>OU611880.1:4613747-14613747 GCA_914767815.1 Eupsilia transversa
TTTGCGGTTCACTATTTTTTTTTCGATTTTTTTTTTTCTTAAAAAATCTTGTGTTTTCATCCTAGTAACTTGAAAGGGGGTTTTCTTTTTTCAGATTTTCATGATATTCATGTATTCTTCTGCGGTGTAAATTCGCGGTGTAAGAACGGGAAGCTGGACGAGGAGCCCAAGAAGTTGGCTCGTGTCTCATTTATTTCATAAAAAACGGTCTGAGGGATGGCGTTGAGAACTTAGCCCTTTGGAGCGACTGCTGCGGGGGACAAAATAGAAATATCAAAATAATCCTTATGCTAAAAACTATACTACACAGCCACCCAAATCTTAACACGATAACTTTTAAATATTTAGAGACCGGACATTCCTTTTTGCCTAATGACACTGATTTCAGCAAGATTGAATGTGAGCTTAAGCATCATGAGCGAATTTACACCGCAGAAGAATACATGAATATCATGAAAATCTGTAAAAAGAAAACCCCCTTTCAAGTTACTAGGATGAAAACACAAGATTTTTTAAGAACAAAAAAAATCGAAAAAAAAATAGTGAACCGCAAAATATGTACAAATAAAAATAAAGTAAACTGGCTAAAAACTAAACAGATTTTATTGGAAAAAGAAGAACCATACTTAATTACTATGACGTCAGAGAGTGGAGATATTCAAAAGCTGGATTTGTCGAAAAAAAACAAAGGGGTTTCAATCCAATTTTGAAGTTCTTTGGCCCCAGGGAAAAGCCATTCCTCAAGCAAAGCTCGATGATCTCAAATCTATGTTTACTTTAATACCCGAAGACTGTCACGCATTTTATAATAACCTTAAGGGTAATAGCTGTATCAACGAGGATGTTGATGGATACGGGCCAACACTTGACTTTGACTTGGAGGATGAGGGAAATTAATATGAGCGGCTGATTTTTGCGCTGTTTTTTCTATTTTTTTAATTTTAATGATGGCGTTTTTACTTGATTTTGTAAGTTTATGATTAAGGTCAATAAATATATAACTTTTTTATAATAATACTTGTTTTTTTTATTTTTATAACTCATTTTGTAGTTGATGGGTAGCTTTGAGTCCATTCTGATAAAGTAAAAAAAAATACCTGCCTTTACAAACTTAAGTTTAATTGTAAGGACTCAACCCACATTTCACTTAATATCTCGAAATCTATTGCAAAATATATCACTATTTTGATGAACAAATAAAATATAAACTATCTTCTTAATAATAACGGGCAAAGATGAAGAAAAAAAAAACTTTTTATTAGCGAAATTACAGCTGAAACTTCAAACGCCCATAACTCAAAAGTGACTTATTGTGGATTGAGTCCTTTCTGCTTAACGACGTCCAATTGTAAACACAAACATTCGGATTTTCATCTGAAATTCGTTCATCAATCACCCATGCTCAGCCGACAGTTTTAATTATACCCAAAAAATTTAAATAATGATTAAATCAACATGGGCACGAATATTTTAATATTCAAAAACGTACATAAACTCACGCTCTTTCCCCATTGGGGATAGGTAGGCAGAATCTTTTGCGTCATCCACGTTTAAGGCTCATACACACTGGTGCGATATCGCGGACGCGACAAAGGGTTGCGCTGCCTGTCGCACCCGCGATATCGCGCCGGTCTGCACGAGCCGTTATAGGTATAAATGCTTATATGTCCTGTACCTGCGTCTATGTAATGGGGCTCTTAGAGTGATGATAAATAATTGTTTCAAAGTATTTGGATGTTAGCTAGCTGTATACCAAATAGCTTGTACTTCTGTTGAGGTTCAACCTCCCACACTTCTCTCATAAGTCACTGTAGGTACTTGCTTATCAAATAAACAAGGACATTGGCCTAGACAAGACTAAACAATAAGCAAAAGAAATACTTCAAATGTCCAGATAAAACAATCTACAAATAAATTAAGCCGCTGAACTCGACACAGACGAATAAAAATAATGTTGATAATCGGTTTCCTTTGTCCTCGAATAATAACCTCTACAGAATATAATCATTCTATTCTTCTGGCCTAGGTAACAATGCAGGCATCAACCTTTCGTCCTGACTAAGTACTCGATATAAATAAACAAAGGAACTGGCTTTTTTATTAATATGGGGGAGAGTTATCTGTGGGAATACGGGTTAGAATGAAGGGTCACGGCCCATTCACCCTATCGCAACTATTTTCAGACAAGAAATGAAAATGTTAATAACCTGAAGGATTTTTTTTACTTACACCTTGTTATTTTACCGACTTTCATAACATTTTGAAACACAGAAAGAAAATGCGTTTATTGGAATTACAGAAAATATACAGCTTAAAACTATAAAAACAGAAAACAATGATGTCTAAAGGGCCTCCAGCTCAGCATAATGTCAGATGACAACACAAAGGGTGAAAATGAGAATGTTGTGTGTGGTTAAATGAAAATGGATGCATGCGCCCGTTATGTGGGAAAGGAATGTGCTTTATATTAATTTTACTTCTTGACGATACCTAAGTAGAATTTAAATAAAGAAAACTCTCTTGATTTTATGTGAGCCTAGTACTTTTTGTAACATCGACAACATCAAACAAAACATGGCAAAAATAGATCAACATTACAAAATGGTATTTGACTTGATTGTGCTTGCCTTATTTTGAGAAAAAGCCGAAAATATTTTTTCTTTCAACTAAGTAGTAATGTTATCATTAATCACTACAAAACCGATCACAAAGGACGTATTTTGCGTGGAACCAGAGCAGAAATGTTATTATGAAATCTCATGGTTGCACAGGTTTTCAATAAAGCACTGTTGTTTATTTTTTATTTAGATATTTTCCCACAGAGGTTTAGTGTTTCCCATTAAGTTAATTAGTAATATAAAATGTACGCATTATAATTCAAAAAGATACAGGCTGAAATAAAAATCAGCTGAATAAAACCGACTTGGTGAATAAAAGAAAATATTATACCAAACAAATACTACAATATACCAAATAAATACTAAATATGTTCCAAGTAAAATTTACTGCACATTTTAAGAACACACAGAACTGCACATTTAATAATTGTACGGCTAGATTTGAACTCGTTACTTCGAAAATTATGTTCACAGGGTCGAAAAATCGAAGTGGAAGTGTACAATTTCTTGAAAATAATAGGTAATAGCGAACTGTTCAGAATATCCCAGGACCTCTTCGATTTACCTCATTTGCCTTTGGACCACTAAGTTTGAGATACCCTGTTTATGGGATCGAACATAAGTACTTACTTGAAAATCCTATTGCACTTACTAGTGAAACCAAGCAAGCACTAACAATTCGAAAAGGTAATAATTAGCATCATCATATTATCTGATCAGTTTGTAGGTAGGTACTGCATTTATTTCAGTTGAAGGGATAAAAGGAATGCTAGGATTAAGCCACCCCAAACTTCATCAAGCTTATAAAGATAAGAATAAAAGCGCTTGAAGTCTAAGCTATTCATAATTTGAGCTTCAGACAAGTTATACTGAATACTGCGGGATTGCTCCCACTAGGAGCGATATAAAGACTTCCTCACTGAACCTCTACTCTGGGGCGTAGTTTTATCGTAAGCTACCAACTTCGATTTCGCTGAGTGTTCCAAAGCGGCGCGGCTGGATGAGTATTTGAGAAAATTGCCCCCAGTCTTGCAGCCTTGTAGACGAAGTCGAAAGAAAATGGTGATTTTGTAATGTTATGGGTGCCTTTTTTATTGCCTAGCAATAGTTTGAGGGGCAATTCCCGTATTTTTAAGAACGTTTGCGTTCGCATCTCATTCGTAATCTGTCAAAAATACAATCAATTTACCAACATTTTTGGCAAGTTTGACAGATTGCGACATGAATGTGAACGTTTTTTAAGTAGGTACGAGAATTAGCCTGTCGAACTCATCAGTAAATAAATAAATACATATTTTAACCTACTGTGTAACTTAGTCTAGTTAATTTGCAACCCATTTTTCCATTTTGGCGGTTCACTGTTGGACAATTTTAGCTTAAGAACGACTGAAAAAACACCAAATACAGGGCATTTTTCTGAGACGATAATCCGAATGTTAGGGGTCTGAAATGTTATAATAAAAATAAGATAAAACTTCCAAATTCAAATACAAAAGCGTTTTAAAACTAGGTCGAAAAAGCGAAACCCAATTAATGTCACACGACCCGCCTTCAAAATAATTTCAAAAACATGAAATGAGGCGACGATAACGATACAAAATTGTTTCTTTCTTGAGAATAGGATACTTTTATAAAACTTTCTTATATAAAGTAGATTGGACAGGACGTTGGCTAGACCGAGTCGGTAGATATTTTTTTAAATAAAAAAGAAAGTAGTTATGTATAAACTGTTGTTATTAGGTTGCTGACAGTTATTATGTAGGATATTTAATATTTACGAAGTTTTATTTTTGTTAGGTATTTGCTAATTAGTACTTATTACTTATATAAGCAGTCCTTGTGCTGTCAGTCCCACTTGCAATCTTGCCTAATGCATAATATTTTCACGAACCCGTGCAATAATATTATAATATTGATAATAAACATTGGTCCTTCGAGCTGGATACACGAAGACCTCAAGAAACCCATATTAAAAACAAAAAATGTTGCAAAATCCAAATCAATAATTTCCAATACTGACTGATTCATTCGTTAAAGTTAAAGGTTATTAATCTTAAAAAAAAGAAAAAGAAAAGTTATTAACGACAAATAGAATCATGTCAAAACCATGACATTTTCACCTTACAGACATTAAGGTTAAATGAGATTTTTCTTTTTAAAAGAAGCTTAAAACTTTTAAAAATCAACACGTACGCTGCTTCCCGACTTTTGTCACCAAAAAAAAAGTTGACATATCGGCAAAGATAACAAATTCGAGGAGGAAAAGAAAAATAATGCTGTGCTGATTCGCGACTTTATTCAGTACAATGAAGGACGATATTACAATGGTAAATTACGCTTGGTTTGGTGGAACAGTAGTAAAACAATAAGTCACATAGTAGTGGTATTACAGAAGTCTAAGTTCGTACAATAAGTACTTAAATAATGAACTTTTTCAAATCTTGATGTTTGAAAAAAGATTATTTATTAATAAGTTCGTTTTTGTAGAGTGTCGGGCTTCCCTGTCACTCATATCTTAGCGACAGTCTCTTTATAAAGCTCGGATGTTTCATATTTACTTCCAGGTACTGTACGTGAATAGTTCGTAAAAAATCGTATATTTACCTACCCTTTCATCAGGTGGAGTACAGGTCCTCTTAGCTTAAATTAAATTGGTAGCTTCGTGGCCCTGGGAGCCTGATACCAAATGTGATGTAGGTACGTAATCCACAAAATAGTCTTATCGGATTATTTCTGACTGACGGATTAATGTTAAGCCTCCTCAGGTTATTAGTTAGGACATCGTTCCGCCATTGGATCTCCAAATATGTCCAATTATGGTAACCAAATGCGATCGAAATGTTCTGAGAATTTAAGTAAAGGTTCATATAAGTTTAATTACAGAATAAACTAGAATTTCGTACAAATTCTACTTTCAAATAACGACACAGTTGGATTTAGTGTGTCTAGAACTCTGGACTGTGAGGTAATTGCGTAACACACACTAGCAATGGCTTTTATTTTGACAGTTCGACAACATTCATTGCGTTATTATGAGCAGACAAATTTATTTTTCGAACATTTATGAAGGAATGAATTAGCAATATCCTTCAAACTGATTCAGATTGTGATTAAAAGTGTGTGTTGGTTGAAATAATGATTTTATGACAATTAAAGCAATAAAAAAGATTTATTAATTTTTCATTTCGAATGTGGACATTTGTGTGAACAAAGGCCATTCATGTTTGACCCTTCGGAAATTACACATTATTCGTGACGAAAAATAGCTTTGGAATTTATAATAATAATACCAGCCTATCACACTTGCTCAGGCCAGGATGGCGATATCAGACATAAATTATATTGACTATGGGTCCAGGTTTCCCATACGATGTTCTGCCTTCACCGATGTCAGTAATATCAACAATTTAAACTGAAAAAACACAAAGAAGTGCAAAAGGATTTTAAAAAAAATACTGTTGGTATACTGCTTACAGGCCTGCACTACGCCCGTGTACAGTCGGACTCAATATTAAAATGCGCGAAATATAAAAAAGCATTCGGCAAGCGATGCGCAGGGCGATGAAATGTGAATTTTTGCTTTTTCTGCATACCGTACTGTACTGACCGGAGCGCCGCTACTATTTGTTTCAGTCATTACAAAAAAATAATAGAAAGCATGTTCAAAGGAGCTGTGGTGGCCCAGCGGTAACGGCCGCGACTGTCGAGTTGTAGGTCATGCGTTCGAACCCAGACAGGAGCTTTACTTTGTGTAATTTATTTTATCAGTGAAGGAAAACATCGGGAGGAAACCAACATGTCATAGAACCAAACATTCGAAGAAATGAGACATCTATCTACCCGCACTGGGCCTGCGTGTTGCATGGATTACAGCCCCCTTCCTCTGAGAGGTGGCTTATGTTCCAGCAGACGGAACATTATAGGCTGATATGCGGTATTAAATGTTTCGGAAAACGATAAAATGGATTTTTGTTATTTCCACGTTTCCATTATGACCAGTGATTTAGAACTTTCTAACAACTAAACCTTTTGATGAAAAATCAAACATCGCTATGGTACATTAATGATACTTTTGCCATGGCTACATTTCAATTCAAGTGAACGTAGTGAAATCTAAGGATACGCGTGGCTTTGTCAAATCCACTTAGCTGCGTATCGCCGACCCAATGACATCCAAGTTCCAACCCAGAAACCGATACGAATCTATTTTTAACCGACTTCCAAAAAGGAGGTTTTATATTAAAGGGAACTTGTTAGTACGAGGGGCATGCCAAAAGAAGTTAGTTATTATTTCCTCATTCGTTTGACACTGGCAAGTTATACACCATCAAGCTGGTTGTTTATATATTTGAAAATAGAACACACGTAATTTATTTTATTTTTTATTTTTATTTATATTTGGATGAGCATTATTTTCCCGAGAATCTGGTGGCAATTCGCTTGCAGCAAAGGAGCTCAGTCGACGTGATTTTCACGCTATGATTTATTATGACTATAAAAAAGGATTAAAAATCCGAAATTACACAAAAAAAATCAGCTGTTCCCTACATTTATGTTCGCATAGTTACTATCACACGAGAAAATCGCTTTTGAATTTAGCTAAGTGTATACATTTTTGTGCTCGTGACTGTACAGTTTTACCACGATATGACTTAATAACGGCTCTAATTTAACCATTCTAACGTCGATCGCTACCGTGGTAGTGGTGACGTTAACGCTATCGCTTCCCCACCGCATCCCCATTTGAATGCTGATTCACCTGCGCCAAATGATAATGAAGTACCATTACTGTATTTTAATATTGCCAGTTTGTATAAAAATATTGAGGGAGGTACAGCGAACTGCTGTTTTGTTTAGCCTCTTTTGTTATTGTGTTTTAAGGGAAGTGCCTTTTTGTTTTAGACACGTTTGAACTTCGAGAAGGGGTGAGTAGTGCAGATTGCAGGAGCATTTGGATTTTAAGCCGAGCCCAGACGTGTGTAATGTGTAATGTAATGCGAAGAGTGTGGACGGCTATTTAACTAGGTAACGTGTTTGTTAATATATTTAGATAGATAGTACAGTAGTAGTAGATTTTCACTGTTATTTTCGGTAGAAAAATTTGTACAAATAAAATCTTTCAACTAAACAATAGACAGTGGCAATCCATCTTTCTTTTTTCTGAGTGATTATTGTGTTCTTCAAACATTTAGAAAAACAAAAATCCTGACGTTGAATCCGGGGAAGAACATCAACAAATTAAAACATTGACAGCTGTCTACTAACAATGTTTAATAATTGGTATTGACTTGCCATCAAGAAACGATATTATGTAATAGAGCACTCACTTTTTCTTGATACCCATAATTTTTTTATTTTATTTTTCCGTGCATCTACTACGTAGGTATTATATTATTTACGATTACCTGCCGTTCTTCATACGTATTTAGTATTATTAACTTGTATTTCTCATGTTAAGTGAATTGTATTCTTTTTGAGAATTAAATGTCTTAAACCGTAAAAACATAAATCCTGTCTAAGTTAAATCCGGGACATCATTTCTTAGTTCACTGTAATGAGTGCAGCGGTAGCATCTTGTTACTTCCTTATGAACGAACACCGAGGCGCAAATTCTATTAAACTTTTACAGCTTAAGTGGTTCAGACAGACAGACGGCAGAAAGCGACGCCTTACATTCAGTATTATCCGTTTTATATCATTTTAAATATCAGTCTGTGAACTTTTTCCCTCAAAATTAAATTTTCGTGCGAACACTAAGGCAAATGGCTGCGAAAATAGTGATGGGACCCACAGTTGATGTGAATCGACTATCGCGATCCTAAAGGAATGTGAAGAGGTCGTGACTTTGATCGAGAATAGGGATTATGCACGTGATTCAAATAAGGGGCAATTTTTTTTTAATAATCTTTATTGCTTCAGAATTATTCCTCCATCAATATTTTTGATTATAGTTTCTTTTTGAGCAAGTAGTTAATAAAAAAAATTAAAGTGCAAAAATATTGCGGGAAATTAAAAATTTGAAAAGCGACGCCATTTGTCAGAGCGAATGTGACGTAAAAGTCTATGAGAACAATACACAAGTCAATGTATTTTGTAGGAGTGTTTGCGATTTGTTGTCATCGTTGTCATAGACTATGACGTCACACCAAGCGCGCCAAAATGGAGGGCGTAAGGTGCCCGTGTCGGTGGGCTATTTTTAGCTTTTTTTTAAAATCGTTTCAATTGCTTTTTTGGCGTTGAATTTTTTTTTTTACTACTTATAATTAGTCGTCGATATAAACTATCGATAAAAAAAATAAAAAAACATGCATATTCCCCCCCCTATTGTCGATTCGGAACTAGAGTAACAGTGCCATGTCTAGATTAAATGTACTTACCACGAGATAGATCTTGGAAATACGGAAACGGATATTTAAAACTGTTCCTGTGTCTTCTTAACTTGTTAAGAGTTTTCGAATTAAAGTTTGCTTTTAACAATGTTTTAGTTGTTCTTGTTTCGTGTTCACATTGAGCTTCGTAAGGTGCTTATGGTAAAGAAGTGGAAGTTCTGCTAAGTACCTACCAGTCAGGAAAGTCAGTAAGTACGTGTTACTGGACGTTCATTAGAAAGAAAGAAAAATATTTTATTTGGGACACGCACAGGAAATATAAATAAAATAAAATAAAAAAGCCTTTTAATTTCCAGTACATTAGGTACTTAAAATCTATGTATGTGTTCGTTTTGTTTAGTTTATTCTATGTTAATTATTTGTCTCTTACTTATTATAATTTTATGTCTATCCTATGTATTTATAGTTATTTAATTTTTATTTAATCCACCGGAACCCCAGAGTGGGTGAAGGCCTCCTCCAGTGATGCCCATTTGACTCTATCTTCAGCTACTTGTCTCCAGTTTGGACCAGCTATTACTTTAATACAGCATAGGAAATACAAACAGTAAAAAAGGACCAATTAAAACTAACAAAATTAATAAAAACAAAGCAAAAAAAAAAACTACCTGTGCGAGTCCTAAAAGGCTCATATCTGAGCAAAATGCTGCGATATTATAAAATTAATTTACATGAAATATACATTTCCAAGTGTTTAAGACCATACATTATTTTTTAAGACTTGTCTATCTTATGGTCCGTCTAGAACCAACTTGAAAATTCTTCAAACAATTAACGTTTGGCAGATGTTTGAGTATTATAAAATTTTAATTTTATTTTCTCATCTACGCGTTTTTATAATTAAATCCTACGTATAATAAATTGCCTAGGGCGACTGTGGTTAGGTCTTAAATATTATATTAATTGAATCGGCAATATTAAAATATTGGAAGCCCGCCAACACATTGCGTTAAAATATTAATTTGAAGTTGTAAATTGATTAAGAATGCGTATTGATTTCAACTGATATCAAATATTTGAATATTGAAAAATAATATTGAATATGGCCTCGTTGGTGTAGTGGTTGCAAGCTCGACTGCTGAGTATAAGGTCCTGGTTTCGATTCCTTCAAAGTTCAAGTTCAAATTCTCGCCCCCTATTACAACAGGCGAAATGTGGGTGTCCTATAAGTACCTCTACCTAAACCTTTGGAAAATAGAAGCATGATGTTATGTAATATTGAATATGGTACGATTACTTTGCTCTTTTTAATCATTACCATTATACGTTTCTTTAAGATGTATAAAGATTGTACAAGTCTATTTGAATAACACTGATATTTTAAAATAAAAAATGATGTATCGCCCTTTGTTTGATTATAAGTTTAGATTATCGATTCAAACTTGGGCCCATCACTAGAAAAGAATAAATAAAACCACACAAATGTAATACTGCGGCATGTAAATGTCACCAGAGCGAGAGCACAATATATTATTTATTTAAATAACTGTATTATTTCACATAAAAATTATGTTAAGTGTTACTTAGTTGCTGTTCTGGTAAGTATGAGATCTCACTTGGGAATATAATAAGTATGCTTAAATATTTTACACTCCTGACTTGACAGTGGACTAAAAAAAAGGTTTACGAGAATCAAATATTGTATTTTTGCGATGCGTGAATTTTCAGTTGGCAATGGTGGTCTCTATGAAATAATGTATGTTACATTTATATTTAATGTACATTCATATGGCCTGACCAAGATCATGTCTGGATGTTAAAAGAGATTGCGACCTCTGAGTTTGTTTCGGCCTTTCTTCTTAGATTAGTCAGATAGGAAACGCCGACCTAATCTAGCTTAGTTTTTTTTGTTTTAATGTGACGGGTAAAAGTGATTCCGATATCCTATTTACAGAATAAACAATTTCATCTAATTCTTTTTCATTTCATTTCATTGTCCGCGGGAGGTTACCAATGCCTATCACGAAACCACACTGTTCTGTTCCAGACTGGGTCTGAAATTACAGGCACATGACTTTTCAACTTTGTGTCTGGATGACAGACTTGGGCAATATTAAAAAAAACGCGACAGCTCACTGGAAGTGACGTGTAATATTATTTCTTGTTTCTGTTCGTAAACATAGGCGATAAAGTGAAAGCGTCAGGGTAGCCCGCGAAATTCAAATTTCTTACGTTTTTTGCAATTTGCAGGTCAGTATCAGGTTGTATGTTGATCTAAATAATATGATTCGCGGCCGTATCTTATAATCATAAATACCATCAATACAACTCTCTTAGTTCATATAATCCTATTGAATGACTATTTCATGAAATCATGACATTTGTGGATTATTCTGAACTTAAGGAGTCGTATTGCTGATTGTAATGATTATAATTATGCAAAGCCATATTTCTCACGGTCGCGAATCATATTTTAATCAACATACAACCTGATACTGACCTGCAAATTGAAAAAAACGTAAGAAAATTTCAATTTCGCGGGCTACCTTGGCGCATCCCCCATAACAAGACACCACATTCCTCTAGAGTTGCTAAACACAACAATGCCTCTATTCTGATTATTATGTGGAATGGACATACCTGTATAACATAACATCACGGCTGGACAGACCTACAGTTTAATATAGTCATCACAACACAAGTTACACATACCTATTAAAGCAGTAAATTCATTCTCATTTATAAAATGTCAGATCGCCTTCACACAATAAAAACTGTAAACGAAAATACTTCAAGCATTTTATTTATATAAAACAGCCAAAGGTAATATTTCAAACAACTAAAGCCAGCACAAACGAAAATTCGGTTTACACACAATTTATTTCAAGAGTCGTTTACGACACAACAGGAAACGTTCGAATGTGAAATTATTTTGGAGTTATTTCATTGAAATACGTGTATTTTATTACTGGCAGGTGAAGTTTACATTCGAAATTAAAATTAAAAGCTGTTTGTCATCGTTATAAACCATGGAATTAGTATGTTCTAAGCTGACTAGTGGCCAGCTCATGCATGAGTGCAATCTACTAAGAGTGAGGCCTCCTTAGTGCGTTGAGTGCATTGCGATTACGTCGTCGCAATAATGGATCAACGCATTGTATGTCACACCTGCGCGTGCGTTGCGACGACGCAACGCAGGTGGACACTGGTGCCGATTCCCTTGTTCACAAACTAAACTAAATTTAAGTTCAGTGCATCTTTTACTTTCTATTCCATTAAGAAAAGGACAGTAGATCAATTTTAGTTTAGTCCTGTCAAATTAATCAGCGCCTGACGTAATTTTAGTAGGCAAGTTTTTAAGCACGTCTAAACTTGTATGGAGTAGTGACAGGTTTGTAAAACGACGCAACGAAGTAATGTAGGCTTCACTAATGTGGCGACATGACAAAACGTCATTATTTATGTGCTCTAACTCAATCACGAATTCATCCCATGAGGGTAGGCAGAAACTACAGAACGCAATCTGCTACGATCCTTACATACTCCGTTTGCTTCGTGTAGTCGATACATCTGGTCATACACGCACGCCGGTTTCTGAGGAATATCACCAATATGTCCATCTAGCCAGGGCGTCCCCTCCCGGCGTTTCCACTCACATCTGCCTTGATCTTTTGTTAGTCGCTTTTCATTCATCCTCTAAACTTGACCAAACCATCAAAGCATATTCTTTTCAAGTTTTGGCATAACTTTCTATAAATCCTAACTAATATTTTAAATGTGAAAGTGGGTTTGTTACGCTTTCACGCTAAAACGGCTGAACGGATTTGCATGAAATTTGACACATGGGTAGACCATGACCTACGTTAGGACAAAGTATACTTTTTATCCCGATATTCAGACGAGTCCGAGATTTATGCGGGTGAAACCGCGGGGCGCAGGTAGTAAATAAATAAATATCATTCGTTCTCGAACTTTTAATTTCAAACGAGGAAGTTTGCTTTATAAAATGTCGCATACTTTTACAGAATAAAATACAAAGTGAGCACATTTCGTATTTCTCTTATTCCTAGATCACTGCATTTTAATAACTTAGTTGGAACTAGTTACGTGGAAGTGAGTTAAACTAACTTACTAACTTACAAACTTCTCCACTGGAAAGACCATTAAAGTTTACAATTGTATACAGATGTGGCTGCTCAACGCAAACTTGCGTTCTGAAGATATATTTTACTTTGAGTAAAACAAATGATCAATCAGCACCCTAATTGCGTAACGGACTTTCAATTATTTTACAATTCGAAAAAAAATAAGGAAATTGCCTGTCCATTGCTTCATAAGTGTGAGAAGTTCGTCGACAACGTTAATAACGCAATGAATGTTGTTGATTTATCAAAATGAAAGACATTAACATTGTAAATGTGTTACGTAATTGGACTGCAGGTAAATGAATAATTTATTAGTTTTTGTTTTATCATGATGACAGCATCTTATTGGTTGTCATAACAAATGTAATGGCGAAAAGTTTTGTCGGGAAATGTTAATTAATTAATGCCATTAATGGCATTTCCTTATGATATTTTCCTTCACCATCTGTAAGTAGCCTCCAAGATTAAAGAACGTTTATGTGTAATTGAAAACTTTATACGAAGAGTTGACGACATCATCTTCTTTTAATTTAAATCTTATAGTCGTAAAAAAATTGTAATTTCAGTCATTTGGCCCCGGAACACCCATACTATTACCAATTTGAAAAAGCTAACAAAGTACAAACCCACGTTACTTTCGCAATTCTTTGCTACAAAACACTGTAATTAAAACCTTATTATAAATTACTGGCAAGGCAAGTGTTAAAATTAACTAGAATTTTAAAAAAGACACATTCATATGCTAAATTGTTCCATATTTAAATAGATAAACAAGAGACGCATTCCGTAAAAAAATAAAAATCGTTCTAAATTCGAACTTGCCAGCCAATCACTATTTATCGAATACTCAACCAAGTGGAGTTCTGACTAAGTTCTCACCTCTAACCCCAATTAGTCTTTTCCCGTTAGATCGACGCCGGGACCTGTCGCGACTTCAAAAGCTTGCTGCGTCAACGACAACGAAGTCAATCAAACACGGAAAGTGTTTTTTTTTCTCTTTCTAAGAATATTTTGCACTTCAAGTAGTTTGCCGCAGTCTCGCTAACCGCGGTCCTTACGAAGAAGGTTTTAATTAATATTTCCCGCCTCTGTTTTTCTTTGAGAATAACTTAATGAGTTCTCCCCTTTCAGGTTTTATGCTACCTGTTTGTTTGGTCTTATCCTATTGTGCTGTTTGGTTTGCTGTGAAAAATGAGAATTTTTATGCTGATTTTATGTTTTTTTTTATAGTGTTCGAGATTTGCGTAGCTTTAGAATTTGTCGAGATTATGTGGTTAAGTTATAAATATTTCATACAAGACAGTAATTTAAATAGTAAATGAAAGACACTCGTAAACAAAAGTTATAAGACCTCATTAAATAATGTTAAACAAAAATGTTACATAAAAATGATTAATCGTCAACACGACCCACGATAAATAATCACAATTCACTTACTTCATAAACGGTGAGTTACATCACTAAGATTAAAACTAAACATAATTAATCGTTAAACTTTCGTTAACAAAGATAAACGTACTTCGGTTAGGTGGGTTCGTGTTTTATGTACTTTATTGTAATGAGCGCTGCAAACTCCGAATTTAGTAACTGCAATAAATCTAAGGTACAACTGACTTTGGCTTGGTAAAAAACAGGTGGGACTTTGAGCACCGGCCAGTAATTAATAGATGTGACGTTTCATTTGCATGCGCAGAATAGGTACGAACATTATTTTTAAATTTGATTTTCCGCAATTTTTTTTTTTTAACGGTTTTATTGACAACTGCTAGGTTATGTTTGAGCTTTTGAACTGTATCGTATATATTATTATTCTTTAATTTGGCCAATGCCATGTTAACCTAATTTAATAAAAAATATGCTTAGGTAATCTAAAACCTAGCTGCAAAGATTTTACGGGTCGTTCAGAATACCCATTATTTTTGTCTGTTATGTTCTTCTCTGAGTCACAAAGAGAATTATGAAGGGAAGGTTACATTTTAATTTACCAGAGTCAACGCGGGCTTATCTTTCTTTGGGAGAAATTCGCAAAAGATACAGGGGTGCCGGTCCACGTAATAATTCAAGCGGTTACCGCGGTCATTAGAGATGTTGCTGTCATAATTAGTAGAGGTGGGGTGCATAGAGATGAGAGATAGAGGAAAAATAAGGTTTTAATAAGGGTAGGGGTGTAAGCAAGGATTAGTCAAAACTCTCGTTTCAAAAAGTCAACCTCACCTGTGCAACCTGCCGATAAGCAACGAGGTTTAGAACCATTTAGTGGTACTCAATACCGCTAAATGGTTTAAGGTCTATACAGATATAGGTAAGCGATATCGTTGTTGCGCTCGGAAGCGATACTGGTCCAAAATGACTAACTAGCACACGCTTAGTATGAACACAATAGGAACGGGTTTTGTCGACGGAAGAATAGAGAAAATCGCAGATTGTGATTGTTTATCTGTCATTTTGTCTATTCTTCTGTCAACAAAACCCGTTTCTACGCGTGCAGAAGGCAGAACCGGCCTTTATGTTGCTTTGTTTTAAGGAAATAATTTAATTTAGCAAAGGTGTGGGCTACATAGATACAAGCACTAGCACGCGTCTATTTTGATCAATTTAAACTCTGGTGCAATCAGCCTAAGCTATGTAAAATGTCTTGTCGATCCAAAAAAATATACTTTTAATGTAATCTAAACTTGAAATAATGGATAATATTCATGGCTAGTAACTGTTGAACTGCAGTTCAGCACTGAAAGGTATCTGTAAACTTTATACAAACTTCAGAAAAAACAACTAACTAAAAACTACAACTTTTGGCAACCCTAATTCCGTCCTGTCAAGCACACTATTTTTCACTACGCCAATTTGTCGCAACACTACAAAATTGTCGGCGTTCCCCTACACCATATATATCTAGCAGTCTTGTTGCTGAACAAAAGTGTTCCTAACACTTTTTGCGACCGTTTGTACCAAAAACGTTTGGTCGTTAAGGTAAGGTAGTTTTGGACAAATTGCCGGCAGGTTCGTAGTAAAATGTATGTGGGCCGGGGAGACTTTTAGATGTCCGAGATAAATAATAAATGTTTGAGTATACATACTTATACATGGTTCATTTTGGGATGATTGAAATGTCCCATATTTTTTTTTGGCTTTTATACAACCGCAGTAACAAAAGTTCTTCAAAACAATTAATAACAATAAAAAAACCCTTCGTTGTGCGTGTCGAACGTGCACAACGAAGGGTTCCGTGGTTGGGATGAATTTATCTCAAAAACAAACTTAAGTCTGCAGAAAAACATGTTTTATGGCGTTGACTTAGAAGCTTGATTTTTTTAAAGCTGCAAGGGACTGTAGAGCAACGTATTTGATATTAATTTTAACTTGATACCTCCACGCGTTCGTGAGAAAAAGGGTCTTGACAGACTGACAGATGTAGACATACGGACAACGAAGTGATCATAAATGGCCTGTGCAAACCACGTTTTTTAAATGCGCCGTCGTAGCGCGTTTCAAAAACGCGCGTCGACGGCGCGCTTTCATCCTACAGAAAAGGTCTGACTTGCGTGCGTATCGCGTCTGTATCGCTACAAACGCGCGTCGACTGCGCGTTTAAAAAACATGGTGTGCACAGGCCCTAAGTTTTCCGTTTTTTCCTTTTGAGGTACGGAATCCTGAGAGCAACTTTCGACATCCATCCTACATGAACAGCAGTGACACAAGTTCTTCGAAAGAATCAATAATCAAAAAACCAACTTTCGATTTAGGTTTCGTCCCAGGGGCAAAACACATGCTACAGCATTTACTTATTAATTAATCATAAAAATATATTTTATTTTATGAATTTTACATATTATGTAATATTTACATAATTTAAAAACTTACAGGCTCAAAATAATAACATACAGTACAAGTATACAAAAAAGGAGGGGAAATGATAATAAAATGTCAAATAATTTGTCCACATCGCTGTCAGCAGAAAAATTGCCAAAAAGGCTGGCAGCATTGCCACGTTGTATCAATCAATCTGCCTAGTCTTTTCCCAACTATGTTGGGATGCCGGATGCAGCTGACCAGTATTTTACATGGAGCGACTGCCTATCTGGCCTCCACAACCCAGTAACTGGGTAATACTACTTGATGCGGTTGTCACCATCATTAAGAGAATGAATTCTGGAAGGTTTATGTGTGCATTAATATTAAACTTAAATATAATAAAGAGATCCTGGAGTTTTGCCAAGTCGTTAAAACGGAGCGAAGCAGGGGCGGGTCGCTAGTAATGTTATACTTATTTGAAACACTGTACTTAAATACTTAGTGCATTGTACTTTAGTACTTATTGTACTTACTTACTAGTACTGATTAATAGTGTAATGTAAAAAATAATTTATAAGGTGTTCACGACATGAAATATATCTCAAATGAGAGTGGTTTATTAAATACAGGCCTAAAATCTCAAAAATAATTGTCATCTGTGTAGTCTTTTTGGGATCAGCTTCCAGTCTAACCGGATGACCTTATACGAGGCTAGCTGTGACACCGAAGTAGAACGATTAACTCATTCATTCTGCGTAGCCTTTTCCCAATCATGTTGGGGTTGGCTTCCAGTCTAACCGGATGCAGCTGAATCCCAGTATATTACATGGAGCGCCTGCCTATTTGACCTCCACAACCCAGTTCCTGCGCAATACAATACCTTTTGGTAAGACTTTCTGGTTTCTGGCGACCCGTAAGAACTATCAATGAAAAATAGATGGTCACCCATCCATGAACCGACCGCGGCAAGGGTAGCTTAACCTTCGGCCGACCCGTGCGGCAGTTATTATATTATTAAAATTACACTACAAGGTGTTTACGGCCCGATATTTAAGTGATGTGTTTTTTTAATGTAGTAATACGAGAAAGGGAGGAACGATCCTTCTTCCTCCCTTTCTCGTATTACACCATCCCGATTGTAATAAGGCTTTTAGCCATTAGCCCTATCCTTGAATAAATTGTAAGAACACTTCACTAAATAACAGTAACTTTTATCAAACAACAAAAACTACTTGTATTGATGTCTTCTTGTCTACTGAAGTATCCTTGACCGACTTTACGAATCAGGCTCATAAACAAAAGATCAAGAACAAAAGATTTGAGAGCCTCCAAAGTTTTGTTACGCCGTAAACCTTATTCTAACTTATACTTATGATAGTTTGGTTTGTGTATCATGTAAGTTCGTAATCGATTGTAAGTTCGTAATCTATTGTATTACATTATGTTTATGAAACTGCTCGGCCGAACACTGTCTCTTAAAATACAGGTGATCCTAGTTTAAAAGTCAGGATTATATAAATTATTGTACATATTTTGCAACATTTGTATTGTTTTATATATGTAGGTATATCTGTAACTTTTGTTGGTGAATAAACAATTTTATTATTATTATTAATCCATTGTATGTTCGATTGTAAGTTCGATTGTGAGTTCGATTGTAAGTTCGATTGTGAGTTCGATTGTGAGTTCGATTATAAGTTCGATTGTAAGTTCTATTGTAAGTTCTACAGTGTACCTATAATTTGGATATTTTTTCATAGTAGGTAGTTTTTCATCACGTTTCCACACTTTTCACAAAACAAACTAATAAGGAGTCGCTGTGACTGTTGTCAAGTGATCTTTTCGTGAAAATTAATTATTTGTTAGGCCTTAGAGAAGACCTTAAAAAAATTATATTCTTCACAGACAAAATCGCAAGCTAAAGCTAGCAAGTCAATCATAACCTAATGGTGACGGGTCACCTGTAACTTATTATTTTATAGCGCGCTCAAACATATTTGATACGATGAAAGTATCACAGACATAATAATGTTGTGGAGCACTATAAACCGCTAATCGACACTTAGTCCTCCATTTGTTAGATTGACCCTCTATGTCAGAATGTTTTATTGTTGTTTTATCTCTATTTGGACTATAGTTAATCGGTAGGGATGTGTGTTTGTTTGTCCAGACAAAAACGTACAATTTACAACCATAAAATACATTAAGTGCGATAGCCTTTTCTATGGTTACTTTTTTAATATTTCCTCTGCACCACGCTATCAGTCACAATCCGAAAGATTTTGAAGGAAATTGCTAAAACATTGCCTGCTCAACAATTAATGTTGTAGAACTGTCACAATGAAAGGCCAACCATTTAAAGTGTGTTACGCAATATCCAAATAAATGGTCAATAATATGTACAACCGACCTACTTACTGGCAGGAAGCTAACCATTGCCATACAATGTGGCAATGCTGCCAGTCTCTTGGGTACATTATCAAGTCGACAGCGATACGGGGTAATTTTTCGACGGCTTATCTTAGTTTGTTAATAGTTTTAGTAAGGTTATATATTTTAATTTTAATAGTGGTGTATATTTTTGGTGATCGTTTTATTATCACGTATAAATAATATTTACGAAATATAAAATTTACTGGATAACAGTTAATGTCTTAAACCATATCATGAAGTAACTTGAACATCTCATACATGCATGCGCAAACAAAGTCGGGGACTAAAGCGTCCTTGTATTCGACGTAATAGGTACGAAAAAATGCGAAAAATATGTTTTATTCGTCATCTTTTCCCTTGTACGACTAAGGGCGGATTGGACCAAAAAGGAATAAATTTTATCCGTGGAATAGATTTACTTTTGACAGTTTTTGTATGGAGGAACTGTCAAAAAATCAAAATTTATTCGGAAGAGAAGGCTTATTCCGCGCATAAAATGTATTCCTGTTTGTTCGAATCCGCCCTAAAGAGGTCAATTTCGTAACTACTGTGTAGTTATGAAATTATTACTGTAGTCTGTCGTGAGAATGTCTGAAAACTACTTTTAGGACATTCATACGTAATAGTTTTAGGTGCTATAAATGTAGACTTCAGTGGACAATATTTCTGTATAGTTTTCTTTGTTTTATTATTGTGGTGTTATTGTAGTAATATCGTGCAATAGTTATGAAATTACTTTTAAGACATAAGGGGATAGGTACTTCGCATTGCTATTCCTCAGTTATTCGCTACTGGCTTTTGGCCGTGGCTTCGCTCGCGTGGATGTCAAAAAATATCGCACGGGAACGTACTACAGAAATTAAACAAACATTTCATCAAACAGACTTTCACATTTATAATATTAGTAGGGTTCTTGGTTACTCTTTATACGTGTGAGTGGGGAAACTAATACTAGGCGACATCTAAATAAAAGCACGCTGTTCTATTTTAAACATTCGGCTCAGCGCCGAAAGTTGAGAATCCAATAGCGCGCTTTTATTCAGGCTTTCAATTAGGGGTCACCAAATTTTAGTGAAAAGGGCATAAGAAGAATATTTTTTATTCAGACAGACACAATTATCGGCTTTCGCATAAATAGTACATTTCTGTCGAGGCCAGCAACTCAAGCGTTGATGGACGATCGTGAAAATGTGGGCCGAGGCGTAGCCGAGGCGCGCGCCGAGGCACACATACGTGAGTCCATCAGTGCCTGGTTGCGGCCAAGGCTTGAATAGTAGTTTTCTCAAATAATGCTCGGAAATCTCGGCTTCTCCTCGGCCCACATTTTCACGTCCATCAATGTCCGAGTTGTGGGCCGCGACAGAAATGTACTAAAGTCAAATATCTGAAGAAAATGCAGGCAGGTGTATAATAAAACCTATTTTGAATTCCTTTATACTACTATACCCACCACACAAGGCATACACCAGTTTGAATCCCTCAATATACATGCACTTACACAAGGCTTCTTACCGGCTCCGATTGCAGCTCGTTCATTTTCGAGTTCGATTGTCATGTGTTGAGCTCACAGGTATTTCCACCTTTGTTTCCGACTTACTGACGTCCTCGGCTTTGTGTAAGTGGATACTACGATTCAGCTTTCATTGATTTCGGCTCGCTTTTGTTATGCTGCCGTCGTAATGTAAAAAAGCACATCTAACATTTTGTAAATTTTAAAGAAATTGAGTTTAAAATATTTTGCTGTTTTTTGGCAATAAATATACATTTTGTTGTTTTATAAATAATGTGTTCATTAATGTTTTACATAATTCCTACAAGACTAAATGGTCGAACGACTATTAATTATTAATCAATATTTAAAAAATGTTGAACATTTATAAAATCCTAGCAGATAAAACAATACGGAAAATTTTATTTAAACCAAAAAAAATAAAAAATGAGCCAATCATGTTTTCAACCCCGTAACGTACTTATGTTGCTCTCTTCAGCTACGGTTTCCTAGAAGAGCGGTGGCCGCCACATAACGGCCGCAATGGCAACTGTCATGAAAATGTCAGCGGGGTTTGAATTTACGGTGTCTATAAACGATCTCCAGGGAAACACACCAACTTAGTTTCATAAATAACGTTTCAGTGTTGTTATTCACCGGTGAATTGCAGACGCTATGTGGCGGCCACCGTCCTTCTAGGAAATCGTAGCTTTAGATAAGATAATGGTATACATAGGTGTTATTAAAGCATATTATGTGATCATACATACCTATTTTGCTTAAAAATTAAAGCATGCAAACTTCAATGAATAAACAAAGAATATACAAACATTATAATTTAAGTTAAAAAAAATCTTAAAATTATAGAAATTAACTTCATTCAACCCTAAATATAATTTTATTTTGAATTATCTGCAATTTAATATTTTTAATACATTAATTAATTTATTATAAACACGTACCAAAAAGCCAGACGTCTTTTATTATATTTTGTTAACCTACGGAGCTCATCTAGTATAAGTCTGTATTGATCACGTTGTCTTCGTAATAAAACAAGAAT
This sequence comes from Eupsilia transversa, assembly GCA_914767815.1. NCBI lineage: Eukaryota > Metazoa > Arthropoda > Insecta > Lepidoptera > Noctuidae > Eupsilia > Eupsilia transversa. The sequence goes on from OU611880.1 coordinate 4,635,614, forward strand.
TACCACTATGACATAATAATAAACATAAAACGTACAAAATAACACAACACAAGCTAACCACACAAAGAAAAGAACAAACATCAATAACAAATGTGTTTTCTTACAACAATATTACTCATATAAATTACCCTGGCACATAGAATTACCTGAACAACAAAAATTACCTATGACCGACTTAGTATTCAATAGCCATGCTCATACCGATGAAGAACGGCTCCAGAAACAAATAAAAGAAACGTTTCCAGTGATTTAGGGCCTCTATCAAGGCACTAGATCGTGGGTCAGTCAGACCTCGAGATAAATAATATGTTGTATTTTTATACCAGAAAAATGTAAGTATGATATCTGGCTGTGGTTGGCGTTGTCCGTAATTTGATTGTGGAAGAATGTCTTGACTGTTATGGTTCAACGAGGTGTTTATTCTGATAAGAGGTCGTATGTTCAATCACCTCCTGTCACAGTTAATTTGACCCTTTTTAAATATAACATAAGATGACGCGTAGTTTCCCCGAAGGGTTGGGCAAAGGTGTACCTATACTACACCCTCATTTCGCCAGTTATGTTTAAGTCCCATGTAATAGGGAGCGAGCCTATTGCCATAAACTGGGTAGAAATCCAGACTCCGGGCTGTTACTGAGAATTTCCAGATAGTAAAACCCAATAACACTTTGCCCAAACTGGGATTGAATCCAAGAGACCTCATGCTCAGCAGTACCGCTTGCGACCACTAGATCAATGAGGCAGTCCTTCTAATTATCAAAATAACAGAATATCTAACAACAACAAGCGAAAATTGTGATTTAATTTCAGTATTTTTGTGACAAACAAACTCTTGGGATCCACATTACATAACAATATAACTCTAGTAGTATTATATTCCGTTTTAGTCCGAAATGGGCTCACGTACGATACGCCAGGTGGCTCAAAAAAAATATATATAAAAAGTAAAACTCTCCCTTAACTAAGGAGCGTATTATAAAGTAATTTAGAAAGGTAATGTTGATGATGTTTCTGGAAAAGTGTGTCTCCTGGCTGTGTTCATTCAGGGGAAAAATTTAGATTAGTTTTTATAATAATATTGTATTGTAATATTGTGTCGTTACGAGTCGATGGAAGCCCGAAAGTCTGACAACCAGTCTTACTGTAATACTGGTATTCAGCTGCATCCGGTTAGACTGGAAACCGACCCCAACATGATTGGGAAAGGCAGAATGATTGTGTCTCGTTTTGACACGTTTAATGCAGTTCGTATTCAATTAAAAGAAAATAATAATAAATTACAATACTTTTCATGGCAGTATTCCAGTGCTCCATGACTATCCGTCTGGACAGTCCACTAGAAAGCCCCATAAAGCCAGAAGGGGACATTTACGCAGATAGATGGACCGATTTAAACGAATGAATGAATGAATGAAAAAAGACACAATACAGTGCTTTCAGATTTTCAACGAACGACCAAAATGGGGTCGAATATGGAAAATTCTTTGTTAAAATATCAACTTTTATGGAAAAGGTTCCTTTTAGTAGTTTAATGACGTATCGTTTTGCCAAACGATGTGGTTTCGACGGCGAACGGAACTTTACGAAACGTGTTTTCGATGGCACGGCGCGGCGGTTTTACGTAGGCAAGTGCTACGAACGCTACGCTCGTAGCGTTTGCGTAGCGGCCTACGAACAGCTTCATATTATTTTTACGTTCTTTTTACTTTTGTGCTAGGCGACATATAAAGTTTTTTTCAGATTAAAAAAAAATACTGAAATTAAGGTTTCTGCCCCTGAATCCTTACTAGAATAAATAGCCAATTGCTGTTCAAACAATGTTCATAGACTTCCCATTAAAAATGTCTATCACGTACGGAGCCTATTTGTTTCTGTCTGATGAATCTGATTGGCTGATAGCTTTCGATTAGTCTGTGTGAAGACGTTTGATTAATTTTGATAATTAGATATACATAGTCTAGCTATTTCTTTATTCCAAAATAGTTAGGAAAGGACTAGGCAGATTGATAGACAGAAAAAAAAAGTACTAATTGAATAGGGAAATCGGCATCGACAATTATAATAATAAAAAAATATTCAACGCAAAAAAGCATTTGAAAGTACTTAAAAAAAAAAGTTTAAAATAGCCAACCGACACGGGCACCTTAAACGCCCTCCATTTTGGCGGGCTTGGTGTGACGTCATAGTCTATGGCAACTATTATATTGGTATATATTGTAGTAAATATGTATGTATGTGTATTATAAGTCCAACCCTACCTTTTTTATTTATATAATGCATTTAGATATATTGTTAATAATTATAAATATTATCTTTTTTCTCTTTGTTCCTCTGTAACAGAGCACCTGCCATCTAATCTCTTCACCACCCTTGGTTGACTGGTAGAGAATGCCTAAGGCATTAAGTCCGCCTTTGTACCTTTTTTGTGGGCGAGAAGTTTAAATAAATAAATAAATAAACTATGACAACAAACAAACAAGGAATTGCAAACACTCCTACAAAACACATTGACTTTTTTGATTTTTGAATGTAACGTTAAAGTCTTGGACACTTTTACGTCACATTCGGTCTGACAAATTGTAATGGCATCGTTTTTCAAATATGTGAATTTCCCGTAGTTTATAAGCACTTTAAAAAAAAAACTTGCTCAAAAAGAAACTATACTCAAAAATATTGATGGGGGCTAATTCTAAAGTAAAAAACTTTATAAAAAAATATATTTGACCCTTATTTAAATCACTTGCATATTTCCTATTAGATACACGCAATGTATTCCAAAATATTCGCAATAGGTATAATCTAAGAACGAATATTGCAAAGCTGTAAGATTCACAGTATTATCTATAAACGATAACCGTATATCTCTTTTGGTTAAAGAAGATAAAATCCAGCTGCTTCAGAGATAAATGGAACCGAAAATAGAAACAAACGCAGATAATAGTACATTATGATACAAGTGTGCGGTGTTGGTCATTACACACGAGACGGTATTGTCCGCGCGAGCCGCAGGCGAGCGCGATAAGGTAGTCGAGAGTGTAATGATCAACGCACTCGCGTTTCATACGACGTTTTTCAACACACTTGCGAGGAAATAAACAGACTTGTAAGAATGTATGCTACAATAACGTAATTATAAAGTTCAACTGACCATTGTTGCCATGTACTGATTATCCAGAGCTTCTTTTAAAAACTTTTCAACGTAGGTTGGTGTTACTTTAGATTTCGTATTGATAATATTATTTTAAATATGTATTAGTCTATGAAAATAACCACACAGCGAAACCGGGAACAAATATGTATGGAAAATGGCGCGACGGTTTTGTTTTTCCGCAGTTGTAAATAAAGGCACTGGCAACTGGCAAACCCGTTAAACAGCCTACACCTATTAAAAAATGTATAAAAACAAAATAATATTTTGAAAGACTGAAGAATGCGTGTATTGGATTTTCAGCAGAAAAATACACCTTATATTACTATAAGTACAGTAATCAAATTGTAAATGGTTAAATAAAATATAATAAATAATGGCAACATTCCGTTCAGTCGGCATGGACATGGCATGGAGTCGCGCGCCGCCTCCGAAAAACTATACGAACGCATTCCGAGATATGCCCTAATCGCCCACACTTCTCACATCAATATTTTGCGTTCCAATTTAGTTATGATATGATTATGAAAGCTGAGGGCTGTCATCAATTTGGAACGCTAGTGAATGTGCTAATGCTGGGGCCACATTGTGGCGATAAAGCGAACTTAACTCCACGGGCTCTCTTTTATTCAGCGAGACGTCGAGCTGTGTGCGAGAGAGAGCGCGCGCAGTATAGTTTGTCTTATCGCGACAATGTGGCCCCAGCATATCAGTGCTCGCCCAACGTCAAAACTTAAAACATTACTTATTTCTTTGTGTATAGATACAAATTTCTTCCTCTTTTTTGGTTAGGTGGCGACGGTAGCCAGAATCACAATTTCGAAAAAATGCCTATAACAACACAGCCAAATAACGGTTCACGGAACAAACATAAGTTATCCCGCTCAAGCTTATTCGGAACGGTCAAATCGATTCGATTTCATTACATTTACATCGTAATTCGGAACGCAGTCTACGACTAAAGTTATGACACCGGAAAAAAAAAAAAAAGTACTCTGTGATCAGCTCCGTTAGGAGTATATGTGTTCTGTGGTGATCAGTAAATGGAATTTTGTTTACAATGTTATTTTTGGTCATAACAGTGCTTTTTAACATGGAATAGATACACCAAAGCGAGCTGAGCTTGTATTTATTTGCAAGTTCATTGAAGTATGCCAACAAAACGTTTTCCGAAAATGACTTGGCATTTTTGTTGTTTTTCCACTGTATAAAAGTTTCGTAGGCCGCTACGTATTTCTCCTTAGATTTTGGTGGCAACAGGCTATCACTCGCGTTTCGTGCCTCGATGAGTATTTCCGGCGGAGTCAAACCTATGTATTGCTCTTCTTCCCGTGAAGTCGACATTTTTGTTATTAATCACAACGAAAATGATAGCAAGTAAGTATTGGAAAATGACGAGCTGGTTTGTATTTTCGCGCGCCGCGCCAGCGATTCGCGCGCAGGTTTAAATAAATGCGCTGGAAAAACTGCTAGACAGCCTATTAAAAAAACACAAAATAATAGGTATTTTTGTTTTATTTTTGTTCTGAATACGTACCTATTAAAAACATTATAAGGTTAATATGTAAATAGCGAAAAATATGAAATAATATATGATGAAATATTATGTTCATCATATTTTATGTAATAAATATTATGCATAATATAAAGGCATGAAAGTCTCTTTGATGAGATTAAAAAAGCGCACATCCTCTGCTCGGGTGAAATAGTAGATAGTTCATACTAATGCCATGTAGGCACATAGTCCAGCTTCAATAAATAAGTACACAAAAGTTTTATTAAGATTACCTACATTAGGTACTTCGTAAAAAATAAAAGCATTTTCATTTGTAACAGAATATGGCCAGACTAGTTTTTTTTACGTTAACTAGACAGTTAACGCCCCGGTTTGCGTATGGTATTATGTTTTACAAAAATAAAAAGCTTCACCAAAGTCAATTTCTACAATATAAATTCCATGCCGCCATGATAGTACTTACTAACTCCATACTGCCATGTCATAGGACTGGTATAGGTACTAGGTACTCCGACTAGTAAATAGTTATCTGTGGCATTACAGCACTAGTTCGTTATGGTAAAGTAAAAAGCACGCGTTTTTAATACACTGCATTATGAATCTAAAAGCGGTTCAATAAGAGCCACTTTACGAGCAAGTGTGTTGAAAAAGTTCATAACTGTACACATCTTAATTTCTATCTTAAAACCAAACTGGAAAGGTTCAAAATGGAAGCTCATCTATAGTAACATTATAACAATATACATGTATTTGGAATACTGCCATGTATATCAGTGACTGCACATGACGTCGGTACCTTTAGCGTAGTGGTGTCAGTAGGTGAACTTTACAAAAAATAAAACAAGGGACAAAAATACAGTGTTATAAAAAAGCCGTGTTTTAAACGAAAACAGTTTATAAAAAATGTTTTAGACCAGATTCACAAGCTTTAAAACGAAGTGAAGCGATGTGAAAAAGTTTCAGTGTTTCTGAAAATTGCAGTTGTGATAATTAAACAAAAGGTGAAACACGGATTTTTTTCTAGCGACAAAAATGTAACGGTGTACTATAGACCTACGGTTTTCTATTAGTGCGGTGGCCGCCACATAGCGTCTGCAGTTCACCGGCGAATGACGTCATTGAGACGTTATTTATGAAAGTAAGTTGGTGTGTTTTCCTAGAGTCAAGTCAACCCCGCTACCATCAGTTTCATGTCAGCCATCATTGCGGCCGCTACATGGCGGCCACCGCTATTCTAGGAAGCCGTAGCCCACACTCTGACATGATTGATTAAACTTGGATTAAGTAAAGAAAAGATACATACCAGTGTTAGGTAATCAATCAATAAATGTCATTAGAAACATTCGACAAGTACCTACTTAAGATAGTTAATTGATTCAGGCGTGACTTGGCTGAAATCCATTTTAAAATTCAATAGACGTAGTTATATTTAGTAACCTATTCCTACACTCAGAGACTCTACGTCCAGAGCTTGGCGTGGCAACACGTCGTGTTCGAGTTCGCCACAAGTCATCATCATCATCTTAAGGCTGCCTCGTTGAGAGTTGAAAAACGTGTCGATTTCTTACAGGGTTTTTTATGACTCTTTAGGAATAGGTTACTAAATTAGCTACTTCTATTGTACCTACCTAAGGCTTTTTTTTGTAAAATACACATAACTTCTAACTCTGTACATAACTTTTAACAAACTAACATAATGTCTTTATTCGATTCACGAAGTGAGCGGAGTGAATAAAACTAACAATACACGAAATAATAAAAAGCACTGCAAGAGTATTCAAGTTCATCAAGTTCTTCTAACTGAACAGACAGCTATGCTTCTGTGGAGTTTGTTGCGCCACTATTCTTCCCAGCTAAAGCATTGGGAAGTGGTGAAGGGCGGGCATTTTGTGGGACTGTTTTATGTTATTTTACGTGCAAAAAGTGCTGATTCTCTTTTTAATTAACACGCTTTTATTAGTTTCACCTGTATGTTTGTTTGTTTGTATGTATGTAACGGACTCGTTTGGGCTCGATTTTGCCCCACTTTAACCGATCAGATTTACTTTAAACGTTGTAGACTTATCAACGACCGACGACAATACAACATTTAGTTAAGCTTATGGAAAAAAAAATGCGTAAAAAAAAAAAGTGTAATTTAGCACATATTATGAACATATTAAAGACGGTTTTATAGCAAAACGAACTAAAAAGTGAACAATAAAAATATAGTTTAAAAAACACGCTTTAATAGCAAATCGAAAACTTTTATCAGAAAATAACTTTTAATTTAAAAGAAAATTAATTTCATTGTAAAAAAGCGTGGGGTGCTTTTGATCATATTTCTATACTAACTCTACGTTTACAAGTAACTACTAATTATATATTTACAACAATCAATATCGAGCACCCCACGCTTTTTTACAATGAAATTAATTTTCTTTTAAATTAAAACTTATTTTCTCTATTAGATTATCCTGATTATTTTTATTCTGTGTTTCTATTTCTGCTGTTCTTCTGTAATTCCCCTGCACTACATCCCTACTCGAACACCCATTAACCAGTGTCAGACCACGGGCGAGGCATTCAATATTAACGGCATTAAATCCTCCCAATTATCCATGACACGACACCAGTCAGGCCATTTGACCTCCGAATTAATGCTTGGAACTCATAGGACCTCCCAATGGGTCACAGACTGTGGATCACAGTGATCTATTGGTGAACAGATCGACAATTTATGTCTGGGGTTATTTGGGTACTGGTTTAGATGTTAATTGGCGAATTAGCGGTATGTGGTTTCCGGGTTGATCCATCAGGTTAAGCTAAGCTTGCCGGGATTGGACCGTGGATGGGTGACCTATTTTACATATCGAGACTCCTTCGTGCCTCGGAAAGCATGTGGCCTCGGCTGTCATTCGTGGATCTTTAACAGTCGTTACGGGACGGCAGAAGCCCGAAAGTCTGACAACCAGTATTACCCAAGGGTATGGTGTTACCCAGTTGTGGAGGTCCGATAGGCAGTCGCTCCATGTAAAATACTGGTTTTCAGCTGCATTCGGTTAGACTGGAAGCCGACCCCAAGATAGTTGGGAAAAGGCTAGGCAGAAACCCACCCTGTATAATAAAAAGTTATTCAAGCACACAAAAGTACAGAGGCGGACCTAATACCACACGCATTTCCTAACTTTGTTTTCCTTCTTTCCCTCCTTTGTTCCCCTATAATACTGATAATACTCTTCAAACTTTTTATAATAAGTTACCGAAAGGAATAGGTAAGACATTCTTCATCGATCAACATTTTTATGTATAATAATCATCATTACAATAAAATAATCATTACAGTATGTACTCGATAGATCGAACGACATTAATATGTTTACTTAAGTTATTTTGTTTATTTTTAACCGACTTCCAAAAAGGAGGAGGTTCTATGTTGGTAGCGTATGTATGTTAACACTACAAAGTGAAAAATAACTTTAATTTCGGAAGTCGGTGGCAAAAAACGAAAATTCAAAACCAAAGACACTGACTACCGAAATTAAAGTTATTTTTCACTTTGTAGTGTTTTTTTTTTAAAGTCGGTTGGTTTTTTTTGTAATAAGTTTTTATTCATATTTATGTTCTTTTTGAGAAATACATTCTTTATCCCGAAACTCCAACTTGCAATTTAATTTAATTTAACTTTTCCAATTCCATTTAGAGTCCTAATTCGAGCCATAGACAAATAATCTAAACCACAATCTATCCAGTACACATTAGAAGGGTCCCTTTTATTTAAATCCTACATTGTCTAGACCTGTATAAATAAATAAAGCCTCCAATACACTTGCTCTCGTTCCAATTGGTCCAACGAAATGGAATTTGGTATGCAGCATACGTGATCAATGTGGTTTGACCTCAAGTAGTAGACATAGTACTTCATATTAGGGTTTCACTGAACTAAAACTGTGCCCTGTTGAAGATGAAGAGAAAATAAAATGACAACTATAGTAGTATAAAAGTTAAACGGTTTTAAAATGAATTTGACGTACCTATGCCCCTATGTACTTATTTTGACACTCATACGTAATTATTATGTATTATTTAAGTATGTATTTGTGGCGGTATCTATAACGCCACATGCGAACTGCGCATCAAAGACTTGACGTCACACAAATCCTGCATCGCGCAATTAGAGTAAGACTATCCGTCACCTATCGTTGGGCAGTTGGCCGCCAGACACAACATCCATCTGTTCGGAGGATTTTCTATAGAGGATGAGTGAACTTTACTCCCTGTTCCTCATACCTCTAACTATTAGATTTTAAGATAAAAATTGTATTTTTGTTTTATGTTGATTTTATTTACGTAGTTGTAACAAAACTGTATCTAATAAGCTAGTATTATGTGGGAATGTAGTGGATTGTACTTATAGCATACTGTGTTTCTAGATATGTTATACAATGTACGATTGTTTGTTTATCCAAAAAAAAAAGACAGAAAATCAACGGTTTTTTATTTTTTTAGACAAATATGAACATAATATGTTAAAGACCAGTAACTTATTTTATCTTTAGGTTGCGTAGAACCATGGAAGAGTTATAGAGCTATCAAACTTGGAGATTTATCCAGTATTAGAGTCAAATGATCTGCGATAACCTAGATATAAGCAGACAGACGCTATATATTATTTTTTTCTTGTGTGACTCAGCGCAGACAGCAATAGAATGCTCGAGCATGTAGTGTTTTGAGTGAAAATGCGCGAGAATGCTCGAACAAACGCCGCAGCGAATCATCTGATGCACGCTATTTTGAACTCTATTTTTGTTGTGATTTAGTTCATATTCCGTTTATCAATGAAAAATGCTCGAAGACTGCTGTGCTATGACTCTTTGACTAAGATCAAACCTTTGTTTTAAGTCCTGAAGATCAACTCAACTGTTTACAGGAATTCTTTTAAACCTTACAAAAGTAACATTTTTCTTTTCGTGGTTGACATACCATTAAAGCTAAAGACCCTTTACACTAAGCACGGTTGTAGTAGTCTCGTGTCAAGGGTCCTTAAGTGTGTTAGGCTTGAAAGAGTTGAGATAAAAGGGGGAACTATGTATATATTTATGTGGTAGTAGATAACAAAAATACATAATGCGATATTGTTAATACCAATACGTTCTATGGTATCTGCCTAAAGCTAGGGTTTTTAAAGACTGCGGATACCGCTTTATAGCTTCCGCAATTTACCGTCCAATGACGTCACTGAAACGATGCCCTCTAATAAGATCAACTGTAGGGTCGTTGTTTATGTAGGTGTGTGTGTGCGTGTGATAGTTATATTAAAATGCAACCCTGGAAGTGAATTGTTTAAATTCAAGAATAAAATCGATTTATGTTATTTTAAACCCAGTTTTATGTAGGTATTCAGCCAAATCATCATTCTGCCTAGCCTTTTCCCAATCATGTTGGGGTCGGCTTCCAGTCTTACCGGATGCAGCTGAGTACCAGTATTTCACATGGAGCGACTGCCTTTCTGACCTCCACAACCCAGTAACTGGGTGTTATAACTCTAAAAATACAGTCTATGTGCGTATAAAATACCTATAGATGACTTTGTCGGTATAGGAAGTGAGAACAGCTGCGGATATTGAGATCTGAGCCCGATTTCCAGGCAGGATAAAAAAGTGTGGCTTTGTGTTTTCAATTTCCATCGGTTTGTTCGTATCCTATAGAAAATGGACGATAAAAAGATCATAAATAATCTAGAATTAATAAATGACAGGTCTTCACTAGGGATATCTAGCAATTTTTAATATCCCTACAGCGAATAATATTATATTTTATGCCTATGAAACTAACATAAAAAATGTGTATCTATCAAAATAAAAATCTGCGTATGTGTGCTTAAGTATCTATAAAAGCACTCACACATAAAGATCTTACACAGCGTTCCAAATTACATAGCCAACTCAATATTAGGTATACTGGAAACCTATCACATGAGATAGCACAATAATATCCAAGCGAACAGTAAAATTAATCAAGAAATCACAGTAAAATAAAAGAATAAATCAGCTGAAACTGACAAACAAGACAAAACCATAAAAACATGGAGAAAAAACGACGTAATAACATGAATTCTTTCGATTTTCGTTTACATGTATTGAGAAACTGGTATTTACATGAGCGTCTATTTTATGTGCCTACTAAAGTCACGATATAGAAACTATCAGAAGTATTTCGTCCAATAAGTGACTTTAGAAATTGACCATTTTAGTCACTAGTTACGTAATAACCGACACGTTTTCTTCTTTTCTCCGAAAAATCTTTGCAAACTCCGAAAAATCTTTGCAAAATCACAATCGACATCGGTTTGAGGCTCTTCTTAAAAACTGAAGCAACATGCAACATGATTCAAACCAAGCGCATAAATGTTAGTAAGGACATCCGACACTATTATTATGAAAATATTGCAAAACTCTGGTTATGAGGCCTCGGAATCTGACGAGACACTGAATCAAACGACGCACAATGGAACAGGGTGTAAAGTTCACTCATCCTCTTTTGAAAAGGGAGGATCCTCCGACTAGACCGGTGTCCTGTCTGGCGGCAACTGCCCAACAATTGATTTCGGATAGAATGTTAATCGCGCGGTAAACTCTAATAGCGCGATGCAGGATTGGTGTGACGTCAGGTCTTTGATGCGTAGTTCGCATGTGGCATTGTAGTTGTCGCCACAAATACGCAAAAATACATACACACTTACACACACCAGATTCCACACACACATCAGTCATACACAAACATACTAGTATAATACCATACAGCACCTGATCTCACTTCTCTAGTCTTCACTCTGGAATTCGTACCCCGAGCCCCAAGATACAGACTAACTGTCGAGTTTGGGACTCACTGATAAATAAAGTTTAGTAACCTAGCTGTAGGTAATATTTTAAACTACTCATGTCGTTTCAATTTGGTATTAACCTGTAAACCTGGTTTCTGTATTACAACAATAAACTATTTTCTATTAGAACTGTAGGTACAATCATGCACCTTACTAAACTGATAACTTTTAGACACTGTGCTGTCACATTTAGTTCTTTACTTTTAATTGATATACCAGTGTAGCTTTTTTTTTTTATGACGTAGCCGATGTGTCATCATTTGCATAGTTTAATATGAAAATGCTTTAAGTGTGCTTAAGGTATTCTGTAGTGACCCTTCTTAACGCATCTACTTAGTGCCAAAGTCGTAAAATCTCTAAACTGGAACGTGTATAGAACTACGTCACGTTATCCGCGAGCCCAATAACTTATCTGATAGACATTTTTATGTAAGGACCGAAAAGTATGGAGGTATAGCCATATAACTTGGCCGATGCAGCTATGAAACGTGTGGAGGAAATAAGTATTGTATTCTAGCACTATGGTAGGATAGGTTTGAATATCTCGCGCGAGACGCAGCGCGTGAGTCGCCGACGAAACGGAATGTTGCCATAATAAATAGTATTTATTTTATTTTTTATTTCTGTTATTATTATCTAATTATATGCTGCACCGATTGACGTCATCACGTCAACGCCGGCTGTCGCTGAAAACCAGCACTGGGGCTCTGTCTCGCATAGGGCCGCAGCATTATGCTGAGCGATGGCTATTTTGCGTGGATGTGACGCATATTTTCCCCAAACCTGTTATTTTCGTGTACTTTTCATTGCGTCATGTTTACCGCGTAAGCGTATTTTCTTTACGTAGGTGCATACCTATACCTACTTGCTATGTAAACCTAGTATATGTGACTCTAAAAGCACGCAAAGCCGTTGAAACGGCTTTACCAACCAACCATTACCGCGATGGTGCTGCGCCTGATCTTTGCTTTATGTATCGGATTACCGTCCCATCGAACTATGAGCGTGAGAGCAGAGAGAGTGCACCTGTGTCTGCCACCTATTATTGAAGACAGGAAACATTTTTTTTGAATGAAGAAACAAATATACGTGTTGACTTATTTTCTTCTTTTTTTTTTTTTTGGAACCTCCTTTTTTTTCGTCGGTTAAAAAAAGTTTGGTTTATTGGCAGCTGATTTTTATTCGTCAATTTTGTTCATGCTGTAGCGTCTTCGTATGATTGATTAAAGGGCTGCCCCGTAAAACCAGAAGAATGATACTAAAAGTTGTTTCTATTTGTGGTTATTCGTGTTCTTCTTTTATTGGAGTTGTTCAAAATGTCAATGTCTACATTATTAGTAGGTGACAGCCGTCGTCACTGCGGTCGTTATATGGCGGCCACCTTCTAGGAAACAAAACTTTAGTTTCCAAATAATATGAGCTCACTTTCCGCCTCAAAAGACCAATCATTTGGCACCAAAATAATATTTGAACTTGTTAAATTATTCGTCCTAACATTTCCTTTGTCATCTCGTGACGAAATATCATTATCTGGCCGCCTATGAATACATAATGGGCGCTCTTATCCCCAAGGACGTCTGAAGGGCATGTAAAATAAGTATAAGTACTAATAAATGAATATGGCAATCAATCATGTTATTATCCTTTCATCCATCACAACATATGAAATGTTTTGAATTAAAAACAACGAAATGGTTTGTTTTGGTCTCTTTTTTTTGTTTTGTTCTAATACTTAGGTTTACCAATTTTATGATTGATTCATTTGACAGATTGTTAATTAAATAACAATCACTTCAGGCGAGTATTTAGCTATTTGTAATAACAAGTTCTAAACGTTTTATAACACAATAGCATACAATATTATTATATTCGCCTGGTTAATAATAATAGTTTAACCTTTCACATGCGGAATGTAGGTATATCCACACGAGGCACAATGGATTTTTAATTGTGTCTGTAATTACGGATACGAAAGGTTAATTACTACGATCTATCAAATACCGCTCGCGCGTATGCTATGGAAGAGCTCTAAAAGTGTTTTCAGCATGACTTTTCAGCATGATATTCGGGCGGTTCACTGAGCTGCACGTCAGTGGCGTAGCTCGGTGACTCGGCCGGGAACGTAATGTTAATTTGGTGTCATACAGTCATTCTTGACTGATTTTTTGTTTTATAGTCAACTAGCTTTTGGTGTCACTATAGTAACGCCCACATTTTACCAGTTATGTTTAACGGCTCGTGCAGACTGGCGCGATATCGCGGCGCGACAGGCAGCGTAACCCTTATCGCGCCAGCGGTGTATCATATCACATATCGCGAGTGTGTACGAGCCTTAAGTCCTATGTAATTGTGGTTGGGATACCAACTGTTGTAGGTCTAGATAGTGGATTTATATTGTTTAAATCATAATAACCTACTTTTTACTTCCTTGTCGTTAAGTTATTGACATCGTCAAAGATTTCTTTAGAATTGATATATCCACAAAAAACTACCGACACGGAAATATAGAGCCGATTTCCCATTTTCTGTAAAAAATATGATTTCGATTCTGATGAATTAATTATTTTTTGTCACTTCTGTGTGCTAGTATACTTTTTTCTTTACTTTATGGCATAAAATTAAAAATGTGCCAATTGCCTAATACTTATTTCTGGAGTTCTCGATTCGCCATCAAATAAATTAAATTCGTGCGAATTGCCTATAGAAAACATAATATTGAGTATAATATAAATAAATTAAAAAAATATATATATATAAAAGTGTTGATTTGCCTGTATCCAGCGAGTAAATTCATTGGAATCAACCACTAAGCCGCAAAGCTTATTTGAACTGTGTTATAAACACTCAATGGTGTATAAATAAATTAATAACTCAACAAACATTAATTTAAGTGCTACAAAGCTATTCAAATTATAATACGGGTAATGAACAAATAATAAAACATTTAGTTTGTAATACAACAGATTTATTAAAATGCACATTCATTGAACCACGAAATGCTCTAATTATAGTTATTAACATAAATGTGGTTGTTACCCGGATTAATTGGAGTGGTTTTGATTAAAAACTCGCGTTATTAAAATAGTATCTACTAGCTTAATCCCACGGCTTCGCCTGCGTGGATGTCGGACATTATTTGACGGGAACGTACTAACGGGATAAAAAGTATCTCATGTCCTAATCCAGGTCATGGTCTAGCCATGTGCCAAATTTCATTCAAATCCGTTCAGCCGTTTTAGCGTGAAAGTGTAACAAACGAACTCACTTTCGCATTTGTAATAGTAAGTTAGAATAGTAAGCATTGCATGGTATTCAGTGAATGGAATGAATTCCTAATAAACACCTACGATTCATTGCTGTTAGTGAAACTAATAAAAACGTGACTTCAGTCAATCTGCCTAGTGTACCCAACAATTGATCCTATCTCAAAGTACCTTTAATTTATTAAAACGGACCCACTTCCCTGTGTTTATTATTCTAGCGTATGACACTCGTGGGTTGCTGCTGAAAATCAGCGTCAGGTGATACATTTTGTGTTGTCATCTGACATCTGACATCTGAGGCCCTTTTGGCATTATAATCATTGTTTTCTGTTTTTATAGTTTTAACCTTTCGTATCCCTTAATTATAGACACAATTAAAAATCCATTGTGTCTCGCGTGGATCTACGTTCAAAGGTTAAGGTGGATTTTTCTGCTGTAATGCCAAGAAACGCATTGTTCTTACTGTATAACCTCAGTATGATCGCTGTGTACAAGTAGGTATGTTATTCAATATTATTTATTATGTCTGTGAATCTGTTACCGATGCTGGTGGGGGACTATTTTAAACTTTTTTATTTACCTGAACTTAATTATTATCTTAAATTCCAGAGTTTATTTGTCAAAAGTCTAACCGGATGCAGCTGAGTATTTTACATGCGACTACCTATCTGATAACCATAACCCAATATCTGGGTAATATGATTGAATGTTATGTAACAGGTTCATAAGATGGGTAGGTACATCCTGCTATTGACGACTCGTTTGACAAAAGCCTATCAAAACTTGACAAAGGATTTTGTTTTAGTTTTTTAGGAACACTATAAGCCATCCAATTTTGATAAAAAATATGTATTGGCATATCTATGCCATAAACTGTCTCGCATGTCAGGTATCTAGTTTGCAAAAAATCTAAATATTTTTTTGACCACTCGGGTTTTTAACTCATGCCAGATTTGTTTTAATCCTATGGCACTAAGTCCGCCTCTGTACATTTGTGCGCTTGAAATATTAAATAAATAAATCATGTATGCCTCAACGGTTTTTTTTCAAAAATAGTTTCATTCACAGTCCGACTTTAGACAGTTTTACCAGCATAATTTCTCAGTTCTAGTCTAACAGTCATCTTTATCACAATCAATCTGCCTAGCCTTTTCACAACTATGTTGGGGCGGCTTCCAGTCTAACCGGATGCAGCTGAATACCAGTATTTTACATGGAGGAACTTCCTATCTGACCGCCATAATCCAGAACTGGGTAATATGATACCCCTTTGTGAGAGTTTCGGGTTTTTGGCGACCCGTAACGACTGTCAAAGATCCTCGAATGACAGCTGAGACTAAGGGCTTAACGTGCTTTCTGAGGTACGGAGGCGTCTCGATATATAAATATGGACACCCATCCACGGACCTACCCCGGCAAGCGTAGCTTAACCTGATGGATCGACCAGTGTGGCTGTTTACTCAGCTAGGACCTCCTCCATCAAGAGTCTCATCTTTATTAAACTTAATAAATTAAAGTTGCTTTTCGTTTGTCTGTGTGACCGCATTGCTCTTCTAAACTACTCAACGGATGTTGATGCGGTTTGCACTATCATTTAGAGAATTTACTCCGCAAGGTGTGTGTGTATATTTAATTCATATTAAACTTACTGTAGGTATATTATTATTACAAAGAAATGTCGATATTTTTTCAAGTCGTAAAACAGTTAATACGTGGCAGATAAAAAAAACACTAAAACTGATGGGAATATATCCACATTATCCAAAAACAACAGAAAATGGATAAACAGGGAAACGGCTAATTATATTGCCAAACTACTGAAACATCGTATATTATCAGAAAACAGCAAAACAATAGCAAATCATATTCTAAACACGGAACCAACAAATCATTCACTAAATATCATAACGGAAAGAAATTCACAAAGAAACTTTTGTATAAATAATAAGTTGCTCGACTACTGTTTTATTTCTTTTACTCGTGAACTTGAGCTGCCACTAACTGAATATAAAAATATCTGGGAAGTTTCCCCGAAGAGCGATCAATTGCGGAACTTGTGAGAAATTTTCTCAATCACACTCCCGCTTTTTATTTACGGCCGTTATATTCAAATGTTTGTATAAACATAAACAAAAGGTTGATGACATTTTGATGGCTTTTCGAACGTTAACACGATCTCTTTTTATGTTGTTTTACTGGTTGAGGGTGTTAAACAAATCTTTGTTTCTCTCGTAGGTACGACTAATATAATTGAGACAGTTTGTTAGTTTGGATGTTTGTTCCTTAAGTATAGCGTACACCTAAACGGCTGAAAAGGCTACAATTAAAAGCAGGAAAGTGTATTTTTTTAAACATGCTTGGAAATTCCACCAAGGAGGTAACTTATCAAAGATCTTGGAAATAGAGCTGTTTAAAGTAAAGAAGAAACAAATGAACATATTGGTTCGTGAACAATTATAGTTATCCGTCATTGATTCTGGAATTTATAATTAATTTATTCAGTAAGAATTCCCGCGCATTATTCGAGAAAAGTAATATACAGCCTTGGCCGCAACCAGGCATTGATGAACTCACGATCTTTTTCACATTCATCCATAAATGCACCAGTAGCAGGCCGCGACAGTAATGTACTATTTTTTTAACTTTGCTTAACACATCAATCTTTCTATTGTTTTTAACGTAGTCATTTACCTACTAGGTATTATAATTTTAAAGTACGTAAAACCACATAGGATTGGATACTCAAAGAAAAGCTTACTGTTAATCATTCAGTTAAGGCACATACATACGTAGAGCATGTGAATAATAAACGACAGCTACAGTTCTAACTCAGTTAGTTTAGTCTAACTGGTTTATTCAGCTTGACTATATAGAGTGAATAAATAAGCTATATGCATATAGCAATCCGTGTTTTATCCTAACATTGTGATTAACTTAATGCCAGGGATTATATCGACAAACGTGAGCTTACAAGGATTAGCAGCAAGTCACGTACCGAATGCATGACACGCTTTGTGCATACAATAATACAAATACCGGAGACAAAGACATAATGCATCCTCTATGCTCATACGAGCACAGACTCACAGAGGATGCATTTTGATGACCGAAAAGAACCATTATTTGACTGGGTTTTGGGTTACACTTTGTGTTTGACAATCATTGGATACTAATAGACTTCAGCAAAGTGGTTGAAAGGACCGATCGAGGATATTATTAATTTATTCACAACAAAATTTTTTTTTATGTTTCTTGACCATTGTCGTCAGGGAATGTCGTCATTAACGGCTCGTACAGACCGACGCGATATCGCGGGAGCGACAGGGAGCGCAACCTGTGTCGCTCTGGCGATATCGCGCCAGTCTGCACGAGCCTATAAATCGGGTTTCAATAGTAGTCTATTACAGACAAAAAAAGTCGACATAGCTTGGCGTCCCTCCAAGGCGGAGGTTATTCGTTACATAACGTCGGAAAGTTAAAAGTAACCAATATCTAGATTTCTAGAATACCTACGTTATTCTTAACCTACAACTACGTAAAGAAACAGAAGCTCCAAAATAAATCGCCAGACGGAAAGCATTACCTTTCTAAACAGGCCTTTTAATGTGACAGTGGTTCGTTTACCCACAATAGGCCAACTTAAATACGTCGAGACTAATGACTTGAAAGTTTTTTGGAATAAAAAAAGGCGAACTGGGAACAGGCGGGGCTCATTCCGAGTAATTCGGTGAAAGGAATAGATACAGGAGAAGGCAAAAAGTTCGGGGACTTGAGCTGATCTGAATAATAATAGTGCGGTTGCCTTTTGAGTAAAATGTTCAAAGATTTTTGGTCGAGTGTTTGTTTGTTAATTTCCTACTATTACAAAAATATTACTGAACTACGCGCTTACTGCTGAGCTTGAGGGCCTGGGTTCGATTCCCGGGTCGGGCAAAGTGTTATTGGGTTTTTCCATCTGGAATTGCTCAGTAGCAGCCTGGAGTCTGGATTTGTGCCCGGTTGATGGCAATAGGCTCGCCCCCTATTACAAGGGACTTAAACATAACTGGCGAAATGTGGGTGTACTAGACGTACACCACCGCCTAACCCTTCGGGGAATACAGGCGTGATGTTATGTTATGATATTACTGAAGAAGGCATTTCAAACACATATTACTATTTATACGAATATTCATGGATACATTAATCCCTATTCCCCTTCAAAGTTCTTCTTAAACAAGTCACACATACGCCAACGACGCTGAATGCGGCTGAACAATCACTTACTCGCTAATATCCCGGAGGAATCGCGGAGACTGGAACATGGTCCCGGATTAACCGCTCTGACCAACCTGTTGTGACCGGACGGTGTTGACATTACCCACTTACAGCATTACACGGTTAGGAAGCGTTGGAATGTGGTTTGGACCGGGATGCGTATGTAAGGACCGCGATATGTGATTTGTTGGTCTTTGTATGAATAATGAGATATCCAAACATACATTATAAAAGCAATTGTTTAGATTTGTGTTTGGATGTTTCATACTCAATTATGGCAAATATATATCCCTTCGGTCGACGCGGAGTAACAAATATATTTCTTTATTGCAAACCACACGCACACGCTTAGGTACACACAATCCATAAAGTATTAGTTACAACGACTTAAAAACTATGTTAGTAAAGCTTGCAAAATCACCTTACAACGACGAATAATTGGTGAAACATGGCGCAAGCAGGGTCGCGTGTCTCTGTATGCCTCTGTGTGCCTCATAAAAGGGTTGTCCATTTTGTTAATCAATGTTTTTGCTATTGGAGCTTCCGCGCAACCTACCCATTATTGACGCTGTTCTCTTCCTCAATGGCTCAATGGCTAATCTGCTGACTGGTAATATATTTCATTTAGCACACGGGTAGAACATTTTTATGGAATAAAATGCACCAGTATTTAAAATATTTTGGCAATGTTTTGCTTTAACGCCCGAAGAGAACTACTGTTATATCATTGGAAATATCCTAAATCTTATGTTGAATGTTCCGTCTTTTCTGCTTTCAAACGAGCCGAAAAGACGTAACATTTTAGACGACAGGAATAAAAATATCACTTAGCATTGAAGTAACTCAATCCACGAAAGAATAAAACGTTAAAAACCTTGAAAAGTCTCTGTCTAATATCAATGAAACTAAGCAAATTTCATCAGATTTTTCTCCAGTGGATTCGAGAACGACTGAGCTGTCGTTCTCAGACCCACTGAGCAAAAAGAACTTTATTACAACTTTTTCATGAGACAAATACAGGAAAGGTTTTACTACTTACTTTTTTATTATTAAAACTACATACTTTCATTACTGCAAGAACAAGGCGGATTAAAAAAAAGGTTATAAAATCAGGAAGAACACCACAAAACATCGGAAGGAGTGGCAACCTCGCACTTGAAACAGTTTCTTAATTAAATTTACTTTAGAAGAGAATTCTGCAACTGGAGTGAGGCCAGGAAATCAGCGGAGGATTGTAATTATAAAAAAATAGGTTGTTCTACTTTCAAGCTTATAAACTGTGGTTACAAACTTGTTTTGGCGGCCGTCCGAGTTTATGAAAAAACACTAAACGGTACAGAATATTATAGTATAATGCCGCCAGATTCTTTTATGTAAATTCACTGCACAAGTTTCCATGTTAGTTAGACATATAATTTATGCGAATAGAAAAACTGGTCCTGGTCCTTCGATATAATAGGTAATTATAGTGACCATGACATTAATGTTCTATCAGCCATAGTCGATATCAAAGTCAAAATTGACAAAATTGTCAAACCTTAATTTATTATTGTTGAGTAGGTACGAGACTTTTGGCTACTATATAAATGTGTATTTGATGTCTTGTTTTTTGTAATGTGCATATTGTTTGTGTAGAATAAACGTTTTTTCTTTCTTTTTCTGTATAATTTCATCATATTTTGCTCGATGACCTCAGTAGAGCTTCCGAAACAGTGGGTCTTAAAATAAACATAGATAAGACAAAGGTCAGGTCAAATGTCAAACACCCACTCTCATGAAAATCGGAGACGGTACACTCGAAGATGTGGGCGAGTATGTTTACCTAGGCATATTGTCCAGTTAGTTACAGGGTAGGTCCAAATTCGAGAAAGAAAATATTCTCGTCCCTCATATCGCAGTTTCTCAAGAGGAAAGTCGCCAGTGATGACTTAGGGCACTGAAATGAGGTCGTTCACAATAGGCCTTATTAGAAGGCTAAAGGTCACCCAAAGGGCAATAGAGAGGGGCTATGGTTGGAGTTTCTCTACGCGATCGGATCAGAAATGAAGAGATCCGCAGGAGAACCAGGGTAACCGACAAAGCCCAAAGAATTGACAAACTTTAGTGGCAGTGGGCAGGGCAAATTGCTCGCAGAACAGAAGGCCGAAGGTTCTGGAGAGGCAACCGCGTAACGGAAGACATCCTACAAGGTAGACAGATGACCTTGCGAGGGCAGCAGGCATCCGCTAGATGCGAGAAACATAGAACAGGTCGAAGTGCCGGTGCTTGGGGGAGACCTAAGCCCAGCAGTGGACTTCTTTCGGCTAAAATGATGATGATAATGATGAAATCATTTATTTCAACTAGGCTATTAAAAGGTACTTTTGAACGTCTAAATGTACAGGAAAGAAATAAACGATTATTATTATTTTTATATGACGCCAATTTCCAGGCCCCATTTTCTTTTTTTGTCTCGATTTGAAGAACGAACCATTACTCCAGCCACTTCAGTTGCCGATGAAATGTAGTTTCGAAATTGAAGACAACAATATTGCATTTGAACACTTCATGCGCACTTGCCATTTCTTTATGAGCTATAGGTAATATTTTAAGATACTAAAGCCGTCTCAACTTGGTGTTAACATGTAAACCTGTTTACTGTATTACCTGGACAATAAACTATTTTCTATTTTTTTTCTTTGATTATTAAGGAAATATTGTTCCTGGAAAGTAATAAAATGAAAACAAAACCTATGGTCACATAATTTCATTTTTTGCAATTTCTGACTTTTCTAGAACCTCTACTGGACGAACTGAACTTTGAAGTTCAGTTCGTCCAGTAGAGGTTTTTGATCCTTTTATGAAACAGGATCGATTGGCATCAAAAAAAGTTTTTGTGAATATGGCCCATTTTCTTGCTGACTGTAATTTTTTTTCAAAATCTGTGAATGCAGATCAAATTTTCTCAAAAAGTTAACGACAGTCTCCTAAGACCAACCAACGGTTAAGGTAGCTGCCCTTGCTGCCCCAAATCAAAAATCCAATCGAAGCACGTCGTTTCTATGAAGATAATTATTTATATTGTGCCATCGTCTATACCTTTCTCCTAAATTGCTTTCTTCGAAATGCGTGCAGCCGTTAAGGGGTGAAAAGGTACCAAACAGACAGACAGAGATCCATTCGCATTTATAATATCAACAACAAAAGGGTCACGCTTTGAGACAAAGTTTAAACTGTGTTATAGTGCTTTAATTTTACCGGACATTTCTCAATCTGAAACAGAGAAATTCCACTTAGCGAAATTTCAGAAATATCATAGGTACCTTGATAGTACTACCTCTGACGACCTATACAGAAAGAGATGGAGCTATACAAGATGTCTAGATCCATCTCTTTCATTATTATCATTATATCTCATTCTTATTTTTAAAATAATACCGCTACATGAGGTGTACCACCACTATTTTAATCTGCGTCCCTGGGTAAGGTGATTTCTTAATAAGCCTTAAAAGGATTTCAATCCTGGATTTAAATAATTTTATTTAATTAAAGAAGTTTCTGTTACTCAACTATTAATAAAATAACATTGAGTGAAACTATAATAAGAATTTTAATGTATTTTCAAACTAAATATTAATTATTTAGTTTGAAAATACATTAATTAAACTTACATCACAATAGATTAATTAGCAAACTTAATGGGGGAGCTGATATAATAATTTGTTTCCAAGAATCTGAGAGACAAACAGTGACTGTGGTGTGGGTAGGCTGTTGATGGCTTTTCAGTGGTATGAAGTTGATAATAGGTTGATATTGAAAATAGGAATGCCTGAGTCTACCCAAACCTTTTTTTTTAGGGTTCCTTGCTCGTTGGGTGCCAACGGGACCCTAATACGCTCCTTATAGCTCCGCTGTCCGTCCGGCTATCACAGGACTGTACCATTTGAGCCGTAATAGGTACACTTAAAATTGCACAGACTGTGTACTATTAGGGCCGCTGTAACAATAAATAATAAAACTAAAATAAATATTAAAAAAAAAATACTAAAAAAAAAAGTGTTTTCAGCGTTTTTAATTAAATATTTTACCTACGGAACTCTTCGTGTGCGAGTTTGATTCACACTTGGCCACTTTTTTAAGCATGATGCTGGTTCTCTAGCTGTCAAAGCATTTTGAAAGTTATAATCACTCTAGCCAGGGACCGAACACCTTTATAAATTACGGTACAGGTATCGAAGAATTTTGGTTACTTCTACAACTAAGGTTACCGGTATCTGGGTAACCCAAGAAGAAGAAACATGTTGCCTCTTTTAGGTTACCGTTTCAATACCGGTTACACACACACAGACGTTGCGCGACCTTTGACTAATGCCGACGGCACGTGTAAGATAGAGGTAATTTTAATTTCGGTGACCGGTTTTAAGACTAAGGTTGTATTCAATATAAGGTAACCTTTAAAAATCCCTGTGAAAAATAGTAATAGTAATCTTTCTTTATTTCTCTCTTCACAAAGGTTCACATAGTAAAAAAAAATGGAGACAAGAATTTTAGTATTTAGACAAAAATGCATAAAATATGATCCTTTGTGAGAGACTGGCGTCCATACTAGGATACCCTGTGTGACGGATCACCAGGCTCTCACCCCGAATTAAGTCTAGTCAATACAATTCTCAAACTCTAGACAAATAATATTAAAAAATGAAGGGAAAAATACAGCCATGTTCAAATGAAAAAAAGAAAAATAGGTATAGTGTAATGCGTGTGTAGTGTGCATGTGAAGGAGAGGTAAAATGATGGTGTAGAGTGGGTATGTAGGAATGTGTTGCAGTCAAGAAACTTAAATTATTAAAAAATATAAATGTTGTAACCGAAAAAAAAAACCCGTATTGGTCATGCCGGTTTCGGTGCTTGACTTGGGACATCTCAGGGAAATAATGTCATCGACATCTCCGTTGACGTTATTTCCCTGAGAACCGTAACGAAATAACACATGATCGTGATCATACACGTGATCTTAAATAGAAAAGTAAAACTTTTAAAGCTTCAAAAGGTGAGTGTGATACATAAAACATAATATAATTATTATAACAACGCCTAAAAAAACTTTTTTAATCTCATTTATATTCATAGACCTGTACCTACACACGAGCCCATTCATGATGAAAACTACTTAATTCATATGAACTGACGAAAAAGGTCGCGATTTATGCCCAAAAGTTCTTTAGTGGTGGAAAAGCTAGTTGTTATCCAACCTTGTTATATAACTTTGAATTTTGATGAGCTGTTGCTTGTAAGTCCCGGATTAGCTGTCAATGTTTTTTTTTTTACCTATGGTAACTTCGTGAATGTAAAGTGAATGTGCGAAGTCTCGCATTTTGGAAATTAGATACAAAGAAAAGAAGAAATGATGCAAAGCAAAAACATAATAACAAAAAAGGATAAGTTGGGGGAACATATGCGTCATATTCACGCAAAACGGTCATCGCTCAGCATAATGCTGTGACCCTCTGCCAGACAGAGCCACGGCGATGGTTTTCAGCGACAGCCGGAGTTGATACGTATCTAGGTAGATTAACATCTTTGAAAAAAAAAACAATATTTGGACATACCTGCCCAAAGCATTCATAGTCATTGGTACTGCTTTTGGATTCAACGGGTTCCTGTGACGTTCACCGGTTGTTTAACCTATCTAATATCTACGCTGCTCTACTGTGTTATATCGATAGAATACAACACTTAGAAAAACTTTCTAAGTGGTTTCGGGAAGATCCCATAAAGGGTGTATTGCTAGCTTAAAGTTAACAGTAATTCCGTAACTTCACCTAAGAAGCATAAGTACGTTGGTACGGGTAAGTTCGGCGCGGGGGTAAAACCGTACGAATCAAATTCTACACCATTGTATTCTACCCCGACGGGAAAAATAAAATGGCGCACAATGCTGTCAACATTAAAAAATTGTGTTTGATTTGTGCGGTCTTATCCCAGCGCCAAACTTACCCGTACATACATATTGGTTTATTCTCGTCCTACTTCTTTGTGACCCATGACATTTGTCTTAAGATAACATAATTAAGGACGGAGGCATCGTTAAAGTCTTTGATACGACCTTCCAATAACAAGCCTCTGAGACCGCACCTAAACCCTTTATCCGATATCTTGTTACGGAGAAATATCAAACCCTAGTTAGCGAAACATAGTGCCTTAACCTTAACATTGTCATGTTATAACTACTGGTGTTAGCTTATTCAATAAAGGTGAGTATAAACTTGAGTATTTACTTGCATCTTTTAAGAACACGAAGCTCCATGGTTTGTTACAACCTGATTTAAAAAATCAACGTGCTTATTGGTGTAACATTTTGTCGAGCGAAGGCCCGAGGCGACGCGGAGTGAGGCATTGTACATCCTCACTAAGGAACCAGGTATATTAAATAGGTACCTACATTGAGGTCCAGCCCTCACCAACTTAATATTATTCAAAGTCAGTCTCATTACCGAGACGCTTTATAATTAAAGCGATGAATCTATTTCGTTTTTAATATTCCTAATTCATCATAATTTAATTTAAATTGTTATTGGATTCAATTAAAACTCTGCGAAAGTAATTAAGAAAATTATTATAGATAAGTAATTATTCTTTTTTAGGAATTTTGTGAAGGATGTCAGAAAAAATATGTGTATTTGGGAAACTTCAAAGTGATGTCTGATCCGATTAGCAGATATTTTTATGATGAGAAATTGGTTTCTGATGAAAGTTTTTACTTAGTTCTAGATCTGCACTCCATTTGCGTAACACACTATCTTTTACAATCCGAAGGATTTTGAAGGAAATATTTTTGAATTTGTCTGCTAGACAACGTCGCAATGAATGTAGTCGAATTGACAAATGAAAGCCATTGCAATTGTTAGTGTGTTACGCAAATATACCCCTCAGTTTTCTAGATATTGCTGGCCTAGCTGATTCGTTAGCCAAGTGGTCTCACTTAGTCTGGTGTTTCGATTCGTACACGGATGTAATAATTCATTGACGCCATCTAAAAAGCTATTTAACTATAAGTTTAACAAGGAGTTTGTCATCATTTCAGTCTAAAGACGTCCACTGCTAGACGTATGCCTTCTCCAAGCATCGCCCCTTCGAACCCGCTCTGTGCTTCTCGCATCCAGCGGATTCCTGCGGCCTTCACAAGGTCATCGGTCCACCTTGTGGAGGCCTAAAGAAAATTCATATAATCTTTAATAAGGAGGGCGCATAATATTGCGACTCAACGCCTAGATTGCTGGTTCATACAGTTAATTCGTAACAGCTTTTGGCCATTAGAAACTTCATAACATCCTTAAAAACTGGGAAGCATTATGTTGCGACTCAACACCTAGAGCGCTGGTTCATGCACAGATATTGGCTTCACGCTTCCGGTACGCGGTCGCCACTCCAGAACCTTTCGGCCCCATCTGCCATCTGTTCTGCGAGCAATGTGCCCTGCCCACTGCCCATTAAGTTTGGCAATTCTTCGGGCTATGTCGGTTACCTTGGTTCTCCTACGTATCTCTTCATTTCTGAATCGATCACGTAGCGAAATTCCAAGCTCTCTCCATTGAGAGAAGGATTTTGTAAGACGGGTTTTTTTTATCTTTCCATAATATTTTTTTTTAAATTTATTTATTTAATACTTCAAGCACACAAATGTACAGAGGCGGACTTAATGCCTTAGACATTTTCTACCAGTCAACCTTTGGGTGATGCAGAGACAAACAGTGGTAGGTGCAATAGCGAGAATTCAAGAGATAAATATTTATTTAAATATATGGATTTAATACCTACCTAAACTATGAATGTAATATATACACCTAAACCCTTGAGACAGCACAGTGATGTAAATTAACAAGGCTACTCAGCAAATTCATTGTCTAAAAGTGGTTGCAAGTAATCAGGCAGATCACATATCAATCTCTTTGTTTGATTGTCGGTTGTATTCATTGTATCCTGGTAAAAGAAAGAAAGAATAACGTTTATTTGGGGTAAAACCGTGCGTAACAGCTTGTTAAAACAAAACAAACAACACTTATTTATTAACACAGTTTCCAAAAGAGAAACATATAAAGCT
Source organism: Eupsilia transversa (assembly GCA_914767815.1). Classification (NCBI taxonomy): domain Eukaryota; kingdom Metazoa; phylum Arthropoda; class Insecta; order Lepidoptera; family Noctuidae; genus Eupsilia; species Eupsilia transversa. The sequence goes on from OU611880.1 coordinate 4,662,740, forward strand.
TAGATATTAAAAAAGGTGTTTTTCTCTTTAATCAAAACGAAGGAATCAATAAGATATCTATTTTACATAAACCTTTGATCGGGTCGACATCGTGACGAGATCATTATTTTTTAATATAAGATTCTTTTTAGAAACGTTTATTGAAAATATTTTAGACTACGATTTTGATTGGAATTGTAAATGATACTTTAGAGGTATGAGGAACAGGGTGTAAAGTTCACTCATCTTCTTTAGAATAGGGAGGATCCTCCAACCAGACGGGTGTCGTGACTAGCGGGTTGGGCGTGCCCAACGATTGATATTAGAAAGTTATATATATGCTGTTCGCGCGGTAAACTTTGCTTGCGCGATGCAGGATTTCGCGTGACGTCAGTGTGAAACGTAGCTCGCATGTGGCGATGTAAATGCCACCACAATACAAACACATAGTAAGTACATGCTTTCGTAGTAATTACATAATTGCATATTATTCCATTTGCTTCGTTAATATTCGTACTCCTTTATAATAAATGGACAACTATTCTGAAAATCTCACCGTGAAGACTTAGATGAAGTGACCTTCAAGTGATCTGTCATTCCACTTGATGAGAGGGATTTACACAATTGACAGCTCACTTCAAATTCACTTCACCTACGTATTCACGGTGAGATTTTTATAGAATTGAACGGTTGATTATACACGGACGCCGGTTGTGAGTACTAAGCACCAGACCTGTAACATCACCAATAAGGTCTAAATAATTTGAAGGATATTTTATATTGTATATAGAGATAGGTCCGCGGTTACACCCGCATAAATCTCGATCTCGTAGGAATATCGGTATAAAAAGTAACCTATATCCTAAACCAGGACATGGTCTACCCATGGGCCAAATTTCATCCAAATCTGTTCAGCCGTTTTAACGTGAAAACGTAGCAAACAAACAAATAAACTCACTTTCTCATTTATAATATTAGTAAGGACTAGCTGCTGCCCGCGGCTTCACCCGCGTGAGTGTCGGAAATTACCCATACATCCCCATGGGTTTTAAGTATAAATATTGAGTTTCGAGTTAATCGGACAGCGCGTTAAAATTCTTCCATACAAACACTGACACCCCCCAACCCCCCTATAGGGGGTAATTTAGAAAAACAAAAAAATACAAACTTTATAATTTATTTAGATAACTATTCGTGCGAAGTTTCATGTTTATTACCTCAAGGAAGAAGATTTTTCATACAAACTTTCATCCCTTATTTTACCCCCTTAGGGGTTGAATTTCGAAAAATCCTGATACACGTTATTCTTCATTTTTGGGTTTAAGTATAAATATTGAGTTTCGAGTTAATCGGACAGCGCGTTAAAATTCTTCCATACAAACTTTGACACCCCCCACCGTAGGATAGGATACTTTTCCGGGATAAAAAGTACCCAGTGTGGTGCCCAGGATATTAAAGAATAATTATACCAAGTTTCATCGTAATCGAACCGGTAGTTTTTGCGTGATGCCTGAACAAACAGACAGACAGACAGACAGACAGACAGACAGACAAAAAAAAAAAATTGTAATCAAATTTTTGGGTTCGGTGTCGGTCTAGTAGCACCCCCTGCCATTTATTTTTTTGATATTTTCAATGTACAGAATTTTCACTTCTACAGATTTATTATAAGTATAGATAGTTAGGATTACACTTTTAACAAAGTTAGTTCCTAGGGATTTATAGTCTTTATAACCCTAATCTAAGTATAGGGCTATCTGGAATTAAAAGAACATAGACCTAACGGCCATTTTTGACAAACAACTTTACTTTGGCGTGGATAGAATATTCTCGCAGGAACAAGAGTTTTCCGCGGGTATAAAGTTGTAATTACTAAAAGTACCAGCCAAATAAAAGTACCTACAAGAAGGCGGAACAGATGAAGCCGGAATAGCCAAAACACTAACAACAATCATCCTAAGAAGTTTAGTATTCTGCCCTTTGGGACGGAAAAACTTTTCACCCAGCTTTATTGTACCTCCATCGAGCTGGTGAGGCACTATAGAGATTCTTCTTCACCTAAGTTTGTTGCTAAGGGCTCTCTTGATTATGAATAAGTAAAGAGTGGAATCATTAATTTACCTGTAAACTAGGTACCACTACCTGCACGAGCAGTGGCTTATTTAATAAACAACAGGCCGACAAGTGATAAGCGATCCGAAAAAAATTTTCGTAGTTTTCTGCTTAACTCAACAGTATCTGTCGTGACAATTATGTGAATTTAGTGTATTTGTCAATTAAGTGGCGCTGTCAGTTCTATTAAGTAGGGCCGAATTAATATACAATTGCAATGTCTTTTATTTTGATGAGTTTGATAATATAACATTCATTGCGTTATTTAAGTTGTTCAGCAGACAAATTTTTCAAACATATGGAGCAATGGACTAGGTCGACTAGGACTTCGATTGTGAAAGGTCGTTCTATCCGTTAAGCTGTAGAGGTCCATCTCCGTTGAATATAAGTTCTTCTATACTAGTAGCACAATAAGTAAGTTATGCTTAAACGTTGTAACTAAAAGAAACGATATTCAAATACATTTTGATTGAAAAACTCTATGTTTGAGTCTTTTAATTAAAGGCCTTTCAAACTTTCCTAGAAAATTCAATAGAAAAATTCCCCGAACTTGTTTTCGGTACGAATGGAAATCAAATTTTCATCAAGCTAGTACGGTGCCCCGTTTACTTTTAAAACTGTATTTTTATAGCAGAGAAAATCGGGACGTAAAATTTTTCTCCACGATTATATTCGGCTGTAAAAAAGGAAATCGTCCAACGAATTTTTCCCCTAGTTCCTTTCGCGGCCATCTGCCAAAAATGTTTACTATAGCGTTTATGAGAGATGAGAAAATATTCCGCCTTGAGCCTTCGCTAAGCCGTTGGACCCCAATTTCGCTTGAATCCTACTATCTTCAAATCTTCAGTATTACGTTTTCAGATGGCTGGTTCTGTCAATACAAGATTATTGTTTCAGATGAACCTACTCTCAGATAATTTGTTTTTTTATGACGTACCTTTTTTCGATGGGATCTTAAGTTTAATTGGCTAGAAATGAGATTTTTTTGTGTCGTCAATCTGGATCAAAAATAATATGATTACTTAAATGTAGGACACATATTTTCTATTTATATTTTCGTAGTCAATCAAAAATTCAGAAATCAAACAGATAAAATACGCCTAGAAAAGGCTAGGTGCTTATTATTTAGGGTTCTGTAGTAAACATGGAACCCTTATTATAAGGGTTCCTTGTTTACTACGGAACCCTAAATAATAGTTCGCCATGTCCATCTGTCTGTCTGTCCGCGGCTTATCTCAGAGACTCTTAGTACAATAAAACTGTAATTTGGCATGGTTATACTGGTCCGACACGCAGTTGGCCAGTTTTTTTTTTTTTTTAATTACCTATCAACAATTGTGATACTTTATAGGACAAAAAAAAAACCCCTTCCACAAACCGACTGCGGTAAACCTAGCTTAATCATCGATCGACCAGGGGCCTAAGTCTACTAATTTTTAAAGGTTCAATGGTCTCTCAATGGTGAGTTTTTGACAGTTTTTGTATGGTAAATCTGTCAAAAATTCACTATTGAGAGACCATTTTGACGATTATAAATTAGTAGACCTAGGCCCCTGTAATATTGTTTTATTGTTCTTGTTATTTTTGTTCTTGTTCGCAAAATTCCTTGCAGATAAGGACGACAGATACATAGGAACGCACGCAACATTATCCTTATTTCTCAGAAATGTGGAGACATGACTCTGCGTAAGGAAACAAAGCTAAACAAATTAAGCCAACCCACCCTTTTTACCTTAGAAAAAGAAGGCGTCCACTGGCCAGGGTAAGCGCCCCCGGCATGCAATACTGCGGGCGTTTAATATATAATAATAAATACAATGTTAATATACAGGGTGTCCAGTAAATAGCACGACATACTGCAGGGGGTGATAGCTTGGGTCACTACCTATCAATACAACACAATATATGTTCAGCAAAATCTTACGGATTTACAGTTTTACAAAATTTTCCGAAATATCGAAAAATCTCTACTTTTAAGCATCTCGTAATGAAAAAATCCTTTTCTAGAACTTTTTTACATCAAATTATTCGTGAATAGGTTACTCTACTCATTATAAGTTTTTTTTGATCAAAAACAAGAAAGTTTTGAAGAAATAGTTTTTTTTGTTAAAATTTTCACAGACGAAAATTTTGTAAAACTGTAAATCCGTAAGATTTTGCTGAACATATATTGTGTTGTATTGATAGGTAGTGACCCTAGCTATCACCCCCTGCAGTATGTCGTGCTATTTACTGGACACCCTGTATAAATATAATGTTATTTGGTGTAGTCCGGGTCTGTGATGTCTTAATGTGAGGAATTAGAGGCTAACTTTTTCGTAGGTGACACTGCCATAGTTCTCACGGGCGGGCCCACGTTCTGCGGGAGAACGTATTTTCTTTCATATCGTTATTTCTAAATAAATGTATAAAGACAAGACTGAAAGATATTTCTGCATTATTGCGGGGAGCTAAGAATCAATTCGAGAATGTTGATCCTAATGATCTCTTATTGCATACAAATTCGTAATGATCTAGATTATATGAACAACACGTTCATATAATCGTTCGTGTTCCACAAAGCTGCAAGTGCAAAGTGAAGTGCTACTAACATAGTCATATGTCTTATTTTATTAAGACAAGTTTTGTTTTGTTCACCTATATTAAAATATGTATGTTTAGGTTAAGGTATTTTTCTAAGGGCCTGTGTCGCCTGAAATAAATGGCAGTATTATTATTTATTATAATCTAATGAAAACATCAAGATTGTTTCGTGTAAAAGTATGTGCAAATACGGCTAGATTGACCTGGCTTAAGTTCATCACATTTGTTCAGATTGACCTCTTCATGAAGTAGCCGAAATCAATGCTCGAAAAATATACCTAAGTGATATTCTCAAAAGGAAGCTTTTCGTCTGTAGCTTTTATCCTAATCTACTGCGATGTTGTGCCCACAAAGTGCCAGAAGATTATTGAAACCGACCATTTCCATTTCTTAACATTCCCATTTTCACATCAATGGGATTAATTTCCAAGAGGTTTCCTCTAGGGTCTTCACGTAAATACGATTTGGCACGCGACCGCAGGTCCTACCTACTGAATATTATTATAAGCTGAAACATGTCAAGGATTTTTTTTACAGAAATAATATCGTTTATTTAGAAAGTTATTTCAGTAAGAGAGGGATTTATTTCCTTCATTTGAAATTAAACTTTTTGTTTTTACTTTTTTATTAATTTGCTTTATGGCACCTCTTTAGGTCATGAGCTATCCGAATATCAAAAAATATTTGGCCTAGGTCTTAAAGGGGGTCTCCCCTTTAGGACCTAGGCCAAATATTTTTTGTGAGAATTGATTCGCTGTTACAAGGTATAATAAATGTCTGTACCGAATGAGGTGTCAACGGATTGCATAAATAGAAAGGGGTTACCGCAAGCAAACTGATGGCTTTTAACATACCTTATTGATGTTGATTCATGAATCACCCAAGGACATGAACAAGCGCATTTACCTTGGTTGATGCTAGGGGCGGATCTCGACTTGGGAGGTTTTACTACCTCGCACTATGCGACATGCCACTGCGACAGGTCGACGACAAGACGCTCGACACCTGTAGCATGCGACTGTCATCGGGTGTGTGCGTGCAGTAACTCAGTAACTTGACAGTTCGAAGCAAAATAATGTTACCATATTAGAGGGAGGGAGGGAGGGTGAACGAATTTTCGAAAAAAATAGAACTTTTTAACTTGACATGGTCAAGCGTTAGATTACATGTTTTTTGTATTTGTGTTTCACGAACTGTGTCTAAATAAACATTATTCTTTCTTTATAAGTGTCTTACAAAGTTCATTCGATTTCGCTTTTTTTTTTCACCTCACTCTCTTTTTTTTTCAGGAACTGTCAATCCCTCTAACTGTCAAGTTTCTGAATACGATTAAAAGTCTAGGTAACTAATCATCATCATAATATCGAACGAAAGCTACCACCGCTGTCGCTGGACTAAGTATAAGCTGGCCGTTGCGCCAACACGCGATCGTTCGCGTGCATATTTATTATCTCACTTTTTCTTCAGAAAACCGGGAAGCGCCCTCTGTCGGCACGACCACGCGTCAGGTTCACCGACCAAAAAGTTCGAACGATCATGTATGCGCACGACGCAAGGACGCGGGGTAATTCTTTGCGTTGTGGGTCGCACCGCGCGAATGTGTCTTCGCCCTTAGGTTTCGTCCAGACAATATTAAGTATTAAATATACCTATTATCTTTCGTACTGACCTTGCTTGTAAATAGAGATATAAAGCTATTGTTTATATGTTGTCAAGGACTCACTCATGTTTCTGGCAAGGGACATGTTTTATTCATTCTTCGGTACGCTCATTATTTATGTTATGATGTCTTGTATACGGTCCACTAGCTATGTATGTACGAAGAATTATTTTCATTGTGGTAATGGAATTATCACAATTTGAACCGATGACCTTGTGAAGACCTCAGGAATCCGCTGGATGCGGGAAGCACAGAACCGATCCAACTCGCGATGCTTGGAGGAGGCCTATATCCAATTGTCCAGCTGTGGACGTCATTGATTTTCAATCATCATGCTAACGCAAACTTGTCAGGATCTAAAATTTTTGATAACGCAACTCAGGCCCCCAAGATTACAGGCGCTGCCAGTTTGGGGACCACTGTTTTAATAACTATGTTCTACATACATGTTGTTTTATACTCAACTCTAGTTACAGTAAGCACACAATATTTTTATTTTGGAATTTATTTTGTAACAATGGACCAATAAATTATTCTTATTCTTATTGAGGCTGCAATGATGAATACAATCTAAGAGATTCGTCAACGTGCCGATAGAAATCAATCTAAGTACAAGGCCTCTTCTAACAGACCAATAAGGTCACTATATGCCCTTTTACGGCGTCACCTGCCAGCGTTTTCATTCACATCATCACACCTTTTGTTAGTCGCCTTACGCTCCTCCTCTCAAAATGACCATACCATCTAAGCAAACTCTTTTCAATTGTTGACAATACATCGTCTTTTAAACCGCACCGTATACTACCGTAGCCTCATCACTCACAAACTAAGGGCGGATTCGACCAAACATGAATAAATTTTATTCGCGGAATATACCTTCTCTTCTGAATTTTTGACAGTTTCTCCATACGAAAACTCATTCATTCTGCCTAGCCTTTTCCCAATCATGTTGGGGTTGGCTTCCAGTCTAACCAGATGCAGCTGAATACCAGTATTTTACATGGAGCGACTGCCTATCTGACCTCCACAACCCAGTAACTGGGTAATACGATACCCCTTGGTAAGACTGGTTGTCAGACTTTCGGGCTTCTGACGACTCGTAACGACTGTCAAAGATCCACGAATGGCAGCCGGGACCAACGGCTTAACGTGCTTTCCGAAGCACGGAGGAGTCTCGGTAAGTAAAGATGGTCACCCATCCACGGACCAACCCTGGCAAGCGCAGCTTAACCTGATGGATCGACCCGTGCGGCTGTTATTACTTTAGCCACGAGCTCCTCCTCCATACGAAAACTGTCAGAAGTAAATCTTATTCCGCGGATAAAATTTGTTCCTGTTTGGTCGAATCCGTCCTAAGCAGTAAGAATGACAAACAAATGAGTACCACTCAAGTAAACAACAATACAATAAAATACGTAATCCTGAAAATGTATCCATCAGAAGTTATTACCCTGTCTTGACTCGATCTCATACATCATTATTAAGAACAGGGAGTTATAAAACATTGGTCCTTAGCGGTTGTTTGAGCTGTATGCCCATTATGATCAGAAGTCAATATTTGTACTGGAGTCAGGAACTGTTTGAACCCTTCCTAGGAAGAATCCTTCCTACCGTATCATAGTCAGCTTATAATGTTGCCCCTGCTGGGACACTGGAGTCCGCTCTGTGAGAGGGAGTGGGCCGTAAACCACCACGTGGGCCCAGTAAGGCTCGGCGCAAACGGGCCACCGACCACAGCCACCGGTGGCCGTCGCCACTTTCTGCGGTGTTGATTACTGCTGTAGCGAGTGGCCGCCACCGGCTACACGTGTGCGGCGCGTCTATACAAAATATATGAAAAAGTGTGTTAAGTCGCTGTTGCTAGCCACCAGTGGCTGTGGGCGGTGGCCCGTTTGTGCCGACCGTAAGGGTCACCGCACACGGGCCACTGGCCACAACCACAAACGCCGCCACGAGAAGCTAGATTTGTATTCAAGTGGCGGCCACCAGCGTCAACCGTGTGCGGCGAGTCCATATAAAATGTATGAAAACTACAGCATATATGCCGGTGGCGGCGTTTTGTGTTTGTGGCCGGTGGCCCATGTGCGACTATTTTCGGTTCTAGGACATGCCGGTTTCCTCACGATGTTTTCCTTCACCGATTTGAGAACGGTGGGTAATGAAATAATTTACGGGGCAACGTGCCTGTTTGGGTTAAAAAAATATCTGCGTGGAAAATTGCATAGTGCGTAATTTCGTTTGATTCAAAATAATGGTTAGGTCAGGTCAGATAAATTAATTGCTAAGCAGATTGACTACCAAATTAAATTGTCCGTACATTCAAATGAAATGGCTGTAATACGTTGAACTTTACTGACGAAGGGTGTCAATTTGCTTAACAACTGACTGTTACAGAAAGCAAGAAAGAAAAAAATCTGTAATTCCGTTCTGTTATGGAATCACACAAAGTTTGTTTGCGAAACATGATGGATGACTTTTATTATTTGTTTATTTAGCGTTAATTTCGCCGAAAAGAGTTGAGGGGTTCTAACAAAATGCTTATGTGTTTTTCCTGTTTACTGACGTGATTTATTTATTATTTTTGTGCTTTAAGGATTCAATTATGAAATGGCCTTTTGTCTTCTCGCAACTGATAGTAAATAATAGATATTTTATGTAATAGAACTAAATCTTATGACAGAATGTAGCAAGTTTATCTGAAATAGCTTCGCGATGACACAAGAAAATATTGCACCAGCTCTCTGCTTAAATGAAATAAATATAATAATCTTAATTAAATATAGTAATCATAAAATAAAATAAATAAGTTTAAAATAATCTTTAATAAATATAAAAAAATACTAAAAGGTTTGACTTAAAAAAATCGCAACAAAATTCTATGCCATTATTTCGTTCGTTTGCCATAAAATCGTCGCGTTTGACCTTCTAACCTGTTTAGCTCCGGTATCTTAATGACCCTCCATTCCAGGCTCTGTTGAATACATCACCGTAATCAGAATGGGCCCCAACCAACTTATCATACTGATCGTTCAATCTCACTTTATAATGTAACTTTGTTAGACTATGGCTAGGAAACGCGCGGGCACAAATGTGTGAACATCTTGCAAAGAAATTATATTACATTGAATTAGGAATTTACTACGTAGACGAGGTTATAGGATATTTTTTGGAATAAATGGATCAATAATAACATCATCAAATATTATCATATCGTGTAATCCCTGAAGGTTTAGGCGGAGGTGTACCCATCCACATTTCGCCGGTTATGTTTAAGTCCCATGTAATAGGGGGCGAGCCTATTGCCAACAACCGGCCACAAATCTAGACTCCGGGCTGCAGAAATTCCTAGTGGAAAAAACCAAAGACACTTTGCCCGACCCAGGGATCGAATCCAAGAACTCATACTCAGCAGTAGCGCTTGCGACCACTAGACCAATAAGGCAGTTGTTTTATTACTTATGGATCAATAAGATTAGGCTTATTATCTAGCAATGGCTTATACAGGGTGAAACTGAATTCATGGGCATCCTCTTCCGGGGTCATTGTACTCATCATTATGAACAACTTACACTATGGGACCAACCCTGAAATCGCGAAAAAAGCTGTTCCGTACATTTATGTTCGCATAGCTCGCCAAATTGCGAACAATTTTTTTCGCGAATCGGATGTTTATGAATTAAATTTCATCCTGTATGAAAAACAGAAAGAAAGAATAACGAAGTAAGTACCATTTGCCAGAAAAAAAAAACAATGCTACTTGATAAAATTATTTTTATATTCTGGGGATGCCAGTCAGCAGCACTGATGGCAAGGATGACAGTCCAGTGTCCAGGGTGCGTCGCACTTACTGGAAGCCATCTAACGTCACACGTGGAGTGTCTATTTATCTTTAAATACAGCCCATAGCATAGCATAATCAGTCTAAAGCGTTCCCTCTGGTGGGACACAGGCCTCCTTTCTGTGAAAGGGAGTGGGCCGTAATTCACGCGAGCCCAAGGACCGTTGGTGGATGTCACACGTCTTCGAAATGTTGGTTCTAGGACATACCAGTTTTCTCACGATGTTTTCCTTCCCCGTTTAGAGATCAGAGGTGATGAACCTACGACTAAGTCGGGGCCGATACGCCTGGGCCACCACTGCTCTTCTCAGCCGCCAGTGCTGATTACAATACTGCTCATTTGGGATCAAACGACCCTCATTACTTCAGGTTCAAATTTACACCCTGTATAAGGACCAATCACCGCTCCCTTCGAAGTCGTAAAGACTAGCGCTTTCAAAATCCAGGTCGTAGTCAGTAGCACGTGGCGTCAGATTTCTTATTAGTTTTAAAATGAACATTTTCCCTTTATATATCGTGCTGCCAGAAAAATTAGTGACGTAGTTTCGTTTTGTAATACTTTTAATTAAGTTTTGGTTCTATTTTACTCACAATATTTTCCTTTGAGATTGTGTGTGTTGTTGTGTTCATAGGCTTTAAAATACCAATTTATGTAAAGTGAAACAGCTGGTAAGTAAATTGTTATTTATTTAAAGAACGACATTTTATTGCTTATCTATCCATGTTTTGGAGAATAAAGAAGACCAAATAAGAATTCGCAACAAAAAAAATCGTCATTCTTATACAAAATGGTCCAATCGGGTATACCTTTATACAGAAAAGTCGTTTTTTTTGCGAATTCTTATTTGGTCCCATAGTAAAAGTTGTTCATATTGATGACTAGAACACTAACGACACACTAACGACCTAGTTACAGGCGCGCCGGCGACGAGGTCATCAATGTGTGGTTTCGTGCATAACTTGTGAGGGATCACGAAGCGCCTGCGGACTGTTCGGATTGCCAAGGGTGCTATGTTCGCAGCCGCCCCACAATTCGGCCCGTATAACGTTTACGTTGGCAGGGCCATGCATCGTTTCTTTGAACTTGCCCTACTCTTATAGCCATTATATATATAATCAGAACCTTCCTCATTCCTCCGCATTACATGCCCGTTGCATATATGCCAATTTAACATGAATAAATCTGATAAATCCCTACACGCAGCTGCACATTTGTACAACTATATTCACTGTTAACCTATTTGAGTTCTAGAAACGGAGCGAAGACATTTGCATTTCAATTTGAACCATTAAAAAGAGCCGTGAGACTATCGGGGGAAAATCGTCCATTACGACCGTTAGCTATGAATTTATGAATAGGAAATGCTGAAGCACGCAATGGAGGAATATTATGTAATTTGTCCTCGTTCTCCAATAATAATAAGGCTGTCTGCAACACTTTTTAGGGTTCCGTAGCCAAATAGCAAAAATGCTGTGAGTTTGTTTCAGCCTTTCTTCTCAGAATAGTCAGATAGGAAACGCCGACCTCATCTAGCGTAGTATTTTTTTTTTTTAGTATGACGTGTAAAAGTGATTCCGATATCCTTTTTACAGAATGAACAATTTCATTTCATTTCCTTATAATTTCGTCTTGTCCGTCTGTCTGGATATCACAGCCATATTACTCGAAGGTATTTTCTGTGCATGGCTAAACAATGGTGCAGTGAAATTACGAAAAAATACATTGTTGTAGCACTTCCCATACATGTAAACGAGGGGTGAAAAATACATTCTATGCACTTATGCGTGTGGAGTATTGTTGGATCACATAATTAAAAAAAATAAGTATAATGTATCCAAGTGGCTGCTAGTTAAGTAGTTTTTGAGATAATTTCAATTACAGCCGCAGAAATAACTTTATTTTTATAGTTTTCAGAAACAAAAACACAAACATGAAAACAAATTTTTTGTGGTTGTTAAAATCAATACAGTGCATGCGTAAATATGAAACTGAAATAGAAATGGTTTATTGAAATAAGTGCTTTACATAAATAATGACAAAATAAGCCTTAAACTAGAGGTACATACGTGGATTGGATTCTACCTAAACTACGAAAACCTGTATCGTAGCTATCTCAAATATTCATCTACGGAACCCTTCACTGTTCGACACGCACTTGGCCAGTGTTTTTATTTCGTATGGATCTGTCGGACTTACTGAATTTCTCAGTAATAGTCCGGAGTCTGGATTTGTGCCCGGTTAATGGCAATAGGCTCGCCCCTTATGAAATGGGACTTAAACATATCTGGCGAAATATGGTTTTGTGCACCTCTGCCTAACCCTTCGGGGAACACAGGCGTGATGTGTTAAGTCATGTGTGTGTGTGTTCAAAGATAAATTAATGTCACTTTTGAACCTTAACATTTCGGAGGGCTAGGGGCCCGCATAAAAGGTATCGATTTATTTAAAAATATTCAGCTCGTGCTTGACCTTCGGACTGAACCCGTAAAGCTTGCCGTGCCTGTGGCACTAGTACAAATTGTACGAATGTCTATGGAATGGCAAACCGGACTTAACGTAATTAGTACCTACAGATATAAGGAAATAATAAAAAAAAAAAAAAAAAAATCGACGAAAACTGATACCTAGTTACTTTTCTTACAGATCTCTCAGCCAGAGGTATAAAAAAATAAGTACCTACCAATTTTTTTTTTTTAACCACAATGTGGTAGCCCTTGGCCTGAATCTAACCTGAAATTCAGGCTGAATTAATCTTGAATTCTTGACTTTATAGAAGAGCGGCTAAAAAAATGCATTAAAATGTACCATAACTGTAGGTAAGTTAGAAAAGTTTTTTGTTTGTTATTCCTAATAAATTATTAATTAATATGCTTGAGTTTTAGAGTGTTCTTTATCGTATGACCTATCTCTCGTGGCTTGAGGTCACAGTTGCGGTCGTAGGGGTCTCCAGATACAAATACTACATAGTAGGATTAAATTAATTAATTTTGTTAAGAAACATTGCAGATGTTTGAAGAATGTTTCTTATGATTTATGACAGAATGTTTTGAAATGCGCTAAAAGATTATGTATAATTGTAATAATGTACCTTATATACTTTCCTTATAATAATGTTTTCTTTGTTGTGATAGATCTGGTGTGGCGACTAACAAAATGTATTTACAAGGCAAATGTGAGTGGAAACGCTGGGAGGGGACGCCCTAGGAGGACAGTGACAGTGAGACATACACCTTATTGGTGATGTTCTTCAGAAAGGTCAGGTGCGTAGTACTCGCAACCGGCGAGCATCTATGACCAGATGTAGGAACGTTAACGACGCAAAAGGAGTTCTGGTAAAAGTCATCCTGCGCCGTTAAATATATCATTATAATAATACAACCGCCACAACGCCAACGCCCGTATGTAACACGGGGAGGGGGCGCCCTAGGAGGACATATTATAGTGACCTTATTGGTGATGTTCTTCAGAAAGGTCAGGTGCGTAGTACTCGCAACCGCGAGCGTGTATGACCAGATGTATGAACGTTAACGACGCAAAAGGAGTTTGTAAAGATCGTAACAGGTGGCGTTCTGTAGTTTCTGCCTACCCCCATGGGAAAAAGGCGTAAGTTTATGTATGTATGTAGATCTGATCTGGCGCGATGCGCCAACTCTGAAGTGCCGACGAACCGATGAAGGCCGCTGGAATCCGCTCAATGCGGGAAACTGTTCAAGCGACAAGCATCTTGCGGCTGCGGATAAAGCAAATGATTGTTTAGAGCATGCACAAGAGACCCACAGTCAGCCACACGACTCAGCATGCGGAGCGACGGAATAAGTCAGGTGCGTGGTGCGCTCGTGTCGCTTGACGCAAGTCGCATTGCCCCAGGCAGTGTACGATGCTATAGTGGCGGTGTTATGACGATGATGACCTGTCTAGCGATGCACCTTTTTCCGGCAGAGATGATAATGATAGAAGTAGCTGTCTCAACAGCGGTATCAATCAACTAATATACTTATAAAACCTTTGCCAAAATACAGCATCGCAACTGCTAATTCGTTTGAACTAAAAACTCAATCAGTACGAATTTAATTACGAGTCCTGATGAATGAAGGTTTGTTTTAGCAAGCGAGCGTCACCTCATCGTGTTGATTGTGACAATTTTATTAGATAACGAATTCAGAACGTTGACGTCCTTGAAAAATAAAGCCAACAGGTTTACTAGTTTATGCTTACCCCAAGTGAGTGAATGCTGCTGTTATGGCTTACCTACTAGCGTCTGCCCGCGCCTTCGTCCGCGTGTTTCTTGTTTAAGGTGGATGCTCCGAGGTAGCCCGCGAAATTCAAATTTTCTTGCGTTTTTTGAAATTTGCAGGTCAGTGTCAGGTTGTATGTTGATAAAAATAAGATTTGCGACCATAGTAAATATGGCTTTATAGAATTATAATCATTAGAATCAGTAATACAAATCCTCAAGTTAGAATAATCATCAAATGTCATGATTTCATGAAATAGTCATCTATGGGATTCTATGAACTTAGAGAGTTGTATTGATGATTTGTATGACTATAAATCTATAAATAAATGTCTGATACAACCGCAAATCATATTTAGATTAATATACAACCTGATACTGACCTGCAAATTGCAAAAAACTTAAGAAAATTTGAATTTCGCGGGCTAGCTTGGAGCATCCACCTTAAACATTAAATAATTATATCTTTTGACACTCCGTAAAACTGTAGCTTCCCATTTGTGACAGAAACAGAAACTCACATTTAACTCTTTATAATCCTGACTAATATTCTTAATGCGAAAGTGATTTCGTTTGTTTCGCTTTCACGCTAAAACGGCTAAACGGATTTGGATGCAATTTGGTATATGGGTAGACCATGACCTGGAAATAGGATACTTTATATCCCAATATTACCACGGTATCGAGACTTATGCGGGTGAAACAGCGGATCACAGCTAGTATTAGTATACCAACTCAATTCAACAGAATTGCAACTTTTGTTTGTCATGACATAGATATCATAATGTATCAGCTAGACTCAGGTAGACAAAGTCCTTTTGGTTTTAAATGTACCTTTCTCTATCTAAACCCCAAGGGCGAGACAGAGAGGTCATAATCAAATCCGTCGACAATTATCGCCACTTGTTCGTGGACAAACGTTGAATATTTGCGACACCTGTTACGTCACAGATTGCGCTGGGAATGCAATTTGCACTTGATTTACAATTAACTATGTTACTGGTATGATTTGAATGGAGATTGCTCTGAAATATCGTTAGGTATCTTAGCTTAGGGCCATTTCCTTAAAACATCCATTTTCAAAATGCAGTGAAATTGTTCAGAACCGGCGTGCGTGTATGACCGGCACCCTAATTGCGTAATACACGATCAATCAGAATCTGAATCGTTTTGAAACAGATTGCTAATGCATTGCTTCATAGATTCGAAAAAAAAAACTGCTCAACAATGTAAATAACGCAATGAATGTTGTTGAACTGTCAAAATGAAACAGATTAGTCTTAATCGTTTACGAAAATGTGTTACGCAATTAGATAGCAGATGAGAAGTATGTAACGATCGTAGCTTTTGGCGTTCTGTTGTTTCTGCCCACCCCTGTGGAACGCAGGCATGAGTTTATGTATGTATATATTTTGTGAGCCATTCACAGTGGGGACTTAGGAAATACCTATCATAATTTTGTTTATACACTGACTTATACAGGTTGACTTTGAAAACATGCGACAAAATTTAAGGGGTTGTTCTACTCATTAATATGAACCACTTTTACTATGGGACCAAATACGAATTCGCAAAAAAAAATTGACCTTCTTATAGAAAATGGTCCAATCGGGTATACCTATAAACAGAAAGGTCGTTTTTTTTATTATTTTGTTCCATAGTAAAAGTGCTTCATATTGATGGGTAGAACTAACCCCATTAAATTTTGTCGCATGTTTTTAAAGTCAGCCTGTTAGTGAGTTAAGAAAGAACTCAATAGTAAATAGCGATGTCAGGTTGACTGACTCATAAAAAGAGTTCATTCATTGAATAAATGATTGCTGGAAATCTGAAATCTGAAATCTGTTAGTGAAAGAGGATTGTAGAAATGGGAATTTAATTAAAATTCAGAAGCATAATGAAATAGTGGATAGACAGAAATAAAACTCAGTTAAAAATAAAAATCCTCTCAAAGCGTCGTTGCAATTTTAAAAACTGCTCCTTTTTGTAATTTCTTTAAATATATTTTTCTCTTTTTTCTCTAGGAAAGTTGTGGTGGCATCTACAACGCCACATGGGAACTACGCTACAAAGACGTCACCCAAATCCTGCATCGGAGTTTACCGCGCGATCAAGATATAGAAGACTTCCCGACATTAATCGTTGGGCAGTTGCCCGCCAGACACGACGCCCGTCTGGTTGGAGGATCCTCTCTTTTCCATAGAGGATGAGTGAATTTACACCCCGTGCCTCCTTCCTTCCTGTTCCTTATTACAGAACACTCTAACCTTACGTGTTTGGTCGGGGTACCCTAGCTATGCGACCAACTGTCAGAAAAGTTATGAAAAGCAGAAAAGATACTCATTTATAAAAATAGCTTGCAACATTAGAATCCCAAAAAGATTATAGAGGTTCATTAATTTAAAAAGTGTACATAATTAGACGACCAACAAGTTTTAGAGGATGATTTAAATATTTCCCCTTTAAAAAACTATCTCTTTCTAAACGTAAATCCTTCGTCTGCCTAATTTTATGGACGTATATTAAAACTACAAAACAAAGTTAAAAATAGTTAATCCTCTGTCGACAAGTTTACTTTTCCCCACTTAACTGTAATAAGCTGAACTTGTTACTTAAACTCCGGGATAGAGTACTTAAACTGTGTTCTTTTACACTTCAGAATACTAAGCATAGTTTAGTGAAGTCCTTATAGCGAATTTCAACAATGAAAATTGAACGCGATCAGCACATAAACCAAGTTTAAGAGCTGTCAGTGTTATTATTTTCTTTGGAATATTGACACTGACAGCTCTTGAACTCGGTTATGATGTGCTGATCGTGTTTTTTAAACACTGTTTTTAAACATATTTGTTATTTTTTGAAAATAGTGGCATTATTCACTGTAATCTTATTATAGGCCGACCACCGAGTAATCATATTGCTCGGCTAACCGGCAAAGACCATACGCCAAGGAGCCCTTCAAATTTAAAATGGCAATATTTTTTAAAGCACTTTTGCGATTTTATTTTATTTATTAAAAAGAAAAACAATTACATGGATAAATTGTTTTGTTTCTTTGAATTCATCTAGTATGAAATTATAACAAGAATAATATAGGTACCTACTTTTACTAGCAAAGAAAAATCTTGATAATATAAAAAGACTTATTTATATTTTATTTATTATATATTTATATATTTATTATTTTTTCCGTCGATAAAATTAAGCATAGATTCCCCCATTTCGATATGTGCACATTATGAAGACTCACACTGTATAATGTTTGTAACGGCATACTTTGTTGGTTAGTTTTGTAATTTTTTGTAAAGGCTCGTTCACACCGGCGCGACTTGTCGCGCGACGCGACTTTAACAATACAATTTCTAATAAAACTTCACGATTGAACAATTGCCGGTGTCGCGTCGCGCGACAAGTCGCGCCGGTGTGAACGAGCCTTAATTTATGTCAAAATGTGACATACATTTTAGTTTGTAAATTACAATGTAAAACGCTAAATAAATAAATAAAATAACTAAATAATACTGTTACTAGCAAAAACTGTTTATATAAACCAGACACTAAAAATAGAAACAAACAAAACGCCATCACCCCAACCTACATCACTTTGCAGGGGATCAGAGGACCAATATTTACGTTTACCTTTCGAAAATAAAAACAAATGACCACGCCGTTTCGAAGAATTTTTACGGTTCCGTAGTTGAAGGACAAAACGAATGCTCATGCTTTCGTAGTCTGTTTGTCCGTGTGGGGCACACAATATATCCCTTACCTACATTTTGGAGTTATATAAAAACCGTTTCTTAAATTTAAAAATCAAAAATGTATGGTTAAAAGTCGCTAATCATTACATAACTGGAATGTTTAGAAATAAACCCCTACATATTCATAAAATAAAAATTGGGGGTCAAATTTTATAAGAATTTTCAATCAAAACTGTGGAATACACAAATTATAAATTAATTAATTTATATATTTCGAATAAAATAGTACGTTACTGTCGGAGCCGCAACAGCGGCATTGATTGACAAACGTCAAAATGAGGGCCGAGGCGAAACCGAGGCACATATACCTACGTGAGTCCAAATAAGTTATCTATCTATCTACATTTCGATTTATCTCGAAGAATGTTGTCAAAATAACGCTCGAATTTGTAAGCACGTTTGAGAAAAAGTATTACTTCAATTGAAAGTTGCGATTGACATAATATATATTCAGTTCTGTAAAAATGGTCAATAAACGATGTTTATTCAGTAAATTGAATATAAATAACACATTTACCTGTCAGTTTAAAAAAAATTATTTCTATTCAATAGTTAATATTAGGTAGGTAGGTACACTATTTATTTGCGTTCTTCAATTCTGTGCCTTAACCTGGGTCAAATAAATGTACATATTTATTTCTTATATTTCTAAACTACAGAACCTAGAGCGCGGTCTCAACACAAACTTGACAGGGTTTTTGACAGCTAGGGGGATGCTGACCTCAGCATCTTGTAAGTAATTAAACAAGGTGACAAGGAGACGATGACTGGTGTTTTTAGGGCGCTCGTGGCTAAAGGGGGACCTTTAGGGATAACGCGGACGTAGCAGAATGTATTATTAACGGTGGATCCGATAGCAGTTAGGGAGTGAAGGATTTCTGTGGTTATGTTCAGAAATTATCCGTTATTAGAAAATTTCGGACTGTCAGTAGCGGTTTATTTAATTTGTTTTTGCGGTTTGTCTCGATATAGATAAGGAAATTTGATGCTGTGGCAAACATTTTGCAATAATGGTGGCGGTGCAAGTTGGTGACAGTTCAAGGTTTGACATATGATAATTAATCGTGTTTCATAACTCAAGTCTTGACACGTATAAAGTTCAATTGGTTGGCTTGGAGTTTTCCTACGTGTTCGAATCGGAAATGAAACATCCGAAGGAGAACCTAGGCAACCGACAAAGTCCGAAAAATTGACAAACTTAAGTGATAGTGGGCAGGGCACATTGCTCGCAGAACAGATGGCCGAGGGGGCGAAAAGGTTCTGGACTGGCGACCGTGAGTACGCGGTAGGAAGGCTTCCATTAGGAAGACGTAACGTTAGAACGCCTAAGACCAGATGGACTGATGATCTTGTGAAGACTGCAGGAATCCGATGGATGCGAGAAGCACAGAATCGGTCGAAGTGGCGATGCTTGGGGGGCCTCCCCCAATCATCGCCACTTCGACCGATTATATGCCAGCGATAGCCGTCTTCCGGCTGAGGCATTAAGTCCGCCTTTATACCTAATTGTCTGAGAGAAGCTTAAATACATAAATGGTGGTGAACCTGCAAACACCAAACAGTAAGCCAGGCGCGGTGACAGCAGCAATAATCTCACTAACTTTAACTATTGTTTAATTAAAATATTAAAGGACTCTCAATAATTGATATTTATCTCAAGTTATTCAAAACTAAGACGAAACTTAAATTAGAATTATTTAGAGTTAGGAAAATTGAATTTAAAGTTTATAAGTTTGAAAGGGGTTGCCTAATAAAATAGATCATTGAGTTTAATTTCTGCGAATCTATAGAAGAATTTAGGGCTTTGAGTGTCATCCGCTTACCAAGTGTGATGGTCCTTTACGTTTGATGCCTGTAATGAGAATATACGACGTATTGCATAAGAAAACGGAGTGTTTCGCTACTAACTCGCCTACAAAACAGCTCGACCAGCGTCCTGAAGGTATTGTCCGATCGGTGGGATCTACCCCTGTTGCAGAGGTGGATGCAGCTTCATAGTCCCCTCGTTTTTTTTTTTCTTATTTATTTAATTTTATTTCTTTTTAGTTAACATAATTATGTGTATGCATTTTTAATTTTATTTATTTTAAAACCAGCTATCACAATAAGTAGTCATGCAAGTCTGGTCATTCCGGACTTTATAAGAGGTGAAGACTGGCCTTCGTCTAGCTCAGATCTGAACCTCTTAGACTACAAAATTATTATCAGTTTTAGAGGACATGACCTGCTCTAAACGACACGCCGACATTAGAAATCTCTGGAGCAAGCAGTGGCTAAATTTCACATGGAAATCTGCCACCATTAAAGACCTGTATCAAAACTGAAGGTGGCTATTCCGAATAGAAATAATTTTTATTTTTTGCTGAGACTTCAATAAATATGGTATACCTATGTACATTAGTTCAGATTTTAATTTTGGAACAGAACTTATGGCCGGACTTTCAAATCAATCAAAATCACACACAGATATCGTCGGCAAAGTCTCAAGGAGAAGCCAAATATTAATACTTTTCTCCGACCCAAAAACTAGGCCTTCTACATATAACTACATTATATTATTTTCATACAATCTAACAATATATTACGGAGGACAAAGTTGTTCATAGTTGGAACAGGAATCCTAATTGAACAAGTTGGGCTCTGTGGGTAATTCAATAAGGGGAACGGGGGAAGGGGGTAACAATTTTCTCTACGATCTCTATAGAGGCTTTAATAACATTTAAATATCAATAGGTAGGGTTGAACTTGGATTTGGGGTACGGTTGCAAAAAAAATATTTATAGAAAATTAAATAAAGTATGGCAAATAACGATTTACTGACGGGTAATAATAAAACTTCAAACGCTTAAGCGTATCCTAGAAGAGCAGGTGTAAAAAACGTTCTGTATTTAGACGTATGACCCCAAAAAAATCCTCAAATTAAATTATTTATTGGTTTATCATGTTAAGATATCGATACCCATCACGTCTGCGGAGTTTCTCTAGTTAATTTAATTTAACCCTGCAGAGAGAGAGAGAGAGAGAGATAAAGACGGAACATAGTCTCGTGCATGCATGCATAATTGCATATGCCAGTACGCTATTGTGTGACTGAAACCAAAGCTTTAGCGCCAAAACAGCCACCATTTTAGATAATGATGGTCAAAAACAAAGTAAAAAATATAATAAGTACTTCTGACTAACAAACTTGTGACAAAAAAACTCTCAAAAATAAAATAACGGTCTAGCGGCATTTGTACGTATCTGTAAAGTTGTTAGATGCCACAATCGTCTACATCTAGCCTATGACCAGTTATTCGATTGTTTTTACATGACAAGAATAGTCCCCTGTAGTTGAGGATTCCGGGTGAAGCTCGCTTCCACCTTCGGCCTGATCATCACTTACCATCAGGTGAGATTTAGGCCAAGAGCTTCCCCGTTGTGGTTAAAAAAAAAAATTGTGAGAGTCCGCGCGCTGAAACTAAAAACCAATGTCACTATGCCAGCTTGAATGCAGGCGCGCCATTATTTCGTGTTTCGATTGTTGTGGTGTTTGTTGGTTAAAACCTCGTTCAAACTTCACGGTAGAGAGCATTTCATCAAATAGTTCCTTTGCTGTAACGTTGGCTCTACTGTTAAATTTTATCAACGGACCTATTAGGTAGCGCCGTAGCGTATTCGTGTTCGTCCTACAACAGTGGAGCCAACATTATGGCATAGGAACTATTTGATGAAACGCACTCTAGAACAATTACCTCTGCACGAGGCTTTAATACGCTTGTTTATTTGTGATAAATCGCCTAATTCTGAAAAACTAACAAAAAGAAGAGATGAACTATATTTTTTAATAAGCAAGAACAATGAATGTCAATGACGTTCATTCTCTGTTTTGATTTTATAACATTTTCTCAGCATCCATGTTATGTTGTATTTGTTATGTTCAGTTTAGTATAAAAATATGTAAGTTTACTGATAGTGAACACATCAAAAATTTGAATCATACATTTAGATAATAGAGCTTTGATTAGTTTTATTTTTTATTTGTGCTTAGCCTTTAGCCTTTTTTTATTTTTCTCAAAAAGTCTAGACTACTAAATAAATTCAAGTACCATAACCAGAAATCTATGAACCATAAATAAAAAAACTACACCTCTAGAAGAACCATAAACTAGAGTTTAATAAAAAAGGAAAGAGTATAACAATAACCCTTATTTTTGGTTTGGTCGTAGTAAAAACATATCTATTATTTTGATCTAGATACTGCTATAAAACCGTATTTACTTCAATAATATCTCGCTTCACGTTTTCATTGTAGGCATAGGCAGAGGTAAACTGAAGACTCACATTTTGCTGAAAATCACAAATGTTTCTCCGAATAATTATAGTTACTTTGGATAAGCAGCTTACCAAGGGGTATCGTATTACCCAGTTACTGGGTTGTGGAGGTCAGATAGGCAATCGCTCCATGTAAAATACTGGTATTCAGCTGCATTCGGTTAGACTGGAAGCCGACCCCAACATGATTGGGAAAAGGCTAGGCAGAATGAATGACTTTGGATAAGCAGCTGTGGGCCTAGCACGAACGCGCGGAAGAAACGTAACGTTAATTTGTATGATTTTGAAATTGGAAATACTGGTTTCACACATAATAATAAAAAAAACTAAGCTTTAAGAATTTATTCATACTAGCTTTCGCCAGCGGCTTCGCCCTCCTGATATTTGTTATAAATTATAACGTTTTATGACAATATAGCAAGCTACAGGTGAAATAATTTTTTAAATCACTTTGAGTTTTTGAATTTATTAATTACAAATTGAAATACAAGTATTTTCTCTTTATAATATTAGGGTAGATTATGGACGATATTAATTCAATGATAGAAGATAGTTGTATTTTAGATGAAAAACTCGCTCAAAGTGAAGACTAGGAATTGGCAAAGGTTTTTGCCATCGTGAGATTTTTTTTAAGGGAGTGGATAGGTGTATAGAGGACCACGTAGCTAAGTAAAAACAGCCGCACGGGTCGGTTGGTCCGTGGATGGGTGACCATCCAATTTTTGCATACCGAGACTCCTCCCTGCCTCGGAAAGTAAGTTAAGCCGTTGGTCCCCGCTGTCACTCGTGGATCTTTGACAGTCGTTACGGGTCGTCAGAAGCCCGAAAGTTTAACAACCAGTCTTACCACGGCGTATCGTATTACCCAGTTACTGGGTTGTGGAGGTCAGATAGGCAGTCGCTTCATGTAAAATACTGGTATTTAGCTGCATCAAGTTAGACTGGAAGACGACCCCAATATAGTTGGGAAAATTCTAGGCAGATTGATTGAGTAAAAGTAGATGGATGTAAGTGGCGTAGGTTCGAGGTCAGCGGAATGCAATTAAAGTATTTTACCAACACAGGAAGGCTGGTGGTAATATACTTTACCAAACATTCAGTTTCTGAAAAGCAGTTACAATTTAGGGTCCTACTTAAAGTTCTTTAAAAACTAACATAAAAACTATCTTAACCTAGAAATAATACTCAAAAACTATTAAACAACAGCTAAATTCAAAATAAATCCAACAATTTATAATCGTCACTGAAAAAACATCTTATTTCTGACAGCGACGAGAAGTGACCCTGAAAACTCAAGATTCAATGATTCAGTGGTTTCGGTTGGCAGTGATGAATTACTTGGAGCAGCATAGTATTTGAAGAGATTATTATACTTTAGGCATATCTGTATATTAAGGCTTTCTTTTCTGCGGTAAAGCATTTTAGAGCTGGTAAGTAAAACATTAGGTACTGTTGTTTTTTCAGCTTAGGAGAAACTGTGTATTATCCATTGTTTTAACGTATATTTAATGACAATCGGTATATATTATAGTAAATATGTACTTATGTGTATTATAAGTTTATACCTACCTTATTTATAATGCATTATGATAAATTTTTAATAATTATTTTTTCTCTTTGTTCCTCTTAAACAGAGCACCTGCCATCTAATCTCTTCACCACCCTTGGTTGACTAGAGAAGGCCTAAGGCATGAAGTCCGCCTTTGTACTGTGGGAATGTATGTGGATGTATATAAGGTAAAGACCAGTTTTCAGTTTTCAGGAAGATGGATATATAATATTGTCACAGAACTCACAAGATTAGGCTAGCTGGAGCACGTTAGTTAGACCTATCGCGAAGCGCGCCCGAGCGAAGTGAACGAGCGTTTTTAAGCAAGATGGCTATCAAGAGCGCATGCTAGTGATGTTCGTTTTAGTAACATTAGTGTTGGGATTCCAACATGTACCTTTTTTGAGTGCGAAAAGTTTAAATAATTACATAACGTGCGAGTGACGAGATGTTTGCACATTAACGAAGTAAAAGGAGTATGTAAAGGTTCGTAGTAGGTGGCATTCTGTGGCGACTGCCTACCGCCATGTGAAGAAGGCGTGATACATGAATTGAACGCAAAAATATATCCTAGAGGTCTTTTATCTGTATTTTAGAGATTTGCATAAAATCTTGAAAGGTATAAATTACGAAAATAACAAGTCTTAAAATTAAAAATAAAAGCTCGGCAGGAAACATTTTTTTAAAGTCAAGTTAAAGTGACAATTTTGTCTCAGATTAATTATTTAAAAACATTATTTCCTGAAAGAAACTCGAGTAAATATTTTTTTGTTTAAAAGCAGACTGAACGAGATTAAGGGCGCTTCCATTTTGCAATTTACAGCCACGAAAAACACTTTGAAAATAATTTAAAATTAATTCCTCTGATTTATATTCTATGTATTAAACTTTGCACATAACTGTGCTCTCACGCACACAGCCCTATCATAGGCTTGTTTGTATAAAGCTGCCATTTGGACTTTTACGACTTACATACGCAGGGTTGCCAAATGGGCTCATGAAAAAGAGATCCTACCTCGATACGGGGAATATGTAAAGGTTTTTTTTTTATATTTGAATATGTCTGAGGAACCAACCAACCTGCCGATGATTAGATTTCAAGACAGGTTGGTTCACAAAGGGGCTTTGTTTTAGACTCAATTGTTTCTTAGTGAGGTTTAGGTATTGCATTACTTGAGGTTGTCATGTCGACGGTGAAGCAGCCTGAAAGGAAGATAAGCCGACTTTGATTGAATGGAAAACAAAAGTCCAATGTAATAGAATGTTTCTTGAGAAAAATGTAGGCATATTTTGTGTTATCCTTCAATAAATTTCTGACTTACCAAAATTGATGTAACAAGTTCCGAAACTCTGATCAAATGAAAGGAAAATTCTTTTATATCTACGCAACACCTAACCTTTAAATATTAGTAGGGTCGTACCTACAGCTACTTATCCAATACACTTCAATTTTACATACAATATTGCCGAGAAAACTAGTCACATTAAGGATCAAAAAGTTACTTCGGACAGTATATGAAATTGCTTTTAACGGGGTTCCGTTATACGCAAGATTCATTGAATTATGCAAACATTCGCCACGGGTGGACGAGACCTAACATTTTACGGCTTGTATAATAATTAAATTCCAAAACCGTATGTATATTTTGTGCCTACGATCTTTGAAAGAAAGCTCGTCACGCTGTAAAAATATTTGATGTCATCCCAACATTTAAATAAACGACAAAAACTTGGAAACCGCCGAACTTTGTCAATATGGCGGAACAATATGGCTGAACAATTTTAATAATCCACGAATGACGCCACGAATGGACGCGTTTGCAATTTTTCATAGCTTTGTCGAACGTTTAACGCGTTAAACTTGGGCGATGACTCACATTTTTGGTTGAATACATGGCTATAATTTTTTTTCGTTGGAAAATTTATTAAATAAATTCCTTTTGCTTTATTTTTAGTGGTAAAGTTTTATTGGCATTATTTATTTTTCGGTATAGGTTGTGTGAGAGCCAGGAATGCTGTTTTTGAATGCATATGCACCTATTACGCACGTCTATACTAACAGAAAGTGAAGAAACTACAAAAAAAGAAAACCTTTATAATAAAACCGGCACGTATACGGATACAAAAATGTTTTGTTTTCTGAAGAACAAGAGATATGTTATGCTGTACGAATTTATAGTACATTGTGCCCATGAATCATGTTTTTCACTGGTTTATGTTCTTCTACGGAGAAACGAAAATGTTGCTTCCATTTTATAACCCTAAGGTGCTTGTTTGTATTACATTGACTTCCGCGATTTCCATTTCGGTAAACATAGTAGGAAGATGAAAACACAACGACTATATTTTTGGGGTTTCGCAGAATCCTTATGTCGTGATTTCTGTTATAAAAAAAAAAAACATTTATTTCAGGTCCTTGACCCATATTTAATACAAAAGCAATACCTACACAATTATGATTTTTTTGTGTGATTATGATTATGATTGTTATGATCAACATAGATCTCGACGTACCTAAGCCAAATTGTGATGTGAGATAGTTACATTATAATCTTGGTACTGTTTATTTTATTTTACTTTAGGTAATACGGGCTGGTGTCCGCAACCCGTACTGCCTAAAGAAAAATAAAATAAACAGTATCTTATAAACTATTTTGTATATATACCTGACTATAAACCTGACTTGGTTTCCGTACGTCGTTTTCGGGAACTGAAAATCAGCGCTGTGTTGTGGGACCCTAATTGCACAGCATCATGCTGAGTGGCTTACACGTCACAGTCACATGTGCAGCTGCCGACTATTTCTGCTCTGTACCCATGATTATAGATCTGTTATAGTATTTTTCATTGTTTTTCTGATAGGTGCTGAGTAGGTACAGTGAGCAACACGAGTCCATTAACACTGTCCCTTTTACATAACAACACAATTTACACAAAATGGTTCGATAAACTGCTTTTTAGCTTTTCATATAATAGCTTAGAGATAATATTCCTTT
The DNA here is from genome assembly GCA_914767815.1 of Eupsilia transversa. NCBI lineage: Eukaryota > Metazoa > Arthropoda > Insecta > Lepidoptera > Noctuidae > Eupsilia > Eupsilia transversa. The sequence goes on from OU611880.1 coordinate 4,689,767, forward strand.
TTTACTTCTGTTACAATTAAAATTAAAATATTTTGCTCATTAAAAAACTGAAGTGTTAATCGACTTTTGTTGCTGACTGTACCAATATTATAATTTGAGTATCTAACTTAATATCAATCAAAGATTAAGATATAACGAAGCCTTTACTCTTTTGAGGTTGAAGCAAGACCAAAGTGGAGGGAAATACTCATCCCATCGCAAAAATACACAGAAAAGGGTCGCTTTAAATACGAATAGTAAATAAAAATTTCGATTAAATATCTCTTTTATTGAACAGACTTCAATAGGTATCATTTATTTTATATCCTGTATCAGTAGGAATCAACTTCAATTTACTTCCGCCGTCAAATTCAAAGAGATCAAAGGTAATCATTGATTAATTAAAAACAGCTGAATCGACAGATGCAATATTTTTCAATCCTCGGCCCTTTCTTATTTCTAGTTTATATAAATGACCTTCTTTACATGATGGTTAACTTATCGGATATAATTTTATTCTATTCGCTGACGACACTTCTCTTTTTTTTTAAATATACCTTACATGTCAACGATAGTCTGTTTTTTTTTTTTCGAAATGATTCGCAGCTAATAAATCTTCTACTGAATGCGAACAAATAAATCATTAGAAGTAATGGATTAGCTAATATCCTTCAGATTGTGATTGAGACTATGTTACTCAATTAGGGTGCTGTTCTCCTTTGATTGTCTACCGCCTCAAACAACTGTACTTAATAGGTAAGGTAAATAGTTATCACAATCACAGTGTTAGCAAGCTGGCTAACGAACTGTCAATCTACGTCTTCACAGATGCGTGATTTCCATACATACATGTTCTTTGACAATCGTAGATGGGATTGTGATTGTGTGAATAGATGAAAAGATTGTGTGTAAGCCTTATGAGTTCCCGTAAGTATGTTATGCAAGTAAATATTGGAGGTGTTACCGTTAGAGTACGGAATACGTTAATATGCGCATTAACTAGGTAATCTGAAAATTACCGGGAACGATCCGTTAAAGTGTAAAATTTTACTTAAAATAGCAGAAATCTGCACATTATCTAATCTAATCTGAATATTAACAGATGCTACACCGTTAAGTCGTGGAAGACAGTGTTCGAAACACTTTTGTATTGTTCTCTCAAAAACAATAAGGCATAGTCGACGGAGCCCCGCTTCGCGGGGCTTCTACTTCTGCGTGGTTTAAAAAAAAAAACTCTTCTTTCTAACCTAACCTATCCGAGTCGGGGTGCCCCAAGTCCCGAGCTCGCTTCGCTCGCTCTTGCATCCTAAAGGCAGTCAGGTAATAAGTCTAGTTAATGTAAGAACTGAAACAATTATTTTCACTTTAACCGACTCGACCAGATAATCTGCAGATTAACTAGTTAATCTGCAGATGACGTAAATTGGCGTAATTTTAGTAGGCAAGTTTTTAATCACGACTAAACTTGTATGGAGTAGTGACAGGCGCTGATTAATTTGACAGGACTAAACTAAAATTTATCTTCTGTCCTCTTCTTTATGAAATACAAAGAAAAAGATGCACTGAACTTAAATTTAGTTTAGTTTGTGAACAAGGGAAACGGCACCAGTGTCACTTTTTCCGGCCTTTTGGTGATTCCTTACTAGGAACTTCGTTATGATATCGAAGCTGCTAAACCACTAATATGTTCACCACTTCTTGTAAAGGCCATCTTGCGCCGTTAAATATATCATTATAATAATACAACCGCCACAACACGAGCGCCCGTATATAACGCCGGGAGGGGACGCCCTAGGAGGACATTTATAGTGACCTTATTGGTGATGTTCTTCAGAAAGGTCAGGTGCGTAGTACTCGCAACCGGCGTTCGTGTATGACCAGATGTATAACCGTTAACGAGGCCAAAGGAGTATGTAAGGATCGTAGTAGGTGGCGATCTGTAGTTTCTGCCTACCCCCATGGGAAGAAGTGGTGAGTTCCTGTATGTGTATATAATAATATAAATAAAAAGATTATTAACTTTTTATTATAAACTTAAAATTACAAAAAAAAATCTTATAATCAGGCAAAGTGGTTTATATTTTATTTTCAATAAAAAATATAAGCTTTAAATCCAACACAAATACCGAAACTTGTATCTCTTTAAAGATACTTCGATAAACTCATTCCGTTATCAATTACAGGATCATTTTAACTTCTGAAATATAATTAACACAGATACCTACTTAATTTTGCCAAGATTTACGAAGTTTAATTTTGTTATCGAATTTGTAAGCACTTCTTGTTGAATAATTTTATCACTAGGCAATCTCTAATTTAGTTGAAATGTTTGAGGTCGACTATTTTAAGCACGCTAAGCCGTAGGTCCCGGCTGTCATTCGTGGATCTTTGACAGTCGTTAGGAGTCGTCAGAAGCCTGAAAGTCTGACAACCAGTCTTACCAAGGGGGTATCGTATTACCCAGTTATACTGGGTTGTGGAGGTCAGAATGATAGGCAGTGGCTTATTTTTTTATTAGGTAGAGAAAGTTTGCGTGGTGGATTATAAATATCAACTTTGCTTTGGTAGTTTTAGAGTTAACTTCGAAGTGGTTCTCTAAGTGTATTTCAATCTTGCCACCTACTTCTGTTTTAATTTCCGTAGTTAACTGGATTCGTCGTTGATGCATAAATCAATGAGGACATCACAACCTTTGTCTATAATGTATCCACATATACACACACGTATGCTTAAATACGGGCCGATAAAATACCGTCAGGAAAATGAATTGTTTGTCAAATTGATACACTACTTCAATTTGCCGTGCCATCAATCAATCTGCCTAGCCTTTTCCCAATCATGTTGGGGTCGGCTTCCAGTCTAACCAGATGCAGCTGAATACCAGTATTTTACATGGAGCGACTGCCTATCTGACCTCCACAACCCAGTAACTGGGTAATACGATACCCCTTGGTAAGACTAGTTGTCAGACTTTCGGGCTTCTGACGACTCGTAACGACTGTCAAAGATCCACGAATGACAGCCGGGACCAACCGCTTAACGTGCTTTCCGAAGCACGGAGGAGTCTCGGTGTGTAAAGATGGTCACCCATCCATGGACCAACCCCGGCAAGCGCAGCTTAACCTGATGGATCGACCCGTGTACTGTTATTACTTAGCCACGAGCTCCTCCGTTCAATTTGCCGTGCCATAGCAACCGACAAAGAGCTTGTACACAAAACTGCGTTGCGATGTCGCATCGCAAAAATCGGCGACAGCACCCACCAATTTTCTATAGGAAATGCCCGAAACTTCTGCGTTGCGAATTCGTATCGCACCGATTCGCAGTTTTGTCTGCTAGCCCAAAGTCTGACAGTTGTGATTTGAATATACGGACAATTTAAGTTAGCAGTCAATGTGATAAACAAGTAATTTTCCTGACTATCCGTCTTCCTCCTGGAATATACCAACATCTACCTTTAAGGTACCGCTAAGTCATCTACCGCTAAGGACAGGTTTTTGTTAGGACGGTTCTTGTTGTTTACTTAGTTTTTTGTAATTATAATGTGATACATAGTTTTGATTATATATTTATTTTTATAGAAGCATATTAATTATATATTAGGTATGTTGAAACTGTTTGTACTTCCGTCACTTGTCCCTTAAGGTTCATTAGAAAACCAGCGTCAGACTGCATTTGTCTGGCATTAATGCTGAAATGAACCTTTTTGGCGCAGCCGTGAGGCACTCACTATTGTTGCATTATTTTCACTTTTTTTATGATTGTTTTTTGTATATGTGTTTCACGAACTGTGTCCAAATAAACATTATTCTTTCTTTCTTTCTTTCTTTATCTTGGAAATTCCATTTGCGCCACAAACGCCAGTAGCTCTGTAAAATCTTGTAATTAACTAAAAATAAGTAATGTGGAAAGTGTTCACATGCTAAATCGTGGCGCGGGAAGTTAATTTAATCCAAGATATATTTAGCTTTATAAGCTGAGTGCACATTCTCGGACTTAAATGCAGTTTATGCGTCATATTTTCTACTTTTATTTGACTTTTTGTCATTCTGAACTGTCGTGTATTTATTTTGAATGCAGTTGAACGTATGATATTTCATGTGTTCTGAATGTATTGTGCTCCCTTTTTTCGATGACAGTAGGTATTAAAATTTGTGAAATGTACAAATATAGCTGTATAAATAGTTATTTGAAATGCATGGTATTTTCATAGAAAACATACCTACCTGCTTTTTTACGGGTTGATTCTGAACTGTACTGCACTTGTGCAAATAACTATACGTGTTTTCATAAAAAAAGAGAAAAAAGTTGGTGTGTACTAACCAGACAGATGATACATCGACACTACCTGTTATAGGTATTATGCACTTTTCGTTTTTGTATTTTTATTGTTGTAAGTTTAATTTTATTGGAAAATGCAAAATCAGTTACACACATGAGTACCAATGCTAACAGTTATAATTCGCACAGTTAGCGACCAGCTGTGACTGCGACGAAAATAAACTTGTGCTCAGTAAGCATTGCATTTGTGCCATTCGAACGCATACTTTGTTTCAACAGACCTTGTTCATTGTACTTCCACACATTTTAATTTCGAAAATATTTTTGTCATGGGCTTTAGTTTGAGTATTATTTATTTATTCCATTCACAGATTTGCCTTTGACGCATTTTTTTGGACTGTCACTGTTTGTGCACACTGACAATTTAATCTCATAGATTACAAATACATGATGAATAGAATACATAACAAATACTCGTAAATAGTTGATAGTTGAAACTCATAGTTGATCCTACACGATTCCAAGAGAGTCGGGTCAAAACGACATCGCAAGCAACAATTCAATCAAACAACAGTTGTCCACATACTACACGCCACAGATTAGTAAACATGGTGTTATTCGTGATAATTTCAAAGTGCGATTTGTCACTTTACTTTTATTCTTTCTGTCGTAACGGGTTCACAACAAATAGACAGTCGTCGCCAATTATTAAAAAAAAAATCATCATGACGCAGTGTGACGGTTGCCTAAATGTCATTGACAATCGTTACAATTTCAAAAAATTGTCAATTGAAATTGTCAATTGTTACAATCGGTTACATGACCAAAGCAATCCATTCAGTGTAAATCCAGTGTCAGAACTTCGGAAGTCGTTCGCGGAGCAATCGATGACATTTGTCATTCACTCGATTCAACAACATGCACAGAGTTATCGAACAAACCACAGCGGTTCAATTCGCTACACAATGTACACGATGGGGAGGGGTGCTACGTCACATTGTTGTGACAATTTTGCACGACACATGACCGATTTTATTAGTTATGGCGTACTAGCTTTTCCCGCGTCGAAATCGGAAAATATCCCACAGGGACGTACTACCGGGATAAAATTATAAACTGTCTGTATGCCCAAGATGATCTTATGCGTTACGTCGTTTTGCGCCAATCGGGAACATACATCCAGATAAACACAAAAAATCTTAAAAACTATATTTTCGGTATTAGAATACCCCCAGACCTCGTAGCAATTAAGTTTTTTTTTTAATATTCACAATGTAGGTACATAATGTACAGTTATGACTTCGCTACTACGATTTTAATATAGGTACTTACGTAAAAATTGTAACATTGCGATTTAAAAAAATTGTGATAATGTTTATGTCATAAAATACTTTCTACAATAAACCCAACTGGGTAAGCTTTCCTACATACAGCAAATATTTTATTGTTTTAAAAATATACTCATTTGACATGTATTGTGCGACCCATCCCCCTGCATGAATAGAGTTATAGTGTACACGGGACCGAACTCAAATATTTCAAATATCTACCAAGAACGTTGCGTCCAGTTTTGTTTCATTATTTTGCCGTTTCTAAATCTGTGGAATTTCAAGTATGCCTTTATGTTAATATCTTGTTGCTGTGACGATTTGAGTAAATTCGACCTTCGAACTTCGAAGTATTTGCCTTCTGTATTTTAATACATTTAATCTAGGGAAGGTCAGTGTGTTTTCACATTGAGTAATTTTGGAATTGAACTAGATGTGAAGCATTTCTGTCTGTAATAAAAAAACCTTGTATTCCGGACAAACAAGTTCCTACGGGTATTTTTTTTAAACTGTTTTTAGTCCCCTAGTGGGATTTATAGACGTCCGTAGGTGTTTCCGTGGCTTCACAGCGGGCCCTATCAAAGTACCAGCGCAGCGGTGTTTATTTTTTAAATATCGCAGCATTATGCTGAGATATGAGCCTTTTTTTGCTTTTAATAATAATGTTGGTAGTTTCAAATGCTCTTATTTACTCTGTATTTGCTTTCTTAGGCTTTTGCTTCTCTATCATACCAAAATTTTAGATGTTTTTATTCCTTATACCTATTATTTTAATACCTGCCCACCATATTATATGCCTATAACCTAGCACTCTATAAATCAAAACCTGCATCGGACCTACGTCTGTTCAAGCTCCTCTGTTATTGGATTCCGCCCAACACCAAAATAAATAAGTTCTGTATCCTATTTTAGAACATTCGAACGCTGGTCACAACTCAAGTTTGGGATCTGGACAGTTCGCATATGTGAGGGTATTTGTCGTATTGTACCAAGTTAAGAAATATACCCGTTGAATAAGTGTGTGGCGGCAAACAACAAGTGTTAGTTATTTTACTGTATAGTTTTTGCTGTTACGTTACTGAATAACTTAGTATGAGTGGTGTGGCTTGTTTATACAAATCGGCGAGTTTACAGTTTACAAACTATTGATCTTTACCAGACTTTTCTCAAGAAGAAATACGTATGTGAATGATTTATTAGCTGGAAAGGTAAAGGTGGAAAGGGAAAGGAAATATTGGAAAGGTACCAACCATGTCGGAATGCAGAACGTCTTTTAAGAGATAGTTAATTGATTCAGGCGTGACTTAGCGGAAATCCATTATAAAATACAATAGACGTAGATATATTTAGTAACATATTCCGCTTAACTATTCTTAGAGAGTCTTAAAAAACCCTGTAAGAAATCGACACATGTTCACCTCTCAATGAGGCATCCTCAGGATGACGTTTGACTTGTCGCGAACCCGAACACGACGCGTTAACACGTGTCGATTTCTTAGATAAGCGGAATAGGTTACTAAATATATCTACGTCTATTGTATTTTAAGAGATATTTTGTTACCATCAAAGGGTAAGCAGATCTGCCTAGTCTTTTCCCAAATGTGTTGAGTTCGGCTTCCAGTTAACCGAATACAGCCGAATACTGTTGCTGACCCGATTTCAAACAAATGAGATAGTGTTAGGCTAGTCATTACCCAGACGGTATTTGAAGCCATATGACGTCACAGAAAATCTTATTTTGAAGTTAATCCCTCATAAAGATTTTAGTAGGTTTCACGCCTGTATTCCCCGAAGGGTTAGGCAGAGGTGTAGCTTTAGTACACCCACATAATGCCAGTTACGTTTAAGTCCCATGTAAGAGGGGGCAAGCTTATTTCTATCAACCGGGCACAAATCTAGACTCCAGCCTGCTACTGAGAAATCCCAGATGGAAAAATCCAATAACAATTTTCCCGACCCGGGAATCGAACCCAGGGCTTCATGCTCAGCAGTAGCGATTCCGGCCACCAGACCATTGAGGCAGTCAAGAACAACGAAGTAGTAAAATGGGTTTCATTAAATAGTTTCGTTAATTAAATCGTATGGCAACTGTAAGGTTTAGCCGGGTCATAATCCTCCACTGTTATTTATTCAGCTCAACCCCGGGGACACGTGTAGGGTATTAAAGGTAATCTTCTACAGACGGGAGATTATACTACTCACAATGACCGCACGGTTTGTCATTATATCGACGGTTAGAATAATTAATACAATAAATAATTTATTGTTCCAAGAACAGTGTTACATACATACATACATAAACTCACGCCTTTTTCCCATGGGGGTAGGCAGAAACTACAGAACGCCACCTGCTACGATCCTTACAAACTCCTTTTGCCTCGTTAACGTCCATACATCTGGTCATACACGCTCGCCGGCTGCGAGTACTACGCACCTGACCTTTCTGAAGAATACAATATTTTGCAGTCCAATATGGGTAAAAATACCTTACACACACGCTAGATTAAAAAGCGATTCTCTCCTAAATTATTGTAAACGGTCCCCCGAAACCATCACCTGCAATTGATTGTAATAATATTGTCAATCGCTTCCATTTGCATTTGGTAGACGATCAATTGGCGCATCAATGTGGCATCAATCATGTAAAAATCGAAAATTGTAATTGATCGTTTTGGGGGCTCTTATAATACTTTAGGAGAAAATCGCAAAGAAACTTTTTGGTGTTACGAACGTATTATCGAAACCATATATTATAATGAATTACGTCCTTTCTCAAAGTTGCAATTTTAATTTCACGAGAAAAATGCTTTGAATTTTGTATAACTGTATATTGTATATTTGTGTCAGTAACTGTAACGTATTTGTATGCTCGTGACTGTACCTACTCATTTCTAAATTGCAAAATGTATGGTCTAATCTTAACCAGGAACCACAGCCTAATCAATAAGAACAGAAACCTCTATCGGTGTCCCAATTATTATTCTCCATACGTTGTCCTTATTACAGAACAGAAGTAAACTCGTATGGTGTAATAAAAAAGTTAGGCTGTGGCGCTTCGTGGTGACGTTAACAAATAGGTGCCATTTTTCTCACGCATCTGATTAAAGTTTTGCAACATAAGATAAGATTGGATGTGTGAAAGAAATGACGGAAAGTTCTCAACTTTTTAAAAGAAAGATTATCTTTGTTTCGCATGAATTCGTTTTGGTTCTTATCCGGTTCCTGGAGATATTGTTTTTGGTTGTAACACAGAAAACGTAAGAAAATAAATAATTCTTTATAGTTAGGTAGGTACCTACATCTAAAAATGTCTCTATTTTGAGATGAGGTACCTTTTTTAAATTTACAGACGAACATACACGAACGAGAGACTAAAACAACATGATGCTACCGAACTGTGATCATCAAAGCTCCCGAATAAGTAGTGCATCACAAATCCATTAAAAACTCTTGGGCTTTCACAGAAGAACAACACTCCTGCCTTTACAGATAACCACAATACATTGACAAAATACGTGCCGACCCACATTAAGACCCCATATCCAACGTGCCTTTTACGTTAAGGTAATCCCGTTTCATCTCAGTAGATACGACAGTAATATAACACACGATAAAAGATCTAAATCAGGGATGGTCAAAACATCAAACGATCCGTTTTTGCCTGAACGTTCGATTCCTATTCACCGTATCACAGAGCCCAATTCATTTTGCCCAGCTTTCGCTTTCATGTAAACTATTCAATGATTTTCGTACCAGTGTAAGGTAGCCTTTCACATCTCCTCATGTGAAAATACAGGTGCCTTTGTTAGAAATAATTTCATAAGGAAAACGATAGGATTTTGGGAGTAAATAGACATCGCATTGCACGCGAGTATTGTGCTATCCGTTTCATGTTTGAGCAGATTTCATATGATAGTAGTTTCCCCTATGGTTTTTACTATAATATTTTTGCGAATAATATACGCGGCTTTAGGCGCGGCTGTAGAATTTGAAAATAATGCTATGGTAACATGGTTTTTTCGCAAATGGAATTAATTATGTGTTTTATGCCTAGAACTACGTAACGATACGAAATATAGTATCGGATGTCGACAGCTTCCCAGAGCCCTTCCCACAGCGTCCTGGTCCCAACACACTGGATAGCCCATAGGCATATCCGGCAATGCTGCAGCAGCACATTTTTATGGTATACATAATAAAGAGTATTCTATTCTATTCTATATTGTTACCTTGTGAGTGTCCGTTTTTTGTCTATGTTTGTCTGAATCCTTTTGTGTATGTTTGTAAATGAGTCTATTGTTACCTACTTGAATTAAACAATTTTTTTATTTTTTTTAATCGCATTAAAATAGGAGGAGGAGTAAGATGAAAATTCGAAGTGATTTTCTTTATAAATAAAACTCGATAGCCCAGAAAAACGACCCAAAACATTTTATTATTTGGGACTAACACCACAATCGCACCGAGTATCCATTTTCACGAAATCATCTTGCAAACTGACCTGTTTTGCCAAAACCGGAGAAAGTCACGGTTGACCTGATAACGTTTGAACGCGAATAGCCACGTTTCCTTTATAATAGCCTATAAAAATAAACAAGTATTAGGGACGTCATTTAACCAACGCGAATAGTGCGTTACGATTTGTTTTTCCTCGAAATGTATCTAAGAATTTTTAGGGAAAAACGCAACGATTTTCTTCGTATTTTTGCAATACATACTGACGGGAACAGTGGAGCTTTTCAAGGATTTCTCTCGGGGACTATGCGAGTGTGGAAATCGGAAAAATCGAGCCAAAGAAAGGATATAGGAGAATAGGATGAAGCTGCAGTAAAGTTCATAAAATCGGCTTGAAGAGCTAGTGCTTGAACCGATTTTTGAAGTGAATTTCAGGACGTTTCAAATATTTACGATAGACGTAACGGGTTAATTATAAGGTTGAAAGTCTTACAGTTTTCTACCTTAGGAGGTCGATATAATCCAGTCTGTTATGAAGACGCTTCATGTTAAATACGATATTAAAAATTATGGTATATGGATAGAAGAAGCTGATGAGGCTGCGGACACGAATTTAGCAGTCGCGGGGCGGCGACGGGGGCGGCGGCGCGGGGAGCGGCGCGTTTCAATGCACATATTTATATGGAACTGGCCTTTATATGGAACGACGACAGTTCCATATAAAACCATGCATTTGAACGCGCTACTCTCGCGCCGCTGACCGCGGCCGCTGACTTGGAATACGGGAAAATGCTACAAAAATGATGGAACAAAGACCTACTACCCTTTATTAGGTCTTTGTCCCACATACATACATACATATATATATATATATATACATATAGGTCGGATACACCCATATATACGCAAACAATAAGACAGAATCCCGTTTTCCCCATCAAACTGAATACTTTACCCCGAAATAAGTGCTCGATACATTTATTTCCTTTTACCGATTCAGCGTCCATATTGGGACATGTTTATGCATGTGATATATTGATATTCGCGGCCCACAGAAGACAATAGGGCCCATTCTCGCTTATAGTAAAGTAAATAGTTTACTCCGGACCGCAATCATGAAAAAAGCCTCCCATTTTCAATGTCACTAAAGGGTCAAGAGATAGTTTTGTGTAGAGGGGTCCCGGAATAAATGGTATAAATGAGGGTAGCACTGTAGTCTGGGGGAAATATGGCATGTTTTGTAAATAGGGCAAAACGCTAGACGGCGGGGATAAGCTTGTTTTTTTTTTATTACGTCGAGTTTCGGAGTTTGAATGTATGGATTTAGATAAAATCTAGCCCAGCGGTTTCACCCGCTAAGTCTTGATCCCGTGGGAATGTCGGGATAAAAAATATTCTACGTCCCAATCCAAGTCATGGTCTACCCATTTGCCAAATTTCATCCAAATCTGTTCAGCCGTTTTAGCGTGAAAGCGTAACAAATAAACAAACAAACTCACTTTCGAATTTATAATTAATTTATATATTTTTAATTTATATATTAATTAGTAGGTATGCGAAAGTAAGTTTGTTTGACTTTTCAGCTTCTGACTACTGTCAGTACATAACGACTGTCAAAGATCTACCAATAACAGCCGGGACCAACGTGCTTTCGGAGGCACGGAGGGGTCTCGATATGTAATGGATGATCACTCATCCACAAACCAACCGCGGCAAGCGTAGCTTAACCTTCGATCGACCCGTACGGCTGTTATGATTTAGCCACGAGCCTCTCCCCAACAATATACCACCACCAGCCACAATAAACAATTATATATCTACTCTATTGTTGTATTGTATTGTGACAATAACAAACTGGCATTATAGAAATAGACAAATAATTAAACAAAAAATCTTCATTATTTTATAAAAAACCTTTTTGAAACTGAATACTCGGTCAATTTTTCACGCAATTTCAACCACTTTACAGAGATGCATGAAACTGACGTTTTTAGGGTTCCTTGGTACCTTGAAAGGAAAAACGGAACCCATAAAGGATCACTTCGTTGACCGTCTGCCCGTTCGTCCGTCTGTCTGTCTGTTAGTCTGTCAAGACCTTTTTTTCTCAGGAACGCGTGGAGGTATCAAGTTGAAATTTATATCAAATACGTAGGTCTATGGTAGGACCTTGGAGCTCTAAAAGAATCAAAAACCCAAAGGTCACCCAAAGGTTGACTGATAGAAAATGCCTAAGGCATTAACTCCGCCTCTGTACATTTTGTGTGCTTGAAGTATTAAATAAATAATAAATCAAGCTTCTAAGTCAACGCAATAAAAAAATACGGCCATATAGGCGACATAATTTTGATACTCGTTATTAAATAAAAACCTACAGGGTACTTCCCGTTGATCTAGAATTATGAAATTTGGCAGGAAGCAAGGTCTCACAGCACATCTAAAATCGGTGATTTGTTATTTTATCACAAAAAAATGTTTTTCTGCGATTACAAACTTACATTTGCAGAAATGACCGTGACGTATATTGATAGGGAGAACATGTTTTTCAACTACGATGTTAACTTTGTTTTTGGGATAAATTCATTCCAACTACGGAACCCTTCATTGTGCGTGGTCCGACACGCACTTAGCCGGTTTCATATTTAAATAGTCCTTTTGAGTGATGGTTTAATATATTTTAATACATTTTTTAGTAATGACAGCTAGGCATTCAATAAATGATGCTCTTTTCAAGGACTATAAATTACGTACGACCATTTGGGACGTTTTAGAATAAAAATAATAATTTATTTTAAATGAAATAGTGCACTCTATAAATAAACGATTGGCCATTTATCTTTGAGTCGAAATTCATATTTTACGTAAATTCAAATGAATTATTTTCGATGAATATCTTTTTGAGGCCAACATTACAGCCAGCTGACTACCTGCAGGATTGTCTCTCCGACTCCCTTGAATCCATCCAAAGGTTGTCTGTAAAAGATCGCTTTTAGCGATAAGACCGCCTATGTGTCACCCTATGTAAAATGTCCAAATTTATGTCGGTAATTTTTTGGTGTACATAATAAAGAGTATTCTATTCTATTCTATTACCTACCTACGACAAAAAAAGCACAACCCTACAAAAAAAAACAAACGCGAAAATACTCCTAAAACCAATACAATACACACAGAACCAATAACTTCTTAAATTCACACACAGGCAGTAGAATTTCGCCGAGTGACTTTCTGTGTACGCATTTAAATCCTCGTGTATTTGCGAAGCAGTGAAGAGCACTTTTTTCTCGAACGCGCCACTGAGCCACAGAAAACGACATTGTCTGCTGGAAACAAAAGACGAGCGGTAGTGCACTTCCTACTCATTTAAACGGGCGCAAACAAGTGAAAGAATCGATGTAGGTTAGTAGAAAACACCTTTTGTAAGGTGTTCGATTCATCTTTGTGGTTTACATAAACGCTGACTAGATCTCTCTATGTGTGTGCCACGTTGGCCCAGTGGTTAAGGCCTCGCCTTTGAGGTTTTGGGTTAAATTCCGGGCAAGTAGAGACCAACCAATGTGACTTTTTAGTGTTCCGTACCCAACGCGTCTACTACGGCTCCGCTTTCCATCCGTCTGTCACAGGGCTGTATCTTTTGAAACGTAAAGACTCGTGCAGACTAGCGCGACGCGACTAACAATGCAATTTCTAAGAAAACTTCACGGTAGAACAATTCCCGGTGTCGCGTCGCGCCAGTCTGCACGAGGCTTAACAGGTAGACAGTTGAAATTTTCAGTCTGTACAACATTTTATTTTTTGTTGTTAATAACGGCAATAGAAATACATAATCTGTGAAATGTCAACTGTCTACCTATAACGGTTCATGAGATACAACCCGCTGACACACAGACGGACGGACGCTTTGCAATGGGCAACTAGCTTCATCTTTCTGACTGACCGACCCCTTGACAATTCAAAAGTGCCTGTAATTGGTTTATTTGAAATAAATGCTTTGAGTTTGAGTTTGAGGACGGACAGCGGAAGCTTAATAGGTACCTAATGGGGTTATGTTTGGCATCCTTCTTATACGGAAACCTTAAAATCGGAATGAGTAGTTGGAATTAGTTTTACCAGGGACCGGACTGCTGCCTGTCCAAAGCGTGTTGGGACTAACTTTCCATTAAAAAAAAACTCCTGTTTCACTCTTTTTTTTGTGCGCCGAATTGAAATGGCTTCTGCATCAGTGGAATAGAATTAGTTACTTTTACAAGCTTTTTATTTGTGCTGAATTATTAATAGTTGTTAGACTATGAAAATTCTTGTTATCATTCTCCTGCCCTTAACCCAGTTTATTTGTGGTCGGCGCAACATGTCTTTTTCTTCCATACTCTCTATTAGTCTTCATCTCGGTAGCCACTCCCTTCCTAGCCTTATCTATCGTCTTTCACCCAGTCCATCCAACGTTTCTTAGATAATTAATCCAATCGTTCGATTATAAAAAATCTTGTATAAAATCAAAATAAAGCATCTGATAATTTATTATATGTTAATTACTGTAGCATTTATTATTAATAATGTAACAATAATATATTTTAAAAATTCCTGTTTAGATTTTTTTTAACTAATACTGTACTAATAATATGGAAAATGAGTTGAGTATACGTACAATATCAAATAAACTGGACAGGCAGCCTATGATAAAAATTCAATGTGTTCATACTGAAAAACTCTTTTAAACGAACATTCTTCTCAATAATCTTTATATTAACGGCCATTTTAGGGATACAGCGGCGCCAACTAGGTCTTTAGTAGTGCCAAATCTCGATAAATGTATTTCCGATAATCTGAACTATCTAGGTCGTCCATCTTATAATTATGGCCTGAGGAATTATTGGTAGAATATTGTATAATCTAATCTGAAATATGACTAAAACAGGCATATACAGCGAGAATCAAAAATGCGTGGTCATATTTAAAGGTCTGTACCAAGGAAAGAAACAAGAAAGTGGTTCAGTTTAACGGTCTGTACCATCAAACTGAACAACTTTCTTCAAGAAACATCGTCAATCACGAAAAAATAATCAGCTGTCCCATTCAAAACTTCAATACCTACTCGACTGAAATATACAGCAGATAATTTTTTCGCGATTATGATGATGGTCACAAATGGAGAAAGTTGTTCATTTTGATCGTCGGTGACTGTACCACACCCTTAAATATGACCACACATTTCTGATACACGCTGTATAAGGGTTGGTAAACACCAAGGTCAGGGAGCCTTGCAGGTCATGAGTGTAAGTTGCTGTTTTTGCTGGACAGATAACGTAGTCATTCACTGGAGATGGTGATTCTAGTTATTAACGTTCCTACGTAACTAGAATCACCATCTTTTCATCGTTCGAGTTATATTTACACATTTAATAAAGTTTCAGTTTAGTTTTTGTAACTATGCCAAGTTACACAGGTTTATACTGTTACTTTCTAATGTTGAATTAGACCGAATGATAAACAAACAGAGTTAATTAGGTAATTAGTACGCAAATGGATCTTGACAGCATTTTTCTAAACACTGAAGGCATTCTTGTTGTATTATTATTCGACTAAAAAAATGGTTTAAACTAGTGTGAAAGTGTGGTTGATTTATACGAAACCTTGCTTAATTTGCCGCAGCCCTTAGATATTAAATCACGGAAAAGAGGTTTTGAACATTAAAAGTGTGTTATTGTTAGTAAATAGGTGGATATTAATTGCTCAAAAAAACACACTGGATTGGACACAAAAACGCGTCGCTATCGTATAGCTCACGGACACGTAAATCAGTGAGTTTTTGTTTGTTTTGTGATACACTGCAGTCATTGATACTAAACACTCCTAGTTTGTCCCAATTTTCTTGGCCAGTCTTAATTTAAAATAGCTAAACGATCTCTTTTAATAATCCTCTAATCTAAGGGCTGATTTAGCCAAAGCTAGATAGACATCTTATATCCGTGGAATAAATTTGACGTCTGACAGTTTTTGTATGGAAAATCTGTTAACAATTAAAAAAAAAAACACTGGATTAGACTTATACTAGGTATAAAAGTTTGGTCGAATTCGCTCTTAGAAGAAAAATTGGTGGTCTTATAGGGAACTGAAAAATTAGGAAATTATAAAATGGGTTAAAAGTATATTTTTTTTGGATCGAAAAGACATTAAATTGAATCAAATAGACGCGTGCTAGTGCTTGTATCTATGTAGCCCACACTTTTCCCAAATCAAATTATTTCCTTAAAACAAAACAACATTAAGCCTTCTGCACGCGTAGAAACGGGTTTTCTACGGGTTTTGTCGACGGAAGAATACAGAAAAAAGAATACAAATTCAAACTACAAATTATTATTCTGATGTTTTATTTCATACTTCACCGTTACAACTAAAATGTCAATATTGAAGTCAAATAACACAACTTCAGACAGAGAAGAATGGAAAAAATTAGATTTGATTGTGTGAAAGGAAATATGATGCTTCTTCTTATTGTGTTGGTGGCAATCTTAGTTGAGTCAGATACTCGGCTAAAAGAGTCAAATTCAACTGGTGTTCGATCCCTGTTCTCTGTTAATTATTAGTTTTTCGTAGTCCTGTCTCACAAATTCTGCACCTCTTTCTGCAATCATCCCCGTTGGTGCGTTGGTGTTACCACTAGTAAGTGTCGGCATTATGCTAGCGTCTATCACACGGAGCTTGTGAACTCCATGGACTTTCAACCGAGAACTCACGACTGAGGTTTTTGGATCTGGTCCCATCTGACATGTTCCTACAGGGTGGCACATTGTAAGTACCATCTCTATACAAACACATTTCCAGTAGTTTCTGCTATCTAATTCATAACGGTCACATGGTGGCCACTCCATTCTTCCTAGAAATCCATTTATTTCTCTGAAGGCTGTAGTGTTAACTACTTTAGTAAGCATTTTAAGACCTGTAGCTGCTAACTCTAAATCTCTGGGATCTTTAAAATAGTTTGTGTTGATAATTGGGTTATCTTTAGGGTTATTCGATTTTAAGCATAAAATATGTTTCCTCTGGAATATGGATGTAGAAGATTGAAGAGTAGCGCATAAACTGCGTGCTTTTTATTCAGTTCGATGATTGGATTAGCTACAGTATCTTTGTACCTGAATAATTGTGTCAGGGCCTGTTTTATGTTGGAACTGTTTCGCCACGCAGGTGAAAAATGCGTTTGGAATTCGGGGTAAGTAGCATTTGGTTTATCAGAAAAAAATGCAAGTCCGTCTGAAATAGTTGTTTGTGCTATAAAACCAGTACGATTGTAAAGATACTGTAAGGCACTAAATTGTTGATCAGCTTGGTTCTGCTCGCCAGGCTCATCGCCGTAAATTATTACGGGAATAGAACAATGATCTTGTAGATTTTATCCCACCATAGGCGCATCAATTATTACTTGGATTTTCTTTGAACAAAGGTGGTTTTTGGGCCCGACTCCAGAAAGCATTAAAAGCTGTGGAGAGTTTATTGTACCGGCGCTTATAATAACTTCGTTTGTTGCCCTAAACGTGAATTTCTTTGAGTCACGTTCTACTTCTACTCCATGCGCTGTTTTAGAGTAAAATCCAATTAAATTTTTTGTCACCAAACTATTCTTAATAACTTTCAAGTTTTTTCTGTGCAGTACTGGGTTTAAATACGCTTTGTTATGACTTTGTCTTTCTCCGTTAGCAGCTGTGGCTGACAAAATGCCAGAATCTAACATGTTTGCGACATTTAGATCTGGAACATTCTTTATACCAATTTCATTCCAAGCAGATAGTAACCTGTCGGTAAAAACCCTGATAGTACTGTTGAACGTGTTTATAGCTAATGGTCCATCGTGTCCGTAATGATTTCTGATCTCCGGATTTTTCAACAAATTCATGTTTTGATAACTTTCTGCCTTCTTAAAGCACCGCCGTACTTCTGCTACATTCCATTCATCATTACCAAGGTCGACCCAGTTTTGATAATCTTGATTATTTCCTTGCATGTAAATCATAGCATTCAGGTTGCTACTTCCGCCCATCATTTTGCCTCGAGGCCAATTTATAGATCCATTTATATTTGCTCCGTTACTTAATCCATTATTATTTGTTATGTAGCTCCAATCATATCTGGTTTTCCACATGGCCTTATCCAGAGCTGGAATCTAAAATGTTTTGCTTTAGCCCAATAAAATCTTCATTCATAACATGTTCAACTATATGTATACTTACGGCAGCTTCTACTGGCGCATCACCACCGGCTTCAATGAGTAATATTTTCCATTTTGATACTGCACTTAGTCTGTTCGCCAGAATGCAACCTGCTGTTCCTGCTCCGACTATTATGAAGTCAAACACTTTAAAACATTTTTGAAACATGAAAATTGCAATCTTAACATGAAACTCAGAAATAATGAAGAATAACAACTGAACTAAACTCAATATTATTGTAAAGTATCTACTAAAGGTTGAGTTTGAGGAGAATGGAAAAAATAAATGTGTATCGCGCCGACCTCAAGTAACGTAGGACATGGGCAGGAAGAGGATGATGATGATGATCTAGTAAAGGTGAAATCATAGCTGCGGGCTGGTTTATTCTATAAAAAGAAATACCATAGGCAAACTGGGGCGTTTAGTTATGGTAAAAAAAAACTATTCTGACCATAAATTCTGTCAAAAATGAAAGCGCTTTTATTTTTAGGAGTAATGTAATCTTAATAAAACTTCTATGTCCATATTTATGGAAGCCGGACTACCTATGTATACATGGAATGATTATGAAGTATCCTATACAATATCACCCGAGCAGAGATGTGCGCTTTAAAAAAAAATCTCATCAAAGCATTCATGCATTCATATGCCTTTTGTATAAATAAATAAAAAATGATAAATTAACATAATATTTCATCAAACTATATATTTTTCACTACATATTAACCTTAATTTGCGTATTCAAAACATTATTTTGTGTTTATTACATTTTTTATATAGGCTGTTCAGCGGTTTTGTCAGTGCCTTTATTAACATTTTCGCGCGCATCGCTAGCAGGAAAAAAACAAAACGAGCGCGCCATTATCCATAGATATTTGTTATCGTTTTTGTTGTGTGGTTAATTATTATCAAAAATACGAAATCTAAAGTTTTGCACCATCAACGTAGAAAAGTTTTTAAAATAAGCTCCGGATAGTCAGTACAGTACCCTGGCAAAAAAGGTCAGTTGAACTTTATAAATCTAAATGTATCATCTCTATAGTCACGTTATTGTAGCCTAGATTGTTACAAGTCTGTTTTTTCCTCGCAAGTGTGTTGAAAAACGTCGTATGAAACGCGTGTGCATTGATCATTACACTCTCGGCTACCTTATCGCGCTCGCCTGCGGCTCGCGCGAACAATACCGTCTCGAGTGTAATGACCAACACCGCACACTTGTATCATAATGTACTATTTTTGAAGATAAGTAATTTAAGTTTTATTCAGTAAGTACTTAATTAAACATGCCACTGAGGTATCACAGACTTTGATGGTTAATACATGGTTATTTATTTGAAAAAAACGAAGGTAACGATTAAGTTGTGTTAACAAAAAAATCCTACCTTTCAAATATTGGATTAGTGCTATTTTTGTACATAACTATGTACAAAAATAATGTAATGGTCCCTCAAAATACCGTTAACTAATCTAAAAACATAAACGAAAGGATTATGCAAACAAAGATTATATAAAATGACCGACAATGTTGTGTCGTCCATTTTACAAATGTGTACTGAACCTTTTTTATTAGCTTTGTCAACACTTTTAAACAACCCCCGTTTAAGTATATGAGGAGCGATTTTGTTTAAAATGCTTTTTTGCCCGCTGAACCCTAAAATATTTATCGCTCTATTTTCTGACCGCTCGTCGCGAGGAAGGTGTGTATATAAGTAGTTGACAGAATGTTGATTTTAGAGTTTAGTTCTCGTTTTTTGCGCCTGTCCAAACAATTTTTCGTTTTTTGAGTAAGTATAGGTTTTGCAACCACTACTTACCTATTTTGTAAACAGTTGGATCAAAAGGATCGTATTTTAGTTACCTTAATATTATAGCGAGTTACTGCCTAGAAAATAAAAACATTACAATTCTTTTAAATCCGAATGTCAAATAATTACAGAAAATATCATCAAAAAACAGACACACGGAAACGGAATAATGGATAAAAACTTTTTACAAAAAAAAACAACTGACTTCCGGTTTTTATTCTTCAATTTTTAGTTGTGGTACCTACCCCCCACAAATTCGAATATGACGACCTGCTCTGTAAATAACAGTGACAGGAATATGTTAAAACATCAATCAATCAATCTGCCTAGCCTTTTCCCAATCATGTTGGGGTCGGCTTCCAGTCTAACCAGATGCAGCTGAATACCAGTATTTTACATGGAGCGACTGCCTATCTGACCTCCACAACCCAGAAACTGGGTAATACGATACCCCTTGGTAAGACTAGATGTCAGACTTTCGGGCTTCTGACGACTCGTAACGACTGTCAAAGATCCAAGAATGACAGCCGGGACCAACCGCTTAACGTGCTTTCCGAAGCACGGAGGAGTCTCGGTATGTAAAGATGGTCACCAATCCATGGACCAACCCCGGCAAGCGCAGCTTAACCTGATGGATCGACCCGTGCGGCTGTTATTACGTAATTCAAATTCAAATTCAAATAATTTAATTCAAGTAACATATAGACTCATAATAACAATTGGTATAGGCATAACATAATAACATAACATTTACAAATTAAATTAAGATTAAAATTCAATTAAATTAGATTAAAATTAGCCACGAGCTCCTCGAATATGTTAAAACATCATCTACATAAAATACGTATTATCGAAGCTAACTCAAAAAATACGCAAGCAAAGTTAATAAAACTTATATGGGACCACCTCGAGAGCATACCAAACAAAAAATGAATTTTCAAAATCGGTCTACAATTGACGGAGAAATTGTTGAACAAACATAAAGAAAAAAAAAAGGTATACACGCTACGCTAACATAGAACCTCCTCCTTTTTGGAAGTCGGTTAAAAATGATAAGAGGTCATTGATTCTTTTAATTATGGTAGCATTTTATATTTAATAATCAAAACATATTCTTATTACCTACAGGCCATTTACTTTTTTGAAGTTTGTTATAAATATTATCGACCATCATCAAACAATTTATCAGCACGTAACAAAAAAGAATAGGTATCTATTGTTAAGTACCAAACAAAACACAGGATAAAAAGGTCTCCTGTTTCAGATTTAGATTTTGCGAGGCAAATGCTACACAGTAGAGACTTTATCTTTGCAAGACCTTCGCCTTAGTCCAACAAAGCTTCTACGGTTAAAGTAGTTCCGAGGATAAATTGAATTTTATTTAGTTCTATTCTCGTTTGGAAACGGTGTCTTCTACCCTCAACAATATTGGTATGTTAGAGATTGAATGTTTATTTATTTATTTGTTTAGAATCTCCAGAAAAGATGGTGTTCGCCAGGACGCAACCTGCTGTTCCTATTATGAAGTCAAACGTTTCAAAATCTACAATGAGATAAACGAAACACTTTAAAACATATTTGAAATAAGGAAATTAAAACCTAAACGTGAATATATAGGGATACTGGTAATTGAGTCATATAAAATCAAACCTGGCAATCTCCACTACGACAAAATGTTGGGGAAATGTAAAAATTTAATAAAAAAGTAGTATGAAGGTATTATTAATGTAATTCTAAATATTTACATGCAAATCTCTAATGTAGACTATTATTGACCATTATTTGTAAACATCTACTTGAAAATCCTGTCTAAAAATGCATAAAATGTTTGGAGATTGCCATCTTTGTTTTGACTTACAAGGACATTGCCGTTTCTGATCTGATTACCTTTGGAGAAAGCCGTCTTTGTAATGGCTAATTACCTACACTACATTGCCAACCAATTTTGATACTTAAATGGCATCTAAATGCCGTACTATGATTGGCTGATTTGGAGATTGCCAACATTGAAACGTATGATGTTGGAGATTGCCGTGTTTGTATTGGAATCAGAATTTGAACAGCTTATTTCTATGGGACATTGCCGACTTTGCTGTGTTAGGGAGTTTTCATTAGAATCGTAAACCACAGATAAAAAATCCTGCATTCAAAGTTCGATTTTGATAAATTGTGGAGATTGCCGGGTTTGATTTTATATGCCTCAATTAGTGACCGCTATTTAAACACATGACTTAACTCATCATTATGAACAACTTTTATTATGGGACCAAACCTGAAATCGCTTAAAAAAATCTGCTGTTCCCTACATTTTGAGATACGCGAACATAAATGTAGGGGACAGCAGACTTTTTTCACGATTTCAGGTTTGGTCCCATACAAAAATCCACTCTGTAAATGTATAGATGAGAAAGTTACTCTGTCTGTATAAGCTATTCTTCATCCTGGAGATTTGTATTAAAAAAAATACACTCAGACGAAGTCGCGGGCAAGACCTAGTATTTCATATATTTTAATCAAAATTAAGCTATACGTATCTACGTAACATTGATAGTCACTACCAAATTGCATTTGAATTGTATAATAAATATTATATTACGGATATTAGCATAAATCATTTGTATGCAATTTGGTGTCTAACGATTCAATTATTTAAAATGTTAGTATGATTGAAGTATCGATTTTTAACCAACTTCAAAAAGGAGGAGGTTATGATATTTATATATTTTATTATTGTTTATTGAAAACCTTAACAGGCACTTTTCGCGGGGCTGCTTTTGCCTAAATAATAAATGTGACAGATTTGATGTCTATCACTAATCTATTGTCACGCCGATTTGCTTTTATTATTTTAGTAATCTTATACCAAAAATAGAAGGAAAAACAAATCAATTTTCACACTGACAGGACTAGCATTAACAAACACCTTATCACCAAAATTATTCTCAGAAAAATCATGAAACCATCCACTTTATTCTCTTCGTTATATTCTCTGCCATAAGTAATTCCAATTACGGCGATAATGACACCCTAAATCAATGGGGTCTTGGAACTAATCCATGTTATGCCGAGCATCTTATCAAAGCAACTCCGGTCCGATGTAACAAAGGGAGTTTGCCTCGTCGGCTACACAAGAGTGTTTAGATCACAGGAATCTAAATAATGGTACAGAAGTGGTATGGGGATTTGGGGACTATTCAATGATGGTTATTGCTGGAATATTATTTGAGTGATCTTTATGCTAACTACATACTTAAGTGTAGGATGTTTACACTATTATAATACCCGCATGCAATTTATCTTGATTCATATCATCTGCCTAGCCTTTTCCCAACTATCTTGGGGTCGGCTTCCAGTCTAACCGGATGCAGCTGAATACCAGTATTTTAAATGGAGCGACTGCCTATCTGACCTTCACAACCCAGTAACTGAGTAATACGATACCCCTTGGTAAGACTGGTTGTTAGACTTTCGGGCTTCTGACGACCCGTAACGACTGTCAAATATCCACGAATGACAGCCGGGACTAAGGGCTTAACGTGCTTTCCGAGGCACGGAGAAGTATCGATATGTTAAGATGGTCACCCATACACGGACCAACCCCGGCAAGCGTACCTTAACCTGATGGATCGACCCGTGCGGCTGTTATTAGTTAGCCAGGAGCTCCGCCTCTTAATTTATCGTGATTATTGGACTAATTATTATTACGACGAAAAGAAGCGACATTCAATTTCCTCGCCTATAATTTATCGTCGCCCGCAACGTGGCAGTATATCTAGCAGTATTGCTGTACCATGATTGGGCTAGGTCAGCCCACCCGCTTATACAAAAAAACCAACCGACTTCCAAAGAAAACACTAGAAAGTGAAAAATAACTTTAATTTCGGAAGTCGGTGTCTTTGGTTTTGAATTTTCGTTTTAAGCCACCGACTTCCGAAATTAAAGTTATTTTTCACTTTCTAGTGTTTTCTTTGGAAGTCGGTTGGTTTTTTTTTGTAAAAAGTTTTTTTTTTTCACTTTTTAGTTGTAGAACCTACCCCCTACTAGTTCGAATATCACGACCTGCTAAGTAAATAACAGTGACAGGAAAATGTTAAAAGATCGTCCATATAGGCTAAGTGGGAAAAATACGTATTAATGAAGCTAACTCAAAAAGTACTCAAGCTAAGTTAATAAAATTTATATGGGACCACCTTGAGAGCATACCCTTTCAAACAAAAAAAAGATTTTTTTAAATCCGTTCACAATTGACGAAAATATCGACGGAAATACACAAAAAAAAACATACATACGCTACGAACATATAACCTCCTCCTTTTTGGAAGTCTGTTAAAAACAGCCAATACTCCAGTAGTAGTAGGTATTTAAATCAGCAGCTTGATCGCATAGCAAACACACAATCAGAAAACCTCGTGCAGACTAGCGTGACGTGACGGCGAGACGCGACTCTTATAATACAATTTCTAAGAAAAAAATAGGGTAGAACAATTACCGGTGTCTGTACGAGGTTTTACTGCGTTCATTTTGACGGCTCAATGATATTCATCGAGTTCTTTCGTAATCGTTTAATTTCAAACATAATGATGAAATAATGGTGTTTCTCGTAGAAACCCAGTGCCTGGATTTGAACCCGGTCGATGGCAATAGGCTCATCCTAATTAAACATAACTGGGGAAATGTGGCTCTGCCAAACCCGCACCCTAATTGCGTAATACACGATCAATCTGAATCTGAATCGCTTTGAAACAGATTGCTAATCCATTGCTCCATAAGATCGAAAACAAAAACTGCTAAACAACGTAAAAACGTAATGAACGTTGTTGAACGTCAAAATGAAACACTAAACTGTTTCATTTTGACGTTCATTACGTTTCTTAATCGTTTACAAAAATTTGTTACGCAATTAGATAGCAGTTCGGGTAAAATAGGCGTTATGTATTGTGTATCTCTTTCAAAATGAAAATATATATATATATGTATATAAGGTGCTATAAAAATATCTGCCACGGCTGCAATGGGAGATAGTATTGTGTTTATAGATTACAATAGTAAAGATAAATTATTGATCATGTGTCATATTTTTTTTCATACAAAAAATTGTACGTATAAATTTGCAAGTGTCGAACTAGTCAGCTGATATCAGTTTTCATTCACAGAACAGATGGAAAGAGATAGCAGTTGTTTTCATTGACGAAGTGCACTTCGCGCGTAATTTGTGAACCACGTTATGCAGAGTAGAGTCAATGTTTATTTAACTACTTTATTTTCTCAAATTGATTTAACTGTGCCGGGGTACGAAATTTCTTCACTATTGTTATCTTTAAACACAATACTACCTCTCATTAAAGCCGTGGCAGATATTTTTATAGCACCTTATATATATAGATAGGATTTTGAGTGAGTTACGCAACTGGAGTGCATTTGGCTTGTAAGAAATGTCGAGGGTGTGGTTATGATGAGCTAGAGAAGCAGCGAAGTCACGGTGGCAATCGCAGGATCTAATAAAAAGCACGTGAATAAAGGCTTTTAATTGAAGTACTTGTTAATAAATATTTTAATTTCAGTTATATTATTTTAATGTCTTAATCCCCGCAGCGAGCATCGTCTATACACTTATTTAGCACCCTGTGGTATTCTCCAAGATATTAATCATACGTCAATGTTAGTATAGAACAATGAAGTTTTGGTAAAATCACGGGTTGTTTCATTAATTTGATTTTGTCGGAAGATGCTTTGCTCCGCTTACGGGTTTTGGGAAATGACTGAACTTGATTGGGCTGTGTCTTGTGGAGGGCGAGTCCCTAGTGAGGAAAATAAGGGAATTTAATCAAATGTCATTGTTTGAGGTGCGTGTGTGGTATGTTTTTGGGTTTCGGTTTATTTATACAAAAGTGCGAGTTACCCAAAAAGCTCTTAAGGTTAAGTGGGATTGGGTCTGATATGTCAGATGAGCTGCAGTGTTCTGAATGAACCAACAAGTGGATCCATTGAACGCCAGGCAACACGACGCGTCGCCGCCTGCCGTGGCAAACCAAGGCAAAGATGGCGGACTAACTCTACTCGTATTGCAAAGATTATATTAATACAAAAGGTGAACAGAATTGTGTGAAAAAGGGATCCCTCTCCCTTTTTCACACAATTCCTTGACCCCGCGGTGGGATAGTATTTTAGATGTATGAGGAACAGGGTGTGAAGTTCACTAACCAGACGGGAATCGTGTCTGGCGAGCAACTGCTCTACGATTGATGTCGGGAAGTCTTATATAGGGTGATTAGTAACCGATAAATGTAGGGTACAACAGGGGCAGCAGATTTTTTTTCGCGATGTCAGGTTTGGTCCCATAGTAAAAGTTGTTCATAATGTTGGGTAATAAGAAAAGGGAAGGGAAGAAAGAATATCTAACTTCTTTTGGCACGCACCCAACAGGTGGCCTGGGTGTCGTCATGAAACATGATGGCTGACGGAGAGGTTTAATTTTTGAGATTTCGTAGGTATGTTGATTGTGCGGTAAACTCTAACTGCGCGATGCAGGATTTGTGTGACGTCAGGTCTTTGATGCGAAGTTCGCATGTGGCGTTGGTGTTTGATGAGTAGTTCGCATGTGGCGTTGTAGATGCCGCCACAATATTATAATCTAGAGAGATCTAGATGAGTCCAATCTACTTATAGATCTAAACTTTGTATACAAACTTCACCCACTTTGGTTAGGAGTTTAGGAAAATATTTTCTTAATACACCTACTTCACTCCCTAAGGTACATACCTACTAATAAGTCTTCTTCTTCTTCTTTGTCGGTGCACTCTTGACAGAGCGGTCGTGGTCATCACGCTGCAGTGAGATTCCGGACAGCCGTGATTTGCCTTACGGTGCGACGCCATCGTTCTCTGTCGGCTGTACCATGCGTGCATTCGTGTAATGGGCAGCCCACTGCGGATTTTATCTGGTCGGTCCATCACCTACTACTAATATACTTATGCCAAAGGGGCTCATGGCTAAGTAATAACAGCCGCACGGGCCATCCATCAGGTTAAGCTACGCTTTCTACCTTTACTAGCCGGGGTTGGTCCATGGATGGCTGACTATCTTTACATAGGTACCGAGACTCCTCCGTGCACGTTAAGCCGTTAGTCCCTGCTGTCATTCGCGGATCTTTGGCAGTCGTTACGAGTCGACAGAAGCCCGAAAGTCTGACAACCAGTCTTACCAAGGGGTATCGTATTACCCAGTTACTGGGTTGTGGAGGTCGGATAGGCAGTCGCTCCATGTAAAATACTGTTATTCAGCTGCATCCGGTTAGACTGGAAGCCGACCCCAACATAGTTGGGAAAAGGCTAGACAGATTTAGATTTTAACTAATATACCTATGCCAAAATTCATGTTTCTATCTCCAATTAGGATGTGCGTAATCTAACTAAACCTCAAGTCAACAAACTATTTAATATATGCATAGCATACACGATATTATAGATTGAGATGCTTATAAATTTAAATATAAATCTAAAAGAAATAATAAAAATAAAATAAAAACTTGAAATATTTTAGAAAGTTTTCTGACTACATGATTTAATAAAAATATCTCGGGAAAATATAGACATCGAGCAGTTTCTTTATTGTTTTTATTAAAGAGAGAGAGAGAGAGATTTTCTTACTCTTTCGATAAAATATACCTAGTGCCATAATAACTTTACTACTTGAAGCCAGATACCTTTTGCCAGTAAAAAAGCGGCCAAGTGCGAGTCTGACTCACACACGAAGGGTTCCGTATACCGTACAATATTTAAAGCAACATAAAAAAAACATGTTTCTTGTACCTACTTTTTAGTTGATGTTATAGCGATCATAGTAGTACATACTCTGTAAAAAATTTCAACTGTCTACCTATTACGGTTTATGAGATTCCGCCCGCTGACAGACAGACGGACGGACAGCGCAGCCTAAGAAATAGGGTCCCGTTGGCAACTTGTACCCAAAGGTTGCCAACGGGACCCTATTACAATAAACACTTAACCTGATACATCATACCCTTCACTTCAATTGGAGTGAAAAGTCTGAACACAAAATGAATGAAAAGTGTCATTATGCATGGTTAACATTGTTAAAACTATAATTTTCGTAATAACTGTCATTTTGCTTTCAATCTGTTCGCTTTTAAGGCCATTTATATAACTCATTTCTGACTCGTTTGATTAATTAACGTTCAGCTTTCCAGTCCGTATGGTTTCCAGTAATCGCTATGTTATTTAATCATTATCAGAATATCAATGGAATCCTTATGCAATATTATTTTATGTTTACGCAGTTTTCCTCGAAAATAAATTAAAACTGGGATATTCTGTAAAGGAAGTCGGATTTGAAAAAAATATTTTTGCAATAGACAGTCCATTTCTTGAGTTAGGTTATAGGCTATGTAACATCACGCTACGACCTTTAGGAACCGAGCAAAAAGAAAAAAGTCAGAAAGAACGCTAAGCGAAAACGAAGTAATTGCGCGGGCGGGCTACGTGATGCCACACGGTGGATCGGGGGCCAAAATTTCACGAGAACGCAGTCGCGGGCAGTAGCTAGTCAAACATAAAGATGCCTAAAGCATTATTGTAGAACCTTCATTGTTACTGAAAATGGTAAAAGATAAAATAAAGTTCAAGGCTACAGACAAATGAATTGTCAAATCAATTTGAATTCAGAGAAATACAATTTAAATCGTAGAACCGAATGAAAAAAAAAAAGACGTAACAGCTGAAGACAAAACTTACTAGAAATTCAATCATTTTATCTGATTTCCAATTCAATTAAAATCTATTCCGCTTACATTATGAGATAGACGAAGGTCAAGAAATCTAAAGCCGATTGACTAATAAATCCTATCTCTGAATCCGTGATTCTCAAAGCAGTCTATCTGTACAAATAATCTTAAAGACATTTTGATGGAATTATACAGTTCTTTATACAAAAATACTAGGTGTTGCCCGCGGTTTCACTCCCGTCCTAGGGAAATTACTTCACGGAAAAAAATCTTACACACACTTCTACATATACTTAATACACAAAAACACACGCTTGTGTTTCTTCCATTCAGCTTTTTTTTATTCGTGACTGGCTTCTGCCCGTGACTTAGTCCGCGTTCAATTTGGGCCCCTGACTGCGTCACATCCCATCGCCCGCCCGAGCTATTTCTTCGTTTCCGCTTAGCTTTCTTTGTAACCTTTTTTCTTTTTGCTCTGCTCCTAAGGGTCATAGTGTGATGTTACATACCCTATAGCCTTCTTCAAGAATTGGGCTATCCAATGCGAAAAGAATTTTTCAAATCCGACTGGGAGTTCCGGAGAATACCCCTACATACAAACAAATTTTACATTTTTTAAATTATATTAATAAGTTATAATCCGTTCAATTTTTTTAAAATTTTTCTCATTTCACTGCCTATATTTTGGTCTATAATCGCAAGCGTGGTACTGCTGAGAATAGGGTACTTACTGGTGAAAGTTTAAGTGGAGTTTTCACCAGGATTTTTCATTTTATCCGAGTTGTTGACAATAGCGTCGCCCTATATGAAATGGGACACGCCTATTTCCTTGAAGAATACAGAACTACAGGCATCATATTATTTTATACATAAGTCAATTAAAAAAGAAGAACTTTTCTTAGTTAAGCCCCGTTTCTTTGTCTACAATATCCGTCTGATTCATGAACACGAGGCACCGAGACAAGCTCGAGATTAGACCTTTAATTTATTGCCAAAGGACACTGGTAAACTCGGAAGCGGAGTTTCATTGTGTTCAAATTACAGTGACATGGAATTCTTGAGTGGTACTAGTTTACCGCGAAGGGGATTTTAACAGGAAGCACGCGTGAAGTTTTTGCTTGTGAAGAAAGAAAATGTTTTATCAGGAAGTAAAATACAATAGGCGTAGATATATTTAGTAACCTATTCCGCTTAACTATTCTTAAAGAGTCTTAAAAAATCCCTGTAAGAAATCGACACGTGTTTCACCTCTCAATGAGGCATACTCAGGATGACGATTGACTTGTCGCGAGCCCGTACACGACGTGTTAACACGTCGTGTTTTTCGCTTTTTCACGTTTCATTTCATTTCATTTCCGCCAAGTCACGCCTGAATCAATTAACTATCTTATCAGGAAGTGTCACCTTTTTAATTTTTTAGGTACATAATATTTAGGTGTAAAAACTTCTCAAGTCATAGGTACCGATTACGTCTGTCAGGAGTACTGTTATGGCCAGAACTATACGACAATGGATTGTGTCGTGACAAGAACTGACTAATCAACATGGTTGTTAATGTAACTAACTGTCCAGGGAACGTCAATCGGATCTAAGTACCAAAGTATAATAAAAACCTCAGATAGGTTAGATTTTGTTATGGTAACACTTTGCAATAAGTACTGAATTTTATTGCAAATAGGATACCTCCATATAACTGAGGTAAAGAAATCCTATATTTATATAAATTAATTTAAGGATACTGGTATCCTTAAAATTCCACCATTACCAAGCCATTTAAAACCACAACCAGACTCAAAACAAACACAAACATTTAAAACTGAATTCAAAATCCTCCCAAAACATCTTTACGCCACAGAATAGACACAAAAACTACGTGAAAGCTGGTGTCAAGAAGTGCTCGAAATTGAATACCCCACATCACATTTACATTTATTAGGATTCCCTGGACGAGAGGTCAGGGGAGGAACAAACACTAGAATGTTCTAAGGAATGCAGGAATAAGGGCAGTATAAACGTAAAGGATAGGGACAAAGTAACATATATTACTCGTGTATTCTGTACTGATGTAAATACTTCGCCCACTTACGAAGATTTTACCCGTTGGGGCTCATAAGTGTGATGTTGTTATGTGGAACAGAACTTTGTGTTGGCCTAACTGTATGATAGTGTTTAGTGCTTGCTTGTAGTGCGTGCTGTATGTGTTCCGAAACTTATATGTAGGCACACCCTACACCCCAATTGCATAATACATGATGAATCGCAATCTCAATCATTTGAAACTGCTTGCTGATTGCTAATCGATTGCCGAGTTCGAAATAAATGAAATAATTCTGCTCAACAACGTAAATAACGCAATGAATGTTGTTGAACTGTCAAAATGAAATGCTGCAATAATGATGATAATTGGCCGGGCGCTGGACGCAGAGTGCGTGAGTGTGCGCTCGGCGTCTTAACACGTCGTGTTCGGGTTTGCGACAAGTCAATCGTCATCCTGAGGATACCTCGTTTTGAGGTGAAACACGTGTCGATTTCTTACAGGGTTTTTTATAACTCTTTAGGAATAGTTATTGTATTTTTAGTGTTATATACCTATCCCACAGTCTTCGGTTGGTAGATTCGATAAGGACTTATAGTCGAATCACGTCTGTGGTTACTTGATCTTGAGCTAAATATAATGTTTCTTAGAACTGTTACTGCGTCAGTTCTCAGAATTTGTAATTATTGTAATAATGGCCCGATAATTAATATCATCAATTAGTAGAAGGCATCAGCACAGGAGTACAACAGATAATAAACTTCATCAAATCTCGTTGCGATAGTTGAACAGTCAGGGAAATTAATGGTCTATCAAATTGATACACTACGCTAATTGGCCGTGTTATAGCCGTTTCATACAACTGTCAAAGAATGACAGCTGTGTTTTAAATAAAAGGACAACTTAAGATTAAAAAAAGAAAAAAGAAAATTTAAGACTTATGTACCTACCTATGACTTAAGTACCTACCTTTAAAGCAAAAAATGCTTGTATTAGGTACTTCTGCTCTTCCGGTTTACATTAACCATGCATACCTAAGTGACGAATTTAACAATAAATTCAATCAAATTCAAAATCGATACCAAAATTAAGTGGTATTGAGTTTGCTATAATCAATTTATTTCCCTGACTTTTCATCACCTACTTTACCATTAAAGCTACGGTTTCCTTATCTACCTACGTACCATTTCAGACTCCATGGTCCTCACATGTTCTGACCAAGATTATGTCTTGAATATAAAAGAGACTTGAACCGTTAAGTCTTTTTCGCCAGTTCTTCTCAGGGATTGTAGGCAAAGGCGACTCCATCGAGCTTATTTTTGTTTTTTTAATATGACGTGTAAAAGTGATTCCGATATCTTATTTAAGGCTCGTGCATACTGGCGCGACTTGTCGCTCGCGACACCGGTTGTTCTCACGTGAAGTTTTCTTAGAAATTGTATTATTAAAGTCGCGTCGCGCTGTCGTATCGCGCCTGTCGCGTCGCGCCTGTCGCGTCGCGCCTGTTTGTAGGAGCCTTGACTTACAGAATAAACAATGTTATTTCATTTCTTAAAGTAAATATTAGGAACCTACCTACTTTGCCATAGTGTCGTCCTGCACCTCTATCAAGTTTTATATTGACAGCTCGGACTCCATCTTGCAAAATCCTGGCTACAATAAACATTTTAACTTAATTTCAGGCAATTTCAATCTGCTCGTAAAAGCTGCTTCAGTTGTTAGATAAGCACTTTAAGTCGCAACACTAGCAAAATTCCCGCTAACTCGGTCTTCTTACGTTTTAAGCCATATTATTATGGTAATTTATTGCCATCGTTGTCGTTAGAGATAATGGTATTTTCGGTTTTATGGTAGACTTAAGAAAAATCAGAAATACTGTGCTGATTCTATTAGAATCCCTGGTTGACCAACCAAAGGAGCAGAAAAACTTGAAACAATTAAAAATTAAGAAAATTTCTAACTTGAATCGGATGCGAGTAGCGGAACATGCATGACTCGAATAAGTTCAATTGAACTACTGTGGTTTCGCTGCTATGGTTTTACGGTGGTGTGCTACCCGCATTAGACCTTAGGATTTTGAAGAAAATTCCTAATCCATTGATTCATATGTTTGAAAAATTCGTCTGCCCGACGTCTGAATGACGCAATGAATGATGTTGAATTGGCAAAATAAAAGCTGTTGTCATTGTAAGCGTGTTACGCCATTTCCCCGCTGGTTTTTTTATCCAGGTACAATTCCATGTACTGGCGGAGCGCCATACAAATTATTTATAAATTTGTCACTAACAGTAATTACAAAGTTTTCGTCAAAAAACGCTTTTAAAATTTTGAACAATCATTACTTTGATGTTGACTGTACATCGTCATATTTAAATGAAGCACTTAACAGCAATGTATTCTGCGAATAAATACAGGCTGATCTACAAAAGCTTAGATTTCCATCAGCGCTTAAAGGAGATAAGTCGGTCATTGACTTCGGGAATATATGCCTAATATAACGTTTTAATTTGCAAAACAATCAGCCCTAAGTAAAAATTCCGAGTTTTGTGGGGTTTTGTGAAATGTTACATTGTTTTTTTCTTCTACTCAACATCCAGCCATACTTACATTTATTTATAAAGGTACGCCAACAATTTCTGTGTATAATTACCTTATTATATACAGGAGCTGTTGGTTAGCTATGTAATAGTACACATTATTCGTCTCATGTTAATAACGCAATGAATTGTTGAATAATTGACAAAATTAATAGCCTGTGTATGTTACTCAATTACACTGTAGAATTCAGAATATTTAATAATACAAATTTAATAATTACCTCCATCACTTTGCCTCTGCATTATTGTGGTTATTCCAGTTATTATATATTATACACATACAGCTATTTTAATCCTTATCAAAATAATAATAGTTTCCAAACCGTATTAACCAAATCATTTTGTTTCTCATGAAATGCAAATGAGAATAAATAAACAGGAATAAAATTTTCAGTATTTTTTATTTGCATAATACGTATTATCAAATAATGTTAAAACAAATATTACCAATCACGTTCATTTAAATCCAATATTATTAATATTCCAATGTTTTCGTTTAAGATGAGTGCATTGTGCGCAAAACTTATCTAGGTACCTACTTCAGAAGCCTTCCACAATAGATTCCATTGCCATTCATTCTTTTTTGACAGTTCTTCTTCTTTGTCGTTCTCTCAATGCTGAGGACCGCGACCACATACGACGCGTCTCCAAGCTATGCGGTCTTCTGCAGTGTGGACCGCTTGGTAAATGCTGCCTCCAACGGCCTTCTTGATCGCGACCATCTTGCCGGTACTCTGCTCTGAGCACGTTTTCCTCCCACCCGGCGCAGTATCATAAGCCTTTCCAGACCATGCTTAGGTGAAGGCATAATACCAACCAAACAACTATCAAAAAAGAATGAGCCCCAAAGCGATTTATGCGACATCTACTATAGCCGCGTGTCCATCGCACGCCGAATAAATCTCGTTTCTAGTTTACGTCTTGCTGACGGTGGCGGTGGACAAACGCTGTAAGTACTTAAAATGAGTAATATATGTACCTATCTAGTTCAAATTCAAGCACGTGACTATACATACCGACCGATTGATACCGGATGGAATCCCAAAAATGTTTGCACGTACTTACAAAATATTTCCTCATTTATAAGCGGATAATAATAAAAATACACCTTCGGGACATGTTCGTTAATCCTCGGAATATTTCGTCGAATTTAATCTCAGTGATTATATGAATATGCGCCATCCCTTAACTGAAAGGTCGACGTTAAGGCCCTTTACCCTAATTTATTCTGGGAACCTACTTCGGTACGGTATTAACCATATTTTCATTGTGAACGGAAATTTTAGCTGAGATAATAACTTATGCTGTTTCTGTGGCTATAAATAATAGATGTTGATAAATTTTAGTAGTTTCTGTTATTAATTATGGTTCTTCGATGGAGCCTTGTAAGAAAACAGTCTTATAATAGCATGGGTTGGAAAAGACGGATAAATTATTGCTTGCATCTGGTTATTATCGCAGGAGTTTGAGAAAATTAGTGAAGGTTTTTTCTGTTACAAAAATTCTTAGTCACGATTTTTTCTAGCTCACCATAAACATTTTACAATTCAAGCATATTATCCATAAATCTTCAGAAATCCCTGTAACAAGACCCAGTTAATCCGACAAACGATACTCAATTAATTCACAACCGAAGCGATGACTAATGACAATACATATCGCAAATAAGCCAACTCAGTACACACTTTATGAACACCACTAGCGATAATTACGCAAAATCAATCATGACGATTGACAATTTCGGGGTCCTAGGGACTACCTTTGGGAGGGAATATCTTTGCAGGGGTAATAAACTATAGGGAGAGTATTAATCATCTTGAGGTTACGCACCACTGATGCCTTTGTAAGGATACGAGGGAATAAATAATTTCTCTATATATTTTATGAAAGGACGCGGTCAAGGGTAACGGTGAATAGCTGGGGTAAGGATTGGTCTTCACAGTGGAGAAACTTGATGATTTGAAGATTTTTAATAGGTATTTTAAGAATTTCTCATTGTTGACATTTTGAGGGACCTAGGCAGGACACTTGGCTATGGTGATGGCAGGTGGAGCAGAGCCCTAATAGTTGCCAAGAAACGGTAGAAGGAGCGTGGGAGTGGGGGATCTACAGAAGATTGTGGGGAAGACTTGGTTATGACTCGCACGGACTAGGGAAGCATGGCACAAAGGGAGGAGACCTATACTCGGATGGAACAAGGCTTATTTTGGGATGATTTTACAAAATGAAGGTTCACACCTTCATTCCTGTATAGGAAGGTCGAGATTTAATACCTAGCTTTTGTTATGGGAAATATTTTACAGATCCTCTAAAAAACTTATTGACCTTCTAATGATGTATGTTTTTTTTTAAATAAATGAAACAGAAAAATAAAATTAATATGCTTTTTTGGTCACAGTTAGTCGCAGTAAGCTATAGCCCGACCAAACGGGTTTCGTTTGCTTAGAATTGTGAGCAACCACGCGCGAGCCGAATTGGTCGCAGTACCTAACTAAGCTAAAGCAAACCGAACAAATGGGTTAGGTAAGATTAGAACTGTGACGTCTCTGACAAATCCTGTGCGAGCCGAACGAGCCAAGCGAGCGGTGCCACGGCCGACGAATGCTACATCCAAGTTGGGCGCAATTTCTTGATTATTTAGGGACCCAAAATAGGAATTATTTAAGGTGCACAAAAAGAAGCGCATTCATTATAGTAGCGTGTTCAATGATATTTTTAGGAAAATAAAATGGAAATTATTTGAGGTTTGATTAAATACATGCCTTTGTTTAGTAGTTAGGTTAGCTATGGCACATTAAAGGAGTAATGTAAGATTAGCTGTTGTTTAGATGTTATTCAAAATATTATCCACGCTAAGCTCTTGAACCTACGCGCCTAATTTACATAAATCGGGAGGCAATGAACTAACACAAAGCTAATGAAAGGCCTATGCGTTGTACACTAGAAACATCGTTCTATAATATAATTAAAAAGGTTAAGTCGTAGTACGCACAGGCGATTTTTACCGTGGCAATTTTTTTTGGTGCACTGGATATTCGACCCTCGGTATTTAGCCCAGAATTGAGAATCCAGCAGAGCGCCTGCCAGAGCGTCAAGAAAAACACACTGTTGGATTTTCAACCCTCGGCGCTAAGCAGAGCATTGAAAATCGAGTGCACGAAAAAAATCGCCCGTACGAACCTGGGCTAAAGCTAACCTCGAATATAAAATTATTTATAACAAAAACCAATTTATGTACAGAACTCTAACATTAATTAACACATTTCGGTATGCAAACATGAAAATTTATATTCAAACTACATAATTTAAAATTACTTTCGCTTGGGTAACACTGATCAGTTTTAAAACATTCGGTTGGTACATATTTGATCAAAGGTATGACTGTCAAAACTGTAGACTGGTGAAATAACAATTTGTAGACTAGTGGTCACAAGCGCTAGGTACTACTCTAGGTGGCTACTGGCGTGGGTTAGGGTACTTTCACAGGTCCGCACGCCGAGAAAACTATTATGAATTTCTCAATAGCAGCACGGGTTGCATCTACCCCGCTGGTGGCAATAGGTTCGCCCCCTTTTTATTAGATAAAAAAATGAATTTGTGCACTGAATAGTGCGTAACTCTACCAAAATTTTCGGTGAATTGTTGAATTTAAATTGTAGTTGTGGTGGATTTTCGGCATTACCGTTGTTGAGTATACAACATCGATAGGAAGAGTATCATGAACTTGACAATGGCGATGATGAAAGAAAAACCATGTTTACCGTTCTATTTAAAGGATTTTGGTCAGTCCAAATTATCAAGAGGCTTTAAGTTTAGGCTATCCGTAAATGAATATCTACAAAAATATCAAATCAATTCTGCTGGTAGACCCAATATAGTAAAATATCCCCACAAAAAGTATTGCAAACAGACACAAATACAACAGGAAAAACTAGTCACATAATAAACTGGGAGAAACAAACGAAAGAAAAACGGACACCATATTACTGTCACAGTCCACTTTAGTATTCAGTACCGTTACCCAGCTGTCAGCTCCATTTTTAAAATGCCAACTTGTTACAAATTAGTGTGCCTTGCCCTAAGGCGGCTTGCAGTGAGGCGAATGAGCGGAGCTGAACAGGGCGAGTGAGCGAAGCGGGCCAAGAAAACAGCTTAGTGTGGAAAAGTTTAACAGAGTGTCCCTGAACTCTGTCCATTGGCAAGGGTTCGAAGTAAAGAAAGTAATCGACGTCACGTGGTGGTAGACAGTTACTAGTTGTGGACATGACATCTAATTTGTGTTATTTCGTCACTGCACATTCTTGCTCATTATCTTTTTGCAGGCACGTGTGTCTGTGACCAATTTTTCTTTCTTTATTTTCTTTCCTCCTTCCGCTAAACAGCACTGCATAAATTCCACGATCGCAATGCATTAATTGATCTCCACTCCACTACAATGTATGTCTATAGAAGCTGAGCCGAGTGGAAACTAACATTTTGTGGAACTCCGCATCGCTCCGCCCCGCTCCTCTCCAATGGCCCCGCTGCTTAACAAGGAAAGCGGTGGACCGTGGCTTCTTACAGCCATTTGTGGGAGGCAAATGTGATCGTTTACCGTATAAGGTGAGTTCTAAAGACGTAGCAGCTCATTAGGTTAGTATGGCGATGTGATGTTACCGCGAGCTAAGTGGTTGTGAAGGTCGGGAAAAGTATAATTCGGGTTTTGTAACTAAGTAATTTTTGGAAGATATTGGAATGTTACGATTTTTAGACTTCAATGGGTCGTCAGATTTAGGATAACATTTTTCCGTTTTGTTTGTAACTTATAATAATTACAAGCTCTTGCCCGTGGTTTCGCCCGCGTAGCGGTCGGAAATAATCCCACAGGAACGCATTCAAATGCGTTCATTAGCCAATAAGATGTGAAGAGATAACAGACAGTCAGACAGGCAGACCGACACACATAAAGATTTACTATCATCCCGAACCCCATATCTACAATCATCAAAGCCTCCATTCGGAGAACCATGCAGTAGCCGTTTGTTACCTGATATGAATGGATATTTGGGGAGAATTATGGTTTCCAAAGGTAGCCTTGATCGTATCATTCAGAGCACATGTACTTTTTTATTTCGCTTACATATTGTAGTAACGGAACGTTACCAGACTTGACAGCTGTCATTGACACGTGATCAAGAGAATATAAAGTATAAAATACAAACCGTTTTATTAAAAAAAAACAAACAATACACATATTTATTTGTGTAACCAATGTTCAAGTATATTCGGCTTGAAATGGACATCATCAAAAAGTAGTAAATCTCTACGGTTTTCAGACTTTATCTAAGCCAAAATGTCCTACAATAATTTGCATTTTGACTACCTGATTAAATCGAAAACGCACAATTTTATTCTTATTTACCTCATGTAGGTAGCAGTAAAATAACGTAGTTTATGTTTACATGACAAAAGGATTTCTCAATCCGTCCGTCGCCACATTCGTGTCACAAAATAAGTAGGTACAGAAGGTCGGCTTGATACTTGATACAGTGAGCGAAGACGGACGCACACATACACACGCTTCACGAACAGAGAGTGTAGGCGTACACTCGCGTACTGAGGCCTTAGTGTAAGTTTGCAAGTGAGTAAACGTAACCATCGCGTTTGCATTAAGATTTGACTGATAGATCATAATGCTGAGAATATAAAGGTGAGAATAAAAATCTTAACGCAAACGAGATAGTTACGTTTACTCACTTGCAAACTTACACTAAGGCCTCAGGTACTTGTATTCTACCGAGATCGCCGTATGTACGCATTAAGAGCCCATACTACCTCAGCTCAAATTCACTTTTTATCTCGTTCGCACCATACTGCTCGCGAAGTGAGTGAGAGCGAGACTGAGCGGCGGGGAAAAGGCTCCACGGCGATAATAGTTTAGGTAATTTCTTTTTACGACGACAATAATGGTAATAAAAAATAAAAATAAATTATACCTATCTGCTATAAACTTAGTTCAGTTATTATGCAAAGTTTCATGATCTAATTTGAAGTATTTTTTTAATACCAGCGGTTTATTGTTTAATTCAGAAGTATTTGGTTTTTTTTTTCTACAGAGAAATTTTTATGGAATCGTGCTTTTGTCAAACATAGTATAGTATAGTACTTACTTTACTTTAATCCTCAACCTTAACATATTTATATATTTATTTCAAAATTAATGCTGCAGTATTTTAGACATAACAGAGGATAATGCTAAGCAATTTGAGATATTATAGGCACTTAATGGCTGCGTGCGTCTGTTTTTGCCCGTTGTAAGATACCAGCTGTAGAGCCGATCTTCTGTAGTATTATGTATCCGCACAGTTCCGCCATTATGATAATCCGTGTCACAACTATGACTCCGCGGAAAAATCTGAAAATCCCATTATTTCAGTACGTTTGAGCGGCATTCGTTATTTGTATCCAACTGCCTGTTTACTGAAGATCCTATTTGTAACTCAACAATTTATTCAAAACACATTTTACTGTTTTGTTTTGAATTAATTGTAACTATGGAGGCTGTTGCAGTAATCAGTGTTTACAGTTATATAATGTGTTAGTGTTGTAACGGCAAAATTGGCTTTTAAACATGACATTACTTAGTGTGATCCCATAGAGGCTCCCGCAGAAAGGCGCGACGCGATTCTGGTAGAACAATTTCCGTGAAGTTTTCATAGAAATTGTTCTACTAGAGTCGCGTGGCGCCTGTCTGCGGGAGCCTTTATGGGATCACACTAAGTAATGTCTTTCTGGCATGTGTATGTTCTTGACGAACTTCTCTGTAATTATTTGAGGTTCGGACTTATTAGTTGTAACATTTTACCCATTTACCACGCATATTTAGTTACATAAAATATGATAATTTTTATCGAACTGTTTACAAAATGCTTATTGCATTGTCCACATAATAAAATAAAAAAATTGTTTGGACAGGTGCAAAAAACCAAAAGCAAACTCTAAAAGGAACATTAAGACAACTAGATACCTACACAACTTTCTCGCAATGAGTGGTCAAGAACCCAATAAATAAAATTATAACAAACTAATATAGTAAAAGGGAAATACAGCCATAAATATTTTAAGGCTCAGCGGGCAAGAAAGCATTTTAAACAAAATCGCTCCTCATATACTTAAATTGGGGTTGCTTAAAAGTGTTGACAAAGCTAATAAAAAAGGTTCAGTATACATTTGTAAAATGGACGAATATTTCATATAATCTTTGTTTGCGTAATCCTATCGTTAGTTGTTAGATTAGTTAACGGTATTTTAAGGGAAAATGATATTATTTTTGTAGATGGTATATCTACAAAAATAATATCATTTTCCCTTAGCATTAATCCAATATTTCAAAGTTATGAAATGTTTGTTAGCACGTACCTACTTAATCGTTACCTTCATAATGTTTTTTTTACATTAATTACTGAATAAAACTTTAATTACTTACCTTCAAGAAACATTACTTTGATACTAACAAAAAAACTGGTTACAGATGAGTAATAAATGTTTTACTTATCTACTGTTATAAATTAAAACCTTGCCATCGTGAAATCATGCCCACAAACCTTTATAGGGTTCCGTGGGACGTTAAAAAAATAAATATTATTAAAATAATATTTCGAAAAAACTTGTGGCTAGTGTACAGAATATTACATTGATACTGACACCAGCTAGTGCAATATTCACGGTAAAAGATAAACTTGCAATAATTAATTATATTAATATTAATTTGCAAGTGTCGCCATGGATGTGACAAACATCTGTTCAATCAAAAAAATTATTCCCTAAATTATTTCCTTGAAACTGTTTATACTCAGAATTAAAAAAAAATGTCAACAAAATTAAATATAATTTTAAGTAGTTAAATTGTTTCAATTTACTTACGTCTGCGAGACGTAAGGTTTAACATAAGAGAATATGTTTATATAAGTATATGTTTATCTATAAGATTAGGCTTTAATTGCAAAAGAGTTAAGGAAAGACTGAAGGGAGGCCCTGCTGCAGTGGGACACAACAAGCTCATAAAATAAATCTTTTTTGTGTAATAACTTTAGAATACCTACTGTAATCATTCATCACGTGACTTTTTCTATATCTCTAAACTAGAAAAAAAAAGCTTGATCAGACACACCTGTTACTTATGGAAATATTAGTTCCATCGTAAACTTTGTTTCAGGTGAAATTGAAGGCCACACAGCCACTGCCGTACTTACCTATAAAAAAATTAAACAAAAACTAATATCATATATTTAATTAGGGTAAAGAATGCACAAAAAACCACATTATGTGGGGCGTATATTTTTATCAGAAAACAGTAAAAAAATAAAATTTTAAAATCCCTAGCTAGAAGAAGTGTCCATCCATACTGTCAGTTGATTATAAAGATAATTATTTTAAATTGAACCATACGTTACTGAAACGTGCATGACGCACACATTACTACAGGGTTATTGTCTGAGTAAACATTAATTGCTATAAAAACCGATTGCTGATTAACGTTACTCTACACCAATTACAACAAAGGAATGGAGTGGTTAGTGTATATAAACTAAAAAATTAATACGATTTACAGTGAACTTTCAAAATTTAATTAAAAAAATTATGAATAATATTAAAAATGATTTTAAAATAATTTTATAAAAATTTAATTAACTGGATTGTAGCATTTTAGCCCAGTGTATTTAGTCTACAGAACTGAAAATAAATTATATCATATTGTTCCCTTTGATAAATTTCATCTTAAAGTGTATTTTATAAATTTTTCTGTTGCAAGTTATAACGCATCATGTCTGACTCCAACGACAGGAGTAGCTCCTCAAACCTTCACTGCAGCTTTACAGTTCTTAGCAGCAGCTCAATGTGCGATATCAGAAGGATTGATAGCAGATGCTGATGTTACAAGTAAATATTTCTTTCAATTCTTAACATCTTTCTTGTTTTATATCTCTGCTTTATATCTTACATAAATTTTCTTGTCCCATTCTCCCCAACCTCAACCTGTAGTAGATACTTTACGATACATTGAGTCTAGTTCAATTCTGATCTTCTTCTTCAGTGTTCCATATATTCACGTTTAGGTTTTAATTTCCATATTTCAAATATGTTTTAAAGTGTTTCATTATCTCATTGCAGATTATGAAACGTTTGACTTCATAATAGTTGGAGCAGGGACAGCAGGTTGCGTCCTGGCGAACAGACTGAGTGCAGTATCAAAATGGAAAATATTACTCATTGAAGCTGGTGGTGATGCACCAATGGAAGCTAATGTAAGTACACCTAAAATAGAACATGTTAAAACGAATAAGAACGAGATTTTGAACTTTGTTTGGCTTAAGTAAAACATTTTAGGTTCCAGGTCTGGACAAGGGCATGTGGAATACCAGATATGATTGGAGCTACATGACAAATAATAATGGAATAAGTAACAGAGCAAATATAAATGGATCTATATATTGGCCTCGAGGCAAAATGATGGGAGGAAGTAGCAACCTGAATGCTATGATTTACATGCAAGGAAATAATCAAGATTATCAAAACTGGGTCGACCTTGGTAATGATGAATGGAATGTAGCAGAAGTACGGCGCTGCTTTAAGAAGGCAGAAAGTTATCAAAACATGGATTTGCTAAAAAATCCGGAGATCAGAAATCATTATGGACATGATGGACCATTAGCTATAAACACGTTCAACAGTACTCTCAGACCTTTTAGCGATAGGCTTCTATCTGCTTGGCATGAGATTGGTATCAAGAATGTTCAAGATCTAAATGTCGCAAACATGTTAGGTTCTGGGATTTTGAGCGCCACAGCTGCTAACGGAGAAAGACAAAGTCATAACAAAGCGTATTTAAACCCAGTACTGCATAGAAAAAACTTGAAAATTATTAAGAATAGTTTGGTGACAAAAGTTTTAATTGGATTTTACTCTAAAACAGCGCATGGAGTAGAAGTAGAGCGTGACTCAAAGAAATTCACGTTTAGGGCAACAAACGAAGTTATTATAAGCGCCGGTGCTGTAAACTCTCCACAGCTTTTAATGCTTTCTGGAGTCGGGCCCAAAAAACATCTCAATTCAATGAAAATCCCAGTAATAGTTGATTCGCCTATGGTGGGACAAAATCTACAAGATCATTGTACTATTCCCGTAATAATTTACGGCGATGAGCCTGGCGAGCAGAACCAAGCTGATCAACAATTTAGTGTCATACAGTATCTTTACAATCGTACTGGTATTTTGGCACAAAATAGTTTTGCAGATGTACTAGCATTTTTTTCTGATAATCCAAATGCTACTTACCCCGAGTTTCAAACGCATTTTTCACTGTTTTATAGAAACAGTTCCATTATAAAACAAGCCATGACAACACGATTCAGGTACAAAGACACTGTAGCTAATCCAATAATCGAACTGAATAAAAAGCACGCAGTTTTTATGCTACTATTCAATCTTCTACATCCACATTCCAGAGGAAACATTAGCTTAAAATCGAATAACCCAAAAGATAACCCAATTATTAACATAAACTATTTCGAAGATCCTAGAGATCTAGAGTTAGCAGCTACAGGTCTTAAAATGCTTACCAAAGTAGTTAACACTACAGCCTTCAGAGAAATAAATGGATCTTTAGGAAGAATGGAGTGGCCAACATGTGACCGTTATGAATTAAATAGCAGAGACTACTGGAAATGTGTCTGTATATCGATGACATTGACAGTATACCACCCTGCAGGAACATCTCAGATGGGAAGAGACCCAAAGACCTCAGTCGTGAGTTCTCGGTTGAATGTCCATGGAGTTCACAAGCTCCGTGTGATTGACGCTAGTGTAATGCCGACACTTACTAGTGGTAACACCAACGCACCAACAGGGATGATTGCAGAAAGAGGTGCAGAATTTGTGAGACAGGACTACCAAAAACTGTAATAATTAACAGAGCACAGGGATCGAACACCAGTTGAATTTGACTTTTTTTGCCGAGTATCTAACTCAACTTAGATTACACCAACATGCATTGTATCTTCGCTCACAATGGACCTTATTTTATCTATTCTTCCTTGTCTGAAGTTCTGTTACTGGACTAAATTGTGTGACTTGAAAAGGTTGAAAATATTTTAGTCTTAATGCTAAGGTATGACATAA
The DNA here is from genome assembly GCA_914767815.1 of Eupsilia transversa. Taxonomy (NCBI): domain Eukaryota; kingdom Metazoa; phylum Arthropoda; class Insecta; order Lepidoptera; family Noctuidae; genus Eupsilia; species Eupsilia transversa. Next base: position 4,734,345 of record OU611880.1, read on the forward strand.
AAAATTTGAAAACTTGAACTTTAATTGCATCATTCTTTTTTTTTACCCATTTTTTGTCCTTTTATTTTAAGATTCCAAGTTTTTTTTCTTCGTCGAAGATAACAAGAGATCATTATGCCATAAAAAAGACCGCCCAATAAAATTGGCACAAACTAGGAGTACTTCGTATTAATGACTGTAGTGAGTATCACAAATCGGACAAAAATTCGCATATTTTTGTGTTCAGGTTTTTTTAAGCCAAGACCCAAAGTTTTTGAGCAATACCTACCTATGCCTATAGGAACAATTTATCTTTAAAGCATCTTTTCCGTGAATGAATATCTAATAGCGGACTTCTTTTTTAAAGGTCGTAGGTATTAAATAAATAAAATCTTACAGTTGAAGTAAAGGAAGTTAAGGCTGCGTGAATGATTTATTTACATGATCATTCTAAGATAAGATAGTTATCAAGATATACTAAAAGTCTTCACAAGCCGTCGCGTTAGTCAGCATAATTTTGTAACAATATAATTTGAAAGGTTGTCTATGGAGTTTCTTGCCCGTTCTTCTCGATAGGTACCTACTCCGTTTTGGAATGGGCAATGAGCTTCATATTTCTGACTGACAGATTGCTAATCCATTGCTTCTTAACTTAGAAAAAAAAATCTGCTCAACAATATTAATATCACAATGAATGTTGTTGAACTGTCAGAACGAAACGGATTAGTCTTGTCGTTTCAAAAATGTGTTACGCAATTAGATAGCAGGCGGTGAAACAAAAACATAATCACAGATTAAGAGCCCATAAAACCTCAGGGTTTTATCTCGCTGGAACCATACTACTCGACGAGAGACGGAGGCGGCTCCAAAACGGCAATAGTTTAGGTAAATTTTAAAATTTTATGGCGAAAATAAAAATCTAATTTTTTATTTTTTATGAAATCGTGTTTTGGCTAACATAGTAGTTAACATTAATCCTCAACTTTAACATATATTTATTTCAAAATTAATGCTCCAGTAGTTTCGATATAACAGCGGATCTTGCTAAGGTAATTTGAGGTCTCATAGGCCCTTAAAATATAACTGCCATGGAGCATAAACCGCGGCACTTTTAAACTTACCTTACCTCAACAATAATATTATTCATCCTTAAATATATTTGTTTTTTTTTTAACATAAAGATGTTTCTTTATCTACCTTCATTATCTCTATTACCTGACTAAGTCCCATATGGAGGGTAAGGTCAGTAAACTTTATCTTTGTCCTTCACCTTGGTCTGTCATTGTAAATGAATATAGTATTATATCTACCTATCTACTTAATAGTATTTCACGTTTATTTGAATTTAATGTCTTCTGTAGGACCTAGTAAAGTGTTAATGGGTTTTTCCATCTGGAATTTTTCAGTAGCAGTCCGTAGTCTGGATTTGTGCCCGGTTAATGGCAATAGGCTCGCCCCCTATTACATGGGACTTAAACATAACTGGCGAAATGTGGGTGTACTAAAGGTATATCTCTGTCTAACCCTTCGGGGATACAGGCGTGATATTATGTTATGTTTTATGTTTAGGGCCTACTGGTATGGTGACCAGCTATCTAATTGCGTAACACATTTTCGTAAACGATTAAGGGCGGATTCGACCAAACAGGAATACATTTTATCCGCGGAATAAGATTTGCTTCTGACAGTTTTTCTATGGATAAACTGTCAAAAATTCAAAATTTATTCGGAAGAGAAGGCTTATTCCGCGGATAAAATTTATTCCTGTTTGGTCGAATCCGCCCTTAGATTAATTTGTTTCATTTTGACAGTTCAACAACATTCATTGCGTTATTTACGTTTTCGAGGAGAATTTTGTTTCGAAGTTCTGATGCAATGGATTAGCCATCTGTTTCAAAACTATTCCGATTGTGATTGATCGTGTATTACGCAATTAGGGTGGTGGTCAACTGTGTGCCTTGGGCTTAGGTCAATTCTATGAATATAGTTTGAAGTGTGGGGTCTGACGAGGTAGTTTGACTTACACATATTGTTTGAGCTACACAGACGGACTCATTAATGAGCTCAGTGGCTTGCAGGCCGGCTGTCATATATATGGATGGAGGACATATAGATGGAGTAGCGTTTAATAATATCAGCTACGCCGATGATATGGCACTATTGGGCCTGTCATACTCAGGCTTGGGAAATCTGTTCACTATGTGTGAGAGGTATGTTGAGGAACACGGATTAAGATGCAATGCCAAAAAAAGTGAGGTTCTGGTGTCTGAAAAGTCTTCAGAATGCTTTCCTCCCATTAAACAGCAAGTACATAATATCTTAAATCGTGGTCAGCAATTTATTTATGTACATATAAATTGCTGACCACGATTTTATATCTCGACCATATTGTAACCGCGCGCATCAAAGATGATCTGGATGTAAAAAAGGGAACGGATAGCTTTGGCAGTTCGATGCAATACTATGCTTATCCGTAGTTTTGCTCGTTACACGTTTTTAATATTGTTAGACATTTCACACGTGCAGCCTCTGGTCAAGTTGTACGCCTAAAGCCTTCTTGTAATGTTCTTCGAGATCAATACAACAACGCCGCGTCGCTGCTGCAGTGTCCGCGGCTCTCTAAAGGAAGATTTCCACCATACGGCTCGCATCGCATCGGATCGGAACGGATTTTACAATCTTTAAACGATATTAAATCGTGTACACAGAATTTAAAGTCTATATTACCAAGCCGCGCACAGCAGCTTGACCTCGGGCGTCTTCCGCGTCACGCGATCGTAGCCGAAAGTATGCTGCGACGTGCAATCGACTCCGTTCGCCTGTCGTCGTATCCGATCGGATACTTTCGGCTGCAACACGGTAAAATCTAAATCAAAATCAAAATATTTTATTTCACATAAACCTACATGGGCACTTATGAAACGTCAGAATCTAGGTGCTTAGTTCCAATTGGTCGTTTCCTATGGAGAAGAGCCGGCAAGAAACTCCACGGTTACTCTTTTAAAAATAAATGGGTTTTACAATGCTTTAAAAAATGTACAGTTTGAATAGGTATGAGAGGACAGCGTAGGCCTGTCAAAAAGATACTTAAAAAAAATTGAAAATAGTCTGCAAATCGACAGTCTGTTGTGCCTACAACGTTCTCACATTCACAAAACATAATAGGTAGGAATGAAACTATTTGACTAGGCGCAGACACGGATGCGTCGACATCCTGCCGGACGCGATCGGCTGTCGCCGTATCCATTTGTATCCTTTCCGATCCGATGCGATGCGAGCCGTTTAGTGGAAATCATCCTTTACAGTCTTTTTACTTTTTGCCCACTCGTCTATTATTTGTCCAACCTGCTTGTTTACTAACATAGTTACTAAGGTCAATGTTTACTAACAAATAATGATTGTTCTTTTGAAATAAAATGTTTTTATTTTTTCGTCTTTGACATTTCTCGGGACCCTGGGGTCACGGACCTTTGTAAGGCGTTCGAGGAGCCGAAGCCAACTCCCAGAGGCCTGTTAGACATTTGAATGAAATGAGGCACCAACCGACGATTATCCCTGTATGCACTATGTAAGTGCACCCAAGGACAATCCCCCCTTGGTGTAGGACCATTGCAGGATATGGAAAACAAAATTGTTCTATGGGTTTGGGTGACCAAAATAGACTGGTTACCAAGAACTATGGAAAGACTATGGCCCCTGTCTGATCAATGTTTACATAAAATATATTTTTCGGCTAAAGTCGGGTGTGGGAATAAACTTAATATACACCTATTCGGCCTGAAATAGACATCATCAAAAACAGGTAAATCTGAACAGTTTTTAGACTTTACCCATGATACCTACCAACAAAAAGTCCTTCCATAATTTGCTTTTTGATTATGAACCTAATTATATACTGAAACACACAATGTATTCGTAGAAACATTACGAAGTTTATGTTTCCACGACAAAAGGACTTCTCAGTCCGTCACTCATTACATTCAGTTTATGTTTTGCACGACAAAAGGTTACTAAACCCGAGGTGGTGGCCAGGGACCAAAAGCAATAACATTGAACTTTCCTGGGAATAGAACACGATATGTACGCGTCGCTGATCAAATACGCGCCTACTAGCGAACATATTATATTAAAAGTGTTTTTTGTAAACTACAAAAACACATTAATTATAGGAGATACCTAAAATACACCCAAAAGTACCTTTAGTTACGCCAATCAACAATAAATAAAACAACCAAATGTGAAAAGAAAATGAGAGAATAGAGAAAGGAGAGTACAACAAAAAAAATACCGGCCAAGTGCGAGTCGTACTCGCACACGAAGGGTTGCATACCACCGAACAATATTAAGCAAAAAACGCCTAAAAAACACATTTCTTTTATGGGAACCCTCTTTTTTAACTTTATTTTATTTTTATTATTTATTGATAAAGCGGCAATAGAAACACAATCACTGAAAATTTCAACTGTTTACCTTTTACAGTTTATGAGATACAGCCCGCTGCCGGATAGCGGAGGGTTTCGTTTGGCACCTTTCGGGTATGGTAACCTGAAAAACATTTGATCTTTGGCCAAGGTAGGATAAGCCAAGATCGAATGGATCGTGAATCGGCCAGGACCACTACAAAAATAAAACTGGGGTAATGGCATCCAGGTGAAGCCCATTGAATTTAAATACATAGCACTGAACTCTGATTAACAGGAGGACTTGATTTTCGTTTAGTTGGAAAAATATATAGCCAACCAACCCCAGGTAGACCGAAATAACTAAATAACAGAAATAATTATTATTTTAAAGTTAATTCAACATTTATTTATATGAGGGGTTAAAATTAAGCCTGAGATAGTAGGTTAGAACTTACTTAAGAGGATGGATATAAATTGAAACTCTTCCAGTTTTAATTGTCATTTCTGTGAAAGTCTGTAGGTACGTAAAGTCACAATTAAAAAGGTCTGACAAAAGGCTAGAGTGAAAACCAGCACTAACCAAGTTGGAAAAAGTCTGTAGACGAAAACGGTTTAACCCCACAGTCTAAGCTTTCAGTAGCAACAAGTATGAAGGGAAGGCGATTATATAACTAGAACTTTGTACAGAAACCCCATCCTGAAACTATTGGACAGTGGAGTTCACAGATATATCGTAACATAATTACAGTCTGCTTTTGTTTGGGTGGTGCAGAGCTTTTAATATTCATGCTTTTAAAATGTATTAACTTTTTCCCTATACTTATGCTATACTTGTACTATACTTATACTATAATTATACTATACTTATACTATAATTATACTTATACTACACTTATACTATACTTATACTATACTTATACTATACTTATACTATACTTATACTATACTTATACTATACTTATACTATACTTATACTATACTTATACTATACTTATACTATAAGTTTTAACTGTATTGTGCATGCTGTGGGTCTCCTTATCTATAGAATGGTCACACATTCTATCTATTCTATTATAACGCAAATGAAGTTGCGGGCAGAAGTTATCTATAAATCAAATTAAGACATGGCGACACTATACTACATGTGACTGCGCTAGCTCGGCGGCTAGATGAAACGACAGGCTGCGGCCGACAATTTTCACATATTTTGTCTAAAGCTCCGTACACTTGGCGTAGAGTTGCAGAGGCGTACCGATAGCCTAGGGAGTCGCACGCTCTTGTTACTTATCGCAGCGTCTAGACCTGTGATACCCAAAGTGGTCTGTATCGACCCCCAGGGGTCGACGACGACAAGGGGTCGACGGGAAAAAAAAATTTAGGTCCATGAGATGTCCTAAATGGGGGCCCACGATAGTGGATTTCATTGATTAATCCATATTTATACACAGATAATAGGGTACCTATTTACTTCCATAATACTTTCTTATAAATATAAATAACCACAGATAGGTATCAATATGTTGTATATATACTAACATTGTTGTTATGTATGGCGACCACCAACTTAACCAAATAGAAAATTTTACCCCCACTGGGAATCGAATCCGGGACCTCTGGGTCTGAGGCAGGTGGTCTAACCACTAGACCATAGAGGCCGTTTTTCATGCCCTGCAGTGGGCAACATTTTTTTTAATTCATTGCATTTAAAATTGTCTGAGGGGCCTCTGCGCGTTTGCTTCGGCCCCTCGTATGCCTTCCATAAGACCGGGACCCCATGGTCTCGAGATATGTAGTTTATAACCTGGAATATTTTTCGACATCCACGCGGGCAAATCGCGGGCTACAAGCTTGTAAGATAATATTTACAGTTAACATTCTTAAACCCACTTTACCCACTTTTATTAGAGTAGGTACCTATACACTATCAATTATAACTCCATTTGTAGGAAGATTAGGCATATAGCGTGAACGCGCGCATCCGCCGCCCGCGTCTCTCACGCCCCGCGCACCGCGATCGCCCGCACCCCGCTCCGCGGCAGTTAGTCCGGCCCGCATCACGCTCGCTAACGGCACGATTTTGTACCGTCTCCGTAGTGTTCTAATCGAAATCGTTAAAACTTGTAATTTCTGTGATTTGTAACGGTCGAATAATAAATAATACTGAGTAGTTTTTCCTGTGCAAAACTTTACTTTTATTCCATTCGCCCCTACAAACTGGCGCTCCAACGCGGCACGCGTACCTAACCGACGCGACGCGAACTCAAATATCTACTTACAAAGTAACGGTTTTCAGTGGACGCTACGACACTACCTACGAACTTTAGTGCATATAGTGAAGTGTTTCCTCGTGTTGGTTGACTATTTTGTATCGTGTAATAATAATGCCTCGCCGCAAAAGTAGAAGCAACAACGATGACGACACCATGAGTGGCGCGCCGGCGTCCCCGACGCCCGCGTCGCTATCGGAAGGGACGCTTACGTCGTTTTTGGAGGCGTTCGCCAAGGCTCAAGCGGAATCGAACCGTCAACTGGTTCAGAGCCTGCTGGCTACGTCTGCCACCAACGTCGCAGCTTCACCGTCTCCATCGCTTGCACCAACGAAACACGGAAACTTCGCGCGCTGTACGGCGAGATTTAGTGGATCACGCCACGACTCAGAGGCCTTCGAAGCATTCGTCGACTCTATCGTGATATACAAGGAGTGTACATCGATCAGCGACGAACATGCACTTCGCGGCCTACCCATGCTCCTAGAAGGGGATGCAGCTGTGTGGTTCCGCGGTGTTAAATCATCAGTGACGTCATGGCAAGACGCGCTGCAAAGGTTACGCGCCATGTACGGTGTACCGCGACCACCGCACAAGCTATTCCGCGATATATTTGCCGTGGAACAAACAGAAGAACGCACGGAAGTTTTTGTTGCTCGTCTCCGCGTGCTTATCGCCAAACTTCCATACATCGTGGAAAACGCTATGGAAGTCGACATGATTTACGGGTTACTACATAGACGTATAAGGAAACGTTTAACCCGTGAATCCGTTAACAACCTAGATATGTTGGTTGAGAAGGCGCGAAACATCGAGGAGTCGCTGTCCGAGGTGTCGAACGACGCGCGCAGCCGCGCCGCTAGCGCGCATGCGCCACACGCGCCGCCACCGCAGCCCCGGCCTGCGCAGCCCGCGCCGCCCGCGCCGCTAGCGCGCGCCCCTGCGGTCTCCGCGACACCGGTGGACATACCTACTGGGTCGTCGAGCGCTACGAGTAGTGCTCCGCCCCCGCCGACTGTGGTAAACAATAACAATTCGTCTGAAAAAGGTAAACGACTATTTTGTGTTTATTGCCGTAAAGTCGGACACACTCGCGACTCTTGCAAAAATATTAAAGATAAAACCGATAAAGGTTCAGTGAAGTGTTATGGTTGTGGTGCTAACGGTGTAATACGATCTAATTGTCCTAAATGTTCTGTAAATAATACTAAGGAATCATTTTCTGTCCTAGATATTGACATGTTAGACTATGATAAGGGTTTTACTGATAGCCCTAATATTGTTTCACACGAATGTTGTAAGTGTAACTTAAATGTAAATAGTGAAATTTATGTAAATAATTTGTGTAACGTGTCTCAACCTGCTTATTTATGTAATTGTAAGTGTGTTAGCGAATCTGATGCATTGCCGAGTCGAGTAGGTAACTTGTCCGCGTCGAACTTATGTACCGACGGTCGTCCGATACTCGATATTGAGATAGGCGGTCATCGTGGTACGGGGTTAGTTGACACGGCTGCCAAGCGTAGTGTAGCCGGTTCGAGACTTTATGCATTGCTTCGTAAACAAAACTACTCGTTTCGTAGTTGTTTTATGTCGGTAAAATTAGCCGACGGTATAGTGCGAGACCTTAAAGTTTTACTCGTGGATGTTGACGTATTATTTAGGGGGTCAGCAGTACCTATCACTTTTGTAATTTTTCCGGATTCTGTAAATAATGACACGTTACTCGGCATTGATTTTCTACGTAAAGTAGGTATTGTTATCAATATGTCGAACAATACTTGGTTCACAGCTGATCGGCCTCAGGTCATTCACCCCTTGCGGTGTGAGACTTCACGTGACGTCGTAGGGTGCGCTTCCGCGGATGTCTTACGTTATAATGAGGGTTCCATGCTGTCAATTTCAGAGAAGAATTGTCTCGGTCAGCTGCTCCAGGAGTATGGAGATATCTTCGCAGAAGGGGGAGAACCTACATCGTTCGCTGAGCATCGCATCGATTGCGGTGATCACCCGCCGATTGCAGTGCCGCCGTATCGCCTCACGCCCGCTAAGAAAGCGATCATGGAGACGGAGATAGAGAAGATGCTGCGCGAAGGTATCATCACGGAGTGTGAATCTCCATGGGCAGCACCAGCTCTTCTGGTACCAAAGAAGGATGGTACTTACCGGTTCTGCGTCGACTATCGCAAGTTGAACGCCGTCACTAAGAGTGACTCGTACCCGCTCCCGGTGATCGATGACCTGCTACAATACACTGGTAAGAGCTGTTTTATGAGTACCATTGACCTGCGATCTGGTTACTGGCAGGTCAGGGTAAAAATTGAAGACCAGGATAAGACCGCCTTCGTTTCTCCGTTTGGACTTCATAAATTTACGCGTATGCCGTTTGGTCTGCGGAATGCACCCGCAACCTTTCAACGTTTGATAGACCGATTTCGATCTGCATCATCCCTTAAGGGAGTAACCCTCCTTGGGTATATCGATGACCTAATATTGATATCCGGATCATTTCACCAGCATATTCAGGACTTACGTGCGGTATTCGACCGCTTACGTGTCTTTAACCTCCACGCAAACCGCGATAAGTGCACATTTGCTCGAGAGAGTGTGAAATACCTGGGGCATATTATCACCTCTGAAGGAGTGACCCCAGACCCGGATAAAGTTGCTGCAATATTAGATATGAAGGAACCAGCTAATGTTAAGCATCTTAAATCATTTTTGCAGAGTTGCTCATGGTTCCGGAAATTTATGCCGAACTTCTCCCAAGTTGCGCAACCACTGACTATGCTTACGCGCAAGGACCAGTCCTGGTTGTGGGGCGAAGAACAGGCTAAGGCATTTAAAGAACTTAAAGGATTGCTTACCTCACCTCCGATTCATATTCAGCCAGACTATAATGTGCCATTCATTCTCAGGACTGATGCCAGCAACTACGCACTGGGTGCAGCTCTACTCCAGGGGGAGTCGCCGCGTGCAGAGAAGCCCATCGCGTACGCCAGTCGCCTGCTTACCTCGGCGGAGCGGAACTACAGTACCACCGAGCGTGAGGCGTTGGCAGTTGTCTGGGCAGTCGAGAAATATCGTGGGTACATCGATGGCCATCCTGTACGTGTCGGCAGCGACCACCAGCCCCTAAAGTGGCTACTCACCTTGAAGTCGCCTGCCGGTCGTCTCGTACGATGGGCTATGAAACTCCAATCCTTTGATCTGCAAGTTGACTACACACCCGGGAAAACGAATGTTGTTGCTGATTCGCTCAGTCGTCCGCCGTGTGAGGAGGAAGGTCGAGATTCCTGTGGAGTCAGCACGGTGCTTGTCGACCCGCCGCACTGGGATGCTGCTACTCTTCGTGAAGACCAGCTCGCAGACCCCGAAGTGGCGAAGATCATGAAGGCTCTGGAAGGCAAGGACGAATTGGAACTTACCCGTTGGACGGAGAGAGGATATCATACGTGCAGAGGTGTACTATACCGTTATACTGAGGCAGAGACTGAAGAACCGCAGCTCGTTATTCCTGAAAACCGACGAAAACAGGTAATGGTTGAATGTCACGACTCTGCTACTTCAGGTCACGGCGGCTTAGACCGAACCCTGCACCGTATAAGTCAGAGATTTTATTTCCCCGGTATGCGACGTTACGTAGCAGAGTACTTGAAGACCTGCATCGAATGCCAGCGCTACAAACCTTCCAACGAGAAACCTGCGGGACTGTTACAGACTCCAGTTCCCGCTCAGCGTTTCGAAGTCTTGGCTGTCGATCTCTTCGGGCCGCTTCCCAAAGGAGTTAAAGGAGAGAGGTGGGTGTTGATCGTTGAAGACACAGCCAGCAAATGGGTCGAGCTGTTCGCCCTCTCCGAAGCCACAGCTGAAGCATGCGCAAAGGTACTAATTGAGGAAGTTTTCTTACGCTTTGGCGTTCCTCGACGTCTCATTTCCGATAACGGTGTACAGTTTGTTGCCGATGTCATGCAACATGCCATGTTCACGCTTGGAGTGAAGCAGAGCCTCGTGCCTCTCTACCATCCAGAGGCCAACCCAGTCGAGCGTAAAAATCGCGACCTCAAGACTCAGTTGGCGATCTTAGTAGAAGGACACCATCAGCAGTGGCCAGAAGTTCTGCCATTCATCCGCTTCGCGTTGAACACATCACTGACTAAGGCAACTCAACAGACACCTGCTTATTTAACATTCGCTCGTGAACTCCGCTCACCTATTGCAGTACAGAGCGATCTTCGTGCTGTCATAGAGGCTGAAAACTATGTTCCACAGATTACGCCGTATCTACTGAAGCTTGCGGAGACACTCAGCAACAGCAAGGAGTGCATCGAACATCAGCAGGACCTTCGTAAGGCTGCGAAAGACAAGACTCGGAAAGCTGACGAACTGGCTGTTGGTGATCTTGTCCTGCTGAAGTCGCACGTCCTCAGTAATGCTGCTAAAGGTGTCAGCTCCAAGCTCATGCCTAAGAGGGATGGCCCTTACCTAGTGCAGAAGAAGGTTAGTCCAACTACTTACCTCTTAACGTTCCCTGGTTCACCGGATGAAGTCATCGGTAAATACCACATTTGCGACTTACGGAGGTATCATTCTCGAGATGGTGAATGCCCTGAGGTTCCGCAGCCGGTTGCTCCTAAACGTTCTCGTGGTAGGCCGCGCAAGCAACGTGTCATAGTTGACGTTTGACCACCTGTGGGGGCACTTGGTTGGTCAAAAGGGGGAGTATGTAGGAAGATTAGGCATATAGCGTGAACGCGCGCATCCGCCGCCCGCGTCTCTCACGCCCCGCGCACCGCGATCGCCCGCACCCCGCTCCGCGGCAGTTAGTCCGGCCCGCATCACGCTCGCTAACGGCACGATTTTGTACCGTCTCCGTAGTGTTCTAATCGAAATCGTTAAAACTTGTAATTTCTGTGATTTGTAACGGTCGAATAATAAATAATACTGAGTAGTTTTTCCTGTGCAAAACTTTACTTTTATTCCATTCGCCCCTACACATTTTAATAACTGTGCGCTTGGAGCTGTCAAAGTCGTAGGTTGTTAATATTGAATACATCCGCACGGTTACCTCAGTGTCCCCTTTGTCGTCTCCACAGTTCTGTTATATTATTTGTTAAGTTTGTTAAGTAACTACATACACAATAATATTTTGACGTTGACAGGCGCACAGTTATAAAAATCGGGTTATAATGTAGGTAAGTATGTATACCTACTTAGAAAGAAAGAAAGAAAGAATAATGTTTATTTGGACACAGTTCGTGAAACACATATACAAAAAACAATCATAAAAAAAGTGAAAATAATGCAACAATAGTGAGTGCCTCACGGCTGCGCCAAAAAGGTTCATTTCAGCATTAATGCCAGACAAATGCAGTCTGACGCTGGTTTTCTAATGAACCTTAAGGGACAAGCTACTTAGCTCAAGTACCTACATAATGAGCGTGATTGTGAGTGACATAACTAATTAATTAACATGTTAATGTTAATGGCCGTATGTTGTTGGCCGTACGATGCAAATGACGTTGCCGACAGCTGCAACTTCAGTCTACTTACTAATAGTAGTACCTAGTCGTATTTGGCCGCTTGTGCACTACACGGAATTTTACCTTCCGGATGGAAATTCTCATACCTATATTTCCTAGAAGAGATATTTCCTTGAAAATCGGACTGCTCGACTGTAAAATTCCTTGTAGTGCACAAACGGAACTGCCTCGTTGTTCTAGTGGTCCCAAGCGATACTACTGAGCATGAGATTTGATTCCCGGGTCGGGCAAAGTGTTATCGGCTTTTTTCATCTGGAATTTTTCAGTAGCAGCCCGGAGACCGGATTTGTGCCCGGTTGATGGCAATAGGCTCGCCCCCTATTACATGGGACTAAAACAAAACTGGACAAATGTGGGTGTACTTATAAGTACACCTCTGCCTGACCCTTCGGGGAATACAGGCGTGATGTTATGTTATCTTGTGATAGTAGTGTGATGAATAGACAAAAACAATAAAACGTAAATATGAAGACTTTGTGAATTTACATTGTCAGCCCGGTCTCATCATTACCATCATCTTCATCACCATTTCAGCCGAAAGACGTCCACTGTTGGACATAGGCCGGCCACCAAGCATCGCCACTTCATCCGGTTACATGCTTCTCGCATCCAGCGAATTCCTGCGGTCTTCACTAGGTCCACCTTATTTGAGACCTTCGAATGCTACGTATCCAGAACCTTTCGGCCCCATCGCCCATCTTTTTTGTGAGCTACCTCTTTGGCAATTCTTCGTGCTATGTCATTTACCTTGGTTCTCCAACGAATCTCTTCAATTCTGATGCATCTTTATTATGAATAAAGGTAGGTACCTATTATGTTGATTGAACTCGCTCAATGACTGACCCATGTCACAGATAATATAAGTGAAAGGTGTTCTAGTTTAGTTTTTATGGTAGTTAATTATATCATATAAGAATAAGTTTCCGTAGTGTAGCGGTTATCACGTGTGCTTCACACGCACAAGGCCCCCGGTTCGATCCCGGGCGGAAACAATTGTTTTGTAGGTTGACACATTTTTTTTTTTTTTTTTTTGTTTTACCGTCCTCAGTGATGCAGTACCTAGTTACTTTGAATTATGTGCTCAATAAACGTTTTAGGGCGGATTCGACCAAACAGGAATACATTTTATCCGCGGAATAATAAGCCTTTTAATCTAAATAAATTTTGAATTTTTGACAGTTTCTCTATACGAAAACTGTCAGAAGTAAATCTTATTCCGCGGATAAAATTTATTCCTGTTTGGTCGAATACACCCTTATAGACATTGCCATATTTGATTTAAAAATACAAAAACCCTTTACTATAGTGCTTATGTTCTCATGGTAGTTAAAAAGATTGCTTTATTTGGATGCAACAAAACAATAAACAAAAACGTTTTGTTTCCGCCCGGGATCGAACCGGGGACCTTGTGCGTGTGAAGCACACGTGATAACCGCTACACTACGGAAACTTAGTTCTAGTCGCTCTAACTAACTTGTATTATAAAATCAACTAGAACAACTTTCACCTAAGACGCTGTACAATGACCACATTGGACAGTAATGGATTTTGTAATAGGTACACCATAAGTATATTTTGAGTTGTGTCCTTTCCGTAAGTATAATGAACCTCGCTATACACGGTGAAATTTTAATCACCGTTTTCCTCTTAAGGGGTCATTGTACTCATCATTATGAACAATTTTTACTATGGGACCAAACCTGAAATAGTGAAAAAAAATATCAGCTGTTCCCTACATTTATGTTCTCATAACTCGTCAAAATGTAAGGAACAGCTGATTTTTTTTTCACGATTTCAGGTTTGGTCCCATAGTAAAAGTTGTTCATAATGATAAGTACAACGACCCCTTAAGAGGAAAATGGTGATAAAAATTTCACCGTGTATATAATATGATTGACTACTTCTCAACTTTTGAGAAACCAAAGATAATATGAACATTTCAGCTAAATATTATAATATTATAAATTCTTTTTTATATCGTAATTTAATTTTGATTGTCAAAACGCCATTCTGTCATGGCGGCTCGACTAGGTTTTTTTTAACAATTTTGCACACATAGGTTAGGTATTACTTCTGTCGGAATATTATATTCGGCAGTCTTAATTAAAACGTTTTTAAATATTTAAACATATTAAATAATAATCAATATTTAAAAAAATCTAAAGTCGGACAAATAATTTATTATTATTTGTGATAATGTTTACTTTGGCAGCCGTACGTAGGCGATTTACATTTCCAATTTTTTTATGTGCTTACACAAAATATGACAATATTTCTAATTTAGCAGATGAATAAGGCAATGCGACCTTTTAATGTTCGATTCAACGTAGGTCGTCGTAAAAACCCATTGATCAAGTCACGAACTCCCTTATTAATAAACGTATTATAGCAGGTGAATAGTTACACACCGATTACTCTCTTTCAGTCGTCAGTAATTTGACGTTCGAAGGAAGAAGACAAAGCGTTGTGTAACTATACAGAAGTTATACAACGTATACAGGCTGACTTTGAAAACGTGCAACAAAATTTAAGGGAGTGTTGGACCCATCAATGTGAAGAGAAAGACTTTCCTGTATAAAGGTATACCCGATTGGACCATTTTGTAGAAGGTCAATTTTTTTTTTTGCGATTGCTTATTGTTCCTATAGTAAAAGTTGTTCAGATTGATGAGTAGAACACTCCCTTAAATTTTGTTGCACGTTTTCAAAGTCAGCCTGTATTAGTAAGGAGGGAAGTAAATAAGAAATACACGAGTAGGTATCATTCGACTGCTCATCGCGTACACTAACGGTGTGGAGAGCTTTAAGCCAATTGCCTAATCCTCTATCCGATCTTTACTTGTTTCAAACCGTAATCTTCAACTCCTAAGAAGTGCTTACAGGTAAAATTGTCCTCAAAACTTTTCTTTCAAGTGGGTCCCGACTTACCAGTTCAGGCTTCTCAAAAACTTATGACTGGTACGCAAAAGTTTTTAGAGCATTTATGGCGGTAATAGCTAAGCTGGTAACTACTTGAAGTAACTGGGGTATTATCTTACACTTGATCTTATAATTTTAACAGACAATAATAGGTAGGTACTTAACACTTTTTAGTAGCAGCTTGCTAATATATTAAAAAAATAACGTTTTATTATTTATTTTATTAAATTTATATGACACAAATAATAATTTAGATAGATATAATTTAGATAATAATAAAGACATAATTATTAAAAAAAAGTACAGTTGAAGTGCCAAAAACTACTGTTTCCGCCCGGGATCGAACCGGGGGCCTTGTGCGTGTGAAGCACACGTGATAACCGCTACACTACGGAAACTTGATATTACAGTGCATAATTTTCAATCAATATAAACCAAGGCAGAGGAACTTTCACACTATACGGATGACCTGCGGCTGTCATAATATCACCCAGAGGTAGGGTTACCATCTGACCGGATAAAGCCGGTCTAGGCCGGATTTTTACGTGTTAGACCGGACTCCGCCCGGATTTTACGTCAGACCGGATTTTTGTCATACTTGTATGTCCTCCCGCCCGCTCAAGCGACGGGTGCCGCACGCACTGAGCCCGGAAGTCGCGCAACGCTAGCACAAGAGCGGGCGCGGAAATGTGGAGAGAGTCTTTTCTCTCATGACTTCTCAGTGGACCAAAGAGAGAAACAGACTTTTAGTGGAGTCAGTGAGAGCCATATTGCTTACGCAATATAACTATAAACACGTGACGTGTGAACAATTTTATTGCGAAAAAGCTGGAAAAAACAACTTTTTGAATGCGGTTGCTAGCAACCAAAAATATGGGTCTAAATAATATATAAGTAAATAAAAACGTACTTAAGTACTATGATTTTTATTTAATTCAGATGCGTGACCGGCCTTTTTTTTCAAAATCAGGATTTTTTAGACATGTCAGACAGGCTTTTGCATTTTTAGGCCTGGTAACCCTACCCAGAGGCGACATAGGTAACTTGGAAATGTAAAGGCAACTTATGATATGCTCAGTGTACATGAGTGGGGAAGTACTACATGCTCAGGAACATACGTGGACATATACGCGGGATATAGGTAAAATCAGACATTTCTTCTTTTCCACTCTATACTTATTTATATAAACAGAGTTGTTGGTTATATGTCGATAATCCGTTAAGGGGATGTAGGAGAGGTCATTTGTAACTAAATAATCCCTCATGACCTCCTATGCTACTGTCAACCATTTCCGAGTAATTTGACATTTTATATTTTAAAATGTATGAAATAAAAATATAAAATGCCAAATGAAACGAAAATTGTTGACATTAGAATAGGGGTCAAAAGGGGTCATTTGGTTGTGAAATGACCTATCCTACATTCCCTTAATGGATTACCGACATATAACTAATAACCCTGTATATAATTAACACTCACAGGTACACACTAACACGAAAAAACTGATAATATTAAATTAACAAACATTCACATAATAAATCAAAATATAATTAAAATAATTTAAAGTAGTTACGTACAACATAATTATACACAAACATTGTACAAAACATAAAAAAATACAATCATAGTCATTAATTGAAGCATTTAATTGCAAAAACGTTACATGCATTTTTTAAGTGAAAACTTCTGTCGGGCGTTGAGCGATTTTTGGTAGAGAAAAATCTTATGGGATCGCGTTACCGACATGCTAATGTTATCAGTAAATCTGTAGCTATGAGTTTGACAATGTTATGCTTGGGCAGCAGTGAAAGCCTAAACCTAGTTATATTTTAATAAATATTTTTAATATACAAGTTATAAATCTTTTATTTTTGATAGTACCTACAATTCATTCTAAAATTTTAAAAAAAACTTATTATTTCATAGTTTTAAGTTTGCACTTCTGTCGATAGTCCTCATGACTGCGTGTTTGTTTTTATATTGCTCGTTTTTGTGGTCTTTTAACGAGGAGTTGGAGTTATTTTTTTTTAAAGTCAATCTCCACAGCTATCTAACAATATATTGCAACCAATATCAATTGGAAATAATTATAATTTACAGCCCAATATAAATTACTTACAACGTCATTTAATCAATGAATTATCTTTATGAATATCGATAAATGCCGTTATTAATAATTCATGCGATTACATGCTGGGTCTGGTACCAAATTAATGACATTTTATATTGTTTATGAGACAGGGGTGGCACCTGTTTCATATCAAGGGACTGAATTTATTTATTTATCCCCCCTCTTATCTAAGTTAACCTCAACGTATTTATGGGTTAATGTTATTTTATTTATATTGAAAAGGCTCGAGTTTGATAATGTATTTTCGTCTTATGTTAAGTGATAACAGGCCTACCTCGGCAAGCATTGCTTAACGTTGAAGATTATCCGTACGGCTGTTATGATTTAGCACCTCCCTAACAATATACCATCTCCAGCCACAATATACAATTATGTATTCTATTCTTGTATAGTATTGTGAAAATATCAAACTGACATTATAAACATAGAAAAATAACTAAACAAAAACTCTTCATTATATTAAAAAACCTTTTTTTACTACTTTACAGAGATGTGGATATTATGTAATCGATGGTCAACCATCCACGGGCCTACCTCGGCAAGCGTTGCTTAACGTTGAAGATCGACCCTTGCCGCTGTTATAATTTAGCCGCGACTGCCATGCCCCTTCGCTTGTTTAACATAAAAAAATATCCTAATCATGTACATTGTACACCATTACAACAGAACTCGCTTTCACAAGCTCACGAAACAACATATTTATTACGTCATGTCACCCTTGACAAATGAGGGAGCCGACAGCCACGCAGACGGGTCACTCTTGTTAGAAGCAATTTCGTGTCATGATGATTTTTTTATTGCCCCGAGCAAGTTGCCCGGTTGCGTTAATTTTATGTTAGTAGTATTGTGTTTCGCAGTTCGAATTGACTGCGAATAATTGATAATTTCGGAGTTGCTGAAGTGAGTGGAATTGTTGAATTATTACTCTTTGAATGGCTATGGAAAATACTCGTGAAGTTGTTCACGTTATTGTCATCGAATGCTGAAATTGTTTCAATTTAACGTTTTGACACAGATATTCGATGTTTGGCGGTCGTTTTTATTTATTGTAGGTAAATGTTATTTTACAATATCCAAACAAAGGACATTGATACAAAATTAATCACTTACTATGGACCAAACTATTCCCCTAGGTACGTGTAGTAGGTACCTAATCCATCAATAAATTGAAACAATATAAAATAGTGACATGTAGGCTGCTCTACTTCGTTGGTTAAAAGCAAAATCTGTTTGGTTAAAACTGCTTTTGCAGTAGGTAATAGTGCAGGCTTGAAAAAGCAATCAGCATTTAGAAAAAAAAAATAGAAAAAGTGTCCAACTTATTTACTCGAACACCACAATGTTGAAAATGGATTCAATTTCTTAATACAAGAACAAAAACAAATCTTCGCAAAACTTCAAAAAAGCGGAATATAAAACCTCAAAATGATCAATTATCGTTTAGCACCAAATTAGGACTCCGAATATCCAAAATAAGATTAGGATCTGTAATAAATCATTTGTGACGCCAGAAACCTTGAAAAGTTAAAAAAGTTTGATAAATTAAGTGTAGGATAAGATTAAGGCTGTGCCTAAAAATAAATGGACTGAGTTTGGTACTTAGGTACAGATTAAGATTATTGTAAGTAATGTAGACCCAGTACTGCGTAACAACTAGAAAAGAAAAACATAATATCGATAGCGGCAGACCGAGGAGAAGATTGCGGGACGCCTTCGATGGCTTCCTCATGAATTGGCGAGAAGAAACACACCATCGAGAGAAGAGGAAGGAAATAGGGGACGCCTTTGGCCTGAAGTGGGACAGGTAAAGCCAAAAATAAAAGCGGGCGTGTGCTTATGACCACACGAACGAAGGGAAAACTTATGACTGGAGCTGAGTATACGTAATTCAGCGCTGATACGCGATTCAGCGTCACCTACCGACTGGAGCTAAGAATACCCGATTCAGCGTCATCGACACAAGCTTGACGGTTCAGGAGTCTATTGTCGTCCGCCAATGAAGATACAGGCCCGTCCGAAAGAAGTTGATCCGTCAAAACAAGTGTCAAAATCAATTTTTCTGATGGTCTAATACATAACGATTATAGGGACCACTGTCAAATCGTGTTGTCATTCATTCTTAGTTCGGCCCCAAACTAATCATATATAACCGTACTTAAGACAGAGTAGAAAATGCCCGGTATAACTTCGGCTGAAACTACGGATAGCGTGATTAGTAAGTAGACCCAGTTTCGTTCACTGTTCAGAAGAAGTGCAAAGTCCGCCTAAAGAAATTACCTACATAACATAACATAAACATCACGCCTATAATCCCCGGGGCTTGGGTGGCTATAACATTGAACTTAAACATCATAACTGGCGAAATATGGGTGTAGGTACTACAGAGGGAGAATTCTCGTATTTTTAAGATCGTTCGCATTCGCATCTCATTAGCAATCTGTCAAAAATACAATCAATTTACCAACATTTTTGTCAAGTATGATAGATTGCGACTTCAATGTGAACGTTTTATAAGTAGGTACGAGAATTGGCCTTCTGGTACACCTAAAAAAGTTTTCACTTCAAAAACGATAAAAGACTTTAGACATAATATGTCTACTAATCAACCATTTGTTGAAATCAATGTAGGTACTAGTATACATAGCCGAATTCACAAATCCTTCCTTTTCGCGTTGCCGTGAAAAAAAAGCAAAACGAAGTTAACCTGTTCACAACAACAGCCTGTTCCTTTCACAGCCAATAATTGAATAAATGCGAACCATTTGTGTTGGCAGTCACTGCACACTGCTTTTTTTACTTCCCGACATCAGTCGTTGGGCAGTTGCCCGCCAGACACGACACCCGTCTGGTCGGAGGATCCTCCCTTTTATAGAGACTGAGTGAACTTTACATCCTGTTCCTCATGCCTCGAATTTATTTCCTGATGCCCTGAAGATGAACAGCAGTGTTCATCTATCTGCCAAACTAGGTCCTTTTATATACTATTTAGATGGGCTCGTGTTCGACCACTGTCTCACCTGACTTTGGCCACATGACTGTCTAGGGCTATGTATGAGTTCCTTAATAAGAAGGGAGTGCTGCCCTTGCAGGTTACAAAATCGCCACCCTGTATACTCTAAGGGCTCCTACCATGACCATTTATTTATTGTAGCAGTCATTAGCAGCTTACGCTCATCCATGGATCCATCTGCCTAGCCTTTTCCAAACTATAATGGTGGCTTCCAGTCTATCCCGGATGCAGCTGAATACCAGTATTTTATATGGAGCGACTGCCTAGGTCTGACCTCCACAACCCAGTAACTGGATAATACGATACTGCTTTATAAGACTGGTTGTCCGACTTTCGGGCTTCTGACAACTCGTAATGACTGTCAAAAGATTCACGAATGACAGCCGGGACCAACGGCTTTCCAAGGCACGGAGGATTCTCGGTATGTAAAGATGGTCACCCATCCACGGACCAATATCGGCAAGTGTAGCTTAACCTGATGGATCGACCCGTCTGGCTGTCATTACTTACTTAGCCAAGAAATCCTTAGCTCTTCCTCGCTCATCCATGGATAATAAAAATTAACCAAAATTCAAGGAATTAAAAAATTAACCTTTGTGCCTTTTTCTCCAAAATGTCCGTCAGATTAAAATAAAATGGTAGTGGTATTGTCCAACGAATATTGGGATCAAAAGAATGCCGATACCGTATTCAGTGAGCGTCGGTCAAAATAATGGACAACATCCAATTATGAACATTTCCCTTTTGAATTATTTTTGATGGTTTTTATTATTGGTGAATGAGGTGAATGGAGTTTTAATTTTGAATTTTTGTTGATTGTTGAGCCCGAAAGTCTGACAACCAGTCTTACCAAGGGGTATCGTATTACCCAGTTACTGGGTTGTGGAGGTCAGATAGGCAGTCGCTCCATGTAAAATACTGGTATTCAGCTGCATTCGGTTAGACTGGAAGCCGACCCCAACATGATTGGGAAAAGGCTAGGCAGAATGAATGTGTGTTGATTGTTGATGTAAGTTTTAGTATGCTCTTTTTACCTTTTTAAGTGATATATATGAAAGTGTTTCATTTACTTTTCACACAGTGTTATTAGTTAGCATTGTTGAGGTTTTGTTGCGAATCCTTACCATAATTTGTAAATCGTAGTGTTGATATTAAAGAACACACAGCATGAAACTGTTAAATATTTTATAAACTTGAGCATTTTGCGCACAGTGGACCTATCATAAACTTTTAATCTCATTAAAGTAACGAGCACTTCAGGATTCAGGATTTAAAATTATAATGCCGTGTAAAGTGGCGTCACAGACGATACTCTGAATGTTTGTCAGCAGTGCTGTTTAAATAAATTTTAAATATCATATATAACTTAAGTGATTTTAAAAGCTGTTTTAATTTAGTTAGTTCTAGTTCAAGTCCTTCGGGTTGTTAAAGAATTAACGATATTAAAAACTTTACAGGAAACATTTTACAGATCATAATATTAAGATGGGAAGAGGCCAGACGGAATGACCGTAATGGCCTGGAAGTTGGGTAGGTCTCTGGTGTGGGATGCAATCTGCGTCGACACCCTTGCGCCAACCCATCTTCCTAGCACGGCGGGCTGTGCTGGAGCGGCTGCTGCAGGAGCAGAAAACCTCAAACGGCGCAAATACAACAACCTTATCGGGAGCTATATGTTTGAGCCGTTTGGGGTTGAAACACTAGGGCCTTGGGGTCCGACTGCTCATCGAGTATTCCGGGACATCGCCAAGCGGCTGGCCGACTCTTCACGTGACCATAGGGCTGGCCTATTCTTAGCCCAAAGGATCAGCATTGTCATTCAACGCGGCAATGCTGCCAGCCTTTTGGGCACTTTCCCCATTGACAGCGATGCGGACGAATTTTTTGATGCCCAATGAGCGCCTCCCCCTTTTTTATGTTCCGATAAATAGGTACTTGCACATACTATATCTTTTTATTTTTTTAAATATAATAATTAAGATGTTATTTTAATGTGGCTTCAAAGAAAAACGAAACAAAGTAACATTGAAAATGACGACGGCGAAACGGCAAACTATTTTGATTAAATATCCCGAAGGAAAGATGTCACGCAAATCTGCTCCTTATAAACATCACAGAAACTTTTACTGTCTAATATGTGCTAGGAGGACATACATCTTATTTGACAAATGTGACCGTGCGCATTTATGGAACAGTTCAGAACTGACAAACTTGGAAGCCCTTTCACTTGCGTAAAGTTTGATACATTCTGAATGAATATATTGATAAAAGGTATTGGGACTGGTTCTTCTTATTGGCTTCTTCATGGTGTCAGAGCTTTTTATGCCTCGAGAAATATCTCTCTCGCATACCGGTTTCCTCACGATGTTTTCCTTTACCGTTTTTGAAGCAAATGATAATTATACAATACGCACATGAATCCGAAAAGTCAGAGGTGCGAGCGTGCCTTGGGTTCTATGATTAATGACCTATGATTGGGACTAGTTATCGGTAACAACTGATCTACGACATCAAAACAAAAATGAGCTTATAAGCAAATCTGTTCTGCGTGCCAACACATCTCATAAGTCTGGAATCAAGAGAAATAACGATAAACGGATAAATGGCAAACAATCTAAAATACCGATTACCGCAAGATAACTCAATCACAGACTCGCGTGTTGAGCTGCAAAATCAACATTTGAGTTGGATTGATAAACTTAAATCTGATCTGTTAAAGCTGAAGTGTTGGACCACAAATAATTGCTCCATTCACGTGACCCCGTTTCAGTCCCTATTAACTCTTACTAAGCTTTGTCGACAGGAATTAAATAGCTTCCTTATTTCCAATAAATAAACAATCCAATCATGATTAATCACATAGATAACTTAATTTATTCCATATTTTTATGATCAAATTTTCTACTTAACAAACGCATCTCTAAAATGGCTGCTTGTTAAATTCACATTTCAATTTTTTTATCGATAAACATTTTTAAAGGGCATTAGTTATGATAAGTAGGTACGTAATACTGCTATAAGACATAATGGCGTGAGAGGTCCCAGAACGCCATTGTAATTTAAAATTCGTTATATATCAATTACACGGCGAACGTCTGCAGTCGTGATCATTACTGCTAGAGATGTCACGCTTAGTATTGTTTTTAATCGACAAAGGAAAATCGACTCACCTTAATAATTTATTTATTCTACATTCAAAGTAAACATGTCCTAAGTAATGGGAAATTGTTAGCCATAAAAGGGATACAAATAAACCGATTCGCATATTTCTTTGAGATGTTCAAAAATTCAATAATTACTCTTTGTTAGTGTGAAGAGAACATTTTGAAACTGGCCATCCATTCACTTTCTAATTATTCAGCACACTATTATTTATATTGAAACTCTGATAGAAGCTGTGGCAACTCGCTAGAGGGATTTTATAATAAGCTTGCTATTTTTGCATCTTTCCGCCGCCGGTGGATCCACAAAATCGATTAGTCGATGCACTCGACTAACATTCCCGGTGCGGCACATCACTAATTATCATTATCTCGCTCCAGCAGATTTTAATGACCCCTCGTTCTCCGTACAGAAAATGCAACGCATTATGAAATCCCACCGTCTAGAATCCTATGAAATGCTGCGAAAAATATAAAATGATTTTAAAAGGGAATACCATTTTTTTGCGGTAAAAAAACATTTTACAACGAGAAATGTTTGCCAGATGGATTTCAAAGCGATCATTTATCGGTAGTATTACTAGATTTTCGCATTTTTTGCTAGTAAAAAGGCTCTTATCACGTTCTGAATGAAATCATAATACGGACCATTCCGTCTTTTAAGAAGAAAAAAACCGGCCAAGTGTGTGTCAGACCACGCACAATGAAGGGTAGTTGAAAAACATTTTCTCCCATACAAAATGTATGGTAGAACATGTTTTTGAAACTGAAAATTTAAGTTGGTCGATAATTACTCGTTAACTAGTAGAGCCTACTTAGCTGTGATAGTTTTCCTTTTAATTTCGTTATATATACTACTGCTGTGAATTTTTCCACATATCCAGAACTTTCTGTTTAGCTAGCAGGGGGGGGACACTTCAAAGATACCCACACCATGGGATAGACGAAAAAAAATTATATATCCCCGCTTTACGTGTAGGGGAGGTACCCTAAAAAAATTATTTTTCATGATTTTAGGCGTAGTTAATATTATGTATACTCATGCCAAATTACAGCTTTCTAGTACTAACAGTCTCTGCGCTAAGCCGGGGACAGACAGACAGACAGACGGACATGGCGAAACTATAAGGGTTCCTTGTTTATTACGGAACCCTAAAAAGACGTAAGATTTCGGTACCGAATTTAGGAATTACAGTAACACATTTCACACCTAATAGGGATGTCCCATAGCTATAGTTCACCCTCGTTTCCGAACTAGATGCACCGATCCGTCGGATCAAACTGTAATCACGTTTTTAGGTGACGCTCAATTCCAGCGGATTTGGTTTTCTTTGCACAGCTCATTTCTGGTTCTTTTTGTTCGTTCCTCGTTTCATAAGGAGGAAGGAGTTACAATATGAATTTATTCCGTGTTATGTAAATATTATGTTCGATGGAGATGTTATCCTCGCAATCGGTAAGGGGTTCAGTCGAAATATGTTGTTGGGAATTCTGGTTATATTTAGATTTGGTTATATCCAATAGAGATCAGGCTGAGGATAAGGTTTTCTGATTATGTCAATATACAAAAACTTATAAATAACTCTCAATAATTAACATACTTATGTAAAATCAATCAAAGACATATTTAAACGTACTAACACGATATTCTTTAAAATATAAGTAGCACTATATAATAAAAATTCGAACGTCAAATATATGTGTTTGATACATTTTGCCTACGTAGTGCAAAGTGTTCGAATGTAGAATTGTGTGGAAATCGGTGTTCACGATAATGGGGAAGTGACGTGGAGAAACGATGGGCATGTCGTGAGGAATTCTAACGTGTGAATAGCTTTTAAATAGAGGAAGATGAAAGAAACTATGGATGAGTTGTGCAAAAACGGAGTGGATACTGAGATGACGGCGTTACCTTAACCTAACTGAGATATAAAAGAAAACAAAAAAAAAATGAGCAACATGACTTTTTCTGCCATAAATCTCTAAATGTATGAAAGAAGTCATGTTGCGATTTATTTTTATTTTCTTTTATTTAAAAAAAATAGAAAACAAAAGAAAGACAAATTATTTCTCCGTTAGTGTTAATGATAGTCTGGCAGTTTGAGTATTTTATGCGGCCTACTAAAATGTCCTTTCTTTGGTATTGTTCGTCGAGTCGCTGAGCTCCATAAGATCTGAGTTAAGCTCCACGATTACTGACAAATGCTTGCACTGACTGGACACTCCACTCAAATCTGTGTTGTTCTTTACTCAAAAGACCATTTCAGACACTAATATACGTGGTTCTCATATGCCAAGCCATATACCAAGATTATGTCTGGACTTTAAAAGAGACTGTGACCTCTGAGTTTGTTTCGGCCGTTCTTCTCAGAGTAGTCAGATAAGAAACGCCGACCTCATCTAGCTTATTTTTAATATTCTTTTACATGACGTGTAAAAGTGATTCCGGTCTCCTATTTAATAATCCTATTTAATAATTATATTGGGATAAGGGCTGAAGGACTATAATGCAAAGCCTCCTCAAATTGCCTCGTTGGTCTAATGGTCGTAAGCGCTATTGCTGAGCATGAGGTCCTGGGTTCGTTTCCTAGGTTGGGCAAAGTGTTATAGGGTTTTTCTATAAGGAATTTCTCGGTAGCTGCCTGGAGTCTGGATTTGTGCAATGGGACTTACACATAACTGGCGAAATGTGGGTGTACTATTAGGTACACCTCTGCGTAACCCTTCGGGGAAAAAAAGCGTGATGTTATGTTATGTATGATTTCTAATCTTCTCAAATGGCACACTATTAGATGATCTCAGCTGTATAACTAAACTATGTCCTCATTACCTTGTAAAGCGCGGTTGCTAAGTACCTTAGACAAAGGTTCAATTACGTTCCCAAATGGGACTAAGTAAAGTTTAATTATGTTGTCCTGTTTGACCACCGCAGGTTACAATTTCGTTGTCAAACAGGTTTGCCCCTAATCACAGGAGACCTAAATACAGGTTTTGTCTGGGTACGGTCCCTATCCCTAACTTTTCGGGTAAGTACACCTGTTAGTAGGTGTCACATTAATGACATGACATGTCTCTGATTAGATGACACGTGCTACCTACCGCTTGTGGCGAAATAATAACAGCCGCACGTATCGATCAGGTTAAGCTACACTCAAAATGTAAATCAAAATCAAAATATTTTATTTCACTTATACCTACATGGGTACTTATGAAACGTCGGAAGCTAGGTGCACGGTTCCAATTGGTCGTTGCATTATGGAGAAGAGCCGGCAAGAAACTCCACGGTTACTCTTTTAAAAATAAATGGGTTTTACAATACAGTGTGAATAGGTATGAGAGGACAGTGTAGGCCTGTTCACAAGATACTTAACAAAATAGAAAGTAGTCTGCAAATCGACAGTTTGTTGGGCCTACAACGTTCTCACATGAGCTTGATGTGAGCTCTCAGTAGTGTCAATCCCTAACATCAAAGAAAGAAAGAAAGAAAAATATTTTATTTGGGATCCGCACAGGAAAAAACAGTAAAAAAGGTGCATTTAAAACTAACAAAATTAACAAATTATGAAAAAAATAACGTTTTTTTTATATAGGATTCATTTTGAATGACAGCTCAATTTAAGCTCAGTTCACCTTAGTTCTCATGGTGAGATTTCTACAAAATAGCAATACTTATATTATATCGAGTAAATATGACAACGAATGTTTTCAAGTCTCAGTCAACGAGAGGCTTTTTGTTTCGTTTGTGTATGAAATTTAATAAAAGAAACACGTTTGTAGGCACAAGTTCAAGAATAATAACTCTTTTTACTACCAATAAACTATAAAAAATCTTACACGCAACATAGTTTTTCAAAGAAAATAAAACGTACATAAAACATGTTAATAATAAAAGAAGAAAGAATTCTTTAAACTTTTTTGTTTGTACTGTGTGTGAAGAAATGAATATCAAAATACTACGTATTGTTCAAAGTGCTGTATTTTTTGTTGTGGTAAAAAATCTGTACCTACTTTATACACACGCATATATTTTCTCCCAATTTCTTGTTTTTAGGGTACCCAAAGAGTGCCAAACGGAACCCTGTTACTAAACCTCCGCTGGGGCCTAAGTCTACTAATTTATAAACGTCACAATGGTGTCATAATGGTTAGTTTTGACAGATTTGCCATACAAAAACTGTCAAAAACTAACCATTATGACACCATTGTGATGTTTATAAATTAGTAGACTTACGCCCCTGTCTATCTGTCTGTCAGCGGGCTGTATCTCATGAACCGTAAGGTAGACAGTTGAAATTAACACAGAATGTGTATTTCTAATACCGCTATAACAATAAAATAAAGTCAAAAATTTAAGGGGGTCCAAATATACATGATTTTTGGGGCTGTAAATAAAATATTGTAAACGGAACCTTCGTGTGTCCAACTCGCTTTTTTGTGTTTTTGTTTTTTCTTTGCGTCACGTTTACCGCAAATAAACGTAGCTATTTTCTTTCTTTCTTTCTTTTATTTAAGAGATCAGCGTAGAAATTCTTTCTTAACCATTCGACAGGTTGTCGAATCGAAAATGACACATTTTCAATTACTAATTTGCCTTATTCCCGACAGCAAACAGCTGTCGGAAGAATGGCGGTCGTCTATTTCATTTGAACTGACAAAAGTTTCGGGGTTTGGATTTGTGAATAGCTTTTAGCGGAGTCTTTTGACATTTTTGATTGATGTTGGATTCGACACGTAAGCTTATCGAACGGTTGTGAATCTATGCTGTACCTTAAGTTGCTTTTTTATTTTGAACTGGCTTCCCGATCGATGGTACAAATAATATTACCTACACCTAAAAAAAGGCTTCGGTTTTGATCCTTAAAGGTATGTCGGAAATACGTCAGTGATTTGACTAATCGGGGCGCCAGCGCCGCTTAGCGGCGCCCGACAGAGTCGAAGGCCTCACGCTGGACCGGGGATAAGCAGAGTTTGTCGGTGGCGGTCAAGAAGTGAATAATTTTAGAAACTGTCGCGCGTTTCGTATTGTAGTTGTGTTGTGTACCTTACAGTGTGTGAATTACTAGTGTGATTAATTTGATCGTAAGTTTGAATTTGATTTGAATATGCGGACAATTTAAGTTGATAGGTAATTTTCCTAAACAATAAACCTTGACTTTACAGTACCAGGCTCTGGGCTGGCAAACATGTGCATGCGCATGTTCGTGTAGTTAATTAATCTATAATTATTGTATTTTTATGTTATGGACACTAACACTATATGGATTCCTTGGTCTGAAATAAATGTTTAATAAATAAATTGAATTGAATAAACACCTGCCGTATTATTTCGGCTATTTCTTTGAAATACAAGCTAAAACAATCTTCACAAACGATAGCCAGCTCTTATATGGCATGATTGTGCCATTTTCTGCAAAGTTTCCTAAAGAGCTAGGTACATATACTGATTGCATTAAATATGTAAACTCCTAAACGGGTTTTTCCTTCATACTGTATTTTCTGCGATATCACAATAGTCGCCGTATACGTAAGTACGTAGGTTTTTCCTCGCTCCTTGTACACACGGCTACATAGCTATTACCATCGTACATTCCCAGTACAAGCTGACATCTGATTGTACGGAAATCCTATACAATGCGAGATCAGATTATACTGGTAATGTATAGCTTGATATGTAGCCTCATTCATTTTCAATAAAAATGTTTCAGTTGTATCTAGGTTCTTAATAAACAAATTTTATTTTTAAAACTTCTCTGTAGCAGTTACTTTTTAAATAAATAAATACAAGAGAGAAGAATTGTATTATTCTTTTCCCTTGCATCTACGTTTTCGATTTTTTTAAATCCGTTGTAGAATCAAGAAATAAAGGTTTTTTTTTTGTATTGGGCCAGAGTTTTTAAGTCAAATCTGTTACAGATTTATGTCCATAACTGGGAATGGAAAGTCGGAAAATCATTTCTCGTTTTAGCTCAACTTAAGCCTCATTCAAACAAAACTTAAAATATCCGGCCAATTGCGTGTCGGGCCACGCACAAAAAAGGGTTCCGTAGTTGGAATGAATTTATCCCAAAAATTAACTCTGTAGTTGAAAAACAATATCCTCCCATACATCGACATACGTATCACGGTCAATTCTCTGACTGGAAAAACTCTTTAGGTTTTGATTTATTGGCGAGTATCAAAATAAGTCACATAAATGGCCGTATTTTTTATTGCGTTGACTTAGAAGCTTGATATTTTAAGAGCTCCAAGAGACCATCTGAAGATTTACATCTTTGATATTAATTTCAACTTCATATCTCTATGCGTTCCTGAGAAAAAGAGTCTCGACAGACATACAGACAGACGGACAACGAAGTGATCCTATAAGGGTTCCATTTTTATCTTTTGAGGTACGGACCCTAAAAATACCGAAACAAGTTTTACATTAAACAGTTCTGTTGCCCAAAAAGGGTTTACTCAGAAACAATTAAGTTAAATAATTTCGTTTTCAGATTGGTATGCAGACTTCTAACGTCGAGGCTAAAAACGATACAATCACGTTTTTTGATGAAATGGACACCGTGATGATAAGGTACCTACATTCAAGGAATTAAAAAATCAAGCACGTTTAGATCATTTAAACTGACACCGTGTTACTATTCGGGCTGATTTAACCAAAGCCAGATCTTTTATCCATGGAATAAAATTGACGTTTGACAGTTTTTGTATGGAAAATATGTCAAAAATTAAAAAAATATTCACTGGAATAGTTTGGTCTAATTCGCTCTATGTACTTCTGGCAATATTTAATTTTGGAATGCAAATGACAGTTCGAAAAGGTTGTATTATAAGGCACCTGTCCCACCACCGACTAGCGACTAGCTATCAACGATTTTCTCGCCCAAGAAATGTACAAAAGAGTATAGGACCCGTGTAAGTAATAGCGATGAGTACAGCTACAATATTAATACTTGATCGATAATTATTCACACCGCCTGCGAGTTAGCGGAGCTATCAAAGAGATTACTCGTTTCGCGACGCTCGATTGGCAGGTCGGAATACTCGCTGAGAGCCTTTGTTCGCTAAAGGGCAAATTCTCAAAACCGCAAATTCTCATATGGGCAAATTCTTATAATGGCAAATTCGCATAGGGGCAAATCTAATACAGCCACCTACACAAGTTTTAGGTACACTATGTTTTCGGCTGAGAGACTCACGCTTGATACCGGCGAGTAATAGTTCGTCACCGTCGCGCACTCGCTGCTCGTTCCTCGCCAACTCGTTTATAGTTGCTAGCTCCACTCGCTTCTAGTAAATCAGCGGTCATGGGACAGATGCCTAATGTACTCTATGATGAGGTATGGAGAGCTCCTTGGTACTCTAAATAACATTTTATTGTCCAAACGGCATCGTTGATTTTGATTCGAAGTTCGGAGTATGGCGGTTAATCGCAGGAACACGAAACACAGCATGTCAGTGCGGAATTAAATATGCATTAATTCCCCACAATATGCATGAACACCCACGTTTGTGTGTTAAGTGTCAAGCGTTTAACATAGCGCGCACCGGATTGGCAATTTAAACTTTTTAATATTTGCAATTTTTTTAACGTCCTCAAAGCAAACTACCGTCTAACTTTTAATTTCATTTGCCAGAGTTTTACATGTTTTGTAAACCTATAAATATTTCATGTGCGAATGGATCAACATGGTATTATTAATTAAAAAATAAATAACTGTCTAAATATACAGGATGAAAATTAATTCATGGCCATCCTTTTAAGGGGTCATTGTACTCATCATTATGAACAACTTTCACTATGGGACCGAATCTCAAACCGCGAAAAAAAAAACAGCTGTTCCTTACATTATTGTTAGCATAGCTCGTCAAAATGTAGGGAACAGCTGATTTTTTTTCGCGGTGTTCATAATGATGAGTACAATGACCCCTTAAAAGGATGGCCATGAATTAAATTTCAACCTGTATAGTCCTCCAATTATTATTTCCTAGCGTGTGATCCATCATGAAAATTTGCCAAACCGAATTTTCTTTTTAAATACACGGTCACAACTAATGCAATTATAGTAGTAGGTAGTAGTCGACCGGCAGCGTTTTGTAATAAAAATATATCATTTTTGTGAAAATGGACCAACATGGTATCATTAATTTTAAAATACACCAGGCTAAAACATTTTAATATTTAAGAACTGCAACTTCTATCAGTGTGATTTTGAAAAATTAAAAGGAATAAGTACTCATAGAATATAACTTTTTCCGGTACAGCTCAACGTAAAGTTTAAAATAAAAAAAAACAATCAATCAATCTTTTTAGACTTTAGCAACCCAGGGGTAACTGAGTCTAAAAAGGCTAAATTTTGGGGACAAAAAATATGGTAATGTATTTCATACGACCGATCAGTTCTCTATGAAAATTCTTTTTGTGCCATTCTCCCTTTTATGTTTTTTTTCAAAGGACCAAATTCTTTGTGCAGATCTCACTGTTTAATACGGTTCAAATTCTCCAATTTGTTGGCGTAGAAAAAAGGAAAATCAAGTTAATTCACCAATTTTATTCAGTAAATGCGGAATCAAGTCAAATGTTCCATGTCATTCGAGATTTCGTTACTCCCAAAGGAATCCGCGGAATCCCTGATTTATTCGTACCCCGTGTCTTATGCATTTTAGGTTAAATTTTAAAGGCACGTTATTGGTAAATGTTGATTAATGAGAAGCGTAAGCATCTGTGGTGAGCATTTTAAATAAGGGAGTGAATGTTGCACTGAGTTGAAAATTTCTATGGAATTATTTTAAGGCTCCTGCAAACAGGCTTGACGCGACTTTAATAATACAATTTCTAAGAAAACTTCACGGTAGAACAATTACCGGTGGCGCGTCGCGCGACAAGTCGCGCCAGTATGCACGAGTCTTTAAGCGAATGTATGTTTTAACTTTGGATATTAACAACTAAGAATACCAATAGTAATCCACACAGTATAGATATTATTACATAGCGATGCAACTGCTTCGTTGGTCTAGTGGTCACAAGCGCTACACTGCTGAGCATGAGGTTCTGAGTTCGATTCTCGGGTTAGGTAAAGTGCTATTGGGTATTTCCATCTGAAAACTCTCAGTAACAGCTCGGAGTTTGGATCCGTGCCCAGTCGATGACAATAGGCTCGCCCCTTATTTCATGGAACTTCTGCCTATCCTTTCGGGGAATACAGGCGTGATGTTAATGTATAGCATTCTCACGGGACCATAAAGGCTCGTGCATACTGGCGCGGCTTGTCGGGCGACGCGACACCGGTAATTGTTCTACCATGAAGTTTTCTTAGAAATTGTATTGTTAAAAGTCGCGTCGCGCGGAGTCTTCATCTGTTAGATTACCAGCTCATCTACCTAGGTACATGTGATTAGCCGCCTGACCGAGAAACCTTATAACTTAGCCATCTTCATCTGACTGTCCGTCCGCTACAAAATTATGGATATACCTAGGAGTTAGGGCGGATTCGACCAACACGAATAAATGTTTTCCGCGGAATAAGATTTACTCTGACAGTTTTCGTATGGAGAAACTGTCAAAAATTAAAAATTTACTCGGAAGAGAAGGCTTATTAGAATGCAGCCTAAGAAATTTTTCTGTTAAAAATCGATGTCTTTGTCTATGTTTCTTAATTTATTTTTTCTGTTACAGTTCCAGAACAGCAGATCTGGTGTTCTTCCTGGAATCTTTCGTGATGCTGATGGCAAAAGGCGACAGACCAGTCAGGCGATACTTTGATTCCTACTCCACGCCCTTCCACGGATTCCAGAAGATAGGGTTCAATGGCACACCTGCTTTTAAGGGGGAACACGCCTTTTAGTTCACCTTTACATTAAAACTTGACGTTGTTTTTTTTTCTTTGATTTGAATTATTTTACGTATGATGTGTATATTATTTATTTTGAGAAAAGAATTCGGATTAAACAAATAACTTTAACTATATTCCATTTATTTTAGCATTAGATAAATAACGGCTGTAAACGACAGTTATTGTGCAATATTATTGAAATGACTACACTTTAGAATTTATTTTTAATGTAAAATAAATGGTAAATAAATTACATTGCTTTGCACTTACCGTGAAATAACGGAGTTTATAATACGTTTATATCGAAATAAAGAAAGGGTGATAACCGTTATTTGTCTAATGTTAAAATAAATTATATTTTTTATTTAAATGATAAAATTATTTTTACATGCACCGTGTAAAACTAACCTATTGATCTTATTGGCGTCACTGTTTCGTGGGATAAAAGGATTTCTTATAAGATTATTTATTAGATCGAAGTAAAAAAATCCTATTCTTGCTTGACACATTAACTACCTACGTATCCATACCGTCCCACAATCGCATACTGTGTGACAATACTCATAATTCAAGCAAATAAAAACGTCAACAAGCATAATAAAACAGACACAAAAACTAGTCCGTACCTACGTATAAATTCGCCATTGTATCCATTACAAAAGTTCGGTGCAACCACGAGCTCGGTAGTTGGTGGAGCTTATATGCAAAAGCTAGCGCTGCATCGCTGCAAACATTCTATAATTAAAATTATATACCGCTTTTTGGAGAAATGTTCCTGCTTGCTTGTATTTAGTTCACTCATTTGTTTTTGTCTGTGAATACAAGTGCGTTGTTTTCGGTATAATGCTCTGCCTCGGTATAGTAGTGAGAAGTTGTTTAATTAAATCGTGAGTATATGAGACTTTAGGTTTATAAAGCTATTTTGTTATAATCGCTCAATCTAGTTGACTGATCGAGACAGACATGTTTGTTTACGGAGCATGGTGAGACTTTTTTTTTAAGACGAGCTGTACGCGAAAGCTCCTAAAGCTTCCCGCAGACAAGCGCGACGCAATCTAGTGGAAGAATTTCTATTAAAACTTCATGGTAGTTGTTCTACCGGAGTCGCGTCGTGCCTGTTTCCAACTTGGTAGTTAATTGATTCAGGTGTGACTTGTCCGAAATCCATTATAAAATACAACAGACGTAGATATATTTAGTAACCTATTCCGCTTAACTATTCAGTCATAAAAAACTGTAAGAAATCGATACGACAAAGAGACCGGCCCGATCTCTGCGTCCGGCGCTCGGCAAGACGTTCTGGTTCGCGACAAGCCAATCGTCATCCTGAGCATGCCTCGTTGAGAGGTGAAACACGTGTCGATTTCTTACAGGGTTTTAAGGACTCTTTAGGAATAGTTAAGCGGAATGGGTTACTAAATATATCTACGTCAATTGTTTTTTTTTTCGGATAGCTAATACACATAATGATCATCATCTCAAGGAAGCTCTGAAATATTTCATGGATGTTATGAATGTCTAACAACTGGCAGACAGGCAGAAGAATATTATGCTTAAATCCCTTGCTTCCTTTAACAATTTCTCCTGCTTATTAACAACAATTTCTTCTACTTATTAACATGGTAACCATGTCAACAATGACTCAAAGTAGACAAAATCTGCCTAGCCTTTTCCCAACAATGTTCGGATCGGCTTCCAGTCTAACCGGATCCAGCTGAATACCAGTATTTTACATGGAGCGACTGGCTATTTGACCTCCACAACCCAGTAACTGGGTAATACGATACCCGTTGGTAAGACTGGTTGTCAACTTTCGGGCTTCTGTCGACCCGTAACGACTGTCAAAGATCCACGAATGACAGCCGGGACTAACGTTATAACCTGCTTTCCGAAGCACGGAGGAGTTTCAAGTCAAGTCAATTCGGAGGTGTAAAGATGGTCACCCATCCACGGACCAACCCCGGCTAGCGTAGCTTAACCTGATGGATCGACCCGTGCGGCTGCTATGAATTAGCCGCGAGCTAAATAATTAAGACCTTTGCTCATTTATACTCTATAAAATATATAGGTACCCAAAAGTAAATTCTCTCAAATTTTCATTCAACTAGTGTGCCATTTTCTTACGCCACATAAATCCATCTGATTCTCAAGGATGCTGTAAATCAGAGGACGACAGACAGTAAAAGAGGAACCTGCATTTATTGAGATAACGGTAACATACAGAGTGAAGTGTCGTTAGACATTCCTACCGCTATTGGAAAAGTGGAGTACCTTCTTGTGTTTTATAGAAGTACTTGTATTTAGATATGTCAGTCTCCTTTGGGAGTAGTCAGAAAGTATTGCGTTATATTATCTTTGCATATCTTTTTCTGAAGGACTTTGTGAGACGTTATTTTCAACGAGATTTTTATTCGCTTTTGTAAGACCACTTTTTGGTAATAATGTGAGATCAAAGAATATTATCATGCAGTGAAAAAGTAAAAATCCAGTAAACGATCTATATTTTGATACACATTTTGGTTTAAAAGAGTGTCCGTGGAGTTGCCCGTTCAGAAGAACGGGCAACTCCACGGTTTCCACGGTTGCCTATTCCAAAGGTAGGTTCCTATGGAGAACCATAGGAACCTACCTTTGGAATAGGCAACTAGCTTCATCTTTCTGACTGACCGCGACCTCTTGACAATTCAAAAGTGCCTGTTTATTTTAAATAAATCCTTCACAACCGAGTCTACAGGATCTAGATTTTAGGCTGTGTTCTGCAAACTTTTGTACACATGCTTATATCTAGAAGCATGAAATTTGGCACAAGAGTTTATGCTAATAGACTCTAGGAGCATGAACTTTTTCACAATACCTAGTTCCTTATTTATAGTAATGAGCACTATGGAAGGATTTTTAGAAATGTACTCCCCTAAAGGGGTTAAATTGGGATAATATTATGGAAGTCCGTAATTTTTGCCGATGGAAAATCTCATAGAAGCATACCTAACTTCTGGTCTAATATTTTGTAAGTTTTGGTTGCACTTTATGTAAATTGTGATATTAATTGCGGAAGCAAAATTTTCCGCAACGTTAAAAGGAGAGGACCGTGCTATTTTAGTGTTTATGAAAATAATAAACCGAGTAATTAGGGATTATTTAGACAAGACGACACGATACGCACCTTAAAGGTTTTTTTAACCCCCGACGGAAAAAAGAGGGGTGTTATAAGTTTAACGTGTGTATCTGTCTATTCCCTCGTAGCTCCCAAATGGCTGAACCGATTTTGATTATAATATTTTTGTTTGAAAAGTATCTTGATCGAGAGTGGTCTTAGCTATAATTCAAAAAAATCGGTTCAGCCGTTCGAAGATTGTCACCTCATTTCTAGTTGATGATTGCATGTGCGCCATCTTCCACACGTCTGATCGATTCGAAATGTAGTATTCTGTTACTTCAATGATATTAGAAGAACATAGTAACCTTGAACCGATACTGCAGCATCACCTGGAATTGTGTCGGAGGTTATTTAAATTTTTAATTTTAACTTATTTTATCAGTGTTAACAAATAAGAAACGTTATTAGGTACTTATGTCTTAAAAGTTCTTACACACTGGCGCGACATCGCGGGCGCGACAATGGTAGCGCTGCATATCGCGCCCGCGTTATCACGCCAGTGTGTACGAGCCGTTACGGATACTCGTAGGTACTATTAGAGGTGCGACACACATGTTCCGGTTGCATTCAATTCGGCAGTAAGTAGTTGCTGAGCACCAAAGCCGATTCGAAGCATTTACCACAGATATTCGGCTTTCGTTCGGTTTGTGCCGATCGGAAAACTTCTAACGGCATCTACCCTCGCTTAATCAAGTTTGGTTCGGCTCGACACAACTGGAGCGGATTCTTGCCGAACATAACTATATCTTGATTTATTCGATTTTGCCGGATCAGGCTGACCCGAACTAGATCCCTTAGACCTAGCTAGATAGTGTAACTGAAAATAAAACGAAGACGGTTCCAAATAACATGAAAATAAATAACTTTCGCCACAGTTTGGTTTAACTAGGTTAGTTTCTATTTTAATTGAGAATTTGCCGACAAGTTTGTAACATTTCCAATTTGATAATTAATATTTGCTAGGTTTTAAGACCTAAGTTTTGTGAATTAAGTGGTGGACCAAATTTGTCGTGGCTTGAGTTACGCCTTTCTAAACTTCGCAAAATTGCAAAATGATTTTTGTTGAGTGTAGAAGCTTTGATTTCGATTTAGTGATACACCCCCACTTTTATTTTATACTAGCTAGTGTGTTCAGGAACCTTCTCCGAAACTCACACAACAACTTACCAAACTTTCATTACAACCGGTCGAGCCATTTTGGTTGACTAACGCACGTTTTTGCGTGACTAACGCACGGTAACGCGCGGTTTTAACCGCCTCTGTGGTCTAGTGGTTACACCACCTTTCTCAGACCCAGAGGTCTCGGGTTCAATTTTGACGTATCGTATAAAGTCAAAACAAAATCGTACCATGTAAACGTCCCCACCCTGCGCGAATTATTTTAAATACGCAACCGCATCTCCTTTCCATTCGCTCCGATTCCGTTACGTACCCGGAACGGTACCGCGACCAACTGTAGCCCTCATACCCACGGGCGATTTTTATGTCGCATTGGATTTTCAACGCTCTGCTTAGCACCGAGATTTGAAAATCCAACGGTGTATATTTTTGACGCGCTGAGATGCACTCTGTTGGATTCTATTGTACATGATGATGACAGTGACGTTTATTTCAAGTCTCATCAGCCCCCCAAATCAATTTAAAGCTTCGTTTATTGTTCGGGGTGTACATCTCTGCCTAATCCTTTGAGGGAAGCAGGCTTGATGTTATTTATGTTATGTTTAGTGTTGAAAAGTATTTTTAGAGGACATCTTTTTTCTCCACAGCATAAAACTATCGAATAAATTCTCACACGTTACGTCAAATCGCTAAGAGGACGGTTACAAACACAGCATGTTCTGGAGTAGACTGCGGTTGATTGATTAGATTGCACAGTGATTCGGACACCCCATATATTTTTGGACGTCAATGTTCCGGCCATCCTTTATAATAATAATATCCGAAATTATTTTCAAAAATAATTAATTTTGGATATTTTGTCATCATTAATTTAGTACTACTAACCAAAGCGTCACCCATTCGCGTATTTTGATACATGTTACGTATGAAATGAAATACAAATGGACGTTCACTGTGAATTATTTATTACAATTATTGGTATATAGGTACGTTGTTCTATTGTGTTAATTGCAAACAACAATTACTATTTATTTTTTACAACTCTCCCTGCTTTTCATACATTTAATATGGATGAATAATAATGGATGTCTTTTTTAAGAGTAAAATATATGTTCCAGAATATCAAACATTGTTTAAAAGAGTACAATATCTGGCGAATTTATGTGCTTTTCGGGATACACCATTAGCGATTGTGGTATTTATTGGCTAAGCTGTAGATACCGCGGTGGCTTGTTCAGTAGCATGAAGGCAGGCTGCACACTTACAGCACGGAATTGACTGGTTGGTGTGGTCTTTGATGGACTGGTCTAGTGCAAAGGACACTGGCCGTATTGAAGGACACTTAAAATATCAACAGGTATCATTTTATTGCACTAGGTATTTAATAATTAAAATGATTAATGCTTATTTATGCAACTGTTGTATAATAAAGTCTTTTTAATGTTTGGCAATAAGCTAACTGTTTCAGAAACTTTTATAGACGATTCATAATCATGGGCTTAGATAAAGTCTTGTATGCAACTGTATATAATTAGGTATTAAAACACTCATGTGATATAAATCGTCACCATGATATAAATCGTCTATAAAAATTTCTGAAACAGTTGACAGTGAAACCCACATTCGTGTTTTAATACCCCTTATTATACAACAGTTGCATGCGGCAGTATTATTATTCGGTAGTATTTTGTTCAAAAAGCACAAGTGTTTGTTTAGCGGTTTTTAAAGAAAACAGTGAGACTGGATTACCACTCCTATTTTCCGAAACCGTTAAAAAATAAACACTAAAAATACTTTATACATTTCTTCGGAAACTTGTTCGTACTTCGTTTTCAATCCTGCCAAACGGGTATCGAATACATGTAACGATTTCATTCAGTCAACTTTCATATCGGTAATCCCTGGTCCATCCAGAAGTCCATATGCCCGGTGCACGGACCGTGATCAGTACCTAAGGCTTGGACATACTGTGATAAAAAATATGGAAAAAAAACAATTAAATCACGCAATTTACTGCATGAAATCTTCTTTTCATTATTGTCTTAACTCTGGATTGAATCATAAATCACAAAACTATACGATTTCAGCGGGATTAATGTTGCCATTCATTAATATACTACACCTCCCGGTGGTACGTTCCCGTGGGATAATGACCTGCCTCCAAAAAAAAAAGGCAGAAACTAGTGAGTCTTTAAAAAATCATTGAGGGTTTAAATGGCAACATGTTGTGTTAATAATACCTTTGCCACCTAACGCGCCTGTTGCGCCACGTGCCCTATTGAATAAACAGTGTTTCTCTAACCGGCGTTTCAGTTGGACGTAGGTATTCACTTCCCTTAACGTGCATATGCAAACGTAGCCAACAGAACTTCTATAACGAGTTATCATTCATCATCATTTCAGCTGAAAGACGTCCACTGCTGGACATAGGGCTCACGCACCCCCAAGCACCGCCACTTCGACCTGTTCTGTGCTTCCTGCATCCAGCAGATTCCTGCGTTCTTCACAAGGTCATGGTACCACCTTGCGGGTGGCCTTACAACGTTACGTCTTCGTATGCGTCCACATCACCAGCCTAGCGAAATTAAGGACACCGCCGTTTGCGTTCATAGTGTATTGACTAGGGAACCTACCGTGACGGGCCCTATCCGCGCGTTATGACCGTACTACGGGCCTTTAGTCAGCAGGCGATCTATTGCACGGATGGCAGAGGTATCAAAACAGTTCGCAAACACGTCGCATAAATATGTCGTTAAAATTACAGAACCCTTTTTCAAAATTCACTACTAACTCGCAATTAGATTGTGTGTTATAATTGCGCCGTTTTTTGCACCTGCACCGACCATCAGCAGCCGCCCCAGCACAGCCCGCTGTGTTAGGAAGATGGGATGGCGCGAGTGTGTCGACACAAGTCGCATCCCACACCAGAGGCCTCTCCAACTTCCGAGGCATTATGGTCTAAATGTTTTAAATGATTATAATTTTGTTTCTAATTATTTTATCATAATTACCGCGAAATGAATTTGGTTCAACATACAACATGAAACGGCGCTACACAAAACATTGTTTTATTCGGTGCATCAGAGATTCAGAGCTTGTCATGTCAACCTTTTTTATTTATAAAATACTGCTAACGGGTATCAAAGGTGGACACAGCCTCATAATCCGTGCAATACATAACAACAAAAAGTCCACATATGTACCTACACGGATTTCCTAAATTGAAAACTGCTATATCGGATCCGGATATGACGTAATATTGATATTTGATACGCTATTTTTTGTTTTTTTTGTATGTGAGTTTTGATTATCCTCACTGGAAGGTGGCCATTCAGTTTGATGGGGTAATTTGGGGAAATAATGTTGTGAGGTTTCGTGGCTCGGAGGAGAAAATTGTCTGGTCGGTTTTTGATAGGTAGATATCAAAGTGTAATGGTGTCGTTGTGAGTTTTGATGTTGATTATAATAGGTACCTAACACATAACTTATCTATGTTATTTGCAATAATAAATGCGGCATGTAGGTAACTATAGATACGAAGATGCTACGATTCGAATGACCTACATGATTTTTCTTCTGACTGGCGGATAGTTCCGCAGTGTCACTTTTAACTCTTTTTTTAAATATCTTTTTTAAAGAAATATTAAAAAATTTAGAAAATAAATAAACATTTTGCCCAGCCTTTTCCCAATCATGTTGGGGTCGGCTTTCAGTTTAACCGGATGGGCTGAATACCAGTATTTTACATGGAGCGACTGCCTA
The DNA here is from genome assembly GCA_914767815.1 of Eupsilia transversa. Classification (NCBI taxonomy): domain Eukaryota; kingdom Metazoa; phylum Arthropoda; class Insecta; order Lepidoptera; family Noctuidae; genus Eupsilia; species Eupsilia transversa. Next base: position 4,775,626 of record OU611880.1, read on the forward strand.
CCTGACCTCCACAACCCAGTAACTGGGTAATACGATACCCGTTGGTAAGACTGGTAGTCAGACTTTCGGGCTTCTGACGACTCGTAACGACTGTCAAAGATCCACGAATGACAGCCGGGACCAACGGCTTAACGTGCTAGCACGGCGGAATCTTGGTATGTAAAGATGGTCACACTTCCACGGACCAACCCCGTCAAGCGCAGCTTACCCTGATGGATCGATCCGTGCGGCTGTTATTACTTAGCCACGAGCTCCTCGAAAATAAATAAACGACTAATATAATTTAATTTATAATGAATAATAATAATTTATTCATTTTCACTTCAAGACAGAAACATCAGTGTAGCCATTTTTTTTTTTTTTTTTTTTGGATGGGAAATCATCAAATAACTTCTGCCGCTCTGGGTGGAGCGGGAGGGCGTGTCAGACTCTTACTGACTAAAACCCACCCGTGTTCCTTCAGTTGCCAGGGGCCACGGTATCCCTTTCGGACTTTCCCGCAACCCCGGCAGGCATCGGCCCTGGTGGGCCCCGCCATTGGTGCTGACATCTCTTTGAGGCGCGCGTGGAACACAACGCGCCGTCGACCCGAGCCTGGTCCTTATCGGGGGCGAGCTACCCATTGCTCACCGCCCGCAAGCCCGCGCCTACGGTGGCCGGGAATCATCCAAGGATTCCCGACGCCCAGGGCGTCTCCTACGGCGGCTAGGCGCGTGAGGGCGCGAACTTTGCCTCTCCCTCACGCGCTCCGCCTCCTCCTTTGCGAGCATTACTGCTTCGCAGAAGGAGGTGACGGCTCCCCATTCCCTCTCGCTCCGTACCATGGCCTGGACCAGGGCCGGACGCGAGAGATCTCCACCGCCGATGGCCTCCACGAGGACACGGCGGTGCTCTGCCCAAGCCGGGCAGACCTCCACCGTATGCTCCACCGTGTCCTCCGGGCGATCCATACAATGGTGACACCCGGGCGCTTCCTCCCGCCTTATCCGGAACAGGAACCTCCCGAAACAACCGTGTCCGGTGAGGACCTGTGTCAGGCGGAAGGTGAGGACGCCGTGGCGCCTCTCTAGCCACTCCTCAAAGAGGGGACTTATCGCCGCAATTGTGGCGTGCCCAGCACTGGGTTGCGACAATCGCACTCTCCATGTCGCCATGAGATCCCGCCGAAGCTCTGTCCGCTGTGCCATGACTTCTCGCGGCAGCGGAGTTACGCCCCGGCGTTTCGCCTCCTCGCGCCACTCCCATATGTGCGCGAGGACTTTCGCCTCTAGATCCCACGGCGGCAATCCGGCAAGGAGGCTCGCCGCCTCACCCGAGACCGTGCGGTATCCCCGGACAAGCCGGATGGCCATGACCCTTTGGGACGCGTTCAACCGATCAGTGTAGCCCTGGCTCTTGTAATAGTAGTTCCTGTATCACAAGAGCCAAAAGATGAACATACTTACCTAATTATTTTACCCAATTAACATTACCTACACATTCGTGTATGTTGAGCTAGACTTTTTTAGTTTAATCTAAGTATACTGTAGTCCTCGCCCATACTTTTTAATTATAATTTAATATAACTTATTTATTACATTTATCAGGAAATTTAAAATTACAAGACCATTTAAAGCCACAAAGAAAAAAATAATTTTAATAAACTTTTCAACAAGTTAGCCACAAACAAAAATGTGTGCTAGACAGATATTTGTTTTATTTAGATCAAACATAAATTCTATGAAAGAGGAAGTTAGGTACCTACCCTCTTTACAAAATATAATAACTTCGCTTTTCTTCCGGCGCTGTATTATAGACCTCATTATTTCTATGGTAGGAAAGTACATGAAATAAAATTAGAATAAAAAGATCAGTAAACAAAATTATCTTGCTAAAAATGTAGTAAGTATCATCTTATTTTGTATGCGAAGCCGTGTATTTAATATATAAAAGGTCATCTTTTATCTAGACGTGAGTATCATGAAATGTCAAGGGTGTCAGATACTATTGTTCTCTTTTAATGACAGCATAGGTAATGTAAATAACAATACTTAGGGCGAATTTTACCAATGAAACCTGAACGCGATTAGCACATAAACCACTTTTAAGAGCTGTCAGTTTCATTATTTTCTTTGTAATATTGGCACTGACAGCTCTTAAACTCGGTTTAGAAGTTCTGATCGCGTTCAGTTTCATTGGTGGCTGGCAGAATAGTCGAAACCGGTTCAATGGCCATAAAAATAATCCATTCTTAGACTTATCGTGGCCCAATATTGATGAATGGACTTTAATGATTACACGATTGTTTTACACAAGCATTTATTTTGGTAGATTTTGCTAACGCATCTTTCACAATACCGAATTAAATAAATTAAATACCTTCGGATAGTAGAGATTTACGTAATAGCGAAAATATTAAGCGCAAACTTATGGGGAGTTCAATAGCTAAACGCAAGTTTAATAACGTCTAAAAGTATATGATTCACTGCAGTAAACAAACTTATATATGATTTACGCTAGTTAGATAGTGTGTTAAAAATAATTATAATACAAATAATTTTAATATGTCGACTATCGAAAAAAATCACGAAGATGCCTCAAATAATTTTCTTTTAACGATTAAAAACCATATTATTCTATAAGCAATTATTCTGTATTTTTTTCAGATTTATTCTACACGCAACATATTATTGTAATAGTGTTTTAATTTTTTAGTCCTATCAATACATTTTTTGTATCTATATTGCTTAACATTTTGCAATAAATTACCAGCGCTTGTCTTTCTTTTCTACCAGTGTGCATCAGCTATTGTAAGCCTCCTAAATAATACTATTTATCATTTCAATAAGTAACGGTGCACTAATTTATTCATAGTATTATGATTTTAGTATGTAGTATTGTGGTTGTTGTGGCAGGTGGCGGTCTGCAATTTCTGATAACCCCCATGGGAAGAAGGCGTGAGTCTATGTATGTGTATGTGATTGTAGTATCCTACAAATAGAGTGTTGATACGAACGAACGATTGCGAAAATATTTCTTGAACTTTTCCATACAATATGAATAATATTAACAAAATCGTAATGAAAACAATGAATCTATAGGCAAAAAGTTTTCTAGGAATATGTGTCTGAAAATAAGGTTTCTACAGTAAGCCTAACAAAACATCTTGAATATCCAGACTCATGTAGTATAAAATAATAGCTTAGCTTTTTCTTAAGAGTGGAGTTTCTTGCCTGTTCTTCTCCATAGGAATCTACTACGCTTTGAAATGGGCAACTATCTTCACATTTCTGACTGACCGACCCCTTGACAATTCAAAAGTGCCTGTAATTGTTTGATTTGAAATAAATTCTTTGAGTTTGAGATTTTAGAATTTTGGAACCACAAAAGTTGGCATTTCAATCAGAGGAAGGTTCTACCAAGAAAATGAAACGGAGCTTATCAAACCTATTTTTTGTTCTAACTCACAAAATTCTGTGAAAACTGAACCATCCTGAACCTTGTCAAAATATTCAGAATCGAATAACATTACATCATAGCATAACATCACGCCTGTATTCTCAAAGGGGCTAGGCAGATGTAAAAATAATAATAGGAAGTCGGTTAAAAATAATTGTTTTATATTTTGAGTCTCCTTTTAAAAAGAAAAAGAAATAAAAAAGATGCCTTTATGAATCTTATTTTGACGTGCGTTTTTATAGTATTAATGTTTTTATATCTCCATATAATTATTATATAAAGGAGATCCGCCAAATCCCATACAAAAAAACCCCAGGCCCGGCGCAAAAGAAATGTATCTCATATTTTAGAGTAATAATAGTAGAAATATTGTAAAGTATCGCTATTGCCAAATTCGGTGGCTAACTTAGTTTTTTTGCCCGGTGAAGTTTCATAAGCGCTAGATGTAAAAATATCTTTGTTCTGTGCTTAACTGTCGGAAATATGTCACTAATCTATATCTGTGTCGGAAATGACTTAGGAGGTACCGACCCACTAAAAAAGGAAAATACAAAACCAAAGACACCGACTTCCGAAATTAAAGTTATTTTTCACTTTTTAGTGTCTTTTTGGAAGACGGTTGTTTTTTTTTTGTTGTAAAAAAGTTTTATTTATCGCTTTTTAGTGGGTCGGTTTGTAATTTATCTTAGTTACAATAGCCTCATGGCTCATCAGCTCATAATATGAATTGTGACTAGCATAAATTGATTGGCAAACATATTAAAGTAATCGAATCGCAACCCATACAATAATTATTATTGAGTAGTTCCGGTAGGCATCTGTGAAAGGGTGCGTTCCTTAGTTTGTTTGACCGATTATGAGCTCATAACCTGCCCAAAAGGGGGAGGATATAATAGGAACTCCTTTCGCACCGCTCCCGCCACAATCCGCTCGTCCAATAAGGGCGCAGCTTCTAGAGGGTTCTAGAAGCTGCGCCGAGAGAAAAAACAGACGACGCGCACCTTTGGTGCTTTCCAAGAGCAAATGCACGAGTTACCATAAAAAATACCCAAATCGCTATAGGTGTGCCTATAATATTTGAAGAGTTCCCTCGATTTCTCCAAGATCCCATGATCAGATCCTAACTTGATGACAACAGGACCACCTGGGAAATATACCCTTTAAAAACCTAAAAATAATTTTCCAAATCGGTTCATAAATGACGGAGTTGTGAACAAACACACATAAAAAAAAAAAGAATTCAGCTGAATTGATAACCTCTTCCTTTTCGGGAAGTCGGTTAAAAACCGTTTGCAGTTCAAGTAAAATTATAGCCGACCAACTCTGCTTATCCCCAGTCGAGCGTTATGTTATGTAGACTCAGTCGAGCGCCGCTAGGCGGCGACGGCGCTGGCGCCCCGATTAGTCAATTCAGTGACGTATTTCCGACAGTTAAGCACAGAAAACAGATATTTTTACATCTAGCGCTTATGAAACTTCACCGGGCAAAAAAACTATGTTAGCCACCGAATATGGCAATAGCGATACTTTACAATAATTCTACTATTATTACTCTGAAATCTGAGATATATTTCTTTTGCGCCGGACCTGGGGCAATTTTGGCGGAACCCCTTTACATATTTTTTAACAAAATATAATTTTCAACAATAACTCATTCAACACCTAAGTACATACATTTTCTTTACTTTATTCACACATTATTGTGTTGGTCTTTTTTTACGAAATTAATTATGTTCACAATTTATTATAATAAGATATTTATCCCACCTCTTTTTTACCACCAATTTTCCGCATTTGACAGGTTTTCATTGTGATAATTAACAAAGACTATGTTCAACAGAACCGTAGTAAGCATAAGAACCGTAGCTATACGTAGTTGCAAACTTATGTGTATCGATATCTTATATAATAAAACGAAGATTTTTTTTTGGATTGTTTGCCTAGGGAGCAAACAACAATGTAAAAGGCAAGAGTGTTTCTGTGAATCCAGAGCGGGGCGAAGGATTTTAGAGTAGAATTCTGACCGCAGCAAGGGATTCAAAGTACACTCAAGCATTCAAGCATAAAATAGTGTTGCTCCCGAGGTGTATACTCTACTTTTTATCACCCTCTATGAGAAAATAAGTAAGTGCAACGAATTAGAATAGTACGTTAATTTATTTACATACGACATATCATTAAAATAATTAATAATTAAGTAAGCATGAATTTATAACGAACGAAGGCGGAATGCATTTCGCATGTTTTATATTTTCGGTAACTTTATTTTTTTATTTGGCTCGCGCGCGGTTTACTTTGTCATACAATGTTCGTAACTGATCTCTTTGGTGATTGGAACTTACAATGTCCACATTCCAAATTCAAATCACTTTTAGTCCCTAGGGATTAAAGAGCTATCTTAGTCCTTGTTTATGAAAATTAACTAGCTCTTTTTAAATATAGGAATGTGATAGACAAGATTTTTTAAACCCATTATTTCAAGTAACTATGTACATTACTACAGCTCACGGGGTCAACGGCGGCTGGTAATACTGCCAGCGGCGATTTAAATTATGAGTTTAGGAAATCTTTGTTCTTATTTTATCGTCATTACATAACAATACCCATCACGTCTGTGAAGTTTCGCCAACTAATTAAATTTTGACCCTGTATTGAGGACAACCCAATATCCTAAAGAACTCCACGATCAAAGTAACACCTACAGTGGATTTCCTAGGCTGCTTCTGACATTGATAAAGTAACAAATAGTAGCCGAACCGCAATAGTTACGGGACAAAATTAAAGAAAATGCCCAATATGGAGACGAATGGGGGCGATCCGTCTTAGGACCTTAGTTCCAGGGAACTAATGAAATGACTGTGAAGCTGCATAAGTGTCGTTCTGGTTCTTTTCATTGAATTAGAGGCATGGGATATTAGATATTGAATATTTTACGGTAGATACTTGGAATAGCTTTTGGCGTGCGTGTATTAATTTATTTATTTATTACTGTCACTGGTGGACATTATCTACCAGTCAACCTTTGGGTGATGCAGAAGCAAACAGTGATAGGTACAATAACGAAACTTGAGGAATACTTAAATATTTATTTAATTGGAAGAAAGTTTTTTTATGTACTGTCTAACCTAGACATTACATTAAAAAAACTTGAAATAGATGCTTAATGCATAATTATAATATTTATGCGTAATTATTAATTATTTTGTATAATATTGTTTAAATTCAAGTTTTTCTAACTGAATCTACAGGTGCTGGGGAGTTTGTTGCGCCATTCTTCTTCTCAGCTAAAGCACTAGGAAGTGGTGAAGGCGTTTTGGGGGACTATGTTATTTTGACATTTGAAATGTGCTGGTTCTCAGCCTAGTTTGAATAAATGACTTTTGATTTAGATTTTTGATTATTTTAGATTAGAGCAAATTGGCTGTACCAGCCAGACACACGAGTGATCCTATAGGGTTTCCGCTTTTTCCTTTTGAGGTACGGAAACCTAAAAAGGAAATCAGGTGTAAAAAAAAAAAAATTGGGCACTAATTCATTGCCGTTTTTCATTTGCCACTGCAGTGTAGTGCAAATTATAGAAACGCCCGATGTGGAGACGAATGGGGCAATCCATCTAGTCTCGCTGTTCACGGCAAGAACTAATGAAAAACCTAGCAAAGTTTCATAAGTGTGAAGAATGAAAACGGGCTCTGTACAAAATGTTTGCTAAACTTTTGTACATGTCAATGACAAGGAACGATTATTCATCCATGTTCTAAAAAAAAATCTTAAAGCAGACCAATTTTCTAAGTATTTTTTTTTCTATTTTCACAACGTTCGTCTACTTTATCGAAACTGATTCAGAAACATTTTTTTAAAGTTTTCTCTCTTTCCAAAAGTCACTTGAAACTTTTTGACAGATTTTGATGCGACTTTCGCTTAGTGTTCCATATTGTTCTGAAATGAAATGAAATGATGATGAAATGCAATGATTTTATTTTCTGTAAATAGGTTTGTACAAAACACTTTTACATGTCAATAATATTTTAAGTACGGTACTAGATGAGGTCGGCGTTTCCTATCTGACTACTCTGAGAAGAAAGGCCGAACTCAGAGGTCACAGTCTCTTTTAAAGTCTAGACATTTTATTGGTTAGATCTTCTATTATGCGCATCTGCCTTCTTCCAATATTTCACATGAAGCGACTAGCTATCTGACGTCTACAACCCAGTTACTGGGTAAGGCTGGTTGTCAGATTTTCGAGCTTCTGACGTAACGGCTGTCAAAGATATACAATGTTTTTTCGAGGCGCGGAGGAGTCTCGGTATGTAAAGATGGTCACCCATCCACGGACCAAACCCGGCAAGCGTAGTTTAGCCTGTTCGATCAGCACGTTCAGCTGTTATTACTTAGCCACAAGCCCTACTTATGCTTAAGCTAGCATGCATAAATATAAGGAAGTATATTCACAAGACTGATGAAAATCAGCCCTTTTTAATAAAAACAGTATATTTGGTGCAAAAAAATCAGGTCAGTTCAAAAGCGTACAAATAGTCGCGAATCGGAAATCAAGCCCCGTCTCTGACGATGGGACACGGACACTCCAAAGCCATTTAGGTCATCAAAACAAAAACATTTGCTTACGAGAACAGCTGACACGAATCCCCTTTACACCAACGTTCTATTCAAAATATAGAAGGAGGCCGATGCCATAGATTAAAAAAAAAATATAGACAAATCTTTTTGGTCCAGTGCTCAGCCAGTAGGACTAGCCAATCATCATCTGGCTAGCTTATTCCCAACTATATTGCGGTCGGCTTCCAGTTCAATCCGATGCAGCTGAATTTTACAAGGAGCGATTGTCTATCTGACCTCCATAATCCAGTTGCTGGGTAAAACGATACCCCTTGGTAAGACTGGTTGGCAGACTTTTCGGTTTCTGACCACCAGTAACGACTGTCAAAGATCTAACAATGATAGCCGGGACCTACGGTTTAACGTGCTTTCCGAAGCACGGAAGTGTCTCGATATGTAATCTACGGACTGATCCAGACAAATCGTGGTAACCATGCACGTTGCGATAACATTGACAACCATATTTTAGGCTTTGTACTCCTATTCAACGCTATTAGTGACGTCTGGTGTGAGATTAAAGGGCGTCACAGAGTATTTTTGAACTGCAGTAAATCTATGGTTTTCTAGAAGACCGACCGTCGTGAAAATGAGCGTTTTTTGACACCGTAAGTGTCTCACTTAATTTTCCTTTATAAATAACGTATCAGTGACGTCATTCGACGGTAAAGTGTGGACACTATGTGGCGGCCACCGTAGTCTTAAGAAAATCTAGCTTGAGCGTTTCAAAGATACCCTTTCTTACATCTTAACGCGGAGTACGGCAAGACGCTGTATGCGAATACTTCGCCTTTGGCTTGCAGGGTGAACCCCGGGTTTAATAGGATGATGTGCAGGTGAGCAGTTATCACATAAAAGTGAGGTTGTCGGGCGGCTTCGCGTGTTCGGGTTCGCGGCAAGTCAATCGTCATCCTGAGTATGCCTCGTTGAGAAGTGAAACACGTGTCGATTTCTTACAGGATTTATTTGAGTCTTTAGGAATAGTTAAGCGGAACAGGTTACTAAATATTTATTCTAGTTTATATCTAGGTTACTATAAATAATTATTATTGAGTCTATTGTATTTTATAATGAATTTCCGCCAAGCCACGCTTGAATCTTTTAACGAAGTGCAGATGATTATTTATACAGCATCGTACTTAAGCTCAAATGAAATTATATGAGTGTCGCTTCTGTACAGTATTATTAGTCTATACCGATGGCAATAAATAAGGGTGTATATCAAACCAGATCTCAGGAGCATCGTTAAACCTATGCCGTAATCACGTTTGCTCGTAAACCGCTTTACCGGACCACCGCAAACAAATTAAACGTTTTTACTGCTAATAAATGGAGACGATAAACATTATAACGAAAATAGAAAGCGTGTCAATACACAACATTGTGATGGAAAATGTTTTCCGGATAGCGAAGCCTAGCCTTTTAGTCTGAGTTAAATAAATTATTTTTTCATTTGAATAATTTATGCGGCCTACCCAAATATCCTCATTTTGGTATTTTTGGTCCAATCGTCAAGCTCCTTAAGTTTTTAGAGGTATGAAGAACAGGGTGTAAAGTTCACTCATCCTCTATAGAAAAGGGAGGATCCTCCGACCAGACGGGTGTTGTGTCTGGCGGGCAATTACCCCAGGATTGAGTCTCCCTTCAACCGTCGCGCCTTTTTTGCGAATTTGCGTTAACTGTCACGCCCCTTTTACCGGTCCCGTAACCCGATATCCCGGGAGACCACTTGAGATTAAAATGACGATAGTTTCATACGGGAGCTGTTTAAACAATTTATATCGTTGGAATCGTCATAAAATAAGCTAACACAGTAAGAATAAATAATTACAGTTTTGCCTGGTAATATATTCTTAATTTTGGTGTAAATACGAGCGAAAGGTGTTTTTTCCTATCCACCCGCAAACTAAAAAATGTTAAAAAATAAATAAAAATATATTTTTGAAGGTTTTTTTTTCACATTTAGATACGCTATTTTATTTAAATCAATTAAAAATACCACACCCCCCCATACATTTTTGTTAAAATATAAATTGAACAATAATAACTAACCCCCCGCGGGGTCCCCCCGCGCCGCAGACGACGTAAACAAAAAACTACTACTAACCTGTTTTTTTGCTGCGAACGCTCGAACAAAAGAGCATGGGATACTACTTAGTCCCCATGCTTATCGACTGCTCAAACAACTGATAACATTGTTTATTTAGTATCGAAACACACACCACTCACACATTACCAACCGCAAAACCAACTTATCTCAAACGAACACATAAAGTTGAACACTCGTTGTATTTCTTTCAAATCTAAATGCACATTCCACTTTATGATGATATTTACTACTGATAAAACACAACACAAAGGCACAAAACCCGAAAATAATAGCGTAATTAATAAAAACAAAATGTAAAATTGCGCGTCGGCCATTTTTTCTGCGAGAAAAAATGTCACTAACAAAGAATGAATAATTCGGGTCGAATATGCTTCAAGGGTTCAATAATACAGATAATACAGGATGCAGATGTCATTCCCAATCTTTTTTGACAATCCATAGCTTCAAAACTACAGATTATTAATACTTATTAAAGTAAATGTATGACGAGTCGCGGATGTGTCACGCGGCCGCATTTTGGCCGCGAGACACATCGGCACTTTTTGACAGCAGCCGCATTGCGGCCTCGCGACGCTCAAGCGGATGTATATTATTTTAATCGCGCGGTAAACTTTAATAGCGCGATGTAGGATTTGTGACGTCAGGTCTTTGATGCGTAGTTCGCATGGTGGCGATGTAGATGCGGCCGTAAGTTCGAGTAGAGCTGCACGATTACTGACAAATGCGTGCACTGACTGGACAGGTCCACTGGATCTGTGTGGTTCTTTCCTCAAAAGACTATTTCAGACACCACTCTAAAATGGTCTTCACATGATCTGATCAATATTATGTCTGGACTTTAAAAGCGACTGTGACCTCTGAGTTTGTTTCGGCCTTTCTTCTCCGAGTAGTCAGATAGGAAACGCCGACCTCATCTAGTTCTTAAAATATTATTGACGTATAAAAGTATTGTACAAACCTATTTATAGAAAATAAAATCATCAAATGTATTTTCTTTCTTTGGAAGTGAGGACTACAGCACATTTGAAGGTATATTTGCAAATGGTTCGGCGTAAAGTGACGGCAAAAGTTGCGAAATGGAATGCGACGAGAAGACCCGGATTTCAAATAAAAATGGTTCTGTATACGTGCCTGGTACGAGGTAATTTTTTAATCTCACGATGGAGTCGAAATAAATAATTTCTGTGGGTGTTTTGAAATATTTTTGTAGGTCTATATTTGGGTCCATGCATGTTTTATTGCATTTTTTTTAATGATGTTTGTTTTTTATTAAGGGGAGCTCGTGGCTAAGTAATACCTAATAGCCGCACGGCTCGCTGGTTGTCAGACTTTCGGGCTTCTGACGACTCGTATTGACTGTCAAAGATCCACGAATACCAGCCGGGACCAACAGCTTATCGTGGTTTCCGAGGCACGGAGGAGTCTCGGTATGTAAATGGATTAAAGATGAAGATGGATGGATGGAATTATATAGTTAACACCTAAGTTCCCATTATGGTAAAGCAATAAAGATATTGAGTATTGAGTATGGTCACCCATCCACGGACAGCGTAGCTTAACCTGATGGATCGACCCTTGCGGCTGTTATGACTTAGCCACGAGCTCCTCTGGGATTGCTTCCCAAGTCAAAATCACACTGTTTAAAATATTCTGTCGTCCTGAATCGAAATCTTAATCTAATTAATGACATTTTCATCTTGTTTGAAAAGCACATTCAAATTGTATCTAATGTAGTTTAGTACTAATACGTTTGATACGTCTAATGATACAACCTCCTCCATTCTGTGTTTTAAGCTGTTCGTACAATGCAGTAACCGTTGACAAATAAACCGTGTCCGAACAGGTATAGCCAAGATGTATACAGAAACCACATCAAATTAGACATAGACATTGACAAGCTTCGCAGTATTTGTCCACTAGCAACACAGTGGACAACGTGCATATTTGTCGACACGTAACGTAAACACGCTGCGTACCAGCGGGGTAAACTCAGTAAAGAAAACATTTTTCTCGAAAAACTCGCGTAAAAAATTACATTAAGTCACACCGGAGCGAGCGTGACCTACATTTTCTGAAATAATTGAATGAACAATATATTATAAAAATGTAGGTACTTCTGTAATAATATGCAAAATTTATGGGCCTCTCGATTGCCTGATAAGTCTTATGTTGGATTTCCCAGATATTTGGGAGTGTTTTTGTTTGATTAGGGTCAATGTACCACATCTGCATGGAAAACACTCTTATTTTGAACGAGAGGGCCAAAGATCAGGAAGGCGATTCTCGGTTTAAACTCGTATAGGTCTACCGGAATCTCATGGCAAATGGAGAAATAAAAATTTGTTGTGTGCAATACTGGGGAAATTGGATTAAACGATCTTGATACTGTCTAATTTTTATTTATGTCTTTAGTATTAATGAACATGAAGTATATAAGGTATGTGTATGAAGAATGTTGGTAGAGAGCATTTCATCAAATAGTTCCTTTGCTGTAACGTTGGCTCTACAGTTAAATTTTATCAACGGACCTATTAGGTAGCGCCGTAGCGTATTCGTGTTCGTCCTATAACAGTGGAGGCAACATTATGGCACAGGAACTATTTGATGAAACGCACTCTATACCTCTGGTTCTTAACATAGGTAAATATGTTATGAAAAATAAATCAATTGTACATTACTTTATCATGTACTAATTTATTATATATCATTTAAATCATACTAAAACTTAGCACCTCATTCAGAACTAGAAAACGATTCCAAGAACTCCACTTGCATTTCTTGTTCTTCATCAGGTGATGAATCGCTCTTCCAGCATTTCAATTATTCTATCTTGCGTGATGAAATCGTTTTCAATTTTCTTTACATGTTCGTGAAAAACCTTCTTCTGTTAATAATTTAATGTCACTTGCAGGCCTATTTACATTTTTGTCAGCAACTTTTTGCTTCATTATACCCCAAATCATTTCTATGGGATTCAATGTGCAATGATAAGGTGGGAGCCTTAAAACTTCGTGACCGTGCGATTTTAATACTTCATCTATCTCATATAATGGCGCAGACATGTTTTGTTTCACTACTTCAAGTAATTGACATTTACGCCAAAGATCATCATAATGTAAATTATTTGCACGAAGCCCTGTACACCAGAAAACAATTTGGTACAAAGCCATTTTCTCCACCAGCGTTTACAATGATCCACCTCGCTCCAAGTGAAATACTTTTAGATGGACCTGCAATATCTTTGCTTTGCCAGCACTTGTTCATATAACATGAACCGTGAATGTAAGTCTCATCTAAATAAATCACATCCAATTTATTATGCTCTTCAGCTTCCTTTATACGCTTCAAAAACTTGTATCTTTGTAGTTTTATGTCATCTCTCTCCATCAAAATTGTCCTTTTTGATTGGCATTTAACATATTCAAAACCAATCTCCTTAAGTATAAGTCTGTAAAAAATAATAACATTTATCATGTTACTCAAATGATAGCTTTGTCATTCATCATTATCATCAACAGTCTATATACGTCAGGCACAGGCCTCCTCTTATGAGTGAGAGTAAGAGGCATTATTACTTTATATTTTTCTTACCTCAAAGATTCTCTCCCTCATTCTCCCCAAGAATTTATAACAGTTTCATTACTGTTGGAATTTCCTTCCGAACTGTATAGAATTCTTTTACTTTATTCCTAATCAAATGTAAATTAAAACTGTCCAAGTTGATTTTCTTCTTCCCCCCTCTCCGCTTTTTACCAGGCGTGGAAAATACACCATCATTTGATGTGCCTTCACCTACGATTCGTCGTATAGTAGTACTAGAAACCCCTATAAAGAAGCTACAATTAAGTAAGAAAAATATAAAATAAACTAATAGTATCAGAACAACTCAGTCCAACTTACCGGTCAACTCTATCACGCGCTTTAAAATCAAAGATTGAGTTTGATTTACGCCTTCTTCTTCCCTTATTTTACGATACACATTGAAAACAATATTTCTCGCTTGAGATCGAAGTGGCTTTTTGGACATTTTCACAAAAACAACAAATTTTCAAAAAGATATCACAAAATCTCAGGAGCGGTTGACAGATCTCGTAGTTTGATTTGACAGGTGACAATTGACATTGCCATAAGAAAATCACAATTTAAAAAAAATAAAAAATGCCATGAGATTCCGGTAGACCTATAACATGTCGCATTCGTCATTGACGCTCGTCTCATTATGTCGCTTGTAAATTGGTGACATTTTCCAGATTCGTGTAAACGAGTAGGTTCAATTCGTTCGTACATTTTTATATATTATTATGTCACGCGAAGCAATCTATTCCACTTATCGCTGCGATTTTATTAAAGCAACCGTTATACGTACATCTGAATGATTTTTTAAATGAATTTTACGTCAAAAAATATTTTGACCAGCATTTTTTACTTATTTTATAAACATTTATCGAATACGTAATTGATTTCGACCTCGTTTTATTTTAATGTTTTCAAATGGGTAAATATGAAAGCCAATTTCACTAGTTTTAAAAATGGAACTGGTTAGTATACCTTGGTAGCCAGATTGATTGGTAGCTGGGTACCTGTAATGCCAATAAACGCATTTTTCTTTCTTTCTTTCTTTAGTTACCAGTGTGGTAGTGGTTATTTAAGCACCAATGTTACTAACACCAAAATACTAACAAAATTATGGATCTTAGTCTGAAATAAAGTTTTATTTAATTTAATTATATCAACCCTCTGAAAATAGATCCCTTGCTCCGAGCAAAAACAGTATATATGCATGACATAAAAGGAGTTGAAAATAAAAGAACATTAAGGTTGTCTCAAAACATTTCAGATAATACACGAAAATAACAGCCGCCCCAGCAAAGTCACACATGAAAAATTATCGAGGCGAATAAAATACTTTACTTAATACGCCCCACATTCATCAACAAATGAATTAAATTCTGGGAACGAAGAATTTATCTTACCACTCAGAAGTGGATAATATAAATTGTCAAGTAAAATTGGCCCTTATTAATAATACCGTATGGTTGTGTATGTTTGTCCTGATTTTGATTTATGTTCGTGAGTTCACGGAGATTTTGCAGAGAGACGTAGGTATTGTTAAGAACGGTTTATGGGACTTCAATGGTATTATGAATTCATTAGGCAAATTGAAAAAGGGTTTTGTTTGCTTCACTTTACTTTGAAAATACTAAAGACATTATTTTTGTTTTTGTTTAATGTATTAGTCGCCATTATCATGAAAACAGTCTGCCCAGTGGTTTTCTTTTCTTTGATTTAAGGCTCGTTCACACCGGCGCGACTTGTCGCGCGACGCGACTTTAACAATACAATTTCTAATAAAACTTCACGATTGAACAATTGCCGGTGTCGCGTCGCGCGACAAGTCGCGCCGGTGTGAACGAGCCTTTATATAAAGTTACAAAAAAAAATTGACTGTTTTTCGTTCCAATGACATATTTATTTGTATAATTGTAGGTACTTAAACTTATATATTATTTTTTATATGTAACTTTTATTTAATTGTATAATTATATGTCAGTGTAACTGTACCTACACAAATTGGAAAAATGCCATTGGAATTGTCTTTTGTGTGCACCAAATAAACGATTTATCTATCTATCTATCTAAAAATAAAACTTTCAGTAAACCTTATAAACAACGGATAAGGATGCTTTCATAGAAACCAACACAAATATTTATCCTATTCAGCAGAATCCCACTTCGAAGACCTGCCATTTTTTCGTCAAATCCCACGCAAGCTCCCGGGGAACAACATTCCAAAACTGGTACCTACATTTTTAAGTCCTGCTGCATGTGACATGGTAATAATTTAGCGAATGTTGTACGGGCTCAGTATTTTAATACCATTCGACAAGGGTACTGGATGGTCCGCTCATCAGTAATTCAAACAGGTCACTGTAATCTCTGTGTGTATTTATGTATTTTTTTATTTACAACAATTAAATCCAAGCAAAAGTAATTTATTAAAACTAGGCTTAGAATCAGTCCTTTTCGAAAGTCAAAATTACATACGACAGTCCCCCAAAACGCCCACCCTTCACCACTTCCTAGTGCTTTAGCTGGGACGAAGAAGTGGCGCAAAAAAATCCCAAGGAAGCAGCAACTAATAGGGGATTTCGGTGAAAAATATACAAATACATCGAAAAAAATATTTTGGAATAATAAACGGTACTTGTGGACAGTAGGTACTTTCCTATTTTTGTGTGCAGGTTCCGGCCTTTTGATCTCGAGAGATTAAACGGTTAACGGTTACAGGTACCTGTACTGGTACTGTTGTGGATGAAAAAGGCTGTATTATTTCAATTAAATAACAAATGTTGCAGCTTATGGTGAATTTTACCTATAAAAACTGAACGCGATCAGCACATAAACCAAGTTCAAGAGTTGTCAGTGTCATTATCTTTTTTGGAATATTGACACTGACAGCTCTTGAACTCGGTTTAGATGTGCTGATCACGTTCAGTTTCAATGGTGAAATTCGCACTTAGAATCTGCCATACCTACTCAAATGGATCCGACGCACTGGGGCCTGGACAGACGGCCAGATGGATGAAAAAATAATTCACCATGGTGAGAAAGTATTCTTTCTTTCTTAGGAAGTACTGTTTGGTTTTCACATGCTGATTCTGTCAATACAAGCTTTTGGCGTATATTTTACATAACAGTGTGACTTACCTACATTAAAAGCCTCTACGTCTACCCCAACATTCGCGTCCAGGATTTTTGTAAAGAAAATTTTGAGAAAAATCGACCGAGTCAATATTTGCTTTGAACTTAAAGTTACCCAGCGAAGTAGTAACTTCGCCTTCGAAGCTTCGGTGGGAATCAGTTCGATCCTGTTTTCCGTTAGACCAAACATGTATTAACTTTTGTGTTTTGTATTTATTTATGTGTAGTCTTTACTTTTTTTGTGAATCGCCGATACAGTTGTTTCATAAATAGAATCGCGAATTCACGGAATAAATACGATATTTTGCTGAATACAAAATAAATATTAATATGTTAGCAATTGAATTTTTGAATCGTGTTTTGATTTAACCTGGTAGGTAGTAGGCAATGTAATAAAATCTACATGCATTTAGTAAAATATATTAGTATATTTATGATTTATATAGTACAGTATATTTTGGGAGCTGTGCTTTAAAAAAAGATTGTAATAATAGAACCTTCCAAAATCGTTCTAAAAAGTTGATTTCTTAACCATTCGTTTCGTCGTTTGCGTTAAGATTTTTATTCTCACCTTTATATTCTTAGCATTATGATCTATCAGTCAATATTAACGCAAACGCTAAACACCTTATAAACACGACATTTTTAAATGGAGTTTGACGTAAAACTGGCATTAGACACACGTTGAACAAGTTTCTAAGTTTTTATAGTAAGACCCTACGTGTTTATCGGCATGTTTCGGTGCTCCCCACTTGCGGCGGGAACACAGAAACAAATCAGATGCGCAACAGGTGCATGCGAGTGTGGACGCGTCTTAAGGCCTCTGGTCATACCTACACGCACGCTGCATTGCGAGTACTATGCACATCACCAATAAGGACACTACCATGTCCTCCTAGGGCGTCGTTTCCACTCACATGTGCCTTTAGTTAGTCGTCACCTTTCTTACTTTGCATAGAAAATAAACGTCAAATCGGTTTAAAAACAAACTGGTTAATATCAAGGATGCCATAAATATAAAAGTGAGTCATAGTTATCCGTGTTCATATGTTTACATACCTACAACTGTGGCAATATGCCAGTTTTTACGAAAAATATGTTACCTAACTACATTTACCGAATATCAGTTTTCTATTTTATATTTCGTTCAAAATACTATTAAATTCTGAAATGGCAATACCACGCGTTTTATCAAAGTAATATTTTTTCATTGATTGCCAGAGTTTTACATTCAGATTTTTGAATAAATAAAAATGAGAATATCTAGGCAAGGTTATAAATTTTTTAAAAGGTTATTTCGATGCGTTTTTTAAGCTTGAGCTACGCTGAAGTAAGCTCTTTTTCATTCATAGGGATTGAATATAAAAATCCTGACCCCAAAATGTGTTTCCATTTTAAGGCTCCTGCAGACAGACGCGACGCGAAATCGGTAGAACAATTTCCGTAAAGTTTTCATAGAAATTACTCCACCAGTGTCGCGTCTCACCTGTCTGCGATAGCCTTTAACCATCAGTTACAGCTAGAACTCTTATTGAAATAAAAGTTACCTAGGTATTATTTTATGGTTTTGACGCCCTTATTAGAAAAAGATGTGCATCCCTGATGATGCGTGCTCGCCGCAGCACCAACAGTGTTCTCAGTGTGTTCGCAGATTGGTGGGATTCCCCGATGTTGCGGAGGTGGATGCAGCTACACACTGAATTTTAATTTTAGTTGTATTTTAATCTGTCTTTACCTACTAACACTAGATGTTAAGTAAAATAATTATGATTAACCCTATAGACTTTGTCTGAAAATAAAAGTATTTTATTCTATTCTATTATTCAATGCATGCTGTTTAGAAAAAAATATAATTCGCAATGTAAATTGATAGAATTTTTTGTCTTTGCAAAATGTTTTTCGTATCGTAACATAACCTACGCAAGTTTAATAAATTCAATTAATGAAGAGCGAACAAAAACAAGTGAATGAATATTTCATAAAAACTCTTCAAAGTTTTAAACTTTGTGAAGCTATTTTTAAAATTCATAAAACGTTCTGTTTTTAAAACAAAGTAAGACTGCCTAATTTAAAAAAAAAAAACGAACCATCACTTTTAAATTCTTCTTTCAAACTTAAAAACAAAAAAGGCACAAAAACAAGCAAACATCGCCGAAAATGAAACTTGGGGCAAGTGCAAAACCGTAGTCATCCTTTATGTTAATCCTCTAATGAAATGACATGCCGTATAATTTTATTTATCGTAATGAATAAAAAATGAGTCACAATAGAGATGGGAAAAGAATCGTGATTTAAAATCGCTAGCTGACTTGAAGAATGCATCTTGAATAAAAATCCTGTGGAGTGCGGTATTGTGATGCAGGTATGCTTACTTAACGCGATTTTTATGATATTGCTGAGCAGAAATAAATTTGCATATAAAACCAGTGATTTATTGGTTATAGGTACTCTGAATATTCATAGTCGCCGATCAGTGGGTTATGCTAGTTAAAAAAGTAGAAACAGTATTCACTAAACGTTTGCTGCTGCAATATCAAGTATTTTACCTGAGTTGCTTTTGCTGCCATAAATAGGCGAAATTATTTTCTATAGACTACCTTTGAATATTTAAGTTTGTTGCGCCACTTTTTCTTCCCAGGTACTGCACTAGGAAGTGCTGAAGGGCGGACGTATTAGGGGACTGCCTTGGACTGATTTGCCGCCTAATTTGAATAAATGACAATTGATTTTGATTATACAATAAAGTGCATTTTAACTTAAAAAAAGTAAAAAAATATATTTTATTTTTCTTCTTTCCCTACACTAGCAGTATACGTAAAACACTCAATATATTAACGACGGACGAGTGACCATTTTACCTTGGCATGCTAAGTTTTTACAGAAGTCAACCCCATTATGGGTAATGTGCATGGAATTGTTAAGGTACTATATTATATATTATCTAGTTCAAGATATTGGGTAGGTAGGACCTTCCTTTAATAATTCTCTCACCTTTGGTTTTGTGGCGTTCCATTCATTGATTAATAATAATATAAAGTTTAGGTACCTACCATACACACACTACATACTTACGATGAAGGGTTGTGGTTGGCTTTTAATAAATAAAGCAGGTTGATTGATTGATTGTTTAATGAATTTTTGATATAAACTGGTGTTAGGGTGTGTTGTGTTTGTATTTAATTTTAAATTTGGAATACATTAATTTTTGTTTGGTAAAGAAAGCATGATGGGCTAATTGTGAACAGCTATTGCGATCGCCTGCAAGAAATAGCGATGCCTTGTATGATTGATCGTTACGTATTAGTAGATGTCCTCGTAGCCTCGAAGGTAGGAACTCATTGACAGGCCTACACTGTCCTCCCAAACTTATTAACACTGTAATTTGAAACCGTGGACCGTCAGTTTCTTGCCGGCTCTTCTACATAATATGAAGACGATCACTTAGAACCGTGCGCCTGGCCATCTGACTGACCGATCCCTTGACAATTCAAAGGTGCCTTTAATTTGTTTATTTGAAATAAATAGTTTGAGTTCTGACGTTTCACAAGTGCCAATGTGAAATAAAATATTTTAATAAAATAAATATTATATGATTACGCCATTCGAGCGATCAATGCAAAAGCATGACTCGCAATCAATCGCAATCGCGTAATCGCAATATTCTTAATACCCGGTATAAGTATAGAAAACTGTACTTATACCTGGTATTAAAAATATTGCGATTGTCGTACGCAATTTTTTGGTGACCACTGAAAATCTGCGCTGTGCTCTGGGGTCCCCAGGTGGAGCAGACGAATTCTGTATTAGAGACCGCGTATCCACAAGCGTAGTGTGGGACGCCCGCCAGATAGATAGAGTGAAGACCTGAGACAGACTGAACGCGGAAGGAGGAGGACAGGGTGTAGTGGAACAGCCTCGGAGAGGCCATTGTCCAGCAGTAGACTGCGATAGGCCGAGTTGATAGCAAAGTGGTAGCTGAACAGACAGCTAAGTAAGTATACTACTCGTGGAAACTATTTTAATGCACAACAGTAAGTGCACCACAACTCCACAAGTCGGTCATCATACTAAATGCTTAACATTCGTGGTGTATCCTTCTAACGGTCGGTCGTTAAGCTACACTATATATATTTTACGATGAGTCAGCAATTCGTGCTCAACGTTGCAAAGTGTATTAACTGCATTGACTTTATAACACTTCAAGAGTAGCTTTTAGGTTAGTGCGGTTAGGGTTTAGGGGTATGAGGAACAGGGTGTAAAGTCCACTCATCCTCTATAGAAAAGGGAGGATCCTCCGAACAGACGGGTGTCGTGTCTGGCGAGCAACTACCCAACGATTGATGTCGCGAAGTCTTACATACGTTGATTGCGCGGAAAACTCTAATTGCGCGATGCTGGATTTGTGTGACTTCAGGTCTTTGATGCGTAGTTCGCATGACGCGTTGTAGACCACAGGGTCATATATACTGGAACAGTTTAATGAGAACAAGTGTTTTGCAGTCGTTAAGCAAATTGTTGTTTTTGCCCATTTGCTTGTTTACTATGCACTATTCGCATTGCCTAAATAACTACATTAATGCATTATTAAACTGTTGAACCTAGGACCGAAATCGTGAAACTCGACCAATAACAAAAATCATCTAACGCGTTTTCTTCTAGTTTAAGTTTTCAAGAAACAGCAAGCAAAGCCGCTAGCAACACCGGCACGAGATCTATTTTAAAAGCGTCGGAAATTATTTTTTGAAAAATGAAATACAAAAAAAGAATAAAAATTATATCGTTATATGAAGCCAGCTCTGAAATTAAACCTACAATCCACGCAATCACGGCGAGATTGGAACAGCCACCTTGTATTGTAAGAAACGTAGTACTTACTACTATAAGGCTGAAGACACACAGAACCTTCGCTTGGTGCTGAGAGCTATGTTGCGTGCTAAGCGAGATACTCCTAGCCGACCAACTCGTGGTTTTAGTATTGCACTGGCCCAATTAACGCTTGGTGCTGCGTGGCATAACTAATTATTTGCACTTAGTGAGTCGCACAGTCAATATGACATTTCATTTGACTAATTTACAAACGTTCCAGTGGCCTCTCGATCGTGTTTTTGTCCAATTTGTCATACAAAATGTGCCAAAAACACACAATCGACATACGAATGAAACGTTTGCAAATTAGTGGAATTAAGCCTCGTCCAGACTGGCGCGTCGCGACACCGGTAATTGTGCTACCATAAAGTTTTCTCAGAAATTGTATTGTTAGAGTCGCGTCGCGCCGTCACGTCGGTCGTGCCAGTCTACACGATGCTTTAGGGTTTTGGTGAATCACGCATTGAGGTCGTGCCAACAAGGTAAAGGGCGCACTTAATAAAATACATCAAGCAAATCACCTAGCAACCAGCTCAAGCGCGAAGTCGGCTGGAGCTAAGCGACTCGGCTCCAAGCAAAGCTGCTATCTGTGTATCTTAGGCCTTAGTTTTGTCCTGTTCAATTGTATTGGATCTTTTTTCTTAGGACTTTGATATCTTTAGTACCTAGTGTTTCGTATAGTATTTTATTCTTCATGTTTTAAGGCTGGCTTTCGACTATTGTGCAAAAACTTCATAAGGACTTTAATTTCCAATAGGTACTGAATCTTGTTAAAAAATACGTGCAAAATTCACTCTTTGCTTTTCGTATTTTGGTGGGGAAATACAACTAACCGTCACGCTCTGCTTATTCCTCACAAAACACAGAGCTTCTTTTATTAAGTTTTAAATAAGACTGTCATCGTAACGGAGCAGAAAGCTAGATATTAATCCGACCTTAAAATGAAACTTTGTCAGTTTTTGGCGTCCATAATACCAACGAAACGATTATTGAACCTATTTGAAGAATATTTAAACACACCAACAAACTCAGAATTCATAAATGACATGGCCGGATTCTGCCCTCAAAATCAACTCAGAATAAAGACATATACAGCAATTATTAATTTATGAAAATTACTTTTTAAATAAACTAAAATGAATCACAACATGTACATTTCTCTAGAACAGGCGACGAAAAATTCCAAAAAAATATGTGTGTTCATTGATTGTGTGGTTTTTTATTTCGACATAAATAGAGCAATGCAATACATTTGCGTTTGGATACACGCATAAGACAAACACTGTATCTGTAGCTCACCTGAAGCTCAGATTAAAATGAAAATCACCCACGACTTTCAGAATCGTATTGCTAAGGTAAATACGTATGAAAGTCATTGGTTTCACGATTATCGTCGACACCATTTTTCGAGCTGCCGAAGCCCGTGCGTCATGTTGCTAATCACGTTACGCATTATGCATCGACAATATTTTCAAGAGTGTGTATCCGAACGTCCTAGTTATTTTGACGTTTGAACTGCGCGCGCACACGCTGCTCTGTCTGTCACTTGTCACTCTGTGCTCTGATGTGCAGTCTTGTGTTGAAACACGTATTTCTGTGTTGTGTTTATGCTCCTCTGTTGGACATTTTAACTTGACCCACGCTATCGCTTTTCGCTTACGCTTCTTATGTTAATATTGTGCTGTGCATATTGGAATTGTTTGTTTACGATTTGGATTCTGTTCTGACGCTCACGATGTCAAGGTGCCTGAATTGCAGTGTGGCCACTAATCGAATGCGAAGGCATATTGTAACAACTCTAACACCGGAGTTACAAACTATATTGACTGAATGTTTATCTGTACAAGAGGTGTGTATCCAGGTAGTAATTATTTTCATATTTGACAAACTTCACCTGACTTTTAAACAGTTGAGTTAATCCGAAAGGTATTACTTTACTAAGTACAATATCTCATGTTTTTCAGCTTCCTTTAGATGGATTGATTTGCAATGCATGTTATTTATTGCTTAACCAACGCGGTGAAGCAGGTGTGCTGAGCTACCCAATGGTGTATATTAGTTGTGGATACTCTGTTCTGGGGAGGTGTTACTCAGTGCGTCACCATACCCTTGAAGCAAAAAGTCCATTAATCTATATTTTCTTCTCATGGAATACCCACAATCAGGTTAGTGTATGCTGTTGAACTTATATTTTTTCTCTACTGTCGTGCCCTGGCTGCTGTAAATTGTTATTGGATTGTTCCCGTGATGAAGCAAATTCCTTATAATTAATGAGTAAGGGTGCAGTTTTACTTGGCATATAATCCGCCAATTATTTGCCTGTGTGCCTAGTGTGGCCATTCTACTGAAAATAGTATTGGTTGCTAACTCAGACAAACAGTCAGCCGCAAACTATAAGCCGAGTGAGACTGCGCCCTAATAATAACCAGTTATTATTAATACTAACCACATTAAACTACACTGACCGTAACAGTTCTACCATTTTTAAAAGTTAAAGGTGTAGATTTTATAATAAAAATGTCAAACATTGTTACAGGATCGGAGGACAAATCTGCAAGCCCAAACCCTGTTTGATGCGAGCTAAGCCCCACCTAGTACTGAATATACAAAGACAGGTTGAAGAGCTAGAGGAAGATGAACCTGGATAGCCCGAACCACCTCCACTTCCACCAGTTGCTAATCCTACTGACGCACATTAACCACCATCTCCACCAGCTGATAATCCTGTTCAAGCACGAAGGATTGACCGAATATGCAAGATACATTTATTTGCTAATTAATGGCATTTATTACCTGAAGACACAAATACCTCATCTTATTTTACTGATCAACAGTCAGAAGATATAATAGGACTTCTAAAAAGAGATCCAGTGACTTTTGACTTTAATAATGTGGATCAAATGATGTATCACATTTGTCATTTTGATCATCATCACTTTGACGTTCGAAAAGTGCTGATTCTCAGCCTAGTTTGAATAAATGACTGAGTTGTATTGCAATATTTGGTTAGCTAGCAACCATCTGATCAAATTGTAATTGAGTCCTTATTTATTTTACTTCTAGTTTGAATAAATGACTTTTGATTTTCTTTATTCTTTTTTAATAAAAATTCCAAGTGCTATTTTAGTGTTTTATTGCCTATCCAATTTTTTTTTAGCCAATGGCTTTAGGAATTCATAATAACTAGAAACATCTGTACACCACATCCTCTTCGCTATCGTGGCCTGCCTACAATACGATTGAAAGGCCTAGCCAAAGACTATTACCAAAATATATATACATCAATATGACAACCAATAAGTTTTACTATATTTTGATTTTTGGCTCTTTTTACACTATCTGACTTGACGCGTAATTCTAAGAAAATATAAGGAACACCGTGCACTGTTAACGATGTGAATGAATATGTTATGAAGTAGTGAAGAAACGGACTTTATATCCATGGATAATATTGTATTTCTCGTATTGTTTCATCTATAAAACTCGGCATTTTTTAAAGTGCCTAGATGTTTTGAATAGCAATGATCGTTAATCATATCATTGCTATTCAAAATATCTAGGCACTTTAAAAAAATCCTATTTACAGTATCTCTCGCCTGTTCTCAGATCATGAAACTTAAACTATTGTAAAGACATACCTGTACGCTTTAATTTGACGTACTGTATGTCAATGTATATGAATATTTTTTGTCAGGGCACAGCTCTCTAGAAATTCCGGCCGTGTCTTTTCCTCATAAATACCAACAGTTTAATCCCCCAATGACTTACTTTTACAAACATTGCAGATAACACGAACTTTGCAAATAAAAATGAAAATTCGCAACAAAAATGCAGAATAAATCCGATACAGACTCGACCTAAAGCTACATGCATACATGGAGAAGTCAAATTTCACTAGCGGAACAGGGCTTAACACAAAGTAACACTCTACCAGCGATAATGATGGTGGAAAAGCTAAAAAAAATATGGGACTGACATAATTTAAGTTCAAAGCCAAGTAGCTCAAGCTAGCTTAAAGCTTATATCAATTCTATTGAAAGTCGTTGTAGAAATACGAAACGCTTTGAAAGCGGCTACTTGTGCCCTCTCAGTTGCGCCTCATGACTATACATGAAAAAGTGAGGCTGCAGTTTTACTTTTAGTTGTCGCTATAACTTCAAGATGCGCTTAGGACTTGAGGCCTGGCCTGGTACGGATTATTTAACTGACTTCCAAAAAAGGAGGAAGTTCTATGTTCGTAGCGTATGTATTTTTTATGTATATCCCTTGATATTTTCGTCAATTGTCGACGGATTTTGAAAATTCTTTTTCATTTGGTAGAAGAGGCTTGCGTGGTGGTCCCATATAAATTTGTTAGATTCAATATTAGGTACGTATTTTTTCCTCTTAGCCTATCTGGATGATGTTCTAATAAGTTCCTGTCGCTGTTATTTACTTAGCAGGTCGTGATATTAGAAAAATAAAAACTTTTTACAAAAAAAAAACAACAGACTAGTAGTGTTTTTTTTGGAAGTCGGTTGTTTTTTTATTGTTAAAGTTTTTATGAGATGAGGAAAAGCAGAGAAAACTTAATAAAAATATGGGGTAATGGACACGCTGACACACTTCCAATGGTAATCACTTTTATTTTGACAGTTCAAACAATAATTGGGTTGAGTAGACGAACCTTTCAAACATATGAAGCAATGAATTATGAATTTCCTTTAAAATATTTCAGATTGTGATTGATTGTTACGATAAGAGAGAGATAAGATAAATAAATGTATTTTCTTTCTTCTTTCTTTCTCTATAGAATGCTGAAGGTAAAACTGATCATAGTATGGCAGCCTTCACGGATAATGCACCAGCGGATTGAGTTGCAACTTCCATTATTCGTATAGTTATAAAGTTACTGTAGATAAAGTCGGAACACGATCACTGTTTGTGAGTAGAAGTTTTGAAGTTTTAACGATAAACAACTTTAAGCGGAGTCATTAAAAGTGGAGTTTGCTTAATGAAGTGAGCGTTAGGATTGTAGAATTAAGTTTTTGATATTTTAATTGATTATAGAGAACTCTTGGCATTAATGCACGTGTGTTAATGGTGGTATTCCATTTGAAATTATTTTTTGAGTTTTTTTTAAATATAAATCTTCAAAGCTGCGGCATGTAATGATTTTTTAACTACCTACCTGCAGTATTGTCTCTCCTTCTCCCTTGAATCCATCCAAAGGTTGTCTGTAAAAGATCGCTTTTAGCGATAAGACCGCCCATGTAAAATGTCCAAAATGTCTGTAATTTTTATGGTGTACATAATAAAGAGTATTCTATTCTTTTCTTTTTAACTTTTTGAACATTATTTAATTAAATCCTTACTGAAAATCTGGTTCTCACTATACAAAAATTAGGTCTTTTAACTTCTGCTTACAACTAAGCTAAATAATGAAAAGATGCGTTTTCAACTCAAGAATTCTCCAGCTTCAGTCAATATTATTCAAAGTTCTAATAGATAAGGCATTGAGTAAGGACGACTTATAATAATACTATTTTCAGGATAAAAAGTATCCCTATGTCCTTGTCCAGGTACCAGGCTACCTATTTGTAGAATTTCATCTAAATCCGTTCAGCCGTTTTAGCGTGAAAGCATAACAAAGAAAAAGGAAACAAACTCACTTTCGCATGTATACTATTATCATTTATACATATATTATAATACTAGCTGCGCCCCGTGGTTTCACCCGCATATCAATCGCGTGGGAATTTCGAGAAAACATATCCAGGTAGTCCAAATTTCATCAAAATACGTTCAGCCGTTTTAGCGTGAAAGCATAACAAACAAACAAATAGACAAACAAACTCACTTTCGCATGTATAATTAGAATAATAGTTAAGATATATAACATAGAGTTAGGATTTACCATGTGCAAAATATCAAAGGTTGATCGTCTCGTTTCAAGATTAAATACATACCTATACGTAAACCCGACAGCGGCCCATTTGAATAGGCTTTTGTAATGCAAATGTAGCTAAAATATTTTGTGTGAGAAGGAAACCTTGTAAGGGTCTATTAAATTTTATTTGTCGCGCGGCGGGTCCCTTTTAAGAGAACTTGAGAAATCGCTCGGTTAGCTACTTCACTATATTTTGTAGTTCTACACGAGTGGAGGAGGACGATTTTGCCGTGCTAAGGCACGTATGCGTAGGCTTACATCAGAAAACAATCATTTCACTTCCGCACCATTTATAATCTATATCTATATACTTATAATAAATCTGTAGAAGTGAAAATTCTGTACATTGAAGATATCAAAAAAATAAATGGCAGGGGGTGTTACTAGACCGACACCGAACCCAAAAATTTGATTAAAAAAATTTTTGTCTGTCTGTCTGTCTGTCTGTCTGTCTGTCTGTCTGTTTGTTCAGGCATCACGCAAAAACTACCGGTTCAATTACGATGAAACTTGGTATAATTATTCTTTAATATCCTGGGCACCACACTGGGTACTTTTTATCCCGGAAAAGTACCTACCCTATCCTATGGTTGGGGGGTGTCAAAGTTTGTATGGAAGAATTTTAACGCGCTGTCCGATTAACTCGAAACTCAATATTTATACTTAAACCCAAAAATTAAGAATAACGTGTATCAGGATTTTTCGAAATTCAACCCCTAAGGGGGTAAAATAACGGATGAAAGTTTGTATGAAAAATCTTATTCCTTGAGGTAAGAAACATGAAACTTCGCACGAATAGTTATCTAAATAAATTATAAAGTTTGTAGTTTTTTCTAAATTACCCCCTAAAAGGTTGGGGGGTGTCAATGTTTGTATGGAAGAATTTTAACGCGCTGTCCGATTAACTCGAAACTCAATATTTATACTTAAAACCCATGGGGATGTATAGGGGTAATTTCCGACACTCACGCGGGCGAAGCCGCGGGTAGGAGCTAGTGGGAAATATAACTTGATTCTCTAAAAACTTATCAACCGTCTAATGATGGACAATTTTTTAAATTAATGATCTTCTAAAAACGTCTAATGATTAGCACTTTTGTCAAAGCTGGTCGGAGTGACTAACAAGCAAATAATTGCAGTCACGAATACGCGCTGAATTATCAGAAATTTGCTGTTACAGCCAACTAGCCAAGATCATCCATAATTAATCCGTCACAATGTCGCATTTCCCATTTACATAACATAAGACTTAATTCCAACAATCTACATAGAAGCTGACACAAACACAATATCGAAGTAATCAACATGTTGGAATGCTCTAACCACTACTATAATAGAACTATAAGTGGAACACGACTGGTCTAACCAACCAGTTATACCAATTACTTGGTAATTGGTCGATGTCGATGAAGTTCTATGTTGTGTTCATGTATATGAATAGAACTCACAACTAACACGTATTCCTTATCCACACTATTTATTAATGGAATAAGTTATACGTTCAAGGTTTGCATAATTCTTGCTTCTAGCAGTATCTATAACTTGCTTGAATGAATGATTAGATTGCGATTTCTATCTTAATTTTAGTAATAAAAACCTACCGTTTTGACCTACAGCTATCCCAAGAAAACTATGCGTTTCGGTAATCTTCGTGTTTCTGAATGAGTACGAACGTTGCCCGACAAAAGTAAACCTTCTGGTGAAATTTTTTTTGGTACAGAAAGTTGGTAGAAATTAAAAACTTGATTTATACAGCATCAATTTATTAAAACTTATTTCTTCCATAAAATCCATAAAGCAATACTGTAGCTATAAAGAGTAAGGAGCCAAAAGTCTGCACCTTGTGTTCACGCCAAATCATTGCGTCCTATCATATCCACACACCGTACAGTTAAAAATAAAATCACAGCAAACTCATCCTTATTTCCAACGTTAATTGATACCAAGAGCGTCACCAGCACGCCATTAAAACTAATCGCCAACCATTCTCAACGAAGAAACTGGCGCTCGCCTTTGTAAAATTAAAAATGTTAGTTGTTACGTCGCCTGTAATGGATGCATTACGTTTTATTAGTACTTTGTCGAAATGTTGGGGTTAAGCACGACAGATTGTTTACAGATTCAGGTTAAAAGGTCAGCCAGAGGACCAACAGAAGTGTATAACAACATTTTTAACATAACGTAACATCACGCCTTGTTTCCCCGAAGGGTTCGGCAGTGTACATATAGTACACCTACATTTTGGCAAAATCCAGCCCCCGGCCTGCTACAACCCAATAACACTTAGCTCGACCTGGAAACCGATTTTTTTTTAAATTACAGGCCGCCACAATCAATGGTTAAACGTGATTTCCGAGAGGTTCTGAGGCCTTCGTGTAAGTTTGCAAGTGATTAAACGTAACTATCGCGTTTGCGTTAAGATTTGACTGATAGAACATTGACATAATGCTAAGAATATAAAGGTGAGAATAAAACTCTTAACGCAAACGCGATAGTTACGTTTACTCATTTGCAAACTTACACTAAGGCCTCTGATAAGTAATGGATATTCACCCATCCTCGTACCGACCTCGGGAAGCGTAGCTTAATCTTCGATCAACCCGTGCGGCTGTTATTATTGAGCCACGAGCCCCCACGAGCCTCTAGTATTACCTATAGCCACTAATTGGTAAATAAACTAAGTAAATAGTCATAGCAGACGAATACTGACAACGAAAATGATTGTATTCTGAACGAGATCCAAATAGTGCGCGTAACTATATAAAGCACGGTAATTTAATACTACATAAACTCATCCGCAGCTATACAAAAGCTATCTAGAAGACTAATCAGACGATCCTATTTGTGCTGGCAAGTTAAAGCACATGAATGGTGTGATAAAGAGCTGGTCATGTCAATGAACACAATAGGAAGGCAATCATCTCCCACAACGTTATTCAGGCGTTATTGAACTACAGCGTGAAGGATAGTGGCAGTAGGACCAGTATGAAGCAGCATTTTATACTACACAAGGTTTCTATGTTCCTCTAATATCATTGAAGTAACAGAATACTACATTTCGAATCGATCTGACCTGTGGAAGATGCGCACATCCAATCATCAACTAGGAAAGAGCTGATAATCTTCAAACGGCTGAACCGATTTTCTTGAATTGTAGCTAACGAACACTCTCGATCAAGACACCTTTCAAACAAAAAAATAATAATCAAAATCGGTTCAGCCGTTTGGGAGCTACGACGGAACGGACAGATACACAGATAACACCCCTCTTTTTCCGTCGGGGGTTAAAAATAAAACTTAGTCTTTTAGTTCTTTTATGCTGTGTTCCTATTCCTAAGCATAAAATCATCTTTCACAGCGTTACAGGCTGCGTTATTGAACTAGAGCGTGGAGGATAGTGCCAGTAGGACCAGTTTGATATAGGTTCATGTTGATGTTGAGGGTGTGCCAGCCTAGCTGGACATGCGGACATCTCCACTGCTTGAGCAAGTCCTCAACTAGTACCTCCATCTAATGGTTTACTTACTCCTTGATTGGTGGACTTAAAAAAATACTCGGGGCGTTAGGGGATTCCGAACTGTGCCGAACTCACTAATTCCGAACTCGGTGCGAAGTTGTGAGTTCAAACAATCAGTTATAAGATTGTACTTTACATCCCTATACCTAAGGTTGAATGTCACTTTCTCGCCATAAATTGACTAGGCCTATTGGAACGAAGTTCCTTACTTAACGGCTTGCGCGGTAGGACTTGACTGGTAGAAATGGTCACGTAAGGAACAAGGTTTTTGCCCCCTTCACGCGACGTTCTCTCTGTCTCTTTCTTTTATATACAAGTGTATATGCGTGGGAGTATCGCATGGAACGTTTTTCCCAACGGCACACATTTTTGTCTATGTGACAGTTCGATTTTCAAAAGTCGCAGTTGTTTCCTGGCATTTATGAATGGAACATAATAAATGAACCCCACGGCCAACAACATCACGCCTGTAATCCTCCTTAAAGGTCGATTCACACATATCAGTGAACCCACAGTTCCGGCACAGTACCGTTACAGTTCCGTATCCGTGCTACAGTGGTGCGTCAGTGCTTCAATTCACACATATCAGGCACAGTACAGTTCTCTGTGGGTCTTCGTGCACGACGTTCCCTTCAGACTAGCGTTGACGTCGATTGTTTTGATGGCACTCTTCAATAACACAGAATTAGCTATGATAGACATGCTTTAGACGAAGAAGAAGAAGAGAATCGAGGAAAAAATAGAAAATAGGTACATGAAGCATGGAAGTTAAGAGAATCTCGAAGGAGAATTCGTGACATTATACAAAGAATTAATTAAACTAACTAATTCAATCAACACCTCGTCCTCCATTTTGTTTTCGATGCAGCGGCGTCAGTGATCCGTGATAAAATATCGTCGTCGCCGATCACGTCCGTGATGGCCGGTGCCGGCACTGACACTGACGGTACTGAGACGACACTGACACTGACAAGTGTGAATACATCCATAGAGAATGTTTGAAAGAATAATTATCACTGATGCGGTACTGTGCCGGAACTGTGGGCTCACTGATATGTGTGAATCGACCTTTAACATAACTGGCGAAATGTGGGTCCAACTTTGCCTAACTCTTATGTAATATGGGGCTAGCCTATTGCCATCAACCAGTCACAAATACAGTCACCGGGTTTTTACTGAGAAGTTCGCAGCAATTTTTTTTGGCGTTAATATACTGTTCCAAAAAAACTTTTTTGTCACAAGGCTTTATTTTGAATTAAGTCTGCTGCAAACAGGCGCGAATTGTCGCGTGACGCCACAACGGTAATTGTTCTACCCTGAAGTTTTCTTAAAAATTGTATTATTAAAGTCGCGTCGCGTCTGTTTGTAGGAGCGTTTAACTTCGATCGGATACTTACTGTAAGTATCGAAGTTAATTGAAAATAAAATTCTAGTTGCTATTAATAGGTCATCATTCTGCCTAGCCTTTTCCCAATCATGTTGGGGTCGGCTTCCAGTCTAACCGGATGCAGCTGAATACCAGTAGTTGCTATTAATAGGTACCAAGAATTTTATTTTAGAACTTTTAACATCATCTTAACACTCTTTTATGGCTTAGTAACTAGACTAATTAGTGCTAGTCTTGACAAAAAGCTGCCATTCCTTGTACTAAGCCCATAATTATTTTCTACTAATGAAGTCCTAGGAAAATAGGGATATTCCAAGGAGATAGGGATTTGTTTTAATTATAAAGGTACCTACTAATGCAACTATTGCTAAGTTAATTTGTTACGGCAAATTATTTGAGTACAAAAAGAGATTGTTGCCACCCGGATAAACCTACCTTAATAAAGTGTAATTTACTTACTTACTTAACTGTTATAATAATTACTATACCTTGCCCGCGGCTTCGCCCACGCAGATGTCGGAAAGTATCTCACGGGAACGTACTTCCGGGATTAAAAGTTACCTATGTATTAATCCAGAATATAAACTATTTGTGTGCCAAATGTCGCCAATCTGGAATATACGTTAGCTACATAAAATTATATTTTCTGCATCAAATTTATTCCCACACCTCGATAACTTAAAATATGTATAGATAAGTACCTATATACCTATATATATTGTAGGTGCTAAAAACTTTTTAAACTGAAATAAGCTTTTGTCATTAACAAATTAACATAATTTTACAAATCCTTAAAAATAAACGAGGTTAATGTGTTTTTTTTTGATTAAGTAAGATTGATGGTGATATTCGGTCTTCATATTATTTTATTAAAATGTTATTTATAAAATCGGCGCGCTTCCTATTACACGGGACTGAAACAGAATTGGCGAAATGTGGGTGTACTATAGGTACACCTCTGCCTAATCCTTCGGGGATTACAGGCGTGATGTTACGTTTTTTATGTTATGTTTAAAATTAAAAGTCATTTATTCAAACTAGGCTGAGAATCAGCACTTGTCGAACGTCAAAATTACATAAGACAGTCCCCCAAAACGCCAACCCTTCACCACTTCCTAGTGCTTTAGCTGGGAAGAAGAAGTGGCGCAACAAACTCCCCAGCAGCACAGCTGTCTGGTCAGTTAGAAAAACTGATTCTATGCGCAAATTCATTTACCTTTCGCAAGACAAAACATTCATTTAATGATTAGCCATATTATGTCAGCGGTATTACGGCGTGTAACGGTATTATTGTTATCAGCATCTTTCATAATTTAAGCAAACAATACAACCAATCCATCATAGTTAACCACCAAATCGCTGAAATCCTGAATAAAACTGAAGAACGCTCAAGTGCACCAATTAATACTTTCAGAGTTCTGAATGACCACGCTGAGCGGTTTCGTTCAAATTCGTTCAAATCATTCAGATGGAAACTTGCGGGAAAATGTTCAACAGATAAAGCTAAACCATACCGTTGCATATAAAATTCATTGGACTTAACTTTGCAGAGTTGCGAGTTATTGGATATACGTGGAACTTCCAATGTGTCAGTGTGTGTTCTTGTCGTCTTACTTTAATAATAAATTAATATATAATTAATAAAAAATTAATAAACGTATTTTATTTATTTTTTATTTATAGTTATTAATATTTTGTGATTATAAATACCCTTGTTTTTATCTATGCATGAGTTAAGCATAATTATAATGTGCTGTGTTATAATTTGGTATACAATGGAATAGAATGTCTTTATTATGTACCTACCATTATACGAGTATTATAATGCCATACGAATAACAGATATTATTTATATCTATAAATAATTTAAATGTATTTTCTTTCTTTCTTTCTTTATAATTCGTATTGAAAAAGAAGAAGTAAAAAGTATAATATTCAATAATACAGTGTGCATCGACACGTAAACTGCATGAATCCAGCACATGGGATGCAGCATACTTTGTGTACGGTTATCAAAAAATAAGTTTTCACATGTATATAATTAAGTTTGTTTCGCATAATTATGAACAAATTCATAGGAATATTATATAATATATATTAATATAGTAACTTTTACAAAAAAAATAAACCACGTCCAAAACTATAAAGACGTTAGTAGCGTTTATAAATAAGGGCTTAGATGTGTATATCTTGGGGAACCCGTATTTATAGCCATTACTTCAGCTTTAGCCCATGCGTCAACCAAAATAATAAGAAAACTACCTAATTCTACTAAATTAATGACCCATAAAAATCGGATTACTCATAAATTAGATTTTCCAAACTAACGGACAAACTTTTTCAAAGAGCTCTATTTTTAACCGTGTCAGAGCTTCGGAATAAAAGTCAATAACTTCTTGATAATTTATTCAAAAGTTAGACGAGTTCAATTTAAGTTAGAAATTATTCCGATCAAATAAGTTACGGTCGATCTGATCTAATCTTTGTTGCTACGAAAAGGGTAACTAACGGTTTCAACCCTGTATTTATAATGTTATTTTGGTAGGTACTAAAGATCTTTTCTTCTTATTACAGGCAACTTTCCTGTAGACAAGTTTCAGATACAAATATAATGTACCAACATTTTATAGGTCAGAAAAAAAAAACTTTTTTTTTTTTGTTATTTTGACTACTGCATCGAAAATAATAATTGGAGAGATAAAGATTTGTATCGTAGAAGATTATCGATAAGCCTCTCCGTCCAATAAGTCTATAGAGAAACTTTATTCAATTAAATTATTACTCGTAGCCCACCAGCTAATACTAATCATAAAATTATGATGAGTAGTTTAGAAGTTATGAGGGAACAAATGAACATACATACATACATACCGGTCAAAAGCCGACTTGATTGGAATGTCTTCAGAACCAAATATTATACTTATACCACCTAGTACACACGAAGACTAAAAGTTTAATGATTATATTTAATTAAAGTTAACATTAACATGCATGCAATGCAATGCATTTTAAATTCACCAAATGCTTTTGGGCTAAAAATAAACCAGTCATTTGCAAATAGGTTTTGGAAAGTGTTGAGTGTCCGCGTTTTTTGCGGTCTACGGAACGTAA
Organism: Eupsilia transversa; assembly: GCA_914767815.1. NCBI lineage: Eukaryota > Metazoa > Arthropoda > Insecta > Lepidoptera > Noctuidae > Eupsilia > Eupsilia transversa. The sequence continues at coordinate 4,811,297 of OU611880.1, forward strand.
CGCTACGCGAGTCCACTTGACGGGACGGGACGTAACGCTACGCGAGTCCGCTTGATGGCACGCCGTAGCAATTCGTAGCAATCCGTAGCACACCATGCTCGTAGCTACCTTTGTGGGCTACAATACACGGTCAAATTATATTAGCTAGCGAAACTCCGCTTGATGGCTATCGATATCTAATAGTAATAGTTCATTTATTTATAATAACATTGTTAGAAACTTGATAAATAGTTATTAAACAAACAATATAATATTCTAAGTACAGGTGACATCGGGGTCAACGGCCGATGGTAGTGTAGTTACATAAAATTGTGAGTTTAAAAAATATTCTTTGTTTTTTTATACATCGTCATTAGAATATCTATAGGTACCTATGGTCATCCATACGTACACAACGATTCGTAAAAAACGACAAAATCTTGTCGCACTATTTAAAATTCACCTTTCTTTGTTTACCAAAAGAAAAAAATGAAGCCTTCCGTCTCTCAATGATTTATCTTTCCTTGTCTTGTTCTAGTTGTAGTTTGGTAAGCCGGTCCGGGGTGATTAAAACAATGCAAAGCGGTTATAACTTGGACAAGGCGCTCGTTAGTATTCCGGTAGAAAAAACTTGTTCCCAGAACTCTTTTCTGCGGTAAACTTGATATAAAGAAATATTTCTTCAAGTCAGGAATAATGTTCTGCTGAGATTCCGTTTCTACGTTTTAATGTGGATGGAATTATTTAATTTCCTTTTCTATTGTAGGTATAGAATATTGGTTGTCATGATATTAGAGATGGGCCGAATGTGGTTTGAACCGAATCCGAACTTCGGCAGAACATTCGGTTAAAATGAAAAGTTCGGCCGAAGTTCGACCGAACTTTGGTTCAATTTCGCGCACTTTTTCGAGAGCGACACGTTGTCACTTGTTTACGCATTTATTTCAATTATTGCTAGATGTACCTGGCCCGCACACAGCGCTCCCACCGCGTGTCCCGGAGCCGGCCGGTCATTAGCAAATAAAGTCATCCTCACGATTTAATTTAAGGTTTACATTTACAATGTTCCTTACCATGAGTAAATAAAAGACATAATTTTATTTTACAGTTATGCTATTCTAATTCTATTAAATTTCAGTCAAAATAGTGCAAATAGGTTTTATTTTTCTTGCATAACATCATCATCACGCCGGCATGCCCCAGGGTTAGGCAGAGGTGTACCTTCATATTACACCCTCATTTCGCCAGTTTTGTATAAGCCTCATGTAATAGGGGGCAAGCCTGTTGCCATCAACCAGGCACAAATCTGACTCCATGCTACTACTGAGAAATTCTAATGGAAAAGTTGGAAAAATCCAATAACACTTTGCTAGACCTGGGAATCGAACTTACGAATAATCGAATGTACGGTAACGTAGGTTTACCTAATATTTATATTTTTCCTTATCAAACTGCAGTTTTCATAGCTTATCTACGGCCGAAAGAGGTAGAAGTTGAAAGAAATGGCAACGATTAATTTGTTACATTATTCATTTTTGCTTTTAGACTATTGGCATGAAAAATCTTATCATTATACATATCTGCGTACCATAGAGATGTACATAAGATCGGTATTTTACTTGATTTGAATTTAAAAGAGCATCCATGGAGCTTCTTGACCGTGCTTCAGTCCGAACCTAATATGTTTTGGAATGAGTAACAAGCTTCATTTTCCTGACTGTCTGACTCCTTGAAAATTCAAAAGTGCCTGTAAATGGTTTTAGGTAAATGCGTTGAGTTTGAGTTTGTAATGATGAGTATTAATACAGGCTGACTTCGAAAACATGCGACAAAATTTAAAGGGGTGTTCTACCCATCAATATGAATAACTTTTACTATGGGACCAACTAAGAATTCGCAAAAAAAAAAACGACCTTCTTATACAAAATGATATATTATCGGGTATACCTATACGCAGGTAGGTCGATTTTTTTTTGAGAATTCAATTTGGGTCCTGTAGTAAAAGTTGTTCACATTGATGGGTAGAAAACCCCTTTAAATTTTGTCGCATGTTTTCAAAGTCAGCCTGTATACTAAACAGAAACAGGACAAACTTTCCTTTCCCGATACACTGTGCATTATTGTTAATTTAATCATAACGACTGTTCCAAAACCATATATATTGTACCCAAGATAATAGTTTAAACTGCCCTACATAAGTACTACCCTTTATATAATTATTCATCAAGCGTTATCTACAAAGCGGATAGGCAGATAGCCAGGTGAGATTTGTAATGTGCGTGCCAACTATTGTTATGTGACCAAATCCTGAAATCTGTGGGTTTAACAGCGCCTCCGAGACATTTTGTGGGACCTTCAGTATTACAGTTAATGATAACGCGTTCAATGCCTATTTGTTTGGGATAACAAGGTAATAAGTTTAATATGCTAATAATATTGGCTATTTTGTTGGCGTAGGCTTTTATTTTTCCTGGGAGAATGGTTTTGGAATGTGGATTGAACAATTTATACCTATAAAATTACATGTGAAGTAGTTAAGCGATAGCAAACTCAAATATTTTGATAACTTTAGACAAAACCGTTTCGAAACTAGTTTGATTAGGTCTGCCCACACCCTAAATAGATTCAAATCACAAATTATTATCAATATTCTGCCCTGCGTGAAATGACGCATCATTCAAATTCTAAACAAGACATATTGCCGATAATATGTGCGTGAAATCATTATTATTCTCCATTTTCTCATCTAATTACCGTTTCAAACTAGCAACCATGAACACGACGTGGCGATATTACCACAAAATACTGGGAAAATTACCAACACCGGCATTATTCACGAGTTTTGGTATAACGTTACTAACATCATGAACAGATGCCTGACTCTGATTTTATTGGGTCGGTACTTCACGCATACAAAACCATATAAATGTTATAAAGTTTGGTATGGGCACTAGTAAATGTAAGCGTCCGTAATTCGAATTATGATAAATAAATGAAATAATTAGGATTGCGGATTTGAAAGAGGCATCTAGTTTATCTCAATGTGATATTATTTTTAATGGTATTTATCGTTTTTTTTTACATATTTATCCCATAACTCTAGGGTTGTATTCTATAAGTAAAAATAATACAAAAAGTCAGACATGCGCTATACTTTGTGTAAATTATTTCATCATCTCTCAAAAACGGTGAAGGAAAACATCCTGAGGAAACCGGAACGTCCAAAAATCGCAGACATGTGACATCTACCACCCCGCACTGTGCCCTCACAGAACGGAGGCCTGGGCCTCAACAGTGGGAAAAATAAGGTCCGTATTACAGAACCGCACTCATGAATCAAGCATTACTTAAAAAATAGTTTCAACCAATCAAAAGGCTTTAAACGAGTTTTAAGTAATGCTTGAGTTTTGAGTGAGGTTCTGTAATACGGGCCTAAAGCCCGGTTTCCACCGCGAAATGGGTCCGTTCCGCTCGCGGTGGAAACCGGGCTTAAGAGTCTAAGAGAGTCCTTGCAGTGAGTTTAATATTTTTTAACCTAATTTTAAGTGAGTTACCTAGTTATTGCGTGACTAACATCCATAACCTCGCTCAACTCTTTCAAATAAAACTTCATTCGATATCTATGTGAATACAAAATGCTCTTTATTATAAGCATCTGCTCAGCAGTGCTCTCAATAAAGATGTGAATTCTTTTTCGTTTTTAAACTGCAAATCTAGGACTGAGATGGGTTGCATTAAAAATATTAGGAAAGTATTTTATCATTCCTCTTAAGAGGAGTTTCAACGATATCATTCTTCTAGCGGAATGTTGAGTGAATTTTAATGGATTTCTGGTTAAGGAATTGAAATGAATTTTTGTCGACATAGCTCACAGAATAAGCTAGTTGAAGTGGCAATGGGCTGCCATATGAGCTGAACGCTGAGAGTAGAGACCGCGAATCGGCAAACTTAAGGTAAGATAAATAACCTAATGAAATGATAACAAGGGCAATTAACTTTAGAATAATGTTAGCACACTATGACAGTTCAAATACAAGAGAGTGCTCCTTGTATTTGAACAATTGTTTGACTCTCCGTTCATACAAATGAATGATGTAGCATCATTATTCTGATGTCTTTCTACTCGATGTGGACGTAGTCTCAGAGTTATATTGAATTGTGGTGGAGATTCCAGTGTTTCATCAGGTAAGTATGTTTCATCATGAACATCTTCAAATAGAGCGGAGTCATCAGAAGAAATTTCAAGAATTTGAGAGGTGATCTGTGTTTCATTTGTTTCATCTATGTTTTCTGTTCCAGATTCATCGTGATCTTCAAATAAAGGTAAGTCTACTGTTTTGTTTTCTTTTATTAAATTATTTTTCTCCAGTTTATTCTCCTTTTTAAGTGTGCAAACTTCCTTCTCTTTAATATTTTCTTCCTTTCCTTGTATGTTAACAACTTTCTTTCTCTTTACCGTAGGTTCTAAGAATATAACATCTCTACTTATAATTCCTTTTTTTGTTTCAGGGTCTATGAATCGTTAGCCCTTAGTGGAATCACTGTACCCTACAAATATCAACTTACGTGACTTAACATCAAGCTTTGTCCTGTTTCCTTCAGGGATATGTACCATCACGTGACTTCCGAAAATCCTTATATGACTCAAATTAGGCTTCTTTCCAGTCCATACTTCATTTGGGGTCACATCGAATAAAGAAAGATTTGGCGAGCGATTGACAATATAGGCGGCTGCGGCTACTGCTTCAGCCCAGAATGTGTCTTGCAAATCAGTAAGTAAGGTAGATGATACTTGCAATGTAGGTGGACCGACGATCTTTGCAGGGTGGCTGGTAGCAACTGGATGAGAGTTGCCAAAAACCGAATTGAATGGCGTGCAATTGGACCAGCCTATGTACAACAGTGGACTGCTGTAGGCTGATGTGTGATTACAAAAATAAAAACAAAATTTTCGAGATTTAGACACCATAATCAGCTGCTTACGTCAAACTAATATCGACAATTACAATATTCTTTCTAGCACTGAATTCCAAAACATTACCGGAAGAGTTAATACTATCTGTAAACCAAAATAGAAGTGGGTATTGACCTCGCGTCCCGCTTGCATAAACAATGAGATACCATTTATCAAATCTGATACCTACTCCTGCTGCTGGCATGGTGTCGTTGATAGTTATATACCTATGCGTATTTTGAATCACTAAGAAAAGGTTTCAAGGGTTTTATCGGGGTATTTTGGTCTAATATTAATAGTTTAAGGGTTAGATCGGACTCCTAGGTTAAGCTGTAGTGGTCGGGAGCAGTTTTTGATGAGTATTCGTACCATTTCATTGATGGCCATTCTTAAATAGGCATCTCGCTGGGACTGCTTCACTCGAGTGAATGGTTTAATCGAGTGAATGGTTAACTCGAATGAATGGTTAACTCGAGTGAGGGATCAATTTTGTTTCATTCCACATTCACACGACACCGAAAAATTACATAGGGATGAACGTTCATCTGATCTGCTCCTTTCACTTCATTTTTCGATCATTCGGTAGCTGGGTGGAAGATAGTGCCTCAACAACGCTGGATCTATTTAAAAACAAATTAATTTTTCACGTTCGATTTATTTTGTAATCAGACGATTCCTAATGAAAGGCAACAATTAACAAAAAGTGAAGTGTCTAATATCGGATTTAGTAAACGATTGCGTTTAGAATAAATAAACGCAAAACAACCTGTCTGTTGTTCAAATATATTGGCCTAACGTTTTAAATGTGAAAACGCCAAAAATAGTTCAGCGCCGATTTTTACCGATAGTGGTTGCGCGAATGGTTTGATTAAAATATTTATTCAATTCATTTTCCTCACAAAACCGACTTGTATTCTATTTCAATAACATGTTATTCTATTGATCTACATAATATACATTACATTGTGAAATAAAATAGTTGAACTATTTTAACACGTAATTGTAAATGTCACAGAACAAATGGCCGATGGAGCCGAAAGGTTCTAGAGTGGTGACCGCGTGCTAGAACACGTAGATTTAGAAGTCCTCAAGGTAGACCGATGACCTTGTGAAGGGCGCAGGACTCCGTTGGATGCGAGAAGCACAAACTGGTCGAAGTGGTTGTGCTTGGGGGAGGACTATGACCAGCAGTAGACGGGATTGATGATGAAGATAATAATTTAAAAGTACACCCATCTTTTAAGTGCAGAGTATGATATGCATAATGATATGTACTCATAAAAGTGAAAGAACGCATCAAATAAATGCTACATACTTATAACAAACACTACAAATGTAAAAGGGTTGTTTTAAAGCGGTCGTACGCCTTACCTCTACGACCCTTTTTCCTCTGGGGATGAGGCAATTGAAAATTATCAACGTTTTCAAAGCTAAGTGCATCGGTCTCACTTTAGAGTTTATTATGAAAATATATGTTCTGTGTGTAAAAAAAAACATTTTAACCTCACAAGCTCGGAAAGATTCTGTTTGTCATTCGAAATCTGAGTGTAAAAGTGCATTTTACCCGCTAGCGTGGAAAGAGTTTTTAAAATTCGAACTTTTCTATTCAATAATTTTCTATACCGCCGGGTCCACTGAAAATGCATAAATACGTATTTCATGTCAATGCGCCAACCTCATTACTAGAATAATCGCACTGGCCAGTAAGACGACTGCATGATGTTTTTCTTGCACCTAGCATTTTCCTCGCTGTAGTGAGGTGAAAAGTTGTGTGTTTCGCTCGGCAGCAAAGTTATTCTGGGTCTGAACCTTTGAAACCTTTGCAACGCTCAGGATTCTATATTTGAACCATTCACTTGCTCAGGTTTCAATACAAGTACTCGCACCAAAAAACAACTTTGCAGCCTTGCATAACAAATAACTATTGTCACTTCAGAAAGAGGCATGGTTCTTTTTTCAAGTTTTTGAAGTAGGCGTTTTATTATTTTAAAAGTTAAATACCTTTTACTCTAATTAGTCACAGTTCATCTTCCACCTGTCGTGGTAATATTTTCTTTTTGTCTAATGCTGTTATTTTGAATTTTGTTTACTAATTGTATTTTATGTTTTCATACGTTTTTTTTAAAAGTTTATTACGATGTTGTATTGTGGTGAATGCTGTGTATATCTATATTAGGCATAATAAATATCAGTACTTTTATTTTGTTATTGTTCTGTTCTAATTTTTTGTATGTACTTGCTGTTGCTGTACCAAATAAATAAATGAATAGTATGCACTGGGAACTATTTATCACAATATTGTATTTTTAGCACTAACACATAAATTCAACGTAAAAAGTGTTCAATATTATTCCCATTATTTCCTTACCATTCTATAAAATAATTCTGTAAACATTGTTGTCGGATTAGTATTAGCTTCATACATTTATTATTGATTTAAACTTTTCGCACTCAAAAAAGGTACAAATGCAGGATTAATGCCTTAGGCATTCTCTACCAGTCAACCAAGGCTGGTGAAGAGATTAGATGGCAGGTGCTGTTTGAGAGGAACAAAGAAAAAAAAACATAATGCAAATGTAAATAAAATAGGTACAACAGCATAGGTAAATAGTAGGGGAGTCATGTATCGTACATGGTACGCGCGCATTGCATAGATCAGCACTTTTCCGTCGCCTTGCACAAATTATAGTTTAACGCGACAGTACCAACACAATTACTGTTCATAGTCAGCTGTTCACACAAAATTCATATAGCATTAATTACGTGGTAGTTATTTTTTTATTTTTTTTATTTTGCCCCACATTAGGAATTTCTCCTGTATCGTGGGTGCGTTTACAAACATTTAAACTGACATACACAAACAGCCAGACCCGGAACAACTACATGTAGGTCATACAAATATTTGTTCCGTGCAGGAATCGAACCCGCGACACGCAGCGCAGCAGTCAATCGCTTAACCACTACGCCAACCGTGTCGTCAAATAAAAATATATTCAATAAACCATCACCTTTGGCTATCCGTGACTTATCATTTCAAGCTATCACACAAGGTGTGTGCGACCCATTCAGCAACGCATACAACATACATTATTTACTACATTTTACATTCGTTCTGGTGGTTCTTAAGCAAAATAAAAAAATGTGCTATTATAGGTAGGTAGGTACAGTAACGGTCATAAGTGGAGTAGCAATTTTTCAAAGCAATAGATTGACGCTTCGGTTTAACTTACGACCTTCTTATAATAAGTCATAGACACACACACACACTCTCATTAGTTTAACAATTATAGTATTTCATAAATTCAACTCGTTACGCATATGTCATGATAGCTTAGTGGTTACCGTATTTGGGTTGACGCGTTCATGCGTAGAGAGTCGTGGGTTCAAATCTCACGCGCGGTGATAGTTTTTTAATGTTTTAAAAATCACTCGAATAATCACGCTATTGACTATATCCTTGTTATGTTCGTCGTGTTCACTAAACTCGCCAAAACTTTATGATTATACCCACGAAAACCTAAATAAAGTTAAATGATAATTAAAGTAGACAAACGCAGTTAACTTACGACTCATTCACCGCGAATAAATAGAACGATGCTTGTTATTGTGGGTTAGTGACGTGTGTTCAATATATTAGCGGTGTCTAAAGTTCATTTTGAAATGCAAGCAAAGAATATAGAAATGAAAGCGAATATTATTGCGCTGCGTAAAAGCAGACTTAATATTTATCACAAATATCTGATAAAACCGGACTGAGTGTGAGTAATTTATGATTTAATTATTTTATCAAACATTTATCTAATTAAATTATAACTGCTGATCCTGGTAATTGTTTTTTGAAACGTTTTATTTTTACCTTATTAATATTATTTATTTATTGCATAATTTAAGTAAATGAAATTGTTTCTGATCTGATTTGGTTTTGTAGCTATAGTTTGGTTTTGTAGCTATACTTTATAATAACTTACTTATTTATTTCAAAACATTTGTTAACTTTAATAATGCTCGTCTAGTTACAACCACTGATCTTTAAATGTCTCATCTGTGGATAAAGTCTAAATAGAAGAAGAAATATATAATTTCAAAGTAAATTTATTTACTTAGATTTTTGAACGATGAAAATAACATTTTAATTATTTATGTGAAATTTCTATTGACAATAATTACTTATTAAACTTTTTGTTTTAGAGATAAAAGAGACGCAGCGACAACACATGGTCAGCGAATACAAAGTTAATAATATAGAATAACAAGACGTTTGAAGAATTATTCAACACGTCTTTACGAACCGTGCGCCGTGCAGTCCGCGCAGAAGGTTTGCATTACATGTTACCCACAGTGTGCAATGTTTACGTGCGTGAGTGGTTAAACACCCGGAGATAACAGTTATTTCACGGCCAGCACGATCTCCTGACCTCCACCCTATAGAACACCTATGGGGTTTGATGATACAGCGATGGGAAGCACGGAATGAGCGGTCTGATGAGCAGTTGAAGTTGCATTGTATAGAAACATGGGAAAATTTAAGGGGAACAGATACAGATAAATGCTTCAATATATGAATTAAAATCTAAAATAATAATAATTATATTATAAAATTTATATTATAATAATTATAATAAAATAATAATTATTATTTTTATTATAATCACGAAATAACATCTAATATTTAAAAATGTAAAATATATGTATTTAATGAAATAAAGGAAATAATTATAATTATATTGTGTCATATCCGTAATAAGGATTATTTTGAGGTTTAGTTTCAATCTTCTTTTCGTAATGAAAATGAACACTTAAGCTATAACCTCAATAAGTCCTATTAAATACGATTTGTTAACTATTCGTTACACGAACGTGAGGTCTCAAACTTACTCGTAGTAAAATAAAAGTAGTAATACTGAGTAATTTATTTGTATTGTGACAACGATTCCGCATTTGTTATATTTACGTGGGTAGATTTGCGTAGATTTGCGAGTTGGTTTGTTACATTACCCACACACAAAAGTAATTAAAGGACATTATTATTTATTATTAAGATACAATATTATATTATTAAGCCTGATTGTCAAGGTTCACGGTACTTTATCTCAATAAATTGTTATTTATTGGAAAATAAACTGTTTTAATTCTAGAAATTTATTTATTTAAACTTCATAAAATGATAACGAATAAACATTTTGTAATCACTTATTAAACATTTTTATTCTTAACCCCTTTTTTCAATAACAATATAAGTAATAATAAAATTAGTTATTAATTAATAATCTTGTTTATTAATTTATTGAATAATAAAAGAACAGATGAAGATGATTGTTTAAAAGAAAAATAAAAGTTTGATTTCGTGATTTGAACCCAGACCTATGTGTTTCACCATACACTTCGATACGCTACCAGCTATCGGAACTTGATACCAATATGTGAATTTTTAGCACTAGTATGAACCGACCAAGGTCACGAGTAATTACGTACTCTGCGAAAAAGTGACGGTATGCTTTTTGTTTCATTCGACGCCAGTGAGAGTTCTGATGTGTATTCTGTGTTGATACATCACTTACACACACAGATATAGGTTCGGCCTGTCGCTCGTTCACAGCAATACAATCATAAGCGTGATAATGCACTTATGACTGCTTACTGTACAATATGAACTTCAATTTTATTTGATCTGAACTCTATGAAACACTTTTTTTAGAAAATGAACCGTCTCTCTTTAAAAAAATAAGCGTAACTATATTTCAAACATTGAGAAATTAAATTAGATTTGCATAAAAGTATTTATTTCTTCAGGGACCTGCTATTTAAAAAAATGTCTTTTGGAATATGATTGAATTATATTTTAATGCCTTTCTATAGACTTTTAAAACTTGGCTACATTTTCTATTATTTATTTATTTATTATAAGGTAGCTATTAATTACGACATTCAATAAATTGTTCATATCTCTCTTAGCTAGGCCAGTAAATCAGCCTCAATTGTCAAAATAAATAAATTAAAATATAACAACAATTAATTCTAAAACAGAGGATGTGACAAATTGTAATACATTAGACATTACTATCTAAACCATACCGTCAGTCACACTCGCACTTGATTGAAATTCACCGCAGGGATTAATTACCTCGCGTTACAATTATTTAAAGTCCTAATTATTTTGACAGCTCTGTTATTGTTATTATCGGTGAATTAGATACTTGTGACACATAAAATCACGCCTGTATTCCCCGAAGGATAAGGCAGAGGTGTACCTATAGTACTCCCACATTTCGCCACTTAAGCTTAAATCCCACATAATAGCGAGCCTGTTGCTATCAATCGGGCACAAATCCAGATACCAGGCTGCCACTGAGCTATTCCTGACGGAAAAACTAAATAACACTTTGCCAACCTGGGCATCGAACCCTGGACCTCATGCTCAGCAGGTAGCGCTTCCGAACACTAGACCAACGAGGCAGTCAACAACTACAACTGAATTAATAATTAAGAATCCAATAGTACTATAATCTCTTTTGTGTAGTGGGAATGTCTAGAGAAGGTGAGGAGAGAATGCAGACCCAAACCATCCTATAGGCGCCTTGAACCAACCTTTTTAGAGCATGAACTCTAAAGAAATGGCTGAAGTCGTCTTTGACTTGTCTCTGGTCGGGTGGCGGGCATTTAATTATTTTCATGCATTATCATATATTATCCTGCTTATCACGAGCCAGTCATGTTTCATGTAATCTTTTCTTTACGTAGAGTGATCTTAGTATCATTTCAAACTCAAACTCAAACTCAAATTCTTTATTGCATTCATGTGTACACCAGTTATTACATGATTATAAGTAAGATCCAACATGAAACCCGGTTAGGGCACGGCAACATAAAAGATTGGATAAAACAAGCATCCAGTGAGACACTGGATTTCAAGTTTGTTAAACAAATATAATAATAAATCGATAATATTACTAGCATTTGGTTTATGTCGTTATTCTAATTAGTATCATGAGGTTATTACATTATTTATTATATTACATTAATTTGTATTCATTTTATATTTTATTAATTATATTTTATGATATGTGTAAGTGTATGCATGTGTTCTTTTTGTGTAAGCATTATTTCAATAACTGTAAGTAATTATCTATCTATAATATTTACCAAATATTTTTAACCGACTTCCAAAAAGGAGGAGGTTATAAATGTTCGTAGCGTATGTATGTTTTTTTTTTTTTTTTTGTGTATGTCCGTCGATATTTTCGTCAATTGTGGACGGATTTTGAAAATTATTTTTTTGTTTGAAAGGGTATGCTCTCAAGGTGGTCCCATATAAATTTTATTAACTTACCTTGAGTACTTTTTGAGTTAGCTTCATTAATACGTATTTTTCCCACTTAGCCTATATGGACGATCTTTTAACATTTTCCTGTCACTGTTATTTACATAGCAGGTCGTGATATTCGACCACGATAGATTCGATCGATAACTAGTAGGGGGTAGGTACCACAACTAAAAAGTGTTATTCTAAGTATTCTGAGACCGAGTAAAAGCATTTTTGTGTTATTCCTTCAATCTTCTATCATTTACACGTAGCGATCACCCGTAGCACAACCACACCACACCGGCAACATGAAGACTGGCGCTAATTTGTACGAACACATTTTGCCGTCACCATCAACCGTTTGGGCGATACTGATCACATCAAGATCACGTCGCAGCCACAACACAATGATCAGCGAGACCGGGCAGTAACGGCCGGCCATATTGCAAACACTACGTTAAGTGGACCATTTGTTTTGGTTTTGTAGTTACCACAACGCAACTGCAAGAAGCTGCAGCGACACTATTCACACGAAACCACTGCTTGCTCACCTTTTGTCGCTGCGATGTGGTGTGGTTGTGGTACGTGTGATCGGACCCTAATACTGAAATTCGTGCTGTTGTGTCTACTATCGTGTTGATAGCACGTATTAAATATTATAGTGCTGCATGAGGCACCTGTTCCACAGCCAGCGATTTACGAGAAAAAAAAAAAATGTAAACAAAAATATTTAGTAACCTATTCCGCTTAACTATTCCTAAAGAGTCATAAAAAACCCTGTAAAAATCGACACGTGTTTCACCTGTCAACGAGGCATCCTCAGGATGACGATTGACTTGCCGCGAACCCGAACACGACGTATGGCAAAAATAACGTTTCTTTTTGGTTTGTCTGTCTGTCTGTTTATTCCGCCTAATCTTCGAAACGGCAGGACCAATTTTGACGGAACTTTCACTGGCAGGTAGCTGATGTCATAAATAGTAGGCTACTTTTATCACGCAGGTGAAGCCGCATGCACCCACTAGCAAGTAATAACCTCAACACAAGTAGGTAGCTATTAATTATAATAGCAGGAACTTACATCAAAGGAACTGAAGTGAGATATCTATTAATTGCCAATATATTTGGCGACACACTAATAAACGTCTAGTGACTCAGGGAGTATAGCTTGTTGATATTATTTAGTTATTAGTTTATTACGAGGATAGCGTTGGATTAGGATTGAGCAGTAAAATTGGAACCGCATAGAGTAGGTACTGCAGTGTTTTCTGTAGCTTATACAAGGTCTTTTTTTATATCCCATAACTATAGGGTGTGAATTTTTCAACTATCTTTTTATTTGGTTTCATTTTTCATACATAATAATTCGATAAAGTCATCGCGCCAAGATGCGCACATACAATCATCAACTAGAAAAGAGCTGATAATCTTCAAACGGTTAAACCTATTTTCTTGAATTGAGCTAAGAATACTGTCGATCAAGACACCTTTCAAACAAACAAATAATAATCAAAATCGGTTCAGCCGTTTGGGAGCTACGACAGACAGATAGACAGATACACACGTTAAATTTATAACACCCCTCTTTTTCCGTCGGGGGTTAAAAATACAAGTATTTCAATAAATCTTACGATGAAATAAAACAGAATGTGATGAATGTTATTCTAAACTTCTGTCAATGTGACGTTGACGTTCACGAGATCAAGCCGACAAGTACAGCTCCTTGAGGGATGTTGGTAACTGAGATACTGTTATCATGTGTTTATTAATTAGAAATGATATCGTAATAATGGCGTATCAAATGATATCGCTCTTGAGTACGTCATTGCGGTTATTTTTATTAATACTGGCCTTAGAATTGTCTACGGGGCCTCTGCGAGTTGGCTTCGGCCTCTCGAACACCTTCCAAAGGTCCGGGACCCAAGGATCCCGCGATATATCAAAGATTTAATATTGTTAATCTTATATTAATTTTTATATTTAATTTGAGCTTACATACACGACAAGACAGCGGCATACGATTCGTTCCGATTTCAGTCGCGCGCAAACTTATCATGGGCGCAGTCTAATTAATATTTGACCCGGAGTTTTCTAATTAATATTAGGCTCACTTATTACTTTCGACCTACAAAAGCCTTGGTGAAACTACATAAAAAAGCGTTGATACTTTACTCAAAACTATAATCAACGGTTCATTACATTTACTGAAACTTTAACTTATTACTTAGCCAATTTGTAAGCTTACTACGACTTAAGTTTACAAGTAAAGTTACCGTAAATCATTTTGCACTGAACAGTTACTTGAAAGTGGTTGTATCTACTGATTTATAGCTTTATTAAGAGCCTACGCGTTTTGTGTGCCCCCCTTACACAATTCTCTTATCATAGTAGGTACTTATCCCTACTAAGAGCATAATACATTGTGTTCCTTTTGATATCCCATAACTCTAGGGTATTAATGAGACCATGTCAAAGAATCAACTGCGATATGAATTATTTTTAACCCCCGACGGAAAACGAGGGGTGTTATAAGTTTAACGTGTATATCTGTGTATCTTTGTACCTGTGTATCTGTCTCTTCCCTCGTAGCTCTCAAACGGCTGAACCGATTTGGATTGTTATTTTTTTATTTGAAAGGTGTCTTGATCGAGAGTGTTCTTAGCAACAATTCAAGAAAATCGGTTCAGCCGTTTGAAGATTATCAGCTCTTTTCTTGTTGATGATTGGATGTGCGCATCTTCCACAGGTCTGATCGATTTGAAATGTGGTATTCTCTTACTTCAATGAAGAAGAACACAGTAACCTTGAACCGTTATTGCAGAATCACCTGGAATTGTGTCGGGGGTTATTTAAATGTTTAATTTTAACTTGTTCAATTTTTTTTTATAAGGTTTATGTTATCCACGTGTTTTACAGAGTTACGTCACGTTACAGTTACGTGTCTGTAAATTCGTTACTCTTTATTCCCAAAGTAAATGTTTAATAGCGCTGGTGCTACCAAACCCCATACAATCAATCTGCCTAAGCTTTTCCCTACTATATTGGGGTCAGCTTCCAGTCTAACCGGAAGCATTATACCTGTATTTTTACAAAGAGTGACTATTTCACCTTCCAACCAACCCTAGTAACTGGATAACACGTTTACCCTTGGTAAGATTGGATGTCAGACTTTTAGGCTTCTGACTACCCGTGACGATCTAGCAAGGAGCAAGGATCTACGAATGTCATCCGGAACCAACGGCTTAACGTGCTTTACGAAGCACGGGGGGTCTCGATATGTAACGGATCGTCACCCATCCACGAACCGACCGCGGCAAGCGTAGCTTAACTTTTGATCGACCAGGGGCCTAAGTCTACTAATATATAAACGTTACAATGGTTTCTCAATGGTGAGTTTTTGACAAATTTGCCATACAAAAACTGTCAAAAACTCACCATTGACCAAAGTCTAAAGTTTACAATGGTCTCTCCATTGTAAAGTTTAGAAATTAGTAGACTTTGGCCCCTGTGCAGCTGTTATTATTTAGCCATGAGCCTTTTATAAAAAAACTGACAAAGTTCGTGTCGGAGGTACCAAAGTTGGGATGAACTACGGTGCCAGAGGTAAGATATACACACGAGATACGCACACGCAAGGCTGAGGTTACCCTGTCACCGCACCACAACTATCTTGCCGCCATGGTGTATTCGAGCGAGCCAGGCATTCGAACTACGCATAACGCGACGCACCTATCGGCGTTGCGGTTTTTGGAGCAGTAGGATTTCGCGTTGTGGTGCCGCACCGGTGTGTTATGATCTCAGCCTTATTTACATCTATCTTTGCTTATGAAGTAGTTGCGTGGCTGTCACCCAACGCACTGTCTTGAAAATGGAATCATTTTTTTTTTTTTTATAGTGCAGTGATAGATTGACAGAATGACTGTTAATCGCGAACTAATCCAAATGTCATCTCGAATGGACTTTAATTCCAAGTATTGCAAAACCTAACCTTAGAATAAATACCAGAGAGGCAATCATCTTTTTTTTATTTTAAGAACGTTTGCCTTCTAATCTCAGTTTCAATCTGTCTAAAATATTCTAATTTACCTAAATTTTTACAAGTTTTTAACATTGATAAGAATGAGATTGCGACTAGATTTTTAACGTTTTTAAATACGAGAATTGGCCTTTTTTTCACACATTATACATAAACGACATTGTATTTAAATTAAGGCCAGGAAGACACGAATAAAAAAGCATGATTATATTTATGATAGATAGGTATACGGGGTGGCATCGACGCGAAAACGGTTACCACGTATTCAGTGCATCAATCTGAGCTCTCTTGGACGCTAAGCCTGACTGTGATGTGTTCGCGGATAAATGGAAGAAGATCTTGTCAGTATGTCTGGAGTATTGTGAGAAGAGCGTATGACTGTCGAGTACCCTGTATAACTTAGCCATTCCGACCACCTCCGGTCTAAGCTCATATACTGAAGTGACACTTAGACTTCCATACTCAAATACTTCTGAGCAATAATATCTGAAGTTGCGTACTTCATAAGTGTGCTCTCGGGCTAGCAATATAGCTGAATATTAAATACTGGGTATGAGCCTCCGAGATTATTATTGCGTCTTGAGTAAAGAGCAAATATACGCAATATGTTGAGTATTCAGTTATTTTCTTTGGCGACGGTTCAGATATTAAATGATGCAGTTTCAGTAGATGCGAATTTTGCCTCCAAGTCAAACGAATGCTGTGTTAGTTTAATTAGATGAAGCAACCTGAAATACAAGATAAGATTTTGGTGTGTTAGAGCGAGATAACTTGACTAATTTGACTAACCTGAGAAAAGAAAAACCGACAAGAACTTCAATTACTATTTATTTTAATGAAATATTATTTTGTACTTTGTACAGTATGTAAGTACGGAAGCTGAACTATATACCTACTCATGTAAGTAAATCTCCGTTCCTCAAGCAATTTTGTCGTAGGTTCTGTGACCCTTTCGATAAGTTTTCACGTTATTTTTTTGCAGAACCAGTGAGTTAGTAAATCCCAACTAAAAAATGCATTATTTTATTTTTAAATTGATTGACCGGTAGTGTGCATGTCGCATACAGCGGAACTTTCCTGAAATCGTCATCTCTTTAAAATGTGAGGTCTTGCAACATACTTTACTGTGCCGTTTTGTTAAAACGCAAATTAACTATGTTGTATATTTACATCTTTTGTCGTCAGTGATAGGAGCTTTAATAGCATGAAATACATATAAATTCATACAGGATTTTCGTACAATTGCTCATGAGTCGGTGCACGTGCCTCAGACGTGCCAAGATCGGACATACGTTGGTCTAGCTTAAATTTTAATAATTTCTAATGTTTCGTTAATTCGTTTAGCTGGCAGGCCAGGTTGACATACGAATAGTATGACTGATCCAGTCCAGATGGTTAATCCATTTTGACTCAAAGCCCCATTGCTTAAAGTTTTATTTTCGTAGAAAACCTACGTCTATTGGTTTACAGACCATTTTGGCCAGTATCCTTAAGTTACGGTTTCGTAGAAGAGCGATGATGCGAATGACGCCACTGAAACGTTATTTATGAAAGTAAGTTGGTGTGTTTCCCGGGAGAGCGATTTTTGACACAGTAAAGTCAAACCCCGCTGCCATCATTTTCATGACAGTCGTCACTGTGGCCGTTATGTGACGGCCACCGCTCTTCTAGGAAACCGAATCTTTAGTGTTTGTGAACGCATCCTCGTCTTTTAGTAGATTAACAAAAGGGTAAGTAAGGGGCAATTTAAAAAAAAGGAACAAACAAAGACAAAAATACATTCACAGATGCAGTATTAATAGAAAGAGCAACACATATCCTACCACATAACGTCTCAATCTACGCTTGCTCACTGTTTAATTAATTAAGGCGCATACACTTGGGTAAACATTGATAAATCGACCGCACTGAATGTACACTCTGCTACTTAATTAGGTATTTAGGCGAAGGTAGACAAGACTGTGTGCATTGTGTAATTGTAGAAAGATTTGGGTAGGTAGATACTTCTGAAAAATTAAAAATCATTAAATAGTTAGCGCCATTTTTTTTTAACTAAAACTCTTTTAATGACAGTCAGGGGAAAAGCGCTATTCCAAACGCTCTAGAACATTCTAGAAGCTTCCTCAAAAGTAGACGACTTGCACCTTTGTTTTGTCATGAGCCGTCTGACGTCCGTCAACTGGGCGGCAATTTACGAAACCTCTATCTTTGCCCCGAACCCTTAGTTTTGACATATTTATGTTACTGAAAATAAAGCACTTACAGTACATAATATGTGTATACAGGGTGGCAAACTTTACCCGTAAATTCTGCACATGATTCATGAAATTTTTCGTCGGCTATCAATAAAAAATCGGCTGTTTAAAAAAAAAAAAAATCAATACCTACGTGGTAAAATGTATGAAACAGGTTGTTTTTTTAAATTACCGACGGAAAATTTCAACGGTGAGGTTTTCAAAATCATGTACAGAATCCATGGTAACAAGTAGCGCGTCGATGTCCCTGCCACCCTGTATATTAAACTGTTGCCCCAACGAGTGGGAAAAATTGGCTCGTGAATCGTGTTATTACATTTGTGTAACAAAATGCTGCGTGTAACAACGCGCAGTAAACAGAGCTAAACTTGTCACCGCCAGTGGTGCTAGCTGTATTAGAATCCAATGGCTTGGGTACGCACGTGATGATGGGCAGAGGCCAGACGGAATGACCATAATACCTTGGAAGTTAGGTAGGCCTCTGGTGTGGGATGCAGCCTGTCGACACCCTCGCACCATCCCGTCTTCCTAGCTTGGCGGGCTGAGCGGGGGCGGCTGGTATAGGAGCAGCAAACCTCAAACGGCGCAAATATAGCAACTTTATTGGGAACTATATTATGTTTGAGTCGTTTGGGTTTGAAATATTAGGGGCCTTGAAGTCAGAGTGCTTATCGAAAAAGAATCAGCATTGCCATCCAACGTGGCAATGCTGCCAGCCTTTTTGGCAATTTTCCCATTGCCAGCGATGCGGATGATTTTTTTTATGCCCAATGAGCTGTTACTCTTTTTTTAAATATTATTATAAACTTGTACGTATATTTTATATATTTTAATGTTAGCTTGTAATTAAGGTTTATAACTGGGTAAATTTTATGACATGTTTCCTAGACATCTATTGTTAGTTAAATCCCTCATTTTTAATGGTTATTAATATGTGAAATGTATTGTTAGATTCTGACACGGATGTAACGAAGCGGTACATAAATAGTTTTGTTATAAGATTTATTCTCATCATAAGTAGGTACTCATTAGATATTTTAATTAATAAAATAATTGTAACTAACACTTGTAACGACCGCGACTTTGTCTGCGCATTTTGTACTTCCCTCTATGAACTTCAACACCAAGGTATAATTTTACAGAAAACCTTTACATTATTTAAACTTTTTTATTTACTTATGTTAGTATTCGTGCTAAGTTTAAAGTGTATAAACCTAAGGAATAACAGTTTTCATATAAACAAATTCACCTTTAAGAACATTGAAGATCCTTAAGGGTTATTTTTGCAAATCTTTTCTTAGTACACCCCTTCGTTGTAAACTACACCTTCTGACCAAAATTCAAGATGCTTTCTTTAGCGGTTTGAGCTATGCGAGTCTTCCGAACAATCCGGTTCTTTTATAAATATATTTTTTATAATAAATTATATTTTTTATTTATTTAAACTTTCGCACAAAAGCGGACTTAATGCCTTAGGAATTTTCTACCAGTCAACCAAGGGTTGTGAAGAGATTATTTGGCAGGTGCTCTGTTTGAGAGGAAAAAAGAGAAAAAAATATTATTATATAATATAATTTACATCTTGTCCTTATTCCCTGAAGGGTGTAACCGATGAGGAGTCAAAGAAGTCAAAATTAAATCCTAAATAAAAGAAAACTATTTATTATAATACTATAACAAAACTATTTATTATTCTCCAAAATGACAGTTCAAACTTAGTGACAGATCGTGAAGTCATTGATATTAAACAATTAAACATACCTAACACTAAAACAGCTGAACGGATTTGGATGAAATTTGGCACATGGGTAGACACCCTGGATCGCAGATGAAGTCGCGGGCGACAGCTACTTACGTTATAAGAAAAAAAGATCTGTTAATGTTAATATTTCACTAAAATGTTCATACCTACTTTGAAGTAAATTAACCACAACGAAACCCTCATTGTCTAAAATATCAAATTCTATAATGTGAAGTGTATTTGATATTTTAGACAATAAAGCGCGGGAATTTACAAGGAACCTTCATAATTGGTATCTCAAAAACTGTCAACCAGCCAATACATCTTGTAAATAACAAATTAGATACAGCTGACAACTTATCAACATCTTAATTGCAATAAATTCTTGATAATTGTTTTAAAAACCTTGTCGGTCAAAACCTTACCATTACCATCTGTAAAATCAAAGCCTTAGTCATTAAATTATCTACCATAAAAAGTTAATGACAAGGTTTAAAATAGCTTGTCAAAGTGAATATTTTAAATCACCCTATTTAGTTTGTCATTTTCACGTGACATTGTATATATCGAGTAGTTTGTAGATATTTGGACATTCTTATTTCGACTGGTTAAATAACGAATACGTGGTTTTTGAATAGGTGTATTTTTTGTTTCAAGTTTTTAGTTTACCAACTACTACTACTAATAGAATGACGTACCTACAGTATATTATTGTGATAGTGTTTATATAATAGTCATTGCATAAGTAAGTGGTGATTTTTAAACCAAAAAAATACAAAGAACAAGGAACATTTAGAAGGAAGGAAAATCTCGTAAAAATGTTCAGGTTAGTGATTCTTTCCACATTTAGGTAAAAATACAGTGGCTCTGTTATTTTTTTTACTGTACTAATTATAGAAAACCTGAGAGCCCTTATTGATATTCAATATCACACCTGGTCACAGGCGCAATTGAGCATGAGTTCCTGAGTTCGATTCCCAGGTTGGGCTAAGTGTTATTGGGTTTTTCCATTAGGAATTTCAAGCCAGAGTCTGGTATTGTGCCCGGTTGATGGCAGTAGGGTCGCTCCCTATTACATAGAACTTAAACATAACTGGAGAAATGTGGGTGTACTATAGGCACACCTCTGCCTTACCCTTCGGGGAAAACAGTCGTGATTTTTAACCCCGACGGAAAAAGAGGGGTGTTATATGTTTAACGTGTGTATCAGTCTGTTCCCTCGTAGCTCCCAAACGGCTGAACCGATTTTGATTTTTTTTTTTGTTTGAAAGTTTTCCTAATCGAGAGTGTTCTTAGCTACAATTCAAGAAAATCGATTCAGCCGTTTGAAGATTATCGGCTCTTTTCTAGTTGATGATTGGATGTGCGCATCTTCCACAGGTCTGATCGATTGGAAATCTAGTATTCTGTTACTTCAATGATATTAGAAGAACATAGTAACCTTGAACCGATACTGCAGCATCACCTGGAATTGTATCGGGGGTTACTTTAATTTTTAATTTTAACTTGTATGTTATGTGTGTAATATCTAAATTATTTTTGTTTGTAGCAACGAGACTTCCTTATCTCAGACTATGGGTATAGCGTCTAACACTTTCTTATCTGCAATGCAGTTCTTCGCCACAGCACAATGTCTTGTGCAGACCAAGGATTGGCCACCCGAAACTGATTTAAAGGGTATGTAGAACATTTACTAAAGTATACGGAGGTGTAAGGAACATCGCCGGTAACAGTCTGCGTCTCGTGTGTCCCCCTTACACCCTGTAAGACTATTTCGAATCCGTATTTCTACTATCGTAGGTATCGCCACGAATTATTATTATCGGAATGGCTTGTCAACTGTACAATTTTCATTTATTATTAGATAATATATTATTTAATCTAGTTTACGTTCATACATTGTATGTATGACTTAATTATTTTTCTGTATTATTCATTGGTTATAAAAGAAGTGACAAGCTTACTAATATCTACCACTTATTGTTTATTACTATAATTATAAATATTTGCGTTTAATCTACAATGAAGTTTAGCAAGGGTACATAAACCGTAACTAATACAAAATCCACTTCACGATTTTCTTAAATATTTAAAATAAGTACGTAAAAGAAAAAAAAAATATAGTTAAAAAAAAATGCTTTCATCACGTTTTTTTTTATTATAAGAAAAATATCTTTATCTAGCTTTTGCTTTTGGTTGTAGGAAAAATATCTCACGGGAACTACCGGGATTAAAATTACGCTATGTGTTAATTTAGGTTATATATCTTTCTTTATTTCACTTTTATGATATAGGTGATATACCAATTTTCAATTTAATTAAACCACGCAGTAAAATCCTCTCCTGTAAAATTAGTTACCCCTTTTCACCCCGTCAGGGATAGATTTTCGAAAAACCCTGATACACATTATTCTTTAATTTCAATTTTAAGTATAAATACTGAGTTAACTCAAACTTTGACACACAACAACACACTCTGAATTTAGAAAAACAAAAAATTATAAACTTTATAATATATTTAGATAAGTAATCGTGCGAAGTTTCATGTTTATTACCTCAAGAAATAAGATTTTTCATACAAACTTTCATCCCCTATTTGACTCCCTTAGGGGTTGAATTTCGAAAAATCCTCCCTTCTTCCTTGCCTACATTATAAAGGGAACCTCCGTGCAAAATTTCACCTTTCTAAGTTCAATGGTTTGAGCTGGGCGTTGATAAGTCAGTCAGTCAGTCAGTCAGGACTTTTCATTTTATTAAAGATTTTACAAAGTCGTGAAGTGGATTTTGTATTCATTAGCATTCTCCAAAGCAAACGAGTTCTGGCATGTTAATGAATGCTTAATTTTGCTGTTTAGGTCTTTTTTAAATACATAATACATTATTTTTATTCTTAAAGTAGTACAAAACCAATTAAATTAATTAACTTATTAACAAAAAACAAACTAGAATTTTAGGCGAGCTATGAACATTACATAAGTGTCTCAAAAAAAAATTATGATAATAATCATAGATCCTTATCTCAATAAAAAAAAATTGTGAGAAACATAAATAAGTAGGTACAATAGATAAGTTTATTTCTATATATATTTTTTGTACATTTTGTCCACGCCAAATATAAGTGTTTTTTTACTTAAAAAAATAAACTTATTCTGAATTATTACTCACTAGCTTCGAAGCGTGCCTAATTCTTGAGGAAGGCTATATTGTATTTAACATTACAATTATAGCTTTCTCGTATAGACACAGCGGCACGAGTTAGTTAAAAAAAAAATGTACATTGATAATAACCCCAACACCGTATCTCTACGTTGACGTCGTGGTGGGGCTGACGTGCTCCTATAAACTCTAGGTCTGTGCCGGTAGAGTTTACTTTACCGAAACGGAATCGGGTGAGAAGCCAGACCAAGAGAGATACATAAACCCGCAAGGCAGCATGTGACGAGTTATTGGGCAGTAGCGACCCCACGGACCCAATATCTCGGGAGAAGTCGTGTTTCTCATCTCTGGCTTGCCTTTATTGACCGGGCGGAGTGAACACTAACGAGGAGCAGAGCTCCCACCTCTTTCTTGCCTTTATTGGCCGGCTTGAGTGGAGATTAGAAAGAGCAAATGTGCTGGGAGGAAATAAGTATACCAGTAAGATGTTGGTAGGGATCTTGACCATCTCCCGGGCTCTGGGATTATCCTGATAGCCTTGGACTCCTGAAGCACCTAAGGATATGTTGCCACCGTTTCGCTACATCATTATGTCGTAGTGACAGTTTCCCGAGGCCCATTATTAACCAGCCGCTTACGAATACTAGACGAACGAGGCGGTTTGTTCCAATAATCTATCTTCTATATTAATAAAAAGAAAAGTCCTGACTGACTCATCAACGCCCAGCCCAAACCCCTGGACCTAGAAAAAAATTTTGCACAGAGGTTCCCTTTATAATGTAGGCAAGGAGTAAGGAGGTATTTTTCGAAATTCAACCCCTAAGTGAGTCAAATAGGGGATGAAAGTTTGTATGAAAAATCTTATTCCTGGAGGTAAAAAACAAGAAACTTCTCACGAATACTTATCTAAATACATTATAAAGTTAGTAATTTTTTGTTTTTCTAAACTACCCCCTAAAGGTTGGGGGGTGCCAAAGTTTGTATGGAAGAATTTTAACGCGCTATCTTGTTAACTCGAAACTCAGTATTTATACTTAAAACTGAAAATAAAGAATGACGTGTATCAGGGTTTTTCGAAACTACTACTAACGGGGTGAAAAGGGGTAACCAATTTTACAGGAGAAGATTTTACTGCGTAAAAGAACATAAAAGTCAAATAAAGAACCTGGAATTAACACTTTTAATAGTACGTTCCCGTGAGATATTTTCCTTCAACCACGCGGGTCAAGCCGCGGGCCAACTAGAGCTAATTAATATAATATCATAATTAATTATGAAATAAATCAAAATATTAATTCCTGAACTTTTATTTTAAATCGCAGATTCTGAAGAATTCGACTTTATAATCGTGGGAGCGGGTACAGCTGGTAGTATAATGGCAAACAGGCTGAGTGAAATTGAAGATTGGAGTGTACTACTACTTGAAGCAGGTGGAAACCCTCCTGTAGAAAGTGAAGTAAGTTGATATTTACGTGGTCACGGAAATTAATCGCTATATAAATTGACACCTTACGCCACGTTGCTATGTTATGGCCATTTCACATTACTGCCAAAGCATGACAGTTGGGATTTAAAATTTAAGTTGGTAGTCAATTTGCTTTACAATTAATTTCCCTGAAATTACATACAACCTACCATCAAATAAAAAAAATAAAAAAACATGGATATTATGATATTTTTATTTCGCAATTTACTTCTGTTATTATTGCGTGTGTAAGACAACTTTAAACAATAAAAAACACGTTGTCCTCAGATACCATGGCTGAATGATAATGTTATCGGGTCAAAGTTTGACTGGCAATATACAACGGTTAACAATGGGTTAACAAATCAGGCCCTCAAAGATGGAAAAGTCAAATGGCCAAGAGGTAAAATGCTTGGAGGGAGCAGTAGCATTAACGTAATGGCTTATGTCCAAGGAATACCCCGTGATTACCAGTCCTGGTATAACGAAGGGAACATTGAATGGCATCCAGATATAGTTAAGCAATATTTCAAAAAAGCTGAAAGTTTACGAGATCCCATTCGTTCAAAGATTCCCGCAGTTTACAATCATTATGGGCATGATGGATCTCTTATTTTAAATACTTTTAATTATTCAAATACCATTGTACAAGAAAGTCTGCTGTCTGCTTTGGACGAAATTGGAATTAGTAATGTTGATGATCTAAATACAGCTAATAATTTAGGTTCTAGCAGATTTATGTCGACGGTCAGTGAAGGCAAAAGGGTGAGCTCAGCTACAGCATACCTTAACCCTATAGCAAGAAGCAGGAAAAATTTAAAGATAGTTAAGAATTCGTTTGTAACTAAAATTATTTTCGATGGAAAAACCGCGTGTGGTGCCGAAGTGTATCACAAAGGCCACAGGTTAATACTTAAAGCAAAACGTGAAGTCATTGTCAGTGCTGGTTCTATAAACACTCCTCAGCTTCTCATGTTATCTGGTATAGGACCTAAAGAACATCTCGCAGCGAATAATATTAAAACTATGATCAATTCGCCCATGGTTGGACAGAATTTACACGATCATACTAGGATTCCTGTATTATTATTTGTTGATGAACTTGAGGACACTGATGAAGCAACGAAACACTTTGAATCTCTGAGATATCTGTATGATCGTCACGGATACTTATCATCTCATAGTGATCAAGATGTTTCTGGATTTTATTCCGCAGATCCTAATGCTTCATATCCAGATTTTCAAGTTGTCTTTGCAATAAATAAAAACGAAGAAAGCATTAAATCATTGGCTTCAAATTTTGTTAAATCCGTAGAGGATTCAATATTAAAGCAAAGTTTAAACAAATCTATAATCAGCGTAAGGCAAATTTTACTGCGTCCTTATTCTAGAGGAAACATATCGTTGAATTCAAATGATCCATTTGAAAACCCTCTTATATACTATGATAACTATAGAGATTCGAGGGATTTAGATTTTACAGTCTTAGGATTAAAAATAGTAGCTGAACTCGTCAACACGAGTTACTTTAAGTCTATTCATGCCGTATTGGGCAAGATCGAGTTGGCTGCTTGTGATGGATATGAAGTTGGCAGAACTGACTATTGGAAGTGTATTGCTGTAAATATGGCAAACACTCTTTTCCACCCAGTTTCTACTGCTAGAATGGGTAGGGATATAAGTTGTTCTGTCGTTGATAGTCGTTTGAGGGTACATGGTATACATGGACTTCGTGTAGTAGACGCTAGTGTGATGCCGACCATCACAAGTGGTAACACCAATGCTCCTACCGTTATGATTGCTGAGAGAGCAGCTGATTTAATAAAGCAGGATTATAATAAGCTTCCTCTGTTACCTCATTGTTTGTAGCGTACTGTTAAATTGCGCTTTATATGACTTCTAATGATTATCTCTGTAAATAATGAAGGTGAATATTATTACATACTAATTCTCTTGTTTGATAGTTTGTAGTCTATGGCATTTTTTTGTTATTACATTTTACCTATTAAAATAATTTATTTAAATTTTTGTCGTTTATTTTCACTCTTACCAAAGTTGTATGAACCTATTTTTATTTATTTTTCAACCTGTATTGTCCCACTGTCGGACAAGGGTCTCCTCAATAGTTTTCTGTTTTCTTTCGATTGGTTTTGTGCGATGCCTTCTATGGTGCGTTCACCAATCTCCCTTTTGCAGTTGTACTTATACAAAGGTTAATATTACCTAAGTAAAATGTTTTTACTATTCACACACTGACCCAGTTTCCGATTTAAATAGATACAGTTAAAATTTACTGAAGTTAAAACATTTTGCCTTCAAAAGCCCAAGAGACCACCCACATGGATACCAAAAATAAGTCGAACTACAAAAACAAAACTAAAAATAACTTAACCAGTTCCAAATTACCCGCAAATACCGGAACTACGAGTAATAAAACAATTGTTAAGAGAAAAACAATGCGGCTGAGACGAAATTAGGTGCCACAGTTTTTCGAGGTCTCCATTTTAATTATTTCCGTCATTTCGTCACTGGATCCGTCGGTAGTATCGTGCGATGTCGGCGAAATAAACATTGTCAGTACATTTGCTTCGACTATACAGATGTGGTGGCACAGGGCCGTATTTTACCAAGGAGACGGGAACTGTATCAGGGGAACAATTGTATTTCCTTGTACCTTTTTTTCTGTACGTCTTGGCGAGTCTTGGCTAGGAATAAACATCGCGATAAGATCCCTTGGGTGTTGTAAGTGGAGACTGAGGAATTAAATCATGAAGATGAGTAGTAACACTTTTTATATGCCACAAGATTCATGAACGATAAAACTGGAGCGTTTTAAGATGTCGGTTGAGGAAGAGCTGGCAAACTGTAAGATTGATCGATGTCTATGGGGAGTCTCCGTGTTCAGTAAGATAAATTGCAGGTTGATATGATGATTTTATCGAGGTTGTGGTTATCGATGTCGACATTTTTCAGGATTCCAGCTGTTCGTATTCATCGGAAGTAAATGTTGGGTTAAAAGATTTTAAATACTGAAAAATATACTTAGATGCTAGTGAGCTCAATGCACTCTAACAAATTGAAAGTATATATGTCTTTTAGGTAATACACATATCATCACGCCTGTAGTCCGCGAGGGTTAGGTAGTGTAGTTATGTTTAAGTCCCACTTAATACTGGGGCTGCTACTGAGAAATTCCTAATGGAACATCCTGATAACACTTTGCCCGACCTGGGAAACGAACCGAGAACCTCATGCTCAGCAGTAGCGTTACGTAACACAACCCGTGTTTATTATCTATTATCCTACAATTGTAACAATGAACTAATTTTCACGCTACCCCGTTAAGACCTAGGCCATTTTTTTTTTATATTCGTATAGCTCATGACCTAAAGAGGTTGCCATAAAGAATATGAATTTTTAAAAAAAACGAAGTTTTGCGTACAAACAAAGTAAGAATAGTAAGCACAAACAAGAAATTGTATTTTACTTAGAAGACAACAACTACCAAGGGAGAGATCGAGTTTTATTTCTTGAATGTTTTTTCCCTGGCGGACTAGAATGTTATGGTAGAACACAAAGAGTTGCGGTTTTAAATAGCAGCAGTGCATTTGTGATGTCTTTTCGATGACCACCTCTTCTTAAGGTCATAAAATAAAATAAAACAACCTATTATTGTCCCACTGCAGAGAAGGCACGAGCATTAATCACCACGCTTGCTGAAGATGGGTTGGCGATTTCAAACTAATATTAAACTTCAGCTCAGGTTTCCCCACGATGTTCACTTCATTATTCTATATTATCATTATAGCTTTAAAGCCATTCTCTTCTTTTTATGTATAGGTAGTCGACCTTGTTATTACTTTACCACCCTGAGGTTGAATGTCATTGCACGTCAAAAAATGACAAGTTCTGTTTGTGTATGTCATCGACTGACACTCGGGGTAGGTATGTACCGTCGGATGTTTTGAACCTTTTTCAATTTTTTGTCAAAAGCGGTAACGAAATTACGTGATCGATTATGCTTTAGTGGGCGTTAAGGCTGCCTGTGAAGGGAGTAATGCGGAGCGGAGTTGCGGACTGTGTCTATCCATTGATGCGGAGCGATCTTTTTTTTTGAATAAAATATTAATATATTAATAATAATTGATGCGGAGCGAGGTAGTGCGTAGCGGAGTTGCGGACTGTTCGGAGATAGTCCGAGTTCACGAGACGAGTAATGTGTGTTTTTTCAGCTTCCCCACTCCGCGTCCCCGCGTCCAAGCTCCGATTTTTTAAACTAGTTCGCAAATCCCCGGAAGCGGAGCGGAGATTTTATACAATTCCATTGGTTAATATTGGCACTGCTCCGCTCCGCTGCCCTCCTCTCCGTTCCAATGGTCAGTCAGCCTAGGGCATGTAGCATAAACTTACTCAGTACAAAACGGGAGCACTACAAGGACAAGACCTAGGTACTTTTTTTTTGTTCCCCTCTCCGTCTCCTGGGGAAAGGCGGGAGGTCTTCCACTCCTTCCATCGTTCATGAGCCCGCGTGTCCTCCTTCCAGTTTTGGCGGAATCTGTCCAGTTCATCTCGCCAACTAAAATATAAAAAAAGAACTGTTTTCTATTCCGATGTTAGTTAAAAGTTGGGGGACTAGTGAAAATAGTTTTGAGTTTCCTAAAAATTTAAAGAACAACAAGACTACAAAGAATTTATGTCAGTGAAACATTTCATTTGTAAATAAGACGGTTAAACAACCAACATTACAAATAAACAGGAGCAGCGGACACAAGAAACGTGCAACGTTTGGAAGTAGAACAAATTCGTCCACCCCAAGGTTCAAGGAAACATAAATCCTTTAGTTGTGACCAACGGCACTGAATGGCGTTTGGAACTTGTCTCTAACTTGTATGCTGGGGACTTTATAATTCTAACACAAATTGGGTGGACTTAAATCTCAAGAGATGCTAAACTTTCAGTCGTCGTAAAATAATAGTAAAAGATTATTTTCAAATGAAAATATATGACATATGACAATACCTTTCCAGAAAGGTATGGTCATATTTTAAGGGTGTGGTACAGATCATCAAACTGACCAACTACCTCCATGGGACCAGCATCGTAATCGCGAAAAAAATATCAACCGTCCCATACAAACATTGGTGGCCTAGCGTAGTATGGAGTTTCCATAGAACATGAGGCTAGCAGCTTGTGCTGTTTATGTTACCACAGTCGTGCGGCCTAATGTACCTAGTACGTATTTACTGTGAATTTTTTATAATAATTTACTGACATCTCATTTCCTGCTGTTAATGTAATGTTGCCAATTTTTAGGTTGGTTTCCAATTCTATTCAATCTTTAGCTTTATTGTGATCTCATTATTTTTATCAATTCTAAGAATAAAAACTTCGTACTCAGATCCTTTTAGCTAAAAATATTCTTAATCTCACCCACTTGCGGCCCTGCCTAAACAAAATCGCGTATGCAATTACCAACACTATTCCTACACCGCAGCGACGACATTAGCGTGTACAATTTCGACAGGCGGTAACGAAATGTGCCGCCAGCCATGCATGCGACATCGCCAGGGGAAATATGCTTGTTGATTCGTACAAAGAGTGAGACTCCATGATGAGCAGTCCGTATGCGGTTTTCGTTTACTAAAACCATGTGAACGGCATGAAATTTGGGCAGTTTTGTATATTCTCATTTCAGGAAAGCCGCCATTTTGACCTTTTTTTAAACCCTGGGAGGACAGCCGGCAATTTCATATTTCACTTTTTTTTAGCAAAACTTATTTGGGGCCTACAAATGCTTTTATTTTCGCTCCCGCAGGTGTACTACGAGGAATATGTAGTAGAGTATAATTGGGTAACCAGCAAAGCCAAAATAACAGTATACAATATGATGTCGTAGTTTCTTTCTGTCTTAATAACGTCATTTTACACGAAAATAACACGAAACAAAAGCTCGATGGCTCAGTTTCTGGTTTATTTTATTTGCTTTTACATTAAGGCGTGTTCGTTTCGGCAGTAATTACTTAAAAATGTTGTTGTCTGCTACCGCTACTATGAAGTTGATCGAGATTAGGTTTAATCTCGATTTAGAACGGAATTAGTTTCGAGCTTACAGACTTTTAAACTTATACGACGAAATTTTCCTCTTACTGGCACTGCTTTGTGAAATTTCTTACACAAAATAGCTTAGTAAGAAAAAAATACAGCAAAAATGTCGTCCTTCCACGAAGCGATGTGATTTTAAGATCTATTTACTAATTTTCATAATTTATTATGTTCTGAAATCAAATTTCGTGGACTGACAATGACAGAGACATCGGAAATGTAATGTAATGTCAATCAACTTCCGGAAAGACGTTCAAGAAATTCATGTTTTAAAAGTATAATTATTTAGATCGGTTGGTTGATCTAATTAACTATCATTATTTATAAATATCGATAGCTATTAGAGATAAAGAAAAACAAATTATGTGGTACAAAGAAAAGAAAAAAATAAAAATAAAACATTAATTATTTCAGGCTACAATGCCCCATAGACATAATAATATACCTTACAAAATTATATAAATAAGGCTTACAATTATTTTAGTAGCACTTTACTTTGCACTAGCCCGTCTAATTAATAATAGTAGTGCCGTGTGCCCACGCTGAAAATCGAGTCAAGGCATTTATTTTATCAATCGTTACTGTACAAATAATAAGTAACAATGGAAACCAACACGAGTTACATGATCCTCCAAATTTAAAATAAACTGTCCTAAAACTCGCAAAGAATTTAATGAAAAGAGTATAAGAAAGGCTCGTAGTAGCGGCAAGTGTCGGTTTTCTCTTAATTATAAGGAAAGGAAGGGTCCGTGTCGACATAAATCAAGTTTCGTGACGAAAATGCGGCTTTTAAATTATTAACTAAATGATGGATAATGCAAACATTAGTGGATTAACCTACTGGCTATGCTGCGTCAATTAGAATTTCTTTAGACAAATCTATTTACGGCATTGCATGGCCGTTGCTTAAGGCACATATTCTCATATTGTGCTTTATAATTATAATGGATTTATAATTATATAGCAAAATTAGGTTATACTTCTTTAAATAAGTATTTTATTTTATCTTAATAATTATTTCATGTTATACCTATTGAAGCATCAGGTTTTAGAACTTTTAAACAGCACTGTACCACAACATTGACGTCACCAAGCTCATACCTAGATAAATTCTTGTTTCAGTTTACAGTAACCGTAGAAAAATCAGATACACGTAAAAAATGTGTTCGTCGCCAGTTGATAAATGACAAAAAAATCTTTTTCGCACCTCGTGCGCATATTGATAAATTACGTTGCGACGTCCCAGAAAATCTAGTGTGTCCCAAATATACCGCTGGTGTGAATCCTGTGCAAGATTTATAGCTATAGGCAGGACTAGGAAGGACTATAGTAAAAATTTAAAAAAGACACCTTGGGTAACTTTGAGGGAGGTAATGTACTATGCTATTAGAATACGTTGATAGTAGAACCCAAATGCCGAACATCTTCCGAATCCGAGACACTCGATAGATTTATGCTTCCCTGGTAGATGTCCATGACAA
The DNA here is from genome assembly GCA_914767815.1 of Eupsilia transversa. NCBI lineage: Eukaryota > Metazoa > Arthropoda > Insecta > Lepidoptera > Noctuidae > Eupsilia > Eupsilia transversa. The sequence continues at coordinate 4,843,766 of OU611880.1, forward strand.
ATGGAGGTGCCCATAGTCGTGTCTGCTATTACGAACATTTAGAATTTATTGGAATAGATATACGAATGGAGATGGTGGTGAATATAAAAATTGTTTCCACGATGAATGCTTTTTCCCCATGTCATGCTGTCTTTTTTACAATTTAAAGTCGAGACTAGACCAGACGGTTTTGAAACAAACCGAAAATAAGCAAAATAACTACATATTTAATTCAAAAAAACCGGCCAAGTGCCTGTCGGACCACGCACAATGAAGGGTTCCGTAGTGTGGATGGATTTTTCTCAAAACAAACTTAACATTGTAGTTGAAAAACATGCTCTCCAAATTCGTCACTAAACCGCGCAAGCGTATTAGTCAAGGTCAATTCTCCAACTTCAAATGTAAATTTTTAATCGCAACAAAATATTTACGACTTTTTACGATTTTCAGACTTTTTCTTTTATTTGTGCTGTGAGACCATGCTTCTTACCATTTCATGATTCTAGGTCAACGGGAAAAATATATTATATCGCTTAAATAGCCGGATTTTTCATTACGTTGACTTTGAAGCTTGATATTTTTAGAGCAACAAGGGACCACAAACTTACGTATTTGGTATTAATTTCATCTTGATACCTCCACGCGTTCCTAAGACAAAAAGGGTCTTGACAGACTGACAGACAGACAGACGGAGAACAAAGTGATCCTTTAAGGATTCCGCTGTTTCTTTTGAGGTACGGAACCCTAAAAACAAACAAACAAAAACAATTTACCGCTTTATAAGCATAAAACTAACAAGTGCTGAACACAATAGCTCTTACAAAAACATTTTGCGCACAATAGTCACGTAATAACACAGAAGCTGAGGCATGAACTATTGACATGAGAAAATGAACAACTCCGAACTGACTTCGGCACGATGCCAAATTTTAATGACGACCGACGCCTCTCGCGGTCTGAAATTATTTGCAAATAAATGTTAGCCTTGACTCTTTGCTTTGCAAACTTAATTTACACTCCCAATTCTCTTACTGACAACCCTATGCCTCAAACAGTCCCTATCCTCAAAAAATAAGGTTCAAAATAATACAGCTCCCAGATCTACTAGGGTTGTCAACGTAAATAAGTTCTTGTATCTCGGTTGCAATCTAAAAATCAATCAAATATTACGTTCATCGATGATTGTAGGTTGGTAGACCATTTAAGATACGTAATAACAATTTTCATTATAGATGTACAGAATGAGCTTCGTTTGTCCTTAGATACCTTTTGGTGTTCATATAATGTCTTATATTTTAACGCAACGAGCTATAAAGCGAATTTAATAATAAGTTTTCACACTGATAAAAATAATGGTGTAATTTATTACAAATTATGAGTTAAACATAGTATTTAAAGCGGCCTTTCAAAAAAATCATTTTAAAGCCACGCAAGCTCTGCAACCTTTAACATTTCTGCCGTTTTTGTTTTACTTGTCAAAGCTTTGTATTAGAAAATTCCAATATCAAGTAACCCTTCTACAAAATCACGTTTCTTCCTACTTCTATATTTAGCTGGACCTTATTGTGGTACCTCAAAGAAACTGACCTACCACGATACGAAGCGACACAACAGTATCAACCCTATATCCAATACCATTACGTGCTAAGTACAGGGACATCAAATCTTGTTGCCAACAAAACGAGCAATGTATTGAAGAATAATCGAGAAAGTGATGTGTAGTTGGGTTCTAGTGGAATCTGTAAACGCGTTCGGTGACTTGCGAAATAGGAACATACAATTTATTCGTTTACACTTACGAACGTGCAGCGATTTCATGATGGCGGCCCACCCGGTATTCCTACGTTATTAAAATTGATCGCTCAATGGGATTGTTAGGAGTCAATAAAGTAGAGTACATGAAGAAATATGGGCGAAAGTATTGTAAGAATTTCCTTTTGATGTCGTTTCGGTAGTTGGTAAAAATGTTTTTCTAACAAGCTGAGTGATTTCTGAGCACTGCTATTTTTGGGAGGTATATGGAAAGTTTAGTGTGTCTGAAAGTTTGTGGAGATAGTGTTCAGGTCACGAGAACCTAAAATGTAATTAATTAGAAAAGAAACCTTTCTAATTTGACCTTTTTGAAGTTGTAGGTATTGTCTAAATTAATCTTACCTCGGTTTACTTCAACGTATAAAGGCTCCTACAGACAGGCCCGATGCGACGGTGCGAGGCGATTCTGTTAGAAAAATTTCCATGAAGTTTTCAAAGATATGGTTCTACTTGAGTTACGTCTCGCTATCGCGTCGCGCGCGTCTGCAAGACCTTCAAAAAGTTTAAAATATTCATGTAGAAAACTAATAAAAGCAGTGAACAAAAAAGTAAACAATACATGTTTGAAACAACGGTGGTAACACATATACACGTTTTTGACAAAAACTTGTCGAAAACAAGTATCACAACTATTGTTTAAGGGTAATGATCGGAGAGTCATTCTGGACTTAATTAATTGCAAGTATCACAATATTTTCTATCTGCACATTTTATCACCATCATCATCATCATTTCAGCCGAAAGACGTCCACTGCTGGACATAGGCCTCCCCCAAGCACCAATACTTCGACCGCTTCGGCCTTCACCAGGGGCCTAAGTCTACTAATTTATAAACGTTACAACGGTCTCACAATGATCAGTTTTTGACAGATTTGCCATACAAAAACTGTCAAAAACTTACCATTGAGAGACCATTGTAACGTTTTTAAATTAGTAGACTTAGGCCCCTGGTCATCGGTCCACCTTGTGGGAGGCCTTGCAACGCTACGTCTTTCGGTACTCGGTCACCGCTCCAGAACCTTTCGGCCCCATCGGCTATCTGTTCTGCGTTCAATGGGTCCTGCCCTGATCAGCATCAATGCTCGTTTATTTTCCGATGGAACTAGTATAAAGTTCTACGTTTTTTTTGAGTCTTTTCTTTGTTTTAAACAATTTCAACAAGAAAAGGAATTATAATGTTCTAGCCGCGTCCCCTATTTCGCACAAAACCGTGCGAAATAGGGGACGCGGCTAGAATAATATGAATTGACAAAACATCGACATTTCTTTATGACATGTAAGTTTGGTATTAATATACATTTCTATATACATTTATTATATTTTATTGTTTATTTTATATTTATTACTTTTATTCCTCTGTGGGATCTATTTCATGTCCGTAGGTGTGTCCGTGGCATCACAGTGGGCCCTATCAGAATACCAGCGCTGCGGTATTTGTTTACTTTTGCTCAAATATCGTAGCATTATGCTGAGATAGGAGCCTTTTTGGCCTCGCACAGGTTCTCTTTGCCCTTTGTTTTTTTAAATTTTATTACTTTTTTTTTTACATAATTTGTTAGTTTTAACGTTTGTTTTTATTGTTTTATTTCCTGTGCGTGTCCCAAATAAAATATTTTTCTTTCTTTCTTATTTCGGAATAAATTCTGTAAATGATGGTGAAAAACCTCATCAAAATCTGATGCGTAGTTTAGAAGAACAACGCGGTCATACAGACTGACATGAAAAGCGACTTTAATTTACAATAATGTAGGTATAGATGTAAATAACATTATATAGTAAAGTGTAAAGTGCCTTTTACTATTATTAAATCAGATAAAATAAGAGATATGTAGCGGCAAATTGGTATTCGCTTCCGTGAACGTTACGCATAATTACCAGGAAAAACATTACTTAAGTATATTTTTATTTACCGTCGCATATTATCCTTATATCTTTTTACTTAGGGCTTTTTAATACATTAATCTTACAAACAGTAAGTAAGTAAAGACAGGGAAATTAATTATAAAGCAAGTTGACTACTTTCTTAAATTATCTGTAGATATATTCCAATAACAACCTGTCATTCTTTATATGAAATTGCTTTATCACGGCAAATTGCTGTAGGTAGGTATGTACGTTAATTTGACTAATTTTTTTCCCTGACTGTATTTGCGTTTTTATCAAGAGTACAGATACCGGCACGGTTCTTGAGCGCTCGGCGGAAGAGTGGGGATCGCTTTGCGCATCGAACGCTTATGACAAAATCCGTAAAGGGACCCAATAACTCACTTCTGCGCAGGTGAAGGTCAGCGCTCAAGAATCGTGCCGATGATTGTACCTACCTATTTAAGCGGAACGTGCATGAAGGCAGTTGCGATCACTATAAGACCAGATAAACAAATCGTAAAATTTATCAGTTTCTGTAGTTCCAGGTCCCGTTCACACGGCGATATTGTATTGTATGACTTTGAGGTCACATGGCAGTTTCATACTTCATTAGTTAGCCGTATAAAAAGTGGGGCTTTTTACCTTAAAATATCGTACCTACTGATCGTCGCTGTATACAGTGTGATTCTACGTAATGTGCACATATCGAAATGGGGGAATCTATGCTTAATTTTATCGACGGAAAAAATAAAAAAATAAATCTAAATACATTTTTTTTTCCATTTTTTTTTTATTTAAAAAAATTCGTCTTATCGATTTTTTTTTACGATTATTGTAAAAATTGATTAAAAAAACAGATTTTTGGACGAAATACCTGTTTATTTTCAATTGAGGGTTTTTTGGGTTTAATTGGGAGGGGTTTTTCCCACAATTTTCATTTTATAAGAACACTTAATTACTACCAATCATTATGGAGTTGAGTTTGTTTCATCGCGATAGATCATTTAAAAGTTACACCGTTTTTTTACATTGGGGTAAAAAATACAAAATAAATAAAAAAATAAAAATAGATTTTTTTAAATATTTTTTCCGTTTGTCAAATTAAGCATAGAATCCCTCATTTCGATATGTGCACATTATGAAGAATCACACTGTATACGGGGCCTCACCGATTCGTGTAGGTCATAATTATGTAGAAATTCGCCTGTTCAGAGAGAGCCGTGGTGACCCCCATGACTTCGTAGATTCGAACCCAGCCAGGCGCTTTATTTTTTTACCCGACTACGGCGAAGCAAAAAGGAGGGTTATGATTTTGACCGGTATGTATGTATTTATGTAAGTATGTATGTATGTATGTATGTATGTATGTATGTATGTTCATTTGTTCCCTCATAACTTCTAATCTATTCAACATAATTTGACAAATGGGGTATCGTTGGAAGCGTCTCGGTTGTCCGATGGTTATAGGCTATGTGGCGTCACATTAAATTGAATATGGCGCCCTCTAGAGGACAAAAAGTCATGAACTAAAAAAAAAAGATTTTTTAATTGTGTCATGTTGGGTATCAAATGAAAGGGCTTAATTAGCACATTTCAAAAATATATATATTATAACCCCAAAATAATTTAAATAAAAATAAAAGTAATAAAAACTAAAACCCAACTACGGCAAAAGTCAACTAAAAAGGTATAAACAAGTCATCACAGACAGACTAATTAAAAATCCGGAGTCACACGTAATCTATTCGGCTTATCCCCTAGCACGTGTGACTCCGGATTTTTAATTAGTCTGTCTGTGATGACTTGTTTATACCTTTTTAGTTGACTTTTGCCGTAGTTGGGTTTTAGTTTTTATTACTTTTATTTTTATTTGTTATGTATTTAATTACCACTGCTCTCAAAACGATGAAAGCAAATCGACATGTCCTAGAACGAAAAATTCGATGACATGTGACATCTACCAACCCGCATGCGGGCCCGCGTGGTGGATTACGGCCCACTCCCTCTCACAAAGAGAAGACCTGTGTCCCAGCACCAGGTAACATTATAGGCTGATTATAATTATGTTATGCTGTTCAGTTTGGCCTCATAGCAGGCTTTACGGCAAAATCTTGGACATTTTGGTTTAAAAATGGATATTTCAACAGAGAGCATCCGAGAATTATCATTCGGAAACTCGATAAAAATAAAGGCGCACGTGCAACTGCAGAATTCAGCTGTCACATAAAAGCAGAAACTACCGAATACCACGATTTGGTTTGTGCCATTTTAATGGGACTATAAAAACCGGCCAAGTGCGAGTCGGAGTCGCACACGAAGGGTTAAGATTGAACAAAAATATTTTTTGTAACTTAACCTTTAATTACTAACTTTATTTAATTTTTAACCCCCGACGGAAAAAGAAGGGTGTTTTAACGTGTGTATCTGTCGGTTCCCTCGTAGCTCCCAAATGGCTGAACCGATTTTGATTATTATTTTTTGTTTGAAAGGTGTCGTGATCGAGAGTATTCTTAGCTACAATTCAAAAAAATCGGTTCAGGCGTTTGAAGATTATCAGCTCTTTTCTAGTTTATGATTGGATGTGCACATCTTCCACAGGTCTAATCGATTCGAAATTTAGTATTCTGTTACTTCAATGATATTAGAAGAACATAGTAACCTTGAACCAATACTGCAGCATCACCTGGAATTGTGTCGGGGATATTTACATTTTTAAATTGATTAATTATTAGTTGTTGTTATAGCGGCAATAGAAATACGTAATCTAAAAATTTCAACTGTCTACCTATATATTATACCTATATAATATATTATATTACCTACGGACGTACGATCAGTGGAGGCTTATTAATGGGGTTCTATTTGGCACCCTTCGGGTACGGAACCCTAAAAAAGTGATCCCTTCTAAAAATATGCGTTTCAAAAAAAACTGGCACCTGGTAAGTCGGTCATTCGAGTGTTAAGCAATTATGACCGGTAAATCGGGCAACATAATGGTTAAAGCCGCATACACAGCTCTTGTTTTCAGCTGGATATTTTGAGAACACGCAAACGATACGTATTTTAACGTTCTTAAAACAACAGTATAACTTTTAATAGGCAACACCAGACGAAATTAAAGCTCAGACAATCAAAATTCTCCTTGATACTACACAAGATACGTTCAAACCCATACAAATGTATTTTATGAGCACTCAAACGTCAACGTCTTTTATTAGAAGAGGCCTGGAGTTGAATTCTTTATTGATTTTGAATATTATTTTTTACCAGCTTTCTCTCATATCCAACCATTCTGGCATCCGTGTTTTAACATCCTACTATCCTACTAATATTAAAAATGCGAAAGTTTGTGAGGATGGATGGATGGAGGTTTGTTACTCTTTCACGCAAAAACTACTGAACGGATTTGTATGAAATTTGGCACTCAGATAGTTTATAACCTGGATTAACAGATTGGGTACTTTTTTCTCGGTAGTACAATCCCGAGGGATAATTTCCGACCGTCTGTCACGCTTGAAAGGCTACGGGCTATGGTCGTTTTAATGATGGCAATAAGCTAATAAGCTAACTGTTTCAGAAACTTTTACAGAGGATTCATTTATCATGGGTTTAGATAAAGTCTTATATGCAGCTGTACATAATAATTAGGTATCAAAACACGCATGTGATACTATTATCACATTCGTGTTTTAATACCCCTTAATATACAACAGTTGCATAAATAACTATTATTATAAAGTTATTATTGTCCAAAGACCTTTCTCCTCCCATCTGTATGGCAGTTTTAGCTGAAAAGTTTCCAATAAAATATTGAAAACTGCACCAAGACAAACCCGACAGTAAACTGCTGTTAACAATTCATGTTTTCTTTGTCTCGTGCGGTGAACACAAATACGGGAGGAATTTTCCAGCTAATATAAGACTACCCGCATACTTTTCTTGAGTGTAGTGTGAATAAGGGACATACCGAGACTCCTCCGTGCCTCGGAAAGCAAGTTAAGCCGTTGGTTCCGGCCATCATTCGTGGATCTTCGACAGGCGTTACCCCGTCAGAAGCTCGAAAGTCTGACTACCAGTCTTACCAAGGGGTATCATATTACCCAGTTGTGGAGGTCAGAGAGGCACCTCCATGGCGCTCCATGTAAAATACTGGTATTCAGCTGCATCCGGTTAGAATGGAAGCTGACCCCAATGGGAAAAGGCTAGGCAGATTGATTGAGTGTGAATAAGAGAGGAGTAAGGTATCTTAAATGTTTGTTAACAAAATATTGTAATTTTAATTAACATAACATAAACGTAACATCACGCCTTGTTTTCCCGAAGGTTTGGCAGAGGTTTTTTTTTTTTTAAACGTTGCTCCACACTAGGAATTTCTCCTGTATTGTGGGTGCCTTTAAAAACATTTAAACTGACATACACAAACAGTCAGACCCGGAACAACTACATGTAGTTCATACAAAAATTTGTTCCGTGCGGGAATCGAACCCGCGACACGCAGCGCAGCAGTCAATCGCTTATTCACTACGCCAATCGTGCCGTCCCGTATACCCTCACATTCGCTAATTATCTTTAAGTCCCATGTAATAGGGGGCGAGCCTATCGCCAACAACCGGACACAAATCCAGACTCCGAGCTGCTGCAACTGAGAATTTTGTTTTTTTTGTGTTTCACAAATTGTGCCTAATAAACATTATTCTTTCTTAAATTAAATTTATTAAATCAAAATCCCAATAACACTGTGCCCGAACTGGGAATGGAACCCACTAGATCAGGGATGCACATACTTATTGAGACCATGGGCCACTTTGACAAATGATGAACGATAGGCGGGCCAAATTATTAATTTAAAAAATAATATGCTAGTTTATAGCGTGAGCTTACAATCTTGCGAGTACACATCATGCACCGCGAGCGCACTTAGCAACGCGCGCGATTCTATATTATTTGTAAACCTCAGCAATATTTTTCCTTCAAATGTACGAGGGAATATTTTTGCTGGTGGGCCACTGGCATATTGCCGGGGGCCGCATGCTGCCCGCGGGCTGCGGTCTGTGCATCACTGCACTAGACCAACGAGCAGAACAACCAGTTGGATTTGAATTATTTTTGGATTTGATAGTCCTAATTCTTAAGGTAGTTTATAGGCTATAACATCACGTTACAGACCTTAGGAGCTGAGCAAAAAGAATTTAAATTTAAATTAAACGGTGACTGAAACCGCAGCGCACAGCTAGTCTATAAATACTACTTCATATTTTTAACAAAATCACACACGTAACTACAAAACATTTTGAAGTTATGACTGAGTTTAACTTACAAACTGCTCGTTTTACGAGTACACCCATACTTACACGATTTTTATTTTTGCAATAAAATGTAACAAATCAAATATTTTCAATGCGTTCGTTCAACTGCTGTTTTTATGGGTTCTATGATTTACATGCAACTATAAAAACGAAACGGACATACGAAACTAAAACATACAGTATAGTATTTGAAATTAGAAATGTGTAGGTACGCTCTACTTCATACATTAATTAGAATGAATTAAAATAGAATACTTTGAAATATTATAAATTATAAGACACTAAAATAAATGTAGGAGACACAAATTGCCTTATTGCCTCGTTGGTCTAGTGGTCGCAAGCGCTATTGCTTAGCATGAGGTCTTGGGTTCGATTCCCAAGTCGAGCAAAGTGTTATTGGGTTTTCCTTTAGGAATTTCTCAGTAACAGCCCGGAGTTTGGATTTATGGCCGGTTGAAGGCTCGCGCCTATTACATGGAACTTAAAACATATAACTAGCGAAATTTGCATGTACTATCAGCCCAGCACCTCATCTGCCTAACCCTTCGGGGAATACAGGCGTGATGTTATGTTATGTTATGTATCTCAAACATTCTCTACACATTTATTTCGCAATCTCTTACTTTATATTGCGATTCGATAATCCTTTCAAGCACATTTTGACGAAGTTAGACTCACTCATTTCATTTTATATAGGTAAGTTATTGTGAAAGGAATTCAAGTTAATTTCCTTAATACAATTAAGTTCGCAATTTGGGACATGTCTGTCTGTCATTTGGAGAGATCTAATTAACTTATAATTAATCGTCTTTCCGTCAAACTGAAATAAGATTGGAAGCTAATCCATTAAAATATAATTTGAAAGAAAGATTCAAGAAAAGCAAAAAAAAAAAAACTTTCTCTCTAAGTATATTTTAATTCACTTTTATTTATTAAAATCGCAATAAAATATACTTTGAAAGAACGAATTTTTTATTATGAACGCTTTTTGCTTTCCTTGAATCTTCGATTGATGTATTTTTATAATCTCCGGTCTAATTAATGTATTAAAAAAGGTCAGAGCATAAGATTTTGGAAAAAAAACTGGGTCCTGTACTGTTCTGGGTTTGATCCCCTGGTTTGGCAATGTGTCATTTGCTTTCTTCAATTGGAGATTTTCCCCTAGCAGTCTGGAGTTTGGATTGTTGCCCAGGTAATGGCAAGTTTACTCCTCCGGTGGGTGAACTTGAAACACCTCTGCTTCTTCTGGGAATAGCGTGAATAATAAGCGCGTGGTCAGACATTATGTGGGCAGAAGATGGGTTTCGTGCAATGAAAACACACTGGGTGCGATACACGGCGTTTATTAAAATCTCAAACTAACACTATAATCACAAATTACAATTTAATCACAATAACTGAGCACAACGAATCGAGTACAGTTTCACAATGTCTTAACTCGGATGCGATCAGACACTGAATGTCCTCCTCGCCGTGGACGTACAACATCACGACTCTGTATAAGCGCGCGTTAGGTGTGGGTAGATCACGTGATGCCGCCGGTGGCGCGCTTGCGATTCGTTTAGCGACCGTACTAATGACCGTCTCCGACATGTAAATATTATGTAAACAGGGCTAAACATTTAAATTGCTTCCAAACTCACGTCTTTATTAGATTTCTTTTCTTATTGACAAAAATAGCAAAAAAGGACGAATAATTTAAATCTCAGAATAAGGAAGGGACGGTTGTGGACCACAAATAAGATATTTACTAAATCGTCCGACCCTACTTATCTTCAGATTTACTTACCGTGAAGGTAATCAAATCGAGACGACTGAACCCTTTGCACAAAAACGGTTTTTCTAATTTTATGTTGAACCCTTTAAGGAAGGATCTATTAGCTTCATCTAGAGCCAAAGTGGACTTAGCAAAACAGCTCACTAAAAATAATCAGTAGTTGCATCAATAATTTGTGTCAAAACCTGGATTTAATGAATAACTGACTTGATTTATATTTGGTGAAACCCTTCGGGGAAACAAGGCGTGATATTATGTATGTATGTATGACTTGATTTAATCTTTTTGACGTTTGCCAAGGTAAATAATATTTGACTAATTTTCAATTTGAATAGTACCTATCCTAATTAATTTAATTCAATATTATAAACCAAACAAACCAACCCGTGAAATGTATTTGTACCTGGCGGCCACATACGTAGCGGTATACCTGAACGGTATACCGGAACTGAAGGCTTGTGCAAGTATACCGGAGCGTGTATGTGACAAAACTTGCACAAGTTTCCTGACTAGCACAAGTCTGGTAGGCAGATCAAAACTACGATCTGTATACCTGCGCAAACTAGTTTGTGCAAGTATGCATGAGCGTGTGTGTCGGAACGCTTCAGTCGCACGCGCGCCAGTGCTTCGGTCGGCAAATAATTGTGCCAGTCCTTCGGAGCGAATTTAAATTCATTTAAAAGGTTGATGTGGGAATACTTATTTCTTTTCAGTAACCATTATTTACACCATACAGAACGTTTATTCTTACACTTCTCTTTTTTCTTAAGAGGGTTTATTCTGAAAGTTGGCAACGTCGCAAATAGATGTCAAATATTTCGCTGTTTTCATTAATTTGATAATATTTCTGTATGGAAATAAAAAATGTGGCTAACTAGCGAACTAGAATATTGATTATGAAATGCAATAATTAATATCGTAACACCGAATAGTTAGTTTTAGATGTAAAAAAAGTATTTGGTAACTTTCCAAATGCCTTTTTTTCACCTAAAACGGGTACAACATCAAATTCAATGTTATAATTGCAATTCATTATTAATATTCTAGTCAATTGGTTAGCCACATTTCTTATTTCCATACAGTATTATTTCCAAATTAATCGAAACAGGTAAATATATGACAGCTATTTACGACGTTGCCAACTTTTAGGATGCACCCTCTTAATAGCTAGCACCAAACCAACAATAGCCAAAACGTCATCATTTGTGGGTGTCACTTTAGATAGAACCGGTGGCATATTTCACAAAATACTTATTGCACAACACGACTTCTTCGGTTTGTCACAGGCGCAGAACTGAGACTGCACAGGCATACTTGAATCATGTGTGGTCACTATGGACGTTAGGTATACTTGCACAAGCCTTCAGTTCCGGTATACCGTTCAGGTATACCACTACGTATGTGGCCGCTATAGACGGCAATAAATTATGAACTTAACCATGTGAACATTCTGTAACAATAATCTGACAAATAAATTGACAATTTGTATTACTATGTATACGAGTATAAAAATTTACGTAACATTGATAAATGTAAGAAGTTATTGGTTTCTTTTCTACCATAAGATACCGGGAGCTGACTTTTGAAACATGACGTTCAAAATCGGTTTGAATAAGTGAAGGTAGGTGATACATGGGTTAATTTCTGGTTCACCTTATATAAGAACACGACGTGATGCCACGCTGATTGCCAGATGCAGATATCAGCACTCGGCGTGGCAACACGTCGTGTTAGGGTTCGCGACAAGTCAATCGTCATCCTGACTAATCCTGAGGATGTCTCGTTGAGAGGTAACACGTGTCGATTTCTTACAGGGTTTTTTTATGACTCTTTATCTACGGCGAATAGGTTACTAAATATAAATACGTCTATTCGACGCCTGAATCAATGAATAACCAGAAAACTAAGAATTCTCTAAAGAAAAGTCTGATAATGGCGCAATGCAGATAAGATTAACATCCATCTGTAAGTGAATGTGGGCTGAATAAATATAGCCTAAAGTAATCCCGGGCTTAGGCGAGACCTAATTTGTTAAGCTAATAAAACTGTATAAATTCTCAACGAGACACTTAAACAGACTTTTACTGACGATTTCCGCATAGTGTCATTATTTTACAACTGTCAATAATAAAGCATTTTCGTGTCGGAATAAAACAGCGACATTTTATTTTCAACCAGGATATTTACTTCATTAAATCCTCGCTATAAAAGGCTGTATATTTTTTTATTTTATGGCTACACTCGGTCGTAAAAGTGAAATGAAGGCTTTTTGACCTTTCATTGCATTCCTGAATAAAGAAGGTTTTCGATTTCAACTCTTCTAAATTAAAAAAAGAGATTTTATTTGTTACCAATCTTGGAAACGATTTTGCGATTTTTTTCTAACTTATTTGAAAACGGTGTCAAAAAAGAACAGGGTCAAATAAAATAAGATTGCACTCCACAGACGTGATTGATATCGTGATGTTTGACACAAAAATAATATAACCTATACATTATTTGCATTTTTATTTATTATTATTTAACCAACACAAGGAGGACTGGAAAAATATGGGGGACCTTTGCCCAGCAGTCGGACAATATAGGCTAATGCAAAAAAAAAAAAAAAAATTGTAGATTCGATCGAACCAATCGACCTACGCGGCAAATATTCATAGATTAAAAATAAATTGAATTACTATTCAATTTATTTTTATCTATGAATACCTTTCTTTTCATCACGAGTACTTCTAATTATAGAAAAAAAAATATCCAACGTCGCACTGAGCAATGAACCATATTGAATTCATCTTCAACTGAATGACATCTTTTTAAACTTTTTTATTTCATTTTCTTGCTTAATAAATTCTAAGAAATACTGTATTTGGAAATAAGTTCTGACAGAAAGAAGGAAAACAATATCATATTGTTGCGGCTTTGTTTTTCATTCATCAAGCTAAAACGTTCCTGAAAATGTAAATTGCTGTAGACGTAAACGTTAAACTGTTTATATTTTAATATCAAATGTCCAACTGTGCATTATCTTTGTTGTGCAATGAAGAAAGCAATAGATTTTTATATCTATTACGTTTAATTCAGAGTTCATTCTTGCAGAGACGATTGGATTTCTTTTGATGAACTGTTGAACAATACTGACCTGAAAACCGTATGTATTTATAGATATCAGATTATAAATTAACAATTCCAGTCTAATTATCTAGTAGGTAAACCATCTTGAGCAAGCGTGGAGATTAATGCTCCTACCTTTTATATGAGAAGAGGCCTTTGCCCTGCAGAAGGACAATAATACGTTAATACTATACATTCTAGTAATAAATTGTGTACACACGATCACCCTTCGGTCACAACACAATACAGTCGGTCTATTCTGTAAACATCTCACCGTGAAAACTTAGGTGAAGTGAGCTGTCATTCCACCTGATGCTAGGGATTGCCACTATTGACAGCTCACTTCAGTTAAGTTTTCACGGTGACATATTTACAGAATAGATCGGCAGTAGTGTTATTCTGTAATAACCTCACCGTGATAAACTTAGGTGAAGTGAGCTGAATCCGGTGGAATGACAGCTCGTTTCAAGCTCACTTCACCTGAGTCTTCACGGTGAGAATTTTACAGAATAGCACTACAGCACTCACTGATAGTGACTCAAGACCCCTTTGTAATTTGAAGCTCTTTGCGTAGAAAAGTTCAAGTAACAAAAAAGTCGATAAATTGACTAAACCGTGTCGCACTCGACACTTACAATGCATGATGCATTTTGTAAAGACATCGTTATCCTCGCATTTCAAAAACAAACAACGATTTTATAAAGAGATACTAAGAAACAAGAGGGGAAAAGGTTAGAATAATGAGTTTATTTGATATAGTGAGTAAGCCTCGTATCCTCGTATATACGGTTTCTGAGAACGCTGGCATTTGAAGCTCGTAAGAGTCATTCGTTACACATTGTTGTTGACTAACTTGAATAGGATACAGGGTTGCTAAGTTAGTACATCTTGCTGGATAAGTGTGATTGTTCAGTAAAGGCTCGTACAGTCTGTACGTCAATCAGCTCTTTTAAAGTGCAATCATAGTGCCTAGACTGTTCCCAACTATTTTGGGGTCGGCTTCTAGTCTAACCAGATGCAGTTCTGAATACCAGTATTTAAATGGAGCGACTGCCTATCTTACCTCCACAACCCATTAACTGGGTAACACGATACCCCTTGGTAAGACTGCTTGTCAGACTTTTAGGCTTCTGATTACCCGTAACGACTGTCATTGAAGCTTTCCGAGGCACGGAAGAATCTCGATAGTATAATGGATGGTCACCCATCCATGAACCGACCGCGGCAAGCGGAGCTTAGCCGTCGATCGACCCGAGTGGCTGCTATCATTTAGCCACGAGCTCCTCCTTTTCTTTACAGCTTGTAAACAGAGTGAATAGCTCTTTTCGTGAAGGAGTCCGTTCTGAGAACTACCACCAAAGTCATTTATTCAAACTAGGCTGAGAATCAGCACTTTTCGAACGTCAAAATTACATAAGACAGTCACCCAAAACGCCCACCCTTCACCACTTCCTAGTGCTTTAGCTGGGAAGAAGAAGTCGCGCAACAAGCTCCCCAGCAGCATAGCTTTCTGTTCAGTTAGAAAAATTGATTTTAAGAAATAGTACCTACGCAAAATTATTTACCTCTCGCAACACAAAACATACACGCAACACGAAAGTGTCTGTGAATGGTTTAATTGAAATAAATGCTATGAGTTTGAGTTTGAGTTCTAGCACCAAGCAGCGCGGCTGTGTTCCGGATCAAAAGTTACGTTTGCTGTTGTTATTACAGGCACTTGAGCCATTGTAACTTTGTTTCTAGGATGCACATTGCACATGCGATATCTATTCTAGCAGATAGATTTTCATACGTAGCGGCTTACCATGCCATAAACAGTTATAATTATAACAATAAAAAATTACCGAAGCAATCAATTTCAATACTAACAATAACAAACCATTGGAAACCAAGCGACGACGTGGAAAACATAGCCATCAAAAGGAAAATGAATGAGTGTTTGACTTGTAAAAGTATTATTTGATATTTTTGGCCTCATTGTTTATCCGCAGAAGTTCTTTTATTGGGGCATAATAGCAATTGTATTATGAGTAAATACTTTTTTATTCGGTAGCGATGGTCTTTTTCATTCATACTGATGCCCTATATGTTTAGTTTTAGCTAAATGTCAAGATGTTTAGTAGGTACATGCCACAAGTAGCAAGAATGTAGGTATAATATGCTTGAATCTATAAATACCATGAAGGTCAAAAGGAAGGAAAAAAAGGGATGGAAGCCCATTGACATCTGATGTCTATACCAATAATAAAGCAGAAGAGTTTTTTTTTTGTTTGTTTCTTTGAAGGCGCCAATCTCTGGAACTACCCGACGGATTTGAAAAAATCTTTATGCATTTGATAGCCCAATTCTTGAGGAAGGTTATAAGCTAACATCATTATACCAACCAAAACATCGAGAACTAATACTCAAGCAGAAATAAAAACTAAAAGCCTCAAGGCATAAAGGGCGTGCCCGCTTACTTATAGCAGTACATGGAAGTCTTATATGATAAACTAGGACCATCGAAGTAAAAATGTATAAGAAGTTAATTACAATATGATCAATTGTCAA
Organism: Eupsilia transversa; assembly: GCA_914767815.1. Lineage (NCBI taxonomy): Eukaryota > Metazoa > Arthropoda > Insecta > Lepidoptera > Noctuidae > Eupsilia > Eupsilia transversa. The sequence goes on from OU611880.1 coordinate 4,860,164, forward strand.
GGTCGCTAGGTAACCAAATATTGCAATTCAACTCATAAAAAACATTATAATGAGTAGATTATGTCAACAAGTTACAAAGGGCTCTTAGAGGTTTGGTCCAAAAAAGATATGCTACGCTAGGAAGGTAGCCAGACCAATCTTTTCAAGATGTTACAGTGAGTGTACAGAGGCGGTATATTACAGGCTTTTTGTGAAAGTTTACTCCGGAATTAAATTACATTACAGTAGCTATTTATTGGTTGAGCCATGGGCACACGCAAGGAATTTATTTCTAAGGGTTTCTGTAATCGGAACTGATAAAGAGGACTGTGAGGTGGACTATATTGGTTATAGTAGTTTATCCGTTTGTGAGCTACGGGTGCCATAGACGGACAGAGAGCTTTAAACTTATTATACTTATGTAGGTACTTTTATTTCGGCTCGTGCAGACCGGCGCGAAATCGCGGGCGCGACAGTCAGCGCGAACCTTGTCGCACCTGCGATATCGCGTGTACGAGCCTTCATGCTTTTGGGAATAAAAATGTCAGTCAACATTGAAATACAGTTCATAAATTATATTATAGTTTGGTTTTCAGAACATCCCAACCGTATGTAGTCTTATCGCTGTGTACATTTACTATAAAGACAAGCCCGGGCATGAATTTAAACTATTCTGAACAACGACACGATGAGCATTTTATTAAGATGCGTCGTGAACCGGAGTTTCAAAACTATCTTCCGATCGAACTATAATGAGCTATGTGAAAAATGTGCCCTTATTAAGGCGGCTTCCCACGGTACGTGATATTGCGGAACGGACGCGGACCAACCCGCACCATGGGAAGAGTATCGTCCGTGGTAGCGCAGACACGTCTGCCACGGTGCGTCCGATCCACGGCCAGTCAGTAACTTCAAACGTGCGGTGCGAGCTTCTCTTTCATTTTGCAAAATGACTGATGAATGACAAAATGGATCCAATCTCAACAGGCTGTCCGTGGTCGTCTGCCGTGTGGATTGATCCGCGTCCCACCGCAATATCACGCACCGTGGGTAACCAATCGCCTTTACGTTTTAATAGGAGTTAATAATTATGGCTTGTGGGTGATCAATTTGATAATAACGTTTTATGTATACAAAAAATCGTTGAAGATGGAGAAAATGGTAAAAACATTCACAGGCACGATGCATGTTACCTAAACTCAAAGCAGGAGGTTTTGCATTAAATACTAACATTGTTATCGATTAAAGGTCCTTACATACATAATATCACGCCTGTTTTCCCCGAAGAGTTAGACTGAGATGTACCTATAGGACATCTACGTTCACCTGTTATGATTAAGTCCTATAAAATAGGGGCGAGCCTATTGTCATCAACCGGGCACAATACCAGACTCTGTTTGGCTCATTCTGCCTAGCCTTTTCCCAATCATGTTGGGGTCGGCTTCCAGTCTAACCGGAAGCAGCTGAATACCAGTATTTTATATGAAGCGACTGCCTATCTGACCGCCACAACCCAGTAACTGGGTAATACGATACCCCTTGGTAAGACTGGTTGTCAGGCTTTCGGGCTTCTGACGCCTCGTAACACCTGTCAAAGATCCACGAATGACAGCCGGGACCAACGGCTTAACGTGCTTTCCGAAGCACATAGGAGTCTCGGTATGTAAAGATGGACCCATCCATGGGCCAACCACGACAAGCGCAGCTTAACCTTATTATTACTTTCCCGACCTAAGAACCGACACCAAAGCCTCCTTCCCATAGTGCTGGCAGCTACAAGAATGACGAGGCAGTCTACTTTCCATAAGAAATATAACCAAAACTACTGTATTTCTGCATGTTAGACTCACTAAAAATCCGCAGACGAACCGCAAAATACGGTACTAACCGTTCCTACCGCATGTTCCGGTCTGGCCCGGATTTGTATCAGACTCGCCGATCAAATGGATAGCTGCTATTACCGAAATCTCTACAGATGTTGTGGGTTGCACCTTAAATAATTTGCCTTTTCACCAAATTGAAGATACTGGTAGGTAGGCATGTTGTAGATTAACATATTGATTGGTTCGCTTAGCCGAACAATTGCCATTTTCGAACGGCCTACGGAAAGTGAAAAGTGCGAGTCAGACTCGAACTCGAAGGGTTATAGCGATAGGGTCGCAACATTATGCTGAGCGATGGCCGGTTTGCATAAATGTGGCGCATATTTCTCCCCAACTTGTTCTTTTTTTTGTGTTCTTTCTTTGCGTCATGAAATAAACGTATTTTTTTTTTAATACACATGAAAAACCCCATGGTTTTACCTGAATTCACAGTATATTTTATAATCAACGACTTTACAAAAAAAAAAAATAGCCACAATAAAATACAAAAAATATTATTATACATTAAAATATATGTATTCTTTTCATCTCCAGCCATTTATAAAAGAAATAAAGGGTGCTATTAACTTGCTTTTTGTTCTCAAGTTTCGTTTTAGCTGTTAGCTAGCGATTTATTAGAGTCGATCGCCTTTCTGACTCCGATGACCATAAATCTAGATTTTCTTTGGATCGGTCTGAAAAAAGAAACATTGTAATATTATTCATTGTAAGTGTAATATTATCTAAATGTAGTTCTGTGCAAATATTTGAAATTGCGTCTTAGTTGAAGAAATACCTAAGTGTTTACAAAATTTAAAAAAAGGATACAAAACAAACAGAGCACCTGCCATCAAACCTCTTCACCACCCTTGGTTGATTAGTAGAGAATGCCTAAAGCCTTAAGTCCGCCTTTGTACCTTTTGAGTGCGAAAAGTTTAAATAAATAAATAATAAAAAAACAGTTTACCTGTGTGTATTACCTGTGTATTAATAAAGACTAAGTCGCGCATCAAGAAAAATAGTTTCATGGAATACTTAAAAGTGTTCTACATCACTACGAACTATAGATGTACTGTAGATGTATTGAAAAATATCCACCTACCTAGCAGTTTATTTGATTAGGTAGATACTTATCTCGGTACACCGACAGCTCGAAAAGGTAACGAGCCATGTCTCTTATTTAAACGCGGGTGCTACCAATATTTATTCGTAAATTATCCGATTTTGTAGGTCCGGTTCTGGAATTTGTAGTACAACCCTTCAAAAGTTACAGGACGTTTAAGGTGGCTCCTCAATTCAGACGTCTGAACTGAAGAGCCACAATGCATCTATTTCAAAACTGCTTATGGTAATAGCGTCAGGGTAGCCCGCGAAATTCAAATTTTCTTACGCTTTTTGCAATTAGCAGGTAAGTATTAGGTTGTATGTTGATCTAAATATGATTCGCGGCCGTATTAAATATTATGTATTTATAGAATTATAATCGTAAAAATCATCAATACAACTTTCGAAGTTCATATAATCCTATTGAATGACTATTTCATGAAATCATGACATTTGAGGATTATTCTAACTTAAGGAGTTGTATTGCTGATTCTAATGTTTGTAATTCTGTAAAGCGATACTTGTTACGGTCGCGAATCATATTTTAATCAACATACAACCTGACACTGACCTGCAAATTGCAAAAAACTTAAGGAAATTTGAATTTCCCCTTAACCTCATCACCTCATCTTCCGAGTGCACCTGCAGCAATGGTCCCAAAATGACGTCCTTCCATTGTGCACACCCTAACAATGTAAGTTGGACTGGCGACGGAAACTGTTAGAGCCTTTGCTCGACTGCCTCTTCTTGAAACCCAACAGTTACTTATTACTTTTACTTCAGCTATTTATGTATCGGATTTGGTTTTCCTTGGCAAGGTGGTGTTTTATAGGTTAAGTCTTTGATCCCAAGTGTTTTCCGCTCTATTCTCGAAGTTTGTTTGATCAAAGAACGGGCTGTATGGTTATTAGAGTTTTTGTTTAATTGTTGCAAGTGTTTAGTAGTTGGTATGTTAGTAATAATAGACCTTTGACTAATTTCAGCCAATCTAGCGGAATCTAGATGTGGCGGCATCTATAACGCCACATGCGAACTACGCATCAAAGACCTGATGTCACACAAATCCTGCATCGCGCAATGAGAGTTTACCGCGCGATCAACATATATAAGACATATCAATCGTTGGGCAGTTGCCCGCCAGACACGACCCATCTGGTCGGAGGGACCTCCGTTTTCAATAGAGGATAAGTGTACTTTACAGCCTGTTCCTCATACACGACGCGGGAGGTATTACGCACAAGTGTAGGCGCAGACACAGGTGCACCCTCTTCCGTCACTCTCATAGTCCGCAGGTCCGTAGAAGGTATGTAATGCAGTGTACGATATACTGTATCAAAATTCTGTGATTTCTGAGCCACGTTATTGAGGTCATGAGGTCCTGGGTTCGAATACCAGGTCGGGCAAAGTGTTATTGGGTATTTCTATCTGGAATTTCTCAGTAGCAGCCCGGAGTCTGGATTTGTGCCTGGTTGATGGGAATAGGGTCCCCCTTTTACATGGGTCTTAAACATAACTGGCGCAAGGTGGGTGTAAGTACTATAGGTAAACTTCTGCTAGTTATCTAAACAAGTTACAGTTAATTACATGAGGTCATGGAAGACAAACCTTTTAACCATTCTGTTAAAAGATTTAACCATCAATAATAATTATGCCCGATGAGGACTGTTCGCTTGAATTTATTTTCAACGTTTTAGTTGATAGAATAAATAAAGTTTTCTTTTCAACAAAAATCAAGACTATGTATTTACTTCTATCCTATCTCTAATGAAAGAAAAATAAGTATTTCTTTCAAGTTTTATTTTAATGTTCTTTATAATTATTCCGTTTTCTTTTTACTCTTATTTAATCTCTGTTCGCGTAGGGTTTATTTTTTTAATTACTTAATCAGTTTAAAATGTAAGTAGGTATTGCTGTGTATTTTTTGTTCAAAAAGTTTGTCATTTTTATTTTCTAATTTAACATGCTTGAGACGATTTAAGATAGAGTTGCTCGTAAAAGTAATAACAACCTCACGGCTCGATCCAATCGGGTTAAGCTACGCTTGCCGGGGTCAGTTCATGGATGGGTGACCATCTTTCCAAACCGACACTCCTCCGTGCCTCGGAAAGCACGTTAGCAGCCCGAAAGCCTGACAACAAGTCGTACCAAGGGGTATCGTATTACCCAGTTACTGGTTTGTGGAGGTCAGATAGGCAGTCGCTCCATATAAAATTTTGGTATTCAGCTGCATCCGGTTAGACTGGAAGCCGACCCCAACATAGTTGGGAAAAGGCTAGGCAGATTGATTGAGACGAAGTAAATTCTTTTGACAAACTACTCTGCTTTTTTAAATCCTTCCTCAGTAACGTAGCTTTAAAAGGTTTTCTTGAATTTATAAAGAAAATAATTTAAAATCTGATAAGGAAACGCTTTAGCAACTCGACGATACCTTACCTTTTATTTTATTTTATTGTATTCCAAATGTTACCAACTCAAGAACTATTTAACTACAAGAAACATTTTTGTTTTTGCACGACTCTGTGACTTTTCCCATATCGGGAGCACTTTTTCACCCAAATCTTAAATGTACAAAAGCAAAAACCCACACACCACTTTGTCTACTTATACTCCTGCTGATACTGCTCGTAATATACCGGGAAGTCTTTCCAGTCCTTCGCATGATGCCGACATTACGCACGCACCCATTTACTTTTATTAGGACCGGCTGAAGTGAAGGCGCCAAATGAAATTTTAAGATATTAACTCAATGTTAAGTCGCTGGGACAATGTTGTACTATTTGGTGAATTCTACACATTTTATTTAGGAACAGTACGTGAAGAACATTCGAACATACATTGTAGGGTGAATGTTTGAAATAGGATTGCAAGGCGAAAACTTCGATTACAAAAACAGTAGTGCTATTCGGTAAAAACCTCACCGTGAAAACTTATGTGAAGTGAGCTGTCATTCCACCTGATGCTAGGGATTGCAACTATTGACAGCTCACTACACGCTCACTTCATCTCCGTTTTCACGGTGAGATATTTACAGAAAAGATCGGCTGGCTTCGATTCTAAAGCTATAAGGCACTTCACTTTTTGTTATTTTTAGGGTTCCGTACTTCAGAAAGAAAAAATCGGAACCATTATAAGATCACTCGTGTGTGTGAAAATTGACCATTCTCACCATCCTCTCCGAAACTACTGAGCTTACAATTTTGAAAAAAATACAGAATCTCTTTCCCTGCGGGTGCTTTTACCCTGTGAAATCAACCTGTATTTGAAAAGGAACACACATCCCCAGTCTATTAAAGATATTTCGTATCCTAACTAATATTATAAATGCAAAAGAGAGTTTGTTTGTTCCGGTTTCATGCTAAAACAGCTGAACGGATTTGGATGAAATTTGGCACATGAAAAAAAAAAAAAAAAAAAAAAAAAAAAAAAAAACATTTATTTCTAGCATCGCAATAACAACCCTAAGAATAACAATTTAGACGCTTAAAGAAAATAAAAAATACAAATAAAATAATATCTTATGTCGTGCGTAGAAATATGGTTGTTAGAGAAGTAATTCGCACTGACCTCCGTACTAGTAAAAACTGTATCACGGTAGATCAGTCTTCCTCGTTCTCGAACAATCACACATTTAAGCACTTTATAGTGAACATAATATTTCGAAACATTTAGCAGGTGTTCGGTATTAATAAAATAGAATACATTCGCAAGGTGGGTAGAACTAAAAATTTTTAAGTATATGCAAAATATTTAGACAAGATATAGATTAAAAGAAGTTGTTGTGGTGATGTTTGTATGATGTTCTATGTTGATGTAATCGGTGTATGTGAGTGAATGTGTGTGAATATGAGCTATGTGTTTGTATTTATGATAGACTTACTAATAGCTTTTCTGTGTCAACATAATTAATCTGAAGTAGAAATTCATTTAAAATCTTTTTGCAATTATAGATTGACAAATCACGTAACTTCAAACTCCTGGACAACTGATTATACAAATGAGGTCCGATGTGGTCAAAAAATTTGCTAGCGAATACCGTTTTGGTTCTAGGAACACAATACACTAAATCCTTTCTACGCCTGGTTGTTGTAAGGGGTAATTTAGAATGTTGCTCTAGGATCGAAGTTTTTATAAACAATTGTCTAATCGTAAGTAATGACAATTCTTTATGTAATGTATGTGTGGGGTACTTAAATCTCCTGAAGTTCATTACTTTAAGTACAGCGCGCTGCGCTCTTTCTAAAGATAAAAGTGTTGTTTTAGATGTGCCTCCCCAAGCAGTGATACAATAAGTTATTATTGACTGGCAAAGGGAAAAATAAATAGTTCGTAGCAGTTTTGGTTGGCAAACATTCCGCAGATTTTTGAATAAGTGGATCATTCTCCTAACTCGAGTAGTCATGGAGGCTATTTGTTCCTTCCATGAAAGATTTTGGTCAACAGTAAGACCCAGATACTTAATGGAAGATACCTGTGAGAGATTGTAGCAGGAGCAAGACAGAGGATTTTTACATGAATGAATTTTGATGGATGAGCAATTAATAGGTGGTTGAGTTCTATTACGAATGCTGAAGGCAATGTACTTCGTTTTTTGGGCATTTAGGGTAAGAAGGTTGCAGTCAAGCCAAGTAGCAACTCGACCAAAACCCTCATCTGCCAATTTAAAGGTCTCGCTCCATGTGCTGCCTCTAAACAAAAGAACCGTATCATCAGCAAAAGTAATTATTTTACCACGTGTGAGATGAAGGTCACACAAGTCATTTATGTAAATGAGGAATAAGGTCGGTCCCAAAATGCTACCTTGAGGTACCCCAAATACGACATTTTCTGGCCGACTTGTGTATTCCCTCATTCTCACACATTGCGTCCTATTTGACATGTAATCGGTAATCAGATCCAGCGCTACACCACGAATACCGATGCTTTCCAACTTTCTTAGGAGTATGGGAACAGAAACTGTGTCAAACGCTTTTGCTAGGTCCAGAAACACACCTATGGTCTTTTCACCCTTATCCAAACCATCGACAATATATGATAGAAGCTGGTGAACAGCATGAGAAGTTGATTTATTACTTCTGAATCCGAACTGGTTTACAGACAGAAGCCCGTTGGATTCTAAGTAGCTTTTCAAACGCTTGTTCACAATACGCTCGATGATTTTAGACAGGGTTGGCAACAAGGAGATTGGCCTATAATTTGAGACACAGCCTCTGTTCCCAGACTTATATATGGGAATGATGACAGATTGTTTGAGGACGTTAGGAAAGACACCTTTAGTCAGGCACAGATTACAAATCTGAGTTATTGGTAAAGCAAGGAACTCAACGCCTAGTTTAAATAAAATTGAAGGAATCTCATCCCAGCCACTGGAGTTAGATGATTTTAGATTAATTATTGTACTTTTTACTTCAGTTTCGTCCGTCGGAAGTAAGACAAAAGATTTAAGAGACGAAAACTTTGGGTTAAATGTTCTAGCTAAATCATCTTCATTACTTTGAGTTCTTACTTGAATGCTATGAGCAAGTTGACTTCCTACATGGGTAAAAGTATCCCATTAGGTCATATTATACGATACGATATTCCCAGGGGATCGAAACTTATGCGGGTAAAACTGTGGGGCGCAGTTAGTTCAAAATGAAGTAAAATTTTCTTTAGTCTCTTTAGTATTAAGTAGGTACTCTAAATCAATCTGACCGCATTTTTGCTCGTTCCGCCGCTTTCTAACGAAGAATAAGTTTTGTTTAATGAAGTTATTTGCAGCATTGCTCATAGCCATTATTATTAAAGGTATCTCCTATAGCTAACAACTGCTTCAACCGCATCCACGTCAAGGTTCGTGCATACTGGCGCGAATTTTCGTGTGACGCGACACCTGTAATTGTTCAACCGTGAAGTTATCTTAGAAATTGTTTTATTAAAGTCGCGTCGCGTTGTCGCGTCACGTCTGTTTGCGAGAGCCTTTATGTCACGCAAAGGTATAGGTACCTGTTATTTTAATAGGTACAAAAAGTCATTTGTTTTTCTCAATTTGTTTATTTATTTCAATTTCCATGATAATATTTACAGAATTTAACCTTTAACCTTTGGAACGTGGATCCACACAAGGTTAAAAGCTAACAGTATTAAAATAATAATATTATTATGTACAAATATATAGAAAAGGAGGGGAAAGAATCGTAGACATTTATGTAACAATCATTCATGTTGTTAAGAATAAGAGAGAACTAGGAAAAAAACTTTACCTTCATTATTTTCCAGTAAATATACTTCAAAAACCGAATTCATGAAAAGAAGTTATGTGCACCGACATCCTTAAAACTACTTGCCTCAGTCCAAAGTTACTATAATATTCATAAAGAAAATATTTCCACATGAACATTCATAAGAGCTTGTATGAGTCTCGTAATAGAGATATATTTTTAAAGAGGCGGTCTCTACGCATTTTATGAAGGCACTAAATATCAAGGATATTTAATTTTATATGCAGATAACTAGCAATGGAAAAGGAGAGAGTGAGAGCGAGAAACCAAACCACAAATTTACTGTACTTAACATATAAACTCACGCTTTTCTTCGATGGGGCTAGGCAGAAACTACAGCATGCTACCTGCTACGACTCTTAAATACTCCTTTTATTTCGTTTACCTTCACATAACTGTCGGTCTATTCTGTAAAAATGTCACCGTGAAAACTTAAGGGAAGTGAGCGTGAAGTGAGCTGCCAATAGTGTCAATCCATAGTATCGGGTGGACTGACAGCTCACTTCACCTAAGTTTTCACAGTGAGATTTTTACAGAATATATCGGCTGGTCATACATGCGGTTGTGAGTAGGTACTACGCACCCGAGTTTTCTGAAGAACATCACCAATAAGGTTGCAAGTGGTGGTTTAGCGGTTAGGTGGCCAAACAGTTTTTTTTTGGTTTTTTTTTTATTTGACGTCAATAAAAAAACCCATAACCCCAAATTTTCTGGATAGGGACACCCTATTATCAACGAACAGTATGAAATATACTTTACGACCTATTCTCATACCTAGCAAATATACACAAAAAAATTAATAAAAATTCGAGCCGTTTCGATGGAGTGCGACCACAAACACTGTGACACGAGATTTTTATATATATAGATAGATAAGTATATGCTTTATGTATTTATTGTATACCTATGTAAATGGTACACCAGTACCTTCCTGCAGTATTGTCATCCCTTCTTCACTTTAATCCATCCAAAGGTTGTCTGTAAAAGATCGCTTTTAGCGATAAAGACCGCCCATTGGGTCACCCTCTATGTAAGATTTCTAATTTTATGTCTGTAATTTTGATGGTGTACATATTAGAAAGAAAGAAAGAAAGAAAGAAAGAAATTAAATTTATTTAGCACAGACACAGACAAAGAGTATTCTATCTGTCTGTCTGTGGTATCTGTCTGTAGGTCCATGATCATTGTAATATCCATCTGCGATCCACCTACACAATCAAACACAAAAAAGCAAAATGAGAATATTATCCAACTATTATAATAATCCTTATCTATAACCCCACTAATGTACCCTCCGACCTTCATTATGACGTCAAACCATTCAATGGCGATCCTATACGCAAGCAGTCAAGCCTGTCAGTTTTGTATGATGATGGCAGTTAGCCAAATAGGGTAGGATTCTTCAGAACCGTATAATTAATAGATTTAATATAATAAATAAAAGGGTTTTTACTTCAAAGGAAGAATTTGTACTTGTATTTAAGAGCATATTTATTACAATAAAATAAAATTATGGTTTCCTGTTTCTCATCAAGCGGGTCCTAAATGTTCAATTATATTGTAGAATATCATGAATTACAAGGGCATCAATATAAAAATCAAAAAATACCTTAGTAGGTACTTTATCAGCATTATTCTTATATGGATCTCAAACACATCTCCATCTCAACATTGCCTTTCAATCCCAGAAAATCACTCTATTTATAAATGCCAAACAAATTTAGACCAACGATCCCTATAGTCATAAAATCCAAAACCTAATTCAGAGTAAACCTTTTGAATTTCAAGAAAATTGATGTTTGCTGACTAAATCTAAATCCACTACCTCCCCGGGGGCCAGAGGTGTTTCCGAAAGTCCCTCGTAGTAGTATACGTGATATTTGGAGTAGGCAACTAGGCATCCAATTTCTAAAGCTGATATTTTATCGAGGTAACGTGTTACTGAGCTGGGCTAAGAAGTTGAATTTGTATAAATAGATAATTTTGGTTGGTAAGGTAGGGTAGGTAATTTTTTGGAAAGTGTATTATGTCTCTTAGTAATCGAATGATACACAACCGGTAAAATCTGGGTCTACTATAGGTACACCTCTGCTTAACCCTTCTGAGAATACAGGCATGATGTTACGTGCTTGTGTAAATGAATGATGTACTCACGATTAAAAACCAATTGGCGTGACAGTCAAACATTATGAGAAACTATAATGGACAGCATTCCAATTACACTCTTGCGTTCGTATGAACACCTAATGCCTCACAATCCTTTTACATAATCCCACTAACATCATGTAACATGACACCCCGACAGCATTTGCATAATACCTCAAAACCGTTTTGAGAGATCTAAAAACCTGCAGAACCCATATTTTTGAGAGCATTAAATTCTTTTAAAGTTGTCGCCGACCTCGACGGCGAAAAACCAGTTGTCACAAGCATTCGAGGCACTTTGAAAATTCCTGGAGAAGGAATAAGTTTGGAGGAAATGTCAGGTGGTGCTGCATCGTAACGCGACCCCATTTCCTTACAAAAAGCACAATGACATGTTGAATAACGTAGTGGAGAACATGCTTCAACTAAGTTTGGGGACAGTTTTTCTTTTGGCGACGTTTGGTGCACTTTTGGGTCGAATGTTTGATCAAATGTTTGTGATTGAGTTGGCGGAAGGGTTTTTTGTGGTACTATACCTACTTTATATGGAATATTTGGGACAATAATGTAAGGATAGAACATTTCGAAGAAAAATTACATTACATGTTGAATATTTTTGAATTGTATTAAATAAAAACTGAAATAATATGAAGACACATAACTTAAAAAAAAAAAAATTATGGATATAGTGATGGTTCTTCTGGCCCTTTTTTGTATGACTAATTGTACTTGTAACTACCTCCCCATCTATATATATAAAAATGAAACCCGTTTTCCGTTGTCACGACATAACATGAAAACGGCTGGACCAAATTGGATAATTCTTTTTTTGTTAGGTTCCTTATTCTCAGGAGAAGGTTTTTAGGTAGGGTAGGTAGGGTAGGTAGGGTAGGTAGGGTAGGTAGGGTAGGTAGGGTAGGTAGGGTAGGTAGGGTAGGTAGGGTAGGTAGGGTAGGTAGGGTAGGTAGGGTAGGTAGGGTAGGTAGGGTAGGTAGGGTAGGTAGGGTAGGTAGGGTAGGTAGGGTAGGTAGGGTAGGTAGGGTAGGTAGGGTAGGTAGGGTAGGTAGGGTAGGTAGGGTAGGTAGGGTAGGTAGGGTAGGTAGGGTAGGTAGGGTAGGTAGGGTAGGTAGGGTAGGTAGGTAGGTAGGGTAGGTAGGGTAGGTAGGGGAGGTAGGGTAGGTAGGGTAGGTAAGGTAGGTAGGGTAGGTAGGGTAGGTAGGGTAAGTAGGGTAGGTAGGGTAGGTAGGTAGGTACGCCGTAGAAAAGTACTTAGTGCTACCCGTGCGAAGCCGGGGCGGGCAGCTAGTAGAGCAATAATACTGTATACTTACTATTTTTAACTGTTTAATAGAAATCTCATCTTGAAGGCTTCGAAAGGCACAGCAAGCTGAACTAATTGAACTTTCTATGGCTGTTAGTTCCTTTTTCCAGTTTAAGCCTTCATCAATATAAATAAATCAAAATTTCACGCTTTCTACTAATATTTTTATTTAAGTTTGTCATTCTCATCTCAATTGTTAGTCTGGTGAGCTCTGTATCTATAAAATAAAAGAAAATCAATATTGTGTGCAAATATATAATATTCAATATAACGCAGCAGAACCACCAGTTATTTCCTAGAAATTAAGCCGATTTACTAGCAACTGCAACTATAAAAATAAAATCGACGCTCGCTAGATGAAAAAGAATAATCAAATAAATAAAACTAGAGCAACAAGAGACAATGCACTCCATTCGAAATGATTATGAATTAACAAACACACTACCAGAAAGCTTACATACCACGTACAGCTATTAAATCTTCGAAAAAAAACTACAACACCGCGCTTAGTTTGGGCACACAGCCAAAAACCGAAACCCAGGTGCCTTCTTAAAATGGTCAATTCACTTAATAGCTCTCCAGAGCCAAAGAATTGCTGAGGTTAGACCCTTAAATTAAAAAGCATAAGTTAACACCTCTGCTTGAAATACAAGGACAAAACTTTTACCACAGCCATTTGGATTCTTTAATGTAAAATTAATTGAATTCTTTGCGGACGATGTTAAAGTGGGTACTAAAATTAAAAAGAATTAAGAGGAAAGAGGACGGTGACAAATGGCTACGGAGTAGTTTTTTAACCACAAATGGAATTGCTTAAAGAGTTCTTTGATGTACTACATGATTCTAGTATGCATTTTATGTGGTCATACAAGTTAAAATTTAAAATTTAAATAACCCCCAACAAAAACAAAGACAATTCCAGGTGATTCTGCAGTATCGGTTCAAGGTTACTATGTTCTTCTAATATCATTGAAGTAACAGAATACTAAATTTCGAATCGATCAGACCTGTGAAAAGAGCTGATAATCTTCAAACGCCTGAACCGATTTTCTTGAATTGTAGCTAAGAACAGTCTCGATCAAAACACCTTTCAAACAAAAAAATAATAATCAAAATCGGTTCAGCCGTTTGGGAGCTACGAGGGAACAGACAGATACACAGATACACAGACACACAGATACACACGTTAATCTTATAACACCCCTTTTTTTCCGTCGGGGGTTCAAAACCATGTGTATAAGCACAAATTACTAAATTGGTCAAGGTCATCATCAAAAGATGGATTATTATATATTCTCTCGAATAAGGAAGAAAAGAGCATTAATGGATTGATTGACGTTTGCTCGCTGCAATTTGGAAATTGCGGAAGTTTACTTAAGATTGGACTTCCTCAGGAGTCTCTTCTCGACATAGCAGCAAAAAATTGTTCAAACTCAATTATGTGTTTGACATAAATTATCAATATAACATGTCCATAAATGTCCAAGTGCCCATCCATATGATTGTGTTAAAGATCATCAAATCGATTTATTGCACATTATTTTTTTAAAGCTAGGTTTATTACCACTTTCCTCACTTTAAATATTCGAAATTTTGTTTTGTGTACAGTAATAAGGGATTGTTGAAAAAAGCGTAGGAAGTAATCTCTCGACCAACAAGGGATCCACACAGACTTGTATTAAAGGATAATCCTAAGCCAGCCAGTATGCTAAAAGCTGCTTTGTGATATGTGAACGTATACAAGGTGTAAAAGAGAATGGTAAAAATCGAAAAAAAAATATCTTGCTTATATCAGTATCTTTAAACTGTTCAAATTAATTGTTAGAAATTAGTTAAGCTACCTACCCATAACGTTTGATCCATAATTTACGGGACACTGTATACAAACAAACTACATAAATGGAAGAATATACATTTTTTTTTTAAATTAAAGATTTCTTGAACTTGAAAAAATAAAATGTGTATGTACAGGTATTGATGAAAATGTTTGCGATTTATGATCTGAATGACTATTATTGTATTACCAAGTAATCTGCGACATTCTATAGTTCGCCTTTAACTCGTTTATTAATTACTAGCTGCTGCCCGCGGCTTCGCCCGCGTGAGTGTCGGAAATTACCCCATACATCCCCATGGGTTTTAAGTATAAATATTGAGTTTCGAGTTAATCGGACAGCGCGTTAAAATTCTTCCATACAAACATTGACACCCCCCAACCTTTTAGGGGGTACTTAATTTAGAAAAACAAAAAACTACAAACTTTATAATTTATTTAGATAACTATTCGTGCGAAGTTTCATGTTTATTACCTCAAGGAATAAGATTTTTCATACAAACTTTCATCCCTTATTTTACCCCCTTAGGGGTTGAATTTCGAAAAATCCTGATACACATTATTCTTAATTTTTGGGTTTAAGTATAAATATTGAGTTTCGAGTTAATCGGACAGCGCGTTAAAATTCTTCCATACAAACTTTGACACCCCCCAACCGTAGGATAGGGTACTTTTCCGGGATAAAAAGTACCCAGTGTGGTGCCCAGGATATTAAAGAATAATAATTATACAAAGTTTCATCGTAATCGAACCGGTAGTTTTTGCGTGATGCCTGAACAAACAGACAGACAGACAGACAGACAGACAAAAAAAAATTTAATCAAATTTTTGGGTTCGGTGTCGGTCTAGTAACACCCCCTGCTATTTATTTTTTTGATTGTTTGTTTGCTTGTCTTAAATAATTATGATTTAACACGACAAAACCATAAATCGTTTACAACCCCATCCAAAACAAGCACGTTTAACACATAGAGTTTACCTAAAACTTAGACATGACATGTCTGAACCCACCCCATAAACATTAAAGGAAATTAAGGTACGCACATCGTGGCAGTAAACATTCAAATTATACTAGGGTCCCTGTTTATTGCCAAATCTTGCCGCAGAGGTCAGCAGAACGGCGCGTCTCATGAATAAGGTCTTGTAGTTCAGACACCTTTCGGAACGTGATAGGGCTACCGAATTACTGATATGCTTGAAGACGTGGCTGTGAGAAGTTTTTATTTATTTCTGTGTGTAGGATTTTTGGATATTTTAATGCAGGGTTAAATGTCAGTCTAGGTTGATACCGTAGTTTTTTCAGGTGTTAATTCCAACACTCAATCAAATGTATTTTTAAGAGAAAGCAGAACCAAAGTCCATTCGCCATTTTGGACTTTTCTATAAACAATATATCCAAGAGTCATCTTTCTTCTTCTCTGTATCGAAAATTGTTATGAAATATTTTTATGTTTTATTGATACATTGATCAGATATACAGGGTCAAATTAAATTAGCTAGCGAAACTCTGCAGATATGATCTAAATACAATAAAATAAAAACGATTTGATGGATTTTCTTTAGGGTCATCGAACGCTGGTAGTTTTGTTACTGCTAATCATTTAACGACGTGAGTACTGGAAGACTGTCTAAAAAATCTCCTGTTTGCGAAAACAAACTTAAATTTTCCAGACATCTTATCGTTCTATAAAATGGTCCGTTGCAAAGGTACTTTATAATTCTTACGAGTACTTACGACAAAACATAAAACCAAGCACTCACTTCTTGCACTTCTTCAGAAATTATAATTTAATGAGAATAAAACAGCAAAATATAAAAAACTAGTTTCGGTGTAAAACATTTTAAATTATTTGAAAGCCTTTTAATATTTTTTTAACAACTCTTTGAATTTTCATGTTACACAAAAAACTACATATATTTTTAAACACGTGTAAACAAAAGGTATCAGTTTTTTCAATAGTTAAATATGCAACTGCTACTATAACGTTTTCACAAAAGAAAAGTACAGCGTTATAGTATTCTTGTTATCAACCAGACACTTAAAACTAATTGGCTAACAGACTAAAAGCAGAGATAATCTATTAACGTCGCAAGCATACTAAAAAGGGAGAAAAACTAAAACTACCTCTAGCAATGTTTTCCACCACTCTGCATTTCACATTCCATGTTTGAACAGAATCATATCTTCAAACATGCAATGCTTTATACTAGGTAAAAAGGCTGGAAGTGTCATGCACTCCATTATGTCCTAAGGGGGACTAAGGGGACTGCGCGTATCCCCCTTCGTGCAATAACAAGCATGCCCCGAATTACGTGGGTACCTACTTGAAGATGTTTTTGCTTGAATACAAAAGCGCTAGATGCAAAGCGTGAGTGAAAGCAGCTGAAAACACTTCTGTCTACTGACATTGGTTTTTATGGTGTGAGTTATTCTTTGTACCATCGCGGTCACGCATATCTAACCATTTTGAAAACCAAATCCCGTGCACACGATGACGACATCTGTTTACCACCCCTTTTTTTTTAGGTAAAAGTTTCTATAGCGCCCGAGCGCTGCAAGCAGAAATAGTACTCACGGTGTTCAGACATAGTGCCCGCGTGCCCGCGATAGTACATTTAATTGAACGTATATTATTACTATGTTTTTATACCTATTTTTAACTGAGTTTAAGTATATTCAGACAAAGATGTCGTAGATAGGTAGATCGAAGTAAAGGAAAAGAATGAGGAAGTCAAAATCGATGAAAGCAGAGTAATTATTTATCCATAAAAAATATTTTTCAGAATTAATATTGTTCAAAAGAGTTTATCCTGTGACCCCGTAACACAGATATTTTATGACTTTATCGGGCAAAAGTCTCTCACAATAATGTTAGCCCAATTTTTTTTATTAAGTAATCACTTCCTGAACAAATCAAAGAGAAAAAAAATCTGTAACATCAATGGACCTAATATGCGTATTATGAAAAGAAATGTTTCGTAAATACCAGCACTTTCATAATAACTGTCAATATTCTACATAATCATCGGAGATAGTATAGATATGTGCGTGAATACACGAACGTGGAGAACGTGGAGGCATAGTGTGTTTATTATTTTGGTTTCCTGCCAATCCTGACAGGACACCCTAATAGCTTTTACGAGATATAAATGGAATAACTACCAATCACCGTTCAATCAAACGTTGCATGGCTCACACTAATGACATGACCACATAATGGAATAACGCCATGAAAAAGCTTTTACGTGGAGTTCGCATCTACAAAAGAAAAGAAAAAAACAATTATTGACATTTTTGAACCTGAAACCTTACACGAATCACAGAACTACCATGTCCTCGAATATAATGAGGAATTTGCAAAAAGTATTTTATGCGATCCGACATTAAAGATTCTAGCATATTGCGTTCCTCGTACCCGGGTATACCGGCCAAGCGAAACCCCGCAATTTAATGATTTTTATTGGTCCGCCTTTCCTGCGAGGGACAGGAAAATTTACCTGACCAACCCACCTGGTCACGTACAATCACATTATTGAACGTTTATTACGTAACGTGGCACATTGAAAATTACGACCCATGAGCGGTCAAATGTTTAATTTTGACCAGCCAATGTTACTATTCCGGCGCTCGCCTGCTTTTGGCAGTGTGCATTCAATTTTCGGGTAATGGTGTGCTTAAGTGGGTATTCGCGATTTCTATTCCATTCTTTGGTGATCATTGGTTTAATTGAATAGGTTTGGCTGCGTTGGAATTGCGATAGGTATTATGAATTAAAATAATGATTTTAAAGTGTTGTTTTGTGGTAATATAATTTTTATTATTAGAATTCTACAAAATGTTAACAACTCTACTTGATGGCTATTTTTAAGTGTTTACTATTTGAAGGGTTTTGGCGCTGATAGTCGAAATACAGGCTCTCGCCTAGCCTATCAGACACGTGTATTATTATTATACATAATAGTTTTATATGACGTAATATTTTGATAAGATTTTGTGAATTGATCAGTTTTCCAAGAACAACCTAACAACTATTTTAGTTAGGTGTATCGTTCTTGGAAAGATTTCAATTTGTTTTAGGTACCTACAGAAAGATCGTAAATATTGGTCAAACCAATATTAGACGATGTTAATATCCACGTAACGATCTAAAATATATTCCCGGAAAACTGTGTAGAATTTTCCAGAATTCATGTTTCTTAATAACGGCTGAGCTCAATTTATGGCATACGGCAGAGGACTGCTTTATACTGGTGACGATGACGTATAATAGGTATGGTTTATCAGTTTAGCTGACTAGTTTAGAACTTGTATCAAACCTATTCATGAACTAAAACGCTATTTCGGATAACACACTTTTGGTTTTTTTTAAATTAAATTAAAAGTCTTTTGCAACGGTTGCGAATCCAACAAAAATATGGAAGAAAAATTCTCAATTAAGCGTGATTTTTTTCTCTTTATCAGTCGCTATCATAATTATCCGTTTCCTTCAGTGAATGAACCCGAGAACAAAATCAACCGGTTGATTGTGAATTCCTTTCGCACTGTTTAATGACTGTCAGTGTTATTCATTTCCACGTTTAGCTGATCATGTTTTGTTTATTTAACTTTAAATGACAAAGTCGTTTGATTTAATCTCTGTCAGTAATCTGCGAAGGGTTACGTATCCGCAGAGGTGTGACCTATAGTAGGTACACCCACATTTCGTCAGGTACATTTAAGTCCCATGAATGATGTAAGACTCATTTATATTAAAAAATATATATTTAAAGATTTTTTTAAACATAAATGAACTTTTTTCTAAATTGTGTTATGCATGAAATGTCAAATGCCACTTTTCGAAAAAATCTCCAAAATCTACCTACTATCCATATTTTATAAATATTAAACTGAATCAAAATAAAGTGTAGGTACTCAGTGTATTTAAAACGGGTGTTTTCGAGCGCCCGAGCTCTCTCCATAATTAATGTCTATTCCCACGTGTTTGCGTTACTTTCATGTTACCGGCCCATCTGGCCGGTAACATGAAAGTTTTGCTTATTTTCGTGGTAGGTAAGGATTTTAATATTAACTAGGATTATTTTATCAACAGATTTTTGTACCTTGAACTTGAAAGTTGCAATTTTTTTAAATTAGCTATCTATGTATCTAGTCGTTTTTGCATTCGATAAAAAAAGATTACTGGGACTTAAGTAGGTACCTAATTAATTATAGAAGTAGGAAAGAAAAAACTAAAAATTATTTGATAAAATTGTACCTTTTCCTGTTAGCCTATTTAAATAGCTCCAACTAGGTAGGATATTTGAAATGAAGTGATTTCACATAAAAAACTAAGCAGATGTGCAGTTACCAGTGTGTCTCACAGTTCTGTTATAAACTGACATTATTTTCATTAGGCTCAGCACATGCCCAAAGATTTGGCGCGCGTACACAAGCTCCTAGTTTTCAATAGGTGCGGCAACGCGCGTAAGTTCGCGGTCATGTAAACTGTTGTCATATAGCTGTAGAAGAATCTCTAGAGACGGGCTGTAAAACGCGCGTCGTTTTACGGTTTTCACTTCATACGTTTCTGGGTCTTTTGGGACCAGGATCGCGGTCCCGGATTCCAACTATAAATACCTACAATAATAATTTTTGAGTAGTATTTTGGAACCACAAGAAAAAAGAACTTAAAGTACAGTTAGGTAACTAGGTAACTTCGTAAAATCTTATTGAATATTCGTGGCATCCTTCTCTTGGAGGTAAACAGAATGTAAGTTCATAAACGTTCAATATTGTGGAATAATTGCATTCCTTAAGGTACGACGTAGAACAGGAAGAGCGAGTATTCTAATACATAGTATTTAGATACTCGTTCTTCGTGCTCTCTCTTCTTAGTGCTCTCTCTTCTTAGTGCTCTAACGTTGTGTTTACCTGTCTCGACAAGTATTTAGGTGAAATAAATATTCGCAATACATTTTTAATACTGTAGCAGGCACTGTAAAAGTAGTTGTAGGTAGTAGTTAAAGGCATTGTTGACCAAAATGTGGGTACCTACCTAATGTGGGCTGTTATAATTTCTAACATGACGTCCACGTCACGGCCTCACCAAATGTAGGTAAAATGTATGGAAATATATGAAGACGCTTTTAGATTTCCGTCCACAATAACGTTACATCTTGCACGTATTTCCATACATTTTCTGGACGTGGACGCAGGCGTCCACGATGGTATTGCCACGTTATACATCATAAAAGCGCACATAAATAATACAGCAACCTAAGTCCTGTCCCTATTAAACAGAAAGCCAATTCTCGTGAACGTTCAAATTCAAGTCGCATTTCATCATCAATAAATAAAATATATAAATCTCAGCGACAATTTATGTCAAAAAGTTGAAAAAAATGTAGGTAAGTGCTCGCATACACGAGCGGCACGCGTCAACGGCAGAGGCAACTTCAGCCGACGACAACGTGCCGCTCGTGTTTTTGAGTACGGTGCTCATATACACGAGCGGCACGTTGTCGACGACAGCCGTAGACGTGCCGGCGGCGGCGGCGGACGTCGATGCGTGTCCGGCGGTGTGTATGAGCACAAAATTAGAGTTTTTGATGAATTGAAACTAAGACTAGGATGCGAACGTTCTTAAATACAGGCGGGAATTGCCTCTCAGATTCGACAACTTGTTGCTTTATTTTTTATCCTTAAATGTTGTAACTTATAGAGGAGCTCGTGGCTAAGTAATAACAGCCGCACGGGTCGCTCCATCAGGTTAAGCTGCGCTTGCCGGGGTTGGTCCGTGGATGGGTGATCATCTTTACATACCGAGTCTACTCCGTGCTTCGGAAAGCACGTTAAGCCGTTGGACCCGCCTGTCATTCGTGGATCTTTGACAGTCGTTACGAGTCGTCAGAAGCCCGAAAGTCTGACAACCAGTCTTACCAAGGGGTATCGTATTACCCAGTTACTGGGTTGTGGAGATCAGATAGGCAGTCCCTCCATGTAAAAATATGGTATTCAGCTGCATCCGGTTAGACTGGAAGCCGACCCCAACATGATTGGGAAAAGGCTAGGCAGAATGAAATGTTGTAACTTAATATACAAATCTGATCATCTAGTATCACTAAGACGCGTCATCAAACGAAACAGGAATAATCAGATCCCAAAAAATATATATCTACGACTTAAAAGTAGGTTACGAAGTCGAAGAGGATTATTAAATTTCTTCCCATCTTCTAAAAAGTACATCGCATTCAAATTACGTAAACAGGAATCGGATAAAAATACAAAACCACCAGGTTTCGAGTTTATGTGAAACAGGAAGAATAAATAAAACAAAACACTTGAGGGGAGGAACGAAATTTTCTTCAAGAGCACATTATCTTCGAAATCAGTCGATGAATATATTATAAGATGAACAAGTTTATGAATTTCTTCACAACTTCCTTGAACGCCCTCGGAACAAGGCATTTGAAATAAAACCGCAACATTTTTGAAAACAATGTCGGGCTTTACTCAATAGAAAGTTTTATTTTTGACTGTTGCTAAAATTGGTAAGAAAATAAGTTACAAATAAGTATAGTCAAGCGTTCAATGGTTTTAAAATAGTACCATTGAACGCTTGACTACATTCAATTGGACTAATTTTAGCTGATTAATTTTAAATATAAGCGTTTAGTTATAATGTGACATTATAAGATTGCTATTTATAAGGCAAAAATAAAAACTTGGCAAAACAATCGGTAAGAACTAACATTTTTAATATTGTAAACGTCTGAAAAACATAAAAAAATTGCATTAATTTTCTACCTTGTTTACCAACTCATCAAGATTGAGAAACATAACAAAAGCAGCTTCATACACTGACCAACTAAACAAACATTCAACCTTAAACGCATACCATATTCGTCACAGATAATAAATCACTAAGACAAAGATACTAAGCCCAAAAATCGAGAACAAAATGTTTGCTTAATTTTAATTTCACGCTTGCAAAATGCAGCTATAAATTAAGATAGCGGTGACCAAGTGATTTATGAGTGTGAAGGAAGCTTCACATACGAAATAGATAAGTACAGCAGGTTGACTCAACACAACTAGCGAAAACAGGTACACGCACAGTCGCACACATAATATGGTTTGTTCCAAAAGTATTTGATAAAGTGTAAACAAACCCTGTTCAGGTAAAATTGTAATTTTCGCAATTGCTCACTGAAGGGAATTTATAACACATCCATCTGTATTTAGGTATCAAGTTTATACCACTTTTTCCAATAATTTTTGTTTAAATAACATTATTGAATTGTAATTGTAAAACCATCGCCGAAAATTGAGGTAAAAACTTAACCTCAATAATTGACAAATTAAAAATACTTTCGAGATGATTTAATGTTAGAATTTCGGGTAGTATTCAAATAAAATCAAAGCACTGAATTTGTAAGTAGCACAAATGCACGCACACATTGACACGTACTTGGGTGCAAGTACGTGTCAATGTGTGCGTGCATTTGCTCAAAATTATCATCGCTCATTGTGTAGAACTAACCTTTTGTACCTAAACTATTTTGTGCTTTATATTTTAAGCTGTTTCCCGTAGCCAAGACAAAGAGTCTGTATGCTATCTCGTCGATAATAGGTGTTCTGCGGAAGGACTTGGGAGTATTTATAAACTTGGAGGTTTAATATCGAGACAATTTCAAGAAACTCGACTATGAAACTACAAAAGTAGAACTTGATTGTTATCAAATAGCTATAACCGGCGAAGCATAACGTTTAAAAAAATTAAAAATATTGATTTTTATTTCATTTTCGTTATGGCACCTCTTTATGCCATGAGCTACTCGAATATATAAAAATATTTGACCTAGGTCTTACGTGAAAATTGATTGATTTATACAGATGCTATTAAAAAAAGTAATAGGAAGTTAATTTATTGAACTATTTTTAAATGAACACCTTCATCAGTTACCTACCTATTTAAAAGATATGCCGTTTAAAAAAATAACAGTATAGTTTCAGCCAAAGCTAAAAGAGTTCAAATATAAACTTGCTAAAGTGTTATTTCCTCGGTTATTACTACTGGCCTAGAACAAAGAATGTAGGTCATGCAGATTTAAGAACCGTTTGAAGAGAGAGGAAACGGTTTGCTTGAACCACATCCGATGTTAATTGATCAGAATGAGTACCTCCTGGCATTTCCAAAGTGGAGCAAACTCCGGCTAAAAATACTGGCTAAAGTTGAGAAAACCGATGCAAGTGCCAACAATTTTCGCAATTTCAAACATTGCGTCAGTTTGGTATAATAATGCTTATATCTGCGATGCAGTATGCTCAGACTCATCTCATAGAGACGGACGAGTTGTCAAACTAATAATCCAAAATGTTACATACTTTAGGTGTAGATTATTAACTTCACTGATGAGTTTGCTGTTTAGCCCAGGTTTTAGGTTGGCAATGATATAGGTACTCAATCGTTTCTATATCAAGCTCAACCTGATCTGAACCTAACATTCAGCCAGTTACTGCACGATTTTGAATTTCTATAAAGCATCAAATAGAAATATCACAAGCCGTTATGTCACTACGTCATAAAACATAACTGAATACTATCCTTTGTTTAAACATGCACAGTTTAAACAAAGGATAGTATTGGAATTTAAGGAAATACCGTTCGAGTTACATTATCTCACAAAGTATTTTATTACATACACAAGTATGTCTCAATTCTCTCTGAGACACAAACCATCTCTGATATTGCACATACTGCGGACACAAAGTACATAGGTACAACTCCATACAACGAGCGTAAATGCACGCACACATAGGCAAGCTTCACATACAGCGAGTGCAAGCGCACTCGCGACTGGTATTCGTTTGATATCGCCAACATACTCACCTATGTGTGTGTGCAAGGCGCTTTCGCTAATTGTATGGAGCGGACCTTCTGTAACTATCTATTTAGTACTGCGGAGTTCTGAGACTAAGTTATAGTTCATAACTCGTTTATCGAACTCATCGTTGAACATCGGATCAGACTTGCAGCTCGACCCTTACGTATCTTGTATAGAAATACTGTCATGTGTAACAAACGGAGCATCGTAAATAGATGTTACTGCTGCAGCTACGCCAAGCGTGTTTGTCGTTTATAGCTCAACGTCAAAATTGCTTATATTTGCTATTTCTTTGAATTTATTTAATTCTAGTGTTGTTTTATCTTGTATTATTCAATAGGTACTTTCTTCTGTGGGTTTTTGTAGTAACTGCACGTAACTGATCCTTATTCAAGAGCGATCGGTTGTTATGTAAAGTTTTATTTTAAACATTGTAAGTTTTGTTGTTTTCACTGGAATTGCGTATGCTGTATTGATTAAGTCTGCTATTCCAAGAGCGTTGTGTAGCTTTTAATCGTTTGCATTATTTTACATTTTTGTTACTTTATTATCTTCCGTCTTTATCTACGGCTTCTTCACATTCATAATGTAGGGTGTTTATAAATAAAACAGTTTCATAATGTGCATTACTTTAATATTAAATCGATGTACGACATAAAAAGTTATCTGTACACAGATATTTATTAGTTTTACAATTAAAAATATTAACTAACGTGATCTGGATAGGCTTTACAGTCAGTCGTTTTGAAAATATTGATTTTGTTCTTGACTGTGTTAATTTAGGCGGTAATTATTATACATAAAAGCAATAATAAAACAACTATAGTATTCACATTATTTCTTTCAGTTTGTTACAATGTAACCCCACCAAAAACATTTTCATGTAAAATGTTGCCAAGACGAGACCATGCGGCTCGGACTGTCAAAAAGTTATCAGATCTCATGTAGAGACAAGCTTTTTACTATACACGCCCTAACTGTACAAGCTCTAACTTCACAAGCTCTACACCTTAGTCAAAATAAGTGGCTTGGTCATTTCGTTACTATAAGAACCTTACACCCATGTAAATGTAGCGCAATTTCGCCAACATTTCGCCAATGATCAACGTGACAATTTTTACCAAAATGAATTGTGCGGTTTTGGAGGCAGACGTTTGTATAAAGTGCACCTCAGGCAGAATATGGCACCGGCTGAGCGCGGCAACGGAAGTAGAACACACTTTACAATCGGAGCCTTCTAATCTAGAACAGTATGTCATAGGTACGACGTTTCATGCCATAAAGTGTCGCCACCGCTTGACTGTACGAGGCTTAACGTGTCCTGATATTATTATGAATTGAACCATCAAAAGTATTTTTTTAAAGGGTAACACAGCGGAGAAATTCCGATCCCGTGGGTGGATGGTCAAAGGTGGGGTAGCTGTCCAACTTGGACGGTTCAGTGGTTCATGAACATCAAAACTCAATCACGAACCGGACAGTATTACATTGACTTTAAGCTAATTAAGCATACTATCGCAAAGCACGAATAAAATAAAGCTCGAAAACCTAAATCTCAACCCAGATAAAATCTATCTCCAGTTGAAGTAGCTACAGCTAAAGCAATTTCCTGGTACCCAACAATTGGTACGGCAGCAAATCTCCGCTTAGAAATAATCCAGTTATTCGGTACATCGGCGTCGTTAAAGTCACGGAGAACATTAATTGGTCTGCGAACACGTCCAAGTCTTGCACGCTACGAGAATCGGAGTGTCGCCTAATTTGTGACGTGACATCAAACTAACTGTTGCCGTTGTCGGAACTTAGTTGCAATTTTCGAGTTTTTAATTGGATTCCACGATAAAAAGGTAGGTATGTGAAATTATGAAGACGAAATTTTCTTTTCTGGAGCTATTAATAAAAGTTTCGCTTTTAGTTAGTTTTAATTGAATTGGTTATTTTTAATTGAAATATTGGCAGTAGAAATTCAAGCAAAAGCATAAGAAAGTTCATTTTGGTTTTTTAACGTTGTCGTCATCTTTGTCACGTATTTATTTTTCCAAGGATATTTGTTACCATCAATAGTTACTTACATTAGAAGAATGTTCTAAGACAATATCAACAAAAAAACTCGTAGTGATAAATGGCGACACGTAAAGTTTGTCTTATTTTTCCAAAATAAATCAACGCGGAACGCATTGCAGAGATAAATATTATGAACGTGAATAGTCCAATTATATGACGACAATTAAATATCAAATAACAGCAATATACAAATACTCTACAATACAGTCTCTCATATCAAATGAAATCCATAATATGTACATCGTTCCATGTCCATAATTGTTCACAGATATGATATACGAGTCGAATCTTGTTAGCACTTGGTTAGGATATAACCTGTCTTAAGACATCTGTGAGACATTGTAGTTGATATCCTTAGCACATCGAGAAATACCTGTTACAACGTTGCATCTGCAACATAAAATACTTAGTTGACTGCACATTGGAGTATTTTATGATCTTGTTAGATGTATCAATGTTCTGTCTCTGTTTGCGACGATTCGATAATTGGTTGGCTTAACATAAGTCTGTTAGTAAGACTTAGATAAAAAATATGTTTTCTTTGTGGTTCTGTTAGATTTAAAAAAAAGTTTTATTAATGTTTCCAACATTACTAAAACTTGCCATAATTTTGTGAAAATCTCCTTGTGAGACATTATGATATCTCTATATCCTTTAAGAACATGTCAAGCCATATCAAAGCTGACAAGAATGACGGGAAAAAAGCAGTAAAACTGTATTGAATATTTCATCATAAAATTTCCTGCATTGGCCATATTATATTCATGTTTGTTGCCTTCATACCACTAGGAGTGGTCAAATCATAAGATAATGACTCATTAACATCTATAAATGTCATGTTTAACTCGTGTGTTTCCCAGCTAATGCAAACCAAACCCGTGACAAGGCTATAATGTAACTGGACATTGGACATATTATCATAAATTCTCCCTCTCACAATTCGCGTTAGGAGTTTACAGCTCGTTGTCAGAACTAGTAACCGTGCCGTATCCGCAGAGCAATTAACTAGCCTTATTGTCCGAGTCTGTATTTGCATCAGTGAGTTTTAGGTTTGTGATTTCATCATTGTATTGCTCGAATGTACTTGGTTTATTATTATTCATTGGTTTACTAATATTATCATCTTCTATTACATCTGGTATACTTGTAAATTTAGGACTTGGGGTTTTGTGAGTGTGGACTTATAGTTTGTTAAGACGAAAGTATGGAATCTCATTCCGATTTTGACTTCTAGTCATCTTGAAATTTTTCACCCCCATTTACTGCACATTTTTACCCCAGAGTAGATACAGTATCTTCTTCATAAACATAAACGTTTTAATTTTATTTTTTATGCTGTCACTTTATTTTTTCTACATCTTTATTTGTATAATTAGCCCAATTAACACAGTCGAGGTATTATTATAAAATCAAATACAAACTATAACACTATATACCAACCAATCATAAATTATTTTCACAACGTTTTCAACTCTTATTTTATTCCATAACTAGTAGACACAAAAAGCAATTACAAATAATACAAATTAACAAACAGGTTTTGATATAAAACGAAAATTTAATTTATAAATAACTCCATGTTTGCACATCTGTCTTCTATTATATTAAGCTATTTGATTGACGAAATGGCACAAATAATTAAAACTATCAACATAGAGATATTACAGTTACTATAACTAGCAATGAGTGATATAAAACAAAGGATATACACATTATTTATTACATAATTATTTGAATTTACAATTAGTTATGAGTAGCATCTTGAAACATAAGATATACAATTGAAGGAACATTTTGTGCTACCAAAGCGATTTGCACGAAAAATAAACGTATACAACATGTTAAAGAACAAATAAAGATTTTTTGGCTTTTTAGCACGATCCTGACAGGAGCTGGCATGAAACCAAAGTACTATACTCCGACAAGGCTGTCCATACAGTATGGTATTATGCAGGAATTCATATAACTGAACACACAGATTAATAATACAACAGCTCCAAACTACGCCCAACTCCCACGAGAAACAATGTGAACAATTAAATGAACATACTGATTCGTTCGACATACAAAACAATGCTTAGTTATCAAAGGTCAACACAGTATAACAAAGTTCTGCTAACAACGATCCATCTCTCAATTCACAACGGAGGAACAACCACACTGTCTTTCTGTGTCTACAGTTGGAAAACTGCTCGCAGTACAATAGGAAAGTTTTCAATTAATATCACAGTTTCCGTATTTAAAAGTAGAACATTACAAACTTCACTAGTTAGTCCGTGAACTATATACACTCCACTACACGATTCAACTAGAAACAGTAAGTTCTGGATACGTCCGAACACTGGCTTTTGTCTTGTTGTCACCCGAAGTAGTACTGGGCGTTGGAATATCGATATAAACTCCTTGTGTTAGGGTCCGTTTCTGTTTGTATTTGAACTCTTGGCAGAGTTTTGACCGCAACTCCGCGCCCTAACGTGCCATGCGGCATAGTTCGAAGAGGCATTTCTATGGGGAATTCCGCCACCTGTCCGTACATATTAGTGCTCACATGCGGGTACGTATTAGGTACTGGGCGGCCGACATACTTATTGATTTTGGGACTTAGAGCGACGTTGGAGTACTGCATCTCTTGCTTGATTCCCGAATCAACTGTGTCAACGGGTCCAGATAGACTAGTTATGTTAATATCGTTGTCAACTTCCGATATGCTGTCGTTGAATCCATTGGGGATTTCAGTGGTGGCTGATACGTCTGGGCCTTTTGGCTGGTCGGATGTTTGTTTGGTCATGACGCAGCGAATGATGCCCAAGATGATGCACAGAAGAAGGCTACCAGCGACGCCAGCTATGATGTATACGTACATGATGTCGAAGTGATCTGTGGAAGAGAAAGAGGTTTCAATTTCATGTCAATGCACCCCGGTAAAGTATTCTATTTTTTTTTTTTTTTTTTTGCGACACACTAAGTAGGTTGAGGCGTTAGTTTACTATCGAAGCACTTCCGCTGTGACAATTCAGAACTACGCTCTGATTGATGTATTTTTAACCTTCTTCAAAAAAAGAAGGAGGTTCTCAATTTCAAAGTTTTTTTTTTTTTGTATTTATGTATGTTCGGGCATAACTCCGTCATATATTATAAACGGAAATGCAAAATTATTTTTTTGATAAAAAGGGCAATCCCTTTCTCATTCAAATGAGAAAGGGTATGCCCCTTTCTCATTTCATTTGCTCTCGAGGTAGTGCCACATAATTTTTATTAACTTTGCTAGGGTAATTTTGAGTTAGCTTCAATAATACGTATATTTTCTACTAAGTGTATATTATGGATGATATTATAATAACTTCCTGTCATTGTTATTTATATAGCAGGAAGTGCTATTCAAATTTGTGGGGGGTAGGTACAATAACTAAATAGTGAAAAATATAACGTTTCTTTAAAAAAAAACACCATAAAGTGAAAAGTCGGTGGCAAAAAAAAATCAAAACCAAAGACAGGCAAAGAAAGCAAAAAAAAAACTTCCGAAATAAAGTAAATTTTGTAGTTTTTTTTTTGGAAAGAAGTTTTTTTGTTCTCCAAGATTCTCTTTACTATTTGGTGTTCTTAAGTGAAAATTGTGTCCATAAGTCAGAAGAGGCCCGAATTCCAACTAGAGATTAATTGGGTCATCACCGCTAAAGTAAATGGGAGATTATTTCGGGCAAATAAATTACAGCCTTACAAACGCCATTCTATTTACTTAGCTATACAAAAGGTCACAAGGACTACAAAAGAAGCATTATGATAATTGATTTGAGCCATATTAGATTTGAATAACGAGTTATTGCAAATAACAAAACTATTTATCATAGTAATCAGGGTTGATTGCTGTGCTTTTTAATGCTTTTAATAAACCCGTATTGAACAATTTCTAATCAGAATTAATTTATAAAATAAACGCGGATTTAATGCAAACAATATGACATAAATAATTGGTGTTTGAAAAGGCTTATTAAACCCGTTTTATGCTGACGTTAAGCCTATATAATATTTTCTTAAACAATGTAATAATGGCTCAACACTTATCGTTGTTTAGACAAGGCAGGTAATTATGCATATTGCGGAGTCCTGTATGTAAACTTGGGCAAGCAAACTGCGGTATTCAATAGAGCCTTGAAATAATTTACAGGGTTGGGAAGAGCTATAAATTATGGAGCAGTAGAATGCTTAGTGTGTGTTCAAACTATATTGTTATAGCTTTGCCTTCATGAGTAGAGTTGGATTAGGAATTGCTGCTCAATATTATAATACGGTTGATATGACTTCGTTACACAATGAAATTAGTGAAGAGCTCGTGGCTAAGTAATAACAACCGCACGGCTCGATCCATCAGGTTAAGATATGCTTGCCGTGTTTGATCCGTGGATGGCTAACCATCTTTACATATCGAGACTCCTCCGTGCCTCGTAAAGCACGTTAAGCCGTTGGTCCCGGCTGTCATTCGTGAATCTTTGACAGTCAGAAGCCCGAAAGTCTAACAACCAGTCTTACCAAGGGGTATCGTATTACCCAGTTACTGGGTTGTGGAGCACAGATAGGCAGTCGCTTCATGTAAAATAAAATACTGGTATTGAATTTGAAATTATATGTGTTATTACGGCCCACTCCCTCTCACAGGGAGGAGGCCTGTTTCCCAGCAGTGGGAACGTAATAGCCTCCAGCTCCTGAATTTCACATGACAATGTTAGAACATGAAGTTCGGTTTTGTTAAAGTCGTGCACAAACGGTTTTGTTAAAGTCGTGCACAAACGCGATCTACCACTACTCTGTGACCCCTTTGAGACTAACTTTGGAATCAATACTAATTTAATATGTAATGAAACAACGCTGATGTGGCTTCACTGCTTCTTCCAATGAGTTTCTGTTCTGTTAACAATTATAGTGTACCTACAATAGTACAGGTAGAACATAACATTACGCCTGTATTCCTCGATGGGTTAGGCAGAGGTGTACTTATAGTACCTACTTCCACATTTCGCTAGTTATGTTTAAGTATATAATTCTATGTAGTATGTGTATTAGTAGTAAATAAAGAATTCCATTGAGGAAAGCATATTTTTATTATATATAATCGGGAAAACACACATTAAGAATTACAAAAAGATAGTATACAGAAATGATACAAAAATGTGAAATCAACCACGTTCGCCACAGATACACAATGAGTAATAAAAAATATAATAATATCGATAAATATACAGATTCTTAATAAAAACGAAACCAAAAGAGAGATACCAATTTATATTTCAAATTGATTTAATAATCAATTAATTGTTTAAGCATCACAATGGATAGAATAACAAATATTAAACTGTACCTACCTTAGGATTGTCGTGGACCCGAGATTGGTAGTAACAGTGAAAATTGTGGGTGAGAGAGGAGTTTACGATATTATACTGTAGTTAAGTAATAAACTAGACAAGGAACTATTTGTAGACGGGAGTGGAACTATGATTGATGTACATTACCTACGTCTTGTGGTTGTGTCTATTCTAAGTGAGATTAGTTCTTCAACTTATCAAGCAGAGTATAGAAAGGACTAGGTACAATTAACTGCCTTTATACTAAAAAGCAGCAGATGTAGCATTAACACCATAGAAACGAGTTTTTTCGACGGAAGAATAGACAAAAATAATGACAGATTGTGTCATTTTGTCTATTGTATAACCCGGTAGTTATGCTACGCGTGCTGATTCGACAGTAGGTATAGGCAAACTCGTAATTCCCTTACCATTTCTGACAAAAACTCCCGATAAATTGAAACTGCACTAAGCTTGAAACTAAGCAAAAATAAACCTTGTCGTTTTATGACATACAAGTGACTTTCAACCGAAGGGTGTTGATACAATGGTCGACTATACCAGGAAAAACATAATGCTTGCTATTACTCAGTCATCGAATATTTTGAGAGTCTCAAGAATGGACTTCCTAGACTTTTGCCTACTTTTTTTTTACTATATCTATGAAATTAAAAAAAAAACATATTTCTCTTTATTTCTTAAAATAGTTCGTGTTTATTAAGTTTTCTGTTTATTCATGTTAGGTTTTTTTTTCTTTTTCTTTTTCTTATTATTGTAAACCCTAGAGGTAGGTATATTGTAAAGATCCTTTTTTTTATAGATTGTGCCATCCACGAAGACACGCACTACTCTTCTTCCTAATCGCTTTCAGTACAGCACCCTAATTGCGTAACACACTATCAATCACAATCTGAATCATTTTGAAGGATATTGCTAATCCATTGCTTCCTATGTTCGCAAAATTTGTCTGCTCAACAACGTAAATAACGCAATGAATGTTGTTCAACTGTCAAAATGAAACCCATTGCTACTGTAACACAATTACCACGGCGCTTACAGTAGGTACACTTAATCACGTTTAGGAAGAAGAGTCTTCCTGGACGGCACTATCTATAACCAACTTTAGTGGTTAACAAATAAAAGTTACAATAAACAATAATCTATTCTATTGTTTTTCTAATGCAGCGATAAATTATTTCTCAGGAGATTGTGATGGTATCTAACGACTGCGCTGAGTTGGTACGCTAAACTTTTATTACGTAATTGAAGAGAATTTAAGAAGATAGGTACTCATATAACATTTCCGAATCATGAAATTAATTAACACTCTAGAAAGTTATGACTGAGATTGATATCTACGCGTAGGCAGATGCAATCGGGAAAATTATTTCAATTTGTTGATTAACCTCCATGGGGAATCACATTTTACCATATAACATTTTTGGCTGATGATAAAATGAATAAAGCTAGCAGGATAATAGATTGGTATAAGTGGATAGATTGTTGTAGAAATCTATGTGGGGAAGCCTAAGTCCAGCAGGGGATAACATAATCAGCCTAATGACGTCATCACGTGCAGCTGCCGACTATGTCTGTTTTATGTTCGTACTACCTATTGTTCATCAGGGGCCTAAGTCTACTAATTTATAAACGTTACAATGGTCTCTCAATGGTAAGTTTTTGACAGTTTTTGTATGGCAAATCTGTGTGAAGGGAATCAGCGTGAAAAACTGTGTAGATTACGGCCCACTCCCTCTCAGAGAGACGACGCCCGTGCCCCGCAGTGGGAACATAATGATTATGCTATTCTTGCTTATGCTATACAATGTTTCTTACCATCTTTAGATAAATGATGTCTTGGTGGAGATGCTGAAGGCTCATCTCTGTTGATGCTGGTGATGTTAAGACTGGTGGACATCGAAGGTCGCTGCGGTGGCACTGCAGCTACTGCTGGCGCTGGTGGCACTGCTGATTCTCCCCACCAGCGATCGTTGGTTTCATCTGAAAGGAAGATTCTGTTTACTATCTCATTTTGAGATTGGATTGACAGATCTCTTTGGAGGTAAATGGAGATATGGTATTAGGAGATGAGAGAGATTTGACGATTTCCATACCAGAGGTCTGGAAGTCGTTATATTTTTCTGTTAGTTTTATTTAAATGAACGTGCTACATTTTCTTAATAAACATTTCCAATTGAAAAACAGCTTTGTAAAGTTAAAAATAAAATACTTGACCAAAACTAACTTCGAAAAAACACGGCATCTACAACACACTGTAACATCAGAATACAATATACGAACGAATGTTCTTAAATAAACCTAATATTTTCTTCCACTTCACAAATATAAAAGACGAACTATACTCAAAAGGTTTTTTATCATTGAGACGGGTTCCTCAAAGAAACGAAAAATAAATTGAGATATTGGGAAACAGTGGGCGAGATTGATACCGAATGAAATATGGAGATATCGTTCAGTCAATGGAAATGCAGAAGTGAATACACAAAGGGTCAGGAATAGATGCAAAAATCAATTCGCGTATCTGTGTAGTGGGCTTTGAATGTATGAGGACTTGACGCTTTTTTTGTAAAGGTGCTCCGACGCACTGACGGGCATACACCTGTAATGTAATGTTCAGATGCGAGCATTACATCAGTAACGGAAGAGAATCGAGCATTACAGTGCGCAAAGACTAATATAATGTTACATTACAAGCGAATGCTCGTCAGTCAGGAGGGCAGCATCGTAACGTAAATGCTCAAATTCGAATCTGTTACCTTACATTACAGGCGAATGCTCCCGGTGAGCAAGCATCTGAGGGATTTACGGTGTTTTCCTACGAGGTATTCACTAAGTTTCTTGAAATAATAAGAGTAGTACTATACCTACTTATTTTAGTTTACCAGTCTTCTGGTAGGTGTTCTAAAATGCTAAAAATAAAATGATATACATACACAATACGAGTGCCTGAATTACGTCAATATATGTGCTACCTTCCCGATGATAATTAACATTCAGTGAGACACGGACGGACTGTCTAAACTCCAGGATTAAAAGAAATATATTAAACCAACATGGAATCCCACTAAAACAACACTTAACTCAGGATACCAGTTCGATAACATAAATTTATGAAGTTCAAGACATAATTCGATTGCTTCTGCTACTTTGTTCAACTTTTCTTGTCAGACCAAACTTAATAAACGTCGATTCAAGACAGCAAGTTGAACATTTCAATGGAGGAAGAAAAGCAATTGCCTTCCGCACTAAGTTAAACTCGGAACGCCGCACCTTTAAGAGATACTGGTAATTTTACCGACAATATTAAAATTTCCATTTTGATCTTGAAGGAAAATGCAGAGAAGTTTCAAGTCTTTGCTGCCAGGCATCTTTCCAAGTATTAAGGGGTTGGTGGAGAAATAAATATAAATAAATTTCAAGATAATATTGTTAGTGTAAAATTCGAGGACAACGCGGTTGTATCTGATATCAGATACCCAATTATAGCAAGAGACAATAATCTAGTTTCCAAAGACAACTAAGGACGCCTCATCTCTAATTTCTTCACCCAAATTACATGGTACCTACATACGGCTACATATCAAGCTATAAATCTCCAGTATAAAGTGATCTCTTATTGTATAGGATTTCCGTGCAATGAGAGGCCAGCTTATACTGGCAATGTATATAGCTGCTCGATACGTATATAGCCGGGTGTACAACAAACAACAGTATTTTTTCATTTAGCGAAAACGAAAATGGAACAATACCGAGAAAATAGGGAACCGATCTTCGCAAAGATCCTAACTCATTTTTCCAAACCGAACTAACAACATTACTAATAGAGTTGGAATATGAGTCGTCACGAGCGCTTCGTCTCAAGAAAACCTTTTATCCCATAATCCGTTTTCACACTCACAAAGCAAAGAAGCGCCCTGTCGGGAGCCAAACAAATCCTCGTAGATTGCAAGAGTCCAAATTAAGGGCGGATTAAGCAAATTTCTGCGTTTGTGTCTCATCTCATACACTTTGAATGTCGGATAATACACTTAGCGAAGACGATTTTGATTGTAATCTTACGCTTCCCTCATAATAATTCTTGTTAAGAGTTGATAGATTAGGAGGAGTTAGTGAGAGGAGCTTCAAATCTTTTTCTGAATGGCTATTATTTTTGGCACGGCTTGAGGTATTTTTATACTCATAGTTCTTGCCATTGGTCAAACTTTATGTACAAGTAAAAAAAAACTGAACCAAGGCGGACTTAATGCCAAAGGCATTTCCTACTAGTCAACCTTTGGTTGGTGCAGAGATAAAACACGGCGGGTGCAATAACGAGGTACGTAGCTCGGAAATAACTATAAAATACAAGAATAAATAGAACATATACTTGAAGATAAATACATAAAGAATAGTGTATGCATCTTCTTTCTTGTTCTTCTTTTAAAATACACATATTATCTCCAACAAGTTCTTTGGTGTTACAATTTCAAATTGACTTTTTTCAGTAGAGCAATTACTGCCAACTTACTCACATATTCAACTATTTTGTATTTTACTTTATAATTGCACCTCAACGCAATCCCTGGGGATATACACTATTATTTAAATAACCATTTCACTAGAATTCCTAACTATTTACTATTTTAAGTTATTACTTATATTAAGTTTTACATTCTCTTGTTTGAGCTGAAATAATTCATTCTATTCACCGTATACTGTATTTAACTCAGAAACATTTATTAGCTATAAAGTTTCGAGGTATAGTATGAAAGCCTTGGAGGCAAGTACTTAAATAATTTTAAGTGTTGAACGACTGAGTGGTAATGAATAAGTCTTTCTTCTCGCGCTAACTAGGAAAATAAAGCCAAATATGGCTGACATTTTAATTATTTCAATTCCGTTTTTTTTTTAAGTTCCATCTAAAGCGCAGGCCATACTGGGAACGAAGCGCAATTCGTTTAACTTCGCTCATGTAGCTACTGCGTGTTTGCATACTTCGGTTCACACCTCAAACTATAAACCGAAGTATGAAAAAACGCGGTAGCTACATGAGCGAAGCTAAACGAATTGCGCTTCGTTCCCAGTATGGCCTGCGCTTTATGCTTGAGAGAGAATGTAGGTACCTACTTCATGTTTTCGTTTTTAATGATCGAGACTCCTACCTTTTGCTTTGCTTTTTAGAAAAAAAATATTTTAGCGTTTCGCTAATCCCAATTTGATAACAGAAATTGATCCGCATCATCTTAAGTTGTTCTAGAGTCTTCACAGAAGAACATATAAGTACACATAACATAACGAGCTGTCATTCGTGGATCTTTGACAGTCGTTACAAGTCGTCAGAAGCCCGAAATTCTGAAAACCAGTAATACCAAGGGGTATCGTATTACCCAGTTACTGGGTTGTGGAGGTCAGATAGGCAGTCGCTCCATGTAAAAATACTGGTATCAGCTGCAGCGACGCGGGGAGTTCTTTTAGTGTGAAATAATTTTAAACTTTATCTATATACTTAAAAGCCAGTTTCGTTTCCTCCGGCGTCACCGCTGGCAGCCACTGGCAGCCGTGGCGGCCGCTGGCGGCCTCGCGACCTTTTCAAGCGATTCTGGTCTTTTAAGTATGTAGATAAAGTTTAAAATTATTTAGTTTAGTTTAGTCGCTGCCGGCCGCTGCCATTCCGGTGTGACTCGGCCCTTACACAGTGTTAAAACACTTTTTCATTTTAGCGGCATGTCTGGTCTGGAAGGCATTGTATCTCCTTTATTTTGTGAAACAACTTCTTGGGCTTTAGAATAAACAGGACTAAATGTATTCGGGGGATAATTTTCAGACTGTAAAGCTTAAAAGACAGACTTTATTTGGTCTAGAGTTTAGTAAAGTAAAATTTTTGAGACTGTTTGTAGGTTTCCTTGGTCTTGGTAATTCATCAGTTCACCGTTTATCTAACTTGTTATTTGCAAATGAGAATATGTAACGTAACTGTCTCAGCAATTTTTTGTCAAAGCCAAGGTTTGAAAAGTTCATCTTATCTGTGCGGATATCAAATTGATTTTACTTTGAACGTTCCAACACGAAATACGCGAAATTACTCTCTCCTTAATTTCTACATTAGATTGCAAAATTTTAAACACTTCCACCGATAACAACTTACTCTAAACTTTACACATAACATCCAAACCACACCTCGCTTCAGTAGCTCAAAACTTAAAACCGTGAACAACGATAGCGCTTGACAGCGAAAATTTATACTTCAGTTTAGATTACCTTACATCGTGAATTATCCTTACAAACTTTATAGCACAACACCTTTATGGGCTGGCAATAAACAGCGTACAACTCGCGCGATTCAAGGGGTCGTTGGGAACGTCGAACTTTTAACGCTACCTACATGGAGAGATCTGAAGAAAGATCTGAAGACGGATGGATAGTGTTAGGAATGATAATTATGAAAGAAAAGGGAATGAATGATAGCCTAAAGGTTGATAGGGGAGAATGAAAGAAGAAAACGTGCTGCACTGACCCCAAGAAAAGAGCAGGAAGCCGATGATGACATGGAGAGATCTAAAGTGAGATTTGAACAAACGAACCTTCGCCAGATAGGTCTGAACCAGAGATAATATTATTTAGTCTGATGAAGAAATATACGAAACGACCCCACAATACCGACGACCTAGTGCTGGTAGAGAGAATCTCGGAAGAACAAGAACGCGGAAAGCACAGGACCGATTCTAGTGCTGCTTTGGGAGACCTGTGTTCAGCAGTAGAAGTCTTCCGGCAATGATGATAGTATTTACTCCGTCGACGGTACGGAATTTCTAAGTAATCTGAAGTCAGAATTTTATTGTCCATGGGTGTCTTTTGCCTGTAAAGTTTTTCGACACTCAACATTTTGGGTCAGCCCTGTTGTCCTGATGATAGTCATTTATTTAAGTGTTTGATGAAGGGTTTGATGTATAGCTGTTTTGATGGTTGATGTTAGTTGGGTCGTGTATGTTATTGCTGATGTGGTACCCTCAGGTCGGGTTGGAACAATGTTTGGACGATTTAAAATGTAGGTATTGACTTTTCAGCTTAACTCGCATCATCAACTCGAATAGTTAATAGTTGTTTTTATTATTTTGTTTTCAGTTGTTTTTATTCAAACAGCGTTATTAAATTAAATATGTTTAAAAACAGATGAAAACACTGTTACTAAAAAAGGATATGAACGTTAACGAGGCAAAAGGAGTTTGTAAGGATCGTAGCAGGTGGCGTTCTGTAGTTTCTGCCTACCCCCATGGGAAAAAGACGTGAGTTTATGTATGTATGTAAAAAAGGATAGGGTACTCTGTCACTGAATATTTACAGGACAAACTTATAATAAAAGCTGTTAAAATTTTAAAAAGATGAAAAGCTTTTATCATGCATTGTCACGAGAACCAAACACGTATGCCAAATTTCAGCCCGATAGCTTCAGTGGAAGTGGGTGAAATATTGATTGCATTATTCCAGGACATACATACAACAAAGAAGTTATTTTTTTTTAAATTTTATAATGTAATCATGCATTGTCACGAGAACCAAACACGTGTGCCAAATTTCAGCCCGATAGCTTCAGTGGAAGTGGGTGAAATATTGATTGCAATATTCCAGGACATACATACAAGTGAAGTTAAATAAAAGCTTTTAAAATGTTCCTCCAAACGATATTGATAATAATGTCTTTTTATTGTTAATTCTAGTTTCATAGATACCTGTGTATTTGTCCTTATGGTAAGATATGGCTAATGGACACTATTGTTTGTATATGACCTTTTCTTTTGTACCCATATTGAAAATTAATAAATGATTATGATTATTTTGCTGTTTCCGCGATTTAGTCCGCGTTCAGTAGTTTTT
The DNA here is from genome assembly GCA_914767815.1 of Eupsilia transversa. NCBI lineage: Eukaryota > Metazoa > Arthropoda > Insecta > Lepidoptera > Noctuidae > Eupsilia > Eupsilia transversa. Next base: position 4,899,805 of record OU611880.1, read on the forward strand.
ACCTTGAGGCATCCTTTCATGGAAACTTTTGTTACAGCATCTCACGCATCGTCTAAGGAACATTTTTCATCTAAATAATTATCATATTTCTATCTTCAGTGGATTAGTTGTTGGTCAATTAAGAAACCATACCATGAAATAGTTTTTGATAATATTTACGACAGTATTTCGCTCATATTTTTAGAACTGGGACCAAAAGCGTCTCGTCACTTAAGAATCTTAGGTTATGATTCACAGACCACACTTTGACTTTACTTTGATATGTAAAGTGTTTCATACGAATGTGAACCTAATTTGTATATATAATTATAGTGTTCAATTCGAATGTGAGCAAGCGCTTCATACGTATATGACCATTAACGTTACGAGTAAATTTTACATTCGTATGAGACGCTTACTTTACTTACCAAAGTAAAATCAAGGCGGACTGTGAATCTTGCCCTTACTAATACTGCCAAGTAATAGTTTGTTATCGAAGTCTGCCAGACAAAGTCCATCGTTAAAGTTATCAGCAAAATTCACAACTAAGCATGTTTCTTTAGTCATTATGTTGGAAACACTGATATAAAGGTTTTCACATTATGTCAGGACTTTATCGTCGTTCCAAAACTATTCATGTAGAATATTCTTAAGAAAAAATGGGTTTTCTTTTTCTGAAATAATATAAGATGAGATAAATATAGGTCGTATTCACTTGACGTAAGCCCTATTGACTCTTAACAAATGCCGTCTAAATATAGCTATCTCAACAGCTTCTTCTGCCAAGTACCTGGCATCTGGTGGCTTAATAGGTCTAAAAAAAATAAAAAGCACTTACCAACTTCATCGTGCTCAAGATCGGACACGTCGTGCGCAACCTCGTCCTCTTCAGGGGCACTCTCGTACCTCTCCTTTAACACCGTACGTGGAACTACGGAGAAAAATAAACTTTATGAGTAGTGAAGTAGAGTTTATTTTAAATGAGGGTGTAGAATTCATTAAGGGGATGTTAATTTTAGACTTTTAGGGTGCTTCGTGTTTTAGAGTATTTTTGTTTTTCAAGTGCGTCAGAGTTTTTATTTGGTAGAACAAGCAGTGCCGGTCGAGCGTGACCTGATGTTGACGTCATTAGAGATTTTTTTTTCACAAAATCCACGCCATTTTTTATACTATCTCAAGATTTTTATTTTGGAATCTTATTGAGTTTTTTAGACGGAGGTTTGACAGCTTTTTATTCGTTTGCGTTCGTCTATATTCGATACTTAAGTACTTGTAAAAGAAATATTTGAATAGATAAAACGCTGAAGGGATGGTGAACAGTGAATTGTATTTCACTGTTACTTGGGAAATATTTTTCGGGAGCCGCCACGCTTTTGTGCGAAAAAGGTTTTCGATTTTATCGGAACCAGATTAAAAATACTTACTGAAATTTGCACAATAGATTCAATGATTTACATTTAAGTATGCGATTTGTCAATTCAAATTTGCTGAATTATTAATAATTTATAAATATGTTTATTTATATATTTTTTGTAAAATTATTGAATAATTTATTTTTAACAAAATTATTCAAAATTTGATAAGGCTGTATTTAAAAATTTGGTAATTCAGCATTACTTGAAATAACGTTGGAAGCGATTTAATATTGACGAAATTTCGAGAAGAGAATATAGATGAATGTGTTTCTAGTTCCCTTTAGTGAGTGTATTTATTTATTTATTAGGAACTCCAACAAAGGATACACATACTTACACAATAAAAATCACAATAACAAAAATGGTTCTTTCACGTGTGCTCCTTCAATTACAGGAGACCACAGCATGCATATAACTAGGTGTAAACAAGATAAAAATAAAGATTGAGAAAATAAATTAATGACAAAATTGCAAAAAATAAAATATTTCAGGATTGAGCATTCATAATACAATTATTATTGTTAAGTATACTGAATAATAATTATTTCACATTGACTGACTAGGTATTGGAGGGAAGAAACATAATTAAATAATATTTACTTAGATATTCTGTGGTGGTTATAACTTTTTGTATTTTGAAATGGGGAGGGTTATGTCCAGGTTACAGCGCTTTGATAAATAATTCATTGCATTGCCTGTCCTGTGCAGTGTACTTTTGTCTTCTACTAAAAAAAATCATAAATCTGGTTAAGATTTTTTTTATTTGATTAACAGAGGAGTAGCTAAGTAACAACAGCCGCACGGCTCGATCCATCAGGTTAAGCTACGCTTGCCGTGGTTGGTTCGTGGATCGGTGACCATCTTTATATAACGAGACTCCTCGGAAATCACGGTAAGCCGTTGGTCCCGGCTGTTCTTCGTGGATTTCCGAAAGTCTGACAACCAGTCTTACCAAGGGGTATCGTATTACCCAGTTACTGGGTCGCGGAGGTCAGATAGGCAGTCGCTGCATGTAAAATACTGGTATTCAGCAGTTCAGCTGCATCCGATTAGACTGGAAGCCGACCCCAAAATAATTGGGCCTGCTAGGCTGGTTGATTTTTTGATTTGATTAACAAGTAACATGTACTCAAAATTTTAGTAACAATTGCGTTCCATGTTAATAACGGCACGATGCGCGTAGTGGTTAAGCGATTGACTGCTGCGCTGCGTGTCGCTGGTTCGATTCCCGCACGGAACAAATATTTGAATGCCCTACATGTAGTGTTTCCGGGTCTGGCTGTTTACGTATGTTAGTTTAAATGTTAGTAAACGCACCCACGATACGGGAGAAATTCCAAGTGTGGGGCAAAGTTTAAAAAAAAAAAACCTGTTCACTAAACCTAACACTGTTATGAGAATCCCCGCTACAAACTCAACACCGATGTGGAAAGCTTGCAGCAGCGATATACACACCAGCAGTCCAGCATCCTTACACTGCAGTATAATGTTGGGGTTGGGTCGCAACTCCGTATTAACCGTACTTTCCAATAATATCCAAACAGCAGTTCGTATCGTTCCAAAGGTATTTTGCATTATCAACGGAATTGTGACGGAAACAGACAATATTGGTCCTAGGACGCAAATTTATTTCGGCCTTCCGTACAAAAAGAAAGGGAGAATTTTTTGAACGGTTCAGTCGTTTCGATACCTTTGTTTGGATTCTTATTCGGTCTGAACTGAAAGTCTGTTGATAAAAAGGTAACGTAGTAAATAGGCGCTTCGTATTATTTGCGAGTATTTGATTTTATCAATTTTCTTTTTTCGCAGAACATAATGGTAAAAACAAAACAACAACAATAAACACGACATAAATTGTACATAACAAAAATGTACAATTCATGTAGTTATCTCACCTAACACCAAAATCAATAGATACAATATGTCTAACATAACATCACGCCTTGTTTCCTCGAAGGATTGGGCAGACTAGGTGAACCTACAGTATTGCCATCAACCGGGCACGAACCCCGATTCCGGGCTGCTACTGAGAAACTTCATATAGAAATAACACTTTGTCCTACCTGGGAATCAAACGTAAGACTTCATGCTCGGCAGAAGCGCTAGCGACCTCTAGACCAACGAAGCAGTCACAGATAAATTGTATATTGGGGTAATTCCATCAACATTTGGTTCTCATCATCTTCCTGCACTTGTACCATGTAGGTAACTGTAGGCAACACATTTTCTGGTCATCCGTCAACCTTCACACAATCCATCCATCTTTCATTCATTTTATCCATTCAAAATTCTAGAAAACACGACTGCGGAAGGCGTCAAATTAAAAAAAAGGTGGAAACAAGATGACCTATTCCTGTCTCCACTAAATACTATTAAAAAATGTGATGCAGTTGGAGGCATCTTCCTAAATTAAACAATAAAGAACTGTTGACGCGGGGCCATTTTGATTTTGTACAATTAAACTATACCCAGTGAACACACCCGAATCTAACGACATACCACTCGTCAAAATCGGTTCAGCCGTTTAATAGTTATGAGAGCATATAGGGACGGACAAACATACAGACGTCACATGTACATGTATAGGTTAAACACATAAGCCTCCTTCTTTGGCTTCGACGCAGCCGGGTAAAAAGAAATAAACTATCGCAAATAAACCAAACCGACCGATCATCATTTTAAAATATTCCTAATAACAATATTAAGCCTCGTGCAGACTGGCGCGACCCGACTCTAACAATACCTACAATTTCTAAGAAAACTTCACGGTAGAACAATAACCGGTGTCACGTCACGCTGTCGCGTCGCGCTTGGCTGCACGAGGCTTTATGTTGTACACTAATAATCTCAAAAATACATTGGTGTGTAGGTACAAGATTGGCAAATTGCCCGTGGCAGAACATTAGCCTAACAATGTTAAAACTGTTTCTCTGAATGTAAACGGCCTGCTACAAATAATTTATTAACGTTGAATAATGTTTAGAGAGGTCCTTTTCTACGCCTACCTGTATTAATTATTTACTATTCATTCATGAGCTCGGGCCTAGCTTGTAAGGAAGAAGAAAAAGCTTTTTTTTTTTTTAAGAATAGCCTACCTTCTGGTGGGTTGTCACCTATGATAGGATGGTTACCGACCCCTATGGTCCACTACGTTATCAAAGACAATGCTGAAATATCATATAACGCTACAAGGTTCTATTGGCGCGTGGCCGAAATCGGAACTAACGTCGTCATCTTGTTTTTTTAATACCATTTCAGAAAACAATTGCACAAATATGTTTACCAACAGCGCCACCCTGAACGTAATTTGAGCGCCAAAAGATCCATATCATTCAAACCAGAATACAGCAACGCTATTTTGCGAAGAAAAGTTGAAAGTTTATTGATTTTGTTTAAATTCATATTACTATGTATTCTGACAAGGATTCCAACATGAGCAGTTTCAAGTTGACACAGCTCTTCTCGGTACACAAAATGTTCCAAGTACACGATAATTTCTATGCACATTGTAACATGTATTATAATTGTCGCTTGGGTACAGTTTCTGTCACATGTGCAAGTACCTAACGTTTTGCAATAAAAGTCAAGACAAACCAAAAAAGGTGTAAGTATGAACTTTTTGTGAAGAACTTCCGATATTTTTACTAAATCATCCTTGAATAACAAACACTTTCCCAGATACCCATCAAGAAAAATATCCAAAGTGTTACAATTTACTGTACGGAAAATATTCATTAAAATAATTTGCTTATACAGCCAACTTATGAGTAAAGAAGTGAGCAAATATATGGGCAATTAACTGTCGCAGGCACCTGCACTAATGTTGCCAAACGGCATTCTGTAGGTTCACTTTATTGCTAAACTTCATACGGCTGTTTTATTGTTGTATCGTAGGTACGCGCGAATTAATTTATAATAATGAATTAGGCAAGGTAAAACTGCAGATATAAAAGATAAATCAAAATTTGCTTTTAGAATACATAATATAAAAAAGTTAAAACATGGTAATAGAATAAATTAAATTAAAAAATAATATCGAATCGTTTCTTCTAATGACAAATGAGCCTTGTCCTCTTTATTCAAGAGAGTATCTCTAGCATAGCAAACAAGCAAAATTATTAATATAATCGCTCGTTTCATTCGTCTAAAACCACTAGTCCACATAGACAAGCATCACTCAGAAAAACAACATCTCTCAAGAAAATAAAAAATAATAAGGACACTTATAAAGAACGACCAATTTTGGAGATACCTCTATAACAAACCAACCAAATAAATGTAAGCCAACATTTCATTACGAAATGAAGATCACGGAAACAAAAAGTGTTGGTAAGGAAACTTGCACATTATGATAAAAAGGGCTCTTCTTAGAGCACCACTGAAAGACATCCACTATACTACCAGATAATAAAAGATGAAAGGAGTTTCGACTGTCCCGGTTCGCTTCGCATTTTATAACTCGGATTTATTGCTGGCGAAGCGAGTCTTGAAGCTATAATAACAAGAAGCGCTTTAAGCATAACTCAATCGATGAAAGCAGTATTTATGGTTAGATTTCAGTCATGCCAGCAGCTATGCATGTCAGTGATGCCATAAAGACCAAAGATAAGAAAATGTTGGTCCTTGCAGTTCCTAATTTAAAAATGTGTTCCTATGACTTTTAACAAAGCGAAAAGGGGTTTATAACAGGCAAATAATACGAGGTTTTGATGTTAAATAAGTCCAAGTGTTTTATAATATTATATTAAATGCCTAACAACAGTTTGTTTTGCAACAGAGAACACATAAACTTTCGTCTGAGCTTAATTCTTAATCCACACTAATAATATTATAAAAGATAAAAGATTTGTGTTGTCGTTTGTAATGAATAAACTCAAAAACTACTGGACCGATTTAGAATGCTTTAATATCACTGAGTAACATAGGTTAAAATTTATAAAGATACGAGTATCACACGGGTGAAGCCGCTGGTGGAAGCTAATTCGCTTATATTCACAAAGTCACAGATGACGCGACGTTAATTAACACCGTTTAATTTTTAATGAATTTCAGTAACAGAACTATAATGTGACGTATTTCGTTAATGTATCGTCCGGATAATGGCATTTGAGATCTACTTCCGTGAAAAGCAAATGGAAATTGAATTCATCCGTCGGAATACATAGCACTGAGCAGCTGTCTTTTTATTTTGTGCAACTTGCGTATAAACGGATTTCAATTTCATTTTAGTATAAACCTTTTAACCTATAATTCTAAGCTAGTCTGTAATGATCAAGATTAATTGTGTTGGATCAGATTAATCTTATTGCGAACGTCGAATCGTTTAGGTTCGTGCTAGATTAGAGATTAGGTTTACCTAAGAAATTAATTAAGTAGAAATACATTGGTACGTGTGTTTTTTTTATGCTTCGTCAGTTTTAGAATATGCATAGCTGATCCTAATAAATAAAAGAGTAACAAATATTGCTCTCTATTCTAGAACAGCTTCTAACATTAGTAATATCTAGAAAACTTATTATTCAATTCTTTTCAAAAGGACCCCGTACCTGATAAATAACAATACCTGACAATAATTATAAATAGTAATAAATAAATTTATTTCATCCTATTATCTTCTTATTCGTATATTATTCTTATACTAGCTGTTACCCGCGACTTTGTCTGCGCTCCAGGATGAAAAGTAGCGTATGTCCATCTCCAGGTCATAGTCTACCCATGTGCCAAATTTCATCAAAATCCGTTCAGCCGTTTTAGCGTGAAAATGTAACAAACAAAGAAGCAAACAAACTAACTTTCGCATTAATAATACATAAATATTAGTTAGTATAAGTTTCCTTTTTTTAAGAAGACAATATTGTTCCTTACTGAAAATATAATATTTTTGATACTTCTATACTCTTTTTAAATCCTCTAATATAAATAATCGTATTATGATTAGACATAACATATTATTTTAATTCCAAAAATCTTATAGATATTTTTAGAAGTAGGTACTGTTATATCAAATTCCTTCAAGCCAAACGACCTAAGAGATTCAGTTTGCTATAGAAATAATCTTTTTGTCCTCAACAAGTTTAAACATCTTCCGAAATGACGAAAATGCTTTGTATTTCCTTAATTTAACTTTCCGAGATATTTATTAACGAGAAAGACAAACCTCCCAAATGCTTTTTCATATTCTTAATCCTGCAAACGACTCGCCCGAAGCTAAAATGTCGAAACGAGCTGACTCCTGACAAATCTTTGGATTTTATTCCTTTTCTAATTTACCTTTTACTATCCGAAGGGATCTACGAATCTCTAAGAATGTTAGTATTTATGACTTCGGAGACGAATTTCATTAGGCCTATAAAGATCTAGGAAATTTTGGTCTTTTCATCGTCAGTTAACCAGTTAGAATTTATCACCTGAATTCGCATCTATAAATCTTTTACGATTAATAAAAGCTGTAGAAGCAGTTCTCTTGACTTTATATCTGTGATGTCGAAGTCGCAGGACACGTAATGAGGATCTGCGTTAACTTCGAGTATAAACAAGGTTAGGTATTATAAGGAATTCTTGTCTCAAGTTACACGTGTTTCGCTGAATTACTAATAGGTGAAGTTGTTTTGTTTTCTTAGTTCTGTGTTATTGTAGCTGTTGTAGTTGACTGTAATAGCAAAGTTGTGTTGTGTTCTCGACGATGAATATATTTGGTATAAGTCCATTTTTATTTGTTGTACCAACACGTACCTACCCTACATATTTTTGTCTCAAATGCAAAAAGGACTGATTATGCTAAAGTCATCAATATTGTATAATTAACTTGTTCATACAGATAATAGTACTCACAGACATCAATAAACCATTATCTAAGGATTAACTAGTTAAGGCAGACCATTTCTGGCAGCTCTTGACTGCGCAGTTTAGAAACTCAAATATGTGTAAATGTCAATATTGCGAGTTATACCAATATAGTGTGCCTAGTGCTTATCTTGAACTACATTTAAATGGACTGAATCTGATATTTGGCAATCATTTGGGTCTGGAACTAGAGCTGAACTTTCAAGATATAATTCAAGATATAATAGTAAATCTGAATGTATTGTTAGTACGGGCCAAGTTTCCAACGACTGCGTATAATCATAATTTTCCGCTTTTACTTTATGAATTATATCGAGATATTAGATCTTGAAGATCTAGAATAGACAGCGCGTCACTTGAAAATCATTGACAGACATATTTTTCTATACTCTGATAAATGGTGGTCTTTAAGGAAATTAACAAAATATACTCACAAATTCATCATTCAACTCTTGCCAAACCACGTTTTGTCATACGGTACTTAACAGTTTATGCATATCTGTCTTACCCAGCTTATAGTTTCACTTTGTATTTCCTTTTTTCTTCATCTCAGGTTTTCTACAGCTTATTTTTCTTGTATGTAGATGCTCAGTCATATATCTAATCTCATATCTTCAAAAGAGTACATTTTTATTCCCAGAACAATAAGCATCTTTCCCGCTCAAGCGATTCTTTTTCCGTTGCCAAATGCAATAGTCATTTCTGAGAAAATATTTAGATAGATGCTAACAATTTCTTTGTATGCGTGGCCACTGACTTAGTAAACTGTATTGTTCTCTGAATCGAAATATACTTTACTGAATGTTTCGTTGTCTATCCAAGATATCGGTCGCATAAGTTAGGACCATTTGTGTGTTTTCTGGTTTCTCTTGCATCAACAATAATCATGGTTGAATTCGTACGGACATGAATACAAACTTTTGTTTATCGGAAAACAACGTTCACAAAAAATTCTACGAGTATTTTGATAAAACAATGACCGGCTGTGTTCGAAAATTTCAACAATCATCAGCAAACGATTTGTTTGATTCAGTGAATGCTAAAAATTATTTTATGCTTTATTTTCATGGACATAAATATGACTAAACAGTTTTGTAAAAACGCAACTGAAAAAATAACAAAAGCATGACATAAGAAAACTCTGCCTACGTAAGTACTGTAGGTAGGTACAACAATCATAATTGCAGCAGAGGGTTCATGTACCGTTAACCGCAACCCTGGGAAATTGAGGCTTAAGTGTAAGTTGAGGCCATAAGCCCTAAGATACACGTTACGGGAGATTGTAGCCGACATTGTACACAACATGCCACAGGGTAGACGTAGCCTTATAGCCATATAGCCTTATAGCTGGTAAGTGGTGTGTTACCACGACGAAATATAGGAGACTTTAAAATTGGACGTGAAAATTGTTTGAAATTTTTATTTTTATAGGAATGGTAGCAGGTAAAAATGCTGATATTATTGTCATTGAGTTAAAAACTTTTGGGAAAACTGAGATAGGTGAAACAGAAAACAATATCCGTAGCAGCTGCAGTGGAACTAACAGAATAGTTTCATCTACTTTAGCAGAATCAAGTATTTATCTCAACGTAGGCAACGCAAATATAAAGCAACTATGAATCAATCTCAATACTTATAAAGAATATTGCTTATTATAACAATTTGCATTCATCAACACATCTATATGACTTCTTATCTTTAGAGCGGATACAAGCAGTAAAATCATTCAGAACACACTTTTAAATAAAAAACGATGATAGAAAACTGTGGTCTCTTCGCAACTGTGCCTCTTGTCTTGAATATTTGATGAGGCGGAAATTAGGCAAAGTGTGTCTTCACTTAGGTACCTTGCGTTCAGGAACATTGTTTTCATTCATTTTTGAATTTAATAGAGTGTGACTGAGTAGCTGAATACTGAAATATAAGACTTAACTCGTGAGAAAGAAAGCTTAAACGAACATTGTTGGGAAAAATGATAAAGTAACGTGGAGAGAGAGAAGAAAAAACTGAAGATACTAATTTGAACATTACTCAATGGAACACTCTATTGTTAAAATCCTAAACAACAGAACTGTGAGCTCTTAAATAGCTAAAGTTTATCTTCCACGTATAAAGGAAGGACCAAACAGGTGTCCAAGTCAAAGAAATGCTTGTCACAATACTTGTCTTGACGCTGGAATTCCTCAGAAATGTTTCTTCACCGAAATCCGTTTATCTGCTTGTAAGAATTCAGGATAATATTGAAGCATACTATCTTGAAACCACGGCAACTACAGATGCGACACTACCGACGTACTTCTTTTTCATTTATAAAGAGATCCTAAATAAATAAATTTCCATCTTCACGTAAATATTACGTGACTCGTTCAACACTTCATATTTTATTAACTGAATATTAAAATTTACTGCTATCGAGCCGGATGCGGATAGATACCGGATTAAATAGCTTTCGCTGCTGAAATATTAAAATTGCCCCAAAAAAATACAATAACTTGCAAATTTTCGTCGAAACAAAATAATGTAACACCGCAAATCGTGATTTACGCAACCGTGGTTCCATTGGATATTCGCTAAAAGAAACGTTTCCGCCAGCTGACCCCCAATAAATAAACATTTGACAAGGAAACAAACAAGAGAAAACAGAAAAATATTAAAAAAAAACAAGTAAAAATAAAGAACAAAACTTTTTGACTGATCGACGAGAAATAACTTTCTTAACTGGAAACAGAGGGTCCGTTTCGTTTTCGCCAACAAAAATAGATTGTTTTGTGATCAAATTCGAAATTCTTAACCGTATTTACTTCCAAATCGTTTCATATCTTACAGAAGCAATATCTATGTACAAAATGGAGATTTCGGATTGAAATAATTTCAGCAGATGTTCATAAATATTAATAACTAACTAGAATTGGCCCTGTGGCCCTGTTTGCTTGTACATTTTAGTGGTCTCTTGTGACAATTATATAAGAGGTTCTAAAGCTATCCGTTTTGCTAGAACGTCTTCGCGTTGTTTGTAACTCAGTCCATTGTTGCAAGATATATATCTTTCGGGTTTTCGGTACGGATGACTAGGATTCCCAGAATTTCTGGCACTATTTGCTTCGTTAGTTACTGCTGTTAACACTAGTGTAATAATGTTGTCTTGTTTATTGGCTACGACAGCTACAGTTGGTTATTTGGTTTTAATAGTGTACTGGTTAATGAAAATAATCTACACAAGCATTATCAGCCCTGTAATAGCAAACCAGTCGGGGGCCTGGAATGTACAAGTACACCCCGGGCCTCCGAGGCATGGCTGTGGAAAAAACCGCGGGGTTTTAGTCAGTAGAAGTCGGACTTACTGCATCTCCACCTCACCCTCTATCCATGAGGATTTACTCACAGAACAAAAAACGTTATGAGTAACACGGAAGTTATGGCCGAAGCTAACAAAGGTTACACTCCAAAAGCTTTCAAGAACAAGAAGAATTCGTTTTGTACTATTTAAAAACTAAACCATTCGCAATAAGTACTTATTAAAATCAGTGCAGATCCCCGTACCTAAGTCTTTAGTGCACAGACGGCCACCATAGTTTAGCACAACAAACAGTCTTAAAGCGATATTGCCACTACACTTGGCAGACAAATTGGTTGCCGTCCTTCTAGTGTAATCCCTTTGTCTCTTCTGACTAAGTATGCCCAAACGGACCTACCTTTACGTATTTATGTAGAATATAATACTCTTTATTATGTACGCCATAAAGATTACAGACATCAATTTAGACATTTTACATAGGGTGACACAATGGGCGGTCTTATCGCTAAAAGCGATCTTTTACAGACAACCTTTGGATGGATTCAAGGGAGAAGGAGAGACAATACTGCTGGTACCAGTGGAGTACCATTTACATTTATACGATATGTAGCTCACAAAGCGCAAATATTCGATCAAAAACTTAAATGTTATGATAGAATCTGTTGAAGTTGTCTTCGGAAGAAACTACGAGTGCTTGAGGCAGGGCAAAAAAATTTAAGTATTCAGGACGAACTTTTTTAAGATATTTTTTACTCGGCGCGGCGGTTGTTAAATATCGGAGAAAAATTGAATTTTAGTGTAATCTAAAATAGTTGTTTTCAGCCAAGGATTGACCATAACTTGTCACTGGCACGCGATGTCAACCGAGGGTTGTACTCTTTGTTAAAAAAAATAACAAAAGAAGTATTAAATTTTTTGTTGTAGTATTTTTTTTTCAGCCTGTCCTTTAATGGTTCTTGCAAAAATAACAGAAAATGGAGAAAGATTACAGTTTTTTTTGGTTAGGTTTGGTTCTGTTAAATTGTACCTATTGGTTTTTTTATTAAACAATTAGGACTTTCGAGACTGCCTCCAGTTTTATGGAAGAAAAACAAATGGACTAAAATAGTGACTAGACGAACCAAAGGAAACCTCAATTAGGGTACAAAAAATGGACAGATTGAGAAAAAAAATGGCCGGTCCGCAGTCCAAATCAGTAAAAGGAAAATACAGAAGTTTTTGTTAATAATCTGAAGTTGATTTTATAAATGTAAAAATGTACTGGACAATACTAATTGTCCAGTACAAACCGCTTACACTCAGCTTTCTATCAGACGCGCAAATTTACACATTACACTTTCGACCATAAAAAACAACCAAAATAAAAACGTCCATTAAAGCTGTACGTTGTCTAAAAGCATTTTACGACTTAATTGCCGAACTTACGAGTTTTAAAACATTCTCACGGACTTACCACAAGTGTAAACAACTTTGAGGTAGGTTCGACTCCCGGGTCGGCAAGGCTTTCCGAACATGTTGCTGTCTGCGGACAGAACACATCTTCTTTTGCCGTGGCACTCCCTCATGGCCGTCTCCGTCGCATATGGCTCCAAACAGGCTGAGAAAAAAATGGTTTTATTAGCCATCAAATGTTTTGGGGTAAATATTTGGACTACATTTTATATAGGGTGTGATAACAGTGAATACTTTGTTAATTCTATCTTAAGGTTCTTCGGGATAAATGTTAAAGACAGTTTATGTTGGAGGTCATAAAACTTAAAATGTTAATGTCTGTAAGACTAAGTTTATTCTGAAAGAATAAAAATACTACTGAGATTTATTCTGTAAGAATAAAAATACTACTCCTAAATACTCCTGATATTACAAGTATTGTTGCTGTGTTTATGTTTATCTGTTATTATTAGACCGAACCGTACTTGCTCGGTTCGGTAGGTATATGACAATCATATCGTTATGTTTTTTTGCGATACGATATAAAAACATAACGATGATGTGTCCATGCAAGTTACAAATAGTTCCCTTCCCGGATAGTAATGGCCTGTGTCGTCATCATAGCTATTTATTACAGCCAAAATCATCAAGTAATGAAACGCATCAAATAATTATTATTTAAAGCTCTGAAAGAGTAACCGTCACCGCGCAATTTAAAAGCAATGCATCTGTAATTACAACGCGCTTTTAGTTTAAAATCGAAATAATTGCGGCGGCGATAGTGAACATTATTCAACGTAGCAACACTGATATTTGCGATAGAAAAGCTTTATTTCACAAGTTTATTTTTACAGAAAATTTCGCTCTTTCAAACAATTGTCTGTCAACCGAATTTTAATAAATGCTTATCCATCTTACAGTAAAGGCTCTTAGAGAGAAGGCAAATACTGGTGTCAAAAAATAAAATCATTATCTCGACTTACAACACGAGTACAATCAAAAATATCCGAACGCAGCAAAAATGCTTCAGTTACATAAGATGGGCAGTATAATGAGAGCCATTATCGATTTGATGTTTTCCAGCCACCGTTTATCGCTCACTTAGGGTTGAATAATGCCTACCCACTTTTCGAAGTATGGGGAGCCGTTAGCGCAACTAAAATTAGAGAGACGCTTTTAGAATGGACAATTGAACGGTGTGTTTGTATGAATATCCGAACGGATAATTTGATTTATTATTCCAACGCAGTGTCGTTTTAGCCATTCGAATTTCAAATGTTTAAATTGCCATGTCATTCAAATGTCACGACCATAGATTTGTTTTTGTTTACTTCTCAATTTAAAAGGTAAAACCAACAATTGCATAACCACAGAATGGTTATGCAATTGTTAGGTTTCAATTAAGTTTTGATCAATTAATACTGTTGTTTCTGCTTGTGGTTGAATGGCTTCGATATTAGTGCGCACAACCGACTCAACTTCGATATTATGCTGGCCACAAATAGGTAGTAAGTGGGCCAAAGACAATAAAACAGTTAAGCCGGTCTTCTGCGCGAGCCGTCTTAGTTTCATTCCTATATTCAACTTGGAGAAATAAGTTTCTTTAGAAAGCTTTAAACTTTTCAAAAATTATTATGTAACCAATATCAACTTATAAAACGCAAAATACTTTCTAAAACTTACTTGAAAATCATTTAAAACTGCTTCTTAAAAGATTAAAATATTACAATAGAATACAATACATTCTAAACAATTAGAGTATTATTCGAACTCGTTCATCCCTACCGTTTCTAAAACGTAAGAATCTAAATAATTTATTCAATAAACAGGCTTCAATGGGCTGAATTTACACGTTAAAATTAAATTAGCGATTCCAACCGAGGAACGCTTTCATTTTGAAATTAGGTTCCTTCAGAATGAATTTGTGATCATAAAAGTACTAAGGTATGCTTATTAATTTTCTATCAACGTCTATTGTTCGCAATAATATTATATTGCCACATTTCGAGAACATTAAATGCCTATTCAGATATAAGCGATATCGCTGTCGTGTTCGGTAGCGATATTGGTCCGCCTTCTGGTTAGTCACTTTGGACCAGTATCGCTTGCGGGCGCCACAGCGATATCGCTTATATATGAATAGGCCTTTCAATCTCGATTTATTTATGCAAATGCGGCAAAGTATTTTCGATTTACTCGTCATTTCAATATCAGATTAGTCATATTTGACAGCTTTGAATACACATGACAGGTAAATGACAGTTGAGATGAATGATCGGTCTTTCCAATCGGTTCACAAATGCAACGCCAGTCTCACCATTGATTGAAGTACCTAATGAGTTTCATATCACATTGTCGATGCTTTCGACAGATTGCAGAATCTGAATTAACAGCACTCACAGATGCCTTAATCAATTCCCAGGTAACATCAAATAGAATCGATGGGCGATGACATTTCATCCATCATCGAGACACGTGAAAATGAAACAAAAATACCGCGACAAAAATGGTGGAAGAACGAAACAAAACAGATTAGAAACTACGTGATGAGTTTTTCAGGTGAATGGAGTTCGGTGACGAAAAGGAAAAGTAGATAATGGATGAAAAAAAGGGAAGTTTTCGCGCGGCGGCGTTTAGGGTTACTGCCATTGTTGCTAGCCGTCCTGTCGGTGTTTTTGTGAGACGATCTTGGAATCAAATTATTATCCGTAAATAAATATCCCAGACGTATTAGATTACTAGTAAGAATTCGATTTCCCACATATTGAAGTAGTTTTACGAAGTAATACTCGATCAAATAAAGTTTATCTAGTTGTTCTGACAATGTTTTTGAAATATTTTTCTTATGTGTAAGTACTTACTTTCTTCCTTCATTCCTCTAGGCTGTGGGCACTGGATGGAATCATACTCTGTTCGGCCATACTGAGCTGAGTAGATCGCTACCCTGGAGTGAGGATTACAGCTGAGATGAAGGACGTCATTCTCACAACCAACTTTGCTTCGAAACTCATCTGTCAAGAAAAACGTAATTATCGTAAATAGGTTTAGTTATTCTGCCAATGTCAGATATGACACGGGAATTCAGTAGTAAATAATAAAAACAGGAAGATAATAATAAGATAATTGTATTTAGAAACTTACATAATTAAATATTATAATATGTTAAAATATATAAGTTTAAATAAATATAATTATGTTTAAAAAAAAAACTAGCTGAGCACCGCAGTTTCACCCGTATAAGTCTCGATTCCGTGGGTGATCTCAGTTCTGCACCCTAATTGCATATCACACGATCAATCATAATCTGAATCATTTTGACGGATATTATTGCTAATCCATTGCTTCATAATAATATGTTCGACAGTCTGCTCAACAACGTAAAAAACGCAATGAATGTTGTTGAACTGTCAAATGAAATAGATTGTGATTGAACGTGTGTTACGCAATTAGTGTGCAGAACTGAGATCATTCTAAACAAAACTCCATATTTCCAACAATTTCAGTTCTTCCTTATACCATTTTAAAGTGAGCCTAAATTCGATGTAAGAGCTCACAAACAAATACTAGTTACTGTCTCACAAAGGAAACGAGACCACTTCGAAATAAATCGAATCGAATTCAAATCGCGTTTCACATTTCTATCAAAAAGGAATTTGTCACGAGGAACGTTTTAAAAATGCCTTTTGAAAAAGATTTTATAGTGACCCCAATATAGAAATATAGTTGGATCAAATAATTCATGTTGCAGTGATGAAAAATGTTTCGGATTCCGTTTTACGTTCCATTGCGTGTATTTCCAAAGGTTATTTGACAGTCAATATTCCGTAATGCATTTTTACTCCTTCGAGTTAAGGCTGTGCACTGAGTTTAGCATAGACTGTCTTTAGACAGACACGCTTTTTAGGGACTACTCACACTTATTCAGCTCTATTCACCGTTTGCCCTTAGAAAACTACGATTTTGTATGAGACGCATACGCATCCTTTCAGCTGCGAATAGCTGAAAGGACGCGTACGCGTTTCGCGCGTTTTCTATGGGCAAACGCTGAATAGAGCTGAATAAGTGTGAGTAGCCCCTTAGTCATTACGAGTGATCACAAGCCCGAACGTCTAACAACCAGTTTCATCATCTTGTTACTCAGTAACTGGATTGTGGAGGTGAGGTAGGCGGCTTTCCATATATTATTCCGTCTCCCTTTCGGAGGTGGGCGCTAATGGCTGCAACACAGTTTATTTTTAACTAATGTAGCTGTTAACGAACACTAAAAAATTTGTAAAAAAAAAATTGTTCCTGTAAAATATTTGATTTGATTTGATTGGATATAAAATACTGTTATTCAGTTATATCCGGTTAGACTGGAAGCCGTCTCCAACATAGTTAGGAAAAGTCTAGGCATATGATTAGATAGACTATCAGTCTATATAACTATGAATGTGCGCTCACAACAAAATGGTATAATACCCAAACTGTTACAGAAAAAACACAAGACAAAATTACAAACTGTTCCATCTGCTGCAGACAAAACTGACCCGCTTTTGACTCAGGCATGCGTACTATCTAACTATTTTTTTTTTCCAACTTTCTCTAACAGTAGTCAGACACCAAACATACACGTTATAGGCTAATAAGTGACAATCATGAAATTAAAACAACAAAATTAAATAGAATTATACAAAATTAAATAGGATTAATAAAATATAGTTAAACAAGATAATAAGCTTTAGATGTGAGAGGTTACTTACAAGGACGGCATTTGTAGGCGACTTCGACGAATCTTCTGGACCCCGGGCAAGGGTCGACTCCAAAAGCCTTAGGGCTTGTGTGGAACTTACACTGTCGCTTCTTCTGACACGCTTCCACCACGGTCTGTAGCAAGGAGTACTACACAAATTAGTTAGTATGCCTATTCCGTCAGAACTTTACCTAAAGTATAGTTGCTATGCCCTACAGGTGTTTCACAGTTTGATAGTTACGAAACTGTTGATAAGCAGAAAAGTTTCGAGCAAGTTTGATGTTATTTCTGACTATTTTCGGAGCTCGATAAGTGGTGGAAAGATTTAAGTAGGCATGACTTAGATAACTAAAGGCTAGCTATCTGTAATAATATGTTAAAATTTAAATTTAATAATACATAGATATATTCCAGGAGTGTTCTAAAAGGCAGACATGTTAGGAACAAGTGGGTATTGTGATGTTAGTCTTGTCTATTTTTAGAGCTCGGATAGGAGGCAGTTTGCTCATCATGGATTTATTTTTAATGAGGCTATTAATAGCCTTAAGGCTTATGGATTATCTACATACATATAACTAGGGATAAAAGACTGTTTAAAGCAAACAGGGGATGATATGGAATATATGCTTTGGGTATCAATCGTTACACCGCCCACGGAATAAAAAGTTCTGTTTTTCATTCTGATTAACGCATATCCGATTATAATTGAATTGGCAAACATTACATAATGAACAAATCATGTTGAATTTTTTCAGCCAGCGATTTAATTTGAAATACATATTTCTCAATATAACAGCATGTTAACGACAAAATAGCACATTGCAAACAATTTATTGTAGCAATCCTTTTTGAATCGAAATCACGTTTTACTGGCAAATAAAATTATATTCCTATTTCATCGCGGGTTATGTTAAAACATTAAACGAAACGGTAGAATATCTGCTATTTTACATTTAACATATCCACGATATTTTTATCATAACGTCGAATGTTCGAGAAAAAACAGAATGTCAATGAAACATTTGTTCCAATAATAAAAAATACAAAAGCAAATCGTGGCTGTATTTTCGTAAGCCGAAGTTGCGTGTAAGAAAATATAGTGAAAATACGAAATGAGAGAAATCTCGCACACAATGTTGGAATATGAGGGGTTGACAGTATTGGCAGCTGCTCGTAAAGCCGACTTATTGCCTAAACATATCAGAATGAGTAATAAAATTGTGTGAAAAGGAACAGTTACTGTTTGGCATTTCACTTAATGGAATTTTGAAAGGCATTAAATTTGAATGACGCAGTTATGTATAAATACGACTGAATTGATAGGCGTATTTCATTTTAAAATATTTTATTTACATTCAGTTGAAATGTTGCTGTAAATATTTATGTAATGGCAACATTGTACTTAAAATTTTACTCAGAATTTGCATATATTTGTCTCTCTTGCATTTTTAATAATTAGGTAAGTCTCATAAAATAAATTATCTGACGGTAAATATGTCGTTGAATAATATTCCACGAATGTGCAAATAAATATTGAACGCACGCTTTTCATCAACCAGCAATAAAACGTTGTAATGACAACAATGATGGTGA
The DNA here is from genome assembly GCA_914767815.1 of Eupsilia transversa. Classification (NCBI taxonomy): domain Eukaryota; kingdom Metazoa; phylum Arthropoda; class Insecta; order Lepidoptera; family Noctuidae; genus Eupsilia; species Eupsilia transversa. The sequence continues at coordinate 4,919,093 of OU611880.1, forward strand.
ACCGATTTTTCAGAATTTCTATTTAAAATGCTACAAACATGAAATGTACCTATAGCTGTTTCAACAATGATTATTTACACTCAAAACTACTCTTGTTTTTAATACTTCCGTGTGGTCTTCCTTATTATAGACCACCCCATCACTTCCCGTCGATATCATAAGAGGCTATTAAAGGATTATAAGGAAGATGGGAAGCTGTATCAAATTAAGTAGCTAAAACCACACATATTTAGATAATAAAATGGACAACCTACCCACCAATGGGCTTATTGGTTATTTGCACGAATTTACTCGCCCGAAACGCGAGTACATATGTGCGAATCACCAATAAGCCCGCCAGTGAGGTAAAGCATAATAAATAATAGGTTTATTGCTTCAATCTATCTATTTTAGACGAAACAAGAGACGCCTGTTAATAGTCCATTTCAAGTAAGGGTGATAGTCAAAACATTCAACCTTACACACTTAACCGATGATGCGTTAGTACGTCGAGCGTACAAACTGGAGGTTAACGAAGTTATGCCCGACGCATCTTCCGTCAGATTTGCGACTAAGAGTTAACTAAGTGTAAATTCTTATTATTATCTAAGTAAAAAATACTAAAGACACTGTTACAATAAAAAATAGTATTCTTAGATAAAAAGTCTCAATTAATATACTAGATCGTTATGTTAACATAGAATACCTACCTAATTTTAATAGGTATAACCTATTAAAATTATATCTATACCTACAACAAACTAACGCAGTATTTCCCAATAATAATATTTCTACTACTAAATTACTACTCATCAAATATATTGGTAATGTTAACGCTCTATTGGAAATTCGGGCCGAGTTTGAAAGGATTATAATCATGTAAAATGGTTAGGTAAATGCGAGTATTATCGGACCATAATTTTGCGGTCGCGAAATTATTTAATCAGAAGAGCTAGCTATATCCTGCCTACATATTAGTAATTGTAGTAAATCAAATATTGATAATATCAGAATAGTTCCGTACAAATTGCAACGCATTTAATATGTGCACGTCAATTTTAGGAGTACTCACAATAAGCCTATTATACCCGTTGTTCACCACCAACTAATGGAATAGCGAGCACTCGGTAATTTCATTACTGTCACTTTCTATACGGTAAAGTTCTACACAAATTATGAGCTCTGGACACGAGTTTAGTTTTCGTCAGTTCAGTGAGTCAGCTCAGCGACTTGTGCCGCCTGACTGACTGAACTGTCTTCAAATGTATTCCTACAGTCAACCGCATAGAGTGCTAACAATTTTATATTGACAGCCTTTATCCTGTGGTAGTACCTAAGTGCGGTTTATAAATTGCAAGTATTACCACTCATGTGCGTTTGACTCTACCTCTCTACGAGACCTGCAACAGGCCGGCCACACTAGTTTGTGAATCAGTTCAGTCACTGGCTTGGCTATGGGCCTAGCTATGAGCCTGGCTATGGCCCATAACAGTATTTTAATTATTATTTTTACCATTGACAATTTTCAAGAAGTATAATATATTATTAACACAGTAAGCTCTTTCAAAAATTCATCTAACCTGCAAAGCGCTGGGCCAGATACATGACGTGTCCCCAACAACTTCGACAGCAACCGGCTGGTATTCCGCCAGGTCTGAAGCACAGGACCCTTGGGTAGCTGAAGCTCCGTACTGGGCCACTTGGATGCTGATGGTGGTTCCTCGAGGACAGATGAGCGTTACCATCTCCTCATCACAAGCAGCCTTTTGGTGTGTTCGAAGAGTGCCCAGTAGAAGTTCTGTGAACAATATGAAAATGTTTAATTATTAAGTGATATACTTCCTGATGTAGGTTCAATTTTTAATTTAAGTTTATCATAAAGTTGACTCATGTCTATCTGAGTATTATAATCTTAAAAATGACGAGGTTCAACTTTCTATCAGTTGATCTGAAAATGAGAGTTCATAAGTGTCATTATAATTACACACCTAGTACAAAAATGAAACAAGATTTTGTCGGAGTTTAAAATGATATTGAATTGAGTGATGGTCCAACAAGGGATACCAATTCCAAGACAATACTTTCTAGCATAATATTATTTTACTCTAGGCCAAAGAAATGTACACCTCGACCCTAGTAATTGAACTCGTAATCCTTACCACAGATGGTATTTACATCGTCACTAAGTAATTTAGGTCTCATAACAAGACTCTGTACCAGAAATAAAGCTAAATGGCTAAATTAATTTAGGTAGGCAATTATCATTTGTAGTTAGGGGTCTCTGGAACCTTGTAATTACCTAGTTGTAACTATAACTATATTCATTGAAATAAAAGGGCTGTAACAAAAATAATTCCAGTTATTTGTTTGTAGGTACCAAAGGTTTAATTAACTGAAATAGAAATTAATTTCAAAGGAGTAAGTAATTATATTTTGATTATTAGTAATATTTAAGTAACAATATTAATACAAATTGCATATGTCATATAACATTTGATAGAATAAAGTTTTGAGAGAAATATATTCCCAATCATCACAGTTGATGACAAACAATATAAATATGAGAGTATGAACGTCGAAGCAGAAAGAATTTTCTAAGAATCTTCAGTACTTTAATTGGGTTTATATTTACAAGCAACTGTTAACATCGAACAACCAATTGTTTACATTTACAACCATCTCACTAAAGACAAAACAAATAATATCACAAAAGGATCAAAACAATATTCAGAGTTCAAACTTAATAAGCTGTGCGACATTATTGCAATTCACAAAACGCTTTCTGATGTAAAAATGACAAGAAAATTCTTCATCAAACACAGTCTGAGGTCTAAAATTGCCGACAGGTCTATTTACCTCAGAGCTCAGCTGCGTATTGAAAAATAAAATGAAAAATACCACAGGGGTCCTCCAAGGACGTTACATGGGCCCAACAACGATTTATCAATCTTCATTCTGGCTCTGGAGTTGGTTTTCAAATTTTGTTTGCGTTGGGCAAACGATAATGTACTCATTTTCTCTTTTGACAGTTTTGTTGTTATTGGACACATTGCTGTTATCAAGTTTGTGAGTGTAAAGTTGTATAAACGACGCCAAAAATGTTTGAATGAACCATTTATTGGTTGTTTCTTAGGCCAAATCATTAATTTAGTGTTACATTTTGGCACTTTATTCAAGCATGTCCATGACATTTAATTACAAGATTTGACACGTTTACAAAGACTCGCTTCGTAATTAAGTTACGCTAAACTTTCAGCTTTAAATGGAGACGAACGAAGAACGAATGAAGAGCCACATTTTTGCCACATTTTTTTATAAATGTTACCAGCTCAGTATAATGACAAACCTAAACTGTTTTTCTTTTTCTTTAACAGGATAAAATTACTAGTACTTACATAATATTCATTGTTACCAATTAGAGTCGGAAGGTCAACATTCTACTATCATTTCGGATGTAATAACCCTAATTGCGTTTTTATTAGCAACATAACAATTTGAAGACTATGCTGGATGCCCACAAGCGGTCTTAGAGCTTCTCAAGGAGTCATAACGAGCCTTGTTATGACCAAACATGTTGTTATGGTTTGAGTAGTGTGACGTCATATTAGCTTGGTTTGGAAGAAAAGGATCGAGGCGATAAATGGAGGGTTATATTCTATTGTTTCTAGATGATATCAACTTCTTTTGTTTTTGTGAGTGACAGAGGGCGTGGGGTTAGTGATTGACATGCCAATGTTTAAACGTAACAAATCTTTTTTTAAGGGCCGACAGTGGACTAAACATAAATACTGTTACGTTTTGACTCCATAAACTGACAAATGAAAAAAATGAAAGGAATATTATCATCCTATTTTGATCATAATATCTTAAGCTACAGTGTGAGCCTAATTTAACTCGATTTAATGATATATATGTGCTCTCAATGGACGTACTGGAAATTTTACAAACCTGTGACATTTTCTTATTTGTTGATGTTTTTATATATTACTTTAGTTTGTCGTTGTAGATTCTGACGCCTGTCGTCAGATAGTAGAATAAGTAGGACTAATATAACCCACTTTACTTTACCTTAGTGTTATTCTTCGTGCAGTTGAGCCAAAAAAAATCATCTTGGTTGCAGATGGTTTTAAGTGGCGCTACTTTAAAAGATATTTTTTCAACAAGAGTGGTTCGGGTTTACTCTTTCATTCTTAGTAAACCTGTCTTTTAAACCTTTGATCCCTTCTCTATTTCTTTTTTAAGCATTAAATGTCAAAACAACATTCAAATAATTCAAAAGGACCACCTTTAACACACCTCCACTATAACGTCTAATATTATATTCTTCGCTTCCTCGGTCAAACAGCGAACAGATCCCATCAAATAAAATCCAACGACCTCTTCTAATATAATAAATAATAACGACCTATCAAACGTATATCCATACTTAATACAAATTTATAATGTCCAATAAATCTAAAGCACTGTTTACATTATCTTTATAAGCCCACACGTGCAGGGAATAAAGTGTTCCAGATTATATATTTTATGACTTTTGGTTCGCGTTCTGCTGTAAAATGTATGAAAAAGGACTGCGAAGGTTCGTGGGTTCTTGTTTTGGTAGTTGAAAAGTGGTGGTAATTTGAATGTTTTGTTTTGGTTTTTGTAGGTTTCGTAAAAACTACTATTAGACTAATAAGTAAAGAAGATAGGTCCAAAGTTAGAGTAATAGCAGACACACAGGATTTTATTTATTTTAGTAAAACATTAGAGAAAAGTTATACGTCTTTTAACGTATAACTTTTCTTACTTCCTTTTTCAAAACTACAGTTAAGTAATTTTTTTTATCTACCCGAGAGCCTAGACAAATGGCAATCGCTTCCATTCCGTCTAAAAAGTATTTCATTAGAATTGACATTTAAAGCTTTTCGAGGAGCAAATGTCAATTCAATACATTTTTGACTTTTCGATCATCGTAATTGCTGATAGAATGTCAATTTATCTATGCTCTCTATGATTTTTTGTCGTCAATGAATAGTAATTTCATGTACATGTTAACCAGATAGCTTTTTCAATAACTCAAGCTTATACAAAACCACGTACAAATCTAACTAATCTCAGAGCTTACCAAAAAGCTAACAACTGTTAAATATTGGACGGTATAATCCAGGAGGTAGCCAAACAACGGACCATTAAGGGGATGTGATCTATTTATAGTGAAGCGGCTCGTATTTCATACTCGATGAGAGACAAGCACGTGGTGCCTGTCAAATTGTCAGGAAAGACTTGACGGAATAAGTTAGGGTGGCTATTCGTGAAATGTATTACCGTCTTTTTCTGCATCAATACTTTTTAATTTTATTTCCTCCTCGCACGTTTTCTCTGACACTCATCTGACATTGGCAGAATTGTCGACATCGGCACCATTGCCATAAAGAGAAATAGAATAGTCTTTTGGCACGTGTTTTTTAGAATAATTAATACGAGTTTTATAGACAGAGGTACAAACGAGAATAAACACAAGAAGATTTTTATAAATAGAAGGAACACTTAGCTCAATTTAAAAGCGATTCTCATCGACATTATCATTGAAATTGTGTAACCATTTCTAATTTCCTAAAACTGTATGTGCTTGCAAATAGGTTGTAACTAAGTAGTATATAACAGCATTCATAGTGACTTAATAGTTATATCTTTATTTATAGCTATTTATATGTTTATTCGATAGTTTCTATATATTACTTTTGAATTTGGGTAAGTATTTCACCGTCAATTTTTTTTATAGGGCTTTGTTTTGATTATTTTTATAACCAAACTTACAAAAATAGGATCTTTCTTCAAATGAGTTCTTATTATGAGTTATTAAAGTTAAAATACATCACAATCAGATCAATGGAACGATGAACGATTTATTTATAGAAGTGTAAATAATTTTATATTTCATTTTTGATGAGAGGCGTAATACGTCGCACGTGGCGACCGTCATGGATGGATGGGAGGAGCTAGACAGTATCAGCTGTACAACTGAGAAGGGCAAATTTTTTGAAAAAAAAAACCGTTGTTTTCTCATTAAGAGAATACGATTATGAAAAAAAAGAACCATTTGTATTCTGCGTGTTCATAATCTTAAGTAAGGAAGAATAGCTAGTTTAGTTTAAATTGTTGTTAAGGTGAGTATACCTACACTTGAGCATTTACTTGTAACAAACATAGAGCTTTCGCTTTTTTAAATTTTATCAAACCGCACCTCGAACACGAAGCTTGACGGTTAGTTACAACCTGATTTTAAAACCCAACGACCGTATTGGTACACACGGCTACATATCAAGCTATACCTACATTTCCAGTATAAGCTGATCTCGCATTGAATAGGATTTCCGTAAAATGAGAGGTCAGCTTATACTGGAAATTTATAGCTTGATATGTAGCCGTGTGTACTACCCGTGTATTCCCGTTGTCCCCGCAGAAAACGGGAATGCACGGGTCGTACCTAGTTTAAAATAAGAATTACAAAAATATATTGTGTCGATTCCCCTTAAAAAAAAAAACGCAACGAAAATTATGTTTTTAATTAAGAGGGCGTGCTACAAAGGCCGAATAACGGTGTCTTTCATTCCCGACGAGAGCCGTAATACCGTGCACATGGTAGGACTGTCAGATAAATGGAATGAACGAGCTTGGACTACAATGCAATACTCAGCTGCACAGACTCAACATAGGACATAACAGTACTATATAAATAAATTAAACGAAGTTACATTTTGTTTGGTTTAAAAATGTAACAAAGAAAATGAGAAATTTTACCATGTATTTGACGTTTACTGCTTGCATAAAACAGTTAAAGAACGATAAGTGTTGTCAGTCATAAAAAAAGCGCGTATTAACCCCATAACACGTTTCTAGTAGGTATAGCGTTTAGGGTTGCCTGAAGCATTTATGTATAGCCTTTAACAGTATATACCTTGTATGAATATGTATAGAAATCTACGAATAGTGTCATTTATATTTCACTCCAACGCGTCCCCATTCAACTCTATTAACACATTCATTAATTTAAAAACAAAACACAACCAAAAACAAAAAAAGAATCAAACTCCAAAGCCAAGATTAATTCTTTTTTTAAATAAAGCTTCAAAAAAGGCCACTTATCTCATTATTTCTGTACAGCATTATGTTTTAAATATAGAACAGGGCGCATCTGTTCTGGTTAGCATGCGCGCTTAAAGGGCGTATATACGTACGTACCTAATGAGAGTTGAACTTGATGAAGACACGGTTAGAAGCCCATCAATCTTTGTCACTATAATGTTGGATGGCAACTGAAGCGGTATGTGACATCGTAGTTTACGAGAAATGTGCTTATTTTTGGTTTTCTTATACCTGATAACGTCGTGTTATGTTTCGTGGGGGAATAATTTTGCTGTTGGTTTAGATATTACGATGGTAAAATTTAGGTTGAGATTCAATAAATAATAGGTCTTATTTAATTGACACAAATAATTTGTTTCTGTGTGTTTAGTGTGTTTGATGTTATTAATTCTGGTTTTCATGTAATAATATAGAACAAAATATGGCCATGCCCATTAATAATATCAATTAATAGTCTCCACGTTTGAAAAAAAAAAAACAACTTGTTAACACGTAAAAAGTTATGTTCAAAGTTTTATAGGTACGTATATTTTAATTTAATGTAGATACAATTAGATTTTTTATCCCAACTACAGCGCTATATGGCGGAAAAAATATTAGTTATATTTAAAAAGGTACGTGCAAAGTAAAAGGCCTCTGTCCGAGGGTTTTTCAAAAGGCCACAGATGAGGGTTCGCCTCTAAAGCCCAATAAAATGTCAGGACTTTAAAAGAAAATAAAGGGAAAGGAGAAATTTGGACTAATTAATAGACACCTTAAAAGTATTGTTAGTTAAATTAGCTTTAATTTGCCTGGCAACCTTTTTGGTTTCATTTGCAGGAAACCGTTAAATTCTTTTACGCGGAATGATTTTGATTACCCACTCAATTCTCTTTTTAAATAACGAACAAATGGGTAGGTAATGTGTTCACCGGCAATTGTTCAATCGTGAAGTTTTATTAGATATTGTATTGTTAAAGTCGCGCCGGTGTGAACGAGCCTTAAATGTTTATGAATCAGAAACATTTAACTAGGTACTGAATGACCATAATAATACAATATATACTATATTATAAAGAGGTAAAATTTTGTGAGTTTGTATGTAGGGAGTAATCTTCAGAACTACTGATCCGCTTCTGAAGGACGAAATCACGTGCAGAAGCTAGTTAATGATACAAATCTAAGCACTTAGTCTGAGCACTAGGCAATAGGCAACCCACATCAAAGTGAGTCGATTTCTCTACAAACGGTTTATCATGTAACCTTGAATGGTAGCCTAGAAAAATGTTAGGGAATTAGTCTCCAGGCTGTAATTTTATCTTCATTCAAACTATATAAATAGCTTAGTTTGTTTTTCGTCTGCCATAATAATTTTAGTCTAACTACGCTCACAATAAGGCGAGATGGATGGCCGTAATGAACATTAGATAGACAAATATACAGCTCAAGTAAACACAGGCCTATGAAAACAGTCCATACTTACACAGTTAAAGTCATTAGGTCCAAAAATAATAATTCTCAAGAAAACATTCGAAAGATCTACCCAATTCATACTAATTAAAGCTCACTCAGATCTTCCATCCTCACACCGTTTTTATTTTTACGCTCTCAAACGTCTCTTTGTGGTATCTGATCTGTAAACACGATTCTCTTTGTACTCACTCTTAATTCTAACACCAGATGGGTTTTCTATTGAATTGGAATCTATTTTTATTTTATTTACTTCCTTTTTTGAATATTAGTCTTATGATCTTTTTGAAGTTATGGAGAACTAGTCTTTGGCAGTCGGAAATTATCCCCCAATAACAAAAATTATTTCCTAACTCATGCCATGGGTTATCCGTGTGCTACATACATAAACTCACGCATTCTTCCTATGGGGTAGACAGAAACTACGGAACGCGACCTGCTACGATCCTTACATACTCCTTTTGCCTCGTTTACGTTCATACACCTAGTCATACACGCAACCCTAGTTGCGAGTACTACGCACCTGACCTTTCTGAAGAACATCACCAATAAGGTCACTATTATGTCCTTCTTAAACGCCGGGAGGGGTCCCGACGTTTCCACTCACATCTGCCTTGTAAATATACCTTTTGTTCATCCGCTTTACATTCATCCTCTCAACATGACCAAACCATCTAAGCATACTCTTTTATTGTCACTACATCTTGTTTTAAACCGCACAGTTGTCTTATCACATCATTCCTCAGTCTATCATTCATAGTCACACAACACATGGTTCGCAAGGAACACTTTTCCACAGCATTTATTCTACTTTTATGCTTCTTTTGCCACACCCAGCATTCACTTTCATACATAAGCGTAGGCAACAGGACACCATTGTTGACAGCTAGTCCCTAGCCTTTTTGGACATCAACTGGTTGGTTACAACCGCATGTTTGAGTGATCGAGTTGCTTTCATATTTATAATATTAATATTCATAGTATCGAAAGTATGGATTCGTATTGAAGGACCATATTTGATCATCAAAGTGCGATGGCGAAATGTATCACAAGATGGTAAAAGTGCACTGTTTCGTGTTTTAAGTAAAAATAATGTCATGCACAAACACTATGTGATAATCTGAAATAAGCCTCGGACTAGACCCAACGCCGGGATTTAGCCATTGACAGAAGTTTTTCTTCTGATTCTTTTAAAATGCAGTGACTACGAGTTTATGGAGCAATACACATCGAATAGTTGGGGCTGGTCAACTCTTAGCAGGCAGGCTTTATTTTTAATGTTTGAATGGTTTTTTATTTTATTTTTATATACGGACGCTTTTATTATGCACGTCTTTTTACATTGTTCTCACTTGTATAATTTCAACATGAATGATGTAACCAATTTTTGTAACAATTTTTTTATCTAAAAGACTGTCCGTGGAGTTTCTTGCCAGTCCTTCTCCATACCTACCTATACTACGCTTTGGAATGGGCAACTAGCTTCATTTTCTGACTGTCCGACTGACTGTCTGATTTTCTGACTGCTTGGCAATACAAAAGTGTCTGTCAATGGTTTAATTGAAATAAATGCTTTGAGTTTGAGTTTGAACATTTCTCCGCCTCGCCTGTAAATTCTCTGAGCTCTTAGGCGAGATTACTAGGTATAACATAAAACAGAATATCCAACTTAGTTACAGTCTAGTATCATAGAAATTCAAAACCATTAATTACTATGTTTATAACCGCTTACATGCATCTGAGTGAGACATAGGTAGCATAGCACATGGATATATAAATTATATCCTCTACATTTCTCACCTTATGGTAATTCTAGCACGTTAGCTGCACCTGCCATTTAAAATTACTCTGCTAACACATTTACAATTCATTTCATTGTTCTTGTTATTTCCACGTTCTTTTTCTATCTGAAACCTTTTAGAGTCAAACTTTGGACAACTTTAATAGGTGGAATACAATCGCTAGTTTAGCATCCAACGGTTCTTTTTAAAGAGTTTTATTTCGGGCTACTATTGAGTTTAGATTAGTTATATAAGAGAACTTTCAGAAAATAAAAATATCCAATTTTTCCGATACCTCACGAAGCAAAAAGAAATACTGAAAAGTCTTGCAGAGATATAAAGATGCAAACCCACTGATCAGGCACAGCTACATAAGTACTTGCACAAGTTGCAGGAATCAGCCGAGCGAAATGGGTCACGCAAGTGTCGGCGATGACAGTATCTCGGTTCTAGTTATGACGTATGCAATGGTATGAAACTATGTAATCCCTTTATTCCCTCTAGGAGTGGCGGCGCGTGTGAATGCAATGGTTGGCGGGTTGCATTTATATACTTGTATGTTCGTGGATTGGAAATCATTTCGTTGGGTTAAATTTAATCTAAAGCTGATATGAGACATTTCACTCTAGTGAATATTCATTTTTGTTTCATTCCACATTCACACAGGATTACATAGGAGAATGTACGTTCATCTGCTCTTTTCATTTTGTTTACGATAGGTTGGCGAGTAAAAGATGACTAGAGCCGAAATTCAAAATTGTTGGATCGTTTCACAAATGAATACATTTTTCACTTGGTTAATTTTCGAGTGATTGACAAAACTGAACAATAAGTGAAGTGTGTGCGTATCGATATAAGGCACGTGGATTCTATGGAGCTTTTGTGAGTTGAAGGTTTGAACAAAATACTTTTAAGTTTTTGAAATTATTACCAGATGAAAATAAGTAACATTATACTTGGGAGTACCTATACTGTAATTCATATAAAAGTAGTAAAATATAATGAGTTGTAGGAATTTGTGAATTTAAATACGAAAAAATCTATGCCCAATTATGCAGTAAACGAAATTAAACTGTACATTAAAACTTACTTCGATTCAAATTTCAGTTAGGTACAATGTAAAAAAGCTTTTCTCAAAAAGTCCCCAGGTTAAAAACTCGCCATATCAAAAAAATAAAACTTTTCCACAACATGAAGTCGACGTTTTATTGCGGAAATCTTAATTTTCGTAATAATTAATCTCAGATTGTGGAAAGTTCCTTGCGAAACCGTTTCATTTTGAGAAAAAAAAAGTTGTAAGTGCCTCCCTACCTGTTACATAATTTACAACAAATGAACCTGGACTTCTTTTGATTTGTTCCCTTTTTTCACTTCCAACTCATTATGAATAAAACATCCAAAGGATTGTAATTGTTTTATAAACATTTACATTTTTGGAGATGTTTTCCGAACAATTAAATACTTTGCTCACGACAAACAAACCATCAGAGAGCTTCAAAAGGATCCGTCCAAATCAAATACGTTATGTCCTTTTGAAGTCAGCCATTCGGAGAAATTACTCAAAGACATAGTTTTACGATTTGGGAAGGGAAAAAAAGCTTTGGGACATGAACGGACATTTATGTGTTCGGAATGTATGGGCCCATGCTTCGAGGGCCATCAAAACGGTTTACGACTAACATGGCCAATAGTAGAAACTGCCCCTAACGACTGATTTATAGTGTTTCCGTTGAAAAACATAAAGAATACAGCTGCAGACATATTTAGCGGTTAATGGGACGTTCGACTTTTATAATGTTGCTTTAAACAATTTAATGTTGCGTCTTGGGGGCCTATTGACGTTCTTTCTTGTTCGAAAGATTTATCAATCATGTGTTGAAAGTACTTAAAAAATCATAACAGATGACAATCATTTTATAAAAATGTTCTAATTAGCTTCATGCTAGTTTTGTTCTTGGAGAACACTACACAAATGAAAAATCATAACCCTCCTTTTTGCTTCGCCGTAGTCGGGTAATGACTTAAAATAAATGAAAAAAGGAGTAAAAACCAGAGCCATTTTGGAATTGTAAATGCCCTTAGGTAACTGTCACTGAAAATATGAAGAACGTTATTAAACTAAGAACCGTACATAATTTTATAAAAGCTTAAATTTCATTGCCCGAACCGACTAATCTACAACGTGTAACTTATATGCGCAAAACCTGAAAATAGTTTGATCAGAATAACGAGCAGAAGAACCAGTTTTTAATATAGGTCACATTTTTCAAAAAATCTTTATTAAAAACGTTGCCGTGTCTATTTATTAATAGGTCAAGCTATCACATGCGCAAACCCGCCAAAATAGGTAAACAAACACAAATTGTTGTCGACCAATTTAAAATTTCTCATACGCGGGATAATAATAGCTTTTATTTCAATGCAAAGAATTGCCAGTAAAACTAAAACAGCACATAAAACCTTCATAATTTTTTAAATGATTTTTTCTCTCTCTAAAATAGGTCAATTGAATAAAAAATCAGTTGGGGTGTCGGAGGTTTTGCGCATTTAACGTTACACGTTGCATATACCGTTTCCCGATGACAGTTCCGCCAGTGACAACGAAAACAATTTACACTATCGCCAAATTCAGGCCTCACCACAACTTTTTACAGCGTGAGCGTTAAAAAATACACTGAACCAAAAACCAACTGTATATTTGTCACAGCTGCGGCTTTAGTTTAAATAGCTTTAATAAAGATAAAATGGACGGGTTTTTGTCGTTGGGATCCGACCATATCGTGTAAACAGATCATAAAGATCCCAAAAGAGGTGTAAACATCAAAACATGAGCCAAACATGATCTAAATGTTGATAATAAACTTAATAATTTACAGTGTAATACCCTGTTTTGGCTTACCTCTGGCTTTGTCCCCTCAACACCCTTTAGAGGTCCTTACTAGTGTACCTCTGACCACAAAGCTATTCAGTCGGGTAATGAAGCCAGCCGTGAATAATCTTTGCAAAATACGAACCCAAAATTATCTTGGTCTGATGGTTTTGATGCTTACTGTGATATTGGACTTGCCTTTTGTATAAGTGATATCTATTTAGGATTTTTTTATTGGATTAAGTGTCAAAATTTACCATTACTTTACCATTAAGATTTCCGAAGTGGTTGTTGACGTGTAGTGGCAGTATTTATACTTACCTACAATTTATACAGGACGTAAGGAAAAAATTTGCTATTTCATACAAAAGTGCAATAGTCAAAATGTATGAAACAGTTGATATTTTCTTAATAACCAACAAAAAATTTCAACGCTTGTGGGTCTAGAAACATGAACTGAATTATTGTGCATCGATTTTTTAATGATTTAATAAATAATACTGCACCCGAATTGCGTAACCCTTTTTTTGCTGGCAAAAAAAATGCTATTTTGTTTTGTTTTTGAATTCCTGACATTTTAACCTTTCCATTAAAATTGATGGGCGATACGAACATACAAAGTCAATGTGTCTCATTAAGTCAACGTTTGATCCATTGAATTCTTGATCCTTTATTCGTCTCAGTAAGCAAAAAATTCTTTGTCTCGTATTTTTTGAGCGTTAATAATAGTTCTTTCAATTTGTCATAATTGCAGGAGGAGTACCTTCGTATTCTGTAATTACTTTACACTCGATAATTGGTTCGCCTGGAAAGAATTTATTCACTTCATTCAATTTCGAAATAAGAGACTTTAGGAACTTTAGTTTGCGATTGGTTTTTGTTTTTGTTAAATTTTTTGTCGTTGCCGTTTAGAGTCAGTTCATACGTACCACGACCACACCACATCGCGACAACAAAATGTGGGGAAGAGTCGTTACGTGTGAATAGTCTCGCTGCAAGTTCTTGCAGTTGCGTTGTTGCTAGTAGTTGTGATGTGGCTACGTTGTGGCTGGTGTTTGTAAACAGACAGATCGTTGTGGTCGGCCGCTAGTGTGCGGTTTCGCTGGTGGTTGCATTGCGGCTGAGACGTGGCCTTGATGCGGTCGGTATCGCCCACACGGTTGATTTGACGGTCAAATGTGATCCGTGTGTATAAATTAGTCATTTTTAGACAAATTTGCGCCCGTCCGCGTGTTGTCGTTGTGGTGTGGTTGTGGTTCGTGTGATCGGGCCCTTAGTGTTTGACTTACTATTTAGTAGCTGCGTCCCGCGATTTCTCAAGTCTCAATCCCGTGGGAATATCGCAATAAAAAGTACCAGATGTCCTAATACAGGTCATGGTCTACCCTTGTACCAAATTTCATTCAAATCTGTTCAGCCGTATAAGTGTGATAGCGTAACAAACAAACAAACTAACTTTCGCATTTATAATATTAGTTCGGATTCAATCACTTACAAAGCGACGGGGTCAAATTAAATTAGCTGGCGCAACTTCAGAAACTTGATGGATAAGTATTGCCGCATCATAGTGTACCTCTACTTAGTTTAGTAACATGAAGTAATGAGTATCCAAAAACAGTTATTTTTTTATCGATAGTTGTAGTAGTTCCCATCACGTCTCTCGTCAGCTAATTTAATTTCAGCTAATAAATACGTACTGCCGCAGAGCTATTGGGTCAGTATTATGTATACTGTAAGTTTAGCCAAGGGGTTACGGCTATACTTAGTTTAGCTGGCTAAAGATGAAAGAAATTAACATTAGCCTCTCCTCAAAAATAAACTCAACTTTAGCCGGCAATGTTAAGTTTATTTCCACACCAATCTTAAGGGCGAATTTCACCAATAAAACTGAACGCGATCAGCACATAAACCACGTTTAAGAGCTGTCAGTGTCATGCTCTTGAACTCGGTTTAGATGTGCTGATCTCGCGTTCAATTTCATTGGTGAAATTGGCACATAAAGTTAAAATATACATAATCCTGAGAACCTACTTCTGAATTTCGGATACTAGTAGGAACAAATATCGTGTGTGTAGATACAGTAATACTGCGGTTTATGCTCGTAATTCGGGTCAGATATTATTGTCAGTTTACTGATAATCAAATATTATTGGCTCTTGGCTCAGTCATATAAAACCAGCTTTATCAGCAAATTCTCAGAAAATACTCAGATTTTTACTAATAGGTACAGGCATTATGTAAGTCATTAATCTTGGTACCAAATGAACTTAATTTTAGCATAATTATATTTGTTCTATCACAAAGACTAATGAAGAACGGAGATGTCATGACCTTACAAGAGATAAGGTCATCAAAAAACTGCAGACAGCTCGCAAGGAATTTCATCAACTTTCTCATTCATTTGTTAATAAAATTCATCCCTATGAGTACCTACAGTTTAGATTTGTTTCATGAACTTGTATATTTCATCTGTTATTTGGTTGATTATAATCTTGTTTTGGGACTAGAAACTCTATGTCGACGTAATTAAGCTCAAATTTGTTAAATATACACATTATGACGTACAAGTATAAAAAAGAAAAATACGATTTCATATCTGTAATTTATTGGTTTAATATTCACTTAAGCTTAAACTTGGCAAGGTCATCACGGCTATTCCAAGGCCTAGCCCGCACTGCGAAATCTCACCGGACTACTTTTCAGCGTGAATTTTAAATCGCCAGCGTGTCTAGATACATAAGATACCATGTGTTACATAATTGCGATGAAAAATTCGCGCGATTTGTTATCGCAGTGCGGGCTAGACCTGATATTCCAGGGTGTTCTTGTCACAACATCAAAATTAGCTAATCGTAAAGGCTAATCGTATTTAAAAGTAGCCCGGGCCTGCATCTCACGAGTTGACTTTTTAACATAGAGATTTCTTTATTTAAAAGTAGCCCTGCATTTCCCGAGATGACTTTCCAACATAGAGATTTCTTTATTATATTTATGTAAGTTTAATATTAATGTACTCGTATTATACAAGTAAACCGGCCGGAATGAATTATCTAAATAATAGTGAAAACCATATCAAAATCCTTTGCGTAGTTTAGAAAAACTGACTTTAATTTATAATACTTACAGATTGAACAGTATCCGTTGCGCCGTATGTTACCGTGATCATGAATTGGCCTCGTAATGCATACTGCTTAATTAGTCTTATCGAAAATAATTATTGTGACTAAGTTTCTAAGGTGACTAAGGTTCATAAAGAACGCTTTTCAGATCAAGGATTTACTTGTTTACTATTCAATTTTCATTCTTTATTTAAAAAGATCCCTCGGGTAAGCCATTTTATAACCTAGCTGTCAAATAATAAAGTGCAAAGCTATAGAAATTTTATACTAAGCGAAGAGATTTCAGCAAAAGTACGATTAGGAGTGAGAACTAAGGCAAAGAAATGAGGCTGTTATGTTCGCGCGAGGATGAAGAAATAGGGGTTAAAAGAAGCTTTTATATAATTTTGTATTTCCCGACGTTTATCCGCGAATAGCTTGGCAGTAATCCTGTTGAATGTTCATGGTTTGATGTATTAGTTAAAGCCTAGGATCTATTTGGCGACAAGCTGTCTCTCTCAATAAATCTGATCTACCTATATAATTAAGCCAAAGATTCTATTTATAGAATCTTAAACTTACCATGTCAATACATTGACATGGTAAGCCTAGCCTTTTCCCAATTATGTTGGGGTCGGCTTTCAGTGTAACCGGATGCAGCTGAATACCAGTATTTTACATGGAGCAACTGCCGATCTGACCTTCATAACTTCGTAACTGGGTAATACGATCCCCTTGGTAAGACTGATTGTCAGACTTTCGGGCTTTTGACGACCCGTAACAACTGACTGAGATCCACGACTGACACCCGGGACCAATGGCTTAACGCGCTTTCCGAGGCACGGATGAGTCTCGTTAAGTAAAGTTCCCATCCACGGATGCGTAGCTTAACCTGATGGATCGACCCGTGCGGCTGTTATTACTTAGCCACGAGCTTCTTAATTGAAAACAAATAATAAAAATTATAAATAAAGAAAAATAATCTTAATTCAATAAACCCAATAGGAAACTCACAAGTCTACTCAAGCCAGCCTGAAATACATTACATTAATTGCCGCGACCCGCCGAG
Source organism: Eupsilia transversa (assembly GCA_914767815.1). Classification (NCBI taxonomy): domain Eukaryota; kingdom Metazoa; phylum Arthropoda; class Insecta; order Lepidoptera; family Noctuidae; genus Eupsilia; species Eupsilia transversa. Next base: position 4,936,466 of record OU611880.1, read on the forward strand.
TGCGTATATAACCGAAGAAAACTTAGCACAATTACGGTTCTCCCCCAACTTAGTTACCTTAGTTGGTTGTGTATATTGAGCCAAGAACACATGGGTATTGTCGAGATCAACTTAGAAACTTGGAACTCAATCAGGTTCTCTGGGCCCGAAGTACTTGATTGTCTGGGATTTGCAAACGAACAAATGAACGCGGGAAAATAATTCATTTGTCTTCGAATGTTCACGTTTTATCATTCCATGTGTGTCTCCGTTATTATGAGCGAGTATTTGTAACAGAATCATAATGAGGGCTTTGTCTATTCTTAGAAAATATAATATTGTGTTGTTTGAATTATGATTTTCTTTCTTTCTTTGTTTTATTTTTATTCTAGTTAATTTTATCTTCTTGTTGAGTTATTATGATTACGTATCTTTATAAGGAGATTCTCTGTGTTTTTTTGTAGTGACTGTATCTGTGTGGCTACACGTCTTTTATATTTTTCTTAAAATGTATTAATAATAATTATTATTATCAGTTTTATCGCAGAAAATTCATTACTATAGGTTATCTACTATCTGAGGTAGTCTTGTCGAAAGGATTTCCGGTCTATATAATATACATTTTAAAACCAGACCTTCCCATAAAAATACAACAGTATTACCTTAATACCGTTGTGTTTTATCACAAAAGATAAGAGAACCCTACTTAAAAACCCGAATGAAAACTGAAAGAAAGCTTCAAAGAATACATTTGCGTATACAGGGTGTAACATTTCGCGACCCACTTACCTTCCAGTCTCGACCTGCAAACGTGCGCTATGACCGCGTTAGTTTACACCAAGGCTCAAACCATGCATTAAAAGCCTGAGTTAAAAGCTTCAGAATTTGATTATACGTAATTTAATCAAGTTTAAATTTTATTTGAGTTTGAAAATGCTGTTTGCACAGCGTTCCCTATCTATGAGAAAATTAAGCTCCTTTGAAGTTCTCAAAATGGATTCGTTTCCGAGATTGAACAGCTTTGTAAATAAAAACATAAATCATAAGCGGGGGCTGCCTTGAAGATTTTTGTGACTTTTATTTGTTCTCGTAAACTAGTAAAGCGTTTAGGATGACAGGTGCTGATTTATCAGGGTTACGAATAGCTCTTTATACAACCAGTAATACGTATATTTGGGAGGCTTTTTCGTATTTCATCAGGTTAAATTTTCTCGAGGAGCAATAATAAAAAGAATAATTTTTCATTTCAAGTCAGGATCTTGTGAAGATAATAAAATATCATCCCTTTTACTTCTTGTTAACCTAAAGGTTTGTTTGCAAAATCATTATTTAGTTTTGGCACAGAACTAGTACTGTACAGCCCGAATCAAACTTTGTGGCAGCTCGGAACATGAGGTGAGTCGCTGCGCAGTAACAAATTCATATATCAGCGGGGGTGAGGGGTGCGGTACTCCGCAGCGAGTAGGTAGTGTTAGTGCACTTTAGAGCCGCCATAAAGTTTGACGCGTACTATCTAATATCCTTATCCATAAGGAACACTTTTCCACTCATATAACTTGTTTTACCTGTACGTAGTCTATTTTTGTTTCTTTTCCCGACACGGAAACATTATCGTGGATGTCCACGTTCACGTCACAGTATCACGATAATACGGGAAAGTAAAATGGATGGAAATATATGAAGACGCCTTTAAATTTCCTTCCTCGATAATGTTAGTGCACGTATTTCCATACGTTTTATGGACGTGGACGTCCACAATAATATCGTCACGTTAGAAATTGAAAATGGCGAAAACACCAAACCTTAAACTCAACGAAATGCAACAAACTAAAGGAACATGAAAACGGATTTAAAAAATCGAATAACAAATCATCTTTCCACTTCGACGAATTCAAAATGTATAACCCGCAATAAAACGTTGCCATTTTATCCACTGAAGCTCGTTTGGATTACGTAGCAGGGAATTGGTATTTATTGCCTACTTACCCTGTAGTGGCAGGAAACCGACGATTGAAACGAACGATTGCTCACACGCCACCTGTCATAGTTCGCGTTCAGTTGTTTTAAATCCTCAGATTAAAGTTTTCTGAAGTGAGAATTGCCACGGCTTATTTTAATTTAATTCTTGAATTGCTTTTTGATATTTTGCTTTTATTTGCTTTTTCTTACTAGGGACGCTTTTAACGTTCTGCTTTTTCAACATGAATGATGTAACCAATAAATATTGGTTACAAAATTGCAACCATATTTTGGTTTAAAAGACTGGCCGTGGAATTACTTGGAGAGTTTCTTAACTATGGAGAAGAACGGGCATTAGAAAGGGCAACTTCATCTTTCTGACTGACACTTCAATAGAAAAGTGAAATCTGACCGATTTTCATAGATAGATAGCTAGCACTTGCTCGTAAAGTGGCTCTTATTGAACCGCTTTTAGGTTCATAATGCAGTGTATTAAACACGCCTTTTTTTACTTTATGATAACGCACTAGTGCTGTAATGCCACAGATAACTATTTACTAGTCGGAGTACCTATACCAGTCCTATGACATGGCAGTATGAAGTTAGTAAGTACTATCATCAGCATGGAATTTGTATTTAATAAAAAATTACTTTGGGGAAGCTTTTATTTGTTTTTGTAAAAAGAAATACCATAGGCAAACCGGGGCGTTTAGTTATGAAAAAAAATCTAGTCTGACCATAAGTTCTGTCAAAAATGAAAATGCTTTAATTTTTTTATGGAGTAATGTAATCTTAATAAAACTTCTATGTACATATTTATTGAAGCCGGACTATGTATTCATGGAATAAGTATGAACAATACCGTTTCGAGTGTAATGACCAACACCGCACACTTGTACTTTTATTTGGGACACGCTCATGAAATACAAACGGTAAAAAAGGAGCATTTAAAGAACAAGTAACCATAGGCAAATATTTATGGAAAAGAGATGAACGACCTTTGGCTAGGCTGTTAAATAAATGTACGGCACTAATGAACACGCAAGTACTAGCTAAGCAGTTAATTATGATAAATTGTAGGTTTACTGTTCACTTCATTTTTGACATATTTAAAAAAAAAAAAAAAAAAAATTGTCCTTTGAAAAACAGTCGATCACGACAAGATTGTAATGTTAACTGAACCTTTTAGTTATCACGAAAGTTTCAGGATTTACTGTAGGTATTTGAAATAAGTTGACTATGATGCATAAAATAGCGCTGCGGTATTTGTTTACTTATGCTCAAATATCGTAGCATTATGCTGAGATAGGAGCCTTTTTGGCCTCGCACAGGTTCTCTTTGTTTTTTTTAATTTTTATTTCTATTTTGTTTTTTTACATAATTTGTTAGTTTTAATGTTTGTTTTTATTGTTTATTGTTTTATTTCCTGTGCGTGTCCCAAATAAAATATTTTTCTTTCTTTCTTTCTTTCTAAAATTATTTAGGCTTATTATTAACACCCCATTCACGTTGTAACGACTTTATCAACAAGTTTTCGGTTTAATATTGTTCATGGTTTCTTTATGATGGTAGCAGAAGACTAATAATATCTAACTAAGTTAAATTGCCTACAGAATAAGACTTACACTGGTCCTTAGTGTAAGTTTTATTCCGTAGGCAACTGGCTTTGACAAAAAAAAAATCGTCTTCAAAAAAGTTCTTTACAAAACTCATTTACTGAACCCTTCCGATCCGATCCAATTGTTTTTCATCCCTCTCCGCCAAAAAAAGGGATGAAATTTTATTTGAGTGACAAGAAAAAGTAAACAACTATTAACGGGTGTGTTTGACAAGTTATTTCACTTTGTTTCCGCTACGGAACCCGTTTCAAGCTGTCATCTTCATGAGTATTACTGGATGCTTTTCAAACTGTCAGCCATTCAAATTAAAGTTATTCAGGAGAAATTTTGCCTTGTTTTAAAGGTAATTATCTTAAGCCTTAGTTTGTCGGATTTGTTTACGTAGGTTGGAAAAGTAATCGATATATAATTTGGTCCAAGTTTCTGCACAGTGTAATATTTATTGATTATCATCAGGTGGTAGGAAGTACATGGGGCCAATTCTACTAATTTAAAAACGTTGTAATGGTCTCGCCATCGTAAGTTTTTGACAGATTTTGTATGGTCAATCTGTCAAAAACTCACAATTTAGAGACCATTGCACCAGGGGCCTAAGTCTACTAATTTATAAACGTCATAATGGTCTCTCAATGGTGAGTTTTTGATAGATTTGCCATACAAAAACTGACAAAAACTCACGACTGAGAGACCATTGTAACGTTTATAAATTAGTAGACTTAGGCCCCAGGTGTGATGTTATGTATATTATATATTTCTATATGATCTAAATACACTTAACACTTCCAAGGTAAACATAGAACTTTCTCTTCCACTTTGCCATAATCAAGTAAAATTACACAAACTTCAGACAACGTGATAAGTAAAGGTAATTTTCGCACGTTCACACTTTCCCTAAGAAAATACAGTGACATATTATAACCGCCTTGTAAATGGTATATCTACGCTCGCTTGTTATGTAAACTTAGCCTAATGTAACACATCCCTATTGACCGTCCTTTCGATCAATCATAGCCCGGGATTCCATGTCAAACATTGGGCGACAGAATAGGAAACACCGTGGTCGTGACATGAATAAATGTATGGACATAAGTAATTTGCACATAATACAAAAAAAGCTATGAGAAAAATTCTGTACCACTAAAGACGGCTGAGGTGTATGATATTTATGATATTTTCGACGAATCAATAGGTAAATAGGAAAAATATCGTCTAATCATGACTTACCAGGCTATTTACGTATTCTAGGCATGAGATCAGTCAAAATTTTAGGTGCACACCTGAAATAGTACAGGGGGCTTAAGGGGCTTGTGGTTAAGTAATAACAGCCGCACGGTTCGATCGATCAGGTTAAGCTACGCTTGTCGCGGTTAGTCCGTGGATGGGTGACCATCTTTACATACCCCTCTGTGCATCGGAAAGAAAGTCGATCTTTGAAAGTAATTACGGGTCGTCAGAAGCCCGAAAGTCTGACAACCAGTCTTACCAAGGGGTATCGTATTAACCAGTAACTGGGTTGTGGAGGTCAGATAGGCAGTCGCTCCATGTATTCAGATGCATCCAGTTAAACTGGAAGCCGACCCCAACATGGGAAAAGGCTAGGCAGATGATGAACTGCAATAATGCGATTTAAAAAAGCGTTGGAATCATTAGACGGTCAAATCCGAAAAACTTATTTTATATTTGGTATTAGATATGAGAAGAAGGTATTTATACTTCTCATGCCTAATCCCGAATGTCATCATTAATCATTCTCCTGTCCTTATGCCAATTTATTTGTAGGTGGTTCAACATGTCTTTTTCTTCCATTAGTCGTCATCTCGGTAGTCACCCCCTTCCTATAGCCATCAATGATGTATAGTACGTCATTGATAGCCATATCATCTTTCACACAGTCCATCCATCGTTTCTTTGGTCTTCCCCTACTATGTTAGCCACCCACATCTGGAATGTCAATGGGAACATTTCGCAAATCTTCAGGTTTTTACTTAAACATCCTATTTCTATTCACAAAACGGTAAACACGAAACACTCGAAAAAGTTTAAATCGAAATCGCGTTTCGTTTCGAACTTGGACGTTCCACTGCTACGTATTTTACGTTGCGACGATTTTGTGGGCAACAACTAAACGCATTCAGGAAATTAATGATTCATTTATGTTATTTATTAGCTTGTTTTACATAACAGAAATTACCTCAATAAAGCACTTTACTTAAAATATTCTAGTTATTCAAAGTAGAACAGAGCCATTTGCATTCAGAGAAACTGGCTTGCAAATACATTATGATGATGAGCACTACTTATAATAAAAACGAGTGTTAAGATTTATTCCATTTTTATATAAATACAGTTTTAATAATAAACAGTTTAAAGGGTCTCGTGGCTTAGTAATAACAGCCGCACTGTTCGATCGATCAGGTTAAGATACGCTTACTGTGGTTGGTCCGTGGATGGGTGACCATCTTTACATACTAAGACCCGTCCGTGCCTCGGAAAGCACGTTAAGCCGTTCGTCCCGTTATCATTTGTAGATCTTTGACAGTTGTTAAGGGTCGTCAGAAGCCTGAACGTCTGACTACCTGTCTTTACCTGGGTATCGTGTTACGGCTCGTACACACTGGCGCGATATCGCGGGCGCGACATGCAGCGCTACCCATGTCGCACCCGCGATATCGCACCAATGTGGACGAGCCTTTACCCAGTAACCAGGTTGTAGGTTGTAGTAATGGTATTCTTCGGAATCCGGATTAACTGGAAGCCGACCACAATAAAGCTAGTCAGATCATGGCAGTTTTATTAATAAACACAATTTATTAACAGCTGTAAAAACTTATAATGTCAGCGTAACATAAATGTGTTAAAAAATTACCTACTCATAATTGGCTAAGTTATAAGAATCTTTTAAATTCTCCAGTTAATTGTTAGCAGACATTACATAAATTCATCAGGCTATGTCAGTCCACTGCTGGACATCCCCAATTGCACCCCATTCAGCTCGATTCACATACACACACAATTCGACGCCATTTTTCTTGTTTTCATTAGCGCATTTACGAAATAGAACTAAATACTTCAATTTGCCGTGGCATTTTGTAAACGGTATTTGAATTTTCCATCAAGTGTTGTGGTATATTATACAGTGACAAGGCAAATTACATTTTGCCTTCGGCATTTTGCATATCCGCGAGCGTTTGTAAACGCGGCGCCGTTTGTATAATGACGAATCATACAATTTGCCTGCGACATATTTATTAGAATAATAAATAACTACTGTATTATAATAGAACACAAATTGTAGACAATCAAATAAATTATTGTCATGTGTATACATTAATTGGAGTCTGACGTTACTTTTCTAGTAGCATGCAGTACCTAATTATGATGGCAGAATATGTTGTAATTCAAACTTGGTTTTTTGTGGAAAATACTGTCTGCTAAGTAAATGGATGATCACAAAGGTAATTTAAAAATTGCAAACTCATCTTTTAATTAGGACAATACACTGCTCCTGCACGCAAAGGATGAAAGAGTGATGTATCATTACCTATAATTATATTTTCTTAAAAATACAGATTTGATTATGAATTATATCATCTTTGTTACATATTTACAGTTTCAAAAATATAGGTACTTTTGAAAAAACGGTCAATTTCTTCTTCCTCATCATCAGCAGACTTGGTACAGTCAAGGAATAAATATGTTAAGCACCTTATATTTATTACAATATAATTATTAAATAACTTCTACCTTATGATTATCCCGACATCGATATTTTGAATGAAAATGACAGTTCGAAAAGGTGACAGCCCGCTATGTGGAAAAATGTTTAAAAATTGCTTAAGGCGAAAGCGTCAGGGTAGACCGCGAAATGAAATTTTTTCTTACGTTTTTTCCAATTTTCAGCTCAGTATCAGGTTGTATTTTTTCTGCAAATTGCAAAAATCGTAAGAAAATTTGAATTTCGCGGGCAACCAGAGCCGCACCCTCCTTAATATAATAATATATCTCCTTGATGGTACCTACATAACATACACCTTAATTTCAGGATCTCATAATAAAAGCGAGGCCTTAAAACAATTGCCTCAAGAGTGGATGTTCCGCAATTTATTTTTTATCATATACAAAGCCAGCATAGCGGGAGGACATAAAATATAAATAATGGTTGGTGTGATAGCCTGTCGACTTCACCGCGGGAAAACTCGAACAGCGTGTGGCGTATAGTCTTTTTTTTTAGCTTTTCCTAGTATGAACTAGATTAGGTTATACCGCGAATATCATAAAACGTGGTGTCATGAACCTAGAATGTTATAGTTTTCGATATTTTTACTCATGCATATTCAAACCATTGGTGATGAACACTATGAGCAGTAATGTGGCCATACAGTTCTGAGTTCATATTTTGACGTTTTTGTTCCTATTTTATATTATTAACGTTGTTGTGCATTTCGTGGATATCAACCGGCGAGATGAGCCCGGTTAGCTCAGTTGGTACAGCATGTTACTCTGAATGGGTCGTGGTTTCGTGTTGATAATCAAATTGACACCGTTATTGTCATTATGATTGTTTATTGTCATTGCTCAAATAGCAACAGGGCACCGCACGATTATTGGTTCGTATATTCTTCTAGTGTATTGTTTCTTAAAGAATTCTAACAAAGATCTCGTCCTAGTAATACAACCTGCTTTTCAGGGCTTATTCCAGCTCTCAAGGTACTGGTTGAAGTTCTAAATGTTTTTGTTTACTTAATTAACTATCATTTCGTGTCAGACAGCGACCCGTGCTGCGTCTCCCCCCTACCGCGCGTGTTGACCGCACTAAATAAGCTCGTGGAAGCCAACACGGACTGCGATTTTTTTGATAATAAATTCGCTTATTTAATGGTTATGTGCCTACATATTTGTGAGAATAGTATTTAATTATTGTTATTCGTTTATGTGTTATGTTTGTACTTATTATAATATACTGTGATTTATGTAATTGGGTTATTCAGCTTTGTCAATAAAAAAAACTATTAGAAACGTCATAATCTTCGTAAATAAACATCCACTCGCACAGACAGCTTCACTTCCCAAGATCGATCAGAACTGGTAGCAACAAGTTAGCCTTTTGAAGGAAGTTCCAAGAATTAGTAAAGCAATATAGATCACTCCACAGCCTTTCAATATAGACTTATAACACTAGTTGGTTTTAATTACTGGCCTTTGCTTAGTAATTAAAACTAAGTGGCAAGTTAAATCATTAGTTGGTAGCTTAATACAGGGTGTTGTTACACCTGAGATTCCCGCAGTTGTATTTTATTGGAGAACGTGGCTTTAGTTGAATTTATGCTTCTGAAATTCGGATAGTAATTTCTATGCGACTATTGTGTTATGTATCGTGAGGAAACCTGGTATTTTAATATAAGTCTGAATTCGGCAACCCGTTTTGAGCAAGCGTGGCGATCAATGCTCGTGCCTTCTCTGTATGAGAAGAGGCCTTTACCCTTAGCATGACCACAATAGAAACGGGTTTTGTCGACGGAAGAATAGACAAAATGACATATAAACAATCGCAATCTGTCATTTTGTTAATTCTTCCACCGACAAAACCCGTTTCTTTAGTGGTGATGCTACGCGTGCTGCAGTGGGACATAATAGGCTGTTATTTTTGTTTCATTAGCATCATTTCGTAAATATGTATATATATTATACTAGTTTTATTATATACTAGCTGCTGCCCGCGGCTTCGCCCGCGTGAGTGTCGGAAATTACCCCATACATCCCCATGGGTTTTAAGTATAAATATTGAGTTTCGAGTTAATCGGACAGCGCGTTAAAATTCTTCCATACAAACACTGACACCCCCCCAACCCCCCTTTAGGTGTTGAATTTCAAAAAAATCTTCCTTATTCCTTGCCTACATTATAAAGGGAACCTCTGTGCAAAATTTCAGCTTTCTAGGTCCAAGGATTTGGGCTGGCGTTGATGAGTCAGTCAGTCAGGACTTGTCTTTTTATTAATAGGTATAGATATAGATAGTAGGATAGGATATTTTTCCGGGATAAAAAGTACCCAGTGTGGTGCCCAGGATATTAAAGAATAACTATACCAAGTTTCATCGTAATCGAACCGGTAGTTTTTGCGTGATGCCTGAACAAACAGACAGACAGACAAAAATTTTTTTAATCAAATTTTTGGGTTCGGTGTCGGTCTAGTAACACCCCCTGCCATTTATTTTTTTGATATTTTCAATGTACAGAATTTTCACTTCTACAGATTTATTATAAGTATAGATTATTATTTATTCATTATCTTTTGAATATTATCAATGAATCAAGAGATCGATCAGTCAGAAAGATGAAGCTAGTTGCAAATTCCAAACTGTTGTATGTTCCTATGGGTAAGAACGCGCCAGAAAGTCTACGTACAATCTTTTAAATCAACTCGCAAATTCTGCATCACTGTCGACTGGTAATGTACCCAAGAGACTGGCAGCATTGCCACGTTTTATGGGAATGCTTAGCCTCTTGCCAAGGAAAAACCAGCCCTTGATTAATTCTTTAAAGTTCATTATGTCTTAAAACGGCCCAGTCCGTATCACTGTAATTGGCAACTAACAAATCTAGTTGAATTCTACGCGATGAATTTTTCAATTTCCAAATTGAAAAATTAGCAAGACGAAAACGTAATGGTATTTCCGGCAAATCCTGTGATTAATATTTGAGATGAAAATTGCAATCACATTTTCACCATCAGATTAGTGTTTAAGTTCCCTTTGATGAAAATGGTCTCCTGTCGTAGACTGCTTAGTAAATGAACACTCACGGAATATAAAAGTTTAAATAATAATAATACCGCCCTAGGAGGACATAATTATATAGTGACCTTACTGGTGATTTTCTTCAGAAAGGTCAGGTGCGTAGTACTCGCAACCGGCGTGCATGTATGACCAGATGTATGAACGTTAACGAGGCAAAAGGAGTTTGTAAGGATCGTAGCAGGTTTCGTTTTGTAGTTTCACCCTCATGGGAAGCAGGGGTGAGTTTATGCATGTATGATGTATACACTGCAGGGCAAAGACCTCTTCTCATACAGAGAAGTCATAAATGAGCATTGGTCAACACCCATGCTCAAGACGAGAAGACGCTCAAATATACCTACTACTTTATTTATTACGAAATTATTAATACATCGTGGGCACACGTCATGTCACCTTTTGAACTGTTATTGTGTATATTTTGGTTGAATGAATGAAATGCACCAACCCCAGCGTGATTTAACCAGACTCGATAAATCGAATGAACCCCAAGATTTGCACTAGCCCCTGGAGCCTCATGCTTCATGGGGCTACTGAGGCGATTGCATATCAAGAAGTAGAAGGGGAGCGCTGGAAGATCTAAAACTTTAGATCAATTGCCAAAATCAAAATGTGCCATTTTTATTACCTTGCCATTACGTTACGGTATCGTAGTATGACATACTTAAAATATAAAATTAATTAATTAATTAAATTATTCAAAAAAAAAATGTGCGTGTTGTATAATTATCACTTGCTTCAAAAACGGTGAAGGAAAACATCGTGAGGAAACCGGCATGCCTGAGATATATCTCTCGACGGCATGTGAAGCTAAGTCAGAAGCCCATAGGTGGCATAAAAACTCTAACATCAGGTTAGTCACTAACCACACAAATAAGAAAGATAGAAACGTTAGCATGATTATAATCGATTATAAAAAATATATTTTATAGTCTGTTATTTTCTATATTTTTCAAAGAAAAAAAAAACACTGCTTATTAATTTATTTTTTAACAGGTGCCCTTTTGACAGCCACCCACATCATTTAAATCATTAATAATTTCTGGCAATTTGGCTGTTCATTTCAAATCAAAACAAACCCAGCTTTCCCATAATGAAATTATATTTAGAAAATTAATTAACTTTCTCCTACTCATTGGAAGGTAAAATTAATATCTGTTTCAATGTAATATATTTTGTGAAACCTATTTAATATCGCTCCTGTTTAGAATTGGACCCAATCAGTTTCTAAATTATAGCCATCATTGGTTTTAATTAGGTTCGGCACGAATTTGGGCCCGGAAATGGTTATTCCAATTTGCCTCTCTAATTATGCGTGTTTTATATTTATAATTGGTGTGTAGTCTTGGTATTGTGATGCAGAGATTTAAAAAATATCAATACACAGGGTTGTAATTGTAATTTTTCCCGATTTTCCATTCAAACTTTCATCCCCTATTTAACCTCGTGTAAGGAAGGTACCTATCATGAAATAAATCCAAGCCCAGAATTTAATGTTGTTCAGAAAACTTTGATAATATTCTTTTGTTTGGAAATACATAAGAAAAATACGTTTTCCTGTTTATGAGCCCCGATACAAACAAATTGGAAAAGAAATATGCTCAAATTCTAACTATTGGAATTATGCTCAAACGAATATAACGTAGGTAATTAGGTATGTTTCTTTTACTTTTTTCTTTCTTTTAATGATAATGCAGCAATTATAAAAAAATAAAATCCAGTGAAGTATTTTGAAGTTAGAATTTCACCTATTTTGCTTTTCCCAGGCATACGTATAATAAATCTGTTTTCCTAAAACGTTAATATGTATTAAGTATGTATTACATTCTGTGAGCGTGATACAAACGATATTGACAAATCGTATTGATGTATTGTCGAGACGTGAGGTGTCACGTGTTTTCGCACAGATTCAGCTTATTTTATCCTCATATCTTTTGCATGAGCGATCAGAAGTACTTTATTCATTGCTCTGTCGTGAGGTTATCGGGATATCCCTGTAGGTTATTTGTTGTATCTGAAATTGTCTTTTGAAAACCTAAAATATTTAAAAGAAAAAAAAACCCTTGTCCTGCTGTCAACTGTAGCCTATACTTTAAATTATATTACATCACCCGCATAAGTCTCGATCCCGTGGAAATATCGGGATAAAAAGTATTCTATGTCCTAATGCAGGTCATCGTCTACCCATGAGCCAAATTTCATCCGGATCTGTTAAGCCGTTTTAGCGTGAAAGCGTAACAAACAAACTTACTTTCGAATTTTTTATATTAATTATGATATTTAGGGTTACGTTATAACATTATAATTTTAAATAGTTTTATAATCGGTGACCTTCGTCTTCTTCAAGTCTACAATTAATGAAGTGCCAATACCCATAAGCATCAATGTCTGCAGTCTATTTTCTTCGCCTCATGAATACTCATGATACCCTTCGTAAACAAAAATAATCATATCAACTGACCTTCTTTCAAACTCGTCGGACACAGATCCATAAATAGAATTCCACTTTTACACTTCAACCCATACGTGGCCATTCACCACCATTCCCAAAGGAACCCGAAGAGGGATTATCATTTCTCTGTCACGAACAAGGTTTTCACAGACCTCAGTATTCTGACACTGAGCTCCCAAGCTATCAGGATGCACGTGATAAAGGAAAATTTTGACATCGTGATTATCTTCTCACACACAATAAAAGGTTCTATTTGTACTTCAGAATTCTGACAAGCGTTATCCATGTTTAATAACGCGCCTTAAAAAGGGACTGAGAATGTGAAACGTAATTTTCTGCAACCTTTAAATTTTAAGCGGACGTGGTGTGGGTTTCTACTTTAGGCGTAAGAATTTATAATATTACATGAGTAGGTAAAGGGTTAAGCTTTTATTGTTTAGCTGTATTTGATTGAAATGGGAAGTCCGTGGGAGTCCGTATTATTAGACGGTTGGTATATCTGTAGTAGCCCTCATTTTGTATCAGTTTAGAAAGTTTTTAGCAAAAAAGAGTTTGTATTGTATCCCACGACTAAGCGCTTTTTTATGATCAAGTTTTAATTTAATATACCCACAGCAAAGATAGGGCTGGGCTGTAATACTATAACTTAACCCCTTCAATTCAACGCGCTATCGAACATAAGCCTCTCCTGAAAGGAAGTTTTAGATCCCAGTATTAACGGTCGGTAAGTTGGATAGCAATCCCAAAACCCAGACTTTGCGCACCATTAGTCAGAATGGATATTAGACCATTTGTATTAAAATGAGCGCTTCTGTATTCCCCGAAAAGTTAGCGAATTGTCTTTTCCTATTGATTGTATCTACATTTACATTTCTCATGCCATTTACTTGGCACAACGTGCTATCACTCGGTTGCTACTTGCTACATAAATCTTGTGGTAGATAACCAAGTCAAACTATAATATGCTCTCGATAACCTGCAACGCGAGATAATTAAGTTAGGTATATGTATCGAGGAATATGCGACCGAATGTAATCATTTTTTGCTCTTCTTATTTTCGTTTCGACGGTACATCAAAGTTTCTTATACTGTTTGAACCCAATAGGTGGCCACATTTATCGCGGCGTCAGAGGCGTCGGTCTGATCAAATCAAATCAATAGTCTGAATTTTCGAAACAATTATTCAAATTAAGCTGAGAATTAGCTCTTTTCGAACGTCAAAAATACATAAGACAGTCCCCCAAAATGCCCACCTTTCATCACTTCCTAGTGCTTTAGCTGGGTAGAAGAAGTGACGCAACAAATTCCCCAGTAGCATAGTTGTCTGTAAAGCTAGAAAAAAAATAGATTCTATACACGGTCAGGGGTGCAGGGGCCTAAGTATACTAATTTATAAACATTACAATGGTCTCTCAATGGTGAGTTTCTGACAGATTTACCATACAAAAACTGTCAAAAACTCACCATTGAGAGATCATTGTAACGTTTATAAATTAGTAGACATAGGCCCCTAGTGTACTGCTTTACTAACATTAGTTGAATGTCGATCGGGCTTAAAAGTGTCAATAAAATGTCATGTGAGTAAAAGACAACACAAGAAAACTTTTCATCCAATAAAATGTAAAACTAATATCGGTTACAATATAAAGGTGTGAGTTATAAAACAGACATAATCCAGGTTTATTATAACTTGTAGGAAAATGTTGCCGAAGTCTGATTTGTTTGTAAAAGTTTGGAAGAGCTTAAATATTTTAGGACAACATTTGGACCTAGATTTACAGGTACAAGTTCGTACAGAAAATAGATACTATTATTTTTTCAAATGCTTTTGAAGTGGAAACATATTGGAACTACATTTTTTTGTTAAGACCTGTAACAAACATATGCCCACAATAAAGATATTTTGAATTTGAATTTGAATTTGAAACTTCTTTAAGGCCGCGTTGAGCGAATTTTGGTAGGGGAACATCTTTAGACAGCTGTGCTGCTGGGGAGTTTGTTGCGCCACTTCTTCTTCCCAGCTAAAGCACTAGGAAGTGGTGACGGGTGGGCGTTTTGGGGGACTGTCTTATGTAATTTTGACGTTCAAAAAGTGCTGATTCTCAGCCTAATTTGAATAAATGACTTTTGATTTTGATTTTGATTTTAAGGGTTCGCCTCACCGACATGCTAAGTTAAATTTATCTGTAGCTAGGAGTGACCTGTTGCATTTGGTCAGCTCTGAAAGCATATAAATTTTAATTAATAATTCGTAATTTTAATTTACAAATTATGACATTAAAATTTTTGATACGAAAATTAATTTGAAACTTTAAAAAAAATCTGTCGTCATGACTGCCTAAGTTTTATTAATACAATAAAACTTTGTAACTACTTAAGCTCGTATTAAAATATCTTTCATTTAATCTCTTATTTCAACATTTAAAGTTGAAAACTAATTAAATAAGTACATTTATGTGAAATGTAATTTATTTCTTTCTTCAACACTTTAAGGCGAATAATTTTCAATTAAAAACTGAAAAGTCACCTTCCACTAGAAAACACGATTATTTATTTATTTATTGATTTAGTGTACACTTACATTTGTATACATAAAAGACAAGAAATAAAAAAATAAAACAAGAAATTAAGCACCAAGAGAAACATTCTCATTTCATTCATTATTTTTTTCATTCTTCTCTTAATTAGATACCTAATAGATAATAAGTACCCCTTTCGTTGTTTCTTGCACCTCCCTTTAAGGGGTTTGGAGGGTGAAACTTGGAAATTGCGCACTGACGCACTGACTCATATCGTTGAGCCTACCCTCGGATGAAACAGGTTCTATTTTAAGCTATAAAATTACATTACCGTTATCCTAGGCATAAATTAAATCCTCATATACGTAATCTAAAGCCTGAGCCTAAATCAACATTACAAAATTACTGCTCCATACAAAAATATTGCTTTAGGGTTCAAAAACAAGATTTTATCATCAATATTCTGTAGGTGTTCTTAATTAAGAACGTGACAGATGGGTTTATTAATTAATTAAAACTTATTTTTCTTAAAACAGATATCGTATAAAAGGCTGGTTAAAAATAACTTTCGACCTTTATTCAAGGATTCTAGACGAAGCCCAATGAAAGTAAAACTTACCTAGATAAAATCATAATTACTCAAACGTCTTTGGGATGTTGAAACCGTATAACTAAAGGTTTGGTTATTTAATTAATTACCTAACTAGCGATCTGCCCTTACTCCGCACGGTTTTTACGACTTGATAAAACATCGTAATACACATAAACCTTCTGGAATAAATTCTCTAAACCATGGTGAAAATTGCATCAAAATTCATTCCGTAGTTTAGAAAATCAATGCGGTCATACAGACAAACAAAAAGTGACTTTGATTTATAATAGGTATGTGCAATTGACTTTTAAATCTGTTCGTAAGCAACGTTACTTATATTTTCACTTTTAACGTCATCTGCATTGCATGAAATCCAAAGACTCTTTACAGAAATTGTAATAAATTGAAATAGCCCAGATGCATTTCTTTCTGTTTTCTTTTCATTCTCAAACTTTCAATAGCATCCTAGCCTGCTCACATTGGAATGCAATAAACTTGAAGCAAAACTGATGCAATATTTACAATAAAAATAAACTAATAATGCGAGGTACGGTACCGCGAGTTCCATTTAACTTTGTTCAAGAAGTTAGTACAGGAAAACTGGTACATTACCTGAAGAAAACTTAGAAGTAAACTTACCGAGATTATCGGCTCGATATAGGGGGAATATGGCCACCCATAACACAACCAAAAGCCCTGTTCTCCTCTCCATTTTGCACACACTGTCAGTTTCGCACATCTGAGTCAATGTCAGTTGTTTTTTTAGTTTTGAACGCCATTACTGCACTGTCTTTGGATGATGCGATGATATTGGAAGACCCATGCGGATTTAGGCAGGACCTGAAACAACGAAAGATTAAGATTAAACTTACTTTAATTTATAGCGGTTTAGGAACTCTTCGGTCCTTACAGTTAGAGCTCTATGGCGGGCTGTCACTTACGTGGCAGCCTGTCAAGATGTCTTCCAATTGACACATATGACCTGAGCTCCTCTTAACGTTTTGTAAAATCATTGAGGTATTATTGTACTTTAGTACATAATACCTCAATGTGTGAAATGTGTAGCAAAACCCTCAAGGACAGTCTTTAAGTTGCCATCAGAAACTTGCAGAATAGGAAAATATCGCGAGGTAACTTAAACTTAATCGTCTCTAATAGCCAACAAGAAGTGAAACGAAAAGTGCGCTGTTGTGGAAAATGTTCTAAAACGACTGATATTTATATTCCCTTATTAACTAAAACTTTTACTAACTGAAATTAAGTTCATAAGTCGTATAAACCTAGTATAATGTGTTAACTGCGCCTTAATGACTACTAGTCACCTACTTTGAACGGCGTCAACATTATGTAAATTAAGTTAAATGTCCCACAATGATATGTCGGGTCCCGGTCCCGGGAAACCGGGAAATAAGGCCAAGTTATTCCTCATAAATGCTTAAAGACTGCTCCACTATGTAAATCTCATGTTAATGGGGCCACGCAACTAGGGGTAATTGTTTTATAAAATTAAATGCAGTTGCATAAATCTGAGATTCATTAAGTTCAGTGATTGTGGCTGTTTTGGTATTTAGCGGTAACTTTATAGTTAGTAAATGTAGTGAGAACTGCATGCGATTAGCATTGAATATAAAGTCACCTCATTCGTGAACGAGCGCCGTCAGTTGAGACTGGTCATCTCTTAACTGCCAGTCGATTCTGTAAAAACCTCACCGTGAAAACTTGTATTATACTCGTATTTTGAATTTTACAACTAGAATAATGTATCCAGGATTTTGTAATCTTTCATTTAAAAGTGTCCTTGGATTTTCTTGCCCGTTCTTCTACATAGAGATCTAAGTTTTGGAATGGGCTTCAACTTTCTGACTATAACTGACCATCATTTTGAAAATTCAAAAGTGCCTGTAAGTGGTAAAAAAATGTGAAAAAGAAGTGGTGTAAATAAATGTTTTGAGTTTGAGTTGGTCCTATTCCCTCTTAGGTACGTGGTGTATCTTTAGAGGTATGAGGAACAGGGTGTAAAGTTGACTCATCCTCTATAGAAAAGGGAGCATCCTCTGACCAGACGGGTATCGAGTCTGGCCGGTAACTGCCCATCGATTGATGTCGGGAAGTCATAAATATGTGGATCGCGCAGTAAACTCTAATTGCGCGATGCAGGATTTGTGTGACGTCAGGTCTTTGGTGCGTAGTTTCGCATGTGGCGTTATAGATGCCGCCACATATTCATGTACCTAAAAGGGAATACGACCAACTTAGTACCTATCAACTTATTGGGTAAAATAGACCAATGGAAATTTCCTTGTTAATACTTTTGCGCAACTTCTCTGAAAATAAATACCCGGTGTGATAATGGATGAGGGTGTTCATTTGCAAATGGAATTAGTTATGTAAATACACAGTAAATGGACACTACCGTCTCTTATTCCAATAATATTTTAATCTTACTTTGTTGCGAGAGCGACAGAGCTTTACAACAACCTTCCTTTTTTGTAACTGAAAAAGATGTTTTTGTCTCTTCATTGTAAGGCCGTTTTACATGTCCTCAATTAAGTAACTCTGTGTCTCTTGAGTTGAGAGACTTATTTACCCTTTGTATTCCTACTTGACTTGTCGAAATATAGTTAGGTTAGGCGAGCGTTCTATTTTGTGTCAAGTTATTACTTAGCTCCCCCATCGTTGTCCAAACAAGGCCATGCTTCTTCTGGTTTTTTACTCAAAATACTATCTCAGACACTAAAGGCTCGATATCGGTAGAAAAAAACCCTGTAAAGTTTTCATAGAAATTGTTC
Organism: Eupsilia transversa; assembly: GCA_914767815.1. Lineage (NCBI taxonomy): Eukaryota > Metazoa > Arthropoda > Insecta > Lepidoptera > Noctuidae > Eupsilia > Eupsilia transversa. Next base: position 4,955,168 of record OU611880.1, read on the forward strand.
CACTAGAGTTGCGTCGCGCCTGTCTGCGGGAGCCTTAATCTATACGGTCCTAACATTATCTGCAAAACTGATCATGTCTGAACTTTAAAGGATTCTGTGTCTTCTGAATTTTTTTCAGTCTTTTTTCTCAGAGTACGTATAGCCGGTAACACCGACCTCATCTATTTTTAAAATATTATTATTTCTTGTGACGTGTGAAACTGTTTTTTACAACCAATTTACAGAAATGAGATATCGTTTACGGAACTCGTTGACTCGCTACTGTAAACTAGCGGAAGTGTAAATAGGCCCGCACTCATTAAACACAAAATAAATCTTGAAAGTAGAACATAAGTAAGAGAAAACATCCGGATAGTTCCCCTCCTCGGAAAATAAACGCGAAAATGATATCAGCATTTCTGCCCGAACAGTAAATCTTAGTATTTTCCTTATTCAATCTAATATTAAATCTCGATCTTCTCTATGAACAAGTTAAAAACACGTATCCGTTTGGGAATAATATTTTCTCCGAAATTTCTACACTGAACAGTTTTCTTCGGTGTACGGTATTTAATATTAAAATTATACCTCGATTCGCAAGCCGAATATTAAATAGACCTTCGACTTTAGGCTTAAATCCGTTTCCTCATGATTGGTCCAGTGCGGTATGGTTTCATTATAATACCGAAACGATACCGCACTGCTTTTGTTTTTTCATTGGTCGGAAAGCAGCAGTGCGGTATGCTCTGTACTGAAACGATACCGCTTTCATTTACAGACCCGACGGTATGTTTTCGGTAGTTAATGGTTTACCCATGTGCCAAATATCATCCAAATCCGTTCAGCCGTTTTAATGTGAAAGCGTAACAAACAAATATACATAAACAACTCACTTTTGCATTTTTATAACATTATATACAAGGTGCTCGGTAAGCTTTCGGTACCGAGTATACCGAGCATGCTGTAAAACGTCACGCGGTACTGAAACGATCCCGCCCCGCTCCCGCGTATACCCACCAATCACGAAACGCTCATTGAAATATAGGCGCTCGGTAAGCGTTCCCCAGTCCCGAATCGAGCATACCGACCAGTGAGAACAGGGCTTTAGACTGCGACTAAGTTTCTGTTCAAAGAAGGTACTAAGTTAGGAAGAAGTTTCAAATAAGCTTGTTCATTTCGCCAGTTATTTTAAGTACCTGTTTTCACTAGGAAACACCTAAAAGAACATCAAAATCTGTGTCGAGGGTTGAAAATCCAAGAGTGGTTTTTTATTTAGGCATTTAAACAAGCATTAGTCTCATTTATGTTTGGTCAGGTCACGCTTACTGCTATCAAATGGGGACGAATCCAGACCCAGGGCTGTTTTTGAGAAATTATAAATGGAATTGAATCCATTATCGCTTTGCTTAATCTGCCGATTAAACCCAACAACACAACACCCAGTAGTTATTGCTCGGTCAAATATTTTGATATACAATCCGTGTTCCTGATAAGATTTCCCATCAGCAAAAAATTACGACCTACCTTACAAACTTTCAGGCCCCTTTAGGAGATACATTTTCAAAAATTGTTCCATAGTGGTTATCTTCGTTATGTAAGGAACTGTTAAGCACAATTCCAGGCTCCAGGGGCTAGTGCAAATCTTCGGGTTCATTCGTTTTATATCGAGTCTGGTTAAACAACCCTGGGATCGGTGCAATTCATTCATTCTAGACCAAGAAGTTTAGACTGTTTTGTCTGCCAGTGATTTTAATATTGCCTGCTTCTTTGGTCTAGTGGTCGCAAGCGCTACTGCTGAGCATGAGGTGCTGGGTTCGATTCCCAGGTCGGGCATAGTGTTATTGGGTTTTTTCATCTGGAATTTCTCAGTAGCAGCCCGGAGTCTGGAATTTGTACCCGATGGTGGCAATAGGCTCGCCCCCTATGGGACATGGGACTTAAACATAACTGGCGAAATGTGGGTGTACTGTGGGTACACCTCAGCCTTACCCTTCGGGGAAACAAGGCGTCATGTTATGTTATGAATTTAATATTGTTATGGCAAATACCTAATACATATAGGTAAGATTGTTTTTAACTCATTTACACTGACTTTGTTTTTTTTGTATACCTCGTGCTATTTTTCAGGCGAAATTAACTGATCCATTACCTAAAATATCAAGTTACGGAAGTCTGTAATGGGTACGAAAAGTAGGTTAGTTTACAATAGAAACACGAACACCTAACGAAATGTATAATATTGAACCTTATAAAACAAAGTCATTTAATCATTAAACTCTGAACATAATTATATTGTTCCGCTTATTAAAGTGTGTATACCTGTGAAGTACTGTCGTCGCCCTCCGGGGTCGGTTTCCGCGCACTTTTGTTAAGTACCGGTGGCGCCTCCGGGCGACAGCGCCACCCGGCGGCGAAAAATATTAATTTTGCATAGAAGTAATGAAACTAAATCGACTAAAATTTTTTCCTACACTGGCAATAATATTGTTAAACCATAGACTTTAAAATAAACGAAAAATATCGACTGACAACACTACAAAAAAAAGTCAAAATGACGTTAGTGACGCTTTGTGATGGAAAATAATTATCGAGTTTTTTCTTGCATATTTAAATACAAAATAAGTGTTTTTGTGCCTAAATCGACGGGAAGTGGATGTATAATCATTTATAAGTAGTTATTACATCGTTGTAGATAATATTTTCACTAAATAACTTCATAATTTACTTATTTTTGGACCAACAAAGATTATGTAAGCAAACCATTAGTCAGGAATGTGAAAGTTGTTATATTTTGAGTTTTTCTGTGTGTAATCGCCGGTCAGTGGATAATATTCATTTATAAGTAGTTATACCATCATTTTACATAAGATTTGCGATATAAAACATCTTACAAAGTTATTTTTGGACCAAGAAAACTTACGTAAAATGCCGTGAGTACTATACTTGAAGTTCGTAATTTTTTGTGATTTTTATTTTCTGTTGTTTTCTGTTGAAAACGCTGTTATTAGATAACTTATCTATTCATACTGTAACCATCAAAATATCGCGTAAATTGATACAGTAGTTTTATTAGAAATCGACATAACACAAGACCTCATAACATCCTTTGTTTATAAATATACCTTTCGTCATACGAGTATTGTTTACATTTTAAAGTATAGTCTGTTTATTTAACAAGCTAAACCACTTAACGTTATGGGCCTTGAGTCGAAAGAAACAGAATGCGAGGAAATAAGATAAGCCGGTAATAAATCAGATAAGGGTCACGTGACTACTCGGGATTTGACGGATTGTTTACGTTATCGCGCGCAGGATGAAAAGGGTAATTCATTATTATTTCTACGTAATTGGCGAGTTTCATGTTTCAACAAGGGACTCTTTATAAGACATAAATAAGTGTGAGAAAACACAATAATATTATTTTCAAGTAAATCCCAACATATTCTGACAAATCGATTCATCGAAGTAGAATTTCATAGAATTTTGCAACAACTGCAAATTACTGGCATTTCATTCTGCCTAGCCTTTTCCCAATCAGGTTGGGGTCGGCTTCCAGTCTAACCGGATGCAGCTGAATACCAGTATTTTACATGGAGCGACTGCCTATCTGACCTCCACAACCCAGTAACTGGGTAATACGATACCCCTTGGTAAGACTGGTTGTCAGACTTTCGGGCTTCTGACGACTCGTAACGACTGTCAAAGATCCACGAATGACAGCCGGGACCAACGGCTTAACGTGCTTTCCGAAACACGGAGGAGTCTCGGTATGTGAAGATGGTCACCCATCCACGGACCAACCCCGGCAAGCGCAGCTTAACCTGATGGATCAACCCGTGCGGCTGTTATTACTTAGCCACGAGCTCCGCAAATTACTGGCATTTAAACAGTATTAATTATAGGAATAAGTTATTATCAATATCTTATGTGTTCGATCAATATCCTATAAACAATAACGAATCGTTTTAAGTACCAATGGAAACTTTTTTTATTGCCAAACTTTTTTTATTGTGAAACTACTTCCCTAAGGGAGGGTCTACTATGCAAAGCTATGAGGTATTTGCTTTACTATTGGTAAAGATACAAGAGTCTTAATTTTAATCAATAACGGTCCGAAAATTATAGGGATCGGCCATTAATCCGCTTAAAGGCGACTATACAAGGCAGATGTGAGTGAAAACGCCCTAGAAGGATATAATAATGACCTTATACTGGTGATGTTCTTCAGAAAGGTCAGGTGCGTAGTACTCGCTTCTGGCGTGCGTGTATGACCAGATGTATGAACGTTAACGAAGCAAAAGGTGTATGTAAGGATCGTAGCATCATGCGTAACATGACAACCATAGAAACGGGTTGTATACGGGTTTTGTCGGCGGAACAATAGACAAAATGACAGATTGTGATCATTGTGTATATTCGATCGTCGTCATGCTAATGCATCATGCATGCAGGTGGCGTACCGTAGTTTCTGCCTACCCCCATAGGAAGAAGGTGTGAGTTCATGTATAATGAGTTTACAGTATTCGGGCCCATTACTGGTTGCTACAAATGTCAAGTCTTCGAATTTTTGTTTCTACACAAGCTATTTTTCTTACTGAGGGAGGTAGGAATCTACCTCAATACACTATCTACAATAAAAGATAGGTACTACCGGTAATATGAAATTCTTAGGTCCAGTATCTGATAAATCAACGAAGAGAGACATGATAGAAAACGATCCTCAGACAGATTATTACAAAGGAAGTCTGTTTCGGGTATCCAAATAGGTACTAATGGCTTGTCTATTATCTACGTTGCTTTATGCTTTGTTTTTTTCATGTCTTACTACATTCCGCTTTCAATTCATTCAGACCTAAATCGAGGAACTCATTTCACACAATAACTTTTGTAATCTATCATGATTATTACAACTTCCTATTTTGGCACCGTTTCAAATAATATATCGCTTTCCTGGAATAGAAATGTCCGAATGCTGTAATTTAACGTACAGAAGAATTTTCATCTAAAATTCAGCCATATTTTGTCCTAGGATGAATGAAATACTTCTCGATTGCAGATTACCTATTAATTTAATAATAAAAAAGACTTCTTGTAATTTATATTTTTTCATTTTTAAGCGACTTTTAAAAAGGAGGAGGTTCTGTGTTCGTCTTTATGTATTTTTATTTTTTAAACATGTTCTTAGTATGTTTTTTTTAATGGAAATATCGATATATTTCCATCAATAATTGTGGCCCGATTTAAAAATATATTTTTTCGTTTGCTAGAGGAAGCTTGCACGGTGATCCCATATGTTTTTTAAAAGTTTGGTTTGGTTTTGGAGTATTTAATCCAATGTGTGTTTGTTGCTGATGGAAAACTTCGTTTCAATGTTGTTTACATAGCAAGTAGTGGTATAGTTTGTGTCGGGTAGGTAAGAGAACTAAATATGAAAAAAAAAAAAACTGAAAAGCCTCAGTCATCTTTTCATTAAATTAAGAGAATGTGGTTATAATAAGCATTTAAGTACACGTTGCTCAAAGCGCAAAAGCAATCCATAAAACAATAAAATAGCGAGTTTATTCCGCAATGTTGTATTGTAGCGCCGCGGATAAAACACAATTCCTAGCTAAGAGAATCCAACCGTTCTTGGCAGCTGTAGGCAAGAGCGGAGATTTAAAAAGCAGATAGCGATCACAATACAGTCCAGTTGCAGCGAATACTTTTACTGGAAACTCGATAAAGTTAAGGCAAAACATTGGAAATGGAAATATAAATAAAGTTAATAAATGTAATCCTGTGACTGCGGTATCTAAATTCTTAGGTATAAAGAACACAATAGCCCCGTTACTGCATGGTAGTAGGTATTTCGTGCGAGGAGCTTTTTTGGCAATGGACTTTACGGGTAAAGATTAAAATTGTCTTATACCTGAACTATTGTTATAAATTGCATACTATCATGTAGGTATCTACCTAAACTTGCGGTGGTTTTGTGTTGACTATAAAAATGCGAATTCGGCCATGGTATTAATCTTATCCTGCGGTTTTATTCCATACAAAAGGTGGAGTGTGATACCTGACTTAGAAAAGTGTAACACCGAATAATACGACCCCGTAAGTTTACTACTACGAGACACTTAACAACGAATGCACGCTACCACGAAAAACTTTACGCCGTAGCGATCTCGATTAACCAAAATCTCTAATCTGATATCATTTTTATTTCACGGAAAAAAACTTCGTCGCTTCGCCAACATCGCTAAGCCAGCCTTACGGCGAAATTCCCCATCCTACTTTACATACTCGTATCTATGTATTTATTGTTATATTTTATAGTTGTTTTCGTGTTATCAATCCCTTATGTTGCACCTGCCATGATTCCTCTCTGCACCACCATAAGGTTGACTGGTAGAAAATGCCTCAGGCATTAAGTCCGCCTTTGGACGGTATTTTTTGTACTTGTGAATAAGTTTTTAATAAATTAATTAAATAAAACAAAAAAATTCAGAATTCTCCATCTTTACAAATACAAATGTTCCCAATATTGTCTATGTGTGTGTATGTATACTATCTGGTTTAGTGAAAGACAAAAGTGGGTGATTCCACAGAGTATTAAAAGAACAATTCCGTTTCAGGCAGTTAACTTCACAGATGTTTCCAGAAAGTTGTAGTCTTTAATGGACCCGGCCTAGTTTTAAACAGACCTGGAATACTTTTATGATAATTTTATTCTGTCTTTAGTAAGGTTCTTGATGTGGAAAATTTTAGGATAGGTAGTATTTAAAATGAATGTGTTGAATCTATCCATTAACCTGAAAATTCCTTGAAAAAAATCCTTGTTTTTTTACAAACATTATGCTCAGAATCTAAAATGACATCTTAAAGAAATAGGGCCATGCCGTATATTACGTTTATTGATATTAAACACAGGTATTTCAAAAATTTAAAATCTTCAAGCGTTTTGAAAGGTAAGAAATGGATTTCCATGTCTTGCAGATCGGATTAAATAAGACCTATACTCTATTTTACTTTAGCATTAGACAAAATAACGACAGTTATTGTGTAATAATATTGAAATGACTGCACTAAAGAATTATATTTTTAATGTATTATGGTAAATAGGTTATATTGCTTTGTACGTATAATGAAATAACGGAGTTTTTAATACGTTTATATCGAAATAACGAAAGAGTGATAACCGATATTTGACTAACGTTAAAATTAATGGAGTTATGAGCATAGATGTCATGCTGGCTCTTTAATGTCTGCCTACGCAGTTGTTTATTTCTGTAAGCAAAGGCAACACGAGAAAATCATACTTCTGTACGAAACAAAATCACTCTACAGGGTGAAATTGAATTCATCTGCATCCTCTTAAGAGGTCATTGTACTCATCATTATGAACAACTTTCACTATGGGACCAACCCTGACATCGCGATAAAAAATCAGCTGTTCACTACATTTTGACGAGAAATGCGAACATAAATATATGGAACAGCTGTTATTTTTTCGCGAAAGTTGTTCATAATGATGACTACAATGACCCCTTAAGGGGATGCCCATGAATTCAATTTCATCCTGTATACTCTAAAAATAATACCCTAGTGGTTAATCCTGCAGTACACTATCACCATATTATACTACATGGCTTCAAAGAGGAACTCAACCAAATTCTCAATTAACGTTATCTATACATATAACATTACTTTCCACAGCTTCGAACGCTGTTCGGGGTTTCCAAAGCACTTCGGCAATCTTCGTTATTTATGCACCCTCATCCCGTAAAGTATAAAATCCCATGAAAATAAAATTCATTCATTAAGGTAGATTAGAGGAGCACGGGTAGATTATGTGGGGTTAATTATTAATTTTATTACGGACGCTGGTGACGTAAAGTAGAATAATAAAATAAGTATACTTCCTCTAGCAGATAAAATCCGGGCAAATAATTGACTATAAACTTAAATTATCCGTATAATCAAACAACAGATTTAGTGTCGTCATGACATGACAGCTGTATGAAATGGCTACAACACGGAAAATTGACGTAGTTTGTCAATTTACTTAACAATTAATTTTCCTGATTGTACCTATCTACAGTGGATTATAATTTCCGATCCTGTGATTTTTTTGGATGGAACTTCGGAGCAAAAACGGAGTTAAGTGACGTGACGTGACTGAACAATTACTGGTGTCTCGTCGCGCCACATGTCGCGCCAGTATGCTCGAGCCTTTATGAAAAGCAGGGAAATATAACAAAAGAAGAAAGATTTTAATTTCAAATAAAATGGAACTACATATTTTTATTAAAGCTACAATTGAATAAGTGACTAATAAAGCTAATCTTTTATTTTTTATACAGAAAAAAAATCCTGCGTGATGAGATTTACTTTGCATATAACAATTTTAATAATACGATACCCAACAAAAGGAATATTTCCACTTAGCAGCAAGAACCAACACATCTACCCACTTGCACACACAACTAATCCCACACACTCGCCTAACAAAACGAAATCCTTAAGCCAACAACATTTTCTAATTGATATAGCACTTATTATTCAGGACACGTCTTGCGAACCACTATACACACTCCCCCACAGTATAAACAGGGTATAAACTTTAATATAAACAAAACAAAGGCAAAGAGGCCATGTTCAACTCCCAATTCCTTAGTATATAGGCATGTATATACGTATAATACTATGTGACATTATTAAAGTGTAGCTACACAGGTTCATTTTGCACCATAAAATACAGATCACAATATGTTAGAAGACACGATTTTTTATTCATGAAATAGTTTTTTTTTAATAACCTTTTGTTGTCTCACTGCAGGGCAAAGGCCTCACTTCCCTCCTTCCACTTTTCCCGGTCTATTGGATTACGGGCTAATCCTTTAAAAAGGAGTCCAGCTCATTCCGCTCTGGAATGAGCTGGATCATGGTCATTCATCTCTTTCCGGGCCTGCCGCGTAGTCGTTTTCTGCTATTTGGGATCCACTGGATGGTGTTTTTTGCGTATTGATACTTAGACATGTGTCAGATCCACTTTAGTCCAGCAACTGTGTGGCCAGCGTCCGCTATTTGTGTTTTGGAATGAAATATTCAAAATTATAAGTATATTTTTATGGGCGCACTATAGAGCCACGTTTTTTTTATTTTTTAATACTTTAATTCATTATTACTTTTTTTTTTTTACTTAATGCGATGTCATTATAATAAAATCCACAACTATTGTCATACTTTCAATCGGCCATTATTGGAAGAAGGACTTTGCCCGGTAGTGGGAAATAATAGGCTGTTTCTAATAAAAATCCACATCCACCACATCTTACATGTATAAACAAAATAAAATCGTGCCCTTAAATTAAACCCAATTCCTTTACATATAAAAAGTCATTCATTCTGACCAACGTTAAACCATTTCGTTCGTAAAGTGAGTCGCTCCTGCGATTGCCTTCATTTATTCGTCTGCGTCAGGATGACTGGACCAAGGGAGATTTTGGAAGTTTGGGCAATACCAAGTTTTAGTACCTATTTGGTACTATTTGGTACCAGACATCAAATAATTGGTACCTCGCTAAAGGGGGAAAACTATTACGAGGAAAGTGGCCAGCCATTCTGACTTCAGAATGGCTGGACCAAGCAGGTTTCACCTAGTTGTAGGCGTTATAATTAGTTCATCTTTTCGTTAAAATTTAGTACCTCATTGGTACCTCAACATATGTTTTTCCTAGATTTTTTCGATAAGCCGAAAAAAAGTTGCACCTAAAAGAAATTTTGCAAGTAATCTGGAGCACGTTGATTTCACCTAGTGCGTTATAATTAGTTTATCTTTTCATTAAAATTTAGTACCTCGTTGGAACCTCCACATATGTTTTTTCTAGATTTTTTCGATAAGCCAAAAAAAAGTTACACCTAGAAGAAATTTTGCTTGTAATCTGGAGCACGTAATTGTAGGCGTTATAATTAGTTTATCATTTCATTAAAATTTAGTACCTCGTTGGAACCTCCACATAATTATGTTTTTCCTAGATTTTTTCGATAAGCCAAAAAAAAGTTACACCTAGAAGAAATTTTGCTTGTAATCTGGAGCACGTTGATTTCACCTAATTGTAGGCGTTATAATTAGTTTATCTTTTCATAAAAATTTAGTACCTCGTTGGAACCTACAAATATGTTTTTCTTAGATTTTTTCGATAACCAAAAAACACTAATATTGTACGGTGGTACGGAACTTTTCGTGGGCGAGTCCAACTCGCATTTGGCCGGTTTTCTTTGTTATATTTTTAGATTCCTATTTATTTATTTTAAACATGTTTAGTTTCGTTATAAAGTACCTACTGGCTTAAAAAAAACCGGGCAACTGCGAGTTGGACTCGCCCACGAAAAGTTCCGTACCACCGTACAATATTAGTTGTATTAAAAAAAAAAACTTGAGTTTAAGAAAACACGATTTTTGTATGGGGTATACTTTAATTCTTTAGTTTTTTTTCTTTTTTTTTTTTGATACAACTGCAACAGAAATACACAATCTGAAAATTTCAACTATTTACTTATTACGGTTAATGAGATACAGCCCGCTGACAGATAGACAGATGAACAGCGGAGGTTTATTAATAGGGTTCCGTTTAGTATCCTTCGGTTACGGAACCCTAATAAGGTCACTTTTTCAAATGCCATTATATTATATCATTCAATAAAGATGGATTTAAATGTAATATTAAAACGTATAATAATGTGTATAAAAATATTTTACAAAGATTCAAAGATTATTGAGTATTTATCATTCAATAAATATGGATGTATAAGGTAATATTAAAACTTATTTGTGTATAAATAATATTTTCGGAAATGTAAAAAAATAAACATTCTTATATAACGCTTCTTTATGGTGTAACTTATTTTTGGCTTATCGAAAAAATCTCAGAAAAACATATTTGGAGGTTCCAACGAGGTACTAAATTTTAATGAAAAGATAAACTAATTATAACGCCTACAATTAGGTGAAATCAACGTGCTCCAGATTACAAGCAAAATTTCTTCTAGGTGTAACTTTTTTTTGGCTTATCGAAAAAATCTAGGAAAAACATAATTATGTGGAGGTTCCAACGAGGTACTAAATTTTAATGAAATGATAAACTAATTATAACGCCTACAATTACGTGGTCCAGATTACAAGCAAAATTTCTTCTAGGTGTAACTTTTTTTTGGCTTATCGAAAAAATCTAGAAAAAACATATGTGGAGGTTCCAACGAGGTACTAAATTTTAATGAAAAGATAAACTAATTATAACGCACTAGGTGAAATCAACGTGCTCCAGATTACTTGCAAAATTTCTTTTAGGTGCAACTTTTTTTCGGCTTATCGAAAAAATCTAGGAAAAACATATGTTGAGGTACCAATGAGGTACTAAATTTTAACGAAAAGATGAACTAATTATAACGCCTACAACTAGGTGAAACCTGCTTGGTCCAGCCATTCTGAAGTCAGAATGGCTGGCCACTTTCCTCGTAATAGTTTTCCCCCTTTAGCGAGGTACCAATTATTTGATGTCTGGTACCAAATAGTACCAAATAGGTACTAAAACTTGGTATTGCCCAAACTTCCAAAATCTTCCTTGGTCCAGTCATCCTGACGCAGACATTTATTCTGATGAGTTTTATGGCAGAGTGTGTTTCGTAAATACAGCGGGATCCGTATTCCGTAAGTATTCGGTGTATTTTTGGATGTTTATTTAACTTGAGTCTGTTTTTTTGTGGTGCTTGAGTTGGTGGAATTCAGCGGTACTAAGACAAAATGAGTTGATCCTGCAGAAACTCTTTTCTGGTGCATATTTTCGATAGCCAACATAAAGAAGTTTTAATTTAAAAACTGTTTTAGTGTTTTTATGAACTGGTGCTTCTAACACTGGTCGTCCACCGCCACCGTCAACAGGACGTCAACGACCAAAGAGATTATTCGAACCAAACGTGACGTGTCTGCTGTGGTGTGCGGTGGACATGCGGCCATACTAAATGTATGAATCGCTACTCATAATACACCTTAGACATACATTTACTATGACCTGTTGTCCGGACGTTACGTTCAGTTCAAATAATCTTGTTTCTCGTTCAGGTTCCGTTGCTGGTCCTGCTCCACAACCACAACTAATTGATTAACATTCGAAAAGTCTGTTGGAGCTGCTGAAGATTGTAAGAACATCTTTGCATTGTATAGACTCAATTTCTTTTGCATTATATAATTGCATAGCACATATGTGAGTACTATGTACTATAGAGCTACCATTTACCGGGTAATATTATATCTGTCATTGACTTGAATGTGCCCTGGCGGCTGTGAGTATGTCATGCTCACTCAGATGTCTCGCTGATGGTGGCGTGTGTGTTGGATCATTTAGCTCCCTTCAAAATGGTTGAGCTGAATGGTGCTAATCCATGCGTCATGTTCGTGAACGGGCGCCGTCAGTTGGGGCTGGTCATCTCTTAGCTGCCATGGCTTATTTGTAATTTTTGAATTGTTTTTATTTTTATTTTTATGTACGGACGCTTTTTTTATGCACGTCTTTCTACATTGTTCTCACATGTATAAGTAATTTCAACATGAATGTTTCAACATGTAACCAATTTTTGTAACAATTTATTTGATTTAAAAGAGTGTCCGTGGAGTTTCTTGTCCGTTCTTCTCCATAGGTACCTACTACGCTTTGGAATGGGCAACCAGCTTCATATTTTCTGACTGACTGACTCCTTGACAATTCAAAAGTGCCTGTAATTGGTTTAATTGAAATAAATGCTTTGAGTTTGAGTTTGAGTTTGAGTTGACGGTGGCGGTGGAAAAACAGTGTAAGGGTACGCAAAAAATAAATTAATATCACCACTTTAGTACCTACTTAGTGTACAGTGTTTTACATAATTATTATTTTAGAAATACTTTTTGCTATCTTAGTACTTAACTTTTTTAACTTTGTGTGTAGAAATTAACTTTCTTCTGTTAAATGTACGAATAACTGCGTACTTGCTTTATATTTGATTAATTTATAGCCCATTGAATATGTAGGATGTCTTTACATAGTGTTCAATGTAAAAACCACAAGCGTTACTATAAAAAAACTTTGCGTACGGTAGCTTTCATAATAATATCTGTACTTTATTCAACTTACTACCAAACTGCTTGAAGTAAAGAAATAACAAATAGGAATCAATGTTTTTATTCACAACCCAACTCCCCATATCAATAAAAAACATCGCGATGTTATTTTAAACGAAGCGGAATGAAAATAAAATTGGACCGTATTTTCTGATGAAGTCATCCAGAAATTGTATTAATAACAAGAGAAAAAGTTGAATTCGCTGACTGAACCCTGAAACACGGGTACCTTTTTTATTTCTTTTTTTTGGGAAGAAGAAATTAATGTGTCCTTTCTAAGGAACGTTGTGATTTTTGTTTTATGCATGGAATTAAACAAGACTGCAGTAAAGACAAAAGAATGTGAATTAATTGAATAAGTGCTAAGTTCTTTGTGGCTGGAATGTCCAGCATTATTCATGGAATGAAAAATAAGGAAAATTGTGGAAGGGTTGCCTTTTAATACAACACGTTCATATTTTAATGTAAGTATTTCCCTTGTGAATTTTAATCAGAAGAATATTTTAAGCTTATAGATATGTACATGCTATAATATATATGATATTATATTCTGAGAGAACAGTCATGCAGTTAATCAGTGTAGTTTAATATAATACAGTGAAACAGTAAAACGATTTGATTGTAAATATTGATAAAACAGAAACAGTCCAAGTCCTGAGAAAAACGCTTGCCTCATTTGACTAACAATTCTTGCAAGGTAACATGCAAATCTTCCTTCAGATATTTTCAAGTGCCTCATTACCATGCATTTCTTGATAAGGACCGGTAAATATTCCACTTTTCAAGACTGAGACTGCACATATTCTTTATTCAAAATACATTTTATTTGATAAAATACCGTCACTAGCTTCTCAATTCAAAATAGTCCAATCTTAATACCAACTTTTGACCAAACATTTGAGACCAGTTTAGCGATTCATACCATATTTTTCGGAAACCGGGAAACAGGGTAGGTAGATATTTGCAATTTTCCTTATTCCTACCGTTTGGAATGGCCAAAGAGACCGAGATTGAACTTGGCTTGAACAAAAGACTGGCGGAAGTTAGGAGTTCCTGAACGCGGAATGCATGAACAAAATGCATGAAAACAGTAGGATAAAAAGAAGTTTTGAATTGAACTTACAGAATGAATGTAGCGTATAAAATAATGAGTGTGTTTGTTGTGGATTTTGTTGGTTAGAAAAAATATTTTGTTAAAGAGATATATTTCGTTTGACATAACCTTGTGGTTCAGTAGTTAGTAAAAGTAAGTATTTTAAAGTAGTTTCATGAAAAAATTAAAGCAATACCTAAAGGTATTTCTTAAAATGTATCCTTGCCTAATATAAAAAACATAAATAGATCGAAAGATCTGCATCCATTGAATTAAAGAAACAAAACAAAACAAAATGTACATTTTATAACAAAAACATCCGCTTATTTATACTCTATCTGATTTGCCTTCGTAAATCCGATCAGTTTGTATGAGAAAAAACTGCGTTATTTATCAGATTAAAATAAAAAACCAACTTTTATACTGCTTCGTAAAAAAAAAATGAGTGTAGTGATGCATTTTTTAATAAACATTTTCATTCCTTATTTAAACTCATATCCTGTTAGTAGGATGTACGATTTATTTGTATTTTTAATAATAGTACATTTCTGCCAAGGCAACTCAAGCATTGATCGACGATCGTGAAAATGTGGGCCGAGGCGTAGCCGAGGCACACATACGTGAGTCCATCAATGCCTGGTTGCGGCCAAGGCTTGAATAGTGACTTTCTCAAATACGCGGAAATTCAAACAAAGTAAATTAATTATTAATTCCAGAATCAATGACGGACAACGATAATTTTTCACGCGCCAATGCAATGTGTTCATTTGTTTCTTCTTGGTTGTCATGTGTTGAAGTAAAATATTCGTTCCATTTTTAAATAACACGACAGATATGAGTTTTCATAGTAATTTATTTGGCCGCTACACAGGACAGATATGGATTTTCATAGTAACTTTGCTGGCCGCATCGTCACTTGTTTTTGACCAGTACAGCAATTTCGATTTATCTCGAAGAAGGTTGTCAAAATAATGGTCGAATTTCCAAGCATGTTTGAGAAAAGATTCTATAAAACGATATCTTTAATTCAAACATAGTTTTTATAGTTGATTTTCATTCAATCAGTATACTCAAATTGAGTTGGGCAGGACACCTGACAAGGCGCAGTGAGGACAGATGGAGTAAGGCAGTGATCGAGTGGCGTCCAAGGTCTAGATGACGAAATATCGGTCGTCAAGCGGTGAGATGGGTGGGCGACATTGTTACCATAGCGGGTAGAACCTGGATGACGCTGGCACAGGAGCGTGGAGAT
Source organism: Eupsilia transversa (assembly GCA_914767815.1). Classification (NCBI taxonomy): domain Eukaryota; kingdom Metazoa; phylum Arthropoda; class Insecta; order Lepidoptera; family Noctuidae; genus Eupsilia; species Eupsilia transversa. Next base: position 4,970,624 of record OU611880.1, read on the forward strand.
TGTAACATGAAAAGAGATGCCTACCCCCAGCAGTGGGTGAAGTCAGGCTGTGGATGATAATGATGATAATATAATTTTCCTTCTATTTAAAGAATGGTTTTGATGAGCTCGTGGCTCAGTAATAACAGCCGCACGGGTCGATCCATCAGGTTAAGCTACGCTTGCCGAGGTTGATCAGTGGATGGGTGACCATCTTTACATACCGAGACTCCTCCGTGCCTTAAAAAGCACGTTAAGCCGTTGGTACCGGCCGTCATTCGTGGATCTTTGGAGTCGTCAGAAGCCCAAAAGTCTGACAACCAGTCTTACCAAGAAGTATCGTATTACCCACTTACTGGGTTGTGTAAAATACGGGTAGCGTCCGGTTAGACTGGAAGCCGACCCCAATTTAGTTGGGAATAGGCTAGGCAGATTGATTTTTTATTCAGAGAATGGTCTTTGGTAAGTACTTTTATACAAATGCATGTTTAGGAAATTACACTTACATTTATAAACTTTAAGTAAGTCAGGATTAACGTCTGGTGCACCATATTTTAATGTCACTTTACTTAAACCAACGTTTATATTACATAAGGTTGTTAAAATGCAACCTGATCAGTTTTGGTCATTGCCCCATATAATCCATAAACTGTAAAATAATCCTTTAAGCCAGCTTCATTGAAATTTATAGTTTCTGATCCATAAAACCTAGCGAAACGCTTAAAGCCAGCGCACTCATGAAATATGGCTAAGGCATTGATTCTCGGCTCGTACTATGGGGAGGTACAATTTTACTCCTTAGAGCTTTAAGGAACAAGTTTTATCAGGGAACGAAACCGGTATGATTAATATGGGATTTTTTTCGGTTACATAATTATATACAACATTAGTTTTTGTTTACACTAAACCCGAAAAGGGGTCATTGTACTCATCATTTTGAACAACTTTTACTATGGGACCAACTTTGAAATCGCGAAAAAAAAATCAGCTGTTCCATACATTTCTGTTCACTTAAATCGACAAAATGTATGGAACAGCTGATTTTTTTTTCGTTCGTTACCTTAAATTAAATACAGCCAGTATTAATACCGGTTACCGAAATAAAAATTACGTCTATCTTACACGTGCTGTCTGCATATGTCAAAGGGCTCTCATCGCCTATGTGTGTGTAACCGGTATTAAAACGGTAACCTAAAAGAGGTAACATAGTTTATTTTTTTTGGATTATCCAGGTAACGGTAACCTTAGGGTGAATTCGACCAAACTTTAATCCTAGTATAAGTCTAATCCAGCGAATATTTTTTTTATTTTTTGACAGATTTTCCATACAAAAACTGTCTGAATTTTATTCCACGGACATAAAAGATTTCTGGCTTTGGTTAATTTGGCCCTTAGTCGTAGAAGTAACCAAAGTTCTTATTCGATACCTGTACCGTAATTTACAAAGGTTTTCGGTCCCTGGTTTCTATAGCGGTGGACACAGTACCTAGGCTGAGTTGAGTAAGCTAAAGCTTGGAGAGTAAAGAAATGTTAGAGGTGGTACCCGACCTGGGAATCGAACCCAGGGCCTCAAGCTCAGCAGTAGCGCTTGTGACCACTAGACCAACGAGGCAGTCAGTATCTATATCTGCCCGGGTACCCCCAAGGGATGACGTCACAATAAATAATTAATAGTATAGGAAAACACAATAAGTCCTTGGTCATTGCCGTCATTTGTGTTAGACCTTTGACAGCCGTAACGGGTCGTCAGAAGCCCGAATGTCTGACAACTAGTCTTACTAAGGTGTATAGTATTACCGTCCTCCCAGTAACTGGGTTGCTGAGGTCAGATAGGCAGTCGCTCAATGTATAATACTGTTATCAGCTGAATCTAGTTAGACTGGAAGCCGAACATAGTGTTGAAAAGGCATGGATGACGTAGAGATGAATAAAAACTCCATAAAATAAACCAATCTGTAACTTCAACAGCGTAATAGCCTAATAATCTAGACGTTGTTCCCAAAAACTTCTATAATAATTCAAGTCACGAAAACCGCTTGCTTCACACTATTGAATTACATAACAAAACAACATATATTACTCGAACACCCAGTATGTCACGAACGTTGCCAATTCAGCGTCCATAAGGAGCTCTCGAATATACTAACTGTGTCATATCAATAATGCCAGAACATGTTATCATATAACAAAACTTAAAATGAGATAATAAAAAAACGTATATCAGAAATGCGTGATCATATTTAAGGGTGTGGGTACAGACCATCAAACTGAACACCTTCCTCCATGGGACCATCATCGTAATCACGAAAAAGAAAGATAGAAAGAAAGAAAAATATTTTATTTGGGACACGCACAGGAATTAAAACAATTAAAAAAAATTAAAAACTAAAAAAAAAAAAAACAAAGGCTAAAGAAAACCTGTGCGAGGCCAAAAAGGCTACTATCTCAGCACAATGCTACGATATTTGAAAAGAAATAAATACCGCAGCTCTGGTATTCTGATAGGGCCCGCTGTGATGCCACGGACAATCGGACATACCTACGGACATGAAATAAATCCCACAGAGGAATAAAAATAAAAGGTAAATATAAAATAAAAGAAAAGACATCAGCTGTCCCATACAAAACTTCAATACCAACTCGACTCAAATGTATGAGACAGCCGACGCTGAATATGACCACACATTTCTGATACACGCTGTATAGATGGACAGACAATGTAATTTTTAAACTCACTAACGGACCGAAACTAACATTACAAAATATCTAGTCAAATCTAACAAGAGATCATAATTATCTATAAATTGAAAAGATCGAATTGGTTCTCGAGTTACAAGTTACAATCGCACAGACAGACCGCGCTATTGCGCTTTACAATACCTATATAAAGAACAAGGATATCCAAGCATACGTCGGTCATCCCAAGTTCATTGTCTTAGCAAACCGTTTCAGTCTCAGTCAGTGAACCATGTTTGTTTCTTCTAATTGGATTTTCCAAGTAGGAAGGTACTACAAGTAGGTGCTGTAAAGTCCTTTGATCATACCAAATATCTCACTTCCAAATATCAAAAGGGACGCCTTTGTTTGATTTTAAGAAGCTTATTTTCAATATCTACGCATTAATACACTTGACTCCAGCCTCTGGCAGAAATATAGGTAAGGCTGGCATGATGTTGAAATTTTCCCTTCGAAGACGGCCTTATTCACTGTTTTGTATTCACAGCAGGTAAAGGTCCTAGTGTCTCAGGTAATAAGTTTAATTTGGAAATTTTCAGGCGTAGCAAATGAATTATTTTAGTCTGATTCAAATCTTGACATCACGAATCAATTGATAACTTGAGAATTTATTAGCTTCGTTTTATTCAAAGTGTCAAGAATAAACGTAAAGTAAAACGTAATAGTAGCTTAGTTCTAGGAAAATATTTTAACGCTATAAAATGGAGAAAATGAGAAATCTTCACGCACGTAATAAGACGGGAAACCACAAACCACCCATCCAATTACAAGCCCGATTGACAGTAACTTAACCACAGTTCAGTGAACAAATCCACGATTAAACTCGTCCTCTCAGATATATCTCGATTCAGTTGCAGATTGTTTAATTCAGAAGTATTGTTTGTAAAGCTTTTAAGTGATTGGACATCGAAAAACAAATGAGTGAAAAGTTATTTTTATTTGTCACTCTGGAGCCAACATTTTGAGTGAAACAAGTGAAGAGAATGGTTGCGTAATTTGCCTTTTACCTAAATTGAACATCGGAAAGTTCAATCGGCTCGTTTTAGAATATTTATCAAAGAGCCCCATTAACATTTTAAACTGCGCAACTATAAACTCCATGATTTGCATGTTGGTTGAATTATTAGAAAGCAATAACTTTCCAGGGATAAAATTTTCAGTAAAGGGACTATTTTGGGACTTGATCTGATACTTTAAATAGTTAAATTTCAAAAACATGCTAAACAGAATTAGTAATAAACGCACTATATTGATACTGCCTATTATTATGAGCACAATGACTGCCAAAACCTGTCGTGTGTCGAAAATGATGAGGATAAATACACTGGAATTATTTCCTCATACAATATTGTCACCATTGACAACGAGTTTGACAATAACATGGTACTCTTAAGGGTTTCGTGGGACAAAGGTTGACGAGGCGTAAAATAGAAATTTAATCATATATGATACCGGTATATATCACACAGGGACTGGATCAGAAGTTGTTTATGTGTTATAGCAGATAATAGGCGACCCCAATATAGTTTGGAAAAGGCTTAGCAGATGATGATGGCGGATAATAGGTGTGTTGTGCACTTCTTTAACAACATAAGCCCTTGGGTCGTAATCCAGACATTATAGTATTCTATAGTTTTACAAGAGCAGTGGTAGCCCAGTGGAAACGACCGCGGTTTACGAGTGGCAGGTCGTAGGTAACCCTACTTTGGCACTTTACTTTGTGTAAATTATTTTATCACCACTGGTCTCAAAACGGTGTATGACAACATTGTGAGGACACTGCAATGGTTTTTTATGTTTTATGACTGTGTTTACTTTAATATGTGATCCCATAAGCGAGTTAAATACTTTTTCTTTCTTTTCCACCAAAAATTCTATAACATTAGTGACATCCACCAACCCGCACTGGGTCCGCGTGGTGAATCATTACGGCCTTACTACCTCTCATGGAGAGGAAGACTGTGCCCTGCAATGGGAACATTATAGGCTGATTTTGCTAAACTTTTCACAGTACTGTTATCGTTTCATTTGTTTCCTAAAATTTTACATCAACCTATAGATCCATCAGCTATACACTTAAATCAATTCCAGTAAAAACTTCAGTAACAATGCTGCTTACCTTCTTAAATAAAGAATCCTATCCTTTTACGCCTATGAGAAGTATGAAATTCCTGCTCTCCCATTTCTCCTGTCTCGTAAGATAATGGATAATTCTCATGATGAGACAGCCCTGCTGGCTCGTGTGAAATGAAATTATAACGGAGTAGTAAAAAGTGAAATAAAACAGAGAGATAACTTCTTTCAGGTGACGCTGAGTTTTATTGTGTTTTAGATAAAAATATATTATCATGTGAAGGTAAAACAATTGGATTCTACTGTTACTTCTTTGCTGTAATGAAGAATACTTTGGCTAAGATATAATATAATGTGTATGTTTATACCAAAGTACCACCCATTGTAAAAAAATACATTTATTTATGTAATTTTTTACCGACTTCCAAAAAGGAGGAGGTTATATGTTCGTAGCGTATGTATGTTTTTTTGGAAGTCGGTTGTTTTTTTTAATAAAAAGTTTTTTTATGATGTACATTACATAATGAAGAGTATTCTATTTATCTTTGAAACGTTTATTCGTGATGAGGATCTTAGGATTTGTAATTCTTTTTATTGACTCTTGATCGCTTTTCAAAGCCGATTTTCTCTTCAGAGTCTTTATGAACTTTTCTTTGAATAATTTTTGGAACGTGGTCCTCATTATAGTGGGAATTCGATGAAGAGTCTTATTACTTATTTAATTTTAATTCCTGTATAAACAATAGTAGGTACTGTTTATTCACGTAGGATGAGTTTTATTACTAATTGGCATCCATCAACGTTACATTAACAGGAAACAGATATGCGACTATGATTTTGGCTATACCCTTACAAACTGCACTCTAATTGCGTAACACACGATTTATCACAATCTGTTTCATTTTGACAGTTCAACAACATTCATTGCGATATTAACGACATTTTCTTAAAATTTTAAATATTTTTGTGTACATACAATATGTTTTCAAATATATACTGTGAGGCTACAGTCAGAATATCTATGTATTTGAACTTTTCTCGAATGGAATCTCTTGGACCTAGGTTGTAAATGGATCGAACAGCCCTTTTCTGTAAAACAAAGATAGTATTAATGTCCGCACCGGTTCCCCAGAGAAGTATCCCATATGACATAAGTCTATGAAAATAACTAAAATAAACAATTCTGGCTGTATCTACGTCAGTTATCTGTCTAATTTTTTTAACAGCATAGGCGGCCTGTCTAATCCTTTGTTATTCCAAGAAAAAACTGTCGACCCAACAGGGTCCAACTCTATTCCATTAACTTGAACATTGGTAGTTAGCTGCCTATGTGAAATAATGGCCTATATGAAGCTTTATTAAGATTAGCACTATCCTTCAAAAGATTCAGATTGTGACTCGTGTGATCGTGTTTTACGTAATAAGGGTGCTGGCTGACGTGAAAATGGATATTTATGGATGTACTTTTGATGAAGAACCCTATTACAAGGAGCATAAGTCATTTTCATCAAACTCCTGCCTTTATCCCAATTTATTTGGGATCAGCGCAGATTATGTTCTTCTTTGACCCATCTTCTATCACCTTATCCGTATCTTTGGTTGTCATTTGAGAGACAATATTGTGGTAGACAATTTGTAATTAAATTATTTCCCTTTGACATGATAAATGTATTTAGACAATTCTTGATTTACTTCTTTTTCTTTTTTTTTTGGACCTGGGAATTTAATTATTTTGTTTAAAATTAGAATCATTATTATTGTTACAAAATTTGCATGCCCAGCTAAGTAGGCGGAATATGAAGAACTAATCCATCTATCAATCATAGTTTATTTTATTTTTTATTACTCTTATGTCAGATAGTGAATTGATTCAGGCGTGACTTGGCGGAAATCCGTTTTAAAATACAGTAGACATAGATTTATTTATATTATGGTAACATAATCCGTAAAGCGAAAAAAAGCGTAAGCGGAATAGGTAGGTTACTAAATAAATCTACGTCTATTGTATTTTATTCTTATCAACGCTTATTGTATTTTAGTTCTGTATTCTTCAAACGGTAGTTTTGTAGTTTGGATATATCAATTTAAAAGACCCGACTCATATTCATTGCCTCAACTGGTATTTTTCATAGCAATTGTGTCTTCGTATTTTCAAACTCAAGAGTTTTCATCAGGTGAGTAAACAACTAAGCTTCATAAATAAAAGCGTGGAAAAATACCTAAAGGATACAGTTCCCCATTTACATAGAAAACTCAAATATAAAGACAAATAGGTACCTTGTTAACAATTTAAAATAGCCATCTAATCAACACGATTAAGGGCGGATTTGACCATACTGGAATAAATTTTATCCGCGGATTAAGCCTTCACTTCCGAATAAATTTTGGATTTTTGAGATTCTTCATAAGAAAACTGTCAGAAGTTAATCTTATTCCGCGGATAAAAATTCCTGTTTGGTGGAATCCGCCCTAAGAAAGGCAGAAACTTATTGAAAGCTAAAAATGAATCCGGATTCAATTCAAAATGTAATCTAGATTCGAAGTTGTCAGTTTTGGTACTAATCTCTACTGAAATCTAGTTTTGAATCGAGATTCTTATTCGAATAATATTAATTTTCTATCATGACTAATTATTGCCCGCGACTTCATCTGCGTGTATTTTGTATTTCATCATTTTTTATTCAAATATCCAAGATGAAAAGTAGCGTAGGTATGTCCTTCTTCAGGTTCTGGGCCACCTATCTGTCTAATTTAATAGCGATCGGTTTACTCGTGAAAAGGTCACAGAGTTACTTAACTATAGATATTATGGATATTAGTGATTCATAAGAGTGTTATTTAAAAAAAAACATAAATCTAAAATTTTAAAATTCAAATAAGTTTCGCGAATAACACGTCGAATCCTGAAATCCAACTCTTGTTAACATCCATTGCCCGAAGCAAGTGCGCCAGTTTTGCGCGACGAAAAAAAAGGCCATTATTTTCTCACAAAAAATACGTCAGATAAAATATTGAAGGAGGTTCTACGTGTAAATAAACCTACGTTTAACGTATGTGCCAATGTAACACGCTTGACAAGTCACGCAAATTTTTACCTTCAGCTCTGACCGAACAATTGTGCGTTCAAGCGCACCGGAATTCTTAAAAGAGTCCTAATTTAATGAGACATATAAATATAATTATATGTGAGGTTAATGTTATCATCGTAACTACAGGTACGGTACAAATATAATATTTTGCTTCAATTTAGATTAACGTAGGTACTCGATCCCTGAAAATAATTATATTTGCGAAAGATTACTTAGGTAGTCTCCAACCTAATTATCTCTTTATAGATTTGACTGATCGCCTTCGTCATTTCCAGGAAATATCATCTTCGGTAGCCCAGATGACATTTACTAAAAATAACTCGGGTCTCTTTGAATCAAGGGGAAAGGGCGCCGTAGTCCCTTACGTTTAGGTCTGCCATCAGATAAGCCGGCGCAGTTACTACGGGGGAATTTAATTTATTCTAAAATTAGTTTCATCCCAATTAACGCTACTATCTTAACCAAATATTCGGCTAAAACACAATCAACGTACCTTCCACCACAGAAATTAATTACGGTAATCCAGCCAGTCTTTAATTAATTTGCATTCAAAACCAAAATTCATGGGGAACCACACCGCACTAATCAACGTGACACATCATCAAACAAATCACGTATTAAAGTTTCACATTTTAGCACTGAAGTTTAAAATACGTTCACGTAAAATACGCGGTTGATTCATCCAGTATTTCGGGATACGGGACACGCGTGTGACTTCGACGGGAACGCGCGGGCGACTGACACTCTTGGATGTTTCAGCGAGAATCAACGCGGCAAAACTGCGCAGAGACGCAACTAAGGGATATTTTATGGTGTTCTAATATCGGTCAGTCGTTACATAGATAATACAGTGCTAATTTAAACCAATTTTCAATAAAATCCAGCAAGTGGAAAAGCGTAGGTAAAATAAAGGATTTCCAAGATGTATTTGTAAGATTTCGAAGCATAACTTTTGTTATTGCAAGAAAACTACTAAACCGTAACGAAATTGTTTTACATTACTGAGAAACTTCGCATACGTAACACGCTTTTGTTCTGCTATTGGTCTTGGAAAGTTTGTATAAACACGTACGTACCTACTCTGTAGGGATTTTGGGAAAATTTTACTGTATTTCAATTGATATGTATAATGGTTAGCAATACTGAAGCTTAGATCTCATTTAGGGCTTGCTCCCAGTGGCGGCACGGGACGGCAAGGGATTTTTATGCGACTATAATAACATACAGGCTGGATTTTTGAGGTGGGGCAGTAAGAACAGTTACCATAACCGTTATCGCTACAAGAAAACGGTCTTAAGAGACTGTGAAGTTATTTTTTTTGTTTATTTTCGGCCAGTCTATCCTTCGTAAAAAAGTAGAGTGGAGTCCTCCTTTCCTACGAATGTATGGGAAAAGTTTTTTGGCATTTCTGACTTTTCTAGTAGGTACGCAAACTTCATTTGGTCCGCTAAACTTTTTTGATCCTTTTATGAAACAGGATCGATTGGCATTAAATAAAGTTTTTTGTAAAAACTGCCCGTTTTCTTGTTAACTGTATTTTTTTTTTCAATATTTATTTATACTGATCCAAATGTCTCAAAAAGTTACGGACAGTTTCGTAAGAACGTTTCCTGTAGCTACAACGATTAAGGTCAAAAATCCACCCTGTCTATTATTTGGATATGGGTAGACCTCTAGAAGGACACCTACTTTTCATTCTGAATCGCAAATGAAGTCGGGGGCAACAGCTAGTAGGAATACAACTTAATAGTATGACAATAAAATTGTTTCATCGTAAATACAAAAAAAAGCTGCGGTATTCTTAAGCATGCTGTGTTATTGAAATTTTCCCAGTAGGCGCAGGTGCTTAGACTCCATGTCGTAGAGTTATCGACTCTGTAATTATATAATTATTTGTCATTTTAACACGATTTTCTGCATTTTGTTACTGCCATAGTTTACTTTACAAAAGTTTACACAAGTTTAGTACAAGAGCTTCGTCTTTTCTATTAAGTTCTGAGTTGAGCTCCACGATTACTGACAAATGCTTGTACGAACAGGTCCCACAAATCTTTCCTCAAAAAACCATTTCAGTCATTAATCTACACGGCCCATGACCTGCCAACCAAGCCTGACCAAGATTATCTCTGGACTAAGACTGTGACCTCTGAGTTTCTTTCGGCCTTTCTTCTCAGAGTAGTCAGATAGGAAACGCCGACCTCATCTAGCTTATTTTTAAATTATTTTTAATATGATGTGTAAAAGTGATTCCGATAAAAACAAGATGACATACATTTACAGAATAAACCATTTCATTTACTAGAGATTTCAAAAAACTAAAATCAGCAAAAAAGCAAAAAAGCTTTATACGTTTACATTTTTGGAATCTCAACACGAGGGTAGGAGAACAATATTTGCAATAAACAGAGTAGGTATAGGAGATCGGTGGGTTTTCCACCGGAAAAGCTTCTTAGCGCCAGCTTTTCTATACTGTTAATAATTCACAATGTCATTGTGATTTACATGTCTCAACAATTGGTAAAGTCGGTTCCCAGTTCAATAATCGCCTCAACTCATCACGACGTTCACCATTTTGAAAACCAAACCACAGTCTTCACTCAAACTAAATAATTCATTGTATTCCAAATTCAGTAACTCAAGCTCTGTCAGAATAGCGAACAACGAACTCCACTTACCGACTCGCATGTGTTTTGTTTAATTAAAACTATTTGTTCAGATTCTATTCATCTCGAGATTTGCAAAGTTTAACTTTTCTTTCGGAGTTTTAGCATGCGTCACAATCATATCTTAACTCTAACAACATCTACATCTAATACTCTATACTCTAATACTCTATCTAAAATACATCTCAACATCTGATACTAACACCCTATGGGCCTTGATGCCTGAAAATAAAATATTTTTATTTTATTTAAAGGTTATGATGGATGTAAAACTCATCCATCATAACCTTTAATTAAAATAAGTTCCTTAAATCCTAGCAAAAAAATATTTTTAATATACAGGCTGACTTTGAAAACATGCGACAAAATTTAAGGGGGTGTTCTACCCATCAATATGAACAACTTTTACTATGGGACCAAGTAAGAATGCGCAAGAAAAAAAATCAACCTTCTTATACACAACCGACTTCCAAAAAAACACTAGAAAGTGAAAAATAACTTTAATTTCGGAAGTCGGTGTCTTTGGTTTTGAATTTTCGTTTTAAGCCACCGACTTCCGAAATTAAAGTTATTTTTCACTTTCTAGTGTTTTTTTGGAAGTCGGTTGGTTTTTTTTGTAAAAAGTTTTTATTTTTCACTTTTTAGTTGTGGTACCTACCCCCTACTAGTTCGAATATCACGACCTGCTATGTAAATAACAGTGACAGGAAAATGTTAAAAGATCGTCCATATAGGCTAAGTGGGAAAAATACGTATTAATGAAGCTAACTCAAAAAGTACTCAAGCTAAGTTAATAAAATTTATATGGGACCACCTTGAGAGCATACCCTTTCAAACAAAAAAAGAATTTTCAAAATCCGTCCACAATTGACGAAAATATCGACGGACATACACAAAAAAAAAAAAAAAAAAAAACATACATACGCTACGAACATATAACCTCCTCCTTTTTGGAAGTCGGTTAAAAATGGTATATTATCGGGTATACCTTTAAACAGGAAGGTCGATTTTTTTTTTGCGAATTCAAGTTGGGTCCTGTCGTAAAAGTTGTTCACATTGATGGGTAGAAAACCCGTTTAAATTTTGTCGCATATTTTCAAAGTCAGCCTGTATAAGCATCTATTTGAATTGGATTATAAGTTAACAACATTTTGAAAGATCACTCTCTGTCACTTGAAATGAAACGCTGTGATGAAGGAGTGTGGAACGCATATGTGAGGATGATTTGAATGCAGTGAATGAGAAGATGAAATCCTAGTACATATTGGAGAACGCTTAGTAACATGGAACCAGTGCAAGGGAATAAACGTTGTATGAGAAAGTGCTTACATAAAAGACAAGTTATATAGTAATAATGCTCATAATATTAGTAAACATAACATAACATCATACCTGTACTCCCCGAAGGGTTGGGCAGAGGTGTACATACATAAGGTACACCCTCATTTCGCACGCTATGTTTAAGACCCATGTAATAGACCTATTGCCACCAAAAGGGCACAAATCCAGACTCCGGGCTGATACCGAGAAATTGCAAATGAAAAACCCAATAACATTTTGCTTGAGCCGGGAATCGAACCCAGGACCTTATGCTCTGCAGTAGCGCTTGCGACCACTATAACAACGAGGCAATTTTGCTTATTTAATTAAGGCTAATTTCAAGCTGCAAATCATCGCTCGACGTACTTAGTATCACATTTTTGTAGTGTTTGTTAGTTCCCATGTCAGTTGTATTTTTTTATTTTTTGCAGCCCTCTCTACAGTGTACAGAAGAGTGCGAGCGCAACAAAGCGAATATTTTTGCCCCAGTTATAAACTTTTGCGAACTGACACAGACTAATTTGCGGATCACTTATCCTGGCAAATGGACTATATCGCTATGTTTCAGTTTTCAAAGCGTTGTCGTTCAATACTTAAGTGCTTAGCGTTCAAGTTTGACGTTTGCAAAAGCTGGATTTTGTCTGATTTCTAGCAACAAAAATAAAAAACCCTGCTGCAAAGCATATCTGAAAAGAGAAAAACAAGCATTATCTATAGGATTTTGGTATTGCAGGCGGGGGACAACCCAAAAACCTGAAATACACCTTTGAACAAACCTTTGTTTGTATAATGCTTGTTTTTCTTTTTACAGTTATGCGATTTTGCAGTCGGGTTTATTGTTTTTTTTAAATAATTTTCTTTATTTCAAGCTTTTTAGTTTTATTAATTTATTAATATGTAAAGGTATACATTTGGAATTGTCTCATTACTAGCTTTAATTTGATACCAATGTCATTGTAATTTTTTTTTTTACTTTTTTGTATTTTCAGATGCAACATATAAAATATTACATAGTCTATGTCACTCCCACAATTAAGAAGAATCTAACGACACCTCATATGCTAAAATCCATCACGCCGTTTAGGCTACAGAGCGTGCAAATCAAATAGTGATAAAAAAAATAAAAAACATTCATTGGTTTTTTATTTATTTTTTCAAAGTTGTATGCCGTAGTATCTCCAAAAAAATATAAAATGTCAAATTACTCCAAAATGGTTGACATTGGCATAGGGGTCATCAGAGGTTATTTGGTTGCAAATGACCAACACACAAACATACTTTAGAAAAATATAACCCTCCTCCTGGGGCAGTCGGGTAAAAATGCAAATAATGTCGTTCAAATTTTCCAAAAATTCCATTGAAAATATCAGGGGTGCTAGAAAGATTGGGAAAAAGTTATATTTTCAGGAAACAGCCGGTCGGCTTAGCTCAAATTGTGCCGAGCCTACCCGAACATGATTCAGCGAGAGTAGAGTTTTCCGATTGGCACGAGCCGAATGAAAGCCGAATATGTGTAGTAATTGCTTCGCGTCGAGTTTGTTGTTCTACAAATACTGCCGAATCCTATGTGCCGCGACCTGAACAAGAGTGTGTAGCAACCCGATATGAGAAAATTTCTAGTCGATTTTCATAGGTCCTGGACCTACTAATGACCTATATCAAACGATTAAAGGCGAAATTACTATTTTTGGCAAGAACAGCAAAGAAATCATGGCTGCCTTTTAAACTTTCCTCCCCCTCTTAGCCTTAATCCTCAAGTTGCTACCCTCATTATTAAACCCTCACAGGCAGGTTAGAGATGTCCTGAACATGACCTAAATATGACAAAAATAGATGTAGGGATATCAAAATCCAAGGTTGATCCCTTTCCGCCTTCAGATGATTAATTTAAATGACTACCCTTAACCTTTTTTGCATAATCTGATAGACTTGTGAACATGGCAAAATTGTTTTTTTGATATATCAAGCAACATTATTTTCCGACTTGGCGGTTTCGCTATCCAAGAAAATGAGCAGTTTAATATGGAAAAGGCAAAAGTGCGTAGGTAATACGGTATGTTACTATGAGCATTATATATTTGCGTAGGTATTTTATTTATTCATGTCTTAATATTTTCTGGGAAGTAAAATAAACGACGAATCAACGACGTATACTTTACTTCCCAGAAATTTCTGAGAAAATTTCTTAGTAGATATCGAGAAATACCTAGTAATGATGCTAGTAATTTTATTATAAAGAAACCTTGAATGGTCTTCCTAAATCAGCAACACAAAGTAAGGAAACGTAGTATTAAATAGCTTTGCAAGAACCTATTACAATAATGGTAGTATTTAAATGAGTGACTGTAAATTAGAGTTTTAATTGACAAAAATAATCAATTTACGTTTTAGTAATTACTAAGTGATCGACTAGTCAGTCACTCGCTCGCGAGTGACGAGAAATCAACAGAACAGCAACTTACAAACACTAATTTGAGTTACTTAAAATACAAAACGAGAAGCTTTATAATATTTGAGCGACCTAATCATAGATTTATTTATACTGAGCAAACCACTTTGAAATTTGAAAAATACTATAAAGAGCAGAGTCCTATGAGCTCAAGCCTGATCTCCTCAATTGTTGGTGGATAATTTGGGTTAGGTTGTGTTAGAACAATAAGGCGTAGTCCTACTTCTGGGTGGTTTAGAAAAGAACCGAGTCGGGGTGCCCCAAGACCTGAGCTCGCTTCGCTCGCTCTTGCATCGTAAATTTTCTTTAATGTAGGCAGCATAAAGACGTGTGGAATGGTGGTATCAACAATTTAATATATACCTTATACTCGCTCACTTAGTAATTTAGCCCATCTGATAATTAGACTAGTGGACTTCTGACCCCCTCCTCTTCCAACCATATCATCATCATTGCCAATCATTAATACCGAACTTCCCATACCTACTTCGGGCTATAAATCACATTGCTTGGCTGTCGCCTGGCTTGGAAAGGCTCAGAACGGCTATCGGAATTCCGTCACCGGCTTATATCGGCTAGCCGATGAGAAGGCTCCTTAATTATTAATTAATAGATTCGGTATGGCGTTGATTTTCAGTGAATTATTGTTGCATGTTCTTGGTCGGTTGAGATTATGCTAAATTGAGAACAATGTATAGTTTCTTTTTCAATAAGAAACATATTAAAACGTCGTATTATAACATATTAAAATTGCTGCAGCCGATAACAGATTTTTTTGCGAAAAAATTCATGTAATATTCTGAAATTCGAGGAAATTTTTGTTTTTAATATTTTATAAAATACCTATAGTGAGGTTCAAAAAATAATGAAATGCAAACCGCTACTAAATCCTCAGGTATTTTTTAATGTAAATACTTTGTTGTTAATTCAAATAAAAAAAAGAGCTTGCGTGATTTTGTAATTAAAATTTATTTTATATTACCATGTTTTTAAATTAATTTATTACACAGATAGTACTAAGGAATGTACCACAAACGGGGGAAGACACTGGCTGCTGTAACACAGGTTGCTATGTTACAGTCGTATTTTGAGTCAATAAAGAATTTTTATTTATTTATTTATTTCATTGTTCTACGTTCGAACCAATCAGCGAGATATGATACGTTGTGCCAACTGTCACGCTAAGCATAGACTTTGACCACCTATTGGCACAATATTCGTCATTTCGAGTGCCAATGGTTCACGAAAATGGTGAGGATCAAGAGTTTATTAGAATTTGTGGCTTTCCTACATACATACACAAGTCTTCGATATATCCTGAAGAGTTAGCCCGAAGTGTTCACTCACGTTTCAACAGTTCCATGCACACTTATCTCTCAAATCTATTAGTTTTGTGCCCATGACATTCCAAATAGAAAATCCCAATAACGCTTTGCGCAACCAAGGAATCGAACCCAGTCAGTAGTCGCCCTTGTGCCCAATACATCAATAAGGCACTCATCATGAACAAAGTCACGACTTTTTCCTTTAGGAAAGTCAGACAATTCTCCACGTGCCACAATCCATACATAAGTACTCCTTTTGCGTCGTCCTCGATTTTTAATCTTGTCATACACGCGCGCCGGTTGCGAGGCTACGTAGCTGACAAAGGACATCACCAATAATATTGGCTTAGCTTTATGTCTGTCTAAGGCATCTGCTCCCGGCATTTCCACTGATTTCTTCTTTATAAACGACTTCAAAAAAAAAGAAGAAGGTTCTCAGTTCGTCGGATTTCACGAGTTTCGGAGTTCACCGATTACTCAAAGACAGCTGGACGGATTTGGGAATTTCTTTTTTTGTTTGAAAGGGTATACTTCCCAAGTAGTCCCATTGTCATCAGGTCAGGATCTGATCATGGGATCCTAGAGAAATTTAGGGAACTCTTCAAATATTATAAGGCACACCTATAGCGATTTGGGTATTTTTTGTAGTAACTCGTGCATTTGCTCTCAGAAAGACCCATTTGGTGAATTGATGATGAAGACCACAGATGGCCACTGGAACTACTCAATAATATAATTTCACGGGTTGCGATTCGATTACTTTAATAGGTTACCAAGCAATTTATGCACGTCACAATGCATATTATTATGGTGAAGTGCTGCTGATGGTGAATTCCCAGGAGAACTCCTCAACAATTAATGTCCCTGCATTGAGAAAAGCAATATTTTGTAAAAACGTGATGAGCAGTTGACATAAGGCCATTGTAACTTAGATAAATTTCACACCGACACAATAAAAATCGCCTTCATAATTTTTTAAATAATAAAAACAGGGTTCGATACAGTGGGATTAGTTACGACGCCAAGGATGAAACTCAATCCAAAGTTATCAACTGGTGCAATCCTCGATTCCCTTTCTGTTTACAATCAGGTAGCAACATGAGATTGTGTAGCCACACGGCATTCGATGTTTCCTTTTGAAGGAACAAACAACGTTCGAGCAAAACTGAAGTGAAAATCTGTTGCAAGCTGTGCAATCGGAAAATTGAAGTATTTTGAAACAAAACCATTGTATGTTTGTCGTTTTTCCACATCGGTTTGGATTTGGAAGTTATGGAAATACTACAAAGAAATAGTTTTTTTTACAAAGTTACTGCTTTGAGCTTCCAAAGTACGTGACTTTTAATTTCATTTCCGCTTTAAGGCTCCTGTCTGCAGGAGCCTAGAGAGAAATGTACAGTCAACAAAGCTATTTGGTATACAGGCAAAATTATTCATCCCTCTACTACACTGCCAATATTTATTTTTATTGTGTGCATAATCACTTTTTAAGCATATGGCATAGGTACCTAGAGACACATAGAGGTACATAGAGCGAGTAAAAGATATGACTACCCAGCATACTCACAACATTTTTTAAAGTACTTTAAAGTTAGCTGCCTGTATACCAAATAGCTATGTTGACTATACCTACAGTCAGGGCAATAAATCGTTTGTCAATTTGACACACTGCGTCACTTTGCTATGGTACAGCCATTTCATACAAGTTTCGAAAGTTGTACCAAAAAAAAGTTGTTTTACCAAATCACAATCATTGCAGAGAATGACGATTGTTGTTTGAATATACGGATCTTTAAGTTTACGGTTCAAGAATGTGGTCAATTAGCTAAACAGTTAATTGCCCTGACTTAATAACGAAAATGACAAGATATTCACTTATTAACAGACACGCTTGCTTCATTCGCCATTTATTTGCATTTAGGTTTTTCGAATAGGTACTTTCGTTTTATTGGTTTAGACGCAGAATGTCTAATTCTAAGTGAATCTCTAATGGACTAATTCTCAAAATGGCTAAAGCGTAGGCCACACTGGGAACCAAGTTAACTTCGTTTAACTTCGCTCATGTAGCTACCGAGTGTTTGCATACTTTGGTTCATGGTTCGCTGTGTGACCCAAAGTATTCAAACACGCGGTAGCTACATGACAAGCGAAGCTAAACGAACTTAGCTTTATTCTCAGTGTAGCCTGCGCTTAATTCTGTACAGGGACCGAAAACCTTTATAAACTACGGTACCTACAGGTATCGAAGAATTTTGGTTACTTCTACGACTAAGGTTGCCGCTATCTGGGTAACCTAAGAAGAAGAAACATCTTTTAGGTTACCGTTTTAATACCTGTTACACACACACATGCGATGCACTCCCTTTGACTATGCCGACGGCATGTGTAAGATAGAGGTAATTTTTATTTCGGTAACCGGTATTAATACTGGTTGTATTCAATATAAGGTAGGTACCTACTTAAAAAATACCTGTAAAAAATATAAATGTTGTAACCGAAGAAATACCGGTTTCGGTCCCTGATTCTTTATACCTACGACTAATTCTCAAAATACGTTTTTAAAAGTCTTTGCGGAGATAAAATAAAAGCAAGCTAGACAGTGTGTAAAACAGTATTTTGTGAGATATTATTGTCTACCTATTATCGAGGTAAAGTCAGATAACCTTATTTATTAAATTGACACACTACGTAAATTTGCTGTGTTATAGTCATTTCATACAACTGTCAAAGAAAGGCAGTTGTGATTTGAATTTACGGACAATTAAATTTGGTAGTCAATTTAATTAACACTACAGGTGAATTTCACCAATGAAACTGAACGCGCTCAAGAGCTGTCAGTATCAAAATTGAATTGTTATGGAATATTGATACAGATAACTCTTGAACCCGCTTTAGAAGTGCTGACGCGTTCAGTTTCATTGGTGAAATCTGCACTAAGGGTGAATTTCACCAATGAAACTGAACGCCATCAACCCTTCTAAACCGTGTTCAAGTGCTGTCATCATTGCAATGGAAATATTGACACTGACAGCTGCTAAACGCGGTTCAGACGACCTGATCGCGTTCAGTTTCATTAGTGAAATTCACCCTTAATCTTCCCGGTTTTTTTCCCGTAAAGAATCTTCAATCAGATAGAGAAATATTATGAGTTTGAAACTCCCAATCGCTCATCATAGACCGAGAAATGTATCCGAAAACATATCAGTTTCATTGAAATTATTATCGAATAATTATCGATACACCTACGTGGATATCCAATCAATTGTTCAATTAAGTGACATTAATTAATTCCGGATTGTTCAATTAAGGGCTGTAGGCAGCGCCATCTGCAGGTAGTTAATACAACTGAATGATGTGAATTACGGGCCCCCACAGACAGGCGCGACGCAATACCTACTGGTAGAACAAATTCCGTGAAGTTTCATAGAATGGTTCCAGTTCGCGTCACGCCTGTCTGCGGGAGCCTTATAACGGTTGAATCGAGGAAAAGTGTCAATTTCACCCTTATGTGCCTGCGGCTGTTTGAGTTCAGTTTGAGGCCAGTAGATGGCCCAGTATAGTCCTAATACCGTAGAGTTTCTTAATCTACTCCGTGGAGCATTGACCTTCACAAATTAACAACCGTTCCTACATTATAGTATTTTTTTATTTATTTTTATTGAAACCCGATACTTTCCTGTAAGTAACGCTTCAACGAATATAACACCCTTAACGTACTTTATTTACTTAAAATAAGTTGAGAACACTAAAGGTACGTCGACATGAAAACGTATTACGCTTCGCTTATTATTGAAATTAAAATACTTAACAATAAACAGGGTCAAATTAAATTAGCTAGCGAAACACCTTTATTCCCCTCTGCCCTCTTCTAGTTTGCCACCGGGGTGGTGGTTGGCACTGACTAGTGGCGTTTACCACCCTGGTGGTCAATGGCACTTATTTAGTGTCATATGTCCCCTTCATAATTATAGTAATGTAGTCGATTCTCATTACGTACTGGACTTTATGAATAGAAATTGATATAAAACATCGCTAGATATCAGCAATAAAAATTAAGTAAAACAACTTTAATTTATACTAGTCAATAATTATTCAAACTATTTACATTGCTAAAATAAATACATCGCAGACGTGATAAACCCTCCCGTACTCAGTACATGCAATCAAATCATTTATAATTAATAAATTAAATCTAACGAACTAATAAGCACAAGCAAACTTTTATAGAACCATCACGCCTCTGTTCCCCGAAGGATTAGGCAGAGATGCACCTGGTACACCCACATTTTGCCGGGATATATTATTATCTCCTAAATAAGAAATATTAAAGCCCCCAGCCAAGGTGCACTCTGCTTAAAAATATTGCTCGCATATTTTTCGTTCGCTGCAAAATCGCACGGAAATTCAACGAAAACCCGAAGCTACAGTATCAAAGGAAAAATATTTGATTTCTTTGGCAATAAACACATGCTTCGCAGTTCGTTGGGTACACTACTTGCTCTCAGAGGTTATTTTCAATCGAGCACCTCCACGTCAGGTTTGATTGCATTAAGTTCATACCAACTTTCAGTTGGGTTAGATGGAAATCTGGTCTGATTTACGAACGGTACCTGGTCTTATCAAAATCTAGATGTTGATTAAATTTTTTCCGAAGTTTTTAGGCAAGTCCAGGCCGATAATAATGAAGGTTTCTTTAACAAGTTGATTAAATTAAGGACTAACTTTCAATATGTTCCCAGTAAAAATAAGAAAGTAGGTACTTAAGCCTGTGAGTTATTAAAGAACCATCCTAGATATTATAACATCCCACATAGAACATAATAGTATTATCAATAATAAAACCACTTTTATTCTATCAAATCGGCTTCCCCCACGTTGTCTCGATTCCCCGAACTTTTAAATATAGCAAACTGGCTACAACCCGCGGTTTCACCCGCTTAAATCTTGGTCTTGTGGGAATATCGGGATAAAAAGTATGTGCTAACCTAACTAAGGGCATGGTCTATCCATGTGCCAAATTTCATCCAGCCGTTTTAGCAAGAAAGCGTTACAAACAATCAAACAATCAAATTTTCTTTCGCATATTTTATAAATTAGTTAGGATGCCCTATTTATGAAAAGTTTCCAGTTTTTTATGAAGAGTGTAAGGGCCCGATCACACGTACCACAACCACACCACATAGCGGCGGCAAAATGTGGGCAAGCAGTGGTTGCGCGTGAATAGTATCGCATCAGCTTTTTCTGCCTTTGCAGTTGCGTTGTGGTGACTGGTGAAGTGGTGACTACAAAATCGAATCAAATGGTTGACGCAACGTTGTATTTGCGATGTGGCCGACCGCTAGTGCGTCTCGCGTGGTTGGGTTGTGGCTGCGACGTGGCCGGTATCGCCAACACGGTTGATTTTGTCGGCAAAATGTAGTCCTGGTGAATAAACGATTCATTTACATACCAATTAGCGCCCGTTGTCGTTGTGCTAGTGTGGTTGTACGTGTGATTGGGCCCTAAGAGTCTTCAAGATTTTGCGATTGAGTGACATTTCGTAGGTATTTTAACTTTTGGCCTTTTTATGATAACATTGTGTCGCTGAACTGTAAATTATTTTCAGCCAGAAAAATAACAGTATTCGCAACATTCAACACGCCTTTTTATACTGTCCAATGCCAAATATTCAAATATGAAATAAATTAAAAATTCATAGTTCAAAAAATTGGGACAATTTTTTTCATGCAACGCTTTGTTTTGATTTGTATCTAATCAAACATGCACAGCGATAAAATAAATACCGGAACAAATACAAAATAAAATATACTTTTATTAGGATGTGGTGAGGTGAGGTTAGGTGAGGGTTTGCACGAATCACAAATTATTATATTTTTCTCACCTCAATCTGCCTAGCCTTTTCCCAACTATGTTGGAGTCGGCTTCCAGACTAACGGATGCAGCTGAATACCCGTATTTTACATGGAGCGACTGCCTATCTGACTTCCACAATACAGTAACTGGGTATTGACCCCTTGGTAAGACTGGTTGTCAGACTTTCGGGCTTCTGACGACTCGTAACGACTGTCAAAGATCCACGAATTACAGCCGGGACCAACGGCTTAACGTGCTTTCTGAGGCACGGAGGAGTCTCGGTATGTAAAGATGGTCAACCATCCACGGACCAACCCCGGTAGGTGTAGGTTTACCTGATGGATCGAGACGTGCTGCTATTATTACTTAGCCACGAGCTCCTCCATTCAATTTTTTTCACCTGTCCCTTCCCAATTATATGCAGCAGGTTAAGTACTAATACTTTTGTGTTTGTGGCTATTAAGTCGACTTTAAAACTGCATTATAACTTTTTCTTTGCCTCATTATTATTTTGATGTTTTAGGCCTATAAACCTCAAATGGAATTGTATGGTTGAGCTATTTCGAGTCCGGGAGTGTATATCTATATAGCTACACTAATATTATCAGCGTCAGGTGGTACACTTTGTGTTGTCATCTGACATTATGCTGAGCTGAGGCCCTTTTGGCATTAACATCATTGTTTTCCATTTTTATAGTTTTAAAGTGTATTTTTCTGCTGTAATGCTAATAAACACATTTTTCTTTCTTTCTTTTAGTAGGTAACCTATACATCTGAGAAAAGTTATGTATTTTTGTACGTTTGTATTTTGTTTGTTATGAATAAACTCAAAAACTACTGGACCAATTAAAAAATCCTTGCACTAGTAGAATGCTATAATATCACTGAGTAACATTGGCTATCATTTATAAAGATCTCACACAAGCAAAGCCGCTGGCAGAAGCTAGTTACACATATCGACACGTATTTTCATATCGTTTGCCCGGACCTTACACGAATCAATATTTTATCCATCGGAACTTTTTCCAATCGGAAGTGCTGCTACTTTCGTAAATAAAAAAAAGGGTTTCAGGCGAACAACGGATATTAATCGGTACACAATCATTTAATGGGTTCATTTCAAAAAATTAATTCCAATTCCCATCTTTCAATTAGGAAATGTGTTCAGGGATAGGCTTTTGTTCAGGGCTGGGGGAATTCCCAATTCCATTGTGTTCATTTTTTTAAATCCGTACCGTTAAGGCTCCCGCGAACAGGCGCGACGCGACTTTAACAATACAATTTCTAAGAAAAGTTCGCATTTGAACAATTAACAGTGTCACGTCGTGTGACAAATTACGGCTGTATGCCTTAACACCTTGCCAAAAACTGAGACTAATAATTGCTCGTACACACTGGCGCGATATCGCGGGCGCGACAGGTAGCGCTACCCTTGCCGCGCCCGCGATATCGCATCAGTGTGTACGACCCTTAATCCCGCGTTGGATGCGGGACGAAATTCGCTCGCGCCGTTTCAACTAACTTGTATGGAGGTGTTCAAAGTGGCGTCAATAGTCGCGTGACTTCTTAACCATTCAAACAATCAACGCGCGTAGATGCGGTCTGTGTTTTGCCTAAGTGTGGCCAATACTTAAATCTTGCTCAATGCTGCAAAAATTAAAACACAAATTTATTTGAAAATAACTTCTCCACAACCCTACTTATTCCGGATGTAGTACACAAAACACCTCCATTGACAGAACACAATATTTATGTTGTTAGAGGGTTTAATTTATTCACGATATTCACACTTCATTGGGCTTCATTTTGTGGTGATTTCCATACGATTGGCCACTATAAAATTTGACAAAATTATTTTGGTTACTAACTTAAATGGGGAACAACCATAACCAAGCCACTCCTAGTGGCTTGGTTATGGTTGTTCCCCATTTGTTCCCTCTTTAAACAAATCGAATTAATTAATACTCTATTCTGTATCAAATCAAATACATTTGTGAAATCATTGTAAACCCCATCTGTTTTTAAAAGAGTAACCGTGGAGTTTCTCGTCGGGTCTTCTCCATGGGAAACGACCAATTGGACCCGTGCACCTAGCTTCTGACGTTTCATAAGTGCCCATAGGTTTATGTGAAATAAAATATTTTGATTGTGAAATCCATTTATTAGCGATAATTCCTGGTACAATTTTGGTTTTATCATAAATAATTCTATAGATCCATAAAACTTAGTCATAATAATGTGACATGCAAACATTCGGGTTAGATATAATTATTATAATATTGAAATTTACTTAATGTGGCAGCTACGAGATTTTTTAAAATTAGTAATTAGCTTCTGTGAAAAGCAAAACGCTTTTCCAGGTTTTTTTTTTAAATTCCAATTGTGTAGATACATCATGAATTTATTTTCGGATCTATTTTTAAATAGCACCTTCATGTATAGTAATAACTAGAAATCGGATAAATTCGGATGCATATTTACCTAAAGTTGAGGTGTTGACTATTAGGGAACGCACTTGTTTGTATTGATTATAAAAATCTCGCGATTCCGGTATTGATTTTAGTAATTTTTTGTCTGTAATGTAAAGTAGGTTACCAAACCGGTGTATAAACAATTCGGTGCCTCGAGTTTCGTTAAAAAACATTTACAGTATATTAATTTTTATGTTAACACCTCGAAAGTAACCTTCATAAGATGTTTGATAAGTCGTTTCGGGACATTTTCTAGAATTCCGAGATTGATATTACGAAAACAAAAAATTAAGAAGCCGCGTCCGTAATTTCTTAGCCAAAAACTAACTTTAGGTAAATATGCATCTGATTATCCGACCACTGGTAATAACACATAGCTTTGATATCTTTTTAACCAAGATATTGTATTCACAAAATACACACACAGTCAAAAATAAACTATCCAATCCCATAGCAAAGATCACACAACCCAAAACAACCTTCCCTTTGATGAAACTACCAAAATAGATTTAGCACAAATAAAACCGATGCCTCGTTCAGATCACATCAATCGCTGTCCCAAAATATCTGTTCGTCGTTTACAAAATTTGTACCCCCCACAGATAAGGGGCGGGTCAGTAATGAAGCTAGTTCAAGCGGAAGGAGGCACGATAAGGTAATTTCGAAGCAGTATACGGGTATATTTCGTCTTTCTATCAAACTAGCCATTTTACGATGTCTTTATTGTTGTCTAATCTTGGAGCTATTCATTGAGTTGATAATTTCTTCGATTGTTTATGGATATTTATTTTGATACTTTATCATTATTAAAAGAACCATGGTTTTCATACGCAAATATAAAAATTGGGATTGTGCATTTGGCTTTTTATTAAATAACCATGTGCGCCTTTTATCATTTCTAACGTAGGTAACGATATTAACGTTGACGTCCACGTCACGACATCACGATATCATAGGAAAGTAAAATGTATGGAAATATATGAAGACGCTTAAAAATTTCCGTCCACGATAACGTTATAACTTGCACGTATTTCCAAAACATTTTATTGACGTCCACGGTATTTTAGAAATTATAGCAGCGCACAATGGTTTGATTTGAAGTTTACTGCGAAATTGCTTCAACTGTCAAAATCTATTTAAAAAACCCTTTCATATATGCAAAGGGTATTGTTAATAATCGTACAATCAATCTTCAGCCATTCGATTTATACTCAAGAGAGGTATCGGTAACTAGTAATTTATTATTAAAACTTGTTTCAATTTTCTTTTTTTCGAATTTATAGTAAAGAAAGAAAAGAAAAGAAAGAAAATACATTTGATTGACACAGACTAAAAGGCACAGAATATAACAAACAGCAGACAAAAAAGATAAAAATAAAAATAAAACAAATAAAAAGGTAAAAAGTACCAGGAAAGAATAAAGTAGTAGGTACCTATACATTAGGTACACTAGAAAAAACTTTTCTAACAACCCTACTCGAGAAAACTCCTTCAACAAACAAGAAAAGTCGGCATAAACAGAAAAATATATTAAAATAATATCTCACTGTCGCCACCTAATACTTCGATCCCAGGAAATTCAAGGTTTCTATTACCCACCCATTTTTACGTAGAATATAAATTTTAACGAGGAAAAAACCCTTATCTTCTCATATCAACACGTAGAATCGAGTGCAGAAACATGTTGTTTGCAAAAGATATTTTAGTGTCAAGGATTTGCTTGTGATGGTTTGAAGGAATGAGGAATTCTCGTATAAGATAACAATATGATTTGCACGTCAATCTGTTTTAATGCATAATATTATTTTGCAGGACAAACTTGCAGGTTGCTGCATCGACAAGAGTTCTTAAGTTCGTATCAACACGAACTACATAAAGCGAAAGCATAGGATAGCATGAGTATGCAAAGCAAAGTGGTAGGTAGCGTCTCCTTTTAAGATTATACTGTACTACATGCTATGAATTCAAATATCCACTTACTAGGAATTTTGTTTTCTAATTGTATTTCATATTTTCATAAGTTTTTTTAAGTTTATTACGATGTTGTTTTGTAGTGAACTAGCGTTAACCTGCGTGGATTTGAGGTTTTTTTTTTAGTTTTTTTTTGAGTTATCTTCAATAATACGTATTTTTCCCACTTAGTCTACCTATGTGGATGATGTTTTAACATATTCCTGTCACTGTTATTTACATAGCAGGTCGTGATATTCGAATTTGTGGGGGTAGGTATCACAACTAAAAAGTGAAAAATAACTTTAATTTCGGAAGTCGGTGGCCAAAATCGAAAATTCAAAACCAAAGACACTGATTTCCGAAATTAAACTTATTTTCACTTTGTATAAAAGCTGCATAATAATCTGAAAATAGAAAAACAAGCAATAAAATCTATTGTATTTTGGTATTGCAGGCCTCCCAAGCAAAAGTTACACCATATTAGAGGTTATTAGTTTGTTTGCCGCCTGCAATACCTTGTTTTTCTATTTTCAGTCATGCCTTTTGTTCAGTCGTTTATGTGGGGGCTACAATATTGCCGAGTGTCACAGGGTATTTAATGTTAAAACAAAGTCACACGGGCGAAGTCACGGGCAGAAGCTTGTATCAGAATATATGACTTCTACCATTTTGTACAGGTACACTAATAATGAAATTTAAATCCTATCACACCCATCCTTAGAAACAAAAGCGAGGAACTAAAAGTGTCTCGGTAAACGATAAACTGTGTTGGAATTTGCAGCAAAGTTAATCAGAATAAAATAAGGGGCGCAGGAGAAACAGTCTGTTACTTGCTTCCTTAGTAGAATAAGATGGAGTAAAAATATGAAAAGATTTTGCAGGGTCTGGAAAATAACGGTAGTTTTTAGACCTTGACAATGAAGAAGGGATTGAATTGACTAGACATACAAAAACACCAACTAAAAAGGTATAAACAAAACATCAATATAGATTTTTTTCGTTTGTCTCATAAAGGTTTTAATGTATTATTTGACGAAATAAGCAGTAAAAATCTCACTATAAAATAGCAATAACATTATGTAATAAATGAATCTTTGCTTAAACGTGACTAATGAAAAAAAAGTTTATTTTAATAATTAAACTTTTTTAAGGAGAAAGCGTCAGGTTAATCCGCGATTTTTTTTCCGCATTTTGCAGGTCAGTATCAGGTTGTATATTGATCTAAATATTATATGATCCGCGGCCGTATGAAATATTTATTTATAGAGATAAAATCATCAGTAAAATAAAATAAATAAATACAACTCTCGAACTTAACTTTACTATAGGTAAGCAACGTTTATGAATAAACAGGCGTTGCCGATGTTGGCAATAAGTCTGCGAGGCTGAAATGGGACCCGTCACACCTATAGGATGCATGGAAGCAGATGGGCAAGGATCGTCACACAGTGGGTACCTGATGACGGCCGTCGTCGCCGGGGCAGGCCTACAAAACGCTCCTAACCGATTGGCCGGAGAAGCCACAACATAAGGAGGACTGGAAAAGTATGGGGAGACCTTTGCCCAGCAGTGGGACAACATAGGTTAACAAAAAAAAAAACCCATTAAACGTAGAATGACGAATCGCTGCTACAATCTGTTTTTCTTTCTCTCTCGAACCTGCGTGGCTTATTAGCTCAATATTCTTACAATGCATTTGTAACTACACATTCCTACTTCGAAGCACTTGTTAATCCTGCAAGCAGGCACATCGTTAAAATATCTAATAAAAAATATACTTTTTGAAACAAACGTTACGCATTCATTTGGCTGCAGTATAAAAATATTGGAAAAAAAATGGTGTTACATAAAAATTTTAAAGCGTAGTAAAATATTCGTATTTTATATCGGTTGAAGTTAAATTTCGCGTATTGTAATGATGTGTATCGATCGCTGAAACGCAGTTTATTTCATTGTTTATTGAATTTTTTTAAACATGAAGTTGGTAAGCGTTTTTGTTTTATTCAGGTCTTTTTAGTCTACTTACTTTTCCAATTACAATAATAATCGCAAAAGGCTCGCCACTATTACGTGGGACTTAAACATATCTGATGAAGTGTAGTTTTAGGTACGTAGGTACCTCTGCCTAATCCTTCGGGGATTACAGGCGTGATGTTACTTTCCCAATTAAGGTTATGCCATCAATATCGTCATCTATAAATCATGTCATGAATCATAAAAGTAAACTTTGTATCTGCTCAAAAAGAAACGGTCCACTTAATAAAAGACGTTCTTTATGTCGTTTTTCCTTCAACTTTTCTTTGCAATAGATCTGCAAAGAAAAGTGGTCAATAAAAGCATTCTCTTAAATTACCATAATACTTCTTAACTTTTAAAATGGTAGTCCATAAAAACCAAACACCTTTATTTAAAAAAAGTCTCAAAGGCATCTAATTGGGTGTCACGTCTCCATGTTTAAGTAAACTTGGTCTACTTTTTAAAACACTTGTAACTAGAACAACGCGAAATTTAATCTTCAAATGCATCTTTGTCGTCATAAATCTCCCGAAAAATTGTATTTTATTAAAGGTAAATGAAACAAAAAGGTGAGCTGTTTTGTTTCCACATCTATGGAAATAATGGTACGAACCATCGATACAAAACGAGAACCGAAAAATAATTAAGGTCAAGAACATCTTGTCATTTATATGCATTTTTATCTTATCGTTCCAGATTCAAATAATATCAACAATTTGCCTATTACTTTTCAACGAATCCAACTCAGTTCGTTTGCACAGGATGTTCCAGTTCATCGACGGGTTCAAATCAGAACATAACCTTAAAGGATTCCTCCATGTTGGCAATGACTACGCTATATTCCTACGTACGCCAGAACCTCACGACAAGTACCTTATATACGAGTTATATGAAGCCAAGAATGTGCCTGAAGCTGACAATTACAAGCCCAGGATGCTGGCTATAACAAAAGTACCTATGGAATATATGAGAGATCAACTGAAAGTTTTCAGAAATGAATTGTACCAAGCCAAGTACGTTGATAAAAACGTCGTGCCTGGAACTCAGATAAAAACGTTGAGGGAGTGGCAGATAGACAGGGCTTTGAAATTTCACGATAACGCTGGTCAGTTCCACGATAAAATGCATGTATTGAGAACGATACTCTGATTTCGATAACTGGAAATAAACACTCTATTTATTTAAACTGTTTTTATTAACATTATCTGCCCAATTTTTTACCAACTACGTTGGACTCAGTTTACAGTCTAACCGAATACTAGTATTTTTTATGCAGTGACTCTGACTTCCACAACCCAGTTACCGGGTTCCACGATATCCCTTGGTTGTTAGACTTCCAGGCTTCTGACTAGGTACTCGTAATGACGAGTGACCCCTCACCTCCGTGTGGTTGGTTCACTCTTCCGCGGACCGACCTCGGCAAGCATAACCTAACCTTTGATTGACTCGTGTGGTTGTTATTATTAAGCCACCAGCCCCTCTGCTTCTGTGTTGTTAAGAAAGCTGGATTTAAAAAAAAACGGTAAAAATAACATAATTGAGAAAAAAAAACATAGTATGATTGTTTTTTTTTTCTTAACTATGTTATTTTTATTTTTTGAATAACAATCAATAAAACCTAAATGTGGTGCTGTCCCAAAAATAATAGGGCACTTAATATAGTGTCCAGCGTGTCCTGTTGCATGCACAACGAAGGAGCTGATGAACGCTGCTGAAGGTGCCAAACTAGTAGCCAGATTCTGGGCTGACTCTATACAACGTGTTTTTTTTATATCCCATAACTCTATGGTTATATTCCATATTCCAGTTGCCAAAAATGCATAGTTTCGAAGATAACATAACACTATACTCTCGATGTGTGTATCTAAGTTTCATTGTAAGCACGAGTAAATAATTTTCATTCAAACCAATCATATTTAAAGCTAAGAAAGTGTGACGTTGTCATATCTCACGTAAGGCTATTTTACATTAATAATCGTAACTTAGTCAAATTATGTTCTATGAAAAATAAAAACCAAAAAAAATATTTAATTGAAAAATAATTCATATGCCAGTGGATTCTTTGATAAGGTCTCATTCATACCATAGAGTTATGGGATGCAACAAAACTGGTATGATAAGCAATTTTATAACGAAATAAAAATTCTTTCCCTAAATGTGTCAATAATCTCTGTCAATCCACATAAATATCTCGCTGTCCTCCATTCGTTTCAATGAAAAGGGTATATTTTCCTTATCGGAACAGTTTTGATAAATAATTCTTAATATTCACTACTTGAACCTCATTGGCGGTCATCCATCATCCGAATGGTTCCCGCCAGCGAGCTGTGCTAAGAGTTTTTGATCCCCTACTATGAGATGAAGAAGACAGAATATCTTTGAGTGAGTGAGATTGTATTTTAAACCCATATCATATCATTCTGCCTAGCCTTTTCCCAATCATATTGGGGTCGGCTTCCAGTCTAACCGGATGCTGGCTTGGGTTTAAAATAAAATAAAATACTGCAGTATTTTATTTTATTTTAAACCCAAGCCAGAAAAAAAAAAAGACTAAAAATAAGGTCCTTAGTAAAATGTGCAAAAAATAGCCACAACCTGTCTAACTCACACCACAAAGCGCAATATACACTGCGTTTGTGTTGATTTAAGAAAACCCGGTACGGGTTTTCTTAAATTCTTTCTAATTTAATAAATTTTTAATATAAATATAATAAATTTTTCTAATTTCTATAAAGAAGGAGCTTCTATGTTCATAGCTTATGTATGTTTTTTATTTTTATGTTTATCGATATTTTCGGCAGTAGCTAGCTTAGTAGCTTGCGCGGTGGTCCCATATAAATTTTATTAACTTTGCTTGGGTAGTTTTTATGTGGATGATGTCATGATAAGTTCCCGTCGGTCGCATCATCAGTCGGTTGCATTTTGTTTTTGTAAAAAGTTTGTAGAGATCATACTACAAACCGAATCTTAATCTTACCGATGGCGAAGAGATTTTTGTGTTCTGAGAGTTTTAGGCCAATCAAATCAATTGGAATTAGAGGGCATTACAGGCGTGCTGTTGTTATTGATTTTATGTGAAGTTTTTGTAAACCACACATAACATAACGCTTTTATTACAAAAGTAAGGCAGATGTTTACCTATATTACACCCACATTTAGCTGCTGAGCATGAGATCCTGGATTCAATTCCCGGGTCGAACAAAGTGTTACTGGGTTTTTCTATTAGGAATATTTTAGTAGCAGCCCGTAGTTTGGATTTGTGCCTGATTGGTGGAAATAGGGTCACCCTCTATTAAGTACATGGGACTTAAACATAACTGGCGAAATGTGGTTTTATAAACCGTGTAAAGTTACCCTAGTTGTTACCATTATTGTTTTGCGAGACTTGTGGCGTTAAAAATGTCGTGACATTAACTTACTTAACACTTGGCACGTTTACAGCACATATTTTAATTTTGCACAATAAACTGCCAAGCAATGAGGTTACATAGATGGATAATGTATTTTTCAAGCCAAACTGCCGAATTAGCCTTTGCTATTAAGCAGTTAATGAAAGAAAGTTTGAAGGGAACATGCTTTTATTACAACGTATAATGGCTTAATGTTATTTAACTGAAAGTCTCACAAATGATCTTTTATGATACCGTCCGGATGCGGAGAACGGAGTTGTATGTCGGATTCCTACCAACTAAAATTCCACTATCCTTTCCACTACTATGAGTCGGGGGCCCGGGAGATAGTTGTACATTCGCCACACCCCCGACTGGTATCAGCCCGCTATGATGGGGCCCGTCACCAACAGCGGCCTATCTCACGACCGCAAGGCCTCCCATACGTACTAACCTGCCGATTCAACGACCCGTCTTGGGATCGACAATCCCATGACATGTCACAAAGCTGTTTGTCGAAATAGAGTCATAAAAAAAAATGTTTTTCAAATCGCAAAACGCTTACAAAAAACATGAGCACCCCAATTGCGTAACTGAATCACAACACTATGCGCTGTCAAAGATTCAAACAAGTTATCAGTAGGTATGCGATGTTAGTGCAGCGGTGTATTAGGTGGTGATGGCTGATGAGGTTCTGGTAGCGTTAGTGCTGAGGAAAAGTAAATAAAAAGGCGGACAAGTAATCTTCACGGGTATAATGGAGCAGTGGTACTGTTGGAAAGGGAGTGACCACAGATATCATAATAAATTCAAAATCAAAAATCAAAATCAAAATATTTTATTTCACATAAACCTACATGGGCACTTATGAAACGTCAGAATCTAGGTGCACGGTTCCAATTGGTCGTTTCCTATGGAGAAGAGCCGGCAAGAAACTCCACGGTTACTCTTTTAAAAATAAATGGGTTTTACAATGCTTTAAAAAATGTACAGTTTGAATAGGTATGCGAGGACAGCGTAGGCCTGTCAACAAGATACTTAAAAAAATAGAAAATAGTCTGCAAATCGACAGTCTGTTGTGCCTACAACGTTCTCACATTCACAAAATATAAAGGAATCTATATAAAGGTCGAATAAAATAATAAAAACCAATTTAACCCAAATGGTTGTCACTACAACTTTAACCAATCCGAATGAGAACCCTACTTTAAAATGAAATTTGAATTGTAGGCATATAAGTGTACGTTACCCCAGCAAGAAAGCGTCTCCCAGAGCCACATGAGCAGAACGCACAACCTGTGCCCCACCGCGCTGCAATTAAATTTAATGTTGGTGTTGCAATATACTCATTACTAAAATACCCAAAAATGTTTATCAAGAGCAAATCTGAGACCATAATACATAATATAATAGAGAGCAGCTATGGCCTAGTGGTATCAGCACTGACTTACGAGTCGGGGCCTATACTCGGACTTACTTAGGTATAAGTCGTGAGTTCAAACCCAGAACGGTACTTTACTTTGTGTAATTATTTTATCACCACTGCTCTCAAAACGGTGAAGGAAAATATAGTTAGGACTAGCATGTCCTAGAACCAAAAATTCGACGACATGGACATCCGACAGACATGGACCGGAAAACCATGACACTTGACCCGCGTGATGGATAATTATGGCCCACAGAGAGGACCAGGGTGTCCCCCAGCAGTGGTAACGTTATAGGCGGATTATGCTAATACATAATATACCTAAGTACATATATTTTTCCACTACCCATGATAAAGGTATTAGAAATCAATCACCTTAACCCTTAGTAGGGTCCCTGCCTTCATTATCGTGTAATTTATTGCTTTTGCGCCGCGCGGAAAGGGTTCATCAGCCACGAGCCACGACATCCAACTAGGAAAGTATCGTGAAGCGTGCATCATTGTATTTCTTATTCTGGTAATATATTATCCGGTGAATGAACCTAGGAAGTAACGAATAAAGGAAATAATATGAGTTGCGTGTATACTGATTAATGTGGCTTGGAAGAGTTTCGACTTATCCCGTCATACGTAGGCGTAGAGGAATACAATGTAATGAAGATTTGTGCTAAAAGGTTCTAATGATGCTTTCGTTTAAGACGATTATGGTGTAGCAAGTATGAGTTTACTAGTCTAGTTAATTGATTCAGGTGTGACTTGGCGGAAATTTATTATAAAATACATGACTCGTTAGCTACCTATAAAATGATTTATCAGTATTTCATAAGGTTTCTTGCGCTCGTATTTCTATCGATCAGATAAAAAAACGTGTTATCCTTTCCGACACTGTTTCTGGTTCAAAGATCGTCTCAAAGCCATAGTAGCTAAAATTAACCATTACAAAAACGCCACTGGAATTTTATTACAATTAACTTGACTTCGATGTCCAGTCGACCCAAAGTATTGGATTCTCTCCTTTGCAGAATTTGCCATAAGGTTGAATGTGAAAAAGGGAAAGATATAATGCGGTCAATGTGAAAAGGAGCTACTTCACTTGATTAAAAATAAAATTGTCTGCTAATTTAATTTGGGAGGATAATAAAATTATGGTCGTGGATCCCAATCTCATAATAGGAACCACACCTCGGCAAATTCCCCAATATTGCCAAAAGAACGAGCAACCGTTACTTACCTTTTGTTTAATGCTCCGAGATATTATTTCCGGTCATGCTATCGTTCTGAATTATTATTTTATCGCTGTAATAAAATTAATAGACGCCGCTCCTTCTTGCTTCGCAAGGATTGATGACTTTTGTACTAAGCAGTCGTTTTCTTAATTATCATAATGAGACTCTGAGAGACACAATAAATAGGCTTTGTGAGTGGAATTTGAAAGATATTTACCAAAATAATATATTTATCATAACGCCTCTTGCAGACTGGAGCGACGCGATACCGGCAAAACGTTTTTTTAAACTTCACGGATATCGTTCTACCGGTGTCACGTCGCGTCAGTCTGCACGAGTTTTAAAGCTGCCTTTATTAAAATGTTGGCGATATGAAAACTTTGACAGCGAGATTATAAACAACTAACATCCAAACAAATTAATATAATAAAGAAACAATTGAATAGAACAATAAAAATATATATGAAGAATACAGGAAAGAAGTAGATGTATAGAAATAAAGAATATTTGAGGGAGGTCTTCATCCAGTAGTGGGAAAATGATAAACTGAGATAACCGTTTAAATTAAAGAAGAATAAAGGTTCTTGCAAACTGACGTAACTTGTCGCCCGACGCCGACACCGGTATTTGTTCTACCGTGAAGTTTACTTAGAAATTATATTATTAAAGTTGCGTCGCGCTATCGCGCTGCGCCTGTTTGTAGGAGCCTTTAAAGTCCTTGTGGTTTTCAGCATACCTACATGTGAAAAATCTCTGAAATCTCCAGTAGATCACACCTATACCTGCCAGGCCTACTTTGTATTCTAGTCACGTTGTAGGTACGACTATTCGCGTATTTCCGATATTAAGTCCCACTGTGATAGGAAATTCTATCGCCGTTTTTCGGCCGCAGTTCCTATCTTGGGCTCACAGCCAAGTAATTTTTACAGGGCTTCCTAATTACACTTTTATACAGAAATCCAGCCAAATATCGATGGTATTAGTTCAATGTCGTTAAAAATAGAATTGTTGCAATAGCTGCAGATGAGTCAAAAGTAAAACAGTTTAATAAATTTATATTTCACGAGAAATGTCGTGTAAAGCCTCGTACAGACTGGCGCGACGCGCCGGCGCAACTCAACTTTAGGAATATAATTTCTAAGAAAACTTCAGAGTAGAACGATTGCCGGTGTTGCGTCGCACCGTCGCGTCGCGCCAAGCTATCTGCATGAGGCTTTAACCTACCATAGGAATGTACCTATTGGTAGATTTACAGGGCATTTCTCCTGCCGCCCTTCCAATATTAATTTATTAAATATTATCTAATCTTTTTAAGGTTCCGTAGTAAACAAGGAACCCTTATAGTTTCGCCATGTCCGTCTGTCTGTCCCCCGCTTAGCGCAGAGACTGTTAGTACTAGAAAGCTGTAATATGGCATGAGTATACATACTAATGAAACCGACAAAGTGGTAAAATAAAATCATGAAAAATATATTTTTTTAGGGTACCTCCCCTACATGTAAAGTGGGGATATATATTTTTTTTCGTCTATCCCAAGGTCTTTCAAAAATATTGTGAGCTTATGAAAACCATTTTTGGATTGAAGGATCCGTCTGCGAAATATTAAGCTTTAAAGTGCTAATTTTCGTCAGAGTCAAGTGTCCCCCCCCCTGCCAGCTAAACGGTAAGTTCTGGATATGTGGAAAAATTCACAGTAGTAGTATCTATATATAACGAAATTAAAAGGAAAACTATCACAGCTAAGTAGGCTCTACTAGTTAACGAGTAATTATCGACCAACTTAAATTTGCCATATACCATACATTTTGTATGGGAGAACATGTTATTCAACTACAATGTTAAGTTTGTTCTTGGGATTAGTTAATTCCAGCTACGGAACCCTTCATTGTGCGTGGTCGGACACGCACTTGGCCGGTTTTTTTTATCTAATAATATCATTGCCAATGTTATTAAATATTAATGATCGGAATGAAAGGCGCTGGTTTTTGGTAGAAAACAAAAGAATGTAATAAGTCAATCAAAAACAAGGACCATAGACATAGATATATAAAAGTAAAATATCATAAAAAAAGGCTTGAACAAATGTATAATAGTCTTCGAGTTCTAAGAGAGAAGATAGTGTGAACAATCTGAAGACAGTTTACGCACAGCCTATTAACATACTTTCCAACAAGACTACAGGCATCCACACTATTACTCACGCTTTTAAACCTAATTCAACTGTGCACATTTGATGTTAATTCTAGTCTTAACTTTATCTCCATAGATTAACTTAATGAGTAAGAATGGGTGATTAATTCGGGTTAATTTACTAGACGGCCCGTTTTGGGCACAAACGGGTAGATTATCGAACGTTAGGACAACGATTATGGGCAGAATGGGCAAATGGTGTTTCTGATCATGCTGGTAATATGTTTTATCGTGATGAAATTGGGATAATAGATAATATGAGGAACGTAATGTAATATGTTGGCAGAACAACATGCAAATAATAATCATATATTATTATAATAAGCATCTCCTTACTGTATTCTTCTCTTGTACCTAGCGTATGAAGTTGAATATAAAAATATATTTATAGAAATATGTCTGCAATGCCAAAACCACCTCATTCAGTTATACGTGGATAGGAATCTTAATACCAATTTCAGGACTATACAAAGGTATGAGGTGGACCAACGACCTGAGGGGCAAATCTCGTATTTTTAAGAACGTTTGCATTCAAATCTCATTCGCAATCTGTCAAAAATGCAATCAATTTATCAACATTTTGGACAATTTTGACAAATTCCGACTTGAATCATTCTGCCTAGCCTTTTCCCAATCATCTAACCGGATGCAGCTGAATACCAGTATTTTACATGGAGCGACTGCCTATCTGACCTCCACAATCCAGTAACTGGGGTAATACGATACCCCTTGGTAAGACTGGTTGTCAGACTTTCGGGCTTCAAAAAACACTGTCAAAGATCCACGAATGACAGCCGGAACCAACGGCTTAACGTGCTTTCCGAAGCACGGAGGAGTCTCGTTATGTAAAGATGGTCACCCATCCACGGACCAACCCCGGCAAGCGCAGCTTAACCTGATGAATCGACCCGTGCGGCTGTTATTACTTAGCCACGAGCTCCTCGACTGAAATTCGAAATTGCGACTTGAATGTGAACGTTTTTTAAGTAGGTACGATAATTTTATTGGCCTTCCGGTCTAGGTAGCCAAAAAGGACAATAATTAGGAAAATATAATAAAAGAAATAATGGCGTGCAGTGGAGGAGAACTGCACTCAATAATGGTTGGATACGGACGGGATTTTCCAACATTCAGTGGATAGGGATTTTTCCAACGGTAAAAGAAAGAAAAAATCCGCAATCACAGCTATATTTCATAACGAATATTATCCTAAAACCAAAAACGAATAATCTACTTCAAATATTTAAATCAGCCAAAAATCCAAGCCAGCCACAAAGTAAGCAAAAATCCACCAAACCCGGTCCCCAGTCTTTTATTTCTAAAACCAGGAATAACACAGCAATGTACGGAAAATAGTCGACAATAATAGAAAGGAACATTTGGATTCATGAATGCGGAGATCGCATCTGCGTAATAAAATAAACTGGAGTTTGAACACACGTATACCTATGAATAAAGAAATAACGGGTCTAGTGCGTACAACCTACATGTTTTTCTGTTTGATTTTATTTTATTTGATGCATGGGCTGGTTTGATGAATTCTCTTTACCTCGTTCAATGATGTAGATGGCATTATTTTGTTGATTTTGTATTGTTTTGTGTGTTTTGTATTGCATAACACACTTATCTGAACTAAAAATATTATGTGTGTGAGGTGGCTAAATAATAACAGCCGCACGGGTCTAGCGATCAGGTTAAGCTACGCTTGCCGCGGTTGGACCGTGGATGGGTGACCACCAATTTTCATACCAAGACCCCGTGCCTCGGAAAGCACGTTAAGCCGTTGGTCCCGGCTGTTATTCGATCTTTGACAGTTGTTACGGGTCGTCAGATGCCCGAAAGTTTGACAACCAGTCTTACCAAAGGGGTATCGTATTACCCAGTAACTGGGGTGTGTAGGTCAGATATGCAGTCGCTCAATGTAAAATACTGGTATTCAGCTGCATGCGGTTACTGCACTGGAAGCCGACCCCAACAGAGTTGTTATGACTTTTTCTTGTTTATGTAAATATATTATGCAACATGACCCTTGCATTGACAGATCGACGAAAAAACTAGGAGTCTTCCAATCTCGCTTGAGTGAATAGGTTTCTTCAAGTTAAACATGTACCACATTGGTAGGTTTTTTCCTTTGGCAGCTGAGCTGATGTAGATACGTCCCTCATTTTAACCTAAGGCGCAGGCCACATATAAATGGCGTCGGGGGCGGACATGGCACGGGCGGCTTCCAATTTCATTCAAACTTCATACAAAATGCATGGAAATAAAGCACAATTTATAACGTATGGTATATCGTTGTTCGGACGTCCGAGCCCGACACCATTTATATGTGGCCTGCACCTAATATAGTGTTTGATAACACTATAGCAGTGCCGTTGAGAAATCAATTATTCATATGAATTATTATAGTACTAAACAAGAATCGATTTCATTATGAAAAATACAAAGGCACATATCTCCCAATTAATTAGTTTTAATTTTAAATTGCTGACCAAATTGATCAGCAAACCCAATACCCAAGTAATATAATTAACAATCAACGCTGCACTTTGTTTGCATACCAATTGTGACGTCATTTCCGTATTTATTGTGTTAACACTTCCGGTAATTAATTTGGAATCGTTCATTATCAGATACAAGTTTAATTTTGTTAAGCTCATGATCATTTTACCTATATAGTGTAGATTTTCATAAGTTAAATCAACATGCTTTATGTATTAATGAATGTGCTAATATGATTGCACGTTGTTCTAGAGTAGTAATTAAAATTAAAAAAAAAAATAACCCCCGACACAAACAAAGACAATTCCAGGTGATGCTGCAGTATCGGTTCAAGGTTACTATGTTCTTCTAATATCATTGAAGTAACAGAATACTAAATTTCGAATCGATCAGACCTGTGGAAGATGCGCACATCCATTCATCAAATAGAAAAGAGCTGATTATCTTCAAACGGCTGAACCGATTTTCTTAAATTGTAGCTAAAAACACTCTCGATCAAGACACCTTTCAAACAAAAAAATTGTAATCCAAATCGGTTCAGCCGTTTGGGAGCTACAAGGGAACAGATACACAGATACACAGACACACAGATACACACGTTAAACTGATAACACCCCTCTTTTTCCGTCGGGGGTTAATAAACTTATAACACCCCTCTTTTTCCGTCGGGGGTTAAAAAGAACCTTGTGTCGTGCATAATGCACCTCATTTTACACGTGCAGCTTGTGGGTAGATTACACTCAAAAATCGTACAGCGCCCTTCGGTTATTGGTGGAGTAGTGTATCGCGAGCAGACTACAAGAGTGTCATCACCACAGTCCACTAGTGTGATGTCACATGACACTAGTGGACTATCAAATAATATCGTGCAAATACAACAGAATATCAACGTCTTACTAGAAATTACTTCTACGCGACGTCAGAGACACCACGAAATTGTTATTCTCATATTTAAGTACTTACCTAAGGTTTAAATACCCCACTTACCCCAGTGAATGAAATATAGCAAAGATAAGCCATAGTATTTGGCAACTGAAAGACAAGATAGCAGTCTTGAATAGTAAAACAATTGAATTAATGACCTGACAATAGCATTAGACATTTCAGTCATTTATCATTCTTGTTAGACTTTAATATAGAATAATTACTGTCTAACTTAATGCTTCTTAATTAACTGAATACTTAAAGTAAGAAATGGTAGTCCCGGGTTTCGAGATTGAATTTGTGTCCCTATTGATTTAAAGTCGGTTGCTAGGTATATTTATACTAGCTTCTTCCCGCGACTTTGTCCGCGCGTTTCTTGTATTAACACAAAATATATCGTTTACCCCGTGGCCTGTTACGTCGTTTTCACTTAGCGTTGTTTCTGACTTTTTTTCTTTTTGCTCGGCTCCTAAGGCTCGTAGCTTATTGTAAAATAGCCTATACAGTGTGAGTCTTCATAATGTGCACATATCGAAATGAGGGATTCTATGCTTAATTTGACAGACGGAAAAAATATTTAAAAAAATCTATTTTTATTTTTTTATTTATTTTGTATTTTTTACCCCAATGTAAAAAAACGGTGTAACTTTTAAATGATCTATCGCGATGAAACAAACTCAACTCCATAATGATTGGTAGTAAATAAGTGTTCTTATAAAATGAAAATTGTGGGAAAAACCCCTCCCAATTAAACCCAAAAAACCCTCAATTGAAAATAAACAGGTATTTCGTCCAAAAATCTGTTTTTTTAATCAATTTTTACAATAATCGTAAAAAAAAATCAATAAGACAAATTTTTTTAAATAAAAAAAAATGGAAAAAAAATGTATTTAGATTTTATTTTTTATTTTTTCCGTCGATAAAATTAAGCATAGATTCCCCCATTTCGATATGTGCACATTATGAAGACTCACACTGTATAGCTTTCATCAAGAAGGGCTATCAAATGCAAAAAGATTGTTTCAAATCCAACTGGTAGTTTCAGGGATTAGTTCGTTAAAACAAACTCTTCAGTTTTATTATATACCTACTAGCTGCCACCCGCGGCTTCGTCCGCATTGTATGTCGATAAAAAGTATCCTATGTCCTTCCCCAGGGTTCAAAGTATTCCCGTACCAAATTTCATCAAAATCGGTTCAGTCGGTTTAACGTGATGCGCGATTAAATAAAAAGACCTAACAGACAAAAATTCTAAAAATTGTTGGAACATTTTCTGTTATCGATTCTGATTATCAACAGCCAACTTTTTTTCGAACCTACCATGTACAGATTTTCGAACCTCTTCAGCTTTATTATATGTTCAAATCAAATTATAATTTACGATCAAATACACTAGCAATTCACGACAGTTTCTAAACGTATTCACTGCTTATCCGCCACCGACAAACTCTGCTTATCGGTATATATGCGGTCGAGCGGTATGTTGTAGACTCTGTCGAGCGCCGCTAGGCGGCAATGGCGCCCTGATTAGTCAAAGCAGTGATGTATTTCCGACATATTAGTATAGAATTAGGAAAAAGCTGACTTGAGGATCATGGCGACATTCATGATAATCAAATTTTCGTCATTAACATCAGCTTATACATATAGGCACCTATAGCTTTCACAAAAATATAAGTTATATAAGTAACTATGTTTTCTTCAGAATTCCTCATTTTTACTAGCGACCCCTACTCGCCCCATTGCAACGGGTGGAATTTCGAATGAATCGCAGGGCGCAAAATCTCAATGTCGAAGCGTTGAGATTTCTGTGCTTTTCAAAGTTAAATGCGAATGTATTACACATATAAACCTTTCTAAAGAAATGCTCTACATGATGGTGAAAACCGTATCAAAATCCATTAAGAAGTTTAGAAGATCTAAGAGGTCACACAAAAGGATGCGAAAAGCTATATGTAGGTAGGTACTTATAGATGGTGCACGTATCTACAATAAAGTGTACCTAGGTATAGGTACTTATCTATCCAACATCACTGTCCTTTCCTGATAGCCCTACAAACTTCTGAACAAAAGTCATGACAAAAATCAACAAAATGAAGATTAGTTAGGTACCTTCCAACGATACCCCATTTGTCAAATTATGATGAGTAGTTTAGAAGTTATGAGGGAACAGATGAACATACAAACATACATACCATAACATCATAACCCTTCTTTTTGCTTCGCCGTAGTCGGGTAAAAAAACAGCAAAATGAAGAAAATTTACAGAAATAATGTTTTAACGCTCACACAAATCTAAATGTAACTAAACGTTCACTCCAAATTTTGCATCCGCGCTGTCCTAAGCATATTTGTCTCCATTCCAACAGAATAATAGCCAGCTAATTCAATTAGCACAAAACTTGGCGGTTGGATATTAACCAAAAGACAAATTACCCATTTTCACGCTTAGCGCCCGTAAATTCTTGTAGGTGGTCATAAATTAACATCCGTCCCTTTTAAGGACTACTCCTGTTTCCTTCAGCCATCGAAACGGTAGTTTTTTATTCGATTCTATCACGATTTTTATAGGATGGGCTAATATAGAAAATGGAAGTGGAATGTGGCTGTTTTTTGATGCATATAATTGTAGAGAACAAAGGAATTATGAAATTGGACACGCTTATGAGACACGAAATTGTGTTAATAAAGCTCGGTTCCTAAAATTATGTCAGAAGCGACAAAGCAATCAACTACATCCCAAAGTTGGTGTTTTTATACCTGCAAATACTAGTTAGCTACATTAAAGCTATTTGCACAAAATGAATATTAATAACTTCCTCAAACAGTCCAAGCAATAAACACAAAACAGGATGAGAAATATACCAGAAATGCGTTGTATAATTCAATATTTTAGAGTTCCCGTCATTACGTATTTCTTTTGTCAAAAAGCGAGCAGAGAAAATACGATTCCAAGGTCATTTGATACAAATGGTTCCTTTTTGTTCCTTCTATCACTTTCATGTTTTTTTTCGCTGCAATTACGGATCTTCTTAATTTCAGAACTAATTAGTGTCATAAAACAACATTCAAGGTTTTTACAATGTTAAGAATTCTTGTTTTTAACAGGAACAGGACGGTTGTTTCAGGGTTTTTTTTTGGACTTGTTTAATAAGTCTAAAAACGTGAATTGTCTTCCATCATCATCATCCTTTTGCTAACTATGCTGGTGTCGGTTTCCAGTCTAACTGGATGCAGCTGAATACCAGTATTTAGGGAACTATACCGAAATCCGTCGTCGGTCGAAAGTCTCTGACGATGACAGGGCGATGCGAATCAAGTGGAGCTGGGCAGGACATCTAGTTAGACGCAGAGATGTCCGATGGAGTAATACTGAGATCGAACGGTGGCCAAGGTTAGGCCAAAGATACCAGGACCGTCTAAATGCGCGTTGGGTTGATGATATCGTCAAAGTCGCGGGAAGCACCTGGATAAAATAGGGAGGCCTAGCAGTGGGTGATTCCGGGCTGAAATGATGATGATGACGAACTATACTGATAGATTATAGTCGCTTCCAAAACCAGTTACTGGGTAACACGATACCAAACGATTGATCTTTAGTCGATAAAATAGTGATGCTAAAGAAAAAAAAATGTATTCTGCACAAACTAAGCGCACGTTACATAAAACTCATATTTACAAAATTAGCCAAAAGCCTCATATTCAAAAAGCTCAAAGTATTAAAAAAATTACCATTGCTTGATGTCAGGGCCAGAGACCAAAGACAATACATAGCGTATTGCGTAATAATTGTGTAACAAAATGTAAACAAACAAACAATCAAAACATTTACAAAATGCCGATTGCAGAATAGACAAATAATACCAAGAACAATAAGCTGTGCAAATAAACGAATTACTTCAAGTTTTGCCAAAAAATGACGAATAAGAACAATTTCACCATATTTATTATGCAATAGTACAATATCAGCCATCTTTGGAAGTCCCAGCATATATCGGGCATTCATCAAAGCAGACGCACGCTAAGTTGCAAACCGTTTTGCAGTCAACCAGTATACTACTGATGTTTCATCTTCGGAAATCCGATATGATGTTCATCGGCGAGTATGTTTCTGTATTACTCCTGTATTCATATTATAGACATCTTATATTGAATATCATCAATATCCAGCCTTCAATATCAGAAGATTTTGATCATTTGAGGTCACATGTGTTGTATGCGCTGTATATTTGGAAATAAATACGAAGCAAAAGGAGTAGGTAGAGATCGTAGCAGGTGGGGTTCTGTAGTTTCTGCCTAGCCCCACCGCCGCGTCGCCGTCGCTGCCGCTGACTTCGTGTCCGCGGCCTCATTGTTGACTACGGAACCCTAAAAATAGGATGATTTAACAAAACTGCTACTTGCTAAAACATGGTATTTTAAACTTCGTAACGTCCAAAATAGTCACAATCAACCGTTTTAATACTCCAATACAAAAACCACGACTGAAAGCTCAGAACAAATTTTCCTTTGAAAAGAAAAATCTAAAGCCAAGTTATTTCACACCTCATAAATCTCCACACTTCAGTACGTTTTAATTGGTCTCATAATTTTTAGCACTATAGCAAAATATCCCGGACTTCGTCGTCACGAAACCACGAGTTTATTATAGGGGAAAGTCCACTAATGGACCCGCCGCGTTCGGAGATTATGTCCCCCAAGCGAAAAACGTCACTGAAACATGTCGTTGCGAGTCTAGAGGGTTGCATCTTACACCGTAGTGTAACAAACTACATTTTTTTTCATTTTTTGTTGTCTCTTTTGTAAAATAGAGTGTGATTTTAGAGTGTTGTTGTGTTATGAATTTATAAAATAGCATCACGGCTGTGTTCCCCAAAAGGTAAGCCAGAAGTGTGTCAGTTTACCCACATTTCACCAGTTATGTAGGTACCTATGTTTAAGTTCCATGTAATAGGGGACGAGCCTATTACCATCAACCGGGCACAAATCCAGAGGCACGGCTGCTACTGAGACATTTCAGATAGAAAAACCCAATAACCAGGACCTCAGGCTCAGCAGACCATCTGCACCACCACGAGCATTGGACCAATGAGGAAGTTCGTCTTAAATACCTAAGGAACGATTTGTTTCGGTTACGTTCGAACAGTACGTTATTAAAACGTTTTTTGAAGAAGCACAAAATTAAATTATTTTTGGTCAATAAAACGTTTTTAACCATTTTTGGGTTGATCGATATGAAAGAAACAAAGATAGGATACTTAATTTAACTAAACAAGTACATGCTTGTCGGCGCACGGGGTGTG
Source organism: Eupsilia transversa (assembly GCA_914767815.1). Taxonomy (NCBI): domain Eukaryota; kingdom Metazoa; phylum Arthropoda; class Insecta; order Lepidoptera; family Noctuidae; genus Eupsilia; species Eupsilia transversa. Next base: position 5,015,511 of record OU611880.1, read on the forward strand.
CGGCAGCGTCCTGCGGTATAAACCGGTTTTTGAATGCGGAATAGACGTTCTGATTTCGTTTTCGTTCGGAACAAAATGTTGTACAAAGAACTGTTCGAAACGTTTTAAAAAAGTTATTATAAATAACGGTTCAGAGCCCTGATCACTATCGCTTGATTAGAAATCTAAGTGTGCCATTTTTTTAAAGAAATATTGTGACATAAACTATGTAGTTGGTGAAAATATTGTTAAGTCGGTGCATATCCCTCTTGGTGTCCAAAACTACTAATGCGTCCTATCTATGTGATTATGAGAGTTAAAACTTTACTTCTTAGATAAGACATTCAATAAATACGTACAGCCATTAGTAAGTCATTGCTATGGTTACTCTTACCTCAGTAAGGAAAGGTATAATAAATTAAAATTATTGCCGATAACTTGATGAAGCTCACGGCAAACATTAATACTTAATTCCAATGACATTACTATGACTTAAGTAAGGTTTAACGTCATTCGAATGTCTTTTTTATGTATTCTTTTACTCCTTATGTAATTTTTTTTTTTCCGGAAAACACAAAAACGTTTATTCAGTGAAACCTCCGAAAAGTATAAAATAATTTATTATGTTACCTACGTTATAGTACGGTGTGATACGCACCCCGGTTAACATTAGTAAGTACATAATGAAAGTTTATACCACCAACACAGTTTATTTTGACAGCAATGGATTACAGAAATGGCTTTTTAACTAACTAAGAGTGAATTATGATGATGAAATATACACTATTATGTGTACAATCACTGCTACTGTTCTGTATAATAAAAGGTTGAAAATGTTTTAAAACAATGTTATTAATTAAAATTAATCATGAAAGTTATAGAAAGCAGTTTTTTTAGGGCTCAGTACGTCCGAATGAAAAAACGGAATCCTTATATGATCACTCGTGTGTCTGTCTGTCTGTTTGTCTGACTGGCTTGCTGGCTGGCTGTCTATCTGACCGTCTGTCACACCCAATTTGCTCCGAATCTACTACACCAATTTAGTTGTTTGGTATATATACCTACATATTTACTTCTCTAACCCAAAATTTTAAAATAAATACTTTTTAAGATACTTAATAAAATAGATAAAAATTCCGTTTTAACACCGGAACTGCTGAGACAAACATTTTGAAAAAGATACTGAGAATGGTTCTTTACGTATAGATTACAGGAAAACCTAGTCTATGGTCTCAAAATATCAAGGTAAATCTCTCAATAATGTGCATACAAACTTTCATTTGTAGTTGGAATGTATGAGAGAACATGTTTTGCAATTTTAAGTTTATTCTTGGGATAAAAACGTGGTAGGTAACATAATCAATTTCATCGTACGGAATCGTCACCACGCGAGTTCATCTCGCACTTATCCGGTTTTTGACAGTAAGTTGGGTTACTTAAATTAAACAAAACTGCGTAGTACCTACCTACGTGATTTAGTAATTTAACAGTGATGATAATGACAGCTATAAAAAAGTACCACTGATATTAAAGGCTCTTCCTCACTGGGAGCATTCGGGAATACTGTAACAGTTCGAGCATTACATCTATAGAAATAAAATCTATGATTACATCAGTAAGTAAGGAGAACCGCGGTAATAATAAATCGCGAAAAAAAATCTGCTGTTCCCTACATTTTGACGAGCTCATTCTGCCTAGCCTTTTCCCAATCATGTTGGGGTCGGCTTCCAGTCTAACTGGACGCAGCTGAATACCAGTATTTTACATGGAGCGACTGCCTATCTGACCTCCACAACCCAGTAACTGGGTAATACGATACCCCTTGGTAAGACTGGTTGTCAGACTTTCGGGCTTCTGACGACTCGTAACGACTGTCAAAGATCCACGAATGACAGCTGAGACCAACGGCTTAACGTGCTTTCCGAAACACGGAGGAGTCTCGGTATATGTAAAGATGGTCACCCATCCACGGACCAAACCCGGCAAGCGCAGCTTAACCTGATGGATCGTCCCGTGCGGCTGTTATTACTTAGCCACGAGCTCCTCCATTTTGACGAGCTATGCGAATATAAATGTAGGGATGTGCCATGGTGAAAGTGGTTCATTTATTATAATGACCTCTTAAAAGGATGCCCATGAAGATTAAATTGGTTTTTATTATTTTATTCGACCTTTATATAGATTCCTTTATATTTTGTGAATGTGAGAACGTTGTAGGCACAACAGACTGTCGATTTGCAGACTATTTTCTATTTTTTTAAGTATCTTGTTGACAGGCCTACGCTGTCCTCGCATACCTATTCAAACTGTACATTTTTTAAAGCATTGTAACCCATTTATTTTTAAAAGAGTAACCGTGGAGTTTCTTGCCGGCTCTTCTCCATAGGAAACGACCAATTGGAACCGTGCACGTAGATTCTGACGTTTCATAAGTGCCCATGTAGGTTTATGTGAAATAAAATATTTTGTTTTTTTTTGATTCCGTTGTAACTACAGGTCTAATGTCATTTTACCATCATAAACATACATGAAACCGTTACCTACATTACGGAAAACAATATTAAGGTCATTAAATCCCCAAAAAACCATAACACGCCATGGACCAATAACCAATATATCATTGGAACCAATAAGTGTACCAATGTTGGATAAATGACACCAAAAAGGCATGTTATTGCTTAACCCAGGTGTTAAGTATTGGGGTCCTGTTTAATTATTAGGCAAATCCCTTGAATACGTGCTTACGAGCACTTTTCCATGAAATATATTTAAAGGGATGAAAAATCACGAGAAATAAACAAAGTATTTTTACTTCTTAGAAACAAGAATCTAGTGGTAACTGCGTTAAAAAGATCTTAATTAAAAGCGAGGTGATTCTTATGAAATGATTTAATACATTTACTTTTATGTGTACTACTATTTTTTAATATAGTAACGTTTTGAATAAAAAGTAGTCGTTTTATACCACTTTTTATTACAAACATTCAGTGGTGGGTTAAACAAACAATAGAAAACACACTTCTACTACACATTGTAACAGCGATCCAATTTCCCCTTAAGACCTACGCCAAATATTTTTTGATATTCGGAACCTAAAGTGGTGCTCATGATAAAGAATATGAATAAAAAATCTCGACTAATTAAAAAGTTATACAACATCGTGAACTTTCGCGGGTATTCTGTTATATCACCTGCTCCTGTAATCCCCGAAGAATTAGGCAGAGGTATTCTTACCCTGTTGTACCTGCCCAGGTGCCATGTAAAAGGGGGCGAGCCCGAGTAAAAAAAAGAGAGAGTTGAGTAAAAAAAAAGACCAAGTTTCCGAAGTTGGGATGAATTTATCCCAAAAACAAACTTAACATTGTAGTTGAAAAACATGTTCTCCAGTACATCGATATACGTCACGATAAATTGCAAATGTAAGTTTGTTATTGCAAAAAAGAAGAAAATGTGATAAAACTACAATTAAATTATTTTCTGACATTTTCCTTTACTTGAGCCGTGAGACCTTATTGCTTCTTGCCTTTCATGATTCTAGATCAATGGAAATTACCTATAGGTTTTGAATTATTTGCGAGTATACTAAGGCCCATTTACCGTATTTTTTTATGGCATTGACAAATGAAGCAAGTAGCTTGATTTTTATAGAGCTCCAAGGGACCATAGACTTATGCATTTTATATTAATTTCAACTTGATTCCTTAACGCGTTCCTGAGAAAAAGAGTCGCAGTGACAGAAAACGGACTACGAAGTGATTTTATAAGGGTTACATTTTTCTCTTTTGCAGTACGGAACCCTAAAAATGCAAAAAAAAACTGCGGCAAAAGCAGAAATACAGATTGAAAGGCCCATATACCTACCTGCATACGACAATATCTATTCACTTTTCCACATTGAATCCCTGATACAAAAACACATGACAAAACTCCGGTCGTCGATACCGATGCCGATATGAAAGCGAGGAATATTCTATAGAACCGTTTTCATTTACCGACACGTCGACGTGTCAAACTCACTCGTTTATTTCCAGTGACAAGGCGTAACCATATTATCGCTACGAGGCGATGAAAACAGCGACTTGCGACTTTTTTATCGTATGTCAAAGGATCCGATGAAAGTTTACAGACAAAAGAAGTCGTGGAAGGAAGAAATTAATCGCAATAGAGCGATGTGCCGAAGCTGAATATGTATGGGACTTTTTGTTTTTCTGTTTTGCAAATACTGGTGTATTTCTCTTGTATTCTATTATCTTGTATTTGGACGTTCAAAGATATTTGATTTAGGATGTGCAAGCATAATGCTAAACTCAAACTCTCAAACTCAAACTCAAAGCATTTTCAAATAAACCAATTACAGGTACTTTTGAATTGTCAAGGGGTCGGTCAGTCAGAAAAATTAAGCTAGTTGCCCATTCCAAAGCGTAGTAGGTTCCTATGGAGAAGAACGGGCAAGAAACTCCACGGACACTCTTTTAAATCAAAATATATGTTACAAAATATTTGTTACATCATTCATGTTGAAATTATACATGTGAGAACAATGTAAATAGACGTGCATGTTAAAAGCGTCCGTAATAAAAATATAGAAACAATTCAAAAATTAAAATAAGCCGTGGCAGCTAACAGATGACCATAAAGACAGATCACACCGTTTTCTATGTATAGACATGGGTGTTAGGTATTTTTTTGTAAGAAATATAACTATTTAGGTGAACGTACTCCGAATCTTTGAGTGAAAAATCTGTTTACTCAGTTCTTCATAATGACACTATTCAAATTCCGAATACTAGGTATGTTTTTCAATAAAACGCAACGTGTGAGTATATTTGATTTAAACTTTTATACACCTTTAAACCTGTTGTATAATTTATGTTGTAGAATTTCAACAACAAAATAAACAAAAAATCTGTGAACAACAAACTATTTAAAACTCCGCAATCAATTTTCAACGCCAACAAATCTAGTTGAACTAGAAACTGCATTCATCGAAGCTAGCGTTAATTATAAACCTGAAGTGAATAAAAAACTTAAGGAGGGGAATCTATATTTATCTCAAAATCTGACTCTTAAACGCGTCAAGTTATTTTTTGTTACAAAACGAAGAGAAATAATTAAGGGAGACGAAGCCGAGTGTAATAAAACACGAGCCGTTGACTGACGAAAATCACTACGACATCTAGTAGTATACAGGGTGGGTATTTTTAGCTCTAGAATTTTTGGACGTTGTTCATTTAAAACAATAATGACAGCTGTGTCTTGAAAGAGGTACTTTGATAGCCAGATATGTTTTATTTAGTACGTAAAGCGACACATCAAGTCATCAAGTCTTTTTGAAAATTTGTTTCGTTGACGAGAGAACAGTAGTTATGTTGGAAAACATCACAATCGTTAATTTTGCTTTTACAATAATAGCACAACATTTCCACTCTTATTTTACGTTATTTTGAACATAAAATCCATCCTCCATCAAGTTTCACTAAACCATAAGTTATTACCCTGTATAATCCCACTGGAATTTCTAAAATGTCCCTTAATGAGGCAAAACACCTGCGATGGATATTTTAATGTACGCGATTTAACTGCTTGTATGTAAATCATTTAGTTTATTAGAGACATATATTCCTTCCGTAGATCTTTTAGAATGTCCCTGATGATAGATTGGTATCATGTTCCTGTAGAAAATTAGCTCGTAAAGTATTTAACATGTGTATGGATTAGTTTGTTATCTATCAGTTTTTTATGCTGCATTTTTTTATTGACATGGCCGACAATTCCGTTAATTATTCTAATTAATATCACCATGATTGCTGTCAAAAATAACAGTTGTGCTGTTTGTGACAAGTCAGCTGGGCGGCCCTAAAAGCATTGAAGGACGTAGTCATAATAATTGACAACATTTCATATTTTTAACCTGCATGTATTATTACGTTTTATAAAAATAAATCCAAAACTAGGGCACCGGTATTTTTCCGTTTTTCAAAATGATGTACTTTTCATTCATAGTTTTAACTTTGAAATTCGGTTTATTCTAAAAAGACGTAAGCGCCAAATGACGTCAAACATATAGTGGAATAGCGTTAAAACCTTTGCTTGACTATGATCGTCAAAAAAAAAACTATTAGATGTCACTGGTGTCATCTTGTCAAATGTGTCAAACTCGTTGGCGCCTAAACTTGTTTGTTTGTTTTCAATTAAATTCGTAAATTTTCTTATTTTCAAGTGTTATTATCCTCATTGGCGAAATATCAATCAAAAGTTGGCACTATTTACAGTAAGCAGCGTGTATATTTTAAAGTTTAGTTTCCTAAGAAAAAGATTGTAAACAAACTTTTGACATTGACGTCTTGTTTGACAAGTCAAGTTTTCATCTAATACATTGGAATGCTTAGGCAAAGGTAACTACCTCATTCCACTATTTTTTGCTCCCCTGCGGATCTCTGAGTAGTTCAGACGTCTTTTAAGTGACCATATTACTAGGTTTTACTTTAAAAATTAAATTAAATTTACTAAATTAAAGGCAAATATATTCGTGTCATAAAATAGGAGTGCATAAGCTAGCAAGAGCTCACCGGCCAGTTACTACGTACATACTATTTGAAGCTCGCTCACCAAACTTGCGCGTGAGTAACAACAGAAATATTCCATGGTCCCGCCCCGTTTACATTCATTTATGGCAACTTATTAATGAACTTTGCTGCTACCTAGTTGTGTGCGTATACTATTGACAAACGCCGAGAGAGACAAACTTATCTGCGAGTGCAGGATAGGCGGAGGTCAACTAATACTGGACGGAAAGCAGTTTTGTACCGATCCGTCGATCGCGACCATCTTAACCGGAGCTCTGAGTGTGCCACTGACTGCTCTGCGTATTTCGACCACCTGATTGCGCTGCTTGCCTGGTACTTGAGTTATTAATTTATAAATCAGTAAAATGCCCCTTCAACGCTCGCCGCCGCCTCCGTCGCAGAAAACTCAAGCGCCGACGACTCCTACGGCGGATCTCAGTACTCCCCAGCCTAAGCTTCATTCACCACTCAGCTCTTCTGAGCCAAGCTTGAATTTGATGACTGAGTCATCTGCAAATAACATCTCTCCTGCTATAACTTTCCGAAATGTAAAACGTAAACGCTTAGACAATGATGAAGATAACAGATTATCCATTTTTATGTCTGACATGAAAGAAATGTTTCGTCAACTAAAGGAACAGCAAGAAGAGAAGTACGAAAAGTTGTACTCTTTGGTAGACCAAATCCGCGAAAACGTCGATCTCATGGCTACCAGATTCGATCTACTGACCTCTCGAGTGGAGGTTCTAGAAACAGAACGTAAAGAAAACGTAGCATATATAAACAAGTTGGAAACTAAACTCGAATACTTCGAGCAAAGCAGCAGATCAACGTGTTTAGAATTTCGCAATATCCCGGCCAACGAATCGGAAACTAAGACTTCTCTGCTTAATACGGTTGTGAATACTGGTAGGATTATAAACCTGGAAATAAAACCGTTTGAAATAAAGGACGTTTTTCGTATAAAATCGAAAGACCCAGCCAACAAAACAATCATCGTAGATTTTACCTCCGTTCTACGTAAAGAAGAATTTCTGGCTAACTTCAGAAAACACATCAAGGAAAGCTTTAAGCTTACCACAGAGCACCTCAAAATAAATGGCCCCGTTAAACCGATATATATTTCCGAGAACCTATCAGCAAGGAACAAAAGGCTCTTCTTCTTGGCTCGTGACGCAGCCAAATCAAATGACTACAAGTTCTGCTGGGTCAAACATGGCAAGATTTTCGTTCGCCAAAAAGTGGGCTGCAAGCATATTCAAGTCAAGAGTGAGGCGGACCTTGCTAACATTCTAAAAACCACATGACTAAATTCTGTTCTAGTTCATATTCCCATGCACAAGCATAGTTTTTTAGTTCACTCATTGTTGTCTTTTTCGAATGTATTTGTTAGATTAATTCACCTTATCTTTATTCTTGTAACCCGCACCATTTACACTATAACACTCACTATCAAACAAAATTACAATTTCACACTTATTTTACAGACAAAACAAAACAATCTACACAAACCATTCACCTCAATTTTTTCATCTCACACGTTTTATTATCCACATTCTCAACAAACCGCTTATAACCCCAGGCGACGAGATAGATCTGCTTCTATTTGCATGTACTATCTGAGGCTTGTATTTTCCCTCGTCTTCTTCGTTCCTCTGTTTGAAGTTCTTATACAAAAATGGATGATTTAAACACCATAAATACCGAGATTGAGCAGGTTTCTGTCTCAAACTCATTCGTTTGCTCGCCCGAGTTCAGCTCTAACTATCTTAACTCATCTAGTTCTCTAAAAATTCTACACGTTAATATCCGAAGTATTAACTGTAATTTCAATCAATTGTTAGTACTGATAACTAGATTAAAGTTCTCACTGGACGTGATACTATTGTCCGAGTGCTGGCTGAGCAAATGTCCAAATATTCCCTCTTTACCTGGGTATGTATCCCACGCTTCCTCTTTTAATAACCAGAACGAAGGTGTTGTTGCCTTTACTAAAAATGAGTTAAAGTGCTCTATAGAAATCCCCTCGTTTAACGACGCAAATTGCCTAGTCCTTAAATTTTCCAACAAGTTTGCACTTATCGCTCTGTATCGATCTCCCTCGTACAGAGACTTGTCACCTTTCCTTTCCAGCTTGGATGAGCTACTACGCCAGCTTACAACATACAAAACAATCGCTCTTATTGGAGACATAAATATAAACATCATGACAAGCAGCCTCGATCCTAATGCTGATGAATATTTAAACATTGCGGCATCACACGAAATGCTTCCAGCTCATACTTTCCCCACCAGACTCGCAAATTGTCTCGACCATGTATTGCTGAGATCTCCCCATACAGCCACTACCCTGGTACTTGACAGCCCTATAACAGATCATTTCCCTTTACTACATTTCTGTAACCTTAACATGACAAATAGTTCACCCAAAAAAAACAATCTCAAAAATCGACATCCCGGAGGTTATCAACGATATGGAAAATGCAGATTTTTCTTCTATTTTACAGTGCAATAATCCAAACATAGCAGCTGAACTTTTCGTCTCTCTTCTGTCTACATCCATAAAAGTGCACACTCACTCCTCAATATTACCTAGCAGACTGCGTATTAGGAAACCGTGGATTACTCCTGGCCTTTTAAGATGTGTACGACATAGGGATAAACTGTCTAGGACTTTTCTGAAAGATCCTGATAATGACTCACACAAGCTAGTCTTCCACCGATATCGTAATCATTGCAATAATCTCCTAAAAAAAATAAAAGAAGACTATGAAACTTCCGAGTTCCATAAGGCCAGGAATAACCCAAAAGAGACATGGCGTCTTATCACGCAAGTAGCGAACCTAAATCAGAGGAACAAAGAACCCGCCTCGGAGTTGCTTAACTGCTGTGACGATCCCTCCCAATCAGTTAACGAAGTCAATCACTACTTCGCTAGTGTCGGAAGTAATCTAGCATCTAAAATCCGGCAAACTACTCCTTCCACAGTCAATATAGATACTCAACCTCTACCCATAGTACCGAGCTCTGTCAAGCCGCCCCCATCCGGCTCAATGGTTCTGTATGACGTGGACTGTGATGAAGTGGAAAAAATTATCCAAAATTTGAAAGACAAATGTGCTGTCGGTCATGATGGTATCTCGGCGTCCGTTGTTAAGGCTACTAGGCACACTATCATCCCCATTTTAGTACACATATTTAGTTTGTGTCTCTCCTCAGGTGTTTTTCCGGATGTCTTCAAAACCGCTATAATTCATCCTATATTCAAAGATGGGGACAGGGACGGTGTCTCTAACTATAGACCTATATCTGTCCTTACCACTTTGTCCAAAATTTTTGAAAAAATTATTAACAACAGGCTTGTAAGCTTTCTTACAAATAATAATATTTTAGCTTCCAATCAGTTTGGCTTCAGAGCTGGAAAATCTACGGATGATGCAGTTCTGGAGCTTACAGATACAATAATTGGCCATCTAAACAACAAACATAAAGCTCTTGGTATCTTCCTGGATTTATCCAAGGCTTTCGACACCGTTTCTGTCCCCTTACTAATTTCTAAGCTGGAGAGCATTGGAATTCGCGGTATTGCTAACGATGTCTTTCGTAGCTACCTGACAGATCGCCGGCAGGTAGTTACAATTGAAACCTTTACCAGTGAAGAGGAGATGGTTACTTTTGGCGTGCCTCAGGGTAGTGTCCTTGGACCTACTCTCTTCCTCATTTATGTGAATGAACTCTGCCAACTATCTCCCCTAAACTGTAAGATCATCACATATGCCGACGATACAGCGCTTGTCATCCATGGCAAGGACTGGTCTGAAACCTTCAATAAAGCAGAGATGGCTCTCAGCGTGGTCATGTACTGGTTAAACACAAACCTTCTCACGCTAAATATCACCAAAACCAAGTTTATACCCTTTACCCCAGGCATTTTAAGCCAGCCACCCTGTTCCCTCAAAATTAAAGCTCACGTTTGCACACTTATTGATTTTTCTGCTTGCAACTGCACACCTATCGAACGAACTGATGATATTAAATATCTTGGAGTTATCATAGACAATCACCTTAAATGGAAAAAGCAGATTGACTCTACAGTGAAACGTGTGCGAAGATTAATTTATATATTTAAAAAACTTAGGGGGGCTGCTGGCTTCAAATGTCTGATAACTGTCTACCTTGCTCTCGCTCAATCAGTCCTTGGGTATTGCGTTACCACGTGGGGAGGAGCGCACAAAACTACCATGCTGCGTCTAGAAAGGGCGCAGAGGGCTGTACTAAAGGTCCTATCAAAGAAGCCAATCCGCTTTCCGACTTCTGACCTCTATTCAGTTTGCAAGGTCCTCACAGTTAGGCAGCTCTTCGTACTGCAGACTATACTCAGAAAACACAAACAGATGCATTACGACCCAACTTATAGTACTTCTGTACGCCTCGCTGGCAGAGTCTGTAAAAATCTACCCTGTAGAACAGCAGTTGCGAGAAGACATTTTAGGTTTATCAGCCCCAAGCTTTATAACAGGATTAACAAGACCTTAAATATTTATCATTTATCCCGGGGTCTCCTGAGAAGGAAGTTGACTGAGTGGTTGAAACCATTGTCATATGATGAAACTGAAGAAATTGTGGAAACCTAACAAGCACAAATACTCCCACACACCTAAACTCTTACACACACTCTCACTTACACCCACACTCTACACCTGCACATGCACACACACACTCCCACACACCCCCACTTTTCTAATATAGTTTACCCCTATGTTTACCAAACTATAAAAATTAGTTTTAAGTCTGGAACAATTGTTTTCCTGTTTGGATGGGCGTTGATAGCTGCGACACAGTTTTAATTTTTTGTAGCTATCACCGTTTTCTTTGTAACTGAGCCTATTGTCTATGTTCCAAAATAAAAAACTTTTACTTTTTTTTTTTTTACTTTTACTATTTCTATGACGTCATGACGTGTTTTTTGATTTTAATTTTTTTTCTCAGAAATGAAGAAATAAAAAAAAATAAAAAAAATGTATTTGAACTCAGGATATGAAAATAAAGAAATGGTATTTTTGTTTTATGGCCGTGTCATTTTTGAAATGTTGTCAATTTAGGGTGCTCGAGTAGCTTTGACGTTTCAGTGCAACCACTTTAATTACAAAAGTTAAGTAATTATTAGCGACTGTTTTACCAAACATTATTGATGTTTCAACGTCTGTTATTCTTAAGCAACGTTTATAAATAAAACCCTTTGTTTCGACGTTTGATTTCACGCATGCTTTTGAGTGAAAAACTATGAATAATGTTTTGTTCTTGCAGTTGCTTTTATAAGAAAAGAAAGAATAACGATTATTTGGGACAGAGTTCGTGAAACACAGAATACAAAATGAAAAAGTGAAAATAATGTTAAACAACAATAGTGTGTGCCTCGCGGCTGCGCCAAAAAGGTTCATTTCAGCATTAATGCCAGACAAATCCAGTCTGACGCTGGTTTTCTAAAAAACCTTAAGGAACAAGTGACGGGGAGTACAAACAGTTGGGATGTAATAAGTATTGTTATCCACTTGCTATAAAAATCAAAATATGTTTGTGTAATTGGGATTTGTCTGTAAACGCACCCTCAATTCAGGATGAATCTGTAAAATATTTAATTGCGCTTTTACATTATGAGCAACACAAAATACATCCATACTATAATGCGTTCCTTACAAATACAGATAGACACCAAAAGATAAGTACCGACCAATTTCGATTTAAATTGAGCAGTCAAAAATGTTCGTTCGATTTTCAAATTAAAGGACTCATTTCAACGGCACCCTGTGCCAGCACCGGACGAAATGCTTCAACGTTAACTGATTGAACCACCGACTAACCTAGATTCAATTTTAGTTTTTAACACGATTACGCCAGCGAACAGTCAGCTTTAGCTAAGAGCGTAAGATGAAACCACAGGGCCCTAATCGTAGTTTAACCACAGTTTAACGGGCCAAGTTAAATGACTGGTAATGTACCCACTTTGCGAATGAAATTTTCAAAGCTGTTGCCGTTTGGTTGAAGCTCTCACATTGGGTCTGTTATACTTGTTATTGGTTAGATACTTGTAAGTAAAATATGAGTATTTTACCAGTTCCCGCGGCCCATGTGCAGAATCAGCCTATATGTTGTTGTTCCAATGTTCCCAATGCTGGGACATAGGTATCCTCTCTTTGAGAGGGAGTGGGCTGTAATCCACCACACGACGGGAGGCACGACGGTTCTATATGATAGGTATGGTAGATACAGCGTGGCGATTTAGTCCCTACATCCGTCAAGGGGGTGATTCTACCCGCCATACTAAACAACTTTCGCTATAACATTAATATGCGATTCGTGGCAAAAACTATTCAACCGTAGACAGACTATCTCGATGCATGTACTGACTGCATGACTCGTAAGTATAATTATGAGTTTCATAGCGAACATTGTTTAGTATGGGGGGTAAAATCAACCGGTTGATAGATGCAGGAGACCATATCGCCACCCGGTATAATAAAACGTGACTCAAAAAACCTTTTCACCTCACAAGCTCGGAAAGATTCTGTTTATCATTCGCAAATCTGAGTGCAAAAGTGCATTTTATCCGCTAGCGTGGAAAGAGTTTTTAAAATTCGAACCTTTCTAGGTATTCAATAATTTTCTATACCGCCGGGTCCACTGAAAATGCATAAATACTTATTCATGTCAATGCGCCAACCTCATGTTTAGAATAATCGCACTGGCCAGTAAACGACTGCATGAAAAAAAAATCTCACTTTTGTAACAACATCCCCGAGATTGCAAGAAAGTTAAAGTTGTCGCGGACATGTGGGTGTGGCACAGGAAGAATGGGCGGCCAGTGACAGTCAATGACAGCTGTCAGTCGAAGAAAGTGCGTGCGCGCCCTGGTACGCATTATAATTGGTCCGTGAAAACCGCATTTTTAATCTTAATTCATCCGCACCCGCTAAAACTATAAACTTATGTGTATTATCCCGTAATCCTTGGGGATTTGCCATTGTTTGGTTTAAAATTAATAATATAACAACCCTCGTCCGATTAATGTGCATTAAGATAGACTTTCAAAGTGATCGGTGTGATTCGAGAAGACGCGTGGTGGCCACCAGCGCAGAAAACCTTCAAGACTGAACAAGAAGCTCATCCAGGTACCGCTTTTGCATTATTTTGGTGGGATTTAGCTACATACGACACCTTACTGCCACCAATCACTGTAATTTTGCAGGCACAAAACATAGGCATCTTGAATCGGCGCGCACTCCATGCGCAGATTTTTCTAGTCCTCATACCGCATAGGAAACACGGCTATTTACACGCCTGTCCCATTATAAAAAGGGCCTGCAAGTGGGAAACTGGGGTGTATAACCATTTGGTTTCTTATAACGTACGTACCTACAGCTGGACAAAACACACAGTTCGTGTTTTGTGCAGCTGTAGTTCAATAAACTGGTGCTTTATGTAAAGCAGTAGGCCGGCTTAATTCAAATTCAAATTTATTTATATTGCGACAACTGGATCCAAAAGAGTAGTATACAAGAACTATTGTTAGTAGGTACTTAGATACAAGATAACACTCACACACAAATACAAAAAAGCGCCGGCCACATATAAGTGGCGTCGGGCGCGGACATGGCACGTGCGGCTTCCTAGTCCATTCAAATTTCATTCAAAATGCATAGAAATAAAGCGCAATTTAGGTCACACGGCATGTCGTGGCTCGGACGTGGTTAGGTATCACGGCGGTCTTCGTGGTCCGCGCCGTATCCTCGCCCGATGCCATTTATGTGACCTGCGCCTCAGTCACGATTGTCTATCTGTCTACTAGGCAGGCTATCAAATTTTATTTAAGCACATGCCTCAGTTCAAACCAATAGTGATGTAAACTTTACAACTTAACCTGGTAGACCACAATATTCTCAATCCACTACCTATCTGATCACCAAAGCATTTTAATTAATTAAAATCCCCGCTAAACTACTAAAACAATATTAATGTAATCTCTTCCTAAGCTTGTCTTTGTTTTTCTATGCTATCTATACAGAGCTTATCATCAGGATCGGGTTACACAGCTGACGTTGATGGGGGTGACTTAAGTAGATTATTGTCAAGTAAGTTCCTATATGGTGTACCAAAACAACTATGGAAGATGTTCTTTGTGTTTACGGAAATAACCTTAGGATTGTTTTCTTTCCGCGAATCTGTAAAATAATATCATGGTCATCATGTTTCTCGTCGTTAGTAGATATAGAACTACTTAACACACAGCCACAATGCAGATTATTCTAGTTAAGTTCTTTCCTACTAAACAACAACTCCTTTAATCATAACCTTTAGCCCCCATTCATAAATGCTGCTTAAAGTAAAGTAATGATTAGCGCCTGTATAACCATACATTTTTGACGTTTAAACGTCTCTTAACTTTAAGCAACTTTTATGAATAACAGGACAAGGGTTTCCTTTTTTCAAATCGAACCTTTTTTTTCAATAGAGGTTGGTATATTCATCGAAACTGGTAACCTTAAAGAACTTAAAACCATTTTTAGTCTATGATAGAACTTAATTGCAAAATGTTAAGCAAGATTAAAATTAAAATTGTAGAAATCTTTCATTTCGTGGCAAGACGTCGTGTTCGGGTTCACGACAAGTCAATCGCCATCCTAAGGATGCCTCGTTGAGAGGTGGAACACGAAACACGTGTCGCTTTCTTACAGGGTTTTTTATGATTCTTTAGGAATAGTTAAGCGGAAGAGGTTACTAAATATATCTACGCCAATTGTACTTTTTTAATATTACATTTGGTAAATTTGGTTTCTAAAAGTGGAGTCTAGGTAAAAGAAAATATGTTATTTTTCCGCATAATAATTATGTATTAAGAATCGAAAATCGAAGCCAACGTTGAAGGCGGACGATGAAAACAAAGTAACACCCTTGAAAAAAAATTGATTAGCAACAGAGTCAAGAGATTCATGAATAAAAAAGTTAAATCTAAGCGTAATAAACATGTAGGTACTTAAAGACTTTGGGCGGGAAATAAATAAAAAGTTCTACAGCGGTAATGAGCCCTGAGATTGGTCCCTCAACTTTCAATGTTCATTATATCGTTGAAAACTTTTATTACTTTCGACATATTGTTGAAAAATGTTGAAAAACGATATACGAATATCGAGTAGGTACCATTATAACCTACGTTGGGTTACTCAGTAACCTAATATCGAATGCTGGGTACAGTACGTCATGTGTTTTTTAATCGACCTCCAAAAAGGAGGAGGTTCTATGTAGCGTATGATTTTTTTATTTTATGTTATGTATGTCCATCAATATTGTCGTCAATTGTAGAGCGATTTTGAAAATTATTTTTCATTTCATAGAGGTAGCTTGCGCAGTGGACCCATATTTTTTTAATTAACTTTGCTTAGATAGTTTTTGAGTTAGCTTCAATATTACGTATTTTTCACAATTAGCCTATGTAGATCATGTTATGATAATTTCCTGTCACTGTTATTTACATAGCAGGTCGTGGTATTTGAATTTTATAGGGTAGGTACCACAACTAAAAAGTTGTTTTGTTTTAGTAAGTAGGATAGAGCAGCATGTGTCACAGGTATGTATAATATGTGCAAAGGACGTAAAAATTAGATACTGCATGTTATCGCGAACAAAAGTTGCTTCCTTGTGCCGCCCGCGCCACGACCACGACTGATAGCAGATGCAACACGGAAGAGTGATGCAAAGAGTAATTAATACCTAATAAAATATTATATTTTCTGCAATTAAGACTATTTCATGAAAATATGTCGATTTATAGCTAATATAATTTAAAGAGCTATATTGGTGTTTTGAATTATTAAAATGAAGTAAGTATACCTAATTATCTTATCACAATTGCCGCGTAATGAATTTCGCCAATTTCCATAAAACAGCGCCGCAATGTGCAAAAAAACATTAGAAATTTTGAATTTCGTGGGCTACCTTGAAGGAGTTACCTGAAACTGTTCACGAGACGGCTGTTCCAACACTATTATGTTACTGCTATGTAATTACCATTCAGCTGTCCGAAAATAAAAGCAGACTTCCCGATTATCCGACAACCAATATCATTATCGAATATCGATGTCTCCCCGTAATTGGTTTGCAGAAGTTAGATTGCCGTTGTCTCTGGTAACAATACATATGGCGCTATCACCAAACGTACGTACTTAGACTATCTGGTTAGTCTGCGAGCTTGGTTGTAATGTATATGTCTATGTCTGCAGGTTAAGTTGAAATCCGATCCCAATTAGCTTGTTATTGATATCTATCCAGCTAATCCACACATTATTATTCATAGAATATCATATTATCATCACGCTGGCGTGATTCTAATCCTTGGGTAAATACTGGTAGGTATAACCACCGTTATTTCGTCTTATTGTGGTGATTCGCCCGAATTTACTCGCCCGAAACAGGCGAATCGACACTTTCAAATAGTATATTTTTCGAATCCTGGAATGCGAATCGAATTCTGGAGTTGTCGATTCGCCTACAAATAAATTAACTTCAATAAACCGATCTCTCCAATAAGCCGATATTTCACCAGTTTCGATACCAGCCGCCTTAGCAACCTTTGTGACTGGTATGGTCATGATAATGACCGTGAGTGTGAACGGCTTGCCGATTTCGGTGGAATGGAGTAGAGGGGGGGTTAGCCGTTTAGTAACAGTTGATGAGCTATTTAATTGGTTGTAACATAGCTTTGGTTAACGGTTTTTGTTGGATCACTAGTTAGTCTCTGAATTGTAGACCAGGCTTTCTTGCTGCTGTGGATCATGTTGTTGTTAGTAACCGTAGTAATCCATTTTTGACTTTATGTTCTCTAGAGGGCGCCATATTCAATTTAATGTAACGTCATACAGCGGACGACCGAGACGCTAAATTATGATGAGTAGTTTAGATGTTATGAGGGAACAGATGGACATACATACATACATACCGGTTAAAATCAAAACCCACCTTTTTCCTTCGCCGTAGTCGGGTAAAAACGGAGTTTAAACAGAATCTGTTTTGGTTTAATCGCTGCTTGTACTTCGCACGTGATGGGTCTTTGTTGTGTGTTAGTATTAAGCTGGCAAACGGATTTTACACTAAATACTTATAGAATTAATTTCACTACTGACGAAAATTCAAACAGGGTTGTAACCACGTTTCCAAAAGAGGTATGAAAGTAGAATAAATGCTGTCGAAATGTGTTCCTTGCGAAGTATGTGTGGTGTAACTAATAACTATGAATTATAAGCTGAGAAATGATGCGATAGGGCAATGGTGCGGTGGTAGTGATGTGATAGGGCAATGGTTAAAAGAGTGTACTCAGATGGTTGGGTCATGTTGAGACAATGAATGAAAGGCGACTAACAAAAGGTATATTCATGGCAGGTATCCTAACGCCGCAAAAAACGCCGGGAGGGACGCCCTAGAAAGATATATAGTGACCTTATTGGTGATGTTCTTCAGTAAGGTCAGGTGCATTGTACTCGCAACTCGTGCGTGTATAACCAGATTTATGAACGTAAACGAAGCAAAAGAAGTATGTAAGGATCGTAACAGGTGGCCTTCTGTAGTAACTGCCCGGAAAGAAGGTGTGAGTTTATTTATGTATGTAATAATATTTAAAAAAATATACCTACTGAAGTTTCCACCCACGTTGCTGTTACCAGAGTATGTCGTACTCCGTCTACTAACTTAAGTCTACAAGTAGGTAAAGGATACTTAATCGCATTATATGAAGGATCATAACAAAGCATCTAACTACTGCATTTAGCTTTACAGTAATGCCCGTTTTCACCAACGCTGGGCGACGCCTTAATGAATTCCTTAATAAAACTTTCGGCGCTAAGCCGAGTGTTGAAAATACAACAGCGCACTTTTAATTGGTTTCTGAAATGTACGATTGCTTTCCCAGATACAAGTTTGGAAAATTCAATCCAAATTCGCTAACCATGAAAAGTTATTTCCTATAACTAAATACATGACGTATTTAATCAACTTTAAGTGGTTGCAACAGAGCTGGCACTGGAGGAAATACAGCTTAATTTTCTGTCACTTCAATTAATAACAGTGTATAATATGAGTGGCATAGTGAAAGTGATACCGACTTACTTCTCGTATTCGGTTTAAGGTCTCTGCACAAAGCGGGCGCGGCGCGGCGGGACGGGACGACGACTTGAATGGACTAGATATTACGGACGACGTCACACAGAGCGACGGTTACCGTCGCGTCGAGCGGGACGGCTCTGTGTGGCGTCGTCCGAAATATCTAGTACATTACAACTGCTCAGCGTCGCGTCGCCGTCCCGTCCCGCCGCGCCGCGCCCGCTGTGTGCAGAGACCTTAAAACAGCCGCCTGAATATCTTATCAGAAGGCCAAAAACGTTTAAAATGCTGACTCAATCTCATATTAGTGGCAATCAATGACAAAAATTTATGAAAATTAGAGATATTAGACTTCGTTCGCATTCTATTCTATGAGTATTGTCCCTCTGGTTACACATAAAGTATCTTACCTGAATCGAAAACACAATACCTACATTTTGAAAAAAGAACCTATCCGGCACAGTGAAATGAGCTGTTTTCCATTTCGAAACCATTTTGTGCGCTGGGGAGGCGGGTGATTTCGGGAATTTGTGTGTGTCTCATGTAATTTTGGCGTTCAAAAAGTGCTGATTCTTAGCTTTTAAATGAATGACTCTTAATTTTTGATTTTGTGTTAACCTTTGGTTTGCCGGAATGTATACAATGGATATTTAATTGTATCTATAATTACGGCATACGACAGTTTAAAACTGACGTTTAACCACTTTAAAATTAGAACTTAACAGCCACACTTTTGAAATTAGAATGCAGAAGGTGCTTACATACAAGAGAGAGACAATCGTATCAACATCCTGTTTCTTCCTAGTTTCTTTTTGCACGTGTGTTCCAGGCTAATTAGCGGGAACATTTGTAACTGTTACAGGGGCTGATGTGATCTGAAAACGTTTACCTATTAGCGGACCATTGTTGAGATAGAGATTGATGAATGGAGGTTTTTCTATTTCAATTGACAACACCACTCATCTAGTGAATAACGAAGAACTTTATTTTACCTTACATGTCGTTAATGTTAATAAACGCTAAGAAAATTAAGAGTTTCATATTAATTATACACTTTAGGTACAGCTCGATCTTGATTAGAAACAACCCACGGTTTGGATTAGGTACCTACCTACATCAAAGACAGCTTCGAATTAGCCAATGAAATACATTAATTTTATTCAAAATCACAGTTCCTACTAAAGAAAAATATACTTTAAGGCTCCCGCTGACAGGTCCAACGTGACGGCGTGACGGACGCGACTCTGACAGAACAATTTCTATGAAAACTTCACGGTAGGACAATATTACCTGTGTCGTATCGCCCCTGACTGCCTGGAGTAGGAATCACAAAAATAAGTACCCACATAATATCATTTTGTTGTACCTAAGTACCTTCATGAAAACACCATCATACCCGCACCAAGGAATTCCCAAGGACGTTTTCTTACCAATAGATGGTAATTTGCACACTCCTCGTGCAAAAATGTACATAAATTTAAATGCAACTTCCTCAAAAGAGTGAATAGTGGTGCAATATAAAAGTTGTGCGAATATTTCGTAGCAGTCTTGTATTGCATTCTGTGGCAAATTGAATTCTTGCATACAAGCTGATGCGGTCACCTCGAGAGTACCAAGTGCTTATGTAAATGTACGTAATGGTCACAAGGCGCAGATACCCGTGTTTGGAAGCCATCTTGTTTCTGCTTTTCTTGCAGGAAGATTTAGTTTTACTGTGTTTTTTTTTAATACTCAATACTCAATATCTTTATTGCTTTACCATAATGTGTACTTAGGTGGTACCTAACTTTATAATTTAGATCACTATGGACCCTGTAGGGCACAGCCAAAGGGTAGATTAATGATTAATTATTAATGATGATAGATTAATTATTAATGATGGTTGGTTAAGGGTCTTGGTTTTCATTTCGAACTGGATTTTAATTTAAATTAGTGTTAAACCTGTCAGTTTTAACGCATCATGGAACTACAACGGAAGTAGAAAACTATTAGTATGATTAACCTACCTACCTTCTACATAGGCATTAAAAGTATCTTACGAACCTAGTACCTACCTTAGTACCTTATAAGTAGTTAACTGTATTTAAATTACGATTATGAAAAACTTTCCTCGACTGTAATAATCCCAACTAATATTGTAAATATGCGAAAGTAAGTTTGTTTGTTACGCTTTCACGCTAAAACGGCTTAACGGATTTGGATGAAATTTGTTTCATGGGCAGACTATGACCTACTATCTAATTGCGTAAAACGTTTTAGTAAACGATTCCAACTGATCTGTTTCATTTTGACAGTTCAACAACATTCATTGCGTTGTTTACGTTGTTGATAAGATTTTTTTTCGAACTTTGAAGCAATGGATTACCAATCTGTTTCAAACCGATCCAGATTGTGATAGATCGTGTATTACGCAATTAAGGTGCCGGATTAGGACATAGGATACTTTATAACCCGACGGGATGAGACTTCCGGCTGAAACCGCGAGGCGCAGCTAGTTAATAATAATTAATAAAGTTTCGAGCCGTTATTAATTAACTTCCTTACATACTTAATTAAATGTTGACGAATTTTCATTCGAGGAATTTTATTATCAAGATTTAACGTCACAAGAAACCAATTATACAGCTCATTACCGACGAACAACTTTTAATTCGAATAATTAGTTAAATAATATGAATAATTTAATGACGTGGCATTTAGACATCTGCTACTGAAAAATTCCTAATGCAAAACTCAATAAATATTTGTACAACCTGGGAATCGAACAAACGCTCAGTAGTCGCACTTGCAACCCCTACCGCAACAAGGCAGTTCGGTGATTAATAATTTTGTCATCATATTTGTCTACAGGTTACAGCGCCAGTCAAATAAATTTTCACAAGAATACAGCATCTTTCTCAGTCTTTCACTAAAGTATTAACGAGGATCCGCTTACGCAGAAAGTAATGCTACCCACTTTAAATTTCCAAAATATACAAAATTAAATTCCACAAAGGATCTAATGCACATCACACCGCGAAGCTCTCTGGGGATCACTCACGAAATTTCCTATTTCCGAGGTGCAAAACAAGCGGCAACACTGAAGCGCCGCCTAACGATGCCGACGTCACCACGCCATCGCATTGTGAATATTGAATGAGCCCCACTCTTATTTGAATGGGCCGCGATACTTGGGCACAGAATAGATAGGTACAGAAGTTTGCCTCCATACAACGGGAGAAAACAGGCGCACGCACTCATAGACGTGTAAGTACTGTGATCTCAAATTACGTCACAAACAAATGCCAATTGCGGACGCGAGTGTTCCTGCACTCGCTATACGTAGACTCGTGTCTACATGTAATGAAATGATTTATTTTTCTGTAAATAGGGTACAAACACTTTTACACATCAATAATATTTTAAGAACTAGATGAGGTCGGCGATTCCTATCTGACTACTCGTCTACGTCTCTTTTAAAGTCCAGACATAATATTGGTCAGATCATGTGACGACCATGTAGATTAGTGTCTGAAGTGGTTTTTTGACGAAAGAACCATACAGATTGAGTTGACCTGTTCAGTCAATGCACGCATTTGTCAGTAATCGAGGAGCTCAACTCATTACTTAAAAGCTCAACGATTCGATGAACAATACCAAAGAAAGGACATTTAGGTAGGCCGCATAAAGTACTCAAACTGCCAGTCCATGATTAAAACTAATTGCGAAAAGAAGAAAAAAACAATGAACCACATAGTCTTCGCATTCACAATAATTAAAGTAATATTTTACAAGGTAATTATTCTTGTGTACATATAAAATTAATCAACGTCAAGGTGTTTATAAAATTCCATAAATAATTTTAGTCAGATCATTTGAACACCGTAAGGACTATTTCTGCTTGCAGCGCTCGGCCGCTATAGTAACGCTTACCTACAAAAAAAAGGGGCGGTAAACAGATGTGTTCTTCGTGTGCACGGGATTTTGTTTTCAAAGTGGTACGATATGCGTGACCGTGATGGTACATGACTGTGTTGCTTGTTTTATGGAGCCGACTTTCTGTACCAATATATTCTGTGACTTTGATATCGGTGCTTAGGTATCGGCCGTACTTGGTATCGTTACTTATTATTAAACCAGGGAAATGGAAACGAATCTTAGATGTAATGGAACTGAGGGAGTTTGATTTGTGTTTTACAAAGTGGATTCTTCGAGACTCGTTTGAGAGGTTTTCAGTGTGAAAGGAGAAAATGGTTAATAGATTTTGTAAATCTCTTTTGTTTTTGGTGTTGCTGAGATGTCTGTTTTTGGTATTATTACTGGGAATTATAACAGCGATGACAGTTTAATCTCAGGACCGTGGAAACAATCGGATTATAGCACCAAAAGCTGAATAAATATCTGCCCAAGTCGACTCAAAATATAGAGAATATTTTGTGTCGGATTTGGTAAAAATGACAATGTTCAATACTGTAGGCACCATCATAGCGGTCTAATACATCTATGTTTAGACATATTATAAATTAAAGTCTATTTTCGTGTGTTTGTGTGATCTCGTTAGTCTTCTAAACTACGTAATGGACTTTGATAAGGTTATCACCATCATTTAGAGAATTTATTCGTTAGGCATAATAAACATTTTTATTAAACTTACATAATGAAGGAATCTCCCTTTTCCTCAAGTCATAAAACCGTGTGCAGCAGAGGCGGGTCGCTAGTAATCTGTATAGCTAAAAAAACACGGTCAAAAACGATAAATTAATCTCACACCAAATCAATAGGAATCGGAAATCTAAATCGCGAATAACCTCCTTCATTATTCAATATTAACAAAAAACTTTATATCCCAACACCTATATTAGGGATAAACATTTTTCTTATAAAGACACGGATGAGGGTAGACAGTGAACTGGCATATTAAATTATGTGCGACGTAAGGTAAAGAGGGATAATCCTACAAAGTCGCGCTACTTTATTGAACACGGCACGTATAATCCTACTTTTTATAGCAATCCCTGTTATGTTAGCTTTAATTATGTCATTACAGGAGTAGGTCCATATTAAGCCATAAATAATCAAGATAATGTTGTGGTGGATTAAGGATTTTGGTTCTTGTAACTTTTAAAACAGGGCTTATAAAATTTTGTGTTCAAGGAAAATATCGTTTGTTGAAGAAAGTCTGATAGTTAAAATATGGGACAATCTTTACTCATTATAAATCAAAATGAAGGCTTTGTTTTTCTTAGAACAACATTTGCCAATCGACTATACAACACAATAATAATATCGTTGAGTTTCTACGATAAACCAATATAACTTAATATTGTTATTAAATATTGTGTAAGTTACCGGAATTATATGAAACCAGGGAATTGTACACAATTCCTAGGAAATGTATGCAATTCCGGTTCGAACCCACTTAAGAAATGTAAAGAATTTCTAGGAAAACTGCATATTTCAAAATATATCACAGATATCTATTTTAGGAATTGTACACATTTCATAGGAATTGTATATATAATTGGATTACATACTTTTCCGTTAACATAAGCGCTAAAACTAATAAATCCTCCTCAGTGAATATTTCCTAGTAATTCTGTACTTTTGTTCGAGTTCTATTAAAAAAAAGAACAAGTTTTTAGTAAGGCAGATACTCGGAAAAACTAATAACGACCTATTTACTAGGTATACTTTCTTCGAAAGTTAAACTTATTATGAATATTATCAACATCATTCTGAGAATTATTAATCGATCAAAACAATCTGAAAGTACAGGTTGGTTAAGTATAAGAATTTTCTTTTCAGCTGAACAAAAGGCAGTTTTTATACATGTTTGGAAGAATATTATTTTTCCATCAGCCAGGCCCACACTAAGTTTACCAGGACTAGGGCATTAGGAATCCTCCGACTTTAGTACCTTTAGAATGTCAAGATTTTGTTTTAGAAGCACGGATGCAGACAAAAACAAAAACCTCGTAATTTGGGAGCAGTTCATAGACATTTTGGTACAAAATTATGCTCTTACTGAGGTAGGTATTATTGCCAAACATCCTTGGTCTCCAACGTATTGTCTTTAATTTTATTACATAATATACTTTTTTTATAAGGACACGTTTGATGTGAGTTTCGAACTTTCTATCTAGTGATAGTGAGTTCAGTAACCGACTTTGGTATCAAAAGTGTTTGTCTTCTTTTGAGTTGGCATAAATTATATTTACCAGTCAGCTTAGTGGTAGCGGCACTAACCCAGAGTATGTTTGACGTACTCAATATCTTTATTGCTTTACCATGTGTACTTAGGTGGTAATTATAATATGTTTTAGATCATTATGGACCCTGTAGGTTAGGTACGTTTGCGTATCGCCATATAATTCGCCAAATAATTACTGGAATAAGGAAGATTAATAAGTAAGATGTCCAGACTTTTTTGCAAATGTCTGGCTTTTTCTCGACTCTTCAAATTTCGGAACCATTTACTTTTTTTTTCTTCTGATTTGTATGTAAATAATCTGACACTATCAGCTAGATTCCATTATAGGCTTGATTCGATTATTGGAGTGTTACTAGATTCCAGCGATGGATTAAAATACTGAATCAATGTAAATCAGCTCTAACACAAACCATTTCAACAAACCAACTAAAAACAGAAAATTCACAAGAAGATAATAAAATCCGGCAACATCTTAAGGATTTTTACAAAGATCCTTAATGTATTTACGATTTCCTTACGACCATAATAATAGGCTTAGTGAGGAGCCATTTTATTGGACAATGAGGGTCCCTTCAAAGCTTTTATCAAGGTCACCATAAAAACAGCAATTGTGTCCAAAAAATAGTCTCTTTTATTGAAGATTGACAACGTAATTGACATCGTGGTCAAAATAAGGTTAGTTTTTGACAAAATATTTTTGACTTTTCGGATTATTTCATCAATATCTTGCTTTAAATATCTAGATGGATAAAACATTTATTCAGTGCATATAATAGTACATTATGATACAAGTGTGCGGTGTTGGTCATTACACACGAGACGGTATTGTCCGCGCGAGCCGCAGGCGAGCGCGATAAGGTAGTCGAGAGTGTAATGATCAACGCACTCGCGTTTCATACGACGTTTTTCAACACACTTGCGAGGAAATAAACAGACTTGTAAGAATGTATGCTACAATAACGTAATTATAAAGTTCAACTGACCATTGTTGCCATGTACTGATTATCCGGAGCTTCTTTTAAAAACTTTTCAACGTAGGTTGGTGTTACTTTAGATTTCGTATTGATAATATTATTTTAAATATGTATTAGTCTATGAAAATAACCACACAGCGAAACCGGCAACAAATATGTATGGAAAATGGCGCGACGGTTTTGTTTTTCCGCAGTTGTAAATAAAGGCACTGGCAACTGGCAAACCCGCTAAACAGCCTACACCTATTAAAAAATGTATAAAAACAAAATAATATTTTGAAAGACTGAAAAATGCGTGTATTGGATTTTCAGCAGAAAAATACACCTTATATTACTATAAGTACAGTAATCAAATTGTAAATGGTTAAATAAAATATAATAAATAATGGCAACATTCCGTTCAGTCGGCATGGACATGGCATGGAGTCGCGCGCCGCCTCCTAAAAACTATACGACCGCATTCCGAGATATGCCCTAATCGCCCACACTTCTCACATCAATATTTTGCGTTCCAATTTAGTTATGATATGATTATGAAAGCTGAGGGCTGTCATCAATTTGGAACGCTAGTGAATGTGCTAATGCTGGGGCCACATTGTCGCGATAAAGCGAACTTAACTCCACGGGCTCTCTTTTATTCAGCGAGACGTCGAGCTGTGTGCGAGAGAGAGCGCGCGCAGTATAGTTTGTCTTATCGCGACAATGTGGCCCCAGCATATCAGTGCTCGCCCAACGTCAAAACTTAAAACATTACTTATTTCTTTGTGTATAGCCATCAATTTTCTTCCTCTTTTTTGGTTAGGTGGCGACGGTAGCCAGAATCACAATTTCGAAAAAATGCCTATAACAACACAGCCAAATAACGGTTCACGGAGCAAACATAAGTTATCCCGCTCAAGCTTATTCGGAACGGGTGTAAGCACGCTCAAATCGATTCGATTTCATTACATTTACATCGTAATTCGGAACGCAGTCTACGACTAACGGTTTGACACAGGAAAAAAAAAAAAGTACTCTGTGATCAGTAAAAATGTAATGAGTGCTAAGATGGAATTTTGTTTACAATGTTATTTTTGGTCATAACAGTGCTTTTTAACATGGAATAGATACACCAAAGCGAGCTGAGCTTGTATTTATTTGCAAGTTCATTGAAGTATGCCAAAAAAACGTTTTCTGAAAATGACTTGGCATTTTTGTTGTTTTTCCACTGTATAAAAGTTTCGTAGGCCGCTACGTATTTCTCCTTAGATTTTGGTGGCAACAGGCTATCACTCGCGTTTCGTGCCTCGATGAGTATTTCCGGCGGAGTCAAACCTACGTATAGCTCTTCTTCCCGTGAAGTCGACATTTTTGTTATTAATCACAACGAAAATGACATTATAGGCAAGTAAGTATTGGAAAATGACGAGCTGGTTTGTAATTTCGCGCGCCGCGCCAGCGATTCGCGCGCAGGTTTAAATAAATGCGCTGGAAAAACTGCTAGACAGCCTATTAAAAAAACACAAAATAATAGGTATTTTTGTTTTATTTTTATTCTGAATACGTACCTATTAAAAACATTATAAGGTTAATATGTAAGTAGCGAAAAATATGAAATAATATATGATGAAATATTATGTTCATCATATTTTATGTAATAAATATTATGCATAATATAAAGGCATGAAAGTCTCTTTGATGAGATTAAAAAAGCGCACATCCTCTGCTCGGGTGAAATAGTAGATAGTTCATACTAATGCCATGTAGGCACATAGTCCAGCTTCAATAAATAAGTACACAAAAGTTTTATTAAGATTACCTACATTAGGTACTTCGTAAAAAATAAAAGCATTTTCATTTGTAACAGAATATGGCCAGACTAATTTTTTTTACGTTAACTAGACAGTTAACGCCCCGGTTTGCGTATGGTATTATGTTTTACAAAAATAAAAAGCTTCACCAAAGTCAATTTCTACAATATAAATTCCATGCCGCCATGATAGTACTTACTAACTCCATACTGCCATGTCATAGGACTGGTATAGGTACTGGGTACTCCGACTAGTAAATAGTTATCTGTGGCATTACAGCACTAGTTCGTTATGGTAAAGTAAAAAGCACGCGTTTTTAATACACTGCATTATGAATCTAAAAGCGGTTCAATAAGAGCCACTTTACGAGCAAGTGTGTTGAAAAGGTACTTACGTTGTATGCAGACTAGTAAAGCTTGGACTAGTTAGCTATGTGATCAACTTCGCACATGTTCAGTTGTTTACCTGTTGCTGTTTGTAAGTAATTTGTTTAGAATATGCAAAGCAATAATCAGCTAGCTAATTAAATTTTGAATAATTAAGACACCATTTCTCATGTTTCCCGCATAGCTTCTTCAAAAAAAAGCTTTGTCACCCGTCAACATTACCAAACTTTCAAATACACGCATAATCATAAATTCCCTATTCTCACCATCTGTTTATAAGGCCCCCTATAAATTCAAATGGCGTACGATATTTCTCGTATTCCGTGGTACATCAATCTATGCCAAGTAATTCTGTCAAGAAACTGGTGCCACCGTAATTTATAGTTCAATTTCTCAAGTTAGATGACCATTCTAACTGTTCCCCGCTAATTGTCAGTCTTAATCGAAATTCTGCCTATTAAGAGTATAGAATTGTATTCAGAAACTGTTTTGTCTTAATTCCCTGACTTGGAGGATAGTCTACGAACAGACAAGGTTAATGGTGGACGACTTCAACGAAATGGTGGAGGGCTTAATTGCTTTGGTAGTCAGTTATGAAATTTTGAATAAGGCTTGGATCGAGACTAGGACGAACAATAATACCGCGTGATCTTATAAGTCAAGGGCGAAGAAATTAAACGAAACTGTGTCAAAGAATGATGATAATTTAGAGGTATGAAGGACAGGGTGTAAAGTTCACTCATCCTCTATTGAAAATTGATGATCCTCCGACCAGACGGGAGTTCTGTCTGGCGGGCAATTGCCCAAGGATTGATGTCGGATAGTCTGATTTTGTGACGTCTGAGTCTTTGATATCGGGGGGGGGGGGGGCGGGGGAATTGAATATCGGGCCTCAACGCTGAGGACCGCGACCACATACGACGCGTCTCGAAGCTAAGCTGCCTTTTGCAGTGTGGAACGCTCGGTAAATGCTGCCTCTAACGGCCTTCTTAATTGCATCATCTTGTCAGTGCTCTCCCTTAAGCGCGTTTTCCTTCGTTTGACCATGCTTACGTGAACGCATAATACGTGTATGTCCGAAAAAGCTGAGAGCACGCTCCTGGCATATTGTAGATAGCCGTTTGGTGAGTTCCTCCAGTATGGAGTAGTGATAACATAATAGCATACATAATCAGCCTATAATGTACCCGCTGTTGCGGGAACACAGGCCTCCTTTCTTCGAGAGGGAGTGGGCTGAAATCTACCTCGCAGGCCCAATGCGGGTTGGTAGATTTCACATGTCTTCAAGTGTTTCTAGGGCATGCCGGTTTCCTCACGATGCCAATAAATCAGAATATCAGAGGTGACCTTAAAGCACCAGCTTCCAGCTTCTACTTCGAATTTTTTCGTCGTCTGTTGTATGAATGTTGATGAGCCATGGTAAATGGGGCTTCTCTGATGTTCTTTAAGTCCTGTGCAGAACGTAAGTATTTTAAGGACACTTTAGCGTCATAAGTTCTTAGTAGTAGCCAGCAGTCTGGATTCCATGGAAATCAAAAACGTAACTGCTGAAGAAATCTTCCAGAACCACATAGTCTACTTCTGCCAACACTTTCGGAGAAATCAGGCGTGATGAGTTGTGCTCAATTGTTCGAGTTCACTGACCTCACCATGGTCTACGTATGCGTGTAGATGTACTATGTAAATTTTCTTTTATCCCTACATCATTATGGAAATTTGTTCTTTTGAATAATACAGAATAGTCTGATGAAAAGCTGAATATGCGTAAAGTTCGGTATTTCTTATTTTGATGACGTAATCACTTTGCGGCTTATCAACAAACTTGGCTCATTGAATATGTTTCAAATTCTTATTGTCAGATAAAGTTGGTACGAAAACGTATCATCTGCTTGACAAAACAAAATTAAATTAAACTCGTCTCTAGAAAATTCAAGTTAATTTACAGACAGAAAGCTCTATTAAAGAGAGTTGATTGATATTCATGAAAATAAAACGATATACTCAATAATACAAGTCGAGTTTTTCAGAGACAGCAATCACCATATTATTATTAATGTTCAATCAATAAACTCAGCCTGTTGCAGTCCACCTCTGCCTCTCTCAAGTTACGGCACAACCCCGATCTTTGCCTTTCCTAAACTGAAACAATAATCAATAAAAAGATTCCGCGATACGTACCCACTGAGTTACATCCAACGAGGGTCCTTTAATAAAACAAGTTGCCAAATTAGGTAAAAAAACGCCATTTTCTTTATTTCTTTTTACTTTCGTACCAAGTTCTCAAAAGTATTATAATGTTTCAGGATCTCAATGTTACAATATAGAGGGGTAGAACTTCAATATGGTGGGTGAGCAAAGTTTCTTCATTGAATCTCAGTTAAAACCTTATTTACAACTATGTCTAAATAGACAAAAGGCTTGTGGAGGGGAAGGGCTTCGTGGCTAAATGATCGCAGCCCCCCCCTACGTCACCCCTGACCCCTACGTCAACCGAAGGTTAAGCTACGCTTGCTTCGGTCCGTTCGTGGATGGGTGACCTTTCATTAGATATCGAGACACCTTCGTGTCTCGGAAAGCACGTTAAGCCGATGGTCCCGGCCGTAGATCTTTGACAGTTATTAGGGGTAGTTAGAAACCCAAAAGTCTGACAACCAGCCTTACCATAGTATCATGTTACCCAGTAACTGGATTGTGGAGGTCAGATAGGCAGTCACTCCATGTAAAATACTGTCACTCAGCTGCATCTGGTTAGACTGGAAGCTGACCCCTACATGTTGGTAAAGGCTAGGTAGATTGATTTTCGCCTTGATAGAACCACAAGTTAATAAGGCCATCTAACAAAACAAAAACAATAAAACAAGAAAACTATTGGCTTGTCTTGCAGAGCCCCCCTCAACCGACTTCTATTCCTACTCCTTCACTGTGCATGCGGTTCGGTTGCGGAGCTCACTTCAGCCTGACATTAGGGAGTGTCAAACAATTGCAGTATTTAAAAGAAGAGTGAAAGAACACTATCTTTCCACTTCGTAATAGTTGCATAGTTATTTTAAATTATATATTATTTTGTAGTGATATTTATCTTAGAAGTATTTATGTAATTATATTCTCATACTGTATGTTTATGTTTAAATTAGTGAATTGTCTTTTATTTTATTTATGTATTCTGTTTTCTCTTCTACTGTTACACACGTTGTCTACATCTCTTTTTATGTACTTTCATAACGCAGTTATGCTGAAAGAAATTTCTTTAGAAATAAGCATAACCTTTGTACGTATTTTTCTGTTCCTTTGTTCGTATCTGTTTACATGTGTGTGTATAAATGATTAAATAATAATAAATAAAATAAATAGATACAACACACACACGCACATCTTCCTGAAAATAACGTTCTACGGTAAGCGACTCCTACCTGGCTCCCCATTGTACTGGCTCTTCTAACACTTATAATAATAAACAAAGAATGTTTTCAAGCATGTTCATTCTTTTGTACATAATTGTAAACATCGCGTATAATGTTTCTTTCAATTTAATATAAAATCCCTTGAGTCTAGAATAATCTGTAACTATAATCATCTTTCTATTGTAGGTCTATACTGTGGCTTACTTCAGGTTTGTGGCTTACACTTGCAGCATTACTCGGTATACTCCAAAAGTTCCACAAGTGAACAACGTTGCCAAACTTGAAAGAAATTCTCAAGGACGTCCAGCTCTAGAAGTGATTACGGCAGCCTTGTCAACGAACTCAAAGTTAGTCATAACTCACGGACCAAACTCGGTCAACGCCATTGGGCAAACTTCCTCGCAGTCGCTAGTTGAGGAGACTTCACAACTGTTTCAGATCTCCACTAATTGTATAAATGGGAATAGTTCAATGGGTTAAATTGTTTTTCGAGAACAGGTGCTGGTGCAGTTGGACTCGAACTCGAGTTCCGTACCATTGTACAATAATCAACATACATAATTTTTGTTCTAGCGGCAATAGTAGTACACACTCTGTGAAATTCTCATTTTAACAGATAATTCGCTAGTTCGTTCTCTTAAAAGTTTGACTACTTTGGTGCAGGGTAGGCAATAAAATTAATATCTGATATTAATTTATAAATTAATATTATGATCTGTAAAAATGACTACCTGCTAGTATTTTCGTCTGTTTTTAACCGACTTCCAAAAAGGAGGAGGTTCTATGTTCGTAGCGTAGCGTAAGTATGTTTTTTTTTTATGTATGCCCTTCGATATTTTCGTCAAATGTGGACGGATGTTTTAATTCTTTTTTCATAATTATGGTAGAGGAAGCTTGCGTGGTGGTCCCAAATACATTTTACTTTACTTGGGTAGTTTTTGAGTTCGCTTCAAAAGGTAATACGTATTTTTCCCACTTTGCCTGTGGATGATGCTCTAATAAGTTCCTGTCACTGTTTTTTTTGCGACATGCACTGTTTTCCAGTTCTCGTAATATCCACGTCTCAGCTGCGTCCAGCAATATGGGGATCACAAGTGTACCGACCAGCCTGATCTTAGTGGCCTTAGCTATGTTGCGATTCCTCCATATTTTTTTAAGGTTATCCATTGCGCCTCTAGTCATAGCCATGCGCCGTTTAACCACATCCACGCAACTGCCATTGGTAACAACCATAGCACCAAGATATATGTAGGACTGAACTACGTCGCAGTTCGCAAACTGTGTCATGTCTGGCGAGTTGTTGTTGCTACGGTCTACAATCATCATCTGGTCTTACTGCGATTCATCCTCAATCCAAACGGAAGACTCACTCGCTCCATCTTTAGGAGTATTTCCTCCATGTGTTCAGCACTAGTCGCAAAAAAGGTTGTGTCATCAGCGTAGCCGAGGTTCGCAATTTTGTAGCCACCAATCGCAACACCATCAGTCCAGTCATCAAGTGTGATTCGCATAATGAGCGCAGTGTAGATGTTGAATAGGAGTGGCGATACAATACATCCCTGGCGGACACCTGTACTGAGATGAAAGCTATCCGAAACGTGGTCCTCTGTTCGCACTGATGCTATTCCTCCTTCGTAGAGTTCTCTAAGAAGGTGCACAGGGTGTTTAGGTGTGCCCATTTCCAATAGCGTCTTCCACAGGATTGGCCATTTCAGAGAGTCAAATGCTTTTGAGAAATCAACAAAGCATAATATGTAGGTCGGCTTCTTAAATTCTCGTGTTAAAAAACCACTACAAAGTGAAAAATAACTTTAATTTCGGAAGTCAGCGAAAGAACTCAAAATAAATTCAAGTTCAAGGCAGAGAAAAAAATCGTTATCACTAAAAGCACCTTTACAGCTGCTAAAAAGTTATAACATTCGTAAACTTTTAACAAAGGCTCCATCCACAGCGACGTTAAGCATGTGGGTATTTTATTATTAAAGCTCACCCAAAAATGTCAACATAACAAAACTTTGATTAAAACTTCTCGCGGCCTGAAGTTGAATGGGAAAATTTTGGAGTAACTTAACATACTTCTGAAACAACGTATTCATAACCCGGTTTGTAATTCTGAAATGTGTGAGGTATAACCTTGTTTACTTAACGAGAAAACTGCGGCGTACTTCACTATGGAATCTGAGTAGCGAATGTAGCTTTCAGTAGTTGAAGCGTCTTGCAATGGTTATTGTGACTTACACATAACATCACGCCTGTATACACCGAGGGGTTAGGCAGAGGTGTACCTATAGTACACTAACATTTCGCCAGTTATGTTTAAGTCCCATGTAATAGGGGGCGAGCCTGGAAAAACCCAATAATACTTTGCCCGACCTGGGAGTCGAACCCAGGACCTCATGCTCAGCAGCAGCGCTTGCGACCACTACTTCAACGAGGCTTGTCCGTGGGTTACAGTTTCCTCTCAAATCTGAAAGGCTGAATAAGTTACTTTAGGTAAATCATTCAGCCTTTCTTATTTTCTTTACATAATATCCAATTTGGCTAACGAATTCGGTACGAAAATCACGAGTTTTTCACATCTCTCTAGATTTTTATTAATTACATCAGAAAACGGTTCGAATTTAACATTTTATATCATTACTTTTCTCAAAAGAGAAATATCAAATATGATAAGTAACAAAAATACACTTTACAAAAGCAAACTTTTGAATATTGTAATGGCGGATACCGATAAACAAAAGCTGAATAAGATTTAGGTTTTGACTTCTGTGAAAAACAGCATAATTATAATAATTATGAAACCAATCGCAACTGACGAAAAAAATGCGGGAAATACGGGTAAAAGTAATTTATAACAGCAGTGTTGGCCTAGTGGTGTGACCGTTGGACTGCAAAGTCCATAGATCTCGAGTTCGAACCCAAGACTTGGGCGTTTGACTTTTCGGATTCATGTTCGTAGATATTGTATACTTATCATTTGCTTCGAAAACGGTGAAGGAACACAATCGTGAGGAAAAGCTTCATATGCCTGAGAAATATTTCTCGACGGCATGTGAAGCCAAGTCAGAGGCCCAATATGGCATAAAAACTCTCAGGAGCGGCACAATTCTCGTATTTTTAAGAACGTGTTAGCGTTCACAATCTGTCAAAAATACTATCAATTTACCAACATTTTTGACAAGTTTGACAGATTGCGACTTGAATCTTAACGGTTTTTAAGCACGAGAATTAGCCTTTTGGTTAGTAACTACACGAAAAAAAAGAAAATCTAATCTTCTAAAATAAACAAAAGATTAACCAAAGCAAATAATTAAGAAGATAAACACAATTAATTTCCTATTTACCATTATTACTACAGTTAATTAAACCAGATAATTAACTACGGTGTAATTACTATAGTCAACTGGAACACTTAAGCTGAATTGTAATTAATAGAATCAGATTTGTGTAATCGGCGAATAACTTAACCTTCCGTTAAGTGGGCGAGGTAGTCTGTCTTCTGCGTTCCAATTTACTGAGGATTAGTTACAAGTGCGTTTGTCTGCTGGAATAGTTTAATTTCCCCACATAGATCTATATTCCTCGAGGGGGGTGTGTGGTGAAATTACAACAGTGAAGATCGATCGAGGTTTAATCCTCATGAAACTAAACGTTACATAATCAATTTATACTGCAGATTTATGTTACACTTTATAGCGATCGGTCCCCACTTCTCACGGGTGCAATGTACATAATGATGTGGTGACATGCCAAATCATTAAGTTAAATATTTATATATGTTATACAAATAAACCAGTAATAAATCATGTATCATATGAAAACCACATCAAAATGCATTATTCTGAATATCCTAACATTCACAATTATAGTCCTCCTGAAGACTGTGTGGGTCATATTTTTTTCTCATTTGATTTTAATGATAATCGAGCACTTTGAGTTCCTCGATATTATATACGGCCTACCCAAATGTCTTTTCTTTGGGTTTGTCGAGTCGCTGAGCTCTTAAGTTCTGAGTTGAGCTACACGATTAATACCACATGTGTGCACTGACTGGACAGGTTCACTCAAATCTTTATGGTTGTTTTCTCAAAGACGATGTCACACATTAAAATCTGCATGGTCCACTTAAGTCCTGATCAAGATTATGATGATAAATAAAGTTACTTTTTTATGTATGGTTTTATAGTATATATTTACATAATTATATACCTACATACGAGTATTTAGATGTATTCAATTAATTACAACTAATCAATAGGGCTTAGATGCAATAATAATATGATACCTTCTTAGTTTTTAGAAAACCCACCTTTTAGGAAGCTGCACTTGCAACCATTAGTAGCTATGTGACTCTGCCCCTCTGTGTAATTTATGTAAACCAGCGGCCGATTTAAAAAAAAATACATTCTCCGCACTAGTTTCGTCATAGATTTTAGTCTACGAATAATACAAATAATAATTCTCGAATTTAGCCTAAATTTTAGCCTAAGGCTGCCTGTCCATTCACGTGGAGCGAGGCACCGGAGCGGAGCGAGGGAGTCATCCGGAGCGGAGTTGCGGACTGAGCGGAGCTAGGCCGAGTTCAATTTGTTTTTTTTTCGCTTCCTCGCCCCGCTTCCCGGTTTTGCATGAATTTTTAAACTAGTTCGCAAATCCCTGTCCACTGAAGCGGAGCGGAGATTTTATTCAATTCCATTAGTTAATACTGGTGCAGCTCCGCTCCGCTCCTCTCCTCTCCGCTCCAGTGGACAGTCAGTCAAATACATGTATGTAGAACAAGTAAATGTTCCACAACATTGATCGTGGGCCGGATTTGTACGTGTAATCCATACAATTGGGATTTTACGGAGTAATTTATGTTTATTATGTTGGTTCCCGATTTCGGTTGGTTTATTTTTGGTTTGTTGCGAATTTAGAACAATTTGCTCTGTAATAAATTTACCTTATTGGTCTGGGGGATAAGCGAATTATCAGGCCTTTTTTGGGGTTTTATGTAACAGGTAACAATTATCAGCGATTAGATGTTAATGTTTCCCTTGATACACAGTGGTTTTATAAAAAAAGCGAGCTTATTATTATTGCCTCTCGCATTTGTCCTAGAAAGCCAGATAAAGTGTTAAAGCTGGACCTTTTAGAAGCCCAGGCAAAGCTCGAATTATTCCAGACTTAGTAGGTAGGTATTTTTTCCTTTTTTTAAACTTGAACTTTCAAGACAATACAATTACAAAAAGTCTGTTATCGGTTAGTATGCCGATAAGAACAAAGTCATAACTAATCAGTTTTTCTCGAACATCATCAAAATAAATAGTAATGAGTTAAATTAAAAGTAATTATAAAATTTTATATTCAAAATGGGGTAACAGCGTTCATAAAAACAACCATTGAATTAATTATGAACTCCGTGATGTCTTCAATTTTTTACGATGATTAGTGGTTGGAAAATCTTTATGGGAGTAGGAAAGTTCTCGTTTCGGATGCCAAGATAGGTACTCACTTCGGGTCGCTGCGCCAGGGAATTAGTTTAGTACCTACACTAAAGCAATTATCACACTGAACCGCCGTTGCGTAGGGCGGGCCAGCCTTAGATAACAAACTGCGCGCGGGAGCGCGTCTCGCGCGCATAATTATTGTTTAAGAACCCATACTACCTCAGCTCAATTTCACTTTTTGTCTCGCTCGCACCATACTGCTCGCGAACTGAG
Source organism: Eupsilia transversa (assembly GCA_914767815.1). Classification (NCBI taxonomy): domain Eukaryota; kingdom Metazoa; phylum Arthropoda; class Insecta; order Lepidoptera; family Noctuidae; genus Eupsilia; species Eupsilia transversa. The sequence continues at coordinate 5,052,646 of OU611880.1, forward strand.
TGAGGTGCTGGTGACACCAAGGCGCCAATAGTTTAGGTAATTACTTTTTATGGCGAAAATAAAAAAACATGGTCGCTGCTTTATAGTTAGTTCAGTTATTACGCATAGTTTCATGATCTAATTTGAAGTCTTTTTGAATACCAGCGGTTTATTGTTCGGTTTGGAGGTAACTTTGATCGTGTTTTAGTTAAACATAGTACTAAACATACATCCTCAACTTTGACATATATTTCATTCAAATTTAATGCTGCAGTATTTTTGATATAACGGAGGATCATGCTTAGCAATTTGAGGCAATACCTCAAATTGCCGGCCCTTAAATCTGCCGCTCCGCGCTACGTATCAGTGAGACGGATGACGCTCTACAGCAGCACTCGACTTTTTCTTAAAAGTCCAAATAAAACTGGCCAAGTGCGAGTCGGACTCGCAGACGATGTGTTCCGTACCGTACAATATTTAGCAAAAAAACGTCGAACAAAACATGTTATTTGTACGGTAAAAATTAAGTAAAAAATCAAAGGCCCCCTTTAATTTTTAACGTTATTCATTTATTTTGATAATTTGTTGCTATAGCGGCAATAGAAATACACAATCTGTGAAAATTTTAACTGTCTCTTTACGGTTCATGAGATACAGCCCGCTGACAGACAGACGGAAAGATGGACAGAGACGGTTTAGTTAAAGGGTTCATTTTGGTACCCTTTGGGGACGAAAACCTAGAAACAGTATAAGTTGGCCTCGTATTCTATTGAAACTCCGTACTACGCTAGGCCAGCTCAAGTTCACAGTGTTACCACTGATGTGCGGGCGAAGGTCCTGCTACTTTACTACGCAGGTGCCTGCATAGTTAGTGATTATGGCAATATTGGCTCAAACCATTCATGGTAGAAAGAATACAGTTTTCATAAAATAGAAAATCCACACAATACCTCACAACTCAGCCAAATATCAAAATATTACTGATGAAAACGAATTTCAGAGTCTCGGAGATAAAACAGAAGAAGCGAATGGCTGCCAAATCTAATTCCCGACGAATTACAGAGATACGTCCGCCGGGTTAATCGGATAGAAAAGTTTGAATTCCTTAATAAAACCATATCGTCGTCTCGGTATTCTCTCCGAACATTTATCCTTTATTATTATAAAATTGGGAGCTGTTCAGAAGTTTTCTAATAACTTAGTGGATCCCTCGTTTAAATTCCAGGTAAGGGACGGGGATCTCAATCAAAGTTGGTCGCTTGAAGCGTGAAGTTGGTCAAACAGCGCGCTAACTTATGCAAAAACGTGACGTCAATTCGGTGGCGTTAATTGTGTGGGACTAATGTGCTATGGGGCTTTAGTTAAGTTGCAGAATATGAGAGTTTTAGGTGAATATAATACGGTTGTGAAAAAATATTAAAATCTGGGTGACGTAATATGCAAGAGGAACTGCACTTCTGGGAGCCATTGCATTTTTAGGGTTCCGTACCTCAAAAAGAAAAGACGGAACCCCCAAAGAATCACTTCGTTGTCTGACTGTCTTTCAAGACCCTTTTTCTCAGGAAAGCGCAAAGGTGAAGTTGATATTAATATCAAATACCATGGTCTTCGGCCCGTCTTCGGTCACCTACGGTTCTTTAGAGCTCAAAAAAAAATAAACTTCTAAGTCAACGCATAAAAATATACGGCGATACGGCGATTTATGCGACATATTTTGATACTCGCAAATAATTAAAACCTATAGGGTACTTCCCGTTGCCCTAGAATCATGAAATTTGCCAAGAAGCAAGGTCTCATAGCACAAGCAAAGGAAAAAGTCTGAAAACTGTTAATTTGTAGTTTTATCATATTTTTTTTTTTGCTATAGCTAACTTACATTTTGCTGTTGGAGAATTGACCGTGATGTTTATATACAGTGGAACATTTTTTCAACTACAAAGTTAAGTTCTTGGAATAAATTCATTCCAACTACGGAACCCTTCATTGTGCGTGGGACTACACACACTTGGCCGGTTTTTTTTGTGGAGGCAGTCGATGTTAAAGCAGTCTAAGGTGGCTTAAAAAATATTCCAGTTTTGGCAAGCTAATTGTACGGAATAGGTTTTTGCATGAACAGCTCTTTCCTCACCTGATCAATCAATAAAATCAATAAATTATAAAGGAAATTCTGTGTTTGCGGCTATAGCCTGTAGGAGTCACTGCAACAATTCTGTCAAAGTCTAACCAAATTCAATACCTCGTTGTTGTCACTGTATGTCGTTTCGTGATTGGATGGTACGAATAGCGTTGACGAATCAAGAGAACAACGTTCATCAACGCGAATAATACCAACCAATCAGCTAGCCCCAGGGAAAAGTGCGCAATTACATAATATTATTTATATCTACCTTCCCATATAAGATTAAATTATCTAACATGCAATGTTACTATAAATGTATTACCTTGAGGTACTACGAGACTTATACCTTTATACAGGGTAAAAAAAATTATACCCTGTATAAAGGTATACCCGATTGGACCATTAATTTTGTATAAGAAAATCGTATTTTTTTTTGCGAATTCTTATTTGGTCCTATAGTAAAAGTTGTTCATATTGATGGGTAGAACACCCTCTTAAATGTGGTTGCATGTTTTCAAAGTCAGCTTGTATAATTCACCTTCCTATTTTACCCAGCTAATTGCTCATAGATCCTTTAATTTATTTCCCAATCAAAGAGTGGATCTGCGTTGTAAAATTTGAATTCCAGATCATTTGGTAGGTGTATAAATTTTTTGACAAATTTATTCAGCATTCAATAAATAGGTAATTTAGTCTGTAGGCGAAAGAAACGGATAAATATTGATATTGGTAGTTTTTAAGTACCTATATGTAGAAATAGGTATGTTTTATGAGAAAATATCCAAAAAAAAACTCGCAATTTTTTTTTTCCACATCGGGGAAGCTCACCTAAGTCAGACATTATAAATGCAAACAGATTCGTCATATAAAAGGTCGTATAATATGTACACCAAATAACAAATAGAACCTCATCAAATTACGAGGCTACCCATTCTAAGCTCTTGTTTATATTCAATGAAAAAATAAAGAAGATTTATCAATAATGTATGTTACAAAAATAACAAGGGTAAAGAATATCTTATTTCTCTTTTTATACTAACCTATTTGCTTTATTTGGAATTGGGTAACTGACGCATGTGATCACGGTTAGGGTTCGAATGCTTTATTTATAGAACTAGTAGAGTAAACATTGTATAAAAAAACACAAAACGAAAAAGAACTTTAATTTCGAAAGAGTATAGTTATTTTTTAAACAAGTTTTTATTTTCCACTTTTTAGTACCTACCCTACACAAATTCGAAAACTGCCATGTAAATAATAAATAAAGCAGTGACAGGAACTTACCTATTATAACATCATCCATAGGCTAAGCGGGAAAAATACGTATGATTGAAGCTGACTTAACTAGCCACGATAATTGTATACGAGACCATCGCGCAGGCCATCTCTGATCTCTGCCAAGTGAGCCAAAAAAAATATTTCTTATATTTTTTTTAAATCCTTAGGATTTAAAAAAAATATAAAAAATATTTTTTTGCTACAGACTTGTTCTGCTCGACATGATTCGGTACGCGTCTGCATAGCTGGGCGATAAATACGTGACGGAGAAGGGTAGGTGTCTCCTCGTTATTATCAGCCATATTTTAACTACTGGTGGCGTACTATGGGTAGTGTTGGTTACTGCGCAATAGAAAAACCGATAAGAGTTCAAATCAAATTATAATTTACGACCAAACTAATCGCACTAGCAATTCGCACACTATAGTATACGGAACGCGCGATAGTTTCTAAACTGCTTGACCGGCACCTACCAACTCTGCTTATCCCCGTTCCAGCGTTATGTTGTAGACTCTGTCGAGCGCCGCTAGATAGCGCTGGCACCCCGATTAGTCAAATCACTGACATATTTCCGACATATATAATATATTTAAGTTACTGAGAAGGAAGGTGCATAATGCAGTTATTTCAGGGCAGGTGAGTCTGTGTGTTCCGTACAGGTACGTGTGGAGACGACGGCAGCCGCCACAGCTAGTGGAACCGCGTTTTTTGTTTTTGTGTAAACCACCTGGCATATCCTAGCAGGTTGTCGGCTGCTTAACCGGACTTTTCTGTGATTGCCTCAATAAGTTAAAGCCTCCATCCAGGGCATAAAACTTATAAACTAAGCGACTACACGCCTGTTGGGTACGGACCTTAGGTTAGGGCGTCGCTGAGGGAGGACAGCAAGGGACAGGCTGGGTTGGGATAAACTAGTGCAACCGCGCGCGCGAAAAATATGGGGGAGACCTTTGCCCAGCAGTGGGACAATATAGGTTAAACGAAAAAAAAAAAAAAAAAAAAAACCGCGCGCTCACACCAACCTTTTAAGGTCAGCACCGCTGACGGTTGCACTCCGGATGCTCAACCTGCACCCTAATTCCATAATACACAATCAATCACAATGTGAATCGTATTGAAACAGATTGCTAATCCATTGCTACATAATTATGTTCGAAAAAAAATCTGCTCAACAACGTAAATAAATGTTATGATTGTCTCAATGATTAGTCTTAATCGTTTACGAAAATGTGTGATGTAATTAGATAGCTAATAGTGAGTGAGACGGACTTATTCTCTTGTTCTCTAAGTGAATTCACAAGGAATGCATTATTTGTAATTTGATATACGTAGATTTAAGTATCGATTAAGTTAGGATTTATCGATTGACGCATCGTATAAATTCAAGCTGTTAATATTGTATAGTTGCAAAGCACCTGTGTGAGCACTGTGACCATATTCCTTCTTTAATGCTACCATTCACTGGGTACGTCTTTCATTGACTTGAATGTGCCCTGGCGGCTGAGAGTATGTCATGCTTACTCAAATGTCTCGTTGGTGGTGGCGTGTGTGTTGGATCATTAAGTTCCCTTCAAAATGGTTGAGCTAAATGGTGCTGATCCATGCGTCACGTTCATGAACGGGCGCCGTCAGTACGGACTGGTCATCTCTTAGCTGCCATGGCTTATTTTAATTTTTGAATTATTTCTATATTTTTATTACGGAAGCTTTTAACGTGCACGTCCTTCTACATTGTTCTCACATGTATAATTTCAACATGAATTATGTAACAAATATTTTGTAACATTATTTGATTTAAAAGACTGACCGTGGAGTTTCTTGCCCGTTCTTCTCCATAGGAACCTACTACGCTTTGGAATGGGCAACTAGCTTCATCTTTCTGATTGACCGACCGCTTGACAATTCAAAAGTGCCTGTAATTGGATTATTTGAAATAAATGCTTTGAGTTTGAGTTTGATTGGGTTATCCTGCAATGGTAGTTGTAAGGAGATAAATAAATAAAAATATTCGATCTTGCCGCCCGGCCTGTGCCGACCCGAACATGTGTAGCACGCCAGACACTGACAAAAGTAAAGTAACAGATTGCACAATTATCCGTATTTACCCTTACTACGAATGTACCAATTGGTACGTAAACATCGTAACCACTCTAAACCAATACCCTAATCGTTTTAGTCAATAAGTAATTCGGTTCGCTAAAACATTACCCGACATGCATCAACTATGCAACCTTAAGCAAACCGTTTGATTACGGTAGTGCAATAAGTAAATTTCGCGTTGGAGCTAGACCTTTACTTCTGCGCCGTTTAACTGTACTGAAATACCAAACTAATCTAAGAAACCAACATGTGAATCAATGTTGTACTGGTTTCCTGTTAAATTCTCTAATAGACGCAAAGGCTTTTCAATGGAACTTCGTAAGGCAACTAGTGGCAAATACTGGTACTCTGGTCGCTTTCATTTGCGATACACATCACTTAGTCCTGGAATTACTCATTTCTACGTAACTGGAAACGAATAAAATTACCTTTTGAATATCAATGTCTTTGAAAACATGTTTGGTATTATAAATCGCCACCACCTATATTCAAAATTCATTTATTTACACGACCGAGTTAGGGCTATAGATGCTGGCGGGAAAAATTCCGAATCATTCCCGTTGAATACTTCGGAAGTATTCGGAAATATTCCGAAGCTTTGGGAATATTTCAACTGTCAAAAAAAAACCAGGAAAATCGACCTTACTACCTATTTCGCGCTTGGAAGTTGTAAAATAGATTATTTTAGTTATGTTGTGAGCGGTAGGTACTTATATTAAGTTTATGGTTGTGAGTGCACGTCGCATCAATTCAAGCACACACAACGTCGCGTCAGGTAGGTATAATGCGTTGCAACTAAGAATGTGCACGTCAATGACCTCTAATTGTCAAATGGTACTTGAAAAGATTTATTCCCGTTGTCCCCGTATGCCATATCCCCGTCACGGGGACAGCGGGACGTGATTAAATTTACTTCCGGAGCAATGTTAGCTAACGAGAATGTGAGAAAAAACAAACTAAATTTTAAATGTCAATAAGGTCGAAAATCGCTTGCACCTGTTTTTTTAACTTGCTTAACGATAGCAGGTTAAAAAAAAGGTTCAAGCGATTTTCGACCCTCCACCCCACTCCACTCCACTCCACTCCACACCACTCCATTCCATTCCATTCCAGTCCAGTCGTCCATTCCATTCCATGGTAATAAACACATTACCCTCCTTTGCGTCGCGCAAAAAGTGTCGGGTAAAAAGTGTCGTGACAACTTTTCGTAAGAATTTTTTCCGTCTAGCCCCGTTTCACAACGCGCGATAAGGAACTTCGTTCCAAACAATGATATTCTAATAAACAGATATGTTATACACGTACAAAACAACAGAAAAAAGTGTTCCGCGCCGAGCGCAGCGCGCACCGTATCACTCGTAAGCGTGTGTGGCTCAGACTAAAAGCAATATTTCCCAATTGGGTACTTTTCTAGTCTTCACGTTTTGCGCGCTCATAACATATCTGTTTACTAAAACATCATTGGTTCCAAAATAGCATTCGATTTCGAAATAAGTAGGTACCGACCTAAAAACAAAAGAATTAAAATCCTGTTAATCGCAGGCTAACATAATTATCTACCTATAAAAATATCAACATTTATACTTAATCAATTCCATTTATAATAAAATAAACATTTATATTTTACTTACGTATGTGCCACTGAACAATAATTAACTCACCCACCACACCACAAACAAACACGTTTATTCCCATTGAATTATTCAGGCGAAATATTCCGCGGAAACATTCGATTGCGGGGTACGAATCTTTCTCGCGGGGCGAGGGAAAACTTCTCCGGGGAGCATCTCCCGTCTTACCGCACCCCGCACCGCCATTGCCTGCACGCACGACTCGAGGAGCGCAGCGGCGGCGACGATCGACGATCGATTCAAAATACGATTTTTCAGCAAAAAAAAAATCTTAATTAAATTCATTTGGAATAATTCTGATTTAAAGAAACTTTCCCAGAAGTATTCCGGAATAATTCAGAATTTTTCAGAAGTTTTGCAACTATAGTTAGGGCCACAAAAAAAAAATACGTGTCGACTTGAGAACCTCCTCCTTTTTTTTTCGTGGGTAAAAATTCAAAATTTGTATGCCAAATTACAACTAATTTGATTCAGTCGATTCGGAGCAAATTGTCTGTGACAGACGGACAGACAGCCAGCCCGACAGACATATCCGGAACCAGACAGACTTACGGAACCCTAAAAAAATATTGTGCTAACATTAAATCGTAGATACAAAATAGATTCGAAACTCATCTCCCTCAGGTAGCTATAGGTACGTATCTGTTCATATACCCGTCTCCGCAGCGTCAGAACTTTCATCCCAGTGGATAACCGTTTATCTGTGAGTTAACCACTTCAGTTACTGATTGGAGATAGCCGCTATGTTAGCTTAGGATCAGGGTTAGTGTTGGTTGTCGCGTACATAAGTGTGTGGAAATAACCTTAATTGTGTATCGACGAAATTCGAGATATTTTTGGGTTAGACGTCGCCATCTTGGGTTATTTTACGTTGACACAACTGTCAGTAGTCATCATCCGAATTTTTCGACTGAAATACATCTTTTAAGTACGATTTGATGTCTTCGAAAATGTTCATAAAAATAAAAACAACTCATGTATGTTGTGAAATATTTGAAACATCATTTCATATATTTCATAATAATATGTCAGTCATTATCCAAATGTCTATCAAAAAATCTTGCCGTTTGAAGTCAATTTGTAAGCCACACAACATAAAGAAAATCAACCGTGAAACTGAAGACAGACATCCCAAAATAAGCTGACATTCTCGGACGCCATTCCCAAGGCGCTTAAAGGTCCAAATCACAACATAAATACTTGTTTATTTCGAAGCAACGCCATAGAAACCCTTTTCCCTTAGTAAACTTTTACGACTGGGTGAAATAATCAATTGAAACGCTTTATAATTTAGCGATGCGTACGTTTATAGGATATTCCGTGAGAGAATTGTGTAATCAAAATTCTTTTAGTAGGTAAAAATGTCTCGAACGCTATCGCTGCTACACAATTTTTGGTTGCGGGGTCAATGGGCATGTGATCTTAAAGATTTGATTTACTCCTTGTTCAGGCATCGATTAGTAAGGTTTTCTAAGGTTTAAATTATGAGGGCTTTGTTAAATACCCGGAACAAAGGTAAAAAGACAACGTTTATTATAATATAATAACATGCACCAATCAATTACCATAATACTCGTTTTATCTAATTGCTATTTTCCATTAGGATAAACAGCACAAAAAAAAACTAGTGTGTGCAATGCACACCATTTTAGCTCTGCAAACTAACCGCAGAACCGATTAGCGGGCTTGCTACTAATTTCATTGGGTTTGCACGTGAAACTATATATTATATTAAATTAGTTTAATTCCTATTAAGCAGATAACAGACGCTTCACTTTTTGTTCATTGTTGTCAGTAATTCGGCTTCTTTTACTCAAAGTGAACAGTCTGAATACAAAAATGAAACAATTAATTGGTGGAACACTCGGCATCTTTCACTCGCCTACCAGATGATCGAAAAAATCAATGAAAGGAGCGGATGAACGTTTACACCTATGTAATTTTGTCGGTGTCATCTGAACGTGTAATGAAACGAAAACGAATATTCATTACGAATTAGCTATTTATTTGAGTGAACCATCTGATATCAGTTTTACGACTCTTGGTAGTAAAAACTTGATGATAATAATATGTATGATTTTGGCAGGCAAACTTTCAGGCGGCTCAGCTGGTGGTTAGTTCAATGATGACCTCTCCAATCTGTAAAAGAATCACAAAATAGGTAAGTTATCTTTTTTTGAAGTACCAAAATGTTTAAAGAAAATGTTTGTATTTTTTGTAACTTGAGTCTTTTATAATAATTAATAATTATTATACACTGCCTCGTTGGTCTAGTGGTCGTAAGCGCTACTGCTAAGCATAAGGTCCTGGGTTCGATTCCCAAATCAGACAAAGTGCACCATTTTAACTCTGCAAACTAACCGCAGAACCGATTAGCGGGCTTAGTACAATTTTTTTAGAGATGACGCGGTACCAGCTTCATGTTGATACGAGTTCACTTGTCACAAGAATTTAGTGTGATTGTAATAGACTGCTTTAAGCCACATAATATGCATAACATCAAACATAATTTTATTAATGGTAAACTTAACATAAGTATCTCATTTAAAACTAGTTTGTTTGAGGAAAATGCAATCTAGCGTCAAATAAGGTTATAGTATCACAGCTTTAATTTTTTTTTTTCACTGCCTTGTTGGTCTAGTGGTCGCAAGCGCTATTGCTGAGCTTGAGGTCCTTGGTTCGATTCTCGGGTCGGGTTTCGTTCTTCCCGGAGTTAATTCAAAGGCTCAAATATATTTGGTGTAGGTGCAAAAAAGAGGGGGTAAGCGAATCAAATCACAGTATGTATTGTCAAATTCCTAAACGTGAGCCTAGCTGGGGAGTTTGTTGCGCCACTGCTTGTTCCCAGCTAAAGCAAGGAATTGGTGAAAGGCTGACATTTTTGGGGGACTGTATTATGTAATTTTGGCGTTTAAAAAGTGCAGATTCTCAGCCTAGTTTGAATAAATGACTTCTGATTATCTTCTGAAACTCACCTATTTATGTGCAACGCAACCCCGACTCTCTGTGGTAGAGCCAGATGCATTCCGGTTTTGTTAAACTTGCAAAACTGAATGTAGCTAACGTGGCCAGCACAACGAATATTACTTGATAGAACTTCATGTTGTTATTTTAATGTATCCAGTTTTGGATTGAAGTGAGTGAGTAGGTCGACTGGCTTTTATATCATGAGTTTCATTTTTATTTTTACTGAGTAGGTTTTTGAAATTGTTTTTGTCGATCAAGTTTGTTTGAAGATCATAAGAACAACAATAAATATCGCAACCAGTTGATCATGTGGATTTGTTTTTAGGGTTTCAAAACCAAAAGATGAAAACCTTACTTTCTTTATACTTAAAATAAAAATATAATATCCTAACCTAACTAAAACTATTAATAAACTAATATGTGGCGTCAAAAAAATCCCCCGCATCGCTATCAACTGGCAATGTAACCAAGAGATTTAAAAACAAGAAGAAACAATTTTACGATAAACTAAAACAAAAAAAGCTTAAATAAAATAAAATAAAATAAAACTTTTAAAATCTTTACATTGTGAATTTCTAAGCATCGGAAAATAACTTCTCTCGAGTTGTTCATATTTGAACACAATTTACATTACAATAGCGAATTACAGTTTCAGTAAATATTTAAATAAACTAAGTCAACTGAGCCTACCGTAGTTTAAGGCGTGGATCCCGAACGATTTGCCAGTTTAGTCTCGAAACGGGATTAAGCGACTCAAGGTTAGGGATCAACTATATCCCGGTATCTTCGTGGCTCTAAAGTTTAGATTAATACCTACCAGGAATACGGAAGGCTTGATTTCTCGCCTTATTAGGTGCACTGCAGTTACATCCATACTATCTATACCTACTAATATTTGTAAATGCGAAATTAATTATGTCTGTCTGTTATAATATTTTAAGACCTTTACCACTGAATGGATTCGATGAAAGCCACACAGACCATAGGTTAGGACATAGGATACCTACTTTTAATCCCGGTAGTAGGTACTTTACGATAGGCTTGCACGACAAATCACTAAATGCGTCCAGCGCTCGTCAACCCATCAAAACATGGTTCTGTTTGTTCAGTTGTTTGAAGTTGTCAGAGACAGAATGATCTTATAAATAAATGTTTAGCGCTAAACGCATTTAGTGATCTGTGGTGCAGGTGGACCTTAAGGATCCCGCAGTTTCTAATTTCTATTTTCATGGTAGGTAATTTTTATATCAAAAGCGCGTCGTACCGTCACTTCGCGCCTGTTTGCTCAGCATTAGGCTGCGTTTCCACCAGAGATGAGCGAGGATGCGTAGCGAGGGATGTGTGTGAAACTAGGCAATAACATCGCTTCATTGTAATACCTTGAGCTAAGCTAGCGTTGTTATTGGTTAGTTTTACGGACATCCCTCGCTACGCATCCTCACCCATCTCTGGTGGAAACGCAGCCTAAGTCTCGGTCAAATTGTCGTGACCCTTTGACTCCTCTAAACTAATATCGACAGAAACAACAAAAAAAAATTGTCGCCCCTCGGAACAGATGACGTCCGCGCCATTATTAGCAGTCATAATGAATCTAGACAGGTTTTCAATATTTTTATTTTATTATTGAACTACGTATGCCCGCGACTTCGCTCACATGAATGGGTGTTAAATAGGAAAGTGAAGTCATGCCGTCTACATTCTACAACATCGGTTAATCTTTGGGCTTAATATAATGAACAAAAGAAAATAGTTTTTACTCATGATCACTACTCGTTACCGACAGTAAAAAAGCGGAATCCAGGAACTACGGAACATACATCCAGACAAAGGGAGTCTACTTACCACCTCGCTTTACATAGGGCAATCCTTCTTTTTAATGAATAGGTACACATGTATTCAAGTGAGTGACCGAATTCTTGTAAGAAATCAAATTGATTTACTGATCGATTCTTTATAAGGTAAACACTTATAAAAACGATCCACTCAAACAAACATCTTATGTGCTCCAGAAAACCTTATTTATTTTGCGATACAATTTTGTTGGATTTTTTTACGATGGTGGGTTCCATATGGTTGGTCTCACGTGGGTAAAATTTCTTCTTTGCATGTCTACGGTACTTTTTGTGAATATTTTTTAAGCCCAATATTTGGTCTCGTTCATTACGATATTAGAAGCATTCTTTAGTTCATCAAATTTTAATGTGCAAGTGATCGGGCAGTTAGGACACTCCAGTAAGGGGGACATGGTCTTTTAGAGGTATGAGGAAAAGGGTGTCAAGTTCACTCATAATCTATTGAAAAAGGGAGGATCCTCCGACCAGACAGACGGATGTTGTGTGTGGCGTACCCTACGACTGATATCGGATAGTCTTATAATTTGTTCAACGCGCGGTAAACTCCAGGATTTTTGTGACATCAGGCCTTTTTAAGCGCAGTTCACATGTGGCGATGTAGATGCCGCTACATCACTCCCCTTCGGAGACCAGAGGTCGATACTGGGCTGAGTCTTGTATCTTGCGATGCTTCACAGCCAGATGCCAGTTGAGGTTCTAAAGCACTCGCACTGGGTGTTGGATGGGTCTGTAATTTCCCACTTCGTCAAATTGTGTTTGCAGCGATCTACTTGGATTCGCAATCGATTGAGAGCTTTTCATATAGACCAATGCAGAGTCTGCAGATCACGTTCGGGAGGCAAATGTTCCAGGGGTTTGACTAAGTCAAAGGAGGTGGTGGATGCTTGTCTCTCTACAACTTGCTTCTCTCATTGTTGATCCTGGATGGCCTGCGTAGAGCGTAAGAAGCTTTTACGACTTTTAAGCCTATTATCCCCTTATTATTAATTGTAGAGGAGATGTCGGTAATCGATTCGATTCTTGGTTGTGATAACTAATAAAAAATTAGAACTGTCTCGTTGGTCTAGTGGTCGCAAGCGCTACTACTGAGCATGAGGTCCTGGGTTCGATTCCCAGGGCGGGCCAAGCGTTATTGGGTTTTTCTATCTGGAATTTCTCAGTAGCAACCCGGAGTCTGGATTTGTGCCCGGTTGATCGCAATAGGTTCGCCCCCTATTACATGGAACATAAAACATAACTGACTAAATGTGGGTGTACTATAGATAGGTACAGCTCTGCCCAACCCTTCGGGGAAACAAGACGTGACGTTATGTTTTGTTATGTAAATTAGAACATAAATAATGCAACGTTTTTCGGACCGTGTTGGCCGAAGGAGCGGGTCCGAAAAAATCTGAAAAAACGGAAATCCCATTTCTATAATATTAATCCTTTTTATTTCCAAACGGTGATGACCCATCTGAAACACTCTTTGATAATTCCAGAGTACAAAAAATAATTTTAAATTGAACATTTATTTATTTCGGTTAAATGACTTGACAGTAACTTCGTCAAGGTTCTATCAAAATCTTCCCAAATAAACAAAGAGTGTTATGATAGACTGCACAATAAACTTCCGTTTATTGAATTCTCTAATAAAATTAAGATGTTAGACAAACAATGCCTTTATTATCCGCCTTATAAATCACGTTTTCCTTTCATTCTAGTTAATTTAATAAAAACTGTCTTATAATCAAATTAATGGAAGTCAGACGTCGGAGGGTAATGTTTTTCGAGAATGTATGTATGTATATGTCTGTGACATGCACACCAACCCCCCTACCCCCAACCCCTATTTGTGTGCCTTAACGGCTTGATAGATTTCAACATACGAGGTGTCGTTAGATTCATCTTAATTATAGGAGTGACTTTGGTGTAAGTTTTGCTGTTAAACTATGTTAAACTATGTTTTGTTGTAAAGAAAATTATGATTATTTATAGCAGCCTGTTGACATTATTGCGTAGAAAAATCGCTTTATCGAGCTCCAAAACTAATCAATCCAAAATGGCAATTAGTCCTTTGGGTGTTCTGGAGTCAAAACCCATTTTGATATCTACTTACTGTAGCTGCGGTTTATGTGAAAATCAAAATGTAAATAAACAACTAAAGAGGAAAGCCCAATGTTATGTAATCTAAGCACTAATTGTATCACATCATTATACGTAAAAAACCTAATTCATGTGGGTTGCGAACGATTGACGTTAGCGCCCAATCAATTAGTTCACGCACTAAGCTAAATAAATGTCGCGTAGAAAACACTTATTTCAAAAAGCGAATTAGAGGTACCTACATGAAAAACATGGGTCTTATCCTCCTTATAGGTGTAACTCCTGTTAATAGCTGCCATTTTATTAATTTCGTAAAAATAAGGGTAAATCGAAACAATTTCCTCTGGTTCATCAATAACCAACTTATTCTTACGGTTTTCGGCTGGTTGCACGTCGGCAAGAGCTATTCGAGATAATTTATCGATAACTATACTAATCAGCGAGGTTGTTAGCTGAACCTGACTCTATAGTGCACTGAATGAAGACTATCTTCATTCTTATAATTTAAAGCAACTAATGCTCTGCTCATGGTCGAAACAATCCTAATTATGAAATTCAACTCTTTTGTGCCATACAGTACGTTTACGGAGCGTCAAATGGTCCTAGTAAGTAGAAAACAAAGTAGGAACAATCTAAGTAACCTACGAACTGAAACTGGTGAAACGTCTGCCACTACGATGGGGAATCCGGCTCAATGATTGATGCTCTGTTGGTTTAATTAATCTTGCTCAAGTCGGCCTGGCTTGATTACTAAGAGGTAGCTCTCCGAATATTTGTCGTAAAGTGCGTACTATATGGATGGAAGGAATGTTGGCCGACATTGTAACATTAATTTTGTGAGCAACGTAATTATCTATTAATTCAAAAGTTTTGTAATTGAGTTAATAAGTTCTTGGTTTAGTCATTATTTTGTTGAATTAATCATTAGGGTAAGATTTAGAAATGCTTGGGATTTTTTTAAGGAAGGAAGACTTCTTCATCATTTTCATCGTCACTTGACTTTAATATCGGTTGTCTTATTCATAGCTGGAAATAAAATATGTACCTAAGTATATATTTTAATGAAAAATCACATTTTAGAATAGTTTTGGATTTAAAAAATATTTTATGCAAAATAACTAACCTATACTACCTACTTAAACTGGTTTAGTTTCAAAAGATCGCAATAAAGTTCGGATATTGACAAAACAACAACATATACCTGTCGTGTCGGTGTATCGTATATATAGTTAATTGATTCAGGCGTGAGTTGACGAAAAACCATTATAAAATACAATAGACGTAGATATATTTAGTAACCTATTCCGCTTAATTATTCCTTAGGAGTCATAAAAAACCTGTAAGAAATCGACGGGTGTTTCACATCTCAACGAGGCATCCTCAGGATGACGATTTACTTGTCGCGAACCTGAACACGACGTGTTGCCACGCTGAGCGCCGGACGCAGAGTGAGTGAACTCTACTCACTCTGCGTCCGGCACTTGGAGTGGCAACACGTCGTGTTGTGTGTAGTCTATTGTATTTTGTATCTTTAATCGTTTATGTATCTCTACCTCTTATAGGTATCTCGTATACATGATCGATACTGGGTTCAGTAGCCTACCTAATACTTTCGAGAGTGCGTTTGCATGTTTTGTGCTTTAGACGCGGCTAAAAAACAATTGTAAAAATAGGCTAAATTGCTCTTCTTGAGTGATTAGTTCTGGAGAACATTGCGTGCCTTGGTGAGCACGTAAATCGGTCTCCGTTGTCAATATAATATTTACGACAGTCATTACGGGCAATATATTGCTGTTCAACCGCATTTAGTTAGAGTGGAAGCCGATCCAACCTAGGTGAGAATACGATGATAATATAAGGAAGTATTTTAGCGAATAACCGGGTGGAAATCTAATTCAATGTCGTTTTCTTTTAGATCTATCCAAGTGTGGATAAGGTTTTAACAGAAAAACTAACATGCCAAAATGTTGCTTTGAAATATCACCTTAAGATCACATGTAAAGATACCCTCAATGTCCTTCTCAAGATCGTTCACGAAAATATAACAAGAGGAACCGAGGCCCCACATGTGGGTAACCTATGTTAAGGCTGTCTTTCCACCAGAGATGTGTTAAGAGCTAAGATATGCTGCATAAAATGATGGATTCGTATTCTACAAAAAAATCATAATATTTTATTTCGCATAAACGTACATGGGCGCATATAAAACGTCAGAAGCTAGGTGCATGGTTCCAATTGATCGTTTCCCATGGAGAAGAGCCGGCTCAGCCTAGAGCTTATCTCTGCTGGAAAAGGGTTCAATGATGCTCAGGTTGATCACATACGTGCAAAGCTCATCTTCAAAACACATCTTATCCGCTCTGCTACACCACTTAGCTCTAGTAGAAATACACACATTTTTACAGCATAACTTACTACAGTTTCCTCGCACATCTCTGGTGAAAAGACGCCGTTAGTGGTTGGAATAAATTCCAAACTGAGGTCAACACTTGGGCAACACCTTGTGTACCAGAAATTCCAACATCTCTCAACGATTCGACTCTTCAATATACATTCCCTGAATACATAATGGTAAGTTGATAAGCTTGTAGATGAATATTTTATTTAGTTTTTGATACACTTATTGATTATTGCTAATTTAGGCCTTACTTGGGATTTTTGAAGGTCACGTCTGCCTCTTTACAATTTCAAGTTAATCTGGCGATTCAATTTCGGTTTGAAGTTTTTTGTTTTTGTGTCTTCTCGTTTATCAAATTTCTGTGAATAATTCTCACTACATCTTGAGTCATTAATCTTTTATAGTGCACTGAGACCTCCTCTACTTTTCTCATGTAAAAATAAATAGAACACTATCTGCGCAGTTTCATACAAATACATTGAAGATTTTGCGAGGGTATAACAGACGGACGGACAAACATGACAAAATTACAAAAGGTCTCTGTTCGATGGGTCCCTAAAAACATAATATTATAAGGCTTTTTTGTAATTTGACGCGGTTATACCGCATTTAGTTAATAATAATTTAACCTTTTATTCTGAAACCGTTACAGAGTTTAAAATACACAAAAAAATTATACTATATCTCCGATTTCAGTGTGCCTGCTGGCCTAAGCCTCGTCTTACTATTTCCAATGTGTAACAAGTATGATATCATCCATCCATCTTTTGGGCTGTCTTCCTCGATTCCTTTAACGTCTCCTGGGTAACATTCTGTGATCGCCTCGCTCCATTTATTTCGGTTATCTCTCATCATATCATCTGCCCATCTCTACTTTTGTTTTGTTGATCTAATCGTTCCACTATGTCCGTGAGCGAAGCGAGCATGCCGCTACCACTACCGCGTCACTGTTCTAACCTTTTTTTTTTTTTTGTTCCGGTCTGGAACATCCTCATGGATGTCTCCCGCCCTGGGGCGGGCGGAGGGGTCTGTCAGACTCTTACTGACTAAAAACCACCCCGGTGTTCCATCTCACATCTACGCCGGGGGTCGCGGGAACGTACCTAACCTAACCCCAAATGATTCACCAACAATCTGGCACTCGGCGGCCGCTCCCGCCTTAGCCTTCTAACCTAACCTATTCGAGTCGGATTGCTCTGAATCGGGGTGTTAAACATAATGATGGCATCAATATATATTTTAAACGAAAGACCTGTTAAACATAATGATGGTATCAATATATATTTTAAACGAAAGATTTTCGATTAAATAAATGTTATATCCAATAACGTTATACGAGATAAGTTTTAGAGTATATAAATGTTATATGTAAAGAAATTATATCAACAGTTGGTATATCTCACGTTTATTACATCTTGTGAACGTTATTGAAATGAAAATATACCAAATAGCTTTATATAATTATTATGGTATGAGACGCACTCATTAAGACTAGGTATTAGGTATTTCCATTAGGAATTTCTCAGTTACATCCCGGAGGATTTGGACAATCTCATAGCTGCCGATCTATTCTGTAAAAATCTGTGAGTTTTTTCTTCTTACTACACCCAACTTTTCACGGTCTGACAATAATGTCAATCCCTAGCATCAGGTAGAAAAACAGCTCACTACCAGCTCACTTCACCTTCATTTACACGGTGAGATTTTTACAGAGTAAACCGGCTGGTGAGATGTGCTGTTAACGTGACGTTATGCCAAATTATTATAACCACAAACCACTTGACCAACTATGATCTATCAGCCTAATAACTCGTGTACCGATCCGGCAATTGCCCACGCCACAAACCGCTGCTTAATATGGCGTTAACTGTTGCCTGAATGCTCAATATCTATGTATATTTTATATTCTATATTCATTTTTATATATTATACATTAAAGTCGCTTTTGGTATCTATCTTTTCGACTGCTTACTTAATCTAAACTACATCATGGATTTTGATGCTACTATTTATTTAAAGAATTTATTCCGGAAGGATTATGTATACAATACAATAAAATTTAATAACTTTAACATAATAAAGAAACCTCGGTGTTTTATAAAGACGTGGA
This sequence comes from Eupsilia transversa, assembly GCA_914767815.1. NCBI lineage: Eukaryota > Metazoa > Arthropoda > Insecta > Lepidoptera > Noctuidae > Eupsilia > Eupsilia transversa. The sequence goes on from OU611880.1 coordinate 5,071,166, forward strand.
AACCATTCGAAGCAGCGTCCTTCCTGCTTCGAACGGTTTCTACGACTTTCGCTAGTACTACTATAAACAATATTCTTTGAGATTTTTCTGGTTTATACAGAGCTTTTAATTATTATTCTTGATACATACAGATGCAATTTAAATAGATGACTCAAGTTTTTTTGTACGAATTTCTGAAAATAGTTACTTACATTCAAATTTTTATGAAAAACTGTAAAAAGTTCGGTTTCACTGTGTCTGAATAGGCAATTTCTTTTAGATAAATTAATTCATGATTTTTATTCCGAAAACAACATTCTGCTTAGTTCAAAGTAATAAATGAGCTAAACTAAGGCCTTTCAAGACAATCAACGTCCAGATTATCATCGAGTTGAACTGAGTTAGCGACAATTTCCGTCAGTCTCAAATCCAACATTACCTACAATCCTAAGTCTACGTCATTCAAATTCAAACCCCTCAGTCATATACGCGAGACCTATATCCACAGTGTAATAATTAAATGTCAAAACTCTAAGCACTAAGCAGTATGATAATATCCTGGTAACGATTTTAGCCCAGTCAGTTAGTCTAAAAGTTGATTCCTTTAAAAATCATAAATGTCATTTATGTTCTTTTTTTTTTTGAGATTTATTAAAACATAGTCAGGTTACGTTAGGTTAACATAGTCATAGTTACACACCATGCACATCTCGACAGAAAAATTATTGCTTTTTATCCCCAGATGGTCTTCTTTATCTAACTGTGTGTGTGTATCTGTGACTGTAACATTAAGGCAGTAGAAAGACAGTAGGGATTTTATTCTAATAATACTTATTTTCCACAGCTTGTCAAGTGATAGACATTTCCAAGCCCCGCTTTGTGCGGTGCAGTTTACTATGTATATTTTAGTCGGTTCATCCAATTTTCACGACAGGCCAAATATTCCTCGAAGCTTTGGGATTTAGGCCTGACCCAGAACTTTCAGATATGTTAGTAACGTTTAAATTTTCAGTATAACCAATATAAGAATTCCACATTATTAAAATTCCCGAGAATGTTACCATAAAACCAATCGCATAATTTTGCGAGACATCAAATTCACACGAAAAGCGACCGTTCTCGACTATTTGGGATATAAGAGGTCGATTTTATGGCATCCTTAAGTGCTTTCTGACCGTCATTTTCTTTTTCAATCCTAAAAACTAGCCCCAAAGGTCGATGGGCCACCTGCGACCTTTGAATGTTCCAATCAAAATGTTCTGATGTTATTCCCTTTATCGGCCAATCTATTATTTATAAGATCTTAATACAGACTGCCTCATTGACCTCGTGGTTGCAAGCGCTACTGTTGAGCATGACGTATTCCCGAGTCGGTCAAAATGTTATTGGGTTTTTCCATCAGGAATTGCTCAGTAGCAGCCCTGAGTCTGGATTTGTGCCCGGCTGATGGCAATAAGGTCGCACCCATTTCAAGAGACTAAAACATAAATGGAGTAATGTGGGTGAACTACCAACCACACACAAAAACAAACAACCTCAACCAGCCCACTACAACCATAAACAATTTTTCTTTCGTTCTTTTTACTATAGGTGCACCTCTGCCTAACCCTTCAGGGAATACAGGCATGATGTTTTTTTATGTAAATACGAACAACTATTTCGATTGTACAAATAATTAATTCAATTAGATGATAGTGTTTCAACGATTTAGGTTTTAGGTTACTTGTGATAGGTTTCAGTTCTGTAATTTCAAAACAATTTACATACCCAACTAAAGTTTAGATGAACATTCAGATTAACAATTAACTTTGAACCGACTTTAAGATCATCATAATTCTATATAATTGTTTAATTTCATATTTTTTCATACAATATAATATTGTTGCCAGGCTAATTTAATAGACCTCAGTGATCATTATAAATCCGTGTCTAGTGTCACCTTCGTTCATCAAAAATATTTATCTCACATTTCCTTCATGCGGTTACCCTAATGTCGCCAACTCAACCGTTACTATTTAAGCTTTCATAAATACATTCATAATGACCCATATTGGAAGCCATCCAACGTCTCCCGATGGATTATTCACAACTCGAATGGAAATAAGAAGTCTTGCAATCTTTTTTTATAGAGCAAGTTCTTTCAAAGTTTTAAAAACATTCTTCGAGAGGATTCAGGTCAGCTGCATGAATCTCTGGAAACTATAAAGTTGATAAATCTTAACCAGATATCTAACCTAGTTTGCACCTAATTTATACTGTGATCCCACTAGATTCTAGATCTACTAACACGATATTCATGAGGCGTATTAGAGGTCCATATTTTCTGAAAAGTTTAGCAAATGCTATTTTAGCATTATTAGCATTATTCGAGCTTTCGGCGGAATTCTGTTATGTAACAGTTCTAATCGAACACAAGTCCTTTGTTTTCAGCTAACATGCTACGAACAACGATATTTTGTTATCCAGCGCATCCTGTCAGCCCGCTACCAACCAACAAGGTTGGTTACTACTAACGGCATGTTTTTAATCGAACCTCAAATAATTCTCATCTTACTTCCTTAAAAATATTATTCAACTCTCTAACGTACTTAATGCATGCGCCTCTTTTTGTGACCCTCTAGTAATTATATGGGTTCCTAAAACACAAAATAATTAAGTAACTGCAACTTGGATGTAGGACTCGCCGGCAACGCTCACTTCGCTCGCTCGGCTCGCGCATGATGGATAATATTTCTAACCTAACCTAATTCGTCTGGTCTGGGTATTCCAGCTTAGTCACTGCGACCAACTGTGATAAAAGGCCAGGCATTTAAGAAGAGGTTAATTTATTGAATAAACTGCATCATTAAATCAATTAGTTATAGGATCAATTTAATGTTTCCCTTTACTAACCAGTCCCTACGTTAATCGAATCAAGAATTAATTTCTAAAAGCTCGTACTTACCTTCCTATACCCGAAAAGAAGAACGTTATATTTTACCTACTGGACTATACAATTCAGAATTCCCCTTTTTTCAGTAACCACGGGATAATCTTCCTATCCTTTATCCCCATGAGTTTCCCCAGTAGTCACACATAAATTAAACTATAAAGACACGTAGCCCACCTACTGGACTATACAATTCAGAATTCCCCTTTTTTCAGTAACCACGGAATAATCTTCCTATCCTTTATCCCCATGAGTTTCCCCAGTAGTCACACATAAATTAAACTATAAAGACACGTAGCCCACAATAGGATGCCTAATTAGCCCGTCTACCTGTGTAGACGGGCTAATTAGGCATCCTATTGCCGGCCATAGCTTTCACGTGCAGTTTGAACACGCTGCGATCATCAGATTGCACGTCACTACCGACTTTAACACGGATATTGGGAGCTAGTGGAAGTGGCAGAATTATTCTGTGTATTAACGTTAGGGTCGTGCCGTCAATTTCGTGGTCGTGGTTTCAAAATAAAAACTTGCATATTGAGAGAGTGTTTGTCACTTTGTAAAACATTATTTAATACTAAGAATTAAACTAACAAGGTTTTTATGTTAAACTAACCCAAAGCTCTTAGCCTAACCTAAAATAACCTACTTTCTACAATAATTATCAAAACTACTTCCCTCTTTATCTATTCAAATAGTAAGATATCAATAGCACAACCAAATTTCGTAATAAATATAGGATGTTGACTAAATCAACAACGTCCTCAATTTCGCCTGATTCCACAAAGAGCACCCTTTGCCTAATTAACTGGAAGACCATTCCATACATCAGAACGTTTCTGGTTCACTTAACACACTGAACTGTTTGATCGGAATGTATTACCAAGGGTTCCTGTCAAAGTTATTTTGGAAAATTATAATGTAGAAATCAATTGGACGGTATAAACCTCCTTTTCGTGAAAGATATCTATTATATAATGTTGGTTAGCTGACCATAAAAATAGCAAACCATGCTATTTTTGTCACAGTAGATTAGGTATGTCTGACTCGTTAGTTTAGTGGTTGCTAGCGCTACCGCTGAGCATGAGGTCCTGGTTTCGATTACCGGCTACAGCAAAGTTCTATTTTCCATCTGGATTTTCGCAGTAGCAGCCCTGAGTCTGGTTTTGTGCCCGGTTGATGGCAATAGACTGTCCCCTATTTCATGGGAATTAAACATAACTGGCGAAATGTGGGTGTACTATAAGATACAACTCTGCCCAACCCTTCAGGGAATAAAGGCGTGATATTTGTTATCATTCGTTAGATTATGTCATGTATGCCGCGGCATGGCTGATCTGAGTAGGTGCTGTCAGCATTTGGATGGGTTACTGTTGCCTTTTCGACTTCGGAGAGCACATTAAGCCATTACTACACCGGGTTCAGTTATCAATGATAGCATTCACTAACACATAACAACATAAATACATACATTTTGGGTAGCAGATTGGTTTTCTATTTTTGTCACAGTAGTTTATGTCATGTATAATGTGACCATTCATGCCGATTTGAATGGGACCGTCCCTTTTTTCGGTTCTTCGTCCCAGACTCCCCGAAAAATTTAGGGACGCAAAGGTGGCCCGTTTACAGAAACCGCTAAACTTTGTTCTGCTGACAAATATGAAAATGACTGATTTGACTTACTTTACGTAATAAATAATTTTGATAAATAAGTAAAATAAAGGAGGGTTTTTCTTTTTCATTGAGAACATAGGCTGGTATTCTCAAAATTGAGTTTCTTTTATAATCGGCCCTACTAATTGAGATAAATAAATCGATGACATTCCGTTTTGACTCAAAAAATAAATGGTCTTGTTAGTCATGTATGGAGAAGGGTTTCATCGTTGGTCCACTCAATCTGTATGGTCTTCACATGATCTGACCAATATTGTGTCTAAACTTTGTTTTTTTTTGTTTCGGCCTTTCTTCTCAGAGTAGCCAGATAGGAAACGTCGACCTCATCTGGTTAGCTAATTTTCTTTTGCACAGAGGCGCGCCCGTGATACTAGCTAGATTTTGATGTTGTTCGCTTTGCCCGTCTATCGTATTAAATATTGGTTTTAATAAGGGTTTTTTTTTTAGTATGTTTATGTCTTTGAAGTCCAATAATTTTCTAAGACTTGTCACATCTAGTCACACGCGCTCAAAGATAGTTCCCGCTTGATTGATGATGTGGCGTATCAAGCCGAGTGATGCCGGGATCATGGTGCTAATGATTGATTACTTCGCAACGTCCAAGCTTCTTGACTACCTTTGAGCTTTCAATATCTTGTTTTCCTTGATGAATGTAGAGGAACCAAAATAAATGTCATCGGTCAGATCAAGACGAAGAATGTTTTGGCACCTAAATGTTCAAAAATAAGTTTTTTTGTTATCACCACCAGAGGCTACACAATAACGTACATGTTATAATAAACAGGGACAGATACAAGGGTGCGCTTCGACTTATAGGAGACCACATCATTCACTTCTTATCTAGGCAGGTACAACAATTTCGAGTGAAAAAAGGGGTATTGATTTTTTTTCCAGCTTATTATAAAACCTCATAAGTATGAACAAGGTAAAAGAATAAATTATTTATTGGCGGATTTATTAGAAAATGCCTTAAGCATTAAGTGCTTAAGACATTTTCTACCAGTCTACCGGGTGCTCCAGAGACAAAACATGGTGGTGTAGCATAATAGATCGATACTGTGAAAATCATTAAATAAGTAGGTATGATAATGATATGAAAAAAAAATATCATCATGATCATTTCAACCCGGAACCACCCACTGCTGGGTATAGGCCTCTCCTTTCTTCAGCCATACTTCTCGGTTCCGTGCAGGTGTTTCCCGCAACTTTGACGATATCGTCAACCCCACAAGCTTTTGGACTGCCCTGGTTTCTTTGATCTAACGTTGGCCATGATGGCCTTTCAAAACAGGTATGGTAGAATTTAACATTATGATTGAACCTTTTCTTAGCAGTTTTATCCGGTATTAATCTGCTTAATATTTGTAATCTGCATTTAGCAACAAAATAATTAACTACCCAGTTGATTGCTTTTTAGCTTTGTACGGAAACTAGATTGACTGCTACGTAGGTATTTCCGTTGTTAAACGTTTTATTACACTTCCATTTACATTATAGTTTGTGACTGAACAAGTCTATTGCAGTTTTCCTGCATAAAACCTTTGAGCTTGAAACTTTTCGGTTCCTTACTGACTTTCAATATCGTCTTTTTAAATTTTCCGATTTTGAATTTGAATCTGACTTAAAAAAAGAAGGGAAATTTTTAATAAGCCCTTCAGTCAGTCGCTTTCGAACCGCTGGTGAAGCGGAACCAAATTTTTTTTTTGGTATCGTATCCTTATCCAGTAATGTTTTACTATCTATTGTAAAAAGTAACAGCGAATCAATTTTCACGCCTCTCCCTTACCTAGGCAATTTTTTTTGTATATATAGCTCATTATCTAAAGAGGAGCCATAAAGAATGTTTTGTTTTTAATGTTTATTTGTTGAGGTACAATTTTTTGCATTGAGGTGATTGCTTCGGGTGCTGCTGCTTTTTTTCTTACAAAAAATTAATTATTTAAAAAAATATACTAAATAGTATAGTAATAGTAATATATAGTAGTATGTACAAGTTTTTTATTTTTTGACCTACCTACTTAATAAATTTTTTTTTTGTATTTTTTAAATTAATAATATTTTTTTTTTGTATTTTTTTTTATTGAATATGGGACGGCATTTTGTACAGTGCCCAGGGGCGGCGCAAACGTTGAATCCGGCACTTATTGCGGCATTCTTTAGGTCATCAAATGTGAACAAAAGTGAACCCGGGACTTATGAAACTCAGCAAGACGACGACGCTCGACGGTTTGAAACATAGACAACTTTATTCTCATAACTTATGACGTGCCGATCCTCCCAAAAACTTTACTAAAGTAATATCAGTATATCATCCCGCAGGACTCAATAGGGCCAATAATGGGCCGTTATTACTCACAATACGGCGTGAAATTCGACTGGCCTCCTCGAATAAATGTCAGATATCCATAGCTTAAGTAAAATAAACAACGGACCCACAATCCTGGAGTCTCTACCGAAAGTAGTGGACGTGGAATGGGACCAATAACGATAAATAATGATTCGGATTGGGACGCAGTATCCAGCGGCGACAGTTTAAAGAAACTGGAAAGCTAGATATTTACATATTCAAGTTACTTAAGTACACAATAACTTCCCTTGTATTCAGTGAAAAAAATACGGTTTTTCAGAATCTGTGTGTGTCCGTGTGACCGCATAGATCTTTTAAACTATACAACGGATTTTGATGAGGTTTTCACCATCATTTAGTACATGTATTCCTGAAGGTTTGTGTAAGTAAGTAATATATTTTACTATATTTAATACTAGCTGCCCTCCCCGGCTTCGCACGGATAGCTCTAAGTAGTTATGTATCTACCTACCCTACCCTACCTAAGTATTTACCCTATTTTTTTATGAACATAATTTGAACTAAAAGTGTAAAATTTCTTGAAAATTAATTAATATAGCGAAATTTTCTGAACTGTTCAGAATATCCCGGCTTTTAAATTTTTTAATGATAGGTGGACCCCTTCCCTTTACCTCATTTGCCTTTGGACCACTACGTTTGAGACACCCTGTATATAAATAGTAGATCAGATTTAGCACAGAAATCTCGATGGTTTGACATGTCGCCATTGCAAAAGTGCGAAGTAGAGGCAAGTCGAAAATTGGTGATAAATTAATAAAAAATTGAATCAGTGTTACGCACCAAGGTCTGAAAACAAACCTGAATAAACAAGTGTTTAAAAAACCAGTCCCTTCCGATTTTAAAAGTGCTACAGGAAACCGTAAAAGCTCTCTTTTCTAGCGGGGACTAAGAGAAACCGTATTTGGATACATTACCATATTGAGCGAAAGTACAGCTATGGCGTACTTACACTAGTGGTAGGTACTGTGAGTTGAAACACGTGGATGTTATATTTATTTAACCCGACAGTGGTTTATTTGTTTACCTTTTATTTTTATTAGCTGTGTGTCAAAGTATCCTGGTGTCTCACTACTATATTTCATTACTAGATGTTCACCGCGACTTTGTCTGCTATCCAGGATAAAAAATAGCCTTTGTCGTTCTCCAAGTCAAGATCTACCAATTTCCCAAATCCATATTCTTTTAGCCGGTTTAGCGTGAAAGCGTAACAAACATACAACATTTATTTACTTCTAATTTAGATGCATGCAATGCTGTTGTATATGTAAATGATATGATACTATGAATGTCTTTGGGTGTATTTAGTTGGTTTGCCTAAATAAATAAACAAACAAACTCGCTTTCGCATGCATAATATTAGTTAAGATTAGACTGTTGATCTTAATGTACCAACTTAAATTATATACCGATCCAAAAATCAACTCGCCTCATGTTCCGAGCCGCCATTAAGTTTGAATCGAACCGTACCAAATGTAAGTAAATATAGATACTTGCTTATTAAGGGAAGTAGTCTTTCAGTAGCGAATGTGCGGCTTATCTAAAGGCCAGCGTAGGTTCCATTTTATTATCGTCTGGAGTTTAGACCAATCAATGTGTGCAAATAATTGGCGCAAACATTCACAATAATGGGTAATAGCTAATCACCCAAGTGGGTGGTAATGAGGCGCTTAGACTTAAGTTTGCAATGTATAAATTATAGAGTAGTAGTGTACTCATTGTTGACGAGCCTAATAATAATATATAAATAGCTTCTATTTGCCGTAAATTTAGTTACAGAGCCGTCAATTTCAATACATCGCATGATTAGATAATGGTCTAATGGACACGTTACGCAAATTATTCGGAAAATAACCAATGAATCTAAATTATTAATGCTTAATTATGCTACAACTGTCTGGGTGACTTTTGCGGTTGTAAAGGTCAGACAGAAGATGATCTAGAAGTTAGGTCGCATGTTTGCTATTCATAAGTTCAAGAGAAACTCCTCCAATTTAACTGTTCTCAGTTAGTTATTTGCAAAGCATATCTGTTATTAACATGATGTTATTAGCCATTGAAGTTACACAAGTTATCTGTTATTAACATGATGTTATTAGCCATTGAAGCCACATCATAATAATTATTAAGAGAACGCTAAGTTCTACCCACAATCCACAATAGGTATCGCGCTGATTGGCGTGTGTTTTTTTTGTTTTTATCCTAGCGTGTACTTATTTATGTTGATTAAAACCAATTTGCTATCTGAAGAAAACAGCTCTTGTGAAATGATAAAGCGCTCTAAAAGACAGTAGTAATTATTCAAAAACAGGCACCATATTTTGTTTATAAACCTGCTAGCTTTTGCCAGCGACTTCGTCCGCGTGAAGTTATCGCACACCCGCGCTATTACTTCTTTTTCGCTCAGCGTTCTTTCTGACTTTTTTTTCTTTCTGCACGGCTCCCAAGAGTCGCACCGTCATGTTTAATAGCCTATAATCTTCCTCAAGAATTGGGCTATCAAATGTATCGGTTGATTATTTATTCGCGATTGATGATGTTGGTCCTACGGAGAGAGTTGCTTAGAGTGATGGTCTGTACCACACCCTTAATTATGACACAAACCTTTCTGATACATACTGTATGGCCTGCAGCGTAAACTTGTGAAAAGAGTCTAACTGCTTCACTAAGCGTGTTATACATACAGGATGAGCTAACAACTAACTTACCAACCTTTTAACATGCGTAACGATAGGACCGACAATAGTAGGTACTAAGTTTAGTCCTACGTGGGATACGCAGCACTAAAATTAGTACATTATTTTCGGTAATAGCTTTAGTAACTTTGTTTTTAAATCCGAAGCCACCCGAAATTTTGTTCCTTTTCAAAATGTGGCCATTTACTAGACTTCCCCATACATGCTGTAGATATAATACCTAAACGAAGTAATTTACGATAACATTTAAATTTACTAAATAAAAGGCATGAGGTTTGCTAACAATAGTAAAAACGCTCATGACGTACAAAATACATAAATCCAACATGTCGAGATCTACTGACAAGGAAAATGGAGGACACAAACTCTTCTCCCTTTGCGCTAAATTCATATAAAAAACGTGACAGGCGTACGGACTGTGATGGCTTAGAAATTGATATTATTTCTGGAACGGGCAAGCGGGTACTACTTTCCTTTTTTTTTGCAAGCCTGCCCTCACCTGTGAGGTATCTAAAACTAGAAACTTACTGGAATATAAATGGACGTTAAAATGGAGTTAACTACCTAACTCAAACTCAAAGACAAAATTCGACGACGAAAGCCTCGTGTCAATAGGGAATTGCATAGGCCCATACTGTTCCCATCACAACACACACTTTCACTGCAGCGATTGGCAAGAAGCTCTCCTTATTAAAACACACCAAAACTTTATACTAAATTTCATTTAGCATACCTACTGCTTGTTCAATCTTAACAATGCCACAAGTGCGCTCAATCTTCAAAAAAACGCTGACACTTCACAGTATTAAAATCATTATATCTACGTTTTTCACTTTCCGTTTGCGGGTTGATGAATGGCAAAGGTCAATGACTGATACTGGGTACCAGAAATTGTAATTTAGGGACCCAAAGATAAGTAAGCGGTGGTTTAAAGTTGACGTGACAGTGTTCTGTAATAGACTTGTACCTATGTAAGTAGCTAGATAGCAAGGCTTTGTTCATGTTTTGACTGATAATTTTTAATGATAATTTCTTTTTTATGTTTTTACTGTTTTACAAATGATTTATTCAATCAAATCTTACCTATATATATTATGTATTTTGCCTGAAATAAAACACTATTTATTTTTACAGCAATTTATTATATTTACATACCTGCGTATGTAAATATGTAGAAGAATGTCAATTAAAAGCTTCCACATATAATATAACGTACTAGCTGCGCGCAGCAGTTTCACCCGCATAACTCTCGATCTCGTGAGAATATCGGGATCAAAGGTATTTTATGTCCTTTTCCAGATCATGGTCTACCCATGTACCAAATTTCATCGAAATCCGTTTAGCCGTTTTAGCGTAAAAGCTTAACAAACAAACAAACAAATTCACTTTCGCATTAATAATATTAGTTAGGATGTTTACAGAGCGTGCCAAAGAAATAGACATAGGTACATACATACTCTCGAAAGACTACCGTCCTTCTGGGGCAGTCGGGTAAAAAGTAGGAAACTCAAGCTCAATGCTCAAGCAAAAAAAAGAAACATATTCTTTGACAGTTCCAAAATAAGAAAGGTATTTTATAGAAAGAAACCATTATTCATCACATAAACTAAATTAATAAAAAAATCGTTTTTCGAAACATTTTAATAAAAACAGTTCCATTTACCAAAAATAATAAGGGAACTTTAATTTTAATTACACGGAGCTCAAAGCATCCTAAGTAAACATTTCGTTCAATTAGTACATTTCTCCGGAAATCCCTTTTGGATGTTGCATTAAATTTCATTTAGGCTGACTACGGTAAGCTCCAAAGGGAAGTTATGAATTTACTACCCGAAAAATTCCGTATTTTTGGGACTTTGCTGGTTCAACTAGAGTGGAAATATTCTTTCATCGTTGTTTTGTTGTGGCTGTATTTTTGGCCGTGTAATTAACGGGAAAACATGCTTACTGAATTAAATATGTTTTCAAAAGACGCTGATGAATAGGGAAAACAATACCTCGTCCGTTACTAAAGTTGTTGCAATATTGTACGTTACATTGCCGTCATGTCATATGAGAAAAACTCTAAATTAATATATAAGATAAGGTGTCCTTGATAAATAAGAAGGTGTCTAGATAACCAGTCCAAACTGATTCGTCTGATCATCATTTTCATCGAAAAGAGGGCTAATCCATTCTCGCTTTGTCACTACCTCCTGATGATAAACCATAATAATTCTTCTAAACAAAAAATGCGTATCTAAAACCAATCTGCCTAAGCTTTTCCCAAGTAAGTTAGGGTTGGCTTCCAATCTACCCGGATGCTGTTGAATACCAGTATTTTACATGGAGTGACTGCCTATCTGATCTCCATAACCGTGGCGTGTTACCCAGTACGGGTAACACTGGGTTATGGAGATCAGATCCCTTGGTAAGACTGGTTGTCAAACTTTTAGGTTTTTGAGGCTTCTTTAATTGATGATCACCCATCCACGAACTGGTCGCGGAAAGCTGTTATTATTTAACTACGAGGAATTCGCATCTAAAACCAACAGTAGCATACCTATTCAATTCCAAATCATCAATCTTTAATCACAAGAAAATTATGGGCTGCCGACCTACCTAAGCGCCATAATTGGAACACGTTATAAATTCCAAGGATGGCTAACAACCCATAAAGTTGTGGAGAATGACGGATACCATCTATGAAGGCCATAAAATAGTACTAACGTTCACTTTATATCTGAATTTATGGCGCTAAGGATCTTCAAACCATTAACATAGTGTTGAGTGAATAAGGTTAGGTATTTAAGAGTCCATAATACCTCAGCTCAAATTCACTACTTATCTCGCTCGCACAATACTGCTCGCGGACTGAGTGAGAGCGAGAGCGGCGGGGAGAAGGGTCGAAGGCGCCAATAGTTTTAGGTAATTTATTTTTACGGAGAAAATAATGGTAATAAAAAAAACATAGTATCTGCTTTATGTGTTTTTTCTTGAAGTGTTTTTTTAATACCAGCGGTTTATTGTTCGGTTTGGAGGTAACTTTTTTTTTTGTATAATTATAGTACATAAGTACCTAATAGAAAATTTTATGGAATTGTGTTTTCGTCAAACTGAGTACTTACTTAACATTAATCCTCAACTTTACCATACATATATTTCAAAATTAATGCTGCAGTATTTTTGATTAACGGAGGATCATGCTAATCAATTTGAGGTATCATAGACTCTAAGTGTGCAGAAGTAGAAAGTGGGACGTAAATGATTTCTAGGTGTCTGAAATATGAAGGTTCTCAAACTGCAGTTAAAAAATGCGTAAAAAATGCGCATTTCCTCACAGTTTTGGGGCAATAAGGCTGCGTATCCACCAGAGATGAGCGAAGATGCGTAGCGAAGGATGTGTGTGAAAGTGGCCAATAACATCGCTTCATTGTCATAACTTGAGCTAAGCCGACGTTGTTATTGGTTAGTTTTACGGATATCCCTCGCTACGCATGCTCTCCGTCAACATTTATAATCATGTGATGCAGTCATGAGTAAACGCTGTCAACGTGGCTGCATCCTGATCGAAACTCATATAATTTAGAATCATCGAGATGACGAAGAGAATTAGCAGTTTTTATACGGCCTCGTATTTAACCAACAAGTGCATAAAAAACTAAATACATAACTGAAAAGAGAAAAATAAGCGTAAAATTTTAATATATTGATTGAGTGACACTCGCGTAATAAAGACGAATCTAACGACCTATCATTCATCAAAATCGGTTCAGCCGTTACACATACATACATACAGGTCAAACACATAACCCTCCTTTTTTGGCTTCGCCTCAGTCGGGTAAAAAGAGTTTCCACGAGTATTTCGTGAAAAGTCAATGGGTGTCCGCTTTTTTTTTTTTTACTTAGTGGGATATCATCAAATAACATCTCCCGCTCTGAGCGGAGCGGATGGGCGTGTCAGACTCTTACTGACTAAAACCCACCCGTGTTCCTTCAGTTGCCTGTGTTGCCAGCTGCCACGGTATCCCTTTCGGACTTTCCCGCAACCCCGGCAGAATAGGTGTACCCTGAGTTTGCTACCGACCGTGCTAGTAAATGCTTTTTGGTGTTTACAAAAGGAAGACTCTTTTATCAAACAGGTTTCTCAGGATACGATAAATGATGATAAAAAGCCACAGAAATTCCAACATAACTCTTCCCCTTTATCTACTCAGTCAGGTATAAATGGCGATACACCGGTTCTCTCATGCATCATACACGTCAAATATTATTGAGAACGTGTGGCTTCCGTCCGCATTGTTTTCCTTGAGCGGGTAATATATTATGCACATAATATGTTGGGAATATACAATGGTGCACGCTGGCCGGACGAAACACTGTTCACTGGGTTTTAATTCTGCAACAACAGGGCTTTTGAAAAAGGACTTACAGTTTATATACAGGGTTATTGGTTATATGTCCGCAAACCGGTAAGGGGATGTAGTGGAGGTCATTTGCAACCAAATATATAATATAATATAATATGCCAATATGAACCATTTTACAGTAATTTAAAATGAAAATGTTTAAATAAAAACTCGTTTTTTTTTTTGACATCAAGTCAAAAGAGGTGATTTGGTTGTAAATCCCCTTAATGGATTGCCGAAGTATAACCAATAAACCTATACATCCAGATTCTATGTGAAAATCAAAAAGCAGAAGCAACTTTAGTGGAACTTTGTTTACCCTATGCGTTTTGGTTCAAAAAGGGCGGAAATGACCACCATAATTTAACCAACATTTTTATTTACTTCCCAAATGATCGCAGGAACGAATACCGACAAAAAGCCTTTATTATCCCGTTTCAAATACCCATCTAAATCAAATTAAGTCATATAAACATCACTGACAGATGATTTACGATATTTTTCTCGTTTAATCTTCATTGAGTTCAAGTGTTTTTCTAATATTTTTGCAGCAAATTGACGAATTATTTTACATAGGACCTGTTTTTTGCTTGTATTTGTTGAGGTCTGTAGCGACTAGAACTATTATTATTCAGTAAAGGTAACGTGAAAAGTACTCAGAATATTCCATTGAGTACAATCAATGCAGACCCTTTTATTATAATACATTTAAGCTCTAAAATAATCCCTGTAATTCCAATAGCACAAGTTTCTCAAGACTTCCAATCCGACAATCTGTAGAATAGACGATTATATTAAACGAACTTTGAGGTTCCTTAATTATACGTATGACCGAGTCCGATTTTACTTAATATACTCAATAAGGAAAGTTATATTACTTTTGTTCGATTTCATCTCGATTCCTGATTAGCTAGGTGACTATCCGAACGTTTGACGGCCATTTTGTGAATTCACTTTTGTTTTCCCGCCTTCGGTTTTCTTTTTTTTTAGTTCTATTTTTGAACCTGATTGTCTTTATCTCTAGTTGTAAATGAGCACGGTGCGTGCTCATTTAAAATACTCATCAATCTCATCAATTTATTTGAAATACTCGAGCATACTTATTTAAATACTTGCTAAAAATGTTATGCATGGCCTAGAGTGGAGTAAACTCTGATTTGCGCTGCTAAAAATAACCGTAGGTTTCGGGCGAATTTATTTGAATCGTAAACGACCCATTTTTGGAGTACCGAAAATTACTTCTTCGTTTGACAACCGTTTACTAGATGTAGATACCTACTCTTAAAAATATTACTATACTTGGCAACTAAACTTGGCAGGAAACAAAGAATATAATATAGATAAGTAAAAATAAAGGTGTATTCCATGCCAACAGTGCAATCGAAATATTTCCACGACTTTAACTACAGACACGTAAAGAGGATCGTAAACTGTTAATACAAGGGTCCGGCGCACGTTCCGATCGTACAACACGGTATCTAGAAAGGCTTTCCATTTGACACTTCCCATTAAATGACTTTACCGGAACCTTCAGTGCTTCTGTGCTTAATACAAATATTGATGATGGCTTGTGTTTTGGTCGTGGCCAGCCACGAAATAAATATTTTGTGGGGACTGGGGCTAGGGGGCAGGGGCCTATATCTTGTCTATCTTAATAATGTAGCTAGATAATAATTGGCAGGGTAATAATTTGGCATAATTAATTTATCATCAGCCTTAGGTATCAACATACCAGAAAACTGAATTTTTAGCATCTACATTAGGTGCCTACGTCTCTTGCCCGATTCAGTATCCTCCAAATTGACAGAGGTGCCTCTTTTTCAATCGATCGGTGTCCTAAGAAGTTTGAGACAAGTTAGTTTAGATTAAAATCATCATGTAAAAAGGAACCACAAAGTTCTGACTCTCAGAGGCGAAAAATAGATAATATATTTTTACTGAAATTTTAAACCCTGGCAAAATACAAGCTAGGGAATTTCAACTAGACTTTCATAACAAAAAATAAAGGCAGACGAAACATAATTTTATAAACACACTTACAAACATATAAACAGACAGTAGAAGCATAGAGAAAGTAGGTTAAAACAGAACTTGCGACGAGACTACCCGCCAGCGACCACTTCCATTTACATCGGGACTCGGAGCACTATCCCTCAGTAGATTCAGTAGATTCAGACCACTGAATAGATAGATACAGAAGGCCGGCTCCAAACAACTTTTGAAAACCCACGAAAGACCTACCTATACATTGTCGAGACGACAATCCGACAATAAATTATAACCCTGGCTATATTAATGCATAGAAGTATTTAGGAGCTATGAAATAAATCTTAACATTGAAATTAAAAAAGTGATTTTATCTAACAATAGTAATGGTGGGCCAAATATGGGTTTTGCTAATCTTTGACTAGTTATAGTGACTGAACTATTGGATATCTTTCATTGATTTTTCGCATGCAAACTGAGAACTACATTAGATATACGCACATTAATTAATTGTCGTATTGTTGTCTCCACCTTGTATGTGTGTGTGTGTGTTTTCTCTCATTGTATACTATACACGGCACACGGACAGGGAATGCCAGCGCACTCGCGACTGGCATTTGTTTCGTATCACCGTACATACGCGTCTTTGTGTGCATGCGTCTATTTTCATAGAGCCAGCCTTCTGTAAATATCTATTCTGTGTCCAGGCTTTAGTAAAATAAGTTAGTACTTTGTTTCGCTTTAGCTTATAGCCAGCGTATTTGCGACTAACGTCTCTGAGAATCCCTGAGATTTTTGTTTTAAGTTGTGTAGTGTATTTAAATGAGTTAGGAGTCTCTATTTTTTTCAGAGTGTCTATCGTAGGTTTACCTTCAGGGAAAATAAAACCTACTTCACTACTTTTCCTTAAAACCAACCCATCTTTTTACAGTAGTCATCAAACATTTGACGATGAGTTATGCAGATTGGCGAAAGATAGCCTCCATAAAGTATACCTCAGAAGCTAGGAGGCTCAGCTTTGTGTTCATCATCATGGTAATTGCCGCAAAAATTACCACTATATTACCCAATAATTTCATGTTCTTTTTCAAGACAAACAAAAATTACAATAATTCATGTTCGTGTGGATTGAGTGCTCCTTTTTAAAAAGTTAGTTATATTTTTACGAAATCAAGAAAGAATTTAGGAAATAATTGTGAAAACTTCATGGTGAAGATAAAAAAATGAGAAATCTATGGTGAGAAAGTCGTGGTTAATTAACTAGAACACTCAATCTGCTAACCTAAGGAAATACTGTAACTCGTGTCTCATAATAAAATAGATAATTTTATGTATAACATTTTTATGTGTTTTTATTGAATTTGTGAAAACTATTCACAAATATTCAATTAATTTTAACGGTGTATATGGATTTTATAAAGGTTCATTTAAAACACTAAATCCTCCTATTTCGTAAAAATATAATTACCTTTTAAAAAGGACACTCAATCCACACGCGCACCCCTAGGGCATCATCAAAATAGTGAACCAACAAGTTTAACTCTGAACCTAATGAATTTTCACAAAGATATTAATTAACTCTTTTAATGAAAGAGCCAACTCAATCCTAAAGTAAACCTGCTTTACTAAGAAAGACATATTTAAAAGCATTTCCATAATGTAGCTAATGTATTTACTTAGTTCATTTTAACAAGAGCAGAGTGCATTTACATTTTTACTAAAGGAAACATGTATAAGTGTGCTTGGATTGCTCCTTGTAATATTTGAGTAAGCATTTAAATACCTAGTTAGTTGTGATGTATATCTAGTGCATAGACCTCAGGTACTGTTGAAATAAGGATAGTCTTTTTGAACTTTTTTTTGTTACTAATCCGTTCAAAACTTGAGAACAACCTTGATAATTATAAAAAACCGACCGACAGACGATCTTGGGCACGGTGGCCAATCTCAAAAGAGATTATCCTTTAAGGTTCATTAGAAAACCAGTGTCGGACTGCATTTGTCTGGCATTTATGCTGAAATGAACCTTTTTGGCGCAGCCGTGAGGCACACACTATTGTTGTTAAATATTATTTTCACTGAGAAATTCGTAATGAGAAAACCCAATAACACTTTGCTTGACCGAATAGAGCCTAGGATACTCAGCAGTAGCGCTGGCGACCACGAGACCAACGGGGTAGTCAACCCCCGGGGGACCTTGATAACAATTAATCGAAACCATGCATGGAAATCTTAGTCAAGTCTAGGTTTTCTCTAACATTCCTGGTATCTAGTATCATCCAGTGTGTTACTTGTGTTAATTGTATAGTACAATGTTTAATAGATAACTGTGTGATATTACCATATTGTGTTTAGGTTACCCGCACCTGAACTTAAGTAAAATTACACAGAAAATTGAACATAATTACACGGTACGTACATTCAGTGATCATCAAGATGTCGATTAGGGTAACACACGTGTCTTTCGAACAAGTCACGGCCACGAGAGGCTTACGTACAATTTGGACTCGTTCGTACGTGATCGCACGAAAACGCTTTCGATTTCGTGCGATGTTATTTTTGTAAAGCAAATATTTTCGGTGGCTGTAATTGGAATAGACTGTGAAGTTATTTAGGGTTAGAAATAGCTTTTGAAGTGGTTCAATACTACGAATTGAATGTAACTAATTATATATAGTTATTACAAGCATCGTTTACTTGCTCAACTATGCTAATTTAATTATTATTTTCAAAGTAAATGCTAATATAGATCAGTCATCGGGTTTATTTATCGTAAATAATTCGGTTTATCCTAAAGCAGTTTTTGATATGGCAAAACTAATAAATAAACACAGTACAACTCCACCTTTCCATTTAGATTCCAAGAAATCAAGAACAAGAAAACCAAGTTCCCAACAACATGAAACCTTCAAGAAAATATATCGACAGAGAAATTTCTAAAACACTAACATAACAAACGTTTTAGTAACTCCCAACGTCAGTAAAACAAACACAATATCTTTTGTTTTGACTAGAACATTCTGGAAACTTTCACTCGTATTGAAAATGTGCGCCATATTGGATATATCTGAATGTATTATGCAAAACAACTTGTGTACGCTCTTATAAATTCTCTGTTTTTTTCATTGTAAGTTCAATGGCACTGATTTTCTGTTCAATTTTTATTGTTTTTTAAGTACCTACGATATTTTTATTTGACAGGAATATAAATATGAGGATTTTATAGAACATTTTCGAAAACTATTTTGTTTCCATTTATAAAGAAGAAATTGTTTTTCACCGACGAAAAAAAGGAGGAGATTCTCAAGCCACCGCGTATTTTTTAAAGAGACTTTAAGGGCCTTAAGGGAAACCCGCAGTTATTCAATTCAACAGACTCGGGTCATATTTCGCTATTCTGAATCGGGTTCGAGTAGCGAAACATGACGCGAGTCTGTTGAATTGAACTGCTGCGGTTTCGCTGCTATGGTTTTGCGGTGGAGGTGCGCTACCCGCCTAAAGGCAAGACTTTTTATAATAACAGTTTGGTTTGAAATATTAGTTTAATTTCGAAATTAAGATTAAGGTAACGCATTTTTAGGGGTCGAAAGACCCCTATTCGTCCGAATAAGACTGCTATTCGTCCGTCCGTTCGTCTGTCACAGGGCTGAATCTTTTGAACAGTAATAGGTAGACACTATGACCGCTATATTATCAAATAATAAAAAAAGTAAGAAATTAATGAAAATATTTTTTTTTTAAAACACGTTTATTGTATAAAAAGTAGTGTTAAATATTGAACGGTGGTGCGGAGCGCTGCGTATACGAATCCAACTCGCACTTGGCCGCTTTTTAAATCTTATAAGTTCTACACATTGATGAAGACTTGTCGCTAAATGTGTACCTCAAGTAACAACTACTAACTTTCAAGTTTCAACGCGTTCACATAAAAACCAGCTAATAAAAACTGCCTTTTCTTGTAGACTTTAACAAAATAACAGTTTAAAAGAATTAGTTGTCGACGTAAGTCTGATGTTAAAGATAGTATTTTGACCTAAGATTGTCATTTTCGTGAGGTTCTCTGGCGACGCGCGACGGTTGAGTTTGGAAACTTTCTGCGGGGCTTATGACTTTGTCGCGGACGTGGCGGGAATGAAAAAATGCGGGCTTTGATATAAAAGCCTCTGAAGCTTCAGCACTTGTCTAGAACTAAAATGTTATTGTAAACATGTATAAACTCATAAACATATATCTACAGTGTCATGGGTCATGTCATGAAACAGCTAGTTGGAAAATGTTGAGTGCTTGAAAATTGTGGACTGCTTTGCAAAACTATATTCTGATCCTGCTCCACAACCACAACTAATTGATTAACATTTGAAAAGTCTGTTGGAGCTGCTGAAAATTGGAAGACCACCTTTGCATTATATAATTGCATAGCACATGTGTGAGTACTGTGTACTATAGAGCTACCATTTACCGGGTAATATTATGTCTTACATTGACTTGAATGTGCCCTGGCGGCTGTGAGTATGTCATGCTCACTCAGATGCCTCGCTGATGGTGGCGTGTGTGTTGGATCATTTAGCTCCCTTCAAAATGGTTGAGCTGAATGGTGCTAATCCATGCGTCATGTTCGTGAACGGGCGCCGTCAGTGGGGCTGGTCATCTCTTAGCGGCCATGGCTTATTTTTATTTTTGAATTGTTTTTTAATTTTTATCTACGGACGCCTTTAACATGCACGTCTTTCTACATTGTTCTCACATGTATAATTTCAAAATAAATGATGCAACCAATTTTTGTAACAATGATTTTATTTAAAAGAGTGTCCGTGGAGTTTCTTGCCCGTTCTTCTCCATAGGTACCTACTATGCTTTGGAATGGGCAACTAGCTTCATATTTTTCTGACTGACCGACTCCTTGACAATTCAAAAGTGCCTGTAAATGGTTTAATTGATAAATGATTTATTTTCTGTAAGTAGGTTTGTAGAAACACTTTTACACGTTTTACACAATTGAAATAAATGCTTTGAGTTTGAGTTGAGTTTGAGTTTATAGGCAAGAACATAGAGTTTCATGTTCATTGTTTGTTTTTAATTATTGTTTTTTTTTTTAATCAATTGTTAAATATATATAATTACAGGTTTATTATGAATTTTTATCTGTTTTGGAGTTTACTTTTAATATAATTTATAATTTTATTTGTATTGAGTGTTAAACTATGGACTATGTAATATTGTCTGAAATAAATGAAAATGAAATGAATGAAAGGAGTCATATTTTATCAAAATAGTTTTCATGACACTTTCCTTGTTAGTGGGTACATTACTGAAATACTAATGTAGGTATGGTAGCCTCTTCGTTGTGACACTCAGACTGCAGCAGTCACCAATCCTAGCCAATCAATCTGCCTAGCCTTTTCCCAACTACGAGTATGTTGGGGTCGGCTTCCAGTCTAACTGGATGCAGCTGAATTGCAGTATTTAACATGGAGCGGCTATCTGACCTCCACAACCCAGTAATACGATAGCCCTTGGTAGGACTGGTTGTCAGACTTTCGATCTCCTGACGACCCGTAACGAGTCAAAGATCCACGAATGATAGCCGGGACCAACGGCTTGACGCGCTTTCCAAAGAACGGAGGAGTCTCGGTATGTAAAGATGGTCACCCATACACGGACTCACCCCGGCAAGCGTAGCTTAACCTTATGGATCGACCATAAGGCCATGATTACAAAAGAAATTGGTATTTGGCAGTAGATGTTTATAAGTAGATACCTAATATGATCATTACAGTTTTAGTTGCGGAAAAGCTCTTAGCCATTTACTGGCGCCGCACTGATTGAGAAAGGGGCGGCTTTTCAATCTATGACTACAGAAAAGCGTTTACGTTAAGAGCATGCAACCTCCTCCTAGCTAACAGTAATTTGTGAGCTCCTATCCGTTTGCTAAGCATGGTTAGCGCAATAAGTTTTTATCTGATTATTGCAGTAGACGTTGTGAGGCGCATCTTCTGCAGTGGATGTATTTGGGCTGCACTGCCGTGCAAGTATGATAATTTTGGTTTAAATTCGTTACAAACAGTTTCACTTGTGTTATTTCACCTACTTTACGTAAACTTACGAATAAACTATCTGACAAGCTGTGAGGACAAGATTTCAATCTTCATTCGCTTGTGATGGGAGAATACAAAAGCATTGAAATATAAACCACTCATGTGACCTATAATGTCATACCCATTCACTTTACTGGCGTGTCTTTTCTTAGGCTATCAGACTGTATTTAGTCTAGACTATAATGGTAGGCACGTGTGTCACGATATACTTGCGCGAGCCTAAACTTGCGCAAGTAAATCGTTACGTGTAAGGCTATCATTAGTTGTGAACAAAAATTGTTAATGTCTATTGTTAGTTTTGAATTACGGAAGGCGGAGATTTTAAAGTATGGGTAAGTATATTTTTAATAAGCTAAATTCGTTTCTAAACGTTCCAAGATAAAGTCTTAAAATTAAAGTTGTTCGGTCGGGTTGGTGGTCAGTTGGTCTAGTGCTCGTAAGCGCTATTGATGGCAATAGGCTCGCCCCCTGTAACATGTGACTTAAACATAACTGGCTAAATGTGGGTGTACTCTATAGTACACCCTCATTTCGCCAGTTATTCTTCGAAGGGTCAGGCAGAGGTGTACCTTGTATAACTAATAAAAAGGCGTGCTATTATGTTATGTGTAAATAGAACAAACAAGGACAAAAAAAAATACTTTTGAAAATGAAATCTAAAGATAAAAATAGCGTTACTATTGATAATTATCTATCTCATAAACTTTCACAACCGCAACTCTTAAACGCAACCCGTGACAATCAACAACAACTACAAAAAAGTAAAGGAAAACGGGAATTCGCGTCACGTACCGATTTCTATTGGTATAAGTAATCCTTTGTGGGATTTACATGCATACTAAAGAAACAAATGGGGCCTATAATAATAAATCACGAGTGTAACGACATGGGGTACAAACGGACCGTGTTTTGAAGGAATTGCTTAGATAGCGAACGTTTCACTGGGTTACAGTTCGGCTTTTTTGTTTGTCTGGAGATGCGGTTTGTAGTAGTATCATAGGAAATAGATTTAAGAAATATACCTAATACTTGGTCTACCTACACATAAATTTTATTAGGTATTTTTTTTTTTTTTTTTTTTTTTTTTATCCACACTTTCACTACCACTAAGGACTAAGCGACATCTTTTATTTATTATATATTTTAATTTAATTTGTTGTTTTATGATTTTAATGAATTTAAAGATTTTAATATTTTATTTTTATTTTTAAATAGTAGGTATTTTAAACATTTTAATAATTTGAAGATGATTGTAATTTTATTTATGTGAGTAATATACTTCTGATATTTAATTTTAGTTAAAATAGTATGACTGTGGTGTTTATTTGAATATTTAGTTACTAACATAATTCTTAAGTATACGAACAAAAATATGGATCACTGTGTCTGAATTAAATTAATTAATTAAATTATTGCACGTTGGATTATCAACTCTTGGCGCTAAGTCTAGCGTTGAAAATCGAACACTGCAATTTGGTTAGGGCATTACATTTAGGTATCGGCTAGTGCTAGTAAATACGGGCATTAGCTAAGCTCTTCGTTTTATGAATCTACAATATTATCAGAAAATGATATCGATGTCATCTCATTATGGTTGAGTCAACCCAGCCAGTAATTTGCATGATTTGAATTCTTTGGAGGGACCATTATCACAATCGCTACACTTGGCAATCTTGGCATACAGTTCATTGAACACTAAAGAATGTAGGTAAACTCCCCCGAGGGCCTGAACAAGTGGCAACTGGCAATCGATTTCAAAGCGGTTCGAATTTCTACAAGGATTTTCAACACGATTGACATTTGATTTTCGGTAGGTAGCTAATCGTTCCATACATGTTTTACTTCTCCAATATCAAAAATACAATAGACGTATGACAGGTGAAACACGTGTCGATTTCTTACAGAGTTTTTTATGACTCTTTAGCAATAGTTAAGCGGAATAGGTTACCTACTAAATATATATACGTCTATTGTATTTTATAATGGCTTTCCGCCAAGTCACGCCTGAATCAATTAACTTTCTCCATTATCACTATCGCTGATAGGATGTCACTTTGTCTAGGTCCTCAGGTCTTGTATTTCACTAAATAGTTACCTATTGGTAGTAAATGCCCATTATGTTGTCATGACTCTTTAGTTTCATTTTTTTTTTCGTCTTTAAATCGTCGTTCCGTCCAAAATAATAATTTACATGCCGCATCTAACAAAACTTACTTACATTATACTTAGGTACCTACTCATTATTTCAATACGAAGTCGCCTGCACTGCAATCTGCCATCGACCTATACCAGCATCAGCAGCTGAGCATAGTAGCATTTCAGTTTATATAAGAAACCTTGTTATTAGGTACCTATTACAAAACGAGTTCTAACTTTAAATTTTAAACCTGCGAGCCGGTTGTTGTATTTCGATCCATATTCCGACTGGTGAAAAGTTCTAAATACAAAATTTACAAATTGGAACTTAAGTTTTGTTGGAATAAAGTTCGACACTCAAAAATGGCTCCATAGTATAAACCTGGGTCGAAAAAAAAGCCGTTGTTTTTAATAAGTGTTTTATATCGCATGTCGAAAGAAAACTCGGTTGGCGTTAGTGTTGTTATTCCACTACCATATTTTTTCTAATCCAATATTAGTTGGTTGATCTTTATTTCGTTTCAAGCATCTCTTATCGTTGAAATATACTTACTCCTAAAGACAGATTTCAATCAAAACTTCAACTCAAACGCTTCATTTGTATCTTAAATCAAACTATTATTGAATTAGTGACTTCAGTCGGCAAAGTTAAACGATGGCTTCTATCTCATGATCGAATTGCTAACTTGTTCAGTATATATACTAAGTCAGTACCAATGAGTTGAATTTTCTTACTAAGTATTAGTGTAGTAGACAGACAGGAGGATCCTGTTGCCCATTTTCTTGGCATTATCTAACTTCTTATCTTATTAGGTAAAAATCTTAATCTGACATCAATTGTCTTTTGTTGTTGTGAAACGGGAATCGAATTTGCAAACTACAAGATCTGTTTATAATGTTCTTTACAAGGTTTAATTTAGTTACTTGCGACGAAAACGGCTATTCTACAGCGAGTATCTTCGCACCAATACCTACAACTTATCCCTATTATCTTATAATATCAATGAAAAAACCGTACAAAAGACTTCTTCCTTCACTAAACTAAAAACAGAACAAAAAAATTGCTTAACTTTGCACTCTCCGCAAAAATATGTTTAACGCCATCTAGCGATCGCAGCGTGAACTAATCGCACCGGGTTTCTGAATACTGAAATATTGCCGCACGACTGGGCTCATGTAGATCGTACCTCGCTCCAGGAAACTCCGAATAAACTCTCGCCTTTTTCTCACTTTTTATAGTTTTTATTGCAAACGATTTATGTTGTTATAGAACTTTGGCGCAGTCAAAGCTCGACGCAGTTCATGTTTTATTTTAAAAAGAAATGAGAAAATATTTTAAATTGATAAATCTTCGTAGCTTGCACAATGTATTTATTAAGTTGCAGTGTGATTTTAAAAGTTATTTTTGTGAAATACTGAACATAGTGTGGTTGAAATTTATTTCTTTGTATTGTTTGTTTAATTTATTGTAGATACCCCGAGTACACGACCTTTGCAGTTTGCGTTTTTATGTTTGTTCGTGTGTTTAGTTTCTATGTAGCTGTACACATTTCGTAGTTTCTTTTACACGACTAGACCATGGTTAGCATCACCCAATAACCAATTAAACTACTTCCCATTGTAATTGACAGATAAATCATTTAGTTCAGTCCAATATCCCACCTACTGGTCCATGGGATAATCAATGAGAATTATTGAACAGATTACGAGAGAAACTAACTCTTAACTATTGATACGGCGGTAAAGTTGTGAACCTTTGGATTACAGTTGTAAAATTATGCAGATTCCTCCTTGGGATTCAAGAGCTGAGCCAGTGAGCCGCTTTCTTGATCCAATAATTTTTTTATCGTCTTTGGTACTTGGTAATGAAAATTCACAATCAATATTGCTCGGGTATTGGATGTTTACACGTTTTGAGATCGGGTTTTATAATGCCGTGATTTAGTAGGGTTTTAATAATTTATTAAGCTTATTGGCAATACAAAATTGTATGATACACACAACCCTTGATAGATATTATGATAGTGTAATGAAAGGATCATGATCTATTATTTTATCCACGTAATGCAATCATAAGCATTATTTTAACTCCTCAGTTTTATTTATATAAATAAAACAAAAAAGTTGTTAAAAAAATATTATCAAATATTGTGTGGTATCGCAAAGAAAATCGTGTCGTCAATTGCATTCCGTTACAAAGTCTCATGTTCGTGACTTCAAATGGCATGTCAATTTACATTATCTATGGCTTTTATTTTTCATATGCATAACTTCGTTGCTATCCGACCTTCCATTATATCCTTTTCCCCTATTTAGCTTCTTGAGTGATAGCCACCGGGATCTCCCCTTAATTTCCATGAATAATGACATCAGCCACGCGACCATTACATCGCATTTTAACAATAAAAAATATCGCATAACTGTGGTTAATGACTTACCCATTATTTTTGTTGTACATCTTTTTTGTACTACCGTGAAATAAAACACAGATTTTCCGCATTTTTATTAAAAAAAATGATATAAAAGGATTTACATTTTTCTACATGTAGGGCAAAAATGTTATAAATGAAGCTTCAGGTTCTATACAAATAATCTTTTCTATATTTAGACTTGTAGAGGATATTTAATATAATTAACCATCACAGATGGGATTGTAGTAATAGTTTGAAATACAAAAGTGCTGAGTTGACGATATGCAAAAGTAGATACATAGGTGCATCTCTAATGAGCGTGACAGACTGAATAATGAATAGGAGAACTTACAGAACATTAAAGATTCTTAAACTAATATGATGTAACAATTAAAAATTTCACAAACAAATCCATAGTCTTAAACAGTTCCGTACTTCAACCAACATTTTTACACAATCCTTTGCTTTATAAGCCTTCTGTTTCTTTGTGCACTTGTTTGAGATTACTCTAAAAGCAATATGTCCTAGAGGCATCTTGTCTGCCTCCGTCGTCGTGACGTCAGCCGTAGTAATAATTACTGGAGTGCGCTCCTAAACTCCTAGGACTAGTCATAACATTTGGTTCCATTTCTTCTTCATTACTTCTGCTTCTTGTAAACCGAGGTGCTATCTCTCTCGTGTGTGAAGGCACATAGTCTACGTTACCATACATATTTGCTTCTGTGTTAGTAGGGTAAATTGTACATAATGGTTTCATAGCTCTAAGAGTTCCCCTACTTCCGGGAACATTCTTGTACAGAATCATGTCTGGATGCATCGGATCATGGAATGTCCCCGAAATATGGCTGATGTCTGCATCATTGTCAATATCAGAAAATGCATCATTGAAGACGTTAGGAGCTTCAGTGGTATACATATCTCCGTTTTTGGAATGTTCTTTCTTACGATTAATATAACATCTGACAGCAATGAATGCTCCAATTATGACAATGAACATTAGCAGTCCTATACTAACGGATAACAGTAATATTGAGTTACCGTGTTGTGGCTCTGAAACAAACAAATATTTTCTAATACCAGCGCCGAATATTAACTAATGCGTTCTATTTCGGTTCGGGACAAATACATTGATGTATTTGTTAGGAGTTTAATTGGTGTACTCGAAATTTATGGATCGCGTTTGAGCATGAATTATAAGTAAGGTAAGGTAGAGTAGAAAGAGGATTTGCATTTGCGCTATAAGGGATACATTTTATTGACAAGCGTGAAATCACACTCAATTTGAATTCGACTCTATATTAATCTACCTCTAAATTATATTCATCTATATTTTAACTGGAAAGTTAGGACATAGTTTACAATATTACCTGGTTTACCTTCATTCCTGTCGACGTTCTTTTTCGGTTGTAGAATAGTTGTTATTTCACCCTCTGAACGTGTCGGCGAGACACTATCTTCAATAAGAGATGGCTGCAGAGCACGATCAGCATTTGGCTCCCCCCACTTTTCACCAGCTTCTTCTAACAAAATGAAAATATTAATAGGAAATCATCTTTTATCTTTTATAAGTTAGTATATTAAAATAATAATATTATGGTCACAATATTTACCTGATTCGTCAAAAAGAGCTTTGCTATGATCAAAACTGGTAGAATCTTCATCTCTCTCAGGCGCACTCTCATATTTCTCTGAGAGGACACCTAATGGTACTGTAAAATAAAGAGTTAGTTAAAAGTTGTGAGTCAGGTTCAGTTAAAAAAATAAAATAAAAATAAAATTCGTTAGGTAACACCGAGAAAAAATATATGAACCCCGAGTTCTCATGAAATATCTAACATTTTTCACACGATTATTTTAGAACCCTTATTTAAGAACATAACACCGGAATATTGCAACTCAAAAATACACCAAAACAAACTCAGGTACAAAGAACAGAAAAGATGATGATGACACTAATACAACCATAGATTCTTGTACTTTACACCGAACAATGCAGCAAAGAGCAAAGTTGCAAGGTAAAATAGAGATTTGTATTGTTAAAACTTACAAGATGCACCAGAATAGGGTAGTTCAAGAGTTGAACAAGTTGCGCAATTACGGGCTGAAGCGTTTCAGGAATAGTTCGAGGTTACACGAGATTGAGGTGATGTTGGAGATAAAGCAATCTACTGATTAGTGAACTTTGCTGAGTTTAAAGTTAACCAATTTAACGAAGGTCCCCCAGACCTCTATATTATTTATACAGAAGTGTATGAAGGAAAAGGTAGTTAGCTAAAGTTGGACGATAGGTTTAAATTACTTTTAAATAGTCATGTCAAAATTTTAATAGAAATGTGGACAAATGGTGCTCAGAACAAGACTGTAGGTATGTGAAAATAAATTGAAAGCAGCGAAAATATTTTGTTAAATATAGTGCAATCGAATTTTTTTAAATAAAAAATGTGTAAAATTTTTGTTCAAATAATATTTTCTAGTAATTATTTTCCCTATTTTCCCGGAATGATTTGGCAGAGGTGTACTTATGTATACTGACCTAATAATAGTAGCGAGGCATACTTGGTCTATGAACTTTTGTAGGACACCATTTTTTTATAGCTTCTCTTATGCAAACTTTTGTATTAACTGCCTTCTAAATATTATATTATGCCTACTGTATTTAAGAGGATAATTCAAAAGCTTACCACAAGCATAGACGACTTTAAGATATGGCCTCGAAAGAAAGTTGCAGGATGAGTTGAAAGTCCTATTGTTGGCCGCAATCTGACATCGCCTCTTCCCGAGACACAGCTGGATGACTGTCTTCACTGCGTGAGGAGTCACGCATGCTGTGGACAAAGCTATAGATTACAAAATATTAATCATTCCACCATACTTCTTATACTTAGTCTATATAGCTTAGAAATCATTATATCTTAACCTTTCGTATGCTGTAATTACAGACACAATTAAAAATCCATTGTGTCTCGTGTGGATCCACGTTCTGTCTACGAAAGGTCAAAATTATGATGGAGTTAAAAATAAAAAGACTTTGCAAGAATCGCTAGACACTGCAATCAGAATATTTTAAGTACAAAATCTTAGTCACTTCTAACAGAAAAATAAATAATGATAGTCTTAGTACACGTCGTGAGTATGGAACGAGGTACGATTATTGGGTGAGTAATATTCGTAGATAAGAGTGTAAATACTAAAATGCCTGCGTAGGTACTACAGCATTAATTAATTAGCTCCACACATTCCTAACCCACTTTCATTAGGTACGTGAATTATTAACGCTCTGTATTTCGCACACTATTTGGACCCAATTTTTCGCCATGTATTAACCTGATTTTTTGTCTCCCCGTGTGATATACAAACCAAATGTGCCGTGTTCATGTGATATTTCTTTTATTTTTCGGGGACATAATAATTTCACTAATTTCAAGTCTGTCAAAACAAATAACGACAGCGTTACACACTATGTAATGTAGGATAGTGCCACACCCACCTGCCATTATGAATGACAAATGAAATTAACACATTTTTGGGGCTTATAACACATTTTCCAGGAATTTGGTTGACTTCTTCGAACTTTTATTTTCGTTAGCACTTTAATTGCTTTGAGTAAAATTTATAGGTAGGTATTATTATGTTCAGTTGTGGTGACTTATTCATGAAAGTAAAGTAAATTGATATAGGTTGGCAAAAAAAAATCTTACAAAGAAACCATCGTTAATCAAAACTATATTACTTTCTATAATGAAAATTGAACTATATGTACGTTGGGGTCGGCTTCCAGTCTAACCAGATGCAATTAAATACCAGTATTTTACATGGAGGGACTGTCTATCTGATCTCCACAACCCAGACACTGAGTAGCACTATATCTCTTGGTAATCATTGCAACGAAATACTTATAAAAATATAAAAATATTTATTAACAATAACAATTATATTATTTATATTAACAATTTTAAAATTATGCAAGAAAATCTTGTACTAACTCAAACAGCCTAAAATAATAACTAAATATCCTTATCAGTCCTAAAAATAGTCATAACATATTTCACAACTCCATTAATAAGAAATAAAGACGTAATATTCCAAAAGAAAACCGTCTTTAACGTTAAGGTCAAGACTGAAGAACAATAATAAAAACTAATTTAATTACTCGTCAGTTTGTTAGTCTACTCCATCAAAAGAGCCTCGTTTAGTTTTTGTCTCTGGAATCTTTAAGAACTTCGGAGTCTTTCCTTTGCCTTATTTTCTACGAATGATTATGTTCTTTGTGAGCCTCAAAACAGTTTTATATTGCTGCCTCTTCTTAGTCGTTACCGGCCATTTTCTACAAGACTTTTGAAGACTAAAATTGGTAGTGAAATTAGAAAATGGAGTAGGTACTTAAAAACTAATTTTAAATAGCAGAAATTAGGTTAGAATAACGTTCAAATAACGTTTATTATTGAATACTATTACAGACGAAATAAAAATAAATAATTTCGTCAAAAATAACGTGATTTTACATAAGGTCAGAAAATAATCTTTCGATATATCAGAGCGAGCGGCTTTCATTTTATTATAAGTATGAACTTATGTCGATTGTTCTCTACCTGTTATATCCTACTAATATTATAAATGCAAAGGCTTGTGAGGATGGATGGATGGATGTTTGTTACTCTTTCACGCAAAAACTACTGAACGGATTTGTATGAAAGGCGCACAGATAGTTTATAACACATAGGGTACTTTTTTCCCGGTAGTACACACATGGGAAAATTACGACCTGCACACGGGCGAAGCCGCGGGCGAAAGCCCAAGGCAATGAAATATGCGGCCAACTACATTGATGAAATCATAACTTTTCTTTTGTTATGACAACGTAGTCAAGAGTTGTTTGAGGAGTTTGTTCTAATAAAGAATTAGCTGCGCCCTGCAGTTTCACTCGTATAAGTCTCGATCCCATGAGAATATCGGGTTAAAAAGTATGCCATGTCCTAACCCGGTCATGGTCTATCCATGTACCAAATTTAATCCGAATCGTTCAGCCGTTTTAGCGTTAAAGCGTAACAAACAAACGAACTCACTTTCTGCTAGGTTGTTATCAATGTTCATAGACAAGGCCGATAAAAACTAAAGAAAGCGGTGAAATTAAAAAAAAAATCGTCGCTGAAAATTGCCCCGACCTAGTTTTACGCTTCAACATGCTGCCTTAGCTACAAAAATAATACTGAGATTGATTTTTAAAGTAAATCGAATGGTTTACTTACTTTCATCCGGCACTCCCTGCGTCTGTGGACAGGTGATGGCTTCGAAAGCTGTCCTGCCGTACTGGGCATCAAAGATAGCAATCCTGGAGTGTGGATTGCAGCTCAGCTTGATAACCTCGCCTTCGCAGCCAGTTCGACTACGGAATTCATC
Source organism: Eupsilia transversa (assembly GCA_914767815.1). NCBI lineage: Eukaryota > Metazoa > Arthropoda > Insecta > Lepidoptera > Noctuidae > Eupsilia > Eupsilia transversa. The sequence goes on from OU611880.1 coordinate 5,103,222, forward strand.
TGTGAAATATTTGATATTGTTAGGAAATTGAGTACAATACTTAGTACATTGCTAGTTTTATAATCGAGGAAACCGCACTCAAAAGTAGAAAAGTGCCTCAAAGTGTGTATCGTTCAAAAGTGGCTTTTATGTGCCTTTTTGAAATAAATGATTTGAATTTGAATTTTAGAGTACAATAGAATAGATTGGATGTACTCTAGGGCCTAGATAAATTGACAGTGATAACAAAGATAGACAAGTCACAAGTTAGCTACCAAAAAGTTTAATTACGCCAATCCTGTTGAAAGTTATTGTCCAAATACGAGACGCTTTGAAAGCAATTTCCACTTGCCCTCAGGACAGGCCTTAAGTTTTACAATCTTTTGGCGCGTGGCCAGAATTAGAACTATCGCCGCCGTCTTTTTTTTTTCAATACTAATTTTCCAACAGCTCAGAACACCTGTCAATGTCATTGAAGCGCCAAAAGATCATTGGAGTACTCTGTAGATGAAGGCAGAGGTTGACTGTCACCACATATGGTGAGATTATGCTTTTAAGTACCTTGTCATAAGTATTCAGTCTTTAGCTATACCTACAATTATATATCGGCAAAACTAAACTCCAAGCTGCTATTCCGAATTTCCTTTGCCATTGCTTTGATTATGGATTGAACAATGTACAGCAGCTGAACCTAAAACCACTACACATTACATAATGATGCTGCTTTTTTAGGGGTCCGTACCCGAAAGGTGCCAAACGGAACCCTATTACTAGGCTTCCGCTGTCTGTCCCTCTGTCTGTCTGTCTGTCAGCGGGTGTATCTCATGAACCGTAGTAGGTAGACAGTTGAAATTTTTACAGATTGTGTATTTCTATAAATTAATTCCAGTTAATAATTAAAAGGGGTCCCTATACAAGGACCGTGTTTTTTTTCCGAAATTAAAGTTTCACCTTAAAGATTCACCTTTGTAGTTTTTTTTTATTTGAAAAAGTTTTTTTTATACATGTTGTATATTAACAAAATAATTATTCCCTAATTCTCGCTATTTCACCTACCACTGTTTGCCTCTGCATAAAGGCTCGTTCACACCGGCGCGACTTGTCGCGCGACGCGACACCGGCAATTGTTCAATCGTGAAGTTTTATTAGAAATTGTATTGTTAAAGTCGCGTCGCGCGACAAGTCGCGCCGGTGTGAACGAGCCTTAACCCAAAAGTTGACTGGTAGAAAATGCCCATGGTATAAAGTCTGTAGTACATTTGTGTGCTTCAAGTATTAAATAAAATTAATAACAAACAGCTATAAACTACATCATCATTAACATAAATAACACCAACTAATATTGCGCAAAATCCAAATATCATGGAATTGAAAATCAACGAATCCGAACACAATAATTATCTCCCACCATTTATATTATCGACACAAATCCCACTTTAAAATACAAATATTAAGCTGAAATTAACTCGGAAGGGAGTTCGACTCGATGCAGATTTTAATTACGATAATTGAGTATCACTTTCGCCACTAATTAGCGCTGATAACCCTAGACAACTCTCCTATCGATATGGATGTACTTATTTACGTACCCTTTGTTCCTAGTTTCACCCCTTTCGCATCCATTAGTATGTAACATAAAACCGCCAATACGATAAAAGCTTCGGTAAGTGTTCGTGTATCAATTAGTGGAGTGTCCGAGTGTTGTACGCTTAGCTAAGGAAGCTATAACTAATATTAATGACTTGGGCAGACGGGCGGTTGAACCGTCACTTCCTTCTAAGGCCCTGGGTCCACTAGCCGTCAAATTTTTTTAGGTGCTGATTTTGTATGTTATACCTATTAGCTTTCCCCATGGATGTAGGCAGAAACAATAGAACGCCATCTACTGCTTTCGTTATAAACTACTTTTGCTTCGTTTATGTTCATATGAATGCTTAAATTATATCACGGTTAGATACGTGCTACCTCGATAAAATGTGTCCGACAAGGCGAAAGTGTCAGGGAAGCCCGCGCATTTCAAATTTTCTTACGTTTTTTACAATTTTCATTTGCGATATAAGTTGATCTAAATATGATTTGCGGCCATATTTTATTTATAGAATTGTAATCGTAAAAATCATCAATAGAAGTCTCCAAGTTCTTACAACCCTATTGAATGACTTTTACAATAAATCATGACATTTGAGACCAATTCTATCTGAAAGAGTTGTATTGCTGATTCTATTGATTATAATTCTGTAAATTCATATTTGTTACGTTCGCGAATCATACCTATTTTAATCAACCTGACACTGACCTGCAAATTGCTAAAAACCTAATAAAATTTGAATTTGGCGGGATACCTTAGCGCATCGCCCTAAAAACGTGATAGATTATCAAACATCCAAATACACGAACTATCTTATACATAATATTACTAAGATTTCGATTCGTCACCTAAAAAACCCTTGTCGTCCGGTGATCGTCGGGTCTAAGTGGTCGTAACCGATTTAAATGCACCGTCATGTTACCAAATTATGGTAAAACGATAGTAACCTCACACGAAGGGCACGGAATGGCCTCGTAAAAAAATAAAGCAGCAATATTGTTCGCGATTTAACTTAGGGTCTCCGCTATGAATTTTAAGTTGTAAATATTGTTCCTTATTTTTTGATTCATGATTAAATTGTAGCTTGAGAATACATTTACTTTAGAATGGCGATCAAATAAATGATTTAAAAAATATGAAAGAAATTAAAAGCTTTAAAAGAATTTTTTACACATAAAAAAAAACTAAAATAGATTATATAAATTTCAGATTGTCCAGTTAAGGAATGTTGTAATAAATATAAAAACTTCACTCTTCGTCTTGATCAAACATTTTCCAAAAATAATAGTTGGTAATAAATCTAGCAAAGCTTTGTTCTCATTTTTCGTAGTAATTATTTTGATGAGCCATTAAGTTTTTTTTAGAAAACAGAAAGATGATTTGCAAAACAGAGTATTGAAATTGGAGTTTGATAAAACTTTTTTATTACGTACCTACCTATTTTTTTCTATTGGCACGGTTATTATATTCTACACGTTAGGTATATACAATTTCGGTTCAGAAAACAGTTTTTCTTTTACAATTGCATTTTCGGTTTAATTTTAATTAACATCGCATGTATAGAAAAACATAAAGAATAAAAAAGCAAAAGCCCGAAGTTTATTTTCATTCGGTATAGAAAAGTTTTTATTCTTCTACATCGCACATCTTATTCTTTAAACTATGATGTGGTAAATCTCTCCCAAACCACGCAAACAATTTCTTTTTCAAATCGAGAAACTCTACACTCTACAGAATACAGCAAAAAGTCTTAAATCATAACTAATTACGAATAATTATTTAATCAGAGATGAAACATGGGTATTTTACGTAACAAGACCGCTACAAAGACTTCTCAAGTTTATAAAAATAACAAGATAACGAGGTACCACCTAATGACGTCATTGAATCCCGCCAGCACTTCTTTTTTACTGTGAATAATGGCAGTACAATTAGGTACTTATAAATGTTTCTCAAAAGTGCTAACACGAAGTGCAGATGTAAATTAAACTACAGTGAGGTTTTGTATCAATTTAAAAACTTGACTGTTTCGTTATTCTAGTGGTGGCAAGCGCTACTGCTGCGCATGAAGTTTTGGGTTCAATTCCCGGGTCAGGCAAAGTGTTATCGTTTTTTTCCATCTGGGATTTTTCATGTGCCCGGTTGATAGCAATAGCCCCCCGTTACATGGGACTTAAACGTAACTGGCAAAATGTGGGTGTACTTTAGGTACACCCCTGCCTAACCCTTCGGGGAATACAGGCGTGATGTTATGGTAAAATTTTGGTAGGTATTGGGAAAAACCTCGTTTAGTGATCTAATGAAAATTGCTTGACCTACTTCATGAGTACCGATTATGAATCTGATTACAAATTTAATATTTGGATTTTTTGAACGAAACTGTTCAAGTAATCTGCAATCAATCTTTCTAGCCTTTTCCCAACTATCTTGGGGTCAGCTGATTTATTTGCGAGTATCAAAATATATCGCATAAATTGGCATATTTTTTTATTACGTTCACTATTAAAAATCTATAGGTAGCTTGATTTTTATAGAGCTCCAAGGGATCGTAGTCCTGCGTCAATCTGCCTACCCTTTTTCCCAACTATGCTGGGGTCTGCTTCCATAGTATAACCGGATGCAGCTGAGTACCAGTATTTTTCATGGAGCGGCTGCCTATCTGACCTCCACAACCCAGTAACTGGGTAATACTCTTGGTAAGACTTTCGGGCTTCTGACGACCGTGACGACTGTCAAAGATCTACGAATGACAGCCGGGACTAACGTCCCTTTCGAGGCACGAAGGCGTCTCGATTTGTAAGAATGGTTACCCACTCACGGACCAACCCGAGCAAGCGTAGCTTAACGTAATGGATCGAGCAGTGTGACTGGTATAACTTAGCCACGAGCTCCTCCTGAAACTGTTCAAGTAATCCTGCAGTAATGAAAATAATGATGACTCACTCACGCATAAGCGCCAGTTGATGGAACTTGCAGTGCGCACTGTAAAATACCCCAGTCCCGATTTTTATGGAATACCCATAAACATACAAGTAATGTAGATTTAATCAGGATAATCTTCCTTTTTTAGATATCCATATTTTTAAACGCTATAAAAATAAACTATGAACAAAACCATACATTGAAACTACAAACACAACACCGAGCGGTCGAAACGCCCGTCTGCACCTTTTAATGTGCATGAGGCACACCTATGGCGGCACTCCTGTACACACCCTTACCTTCGGCCATTCACCCCATCCAGGAATTTATTAACTGGGCATAAATCACTTCAATACACTTCCAGGAGTAAAAACGTTACGTCACGCGATCGGTGATTCTGCTACCCTCTTTTTTGTTTTAGAGGGTCATGTTATCAGTAGGATGCCCCATGTCTCTTTTTTTTGTGGGCGAACCAATTTTGGTAATGGATAGGTTCATTTGTGGTTATTTTTAGGAATCTTTCTTTTGTTTTTTTTTTTTGGAAAATAGAACTCAACTATTGAAAGCATTGCGTAGGAATACTTGGAAAACTAAATTCGTTTGTCGTATTATAACCAACAAAAAAAGGAGGAGGTTCTCAAGACAACGCGTATAGTTTTTTATTCATATAGATAACATAATTTAGCATTTTTTTAAATTTCTTATTTATATTCTAGCAACAATCTATCAAAATCGATTGCTCTGCTAAACCGATTAATTTCTTCTTGACCGATACTAATAAACCGGCTCCCTCCGGTAAAGCAAACTCATTAATTTTAGAAGTGGTCGTTAGAAATACGTCGCGGTCTTTACTGAATAATTACGACCCTGATGGAGGGAAAAATGGAAGAAAATTCAAGACTCAGACAGCCAATACTTTAAAATGAATTGTCTGTAACGTTGTAGTAAAAACTGTTAAGTACCTTATTACATGGAATTGTAAGGAACTACTAAAGACGAGAAGAGAATTTAAATATTGCACAAGTTAAACTTTGAGAAGTGCACTGTTCATTTTATTTTTCAGACATGACACAAAAAATGCTTATTTAAAGAGTAACATAACATTACTCTATAAATAAGCTTTTTCTTTCATAGTAGTCCACACGAGACACAATGGATTTTTAATTGTGTCTGTAATTACGGCCATACGAAAGGTTATTAATGATTGGATCTGCTGTATAATAACTGATCATCGTTGAAGTTATTGATTTTATTCTACCGTAAAAAAGTGCAGTCGAACTCAAAACATTTATTTCAAATAAATCAATTACACGCACTATTGAATTTTCAAGAGTCGGTCAGTCACAAAAATGAAGCTAGTTGCCCATTCCAAAGCGTATTAGGTTTGTATGGAGAGGAATGGGCAAGAAACTCCACTGACACTCTTTTAAATCATAATATCGTTACAAAATATTGGTTACATCATTTATGTTGAAATTATACACGTGAGAACATGCACGTTTCAGTTCAATTAAGTACATAGTAAATAGTAAGTTTGTTCTTCTTGTCACTTGCTTGAAGTTCGAACTAAACCTTCATTATTCTTTCAACATTCAAGGAATGATTAAAACCTTAATTCATTAAGCATTTACTGAACACCCGAACTCGATTAATAATTTCAAAACTTGGGCAATTCTGTTTCCACGAACATAATTTTGTTGTAACTGTGGTAGTTTTTAGTTACAAAATATTAGGTAAAATAAATATTGAAAAAAATATTTAAACATTTTTTTAAATAAATATATAGTTTTAAATACTAGGAAAGGTATAATTAATATGGCTTTAAGTTTTTAGCTGTCGGGTCATGTTTACGTTTTATGGATTTCGATCAATTTGGCACTCATTGGTAATGACATACACCGCGTTCACTTGCCTGCATCATTATTCAGTTCATACTTGACTTCCTTTACGACATTTCTGCCCTGACTTATTACCCAATTCGAAACGGCAATAGCCAGACACCTTCGGAAGGGGGACTGACGAGCAAGAGGTCGTGAGTTCAAACGCATACATAATTGACGAGGTCACACTCGTTATTAAATTTTTGTTTTTTTGAAGGGGTCAATATCAATCAGGAACATTTGTAAGGTGCTATCTGAGTTGCAGTAGTGTTATGAAAAAGAAGAAAAGAATCAATCATTTTTGTCTCCAATATTTTGCCCCATATGTCTCTCTCTAAAACCCCATTGAGAGGACAAACTTTACAATACAGTTTGGACTAATCAGATACATGTATGTACATCCACGAAACAGTCTCATCATGTTTTATGTTAGGAACAGCTTCAAGAAGCGTTCGCTTTGATATCTTAGATGAAGCGAAACTGATGGTAAATCTTTTTAAATATGCCTTTCTAATCTACTTACTGTAAATTCAAATACTCACACGGGCGACACTTATACGCGACCTCGACGTACTTGCTTTGCCTCGGACAGGGGTCCACGAGACCCGCCATTGGCAGGGTACTGAACTTGCACTGAGGTTTCTTTTGGCAAGCTTCCACCACCGTCTGCAGTAATGAGTACTAGAAGAAAAAGGTTTTCGTTAATCAATTTGAATATGCTGTAGATGTCTAAGTAAGTAGTACTTTTATCACAGTAGGGGAAATGAACTTTTAATAAGTTGGTCAGTAATATTCGATGCGATTGTATTGAATAAAAAACGAATGGCCTTACCACAAAAACTTAGACATTTGTACAACACTTGTCCAATCACAGTCTAACATCAAACCAAGGACCTAAAATATAGTTCATACAAATTCCATGCATTTGCTCTGTAGGTATATTAATGTCGTGGTTAACAGTCGTTTAACCTAAACAAATAACGGTATACACAGTTTTGTGGTGGTACACACGGCTACACATCAAGCTATACATTTCCAGTTAATGCTGATCTCGCATTATATAGGATTTCCGTACAATGCGAGGTCAGCTTATACTGGAAATGTATAGCTTGATGTGTAGCCGTGTGTACGTTTAGTTTTTAATTTTAACATACAGACAAATATTGTCATGTTGTAACATTTTTTCTCTCTACAGCCACTATAATTATTATTTTTTCTCACATAATATATAATATTGAAGAATAAACGAACCAGAAAAACAATAAATCTCCAAGAAATATTTAAAAGAAGTAAATTATCCTTTCCCAAAAGGAAACGACATATATCAACTTTAGGAAGTTTCCCTAAGAAAATATTGCTTTAAGTGCCAAAGAGGATCTAATGTTTCCTATTAGAGTCATCTTTCATTTTTTATGTCAAAATATGATAAACGCGCCATTGACCCACCTGATGTTAAGTGCTTGTTATAGTCTGTAGAAATCCGCAATGTCGGCACCGGTTTTTGAATAGACTTTCCCTGAATTTTTTACAGTCTACGGGTCGGTACATTAACGTTAGAAGGCTTATGTGTTTTAGGTTTCAGGAGAGATACTTCTTTAATCAGCTATTTGTGAATTTGCTTTAAAGTTAATTAAGTGCTATTTTTCAATTTGCTTAGGTATAATTAAATGCGTCTTTCAACAGGAGTTGCGCGCTACTTTTACTTGTACACTTGCAGTTATTACATACTTTCCCCCAGTTTGCTCGAATTCATTTAAATCAAAAGGTTCGATTAATTTAAATCGAAACAAGAGCAGTTCCAGCAACTAAGAAGAGATTCGAAAGCAGTTTTTAATAAATCAGATTTAAAAAAACAAAGTAGCGTCACAAAAAATCGAATTCTACGAAAAATTCAAATACCATTAAACATAGGGGAAGTTACATTTGTTCGCTGTCCACAAACACACCGCATGCAAGCTGTCACTATGCATTACCTAATTAGAATTCAGACTGCACCAGCCAATCAGAATGCGTTATATGACCAAACCAATGAATCGTGGGTCGGCTACAATGCGGACGGAGACTGTAATCGAATCCTAATGTTTCAATAAGGGGTTTGTACTTGATAACTGAATGGAATCACTAAATAGCTTTGTTGGAACAACGTCTACATCATATGGGTTATAATGGGTTTAGGATGTTGATGGGGCTTCCGCGCTTCTGCAGCGCTTCACAGATGTTTGCGGATGCCCGTGTTGACGATTTTCATGCCGTAATGAGAAAGCGGGCAGCGTCAATAACGGGTAAGCAACAAGGAAAACAGCATCCTAAAAACGTTGGTCGACAAGGTGGACAACCCTCTATAAGGCACTGAATGCGGAGGCACGTACCAACATGTGTTCAGCCACGTAGGTATTAGTTGTTGTTAGGTTAGTTTGTAAGTTTTACTAACATACTTTATAAGTATATATATAGTATAGTTTATAGGATTGTATGTACCAATTTTTATGTGTAATCCGCCAATCAATGAAATATATAATATAAATATATTATTTGGAATTTGAGAAAATATCTTGCAATATAAACCTAAAAAAAATCGTCTAGAAATTTTTAGGCCATTGTTTTGACACACTATTCACAAGCTATTGGTTTCAATTTAATTTTAGCTATAGAAGCAATCACTTTATGTAGTAAGAAACCACTTTGTCTTTATTCTATAGTAGATGGCTTTCAAACCTTACATTTGGGACCATAACTTTACAGTCATCATCATCATCACCGTCTGCTCAGCTTCTTTCCAGCCTTTTTCACATACGACGAAACATAAATTAAATTTTACGATATAGGCTACAATTATAACCACTAATAAAATCACCAACCTGCATAGCATTAGGTCTTTTACAATTCTTGCTCTCTTCAACTCCTTCATTGCTCAAAGCAGGACAGCCCTGCTCCTCACCTGCCTTCCCGTACTGAGCTACTTGTATGCTGATGGTGGTGCCTCTGGGACATGCTAGGGCTACTGTCTCGTCATTGCAGACTGCCCTTTGTATGACCTTAAGAGTGTCTAGAAGGAGTGCTGTAACAAATGGAGAAAAGTTCTGTTAGTTTAAGTTTCGAAAAACGAAAAATTTACAAGGATATGATTTCAGATCTTTGTGGATATTTTCTTTATGATCTTTGTGGATATATGAATTTGGAAGTTATCTGCTAGGTATACCGCACATGAATAGATCTGCCTGTTGGTGTAATTTATTTTAATGACCATGAAACATTTATATTTTGAGAGTAAAACCATCCCAAAGCCTTGCCACGTCATGTCAGAAAAATATATTTCCTTTTTGTCCATATTTATTTATTGGTTTTCTTTAATTATAAATTCTTTCAAAAACAATAAATTTCGATGTTTCGGGCGTCCCGTGACGGCCAATTTTTTTTTATATTTTAATTCTTCAATCTCTTCTTTCGTAAAATACCTTTATAAAGGAGTGTAAAGAGGATTATTCTTTTCCAGTAAATTATTCACAAAACCATATTACATTACGGAACTCAGGTAAATTATAATCTTTTTATGGAAACAAAATTCTGAGTACGAAAATATATAATTCTGAGAAACCTGCTTAGGTGGGTGTCACAGAATGTTGCCCACATACGGAAATTACCTGAAAACATCCAACAAAGTTACACTGAGCTGACAACCCTAGGCAATTCGCACAAATCTCAATATACTTCAGGTGTTCGCTCCATAAACAAGGCAATACAAAACTGGGTATAATCCAGAAATTCAGGCTTACTTCTCCGATATATGCCAGCACAAATTAGGGTACAACAACACGACCTTGTAGAGGAGGCTCGGCACATAGATACACGAAAAAAAATAGACACGTGATCCAGAAATAACAACAATCATTGTCTTCGTTAACAAGAGAAAACAAATAAGAACTTCAAGACGCTGATTGCGTCACACTTGGGAAGACGTTGATACTCTAATGACATATGTTTTGTTCAGATTAACTTCGGAACTTTCACAGTTCAAGCTTTGATGCGTAGAAGTTGCTCGGTTATTGTCGCGTTCGTTCGTTTTATTATTTGGAAAAGGAATTTCAGAGCAAAATGTGAAGGTTAATTCTGTGCTCTTTGACCTTGTTGAAAATAGGCAGAGCTGGACAATTTTATTCTTAGAAGACCTTAATACAATGGCGACAATGTTAATATTTCGTTGGTTTTGTCCGTGAAAGCTCATCAAAATATTTAATTGTTTGATTTTCATGAAGCAGTAGCGAATTCAAAATCACTGCTAGGCAGAACCTTATTTTTTACTTTTTTCTTCAATTAAATACTAACCTTCATGGCTTCTGCATTATAAAAGAAAACATTTTTTTTAATATCCATTTTTAACTGAACCTGCCTCTTTCGTCTAGCGTTCGCAAGCGCTACTGATAAGCATAAGGTCCTGGGTTCAATTCTCGGGTCCGGCAAAGTGATATTGGATCTTTCCATCTGGAATTTCTCAGTAGTAGCGCAGAGTATGGATTTGTGCTCGGTTGATAGCGATAGGCTCGCCCCTTAAGGGACCTATTAAGGGACTTAAACATAACTGGTGAAATGCAGGTGTGCTATAGATACGGTGACACCTCTGCCTAACCCATTGAGAAATACAGGCGTTATGTTATGTTATTTAAAATTTACGGATACAACACAAATCTCCACTCAAATCTAATTTTAAATCGAGATTCATGACTGAGTTTCATTTAAGAGTACCACCTACGAGCAACTCTTTGACCTACATTTATAGAAGCTTTAACACAAAAACCTTCCCTTTGCCAAGCTACAACGAAAAAAAACTTATTAGGTCAACATTTAATTAGGTTCACTGTGAATGATGACACTTTTCACATAAAAAGCTTGCGTGTTTACTGTAGACATTAAATATACGTAAGTACATAAAATAAACGCAAATAATTATAAGCGACACACCTTGTATTATTAATGTTAACATACACGAAGCTTACAAAAAATACAGTTCATTTATGCCCAGTACCTGTCATCTATTTGGGTACAAACAAAAAAGGAATCGTATTTTCTCTTAATATTTTCTGTTATACATAACATAACATCACGACTCTAATCTCCGAAGGGTAAGGCAGAGGTGTACCTCTAGCACCCCCACATTTTGCCAGTTATGTTTAATTCCCATGTAATAGGGGGCTAGCTGAATGCCATCAATCGGGCACTGTTACCGGGTTGTGTTATATTCGGACATTAAAGCTGCTAATAATGTCAATGGTTACATGAATGGAAGCAATATTAATTGAAAGCTAGTATACGTATTTAAATGATGGATCGAAACCCTGCGGCTTTTGATTACTATGTACCTGACTACGGCGAAGCAAAAAGGAGGGTTATTATTTTCACCGTTATGTATGTATGTTCATCTGTTCCCTCATAACTTCTAAACTAAATGAGGTATCGTTGGAAGCGTCAAAATCCGGAGTCACACGTAATCTGTTCGATTGATAACACGTGTGTCTACGGATTTTTTATTTCTCTGGCAATGATGTCTTGTTTATATCTTTTCAGTTGACTTTTTTGTCGTAGATAGGTATAATTTCTCAGTGGTTAAGACCTCGCCTCATTATGGTCGAGGTTTTGGATTTAAATCATGGTAAAGACCAAAGTGACTATTTCAATTCATAATGACTGTACTTGCTGAGTTTATCTTGAACATTAATGACATCGGTGAAGGAAATCGTGAGGAAACCTGGACTTAGGGCCGAGTCACACCGGAATGGCAGCGGCCGGCAGCGGCCCCCGGCGACGCCGCTGACAGCCGCGAGGCCGCTCGCAGCACCGCAGGCGGCCTCGTGCCCTTTTCAAGCGATACTGGTCTTTTAAGTATGTAGATAACGTTTAAAATTATTTCACATTGAAAGTGCTCGCCGCGTCGCTACCGGCCGCTGCCATTCCGGTGTGACTCGACCCTTATGGAAGTACTTACGTACTATTAGTACTTAAGTTTGAAATCGCCAACCCGTCTTGAGCAAGCGTGGTGATTCTCTGTATGAGAAGAGGCCTTTAAAAGGACAATAAAAGCCTGGTATTTTATCTACACGTAAATTATACAATTCCCGTTAAGTTAAGAAACATAATTCCGAATATATAACTATAACAAAATTATTATTTTTTACAATATTTACATACATACAACACAATGCAATACAATATTTAACATAACTATTTACACTAGTTTTTTATTTATTTCTAGTTTGAAGAATTAAGTTAGAAAAACATCTCATTTATGTTCAAAGTTGTCAAATAGATCATAAATAGTGACACGTGTCGGAATGTGGTTTGAAAATGGTTGCCCAAAAAAAATACCACTAAAAGGTAAAATACTGGAAATAGAATAATATTGAAAAAGTATCTTCCAGACAGTACCTACCCAATACATAGTTAATGTATTACCAACATTTATTTTGGTAGACACGAGCCTAAAGTTTTCTTAGGTGTTAAAAGTGTAATGTTTTATTCGGGCGCAATTTATTGGCTTACTAAAAGGAGTACTTATTTGTTTTATTCTCCCAAAGGAAAGGTTTGTTTTTGGACGTTACACCTGCATCAATATTTTATATTTTAAATCTACTTAATTTTATTAATGAAAACCTTTTGACTTACTGTTGGACTAAAAAGAAAACCAACCGACTTCCAAAAAAAAACACTACAAAGTGAAAAATAACTTTAATTTCGGAAGTTGGTGTTTTTGTTGATTTTGAATTTCCGTTTTTTGACATCGACTTAAAGTTATTTTTCACTTTGTAGTGTTTTTTTGGGAATTCGTTTGGTTTTTTTAATAAAAAGTTTTTATTTTTCACGTTTTAGTTATGGTACTTACCCCCTATAAATTCGAATATCCCATGAATAACAGTGACAGGAATATGTTAAAACATCGTGCACATAGGCTAAGTAGGAAAAATACGTATTATTGACGCTAACTCAAAAAGTACTCAAGCAAAGTTAATAAAATTTATATGGGACCACTTCGAGACCATACCCTTTCCAACAAAAAAAGAATTTTCAAAATTCGTCCACAATTGACGACAACATCGATGGACATACACAAAAAAAAATCCTCCTCCTTTTGGAAGTCGGATAATAAAAATACAACACTGGTAGTCAAGCTACAAATTATTTGAGTCAATTAACACTTCAGTTTTTTAAACCTTAAATGAAATTATGTTTTATTAAAATCGGAACAGAATTAAGGAATTAATGAACTCTTATTTCGATGATATTACGTTGCGCTGACCGTACCAGAAAAAAATAAACGACTACTTCATTCAAAGAGACTGCATAATTGATTTAAGCCTCGTGCAGACTGGCACAACGCGACAGCGCGACGTGACACCGGTAATTGTTGTGTGTAGTTTTCTTAGAAATTGTATTGTTAGGGTCACGTCACGTCGCGCCAATCTGCACGATGCTTTAATCATAATAATATGTCGAAAATACGCTTAGCATCTATTACAAGACGTATAGAACTGATGAAATGTGTATGTAGGGGTTTATTATTATATCATACATCTCTACCCGCCCCTTCATGGCATACAAGCGTGACGTACCCCTTTGCCATTCCAGTTTTTTTATTGCGTTACGGGCCACCTCTTGACCTCTACATGCAATTGCGTATACGTTAATCCAAATGGCTACGTTAATATGACAGGTATGGTACGTCAAGGCAAGTCTGATTAGCGCCGGCAGCTGTAGTTTCTAGAGCATTAACAGCTTATAGATCAAACCGCAGTTACAATGCAGACGCGGTGACGACGTGTGACAGCAGTACCTACTATCTCCTGACTATCGCTAATCACTAAGACCCACTTGCACCACAAAGCACTAAATACGTGTAACGCTAAACATATTTAAAACATCATTCTGTCTCCGTCATCTTCAAACTATTGACAGAATCAGAACGATGTTTTAAATAGGTAGTGCTAAACGCATGTAAATTAAAGGACTAGGATCGTATAAAATCAGAAATAAAAGAATCATCGATTGTTAAAACTCAGATTTATTAAATGTTAAGCATTACCAACTTCTATAGTCCGTTTAGCCAACTCAAAGCCGTCATTCTTGGACAGTTTTATGAAATTGAAATAACACGGCAAATTAATGTAGGGTATAATGTGATAATCAATTAATGTTTCTGACTGAACATTATTCGTCCAAAAACTACAGTTATATATAAGGTGCTCAACCCCCGTATTCGTTACTAGTGGAGTAACATATACGGGGGTTATGCACCACTTAAATATCTAGTTGCGCCCCGCGGCTTCACCCGCATAAGGCTTTATTGCGTGGATAAATCGGGATAAAAAGTACGTCCTAATCCAGGCCATGGTCTACCCATGCGGAAAATTTCATCTAAATCTGTTCAGCCGTTTTAGCGTGAAAGCGTAACAAACGAAAAAACTCACTGTCGCATTTATAATAATTTAGTTAGGATTATCGAGATGCTTTTCGAATGAACTGATAATTTTGAGAACGATAGTGTTATTTCTGTTATCTATGTAAAATAGTGTCGTTCTTACATTACATGCACCTATTTAATCGGGTGTCGAGACCTCGATGTATCGACGTCGCGAGTAGTTTATGTACCATGTGACAGGTAGCGCCCCTATCGGCGATCTTAGGTACTTCCATGCGTTTAGAAGCTATTATTATCGCGTGGAGGGAGTTTGTTTGATTGTTACGCTTTCACGCTAACACGGCTGGGGCCGAAACGTTCTGGAGTGGCGACCGCGTACCGGAAGACGTAGCGTTGGAAGGCCTCCACAAGGTGGACCGATGACCTTGCGAAGGCCGTAGGAATCCGCTGGATGCGGGAAGCAAAGAACTAATTGAAGTGGCGGTGCTCGGGGGAGACCTATCTCCAGCAATGGCTTTCTTTCGGCTGAAATGATGATGATGATGATGAATTGTAAAGTCAGGGAAATTCATTGTTTAGCCAATTGATTACCCATTTAAATTGTCCGTAAACTCTTTGACAGTTGTATGAAATAGCTATAGCACAGAAAATTGGCGTAGTGTGTCAATTTGATAAACAATGTTTTTCCCTGACATGTTCAGTCAGGGAAAAACATTGTTAAAGCATAACAATAAAATTATTACTGGGCAACTCTGCCGAACCCTTCGGTTAAAACAGCCGTGATGCTACGTTATTACCTACAGCTGTTACATGGATTACCTATGTATGCACAAAGGCGAGCTTAACCCAGAAATTCGGAATTGGACAGTTAGATTTAAATACACAAACCAGTGCAAAATTATTCGTGCATTTTCATTTTTCAACGAAGTTTCCTAAAACGTTTTTTTTTTTTTTATGTCACAAAAAATGTGATGTGTGTTTTTCTTGTATAGAATAAATAATAATAATATGGCAGATTTAAAAAAAACACTATTATCCTTTTATCTGAACAATAAATACGGTGGTTTCACATTTATTTTCTATGCAAACGTTTTGACAACTTTTGTATAGAAAATATTTTTTAATTTTTTTAAAAAAATTTTTCCTCAATAAAAGTACCTGAAAATAAAAAAATGGGTTCTTGAAAAATATCTTCAATTAAAAAACATTTTCTAAAAAACTATCTGTAAGTCTGTATTTATAAAAGAAACACTGGAACAAGAGAGACTTGAAAACTATAAAGTACTGAGCTATAAATATCACAAAATAAAACCTAAAAGTATACTAGAACCGTCCAGGGTCGAGTCTTGAGACTTGGAAACTCTAGAAACTTCAAGCAAGAAACTTAAACTTTAAGCCTAAGAGAAGTTTGTGATCCCACTCAAAACTCACTGAATCATAATTAACAATGAAAGATGCTCATTTACATGTAGTTAAGTTTTATAAATTTATTTTTAAAAGTTTTGATAAAATTTGAATATTTGGATTTTGTAATGAAGATGTTCAAGATGGGAGTAACATTTTAGTTTTATTAAAATTGAAGTCACGTTGTAACGTGCTTGTTGTAATAAATGTTTTATAAAAACAATGAAGTAATTCAATGTCCAACTGTCAAAATGTCCTAAATTCGAGATAACCAATAATGGTAATGGTGATGTTCTTCAGAAAGGTCAGGTGGGTAGTCCTCGCAAAAGCAGCGCGTGCGTGACCAGATATGAACGTAAACGAAGCAAAAGGTTAAGAAGGATCGTAGCAGGTGGTGTTTGTTGTAGTTTCTGCCGTATACCCCTATGGGAAGATGGCGTGAGTTTATAATCGGTCACAGACTTTCTTGTACTAAGTTCCTACGACAAACATTTGAAATATTCGATCCAGTAGATGAAAAAGAAACACACCACCTTCCCACACTATTTTTTTCACAATTTAATTTTTTCAGTAAGTTATACAAGTTTTCATAAATGTCGTCTCACAATTTCAATCAGCAAATCTGCCTAGAGTTTTCCCAACCATTTTCGGGCCAACTTCCAGTCCAAGCGGATACAGCTAAGTATCAGTATTTTGAATGGAGTGACTGCCTTTCCAACCTCCACAAACCAGTTACTGGATAACTCGATACCCTTGGTAAGACTGGTTGTCAGACTTTTGGGGTTCTGACTACCCGTAACGACTGTCAAATATCTACAAATTACACCCGGACGTACGGCATGACGTTCTTTCGTTACTTTACATGGAGCGACTGCCTATCTGACCTCCACAACCCAGTAACTGTGTTGGTAAGACTGGTTGTCAGACTTTCGGTCTTCTGACGGTGTAACGACTGTCAAAGATCCACGAATGACAGCCGGGACCAACGGCTTAACGTGTTTTCCGAGGCACATCAAGTCTCGGTATGTAAAGATAGTCACTCATCCACGGACCAACCCTGGCAAGGGTACCTTAACCAGATGGATCGAGCCGTGCGGTTGTTGTAACTTGGTCATGAGTTTCACTGTGACAAAAAAACATAAAATGTTCACAGATCACATCATCATCGCCACATCATCTTATGACTTGTAACAAGATGTAGATTATAGTAAGTTAAACTTAAGTTTCGGGCCACATTTGCTTCGTCGTGTATTCCACGTACGACGCGTCTTCAAAAGTTACATTACCGTTCACTTTGAGTGAACCCCAAGATGCATGTTAATGCTGCTATAATCAACTATGATCGCGCAACGAACATACTAGAATTTAGACATAAAGGGATAGCTGTGTTATGAAAATAAATTTTTCATAAAATTTCATAAATATTATATTTATTTCTGTAAATGAGGCACAGTCTCTTTTAAAGTCAAGATCAAGACACAATCTTCGTCAGGCCATTATGAGCACCATGTAGACTAGTGTCTGAGATAGTCTTTTGAGGAAAAAACCACACAGATTTGAGTGGACGTGAGTCCAGTCAGTGCACGCATTTGTCAGTAATCGCGTAGCTCAACTCAGAACTTAAGAAGCTTAATGACTCGACGAACAATACCAAAGAAACGGCAGTCGTGTCCAATTACCTATGTGCTTTATTATCTTCTAGAACTTTGTTAGATATCTACAGATGAAACAGTTGCGTGACTTAGGTAGGGTACAGACTAATTGAGTTCATTTGCTAATGTCACGAGAAATATCTAGTAACCGGCGTTTTTTTTTGTAAACCTACTTTGTTATTTTTTTTATTTTTCAAGAACAAACTATTCTGATACGGATTCGGTTAAGTCGAAATTAAGGTTTTAATATAAAGAGCTTTTACTCTTAACTTAATTAATTGAAAGCAATATCAAGGTATGATAATGGAGCTGCGTTTAAAACATCTAAGGAAAGGATGCCCCAAATCCAAGTAAATAAAAAAGAAAAGCCTTTACCGAGAACTATTCAAAACTACTTTCGGTGCCCCTTTGGGAAATTAAGCCCTATGCCCTTTTGACGATGCTATCTTAACAAACATCTGTTTCTCTATTAAATTCCATCCAATAAGCGTAATATGTTCTGGCTCTCAAAGAATGAAAGACTCAATGTAATTTATTCCTAAGTTTTTATTTTTTAATAGCCTAACGCACACATTCATCAAAAATATAAAAACTAATAATAAATTCAAACACGTTACTGTCAAAAATAAGAGAATTGAATACTTTGTGTACTGAATACCTCATTATTCATATTTTATGACACCAGTAAATAAAAACTTTTAGATAAAAATAAAAACATTGAAACTATAAAAATCTCAAGCCTTTATTCCATAATTGCTTGCTAAGAAGGTCGTAGGCTAGTCAAAGGTTTAAAATTTAGCTCCGTCAACAAATTACTGAGCAAAATGGGCATTTCATCTTTTGGCTAAGTTACTGATAACATTTTCCTTTTAGTGAAACCTAAAACCATTATTAAATTAAATCAAAACGCGACTCCCTCTATAGTGGTTTTCAGCCATTACACGAAGAGACAGTGCATAAAACAGAAAAAGTGGTGGAGTCGTCGAGGTTTACGGAATTCCTCTCTGCCCCTCTTAATTGAAAAAGTTTATCTAAGCTCATCTACGGTCAAACACATGTCAGTAACTAGAGATCGACCGAAAATGGATTTTCAGCCGATAGCCTCAGCCTTAGTGTTATTTTCGGCCGAAAACGAAGCCGAAAATTATTTACATTTTTTTTTTTTTATTAATATATCTTTTATACGTTCACTGAAATCTTGTATTTTTTTACACCTAGGGAGAGAAAGAGCAAATATAGGCTTTAAAAGAAATAAAACGCGATAATTCCATTAGACGATAAAAAAACGCGTATATCTTGTTTTTTGTGTATAATATAATACAATATAATTCTTCAAACATCTGATTTTCGGCTTGGCCGAAGCGTCGGCTGGTTTATGGTCGATAGCGAAAATATGGCCGAATTATGAATTTTTGGTCGAAAACGACCGAAAACGCAAACGAAGCTTCGGTCGGTCACTATCTGTAACATGTCAGTGTCATGTCACTTTAATTAAGAAAGCCGGTCTCAAATAACGAAACTAAACTGGGACAATTCCCGTAATTTTTAGGAAAGTTCGCATTCGCATAGCTCATTCACAATCTGTCAAAAATACGTACAATCAATTTACAAAAAAAGTTGACAAAGACAGTTTGCGAGTTGAATGTGAACGATTTTTAACCGACTTCCAAAAAGGAGGAGGTTATATGTTCGTAGCGTATGTATTTTTTTTTTTTGTGTATGTCCGTCGATATTTTCGTCAATTGTGGACGGATTTTGAAAATTCTTTTTTTGTTTGAAAGGGTATGCTCTCAAGGTGGTCCCATATAAATTTTATTAACTTAGCTTGAGTACTTTTTGAGTTAGCTTCATTAATACGTATTTTTCCCACTTAGCCTATATGGACGATCTTTTAACATTTTCCTGTCACTGTTATTTACATAGCAGGTCGTGATATTCGAACTAGTAGGGGGCAGGTACCACAACTAAAAAGTGAAAAATAAAAACATTTTACAAAAAAAACCTACCGACTTCCAAAAAAAACACTAGAAAGTGAAAAATAACTTTAATTTCGGAAGTCGGTGGCGAAACGAAAATTCAAAACCAAAGACACCGACTTCGGAAATTAAAGTTATTTTTCACTTTCTAGTGTTTTTTTTGGAAGTCGGTAGGTTTTTTTTGTTAAGTATGAGAATTGGCCTTCTGATATCCGAAACAGGCACTATCAAACTGATATAGGTATACTGGGCTTCATATCAAAATAAATATTTAATCCTCAATTTTCATCATTGCACCTAACACTGTTTCTGCATCAACTAAAGGTTGACTGGTAGAAAATGCCTTTGGCATTAAGGGGTTTATATAAAAACGTTGCTTAAAGTTAAGTGACGTTCACGTCAAAAATGTATGGTAAAACAGACGCTACTCATTACTTAACTTTTGATGTGTAATGAAATGTTTATAAATAAACCCCTAAGGCCGCTTTTGTAAATCTGTACATTAGTGTAGTTATAGTAATAAATAAATAAGGTGTGCAGTTGACAGTTACTAATGTTACTTTTCTTAGTTCATTTTACAAATCTAAGGTACAAAAACAACAGGAGAAAATCTGGCCTTCAAAGTCTCAAACGTAAACAACTTGCCCTTTTTCCTTTCAGTGGAAAAATTACATTTATTATTATGTAACGCTTGGGCAACGGGGCTTGTGGCTAAGACAGTAATAACAGCCGCGCAGGTCGCTCGATTGGATGGGTGACCATCTTTACATACCAAGACCCCTCCGTGCCTGAAAGCACGTTAAGTCGTTGGTCCCGGCTGTCATTGATAGATCTTTGTGGTGGTCAGATAGGCAGTCGCTCCATATAAAATACTGGTATTCAGCTGCATCCGGTTAGACTGGAAGCCGACCCTAATATAGTTGGGAAAAGGCTAGGCAGATGCAGATGATATGATTTAAGCCACTCCACCACTGCATTACACAAAACGAGTAACTGTGCCTATTAACGTTATTATCGTATCCCGTAAAAGGGCTCCCAAAGGTAATTTTCCCGTAATCAGAACATTGTCAATGTACTCGTACTGTTTGAATATCCTTATCTACACAAGTGTGAGGCAAACTGGAATCACTACACTCTGTAATTGTTTGTAACTTAATCGAAGCTAAGAGGATGTTTCTTTTTTCACCCACTTCGGGCGCACACCGAATTATTTGTTTGATCCCTAAGTAGGTAATGTCTGTAAGTACGAAGATATCTCAAAATAGCTAGGTATTTATTTGTGGGTGTAAAGAGGTTTGTTTTTCGCTGGCAAAATGTTAACGACGAAAAGAAGCGGCCAAGTGCGAGTCGGACTCGCACTCGAAGGGACTTTTAACACCGATTTAATAGTCCTTTTTAAAAATACTTTGGTAATAAAAAACGCCTTTAATTTTATTTTTATTTGTTGTTATAGCGGCCATAGTAGTACACACTCTGTGAAAATTCAAGTGTCTACCTAGTACGTTTCAAAAGATACTATTCATTCCCTGTGACGGACAGACGGACGTTCGGACAACCGAGCCGCGTTCGAGAGCTGTCAATGTCGTCATTGTTGTGGAATACTGCCACTAACAGCACTTGAACGCAGATTAGATGAGCTGATCGCGTTCAGTTTCTTTAGTGAAATTAGCACTGAATCGTTTCTAGCTGAAACCAGCAGAACAACCTCTCAATTCTACTTAACTCGAGTAGCGAGTGCGTCACCGCTCAATCGAGCACTAAAGTCGAATCGCTCAATAACAATTAGGAAAATGAGTAGGCTCAGAAGTACAAACCGCAGGGCTGTGATGTCATTAGAACGTGTGGCATTGGACATTAGGCCGTGATAGACGTTGCGACCAACCCTATTAATTGGGACATAGGACATGCCGACATCAATTTATCTTCATGAGCTGTTGTAGGTACAACTGAAGATTTGTAAAAGTTTTGGATATGGATTTTTACTGTTTTGTAATAAAGTTAGGTCATTTTCACAGTTAAGAATAAATTAAAAGAAAATGTTAAATATTTTAGCTCTAGCTTTTAATTGCGACAAGATTTGAAATTCGTTTAGACGAGATAACACTGATTTTGTTCGTTCGTAAAGTGGAATAATTTTGTTATTTAAATCTCGCCATAAGTATAATTTCAAAATTTCATAAAATTTAGACTTTATTGCTTTGCATTTAGATATACATCAAAACTTCTGATGAGCGTTGCTTGGAACGCTTGGTTCAAGACCTACGTCCTTTAATTAATACGTACACAGAAAGTTACACGTGTTGAATTAAACATAACGTAAACAAGAGCATTTTTATTTACCTACTTTGAATCTTGAGCACTTTATTTTAGATCTACCAAAAGATTATAAGACGGTAGTAAGGAATTTTTCCAAGTAAAAGCGGTTTTTTTTTACTAGTAACTTAAATATGTACCTCAGTACATATCAGATATACAGATGTTCAATATCACATCATTGAATAAAAGTGTAATGTAATATATCACTATATGTCACTATATCAGTATTTAAGTTGCTAGTAAAAAATATCCGGGTGCGTAGCCCGTAGGTTTTGTAATCTTGTAGGTAGACAGCACGAAAACCTATAGTAAAATTAAACCGCTATACATTTGCAGATTGTACCAGGTCTCACTGCACACAAACCTATTTTGTGAAACTCCACCACTAAACGCGCGTTTACTGCTCATAACGACGCGCATAGGTCTCTTAGGCGAAACACACATTTCCCTTTAAAACTATCAAAAAGTCCATTAGGTTCGAAAGAAACAAAGGACAGCCCGTCACTCTCACATGCACGTCATATTTCGTGCGAAATTGTGCGAAACAAATAGTTGGACAGACGTTACGAATAATACTCATATAAGGTGTTTGTGAATGTGCCAAGAGAATAGAGTAAGGCCCTTTGAACACACCGTGAAATCGTGAAAATATACGTAGTAGTCGCCGTGTGTAGGTACGGTCGTCAGTGTTGTATAGGTCACTATGGAAGCTTGGTGACCATAGTGATCCATACAACACTTATGTTTTTCTACGGCGCGGTTTATACAGTGTATGTTGGCACAGTCGTCAGTTTTGAATAGATCACTGTGGAAGCTTTTTGACGGACACGGTTTTTCTACGGCGCGGTCAAGAAACCGTGTCGTGTACAAAGGGCCTATGGCACATTGTTTGTCGCTCAAAGATTTTTCTACCACATAATAAGATAAACAATAGGAACTAGTTAGGATCGCTTAATGATCGTAGATTCGTAGGATGCCACAAAAACGAATTGTTTTCGTTTTTATTACGCTTTTGTTTTGTTGTAGGTGTCAGGTACTTTATTAAATCAATCGAGGAGTTGCGTATTGCTTGCAATTACTTAATTAATACTTTATTCACTTATGTTAAACACGTCTTCTATTATGATCCCGAGCAAGGCGAATAAATATCAGGATGGCAACCAACCGATTATCCTTTAAAGTTAAAGTTCGCGAGCATATTCGCAAGAAGCTGGCAGTATATTTATGTGTATTTATTTGTGTTTATATATAAATATATATATATATAATTAGGTGTATATATTACATTCATAGTTTAGGTATTAAATACATATATTTAAATAAATATTTATCTCTGGAATTCTCGCTATTGCACCACTGTTTGTCTCTGCATCACCCAAAGGTTGACTGGTAGAAAATGCCTAAGGCATTAAGTCCGCCTCTGTACATTTGTGTGCTTGAACCTTGAAGTATTAAATAAATATATAGTTCAACTCTGCTTGGTGTTTCTTTTAAACATATTAAATAATGTTGAATCTTATATTATTAAGATTTTAAATGATAAGAAGAAACTAAAATAAAAATAACTTTTCTGAGCTTAAAATTCTAATCGCGCGATATAATAAAAATTTCTCCGAGATCAAAGTCGTTTTAAGCTAAAGTAATAATAACACTCATCATAATTACTTTGGTCTCGATTTTGAAAGCAAAAAGAAACCCTTAAAACTTCAGCAGACGTATTTTTCAAAGATCAGACTTCTGAATCTGTTGAATGTTTAGTAACCTTCGCATTAAACGTTTAATTAATATTTTGCATTTTGATTCTAAGAGAAACACCTTACTTTTCATGATGACATTAAAATACTGTAATCAGCGGGTAGTGTTCCTACAGCTGGAATACAGGATTCCTCTCGATGAGAGGGAGTGGTCCGTAATCCACCACGCGGGTTGGTAGACGTCCCATGTCTTCGAATTTTTGGTTCTAGGACATGCCGGTTTCCTCACGATGTTTTGTTTCACCGTTTCGAGAGCAGTGGTGATGAAATAATTTATACAAAGTAAAGCGCTGGGCTCAGTGGGAACCTACGACCTACAATCGTAAGTCGCGGCCGCAACCACTGGGCCACCCCTGCTCTTAAAAAATTATAAAAATTTCGTATATTTTTTTTTTTAAACTAGCCTCTTACCGAGATTTCGTTCGCGTTGAAGCTAACTATACCATAAAATCTATCCTACAGGTACTACTTGACACTAGCTTTGTATGAGTGAAAGAATTTTTGAAATCGGATAAGTAGTTTCGGAGATTACTCCCTACATCCAAACTTACATACTTTATTTCTTTATATTATAGTATAAGTGTAGATGTGGTTATAATTGAGCTAGGCCTTAATATGGCTTGGTTTCTATTGGCAAGCTTGATCTAATTTATATTCCTCATCTAGTACGACCTACTTAAAAAATATTATTGACATGTAAAACTGTTTTGTACAAACCTATTTACAGAAAATATAATCATTTCATCATCATTTCATTTCCTACCTAATAAAATAACATAATTATTTACTCATCGATCTCATTCGCAGAGATAAATCCCATAAATAATAATTAACGGAACATCTTTTTCCCTAAACCGCTTTCCCTATCAATCTTACTTTAAAATTTTACCATAAAATCTAAATTCAGACAGAAACGAAAACCTCCACCATCATATAACCGAGTGTTTAATAATCCACGAGGCCACGACACAACGCCCTAGGGCATCGCAGGTTCATTAATAATTATCTAACGAGGTTCCAAGTCCAGGCCTCGATTAACGGCGACAACGGCTGGTTAAATGTCCGTAATCGACGAGCGGTCGGCCGATCAACTTCGCACACATCCATGACATTTATACCCTGTGTAGCACAGCCTGGCCTGCATAATTAAGTTACGTTTAAGGCCTTAAAACCCAATGAAATCGATGTAAGATTGGTGCTAAATTGGCCTGATTATCATACTTGTAACCATGAGTCCAAATTATTAGATCGAGATTTCTTTACAGGCTATTATGTGGCCTTGTATTTAGGGCCACTAGATAGAAATGTTTTATTATTGTACTGTATTTTAGCTCACCGTATTGATGCCAAAAGATCGGTTTGAACTAGTGTTTTGGCAATGATTGTGAATGTCATAACGGATGATTATAGTATCATGAATGTGGACATAATAAAACTGGTCTTTAGACCAGTTTTGAAACTAAACTAAACCTAGATATTTTTATCAAAAGCCTAGGTACTATAATATCGAAGAATATATTAAAGACGGTTTACAACTCAAGTGTTCATATTATGTTTTCGATGCATACTTATATAAGATGAGATGTATAAAAATGTAAGATCTTTTCGATCTCTTTGATATTCGCTTTTCAATTTTGCTAAGTGAAACGTCACAGCTGAATAAAATATATAATACATGAATACATATTATTTAATAGCATAGTCTAGTCAATAACTTGTTAATAGAAAAACGTTTTTATTTACTAGAATATCTGAGAATTTTCATCTTTTCTTTTGACTGTTAAACATTCTTTTTCACAGCTCCTCTTTGATCTATTTAAACGCCATTCAAGCCTGGTAATAGGAGTGCTGAAATTAAAATAATTAATTTGTATAGCTTGCTTGCAGATTTAAAAGTAGAATAATTTTGTGAGGCGTTTTTTATTTTAATTACTGAATCGTTACCATCTGTGTTTTCACACCAGATTTCAGTACCTACCTGTACGTACTTATGGTGCAATTTGCATAAATGCTTTTGTATATGGTTAGGTATTAGCGTTGTGGTTTTATTTCCCAATCATACGAACGTATTGAACTGCTCGGCATTATGTTATCTTCATGACGTATGTTATACGCTCAGTTTTAGACAGATGAATATTATCAACCAAACACAGAACGTATCTCGAATTTTTGGATAAATGGCCCCACATTTATCACAAAAACAAGCTCCATGAAACGTTTACTACGACTAAAAACCTTCTCCAACGTTTTCTAAACAACTTTAAACATACAGACATGTATACTACACAGTAACAGTAATTAGTACCCAAAATTATTTCCACAACAAAATATAGGGTAATGATACAGCTTAAATTAACACGACGCCGCATTTTAATGCATCCGAATAAACGGCATGGAAGTTATTACGGGTAGCATGTTTACGGAAATTACTGTTATAAACTTGCATGTAGAGAAGTCATTTTGTTTACTTGTTAGACTTAACTAAGTTAGGGATAATTTATAAGGTTCGGTTTTATTGAATAATTGAATATTTTATTAAATACATAATTACGAGGCGTACATGTTAGGAGGGAAAAGGTGGACAGAAAGTGCAAGATATAGAGATATTTGTAAGTCTCATACTTATTTGTTTAAAAGCGATTCATAAAACCTAGAAAGCAAAGCTGATCTTTTGATCAGCTTTTTCACCATTCCCCTTACTTTCTTTTGTTTAAATACGTATACTTTGTTTAAAAAACGTTGATTAACTCAAATTGTGGTTTAGGGTAACGCCCTAAGACTTCATTAACATTAAAACAAGACAAGGAAAAGGTGGCTAATAGAGGCTTAAATGAACAAGGGGGCTAGTTGTTATTTTCCAAGCAATCTTAGACAAATTTTCGACATAAAATCAAATAAGCCATAACCTGAACCACTGAAAAGGAACAGTATGGAACAGTAGTAGGTTTCCTGATATCAATCTAGTCTCCGAACAGGCGATGATTACAATATGGAGAATATGCGCCGCCTGCACTGCCGTTCATTTCAATTAGGGGCTCCCAGTTCATCAGAGAACGTCTACGGGTTGTTACCATGGCGATAAAACAAAATTGTGGATGTTATTTTGGAAGGATATTATGAACGTAGTACTCGGAATTAAATAAGATAAATAATGAGCTTAACAAAGAGAAAGTCAAAGAGGTATGGGTGACAGTGACGACGACAGACAAAGCCGAGCTTTTTGTTTTTGCCATGTGTTTTTCGTTAGTGCTATGGAGGTATGAGGATCAGCATGTAAAGTTCACTCAAATCCTCTATTGAAAAGAAAGGATCCTCCGACCAGTAGGGTGTCGTGCCTGGCGAGCAACTGCCCAACTATTGATTTCGAGAAGTCTTATATATGTTGATCGCGGGATAAACTCTAATTGCGCGATGCAGGATTTGTGTGACGTTCGTCTTTGATGTGTAAGTTCGCATGTGGCGTTGTAGATGTGGTATCAAAACCAATATAAGCTGACCTCTATTCTATTAAAACCCCGTACTACGCGGCTAGACCAACTCAAGGTCAAAGTGTTAACACCGACATGTGGCCAACTACCACTTACGTAGGTACTTACCTAAAATAAACATAATTTACTTTAAAATTTATTTAATAGTACTAGATAACTTTCGCGTATCTTTCTACCTTGAAGATTTTATTTTTTCTTAATAGAATTACTGTTTTATCATAATATACCTAATGAGCATGCAACGAAAAATAAACCTACGTAATGTTGCACATTACTTTAGTATAATTTCGATTTGTCTTGTTTAATTTCATGATTTAATTTCCGAAATAATTTTGTATAATTCTATTTTATTAATTCTATATTATTTTGTTGTTGTCACTTATTAGCCTATAACTTGTATGTTTGGTGTCTGACTACTGTTAGTGCAAGTTGGAAATAAATAAATAAATTACTATTGTGAAGAAGACTATTTTGTAATAAGATTACGAGTCCCCCCGGCCTTTAACTGTAAAGGAAATAATACCAATGCCGGTGAATGTGACAATATCACATCATGCATATATTCATGGATGGCTAGAAATAGGTACCTACAAGATGGTTAGGTACCTAAATCAATCAATCTGCCTAGCTTTTTCACATGATACCCCTTGGTAAGGGCCTGCGCCAACTGGTGACGTGGCACGGCAGAGGATCCTTCGGCATCACTACATGCAAGCGTATTCTGACGGCAATGATGCCGCGGTAGGTACCCTTAGGCATGCCGCGACATCCATACTCATCATCATTAAAATTTCAGTTTTATTGTCATACTATTAAGTTATATTTCTAACCGTCGCATAAAAATCCCTTGCCGCCAGTAGACGCAGGCCCTAATAATGGTTGTCAGACTTTTAGGCTTCTGAGTTATGACAGGTAGGTACTTCATTATCTACATTTGAGCAATTTAATTTCACATATTAGGCAGATAAGATTCATATTATAAAACACCTATTAACGCAAAAATTCAATTACCTCACAAAGAAAATCACGCACTTTCAAATTCATAGGCATAATTTGAGGCTTAGTGTTCAAACAAAGTGCCTATTTTATTTTACTTAGGAGTAAAAAATAACAAAGTCGTCCATTTTTACGAGAACGTTGAGCCTGAAAAGTAATACGCCATTAGATTTGAAGCAGGATAGATTGCAATCGTATGTTTTCGTCAAAGTAAAAAACACTTTCAAAAATGATAAAATAATGTTGTCTGAAACAGTTTTAGAAAGTACCTTTGGTTAAAAGATTGCAAAAGGGATAATAAAATCAATGGCAAAAATTCTTTTTTTAAATCTGTTGTCATATGTTTTTCATTGGCTTTTGTTATTTCGGTAGATAAACAATCACATCAGCTACCGTGAAATTTGACATTTGATTAACTGCATGATCAGAGACTAAAACCCAATTTCACAAAACTGTTCTGTTCTGTTTTTGACATACGTGTACGCTACGTGCTTACATTACCGGGATGAACAAATAAAAGCATTTATAATACATTTATTACTATCCTTCCAAATATGAAATGGTATTAATCTGAATAATCATGCCATACTTATAAAATAATACAACATACCCTACATTACTATATGTAAAAAGTCCTCCTTATCGATTTCGATAAAGGTGACCCTTTGAAAGTATTATTTCAGACCTATCATTCTAAAACACCAATTATGTAAGGAGATACCTAAACTCTTCTATTTTTATACCTTTAGTTGTGACCGGGTATTTAAAACAGTACCCCGCCTGCATCCTTTAAAGCAGGCGGGAATTTGGGATCACGGGCGCTCACAGTGGGGACTCTGTCCGCCCATTGAGTGATCTCAGGGAAGATGGTGCACAGTGGTCACGTGCTGCCTTGCACATTTGCACAGATGTTCCGGGGAGAATCCTTTACAGTCTCCCCAGAGATGTGCCCTAACAGGCGTGCACAGAGGGGGTATCGGATCGGTCTTTTGAGAGGTAACGGTGCCCCTTCTATGTGCGGATGGTGACCACCGCGGTGGTTTTAGTGAGGTAAAAATCCCACACTCCCCCGATCTTATCCCCAAAGATCGGGCGCCTTTTGAAGGTTTCCCC
The DNA here is from genome assembly GCA_914767815.1 of Eupsilia transversa. Taxonomy (NCBI): domain Eukaryota; kingdom Metazoa; phylum Arthropoda; class Insecta; order Lepidoptera; family Noctuidae; genus Eupsilia; species Eupsilia transversa. The sequence continues at coordinate 5,132,694 of OU611880.1, forward strand.
CCGAAAACAGAAAAAAAAAAAAATGTACTATACAAAACAGTGCGTCAAAATACTTAACATGACATTTAGATTTTGTTTTATAAACGTTGGTTAAAGTCGAGAGACGTTAAAACGTCAAAGATGTATGGTTACATTACATAACATAACATCGCACCTGTATTCCCCGATGGATTAGGCAGAGGTGTACCTATAGTACACCAACATTTCGCCAATTATGTTTAAGTCCTATGTAATATTACCATCAACCGGGCACAAATCCAGGCTCCGGGCTGCTACTGAGCAATTCCAGATGGAAAACCCTATAACACTTTACCCCACCCGGGGAGTCAAATCTAGGACTATGTATAGGAGCAGCCGTTAATCATTACTTAACTTTAAGCAACCTTAATTGAGACCAACAGAGTGTAGTGAAACTGGGCCATAGTTCTAAACGGTATAATAATTAGGGATGAGCCGAAATTCGGTTCACATTCGGCTCAACCGAATTACGGCAGCTTGAACCGAACTTCGGCCGAACTTTTCATTTTAACCGAATGTTCAGCCGAAGTTCGGATTCGGTTTAAACCACATTCGGCCCATGTCTAACAATAATCACTAGATTGCAGCAATCACGAGTGAGATAATTGACTTCAATTTTCTATATTCAAAACCACTTCTACCTATTTTGAAGTCGGTTAAAACAAAGGAGTTGTTATTTATTTGTGTATTAGTCTCTTTACAAGCCACTGTTTTGTTTGGGGCTCGTGTTCCGAGCCCGTTCAGTTTAATATACTGGAATATTTATGCCTCGTTTCCATGCCGAGGCATGAGGCATTTTGTCTACGTGGCATATTGAGATCTATGTGCAATGGCTGCTTGAAACAAGCAAATGAAATTATGGCTTGTTGATACGATGTTCATGTTATTTTGAAATCATTTTTAGGATTGCGAACCCAAATGGTTCCAACGGGATCCTATACAAAGGCTCTGCTGTTCTTCCGTCTGTCACTGGGCTGTATCTTTTAAACCGTAATAGGTAGACAATTAAAATTTTCACAGAGTGTGACTACTATGGTTGCTATAACAACAAATAACAATAAAATAAAGTAAAAAATTTAAGGGACGAAACATAAAAAGTGTTAAAAAAAAAAAATTATATTTAAATATTGTACAGTGGTACGGAACCCTTCATGTGCGAGTCCGAGTCGCCATTGGCCGCTTTATTGTAACAGAATACAGTACCCGTTTTTAAATGGCATTAAAAATATGTAGGTACATAGATTAGTTCTAAATGAAATATTATTTAATTAATATTATTTAAATATTATTAACATGTCATTAACACAAATCGTGCAGTCAAGTGTGGCTTTAAAGATAATATAGGTTGAAAGTTCGATGCCTGTATGAGAATATACATAGTATAAAAATAAATATAATGATGATAATATTTGGTGTTTATGATCTCAACAGGCCTCCTCTAATACCAATTCAAACTGTACATTTTTGAAAACATTGTAAAACCCATTTATTATTAAAGGAGTAACCGTGGAGTTTCTTGCCGGCTCTTCTCCATAGGAAACGACCAATTGGAACCGTGCACCTAGCTTCTGACGTTTCATAAGCGCCCATGTAGGTTTATGTGAAATAAAATATTTTGATTTTGATTTTGATTTCAATCTTCAAAGATTATGTAAGTTAGGTACTTAAAGGCTAAATGCATACAATAAATTAAAAATCTTATTTATTAAATTATTTGATTATAAGGTGATCAGTTTATTCTTAAGCTAAGCCACTTTTTCTATTTTCCTTTCCCCTTCCAATATCGGCTAAGCAAACCTCAAGCATTAACATCTAACATTAGTATTCCTATATCCCATCAAGCGTGTAACGTGACGTTGTCAGTGTGACAGCGATTTAGAAATGTCTAGATATCTATATAGTCAAATATGACGCATTTTGTAACCTCCCATATTATGGAGGGCGTCCCAGATGTTGAAATTTATAAAACCTCCATAATATGGAGGTTATACGAGATTTCCATACAGTCAAATATGACGCATTGTGAAACCACCAGATTCTGGCGGCGACACAGACAAGGACATTTTAAAACGCCCAGTAACTGGTCGTTACACAGATGGGCGGGTATCTTGGGTGCCATTACCCTGAGATCAGATGCGCAGACATCCATGCGGAAGCTTCGTAGACATTTAGGTCGACTGATATGAGTAGCTAGTGGTTATCATACTATAAATAGTTACAGCTAAACGGACTTCGGAAACAGGTTCCCAAGCAGAAATGTGGGGAACATACAACCCCTGCAGTTTCCAAGAGATGCATATACATATGAGGGATATACTATATGCAATTGAATCTATGGTTCAATCTTGCTGAAACAGTCAAAGTTTGAAACTAGTGACAGTTGATAGAAGGTTCCAATTTTGTTCTTGTTTTCTCTCGAGAGCAATCATCCGATTTGCACTCGAATTTTTTGTAGTGTTGTTATTTTGATCTTCGCGGTAATGAACTTTCGCTATAACGAACTTCGCGATAGTAAACTTTCGCCGTATCGTACATCGCGGTAATGAACTTCGCAGTTATGATTTACACCCATGTTCTTCTTATTTGCAAGCTGGTATAATATAGGCCCGTCGCTTGTTTTACTATCATGTGATAAGTAATCTAGGTAATCTAGGTAATCCATCTCTTCCAGTTATAGCCATAAATTCGTTACGTTAAGTCTATAATTCGAATAGGTAAAAATATCAAATTAGGAGTTAGTGCGTGTTAAACTAGATGCTACGTCCATTAATTATAGAAACTAAATGAACGTAAGTTTTTTCATTGTTTTTTCATTTACCTTTAAATTTTTTTTCGAAAAGCTTGTTCCAGCCATTTTTGAAAAGCTCCACATAAGCCACAATGACTTTTACCGTCATAAAGACTAAAACCAAACCCATAAAATACTATCAAAACATTGAACAACTTAAATCAAACAGTTTCCGAAATCCACATCGCTCTAACTCCATTTTAATGGGTTTTTATCAAAATTTATGAACGAAATAAATGAAATAACACTACACAAAATGGAATGGATATTTAAAACCCATTGTGTTGTTTATTAAATACCTATTGTTGACAATAATAGGTTAGGATATGAGTGTTTTCAATTCAATGGAACTCCATTTTATTTGTGAAGAACTTTTTCACGAAATTGAAATGGTTCTGTAAATATTTATTAGATTTTATTGAGTTTGGAAAGTGGGTCAATGGGAAAGTGAGAATCATTGATTTTTCACAAGTTATGGATATGTATAAAGAGGCGTTAGGTGGCTTCAGGTCAGTAAGCAAACTATGTCGCTATGTGCACTGTGCAGTTCAACTCTATAAATAAAATAAATATTTCGTGAGGGTAAATCACATTTATTGAAACTGTATTCAATCTCAAGGGCATTGTTCCTATTGACATCGATGCGGACGAATTTGTCGATGCCCTGTGATTCTATCCCCTGCTTTTTACACACGTGTACATATAACTATTATTATTTTAAGTTTGTTAGCTTATACTGTTTAAATAATTCGTATGAAAAAAAAAAGTGAATACATCTCAATTGACTTTAAAAAAAACATACTTACATAATGAAATCAGTTATGAATTTTCACGTATCAACCTAAAACTATAAGACAAAATATTCAACTAACTCCTCCTTTTTAAAAAGCTCAAAAGCCCTGTTCTATTCGGCTGTAAACTGTTTCCAACAATCAAACAAGGTGCTGTTTGATTTCCGACCCGTGCGTGATTGACGGGAACTGACGTGCCGGATTTGAGACCCGTGTCTCAAGTGGAACGTGGAAAGGAAATACCTAGAAGGGTTATTTGAAACTCTTTTTCAAAAGTCAACTAATTAAGATTGGCACGGTTAATTCTAATACAACCTTTTTTTAAAAACAATGCTAATCTGTGCAAAGTTGTTTATGAAAAAAGTCCCGGAAAAAAGCTACTGAGGAAAAATATTCACGGTAATAACTGTCAATTCTAAAGCTAGGCAAAATAATGATTATTTTGTTTGTAGTAAGATAATAATATTCCCTTTTCAACGTCCTCATTAAATCTTACAACCGGCGCGGAACAATAAACAGGTGATAAACACTGTTTTCTTTTCTCCAATTCCAAGGCTCCAGAACAAACAAAGATACTTAACAAATTGACACAACAAAAGGGACTTTAACTTACATAAAATTGTTTAGTTAGGACACCTAAAACTGTCACAATAAGCATGATATACCTACAATTTACTTTAGCAAATCCTTCCGTACCTTGTTTACTCTATACATTATAGTTCCCTTTCGCTTACACGAGAAGGCTTCTAAAACTTTGAAGGTCAAAAAATATATATAAAATTAGGATTTCGGTGCCAACTAACAGTTTTTAGGGGTTAATTGGAGTGGAATTTGGGTAAGGGACTTGAAATACCAAGTTTAAAGGACACTTTACCAACAGCATATTCGGGTCTGTTTTGCCCTTATCAGAATGTTTGTTATTCGCGGTATGTGGGTTGATTTTCGTAGTGTTAATAAGGTCTAGGACGTAAGAAGGCAAATATATGTTAGGGAACGGTATTAGGTGGCAGGTTTATTTGGGTTTTGTACACAGGTAAATGTTTGTACCTCTGGCTTATGTCAACGGAGCCCGGGTCAAAGATTGTTGGTGTGCTGAAAGAAAAGGATTATTCCGAGCATTGTAATTTTACATGCTGTGAATAAACATATGTCGTCTTTCTGGTAGCTTTTATAGCCATAATTGAACCCTAAAGCCTTTCAATGGTTTCAAACCCTAGATTATTATTACTCGACAGGGCCTCGTTAGACCAACCCTAATTTATCGCTTTTGAAGAGCCATCAATTTTCAGGGCCCGAGTTCGACTCATCATCGATTTTAAACGGAATTTGTATCCAATGCGTGTCTATTAAATTCTGCTACAAATATCAAACTGTGTCGTAAATATACTCATTTTCATCGTAGTGATCGTAAAAATATACACGAGTATTTTATCTAAACTCGATGAAAAGTTGATAAGGTACATGCTAGTAACGAGTGTCCTAAAAATCCTGAAATATTGAACAACAAAATAAAGATGATATTCAAATTATCAGTTTTAATCTTGTGTCAACATACCTACATGATTGGATGTTGTTATTTTGGTTAACTTAACTTAAGATTTGACAAAATCCAGTTGGGAGTAAGCATATATCTTAATTTTACTGAGCGACCGAAACTTCCTTTTATACCAAATCACCAAGGTTCCTCAGAGTCCCAAAAAAATAACGTACCGCCAATAAATAACACAAAAAAATGCTAGCAAAAAAAACTATGGACGACATTCCGCTCACCTTGCCGACCACTAAAGTTTTCGCGAACCCAGTCCGTAACGGAATCATCCTTGTTATATAATAACAGTGCCTGACATTATCCTCACGTATTATCCCAAGGGATACAAAGGTGCTCCTGAATGTTAACATACCGACCGAACAGAATACCTATTTACTTTTAGCCGGGTTTTATTGTCCCAGAGGGAATGGTAGGAGCAGAGGGCACATTTCAAACGTATCGCGAAATTTTCTTTTAAAATTCTCTAAATATATATGGACATGTGTATACCTATAGTCTGTTTCAAAAGTATCTGATGACAATGTAAACAAATGGATCAGAAAATGTAACTGTGGATGCCAATTTGAATTTGAATAGGTACTTAAACACGAAATTTAAATTTTAAATCAACTTAGAGACATTTTTCAATTGACAATTTGATTGGGGTTAACTTTATAACCTCAATTTTCGTCGATGATTTTTGAATAACAATTTAATTGTGTTATTCAATCAATAAGTGTCGGAAAAAGTTACCAAGTCTTGGTAAGTTAAATGAAGATATAAAGTTGAAACTTTAAAACAGATGAATGTGTTACTAATTCCCTTCAGTTAGTGATCGCGTAAGAATTTAACCGGAACAGGGTTTGTTTACACTTTCATCAGATATTTTTTGATCAGACCATACATGTGGGAATACATGTAGTTCTCTTAGTTACATTTGTGGGTTTTTCTACAAGGAAAAGCTCACCCACTGTTTTGTTTTCCCAAAGATTCCCTCGGGTGTCATTCATGAATCTAAGGAATTAAACGAAATGTATTAGCCGTTACAATACTCTTGTCTATTAATAACAACATGCTGTAATCAACATTACGTCTGCTATACTCTGGTAATTGTATGATGACTCATGTGGCACATAAAACAACCATTTTCATTTTTATAAAGTAATAAAAAGGGACATACCAAAACCGAGGGAAAAAATAATAAAAAATAACAACTTACCCATCCAAGTTATGCCTAGCGTTGCTAAAAAGCATTTCACATGGTCTCTTAACACAACATAACATCACGCCTTATTGCCCCGAAGGGTTTGGGCAGAGGTGTGCCTATAGGCACACCCACGTAATACGGGGCGAGCCTATTGCCATCAACCGGGCACAAAGACTTCGGGCTGCTACTGAGAAACTCCAGATAGAAGAACACAATAACACTTTCCTCGACCTGGGAATCGAACTCAAGACAATCAATCAGTCAGTGTCATATCAATCAATATAGAATGCACAAAGTGATTCTATCATGATCGATTACCTCCTCTCGGTGGTTCAGAGCAATGGCTGATCCCCCTTATTCACTAGTCGACGTAACCCTCTACGTATAATTATGTATATAGGTCACACAGCTATTTATTAATAGTTTCTATTTAACAAACGACTCGGCGGAATGTAGGTCGGTCAATATTGTGTGTTTAAACGAAATACTTACATGTTTTATGCACATATAAACATTGAAAAACAGAAAATATTTCTGAACGTAACTTAAAAAAGTACATAGCTGTATTTAAACTAGATGGTGTAGTTTTGCTGGCTTTTAAGGCAAAATTGAGTTCAGTGATTGTGTCACTTCTAATGTCACGATTCTTTTTATTGGAACCCGTTTGAAGGTACCGTTTGAATGCTGTCATAATTTTTTGGGAGAATTTTAGAAATTTCGCGATGTTGTATGACTCTGTTTATGATGATACACTGAAGATACAATGTAGTGTTAATTGAAGTTGAATTTCAACTTTTTAACAAGCTCCACAAGGAACTGTCATAGTTCAGAATATTGGGATATAAAAAAACATAGATTTTCAACGTAACTTTTAAAGTGTAGAAAGCTTTCATGTTTTCCTAAGTCAAAGTTTTCTTCAATGTTAGTCTTAGGATTACCCCACTTCTGATGCATTTTCGCCATTAACACCGCGCTTAGTCAGTGGATTGGTGATCGTATTATAATCCCGGGACCGCAGTCCCGACCTTTATAAGCTTATATATATTCTGCTTTCAGATTTTTGACTCTATTTTGTATGCAATAGAGTCTAATAATGATTGGTGAAGTTTTTATTTATTATGCGAACGAGCGTCAATGGAAGGCAAAGAATGGCTGGTGTTTCCCGCTCCCTAGGTGTTAGTTTTTACCTGTATTTTTTTTGTTATATTTTCTTTCTGAAGTTATCACTACATCAGACTTAGTTACAATACATTTTATTTAAAAGTATTTGGTCAAATAATGCTATGAAAACTGACAATATTAAAAACCGCCTTATAAACGCTACTTGCTGCGATACGGTAAATTTAATATTTGCAGGCTTGTTTATTTAAAATTAAAATACTTATATACAGGGCGCGGCAAAAGACGAAAGGTGTGCCAAGTAAATGAAACACTACACTCGACATTTTAAAGGGTGAAAACTTACGTACCTACGTTTAGGTAAGAATAATACGAACCTGCTCATTAGTGTTTACAACATCATAATTTTTAACTACTCACCTTAGTTACAAAGTTCTTCCATTTATTTTAGTCACAAAATTTAGTTAGTTATGACTATAATTTTTATGAAAGTATTCGTACCTGCTTCTAATCTAATTTAAAAATGACATTAAACCAAAACACTAAACAAGACGAAATAAAATTTCAGAAATAATATTAAATTTTGAATGTCAAAAAGTAGAAAACAGCAAAAATATTTTTACTAATATCGCAGAAGCGACGTATGACATAAAAGTTTTGGCAAAGACACGAGAATATTTCTAAGATTTGACGAGCATTGTGTTCAGACATCTCGTCTCAAGTAAAATAAAAAATAAATATGTTTTTGTAACATCACACCCTGTACAAAACGGGCTAATGTGAGCGCAATATTCGTAATCAAATTGTCACGTTTCGCATAAGTGTTTGTTTTTTGTCACAACGTATTTCGCTTTTACAACAAATTATATTTTCTGTGCCTTTGTTATATTTAAAGTAGAATGTCAGAAATGAGGTTGGGACAAATTTTGTTCTATTTAACGATAACGGCTGAGAGCCGTTTTCTTATAAAGATGAGAGTTATGCAAATTTATATAAAGTTTAAATTATTTATGCGCCATATTTTGTTTGATTCGCGCTCTGTCCATTACGGAACCATCTTTATGGAATGAGATTTATCGCAGTTTTTGCTTCAGGTCGTTTCCTCGATTCTGTTTAGTCATGAAAGGAAAATGCGATAGTGATACGTGTTATTTGGTAAAACGAAACTTGTATGTTTCTTTAGGCGCGATGTTTTTTAACGCTGAGAATGGAAAATGTTGGTATCGTTTGAGAAGTATAGGGGCCCAAAATACTAGGAAGTAGGAGAAACTAGACAGTATTAGATCCTCGGTAACCTCCAAACTGATCCGAAATGATTAATGGAATGTCGATCACCGGGAAAAATTCCTAACGTTGACAAAATTAAATACAGGTGTATTGAAATTGTGTTCTCGGAAATTGTCTAAAACAAACATACAGATATTGGATTAAACCAAATACAAATAGGACGCTTATATATATGTAAGATGGGTATCTAAAGTATGAATATGCAATCAAACGTTTGACCTCATTGTTATTGCGCGTTTGATCAAAATCGAAATAAGAATCGATGAAACGCGCAAACAAAAATTTTCCCACAAGCTTTAACACAATATTTTGCGACACGTTGAATATTAAAAACATTAATAAATGTCTGATGCAATGAAGGTAAAATATCTACATCGTATTTGCACGTTTGATCAATATCAGATACAAACCTAACTTAAGTTCTTCTAACTTAACAAACAACTGTGCTGCGTTCTCCCCAGCTAAAGCAGTAGGAAGCGGTGAAGGGCGAGCGTCTTGGGGGACTGTCATATGTAGTTTTGACGTTCAAAATGTGCTGATTCTCAGCCCTATTTTAATAAATGGCTTTTGATTTAAGGATTGAAGCTAAACGCAAACAAAAATTCCACCTTTGACAGCATATTTCGCGTCACATCGAACATGATTAACATTAAAATCCGCTAAACTTTGCCCTCAGCACTCCTCCTTTGTTTCGTTACTCCACTCAGTCACGGCATGAAAAGGGCTAAATTCACGGTTGTCACGTTTTTAATTAATTTACGAGTGGGTGAGGCCCGGGTATCACGCATAACCTTTGTCCGCTTATGTGAAATTCATCAATTAACGTGGCTTTAGTGCTGCGGGCACTTACATTTACATTTTCATCATTGTAAACCGAAATTAGCTGTACAAATAGTGTTAGGGCGTAACTAGTTTGATCCAGTTTGTGAGAGCATCAGTCGGATGGGAAGTTCGAATTTTTTGATTGAGTTGAAACTTGGATATTTGGAAATTGCTTATTATTTGTAAGCATTTGTATACTTTTTGTAATGTATTTTTTATTACATGGGATTAGACATAACTGATAAAATGTGGGTGTACTATAGGTAGGTATACCTCTGCCTAACGCTTCGAGGAAAACGGGCGTTTTTTGTATTTAATAGAAAAACTTTGAAAAAGTAAGATTTCAAATTGCAAAAAATGAAACAAAAGCACGTTACATTTTTATGGAAATTTCCATTAAAAAACAAGGTGTGTAAACAAAAAAACTTCTTAGTAAAATGCAAAGATATGTTACTAGCCACTTGGGCTTACGTCTGAAGTTAACAGAAACTTGGAATGGGAGGAAAATCTTAAGTGTATTTTCTCGCTAAAGTTTTAAAAGCCAAAAGTAACTTTAGAGCTTCTAAACAATGAACTTACAACGTCAGTTATTTACACACATAGTATTATTAACTTAAGAAAATAACTACCCAATTACTTTTTTGCTTATCTTACGAATATCTGCCAAAAAAAATGACTTGAGTAGTGCCGTGACTGATCGATGAACTCGCTGCGTTATGAGTTGCGTGTTCAATTGCCGAATAAAGAATGGTTTCCACCAAACGGCTCGCATCGCATCGGATCGGAATGGATTTATCTAAAACCTTTAAACGATATTAAATCGTGTACACAGTATTTAAAGTCTATATTACCTAGTCGCGCACAGCAGCTTGACCGCGGGCGTCTTTCGCGACACGTGATCGTAGCCGAAAGTACGCTGCGACGAGCGATCGGATCTGTTCGCCTGTCCTCGTATCCGCTCGAATCCTTTCGGCTACAACACGGTAGGAATGAAACTATTTGAGTAAGCGCAGAAACGGAGACGTTCGCAAGCAACAGTACGGAGACGATCGTATCCCGTCGGAGGTGATCGGCTGTCGCCGCATCCGTTCGTATCCTTTCGGATCCGATGTGATGCGAGCCATTTGGTGGAAATGATACTTACACGAAGGGAAATCGTAAGAAAGCGGTGTAAAGAAAGATTCAATCAAATATCTAGGCATATAAAATCTAAAACGTAGACCATCATAGACGATGTTCCATTTCCAATCATCAGCATAATTATGTTTTTAAGAATGGTAACTTAACAAGGCAACACAGTTTCTTTCCTTCAGCGTTTGCTCAGCGAAAGGCTAGGTCTGAATGAACAATAACTATAGGAAATTAACGGAAATTAAACAATATAAATAGCTTTCAAGAGGTAACCCACAACTACCTCTCCTTCCATAGAAACCAACAAAAAGCAATTTAAATTAGCGTTCACCTCAACAGCAACATACAATAGGAACCACAAAACAATTCAATAAATCCCATCAAAATTTCAATGTTTTTAGCAACAATTGATTTCAACACTTGAGTTAAGCAACAAAACAATTGTTTATTAAACAAAAGAACGGCTCCTAGCGGTAATTTGTAATTCATGAGCATTCGCAACTACCGTACATGTTGATTTTGTCGGCAACATCAAAGCTTTGTTTGCCGCAACCGACACCAGAGGCCAGCATGCCCACAACTTTATATAACGTATCAATTTCAAAGGAAACTGCGCTTTAATCACTTGCTTGTTAACTGTAGTGGAACCTCGTGAAAACAGATCGGTCAAATAATTTGTGATCATGACGAATTATCAATATTACACGTACAGTCAACCACACTTGAACTAAGAAAATGTTCCTTTTTGTCATGACATAAATCTGTAGATATTACATTGCGACGTACCTGGTTGTGTACATAAGAAATAACGAAATATACGTACACATAACGAACGAAATTTAAAGTACGACAGTAACGTAGATACCAGATAAAATACTGAAAGAAAAAAATATTGTTTACCAATGTTTCCAGAAAGGCTTACCTAAAGAGAGACGAAGTAGATTTCATCCCCGCTAGCTAAAACAACAAAATATAAAAAAAACTTCACGTAAAACATCGTACTTTTATTCCTTTAACATCCGCGCTATTTATTACCCACTTCCTATCAAAAGAATAACAATATCGTTTCTAGGAAACAAACCGAATTGATCATTCAATTAACTTTAATATAATCACGTCAAAGAAAGATTGATTTCAAGAGGAATTTACTGAGAATCTTTTTAAATGGCAAAGGCATTCTCTCATTACTCTGACTGCTCTTATAAATGCAACATATTCCGTACAATTTGCATTGGAACAGATTAAAACGTCTTATCTTATAATTTATTAACTTTCAAGAGGGAACTGGCCACTTTTTTGTATGCGTGCTTCATTAACATAATAGAAGAAAAGTTTAATTGAGTTCCAAACTCGAACTCCACTCGAGTTAATGGAACTTGAGTATTATGCAAGATCGTAACTCGCATGCCGCCCAATTGAACGCTACGAAGTAGCAAAGATTCGTAGCTTCGTAGCGCTACGCTCGTAGCGACTGATGTTGTGATTATCCAAAGGCTTTGCTACGAATTACTGGCAAACGTTTTAATTCGGCGAGTGAGGCTGTTTGCGTAATTTCTGTTGCCAAAACACGATGTTGTTAACTGAGCTAAATAGCGGAGCATATGTTAGCCTAGGGTTGCTAGAATTATGGACGCTGTTTTAATTAAAACACATGTTTGTATAATTTAGGATGTGGGTACAGTCTCGCTCTTTCTGGACCATGATAAACTATGTACGATCCTACAAAGCATTTTCCTTAAAACTCGTGTAGTTATTTAAAATACAAGTATATGATACTAAAAGGTAAAACATTTCTACTACGTCTACAGAAAATGTATATCTAAAACATTCACAAAGTAAACTTAAATTATTCAGCAGTTATGATGTTGGAACAGAAATTGAGGAAAGAAAAGCAATTCCAATCCGCTTTAGAATCTAAGCAATAATACAAATGAGGTCATTCAAGTAAACGGTACTTAGATAAGCACTAAGATTATCTAACGCTAGTCTTCACTCCTCTATAACGAGCACTAGATAACAACATTAGCACAACATATCTTGTTCATGCCTTAACTAAAACTTTAAAGATAAAATTATTCAAGCAATTCTAACTTCTATCGTTAAGAGAATAAAACTAATAATTGTATCAAAAAATACTATTGATCTTATATGTAATAAGATATTAATGGTAATTAAACACACAGTTATTGAACTAATAAAACGTTATAATTGTGTAAATATTTACAATTAATTGCATGCCATAACATTCAAATTAATTTAAAACAAACACATTAAACTAATAAAAACAAAACTACAAATAACAAGCTCGTCGAATGAGGCAATTAACAGAATACGATAACACTAATAGTCGCTACAAACATACATAATAATATCTAAAAGCATTAAAACGCTGTCAACGAGTGTTATTAAGTAAAGCGCCATTACCCACAAGCTGCGGATACCCCGGTAATTATGTTAGTAATAAATCTAACACCAACCTAAATTATCTGAGTTGCTGCAGGAAGGGCCCGGGAGAGCCAGGAAGCAGAGAACGAGGTACCGAATACCACACATATTGTTCATTACTCAAAAAGTACAAACGAAATCCAAAACGATCACTATTGTTCTCATGACAAAAGTTTGCTACACTATTTTCACTTTGACATTTAAAAAATTCGCGCCAAAAATTGACGGATGGAAAAAAAATTGAAGCAATAAGGTCGGATATGCGTTCGATTTTTTAAAGTTTAAAAGTTGTTGTGTCACGTGCGGTATCCACGTGGTGACCGCGTGACAGGACGTGTCCAGAGTAAACAAGCGTGTGGCCACACTGACTCCGGACGTTCGACTGACGCGACCCAACGATACAAACGCCCCACGACTATTGGTCACGGCACACGGCGAGCCCATCAATTTTGCTTGACGTTTCAATGAAAACCCTTCCTACTTTTCCCTCGAGTAAAATTAGGGGGAGTCTTGTTATAATTAAAAATGTTTATCGATGAGATCGACCTTATTGAACTTTAGGGACGGAATTTAAATGGCGGTAAAATACTTTAAGTGCCAAATCTACTCGTTTACAAACTGCAAAGTTGAAATAATAATGGTGGGACTAAAATACTTTATTTATGAACTGTTAATTACAAATCTAATTAGTTCACAGAAACTTATCAGGATTTACCAAACAGGTATTTATAGCTATATTATCGCCTCTAGATACCTAAAATAGTAAATAATGAAATGATAAATGTGTCGTCCGTAAAATTATTACAACAGCACATTATTATTCCTTACACGCGAGCAGGCGCCGTAAATAATAATATCACATCGAGTGGAAATGTTGGGGCATTCGTACAAAAGGAAATGGACTTTGAGTTTGTTTTTACATACATTCGTGTACACGTAAAACTTGTTTAAAATTTATGAACTGGACTTATTATAAAAACATTCTATTTTTCTTTACACTATGAAAAAAATCTAATGAATCCTCTGTGAAGAATGAACATGAGCTTTTGAAATACGAACACGGACATTCAAATGTGGCCAGTATTGACCAATGTGGGGACAGATACTGTTTGATATTTCAAGTAGCTGGTGGCAATTTCGGGCGGATGGTTCACGAACACAAATAGATGGGTAACTATTGCTATTGACATCTTGTATACAACTGTACACGGTAGATTGGGTACTATTGGCTGCTACGTACGTACTAGATACCTACGAGAAATTTCGAACATGACATAATTGCCGAACCCATATAATATCTTGAAAGGGACAGAGACATTCTCATCGTACTATCGAATAACCACAACTCATTTACCGGGCCGACCTCCTTATTCAGAAACTTTTCTTTAACGAACCGTACCGTCGTTGTGTAATCGAATTGAAGGACAAATTAATGAGTTATAATCTGACTACCCCAGAGGCCAAAAGGATAGGGTTTAAAACTCGTTTTAAAATTAAATTTAAAAAGCACTCTGCGTTAACCATAAAAGTTGAATCAGACAATAACATCTTTAAACCAACCCTAAAAAAATAAAGGTAGGTAGATACCTATATAAACCCTTTCTGAGTAAAAAGTACACAGAAATTCTCGTATTATTTTACCAAATCCATTACGTTGCGTACTTTGGGGAGTTCTTATGGCGCAACCCGGGTTCGATTGATAGAGAAGGCATATAAAATGGAAACAAAATAGGTTGGTGAGTAGATAGAAATTGAGAGCAAGTAAATTGAAATAAATTGTCTGAATTAAATGGTAATCGTAGTATTCAAAAGGATTATAAATTCTCTTTGAAAACTGATTATTATTTTCAGTTTGTTAATGATACTGCAGAACAAACAATGCGTAGTAAAAAGGCCTTAGTTAAAATCAGAAGGAGGTCTTGACATTCGATATTCTGGACGTTTCGAATTCGTACGTTTTTTTAAAATAACTGTACAACAAAATACATTTTCACAACTTATGATAATTATTTTTTTGGTAGGTACCTAAACTTCACCTTTTTGTAGCTACATAGCATTTAAGGCAGTGTTTTTCAATCTGTGAAACCTTAGTCGGGGGGTCGCCGGTAGAACGAAAAAGGCAAGGCAAAACACAATTTTAGTGAGAAGGATGGGATTGTTTAATTTTCAAAAATGTATCAAATCGTGTGCTATTTTTGAAACGTTAACAATCAAATCATTTTCTTATTGAAGTCTATTTATTTTTTATTTTTAATGTCCACCATTGAAGAGAATGTCAGTTCACACAGGTAAGTAAAGGTATCAAAATGAAGAAAATCATAATCGTAGTCTTTTAATTTGTAAATTCTTTGTCTGACTGACAAGGGGGTCGCCAAATTTTTTCAGCCTGTAAGGGGGTCGCGAAATCAATAAGATTAAAAAACACTGTTTTGAGGCAAGACGTAAGTTCCCGTAGAGATTATTGTCATGCTAGTCTGATGGGCAACCTGTCACACCAAGACCGCTTTATTCACTTTTTGTCTTTCCATCAAAGTTAAGAAAATAGAAGTGATTTCAAATAAAAAAGATCGGTTCAATCGAATAAAATTTTGTATAGCATTAACGATGTTCTCAATAGTTTTTAACTAAGAAAACGTCAGTATTATTAAAGCCATACCTTTCAGAAATACCGAGTAAGTGTTCCTAAGTGTTATGTTCTAGCTCCCTTTAGGTGTAAAGGCGTAAATAAAGCCACAGGTGACACGTAATGTCCAAAGTTGCCACCTAAAGACCTAAGTAGTACAAACTTATACGATTTACAGGGTACAATTGAAAATATAGAACTTCTGCACTTTAAGAGCGCCTCAGTAGGGTCTTACTTTGTTATCACTATAACAGATACGCACTAACGCCTATTATTATATAAATACTAAAGACTATTTTTATTTACCGCACACAATTTCCTACTATTCAGCTGATAGACTTGTCGGGCATACCCGATTTTTTTTTATTAATATAAAAAAATCGGGTATGCCCGACAAGTTTCGGACTCGAACGGAGCCCTTATTCATGAGTTGCTCACGTGATTTCAGTCAGAGATAGAGTAAAATCTTAAAAAGCCAATACGAAAGTAATTCTGCAATTCTGAGGCGATAACACTGCAAACCAAAATACGAATGAAAAAATTCATAATATATAATAGGCATTTTTCGGGTATTCGGCATACCTGAAAAATGCCTCTACCGTAATGGCACACCGTATGCTTGACCACTATAGGACTCGAACGGAGCCCTTGTTCATGAATTGATTACATGACATCATCCTTCTACAAAGAAAATTAAAAAAAAAAACAAATTACGAAAGTAATTTTGCGATTCTATGGCGACAAAACTGCCAATCCAATAAGCGAATGGTAGGTAGGTCAATGATTTTCATTCGATGAAAAAATTACCTAGGTAATAAAACATCGTCCACATAGCACGTATAAGCAATTTTTCCAGTTCGCCAAAGGGTAATCGATTCTGCTACATATGAACCTGACTTGTTATACAGCTCATTAATCATCCTTTCTAACTTTGTACGGGGCTAGCGATAAAACCCGGATTTACTTGACTGAAATCAAAATATATTTTTCATTCACACACCTACATTTTTCATAGATAACACGGAAATGTTGGTGAATTTCGACAAAGCTCAGTATTTATATCTTTTATAATAAATAGTATAAAACAAAGTCGCTTTTCGTGTCTGTATGTATGACCGTGTGTTTCTTTTAAACTATGCAATAGATTTTGATGTGGTTTTCACCATCATTTAGAGAATTTATTCCGAGATTTATGTCTTTATTACATTAACATTAACCTTATATAAAATAAAGAAATATCGATGTTTTTTCAAATCGTTAAAACCGTGAGAAGCAAGGATGGGTCGCTAGTTGTGTTATAAGTTAGGAAAGTTTTGTTTATTTTTTACCTTTGGGTTGACATAAATGTGGATATTACGGCTTATGTTGAACCTTCATGGGGCAATAAATATCGGATAGTGTTGGCATTTTCGTGGATTGTATAATAAATCCAAGTAAGGTGGGTATATTATGATCAATACCCACCAAACAGACGGTGGGCAGAAGTGTATTGCAACCATATTCTCACAGACATGTTTTAAGTTCCATGTAGTAGGAGACGAGCTTTTAAATATCAAAATGAGATGTGGATTTTATGTAAGTTCTTAAAGCGAGCTTGAGATCAAATTGAGCTAGATCGTGAAAATATGATAGACATTTTTAACCATAACAAAAACTCCTTCAATACGCCCAAGATTAGAATAACTAAAACTGTTCTTTTCAAGGCAAGAAAGTTGAGCCAATCGTTAGCTCTGTCTTTAAATGTTTGTCATTCACAAGTTTTCAAACTAGATCTAAAGAAAATGGGCAGCAATCATTTTCAACGTTCTACCTTTATGAAACTTGGACATTTGCATCAAATACGAACTGACTAATGAAGAAACTGTTCAAAATTCTGACTGCCTTGTTGGTCTAGAAGTCGCAAGCGCAACTGCTACGTGTTTGACCCATTTTTTTTGTTTGTTGGGAAATCATCAAATAACTTCTCCCGCTTTGGGCGGAGCGGGAGTGCGTGTCAGACTCTTACTGACTAAAACCCACCCGTGTTCCTTCGTTCGCCTGTGTTGCCAGGGCCCACGGTATCCCTGTCGGACTTTCCCGCAACCCCGGCAGGCATCGGCGTTTGACCCTGGGCTGGATTTCCAGGTTGGGATAAATTTTATGGGGATATTTCGTCGGACAATTCTCGGTAAATAGCAAAAGGCGCGCCCCCTAAATAGGACTTACAACATAACTGCCGTAATCTGCGTATACGAGGTTAAATTAAATTAACTAGAGAAACTCCGCAAACGTGATGGGTATCCATATCTAAACACGACACTGTATAATACACCTCTGATTTGAAAAATACAGGCATTCAAAATTACGTTACATCATTCAACATTCTGATTTATACGGAAATACCGAGGCTAGAAAGCAAGTCATCAATGGAGTAGAAAGCTTACATGTATCTGTTAGTTTGGTTACCAATCACGTTGAATCAAACAGCACAGAGATCCGGAAACTACAACTCATGCCATGGAATCAATTTGTGTTTGCAAAAGGAGACGTGAAAATGGGGTTCCTGCATTGAAAGTTCACATGTATGATGTGTAGCCCCAGGAGGAACTTCCGTTTGTCTGATACGATTTCCGTTAAAATCTTTATTTGCAATGTAAATAAAGGTAATGAATAAAGCATACGCTTGCGGCTATAATTTTATTGAACGGATGTTTTTATGAAAAGCAACTGTGGATTTTATCATCTTTGGATACAGCTTATATAGTATCTACATATTATTTTATTTGTATAACCATTATTATAATTTAAAAAAAAATCTTTCTCGTCTTTTGCATCATCAAAAAAATAATATTAAAATTCACAAAAAAAAACACAAATACCAAACTATTAAATTTTTATTAGGAAGTAACCTTCACCTTTACCTTATCGAGACCCGTTAAGCAGATAGGCATCATATTCAGAGGGTTGAATACTCCTCAAGTCAATGCTCGAGTCTTTCCGGTGCTCGAGCGAAGCCCTAACGACTCGAACCACCCAAGCCACCCTAAACATACGTAATATGACGTAATCTTTTGTGTGAAAGGGTGGAGGGTTCAGAGGGAACAATTGTACGTATGGGGGACTGTTTACCTGTAGATACCGTTATGCTTAAGATTTTATTTGTTGCGGTAAAAGAGGTTTTACACGGTTCTTAGTTTTGTATTCCGTATCACGCACAAGTATTATTTCATATGAAATTACAAATAGGTACATAATAATATTTTATGTTATTAAATAATAATACAGCTACTTTAATCATAGTTAGTACTTTATATTTAGTGCTACATATACCCTTATCAACACAGTTTGAGGTTACTGTCAAAAGTCACTAACCAGATAATGTATTTATGTATAATATAATTGGTTTTACTAAGAAAAATCTAGATTGTAGTCTTATCGCGTAAAAATGGCGCTAGTCTAGCAACATAATACATAACACAAAACGACTGCCATATTGCCTCCCCGAATCAGTTATTGGACGATATCAACAAACAAGGTTAGGTCGATTGTCAGAGTTTCAGGCTTCTGACATAGGTTTGTTGTATGTAAGATTTAGGATTTCCTTTTTATCTTGCTCTCTTTGCTATATCGGAAGGGCGATGTATCAAGCCATACCTACTATACGGACGATTCGCGGCAAGAGCAACTCATTCTCGAAGTTCAATGACTTTACTTTTATATACCTACCTGATATTGTTCTATTGACATGGTTACGGACTACCTGGTCTGGTCTAGTGGTCGCAAGCGCTATAGCCTTGACAATTCAAAAGTGCCTGTAAATGGTTTAATTGAAATAAATGCTTTGAGTTGAGTTTGAATTGAGTTGAGTGTGAAGTCCTGTATTCGATTCTTAGGTTGGGCAAAGTGTTTATAAAAAAATAAATGTACCTATACATTAAAATGTTACTAAATATTTTCGAGAAACTGTTAAATATGTTAAATTTATGTCAACATTAATTCTTCTTAGTAAATCTTAATTAAAAGCTCACATTAAAAGATATATATATAGGATGTACAAGTATATAACGACACTTAAAAAAGGGGAAGAGCTCATTGGGCATAAACAAAATCTTCCACATCTTCTTCTTTCTTAATGGGAAAAGTGCCCAAAAGACTGGCAGCATTGCCACCTTGAATGGAATTCAGCCTCTTTTATCAATAAGGATGTAAGAGACGTAATGGAAAGGTAAGTATATTGCTTTTCTTATAATCCCATGAGAACAAAGAAAAAATAATAATGTATGATTAAATACACAGAAACAAAGACAAATATTTTTCTTGTACTAACACGTTTTATCTCCTTAGGGATGACTATGTAATTGAATTTAGAAAGACTATTCCTGAACATCTACATATTCTGCTGAAATAATAATATATCATTTTCCAAGACGTATATATAGGTACTGGTAACCATTTTTTTTTAAAAGTTTATTTTGTTTTTTCTGTTGTAAGGCCAATAAACGCATTTTTTTTTCTTTTTTAATATTTAGTTTATTGACTCAGATATGTGTAAGCTTTACCCTAAACTGTAAACATTCACCTAAATTTATTTTCTTACTTACATCAAAAAAGTGTTCCACAGGGTTCAATTCTTGGTCCTTTCTTGTTTCTTATTTATATTAAAGACTTGCCTTACCTCATAAAGGATCATGATATAGTGTTGTTTGCGGATGACACTTCACTTTTGTTGAAACTTAAACGTCAGCAGCTGGTTAGTGACGATGTAAATAGCACGATCTCAAAAGTAGTTCACTGGTTTAATGTTAACAATTTACTTCTCAATGAGAAAAAAACCAAGTGCATTAAGTTTACGCTACCTCCCGTTAGGCAGGTGAAAACTAATGTGTTGATGAAGGGCGAAGAATTGAATCCTGAAGATAGCACAGTATTCTTGGGCTTGACTTTGGATGCTAAGCTTCAACAATCTTTTATACTTAAAATTTACTTTAATTAAATTATATAAGATTGAATAAAAATAACTATATTCGTCATTCAGCGCTCGGCAGCGGTCGCGAGCGGTCGTGTTGTTCGTGCGCTGGAGCTCTCTCCTGATTCGTGCTGTGGTTCCCGCAGTGGCATCCTGATCCTGTTTCGTCGCGCCCCGTGACGATCTTCATATAGTCGCCCCGACTATACATCGATTTATTAATTGTTTGCCTTTTTCAAGGCACAATTAATAGCAATTTTCGTTTAACGAATCCTGTCAAAAAACGTAACGTAGAGTCACTTGGCCCCTTCTGGGTAAATCCACAGTTTCGTGGTCCTCGGTTGAAACCTTACGGTGTCAACGAAGCCGAGGGGGTGTTGACCCAACACACCCGCCGAGCCCCATCAGGGTAAGGCAGTCAGTTGGACGGGTCCCAGTCTCGGCCTTGGGGGGTCTCCTAGTCGGCACTGGATGACAGTTTTCCTTTCACAGCTACACACCTAGAGCGGTTGAGTGTGTCAACCTCTTCGCTCTAGACCCCAATAGGACCCCGTTGCACAAATAAGATAGGCAACGGGCAAAAGCAAGCTTAGGGCTCACCAGTAGGTACTCACCTCCCTGTCTATACCCGACAGGGAGGGTCACTCACCCCCGGGCAAACCCACCCGGGGAGTTAGGTGTTAGGTGTTAGGTATAGGGCCTCACCATTATTTTCCTTAGTTCCCTAGTTTGCTCCCCGATATGGAGGACGCCCGCTTCACGGCGCTCCTCTCACTTCTGAGAAAGATTCTCAGCAAAGTGCCCGCACTAGCTGCTGAGTACGGCTCGGAGCTCGCAGCTCTAAGCCGGCCCTCCGACTCGAGCATTGCTGACTTCAGCGATGCGCTCGACGCCACCCAAACCCCCAATACTCCGACCACTGAACTTCTCAGCCCTCTCAGCCCTCTTCTTAGCCCTCTTAGTCCTACTCCTTCAGAGCAAATGGACACTGACGAGCCCGCTTCTTCAAAGCGGGTCACGACCCCATACCCCTACGCATCCGACGACAATGAGCCTCGGTTCTCTTCTTCGTCCTCTTCGTCGACCCACTCCGACGACGATGGCTTTAAACCTGTCACGGGGAAGGGTAACAAAAGGAAGAAGAAGAAGCAGAGCTCTTCTCAGGCCAGTAAGGTCATCGCGGTAGAGGAATCTACCGCTTCCCCCTCCCCTGCCCCCGCTACCTTAGCTTCCCCCTCCCCCGCCCCCGCTACCTTAGCTGCCCCCTCCCCTGCCCCCGCTACCTTAGCTGCCCCTTCCCCTGCCCCGGGCACATCTGCCTCACAGACTGCCCCGGTCGCGTCAACTTCCTCCTCAAGGAAGCTCCCCGTTCCACCCCCTGTTTTCATTCGTGAAAAAGGGAAGTGGACTGACGTGTCTAAATGGTGTCTCGATCAAAAGATCGCTTACACCAGCGCCCGATCCACCAAAGACGCCATTAAGGTGTCAATCCCTACGTCACAGGACTATCGGGACCTAACCCGACTACTGTCAGCGAGAGGAGTGCAATGGCACTCTTACTCCCTCCCTGAAGACCGTCAGACCCGCGTGGTGATCAAAAGGATCCCATGCGAAATTCCAGTAGCCGACATTCTTGCCGACTTAAAGTCGCAAAACATTCCAGTCGACGAGGTTCACCGCATGCACCGCGCCAGAGGTGGCCAGTCATACGACATGGTCCTAGTGGTCTGTCCTCCTTCAGAGAACCGCCACAATCCCATTTTTAATATAAAATCTGTCTGCAATCTCGTAGGCATAATCATCGAGAAACCGATGAAGAGCAGCATTGTCGGTCAGTGCCACAACTGCCAATTATATGGTCACTCACAGAAGCACTGCCACGCTAAGCCCAGGTGCGTCAAGTGCTTGGGCGAGCATGGCACGTCCGACTGTACCCGCCCGAAGGACCGCAATCAGTGCCTCACACCGCCCAGCTGCGTGCTGTGCGGACAAGTGAGTCACCCAGCCAACTACCGTGGCTGTCCCAAAGCTCCCAAGTCCTCAGCTCCCAAACTGACCAAGCGTCTAGACGTTCGTCAGCAGAGGGAAACTCCATTCACATACTCCCAGCAGCATATCCCTCCCCTGATGCCACAGCGACTAAGCCCCCAGAGGCCCAGTCCGTGGAATTATCTCCACCACCAGCAGGCCTTCCCAGCCCTGGCAAACCGCAACCCCCCCCCCAAACCCAACCCAATTCCTACCCTTATGGGAGACCCCCGCACTCGCGCTCCCGCGCCCCCCACTAACTCCACTCCCGCTCCTATAGCATCGCCCGTATGGCATCACCAATAGGGTGGTCCAACTCTTCCCCGCTCACCTTATAATGTTAATGACTACCATCTTCAATGGAGCATTAATTAATAACATCTTCCCACAGGCATGGAAAGAGGCCACCGTCATCGGTATCCCAAAGCCCGGCAAACCCATGTCCGAGCCCTCCAGTTACCGCCCCATCAGTTTGCTCAAGGTTCTAGGCAAAATCTATGAGAGGCTTATCTATAAGCGCCTCAGAGACTACGCCGAGACCAAGGGCCTCATTCCCCATGAACAGTTTGGTTTCAGGACCCAACACTCCAGCATTCACCAGCTCCACCGCATCATCGAGCATATAAGCGCCGGCTTCGTGCGCGGCAAGATGACGGGTGCTGTTTACTTCGACATTGCGAAAGCATTCGACAAAGTCTGGCACAACGGCTTATTATATAAGCTCTATAAACTCGGTGTGCCTGACCGTCTCGTGCTCATCCTACGAGACTTTCTGTCGAACCGCACATTTCGCTATCGCATTGAAGGAGCTCTGTCCTCCCCCCGACCCATTCGTGCCGGAGTCCCTCAGGGCTCTGTGCTTGCCCCACTAATATTCACTCTATTCACCAGCGACATCCCGAAGAGTAAGAAGGCGCAGTTGGCTCTGTTCGCAGACGACACGGCCATCTACTACCGAGGGTCCAGCCCCGACTCGATAGCCGACACTCTCCAGACCGTAGTCGACAAGCTCGGCGACTGGTTCAGGAAGTGGAGGATCGAGGTCAATCCCGACAAAAGTCAGGCGGTTATCTATTCCAAATCGCGCTTAAACCCCAAACTCCCCGTCCCGATCACGATGTTTGACAAACCAATCCCCTGGGCTAGGCAAGCCAAATACCTCGGTGTAATCCTTGATAGCTATCTCACCTTCGCTCAGCACATAAGGAAGGTTCGTTCGCGAGCCGCCTTCGCTCTCTTTAGGCTCCACTCCGTCCTAAATGCAAAAAGCAAATTGTCACTCAAGTGCAAATTGCGCATTTACACCGCATGCATCAGACCCATTATGACATATGCCTGTGCCGTCTTCGCACACGCTAAGCCCCGCCACATACATAGGATGCAAACCCTCCAAAACAAATTCTTTCGTCGAGCCACGGGAGCCCCCTGGTTCGTACGAAACGAGACCCTACATCTCGATCTCAAAATCCCTACTATTAGTCAATTTCTCAAACGCGCCTCCAAGCGTTTCTTCGATAACGCCGCTAAACATCGCAACCCTCTGGTTGTCGAGGCCGCGAAATATACCCCCTCCCAGATTAGCAAAGTCCGCCGGCCGCGGCACGCCCTGTCCGACCCAGATGACCCCATTACCCTCCTCCAGGAGAGCAATAAGGCCACTAGCACCGTACGCAAACCTAGGCGTCCGTCATTCCGACCTCGCCGCCGAGGTCCTCCGCGATCGCGACCCCGATTAAACACCCCCCCTCCCCCCCGACCCTTGCTCGGTGAAGATGCGCCAGCACGCGCCGAAGCTGAGCCAGTAGTTTCATTAAACTCCCCGTTTAATAATAATAATAATAACTGGCAACACTGTACGTCAACAACGTAATTTTTCTCTGATATCTCTTATTTCACATAATTAATATATCCTAGTAGTGTACAAATACAAAAAGCTCAACAAAACTCCGTAGAATAAACTATAAACAAATTGAATAACAACAAAACGGACTACAAATGAAAAAACAAAAAAAAAATATAAGAACCAAAAATGACGCTGTCAAACTCAGACTCATGGAATAACTAAGATGAGAAAAACATAATGTTGACGAGATCAGCAGTTCGCCGTGCACGCCTACCACCCCCGGACTCGCCGCTCAGCTCCGCCTCGCCGCCACCGGTACCCAGCCCCATCGTGAGCGCTGTGACGACACCGGCTGCGGTAGTTGCGTCGAGCTCGAGCGACGAGTATTTTTCCCCGCCGACGTCGCCAACACCTGTACGTCGGCAGGGGAGAGGCCGGCCACCGAAGAGCTTGGGACTTAGGGGCCAACCGGCCCCGAGCCGGGTCCCCGCTGCCGGTGGTTGTGTGCAGCGCATGAGATGGACTCAGTCTATGAACGAGAACGTCATGCGCGCATATTACGGGTCTACAGAGGGGGGAATTAATCTCACTGCGTACCGTGTTAGGATGCTGTCTCTATTTCAGGAACTAGAGCCAACCGTCAACGTATCGGCCCAACGACTGTCGGATTAAGTGCGTGTCATCCAACGCAACCATAGGTTGGACGATGCCGAGCTTGATAGGCTACGCTCAGAGGTACTGAGCAACCATATCATCCCCTCTCCAGCACAAACCGCAGAACTAGCGACACCTAGTAATGTAATCCCGCCGCGGTCCAATCGTGGTTTGGAACAGGAGGATGATAGGGTTGCTACAGTAAGTAGCCAGTGCAACGACCGATTGAGGAACGCACTGGAGGATGCGTTTCGCGAGTATAGGTACACGCCTACCGAACTTAGGCCTCGATTACCACGCTTACCTATGCACAAAAAGAATAGGGCGCTGGTGTGTGCCCTGGACTCGCAGCTTAAGAATTTCTTCGAGCTTCGCAGCTACTCGACCAAAACCAGCCGTACCAGCCTGGCAGTGCAGGATCGAGCGACGTATCGATGGGGCCAGGGTGCTCATCGGCAAACTATACTGCTTCAGGGAGGGCAATACTCGACCACGAGTGATGCGCTTTGTGAGGCGGGCATTCTCGGGGACTGGAATCAGCCCTCAAGAATACATGTCCCGTGTCACAGAGCGCATCGACTTCCTGAAGCAAAAAGTTTGTGCATGGGCGAACCGTATTCGGCGGTATAAGCGGCGGGTTGACCGATACACGCAGAATCGCATGTTCCAGAGCGATGAGAGGTGGGTATATAGAGCTTGGGAGCGACCTGAACAAAATGTGGCGGACGTATGCCGTCCGGATGATGCCGCCACGAGTGCATTCTGGCGTAGCATCTGGTCGGTGCCCGTCTGTCACGCTGAGGCTGGCTGGATGCATGGTGTCGAGCGAGTGTGTGAAGCTATTCCAGAAATGGAGGCTGTAATAATTACGCCATTATACGTGGCCAGAGCGGTCCGTCCGTTACCGAACTGGAAATCACCGGGACCGGACGGACTGCACAACTTCTGGCTGAAATGGCTAATTAGTTCACACACTCGCCTGGCATCTCAGTTCCAGTCATCCTTAGAGTCTGGGTCGCTACCACAGTTTTTAACAACAGGCGTTACCCACTTGCTCCATAAGTCAGGTAGTCCCGCGGAACCCAAGAATTATAGACCGATCACATGTTTGTCGACGGTCTATAAACTTCTTACATCCATCTTGAGAGCGAAAATTAACTCACACATTGACAGTCATTCAATAATGTCTGCCTCCCAAAATGGATGTAGGAACGGGTCCCGCGGCACTAAGGAGCTACTCCTCATCGACATGGCCATAAGCCAACAGGTTCGTCGATCCCGCAAGGATCTGTCGACATGCTGGATAGACTATAAGAAGGCCTACGACTCGGTGCCACATACATGGCTCATGAGGGTGCTGGAGTTGTATAAGATAGATGCAACTCTGCGCACCTTCCTGATGTCATGTATGGGGCAATGGAGGACGGTCCTTCGTTATCCCGGATGTCGACAGATCCAGGGGAATGATGAACCTGTATGGATTAAACGGGGAATATTCCAGGGCGACAGTTTGAGTCCACTTTGGTTCTGCTTAGCCCTGAATCCTCTAAGCACACTGCTGGAGGAATCAGGTCTGGGCCATCGGTTGAGGAGAGGAGGTCAGGTCATATCTCACCTCCTCTACATGGATGACTTGAAACTCTTTGCCCATAACAAATTGCGACTGATGGAGCTACTGAAGGTAACTGAAACATTCAGTAGTGCCATCAGGATGGAATTTGGTGTGGACAAATGTGCAGTCATGCATGTAAAGCGAGGGGAGATTATGGAATCCGAGGGTACTCAACTCTCGGACTCCATACACCTCCGATCCCTCTCCTCAACCGAAAGCTATAAGTATTTGGGTATGTCGGAAGCGTTAGGCATCAACGTTGCTGACATGAAACAAGCGCTGAAGGAGCGCTTCTTTGGTCGCCTGAAGAAGGTATTAATTAGTCTTCTTTCGGGCGGAAACAAGGTGCGCGCCTTCAACGGTTGGGTCATGCCGGTTTTGATGTACTCTTTCGGCATACTCAAATGGACTCAGACTGAACTCGACGCCCTGGACAGGCGGGTCCGTACACTACTGACCGCAAACCGGATGCATCACCCACGTTCATCGGTGATGAGACTGTACATCCCGCGGAAGTGCGGAGGTCGGGGCTTTTTAAATGCAAAGACCCTCCACAACCGCGAGGTGTGCAGCCTCAGGGAATATTTTTTAAAAACCGAAGAGGGTATGCACCGTGATGTAGTCGCAGTGGACAAGGGGCTCACCCCGCTCTCCATGGCTAAAGAGAACTGGCGCAAACCTGTGGTACTCACCACAGATGACCGCAAGGAGGTATGGCAAAGCAAGGAGCTCCACGGGCGCTTCTATCGGGTTCTTCACGAGCCCGGTGTAGATTTCTTAGCGTCCGTATCCTGGCTACGTTTCGGTGACCTTTTCGGAGAAACTGAAGGTTTCGTCTGTGCAATTATGGACGAAGTTATCCTAACGAATAACTACCGGAGACATATTATGAAGGATGGGACGGTTGACGTGTGTCGGGCATGCCACCGTCCGGGTGAATCCATCAGACATATTATCTCTGGTTGTTCGCGTCTGGCTAACGGCGAGTACTTGCACACACATAACCAAGTGGCCAGGATTATTCACCAGCAACTTGCTTTGAAATATAAACTTGCGGACTCTGAGGTACCGTACTACAAGTATGTGCCCGACCCAGTTCTCGAAAATGACCATGTTACGTTGTACTGGGATCGGTCTATCATCACTGACAGGACTATTGTAGCCAATAAGCCTGATATAGTAGTGATAGATCGATTAGCGCGCCGCGCAATGATAGTCGATGTTACCATTCCACATGACGAGAACCTCGTGAAAGCTGAGAAAGAGAAACAAATTAAGTATCTAGACTTAGCACACGAGGTTGTTGACATGTGGAATGTGAGCTCGGCTATCATTGTGCCGATTGTCGTAACGGCCAATGGCCTGATGGCTGAAAGCCTCGACCAACATCTTTTGAGGCTCTCGTTAGGCGGTTGGATCAAGGGCCTGATTCAGAAGGCAGTTCTCCTCGATACGGCTCGCATTGTGAGGAGGTTCCTGTCTCTGCAGCCCTAACCACCGGTAGCTTGGACCCTGCTCCCGACACCGGCGGAACACTATTTTTTATATTTTTAAATGTTTTTTTTTTATATAACTTTTAAAAAATATTTAAAAATGTATAAAATAAGTATACAAAATAAATAAACGAAATAATAATACCATGATCCAGCCTGTCCCACCTTGCTGTCCTCCTCCTGACAACGACGCTCTAAGCCGAGGTCCGTTCCCCACAGGGGGAGCCCTTAGTGGCGATCGCCCGCGATTAGCATTTAGTTAACATATTACGCCCTGGCTGGAGGCTTTGAGTTAGTAGCTTAAGGCCCTCACAGGAATGTCCGGTTAAGTAGCCAAATCCCTTCGTGGATGACTATGAGATGCCACATATAAAAAAAAAAAAAAAAAAAAAACTATATTCGTTAGGATTATTCAGTAAAAAAACCGGCCCAATCAAAAACTGGAATTTTTGCATCAGAAATAGCAGAAATTAATAAAGAAATAGCCTTTAAAAATTTAGATAAAACAAAAAAGAAAACCTGCCTCCGGTGACTAGGTAATACAAAAATATTAAGCGTCCATCAACTGGAAATAGGCTACACGGCCCTGGCAACGCTCGCAACAAACTGTTACTGCTGTGCATTACTGCAATCTGTGGGCATTCTCCACTATGTGGGGCGACTGCATCAAATTAATATTCACGAGGTTTGGTTCCTGGTTTATTTTACTTTTACTAATGGGTACTATGCTACTGAAGAAGTGATCAAGAAAAAAAGTGTGTATCGATTTATAAGATGTAGTTGATGAAAAACAATCTCACATGTTTTTTTTATTGGATCGTACGTTACCATAATTCCCATTTAACTGGAATATCTTTCTATATTAATTCTTTTGTCACAAATATCTATTATACGTTGTAACAGCGAATCAATTTTCACCCACCCATAAGACCTAGGCTAAATATTTTTTTCATATTCGGATAGCTAATGAGCTAAACCGGTGCCATAGAGAATGTTTTTTTTAATGCGCGAAATTTATGTTTATGTGTCTTTTATGTCCGCCAAATAAACGATTTATCTATCTATCTATGTATCAATACCTGTAATACTGTATAAGGGACGGATGGATGACCCCTGTAACACAGGTTTCACCTAGCATGGGGGGTCATTGATCAAATTTCTGTGCACCTGTAAGTCCTACGCTGTAAATACTGCGCATTTCTACTCTGTACATTACTTATGGAAATTAAAAATTATTATTAATTATTATTAATATAATACTCAAGATGAAATCTTTGTTAAACACAAAACTGGTCAAAATAGTCTTTTAAATTTTAACGGAACAGACGTCACTGGTAACATGTTTGAGTAGATCTAAAAGATCACTGGCATACAACAATTTAATTCACATTAACTATAGTCTTCGCGTTTTAACATGGCTATAGCGGTCATTGCCCTGTCCCACATATCTTTCCGTAGGAACCCCAACAATAAACTGTGTATGGTTTTTCGTTATTGCAACATATTTTAGATCACGATACATATTGGTTCAGGACGTTAACGGAGTTAACGTATTTCATAACATAACATCACGCCTTGTTTCCTAGAAGGGTAGGGCAGAGGTGTACCTATGATACACTATTTCGCCAGTTATGTATAAGTCCCATGTAATAGGGGGCGAGTCTATTGCCATCAACTAGGCACAAATCCAGACTCCAGGTCGCTACTGAGACATTCCAGATAGAAAAACCCAATAATACTTTGCACGACCCGGGAATCGAACCCAAGACCATAAGGCCTGAGCTACGACTGAGCATGAGCTCAGCATTGCAGCACTTGAGCATTATAGTTATCCACACAAAAGTCCCATTAGACAGGACTCTCTGTATCGAGCTATCAGACAGATAAACTCAAATATTCAGATCAAAATCTAGTTAAATGATAACAAATAGCAGAGGAATGTATAATTTTGTTATCTAATCGGTCAACTTCGATCATTGCGCTCGGGCACAGACGAAGATACGGGTGTTATAGTGGGTAGGTGGTATTTAGATTAGTTGTACGTATATAATAGCTCAACGCTCGCTCTTTTGAAAAACCTTCACGTTTTAAATGATTTTAGTTTTATTTTATGATGACTATGTAATGTCAGGAAATTAATTGCTAAGCTTTACTGGTCACATAAATTGTCCGTATATTCAAATGACAACTGTCATTCTTTAACATATACAGGCTGACTTTGAAAACATGCAACAAAATTTAAGGGGGTGTTCTACCCATCAATATGAACGTTGTTGAAAAGTTGTTCACATTGATGGGTCCAACACCCCCTTAAATTTTGTAGCATGTTTTCAAAGTCAGCCTGTATATGAAATGGATATATTATGTCAAATTGACATTTACGGTGTCAATTTCCCTGACTGTATTACAAAGGTAATTTTTTTTTTTCTCTGAAAATTCCTTTCATCCTACTGAAGCTTCCATGAACGATCAAATACCAACAAGAAATACTTATGAGCCATTCGAAATGCACGTTCATTTCTATTCTAACCCTAAAAAAGGTAGAAAAGCCACACACAGTTTCTCTTTGCTATTAAAGCGGTTAACAATGCAAGTGTAGTGAGGCTAAACAAAAAGTTGAGACTTGGAGTAGTTCACGCCTTTCTATTCAAAGCTAAAACTCACTAACGTGTTCAATTGTATGTGTGGTCGAATGTACGAGCATATAAATGTAGATGGCGGAACGAACTTTTTCTCGTTTACAGTTTTTTTTACTCATTTTGTGAGTTGTTTTCTGTGGTCACAATAGTGAAAAGTAGTGAGGTGCTCGTGGCTAAACAATAGCCGCATGGGTTGGTCGAAGGTAAGCTACGCTTGCCGTGGTCGGTCGTGGATTGTTGACTATCCATTACATATCCAGATACCTCCGTGTCCGAGACACGTTTCTTTTTGAGGAACCCATGGTGTGGTGGTCTTAGCCCACAATGTATCCGACGGCCCAGTCCCATTTGAGTTTGGCAGCTTTTTGTCCAACATCGTTATCGCGAAAAAATAATCAGTAATCAAATGTATGGGACGAGCAATAATTTTTTCGCGATTACGGTGTTGTTACCATTGAGAAAGATGTTAGTTTTCATGGTCTGTACCACATTTTTTTCATACACGAGAAAAAAATATCTGAAGAATATCTCACTAATTTTGAGCGAATAATGTGTGGATAAAGGTTTAAGCAAAACCTTTATCCACCTCAAATAGTTAAACATTGGCTATTGTACATTAATGAGCAAGTGAAACCCGCTCCTCATTACCTCGCGGTAATCCCTCGATGATCGTTGGAACTCGCAAGTAAAATATTAATAAGCTCCCGCATTTATTACTGGGAACATTTTACGCGATAATTAAAGTTATACTTAGGACTATTGTTTCACGGTTCTTAATAGTAACAAGACCTTCAATTTTAAGTGCTTCGAAGAGGACGTCATTAAGTGGTCGTCTCTCTAAGTTGTGATATAAATATTTATTTTATTATTTTGTACTAGCTTCTACCCGCGACTTCGTTCGCGTGAAATTTTGGCCCCCTATCCACCACCGCGTCGCATCCCATTGCCCGCCCGCGCTATTACTTCGTTTTCGCTTAGCGTTCTTTTCGACTTTTTTTCTTTTTGCTCGGCCCCTAACGATCGTAGCCTAACCATAACCTGGCTGTTGCATAACCTTCTTCAAGAATTGGGTTATCTAAGCAAAAATAATTTTTCAAATCCGGTAGATCCGGAGATTATGTAAGCAATACCAAAAACATCGCAGTTATGTTGCTTTTAACCTTCGAACCGAATCACTACAACGCAGCTTGGCGGCAAAAATATCAAAAGAAAATCTGAAAGTTTTATTATCATAATATCACGAGCCCCTGTTCCAATCGAACGTTTCAGGCACAACACAAAGCTGTCTGCAATTTAACTCTACACACAGATTTACATAATACAAGGCGAAGTCTATTGTTTCAGCATCAACAAAATATTTGCTGAAGCCCTTTTAACAATTTCCGCTGAGGCAAACAAGAGAAAAATCAGGATATTGTAGACTAGGGCGCTTCAATAAACCGTGGAAATTTACGTCTTGGAAAAGTGTGATAAGCGTGTGTTTTTTTTATTGAAAGCTGATAAATGCAAATTATTTTATTTCACTTTTTTTTAATTATTTTATTGAGTGAATTTACTAACTAGCGACCTACCCCTGATTTGCACGGTTTTTACTACTTGACAAAACATTGAGATCTCTTTATTATAATTATGTAAGTTTAATATTAATAATTATATTATACACATAATCCATCCGGAATAAATTATCTACTTGATGGTGAATCGCATCAAAATCTGTTGCGTAGTTTAAAAGCACAACGCGGTCACACAGACTGATACGATAGGCAACTTTAATTTATAATAATAATAATTATAAATGTATAGATGTATATCTTGTATGGTTACGGAAACTCGCGCTTCTTACTACGCTATGCATAAGCTACGGCGTAGCTCGCACTTTGCTACGAGGCTACGACTCCGCGGCTGATGGCCTCGACGATTTCGGCACGTATTTGGAAGCTTTATTTATGTTATAAATTCAAGCTGATCAATTTATTTTCATTATTTTCCAGGCCTTTATAACCCCCAATCTATCATTGGACTAAATCTTCGGATGTCTTAGAAACATTTTGTATTTATGAGTGGTCCCAAATATTGTTCTCAGGCTGGCATACACCTAGATAGGAAAACCAAACATTCAGTACGAAAATAAAAGAAAAGTGGATTATTATACTAATATTTTATGTTCTCGCACCACTCGTGTTCGCAGAGGACTAGTGTTTATGACAGCCAACATATGTACGTTGTTAGAACAACTACACTACTACTATATACTAGGTATTTTTCGTAGTCGGTTTATCTATCTATGGTTTTAATTATTTAGTGTACAGGTAATAAATAGTGATTTTTATTTTTATAAATTTTATCGCGATGATTAATTTTATGACTCGTCCCATATAAACCCTTTTTATGAAGTAAGTAATTCGTTCAGAAAACCAAGACAGCATTGTGCTGACCAAGAAAACTAAACCTCAGAACTTTGGCACACATTTTCAGACTTTCTTTCCGATTCGCCTGACGTCTTAAAAATCCGTATTGTGTGGACGTTATGGCTTCAAGTCATACGTGATATAGTGTGTAGGTGAGAAAGTCTGTCTGTGGGTGCTGTTAAGCTTAGCGGTCGCTGCTTGTAATTATTGTGATCACAAAACCAGCAACTTCAAAGCCGGAATTTTGATTCACATCTATAATTTTTGCGGTATTTAATTTTGATACGAGACCTCTGTCCCACGTGTAACCTACCCTTTGAAGCTTTGTAACAATATCATACGCTGGACACAAAGGAGCGGCGATTTTCAGTCGCAATATAACACATACTGTAGATATTTCAGTGCGTTATTGGAACACAAAAAAAAAACATTTTAATCAAACCCAAATATAAAATAAATAAGGTTCCAATGACTGTTGTAGGGATGAACATATGGCCAGGTTTTTCAGGAAGCTGTTTTTTTTCCAGCAATTCTATCCAGTTTGGCTAGAACTAAAGAATTGTTCTGATCGATTAAATTAACCTAAGCAACATAACAGACATAACATTTTATTAAAAATCTATAAACAATAAAACCTAAAGTCGATGTTTGTGTGTGTGTTCCATTCGTTTTATTAAACTACACAATAGGTTTTCATGAATCACTGATTACTTTCATTTAAAGAAAACCTTCTGGACGGGTATTTAATACATTAATATTCAACGTAAATATAGGTCAGAAATCTCGATTAAATATTATGTTATTATTTATTTATAAAGAGTATGTATGTATGTATGTATTAGTGTGTGTGATTGATATGTCGAAGCACCCGTGTGAAGCAGGAGCAAGTTGCTAAAGTAATTTCCGGTTTAATCGGTCAACAAATTATATTACGGTGATATTACGTCCGACGTTGTCAATAGTATTCGAGGCTGTCACTCTCAGGACACTTCACACGAATTAGCGGTTTGCCCGATCCGAAATGAATTACCACATATACCATAATGAGTCGATATCAATCATGATTTACATCGCAATTATGGGTAATAAAAATAGGAACGTTTTTAATAATAAAAAAAAGTATTTTAATTAAAAGTTCGGACCGTACAAAACTTACAGAAATTCAACTTATTTTTTCTTCATTATCAGTAAAAACACTACATTTTCATATTCTTGTTTTAACGAAAAATATATCCCTACGAATTATGGAGAACGAAACGGAACGTGGCGTTCCCCAATTTCGCCATTAAATATACAAAAAAAAATGGAAAATTGTTCCGCGTTAACTTGGGACACAAATCATGTGACTGTCCGCCCTAATTTTAGCATATCGTGTGCGTAAACACGGCAAGTAAGGGTTTAGACACACGATCGATTAATGATTGCAATGTTTTCCTATCATATTTATTTTATGACTTACCATTATTACAGTATGTTCAAGACGTTGTCTTTAAACGATTATCATTACAAGCCTGTAATATCTCACTGCAGGGCACAGGAGGAAAGAGAATAGGGAGGCCTACTCTCCTTCCTCCTTTCTTTAAAGTAACGTGTAAAAATGGTATAAATTATTATATACGTAGAAATTATACTGAGCTTTTTAAATATCGTTTATCTACACCCATGCTATAAATCCTCTATAAAAGTTTCTGGAACAGTTAGCTTATTGCCAACATTAAAACAGTTGCATAAATAACTATTAGTGTGCATTGCAATTTAAAATGCAAGGTCTAATGAGACTTAACCGCTAATTTTTGAAACGGAGACTTGGTTGATTTTATTTTTAAACAAGATACGTACATAACAACTTATAAACTACTTAATTAATCAATAAAAATAACAAAATTATGCACTAACTTAACTAAAATTATTCACAAACAAAAATATGGCGTTGAAAAATTCATCCGTATTCGCTGTCGACTGGTAATGTACCCAAGAAACTGGCGACATTGCCACGTCGTATGGCAATGTTTAGCCTCTGGCCAAGGTAAAAGCCAGCCCTTGGGTCACGGGAAGTGTTAACCGGCCGTTTCGAGATTTTTTTAAAGAGGCCATGAGCACGTGGCCCGAGGCTTTCAACCGCAAACGGCTCAAAAATATAATTACCAAGGTGTAATTAAAATACCTGAAAACCTGAAATCATTGTACCTGCTCATCATTATAAAAAAATAAAGAAAGAAAAATAGGTTTATTTGTCACAAAAACACGTGCATACAACAAGATAAAAGTAATCAACAAAATTAAACAAAATCGATCTAAATACATATGAAATCACGAGCAAAAAACAAACAAAAACTACACAACACACATTGTGAACAACTTTTACTGTGTGACCAACCCTGAAATCGCGAAAAAATACAGTTTTCAGCTATTTCAATAGTAAATATTGTTACAGCAGGGAGGAGTAGTGGCCCAGTGGTAACGGCTGTGACTTCGAATTATTGTAGGTCGTAAGTTCGAACCCTGACAGGTGCTTTACTTTGAGTAAATTATGTCGTCACCACTGCTCTCAAAACGGTGAAGGAAAACATCGTGAGGAAACCAGCATGTCCATCAAAGCTTCAAACCAAAAATTCGAAGATGTGTGACATCCACCAACCCACACTGGGCCCGCATGGTGGAACTGACCCAGACCTCTCTGTGAGAGGGAGTGGGCTGTAGCCCAGTCCCTCTCACAGAGAGGAGGCCTGTGTCCCAGCAGTGGGCGACCATTATAGGCCGATTATGCATAAACTGCTAATAAATATTTAATTTAATATAGTAGATTATATGTATAAACCACCTTATCAATCTAATATACAAAAATCATATATTTATAAAGTAATTACTCACTGACAGATAACGCACAGCCTCAATAATTGTATTAAAACTAAACATATTTTAAACAGTTGCAAAGCATTATCTGATTGGCATAACAAAAACCTTTCTCTTAGGCTGTGGACACAAAGTCAGCGGGCGCGGGGTGGCGGCGGCAACGGGGTGAGAACAGCGCGTTTAAATGC
Source organism: Eupsilia transversa (assembly GCA_914767815.1). NCBI lineage: Eukaryota > Metazoa > Arthropoda > Insecta > Lepidoptera > Noctuidae > Eupsilia > Eupsilia transversa. The sequence continues at coordinate 5,169,116 of OU611880.1, forward strand.
ATAGTTTTATATGGAACTGTCGTCGCTCCCTGCGCTGCCGCTGCCTTCCAGGCCAGTTCCATATAAATATATTGAAACGCGCCGCTCTCGCGCCCGCTTACTTCGTGTCCCCAGCCTTACAGTATTCCGTGACAATGCGTCTCGGTAGCGACACGTTCCGTAATTTAATATAATTTAACGAAACAACACATACAGAGGTAGGTTCATACCTATCTTTGTCTCCCTCAATTTTCGTTATGTATCGTGACCTCATACGGCGTGCCCTCCTTAATGCGATTACGCGTAAATATTGCTTTTTACGTATTGTTTGTTTCATAAGCCTCTTATTGTATAGCCTCGTAATAGCGACGTATTTATTTATAGGCAGTAATGTTACTGTATGTGTTTATGTGTTAAAATAAAACTAAACAAATACTTAGTCAAAGGCGTTGGAAGGCCTCGGGAACAAGGTGGAACGATAACCTTCTGAAGTCCGCAGGAATCCGCTGGAAACACAGAACCGGTCGAAGTGGTGGTGCTTGGGGAAGGCCTATGTCCAGCCTGCAGTTGACCTCTTTCGGCTGAATGATGATGTAGGCTGTAAATTGCCTTTTGAACGTAGAAAGTCCCTTTACTATTTATGAAAGTATCTTCAAACATTGATTGTATGTGCGACCACTGCATTTTCTTTGCTCAAGAATGTTTAATTCCAGAACGTTACAAGTGCATTCTATAAAATACAGGACAATATTGTTGTGTAGTATAGTGTCGTAGTGTCGACTGTCGTAGGAATTTCGTGACATTAGATAAGATAAGATATTTATTTTATAAAACTTGAGTAGGTACATATACAATAGCTTTGCGTGGTCTTGCATAGCATTCGGGAAACGTGATCTACATATTTTGCCATTATAAGAATACAATTTTTTTTTTGTCAAGTTTTCTGTTTGAATTTATACAAAAAAATTACATTAAAATTCGAAAACAATTTTTTTTTATTAAATAAAAATTATTATAAATGTGAAAGTCACCCTGTCTGTCTGTCTGTCTGTTACCTTTTCACATCTTAATGGCTGAACGGATTTCAATGAAAGTTTGGCACATAAGTAGACTATGACGTGGATAATTCAGAACTTCCGTTAGGCTCTTGTTTACATTAAAGTAAATAACGTTTTTCGATAACTTTTCATACTTTATTTATTTAAAAAATAATTCATTTCTTTCTCGTTATATTTGCAATGTTACAATAATAAAAATACACGCCCAGCGTTCCAGTTTCATACACGGAAATAAAAAGTCTAATATACTATGTCCATAAAAACTACAAGTATGTGGATTTATTAACAATTTGACTTCGCGTTTGCGTGATAAAAACTAGTTAAGTTAGTACGTTCCACACACGGCTGGATTTGAAAGTAGGACAGTACCAACAAAGAAGAGGGTAGTAAAAATTGAATTATGCAAAAAGTTTCATATTTACCTACTTTAAAGTTAATGTTCGCTTATGTAGCAGTAAACGTCTCCAGTGATAAGTTACGGCTTAGTAGTTACTTCTAATGCCTATTTTCAGTAACACTAGGGTACTACACCGAAAAAACTGCCTAAATAAATAGTTAATTGATTCAGGCGTGACTTGGCGGAAATCCATTATAAAATACAATACACGTAGATATATTTAGTAACCAATTCCGCTTAACTATTCTTAAAGACTGTAAGAAATCGACACGTGTTTCACCTCTCAACGAGGCATCCTCAGGATGACGATTGACTTGTCGCGAGCCCTTACACGACGTGTTAACACGCCGAGCGCTGGACGCTGAGTGTGCCTAAATAAAATCAATCTACTGGATTTTCAACTTTCGACGCTAAGCCGAGGCCGAGCCGCTTTTATTTAGGTGTAGGCATTTACTTAGGTGTCGCTTAGAGATAGTGGACAGGGGCATAAGCAAGCGTGTGACTGCATCATCGCCTCTACAATTTACAAACAACTGAAATTAAATAGGCATTTGAAGAACTCGGCTTCCACCTTCGGCCTGATCATCACTTACCATCAGGTGAGAGGCAGGCCGCTTCCCCGTTGTGGTTAAAATATAAATATAATAAATCAAAGCCATAGAAAACCAGACATAGAAAATACTGAATAACAAAAAGAAAAAAGAAAGAAATTACGTTTATTTGCGATAAAACAGACACTAAAAGGACAAGGAAAAGGACGCGGGACCGATATAGTGTTCGAATAGCTTTGAGCTATGACAGTTACTGATACCGTTATTAATTAATCATACTATTGACTAATATTATGATTCATAATTATACCCATTGATTAATGTGTTTAGATACCCCGAGGTACTGAGAGGGTGTAGCAGAGTACCTTACATGTACTCTCTACATTCACCTTATAATATAGACGATATATTTTTTGACGAATTCAGGAAATCTAGGCAATAGGTATTTATTTATTAATTTGTAATAGGTATGACTATTGACAGTCATATTCGTAGAAAGAATATTTACGTGGATAGTTATCACAGTGTTCATACAAAAAATTGTGACAAAATAAATGAAGAATTATCATCAGGTGACCCGCATGCTTGTTTGTGACTAGAGAAAAAAAGAAGAGGGTGTGTACTTATGACCACACGATAGAAATGAAAAACTACGACTGGAGCCGAGTATACGCGATTCAGCGCCGAGTATACGGCATTCAGCGCCGAGTATACGGCATTCAGCGCCGAGTATACGGCATTCAGCGCCGAGTATACGGCATTCATCGCCGAGTATACGGCATTCAGCGCCGAGTATACGGCAGCGTCACCGACCGACTGGAGCCGAGTATACCCAATTCAGCATCACCGACCTGAGCGCGACGGTTCACTTTTGTTCACTGTTCAGAAAGAGCGCAAAGTGCGCCTAAAGACACTTCACACAGGGACGACATGTCGCGCTGCGACACACATATCGCGTCACGTGAAGGCTCGTACACACTGGCGCGACTTGTCGCGAGACGTGACACCGGTAATTGTTCTGCCGTGAAGTTTTCTTAGAAAATGTATTATTAAAGTGGCGTCGTGCTGTCGCGTTGCGCATGTTGAAGGAGCCTTAATATGATAATATTGCAATATTATCGCGGGTACAAAACAAAAAAAGGAACATTATGTATGGCGTCGTGTAATTCTTATAATATTGCAATATGGTTTAAATTAGAATGATTGACATTTGTGAGGACATTTTTAGTTTGAAATGGAGAAAATGTTCCTTTTGTTGGTGCTGCGCTGTGAATCGCGGACGCTATTTCGCGCTATCGTCAATGGTGTCGCGCCTGTTTGCAGGAGCCTTAAAGAAGTTTTCACTTGTGCGTTACTGTCACTAACGAAACTAAGTTTGTTGAAGTTCTGCGCCATTTGTAAAGATTGTTGCGGTATTAGTTAGGTATTGTATAATAGAACTAAAGGATACAAATACTAGTTGAATCAGTCACATGCATAGTCGACATGAGCCATGACCTTCATACCTCGAAGGATTTTAGACTCATAAAACGATTCCTCTCGTCAAATGGATGGATATGAGAGCTCTTGCCTAACGCCAGAACAACAGCTTAGTAATTTATTTGATGATGATAATGCCACAATACTGTCACAGACACAAGGTAAAATATTCAGAAATGTACTTCTGTCTTAGAACAAAGAGTCGAACACTGACTTCGTTGTAACTGAATGCAACGCAGGAATGTTTAATCTATTTGCAGTGCATTGTCGCCAAGGTTCCGAATAAGACTGAGCTACGAAAGTAAGTTTAGATTCTACTTAGGTTTTGTAAGACATCGAAGTTTAATGCGCTTTGTGGGGTCGCACAATAAGGAACATTTTTTATTTAAATTCCGTTTTTAAATTGTAGTACAGCATAAACAAAACAAGTTAGGCTGAAGTGACGAAGGAATTGTTTCATTCAGAAATACGTTATAATTGTGTTTTACGCTGACTGTCAGCATTTTGACTGCAAGCTAGTTGTAATGTAGTTAAAACAGGTTTTTGAGTTGGATTGTAATCCATAATTATAGGTACCTATGTATTATCAGGATACACCAATCAGCATAGTTTTTTTTTTTACCACAACGAGGAAACTCTTGGACTGCATCTCACCTCTCACTTGATGGTAAGTGATGATCAGGCCCCGAAGCGACCTTCAACCGGAATCGGAACCTCGAACTGCCGAAAAAAACCATGCTGTTAACATTGTTGTTATGGCGACAGACTTAGATAAGATGGTGGTAGCTAGCCAGGCGGACTTAAAACAAGCCCTACCACCAACTAAACCGAACAGAAAAATTTGCTCTCACTGGGAATCGAACCCGGGACCTCTAGGTCTGAGACAGCTGGTCTAAACAATAGACCACAGAGACGGTAAATCGCTTCCGAGGGATTCGATCCGCGCCGAACTGCAAAATGAAGCGCATTTCGCAATGACATGACGGAAATCAACCTATGAAACCGATAATTCTTTGGGTACCTATCCATTGAAAATCAGCGCTGTGCTGTGGAGTGTGGGTCCCCAATAGCACAGTGTCATCCTGACAGGAAGCCTTCTTATCATATCAGCACGTGCTGCTGCCGACTAGTTCTCTTCTGTGCTCGTGATTATACCTAAATCTATTTTTTTTTTTTTTCTTTCGAGGTAACTTAACTTTTTGTCCTTTTTGTATGCAGTTATTTCTGTTACAAATAAAGCATTTTTTCTTCCTTTATTCTCTTTCATCAGCTAATCTTTAACACTTTATCACCCATCAGATTATAACTTCGATCGATGCCATTAGTTTTTCATTTTACCTCGCTTACGTGTTAGGGATTAAGCGTCCGTCGTTACAAAGGAGCTTATTTCGTTCAGAGCTGATGGCACGTCAGAACTATCCGATTTATCGTGTGACGTGGGTATCCCGCTCTTGCGTGAGCTTTTGAAGGGTTAAGAAGTAAATAATGAAGGTTTATTACGACAGTGTGGTTTTTAAAATAAAGAATTTTTTGTAATAAGGATTTATGATAAATAATTTCGTTACGTCATTCACCTAGGTAAAACTGTAACCAGCATCGGGGGCAAGATTCAAGTTGTAGTGGTCAAGGTTCCAGAGGCGACCAAACAAAAAGAACCGCTTGTACTCAAAAGATCAGCGTTACTTAATCAACTATTTAAGTAACGATGATCTTTTGAGAAGATAGGTAAAGAAAAAAAACAAAGGAAATTTTGAATCAATATTTGAGCCAGCCATTTTTTTTATGTCATTAAAATTATTACTTTACTTAATCATTAGTTCATTAAGTAAAGTAATAATAATTGTATTCTATCAACTCAAATTAAGTAGGTACCTACTTCATCTGCTAAGCACAGAATAAAACAATTCATTAAAGTTCCTTCTACTCTAAAACAATAAATTGAATTGCTTCAACAACAATAATCTGAAAATGTAGTCAGGAGATAACATTGTAAGCAAGTTGTTAGAGTGAAGATATTCTCAGCTAGCGGAGGTAATTATATTAAAAACACTATATTGCTTTATGTCCAATAACAAAACAAAATCACGGAATAAACGCTGACTCAGACAAAGGGTTTGGTTGTGGTGCAAGTAGCAAGAACACTGTTTTTTATTATAACTTATTTTCTTCGATCAATCTTCGCGGTTCAGGTGCGCTTGCCGTGGTCATATCGTAGATGGGTGACCATTTGTTACATAGTGAGCTCCTTTCACTCCTGGTTTGTAATATAAAAACAGTAGCTTTTGCCTGTGGCTTCGTCTGCGTCATCATCATCATTTCAGCTGAAAGTCGTCCACTGTTGGACATAGGCCTCCCCAAAGCAACGCCATTTTGACCTATTCTGTGCTTCCCGCATCCAGCGGATTCCTGCGGCCTTCGCAAGGTCATCGGTCCATCTTGTGGGAGGCCTTCCAACGCTACGTCTTCCGGTACGCGGTCGCCACTCCTGAACCTTTCGGCCCCATCGCCATCTGTTCTGCGAGCAATAAAAGTGGCCCTGACCATTGTCACTTTCGTTTGGGAATTCTTCGGGTCCTTGGTTCTCCTGCGGATCTCTGAGGATTCGGCTCTGGCTACAGTTTTGGATGACAGTTGCGCAAACAGATTGGGCCGCTGGCTCTAACGGTGTCCGATGTATTTATCCGTTAAAGCGAGAAAAGGTAACCCACAGCCAATTCCAGTTACTTTCAAAATGGATTTAAATAGAAATAGGACCAGTCTTGCATACAACCAGTACTAATAATGTTGCAACATGGAACATTACCTCTACTTACGTGCTGAGAACGAGAATGTGTTCTTTTCGCTTATTCGACGATCCTTCCTACTAACCTTAAAGTCACTACGCTCACAGAACTGAAAAAAAATCAGATAGGGGAATAACTGAATACCGAATGTGTCAAAGCTATCCAATACCCCATTTCAATGACCAGACAAACACCGAAATTGCAATTTCCACCATCCTCATTCCATATTCAAATTCCATAATTAAGCACTGGTCACACTCGCACAGTCACTGTTAGGCCAGTTACATACAGCATGTTTCAATTTCGCTCCAAGTAAATGTATTAGGCGCCACGACTTTGTAAAGGTGGGTACATAAGAGCGGACAACTAACGAGGGGCCATCTGCATATCGAGCGGGGAACCCAAACCCAATTGACGTCTCCGTCCGCTCGGTCGATTACATGCAGGGTTGGTGGGCGAAATATATTACTATTGTGGTTGTTGTATTTCTATTGTTATGTGGAGTATTGGAAGATTTTATTAGTCATCCTTTAGCATATATTGGGTAAGGAGAAAAAATATTGAGAGTTAGATCGTATACTGATTATATCTCAATGGTAACTTATAAAGTCATAAAACACTTTTTATTCAACTTTATCTTTTTATTCTTATAAAACTGAACGGTTAGCGTAAATTTCAAAATGCACAAATCAATAAATCTGGATAAATCATCAAACCTGACTTGGTTTTCCGTACGTCATTTTCTGGTGACCATTGCAAATCAGCGCAGCGCTTTGAATTGCAGACTATTTCTATGGTGTGATTATAGATCTGTTTTGTTTTTTTACTCCAATTAATTACATAAAAAGAACAGGGTGTAAAGTTTACTCATCCTCCATAGAAGAGGGAGGATCTGGTCGGACGGCACATCACTCTCCTTCGGAGACCGGAGGTCGATAGTGGGTTAAGTCGTGTATATTGCGATGCTTGCCAGGGCCATTAATGAGGTTCCAGTGAGTCGGAAACGTGTGCTACATAACATGTTTTACAGCGCTGGCGTTGACCAGGAGAGGGTTGAAGAGCTGTGCTCGTGGACCGGCTGAAAGTGCAGTATGATGTGCCAAGGTTTCTGAGGAGGCCGAGGGTGATGACTAGATATGCGCGTCCGCTGCATGCTGGTAGTCAGGATACCCGTTGAAGCCGTGGGACTGTCTGTGTGACACGCGGCTCAAAATCTTGAGAATGTGATGGTATTGACGTCACGCTGAAGTAGTTGCACGAATGCTGCAATGACGCTGCTGCGTTGACGTTTTGAGGTTATGACGTTCATACTCGGAGTCACCAGTATAGAGGAATGAGAAACATATAAAGTTCACTCATCCTCCATAGAAAAGACGGGTGTTGTGTCTGGTGGGCTATTGCCCGAGTGCTCAGTGAGATGCGTAGTTTGCATGTAGATGCCGCCACATATCTTACATAGGTATTTCTATGTACACATGGGTCTGTGACAAAGAAACCTATTTTTCTTTCATTCTAAATGTTGGCAATGTTAAATACGCTAAATATTTAACTTAAATATCCCAAGTGTTTAGCTTCCCCTTACAATGTTAAAAATGTCCAATATTAAGGGCACCATGTGGCAAAATTCATCTAAATCCGTTCTACTATTTCCAGGACCTCTCACTTAATAATTCTGTCACATGAGTTTGCGGTTTCCATATTCATAAGACGGAATTATTACGACCATCTATACCGTCAAATGGCTTATTATTCTGCCAATTACGAACGTTGGTCAACCCTGGCACTCACATATCGTCTCTGTGCACACATTAGGTTACTTTAAAACGTTGCTCCGGACAACTGCTGAGTACATGACAATTGAGTTATCCGCAACACTGAATTCTATCAGATTGCGCAATTTTCATATGAAAAGAGTGGACTTGTGAGGTAAGTTTGAAATGTAAAAATTTGTTGAGGGGGTTAGAAAATCTGATATTCGATTTTGACCTGAATACGTTTTGTGCGGGCCTGTAACGATCTTACTGCGAAGCAAGGGCGTCTTCTTCTCCCTACAAAAGAGGAACTAGCATGTGACACTATCACGCTTTCTCAGTAATGGTTTTCATACCAATAATATGAAGTATGGTTTCATTACATTAGAAAAAAAAAAGTTATAGCGGCAGTACATACTCAAAATCTGTGAAAATTTCAACTGTCTACCTATTACGGTTCATGACCTATTAGGTACGTAACCTTCGGGTACCGACGCCGGTAGAAAATTTTATTCACTCTGTTTGTGAAACATTTGGATGTGCAAAGTGTTAGTTACTGATCTGATAGTTCTATGTTCTCCTTCAGGCTGCGAACGGCAATCGAACAGCTACCTGCCTCTTAATTTTTTTTTTTATCGCGTGTACCGTTATTAATCTGTTTTAAAATAAATTAGATAGTAAATTTGAAATCCACACACACACACACTCTCATACACACACAACACACACACTCGAATACACACCATTCACTACACACTCGCAGATTCTTATTTCTTTTTTTTTTGTTAGTTAGTTTAAAAATTCTCTTATTTTTTATTTTAGTTTAATATTCCTCTCTGTACGTGTAGGCCTTGATGTGTTCAAATTAATACTAAATAGTATTGTTTAAGAGGGTGAGAGCCTGGAGATCTGTCATACAGGTCCCGAACCCACTATAGACTCCAGCTCTCACAAAGGTTACATATCTGATTTGACATAATATGACATGAACCTAAGTCTGTACCTTTTTGAGAGAAATAAATCATTATTTTATTTAAAAAAAAAAAAAAAAAAAAAAAAAAAACCATATTCTCGATGATTTTTCTTCATTTCCCCGGTTTATAGCCGTTTTTCTTTTGCATAATAAAAACTTATGTGACTGGTGCACCAAAAGTAAGTGCCCATATAATTATGTTGTTTATAATGCCTTCATTCTAAAACTTTTAAAAGCATGCCAAATACGCATTTTCTTACACTTATTTTAACATAACATACACTTATTTTCCCGAACTGTTATGAAAGGAAATCGTTTATTCTGTAAATAGGTATAGGATATCAAAATAACTTTTCACGTCATATTAAAATTAAGTTAGATGAGATCGGCGTTTCCTATCTGACTACTCTGAGAAGAAAGGCCGAAACAAACTCAGAGGTCACAGTCTCTTTTAAAGTCCAGACATAATCTTGGTCATGACTATGTAGATTAGTGTCTGAAATGGTCTTTTGAAAGTACATCACAGATTTGAGCGGACCTGTCCAGCAAACACTTGTCAGTAATCGTGGAGCTCAACTCAGAATTTAAGGAGCTCAGTGACTCGACGAACAATACCAAAGAAAGGACATTTGGGTAGGCCGCATAAAATACCTACTCAAACTGCCAGACCATCATTAACACTAACTGAGAAATAGTCCTCACTTTTACAATAATTATAATACTTTACAAAGAAAGTAATCATGTCATTTTGTTGTCATATTCAACAATGTCAATGTGTTTATAAAACTGGTATATTTTGTTTAAGCAGAGGTGTACCTATAGAACACCCACATTTCGCCAGTTTATGTTCAAGTGTCCATGTAACAGGGGGCGAGCCTATTGCCATCAATCGGGTACAAATCCAGAATCCCGGCTTCTACTGAGAAATTCCAGATGGAAAACCCAATAATACTTTGCCCGACCCGGTAATCAAACCCGGGACCTCATGCTCAGCAGTAACACTTGCGAGCACTAAACCAACAAGACAGTCAACCGACACTTATTTTTATAAGAACAATCTGATTTAAATCAATAAGATTTACTCCTTTTATTTATTTTACCCCAAAACCCACGTATTTGAAGCGGAAATTCAAGGCAACGCGAGACAATCCCGATAATAAGGTACCTACATTACATTTTACTCACATGAATTAATTGGCACTCACCCTAATATATAGGCGTTTTCATTCTCTTTACATTTCGTTGGTGAAAAGGAACAGATACCTACGAAAAATGTTACAATCTCGTCACGGTTAAACATAAATATTAAGGTGATCATGAAAGTGTGTGATTTCTTTAAAGGTGAAAAGAAGGGTTATAATAAGAATTTGGAAGTATACATGTATGGATATCATTAAAGTGACAGCAGCTACGCTTGCCGGGGTTGGTCCGTGGATAGGTCTTCTTAGGGATCTTTACGATTGAGACTTCTCCGTGCCTCGGAAAGCACGTTAAACCGGTGGTCCCGGCTGGATCTTCGTCGAGTCGAGCTCGAAAGTCTGATAACCTGTCTTACCATGGGGTATCGTATTACCCAGTAACTGGGTTGTGGAGGTCAGATAGGCAGTCGCTCCATGTCAAATTCAGCTTCATCCGGTTAGATTGGAAGCCGAGCTCAACATAGTTGAGAAAATGCTAGGCAGATTGAGTGACAATTGGAATCATTTTTCAAAATGTCTTCCAGAATACATTGAGGCGCAAAGTGAAACCACAGAATGGCATTATATGTAGAATCGATCCATTAATTTATTCTACAGAAGTTCGAACATTCATCGTTCAAGTTCACGAGACAGATGTACTCGTCAAATTCATAATTAAAACTTGTGTTAGAGAGATAAACTGCAATAAACTACAGGATAAGAAGACAAAATGTAAACAAAACTCTACTAAAATCAGCATCAAATAAACTTAATACAGTCTCCAAATTAACGATCACACCAAGTTCATTCAGTACCCATATAACACACCGCACTGCCTTGATCCTTAAGTAGCGAATCCTGTAGATTAGTGCGACATAAGATAGGTGAAGTTAGTCTGTAATTAGCCGCTTACAATGATAGCGGTGGATTGTGCTTTGTATTTGAAGTTTCAGTTTAGTTACAGACAGACTAGTCGTAATGGAATTTGGATTTGGTCGAATAATATCTGAGTAGTTAGAGACAGATTTGAGAAGTTATTAGGGACTTGCACTGCTGTTTTAGTATGTCTGTAGATAGTAAAACAGATACTTAGTACTAATGTAGATTAGAGTATACATAATGATTACTTTGGCTCTCAGAACACTTAAACATTATATATCTAATCATTACACTTTAAATCGACAAGTACATCCATATTGGAACGCTTTCTGTCAGAAATATTACACATTGAGAACATTTCAATTTTATTGACATATGCTAAGATTTGCATGTACCTATCTAAAAACGAAAATGTTATTACATTTTTGATGTTCCCAATAAATGTTACAATTGGTGTTTAGGTCAGCTTTCCCGATCAATTACATTCATGATTAATTATTTTTAAGACACGTCTCCGAGTACGGCAATTAAAGGTTGCGATTAAAATCGATCCAAAATAGTTTTCAAGAAACAAAAAACGTTACTATTCGCAATACGTGTCGAACGATCAAGTAAACAGTGCTCATTTTGCTAGTAAAACTTATACAACACAAAATACAGCACAGCTTAGTCGATCGTCTGTACCAGTCTTATGAAATAACAATTTGTTACATCGCAAACAACACGGCTTTAAAACGTAACATCGTATCCGGGTGACATGGAAATCTCTTCGGAATATAATTACGTTCACCGACACAACCAACACGACCGACACGACCAACACGACCGACACGACGGTTGTTTAGAACCAACCGCCGTTGTAAAGGAAGAGAATAATGAGAGACGAAAATTAATAAATGGGATTACAAAAGATCTTATTACGCCCATTTCCCGCAGTACCGCCTCTGTGGAGCAATAATTAGTAAAAGAAATGGCGGGGAAGAACTAAGGAACTTAAGGCATCGGCGTGAGGAATTTATCTAACAATGCAAAACGGCTACGGAGCGCCGCCGCCGCGTTCGCTCGGAAATCTATTTGAACTTTTTGTGGAAATTTCACAATGGACTCGGACAATTAAAATTATCTGATAGTTGTGTTTTTACGATGGAGAAAATGGAGAATATTCTTGGTCGTTTTCATAAAAGAAAATGTAGTCGTTGAGATATTTTGTAGCTTTTGTTTTTATACGACTTCATATTAAAGTAGAAGTTGCTTGACCTCTTCGTGGGTCTAATGGTCGCATAGCCAACACGAATGAAGGTAGGTAACGTCAGACAAAGAGTTAACAGGTTTTTTTATCCAGTATCTCAGTAGGAACCTGAAGACTGGATTTACACCAATTAGGCTCGCCCCAAATACATGGGACTTAAACGTAACTGGCGAAATCTGGAGTAATTATACACTTCTGCCTACCCCTTCAAGAAATAAAGGCGTGATGTTATGTTTTGCTCACGTTATGCAAAGAGTTTGTGGCTGCAAGCTCTTTCAAACAAGATAAGTATACACAATATGTTTGGCGAGCTTTCCAGTTTATACGTAAGTAGATCCATTTGTATGGAATCACTGAATATCGACTATGCGACATGCATATTGCATGCAGTGGGTAGCTATTTGTAGATGGAAAAAAGTCATACAAAAACTTTACTGAATTAGTATTATAGATATTTTTTTCTGCTAGCTTACCGTAGCTAAAAGTTGACTAGATAATTTCGAATAATATTTTATTTATGTCCATTCTGCAAGTACTTAGGAAAACAATAACATGTGCATCAATTTGTTAGGTCGTAATGTTTTAATTCATCATAAATTTCATAATCAAAGCGTAATGTTTAAGCAAGGCTTCATACACGTATAAAGCAAAGTTGGGCCGTTAATGGATTATTAATTACCGTAATGGATCTCATGTATCCGGATGGAAAGACACACATCGAATGATATTATGTTAAGCCTTGTCTCCACTACGGCACAATTCATGTCACATTGATGAGATACTTCTTGGGCCTAAGTCTACTAATTTATAAACGTTACAGTGGTCTCTCAATAGTGAGTTATTGACAGATTTGCCATACAAAAACTGTCAAAAACTCACCAGTGAGTGACCATTTGTAACGTTTATAAATTAGTAGACTTAGGCCCCCTTGTCAGTGGTACAAATTGATGCCAATGTGCCGATATAAATGTGCCATAGTGTGACAACGCCTAATATGTCCGGTCCCATGTGATTACTTTTTAATTCGGTTTTATTTACTCATTTTTATACTCACTTTTCTTATTGACAGCGATGCGGACGTATTTTTAGATGCCATTTATTTTCCTCCCTCTTATTTATACATGAACATATTATTATTATTATTTTAAGACTGTTAGCTTATAATTAGGGTCTATCGAAGGTTAAGCTACGCTTGCCGATCGATCCGTGGATGGGTGATTATCCATTACATACCGAGACTCCTCCGTGCCTAATTTGCAGATCTTTAACAGTCGTTAGGGATAGTCAGAAGCCCGAAAGTATGACAACTAGTCTTAAAAAGGAATTAGGATTATCCAGTTAGTTGGTTTGGTTGTTACTGGGTTGTGCACGTCAGATAAGCTGTCGCTCCGTGTAAAATACTGATATTCCGCTGCATCCAGTTAGACTGGAAGCCGACCCCAACATACCTAGTTGGGAATAGACTAAGCTGTATGGTCGATGGGCTAGGCAGATGATAACTATTGTAGTTTATAGATTACGTAAATATCTTGTTGGAAAATAATCCATTTATTATGCAGTTAACATTGATTTCTACCTACAGGTATTTCTATCAATTAGTTACTAAACCAATGTTTTCAGTCATATTTTTGTCATAAAATGCCGCTTTATGTCAACAATTTATCTTACACCATTGTTTTTGACGCTTATTATATATATCTTCCTACCTATTATCATGAGTTATGCCAACACGTTCATCCTTCCTCCTTAATTCAGCCGTCAATGTAACGTGCATAGTATGCCACCGACCACGCAACTAGGAACCGTAATAACGTCACATTTAGTAGAACAGCAGACGTAAATTACTAGCTCGCTGACTGAAACAAAAATTACAGCCGCTGTCATAATAAATCCTTCTGCTCTGAGTTTTTCACGGTGGACATTTATATTTTAATTTTAATAAAGTTATTTTAATATTATGGGAAAGTTAAGTTTAACTGTCACGTCTGGCTCGCAATAATTAGGCATCTAAAATATCTAAATCTAAACATATTATAAATAACAGTCGTTTTTTGTGTCTGTCTGTGTGACTGCGTTGTCCTTCTAAACTTCGCAACGTAATTCGACGCGGTTCACCCTCATTTAGATAACTTATCCCAGAAGGTTTATAACTATAAAATATTAATATTAAACTTGTATATTATAAATAAATCTCGCTTTATAACACAGTGTCAATCGCATATCAATCGTTTTTGGACAAAAGGACCAGCCGGTCTATTCTGTAAACATCTCACCGTGAAAACAAGGTGAAGTGAGCTGTCAAATTGTGTCAAACCCTGTGGAATGACGGTCACTTCACGCTCACTTCACCTAAGTTTTCACGGTGAGTTTTTTACAGAATAGAACGGGGTATGATTAGACACAAAAAACATGTGTTTTTTTTTTAATATTCTGGTAGCTCATGACCTAAAGAGGTGGCATGAGCAGGAGGAGAGGAGTACCTATAACCTACCGGTACCTACAACACCTACGTTTTGCCAGTTATGTTTAAGACCCATTTAATAGGGGGCGAGCCTATTCTCATTAATAAGCGGGCATAAGTCCAGAGTCTGTGCTACTATGAGGATTGAAGAATTATAAAAGATCTATTTTGTTACCACACAGAAAAAATACGCAGTTTATGAAAGCCGTTTGTCTGTAAAAATCTGAGGCGTTTAGAAACAGTTAAAATATTATCCGGTGTTTATGCCCGGTTTAAGGCTCGTCCCTATTAAATGGGACTTTAACATAACTGGCGAAACGTGGGTGTTATAGATACCTATCATTGGTAGACCTCTACCTAACCCTTCGGTGAAAGCAGCCATGATGTTATCTATGTAATTATTCCGAAATATTATTAATGTTTTCAATGAAATCGCTATAAAACGATCAGGTATTGTTTTTATTGGATACCAGGTTGTTTTTCCTACTAATTACTATAAGCACTGGATACACGAAAATTACATACTACAGCCATATTTTATAGGTACTAATAATAAAAGGAGCCTAAGTAAACATTTTCCTTTTGATTCAACTCTAAGGGCCCTCTCACTAAATATTACTGAGCGTTTCTATTAAATGAGTTCCGTTAATTATTCTCTAAGATTTACCGCCAGCTCATGAGGGCTTTGTACTTAATGTAATTAGTTGAAATATCACGACTTCGCAGTCTAGGCTTATGGATTTTGGTCCTATATGGCAGGAGGTCGAACTCAAATGAGAATCGTCATCTTCTGATAATTCTACGGTCAAACATACAAAAATTTTACGTCTCGAGGTTTATATTAAGTATTATGTATGTGGGCAAAGTAATCTATATAAAAGCAAGAATGTAACTCTTATGCCATATTTTTAGGCCACACATTTCTAGGACATAAGCCCCTACGTCCTAGTAATAATCTTTTATTTTTTTATTACGAATTATTATTACGATTATTTTTGTTACTTTGACCTAAATGCAAGGTCAAATTTGCTTTACTTCATAATCAAGCTATATCATTAAACGCCAAGCATAAAAATATTTTATGAAAAAAAAATCATCTATACCATCATTAAAACGGCGGCCCCCGCTCACTATATTTCGCAGTATCTGCGAAACAGGCGACAAGACATTAGTGTTTTATAGGGCCAATGAAACTGCGTAATCTTCTTAAATAACTTGTATCACGCCAAGAGCAAAGACCCGTGTATTACTTCAAAATTACTACTTTATTATGGTCAAGTTATACTGGTATTGTTAGGCCGCAGCTTCGGGGCCAGATAGGCAGTCCATTAAATTCTTATCTCATTATTATGATTAGCTGTCGCCAAAGACTGGTCCTTCGAGTCACGTTTCATTTAGCAACGAAATTGCTTTTTAATTTTTAAAGTCTTTACTGTACTGGGAATATAGTTTTCGTGGTTAGTTATTACAGTTATAATTTACAACTCGATCGTGATTTAAGGTTGTTGGTATAGTTGACCTCGTAATTGGTTTATCATACGAAGGCGGCGTCCTATTTTTAAACGATCGTCGCGCGAATACGTGATCGTTCGTATGCATATGTCACTTTTTGTTCATAAAACAGGAAAGCGCCCTCTGTCGGCGCGTCAGCCTTGAGGTTCACCGAACAAATAGTTCGTACGGTCGTGTATTCGCGCGACGATCGCTTTTAAATAGCGCGGGGTAAAGTTGAATATCACTTGCATTTCTTAAAACGACAATGTCTATTTCTATTGACAGTACGATATAGTTTCATCCTTAGAGAAATTTTCTAGAAATTCTTGTGAAAAGTAGACTAAACATAACTATTCCTAGTGTACACATGACATTAAGGCTCCCGCAAACAGGCGCGACGCCGGTAGAACAATTTCCGTGATGTTTTCATAGATTTTTTTTTCATCGGAGTCGCGTTGCGCCTGTCTGCGGGAACCTTTGATTTATAAGAACCCTATTAACCGTACATACAGACTTAGGTACGCCCTTGTATTAACAAGATGACAGCAAGCATGAACTATGCATGCTGCGTATTTGTGTTTTGATTGCAATTTACTGCACACAGCCCAAGTAACAAAGCGCTACGCAGGTGCTACGAACGTAACACTTACGTAGCAACATGCTACGGAAACTCGCTACGGAGAAGCGTTACCCGAGCTATTTTATGTCTTAGATCTATGATAGTTAATCTGCCTAGCCTTTTCCCAACTATGTTGGGGTCGGCTTACAGTCTAACCGGATGCAGCTGAGTACCAGTATTTTACATGGAGCGACTGCCTACCTGATCTCCACAGCCCAGTAACTGGATAATACGCTTGCCCTTGGTTAGACTGGTTGTCAGACTTTCAGGATTCGTGAACGGCTTAACGTGCTTTGTGAGGTACGGAGGAGTCTCGATATGTAAAGATGGTCACCAATCCACGGACCAACCCCGGCAAGCGTAGCTTAGCCGCAAAAAATCAAAAGTCATTTATTCCAACTAAGCTGAGAATCAGCACTTTTTGTACGTCAAAATTACATAAGACAGTTCCCCAAAACGCCCGCCCTTCACCACTTGCTAGTGCTTTAGCTGGGAAGAAGAAGAGGCGCAACAAACTCCCCAGCTGCAGCACAGCTGTTTGTTCAGTTAGAATAAAAAAATGATTCTATACCCTAGTACGCAAAATCATTTACCTTACGCAACACAAAATACACAATTTAATGAATAGCCATATGTCAGCTAGCACACGCCAATATATACCAACCAAAAACATCGAGAACGAATACTCAAGCAAAAATAAAAACTAAAAGTAAACAGAACTTATTATGTAGATAAAAGCCTCCAGGCATAAAGGGCGTGCCTGCTTACATATAGCAGTAAATGGAAGCAATGATAAACTAGGACCATCGAAGTAAAATAAATAAATACAATTGATCAATCGTCGAGGTCGCTAGCTAACCACATAATGCAATTCAACCATGGATCGACCCTTGCAGCTGTTATTACTAGCTCTTCGCTCTTAAATCTATGATAGTAATGAAATAATTTAAGAACATTAATAATTTATTTACCTTTCGTAGCCGGAACGTAGATCCACGCAAGACACAATTAAGGCAAGGCAAACCAACGAAATAATTACAAGGATAGTAACAATCTTCAATTCTGTGTAAATACATAATTTTTTATTTTTTCCTTTATTGGCCAACCAACAATTGTTTACACTCATAGCAATTACAGTAACTAAGTACATAAAATCTAAGGTTAGCGTAACAATTAATTACAGGTTAGCACCGCATACATGCACATAATCAATTATTTTATATCCAAAATGTTTAAATTCTCATCCTTGTACCTACTACCATTATCTTCTATTGTATGGAACCTAATAGAACCGGAGACCAGCAAAGTACCTCTGTGACTAGTAGACTATGTTTTACAATACGTGCCATCAAAGAAAATCCTCAGAGTGTAGTGTTCGGGACAGTACAGTGTCGAGGATGCTTAGCGCAGTCGAGACGACAGTCAACGTGCGAGTAGCTACATGTAAATGGTTCATTGTACTGAACAGTTTGTGTACCAGGACAACTATTTAGAATATTTTTTTCTGAAATTATAATATTTAAATCCGTTGTAAGTGATTCTTTAAAAATATAATAAATATTCAACAAAAATAAATAACCTATCGGGCTAAAAGAGGCTGGTTTATGGTATAGTATAAGTTGCGGGTTTGATTCCTGTGGTCAAGAAGCCTAGGGCTGTATGTAGCTACTATCAACGTTGTAATAAAAACTGTAACGGGATAAACACCAGCATCCGTAAAGATTTCAATCACAATATCGCATAGAACCAAAACATTAACCCCACAATTAGTAGGCCAACCGCGTTAAAAAAGAGACACACCAAAAACCCCTTGAAGGGCAAGATTTCCATAAGGACCAGACATTTACGGTAGTCCCCGATTACGTGACAGTAATGTAATATAGGTACGTCTAAACTAGCTTTTAAAGGAATAGCAGGTGACTTTGCGACAGTTGGCATGCATGAATAAGTCATCGCGGAGCTCAACCCTTCTTAAAGTAGCTTATTCGACGAACAACCCATAAGCACAGACATTTCCAACAGACTTCTTACTGTATACAATTTTTCTAACGCAGGGGTACTCTGCATCCCTGACAGGATTGCAGGAAAGTCCGAAAGGGATACCATGGCCCCTGGCAACACAGGCAATTGAAGGAATACGGGTGGGTTTTAGTCAGTAAGAGTCTGACACGCCCTCCCGCTCCGCCCAGAGCGGGAGAAGTTATTTGACGATATCCCTTACAAAAAAAAAGGGGTACTCTGCATGGCTCGGTGATGAGTGGCAGAAAGAATGAAAGTTAGTTTATTGGCTGCGGCAGAGACACAATTGGTAATTAAAAATACTAAGGATGGAATATATGGCCTTGTTTGGTAATAGATTGAAACCTGTAACACACAACCAATGGTCAACGTACCGACTTTAAAAATCTAAGAGAGTACTGTACTGTTGACAAAACACAATAATCTTGAGCTTTTGATTTCACCTGATTTAAAAGTAGTAAACGACTGTGGTTGAATGTGTGCGTGCATCTGGTGACTAGATGCGGTGAATTTTGCCTCTATGGTTTTCTTTGTGATTAAAAAGAAAATACGTGAAAGCCAAAAATATAGGAAGTAAATGAATGCATTTTCCTTTGTGATTACCACACAGGCTTCCCACAATCGGCTCATATACGGTTCTACGTCGGTATATTGTTTCAGCTCAGAGATACATTAATCATATCGTCTTAGTAATCCATTCATTATAGATCATGCAGCATCTAATTGTTGCTTCAGGCTGCCTGCGCAACGTACATAATTATTTTGATCATTAAATCCTTTATTGATGCGTTATTAATACATAACGTTATTGTTGTATTGTGGTTATTGTTAATTATCTTCTATCTATATCTATACTTATAATAAATCTGTAGAAGTGAAAATTCTGTACATTGAAAATATCAAAAAAATAAATGGCAGGGGGTGTTACTAGACCGTCACCGAACCCAAAAATTTGATTAAAAAAATTTTTGTCTGTCTGTCTGTTTGTTCAGGCATCACGCAAAAACTACCGGTTCGATTACGATGAAACTTGGTATCATTATTCTTTAGTATCCTGGGCACCACACTGGGTACTTTTTATCCCGGAAAAGTATCCTATCCTACTATCTATATCTATACCTATTAATAAAAAGACAAGTCCTGACTGACTGACTCATCAACGCCCAGCCCAAACCCTTGGACCTAGAAAGCTGAAATTTTGCACAGAGGTTCCCTTTATAATGTAGGCAAGGATAAGGAAGCATTTTTCGAAATTCAACCCCTAAAGGGGTCAAATAGGGGATGAAAGTTTGTATGAAAAATCTCATTCCTTGAGGTAATAAACATGAAACTCCGCACGAATAATTATCAAAATAAATGAAAAAGTTTATAATTTGTTGTTTTTCAAAATTACCCTCTAAAAGGGGGTTGGGAGTCAAAGTTTGTATGGAAGAATTTTAACGCGCTGTCCGATTAACTCGAAACTCAATATTTATACTTAAACCCAAAAATTAAGAATAACGTGTATCAGGATTTTTCGAAATTCAACCCCTAAGGGGGTAAAATAAGGGATGAAAGTTTGTATGAAAAATCTTATTCCTTGAGGTAATAAACAAGAAACTTCGCACGAATAGTTATCTAAATAAATTATAAAGTTTGTAGTTTTTTGTTTTTCTAAATTATCCCCTAAAGGGGGGTTGGGGGGTGTCAGTGTTTGTATGGAAGAATTTTAACGCGCTGTCCGATTAACTCGAAACTCAATATTTATACTTAAAACCCATGGGGATGTATGGGGTAATTTCCGACACTCACGCGGGCGAAGCCGCGGGCAGCAGCTAGTTGTTAATATATCTATAATCAGCAAACCCATTAATTTGTCATGCTATTAAATTAACAAATTGAGGCGCTGAACAAAAAATAATAATATTAAATACCTACATCTATTCATTAGGAGATAACTTTTTGGCACCATCTCTATAAAAAAAGAAAAACATTATTTATTTATGGTAGTTTTTGGCTTTATCTATGAGTCTTAAAAATGAGGTCTATGCGTATCGTTGAACCGAATATTATGTATTTTTTTTATCTAAAAACAACCTAACATTTATGCTCTGAAATCCAACTTGAGAAAAGTCGTGCACTAGTACAGTCCAATGGCCTCATTGTTGTGACGCTATCCAAACAAACTCTTTATTATCACACACATAATAAGGCTATTATGCAAACAGCCCATAAAACACTTCAACCTCCTTTGTTTAGAGAATTCTTCTTAATAAATTATTCAGACGCATCCGGGTGTAGAAAAGGCCTTTTTGTGTTCGGATATTTTTCTTTTGAAGCATAAAGAGGAACCGGTAACTATTCAACACGAAATAAGTAGGTACAGAAGGTCGACTCCATGCAACGAGCTGAAACAGGCGCACGCACACATGAGGCGCACGTTCGGATGTCAAACTATCATGTTCAACAAATATAAATCGCGAGTGCACTTGCACTCGCTGTACGTGAAGCGTGTCTATGTGTGCGTGCATTCTCGCTTGTTTTATAGATCCAATCTTCTGTATCTATCTATTTTGTGTATTTACTGTGGTACAACGGAACATAAAGGGTTTAGTACGGACCTAAGTGTGGATTGGACCTTGACAGATGATCCTGTCCCTCCCCCCACAAAGTATTTTGTTTGCGAACTAAGTTGGCGCGCGAAAATGTGAAAATGAGTGAGAAAAATGGAGGCAGTTTTTTCCCGTTTTCTGGTCTCGTTGAGAATACGAATGTTTTTTTTTCTAAATGGCAGGTGTGGACTTGTGAATGTGTGGGAGATATTGTTCTGTTTTGTAGCTTTTGAATTTTTGGGAAAGGTAAGTGTTCAATAAATTGAATATTGTCTGTCTAGTCACTGACTGATATTTTGCACAGGAACAAAATTATCACAGTATATCCACTTTACTTATTTAAACTCAACCCTTGCCTAATTTCATAACCCACATAGGTATACATATATCATGGTCACAAGACATTAGAGATAAAAAATGTTTGTTTCTTTTCTGTTTTGTTTTCAATGACGGTATAAAATACGAAATTGTTTTAGACATTTTGCATCCCCAATCACCATAAACATACCCCAATAAATTGTCACCGAAAAAATCACGTCTAATGAAAATAAAATAAGGCAGAATAAAACATTTCCCATGTCTTGTACAGCGCAATCGATCTTTCCGTTCTCCACGCATGTCGTTTGTTTACGTACAGAGACCAATGTAGCTTGACACGCGGGAAAATATGGAACTAAATTCAAAATTTATGGAATTTGACATGTCAATGACAGTTTTCTTGCCAACCAGCGCCACCATGGGCTGTCAAGTTTTAGTTGCCAGTGCGTAAGCGTATATTTACGTATTTATCGTGCATTTATGGTGGTATATTTGTATGTGGGCGCCGTAATAAATCGTCAGATGTGTCTGTAAAACACGGAGTAATTTATCAGTGTCTTTTCGTGAATACTTTACAATTTTTTGCCGAGGAAACGTTCCCCGTCTCGACGTCTGACCGAAATAAGATACCGTCGTTTGTTTTGCTAGTAATTTTTATGGACGAAAGATTATAAAGTTTTATTTTTTTGTAGATTTTGGTCTAGTTGTGCTTGTTAAAAATTACAAAAAAGTATGCAGTATTACTTAAGTACATTTTGTGTCAACTTAGCCAAATGTGGCGCACGGACTAACAGCAAAGACTAGTAATTATCTTCATCATTTAATATTTATTACACTATCCCAATCATCAATTATTTTATCATATTCACTGTCAGACTGGCCGAATATTATGAATTTCTGACATGTGGATTAGGGTAGGGCAACGTTTTTTTTTTTTTTTAATGATCTCATTTTAATGTAGTTAGTATTTAGAGCTTGCATGATGAACATGATGCTGCTTTTTTTCATCATTCTTTTGTCCGTATGTAATCCAATCTTGCATTTATGTAAGCCACGTTTTTATTTAAAGGATTATAGGAATACTTCAACATAAAATGAGCTTAAAACTCACTGTTAAATACCAACAAATTTAAACAAAGTGTCAAACACATCAAAACATCGGAATTAACTAATTCAATTAACAATATGCTTAATTTCATTACACACCGTTTGATTTAGTTTATGCAGCACTATCAATCACAGCTGTGTGGTTGTGGTCTAATAAATAACTTGGTCTCCAAGCTTATGTGTGATTGATTTAACATTTCATTAGTTACGAGAATAGCATACCTGATCAATGGGGTGTGAACTATTGACACTAATTGGTAGTAAAATGAATTAACTACGCCCACGGACTACGCCTCACTATTTTACGGACATTTTTCTGTCATATTCCGTTTTTTGAAGTAAGTTCTTGTCTTTTCACTTTATTACCTGAACACTTATTTTTACTTTCTTGCAAGTCTTAAGGCAGATTTTTCCATATTCTGAAAAAAATGCGATTTGACAGAAATATTAAGTAAAATTTTCAAATTATATCTATTCTTCAGATAAAAGTGATCTGATGGTTGAAAAATCGGCCCTTAGTATCTTGAAAAGAAAGATGCATCTATATCACATCCTTGACCTGACTCAGATGTTAAGTGGGTTCTTCATGTTTTTACTTTCTACTTCGTAATGTGTTTAGAACAACAAAGTACTATGCAATAGCCCGAAAACATTACATAACATCACGAATGTAATCCCCGAAAGGTTAGGTAGAGGTGTACCTATATTACACCCACATTTCGCCGGTTATGTTTCAAGGCCCATCGAATAGGGGGCGAGCCCATTGCCATCAACTGGGTAAAAATATAAACTCCGGGCTGCTACTGAGAAATAGCCCGATAACTATTTGTAAATGTTGGATTGCAAATAGCTTCACGTTTTCAGGAAGTGAATTAATTTACTGATGATCGGAAAGTCCTCACACCTCTTGTAATAAACTTTTAATCATCGACCCACTGACCCAAATAATTGGAAAAGCTTGTGCATTAACACGCACGTAACACACTCTCTTCTTTATACCGTCCCCAACCCAACGCCTAACCACATAAAACTTAAACAAAATATAAAATATTAATTTCGCTTCATCCTTCATCCCTCTATATATTATTCAAAAGGCTTTTAAAAGGATCGCCCATACCTTCGATAAATTATAAAATCTCGCTCAAGCGTTTTATGTTGATGAAATGCAAATGAACTGACACTTAACACTTGTTGTTATCTTTTTGGAATACTTGTTAATGTATTCATAGAAATATTGGATCGTTTCACCTTGATGTGTCTAAAATACAATAGACGTAGATAAAAGTAACCTATTCCGGTTAACTTTTCCTAAAGAGTCATAAAAAAAACCTGTTAGGAATCGACACGTGTTTCACCCTTCAGCGTCCGACGCTCGACGGTTCGATTTCTTTCAGGGTTTTTTTATGACTCTTTAGGAATAGTTAAGCGGAATAGATTACTTAATAGGTATATCTACGTCTTTTGTATTTTATAATGGATTTCCGCCAAGTTACGCCTGAATTAGTTAACTATCTTGATGTGCCTAGACCAGTTTTTGTTTTTTATTTCAATTGTAATGCTAGGATGATGGAAACACCAGCGGGAAAATAATTACGGTAGTTCGTGGATGCGTGGCCTCGTTTGAAGAACTAAACGCAAATAAGATAAAATATAATAAAGAAATATAGATAGAAAACTTACTAAAATGATATATAAACTACAATGTTCAGGCCAAAGTAGGATTAAAGTAAAGAAACCGTCGAAAATCGATGAACTTTACATGCAATCAGAGCAAGTTAAACAATACCTTACTGAGTTAGCATCATCCATTCTCTATTTCTAAACACAAATATAATGTTGATACTTGTTCGTATTAGTTGGATTTGTTTATTTTAGTGTGAGCTCAAATATTTACAAATTTATTAGTTCAATGACAAAAGAGTCAACGTGAGCACTAAACTCAATGAATGAAAGTAGGCTTGAATTATTTATAACTAGTGTTTAAATAAAATTATTCTGTATTATCCTTTGTAATATCCTTTATTTTGGAGAATGTAATTTTGATTTAAATTGAAATGGAAATAAAAAATATAACTACTATGTTACAACGGTACGAAGTTTAGTATTGTAGTAAAAGTAGGTGCTATTAAAAAGCTAACAAAAAAAAAAAAACTGCACCTACAACAATAACAACAACAACCGAAGGGTGTAAGAATAATGATGCCACCTACAAAATAATTTAGAAAAAAATACTTTTTATTGTATCGACTCACAGACAATGGAACACTGCAATAAACCAACATAAATAATTACCGAACAAAGTTTCAAGTAGCGCCCTGGGAGCGATATTTAATTCAATTTCAGTGCAATTCTGAAGTTTAGTAAATATTTATGTAATATAATTCATATACTATCGATTACTTCGTTGGTCTAGTGTTCGCAGGCGCTAATGCTGAGCATGAGCTCCTGGATTCGATTCCCAAGTCTCGCAAAGTGTTATTGGGTTTTTTTATCTGGAATTTCTCAGTAGCAGCCCAGAGACTCAAATCGTGCTCTTTTGATGGCAATAGGCTCGCCACTTATTATATGGGACTTATACATAACTGGCGAAATGTGGGTGTGCTACGGCTACACCTCTGTATATCCCGTCAAGGAAACAAGGCGTATGTGCATTATGTTATGTAATTGATATACATACTACTATTTTCATGAAAATTTTTGGTACATAAAAGTTTCAATCACCCTGTTCCTGCGGTTTTGATTGACGAAAACAAATTGTCCAAATAGTTCGTAGTATCAAGTTGTCCTAGATGAGGTTACTTATGCTGTTTCATTTAGGAAGAGAAAGAAATTCAGGTGAATTAGAAAATTAGTCAAACTAAGGGCAAACCTTAGTTTGACTAATTTTCTAATTCACCTGAATTTCTTTCGAAGGAAAATCGAACAAACTAACTGGTTGTGAATATTATAGCCATGCAGGGATGCCTGTAGCTATAATATTCACAACCGTTGAACAGACTGTTTTGTCGAAAATGATGCCTTTTCGGTAATCTGATTTGATTTGCCCCCGACAGCAAATAGCTGTTGGTCATCTTTTTTATTTAAACAGATTTTTTTTTGGGTTTTGGATTTGTAAGCAACCTTTAGAGGACTCCTTCGATAACACTGATTGACGTTCATTTCGAAACGGAAGCGTATCGAATGGTTATGAATTGCTAAGCTGGTCATAATATCTTTCCTCAACATTTAACCTACAAAGTAAGTTTCCATCATAATTTCTACATATCACTTACGAAATCATACTTTTTCTTTCAATGTTGTTTTCAATTAAAATATGAAGAAAAGACCTGAAAAGGTCTTCCTTGAAAGCCTCCAAATAACCCAAAGGGGTTATTCTATTACTAGCTGACCCGACAGACGCTGCCTTGTCTAAATTTTAATTCCCGTTAAAAAAAACCGGGAAATATTTCCAATTTTTCTTTCCTTAGCAACCTAATTCGAACCATAACGAAATTTTTTAAACAAAAATTTGTCAAATCGATCGAGTCGTCCTCAAGGGATGCGCTTACCAACGGACAGATTTTCACTTTTATTATTTAGATTATGTTAATACCTATCTACTTGTTTATAGTCCAAACCTGTATAAATTATTAATATTGCGTTTATACCATTTAAAAAACATTTTTAAATATTTATTTAAAAAAATGTATTATTATTAAAACTACAAGCCTCACCTTTTCCATGTTCAATATATCCATGTAAAACTATTTCAGCAGTAAGCCGCGCAGTTTACAGTGTTTAATTAAATTGAAAGAGAGTTGTACCACACTAACCGCCAAAGGATTAGGTATAAAATGCAATAAGTGGATTTTTTTTGGAGCTGTCTGTCCCAGCGGTTAGGAGTTACGAACATACGTACTTACATAATGAATTTATACAAGGTCATATATAATAATAATAAAAAATACTGAGTAAAATAGGAATGTATGTAGTAAAAATGTAGACAAAGCAGGAGTAGTAGTGGTAATATTATACCGTTAGAATACTTGATGATTAAAAGTAAAGAATAAGACAAAATATTAGAATCACAGGTACCCAACTTTAGTCGACTTATAACATTTATAAATTAATTACATGAACATTATCAAAATACTTTGAAAATACGTGACGCCACTCTCCCTCCACTAAGTATTCTCCCTCAGCGGCTCCAACAGTGTTCTAATATTCAAATTCAAACAGTTTGCCCGTTTGAATTTGAAGTCTCGAAACCATTCTGCCTAGCATATACCAATTTTTAATTTACACACGGTTTGACTAATTTACTTAGGTTGCTAGATTTGGGTTGCTTGTTAGGTTAGCTAGTATACAAATAGGTCATATTGACTATTCAAAATTTGAAAAAAAAAATACTGTCATGGTTAGGGCGGTGCCACACTAGCGTTGTCTGTGCGTTGCGTTGGCGCTGCGTCGACTGAGCGGTGACGCTCCGTCGTTCTACATACTTATAAATCTTAACGACATGCCGATGCGTTAAAATGACCGACGGCGATGCAACGCATAAGGATAGGAGTTAGACAAGGTGGGGAAGGGAGCTGCGTTGAAACGACGGAGCGGCAGCGCAGTATTGAATAGCGTATCGAAGGTGAATAGCTTCGTTGACGCAGCTCTCCTGTGGCATTGGCTGCGTTGAAATCATTGCGTTGCGACACATTTACTAGAAACCAAAATCGCTATTGTTTTTGAAAATGTTACTCCCTGTATAATGTAGGATAACTCCTTGTAATTATGTTATGAAGTCAAAGTTCCTGACCGCGTGTGTTTGTACGGTTGGTTTAATCTTGAAAACTATGCGGCAGATGGAATCTCTGGTGGCTCGACGTAAAGCCTTGTTTCAACGAAATGTTATGAAAGAATGAAAGATAATGTTAATGGAGAAGGGATGGCTGATGGCGGATGAAAAAATAAGTTAACCGTTAAAGTACATATTAAAATAATAATTGGTCACTACGGAAACAAACAAAAACATCACAAAGGCAGTGACGTAAAAAGTCAAGCGGTGTATTGCCCTCGTATTTATTTGATTAAGTGACACGTGACAAGAATTTGTAGAATGTATAATTATGTTAAGTACTGTGAAGTTTTTTTTTATAAATAATAATAATAATAACTAGCCAGTCAGATTGTCTGTCAGACACACAAACAAAAATTTAAGAAAAAGGTTTTTGTTATAAAAGTACCGTATGTAGTTTCATAAACATTTAGTAAAAAGCTGTTATTTGACATTACTAACATACACTTGAATTTTGTTTATTTGTTTGTATGTATGAATTATGTAAATTATTTATATTTATGTATTTTTATGTAATGCAATTTCACGAAAAAACTATGGAAGCACTTAAACACAAAGTAAACATACATAATATAATATTTCGTATGTGCATATTACGTGAAAACAGTTTAATTAAACTGTCACGCTGTTACAAAGTTTAATTTCCGCCGTGTATAGTCTGGGGACATTTATTTCAGTGGTTACGCACTCTGTTTGTTGTTATGACTTCTGTTAATAATTAAAAACTTGGAAACTGCGTGAAAGACAAATAAAGTAAAACCAGATACAACGTGGAGAAATGTTACGATTCTTCGGATTAACTGGGCTATGAAAAGGGAATGTGAAGTGAACGTAGAATTCTTATTTTTTGTAATGGTCCAATTGCACGCTAAACACAATTTTATTTCAATCTTATTATTTTTGTATTTAGGGACGACACTATTAAAGGCGTTGTGACGTCACGTCGCAAAAACCAGTGACGTCACCTGAAGACTTTCACGAGGAAATTCTCGATGATTTTGCGTTGCTGATGATACTAAAATCATCATGTTCCAACTTTTTCTTTTTTTCTAACTCTTTTGTAAAATGTGTAATTTATTTTGTAAAGTGCGTCAATTGTGTATTTAGATCCGTTCATATAATTTAGCGGAAAAATTAATTTTATCAGCTTTTCACTGATGTGTTTCTTTTTAAGACAAAAGATATGGTACAGCTGATGTTCAACGCTGTATTAGATTAGGTTTCCCTAGTTACAACTGCGAACGAAATCAAATCTACTTTGCCACACGATCGACCGCAAAATACCGAAACGGACGTTCTGCGAATTGGACATCGTGCGAATTGGGCATTCCGCGGATTGGCCGCCTCAATACCGCTGGACGTTTTGCGGCCGAGCGACACTTCGCCACCATTAAACGAAAAGGAGCAAAAAACACCAAACAATTCAAAATGTTTGTCAATATACCTAGGACGAAATCTACATTGGTATATTCCATGCATGAGCCGTGTTGGCCCAGTGGTACCGGCTACGACTTACTTCTTGTAGATCGTGGGTTTGACCCCGACAAGAACTTGACTGCCTCAAAACGGTGAAGAAAAACATCGTGAGGAAAGCGGTATTTCCTAGAATCAAAAATTCGAAGACATGTGACATCCACAAACCCGCACTAGGCCCACGAGGTGGGTTATGTCCCGCTCCCATCCCTCAGACGTATGTCTATGTCCCAGCCAACAGTGGAAATGTTGTAGGTTGATAAGTTAGGTAGTATTATTTAGATATAAGTATTTTACATGAATAATCTTTTTGCTATATAAGTTGGTCTAGCGATCACAAGCGTTACTGCTAAGCATGAGTTCGATTCCCTGGCCAGGCAAAGTGTTATTGTGTTTTTCTATCAGGAA
Source organism: Eupsilia transversa (assembly GCA_914767815.1). NCBI lineage: Eukaryota > Metazoa > Arthropoda > Insecta > Lepidoptera > Noctuidae > Eupsilia > Eupsilia transversa. Next base: position 5,198,711 of record OU611880.1, read on the forward strand.
TTTCTCAGTAGCAGCCCGGGGTCTGGATTTTTGCCCGGGAATAGGCTCGCCCCCTTTTACATGAGATTTAAACAAAATTGGCGAAATATGGGTGTAGTATAGGCACACATCTGTCTAACCCTTCGGGGCTACAGGCGAGATGTTATGTTATAAATAATATCAGGATTTGCAGGTAGGCACTAGGCAGGCATAACCAGAAAACACCATGTGCTGGGATAATTTGATAGTTAAATTAATACCACCTTCTTTTGTTTCGTCCACGTTCATTAAATCTTGTCGATTGATTGTGAGCATGTACCAGCATCTAGCCTTTTAATAACATCGGTGTGTTATTCTAAAGTATTTACCCAGCATTTTCAATATTCTATTATAATCCTCCTTTAAAAGGGGAATGTCCTACGGTGCATATTAAATCCATTATCCAGACAATGTGTGTCAATTTCAGCTTGCAATATGGAGAGCGCACATCAATGCGCCTTTAATTAAATGGAGCAGGCTCGCACGATGCTACAAGCTTTCATAATAAAATAAATATACAAATTAAAAAGGTAAAAGTGACAAATTATTTATAAAGTATTTATTGGGAATGAAGCTCTTCAACAGACGACAACAAACAAATGCGATTCCAATATCGTTCGAATTAAGGCTCCCACAAACAGGTACGACGCGACTCGCGTCGTGCCTGTTTCCGCGATAAGTCGTGCCAATATGCACGAGCCTTTATGTTTGTATATTGTTTAATAAAAAATTGCCTGTATTACCACAAGGTTTCACAAATACCTATATGTATAAAGTTTCGGTCTGCCATTATAGTCTGATTTATTACACAAGTAACGGTAACTATTCACGTATTAATCTCAGCACCCACCACACCACTAGCGTATTCAGGGTTCACACAAACGAGTTCCTCCACGCACATAAACCACGAATGGTTCAGTAAACTAAATGAACGCACCCTAGATTTATTACATTTCCGCTACGTAGAATATTTTTGACACAATCGGGGATGGCAAACCTGTGGCATCCACGCCACCGGTAGCACGCCAAAGCTGGGTACGTCTAAACCAAAACTCACATTAAATTATTTTAATTACCTTTCCGATAATAGAGAAATACTATATCTTTTATTAAAACAGCAAGAAATAAAAGCGTATTTTATCCAGTATCACACAAAAAATCCAGGATCGGGCCTTCAAAATCGGCTGATTACTCGACTACGGGGAATCAAAAAGAAGGGATTTTGACCGGTATGTATGTATGTATGTATGTATATCTGTTCCCTCATAACTTCTAAACTACTTATCATAATGCGACAAATGAGGTATCGTTGGAAGCGTCTTGATCGTCCGTTGGCTATTTGACGTCACATTAAATTGACTTAGAACATTAAAAAAAAAATTGTAGATCTAAAATAATTTCAATATAAGTAAATAAAAGATGTTAACTACGACAAAAAAGTCAACTAAAAGGTATAACATCACAGACATTTTGACAGTTACGCATAAATCGAAAAGATTGTGTGTGACTGAAATATGGGACATGGCTCCTCAATCCGAATTACGGACACAATACTTGAACGTACATCTTGCTTTTTTTCAGACAGGCCACAGCCACAATTATATTTAATGTTATTTAATTTTAATTAAAATATCAACCAAATGTTAAAAGGTTAGCCATCCCTGCCCAAACTTAGGGGGATCCAATAAAATGAATAGAAATTCGACTATTGCTGAGCTGTCAAAAAAGTTTGAGGAGCCGTTGATATATCACCGTTAGAACGGCGTGGATGCGAACTTTTTCAATATAACTGGACTTTCTGACAACTGCGAGATGCTGACGAAAGCGGACAATGGTCCTGAATAGATGAGGTTTTGGATATCGAAAGTTTTCTGTAAAAGCTTTCTTTGATAGGTTCGTTGAAAATAAATAATAATTATCTAAAAATACTTTTGATCTCGGAGTACCTACCCATAACATTTAAATAAGTAATTATTTTTTGAGTATTCCAAGATCAAAAGTGGCAATATCTAATTTCTTCAGTTAATCACATATTCTAGGAGCTTGTAGGTGTTTATCGATGTCGTAGGGAGATTTGATAATTCGAATTTTCGCGAATACCCCTAGGGATATTGCGGAAACACGGATGATTATTAGAAAATGGTGAAAACTTCAAAAAAATACTTCAAAAAAATCTTACTGGAAAAAGAAAGGGTTTTTGAAAATAATGAATAGCTCTAGTAATATTCCGAAACGAAACGTTAGCTATTATGAAATAAGAACGCTGATTGGCCGTGTTTTCGCAATATCCCTAAGGTTTTCGCGAAAATTCGAATTATCAAATCTCCCTACGACAGCGATAAAGAACCCTGGGATGGTGAGCCATAAATAGATCAAAGAATTTGATTCCAATTAAATATATAATTAAGAGTTCCAGTTTCAATAAGCATCTTTGATCCGACAGTTACAGGAATCCTATACGATTTCGAAGTAAATGAAATTTTCACGAATTACACAGTTTACCGTTATATACCTTATTTCGGAGAGGTTAAAACTATTTTGAGAATTTTAGACAAAACAATAAAACTGTTGATATTTTGGTAAAAAAATAATTCAAAATACGTGTTTTTGCGTACAAAAATAATACAATGTTTACAATAAAAGTCTTCCAACAAAACAGTTCAGCGAAGAAAATTTTACCAAAAATCTTTAGTGATAAATAGCTAATTATCTATTGTAAAAAGTTTCGTCCATTAAATTCAGGTCAGGGGCGTTAAATCACATTTATTTCCTTAATCTTTTGTACTCATCTGTATCCTGGGTTTATCCGTTTTTCTCCCGTTTTCTCTCTCATACTCTCGTTAGCAAGTCGTTAGACATGCTTTACGATCCGTTTCCTAAAAACTAAAAAGGTGTTTGTGCTAAAAAATCACGGTAAATCTGTGCTTTTAGAAAAGATTTAGATGTTTGTTATTTTGAGGCTTTGACGATTTGTTCTAAAAAAGGACATGTTATTTTACAAAATGTAAACAGAAATAACTCATCTTTTCTGCTGATTCTAAAATCTGGGAACAGAAGAAACAATAATTTTGTTAATATGAGGATAATGTAGTGGGCTGCAATATTGTTATTACTAACCTATTTATTATTTGTAAAATGTATATTGTAGCTGTTTATTGTCCCATAATAAATAAAATAAAAATAAAAAAAACATTCCCACTTGGGTGTAAAAGCAATAAATGTTACTATGCCTGCATCATCCCATCGCTGGGCAAAGGCTTCTCCCCATGACCTCCAGCTATTTCAATCCAGGGCAATGCGTCGTCACCGTGGTAGTTTGTTTTCTCTAACTCATCCCGCCATCTTATACGAGGTCTGTTGCGACGCGTTCCAGCTGTCTCGGTGCTCCACACCGAGGTTATTTTCGGCCCACAGCTCATTAATAAAGCAATTAATATAATAAAAGAAGAAAGCATCACAACACCCTCTTAAATCCTACGAGTGAACTAACTTAACCTTTCGTATGTAATTACAGACACAATTAAAAATCCATTGTGTCTCGTGTGGATCTACGTTCGGCATACGAAAGGTTAATATCATGAGTTCATGACGCGGGTGACGCTCCATAAAAGTTGAATGCACATCAAGATTATCTATAGAGCAAAGTAAACTGAAGGGTTTCTTTTACAATTCCTAATTAGCTACAGAATAAGGAGCTGTAGCAGTACCAAAGTAATCTACTCCTAAATAAAAAATCTACAGTATCCTACTTTACAAATAATATCATCAAGAAATCTCCAAAATATTACCTAGCGCTTTAACAAACTACAAACTTGGTACATATTTCGCAGCAGTTTCCACAAGTGAAATTTATTGTTGGACCCAAGCTTGCCGGCTGCGTTCAGTCTCCCTCTGAGATAGCCCTCTCATTATTTATTGCAATAATGCAATCTTATGGTGTCATGTAATGTAGCTCTTATCTCATGCTAAATATGCTCCTGGTTGATTTATTTTGGCAATTTTGGTAGCGAAACTCATTACCGTGGCTGTGGTGGATTTGTGTGGCTTTTAAGAGGGGTTTTTTTTGTTATGCATAGAATGATATAGTGTTTCATGAAGATATTTACGAAAAATATAAATACGTGGATGAAGGCCATTTGAAGGTAATTAAAACCTACTTAAAACACCTCTCGTCTCCCTTGCCTCGTAGGTCGCTACTGCAGAGCATTAGGTCCTGGGTTCGATTCCCGGGTCGGGCAAATAGGTTTGCCCCCTGTTACACGGGACTTAAATATAACTGGTGAAATGTATTGTGGGTGTACTATAGGTGCACCTCTGCCTTAGCCCTCGGCGAATACAGGCGTGATGTTATGTTAATGTTAAAACACCCAAATTTTGAGACAACAACGCCATCTATCGCACACAACCTTAGGTACCTCGAAGTAAGTAGCAACAAAGTTTTTCCCAATCCGACCTTTGTTACATAAGTCAGCGTCCAAGTATGGACACAATAAAATCGGTTAAGAACCTAAAGAAAAAGTACATTTCTCTAACAATACGACTTCGTAAAGCCTGAACATCTTCTAGACAAGATGAAATTTTAATACGAAGGCAAACTCGTAAACAAGACGGTTTTATGTCCAACGACGCACATCGCTCAGGATTTGGGACGTTTAATAACGAAATAGGCCTAGTGTAAAAAGAGAATTTAAACGTAGATTTAATTCAATATAAAAAATAGACTCCCAGCTTATGTAATAACGACTTTTTAGGGTAAATGAAGCTGGGCCGAACTCCATATTACTAGTCGACAATTAAAATCATGAAAAACAAAGATTGACCACAGTTATGAAGACATCAATATATAGAGAGATGTGAAAAGAGAGAAGTGTTTGTCCTGTAAGGGACACAAAATGCAAAAATAATAATTTATCACAATTACTTTGATCAACAGCCCATTTGCGAAGTGTCATAATTAGGGTGATCTTTATAATGTCAGTGAAAGGACACCCACTCTCTCAATAATTCTTATTCTAAATGTCAAGATGGAGATCCATCTTAATGTTTTCTAAGACGTATCTGTCAAAGTAACGTCTTGAGGGTACGTACTGATATGCAACGGCACTTAAAACTACAACATAACATCACACCTGTATTCCCCGAAGGGTTAGGCAGCGGTTTACCTATAGCACACCCACATTTCGCCAGTTATTTTTAAGTCCCATGTAATAGGGGGCGAGCCTGCACTCGAGATAGTGCTTCCATAACCAAACTCGAGACTAGACACACACTCACACATACAAACAAATAAACAAACGAGCATTCCTCAACAGCAATAATTGTTGTTCTAAAGGAGATGCTGCAACACATGTTAGTACACATGAATATACACATGTGTTCCACCCAGTACACACCAATACCCAGCAATACCCAGCAATTACGACACAGTACACGAGTACACATGCATCTCAATTAGAACGGCTTGTAGTCGACACAAACATGCGACAAATCCAAGACGAATGCATTAGTAACAAAGGTTCTAGTAAGTCCGCCTTGTCTTTGCCAAAGGGAGTGAAGCGTTATCGTTCTATCCATGTAGAAGATTTTCAGTTTTTAAAAAGACTAGTCTTATAGTAACTTAGTATTTAATGCTGAAAACATTTCACTAATAAGTAGACTGCCATATCTGATTGACCGATTGGAAAAGGTTAAAAAATTTGAAATGCCAGAGGTGCATTTGTATTGGGACAAAATTCAAAATTGGTTTTTTCCAATAACTATGTGAAATGGGACAGTACTGACTGCTGTAATATGGATATCTTGTAAACGTGAATAACAATGAGAAAGTAACGGAAAGAAAAATGTATGAAATATCTGCTTCAATTGCCACAGATTTTGCCATACTTGACGGACAGATTGGTGATCGTATGTTACCAGTAGCACTGGCGGACAAAAGAACGCAACCCATCCTTTTGATTCAAAATCGATTCCACAAAACCATCCCACAGGCACATTCAACAAATTTGAAATATACGTCGTGTTGCCGTTTTGGAGGGCATCCAAAATAATTTATTAGCAATCTGGCAGAGGCTTGCATCTCCAAACTTTCCAGTTTCGTATGCTATTTCAAATTATGGCTTTACATACAAAGTTACTGTGTAAGCATTTGATCTTTCTGCTGTGGGGTTTCATAACCTTTACAATAAATCTTGTTGATTTGAATAAAATTTTGAAAACGAAGAATCTGCTTCTTTTTTTTCATGATAAAAATTTGACTTAACCACATAACCTTGTGGAGGTTGAGGCGTCTTACTGGAGACCTGGAGGGTAAGAGTTCGAATCCGTCGTGTTTAGATTTTTTTATTTTATTAATAGTACTTGTCATGAAATTCTTTCGACTCCTAGCTTTAAGATGCCAAATAACGTTTTAATATTCTTGGAAAACTAATCTTATTCTAAAATGATAGTAGATGTCCATACGCAAACAACAAGTTTCTATTTAGATCCTAAGTCACTTAAAACAACGTAATAGATATTGACCTTTAGCAGCATTAGCTTACTCTGAATAACTTCGCATAACAGCTTCTTTTACCCGAGTATTAACTTGCAACGATCGATAAACTGCTGACATAAAATTGCTGAATAATTCCCCCACAATTCTATCTACAAACAAAAACAAAAAGCCCAGTATTTGCTTATAAGCGCAGAAAAATGTCTTCTGAATTGCCGGAGGCTCACAAAAGCCACGTAAATCAGGCACTGACGGCCGCTTGTTTTGAATAGGCCGACAATTTGTCACAACAAATTATTCAGCCATGCCGCATGAAAAGGGTGCCTTTTTGTGCCTTTTTATTTGTACAGCGCGAAATGATTCAGTAATTGGGACGCCGATGAAATTGACCTTATTAAGCGATGTGTTCGAGTGAACGATGTGGATTTTATTAGATACGTTGGGTTGGGACGGATTATGTGATGGACGCTTTGGGCGCACTCAAGTGTAATTATTTGAATATGCTTTTATAAAAAAAGGGGTAGGTGGTATTGTAACGTTTTTAACTGGTCTGTGATGTTGATCATCAGATTTTAAGAGATGGTGAGTGATAGTGAGAAACTTCAAGTGTTGCCTACTGACAGGCTGTACGATAGCTCGTTTTAAGTAATGTACGTTACAATAGGCAAGACCGGAAAACCAACTAGCTGGTGACTTTAGTGGACAGGATTCAGATTTTTTACAGTTGTAATGCCAATCAAGTCATTTGGTTTAAGGTTTGCCTTTTATAATTTTATAGATTCTTTTATATTTTTTGAACGTGATAACGTTATAGGCTTAATAGACTGTAGATTCGTAGACCATTTTCTATTTTGTTATGTACGCGGTACTTGTATGGTACCTATTAACACTGTAATTTGGAAACATTGTAAAAGCCATTTATTAAGAGTAAACGTGGCATTTCTTGCCGGCTCATCTCCATAAGAAACGAGCAATTGGAACCCTGCACCTAGATTCTGACGTTTTATAAGTGCCCATGAAGGTTTATGTGAAATAAAATATTTTTACTTTGAACTTCAGCATGGAAAAAGCCGCTTCCTAGGTCTAGACAAGCTAGACATACATTAGCTGCGCTAGTAAGTCAATCAATCTGCCTAGCCTTTGCTCAAGTATGTTGGGGTCGGCTTCCAGTCTAACCGGATGCAGCTGAATACCAGTATTGTACATGGAGCGCCTGCCTATCTGACCTCCACAACCCAGTTACTGGGTAATACCTCTTGGAAAGACTGGTTGTCAAACTTTCGTTTTTCTGACGACCCGTAACGACTGTCAAAGATCCACCAATGACAGCTGGGACCAACAGCTTAGCGTGCTATCCGAGGCACGGAGGAGTCTCGATAAGTAAAGATGGTCACCCAACCACGGACCAACCCCGGCAAGCTTATTTTAACCTCGGATAAACCCGTAAGTATGGCTGTTATGACTTAGCCACGAGCTCCTCAGCCAGTAAGTAAATAAATACTAAAATATTAAAGCATATTCGTCTATTCGGTACAAAAACAAAATAATAGCAATCTGTCAGTCAGACATTTCACTCATATTTTTTGTCCAACTACTCATAAATAATGACGTGAAGCTGAACAGAAACTTTGAAACCCTTTCGCAACTTTAAGAGTGTTCCAAAACATTGTATAAACTTATAATAGGGTTTTTTTTCTATCATAGAAAAACGGTAACGTCCCATCTGTTGGGGATTTGGTGAATCGATTGTATACTATTAGTTTAGAAAAGAATAATATTTTTGTAGGATACAACTTTGCGAGTAAACTTCTTGCAAGAGCCGGTGGGCTTTTATCGTAGGTTTATGGGATAAGTAAACTTTTTTTCTTACCCAGGGTGGGACACATGGTTAACATTAATTACATAAATACAGGAGTTTCCGAGCAAGGCGCTTGTTGCTTGACGTTTGACTTATTACAAAACAAACTTTCAATCAGAATCTAAATGATTTTGAAGGCTAATCCATTGCTGCATATGTTCGGTGAAATAACGCAATGAATGTTGTTGAACTATACAAATTATAAAACCATTGCTACTGTTAGTGTGTTACGCAAGTGTGTGTTTTTTTTTCATATCTACATTTTAAGCAATGTTTACTCTCATAGCTACAGCTAGTATATGGTTTACTTATATAAAGGATACCTTTGATACATAATGATCATGAATTAACCAAAACCCCGTCAACACATTTAACAAATCCACCTAAATCTCCCGTAAAAGTAATAAGAGCGACGTCAAACCTGGGATGAATATAAGTTTAAAAATCCAATTATAACGTGGAAGACTGATGTCCTCGTGCTAATTACAAGTCCCATATTGCCGCGACCGCTGTAGGCTTAAAAAAATATTACACACATACATAATTTAGACTACGTCATATTTCAGGCTTTCAGGGTAGAATATTTTTTCACGAACTAACGCTAAACTAGATGTTTCGTGTTCAGTGGTTCGGGAGATATCAGTGTGATTGACTTCAGCTGCCGGTCTGGAAATTAAACTGAACTTGCTGTTGCTCCCGACTACGCTCATGTAGGTTTTAACCAGATTTTGTCATATAAACTTGAGCATACCGTTTCACCTTTTTACTAAGTTCTTTTTTTGTTAACCACAACTAGGATGCTCTTGGCCTGAATCTCACCTGATGGTAAGTGATGATCAGGCCGAAGGTGGCAGCGAGCTTCACCCGGAATCCTCGACCACAGAGGAGTTCCTCTGTGGCTCCGAAAATCATTTCTTTTGTGCATTTCTACAACATGTAAATAATCTTTCCAAGTTTATATCTTTAGTGTATTAGGCTATGATCAGTCTACTTAGTGATGATAAGCAACGAAATTGATTTAGGAAGATTTATTGGTTCCGAGAAAACGACAAAGTTCTGCTTTGCGGTGGATTTTCTTAACGTATCAGCGTAGCGTGGAGCGTAGTGTAGTAGCGTATTAGCACAGCGCAGTATCCCTATCCCATTTTCATAAAAACTTAGCTATAAAATACTTTGTTTGTGTGCTTTTGTTTTTTCCCAATTTTCCGAAGAGACAATTTCCAAATATATTTTATTTAAAAGCCATTTTTTATTTTTGTTGTGTCAGCCAACAAAATGATATATTTTATCTCTCCAATTTTTATAGCTCTATTATTTTTAATGTAAGTAAGTTTAAGATCATTGCTACCAAAGGCAAAAAATCACACAGCTTTGTTTTTCGAGCCTCACTTTTAATAGGAAAGTTAGATTCCTATTATAAGTGCGGCTCGAAAATAGAACAACGCTCCATATTTTGGTCCATATACAGAGTGTTAAAGTAATTGCGTGCCATAGCTTAGGGGTAGGTTCAGAATCGATAAAGGAAGCCGAAAAAAATAAAAATAAACGATCAACCTAATTTAGTACCTACCTACTAACTTAAAATAGCAATCGTTTAGAATTAAAATTATTTTATTTGTGTAAATGTTTTTGTTAGATTGAAATTAAATTGCAAATGAAAACGGCTCGCACTTTAACGGGCTTAGGACCGTCAAAATACAGAATTATTTTAAGTTAGTAGGTGCTAATATAGGTTGTTTTTTTTTTGTTTTTCTGGCTTCCTTTATCTATACTGAACCTACCCCTAAGCTATGGCACGCAATTACTTTAACACCCTGTATGGTGGTATATTTCCAACTAATCCAAGGACCAAAATATAAGTCCCTAAACAATATTACCCAAAAAAGGACTAAAAATAATAAGGTTTTAACTACCCAGCAAGTTATATCGTCATAAGCCGACGCGAGCCATGTTAACAAGGCGGCTCTCCGAAATCCTGGAGCAAAAAGTTGCGCTTTAGACCGACGGTGACAAATCGCTTTTTACGCTTACCGTGCTTTATACTTAGGTGCTTTACTTCTCTTGAATAAAATAACGTATTGGTTCAGAGAAAGGTAATAAATGTGGACCCGTTTATTCATGTTTTGGTTGTTGTGAAGGTATTGCTGATGGTGACATGAAAAAGCTTATAGGTTTATTTTTCATCATGAAAAAGTATTTTAACGTCTGAACTAACCAAATAATATTGAGGTAATGCCTTTGCTTGCTAAAATATAAATTTAAAGCTGCACCATTTTTTTTTTTTTAAACATTGGCTTTTATAGTTATTTGGCTATGCTGTGATCTATACAACTACACAATACAATAAAAATATGATCAAAAACTTGTTCGATCAAAAAATTACGCTTTAGACCGACGCGACGGTGACAAATAACTTTTTACAGTTAGGTACCGTGTTTTATATTAAGGTGCTTTACTTCTCTTGAATAAAGCCTCGTGCAGACCGGCGCGACGTTACGGTGCGACGCAACGGCGCGAAAGTCTCTAACAATACAATACCTAAGAAAATTTCACGGTTGGACAATAACCGGTGTCACATCGCGCCGTCGCGTCGCGCCAGTCTGCACAAGGCTTAAAATAACGTTGGTATGGTAATAAAAGTAGATCTGTTTATTCATATTTGGGTATTTATAGGTGTGGCCGCGTTGCTCGGACCTAAAGAACTTTTTGCTTGTTTGCTTTTTGCTTGGAACGTAGAGTTGCCATCTAATTAATTACATTCCAAAAAAAAAAAAAAACATAGTGAACATCAACCTAGCCTTTTTTCAACTATGTAGGGGTCGGCTGCCAGTCTAACTGGATGCAGTGAACCGTTGTAAAGACTAGTTTCGTGCCTCTGAATACCCGTAACGACTGTCAAAGATCTACGAATGACAGCCGGGACCAAAGACAAGGTGTTTTCCGAGGCATAATGACTGAATTACACTATTATTTTAAAATTTTCCTCCACCCAGCCCTAATCAAAAATAAAAACCAGATAATTCAGTTTTATCTCCATAGTGGAGCTATAAATTAGTACCGTCCTGGCTTCCTGCACTTTCGTTAATGTTTATTAATAGTTCCAGAGTAATAGGGTTCAGTGCATTAACTACACTAATATTATAAAAGAGAAAAGACTATTGAACCAATAAAAAAAAACACCTGTAGAGTGCTATAGTCGCCGCTGGTGGAAGCTGATTATATGAACACTTTTTCTGATAATTTATGTATCTGAAACAGTTGTTAGCAATTATCACACAGTTTAAAAAAAATTGGAATTTTTATTAAAAGTATTTTTAAATTAATATAGAAAAGACAAGACTGGCCATTAAAACTCATATATAGGACGAGCTTGTTCCAGTCATTTTAAACTTTCATGTTATTATGTACAATTAGTTGCAATTAGGCACCAATTCTGCTGTAAATAAAACATGATCTACCTCGATATTTTTGTAAACTCAAAGTCTTTACAAAAATATCGGGAGAAATTACTTATACGGAACACACTTTTTACATTTTGCTGAATCTTTTTTACTGCCAGGAATATCTCGATATAAAACGGAGCCTCTGGGACCCGCTCGTAAATGGCGCTACAACTAGTTAAAAGTTAACATCCTGTACTTGTGTACTGGGTACTTTTAAAATAAATGTTACGTACTCAATCTTCTTCCAAGATTGTAAAACACTGTTGTTACTAACAAGCTTATGTTTTTATGTTATTTCGTGAAGCCTGGAATTTCAACTTTATAATTTAGTTTACGAAATCACCGACTAACTGTAATGGATAACATCATGAGGAAACCTGCACCCCAATTGCGTAACACACTTTCAATCACAATCCGAAGGATTTTGAAGGTAATTGCTAATACATTGCTTTATAAATGTTTGAATAATTCGACACCGTAAATGACGCAATGAATGTTGTTGAATTTTCATTATGAAAAGCATTGCCATTGCAAGCGTGTTACGAAATTACGAAGACAGTGAGAAAATATTATATTATTATGCGATGTCAACTTTTAACATTCTAACAATAGAAATATCTGTAAATATTAAAAGAATAATATTTTTGCCAGGCAGAGTAAAAATCAATCTGTTCAGCCTTTTATATTGGGTTCGGCTTCTAGTCTAACCAAATGCAGCTCAATACCTACCAGTATTTTACATGGAGCGACTGTCTATCTGACCTTCACAACCCAGATACTGGGTAACACGATACCCCTTGGTAAGACTGGTTGCCAGACTTTCGGGCTTCTGATGACGACGTGCTGAGCATGAGGTCCTGGGTTCGATTCCCAAGTCGGGCGAAGTGCTATTGGGTTTTCCTATCTAGAACTTCTCAGTAGGGGCCCGGAGTCTGGGTTAATGCCCGATTGATTGCAATAGGCTCGCCCCTTATTACATGGGACTTCAACATAACTGGCGAAAATGTGGGTGTACTATATAGGTACCTACACCTATGCCTAACCCTTCGAGGAAACCAGGCATGATGTTATGTGTGTTATGTTATTTTGACCAATATTCATTCTTTCTTTGCAGAAGCAAGGCCAATAACCAAGAGCAAACATCCCCTTGATCTGACATAGGCAGGTACGTGCACTAGACTAGCTAATCGCTAAGAATAGATTTTGCTGGGATAGTCCTCGCTGTTTTCTTAGTTTTTGTTTTGTAATTACAATTTGATTATTAGTTTTGATTATATATTTATTTTTAGAATTATATAAATTATATATTAGGTATGTTGAAACTGTCCTCCCCGTCACTTGTCCTTTAAGGTTCAGTAGAAAACCAGCGTCAGACTGCATTTGTCTGGCATTAATGCTGAAATGAACCTTTTTGGCGCAGCCGTGAGGCACACACTATTGTTGTTAAACATTATTTTCACTTTTTTTTCTGTTTTTTGTATTTTGTGTTTCACGAAATGTGTCCGAATAAACATTATTCTTCTTTCTTTAGACTAGACATCCAAAAGAGGCTTAACATCTAAAGTATGTGTTACGTTTCCATATAGCGTCGCCTAAGTTAGTAGATACTGTAATTAAATAGGTCCTAGACACGCCGTGCCATACGCTCAGGGCGACGAACTCGAATGTGACACGTAAGTCACATGTGGCGTTACTAAATATAATTAAAATAAATAATTAAGTAAGTATAGTACATACTACATAGTGGCCAGTTCGTTGCCCGTCTTTTAGCTCAACTTAATTGTCCATTTGTCAACTTTATAACGTTCTGCAGCAAATATTATGAATGAAATATTTGAATACTTTATTATAACATTTTGTCTTAATTATATTGGTGGTACCATACTCTTGAAGTTGTTAATACCCTGCTGGTTTATCTGTCTCGGTCTGTCAAAGATAATGAGTTTGAACCTCTCCAAGATTATGTCTGGACTTTAAACGAGACTGCGACCTCTGAGTTTATTTCGGCCTTTCTTCTCAGAGAATTCAGATAGGAAACGCCGACCTCATTTAGCTTATTTTTAATATTTTTAATGATGTGTAAAAGTGATTCTAATATCCTATTTACAGAATAAACGATTTCATTACATTCCAGTCATACTATTATGGTGACTCAAGGCTATCATAATTGGTGGAACTCATAGAAATGGCACCACTATTATATACGGTCTAGCTGTCAAAGACTTGTGCCATTCCATGTCCACGGTTGGTCAAGACAACTAGCAGTGTTCTCTTGTTTTGGTGCGTTTAAAAACAAACTATGTACCGATAACCAATTTTTTACTAACAAACGTGATACTCACCTTATATTGCTGCTGCTGCCCGCGGCTTCGCCCGCGTGAGTGTTGGAAATTACCCCATACATCCCCATGGGTTTTAAGTATAAATATTGAGTTTTGAGTTAATCGGACAGCGCGTTAAAATTCTTCCTTACAAACACTGACACCCCCCAACCCCCCTTTAGGGGGTAATTTAGAAAAACAAAAAACTACAAACTTTATAATTTATTTAGATAACTATTCGTGCGAAGTTTCATGTTTATTACCTCAAGGAATAAGATTTTTTCATACAAACTTTCATCCCTTATTTTACCCCCTTAGGGGTTGAATTTCGAAAAATCCTGATACACGTTATTCTTAATTTTTGGGTTTAAGTATAAATATTCAGTTTCGAGTTAATCGGACAGCGCGTTAAAATTCTTCCATACAAACTTTGACACCCCCCAACACCCCTTTAGGGTGTAATTTAGAAAAACAACCAATTACAAACTTTTTCATTTATTTTGATAATTATTCGTGCGGAGTTTCATGTTTATTACCTCAAGGAGTAAGATTTTTCATACAAACTTTCATCCCCTATTTGACCCCCTTAGCGGTTGAATTTCGAAAAATGCTTCCTTATTCCTTGCCTACATTATAAAGGGAACCTCTGTGCAAAATTTCAGCTTTCTAGGTCCAAGGGTTTGGGCTGGGCGTTGATGAGTCAGTCGGTCAGGACTTGTCTTTTTATTAATAGGTATAGATATAGATAGTAGGATAGGATACTTTTCCGGGATAAAAAGTGCCCAGTGTGGTGCCCAGGATATTAAAGAATAATTATACCAAGTTTCATCGTAATCGAACCGGTAGTTTTTGCGTGATGCCTGAACAAACAGACAGACAGACAGACCGACAGACAGACAAAAAAAATTTAATCAAATTTTTGGGTTCGGTGTCGGTCTAGTAACACCCCGTGCCATTTTTTTTTTTTTATATTTTCAATGTACAGAATTTTCACTTCTACAGATTTATTATAAGTATAGATAGGCATTAGATAATTCCAACCTCATTTACTTAAATCATTATGCGGTATTAAAACAATATTAATTTATTTAAATGTTAACTCCCGTCGAAAATATTCAATATAATTATGATAAATTCAGGTTCCAGCTCCCGGAGGAGAGGTGGGATAAAATTAACACGCGCTTGCATCCCTCGGGTGCAAGGTGATTATAAATTGTGCCGTGTTTTATGCGTCCATCTCGTAAACTACCATTTATATGGCGTATTTAATAAGCTATGAAATGAAATGAACCGCTGAGTTCATTTTGTTGCTGTGTTATTTTGTTTTATGTGCTGGCGAAATGGAAGTGACAATGGTAGGAGTGAAATGAACCTAGTTGAACCCACTTAAAATCATTTTATACTTAGTAAGGTTGATCAGAGCCTTCAATGAAATATCGAAGTACAGAACTTTCTGTATTTCATCAAACATTATCCCTCACAAGGTCAACATCGGATTATAAACGCGGAAATTTGTGAATATGGATGTTTGTTACTATTTCAGGCAAAAAGTACTGAACGGATTTTGATGAAACTTCAGAACAACACTGCAGAAAATCGTTTTTATTTTAATTAAATATGAGAAATGTTTTTTTTGGAATAACGACAAGATTTAAAATTCAAATGTATGCTTTTTGGCAAGATATAAAAAGTTACGTGTTTCAGCGTCAGCGTTTAGCGTTGTTAAATCACCTTCGGGGTAAAATAGGTGATGAATTCATATGAGTATTGAAATTGTGTACCTACCTCTTTTCAAGAGATAAGGAATTGAAATATTGTCGGAGTTCGTATCATGACGTAATCTTTATTTCATTAAAATCGGTCCACCCGGTTAAAAAATATTACAGTTTAAAGTTATAAAATAACATACACATACATAAACTCACGCCTTCTTCGCATGGAGGTAGGCAGAAACTACAGAACGCCACCTGCTACGATCTTTACATACTCCTTTTGCCTCGTTAGCGTTCATACACCTGGGTTATAAAATAACTTAAGTAATATTTCGATATTACGTGGTCAATGGCCGCATTAGAGTATTTCAAATTAATGGCGAAATAAATTATTATTATTTTCAAGTTAGACATTTAAAAAGACCTAAAAAATTATTATTAGCATTTATTATACGTATGTCAGGTTTAAAGGCTGGATGGATTTAGATGAGGCCATGACCTGATTGAGGTCTTGTAACATGTTCTCGTGGGATAATATCCGACATCCACGCGGGCGAAGCCGCAGGCAGAAGCTAGTAATGACATAATTAGCTGTTTCAAGATTCTGGAGTGCTAATGAGTGCGCTTACAAATGCCAAAGACATACGGGTTTTCTTTACAGACAAGTTTAGCCGTAACTTTATCTAACCGGTAACTTTTGAATTCTTTTGATTTCGGTTTGAAAGCTGCCATTTGAACTAAAAGTCGAGCAGTTTGCTTAAGGTGTTTCAAATAGCGGTGAAGTTACGCAAGTTTGTTACAACTTAGCCCGACTTCCCCAACACTTAGATAAAACATGAATATGTATTTACTAGTTTTGGGTGTGGTGGTACCTAGGTTTCAAGAATAGTCGATTATTTATGTTGATAAACAAGTTACTTAGTCTATTCAAACTGAACTCAAAGCATTTATTTCAATTAAACCATTTACAAGCACTTTTGATTGTCAAGGAATCGCTCAGTCAGAAAATATGAAGCTAGTTGCCCATTCCGAAGTAGGTACCTAGGCAAGAAACTCCACAAACACTCTTTTAAATAAAAAAAATGATATAAAAATTGATTACATCATTCATATTGAAATTAAAAATTATACATGTGAGATAATTCTAAAATTATCCGTGTGTGAGTGATATTTTCAAGCAATCACCTGCTAAAGCACTGTCACTGTCTGACTGGACCTTTCCAAATAAGGGGTAAAAACGAAAACACCCGCCCTAATTCAGATCCTAATGTTAATAATTAATTCAATTCTAAACAACGAAGGTTACGAAGGTGTCCATTGTTAAAACTGTTAAAACGAAGTCCTTTTCAGAAAAATTCACTTAAAATAATTTGTCGCGGGAAAACTGACAGTGTAAAAATATAAATCCCAGTTAGTTGGTTAATATTTTTCTCGGCGCTAGAATATCTGTTGGTGACACTTCAGACTTAGCTATCTTTTTTATCCATTCTGAGGACCCTATTAACTGCATTGCGGTAAATTTCGCTAAGACTAGAATATCTTTATATTTTTATTTCGTAGATTCACTAGACTCAATGTAGCAGATATTTATATATTTATTTTGTGGCCGGATGAATTGAGTATGCACGTCTTTTATTTAAACGCAGGTACTAGGTAGGTACCAATGTTTAGTAGTGAATTAGCCGGATTTGTAGGCCTGATCCTGGAATTTCTAGTAAAACCCTTGAAAAAGTTACAGGACGTTTGGACGTCTGAATTGAGGAGAACTCGAAAACTAATCGACAGATGTTTTTGAAGTGTTTATAGGAATTAGAAGTGTTAATGCGTAATCCGTACAAAAATAAATGGGTTTTGTAGGTAGGTGTAGTTTTGTACGTAGGTTTAATCCCCAACAGATTTTCTGTAAGTGTCATTATTTTTAATATTTTTTAATAGTGTAAACTTACAAATAAAAATAAATAATTTAACATCATTGGAAATCCAATTTTTATCCCCGAAGGGTTAAGCAGAGGTGTACCTATAGTACACATGTCCTACCTATAGTCACTATGCAGCCTTTGAAGGCTGAAAGAGTAAAGGTTTCCTATAGGAGCGATGGCCGCCACCATTTATGGACTTCATAAATGTTTCATTCATTTTAAGCCCACCAACAGTTTTTACCAACATTATGGAATGCAATAAAGAATTGAGAATTGAGGTAAACAAACTAAATTTCAGATGAACTCAGTATCAACTACACTGCGGTGAATACCTAGTAGTCTGTTGGTCCCAAGACTGTCGAAGCAAGATTCATCGTAAATTCGTAGTCATGACCAAGTTTCACAAGCGAACTCTATGTTCGAATTTGTGTTTTTTGAACAACTTTGTTACTGTAGTGTTTTGTTTAAACTTCAGTGTGGTTATGCAAAATGTATGATGTTACAAAATTACATGCAAAGTGGAAAGAAATCCTTGAAAAAAACTGGGTTTGCTTTCAAAAGTTTTAAAAATTACGCGAAGTTGAAATGTAGGTAAAAGTAACGAAAGGCTCTTGGCTCTTATACAGCTTAAGGCTAAATATTAATAGGTTTTTATAAGTTTTTGTCATGTTCTTTCCAAGATCGGTTCACTGCAGTGAAGGTTTGACAATAACATTTTGAAAGAGAAAATAATTGCGAAAAAGAGGCAAGTTATAACATAACATAACATCACGACTTGTTTCCCCGAAAGGTTGGGCAGAGGTGTACCTATAGTACACCCACATTTCGCCAGTTATGTTAAAGTCCCATGTAATAGGGGGCGAGCCTATTGCCATCAACCGCCCACAAATCAAGACTCCGGGCTGCTACTGAGAAATTCCAGATAGAAAAACACGATAACACTTTGCCCGACCTGGGAATCGAACCTAGGACCTCATGCTCAGCAGTAGCGCTTGCGACTACTAGACCAACGAGGCAAGGCAAGTTATAAGTAAGAACATAAAGTAAGTAAGCTACATCATCATCATCATTTCATCCAAAAGAGTTCCATTGCCCGTCATAAGCCGGAACCAAGCACCGCCATTTCGACCAGTTCCATGCTTCCTGCGATCAGCGGCTTCCTGCGGCCTTCCAAGTAAGTACTACGTGACATAACATTTTCTTTAACTTAATTAGGCACTAATATAACATGAATTAATTAATATTTACACGTTTGCTTTACCTAGTCCCTAAACTAAAGACTCTTCTAACGTAGCCTAGGCTAAAATATACATTCTACAATGTTTGAAAATAAACATTTCTAACTTAAACATATTTTGACTTGGTAAACAACCCAAAATGTCAAGTAATTTATCTTTAGCTCACCTCTAGTCTCAAGTCTAAAGTGAGCCTACATGAGCACTAACTTGAAATAAGAAAAGTTGAAGACTGTCCTAAGCACTTTCTCAAAGACATCGTATTATCCTCATTTGACTTTTAATATTACAACGCTTTTAGTTTGTTTGGAACAAAATTTATTGAAAACACCTCCACAACCTTTAATTCAATAGACGTAGATATATTTGGTAACCTATTCAGCTTAACTATTCCTAAAGAGTGTTGCTGGCGCTCGGCGTGGCAACACGTCGTGTCCGGATTCAAGACAAGTCAATCGTCATCCTGAGACTGCCTCGTTAAAAGGTGAAACACGTGACGATTTCTTACAGGGTTTTTCATGACTGGTTAAGCGGAATAGGTTACTAAATACAATGTGGAGAAGACAATACAACAATAAATGAAAACACTGCCAATTTACAATACATAGGAGTATTTAGGAACTATCAAATAAATCCTTACATTGACATTAAAAAAGTGATTTTTTCTAACAAACTAAATAGTAGTGATGCAATGACTATGGGTTTTGCCAATCTTTGACTAGCTATAGTGACTAAACTATTGGAGATCTTTGATTGAATTTTCGTACACAGACTAGGAACGTCATCAACGCCACCTTGTATATCTACATCTATTGCATTTTATAATGGATTTCCGCCAAGTCTTGCCTGAATGAATTAACTAACCTTTACTTCTTCCAATTTGCATTTTTACCGTATCCGAAAAAAATCCGTATCCGTCTCCTGAACATATTATGATTTAACTCAATTTTCGCGTATCTCTGGCCGCGTCGTTGTCTTAAAAGACACGGCCGGAATTTCTAGAGAGCTGTGCCCTGACAAAAAATATTCATATACATTGACATACAGTACGTCAAATTAAAGCGTACAGGTATGTCTTTACAATAGTTTAAGTTTCATGATCTGAGAACAGGCGAGAGATACTGTAAATAGGATTTTTTTAAAGTGCCTAGATATTTTGAATAGAAATGATATGATTAACGATCATTGCTATTCAAAACATCTAGGTACTTTAAAAAATGCCGAGTTTTATAGATGAAACAATACGAGAAATACAATATTATCCATGGATATAAAGTCCGTTTCTTCACTACTTCATAACATATTCATTCACATCGTTAACAGTGCACGGTGTTCCTTATATTTTCTTAGAATTACGCGTCAAGTCAGATAGTGTAAAAAGAGCCAAAAATCAAAATATAGTAAAACTTATTGGTTGTCATATTGATGTATATATATTTTGGTAATAGTCTTTGGCTAGGCCTTTCAATCGTATTGTAGGCAGGCCACGATAGCGAAGAGGATGTGGTGTACAGATGTTTCTAGTTATTATGAATTCCTAAAGCCATTGGCTAAAAAAAAATTGGATAGGCAATAAAACACTAAAATAGCACTTGGAATTTTTATTAAAAAAGAATAAAGAAAATCAAAAGTCATTTATTCAAACTAGAAGTAAAATAAATAAGAACTCAATTACAATTTGATCAGATGGTTGCTAGCTAACCAAATATTGCAATACAACTCAGTCATTTATTCAAACTAGGCTGAGAATCAGCACTTTTCGAACGTCAAAGTGATGATGATCAAAATGACAAATGTGATACATCATTTGATCCACATTATTAAAGTCAAAAGTCACTGGATCTCTTTTTAGAAGTCCTATTATATCTTCTGACTGTTGATCAGTAAAATAAGATGAGGTATTTGTGTCTTCAGGTAATAAATGCCATTCATTAGCAAATAAATGTATCTTGCATATTCGGTCAATCCTTCGTGCTTGAACAGGATTATCAGCTGGTGGAGATGGTGGTTAATGTGCGTCAGTAGGATTAGCAACTGGTGGAAGTGGAGGTGGTTCGGGCTATCCAGGTTCATCTTCCTCTAGCTCTTCAACCTGTCTTTGTATATTCAGTACTAGGTGGGGCTTAGCTCGCATCAAACAGGGTTTGGGCTTGCAGATTTGTCCTCCGATCCTGTAACAATGTTTGACATTTTTATTATAAAATCTACACCTTTACCTTTTAAAAATGGTAGAACTGTTACGGTCAGTGTAGTTTAATGTGGTTAGTATTAATAATAACTGGTTATTATTAGGACGCAGTCTCACTCGGCTTATACCTAGTTTGCGGCTGACTGTTTGTCTGAGTTTGCAACCAATACTATTTTCAGTAGAATGGCCACACTAGGCACACAGGCAAATAATTGGCGGATTATATGCCAAGTAAAACTGCACCCTTACTCATTAATTATAAGGAATTTGCTTCATCACGGGAACAATCCAATAACAATTTACAGCAGCCAGGGCACGACAGTAGAGAAAAAATATAAGTTCAACAGCATACACTAACCTGATTGTGGGTATTCCATGAGAAGAAAATATAGATTAATGGACTTTTTGCTTCAAGGGTATGGTGACGCACTGAGTAACACCTCCCCAGAACAGAGTATCCACAACTAATATACACCATTGGGTAGCTCAGCACACCTGCTTCACCGCGTTGGTTAAGCAATAAATAACATGCATTGCAAATCAATCCATCTAAAGGAAGCTGAAAAACATGAGATATTGTACTTAGTAAAGTAATACCTTTCGGATTAACTCAACTGTTTAAAAGTCAGGTGAAGTTAGTCAAATATGAAAATAATTACTACCTGGATACACACCTCTTGTACAGATAAACATTCAGTCAATATAGTTTGTAACTCCGGTGTTAGAGTTGTTACAATATGCCTTCGCATTCGATTAGTGGCCACACTGCAATTCAGGCACCTTGACATCGTGAGCGTCAGAACAGAATCCAAATCGTAAACAAACAATTCCAATATGCACAGCACAATATTAACATAAGAAGCGTAAGCGAAAAGCGATAGCGTGGGTCAAGTTAAAATGTCCAACAGAGGAGCATAAACACAACACAGAAATACGTGTTTCAACACAAGAGTGCACATCAGAGCACAGAGTGACAAGTGACAGACAGAGCAGCGTGTGCGCGCGCAGTTCAAACGTCAAAATAACTAGGACGTTCGGATACACACTCTTGAAAATATTGTCGATGCATAATGCGTAACGTGATTAGCAACATGACGCACGGGCTTCGGCAGCTCGAAAAATGGTGTCGACGATAATCGTGAAACCAATGACTTTCATACGTATTTACCTTAGCAATACGATTCTGAAAGTCGTGGGTGATTTTCATTTTAATCTGAGCTTCAGGTGAGCTACAGATACAGTGTTTGTCTTATGCGTGTATCCAAACGCAAATGTATTGCATTGCTCTATTTATGTCGAAATAAAAAACCACACAATCAATGAACACACATATTTTTTTGGAATTTTTCGTCGCCTGTTCTAGAGAAATGTACATGTTGTGATTCATTTTAGTTTATTTAAAAAGTAATTTTCATAAATTAATAATTGCTGTATATGTCTTTATTCTGAGTTGATTTTGAGGGCAGAATCCGGCCATGTCATTTCGCAACAAATTTTGGTGCAGTATTCACCATCATTTTGAGAATTTATTCCGGAAGATTTAGGTATGTGTAACACGGAGAAGGGTAGGTGTCTCTTAACTACTGTGAACGGACTATGGGTAGTGTTGGTTATTGCGCAGTAGACACACCGTTTGCAGTTCAAATCAAATTTTAATTTACGATCAAATTAATCTCACTAGCAATCGCAATCGACTCGGGGGAGCTCGGACCGCCCCAACGCGAATGTATACGTACATCCGTGGTGGGGCGACCCGGACTGCCAGGCACTTCTTCTCGTGCAACCGAGCGGGTGGGCAGGTTGCGGATAGCCCAACTCCGGTTGCGGGGCCGACCAAGAACGGCTAAATGAAGCCGTTGGTGGGCGGTCCTGCACCCGGAGCATCTTCTTCAAGATCCCGGACAAGAGAAGTTCCCGAAAACCAAACCCCAGGTCTAGGGTAACCCATACACCCCTTCCCATGCTCCCGTTAATCCAACCAAGCCCTTTACCTGTATCCCGTCTTTCCTAAACCCTTGGGCCAACTCCCAGACCCAGGGTGACCTCCCCCAAGACCCCCCCCCCCAAATCCTTACACATCCCGTCGCTCCGAAACCCTTGGGCCAACTCCAAGACCCAGGGTGACCTCTCCGAGAAACCCATGCCCCTCATCCGCCTCACACCCTCCCTCCTTTTTTTCCCAATATCCCATCTGTCCCAGAGGAAGGGTAACCTCGATTCCAAAAAAGCCCACCCCCAACGTCAATGAAAGTATGCAGAAAGATAAAACTACTACCCAGGTGGGTCCCGGCCAAGCCGGGGAATCCCACACCGCCACGGCGGTTAGCCCCCATCGTAATATGGGGGGGGCATCAATCTGCTCCTCGCTGGCAAACTTAATGCCGCGCTTCTCAGCGCAACCGGCTGCTCTTACAGCGCCAAATGCACGGACCACGGCCGCGACTATCGCGCCACCAAGCACAACCTTGACAGTGACCCAGGCTGCGACTCACGCGCCAAAACCCACGACCCTGACTACGCCCCCCACGGTACTCTGGCAACAGAGCATCGTGCGGAACAGCGTAACAAACCCAGACACTGACCACGACCAGCACAAACTGACGGGGAAAGATGACGGAGCTGGCAGCTCAGAAACTCCTCCGGCTGGTGCTGAAGTACGCCCGCTGGCAAGCCGCGGCGGAAAATCCCAGGCCCGGAGGAGGAGAGTAAGCGACCGAACGCGCGTTCGCGAAGGCACTAGCCAGCGCGATGCGCAATCGAACGCTGAAAGGGAGGTGCGCGACCGGCCCCCAGTCTGCGAAGGGGAAACCCAACGCGATAAGGGGCCGGAAGCACGCGACCGGCCGCAGAAGCGCGCAGGGGAAACCCAGCGCGCTGAGCGGCTGGACGCGGAACCGCACGAGCAGGGGCCAGTCTGCGCAGGGGCAACCCAGCGCGACGGGCCCCAGCACGTGAAGAAGCCCGCCGGTACCGACAGCCGACCCCAAAACACGGACGAACCTCACGACAGACCTCGTCACAAACGGAGTAGGGGTAAGCGAGGTGGAACAGCACTCTTGGCGCGGTCGGCGAAAGTCGCCCAGCCGAGCACCTCCGAGCCGAAGCCTGGACCAAGTGGTACAGGGCCGGCGAAGAGGGTGCGCCCCGACGACACGGCCTCGCCGAGTACGTTACAAGGGGACGCAAAGAGAGTGAGGATCCACTCCGCCCAAGGGGAGCAGAGGACCTACGCGCGAGCCACGAAGGACATCCCTGCGCGGCTGGCCGTAGCAATCTGCCTCCCCCCCCCCTCCAGGGACCTGACCAAGGAAGAGGCCGCCTCGATAAAGACTGAGCTCGAAAACCTCGTCATGGACACGGACTCGACGCTGCCACTCCCGTCCTTCCGCGGATTCCCACGGGTAGCGGAAGGCACTGTGCAGATGTGGTGCGAAGACGACTACGCCATGACTTGGTTGACACAAAACGTGCCCAAAATAAGACTCCCCGACACCGACCAGACACTGACCGTTATGAGACAGTCTGAAGTGCCCACCCGTGTCCGAGCTTCACTATTTGTCCCTCGGTACAGAGGCGACATAGTGAAGCTCCAGAGTATTCTGATTCGTCAGAATACTTGGTACGACATTGCTAGGTGGTCACTTTATAGGGCGACTACCGTCGGTGGCGACAACTTTGGGACCCATCTGACCCTGGGTGTGCCACCGGAGGAAGCCGTAAAGGTCCGGGAACGGGAGCGGCGTATATCCTACCTGCTTGGTTCGATATACGTACGCTTCTGGCCCACGACCGAACCCTCTGACACTCAGACCGGCGACGACACAAAGACCGCACAACCGACGGCACAGACTGACCTTGACATGGATAGGCTCGAGGAGGTCATGGCCCGAGCGGCAATGGCCGATGACGCTGACCCAATTCCGCCCGACTCACCTGGCTGGAGCGAGCGCCTGCTCGCCTCGTCGCCGGGCGATCAGCACGACGTCGCCTACAGAGAGGAGGTGGTGGAGAGGCTGTCTGATGGATCCGTCTCAGACTAACCCCTCCCCATCGCTGCCAACACCCACCAACATAATACAGACCAACCTCCAGCATAGCCAGACTGCCACGGCTAGCTTGCGCAGGGCTCTGGAGGTCAAACCCCGAACTATCGCACTGATCCAAGAGCCGTGGATCAGGAACAACAGAATATGCGGACTCGGTAACATCGGAGGTAAGCTTATTCTCGACACTCACAACGCAGACAAACCAAGAACGTGTGTCTACATACCCAAAGATATTCCTATCACACCACTCACACAATTCTGTTCCAGAGACCTGACAGCTGTCAGGCTCCATACCGATGGTAGCGCTCCAGATGTTGTACTGGCCTCAGCTTACATGCCAGGCGAGGTGGCAGACTGCCCGCCAAAGGAGGTGGCTGACCTGGTGCAACACTGTGAGCGCGCCCAACTGGACCTGATCATCGGCACTGACTCGAACGCTCATCACCCGCTCTGGGGCAGCGACGCACCGAACTCCAGAGGAGAGGTACTATCCACCTATTTATTCTCTACTAACCTAAACATTATGAACCGCGGCTCGGAACCCACTTGGGTCACTGTCCGTGGGCAAACAATTATAGACCTGACACTCGCCACAGACAATGCGGCGAACTGTATCACTAACTGGCACGTATCTGACGAGCCTTCTTGCTCAGACCATAGAAGGATCCGTTTCACACTTACTACCAACACCAAAAAACCAACACCGAGGCGGAACCCGAGACGTACCGACGTTCCCGGGTACAAACACCTCTTGGCAGGGCTTTTAGATAGATACCTGTCGCAGGTAGTCCTAAAGGACCAGGCACAATTAGAATACGCAACAACAAAACTATCACAATACCTAAACGAAGCTTATCACGCATGCTGTAAACTGAGGGCGCCGCGAAACGACAGCAACGAAAGAAGCCCGTGGTGGAACGCCGAACTCAGCAAACTCAGGGATGCGCTACGTAAGCGATTTAACAGAGCCAAAAACACCCGACTCCCGGAAGACTGGGAAATATACAAAGAGACCCAATATGCATACAAAAAACAGATCAGAGCCGCCAGAAGGATGGCTTGGCGGAGATTCTGCGAATCCATCGAGACAAACAACGAGGCCGCTAGAGTAAGGAAGATCCTATCTACTGATCAGGACCGAACTCTTGGCGCGCTGAAAAAACCCGATAACACATACACACTAACTGACCACGAAACCAGCAAGGTCCTTCTGGAGACCCACTTCCCAAACTGCACAATCGTGGAGGACAGGACGTGGGAAGATGTACCAGAATGGACCCCAACGGATCAGGACTGGTCCAGAGCCCACAACATAGTAACGGAAGACCGAGTAAAATGGGCTATCAACACCTTTCAGCCATACAAGTCGGCCGGGCTGGATGGCATCTTTCCAGCCCTGCTGCAATGGGGGGTAGAACACCTAACGCCACGGCTGGTCGAGATCTACCGGGCCTGCATAGCGCTCAGGTACATACCTCTCGCGTGGCGTGAGGTGAAAGTCATTTTCATACCCAAACCCGGAAAATCAGACTACACGCAACCCAAGGCCTACAGGCCGATAAGCCTAACATCTTTTCTACTGAAGACCCTCGAAAGACTCTGCGACAGGCACATCAGAGATGGGCCCCTCAGAGCGAGACCTCTACATAGACAACAGCACGCGTACTCCACAGGCAAATCAACAGAATCCGCGCTGCACAGCGTGGTGTCTAAAATTGAATGCGCAGTGGATCACAAATGCTCAGCACTAGCCGCCTTCATCGACATCGAAGGCGCTTTCGATAAAACCACGTTCAACAGCATAGACTCGGCTCTCGGCAGACACAGCATAGATCCGACCCTGAGCGGATGGATCACCAACATGCTCAAACTGAGAGCCGTACAAGTGACCGTAAATAACACCACGAGAGCCATAGTTGCAAAGGGATGCCCACAAGGGGGCGTTCTCTCGCCGCTTCTATGGAACCTGGTAGTAGACACCCTCATCAAAGCACTCAACGACAAAGGTTATTTCACTGTAGGCTACGCCGACGATATAACCATAATAATAAATGGAACCCACGAAAACACCCTATGTAACCTCATGCGCCAAGCTCTGAAGATAGTAGAGGAATGGTGCAGCAAACACCAACTCTCAGTGAACCCCACAAAAACCGAACTGGTTCTCTTCACGAAAAAGCGGAAATTGGCAACCCTACAACTACCACTTTTCTTCGGAACAACTCTGAGCCTATCAACTGAAGCCAAATACTTGGGCATATTTCTGGACAAACAGCTGAACTGGGCAAAGCACACCAACTATATCACCACAAAAGCCAGTATATCCCTGTGGCAGTGTAAACGACTGCTTGGCAGGAACTGGGGAATCAGCCCCAAGGTCACCTACTGGTTGTATACCACGGTCATCCGACCGATTATCACATACGGCTCACTGGTCTGGTGGCCCAGAACAGACCTGAGCACAGCCCAAAAGGAGTTCGAAAAGCTGCAACGATTTGCATGCGTTGCAATCACTAGCAGTATGAGAACCGCACCCACCGCCGCCCTACAGGCAATGCTAGGACTGCCACCCCTGCACCTTATTGTGCGGGAGGAGGCAGCCCTGGCTGCCTTCAGACTAGACCTATCAGGGACTCTAAGCAAGGACTCCAGAGTTAAGCATACTCGTATAAAGGAGGATGCTATCAAGCGACAGCCAATGATGGCAGCACCTTGTGACAAAGCCCCGAAGACACACCACTTCCAAAGACACTACAGCATAAAACTGACAGAAGAACAGTGTGACTACTCAGGGCCGAAGGAACTGAGAGTATACACCGATGGATCGAAGACCGACTCCGGCACCGGAGTTGGAATTTTCTCACATGACCTCAACATGAGTATGTCTAGACCGCTAGGCATGCTCAACACCGTCTACCAGGCGGAGTGTGTGGGCATCATACAAGCGGTCCATGCCATAGAAGCCCGGAGAGTTACGGATTTCCACATACGCATACTCTCCGATAGTGCCTCAGTCCTCCAATCCCTGGGAAAGAAATATATCACCTCTAAACTTATACTAGAATGTCACAATGCACTAGAACGCTTATCAGTGTCTGGTTGCAACAAGGTGACACTGCAATGGATAAAAGGACACAGCGGGTCGATGGGTAACGATGCAGCGGACGAACTGGCTAGGAGAGCATCCAGCACACCAGTCTGCGGGCCCGAGCCCATTGTACCCATCCCCTTCAACCAAATACGCAGGTGGCTACAGGAGGTCACCCATACACAAGCAGTGAACTGGTGGACCTCGGCACCGGGCTGCAGGCAAGCCAAGGAAGCTATGCCCACCCTGGATAGCAAGTTAACCAGGCGTCTTCTACGCCTGGACAGGGATGGCCTGCGCCTGGTGGTGGGGACCATCACAGGACACTGCTCACTCAACAAACATTTCCACACAATGGGCATAACGGACAGTCCCCTGTGCAGGGCGTGCATGGAGACTGAGGAAACCGTCACGCACGTGCTCTTCGAATGCACGGGCGTCACCCAGATCAGAACAGAAACCCTCGGATCACCCTTATCATTCACAGACGTTCTAAACAGACCAGGAGCTTTAATTAACTTCTGGAGGGAGGTGGGCTGGTTGGAATAACCACCGACGGCCGCCATGGCCCACGCACAATGGTCCACTCGAGGACTAAGTGCGGAAACCATAACCTCTAACATAGAACATAGAATCTCACTAGCAATTCACACACTGTAGATACACAACAGAACTATACGGAGAGCGACAGTTTCTAAACGTATTCACTGCTTGACCGCCACCGGCAAACTTTGCTTATTTCCGGTTCAGCGTTATGTTGTAGACCCGTCGAGCGCCGCTAGGCGGCGCTGGCGCCCCGATTTGTCAAATCACTGACGTATTTCCGAAATGTATAATACATTTAAATTAAACTTAGATAGGTACAATAAAGAAATTCCGAGGTTTAGTCAAGACTTAAAAACCATAAGAAGCAGGGACTGGCCACTAGTTCAAAATAAATAAAATATGGACGAGCAAAACAACCAATAGGAACTTAAATTAAATGAAATATAGTGCGAAACAGACATCAGGTAAGGAGATATTCAATTCAATTACCTAATGGTTGCCGTGCGGAACACACCTCTGGCTGCGATGCGACGTGAATGGTCCTGAATCGTGAACATAGGCTAGGAGATAGTAAATTTTTATTGTTCTAACCATGTTGGAAATGGGTACCTATTAGGGGCTTGTTGTGAACAGATGAACTTAGAATAGAATAGAAGCAGTAATATAGTTTGGTAATAATAACTACCGTTTAATAGGTAAGGTTGGTAGGGACATAGCTAGCTACGAAATAGCTAGGTATACATACATAATTGTATAGCTAAGCTGGCTCACTGATGGAAATCTTTACTAGTCAGGAAGATGAGTTTTAGTACTTTCTTGGTTCTTCTTACATTTAGAAACGTAACGTTTATGTGTTACGTTTTTAAATCAAAAATTTTATACATACTGTTCGGGCGCCGTCGGATATCTTCGTGCCAGACGTCGGGCGGCTGAGCGGGCGCGCGGGACGCGGATCTATGAGAGGGCCGTAGGCCTGGCACTTCAAAAAGGAACGCAACCGGCGACACACGCGTGGCTTTTATTGTCTTACTGTACAATATATATAGTCAGTTTTACAGTCCACTGCTTTTCATTTTAATTTCGAGTTTAGGTCCAAACACATACAGTGTTTCAATTTGCTGTCTGTCTCTCCACCTAATAATGCCGCGCCTGAACTTGTTTTCATGAACTAGACTGTTTACGTTGCCTGAGTAAAGTCTGAGCTAAAACATAGATTTTAACAACGTTTAGACACGGAATGAGCCTCGCCTATGAATATACTACTTTGTTGACTCCCGCTAAATGGCGAACGAGCGAGCTAGTTCAAAAACTACGAGCAAGGGGTGTTTTTAAAATGGCAACACCTTTGAGTTGGAACATGTTTTACGTTTACCGGTCTATGGAATCATTTTCTTTTTGAAATTTAAAAAAAGATTCTAGCTTCGCTTGTTAATTTGTTGGATGACTTTTTCCACCAAATTAGCAAGCGATGCTAAAATGAATCTTTGAAAAAGTTGAATGAGAGAGTTGGTTGTATTTTTACGTTACATATTCAACCGTTCATTTTCTATTTTAGGACTTAATTCTTTTTCTGTTATACCTTACTGCCTGCGTGGGCAACTTGGCCCAAAAACGTTGGAACTTTTTGCGAATTGAAAATATCAAGTTTTAGCTTCCGTGTTACTTAAAGCACTCTTCTATAGTACACTGCGTTCATTATATCTTGTCCTGTGACGCAATTAGTAGCACTGTTGTGTCAGTTTCCATTTTGAACTCTATTAGTTTTGAAAATAAACTTGACAATCAAATGGTGCCAACATAACGGCAAGGGACAAGTTATAGTGAACGGTCTGTACTTTACTTGCCTTATTACGTCCATTATTTCACAAAAACAGACAACGACTATACTAATTATCTACCTACCAATGATAATCAAAAGAAGTATATCCTAATCGAACAATACCTTGGGATATAAATATTCCCAATTTACCTATAATATGCATAACATTCATAGCATAATACATGTAGGTACTTAATATATAACTTAGTTAAACCATAGGTACCCCATAAAGTGATAGCGCTGTACAATTTAAAATGAATTTAATAATTACCAACACCTTTATACCTTTGGTAGTTGGCGGTCATAATTTATCCGTAAGGGACATGGAGCAGGAATAGATGGAGTGTTATCACACAACGTGTAACTGAATTAATGCACATTATGAAATCAGTTTGTCCAGAATCGTTAACTGAATCGATTTCTGTCAATTTTAATAAAGGTATATTTTACCCAAAAATTATTAAAACTACGTAAATGTCAGTCACACTTCCGCTGTACAGTCAAAACAAACTGAAATTGACGAACTACTACGCTAGACCCGTACCTAAATGTGTACGACTGTGTGCGTGCGTAGATTTGTAATGTGACAACAATTTTCTCCGACAGTTAGTATAAATAATTTAATTAATAAACAATGTTTTATACATAATAGCAAACATTCACTGTATACTGTTATCATGTCACCAAACACCCCAACTGTAATATTATTTTATTATAATATTATAATTGGGGTGTTTGGTGATGTGCGTTAATTCCGGGACATGTTGCATAAAAGTAATGAAGAATCTATGCCAGTTTCGCAATTTTGATCAACTACCTACCTAAAAAAAATGTTGAAATCTATATAAAAGATCAAAGCAGAAACGATTTGGTAAATATTAATCTAAATCTAAAGCTAGATATAATTTATATCGTAATGACTGTTATTGACTCACAAAAAAGGCTACAACGCTCTTTTTGAGGTTAGACAATTATTATTAAGAGCAAATACAAATATTTGAATGAGCACTCCATTCCTTCATAC
The DNA here is from genome assembly GCA_914767815.1 of Eupsilia transversa. Lineage (NCBI taxonomy): Eukaryota > Metazoa > Arthropoda > Insecta > Lepidoptera > Noctuidae > Eupsilia > Eupsilia transversa. The sequence goes on from OU611880.1 coordinate 5,230,418, forward strand.
TCCGTGGTGTAAAAGGTAGGCTGGCCTCGCATAATCATATTTACAGCTAGCCTACGTCGCCTTTGTTTCGTTCATTATTCAGTCTTTTGTCTTTCCCGTAATAACTTTTAACCCCTTTATTATCTTCGCTTTATGGCCAAAACAATTTTTCTTCCTGGATTTTCGTGGGAAGAATTGATTGATGTTCAGGAAATGTGAATAAGAAAATTTCCTTCAAAATAATTATTTTGTTTTTGAGTCAGTCATATTTTGTTTCAAAGATATTTTCCAATTAAAAAGGGGGAACCAATTCATGTTGCCATTAATTTATTTTTTGGTTTGAAAGGCGAGTTCTTTAAGTGTCTTTTATTCAGCACGTTAAAAACTGAGTGCTATTTTAACCGACTCCAAAAAAGAAGGAGGTATAAGAAGTATATTTTTTTTTTTTATTTGTTTGACACGGCAGCCATTTACATGAACTACACTATCAACAAGCGCGGTTTACATTCGTCTGTATGTTTTTTTTTTTCGTTTTCCTTTTGAGTCAAATTGACCTTTGTGGTGGCCTCAAAAATTCTAAAAGTATCTAGAGGTAACGAGACTTATTGTATTAAAATGTAGATACTGTATGAGTCGCTCCTGTCGATCCACTTTGTATGCAAAAACACCTGTTTTTGTTTTGTTTGCCATTCAAAGCAAGCTAGTGGTTTGGTGTTGGTGCGATATAAAAAACGATAGGTACTGGTGTTTAATGAAAATGATTTTTTTTCTCTAATCTTATGACTTCTTTGACCCGTTTATCTTTCTTATCGCTTCTGTTGACACCTTATCGTTATCACCCAGTATGCAAATTCACTCTAGTCTAGCGATGCGACTTGCGACGCGATTTACGACGCGACATGCTCGCACGTCACCTGTTGTTGACGTTGAAGATCGGGCAAAGTGGAGGAAGCTCAGTCGGAAGGCGGACCCTGGCAATAGCCGGGACTAACGCCAGGTGGAAGAAGGAGGAGATGCTCGCACGTCACCGGTTTCCGTCCGACGCGTCTCGGTGACTCGTGGCAGGGTGTAAAATTCACTAACACTCTATGAAAAAGGGAGGATCCTCCGACCAGACGGGTGTCGTGTCTGGCGGGCGACTGCCCAACAATTGATGTCGGATAGTCTTATATATGTTGATCGCGCGGAAACTCTAATAGTGCGATGCAGAATTTGTGTGATGTCAGGTCTTTGATGAGTAGTTCGCATGTGGCGATGTAAATGCCGCTACACTCTAAACAACTTATTTCATTTATTTCCCCAGGAGTCGTTGTCGCAAGACTCGTGTTGCTTGAGCGTGTTCCTCCTCTCCTCAGGGTACGGCGCAACGCAGACCAAGAGAAGCAAAAAAAACACTGAAAAAGAAAAGAGTAAAGTTGTACCATCATCGACGTAGAAATTGTAAACTCCACGTCTTCATTTGCATGTCGGACAAAGACATCATAAGTTTGTCCTCTTCATTTGCAGTTTACAACACTGACCGTAAAGTTTAATATTCAAAGTCAAAAGTCATCAAACAATCTTCTGCTATCTAATTGCGTAACACATTTTCGTAAACGATTAACACTAATCTGTTTCGTTTTGACAGTTTCACATCAAATGTATGAAAGACGAGGCCGGTAAGGTGCTGTCCAAAGAGGACGAAATAAAAGAAAGATGGAAGGTTTATTTTGAAAAATTAATGAACGTAGAGAATGAATGGAATGGTATGCTCAAAGAGGTTAATTAGCATGGATGAAGTAAGAAAAGCAGTCCAAAGTATGAAAAATGGAAAGGCCCTGGGCCCAGACGATATACCAGTAGAAGTATGGAAGAGTTTAAAAGAAGATGGATGTATGTAGCTGACTTTATTCTTCAATAAGTTGTTGCATGAAGGAGGGATCCAGATAGAATGATGCAATAGTTCGCATCTTCAAGAATAAAGGTGATGTACAGGACTGCAACAACTATCGAGGGATAAAGCTCATGTCACATAGTATGAAGGTATGGGAGAAAGTAATAGAGAAAAGACTGCGAGAGAAAAGTATGGCTGTAGGCTTGCACCAACTTCCTGTTGATTATGGACGCTCTCACGACGGACATGCAGGAAGAAGCACCCTGGTGCATGCTGTTTGCCGATGACATTGTAATTGTATTTTTTTTAGTATGAATGTCGATGGCTATAAGACTAGGGGAAGACCAAAGAAAAAATGGATGGACTGCCGAGATGACGGCTAATAGAGAAGTATGGAAGAAAAAGACATGTTGCGCCGGCCCCAAATAAATTGGGATAAGGCCAGGAGAATGATGTTTCGTTTTGACAGTTCATTCATTCCATTACTTACGTTTTTTTTTTCGAACTTGGTATGCTATGGATTATTAATCAGTTTCAAAACGATTCAGGATGTGACTGATCGTGTATTACGTAATTAGGGTGCTGCTCTGTGATCCTCTCTGTTTGAACGGATCTTTAACGTTTCATGAGCCAGGCTTCGAATCGCAAATTATTATAACTCGTTTAGTGAGCGAAGGTCGGACAATCACTTTGAGTAAAACAACAACTACAATCGTTTTTCATCGACAAAACACTAGTTTTGAGTTTGCCAACTAAAGCGGTAGGGTAAGACATTCATTTGGTTATTAATTGATCAAAAAATATAGTACTGGTGTCATTTCACATTACTACTATTCCTGTCAACCCCTCCAAATATTTAGAAAATACCCGTGGTGTAGTGTAATTCATTAATCAAAAGATTTTAATAATCGTGCTTGTGCGCCGTCTTTTATAATAATACTTGAACAAATAATGTTTACTTTAAAAGAAAGCCATTTCTTTTACGTTCACAATTAGTTTATTGCGTTTCTTTCGTTGTTCGTGCATGTTTCAAGTCAGTTAGTTGCCGGGGAAAACATTTTTGTAAAATGTTTAGGTAAGTAACATTATTGCATCCTATTAGTTACGGTATTCTGAAGAAGTATAATTTTATTTTGTATTTAAATAATTTGTATGTAAAACTTTATTCATTAATTATGAGCCAGACCAGTTTGTAGCCGGTTGCTTTTCAAGGTTTTATATTGGTCACTAATCCGACGTTTGCAGATGTTATGCCATTACGATGCATCGTAATGGCGTAACATCTGCCTCAAGGCTTTATCTCGATATCAATAAAAGATTAGGTTGTTCACAGATTTTGGTTAAAGGTAACCCATAAACATGAAAGAGGTTATCTTATGATTTACTAGCTTGACCGCAGCTTCCCCCGTATATTTAAAATATTAATGCCTTTGTACACGGCACAGATCTTTACGGTACGGCGTTTAAGCCACGCCGTAGAAAAAATGTGTCGGACAGCAATAGCTTCCATACAAAAATGACGCCCATGCCTACACGCGGCGTATTAACCGCGTCGTAGAAAAACGTGTCTGTCAACAAGCTTCCACAGTGATTCACACAACATTGATGACCGTGCCTACACACGGAAAGAAAAACGTGTGTACAAAGGGCCTAGTAGGTATGAATAGGCTTGCGTATGATCACTATCACACCTGATAGTAAGCGATAATGTGGTCGGCGATGGAACACGATTGCCTAGAAGCTAGCTAGCATTATTTTTTAATTTAATTTGCCCGTTTTTGTTCTTCAGTCTCAACAACGCATCATGTCTGATGCCCACCACGGGGGTGGGACCTCAAATTTTCGCTGCAACGCTGCAGTACTTTGCAGCAGCACAGTGCCTTCTCAACCATGGGGCCGTACCTGAATCTAATGTTGCGAGTATGTTTTACATTATTTGTTAAAAACACAAAATTTTGTAAGGTTAAAGAATTCGACTGATGAATTACTGTGTGTGTAGCATGGCTGTGTTCAATCACAATCTGAATGGTTTTGAAGGATATTGCTAATCCATTGCTTCATATATTCGAAAAAATTGTCTGCTCAACAACGTAAATAACGCAATTAATGATGCTATTGTGTTTTGTTAGTGTTAGTGTTTTTTTAAGGAAGTTTGGCAATAATTCCTTCTGCACATGTGGCCTCCCTGGTACCTCAATAACGGCATAATTATGTAAATGTCTATTAACTGCTCCTAAATTACGATATGTATTTTATTTTAATTTTTTATTTACTTGACATATAGTTTCATTATTTGACATTATATGCCTACAATTCCAACTTAAAGTAGAGACTTTTGTGGAATACGGGGTTTTCATTCGGATTGGTTAAAGTTGTAGTGACAACCATTTGGTTTAAATAGGTTTTTATTATTTTATTCGACCTTTATATAGATTCCTTTATATTTTGTGAATGTTGTGAATGTGAGAACGTTGTAGGCGCAACAGACTGTCGATTTGCAGACTATTTTCTATATTTTTTTTAAGTACCTTGTTGACAGGCCTACGCTGTCCTCTCATACCTATTCAAACTGTACATTTTTGAAAGCATTGTAAAACCCATTTATTTTGGAGTGGAGTGGAGTTTCTTGCCGGCTCTTCTCCATAGGAAACGACCAATTGGAACCGTGCACCTAGCTTCTGACGTTTCATAAGTGCCCATGTAGGTTTATGTGAAATAAAATATTTTGATTTTGATTTTAATGTGCTATTTGTGTAATACTTATAGTAAACAATAATGCAAAATGCAATAATCCCCGCGCATAGAGTTTAGCGGCCAGTCGTCGTCCCCGCGCCGCGCGCCCTGGCAATAACTTATGTTTTGTATAACTTATGTAAGAAGCGTCACTGTGCTTAGTAGCCATGGTCATCTGTCACTAGACTTTATCCTGGACACTTTCCAGTGTCCAATTTTATTAACTCTCCTTCTCCACCCACGATACTCTTAAGGTCTCAAGAGTGTGTTACGCAAGTACCCCGATGGTTACGGGCACGGTTGGCGTAGTGCTTATGTGATTGACTGGTGCGCTGCGTGTCGTGGATTCGATTCCCGCACGGAACAAATATTTGTATGGCCTACAAGAAGTCGTTCCGGGTCTGGCTATTTGTGTATGTGAGTTTAAATGTTTGTAAACGCACCCACAATACAGGAGAAATTCCTAATGTGGGGCAACGTTTGAAATATATTTTTAAAATTATATTATAATATGGTTAAGTGGTTATATGGGTACCTACAAGTAACTTTACATCTTTCATCTCTAAGGTTGTCAAAACGTCGGCAATCCCCTTTGTGTTGGTATTTGAACACCTCAAATAACTGGCCACTTGGAATCTAAAAGTCCAGATTGACCACACTGGACCACGCCAGTGGGACGAACGGGAATACACGTTCCATTTTATCACATTGGAAATTAACATCATTTTTAATACAGTAAAATAATGTTAGACATACGTACATTTATTTTTCAGATTTCCAAAGTTTCGACTTCATAATAATCGGCGGCGGAACAGCGGGGAGTGTGGTCGCGAAACGACTTAGCGAAGTTAAAGGGTGGAAAATACTGCTCATAGAGGCCGGAGGCGACCCGCCTGTTGAATATTATGTAAGTCCCAAAGAGGACATGGTCGTAGGACATAGGGGCTTTATAAAATTGTTGGTGATACTTTACAAATATCTACATTAAAGAAAAAAAAATTGTCAAGCTATTACCGTCAACTTCTTCAACCTTAATTTTTTTTATATAGTATTGAAAATGCCATTATCTTAAATGATCAAACAATTATAGCATAAGCATAATCAGACTTTAATCTTCACACTGCTGCACTGCTAGGACACAGACGTTCTCTCTATTAGAGGGAGTGTGACGCGGGCCCAGTGCCTCTGGGTAGTTGTCACGTATGTCTTTGAATTTTTGGTTCTAGGACATGCCGGTTTCCTCACGATGTTTTCCTTAGCCGTTTTGACAGCATGAAATAATTTACACAGTAAAGCGCTTTCGCGGCTTACTACTGGGCCACCAGACTGCTCAATTATAGATTTAACAAAAAATACATGTCTCTACTACTTTGCTTGTAAACCATGTTGTAACACGTATTTATGTTAATTCAAAACATTTCAGATACCTGGCCTAGACAACACTATGGCTGACAGTGAATTCAACTGGAAATCTGTATCAACGAACAATGGAGCGATAGATCAGGCGATTGTTAACGGCTCCATAAAACTGTCGAGGGGCAAAATGTTCGGAGGTAGCAGCAGTCTCAATGAAATGCACTATATTCGAGGACACGGCAAAGATTTCCAAAAATGGTTCGAAGCTGGCAATGTGGACTGGAGTTTTGATGACATACGTCGATGTTTTAAGAAAGCTGAAAGTCTTCAAAATAAGAAATTATTGAAGGATCCTACTATAAGCAAGTTTTACGGCAAGGACGGACCAATAGTTATAAATAGATTCAACAGCACTAAAAGAGATATTACTAACGGAATTTTGAAGGCGTGGCATGAAATTGGAATCAAGTATGTTCCTGACTTGAATGTAGCTGGTCTTATGGGTTCTGGAATTGTAACAGCAACAGCAGCTGATGGAGTGAGGCAAAGTATAAAAACAGGATATTTAGAGCCAATCAAAAACAAATGGAACATGAAAATACTTAAAAATACTTTCGTAAGGAAGGTATTAATAACAGAGGATTCCAAAGTAGCTTTTGGTGTCGAAGTAGAAAAAGATGATAGAATCCTGACTTTTTACTCAACACATGAAGTTATTCTTAGTGCTGGAGCGGTGAATACTCCTCAACTATTAATGTTGTCAGGTATTGGCCCTGAAGACCATCTGCGTTCTAAAAATATTACATGTTTAGTTAATTCCCCGATGGTAGGACAAAACCTACAAGACCATCTCTCCGTCCCAATAACTATATATGGTAATGGACCAGAGAAAATGACAACAAAAGAAAGTCATCGTGATGTTGTGAACTATATTTTAGATCGTACAGGAAGCTTAGCCGAAAGTAGTATGTTCACAGATATAACAGCATTTTATTCAACCCAGAACATTTCATCTCATCCAGAATTCCAACTGTATCTCTCAATAATACCGAAGAACACTTTTGACTTGAAGCAATTCTTGAAATCACAGTATAGATACTATGACTCAATTGTAGACTCAATAGTAACATTAAACAAAAACCATTCACTGTATTTCTTCGCCTTAAGCCTTTTGCACCCATATTCAACAGGCAATGTCTCCTTAAGTACAAATAACCCTAATGATGCTCCACTTATATTCACAAATTACTTTGACGACCCAAGAGATCTAAAAGCAGCAATTCCTGGAATCAAGTTTGCGTCAAAAGTTGCTAAAACCATATTTTTCAAGAATATAGAAGGATTTTTAGGACGAATGAGCTGGCCAGCTTGCGACAGTTTTGAATTAGATGGTGATAAATACTGGGAATGTGTTAGTACTAACATGGTAACTTCAATGAGTCATCTTGTAGGTACTTGTAAGATGGGACCTGATCCGAAGACATCGGTCGTAAATAGTAGATTGAAGGTCCATGGGGTAACGCACCTAAGAGTGGTAGATGCAAGTGTGATGCCAGAAATAACTAGTGGTAATATAAATGCACCTAGTATTATGATAGCAGAGAGAGCGGCAGAGTTTATAAAAGAAGAATATAACAATATTTGAAATAAGTTGTAAAATAATGTTATTCTGAAGATATAGTTTTTATTTTTAAGATGCTACATTGCACCTATCTCTAAGTAAAATAAGTGAACAGTATAATTTTTATATATATATTTAAATTATTTTAATTTAAGGTAATTAATGTGATATTCATCATAACAAAAGAACTGTGAGAAACGTTATACTTTGCAAGATTTTGTAACACGGGGCTAATTACAAAATAACAATTAGGTAGGTACTTAGCGAAAAGGAAAACATTTTGATACGAAAATAAATTTTGTAAAGATTGTTAAAGTTTTTTCTTTAAATTCCTGGAACATTGTTACGTTAATGAAGTCCCTAAAATGAATAATTTTGAACTTCCACCTTCCGAGCAAAAGGTTAAAAACAACGTTTATTCTGTTCTATTATTGTTCGGGTTTTTATTTTTCCTAACAAAAGCATGAAGTACGTACTACAACTCTTTGTTTGAGGAACCCTTAAAATACCGGTTTTATTTTGAGAATTTATTTAGAAAGGTAATTTCATACTTTTCAGAACTTTTTCGTAACAAAACTGGAAATGCTTATACAACATCTTGTTCTGGCCCAATTTATTTATAAATATGTAACATTTTTTGTTTATTGTCAACGTAAACTTTTTTCAAGATAATATTTACATAATTTAAAAACTTACAGGCTTAAAATGTGTATTTAATGTAAATGTAAACTTACAACTTACTTCGCAATTAGGTTTTTTAACAATACGCCGCCTTTTAATGCAAGGGTTCGTCGAACTTTTACTGTTTATAATTATTCTGACAGCTAATTATAATATCTTCACCAGTCACACACCAGGCGCTGTAGGAAAAAGATAATAATCATCAATCCCGAATAAATTACTTCTGTAATAAGTCTTTTGATTTGTATGTAGGTATATATCATAACATAAAACGACCAAGATTCAATCTGCTATTGATTGAATATGACATGTATTTAATCGAATCTCTCAAATTCTCCTTTTGCGCTCCGAAAAATATTAATAAACACTTATAATGATTATTATATCTTGTTTTGAAAGCGTCAATGTTTTCAGATTTGGATCATCAGGTGACTATGAAGTGTTCAATGTCGATTAGGAGTGAGGCGTATATATGGTAACAGTTAAATAAAACAGGTATCACAAGATAACAGACTGTAACTGTGACAAAAACACTGAAAAAACAGCTTCTGTTCCACGACGAGATAACAGAATCCATCCAGTCACATTAAGCTTGTCTCTATTCATGCTTATAGCAGTTACCTTAGTTAGAATAAGATAAAAATGTTACTGTTACACTGTGACACCCTGTTATATCGTCCGTCACAAGCTCTTTCCTTTTCTCACATAGGTGTAACACCTTAGTTAGAAAGAGAAGTACCTACGTGTCCTAAGAACAGATGTTACACTAAACAGGTTAAAAATGTATAACTGTGCATCTGTGGTAACAGAGAACACATACCAGTTTCTTCCCACATAGTATGAAATAACAGCCTGTTATTTTGTAACAGGTTTTTGGAACTGTTATTTACGTGGGACAGGAACAGGCGGAACAGATATGTGATTTTACCTGTCACAAACCACTGCTAATGTCGATTATATAAAACAGGCATAATAACAGGTATGACCACTCTTTATGTGTTTTTTTTGCCTATAATATAGTAGGTACCCCCAATCTTTTTTTAAGGATCGCTATACAGGGTGTTTGAGATAGGTGCGGTCAAATTTAAGGGTGTGGTACAGGCAATCAAACTGAAAAACTTTCTCGGACTATGGAGGTTTAAAGGCATGAGGAACAGTGTGGAAAGTTCACTCATCCTCTATAGAACAAGAAGGTTCCATACATTTTGACCGCGTAGGTAATGCATTTTTCTATGAAACAGCAGATTTTGTTTCTAACCTAACCGTCTAGAATCACGAACTGAAATCATGGTTACGGTTTGCGCGTCAACGTCCGTGCCACCCTGTATAACATTGAGCCCTCTCCACAAGACATGGCAATGACAGTCAAGCGTGAAGCATAACATTTCCATTCGACCTAACTAACAGGATTATTTACAGGTAAAAGACAAATGATCTGAATTTTTTTCAAGTTTACTCATTGCCTTTTCTTACCCTTATATTGACTCCTTTTCCCCTCTATTTTTATTTGCTTACCCTATATGGGTTATTATGGTAATGATGAGTAATGTCGTTCTATTATTTATATGAATGACTTTATTGTTGTCTTACCGGTTTGACGTCAAAAAGGGTTATAGATTTGTTTATTGGGTTTAATCGGTTATTGTAGCTAGTCAATATGTTTTACTACGCTCTGAACTGTTTTCTCATTGTCCAGTCAGCTACAAAAGTCTATTTAGACTTAAGTTTTTAAATGTTACTTAATAATGAGCATATTATTAAAATCGGAATAGAAGTAAATTTGTAAGAATATCTGTTAGCTATTATATTAGGTATTCATTTAATTCCATATTTTTATTAGTATTCTAACTCTATTTAGATGATATGTAAAAGTGAAGAGTTAATTAACTTTTGTTGCTAATCGGCTGAAAAATTGGTAACCGCAAATTACTGTAAGTAGGAGATATACCCAAGGACGATACACACTACAGAAAGCCACCTGGACGAAGGACGATACAGTTTAACCTTTTTATTTTTATTAGAATATTATCTCTTATATCTTAACAAAAGATCTATTATCTGTATCAACCGTTTCATTATGCTAAACATAATTCATGCGGCGTTCGACTAAGTTCACCGAGGCAGACCTGAGTCATTATCATGGCAAACGTGGTAGGAATACAAAACTGTTGAGGATCTAAGATGTCTTGATAAGTACACCTATAAATTGGTCGTTGACATTTCATCGTCTTTCACGATAAGGTTATTTTTTAATAAAGATTATGTTTTTTTAATTATTTACTGTGCCCAATCAACATAGGAGTTGTGTTAAAGTAAAAAGGTAGCATTCCGGCTCTGCCGTCCAAGTAAACGAAAACATTGAAATAAAAATGATTTTTATCAGTGCAAAGTTGCTGTGTTTTTCACATTGGTCCATGGATACCAATTGATAAGATTTTTTGGTAGTATTTTATTGATCTCTTCTTCGGCAAAAACAAACTGCAATGAAGATAATCATTTGAGACCACAGACGCACGTAGCAGACCAGGGGCCCAAGTCTACTAATTTATAAACGTTACAATGGGGTCACAATGGTTAGTATTTGACAGTTTTTGTATGGCAAATCTGTCAAAAACTAATTTAACACTCAATATTGTTTTGAATAGAGTTTTCACACAATGCATACACTACCCAGTAAAAAAATGTATGGTGCGCTAACAAGCCGGGAACTATTTGCTTAGTGCAGCCGCATCGTAAAAAGTAGCTAAAAACCAGTCCTTTTCCCAGCTTTAAATAACAGACGTGCTTCTGCGAATAGGGCAACGAGCAATGTGCATTCTCACCGCGATACTAACAACCAGTCATGGTGGATACCATCGAAGAATGCCGAAGAATAATCTGGATAAGATAAACGAGGACACATGGACGTTGTCCCAGAATAAAGTTGAACAGTATTGGAAGTTGTGTGTCTGAGCCTTTTTGGGGACGTGTGATTGTTCATAAATTGTTTTGGTTATGTTGTGCGATCCTGAAAAAACATTGTTCTCCTTTTGAATTTCGCCGCAGTCGTAAAAAAGCTCCCTTTAGCAAAGGCAGTCGTGAAAGTCATCTTACGGATTGTCAAGCGGAGCTGAGTGCTTCAATCATCATCGGAACTACTTTGCCGTAGTGAAAGCACAGTTAAATATGTTTAATCCCTGACCTAGCAATCCATGCAAACTATTGGACACCAACATAACTATTAGTACTTTAGAGGTATGAGGAATAGGGTTCACTCATCCTCAATTGAAAAGGGAGGAACCTCCGACCAGTCGGGTGTTGTGTCTGGCGGGTAAGTGCCCAACGGATGTCGGATAGTCTTATATGTGTAAGTCGCGCGGTAAACTCTAATAGCGCGATGCAGGAATTGTGTGTCGTCAGATCTTTGATGCTTAGTTCGTATGTGGCGTTGTAGATGCCGCCATAGTACAATATTAATCTTTTTCTGTTAGGATGCCAACTATAGTCCGAAAAATATGTACCTAAACCTGATTCCGTGAATACCTACCTTTAACTGGTATGTTCATTACTTCTTATTAAAAAGCACCAAAACTTTAAAATACATTTACCTAATACTCAGATAGAGAAGAGGTCACTGATATCATGTCGCTTTATACCAAAGCTTCTGAGATTTGCGGCGTCCCGCAAGGGTGACCCGACAGTGCGATAGTCATCGTGAATCGTTTACGTTGACTGTGGTCCCGAATGACTCAGACACTGGTCGTAACTTTGACCTCTGTGAGGCCATGAAGGTTACGTTTTGATATTTGGTTATCAGTTTGAATATAAGTCAATACCTTACTTTTGTTTTGATTTTTCTCAACACTTCGGCCAGTGGATTGTTTAAGGAACTATTTAAACATGTGTGAATGTAGTTTAGTTACCTAGTTGACGATCATCATCATTCTTATTATAATCCAATTTGCGATTTTAAATATTTATTTACAAGGCAGATATGAGTGAAAACCAGGGACGCTGTAGGAGGATAGTGACCTTAGTGGTGATGTTGCAGGTCGCGTTCTGTAGTTTCTGCCTGTACCCATGGGAAAAAAAGCGTGAGTTTTATGTAGGTCCTTATATATTTTTTATTTTTATAACATAGGTAGACAAAATATATTCAAAATATAAGAGTCTCCAAAATGTAATTAAAAACAATTTAATATGATATTCGCGCAAGTGGATGTAAGCTTCAGAGATTTGCGGCATCCCGCAAGGGTTTAGCCGACCACGTATCGCTTACGTTACGTGTGGTCGCGACTGACCGCGTCCGTGGTCTAAACTTTATTCAGCATATTCTGGGGGTCATGTTTTGTTGTAAATTACTTTGTTCGAGAAGTTTCCCGAGTAGGGTGGTGTGTGCTCTACCTGGCTTGATATCGACTGGGATTAAAACACGGGCTTGTTTATATTTCCGACGAATCATCAAATATTTTGGAACGACAAAATGTTCATTTGCAACACGTGGTCGGTTACCTTTAAATTACCACTCCAATTGAGTGCAGTTTGTCAGGTTTAAAAGAAAAGATGACATTTAATAACTACTAAAAAAACCTAGATTTAGTAAGTCAGGGAGTAATTTCCAAGTCACATGCTCTACGTACCCAGGACATAAATTTTGATTGGAAGTCAAACTTTGGACTTTTAAGGACTAATAGCATGGCAGTCGACAACTGTCCGAACGAGGATAAAGTTTTGCCACTGCGTAGAAAAATAATGTAGGTATTCGCAGCGGGGACCGAAAACCTTTATGAATTACAATAAATGTATCGAAGATTTTGGTTACCTCTAATACTAAAGTTACCGCTATCAGGGTAACCCAAGAAGGAGAAACATGATCCACTTTTAGGCTAAAGTTTTAATACCGGTTACACACACAAAGGCGATGCGCGCCCTTGACTAATACCAACGGCACGTGTAAGATAGAGGTAATTTTTATTTCGGTAACCGGTAACCTTTAAAAATACCTTTGAAACATAAATGTAACCGAATAAATACCCGTATTGATCATATCGGGTTCGGTCCCGGATTCGCAGACAGACTGCAGTGCCTAAACTCAGATTAACATTGCAATAGCTTTTTTTATTGCGAACCGCGAAGACCTTCGAAAATTTCAAAATTAAACACATTTTATGTGCAACAACATACTCATAAAGTTGCCATTGTATTTTCGATTTTTCTTTCATTCTGTGGCGAGGATATCTGCCGTGGGGAAAACAACAGTTTATCACTCAGTGCTCCTGAAAAACAATGCGGGTAGACAGATTAATGCGCTTATAAAGAAATTTTGATCTTTAAACCATTTATTGAACTCACATCGTTGTATGTCTGTCCACCTGCTTGTTTAAACTGTTGAGAGGACTAAATGCCATTCAAGGATATTGTAATTTTTTGGTAGGTATGCAACCGTTTTATATGTATTCCATCCATCCCTAATAGAAGTTAACCTGCAACTGAAAATTGTTTTCACGTGGAGGTAATTGCGAACACAGCTAGTAGTTAATTTACTAAAACAACACCACAAAACACACACCGCTCTATTAAATCCTAATTTATTATGCTTACCTGTAACTAAAACAAAGCTACGTCAACAACTAGCCCCGCAATAGATAATAGCCGCAGTACCAAATCTGCGGACCATATCGCAGAACAAACTAACCAAAAATTAACTTTTGCTCCACACAAACGTTTGTCATTCAATGTTTGCAGGGATTAGCAACGTGGGCGCGATTCCCTATTGTTAAAATATTTACTGCTAACCAACCCGTTTACTTAGGACCAGTATAGTTCCTGACTCAGCAATGGACCCCTAAACATCGCCATACATAATCTTCGGCGCTGTAATCATGTGAAAATAGCCAAAGGTAACGCGGAATTTGGGTCAGAGCTCTTGCGGGACCGATTAGAGGGGATTTACAACCAAACCGTACTGTTTTTGCATTATTTATATGTAATTCTCTGGATATTTTATTTCGTGGCGGTAATTTGGAGATAAATTGGTGTGGTTTGTAGCTTCAGGTCGTTTAGCTGCAACATAAAAAATTTTGTTTGTAGGTAAGCTAGTGTTTGGACACACAACAATGACATTTAATAAGTTGATTAGCAATCATATCTGATCCGAGAAATACCTTAAGTATTTGTACAAATGACTTTGCTTGAAATGTAAATCGGTAGACCTAGATAGATAAAGAGATCGACGATAGAACTGGATGAACTATACCTACCCACTTCATTGTTACCATTCTAAATATTATATTTATACGAACATTTAGGACTAAGTATTGTATTTATTTTATATTTTATGTCTTAAGAGGGTTTATCCTGAAAGTTGGCAACGTCGCAAATAGATGTCAAATATCGCTGTTTTGATTAATTTGATAATATTTCTGTATGGAAATAAGAAATGTGGCTAACCAATTGACTAGAATATTGATTATGAAATGCAATAATTAATATCGTAACACCGAATAGTTAGTTTTAGATGTAAAAAAAGTATTTGGTAACTTTCCAAATGCCTTTTTTTCACCTAAAACGGGTACAACATCAAATTCAATGTTATAATTGCAATTCATTATTAATATTCTAGTCAATTGGTTAGCCACATTTCTTATTTCCATACAGTATGTCCGTTGTGGATAAAAAAAAAAAAAAAAAAAAAGTATTATTTCCAAATTAATCGAAACAGATAAATATTTGACAGCTATTTACGACGTTGCCAACTTTTAGGATGCACCCTCTTAAGTTGTTATTGTTATTTCATTATTTGCTGCACCGATTGACGTCACCACATCAACGCCGGCTGTCGCTGAAAACCAGCGCTGGGGCTCTGTCTCGCATAGGATCGCAGCATTATGCTGAGCGATGGGCGTTTTGCGTGGATGTGACGCATATTTTCCCCCAAATTGTTATTTTCGTGTATTAGTGTTTTCTTTGCGTTATGTTTGCTGCAAATAAACGTATTTTCTTTTTTTACCCTACATAATTACCTACAGTAAAAAAAGTAAAAGAAGTACAGGAAAGGAAAAAACTTTCATGAAATAAATGAAACCAAATGAGAAAGAAAATTTTATTGCCCGGTCGTTCATTTGCCTAACAGACTGCATTGGATTACTTTTCCCAAGATTAAACTAAGTTAAACTGCACTTTGAACTGCTTTTAGACTTCTGAATTGGTCCATCATTCTTACTGTCCATGAAATCTAAACTTATTTGGATGATGTTTTCAGTTAAAAACATCTGAGAGCGAATGTGACTAAACTTTTACACCTAGTATAAGTCTTATCCTGCGAATAAATTGACAGATTTTCCATACAAAACTATCAGATGTCCAATTTATTTCACGGATAAATAAAAGATATCTGACTTTGGTAAAATCAGCCCTAAGTCAAGGAAACAGCGGGACGCACGCCTTGTCCAAGTAAATAAACGCTCGTTTTGAGTTTATTTAGCAATGTTCCTGAAACAGGTCAACAGGGGCCTAAGTCTACTAATTTATAAACGTCACAATGGTGTCATAATAGTTAGTTTTTGACAGATTTGCCATACAAAAACTGTCAAAAACTAACCATTATGACACCATTGTGACGTTTATAAATTAGTTGACTAAGGCCCCAGATTGTTCGATAATTTATACCCATTGTCTCATTGTCTTCACGCAAAAAGAACTAACTAAAATTTTTGAAACTCGTAGCTACGAAAAGTATGCGTAAGATTTTATATATAAAAATAAAACAGCAGCATTTTAATTCTAACTATTATATTTGCTTTTAAAGTATGTATATGTTCCTGGGTCGGACAGTGTTATTGGTTTTATCCATCTGGAATTTCTCAGCAGCAGCATAGTGTCTGGATTTATTTGTGTCCGGTTGATGACAATAGGCTCACCCCCCATTACATGGGACTTAAACATAACTGGTGAAATGTGGGTTTACTATAGGTGCACCACTGTCTAACCCTTCGGGGACTACAGGCGTGATGTTATTTGTAATATTCTTAACTCTTTTTTATTAATATTTTGTCTAATATTATAAATTGTTTAATTGGAAACTAAAATAAATAAATGACAATAATACTACTCAAAGTAGCCTTTAACACTCGCTAAAACTTGCCAATACAGCAGATTACCCTAAAAGTCCTAAATTACAGGAACTCTCTACTAAATTGAGGTTAAGTTAATTATAGTTTAATTGTTATTTGTCGTAGGGTCTCAGCTAAGAATAAACCACTTTATCACCTGACCTGGACGTTGTAAGGGGTAACTACGGAATTCTAAATTGGTTGGATCGATATCTTCCCCTCCGGTATCTATACATAATCGTAACAAACTTAAAATCGTACATTAAATATTTTAGAAAAAAAATGGTTTTTATTACGAGGTGCGGGAACGAGTCAAATGCCGAAAATATAGTTTTTAGAATTTGTGTCCGTATCTGTCTTATTTCATAATAGCTAACGTTTCGTTTCGCAATATTACTACCCTATCTTTTCCCGGAAAGATTGAGAAATGTTTTCACCATTGTCAAAGTGTCCGTGCTTTCGCAATATCCGTAGGGTTTTCGCGAGAAATGGACTATCAAATAACCCTACGACATATACAAAAATGTCAATGGACCTGTGTAGGTTCATGAATGTATGACGAAGAAGAGGCTGAGGTATTCAATATCAACCCAGCCATCTCAAGGCGAACTCAGAACTTAGTAATGTGAGTCACCTTAATTTCGCCAAGATAGACCGACCAAGGTAACTAACTCTGTGGTCTAGTGGTTAGACCACCTGTCTCAGACCCAGAGGTTCGATTCCCAGTGGGGGCCAAATTTTCTGCTCGGTTTGGTTGGTGGTAGGGCTTGTTTTAAGTCCGCCTGGCTAGCTACCACCATCATATCTAAGTCTGTCGTCATAACAACAATGTTACCAGCATTGTTGTGTTCCGGCAGTAAGGGGTAAGATAGCCAGTTCCTCTGTGGTAGAGGATTCCGGGTGAAGCTCGCTTCCACCTTCGGCCTGATCATCACTTACCATCAGGTGAGATTCAGGCCAAGAGCTTCCCCGTTGTGGATAGAAAATGGATGATCAAACACAGTAGGTAGTTTTCCGATTCCCATGGGTCATACATGACAATTAAAATGCACAGTATACAGCTAACCTTCTGCTAAATCTGTTATCTGAACTCCGCGATTACCTTGATCAGTATGCAAAACACAAAACAAAATGTAAGGACCCAGTATAATTTAACGTAAAACATCGGTCCACTCATTGTTCACAAGTGCTGTCCCACAAAAGGGGCATTACCCAGCATAATGCTGAGAATCAATTAATGCTTTACCAACAACATAAAAAAGGGTCAGTTTTCTATTGAATTAACAAGCGAATTGTCATTAAACCAATACTGTGAGCGTTATTGGTGACGGTACATGTTTGCTTAGGACCGTCCCCGATGTAATGGCACCGCTTGGTATTCATGAAACCCTGGTCCATTGATTACAATTTATTAATATTGAACGCTGATACTCGCTTCGTTTAAACTGGTTTAACTTTGTTTGGTTTATGCGTACCTACTGGAAAATTATGTTGCTCTTTTAAGGGCTTTTTAAGAATAAGTCTTTCTGCGAATGAGTCCAAAGTAGCATAGATTATTTCACGAATTTCCAGAATGAGGCATAATCATCTAAGCATAATAGACTCTAATCTATAAGTCGTAATTGCACGTCTAATCACACATGTACCTACTATTAAGTACATGGAATAACAAAGGCTCCTGCAGACAGGCGCGACGAGACTCTGGTGGACCAATTTCTATGAAAACTTCCTGGAAATTGCTCTACCAGTGTCAGGTCGCGCCATCACATCGCGCCTGTCTTCGGGAGCCTCAATACGAACACGTTTGTTCGTGTACTTGTATCGTGTTTCCAATAAATACTTGAGCTTTCTTTGTTTTCGTCCATGTTACCTATTTGTAGTTATAATTAGTTACATCCAAGGATATCCCGAAGAACTCAATGTAATGTATGTAGTGATTGGGTGGGTTACCTACATGCCTACCCTGCGTAGCTTTAAAATCCATTAAAACTCCTCAGCCTCATAAAAAATTTGAAGATTTTAATATAAAACCAGTAAAAACCTTTTCCTACTTAATGAACGGCTATGAGCCCTCAAGTAAATATGGCATTCCCTTTTAGCATTATACTCTATGATGTGCGCGAGAGTTAAACCGTTTTAAACCTTATACACAGGATCTTACGTTATATATTTGCGAAGAATAGTGGTAATTAGTTTAGTCAACAATGTTTAATTTTGTCATAATAATTGTGAATTTTGTACAAATAGATTATTTAATTTTAACAGTTGGGTTTTGTTTGTTAATTATTAGGAACAGTACCCGGGCAGTGCCGGGTATAAATATTATAATAGAGAGACTGTCACACATACAATGTGTAACTAAATAAAATGCACATTATGAAAGTATAGTTTGTTCAGAATCGATTTCTGTCATTATTAATTCAGGTAATTTTTTATCCAAAAAATAATTCAGTCAAAACAAACCAAAATGGACGAACCTATCTACTACGCTAGACCCTTATACGTGTGCGACTGTGTGCGTGCTTTGATTTGTAATGTGACCACAATTTTACCAAATAAATACACAAAATTAAATTAAGCCGTGAGGAAGACTTATTACAACTATACCCACCCCTTATTCAATTGCAGCAGTTGATGTTTACTGCCGCATCCTAAGACATAACTTGCAAAGTCTAGCTCGATAAGAAGTGAGCAACTTAGCTCAGGAATGCTGCTCAACCAAGTGGAATTCTCGCTGTTATCTGTTTGTCGAACTTGGGGAAGGCCGAACTGTCTATCCTAGGTAAAATAGATTCGGTAGAAACTTTGTATTAACATAGACGGGGGCCACACAATAAAATTGAAGCAACAAATGACTTGCGTCGTTTAAACACTGTTTAGACGTTGCATTTTTTACTGTTGCTTCAACTTCTGGTATGCCACAGGCAATGAAATCGCACCGTGTAAATCAGGCTTTAGAAAATTGTGTTTTTCTTAACACATATTTTACTCAAATTAATGTTAAGAACGTGTTACGAAAAACACTATTTTCTTGCTAACACTTTTATTCCGCACAACTGTACCTACTATTTATTTCACAAGCAAACGACGACGGGCTCTGTACCTGTATATATAGTAGTCTATGCTCTGTACTACATTTTACCTTCTAAAATGCCTTTCGCCCCATCCAGTAATAACGGTAATATCATGACCGTTATTTCTAAGTGTTGCCAAAGTAACACTAATACATTCAGTTGCCTCAATGAAAATATATATGAGTATTACAATATTAATATTTTGAACTTTGACAGTTACCACAGTGGATATTATGATTCGGTATCATTTTTTTGATTAAATCAAAGATTATTATATTATTATATTATCACGACATATGAATTTGATATGGTGTCTATATAACTAACCATGTAGGTAAAATTCGAAACGAATGTTGTGATCTATTTTACATCATAACATCACGCCGCTGTTTCCCCGAAGGGTTGGGCAGAGGTGTGCCTACAGGCCGATTGCGGGAGAAAATGAGGTTTGAGATAAAGTTCTCATAAGAATACACTAACATGATGAGAATATTAAAACTAAAACATAAGTCAACACTGTCGGGTGTTTTACCAAAAACTAGACATTTGTACAATAATTAATTTGTGGGTAGATAAAAAAATAACAACTCGATGTGCGAATAACAACTTGATACACGGGCTCAAGCATCAAATACAACAAATGTAAGTACCTAAACAAGTTTCCGTTCAACACAGATAAGCGTAGCTGATGTGACACAAAATTATTCTAGGAAATAGGAATGTGATTTTTTTAAGATGTACTGTTTGAGTATTTTTTTTTATACTGGTCATGGATTTGGATTCTATGATGGATTTCGGTAATTTATTATTTGCAATAATAAAGAAAAGCGTATTGGTGTTTGTAGTGGTTTTTAGTAAACTGCTCTTTCTAAGACTCACACTCTTTGTAAGACAGTATTAGATAACTCTTAAGAAACTCTTAAAAAACTTAGGTAACTCTTAGAATTACTGTCGTAACAGCGAAAGGGAGAAGAATAATATATCTACATAAATTATAAGGGTTAAAAATGGTAGGTACTAAACAAAACAACTTTATATCTATCTATCAAGCCATCTGCACAATTCCTACAAATTAACCAACGTATAACTTAACTTCGTCTCCACAACTCTGTAAATTGGCGTGGTCGGGTTGCACTAATCAATGTTCTAAACTCCGCCACCTAGTTAACACTTAAACACATACGCTAACGACGACAAGGTAACCGTCTCTTTGTCTCCTAAACTACAGTTAAACAGAACAGACTGGCGGGCGTCATGATATTCATAGTTGACCGAGTACGTAACTTCCTTTGTGAAGTTTTGTCGCTTTAGGTTAACATTTTGTACTGACAGTTCGTATGTGAAACGTTAAACTTTGTTTATAGAGTAAACGAACTACGTCGATTAAATTCCTTTAAACAGAGTTAGGTATAGAAGGCATTTGCATAAAGACGTGGTAAAACTCATTTTACAGGGAACTACATCGCATTTTGCTAAAGTTATACACAACATCTACATATTTTTATCAAAATAAGCCGCGACAAATTCTGGATGCATTTGCCTGTAAACAAACCTTTCAGCAAACGCTGAATAATAGAAGCATAATTAACACCACTAGGACGAAAAAACACAAGAATACAAACAAAAAAACTACCAAACGCAAAGCTGAAAAATAGCGCGAACATCGCAATAACGATAAATAAAACGAAACATTGCCATTCTCACAAATTATCGTCACTCGCCAAAACATGGCTGAAGTTCTTTGAATTTCAGCTAATTTAATTAACGATTGTTCGAACTAAGTTCACAAAGAATCATTTGAATTGCAAACGAACTTAATGATTTTCGTTTTGATTCGTTACTTTAGACGAACAACGAGAGAAGTAATTATGGATTAATTATACGAATATAAATTGTGTGCTACTGGTGTTCGTGTCCTTAGTTAGATTTTCATTAGTAGGTATCCGTCTTTGCGTTAACCGGCACCCTTATTGCGTAATACACGATCAATCACAATCTGAATCGTTTTGTAACAGATTGCTAATACATTGATTCATAGGTTCGAAAAAAAATCTGCTCAACAAAGTAAATAACGCAAAATAATATTGTTGAACTGTCAAAATGAAACAGACTAGTTTTAATCGTTTACGAAAATGTGTTACGCAATTAGATAGCTGAAAGTGAGAACCCATTCATACCGGACCACCTTTAAAGGGAACTAATGGGGCTAGGCAGAGGTGCACCCATTACAGTACACCCACATTTTGCATTTATAATATTAGTATCCTACTAATATTATAAATGCAAAATGTGGTTGTACTCCACTAATAAGGACAGTTAGAATCAGCTGATGATATATTTTCAATTATCCCAAAACGAAGCCCAGCTTAATAAATATTTGAATGAGAAGCGTAATTAGGAAGGCACTTCTTAGTAAATTTTCGCTAATCCAATGAGCTCAAGTCCCAAGCTGCTGGATTAAATTGGGATGTAGTCAAAAACTCGGGACAGAACGACCATCTAAATTAATCAGGTGACTTATTCGCGGCCGAAAAGCGGCGAATTTCGCCTAAAGTTATAATTTAAGGCCCATAATAATGCTATAGTTAATAAGTTTCTGGTAAGCTAATTATTACAATGAATAACTTTGGCAAATACCTATTTAATTTTCATGTCTCGGAAACAGGAATTAGCTTTAATTTCATGCAATATCTGTTAGATACCGGCGTTTGTTTCATTCAAAAAGTTAATGTAAACCGGATAAATCTAGATACCTATCAACCCGCCTGGGCCAGCGTTGCGAATTATGGCCCACTCTCTTTTATAGAGAGGAGGCCTGTGTCCCAACAGTGGGCACGTTATAGGCTGATTATGCTTATGCTAGTGCCAATAGACTACTTAAATGAGACTTAAACGTAACTGGCGAAATGCGCACTTGTGTGCACACCTCTGCTTATGCTTTCGTGAAACATAAATGTGATGTTATGTTATAAATAATTCTAAACATGAGCCGAAGCTTTTTTAGTAAAATAATCACTTACAAAACCTAGAATTTCTTTACCACGAAAAATATAAATGATGTGTACACACTCCCTGACTTCGGAAGTGACGCACGCCGGCGGGCGCCATGACAGCAGGAAATTAATTCTAACGCTCCAGTTACTTGCTCACGCGTCGCGGCGCTGTCGCGGTTTTGCCAATTTGACACCACACTCTCTTTGACATCTGCAGTCGGCGACGTAGTGTGGTATTAGAGGAAATTGGTAGTTCACAGTTTTACATTTTGATTAATAATGTATCGGTCAGATGGCCTTAGTTAGATAAGTGTTTGACTATGGGAGTTTTTTAGGATGTTTTTATACCGTAAGACATTTTAATCTAATAATAATAATCAGCCTGTATTGTCCCTCTGCAGGGAAAAGCCTCCCGTTCCTTTTTCCACTCAACTCGATCCAGAGCCAATAGGTGCACACCAATCCCTCCTATAAACGTCAAGTTCGTCCCGCCATCTACGCCTGGGTCTACCGCGATGCCGTTGGACATTTTCAGAAACCCATGTTGTGGTGGTATAATTAATCTAAAAAAAAACTAAAATGGTTATTCTAAAATTGCGAAAAATATAACAATAATATACCAAGGTAACCGACATAGCCCGAAGAATAGGCAAACTTAAGTGGCAGTGGGCTGGGCACATTGCTCGCAGAACAGATGGACGATGGAGCTGAAAACTCCTGAAGTGGCGACCGTTTAAAGGCCTCCCACAATGCTTGGCCTATGTCCAGCAGTGGACGTCTTTTGGCTGAAATTATGATGACAAATAATATGCCTGAAAACCAAAACTAAAGATAGTTATCATACCTCCTTGTGATTATGCACCAAACAGATTTTACAGAAAGGGCGGAACAATGATCATTCTTATCGCAATCTACCAACAAAAACTATCTTCTAACCAATTATTATAATATAGGATTGGTGGATGTCACATGTGTTCGAATTTTTGGTTCTGGACAGGCCCGTTTCCTCACAACGTTGTCCTTCACCGTTTTGAGAGCAGAGGCGATGATATAAATTACACAAAAGTCCCCCCTGGGTTCAAACACACGACCTACCTACTCGTAAGTCGGGGTCGTTACCACTGGGCCACCACTGGGCCACCACTGCTATCACTATCACGCCTGTATCCCTCGAAGGGTTAGGCATAGGTGTACATCCACAATTCGCCAGAACGTTAAGAGCCCTATTACATTTTTTACGCGAATTCATGATTTTTGACGCTGTCATTTTCAGCAGCAGTAAGATATTTTAATTATTTGGTTATGAATAACTTTCTTTTTAGTTGGAGTTACACATTTGATTTTTTCTTTTCGTGTAATTTACTATAAATATTTTACGAACTCAGATTACAAGAAAAACCCTCGGCTTTGACGCTCAAATTCACATTGTTTCATTAAATTCTAATAAAAGCTAAAGTTACTAAAAGATAAGTTGAATGTTTAGTTGTTTATTGGAGTTCTAGAATTTCTTCTACATTCCTTGAGTTTCACGGAAGAAATCGTAAAGAAAAGCAATAAATGTCTTGATTCAGCGTCCATTATATTCCAAATAAACACAATTTTATCAAATAAAGTAATATGTTAAAAACCTCTATCTACAACGAATACGTTTCATTCGTTTTCGTTTCTCAATATAACAAGACACAACTACAATAAATAAATGAAAGTACTATATATATTCCGCGTCAATTCACCAAATAACACGAAAATAATATGCAACTCCAACTTACAAGAAAGACAATGGTCCTATCGTTATTCATAATCAAATAATTAAAATATCTTACCGCTGCTGAAAACTACAGCGTCAAAAATCGTGAATTTGCGTAAAAAATTTAATAGGGCTCTTATGCTTTAAGTTTAAATTAGGGGCGAGCCTATTGCCATCAACTGGGCGGTAAGTATGTGCCATATTTGGTCCCAAGATATTTTTTTGTTTTAGATACATTTTAACTCAACATTAATAGACAGTTGCTTCACAACCTAAGTCATGTTTTTCATTCATTATAAAGCATTTTGAGTTATCAAAATTCTTCCATTACAAAAACCTGACACAGAAATGGACCCTGAAACTCATCCCTCCAAAAGTCTAAACGCACAACCTTATCATTACACATGCTAAGCCTTCCCAAACACACATATTTCCTTCATTTCGGCCACAATAACAAAACACGGGTTTGTTGTGTTGTTGGCGGCATTTCCTCAGTTATGCACACTTGATTGTTAGTTTAGGACGTATATTACACCCACACGATAAACGAAACGTTGCTAAACAAACAGTAACTTGTACAAGACTCCACGTAGATATTGAACCGTCCTATGTACACCGGTATTGGAATCACAATGCTTCCCTTTGCTTATCACAGGTGACACAACTAGAAATTGCTTATCAAGCTAGATGGCAGGTATGTTTCCCCCTGACATTGTTCCACGGGGTAGAGAACTGGTGTCCTGAAACACTGGTTTCGGCCTAGCTTAAGCACCAGTCTCCCACAATATTGTAACGTGTATTAAATAACTTATTACTAAGTGGCACTTGTTTTGCCCTTTAAATATTGTGGTGAGAAAATAAATTTTATTTTATTTATTTATTTATATTACTTGTCATCGGTCTTAGATTTTTTTCATCACTTGATAATAAAATGGACAAAAAATATCCAATGATATTTGTGTCAAGTCAGATTTTGGTATTGGTTGTTGGTATTAGAACGGAATAAATAAAATAATCCTGTAAATGTGACCGCGTCGACTGTTTGTGCACGCACGTTTTTTTGCCGCAAAAAACCTTATTATACGCCGTGTGTAGGCCTGGGGACTAAGTTTACTAATTTATAAACGTTACAATAGTCTCTCAATGGTGAGTTTTTAGGGTTCCGTAGTCAACAAGGAACCCTTATAGTTTCGCCATGTCCGTCTGTCTGCCTGTCTGTCCCCGGCTTAGCGCAGAGACTGTTAGGACTAGAAAGCTGTAATTTGGCATGAGTATACATATTAATCACGCCGACAAAGTGGTAAAACAAAATCATGAATGATGGTTTCGTCGTTGTTAGGATTTGTTCTAAGTCCACCTGGCTAGCTACTATGTTAAATAGCAGTTAAAGGTAAGATAGCCAATTCCTCTGTGGTTGAGGATTCCGGGTGAAACTCACTTCCACCTTCAGCCTGATTATCACTTACCATCAGGTGAGATGAAAGCCAAGAGCTTCCCTATTGTGGGTATAAAAAGGCTTCTTATTTGAAGCCTCTTCAACTTTAATCAAAGGCCACAAATCCCACATACACAAACTCACCCACCCACCTCACCAAACCACCCATAGATCTATTCTTAAACATGAACTCCAAATTCAACAAACTATTAGATCATGCGATTATGTTATCATATCCTTCCACAAGTAGGTAGGCGTAATTTCCAAGAAAATCACAGTTCAATATCCGTTATTATAACCCCTAACCATTATAATTCTCAATAACACCACGGATACCTTCTTACCATCCTAACTATCCTATCCTACTAATATTATAAATGCGAAAGTTTGTGAAGATGGTTGGATGGATGTTTGTTACTCTTTCACGCAAAAATTACTGCATGGATTGACGGACGGCTGAACAGCTTTGGATGAAATTTGGCACATAAGTAGACCATGACCTGGATTAGGACATGGGATACTTGTTATCCCGAAATTTCCACGGGAGACTTAAGCAGGTGAAACCGCGGAGCGCAGTTAGTTAATAATAATCCATACGGGATTACTGGAACATCTTCATTTGAATTGAAAATTACCCCCAAACCACGGAATATGCGCAAATAAGGGATTATTTGGTAAACAAGCATTATTAGTATATTGTTGTGTTAATCACAACTTCGTAGATAGTATCCTTCGGTTTCGTGGAATCGATACTTTTGAGGGATTTAACATTGATGGATTGATAAGCCACGTACAGTTTATTTAAATAAAACCCACTGTTTTGTTTCAGTGTACTACTAATACCCGCCAAAAAGTTTCCCATAAACATAAATTCAAAACCTTTTTTTTTTCCGCACGTTTTCTCTAACACACATCAGAAGGGCAATTCTACTAATTAACGTTACATGCGAAAATCATGAGGCCGCAATTTGATGACATTGTGAAGAGACTAAAAAATGGTATTCTGCTAATCTTAATATTCGATTTGTTCGCAATATCATCGCAGACTAGTCGCATGGCGTCCAACTTTGTTTTCTATTACAAAAATAACATATTTTCATGTTGGTTCAATGTATGCAGACGATATTGCGATAATTAGTGATACTTCAATTTTTTGCAACCTTATTTTATGATTTTTTAAATGTCTTAATTAGTTTGCTTGGTTATGTTCATACTCATAGTATTTTCATTCCCGTTTGTTATTTTAAATCTTTTATAATACAAAATCATTAAAATAAATAATCGGATAAAAAGCTAATTTGGAACGTGTTGGTAATGGCAAAGCGCAAGCGCGACTCTGACGTCAAGCACAACACGTCATTATACTGAATGTCAAACAATAATTCACATCGTTTTTATTTATTATTTGTTGTTTTATGGCTGAAATTACTGTATCGATCTATAGCACTATAACAGGAAGAAAGAGATTTCTTGAATACGGTGCCGACATATCCATCAGAAAAAAAATCAGTTCCATATATACCCCTTGACGAATATAAATTCGGTTTCGGGTCGAAAGAGAAGAAGAGAGAATTTCGGTTTCGGGACAGAACCCGAGCATAGCATCCAGGAGAAATACCTACTATTGATTTCGTTCTAGTGCGTAGAGTAAAGAGTTGCAGGGAAAATCATACAGATCATCAATCATGCAGAAGTGCCGCTATGATGCAAAACTTTCGTACGGCTCCTACAACAAACACAAGGTTTTGTTGTTAGCAGCATCAATGGCAGATTATTTGATACCCTGAAGGTACCTAAATGAAGCTTAACGTGAAATGAAAGTGCCTCCCTATAGCAACTATTCAGCACAAACTGAAGGCTGTATTGTAGGTGCTAGTTACTGCTAATAAATGAAATATTCTTCATTGGCATTTTTCATTTCTTTATTATGGACTTTCAGTAGTTAGAATACTATTTATTAACAATAAAATTAATCAAGTACATTTTTTTTAAAAGCTAACTTTGAAAAGACACATCATGACGAGTCCTATAGTACGAGAGCCCATGACCAAAATTTTTACCTTATCGTTTTACGACCAAAACCGTATAAAATAGATAGATTTGGTTATTCTGAATACAAAGATCCTAACTGTTTCATAGCAATCTGTCTGACTTTCATAACATAGTTGAACGATAAATTTTAAATAGGTACCGAATTCAAAATTTTCAGACACCAGAAGCGTCGCAAATACCTACCCAGGACACCTTATGAGAAAATTAAAAATGAGGCAAAAAATAAAACCCATAGCAAACCATCTGAAAATCTTGTTTTCACGTGAAAATTGGTCAATTTTTGGTCAGTTGATGCGAATAAATCATTTTTCAGAAGAAAGTCTGAGCATCTTATGTATTGAAACCATTTTGAACGTATTATTTATTGTGTGTGTATTTTACAGATCGGTAACATAGCATTCTGTCTGAAAACTGTAGAACATGATGAAAAAGTTACCCAGATGTAGAAAAAAATTGTATAGGACAAATTTTGTTGGCACCTTACTGTCTAAACAGACAACTTTTCGATAGTCACAAATTAGAACCCGAAATGATTCAACAGAATTTTTTTTATTTTTTTTTTATGAATTTTACAAAAGGAAACTGGGATAACGTTTGAAAAATACCGTTTATTAAAAAATGTCATCATTTTTAATCATTGTCGGACTCATCATCGTTGTCGTAAGGGATAGGAGCGTAGCAAGCACAGCACGTTTCCTGGGCGATTCCGAAACGTTCTTTTCCTTTTTGGAATTATAGGTAACATTAAAAATTTCTGAAAACAGTTTTTTAGTAACCTCAGCAACAAAAGATTTAAAAAACAAATTAACCAGGTTACTTTGACATTTTTGAAAATGCACTCAGGTCACATGTGACGCGCAAAATTTCCCTACCATAATGACGACACCTATGTACATTTTTTATTATCAGACATATTGTGATAAAACCGTTTGCCTATTTTTTTTTACATGGTCCTCCACAAAACTGCCACGTTTCTAACCAGTACTGCAAAGCGAGTCGGGTTCAGAATTATCTAAACTAACCATTTTATACGGGTTTGGCCGTAAAACGATGCGGCATGGTTTTGGTCGTGGGCTCTCGTACTAATATGTCAAACGCTTATTGACGCCTGCAATATGCAGGGGGTACGGGCAAAGCGGATAAGCTAAGGGGAACTAAATTAAAACTACAGAATTAATCTAGATACTAACTTTTATTTACGACTTATTTATGGCACATGTAAGTATCTTTTGAGGTACACAATCAAAATGAGAAAATAGGAACATCTATTTAAAAGTAGGTACCTCTATAAAAATAAAATTCACAAGGCAATTATTCGTTCAATTTAATCCCGCAGTAAACAATCGAAGAACAGGAACAAAATGCAATATTGCTCTTCCTCCTCCATAGCAAATAGCGTGATAATGTATAGCTTATACTCAGCAGTGGGCGGAACAAGGCTGCCAGTAATGATGATGATGATTGTAACTAACGCCGAGCATGTTAGGTAAATAGTGACTCAAACTGAATTATTTACCTGTGATGTGATCAAATGAAAGGATTATGTATAAAACAGATTTCCCCGTTTGAATCATATAAATCGGTTCACAGGTTTTAGAGATATAAAGAATTTTGTGTAATAACAATGTGCCAAAACCGGTTTTTTAGGGTTTACGGAACCCTAAAAAACCGGTTTATAAAACAGATTTCCCCGTTTGAATCATATAAATCGGTTCACAGGTTTTAGAGATATAAAGAATTTTGTGTAATAACAATGTGCCAAAACCGGTTTTTTAGGGTTCCGTAGTCAACAGTTACCCTTATAGTTTCGCCATGTCCGTCTGTCTGTCTGTCTGTCTGTCTGTAACCGCTTAGCGCAGAGATTGTTAGTACTAGAAAGCTGTAATTTGGCATGAGTATAAATATATTATAAATGACAAAGTAGTAAAATAAAATCATGAAAATAATTTTTATTTAGGGTACCTCCCCTACACGTAAAGTCGGGATATCTTTTTTTTTTTCGTCTATCCCATGGTGTGGGGTATCGTTGGAATGGTTTGGAAACAATTTTCGGATTGAAGGATCCGTTTGCGAAATATTAAGCTTTAAAGTGCTAATTTTTGTTAGAGTCAAGTGTCCCCCCCCCCCTGCCAGCTAAATGGTAAGTTCTGGGTATGTGGAAAAATTCACAGCAGTAGTATATCGAAATTTAAAGGAAAACTATCACCGCTAAGTAGGCTCTACAAGTTAAAGAGTAATTATCAACGAAATTACATTTGCCGTTGCAAAAACATGTTCTCCCATACATTTTGTATGTGAGAACATGTTTTTCAACTACAATGTTAAGTTTGTTCTTGGGATAAATTAATCCCAGCTACAGAACCCTTCATTGTGCGTGGTCCGACACGCATTTGGCCGGTTTTTGTATGTTAATGTTCGAGGAACTTTTTATTGTGTAAAGATAGGATATAAGTTGATATACGTAATATGTTAAATTGATACATAAACTACATAATACAACACAATATTATTGTAACGATCCCATAAAGACAGCCTTACGCGAAATAATATAAAGGCGTGCCATCGGGCCGGAATGAAACAGTCGGCTCCAGCTCTTCAACAAGAAAACATCTCCTAAAAATATGAATGAAGAAACTCTGAAGACTCTTTTATTCTACCAACATACAGTCCACTTCAATGATGATGATCTTACCTATGTCTTGCCCCTTAAAGAATGTTTCTGCAAAATTCGTACATAATCTATAAAGTAGTATTTATTCAGAAGCTCGGACATACATTCACACAAAGAGGCAAATGAATGAATGGAACACATTTATAAAAATCCATACTTATGTGATACATGTCTCTGTTGTCTGTTCTCACGTAAACTCAGCACAGTAAGTTTGGAACTGTGTCTACTTCTCACGAGCATAGTGAGAGAGCAAGAGTGCCGTGGTAGTTGCAGGCTTTTGCGCTTACCGATTATTAAGTCAGCCCTATAGATGTGGAGTCATCATCATCATTTCAGCCGAAAGACGTCCACTGTTGAACATAGGTCTCCCCAAAGCGTCGCCACATTGACAAGCCCTGTGCTTCACAGAAGTGTAACTTCAGAAAAATTATGTTACTACCTACTAAAGTGAATATTTTTTATTAAATATTCATCTAATTATTGATACAAACGTATTATTACACATAATAGCATAAGTAACGCAACGTAAGTCACTCATATACTAGGTATAACACATCCGGCAATCAGAATGACCGTCCTGCTCATTCCTCCCGCCGTGTGTTGTCCGCGTGATTCCTCCAAATAGTAATGTAAAAGTGTGACAACCCAGTGCCTAGGAAAGCACTTACAGCCGTTGGTACAACTAATCTCTTCCCGGTTGCCTCGTATTGCCGTCCCATCGGACTATGAGAGTGAAGGAAAAGGGAGTGCACCAGTATGGGTTTAGGGTTATGAGGAACAGGGTGTAAAGTTCATTCATCCTCTATAGAAAAGGGAGGATCCTCCGACCAGATGGTTGTTGTGTCTGGCGGGCAATTGCCCAAGGATTGATGTCGGTAGGATATGCTAATCGCTCGGTAAACTCTTATACCGCGATGTAGGACTTGTGACGTCAGGTCTTTGATGCTTAGTTCGTATGTGGCGGTGTAGATGCCGCCACATCACTCCCCTCTGGAGACCGGAGGTCGATAGCGGGCTGAGTCTTGTATCTTGCGATGCTTGCCAGTGCCAGTTGAGGTTCCAGTGAGTTGGAACCGGGTGCCTCATAGTTCACAGTGGGTCGGAACTGTCTGTGGTGATTAGTGGTGCTTTGAGTTTGAGTTTTGAGTTTGATTCCCCAGTGAGTCGGGGTGAAGCTGCGTTGTGATCCAGTGCGTCAGATGTGGTACAGCGCCGGGTTGCTGATGAGGCTGAGGGTGGTGACCAGGAATGCGCGTTCGCTGCATGCTGGTGGTCAGGATACCCGTTGAAGCCGTGGGTGTTGGCTGGCTGTGTGACTCGCCTCACGAAAGCTTGCGGTAGTGATGATGATGACGTCACGCTGAAGTAGTTGCACGAAGGCTGCGTTGACGTTCATATTCGGGGTCACCAATTTAGGGTTATGAAGAACAGGGTGTAAAGTTCACTCATCCTCTATAGAAAAGGGAGGATCCTCCGACCAGACGGGTGTTGTGTCTGGCGGGCAATTGCCCAAGGATTGATGTCGGATAGTCTTATATATGTTAATCGCTCGGTAAACCCTTATACCGCGATGTAGGACTTGTGACGTCAGGTCTTTGATGCTTAGTTCGTATGTGGCGGTGTGGATGCCGCCACATGGGTACACACTTGCCTTGTTTTCTATAGTACCTCCTGTAAACTTGGCTGTCTCCGTTGAAATTGGCCGCCGTGACCGCAAATAGGTCGGGATTTCGTATCTCATATTAATGTACGGAATCTAAAAAGGAGACATAATATTAATAAGTAGCTATCATAATAGTGAACCAACAAACAAATTCTATTATTCATTTCGGATAAATTTTAAAATAACGGTCACACTACCAGCCTATTCTCGGACCTTTCTTGTCACAGGGAATTACACATGTGTCTTGAACACACGTGGGTGGTTCAGGGCCAGTATGATTTTCTACACGGCTGTGAATCTGAAGGAACAGAGTTTTGACCCACTACGAAAGTGTGGAAGGAGCTACTAGCTACTCGCGCAAAACGCAGGGGTTATCAAAACCGAGAATAAGTAGATGCTGTAAGGACGAAGATGCTTAGAATATAGCTGCCTTGTTGCATATCAATCAATCGTATTTTGATATATTATAATGTGTACTTAGTAGACCAACCTTGGCTGCAACACCCAGTCCATTTCTTCGCTTATCCTGTGGGATATGCTGCTTCAGTTCGTAAGACTTGGAAAGTTTTTACCAACGCACAGTCGCATATGGAAAATGCGTCTGATGTGAGACCCCGCGGCCGGCGATGCTGAGAACAGCTGTTGCTGTGCTCTCTATGATGTTTTACCGCCGATTCATCGTTTGCACGTTGTGCGGGGCATGAAAATTACTCCCACAGGCCGAACCCACTCGTTTTGTATTATTTCACCACACAAACACAAAATTATTTACAACACTGTTACTGAATAAGTTTTTACTTCACGAATCTTGGATTTCAATATGATTTCAAGGATAAAATCGAAATAAAATGAGAAATATGAAACTGCAGAAACTACAATTTTTCTGTGACAGTTCAGTCAACAAATAATCTCATGCGTGCGTCAGTTTTGACGTTTGTTTAAGTACGGGAATACCAATTTTATTTTCATTGTCAAGTCGAAAATTTAGCAGAATACCGTTTTAGTACATTTCTTATTTTCGTTCGCATCGAAATCGCATAGCCACAAAAAGTGACGTTTGACTTGTTTTTTGGTTTAGTAGAATACCTTTTTTGACATTTTGGAACTTTTGCGGCCCTGGTGAACGTTTTTTACGTAAGAGAATTGGCCTTCTGACATTGGCAGAATTGTCGACATCGGCACCATTGCCATAAGAAAAATAGAATAGAGTAGAACTAAAACCCACTTTTTATAAAACGTTGAACACCACCACAACAAACATAGTGAGGAAACCGGCATGTCCTAGAACCAATAACTCGAAGACATGTAACATCCACCAACTCAAAATAATGGTTGATTTAAATTTAAGTACAAAACCAAGTTTAGTTAAAGTAACAAGTTATGTGTCCAAATGTCTGTTCAAACGGACAGTTTTTTCAATAGGAAGTGCCACGTTAAACGTCTAAGAGCGAATTTCACCAATAAAACTGAACGTGATCAGCAATTCTAAGCCGTGTTCAAGAGCTGTCAGTGTCACTATTTTTTGTAGAATATTGACGCTGACAAATCTTTAACACGGTTTAAGCCTCCTGCAGAGGAGCGCGACGAGGCGGCGCGACGCGACAATGTTAATCGTTCTACCGTGAAGTTTTCACGTCGCGTCACGCCAGTCTGCCCGAAGCCTTAAGCTTTGCTTTCCTAAGAAAGCGTTGGACGGTCAGACATAACAGCTGTCCAAATAATGTTAAAGTACTCTTTGGTCTAAAAACAGAGCGCTTTTGACACCTTCATGTCAAATACTGATGAAAATGACAGATTTTCATGACAGCCGTTATAATATTACGAAACCGCTTTCGTATGAAACCAAAGCTTTATGGCTGATTTGCATTAAATAAGTAGTGAGTTAGGGTAAATTCCGACAACAAAACTGAACGCGATCAACCCATCTAAAACCTCGTGCAGACTGGTGCGATGCGACTTTAACAAAACAATATCTAAGAATACTTCACGTTAGATCAATTACCGGTGTCGCGTCGCGCCAGTCTGCACGAGGCTCAAGTCCCAGCTTTTGGAACATTATAAACCAATTATACTAAAACACCACGTCTAGAAAATAGACAATAGCATCTGCTTGATGACTGCTAATTACACCAATCTGCTTATTTATTCCGCCGATTGCATTTTAGTCATTTTTCCTTTGACTGTCCATGTAGCGGTCGTTGACCTTGTAATGATCGTTTATGAAATTATTGCTTTAAAAACAATAAAACTCTTCAATCTTAAGCCTCTATACGATCCAGTTAAACAGGGTACGAGCTCCAATAGCTAGCAGAGATATAAAAAATGCCCACTCATTACCCTTTGGACTGACGTAAGCGTCGGGCTGTCAGATAAAGAGTGCGCTTCGACGCGACGTCGAGCACTCTCCATTTGTTTGGACGCGATCGAGTAGCGCTCGCTCGTGACGGACGTCAACTAGGATGCCTACCTACATTTTGAATCGTTTATCAGATGTGTAGAAAAGTAAAAAAATAAAAGTAATTAAAACTAAAACTCAAACTACGGCAAAAAAGTCAACTAAAAAGGTAAAAACACGTCATCTCAGACAGACAAATAAAAAATCCGGAGTCACACGTGTTATGGAATAAATCGGATAGATTACGTGACTCCAGATTTTCAATGTTTATAGGTACCTTTTTAGTTGACTTTTTGCGGTAGTTGGGTTTTAGTTTTTATTCATACTTTTATTTTTATGAACTATCGACCTTTTTGGATTAACACTCTCATTTTTGCGCCCAAATGCGTGCATAATTATCACTTACAAAAAGTAAGTGATAATAATGCACGAATTTGAAGGAGAACCCAATTTGAAGGCGATTTGCAAATTCAGAAATTGTTTGTCTGCAAGAGACTAGTTTTCTCAAGCTTGTAGATACAAATTCAACATAGCAATTACAAACAGAAAAACACAAAAATCTGGTCTTTACAAAATAGTGGAAAGAGCATACTAATCTAGGAAAAGAATGCAAACAAACATACCAATAATTATTATTGCACTAGCATGAACAAGTTTATGTATACAGAGACTTTATTACACTTGGAAAGTTGCCAATATAAAATTCTAACGAAGTGAAACCTTTTATACTTTAGCTTTAGACTATTTTGAAGTCTGTCTGAATGGTATTGCGGGGGCAATTTAGTTTGAGATCAAAGTCTAGTCAAATAGTGTATTGTTTAATCATTTACATGTATTGTAAAGTTACGAAAATTATATTTATCGCAAATTGACTACCAATTTAATTATCACGAATGAAATCAAACAGAAGAAATATAAGAAAATCCAAATTATGGTTTCAAGGGTATGAAAAAAAAGATAACATAAGGGATTTAAAAAAAACAAACTAGTTGAAAACACATTCATATTACCGCAATTTTTTTTAACAATTAAAATTGTGTCCGCACTAAGAAACGCGCGCGCGCGCTCATTAGTCAAAATAAATAACGCGCGCTTCCCCGACTTCCTGTTACACACTTCCGTCCCTTTTAACGAAATCACTCCTACAGATTGCAGGAAAGCAAGAGGAAAGATGTTACACCTGAAAAAATATTGCGTAGTTACAAGTTTAAAACTAAAAGTGTGAACCGTATATTCTCTGCTAATACTCTAACGAATACCTAGGCGATATAGTAGGACCACTATTCCTACTTTATTCCGTACTATCTACGCCGGAACACATAACTTAGACTTGTAAATTTTAACTTGAGACAATATTTAATACCAGCCTCTAATATACGACGGTAATATCAAGTTTCTCGGTAAGTATTAGATTAGAAAAGAAATGTTCTTTAGGGCTTTCCTCTACGAAGTTCGTTGAAAAATTAATATTCTGTAGAATGTCATTATTATACTTTATTGAAATACTAGCTGCTGCCCGCGGAGTCGCCCGCGTGTTGTTCCTAAAATATAAGTAAGTTATAAGTAAGTTACTCCCTATAACATCTACACGTGAAATCTGCCAGTGAACGTCCTGTCAAAATCGGTCCAGCCGTTCCGGACAAACAGACAGACAGACAAAAATGTATTTTTGTCATAAGTACCGTAGTAATACATTATTTCTTATTCATTTGGTAAAAAGCTGTTTATTTGATATAACAAACAGGCACTTCAATTTTATTTATTTGCATAAGTAAATTATGTACACAAGTGTTTAAAAATGAACACTTACACACTTACACACTTACGTACACTTTATCTAAAAGTGTACGTAAGTATCTTGATATTGGCCTTTCTCACATCAAGAAGACAAATACGACGGTAGGACGACCCAATGGGATAATTATACCGACCTCTACGCGGGCGAAGCCGATGGCAAAAGCTAGACTAACGTAAAATATGTGTTTGACATTCTCTTTTCCCATGGGAAGTTTACATGGGAAGGTAAGTGAACAGTGCAGTTGACACTTACATCTCGGCTTTGAGGCGCAGCTCGTATCGTGCGCCCTGCATGGAAGGTTTTCTGTGTAAGCGTTAACGGGGAGTGACACTTTAAGCTCTGCACCCCTGTTCTGGCCGATACGGTAGGGATGACAAACATTTTATTTTTATTAAAAAAATGTACTAATTCAGACCTTGATCCATATGATGTTAGTCGCAATTTTTTATAATAAAATTACTTACAGGAAAGCAATTTCAGATAAACATTGGGGTTTAATTTTGGAAACACCTGCCCTGGACAAGGACCGCGTGGAACCAGGAAGTATGGCAGATTGTAAAGAAGGCCTATGCCCAGCAGTGGGATCACTCACAAAAATTAAACCAATCATCATGTCAGAATAGGGTGATCAAGACTGAAATGACAACATAAAATTTACAGAATCTAAATACTCAATATATTTATTGCTTCCACTTGTGAACTTTAGATGGTTTTAACAAAATATAATCATTGTGGACCCTTTCGGGCACAGCAATAATAATAACAAGCACTAATAGGTACTAGCGAATTTGATATAGCTATTTATATATTTACCGACTCATACCTATGGAAATTCCAGTCATGATTGGAAAGCTGAATAAATAAGTGAAAATTTGCCTTATGGTACCTATACAGTAAGGTTAATTTTCGCTTAATTAACATACAATTGCCACATGTCTAGGCTATACATGTGCCAATGGTATGTTATCCTTGTTTCTCATTACAAATCTGGTACTCATAAAATACTAGCACCCATTTTAAAGTCACGTACTCTTTATTGATTGATTGATGATTTGTGATGTGTACATTGGGACTTAGTGCCTTAGTAAATAAATAAATAAATAAATATATATTATGTTCAAAAGAGTAAAAATTACTATTTCGTATTCATGAAAAAATATAGGCCAGCCCTAGTCTCCGCATGACCTGATCCGCAGACCATGAAATAGATGCAACTAACTTGACAATCCGATTGTGTCGCAGGTGCGCGGAACAAATAATATCTCCGTACATGTTCCTCGGCTTACAGAGCAAGCCATCATGTTTTAAAGTTACGGTCCCATTTCGGATTGTACTCATGATGTATGTCGTTTGTTCAAGCTAGTATGATAGTTTTGGATCCGTGTTTTCATGACGTAAACGCAAAGGCTCATGTCTGTCTGTCGCTATAAGTCCGCGATAGTTCGTAGGATTAAACTAATATACATACAACACCCACAACAGTAAACCGAACAGCGTGTACGCACGAACGTAAAAGAACATAGTGTACACGAACATCGAACTTAACGGTAGACACGAACTTAACAAGAAATTAAATAGTTAATTGATTCAGGCGTGACTTTGCAGAAATCATGCTGTATGCTTAGTTAAGCGGAATGGGTTACTAAATATGTCTACGTCTATTGCACAGTCAGCTGCAGAGAAATCTCACCCCCTAGCAATGTATTTTTTCATTGTTAGAGGGTGAAATTTCTCTGCAGCTGACTGTACTTTAACAAATTAATGGCGTCCAAAAATTCCTTCGCATCGGTGTCAATTTTTAATGTGCCCAAGAGCCTACCTGCATTGCCACGTTATATGGCAATGCTGATGGAAAATCACGTCATGGGTCACGGGAAGTGTCCAATGTCTGGCTTAGTAAAACCTATGAAGGTAAAACCCTTGAGTCGGCGTCACCACAGCTAGTTCTCAATAAAGAGCTGGCCCATAACCTACGTCAAACTGTTTCACTTCCCGTAGTTAGAAGCAAAAGCTAAGAATTTCTGTAAGTTCAAAACCTACACAACATTACTTTTCACAAGCATTCTCAAAACAACCTATTCGCTTTAATGTAGGAAACGAGCACAAGTAAAACTAAGGGGCGTTTATACACGCGGCGCAAAATTTACGCACCGTTTGACGTCCGCTGCTAGCTAAAATAAAATATTAAATTCGCCTCAGGTGAGGGATGAAGCACCTATGGTAGGTACTGTGTTGCCAGAAAATGAATTTTCCAATACTACGTGGTAGACAGTTTATAATGAAAACTAAAGTACTATACACATACTTAGGTACATAAACTTGCGAATATTATGCCTACATAATATAACATCACGCCTAGTGTTATCTCAAAGGGTTGGGCGGAGATTTACCTATAGTACACCCACATTTCACCAGTTATGTTTAAGTCCCACGTAATAGGGGCGAGCCTAATGCCATCAACCATGCACAAATCCGGCTTCAGGCTGCTATTGAGAAATTCCAGACAAAAAAAACTAATAACTCTGTGACCGGCCAGGGAATCGAACCCAGGACCTCCATGCTCAGCAGTAGCGCTTGCGACCGCTAGACCAACGAGACAGCACCTACATTATTACGTTAATTCCTGAAATTTATTTGCTCTAAGAATTAAATCAGTTGAATAGGAAGAGAGAAATAAATAATAAATATTATTTGCAAAGTTACAAATAAGCGGTGCTGGTTAACACTACGCGTAGCGCTACGGCATAGCTGTATTACTACGGGGCATAGCCTTCAACTTATGAACGTTATAAGAACTCTCTTTGTGTGTTAAATTCGTTCTATCAAAAAGTTTATGAAGTTAAATTAATTTTGGAAGGTCTACTAGTACTTAAACCATCGTTTATTTGAAAATCCTGTTTCAACAATTGAAACGACTGTCCGTAGACTAGATACTAGACTTAGCAAATAGATTAATGATCTCAGAATCAATTACTACTAGCAAACATTGTAAGATAGTTTATCTTATTCCACAATCTTCTGGATTGTTTAAAAGAACCTTGTTTGTGAAGCAGCAGATCTACCCAGCAGTTTTATTTCTTAAAAGTTTACAAATCATTAACGAAGAACAACTCCATTTAGGTACTTTTTTTTTTTGAAAATTTCCTTTTGACAACATTTCAAAGAAAAAACAAAACTGTTTTACAATAAAACAGGAAAAATCAAACGAAAAAATATGACGAGGAAAAAAACAAAAGAAATATAATCGAACTGATAAATAAAGCGTGGTGATTTAATTTCAGAGCTGGCAACCCGACTTATTGTATCTGAAGGGTACCTCGAGAGTAAGCCGAGGTTCGCACGTGCGAGTTTTAGCGCGACGATTTTATGTCACCTACTGGATTTTCAACTCCTGGTTTTTTTCCTGGTCCTCCGATCATTGAGAATTCAACATAGTGCAGCCTAGCGCGTCAAAAAATTCTGTACTACTGAACTTCGAAGTTTAAAATACCGATGTACTGTATTCATAATGAATACTTGACTATGACGTATTACTTAATTGAGAATGTTCATAATCGCGATATTCGGAACTTCGAAAATCGTCATAGCAAGCTTTCGAAGTTCCGTACATCGCTAATTCTAAATAATCGCTAATAATAAATAAGCTACAGAACATTATAATTCGATTTCTGCTACACAATATCGAATTGATCGTCAACTGTTTAAACACAGCAATCGTAACGCTACATAGGTAGTACTATTATCTAATCTGTGTTCATATTATGTTGTTGCCCCAGATCCCAGAGCCCCCAGACGTTACTTATTTCCTAAGTAACAAAATATGCGGGATAGAGTAGTGTAAGGCCCGGCGCCCATTATCGGCACGGCATGGCAAGGTATTTTTAGGAGACGAATAAAAATATAACTTAATAGTATGGAAATAAAGTTGAAATTTTTTCTGACGGCAACGACGCCTTAGACGCCTTAGGCATGCCGCGTCCTTTATGCATCATCATTGAAATTTCAGTTTTATTATCAAACTGTTAAGTTATATTTCTATTCGTCGCATATGAAATACATTGCCATGCCGTGCCGATAATGGGCGCCGGGCCTAAAGGATGGTTTCCACCAAACGGCTCACATCGCATCGCATCGGATCGGAACGGATTTTACAATCTTTAAACGATATTAAATCGTGTACACAGTATTTAAAGTCTATATTACCAAGCCGCGCACAGCAGCTTGACCGCGAGCGTCTTCCGCGACACGCGATCGTAGCCGAAAGTATGCTGCGACGCACGGTCGGCTCCGTTCGCCTGTCGTCATATCAACACGGTAGGAAACTATTTAACTTGGCGCAGAAACGGATACCTTCGAAAGCGACGGTACGGAGCCGATTGTATGCGTCGACATCCTTCCGGACGCGATCGGCTGTTGCCGCATCCGTTTCGTCATAGCAAGCTTTCGAAGTTCCGTACATCGCGATGATGAACATTCTCAATAAAGTAAATCGTCATAGCAAACTTTCGAAGTTCCGTACTTCCCGATGATGAACATTCTCAATAAAGTAAATCGTCATAGCAAACTTTCGAACTCCCGTACATCGCGATTATGAACATTCTCAATTAAGTAATTCGGCATAGCGTACATTCTAACTCACGTAATTCGTACTTTTAAACTTTATGAATACCGTACATCGGTATTTTAAACTTCGAAGTTCAGTAGTACAGTCGTGCGCATCCTTTCCGATTAGGTGCGATGGGTGGAAAACATCCTTTACTTTGAAAGTACGCATACCTCCTAGCCTTGGGCGGACGGCCAATATACAGGTAGGTATCGGGTACTAAAGTTACGTAAAAACATAACTCACTTTACCTAAACTCTAAGTGTTATTTTTTTTTTTAAAACGTTGCCCCACACTAGGAATTTCTCCTGTATCGTGGGTGCGTTTACAAAAATATTTGTTCCTTTTTTTCCCTATTTGTATGTATGTTTTACAGAATATTGTTAATATTAGATAATAAATACTGCCAGACACTTCGCGTGGATGGTAATTTCGGCAAAAAAATTACATATAGCAGGGACTAAAACCGGCATGGTCAATACGGGTATATTTTCGGTTACATTTATATTTTTTACAGGTATTTTGAAAGGTTACCTTAAATTGAATACAATCAGTATTAAAACTGGTTACCGAAGTAAAAATTACCTCTATCTTGCACGTGCCGACGGCATTAATCAAAGGGCGCATCACCTGTGTGTATGTAACCGGTAACCTAAAATAGGTAACATTTTTCTTCTTCTTGGGTTACCCACATAGCGGTAACCTTAGTCGTAGAAGTAACCATAATTCTTCGATACCTGTATTATAATTTAATAAGGTTTTCGGTCCCTTACTTATAGGTATAGTCTCAGACTATACATATGTAAGACTAATATTTTTTTTATATTTGATACAGCGAACTATTTCAATATTATTTTGTTAGCAGCCAGACCAATCGTAGAGGTTAAACATACCCCAGACACAATAAAACGGTCGCTGTGAGCGTGATAATTACTTAGATGGCGTTGTAGCACAAGTTCTTTAAACTTAAGTTGCGATTGTTTCAATTGCGTATTTTATGAATGTACATTAAACTTCATTTCCACATAATATAACTTCACGCCTTTCTCCCCGAAGGCTTGGGCAGAGGCGTACCTTAGCATGTACACCCACATTTCGCACTTATGTTTAAATCAATCCCATGTAATAAGGGGCGAGCCTATTGCCATCAACCGGATTGAACTCGAGACTCCAGGCTGCTACTGAGAAATTCCTGATGGAAATACCTATTATCACTTTGCCTGACATGGAAATCGACCCCAGGACCACCAGTCACCAGGAGTCACCAGTAGCGCTTGCGAGCACTAGACAGACGAGGCAGTCATATTTTATTTCTTATTATTACTTCCATTCGTATTTACATTCCTATCCCACCAACATATAATGAAGTGAGAAAAAGAACAGTAATCATTAAAACTGTTTAACAAAACATTATCACAACTGTTTGTGCTGGTATTTTCTATTCCCACAACAATTTTAGTATTAACAAAATCACTGAACATAGTGAAACAATTATATGTATTATTATGTAAAGACAATTTACTTTCCTGGAATAGAATTTACAAACACTAATTCTAATTAAGGTGTGACGTATCACGTCAACATCGTACAACCTCTGTTTCACATTTAGTTATTCAGTTCAACATAATGTAAACAAATAAACAACAAATTGCCAGGGAAGAGCAACATTCTTATTAATTTAAAAGCTTACATACTTATATAAACTCACGTCTGTTTCCCATGGGTGTAGTCAGAAGCTAAAGAACGCCACCTGCTAGGATCCTTACATGCACCTTTGGCGTCGTTTACGTTCATACATCTGGGGCCTAAGTCTACTAATTTATAAACGTTACAATGATCTCTCATTCTTGAGGTTTTGACAGATTTGCCATACAAAAACTGTCAAAAACTCACCATTGAGAGACCATTGTAACGTTTATAAATTAGTAGACTTAGGCCCCTGGTCATACACGCACGCCAGTTGCGAAGACTACACACCTAACCTCTCTGAAAAACATCATCAATAACGTAACCAACAAGTCCCCTCCCGGCGTTTCCACTCACTTATGCCTTGAAAATACCTTTCGTTAGTCGCCTTTCAATCATCCTCTCAACATGACCGTTTGGTCATACCATCTAAGCATACTCTTTTCAATTTTTGTTACTACATCTTCTTTTGAACCGCAGTCTTCCCTTATCACATCATTA
Source organism: Eupsilia transversa (assembly GCA_914767815.1). Lineage (NCBI taxonomy): Eukaryota > Metazoa > Arthropoda > Insecta > Lepidoptera > Noctuidae > Eupsilia > Eupsilia transversa. The sequence goes on from OU611880.1 coordinate 5,273,369, forward strand.
CTCAATATATCATTCATAGTTACACAACACATGCTTCGCAAGAAACACATTTTCACAGCATTTATTCTACTTTCATGTCTAAAAAGCTTAATAGAATAACAACATTAAAGTGAAGGTTTCCGGAGACTTGCAGGAGACGGCATTCGGCATCAGCATTGAGAATTAAACACGGAGATAACAATAACATTCATTTCTAAAATATTCAAATGAGCTAGGGACGTGGCTTCTCTGGAACATCCCTTAGGTACCTACTTAACTTTTATCTGTTCTACTAAAATGGTTTGTCGAATATTTAGGTGTTATTAAACTCATTTTACATGATAATTATTTTAAACATAAAAAACCGGCCAAGTGCGTGTCGGACCACGCACAATGAAGGGTTCCGTAGCTGGGATGAACTTATCCCAAGAACAAACTTAACATTGTAGTTCGTAGTAAACATGTTCTCCCATACAAAATGTATGGTAGAACATGTTTTTGCAACTGCAAATTTAAGTTGGTTGATAATTACTCGTTAACTAGTAGAGCCTACTTAGCTGTGATAGTTTTCCTTTTAATTTCGTTATATATACTACTGCTGTGAATTTTCCCACATATCCAGAACTTACCGTTTAGCTGGCAGGGGGGGGACACTTGACTCTAACGAAAATTAGCACTTTAAAGCTTAATATTTCGCAGACGGATCCTTCAAACCAAAAATGGTTTTAACAAGCTCACAATATTTTTGAACGACCTTTCATCCATGGGGCAGACGAAAAAAAAACAAGATATACCGTCTTTACATGAAGGGGAGGGACCCTAAAAAAAAATATTTTTCATGATTTTATTTTACCACTTTGTCGGCATCATTAATATGTATACTCATGCCAAATTACAGCTTTCTAGTACTAACAGTCTCTGCGCTAAGCCGGGGACAAACAGACAGACAGACAGACGGACATGGCGAAACTATAAGGGTTCCTTGTTTAGTACGGAACCCTAAAAAGCCTAAATAAGCTTTTAAGTACAGTCGGGGAAATTATTTATTACGCTAATTACACAACACATGCTTCACAATTCTTCATTTTTTACACCCTACTATAGTTTGCCGTGTTATAGCGATTACAACTTCGGCAGTTGTAATTTTTATTTTTATTTACTTACCGACAATAAGTTGGTAGTCAATTCACTTAACAATTAAATTGCCTGATTTTATATAGCCCAGCTAAATACCATAAATAAATCACCCCTAAATTTACCTTCTCTGCGAATATCAAGACTTATTGAAATGTCCGACGTATCCAAGACATGTGGACAGTGGTACAATCGGTATTAAGTAATTAATGTGTGGGAATGACAACGCACTAATTGGACGTCAAAGGTGACTAATGGTAAGAGTTTACCGAGGTCATATTGTGAAACAGCCCAGTGTTGTACACAGAATAAGCCGGATAACAAACATTACGCTTGTAAGCCCGAAGGGGTAGGCACACGTTTGCAAAAGGTAAGATACCTACTTTCGAATAATAAATACGATGTATGAGCATCAACCACGTGCCTTCTTAGTATAGGTACCAATTTTATCATGAATTCATCCACACAACATTTCGATAAAGCTTTAATAGCAAAAAAAGACCATCCCGTCAACGACATAATGGGAGCAATCAAAACGATTTGAAGCCCAGATATACCTGAAACCTACAAAGAAAATAACCATTAGGTACCACTCCACCGAGACCTCGCACGATAAACCATAATGACCCACCTCGACGGTACCAAAAGAATTCAAATACCACTATTTTACTTTCAAAGACAGATAGGTATTGATAAAAATTCGGCCTCGGCGGAATTTTTCCGACATTCCCACAAGATCATCCGCAATTACTGGCTTATCTTCTATGCGAATTTTCTGAGCGACTTTAAATAGCCATCATTTTCCCTTGTGGCTTGGCTTAATTCTCAAAAACGTTAGAGCTTCGCCACACGGTGCTTTGCGGCGCCGCACCGCAATGATTAAACAACTATGATACCTACTTCGAAATTATATTTTAATCAATACAATTATCTAAAGAATATTTAAGCAAACATAAATTGTTCTAGTACATTTTCGTCAACCAAACCAGACTAACACTAGATAGCTAGCTTAGGTATATGGCAGCGGATCGTGAGGATTCCTGTTCGGACAAAACAGGTATTAGTTTTCTGTCATATTTTTTTTTTGTGACTGCACTGTGACCGAAATTCGATCAGCAGCTTAATGACTAAAACCTGACTAAAATCTGATAGTAATCAGATTTTAGTCTGGCGCCGCCGCTGCGGCAACAAAACAAAGCTGCGGCGCGGCGCCGCACGCCGCAACAAATCGTGTGGGCCGGCTCTAACAGTAACAAAACGCGTTACGTTTCTGTATGTGTTTGCCATTGTTACATACCGTTACCTCCGCCGAGTACTGCAATGAACGTGTATACGGCTTATACATATTGTTCCTGTTAACTTCGGCCCCGAAGGTTGCTGTTATTAAAAATGTTATGTAAATGAGAAGAAAAGTAAGTAGGGAACGAATGTAGCTGTGTGTGGCTGAAAATGGCTCATCTTATCTTTACCGCGAAAGCGATTTAGGAAATTGCAATTCAGCTATACGCATTGTTTGCGACAATAGTTCAAAATCAAAATCAAAATCAAAATATTTTATTTCACATAAACCTACAAGGGCACTTATGAAGGAACCCTTATTCACATGGGGTCTATAAAACCTTACACATACGACACGGCTTATATCCGCAAAAGAACTTTTTAAGGAAATTAGAGAGGAAAGATAGACAGACGAAGTAAGGAAACGTAATTATTTCTACAACTTACATTACATAGCTACAGCTTTGTATAGGATTAACGGATTTTTCCTCCTTTTGTTCTCGCTTTCCTCTGAAATATTTAAATTCTCATTAGTGGCGCCCTCTAGACATTAACAAGATACAACTTGATATAAAATTCCGTTTAATTTATCATGAATTTGTTTTTAATATCATTTTACGAAATTACAGAGATTTCTTTTCAAAGGAGTATTCTAATTATAGTTGAGTTGGAAAATGATTGTAGCTATGTATTGAAGTTTTTGATGTGTAACATGTTTCCTCTCGCTTTCCTGCAATCTGTGGGAGTAATTTCGTGAAAAGCGACGGAAGTCTGTAACAGGAAGCCGGGGAAGCGCGCGCTATTTGATTTAACCAATAACCGCGCGCGGTCCTTGAGTTGGCCGTCAGATGGTACCCATTTTCCGAGAAATTGTAAACAGGATGGTGATAATGATGATGGTGATGGTGACGGTGACGATGACAACGACATTGATGGTGACGGTGACTGTGACGATAATGGTGACGTTGACGGTAACGGTGATGAATATTTGTTATATCATAATACGTCAGCCAAGATGTCAGATGGTACACATCATATGCGACTACTGTAAGGCTCGCTCGTTATTTTCAGAGCTAACATAAATCAAACAATTCAAGAAATCAGAGATTGTTTGAGCAATTTCTTCTATTGTAGATAAAAATAAATGTTAATATTACTTTGACTGACATAAGAGGGGCTCGTGACTAAATGATGACCCGCACGGTACGATTGAAGGTTAAGCTACGCGATGGGTGACCATCCATTGCATATTGCGGCCCCTCCATACCTCGGAAAGCTCGATTAGCCGTTGGGCCCGGCGGTCATTTGTAGATGTTTCACAGTCGTTACAGGTAATCAGAAGCTCCAAAGTCTAACATCCAGTCTTACCAAGAGGTATCGTGTTACGCAGTAACTGGGTTGAGGAGGTAAGATAGGCAGTCGCTTCATGTAAAATACTGGTACGCAGCTGCATCCGGTTAGACTGGATGCCAACCCCAACATAGTGGGAAAAAGGCTAAACAGATAGATTTTGACTCTGACTGACAAAAATATTCTTTAACTATTTACAGATAAGTTCTTAATTTCGTTGTCCTGCTTAGAGAAATGTTATTTTATTACTTTTTACGTTGTTTTTATCATAAACCCAGAAGAATCTCATTTAAAACAGTAATCTGTGACACCCAAACCACATCCAGTTGCATTAAAAGTTTCATTAGGAACATAATAAATGCAAAGTACCTACGTACCTACCTATAGGTAATGTTCTTGGTAGCCATTCCAAAACTTGCTACGGAACTGCTTCTTAAATGTCGCAGCGGTTTTTAGAGCAACTTCTGTTACGCGAGCGTCTTTTGTTCACAACTTATGTTTAAGGAGTAAGATGCTTAAATCTTACTTATGTTAGTGCTTGTTTCGTGTCGGTGTGCTTTTTGTAAATAACAGTTTTTGATTGTTATTTTGTAAGTGACAGTGATAAGAAATATCATGCTGTGGTGAGTTTTTTGAAGAAATATCAAGCAGTGAAAGATGGGTTTTTTGAGAGCAGTGTTTTGTTACTTTGGCCTAAAAGAGACCTGCTATCTAAATGCGTAACACATTTTCGATTAAGACTAATCTGTTTCATTCTGACAGTTCAACAACATTGACTGCGTTATGTACGTTGTTGAGCAGTTTTTTTTTTCGTAATAATGAAGCAATGGATAAGCAATCTGTTTCCTAACTATTCAGATTGTGTATTACGCAATAAGGGTGCTGGCCTTTAGCCTCTTTAAGGCGGAGGAATGAGTTATTTTGGAATGTTGAGTGGCTAAGTGAAGGCTTCATTACCTTCTACTGTCTTTATTGAGCCTTGTAGGTATTTACGTCAATACAACCAGTTGTGTAGAATGCACGAACTCTCGTTCAACGTTTGCTATTGCTACTTTTTCCTACACCATTATCTCCTTCAAAATTAAGTCCTTAACGCATTGAGGGACCCTTAACGCCCCCAAGCGTAGTAACAATAAAACTTCTATTGTGTCTTGTTCAGTGTCCGTCAACGGATTAACCTAAATTCCTTAAATCTCTAAAAGTAGGTACCAAATCCTGAATAAGTTTTTGGCCTAAATCCCCTAGCAATGTCCTAGCCAAAAAAGTCAATGTCCTAGGGATAAATGTAACGTGATAAACAAGTTTATGCCTCGTAAATCTAGATCCCTCTATTTACAAGTCTTACATACGTTAGGTATATTATCATGTAACCAAGCGGAAAAATAAATTGGTACAAATGTTAAACAGGGTGTGGTTTTATTACACATAACATAACATCACGCCTTGTTTCTCCGAAGGGTAGGGCAGAGGTGTAGGTACGTATAGAACACCCACATTTCGCCAAATGTTTAAGTTCCATGTAATAGGGGGCGTGCCTATTGTCATAACCGGGCACAAATCTAGACTCCGGGCTGCTACTGAGTAATTCCAGATAGAAAAACACAATAACACTTGCCTCATCTGGGAATCGACCCAGGACCTCATGCTCAGCACTAGCGCTGGCGACCGCCAGGCAGCAATGCAATGCAAACTGTAATGGTATGAGGAACAGGGTGTAAAGTTCACTCATCCTCTATAGAAAAGAGAGGATCCTCCGTCCAGATGGGTGTCGTGTCTGGCAGGCAACTGCCCAACGATTGATGTCGGGAAGTCTTATATAAGGTGCTATAAAAATATCTGCCACGGCTGCAATGGGAGATAGTATTGTGTTTATAGATTACAATAGTAAAGATAAATTATTGATCATGTGTCATATTTTTTTTCATACAAAAAATTGTACGTATAAATTTGCAAGTGACGAACTAGTCAGCTGATTTCAGTTTTCATTCACAGAACAGATGGAAAGAGATAGCAGTTGTTTTCATTGACGAAGTGCACTTCGCGCGTAATTTGTGAACCACGTTATGCAGAGTAGAGTCAATGTTTATTTAACTACTTTATTTTCTCAAATTGATTTAACTGTGCCGGGGTACGAAATTTCTTCACTATTGTTATCTTTAAACACAATACTACCTCTCATTAAAGCCGTGGCAGATATTTTTATAGCACCTTATATATACAATATGTTGATCGCGCGGTAAACTCTAATTACACGATGCAGGATTTGTGTGACTTCAAGTCTTTGATGCGTAGATCCCATGTGGTGTTGTAGGTGCCGCCACAAATCTATTAGGTAGATTTTGATACCTTCAAAAATTAGGATAGGTATATGGTGTATAATTTAACTACTAGTTATTATGAAGTTAAAAGTTGTCTTTTCAGATCGTCTCAATTCATGGTTTTTTCTATGCTGTTGACTTAACTTGCCATATTATTTAACAAGCCTTCGAAAACAACACTGGATTCAAATTCGAAAGCCCAACGCTCAATATTACTCGCAAGTAAACAAACTCACCCTGTATATATACATCTCTCTGCTTACGTCACGAATATTATTATTATATCCATCTATTATTAACACATTCCTCATGGTACATCTGGCACATCATTTCGATTGAATACATTTCGATATCCTGGAACTAATACTCACATTTCTAGGAAAATTCTCCTTACATTAGGCGCAGGGAAGCCGTACCCGTTTATAATAAATATCTATTGATATTTTGTTAAGGGTTAGGCAGAGGCTTTTAGAGCGAATCAAATGTATCACACTAGCTTTAATCCGTGATTTTTTACTTTTATTATAGGTATTCTTTATGTCATCCTTTATTTAAAATGGTCATGAGCTATCCGAATATCAAAAAATATTTGGCCTAGGTCTTAAGGGGGAGGCGTGAAAATTGATTAACAATAGAAAAATGATCATTTTTCTCTGCAATTTTCCAACTTATCACAAAAGGTCAAGAATCTTTCCATAATCATCATTATTCTTATATTGTAATCGTAAACCTACATAATTATACGGGCATATCTAACTTAATATGTATTTACTTTAGGTATATCTGCTTCGCCTCTGACACCAGAGAAAACCTACGTCCAGTCCATTCAAAACTGCTTTGTTCTGACCTAAATCTTCTCATTACGATGGACTTAATTAAGCTATATCCCATCATTTCAATCAATCCTACTTACAATAGGTTTACATATATATAATATTATAAATTTGAAAGAACTTTCACATTTATAATCTTCTATACTTATAATAAATCTGTAGAAGTGAAAATTCTGTACATTGAAAATATCAAAAAAATAAATGGCACATGGTGTTACTAGACCGACACCGAACCCAAAAATTTTATTAAAAATTTTTTTGTCTGTCTGTCTGTCTGTCTGTCTGTCTGTTTGTTCAGGCATCACGCAAAAACTACCGGTTCGATTACGATGAAACTTGGTACAATTATTCTTTAATATCCTGGGCACCACACTGGGTACTTTTTATCCCGGAAAAGTATCCTATCCTACGGTTGGGGGGTGTCAAAGTTTGTATGGAAGAATTTTAACGCGCTGTCCGATTAACTCGAAACTCAATATTTATACTTAAACCCAAGAATTAAGAATAACGTGTATCAGGATTTTTCGAAATTCAACCCCTAAGGGGGTAAAATAAGGGATGAAAGTTTGTATGAAAAATCTTATTCCTTGAGGTAATAAACATGAAACTTCGCACGAATAGTTATCTAAATAAATTATAAAGTTTGTAGTTTTTTGTTTTTCTAAATTACCCCCTAAAGGGTTGGGGGGTGTCAGTGTTTGTATGGCAGAATTTTAACGCGCTGTCCGATTAACTCGAAACTCAATATTTATACTTAAAACCCATGGGGATGTATGGGGTAATTTCCGACACTCACGCGGGCGAAGCCGCGGGCAGCAGCTAGTATTATATATATGTAAACCTAGGTATGTTTGGATGTTTGTTACTCAGTCACGCAAAACGGCTGACCGGATTTGGATGCATTTTATAACCTGGATTAACACATAGGATACTTTTATCTTAGTATCCATAACCCCATAATTGGCGAAATGTGAGTGTGCTATAGGTCCACCTCTGCCTAACTCTTCGGGGAATACAGGCGTGATGTTATGTTATGTGTGTTACGTTCCCGTGGGATAACCTCCGACCACAACGCGGGCGGAGCCGCGGGCCCAAGCTAATGTGTATATAATTACATAGTTTGTGTACAATTGCACACTGCCTTTAATGGACATCTGAACTAATTGAAGATTAGCCACGTTCCTCGGTCAGTATTCTAGCTTAGCTATAGTGGTTATTGAATGCCTGGATTAGCGCTGTGTGCTTAATGACATGCGGAAATTGACCTTGTGTGGTATTCTGCTTTACAGAACCACATCTTTTTGTCTATTTACCTATTAAAATCCTATGACACTCACATTACTCACTTTTAATTTTTATATTTTAACACTGTTACCTCTGAAATTTTGACTGTTTTAGCATCCAAAACTGTATTTTATACGGAAAGGCAAAACATGCTTTAACAGAAGTTAAACAAATGAAACTTCTTTTCTGTCATTACCATAGGCAAATACTAGTTTCAAGTCGATGCTGCTTTAAAGAAAGTACGATTCGAGTAAGCAGCATCCTTTAAATAGCGCGCTTTGTAAATCAGCACTGTCTATATGAGGCTTTGGCCTGCGGCTTCAACCGTAAGGAGGTCGGAAATGATCCCACGAGAGCCACTGCCGGTAGTGCCGCGGTAGTTACCGCCTTAACGGCTGAACGGATTTCGATGAAAAGGCAATGAACAAGTACCAGACAGATTACTTTCGCATTTATTATTAGTCATAATGTATATATCTTCCACGGATAGAAAAAATCCAATCCAACAAACAAATCTAAAGATGATCCATTGATTACAAATATTTATTCATAAATAAAATAGGCACGTACATTTGCTCACGACATCGATTAGTGCGGAGGCTCAATAAGGAAAAAATCAAGGCTCTGCTTCTATTGGTAGGTCGCCTGTTTGTTTATTCCAAACGAGCGCCCCCGGAAATAAGTCTGGATAGACTTCCATTCGCTTTGATGAAAATGACGAGAAAGATGAAATATTGGTCTGAGGATACGTTTTATGCCTACACCAGCTGATACGTACTGGAATCTAGTTTTGGTTTGACTGTAATTGTGTTGGTTAGCTACGATTTGCGCTAAGCGGCTTTGTTTGGTTATCGAAATTCGTTTTGTTACTCAATACGACATACACTCTTGTATTTATTCTTGTATTTTATAGTTATTTTCGTGTTATCAATCCCTTATGTTGCAACTGCCATGTTTCCTCTTTGCATCAAGGCTCGTTCACACCGGCGCGACTTGTCGCGCGACGCGACACCGGCAATTGTTCAATCGTGAAGTTTTATTAGAAATTGTATTGTTAAAGTCGCGTCGCGCGACAAGTCGCGCCGGTGTGAACGAGCCTTCACCCTAGGGTTGACTGGTAGAAAATGCCTCAAGCATTAGGTCCGCCTTTGTACGATATTTTTTATACTTGTGCACAAAGTTTCAATAATATAGGTTTTGTGTGAAGTTGGAAATGCGACTCTTAAAAGAGTCTGTCACACAGATAGGAATGACAGAGATAACGCACATTAAAACCGAACTTTTTATAAGTCAACGATTTTCCACCCAAACACGTTTGAAACACAAATCCTTTTAAATTATCACACATTTAGGTAAATATTATAATGTGTCGATAATGTTCCCACTTCCGAGACGCAGGCCTACTCGCTGTGAGAGGGAGTGGGTCGTAATGCACAACGTGCGTCCAGTGCGGGTTGATTGATGGTACATGTATTCGAATTTTAGGTTTTAAGACATGCCGTTTTGAGAGCAGTGGTGATGAAATAATTAGAAAAAAGTTAAATGCCTGCCCAGGTTCGAACCTACGACCTACAACTCGTAAGTCGCGGCCGATTCCACAGGGCCACCACTATTCGCCTTGTTATGCCGACGCAATATTTCAAAAATATGATAATCTGATTGTAAACAACGAAATAGGCACAAACCTTGTCCCCAATAATTCTGCACCTTACATAGTCTATGAACCAAAGCGCGTCGGCAAAGATTACTGTTTACCGAGCTTCTCAAGCCCAAGATTAAGGCGAGAGACGTCAGTTAGATACATTAACTGAACCAACCAATCTAATTTTTTAATGTTGCCGACCGATTTACGTCAAATATAACGTTTTAATGGAAATAGCGTAGAATTTTTTTGATGAGATCTTTCTGTTTGTGGTTTGAGAGAATTGATGCAGTGTTGTCCATGTAGTTCTTATGAATTTTATTTGAGGGACAAGCACATAGGATCCCAGGACTTCAACATAATCGGACCAGTCCTTTTCCACTTTTTGCTGACTCTTATGATGAGTGAACTTAATTTCCATTATAGCAAAGATTGAAACGTTTTATTTTCGTGGATAATCCATTTCGTTCTAAAGAAACCTCGCACCTCACCTTCATCAACTCGCGCTCCATTTCGACCGCATTATCACTTACTCACGCGTTCCAGAAGACGTAGCGTTGGAAGGCCTCCCACAACGTGGACCGATGACCTTGTGAAGGCTGCAGGAATCGGTTGGATGGGTGAAGCACAGAACTGGTCACAGTGGTAAAACTGGGCTCTAATGTAAAAAGAATCCAGAAAGTCCCCTTATCGTTTTAAGTTTTTCGGTGGTGCTTAGAGGAGGCCTGTGTCCAGCAGTGGACGTCTTTCGGCTGAAATGAGGATGAGGATTATCACCTACCTACCTTCAGGTAATAGATATAGATAGATATAGATAGATAGATAGAAGATAGAATATAGATAGATAGAATATTCTTTAGATAGAAGATAGAATATAGATAGATAGAATACTCTTGATTATGTACACCATAATCATTACGGACATACATTTAGCATAGTTATAGATAGGATAGTTTCGGGTAAATATCAGTGTCCGATACACTCGCTCTGGGTAAGCATCGTGGTTGGAACGGTAAAATGAGATGTTTTAATTGTTATTTATATTTAAATTCTTTACCTACTAAAATAGTTTATAAGCTCCTGTTACTAACCTTAATGGATGATGTTATCGAACAAATAAATAAAAAATTAGACATTTTACATATGGTGACAAAATACGAATAAATATTCTTATTCTTTCTTTCAGTATGAGATTAAATTTTATAACTTTTTAGGCTTCCGTACCTGCAGGGTGCCAAACGGAACCCTATTAGGTAATAAGCCTCCGCTGTCCGTGTGTCTGACAGCGTGCTATAAGTATCTCATGAAACGTAATAGGTAGATACTTGAAATTTTCACAGATTGTCGATTTTTATAGCCGCTATAACAAAAAATATTTCTTGTAAATATTACTTCTTTTTATCCATACAAGAAACGTGTTTTTTTTAAATGTTTTATGCTAAATATTGTACAGTGGTACGGAACCCTTCGTGTGAAGTGCGAGACAAACCTGCCAAGTGCGAGTCGGACTCGTACTCGCACTTGGCAGGTTTTTTTTTTAAATTCATACTGATAGACCTATGTTATCTTGCTGGTGAAAAAATTTACCATGAAAATGTGTTTTTTCCTGTTACCTTCGTTTTCATCATGAGTTATTTCAGCTGATATTTCCAGTATTAAAGAATATTTTCTGGGCTAAAGTTAATACATTACCACTTCGTTATCTATCATACGCATACGGCCTAGCCACGTTAATCGAATCAATTTCGCTAACGCAGATGGCAGAAGCAAAACGAAGAAAACTAGACTCTATACTAATGACAAGTAAGGTTTAATTTGAACATGAAATTTCCGATTTTCAGTACATTAGTCCCTGGATGGCCATACGTACATAGTATACCTATATAAAATAAAATATAAAAAAACGCGCAAAAAAAACACGTATCTAATATGGCCCTTTAATTATTAACTTTATTATATTTTTATTGATTTCAACTATCTACATAATACGGTTCATGAGATACAGCCCGGTGACAGACAGAGGAACGGACTGACGGACGGATAGCGGAGGTACGGAACTCTAAAAATCTATGGCCCAACTTCACAATAATACAAATGAGGTCTAATATTCTGCCAGAACAATCCTCTTTGGCTATACATCCTATGCATAGTATTTTATTGCCTGTGCCTCACAATCGTCTTTTATTTGCGAGACGAAGTGCAGCGAACATCACTCACTTTTCACCGCAGACTTATTCAGACTGACGTGACGGATTGGAACTCGAAGACAATGGTACTACGTATTCTATGTTGGGAAGCACTTTCGTTGTTTGATGTAGATGTGAGATATTACGTAGTTTTTGTTATGTTGTTATCTAAATGATATTGGTATTATTTAGGACAGAGCCTTTTCCGAGAATCAGCGTTATATTTTCTCCATTTGTGACGTAGCATTTTGCTTGTCTGGTTCTGATACTTTTAATGATAGTATTTTTAATCAAAAGATCTAAATTATCTTTGGTGTCAAAGGAATGCACTCCTTGTCAATCAACTCAGCCTATCGCAGTCCACGGATAGACGTAAGCCTCTCCCAGACTGCGCCACAACACTCTGTCCTCAACCGTCCGCATCCACTCTGTCCCGCCATCTTTTTAAGGTCGTCGGTCCATCTACCTGGGGGCGTCCCACACTACGCTTGTAGATACGTGGTTTATGCTCTTGGCCTCGTCTGCTCCACCGGCCATCCGTCCTTCGACCAACATGGCCAGCCCGCTGCCACTTCAGCTTGCTTACTCTGCAGGGTATGTCGGTAACTCCGGTAAGATAATTGATTGTAGATAAATATGTATAAAGGCTCGTTCACACCGGCGCGACTTGTCGCGCGACGCGACACCGGCAATTGTTCAATCGTGAAGTTTTATTAGAAAATGTATTGTTAAAGTCGCGTCGCGCGACAAGTCGCGCCGGTGTGAACGAGCCTTAAAACAAAACATGGATTAAAAGTAAAGGGAATCGGTTAGGTACCTACAGTGTCACGTTGTATTATTTTAATAATTTTTTGCTACATTTAAAACATATGGGTCAATTAATGCATTTTTTAAAGTCGGTAAAACATAGTGTAGTCTACCTAAAAGTTTACAAAGTTCACAGATAAATCAATTTTATAAAAATCTTAAATTCATAGATTAACTGTCAGACAACGCACAGCCTGAACCGCTGGGCCTAGATAGAAGCATGAAATTTTGCACAAGAGTTTCTTATTCAGCGAAAGTGAGTACGAAGTAAGTAAAGCGGTTATACAGGAGATGTATGTAATTTTCATAATATTTGAACATGGAACAATGTTAGTTGAATCACCATTTTTCTAAACTCATCTCTTAAGTTCCTGAGAAGTTGTCGATGGCAAATCCCATTGGCCACACTGCTTGAAAATAAATAAAAACGTACTGAACTAGAGTACCACGAGATGCAACACCCTCTACCTCCGCAGTCCGCTCAAACACTGCTCCAAATACAAAATCGTTCACTCATAACAAAAATATCAGTCCCCATTCGAAAATAGAACTGCCAATAAAATCTCAAAAATTCAAAATAGACGAGCTTGGAGCAGCGCTGTTATTTACTCAGCGTACTACTCGCGAAGTATCGCATACGAGTGAATTCTCTTTGAGCTCTCCGCGACTCAAGTAAATGCTATTTTCCCAATCATTCTGTGAAAGGCATCGTTATTACATTCGTCCCTCCGTGTACAGCTTAACTGCGTTTTTTTTTTAGCAAATCGTAGGACCTAGTTTAAAACGTTACACTTGTTTTTCAGCGACTTTAAGCGCTTTCAAAGTTTACGCAGATAGCTTTTTACATCGCTTTCGGCTATCTGCTATAAAGTACGGTCACAATTATGTTTGTGTAGTAAATTACAACCTGCTTCGAATATTCTGCACAAATAGTAGCGGCAATTATACATAAATAATTAAGTAAAACAAAGACCAGTAAAGTAACAAATTCCAAATTCCAGACCAAGTAAACAAATTAAAAACATCGATTTTCAGCTATCTTTATGTTTGAACAGATAGACACTCACTCACTGCGTCAATTGGCTGTGTTATAGCCATTTCATTACAGACAATTTACGGACAATTGATGCAAATTGCACATCAATCAAGTTCTTTGGCTTTAAATAGTAATATAGGAGTAGTAGTATAGGAAATAATTTTCAAGTAGAGAGTCCAATTGATTAGTCAAAATAAAAATTGTAAATCAATAAAAAAAATACTCTTAGGACATTTTTTTTTTTGGAAAACAAGATTTAAAAAAAAACATAGTTTAATCAAGCGCTTCGACGTCACAGCATCGATATTTTTATACCCGCAGTCTCTGTTTCAAGCAATTAATCTGTGCAACTCATTTACGAGATGGTTCCCATCTTTTGTGGGAGAAATGAATGGCATTAAAGCGAGACCATTTCACCGCCCGAGTGGGGGATTGTTATTATGACATTAATAAATAGATGAAAACTTAGCTCCCCAACCTCCTCAACGCGGGAAGTGCATTTGCGAGGCAATTAATTCATTTCCTCCACTCTAACATAAATGCAGATGTTGTACGTGAAACTACTTGATAGCTCAAGTTATTTCGGAAGTAAATTATCTTTTGGAATAAGTGCTCATACGAGCGGCACACGCCAGTGGTAGAGGCAAATGCAGCCGTCCACATTCGTCGACAGCGGAGACAGCTGCCTTCCAAAAAAACACTACAAAGTGAAAAATTACTTTAGTTTCAGAAGTCGGTGTCTTTGTTTTTGAATTTTCGTTTTTTGTGAAAAAATATGTAATATTGGTGCCGATTCCCTTGTTCAGAAACTAAGTTCAGTGCATCTTTTTCTTTATATTTCATTAAAAAAGGACAGAAGACAAATTTTAGTTCAGTCCTGTCAAATTAATCAGCGCCTGACGTAAATTGACGTAATTTTAGTAGGCAAGTTTTAAATCACGTCTAATCTTGTATGGAGTAGTGACAGGCGCTGATTAATTTGACAGGACTAAACTAAAATTTATCTTCTGTCAAAGAAAAAGATGCACTGAACTTAAATTTAGATTAGTTTGTGAACAAGGGAATCAGCACCATTGAAGGTAACTCAAAAACTACCCAACCAATTTTTTTTAAATCCGTTCACAATTGACGAAAATATCGATGGACATACAAAAAAAAATACATACGCTACGAACATAGAACCTCCTCCTTTTTGGAAGTTGGTTATAAAATAAAATAATAACAGGAACAATTAAATTAATTAACAACGTTTGACAACGTTTGCAAATAAATGAAAAAAAAAATACACAACAACAAAAGTGGTGTGACGGTCAAATGATACACTTTTTTCGATCTAGTTCTCTTTCGGCAAGTGTTCAGAGTATAACGTGCGATAAGGAACTTCGTTCCAAAAAGTACATGATAATTCAAATAAAAATGACACCAAACCTTGCAGTTTTCACAGTTCTTATAACTTTTGACATCTAAATCCCTCCGTCTGTGTCCCAGCTATCCACAACTCCATACGAACACAATAAAACCAAAATAAGTTCGCACACAGGACAAGTTTCTGAATGCTTGAATAGGCAATTGCACAGTCCTAGCATCCAAGCTTTGCCTGGATGTACTTCGCTTCCCGCTTTACTTTTTATTTTTATTATAATATAAATCCGATGTATTTTTGTTGTGTTCATGTTTTATTCTTTACCTGGTTTTCTGTTTACAGTCGTCTTAGAATAATCAATGATTGAATTTTTATTGTTTTCTCCAGAAGTTGGACCATATAGACAGCACAGCATTTAGGAGTGGTCACGCTCAGCGGGTAATTGCGTAACACATTAACAATGAAGGTTTTCTGAAATGACTTTTACTAGAAAGCAGCGCTGAGACGTCAGAAGGGCAATTCTACTAATTAACGTTACATGCGAAAATCATGAGGCCGCAATTTGATGACATTGTGAAGAGACTAAAAAATGGTATTCTGCTAATCTTAATATTCGATTTGTTCGCAATATCATCGCAGACTAGTCGCATGGCGTCCAACTTTGTTTTCTATTACAAAAATAACATATTTTCATGTTGGTTCAATGTATGCAGACGATATTGCGATAATTAGTGATACTTCAATTTTTTGCAACCTTATTTTATGATTTTTTAAATGTCTTAATTAGTTTGCTTGGTTATGTTCATACTCATAGTATTTTCATTCCCGTTTGTTATTTTAAATCTTTTATAATACAAAATCATTAAAATAAATAATCGGATAAAAAGCTAATTTGGAACGTGTTGGTAATGGCAAAGCGCAAGCGCGACTCTGACGTCAAGCACAACACGTCATTATACTGAATGTCAAACAATAATTCACATCGTTTTTATTTATTATTTGTTGTTTTATGGCTGAAATTACTGTATCGATCTATAGCACTATAACAGGAAGAAAGAGATTTCTTGAATACGGTGCCGACATATCCATCAGAAAAAAAATCAGTTCCATATATACCCCTTGACGAATATAAATTCGGTTTCGGGTCGAAAGAGAAGAAGAGAGAATTTCGGTTTCGGGACAGAACCCGAGCATAGCATCCAGGAGAAATACCTACTATTGATTTCGTTCTAGTGCGTAGAGTAAAGAGTTGCAGGGAAAATCATACAGATCATCAATCATGCAGAAGTGCCGCTATGATGCAAAACTTTCGTACGGCTCCTACAACAAACACAAGGTTTTGTTGTTAGCAGCATCAATGGCAGATTATTTGATACCCTGAAGGTACCTAAATGAAGCTTAACGTGAAATGAAAGTGCCTCCCTATAGCAACTATTCAGCACAAACTGAAGGCTGTATTGTAGGTGCTAGTTACTGCTAATAAATGAAATATTCTTCATTGGCATTTTTCATTTCTTTATTATGGACTTTCAGTAGTTAGAATACTATTTATTAACAATAAAATTAATCAAGTACATTTTTTTTAAAAGCTAACTTTGAAAAGACACATCATGACGAGTCCTATAGTACGAGAGCCCATGACCAAAATTTTTACCTTATCGTTTTACGACCAAAACCGTATAAAATAGATAGATTTGGTTATTCTGAATACAAAGATCCTAACTGTTTCATAGCAATCTGTCTGACTTTCATAACATAGTTGAACGATAAATTTTAAATAGGTACCGAATTCAAAATTTTCAGACACCAGAAGCGTCGCAAATACCTACCCAGGACACCTTATGAGAAAATTAAAAATGAGGCAAAAAATAAAACCCATAGCAAACCATCTGAAAATCTTGTTTTCACGTGAAAATTGGTCAATTTTTGGTCAGTTGATGCGAATAAATCATTTTTCAGAAGAAAGTCTGAGCATCTTATGTATTGAAACCATTTTGAACGTATTATTTATTGTGTGTGTATTTTACAGATCGGTAACATAGCATTCTGTCTGAAAACTGTAGAACATGATGAAAAAGTTACCCAGATGTAGAAAAAAATTGTATAGGACAAATTTTGTTGGCACCTTACTGTCTAAACAGACAACTTTTCGATAGTCACAAATTAGAACCCGAAATGATTCAACAGAATTTTTTTTATTTTTTTTTTATGAATTTTACAAAAGGAAACTGGGATAACGTTTGAAAAATACCGTTTATTAAAAAATGTCATCATTTTTAATCATTGTCGGACTCATCATCGTTGTCGTAAGGGATAGGAGCGTAGCAAGCACAGCACGTTTCCTGGGCGATTCCGAAACGTTCTTTTCCTTTTTGGAATTATAGGTAACATTAAAAATTTCTGAAAACAGTTTTTTAGTAACCTCAGCAACAAAAGATTTAAAAAACAAATTAACCAGGTTACTTTGACATTTTTGAAAATGCACTCAGGTCACATGTGACGCGCAAAATTTCCCTACCATAATGACGACACCTATGTACATTTTTTATTATCAGACATATTGTGATAAAACCGTTTGCCTATTTTTTTTTACATGGTCCTCCACAAAACTGCCACGTTTCTAACCAGTACTGCAAAGCGAGTCGGGTTCAGAATTATCTAAACTAACCATTTTATACGGGTTTGGCCGTAAAACGATGCGGCATGGTTTTGGTCGTGGGCTCTCGTACTAATATGTCAAACGCTTATTGACGCCTGCAATATGCAGGGGGTACGGGCAAAGCGGATAAGCTAAGGGGAACTAAATTAAAACTACAGAATTAATCTAGATACTAACTTTTATTTACGACTTATTTATGGCACATGTAAGTATCTTTTGAGGTACACAATCAAAATGAGAAAATAGGAACATCTATTTAAAAGTAGGTACCTCTATAAAAATAAAATTCACAAGGCAATTATTCGTTCAATTTAATCCCGCAGTAAACAATCGAAGAACAGGAACAAAATGCAATATTGCTCTTCCTCCTCCATAGCAAATAGCGTGATAATGTATAGCTTATACTCAGCAGTGGGCGGAACAAGGCTGCCAGTAATGATGATGATGATTGTAACTAACGCCGAGCATGTTAGGTAAATAGTGACTCAAACTGAATTATTTACCTGTGATGTGATCAAATGAAAGGATTATGTATAAAACAGATTTCCCCGTTTGAATCATATAAATCGGTTCACAGGTTTTAGAGATATAAAGAATTTTGTGTAATAACAATGTGCCAAAACCGGTTTTTTAGGGTTTACGGAACCCTAAAAAACCGGTTTATAAAACAGATTTCCCCGTTTGAATCATATAAATCGGTTCACAGGTTTTAGAGATATAAAGAATTTTGTGTAATAACAATGTGCCAAAACCGTTTTTTTAGGGTTCCGTAGTCAACAGTTACCCTTATAGTTTCGCCATGTCCGTCTGTCTGTCTGTCTGTCTGTCTGTAACCGCTTAGCGCAGAGATTGTTAGTACTAGAAAGCTGTAATTTGGCATGAGTATAAATATATTATAAATGACAAAGTAGTAAAATAAAATCATGAAAATAATTTTTATTTAGGGTACCTCCCCTACACGTAAAGTCGGGATATCTTTTTTTTTTTCGTCTATCCCATGGTGTGGGGTATCGTTGGAATGGTTTGGAAACAATTTTCGGATTGAAGGATCCGTTTGCGAAATATTAAGCTTTAAAGTGCTAATTTTTGTTAGAGTCAAGTGTCCCCCCCCCCTGCCAGCTAAATGGTAAGTTCTGGGTATGTGGAAAAATTCACAGCAGTAGTATATCGAAATTTAAAGGAAAACTATCACCGCTAAGTAGGCTCTACAAGTTAAAGAGTAATTATCAACGAAATTACATTTGCCGTTGCAAAAACATGTTCTCCCATACATTTTGTATGTGAGAACATGTTTTTCAACTACAATGTTAAGTTTGTTCTTGGGATAAATTAATCCCAGCTACAGAACCCTTCATTGTGCGTGGTCCGACACGCATTTGGCCGGTTTTTGTATGTTAATGTTCGAGGAACTTTTTATTGTGTAAAGATAGGATATAAGTTGATATACGTAATATGTTAAATTGATACATAAACTACATAATACAACACAATATTATTGTAACGATCCCATAAAGACAGCCTTACGCGAAATAATATAAAGGCGTGCCATCGGGCCGGAATGAAACAGTCGGCTCCAGCTCTTCAACAAGAAAACATCTCCTAAAAATATGAATGAAGAAACTCTGAAGACTCTTTTATTCTACCAACATACAGTCCACTTCAATGATGATGATCTTACCTATGTCTTGCCCCTTAAAGAATGTTTCTGCAAAATTCGTACATAATCTATAAAGTAGTATTTATTCAGAAGCTCGGACATACATTCACACAAAGAGGCAAATGAATGAATGGAACACATTTATAAAAATCCATACTTATGTGATACATGTCTCTGTTGTCTGTTCTCACGTAAACTCAGCACAGTAAGTTTGGAACTGTGTCTACTTCTCACGAGCATAGTGAGAGAGCAAGAGTGCCGTGGTAGTTGCAGGCTTTTGCGCTTACCGATTATTAAGTCAGCCCTATAGATGTGGAGTCATCATCATCATTTCAGCCGAAAGACGTCCACTGTTGAACATAGGTCTCCCCAAAGCGTCGCCACATTGACAAGCCCTGTGCTTCACAGAAGTGTAACTTCAGAAAAATTATGTTACTACCTACTAAAGTGAATATTTTTTATTAAATATTCATCTAATTATTGATACAAACGTATTATTACACATAATAGCATAAGTAACGCAACGTAAGTCACTCATATACTAGGTATAACACATCCGGCAATCAGAATGACCGTCCTGCTCATTCCTCCCGCCGTGTGTTGTCCGCGTGATTCCTCCAAATAGTAATGTAAAAGTGTGACAACCCAGTGCCTAGGAAAGCACTTACAGCCGTTGGTACAACTAATCTCTTCCCGGTTGCCTCGTATTGCCGTCCCATCGGACTATGAGAGTGAAGGAAAAGGGAGTGCACCAGTATGGGTTTAGGGTTATGAGGAACAGGGTGTAAAGTTCATTCATCCTCTATAGAAAAGGGAGGATCCTCCGACCAGATGGTTGTTGTGTCTGGCGGGCAATTGCCCAAGGATTGATGTCGGTAGGATATGCTAATCGCTCGGTAAACTCTTATACCGCGATGTAGGACTTGTGACGTCAGGTCTTTGATGCTTAGTTCGTATGTGGCGGTGTAGATGCCGCCACATCACTCCCCTCTGGAGACCGGAGGTCGATAGCGGGCTGAGTCTTGTATCTTGCGATGCTTGCCAGTGCCAGTTGAGGTTCCAGTGAGTTGGAACCGGGTGCCTCATAGTTCACAGTGGGTCGGAACTGTCTGTGGTGATTAGTGGTGCTTTGAGTTTGAGTTTTGAGTTTGATTCCCCAGTGAGTCGGGGTGAAGCTGCGTTGTGATCCAGTGCGTCAGATGTGGTACAGCGCCGGGTTGCTGATGAGGCTGAGGGTGGTGACCAGGAATGCGCGTTCGCTGCATGCTGGTGGTCAGGATACCCGTTGAAGCCGTGGGTGTTGGCTGGCTGTGTGACTCGCCTCACGAAAGCTTGCGGTAGTGATGATGATGACGTCACGCTGAAGTAGTTGCACGAAGGCTGCGTTGACGTTCATATTCGGGGTCACCAATTTAGGGTTATGAAGAACAGGGTGTAAAGTTCACTCATCCTCTATAGAAAAGGGAGGATCCTCCGACCAGACGGGTGTTGTGTCTGGCGGGCAATTGCCCAAGGATTGATGTCGGATAGTCTTATATATGTTAATCGCTCGGTAAACCCTTATACCGCGATGTAGGACTTGTGACGTCAGGTCTTTGATGCTTAGTTCGTATGTGGCGGTGTGGATGCCGCCACATGGGTACACACTTGCCTTGTTTTCTATAGTACCTCCTGTAAACTTGGCTGTCTCCGTTGAAATTGGCCGCCGTGACCGCAAATAGGTCGGGATTTCGTATCTCATATTAATGTACGGAATCTAAAAAGGAGACATAATATTAATAAGTAGCTATCATAATAGTGAACCAACAAACAAATTCTATTATTCATTTCGGATAAATTTTAAAATAACGGTCACACTACCAGCCTATTCTCGGACCTTTCTTGTCACAGGGAATTACACATGTGTCTTGAACACACGTGGGTGGTTCAGGGCCAGTATGATTTTCTACACGGCTGTGAATCTGAAGGAACAGAGTGTTGACCCACTACGAAAGTGTGGAAGGAGCTACTAGCTACTCGCGCAAAACGCAGGGGTTATCAAAACCGAGAATAAGTAGATGCTGTAAGGACGAAGATGCTTAGAATATAGCTGCCTTGTTGCATATCAATCAATCGTATTTTGATATATTATAATGTGTACTTAGTAGACCAACCTTGGCTGCAACACCCAGTCCATTTCTTCGCTTATCCTGTGGGATATGCTGCTTCAGTTCGTAAGACTTGGAAAGTTTTTACCAACGCACAGTCGCATATGGAAAATGCGTCTGATGTGAGACCCCGCGGCCGGCGATGCTGAGAACAGCTGTTGCTGTGCTCTCTATGATGTTTTACCGCCGATTCATCGTTTGCACGTTGTGCGGGGCATGAAAATTACTCCCACAGGCCGAACCCACTCGTTTTGTATTATTTCACCACACAAACACAAAATTATTTACAACACTGTTACTGAATAAGTTTTTACTTCACGAATCTTGGATTTCAATATGATTTCAAGGATAAAATCGAAATAAAATGAGAAATATGAAACTGCAGAAACTACAATTTTTCTGTGACAGTTCAGTCAACAAATAATGTCATGCGTGCGTCAGTTTTGACGTTTGTTTAAGTACGGGAATACCAATTTTATTTTCATTGTCAAGTCGAAAATTTAGCAGAATACCGTTTTAGTACATTTCTTATTTTCGTTCGCATCGAAATCGCATAGCCACAAAAAGTGACGTTTGACTTGTTTTTTGGTTTAGTAGAATACCTTTTTTGACATTTTGGAACTTTTGCGGCCCTGGTGAACGTTTTTTACGTAAGAGAATTGCCCTTCAGAAGGCCAATTCTCTTACGTAAAAAAACGTTCACCAGGGCCGCAAAAGTTCCAAAATGTCAAAAAAGGTATTCTACTAAACCAAAAAACAAGTTAAACGTCACTTTTTGTGGCTATGCGATTTCGATGCGAACGAAAATAAGAAATGTACTAAAACGGTATTCTGCTAAATTTTCGACTTGACAATGAAAATAAAATTGGTATTCCCGTACTTAAACAAACGTCAAAACTGACGTACGCATGACATTATTTGTTGACTGAACTGTCACAGAAAAATTGTAGTTTCTGCAGTTTCATATTTCTCATTTTATTTCGATTTTATCCTTGAAATCATATTGAAATCCAAGATTCGTGAAGTAAAAACTTATTCAGTAACAGTGTTGTAAATAATTTTGTGTTTGTGTGGTGAAATAATACAAAACGAGTGGGTTCGGCCTGTGGGAGTAATTTTCATGCCCCGCACAACGTGCAAACGATGAATCGGCGGTAAAACATCATAGAGAGCACAGCAACAGCTGTTCTCAGCATCGCCGGCCGCGGGGTCTCACATCAGACGCATTTTCCATATGCGACTGTGCGTTGGTAAAAACTTTCCAAGTCTTACGAACTGAAGCAGCATATCCCACAGGATAAGCGAAGAAATGGACTGGGTGTTGCAGCCAAGGTTGGTCTACTAAGTACACATTATAATATATCAAAATACGATTGATTGATATGCAACAAGGCAGCTATATTCTAAGCATCTTCGTCCTTACAGCATCTACTTATTCTCGGTTTTGATAACCCCTGCGTTTTGCGCGAGTAGCTAGTAGCTCCTTCCACACTTTCGTAGTGGGTCAACACTCTATTCCTTCAGATTCACAGCCGTGTAGAAAGTCATACTGGCCCTGAACCACTCACGTGTGTTCAAGACACATGTGTAATTCCCTGTGACAAGAAAGGTCCGAGAATAGGCTGGTAGTGTGACCGTTATTTTAAAATTTATCCGAAATGAATAATAGAATTTGTTTGTTGGTTCACTATTATGATAGCTACTTATTAATATTATGTCTCCTTTTTAGATTCCGTACATTAATATGAGATACGAAATCCCGACCTATTTGCGGTCACGGCGGCCAATTTCAACGGAGACAGCCAAGTTTACAGGAGGTACTATAGAAAACAAGGCAAGTGTGTACCCATGTGGCGGCGTCCACACCGCCACATACGAACTAAGCATCAAAGACCTGACGTCACAAGTCCTACATCGCGGTATAAGGGTTTACCGAGCGATTAACATATATATAAGACTATCCGACATCAATCCTTGGGCAATTGCCCGCCAGACACAACACCCGTCTGGTCGGAGGATCCTCCCTTTTCTATAGAGGATGAGTGAACTTTACACCCTGTTCTTCATAACCCTAAATTGGTGACCCCGAATATGAACGTCAACGCAGCCTTCGTGCAACTACTTCAGCGTGACGTCATCATCATCACTACCGCAAGCTTTCGTGAGGCGAGTCACACAGCCAGCCAACACCCACGGCTTCAACGGGTATCCTGACCACCAGCATGCAGCGAACGCGCATTCCTGGTCACCACCCTCAGCCTCATCAGCAACCCGGCGCTGTACCACATCTGACGCACTGGATCACAACGCAGCTTCACCCCGACTCACTGGGGAATCAAACTCAAAACTCAAACTCAAAGCACCACTAATCACCACAGACAGTTCCGATCCACTGTGAACTATGAGGCACCCGGTTCCAACTCACTGGAACCTCAACTGGTACTGGCAAGCATCGCAAGATACAAGACTCAGCCCGCTATCGACCTCCGGTCTCCAGAGGGGAGTGATGTGGCGGCATCTACACCGCCACATACGAACTAAGCATCAAAGACCTGACGTCACAAGTCCTACATCGCGGTATAAGAGTTTACCGAGCGATTAGCATATCCTACCGACATCAATCCTTGGGCAATTGCCCGCCAGACACAACACCCATCTGGTCGGAGGATCCTCCCTTTTCTATAGAGGATGAATGAACTTTACACCCTGTTCCTCATAACCCTAAACCCATACTGGTGCACTCCCTTTTCCTTCACTCTCATAGTCCGATGGTACGGCAATACGAGGCAACCGGGAAGACATTAGTTGTACCAACTATTCCTTCAGATTCACAGCCGTGTAGAAAGTCATACTGGCCCTGAACCACCCACGTGTGTTCAAGACACATGTGTAATTCCTTGTGACAAGAAAGGTCCGAGAATAGGCTGGTAGTGTGACCGTTATTTTAAAATTTATCCGAAATGAACAATAGAATTTGTTCGTTGATTCACTATTACGATATCTAATTATTAATATTATGTCTCCTTTTTAGATTCCGTACATTTATATGAGATACGAAATCCCGACCTATATGCGGTCACGGCGGCCAATTTCAACGGAGACAGCCAAGTTTACAGGAGGTACTATAGAAAACAAGGCAAGTGTGTACCCATACACTGGTGCACTCCCTTTTCCCTCACTCTCATAGTCCGATGGGACGGCAATACGAGGCAACCGGGAAGAGATTAGTTGTACCAACGGCTGTAAGTGCTTTCCTAGGCACTGGGTTGTCACACTTTTACATTACTATTTGGAGGAATCACGCGGACAACACACGGCGGGAGGAATGAGCAGGACGGTCATTCTGATTGCCGGATGTGTTATACCTAGTATATGAGTGACTTACGTTGCGTTACTTATGCTGTTATGTGTAATAATACGTTTGTATCAATAATTAGATGAATATTTAATAAAAAATATTCACTTTAGTAGGTAGTAACATAATTTTTCTGAAGTTACACTTCTGTGAAGCACAGGGCTTGTCAATGTGGCGACGCTTTGGGGAGACCTATGTTCAACAGTGGACGTCTTTCGGCTGAAATGATGATGATGACTCCACATCTATAGGGCTGACTTAATAATCGGTAAGCGCAAAAGCCTGCAACTACCACGGCACTCTTGCTCTCTCACTATGCTCGTGAGAAGTAGACACAGTTCCAAACTTACTGTGCTGAGTTTACGTGAGAACAGACAACAGAGACATGTATCACATAAGTATGGATTTTTATAAATGTGTTCCATTCATTCATTTGCCTCTTTGTGTGAATGTATGCCCGAGCTTCTGAATAAATACTACTTGATAGATTATGTACGAATTTTGCAGAAACATTCTTTAAGGGGCAAGACATAGGTAAGATCATCATCATTGAAGTGGACTGTATGTTGGTAGAATAAAAGAGTCTTCAGAGTTTCTTCATTTATATTTTTAGGAGATGTCTTCTTCTTTCTTCTTTCCTGTGAACCGATTTATATGATTCAAACGGGGAAATCTGTTTTATAAACCGGTTTTTTAGGGTTCCGTAAACCCTAAAAAACCGGTTTTGGCACATTGTTATTACACAAAATTCTTTATATCTCTAAAACCTGTGAACCGATTTATATGATTCAAACGGGGAAATCTGTTTTATACATAATCCTTTCATTTGATCACATCACAGGTAAATAATTCAGTTTGAGTCACTATTTACCTAACATGCTCGGCGTTAGTTACAATCATCATCATCATTACTGGCAGCCTTGTTCCGCCCACTGCTGAGTATAAGCTATACATTATCACGCTATTTGCTATGGAGGAGGAAGAGCAATATTGCATTTTGTTCCTGTTCTTCGATTGTTTACTGCGGGATTAAATTGAACGAATAATTGCCTTGTGAATTTTATTTTTATAGAGGTACCTACTTTTAAATAGATGTTCCTATTTTCTCATTTTGATTGTGTACCTCAAAAGATACTTACATGTGCCATAAATAAGTCGTAAATAAAAGTTAGTATCTAGATTAATTCTGTAGTTTTAATTTAGTTCCCCTTAGCTTATACGCTTTGCCCGTACCCCCTGCATATTGCATGCGTCAATAAGCGTTTGACATATTAGTACGAGAGCCCACGACCAAAACCATGCCGCATCGTTTTACGGCCAAACCCGTATAAAATGGTTAGTTTAGATAATTCTGAACCCGACTCGCTTTGCAGTACTGGTTAGAAACGTGGCAGTTTTGTGGAGGACCATGTAAAAAAAAATAGGCAAACGGTTTTATCACAATATGTCTGATAATAAAAAATGTACATAGGTGTCGTCATTATGGTAGGGAAATTTTGCGCGTCACATGTGACCTGAGTGCATTTTCAAAAATGTCAAAGTAACCTGGTTAATTTGTTTTTTAAATCTTTTGTTGCTGAGGTTACCAAAAAACTGTTTTCAGAAATTTTTAATGTTACCTATAATTCCAAAAAGGAAAAGAACGTTTCGGAATCGCCCAGGAAACGTGCTGTGCTTGCTACGCTCCTATCCCTTACGACAACGATGATGAGTCCGACAATGATTAAAAATGATGACATTTTTTAATAAACGGTATTTTTCAAACGTTATCCCAGTTTCCTTTTGTACAATTCATTAAAAAAAAAAAAAAAATCAGTTGAATCATTTCGGGTTCTAATTTGTGACTATCGAAAAGTTGTCTGTTTAGACAGTAAGGTGCCAACAAAATTTGTCCTATACAATTTTTTTTTACATCTGGGTAACTTTTTCATCATGTTCTACAGTTTTCAGACAGAATGCTATGTTACCGATCTGTAAAATACACACACAATAAATAATACGTTCAAAATGGTTTCAATACATAAGATGCTCAGACTTTCTTCTGAAAAATGATTTATTCGCATCAACTGACCAAAAATTGACCAATTTTCACATGAAAACAAGATTTTCAGATGGTTTGCTATGGGTTTTATTTTTTGCCTCATTTTTAATTTTCTCATAAGGTGTCCTGGGTAGGTATTTGCGACGCTTCTGGTGTCTGAAAATTTTGAATTCGGTACCTATTTAAAATTTATCGTTCAACTATGTTATGAAAGTCAGACAGATTGCTATGAAACAGTTAGGATCTTTGTATTCAGAATAACCAAATCTATCTATTTTATACGGTTTTGGTCGTAAAACGATAAGGTAAAAATTTTGGTCATGGGCTCTCGTACTATAGGACTCGTCATGATGTGTCTTTTCAAAGTTAGCTTTTAAAAAAAATGTACTTGATTAATTTTATTGTTAATAAATAGTATTCTAACTACTGAAAGTCCATAATAAAGAAATGAAAAATGCCAATGAAGAATATTTCATTTATTAGCAGTAACTAGCACCTACAATACAGCCTTCAGTTTGTGCTGAATAGTTGCTATAGGGAGGCACTTTCATTTCACGTTAAGCTTCATTTACCTTCAGGGTATCAAATAATCTGCCATTGATGCTGCTAACAACAAAACCTTGTGTTTGTTGTAGGAGCCGTACAAAAGTTTTGCGGCACTTCTGCATGATTGATGATCTGTATGATTTTCCCTGCAACTCTTTACTCTACGCACTAGAACGAAATCAATAGTAGGTATTTCTCCTGGATGCTATGCTCGGGTTCTGTCCCGAAACCGAAATTCTCTCTTCTTCTCTTTCTCTTTCTTCCTG
Source organism: Eupsilia transversa (assembly GCA_914767815.1). Lineage (NCBI taxonomy): Eukaryota > Metazoa > Arthropoda > Insecta > Lepidoptera > Noctuidae > Eupsilia > Eupsilia transversa. The sequence continues at coordinate 5,301,250 of OU611880.1, forward strand.
TGATAGTACTAATTATTTTTTACAATACAGCCTTAAGTTTGTGCCGAATAGTTGGAGGGAGGCACTTTCATCTGCAAAGTAGTATAAAATCCGCTGTAAAGCTCATCTACTTTCAGGATATCGAAGAATCTGCCATTGATACTAACAACAAACCTTGAGTTTGTTGTAGGGGCGGTACGCAAGTTTTAAATAATAGCGGCACTTCTGTATCTGTATGATTCTCCCTGCAACTCTATACTCTACGCACTAGAACGGATACAACAGTAGGTATTTCTCCTGGATGCTATTCTTCTGTGGTTCTGTCCCGAAACCGAATTTATATTCGTCAAGGGGTATATATGGAACTGATTTTTTTTCTGATGGATATGTCGGCACCGTATTCAAGAAATCTCTTTCTTCCTGTTATAGTGCTATAGATCGATACAGTAATTTCAGCCATAAAACAACAAATAATAAATAAAAACGATGTGAATTATTGTTTGACATTCAGTATAATGACGATTGACGTGTTGTGCTTGACGTCAGAGTCGCGCTTGCGCTTTGCCATTACCAACACGTTCCAAATTAGCTTTTTATCCGATTATTTATTTTAATGATTTTGTATTATAAAAGATTTAAAATAACAAACGGGAATGAAAATACTATGAGTATGAACATAACCAAGCAAACTAATTAAGACATTTAAAAAATCATAAAATAAGATTGCAAAAAATTGAAGTATCACTAATTATCGCAATATCGTCTGCATACATTGAACCAACATGAAAATATGTTTATTTTTGTAATAGAAAACAAAGTTGGACGCCATGCGACTAGTCTGCGATGATATTGCGAACAAATCGAATATTAAGATTAGCAGAATACCATTTTTTAGTCTCTTCACAATGTCATCAAATTGCGGCCTCATGATTTTCGCATGTAACGTTAATTAGTAGAATTGCCCTTCTGGCACCTGTCAAAAGTATCAAAGAGCCTATATATATTTTTAGTCGTGCGTGACTGACTGATGCACGAATGTATGATGAACGTCATTATATAATAATTATATGTTTTAGATTTTTAGAGGTATCAGGAACAGGGTGTAAAATTCACTCATCCTCTATAGAAAATGGAAGATCCTTCGAACAGACGGGTGTCGTGTCTGGCAGGCAACCGCTCGGCGATTGAACTCGAATAGGCTTATATAATGTTGATCGCGCGGTAAACTCTAATTGCGCGATGCAGGATTTGTGTGACGTCAGGTCTTTGCCGCGTAGTTCCTATGTGGCGTTGTAGATGACGCCACAGATTCATTGTCAAAAAGACCTCTTCTCAATGTGATGCTAAGTGGTGGCGTGAATTATCATGAAAACCCTCATTGCAATGACTTTTATTTTGACAATTCAACAACATACATAATTTTTCATATAAATGAAGTAATGGATTTGGAATTTTCTCCAAAATCCTTCGGATTGTGAAAGAGTGTTATGCAATTGGGTGCAGTAGTTTCTGAGTGCATGTGCTATCACAAGGATCAGTAGAGGAGATGAAGCACCGTCTTTGAAGTCGGTAATCTCGGCCAAAAACTAGCCATCCTCTTTATTTCTATGGTGTCATAAAATTCACAAGATTACTCATGTCAAGAGAGTAGCGAGGCAGCAAGCATAGTCCTATTAATTAAACACACATCTATAATAAGTATAAATAAAACTCTGATTTACCTACTTTCTTTATAATGGCTCGTGCAGACCGGCGCGATATCGCGGGCACGACAGGCAGCGCGAACATTGTCGCGCCTGCGATATCGCGCCTGAGTGTACGAGCCTTATCGCCCTCTAAGTAGTTACGTACCTAATTTAATATAAAATATTATTAAATTAAATACTCGCACAACTTTCATCATACTTCGGTTACTAAAAAAAATTACTCTAGGTAAACAGGGGTCTTGCTTAATCTTTTACAAATTATTTTGTAGCAAAATAGCTTAAATATTTCTGACTTAATTAACGCCTGAATATGAAAGAATGTGAAGTATCCTTTGATATCAAAATAGTATCTTTCGCATCGAAAGGTGCGATGAGGAATGGAAGACCTTTCACAAAGGATCCGATTTATGCAAATTCATTAAGGACCGAGTTAAAACTTCTTAGATTTAATCTCATTTGCAACATTGTGAAACTGACGGAACAACTTGTAGAATTGTCGAAAAAGATTTTCAATCTTTACTTCATCTTTTTCTGTGTTATTTGTCTGCAAAAGTGCGAATGGAATGCGTTTATCTTTTGTTTTTTAGGTGTTCTTTTTTCGATAATTGGAAGAACTTGACATGTTGGAGAAGTTATTCAGTCGTATATTCGTTCTTTCGACTTTTGAATAATACAGGTATTAAAAACCTTTTTTTCGTCAATACGTTGATCTTACGAACAATTGCATTTACTGTATTAAATAAAATCATGAAAATGTCATTTGAAGCGAAAGCACCAAAGTTCGATCGTTATAGCAGCCAATTTCTACGTAAATTAGAAGGTAATCGAATTATTTTGACAACCCCTGCGAGACGCGGATTGAATTCAATTAGGCAAGATATTGCGTTTACTTAGTCTCAGCCAACGTTGAATCTACATACTACAACCAATATGGCGAAATTTTGGGCTAATTAGATTTTCACACCACCTGCTCGATCATGTCAAATTATATGTCATGCAAACCTGACCTAAAGTTAGACATTATAGCCCTAGAGTCTAGCTGGGCAATAATTGCTGTGCTTGATTTTATAACTTCCAACAATGTGATTTGAATTTGGAAGCTATATTGGAAGCTTCAAACGGATTGGAACATATGAAAACTTTTACAAAAAACAAAACTTGATTTTTTATAAGTGAATTGCTTTTTATTATCGCGCAGAAGGTGTGAAAAGTAGGGTATTCTTTTCGGGGATAAAGGTGTCCTCGTCTTGGGTGAGCTCGAATTCCTTGCTGCAGTCAGGAATCTATTCTAAACTTCCTCGCTGCGCTCAGGAGTTAACTCTGAACACGCTTCACTCGGGAGCACTACAATCCTTCTTTCCGGTCAGGATTCAAACTAGCGCCCGTGACATAGGACACAGCTTTATCCTCTTAGTGAATAATCTACTATATGTCTCACTAAAGTTGGATCGAAAATGAAACAATAATCGTTCGACGTTGAATAGACCACGAAGTAATATTTACTTCGTGGAAATTCCTACATTTATTGAAATTCAGACGCAGGCATTTATTTGATCTCGTGCATAGCATACATGTTAGACGTGTCATCTTTATTTTTCGTACCAAACGTAGATACAGCGATCATACAGGCTTGGACTGGCGAGCGATAAGACATGAGTTCACGTGAGTTCCCCACCCATTTAACAATTATTATTCAGCTTCGATGCTGTGATTACCAAAACAAAACAGCAAACGATACGGTGAAAAATGATTACTATTGCCCTAAACCTAAACAAACCAATCGTATTGCCTTCTCTAAATACACACAGTTTATCCCAACTTGGTTGCCAATCTTCCAACAGCATTAAGCACTATTGATTTCCTCGGGTTTGCTTGCACACTCCTACTAAGACGTCTAAGCACCAAAACATTATCTGCTCACGATAATTGGATTTGCGACAAATAATATGGAAGAAAAATATTACAGAGGGCTTTCCGTGTTGTTGGCCAAATTATTGAGAGATATCGTTGAGAAGAAACTTGAATGTACTTTCATAATCATTGAGTTTATTCTAGAGGTCCACGTCCAGCAATAACCTTTTATGTGCAGAAGTTAATCCGGAACATCTAATAACTCGTTCGGTTCGTATATAGAACCGAGGATTAACTTACAAATTAATATTATATCGCGCTAATAGTAATTAGAAACAATTTTACGGGAAGATTTGAGTTTTTAATGCAAAAACCAAAACTAAAATGTATCTCGTTTTTTTGTCTAAAACATACTCCCTGTAAACTGAGAGGTCTGGCTCTTGTGATACAGGAACTCCTAGTACAAGAGCCAGGGCTACACAGATGTTTGTTGCCTCTGAAGTGAAAATAAATAAATAAATAAATAAAACTATCCCTCTATACAATATTCATTGAACAACTATATTCTTAGAAACAGGGACATTAGGTAGTAAACGGTTTCGATTATTACACACGTTTTCGATGGCCGGCGGCACAGTGTGATTTGTCAAAGCTCCTTATCTGGCTACCTATCGAGCATTTGTTCTCAAAACAACAAAAGGAAAAAATATTCTCTATTCTTGCGAAAAAATTGATCACTGGGCATGAGGGAAATAAAGTAAGGGAAGGTGTCCATCTTCGTTCGTTTTATCTTGAATTGCTAGATGTTTTTGGTAAGGTTCACGACCTCTAGTATATTTGGTCAAACCAAAAACGTTTCAGGTATAGGTTGCTAAGATTTGCATAAAGGCTCGTTCACACCGGCGCGACTTGTCGCGCGACGCGACTTTAACAATACAATTTCTAATAAAACTTCACGATTGAACAATTGCCGGTGTCGCGTCGCGCGACAAGTCGCGCCGGTGTGAACGAGCCTTAATGCAAATCTTAGCAACCTATAGCAACCCTTAGCTCTATAGCAACCCTTAGCTCTACAAGACCTATCTCAACAAACCTTACATCTTTGTCGAAATGTATGGCTTGGCCGTTTCGCGGCCGTCACACAGACACTCCTAAAATATTGCGTCATGCAATAGTTCAATGGAACAACGATACATTTTGACCAACATATAAGGTTGGTAGAGTTAAACTTTGTATGTTATAGAAGTCTACTAACTTGATCTAATCCTGGGAAATTGAGCTGTCTACGATGACTCAGGCCGAAGCTATGACGGTTTGAAAATACGACAAAACGCTTCGAGAAAGGTAGGTAGTGCCCTCCTGCTTTTTGTTTTTGCCTCGTCTTGGCGGAGGTTAGTAATAGGTTTTTTTTTTTTGTAGCTGCTCAGGTTACTATAACAATCAGGCTAAGAGCTGGTGGTGGAGGTGCGATCGGGAAGGTTGGTAAAGGCTGTAGTCGCCACAATAAAGATGTCCGTAAGGACCATAATGGTAAAACACTGAAGTGGCGCATTCAGCCGGATTTGTTATGCCACTGACTCAATCATCTCACTGCTGTAAATACCGAAAACTTAAGCCTACACTGCCATTGACAAAAGATAGAAGACTCCGTCATCAGTCTCTGGGCAATTGCCCGCCAGACACAACACCCGTCTGGTCGGAGGATCCTCCCTTTTCAATAGAGGATGAGTGAATTTTACACCCTGTTCCTCATACCCCTAAAAGTGTCAAGGTGAAAAAGCAAACTGAGTGTACTCCGAACCGTATCTTTCCGCGAAACAGACAGGTTATTTTATAACACAAAAAACCTACCTTTAAAACTAAAATTAATTCAAAATATCTTCACGTGCTTTCTCTCAAAAACCGTCCCAGGAACAAAATAGTTCTATTTCATTCTCCCCATTACACAAGTCTAGGTACAGGGCATTGTTTCGCACAATATAGCATTCCCGATGCGACGGGACGTGACAGTAATGCTAAGCGCTGCACGTCCGTGGTTAAACTATCGATAAATATTTGTGGGACACGGCACACCACTACTGCTTCCAGGACAGTAAGCTGGTATTATTTGTGTGTATAGTGGTGGGGGTGGGGAGAGTCTGTGTTTCCGTCAGCTACAACTGTTCTTCCTGCTTTCGAGTCAATGGTACTTACTTTTTACAGAGCTCATGGCTAAGTAATAACAGCCGCACGGGTCGATCGATCAGGTTAAGCTACGCTTGCCGGCGTTGGTCCGTGGATGGGTGATCATCTTTACATACCAAGACCCCTCCGTACCTCGGAAAGCACGTTAAGCCGTTCCGGCTGTCATTCGTGGATCTTTGAAACGAAATTTAAATCTTGTATAAAACGCACACTATGCTGCCAAGCATATTATAAGTTGGGGGATTACATTGCTGACAAAAATGCTTGGCTCAATGCTGGTCCAGCTCCACAAGGGTTACTAGTTAGCTAGGGTATACTAGTAGAAAATATTGTTGGAGCTGCTGAAGATTGGAAAAAACTATATTTGCATTGTATAAATTCAATCTGTTAATATTGTATAATTGCAAAGCACATGTGTGAGCACTGTGACCACATACTTTTTATAAAGCTACCATTTACTGGGTACGTCTTTCACTGACTTGAATGTGCCCTGGCGGCTGAGAGTATGTCATGCTCACTCAAATGTCTCGCTGGTGGTGGCGTGTGTGTTGGATCGTTAAGGTCCCTTCAAAATGGTTGAGCTAAATGGTGCTGATCCATGCGTGATGTTCGTGAACGGGCGCCGTCAGTAGGGACTGGTCATCTCTTAGCTGCCACGGCTTATTTTAATTTTTGAATTGTTTCTATATTTTTATTACGGACGCTTTTAATGTGCACGTCTTTTTACATTGTTCTCACATGTATAATTTCAACATGAATGATGTAACAAATATTTTGTAACATATATTTTAATTTAAAAGAGTGTCCGTGGAGTTTCTTGCCCGTTCTTCTCCATAGGAACCTACTACGCTTTGGAATGGGCAACTAGCTTCATTTTTCTGATTGACCGACCTTGACAATTCAAAAGTGCCTGTAATTGGTTTATTTGAAATAAATGCTTTGAGTTTGAGGTTGAGTTTGAGTTTGACAGTCGTTACGAGTCGTCAGAACCCCGAATGTCTGTCAACCAGTCTTACCAAGGGGTATCGTATTACCCATTTACTGGGTTGTGGAGGTGAGATAGGCAGTCGCTCCATGTAAAATACCGGTATTCAGCTGCATCCGGTTAGACTCATGGAAGCCGACCCCAGCATAGTTGGGAAAAGGCTAGGCAGATTGATTGGTATTTAGGGGTATGAGGAACAGGGTGTAAAGTTCTCTCATCCCCCATAGAAAAGGGAGGATCCTCCTACCAGACGGGTGTTGTGTCTGGCGGGCAATTGCCCAAGGACTGATGTCGGATAGTCTTATATATATGAATCGCGCGGTAAACTTAAATAGCGCGATGCAGGATCTGTGACGTCAGGTCTTTGATGCTTAGTTCGTATGTGGCGGTGTAGATGCCGCCACATCACTCCCCTCCGGAGACCGGAGGTCGATAGTGGGCTGAGTCTTGTATCTTGCGATGCTTGCCAGTGCCAGTTGAGGTTCCAGTGAGTCGGAACCGGGTGCCGCATAGTTCACAGTGGGTCGGAACTGTCTGCGGTGATTGAGGGTGCTTTGAGTTTTGAGTTTGATTCCCCAGTGAGTCGGGGTGGCGCTGCGTTGTGATCCAGTGCGTCGGATGTGGTACAGCGCCGGGTTGCTGATGAGGCTGAGGGTGGTGACCAGGAATGCGCGTTCGCTGCATGCTGGTGGTCAGGATACCCGTTGAAGCCGTGGGTGCTGGCTGGCTGTGTGACTCGCCTCACGAAAGCTTGCGGGAGTGATGTTGATGACGTCACGCTGAAGTAGTTGCACGAAGGCTGCGTTGACGTTCATATTCGGGGTCACCAATTTAGGGGTATGAGGAACAGGGTGTAAAGTTCTCTCATCCCCCATAGAAAAGGGAGGATCCTCCTACCAGACGGGTGTTGTGTCTGGCGGGCAATTGCCCAAGGACTGATGTCGGATAGTCTTATATATATGAATCGCGCGGTAAACTTAAATAGCGCGATGCAGGATCTGTGACGTCAGGTCTTTGATGCTTAGTTCGTATGTGGCGGTGTAGATGCCGCCACAGGTACTTACTTTTTAAATCACTTGGGCACAATAGGTGGCCAAGTTAATCACAGCATCCGTGGCGTTTATGAGATACTCGCGCTGGTCTCTTGGGACACTGCAACAATTGGATCATGTTCTGGTCAGATCACCGCACTTACATTGGGTGTCGGACGGGTCTATAATCTTCCATTTTGTCGAGATGTGGTTGCAGAAACCTAACTAAGTACATAACCGATTTTCTGCGTTCCATTGCTAAAACGCAGACAGGTGCGACGCCACAGCGCGACGCAACTCTAGTAGAACAATTTCAAATTTTTCTACCAAAATCGCGTGGCATCGTCGCGTTGCACCTGTCTGGGGGAGCCTTTATAGATAGACAGAGACAGAGAGAGAACATATACTATCACATGCATGAGTGGTGAAACAAGACGTCATCAAAGATAAAAATAATATAAACTATCGATTCCGATAACGTTCTAGAAACTCACGTGGGTTCATAAATACTAATAATTATTATGAGTTAGTATAAAATTGAATGCATAGAGATTAATTTTTCTAATTTATAACCAATAGCTATTGCCCGCGGCATCGCCCGTGTGAATGTCGGAAAATATCTCACGGGATTAAAAATACTCTATGTTAATACATAGGGTATTTCATAGATTCAGGTTATAAACTGTATAATATTTGTGTGCCAAATTTCATCCAAATACTTTCAGCCGTTTTTGCGCCAACCCGGAACATACCATCCAGAGAAACGGGAAAAAAAATCTAAAAACTATTATTTTCGGCATCACACTCGTAGCAATTATTTTTTCTTCCAAAATATTCAATGTACAGTTTTGAATTCCTTACTATTTTATCAGTTGATTGTTGTTGTTTAATTAAAAGCCTGAAACATTTTAGCATTTGAGTTGTTTATGATGTAATTATACCAAATCATATATAAACCGGGTTCCAAATCACTAACGACGTCTACACACATATTTCATCCAAAAAATAACGGCCAAGTGCATGTCGGACCACGTACAATGAAGAGTTCCGTAGTTGGGATGAGTTTTTCCTAAGAACAAACTAAGCATTGTAGTTGAAAAACATGTTCTCCCATACAGAATATTATATGTTTTTGCAACTGTAAATGTAAGTTGGTCGATTATAACTCATATACTCCTTTAAGTTACGTTATATACAGCCTTCAATTTTTTCACATATCCAAAACTAACCATTAAGCTGGCAACTGGCTGGGGGCTGGCACACTTGACTCTAACAAAAATAAGCTCTATAAAGCTTAATATTTCGCAAACAGATCCCTGAATCTAAAATTCTAAAATCTAGTTTTCACACACTCACAATATTTTTGAACAACCTTTTCAACGACACCCCACACCAAGGGATAGACGAGAAACATCCCCACTTTACGTACGGGGTGTATTTCTTTTTCATGAATTTTTTTAACTACTTTGTCAGCGTGATTAATATGTATACCCATGCAAAATCGAGCCATGAAAAGAGTCTCTGAGCTAAGCCGCGGACTGAGACAGACAGACAGACGGACATGGTGAAACTATACGGGTTTCCTTGTTCAATACTCTTTACTTTTCTCAATATGTTAAGTGAACTGTAAAGTTCTTTTTTTTGAGAAATAAATGTCTTTAAACCGAATACGAAAACTTAAAAACAGTAGCATATCAAATGTATTCATCTCAAATATACTTAAATGTTAAACTAAATACTTAAACGCATAGCCTAAATTACGATTTACAAATTTCAAGAGCTAATACGAACGTTAATCTCTACATTGGCAAATATATGGCAAACATCGGTGCTTACACATTCAAAATAGCAATTAACAGGCTGTCGATCAAGTGTGGAAGACTGTCAACCCTTCCTTGCCTCATCATCAATATCCTTAACATCAAACTCGATCTCATAAGCATTAATCGAATCTGTCTCCCAACAAAACCTAATCCGATAAATGGGTTCGTAAAAATTACTCGCCGTACATTTTATAAACGGGACCGTAATCAAATTATTCGGTAAGGTAATTAGGTCATCAATTCTGGTCGTACGGAGGGTTGCGCACTTGCGCTATAATTCATTCGGATCAATCAAACGGATGAGGACGCGGGATGGTAAGTGTCGGTCAGACCAATTATTTTTCCGATGCTGTGCCCAGACTGCGGCTACATTTTTTTCCAGTCCCAAAACGTGTGAACTGTCCAATCTGCATATGACTAAAAGGAAATTCTGCGAATCGTACCGCTAACAAACAGGACGTTGTATGCATATGAGATTTTGCATCATTGTAACGTTTTGCGAATCGGGTATGCGGTTCTTATCCTGTATCCTGTTTTTTCTGACTTTTCTGAAATTTTTCGTTGGTTTGTGAAACGAAAAAGTTCAGCGATCCCTGTCACTTAGAAGTTTACTAGTCATGTCGAATAAATAATACAAAGTACTAGGTACTGTTTTAGTTTTTAATCATTAAAATAAATAACACTTAGTTTAATCTTTACTATTGTAACATATTGTGTTTTGAGATCCTATTTTCACAACCTTCAGCATAAACTATGCAAGCAGTATTACTTTTAGGTCTACGTTGTCAATCATTTACTAAGGACGCTGAAACCTCCTGCTGTAGACTACGATTAACAGCTTTGATTTCATTTACCTACCTGCTTCCTTCTTAGAACAGTCCGTTGTAGGGTAACCACGTTTAAGCTCATTTAACTCTGTAACTTCATCATCTTCGTTCACGATCACATGCTTCAACTTTTCATCACCTTCGTCATACAAAGCACCTTGCAACTCAACCTGGATCTCCCTTAAACTCTTGCCCTTTGTTTCTGGCACCAAAAAGTATGAGAAAATACCACCGATTATTGATGAACCGGCGTAGAACCAGAACACTGCAGCCAGACCTCCTGCATCCTTCATTTCTTGATACCCTTTGACTGATAGGAAGTTTAGGAACCCTCCCAAAATATTTTGAAGTGTCATAGCCACTGATTTGACATTAAGGGGGAATATTTCCGCAATGATAACAGCGACCAACGACTCGTAGCCTACAATGGATAACATGCTAGTGAAGATGATGCCGACGAACGGGATGTAACTGTAGTACGGAGAAGAAGTGGGTTGTATAAAAAAATAGGCTCCTACAACGGTGAGGGTTACGCCAGAGCCGAAATAGGAGAAGACGAGCAGGGGATGACGTCCAACCTTATCTACTATAACTGATGAAAATATACCTGCAAAGAAATTAGGAGTTTAAATATTGACAGATGTTAGAATATTATTTTAAATTATGTTGAAAGATTATTTATTCTGTACAAAATTGACCAAATACTTCTTAATTACTTACCAACAAAGAATTTGACTGCTCCAAATATTATCAGCACAGTGGAAATATTGACGTTCGTCTCGCTCTCTTGAACAATTCTGCCGATGTACTGTTGCATGGCAATCGCTCCCGACATTATATTAGTAACTTTCAAACCTGTTGAAGAATGAAGGTACTTATAGCTACAAGAAACGTTGAATTTATTTCATCTGTATAGATAGTGTGTTCCAAAATTAACTGATGAAAATGTAAACAAATGGATCAGAAAACGTATTTGTGGATTTATTACTCATATTTAAACTACCCGAAACTTTGATTTTAAATCACCAAAGATGTTTTTCATTTGACAATTGAGGTTAATTTTATAATCTAAATTTTCGTGGATTATTTTTCAATTAGGTACCATAATGATGTAACTCAAACAATAATAGCTAGATGTGGTAATGGTGAGATATAAAGTTGCAACCTTCAGTCCGGAACAGGTTTTGTTTACCTTTCATCTGTTACTATTGGAACACACCATAGTTACTAACCTATACAAATAATCAGAGCCTTTCGGTATCGCTTCCCAGTAAACAGCTCTTTGACAGAACCGGAGCGCAGCGTCTCCTTTTTCACGTCCAACCTCATTGCTGATAACCGATTTTCTATTACCTACAAAAAAAAACGTTTCTGTGAAATTAGTATCAGCACAACGCTACAAGGCAAGCAGATATTTATTCTCCTGTTTCGAAAGCTGGTTGAAAAACTGTAGCCGGCTAAAAGCAAAACCTATTTTTCTGAACGTTCAGTTTTTTTTAAAAATCATTCTAATGAAACTACCCTATTCTATTAGCACCAACGATCAGGTATTCTCTCACCTCCTGATCCTTATTCCCGCTTAACTTGATAAGGGAAGCTCTTGCTGCGTTCACCTTTCCTTCTTTCAAAAGGTAATACGGAGATTCTGGTATAAAGCAGCAGGCGATGAAGTAACAAATTGGCAGGACCAGTAACATGTAGCTGATGGCGTGGTACGAAACGAAGGGGCCGACAGACATGATGAGAAAACCGCCAAAATTTTGCATGAAGCGAACGGATGATGTGAGTTTACCTCGTATCTCTTTATCGGATATCTCAGCTAAGTACATGGCTGCTACCTGAAAAAAATATTAAAATGAAAGCCATTGGTATTTATAGCGCCGCAAGGTTATTTAGACGCGTGGGCAAAATCGGAACTAACGCCGCCATCTCGAAACATGTCAAGTGACATTTCATTTCACAAAATATGTTAACAATGCCCCCCTCTTGACGTCATTCGGACGCCAAAATTAGGTGATTAATTTATTATAACTTGATTAGTGGTTACTGATTCATCAGTGCACTCTTTTAAGGTTGACAACTTCGTTGATTTTAACATTGCACGGTGTTGAAAACGCATCACATACTACTTTATATGTTTTTCATATGTAATTACTTACAGTTCCTATCATGCCGGTTCCAGCGCCCCATAGGAACCGCGTTAAGTAAAGCCACCATGCTGTCGCAGTGCTTAAAATGATTATCTGGAAACAATAATTTGTTCAAATTAGATACCTACACTAAACAGTTCTCCTCTCCTCCTTCTAATAATTCTATAAAGTTCGCATCAAAATTACTTCGACCCACACTTATGTGAGTGACAGGACCAGTCATTTTGTTTAAAGAAATCAACGCGGTCTCACATCCCGACACCAATAGTACTATTATCAGCCTTTTGTGTCTAATGCAGGGCAAATAACCCCCTTCGCCTCCTTTAGCTTATCCTATCTAGTGCTGTATATGGCTAATCTGGAAGAAAAACGCCGAATTCGTCCCGCCATCTCCTCCTGGGCCTACCGCGTCGCCATTTGCTTCGACACCATTAAAATGTCGAGTTTAGAAAATTACACCACTCTTCATGACGGTTGTATTCTCAGAAAACCTAGTCCGAAGTCTATTTAAAAACTTACCGTTCCAATGACGACGGGCAAAGCACTGCTCAAGATAACGGCTCGTCTCCCAAATCCATCTGAAATGAATCTCGTCACCAGGCTGCCAGTCATGAAGCCAGGGGATGATACAGAAGCAACCCATGATATTTCTTTCTGAAATTATTCTTAATATTTTTCAAGCGATTCGCCCCGGCACTGTTTTAACGACAACATAAAATATCTCTAAAGGAATCTCGAATATTAATGTGTACTTATATCACATAAACTTTCCGGAATTAATTCTCCAAATGAAGGTGAAACGTTCCGTAACTTATAAAGAAGAACGCGGTCACAAAGACAATTTATAATATGAATAGATAGATTTTCAATTATTTTCCCTTAAGGTAAAATTTGGCCTCACCATATAGTAGCATACTTCTGCAATCTCATCGCCTTTAGCCTCCTTATTTACATTGTCTTTACTATTACTAAGCCTACCTTTCCTTGGATACCAAACACTAATACATTAATCTTTTTTTCCGGTAAGCAACTAACTTAGGCCGCCATGTTGGATTTTACGTGACATTAGCCTATATCTCGCGGAACAACATGGCGCTTCTAATGATACCTCGTTTGTCGAAATATGACGAGTAGTTTAGGAGCTATGAGGGAACCGATGAACATAAATACATACAAGCCTGTTAAAATTATAACCCTCCTTTAGTTTTGCCGTAGTCGGATTAAAACTGAAGAAGATCGTTACGATTAAAGTACTTAAATGAAAGCCCTATGTGAAAATACTTCTCTTAAATAACCTTACATCTGTAATATGGAACCCAGTCTCATTGTTGTGGAACTTCGGTAACACAGGGGTGCTCCACGCAAGTGAGAATCCTACAAACATAACGGCCAGCGACACTGGAAAGGAAGATAGTATCAACACTATTTTATATCTACACTAATAGTATAACGAGAAAAGATTTGAATTTTTGTTTGTAATGAATAGACTCAAAAACTACTGGACCAATTTTAATAATTCTTTCACCAATGGAATGCTATATTATCACTGAGTAACATAGGCTATAATTTATAATGATATCACGCGGGCAAAGCCGTTGGTGGAAGCTAGTGCTTTACATTCCACAATGTGAACTTAGGTGGGTGTACTTAGGTAGTCGTCAGACCACCTTGTGGAAGGCCAGACCATGGTGTCACTCAAAAAACACCAACCATGACCATTCCGCGATGTTATAAGTAGGTAATGATTTACCAGCAATGAGTAATAAAAAAAACAATTTGTTTATGCCTCTAAAAAAATTTGCTATTAATAAAGTCTGAACGAATACGAAACAATTGAACTCACCAGCAGCTGCCACTAAATATTGAGCTTGTCTCCCTTCCGCCATCACACCATTTAACGTGCACTCAAATTCTAAAAACTACCATAAAAACAGCTACTCTTTATTAAAACCTGACTAAGCCATCGAAATTAGCCCGACATCATAATCATATTTATATTTGTGCGGTCGCAATATTACCACGAAATCCTAAATATTATCTTACTTATTATCTCATCAAATTCATGACAGTTACTTTATTATATTAAAATATATATTGTATCCATAAAGTCGCACTCTTATATCCTCTTCCGCGTTTCGGATGTTAGTGAATGATGTTATCAAAGGTTTATGTGATAAAAAAGGCTAACTAATGTTGTCGAATGATAACATATAATAAGATAAGATAATATAGGGTGCAAGGGACATCCACACGCAACGTGTTACCATGGATTCAGCTCATGATTCTAGACCCAACTTTTTTTTTTTTTTGTTTGTGAAATTATCAAATAACTTCTCCCACTCTGGGCGGAACGGGAGGGCGTGTCAGACTCTTACTGACTAAAACCCACCGGTTTTCATTCAGCTGCCTGTGTGTTGCCAGGGGCCATGGTGGGATACCACGGACTTTCCCGCAACCCAGGTTTCTGGAGCCCCCTGTATTGAAATTTCACGCCTTTTATTGAAAAAGTCGTCACGCTGTTTTATGTTAAAGGGTTTGGTTACCGCACCATTGTGCGTGGTTCGTGGCCGCCGTCGATGGCTATTCCACTTTTTATGTCACGCTATAATACAGTCCCTTTCCAACATATGCGTTTCATCCTTACTCAGTTTTAGTTGTATAAATGTTATGGACCAAGTGATTAATACGGTATTATTCATAATGCCCTGGCAATTTGAAAAAATGCCCAATATGAGTAGGCAATATGATAAAAACTATTCAAATAATTTAATTGACCGGGCTTTCTGAATAATGCCCATCACTTATTGGGCAGGGTAATAAAAAGATGTGTTTCATGCATCCTAAGTATTCCTAAGGGCTCCCACACATAAACACGTTGCGACGCCGTAACGTGTTTATGTGTGGGAGCCCTTTTTAATTTTTTTTTTTTTTTTTTTTTTTTTTTTTTTTTAGCTATTCTAACAATTATTTACACTCCACATCAATATATAGAATATACAGTGTAACGAGAAATGGAGCGTGCGTTCGGGAAGTGAAATGGAACACTCGTGACCTGCAGAAAACGATTCGCAGAGTTCAACGACCTCAGTGCACGATCTTGCCCCAAGTCGAACGCACGCCCCACGCTCTCCCAAAATTCTAGACTTCCTCTAAGTCCTAGATCCGTCTCAGAAGCTTTGTGTCTTATCTGTTTGTCTATATCGTGTATAGAACTTGTCTCCGTCCTTAGTATTGTTTTGTGAAATCTTATATGTTAAGAGGAAGTGCCGAGGTAGGCAGTAATACAGCGGTTAGATTTTTCCGAAGTCGTTTTTATTTAACGCTACCCCGTAACACTTCAAAAACACTAGGAGTATTTAGGAATGATCAAATAAATCCTAATACTGAAATTAAGAAACTGAATTCAAAACATCTATAAAACGCACACTATGCAGGTAGGCATATTATAAGTTGGGGGATTACATCACTGATAAAAATGCTTGGGTCAATGCTGGTCCTGCTCCACAACCACAACTAATTGATTAACATTTGAAAAGTCTGTTGGAGCTGCCGAAG
The DNA here is from genome assembly GCA_914767815.1 of Eupsilia transversa. NCBI lineage: Eukaryota > Metazoa > Arthropoda > Insecta > Lepidoptera > Noctuidae > Eupsilia > Eupsilia transversa. The sequence goes on from OU611880.1 coordinate 5,317,341, forward strand.
ATTGTAAGAACTTGTTATGAAATGTGGTGTTTGTATAGTGTTTACAATTGGCATTTAATATTGCAACTGCTGATCGGTTATCGTTGACCGCTACATTTTCATTTATTGTTGTATTGTCGTCTCCACATTTAAAAAGTCAAATTAAAAAGAATACAGTGTATGCGGTTTAAATATAACAATAAAAACTAAACAAAGAATAGTTTTTGACAGATTTGCCATACAAAAACTATCAAAAACTTACCATTGAGAGACCATTGTAACGTTTATAAATAATAGTAGACTTAGGCCCCTGATATGTAGACCGTATTAAGAGGCGTCAGAAGCAAGAGCGAGCGAAGCGAGCTCGGGACTTGGGGCACCCCGACTCGGACAGGTTAGTTTCGAAGGGGACGCCGCTATGCCCTTCGTGGTTATTTTTCTAAAACCATTCAGAAGTAGGAGCCCCGCGAAGTGGGGCTCCGTCGACTATCCCTTCGCTATTATTGATTCGAACTACAATGCTATTTGGAGAACTAAGGGCTCCCACACATAAACACGTTACGGCGTCGCAACGTGTTTATGTGTGGGAGCCCTTAGGAATACTTAGGATGCATGAAACACATCTTTTTATTACCCTGCCCAATAAGTGATGGGCATTATTCAGAAAGCCCGGTCAATTAAATTATTTGAATAGTTTTTATCATATTGCCTACTCATATTGGGCATTTTTCAAATTGCCAGGGCATTATGAATAATACAGAAGCTTTGTGTCTTATCTGTTTGTCTATATCGTGTATAGAACTTGTCTCCGTCCTTAGTATTGTTTTGTGAAATCTTATATGTTAAGAGGAAGTGCCGAGGTAGGCAGTAATACAGCGGTTAGATTTTTCCGAAGTCGTTTTTATTTAACGCTACCCCGTAACACTTCAAAAACACTAGGAGTATTTAGGAACGATCAAATAAATCCTAATACTGAAATTAAGAAACTGAATTCAAAACATCTATAAAACGCACACTATGCAGGTAGGCATATTATAAGTTGGGGGATTACATCACTGATAAAAATGCTTGGGTCAATGCTGGTCCTGCTCCACAACCACAACTAATTGATTAACATTTGAAAAGTCTGTTGGAGCTGCCGAAGATTGTAAGAACTTCTTTGCATTGTATAAAATCAATTTCCTTTGCATTATAATATAATTGCATAGCACATATGTGAGTACTATGTAATAGAGAGCTACCATTTATCGGGTAATATTATGTCTTTCATTCACTTGAATGTGCCCTGGCGGCTATGAGTATGTCATGCTCACTCATGGTCTCGCTGATGGTGGCGTGTGTGTTGGATCATTTAGCTCCCTTCAAAATGGTTGAGCTGAATGGCGCTAATCCATGCGTCTTGTTCGTGAACGGGCGCCGTCAGTTGGGGCTGGTCATCTTTTGCCTGCCATGGCTTATTTGTAATTTTTGAATTGTTTTTATTTTTATGTACGGACGCTTTTATCATGCACATCTTTCTACATTGTTCTCACATGTATTTATAAGTAATTTCAACATGAATGATGTAACCAATTTTTGTAACGATTTTTATTGATTTAAAATAGTGTCCGTGGAGTTTCTTGCCCGTTTTTCTCCATAGGTACCTACTACGCTTTGGAATGGGGAACCAGCTTCATATTTTCTGACTGACCGACTCCTTGACAATTCAAAAGTGCCTGTAAATGGTAGTGTTGCGCCGACTATGGGTTTTGCCAATCTTTGACTAGCTATAGTGACTAAACTATTGGAGACCTTTTATAGGAATTTTGGTATGCAGACTGGGAAGGTCATTAGATATACGTAGTTTAATTGATTGTTGTATTGTCATCTCTACCTTGTACACACACAAAAGGATCTCACGACATTATGTATTTTACCATGAAACCACTCTTAGATGTTTCTAGGATTTTTTTAAATATATCTCTTATTTTCGTATTGGCATGCTGTGATAAATGTGCATCAATTTCGAGCTCGATCCCTTCCTAGTCATAAAATTTTCCTCCCACGACCCCTTTTCAGGCCTTTTTTTTCTAGTAGTATTATTACTTATAAATACTATCATAACGAGCTGCTCATTAAAGATGTACGGATCGTAGCAGGTGGTGTTCTGTAGCTTCTTCTACCGCCATGGGAAGAAGGCATGCGTTTATGTATGACTTGTTCATTCTTCCGCACATGTCCAACACACATAGAAAAGTAAAAAAAAAAACCGGGTGCTTGTTGCTTCATCCGTTAGACAATATAATTGATACAAAGATTTATGCCATTTACAAAGTAGGTACCTACTCAGATGATAACGAAATCTAGCAAATATGTGAATGTATTGAACGTAAACCATTTCTAGCAAACAGACGTGCTGTGCATGTTCTGCTTGATTATTTAAGAAAACGTGTTTAGAATAAACTAAAATCATAAACCCAACGTGAGGGCAAAAATCATTCGAACGTGGCCAAGAATGTTTTTTGAATCAAGTTTTGATAAGTGAAGTTTTTCATAAATAATTTTGTGGGTTGTTTATTTTACCATAATTATAAATCTTAGCATTTATTACACGTCAATGTAAAAAAATGGTCCAGAATAATAGGATGCAGTATTGGGCGGCATTTGCCGGTAAGTTATTTAGATAAATGAATTCTACAGATTCACCCACATTTTAACTTCACGCCCCACGCGTGTATTGGGGTAAGCAGAAATATCAAAAACTGTTATACAACTCAATGAATAAATATCAAAAGAGGAAATACACTACACATGTCTCTGATAACATCGAGAAAACACTTGAGATAAAGCAGTGATACTACCTAACATCTTGACCTTTAAGAGCACACCATGTGATTGTGCGGAAATTAATAAAGACAGAAAAAAAAGAAAAAGATTATTTGAATGAATACTTATAAGATGTACCTCCTGGTAGGTAATTTTTACAATGTGAGTGTGGTGGCATCTACGACACCACATGCGAACTATGCATCAAAGACGTCACACACAACCTGCATCGCGCAATAATAGTTTACCGTGCGATCAACATATTTTTTGTTTTTACCACAACGGGGAAGCTCTTGTCCTGAATCTCACCTGATGGTAAGTGATAATCAAGCCCAAGGTGGAAGCGAGCTTCACCCGGAATCCTCAACCACAGAGGAACTGGCTATCTTACCTCTAACTGCCGGAACACAACAATGCTGTTAACATTGTTGTTATGGCGACAGTATTAGATATGATGGTGGTAGCTAGCCAGGCGGACTTAAACCAAGCCCTACCACCCAAACCGAGCAGAAAATTTTGCCCCCACTGCGAATCGAACCGGGGACCTCTGGGTCTGATACAGGTGGTCTAACCAGTAACCACAGAGGCGGTTAAATAATAATAATATATATAAGACTAGCACAGCCCTGAGCCTAGCTAGCACACGCCAATATACCAACCAAAAACATCGAGAAGTAATACTCAGGCAAAAATAAAAACTAAAGGTAAACCGGTAACATTTAGTAACGATTCTTATGTAAGTATGTGACCTTTGAATATGTGTCCATCGCTCTTAATGATCCTGTTGATTATGAGAGAGTACATAACGCGTCCTTTCTTAAAAGAGAGTCCTGCCCGATTAGTCGAAGGGGTACCATCTCCCTTTACTCTAGAAATATTGTTGAAAACGTTATAATACTATAGTTTTTGTCGTGATCGCTGCTTTATCATTGACAAAGATCCCTTCCGAGCACCCGAACATTACAACGGGAAATATTGATTAAAATGTTTTTTGATTGATATCATAATATCACGCCTGTCATCCTCGAAGGGTTAGACAGAGGTCTACCTACCTATAGTACACCCACATTTCGCCAGTTATGTTTAAGTCCCATGTAAAGGCTCGTTCACACCGGCGCGACTTGTCGCGCGACGCGACTTTAACAATACAATTTCTAATAAAACTTCACGATTGAACAATTGCCGGTGTCGCGCCGGTGTGAACGAGCCTTAATACGGTGAGGCTATGGCCGTCAATTGGGCACAAATCTAGACTCCGGGCTACTACCTGAGTCCTGATAGAAAAACCCAATAATACATTGCCCGACCTCGTAACCAGGGACCTCATGGTCAGCAGTAGTAGTAATAGGTTACAGTTAATCAAATCGATTAAGGATTGTTAAGGTAACATTGTAATAAAGACCAAAATAATAATAGATAATACTTACATAATTTTCCTGTTCTTATCTTAGAATTCCATAAAGTGAAAGTCAGAAGTCACTGAACTTTACAAATATTTGCTTTGTTGCAGTGTCATTAGCGACGATGACGACAAGCGCTGCCTACTTCTGGACTGCTCCCATCTTGCCAAAGTTTCATAATAACGAAACCAGCATCAATATTACAAGTGTGAGTATCCTACCATAATAATATTATGAGGGAGAAGTAGGGACTGATATACATAGTAGCGCCATCTGTTGTTGGGCAGCGGGAGACATTTAAGATTGTTGTGTCCTCTGTTAGTGCTACTCGGTGCTAGAGGGAGTCAGCATTTATGAATGAATTACGCGTAGCATGAATGGGATATTGGGTAACTGCTTGCGCCTCTCGCCACCAGAGGGCTGCTTTTATCAATGAGTTATTGTATAGCTGTGAATGAATATTGTAGTTGTTGCTCCTCAACGCTAGGGCCCAGGCACTGTAGAGCATGCTGGAATATTCTCGAACTTTTAGAAACCGAAAGCTGATTCAAACGATAGACTAACCGCCCCTGCTATTGCTTTGGCACATGTATGTATAGTCCATGCGCGGCATACTGCTTGCTTGATCTACACTAATATTAAAAAGAGAAAAGATTTGTATTTTTTGTTATGAATAAACTCAAAAACGACAGGACCTATTTTAAAAAAAATCGTTTACCAGTGGAATGCTATATTATAAGTAACATAGGCAATAATTTTATAAAGATATCATTCGGGTGAAGCCGCTGGTACCCATTTACCCAATAAACGACAAAAAAGCACATAAAGAATACCTACATACCACCTAACACAATACGACGCCCCCACCGAATTAAGGCTCCTACAAACAGGCGCTACGCGACAACGCGACGCAACTTTAATAATACAATTTCTAAGAAAACTTCACGGTAGAACAATAAAATTACCAGCGCCACGCCGCGCGAGAAGTCGCGCCAGTATGCACGAGCCTTTAAATGGTAAAGTCAATTTAAAAATATGTTTATTGCAAATGACTAATCATCAGACTTAGTTACTTCTGCTAGATTTTTTTTAAACAAAGTTATTCAAAAAAATTATTCGATGTAGGTATGGTAGGTACACAATATTTTTAATGTACACGATGAAACCTGTCATCATGAGCTCATTACCGACTACCAGTGACTTCAACCATTCAGCAATATGTGATTTCAATCTGGGGGTACGGCAGTGCCCTCGCCAAGACCGCCTCTGTGGTCTAGTGGCTGGACCACCTGTCTCAGACCCAGAGGTCCCGGGTTCGATTCCCAGGTGGGGGCAAAAATTTCTGCTCGGTTTGGTTGGTGGTAGCGCTTGTTTTAAGTCCGCCTGACTAGCTACCACCAACTTAGCTAAGTCTGTCGCCATAACAACAATGTTACCAGCATTGTTGTGTTCCGGCAGTAAGAGGTAAGATAGCCAGTTCCTCTGTGGTTGAGGATTCCGGGTGAAGCTCGGTTCCACCTTCGGCCTGATCATCACTTACTATCACGTGTGATTCAGGCCAAGAGCTTCTCCGTTGTGATAAAAAAAATACAAAAAAGACGAGCCAATTCATTATTCGCGTGGAATGTCACTTATAATTAATGTGACAATATTTCGTAGGTACGTTGTTTTTAGCATAGTAAGTGGTATCACTATACAATTAAAAAGATGTTTACAAAACGTAAAATCTGATACGAATCTGTTCCCTTCATTCTTGTATAAAAATGTCTCGTTTGGTTGGGTAATTTGGCATTGAAAGGCAAAGGCAAAGTAACGAGAGATTGTAATGTGCTCCATTATTAAAACATCAGCGAGCAAATTATTATTAAAATAACAAAAAAAATATGCACGAATAAAATGGTTACTGTATATTCACTACATTATCGACAATTATTTTTTTTCATTTATCGATGTCTTTTTTTTTTTTAAATAACCCATTACCGAGTTATTTTGTAAAGTATGAGTAATATTGTAAAAAATAAACAACATTTTGTATTTTTCATGTAAAGTTAGACATTTCCGGTTACCATTTTATTCGGAGGGAGCGTCGAAAATTGTGTTACCATATTACCAGAGATACCTACTTTATAATGTGTACTTTATAAACAGAATTAGTAATCTTGTTATCAGGCAATTATCTAGTTTTTTTTATTACTATAATGCTGAGTTTGTGCTAGCGGTCAATGAATTCTCAAGCAAGATAAAAGACAAATCAAGGTAATCAGGTATAAAGCCAGTAATATATGTATGTCGGAGCGACGGCCTCACAATCATTGTCAGAAAGCCGACTCCTGGCCACGTTCGAAGCAATAGGATTTACGTCGTCGCCTTTCTTATCGGAAACAATAATTCATTATTTAATATCAATAAGCTCAGCGCGCTAACAAAGACCATCGAAATCTTGAGAGTTAGCCGTGGTGTGACTGACACCTTCGTCTCACGCTGATAAGAACAAGGCGAGGTGTGAGTTGACAACATCGTCTCGCGCGCCGACATGTATATTCCTGGCCTGATTCCGACAAGTCAATCGACATCCTGAGGATGCCTCGTTTAGAGGTGGTGACACACGTGTCGATTTCTTACAGGGTTTTTTATGACTCTTTAGGAATAGTTAAGCGGAATAGGATATATAAATATATCTGCGTCTATTATATTTTTTAATTAAAACTTATATCGACACAACAAGAAGACCACGTACGTATATTTGACGAACTCCTCTAATTGTGTGGCTTAGAACATGTCTTTATCTGTTTAAAGAGTGAAATCTCGTGGGTGGTTGCGATAATATCACCAGGCATGGTGACTGGCACCCTGGCCGCTAGCTTTGTCTCCGACAAATTTGGCAGGCGAGTCACTCTGCTAACCAGTGCTGTTCCTTTCATTGTTGGTACGGTAAGTAATAAACACTGCTCACTACGGCATGGTGAACCAATTTGCATCTTAAATCAAATAAATAGATAGTACTCTTGTAAACACCAGCACCCCCAGCACCCTAATTGCGTTATCACATTTTCAATCACAATCCGAGCGTTTTGAAGTATTTTGCTAATCCATTATCTACTTCATCGGTTTGAAAAATAAGTCTGCTCAACAATGTAAATAACACAATGAACGTGGAACTGTCAAAATGAAACCCATTGGAATCAATTGTAATGTTATGTGTTACGCAATTGGGGTAGTATCTATTTATTTTTTAGTTGAGGTCTTGTTGAAGTATAATTTTTAGAAAATTTACTATTTTAGACAAAACTCCACGCGGTTCTAGTATGTTCTAAAAGATAGAACGAAATAGGTTTCTTTTTCGTTTTCTTTGTTTGTATTAAACTTGGTGTTTTTGTAGATATTTAATACTCTGCTGAAGTCTTATGGCCAAGTACCACATAAAAAAGAGAAGAAGAGGAAGAAATAAATATGATTAATGTCATCCAACGTTGACCGACCCATAAAAGATAATCCTCTTCCCATGAAGCTATTTATTTTAAAATATATGTATACTTTCAGGTGTTTGTGCTGTTCCCATCAAAGTCGTGGGTGCTATACATAGGCAGGTTCTTGTGGGGTGTTGGCTGTGGCATGATTACAACGGTTAGTATTTTACTATTTCTTCACATTAATACGGACAAACCTCCATGTATTGTGTGATTGGAACGTGAGCGGAGTCAACAATCAGCTTCGCACTGGCGTGTTTTTACAACACGGTGCATTATTCGAACTTGGTACGGGAGTAGTTCGCTCTATGATGCACATAAAATGGCCATCGATTGCAATACCGTACATTTTTACATCCATTACTTCTTATAGGTAGGTTTGAAAAATTCGTCGGCTCAACAACGTAAATAACGCAATTAACGTGGCTGAACCATTAACATGTAAGGCATTATTTTTAACCTTTGTCATTATAACCTCTAAGGTTTGCGCCATCGTTCCTGATCAGAAAAGATGCAATTTACTAACGAGGCATCTCTATACTTACAAATTGTTTCGATCATCTAATGATAAATTACACTCATACAACTCATTAAGGGCAGTGGTGGCCTAGTGGTTCGCGTGGGTTCGAACCCAGGCAGGCGCTTTACTTTGTGTAAATAATTTCATCACTACTGCTCTCAAAACGGTGAAGGAAAACATCGTGAGGAAACCGGCATGTTCTAGAGCCAAAAATTCGAAGACATGTGACATCTATCAACCCGCACTGATGCCGCGTGATAGATTGCAGCCCACTCCCTCTCTAGAGGAGGCCTGTGTCCTAGCAATGGGAACATTATAGGCTGATTATGTAATACATTTAAAACTCAATTAGCTGAATATTTCATCACAAATAACATCTTTTCTAAAAGTGGAATGCATTGGATGGTGATGATGTATCATAATTGCTACCGAGATGTCTGTGACTGTGACGAACTTCATATTTAGAATTTATGTTAAGCATTGCTCTGATTTATGTGTTATTTTCAGGTATCAAGCATTTATTTATCAGAGATAGCTGATAAAGAAATAAGAGGGACCTTGACAGCTGGTACCAGATTCATGTTTAGCTTCGGGGCTTTAGTAGTACTGGCGATAGGTTCATTCGTTACGTATCAAGTGTTGAGCTGTTTGTTGATAGCGCTACCAATATGCTACTTCTTAGCCTGCTGGAGAATCCCTGAAACTCCTTACTATTTGCTCAAAGAAGGGAAGGTGGACGCCGCAAGGAAAGTGCTGTTGAGTCTTTTTGGAAGAAAGAATGAAAAGGTGTGTTTTGCTTTTTAGCTGGAACCAATATAGATTTATGAAATAAATTATGAGTAATAAACATCTTGATTTAACTTTCTTATTAATATCTTACAGATGGTCGAAGAGAAGTTATCATTGATGAGGTCAGATGTGAGGAAGGAAATGCTCCGATCTAGTTCAGCCAAAGAACTGTTCACTGGTAAACAATATAGGAAAGCAGTTATTATAACTACAGGTAGGTTGGATTTAGAAAAGATTTAAAACTCACTAAAATTAGAACAAAGTAAATTATCACTAGTTTTCGCTTCGCCTGCCTAAAAATTATCACTAAATAGTTTAGTAGCTTTTGCTCACCCATGTAAAGGTCTGAAAAAAAAAACTATAAAAACCTTCTCCATGGCAACATACATACGTCCCAACTTTTATGATAATCGGCCTATCGATGTCGAAATCTATTAATCTGAAATAGATATACCTATAGGAATACTAGCAACCAGCCCATCGCACGGTTTATACGAACTGACAAAAAATCTAGATTTCTTTATTATAAAAACCGTGAAAACCGCATCAAAATCCGTTGCGTAGTTTAGAAGAACAACGCAGTCACACAGACAGACACGAAAGGCGACTTTAATTTCTAATAGGTATGTATAAATATACCAACATCCATTTTTCTTTTCACTTTCAGGACTACGAGTGACTCAGATATTTGCCGGCAGTATACCTATCCAGCAATACTTAGGACGTATCATCCAGCAGAGCAACTGCGGCTTGCAAGTTTCCACAGCTCTCATAATTTTTGGAGCAGTACGATTTACAGTTGGTAAGTACAAACTTTTCTCTGATCAAGTATAGACTGGACTTAAACTTACTGGAACTACGGCGCATCAGCTAACTCCTTGAGCTTCAGCCATCATGTCAATGTTGAATGTAAGTTCATTTGCAGATAAGATTGTAATAGTTTCAGATTAGAGTTTTAAATACCAAAAGAAAAAATGCAATGGTGCGGATTCCCTTGTTCACAAACTAAACTAAATTTAAGTTCAGTGCATCTTTTTCTTTGTATTTCATTAAGAAGAGGACAGAAGATAAATTTTAGTTTAGTCCTGTCAAATTAATCAGCGCATGTCACTACTCCATACAAGTTTAGACGTGATTAAAAACTTGCCTACTAAAAATACGTCTATTTACGTCAGGCGCTTATTAATTTGACAGGACTAAACTAAAATTTATCTGCTGTTCTTTTCTTAATGAAATAGAAAAAAAAGATTCACTGAACTAGAATTTAGTTTAGTTTGTGAACTAGGGAATCGGCCACGTTCATTGCGTTATTTAAATTAAATTATTTATTTCCAGGTTTGATATCACCGGTTATTGTCGACAGGGTGGGCCGCCGTCCACTACTCATATGGTCCTACTTAGGCTCATGTGTGATGCTGGCCACTGTCGCAGCCTACTTCTTCCTCCAAAGAGTTGTTGGAATCGACGATGAATCCTCAAATCCTACCCGTTTCGTTGTATTTATTGGAATTATTTGCTCTATAGTCATATCTAGCATAGGGTTTGATACTTTAATTTTTATTATTCCTTCAGAAATCTTCCCGTTGAATGTCAGATCTGTTGCCATGACTGCGCAAAATATTTTCACAGCATTTATTACTTTTACAGTAGTGAAGGGATATCAGCTAATGGAGGATTGGACGGGGCTGTACGGAGTTTTCTGCTTTTATGCGAGTATGGCTTTTAGTGGAGCAGTATTTACATATTTTGTTGTGCCTGAAACTAAAGGGAAAAGCTTGAGGGAGATACAAATTGAATTGCAAGGTAATATCTACGATGATGCTGGTGATAATTTGAAAGAAGATACAACTGCTGATAATGATAAGGAAAATACAGAACTAAAGGAACTAACGTGAAACTCGGTACTTTTTATTAGAAAACATAAACTACCTCGTTAGATTAAAATTGAAAAATCTCAATTTGATATGTAAGTATTATTTGTTTGTCTTTCTTTCCATAAACTTATAGTGCTTTCATTATAACTTGAACCGTAACGCGATTGGTAGCACTGAATTTTGTAGTCTTAGTTTCAATACTAATACTTACATAATGGCAACAGACAGAACAGTTCTATCACATGAATGCAAAATTCAGTGCTACTAATCGCGGTACGTCAATTGTTAAGCGAATTGATTACAATACCAACTCCATCGACGCCATAAATTTAAATCACAGCTGTCATTATCTCTGCACGCTTAGCATGACCACAATAGAAACGGGTTTTGTCGACGGAAGAATAGACAAAATGACAGATAAACAATCACAATCTGTAATTTTTTCTATTCTTTCGTCGACAAAACCCGTAGAAAATACGTTTCTATGGTTGTGATGCTACGCATGCTGTTGTATGAAATTACTATAATAATAATCGGTTGGTGCCTCATCTAAAGAAAATAATATTCTACCTCGTTTAAAAAAATAAAAATATTAAGTCCAATGTAATAGAGCCGGGACCGGGATTCGTACAGTGAAATATCAAAGTGAAAGAGCTGATGGATAGAAAACTTTTTTTATCCATCCTTCTTCTTCTTTAATGTACCAGACGTATCAGACAAGGAGGTCAGAGGTAAAGCCACATCACCCATTCGCTACATGCCAAGATTTGTCAGTTTTCTCATCATGTCCAGTTTTCCATCGGCTCCTTCGTTTCGTACCACGTCATCAGCTACATGTTACTGGTCCTGCCGATTTCTTACTTCATCGCCTGCTGCTTTATACCAGAATCTCCGTATTATCTCTTGAAAGAAGGAAAGGTGAACGCAGCGAGAGCTTCCCTAATCAAGTTAAGCGGGAATAGGGATCAGGAGGTGAGAGAATACCTGATTATTAGTATTATATTATACAATTATTATTTCACATTATTCACCTTGATGCTAAGTGTACTATGTTTTAAGTGATAAAACAGTTGGATATTTTCACTCAAATTTTTTTTGACTCCGCTATAGGAGTAATTCCACTTTGCCCCACCAAGCCCGCCACCCTGGTGTGGCAAAGTGGACTGCCTAAAATTTTGCAGTGGAATATGCCCCACTATTCTGATTTGATGGGGCGGATAACACTAGCATAAACACTTTGTGGATTCTGCCCCACTAGGGTTGGCACCTCAGGATTTGTGTATGAAGGTTAACATGTATTTTTACATTTGTTTGGTAAAAAAAAAAAATGTAACCACTGACGTTAGGATTTGACAAGTCTGAGACAAGCAAACGTAAATCTAAATACATCAAAATGGTTATTTAAACAGTGTATTAAGGTTCTACTTTTGTAAAAAACTGTCACATATTAAATCTTCCTGGATTTAATTAAATACATTATATAGTTTTGCTGTATTTATTCAATTTAGTCTGACATAGCTGTGACATTTGCTATTTGTATTCCATTTACGTTCCGATCCATCCGTTGCAAACATTAAATGATTTAAAAATATATTTAGATGTTTGCCCAGAAATTGATACATTATCACTGTTGATAACTATTAAATAACAAAAAACGAAGAATAATGTACGAGAACACTATTACTAAAGGGATAATTTAAATAATAATTATTAAAAGAAATCGTAAATACTATATTACTAGTATCGAAACGTAACGTAACCACAGATTGTGAAAGAATGCGTTCAGAAACGCTTTATGAGAGTTATAGTTTTATGTTAATTTATTAAGTCTAGTTATTAAGTCTTGTGATATGTACTTGTATTATTGTCATATTATTATTTTTTATCTTTAAATAAATCAAATACTTCATCATTTTTTGGAAAAACTAAGATAGTTTTTCCAAGAAATCTATTTTAGTTTTTCCAAAAAATGTGAACTAAACAAATACAAAATCTATGATTTTAGATGATTTTAATTCTTATAAATAGTCAGTACTCAAACTAATATAGTGGCTGTTTGTTATGATAATTATTTTGTCAACAGTCAGTATTTACCTACTTTCGTTAGGATGTTTCTTATTTGTATTAATATAAGACTTTTTGCTATGTAAAATTTTATCATTCTATAATTTTAGTTTTTGTTTTTTAGCCGGAAGTAATTTCGTGGCTGTTTTTTTTGCATATAAATTGTTTTTATTCATAAGGTAATACATAAGACTGTTTTATACCATGTCGATCAATGTGTGATTCTATAATCTGTGACTCTATAATCTGTGATTCTATTTTTTGTAACAAGTAATTTAGTGGCTGTTTGTATGTATATAGTTTAAATTTTTTTTTTTATTTATAACGTAATCAGTAAGAAAATACCTATATCTACACAAACCATACAAAATGATGACGAATCTGTGATTTTGAATAGTTATGTAGTAAATATGTTTCGTTTTAAGAACATATCATAAGAACAAATCATTGTTTAATTTGTGATTATCAAGATTTATCTTAGTTAGTAAGATTTTATTTGTAAAAGGTATACCAAATGATGAAGAATCTGTGATTTTGAATAGTTATGTAGTAAATATGTTTCGTTTTAAGAACATATCATAAGAACAAATCATTGTTTAATTTGTGATTATCAAGATTTATCTTAGTTAGTAAGATTTTATTTGTAAAAGGTATACCAAATGATGAAGAATCTGTGATTTTGAATAGTTATGTAGTAAATATGTTTCGTTTTAAGAACATATCATAAGAACAAATCATTGTTTAATTTGTGATTATCAAGATTTATCTTAGTTAGTAAGATTTTATTTGTAAAAGGTATACCAAATGATGAAGAATCTGTGATTTTGAATAGTTATGTAGTAAATATGTTTCGTTTTAAGAACATATCATAAGAACAAATCATTGTTTAATTTGTGATTATCAAGATTTATCTTAGTTAGTAAAATTTTATTTGTAAAAGGTAATTAATCTGTGATTTATAAACCGATTCCTTCCAGAAATAAATAGTACATTATTTTTTTAATTATTTATTTATTTTTTACTTTTATTTAAACCACTTCGCTACGTATTAAATCTAAGCTTCCAGCACTAATAACGTTTTACTTACAGATATAGGTATACATTTTTTTTTTTTACAAACAAATGTAAAAATACATGTTAACCTTCATACACAAATCCTGAGGTGCCAACCCTAGTGGGGCAGAATCCACAAAGTGTTTATGCTAGTGTTATCCGCCCCATCAAATCAGAATAGTGGGGCATATTCCACTGCAAAATTTTAGGCAGTCCACTTTGCCACACCAGGGTGGCGGGCTTGGTGGGGCAAAGTGGAATTACTCCGCTATAGTTCTCCAACCAGCTTTTCTACCAGGTGAATGAATACCTGTTAGTATTTTTGAGTTGTTTACCGTAGTTTCACAAATATGTAACATGGTTGTTGCAGGCTATAGAGAATCGGTTATCAGCGATGAAGGTGAACGTAATAAATGAGACGTTTCCTTTTTGTCATATCCTCTCTTTGAATGTCGTAATGTAACATTGTGAGCCGCAACATAAAAAGTCAAAATGGTGAACCCGACGAGGCCACAGATCCCACTATCCCTTTGTCCAAACCGAAAGCGACTGTAACGGGAAGACATGATCATTTATCGGAATTATGACATACAAAAGCTACTTGAGTGATCGTGATCGCGCGAGTATACGTACGTCATTTTCCTATAAACAACCGCGATGATCGTGTACTCTCGCGACAATCGCTTTATCACCGTAGCATGACCACCGTAGAAAAGGAGAAACGAATAGAAACGGGTTTTGTCGACGGGAGAATAGACAAGATGACAGATAAACAATCACAATCCGCATTTTGTCTATCATCCTGTCGACAAAACCCGTTTTTACGGTGGTCATATTACGCGTGCAGTTAGGACACGGCCTAAAGTTCTAAGTTTCTAAGCCCTTAACTGTAATTGCTGAAACAGAGTAAACATTTTTTTTTTACGAGTGGCTATGTATTTAAGGACCTTTGGGTTGGTAAATGATGATGGTCCATCACTACCACGTAGAGGAGAAAAAGAAAAACGCAAAATCAGATCAATATTCTATATTCTTCATTGTATAGTACAAAACTGTAAAAAACGCTAAAGGGGTGAGCAGTATTGACTTCTTAATGATAATCCAGCAAAAGGCCAAAAGAAGCTAGAAATAATCAACCAATACGATTACTTAAAATTGCAATCCTTGTTCAGCATAGTTTTTATGCTCATGCTTATATTAAAAGAAAAATAAAGGAAGTAAATAACCATTTAATTTGCGATAAAACATGACGCAAAAAATAAACACAAAAAGAACAACCCACGTTTAAACATGAACATTTGGTTTTTCCAGCTTCTTTGCACGACTTCGTTTACAGATAACCAGCCCTTAAAACTATAGGACAGATTACGTCTAAAGGTAGGTACACAGTCTTAAGCTTTCAATAAGGTTATCACACCGTCAGCTCTACTTAGGTACTAAGGTGAGTTACTAAGTCACATTATTCAATCCATATCAAATTCTTAAGATACATATTTTATACCACCAAAAACGCGCCTTTGGCAACGTTAACATCGAGAACTAACAATATGAATTGTACATGATTTATCAGAACTCTCTTAATTACTAATAAACTTGTATCTAATTAAGTTGTGAGAAGAATAATAACGGTTAATAATGGTTTTACCATAATTTTTCAGATAGGTACTAGGTTATCCTAACTTTGTTCAACTTATGAATTACTAGCGCTTTTTTGTTTTCTTTCGATAGATTATTGAAAAGGGTTTAATAATCTATCTAAAGAAAACAAAAAAGGTAGGTTTAAAAATAGAAAGAAAAGCCTCTAGCATTAAATAACGCCATACATTACAACGCCATCTAGTGATTTTGTTACCAAATATCTATGTAAGCTTTAAGGGTTCATACACACTTATCAGTCACGTCACTACCGGCGCATCTCAGTCGACGTGGCGCCACCGGCAAGTCAAAACTTTTATTGTTACGAACTTTAACCAACGAATACGAATGAAACGTGGCACTGTGACAAAGACAATTTGTAACCGAGAGGTTGCTAGACTGACTGACTGACTATCTGTTCACACACGTCCCTGATATTGATGAGACTGATCGGCGACTTGCCGTTGACATAACTGGATGTGTGACACCTTAAGCTATATTACACTTATCAAAAACCACATTTTCTTTTAAAACTACAAATTCTTTGGGGAAAAAATGGCAGCAGAGAAAGATAAATAGGTCTATTTTTTATATAAATATCAAAATATAATATTCTAGCACCATATGCACATAATTTAATGAATACATTTTGTAATAGAACAAAAATTAATGTCAACATGATTACACTTAACATTTTTTTTATCGTCGCTGATACTGCAATACCGCGTAACCAACAACGGCAACAACTGACAATACCACGTACCTAACTTAGAATTTTAAGAATTTTACATGAGAACGAAAAATTTAAATAACTTCTGCTGTACTTATCAAATACCTACTAACTAAACTAAAATTTGATACTTTTGTACTTCCGCGGTATTATCCACTGTTAGTTACGCAACATTGCATTATCTACGACGATATGTCGGCTATGTAGGTAATATTTAATACCTATATTTTTTACGATTTATTAACGATCTAAGTAGTTTAAAAAAATTATACCTGTTCATTGAACGGTATGTCAGATCTAAAACACTTAACTTGCTTTCGTTGTTTTATTTGCAACAAAATATTGTAAACAATTATTAAAGATAAGGCTTAACTTAAACTTAAAACCTCGCTTAAAACTAATGGAAAAGAACTACCATACTTTAAAGGCCTATTCAGGTATAACCGATATCCCTGTTGCACTCTGTTGCGATACAGGGGCTACGCTACAGTAGCTCGACATAGATAGCGATCGCTATACCGCTATAAGACAGATGTCGGTCGCAAAGATGGCGTCCCTAGACGGTCAAAATTGCTTGACAAGTACGAAAAAATCACGTAGGTACTTGTTATTGTTAGGCACGCCGCGCGCGTCTATGTCGAGACTGCAGCCCCTGATTCGCCTTCTGGTTGGTCAGTTTGGAGCAATATCGCTTCCGAGCGCGTCAGCGGTAGATATCGCTTATAGCTGAATAGGCCTTTAGTATTTATCGACTTTTGAATCTATTACAGTAAAAAGTACGTTAGTGTGTAGGTAGGTTATAAACTTCAAAATGTTCAGTTATACAACTATGAACTTTATATTCATTCGCTCACAGCAGACAACAGAAGAGACATGCAGAAAGGGAATAGAACACATACGATATGTTTACCTTAGTACCAAGGTTCCTATACCGTAAAAAATCTTCAATAAAGCATCCAAACAGACAATAGAATACAATATGTTCATACAATATTATTAAATGCATAATTATCGAGATTTCATCGGTTTGAGATTGATACGGTATTTACCTATATCTATGACAGTCTTGGTTATTAAATGTTTATTAATTTATACTTTGCAAAAAGCAAACATGAGAAACTCGAAATATAAAGTGCTGAAATACAGGCTAATATCTTACTGAGATGACGAAGGAACTAATATTTAGGTAAACAACTACTACTACTTACGGAGATTTCAGTAATATACTCATAGATGTATCTATAACTAAACGAGATTACAAATATAAATTATTTTCTAATACAAGCTTTCCTATAAATTATCTTTCTTTTTAAGCTCCTCCAATTCAGTACCTTCTTTATTTTCGTCATTACTTGTTACAACTTTTTCTAAATTATCATCAACAGCAACAGCGTTATAACTGTCACCTTGTAATTCTGCCTGAATGTCTCTCAGATCTTTCCCTTTCGTTTCTATGACCCAGAAGTAACTAAATGCACTGCCAAGAAATGCGAAACCAGCAAAAATCCAAAATACAGTCGTGTAACCACATAAATCTTTAACTCTTTGGAACGCGTATGATATAATGACACCTAAAGCAGAGCCAAATATGCCAAGGCAGGTCATAGCAATCGCTTTCACGTTCATAGGAAATATTTCAAATGGTATGATGAAAATGAGAGAACTAAAACCCAAAGTGGAGATGACGGTGGCGAGAATGATCCCGGTTAATGCTATGAAGCTGACGGTGGTTAAGGTATCAGTGCTAACGTCGAGTACCTCTTGGAGGAAGAAATAGAGGCCGACGGCGCCGAGCGAGGCGCCCGTGCCGATGTATGAGAACACGAGGAGAGGCCGGCGATTCACTCTGTCTACTAGCACCGAAGACACCATACCTGTAATCAAATATCGATCTTAAAATAATTGTAGAAAAAGAAGGTTTGTTGGAGGCGTCAGAGGGTGCAATTTCATGGATGAAAACACACGAACACAAGATAATTTTTATTATTATTATTCCTTGATTACTTACTAACGGCGAAGATAACTGCGCCATATATGATGGGCACTAGGGATTTGTCCATTTGTAACTTGGTCTCATCAATGATCAATCCCAGATACTGCTTTATCGACACTGTCCCAGTCATCATCTGCGTTAGTTTCAGTCCTGGAATCACGAAGGATTATTTCTTATTATTCTGTTTCATTTAACCATATTTTGGAAGACAATTGCGTTATAATAGACTCTGTACTTTTGTAGTAATGCCCCCGCAAGATGTGTAGATCATGCAAGACACAAAGCGCGCGCGTGAATCGAAAAGCTTTTAATTTTTTTAAATCAGACTGGCAGTTACAGCGGTCCAAAAGAGGACTGCACCACATAACGACTATAGCTATTTAAAGCCTCATAAAAATGTAAACGTCTGTATAAGTGAATAGTCTTACCAGTAGCTATAACAATGGCTTTCCTGTACTGCACTCCGACGAACAATTCCTTCACTGAGCTGGAGTGTTTCATTTCATTTTCAACATTCGCCTGCAAAGCCAGCAGTTCATCCTCCAAAACCTGTATCAAACAGAGAGAATTTATAGTCAGACTTCGGCTATCCTCGGGAATGCTAGAATACTCCCCGGTCTTTTAACGTTTTGAGAAATATAGGTACAACGAGATTTTGAGGTAGTTAGAGTTACATTGTTTACTTGAGCTAACACCAATAGAGGAGCGATGTGGCTTTGTAGTTAGTAAATTATGGTTTTCCGTAACAAATGTAACGTTTGAGCTGTTTATTATATTTATAAGCAAGGTAAAATCTTTAGTAACATTTAGGTAGACCATGTTCATGTTCCACCACAAAGATAAATTACCTTCTCATCCCTATATCCCCTCAATATCCGAAGTGATCTTCTAGCCCCTTCCACATTGCCCTTTTTTAGGCAAAAATATGGAGTCTCCGGTATCCAACAGCAAGTCAAGAACGACAGCAATGGTAGGGCGAGCATGATTAAGTTCAGGGTTTCATAAGAAAGGAAGGGTCCTGCGCACATGACCAGCAGGGAACCCAATTTGAACATAAATCCAGTGATGAGCGACAGTGTACCCCTCACGTCTTTGTCAGCTATTTCTGACAAATAGTAGTTGATGACCTGAGAACAAATATAGACACCTTATAACATGCATTTGTTCAATTTAATCTGATAAATGGGAAACTATGTCCACAGATTGGATAGTTACCATGGTTCCTATTCTCAAAACTCTCCAAATTCATCGTCATCATCCAGACGTAAACCACTTTATTTGGGGTAGCCGTTTTATAGCATGCTTCTTCCAACATAACTATACCCCACTCACAATAAGATTAGACATTTGAACCAACCGTTTTACAGTCCGTTCAACCGATTTTGACTTCTATTGCGTTGGTGGCATGACAAATGGCAGCTGCAGTAAACAGTTGGTATTATAATCACGTTTTTGCTTTCAATGCCATCCTTATGCCTACGAAATTGAAGTCAAAATCGGTTGAGAGGACTGTAAAACGTTTTGTTTAAATGTCTAATCTCATTGTGAATGGGGTATAGATCTGCACACTAATTGCGTAAGACACTTTTAATCACAACCGGAATGATTTGTACTGCTAATCCATTGCTTCATAATGTTCGAAAAATTTGTCTGCTTAACAACGTAAATAACGCAATGAATGTTGTTGTACTGTCAAAATGAAAGCCATTGCTACTGTAGTGTGTTACGCAATTACCCCGCAGCTATCTGTTTTCACTGACTTGCTAGATTTATATCATCCATACGTTGTTTGGTCTTCCTCCCAGAATAGGTTTTCTGTTAGATGAGTTTTTAGAGCAAATGAAGTAAAAATCACCTACCGTGCTGACCATGCCTGTTCCGCAATTCCAGGAAAACGACGCTATGCACACCTGCCATGCTTTTAGAGCCAACGCTATAATTATCTGAAAAAGATACAAATTAATTTATACAGACTTTATAAAATAGATACTGCTATCAGCGATCATTACATACCGAGACTCCTCCGTGCTTCGGAAAGCACGTTAAGCGGTTGGTCCCGGGCCCGGCTGTCATTCGACAGTAGTCGTTACTACGAGTCGTCAGAAGCCTGAAAGTCTGATAACCAGTCTTACCAAAGGCTATCGTATTACCCAGTTACTGGGTTGTGGAGGTCAGATAGGCAGTCGCTTCGTGTAAAATACTGATATTCAGCTGCATCCGGTTAGACTGGAAGCCGACCCCAACATGATTGGGAAAAAGGCTAGGCAGAATGAATGCAATCAGCGATCATTTACAAAGTGACTTCATCATTGATAAAACGAAGCACTGTTAAACCGTCGGAGTCACGTGTGATATTTATTTGTGGATGCTACAACTGAATAATCTGTGATGCTCATAGATATATAATTTTTCTCGTGGACCAAATTATTAGTAGGTATGAAGCCTGAGAATAGGTAAAGTTATGATCGGATGCTCCATAGTACTTTGCACTTTTTGAGATGTAACATCTTTCCTCTCGCTTTCCTGCAATCTGTGGGAGAGATTTCGTGAAAAGCGACGGACGCTCGGACGTGTGAAGCCGAATAGCTGAGGTTGTAAACAGGATGATGGTGATGGTGATGATGGTGATGGTGATGATGGTGATGGTGATGATGATGATGGTGACGGTGACGGTAACAATGATAAATATTGTTTTCACCTCACAAGCTCGGAAAGATTCTGTTTGTCATTCGTAATCTGAATCAAAAGTGCTTTTTTATCCGCTAGCGTGGAAAGAGTTTTTAAAATTCGAACCTTTCTATTCATATACCGCCAGGTCCACTGAAAATGCATAAATTCGTATTTCATGTCAATGCGCCAACCTCATTAATAGAATATGCGTTTATTCTATTAATGAGGTTGGCTTGCCAGTAAGACGACTGCATGATATGTTTTTCTTGCACCTAGCATTTTCCTCGCTGTAGTGAGGTGAAAGGTTGTGTGTTTCGCTTCGCAGATTCTGGGTCTCGTACCTTTGAAACCTTCGCAACGCTCAGGATTCTATATTTGAATTCTATTATTTCTATATTTCAATCCTAGAATCCTTCGCTTGCTCAGGTTTCAATATAAGTACTCGCACCAAAAAACAACTTTGCAGACTTGCATAACAAATAACTATTATAATTATGCTTCATAATCTCGTCCTCATTGTACACTATGTAGTTTGCACTCGTTGCACTACTACGCTATCACATTATTTAAAGATGAAATACTTCATCCTAAAACAAAAAATGTTATCTGTGGTCCACTCGCTGGCGGGCCCGCATGACGTCTGTCAAATCATTGTACTTTTTTGTGCCGCGCGCTAATCATGTTTCCGTTTAAAAACTCCGAAATTTCTTAACGAAATGGGAAACCATCGAAGAAAACGTGGCAAAAAGAAATGGAGGACCTTAACGAACGTCTGCGAGACCTGGAAAATTGAGTGAAGACGCGAAAGCGGAGTCTTCATCGACATTCGGGTAAGTTTCTCGATATACCTACCAATTTGTCGTTAGTTGAAATAATTTTCCGAAAATTACCTTGTGATCCATACGCACATCAGTCTCTAGAGTTTTCATTAGAGGCTAACCATGAGACCAAATAACTGTGCCGTATACTTACAAAAGAACGACACCACACGAGCTTTCACGAGAGGCTAGCCGATGGTACCTATATCGTTGAGTGTTAAAAACATATGCCTGCTGAATCCCTAGCAGTCTCTAAGAGTTTTCACGAGAGGTTAACCATGAGAACATTAACTGTGCTATATAACTACAAAGAACGACACCACAAGAGCTTTCACGAGAGGCTAGCCGGTGGTATATCGTTCAGTGTTAAGAAAAACACATCCCTGTTGAATCCCAAGCAGTCTCCAAGAGTTTTCACGAGAGGTTAACCATGAGAACATTAACTGTGCCGTATAACTTACAAGAGAACGACACCACACGAGCTTTCACGAGAGGTTAGCCGATGGTCTATAATAAAATTATGTTCAGTGTTATAAACACGTCCCTGCTGCATCCTTAGGGCTATCACGAGAGGTTAGCCGTGCATTTGGGCCAATGTATCACGAGAGGTTAGCTGTGAATTTGGGCCAATGGTTTATTTGTGAAAACACGTAACATGTCCCCGCTGCATCCCTAGAGCTATCAGCCGCGGATTTTAGCAGTCTGGGACCTTACTCTCATATTCTTTGTAGAGGAGTACGAAGTTCGTCTCTGTGGAAGACACTACAGTCAAGCACGTTCGAGAGGCTGTGTGTCACGTGACTGAAGCTGATGCAGCCAGACTGAATAGCCGTACTCAATGCTGCCAGTTATATGTTTATTTACATATTGGAAAACATTATGTTCTCTTAAAAAATTCCAAAATACTAACAATAATAAATTCTAGATATACGATTACATTCGTTACAGATATTCGTCATTCGATACAGACAGTATATGATTTAAGTTAAATATGTTGTGTTAGTACTTGCTTCATTTCCACTACAATGCAGCCGGAAGGAGACTGAGAGTAAAATGGTATCTATACCCCAACCTCAGGCCTTGCCTTCAAGTGTTAAGAATCTGCTCGGAGGGTGCAGTGGTTAGTTCACCTATGGAAATGCATTGCAGTCTGGCCATACGGTGGTTAAAAGTTATGATTGATAGACTAAGCTGACTGAAGCACCCATAATCTGTGGCCTGTTGAACCCACCAAAGTTTGAAAGGGGGGGGGGGGGCAACAGTGAATGAAGGTGGAATCAAATGGGAACAAAGGATCAGGGGGGCAGAATACAGGGGCTGCCATTATGTCCATTGACAAGGTCCTGAACAGTTTAATAGCCTCCCGAGGGAGTGACTACTGTGTGTCATTTATCATGATTGCATCACATGAAGATCCTTAACCCTACCCAACTTTATAAGGATATGAAAGAATTGATGGAGTGGGCACCGATACCTAACAGGTATTTTTAAGTTTCAAGATAAATTCAATGCCACCAAAAATTGTCAGATCTAGGATTGTCACTGGCTCAGATACGGAGTGGTGGATTGCAGTATTTCTCTAAAGTTATGCATGGTTGTATTGCTACTTATCTAACCACACATTTGTGAATCAAGGGTTATAAACTACCCTTTACTGAGTTTCCAGTTCAAACTTCTAAATAACAACTTCAGTATATTTTTACTAAAATCAGATGGCACTTTAAATAACTATGGTGCCACATACCACTTTAAACTGGTGGACTTAAGGACAGCTATTATGGTTTTTTTGCCTATATTTGTTACCCATAAGAAAATATCTTAGAAGATATCTCCCGTTTCTGTTTTAAGATACATTGTAAGAGCCTACATGCCTCGCATTCGGGCTTAGCACAGCACCATGTGTGTTCGCTGGGATCATGGGTTGTCTTTCATAATTATATCCTGACAATATTCTGTGCCTTGCTGATTCATAGGCAAACTGCATAGAAAATGTGTCTACTACTCAAAATGTGTTAAGAAATCTAGGACTTATTATTAATATTGGAAACTGAAAAGGGTGCCCTAGAACCCAGCCAGTATCTAGGTTTCTTGTTGAATCAGTCCAGTTTGCCATTTCACTTAGACACTCCATCCAAAAGGAGATGCAAATAATAGAGTTTGCCTAATTACTAGGTATCCTTGTTGCTACATGCCCAGCTGTAGAGGGCTTTACACCAAGATCATGAAAGGTCACACACAACAGTTAGTAGCCTTAAAGAATAACAATGAAAATAACAAGGCCAGAACTGGTTTATAATTCAAATTTATAATAATATATCGCCTGTATTCCTCAGAGGGCTGGGCAGAGGTGTTCTTATTAAAAAATCCAAATTCAATTATTATCAAATACAATAGAACTAGATTAAAATTCAAAATAAATTATTTGCAAATACAATAGAACTAGAATCAAATCCAAAATCATTTATTTGCAAAGTTTGTCTCACATTTCAACGAACCACAATATAATTAAACAATTTGACTTTTTTCTTGAAATATTCTCTGTTGCTTCTTAAACTGACTGGGCCTGGTATGTTATGATAAAAAGTTCCATATAAATTACCTTGAACTTTTAACAGCAGGTAAGGATCAAAACAATTGCAAGCAAACTCAGATACTATGATGTATTACCTAGAACAGATATCACAACAGTCATAGCCTATATCAATAAGATGGGTGGTACTTGCTATACTCACCTAAAGCTTAGCTAGACAGTTATGGCAATGGTGCAAGGAAAGACAAATATGAGCTCTTGCATCTTATATTAGTTCCAAAGAAAACACTATGGTAAATCTAGAATCTAGACATCCTAACATAGAAATTGAATGGAAGACCTGCAGGTCTTTTCTAGTCAATTGTTATTAAACTGGGTCAGCCCCAGTTAAACCTGTTTGCAAAAAGTCCAATACTAAGTGTCAGAATGACATCATGACTCCCTGATCCAGGTGCATGCTCAGTAGATGCATTCACTATAAAATGGGACATCCACACCCATTGCGCAGGAGTCTCTGACACTGATTGGCCGCAATATTATCAGGGACGATTCCCTGAGAAGAGGAACACCAATCCCTTTAATTAATATAGTGCTAACTTTCTTGTCTAGCAAAGCAAGAAAGCTATATGAATCTGTTAGATCAGTGGATTCACTTCTGACAGAGTCAAGATATTGGCAGGCTCATTCACCGTGGTGATATTATTATTAACCACTAAGTTTAATCAAGGATTGTCTTATGGCTCACTCCCTAATGGTATTGAATGAGTTATAATTATATAACTGAAACTGGAGAAATTACCGACTATTACTATTAGCTGACACAGATGAGTAGAGTATCAAGGTTTCTTAGGGTAGGTAATTATATTTGAAATAAGAGCAAAGAACCCCAAACATGATATAATTTTGGGACTCCAGTAACATACGGGGTTATCTAATATCTTTCATAATTAAACCTTTGGTTTAGAATATTACAAACCAAAAAAATTGTAACCATAATAGCTCTTGTAATTGTACATTGAATTCAACCTTATCACTCATTAATATAGATAACATTTCTTATAATAAGGATAATTATGATCTTATAGATACCAGAAATATTTGAAACTTCTGCACCTGGAAGATCTCAACCGAACTTGATATTTTATTTTTTATTTTTTTAAGAGAATTTATCTATCTGGCCTGCCACAACCCTCTTTGTTCTATCCAGATTTTACTAAGAGTATAAGACAAGATTTTAAATCATTAATTATATCCATAAGAAAATCTTTTCATGCCGCCTCTAATCTAACCATTAGTGGATGGATAAAACAAAATTTTTGTGCCCAGTAGTAGAATAGATGTTTCTAAATTCACATAGACAGACATACCTCTACCTCAAAGGCCTCTAAGGGAGGTATCGATGTTGAGGTCATAAGAAGAGCTGCTGATTGGATCACAAATGTTTGATTGTGGTCCTAATGCTTTTGCCCAGGCTGTGTGCTCTATAGAGAGTGGCTGCTCATAAAAAATTATTACATTTTTATGTCAATGTTAATTGTCTGTTTATATATAATTGATGTTTGTAAGTATAGGATTATTAATGACATGGTTGATTCAAGACTGAATAAGAATTCCAGGACTCATAGTACCTAATTAGAGAATTTTAAAGTTAGGTAACTAAGTATGTCTTTAATTTAATGGAAGACTGATTTTTAAATAGAAATACATTTATAATGAGACTTGGAATAACATGGTAAGTTATAATGTTCAGTTGGTAAATAATGCTGAACTGGTTACCAACACAACTTTATTCTTTGAACATCTACATAGTGTACAATGAGGACGAGATTATGAAGCATAATTATACAGATCGGACTAACTTACCTAGTGACGTCCGATCCTTAATTATGTGAAGTAATCTCGTCCTCATTGTATCCCAACCCCTCCCAGATAATCAACCTACATATATACCTATGTGTATTGGATTGCCTTATCTAAACCCCTTCTAAAAGTTGTGTTGTGCTGTATGGACTATACGATGCCCGTACCGGTCATCGTGAAGTCCCGTTCATATGCTTTGAAAGAATGATTTGACAGACGTCATGCGGGCCCGCCAGCGAGTGGACCACAGATAACATTTTTTGTTTTAGGATGAAGTATTTCATCTTTAAATAATGTGATAGCGTAGTAGTGCAACGAGTGCAAACTACATAGTGTACAATGAGGACGAGATTACTTCACATAATTAAGGATCGGACGTCACTAGGTAAGTTAGTCCGATCTGTATAATTATCGTAACACGTCAGCCAAGATGTCAGATGTTACTCATCATATTATGCGACTACTGTAAGGTTTGCTCGTTTTTTGTTTTTTTTTTGACGTGGTGTGACATGTGCTCCTGACCGAAGTTCGGTCAACTCATGGCGGCCAACCACAGCGGGTTATTCCTTATTTTATCGACCATTGTGTTGGCAATTATAGCAGACAATTGGATGTGTGAATGATTCACAAGCCGATAGTTTATTTGAATGGATCCAAGAAGTAACCTTTATCATAGTACCTAGGTACGTAGTGCTAGGCTAGGAATGCAAACATCACGTATGTAGATACTACTAAATGTAACAGTATATGACGTTCTACGACATTCGTAGGGCTTATTGGCGATTAGCCCGCGAGGCGGGCGTGTAAACTCGTACGAATCACCAATAAAGCCATTCGTAGTTTTTTGAAATATCTGAAGAGGATGTAGCCCTTATAAGAGTTCATTCCAAGACATTACCTATCTATATCCACCCATGTCTCTTAGCTCCACTTACCGATCCAAGTGCGATGGGCAGTGTGCTCGCCAGTATTGTGGTTCGCCTCCCGAACTTGTCAGCAATGTAACCGGTAACGAGAGAGCCCGCTGAAAACCCGACTGGGATTAGAGCCAGCATCGTCGATACCTCGTACTGTAAAACAAATGAAGATAGTTTATAGCTAAATGAACTTCACGTGGATAATATGCATGTTTACAGTGACTATGACATGCACAAGTCCAAGCACCTGCGCAAATTAAGGGCTGCACCTTAAGAGGGTTTATTCTGAAAGTTGGCAACGTCGCAAATAGATGTCAAATATTTCGCTGTTTTGATTAATTTGATAATATTTCTGTATGAAAATAAAAAATGTGGCTAACTAGCGAACTAGAATATTGATTATGAAATGCAATAATTAATATCGTAACACCGAATAGTTAGTTTTAGATGTAAAAAAAGTATTTGGTAACTTTCCAAATGCCTTTTTTTCACCTAAAACGGGTACAACATCAAATTCAATGTTATAATTGCAATTCATTATTAATATTCTAGTCAATTGGTTAGCCACATTTCTTATTTCCATACAGTATTATTTCCAAATTAATCGAAACAGGTAAATATTTGACAGCTATTTACGACGTTGCCAACTTTTAGGATGCACCCTCTTAATTGCGTAACACACTTTCAATCACAATCTGAATGATTTTGAAGGATATTGCTAATACATTGCTTCAATGGTCGAAAAATTTGTCCGCTCAAGAACGTAAATAAATGAACGTAAATAAAGCAATGAATGTTGTTGAACTGTCCGAATGAAAGCAATTACCCCGCTAGTCCCACTTGGTTGCATTCAGTCGTCTGAATTTAGAAGTTTTAAAACTAAAATTAAATTAGCTATCGAAACTATACCTAATTATCATAACTAGTGATATTTAGCAACAACGATGCTTCCTATTCAAAACATTTATCTTTATACCGCTGTCATGTCACGATTATCGTCATCCGTTTACAAGTTTTTTTCTCGTCTTTACGGCATCTAAAGTGCCTTTAGCATAACAAAAAAATGGCTGTAGCATAAAATCGACAAAATTACTTCTACATGACCAATTCTTTTGATGATGAGATTGTGGTGATGCTTGAGAAGGGCCTATGTCCAGCAATGGACTTTTTCGATTATGAATATTTTAAAGCCGTCTTAAAAGTTTATGTTAACGTACTTACTTAGGTAACTAACAAGTTCATTGATCTATGCTAATATGCTGGCAAGGCTGTGGTGACAGGTGGCGTAAGGCCGTGATAGAGTGGCGTCCAAGGACTGGAAAGCGAGAGGTCGGCGGGCGGCGAGATCGGCGGACGACATTGTTGCCATCGCGGGCAAAACCTAGATAAGGGGGGACAGGACCGTGGGGCACATGCTCTAGAGGCCTAAGCTCAGAGTGGCCGCAGTGGGTGAAGTCAGACTGTGGATGATGATGAATATCCAACAGACATGATGTTAGGAATTTTATCTGTAATAAGCTGTGAGTGCTGTGACGTCATTTAAATAATAACTATAATAAGTCAACATTTTCCTGCTCATTTCGCTCAGTCATAATCAAACCAAGAATGTATTAGTAGTTGGTATAAATAAAGTAAATTAATCTATAAATAAGTTTATCGACACCCATGCTATAAATCCTATATCCAACATTAAAACGACCAGTGTCATAGTAACCATTATATCATCCAAACGAGTGTTATAATGTTGTACTCAATTTCATAATGCAACTCGTTTGCTCCTTCGATTCCTTGCGGTCAGCGGGTGCAGACCCCCCACGGCCACGCCGACACATTTGACACATTTTCCAAAATACGATACGTCACGCTTTGCGGGTACGGGCTATGGTCGGTTTAATGTTGGCAATAGCTAACTGTTTCAGAAACTTTTATAGAGGATTCAATATTCATATCATGGCTGTACATAAAGTATTGTATGCAACTGTATATAATTAGGTATTAAAACACTCATGTGATACTATTATCCCACTCGGCGGTATTATTATACAACAGTTGCATAAATAACTATTAAATTGGCAGTCACTAACATTTACTTTCAACAATAATCATTATACTACTAATCCTGCTCCTATAGTAGTATTAGTAGAGTAGAAGAAGGATTAGTAGAGTACAGTAACCAGTAAATACCATGCAGCATACATAAGTACCACCGGTGGTACAGTTCGGTGGTATTAGCGGGAATAAAGGGTCGTGAGAGCAGTGGTGGCCCAGTGATAACGGCTGCAACTTACGAGTTGTAGGTCGTCGGTTCAATCCCAAACAGGCGTTTACTTTGTATAACTAATTTCATCACCACTGCTCTCAAAACGGTGAGAGCAAACATCGTGAGGAAACCGGCATGTCCTAGAACCAAACATTCGAGGACATGTCACATCTACCAACCCGCACTGGGCCCGCGTGGTGGATTTTGATCTACTCCCTACACCTCTCACCGAGAGGAGGC
The DNA here is from genome assembly GCA_914767815.1 of Eupsilia transversa. NCBI lineage: Eukaryota > Metazoa > Arthropoda > Insecta > Lepidoptera > Noctuidae > Eupsilia > Eupsilia transversa. Next base: position 5,346,945 of record OU611880.1, read on the forward strand.
TTGTCCCAATAGTGAGATCAATAGAGGCTGATTATGTAGATGCCACACCGTATGGACGGTATAGTATTCAGGTGTACATAACAAAGAGAATTTATTATATTCTATTCAAAGTTTCAAACCCATACATTTAATTACAAGAGAATTAATTCAATTCATTGCTGTTCGGCGATGTAGAGGTTGCGCGCTATGAGCAACCTCATAACACTGGCTGGACGCCGCTTAGTTCATTCGAACGTTCGATGTGTTTGAAATAAAAAGAAAGATACTTTTGTTCCAAGCTGAGAACGTCAATCTTCTAGTGACGGGCTGGCGGTGTGAACCATAATGACATGTTATAGAGTTATAGCTTAAATATACCACACTAAATAGTCCTCTGAGTGTTATTTGCGCCCCCGTACACGCACACCTACACCACAGCCCTCACAATCGGCTATCTAATTGCGTAACACATTTTCGTTAACGATTAAGACTAATCTGTTTCATTTTGTCAGTTCAACACCATTCATTGCGTTATTTACGTTGTTTAGCAGATTTTTTTAAAAATAATTTTGCAATTGATTAGCAATCTGTTTCAAAACTATTCAGATTGTGATTGACCATGTATTACACAATCTGGGTGCAGGCAGGGCAATGGAATTTTCTAATAAATAGAGGTACGTATAATTAATAAGCATTTGTGCAGGGATCACAATATTGGCATTTTATTAACAATAATAAGTAAGCCGTATGATTCACATCCGGTCAGTGGTTAGTCCGGTCAACACAAGTAAGTACTATTAACAATAATAAAACATATCGTTAGTTTTTAATCACAACTATTTTCAAGAGATAAGGTTCACACTATGTTGTTTGTATTACTCGTACACTTTTTATCCTACGATATAGTGTTCGGCATTTCCCAGTAGCAGCCTACCCTAATTGCGTAACACACGATCAATCACAAATAATCACAATCTGATTCATTTTGACAGTTCAACAACGTTCGTTGCGTTATTTACGATGTTAAGCAGACAATTTTTACCTAGTAGCAAAGTAAGGTAAAATATTGACGTTGACTTACCTCATTAATAGCGACATTGGTCTCCTTGTGCTTAAACTTGGGCAGCACCACTGTGACCCAGCCGGATAACAAACCCAGCGTCACCATTGACATCGACACTGCAAGCAAGATTACCATGATATCAAAAACTTTGACGCTTATACCCTGCGTCCGTTTTGCGGGAAAGTTGGCCATGAATCCATGATCACCTTGGGATGAGCTTTCCCGACAGTAGGTGTAAAGGCAGGCACGTTCTGATGATGTAAAGCATAGGCGCCGGGAGCTGGGTGTAAGAGGGTGCACTTGCACCTCCCTGGCTTCAAAATAAAATATAAGTAGGTTTTAAAAGAAATATCCGAAAATGTCTAATACAATCATAGAGAACTTAACCTATTCGAGGCGAGATCCTAAAATTTTCCTCTGCAATCTTTCAATTCTTAAGCTTCTGTGCATTAGTCTCTACATTAGAATCTGTCTAACCCTAAGCGTGGATATAACATTACTTGCTTCGCTCGCTGTTGCATCCTACTCGGGTACTCAATCTTAAATTTCTTTGTATAAATCGACACAGTTGGACTAACTGTATCAAGTCTGTCTTTCTGTATAGTAGACAAAATAAAGCCTATCTCATTCGAGGCGAGATGCAAACATTATTTAGCTCGCTTCGCTCGCTTTGGACTAAAAATTCTCATAAGTCGACAAAGTTACTCCTTGTATGAATGGACAAATGATAACCTAACATATCTGATTGAGCTCGCTTCGTGGGGCTTCCTGAAAATAAACCTACCGTCGGCGGCGCCCATGATATGAAGGTAACAAAGGGTAAACTCAGATTCTGACTTTACCATAGCATAATATAACATACAACGTCACGCCTGTATCGTATCCTACGGTTAGTCTTCCCACAGTACACCCACATTTCGCCAGTTATGTTGAAGTCTATGTAATAGAATAGGGGGTGAACCTATTGTCATCAACCGGGCACGATTTGAGACTCCGGGCTGCTACTGAGAAATTCACTTTATACCACAATACACCCGATCTGGTAATCGAATCCAGGACAGGCTCAGCAGTGTAGCGCTTGCGACCACTGAGCCTAACCCTTCGGGGGAAAACAGGCGTGATGTTTTGTTATATAAAAGTAAGGTTGTATAAAGCACGTCATAATACGAACCAATATTGTACAACCACTCTTGCGAAAGAAAATAGTGATGCTTCTAATTGAATTTCGGCTTTCACGGTATAAATAAGTAAATGTTCCTTTGCATTATATAACTGCATAGCACATGTGTGAGTACTATGTACTATAGAGCTACCATTTATCGGGTAATATTATGTCTTTCATTGACTTGAATGTGCCCTGGCGGCTGTGAGTATGTCATGCTCACTCAGATGTCTCGCTGATGGTGGCGTGTGTGTTGGATCATTTAGCTCCCTTCAAAATGGTTGAGCTGAATGGTGCTAATCCATGCGTCATGTTCGTGAACTGGCGCCGTCAGTTGGGGCTGGTCATCTCTTGGCTGCCATGGCTTATTTTTAATTTTTGAATTGTTTTTTTTTATTTTTATAATTTACTAGCTGCTGCCCGCGGCTTCGCCCGCGTGAGTGTCGGAAATTACCCCATACATCCCCATGGGTTTTAAGTGTAAATATTGAGTTTCGAGTTAATAGGACAGCGCGTTAAAATTCTTCCATACAAACATTGACACCCCCCAACCTTTTAGGGGGTAGTTTAGAAAAAACAAAAAACTACAAACTTTATAATTTATTTAGATAACTATTCGTGCGAAGTTTCATATTTATTACCTCAAGGAATAAGATTTTTCATACAAACTTTCATCCCTTATTTTACCCCCTTAGGGGTTGAATTTCGAAAAATCCTGATACACGTTATTCTTAATTTTTGGGTTTAAGTATAAATATTGAGTTTCGAGTTAATCGGACAGCGCGTTAAAATTCTTCCATACAAACTTTGACACCCCCCAACCGTAGGATAGGGTACTTTTCCGGGATAAAAAGTACCCAGTGTGGTGCCCAGGATATTAAAGAATAATTATACCAAGTGTCATCGTAATCGAACCGGTAGTTTTTGCGTGATGCCTGAACAAACAGACAGACAGACAGACAGACAGACAGACAGACAAAAATTTTTTTAATCAAATTTTTGGGTTCGGTGCCGGTCTAGTAACACCCCCTGCCATTTATTTTTTTGATATCTTCAATGTACAGAATTTTCACTTCTACAGATTTATTATAAGTATAGATATCAACGGACGCTTTTATCATGCACGTCTTTCTACATTGTTCTCACATGTATAAGGTAATTTCAACATGAATGATGTAACCAATTTTTGTAACAATTTTTTTATTTAAAAGAGTGTCCGTGGAGTTTCTTGCCCGTTCTTCTCCATAGGTACCTACTACGCTTTGGAATGGGCAACTAGCTTCATATTTTCTGACTGACCGACTCCTTGACAATTCAAAAGTGCCTGTAAATGGTTTAATTGAAATAAATGCTTTGAGTTTGAGTTTGAGTTTGAGTTTAAACATTATATTTATCTCGGCATTCATCTTGAAATAATTACATAGATGCATAGAGTAGATAAACCTTCTGCGTCCGTGCGTAACTGCCGCGCTCTCGATACTGTTTCGTACTGAAACACTGAAATTTCGAAGCGCGCCGCGCCGTTTCTGCCATTTTCTATATGAATCTATAATATCTACTATTACTTATTCATACTATGACTTGGTGTTACTGTTGCAGTTTAAAGTAAGTACCTACTTAAGTTATGCCAGTCGATGGCATGCAGCATGCTCTATGATGAAATATCAAAGCAGCACTTACCGGATAATGTCACCAAATACAGATTTCTTCTATTTCCGTTCTCCATTGTCTGAAAGAACAAAAATACTTATCAATAACTTATGGTTAACTAACCAAGATAACAAAAAAATACGATTTTTAATAAATTTGCCAATAGTTGTGTATTTTGGCTAATCGAAGAAATATTGCTGTGATAAAAAGTAAAAATAGCTGGTTCACTTATAAGATAAATGCTCATTCTTGGCGAAATAATCCTAAAACTAATTTAGTAAGATCTCCTGACATGACAATTTTGAATTCTCGCGCCCAAACCGCTGGCTAGAAATCTAGAGTAGCTGACTACTGGAACGCGCAGTTCTTACTTTTGTCAGTATTTTGGCACCAAAAACATCCAGCTCACAAAATAGCACATAAAACTAATGCACAACACATAAATAAAAGCACATCAACAATAATAATCAAGTTACAGTTCAGTTAGATCATCACATTATTATCTTAGGTTTCATGAGAAAGTGAGATCAATAAAGGGATGGAACGCGAAGGTAAGAAGTTGTTTTGATGCTGGCCAGCTGGCCTGTAGTTAGTTGGCGTTTGAGGCAGGGCTGCCAGATTGTATAATTGGATACAAAAACTGTATAATTTGGTTACTGATTGTATCCTCTTTGTATCCTGGACCCTCATGTATAATTGGATACGGAAAGCCTAAATTCTATTATCTGAGTTTTGTGGTGTTTGTGAGTTCTATGGTGATATTTTTTGAGTTGCTATATGGATGCGCTTAAGCCTGTGAGGAAATCTTCTATCTATATCTATACTTATAATAAATCTGTAGAAGTGAAAATTCTGTACATTGAAAATATCAAAAAAATAAATGGCAGTATTACTATTATTAGTATGCAGTGTTACTAGACCGACACCGAACCCAAAAGTGTGATTAAATTTTTTTTGTCTGTCTGTCTGTCTGTCTGTCTGTCTGTCTGTCTGTTTGTTCAGGTATCACGCAAAAACTACCGGTTCGATTACGATGAAACTTGGTATAATTATTCTTTAATATCCTGGGCACCACACTGGGTACTTTTTATCCCGGAAAAGTATCCTATCCTACGTTTGGGGGGTGTCAAAGTTTGTATGGAAGAATTTTAACGCGCTGTCCGATTAACTCGAAACTCAATATTTATACTTAAACCCAAAAATTAAGAATAACGTGTATCAGGATTTTTCGAAATTCAACCCCTAAGGGGGTAAAATAAGGGATGAAAGTTTGTATGAAAAATCTTATTCCTTGAGGTAATAAACATGAAACTTCGCACGAATAGTTATCAAAATAAATTATAAAGTTTGTAGTTTTTTGTTTTTCTATATTACCCCCTAAAGGGGGATTGGGGGGTGTTGACGTGTTTGTATGGAAGAATTTTAACGCGCTGTCCGATTAACTCGAAACTCAATATCAAAACCCATGGGGATGTATGGGGTAATTTCTGACACTCACGCGGGCGAAGCCGCGGGCAGCAGCTAGTACCATAATAAATTTAAAAAAATACGTAGTTATCTAAGTAATTTTAGTAATAATATTAGTAAATTTAGTATATTTTAGTAATCATTCACGTGATTAATCGTTTTTAGTATGTTTGAAAAAAAAAATCACTGTTTGTATCCTGTCATTCAATTTTGTATAATTTCAGCAACATTGCCGAATCATTTTAAAATATCTACTGGCAGCCCTGGTTTGAGGGTTGACTCACTGTTCTTAAGGACGATTCTGTATTCAAATGTGACAGAAGATTAACTTTATCTTTTGAACATATTTATTTTTCTCTAGCTATTGTTTGGTTTATCAATTCTTTCATTTTGCCAAAACGGAATGCAGCGTAAGAACGAAAACTTGAAATGTTAGGTTATGTCTGGAATTGATTTCTGTAGGTAAATATTTGTGTGACTGAAATTGAGAGGTCACACTGTAACCCCTTCGCGATACATACATTTTTAGTTTGGCATAAATTGTAACCATTATTTTATTTTTGATTATTGTAATAATGTTAGTTATGAATGTAGGTTTTCCTGTTAGCTAGAGCTTTTATCTGCCTGTCTTTATTGTTACTAAATAATAAGTCACCACTTACGTTTGCCTTATCAACAAATTCGTCAAAATAAGCTCTATGTCACACTGTTTACAATAAGTACTTATAGTTTTTTTTATTAGATAAGTATACTCTCACTATTTCACAGGCACTTAGTAGATCACCGGATTTTTTTGGTTATACTTAAGTGTTTATTTCGTGTGATTAATATTATTAATTCACATTAAAGTTAAGTATTGGTATATTTATTCGTAAAATCATTTTGCACGACCGGGCACGCCGATCGTGCGTTTCCTACTGAATTCGAGTTGGTGAGAATGGTGAGTGACAGTCACAGAATCTAGACAGATTATGGCATACGGCCCGACTAGCAGACAAGCTCGTAAGACTGGGTGGGCTAGCCGTCAACGAAATGTTTATTTTATTCATTCATACAATACAATAATTGTTATTTTAATATATTATTATATAATTTTTCTGTACGTGTGTTCGTCACCTAACTCCTCCTAAACGGCTGGACCGATTTGGATGACATTTTGTGTGTGTATATTTTAATGGGTTTCCTGAATGGTTTGAAAACACAATTGGACCCGGATTGGAGTGGCGCTGCTATCGGTATGTCATCTTTAATTTTAGGCAGGACGACGTCTGTCACGACCGCTAGTATATATATAACACATACTAGCTCGGAGTGCGTTTTATCGATTTTATCCGATCCAGACTGTCCCTTGCTGTACTCCCCCAGCGACGCCTTATGCCGAGGTCCGTAGCGTACCCCACAAGGGGTGCCCTTAGCGTGTAGCCGCTTCGCTTGTAAGTTTTATGCCATACATTATATAGGTACAATATTATACCTTCCTTTGTGATGAAATTACGATAAAAATCAAAGGTGGCACTCTCCTCCACACAAAACAAAACGAGAAAAAAACGGGAAAACGAGGGATGAAAAAAAAATCAATACACAGACGCCTTGGGGGGTCTTGGATCGTTAGATCCCATAAAATTAAAAAGATTATGATGTTGCTAATTAATTTTGCTATTAGTCAATAGGTCACAATCGCAGAAACAACTTTTTTACTTTTTTATTGTATTCTTCAGTTGAGGTGTCACGTTCTGTGTTTTATTTATAGCAGAAGGAATTCTTGTGAGTCCCTTTCATACGATAAGTGTAAGCGTAAGCATGCGTTTTAATCGGGAATGTGTGATACTTCCTGTGCCTACTAGGCTCTATGAAATGCAAACTTGGGCACAATCCGAATTAGAATGTTATCGATTTGAGAGTGCTTACACCCGCGATAGCGATGTCCCTTGAATCGTCATAGATGACGTCATGACATGCGCCATCCTGGGGTTTCCTTCAATTGTTTTTTGCTCTTCATACATAAAAACAGTAGGTAGGTAGGTAAATTCGAAAGTCTGGTCTAAGAAGAAAAACTCAGCCCAGCGGCGAAGGTTTGGACAACGCTTGAAGAACGCAGTGTTTGAACACAATTTTATTCAGTTCCCATAAAACCTTACATTTATAGGTACCTACCTACATTATTTGATCCTGTGTAATTTAAGTAAGTAAGTATGATGGACAATACTATTTTCACAGCTTTTTCATTGTGACATTCTGTATTTGTACATATCTATACTACTCTTTGGCGTAGTTTGGTAAGTACCTACATATGAACCAATCTGTTCTTTTAACTACTATCCATAATCTATATGATGTTATATTTTGAAACCTGTTCAAACTGTGGTTAGCTTTACCCAGTACCTCTCTGGCTGACATATCCACTCTAGAACCAAACTGTAACCTAGCTGATCACTAATAGCACTGAGCCCATAGAAATATAAATAACATACTGAGCCCTTTTCATTGAGAATTGTCATTAAAAGTAATATAGTAAAGTAAGTGAAAAATATCAAACAAAAAGACTATTCTCAATGTCTACCCTACGTTTGAAAAATCTAACCATTTACAGAAAAATCGGATGCACCAACACTGCACTAATCCCTAATCCTGTTACTCATAACACCGAAATCATATAAACAATCGTCAATGCGCCTCTTGACAGGCGATAGCATGTCATAACCCTGAAGTATTTTATCACTTAAAATTCCGCGCTCGAACCACACTTTATCAAAAAAAAAGTACCTTGAATGCGTCCTTAGATGTTACTAGTTCAAAGGGCTTCACTACACTAATTCGAAATTCAAAGTGGGTTCAGTTTTATATACGTGTCCGAAAACAAAACAAAATCGGCATGGCATGACGGGACTTTTTATTTTATCGTAAAAAGAGACTCTCGAAAAGTCCCTATAGTTACTTCGTATACAAAGTTGCGGGGATCACCACCGTCTTGTGCAATAAGATCACCGCCGTCTTGTGCAATAATTAACCCATAATGTGCACTGTGAGGACAAAATTATAATAATTCCGGTAAATACAATAATAATTATTATCAATTTAGCTACCAAATACGGTGATATAACGCGAATGGATAGAATAAGAAATGAGTATGTAAGAGTCTGAAAGTGGCACCGGTGACTGAAAAGTCGTGTCATGCGGAAGAATGAGGAAAATGTCGTGACGATTTGAGAATGAATGTAGATGGCTATAAGACACATAACATCACGCCTGAATTACCCAAAGGGTTAGGCTGAGGTGTACCTTCCTATAGTACACCCACATTTCGCCAGTTATGGCTTTAAGAGTTGGTGGTGGTGTTGGTGGTGGTGGGTGGTGGTGGTGGTGGTGGTGAATGGACTGTTTGAAAGATTTTATGGCTAGAAAGGGGGTGACTACGAGGATCACGACTAACAGAGATGTATGGAAGAAAAAGACATGTTCCGCTGACCCCAAATAAATTTTGATAAGGGCAAGAGAATGATAATATTTCTTACTTACCAAAATCAAAAGTCATTTATTCAAACTAGGCTGAGAATCAGCACTTTTCGAACGTCGTTTTCGAAAATTACTTAGGACAGTCCCCAAAGTTGCGCCATTTCTTCTTCCCAGCTAGGGAAGAAGAAATGGCGCAACAAACTCCCCAAATACACCAATGTTATTCTCGAAAAAAAATGTAAGTAAGTAGGTATGCCTGTTTGGAAAAAGTTCATGGGTCTTTTTAGATATCAAAGTGACACATATACATACATAACATCACACCTATAATCCTCAAAGGGTTAGGCAGAGGTACCTACATTGACTACTTGTAATATTTTTTCTAATTCTTACTCGACATAATTATTAACCTACGTAAATATAGGAAATGAAAATATTAACCATGGCCAAGTAACAGACAGGGCTTACCTTTTTTACAGTATCAAGTAAGAAATATGTATGGGGAATTCATATAGGTAGTCATTGACAGAATGACAGACGCAAAATATCTAGGCGATTTTTTTTAGGTACGGTCAGCAACAAAACCTCTTTTCAACTTTTTAAATCTCAATAATTGAGCAAAATATTCATAAAAAATCAGAGCGACGCGCGACGTGTGTGTTAATAGACTTTTGTTGCTAACTGTACCTAAAATAAAATGCATAGATATGAACAGAAATTAATGCTTATGTAGTTATGTGTGACCTATGAATGAATAATACATTGAAGTGTTACTATTCTTAGAACCGTATAGGCCGTATCCTTTGTACGTGGTAGGTACTTACCTAGTTCAATGCGATAATATAATAAAGAATACTGTGTGTCCAAAATTCGTGTAAGGTAAAGCCCCCATAGTAAATATGAACTATGAATGAACAATGGCAATGTACTATAAACACAATGTTTGTCACGGCAGTGCCGCCAAGTTGAAACCAAACAAACAAAGGCAAAACCGTACCATCCTTTTTAGGGTTCCTTATTAAACAAGGAACCCTTATAGTTTCGCCATGTCCGTCTGTCTGTCTGGCTGTCTGTCTGTCCCCGGCTTAGCGCAGATACTGTTATTACTAGAAAGCTGTAATTTGGTATGAGTATTGGTTGTTTGTATTAATTACGCCGACAAAGTGGTAAAATAAAATCATGAAAAATATATTTTTTAGGGCAACTCCCCTACCTACACGTAAAGAGGGTTTTTTTTTTTCGGCAATCCCTTTGTGTGGGGTATTTTTGGAAAGGTCGTTCAAAAATATTGTGAGTTTGTTAAAACCATTTTTGGATTGAAGAATCCGTTTGCGAATTTTTTGCAGTTGCAAAAACATGTTCTCCCATACATTTCGTATGGGAGAACATGTTTTTCAACTACAATGTTAAGTTTGTTCTTGGGGTAAATTCATCCCAGCTATGGAACCCTTCATTGTGCGTGATCGAACACTCACTTGGCTGATTTTTTTTTATTTTACTTAAATACCAATACCTACTTCTGATTTTTGGAATTTAGGTGAGTGATAGATCTAAGACACTGAAGACACGTTTTCTGACCATTTCAAACAATAACAAACAATATCATTGTTGCAGGTAAGAAAGCCAGTTCCTCTATGGTTGAGGATTCTGCGTGAAGCTCGCTTCCACCTTCGGCCTGATTATCACTTACCATCAGGGTGAGATGCAGGCTAAGAACTTCACCGTTGAGGATTTAAAAAATAACTTTCTATGTATAAAAATAATAATGAAATTGATAAGACTGAACGTTTTTGGCCGTTTTTAGAGTTCCGTACGTCCGAATGATTGATGATAACTCGTGTGTCTGTCTGGCTGGCCCTAGTCCTTCTGTCACAGCCAATTTGCTCCGAATCTACTGGACCAATTTAGTTAAAATTTGGTACACTATGGATTTCCATGACCCAAATACGGACGTGAAACGTCACGTCATCGTCGCTTTTGTGGGGAAAATGAGAAAATTCAAAATAAAAGATTTGCAAACAAAATAAATTGGAATGGAATAAATTCGTCCTAACTACCGAACCATTCATTGTGCATGGTTCGACAAACACTTTGCAGGACCGCACCTCACTTCACGCCTCGGGTGTTGACCCCTCTTCGATGACGGAGAAGAGACTCGCTAGCTCTCTCAGGACTAGGACTGATGCCCCGCCGCGAAGACTGCTACGTGGATGGCAAATCTCGTCTTTCCCTCATAAGTCCGAGACTCTCCTAATTTTTTCACCGTTGCGATGACTATTATCAACAATTTATATGATTTTATCCTTATTATTATGGATACATGTTTTTGGTCGTTGGCTGTATCTATAAATAAGCACAAGTCAATTTCTTACGGTTTATATGGGTATAGGCCCATATCCATATCCATAGGCCATACCCATCTAGGACAATACCTTTGGCACAAATAGGTAGTTATAAAAAAGGATGCAAGAACCTAAATAAGCAATGCCCATTCACCTTGAAACCTTGAAAACAAATTCAACATCAAGTAAATTTTCCGAAAGGGCAACATTGTGATTTGTGGGAGCTAAAAGAGTTAAAAGCCTCGTATCTATTTCGCGTCACTAATTGTCATCTAAATAAAAAAAAAAGTCATTTCGAAAGTGTCGTGTGGCATTGGTTTATCTTCATGTTGAATTATCAGTTTATTAAAGAATTCTGTTGAATAGTTACAATGTCGGAGCATGTGCTACCGGCCGAGGAGCCAATACGATTTGTAGCTCCAATTATTCAAGATAATCCAACAGGATGGGGCCCAGCCGAAATGCCGGAGCAGTTTCGGGACATGCCTTACCAACCTTTCAGTAAAGGCGATCGCTTGGGTAAAATTAGTGACTGGACTGTCGTACAAGACAAGAAATATCAAAGTAAGTTTTCTCCCATCCTGCTCTAATTATTATCACAAATTATTTCTCTCAACATTAAGTTTCTTTGAGGTTATGATGACGTTTTTTGCACCAGCTTATTTCCCAATGTTGCACTGTACCATAGTGCATAGAAGGGTACTGCGAATTAACTGTAACAGATATATTAATTTATTGAATTGTAAAGTCCCAAAACAAACGTTATAATCAGTTTCTATTGACTTATGACTAGTGCTATTCATGTTTTTGCCTAAATATATTACTCAAACGCTTCTGAGATAATTAAACTCTTTTTCAGACAAGTATGCTTCTCAATTCGGCGCTGGGTCGTCGTACGCGTACTTCCATGACGAAGACGAGAGTACTTTCCACCTGGTGGACACTACGAGGGTTCAGAAGCCCCCGTACCAGCGCGGCCGTGCTCGAGGGCAGAGGGGCCGTGGTCAGAGGGGCGCTCGCACGCCAGGCGGCATGACCACCCTTAATAAGGGCAACTACATGAGAAATGTAACTAGTTTTCTTATAGAAAAGCATCTTACTTTCAAGAGAAACAATAGAATACATATTAAGCTCTTTATCAATATTTTAACTTATTAAATATTCACAAGCATTTACAAAGGCTTTCAAAATCATAGATTACTTGTGATTTACATATTACGAAAAACTTCATTTAATTCTTGCTAGACAATAATAATAATAGTTTTCATATAAATTAACCATCTGTTACTTCTTTTCAGCAACGGGATCGTAAGCTTGGCAAGAGATGGGGCCAGAGAGGTGCTCCAATGAAAATTCGTGATGCATCTGTCACTGTGAGACCCACATGGGTCACTATTGAGGACATGGACTTCCCTCGTCTTGCTAAGTTGTCTCTGCCCGGTATTAAAGAAGGTATGTATGTGGTACAGACTCCTTTCACAAATTCTTAGGCATAAAATATTATAAGATTCGCAGTACAGCAATCAATTCTGATGATGATTGTAAGTTGACAAAGTACAAATGAAAAAATGGCATTGCAAAACTACTATTTACATGACTGCCCAAAAAAGGAATGTTATGTTTTAATTTAACACATCTATAATAAATTATAACAAAAATTTGATCACCATTGTAATATTGATAGGAATTTATTATTGGTATCTATCCCAGATTGAATAGGAAATTCGAGTATATTTTAACACAAATGCCTGAAAATAGGAGTGTTATGTTTTTAGGGTTCATATATGTATGTGTTTCTTTTTCCTAAGTCTAAATACTTTTGGTTTGAAACAAAACATTAATTCCATTAACCACTGTGAGTATCGAATTATAAACTAGTTTTTTGTTACAACAGGTGAAGACATTGTGTGCTGTGGCACACTGGAGTACTATGACAAAGGCTATGACCGTGTCAATGTGAAACATGAGAAATCACTGCAGCGTATTGACCGTATCTTCCATACGGTAAGTTATTTTACTTCTGTCTTCATTTGAATAATTTCTACAGATGTATGTCTGCGATGTCTGGAGGAGCTCGTGGCTAAGTAATAAAAGCCGCATGAGTCGATCCGTCAGGTTAAGCTACGCTTGCCGGGGTTGGTGCGTGGATGGGTGACCATCGTTACATACCGAGACTCCTCCGTGCTTCGGAAAGCACGTTAAGCCGTTGGTCCCGGCTGTCATTTGTGGATCTTTGACAGTCGTTACGAGTCGTCAGAAGCCCGAAAGTCTTAAAACCAGTCCAAGTTACCAAGGGTATTACCCAGTTACTGGGTTGTGGAGGTCAGATAGGCAGTCGCTCCATGTAAAATACTGGTATTCAGCTGCATCCGGTTAGACTGGAAGCCGACCCCAACATGGTTGGGAAAAGGCTAGGTAGAATGTATGTCTGTTATGTCAGGCAAAACTATAAAGTAATGTTAGCTTGATTATTGTTTACAATGTTTTTTACATGCTGTTTGTAATTTATTGTACAATAATCATTGATAAATTATTAATAAAATTAGGAAAAACTAAAATTTTATGAGCCTATGATAATAGGGAATATGCATGTATTTTTTTTGTACTAAACACTAATATAATAAAAGACAATAATATAAATGACTAGATGATAGAATGATTTGACATCATTTGAAATTGAAATTGTTTATTGAAATACTGTACTGTTTATTTACCATGATACGGCTTTTTTTTCAACTGTTTTTTAGCCCCAAATTATATAAATAAAATTATTTTATGTGCTTTATTCAGGTGATTCCTTTTTTTCGTAACTTCCGGCATTGTCGAAGATGAGTCGTTTTGAATTTGCGTTCCGTTCCACCAAAAAAACGCAACATAAATGATTGAATTGGTTTTTTTTTTCTTAAAAATAAATGAAATGAGTAGTTTCTAATCACTCTGATCTAGTTTTAATATTTGCAACCCTTAAATCAGAATAGCCTATGGCATTAAGTCGACCTCTGTACATTATGTGCTTAAAGTATTAAATAAATTATAACTTATATTATGTAACCCAGGTGACTACCACTGACGACCCGGTGATCCGACGGCTGAGTAAGACAGTGGGCACGGTGTATGCCACCGACGCCATCTTGGCAACCATCATGTGCTGCACCCGCTCCAACTACTCCTGGGATATTGTTATTGAGAAGATCGGTATGTCTATTTTAATAGAGGTATATTTTTATAATAAAGAGAAGAACTAGGAGTAGGAAATATGTATTGCATAGTGCCCACACAGGCACTATTATTATATCATATTTCTGGCCTTTGCCCCGTCATTCTCATTTGACGCCTTTTTGCATAACTTCATTTTATTTTATTTTTATTATTTGAGTCCTGGGTTCTATTCCCAGGTTGGGCAAGTGTAATTGGGTTTTCCCATTAGGAATTTCTCTCTGGATTTGTTCCCGGTTGATGGAAATAGGGTCGCCCCCCTATTACATGGGACTTTAAAATAACTGGCCAAATGTAGGTTTACCCTTTGGGGTAACAAGGCGTGACGTTAATACATAAATATGTATTGTTACTTCACTGTATAGGTGACAAGCTGTTCTTTGACAAGCGCGACAACACTGAGTTCGACTTGCTGACTGTGAACGAGACGTCTGTAGAGCCGCCCACAGATGACGGCAACTCCATCAACTCGCCGCGTAACCTCGCGCTAGAAGCCACCTTCATCAACCATAACTTCAGCCAGCAGGTTAGCTCACTCATCTAAACACTACGCAAACGTTAGTAGGGTACAGGAAAAGTACTGCTTTGTCAAGCACTATGTCCGTCACTAATACATGTGAGACAGTCTCTAAATCTCTATGCAGTATATCCCTATGAAGAATTGAGTTGGAAATTGATGAACTACTCATTCATGTCGTGAGACAGCAAAACAAGAACCCGTAAAACGGGTAAAAGCTGCCACTATCGGCAATACGATTGCAGGGGTTGACTGCATCCTTAGGGATAGTGTTTATGAATCAGTATATTCTCTCATTCGCAGTATTTATTTTCTTTGACCGAATTCCGTAACTATCAACATTGAAGCACCTCAATTCCGATAGGTTATTTTTATTCGAAACACGCTCCAAGACGACGTCGCTGTTACGACTCCTTGTCACCAATTTTTTTTTTTGCTGTGTATTTATTGAGTACGAAGCTTTTACATAAGAGATTCCCTACAACTTTCCACATAAATACGATTACACTTTATTAAATTGTGTTTAATCTAACAAGCCATAGCTCGACATTTCACTAGGGCCATAAAATTCACTAAATAATAAGTATGTAGTGGTGAACTTCCAATTAATATGAAATTTCGAATATTTAATTACTAAGAATTATCCGATTTTACCAGTAAAAAATCTAACACTATTTTTCATAATTAACCAGGTGTTGAAGAACGCATCCAACGAAACCAAGTACAAGTTCCCCGAACAGAATCCGTTCGTGTCTGAGGAGGAAGAGGGCGAGGTCGCCTCTGTGGGGTACCGCTACCGCAAGTGGAACCTCAACAATGGTGTGGTGAGTTATACATTTTTATCATTAGCTAATCAAAATACGGAAACCCAAAATCATACAAAAAAATATATCTAATATTCAATAATTCACTGACAGACCACGCACAGCTTAAACGGCTGGACGGCTAGGGGCATGAAATTTCGCTTAAGAAAATCATATGTAACGAAAGTGAGCACTAAGGAAGGATTTTAGAAAATTCATCCTCTAAAGGTTTTAAATAGGGCATGGAAGTTTGTCATTTTTACGGATAGGAAATCCCAACGAGCACATTACTGGTATTTATAATAAACATCGATAGACATGAATTAATATGAGGCTGGAAATCAGTCTATAGTATAGACATTAGACTATACTATAACATTATAGAGGTACAATTTATGCGTTTACAAAGGGTGATCTTCGGGACTCCTGATCCGATTCCTAAAGTTCTTTCACTAATGGAAAGCTACAGTATTTCCGAGTGTCATAGTATATATTTTATCTTCAAACAAGAAATTTCACGCGGAGTAAGTGCGTATTTCACCAATAAAACTGAACGCGACCAGCACATCTAAACCGAGTTCAAGACCTGTCAGTGTCGATATTCTAAAGAAAATAATGACACTGACAGTTCTTAAACTTGGTCTATGTGCTGATCATATTTTATGTGCGCTTAGTTTTGATTGGGGAAATTAGCCCTATTTCGTGGGCAGAAGTAAGACAGCTTACAAAAACTTAAGGCTCGTACACACTGGCGCGATATCGCGGGCGCAACAAGGGTTGCGCTGCCTTTCGCGCCCGTGATATCGCACCGGTCTGCACGAGCCGTTACCTTCACTCCTAGTGTTTGAGCTAGAAAGATTAAGTCTAGGGTTATCAGTTAATCACAGCGTTTCTATTTATCCTAATCATTTATGAATCATTGAACACATACCCACATTATAGGCACTATGCATCTGCCTACATATCAATGTGTACTAATTTAATTGAAATTTCGCTTTGGTAGATTTATTACAATCTATTAGGGGGTGTCCTAATAGAGAGCTAACGTCGCGCAAATACGCGATCGACCCCTGAGAAATGAAGGATTATTGGCGACCCCGAAAAAATGTTTTGTCGTCGCGCCGATTACTCTCCATTTTTCTCAAAAAACGGTGCAACTCTCGAGTGAATGGCACACTTGAATGATGGTTAATTTTAGTTTCATTCCACGTTCACACGACACCGACAAAATTATAAAGGAATAAACGTTCATCTGCTCTTTTATTTTATTTTTTCGATCATTCGGTAGGCGAGTGAAAGATGTCGAGTGCCGAAATCCAACCGTTGGATCGGTTCACTAATTAATTAATTTTTCAATTTTGTTTCTTTTTGTGTTCAGACGTTTCCCTTCGAGAGAAAGATGCCGAATGAAAGGCTAAAAGTGAAGCGTCTGATATCGGCTTTAGTTGACTACGACTTTCAAGCGTAAATTGTAACCTTCGTTTCTAGACGCTGGTCGCCCGATGCGAGCATGACGCCGTAATGCAAGGCCCTCAGAACGAGACCCAGTTCCTGAGCATCAAGGCACTGAACGAGTGGGACTCGAAGCTGGCCAATGGTGTCGAATGGCGCCAGAAACTGGACACGCAGCGAGGTGCCGTGCTCGCCAATGAGCTGAGGAACAACTCCTGCAAACTTGCTAAGTGGACCGTGCAGGTATGTTATGCAGCCTCTATCTGATCTTTATAACTTACAGACCGGGTTAGGAATATAACAATCCGTTCCATCACAAAAATAACTGATCTCACTTGGAGACCGGAGGAGGCGGGTTACTTTATATGCACTAAAGTAACCCGCCAAATGTTAATTTTATGTTTTTTGCAATTTGCAAATCAGTGTCAGGTTAATGTTAATCAAAATTTGATTAAAAAACAACGTGGACAGATGCGTAATCAACTTACTGTTTACTGTTACCACACTGTTTAGAGCTGACCAACATTCTTAGGGACTTGAATGATAACTGAATCTATATGAAATTAAGTGTAGCTTTCTTGTATACTTGTGTATGTAACATGGACAAGTTCAGGTGTACTTATCCACAGTGTTGCGTAAACATCTTCCCTCGCTGTCAAAATCAACTGAGCCCCAGCACTAACGCATGACGTAAACGATTTTTTAAATCAAGTACTGGATGGACTTAAAGTTAAAGCGTCAGGGTAGCCAGCGAAATTCAAATTTTCTTATGTTTTTTGCAATTTGCAGGTCAGTATCAGGTTGTATGTTGATCTAAATATGATTCGTGGCTATAATAAATGCCAAATTTATATACTAACACTAGTGTTGTTCTAGTTTTTTATGTAATTACTAACAAATTGGTTTGTATTATCTGGGAAATAAATGATTATTATTATTATAAAATACACCTGTGATCTTGCGTTTATAACCACCGTTTAAATCTACAGGCCCTGCTAGCCGGCTCCGACCAGATCAAGTTCGGCTACGTATCTCGTACCCAAGTCCGTGACAACTCGCGCCACGTCATCCTAGGCACGCAGCAGTTCAAGCCACACGAGTTTGCCGCTCAAATCAACTTGTCTATGGACAACGCGTGGGGTATCCTACGGTGCATCATCGATATCTGCATGAAGCAGAAGGATGGTGAGTTTATGGTCATACTAATTTAATTGTAGTGAGCTGTCGAGTGACGAGTGAGTGGTTGCACAAGGTCGGTTCCTAACGTCCGGATGACCGTTTCTATAGCACCCTCGGTAAACCAGTTGCAAAAGCAATAAGATCTTAAGAAATAGCACACGCGTCACTTTATAAACACGCAAAAGCTACTGCATTGATCGAAGGCGGACTCCGAACTTTTAAACTGGACCACTAAGTCATGTTCCTGTGCGGAGCCAAAACAGAATCGATTAAAGCAACTAGTTACTTTAGCGCAGACAATGTGCAGCTAGCTTTAGATCCTGTCCAGATAAACCGCTTTACGCCCCTACGAATACCTGCGTACAAAAGGACACAATAAGGCGCTGGCATTCATTCGCGTAAAGCATCTTATCTGGGCAGACTTACCCTGCAATCTGACCGAAAGCGACTGTCGCGCGAATACGCGATTAAGCGATCGTTTTTACCTGAATAATGACGTAGATATGCGACTTGAATTGATTACGCGAGAATGTCATATTCATATAAAAGAACGCGACTATCGCGGACACCCGCGACGATCGCTTTTGGTTAGGACGCGGTTTTAGCCTGCAGAATCGTATTCAATACAATATTTCAACTAAACTCCTCAATTTTTCAGGTAAATACCTAATCATGAAGGACCCCAACAAGCCTCTGATCCGCCTCTACGATATCCCCGACAACACGTTCGAATCGGACGCGTCAGAGGAAAGCGGCGACGAACAAGCCGACACTCCATTCGCACCACTCTATTCCTACGGGAACACCAAGAGGATTTAGATAAAATACAACACATACGTTGTACTTTAAAGACATTACTTGTACTTCAAGGTTATCCCTTGTACTCGAAGGTCATCTCTTGTACTTTAAGGTCATCTCTTGTACTCCCAAGGTCATACTTATTATTGTATAGCTGGTATTCTGCAGTAGCCTCTTACATCTTCCGATTGCGTGGCAATCTGTATAAGGTTGCCATAATAATATAAGGTTTCAGGTAATCAGTATGTATTTCATATTTTTATTCAGCCGAATACAATTTTATAGTCACATTTTGGTTTTTGTTTTGGCCTAATTAGTTTGGTAAGTCTTTTCGCCTTAAAATTGCTTAAAGTCTTAAACTAAGCCTACCGTGACTATAAGTTTGGAAGACTTGTTATGGTAATCCAGCTAATTACAAGTTTTGTACACTAATGTTTCTTCATCAAATATCTCATATTACCATAAAAATAATTTTGTACTATCAGCTTATACATAACTAATACCAACATGTTAAAATATTTCAAAAGTAATATGCTTAAAAATGCAAACTTATAGTAAACCTACAAAAAATATTTACGAAATGCCACTTGGAGTGTAAAACTTTTCGAAATACTAAAATGACAGCTTATTAAAATTGTTCTATGCTTTTTCCCCTTTCGCGGTGTTAAGCGCCTGTTCCTCAGGCCGTTGGTCTTGAATATAATTCTGTACCTCTTCTAAAGTTTTGCCTTTCGTTTCTGGTACAAAGAAGTATATAAACAACAGTCCCACGTAGCCCACAACTGCGAAAGTCCAGAAGACCATGTAATGGCCGCAGGCATCCTTCACTTGTTGGTAACATTTTGTGACTAAAAAACTTAAGATACAGGCAAGCATAGTGGCTGTACTTGAAGCTACTCCTTTCACATTCACTGGAAACAATTCTGCTTGGAGTACATAAGGTAAGTTCCCTACACCAACGGCATATAGCACGTTAAAACTCAAGATGCCAACTAGAGGCATCCATGAGATAGCTTGCGAAACTTCGGCGCTGACTTCTATACTATCTTGTAGGAAGAAATACAGGCCAACTAGGGTCATAGCCAGCGATACTCCAAGACAGGATATGAACAGGAGAATTCTTCGTCCGAACCATCTCGATAGGAATGTTGCACCAATTCCTGGAAATTATATTATTGTTTTTATAAGTCCAAACTATTAGCTAGCTTATAAATAATATTCATTTAAAGCCGGCGCAGCCCTGATGAAGCGCAGCCTAATAGTCAGGTAGGCAGTATTGCTTTTTTTTATTAAAAACTTTGTTTCAACGTACGTAATGTTGATATTTGTTTAGCAGTGAAAACGGCGCTTCAGCAGGTCTGCCTCAATCTTAACACAAATAATATTTCCAAGGTTACCTGCTCCTAACTGCACAAATCCATACACGATACTAGCAATCGGGCCCGATACAAAGTTGCTTTGTCTGAAGATCGGCTCCAAGTACGATTGTACGACGAGAATACCAGTCATGTACTGCAACAGTTTCAACCCTGGAAAAAAATACATTGTTAGAAAGTAATTAAAAACTTTTTTCTCCATTGACAGTAACGTAGCGGGTAGGTAATACAGTCCTTTCACAAATACTTTACGTCCGATTTTGCATCACAGTCAAAATGTGTGATCTTTATTCTCATTATTCATATAAGCTGGCTGGTGGGTTGCAGCACTTGCAGCTTTGGTTGCTATCAGAGGTAAAATATTATAGCTATGAAAGGGATACCTATAGTTGCGAAGATAAGTCTTGGCTACTGCTTTTCATGCGTATAGTTTGGCATTCGAACATTTTTCTGATACTTTTCTCAAATTAACTATTTATGGTCTGGGTATGTGAAAGGATAAAACCTTGAATAGCAGTTTCACACTCCCTGATAACAGTATCTATCCGTTTTTGTGAGTAGACTTTGTCTTTATTATATTTAGATAAAACTGATAAAATTCTATTGTCGTTTATTTCCGAAACTGTTCGAGTCAGCACAACACAGATACGTTAGGTAAATATACCTAAAGGCAAGGTTGGGAGTTGGCATTGACAACGTAAGTATTTAATTACGAGAAACATAAATAGGTAATTAATTAATTATACAAAACATACAACTTCATTATTTTAATAAACGTCTGCTTGTCCTGTCTAAGACGTGCAAAATGTACTTAAAGGTAATCAGGTGATGTATGCGGAATGTGAGCGCAACAATTCGGCTCTGTAAGTATTGTAGAATTCAGAACGGACCTATTAAATCAAATAATTGTGAATTGACATTATAAATTTAATAATTGTGCACAACAAAAGTAAGTAAGTATTGGATCTAGTTTTTTTTTTCACCTACAGGTGTTCCTTGTCTGACTATTTGTGCCTGTGCCTGTGAGATTAGTGCTTTTCACTAGTACAACAGGAGATATTCCAAGTGTTTTTTGATGTTTTCAATGTTCAACGTTTAAAAAAAAATACGAAAGGAATTTCAAGCATCTTAAAATGTTTGTAAGTAACATGTTCCGAGACAGTGACCTTGTATTTACGTATTTGATAAGATTCTACGTACCTACGCTAGACATACTACTTCCATCTATCTCCTTTTCTTAACGACGTTTTTACAAACGATAACAACCTATCGAAACGAATGTATCAAACTGGTTACAAGTTACAACTTATAAAATAGAATCCAATTAGTTATTTTTCACCAAGACAGAGTATGTTACTCATCATTTGAAATAACGATACCTACCTCAAATGTTGGACTTTTGTGTTTCTTTGACGTTCAAAAAGTGCTGATTCTCAGCCTAATTTAAATGAAGTAATATGGAATTTCATAGTAGACCAAGTCCTAACAGTTCTGAACTTCACTCTGCACTCTAATTACGTAACACACGATCAATCACAATCTGAATCGTTATGAAACAGATTGCTAATCCATTGCTTCGAAAAAAAATCTGCTCGGGAACGTAAATAACGCAATGAATGTTGTTAAACTGCCAAAATGAAACAGATTGGTTTTAATCGTTTACGAAAATCTGTCTTGAAAATAACTGGGCGAATGTTGGAGTCTAGTAAATTAACTAGAAATGATTGTCTATGTTTAATTAAAGTCCAAGCCTGCCTATGAGCCATGGCCCATGCGGCATGTGCCATGGGCTGGCTAAGGTTTGAACCTTAACATAGACGCGAGGATGTCAAATATAGAGTCAATGTAGTGGTGTACTTAATGGGTACTTACATATTTACCTGTCACTATGTATACAGCTTTCCTATATCTCATGTTCGTTAGCAGTTCTTTGAGAGTCGTCTTGTTTTCCATGCTTTCTCTTACATGAGCTCGCATTATCTTCATCTGATCATCTATCACCTGGAATATGAATGAACAGAGTGAATGATTCCTAATTTCCTGCATTAAACTGAACGTGAAAAGATATTTTCGTCATCCTTGTGATGTGGGTTAACGTAACGTCATGTTTCAACAGCTGTTGATTCCAGTTAATCTCTCATATCTGATTGTGCAAGACTATTAACAAAACCGAATGATCTTGCCTTATTATTAAAAAGATTAAGTAGGTACCCAAATTAATTGTTCAATCTTCATGCAGTACCTAGGTACCTAATAACTTTAGCTGGCTGTACAGACAGTGCACAGATTTTGGTTCACCTTCGTATGTTAATTTCAAAATCGTAACTGCTGTCCGTTTTCCGAAATGACCCTTTTCTTTAGTAGGAGCTTGACATCATAATATTCAATAAGTACTCACTCTTTCGTTCTGATTGCCATTAAGTCTCATGAACTCTTTCTTCGCAGCCTCGACTCTCCCATCTTTCAGATGATAATAGGGAGACTCCGGGATCCACATACACAGCAACACGTAACATACAGGTATGATCATTATAATGCAGTTCAGGGTTGTGTAGGAGACGAAAGGCCCAATGCTGTAAACCGTCAGACTGCCCAAGTTGTTCATGACTTGGACTGTCATCCCTAAAGCGCCTCGGATCTCCTTGTCGGCTATTTCTGTTACGTATATCATGGTTACCTGAAAGAGAGAGATGGTAATATAACCTGAAGATAGAGTAGGTACAGTCACAGGGCATTATCTTAAGAGAGTAGCTTTTCACGTGTTGATTTTCGATTTTAAATCATAACGAATGTGATGATGACCGGCTGAACCGAACTGTACCGGGACCGGGAGCCAAGGACAAAAAAGTAGTAGGTAGGTACACAATAATCTCACCACAGCTATGATACCAGTAGCTAGCCCCATTAGAAACCTGGCCACGTACATCAGTTCAGGTAAAGACGTATTCAGAAGGATAACCTGGAAAATATAGTAATCATGATATGACGCTATAATATATAAATCGTTTACTTTGCTGGCGTGGTTAGGTTATTACCGAATGTAGCATTGTAGTTCCTCCGCACGGCAAATAGGATATAATACGGAACTAACCGTGCGGGTGAATATTCAATACTAACAACCTACGACAGACAGCTCCGATCTCCCTTTCAATGGCAATGACAACGTAGTCTTATAACTTAGTCATATTTGATAGAACGTACCGCACCTAAGAGCGCCGGCACGGCTGAGCCGAAGAACGTGCGCCGACGTCCAGTCTTCTCATTCAACACCTGTCCGAAGTAGCACCCGAGGAGCGCCCCTGCTGAGTGCAGGGACACCACCCACGATGTCTGCGTCTGTTCATAACTTAACCCGTAACATAACACCGTTTTCACGGTACAAACTTAAACAAAAGTTTCGCAACATGTTTATGGAATGTGGAACAGAATGTTGTGCTAGATTCCGTCTCACAAAAGTCCCGTGGCAATAAGTGGAACTAATTATGTAGGTAGGTACTTATAATCTATACCTACTTATAATAAATCTGTAGAAGTGAAAATTCTGTACATTGAAAATATCAAAAAAATAAATGGCAGGGGTGTTACTAGACCGACACCGAACCCAAAAATTTGATTAAATTTTTTTTTGTCTGTCTGTCTGTTTGTTCAGGCATCACGCAAAAACTACCGGTTCGATTACGATGAAACTTGGTATAATTATTCTTTAATATCCTGGGCACCACACTGGGTACTTTTTATCCCGGAAAAGTATCCTATCCTACTATCTATATTTATACCTATTAATAAAAAGACAAGTCCTGACTGACTGACTCATCAACGCCCAGCCCAAACCCTTGGACCTAGAAAGCTGAAATTTTGCACAGAGGTTCCCTTTATAATGTAGGCAAGGAACAAGGAAGCATTTTTTGAAATTCAACCCCTAAGGGGGTCAAATAGGGGATGAAAGTTTGTATGAAAAATCTTATTCCTTGAGGTAATAAACATGAAACTGCGCACGAATAATTATCAAAATAAATGAAAAAGTTTGTAATTTGTTGTTTTTCTAAATTACCCCCTAAAGGGGGGTTGGGGGTTGTCAAAGTTTGTATGGAAGAATTTAAACGCGCTGTCCGATTAACTCGAAACTCAATATTTATACCTAAACCCAAAAATTAAGAATAACGTGTATCAGGATTTTTCGAAATTCAACCGCTAAGGGGGTAAAATAAGGGATGAAAGTTTGTAGGAAAAATCTTATTCCTTGAGGTAATAGACATGAAACTTCGCACGAATAGTTATCTAAATAAATTATAAAGTCTGTAGTTTTTTTTTCTTCTAAATTACCCCCTAAAGGGGGGTTGGGGGGTGTCAGTGTTTGTATGGAAGAATTTTAACGCGCTGTCCGATTAACTCGAAACTCAATATTTATACTTAAAACCCATGGGGATGTATGGGGTAATTTCCGACACTCACGCGGGCGAAGCCGCGGGCAGCAGCTAGTATTATAATATAGTTAGCATCGTTCCGTCGCTGACTGTACTCTTTCGTGAGACAGACTTTAGTTTTGTTTCCTATGAACAGGTACAGGGCTTTAGCTTTGCAACAGTCTTAGCAAGCCAGGTTTCCAACCTGGAGGTGCGAGAAAATAACTACGAATAATAGATACGTAGGTACTACGATTTCTCAAGCGATCCGTAACAATTGTCTTTTATCTCTCGAGTGTGATACCTACCTACTTCACCATTTCTTGTGGGATTGGATCGCATGTGTTGACATAACACAGAAAAACAAAGCGCATAGGTGGCACGGATAATATTTGTGTCCATTCAACTTCGATATAGCCAAAGTAATAGGTAGGTAGGTACCTATTTCGGTTTCATTATAGGTAGACTATGTTTATCAGTATTATGTTATTGGGTACATTGACCTTCTTTATTTAAAGTAGGTAGGTAAGTACCTAGCCTACCTAACAAATCGTAGAATTATCATGTGTTTCATTAAATATTCTAAAACATAATCTTTCCCAATGATGACCCTCTGACTTTTTATTTGTAACGACTTGATTGATGGTGAACTACAGTAGCTGATAGATTATATTGTATTTTTTTTTTCGTTTCTATCAAGTCTATGACGACCATCAATGGTTTTCCGTTGTAGGTAGTACTTGTACTTGTAATAATAACAAGTACAAAGGAAAACCATTGATGGTCGTCCTACTTTCTAACCATTGTTCATTTTCTGAGATAAAACTGAGCTGCAATGAGACGAATTGGCATTGAAACACAGCGCTACATTATATTATAAGCAACTGTTTATCTTTAATGCTATATCCGTCCGATTGCTAATAATTACTTACATCAGTGATAACAACATTCGCTTCACCATTTTTGAACTTTGGAATTGCCGGCGACGACCATGCCAGAGTTGCACCAGTGAATGTAAACGCGAACGCAGCTGAAGTTAAAAAATGATTATAGAACACGTTATTTAATTTCAAAATTTCGCGCTATAAATGTTGTTTACTCACCGCTTACACCCGCCAAATATTGTACTTTTCTGTCTGGTTTTTCGGTCATTTCGTATTTTTTTATAAACTTGGTTTAAAAATGCCTAATAATGAGTTATTTCTGAATGCTGCTGTTGCGAAACAAGTAAAACAATTTATTATCTAAATTAAATAGGAAGCACTACATCGGCCGTCTATCTCAACAATCAACTGTCAGGGTTGCGCCGACGACGGCTGTACGGTAGGTAAATATGACATGAATGTGCGAGTGGGCGAGAATGTTGTTAACCGAGACTGAAATACTGAATCACAAACAAAGTAGAATATCTAAACGCGCTCTATCTAGCACTATTATAACTTTTATCGCCTTATCACGAGAGGGAAAGCAGAAAACTACCTACATCATCGGATCTTAAATAACCTGCCAAAATGAGGTGGGTAGTTTATTCCAGCATTCGATTTTTTTTTAATACCTACCTACCTAGATACTGATAAAAGACATCTTTTATTTAGTTCTAGTAGTTGAGTGTTTTGGAATATGCATGTCTATTCCCTGTAACTTCAACTGAGTGATTTTGCTGCCACTTTCGCAATATTACCGCTATAAAAGTATAGTCGATCTCGTAATTACTTTACCACTTTTGAGTTTTTGACATTATGTCCCTGTAAATTAAAATTTCACTAGGGTTGACACTGTCTGACTGTCACTGTATGCCTTGTGATTTTATATGTGCAAGTGACATTCAACTTAGGGTAATAAACCTTCTGGAATAAATTCTCTAAATGATTGTGAAAACCGCATCAAAGCCCGTTGCGAATTTTGGAAGAACAACACAGTCACAATGACACGAAAATCGACTTTAATACCTATACAATAATATGTATAGATACTAATTTACACTACTATAGATAGGTTTTCCGGGTTGTTCAATGCACAGAGTACTTTTACTGTATAGGTAGTTCAATGAGGCATGTCACGCAAAACAAACAAGTTTTTTCGCCACTGAACTGTATAATTTCTCGAGTGTTTGCTTTTGATTATTGATGGTAGATTAACTGTAGTACAATTGTCAATTTGTCCCAACATTGTTAAATTTCAAGTGAACACACCAAATAATAAAAAAACAACAGTAAAACAAAAACATATTATACTTATACACTATAATTACATCAATAAATAAACTAATACATTCATTTTGGTTCAAAATCTTCTGGCATCTTTTCTATTACATTTTTTATTTGCATAGCAACTATAGGATTATCTGTACTTATATCTGATATCCTAAATGGCTGCAATAGAGTAACATTCCCTATAACTATTTTATCATCCAATTCTATTACTGGCAGCAAGTTTGTTTTGAACCATGATATAAGTTTTGTTTTTCTTCTGAAAATGGCTTCACTTGACTCCGTTTGAGTTTCTTTCTTTTGCGGTGGTTTAATATTCACAGGTATTTCTTGAAATGAAATGTCAACTATTGTGTGACCAGGGATAATAACTGTTTTATAAGCATCGCCTTGAGGTACTGACAAGATAATACTGTAACAAAGAGAATTCAATTGATTGAGAATTGAAAACAAAGAAATGTGGGGTCCATTTGGACGGTACAGGGGGGTTCGGTATTACTTCAAGACCCAGATTATCAGTATGCATATAAAATGCATATAAAAGTATTTACAGTACCTACTAAAACAAAAAAACGATTTAATTATTTATTAATAATTTTTTTTTGTCTTTCTGTCTGTTTGTTCCAGCTAATTTCAGAAACCGACAGGATTTTTATGGGAATTTCACTGGCAGAAAGCTGATGTTAAAACAGAACCTTTGGCTACTTTTATCTAAAAAAAGAGCAGCAGCAAATCTAGAATACAAATGAAAATCAGGAAACCAAATTGCAGCATGCTATGCAGCATCAGGTAAAATTGATCACATCGCATCCCTCCTGCTATAGCAAACTACAGAACTGTTTATAATATAATTTGGCAGTTTTGTACCTGCCGACGGACAGATGTCCTGTCCGTACTTAGTTTCACCCTGGTTTATGATGTTCTGTTAAGTTTGTAAGCTTGTACCTACAGCATACAAAGCATGTAAACTTAAGTTGAATAAATAATGTTAATTTACCTGATAGTAACTGGGTCAACCGAGTGCATAAACCCAACATAGGAACAATTCTTAATAAGATCAACTTTTACATAATTATGGTTATTAACGTTTTCTAATACGGTTGCCAAACTATTTTTCATGTGTGATACCGTAAATTTATCCTTTTCTGGTTCGCCCATATTTACGTTGTTATTACAAAGAAAATTAGAGAGATTTTAGTTAAAATACAACATCCAAAACAAAAAAACTTTTCTGATGAACAAATTCTGGACATGACATTTCATTTTGACAACTGTTGACAAAAAAATGAAGAAACAATGTGAAGCACAGACTACAAATTATTACATAGATTGGTGGAGTGTGTTGGGGTCCACTGAGGGGTCCACAGAACCCATAAACTCATAACGGAGGCAAAGTCTGGAACACAGACTATTTTTGTTTATAGACTGATTGAAGAAGTGAAAGGACGGAGAAGTGACCGTTGTTAAACAATATTTTTTTTAAATAATATTCAGAATAATCTGCACAATTCATCAAAACTTTCGATGCTCATTCTAAAATTGTGAAAAAAATTATTGGCTCTCCATTTTTATTAAAAAAATCTAATGTGAGTTATATGAAGTTATATCACTCCTGTATTACGGAGGAACACCCAATATTGCCTTTTTCGCTGTCATCTTCGATTTATTAAAACAAGTGCACTACACACAAGTTACAACCGTCTCTTCGAAATCCATGTTGATGAATGTACAGCACAGAACTATACCTACTCTTAATCGAGGGAGGATGAATGCGGCAAAATTTTACAAAAAAGTAGCGTTGAAGTCACCCCCGTGTGCGCATCGTCCAAATATCGGCGAAGACACAGCGACCGAGTCAAAAAAGTTTCTCGTGGGCGCCGGGTAATTTTCACAAAAACAACAATTAATGAATTTACCAATTACCATAGACCAAAATATCATCGTAGTACACACGGCTACACATCAAGCTATACATTTCCAGTATAAGCTGACCTCGCATTGTACGGAAATCCTATGTAATGCGAGATCAGCATTAACTGGAAATGTATAGCTTGATGTGTAGCCGTGTGTACCTATGTAAATTCTATCATAGACTATATCTATGATAGAATTTACATACTACGATGATATTTTGGATGGTAACATCGCACCCCAATTTTCAGGATTACCCGACATTTGAGGCTTGTGATGATGAAAATCATCTTTATTTCATAAACAGTAAGGTCTAAAGTCTTAAACATAAACTTTGATTACGATATTCGCAGACGAAATGAATGTGACTCCACGTCACCGAGTTGACCGAGTGCATTCATAAACTAAAGATCGAGTGTAGCAGACGCATACTGAGATCGGCCGAGCATTGAGCACAACTGCGCTTCTCTTCGGATTCCAGCTATTTTCTCACACAAAATACTTATAAGGTAAGACCTTAATCCTATCAATGAATAGATAATAAAATACTTGTAAAGCAAAATAAGTAATCTTTCAGGCATAGCGCTTGCATAGTTGAATAAAATTGTGTTTGACAAAATGGCGTGCCGGTATGATCTTCTAAAGTAATTTTTGATGCCATTTTATCCTGCATACGAAGTAGGTACTTATTAAATTGTTTGTTGTGAATTACATCAGGTAGGACAGGTAGTCTAAAGTTGTATTAATCTCTCCATCTATGACTTATTCCAATCGTTATCAGTTATTGACTCGTAACCAAACTCATTGTTGGTTGAAATTTACAGAGATGATAGTAAACAATCTAAAATGGCGATCGATTGCGATACGGAAGCGTCCCACTTGAATGTAAAAATAAATTAATTCAACACTACATATACGGTTACACATACCTAATGTATACTTAGCATGTACATGGATCTGGTTTTAATAATAAAATATTTCGTCTAGTACCTTTACTCGAATCATACTCGTTCTAGACAATGGTAGTAAGAACTTAACGTAACAGGATTCGTTTACCTACAGCACCTACCTAGGTGCAAGCACGGTAATATTTATATAATATTACCGTGACGTGATGCAAGCCAATCGAGTATTAACTAATTTTGTTTAAAATACAGTTTTTTTTTTGGTGCTATAACTTGCATGAATGCATGATAGTAGATTTATTTTATAAATATAAATATACCAAATACACACTACAGCTATACTACTGAGGTACAAACTATAGACATCTATAGGGTTAGGTTAGGGGTTTTTAAACGGACTTCCCAAAAAGGAAGTGGTTATCAATTCCGTTGCTTTAAAAAAAATGTTACTTATTAACCGATTTGAATTTATTTTTTTGTTTGAAAGGGTATATATATCTGTGGCTTCCCAGGTGGTCCCATTGTCATCAGGTCGGGATCTAATTATGGGATCCTGCAGAAATCGAGGGAACTCTGGAAATATTATAGGCACACCTACAGCGATTGGGGTATTTTTTTATAGTAACTCATTTGCTAGCATTTGCTCTCACCATTTGTTGAAGTGGAACTGATGATGATACCACAGATGGTCACCGGAACTATAATAATAAGTATTTCACGGATTGTGATTCGATTACTTTAATATGAGTTTAGGTACTGCTTGATTTCAAATGTCATAATATGCCCGATGGCAAATCCCCGAAGTCATCAGATCGAACTTGCGGAAATTCCATAGCATCGATGTGATCGATGTACCACAATTTCGAATGGTCATTAGATCGTGCGTCCGTTTCGCCGAAAAGCCATTGCAACGATAGTTCTATACATCGAATGTCTATTGGCTTGACGTGCTAGTAAGTCGAAAGCTATTCTACATAAAATATTCAAGAAGACTAAAAGAAGGAATGCCAAATGGGATAAAAACAAACCAGTAGGGTTTAGTCAACCTTGGTGTAGTTTAAATCGAAACATTTTCATCTGCATTCACAGATTTTGATAAAAATTACACAAAAACTTTTTCAACCAATCATAAATTACGATAATAGGGAAAATGGAATTTAATAATAAACTGTAAAAATAAAATAATTTGCTACCTATTACTATTACCTCTTTGATATAGCAGACCGATTTGTTATTGGCGTTGGACCATTATTTATTGTAAGTAGATAACCAGAACCATTATCTGTAGGTGTGCTTATTTGACTTTAGTCGGGATATGATGAATGTCACTGAATGTGATACTATAGGTATTTGTAGTAACAAAGACTCTCAGTTACGTAGGTACCTACATACCCACCTCATTATTCATTTATTTATCAGGCAAAGTTGATGGGCACTTAGTAGAACAAAATAAAGCATTATTGATAATTATCAAAACTAATGACATTATAAATTGAAAGATAATAATTCATTAATGATGGTCCAGCGTTATTACATAGTTTATCGACTTTTACAAGCTACCTTGATAGACCTCAGAATTGAATACCTAGACTATAAATAAATTGCACACTAGAGCTAACTTTATAATTTGGTACTTATGTTAAGTATTTAACCCACCTACAATTCTTGCAAATAAATAAATTTCATTTCAATAAATTTCATTTCATTTCACGCGCACTCTGCAGATTTGCAAAGGTCTATTTGATGTGGAGGCTTCGTAATCTCAATCAAATTCAATTAAAAAAAAAAAAACCCCGACATTACAATAAATCGTTAATTTATCGAAAATACGACGGTACTTAGGTTAGGTATTATAACTTTGGAACAGTGAACAAAGTAAAAAATACCTACATTAGAATACATTTATTACGACCACAGAACAGAACATACACGTACTGTGATTACGACGGTACCCACTGTAGCTACATTATACATAAGTATCTACCTACCTATCAATGGCCAGTACCTACATGTAGTGCATGTAAATGGTTAGGTAAGTAAGTAAGTACTTCATTACTATAGCAAATAAAATTAAGTTAAAATTTTAATATTTTTGTTTTGTTCACAGGACATACCGGTAACCAAAAATGGCGACTGCAAAGGCGAATAAAAAGTAAGTTCTTACTTAGCTGCAAATATCCGAAATAGGTTTTTATGTAAATTCCCCACAACTTCGCTGGAGCATCTAGCTTATCGCTGCAAGCGAGCTTTTATCACGGGAAATTCCAATCTGTCATCCATCATTCATTTTTATTTTCGTTGAATAGGTACATTTTATTTGCTGGTTGAATAACGCAAAAACCTTTGTTAACAGGGCAGCAGCAGTGGCGATTGACCTGCCAGAATGTCCAGTCTGTCTGGAGACCATGAGCGCACCGATATTCCAGTGCCAGTCAGGACACAGCCTCTGCAACACCTGCACCCAGAACCTGCTGCCGCCGATATGTCCCATCTGCCGTCAGAACCTCACGCAAATGAGGAACTGGCAGTTGGAAGAAATTGTTGCTAAGGTAATTTTGAGTCATTAAAACTATAGTGCAAGAGTGCAGCTAAAGAGCAGCAGATCATTGGCTCTAACTGGACGGCTCGCCTGTTTCATGGGACTTTAAGCTTCATTTGCTGGAATGTGGGTGTTGTAGGTACATTTTGTCTTTGTTCCAAAATATTGCATCAATGCGTAGCCACAATTGGGTAGGTACTGATATCTAGCTACTTAATTGTATTGTACCTACACCTGTACGGTAAGCCCGGGCCTAGGTAAGTGCAAGCCTGTGCTTTCCTCTTCGGGAAATACCTGCTGGCATTATTATCATCGGTATTAAAAGATTTTTCAGGCGGATAGCACACCTCCGCCACGAAACCATAGCAGTATAGCACTCGAATCGAATCGAGTAGCGGAACATGACGCGAGTCTGTTAAACTGAACTACTGCGGACAGTGGTTTCGCGGCGGAGGTGTAATAAGGCCAAACTTACGGAATGTTTAATCCTTCTGTTTTATAAATGCCTCAGGCATTAAGTCCGCCTTTGTACAGTATTTTTTTTTTTACTTGTGCATAAACTTTTAATCTATACTTATAATAAATCTGTAGAAGTGAAAATTCTGTACATTGAAAATATCAAAAAAATAAATGGCAGGGGGTGTTACTAGACCGACACCGAACCCAAAAGTGTGATTAAATTTTTTTTTGTCTGTCTGTCTGTCTGTCTGTCTGTCTGTCTGTTTGTTCAAGTATCACGCAAAAACTACCGGTTCGATTACGATGAAACTTGGTATAATTATTCTTTAATATCCTGGGCACCACACTGGGTACTTTTTATCCCGGAAAAGTATCCTATCCTACGGTTGGGGGGTGTCAAAGTTTGTATGGAAGAATTTTAACGTGCTGTCCGATTAACTCGAAACTCAATATTTATACTTAAACCCAAAAATTAAGAATAACGTGTATCAGGATTTTTCGAAATTCAACCCCTAAGGGGGTAAAATAAGGGATGAAAGTTTGTATGAAAAATCTTATTCCTTGAGGTAATAAACACGAAACTTCGCACGAATAGTTATCTAAATAAATTATAAAGTTTGTAGTTTTTTGTTTTTCTAAATTACCCCCTTTTTTTTTATTTTTTTTTATTCTTTTTTTTTTTTTTTTGTTTGGGAAATCATCCAATGAATTCTCCCGGTCTGGGCGGAGCGGGAGGGCGTGTGAGACTTTTACTGACTAAAACCCACCCGTGTTCCTTCCCTTGCCATGCCAGGGGCCACGGTTTCCCCTTAGGACTACCCGCAACCCCGGCGGGCAACGGTCCTAGCGGACCCCGTCAGTTTTGCTGACATCTCTTTGAGGCGCGCGTGGAACACGACGCGCCGTCGACCCGGGCCTGTTCCTTATCGGGGGCGAGCTACCCATTGCTCACCGCCCGCAAGCCCGCGCCTACGGTGGCCGGGAATCCTCCAAGGAGTCCGTGTTTGTATGGAAGAATTTTAACGCGCTGTCCGATTAACTCGAAACTCAATATTTATACTTAAAACCCATGGGGATGTATGGGGTAATTTCCGACACTCACGCGGGCGAAGCCGCGGGCAGCAGCTAGTAAATAATAAATAAATAAATCTAAGTGTGGAATTTGCCTTCCCTTTGAGGACCCCGCGGTACATTTATCAAGTACCCAGTTATTTATAGAAGCAAAATGTTTACCCGAGTAAACGTTGAAACGTGTTTAAGTAATTATTTAAACTTTGATAAAAATGAGTCATTATTGTACTTGTGTACCTACCTACTATCTATTAAATATCTACATTGGAACAACGAATCAACTTTCACGCCTCTTAAGACTTAGGCCAAATGTTTTCTGATATTCGGATAGCTCCTGACCTGAAGAGATGCCATAAAGAATATGAATTAAAAATCTCGACTAATTAAAAATTTATGCAAATAAATCCACAAAATGTCGCGGGTATTCTGGTAACTTACAATACATAAGTATAACAAGTAGGTTATGACTAAGTATATAGTTCAGCTTGAGAGTATTATAATTAGTACTCTGTAGTGACTTTCAACGTACCTACACTTTGATTAATGACTACAATTTTGCATCTATTTCTCAGAGAAAAGTCGGTACGGTAATACAAAACAAGAGACACCGACTTCCGAAATTGAATGTATTTTCACTTTGTAGTGTTTATTTTGGAAGACGGTAATTTTTAAGTTTTTTCCCTTTTTAGTTGTGGTACCTACCCTACAAATTAGTATAAGTACCACTACTTGCTATGTAGGTAAATAACAGTGACAGGAAGTTATTATAACATCAACATACACTAAGTGGAAAATATACGTATTATTGAAGCTAATTCATGAACTACCGTAAGCAAAGTCAATAAAATTTATATTGGACCACCGTGCAAGTTTTCTCTAACAAATGAAATTCAAAATCGGCCCACTTAAAACGAAAATATCGATGAACATACATAAAAAATATATACACAGACGAATGGAGAATCTCCTCCTTTTTTAAGAAGTCGGTAAAAGATACTGGCCATAATTCAATATTCTACATAAAACCTCATCAACATGTCTGCTGCTCTATTTATTTTGTGTCTCAATATTTTCCAGGCGAAAGTGCCCTGTCCCAATAAATCTTCGGGATGTGTCTACACCATGGTGGCAGTGGACTTGGAGGAACATCTCAAGGAATGCATCTTCCGAGAAATGGACTGCCCGCTCGGTGTCGTGTTCGGGAAATGTTCCTGGACAGGTAATTATGATACCCTTTTGGGAAATTAGATCATGAGACTTATAAATGAACCATCGTCCATAAAGCTAATGAACGAGTTAAGAATCAAAATGGATGAGACTTTACTTACATGTTATTTATTCTGTTTACAGGAAAACTTAAGGACATGATGGAACACTTCAAGGAACGTCATGCGTCCCACAGCAACGTCACCACTGATGAAGAAGTGGAACTTACCAACGTTGACATCAAAAACGATGATCGCCACTTTTACTTGGTGGCGCAGACCAAGTTCCTGTTCATCATAACTGTGAAGATCGACACTCTTCAAAATATGGTGTACTGGACTATTCAGCATATTGGCAGCAAGAAAGCAGCACATGACCATATTTATGAGATACACGTCATGAGCAAGCAGAATCCTAGAAGGAAAGTCGTGTTCACGGAACATTGCTTCAATGATGCCATTAAGCCTGAAGAGATCTTCCGTCAAGGGAAATGTGCCGTTCTGCCTTTAGAAGTGTTGGTGCACTACATCAAAGACAAGAAATTGTCGTTCAGATTCTTCATCAAGAGGATTCCGCCAGCGCCGCCCAAGAACAAAAATGACAAGGGTGATGGCAAAAATGATAACAAGCCAAATCAGGGACCGGGCCCCAAAGGCCCTGGGCCTAAGGGACCTAAAAATGCGGAAGGTAAAAATAAGCAAAATGGAGCTGGGCCTGGGCCCCACCCTAAGGCAAAAAATAAAGCGCAGTCGTAATTTCGAAAAACTGCGTATTTATTCCATATTTCGCTTATATCGTCGAAAAATGGGTTAATTTTTACTTTGTATTCTAAACTTTATGTAACTAGATTGACTTGTTATATTGAGGATGTCAACATTGGAGTTCAATTCTCGTGATTACGTGCACCACATAGGGCTTCATAATATGCTACATTATTTGAAGTACGTAATGTGTGTATTAAAAGGCTGCCTTTAATGTCCGTTCTAAAAGAGATTGCGATACCTGTATCGCAGTAACAGTAGGTAGGCGCGAGGGGTGGGTG
This sequence comes from Eupsilia transversa, assembly GCA_914767815.1. Taxonomy (NCBI): domain Eukaryota; kingdom Metazoa; phylum Arthropoda; class Insecta; order Lepidoptera; family Noctuidae; genus Eupsilia; species Eupsilia transversa. The sequence continues at coordinate 5,383,148 of OU611880.1, forward strand.
CAACCACACACGACCTCGCGCACCTTACTTTGCTGGGCTAGTCATTAAATATTCAGCGTTATAAAGTATAGCGTTAGACTAGCATTACCTTCTGCAGTGATCAGTACCAGAAAACTATCAGATCGCCGAGGTAACATTCAAAAGTTAGTAGAACGTCCGATAAATTGATCATCAACAAGCTCACGAATATGTTTCTAACAGTTAAAAACTTGACACAACTTTCTAAGTAGGTACTTAAAGTTATGTATATGTATGCAACGTAGAACCAAGCAATGTCTCAAGTGGCAGGCTTAGGAACCCTGAATATTTTAAAAACCAGCCAATCGATTCAGAGAACGGCGATAGGCAGCCTGTGATCACGTCGGGCATAAAGTGCAGAAAACCTATACTCTATGTGTGAACGTGACATCCGATTGAGTATGTTAGTCAAATGAGATACTCATATACACACGTATGTATTTGACTAATGTAATAACTCTATTAAGAAGCCCCGTTGTGGTGCGCCAAAAATTAGTTTTGGGCTCTTATCAAGACTAATCACTAACGATCATTGTAGTTATTTAAATATGCATATGTTTTAATTGTATTAGTCTGTAGGCACCTTATACATATACGTAGACATTTTCATGTTCATTTATTATTTGGTAGAAGTTATGGTATAAAATTATGATTGTAACTTGTAATGAATGATAGTTGAAATCGTTACAAGGAGGCCCAACATTGGATGCCATATTGAATATGATGCAATGTCCTGAGTTCCGGACTGATGGACTACATAATTCGCTTTTATGGGGAGTGGTGACCTATAAAAAATGGAAAGCTCTTGGCTCTAATTGGTTAGTGATTCTGGACACTCAAATTCGTGATTCTGAGCCAAAATTCAATAATCTACAGCTTATCGCACACTACATTATAGGTCGCTTATGTTTAAATGTACCTACGTCTGTGCAAGAATCCTTATTATTTGGAAATCGAAATAATGTGATTATTGGGCTATTTCAAATTATATGGAAAAGTGTTGATTGGTGGAAACAAAAAATTGAGAATGATTATTTTTAATGGATGTATCACAATTTATGTATAGGATTTAGTTTTTAGCACATTTTTGTTGTTTCATTCGAATATTATTGTTTCTAATTAATATTTGAGAACTATTTCAGTAAAGAAATAAAACTTTTATGTAAAATGACCTGTTTTCATTCCTAGATAAAATCTGCGATTAATCCTATCATAGTAAAGGGAGCTCTTTTAGGTTTCTCTTTAGGTATAATGGGCACTAATAATTGCTATCCTCGAGTTAGCTAGTGGAAAAGAAAAACATAATTATATTGTCAATGTCAAACCTAGCGAAGATCTGTTTTCTCCTATATTTTGTCGCCTTGTCCAAAGGAGATCCGCCAAATCCCATACAAAAAAACCCCAGGCCCGGCGCAAAAGAAATGTATCTCATATTTTAGAGTAATAATAGTAGAAATATTGTAAAGTATCGCTATTGCCAAATTCGGTGGCTAACTTAGTTTTTTTGCCCGGTGAAGTTTCATAAGCGCTAGATGTAAAAATATCTTTGTTCTGTGCTTAACTGTCGGAAATATGTCACTGAATTGACTAATCGGGGCGCCAGCGCCGCCACCGCCTAGCGGCGCTCGACAGAGTCTAAATAACATAACGCTCGACTGGGGGTGAGCAGAGTTGGTCGGTTATAATTTTACTCGAACTGCAAACGGTTTTTAACCGACTTCCCAAAAAGGAAGAGGTTATCAATTCGGCTGAATTCTTTTTTTTTTTTTTATGTGTGTTTGTTCACAACTCCGTCATTTATGAACCGATTTGGAAAATTATTTTTATATTTTTAAAGGGTATACTTCCCAGGTAGTCTAGTTGTCATCAAGTCAGGATCTGATCATGGGATCTTGGAGATATCGAGGGAACTCTTCAAATATTATAGGCACACCTATAGCGATTTGGGTATTTTTTATAGTAACTCATGCATTTGCTCTTGGAAAGCACCATTTTTCACAGATGCCCACCGGAACTACTCAATAATAATTATTTTATGGGTTGCGATTCGATTACTTTAATATGTTTGCCAATCAATTTATGCTAGTCACAATTCATATTATGAGCTGATGAGCCATGAGGCTATTGTAACTAAGATAAATTACAAACCGACCCACTAAAAAGCGATAAATAAAACTTTTTTACAACAAAAAAAAAACAACCGTCTTCCAAAAAGACACTAAAAAGTGAAAAATAACTTTAATTTCGGAAGTCGGTGTCTTTGGTTTTGTATTTTCCTTTTTTAGTGGGTCGGTACCTCCTAAGTCATTTCCGACACAGATATTTTTACATCTAGCGCTTATGAAACTTCACCGGGCAAAAAAACTAAGTTAGCCACCGAATTTGGCAATAGCGATACTTTACAATATTTCTACTATTATTACTCTAAAATATGAGATACATTTCTTTTGCGCCGGGCCTGGGGTTTTTTGTCCCATAATTGACGCTGCCCGCTTTCTCAAAATGGCATGAAAATCGTCAACACGGGCATCCGCGAACATCTGTGCGCGGAAGCCCCATCAACATCCTAAACCCATAATTATACTGAACGCGTAGGACGTTGCAGGCCCTCTACGTATACTTCACCCACAAGCTGCATGTATAGAAGGTTTGTAATACTTGTACATAAGCAAAAAGTATAAAGCAAACTGTATTACATTTTTATATAAATACTGTAAATATATTCACATAGGTATGCCATATAAAAAAATGATGGGGTTGTTGTCATTCATTCATTCATTTATTTATTCATTAACAATTTACATTGTGTTGAACATTACATATTAAAAAGAGAAGTAACACATGCAGAAACAACTACATTAAGCAAATTAATACAATGTCAGCAAAATAATACAAAGACACAAATAAATACAATGTCAGCAAAATAATACAAAGACACAAATAAATACAATATCTGGTTCATAGCAGGTACAGTGTCAGATAAAAAGTCTAATTGTCTCTTCCTTATTATCAGCCATAGTTTAACTACTGTGGGCGTACTATGGGTAGTGTTGGGTATTGCGCAATAGAAAAACCAAATTCATTATAACCGACCAACTCTGCTTATCCCTTAGTCAAGCGTTATGTTTTAGACTCTGTCGAGCGCCGCTAGCTTTGATTGGCAAACATATTAAAGTAATCGAATCGCAACCCATACAATAATTATTATTGAGTAGTTCCGGTAGGCATCTGTGAAATATGGTGCTTTCCAAGAGCAAATGCACGAGTTACCATAAAAAATACCCAAATCGCTATAGGTGTGCCTATAATATTTGAAGAGTTCCCTCGATTTCTCCAAGATCCCATGATCAGATCCTGACTTGATGACAACAGGACCACCTGAGAAATATACCCTTTAAAAACATAAAAATAATTTTCCAAATCGGTTCATAAATGACGGAGTTGTGAACAAACACACATAAAAAAAAAAAAAGAATTCAGCCGAATTGATAACCTCTTCCTTTTCGGGAAGTCGGTTAAAAACCGTTTGCAGTTCAAGTAAAATTATAGCCGACCAACTCTGCTTATCCCCAGTCGAGCGTTATGTTATGTAGACTCAGTGGAGCGCCGCTAGGCGGCGGCGGCGCTGGCGCCCCGATTAGTCAATTCAGTGACGTATTTCCGACAGTTAAGCACAGAAAACAGATATTTTTACATCTAGCGCTTATGAAACTTCACCGGGCAAAAAAACTATGTTAGCCACCGAATATGGCAAAAGCGATACTTTACAATAATTCTACTATTATTACTCTGAAATCTGAGATATATTTCTTTTGCGCCGGACCTGGGGCAATTTTGGCGGAACCCCTTTGTCACCAAGTTACAGATTTTGTCGAGTCTTAGTTTAGGAGATAAATAGCTGTATTGATAATTCCGGTGTTAGTCCCTGATGATGTGTATGGTGTGGTGTGACTTTGGATGATACAATCCAAACTACTATTCATCTATCAACAGAGGTAACCATGGCAAAAGCATGGACCATCAGGCTGGCAAGCAAAGTTGCTTCCTTTAAAAATAGAATTTCATTATAAATGTTTTTTTTTTCTTGGCCACTACTCTTCTTTACAGTGAGCCAGACATATGCTGTTTAAATACTAGAGGTTTTGATTCAAAATCAAACTACTGAATAAGTTTTTAAGTTTTTATTGTCCTTACAGCTAGATGTTCATTTCTTGGCCTTGGCCTCCCGTGTGACCTTCCTTTCTGCGGCGCGGGCAAGCTGCTTTGCGGGTTTCAGGTTACCTTTTTTGCAGAACCTTTGGTTCCTCAGGAACTTGGGGTCCATCTGAAAAGAAAAGGTTATTTTATATTATATTCACTTGGGCATGTTTATTGTGATGGCCTGATACTTAACTGTTTAGCAAGTTTGCAGGACAAGGAGTTGCATATTTTTAGAAATGGCAATAACTGGTAAGTACTATTTTTTTCCTTTTCAACTCTTTAAGACTTAACTAAGGTACTATTTATTTATTGGCTAGCACAGAAAATTAATTACATCCCAACAAATATGAGGTGATTAAGTATTAACAAAGGATGAAGGAACCCATAAATCACCTAAAAACAATTGGGATAAAATAAGCACAGCTAAATCACAACTGAATTTTACGTTTTTATGGACCACTTTCATTTAATAGTTCTTCAAGATTAATATTGTGATTTCAAAATAATTGGTAACTAAGGCTGTTTCATTAGAATATAGGTGCAAAACGACACCCAGGTCTACACAAACTAGTTCCTATAGATCATGTACAGTGACTTATGATAGAATATGTGTTGTTTATGTATTCCTGGAAAGTTCAACGTTTATTTTGAAATTTACTGAAATAATTTTACTTACGCCAAGGGTGGATTCGTGCCTCTGGTTCCTAGGCTTTTTGATGCCATTCCTGTGGGCCTTGCGGTCTGGAATAAAATAAATTATCGTTGTATTTACAACATGTAAACTTAACCACAAAATTAACACTTCACATCAAAGATAGACCATGTATAGATGCTAAGGTACGTTGGGGAACATATAGTTTAATTCTCAAGGTTTGTAATTCATCTAGGTTACAGGGTTTTTCATAAAAATATTATCTGAAAGGACTCACTTTGGTTATGATTTGTATGATTCTTTGACTTTGCCATTTTGTCGAATTATGCGTTCTGTAAAAGAAAATAAGTATTAAGTTACAACAGTTAACACTCTGTTTCTCAATGCGACGATCAAAACTTATCAAATTCAGTAAGATTTCTCAGATATTTTACGAAATATTTCAACAACTCAAAACACTAACCTAGAACAGCAAGAGAAAAAGACAAGAGGAAAACAATCAGCTTGAATGTTCGCTTTTTATTTTCTACTGTCACTTAGCATTTGAATGCAATTGTCTCTGTTACACATGGCAAAAATTTGATTTGCTATCCTGCTGTCAGACCGTCTCGTTTCTTTGACAATGACAAGTGACAACAGTAGACACCGTCGAAAATCTTGAAATCCCGGAACCTGAAACGTTTTATTTTGAAACTAGTTCAGTTACACTCAGAAAGCTATGATTCAATTAGGTATCTCACTCACTGCTGTACTCTTTTTTGTAAAAATATACTCTCGTATACACCGACACCTGGCGACGCCTGGGCCCCTGGGGAGGCTTAATTGTGTTCAGCAGTGGAGACAGTGGAGACTTATTTAGAATGAAATGATGATGACTTTAGCTAGCCAATCAATCAATCGAATTTTTAACCGACTTCCAAAAAGGAGGAGGTTATATGTTCGTAGCGTATGTATGTTTTTTTTTTTTATCTAACAAGTAGGTACGTGACCCTGGACGTCATGTTGATTTTTTGTCTATCTAGCATTTTTACACGGTCACTTCAAAAGACTACGTGCCCGATTGATCTTCTAAAGTCCCCCGTACAGAATTTTTCATTCATATTTTCGTTCCGAGAAACAACTTCGTTTCGAAACCCTAAAAATTAAAAAAAAGACTACGTGATGTCAACTGTCAAGTGACGAATCACGAACATGATTCGTTCCAGTTCCAGAAACATTGTATCTTTGACGTTTAAATCAATTGACTACTTTTTCTAGCACGAACATTGCTTTGGCAATTGAGAGAGAAAACTCTGCACTTCATGTTTAAAGTTTAATTATATTTACCCGAACATTTAAAACATGTGTCGTGTTGTCTGAAAGCTGTCTTGTTCAATAAAATTAAATCTAAAGGAAATAGTATAATAATCTAACTAAACTGACTAATTAAATTCCTAGCAAGTCACTATGGTGGTGTTGGAGGACGATTCCGGGGATGCCAAACCTTTAACTACCGAAGAAACTGAAAAAGAAGAAGTCAAATCTCCGAGACTTTTAACATTAGAAAGTATCCTTTGAATTTTCAATAGGAATTCGAATATGTATATAATATAAAAGCCTGCTCTGAAATTATTTTAATGAGGAGGCACAATTTGTTATCAATAACGTAATTCTCTTATCAAAATATCTTACTTCAACTTACTGTTTCAGTTTATGGATGTACTCTTGCATTTTAATTTAATGTAAATTATTATATATAACACACAAATCATGTTTCAGCGGACCACATAATTTTGTCATTACTCATTGTTTGGGCTACACACCAATAAGATGCGGGCTGGTCATGCAATATGTTGCTGAACTACCTACATAACTAGTGTAGCAGTTTCAATTATATAAAGTCCAGTTTGTGTAAGCAGCGCAGCAACTGCATTTTTTTTTTTTTTCTAACTAGCATTCAAAGGTGTCTAACTAAAACTTCATTTGTGATATTTTTGTAGGGCAAAATTAATTTCTTGAGTGAACTTGATTGAACCCAATCAAGTTCACTCAAGAAATTAATTTTGCACTAAATGTTATCTAGCGTTCTCTTTTAAAATTTTAGAATATTGTTTTGTGTAAGTACCAACATAATATTTCTTAACTAGAGAATCAGTTTTCCGTATCACGAAGGATGCTCAACAACAACATGGTCTTCGCCATGGTGACTTCCAGCGCTACCGAGGATATTGTTCAAGGCGCCTCAGGAGGCTGCGTAAAGTGCTGAAAATACCGCAGGTATGTAGATAGTTACACCACATTCCCCTTCATTTAGTTAAGAGGTTGTATAAATGTATATCATCAATGTATATCGATGTTAGCATTGGAGTAGTGCTGTTAACCCCTGAAGATACGTTAGTCTCTTTCAGTTTTGACCAAAATCAAAATCAATAAAACTATAAGCCTCACCTTAGTGAGGCTAAATAATTTTTTTGATTTTGGTGCTCAAGGATAACAAAATCTCATTGGCTTCTATTTTCAATCACTCTAAGCAATTTATTGGGTTATTGGGAGTCCTTACCAAAAACACAATACATTTTACTTGTATTCCTCATGTATTGTGTGAGGCCTGTATGCAGAGGTGTATAATAATAATAGTACACCTACATTTATCTGGGTTCTCATGAAAAATGCTTTGTGGGAAAACTCAATAATACTACCCGTCTTGAGAAATTAACCCATGCTTAGCAGATGAACCCAGTTCAACTTCATAATAATTCACATTCCCAGGGCGACAGACGCCACTACCGTCGTCGTGACGTCACCACCGTGCACCTAACGGCGACGTCTGCTGAGAGCCGTCTTCTATGCGTGCCGCTACTGCAATCCGAGAGGGCTTGGGCGCACGCCATGCAGCTGCGGCAGGAGGCCAACACCGAGCCAAGGAAGAAGTTCCATCTGGTTGCAAGGCTGAAGAAGGCGTATGCTCATGCACAGACGCTGTTGCAGTTGTGCGAGGTAGATATAGATACAATGTAGTATTGTTTTAACGTGTACTATTACAAGAGGGCCACAACAAGTTGTCGATTTTATGAAAGCTTTAATATTTAGCTCCTCATCATCATTCTCATGCCCTTACCCAATTTTTTTGGGATTGGGGCAGAACAACTTATGTTCTTCTACCAAACATCCCTACCAGACGCAATATTAGTCAGAATTTATGTTACTTTGGTTATGAGTATTTTTGGATTGATAAAGGGCTTACTTGTGCATTTCAGAATACCTTTCAAACAATTTCAAACTAAGTACATAAAGTAGAAGCAGGAAACAAAATAAATGTTTAGCTCCACTGCAAATTGTCAATAAACTGAACTAAACTACTTATAAACTGAACTAAAATGAACCTTATGCTGTACGAACTACATCAAATTTTAGTTCACGATGCGCTTAGTATCTGGACGTATGTGTCACAACTCATGCCTCATACAAAAAAATGATGTGCTCCTAGACTATTGCTGGTGAACCACTTTTAAAAATGAACTTTCTTTCTTTGACAGCATAGCGGAGTTTGTAATGCGCATGCGCTCACGTATGTGAAAGGATGCGTACGTGTCGCGGCTCATACTAACAGAACAGATCAACTTGTTTCTTTCATATTGCCAGTAAATCACATTTTAAAATTTAACCTTATTTCTTTTCTAGCAAAGCGGAGTTTGCGATGCGCGCACGCAGCTGGAGGCGGGCGCGTACGCGGCTTGGTTGAGCGGCGCGTTGTTGGTCGAGCTGCAACAGTGGCGCCCCGCCGCGGAGGCGCTGCATCGAGCGCAAATTGTGCTTGAGAAGCTATGTGCAGCGCTGCCTGAAGATGAGCGCATGGTTTACAAGCAGAAGGTAAGGTGGTTTTGTTTTAATTCCCTGCTAATTTTGAGCAAACCATTTAGTAGAAAATACTAAATGGTTTATGAGGGAAAAGGGTGCATAAGCCTTTAATCTCTTTCTAGCACTGGTAAAGTAAAAAAAGTAGTAAAAGCATGTAGTAAACATATAACCCTAATGCTAAAAATTTTTGGCGATCTTAGTTTTAATCTAAGCAATAAGCAGAGGTGTACTATAAGTACACCTCTGCTTAATCCGTCAAGGAATAGAGGCGCGATATATGATTTTCGTCCATAATAAGCATAAAGCTTAGTCAAACTCCAGTATGAACAGCAACCTCCATATAATTTAGATCACAAAATCGCCGAGAACGAATTTCGTCCAGCATCTTGCGCGAGATTTGCCTCAGTTTGACCACAGCTTTATAGCTATAAAGTTTGAAATTAGCAGTATGGATCAGAATGTTGGGCCACAAAAGGGATGAATGAAAGGCAATTGCATGCAGCTGAGATGAGAATGCTAAGAGGGATGTGTGGTGTTACACGAATGGATAGAATAAGAAATGAGTACATAAGAGGAAGTCTGAATGTGGCACTGGTGACTGAAAAGTTGTGCGGAAATCGGTTGGCATGGTATGGGCATGTGATGCGGAGGAATGAGGAAAATGTCGTGAGGAAAGTTTTTAGTATGAATGTCGATGGCTATAAGACTAAGGGAAGACCAAAGAAACGATGGATGGACTGTGTGAAAGATGATATGTCTAGAAAGGAGGTGACTATCGAGATGACGACTAACAGAGAAGTATGGAAGAAAAAGACATGTTGCGCCGACCCCAAATAAATTGGGATAAGGGCAGGAGAATGATGATGAGTTTGAATAGCACTATGTGATCTCTTGGACTCTTCACTTGTCTTTCTTTTTTAAACAAGATGCCATTAACTTTGTATACAGGCTGAGGAATTGAAGCCCAGTCTCCGTTATTGCGCGTACAACATCGGCGACGAGTCGGCGGCCGGCGACCTTGTAGCCATGCGCGGGCAGGGTCTCATCGACAACTTGGACACGCTCATGGCGCAAGCTAAGTCAGTTTATATACAAAACGGTGTAAAGGTCATCGACGAGCAAACTGTTACCATGAACTCAGTACTCATCAACTCTGGTGCGTTTATAATCATTTTCTGAATTCATGGTAACAGTTTGCGCGTTAATATCATTACATCCTGTATAACAGTTTTTTTTTACCCGGAAAAGCCAACAAGAAGGGTAATGATTTTATAAATAATAAATTAGTTTAGTGAAAAATACCCACAAGTCCTTTTCAAGGTTATGTGATAGAACCGGGCGTTAGTGTATATTAATCGTAGATACTGTCAACGCCCGATAGGAGCGCTGACAGTATCTTAACCACGACAAATTAAACACATTTAATTCTTTGAATTTTTTTACATTATTATATTGACATGACATCGCTTGGATGACCCTCTAAACTTTTATTCTATTTAATCTAAATCAATGTTCGTCAACAGCACGTTAGTAGTAACTCTGGAATTATGAAAACCGGCCTTATTGCTAAGAAATAAACTCTCTTTCAAAATCCAACTTTTACTATGGACGTGGTGGGGTTGAAGGTATCAAACAGAGACTGTAGAGACTGAAATTCGTAGTAATTATATTGTGTCTCAATTTTCTACTCGCATGTTGATGTCTCTTCTTATTATTTCAGGGAGTCCCGCTCTGGCGTGATGCATGAAGTGGAATGGCGCGGTCGGAAAGTATCCGTGAGACCCGAGAAAGTGCGACTGTTCCTCATCGCTCTACAAGATCTAGAGAAGTCCGTCGCCAAAGCAGAGACCATACAGGCCAAGATCGATATCCTCGAGAACATTCTCATGGATTGCAAGGACGCTATTTCAGCCATCAAGGATGAGATCAAAACTGATCCGAAGTTGAAGACAGCTTCTGAAACGCAGATGTCTGGCATCAACTACCTGCTGTCGTACTTGATGTATGTGCGCCTGATGCGTACGGTCGATAGGAACAACTTGCTGGTTCAGCAAGCAGAGGAGGCTCGCAAGAACAACATACAGATCGACGGCAAGAAGGTCCGTCCTCAGGACCTCACCAGGCTCTACGAGATCATCCTGCAGAACTTCACCGAATTACAGCAACTGCCCGGATTCGAAACCGATACCGCTTACCAGCAAGAAATAGAAACTCTGACGAAGGCATACCGCGCGTTCCGTTGCTACTACATCGCCCAAGTGCTGACCGGGCTGCGTCGCTTCAGAGAGGCTCTCGCTATGTTAGAACGATGCAGCAATTACTCTGCTGAATCATTAGGCAAAAAGCTTGACGACAAACAACTGGTGGCAAAATTGCAATCGTTGAAAAAGGACATCGAGAGCTGCAAATTCGAAGTCCATGCCGACTCCGTTCTTGAAGACGATGAAGACCAGGACGAAGACACGAAGTATTCCTCTGGAAAATCTTATAAAGACAAGAAACCTCTGGTGGACCGCTTGGACGAGTACCGAGAGGATACTCAAGTCCTGACTAAGAACCCTAACATCTACAAAATGCCTCCGTCTATGGAAGCTATTCCTTGCAAGCCGTTATTCTTTGACTTGGCTTGTAACTTCGTGGAATTTCCGAACTTGGACGATAAGACCGGTGCAGCTGACAATAAAAAGCAAGGCGCAGGCCTTACCGGATTGGTCAAGGGTTTCTTGGGATGGGGCAAAAGCGACAAGTAAACATGCATTTATACATACACATTTTCATGGGTTTTATTAGTACCAGGATTTGTTTTTGAAGGTTCAAATTATACACATCTATAAATAAGTAAGTGTTTTATTTCGTAATAAGTCTCAGTGTCCCTCATCTATAGTCATGACGTAGCTGTCTGGTTCGTATTCATGGTCTATCGTTCGCGTCTTTATGATTTGTTTGTAGATGAAAGCTGATTTTCTTGGGGTGCGAGTACGTTCGGGATCGTCGAAGTTAACTTCATATAAGCCGAAACGTTCCCTGTAACGATAAAGACGAATTTAGCACCGTTTTTATATTCCATGTACCTATATAATTTTATTTACGGTCGGTAGCTCTATCAAAATTCACAGAATCAATCCTTCTCTGCCTCTTTTTATAAAGACATTCCCTTTTCTTGTAACATGCTTTTCAGTGAAAAAGTAAAATAGATATTTTATAATATTAGATTGATAAACTCCAACACCATTTGACCGATTACCATGAAACTTGGCATACTTACATGTAGTTTCATGTTCATGTGAAAAGCTAGTATTTTTATATTGTTCCACTTACGTGTATCCAGCCATCCACTCAAAATTGTCCATCAAACTCCATGCGACGTATCCCTTGAGGTTGATTCCTTCGTCGATAGCATCTAAGGCGCTTTCTAATGCAGCCCTATAGTAAGCTACCCGACCTTCATCTTCAATACCCTCATGGGTAGACCACCCGTTTTCAGTGATATAGATCGGTACATCGCCATATCTTCCTTGTATGCTTTTCAGTACGATGTAAATACTGTTTGGCATTTGCTGGGGACAAAAATAATAGTTATATTGTAAGTCGGGAACTGACTTTTCCAAATTGTCATGAGAATTTCTAAAGGGATAATTTCACTTGGCTGAATTTTGTCGTCCATAAATTCAGACAAGTCGCAAGTGTAATCATAAGTAAGTATTGCGGTCTAAAATGAATAACTGGAATCCCTTTTTTGAGTTTTACTCAAATATCTTTAAAACTAGATGTCCTTAGGTAAAAAATTTGCAATTTCATCGCCCCCTTTTATGCAACCCCTGAGATGTTTGTCTACAGGTTAATGGATGACCTTTAATTGACCTTCGGGGAATGAAGTGTATTGTAAATTGAAAAACAGTTTTACCGCAATATACTTACTTGCAGCCAACTGGAAGCGGATTGTGGCCAATCATCTGGCTTCATCTGTGCGACTTCTATATCATCCATGGATGACGGTACAGCAAACTGTGACGTAAACAGCGAGGCAGACGTAAGGGAACCCGTGTAATGGTTGACGCCGAAGAAATCGCTCGTGCCACGAATGTAGGCCTTCTCTTCTTCAGTAAAGTCTGAAAGCCTTGATCTAGGGTAGCCCTGCGCTGCGCTCTTTTTGGCTACAAGTTCTAAAAGCTGTTTTGGGAATCCGCCGTCCTTTGAAAATATTGGATCTGTATAAAGTGCCCACTGAAAAAAAGAAAACAATTACTGCCACAGTAGATGATTTACAACAATGCAACGGTGAGATTATTTTCAAAGTTTATGGCCCACGTTATGCCTCAAAGCCATCTATAATTACGTAGTATTATATTATCTGTGCTATAATGAAAGGTTACTGGAGGTTTTTTTTTAACAAACCTGCGATTGTCTATATATTTCCACAGCATAGGCATCTTCTTCAGAATCGGTGAGAGGTGCAGCCGAATCTACAGCTATAGTGAAGCCACACACTCCCCCTTGTGTAGGTCTGAACTCGTCATTATATATATGGTACGCTTTAGCATGCGCAAGCGCAAGATTTTTAGCGCAGATATATTCGCCGATACCCGTGAAGTTTAACCTTGGAGCCTTTGAATCTGAACCATAACCCTCGTAACAAATTTGTCCTCCTTCATTGAAAGTGATGAAATTTTTGACTCTGTCACCGAAGCGCTCATAAACCACACGGGCAAAGTCTGCAAACCAGTCTACTATAAGAGGGTTCAGGAATCCGCCCATATCTTGAAGCTTTTGCGGCAAGTCCCAATGGTACAAAGTAACCATGGGTTCAATATTGTACTTAAGAACTTCGTCGATTATTTTGTTATAGTAAGCTATTCCTTCTTCGTTGACGTAGTCTGCGAGGCCGTTGGGTAGTATCCTGGACCAGGCTAAGGAGAAGCGGTAGGCGTCAATGCCTAACTCTCTCATCATCTCTACATCTCGATCATACTTGTGGTAAGAGTCACATGCCACGTCACCAGTACTCTGGTCTACAATTGCACCTGGATTAGTGTGAGTTAAATAATCCCAGATGTTTTCACTTTTACCTAAAATATGTAAACATAAAATGATTTATGTGTGATTGGAATAAAGATAAAATTAAAGGTCATATGTATAAGTACCATCTTTATCCCATGCTCCCTCAATTTGATAAGCTGCTGTGCTTGTACCGAAGATAAAGTCGTCCGGAAATTTTCTGCTCTGTTTTACCGCAACGCCCCATGTCTGTGCTACTGTAGAACTAAAAGAGGATAGTATACAAGCTGAGTGTTGCTGAGGGAGTCCTGCTGTGCCCGACAGGGTCCATAATTGTAACTAATATAATATTTCCCTACCCACTATACACATTATGGTACGCAATAAAGAATTGAATTGAGTATCCTAACTAATATTATAAATACGAAAGTGAGTTTGTTTATTTATTTGTTACGCTAAAACGGCTAAACGGATTTGGATGAAATTTGGCACATGGGTAGACCATGACCTGGGTTAGAACAAGGGCATGTGGGGGGGACTTAATATCCCGATATTCCGGGTTATTCCCAGTTGTCGCCACTGGTGACGCCACCACTGGCGACAAATGGGAATATTTTTCAAAAAAAATCCCAGTTGTCACCAGTGGTGGCGCCACCAGTGGCGACAACTGGGAATGGCCATTCTTCTAGTTCCCAGTTGTCACCAGTGGCGACAGATGGGAAATATAAAGTGATACGCCTCCGGTGGGGGCGATGCTAGAGCTGAATTATAGTGATGGGGTTTCATTATTGTATCACTAACGAAGTTTTAAATAGGTATATTTTATATTTTCTTAAATAAAACTTTTACACGTTACTTGGGAAGATATATATTTTTATAAATCACAATATTTGTATTCATTGTTTGAGGCGGTAGTTTTATAAAAACTGACGGCGATTGAAGAATATTAAGTATTATGTTAATATACGGGTAGGTAGTCGTTTTCTTAAAAACTACTCGGATTTTATTTATCAAAAAATACTGTTTACCACAGTAATATATTTGTATAAGAGTATAATATTAAGTAATTCCTATTTAAATACATCTAGCTAAATCGAAAGAGTAAAGTCAATTATTGTAAATAGTATGTTGATCTGTGATAAAAAAGTAGAAGTATAAATTATTGTAAATAATGCATTGATTAATCTGTGATAGACATCGCAGTAAATTAATGAGTAACATAATACCTGTAGATTTAGAAAATTATAAACGTCAATTATTGTGGTTAATATACAGGGTGTTTGGCAGAACGTTGAACATACGAAAATGGTGGATAGGTGGGGTCATCTGCTACTTACTCAGCCCAAATTTTTTTGGCCCTGGCCCACGGGATATTTTTAAAAAAAAAAATTTGTCTTTCTTCTTCTTACACCACTTTCTTAACTTTAAAGTGTAATTTTTATTAAAAATGGGTAATGGGTATGGTTTTACACCTTTCTGTAAGTTTGAGGACTCATAACTTTTTTTCTAGCTAACATCTGAATAAAGCAATAATTTTATAAGAATCTGTCAACATAAAAGATTTAAAAAAAATACTAAATATTGCCTGTTTTACCCATTTTTAATAAAAATTACACTTTAAAGTTAAGAAAGTGGTGTAAGAAGAAGAAAGACAAAAATTTTTTTTAAAAAATATCCCGTGGGCCAGGGCCAAAAAAATTTGGGCTGAGTAAGTAGCAGATGACCCCACCTATCCACCATTTTCGTATGTTCAACGTTCTGCCAAACACCCTGTATACAAGTCTGTTTTATAAAAATAACCTAAGAATATAAATAGACATAATGCCATACGTTGATTAATCTGTGATAAGAACCTAATAATATAGTTTTAAGTAAAATAATTATACGATCTGTAATAGTTGTAGTACTGGAAACTGTACTTGTGCAGTTTTAATCTCAATGAATACAAATATTGTGATTTATAAAAATATATATCTTCCCAAGTAACTTAATTTTATTTTAAATAATTGACTTTACTCTTTCGATTTAGCTAGATGTATTTAAATAGGAATTACTTAATATTATACTCTTATACAAATATATTACTGTGGTAAACAGTATTTTTTGATAAATAAAATCCGAGTAGTTTTTAAGAAAACGACTACCTACCCGTATATTAACATAATACTTAATATTCTTCAATCGCCGTCAGTTTTTATAAAACTACCGCCTCAAACAATGAATACAAATATTGTGATTTATAAAAATATATATCTTCCCAAGTAACGTGTAAAAGTTTTATTTAAGAAAATATAAAATATACCTATTTAAAACTTCGTTAATGATACAATAATGAAACCCCATCACTATAATTCAGCTCTAGCATCGCCCCCACCGGAGGCGTATCACTTTATATTTCCCATCTGTCGCCACTGGTGACAACTGGGAACTAGAAGAATGGCCATTCCCAGTTGTCGCCACTGGTGGCGCCACCACTGGTGACAACTGGGATTTTTTTTGAAAAATATTCCCATTTGTCGCCAGTGGTGGCGTCACCAGTGGCGACAACTGGGAATAACCCGATATTCCCACGGGATCGAGATTTATGCGGGTGGAACCGCGGGGCGCAGCTGGTTATGAATGTTAGAAGTACAATAGAATTTAAACGCTTTTAATTTGCCGGGACAAATGCACGATTATAGTTTACTATCCAGCGACTCCTCGTTGTGTAAGCACAGCTTACGGTAATGCAAAATAATGGTACTTACTCCGAAATATTTTTAGCTTACAGGATATGGACTCGTACAACATACACACACCGAATTACTGGAAACATTACCCTCGAATCCAGTGTTGTCGGGTAAAAACGTAGGATAAAAAACTTTTTACAAAAATCCAACCGACTTCCAAAAAAAACACTAGAAAGTGAAAAATAACTTTAATTTCGGAAGTCGGTGTCTTTGATTTTGAATTTTCGTTTTAAGCCACCGACTTCCGAAATTAAAGTTATTTTTCACTTTCTAGTGTTTTTTTTGGAAGTCGGTTGGTTTTTTTTGTAAAAAGTTTTTATTTTTCACTTTTTAGTTGTGGTATCTACCCCCTACAAGTTCGAATATCACGACCTGCTATGTAAATAACAGTGACAGGAAAATGTTATAAGATCGTCCATATAGGCTAAGTGGGAAAAATACGTATTAATGAAGCTAACTCAAAAAGTACTCAAGCTAAGTTAATAAAATTTATATGGGACCACCTTGAGAGCATACCCTTTCAAACAAAAAAAGAATTTTCAAAATCCGTCCACAATTGACGAAAATATCGACGGACATACACAAAAAAAAAAAAAAAAAAAAACATGCATTCGCTACGAACATATAACCTCCTCCTTTTTGGAAGTCGGTTAAAAATAATAAACACTTACCACAAAAATAGCACAAGTAACTTCATATTGTTGTATTGTTCTTATAACAGACCACACCGGCGAGTGCTCAATTTATAGAAGTCTCTCTTAAAAATATCCTTATTATCGTACATCACAATAGTATCTTCCCCGTTGTGACAAGACTACTTGAAACTGTCGAGATTATTGTATTTTGGTGTCTTTTTATCAAATTGTGACCTTGAACTTAAAACCATGGAGTTTTATGGCCGTTTTAATATTATCATAATATCTCTCGTGAATTGGTATGGGTGAGATGATTTTCGCTAAGATTCAATAGATATTTGAATGATCTTTAGAAAATAGCATCATTATATCAGTTTTTGGCAGGAACAGTTTTTTTTAGGAAAATAACTATGGTTGTTTCAAACAAAGTGTTACACTCGAATATATAATTATGTATAAGAGTATGTACATTTAGCATTATAAAAATGTTATGCATTGTATCTATACAATGTACATAAATGTATTACATACACAAATGTATTTAAAGTTAAGAAAATGGACTGTAACGTTATCAATAATTATAATTTAGTTATTTAGCACAAAGGGTCGCAATAAAACCACTAACAATATTCAACAAAAATATTTTACACAAAACTAATGAAATCGTTCTGCTTTAGAAGTACAAAAATATAATAAAACTTTGAAACAATTATATTTTACATTATAACATTAACATTTTACAAAATCACATTTTCAGTGTAATTGCGCTACTGTGGATTAAATATGATCACATAACATTGAACAGTTAAAGGAATATTCAGGCTAGCGAAATACGTGGTCATAAAGTGAACACCGAAGCGTCGATGTTACAAAGAGCTACTACAATATCTATGAAATAACTATGTATTTACAAAACATAGGTACAATAAAATCCAAATTAATGTCAATGTTGACTCCCTAGTAAAATTATTACTCTGTCAATACGTGTAGCTAAGAGTGATGTAAAACATTACCCAAAATGTAGTCGCAAATCATAGGCACTGGCTGATAGTAAACAAGTCCGTATGGCATTAACGATAAAGTATTCACAATCACTGTCAGGTTGTTTGAACTGAAGGCTGTTCGTCAGCACACTAGCGGCGTCTATTGAGATGTTTGAACACAAGGCAGGGCGAGTGGCACGACAGAGCGCCTAGCGCGCCGCGCTCCGCTGGCGCCAACAGTTGGCCGCACGTGGCACACATGTGCAGCTGGGGCCAACAGTTGGCCGCACGTGGCACACATGTGCAGCTGGGGCCAACAGTTGGCCGCACGTGGCACACATGTGCAGCTGGGGCCAACAGTTGGCCGCACGTGGCACACATGTGCAGCTGGGGCCAACAGTTGGCCGCACGTGGCACACATGTGCAGCTGGGGCCAACAGTTGGCCGCACGTGGCACACATGTGCAGCTGGGGCCAACAGTTGGCCGCACGTGGCACACATGCGCAGCTGGGGCCAACAGTTGGCACACATGTGCAGCTCTAGCGCGGCGCGCACCGCTGGAACCAACAGTTGGCCGCACGTGGCACACATGTGCAGCTCTAACGAGGTGCGAGGGGCGGCCAGTGCTGCGCGTTGTGCGCGGAGCGGTCCGCTGGCGCCAACAGTTGGCCGCACGTGGCACACATGTGTAGCTCTTCACTTCTGCCGACCATCAGCTCCTGCTGCTTAGCAATGTCTGGCAATAACGCCACCAGCTCCGGGAACACAGCATCGAATTCCGCGCCGAGCGCCGAACGACAGTGTTGATGAAACTGCTCCGCACTGATAGAACTGTCACGGAACGCTCGAGACGCGACTTTGAATTCTTCCACGGCCGCAGCACCGCCTAACGCGACTGCAAACTGCTTGACTAAAGCTCTGTTTCTATGCTCGAAGTTCGGCGGCGGCATGTAATTGTGTAACGGCGCCGGAAACGTCTGTCCGGCCGAGTTCGTGAACGTCATGCCATCGCATGCCGGACGAGGCTTGAAACCCGGAGGAACGCTACCATTCGCCATCTTCTTAGTCGGTAAACTATTGTCGCTCCGAGAGTTCAGTGGAGGATAGTCTTTAGCAGCTAAACTGAAGTCTCCATTACCACCGTTCCTGTTCTTCTCAGCGTTGACCGTAGTGTCTACGGTTTTAACCTTTTTGTCATCCTCGGTTTGGTTATTATTATGAGCATTGACGGAGGCGTACGACTCCTTCAGTAGCTTCTTATCATTGGTCCCGTTCACGTTGTACGTGTCGAGTAAGTTGTCCTTTTTACTGTTTTGTTTTTTCTTTTCCTTTTTGCTTAGTTTTGTGTTTTCGATGTTTTGGGGTGGTGGGGGGGTAGGTTGAGCTTGCTTTTTGGACTTAGATTTGGTTAAGTTTATGGGTAGAGTGGGAAAGTCGGCAACAGCGTTGAAAGCTAGTTCCTTGGGTTTCGGAGGAGGTTCGGACTTGGTCGGTTTCTGCTTCTCTTTAGTCTTGGAGATGGTGATCCACTGCGGCGGGGCGACCGGCGCGGATGTAGACGATAGCGCGGGGAACGCTTCAGAACTTAGAGGAGCCTTCTTATGATGAGACTGGACGTGGTTGCTCTTTAAAGCTTGCATCTCTTGGCTGTTGATTAGAGAGACCTGGGAACGAAAAAAAAATTACATTATTAATTTTACCTTAAAAACAAATGACAGTGAGAAAAAAACAGACAAACAAACAGAACTTGTATAATTTTTGTGATCTGTTTATTTCAGTTAATCCATCTCATACATCTTACTGACTAAACCATGCCTTCAATGTGGCACGTCGAGTTAGGAAGGCTTCGGCTTTGTAGAGCGTTGTGTTCGTCACTCTTTGTAAAGCTGAATGTGTCATATTAAGGAACAGATACTGTTTGTAGTCTATTCATTTACTATAGTTTGACGTGTCCGCTGTTCCGCGCCTGAGCAGTGCGCGCTCGCCGGTCGCGGTGACGCACTCCGCGCGGGAGCCGCGCACGTACAGCGGTGTGTGAGAACAATTAATCAAACAATAATCCATACTTAACAATTTCCATACGAAAATAACTGTCGTTTGTCTGTCTGTCCGATACCGTTCCACGCCTAAACCACAGAACCGATCGTAATGAAACTTGACAAATAGGTAGCCTCGGACCTGGAGAAGGACATAAGCTAGGCTTCATCCTGGATATTTGTATTAAAAAATACCCGCAAATAAGTCGCGGGCAATAGTAAGTCTTTAATTTAAAAAAAAATTGAATGAGTCTAATGTTACTTAAGTGAGAATAAATAATAATAATAAATAAATATCAAGTTATATAGAAGCCAAGCTTAGAACAAGATGTAATTAACCCGTATATCGGGCTTGGGGCAGGTAAAAAGAATACTGATTACTGATGTACTGATAACAAATTTTATTTATTATGTTTATTTAAAGTTTTTAAGTAACGTATTGAAAATGTGACATCTTATTGAATATTTAAATTTTATGACTATTATGCTTTTATAGTATTTTCAATGTTATGTATGAATAGTTTTTAAAATATACTTGTACTACTAAAACCTACTGTGGACCAAAAAGTTGTCTTTGAATAAATGAATAATAATAATAAATAATAAAAGCTACCTTAGGCGCCTGCACGGTGCCAGCTCCGATGCTTGGATGGTCATCTCTCGCGATGCCGAGCGAAGGGAAGTCGTCATCGTCGGTCATAAGCGGCGGCTTCTTGTGCTGTGTCGGTACTGAGATACGATGCCCACTGGTCTGGGTGAGCCGGAAGTTACTGGCGCTGGCCGGCTGGCTGTGTAGTTGGATTGATACACTGGGCTTGGCTGGAAGTAGAAATAGTAGGAGGGTTAAAGTTTACGCATTTTTAATAGTGTCTTATATCCAGCGAATGACTGCTTATAGGTTGAAATTGTGCACCAATTTGACCATCTATACACATGTGTTAGTCTGTGTGACCAAGTTGTTGTTCTGCTAAATTACGAAACGGATTTTAGTGCGGTTTTCAGCATCATTTATAGAATTGATTCCGGAAGGCTTATGTGTATAATACAATAATATTAAATTAATATATAATAAATAAATGACGATGTTTTGTCAAGACGTTCGTACCGTGAGAAGAAGGGGCGGGTTGCGAGTCTAAATAAAAATGAAATTCTGTTTTTTGATAAGAACAATTCAGAACGGCTGGACAGATGTGGAAATTTGTTTTTAAATGTTCGTAATAGTCCGAATATCTTACGGAAAAAAACATTTTAAAGGTTGTTGGGCAAAATTGGGGCTGGACAACGTCTGTCGGGTCTGCTAGTCTATATAATAAAAATGAATTGCTGTTCGTTAGTCTCACTAACACTCGAGAACGGCTGGACCAATTTGGCTAATTTGGGTATTTGGTATATTTGTGGAAGTCCAGGGAAGATTTAAACAGTGATAAAATATGGTAAAATTACTGTTGTTAGGGTGGGTAGGTAGGGTAGTTAGGTAACCGTAGATAAGTTCTTAGTGCTTCCCGTGTGAAGCCGGAGCGGGCAGCTGGTTTCTAATAATAATAATTATGAACTTTCTAGAGAAATTGTTGTCTACTGACTAAAAATGTTCTGATATCGCCGAATGGCTGTTCTTTTATTTACAGTTGGGGGAATTAAAGGCAAAAGCAAAACATGACCAAGATAATGTTTAGAGACTTTGAGACTGTGACCCCTCTGAGTTTGTTTCGGTGTTTTTTCTCAGAGTAACACCGATCTCATCTAATTTTAACATGTTATTATTTTTTTGACATGTAAAGTGTTCTTTACAATCAATTTACGCAAATTAAAATATTGTCTATCATGTAAATTTTCAAAGGTAAAAAAAACTTACACTTACTTAGGTCTAAAAATACTTATGTGCAAAAAAAAACGAAAGGGGAATTGAATTAAAAAGATCATACGTCACTACAGGCTGATATTTTAACTAAACATATCACTTACTGTTCCTGACGATAGTGGCGGCGACGGTAGTAGGCGCGGGCGCGGCGGGGCGCGGGGCGCGGGACGGGCCCGGGGCTCCGTCCAGTGCGGGGAAGTTCTTGTCATTGCGCAGGAGACCGCCTACACCTGAACAAATAAATAGACTATGTATTTAAAGTAACGGTCAATATTTTGTGATCACACTCAAATAAAATTAGCTAGCGAAACTACCAGACGTGATGGTTATCGATATCTAAACATGATCAAATAATAGATCGTTATTTATGCAACTGTTGTATAATAAGGGCACACGAATGTGGGTGATAATAATATCACATCAGTGTTTTAATACCTAATTGTATACAGTTGCTTACAAGACTTTATGTAAACCCATGATATGAATCCTCTATAAAAGTTTCTGAAACAGTTAGTGCTTATTACCAACATTAAAACGACCATGCCGTGTCGACACACGACCACGAGCCCGTAGCGCTCCAAGCGTGACGGAGCGTATTTTGGAAAATGTGTGACATGTGTCGGTGCGGGGGTCAGCACCTGCTGACCGGAAGGATCGAACAAGCAAACGAGTTGCATTATGAAATTTAGTACAACATTATAACACTCGTTTCGATGATATAATAGTTACTATGACTCTGGTCGTTTAAATGTTGGTATTGCCAACAAAAACGACTAACGAAAAGTATTTACCTTTCGTTAGTCGTCTTTCTAACTAAGCATACTCTTTTAAATTGCTTTAATATTAATAGAACGACTCATGCAAAAACCATACCATTTTCTAATTATCCGTGTTTTCGCAATATCCCTAGGATTTTGGCGAAAATTCGAGTTATCAAATCTCCCTACGACATGTACTAACCAAATGGACTTTAGTCGCTTTTTTAAAATCATGTTTCATTATAGAACTAGTTTTTCTAAGAGATGTACTCACAGTACACTATAAACGATGTTAGTTGGTATTGCTTAGTGATGAGTGTGATGACAGTACCTTTGTAAGCGCGATGTGGCGCAGACATCATGAGCCCGGGCGCGGCCGGCGTCGCGGACAGTCGCGGGAACTGCTCCACGCTGCCCGTGTCGATGTTAGCCTCGGTCATCGTGGGAGGTGGCAACGGGGCTGGCACCGGCTCTTCACGACCTTGGTCCCGGTGGTTTCTGTCTCTGGAATAATGGATAACATTCTGTTTACATTTTATATTGTGATGGATTATCTATAGTAGTGGCAAAGCTGACATAGGGAGTGACCATACTTATCGTCGAGGAATTGGCTTCGTTCCGTTGCTGACAACGCGACACGATACCGCGTCGAACGACAAGTGTAGTGATACGTGATCGGTTCAAGCTGAAAGTGTCGATAAGTGTGGTCAAGCCCTAAAAATATATTATTTCTATTTCTATTTTTCTTTTTGCTTCTATGTCTAGAAAATGCCCATTTGTATTTTTTTTCAAGTATCAAGAAGTATTCCTCACAATCCTCTTCAATAGATGATGAGGGCTGCTACGTCAGTGGTGCGAGGGAGTCGCGTGGTGGTGGTGAAGCGGTCCTGCAGTCTTCAACGCATTCCAGCCCAGCGATAGGATTTGTGATGGCAATGTCTCCATTTTGGGAGACATGTGTTCTGCGACTGTCGATGACAATTATGACGATGACGTACTGCCATTAAGTTCAGTCAATGTGGCCTCATATTTTCAGGACGTCTTATAGTATTTTCATTATTTTACCTGAATTTAATCATGTGACATTTTGGAACTCATTACATATATAAGCATTTTTTCTTATTTACATCGACAGCATATTGGTTACGGGGCCTTTTAACAGCCATTGTAAGATTGCACACCTCCAAAAAGTATTGTCTAATTAAAAAACGAACATAATTTGCACTGTGCTATTATTTTTTTATGCACAGGCGAAATAGTTAGTCAGCTTCGTAGCTTACTAGCTGCTACATCGTGAGCCACAATACCTGGGCGTCCTCTGCACATTGGGATGCGGCGTGATGTTGAACTGCAGCTCGAGCGTGCGCGCCTGGCGGGTCGCGCCGCGCGGCATGCCGCGCCCGTGCACTGTCGCCTTGTGCGCTGGCGGTACAGAGTTACACCATTCGTTATTGTTTGGCTCCAAAACCATTATTAATGACAACGAAATGATATATTATTTAAGTAAATGATTTGTTACAAAGGATTTTTTTTATATAGAAATAAACTTCTTTAACCCTAAACCCCACAGAGGTGGTATATATATTTTATAGAAATACATCTCTCGCCTTCTTCTTCTATAAGTGGGGGGGGGGGGTACACGGGTTGTGCCACCCTAAAAAGAATCTGCTATACATAAAACCAAATCTCAAAAAAAAAAAAGTTAAGATAGCAATTACTAATATCTTCATGAGATTGGCAGGTCAACACCAGCGGCCTATTCTGTAAAAATCTCACCGAGTAAACTTAGGTTAAGTGAGCTCTAATTCCTCCTGAGGCTAGGGAGGGACACTATTGAAATGAAATGATTTATTTCTGTAATTAGGTTTATACAAACACTTTTATACGTCAATTATACGTATATTGACAGCTCACTCCACTTACGTTTTCACGGTAAGATTCTTACAGCATAGGGTGATCTATTATATAAAAATCTCTTAAAAGGTCTTATGCAGGGTGTGTTGAGTCCGTGCAGACCAAAGCACCGTTCCATAACCTTATGGAGAGCGACGATTGCAAGAGGCCAAGAGGCATAGGCTCTTCACTGCAGCGTCGGGTAGCCGTTAGATTACATTTGTGATTGAGGCTGTGGTTTTAAAAATAGTCAACCGATCAGGAATTCTGTTCTAGATATTGTGGTTACGCTCATGCATTAAGGTGTGTTTCCGCCACAGATAATCGACAATGCGTAGGGAGGAGCTTAGCTCAAGCTATGAAAATGAAGCCATGTTATTGGTTAGTTTCACACATATCCTTCGCTAAGCATCCAAGGCTCTTCTCTGGTGGAAACGTAGCCTTATTAAGTTGATTCATGACAACAAACAAAATAAACTGCAACCCACCTTTAAGATCAATTTCGCTCCTGAACACGGCCGTCAAGTGTGAACCCGCGCACTCCCCCTCCTCACAAAGATAGTGGTCAGTGCGGAAATGATGCGCAAGCGCCGAATGCGACGCATAGTACAGGTTCCGTCCATCGGCGTCGCAGAGATGGCAGTAGAGATGTTCTTTACGCAAGTGCCGGTAGAGTTCGTCGGCGTCCATGAAACGTTCCTCGCAGAATTCACAGAGAGGATGGCCCCTGTTTGAAATTTAATATCTATAACATCACGCTTTTATTCTCCAAAGAGGAAGACAGAGGTGTACAAAACAACCACATTTCGCCAGTTTAAGGAGGATCCGCAGATTCATATAATATAATTAAAATCATTACATCTTTCTAAGTTAAATTTGTTCTATTGTATAAGAACAAATTACTTATGGAAAAGTTCTCATGGAATAAATCTAACTTAGAGAGATGTATTGATGTTTAATTATTATAATTCTGTAAATATATATTTGTTATGATCGCGAATCGCATTTTGATAAAGATACAACCTGACACTGACATGCAAATTGCAAAAAACCTAAGAAAATTTGAATTTCGCAGGGGGGTAGCCTGCGAAATTCAAATTTTCTGGCCTATTGCCATCGACCGGCCACAAATCCAGTCACCGGGTTTCTACTGAGAATCACCATTATTTCATAATTATGTTTGAAAAACGGATCCACCTTAAGTACCACGTGATAGGAGGCGAGTAAAATAAGGTTTTATAGTATGAAGTAATTTAACTAAGGATATAATAAAATGTTTCACGAGTTTAGCATTGCAGTTTCATGTTTCACATTTCGTTATTTGTATACAAAATATAGTAGTAGTGTAGTAGTATTAAAGAATAACATAGAAATTAAATATGAGTACCGGTTTCCGTCGTAACAGATCTTAAGTCAAAACACCACATTCGTGTAAATTTCGATATCGGTAAGCGCTTATCAGTGCGAGTTTCGTCACTCGCGTATTGCCGGCAAGTAGTAGGTACGTTGGCGTTTTAAAGCAACTCCTAACATGGTTTGCCTTTTGATTTAGAGCCTAGATAAAGCAAAAAAAATGACGGTTCAAAATGGCCATGCCACCGAATAAGGACTGATTCTTTCAAAAGAGGCTGAAAATGCTCAACATTTTTCGATACCAATAATGTACTTATCTCTTTTAAAGATTAAATACACAATAACAAACGCAATAATTTACGAAACTATGCTTATACAGATTATTGATATACATATCGACATAAATAAATACTAGGTGCTACTGCTATTGTGAAATTCTTGATGCAATAACCCAGTAACACTTTGCCAGGTCTGGGAATCGAGCCTAGGACCCCCATGCTCAGCAGTCGCCCTTGCGACCACTACATCGACTTTCAATAACTGTAACGGCCTAGGGTCCAGTGGCCAATACTTGCGACGCGTATTGATGAAAGCTAGTCTTACGTACTTAATAGTATTGAAAATAACAGTCACGCCAATTAGATATAATACCTATGTAAATTCAACTGATAGCTAAGCATGTAGACACTGCACTTAATAAAGCTTTTATCATTTATTGCTATGATAAGAAAAGCGTATCACATTATACGCTAAATAATTATTTATTTGATACATAAGTCGGTTAAAAATACTCTTAAGGCGGTATTATGCTGTCAACATAATTAAGATGCCACCAGTTTACCGCAGTTTACGATTTCTCAATTGGTTTGATTCTCAAAAAATCCTAAGTTAGCATAAAACAAGAAAACTTACAATCGTATTTGCTACCTAAATAATAAATTGTATTCGCTTTTTATTTTGTTTTTATGGCGTCTCGCGCATTTCGATAATAAATCAGTTTAATAAACCGCGAAATAACGTGTAATGGATTTAATTTTATGGTTATGAGATTTTACCTGTGTGACGTATCGTCCACATCTCCTCTCCGTCGATGATGAGCCAGCTCTTGACGAGTATAGCACTTTCTCTCCATAGTGAATATCTACAAATTACGTAACAATATGTTAATGACGCTGGCATTATCACTTTATTGCTCTCATTCAAGTAATTAACTGTTATTTACATTATAACTGATAACATTTAATATTTTATAAAAAAAAAAAAAAAATTGTCGAGTCTATTGTCTTATTAATAATTATTTATTTGTACTGTACTGTACTGTAATACAATGCACAGTATACTTAATTGTGTACAAAAATGTAGGTATTAAGATAGCTTAATGAATTGCGTAAGTTATGATGGCATAACCACAATTAAGTATTGCATTCATTTACCTGCTGTTACCACAATATTATTCATAATTTATTCTTTTATAATCAAGCTAAATTGTATAAGACGAATTAAAAAAAGCCCAGATTAATAATTAATAAGTACTAGACTTTATTTAATTGTGATCAGTAAGTACATTTTTTTTTTGCCAATTTTGTCTTCTATTATAAGTCATTAATCGGACACTGAAAAAGTCATAAGTCATAAGACGTTTACAGACGTTTTATTGTTATTACGTCTGGGGCGTTAAGTGTTCCGAAAAGTGTTAAACTAATATCTCAGCTTGTTATTTCGCAAATTAATGTTCCTCTTTCGTCATTTAGGTTCTATTACTTTTATTGAATATTGCAATTAATTGACGGTTTTCTTATGCTGTTCAATAGATAAGCATATTATTATAAGGACCTAATTACATCAGAAACGTAAACTCCAAACTGACTGAAACAGCAGTGACTGCAATAAGCATGTTATAAATATTGTGGAATGCAAATAAATATCTGGAGAACCTTTATGTAATGTTAGTTTGGATGTGCACTTATTTATCCTCTATCCTCATTTAAACATTTCTGTATTGCACTGACATTGTTTTTGTCATTTATGTGTACAATAAAGAATAACAATAAGTCTTACCCTTAAATGCTTAACGCAGAGATCACAGAAGTATCTTTCATGGACTTTCCTCATATGATCGCTCAGCATAGTGAAAGTACGAAATGGTGGAATCTTGTCGCAGATCTTGCAGCGGTTCTCCAACAACAGCTCGTAAGCCTGCTTGATATCCTCACTGCAGAACCCGATTTTGTATTGCCTCTCCAAAAGGCGGTCCGTGAAAGCCCTGTTGCGAAGCTCCTTATAAGGTTGGACAGTGTCCGTAAAAACAACCTGTGAAATGTTATTTATATTAATATTACAAAATGCAAAGGTTTTGAAGGGAAACTAGAATTGAGAAATCTTATACAAAATACTTCAGTTGTTTTCATGGATTTCAGGTTTTCATGGAGGAGGATGTACTGGTGGGCTGTTTTGTTTCAAATTCAGCATCAAATAAATAATTTAGTCAATCTTTTACGTATGAACTGTTCATTCAAGACTGCTTTTCTACACTGCAAAATTTTTAACTAAAAAATACTGGTACAATTTACAATTCTTTCACCAGTAAAGACATATTATTATCACTGAGTAACAGGCTATAATTTATGAAGATATCACGCGGGCGAAGCCGCTGGCAGAAGCTAGTTGATATTACATAATACAGATTATTAATTGGGAAAAGTTGTTCAGTCCAATAGATACCTAACAAGGTATCTATTGGACATTTATTAAATTAGAACCATGCACCAAATGCTGTAAATATAAGTCAACACCACAACCAAACAAAATAGAAGAAAATGTTTAGTGTATGTTAATAGTATCAAAGTTTATAATAAAATTCAGTGTTTCTATTTATTATGCTAAGCTCGAATTTTACTTTTACATATTCATTGCAATACACCTTTTATAACGAAGTATTGTTTGATCCTCTTGGCTTTCATCAAAAAGATTAGGGTTGGCTTAACTTGTCAATCTATTTATCTAAAGGGGGGGAATCATTGGCCCCATCCTAATTTACTGGTCTAATATTTGCCTCGGCATTTATCTATCAACAGAGTAATACTGTGGGGTATTGTTTTGACCCACCCATTGCCCTG
Source organism: Eupsilia transversa (assembly GCA_914767815.1). Lineage (NCBI taxonomy): Eukaryota > Metazoa > Arthropoda > Insecta > Lepidoptera > Noctuidae > Eupsilia > Eupsilia transversa. The sequence continues at coordinate 5,412,211 of OU611880.1, forward strand.
ATAAAACTCCTTACTAAGCATAGGCACAGAAAAGTACAGAAGGCGCACTCCGCAATTTGGTATGAAGCTACAAGTATGCGGTGAGCTCGTCTTGTCGGATCAATTCAACTGTACGTAATTAGCGCTGTGCAACCTGAATTTCACTTTATTGTGTTGTATTGTAGCAAGAGTTGCTTTTTATTTAAATGGTTTTGCAGAGTTCATCTTCTGTACTATTCTGTGGTATAAGCCAAAATAATCCCATTTCAAACGCAGCAGTACATAGGTAAAGTGCAAAGCAATTCCAGGCCTTGAAAGTTTTGAAAGAAATTATGCCAACATACAATTAAAAAATTATGGTGCAATAGTACGACTCTGATTAGAGATTAGATGTGAAGTAATTGTAATTTAATTACTTCATGTAATTACCATCACTTGATTATAGAACTATTTCCTTAATTTTTTCATATTTTTTGTTTGTATGTGAACATGTTTAGATTTAAATATATCTTTATGAAATATTTATAAATTCAACTAAATCACTGAAACAAATCAAAACACTGCAATCTAGGAAATACAATTAGATCTGTGAAGCAAACCATACTTTAAAAAATGTTACATACAATCTCATCCTGTTGTGTATGAAAAGTTTATCAACATAGAAATATGCTATCATAGGAATAAACATAATAGGGGGAATAAACATACGCCTATTGTGAAATAATGCAGAAGATTCGCTGAATGTGTTTATAGTACACAATGTTGCACAATGATAGCCTGTGCACTGAGGATGTAAGAAACATAACATTCATCATTTTATACATAACTCTAACTTACCCTTGAAAGGTCTTGCCTGCAGATAGGACACTCATTCTGCAGGCAGAGCACCCGCATTCGGGTGGAACACTCGAAACATACGGGATGGTCACATTCGCCAACCGAATAGTATAAAACGTTCTTGAAACACACTACGCAAGTATTCTCGTTTAAATTGTAGTCAGCCATTGTTCCGAGCTGGGTTCTGGAAAATGATACACGGATCTAATATGGGGATAATATTTGTGGCGATTATTGGTTAAATTTGAGGGATAAATACGGTTTATACGTACGTAAGTTTGAGAAAAGGAAGGAAGAAAATTTCGTAGTGCTGAAATGACAACTAGATGAAATAGTTGCCATACACAAATAATTCTGACAAATAAAAACATCTGTCCACGACACGACACGTTTTCATTTATGGTCAACAAGGCGAAGGTTGATTGCTGAAATGAGGTGTCTCAAGGATAGCCCCGTAAAAGAATTTTGAAAGAAAACCGTAATTCTGTCTATGGATAATTTCGATCATTTGGTTTTTGGTTGTACTCTATTGTAGAAACGGTGAATGGGTGAAGAACGGTTTGAAGTTTGAAATTGTTTGAATTTCAATTCAATCAAAATCAAAGTTCGTTTGTTAACGAAAATAACAGTTTTTAATTAAAATGTGCGGTAAAATAAAGTGAAACTGGTTATTTACAGTTTACACAGTGAAGATACAGACTTTCTAATAATGTATTTCCAAGTGTGTATCAATATTGTGCTAAGTATTAGAAATGTTTGTATTGCTTTCTGTAATCTGGATTTTGTCGCAATCCAAGCTGATGTTATTTCATTATTTTAGATTGAAAATACTCCTGAGCACATACGAAGGGCTCGTCGTACGGAATCTGTTGTGAAGGAGTCTCCGAAAGAAGAATGTCCTCGTCTTGTATTGGCTCCGTTTTCTAGGCCTCCACAAGTTGTGTTCGACAATGTTCTTATTGGTGCATCTTGTGAGAGGAACCTGGAGGTGTTCAACCCATCAAAACAAGTACAACAGGTAACAGCCACGAATTATAATAGGTATATATTATAATGTAATATGACTTGTGATTGTGACCCAGTTATAGTTAGAAAAAGTGGTGTACTTACTGGTGTTTCACTTGAAGTCTCAAAGGTAAAACAAATTTAAAATTTCTAAAGGCTTGAAAGGATAAGAACAGTTAACCTATTCTTAAATAGTCCCAATGTTTATGTCTTAAATTTATTCTTGAATAACAATAGTATATTGCCTGCTTGTAACTCGTATTTTTTTTTATTACTACTGTCTTCAGGGTTCTCTTACTTTTATGCTAAACCACTTTCTACCTAAACCAATCTATATCTTGGATTTTTATTTAATTATTTTATAATAATATATTATATTACATATTTCTAATACATAGATCATTATTAATATCATAATAAAATTATAAAAATAACATAATAAGAACAAATTAAAATTAAGAAAGTAAATAAGTAATAAAAATATCTGCCAAGCTTTTTATCTTTCGTTTTCTTCAGATTACCCTTGGAAAGTCTCTGCCCCCTGGCTTAGTGATACATTTACCGGGAGAATGGCTGGTGGTAGAGCCAGAGACATGCTACTGCTTGACTATGATGTGGACGCCGACACAGCCAACTGGCATCAGGGAGACGATACGCTTCACAAACGAGAACAGAGGCCGATATGATGTCATTGTTGTCCTCAAATCTGTTATGGTAATTTTATTTTTTAATGTCATAAATATTAATCATCTGACTCTGCCAAGTAGATGTAAGAATCACCACTTAACATAAATTACTGGATAGATTTTTGAAATTGATCAGACATTCATTGGATTTGATTTTGCATATATCCAGTTGCAGCTTGGGTTTTGAAATATATTGCCCCCTATTTCTTATCACTATCCTATAAGCATCCACTCTTGGATATAGGCTTCTCAATGACACTGAATAATCATAGCAAATTTTGGTAGAGTTAATGGTGTTTGCAGTATGATTTTATTGACAGAATAGGAAGAAGCCACTCCACATTCTATTAATTATATAATGCATATGTCATCTTTAAAACTATCATAGGTGGTGAAAGGAGGGGGCTATTTGCCAGTAGCCATATTATTATTTCCTAGCATACAATAGTAATAACATAACCTACCTCTTGAAATAAGGCAGAATATACTTTCATATTTTTGAAGTCAAGGAACCCATAAGAATGTTATTCAAACTTGTTTCAGAACATAAAAGGAAAAGGTGGCCAAGCTAAGGTCTTCAAAATATCACCAGGTAAAATAAAGAAAAAACCCACTAAGAAATCTCCTGTAGCTCTTTACAAGAAGAAATCTGAGACCATTTATAACACAACACAAATGAAAAAGACATACAATGTTATCCATTCCCAACAAAAGATGACTCAAGGGTACAACAAGGAAAATATGTCCATGAATAATTATTCCATGGACTCCCGTCCAGATAGGTGTCCATTTGACTCACCAAGTAGTGTTGATTTCAACTTTGATACTTCTGAAGTTTTCTCTAACATGCGCAAGACTGACTTCTTACTTCAACAAACATATGACAAGTCTTATGCAAGCAATGTACCCAACAATGTACTAAAGCCTTCCAATAAGCAGCAAATTTATGACGTATCAGGCACTGAAATGTTTGATGATCTCACGTTCACTCCATTAAAAACAGGTAAAGCTGATAAACTTGACAAGGGTCCTAAAATTATCCTTAGTATGAACTCCGAAAGTGACGACTTAGATGATAGTTTAGAGAATAGAAACTACAATAAAGAAAATCAGATGCATTCCATAATCAGTGTAACATCTGCCCAACCACCTAATAAGTGGTTGACAGTGAATCATCACACGCAAGTCGACAGCTACGTGGAAACACCCACTGTTTTAAATAAGAAACAACCAAACACTTCATCACCTAAAGAATTAAACAGTCCTAACTTCTCTATAAACACAGAATTTTCTCGCATTAGTGATCTATCGTTCTTCCCGCAAAGATTTTCGACTGAAAGGAAAACGTTCCCCAAATTGAACAACACACATGAAATTTTTGACGAAAATCTTAAATTGAGCTCGGATACTTACACCAAGGATTCCCCGAACACGCCAATGGAGCCTAATTTCAATCAATTGTGCGAAATGAAACCACCTCACTTCTTTCTGAAAGATCAACCGAAGATATGTAGGCAGGCGCTCTTCAAAGAGTACCAACACCATAAAGAAGCGTATGATCAAAGAAATTTCGTTAACACCTATGAGCATAACGTATGGCAAAATGACTTGCGAGTAGACACGCGGTCTCCCCCTCCAAGATCTATAACGCCTCCTCTTCAATCTATTCCTGAAGAGAGTTTACAGTTCTCTGATACTCAAGTTTTCGACAGAACTGATAAGCAAATGTCTACTTTTACCATAAATCGCACTTTTGATAAAGCTAATGATAGGTTTTCCTCTGTATCTTCGACTAGTCAATTGCAAACATGGTCTAAAAAAGCTGTTAGGGCGGAACCGGACCTTTGGAAAATACCTGTTTCTCATGTAAAAAAAACCGTGAAGAGTAGAGCATCAATGAAGGGTAAAGATTCGATTTGTAGTAAAGTATCGAACACGACGTTTGAGACAAACAAAAGTATTCTGCAGAACATGTCGGTTAATCAGATCGGAAATGTGTATTCTCAATCTACGACCGTCGATCCATTTCTCTCGTCAACATATTTTTACGATGAAGAAGCTGTGGAAAGGTTTGAAACAGAATTCAAAAGATGGCTGAATTGTATTCTGACTCCGCCTGCTGATCTTGACAGTAACATCGAACAGAAAATCGATGTCGGCAAGGTGTGGATTGATAACAGAAATAAAGAAGTTCCACTTGCGCCTACTAAAGAGCAAGTTTCAAGTGCTTACCACAACAGTCATAGACTGGAAAGTCTCCGAAGATCCGCAAGAGCTTTACTAATGAGTCCTGAAATCTGCATTGTTTTTCAGAAATTGACCGCTCAGATTGATAAGAAATTGATTGCTGTCAGAGCCGACCGGAATCTTCATTTGGATGTGGGGCTGCAAAAGATTATCATGGAGATATTGTTATCGTACAATCCATTGTGGCTTCGAATAGGTCTTGAAGCCATCTATGGTATTGTTTTACCTCTCCATTCAAACAGCGACATCGAAGGACTTACTACGTTCATAATTCAAAGGATGTTCAAAAACCCTTTCCTTAAGAACAAACACTCGAAGTCAAATGCGCCAAACATGTTACTACCAGCTTACATGGAGGCAATCAAGAAATTCACCCTCAAAAAGTTTTTCATGCTGGTTTTCTTTTTGGATCAAGCGAAACAGAGAAAACTTATATCGCACGATCCGTGTCTTTTCTGCAGGAATGCAGTCTGTAAAGAAAGCAGGGAAGTTATCATAAGATTCACGAGAGAAGTTATCGCAGGCATTGGCGATATTACTAAACATCTTAGACCGCTTGGGTATGTCGTGAGCCACAAACAATCGTATTTAGACGAATATAAATATGCAGTGCATAACATAGCCTTGGACATCAGGGATGGCGTTAGATTGACAAAGGTCATGGAGATAATTTTGATGAAGGATGGCTTATTGAATCAACTTCGGACTCCTGCTATTTCTCGCCTACAAAAGATCCATAATGTGCAAGTCGCATTAAACGCATTGAAGGAGGCTGATTACATGATCGTTGGCGAAATTACGTCCAACGACATAGCTGATGGTCACAGAGAAAAGACACTATCTTTGCTATGGCAGATCATTCACGTATTCCGCGCTCCATTGTTCGAGAGAGCCGCTCATGTCATACAGACTTGGTGGAAGAAGAAGTACGAAGTTATTGTGGAGAAAAGGAGGGAAGAAGAAAAGAAACTTCAGGAACGAATTAACGCTGCGAGTGTTATCCAATGTTGGTGGCGCCGCATCCAGTACAACCGTCTAGTCGAATGGAAGATGCAACAAATAACTACTGCAACTATCTTAGTACAAAAGTATTGTAGAATGTGGATACATAGAAGTCGCCTTATAAAATGGAAAAGGAGTGTTCTAAAGATCGAAACCTGGTACAGATCTGTTGGTATGATGAGAGAAGCTAAAGCAACTCTCGAGAAATTAAAATCAGAAAGGGAAGAAGTGAGACGTAAGGCAGCTATTCATATACAATGCCAAATCAGACGGTGGTTGTGTATCAGACATTACACGGTACAAATAAAGAGGATTGTTATTGTACAAAGTTTAGTCCGCAGATATCTCGTAAGGAAAGAATACATTCGATACAAGCATGCTGCCGTATGCATCCAACAGAGATATAGAAACAAATTGTTGATGAAAAAGGACTTGCAAGATTTCGCTACGAAGCGCAGAAGCGCTGTTCTTATACAAAGCTATTACCGTATGATACAACAGAGAAGATACTTCTTGAAACTCCAGAACGCGGTTAAAACAATTGAAGAACGATACAAAGCAGGGATTCAAATGAGGACTGTTCGTAAGGAACATGTAGCTCTCAAGGAAAGCGTTATCAAAATACAGGCATTATATAGACGTAAGAAATGCCACCAGGAATACATGAGACAGAAAGAACTAATCATGTCACTACAAAGAAGGATCAGAGCTCACCAACTAATGAAGAAAGAGAAAGAAAATTTCTTACGAGTAAAGAATTCGACAATTATACTCCAAAGGTATATCAAGTCGTATTTAATCATGAAGAAGTTGAGACAAGATTATGTAAAGTTACGTCAATCTACGATTACAATTCAACAATACTACCGATCCTATTTACAAGCGAAGGCGGAAAGAAACTCCTATATGCAGTTACGAAATGCCGCAGTAGTTTTACAAAAGTCTTACAGAAACTTGGTACAAATGCGTAAAGAGAGATCTGAATATCTAGAACTTAGGAAGTCTATCATAGTTCTCCAAAGAAGATATAAAGCTCAAATACTAATGAGGAAACATCGAGAGGAATATATGAAGCTTCGTCAAGCAACTGTGGTCATCCAACGTAGATTCATTGCCCTAATTAAAATGCGTTTACAAAGGGCTAATTATCTTAAAGTTAAATCGTCTTGCACAACCATTCAGAATTCCTATAGAGTTTTCGTGTTAGGCAGAAAACAAAGGAAGGAATATCTACAACAAAAACACGCTGCTATTAAAATCCAAAACTGGTTTAGAAGTTGTAAGAAAGGGAAAGAAGTGCAACAGCAATATCAGCAGTCGAAGCAAGCTTGTGTCACTATCCAGAAAATCTATAGAGCGTATATAATCGGTAGGAAACAAAGACATGAGTATATTCAAATCAGGACAGCAACTATCCGCATTCAGAAATATTACAGATCGTATATCGAAATGAAAATAGTAAGACAACAGTACGTTACAATTAGAAATTCCACAATAATTATCCAGAGATACTACAAGTCACATTTGGAAATGAAAAAACAAAGAGCAACATATTTGCAAATTAAAAACGCAGCCGTACTCATCGGGGATCATTATAAACGATACAAAGAAACTCACAAGGTCAGACAGGACTATTTCCGACTTCGTGAAGCTACATTATGTTTACAGAGAAGATACAGAAGTATTATTGCTATGCGAGCTGAAAGAGAAAAATATTTAAGGATTAGACAACTAATTATTTTCTTACAGCAAAAGTACAAAGCCTTACTCGCGATGCGAAGGGACAAACAAACATATGTACAGTTGCGAACAGCCACGGTGACCATCCAAAATAGATTCAGAGCACAAAAACTAATGATATCAGAAAGAACAAGATATACCACGATATTAAAACGATGCATTTCAATTCAGAGGTTCTATAGAGCTTATGTAGAAGGCAAGAAGCAAAAGGCACAATATCTTGAATTGAAACAGTCAGCTATAGTTTTACAAAGAAGATACAGGGCTTTGCTTGCAATGAGAAAGGATAGAAAATCGTATTTAAGAATAAAGTCTGCAGGTATAGCAATTCAGAGGAAATACAGAGCACATTGCCTCATGTTGAACGAGAGGCAAACATACACAAATATAGTTAAGTCTTGCCTCACCATACAAAGGACATTCAGGGCGTACTTATGCGGTAAACGCCAAAGAATCGAATACAAAAGAATTAAATCAGCAGCAATTCTAATTCAAAGAAGCTTCAGACTTATTAAAGAGACCAGGAGAACGCAAAACGAATATCAGACGCTTAGAAAGGCAGTTCTCTTAGTACAAAGTAGGTTCCGAACGAATAAAATAGCTCGCATTATAAGAGAAAATGAAGCCGCTAGCAAAATACAGAATTGGTATATCGCTACGAAAAAACGCGATGTGTGCCGCCAAGAATTTTTGACTCTTAAAAAAAGTGCTATCCTAACACAGTCTGTGGTGAGAATGCTGGTTGCTCGCAAGAGATTTATAGCTATCAGAGATGCTACATTGTGCATACAGCAGTTCTATCGCTCGTACAAACTAACTATAATGGAAAGGCAAAGATATATTCAGACTAGAATTTCTATAGTTAAAATACAGAGCTACGTTAGGACCTTTATTGAAAGAAGGCGTTTCTTCAGATTAAGATCGGCTGTAGTAACAATTCAAGCAGCTTTTAGGCTGAAAAAGCGGAGGGATATTTTAAGAGCTCAAAGAATAGAAGCAGCAATATGTCTGCAGAAACATGTAAGGCGATACCTTGTAAGTTCGTGGTACGTCCAATATATGGAGCGAGTGAGATTTATACAAAAAATATGGAGAGGAAAATTACTTACAAGACTGATTCATTGCGAGTTTGTTCAAAAAAGAAGGATTATTGTGAAGGTCCAGGCTATCATTAGAGGATACTTGGTGAGGAAACAAATACAGCTAAAGAAGGAACAGATCCTAAAGACGAGGCAAGAGCAAAGAGTCTACTGGGCTGCTTCCAAAATTCAGGTAAATATTTTCTTCCATCTTTCACTTCCATCATTTTTTCACTAAGGTTAAATTTAACAACATCTAAGGACTGAAAATTCATACTTTTTCAGGCACTATTCCGCGGCCACATAGCCCGAGTGAACATTGCCTACGACAAGCGCGTGGAAGCAATCAGGCGCAGATGGCGAGATGGTGGTCTCAAATCAAGCCAGGAATCCATGAAGGAACGCAATGAGGAGGCTATGGAGGTCCTCCGAAATATCAGCGGTATCGAGACTGTTATAAAGGCTTTTAGGTCCCTTGGTAAGTTTTTGAATATGTTGGTTCACTTTTTCAGTAAATTGTATTAAAATAACACCAAGATTTATCGAAGACGTAAGACGGTAGATACTTAGTATGGGATTTCTAAAACTCTACTAAACTTTTTCTCGCTCAAACATTTTGTCACTAATCATGCCATGAACTTTGACAATTAGTATAGTAATGGTTCTAGTCAGTATTTTATGATTTGTGCATTGAAAGTGCTTCATTACTGATAAAAAAATATCTAAGAAAACAAAAATTAAAAGCACCCTATTATTCCAGAATTACTAACTGAAGTATTCCCGATGTTGTACAACGACAATGCGTCGGCTATTGTCCACCGTGTGTACACCTACATGTCAGTGACGAACAGATCCATTTCTAGCATAGAAGTGCTCAAGTCTGCCGCCGCCGTGCTCGTCAACCTGACTAGGTATAGGATCACAGGACCGAAGATTTACTTGGTAAGACATTATAAAAAGCGCGGCTTTTCGAAAAGATGATTAGAAAGATACGAGTATATATAAGGTGCTATAAAAATATCTGCCACGGCTTTAATGAGAGGTAGTATTGTGTTTAAAGATAACAATGGTGAAGAAATTTCGTACCCCGGCACAGTTGAATCAATTTGAGAAAATAAAGTAGAACGTGGTTCACAAATTACGCGCGAATTGCACTTCGTCAATGAAAACAACTGCTATCTCTTTCCATCTTTTCTGTGAATGAAAACTGAAATCAGCTGACTAGTTCGTCATTTGCAAATTTATACGTACAATTTTTTGTATGAAAAAAAATATGACACATGATCAATAATTTATCTTTACTATTGTAATCTATAAACACAATACTATCTCCCATTGCAGCCGTGGCAGATATTTTTATAGCACCTTATATATCCGCTTGGGCCTACAGACAGAGCGTATGTTTTTAAACTGTCAATGAAAATCTCGTACGATCGAGAGGAAACAGGGTCGTATACGTTAGAGATCAACTAAAGACTGTGCTATGCCTTTGTACACTAATTCCCTGCGCAAACTGGCGGACGGGTCGGCAGAGGATAATAAATTTATCAATTGAATTTAATATTTATCAAATAGAAATAAGATATATATTTGAATGGACGGTGATCGACGGAAAACCGCGTTGCAATGCTCTAAGCTCGATCAGTGAGCATTGAAATATGTCGCTTATTTCGATTGGATAGGTATTAAATTCAAATGATAAATTTAAAATCCTTTGCCGTCCCGTCCGCAAGTCTGCGCAGGCCATTAAAGTTATTGGTAGAGTGGGGATAGAATGTGCATTCGCTCGTTTGGCATAAACTGGCCTTTAAATGTCGGAAACATTATGCTCAATCTGTAATGACCGCGACCAAAGAGGGCACGTCTTAGGGCTTGTACACTGCGACTTCGCATCGCAAAAATCTGTGACGATACCCTAAGATTTTCTTAGGAGCGAAGCTTCTGCGTTGCGAATTCGCATCGCGTCACAGTTTTGTTTACAAGCTTTTAAAAAACGTAAGTACCTACGTAGATGTATGGGTAGGTTTTGCAGCTTGCTCATAAAGTCATGTCTCTACTGCTTTCGATGTCGTATCGTTATCATGTGTAATCAATTATTTTATTTTCTTTATAGAGGGATCGTATATCGCCTATCCTGAAATTCATGTGGAGGTTCAGCAACAGCGAAACTCAATTGTTCTGTATTATGGCCACATATCTATGGCTGTTTTCCAAATATGAACCTGTGAAGAAGGTAAGAAATAATACTATCTAATAAATAATGTTAGTATTTTTATTTGTGACTAGCTGCGCCCCGCGGTTTCACCCGCATAAGTCTGGATTCCGTGGGAATATCGGGATAAAAAGTAGTATCTTATGTCCTTCTCCAGGTCATGGTCTACCCATGTGCCAAGTTTCATCCAAATCAGTTCAGCCGTTTTAGCGTCAAAGCGTAACAAAGAAACTCACTTTCACAATTAAAATATTAGTTAGGATGACCAACGCTTCTGGCGCATGTCTCATAAATGACAAACAGGCTGTAAATAAATTGTTGGATTCCCATATTAATACAATAGTAATACTGTTTAAAACCAGTGTAACAAAATACGTGCTTGGCGTGTATCGTGCGGTCATCAGCCCGATATATAATACAACCTACTACACCATATTTTTTCCACAGGACTTAACAGAGCTTCTAAACCAGCCTGAAAACCACAGGATGCTAGTTACAATAAAAGGAAACGTCGACAGAACGAAGCGAATGACGACGAACATTATGAGAAGCAAATTCCATACACCACAGCCATCCAAGTTTATCTCCCATACAAACAACCAATCCTTGAACTTGAGCTTGTGTAGTTCAGGACACAATATTGTGTTGCCAGCTTTAGAACCAGATTACGGTATCGCCAGGGTTGATAAACCGCGGTACTTCGAAGACGCCCAACAAGCCATCAGTTGCCTATTCCTTACCTATAAGTTGTGATTATTACTCGTTTTGTTTGTGTGTATTGAGTTTTATATTAGTTAATATCATTTAATATATTCTAGCACTGATATTATTATGTTATTGTATTTAGTTATTACTGCCATGAAACACAATTAGCATTTTTTTTTGATAATTTCCCTTAGCTAGCACACATATTGGTCAATGAAATTGTGTTTCTACTAAAAATTTGTTTTTAACAGTCTTTAAAGATGAGGAGGTCATTGATAACCCTTCGCATAATGTGAGAAGAGCATAATATGCTTGTGGTTATCCCTCTTTGTATATAAGTTTATTACGAATATAACTAGAGTTTTATCTTATGAGTTTTTGACTAATTAATTTAATCTTTAATTAAAATAACAATCATGGTTGCAGTTCATATATTGAATTGTTACAAAATATGAAAGTATGATGTTAATTTTACTAATTATGACATTGTTTTGCTGTGTTTTGTGAGTGGTTATGAAGGGTTAATATTAATTGTAATCAACTTCCATGTTTAATTACTAATATTTAACGTAATGTTATGTATTATTTCTTATAATGAACAATTCAGTCAATAAAGGACTTAATGTGAATACTTGTATTTATTATATTTACAATGTACACAACTTTATCCACGAAGTAAGTATGCACGGCGTGCACTAATCCCATGGCCTTTCCTACAATTACATTGATCTATCTTTATGAAGGCCAAGGACCGGCCCCGGGCTGTTTTGATTTTGAAGATTCAACACGTTCTATACGGACTAAACTGTCTATGGTTACAAGCTCAACGACAACTCACTTGCTCTATTATTAGTCATCTGTCATCTTGCTGTCAACTTTACAGGTTATGTTGTCAATCCTACACAGCTTCTTACTATTTAGTAAATATAAAAAATACAAACGCTGTACAAAATAACTAATATGGATGAGTTCGTCAATTATTTACTGATAATCTTGGTTATATTACCAGTGATTCTTTTCTTCAACTTGTGGTCTGGTATTGGCTGGGAATTGTTTGAAAACAATTAGCGTTCACCGTTCTCTATCAAGAAAGTAAAATGGTATTTGTGTATTGTTATGAACAGCCTGTTAACAGCGTCGTCGCCTTGAAGAATGACTTTGTAGTTATAAATTAGTTAAGCTGTGGTATAATCTTAATTACTTATGCTAAGGGACTTGTATAATATATGTTAAATTAAATAAATGTTTTTCCCTATAAACATTTTATTGATAACACATCTATAGAATCTTAGCTCTAGAATTATCACAATAGTGTCCAAATTTATAAATCATAACAATTTTCATACTGATTGCATTATATTTTTGCATTCGGTCTAGAATATCTTAACAAAAATATCACATTGATTAGCAGAAAATATACATTCTTCATCTCCTCCACATTCCACAATCATAAGAATAGAATCTCACAATAATCTTATTCAGCCTATAAAAGATTGGCATTCCATTTAACATATGTTTCTTCATAAGTAATCAACATTCATTTTATTCCACTTTCTAATACTTACACTACTATCTATCTATCGAGAATACAACAATTTAAAAGGTAGGTACACTGACCAAGTGATAACATAATAAATTATTATGCAGCAAATCAGACACACAACTACACATATACAATACTTAAAAATTCTACATGGTGACTTTAAATTACTTGGATTAGACACAAAAAACCCTATCTGTAATCACTTTCATTGTCCTGAAATATATTTGGCTTTAAATATACATAATGCTACCTAGGCTTTATGCCAGAAAAAATAAAAGAATATAAAAAAATAATAACATTTGTCATATTGATTGATTTTGCTAAAATTATTTCTAAAATTGAAAGTATGAATATCCAACCAAATGTACATGTTTCGGCCGCAGGCAGACCTTTATAATGCTGAAAGCGATCTTTCATGAACCTAAAAACAACCAGACCATGAAAAAAAAAAAAAAAAACTACTGAAGCCTCATCTCGATAATGTCGAAAATAGTGAAATTAGTCAAAATAACAATAGGAATTTACCTGCTTATAGCCAACTCATTACTCATCTCAATCTGCTCCCGACATAGTCTTTGTTTCATACAGTTTTTTCCCTGCCTTATATTTGCAGGTTTATGGTGGCGGAAAGCTGCCCTCGCCAAACGTGTTTCTTGGGTCGGACACTCAGTACTAATTTACTAAATTTCACTAGAAAGTATTAACTCCTCCATTCCCATGTGCCCTCTGTGTCGCCATACTCTGTATCTTGCAATATCTTTGCGGGTTACCATGCCAACCACCTGTACAAAAGGTTAATGTTTAAAAAAAAAAACAGTTTACTAGCGCCCAGTTTCACAGCTTTCGTTATAGCTAGGAAGGAAGAGAATTGACTGATTGCCTTAAAAAAAATGGGCTATAATGTTGTAACTTTTTTTTAATAGTTTATTCTTCGATTAGGGACTGTTTACTAACATAATACATCATAGTTACCTCATTGACATCATTCACTATAGGCAGATGTCGTAATCCTAGCGCACGGAACAGTCTGAATAAGCGCGGCAGCGACGCTCGATGCGGCAGAGTATAAGGCGAGGGATTCATGAACGGACGTAGGTCTATCGTGCAAGTCTTCTCCCACTCTGCTATGTCTAACTACGAAAACAAAAACATCGCGGTTATACAGGGTGGATTTTTGAGATGGGCAGTAAGAGCAGCTGCCTTAACCATTGTAGTTACAGGAAAAGGGTCTTAGGGCGGATTTCACCAATAAAAACTGAACGCGATCAGCACAAACTTAGTTTAAGAGCTGTCAGTGTCATTATTTTCTTTGGAATATGTGCTGATCGCGTTCAGTTTCATTGGTGAAATTTGCACTCAGGACACTGTCCATAACTTTTTGAGATATTTTGATCTGCATACACAGATTTTGAAAAAAAGACTATAGTCAGCAATAGGCAGTTTCCACAAACAAATTTTTTAATGCCAATCGATCCTGTTTCATATAAGGATCAAAATTTTAATATTAATTTTAATATACCGGGTGTAATTTTAATCACCGTTTTCCTCTTAAGGGGTCATTCTACTCATCATTATGAACAACTTTTACTATGGGACCAACCCTGAAATCGTGAAAATAAAATCAGATGTTCCTTACATTTTGACGAGTTATGCGAACATAAATGTAGGGAACAGCTGATTTTTTTTTCACGATTTCAGGTTTGGTCCCATAGTAAAAGTTGTTCATAATGATGAGTAGAATGACCCCTTAAGAGGAAAACGGTGATTAAAATTACACCCTGTAGTTAATTGATTCAGGCGTGTAAAAAAGTAAGTTAGTAAAGCGGAATAGTTTACTAAATATATCTACGTCTATTGTATTAATTTTAATATTGTTAACGATTTTACTAAAGCGTTTCGGTAGTGTGTAGAATTCATTCTGGATGCTTATGAATAGCGACTTCGTTTTAATGCGGAACACTAGTCGAGCAGTCCCGAAACAAATGTATGCATAAAGCCGTAATTAATCACGAATAGTTGTAACATACTCGAAAAGATAAATTTGTAGTTTCTCTAAACTAGCGAAATGATTCCTTACCTCATCAATAGAGGGATACCGTGGATACTCCTTTCTGAACATATTCATGTCCACGTTGAAGTTAGACCACGTTGTATTTGCGTTTTCATTGAATATCTTATTCTGTATTAATACTATTAATTGCGACCGTAATATCATGCCGCGTAGGCGCTTGTAAGTTGTCACTTCCACCTAGAACAAAGGGCAATATAACTAAAAACGAAATGTATTGGATGGGTGCATCATAATTGATGCAGTGACGATTGTGATGGACTTTATATTTATAATAATAATTTTATTTCGCTTAGAAGGATTGTTCTCATATAAGTGGCTGTGTCTTTTTTGAGAATAAATATCCTACAATATTGTATATTTTTTCTCCTCTACAATACTGTTGTCAGAAGACGATTTTGATGAAGTGAAATGAAAAGTTGCAGTCAAGGGGGTCTCCTTACGCATATAATATGAAAACAATATTGATCAATTTATGTAATCATTTAGATCAAACAGAACGAGCGCAATGCGAGTATTTTTATCTTACAAGTAGGTAATTATTTAATCTGTTAAATGTGTGATAATTCATTACTCTCTATCTTATCTGAAAGGCACATGACTCAGACGTCACGAAAGTAATTCACTGGATGACAGGTTGGTAACAGTAAGTTAAGTAACAGCTGCTACTGAAAATTATTTGCCGTAACATCAATTATTATTCCTGGCAAAATTATTGCGCAATTTTGTTTCCAAATGAATATCATTCCCGCAATTGTGATTTTCAATGTATATTATAAATTCAACACAATCATTATAAATTAAAGTAGCTTCTCGTGTCTGTCTGTGTGACTGCGTTGTTTTTCTAAACTATGCAACGAATTTTGATGCGGTTTTCACCATTTTTTAGATAATTTATTATAAAAGGTTTATGTGAATAGTAAATCGATATTAATGATAATAAAGAAATGTCAATGTTTTGTCAAGTGGTAAAGCAGAAAAAAAAACTTACATCATCAGCCAAAGGCGGATCAACAACGGGGAATCCATTGTACGACACAAGTCTGAGCAGCTCCACAATATGGCCAACATTCTCAACGGTGCGCAGAGTGAAGACTGGATGCGACATCACTTCTGACGCGTAGATGTTATGCGTTAGTGGTGGAGGCTCCCAAGGAAGTAGGGGCACTGCTGCTAATTGGATGTGGATGTCGTAGATACCCTGGGAAGACGAAGGAGTTGTCAATCATAATATGATAATTTTATCTGTTACAATACTCAAATTATTTGCTTACATGACACTTGATAGTACATTTGTAAGTGCTCATTTAGGGCGATGCCTCATTAGTGCGTTGCGTTGCGTCGTCGCAAGATCAACGTATTGTATGCCACACCTGCATTCGCAGCGCAAGAGGACGATGCACGCACCTCAGTCAGTATCGTTTGCCCCTCTAGCAGTGGAACACTGTCCATCGTCGCACCGGAGCTCCGACAGCGCAGCGGAACACCCTCTCACCGCTTCGTCTCTCGTCCGCCGATCCGTTGAAACGTCGCGTGCGACAACGCAACGCTTTAATGTGGCATGTCATTTAAAATATATGGAAAACGACGACGCAACGCAACGCACTAATGAGGCAGAGCTCTTACACGAGCAGCACGTTGTCAACAACAGAGGCATCTGCAGCTGTCAACACTCTTCGGCGCGGCGGCAGCCGTAGATGCGTCGACGGATGCAGTTGCCTCTATCGACGGCAGCCGCCGATGCGTCTACGGTGACGCCTTTGTTGTTTGAGCTGGCTAGTAAGAACATTATATTATCTAAACATACCTCATTGAAGAAGTCTCCAGTCCATTTAGCGACGACCAATGTGATGATGATAGGTAACGCATTGGAGATCTGTCCTGTAGTCTCTATGATGATGACCGTCAGTGATATGGTCATGCGCACTACACCTCCGAGTTGAGCCGCCGCCCCGACTAGCGCGTACTTCGCTGGGTTGATTGACTGTTAAATTGAAAATACATAGCTTGTTAAAATCATAACCCCCTTTGGCTTTGTCGTAGTTGGGTGAAAACTTAAGTGTTAGTAAGGTAAGGGTTAGATCCCTTCATCAAAAAGGACAATATGCTTATTAAACTAAATTTTTTTTGCCACTAATTTTTTTTTAAATCGGTCGGTCGACAGCACCTCGTCCGTCAGTGGCAGGATGTACCGCGCGCAGCTAAGGTTGACATTTGGGGAGGTTGGTTGTTGTGTACTCACCCTTACACACCAAAAAGATCATACTATCCTCTAACTACAAGGAGACCCATGTCAGGTTAGGCCCTAGCTCAAAATAATACATAATATCAAAGCTAAACTTACATTAGAAGGCAGCATATACTGTATCGCAATGGCGAGCAGTCTTCCCCAAGCAGCGCCCGTCAATAGATTCGGTATGAACAGTCCACTGGATACAGAAAGGCCGAACGTCCACGTGGACAGTAGGAAGTAGCACACGACGAACGTGAAGATGGACCACGGCTTGTAGGAACCGATGGGGTCGTGAAGGAACGAACGCACCGACGCTTCGGGAGTTTGGAACCAAATAGCTGCGAGGGCGTTGTATTCGCCGTCTGCGCAGAATAGCTAGGGAAAGGAAGAAAAATAGTTTATTATAATTTACGCAAGCTTAAAAAAACTAGATGGGTCACGGATCCTCAGCACTGAGGGATAGATTATTTATTTAGTTATATAACAATTGCTTGTTGCACTTATAGTAAACACCAAAGCGCGAAGTAAGCCAACAACATAACATTTAACTAAAAGACTTCATGCAAACATTAAACATAGATTTACTGCTGTACATACGGGAATTGCTTCTCTGATTTGTGTTCACAATTTGGGACATTTCCCAATTTATGAGTTTCTCTCCACTATTCCACAAAATTAAGTTTACTTGTTTGTTTACAGGAAATTCCATGAATCTTGATGGTTAAACCGAGAAAATAAAGTAACAACCAGGCTCTTACCTCATTTTGCCAATTTATTTTAGTGATATTTTAATTATATTATATTTTAGTTATAAGCTAAAGAAACTTACCTGCAATGGTACTTTAGTGGGGTCTTCACCGAGTGGCCGACAGTCATTCAGTAAGAACATCATAAGGAACCCGCAGGTTGCGCTCGCAGCTGCCACGAGACAAGCTTCCACTACGCGCAACCAAGGAGTTCCTATGTACCTGGTGGACAAATAATACTGACTTATGGCCTGTTTCACCTTCGAGTTCAATACTTGAAAGGTAATTTCATACACATACTGATTCACCTTTGAATTTATTCGATGAGTAGGACACTACACACAACATTTCTAAATAGATATATTCGAAATGGTGAAACAGGCCGTTACCAAATGTCAGATAGTTTCTGATATGTAAACCTGCCAAAATACACCTACTGACATATATTGAATTAAAAAATTATATATATAATATTCAAGCAAAGACATGAAATCAACCCACGAATTTTGTATTACAAAGATTGTATGATTACAAACAAAGTGCAAAGCTATGTATGTACGGGAGCTAGATTAAACAGTCAAATTAAATAATTACAAAGTGTTCTTAGCCCAAAAAATGTCCATCCTAGATTAAAAGAAACATGTAAGAAATCCTTACCTAATCCTAAACACAGCTAGTCTATAGTTGATGTGGTTCCACAGAGCGCCCAGTAATCCACCAACAACGCCGAAGAACATGAAAACGGGCAGCTCATAGAATTGAAATGGGAATGGCTCCATCTTGCCCAAGTTCAGGAGACCTAGAATGAAAGAGGTTTATTTACTTAACTTCCTTTAGGTCCACTACTATAACACTAGGAATTTAGAATTATTTCGACGGACTAACATAACTTAAAATGACGCGTGTGGTGGAAGTGCCTCAGGGTTAGGCAGAGGCAACACAAGTCCATTAACACTGTCACTTTTACATAACATCACAACTTACACAAAATGTTTCAATAAACTGCTTTTAGCTTTTCATATAATAGCTTAGAGATAATATTCTTTAAATTTTACTTCTGTTCCAATTATGATTGAAATATTTTGCTCAATAATTTAAGATTAAAAAAACTGAAGTATTTATCGACTTTTCTTGCTGTCTGTACACCCACATTTCGCAAAGTATGCATGACTAAAGCCAGTCAGCAAAAAACATTTGAATTCCGTAATGACAAAGTTGAGCAGTCGTTAGTGCCTGTAATTTCGCTCATTCGCTTCGTCACAAAAATGTTCTTAGCTACTAAACCCGAAAGACCAATTTAGAATACATTAGAAAAATATGACGACATGATTTGATGTTGTTTTTTTGATGCGAAGCTAGACTAATATGTCTGTGCGACAGAATTTTCTCAGAAACTAGAACCGATTCGGCTCCGACTGAAAATCATGTTTCGGTTTGACGCTAGTCATTTACAGTTTCATACCTGGAAAGCTCAATTCTCCCGCTCGTCCATGATAGGCAGATAGCGCGCAGTTCAACGTGAAAGTTGACACAACGGTACCGAAGAACGTACGCCATGTTAGCGCCTGGTTCCAAAAACTGGTGCCTTCTTCTAGAGAGAAGAGTACTCCACCTTAAAGAAACAAGGCTATTACGAAAAGGAAAGACAATAACAGATGACAACAGAACACCTCGAATGGTTTTAAACTTTAGAGAGAAGATCATATTGTTAAACAATCTTCCGAGAATTTCATGGATTACCGAGGTTTTCTGTTGAGATTAATTATTCCCATCTCTTAGTTTGATCATTAAGCGATCCTATAAATAGGATGGATAAAAAGGCGTCGACCCCAGAACTGATTGATGCGACGCGATATGTTGGTGTCGGCTTCCAGACTAACCGGATGCAGCTGAATGTCATGGATGGATGGGCCCATTATTATGACTCTACTAATATTTATTGTAGGTACTATATTTCTATATATAATTCTTCTGTACGTCTGCATGTCACTGAACTCCTCCTTTAAGGAGTGTTTTGAGTAGGTCCCTGGATGGTTTAGATACACAAATGGACCCGGTACCAATTGTGAATCTAAAAAAACCGTCCAGCCGTTTAGGAGGAGTTCAATGACATACAGACGTACAGAAGAATTGGACCCAGTAGGTAGCGCTGCGATCGAGTTCTAGGAAACAGGATAACGACTCTTCGGTCAGCTAGTCTACTATCATTTTATAGTTCTTCGCACAGGTAGCAGAGCATATAGTATGCGTATATATTTTTTTCTGTCGTAGTGCATTATCAGCCTTTTGCGTCGAGCATGTGGTTTTGATTAAAATGTAACTGATATTCATCGTATTTGGAGTATTTAACATCGTCATATTTCAGCCAATTTATACAAAATCATAATGTATAATTCATTAACCAAACCTGCCTCATGAATCACAAAATTCATTGGTGAAAACCGTATGAAAATCCGTTCAGTAGTTTTTGAGTTTATCGCGTTCAAACAGACAGACAGACGCAGCGGGGGGGACTTCGTTTTATAATATGAAGTGATATATTCCCATTCTTTATTCTCACCTATAGGAGCACCGAAAGCAGCGGACACACCGGCGGCCGCGCCTGCCGACACAAAGTCACGTTTCTCGTGATCTTCGCGGAAGTACTGGAATATCTTGAAGTCTTTGTTGAACGTCGTGCTCTTGCCCTGAGATATGCCCGCTGCGACCACAGCTCCACTGTGGATCATAGGCCCTTCCTAAACAAAAAGGAATTACATGGAAAAGAAAAAGTATAAATAAAATATTTATTGACCTAAAAGAAGATGTACTACAGTCTACAAATCATGGAATACTAAGACTCCTGCATTAGTTAATTCAAAACTGATGACTTTAAATACCAAGTCCACTAAAACACATTCAAAAAACAAACAAAAAAACTGGCCTCAGTCCAATTAACCTTAATACCAGTCTACAAAGTCTTCAGACTAGCTCACCTTGCCTCCTGCAAGCCCGCCAACAACTGCAGTGATAACGCCAATAATCTTCACTACAAGAGTTTTGATCCTCACCACTCGCGGCACTTTTACGCCATTCAAGTAACATTTTACTTGGGGAATACCGCTGCCGGCTGCTACAGGCTGTAATGTGTTTTGGGATTAGAGACCTTAACTACTTTAAATAAAGTTAAGTTTTCACTAGTGCTGAAATTGGCTATAGCACTTTGAAAAATTTCGTCATTCTGGAATGTTATTTTTGTTTTCTTATTATCATAAGTAGGGTGACATTTCTCTGAAGGAATACTACCAGTATAGGTATACAGGCTCATTGCCTACGAAATGTATGGTTTTTTTTTTTTGCGATTTCTCACTTTTCTAGTACTCAAAGCTCAGTTCATCCGATATAGATTTTTGATCGTTATAAGACACGGGATTGATTGGCATTAAAAAAGTTTTTGTGAAAACTGCCCATTTTCATGCTGACTGTACAGTTTTTTCAAAATCTGTGAATGCAGATCCAAATTTCTGAAAAAGTTAAGGACAGTCTCTTAAGACCATTTTCCTGTAGCTACAACGGTTAAGTGATAAATGATTTATTTTCTGTAAGGTAGCTGCCCTTGCTGCCCCATCTCAAAAATCCACCCTATAAAGTAGTATATGAATACTACTACCAGCTAAAAGTTGAAATGTGATTATTCTAAATATCCTTAAACATTGTGGGATTGGCAACCTTAACTACATTATACAAAGTTCAATTTCCACTAAAAGCATATGATAACGACTGAGATAACAAAAAAGTTTCATTCACCCGCGATGCCGCGAAACTGAGTTCGGGAATTGAACTTTGAACTCATATTTGTACTTTAATAGAACTGAAGACACATAATCTGGATAAATAATAATAATTAATACTTTACTACCTACTTACCTCAACATATGCAACCAGCATGGACCCAACGAAAACAATACAAATGTTTGATAACACCCACAACAAGTAAGGAATGTATAATTTGTCTTGTATGACATATTTGTCCACAGCTGTTTATGAATTAGTCATGGAAATCATGTGTACCTAATTGAATGAATTATAATTAAATGTTAATTTATTATAATGTTCCAGTCCAGTTTCATTTATTTCTTGAATAATATAGGCTAACAAGGAAGTGTGCTTTTATTTGGAGTTACCAAAGGAAAAAAATTGTTCTTTCATGAATATAAACAATTGATCATTTTAAGATTGAGTGTGATTGATGAGAGCAAAACCAAGTCTAAAAGTTCATACATGTCTGCTTGCTCACAGCTGACTTAATTTGAATGATTTTTAACTGTGATCAGTACTACTAGTAAAAGATCATTGGACATTATTTGAAGGTGAATCCCGAAACACAGGAAGTATGACTATACAGACAATTACAATTCTTTGAAAAGGATACATTTCTTAAGCTCCCTGTATTTGATTGTAGAGAATTCTTCAATGCATATGTCTATGAAAAAAGCTATGAGAGCTGTTACTATTCCGATCAGCATAATTATAAACCATCTTGCGATGTCTTTCCAGACAATAAAGGCATATCCTCGTTTCCGTTCCTCATCAAGGAGTAGGTGGTTCTCACATGTGTCATAGTCTAAACTCTGAAATAGAGAAGGCTGTTAGTTTGGCTTTTTTCAAAGCAACATAAATTTTAAAAGTTCACAATGAGTTGGGTACTTTTGATGAAAATACAAGTGACATTAATTAATATTATCATAGAAGATTTCTATTTTATACTAAAGTAAAAAAAAAAACGTAGTCAAAGTCAAAATGTTTATTGCAAACCAATGATGTTTTAGTAAACAGATATGTTATGAGCGCGCAAAAAGTGAAGACTAGAAAAGTACCCAATTGGGAAATATTGCTCTTAGTCTGAGCCACACACGCTTACGAGTGTGCCGCTCGGCGGGGAACACTTTTTTCTGTTGTTTTGTACGTGTATAACATATCTGTTTATTAGAATATCATTGTTGCAAACTAAACAAACTTACTTCATATTTTGCTGAGAGAACATTCATTGAGCCCGGTTCTATCTTCTGTTGTGGCTGCCTCCTTCTAATTCCATGGCTGCCATGGAACTCATCATCATCTGAGTCCTGCAAACATACCAAATTAATTGCCTAACTGTCTTTTTTTCTCTTACTTTAGCCAAGACAGGCTCATATCACATTTCTGATACCAATCACCTAAATTCATATTGTGGAATGCAATAAATATAAGGAGTATAGTCACGTGACTGTGTTAATTATTCTAAACCAATAGCTGATTACACAAAGAGGTCATAAGCCAGTGAGTAATATCAACAAATGAGTGACACATAATACTCATAATAATATTACACTGCTGGCAGATCTAAAGAAACAATATAGATATTAGTGTTATTATCTACGTTACTTTAAATGTTCTACATACCTCGAAATTCACAGTTTTATTGAGTTGCGTGTAATTAGAAGTGCTAGCATCTTCAGTGCTTATTAATTGAGCTGTGTCCGATGTAGTTTCTATATTACTGATAGAACTAACTGTTCCATCAGCATTCGAGGTTGACGAGTGGCTCATTTTCTCATAGTCTTGCACTAAACCAAATAAAGGAAATTGGTTTTTTGTTTCTCATAAATAGTATGCTATAATGACCGATTCACACCATATCCGTATCAAATGTATGTTTCATCAACAGATAAATTATAAACACTTTATTTTAAACCACTTTCACACGAGCCACTGATTTTTTAGATAAAATAAATAATATTTTTATTTTTATCACAGACACAGCCAGACACATGAATGAGATGAGATTTTGGATTTCCTACTGTCATTCCCTGACTGACACACGGGGCAGACATTGACGTTGACGTTTAGTTGCACAAACTTTTTCATTCATTCAGTCTCAAGCGGGTGATATTCTCGATGAAAGGACATACTACATTTTTTCATGATACTTGCTAGAATCGGACCACATTATTCTGAGTAACATTATTTTCACCAGATATTCATTTATCTAAGATTATTTTATGACTGCTATAAACGACTGCTACGTATAAAATACATAATATTAATTCCTGTAGTTTCCACAGTTTTTGTGAAAGTGGAAAATGTCTACTAAAACACACAGCGAAAAATATTCTTGAAATAATTTTATGTGTTTAAATATTTCTACGGTCATTTACGACATAATAACTATTCATTCATAAATTTTAATCAATACCAGTATCTTTTTCAATAATATTGATAATACATATCATTTTGATAATGTTATCATTTTATCAGTGCGTAAACTAGAACAAACTTTCGTGGCTCACACACTGACGCGTACGATGCTTCGTAAACAATAGAGATTTTCAATGTGTGTGTAGCTTGTTCGTTCGTTTGGTTGACAATCGCGATGTGATGTATTCTACATCATCGCATGCTGAGTTATATTTTCAACAAAACCTTTTAATTTTTAATTAAGTTACTTGATTAATTTCTAAATGTTTTCTTTCGTTGTGAATACCTTTCTCTGTTTTAATTTCTAAATATGTGTAATAATTTGCCGCCGAAGTTCCATTCAGTGTGTCGCCTTTGTTTATCATTCTGTGGCGATAATTGCAGTGATGTTAAACTTCCAATTTTCGACCGTGATAAGGATAAATCACGTCTTTCCGAGATGATAATGGCAAATTTGTCAATAATGGTAATAATTTTGGACTATTTCTCGGAATGATTACTAAGAAGGAGGAGTTTTCTCGTGTGAAAGTTTAGCGTAAGCGTATGAGATTGTGGATGCTGATAAGCGCCATTAACTTTCTCGCGGGTGTTGGGTATTTTCGCATTGTGATATCATATTACGGCCCACGCGTCGATTGCTCGTCCGTATGACTAATGTCATTCGTGGAAGTGATATGCGAGCGTGTGGCAGGCGCGCTGTATCAGCGGCCGCGTCGCTGATAACAAAGGAGCGCGGACGGCGGAGACCACCTCGCGCTCGCCTCACACCCGCGCCGCTCCTGCCCTGGCCCTCGCGCCCTCGCCTCGACTCCTCCACAAATACACTACTGAAACCAATGCTCTCTTTACAGTGCTTAACCACA
The DNA here is from genome assembly GCA_914767815.1 of Eupsilia transversa. NCBI lineage: Eukaryota > Metazoa > Arthropoda > Insecta > Lepidoptera > Noctuidae > Eupsilia > Eupsilia transversa. Next base: position 5,437,372 of record OU611880.1, read on the forward strand.
TTATGCTATGCCCTGCTATTTTGAGATTTCAATATTATCTAAATTTAGATTTGTATTTTAAGGCAATCAATCTGCAGGGGGACTGCATCTTCCCATTTTTGTCACAGTGTGCATCCTCCTTGGTGTAGGAAACATCTTGTGGGTATATTTAATGTGTTTGTTATCAGATTGCTACCAATGACTCATCATCTATGATTACACTTGCAAAAGGTCACTGGCCACATCAACTCTCTTAATGACTGTAGTGTTGTGAAACTAACACAGGTACATGTCTAATGTTGTGAATAATATTTGTAGGTGTCCCCTGAAGACTTGCTGCCACAAGTTGTGTGTGGGGGCTGTGCACACAAACTTGATGAATTTCACACCTTCAGAGAACTATCACACAAGTCTGAACGACTTTTGGAACAGTTTGTGCAATATGCAAATTCACTATCTGGTCCAAAAGAGGTGAGTTTTATATCAGTACTTATATCTTGTCTATTTACAGAAAGAAAAATAGTAAAAGTAAGGTTTTAAAAATTTATTAATAATTTCCAAAAAAAAACATACAATTTCTATTTACATATTTTTGTTACTATCTAATGGTATGCTGACAGTTTAATTCTATTGAAATATAATACAAATGTAGGCATAGTAAGTAATACTACTAAGTTGTCTTCATGCATAACTGGTATCTGTGTTTATGTTGATGTAGCGAATTGGCTGACTCCTGATCTTGTTATTGTAGCAGGACTTCATAGCATTGAAAAGTAGGCCAACCAGGAGGCCTAGACAAGTAATCAATGCTACTCCTAGGATGCTATAAAGGACATGTTTTGGCTTTAGATTAGCTAGGGTGAAACCCCTGGACCTGTTGGGGGCAGATGCACTGTCCAAAGTGGGGCAGTAGGATAGTGTGATATTTGTTATGTACGCTCCACTGAGCCTCATGGGTGCTGCACAGCTGTAAATAAAAACATATTATGTTATAATACTACAGATGCATTACTCAGAAGTAGTTAGAAGTCAGAATGTGCTTGGTGTAATAAAACTTAAAATAGTTTGTTTATGTCATCAAGATATTAGATATCAATTTATAAGGTAATACTGAATAATCAATACCTAGTGTTATTATTAATTTGTTGATCATATTATTGTTTGGATTGATGCTAATCCCAAATTGATAAAGGAAGGTTTAAAATATCTATTATTAATTAATTCATATTTAGTTCAATGGATTTAATAAAAAAAGCAGCAAATTATTTATTAAAGTTTTCTTGCACATCGTTACAAAATATATTCCCAAGGCATTGTACAGAACAATTTACAAACTAAAAAGTGACCCACAATAATATGTATGTAAGTAGGTTAGGTAAAATAAAAAATAAAAAATGACTTGACCTAATAAGTTGGTACCTAATCATTTTATGAGTTGACACTGCACATTGAATCAGCCACCCATCAGAGCAATAAAATCCACTGATTGAACATTAGCCATCTTATTGACCACTCCAATTAATGGTTGTGAGGATGATCCAATTATGGCACATACTGGCTTCCAACCTGAGTAGGATTATCTAGACATTCTTGGAAGGATTTAACTTTGTACAAAAATAATTGTCTCATAATCATATGCCTTTTTGAAAAGAAAAAATGGGAAAAGAGTTCCTGGAAAGATTTGGGGGAGGCTATTGCCCAGCAGTGGGACTGTATAGGCAAGAAAAAACAAGTCTTGTGTATACTTACTAAGGAATCTCTCCTATCTGGAACTTAGTGCCTGCTTCCTGCTTAGTAACAATGTTGGCTAGATCACAGTTGCACAGCCAGTTGTTGCCAGTCATTCCTAATATTTCTAATTTGTTCCATGGCATCAGGTCAGTGGATAGCTCACTGAGGTAGTTATCATCAAGGTACACCTGTATAACAAATGATAATATTGTAGAACATAAAGTAGCATGGAGAATAACTTTTTAATTATAAGGGGATTATTTTTGGATGTTCAGTATGAAATCTATCTCTCTGGCAATTTACCCAGAATTTACATAATCGAGCATTATTTCTATCAAAGCTTTTTACACTTTATCTCTGCTAAAGTAGGAAAACCACTTACTGATAAAGTGTGTTAAATTTAAAGAGGAAAAATAAATAAAAATACTTGAATACAAAAGTCAATTAATGTCAGTCTTATCAGTGTTACAAAACATAACTCATGTGAGCTCATGTTTTGGGAATTCCCATAGTAGATAAATATTTCTGCCTCCTTGATAAGTTGGTACTTATGTTGTATACCTACTTATCTGCATAACAATTGTCAATCTAATTAGTGTATGTTATTGCAATAGAGTCAATCAATTTTTAGGATAAATGTGGCAATGTACTGATTGATTGTGTATCAAAACATAACACTACAATGATTAGTAAGCTGACCTCGATCCGCGACTGTCATGTAAGCACTCAAAAACTGGGCCAAATTGGATTGCATGCAGTCTATAATCTGATGATTATATGCTTACCAAAATGTGTAGAATAAGTACATTTATTTCTAATAAACCATGTTACTAAGAGCTTATAATAGAATATCAGTCACAAATAGACGAGTGTCGTCATCCTGAGTAACGTTAATCATTGAGAGAAAACACTTTAGAGCCATGATTGACAAGCCAAACTAGATTTTGTTCGTTAAAAATATCAGAATAAATTATTTCCGCTTTGATAATAACGTAAACGCGCCGAAGTCGCATTACGCATACGAAAACGATTGAAGGGTTTTTCCGCGTTGATGCTACTATCTAAACTTGGTTGGGACATGCGTTACTCACTTCCTTCAAGGTCCATTTGTCTTTCAATCCGCGGAAAGCATTATGGCTGATGTATCTCAGATTTCGGTTGTGACAAAGGTGAAGTACCCTCAAGTTCTTGAGTGGGGAGAACGTGCTACGTTTCACTTCGTCCAAATAATCGTTTTCGCCGACTTCCAATTCGATCAAGTTCGTTAAGCCTGCAAAAAAACTGATTCTATTATTATTATGAACTTCCGTATTTACGAGTACGTATATATAATATACGTACGGATTGTTTACTTAAGCACCAGAGTAGGTATCTGTAATTTTAATAGAGTAGTGTGTACATTTCTATCAAAAAAAATTAACTATTTACTCCGTTATAGAAAAGTAGGTAGATACACAGTCTTGAAATAGATACTTTGATAGTTATAAACTTCATAATATGCTCCAGATTAATATCGTTGCCAAACATCGGGTCCAATTCGTGCTAAATTAATAGGCTAGTGTTATAAAAGCACTCGAGTGCGAGATTGAAGTCAAATCATGGCGATTGATTTGGCAGTAGTAAAGATAAATAACGTCGTAAAAATCTTCTTTGAATTTGGTATTTCGCGTGAGTTGATAACAACAGGTTCTGAGTAGATTGTTATTTTGTATAGTACCTCTCTATGACTCAACAGACATCTTCGTTATGTCCAGTACATTTATACTATTTGTCCACTACAAATAAATTAGAAAATAAAAGTAATAAAAACTAAAATCCAACTACGACAAAAAAGTTAACTAAAAAAGTTTAACAAGAATCACAGACAGACAAATTATTTAGGGGTTATAAAATATTATATTATATAATATTTAAAATGTGCTAATTGAATCCTTTCATTTTATACCCAAAATGGAATCACATTTTATTATTTCATGACTTTATGTCCTCTAGCTAGAGGGCCTATAACCAGCGGACGACCAAGACGCTTCCGATACCCCATTTGTCAAATTCTGATAAGTAGTTTAGAAGTTACGAGGGTATAGATGTACATAAATACATACCGGTCAAAATCATAACCCTCCTTTTTGCTTCGCCGTAGTAGGGTAATAAATATCTGTTATTTCATTAGGTAACCAAACGCTACGACTAAACGTATTCTACAAATTGGTTCCGCACGGATTAATTGCATTCTTCAATATAAAGTCTGTACATTGTCCTATCTAATCTATTAATAATTCCTATGAGAATAATAATAAGTGTATTTAACTATTTACCTACGAAGCTGTCATCATTGAGTTCGACGATGGGATTGTTGTTAAACGTGAGATATTTCAGGGACTGTCCGACGAGGCTCAGACTTTCCGGCACGGTTACGAACTTGTTGTCCGACAAATCAATCTGTTGTAACTTCGCCAACCCTTTGAACGCATCTAGAGGTATGCTGTCGATATCGGTCTTGGCCAAGTCCAAAACCTGAAATTAAAAAAAAAGACGTGTATTTATAGGGGAAGCATAACGCAGCGGGAGTCCCCTGCTATCAATAGAAGATGCTCTTCTCAAGGGTCTACGTGAAGTTAATAAAGATATCTGAGACTTCGATCCTTTTGCATAATATTGGAATGAAATCTTAATTGGAAATGATTGTTGTATCTAATCTCGGTCATTAATCTTTCATATATTTTAATTAATGATGGCGAGAGTATCTTGTATAACGTGACTAATACTCATTATTCTTGACTTTGCAAAGTCCCTTCTAGTAGTAATAGACTTTTTAATATTCTCATGACGTCTTAGCTGAGGTTGACACAATACTTGAAGAACTCGTCCCATCGTAAATCAGAATTTTATTGCTTCAATAAAAAAGGCAGAGTTTGATAACCTCGTTTTTTATCAAGTAACTTGCAAAGTTATCAATATACACATTAAATAATTATCTGAAGTTGGTTTAGATTTTCTACATCCTAATGATTATTCTACAGGTGTGCGTTACAAAGCCAAAGTGCGTTCAAGTAGTTAGTAGTTACTAAACAGGCGGATGCATTCGTGAACTTTGTTTTATAAACTCTAGCGATCAATGTTAGTGATAGTGATCCCTAAATAAATGTAGGTCACCCCATTTTTTAGGTTTCGTAAGTGGCGATTAAAGAATTATGTCAGTTATATGAACAGCAGCGCATACATCACTGCGCAACCTTGGCTTCCCTTGAAATTCTGAAGTTTAAAGAAGCTACGATAAGATCTCTATGTGTTATGCCAGAAATGTTTTAAAGGATCCGATTAGGTATTGGCTTTTCAGGAGTTCCTGAACTGAAAATTAGAAAATCGCCAGAACAAACATACATAAAATAGATCCATCTCTTACCTGCAAATTAGTAGCACTAGCCAATGCAAGGATAGTCACATGATCGAGGATCTCAATAGGGTTGTTGTTGAGGTACAGCCTTGTCAAGTTCGGCGTGTACTGGAACAGATACCGGTCCAGCGAGTGGATGTCATTGTGGCCCAGGTTCAGCGTCTCCAGGGCAATGTTGGAGTATATCCCGTCAATGTAACGCCCTTGGAAAATCTCGCTTCTCAACACATCGCCTGGAAACATACATTATGTTTACTTTAATATTAAAACTAGACCTATTTCTGATTATGTTTTAGAGAAGTTTTGTCTAAACTCAATACACTTGTAGTTTTTGCATCAATATAACTTCCTGCTTTGTACTTTGTATTTGTATTCTGAAGTTGCATACGGCTCATACCGTCCGCCCACTTTCCTAGTGATTTATAGTTTTCACTGTGCCAGAACGGTGGTTGCGTTTTATTCACTATTTATTAGTTTAGATAAATACTTCAACTCTGTATTAGAAAATGACCACCCTTGCAAAGTCAAGAAATATATTTTAAGCTAAAAATAATAATGATCACCATACAATTTGTACAATCTACTTAATATTTGTTCTGTTGAATGTTGTATTACTTTCATCTCGAGAGTCAGAATCTGTGGCCTTTGTTTGATTAATTATTGACTAATGAGCATTAATTGTGATACATCGTATTTATGATATTAATAGTTTATCACGCGCTCGTAATTGTTTGAGTTTACTTTCTAACGAGCTACCAAATCGACAGAATATTTTCAGAGATCACCTCCGTGTACACACTTTCTTCATGTTTATGTATTTATGATGATTAGATAAATGTATTTTGCGACTTCTTATTGTACACATGAATGTTGAGATAAGAGATAAAATATTTTATCACACGTATATTCCTATACATCTACGGTGTGATAGTGGCACTATCAGAAACTTGTTTACAGTGTTGTCCTCAAGGCGTGTCCTAATTTAAAATTCCATGTGTCGGTTCAATACAAGGAAATCTTAAATTAGAAAATTGTCTCACAAAACTATAATTACGGATCATTGAACCTGGCCTTTGATTGAACCTTCGCTTGCTCGAGGATTAGCTCTGTTGTTCTTGTATCGCTAATGATTTTTTTGTCGTCCATGTTTGCACGTTAGGTAGGTATGTTCCGTTTAGACTTTGTTGTTAATTACTTGTGGATCTGAATGCGATAGGTGTCTAGTATAATCTAGATTCTTAACAATAGATGAGAATTTGCTTTATTCTCTTAGTAATCTAGCAGGTATTGCCTCATTTATGCCATTAAGATCCAATCTGAGTTAGTCATCACATTATATTATTGTAATAAGTATCTAGAAATAATCATGTTTAGGTAAATTAAATCATGCGTAAACGCAATAAAGATCCGGTTAAGGATGGAGTAGTACCCTGTGACAATTGGACAAGCAATGTGTTGTTTCCTACTATACTTTTGCCCGAAACGACAGCTTGCCAAAATCTGATGCTCTTGTAGTCCAGTTGTTTATTATCCGGAACTTACAACTTAATATGCAATTAGAAATACAGAAAACGAAACTCCTCTTTACATGCATGTCTTAGTCAAGGCTATTGTTAGATGGTGTTTACGACATTTTTCTGAATCAAAGTGTTGCAACGTAGCGTTCTTCGGCGAAACCATATAAATAAATGTACCACTGACGGTGACTAATATTATGAAAGATGTTGAGTGAACACTCGTATCTGTGTAGAACGTGAAAGATAATAAATTGTTTACTACATTAGCAAAATTATTGCGCTAACTGGTTTCATACATATGCTATTAATTCATTGCATTGTAGATATGCCAGTATGCTAAGGCATTTTAAATACGAATAGATCAAAAACGCAAAAAAATAAATTCATGAATGGGTTTCCAATCTAGATGTATTATGTATATCACGCCACGTTTGAAGGTACATTTAGCAGAATTCATTCACCTTTAGAATGGAAAGTTTGAAATCATAGACGTAATGGAAACTTCTACACTTCACTAATGTTGTTTATGGATTTGTTAGAATTATTTGTTTGAGATTTAGATCATCTTTATTCAGTGTTTATCTGTCTGGTCCACTTATTTCTGTATAATAAGTTGAGGGGGATCTGAGTCTTATCTATCTATATTAATAAAAAGAAAAGTTCCGACTGACTGACTGAATGACTCATCAACGCCCAGCCCAAACCGTTGGAGCTAGAAAGCTGAAATTTTGCACAGAGGTTCCCTTTATAATGTAGGCAAGGAATAACGAAGGATTTTTCGAAATTCAACCCCTAAGGGAATCAAATAGGGGATGAAGGTTTGTATGAAAAATCCTATTCCTTGAGGTAATAAACATGAAACTTCGCACGAATACTAACTTATTTAAATAAATTATAAAGTATGTAATCAGGGTATCAAAGTTTGTATGGAAGAATTTTATCGCGCTGTCCGATTAATTCGAAAATCAGGGTATTTATACTTGAAACCGAAAATAAAGAATAATTGTATCAGGGTTTTTTGAAAATCTACCCCTAACGGGGTGACAAGGGTTACCCAATTTTACAGGAGAGGATTTTACTGCGTGGTTTAATGAACTTGAAAATTGGTATATCACCTATATCATAAAAGTCAAATAAAGGAACAGTCACCTTAGGATATATAACCTGAATTATCACACATAGTAGTTTAATCCCGGTAGTAACTACGTTCCGGTGAGATATTTTCCTTCAACCACGCGGGGGAAGCCGCGCGCAAAAGCTGCTAATGTTTTCCGAAAACATTACGAATAGAAACAAACAAAAAAACGGTTACGAATCGCTTTTCGAATTATTTGTAGATATAAATCGCAATGCCGATTGGACTAAAAACATTTGAATACTTTTATAAAGTTAATATGTTTGTTTACTACAAAATAAGGCCTTATTACAATTAGATTTTGAACAAAAGTGAAGCAAGCCGATATAATATGCTAAGCTCTTGTCTTCATCAGGATCTATATTCAAATGTCACCTGTCTAATTGCAGTATTCATTGTTACTAAGCATTTAAGTTGAACAGTTTATGTAGAACATCACGTCTGTTTTGTGATACATGTTTGCTTTTCTTGTGAACATAAATATCTGACCCAGATAAGTCTTTTCTGATCAATAATCACGTATTACGTCTCTCGCATCCATACATACGTTGGCGTTGATAGCTTAACGGTTGGGGTGGTCAACTGGTCAATCTTCACGGCCAGTTATTATTTATTTTATTTGCAGAATACAGGTAGTTTGGTGCTTCGAAAAATATATTAGTAAATCAACATTGCGAAAACTATGAATAAGTAGATAGTAAATTGTTATTTTAGCAAGAATGGTGACAAATATAATTATATCCATTGTCAAATTATGTTGTCCCCTGTTTAGTCAACAAACAAGTTGATGGTAACCTCTCACATCTGGCTTGAATATTGTGTTTGCCTACCTGTGCCTGCGCTAAACTGTAAAGTCAAATGATATCAACATCATACATACCAGAAATGTAATTGTTGCTCAAATCCAAGTAAACCAATCCCTCGATGTTACTGAAAGCATCATCGTCGATGTCGGCGATCTCGTTTGACTTGAAGCTGATTGCGACTCTCTTGCCCGGCACCATGGGCAGTGTCGACACGTCCGAAATTGTATTGTTGAAAAACGTTATCAACACATGCCCATCTGGAATGTCCAAAAATACCATTACCCCACCTACTTTCAACTTTCCACTACTACAAACAAAAGTTACTCCAAAATCTAGTAGCAATACTTTGCATATATCACGTTAATAACGGTTTATAGTTCTGTTAACACTTCATCAATATTCATAAAACTATGTATTATCATAAAACCTAATCCATTCCACCCACGGTAAACTTCACTGCATCCATAAACGTACATACGTAACGTATGCACGACTCTCCCAATTTATTATGTCACACTAAAACTTTATCAGATGTTGAACATCAACCGATGGTTATATTTGGGAAACGTTGAATATAAAATTTGATAGAATTGCAGCTATTTGTTTTGTTCGAGTCATACTTTGGCTTGCAATAGAGTACGATGATAAATCTAATCCCGTTCTTGTGTCCCTTCATGTCGGTGATGTTACCTTTGTCTACGCTGTTTATCCTCTCCGGCCATTTTTTGGGAATCTCATCTATATTACGGCGCGAACAGTTTAATGTTAGATTGGAAGAATCTTGTATGGTAATATCACATGGTACGTTTTCCGCGTCGGCCTCTTGTGCGCGGCTCGACGAAACTAGGACGCATAATATCATTAACACCTACAACAAAGAAACACCATTACTTATATAATCTTTTAGGTACACAAACAACGATCGTCTCTGTTTTCTATCTCGGTCACTACGGTCACTCACTTTGCATATCGTTGGGAAATACATTTTCATCAACATTAGAAATGGTACTGGAGAACACCTTCGGATCACAATACGTTTTATCTTATCAGTTAGGAGCCGCCTGATATCACGAGTGACATGAAATGAGCGAGCGTCTCATTGGTCGATGTTTGTTTGTGCTATCGTCCTACTAATAAGTATGGAGCGCCGCTTGATGATCAAACATTGTCTTTTATTTTTAGGAAATCCTGAACATAACGGCAGCAAAATTGGAAGAAATTATCAAACCACTGAGCGATAACGAGTACGAGCACGAGTTGAAACACAAATATGCCGAGATCGGCTCTCCAGACTCGACTGAGGAGATGAAGAACTTGGAGAGCCGGCAGGCGGCAGTCACACTACTACAGATAAAAAATTACGACCCAAGTAAATATGCGGTCAAACAGGAAGACGAGCCTCATATAATGTTTAACAGTGTGCAGAGTTTACCGCCCTCGGACAGAGCGAGAGAGGTGATGCATTGCAATACCGTCATCGATATTATAAGCAAGGCTGTAGCGGTCGCTCAAAGGGAAAATGAAGAATCTCAGAAGTATCCACCGAACTACGCGGGTGTCATAGACCGGACGCACGCGACAAGCGCGGGCGACAGCTACCCGCACGAGTACGCCGACGAGCAGTACGCCGCGTATGCGGCGCCGCAGCACGCCGACAGCCCGACAGGCAACGAAGACCATGACAACAAGGAGATGGACCTCTCTCTATACAGTTCCGTCAAGAACGAGCCCAACGAACAGAGCGACCAGCAGGATCACACGAACACGTACTTCCACGGTGCACTCACACACAAGACAAACTTTGTTGATGAGTACAAGCAACACGTATTCGGACGAACCAAAATGAAAACGTCGAAAGAAAATTCATCAGTGTATGAAGATTGTAGTAGGAGCAGTAGTGGGTCGGACCCGGACAGGCTACAGATGGATATATCTCAGATGTCGCAGGTGAGGCCCTTACACAATTTAATGAGCATTAATTTCAGTAGCATGTTTAACAAATGAAGGTCAACTAGGTATTCTGCCGTCCACAATAGAAAACGAGAGATAACGAACAAGGTTGGGATGACGTCATTGCATCCAGCGACATTGAGTGATATTTTTGCAACCTGTGTGACCTCCAAACATTGTACTGATATCATCAACCTGTTTGTACTTTTATGGGTTCAGACCCTGGGTCCCACGATCTGATAACAGATTTTGACTGTCTCGTTGGTCTCAAGCGCAAATGCTGACCGTGGGGTTCCTGGGTTCGATAACCAGGTCAGGCAAAATGGAAAACCCCAATAGTTTTCCATCAGGAATTTCACTGTAGCAGTCCGGTTTCTTGATTCCGAGATGAGCTCGATTAGTATAACATATATGGTAGCAATTGGCTCGCCTCGTTTAACACGGGACTTAAACATAATTGACGAAATTTATGTTAACCTCTGTCGACTCCTTCCGGGAATCCAGGCGTAATGTTATTTCATCATACTTATTTTGATGTAGAATTGTCCAAATATCATTTAACTGTATGTTACAACATCTAAAATCCAATCCTTCGAAACAATTAGTCTCTGTAAAGCAAAATAAATATTTTGTATATTACAGGACGACCCTGAAGAGACACAGTCAGCACGATCGACCCAATCTTCGCCGCAGCCGCCGATGGAACATGAACAAGACAAAGAGTCGCTGTGGCAGGCTCTACACAGACAAAACGGTGAGCACACACATACATACAGATAATATGTTCAAAGAGATAACGTTGATTGACAGGTTGCAAGATTTGCGATAGCGAGTTTATGTTTAAAGTGTTATCTACAAGTTGCAATTGATTAAAGACAATCAAGGTATAATGAACAAAAAGTGTAATTTCTTTTAAAGTGCCACACAAAATTCGTTGCATATCTAATTATCAGCTTTATGTGTATGTATTGGGTTCGATTCCTGGCTAAAGCAGGCACCGTATCAAAATTAAATGACAAAAAATGCAGTTATAGCCCAGTCTTTAACGACACAAAAAGGCGAACGTCGCAAACGCACATGTGACTACGAATTTGTTATATTATGTTGTTAGGGCCCTGAGAGTAGTTTATACCCAAGTTTGCAGGTCTGAAAACCTTGTGCTACTCCCATGGTGCTCGAAAAACTGCGAAATTCTGCCACTAGTTTCAGTTTTTTATTTAAATATATTAAGGACGCGATTTATACAACCAACAACATATAAAAACAATGCTATGTTTGATGTTGTTATGGCCTGGAATAGTTATAGTTTTCTCCAAAATCGAGATTTTTTACTATCAACTAAATTTTGCTGTTCTGCATAGTTATGATTTTAACACTGAATTTCCATCTCCATAACTCACCCTGTATATGTTCCTACACATGAAATGGTCAACAATGTTTTCACTTGTATCTGACATTGAACTTTGGCACTTTTACTTTACTATTCACATTTATAAAAATATTATGCAGAATAATTTAAGTACCATGTGCAGGGAATAAACCGTAGAAGTGACATCAATGAATGCCAACTTGAACTCTATTACAACAAACAGAAAGTTCAATTTCGCCAGTATAGAGTCGCTAACCTATCAATAACGTGATTTCATCAAACTATTGCACTTCACAAGCAATCAATTTAATTATGTGCATTATTTTATTGTTTTTCATTGAACAACTATCGACAAACATAATTAAGTTCTCGTGTAATAAGTAACTCCTTTGTGTGAATCTTTGAACGTAGGCTACGTTCAAAGAGTCACAAAAAGTACTTTTACCCAAAAAGTACCGGTTTTGGGAAAACGTTCTATTCCGTAAATACAGCCTTATCATTAGTACCGTATGCATTTTGAGGCCGCTAATAATTATGTGACTTGCAGTTAAAGTGCAGGCCATCCGTATGCAGATTAACTTATAACGATTTTTTTCATATATAATTCACAAAAAGGTTGTTTTAAACCGTTTTTGCTCTGTACATACAGGCTGAGTGGCAGGGTGTCGCATTATTTGGAAATATTTCTTTATATTATAAATCCTTTAATTGTGGTCTACAAACAAAAAAACCATATATCTGTCTAAACATCACCAAAATTACTAAAACTTAGCTCAATCGTAAAATTTTTGCTCGAAAAGATTCGTTCTAAATTGAAACTCTTTAAAAAAAGAAACAATGGACCATAATTTAAGATTAATAATTAAATTTAGAAATTACGAACTTCAATAGAAACTTTCATTAGCCTTCCCTTATTTAACCCGTTTAGGGGGTGAACTTTCAAAAGTACTTTTGCTATTTATAAGGAACTATTGTACAAAGTTCTCTGTCAGTGAATGAATGAATTTAAGATTTTCAGAAAGAAGAAGGTTTTGCGCCACATTCACAAAATGAGCTATCGTGTTAAACACAAAATTGACATTGCTCAACTGGTTTAACGACAATAGCGTTAATTAATATGACAAAAAAATCTTAATTATTTCTTATTTCATTTGTCCAGGTCGCAGCGGCGAAGCAACACAGTTACTACGGCGTCTGATCAACAGCAAGCAGCTCGGCATGACAGTGTCACCGCTCAGGACCCCCGCCTCCCCGCTCTCTAGCACCATGCAGCAACCGAACAACGGAGCTGTGTCACCGGTCAGTACATATTACATTAAATGCGAAATTTCAGCTTAACTAAAGCTACGGTCTGCCGCAGTCAACTAATGTATATAGACGCTCAAAATCCTCAGACCTTCTCTGTAGTGACCAAGCTTCGTCGTATCGTAACTAAATGAAACGCAGCACTCGAAACGAAACAAAAGTAGAACGATTAAGGGAAAACTTCACCAATGTAACTGATCGCGATCAGCATAACTATACGTCATAGTGCCATCCGCGAAGATGCGCCCCACTCTTCTTCCTAAACGTGGTTACTGTACTGTAAGCGATTAGGAAGAAGATTGGGGCGCATGGAACTATCTATAAACCGTGTTCAAAAGGTATTAGTGTCACCATTGTTGTGAAATATTGATTCTGACAGATCTTGAACGCGGTTTAGATGTGCTGATCGTTCAGTTTCATTGGTAAAATTCGCCCTTAACCGCGCAGAACTGCACCTTGTCCGGTGTATGCTGCACATAGATGCAGAGCCATCGCCCTTTGATGCGTGCTCAGTGCGGTCACGCAGCCTTTTGACTAAGATCTGCGTAGACCCTCGTAGCTGAGTTTTGAGATGCTTAGATTTTAGGTCCGGATATCAAGACGGATAGTAAGACCCCATCAGAGATATCAAGTAGGTGCTAAACAGTAACATGAACACTTGCATTTGAAGAATGACTTCCTGTTAAGTTAAAATAATAATCGACATGTGTATCAAAGTAGATAACGAAATGAACAATAGATTTATATGACAAATTTCTACGAAACGTAGATATGAAAGTAAAAATAAGCCGTAGAAAGATAATTATTATCCTGCGCATTTTGTATGAAGAAGACTTAGATAATATTTGATGGATACTCGTAAACACTCGTAAATAAACGATACCGCGCTGGGCTTGATAATCATCACTTTGTAATCTATTAATACTATACATTTTTACCCAATAGGTTAGGTACTTACTTACATAATAACATCGAGCATATTCCAATGCGAGTACATAGAAAATTAGAAACTGCAGGATTCGCTATGACCACTTATTTACCTTTTACTTTCAACAGATTATGTCTGAACACTTACCGTAAAACTCTATTGTACTAAACGAATAAGGAAATATGCTCGCATACGTGTTCCGCATTTGAGTGTTATTTTATTATCACTAGTCATGCACGAGAATGAAACAATATCTATTTCGTATCAGTGGTGTCTTCGAATTTATATCGTGATTAGAAATATAACCAATGCACGATTCTTTAGATAGTAAACATAATATTTTACATGAGAAAAATTACCCTTTTCTGCCTATTTCCCATAATGATCAATGAACAATGCAAAGAATTAGGGACTACTCACACTTATTCAGCTCTATTCAGCGTTTGACCATAGAAAACGCGCGAAACGCGTAAGCGTCCTTTCAGCTATCCGCAGCTGAAAGGACGCGTACGCGTCTCATACAAAATCGTAGTTTTCTATGAGCAAACGCTGAATAGAGCTGAATAAGTGTGAGTAGTCCCTTAGTCAAAATTGCCACATTTAGCAGATGGATTAGTGATTTCAAAAATGTTTTTTTTAAGTTAATGTACTTCGAAGTTACATTGTTCGTGTTTATAATTTATGTGGAAATCATTTGCTTAAATTTTTCCTACGATTTCTATTTAGAAGCTTCAAATATGAATAGAAAACCATCAGGAATACAAAAAATATTGGTAATCTAATGTTCACTCTAATATTTACGTTGTCTTATCTGTCCTAACGCTTTCTTGGCCTATTGCCAAGGTCCGCAGCGCTTGAAGGAGCTATCTGCTCATGCGCATGTTATCTACAACCATATGCTCCGCTTCGTCGTCCACTTTATGACTAATTTCTAGTTTTAGACAGGACGACTGTTGGGTTTAATCTGATACATGCAACCATTGGGGCGTTTTTCCACTACCATCGTCCCGATCATTGTCGGTCAGACAATGTACAAAGAATGGCAGAATATTGGAAAAACGCCCTTCATTACTAGTATAAATGCAGCTTACCAAAGGAAAATTGTTAATTGATTCAGGCGTGACTTGGCGGAAATACAATAGATGTACACATAACATGACGTACGTAACTATTCCTAAAGAGTCATAAAACACCCTGTAACCCTGTGTTATTGATTTCTTACAGGGTTTTTTGCCAAATTAGGAATAGTTAAGCGGACTAGGTTACTAAATATATGTATGTACGTCTCTTTTATTTTATAAAGGAGAAGTGCCACAGGTTCGCTGTAATAATCGATTCGCTTTAGCTAACTTAGTTTATCTACCTAACTCTAGACGATATCCGCCAGCTTTTGGAAATAACAGATACTGTCAAACTTCTATGAACTGTCGGCCTTGCTTGGAAACAAATACAGAATCTCATGCACAAAATAAAATAAAAACAATGCAGCTGGGTACAGCAAACACGACACAGATTTCAATTTAAATGATTACATCTGTATTATTTAATTACTCTTAACACACTGATAACAATTAAAAGCCGCACTGTATGAACAATGTATTTGTTTGTGATAAAAGATTACCTTACACTAACTACGATGTGATCTCCCCCCCTGCTGAATTAGTAGCGAACGGTCGTGCCTTTGGTTAGCTCCATAAAAATAAATGTAAAAAGTGTTTCTAGCAATACTTGTCCCCCTAATTATTGCTATTTAGTGAATGAAACCTAAACTCCATTGAACTATTGCAAAATTACGTGTATAAAATCAGTGCAAGTGAACATTATTTTGTAAATCAAGAATCGAAGCAAATTCGTAAGAGTGACAATTTTTGTTCGTGAGACTGTGACATACCCACTAATTATAAATTGTCATCAATGTGCCTATTATGACAAATCACAGTTGTTCTACATAGCACTTGATAATTTCACAATGCAAGTTAGTACCGAGATAGCGCCTATTCAAACAGTGCAGATAGCAGTGTAAGGAGACTCGAGTTCGATACTGCTCACCGATTTACTTTTTGTCTTTTCGATATTTCTTTTATTTTTCATATCATTATGTCCGTTCAACGCTCGCCTCCGAGCTCATTACCAGTTAAATCTCCAACTTCGATGCATTATGGATCGGACTCTGCAATCAATAAAACATCGAATGAAGTAACAAAACGATTTAAGCGTACTTTCAATGAGTATTATGATCACTCCACTCCGTCGGATGATGTCGTTAAATCGATGTTCTCCGAGCTCAAAGAACAAATAGAACTAAAGTTCGAATCATTGACTAGTTCAGTGAATACCCTTACTAAAACAAACGAAGAAATGCATAATTCAGTTCAATTTATGTCTGCCAAATATGACGAGCTATTGTCGAAAATCAATTGTCTGGTTAACGAAAACACCGATTACAAAGCCCGCATTAAGACTTTGGAAAATAAATTGGAACACTTTGAAAATAATATGCGTTCTACTTCTATGGAAATTAGAAATATCCCGAAGCAAAGCAATGAAAATAAAAAGGATATGACCAACATTGTCAAAGATATCGGCTCAGCTGTTGGATTGGAAACTCCTATTCAAGACCTGGAAATTAGAGACATTTACCGATCTAAGTCTGAGGTAATTATTGTTGACTTCACTTCTGTAACCAGAAAGGAAACTATGGTATTTGCGTCCAAAAAGTTTAATAAATCCAATCGTGAAGCAAAGAAGCCTCAACTAAACACGGCCCTGTTAAAAATACTGGGACCAACAAAACCAATCTTTATCTCCGAGTCCTTAACCCCTAAAGCTCAACATCTGTACTACATGACAAGGGGGTATGTTAAAAACAATAAACTCGCAGCTACGTGGACGTCCTACGGCAAAGTTTATGTGAAGAAGCAGGAGGGTCAGGCGCCTATTCGCATTAAAGAAGAAGCTGAAATACTCAAAATTATAATATGACTAAATATAAACTATTTTTTGTTGCTAGTATATTTAGCTTTTATACGTTTTTTGTGCTTGATTCTTACTAGGCATTTATTAATTATGTTCTTGATAGTCATTCTATACTCAAGCGATGTAAATTGCATATTGAAAACTACACATGGTAAATATACAAATCTATTCTGTATTTCAGCTGCAGTCGAGCTAGATCTATTGTCGTATAATTATAATTCCGTTTTAATAACAACGAGTATAGCACGTAAGTCAAGGAAATACGTTCTAAAACAAAAAAAAAAAATTGTATGCATGGTAATTCTCATATTCGACTTGATACATTCTGGACATATACTCACCATACACGTACAGTTCTCAATCATAACTGCCTCAACTACACTTACATATACCACCATTTACAGTTACCATAACCGATTCACTTTAATCTGTTGTACACAATTCGATGTATCTTTTGTGCATCTCATATCCCATAAGTCATCCTTAAAGACAATTTATTTTAAAATTCGATAACTTTGGTCTTGAATCTATTCATAACAGTCTCGATTCTTTAGTGGTCGCTAATTCTATGACATGCGAGGTTGAAGATATAAAATCCATAATACCAATACCAAACAATAAACTAAAAATTCTGACTCAAAACATTAGGAGCATAAAGTGTAATATGCCTAGTTTTAATACATTATTGGCTCGCTCGGACGTTGATTGGGATATTCTTATTCTAACGGAGTGCTGGCTCAAGTCTACCCAATCCATACCTGTGCTGGATGGATATATCTGTACCTCTACGACTTCTCATAACACTCAAAATGAAGGTGTTGTCATCTACCATAAAAACAATTATAAAATTCTAGCTGAGGAACCTCCCGTCATCGATGCTAATTGTCTTTTGTTGAAACTGAGCGCGGATACATGCATTATCGGAATTTACCGCCCTCCAGGTCAGCGTAACACGAGTGGTTTCTGTACTTCATTGGATGAACTGCTAAGAAAACTATCTAACTACCAAAACATAATCATTTGTGGAGACGTAAATATCGACATAGCTGCTAATACTAATGATAAGCGCTCCTTCGAATACCTCAACGTCTTGGCTAGTCATTGTATACTTCCCGCTCATACCATACCTACTCATGGCTTCACTTGTCTGGATCATATTATGATTAAAACTAAGTTGGAGGCCACATGCTTTACTGCGGAATCGTCAGTCACGGATCATGAGTGTGTTGGCATTGCTATTAATCTACTCACGAGACGCTTCGCGCCTTCTCTACCGATGAGCCGTATCAATTATTCCGGACTAGACCACACTATAAATGAAACTAATTTTAAACCTATACTTGACTGTAGTGATGCCAATATAGCTACCGATCAACTCATTTCCTTATTGGACAAGGCCATTCAGGATAACTCACATAAAGTTAAAGTGTCTAATAGGAAAAGAATAAACAAACCGTGGATTACTACTGGTTTATTACGATGCATGCGTAATAGAGATAATCTGCACAAAAAGCTTAAAAGGAATCCTATTGATGAAGCACTTAATCTAACATACAAAAGATACCGAAACTTTTGCAATGCTATCCTAAAGAAACAGAAGAGAATATATGAGAAACAGGAAATTGAAAATTCAAAAAACAACAGTAAAAAGCTGTGGGATGTGATTAAAAATATCTGTAGTACTAACAAAAAGACAGACCATTCTTCGGCTCTAATTGAAACTGATAATCCTAAAAACAGTGTCGATGACGCTAACAAATATTTTACGGATGTTGGACAGAGTCTGGCGGAGGAAATGATTGGTAACACCGATCTATTGAGTTGCTGCCGGACCTCTATTCCCGCATCACCAAACTCACTTGTTTTGCTTCCTGCTGATGAAAAGGAGGTGGAACTTCTCGTGATGGACTTGAGAGAGGGTACAGCTGTTGGACTAGATCAGATATCGAGTAAAATTTTAAAACGCTACGTTAAGCTGCTTACACTTCCACTCACTCACATCTGCAACCTTGCCTTTTCTACTGGTACCTTTCCACTGGCGTTGAAGATAGCTCTTGTTAAACCTATTCACAAGGGAGGAGACAAATACTGCATTAACAACTACAGACCAATTTCGATTCTTCCCACTTTGTCCAAAGTTTTAGAACGACTGATTAACAAACGCCTCATGAACTTCCTTGAGACAAACGCCTTCCTATCACATATGCAATTTGGCTTTCGTTCGGGAAGGTCAACTGATGACGCTGTTCATGAACTCACTAACCATATTGTCACTAACATTGACTGTGGCAGGAAGTGTGTTACGGTGTTCCTTGATTTAGCCAAGGCCTTTGATACGGTCCCTATTCCACTGTTATTACATAAACTCGATAAAATTGGTGTCAGAGGTCTTCCATTCGAACTGCTTAAAGACTACTTAAGTAATAGGAAACAACGAGTGAAAATTGACAACTGGACTAGTGATGAGCTGTCTGTGCGCTATGGCGTGCCGCAGGGCAGTGTCCTGGGTCCTAGCCTTTTTCTTGTGTATATTAATGACTTGTGCCAACTCCAACTTAAACAAGGAAGACTGCTATCTTTTGCGGATGACACTGCGCTATTTTTTAGTGGTAAAAGTTGGGAAGATGTTTTCCAAAGTGCCCAATATGGTCTCAATGAAGTATGCCAATGGCTGAAACACAATATCTTGACGCTAAATGTTACAAAAACCAAATATATGGCCTTTGCACCTAGGAGAAATCTTCTGCCACCCACAACTCTCAATATTACTGCTCACAATTGTACCTACTTGATCCCTCCTTCGTGCCTTTGTACACCCCTACAAAGAACGGACGTTATTAGATATCTTGGAGTGTATATCGATCAAACACTAACTTTTAAGCCTCACATTGACATTCTTGTCACTAGGATTCGTAAGCTGATATACATTTTTAGGACACTAAGGCATGTGGCGGATGTTAAGACTACCAAAACGGTATACTCAGCACTCTGCCAGTCAATTGTCAACTATTGCATAACTTCCTGGGGAGGAGCAGGAAAGGTTCACCTTCTGGAAGTTGAAAGAGCACAGAGAGCCGTACTTAAGGTTGGAGCTGGACTCCCTTTTCGTTATCCAACTACAGAGCTGTATAAACGTTGGGATACGCTAACAGTTAGGCAGACCTTCATACTCACAATATTACGCAAAAAACATGCAGAAATAAAATATGACCCTAATCTCAATAAAGATAAGAGAAGGATAGGTAAAGTCTGTCCCACTAATTTCTTTCGCACCATTTTCTCGCAAAGGTTTTATTGTTTTCTTGGAGGATATCTCTACAATAAAATCAATACAACACTCCCATTGTACCCCTTGCTTAGACAGGCTTTTAAAGTAAATTTATGTAAATGGCTTAAAACTCACGATTATCAGGCAACTGAGAGGCTTCTGATCCCTATTCGCTAATTTTATATCTCGTTTAAAACATACACTATCGCATTCACACAAAACACACTATACACACACAGACACACCCCCATATACTACACACACTTACACAACATAGTATGTCCAGCTTAGATTAATTTTAGATTTATTTTTATCCTTATATTTAACTCTATTATAAAATTAAGTTAACTTCATCACATGTTTGCTAATTAATCTAAATTATAATGTACGTACTTATTAGGTGTTGGGGGGCCTGGTGACCCGTAACACAGGCATTTTATGCCTATTTCGGGCGCCAGTCTCTCACAAATGTTAACCCATTTTTTAGATTAAGCACTTCCTGTCCAAACCAACATTTGTGATGAGAAAATAAATAAATAAATAAAATAAATAAATAAATAAATGTATTTGTTTGTGATAAAAGATTACCTTACACTAACTACGATGTGATCTATACTTATAATAAATCTGTAGAAGTGAAAATTCTGTACATTGAAAATATCAAAAAAATTAATGGCAGGGGGTGTTACTAGACCGACACCGAACCCAAAAATGTGATTAAATATTTTTTTGTCTGTCTGTCTGTCTGTCTGTCTGTCTGTCTGTCTGTCTGTCTGTCTGTCTGTTTGTTCAGGTATCACGCAAAAACTACCGGTTCGATTGTGATGAAACTTGGTATAATTATTCTTTAGTATCCTGGGCACCACACTGGGTACTTTTTATCCCGGAAAAGTATCCTATCCTACGGTTGGGGGGTGTCAAAGTTTGTATGGATGAATTTTAACGCGCTGTCCGATTAACTCGAAACTCAATATTTATACTTAAACCCAAAAATTAAGAATAACGTGTAACAGGATTTTTCGAAATTCAACCCCTAAGGGGGTAAAATAAGGGATGAAAGTTTGTATGAAAAATCTTATTCCTTGAGGTAATAAACATGAAACTTCGCACGAATAGTTATCTAAATAAATTATAAAGTTTGTAGTTTTTTGTTTTTCTAAATTACCCCCTAAAGGGGGATTGGGGGATGTCAGTGTTTGTATGGAAGAATTTTAACGCGCTGTCCGATTAACTCGAAACTCAATATTTATACTTAAAACCCATGGGGATGTATGGGGTAATTTCCGACACTCACGCGGGCGAAGCCGCGGGCAGCAGCTAGTACGTTAATAAAATATTATTAATGAGTCAATCAAATAATGAGCTATCAAAATTTTATAGGAGCGATCAATACACAACAATATACTATTGTTATTTTAAATAGGTGATGCAAATGTAGGTTATAAAATACAGTCCTTGGCATACAAAAAGTGTCCTTATTTTCTAGTGTGTCATACATAATGGAGCTTATTATGTGTACTCTGCGGTTAAAAGGTTTGGCTTCGGAAGAGTCCTAACTTTACCTTGTGGCGGCATCAACATCGCCACATATATGCGAGGTACGCGTCACACTGACATCACGCGAAATCTTGCATCGCGCAAGCAGATTTTACCGCGCTATCAGCATTATACAGAGTGGATTTTTGAGATGCATTTCGTAAAGTAAAAGTTAAGGAAAGTCTCCTAAGACTATTTTCCTGTAGCTACAACCATTAATATAGCCCTAACTGCCCCATCTCAACAATCCACCCTGTATATAACTTTCCGACATCAATCTTTGGGAACTTGCCCACCAGACGGGTAATCTCTATAGTATCCTCTATACTCTCTCTCAATCTGAGTGAACTTTGCACCCTGTTCCTCATACCTCTATAAAGCTGAGAAACGACTAGAGATTCTTCTCCTACAGGCGGGAAATAGGCGATGAAAGTTTGTACGGAATTTTGTTATTTTTACAGAGACGGGCGCACCGTATGTATGTAACAAACAGAAATGAATGAATTAGTAACGTTAGTACAGAAACTTGCCTTAGTAACACATTGTTAGGATATTCTTTCTTTTTCGTGTGGTTAGTGACCCTGGTGTCAGAGTTTTTATGCATGCCGCCCATGGGCCTCTGACCTACACATGCCGTCGAGAAATATCTCATGCTTTCCGGTTTCCTGACGATGTTTTCCTTCACAGTTTTTGAAGTGATAATTATACAATACGCACATGAATCCAAAAAGTCAGAGGTGCGTGCCTTGGGCTCGAACTCGAGACATACTTGGCAGTCCAACGGTTACACCCATAGGCTGTTGTAGCTATAACTATAGTAAGGATGAAGTAAAGTGTGTGAAACAATAATAATGCTACTAACCTTCATGCTATCCTCTTGTGGTTGGGCTGAATTCCAACTAGCCACTGCACAAATTCCAGCAGTTTAATGCTGTGTGTCAAAACCACAAATGTTTTTTAAATTATTGTAATAATAATAACTGCCTCTGATGGACATGAGTGTCGCTTTTATAATTGCAAACAGTCATTAATATAACTTGTTTATACGGTTTTTTGTTGTAATTATTGAGTTTAGTTTAAATGCCAAAACTCAGTTCCTGTAAAACCAGTTCTTCAATAGTAAAATCAATCAATGGAGCGTATAATGTGTATTACGTACGTATTATTATATAGCAAAATCCAACACAAACATAACAGGCAGTACGCACGGTAAATAACTTATCTTTCGGTTGTTCTATAAGTTCATGCAATCCTGATCAAAATCAAAACAAACTAATGTCATTTATATTTGCTACTTGACACCATAGACATTTAATGACAGTAAAAAAATAATTAAAAGTAGTTCTTATTACGAGCGAGAATAATCAAACATGTTTACTTATAAACAGTACAAACGCAAAACTTTCTAAGCATGGCCCGTCTAATCACACCGTATAAAAAGCCTACACTACTTTACTTATTAAAATACAACTTATGTGTTGGAGTTCACTTCCATACTGAGAATATTCTACAATTAATATTAAGGTTAAAAATAGTTAGAAACTCCACGTGACAGCATGAATTAACTTTAATGTTATGTTAATGTTCATTTTCAATACATTTTCCTTGTCTCGTTAAAGATATGTGCTTATTGTTATCACTGCTCACATACCTGTGTACTATCGATGCTAGATCTTTGAAACTGAGATAAAATGTTCAGTTGTGAGATGTGCAGTTATCTATCATGTGTTTAGCTAGAACAATGTACCTATTACATGATGTATTGTTGTGTCTCTGTGAGAATTTGTTCACTTTAACGCGTAACAAAAAATAAATTCGTCTGTACTCTCATTTACGCAAATGGCAACAAATAATATGCATTTATTTAATACCCGATAAACTATTTTATTCCACGTCATCCAACGTCCAATGGCAGATTTTTATTTAGTTCATCTTCTCTGTCGTTGCTGAGGATCGCGACAACATCCGACGCGTCTACAAGCTATGCGGTCTTCTGCAGGTGCTGCTGTGGACCGCTTGGTGATTTTGTTGCTGCCACCAACAGCCTTCTTGATCGCGTCTGACCATCTTGCCGGTGCTCTGCCTTGAGCGCGTTTTCCTTCCACCCCGCCCCAGTATCAAAAGCCTTTCCAGACCATGCTTAGGTGAACGCATAATATGTTCGAAAAAGCTTAGGGCACGCTCCTGGCATATTGTAGACAGCCGCTTGGTGATTTTGAGTTCCTCCAGTATGGACTCATTCGTTCTCATGGCGGTCGCGGTATACGAAGTAGCCTCCGCCAACACCACATCTCGAAAGCATCGATCTTACTGCTGCTATAAAAAGATGGACATTACTAGAGCACGAGTCAGTCGTACTTCGGTATTCCGACGAAAATTTGTAAGAACCGCATCCACGGTTCTTAAAAAAAATCCCTAGACTGGTCATTGCACTTTTGGTCATATCAGTACGACGGCGGATTTCCTCAAAGCAGCTGCCCTCATTCGTGATCAAGGACCCAAGATACACGCACTCGCTGTCTTTCTTATATCCGTCAAGTAGATTTGAGCTCGGAAGAAGATGAGCACGGTCTACCACCATTACTTTTGTCTTGGCGTGGTTGATTTTGAGTCCAAGTTTAGCGCTCTCTGCTTCTATACGCTTCAGCAGAACTGCCATCTCTTCCTCGTTCGATGCAACTATAGTAGTATCATCCGCATATTTCAGGTACGTAAGTCTTTCCACCGCCAACAACGATTCCGCCGTGCCAACCAGCGCTCTCCTCATAGTATACTCCCCGTAGAGGTTGAATAACTTTGGTTATTTACTTCATGCACTTCCTAAACTCCGTGATTACTCTTCAAGATTCTGATATAGTTTTTAAACCACTGAATATGATCGGGACCAACGGTGCAACATGCTCTCCTTATTCCTAAGGCATGTCTATGTCGCAGGCAATTTAATGGTTCCGCTGTTTACAAAAACGCGCAGTCATTTAATTTGCCGAAGGAAAAATTTAAATTACCTTGTCACTTTATAATATGCCACAACATTTGATGGACAATTCAAACGCCGCGCCGTTTACAAAATGCCGCGGCAAATTGAAGTATTTAGTTATCCGGCACGTAAAAAAACGCTAAGGTGTCCATGGAATCTGGTGCTCGGAGGACACCGGCGGAATATTATGGGTACAAAAACTGATTTCGTATGCGTTAAATTGTAACATTTACAACTTAACGCATTATTTTTCGATAGTTTATAATCTGCCGGAAATAATATCGACAAATTGTGCCGAACTAGTACCGAACTTGCTTGCTACTTAACGCACCTTGCGCTAATACTAAATAGCCTGCCCAGCTGCGAGCAACTTGGAAATAGCGCTCGCTTCGTTCACTCGGCTCGCGCGCGGTTTGTCACAGTTCTAACCTAACCTAACCCATTTCACC
The DNA here is from genome assembly GCA_914767815.1 of Eupsilia transversa. Taxonomy (NCBI): domain Eukaryota; kingdom Metazoa; phylum Arthropoda; class Insecta; order Lepidoptera; family Noctuidae; genus Eupsilia; species Eupsilia transversa. Next base: position 5,462,692 of record OU611880.1, read on the forward strand.
CCGTTCACAATTTTTCGACTGTTTATAATCTAACGGAAATAATAACGATAGATTATAAACTAACGGTTCACAATGGTACGTTCACAACTGAATGGTGGCATAATAGGTACCTGATTGCTAGAATAAAGTCTGATTTGTCCAACCTGTGTTTTATGATGGTGATCCTATAATAACAATCAATGTCGAAATTATAACAATTGCAAGAATTGCCCATTTGCCCTCGGCATATTTCATAACTACGAGCGTTTTTTAACGGACGGCGCCGTTTGTATAATGATGAATCTAACCATCTACCTGCGACATCTACATTACAAGCCCCCAGCAAAAGGCTTGCTAGAAAATCTTAGCGCGCATACATAAACTCACGTCTTTTTCCAATGGGGGTAGGCAGACACTACGGAAGGGCATTACTAGAAATACAACAATCTTAAAAATACAAAAAAACGGAAGTTATCATAGTTACAAAGATTACGGCCAATCTTCTGTTGACTACATTATCTTAATTTCAACAGAATGGTGAATGGCACAGTTCGGGCCGAGGTTCAAGCGTGGCGGGCACGGCGCGAAGAAAACAAAGCTTCCCTGCACGAGCACAGCCGCTCATGGCCGTAGACCCGCCCGCCACCAACACGCAATGGCCACAAACAGCGTCTGAGAATGTAAGTGATTTATTATCAGTAACAGATGGGCATCACAACCCAATGGCTATTCCAATTATTTTATATTATGATCATCGTCTTCTTAGGTTTCAGATTAAACAGGGTCACAAGATTTTTCTAGAAAGACAAATAGTCCCAGAAAGGCCGCCAAGAGATAAATACTTTGTTTGTTGTTCTCATCACTCTTGTGACTTCTGGAATAAATCGGAAATACCGACCAATAATCAGTGTACCAGATTTATTCCATAAATTAAATATAAGTTAAAGTAACAAGCAATGAGTCGGGGTTCGCATTACGGATTAGTTCAATGTAAGGCTTAGGTTTATACTCTACTATATTTTACCCACTTTAGACATCTTCACTAACTAATCCTAAAATCTTACCATTCCTGTATGCAGCAGGAACCACCAGAAGCATCATCAACACCAGGCGGCGCGGGCTCAGCTCGCTCGGGGCCTCGCGTCGAACTATCTTGCAGTAACTGCGGCACACACACCACGACAATATGGCGGCGAGACGCGCGCGGCGAGATGGTCTGCAACGCCTGCGGACTGTACTTCAAGCTGCACGGAGTTCCGCGACCTACGGCCATGCGCCGAGACACTATACACACCCGTCGTCGCAGACCGAGACATGATGGCAAGCACACTAAGAGCAGTGAGTAGTTTACAACAATCGATTCAAATCCTCGTTTCCAATTGACAAATATTAACTTCATGCGAGTGTAAATTCAGTTGATTACAGGATGACTAGTAGTTAGAACTGTTTTATAAGATTTTAATATTTTTCCGACTTATATCAATGAATTTTTACAAACAGGGTGTAAACAGACCCATCACATAGCCGTTATCTGTGCATTCTGAATCTTAAACTAAGTAACATTGAGCAAACATTATTACTACGAAACTACTTTTAATTTTGGTGTGAATAATCACTGCTTACGGCAGCGTGCAATAAAACACACGCAAAACATTGTGCTAATGGGTGCATGCAAAACGGTAGAGGACTTGTTTTATTTAATATTTGTTGATATTTAAAGTTAAGTTATTGTACGAAACCGTATTATACTTGGCTTGATGCCTCAATCTATAGAGGCACTATGTTCTGTGTTTGGTTTCCGCACTTAGTCCCTGAAAGTAGACCATTGTGCGTGTTTATAGAGACACACAAGGGAAAATCCGGTTAAGCTTAACCGGATTTTCCCGTGTGACCAAATTTAATGTCACCTAAAGCTTTTCAACCATTATCGTTTCGTTTTTTTTTTACATCATCGAAGTCACGTGTGCCGCTGTATCAGTTGACTTATCCATTCGATTTTTTTCGTTATTGCGCCGTTTCATTTGGTCGAAAAACTTTTTACCGAAGTTACACTTCAGGAGAGCACTATAAGTGGGTCGTACCGCTAAATTTTCAGTAGTAAAGCATCTAAATGATTGCAGAATCTCGTCGCGCCGGAAGCGGCGGCGGGCCCGGCGGCGACACGTGCGCAGCCGTCGACGGCGCGGGCAGCGGCGGCGAGGGCGCCGAGGAGGCCGTGCTGGCCGCGCTACGTCGGCAGCTGCAGCCGCACCTGCTCGCGGCGCTGCACGCGCACAACACGCGCACTGTGCGCCCGCACCGCGAACAGGTACGTCACATTATTGTAACTATACTACGTGCTGGCCGCGCTGCGTCGGCAGCTGCAGCCGCACCTGCTCGCGGCGCTGCACGCGCACAACACGCGCACTGTGCGCCCGCACCGCGAACAGGTACGTCACATTATTGTAACTATACTACGTGCTGGCCGCGCTGCGTCGGCAGCTGCAGCCGCACCTGCTCGCGGCGCTGCACGCGCACAACACGCGCACTGTGCGCCCGCACCGCGAACAGGTACGTCACATTATTGTAACTATACTACGTGCTGGCCGCGCTGCGTCGGCAGCTGCAGCCGCACCTGCTCGCGGCGCTGCACGCGCACAACACGCGCACTGTGCGCCCGCACCGCGAACAGGTACGTCACATTATTGTAACTATACTACGTGCTGGCCGCGCTGCGTCGGCAGCTGCAGCCGCACCTGCTCGCGGCGCTGCACGCGCACAACACGCGCACTGTGCGCCCGCACCGCGAACAGGTACGTCACATTATTGTAACTATACTACGTGCTGGCCGCGCTGCGTCGGCAGCTGCAGCCGCACCTGCTCGCGGCGCTGCACGCGCACAACACGCGCACTGTGCGCCCGCACCGCGAACAGGTACGTCACATTATTGTAACTATACTACGTGCTGGCCGCGCTGCGTCGGCAGCTGCAGCCGCACCTGCTCGCGGCGCTGCACGCGCACAACACGCGCACTGTGCGCCCGCACCGCGAACAGGTACGTCACATTATTGTAACTATACTACGTGCTGGCCGCGCTGCGTCGGCAGCTGCAGCCGCACCTGCTCGCGGCGCTGCACGCGCACAACACGCGCACTGTGCGCCCGCACCGCGAACAGGTACGTCACATTATTGTAACTATACTACGTGCTGGCCGCGCTGCGTCGGCAGCTGCAGCCGCACCTGCTCGCGGCGCTGCACGCGCACAACACGCGCACTGTGCGCCCGCACCGCGAACAGGTACGTCACATTATTGTAACTATACTACGTGCTGGCCGCGCTGCGTCGGCAGCTGCAGCCGCACCTGCTCTAACAAAAATAATAAGAATAGATCACGCGACGGACAACTAAACAGCCCTTACTGTCGCAGGTCGGTCTCAACACTCCCGAGTACGACGAGGCCCCGCTGAACCTAGTAGCCAGTCACGTAGCCGCCGCCGAAGAATCGCACTGACTGCCTCTGTGATAGCCACGCAACTCTCGCCACCACCCACGACGCAGACACCGCGTATGACACCCAAACACATTACATTGTTTCCTTACAGAGCATTGCGTGTATCTTGTATCGATAGCTTCTCTTCCAACTTAGATATACAGAATGTTCCCGCGAATGTTTCACAAAAGTAGAACAATTGCAACACTTTTGAAAAACAGTCGCAGCAACACTCAGTCGAAAAGCAATATAAAATTTATAGAGTTAAGTATACATGCAATAACATTCTTGGTATTATATAGTACTAAATATCTATTTAGTGATAGTTCAGGCCAGTGTTTGATGACAATAGAGGGAAATATATATTTAAAATTGTTCATTCCTTTCGTCCGGTCGTCATAGTATAATGAAATGTGAATTATTTTTATAGGAGATCATACATTTTTCATAAAAGATTCTCACTTAGCACTTTATTGATGGGTTTGACTTTCCAAATAGTATTCAATCGACCGGTTGAATTTCGGAATGACAGTGCGACTAGGGGTTTTCAACCAGGGCAAATGATTTTCGACTACGTTATAAATTTTTGCATAGTTTTTACTAGAAACTAAAAAAAACATGCCTAGTTTTAATCATGCAACTTTCTTAGTCGACAGTCTTATGTCCGATATTCAAAGCTGATTGTCTGTAAGGACAGTTTACAATATTAAAAAAACCAGGGCATTACGCATTATAACTTCGGTATTTGGTCGCGGGAAACAATATACATTCATTGTATTAGTGCCTATTTAATGTATAGGAAAGAAAATGGTACCACAGATGTTATGCGAAAGAATACTTTCCGTGTGTACATATTTTCTTACCATGTGATATGTATGATTGTTGGTCATGCATGTGAAAGCACCGTGCAATTTGTGATATGGCAGCTCGAAATAATCCAAACATGAGATTAGTTCTAGCAGCTGTATGAAAACTATTCGGGTTTGTTCGTTAAAACTTCGCACAAGCGCCGAATTCGATCTGTAATTATAAATCTCAAAAAGATAATGACACTATGATATCGGGTTTAATTATAGTAAGCCTTGCCTTAGAATGCTCTCTTTGATATTATTGAAATTATATTTACGGTTACCTATTGCAGGACGCAAGTATTCTTTTAGTTGTAGGTCATATTGTAAATTTTATTGTTTACGTAGTAGTTATAATGCTTAAATTCAGTAAATTATAAGTGTCTAATTTATTTCCCATTTCGGTCAGTATTTACAATGTAAGTATTTTTTTATTTCTGTCGAGTATTTTTCTTAGTTAAGGTAACGAAATCAGAAGAAGCAATAATGACAAGCAAATGTGATTCTGGAAATATTGGAAGTCCAGAAATCATTAATACCGTAGGGTTGGTAAATTAAATTATAAGTAATACCAAGTTACTTTTGAAATTATAGGAAATAAATAGTTGGTTTACTATGCTTTTTTGCATTATCTTAAATTGGAAAATTTCTAAACTAAAAAACTTTCAAACATAACTTGTTCACAAATCTGTGAAAAATAGTATACTTATCTCATTAACATTATAAATATATGATGTTGCCTTTATACATTACTAATAAAAACCTGTAACTTTGGCATTATTAAAATAGATATATGTACATCTTAGGTAAAAGATTTATTTTAAGAATTAATTTTTCAATCCATTTATAATATTGGGCATTTTTGGTCGTTAAGCATTAGAACAAACCATTTAACAGAAACGTTGTGGCATTATATTGAGTTAAAATCTACCGGATTCACCTCATGATGGTCAGTGTTATGTGTATATTTATAGCAGAAAGCATTTACGTTATCTGTACCTTGAACTGGGCTGTTATGTTATTGCTTCCATTCGACTTATTTAGCTGTGAACTCTGTCACCGTCCTTTACTTGACGTCTCTACTTAATTTAGTGTTAGTTCGTTTAATTATCGAAACCCCACGGGCCAGTAAAATACAGCAGTCTATGAGACATTGTGATAATACTTAGCTAGACAAACTCAGCTGTAACGTAGCTGAGACATCTGAGCGTGTGATTCTGTTGCAGCTAACCTTCAACGTTACGTCAAGCTTATCGTATTTAAAAAGCTTTAAAAATTGAGATTATTTATTCATTCTTATTGGGATCACTGTATAGTTGTCGGTGTAGTGTGTACCGTTTAGTATTGCTTACGTTTATTTCGGAGTAGCAGTCTACCTTGACAATAATGTTTCATTCGCTTTTATGATGAAACTGTAGTGAACGTACATTCTAAAACTGTTTCGCTCTCTAATTAACTTTAGCTCTCTTCATGATGATAGTAAATTAAAACTCAAAAGTTTAACCATGATAATTTTTGAACTTGATATAGTAACTAGGGCGTGTTTATTTTTCTAAGAGTGTATCTTTGATCGAATTTTATCTCGAAATATTTTTTTATTTAAATTGGAGCCAGAAGGAATGGTGAAGTTTCAATAGTTTGATATTTTTTTTCGAATTTGATTGTAATTGTGAGTATCATTTTGATTCGTTCTTACATAGGAAAGTATACACAGAATCTTATCGACGCTATTAACTGAGGAGTAAGTGGTTGTTGCTTCAATGCAAGCCAGTTGTGTATGGAATGCGTTGTAGTGTAGGGGATTCGTGTTATTATAATAAGCGTACGTAGGAATATTGAAGTAATCCGCGTACATGGATCGTTGTGACAATTTTAAATCTCCACTAATATTGCTGATTGCAGTAGTGACACAGTATTATTTTATTGAACTCTACTCTGTACATTTGTCTTAGGTTTATTATTTTTGTATTTTTTATAGGTTTTATCTAGTTTGACTTCCGAATTTAAATTCTTAATTGTAGTTGTCGGTGGTAGTGGAATGTTTGGTTAGATATTCTCACTGGAACATCGTCGTCTCCTTGCTGCAAGACCAACTCGTTTCGTATTACTCTGTGTCTCACTCGATACTTACAGCAGAATACAGCTATGATAGATCTTCCAATTTGGTTATTTATTATGTTAGGTTAATGTATGGATATTCGGTATTAAGAGTTGATGAACAATGTATATCGTCATTTAGTTACTAACAAACCGGTTGTGTTGTGTGTGCTTACGCTCTAACAAGCATGTGTTTGTGATTTTGTTTTTATTATCACGTCTGACAGAGATGCAGACAGTACCAATACTGTTGTGTATTATTATAATTTATGCTGGAATATGGGCTTCGTATTCATATCCTAGGAATTCCATTCGACATTGTAAGTAACATCATTTTTCGAAGATTAAAGACTGACGAACTCTCATATTGTCTTCTGTTTTTGTATTCTCTCTCACGTACTATTTCACTCGAATTATTCGAAAAATGATAATGTAAAAGTATTTTTATTCATTGTGATATATTTTGTTGGAGAATGTAAATGTGTGTATCCGAAAAGCAATAACTTTGTGATAAGTGGTGATGAACATTGTATGTTAAACTGAACAGTAAATTCTGAATAATATAGAATGAATATTGTCAATTATATTCGCTGGACGAGTGAGCTCTCAGTCTATTGTGATATAGTTCGTGCTAGCTTCGAGTAATATTATGATAGCAATCAATTTGACGAAAGCAATAGACCAGGATGGTCCCGTAGCCTTATACTATAATCCAAATTAAATATAATAGCCGTAGTTATAATTAAGAAAACATGTTGTAATTTGTATTTACATAGATATTGCGGACTCACTCGCCCAGTAGCAATCCTTTGAAACGATAAGCTCGTCTTTAATGTCAAATTCAACTCGTCTAATAAGCAGATTTAAAGTAAGTCTGCAAACAATTTTCTTCGTAAAGACGTATTTATATATAATAATGTAAAGCAATAATTTCCAATATAGAAAGCTTGAAGGACCATTTGTTATTGTTGTTGTCAAATTACATAACTGTATTTATAGTAAGTTTCAGCATAAATTATCCGTTTGAGATTGTTTAGTGTGAACACGTGGCCGGAATACTCATTGTGAAACATTAGTTATTGTTGTATAGATGATAAATAATGTGACTTACGCAGGGATGGATACTTAAATTATTAAAGTTTTAACTGATATATTGGCTATGTAGTGAGTAGAATATTTTTTTACAAATAAATTATAGCAGCTATTGTTTTGTTTTACTTTTTGAATTTATAAAACCTTATTACCCACCTAAAAGGCTTCAGACATGAAATAAAAGTTGAATAAAATCCGTCCAGCGCTTTTTGAGAAAAGTGCTTTCAAACAAACAGACATTTTACTATGTTACACTTTCGGTGTAATGCATATTCTTCACACACAGTCAAAGTAAAGCTAATCTCAAATAATACAAAGACATAACTTAATTACATTTATTATTAATTCTAACATTAAATCCTAAGTTACAGTAACAATAGGTCGTTTGACTGCTTGTCGTGCGCGTCTCCGCTTATCTCTCTTGCGATTCTCCGTGAATGCTTCCCTGAACAACTGCTCGCTGTCGGCTGCCTCGGCGTCGCGACGTAACCATTGAAGGGCGTGCACGTTGTAGCCTACCATGTCCTGGCAAGTAAACAAAACAATTATTAAAGGTAGGTAGGTAAGTTTTTTTTTTTGCAGTCTTAAAATAATCTAGTTTGCTCTGACTGAGGCCCAGTTTCTAATAAAGCGGAAAGAACAGATGTCTCGTTAACAACGTCCAATGATGGAAAACAGCCCGCAAACAGTACCGCCCCCGTCATCAGGACGTCACCGAGAAATGAAATTATTTTAACAGAACGTGACGGCGATCGTGTGTCCACCGCGACTAAAATCGGTATGATAGACAAAACAAAAACCAGGCGAATGACGCAGTGCGACGGCAGTATATGGATAAGATCAAAGTGGTTTTGATCAAAAGTATTCATCAAAAAGTATTAAAACAATTTCAAAACTCACTCTTAACTCATTCAGCCGCATACTCGCTTTAGCCTGTATCTGTATCATGTGCTTCAATAGCGCTTGATTAGCTACAAGCGGCGCGTGATGTATCTTCAGCAGGAATATCGCCAGACGACAGAACAGCTCCGTGTTGTCGCCGCGGTCTAACAGCTTGGGCAACATCTTTACTATGTCGCATGCTACGCTGAATGGGATGAGCAGGAGGGCTTCTTCTAAGTCACTGGAAGTGAAGGTTAGGTTCTAGTACTTCCACGTTTGCCGAAGATCGATAAATTTCAGGGCTGATGACTAAATTTTTTTATGGAATCGGGTAAATTCGGCACAAAGAACAGATCCCGCCCAACAAAATGAAGTACATGTCTATTGTTACCTCGGCCAGTCGGCCCAAGATCATCGATTCACGATCAGCAATAAAACCGCCCAAAGCCTATCCTGTCATTGCACTAACGATATCTGTACATACCTAGATCGTATCCTCTTCACAGTTTCTACAAGGAAGTGTTCCGGCGTGGTGCAGTTGTAGGCAGCCATAAGTAGTGGCGGCTGAACGAACTGTCCGCGCGCCTCAGTCAACTCGCGTTTGTACTCCGCGCCCACGGATAGACATTCCATTATGGAATCCGCCTGGAAAATGTTAAGTACGATAGTATATGCACGTCATGTGACCATTATGCCCAATGACATAAGGTTTAAATTACATAAATGCAAATTTTGCTCCACAAAAAACAAATCACAACATTTTACTTGTACTTACAGCTTTTTCTGCTCCGATCGTTTTCTTCGTTGGCATAATTAGACCAGGTAATCCTGGGACTGGAGCCTATAAATAAATTAAAAGGTCATCAGATATTTTTAGGGTTCCGTACCTCAAAAGAAAAAAAAAACGGATCCCATATAGGATCACTCGTGTGTCTGCTGTCTGTGTGTGCGTCTATCACAGTCAATTTGCTCCGAATCTAGTTGAAATTTGCGATTAAGTGACCCAAATATGGACGTGTAACGTAAATAAATGAATTTAGAATATGTGGGTCACTTTTGGGGCATGAAGAAAATTTAAAAAAAGGTTTGCATATACAGTACCGTGTCTCATAACAAATGAAAGAATCTCTCAATATTCTGCGTACAAACTTACATTTGCAGTGTATATATGGGAGAACATATGTTTTTCAATAATGATATTAAGTTTAAGTTTGTTCTTGGGATATATTCATCCCAACTACGAAACCCATCATTGTGCGTGCTCCGACACGTACTTTTCCAGTTCAGGTCAAGGTTTATGTGTTATTTAAGACCAATTTGACAGTTACATATTTTCAACCTTAGTAAAGTTTCAATTTACTGGGAGTTTTTGTCAAAAATGGTAAAGAAAATACGGGGTTGATTATACAGTTAGAAAGAATAATACCGTCAGGGAAATTAAATGTTAAGCAAATTGACATCATACGTCAATTTGCCGTGTTATATCCATTTCATAAAACTATCAAAGAATGACAGTTGTGATTTGAATATACGGATAATTGAAGTTGGTAGTCAATTTACTTAACAATGAATTCTCCTGATTTTACATACATGTTGTTCTCCTGTAGCCAGCCCCTCGTCCTGCTCGTCCGTGTCGCCGAGCACGAGCGGCTCGTCGCTGCGCGCGTACAGGCGCAGCGCGCGGTCGGCGCCGCACGAGGCCGCGTGCAGCCCGCCCGCGCCCACGCAGATGTTCCAACACTCGCCTGCGTGGCCCTGGTGACATGGACATGATGCTGTAACTTACTATTGAGTGAAACCAATGCTTAAAGAATTAATTCATTTTGAAGGTATATTGTAGAATGTTTTATCAAGGATTGTTAGCCTATAATGTTTCCACTATTGGGTTTCGAGCCTACTCTCTGTCTAGGGTTGCGGGAAAGTCCGAAAGGGATACCGTGGCCCCTGGCAACAAAGGCAACTGAAGGAACACGGGTGGATTTTAGTCACTAAGAGTCACGCCCTCCCGCTCCTCCCCAGAGCGGGAGAAGTTATTTGATAATTTAATACCCAAAAAAAATAAAAAGGCCTACTGTCTGTGAGAGGGACTCGGCGGTAACGTGGGCTCAATGCGAGTTGGTGAATCTGATGCTGACTTGAATTATCGGTGGAATTTAAGAAAACTACCGTCTCAAACTATCTTTGGTCATGTCATAGTCAAAGATAGTTTTTTTTTTCTCAACATCCATTTGAAATAACAAAAACATGAAAAAGTCGTATATTCAACCGCACATCAGTGTAACACTTGCAACAAAAAAAAACCCCTTACTACAACGACATAACGCGCTGTCACCACTGATATGCAGTTGACTTTACGTAACAAATTAAATACAGAAAAATGAAATAAAACAACTCACATGTAGCGTAATAATATTATCATAACTATCAGCATCCCACTGCTTCACCTTCCCATCTTTCGACGCCGTAAAAAAGTAATGCGTACTCGGTACAAATTGCAATGACGTCACAGAGTCGTTATGCGCGAAAATGGACTTGTGACAATCTCCGAAGTCCATGCCCCATATCTTGACGTTGCGGTCTGCGGAGCCCGTGGCTATGATGTTGGAGTCGTAGCTGATGTCCAGGCAGAGGACGGGGAGTTTGTGTCCGTAGAGGGATAGGTAGAACTGCGGGGAGAGAGTTGGGTTTATTTTTATAACAAGTTTTGTTGAATACATTATTGGTTGGGTTTACTTAGGTCATATTGAATACATTGTGAACGGAGAAGTCGTCTTAATGTTTGAGGGATTATTAGGTTGACGGTGGACTGGTAGACCACCAAATAAAAAATATTTATCAAATATTTCTTTAATAAGTCATCTGACTTCTGCTTTTTATACAGGTGGTGCTGATGCCATGATGACTTTGTACATAATAGATACATTTTTTAAAGAACAACATTTTTTAGTCTTTATAAGCAGAACACTAAGGTTCAAAATCCATTCATACACAAAATAGTTTTACTAACCTTAAAAGTATCAAGGAAGAATATCTTCACAGTAGAATCTAGCAGAGCTACTGCAATAAACTTGTTGTTTGGGCTTATTTTAACTGCACATACAGACTCTTCTAGTTCCAGCGTCCTTGTATGCAAGAGTGAGAGGACCTGAAATTTTAATATGACCACATCAATTATTATCATGTAAAGTTTTGGCATTTCACAAACGGTCCCCAATCATTGCAATTTGAACCTTATATCAATGACACGAAAGTCACATAACGCGCGTTCGTGATTTGCAACGGCTACATCAAACAACTTTACTACATCCCAGAAATATTAATTTCTTCGTTACCTTTGCTTTGGATTCTCCCGTCGGGTCTTCTATGAGTTCAAACTGCCATAGTTTCACTGTTTTATCGCCACCACCGGAATAGCAACCTCGCTGCAAGAAAACAAAGATTGTATAAACAGGTCTTGTCTAGAGCTAGTCGCATTTGTGCCAATGGTAGTTTCTAGTTTGCGACATTAAACTAGCAGAAGACGAAGTGGGACATTATTATCGAATAACTGTGAATCTCAACTCCTTCAGTCATCACACTCATCACTCACAGATTACGCGAACTCACTCTACCGGCTGTTACATCTTAAGGGGTATGAGGAACAGGGTGTAAAGTTCACTCATCCTCTATAGAAAAGGGAGGATCCTCCGACCAGACGGGTGTTGTGTCTGGCGGGCAATTGCCCGAGGATTGATGTTGGATAGTCTTATATATGTTAATCGCTCGGTAAACTTAAATAGTGCGATGCAGGATTTGTGAAGTCAGGTCTTTGATGCGTAGTTCGCATATGGCGATGTAGATGCCGCCACACATCTATAACAAGTATTCTACGTCTAGTCTTACAAAACTATGAACTTACCATGTCAGGAGTAAGTCCGACAGTAGAACACTCGGCGGTATGAGCTGGCACTTGCTCCAGTACTCGCCCGGCGCCTACATCTATCAGTAGAAGGGATCCGTCGGCACATCCCACTAGCGCGTGCCTGTCGCCCGGGGCGAAACAGATGCTGCATGGACGACCCGAGGGCACCGGGATGGTACGGAGACAGGTTTGTGTTGATCTGGATAGAAAATAAATGATGTTCATAAAATAAAAAGCGAGAAAATCTTCTTAGCAACCTTCTCAAGCTTCGTTCGAATGATTAAATGGATTTCCTAACTAAACTTTTCTCGCGAAACTATACTAATGATTTGAAAAACGCATTAGTTTTAAATGGTGATGATGATTTTTTTTTAAGATCTTATGCCGTCTTATGACTAATTACGTTTTTTATAACTAATTATTTTGGTTACAGCGACTTACCTGCTCCAAAGTTTGACAGAATCAGCAGAAGCCGATATTACAGCTAAATTGTCTGAACTGATAGCCACACATCGTGGTTCCTTTTGGTGACCCGGTTGCGTTATCTGTTTAAGACATTGTACTGCAAAAAATAGGAGAGTTTTTAAAAAAATATTGAATTTTCAAGAAAAATTAGCAACTTTTAATTTCTAAAGTAGAACAAATAGAAGGAAAAAATATCCCTCAGAAAAAAATGAGGCTGGCGAAGTGCATAAAGGCACACAATTTAATGTACCAACCTTCATTCCCCTCAGCAATTCTCAAACTATGAAGTTCAACAGTATTATTGGCTAACGTCACGCCAACACGCAACTCTCCCGTGGTGCCCAGCAGTAGGGTGGTAGACTTCAACTTGGCCTCCAACTTGATTGATGACAGGCGCTTCACTTCGTCTGTCAAGGTCAGTAACTCGGGTACTTCCGTTGTTTCGGCGTCTGCTTCGCCGGTTTCTTTTAATTTTCTGTAATATAAATAAGTTGCCTTGATTGTAACCTAAATAATAATATAGGGGGTTGTTTATAAACGTTGCTAAGCAACGTTTTATAAATAAACCCCATAGTGTTTCTTCATAAAAGTTTCCTTTACAGGCTGTACTTATCATGCTATTGAATTCGTCATGTGTCTCAATCAGTGAATGCCACATACACATGAAAACTGTGTAGCTGACTCAGTTGAGAATTTGAGAGTATGGTTCTCTGCCATAGGTAACTTGTACTAAATTTATGCCTTGTTGGTGCAAAAGTGAACGCATATAAAATGAAAAAAAATACTCACGCTAATTTCTTCCTTTGTTTTCTGATTCGCTTGTCCATTCTCATCTTGGCTTCGTCATCAGAGCAAAACGCGAATAATTCCAATAAGGCATCAGTTCCGTGACATGCCAACACACTCTGTCCTGGGTCTGTGGAGAGACTCACCACGCGGCCTCGCCCCCCTCTCACTAGAGTTCCCACTTGGTGGCATTGTAATACCTACAAATATTTTAAGATGTCAAATACATACGGGCGTGTTAACCCGCGCCCACTACCACCGGCCGCATTAGGCGAATATATGTACCACCGTATAGCTTCTGCGGGCGTAGGGCGAATCTCCGACCCCGCTCACCACGCCCCCTGACTCCCTGATCCCGAACAAGTTTCATACAATCTATATGGTTGAAAATTACTGTTGTCTATAGTAATTCTGATCACAGTGGTGTCTGGATCGAGTAAACTAACTCTTTCTGTAACTTGCCAGTACGGCGTTGCTTCTGGAACATTTACAGTTCCTATTTTGAAGTACAAGATTTTGTATTAAAGGGATACACATGATACAATTCTGTTCTGTATGTGCTGCGTCTGTGTGTGCTAAGGAAAAAGCAACGCAAAAAACTGAACACAGTAGTCCGGTCCTTGTCTTTCATAGCCTCAGAACCGACTTACTAAAACCATAATTAAAGTTTACTTACAGAAGAGTCCTCAAGGTTGTCAGTCTCTTCAAGCTTGACTATTTCAAGTTGTCTAGATAGTTTCTCTTCATCTTTAACATCAGCTGTCCAGTTCAGTTTCCATACTCTCAACTCCTGGTCCATGCTACCAGTCACTAGGTATCTTTCCTCTTTTAGAAGTACTGCTGACCATACCTTAGAAATATTTAATTGTTATTTATGATATGTTGAACTGAAACACAGATGTAATGGGCCAAACCAGATAACACATAGAGAACTGTGAATGGTGGTGAGGATGGTGTGATATGACCTTTTACCAAAAGAGAGCAAATAAAAAGAGGTTATTGTTTTTTTGTTTAAATCATTTCCAAGTTAGCTTTTGGTATTGGTTGAATATAATTTATTAATTGAATTATTATCATTTGTATTTGCATTGTGGACTGTGAATGTGGATTTTAGAATTATGAATCTTTTTGTTTGCAAATATAATAAGTTTGTATCCATACCTCCATTTGATGTCCCCCTAAAGTCTTGAAGCAGTGCTTTGTCTCGATGTCCCAGAACTTAACAAATGTGTCTTTGGAGGAGCTGATGACACAATTCTTGCCATTAACAAACAGAACACTGGTTATAACCCCCTTGTGTCCACTGAAGCGAGCTTTACCAGTTTCTGAGACCACATCCCACAGGATTACCTCTGTATCCTGTGAAAAGATCAATCAAATTATTTTGTTATAGTTTTACAAAGAAGTATTCTGAAAATTAGGCTGACTTATTTTCAGTGTCAGCCATTATCCACAACAAGCAGTATGTGAGTACACATCAGTGTGTAGATAGGCGTAGGCGAAGTGGGCCCCCGCCCACAGCCTCGCAGTTAAAGGGGCCTCACAAGGCCCCTTTAAATGCTATGCCCCCAGACTTTACCACAGATGACTAATTAATAAAAGAACTTTAACTTGAACTTTACAAAGAATTACAACTTTTAGTGCCTAACTTTTTTTTTATCTATATGCTTTTCAATATTCTTCCACATTTATATTTCCACCTTCATGAGATCTATTGGGTATATCTTGGGAACGAAAAAAGGGGCCTCTTATATATTAGTTCACAGTATGCCTCTGGCACACATATATACATATTTATTAGTGACATTTAATGCAATATTTACAGTCAATTAAATCTCACCTTAGCACCTGACACCAAGCGGTGTCCCTGTTCATCATACTGCAAGCATGTGACAGCAGATTTGTGTCCAGCAAATACACAAACTATTTCATTGTTAACCAGTTCAAATACATTGATGTTACCATCAACATAGCCAACTGCTACGTGGTTACCGCTAGGGCTTGCTGCTATCTGTGATACTACTATGTTTTCTCCTGGAAGAACTTGGGCCTAGAAACAAAATAACACAGTCTACAAAGTGTTTTATCAACATGAAATTGGGAAGTTCAACAGCTACTATAACGAAATATTGTCTAAAAACAATATTGAAGGGTGTAAGCTTAAATATTTGTACGATTGTTTATAAGGTTTTTTAGTCTTACTTTCTCGCCCAGCCTCATATCCCAGATCACAACATGTTCGCATGCTCCAACAGCCATGTATCGGCCGCTTACGCCATTCAAAGACACATGAGCGCTATTACAGTCGGCACTAGCTATCACATTAAAGGTCCCGCTTGGTGCGTAACGTAAATATTGCTTCGTGAGACCCATTTTTAATAATATTTCTGTTTATTAAGCTAACATAACCTCAAATCGAAAACACTGCACACTTGTTTGTTATGACATTTCATTGAAGGTGTTGCCAACCAACCAATCAACCACAGCCAAGCCATAGCACTTGTCTTGCTTGGGTGGGGACCGTGGGGATCTCATTAAAAAAATCCACAGACAGTCCACTCCACTCGTGCACTCGACTCGGATATCTGTGCCTGACCACGTGCAGTGCAGAAATATTGTAAATCAAGTTTTTTACGAAACATACGTAAAGATTTGTCGTATATTTTACGAATTAAGCCAAACGAAGTGTTCAGAAGTGTTATCAAATTCAAAGAGGAGTGGGAAAGGATTTATAAAAACAAAACGAGTGATATGAAAAAAACGTAAACAATCAATTTATTTCATTCTTAGTTTGACATCCATTTGAATCATTTGAATACATTCATTCAAATCATTCTATCGAGTATCGTATCGTATCATTTTTATCTGTGGCGGCTCCTAATCGGTGATTCTGTATTCCGTAATATAATTATTTTTACTCGTAGTAGCACATTTATATCCCCACATAATTATGTTTAAAAAGTGTATTTAACGGAGAGAAGTTCTTGGTTTATAAGTTTTATTTTTCGTTCTGCGGTAATACATACAAATCTGCCTTCAGGTTATTATGTTACTCAACAAAACCAGGTTTATTGTTTTTCTTGTTGATCCAACGTGCCGTCCCTTTCCTTAATTTAATATATTTACATGTGGCGGTCGGTTGGCCGACGAATAAGAAAACGTGCATGACTTTTTTGCAGACTGGTGGGTTTCACTAATAGATCTCGCAAGAGCAATATGGAGGGTACTAACACGTCAGACATAGTGATCATTAGCGGCAACTCGCACCCAGAACTAGCCGAATTAATAGCTCAGTAAGTTTCTGCTCCTCATCCCTGACATAAGTACCATTTCAAGGTTTCAAATATTGACCTAGTGTTTGACACTTGCAGAGGTTAAGTAGTTTGACCTCATTCAAAATTTATTTTGTATGGATATAAATTGAATTAGAGCTCGTTTACTATCATATCTCTCCTGATGTAATAAGAATAATCTTTCCTTGCAGTCGTCTGGGTGTAAGAAAGGGTGGATGCTCAGTTTACCACAAAACCAACAGGGAGACTATTGTCGAAATTGCCGATTCTATCCGTGGAAAGAATATTTACATAGTTCAAACAGGAACTAAGTGAGTATTGCAAATAAAAAGCATGATCTAGCAATGGTAATAACACACAACACTAATTGGAAATAAACAAATTCTAAATAATGTTTGAAACCAGGAATTTTAACCTTAAGAAAACATCAATGAATGTTGATGAGCTCAAAACAAATCTGCCAGTTTGAATGTTCAAGCATTAAAATGATTGCCTTGTAAATATGCACATATTCCAATGCTAATAAGTGTGTGGTTACATATCTGGTTCTCAGTAATCAGCCTGATGGAATCTTTATTGTACATTGTTAACTGTCCATTACGGTAGCATTGTTATAGTTTTATACAATGTTATAACTGAATGAACGAGATTATTATGCATTGAGTGTTATAATAACAACAATGATTGTTTATAAAATGGTTTATACAAACTAACAAAATAGTGCAAAAATAATTAACACATTTCATTAAAAATGTTATGATTAGATATAAATATATCCCCCAGCTTTTTGCACACTTTAATTAAAAGTTATTAAATTAAAAAGGAAATAATAACAATGTAAACTGCATTCTTAGTGTCCTCTAAAAATGAATTTGGTTTTTGTTGATTGTTTTAAAACTTTATTTTGGAGATTCCAATATAAATTATTGTAAACCCTTGAACCCTCACTTAAACCATAACAAATAAATAACCGTAATATTTTTACAGAGATGTAAACAACAACATAATGGAGCTACTTATAATGGCTTATGCTTGTAAGACTTCCTCTGCAAGGTCTATTGTAGGAGTGATTCCGTATTTACCATACAGCAAGCAATGCAAAATGAGGAAGCGAGGCTGCATCGTAACAAAACTCCTTGCTAAAATGATGTGCAAATCTGGCTTGACACATATCATCACTATGGATTTGCACCAGAAGGAAATTCAGGGTTTCTACGAGTGTCCAGTTGATAATTTAAGGGCATCTCCTTTCTTATTGCAGTATATTCAAGAAAGTGTAAGTTTATTTTTAGTTCTATAATTTTAATTCTGAAGCTCTACAAGTAGAACTAAGTTAATTCTGAAGACATTTAAATTGAAGGCATTCTAGAGAAATGATTTAAATTCTTATTGCCTTGTAGAATCACTAATCATTCACATTTTTGGCAAAGCAAACACAGTATTTTAAATAAATGATGGCCATTACATCCAAATTTTCCACCACAACTCCTTTTAATGTATCTCTTGGCATATGTCCAACATCACCGACAATTCAGAAAAGATGTTATTTCCCATTCAAGACTGCCATACCACCTGCTTCCTTCATAAGTAATTAAATATTGTCAATTTAGATTCCAGATTATCGTAACTCGGTGATAGTGGCCCGTAACCCAGGGTCTGCTAAGAAAGCTACCTCATATGCTGAGCGTTTAAGGTTGGCCATTGCTGTAATCCACGGAGAGCAGAAAGAAGCTGAAAGTGATGAGGTTGATGGACGCTACTCGCCGCCATGCTTACCAAAGTAACTATCTTTATTATATTGATCATTATAAATCATACCTAACTTACGAATTAACGGTAACTATGACACTGATAAGATAAGGAGTACTTACTATGATAAAAATAATACATATTTGTATTAGATTTAGGTCTGATATCACTATTTGTTACATTAAGTGTTGATCTCATTGTGACAACAAATAATACAATAAAGACTCAGCATGCATTATAATAACTTCCGATGCTAGCAAATTACCTATGAACGTTAGTTTAAAGTGGTCTCTTTCGTTCTAGTCGATCACGGACCATGGATGTGTCAGTCGGAGTTCCCGTTCACCCGGCAAAAGAAAAGCCGCCAATCAACGTGGTTGGTGATGTTGGTGGCAGAATAGCTATTATGGTGGTAAGTATCCGAAGTAAATAAGATGATATGTGTGTTGCATGTCATCTTAAATGAGAAATTCAATTCAGTTATAAAAGTCTTTCTATTATTTTCAATGGCACCAAATTAGTTGCTAGTTCTTTCTAAGTTCAAGAGACATCATCTGAGGACTGGTCACCCTATAATCAATCAATCAACGAGGCCCAAATCTCGGTTCATGGCCAGTAATAAACCACTTATCTTATTACAGGATGACATGATAGATGATGTCCAATCATTCGTTGCCGCAGCAGAAGTGCTAAAGGAATGCGGAGCTTACAAAATATACGTGCTGGCAACCCACGGACTGCTGTCATCGGACGCACCGCGGCTTATTGAAGACTCTCCGATCGACGAGGTCGTGGTCACCAACACGGTGCCTCACGAACTACAGAAGATGCAATGCAACAAGATCAAAACCATAGACATATCAGTCCTCCTCAGTGAGGCAATCAGACGCATTCACAACAAGGAGTCCATGTCGTATCTTTTCAAAAACGTCACCCTCGAAGATTAGTTATACCTGATGTTGCTTTCCATGTTTTAATGTTAAGTATTAATTAAGTATTATGTTCCTGTTTGAGTTTTATAGTTGCTGATTTTTATTGTTTTTCCAGTGTATCTACTTATTTGCCATAAACAAAATTAATTGTGTTTTAAATCGAAAGAAGTATTCTGAAACCTATGTCAGTAATTATAAAACTCTTTTATGGAATGGTTATATAATTCCTTGTTTTGTGTATTATTTTGTGTATTTTATTTCTTTAAGTTGCTTGTATTATTATTATGTTTAATTTTAATCAAAATCAAATGTTTAAGTACTTGAAAACTGAACATTAGGTATTATTGCAAATTCAAAAATATTATAAAGCCAGTCTCGCTTTTATCATACTATTTGTCTTGACTTATTTTCTTACACTGCATTTTGTTTATATTATGTTGCATTTTAATTCGTTATTTTGTGAACTATTAACATGGTAATCCATACCAAAAATAAAGGGGACACACATGGGCACATTATAAAAAAGAAAAGTTATAAGCTGTATCATAGGTATAGGAAGTTTTTTGTTGTACTATGTGGAGGTAATTATATTTAGGCGTGTTAAGTATTAAATGTATATTCATTAATGATGACTCGAAGTGTAAACATTTTTTTTAACAATAACCAGTAATCGACGTCCTTCCTCACAATATGACTAATGCCGTTTATAAAGTAGAAACTGTATGAACGAACATTTTCAGTATTGAATTTCAGTTATTATACCTCAATCTTTCTCTTTGAAACTTGTAGTATATTTTAGTACCTAATTTAATATTTTTATCAGAACCATATTTTGTGATACGGAGACGGCGTATGATGATGCTAAACTAGCGTTTCTCAAACTCCCGAATCGTAGTTTAAATTTAAATGGATTCTATATCAATTTAAACTACGTTTCGGACGTTGGTTGATCAGTTGATCACTCATTTTTCATTACTTCATGCCAACGTGTGACGAATCCGGATAATGATAATTATGTCCTTTCGAAGTTTTAAATTACAAAAAATATTATCAAGCAATCAATCTACCTAGCCTCATTTCCCAACTTTGTTGGTGTCGGCTTCCGGTCTAACCGGATGCAGCTGAATACAAGTATTATTAAAAAAAAAAACATAAAAAACAAAAAAATTATCAAGCATGGTTAAAATGCCGTCTGAGATAGACTGAAGAGATGACCATTATTAGTTCCAAATAAAATACGAAAAGTCAACCTTTTTATATCAAAATATATTATGATATATGTCAGTAAGCTTAACACTTTCACGGCTAAGTACATAAAATACATACTCATTAGCATGCCCTAAAATCTGTCTCGCAAATATATAACGACCCGTCAGTCGAGTCCATCGGCGCGATGGTTAAGTAACGGGACCCCTATGCCCCAGCACCCGAATCCGAGTTCACTAAGCCACGCCCACAACCAGCCAGCCGGGTCGTAGGGTTGTCAAACACACAATAATACGATACTTTAATATGACTATAATAATTAAATCGTCATCGCCATAATATCTTCACAGAATTAGTAGTACGGTTAATCTTAGTTCGCTTATATCTCAATAGATGGCGTGTGTGATACTCTGTTTACAAAAATATCTTTCACACAGTTTATTTTCGACAACCCTAAGAGCATACTTAGATTTGGTCCCGCTAGTCGGGTCTTGGGCATGCACAGAAGTCATCTATAGCTTCGTATAGCGACGACTCGGATACGGGTTGTGGGCACACGAACGAAATATTTTCGACCCATATGCTGGGTGCTGGGCATTGAAAGTGTTAATGAGCAGTGCTTGTTGGTTCTGCAATGTTTATTATATTAGAAGACACTTCTGATCTTTATATTTTATAGAAAGAATGTTATATAATGTATTATGAGTGTATTTTTTCTTAACATGTTTGTTAATAGGTAATTATAGCTTTTGTGGACGACTTTTAGATGCATGTATGTAGCAATTTATGCAACTCGATAGTGGAGCTATAAACTGGGTGATAAAAAAAATACGTTACGTCCACGCGTGTACGAAATGAGCGGACTGTCACACTGGATAAGAAAAACTGGGGACGTTTCAGGTTTTATGTTCAATGTCGGCTGTTGTCAGAAAGCTTGTTGCTACGGTTGGTGTTTCAGTAAAAGTATCAACAGCAGCAACATTTATTTTGCACCTTGCTGAAACATGAAAATACACCATAGATCCATGGGGAAATACCTAAAATACACTGTAGCGTGTCGGTCACTTGTCTGCCTGATGTGGATGCGCCCTATACGTCCGAATAAATTGTTATGTACAATATTTAACGTGAGAATTATAGTAATACAAAAATTAATTGTATAGATAAGAAAACACCCTAAATAGTGTACTTCTAAATATAGAATCTATTATAAAAATAAATAAAACTGTGGCATATTTTATTAGTTTTTCTTTGCATGCTGCATGGTACGCGAAAAGGTTTCTCTCTCGCTTACCATTATCACTTCTTATAATATGGTGATTCAGTGTGGTAGAAAAGGAAGTTCTTAATAAGTTCTACTTATCTCGTCAGCCAATTATGTTTTTTCTACGAGATTATTAGATCATTCAACCTAGTCAGCAGTTGGTAGCCCGCGGCTAACCACGTAGTATCCCTAAGTAGTCTGTGCGGGGCTACCTACCCGGGATGAGCCCGATGAACTCTATACTCCAAATATCTAAGTAATGATTTTTTTTCTGCATTTTTGAGAAGTAGAAGACTTACGAGTTTTTTTTTTTGCAACTGTATCTTCATATTATTCATATGTAGTGCTTTTAAAAATCTAATAATCAGCTTTTCTTCTAAAATAGCTATATTCTAATAATTAGCTTTTTTAATCTATGAATAAATATCTGACACGGCCGCGAATCATATTTTAATCAACATACACCTTGACACTGACCTGCAAATTGAAAAAAACGTAAGAAAATTTGAATTTCGCGGGCTACGTTGGAGCATTCACCATAATAATATTAGCCATCTTTAGGACTTCTACTTCTTTTTTTTTTAATTGGTCAGGTCAGGTTGAAAATTGTCAAAAATTCAGAAAAAAAATCATAACTCTAAAAAACTATGAACAATCGCGGAACACCACGATACGAGGGAACAAAATTTTATATTTGGACGTCAATGTTCCGGCCATCCCCTGCACAGAACATATTAATATATGTAAAGGGAATGTTAGGGTATATTTAATACAACATCCCCTGTATATTATGCGTCATCGCGCGCGCCGGCACTTAGCGGAGTAGTAAGTGCCACCAGGATTTTCAAAGTTGTTACCGAATAATAATAATCACTACTTATTGTCGAGCATTTTCTAACTTTCATGGGTTTGTAAAATAAAAACCTTTGAGTTTGTAAAGGTGAAACTGTGGCCAAAGTTTAGATGAAACTGTGAATTATCTAGTTTGAGAGTATTTATAATTGCACACCAATCTTAGCGTTCCTAAACGAAACCTGTCATGTCATTATTGTTGGCATATTGGCGATCAAATACGAGCTTTAAACTACTGTACATAAGTTTCATTTTTCCCACGCACTCAATTATTTTCAAAAACAGGAATACTGAAGTTCCGCGACAGCGAAATGTACAAGATTTTGCTACAAAAATAAAATAAACGTTGTTATGTAATGCTTGTAGAAGATCTTAATTATTAAAGCCATAATTTACAGTATAACAAAACATTAGCAACCCAGTTTTTGTACTTAATTGTAAGATTGAGGTTATATTCCTCAAATAGTATTAATCCAGGAAATTTTATTATTGCCATGAAGTTACTAAAACAAATAACGTGTGTGTCTAAGAAAACTTGGCTGCAATCGTACAAACGGACTTATGCCAGTGCCAGTAGAAATATTTTAAAGCTTAGTGAAAGAGGGATGTATCAAGATATGTTTCCTAATACCGCCGGGTAAGTGTTACAGAAGTTACAGTACATTAATTACTACTCAAATCTTCATTTTATGAAGTTAAGAAGCCCTGGGTGGGGTGGCCCTGAGTGAACTAACTTATTCTACCATCTCTTGTAAATCTGTATGTGATCTTATCTGTCCTTCCATTGCCCACTGTTTGTTTATCACTAATTTAAAACTGGTACCTAATATTGATGTTGGATACACCTTTAAATGTTATTTTCCTATATTATGTACTTACAATTTATTTGCACATTCTGTTCCAGATCTGAAATTTTGGACTTACTGAATAAAGCCCCACAGTGTGTGTATGCTGGCTTCGATCCCACAGCTAACAGTCTTCATGTTGGGAACCTGCTTGTTATAATAAACCTCTTACATTGGCAGAGAGGTGGCCACTATGTTGTTGCTTTGGTAAAGTATTATTCTATTTAAACGGGTCATTAGTCTCTCCACTAATAATTGTCTAATCTTGCAACAGTAAAAGTACAGTACTATCAAATTCTTAAGACTAGCTTAACACGTGATGACTATGCACATGGCACATATAATTTAATTATTACTATTTTAAATATTATTGTTTTTCAGTTAGGTGGAGCCACAGGCTACATTGGTGACCCAAGTGGAAGAAGCACCGACCGCATTGCTCTACAAAGTGATATCATACAAGAGAATATGAAATGTATACAAAGCAACCTAGAGACAGTTTTTGAAAACCATAAGAAGTATATCTGGACAAAGGATGAAAGTAAACTTAAACCTATCAAGTAATAGTCTCCTACCTAAGTAAACTATTTACTACCATAATTTATGTCAATCATTGTAATTTGAACCTTATGTTGATGAGCATAACATTAACCTACTGCATGCATACAACTGATAACATTATTCACTTTCAGGGTAGTTAATAATGAGGCATGGTATAGAAATATAGACTCCATACAATTTGTGAGTGAGATTGGAAGAAACTTCCGAATGGGCACCATGTTACTGAAACAAAGTGTGCAAGCCAGAATAAATTCAGAAATCGGAATGAGTTTCACTGAATTTGCATACCAGATATTCCAGTCATATGACTGGCAGCATTTACTGAAGGAATATAATTGTAGATTTCAGGTAAAACGTCTTCATGGCTATACTATATTTGTGCATGTAAATGTAGTAGAAATGGTTGTATATTTTTTTTAAATGTTTTAGATAGGTGGCAGTGATCAAATGGGCAATATTAGTGCAGGACATGAATTAATCAGCAGAACTGAAAAGAAAAGTGTTTATGGTAAGTCTTGAAATACAATTATAATCGTCATCCTATTATCTCCCACTAAAATTCACTAAATGTAAGCAAACTATTAACTTTTACTTAAAAAGTTACAAAAATGGAGTATTTATAATGTAGGTATATCAATTGCTATGTTGTATAATTTCAGGTTTAACTCTACCTTTAGTTACAACTGAAGAAGGCGACAAATTCGGTAAATCAGCAGGGAATGCCATATGGCTAGATCCAAAGAAAACTAGTCCTTACGCCCTGTACCAGTTCTTTATTAGAACAAAAGACTCCGAAGTGGAGAAACTACTGAAGTTGTTCACATTCTACAGCATAGGAGAAATACAGGACATTATGTTCAAACATAAAGAGCATCCAGAACAAAGATATCCACAGACCTGTTTGGCTGACCAGCTTACAACATTAGTACATGGAAGTAAGTACCTATTTCGGGTATCATCCTTACAAAACACGAGCACACATTATTTGAATTTTTAAACTGACATAAGATTCAAACTGGCGCGCACTCGTCTATAACCTACGAGTCTCGCAAAGATAATTTCGTCTCTCCTCGTGTATACGCGCCTTTAGGTATGCTGTATTCTTGAAAAGTCAACTTCTCTATTTTCAGAGGAGGGATTAGAGCGAGCTATGAAAGCAACTGAGGCGATATACAGCAAAGATGTGAAATCTCTAGTCGCTCTTAGCAGTACAGAATTGGAGCAAATATTCGAGAATGCGACTGTGACAAACCTGCTACTTTCGCCTGGTATCACTGTTTTAGAACTTGGCTTGAAGGCCAAATGTTTCCCCACTGAGAGTAAGTTATTCTGTGGTTATTCGATTCTTTGCAATGGTTAAATTTTATATTTAAGAGCTTAAAACAATGACATTGCAATATACTCTAATGTCAGTGGCATTAAGTGTAAAGTGGTTCGCACATCAAACGGTTCCTCGGGCTGTGTCGTTTGCACTTTATGAGACTGAGGTTTATAATTCAATGCCAAAAAAATCCCCGCCTTAAACCCTACTGTCGGTTGGCACCTCCCTGTTCTTACGGAACTTGATACATGTTGTGCAGTTCTCCACTTTACAACTTCATGTGAAGTATGGTTTTTCTTATTTTTGTATCAGACTGCAGTAACTACACGCCGTTAAAAGTTAGGCAGGGCGGCACTTGTGAAATGAATTTTCGTATCCCCCTACATTTATTAACAAACCCTCTTGTGTTCTTACTAGATGACGCAATGAGGATCATACAAGCCGGCGGGTTCTACATCAACCACCAGAAAATAAACAAGATAGACGAAGTAATCACCCAGTCTGCGCACATACTGCCGAACTTACTCTCGTTACTTAGGGTTGGCAAACGAAACTACTATATTGTGAAATGGCAGACGTAATTATATAGATATTTATTGAAACTTTCGTATTATTTTGGTTTTCGGACAGAAAATATTGAGCTAGTAGGTTTGTAATAGAGTAAAAAACGCATATAATGTTTGGGCTATTTTATTAATACTTACAACAGAAGCTGGTATACTTGAAGTATATAATAATAAAATGCATATCACATAAGATTGTAAACACTACATAACATACTTACAGCTAAAATAATAGTCATTGAAACAGCATTGCGTTGATTACTAACTCTAATGCATTGACAAGTCACGACGGTATACTGCCATTAACACATTCAGTTGGTCAACGCCGGATCTTTATAAATACAATTAATTTACTCTGAATACAAAAAATAAAGTCTATGTTAGCAGCCAATTAGTCGAAAAATGCGTCTCAATGGCTAGCAAATAAAATGACTGCCGGCGCTGGCCAAATGTCTGCACGTCAATGGAAACACACCATCACAAATATCGTAAAATATGGCTGTTCGTTACAATAACATTTGTGCATGCTCCCGCTTGCGGTCACCGACCGGGAGTGATGATTATATTTTTCTAATATCACAATATTAATTGCAACATTCACTCATTGTACAAACTAGTTTACAACGTTCTGTTATTATAATAAAATTAGATTGCATAAAAAAGCTACATAGACAATCTAACCGATATGTCTTTTTTTGGAATAACATTCCAGGGGTCAATCATTAATCGTCAGACCTACGTATTACGCAAAAGCTGTTATTTCTATTTTGGTAATAGATAATATTATTCAAATTATCACGTGTTATCTTATTAATAATGCTACACTTTTACAAAAATAAATACATAATACTCATTTGATGCAAAGAAAAACGATTCTCAATACCTTTTTCTACGCGACCGAGACACGGTTTAGCAGAAAATAAGAGCGAACATCAGTCTCGTTGCGACTTCATAATCCACGACAGCGGGAACTAGAATAAGTGTGATAGAGCACGACCTTGACGCACTGGCGTGCCCCGGCGAGGTCGACGCGGTGAGCTAGCGTCGGCGCTTCAACCTCGGCATGGGCACGGGGCTGAACGGCGGCGGCTAAAGATCCGTACTCTCTCTTTGTGGTTGCACGACCTGGGCGGACTGGGGCGCGGCCGGGGCCGGCTGGGCAGCGGGCGCAGGCGGGGCCACCGGGGCCGCAGCAGGCGCGGCCGGCTGGACTACCGGCCCCACCGCGGCGGCAGGGGCCGGCGCTGACACCGGCGGCGGCGGCGCGGGGACTAGAGGCCGCGGCGGCCGGCCCGGCTGCGGCCGCGGGGACGGGCACTCCGTGATGTCGCCCTCCGACTGCGACAGTTGGCGGCTCGCCACGCACAGGCTGCGCGGCTCCTCCAGGTCACCATCTCGACCTCCAGAACTGTGCGTGCGCTGCACGGTCGCACGCGGTACTTCCTCTCCGTCTTTCTCCACCGCTACCGCGCTCGCTCCCACTTGGATGACCGTGGGGTGTTGTTTGTCGACGGTGTATATGTGAGTGCGTTCCAAAACTGTCGGCGAGCCGTCTGGGGCATCGGTTAGGGAAGAGCGCGGGGCTCTGAAGCTCTGCGGGCGCAGCGTGGCGGGGCGCTCGGGCACGGCGGGCTTGTGGCGCAGCGTGACGTCGGCCGCGTCGTCCGGCGGCGCGGGCACGATGGTGCGCGGCGCGGCCACGGGGCGGGGCGGCGGCTGGCCGGCCGGCTTGGGCGCCGGCGCCAGGCGCACTGGTGTCGCCTTATCCACTGCGAATGTCCGCTCGGCTCCCAGTGACGCAGGACCGCTGTACGCGTCACCGACCACCTTCATTCTGCCCACGACGCCCGTCTGTGCGGTCACGTTTTTCACTATTAGTGTGGTCTCTTTCCCGTCGGGCGTTTTCAATATGTCGAGTTTATCCTTGTCCAGCTCAAGGCTCTGTCGCCGCGTGTCGGCGAGGTTCTCGCGACTGCCGCAGCGCGCCGCCTCGTCCTTCATGGCCCGGTTCTGTCTGTACGTGGAGCGGTTGATAGTCTGTACGCCGCTGATCACTTTGCCGGTGTCTGCTGATATCACAGGTCTGGGAGGCTTGGCAGGCTTGTCGATGTCAGCCTGAGCCTTCGCTGCACTCACCTGTTCTCTTACTACTTCAGGAGCCGGCTGGGGTTGTGGCTGTGGCTCAACTTTCTTATTTTTATCCGGAGTAAAGTTAGGCGGCACTGGAGCTAAAGGTTTGTTT
The DNA here is from genome assembly GCA_914767815.1 of Eupsilia transversa. Taxonomy (NCBI): domain Eukaryota; kingdom Metazoa; phylum Arthropoda; class Insecta; order Lepidoptera; family Noctuidae; genus Eupsilia; species Eupsilia transversa. The sequence continues at coordinate 5,491,039 of OU611880.1, forward strand.
TTTCGCCTCATTATCGGCTTTGGACTACCATGAGGGGGACTAGATTGGTCAGACAAGGAGCTATTGGACTGAGCCTTTTTGATATCATTCTCAAGCAATATTAAACTAGTGTCGTGACTGTTGCTCCTCGAGTGCCGGCCGCCGTCCGTTAGTTTGCTCAGACTTTGGTGATTGTAGTCGAACATGGACTTGCTCATGCTGCTGTAGTCACCGTTCGCTGGTTCCTGACTCAGTGCGGCGGTTTGGTTATAACCGTGGACGAAGTTAGGCGAGAACCCGTACTCGCATTGATCTGGAAGTAGATCCTCTTTGGTGAATGAAATGAAGAAATTGACGTCGTCTTTATAGAACCAGTCTGCGTGCTTTATGAGCAGCTCCACGATGCAGTTGACGGCGGTGGTGATGTTCATGTCAAAGGTGCTGTCGTCAGCCGCCCACAGCAAGTTGGGCGCGACCACGATGGCGAGGTTCGAGGGTGTCATTTTGTTTGTACTTTGGTTCTGTGTCAAAGTAGACAAAAATTTGATAAGATACCTAAGATTTTGGAAATTAGCCTCGGGTAGTAAGTGTATGGCTTCCCAGAGAGCGTTCAGTCGAGTTTGTTCCGAGGGCTGTCGGGACGCGTTCACGAAGTTTTCGTAGAGCCGGTACGTTAGGATGGGTTCGGGCAGTTCTCTGAGGTAGCACTTGAGGACCGAGGCTACTACATGCATGTCCCGGTAGTCTCTGGGTAGCGGCACAGTGAACAAGCCCGCGTTGAGAGATAGTTTCATTCTGCGCACTTTCGACGTGCCTGGAAAAGACAGACGTTAGTTATTACCGGCATTGTTATTATAAATACTATTGAAGCAATCCGAGTTCTAATAATAGTCATCTGTTTGAGAGCGTGACACTTATTTCTCAACTAATATTACAGAATGAATAAACAGCATTGATCACGCTTGGACGGTGGTAATATGGAATGTAAGATACTGATGTTTTGCATACGACAATGAGCTTTTCCTATGATCGAACAATTGAATAATTATGTGATTTGTGTTCTGCTGTTTCCTGGTAATATCAAATTAAATTATAGTTATAGTGTGTTAGTACTAAATTAATTTGCCTAATCAATTTGACCTAATGTTTAGTCACGTCAACTCAAATGGCTGGTTCTTGTAATTTTGTTAATAAAGGTAAGTCATAAATTGTACTAGTCATCACGTAATTCGCCAAGCAGATAAATGTACAGTCACGAAAATATAACATGTCCATGCTAATAATGCATTAGCAATATGGAATTGTTTACGAAGTACCAGAATACCCGTGAAACTTCCTGTTTAAAAAAAAATATAAAATAATAATTAGCATAGGTCTTAAGGGCGAGGCGTGAAAATTGATTCGCTGTTACAATGTATAAAAGATGTATTGAGAATTTGTATGTGATTACAGTTACGATGAGTGAAAATTTATTTATACATATAAATAAATTAAAAATGCAAGACATGTTTATGTTACAGGAAAATATGAGAGGGTATCTCCACCATCAACGAAAGTCGCACAAGTCAAAGTCAAGTCAATACACAGACAATTTATTGAAAGTGTATGGTAATGCTTCCCGAGCTTACGTTGTTGCTAACTGTACCTAACAAGGCAAGCCAGGTTATTATTTTATTTATTAATAATTTTCCTTTTACTCACCGCCTGCGATCCTGAATAGTCCCTCCTCATTTAGCGCTAGTTCGTGCAACGTACAGACACACAGCTCTATCGGGAACGCTATAGTGCGCCCCGTCACCCTCAGGTGCTCTTCTAGAGGATACCCGAACACCGGCTTCACGGCACTGTCGTCTGAAACAAAAGGGTTTGTTACTATTACTATTTTTTTCGTTATAAGTGAGATCAGTGAGACAGATGGCCAGAGAATTCCCGGAGTGAGAGTCGGAAGAATGAATTCTTGCCTGGAAAACGCTGGGGTTATGACTCCAGCGTTCATGATAGCTTATTTTGGATGAAAAGGCAACACAGTGGAGTTTGGAAGACTATTGAGGAGACCTTTGTCCAGAAGTAGGACATTACAAGTTGAAAATACAAATATTTTTTAAGATGAGCAGTGTAAAGAATAAGTTATAAAGTTAGAACAATTCATTTGGCGGGCCGATGGACCTTCCCAAGTTCTACAGGCCTCGGCTATACGGAAATATTATGTTACGCGTTTGGATATTTTTTATTATTTTTTTCTTTTTCGTGTGGTTAGTGATTAACCTAGTGTCATAGTTTTTATGCCGCCTATGGGCTTCTGACTTGGCTTCCCACGCCGTCGAGAAATATCGCTCAGGCATGCCGGTTTCCTCACGATGTTTTCCTTCACCGTATTTTAAGTAAGTTAGAGGTGCGTGCCTTGGGTTCGAACTCGAGACCTATGACTTGACAGTCCGACGGTCAAACCACTATGCTATCACTGCTAAAGCGTAATTATTTATGGGAAAGGGGAAAAAGCAGCTAACAGGATATATTTAAACTAATTGTCTGTAGTGTTATGGTTAACAGATTTAAATACTCATTCTCGGTATATGTTTCAGCATTTTTAATGGAGGAAGGACAGGCGTTATCACCGAGCCGGCTGCAGTTTTTAATCATGTTTCTTATTATAATTCTGATTTAGGCACTAAATAATATAATTAAATAATGATGAGGAAAACTATTTAAAGCGTAAGCACTACTTGACGTCTAATTGGAATTTTAATATTCTAAGTTATATATTTTAATAAATACCATTTTTTTTACAATATTATTTGGTCTTTCATTTTTTGCCCTTTCATCATAAACTCAACATCCAATGACATTATTCGATCTGAAGATCATACCTATTGTGTCTTGGCAGTGGTCATTTAAACAGTGTTCATTGTTAGTTACAATCAATACTTACCTTTAAAAAACAAACATTATCTTACGACTCTTTAAATATTAAATTCGATACAAAAATACAGCTACACCTGCCGAGTACATCGCTAAATTGGTATAGTCCAGTCCATCGGCGGAAGTATTATGTTGATGTATGTACCTACGTGTCCACGACGGATGTCTACATTAGACTGATGCAAAGGAAGCATACATAATATTGAATGAAGATTTGGAGACATTCAAATGCATGGCTTACTTTGAATTTTTGATTTGATATCATGGGACATGGCTTAATATTTTCTTTATTTTACTTGACGAATTTATGAATTTGTTAGTAGCTGGATGAGAGTATTATAGAGATTAGGTGGAGAGGCCAGTGATATCTTTCGGCTGATCATAGTGATAAAGCAAAGATGCATCATCATCATCAACTCAACCCCATTTATGTAATTTTGGAAAATATTGTTGTTTTCAAAAGCAATATTTTTATTTGAACCATATGATATTACTCTACTTAGGTAGGTAAGGTTAACAGCTAAACATCCTGTTACTGCATATTTATAAAATTACAATCAAATAGCTATCAGCTCACCACCAATGCTTAACATTCGGTATGACAGGATAATTTTTAATATTTCCTTTAGGTTATACATAACAGAGCGCCAACGTCCGTATCATTGTATGGAAATGATTATTGAATAATTATAAGAGGATGTTGATAAAACAATTTGCACATACATTTAATTATAGAACTAACAAACACTAACTACTGTTAAATTAACTAATGATTGATAATCATAATCACTTTCTTAATTATAAGATAAGTAAATAAACAATTTTTATATTGAAAGAAACTATTTAAGGTTTTTAAATAATTTTATATTAAACAAGGACCGAAAACCTTTATAAATTACGGTACTTACAGGTATCGAAGAAGTTTGGTTACTTCTATGACTAAGGTTACCGCTATCTGGGCAACCCAAGAAGAAGAAACATGTTTCTCTTTTAGGTTACCGTTTTAATACCAGTTACACACACAGGCCCTTTGACTAATATCGACGGCTGTAAGATAGAGGTAATTTTTATCTCGGAAACCGGTATTAATACTGGTTGCATTCAATTTAAGGGTAACCCTTAAAAATACCTGTAAAAATATGTTGTAGCTCATACCGGTTTCGGTCCCTGATTTTAAATGCACATTATTTTATAATACAATGAAGACAAATTAAATTACTAAAAAATATTTATAACTAACAATTTTAAATGCAAGATAATATCATCAAAATACTTGGTTAAGTTCATGAGGTTTACTTATTTTACAAACACACCATACTTTATAAATAACTAAGCTTTATAATGGAGACTGAGCTCAAAACGCAAATTAAGATTGACAGTTGTGTTAACCACAATTAAACAGAAGTGCGACTATTTACCAATTCAATATACTTACTAATGAATCGCTCTAGCTCCGGGACTGTATCTTGTAAGGAATGTAGTGCGGACTCATGGTATGCTCTCTGCAGTTTGACGTACTGTAGTAGCGTGTGCGCTAACTGGGCTTCTTTTGCAACAAGCGCAAACATGTCTGCAGCCAGGGCATCCCGTGCTGCTTCCACCCGTATCCCGACATCCTCCAATTCCTCTCGTGCAGCATTTAGTTTGGTTGGATTCTCTTCTTTTTGGCGCTCTAAATGCTATAGAAAAAATGAATAAATTGAAGTTTCATGTGCAATCTTATCCACATTGATATCTGAATGTTATATCTATTCAAAATAAATAATAGTAAACCTATTTGGCATGCACAGAGTGCCGTAAATAGGACGGTGCCACCGGTGCCCAGGCTTAGACTCTGGGGGCGCAAGAATGGCCAGACCAGGCAGGAGGACTATTATTGTTTCAGTTTGCTCCTGATAAGTTCCCGCTCCGCCCCTAGTGCTCGATTCCAACACAATTCATACTTAAATGCAATTTATATTATGCTACCTTCCTTATTCAAAACTCTACCATACCAAGTACTTAAAATTAAATTAATTTACAGTTTACTGAAACTTTGCAGAGTGTTATTTTATTATAGAAGTATGAAGACCATAGTGGCAAAAAAAACAAGGGCGCAGTTATAGAAGCTCGCACAGGGCGCAAAAAAGACTATTTACGGCACTGGAGAGTATTAAGGAAAATGAGTTAACAAAATCATTTATTCCGGCTGAGAATTAGCACTATTTGAATGTCACAAGCAGCTGCCAAAACAACTCTTGGACACTTTCTAGTGTTGGAGTCAGGAATAATAGAAGGGAAGAAGATTTTTTTAAATAATTAATATTAAAAGTCTGGCTTTATAAATAGACAGTCAAATTGAGAGTGTTAGAAATGTTACATACGTTGAGCCCTTTATGCAATTTTGTACTTTGTATTGTACCACTAGTTACAAAGCTAATATTGGTGCTTGTCGTATATACTGGTTGAAAATAATCATTGAATCATCAGTATGCAGTCATTTAACCTATCTGTAACTGTGTATTTGTGTCTGTTTACTATGTTAGCTATTCAGAATCCATACTATTTTTAATGGCTAAATACACAGCAAATATGAGTTATCTTAAATAATCAGATTAGTTTGACATTGAAATCTGTCAAATATCATAACATGGTTTAAAGGTTTTGTTTATATGACGCATATATCTGTTAGGACCAGATAAGGCAAATATTATTAAGTATTGAACTTAAAATTCAATGTTTAGATAACTCTTGATAAGTGAGATCACTAAGAGATTATAACTCACATGATATCTGCTGGCCGCACTGTCCTTTTCGCTCATAAGCCTGCTGAGCTGTTTCTTAGCTTTCATTATGGCTGGAAGATCTTGATCACTAATAGTGGTTAACGGAGCACATACTAACTGTTCTACCTTCAGTTCATGCTCCGCTATCTCATTTGCCAGAAATTTTTCAGTTTTACCTAAATGAAACGAAAGAATTAAAATGATTTGTAGACATAATACATGTATTAAACACAGATTATTCCTGTACTGGTAAATAAGGTAAATTTAACACTTACCACATTCAAATAAAATATATTTTAAAATGCTATCATCATCATCAAAGTTGCTGGCTTCACACATAGACAATCCCAGGAGATATTCAGGCAGTTTCTTTAGTCTTTTCTCTCTAGCTGCAGGGTCCTGGCCCTGTGTACTGCCTGCTCCTGTTGACAGCCGCTTGCTAACCAACTGTAAGGCATTTCTGAGGTGCTCTACTTTCCTGTCTGCTGTTTGTAACTCATCCGTTAATCCTTCCGGTTTTCCTGACCTGCGAATATCAATATTAATCACCAAATGTTGATATAAATAAGATCTTTGATAAATAACGAATAACAAGATCAAATATATAATATTACTTTTTTCTCATGATACTAGCCGCTACATAGGTTTAAATGTTACTAAGGCTGGTATAAAGATTACAATAACAACGAACCAAACCCACAAAGAAGTGAATCTTATCTGATAGCTTAGATAATGTAAAGTACTTGGTATACCTTGAAAACGTTTGGTCGGCGAGTTGTTTAACCCTATAGAACTGTTTCTTCATTGTCACTAATCAATTTCGATGAAATTATTTTTAAGTTACAAGGTCATTGGACCCAATAGCAAAATAATAAAACGATCAAGATTTTGCTAAAACGAACGTAATGTCAGAAAGTCAATGAGATCATCCTCATCAAAGAATGTTGCAGTCGAGGTATACGAAAATTAACTTCACAAAACTTCCATTAAGGCACTACATTTCCATTATTCACTTAAATCACTAAAATTTGCTTATTTATTTGTAATTTTACGTATAAAGCTTCAGCAATCTAATACACTCGATGAATCAGAAAAATAAAATAAGCACAGATAATATAACCAAAAGTTACTTTGTTTATGTAATCTGTACGCGCTAATAAAACGCGATGATGTCATTGATATCGAACAAAACGTTTCATGGCGTCGGGTCGGTTGAATAGAGACAGAGGCAGTTCAGGCAGTGGCGACTGGGTGGGCAGCTTGACAGTATTGAACTATCTATCTTTCAACACGTCTGAACAACGAATTATGCTCACAAATTAACTTGTGCTAAATTAATGCTACGGCTAAATTGTTTCCGATAACGCGAACTATACTTCGCGCGCTCTCTTCTGTACAGCAAGACGTCGAGCGGTGTGCGAGAGAGAGAACGCGTACCAGTAGCCTAGGAAATCATCATTTCAATGCGTTCAGCCAGACCCTGAACCTGAATTCCTAGTCAATGGCCTCATATTAATTACCAAATCCTGCTTATTCATTCGACGTGCTACCTTACGCCGTTTAACCTATGGTCTAAGACTAATGCTACGGCTACATTGTCGTGATAAAGCGAGTAGTGTGCGAGGGAGAGCGCGCGAAGTGTAGTTCGCCTTATTGAATACTTTGACTAGAAATTCTAATTGTACGACTTCATTTTATTTATTTATTTATTTGCTCTCATGCACAGCACACATTTTACAGTATTACGGTTTTTGTACATGAACCCTGTCAGGGCACTGCAAATGACAATGTTGGTTCATTGTTGAGTTTATGAATATTACATTAACAAAAACAAAAATTGACTCTTTTACAATTTGATACTTGTTATAAATTTTTGGAAAAACTGGTAAGATATAAAGTTGAAACCTACAGATAAATCATATACTTCAGTACGTAATTAAACTGAACAGGGTTTGTTTACACTTTCATCAGATACTTTTGGAAGATATCACGACAGATGTGCTGCCAAAATCGAATTGTCGAGTGAACGAGTGATTTTGAAATCGTCAGTAAGTTGTCGGTGACTAAAGTCACTGCGTGTAAACCTTGCAGTCAGTCAACCACACATCAGTGGCAACACGAGCACTACGAAAATTACGCCACTTGCCACGATATAAAGGCGTAGTAAATGTAAATTTTTACCACTCAAGTTCGGTTGACTGTACTGTAGAAAAGGCTATCTACGCTTATTATCACGAGCGCCGCGCGCCGACTTGTAGAAAACATTGAGTTCGACGGTGCTCATACCAAGCCCATATAGGGGGAGGGGGTTACGGGGTCTGATTATAAGTAGTTTGTGCTGGCGATTCCGAAAATTGAACTGCAAACTCTAATTTTTTTGCACCTCGCTTTAAGTTTATAACCTTGACAATTCAAAAGTGCCTGTAATTGGTTTAATTGAAATAAATGCTTTGGGTTTGAGTTTGAGTTTATAACGCAATCAACGTAATAACGTAGTCAGACGTCTTGCCGCGCAACGAGTGATGTTATAGAGTTAACGGTCAAAGTTGATTGATTGATCACCTTTATTTCTATTGTCGTAGGTGCTCCGCACCTACTACTTAACTCTCGTGAGCGCTGGAGCCACCGATCACCCACGGAGTCGGCGCCCCTGACTACTACAATGTCATAATAGTTGTAGGAATATGGGGTCTAGTGTTTCAAGTAGAAGACTCAAGCCTCAGGCTTGCCCTTGCCCCAAACGATATTCACGCAACAGGACGAAAACATATGTTGGCTATAAAGACAAAGTCCAAGAACCAATTATAAAAAAGAAACCCACTGAATGATTAGGAATGTCACTTGAATTTTGACATTGACACTTGACAGATAAAACAGGTTTCGTGTCGTGTATTTATTTACATGTAAGAAAACTTATTTTCTTTGCTATTGCTTTTATTGCTCGCTAGTGTGCTGGTGGAGGGAGTTCGGAGTTGCGTGTAATATCATTGAAAAACTACGTCAACAACTCAGTTCTCTTTTACATATTGTGCTGTTGAGTCCCGTATTGTCTCGTATACGTATCATATAATTTTTAGTTTGGTTTCGTAGTTATATACATCAGCAAAATGAATCGAAAATTTGTAAACGTTATAATCCTTGGATTTGGATTTATGTTTGTCTTCACTGCATTTCAAACTATGGGAAATATAGAGGTAAGTTTAACATTTTATATAATTACTTGCAGTCAGACTTGCATGATTAAAATTTGTAATATTTTTATAGAATTTATCCCGTTTTATTATATCACTCACACTTACATGACATAAAACCTAAGAAAAAAGTGTAAAACATAAATTTTATTCTAATTAAATTTAGTTACTTACCTTAACGGATTTATTATTAATAATAAAAGATTTTTGATAAATATATAAACAATTACTACTTTGCATACAAATTATAGCTATTGTAATACTCACATGAAAAACAAACATAACAACAAGTAATATTTAAATTAACATGGAAATAATGATTAAATATACTTTATTGAAATAGCCTGTGTTAATAGTTCAGCATTGCCCATTATTTCCTTGATGTTATAACACTATGTTGTCACAAACAGAAAGGATCACATTCCGCTGGCAGTGGCAGCATCAATATAAATGTCAAGCAGTATCCTTGAAATAACTATCAGTAAACTCTGCATGACCTGTTTAAAGCAAATCATTTATCATATCACTTATCCTAAACATATTTGTATTAGCCTTTCGCCCACGGCTTCACCCTCGTGGAGGTCGGAAATTATCCCATGGGAATGTACTACTGGGATAAAAAGTATCTTATATGTTAATCCAGGTTATAAACTATCTGTGTGCCAAATTTCATCCAAATCCATTCAGCCGTTTATGCATGATTGACTAACAAACATCCAAACACACAAACATATAAACTTTCACATTTATAATATTAGTAGGATAGTAAGTTACTATTACTGTGCTGGAGGTTTTACTTATATGTTTTCACTTATTTATTTAATCACTTTTATTATGTTAATAATTATGCTATAAAAATCAGTGGCTAAATTAAACTTTCATTGATAATTTAGATTTATTATTTAACAACTTAAATTGTTGCAATTGCAGTTTATATGCTATCATTAACCATAGAAGCTAATTGGTGGCAGAATCTGTTTACAAACTATTTTAAGTTCAACAAGTAATAGGTAGTATGTTGAGTATTCATTCATTTGAATCATCAATTCTCTCATTGCTTTCATAATATTATGTAGAAAGTGACAACTTGTCCTGTTTTTAAGGGTTTGATTTCTTATAACAGTCACAAGGAGTCCCTTTTAAAGTGAGGGCTGATAATGGCATGCCAGTTTTCCTTGAAGGGTTAGGCAGAGATGACCTATAGTAGGTACATCCACATATTGCCAGTTATGTTTAAGTTCCAGTTATAATGGGCAAGCCTTTTGCTGTCAACAAAAAAAATCAAACAGCAGGATATAATTTCAACTCGTAATTTACCTAGGTGCAATCATTCCTAGAGAAATACATTGATTAAGTACATGAAAGTATCATTTCATGTAGATATCTATTAAGAGATGCGGTCCAGTGAACGCAAGTAATTTGAAATGTGTGAAGACGCATTAAAACTAGTAGGTCTTGCGGCACATTGTCGCGTTTGTGAATTTCCAAGTGTACGTGGATGTCCAAAGCTATAAGAAATTAGCTTTTGGCCGCGGCTTCGCCCGCGTGGATGTCGGAAAATATCCCACGGGAACGCTACTACCGGCATTTAAAGTACCATAGATGTTAATCCAAGTTATAAACTATTTGTGTGCCAAATTACATCCAAATCTGTTCAGCTGTTTGTGCCAATCCGGAACATACATCCAGACAAACGGCAAGAAAATCTAAAAAATATATTTTCGGTATCAGAAATATTAGATACGTTCTCATTCCCTCAACTAGTAGCAATTACTTTTTCAAAAATATTCAATTTACAGTTTTGACTATTTTATTATATCAGCATAAGCATAATCAGCCTATAATGTTCCCACTGAGGGTGTGGGCCGTAATCTACCACGTGGGCCTAGTGCAACTTCTTAGATGTCACATGTCTTCGATTTTTTTTGGATGTAGGATTATGCCGGTTTCTTCACGATGTTTTCCTATAAATTTTTGAGAGCAGTGCAGTGCAGTAGTGATGAAATAATTTACACAAAGTAAAGCGCCTGTCTGGGTACGAACCTACCACGACGAAATCGTAATTCGCTAAGAAGTCTCAGCATCGATTTTTTAATGAAAACTAAAACTGTATGATCAAAATCGTCTCCGAAAATCCTTTCGAGTAGGTAGGTACCTTTCGCTATTTGTCACCCACTATCCACGCACTGCGCAAACTGGAAAATTCGTTATGACCAATATCATAATGATTTTTCCGGACAAAAGCGATTTATTAGTACCTACAGCAGAAATGTTTGAAACGTTTAAGTACGGGGCAAATATCATAATAGCGCAATATTACGTAGTTAACTAGGTATGTAGGCATTATCTATGTAATTAAATCCTACATGCAGTTGCGTTAATCACAATGCTATAGGTAGACTGGTAGAACTACGCGATGTAATAAATAAGGATGTACACAATCTGACGGCCAACGGAGTGCCAAAACAAAACCACGATGAATACCAATGTTCTTGGTGAACTTGACGTAGGAGGCGGAGGCGTGGCGGTCGGATCGATCACCGCTTTGTGTTGCTTTTCTAGCTCAATAACGTAATGACTACTAATGTTTTATGTCGCTGCCGCACTAAACATTTGTTTGGAAACCGTTATGCGGGCTCTGCCATATGTACCTACCTACCTAAAGTTCTGAGTTGGCACATTTAAGGTTCCTCCAAACAGGCCCGACGCGACTTTAACAATACAATTTCTAAGAAAACTTCACAGTATACAAGTACCTACCGGTGTCGCGTCGAGCGACAAGTCGCGCCAGTGTACACGAGCCTTAAGAACAAGTTAAGTACATGAAAAAGTGCGTATCAAAAGAATTGCTATAGGTATATGCTTTGCACCAACCCGCACTGGGCCCGCGTGGTGGATTATGGGCTACGGCCCACTCCCTCTCACCGAGAGGAGGGCAGTGTCCCAAAGGTGGGAAAATTATAGGCTGATTATGCTATGAAGGAGCCTTAAAAATATGTCTACTTAGTTAATTAAAAGGTTTGACTGGATCTACTTAGCACTAGCAGCTGATTGTATTTTTTTGTGTTTTGTAGGTAAATCTTACCCACGCACTTGACCTCATTTACCCAGAAATGCGTCCGTGAAGAATTTTTCCGCGGACAATTTGGAATCTTATGGAAATTACGGACAAATTGTCCAGCGTCTGCTCAGCGCCTTATAACACAATCACAATCTACAAAGAACGACGCAAGTTGAAAATCAATAAAATCCTGAACATGCAGTCGGCCTACAATGTAGGTAACATTGTAAAATAATATATATGCAAACGGATGGTCTCTGTGACACTACCATACATAGCTGTTATTTCATAACATATTGGGTAACAGATAAAAGCACGTTATTTAATTTTATTTACGGTTCGTGGGGGCATAACATTGATATCTTTGACGTTATTAAGGATCACCGTGACATTACCCACTTTATAATCATGTTCGTAAAATACCTTTTATGTTTGGTTTACACAACATTGTAAATTGAGATCATCGTCCAAGATTCGCAATGGTAGGTATTGTGCAAGTACCTACCCACCTCAACACATAGTGCAGATCTCCCCAATCCGCAATTATGTAATAGAGGTGTTTGCCGATGTGCTTGGTGTACGGTCAACACAGGAAATACTATCTACGTTACAATCTATTTTGTTTCACATCCTGCGAATATGTTTCATAAATAAAACACATAACATCCTGGAAGAAATTATATTGTAGAACCGCTACCTATGACAAACGGAAATTATAAACTATAATAATTACGTAATACTAAAAATAGTGAAAAAACGACGTAATACTAAAAACATTCCGTTGAAGGTTACTGCCAAAGCGACCACCCAACCAATTCAACTCTATGCTCCTCTCATTCTTTATCATCGCAGGATACATTCAAGCCTGCACGAGGCTTAATAACAGCCTTCACCTGGCTTAGTTCTTGCAGCTGATATAAAATGCAGTTTAGCGATAAATCGATGTTCCGAATCTTGTCATTGTCAATAGTGTATTATAGACTTATTTTTTTGTAGCATTGAGAGTGCAAGTAATCCCTGGGATTTTGAAGAGATCACCGATAGATATCTGATACGATATGATAACGATCTTAAACAACTTTGTTGCTTTCAATAGTAGGTGCTGCGCAAGTGATAACAAAATATTTATTGGTATGTCGTGATGGCCCAGAGCGTAAGGAAGGCCTCGCCTCTCATGCATGAGGGTGGGTTTAAATCCGGGCAAGTGACTTTTCAATTCGTAATGATGTAGTTTCTGAGTTTATCTTGTTAATTACAGACAACGGTAAAGGAAAACAACGTGAGGAAACCTGGACTTTAGTTAATATAACTCTGAAATCGCCAACCCGTTTTGAGTAAGCGATATATGATGCAGGGATGCATATTATATCACCAGACATAATAATATGCTCGTCCTCTCTCTGTATGAGACCTTTGACCTGCAGCGGGAAAATAATAGGCTGGTATTAGATCGGCGATCTTCTTTTCTTCGAAACATCTCATCAACTGTCATCTCAGTAGGTATTCATCATCCACCTCCGTACTCAAAACTCTATTCACGCTCTAATTTGGATCAATTCATTCATTCGAATCAAGCTAATACTTAGCATAATACCACACTGTGATAATACCGTAGAAAGTATGCAATCTGAAAATAATTACGTAAATACTTGTTACGGATATTGCACCGTTGCACAGAGCCAATTATTTTCATAGTAACGCTTGAGTGGAACTATAACCAGTGAGCTGATTGATTCGACTCGACAGCACATAGAATCAGTATGGTGAAGAGCTTGTAAAGTGGGATATTGACCTACGTTATTCATTGTTATGTCACTTACTTATATTTTTATCAATCAATCATGAAACTGGGTTGATGGACGATCGCCGCTTGCGCATTGCGCAGCTCTGACGGGAGAAAGGCAGAGTTGAATGCATTTGTAGCTTATATTGTATTGATGTGCTCTATATCTATACTTTCCCTTCTTATCGCTATGTATTTGCATCTAATGGAATCTATTTATTACGCATGAAAGCTTAGTTTCAACGAAACGGGTTAAGCTAATCCTTAGAACTATTAAGGCATAAAAGAAATCTATATATTGTAAATGGGTACTGAAGTTAAACCCACTTGGGGATATCCCAAATTCTCAACTATTTTGTGATAGGAGATGGGGCTGAATTTATTGGCTCCTCGTTTCACTAAGTGCTTGGTTGGGTACTTGATGGGCTGTGGAAACTCATGCCCAAACTGTGAAGTCGTACATTTTGGCATGGTTTTCCGGTGGAAGATGAATAATGCCCTGGGAGGGGTGATGAAATGATGTCATTTGTTGAGACAGTTCAGAGTGCCGAGACGCTTGTTAAAATGATTGACGTCACAAAATAATAAAAGTACCCAAACCTTGACGATTGTGACGACGTAATATTTTGTATTTATTATTCCATTAGCTGATTGAGTAGGTACCATTTAATCTCCTTAGTCCTTAGGCTTTTAAGGTTGAACCTTTAGATACTGCTATCTAGTATATTATGAAGAACTATGTGACTACATAGTGTTAATTAATTAGTCTCATTTAACATACGAGTGGTTAATACAAGTGGATATTAAAATTTATCATTGTGTTGTTTGCCTATAAACTCGATAAATTCAAGGATTTGTTTGTACTCGATTTAGGTCAGATAGATTTACTGGTAAGATATTTATTTTCAAGGGTCTTTTCAATGATGTGTCGTTTTCAGATAATTGGGAGGTCGAAAGTGACGCACTGTGAGATTGTGATAGTCAGATATGCTGCGTTATTCCGGAATATTACAGATTTTCAGTTTTCATCATTTCAGTGCTTTTACCATTACAATGGTTTAAAATATAGCGTTTTGTTCCGCAAGAAAGCAAAGTGCTGCAGAACAACCTCCCACAAGTAAATTGGAATCGTGGCGAGAGAAATGGGATAGTGCATGTTGTGGTAATCCATGCAGAAATAAGAAATTCTATCAATTTAACTTAGTGATTCGGTGTCTTGTATTTATCGCGCAATTCTTTGTGTACTTGTTGTACATGAGCGGCGTTCAATGACCTCCTTACGTCAAGATAACAAGTTTTGGGGACGATACTGTAGTATCCAAAATCAGTGTCCCAATAGGGAGACCTGTATATTCTGCTTTCGGCGTTTACCCGTTTTACCTTTTAAAGCTCATGACTGGTGGTGAGTTCATTAAATTGATGTAGAATACTTACTTTTCGGACCTCCAGTGTGTCAATATGATTACTTACCTACTTTGTTTCTCAGACTTCGATAAAACTAAGTGCATACTTTCGATAAGGGAATGAAAGTTATTTGCAGTAAATATTTCTTCTTGTTAAGCTACAACCAGCGTTCTACTTTGAACTTGCCACATAAATATCCCAAAAATGTTCAATGGACTTTTCCATTCTTAATAAACCACAAGGATATTCTTGCGTCTTCACAGCAGTGAAATGTTTATTATTGTTTTCGAAACTGTTAACAAAATCGCAGTCACTCCTTATAAAGACATGTTTTGGTAATATTTTATCGACATCCTTGTACATCCAAATAAAGATGAATATTGGATTTGGTTTATTGATACTAAAAATGATAATTTCGAAATCGAAAGTATTGTCGCCTCGATGCGTTACGACACTAACGACATTTAAGTGCTTTATCGCAGTGACATGCACGTATAAATAAATTAATGGACTCGTACTGAAGATATTTTTAAAGATAATTCGATACTGTTTTAGTGAACATCCCACGCCTTCTGGTTTCGAAAGTAGATCCAACTTAGGAAGCTGTAAATTTTTGGGAGCAGCAAGGTTATAAACATAAAATTCCAAAATTATGTACATTGCATTGCAAAATTGAAAGAAGAGAAAACGCAGATAAGATTTTAAAAACATAAACGGTTATCTACCTCATGAAAATAAAATAAAATTAAACCTGCTTAAATATTGAACGACTTTTGTTTATCAAAAATATGATGTGTTTTATCAGCATTGTTGAATATGCGCCTGACATCTCACAATGTCAAGTACTGTGGTCGTTCTTGATCTTTTACCTATGCGAAACTGTTTCAAGGCCCTATATTAAATTAATCTTCGTTATGAGTATTGAATAAACTAATTAATTTCAGAACTGTCAATACGACATAAATTATGATAATAAATGCACTGAATTTAAATAATAATGGATTCAGAATCGCGATCTAATGTGAGATGATGCTTATAAAATTGGCATAAAGAGAGCCCAGAGAAATTTTGTAAAAGTGCATTATGGTTAATAATTAAAATAATTTCACTACCGAGTAGGTATCCTATGTGGCTATTCGAGTTTTAGACAATAGAATGGTACCTATCTTTTTTGCAATAACTTTTACCTTTTTCTGGCCAATTTACCTGTATCTAACCACAAGAATTTAACATTTTATTTAAGTAGTTGGTTTTCTCAAGTTCAACATAAGTCAATTGGTAAAAGCTTAGGAACCTACCTCGTATTAATATTTAGCAATCCATAGCTGAACATGGAAATGTCCATGGACTGCTTCAATAACGGCGATGTTGAGGCTGTATACGGCTGTATGACGATACGACATCCTTTTAAAATGCCTACCTTTGTCTAAAAGTCTAATGATATATTTTGTTCACAGAAAACAGTGTTGGACAGCATATCACACGATGATCCGGGATTCACAGGCGATGGCTACACGTCGTTGGCCATCATCTACGCCACTCTGGCCATTTGCAACTGGATGGCCCCGTCCATCATCACCATCACTGGCCCAAGGGGAGCCATGTTTATTGGAGGACTTACTTACTTGTAAGTAAAGAGTATTTTCTTCGATCCAATACATCGAGATATGCAATACTGTCAGTAGGATAGTATAGCAGGGCTGAAAAAAGGGCATCTAAAAGTTAGTGTAGGTACCTATCTAAATACCAAACGCATTATAACTGTTTGGCTGTTAATTGCAGTGCAGGAAGTGCACCTAATTTCATAGGTATTGATTACTTAGTTAATTACTACTAAACTATTAATTGCCGGCTGTAAAAAGTTTCCCAATCAAATAAAAATAATATTAAAAAAAAACTGTTTGTAAAATAAAGATTTCTGTGCAAATAAATAATGTCGAATCATCATGAGGGTTTCAACGAGAAAGTTAAACTACAGCGGAAAACTTTCTCCGATTTCATACCTGAGTTTCCAGCTTCCCGGAAAAGTTAGTAACAAGAAACTATAATTATGATAAGGTATACCTAGCTCCCCGTAGAGAAATATGCTGCTTAAATATCTGAAGTATTACACAACGACGCGACGTTGTGCGAATGTAACATTATACAATCTTTTTGTACTAAGAAATGCTAATGGTCCGATGTCCATCATCTGTCAATTTTATTTGTAGGCCGTAGACCACACCGTAGACCAACTGATGATCCACAAACCTCAATAGGTTTGTGGATCATCAAACATTATGATGTACTCTACTCTACGAACGAGTATCATTTATGAAAATGGTACTTACTTTGTTTGTTTGTCTGTCTGTTCTCATCATGTCTTTTTCGAAATCTAGCTACATGATTATTTAAGAAAGTTGTTTTGGACGCTAAGGTATAAACATTTTGGAAACTCACATATTTTATTGAGTTTGTTTTAGGGACTGGTTTCTATGGAATATTATTTAGCTTTAAAATTTCAAATAAGCAATTCCCATTAAAATAATATTATTTAAATAATCATCTCTTACATTAAGATTAAAATCTGATTTATTGAAATATTTTCACATTGAAAAGTCAAAAATCGCATAAAATCCAAGCGAACTTTCACCGTCCACTTGTTTGTTGGCATCGCGTAACATAGATTATTATCACACTTGTGCGAACATCTTGCGTGAGCGCAGCTTACACTCCATTTTTTTTTCAATTTCACTGAGGAATTGCGTGATTTTCTGTGTTTGTGCTGTAATAATATGTAGGTACCTACTGGTCATAAAAGGCAATAAAACTAATGCATGTCATGTTAACAAAACTCTGGATTTACTGTTGAATTTTTGTTGTTGTTTTTTAGCTGCTCTATCTCTGGCAGTTTTTTTTTTAAACAATGTTTTATCAGATCTCAAATACAAATTAAACTCCATTTTAAATCAATAAAAAAACTCAGCAGTGCCTACTGCTGATTATTGGCCAATGCGAAGTTTCGTGTGCCATAACACCCAGTTCTCTACCTTCCGCAACCAGTCTGTCCCAGCCAATGACGTATTATATATAGACACGTTATCAACAAACATCTCGGCGCTTAAAAACGGCGAAAATACTAGATAACTACTTATACGCGTAAAGAAAGGGAAATACGTAATATTACGTATATATAATTATAATTATAATTATTATTATAATAGGGAAATATGTAATATATAATTTATTTTTATTCTTTTCATACACGATATAAATTAAAAACAAACGTAGCGTCGCGCGACAGGTTGGTGCGTGACTGAGCGCAATGTGGCCAATTGGCTTCATTTCATGTTGCCATTTTAGAGTGCGGACAACGTATCTATAGTTTTATACATCATTGGTCCCAGCCACCTTTTTAAGGTCATCATCAATCCATCTAGCTGGGGGCGTCTCGCGGTACGCTTGCTGATTCAAGGTCTAGACTCGTAGACTCATCTGCTCCAATTGCTATCGGTCTTCGGTGCTTCGTCTGCGAGAGACATTGCTAGCCCACACCCACTGCCACTTCTGCTGGCACGCTATATAATATCTCGGTAACTCTAGATCATTTTTGCGATCTCTTTTGAAAATAGATAGATATTTTTTTCATTTTTCATTCAGCATGTGTCAGTGCAAACCAATAACCATGAAGATAATATCAAAAACAATTAAAATCTAATTCTTATTTCAAATAAGCAGAAGATAGACATTTGCTTTTCGATGGTAAATAAAAGTAGCGTCTATTGCGTGGTAGTCTCACACCGTGGAACTAACATAACTGCTCGTAGAGTGCCACTCCGATCCGTTACGACCAAGCAGTGTTGTACATATTAATTAAGTAATAACTCGTTGTTTTGCTTTGGTGCTCTCGATCTAATTACCAAACCATTTTTAACACTGGTGCTCAATGCTGCTAGGTACTGGAATTGTTTGTTGATTCATGTACTTCTGGGTTGTTTATGTCATTGCCTATCGCAATTTCTAAGTTTCTATTACTGATGTCATGAGTTGTTTGAACTGCAAATGACCTCCATATTATTCTTGAAAGCGTAATGCTTTTGCAGAATCAGAGTTTATCTGCTTTGTAACCATCTTAAAACTGTTTATTTTCTATCATGGCAAATCCTTGGATACAGAATATCCTGGTTGTAAGACTTGATTTTTATTTTCCTCTTCATTTATATTTTGTAAAATAACGTATAAGCTCTCAACTTGGGGCCCCTATAAAGTGTCGAACATTCTTGCACGTTTAAAATTTATTTATTATGATATTCAAATAGTAAAGGAGACATTCTTGAGGGAATCACTCTTCTATAATAAATTCCAAAGGTGTGTTTGGAATGCCTTGAGGACGAGGTAGCATAGTATCTGTCATGAACTCATGAGGGACAATAAATTATCGAGTACAAAATAATACTTTGTTGGTTTGTTTGTGTAAACATGCTAAACAATTATCTATCGCGTTGTATAGAGTTTGTCCTACAAGTGCACAACAATTACGCATTGTGTAGTACTGCAAATAATTGTTTATACGCCTGTAAGTATAAACAATTATTTCACGTAGTGGTGAGTGAGTACGGTACTTTAGTTTCTAGAGAAGGTGCGGCCTTTGTATGAACGATGACCCCATGGAAAAGAAGTTATCGATTGACAATTGATTGAGAAGGTGTGTTGATAAGGGAGTTACCCTATTGTCATTCCGATTCGTACCTACGTTGTCTACCATCGGGCCTAGTGAAATGTTTTATCTCTGAGATCAAGGCAATCGCATGTTCTTCAAGGCTTCAAACTTCCACTTGAAGATAAAGAAGAAGCTATACTAGGTATGGTATTGAAATAATTCAATGAACATATTTTAGGATTAGATTTTCACTTGATATGCGGATCCCGGAATCAAGAACAGCATCCTGACACTTGATTGGTTCATTATTGCCTATTTATCAATGTGGTGTTTTATATCAAACTAACAGGTGGTTTCCAATCATTTATCGCACTCGCACATACATTCCTCAGTGGGTATATATCGAAATATTTTCGCTTACAAACCTTCACTAGACTAGATCACGCCCCTTCAAGGTTGCCCGCTAGCTTTGTTGCATAGTTCCTTTCATTTATTTTAACAATATATTATTTATAGTGTAATGCAACGCTAGACGATAGTATACCATGTTTTTTAAAACTATTGTTAGTCACGTCACGTCTGGTAAACGTTCTTCCTAATGATTCATGTGATTGTTTTTTTTTTCAAAGCGTTGTACGTTTTGTTTCTACATTTTCTATTTTTTGAGGCTTGTTAGCCTTGTTAAATATAATTATTAAAAATGTTAGTCAAATTAACATTTTTAGCTAAAAATCTGAACGTTTTAACAAGCACTTAAACTGGAAACTATGTAGATCAAAATGTTTTGTTGCGGAGCTGTCAACGAAAGTGGGCGTGTAATGAGATGATTTAACAACTTGACGTTAGAAAATACCTCTGTAGTGATTATTTTTAATTGCGTCACCACTACATACTGTACTTACCAGAAAGTAAGCTTGTCGTGATTTGAAGGCAAACTGGTTTTGTCTAAAGTAGAATTAGCTGGTAGCTTAGTTTTGCAAACTTGGGAAATCCTAGATGCCATTTTCATGTTGTCTAATTTTCCGTACTATTTTTTAGAAGTTTTAAATTAGGACATTTCAGTGATGATGAGAAGGATACAAAATGGACCCAGAGACAGAGAGCCCCAATGTTATCTGGCCAAAGATGATATTTTTATCGATTCCGTGAGATACTAAATTCCGTACCGTTACTATACATAATATGGTTAGTGATGAAGCTAATAGAAATGGGGTTAATAGTTAATTACCCGTATCCCGTATAACATTTTTCTCTACCCATTTGGGTTACATTTCCAACGGTGGAAACTTTGTGGAAAAAGCGGTTTTATCGGTCATAGTAATTGAGTTTTACGTGCAGCAGTGCCTGTAGTAGGTACCTATTTAACGTACCTATGTCAGAGACGTGTAACAATAGTATCCTATGTAACATAATTATGCGTTGGTGTACCGTTATTTACGCAAATCGATGTCTTTAAATCATACAATGAGCAGAAGTTTTCAGACGACGAGTGAATACATGCCACGTGCATGTGAAATGTGTTTGTGCGTAATTCACATGAACATTTGAACAACTAAGTAGATAAACGAGAGTAATTTTATCTTCGAGAGTCGGGACAAGTAATGCTACTAACAAAACAACTAGCTTTATAGGCTACAGTTTAGCTAAACTGCTATATTTCGACATAAAAATTGCGTGAATTGTAACTTGTAAAGTTGTAACACGGTGTAAATTGTCATAAGTACTCACCATTTAAGTATGTCGTAATATCCTTTCCATTTTCCTTAAAGTTTTGCGACATGCGCATGATTAGAAGATATTGATCTTTTTTTTTCTTCACACAAACACAATTCAATATCTATAGAAAAATCTCTTTTCTCAAAACAACAATCAGCTGTTGATTATTTTTTGTCTCTTTGGCAATGTGAAGCCTTTGTAATTCTAGGTGGGTAAGTAAGTAGGTATGCGAATCGTGTATGGCTGTGACCTTGACCACCCATCCCACTGATATTATGAATGCGAAAGTTTGGAGGTGTGTCTCAATCAGACCGTAACGGTTGAACGCATTGAATTACATTTTTTTACAGAGGTGGTATGTATACCTACCCTAGACTAGTGCTAATGGTAGGTACTTGATTTCAATTCAGAGTAAGGATGGAATTTTCACGGCGATAAAACTGCAAATAGATACACAACTACAACGTGTTTTTGTTTATATCCCATAACTGTAACTGTTTTGTTTATTCTATAAGTAAAAATAATACAAAAAGATCTAGAATATGTGGTGCAAAAACGCATAGTTTCGAAGATAACATAACACTATACTCTCGATGTGTGTATCTAAGTTTCATTGATAAGTACGAGTAAATCATTTTCATTCAAACCAATCATTCATATTTAAAGGTAAGAAAATGCGACGTTGTCATATTTCACGTAGGTAAGGGTGTTTTACATTAATAATCGTGACTTTGTCGTATTATTTTGTATAAAAAATGAAAAAAAAAAGATAGTAGTAAAATAATTCTTAGCCAGTTGATTCTTTGATATGGTCTCATTCATACCCAAGAGGTCAAAAGTTTTGTTGGTATTGTCACAGATTTATATTGTAAACAATTTATCGATCTTTATTTCCTCACTGTGTTATCTGGTCTGTAATGTCATTATCATCCACCAGGTTCCGGTTGTTAACGTTAATACTGTCAATACTGTTACGGGGTCAATATTATGTATTTGCTGAACGCCTCGCAGCAGTCATTTACATTTCCAGGTGGTCCTCTTCTCTCCCTTTTCAATCATGAATGGTTTTTTACGCTATTGCTCGAAATTCTGGCCAATACTCGAGCGTTCTTCATAATGTTACTTAGGTACGTTGTAACGGATGATTCCCTGCATCATTCTCGGCCCGATGGTCAGTCTTCACAACTTCATTGTTTTCCTTATTAGTTACCAAAGCAAACACCAGTCATTATTATTCAAACACTAACAAACCCGATTTATCTTAACCCGACTAGGTCCGAGGCTAGCGTGTTAGCGGTCATCCGAACTAAGTAATTCAGTGGGTTGCATAACCGATACTTGTTTTATCCTATCGTAGACAGTTGGACATAATGTACAGTGTTGTAACTCGTAAACACTGCTATTGCGCAACAAACAACATTGCATTTACTTGATAGTGTTATAGTGGCCCACTGGACATCAGATTTAAAGTTCGCAGTCGTAGTTGGATGACATCGTGCCAGAGTTCAACTTTCCTACCAAAATTAAAAGCCTCCGTCTCGTTCGTTTCTCTTTTTTGTTCTATTATTTCGTAATACTCGTGAAATTGGATTAGCAAAGCTTACGTCTACCGCTGAACAATGAAATGGACCTGTTCTCAGAATTTGTTTTCAATTTGAAATGTGTTTGAAGTTGGTTTTTATTACATCATTTGAAATGTAGCTCCAGCCAGATTTTGGCATCTGCATTTCTCACGGTCTAATCTCGGGGATTGTGAATTTGGGGATCCTATTGCACCTCCTAATAACGTCAGATGCAAGCAGAAGACGTAGGAGGAAGGAGTCCTTAGTGACTCTGCTGGTCTTCTGCTTGCGTCTTTCACAAAAACTAGAGTCCTCCGGACCTTTGATTTCAAAAGTCTTGACCAGGTGAAAGTCTGGAAACTTAAGGCAATCTGGCGGAATTGCTAAGCCAGTTTAATATCAATGGGTATCTCGTTCGATTTTTTATTTATCAAATCTTTCAGGCTCGGTTGGTAGGTACACTCGGTACCACCTTGCTGACTGGCTAATATAATTTTACCACGGCATGAGCACAAGTTCACATAGTTTCTGCCCATACGAGAGAAGAAGACGGCAAATTAGTGCTTGTCTGCAGCTAGACATTGACTACTACCGAAACAGAATACTCATCGGTTCTCCCATCTAGTAACTTCCTCCATTGCATTCTCATACGCCATACAAAACGAAAGTCCCAGACACATCAATAACAAGACATCCTATTGCAGGTTCTTCATCGTGACTTTCTTGTTCCCTCGCACGTGGCTACTGTACGTGGCGAGCGTGCTAATCGGTGCCGGCGCAGCTGCGATATGGACCGGGCAGGGCAACTACCTGACGCTCAACAGCGATGCGGATACCATATCCAGGAATTCTGGGGTGTTTTGGGCTATGTTACAGTGCAGGTATGTAACTAGTTTCTGGTTTTTTATTTGGCTCGTGTCATTTATGTTTTAGGGAAGCGTATGGTCGCGCGTTATTCAAATTGATCTTGTGGGAGTCGAATTAAAACTAGGCGTTGGAATCTTAAAGATTACATCTTCCAATTATTTTTTGCTATAATATTCTAGTGCGAATTGGAAAACCTATTATAAAATATGGATAAAAATCTTGTTAGCATCTAAATTGGTCAATTAACGAATATATATTATTCAAAGTCAATGACTATACTATTCTAGAACATTTCAGCACGCCAATCTTAATCGTTTGCTTTCTCTTTGCAGCATGTTTTTCGGCAATCTTTTCGTATTCATAAAATTCCAAGGCAAGACCCAAATTGATGTGGAGACCAGAAATGTGGTGTTCGGTGCGTTGACAGGAGTCTGCGTCGTCGGCTTAGTTTTCCTCATGCTCCTCAGACCAGCTAAACGCATGCCCAATATCGAAGATGCCAAGGTAAACCGCACCCTCGCGTTGACATAATGCACGTTTTACAACTAAACCACGGCCGACCAGCTCTTAAATAAGATTTTATTGATCCACCTTGTTGATGTTTTTGGTATTATCCGAGAATTCAAATACAATTTATTATTAACGCAAGGAGAAATCGAGAACAGCCAGTTTCAATTCGCGTTTTCTTTACTTAAGCGTAGGATTTTATGACGCAGTTTTATTGAGGGCTAACGGGAAGTTAAATGGCAGTTTGGGCCGATGGTCACACAGCGGAAATTTGCTTCAGGGCTTTACCTGTAATACTGTAAATAACTGTAATAAATTGCAGCCCTATATCGACATTATCGAGCCAAGGTAAAGCTCTGGTTTTAATAGAGCATTGCCTCTCAAATGGGAAACGGTGGCATTGCAGAAGGATAAGAAATAAGGGAAAAGACAATAGACGTAGATATATTTAGTAACTTATTCCGCTTAACCTCACCTCTCAACCAGGCATCTTCACAATCACGATTGACGCCTGAATCAATTAATTAAGAAATAAGGGCTTACAACTTTTGTCTTTACTCTTTATTATAAGTAGGTTGATTTTTATTAATACTAGGGTTACGCATTGTTGATGTTTTCAGGGAGAAATAGTTACGCATGAAGTTCAGGAAAGCCCTATGGATGCGTTCAAAGGTGCCTTGAAGTTGTTTTGCACCCGGGATATGCTGTTACTCAGCGTTACCTTCATTTATACTGGTAAGTTAGAAACATTAAACGAATAAAAGACAACAATGCTTAATTTGGAAACAACAAATGCCCAACAGCTTCCAAAACTGAACAGTAGTCTAGTAATTTAATTAAGGCGATAAGTTCTTGTCAGACAACGTTATTATAATTATAAATAAATAATAAAAATAAAAGTATAAAAACTAAAACCCAACTACGGCAAAAAAGTCAATTTGTCTGTCTGAGATGACTTGTTTATACAATTTTAATTGTATTTTTTGCCGTAGTTGGGTTTTACTTTTTATACTTTTTTTTTTTTGTTCATGGCTTTTAGTCCTCTAGAGGTGCCATATTCAATTTAATGTGACGTCACATGGCGTATAACCAGCGGACGACCCAGACGCTTCCAAGGACTTCCCAGACGCTTCCCATTTGTCAAAATATGATGAGTAGTTTAGAAGTTAAGAGGGAAGAGATGAACATACATACATACAAACATACATACATACCGGTCAAAATCATAACCCTCTTTTTTGCAAAAAAAAAGAAAAAGAATCACCGCAGTGCTCAGGAAGTACCTAGTAAAAAAATTACACAGTAAGGTCAATTTCTTTATAAAACTTAGGCCTACAGCTTGGGTTATTCCAAGAATCTGGGATCATTGACTGTCAGTTACATGTTCCCACCTGAATACTAATGTCATGGACGAAGATATTTATTGTTCACGTTATACTTAAAGTTTAAAATAGTATAGAGAAAGAATTCCAAGGTCCTCACGAGTTACTAAAAATACTAACCAGTCTAATTTTAACGTGTCACATTTTTACCCGACGACGGCAAAGCCAAAAGGAAGGGTTATGATTTTAGAATATTATATTCGGAAGGTAATTCGACCCCAAGTGTTATCAGTTTTTTTAGTTTATGTGTTTATAAGTAAACAGATCACACCAATGTCAATTAACCGGTTATGCAATGAATCTGCACGTGTAAATGTCATTAGCATTGCAGTAGGTATGCAGGCACTTACAAGAAATGTGGAATGTCAACATATTTCATTTGTTTGTTTGTTACATACTAAAAATTTACTCAGTTTTTTATTAAATTAATAGGTTACTCTGTAGGAAGATAAGTATTATTCTAATGCTCAAAAATCTGCTCCAGGTATGATGTCTACAATCCAGTGATTATGGAGATCATAGTTAAAAGAACATAATACTATGACCTAAAAGCCGAACAATTAATGAACCAACTAACTTAAGTTCATAAACCGCTAGGTACTGTAACAGAAAAATAATACCGTCAATGTCAAGGTCACGTCAATTATATTGTACAGCGTTCAGTTTCAGAGTGCGAGTTCAGTTTTTAAATTCAACAACACATTAGCATTATCAGCCTGTAAAGTGCCCACCGCTGGGACACAGACTGTTTCTCTCCGAGTGGGCCATAATCCGTGGATAGATCAACTGTGTGAAAGAAGAAATGGCTAGAAACGGGGACTTCTAAGATGACGACAAATGGCCTGTGCAGACTGGCGGACGGTACTGCAGACGATTTTGAATTGATCAATTGAATTGAATACTTATCCAATCGAAATAAGGTATATATTTCAATGCTCGGTGATCGACGGAAAACTGCGGTGCGATGTTCCAAGGTCGATCATCGAGCATTGAAATATATACGTTATTTCGATTGGATAAGTATTCAATTCAATTGATCAATTTAAAATACTCTGCCGTCCCGTCCGCCAGGCTGTGCAGGCCATAATGCAGAAGTATGGAAGAATACATGGGCCGACCTCAAATTAATTGGGATAAGGCCAAGATAATTATGATGGAGTGGGCCATCCATCCACCTCTTGAGCCCAGTGCGGGTCGGTAATTATCGAGGCCGAATCGTCAGGCTACCATGTCTATTCTTTCACACGATTTTTTTTCATGTTTTCCAGGAGTGGAGCTATCATTCTTCAGCGGCGTATACAGCCCTAGCATCGGCTTCACACTATCCATGGGCGAGAATGCTAAACAACTGGTGGGCTTGTCGGGAGTCTTCATTGGTATGGGAGAAGTGCTCGGTAAGTTGTCAATGTCAATTTGAATTTTATTCGCATTGACATTAGGTTTAAGTTACAGTGATTGATCGCTCGTGAAATTATAAGAATAAATTATAGGCATTGGTTTTGGATTAGAGTCGTAAATATTTATGGTAATCTGTTATAGGTCAATTAGATACAGACTAAATGTAAAGGCCTAATTTGTATTTACCAATGTAACGACATGGGTAGGTAGGTATACTACTTACAAAATGATATCAGTATCACTAAATAAATGACAATTAAAATTCCTGATGTTGCGCATACCGCCAAAATACCAACTCGTTGTAGATATCTAACTAAATATCTATTGCTTCACAGTTGAGTAATTTGTAATTACCCAACGCTAAGCAGGTTACTTGCAAACAGTTTAGTTAGCATTGTATCGACTTTTATTATCTGATCAATGCAATATATAGTTTTATAAAACCTTTTAAAATTAATCTTGAGATAAAACAATTTGTCGTTGTTGATTTAGGTTTACAAAAAATTGGATTAGGCAATGAAAACCACTAAATATTAAATAGATAATAGAATATCGTAAATACTTATACCTGTCTGTTCATTAGTTCGAGAATTGCGTAATTAACTTTTAAGTCATGTATGAGCTAACAATTCAGGCAAATATGTACTTGACACCAGTATGCAACGTGATTTAAACATACGGTTGACATAAACATTGTGTAATTAGTTATAATAAATCTTATAAAAGATTTATTATAACTAATTATTACACAATGTTTGCGTAGGCATAAATCATTTTATGAGCTGTTTGTTATGTAATTCATTAATTGTTCCGGGCACATGATAGTTTAAATAATTATTTGCTCTGAACCTAAAAAAAGGTATTACGATTATTTAGAACAATTTATCAGTTGTTATTTTTTTCTATTACGTTTGTTAACCCCATTTTAATAACAGTTCATGCATATATTCGTACAGGAAGTGATAATAGCTCGTGGCAAAGTAATAATAGCCGCACGGGTCGATCCATCATCTTAAACTACGCTTGCCGGAGTTGGTCCGTGGATGGGTCACCATCTTTACATATCGAGATTCCTCCGTGCCTCAGAAAGCATGTTCAGCCGTTGCTCCCGGCTGTCATTCGTAGATCTTTGACAGTCGTTACGGGTCGTCAGAAGCCCGAAAGTCTGACAACCAGTCTTACCAAGGGATATCGTATTACCCAGTTACTGGGTTGTGGAGGTCAGATAGGCAGTCGCTCTACGTAAAATACTGGTATTACGACCCCAACATAGTTGGGAAGAGACTAGGCAGATTGATTTTTGCATATATTCATAAATAACAAATAAAAATGCCACAACACCTTTAGTAAAACCACCCTCGTATGTTTCCAGGAGGCGCATTATTCGGTATCCTCGGATCAAAGACAACTCGTTGGGGCCGTGACCCGATAGTGATAATGGGCTACGTCATCCACCTAGCCAGTTTCTTCCTCATATTCATCAACCTCCCGACCGTGGCTCCATTCGGGGACACCAACGAAGTCTCCTACATCACCCCGTCTCCTGAACTGGCGATGTTCTGCAGTTTCCTGCTGGGATTCGGAGATGCTTGCTTTAACACTCAGATTTATTCGATATTGGGGGGCAACTACTCAGATAACAGCACTTCGGCGTTCGCGTTGTTTAAGTTTACTCAGGTGAGCACTTGAAGTATTTTTAATTATAATAAGTAAGAACGTAGGTACTTAAACCGCAATGTAAACAGTGGTGTTTACAATGCAGTCGCCTCCTCTTTTTGCAGGTGTATATGATCACATATTTACAGTACTAACATAAATGCAAAAGAACTTTACCCACGAACAAAACAACATTTATTTCTGTTTATTTTTAATTTAATTAATTAAATTTAACTAATAAAAAGGTATTTGTTTGTTTGTAAGCTTGTATGTAGGGGATTAATCTCCGGACCTACCATTGGATTTGAAAAATTCCTTTTGTATTGTATAGCCCAATTCTTGAGGAAGGTTATCCCTAGGACCTACATATGAAACCTACCGGTATGAGCCGAGCAAAATGAATAACATTCAGAAACAACGCTAAGCGAAACCGAAGTAATAGCACGGGCGGGCGATGGGATGCGATGCGTTGGGTCGGACGCCGAAATTTCATGCGGACGAAGGCGCGGGCAGAAGCTATACATATATTATTGTTTGTTTTCCCTTACAAAATAAAATAAAAAAGGTCGATGCAATTAGTCTTACAAAACACAGTGCAATTATGTAATATCTGTAGTGTCTTCTCGGAATAAATCTTGATATACGATTGACGATACAAAAGGTCATTTATCTGAATGAATTATAGAGGAAAAATACTTGCTTTGTTGTCTGCACATAGAGATAACCTTCTTTTTACGAAAGTGGGTTATAAATGAGAACATTCAATGCTACACTATGTGACTAAGTTTACATTATTTTAAAGAGGTGTAACTAAAGTGTTATTATTCGAATCGCTTAAACTGTAAGACCTTATCGAGAAAATTGATTATTTTGTTACCTTATCGATCGTTAGTACTTTAGTAGTGAAAGCAAGTGATGAGCGCAGAACGAGAAGTACGCGATAATTAACATTCAATTGTTTCTCACAATATGTGACGAATTAATTAATGAAACGCATTTACCGGAACATACCTGTTCTTTGGGCGTCATTAAAACCATCGTGTTAGATACAATCGGATTTCATATCTACTGTTGTTATTAATGTCAATCAAGTCGTAGACGTATGCGTCATAGCTTGTATCGCATTAAAAAAAAATCGCTTGACTATCATAACCACCACAATATAAATCTAAACCAATCTTACCTACCAACAACCTTCCTCCTACAGGTTGACTGTATAGAACCTTGAATCTCGTGATCGCCATCCTTCATGAGTTACGGAAAATCCCCTCTAGTGTCCTGTGGTAACTTTAACAAGTAATTTGTTCTCTTCTTAAAAAAGGTCTCTTCCTGTAAATTAATAAGTCTGTGAGACCTGACAATAGGTATAATATATTGTATTTGATATAGGTATTGTATATGATCTCTCATCTGGTATGTGGTTCGTGGTTCGTTCGTTACGGTTCATGAAATAAGGTAAATTATTTATGGTAAACCATAAATAACCATCTCTGCCTGACCCATCGGTGATTGGCGTGATGTTGTATTATTTTCTATACTTAAAAACGTTTTTTTCTCTTTCCAGTCACTAGCAGCAGCAGCTTGCTTCTTCTACTCATCGAAGGCCCTCCTATCAGTACAACTAACGATTCTTGGCATCCTAGCGACATTGGGCACGGCATGCTTCGTGCGCGTGGAGTGGGCGGCGCGGGCACGCGCACGCGAGCTCGCGCTCGACGACGACAAGGGCTCGCCCACCACGCATGCGCTCGCGGATAACGCGTTGCATTATGACTGAGAGATGGAACTGGCTGAGTTTTAAGAGGTTTTAGAAAGAGGGGTTACTCTGTAACGGTCAAAGTTAAAATGCTACCATAGACGTGAGGATCTCATAAGCATTTTTGGCTTTTCGTGATTGGATTATGTTAGGAAAGTGGTTATTCTGAACACCAATTCTCGTACTTAAAAATGGTCAAATTCAAGTGGCAGTCATTTCAGCGACAATCAATTTCTAAAACTGTCAAAAAATTAGGTAAATTGGAGGCTCTTTTGACAGACTGAAACTGAGATTAAAATGCGAACATTTAAAAAATACTACAACTGGAATGTAAATTGTTTATTAACATAATCTGCACGAACATAATATGAAGTGAAAATCTTTTGAAAAATGTAAGGAACTGAATGATTTAAAGAATAGAGTAACTTCATCGTTTCTAAAATCATTAATATTTCAGCGTGTGTAAGACGGCACATCGGGCAGCCCTTGGCAGCCTTAGTAAAGAAGTGTAAATAAGAGTAAAGCTTATTCAATTATAGGGAAAAATATTTTAGAAATAAAACTCAACAACTCTGAATTATGATGACACGTAGTTGTTTTTTGTCAGATATAAAATAATAAAATTGTCGATGCGCGTGCAAGTCTAAACTTTGTTGGAAAATCCGTTATGTTTTGAATATCGAATTGTACGAGCGCAGTGACGATTTAAATGTCGTACATACGTAGTTTTTACGTTAAAACGAATTTTAAATTAATTGATGTGTATGAATCTATGAATAGTATTCGAATCACATTCCATATGGAATAAATCTATAGTATGGAAGTATCATTACTATATTTTGTTTTAGGAAACAAAATTTCTCAGGATTTGATGACTATCTATAAATTGCTTTTATTAGGTGTTATTGTTTTTGTAAAACTCCCCGAGAAAAAAAAACCATGAGAATGACGGTGGACTCCCAATGTTGGCTGTGTCATATAAAAATTTCCAGAATGATATTGAGTGACTCGCACAATAATGCCTAGTGCACACCAGATACATTTTAGTCGGGCGATAGTTCGATTGGTGAAGCAATCAGTAAGTATACAACGTGTAACGTTAAATTCGCAAAACCTGAAAATAATTTGATCAGTATTTAACGAGAAAAATCAATTGGACCACTTTTTATATATTATGTCTATCTTCTTTAAAAACGTTGCCGTGTCTATTTATTAATAGGTCAAGCTATCACATGCGCAAACCCGCCAAAATAGGTAAACAATCACAAATTGTTGTCGAACAATTTAAATTTTCTCATACGCGGGATGATAATAGCTTTTATTTCAATGCAAAGAATTGCCAGTAAAACTAAAACAGCACATAAAACCTTTATATTTTTTTTAATGATTTTTTTCTCTCTGCAATAGGTCAATTGAATTAAAAATCTGTTGGGGCGTCTGAGGTTTTGCGCATTTAACGTTACACGTTGTTTTAAATCGGGCAAATCTACTCCAGAGTCCAGACAAACGATACCGACTATCGGTCGACTAAATCTCTAGTCTGTGTTTAGTCTATTATTGTAATAAAATAATGTTTCATCACTCATGGCCTATGGCTCATCAGTAGTTTGTAAGCAAAATACAGCAAGCTTTAAAGTGAGAAATGATAATGATTTATCCATTATTTATAAAAGTTACACATTTAATGAAACAGGGAATAATTTATTGTTTTGTATCCACATTTATACTTC
Source organism: Eupsilia transversa (assembly GCA_914767815.1). Lineage (NCBI taxonomy): Eukaryota > Metazoa > Arthropoda > Insecta > Lepidoptera > Noctuidae > Eupsilia > Eupsilia transversa. The sequence goes on from OU611880.1 coordinate 5,523,354, forward strand.
AAAAGGTCATTAAAATTATTTGATTTCATCAATTATTATGTGATTAGATAATATACAGGGTTATTGGTTTAACTGTGTCGGCAATCCGTTAAGGGGATGTAGGAGAGGTCATTTGCAACCAAATTACCCCTTATGACCCCTCTGCCAATGTCAATCATTTTCGAGTAATTTGACATTTTATATTTTAATGTATGAAATACAAAATATACAATGTCAAATGACTTGAAAATTGATGACACTTGCTTATTAGTCAAAAGGGGTAATTTAGTTGTAACCAATAACCCTGTATACGTATATTTATGTATGAACGGCAAAGTGTGGTGCTCTACTCATAATACTGCGAGTGTAAAAAGTGTATAAATATTTTTGTATAGAAAGTAATATATATGTAGAAGAAAGGTAAAATATTGTATAAGGACTTCTAGTCACAAAACTCGAGGTTTTCTAAATGAAATCATGGAATTTTAAAATATATTGTATAACTAAAGTGAAACATTCCTTGTATATTTTCTTCATTTTAATTTAGGTTGTAGATTTATAGTACGTACTTTTATATCTGTTATTTTATTTTCATGCTTTTAATTTAACATTCCTGTATGGTTGAATGCCTAATTATAGTATTTTACTGCTGATGTTACTATCTAGTCTTATTTTCATATTCTAAAATAACAGTTGACTGCACTTGTAAGCAGTTTATGGTATAGTATTGAAAATAAAATATTTTAATAACATATCTAGTGTTATTTTGTATTCTATTTGACCTGCACGTGTATTATGACAGCCATAGAAACTGGTTTTATCTGTCATTTTGTCTATTCTTCCGTCAACAAAACCCGTTTCTATCGTGGTTACGCTAAGCGTGCAAAACCTGGAACTTTCATCACCTAATTCAGTAGCCTTGCCTCCTGGCATGCATGAGTTGCATTGCATGCATTTAAAAAAAAAATCTTACTATTATATAGTGATCATTCAAATGCAATGAGAACTTTAATTAATTCAAAATAGATTTTAATGGATGAAAAGTATTTTATATCAAAGGAGATAGATTGCATGCATGTTGTAAAATGGGAAAGACTCATAATAACACCTTTATGAGTCTCTTCACTTTCACATTTTGGATGGAATAGGTTTAAAATTGTGATGTTGCAATTTCCAAATTATATGAAAAGAGCTTATCAAACAAAACAAATCAGTAAAATTGACTACTATTTACTTAACAGCAACTAATATAATAATTATCACAGCTTAACACTATTTACTGGTACTGTCACTGTCTTCCCCACCAAGTTTAAAGTCCATAGGTTTATCGTAACCCATCATTTTGGCATAATGCAGGGGATCTGAGAAATGCCGTGCTTCCACAAAGAGAGGTGTTCCTTTTGCTTTCATTGTGGTGAATGCACCAGGAATATCAGGCACCTCTACGTCTTCCACTTTGAAGTCAAGCTGTAAATTAATACACTTGTCAGTTTTTGAAAACAAAATATGTTTCCTACAATGAGGCCTACGTCTAGAGGTGGACGTCTGTTGGCTGAATGTTGATAATGATGTTTCTAAACAAAAATTGCTAGTGGTACCTACACAAAACCAAGATATCTTCTTGTGTCACTCTCTCTGGCAGTGCCACCAACAGTGACTTTAATTTTGATAACACAACCAAATATCAGAATTTGTCGTTCACTGGTTCAAAAGATAAGGGTTTATAGGTGGCCCTGCTGGAGAGTCTCCCCAGCAGAGCCAAATTTATATCTCAAAACCTAGCGAAGATTTGTTTTCTCCTATATTTTGTCGCTAATTTGTCCAAATATGTCACCAAATATCAGAATTTGACGGTCTGATATAAATTTGGCTCTGCTGGGGAGACTCTCCAGCAGGGCCACCTATAAACCCTTATCTTTTGAACCAGTGAACGACAAATTCTGATATTTAGTTTTTATAATTTTTTACTTGTTTTTATGTTTTTGCAGGAAGAAAATTAAACAGAACCGAAACTTTGTTGAGTGTAACGCACCATTGTTTTTTCTTCAATTCAAATAAAAGTGAAATACATATTTTACTTTTCTCTCTTTGATTTATTTCATACTGCATGAGTAATTAAGCATACTGTAGCGGTTAATAAGCTTCTTGAATCTTGTAGAAAAGGTGTGTCACTTTTAGCTTCAAATCATAATCATCTGCCAAACCATTTTCCATGTAAATTAGGATCAGTTTTTATTACAAATCATGATCAGCTGCTTAGCCTTTTTTTAACTATGTTGGGGATGGATTATACTTCCACCTTGGACCTCTTCCCTTTCCTTCCACATTCGGCAATAGGTACTTATTGTACAATACCAGAGTAAACTAATAAAGAATTTGTTCAAACATTAAAGTATACACACCTTTTTTTTCGCTAGGAAGAAATTTATAGTGGTTGCAGTATATGTAGATGTTGCAGGGTCATAGTGTATTTCTGTCACATATTTCTTTGTTATCAGGTGAAGTAATAAAGGCGTTACGAATGTAAAGAAGCCCACTACAGAGCAAAGTGCTACGATTAGTGAAGTACTGCCTATAGTTGCCGCCTCTCTGATAATTATAGGTTGTGCTAGCAACCCGGCCGCACTAGAACTCAGTGAGAACACTTTCACACCCTTTATCTGCGGCGTTAGGGGACCATAATATATACACTCCAACTTGTTATCATCATCTTTCAATTTTACTGAATAGTTCCTGCTTAAAACACTTGTAAAGCTGTTGATTGATTTTAGTTTCGAGGTTATCTGTTTGTGAGTGAGAGGTTTGATTAAAACTTTACTATGGTTCAACGTAGTTTGTGCACAGAAACGCAACATTTTGCCTTATATTTTGCTTTATTCTTTTATAAATGAAACGGAAAATCGAAAAATTAAATCCATTGAATTTAGATTTTACAATCGACGAGATTTTTTTCAGAATTGTGACAATGACAGTGACAATGACATTAATGACAAGACAAACAGAATATTGCCAGACTGACAATATTAGTTCTAAGTTCAGAAACCATGGGTTTAGCTGAAAAAACATAAAATTACATTTGTAGGTTCCATGTAGACCTGACAAATTCCATTTCAGCGGTACTTTCTTCCCAAAAAAGAGCTGGTTTATAGCAATTCCATAATTAAATTAATTTGCGCTACTAGAGTATCGGCGCTACATAAAGAGTAACGATCACAGAGTCCGGAATGTTTATAATTATCAGACCCTGTCCGTAGGTGATGAAACAGCAACAACATAACTAACTGAAACATGTAACTTTAGTTAGTAATTTAACTTCTAGTAAATCTTTTTCCATTTTTATTTTCACGTCACATTGTTAAGTCATAGTTTGCTGTTTCACAACAAAGCATGTCTTGTCGGGCAGTTGTCAACATCGTAGCAAATATCAGTCTCCGTGTCCAGCACCATAGAATCAGGACAATCACACCTCGAGAATCCACAGACAGTTCCAACTAGCATCTGCTCAGGATGTTCGCAAGTTCTTTGAGCGGCCCAGTATGATAGCGAGCAGTTGCTTGTTTTTTTAATCATCCATTCTGGACATCTGTCCACACCTAAAAATCAACATAATAATAATGTATCAGAGGATTCTAAACAAACTAAATTGGTATTTAAATATTTTATATTAGGTATACTGACTACTACTACTATTATGGTTTATGAGACACTCCCATGTACCTAGATAGCTACCCGAAAGGTTTCTCCATGTTAAGTAACATTTAAAGGGCCTCTTTTTATTGCACATTACAATAATGACGATGAAAGAAAGAAACCGAGGATCACGAAGTAAAAAGGTTCCAACGCGAGAGTATTCTAATGATCGTCTAACGCTAATCGTTCGTCGAAGCATTTATCTTACAGACATGGACAAATACGGTGCTAAATAAAAGTACATACCTACTGTTTAGATTGATAAGTGTCTTATTACTAAATCATGGGCAGGTGAATAGGTATTAGGTAACTAGATTTAAAAGCGTAAATATGGATTTTATTGCCCCTTCTTCTTCATACTTTGGAGCGAGCAACTAAATGTAAAATTTTGGGTAGGTAGTTAGTAAGTTCCTTGGCAATTCAATTGTAAATGAATTGTGTGTAAGTTTGAATAGATATAATACTCACATGTATTGTTGTGCCACAAGCAATGTACCGACGACGACGTAGCATAGGACGTAACGACACTTACGCCAAACATGAATAAAGTCCACATGATCATTATGAATAGACCTGTTAACTAGACTAGATGCACCGCTGTACTAATTGCTTTTTATAATAGAAGCCGTTGTTAACATTACTATCGACACTGACTGTGTTTATAACACTGACAAATCGAACAATGGTATTCGAGGGTTCTACAATAGATCTTTGTCCATTCAGCATCTTTAAACAATGAATGAGTTTAACCGGACCGTAGAAATAGATCAGTGGTGAATTAAGCCCGTCTGAGACTCAGGGTTGCTAAACTAGCCCCCTAGCCCCGCCTCGGTTTGCAGAATAATTTGAGAACTAGGGTAGGTAATGTAGGATGCAATTGCAGCGCGAGCGAAGCGAGCTCGAAAAGGATCCGCCTTGGAAAGGTTAGTTTGTCTTATTGATCTCGGGAACTTGAGGCACCCCGACACGAATAGGTTAGATTTCTTAACCATTCATAAAAACGGAGATATTTGAATGCCATATGGAGAAGACCCTCAAAATTAAGAGAATGTAGGACGCAAGAACGAGCGAAGCAAGTTCGAAAAATTTGGGAAAGGTTAGGTTTTCTTTTGCCATTCAAACATAAATAAGATGCCTTTAAGTACTTTGTTTGCTTCTGCAGAAAAGTGAGAATGCAGGATGCAAGAGCGACCGTAAAGAATTCGAAAATTTTTGCAATCCGTCTCGGATAGCAGGCTACTTACTTACTGCCTTTTGAACATTTAGGATAGGATAACATACAGAAATAGGAGTTTAGAGTTACTTTGTCGACCTAGTAAGGGGAAAAGTTAGAGAATGTAGTTTAGTTTAGTATTTACTGCGCAGCGAGTAGCTAACTTAAGTTTGAATCGAACTGTACGCGTAAGTGCTTAGCATTTTATTTGAGCTTTTGTCTGTTGACCGCGCCTCATCGTTGGTTTATTACTCATTTTTGCGTCAAAGTAAGATAAGGGGTCGATTCATCGGCCTAAACAAGCACAAGTGAATGGTGACAATGCGGCTATCTACGAGCCGAACAAACACCGCCTATTGATTTAGTTTATCTGTTCGCAAACAACGCACGCGCGCCTGCAAGCACGGACGACGTGCCGTGAGCTCGTGAACGATATACCCTAGAAAGTATAAAAGAGACCGTTTAACCAAACCCCAAGATAAATCTTTAACTTTCTTGAAAGTCATATTCCACGCTTATCTTCCGCCAAACACCAGCAAAAGCCGCGATTCTGGGTACCGATAAGGATCTGCGTATAATAACTTCATTTTATTTGTGTTCATCGAAAAAATTAAACGCAGCTAAAATACAGAGTAGACCATTAGAATTAGTAGCAAAAACTACAATAATTTTGCCGTTAATTGCTAGTATTTCGATGTGCAGAATTTACACCAAAAGCTTAGGCCCGTTTAAAAAAATTAGAGGATGTGCCAACTCATGGAGTCGGGGCCATAAAGGGCAGGTTAATTATAACTTTCAAAATGATCTATATCTTTTAATGTATTTTAACTTGAAGGTGATTAAATTCATAGTTAGGTACCTAACTTCTACAATAACTTTGGAACTACCTGTGATGATATGGTAGAGTAGAATAATAAAGTTTTGCAGTTTATGCTATAGCACCTAATTAGGTATACACGAACACGACTGATCCATTTTCAGTGTTATGCATGTGATACGTAGGTGCAAGTTTCAAGCATACAGGGTCTTTTATAGTTTTATTTGAACATAATTCTAAAATCCTATTTTCATATTCTCATTTCTACAATACTTGTATTTAAATATAATTATTTAGCAAATAAACAAAGGCGACTTTTTAAATTCAAAGTTATCCAGTTACTCCAAAAAATCTCGCAGATCTATAATACGGTAAACCTTTCCCGCCAATTTAAAAAGCCCTGTAAAAGCTTCTACTCATATTTGAAATAGATTTCTACCTTAAAAAGTAGAGCATAAAGTTCAAATTCGAATAACGATTGATGCAATATCAGAGAAAGAGATAACATATTGTTGTTTCTCTCTACTAAAGTGTTATTGTATACATCTCTTTTACTCGCTGCACTAAATGAGCGTCAAAGAGGTTTTGTCTCTGTCGGTACTTTAGTTGAGTTTTTGAGTTGATGTAGTACTGTCGCTCGTTGCAATCGCGGCGCAACTTTGTTTACTTTTGTAAAATAACCGAATAACTATGGAACTGACATAAAAGGATTGTTTTAAAGTGATGTGATTGGAGCGGTGACACTTCTTGCTGTTATTGTAATATAAATTTCGTTAAAATGGAGACGAGGCGATTATTTTGGACTGTATTTTTGGGAGTTTTATGCAGAGCGGAGGCGGGGATGATGGGCGATCAGTGCGACTGGACTGGCAGGTATGTTGATGTCGAAAGCTCTATTGTCTGGCATACTTTTTATTCACCAATTTGAATAGACAATCAATCTAGTACCTACCTAATTAGACATGACATAATTGCTTCTGTTGTTGTTTGAATTTTGCTTGCAGGCAATTTGTTTTTAAAACATGGCAGTTTAGTTGATGTGTTTCTGATTTGTTTGCTTTCTTGATTGTTTTAGAAATACTTGTGTACTCTTTATGTAGGTACCTAAACTGCGTGAATAACTCGTGGTACTATAAACACGCGTTTCATTTTATCCCGGTTAGACAAACGGGAATCAAATAAGTAGCCAGCTATCCTAGCTTAACTAGGTAAGTATACGAACCTATAAGGGTTGCTAGTTAGTACTATATACCCATAAAACTTTATTGCAGGTGTACATAATTAAAATTCTTGTCGTAGGACATTGTTTGATGTAGATCAAACAATGTAGGTATCAGTGAACACCTAATATGTTTAGGTACATACTAGGTAAGTATAATTACTCATTGTGTCAGGCTACCCCACAGGTCACTGGTAAAACATCCACTAAGAATATTACAAACTGTAGTTACACACCTAATAATCTGTGATGTGGCCAAGCTATTTCTCACTTCTTGTTAAAAAATATTAAGTAGGTAGGTACTTACCTGCAAATTAAAAAATAAGTAAATTACATACTTACCTACTACATCTTAGCTCATTATATTTCCATCCAGAAAAAATAATTGTTAAAATAAAATAAGTGCGGCGAATTCGCTTGGAATTCATCCCAATCAGAATCTGAACAATCCTGACCCTGGGCGAAACATCTTGTCTGGGGGCAATTTTCTTAATAAAGTCAAACTTATTTCCATAGCATTTGCGATTGCGTGTCCTGTGTTATTAACAACCTCTTGATTATTCAAATGAATCATTCAACGAATACCACGAGAGCACGACATTTTTATCATAACTACCCACATTATTGATGCCGCCTGGAGGAAGTGCTTCTTACAATTTAACCGTATATTATTAGGTGTTATCTCGAAAGACAATATTTTATGAAGCTGCTGTAATGGAAAATTTGTCAAAAAAGTAATTATGAAGTAGAGAACTTCGATTAATATATTATTATTAGCCAGGTTTAATTAGGTACCGTCGCAACTTGCAGATGATCTTTTGAGCAAACTTGTTCTTCCCAGCTAAAGCACTAGGAAGTGAAGAAGGGTAGGCGTTTTGAGGGATAGTCTTATGCAATGCGTTCGAAAAATGCTGATTCTCAGCTTAGTTCGAATAAATTACTTTTGATGTTATTGTGATTTTTTGAGCCACTTCATTTGCATGGCCATTGTATGTAGTTAAAACATTCGCACTGGGGCCTTAGTCTACTAATTTATAAACGTTACAATGGTCTCTCAATGGTGAGTTTTTGACAGTTTTTGTAAGGCACAGCTGTCAAAAACTCACCATTGAGAGACCATCGTAACGTTTATAAATTAGTAGGTAGACTAGGGCCCCTGATACCTTGTAATAACCATAATTACAATATACTGTAAACTCTATTAAAAGGAGATAAAGATAAAAGTTCATCTTGAATGTTCGGGCAATGATTGATCACGATACAATCCAGTGAGAAGCACGAGCTCATTAAGTCTCCCCACTCAAAGTACACTCATAATCGATGTTCCGATGTCAACACGTTACAACATTAAAATAAAATAATTGTTATTGTTAATGGGGCCCGGAAACGATGTCAAATGGGGGCTCGATTACGGAACAAAAATCAACAAGTGGGGTTTCCCTGCAGGGGTGGGCGGCGCGGCGTGGGAAACCGAAGTGGAAACTGTTCTCGTCAACCCTAACTTGTATTGTACATTGTAAGCACATGACCCTTCCGGCTAAAAGGGTGGCTCGCCCTTGACGTATCATGCACTTTATTGATTTAGAGAGATATTAGGATAGAATTTCCGATAGATGTAATTGCTGCAATGTTGTGCAATTGGAATAATTAAACAAATTGAGATATGAAAGTTAATAGTCTGAAAGCCCAATAGGATACTGGACCGAGGATAAGCACAAATAAGACAGTGATAAATCGTATCACGCAATGTGTTACATTGGTGTTTAGTATAGAAAATGCGTACACCTTGTAACACATAAATATTTTGTTAAAAGTTGGTTATTATGAGAAAGTTCCACCATAAACGCTTTAGTAGGTGAAGTTCCCATCAGATAGTGTTTATTTTTCTAATAAACAAACGATCAGCTAACGATACTTTATCCCAGATGAATCTCCATCGTTTTAGGAATAACATGTCGCTATAAACATTTACATTATTATTAAAACTGTACTTTTACGACCCGACGAAGTGTTACTAAAGGTATCAATACAAATGAAAAGAGGAAATACGCGATAATATCTACGTGCGAGAAAGTAAGCACAAAGATTTGCCGCGAAGAAGCTATCAATGCGAAGACTGCAAAAAGCAAATTGAGTGTCAATGTACCAGCATCACTGTGAACATTGAGGAGCATTCAAGTTCATACATTAATATTTATTAGGGAGGGAGGAGTGAACGGAGGGGCCCGGGATCTGTTTATTATAATATCCTCCTATTATAACGCGTTCGCACGATATGCTCCAATCCAGCTGATTGGTAAATGTTCGACGCCGATTGTTGGAACCCTCCGGATCAATCTGTATGGAGTATTTATATCTATGGAAATTAAAGTTTGACAATGGGGATGAATATTGGGTTTCCTGTAGCTAACCCTATCCGGTTTTAGGGATTTCAAATTGAAATAGTACTAATCTTTGAACGGTTATCAGAACTAACTGGATGTAAACGGATTGACCCTCGTACTGACGTCAAAATGTGCACTGAATTATTATTGGCTAATTAAATTGCCCCACGCAAGTGCATCTTAACAACGGATGTGCGTAATGACTGTGACAACTGAATGTCACGATAAACAAAACTTGGTATGAAGTAACATGCGCAAAATGTATACTCCAACACCAATGTTTCAACCATTTGTCAAAGTCATGCCTAATGAGAAATTGAAAACTTTATCCGCCGCCGCCGGGTGTAGTCTTTATCAAATTCCAGGGGTACCCAAAGTGTTTGAAATATATTTACAAAACACTTTTATCAGGTCTTTTGAGGAAAAAAACCTTCAACAATAAGACGAAGATAAGGCTTAAATGGCCGTAAGAAGGTTTTTATCTAAGTGGCGCCTTTCAACACAATATCCGACTTGACTTCCAACAATGGTCATTGCCACTAAATAGTGAAGAGCCCACAGTACAAAAAAATTGCATACAAGTATTGCTTCAAAATTCCTATTATTTGTTAATATCCTCACAGCCACTCAGCCGTTGGTCGTCAATATAACTTTAATGCGTCATTAAACATAAGATTCAGTATTTATTAAATAGATTATACTTAATCTTCATTTTTAAAGAATGAAGATTAAATATAATTTAGCGATGAATTAAAATAAAACTATTCTTAGACACATCTACTAGAGACCTAGCCAGCAAATGTGCGATGGAGTGTGAGAACGTTTACTTAATGACATAAGGAAAAACCAGATACCTATTTTAATAATAAGCTGTTTGAAGGTTTTTTTGGGGATACATTAAGTGTTCATTAATGGGACTTCGAATCTTGAAAAGAGTTCGGTACGAATTTTTTTACCGGTATAGCACAGTAATGAATCATATCATTGTGCTTTACCGGGAGCAAAAGAAGTTTATGCTTAAAATATCTTAACAGTTAATACACAAGTACAGTCCTTGCGGTATCTATCAGTAACAAAAAAATACATTGTTATTTATGGGAAAATGATGTTTGCGGTTTTACTTCCTGAATTTGACCCATTTATTGAACGTAGCTAACCGCTACGGATGTCACTATCTCAATATTTGCGTAATGGTCAGTTACGATAAAACATCAGATGGTGTATGGTGGATTGCGAAGCCGCGAGGTCTCACGCTCTCCATATGGCGGAGCGCGTACGCGATACGCTGTTTTACGATTCCGCCTGTTCCTGGAAGAAGTTCCCGTTCCATATTCCACAGAGGTTCATTATCATTAGTGATTCACAGCCCGGTGCCACGGCTGGGAACTGGGACCGCCCAACCAGGACATTTCACATGGCACGGCCATGGGAACTTGTGGGAATATGTTCGTTACACTGAAAGAAAACAAGCATCACATGTTGCTGGATGAAATCACGGTTATTTTTAAGCGACGATTGTTTTTATTCGCTCGCCAATTGAGGGCAATCAGTGACACGTGTTCCGTTCGAGACGCTCGCCTTAGGCATCTATTGAGCTCGTTGATATTGCGTCTAGTCAAATAAATGATTGTAAAACTAGCTGAGACTCTTATTGGGAGCACCAAATTATTCTTAATCAGAATGTATCTATCTGTACAATATGACCCTGGAGTAAAAAGTTTTACTTTCCTTCAAGTGGACTAGCACCTAAGGATACTCGAAATTCTAATTCGTTCCCAACGTACTTGAACGATTCCCATTACTACTATCATCTTTAGCCTCATATGTTCATAACATATCTGCATGTAACTCTACTTACAGAGAATTTTTATTACGCTCTCAAGCTCCAATCACAGAGATAATGGGTGCACGTTAGCTGGTCGCTAAAGGGTAATCCAATGCTTGTACCATGTGCCCACTTATCTTTTTGTCGTAAAGTTCCAGAACATTCTGAGAATTCAATAATATCAGACGTTCACAAGTTTTTTGGCGTTGATTGTTGTAATGATTGTGACCTACTTCGATTGTTTTTAGACACGCCAAAGTAGTCAAGTACTACTTACTTAACTACTTTATTTGAAAGTGTAAACTTGGTATTCTGAATTTTCCTCCTTCGAGAAGCATCTCTATCAAATAAGAACGTACGGCGTATCTAATAAGATGGTAATTCCCCAGTATAAAGCTAATTGTTTCGTTTCCATCGAACACGGCTTCTTTGAAACAGAACTAATTAACGGCGAATTGTAGGTCGGCATTGTGTCGATGGGTCAATGAAGCCTCTCTTTGTGTCGCTACTGTTTACTCTTTCAATTCGTTCCCGGAGTTGTTCTGTTCCTACGATAATAATTATACAGGTGATAACTGTAATGTAAGCGGAGATATGTATCGCGGTAGCGTTTGATCAATATCTATTTTATGATCATAAGGCCTCAACTAATACGTACCTACACCTACGTGAATACAATTTATACAATAGTAAACCTTGCCTTATCTCTATATATTATTTATTAGAAAATACAGACAGGTTTCCAATCAATAAAAAGAATTTAAAATAAATAATGTCGTAAATTAAACAAGCAGTTAAAGCAATATTTTTGGTCCAAATGGCACCTTCGAATCAACGCAAAAACACGTCAGATTGGCTAAAAATATTAGAATTCGGGATTTACAGGACCTTTTGAATAATGCATGAGACGCGTCTGGACCATTATTAGTGACGGTGCGCGGGCGCAGTCCCTTGCCGCACGAGCTGCATATTAATGCGCTACAATTTCGTCGGCTGCTGTCAAATTACAATATTTCATTTGAATGTATTTCCGAAAGATATTCCTATGATATATACCTTGTCACATAAAAATCACGATAAGAATAAATTATGTATATGTAAGTCATGTTCACCTCTCCTTTCCATCTTTCATGATTATGATACTTATATACTTACCTACCTACGTATCACATAATTATTTTAGAGGATAATGTTGAAATCTGATGCTTTTAGACGATGGGTCCAGCCAAGTAAGCTCTGGACGAATCCTGTCATCTGTCACTTCATAATACATGTGTCGCGCACGGACAACGTAGGACATACCACCCACAGGAAGGAAGCTAACACCAATGACGCGTTACGAAAATTTCCTTGGCCAGTTTTTTTTTTTGTCTCAGGCAACATACATATTTAGGCGTCTAATAATATCATGTTTACTTCATTTTTTCATCCACGGCCATTTAGGTCCATCATCGATTCTGGGCAAAAAACAAGTGAGCGGGGGACCAACCGATTATAATGTAAAAAGAGGTTCGCGGTCGTTCCATAACCGATTGCAAATGGCAACTGCCGCAGGCCCTGCTGCGCCATTTATAGCTCTTCGCAATCTCGACTCCTAAAAAAACCATGCAACAATTTTCTTCGGTTGATCGCTCCCTATCTATCGACCGTTCCGAGCTTATAATTAAATGAGATAAGTTGCCGAAAGACAATGAAAATTCGGTGTCACAAAAACTGCCAAACGCTGCAGTCCCTCTTCAAAATGCCTCTGCGTATCACGCGATTGTGTCTCCTGTTTTTACTTTATCTTTTGTACGGTGGAAAGGCCTTTTATATGGATCGGTCGGGTATTCAAAATGTATGCAGACGCCTTACTATCACTACTGTTGTTTTATTATAGTTCCGAGGACTTAACGAAGAACATTGAGGAGTTAAGAGCTGGCATACGAAACCGCGTTTTAAATTGAGACTGGAATGCCATAAAGTGAGGCTCAGCTCTCATATAATAACTCGTTTTGTTTACACAACGACTTGAGGCCCATAGCCGAGGCGACACAACAATGGCCGACCACTGAGCTTATGCCGACGTCCGCTAAGATTTCGTCCGATAATGGACTAAATTGGCTTTAGTTCCCTTAATAAGGTGTATTAACTTTGTATCGGTGACAATCGTGTTTCGCGTTTGCGGCGTCATGAAAAGATTTTCTCGCTATATTCTTACATTCAAGTCGGCATTGTATGGGCTATTCGAACCGTTTTATTAGCTCTCTTGCATCCGCAGAGCTGCCTTCACTTCCTTTTATGATTTCATGTTAACTCACTTAATTCCAGCCGAATGCGCTTGGGCTACGCTTGAAAAGTAGGTGTAACTTAATACCAGAACACGCGAAACGACACACGATACTATGAACGGGACGGAGCGATGCGACGGATTTTGTCACGTTATTTTATGAAAGTGTTATGAAAGATGAAGTTCATAAACTTGGGAGAAATAACTGAAGCATACGTCGTGGTTTGCGCATTTTATGACTAGCGTTTATAATACGCATACATAAAATAACCATGTGCATTGAAATGCGCTTAGTCAGTTATTACTTTATGAATGCAACAACATTGGCTTAGGCGCTTATCAAATCGAGCACGACAGCGGCGAGTACACGGGTACCTTAGTACCTAGTTACCTACCAGTAAGATTGTATAGTCAGGGACAAGCGGTTGGATTTATGGGACTGGTCCGGTAAGCGGCTTAGCTGCTACCACAATAAGAACGCCACGATCACCGGGGCTTTTCACACCTCCTTGTTTGGGCCGCGCATTAGCGTTCACGCCTTGTGTGTATCTACCCCTAAAGTTCGCGCCTAACCTTTACATATCATGTATTCATTATGTAAAAGCATTTTTTTTATTTATTTGAGGTGGTCATCGCTGCGCTTTTACACCTTTTGAATCCTGCGGCGGCATAATTTTGTAGGAACTGTAGAACATTCGGTAAACTTCTTGATATGTTTTGACGTCAATGAGGAGTACTCGCTTATGTTACAGAGTCGTTCATATACCGTTTAAGAGCAGTAATAATTGCAGCGAAAGTAAACCATGACCTTAAATAGGAGCCAATTAATCAACTTTTACTGAGCTTCGTTGGACTATTCGAGATTCTTTTTCTTAAATGAGTTTTTGTAAAAAAGCCAGTATTAGGTATTTAGTAGATCTAGTATTCTAGCCTAATCGGCAGGCCCAGACCAAAAACGACCCTGTGTAATTCTTCAATAACAGACAACAAGCGGTTCTACCAAATGACTCCGAACTGAAGAAAGATGCATTTTTCAGATTATGACGGCGTAACACAATACACAACTGCAAATGTGGGTTAAATAGAGAGATCGTTCGATAAACTGACCTTTCATCAAGCCATCAATCAGTTGGAATACGAAAGTATTTGCGATTATGGCTATTCAACAATTACGAGTTTTTTTTGTTTTTCAAATGTAATGACGACGCAGCACACACATGAACAGTATTTGAATGCCAGCTAAATAGAGAGATCGATGTGTACAAAAGTGACCTTTCATCGAGTCATCAATCAGATGCTGGTATCACAAAGAGTGTCGATGCTGCGTCCTGCGTGACTCCGGGTCGTGATAATCGTGAGCGGCCGCTATTGTTCAAGTGAAAGTTTACGTTGTGCTTGCGACGACGACGCAGCGACGGACGTTACGAGCCTTTTGCGTGTTACCAAAACATCATTATAAGAGATGACAATAATTTGTACATTTCCATTTAAATTAACGGCTCACAAATCTGATACAACTGTTTATAAAACATGAGGAGTCATACTTTACATACATGGTTTATTTTATTTGCACTCATCTTTTATAAAAAAGTGTGTTTTAATTATTTAAAATCTTCAAACTGTAAATGTAACCTTTATAACTTGTAAAATTCGCACTCCAGAGCCATAATACAAGCGATGGACGCTTAGTTTGTGGCTCACCGAATAAGTTCACATTGTATTGTTACTTTCGATGAATAAACTTTATTATTATTATTTTTACGTCTCTTGACATTTCTCTAGACTCTGGGGTCCCGGACCTTTGGAAGGCGTACGAGGGGCCGAAGCCAACTCGCAGAGGCCCGTTAGACGTTTTTATTGAAATGAGGTACCAATCGACGATTATCCCTGTTCGCACTATGCAAGTGCAGCCAAGTACAACCCCCAGTTGGTGTAGGACTATTGCAGTATTATTATTACTTTATAATCTAGTTGCTGCAGCTGACTATTGGCCAGCATCACCCCATCATTTTGGAAGACCAAGAATTTCAGTAGTGCACTGTAAGATTGACAACCGATGCCGAATAATAATTGCACCTCGTTAGTGAGGACTTTTAATTTTGAACACAAATGACCAAGATCATGTACAGACAGAGCCTACTTGAAGACATAGTTATTATCGTAATGGCCCTTTATAATATCAGCGACAAGTAATGTCTCCATCATCATGGATGTAATTGCCAGAGGTTTTGTTGTCAAGTTAATCAAAATTGCATTACGTGTCATTTCGTCACGGGCCCTCGCCGACAATCGGGGGCAAAAAAGTCGCATTCATTTGACATACCCGAGTATCGCTATTGCAATTCTTGATGATTGATGGGACAATTTATCGAGACTGAAGCGATGATGAGGTGCACGTATACGCTTTCTTGTCGCTTGTCGTACTTAATGCGTACAAGCGTGCAGTTGTCTATTTCTAAATAAAAGACACAAAAGTTGTTAATCGAAATCTGCCTAAGCAAAAACCAACTGCTTTTGTGCACCTAGACGTGCTCCAGGGCCAAGGCAATTTGTACACGAAATAGGAACTAGTCGCCCAGCTCGTTCACTGATAATTTTCTTGAAGAACACTAAAATTAAGACCTTGCAAGCTGGTGCAAGTAAGACGTTCAAGCTCTACTATCATTATTATAATGATGGTAGCGCGATAGTGCACCTGCGTGACATCACAATAGAACATTATCGAGTGTTTACAGTTAATATTTAGATATATCCAATAGCTGGTCGGGCGTGGGCGGTTCGGGCTGGCGTCTAACGAGTTATGTAAACATGCCGCGAGAGGTGACCACTGAGCCACATAGCTCATGTGGTTATATGAGCAGTGAGCACGCGCACACGCCGACAACACGACTCCAAGTAGCCATGTACCTACTGCTGTCAAGGGTGAGGTGTCACTTCTAAGATGTTTAGAAAGCGAACACATTGTGTGTCGCTATGTACTGACATTGTTGGAATTATCGGGTGAACATCCTGTTCAATATTGGAAATATCCATGAGATGCGAGAAGATGCAGTGGATAATTTTAGTGATATCTTACAGAGTAGTTTTGATTACACGGCAAATAAGTTGAAATAGTCACAATATTTGCAAAAAAATAAAGTATTTTTGGACAATAGATAAGAATATAAAGCAGTCCAAGGAATGTTTGCGTAGGATGTGGACGGACGAGGACCGAGGTGGCGCGCGGTCAAAATATTTTATTTGCTCGAGCACCCCGGACAAAGGCACAAAGCCCTGTTTGTGGTTCACCATTGTGTTGGGGTTTAGTGGCTTCTAAACAACTCCACGTACGTGCCAACGCACAACATTATGTCCCACCACGCAAGAAATATGCGGCCAATACCATTCGTTTAGCTACGACTATCTCATCGTAATTATTATTGGAAACTTCTAACATATAATTATTAAATTGTAAGATTTCTACAGTTATTAAATAAACAACTAGTAAAAACCTCTAGCAATTTAGATATAATCTAAGTTATAGAGCAAGATAAAATCATTTTTCTGATCGAAGCATTGGAAGTTCCTAATTTGATTCGCGGTGCAATATTAAACTTTTATCTTTTTCCTTTAAATAGTAATCTAGTAAAACGTTTTATTATTGGAGTTCATTAAACTTCGCTCGAGGTATTGTTGAATCAAGACTGTATGAAATAAGATATTGTTTGCTGAACACTCTGAGGCCACCGCTACTCGGTACTCCGGCTTTACGTCTAAATCATAATATTTTCTTTTCCGAGACGATTCCAATAAAATAACCATTGGAATTGTACCATCTGAGGAGTACGGACAAGATACCGTATTTTATGACAAGTATTTCGAGCCATAAGCGCAAGCCTCGATGATCTTATAAAAATAAATTCGTTTGAATTTCAAAAGGGATCAAAGAGATCTTATTCAGATGCTGATAAAATCAATGAGGGTGATACGGATTCGGGTGACTGTGTATAAATAAAGTCTTATGAGATTACAAATATTTCAACCAATAAGAATGCAGACATATTATCTGGCATAGTTTGTATGATCAAATCACAACCGTCTAGGGACATAAATCACAATTAATAAGACATTGTGTAGTTGCAAGAAAAGGATGCGAATATCTGTGTTGGCGAGCAGTCGAGCAGCCGCGCCGTCATCTTGCTTAATTTACGAAATCGGCCTTTGGTACCGCACTAATTGGGCCCTAGTTCTGACTAAGCGGACACTCTGTTTCAATGTTACTCATTTGCATAACGACAGCTATACATACCGGCCTAGAACACTCCTGATATACTCATATTTAAAAGCTTTAAATTCTATTCGAGACGAACGTTTTTCGACTAATCAACCTTTTATAGCTTTATAACCGTTTAGTGTTACCTGCGCTTTGGGTTTATTGGACGTGACGAACTCATAGGTTCATTTTCAAGCATTTGTTAAACAAATTAGGAAAAAGAAAATGTTCCGCAAGATAATATATATTCGGATAGATGTTCAAATTATCTCCTTATTTATAGCTATCAATTAATTCTGAGTGAGGCGGCGGCGAGCGGGTCATTAGTGGTAATTACATAGGCAAATAACAGAAATATGACACCAAACGAACCACTACATCTTACTAAGTACTTTTTAGATTGTGTGCCAGTAAGTTATTTATGTTCTCGGTTTCTAGACATTGTAAAACTTGGTAGTGTAGCCGTTGCGACAATACCGTGAATTTAAATAAACGGTCCAATCTATTCAGGTTACGACATTGTCCCTTTCCCTTCTCCTGGTTCCGACTGGCTGTCGATATAATCTCAGGTCTGATTTTGTAGATATTGGATACCCTATAAAGTGGAGTGGGTAGTTGAAATAGTTAGAAATGTAGACGTATTTTAATGAGATCGGTAAATCAAATGGAATAATACGAGTGGCGAAGCGGCGCGTGCCACAAGGCCGGTCAACTGAAGGAGTCAGATATCCTGGCGGTCTCGCTCGCGCACGCGCAGCCACGACGCGCGCTCTATAAGGCCTGCCAAGTATTATGATTACTCTTTAATGGAGATTTGACCTGTTTGGCAAGCCGTACGCGTTCGTCATTGCTGTCGTTACACCATATTCAAGCACGTGGCTCTGTAAGGCATTGCATACGATACCGGACACCGCTATGACTTTATTCAAATCACCGCCAGATAAAAAATATCCGCGCCATATAAAGATAGATGGCGGCGCAATTTGAATGACGTATTTGGGGAGATGTCAGAATTTGGTGATCATTTACCTACATATAGCAGTACACATCTTGATGTTATTTGGGACAATTAAAATGTAGCAATTTTATGCAGGAGTCCGTAATTGTAGACGTCCTTTTTAATTGGATTTGGTTGAAATACGTGGGTGTATAAAGCAGTTCTTGGCGGTTACCTGCACAAAAGTGTGCCGGCACGGCGCGGCGCATTCGTATTCTTAGTCATAAAATAATACTTACAAGTTTAGCAGGATCGTATTGGCAATAGCCGGGGGCGTTCTGTCTTGGCTCGGGTCCACCGTTAAATAATAACAAGCATGTACGTAGTTCCACTGGCTATAAATTGCTTGCTGCCGCCGGGCACGGGGCACGCAATACCAATGCGGAAAATATTATGGTGTTCTGTATAGCTAGAACGGCTGTACGGGTTTGCTAGCGGCTATGTAAAGCCTACTATTGTTGGTGCTCTGTAGTTGTCAAGCCAGTCGCTTGGACGGTTACGTAGTGGAATACTTCGCTTGAGCCGAGCTATTGTGCCTTTGTTTATGTGCTGGATTTATTCTACTCAATTGTTCTTAATGTTTTGTTAGTCTATCGTTTAAATTTTTCAATTGCTTTCATAGGTTTCATCTTACATAGATACGCTTTCAACATTCTTGATTTTTTTCACCCCTTTCGAAATCCCGCTCTTTACTCAGTCGAGGGGTGATAACAAAAAAGGTAGACTTAGAAAAAGTAACATTAATGAAGCCAGAGCGTGCGGCTTCCCTTCCAGGCGGTCGAATATTCTGTCCGGCACATTCCATCGCATTGTCCCTGACCACGGAACGCGCGACCACACCGCACACCGCATTACATAGCACTTATTGAAAACGAAACACTTTGGACACGGGACAACGTTTTTGTTCACGACCACAACTTGGAACTTGGTGATCTATGAAACAAGTTCAATCGTTAATCAACTGAGAAGTGTCCGCGCACTTTTCATTTTATTACTTGTAATGTAAGTCTCGTTGCTTGCGTGTCTGCTAACCGCGGCTACTTTTTGTCTCGACCTAAGTGTAGATTCGAAACTTTCTTTGCGCTGATCGCGTGATCTCTAGTTTTTCCTATCATTAATTTAGGAAGATATAACTGTTATATTATAATGATTACATACACGACATTGCATTATACGACGAAGTAATGTGTAATTTCCCGCATACATAGAGCGTCGAAAACTCGCAACAATATGCGTTGATGTCTTTTGTAGGGGCTCACGTTTTCTTTGCATTCACGAACTTTCTTTCGAAAAATATATTAGGTACTTATTGCAATTATTTTATAGTTTGCTGGTTGAAAATAAATAAATTTACAGGTTTTCCGTTTCTTAGGTAGCTTGCTCAAGTAGGTACTACGCTTGTGAAAGTATAAAAGAAAGTTGAATCACGCAACTTATCCTTAGATCCTTCACTCTAACGTCTAATTGAATATTAAAACGTTAGAAAGTGCAACAAACAAAATAAATAGGGCAATGAAATTGTAAGTAAGTGAATTTGTTAGTATTTTAGTATTCAGTTCGCAAACCGCACGAGTGTTTCACACGCCTCCTTGCGTATTCGACGGGCGTCCGCGCGTGAGAATCCTGCCCCAAAACATGCGGGTTTGTGAATTCCCTAATCTATTAAAATGTTATCGCAAGTACGCGCTTTGATATGACTTGAAAGGTGATATCTTTGATGGGAATGATGAATGAATGGATGATATCTCTTGTCACAAAATGCGGTAGATTGTCGTTTGTTTTTATACGCTACGACTAAAGATTCGTCATGCCACTGCCTCTTTCAAAGGCCCTTGTTTGGTGAAGAAGCATATTTTAGAACTTAGTAATGAACTTAGAACTTAGTTATTAAATTCCTTGCCCTCCGATACAGGATTCATATCGGCCGTTGCTTGTGCTTCGTAGTGTTTTCTCGCTCTCTATTTCGGTCTTTAATTAACTAAGTTTATGAACATATCCTGCAATTGCAATTGTTACCATATTTCCGCTTCATAGCGACTAGTGCTAGTACATTACCTACTACAGTAACTTCAACTTTAATTATAACATTTACATTTAAACTTGCTTATTAAGAAAACGTCTCATAATACCGGCAGCTCGCTATTAGGGGTAAATACATATAGATTATTATAGATAAAACCACTTACTTTATAGGTCTACAATCGGAACCGTTAGCAGTTTCTAGATTTGCAACGATATGCAATAACTGCACTAGTTTAAGTGTTCGCCCATAAATATGGAGCTTTCCAACATTTACATAAGAACGAGTCTACAATCAATTCAAATTATTTTGTAACTTGAGTTCCGTTTATTCGATACATGTTTCATTACTCGATAACACTCGACATGTTAGCACCAATCGATACAACGAAAGTTGTTTTTAAAACTGTACAAGTTATCTCCATAGTAATTATACTGTGATGTAAGTAATTACGGGTAATATATTAATCTATTAGAAGTTTTACTGTCTTGTATATCAAATGGTATATTTAAATATAAGTGGTCAAGGGCGAGAGAACAGGCTTGTGAAGCTATAAGAAACAACTTTTAGTTTTGTGATATTAGAATAATTAAGAATTGATTGATTGATTATTTTAATCCAAGTTACATGATTATGACATCTGGGGCCTAAGTCTACTAATTTTTAAACATCACAATGGTGTCATAATGGTTACTTTTGACAGATTTGCCATTCAAAAACTGTCAAAAACCAACCATTATGACACCATTGTGACGTTTATAAATTAGTAGACTTAGGCCCTAGGACATTTGTTACTAGAAATATAATCGAACATAAAAATAACCATGATTTGGTATAATTTAAAAGTTACAAACTTTTATTGTTTAGGTACTGTAAGAAGTACAATCAAAAGGATACATAGATAAGTAAGTACCTTACTAAAAGCAAGAGGTATTAAAATTAAAAGTATGATGTTTATTTATAGACGTGTAAAAAACACATAATCCTGGGCGTAACGTAACACATAACACTATGAGTTATGACCGCTTAACTCACAGTAATCGGATGAGACAAACATGTGGACAACATACACGAAAGCTTTGTTGTCTCCTTTGCTTTGAACTCGCTATAAATCTCTGACCAAATTTTAAATTCGTGTAATAAACCACCACAAGATTTATGTAAGTTTGGCAACGCCACATTTGTACTTACTTATATTTTTGTCGCCAAGGCTGTAATCCTCGAAAGTATTTGTATTTTTGTTGCTACTGGCAATCATCAATAAAATCAGTCTTTTTCCATTGAGGGTATGTAATACATGATATTGTGCCGCTTTGACAGAATATAATTTTTACATGAAGGGACTGAAATTCGATCTCCGCATCCAAAGCCGAATTTGTTCCGAAGGTTAGTCGTCATTTTTGTTGTCGCTAATTATCGTATTAAGTATCTAAATAAAAAAACCATAACGAATGTTTTTTGTCATAATAATATTGGGAGCCTATTTCTGGTTTCGACCGTATTTATTTACCAATTTTGAGTATAGTGACCTAATTTACATGTGAAAAAAATGTTCATACGAGTATGCTTTCTCCGTTCTCGTGATATATGTCGTCTCTTAATTGACAGACTGACAGCCAGACGTGTTGACTGACCGTCCGAAACGTCACGGTGACAACTGTCACAGCTGTCATTCATCAGATAAAGTCGTGTGAACTGCGCTTATCTGCGCAAGCGCCTGATCACGCGCGAGACAGAAATTGATAGAATCACCACCTTGTGGGAACTATTTGATGTCAGGTGGTTTTGATACAACGATATCCCAATTTTAAAAATTACGACGATTACGTGAGTAACTAGCTATGGAGTTCTTAATTGGGCTAGTAATGGTAAATTGGTACTTTAGTGATGAACTAGACCTTACTCTACCAAAAGCTCATCTGAAAGTCTCAGAAAGTCTCAAAATTCGATATCAGTAAAAAAGGGATCTTAAAATTTTATTGTAAGGTTCGATTTTATTGTAAGTCCAAAAGCACATTAATTCGGCTATCAACGCTACGTGTGTGATCCCAGCACTATTTACAATTCACAGGTAATCAATCCTTATCAGAACTTTTATGACGAGCTAGCCATAATGTCGGGATAGTTTATTTTATATAGATCATCGCTAATCAATTCCCACGATTCGCACGCTCATGTGAAAGTATTCGGGTATCGGGTCGAAAATCCCTATCTTTTATCGATATGTTTTCCCATGCCAACTATTCATGCATCACCTTTTTCGACGTTTATTTGCATACAATGTTATCTGTATATCGATTTAATCTTGTGTTATATTTCTGTTGGTATAATATTTTGAACAGTTTAAAGATCTGAGATGTTAGAGATATTAAACAGGTGTAATTTTTAAGTAAAGAAGTTAGAAGATTGCAAGAAATTAATCAAAGTTTGCAATTTATGTGGTGAATATTTAACTTGCTCATAGATTTTGTTAGCTGCTTAATTCTATATTCAATAAGTGATGTCTCAATAAAGTTTCAAAGGCTCTATCAATTTCAGACTTCCATTAAAACGTCAAAACAGCGGTAGTACACGGTAGCTACACGATCTTTATTATAAATCAATTCCTAATGCCAAAAAATATTCATGAAGCAGTAAACGCAGATAAAATCTTGCCCAATCAAATATGATAAAGTGTCCCGTCGTCACGAAACACTGAATATTTAATATTATATTATTAAAATGAGCGCTAGGACTGCATCTAGAGACACGCACAAAGAATGAGAAATGTCGCCCCTCGGGGTCCGCATAATTGCATGCTTTCCAAATTACATGTAATTGGAGCTGTGTTTTACTGAGCTCGTGTGTTTTTGTCTTTTAAATTACATTTTTGTTCCTTTTATTTGCCTAGTTATAAAATTATACAGCATTTTTATAATAATTATGTCGAGTAACGACATTAAACACGAAGGCATTTGCAATTTAATTTCATGTTTAGACTAGCAGATATGTTGAGTAGTACCTACCAACGTTTATGAATGGTAGCGAATATTTATGTTGAACGAGGCAGAGGTCAGCATGTTTTGAATAAAACAGATTATTTACAACGTTTGTCAGCATGTGTTCACATGTGCTGCACGGGCGCCGGCGATGGCGACGATGACGTCGGTGGCGCCGCCCGCACATGCGCACTCAGCCTAATTCATGGCCAAACCTAAACTGACACTCAAGTATTATAGACAAAAAATGATTTTAATACCGCCCTACACGATTTATTAGCGACACTTGTCCTAATAAAACTAATTTCGAACGGAGACGCCATATTAATAATTGCAATTTTTTTGCTTAGTTCCTATATCGAGGTCGGGGTGTAATATAAAAATTCTCATTAAAGGCTGTAAAGGAAGGCTGTAAGCCTTCCATAGATGTCACGCAATTTAAACATGGGAAGTTTTTGTGGCATAATGGTTTGCAATTTTCAAGCCTATTTTCCTGTATTAGGTTTACCTACTTAGGTCTAGTCTAGTAAGGTACCTACTTCGAAAGAATCTATGTTGACAATGTCTCCAGACTCTATGCACGAAAAGTACAGTCACCAAAACAGTTGTACCAAACACCAAATATTAGTTTATCAACTATCACGTGACGTCAGTATTTCGGCTACTAAAGCCCAATAATTGACGTCATCAAAAATGCATGACTTCTGAATATTTTACGCTGATGCTAACTGCGCATCATTTATGCAAGCTTGTGCTTATGTCACAAATACCGCGGTACATAACACCAGTTGCTAGTATAAGTCATATACATGCAGTAATAAGTGGTCACGCTTCAATGTAACATCATGTACCTACTATTGACTCTGTATGGAACACGCTGTATGTCGTGTCGTGCCTGTTTATAGAGGCAGTTAGAGCCACTGATTGGACGAGATGACTTTACACCAAGTATGGCGGTAGAATGTTTGCTAATCGTATGTGTGACGTGCAGGTAAATGAGGCGGGTAGTTAGCGGTAGCCAACTTGCATAATTTGGTGGTCCGATTGTAATGAGTTGTTGCCAAGATTTCCTATACAAGTCTTGAGTTTCTAACAAGAGCAATGGTTATTCTTAAGAAACACACTTGAACTCAGGCAGGAACTCAGTACATTACCGCCACAGATACCGTCAACAACACGTTCATTGTTATGCAAAGTCGCGACAAATCTACTTCAATTTTGTTTATAGCCATCAATTGACTAACAAGGTGCAGAATAGCAATTACCTCCGTATTTCTTAGCAGCTGACAGAGGGGCGCCCACGCGCCCCGCACGAGTTCTGCTCTATTATACAATCAGGACGAATCAGCACATGGGACACACGACCACTCACCACACACGCCGGCCAAAAGGGTCAAGTCGCTGAGCAATCCAAGGCTAGCTTAATATCAACCTAATGGTCTTATTATAATACTCAACCAACAATCTAAAGAGTAAAATATTTTTGATCAACGTATATTGCTAGCAGATTCGACATTGCGCATCAGACAATTTCCTAGGTCTGCCCACGTCAATTACACTATTTTACACTAGATCGTGGTGGTGGTTGTGATTGTTTCCTGGCAATTCTCGTTGTTAGAGTCTATAGATGCAAGTAGTAATTTAGTAAATAGCAATTGAAAGAATTGCTGCGCAAAAGTTTCACGTAGCGAAATAACGACAGCTTATAATAAAATTTCAAAATTGATTCGATGAGATTGTAAGCGATTGTCGCGGGCCGTACAAAAATGTTGCGTTCTCATTTTAATCGTGCGTAGCCGAAGGCGAGGCGAGTTTCTCTCGATGATCAATAGAGCTGGTCCCTGGGCATTGTATCGAATGTATAGCTGTATCGTATATGACTACAATAGCACGCACGTGCTGCGCCGTCGCCCGCGGCGTCCGCCCTACCATTGTCCAGCACTCCAGCCAGCCATTGTTTCACGGAAATCCTCCGTACATGTCTTGACACTCACAGTAATATCCTATTTTGATAATATTACCATGTGTGATTAGTCATAGCAGGTAATAAAATACAGTGGCACAGGATAACATGTTGAAGAGGAAATGATAATAAAATGTATTGTTTCAACAGGTGGACATTGTGACAAAGATGGTAAAGAATTATAGCATTGAGATTCCGATCATAAACACATTCATGTCGATGATCAATATTATCATTCAACAATGGAAGGGCTTTTGTTCTTCGTGACTATGCAAACCTACCCCTATTCTCTTCATTAGCCAACAGAAGCACTTTAGAACGCTGAGCATGACCTTTATTATGATTGATTAGTTTCAATTTTCCTTGTTTTTCCCAATGTAAAAAATGTTGCCTTAGAGACAATAACGAGTCTAGTTAGAATACAATAACGAGCTAACACACTCGCTATCCATAAGGCAAGTCACAATGCGGTTAGACAACGAGATCACGGAACTGCTTTGCTTATTTAGCTGTTCCTACGATCGCCGTACCTTCGACTATGACCTACAAACTAAAAAACCTTCCAACTACTACCTCCTGCCTTTGTGCGCGAGAGCATTCAATTCTTATAAGATCTCAGACTGCGCATGTGCGCGTGAGCTTAAAAGCTTATAAATCTTTGTCGTTATGCATGTGTGAGGGCGGACTTGACAAGAGCAACTCGATAGCGACACAATGCCTGGCATATTACCATATTGTAAGAGCCGGCAGTAAAACTTGTTTTATGTTAGTGCAACGTATAAAAAAGCTTTAGATATAGATTTTATAATGTCCGTGTAATTTGGTGCAAATATTTTTATAGCTGGAGGTAAAAAATAAATCAAAGCTTTCGCCTATTACAGCTTTTCAATTTACTACTTCATTTGAATTGCGGTGGACCGCAGTACTTTTATAATGAAACATTTAAGTACGAATAGAACAATAACGGAATTTACGTTGGTTTCATATACAATTTGTATCTATACGGACAACAATAGTCGGCGTGTGGGCAGCAGGCTGCGCGGGCGCGGCCCGCAGTCCAGGGCTGTTAGAACTAACTGTAACACTTTCATGTTATCTATCTACTTACAATCAATAATTGCCATGCTTTGCTGTTTTTGGATACTAGCTCAACAAATATTCAAGTTGGATTACAAATGGAAGAATTGTTTTAGTCTGTACGAAGCTTAAGACAGCCTTAAATTGTTTTTGAATACCAACTAACTATTAATTTTTGGTACTTTTAAAATTAAATGATTATGCCGAAACCATGTTTATACCTTCCTTATTTGAAACGGGAATTTTAAAATAGGAAAAGATTAAAACCGTCTTATAAAGCCAGCCCTACTAGAAACGGAGGTTGAACGCACGCGACATTGTTATCTCGCGCCAGGTTTGGGCGAGAATAAATAAAACTCTTCGTAGAAAACACACATTTATTTTATTATTCTGTTGAGGCTCTTGTAATGTCGCGATAACGCTTTATGGGACCTGTTATCGTGCACTAACGAACTTTCACAAACACAAGACGTACGACTAAAGTTAGAGGATCATAAACATTGTATAGAAAACATAAATTGGACCTCGCACCGTTACAAAAATTAACTGCCAATTTTTATGATATTTGGAAAAAGACAATATGTTTCGATATTTTATATACCTAGTCATAAGATTTCGATTTACATAACCTGTCCGATTGTTAGGTTTTTAGAATAATGAATCCTAATGGTATGGTAATTCCTAACGTATTTCTACTCGATTTGGCATATTAACACAAATGCGTTAAAATTTGAAATTTATTACTTGGTAATAATCTTTTATGTAGAATGATAAAAATGCCTCGATCATAACTTTTATTAAAAGTTATAAAACATTGCTAATATAGCAACTTTAAAAAGCCTCTTCATATGCCGAAAATAGGACACATAACCTACGCGGGATACCGGTTCTCCGTCAATCAAATTACTATGTATCTACAACTACATACATAAATATCAATAATTTTAATTGATATACAAATCAAACTTAATTGATCTCGACTCATTTCAACTGTTTCTAAATTTGATTAAATTTTCATATTGCAATGCCATATCACAGATGCCTTGTGCCAGAGAATAAAAATAATATGAACACTAATTGGATAGCGCGCGTGACTCCATTTTAGCCGTAATTCTTTAGACTTTTATGAATGAGATAGATAGATATAAAAGTATATTGTGTGACAGAGAGGCGTGTAGTATGGTAGGGTGACGTTAAGGTACATTAGCGGCTTTTAGGCCGGTATCGGCGCCCGCGTCATTTGCGTGGTAATGGGCCGGGATTGCCTCAATTTGAATCTGCCGACCGTCATCTTTTTGTACACTTCGCTGGTTAATGGATCACGGTTACTTTGTTGTTTTGTGCACTCTGGATAAAATACTGCACTTTATGAATATGAATCGTGTTTGAATATTGATCTGCAGTATGTAATGGCATCTATTGCTGCATAGCACAAATATTTATCTGGCTTTTTATATTTTTTATGTTAACTGCATTCTACGTATATTTATTCCAAATATTCTTGTCATTATAAACATTTCATTATGTTCGAATAGTTTCAAAAGTATAAAATGCCACGGTCCGCTCGTTGCAGTTAACACCCCTCGCACAGATTTTTTGTATTTCTGTTTGGAAATAAGAAAAAATCTATGCGGTTTTTATATGGACTGTTTTTGTGTGTTTGTCTTAGCGCGCGCCGATAACGTAAGCGACAGAGCTCCAACACTCGGTAGTTTTTATTTTTAAATTATTGAACAAGCTTTTAGCCTGAGTAATTCTACTTGAGCAATTAACGTCACCCGCCCGATAGACTTTAGAATGTAAGTACAATTAACAGAAACTGTTCCGTTCCGTGGGTAAACTAGGTAACCTAGTAATAAAACACCCAAATGTCTGCATAAATCATTGCAAGGGCGACTAGAATTTGAATAGTAATTTGAAAGGAAAAATACTGCTATTATGGAATACACCTACACAGTTTAATGATTCGGTTTTTAATTACAGTTGGCCATTTAAATCTATTTACATAAATTGCTAGTCAGATCAAATAATATTAATCAAGCAAGACGAAGTAATCACATCAAAGCTTGATGTTTAAAGTTCAGGTAGTAAACCCTTTTTGTGTTAAAAGGTTGTTAACCCCCGTAGACAGGGATGCACTGTGCACTACCTTCCATGTGTTTGTCGCGACGGGTAGGGGTGGCCACATGAGTCCCACCACAGTCCCACTAGTCGCTATTAGTTAGTCATTTACAACACATATTTTTCATTTTCAACATTCGCCCATTAGCGGGGATTAGGGACGTCTCCGATGACGTGAAAGTAGGATATGACGCGACAAAATTCCCCATTGCCGTCACTACGTCAGCAATAAAAGAAAATCGATGCGTTGTCAGACGAGATCGAGCACCGCCTGATTAATGTACACGTTGGGACACACGGGATACATTTATATTGTGCGTAGGAGTGAGATGTATACTGAGCAATGACCCTTTTACAGCTGTTTTGGCGTTTAAAAGGTTGAAAGGTTTTGGTTTAAAGGCTGAATACATAATCTAGAATTTTGATCAACATTCGGAGGCCGGTTCGAACTTGCTAAGCAAAAGGCAAAAGACTTGTCAAATGAGAAAGTCTAATAAGTAACTAACTAGAACAGTATCACATAGAGGAGTACCAACTGGACTTTCCATGATCACCTCGTAAGAGAACTGATTGCAAATGAGAGCCCATTCAAACAAGATGTGACAAGGCTCGAAAGTGTCGACAATTAGACAGACAGACAGCACAACGCGGCCACACAGACAATGCACTCTAACATAAAAGCGACGCCTTGTTTTATTGTTCGGCCATGTAAAATCTTTACGTGGCATCTTTTATAGCGTGGTGTGTCGTATAACTCGTATATTTTAGCTTTATGGCGTGTGGCTGAGTCGCCGTGGGCCGGCGGCGTGGGCGCTACTCCAGAATCGAGCCCACGTGCCTGATCGCAGATACCATTGTCCGCTTCGGGCTTGTTTATGGGAGCACTCAGAGATACCGACGAGAAATGACACCTTGATCGCGTGCCTTAATCTACCACTCCCTGCTAAGAACTTTCATCTAGATTTCGCGTTGATCTAATTTAATAGAGCTTCAGACCGGTTAATGGCGTTGCAGAAGAACAAGCTCGAGAGCTTTTACGCTACTATGCCAGCTTAAAACTCAAACTAGATATTTATTTACACGTTCCATTGTCGCATAAAAATTGATTGAACACGAGTAATAACCGAGATGAAATGAAGATTTGGCCGCTGACACTATAAATGACTGTTATAAGTTTCATGTAGCGTATAATCTTGGAACAATAAGAACCAACTGTTGATACAGAATTGGCTCGTAAAAGCGTAGTGGCTCGAAGCGGTAGCAATTTGAGTGTGTTTTTAATAATTTTTATTGGTTGGGGTATACGGAGCCGGTCGGCAGTGTCGCGTTGGACACGGAATACGTAATGAGCTCTCTGTTTAATTAATGACTACGGTAGCCGCGTTCCAATCAAAGCGCCCAAATATGATAAAGACAACTTTCTGACTGTGCTATAAATAAAATTAATTATGCAGCTACCGTATGCACCGAGAGGTTGAATATTACTTCACATTTTTTATATTTAATAAATATTACTAGGTACAGGCATTCCCAAATTATGGAGGACAAAGAACGACTACTGATGGTCCTCAACTCTCCCGTAACTCATCATAACCAACCTTATAGAAAGTATAAACTAAACTCACCTTTCTTTTGTTTCCAGTGGCCTGACCTCAAGCACGGAGCGTGGCGTGACTCCGGTCTACCTTCGCTGTCGAGAGGGCAGTATCTCCTGGGTATATCCTCGCGGTGCACTTCGGCTTCTGTTCCGACCACCCTTACCTGCTGATGAGAGGGACTTCAAGGTCTGCGTGAGGGTCATACGACGACCAGACCCGCCTGATCTATTCCACACCTTGCGACTTAATGATACAGGTAATTTTGTGATGCTTTCTAGTAATGATTATACATTTTATCAGGGTTATCTGGAAACGCAATTCCATAAAAAATAAACATTGTTCAAGGAGTAGTATTAACACAAACAAAAATATAAAAAAGGAAATAAGTAAACAAAATTAAATAAAAATGTACCTAGGTACACATAATTAATGAACTTAGGGATGATCACAGATGGCAAGCGCTCTGCGTAAACTGTCGGTTGTGTGGACTCTTTTTGAATACCAGAGTAAAACTCCTTCAACATAATGATTTAATTGTGGTCGCGTAGTAAGTAATGCATTCTTTACAGAAGTCGCCGAGCGGTTTCCAGCG
The DNA here is from genome assembly GCA_914767815.1 of Eupsilia transversa. Lineage (NCBI taxonomy): Eukaryota > Metazoa > Arthropoda > Insecta > Lepidoptera > Noctuidae > Eupsilia > Eupsilia transversa. Next base: position 5,554,348 of record OU611880.1, read on the forward strand.
CGTCTCTTTGTAGAGGGCGCTCGTCGCTTAGTTCCCCTGTATGCGCCCAATGATGGCGACCCGAGGGAACTACGATGCTTCAGAAGCCGGCACGGTCGTGCTGCTCTTTACGTCGAAGCTGAACCCGAAGACGGTCCTCAGAAGAGAAAAGCTACCTTCAAATACGAAGCAAGACCCCTGGTCCGGAGACACTACGACCCTTCCACGGCAGACTGTCGACCTTGCACCGAGTCGGAACTAGAGCTCGCCTTCTGTACCAGCGACCTCGGTAAGACCTCACACGATAATCTCATTACTTCTCTAGCTGTTCCTTCACCGCAATAATGAGTAATCACAAAACCAGGAGCCTTCGCTTCGCTGAATGTTAATAAACCCGCGCCGACGACCGCACAGTAATTTGTCGCCATCATCGGGATTCCTCGCGCCTCAAATTATATTAAACGTTGTTATACTTGAAAATAATTTTATCATTTTTCCTCGCTTAACTACCACGAAGTATTTACACAGCGAGACCATTTACCTAAAGGGCTCGTTATTTTTACATTTTAAACAATGTTGAATTTTTACGCAAATGGATGCAACCGAAAACGGTTTGCGCATTGTTTGTCGAGGTTTTAGTATCGCCGCTAAGTGCTAGTCGGATCTCGGTTACGATTAGATTGCATTTCATTCCGGTCATGACTCACGGAAGCTTTTGCATGTGTAGTGAGCGAGCCGGGATGAGCTGCTTAGATTCAATTTACGTCCGTAACGACGGCGGGCGCTTGACAAGTGTGGACCGGATAGACTAGTATAGACGTACGGCACGCGACGCGGCGGGGAGTTCATGTTAATAGTTTTTCTGGTTTGATAAATTATGATAGTTGAGGAGTTATGTCACTGCAGCGCATGCGTCCCGCCGCGTCGCCTGCGCACCCACGTTATTAGCCGCCTCCGACACGTATCATTGATTTTTTGTTTGTCATTCCACACAAAAAAGGTAGATATTTTTGGATCCAGGCAACGTACGTGTTAAGGTTCTTTGTCAAATAAAAATGACAAGCTATTGTTAAATTGTCAAGAAATGGGAAATTATTATCCGATTGTTTCTGTTTGTATTTGAATAAATAAATAATGAATCATCAGAAGTTATCAGAGAACGGTGGATTGTTTATTAGAAACAAGAAATTAATGGTCACTCCACACGAAGATCGGAACAAAACTAACGTTCGTACTTCGGGCGCATATTTCGAATATTAACACTAGCTTACAATTAAATTAACAGTTGTCTTGATAACATACCGCGGTACTGAGATAGTCATGATGGCTTGTTAGTGAACCTTCTATGTAATTATCGACTGAAGGCCTCGGGTTGATGACCGTTTACCAAAGACTTGGACTATTCACTTATCTTGCTCAAACAAAAGCTGAGCGTAGAAAAAATCCGGCTACATTTTGCGCTTACTCACGGAGCGGACAAAAAAACACGGACAATGGGGACACAGTGATTAATATCTGGGCAATAAATCTGGTGTCGCGACTGGTACCTAGTCGTTGAGCGAGCTACATTGTGCTACAGTTTTGACACTGCTCTTACCTCACCGAGTTAAGTGGGGGACATCTACCGGATTTTGTTTCCGACAAAGTTACAAGAGTTTTAAAAGCTTTTGGAAATATTTTTTAACAGAGTATCTATGTTTTTCCTTGAAGCAAAAGTTTACATTGCCTACCTACATGTTAGCTATAAGTAAAGGACACAAAATAGTACAAGGATGAAATGCCTAAATTAATTTGATAGCATAATAAAATTACATGGTATTCAAAACGTGAAAGAATCGCGCCGTGACAACAGATGAACATTTAAAGCCGCTGTAGTTAAAAGGAAAACTCGTCGCTGACTCAATTGTGTTCTCGAAACACGCTCAGATAGCTCAGTCATTAAACTTTATAACTTCTAATTTGTTTGTGCCGTAGCAATTACTATAATTAACAAAAACTCGGCTCTCAAACAAAACAATCTATGTAAATGCAAGCCTTGATAATAATTTGGTTTTTAAGATTGGAATGCACATTTACATATTTTATTAATATGTCATTGACGCAAAATATTATTATTGTGAGATATTTTCGTAGAAGAGCTTTATTTTAGCCGTTAAATGTGGCGAAACCTGTATTTATTTTGAATAAAATATGTTATTATATTCTAGGCTAACGAATTTAAGCATACTTAACTTGCAATATAAAACACCTGACAAGCTTAAAAAACTAAAATTATATAAAGATTTTTGCAACTGACCTATCTACCTTTTATAATAGATACCTTTTTCGATATTAGAAATAAAAAGTGCCATTATTATAACTTACTATCTCCATTCCAGTATCCCGAGGCGTGATTGTGATGAGTGAGGCACGCGAAGACCTGGACACGACGCAACTGACTCTCCGACTGACCAAGCTGATCCGCGCCACGACTGCAGAGGAACCCAAGGACAAGCCTGATGATCTGGCTGAAGATGACGATTACTATAGGTAAGTTGACTGTTAATATTCAAAAGATTTTCGAATTTCCCCGTAGCAGCTGTAATTTGAATGTCCTAGCTAGACTATCTTGCAATATAAAATTCTTTGATTGCTAAACCAACAGCCTTATTACAAAACAAGGTTTATCTCAAGAGCAAGGACTAATTATTGATTTATTTGAATTTCGAACTCTATTCCGACAAGGTTAAAGTTCTAATTATAAAAACTGACGTCCAACCCGTGTTTTTTATACGTTCTCAATTTCGTATTAAGAACTTTACAGTGCTTTGAATAAAGTTCATAATACAATAACGAGCTCGAAGTCTTGGACTACAGTTTTTGTAATAAGAAGGTAAGAAGCTTTAACTACATATTGGGATAGTGACAAAAATAGCTCATCGTAAGTCCATTGAGAATGCTCAAAACCTGCGAGTAAAATTAACGGATCCAGGGCAGTTATTATTTATATAGGTCTGTCTGCTTACCCTAGAATAGGCAAGCCATTTAGACATCACAAAGTTCGTACGAGCCACATCGTTATGAGTGAAGCATTTAAAAAGTAGATACCATGTAATTGCAGTCCCCCGCGTAGATAATTGCGAATGACCGCTTACATAATCCATTAGGTGGTCATTACGAAACCTTGTATGATCAACGTTTTAGAAGTTACTACAAGTTAAGGCATTTTATAAAAATGTTTGAAACACAAAGGAATTGATATTTAAAGGTGGCAGGAATGGGAACGACTGACTTTAAGAAAAATGCTTGGAACCAAGTCCTTTACATACTACCTTGGTCGACACACCCTAATTGCTCAGATAGTAAGATGGTACACATTTTTAAGAAAACTGAGTAAAACGTGGTTGCGTGATAATATCTAGAACCTGTTGTCCACCTACAGGCTACATGCACGATCATAAACCTCTGGCTGCAGTAAAAAGTTATTATAAGGTTTATCTTTGTTACATCTCTTGGACATGTAAATTGGGGACTGAGAGTCTGAGATGTACCTTTCCAGTGTTACAAGAAGTAGGATTAATAAATTGCAAGAAAGTAACCTGGTCAATAAAATCATGTTACTTGTTGGTTACTTGGTTAACCGAACTGATAAATTTCACATTCTAACTAACCTAATCTTTTCAGGTATGACGTCGACAACACACTAGAGCGCACTACACACCGTAACCACAAGCGGCGGAAAACGCGCAGTCTTCACGCGCACGTCCACGTTTCTTCGGTGTGCGGGGCGGCCGCGGGAGCGGGGGAGTTCCTTGTGATGGCGAGGAGACGCCTCGGAAGGTACTCCTTGGTCTGCGCCCCCAGGATAGACGACTGGGCCGAACTGGTGAAGAGACGGAACGCTGATGGCACGGCACATTGCGAGCTGCAGCATTGAGGTGATCTGTGTTACCCTGAAGATGGGCTGTTTTGAGGTAGCGTTCTCTAATGCTGTGCTGTGATTGGTTAAAATCACAGCACAGGTGGAGTATTGGATAATGGTGGACGCTGAGTGTGTAGTAAACTTTTTTGCAAATAACTGTTATTATGCAGGGTTATTTCCTAGAGATATCTTGATTTCAACAGTGAAACATAGTTGCTTCAGATCCTATTTCAAGAGTTTTATCTATAAGTTATGTTACTGCTTGCCATAAAATCAGCTTGCGTATTATGCAATTTTGTACAAAAGTTCTAATCTTTATTTATGTATCAAATGTTTATATTTACTGTAAATTATGTATTTGTAGATTTTTAAAGAAAATGTGGTCCAGAGTGCCAAAATATGTAAGATCTTCATTTAGATATAAGGTTGATCTCAACTCTGTACATATTATAATTAAGTGGGATAAAGAAAGCCATATTAGTTAAGCACCATAATTAGTTATAACGTAATATATTGCAGTTTAAGTGTGATTTAGAACAGATTATTTTAATTTTATATTATGCCAATTTGGTGCCACTGTTATAGGAAACCTTATATTATTTTTACAACAGAAATGTTACACATCAAAAGTGAAATAGTTGACTCTTGGATAAACATACAAAAAATATTTTAACAAGCTGGAATTGTTTAATAACCTTTTAATTTTACCAAGATTCTTCTTTATCCATTTTTGATGTCGAACCTCAAGTTTAGGAAAGTCAACCAACCATTCTGATATTATTGTTTCAATCAAAGTAAGGTGACCGATGTAGATATTATGGTGCTGCCATATCAATGTCTTCTTTAGTGCTTCCATGGCCAGATCCTTTATTGTTTTTAAATATAATTTCTATATTACCTGAACCATTCAGCCTTTGTGAATACTTTAGTAATATATTTTGTACAAAATTCTAAGTATAGTTGTCGATATGTGATATAGTTTACAACGAGTATGTTATGAAGTGCCTAATGTATATACGAGAATATAGCTATTGACAATACATAGTGTTTATAAATATACACATATTATGTAAAAAGAAAAACTGTTGAATAAAATAGTTTAAAATATTTTTTTGTACTCATTTTCTTAGCATTCCAGTTTGCCGCTTTTATTTTACGAGTCATACAAAAAGCGCATGATCTGATAACAAGATTAATTAAATGTTTTCCACTGCAAACGATGAATTGATGATAGGAGATTCAGGAAAGTGTGATGATTCATTGACTTGGTAGTTTCTTCTGAACGCTTCATATGTGTAATATATTCAAGGCGTGGGCGGTAACGAGTCATACGATTACACATACAACTCGGGAACATTGAAAATGTTGTCGTATTAAGAAAAATAAACATGAAATATAGCAATTCGTTTATTGAAAAAATCACAACTGATACCACATAGAAAAACTACTCGGCACGGTTTAACTCTTAACTATATATAATATCACATAAACACTTTATAATTTGATAGACTATATACATAGACATTTATTCGTATTTGGTACACTTTGTGAAAATATCAACCACTTGGTGATCGCAGCTTTAAATAAAACAAAACAAAACAATTCCTTTACATTCGAGTTTTAAATTAAAAAATGTTAACTAGAAAAGAAACAACGAAATAATATACATACTGAAATAAATAAAAATAAAATATGGATCGGATCGACAAATTGTAACGAATTAATTATAATAAATACTATTTTAAAGTCAACGAGTCGAACCGGTTAAGCCTTTGTATCCAGTAAATAATGAACACATCGGTTTGTTAGAAACCGTCTTACACAAGAAAATCTCAATACCCTACCGGACCAACACCTCAGAAAGTTTCAAGAACCAAAAACGTAATAATGAATTTGGTTGAGAAGTTGTCACTACAACCCGTTCGCCGTAACTACTGAATACTATTTCCATGTGAATCTAATTGTAGGTTATTATCAACTGCTTACAAAACGGAAGTAACAACAGGTACGTAGTTTACAAATGTGATAACTGATATGTATTCAATGTCTTTTCAAATATACGTCTTGCGTGTACTACATACGTCGGAAATCATTGAGTATCAACAAGTTGTGGTACAGTAACTTAAACTGACACCAACATGTAAGATAACTTTGTGTTAGAACCTCACTATAGTATAAGTTTAGCATTTATACCACTAAAACAGTCCAACAGTGGATGTAGGCAACAATATTGATCCAAACATTCATAAGATTTTTACATTTACGTAAGTAATACTTTATTTATGCAAAAGAAGTTGTATAAAACAACAAGAGTCTATATTACAACGGCTTTTTTGGCATTTAAGTGAATATACACGGTGAAATTTTAATCGTTTTTTTCCTCTTAAGGGGTCATTGTATTCATCATTATGAACAACTTTTACTAAGGGACCAAACCTGAAATTGTGAAAAAAAAATCAGCTGTTCCCTACATTTATGTTCGCCTAACTCGTCAAAATGTAGGGAACAGCTGATTTTTTTTTCACGATTTCAGGTTTGGTCCCTTAGTAAAAGTTGTTCATAATGATGAGTACAATGACCCCTTAAGAGGAAAAAAACGATTAAAATTTCACCGTGTATTCATAATAGTAGCAATATAAAAAACTGAATTAATGCTAAGCAGTACTAAATGTTATCATGATAAGGATTAAATTACGGAGTAACATGACAGTAGGCTTTACATATTATTAGTAATACAGGTGTTACGTTATATCATATACTCAGTAATTTTATCCAAACGCTTACTCGTTCATCCACATCTTCATTAAATTCGTACAAGTTAGCACACATATCACCGTTACCGACATTCGCCACCACAATGAGCAAAGTACTATCAGCCTTCATAGTTTGGAACCATCTCTATAATTGCGCACTCTTCTATAGTAATCACATTCATTTAAACACGAGTAATTAAATATTATGGATGTCTGCCCATCAAAGATATGAAGTGGAGAAATAGGGTTATTTTTCAAAAGATATAATTTCTCCTTTGTTCAATTTTAATGGACAGATATCCCATGCAGGAACTACAAACTTTTAAAGGAGTGAAATTGCAATTTATCCGCGTATAAATACAGATAGATAAAGAAAGATTATGCGATGTGCAAGCCAATTAACAATTTAGTTGTTCGACCAATTCGGAAAAAATGTTGACCGAATGTCACCAAGATGTATATTGCGATTACTTTTCAAGACAAAGCTGATAGAGAACGAAAGTCTGTTGACTACTAGACAAATATTAACGATCGTTAACAACTAGATATACCGTTCAAGTCAATATTCTTCAAAATATTAATTTAATTTTCATAGATTTACAATTCTTTATATTTTCTTATAGTATTTTTTTTTAAATAAAATTTGATATTGCGATTACGAATAACAGGTTAAGACGGAATTATTGTCGAAAACATTTATTTGTAACGCGAGGAAGCTCTTTCTAGTGATATTGGGTGATTAAAAACTTTTTTCTTCCTCAAATTAATGGAATATTCGTGAAACAAACAAATATTTAGTACAAGTAGCGTGCGATAAAAAGTAATTGAGGATAAATTATATAAAAATAAAAAATCTAAAATTATAAGACAAGCTACGGTCTAACTAAGCGTTACATCACAGTTATTAAATAAATAATACAATTCAATACAAATGTGATGAACATAAACATTTAAATCAACATATTATACATAAATATTCTTAAACATAAAGTATAATCCTTGTATTCGATGTGACACTAGTAGCATGACATTGTGCCAAGATGAATCCTTTAACATTAATTCAATACGTAAATGATTTATCTGGTAACCTATGAAACGGTCGCGGTCAAACAACGCTGGAGCGAGATAACACGAGGCTCAGTCGAGTCGAGTAAACCCGTAGGTGCTAAATATTTGCCGTCCTTATTGCACGTTTTATGACCGCGTCTGCCGCTATCGCGATGAATATTAACAAAATGCAATTTATGTACCAAAATTTTAATTAATTACTAACAGTGACCGCATCTAATCAGCTTAGGACAGCTTAGTTAATTGTTTAACGAAGAGCAAAGATTTTGCATAAAGGAATTCAACTTTAGGCAATTTTCGATAATATTTTTAACGTGTATTATATAATACAAATGGGTTATTTTAAAATTTGAAAAGAAAATAGTTCACACAATAAATCTATTTTTTTAAATGCTAGTTCTACTTTAGTGTTTATTTTTTACAACTTGCACTATATGTAGTTTTTTTTTAATATATCTAATCATTGCACAGACGTAATTGCTATAAAAACATTACGTATGTATTACCACTTGTAATTGTTTGCTTTTATCGGTCCAGCCAGTGTTGAAAAAAAGAAAGAAATAATAATGTTTATGTGGACACAGTTCGTGAAACACAAAACTCAAAATAAAAAGATGTTGTATTTTTTTTATTTCGTATCCTTCCCTTTTTATTTCACGTGTTCCTACAGCAAGATTTTTTTTCGTTTATTCTGACACTTTTGAATACTAAAGATGATACATAAAAAAATGCTATTTGGCCATAGATACCTACAAATTGGGAAAGTGTATTAATAATAATATGTTTACGGACTATTAACACACATTCAACTAGTTCAAAGGGTTTTTTTTTAAGTCGAAAGTTTACTATTTATTTTTATGAAATGGAATGACAAATTGAAAATGACTATTTAAATTAATAACATAATACTTTTCATTGTAGACCGCAACAATAACAATATAAGTAATCTTTATAGCATTATACTGGTGTAAAAATATAAACTGTAAATAAAGAAATAAATGGGTATAGTTTGACCTCACCGCTGTTCCGCGCCTGAGAAGAGCGCGGCGAGGCGGTCGCGGTGACGGGTTAGCGTCGCACTGCCGCCCGGGAGCGCGGTACAGCGTGAGGTCAAAGTATAATACGCATAAGAACTGTATTTAGGGCGACATGATAGTTAACCTTTTTTTCATTTGCCGATACCATAAAAATTCTTGGCAAAACTATCAAACAATTTATTCACATCAATATTTTTCAAAACAATTCAATATTCATAGCTTTTCTGGCAAACAGCGAATACCTTACATATAGACATCAGAATTATATTTGAACAGTTTATTGCAATTACTGAATGTAATTTTTAATCACATTCAGCAGCAACATGAACGCAACAGACGTGCAAAATGCAATCTCACACTGTGTCATCTCAAAAACACACTTTATGTCTCAGACATAAGACTCAAATTTGTACGTACAGTTTCACGCGAACTGTACCGGGGTAGGTGTCATGATGTCTAGGATAATGTCCTCCATGTTGGGTAGCACTAGAAACTTCTCGAACTCTTTGCTGAGCTTCTGTTCGATCCAGTTGGTGATGTGCGCGAACCGCAGCGTGCGCGCACCCACCGCCGGCCGGGCTTTTAATATTAGTTGTGGGTTCGTGCGGAAGCTGAGGAGAGAAGGGGATGATAAACTCGCGTGGACCATTTTACACTTTAAAAAAGTGAAAATTAAGTTTATTATTCAATGTTATCATCACATAACTGCCCTCCTTTATGCTCCTTTCGGTCTTTGCTGAGACTTACATAAAAATGTCATCATTCTCGTGCCTTTATCCCAATTTAATTGAGCTCGGCGGAACATGTCTCTTCTATATTTCCCTATTAGTCGTCATCTCGGTAGTCACCAGTTCTAGTTATTTCACACAGTCCATTCATCATTTCTTTGGTCTTTCCCTACTCTTATAGCCATCCAAATTCATACGTAAAACTTTCCTTACGACATTCCTCAGCCTAACACAAATGTCTAAAAATCGAATGGCCTATCCATTCGATTTTTAGACGTGTCTTACCCGAGCCATATCCTATCGTGTGGTGGTGGCGGCAAGTTGAACGCTAGTCGCCCCTCTAGAGCGTGCACTTCCAGATGCAGCTTTATATCCGTGTTCGATAGACCTTCCATTGCACGTTTCACGTACTTGTAGTCTGTCACCTGAGCGATATAAAACGAAGGAGGATAGAATACAAAGAAGAATATTAAGAAATGCATTAACTAATATCGTAGCACTGAATATTGAACTTGAATTTAAAAAAGTATTATATGTCGAGTTACCTTAAACTAAATAAGTACTTATTCAGTGTTATGTATAATAATTATTACAATCCCTAATCAATATTCTTGTGTACTCTATATCATCTACCTAGCAATAGTAGTGGGTACTATAGAGCGAGATTTAATTTAATAATATTGACAAATTAATCAAAACAGGCAATTACAGCTATTGCGACGTTGCCAACTCTCTGTTTGCACCCTCTTAAATTTTCATTTAACCATTGTTTTGTTTGAGTTATTGTTACCATTAAACAGAATCAAATCGAATTATTTATTTTAACACTGTTACAATGGTGTTATGAAATTGCACATGTTTCAAGTGATTGGTGACCATTATCTGAAGATTCACGACTAAAATAATTGAAAGGGGCATACATACTTTAGTAATTAAAGCAATCATACTCACTTGCTGGAAGTATTTGTTAGTGGCTATCTTGTCGACCATACGTAAGAACTTTTTCCTAGAAGAAGTACTTTCGGTAGTAGGTGGAGTACAGGATCTGGAACGAACAGTTAATTTCAACGTGTTATATTTCAAACTAGGAACGAGTATCGTTCCGGCTGTGAATATGGCACACAAACATCGTATTTTTTAGGGTTCCGTAGTAATGTTCCATACCATGGTGTGGGGTATCGTTAGAAAGGTCTTTTAAAAATATTGTGAGCTTATTAAAACCATTTTTGGATTGAAGGATCCGTCTGCGAAATATTAAGCTTTAAAGTGCTAATTTTCGTCAGAGTCAAGTGTCCCCCCCCTGCCAGCTAAACGGTAAGTTCTGGATATGTGGAAAAATTCACAGTAGTAGTATATATAACGAAATTAAAAGGAAAACTATCACAGCTAAGAAGGCTCTACTAACGAGTAATTATCGACCAACTTAAATTTGCAGTTGCAAAAACATGTTCTACCATACATCTTGTATGGGAGAACAATGTTTTTCAACTACAATGTTAAGTTTGTTCTCGGGATTAGTTCATCCCAGCTACGGAACCCTTCATTGATCGTGGTCCGACACGCATTTGACCGGTTTTTTTTTTTAAGTTTCGGCCTTGAATAGCGTCGTCACTATCAAAATAAATAAAAAACAAAATATTTTATTTCACATAAACCTACATGAGCACATATGAATCGTCAGAAGCTAGGTGCAGTTCTATGGAGAAGACCCGGCAAGAAAATCCGCGGTTACTCTTTTAAAAATAAAAAAAATACTTTGTACATGTTTTCCAATTACTGTGTCAATAGGAATGGGAGGACAGTGTAGTGTCACTCATAGCTGTGTGACTATCTCTTTCTAAAGCTCGGTGTTGTCAAATAAAGAGCCTATAGTTCCTTGAAGCGGTTTGTTGGTATTGGGTTGGAAAAGCGAGAAAAAAAAACATCCTGGTCAATAACGGCTTTTGTTCCGTCACTCCTCAATTATGAAACTTACCCAGGATCAGATACTATAGTCTCGTTGCTATCTACAGGCTGCACTGGTGGACTTTCATCGTCGTCGCTAGACTCCGCAGAATCTTCTACTTCCGAGTCGTATATCGCTGGGTTTCTCATCTACAATACGGAATTTTAGTTGATTAAAAGGACATTGGGTAAAATGTATGTGGCTTGGTCCATCCACTAAAGACAACCCTGATGATTTTTTATAATTAATCGAGTAGTTTATATATAAAATGATTGAACAAATAATAATTGGAACGAAGTTCCTCAACGCGATTTGCGGTAGGAGTTAACTGGTAGAAACAATCACGTAAGGAACAGGCGTTATGCCCCTCCATGCGACTGTCTGTCTCTCTCTTTTATAAATGATTGTGTGTGTGCGTGCGAGTATCGAGATTCGAGCAGACGAGCTTTGTGTGCGGTTCATTTAGTTACCCTCAAACGTTGTTAATTTATTTAAGTGTGAATTACTGCTTATTTAATAGACTAATTAGTTACATAGGTCACGTTAGTGGTGGACATTTGAACAACTTTTGCCTATTGTCTTTTACAAACATTTAAGCAAGTTCCAGAAGCTTTATTGATGTACTATAAATTAGTTCATTATTGTAAACCTGACACAATAGATCAATAACCACATTCGCTATTTGTTACTATTTTCATCTGTTAAAATTCAGCTATGATGGAGGTCGCTGATCAAGCTTGACTGGTGGAATATTGTAGTTTTAGATTAAGTCATTACTTAATCTAAAACTACAATATTCCACCAGAAATTCGGAAATTCGGATTCGGGTTTGGCCATCCAATCACACCCTGCATTAGGGTGTGATTGGATGGCCAAACCCGAAACGTCCGATAAAAAAAAAAGCGTAATATACTCAAAGAAGGCTCGGGGCCAATTCTGATAAAACTGAAACTGCATCATTAGATTATTGAAAAATAAAATTAGCCTAGCCGGGAATCGAAAACATTGATTTTGAGAAAATAAGATAAGATAATCGTTTATTTCTCACCACAATATAGGTACATTAGAGAAGTATCAATACAGAGTACATAATATGACAACAATAATTATACTGTGGGAGACTGGTGCCTAAACTAGACGTGAGGCCTGTATTTCAGGACACCAGGGGCCTTATTATGAAGTATTAATGCCATCATTATTCCACTGCGAAAAAAGGATGGTGCTATCGGCCTTGTATAGCTCCGTCTCTCTATCACACTGGAAAAATGGTGACATTAATACGTCATAATACGGCCTCAGGTCTCCACCCCTAGGGTAAGGTTACATTTGAATGTTTGTGTAAAATGGTTGATGCGGTAAGAATTTCTAGAAAAAGAAAATGGTAATTTGGTATTTGGTTTTTCTTACCTTTACACAAGCCAATAGTGTTACTTATAAGGATCATTGTCTGTGAAGTAATGACAAACGGCTAACTATATAGCACACAAGTATACTACTACAAGAATCTCTTGACGCTCGAATCGCGTTCACAGGGAGGCGCTGTTGGTGGACATTTATACAATTGTTTTGTGAAATTGTTTTGAAAAAACAAAATGGCGGCGTTAGTTCCGATTTTGACCACGCGACAAATGATTCTTGTACAACTATATCGTGGTAGAATGTTATTGAAAGTAAAAAGTTTAAAAGTGTTACCCGTCGCGCACATTCCGCTTCCGCGGCTGTAAACGACGTGGTCTGTATACCGCTGCTCAGCCCTTGAACGTTGGACGCCAGCAAATGTTCCTCAAGCGTCATGTCTGAAAAATATTATTTAGCAAGTTAAGTAAGTAGTAAGTTAAGAGATTTTCTCAAACATGCTTGGAAATTCCAGCATTATTATGACAACCCTATTCGGGATAAATCAAAATTGCTGTACTGGTCAAAAACAAATGAATATGCGGCCGGTAACGTTACTATGAAAATCCATATCTATCCTGTTTAGCCCCCAAATAAATTACTATGAAAACTCATATCTGTCGTGTTATTTAAAAACGGAACGAACTTTTTACTTCAACACATGGCAACCAAGGAGGTAACTTATCAAAGATCTTATTTAAATTTCGATTTGGCTTGTAAATAGAGCTGTTTAAAGTAAAGAAGAAACAAATGAACATATTGGCGCTTGAAAAAATATCGTTGTCCATCATTGATTCTGGAATTTATAATTAATTTACTCAGTTTGCAATTCCGCGCATTATTTGAGAAAAATACTATACAGGTATCACGCACACGTATGTGTGCCTCGGCTTCGCCTCGACCCACATTTTCACGATCGTCCATCAATGCCCGAGTTGCCGGCCGCGACAGTAATGTACTATACGTAGAGTCATAAGTGTATGCATATCAAAAGATACATTTTATTATGAGTGGGTAACGCCAATGCTAACTGTGTAGTAACAATGTAGTTATTTATGTTATGATTATCACCAAAAAAAAAGCATTAGATATCTTTTTTACATGCACGATTGCACGTGTCTGTGAAGTTTCGCCAGTTAAATTGATTAGATGTAAAAATAAAACTAACTCTTCTCCTTAAGCTTCATGAGGTTGATTTGCGTCAGTATGGCGATGTAGGCGCCTCCGTCGTACCGTATGTCTGCGTCGAGCCACACGCCGCGCGCGTCCCACGTCGGGACTTGCACTCGCTCCACCATCGGACACGCGCCCGCTAGGGACAGCTCCGTCACGATCAGAGGGGACATGAAGGATGGTAGCTGCGGGAAGGAAAATACTTTAAGCATAACATTACGCCTGTAGTAATGAGTAGTAAATTAATAAATATAATCCCTATGCAATCACAATTAGAGTCACTATACCATGAACGTGTTGACTTTTCTCTGTATCCTGTATCCATCATTAGGTTGATTCACGCTAACATTATGTTCACCCACGTCATTGTAAAATAATCCCAGTGTAGTCACAATAAGAGTCACTTTACCTTAAGCGTGTTGAGTTTCCTCTGTATCCGGTTCTGTACACGGGAGATCATGACAGGGTTCCTCATCAGGTCGAACATGATTCGCGCTAGCATTGTGTTCACCCACGTCACTTCAGAAGGAAGCATTCGGCAAGAACAATCTGCCGGTGAATTTTTATTCTGCAATAAAGGTTAAATTAAAATATATTATTAATTATCTTAAAAATTAATATTATAAATGCGTAAGTGAGTTTGTTTGTTTTAACCGCTAAAATGGCTGAACAGATTTGGATGAAGTTTGGCACATGGATAGATCATGACCTGGATTAGGACATAGGATACCTTTTATCCCGATATTCCGACGGGATCGAACCTTATGCGGGAGAAACCGCGGGTAGCAGCTAGTCTAAAATGAAAGTAAGTACGCCTTATAACATCAGCTACCTGCCAGTGAAAGTCCCGTCAAAATCGGTGCAGCCGTGTTGGAGATAAGCCGAAACAAACAGACAGATATACAACAATTTAAACTCGTTTTTTTGTTATAAGCCACGCGGGCGAAGCCGCGATAAGCAGCTAGTATCAAATAAAAAAAATAAAAAACACTACTGCCCAGCGAAAACTACATTTAATAATCTGTGCAAATGGGCCTAGATATATACATACACGCCTTCTTCCCATGGGGGTAGGCAGAAACTACAGAACGCCACCTGCTGCGATCCATACACACTCCTTGTGCCTCGTTTACGTTCATGCATCTGAGCCTAAATAATCATAATACTTACAAGTCTAACTTTGCTCATAGATTCAAGACAATTCAATATGTACTTCTGTAACTAATAGAACTGTACATTCAACGTTCTAAATGTTTCCGCATAACCGCACACCTATCGTAACAACTGTAACAACGCCTTTATGACAAAGCTGTAAGAACGGTTTTAGTTTAAGCATTACTGCTGACGCGGACATGCGGTTAAACGTACAAGTATATCGACGATAGTGCCGATTCTGTTGTTTAAAAACTAAATTAAAATTAGAAAAATGACATTTCTTACTGACCGACAGCTCGAGGAAAGATACGTTCTGACGAGTCATGTATCTTTAGGGGTGTGAGGAACAGGGTGTAAAGTTCTCTCATCCCCCATAGAAAAGGGAGGATCCTCCTACCAGACGGGTGTTATGTCTGGCGGGCAATTGCCCAAGGATTGATGTCGGATATAGTCTTATATATATGTTAATCGCTCGGTAAACTCTTACACCGCGATGTAGGACTTGTAACGTCAGGTCTTTGATGCTTAGTTCGTATGTGGCGGTGTAGATGCCGCCACATATCTATCAACATAAATAATTAATCTGTCAACTGTCATTGCTTAATTTTTAATACCTTCGTACTATAGTAATTTTATTCGAGATAAATCGTCTTCATATATAATATTAATACTAAGGGCCGATTTAACCAAAGCTAGATCTTGAGAACTTTTATCCGTGGAATAAAATGGACGCCTGACAGTTTTTATATGGAAAATCAGTCAAAAATTCAAAATATATTCGCTGGATTAGACTTATACTAGGTAAAATACAATAGACGTAGATATATTTAGTTACCTATTCCGCTTAACTATACTTAAAGAGTCTTAAAAAACCCTGTAAGGAATCGACACGTGTTGCTACGCCGAGCCTGGACGCTGAGTGACTCAGCGTCTAGCGCTCTGCGTGGTAACACGTTGTCTTCGGCTTCGCGACACGTCAATCGTGATCCTTAGGATGCCTCGTTGAGAGGTGAAACACGTGTCGATTTTTTTAACACAACTAAAATCGGTAGCTCTTATTTATGTCCGAACCTGTCTTGTTTTATTAAAGATCATCTTTTTCAGACGGAAATATCCCTGTGCACAACAGAATCGGCACCAATAAGAAAACACAAACTAAATAAAATAAATAAATAAAAACAAAAACGAACGTCTTTCTCTTTTCTCTTCTTTTTGTTCTTGGATCGGTCGCGTGGCGTCGGCTCTATTTGACATAGCACCGCCTTTTCCGAAGTCGTGTTTACCGACATATCGTGACTCTGTTTCACGTCTCATTTAGATTAGCTTAATGTGACAGTGTATAGCCTCGTAGCCTCGTTCAGAGTGAGGAGCTTGCGTGGCTGCTAAGGCGAACCCGAAATATCAAACATTCAGGGTGTAAAAAGACCCATCAAATAGCCGTTATCTACGCTTACTGTATATCAAACTAAGTAACATTGAGTAACATTTTTTGCCGGAAAACGACTTGATGTAGGTGTGAAAAATCGCTATTTAAGGCAGCAATAATAAAATTTGATTTCGTGAATCATAAGAATTTCGGAAGAAATAGTTGGAACTTTCACCTTCAATATCTCCGTAACCAGAAGGTACCACCATACCTGGGAAGGTCCAGTACAAAAAAAATGATAATAATGACGGGGAGTATAAGTGACTCTTGGCTTGCTTACGCGTCTTTCTACACCCGATTATTGAAGACACATTGAAGTTGGCGGTTACCTAGCGCGACGGGATTGAGCGACCGGCGACCGTCTATTGTTTTACGACCACATGGCCACGTCTAGCCTTTACGGGCAGTAGAGGCAACACCGCTACAACAACTCGCGATGCACTGTGGCACAGACTGTTGCCATCTGATCGTGCCACGCATCCACCCTGAACGAGGCCATCTACTCGTGACTACTCGTGTGATCGTCAGAAATTAAGCAAATTCATAGGGGTTTTTGTTTTCGACTGACACTCCACCAAGGCGGAGCGAAGAATCCCTTATATTTAAGGTGGATGCTCCAAGGTAGCCCGCGAAATTCAAAGTTTCTTACGTTTTTTGCAATTTGCTGGTCAGTATCAGGTTGTATGTTGATCTAAATATGATTTGCGGCAGTAACAGATATTTATATATAGAATTATGCTCATAAAAATTATCAATACAACTCTCTAAGTTCATATAATCTTATTGAATGACTATTTCATGATATCATGATATTTGAGGATTATTCTAACTTAAGGAGTTGTATTGCTGATTCTGACACTGACCTGCAAATTGCAAAAAACGTAAGAAAATTTGAATTTCGCGGGCTACCTTGGAGCATCCACCTTAAACGGCTTTCCTTTGCTCAACATTCATGCAAAGGTTAGTATTTTCCCCTCCGTCTCAGTGAAGTGGCAGCCTTAAAGTTTAACCACAGATGGTTCACTCCGTAAAGCGTTTAAATAAAATGTGACTCTTGCTATGACACAATAAAGTGTAATTCAGGTCGCACAGCGCTAATTACCTACAGTTAATATTCACTTCCTCTTTCTATGTCTTAACTCTTATATCTTCTGACTACGTTACGCTCACTGAATTGGCCCGACAAGACGAGCCCGCCGCGTACTTGTAGCTTCATACCTAAAATGTGGAGTGAACCATCTGTAGTAATCAGGGGGTCTACTGTCTAAGTCCGTCAACGAAGATACGGGCGTAGGGACAATGTCAAATTGTGTTGTCATTTATTCTTAGTTCGGGAACCGAACTAGTCTTTGGTCCGTAAGTGATACGAAGTAGGAAAAGCCCGTAACTTCTGGAGACACTCTGTGCTTTAACAGAGAACTTATGTTAAATTAAATCTGGATTTTATTAAGGCTTTATAAGAAGTGGGGATTTACAATGTTAAATATTTCATTGTACACATAATAGTTAATTGTTAAGAATAATTCAAGGCCTCGAAAGTTACACAACAAATAATACACTTATACCTACAGCCTAACCTAGCCGTGTCAAACAAAATGAAACCTTACGTCACAAAAATAAAATACAATAATCACCTCTATGATTTTGATAAGGTATGGCCAGAAAGTCTTTTCATAGTCCGTTTCTTGCGGTATGGGCTGCGATATCGATGAAATTGTGACACCGCCTTCAGATGAGTCTAATGTTTTGTTCTGAAACGAAAAACAGTTTGTTCATTTAATATATTATTAATAAGTAGACTATTATTAACAAGCCGTGCGCCCGATTGGACATCAAATCGACAAAAACCCTATAACACTTTAGGTGAATTTTCAAAAATCATTCCTGATGTGCTCAGGTTCGCTATAGGGGGTCAAATTAAATTAGCTAGCGAAACTCTGCTGCCGTGATGGGTATCGACATCTACAGGGTGAAATTATGGGTATTCTCTTAAGAGGTCATTGTACTCATCATTATGAACAACTTTCACTATGGGAACAACCCTGAAATTGCAAGAAAAAAAATCTGCTCTTCCCTACATTTATGTTTGCCATACATGTTTGCCTACCCAGTACCCAATAGGAAAATATAGGCATGAAGTTATTTTTGTTTAGTATTTTATAGATATACCAAAAATAACTCAGCATAAGCTAAACTATCGACTAAACAGTAGCTTTTGCAAAAAGGGGGCTTATGGCTAAGTAATGAAACCCGCACGGGTCGATCGATAAGCCTAAGCTACGCTTGCTGCAGTTGGTCCGTGGATGAGTAACCGTCTTTACATACCGAGACCCATCCGTGCCTCGGAAAGCACGTTAAGCCGTTGGTCCCGGCTGTCATTCGTCGATCTTTGACAGTCGTTACGGGCCGTCAGAAGCCCGAAAGTCTGACAACCAGTCTTACCAAGTGGTATCGTTTTAGCCAGTTGAGGAGGTCAGATAGGCAGTCGCTCCATGTTAAATACTGGCATTCAGCTCCATCTGGTTAGACTGGAAGCCAACCCCAATATAGTTGGGAAAAGACTAGGCAGATGGCAAAAAGACCGCTCATTGTGGCACTCCTTGTAAAACACTACACTGTGTGTTATATCTGTGGTGTTAATAAAGACTATTCTATTTAAGATGATGCTTTTGCTTATATCCGACCTAGTATGAGCGTCGTCTTTGTCACTCCTATGTATGACAGGTTCTCCCCAAAGCTTGATGTGTCATATTTAGGCTCGGGAACTGTTTCTATAAAGGGCACGCCGCGCTGGGAACGAAGCTAAGTTCGTTTTGCTTCGTTCATGTAGCTATCTCGTGTTTGCATACTTCGGTCCACACAGCGAACTATACTACCTGGGGAGTTTGTTGCGCCACTTCTTCTTCCCAGCTAAAGCACTAGGAAGTGGTGAAGGGCGGGCGTTTTTGGGGGACTGTCTTATGTAATTTTGACGTTCGAAAAGTGCTGATTCTCAGCCTAGTTTGAATAAATGACTTTTGATTGATTGATTGATATAAACTGAAGTATGCAAACACGCGGTAACTACATGAGCGAAGCTAAACGACCTTAGCTTCGTGCCCAGTGTGGCCTGCGCTTTAGTGACCGACCGAAATTGTATCGAAATTTTTACTTTATTCAAACTCAAACCATTTATTTCAATTAAACCCATTTGTTTCAATTAAACCGTTTACAGGCACTTTTGAATTGTCAAAGAGTCGGTCAGGTAGTGAGAAAGTTGAAGCTAGTTGCCCATTCCAAAACCTAGATCTCTATGGAGAAGAACGGGCAAGAAACTCCAAGGACACTCTTTTAAATCAAGATTTTACAAAATCCTGGGTACATTATTCTTGTTACTTCTTTATATATGTGAGAACAATGTAAAAAAAAATAAGATTAAAAATGGCAGATAAGAAATGACAAGTCTCAACTGACGGCGCCCGTTCACGAATATGACGCGTTATTTGTTCGTAAGGCTTTTGTTAGGTAAAAGGATAGTAAAAGTAACAGAATTATAGTGCCAATCTTTTAACCATGGATTTTCTCTGAATAAAATAATGAAAGTATAGATTTGCGGGAAAAAAAAAATTCGGGAAAGTAGGAAAAAAAAATTTTTTTTGAACGATTATTACCAAATTTGGGCGCGATAGTTGGTGTAATTTAAACGGTAGGCGGATTTTATTTTCAGAAGATCTCTAGTTTTATACTCACAGATGACTTATTGAATGCGACAGTTTCTTTTTCAGTGACCTTAAAAACAGCCAGTTCAATGTTGTCCTTGTTCTCCGCTGTGGATTCGCTGGCCGTCTTGTCTTCCGCCGCTGAATTTTCCGCTGAAGCTGCATTAGCTTCTGATACCGCTATTATTAGGCGACGATACCTACGGAGAAAAAAAAAGATGAAATTTAAAATATTATTTTTTGTACACACGGCTACACATCAAGCTATACATTTCCAGTTAATGCGGATCTCGCATTATATAGGATTTCCGTACAATGCGAGGTCAGCTTATACTGGAAATGTATAGCTTGATGTGTAGCCGTGTGTACAGTCGGAGAAATTCGTTGTTATACAAATTGACATCCTATACAATTTGCCGTATTATAACCATGTCATGCTACTGTCAAAAAAATGACAGTTGTGACTTGAATATACGTACAATTTAAATTGGTAGTTGATTTGCATAACAATAAATTTCCCTGGCGACACAAAAGTTATTTATGAGAAATATTGTGTCTCGCAACGTATCATGTATTGTCGGTCGGCGTTTTCTACTTCTAGCGTGTAGGTTTTGTGGTAAACCTTGGTGGTACGGTGCCTTTCAATTGGTATAGAATATTTTCATGACAGAACCAATTACTTAAAGAATGTAGGACTGACAAATAAACCTAACTACAATAAAAAGAACAGAAAATTTAAAAATACTTCCTTATGCTTAGCATTCTCGAAAGTTTGTGGGGATGGATAGTTGTTACTCTTTCACGCAAAAACGAATGAACGGATTTGAATGAAACTTGTTACACATCAAGTTTATAACCTGGAAGGCTGGAATAGCACATAGGATACTATTTATCCCTATATTCCCACGGCATCGAGATTTATGCGGGTGAAACCGCGGGGCGCTGCCATTGTTCTTCATAACACCCATGATGACCCTATGCAAATATTAAACATTTTCGAGTATTGACATTTTATATTTTATAAATATAAAATGTCATTCGATTTTTGATGTCATTTCGATATTTTATAAATATAAAATGTCAGATTACTCGAAAAATTTTCACATTTGCGTAGGAATCATAGGGTTCATTATTTTGTAAATGACCTCTCCTAAATCCGCATAATACATAGATTGCGAACGTATTACAATTAACCTGTATAAGAGTTTCCTGTGACGTCATAAAGTCATATTTTTAATCAACAAATCCATTACTTTTCGCATTACTAGTCGGGTACTAAATCAGTACAGAACAGGATAAAGTAGTGCCATAAATAATAAATGATGAATCAACTACAAATGTAAGAACACGTAATTAATTTCATCACATCATTATAATTGTAAACAGCATTGTTTATACAATATAATAACATATATTCCTTCTGCATCTACAGTTCGCAGATTAAGTGATAAGGGTACTTATCGCTAGTCTAATCGGTACTTACTTGATAAGTTTTGTGAAATAATAAGGAAAACTTGTAATATTTTGAAAATCCTGCCAAAACAAGAAAAAGCCTAAAATATACGACGAAATAGGCCAATAGATAAATACACAAGATTTGGATTAAGTATACTAACATTATACCCCACTATAATACAGTATCAACGAGAACGGGGTATTGTCACTGTTACCGGCGGGCTTATAGATTTGTAATGTCAACAGTATACTTAAGGTAATAAATTGTATACAAATAAATAAACAAAATTAGCATGTGTGACTTGAGTATGTGCGTAATAGCCGCTAAGAGTGCGACTTTTTTGAGGGAGCAGCGGAAAATTAACCAATATAGTCCCTTTATTTTAACGGTTCTTCTCCATTCAACATTCATAAGAGGCCCCTTATTTATTTATATATTTATTCACAAGGGAACAGGTTTACAACAGGAACAATTTACAGTATATCACTATTCACATTATAGGTTCCGAATTGATTATGACCCAAAGCATAATCGCGCAACATGGCAAGCAACAACAATAATAATGATGATAACTATAACAAGTTTAGTTCACTTATGAATTTATTGGGTAATGTTCCTCCGCTCCATCTCAATGGAGTGTCAGTCTCACTGTCCTACTTTAAGGCTAAGGGGCATTCTCGCAGCTAGAAAACGGACATTGATCATTAAGGAATCTTGTACAGGAATAAAATGTATTTTGTTCAATAACCACACATTTATTTTTGAGACTGATCATTGGGGTCAGTTACACTGAGTGATAGCTTTTCAGGGTATGCCATACGTATCGGTATTACATACACTAGTTCCTAATTAAAATTAACATTTCTTACCATTCGTGCTTGTCTCTGCCAGTTCGCGCGAATAAGTATAGATGAGAGTGCTTGTCTTTGGAAAACTTCACGTGCACGCTCCACTCGCCTTCGCTCGTGCCGTCCGCAGCTATCTCCCTTTCCTAAAACACAAATCAGATCAGTATCTGATGGTGAAAATGCTGGCTGCTGGCTGGCTTGAAAAAAAAAAAAAGAAACGGATATTGCTTCTACTATACTTCTTCGGGACAATGTATACCGATTATTACTTTTCAATGACTCTATTAGTAACTCCAATCAAATACCGGATTATTGGGTATACTAAACTAAGAATTTTTACATCAAAATGGTATTGATCACGTGTCGGAACGGGGCAATGAAGAAACACTGAAATAAAATATGAGTCGCAGGTGGACTGCCGAATCGGCTGTTTTACAAAACCATGAGTTGTTTTATAAAACAGCTCGGTTAGCATTGCGCTACGTTTCACAAAACTGCTACCCAAGCTTAGACGTAATGCAGAATGGCTTATCTGCAGTAACAATAATCTTCTAATGACGCGCAATTTTTTAAATAATTGAGCCTCGTTGGTCGCAGTTACTAAGATAGGGTACCTCAACCAAACGAGTTAGGTTTGGTCTGAACTGTTACCAATGTTAATGGCCTTGGTCAGTGACGATTATGAATTCCAAGTATTCCCGGAACCCTACGATAACATTGTGCTTAAAAAACTAATAGGCAATCTCCCGATTAGCTTTACTTATTGTTTATTATTATCGAGTTCGTTATATTAAGTATTAACGTTCTGATAGGAGTCAAGGTTACGCGATGTTGGCGCGTCAAACGAAAATATATGAGGAAGTTCTGAATAAAAGAATCAAACTGTGTTTTTTGCAACGAGTTGTTGTAAAAACCAAAGGCATAGAAGCAAGTTTTTTACTATAACGAAATAATTTTAGTGCGAAATTCTTAGAATGTTTCATAAATGAATGGATACTTATTTTACTAAACCAACCAAATATCCAGGCTATTGATTTGATTTGCATTAATTTTGCAGTTTAAGAATCTATTCTTCAACAATGCAATCCTGAAGTTGAAATTCTTCAATCAGATCAAATACCTCAAAAAAGGAGCTACGTCTGCCAACAAACTGCTTTGCAGTTTGGCAGAGGTAATAAATACCTTGTATTTTTTTTTTCCTGTGAGTAAACCTTTTTTTTTTTCATTATCTTTACGACTCCCCATAATGTTACGTCATTCACGAATATTTTTAACCCTATATTACAAATATAACCTTACCGTTTCCTCCAAAAGGTCCTTAATCTTGGACAGTTCGTTATCATCGAAGTCGTCGTCGTTATCATCTTTAGTGCTGGTGGCAGACGTGGAGGTCAGTTCAATCTCGTGTTCATGGAAGGAGTCGTCAAGTGGCAGCTGTTTCTCAGACCGCACTGCACTCTGACTTTGTGTCTCTGCTGAGACGACCGACTCTGTTGCTGTCGAGACGTTATCTGTCTTCTTGTCTGAAGGGATATAAAGATTTTATTAAAGGAGATTTTACGGTCAGCAACGATAGTCTATTAACATTGTTACTTTTAGAAATACCATAAATTGACGCAAAATTAGTCGATACCATGCGTTTCGCATTTTATGTAGGTTTCCTACAGGAAATGCGGAAAACCAGTATATGCGGGAAAGAATCTGCGTTATATTAATTTTATATTTTCCCGATTGTTTTACAATATTGTGGTATAATATTTAAAAACTGGGGTGTTAGTCGACTTTCGTTGATCACTGGACTAAGTCCACTTTTGATTTCATTATGTCATTTAGGGATCTCGCGCACTAGACGGCCACGACCAGGTAAACTATAGAAATCGCGCACTTCGTAACGGCCAACTAGCCGCAGACCATACAATACTGCTAGACGGCCACGACTAGCCGGAGTCGTGGCGGTCTAGAGTGGGAGATCCCTTAGTAGTAGAGGCTCCTACGTCTTGGGACTTTCAATCCCCTAGCAGCGCTGCTGTATTTCAAGTTGAAGGGTATGGGTGCCGTGTAATTACAGGCATTCGACTCTGGCTTGGCAACACGATTATTCAAGTATGACAAATGTTCATAGGTGACGGAGATCACTTACCATCAGCTGGTTTGCAAGCATGAACATAAAATAAAATACAAATTACAAAAATGTTTATTAACTCGTTCTGGCACACTGAACGTGTATAGACGTGATAACAATAAATCTTCTATTATGCCTCATCGTGTTTCTCGCCGAATGTTAATAAGGTATTTACTAACTTTTGCCCGCGATTTCGTCTGCGATCCAGGATAAAAAGTAGCCTGTGTCCTTCTCCAGGTCACAGACTACCCATGTGCCAAATTTCATCCAAATCCGTGCAGCCGTTTTAGCGTCAAAGCGTAACAAACAAACACACTTTCGCATTTATAATATTATTAATTAAGTTAGGATATTGTGGTTCATTCCATTATCACTTGCCTTTGTATTTACCTGTGTAAATGTGCGTTTATGCCCAGATGTTTTGGCGTGGAAGCAAAAGGCGTATGTAAGGATAGTAGCAGGTGGCGTTATGTAGAGTTATGTTTGTAGTATTCACCTATCAATGCTGCATTATTCTGGATACACATTTTTCATGGAAAGAACATGTTAATAGTTTGTGTACAAAAATAAACAAGTTTGTATTTGCACTTCGGAAGGTAAAAGACGTGACGAGCAGACATACCTCTATAATTGTATATCACGCTTACATATGCTCCATTATACGGTATGGCATAGTGTCTGGGGAAACTCCTGTGACATCACGAGGGTGTTCATAGCACAGAAAAAATGCATTCGGGCACTGTACGGCATGGATTGGTCGGAATCTTGTAAACCGATCTTTAAATCCAAGAATCTACTAACTGTACCCTGCATATACATTTATGAGGTAGCTAAATTTGTCAAATACCACAGCCATCTTTTCACCCCTAACGAAAATACATTTAAACGTAAAATTACCCACCGCCCCTTAAATATGCCTGTTCCTAAGCTAGAACTGTACAGAAAGAAGTGTGCCTATATGGCACCTCTAATATATAACTCTTTGCCCAAAGGAATGACCGACCTGCCATATAAAAGGTTCTGTTGTGCCTTGCGAAACTGGCTAATCGAGGAGAGTTTCTACACTCTTAAAGACTTTTTGAATAAAAGCACATGTCGATTTGGTATCCACTAATATAATATAATATAGTTCTTCGTCCTATTTCCTGTTGTTTTTAAATGAATGTAATTTAAATGATTCTAATAATTTTATTTCACATTTCTTATAAATTCTAATAATTCAAATAATTGTAATTTTATTCAAATAATTCTTGTAAATGTAACTATAATTTTGCATGCCCGTAATGAGGGTGAAATATGTCCTGTACTATAATTTAATTTAACATCTTGTGTAACCATGTTTCAGGCAAATAAATGATTTATGATTATGATTATGATTACTATTCAAGGTGTAATAGACAACAAAGTTTGTATGACTATGACTCATAGTTCAAATATGACTTCGATTGCACAAGATAAAGCAAACAGTTGACGTAATTCGTAATTGTGTGAAAATATTTAAATACCCACTCACCTCTGTGCATTTTCCTAACGAGTCTATGTCTAAGACCTTCCTTTCCTGCTTCCCCGTCCGAATGTGAACTGCTGTAACAAACAGTAATAAAATAGAAATGATCAGAAACAATATGAAAAAAAAAAACTTTGTCGCTACTCTTTCACGAGATAGAAGATCCAAAGAATGTCAAGGAAGTAAAAAGTACGTTTTAATAAAAATAATAAATTGGAATTTAAGTTTTTAGATGTCAAAACAACAAGAATTTCTTTAGAACTTTTTTATGTTTATGAACCCACCTCTTTTCCCGTCTTCTCCACACAAACTTCCGCTTCTTCTCGGGGCTGGTACTAGTCTCCATGGTCTCCATCTCATGTTGTTGTTGTTCCTTCTTCTTTTCCAAAAGAGTCTCTGCCGCCTTCTTCTCTACCGCAGAAGTTTCTTTCTCCAACACTTGAATCTTTTCATTGTCGTTTAGTATAACGCATATCGGATATTTCTTGCTCCATTGTCTACAAGAAGAAATAAGATAGCATATAGTGGTTTTAATGCTGAAATATGAATGAAATAAATAAAATAAAAAATAAATAAATGAAAACCCATAATAAGTTAAAAACCCGTTTTCTCTACCCATAACCCGTTTTCTCTACCCGTAACGTAAAGTCTTAGTTACCTATAAAAAAACAATTTATAAAATGATTCCAAAAAGACCAAGAGAAGGACCAACCCTAGGTATTGTATACACACTTTTATGCCGCAAGCTATATACTAAGGCTGCTTGCATAAAGATACAGGTTCCCATTACGGACAAGTCGGATCGGATTAGTACCGATTGGTGCGGACAAAATAGTACTCTCATACGTTCTGTATGCGCTCGCACATAAAGAAATAGGTTGAACCTCGTCGGTACCAACAAAACTTTTTCGTGCCTGGCACTCGTTCATTAATCTGACCTATCAGTCGATACTGATGCAGGTTTTCCCGTTTTGATTTGTCGATACAGGTCTGTATCTGTACCGACAAATCGGGAACGGAAAACCATGCACCCTATGTCCTAATACTCCTACCATGCAACGACGAACGGGCACAAATGCGGAACCTGAGAACTAAGAATTTCCTAATGCAAAAACACAATAACAGTGCCTGATGGTGATGAGTGCCTCTTTGGTAACGCGACCACTAGACTGCAATCGACTTTCAAACTCGTTTTAAATTGATATTTTATGTTAATGAACTGATAATTGACTCTCGAAATGCTCATGAATTCTTTAGATATTTATGGACATCGGAGCGTGAAAATGAATACATAGTTAATAATTATAATATAATAACAATCCAACACGTGGAATGCATACTCAATGCAATATGTATCTATACGGTATTGTCTTGTTTTCCATAAAATAGTTTGTACTATTATTGTTTCCATAATCGTCCCCCCTCATAACATTTACTTGCACTATTATCGCTAAACTAATAACGCTTTTTCATATCAACTTATTAGTTACAACTTTTATTTGCCATAAAATAAGTTTCCATAATAATATATAATGTATAATCATTAGTTTCTTTATGTAACACATTACATAATCGATACGTGACATAATTATGCAACATTTAACATAATTTAGAAACGTTTATTATTTTGTACAAAAAACAATGTCATTAAGGCATTTGATCTGTAAGTAATCAAATGATTTATTACAGCAAACAATCTTTAGAGACAATAAACACTTTGTCAAATTCGAAACGGCTAGGTTAGGTTACAACTGTGACCGCACAACGCCAGCTCCCCTCTATTGTTGATGAATGATTTGGGTTAGGTTAGAACAGTTCGCGCGTAGGCGAGCGATCGGCGATTTTATCATATTAGACTAAACAGGTTTGATGTCTTTTGAGTGGTATATCAAACGATTTATATAAACTATGTATGTTTTGTAATTATGGTGAATAAATGTTATGGAAAACGACATTATTGAAAATGAAAAATATAGCAAATTTTATGAATTAAAATTATTATGACACTTGATCGATTATGACCATTGAAATTAGTGAAAATGTCACATAATAGTAGTAGTGTTAGTGTCATGTCGTATATAATATCACGATTATGGCAACTGATGCGTTATTTCTGATGAAATTATGGCAAATACAAGTATGTTACTTATATAAAATTATTGCATTTTAAATTATGGCAAACAGTATATAAACTTGTCTGTCTATGTGACTGCGATGTTCTTCTAAACCACGACACGTATTTTGATGCGGTTTTAACCATCATTTAGAGAATTTATTCCGGAAGGTTAATGTGTTTATACATTTACATTAACTTACATTTAATGACGAAATCTCGATGATTTGTCAAGTCGTAAAACGCTGCCAAGCAGTGTCACAGCACACTGGATCGAAAAAAGGCTCTCGATTGTTTTTTTGGCATACTTCATAATAAGTTCTTCTTCGTGAGATTCATGCGATATTTTTAAAAAAACGCACTAAATCTGATAAAAACAAGTACCTATGTCAATGGTTATTCTCTCGGTTTCGGAAATATACCACCAGCTCCATACATTATAAAAACATGCAAAAACAAAAATAAGTTGCCATTTGACTACCAGATTGTATCCAATGATATACATATAAATAAGCATGATATTGGCTATTAGAAGCCATTTCAAGCAAAAAACCGACACTTTAAAATTTAAGTTCATGTCCTCGATTCTTTCTTCGATCCACGGTGAGCAGGGGCGAGTCGCTAGTTAGCCTGAACGGTGTACCATGTTTTCAAGACCTTGGTCGTAGTTGTATCAAGGCTGGTAGTAATTTCGAAACAGATACATTCCTATATCTATTCGAATTTCCATACTGGTTTAGTTACTTAGTAGGTAGCTATAATACTGAGCTTATCAGATGGCTGTAATCAATATTAGGTTTTTTACTACGATTCTTATCATAATGTTAAAAGCTAAATTAATTAATTAATTATTATTGTTGAATTAATCTGCTTAATAATTACGGATTTATGCCCGGTGGCAATAAGTGCAGCACAATTATTACTTTGAAGCAAGCTGCAACTTTACTGTAAGTTAGGATGTCGTCGCATTGGAAGATACGTCGACCATATCATCGCTTATGTGATAGTGGTAAAATGTGAACCTATCAATAATAGAAAAACTGGCCAAGTGCGTGTCGGACCACGCACTATGAAGGGTTCCGTAGTTGGGATGTATTTATTCCAAAAACAATCTGAACATTTCTCTTGGATAACATGTTCTCCCATACATCGATATACGTCACGGTCAATTCTCCAATTGCAAATGTAAGTTTGTTATCGCAAAAAAATATTTTTTTGAGATAAAAACACAAATGAACGATTTTCGGACTTTCTCCTTTGCTTGTGCTGTGAGACCTAGCTTGCCAAATTTCGTGATTCTAGGTCAACGGGAAGTACCATATAGGATTTGATTTATTTGCGAGTATCAAAATATGTCGCATAAATGGCCGTATTTTTTTTATTGCGTTGACTTAGAACATTGATTATTTTAGAGCACCAAGAGACCGTAGACCTACCTACGTATTTGATATTTATTTCAACTTGATACCTCCACGCGTTTCTGAGAAAAAGGGTCTTGTCAGACTGACAGCCAGACGGACGGATAGAGGGACAACGAAGTGATCCTATAAGGGCTCCGTGTTTTTTCTTTTGACGTACGGAACCCTAAAAAGATATTTAAAATGTCATTAATAAGTAATTCACAGTCAAATTTGAATGACGTAGAACCATTAGTAAGTCATTGCAATGTTATCTCATTGTTATAAAGTATAAATAAGAATGATTGTTTGATTGAATACCTTACCTTACCGAGATAAGAGTCACATCACATTGACTAACTAATGGTTTTACGTCGATCGTGAATGTCCTACCTAAGTTCGCGGGGACCATTCAATACCGATTAATGCAACATTGGCTTGGTGCGTTTGCGGCCTGGTGCTTCCCCAGAACTCTTTTACAAGCTTCGATTCATTTATATACCCGTTTGCGCATGCGTGTACCCACGATGGGACAAGTGGCCCACCACACCACATTAAGTAATAAAATGAATTAAGTATTCATGTGGTAAAATACAAAATTACCACGCGAAGCAATGCAGTTTCGATGAATCTAGCGCGCATCAAGTTTAATCAGGATTATATACTTCTGCCCCACCCTAAAAAAATGCTGGGTACTCTCATGTGTTTGCGTACTGGATTTTATAAAGTATCTATATAATTGAATGTATATACTGGTCACACACTTTTATGGTGTGAAACGCATGTCTATTGTTTTAATTACAAAGGTTGTCTTTGATATGCAGTCTGACTCAGTATTAAAAGGTCTGTTCCACTCTGGGATTTTTTTTATGATACATTGTAAGGCCAGATGTCAACTCTTGGCTCAATGGAACGCAATTTCGAAGATAAATAGTTTTTTTATAGGAGCGATATATAAAAAATATGTGCGAAATATAATGCGATAAGGACTTAAGGCCAAGTAATGTAGGGAATTTTGTAAATATCCTGAGGCTACTACAATACTTTTATATATCCTACAAGGAATGTGTAATTTTTTTACCACATGATCTCAATAGTAACAATCGAAGTCTTTTTGTATACAACGTGCAGCTACAATGGCGACATTAATTTAACACACTCGTTGCACGTTATTCGTTTTAATTTCATTGATGCGATGTTATGATCCGTGATCCGTGGCAAATGACCTCTGCGCCATAGTTCTGAGTCTTGGTTCTGAGTGTAGGTTCTGAGTGTTGGTTCTGAGTGTTGGTTCTGAGTCTTGGTTCTGAGTCTTGGTTCTGAGTCTTGGTTCTGAGTCTTGGTTCTGAGTCTTGGTTCTAAGTCTTGGTTCTGAGTCTTGGTTCTGAGTCTTGGTTCTGAGTCTCAGAATTTTGGTATCGCAGGCGGGCACAAACCAATAACCTCAAATATGGCGTAACTTTTGTTTGTCCCCGCCTGCGATAACAAAATTCTATAAATTATAATGCTTGTTTTCCTCTTTTCAGTTACGTTTTGCAGTCGGGTTTTTAGTTTTTTAATAACTTTTTTTATTTTCAGCTTTTTCGTTTTTATCATTCCTCATTCCAAATTACATTCAAGCGTATAATTTGTAACGGCATATATTAAACGCGGCGACAAATTAATTTTAATTTGGGATTCAAAAATAATTAAAGCCGGTAGCAAAATTAGTAGGTTGGCAGCTACAGCGAAGGATAATTTTAAGTAGACAGTTGCAGCTTAATAATCAATTGTTAGCTTTGTTATAATTTAAATTGGCATCAGGCTCTTAATAAGGAACATTCTCTCAATAATAATAAGCATAGTCGACAGTGCCCCGCCTTGCTGGGCAAAATTACGGTTTAAAAAAAAAATACCAAGAAGGGGATGGTGGATCCCCTTCTAACCTAACTTGTCTGAGTCGGGGTGCCCCAAGTCCCGAACTCGCTTCGCTCGCTCTTGCATTCTAAATTCTCCTAGTACAGTAATATTGCATTTTGTACCGATCCATTCGACATAATTTTTACGACAAACGGCTGAACCTATAAATAAATCGACTGGGGCGGTGAACAATTAATATTAGTCGCCATGTCATTATTTATAGTCGATTATGATTTCAATTGACCCTGTTTAATATGTTCGCTACCTTAAAGCAACAAAATAAAGTGGACCAAGCCAACCAATTATTTAGTTTTTTTTATTCCTTGCATTTGGAAGATCATCTAATATAATAATTGCTAAAATATTTAATCGCTTCCAAGTTATTTTTTTAGTAACAAATAGTTAGTCACCCTTTAAGTTGTTAGGCGCCTCGAAAATAATAAGCCATTTGTAACCACTTTTTGATACCCCGCCCAAAACCCTTCATTTTGATACCCCACTCGATAGGAAACATTAGTTTGCCGCCAAGAATCCGCCATTTAGGCGTCGTCCAACATTTTTACTTTTAATTTGTATCACTAAAGAGGAAATCCGCATGTACATTGAACCACTGTTTTACATAATATTATAGTACCTACCTAATCTTTGTTATCAAACGAAACAATTGGTTGGCTTGGTCCACTTTATAATTATACGGATGGTTTAATTATGCCAATTTGTGATATAATGTAGCTTAAACAGTCCATTCTTTACATAACTGTATATGAAAGTAATCAGATAATTTTTCTCATTTTATATTTTACGATTTTTTTTATAGTATTTGCATACTTCTTTATCGCATAATCTCGAATTAGCGTGAAATTTTGCTGATTTTTTATCGGGAATAGTCCGGTTTTCTTGATGATTATGAGATAACATTCTCGTTGGTGTCTTTTGATAGTAGTGGCCTTGGGTCTATAAATAATCCTTCAGATACGCAACAAATATAACAAGATCTAACGTTGATAGATCAAGTATATCGTATTTAATATACCTAGTACATAACATAACATCACGCCTTGCTTCCCCGAAGGGTAGGGCAGAGGTGTACCTATCTATAGTACACCCACATTTCGCCAGTTATGTTTAAGTCCCAAGTAATATGGGGCGAGTCTATGGCCGTCAACCGGGCACAAATCCAAACTCCGGGCTGCTACAGAGAAATTCCAGATAGAAAAACCCAATAACACTGCCCGATCTGGGAATCGATCCCAGCACCTCATGCTCAGCAGTAGCGCTTGCGACAACTAGACCAACGAGGCAGTTAATATATTAACTACATTCATGGACAAATTTAGAGGAACGCAAAAAAAGGGTTTAATTTTTCTTGTTGTAATTATCGTGCTTACTGGCCACAAACATTAGTAAATGTGTGAGTAAATGCTATAAAAAAAAAGTCTGGGAATGTCATGTCAGTCATGAAAATTGCAGTATTTGTTTGAACATGTATCTACTTTTGATCTAAATAAATATAATGTTCACAGCGCAAGCGCCCGCGTTCATTAAACCCAAATTGTTAGCAAATTGCACTCGTGCGCATGACAGAGTCCCTTTTACGCCAACAGCTTATCAGCTCTTTGTTAGTGACCTTTATAGACGTAAATTACTTTATATTAGAATACGTCACTAGGTACTTCTACGTCGTTCAGAAACGATAAATAGTAAATAGAACCAGTTCATGTAGGGTTATACAAGTGACTGTTAAGTCTTGTTTCTATTAAGGCTATCGTTGTTCACTGATTGTCTGGGGCCTAACTCAAAATGAGGTCTAGAAGAGTATAGTTAGCTACTATAATTTTCTAGACCTCATTTTGAGTTAGGTCTACTTTCTTCCGAGCGTACTAGACGCTATACGCCTAGGATTGGCCGCATATTGCAATAGACCGAGAAAAATGGAAAGAATGAAGGAATTAAGGCCTTTGCCCTGCAGAGGGATGCAAGAGGCTCATAAAGCCATAATATTAAATTAAATAGTTGTTGCGTTTTAGCAGGGCAATTATAGCGGTCGTTAACTCACCTGCAATCCTATATTTTCTAGCATTCTTCAGTTCAAAAGAGAAAATTCTTTTGACTGATTCGATAACTAACGTGATCCTCAACATATTCCAACAATGAGAAACGAAACATAGTTAATTTTTTTGGATTCCTACAATTGCAATGACCGCTATTGGCATGCTAAAACGCAACAACTATAGGTAGTAGCTTCTTGTGAATAAGCTCACCGGGGATAGTACTGCCACGCCTATTTCTGCCCTCAGGCGTCAGTAGCAACATTTTAAATAGACAATTTCAAAATTTTGTTTATTGGCACTTTGCAAAATATTACTAAAATGTTGGTAATTTAAGAGAAACTAATCTGGATATTAGCATATTTCCTGTGGCACTTTGGTCTGATCGAATGTGACATTTATTATAAACTCTCGTTTACGGAGACGCGGGAAGTCGCGCGTCCTCATACAGCACTATGTTTGAATTTGGTGCTGGCCACGCCGCGCCGCCCAACGCGACGTGCATCGCCCCGCGACTCCGTAAACGAGGCCTTATGAAGTCAAATATTTATATTACGTGTTGATAATAAACCAAAGTTGGAAGTTATTATAACTATAAATAGCTAAAATAAGCTTTAAATAGCACTTTTGCTGATAATATGATAATGTCTTTAAAGTGTTTATGCTTTTTTTATCGTAAGATAAAAGGTGCTGCTACTGCACACTGAGGACGATATCGCCATCGACAAAAAAAAACGCAGCTAATTTGGGCGAACAAATACGTAAACAAATATTACGTCACCACGGGCCTAAGTCTACTAATTTATAAACGTCACAATGGTGTCATAATGGTTAGTTTTTGACAGATTTGCCATACAAAAACTGTCAAAAACTAACCATTATGACACCATTGTGACCTTTATAAATTAGTAGACTTAGGCCCCAGCTCACTCATCAAATAAATAAAGTCGTGTTACTTACCTCCTCCTAACTAATCCATTGGGCATCAATGTAACCCTGGCTCCAGTTAAATTGTACAGCCTATGTTGGTAAAACGCCACCTTATCTAATTTCTCATCCCAGAACGCTCTCTTTGGTATCTTAGTCGAGGTATACGATATCCTTAGATTGCATCCTACAAAAAAAAAGCATGGGATATTTACTATGATAAGAAAAGAATTAGATAATTAGTGAAAGATAACAGGATTATAAACTTCCGTGTTTTGTACTCACATTCTTATCTATACTAATATTATAAAGGGTATGTAGGGGGTAATCTCTGGAACTACCAGTCGGATTCGAAAACATATGTTTGCATTTGGTAGCCCAATTCTTGAAGAAGATTATAGGCTATGTAACATAAACCTACGATCTTTAGCAGCCGAGCAAAACAAAAAAAAAGTCAGAAAGAACGCTAATCGAAAACGAAGTTATAGTGCGGGCGGGCGATGGGTTGCGACGCGGTGGGCCGGGGGCCGCTTTTCACGGGGATGAAGTCGCGGGCAGAAGCTAGTTGTTTATAAATGTTTAGCCAAAATGATTTAACTATATCTCTCGCAGCATATCGCTGGAATGCGGCCCCACACTGTTCTGAACAGTTCTGTACGAGGGACATCACAGCGCCAGGTGTTGTACAAAGCACCATGGAAGTGATAAGAGAAAGTGAATGATGTGACTCACCTTCGAGCTTCATGAATGCTGTTGTTGTCTTGCTGATGTGGTACGTGTACGGATCGTAATCCGGAAATCTGTAATGGTTTATCCAACCCTAAAATAATAAAAAGTTTGAAATTCTAAATCGACGACAACGATAAAATTAGAGGATTCAAGTGTTACTAACCTCGTATTTCTTTATAGGCGTATGTTCCTTCACAGACGGTATTGTATAGGTAGTTGGCATAGCGCTACTTCGCTTCAGTTGGAGCAACGACCTTTTCGGCTCAACCTCACTAAAATATGTATCTAACACCCAGCTCTTCAAGCTGCTCATAAAACAAAAGCACCATAGGCCGAGCACAAAACCGTTCCAAACATTTGAATTTGGAAACAGGATGAAGCTTATAAACATGAGGAATGTGAGGAAGTACATGGAGCAACTGCAGAAATGGTTCGGTTTGCTGGGCAATTTGTGGTCTTTATTCATATTGTTCTTGCTTGGTGGCGACCCGAAGTTCACGCACGTCGGTGGTGGTGGCATAGGGTCTGTCTCTAAAGGCCTCCCGCTAGAGCACAGAGGTTCAGTGTCGTGGAGATCGCCAAAACCATCTAAGGTATCTTCCAAAGCTTCGATTCCTGATTCTACCTCCATGTGACTGTCGTTTACTAGGTGTCGGTCTCTTCTCCCTTCTGCCGCCTCATTGTGGACCGCTAAAAATATGGCTGCGTTAAAAATGGAGAAGATTTAACTATTCAATAATTATGCGCTTAATTAAGATGTCTTAGCTACAAGTTTTTATTTTTATTTATTTATTTGGTTCACCAACAATTGTTTACACTAACATCTTGACAAAAAAAAATAACATGTCTTTGAAAACTTTGAACAGTGTAACTTAAAGGTAAACACCACATGAACTAAATTAAATTATGTTAATTGTAAGCCAAGCTACATGTACAGTTTACAGCCTACTTAAAACAACGGACGCAAAAAAAAAAAAATGTTTTCACAAATTCTAGCGATTTTTTAGATTTACGACCAAAATAAAAGCGCTCGAAATATGCTGTACAAGAACTCGTGCGTTTTATTACATGGTTCCTACTTTTTTGCTCAATTATCTACTTTTACTATGTTGAAGATTTATCAGGTCCATACAATAATGGTAAGTGCTTAGTAACAAGCCCCATTCCCACTCACCAAAATTTTTGTGTGTATCATCACTGGAATCCGAATAGTTCTTATCTACAGGAAGACTTGGGTCTCGCTCCGTGGCCTTAGCCGTCAGCGGTTGCGTCAT
This sequence comes from Eupsilia transversa, assembly GCA_914767815.1. Lineage (NCBI taxonomy): Eukaryota > Metazoa > Arthropoda > Insecta > Lepidoptera > Noctuidae > Eupsilia > Eupsilia transversa. Next base: position 5,590,926 of record OU611880.1, read on the forward strand.
TTCCGATAAGTTTTGTATACTGCTGTCTAGGGAAGATACCTAATAGAAAGAATATGACTTATAAAAAAATAAACACGTCATACAACTGATGCATTTCACGATGACTAAATTGTAGCTTCTATAGCTCTTGCATAAAGTTCAAATTGCAATGAAATATCATCGTGAAATGCAACTTTACTTAGGTATGTAGGCAATAATCGTTGTGAAGTTTAGCCATACTGGAGACAAACAATGCGCAACATGAATTTATGTAAATAGTATAGGTGTTGAAAGTGTGAGCTTTGTTAACAGATTATTATAATATCCTGAGCAATGAGGGGGGCGAAGCGAGGCGGATATGTTATAGTAAATATAGAGTGCAATTCATAGATGTATTGAGGATATTATTGTATAAAAATTAATTGGTTCAGCATCACACAAAAATACCATACATGTTAAATACTTCAGACTTTATTCCATAAGCACCACATGATAAGCCAATCATAGGCCATAAACGGACATACTCAGCGTAAATATTTTTAGCAAAAGCATTCATATAAGAAAAATGCGCTGGATGCAGTGCACACTTAGGGCCGGTGCAGATGTGGCAAAGAGCGGTAAAGCGCAGTTTTCACTGGCAAACAAATATCAACCTTGCAAAGTTTGAAATAAAGTTGAAAATAAATAAATTTCCATTAGTCCGAGAGGGCATAAACGAGAACAGTACGCGGTTAACGTTATTTATTTTCGACTTTATTTTAAGGGACCCAATGTAGATTTTTGTTTAGCAGTGAAAAACTGCGCTGAGTTTTGCCTTAACTGCGCCGGCCCTTAGGGAAAGATGTAGTTATTCATATTAGATACCTAAACAATACATAGACACTGACAATGCTTGAATGCAGGTAAGTTCTTTTTTATCACTTACATGTTCTTCAGCGTCGATCGAGGTGGGCTATGGCAGTGTCATCAATACAACACTTTAGATAGAAGGTACTTGTCACAGTGTAATGATTAGTAAAAGTGAATGTATAGTGTGTTTATCTTTGCTTGTCTTATTTTTTAAACAATTATTGGAATTTAGATTTAGACAAAAAAATATCTATTTGATTGCTTAATTCAAAGCAGTTGTTTATGTCATTCAAACATTACCTAAAGTCTGGACTAAAACTATCTCATGAAAATGTAAACAAACGGATCAAAAAACGTACCTGTGGATGACATTTTGTAGTGCCACCTACGAATTTAGTGCTTTGATTTGATTATTTGAATGTTTATTTTAAATCACCTTATAGATTCCATTTGACAATTGAGGTTAATTTTATAACTTTAATTTTCGTCAATAATCAATAATTGCTGGAATAAGTGTTGAGATATAATATTGAAACCTTCTTAATACGGATGAATGTGTTACTAATTCTCTTAAGCGAGTGATTGCGTAAGAATTGTACCCGAACAGAATTTGTTTACACTTTTATCAGATACTTTTGGAACAGATCATAAAGTGTGTGATTGCTGCGGAAACTCGCGGTGTTCGTACCGTTTTTGTTTACGAAATAAGACATGTAAGGATTACACTGTAGATACTTTACACGTTGGTCGGCTAACAGCTCCAAATGCACAATAACAGGCGTATAATAGACCCTTTGTGTTCTAGTTAAGATTAAATTTGATTCCTTAGAAGTTAAATGATGTTGGCCTTCCAATGTGTATAGGGTGTTGGGAGAACTTGCCTGGTTGTCTGTATCTCCTACACTCTGCTGATCCAAGTCCTTGATTGCCGAATTTTCTTCTGAATCTGATGTTGAATTTTCTCTTGGCATTGATTTCTCTTTTGTATCTGATGTCAGGAAGGAAATATCATTAAGTAGGTATTTTATAATTAAACGGGTTTGTTTACGAGTTACGGTTGTTATTAGGTTTCAAATGAGTTGAGGTAAAAACCAGCATCTATGTTATTTCTGTATCAAAGAACCTCTAACAGTTTCTTGAATTCAGAAGATTTTTTTATAAAAAAAAAGTGTGTAGGCGTAACTTGGCGGAAAACATAGTTAAGATTTCTTACAGGGTTTTTTATGACTCTTTAGGAATAGTTTAGCAGAATAAGTTACTAAATATATATAAAATATTATTTAAAAAAATATATAATAAATAAATATATATATATTATTAATACCATATAATATATTTTATGTATTTAGTTAGGGGGAAAGAGGTTTTATAAAGTTCTTATTAGAATTCTTCATACCTCTAAAAATCAAATAAAACAAAAATAAAATTTTCTATCAAAAACGGAAATCTTCTTAGCTATTAATGTATTGTCTTGTGTAGATAAATACAAAATTCATTCACAATTACATAGTACATAATGAGTAATTATTATCATCTGCAGATAAAGCATGTGTAGGTAACCTACATTGTGAAATATAAATACTTGGATTCTATTATAACCTTGCACCTACTTTGAAAGAATAGATTGATTATAATAAACCTATTACGCTTACAGCCACTTTTAATATAAAAGGTATGCTTTGGAATTATGAACTACAAATATGAAGATAGTAGAGATCAAATTCTATTGCTTTAGAAATATTTATGGAATATTTTGAATACTTGAAACAAAGTAAATTTTTCTTCATATTGCCATTTGCATAGGATGCAACCATTGTGGACTTTATTATTTTATACGTAAGGCAAATTTTATTATATATATACCATACTATGCAAACCATGCACAATATATTTTCTCATTTATTAATTAAACTAGATATGAATAACACTTGATGGTAAGGTGTTATTAAGACAGCAACAGATTTATGTTAATATCAAATTAATGTAAAACTAACAAGTATAATTGGTATCCATAAAGAAGAAGATAGAAGATTTGTCCCTGTCCCTTAGTGCTCTCAGCTATTTCATGGTCATAAATTCATAATTAATATTTACAAAATATGAACTGAGTAATATTTAATGGGAAAGATTAACATTCAGTAAATAAATTATTAGAATACATTAATTTTTAAACAATCTCATTTTAAATGGTAAATTATACTGAATATATCAATGTGTGAATACACTACTCTGATTTTGATTAACATTAATTTTTTAATAAGAACGATGAGAAATGTAATAAACATCTGTTCAATTCTGTTCACACATAATACATAACTCCATTAAAAAATAGTTATTTAATGTAACATATGTATATAATGTACAACATAAAGACCTCTAACTAAGCTTTTGACATTTTCAGTGTTTATGTTTGCGTTTACATTACAAAAAATCAATAGTGATATTAATCAATTGCTTCTTACCTTCAACTGAACGAGTTTTCATATCTTCAACTGCTTGAGCAATTTTAAACTTGAAATCATGGAATATCTTCCATGTTTCATTGCTCTCCTTGCCCTCCTTCACATCAGGAGTCACATCTGGCGTACTCCTCTTGCCCAAGCGGTTCAAGTACTCCTTCATTGGAGAAGATGTCACTTCCTTAAGTACAGTAGCCTTCACTTCTTCTGGTTTACTTTCACTAGGTTTGGCATCTTCAAGCTTTTCCAAAGCCTTTTCAGAACGAACTGATTTAAAATATTTGTCTATGATTGAGGATGACCTCTCCCCTCGTTTAGGGCTTGCATTCTCTACAGGTGTGCTAGGAAGCTCACACTGTGGGGTAGGGGGATCATCTTCACACACATGGTACAGCTCCTCTAACTCCTCATTATTAGCATTGTACCTAAAGGATAGTGATGAATTTGGTGATTTACCTGAAAATATAAACACTGTTACACCACTGGCACTTTACAAAATATAACGTTTTGAATCTTTATATTTACCCATTCTATATTCAGTCTGAACTAATTTAACATTGTACAAAACACACTCTAAAAATAAAACAAAGACAAGAACGTAGAATGCTAAGAACTGTAATGAAACACGATTGGTGCGGTGAAGTGGCGATCAATTTGTGGCTGATTGTTTGTGTTATCGTCTTTGTTGTCAGAGGAACAACATCCAATACCGAAACTTGCACATTAATCTATAAGCTGATAAACAACCGGTCCTCGCGGACGCTGACGTATACTATTTATTTAAGTAAACAAGTTTCCTTTTCCGCGAATACAACCGTATGTTAATATTATTTAATTAAAGCTGTTGGCAAATATATTCGACACATACCCGCTCCAGGGATCTCCATTTTATCAGATTATAGATATCAATTATTTATACAGAACCATTGTTTTATTCACATTAGTCACAACTAACTCCTATTATAACTATCATAAATTAATTGCGGAGTCTATTTCCCTTATTTAATTTTAATAAAAGTTGCTCCACTCGCTCAATCAAAAATAAGATTTTCTTGTCAGTCAACAACTGTCAACCCATGTCAAGTTGTCAAATTTTAAATGTCATAGTGATCTGTCATTGTTATCGAAACAGGTTTAGTAGATTATTTTAAAGAGGCGATTTGTGCAACTTTCAGACTTCGTTTTATACAGAACGACTTGTAAAGCCGCGTCTGCTGCGCCATGTTTTAAAGTTTTAAAAACATCAAACACGCACCAATCAGGCATCCGCAAATCAAACACGAAGCGATTTGATTGGTTCGTGTTTGATGTTTTTAAAACATTAAAACATGGCGCAGCAGACCCGCTTAATTCGATCTATTCCTTTTGACTGATGAAAGTGTGACCCATTTGCAACAATTAAGCATCCCATATAAAGTCTCGGCAAAAATTCATGAGATTCGAGAAAACCCAATTTTTATGTAGGTATTTTTGAAATAAATACATAAGATTCGTCACTTAATATCACTTTGGTCTAAACTCTCAAACAAATTGAATGGCCTTCATTGCTATTCCATTGGGTTCCTAATACTTTAATAAACCTTTCGATGTAACCAAACCTAAATTATCAAACAGTTAAAAGTAAAGGAAGAAGTTTATTAACCATTTTCAAAAATCATCTACTTACGTGAACTTTGACTCTAGTTATCACAAAATCTTATAGCGAACAAATTACGGGCAGGACATCTTCATTTAACAGCTATCTAACGGAGTACAAAAGTTAAAAAAATATTTAGAGGTACCGATGAAACAGTTTTTACTGCTGGGAAAGGTCGAATTTGCAATTGATTGATTCTAGTACCTAATCGAAAGAATTAACTGGTTTAGCCATCCCACTATTCCCCAACCTCCCAGCACCATTACACTATAACTCCCAGCACCATTACAAGCTACATATTACGCAGAGTGGCTTTTCGTTTTTTACATGACTCACGGTCTACCCGCTGGTCGTTTATTTGCGGTAAACATGACGCAGACACAAGCAAAAAAGAACAAGTTGGGGAAAATATGCGTCACATCCATGCAAAACAGCCATCGCTCAGCATTATGCTACTTATATTCGGTTTTGGTTCTGCCTACATAAAATTCTCCAGCTTCTGTTACCATTACTCCAATTTGGTCTGGATCTCAGGTTCAGCTTCAACGACAGCATGCACCAAGGCACGTCTTTCTGAATGTTCAATGTCAGAGCGTCCAGGGAAGAGGTAAGGACTTAAAGCCGACCCGTGGTGCAAGCTAGTAGCCACGCTGAACTCGTCGGTTTTACCAGCAGCCGACTGGACGTAGGTACGGAATGACTATACATAACACGAATTTACTTTAAATACTTCCCGGGAAAACCTTTCTCTCACTCAGCAGTGCGGTCAATGGTAATACTTGAACAATTAACCACTCTTAAGCCGGGTCTGCTGCGCCATGTTTGGATGTTTTAAAAACATCAAACACGAACCAATCAAATCACTTCGTGTTTGATTTGCGGATGCCTGATTGGTTCGTGTTTGATGTTTGATGTTTTTAAAACATCCAAACATGGCGCAGCAGACCCGACTTTATAACAACGACTTATAAGAACTGTTAATATTAAATTGTTCCCATTGGTGTGAAGTTGACTGTAGAAGTGCGGAATAAAAACAAGTCTCTCTTTAAAAGCTTATCAGCTTGGATTTATGCGGTCATGGAGAAAATATTTAACTTGGAACGGGAGGACGTCGATCTGAGTTGGTGCCGTACTACGATAAAGTATAAAAATACTCGCAAAATGCATAACCTCCTCTCCTTTGAAGTCGGCTAAAGAGTGTGCATTATTGTGGAATGATCGTCTAAGGTGTCCTAACTAATATTTCCAACACGCTCAACAGTCTGGATAAATTATAATCGACTAAGCACAACTCTAAAATGATTCAGTATAATCTGTCATCGACAACAGTCACAGCACAGTCACTGTCAGTCGACCTCCTGTCAAAAATAACATTTGCGAGGGTTGTGGCGAGTGTTCTTTGTAGTGTTTTAGTTTTTACGTTTATTACATCAAAAATAATGGAAATTACACTTACGATTAAATACAAAGTGCATTAAGTTCAGTGAGAAACATGAAGTACTTATTTGTGATATTGTTCTTGTTTAGTTCGTACGGCGTTGGTTCTGTTGTGAACAGTGGTGGAAAGGTGAGATTGCACCGATTGCGCCGCATTTATTATTGATAGAACTATGAAATATGTAGATACAAGGTTATTAGTTGTGAATTGAGCGGTGTTATTGTTATTGTAGGAAAGTACGGAGTTGTCTCGTGCTTTTGATGAGCGGCCTCTGTTGTTTGCCACGTTAGGAGGCGGCATGGTCGCCGTCGAGCCTCTGGCGGGCAATATTATATGGAAACTCAAAGATGGTGAGCAATAAATGTTATTATTAATAATTTTGATTTCATTTATAGCTTGTGTTCTGTAATAACAGAAAATAATGTTCAAGTAATAAAACAATTTGTAGAATTCATTGCTTTTTCCTTCAATAAGTCATTAAAATCAATAAGTATTATTGTTGCTACTGTGGTTCAGCTAAACTTGGATTCATAATTTGTTATTCAAAAACAATGATTTCTAAAATGGGATTTCATTATTTACTAATACATTGCATGTTTTCATTCATCATATTTTCTGTTATCAGCATTTATTGCATCAGATCTTTGTCTGATATTTAAAGAAAACATCAACAATATTGTGGATATTTGTGTTTGAGGTGAAAAAAATACAGTAATCACTTAAAAATTGGTTTCAGTTATATCCACATAGGTATGGCTTTAATCTATGATAAAACAATACTATGTTGATAAGAAATAACATTACAGTAAATAATTAACACATCCTCTAATAAATCAATGTTTACTAAAATCTAATTTCCGAGGCCTAGATATAAGGATTTAGATAATGGGATTTAAATAAAATATTCAATATTTATTCAATGTTCTGCCTTCTTGATTAATCTACGATTTTACCTACTTCCAGAGAAACAATAATAATTGAATGAAAATAAAACATTGGAATTTTACTGAGAGAATAAAAATAAATTAAAAGTGCTGTTCACTCAAATATATGTGTATTTTCAAATAAAAGTGTTGGCACGATATTGATGTTATCAGTCTAAGTAATTATCACTGTGTTTATGTTTATGGGTTTTCCAATAAAGGTATTTATTACACTAAGTAGTGATAAAATGGGACAGTCTCCATAATCCATCACTCTATTTTTGTGCACCACAGCACTAATTCATAAACTTTATTATATTAATCTAGCTCTCACCCGATCATGGCATTTTCTTAATTGTCAAGCCAATGCATAGAGAGAAGATCTAAGCCTTAGAGGATGAAGCAATTTAAAGCTGGTTGTCTACACTAATGAATAAACACAAAAACTATTGGACTGATTAAAAAAAAAAAATTAGAATGCTATAATTATTATCACTGAGTAACATAGGCTATAATTTATATAGTTATCACGTAGAGAAAGCTGCTGGCGGAAGCTAGTATTTTATATAAATCAAAGTATCTACCTATCCAGTCATTTGCTGAGAGATTTTAAGTCATGGCATAATTTTGTTAGTGAGAAATTCAAACCTATTTTGTAAGGAATAAGTAACACAATCATTGTTATGCTGATTTATAAATATATTAATATCTGTCATGTAACATATTCATAATTAAATCTAAACTTTTGGATTAAAATTTGTTTAACAGTGTGTGAACGGTACTGGTTGGTTAGTGATTAAGTGCTAATTTCACCATAGCAACTGAACGTGATCAGCATCTATACCAAGTTTAAGAGCTGTGAGTGTCATTATTTTCTATGGAATATTGGCACTGACAGCTCTTTAACTCGTTTTAGATGTGTTGATTGTGTTCAGTTGCATTGGTGAAATTCGCCATAAGTAGATTAAAAAGTTCGAATATGTATTAATAGGTCACAGATAAGAAATTTTATCACCTTGTGTGTGCCAGACATGCGTAGATTAAACAAGTTATCAGTTAATATTTGTGGATAGTAATTATCACTTTTGTATGCATGCATATGTTGGATTGTATAGACTTGTGTCTAGTGTCTTGTATCTAAGGTAAATGGTATCTTCATTATTATTTTAGTTAAAATGTAATTGGTGAGGTGCATCAATCTTTACAAAAAGCATAGAAATAAAGTGTTTAATTGATGGATGGATTAATTATTGCATTATTTAATTTGTTTAAATGTTTTTAACACTCTTCAGCATTTGTGGTTGCAGGAAGACCTTATTCAGTTTAATAAATTTTATTTTTGTTTTCTTTAGTGACATTTACTTAACTACGCATTTTTCATTCATTTTTATTTACTCTCATGATTTTTCATGGCCATACTAGTTCATAAACTTACTCTTGTCCTTTTTACTTGACGAAAACTTACGTACTTACGTATATGTACATGGTATGCCGTCACTACATATTTAAATTATAAAAATAAAACCCCCCCCCCCGCGTATGTTTGCCTGAACGCGATAAACTCAAAACTACCGAACGGATTTTTAAACGGTTTTCACCAATGGCCTGAGTGATTCATGAGGAAGGTTTAGGCGTATAATTCATTAATGTTTTGTGTAAATTGGCTGAAATATGACGATGATTGTTGAAGATGTCGGAAAAAGTCATGACGACTGGGAGCTTTACTTGCGTGCGCGTTACGGTAGTATAGCTTGTCCACTCCGAAATGACGCGCCCCACTACCGCATCACCCATAGAAATCCGCATTACCGTGTGCGTAAATACGGTAGTGGGGCGCGTCATTTCAGAGTGGACAAGCTATACCTACGTTTCCGTGGGATAATTTCCGACCTTTAGGCGGGCGAAGCCGCGGGCAAAAGCTAGAATAATAAAAAATTGCGCACCACTCCAATTATATGTCTAAAACTTCCTAGAAGAACGGTGACCGGCACGTATCGGCCGCAGTGAAGGCTGTAATGAGAATGATGGCATGATGGCAACGAGGTTTGATTACTTATACGGTTTCAAAAAACGCTCTCTTAGAAAAACCACCACAACCTTACTTTCATAAATAACGGACGCTATGTGGCGGCCACCGCTTTTCTAGAAAACCGTAGCTTCAGTAACAAGCAGTCAAGGGGTGCGCAATAAATTAGAAGATATACGTGTTAACGTGTCTCTTACGACTGTCTAACTCCTTGGTGTAGATTTCACATTATAATTTCACCTCGAACTTGTTTACTTGACGTGGTAACTAGTCGTGATTATCCATGTATCTACGTGTGTTTTGTATTTTTATATCTACTTCATCTATTTATACAGTGTCACGAACACAAAAGGTTATAAATAAACCCCTTGAATGTTCATTCCGAGTTGCGACATATTATTAAGTATTTACATTGTTATAAAATCTGTATTGAGTCAACGAGGCAATCAAAACAGTCACAAGTTGACGGACGGCCATTCTGATTCACTCACTGTTTACTTTGTAGTCCTAACTTCAAATCAGATTATACTATGACTCTCAATCGAGTCACGACACATCACTCTCAGAGTAGATGCTCGGATTGTCTTGGCCCCTTGCAAAGGAAAGCCACATTATGTCTTCATATCTATTTTCTGACGTAGAATCGGCAGTCAAAGTTGATACAATATACATTTCGGTTCAAACTTAGGCCCGTATTACAGAACGTTACTCAAGACACGTACTTCCGAGTCGCCATTAAGTTTGAATCCCTATAACAATTACAGGTGTGACGCTCATTTTATCATACGATCTTCTTTCTTTCTTTAGAACCGGTAGTAAAAGTCCCAAACCAGCAGGCGGATCTGATGCCCCAGTTCCTCCCAGACCCTCGACATGGCACCCTTTACATGTACGGACCTAGAGGAGACCAGCAGATGCTGAAGAAGCTACCTTTCACCATACCGGAGTTAGTAGCCAACGCGCCGTGTCGGTCAACTGACGGTATTCTATATACTGGGAAGAAGAGTGATACATGGTTCATGTTGGATCCTTTGACTGGGTCTAGAGAACATGTTTCAGGTATGTTTGAAGTATTGTATTTTATTTTGGTTGTCAGAACAGCTATCTAATTGCGTAAAACGTTTTTGTAAACGATTCCGACTAATCTGTTTCATTTTGACAGTTCAACAACATTAATTGCGATAACGCTGTTGAGCAGATTTTTTTTTCGAACTTATGAATCAATGGATTAGCAATCTGTTTCAAATCGATCCAGATTGTGATAGATTGTGTATTACGCAATTTAATTGCTGTCTAAAGAGACCCACACACTGTGTCGAGCTCACAGTAAGTACTGTCACTACGTCTAGTCTGTTGGACAATGCTGGCTGAAACGTTCCTCTTTGACTCCAAACTGCATAGATTTACGGTAATGATGACCAACGGGGTTATTGTGTAACACACATAAAATGGCAATCGATCGCAATGCCTTTCATAGTTACATCCATTGCAAACCTATGGAGGTTTGAAAAGTTCGTCTCCTCAACAACGTAAAACAATAAACATGACTGAACTGTCAAAATGATAGGCATTGCGATCGATTGACATTTTATGTGAGTGTGTTACGCAATTATACAGCAGATAAGATATGTCTGTGTAGCTAGTCCGTTACCTTTAGTGTATAAACCTACTCTTTCGTTTCTGGCACCATTGCACCGTATAGTCATTTTACGTTCAAATATTTTCCGAAAAAATACAGAATTACTTTCATCAAGTTGACCTCGTTCATATTTCCGTAATAAACAAACATAGTTATAATGCTACGGTTCTATAGATTAAAACAGCATAAACACAAGTAGGCTTATCGACGTAGTTATACGGTAATTACGGTGGTGCGGGTACGGACATATGGTCCATACTCATAATGAATATGTTTTAAACCAAATGTAGATAAAACTATTGATATGGAATTGAAAACTGTTAAAGCATGTGGGCGTTTGTTAATAATACGAAATTATAATTAAGATCAAAAGGGATTTTCAAAAAGAAATCTTTGTTCTAAACGCGTTGATCTGGAAACACCGTTTGTGTTGCAAGTTAACGAACTGTGAAAATAGTAGTCATGAACAATTAACGGATGGTTCGAAATTCGAACGTTCGAAAGCAACAGCCAGTGACATAGTTAAATGGAACATAACTTTTTGCTGAAATGAGACGAGCACTTTCGAATATTCGCTACTCATCAGGCGGATTTTCAGATTGCTTTCAGAAATTATTTGATAAGTACCGCTCAATCTGATCTTTGACCGTCATTCTGGTACGAAATAATTGTTTTGTAAGGCAACAATAGGCTTCAGGCTCTGTTATTGTACACTGCTCTTTGTAATATTATAACAAACACTGATAAATGTATTTTATGTGAACATAGATTAATATGCTGTAACAGTGATCAGTATTTCACAAATTTTCAAGGCTTGATTATTTGTGGATGAGCCACTACCACATTTTGCCACGTAGAAGAAGGTATGACAGACCATCGAACGTAGAGGTTTTGTTAAGTTCACTGGCCGATGATTCATAACGTAAAAAGAAATATATAAATGACTCATAGATCTCATAGTTATCGCAGATAAGATGTTATTATTAACCGACTTAAAAAATGAAGGAGGTTATATGTTCGTCTGTACTTATTTTTAATTTTTATGTATGTTCTTTGTTATTTTCGTCAATTGTGGATTGATTTTGAAAATTATTTTTTCATTTGGTAGAGAAAGCTAGCGCGGTGGTGGCTTGTTAACTTATTGCTTAGATAGAGTTAGCTTCGATAATATGTATTTAATCCTTTGTGTAGGTATCTTGATGATGTTATAATACATCCTGTCACCGTCACTGTTGTTTACATAGCACGTAGTGACGAGAATTTTGGAAGTCGGTCGGTGCACAGACTTCGTTTTTATTGTTTTTTGTAAAAAAGTTTTTTCTATGACGATATAATGATAATGTAATAGTGGCCTTATTGCCAGAAACGACGCAAATTTTTATGATATTACGTGTAAGCAGAAATTTATGTTTTACAAACGACCCCACATGAAGCCCATATAGGTTAATCTCATCAGGGAAAAGAACACGACAGATTATAACACCGCTTTTTATGGTTGAGGCAAAATAAGGCATTTATTAATTCCCGAATCTATTTGTGCACAATGACAAACTGTGTTACATGATCGTCCAAATATTTTACATTTAAAATACCGCTATTGCCAGATAAAATCGCTCTGCGACTTATTGTATTTTATTAAAATAAAACTGTCCAAATAAATTTCTAATGAGTGATGGATGATTGTTTTAACTTTTGTTATCAATATCACATAATTTTATAGAGCCATCAACACATTGTGGGCGTATACACGACGACATATCAAGCTAAACAGTTCCAGTGTAAAGCTCTCATTGGACGGAAACCCTTTGCAATGCCAGAAGGGCAATTCTCGTAATTAAATCGTTCAAAATCAATGTTAATAATTTGTTAAAAATATAGGAAAATTTGAGATAGAGACAGATTAGAATGCGAACGTTTTTACATAACATACGTAATCCTACAATGTTCCCAGTGCTGGGGTACAGGCATCCTCTCTTTGAGAGGGAGTGGGCCGTAATCTACCACGTGGCCCCAGTGCGGTTTTAGATTTTTTGGTTCTAGGACATGCCGGTTTCCTCAGGATATTTTCCTTCTCCGTTTTGAGAGCAGTGGTGATGAAATTATTTACACAAATTTAAGCGCCTGTCAGGGTTCGAACGTACGGCCTACAACTCGTAAGTCACGGCCGTTACCACTGGGCCAGAACTGCTCTCTCCGTTCTTAAAAATACGGGTAGTGTCCCTCTCACCTTATACTACATTTTGGTATGCTTTCCTGTATACAAACAAACCATTGGACAATAAACCTCTTCCATTTGATAACAATATGTCGCAATTCCCCAGTTGTTGTGTCACTCTGCCAAGTTTACATTTCTCCTTCTGTTGTAGGTTTCGACAAATCAAAGATTTTTAAGAACTCCGACGACAATACATGTACGGACAAGATGAGAGGCATCTATGTAGCGAGAACTGAGTACAATATACTGATGCATGATTCTAAGAATCAGAACCATAAGTGGAATGTGACGTTCTTTGATTATACGTCTCTGGCTATGGGGAAAGAGATGCTGAATGATTATGGTAAGACATTTTACTAAGACATTACTCCCTGGTACTTTCGAACGCACTGTAGTGCACTATTCAAACATTTTAAACCGAACGCGATCAGTACATCTAAACCGCGTTCAAAGAGTCAATATTCCACAAAAAAAATGAAACTGACAGCTCTGAAACGTGGTTTATGTGCTGATCGCGTTCAGTATCATTGGTGAAATTGACCCTTGGACTGTGAACCATGACCGAAAGTTCAATTGAGTCAAAGTAGAGCCATTTTCTGGAGTAACATTCGCTAGATACTTATGCTGCACCTGCTAATGTTTACTCTTGTAATACGATAACAATCATCTCGTTCAAGCTTGTTTCTATTAAACATGTACTTTATATTTCTAATAATATTGAATTTAACCTTTTAAAAATAACCATCAAAATGTATGTAAGTCTATCGCCAAAAATCAACCATCTTGTGCAAGCGTGGTGATCAATGGTCATGTGGCGGTATCTCCACATACGAATTACGCATCATACTGACGTCACGCGAAACCATGCATCGCGCAAGCGGAGTTTACCGCGCCAGCGGCATATTATGTATTTATAACTTCCCGACATATTTCATTGGGCAGTTGCCCACCAGACACGACACCCGTCTGGTCGGAGGATCCTCTCTTTTACATGGAGGATAAGTTCCCTGTTCTTCATACCGCTATAGTCATGCCTTCTCTGTATGAGAAGAGGCCTTTGCTCTGCAGAGACATAATAGTAGGCTGGTATTATTCATAATAACCATCAAATATTTTCCTCAGGCACAATCCATTTCACATCGACATCAAACGGCCGGGTGATGTCTTTCGACCGCAAGACGGGAGATCTCGTATGGTCTCACAATTTCGAGACGCCGGTCGTAGCCGCCTATTTGTTAGACAGAGACGGACTTATCACTGTCCCTTTCAATTCCATGGGGGATGACACGCTGGACCATATCATGGAAGATGCTACGACCTTGAGCAATGGACAGGGGATCAAGAATTCTAATATTGAATTGTAGTAAGTATTTTTTTTTTTTAACTACCTACTACAGCTCGCCACCTCCAATCGGTCGATTCTGGGTTTTGAACCATCTTCCATGGGAACTTTCTTACTTTCTCCTTTCTACTTCTTTCTTAGGAACTGACCAAAACGGCCCGACCTTTATGGGCCTTACAACTAGATGGACTTAGGGCTGTTTTGTCAATAATCGGATATTTTCTGAGGAACAAATAATTATGAATAAATATTATTTGGGAAGCTTCGTCGAGTCTTCTCGTCGCGTATTCCACATAGTCTAAAGACGAAGGTCTTCAATCAGTGCGTTCTGCCTGTTTTGACTTACGGAGGTGAACCAATTGGCCTAAACAGCTTGGCCAACCCAAGCTGCTCAGATTGTAGCAAATTTAGTTTGCTTCACAAAATATAGAACAAAGATACCAAAAAACGCGTCCTTATGATATATTTTTCAAAAAAACTGAAACCAGTGCCAGCATTTCTCAGTTTTTCGAGCACCATGGGAGTAGAAAAAGATTTTCAGGGTTGTAAATTTGGATATCACTTTCAGGGGACCTAAAAAAAATCGTAATCGCGTTTGCGATGTTTGTTGAACTCACGGTACGGGTGGTCCATAAATTCAGGGTCGCTCAGCGAGCTATGGAACAGGCTAATTTCGGAGTCTCTAAGGGATCGAATTCGGAACGAGGTGTTCCGGCATAGAACCGAAGCGGTCTACATAGCTCACTGGCAATGGCCCGGCCATATTAGCCGTAGAACCGATGACCGTTGGGGTAAACATGTCCTTGAGTGGAACACCGCGAATAGGCACGTAAGGTAGGACGTCCTCAGGCTAAGTGGAGCGACGATCTTCGCAGGATGGCGGGTAGCAACTGGATGAGAGTTGCCGAGTTTCGAGCTGCATGGCGTGCTATTGCAGAGACCTATGTCCAGCAGTGGACTGCTATAGGCGATGATGATGAAACATTGGAGTTTGACAACTTTTGAATGGAAAATATGTCTGACATATTTATTCTTCCGATAAAAGTTATCTGACCATTGTGAAATCAGCCATAAATAGGGTTGCCATACGTCCCGTATATACGGGACTGTCACCGTATTGGACTTCCCCGTCCCGTATTACTACATGTCCCGTATTTGTCCCGTATTTCGACAAAATACGGAAATACAGGCGAGTGGCGCGGGCGCCCGCCTCCGGCGGTGGCGGTGTGCGGGGGCGCGGGTTTTCTATGATTTTGAATTGAATTCTATGATTATATAAAAAATGTAAAAGAAGTTATTGCAAAAGTAAAATCAACTTCAAAATATGACTGGGCGAAAAAATAAATCAGTAATTTGATGGTAATTTAGTTTAAAAATTGTCAACATGGAACATTTCAAATAAAAAGTTTGATTCAATCATTTTGATTTTTTATTTAATTTATTTCATACTTTTGATATGGTTGAGATTACAATGTACAAATGCCTGATATGTATGGTGTAGTAGAAAAGCCGCTTGTCGGGCTTTGGGCATCGGAAACGAAAACGTCCCGTATTGATTTCTAGAAGTTATGGCAACCCTAGCCATAAAAGACTTAAAACGTCACGGATTTTTAATTCGTATGTAGGAATCGGTGTTACATGAATTTATTTTATCTTACGATGAGACCCAAGTAACCTCGTTAAGAGGTCTGATAGAGGCCTCCTTTGGGATTTAAATGTTATCCAGACTGGGCGTTTACTTGATCGTGCGTGTGTATACCTGGCGAAATGTAGGTGTACCAATACCTCTGCCCAACCCTTCGGGAAATACAAGGTGATATTATGTTATGAACATAGAAATACCCATAGTGCAAAAGCATTTTTTGTTCAGTGTTTTCCGTTATCAGGAGAGATTGGATATTCGGATGCATATTTACCTAAAGTTGAGGTGTTGACTATTATGGAATGCACTTGTTTGTATTGATCATAAAAATCTCGCGATTCCGGTATTGATTTTAGTACTTTTTGTCTATAGAAATGCTAGCTAATGTTGTAAAGGTTACCAAACCGGTATAGCACATAGCGACAAACAATTCGGTGCCTCGAGTTTCGTTAAAAAACGTTTACAGTATATTAATTTTTATGTTAACACCTCGAAAGTAACCTTCATAAGATGTTTGATAAGTCGTTTCGGGACATTTTCTAGAATTCCGAGATTGATATTACGAAAAAATAATAATTATGAAGCCGCTTCCGAAATTTCTTAGCCAAAAATTAACTTTAGGTAAATATGCATCCCATTATCCGATCACTGGTTATCAGTTATCACATGTGGGAAATTGTAAGCGCATTGTAGTAACATCGCGTGTCGACGACACATTCAACACGGCGACATAGAGAATAACTGAATAACTGAATGACACTTTTTGCTCGTTTCATGTTCCCCAAACAGATAATCGAATCGATAAACTCAGTTTTGAAGTGATAAAACTTAACGTTGAAAAGGATGGATTAAGGACTGATATAAGTTGGGTATTATCTGAAATAGAAAGACCTACAGTTTGGGGATAAAAAATTGAGAAGAATTTAGCGGCACGAGAGAGGATTTGAAATTTATTAATGTATTAATACTAGTGATGTACCGACTAGTCGGGAAAGCCGACTAGTCGGCCATATTTTTGTAATCGGCGACTAGTCGGCTAAAACTGCCGACTAGTCGGCCCATGTTTTTACTCGTATTAGTTAGTTTAGTATGCTTAAAAATTTAAAGGACAGTGATTGAAATGAAATTGAAATCTTTATTGTTATTCTTTTTAGGGTTCCGTAGTAAACAAGGAACCCTTATAGTTTCGCCATGTCCGTCTGTCTGTCTGTCTATCTGTTGCCGTGCGCCACGCGCCCTACGAGCCGAAAGCGTAGTTACGAACATTTCCGATTTCACCCGAACTCAACCGAAAGCAATGATCGGCTCGGCCGACTAGTCGGTCATTTTTGCAGCCGACTAGTCGGCTAGTCGGCCAAAGTCGTAGTCGGCCCATCTCTAATTAATACCATTTGTCTAATCGAAATCGAGTACATATTTTGTATTTCAATGCTCAGAGGAAAACGCGAGGATAATGAAAAAAAAATTTTGGTTATTTAAAAACCGCTCAGATGATCTCTACCTATTAATAAACCGTAGTTGCGTCGATTGTATTTCGCTGTTTCAAGCACTGTGTACTTGAGGTAACACACAACCATTATATTTATACCGTAAACATCGATAACAAACATATTTCAGTAGTGAATATACAACTATGGGACTGAGATGATACGCTAACTGAAGGAATGCAAAGATTACTGAACAAGTACTTTGGTAAAAGTAAAGTGCATTCTGTCATTATACTTGTGAGAAAAATTATCATGCAACTTTGAAGTCTATTCTGATTAAAACAAGATTCATAATGAAATATTCGATACTCTCATTGAAAGGCAACGCAACATTGTCATTGAAACTTATTTATTACCATGCATCACTGACTTTATTTCCGCGTTTAAATGCATTTGTATTTTTGTTGATTTGTTTCAGTAATATTTTATGCTTAACATAGAGACATATTTAATAATATTATGCCGTTTGTTTATTGTGCACAATAATAGGAGGAAATAGGAATAGGAATATGTAGGCCCAGTAGTTACGACCCCGACTTATGAGTTGTAGGCCGTGGGTTCGAACCCAGCCAGGCTCATAACTTTGTGTAATTTATTTCATCACCGCTGCTCTCAAAACAGTGAAGGAAAACATCGTGAGGAAACCGGCATTAACCTAGAACCAAAAATACGAAGACATGTGACATCTGCCTGCACTGGACCTGCGTGGTGGATTATGGCCCACTCCCTCTCACAGAGAGGAGGCCTGTGTCCCAGCAATGAGATCATTATAGGCTGATACTGCTTATGCTAAGTAATAATAATATTTAAAACGTTTTAACCATTTTCTTAGTCAAAGTTAAATACATTTAAGTTCACCATAATCTTTTCCTAAAATTCGTCTCGTCTACAAAACAGTGGTAAAAAGTCAAAGAAACTATTCTTGGATAACAGAAAAATTCAGAACAAATTGCAAATGTATTTTTTTCCACTTATTTTTTATTTTTATTAATGGTGCATTCACTAGACTCTAGTGAAAAAGCAACTTAATTAAACAACAATTACGATCTAGTGACTAGAGCGTAATTGTTCTTTCATTAAGTTGCTTTTTCAGCCGTAACATGCTGTTTGCGATGTAAACAAAGTTATGACAGGCACGCAAATGAGCACATTATTGCATGAGTAATATGCAGGGATGTAACGGATAGCCGCATCTGCAATTACGGATCATCCGCAGAATTTTTGATACCTGCAAAACATCCGCTTCCTCAACTTTTGGTTTTAAAAGCTCCGCATCATCATAATTTCTATGAGGATATGACGCATCATCATAATTTCTATGAGGATATGACCCTACGTTGTTCGCTCAAATAGTGAATTTTTAAGAAACTCTCGCCGATCTAAATGGCCGGACTGGAGTGTGAGTTACGCTTTCCTATTGGCTGAACTTATAGCGTCCCTGTCCTATGACAGACGATCGGCTATTTTTTGTACGATATCCGCATCCGCACCCTTATTCGCATCCTCAATAAGGAATTTTCCAATATCCGTATCCTCAAACCCGATTATCTCGATATCCTCATCTGAATCCTCATCTGTTAAACGACATCCGTACAACCCTGGTAATAAGGTTTATGTTCCAACCAAAGTCAAAGTCAAATCATTTATTGCAAGTAGGTTAGTATAAGCACTTTTGAACGTCAATAAAACAGAAAAGATACCGATAAAAAAAAACCCTATCCTTCTAAAATGTTATATTTCTTTTCAGCCCCACGTTATACGTCGGCGAGCACAACCACGGCCTTTACGCGTTATCATCGCTTGTCGACAAAAACACGATCACAATTTCGACCGGCCATACACAGCCTTTACTCCTTGAAGGCCCGTCAGAAAACGAAGCCAAGTCAGAAACGCCCCCATACGAACCTTTCAAGAACGTGCACTACAAACTCAAAGATCTGAACCTCCATGTAACAGCACCGTATCTATTATTGGGACATTACAAAGTCCCCGAACTGATAACGGCATGGATGCCTCAGCTTCCGAATTCAAACTTCTTAAATGTGCATAACTCACAGAATAGTGCCATCAAACTGATTAACGGGCAAGTCCATTCCGAAGGCGAGAATGATGTCGAAAATGAGACGAATTTGAAGTCGAATTCGAATCCAAATTCGATTTCGGTATCAGTTCAAACCGAAGACTTGTTTGAAGGGTTCGACTTTAGACCTGACCTATGGTACAAAAGAGCATATTTGTGGTTTCATCAACAAGAGAATCAAGTCCTGAAAGTGGCGCTAATAATTCTAGTGGGACTGGTGATCACCATGTTCTGGTATCTTCGTTATCAGGTAAGCATTATTAGATTACTATGTAACTGAACAAAATGCGTAGTGTTATCGCCACGCGGCCAGCTTGTTGGCACCAACACACCGCTACAAACGTGATTAATATTTATGTACTGCATTTATTTTTCTTATCATACATAGCTGTATGCGATTGGAATTGACATTGAAATTTTGGTGACGTTCGATTTAAGAATGCCGGTTACTTATAATTTTAACGGTTAATATTTAACTCGAAGTAACTATTAGTAGTACTTAAGTAGTACTAATACTAGTAAAATTTGTATTGTATTGATTGGTGTAATGGTTTATTAGCATTGTACTGTTAAAATGCATTTAACTTAATCGTCTTTAGATAGCATTTACTTTGTAATAAAATACGCTTCTATGCTTTGTAATACAAAAATCATTCCCTTTTTAGGGTTCTGTAGTCAACAAGGAACCCTTATAGTTTCGCCATGTCCGTCTGTCTGTCTGTCTGTCCGCGGCTTAGCTCAGAGACTGTTAGTACTAGAAATCTGTAATTTGGCATGAGTATATACATATTAATTACGCCGACAATGTGGTAAAATAAAATAATGAAAAAAAAAATCGTCTATCCCATGCTGTGGTATCTTTGGAAAGGTCGTTCAAAAATATTCTGAGTTTGTTAAACCATTTTTGGATTGAAGGATCCGTTTGCGAAATATTATAAGCTTTAAAGTGCTAATTTTTGTTAGAGTCAAGAGTCCAGTGTGTAGATATGTGGAAAAATTCACAGCAGTAGTACATATAACGAAATTAAAAGGAAAACTGTAACAGTTATTTAGGCTCTACAAGTTAACGAGTAATTATCGACCAACTTACATTTGCAACACTGTTACAATGTTAAGTTTGTTCTTGGGATATAAATTCTTCCCAGCTACGGAACCCTTCATTGTGCGTGGTTCGACACGCACTTGTTTATAAATGTAGTTAACATGTCATTTTATTAATGACTAGCTGCTGCCCGCGGCTTCGCCCGCGTGAGTGTCGGAAATTACCCCATACATCCCCATGGGTTTTAAGTATAAATATTGAGTTTCGAGTTAATCGGACAGCGCGTTAAAATTCTGCCATACAAACACTGACACCCCCCAACCCCCCTTTAGGGGGTAATTTAGAAAAACAAAAAACTACAAACTTTGTAATTTATTTAGATAACTATTCGTGCGAAGTTTCATGTTTATTACCTCAAGGAATAAAAATTTTCATACAAACTTTCATCCCTTATTTTACCTCCTTAGGGGTTGAATTTCGAAAAATCCTGATACACGTTATTGTTTATTTTTGGGTTTAAGTATAAATATTGAGTTTCGAGTTAATCGGACAGCGCGTTAAAATTCTTACATACAAACTTTGACACCCCCCAACCGTAGGATAGGATACTTTTCCGGGATAAAAAGTACCCAGTGTGGTGCCCAGGATATTAAAGAATAATTATACCAAGTTTCATCGTAATCGAACCGGTAGTTTTTGCGTGATGCCTGAACAAACAGACAGACAGACAGACAAAAAAAAATGTAATCAAATTTTTGGGTTCGGTGTCGGTCTAGTAACACCCCCTGCCATTTATTTTTTTTGATATTTTCAACGTACAGAATTTTCACTTCTACAGATTTATTATAAGTATAGAATAGATAAAGCGAATGATTTTTAACGCGACATTACAACTTACAACTGTTCCTAGTATTGTTTTCCGACCATGCTTTGTCGCAGTTTTCATGCAGCAGTTTTTTATTAATACTCCATGGTATTATAAATAGTCCATGTGGTTGTATGTCAATATGTACATATTGATATAATGTACAATAGCCTGTCTGTAATAAAAGTTTTGTTTGAAATTCATATCAAGTCTCCTTAGCGTGTTTGTACAATTGGGGTGTGTTGACTTTAATTAGAGCAGATACGCCGTCTCCTGTATTTTGAGTTAATTTAAAGTATTTAATTTTAAAATTAATACGATTGACATAACGGTCAGTTACTTATTTTTGTCTTAAAAAACCCCAAGGTTAACTTTTGTAGCCAAATGTAGTGTTTTTCCAATTACGATATATCGTTTATTGATAAAAAATATCACGATGATTATACAGTTTAGAATTGACTAGAAAGATACAAATACAAAATGATATTTCTTACTTAATTTCGAAGATTGTCTTGAGTTGACATGTAATCAAAATGAAATTGATTGTTTTATGTTGATTAAAAACACGATAACTTCTTTGTAGCTCCTTATCACAGTTACTCGTTCCACTATGCCATCAGGTTAAGTATGATACAAACTACAGCGGAAATGCCACGTTCTATTAACCTTTTGATTCTGAAACTATCATGCGGTATATCCGATATAATTTTATTGTTTACATTAAATTTATCAGTACCTAAGTTTTTTGTCAATTTGTTTTCGTAGATGCAAAATTCAAAGTTTTAAGGAAAAAACAATTTAACACTGGATAAGAGTTCAAGACCTACATTTATCTTACCTAATATTTTTTGGAAAGTCCGAATTTTGTAAACGTGTATGAAGAATCTGTTATAGTGGGACGAAATAGGCAGTGGAAAAAGAAGAAAATTAAGCTTTTTCGGTATCATATTGTTTAAGCATGTGAGTCTTGGAAATTCCTGTTGTGAGGCAAAGTTTTTAAAAGCAGAAAAAAACAACACTAAATTCTATTTCGATCCAAATGATTTTTCTGACCGTATTCTATGAAAGCTGAAAAGTACCAAAAGCCCTAAAACTGATCCCAAAATGTTATTCTTTACAGGCTCGTGAGTTCCAACAGCTATCACAAGGCGGTTCTCGAACCTCAAACGCTTCCACTTCATCGAATGGTGAAGTGACCGGTCAGTTGGTGGAGGTCGTCGGCGGTGAAGTCCGTATTGGACGGATCACCTTCAATACTGATGAGGTGCTCGGGAAGGGATGTGAAGGCACTTTTGTTTATAAGTAAGATTAAAGATACGACGAACCTAATCGATATTTTATTAATATTACTTTTGTGGTTCAAAAATAGATTACATTTTAAATTGGGTACTTCCTCATCAAAATACAATATTGCTGTTGATTCGTGTTTAAACAATCAAATCTTTGTTAAACGATGTTTTAAATTCGCTTAGCGGTAAACTCTTAAGTAATTTGTTGTGCCTAAATTGTGTCTGGAAATGACTAGTCTAATAAGTCGTTCATTCATACTAGTGCTTATTTTTTCTGTTTTTTTTAAATGACTTTAAGTAAACGTTTTCCTCCTTCTGCATACCCACATTATTATTTTTTAATGAAAGTGTCATTATTATTCGCAGAGGCACATTCGACAAACGCGCAGTTGCAGTGAAGCGTTTGTTACCAGAATGCTTTACGTTCGCCGACCGCGAGGTGGCGCTACTGCGCGAGTCGGATGCGCATGCGCACGTCGTACGATACTACTGCACCGAGAGGGATAAACAATTCCGGTACGTATTGTGTAGTATGTAAATATCATAATTGCATGTAGCGCACTCCGTTTTGGCCAATGGGGCTATTACGATTGTAATAAATATACATAAATGTTATGGTATAACATTTGGACTTTCGTGGAAATATGGATCAAGAGGGATGGAACGCAATTGAACCCCAACTGTTTCTAGCTTAACGAGACTCCGACCTAGTCAATAAATGAAGAAAAGCTTTAATCCCAAACATATTTCAGGTAATTTGGTAGCAATGTGCTGTATTTTTTTATACAGGCTGACTTTGAAAATATACGACATAATTTAAGGGGGTGCAACAAAAAATTTTTTTTTTTTTTTGCGAATTCTTATTTGGTCCCTTAGTAAAAGTTGTTCATATTGATGAGTAGCACACCCCTTAAATTTTGTCGCATGTTTTCAAAGTCAACCTTTATGGTATGTAATTTTAATATAATAGATAGCTCACATCGAGTGTCAACGGTGAACTGTTATTCGCCTTGCAGATTTCCCTAGATGTTTATGCATAGTGCTTTTGGAGACACTATCTACATGGTCCTCATATGGCCTGACCAAGATAATGTCTGGACTTTAAAAGAGACTGTGACCTCTGAGTTTGTTTCAGCCTTTCTTCTCAGAGTAGTGAGATAGGAAAAGCCGACCTCATCTAGCTTAGCTCTAATTTTTTTTATTTTTTTAACATGACGTGTAAAAGTGATTCCGATATCCTATTTACGGAATAAACAATTTCATTTCATTTCATTTCCTTTGATAAAATTATTAAGTTTACTGTTTTTCTCTTCAGATACATAGCGTTAGAACTATGCTCGGCGACATTACAAGACTACGTAGAAAAGAAACTCAACTTCGAGTGCACGATTGACGCTGTAGAAGTACTGAGGCAGGCGACATTGGGGCTCTCCCACTTACATTCCATGGATATCGGTAAGATGAGATGTAGTTAGTAAGATAGTTCATAATTTCCATTTTTTTCTCTGTCTTTTCGTTATTTTAATATAAGTATGAAATATTTGAAGAGGTTGTGCGGAATAGTCACCACTGGAAGGAATGGAGTGGGGCAGTACATACAAGTTAATAATAATAAAATATTGCCTTTTTAAAATATATTGATCTAATTATTATTTTGCATGAAGTGTACTTACGTCCATAATCCGTTTATGGGGTAATACCGATATTCAAAAGTGAGCGAGGTTGTCAAACTTTTGAGCTTTTGAATGACCATCATCTATTTCCATTATAATGACCAAGACCAGTGCTCTCCGAAGCACTGAGAGGTCTCGAATTCTCGATTTGAAGGAAATGGTCAGCTGTCCGCGCAGCTAAACGCCGCAGATCTATTGATTGGGACAAGTCCCTCAAACATTATAGTACTTATAGTAACTAATATTTTATGCTTTGTTTTTTTAACAGCATACGGTATTTAGTCACTAGACCTTGTTTGGGTTTAAACGTGCTACAAGTCGGTATGTAAGATAAAATTATCAGGCATATAAATAATAATAATAAAAATTAGCAGGTACTAATCTTTATATAACTGTCGTTTATAAACTTTTCATTCATAAACGCTTTAAGCGCAGGCCACGCTGGGAATGAAGCTAACTTCGCTCATGTACCTACCGCGTGTTTGCATACTTCGCACCGCAAAATAGGAACTGAGGTATGAAAAGACCCGGTCGCTACATGAGCGAAGCTAAACGAACATAGCTTCGTTCCCAGTATGGCCTGCGCTTTATACATATGCTTTATATCGATCTTATTTTCATGTGAAGAGTGACGACGCCATTTTAACATTCACAACAGTTAGGCCCTCTTGCATCACAAATCACTAAATCCGTTAAACATCATTTTGTCTCTGTCATCTTCAATCGATTAACAGGAATAGACGTTTTAATTTGGTTTAGCATTCAATGTAGTGGTGCAAGCGGGCTTTAATTTGTCATTTGCGGGATATCTTTCATGATTTTTTTGTTGGACTCGATATTTGGACGCTGTTACAAGCGCGCCGTCTTTGTTGGGTAAACGAAGAATTACTTCAATTCGTCAAAAAACTACGAAACGACCCCCATTAGTGATTATAATAATGTATATGTGTAAAACTCTATTTTGTCTCCCTTTATCTTAAAACTAAAAATATTTTCTCTTCCCCAGTTCACAGGGACATAAAGCCACACAACGTGCTACTCTCAATGCCGACGGGTGCCGGCGAGGTGCGCGCCATGATATCAGACTTCGGCCTGTCTAAGAAATTGAACCTAGGTCGCATGAGCTTCTCTAGGCGGTCGGGGATCACTGGGACAGATGGATGGATCGCGCCTGAGATGATAAATGGGGAGAGGACGGTATGTATTACAGATAGACGGTTTTGATAAGATTACCTAGCATTAGAATTTTTTGGATACTTACTTTTATTAGTTTAAAGTCTTCTAAACTACTGTATGGATTCTCTGTAGGGGCGCGTAGCTAAATGATAACAACCGCATGGTCGAAGGTTAATCTGTGCGTCGCCTTGTTTCCCCGAGGGGTTTCACCCACATTTCGCCAGTTATGTTTAAGTCGTGTTTGTGTTGTTTATTATTGTTATAAAAAAATGGCACTGCACAAATAACAAAAGAATCTTGAAACTATTCACATTACTTGAAACTATTCACGCTTTCCTGAGAAATAGACTTGACAGACAGACAGACGGACCACGAAGTGATCCTATAAGGTTTTCTTTTGAGGTACGTAACCATAAAAATCAGTGTTTAATCCTGCAGACGCTCTGATATCAAATGTTCTGATTGGCGAATCTTTGTTCTTCGAAATGGACTATTGTATTGTAACTAAAATGGCTTGTTTCGTAGGAAACCTCGTCTCTTCTAAGTACAGTATATAAGTTATATACTAACTAGAATGTTTTCCTTGTTTCAGACGACTTCAGTAGACATATTCTCGCTCGGCTGCGTGTTCTACTACGTGTTGTCGAAGGGACAGCATCCGTTCGGTGACATGTTGAGGAGACAAGCGAATATACTCACTGGAGAGTATTATCTGGAGCAACTCGAGTAAGTTGTGATGAATCTTCGATGTTAATCCTTCATTTAATGCTCTAGGTTTTCTAGTAATTTTGCATTGGATTTACTGGCACAGTGGCCATTCATTTGGGGTTACTGGTCAGATAAATGGTCTGCTAAACAATTTTATGACATACCCACTGAAAGCCTGTCCCATACTAGTTCTTGTGATTTGTTGACCAACATAACAGATACCAATCATGGAAATTAACTCATGTCTTAGTTACCAATTGATCAGCTATCTAATTGTGTAAAACTTTTTCGTAAACAATTCCGACTAAACAGTTTCATTTTGACAGTTCAACAACATTCGTTGTGTTATTTACGTTGTTGAGCAGATTTTTTTTGCGAACCTATGAAGCAATGGATTAGCAATCTGTTTCAAACCGATCCAGATTGTGATAGATCGTGTATTACGCAATTAGGTTGCTGGCTTGTATTACAGATTGACGGTCGCCACAATTAAGAACAAAGAAATGGAATCCTGAAATAACCTTTTAGCTGAGACAGATTTCCCAATTATTATTATTTTATTGCTTCTTTTGCTCAAATCTAGATAATAATAAAGTCTGCTTTTCCCACAGTAAAGTATTGCCCGAAGAAGAGGTGCTAATAACGAAGATATTAATCCGCGCGATGATCTCAGCTCGTCCGAGCGCGCGGCCGCCGTGTGAGACCGTACTCAAGTACCCCATGTTTTGGGGTAAACAGAGCATACTCAACTTCCTACAGGTAATAATATTACTAAACCTATGTTCTAATAATGACAATATTGGTGCCGATTCCCTTGTTCACAAACTAAACTAAATTTAAGTTCAGTGCATCTTGTTCTTTCTATTTTATTGAGAAAAAGACAGAAGATACATTTTAGTTTAGTCCTGTCAAATCTGTCACTACTCCATACAAGTTTAGACGTGATTAAAAACTTGCCTACTAATATTACGTCAATTTACGTCAGGCGCTGATTAATTTGACAGGACTAAACTAAAATATATCTTTTGTCCTTTTCTTAATGAAATAGAAAGAAAAAGATGCACTGAACTAAAATTTAGTTTAGTTTGTGAACAAGGGAATCGGCACCAATATGCATTAAAACACAACACTGCTACTATGTCAGCGTATATGTCTGTTTTAATGTTGTCTGGAAGTGTGAAAAACAGAGTCTTTACACTTTGACGGTAAGCGTCAAAATGAGAGTGGGTAATACGGGCCTAAACCGTCTATGAATAAACCTACCACATCCATAACCCACGCCAAAGTGAATAAAATCAATATTGATTTAAATGTTTCGATGTTTTGCGTCTGTCACATTATTATAATATCTATACATATTATAAATAAAAGTAATAAAAACTAAAATGTAGACTAAAACACAAGGTATATAAAAGTCATCACAAAAAAAAATACATTAAAAATTTACACGCAAATTAAAAATCTGGAGTCACACGTGTTAGGGGATAAATCGAATAGATTACGTGATCGATTGTCTGTAAATTTTTTGGAGTTATAATGTATATATTTTTGAAATGTGCTAATTAAGCCCCTTCCTTTGAAGTTTAACATGGCACCAAAATGATTTTTTTATTTCATATCTTTATGATCTATAGAGGGCGCCATATAATGTGACTTCACATAGCCTATAACCAGCGGACGACCGAGACGCTTCCAACGATACCCCATTTGTCAATTTATGATGAGTATTTTAGAAGTTATGAGGGAACAGATGAACATGCATACATACCGGTCAAAATCATAACCCTCTTTTTTGCTTCGCCGTAGTCGGGTAATTAAGTCGCTTTTCGTGTCTGTCTGTGTGACCGCGTTGTTCTACTAAACTACGAAACGATTGATGCGGTTTTCACCATCATTTAGAGGATTTATTCCGGTTGAAGTGTTTCATATTAAACTTACATAACAAAGCAGTCTCGATGTTTTCTCAAGTTGTAAAACTAGTTTATTTATAACACTGCTGAATCGTTCTCACATATTTATGATAATGAACAGCGGCTTAAAATAACTTCATGAAAATAATAATATCGAAATTTTCGGAACTGCTTTTTTTTTTTTTTAATAATAGATGGACCCCTTAGCTTTACCTCATTTGCCTTTGGACTACTACGTTTGTGACAGCCTGTCTATCCATACTCAGTAGCACGCTGAGATTATTTCTTTAAGATGAAATAGACCCTCACCTTTTCCTGGATCAAAAACATTTATTTTCTTTCAAAACCCGAAGGAGTTTTACCAATTATTGGTTTTTAGACTACCGACACAAATAATAATTATGTGTTCTGAATAGCCTGGAGTGGAGATACATGCATCAGAACATTAGCACTTGCTTAATTCTGTTTGTTTAGTGGTCATTAACCTCTCTTATCGTTTTCCAATTATACGCGATTATTATTTAATTGATTGCGTTCTGTAGTGGAACGATAGCATTTTTATCGAAATATCAAAGCCTTTCGCCATATGAATGGAAGTGATCTGTCGCTATCGTTCTAAGGTTCAATTTCGTAAGCTATAAAGATAATGTCGATATTTCTATTCAATAAGTTAATTGCCTGATTTCGGCAGTTCATATGGAACGTTCGTCGATCACGACATGGTTTGTACTGCGACCAAAAGTAAATGAGTTCTGAAAAATACTGTCTAAAAGATCTATAAAGGTATAAAAGGCATTTATGATCTCTTATTAAGCGATGTTAAATTCCGAACATAAAAATAGTTTTTATAAAATCTAAAGGTTTCTTGTTGGCACTAGGCGAATGACATCAAGACCGGAAACCGTTTCTTTTTTTCATTTAGTTTCTTTCAAACTTGTTTCTCTTTTACCCTACCTTAGAAACATTATTTTTAACAGGATGTGAGTGACCAAGTAGAGAGCGGTGGCGGTGGTTCGGAAGCCGCCCTCGAGCGCGGCGCGCGGCGGGTGGTGCGCGGCGACTGGCGCGCGCGCGTGTGCGCGGCCGTGGCCTGCGACCTGCGCGCGCGCCGCACCTACAGGGGCGACCGCGCCGCGCATCTGCTTAGAGCTATACGGAATAAGGTATGTGGAATGATGATGAATAGATGTGATGATTTGGTTTTTTTTATACAAGAGCAGGTCTTGTGAAGTTTCTAAGTATTTATAAAAGGTTTCACGCGTTCAAAATGCCTGCCTTGTGTATGCAGTACTTTGTGCCGTACAAACGTTTCGCGCAATTTCTTGCTGCGTAGGTATATCTAAAGTCTAATGGATGGTACACTGGGCTGCTCGATACACCTGTTTTAAATGGTCCAGTTCACCATAGCGAAATGTTTTTTTTTTTTTAAGACTTCTGATTCAAGTATTAGGAAATCATGAAATAGTTGAAACACAATTTAAGATGAAGACTACTACTATGTCAAGTACTTTAAAAATCTCGTGTCGCAACAGTCGTTCTTTTAAAAAACCAAATATTCTTTTAACAGAAACATCACTACAGAGAACTCGAACCGGAAGTGCGTGACAGCTTAGGCAAGTTACCTGACGGGTTCATAACGTACTGGTTACGAAGGTTCCCGCTCCTGTTACCACACGTCTGGCTCCAAATGCAGGCGTACCGACATGAAGACATCCTCCAAGCTTACTACCCACACTCCTTCACCTTCAACAGAGATGACGTCACCGAACTTGACGAAGAAGGAGAGATAGAACACGAATTACCCGTCGAAATGTGTGATCCCGGCAAAAACGGCCTCTTCGTCAAAAGCAGAGTCTTCTACGATGAAAATCAAGAACAACCCAGGTATAGAAAAGAAGGGTCGCCAAGAAAACGTAATGATTGGAGGAGCGACGCGCTAGAGCGAACGAGGCAGGATGACGTCAGACTTAGGGATAGGCATCATTATAAGAAGAAAGAAAAGAAACGGGAGGAAATCCCCGTTTGGACATTGCCTCAGCAGTGAAGTGTAGTTTTAAGAGTAACTGTTTTTACTTGGCCAGAAGTCACAGGGAATAGTTATCGGGTTAGATAGTTGTAGTAATATCTATATCGAACTTTATGCAGTTGTTTAACGGCAGAGTTTTCATGTGAAAAGGGAAGGGCTCGCGTCCTGAGCTGTCTTACTATAACTCGGAATATTGGATAGATTGATTGGTATATTTAGGTTGGCGCGTTCTTGTTTACAATTTAGATTAGTCAATTCTATTTGTATCATCATGAAGCGATCCTATGAAAAGGTCATTGGCCTGCGAAAATAAATCAGCGTTGATGAATCAATTGAGTATGTATGGACTTATGGAGTGTATAGTGATTTTAGTTAGAGAAATGACGTGTCAATTCCCAGCAGTGGAAATGTTAAAGTATTACTTAAAATAATAATGTTTTTTTTTAATGTTTTTTTATTATTTGACAAGTTTATTGACTAATTTATAGGCCTAATTCGTTATCTGTAAATCACTGATGATTAAATCTTGAAAGTTGCTTTTTGTTAATTTTTAATAAATGTTGTTTTTCTGGTCAGGTCGTAGCTATAAGAATCTTATTTGAAATGCACAAAATTATCGATTTCGTGATGATTATTTATTTAATATGAATTTATTCGTTTATTTAAGATAAGTAAAGTAATATATTTAATATATCCAACAAAATGAAATGATAGTACTTTGTAAGAGATCTCTAATGATTTAGTTAATATTTAGCATTTTTTATGAAATAGTTAATATTAAAAGTGCGAAAAAATATAGAGTTTGGGACCAATAGAAAAGATACATACTGTACTTTTCAAATGTATTTCGATGCCACGTTTATACAAAATCATGTACTTAATCTTTACACAAAAATTCAAAATACTAGTTTTAATCACTCTGAAGGTCAATAGGAACATTAGATACTCAAAAATGCGTATTAATGTACAGATAGCTTTAGTTTCGAACCAGTTGATGTTATAAAGATAACGTTTTCAACGTATCTTATTATAATTTTATTAATTAAATCTTTGGCCATAGTAATTATGAGATGTTAACCCGTACCCTATAGATTAGGTAATTTGGCGCTTAAACCCGATATAAATGATTTTATCCGTTTATTTTTGGGTAAAACTGTTTTCAAATACCTTTTTTGTTGTAATTGCAAAACTATTACTTATGTGCTACATGCCCTGTTATCATAAACTTACTTATTACACGCGGACGTTGCAATAATCGCTTAGTATAATTTTCAATCAAACTCTCACGTAAATTGCAGAGAAAACTTAATGATTATGAATGAGCATCAAATATGATGTTTTTAAATATATACTTATAATATGCTAATTGACTGTTGTGTGTGTCCGTTCTCGATGAATGTCACATTCCTGATATACTCAGTAAGTCGACTATATTATAACTAATATAGACATGTTAATGGTTTTATTATGGCATGTATATAATTAGGTCATGGACACGCATCCAGCACTATAGTAAGTCTAGCTAGGACACAAAAAGAAATTGTCTAATTACTAAAAAACCTTGCAAAATAATTGCTTTTTTGTAAGCTTTTTTAGTAATTAGAAAATTCAAATAACATTCGTAAATTGCCCTAATTATAATTAAAGAGGTCGTTTCTAAAATATCTTTTTATATAAAAATAATATAATAATTAGGTCGATTTAGACCAGTCATGATCTATTATGACGGAAAGTTAAAATCACCCCAGTTTTGTTTAGCTTTAGAGTTTAGATATGAATTTTTCGAAAGGATAATTTTATGTACATAATGTTTTTGACATTATTCTTCGATGCTGAACAAAACATCAGTATTTATACATACATACATATCTATTTATAATGCCAGCTACATTTTTTTTTTAAATCAAACTATCTCAATAGAATATTGCTATAATATTCATTTTCTACAAAACGAGATTCTGGTGCTATGATTGTTATGTAAATATCGAGTGTAAATGTGTGAAACGTGCAAATATTAATAGATAGTGCTAGACATATATCATAGTAGAATTAGGAAAGTTTTAACGTTGTTATTGGTTCTTTATGCGACTTCCAGACATTAGGCGCTATCTCCACGGGCGAAAGAATCGTGGCGAGTCTTGCCCGTGTAGATGGCCTTAGCAACGGCAGATGTATAATGTTATCAAATAAAACATCTGATAACATTTTTATCTAAAAAAACAAAGAACAGAAAATTATCGACCGTACAGTGCCCGGCCGTAAATATGGCACATCGAGTTTGAAATAAAAGTTCGGCTTTATATTACTTCGTCTTTGTCACTCATACTTGTATGACAGTCTCCATGGATCATATTAACCCTTACCTGCATGTTTTTTTGTTTTTTAATTAAAAAAATATTATTAGGTACGTTATTTTATACAGATATCGGGAAAAATAATAAAAAAAATCATAGTCAAACTCATTTGTTTATTAAAAAAAAAAAACAGTATGTTGCCATTTGGGTACAATATGCATATAACTATATAATAACTATGTATATACCTACTTATTTATGATGAATGGAATGCAGCAAAGCAATTTCTATCATATGTATGACAAAGAGCAACCTTACATTTTGTGCATTCTGTGCGTGAGAAACCCTTGCATCCTGGTAGTTTGCATCTATTTTTAGAAGCACATCTTCGTTCATTATGAGCAATTCCATCAGTCCTAACATCTTTAGGTGGGACAGCTTTCATAGGTCCGCGATGTTTCTTTGCTTCCAGTTCTTTATCAATACTACTGGAAGAGGGTCGTCCTCTTTTGTTTTCGCCATTTTTTTTATAATTACACAAAGCCTCTGCCAATTCGGATCTGTAGTCACCCAAACTAAGGCTTCTGTAGTTTCCCCTTTCGATATTGGCTTTTTTATATAAAACCCATGAGTTTATAATAGCCATATCAATCATGTGGTAAAATAAACGAATATACCATTTTCGACTTTTTATCCTAATCCTATATCTTCCTAAAAAACTATTACCATTAGGTCGACACCTCCCATATGCGCGTTGTAATCTTTGATTATTTTCGGGCATAAGATATTGATCGTCTTCTTTTCTTTTTTGTCATATCTGTTTACTGAACCTACTGGTTCAGCGCCGACATATGTAGAAGCCAAAGTAACGAGCTTGTTATCCTTCCAACAGGTCACTGAAATGTCCACGCCTTCATAGTCGGCGACTTGCTCTTCATAGGACCCTCGGGGTACAGAGTCTTTCATGTAATCTTTTTGTGTCGGTAATTTACAGTTTTTACCTAGACGGTTTCTTTGGATCGTACCCAGAGCATAAATGCCCTGACTATCAAGGTAATGCAGTAAGGGAATTGACGTGTAAAAATTGTCAAAATAAATAATGTGGTTTGCACTTCGTGGGACGTAGCGGCACAATCGAATTACCGTGTTTCCTACAGCACCAAGATCTGGTTCGCCTGGCAGATTGTCAAGGTCGTGCTTCACAGAATATATTTCAAAGTTGTATGCATATCCTGACAGAGAGCATAGAACGAAAAGCTTGAAGCCCCACTTATGCGGTTTATTGGGGAGATATTGCTTCATAAAATGTGCTACTTTCGTAGCACACATTTGCTCATCAAGTGACAACCTCTGATCATATGGGGCAATTCTTGTAAATGTGGTATTGAGATGTTCTACCAGAGGTCGTATTTTGTAAAGACGATCGTGTTGAGGATGACCAACAGGCTTATGTTCTGCATTGTCATTGAAGTGAATTACTGATCGTATTTTCTCAAATCTATTCACAGTCATTGTCTGCATGATGTTAGAAAAACCATACTTTGACCAGTAAGATCTCACGCTGGGATAGTGGAATACAGACATGAATATGATAATACCTAGAAACTGGCGAATTTCTAACGCATTTACAGGGGGACAGTTGCTAATTGCCTTTTGGGTAATATACAAATTTGTCTCATTTATTATTTTGGTAAGTATATCCTCATTTATAATTTGGGAAAAGAATTCAAATGGAGTCTCTAGTTGGGCAACTTCTGAGCAAAGATCTGAGTTTCCTAAAAATTTTATGCGATCCTCATTCCAATCCAGATGGCGTTTTTTCCATATAAGATCCCTACTTCGTGATCTCCAAGCTGCCACACCGATCATACCTGCAACTGGTTGACTAGACGAAGGTCCTGGAATAGGTTCTGTGGAAGGGACTTCATGATGCTCTTCGGCAACTAGGGGAGGGTCATCTGGGATATTTTCATCTTCATGGTAGTCGACATCATCATTCTCCAGCTCGTGCAATAATTCCCTTTGGCTCATATAATAATCAATTTCATTATCATCGCCCATATCATTATCGTCTTCAGATATGTAACCGTCTTCTAATGCTGATAACATTTCCTCTATGTCTTTGTCTAGCATTTTGTCAAGCAAGCTGAAAAATAATTGCAAGATTACCCAAAACCCTCCATCACCAAAATCCTCAAAAGCAAGTAAATCATAAGCAGTGAACGCATAATGTAGACTTTTGGCAACATAGCAATTTAGCAAGATATCGCATCATTCCGAATAAATACATAAAAAACTGTATAATATATCGATAACTAACCTTTTTTCTAACTCGACAACAATGTTTTCACCCAAAGTACCACCAGCAGTAATTCGAAATAAAAAAATCAATTAGTCACAAATTGTAATCTGTAGCTTTTTCAACTCTGTTGGAAATAAATACAAACTGTCAAAAAATTCGCGCCAAAACCGAGTTTTTTTTATTTTATTCAATAATCTGTGGTTACATGACAGTTGTTACGTTTCGTTCAGAATCACATAACTTTCACTCTTTCTATTATAAATTGAAAAACGGTATGATTACATATGGCAACAATATGCATGTAAGGGTTAACACCCGGGTATAGTAAAAAAAAAAAACACTAGGAACCTTTTAAAACCGTGATTGGTTAATTATGCGACTGACGTATACGTACCGCAGATGTGTTATCAAATTTTATGATCGATTGTTATTCTATACTCGTCTGTTTCACATTTAGTGTAATTATGCTCGGACACGGTCGTTTAGCAGACCGATTGAATTTTGTTATAATATTGTTGTAGTATTTTGAGTATTTGTCACAATCGCGAATATATTTTACAGAGTTGAAGACCGAACTTTTCCAGGCAGTCAGCAATCGGAATCCCTGTAACGTGGACTCGTTGATTAGCACAAGTTTTGCTTGCACAAAGCCAGACATAGATCAACTATATAAGTACGCGATATACCTAAATGTTTCTGTGCGAAAGTCGAACCTGTGTTCCTTAGCGCAGAAGCTAATCACTATGTTATAGAGCCGTCTGTTCGCAAGAAGCCTATGTAAATAATATCTAATTTTATTTTATTTTTAATGAATTTCTCGTAACACCTTAGCGTTCATTACCAACATTGTACGAAAACTAAGCAGGTAGTCAGCTTGTAGTTTAAAAAAATGCTAGTTTTAAAACCTGTTTAGATTCTAATACCTAATAATAAGTCTGGTTAAAAATTTGGTGATCGTTAACAACTAGATTTTTTGCTGGAAATATTACTACTATGACACTATCAACAAAATATACAAGTAGAGTTTGATTTGTATAATTCTGTATGAAATGGTAAAAAAATGTTGGTTATTCAAAAATCTGAAGTGATATTTCGCAATACGCACTCTAGATTTATTAAAAGTTACGAACTGATGTAGATAGCTACTAAGCAAAGGTCAATAAACGACTTGTTAACCTTGAAACGCATGTTCAAAGGTTTTTAATATAAGGTTCGATAAACCCATGTGTGATTTCTATCGTTAAAAAGCATAGAGCTATGAGAGATAGTTTTCTTTTGTGGTTCAACATTATTGTAAAAAACACGAGTCGCAGCCTAATTAGCGCCGTATAGTCTAGCTATGCTTAACGGAAAAATAATTAGCAATAAATAATGAAGCATAATTAATCACTCACGGAATGTATGAATCATGTTCCTGTAAATTGTAAATATTAAATTAGATACCTAAATTAATGTAATTAGTTTAGAATTAGCGTTGATCGCAACAAATAACGATAAGTTAATTTTTACGTGAAACTAATGACCTAAATTTATATTGAGATTGGCATTTTATACGTAGATAATACAAAGAATTTTACCCAAGTGATATTTTATTGTTTATTTTTCATATATTTTTCAAAATTGATCCTGTTTGTATTGATCATTAAACAGATGCTCAAATTGTTCATGATATATTTATTAAATACAAAATAAAGATGTACTACATACATGACATGCTTTTTTATTTCCTTGTGTAAATAAAAATAAGGGTTATGCTTCACTACAAAGTTTATTGTCAGTCAAAACTTAAAAATAAAATAACAATGATATTTAGTAAAAACTTAAAAATACTATTGTTTATAATCAGTCTTAGAGGAGTCCTGTAAAATGTAATTGTGAATAGATTGAGTAGAAAATGGCACAGAAAGTTGTGCAAATGGCAAAATAAGAGTAAGTAAAAACCTAGAGTATAGTCGTAAAGCCCTGACGGTGACCGTCGAGCGTTATGTTATAGCAACAGGTTTTTGATAAGTAACCTTCAAACTAGATCTCCGATGGCAAAAGGTGGTTTTAAACCGAAACAAATAATTGATAGAAAACTGGTAGAGCTTACAGATATAAAGTTATAAAACATACATTAAAACCCACTTTCCTGTGGGGTAGGTAGAAACGACACAATGCCTCATCCTATAATGTTACATAAGTAGTTATTAAAATAATGAACACAAAATCATAATATTGTGACTTATACAAAACCATTAGGTGCATAGTTGGAATGTATAAAAAAATGCAAAATTGGATAGTTAGTGATTTGACATAAATTGGTACAAAATTAAAGCTATTAAATACATTTTCCCTATACATTAATATTTTATTCATATTCTAGTTAAATAGGTACCTCTCTTAGGGCGGATTCGACCAAACAGGAATAAATTTTATCCGTGGAATAAGATTTACTTCTGACAGCTTTCGTATGGAGATACTGTCAAAAATTCAAAATTCTGTTTGGTCGAATCTGCTCTTGATAAGATATTACATTCCACTTGTATACTTATCTATTAAATCTATGATTGTCAGATGAACCTTTTCTTTAGCTACTGTCAGAGCAGTTTTGTCTGCTCCATTCAGCATGGTTAAATCAGGGTTGTAACTGAGCAACATTTTGGCAGCCCCAATGTTGCCCATAGCACAGACATCGTGCAATGGCGTGTTCCCCGCCATATCAATAGCATTTATATTAGCGCCACTGTCTAACAGTAAACGAATAACATAAGTTTTATTATTTAAAGCAGCTAAATGTAAAGGAGTTTGATTCTTCTTATTAATGCAATTCACATTTGCTTTGTTATGTATCAATATTTTACACAGCTCATCTGAACCATATCTAGCTGCATAATGCAAAGCAGTGAAACCATTTGTGTCTGCAAAATTTATGTCAAAGTCTGATAAATATGATTCAATGTTCTTCTTACAGACAGAACATTCACACAATGGGTGGCAAGGAGTAGTGGTTTCAGAAGTTTCAGGATTGTCTTTCATGTCCACATAAGCAGAATAGTTGATGTTCATATAGAAGCAAGCCAGCTTTACATCTCCATATGATATAGCTTTCAATATCCTGTCAATTAATTTGAGGTTTTCCACTGCTTTTGATACATTATTATTTTCATTGATTTTCATTTGTTGGAACTTATGAGCAACAGGATTGTCAGGTTTGCAGTTCAGGGCTTTGACATCAGTACTTGTAATATGTATGTATTCATACAAATTTGGAGTGCAAGATTTTAGGACTTGCAATATCTTTAAATTGTGTGCATAATCAAATGCTGTTTTATTGTATCGATTCTGCAAAGATGGTTCCGCTCCATTTTCTATTAACAATCTAGCAATTCCTTCGTAGCCCCACTTAGAGGCCAGATGTAATGGGGTGTTACCACTCTCATTCACACAATTTATTATAATCTTTCTTCTACTGTGCTCTGCAAAGTATATAAGTGCTTTGCAACAATTCAAATGGCCATTATTCACAGACATGTGAAGTGGCATGTTCTTGTCAATGTTTGCTTTATTTATGTTAGCACCTGAATGTAGCAGCAGTAGCAAGGCATTTTGGTGGCCTCTTGAGGATGCATAGTGCAGTGGAGTGCATTCATTAAGATCTGTTGCATCAACTTCTGCACCCATTTCAATGAGAGATTCTACTATGTTGGCTTTCCCATGAATACAAGCTACATGCAGTACTGTCAGACCGTGGCTGTCTCTAGAAGTCACTGTCGGGGAAGTCTTCAAAAGATTCTTGGATATTTTGCAACAACATTTCTTACAGTTACACAAAGGATGACAGAGTCTATGATATATTTCTGTATCACTGTTGTCATCATCATCATCTGACAGATTGTTTTCCATAGTTATTTTGAGAACATTTTTTTCATTCAAATGCATATTTTGAAGGTGTTTTTGATTTTTCTGCAAAATTGCCTGCACTTGTTCACAGTGACTTGCTTTGATTAGCTCAAAAATGTATTCCAAAGTTTCTTCTTTGCCATTGGTATCACTAGTGGAAATTGACTCGGTCAAACTGTTCTTCCTTTCTCTACTGCCACTCAAATTTTCTTCTGTGAGATTGCTTTCATAATAATAGGACTCAGGGTCTGGGGATCCAGTTAGCGCACCAGATTGTATGTGTTCTATGACAGCTTCTAAAGTGGTAATGAGAAAGGCGCTTTCATCAGCATCACCTTTACCCACACTGCTGAAACGAAACTCTTTCATGTACATTAGTTGACTGTACCAGTTTGGGAGACCAGATTTGATGACCAGGAACACAAAAACTGGTAACATGTCATCAGCAGTTAGCAGAACTATATTGTTGCTTTCATCCTTCTTGTTGATGGCATTTAAAGCCTGTTTAACACATAAAACTTTTTCTAACACAGTGTTGTATGTGTCAATCTTAGAAAGGATTTGTTTAGCTTTAGGCACTGCATGGTATAGTTCCTTTTTGATATCCAGATCTCTTAGTTGAATGTCACACATATTCCTTATCTTTTTATTGAGGTGTGAGTCCTCATATGCACAGCAGGTGCAGATTGGTTTGAACAAAGCACTAAACAGTAAGTGCTGCATATAACACTCTACGGCTAGCTTGATATTTTCCAACACTTGTTTGCAAGACTTTGACTTGTCTCTTAGTCTTCTATTTTGTAAGGCAATTTGAAGGCATTGTGTGTACAGTTCGCTTACTGTGTCTCTCAGAGGTCCTACAGCAACAGGAAGTGTAGGATAACTCTTTAAAAATGATTGTACACTGTGTTCAATTTGGTCCAACACTTGACGGCCTGCAGCTTGAGTCCAGAGCAAGTCAATGCAGTCATTGATTGATGTGAGATATTCCTTAGATATTGTGTTATCACAGAAATTGGCAGTAGGTTCAAGAGGAGTTTCTATGCACCATACTTTGTATTTTATGAAGTCTTCTGTGTAGAATGTTTCTTCAAACAGGATATGGCTTTGTAGAGGCAGGCCTTTGGTCACTTCCAGCGTGATCACTTTATTGGTCACTGTCACTTGTTTCTCCGTAAGCGTGCTGTAGTGCGTCTCAGGCAACTCGTCACTTGGCACCAGTAAATGAGAACAAAAGTCCTCGACGGTGAACACGCGAGTACTTAAACTCCCGATCCGCGGAACACATATTACCCAAGATTGTGTGATACAATGTTGAAACAAATTAACGTATTCAGTCTTTAATTCAACGAAGAATGGGTTATCGGAGATGATCTCGTCGTAAGTACCATCCATTGTGGTGTTAAAAATAGAAAACTACTATAAAATTGAAGTCATAAAAAGCAGAAAGGGCACAGTAGAAGTAGTCTTATTATGGCTTCTCAGTTTCGGACCGAATATTAATTAAATTTGTACAAAAACTTGCTACTCGCGACCTTGCATCGCTAACACTACTACTGACACTACTGACTGACAGATTATTTTTGTTGACATCTAAAGTCTTAACTGTCACTACATTATCACCACAGATTACAGATAATCTATAACCATAGCATTATCCCCATCATTATCATTAGCTCAACCATTTTGAAGGGAGCTAAATCAAAGCTTAATGATCCAATACATGCTCCACCATCAGCGAGACACCTGAATGAGCATTATACAGTGTCCAGTGACATATGAATACGGTATTCCAGTTGAAAAAATGGAAAATGTAAGTCTGTTTGTTCAATCATCATACATGATTGTACTAGCACTTCACCCGCGTCTTCGTCCGCCTGTATTACGTACTTTCCCCTATATTTTTTTTAAGCCCCCGCCACGATAACTTTTGAAGGTCATTTTTGAAAAATTTCAGTTAGATAATTATTCCTGCCAAGTTTCAAGTTCAGTACTTACCTCAACGAATAAGATTTTTCATAAATGATGTTGTTGATAGAGTAAGTAAGGAGTAGAGATTACTCTTAGCGGTGGTAGGAAGTAGGTGCACAGTGGTGGATGTAAAAAATACGACAAAATACATTTTTCTTATAACAATTTACTTTAAGTAGGTATAAAAACTATAAAAAACTTAAGTTACAGCAGCTTAATCATTGTAGTAAAACGTATCTATCCTCTGCCTCCACGACCACCGAACCCTCCGAAACCTCCTCGCCCACCGCCAAACCCTCTGCCACCGAAGCCGAACCCTCGGCCTCCAAATCCACGGCCTCCGTATCCGCGGCCTCCATAGGCCCGGCCTCCAAAGCCGCGGCCGAAACCTCCGCCAAATCCACCAAATCCGCCTCCACCAATAATTATTGGCACAGCCACTGAAATAGTAAAACAAATAATTAAATATTATAATGAACCAATAGATATGGAAGTTCTAAAACAGCATTATCATGACTCATTGAACATGCTGGTATTAGGTAGATATTGTGATATGGCATTCATTCAATTCGGTTCGTTAATTAAATTAGTTAATCCTTTTATTTAAATTTATAGTAGGTAATCATAAATCTATAGGTAATTAGCTATCTCAACATCTTATTACAGGCACTATAAAAATAGAGAAAGGTGTCTGAGGTAGAGGGTCCTGACTTCCTGAGTTACAAGATCACCCGGCTCGGGTTAATTTACCAGTAAGATTGAGAAATGTTTTCACCATTGTCTAACATACGACTTATATACTTATTTTATAGAAAAGTGTGCAATTGGAATTATATGAGCAGAACCTACCAAATTAAAAGAAAAAATTAGGTACATTTATTGTTTTCATAATCATGAAACTGGGGAAAATTGCAAGGTATATATTTATTGATAAGTAAGTACTAAGTATCTTTTAAAGAAATCCGCTGGATGCGAGAAGCAACGGAACCGGTCGACTTGGCGCTGCTTTGGGGGCAATGTCCATTAGTGGCCGACTTTCGGCTGAAATGATGATGATGATGATATCTAATTTGACTGATAGATATATAATTATCAGTTTGAAAGCCGGTACCTACCATGTATCTAGTAAGTATGTGTATGTATCTAATTGCCATTATTTGGTACCTATAGATTTCGTAGTAGCTCATAGTTAATTGATCAAAATGTTGAATTACTTGCCTGGCCTGCGATAGTATGGATAGTATGGATCATAATAGAATTGTCGTTTCACTCTCGATGAAGTCTCCTTTGTGTGGTCTCCATTGCCGCTGACATCTCCAATTTCATTTTCGTTTAGTATTAGATTCGCTAATGGATTCGATTTTTCGGCCAGCTGTTGTGTTGTTTGTTCATCTTTTGTGGAACGAATTTCTTGTATTCCTATCAGAAATACGATGAGAATAGTGAATCCGAAATTCTGAAAGCAAATTGTAATAGAACGAGTGATGAGTGATGATTCCATTACTGGGATGCGGCTGTGACGATCAATCTTAATTTCATGAGTTGATAGATTATTGCATAACATTGCTCATACGGCAATTTGATTTGGATATTTATTATTAATCGATATGTCATGTCAGAATTTAATGCGTGCTTAATGAGTCTGTAATAAAAAATGTTTCACACAATGCTTTATTTTACCCAACAATTATCACAACACCACAACACAACATTTATGTTTCTAGTCCATTCTGTTTGTAGAAAATGTTTATAATTTTAAACACGAATACTTACATTGATATCCATGTTATTGTGGTTTTACTAAACGACTGATCAAAAAAATTATGGGGTTCCATATAATATAGGTACCTCGAGCAAACATGCTAATTGGTGACAAATCTCTTTGTCATTCCACGCGGTTATTCCTAAGTAATTTCCCGTAAAAGGTACTAAGTGGTCTAATTTGTGGTAAGTCTAAGTCGTCATAGTGCACAGACGAAATCATTTATTTTCTTTAGATTAGGTACTTACCTACGCATAAATGATTTGTGTTCCTGTGGATCGTATTCCAGTCCAATATAGCCCTTACCTCGCCTGGGTGTAATATATTCGACTCAGTCAATTTCTTGTGTATAAGTATATGTGAGTGACTAAACTTGTTCCACTTGATTCACACGGTGTGGCTAATTACAAAACCTTACCTACAACTTTGTTGTTGTATTGGATCAGGATGTCCTTAGCCCTGGGCCGGGCAGAGTGGTCTGCCGATTTGTTCATACTAAAACCACATGGACACAGCATCTGTTTTAGGCAGTACCTATCAGCCATAGTCCAACTACTTTTGGC
Organism: Eupsilia transversa; assembly: GCA_914767815.1. Taxonomy (NCBI): domain Eukaryota; kingdom Metazoa; phylum Arthropoda; class Insecta; order Lepidoptera; family Noctuidae; genus Eupsilia; species Eupsilia transversa. The sequence goes on from OU611880.1 coordinate 5,634,104, forward strand.
CAAGGAGCGCAACGTGCTCGCGTATTCATTTTCGCTTCTGGTGGAACCAGTTGTACCTACGTATCTAAACACTTCCTTATTTTTACCCGACTTCGGCGACACAAAAAGGAGGGTTATGATTTTGTCCGGTATATATGTATGTATATTCATCTGTTCCCTCATAAATTACGGAGATACTCATCAGAATTTGACAAATTAAATGAAATAAAGTGCCCTCTAGAGGACGTAAAGTCATGAACAAAAAAAAAACCTAATCGTCCCATGTTTGGTATCAAATGAAAGGGCTTAATTAGCACATTTCAAGTAATTATATATTTATTATAACCCTAAAATAATTTAAATAAAAACTAAAACCCAACTACGACAAAAAAGTCAACTAAATAGGTATAAACTTAAAAATCCGGAGTCACACGTAATCTATTCCATTTATGCTATATAAGAGAATGATGTGGTCTCCTATAATTGGAAGCGCATACTACGAGTAGTATTTGTCCCTGTTCTTGTAAACTTGCGTGAAATTGTGTAGCCTCTGTTGGAGATTCAATAAATAAATAAATCTCTCCAATAAATAAATAAGATATCCCCATTCCATATAATATAAGTGATAGACAGGTAATCACTTATATAATGGGGATATCTATCGTCGAGAGATGTGACTTATGATATAAGTATGTGAAAATATCTATGGGACTTTACAATAGGTCACAAAATAAATTATTCCATAGATGGTTTTACCATGTTTATCTTTATGACGTGACTGCATGTGGAATTATTTGCAATATCAAGTAGGTAGTTTCATAATATTTGCGCAATCCATTGTGATGAAGCGATCGCATTTACGAGAACCTTTTCATAGTGGGCTATTGAAATTAGCGTGATTGTTCTAATTTTAGTAACATATTGTGGACTGACATGGGCCCGAGTGGTCTTAATGTCAATATTTCTGTTCCAAATCAGTAGTTACTCTCACATATGTATAAATCGTAGACGAAATATGCGGATATAAAGAAAAACATTTAAAAAAAAATTGGAGTTCAGGAGACTGGATTCAACCGAGCGTCCGCGAACGTAAACCCAGGCGACAAACCAAAACAATATCAATCTAATTCGGTAAATAAGTTACAATTGTCGGACAGTGCGGTGTTATTTTAATATGGCAAGGTGATGTGTATGCCGTGCGCCCGTATAAATATTTCATCGCATACAGACCGGAATATGAAGTGGTTAATTTAAATTCTGGCTCGTCTGCGCGGTGCGGTCGAACACTCCCCGGTTATGCCACTTTTTATTTTTCACTTTTCCACCTCCCCCATCCCCTAGTTCCTTTCTGAATGCAAGTGGACCGTCGCTTTTATTACTGAAGTTTGCGCGAAACACGAACGATTTTTCGGAGCAATCCATTGAAGCTCGTAAACATGCAGGACGCGAGTACTTCTTTCTGTTACAGAGAACTTCGTGAAATAGAGGAAAATTGGCAATGATTCACGGAAAAAAGAACGAGTCGTCGTCATATTCATTGAAAGTTGTTCGAATACGCCACAATTTTACATTTTCAATTGGTGATATCTGATGTTAAAAGTTGGTAAGTAATGTTTATAGCTTCGCATACGATCGAAGTTTGCCTGAGTATAGTCAGGCTTTCAGCGTAGGTACGTAATTAAAACTGCACAGGGTTCTATAGTAGGTATTCTACACACGGCCTCGTTCAATACATTTGCACCACCAACAATTCGACCAACAATTGGAGCAGATCTTTTAAAGCCACGTTTTTCTAAACCCTTTTATTATATAACTACCGTTAAACACTTACTTTAAAAAAAAGGCAATTTAAGTAATACATTGAACAATATCTTTGTAGGATATTAATTTCTTTGTACTTAGAATTAAAGGTCATTGCCATCTCTATATGGTTATATTTTTTATTTATTAAAAAAAAAATCTTTAATTCAGAACTAAATTAGTCCATAAGTTGTTAGTAACAGATTGTGCTTATATGCAATGTTAGTATTGTTAATTAGTTTAGTTTAGCACAAACCTATTGCTATTTTTACCCAGTGCCATTGAATGGGGCAGGCCAGTCTGCCAGCCATCATTTCAAACACTGTATCAAAGGTAGGTATAACATCTCCCGCACATTACTTAATCAAGAGAAAAACTACGAAACGTAGGTAAGGACGAAAAACGTATAAAAAGTGCTCACTCAGTATCAGAGGAGGTAATAATATAGGTACTTGCCTCTTTATCTAAAACCAGACTTGAAAATGTATAGCTATGAACTTCCAAAGGTTGCCGCGAACTGTAGTAAAAGAGCCAGCCCTCCCTTTTACGATCCCACGAGGGTTTCGGTGAGTGCCGGGTGAAAATATTCAAGAATTTCTGTCGGTTTTTTGAAGTAGTATTACACAAAATAAGTAGGCATTGTATTAAAGAAATTGTATGGAACGGAACGAGGGCAATCTTTTTTAAGTTCACGTAATGTTTTTCGTATTGAGATCGGTTAGTTCTGAGGCACTTAGCGTTATTATACGGTTGAGTTTTTTGGGTACGTATTTTCTTTAAGGTTTTTGTCAGAAGTTGGCATTTCTTTTTACCATGAGCCCTCTCGTTAACCTACCTATTGCCGACTGCCACAATTCCATTCTACAAACGTTCATTCGGTTCTGGCAGATACGGTGGAAAGGTATCTTTGAGCTGCAGATACTATTTGCTGCTCAATGACACCTTTGGGATATACTTAGTTATTATTAAGGATGCCTTAACGGTTTTTCTTCATTATAACAAACCGACAGCACCTAATTTTCTTGCCTTGTTTTCACAAATAGTCGGGAACTATTCGCGATCTGCCGCGAACTTACCAATTCCACATAATATTTCAGGCACGAACGAATCCAATTGTTTCAATTTGTATCTACGTTCTGAATACATTATTATCGTAGGTTTTACACTTACATACGTAGATGTACGGCTATATGGATGTTGGCTTAGCGTTGACACCTGTGTTTTGTTAGTATGAGCTTAGCTAGCCTTATTCAGGTAGGTAGTACCTGCCGTAGGCAAAGATCCGGATTTGTTAGGGTAGATTAATTTCGAACTTAAGTTACTGCAAGAAGCGATAGTCCTCTTAAACGTTATGGGTCCTGAGTAATCTCTGATATAAAATAGACTAATATTTTACACATTGCACCAATCAATGAGGCAGTTAATTAATAAGCCTAAATAATTACATGGTTGGACAGCAATCTTGTGTATCTAAAATAAAAAGGTTGTTTTTGAAACTCTATGTACGGCCAAGAAACAACACAGGTACCTAGGACATTATGTCAGAACCCTATATTTTCGCGCCTAAAAAGAAATGTATACCACCGCGTTTTGTTTACACTCGCGCGTTTAGCTGACGAGTGGTTCTACGGCTCGACACTGTACTCAGTGCGTAGGAACGACCCCCGGCGGCAACAATACGCGTTGCTCCCAAGTGTCACTTGTCGGTGGCTGAATAGAGGCCATTAGGCTCGCCTCACCCGAGCAGGGCGTTTCCGCAGTACCAGGGTACCAGGGGAAATAGTCCGGAAAACACCGTCTTCAAATAGGTATGTATGGCAGGTATTTAGGTTAGTGTTTATGAGATGGCCGGTTAAGTGACTGGGATGAGGTTTTTTGACTCGAAAAAGGTCATTTGGATTTTGTAAGGATCTGCCCAACAGAGACTTTTATTAACGAAAACAGAACCACTCAATATTATTGTAGTCGTAATCTATACGACATGCAGAAGACAAATTCTTATCTCCCATCTCCCCAGTAAACTATGTTTTGGAGACTAGTTATAAGTAACATATTATAGTTACAGTAAACTTATACCAAAATATTCTCGCCTTTACCAAAATATCATTGGGGGGGACAGACCCCATTCCCCAAGCGACATTGACGACAACATTTTTCTCTCACACCCAGATGAACACGAAAGTTAATTGCAGGCGAGTACGAAACATTCTTTTTTCAAACACAAACATAATCGCGGGAATCGTACAGCGCCGCAGCGCTGCAATACCGACCTTTCACAAAATGGCCGTCGCCGTTACTGCCTTTGTCACAAAGCGCGCTGAAAACTGACGCCTGAAGAATTGCTTGCCAGTTCGCCGCAAACGAACTGCTTTGTTCCTTGTTGAATTCTTACAACTATTCAATAGCTTTAAATATTTATTGTGTAGGTACCTATGGTACGTAGGTAAATATTAAATTACTTTGTTTGCGAGAAGTCTTGAGTGAGAGCTTGAAGAACGCCGTGTTCGATAGGAGAATCAGCGACTTCATCGAAACCTAACCCGTAACAGCTCAACGCCGATTCCAGTTACTTTGCCAATCGTAAAAGATGTGCACATAAAAAAAAATGTAAAGTTACTATAGTTCAATATTCAAATTATTATTATCTCTTATCCAACTTTTCGACATCAATACTTAAAAGGACCATTATTTACTTAAAGTTAGCGCTAAAAGTTTAAAAGTAAACCGTGGCATGTACCGTGCTCCAGCCACATCGGTCGGATGCATTGGAGCAGCTATTGGCTCTAAAAGCGTATTCGTGTCCGTCGAGTTTCTCGTTCAAGTTTTTCAATGTAACACTGGCACAGAGAGGCGATACAAAGGTTTACTGTGTTTCAGGAAAGTTGGATTTAAGTCTCATAATAGTCATTAGGGCGTTGCTTAAGTTACCTACGACATTTCAAGTCAAAATGTAATATGGACAGTTTTAGGTTTAAAGTTTTAAGCGCCAGTGGTAGAAGGTTTTATCACAAATTATGCACACTCGGGTACTGACTATCAACTATCTAATGTTGTACCTAGTAGTGATAACAGTTTTTCGATTCGGGGGAGCCATTTTTCCATGTGTCACTAATTACGCAAGCAATTTAACTTTCAGTTTCTGAAACGAAAATCAAGACAAAAATTTGTAACAGTCACTGTCAATCTGTTTGGACTGAAATATCAACAACCTGTCAGATCATCTAACGTGAGTTTGATTTTGACACGTCGTGCAAGTTATTTAGAGTCAACTCTATACCTTTAATTATTTATTTAATAATTTAGGCACACAAAAGTTTTTACCGGGCAACCTTTGGGTGGTGCAATGACAATCAGTTGTAAATTTAGTTTTTTAATCCCAGATAGTAATTTGACAGGTGCAAATGCCTAACTCCAAATTGAAAAAACAAACAACAAAGATTTGAAATAAAATTTGACATTTCAAATCTTTGTTGTTTGTTTTTTCAATTTGTTTTGTTTTTTTTGTATCTGGCATTAAAAACGACGTGCAATTAATTGTGCAACAGCGAGTTTTTTTTTATAAACATAATTATATACAGGGTGGATTTTTGAAATGGGGCAGTAAGGGCAGGGCCCTTACCGTAGAAGACTGAACTTAACTTTTTGATATATTTTGATGTGCATTCACAGATTTTGAAAAAAAATACTTTCGGCAAGAAAAGAGGCTACAAAATGTCTTAAAAAGTTAAGGACAGTCTCTTAAAACAATTTTCCTGTAGCAACAACCTTACCGAACTTATCGATTGTAAAATACATTGTAAAATACAATCGATAAGGTCGAAAACGCATTGACCTGAATAGAAAACTGTTCCTATTTTGTATTAAAACGCAATACTAAATTAAGTATATTTCTAATAAAGTCTGCTAAATGATAAACACCTCAGCCAAACCTTATCTTTAATTGCTAGATCAACAAGACTTACATGTACTGTAATTGTTCTCTCTTATCATTAGACCTAACTACTTAGGATTACCAGCCGTTATGTAATTTACCTACACCCTAAGGGCGGCCACACGGGCGTTGCGGCTACGCTGCGTCGTCGCAACGCAATGATTTCAACGCAGTCAATGCCACACGGGCGCTGCATCGGCGCTGTCGATATGCTATGAAATACTGCGCTGCCGCTCCGTCGTTTCAACGCAACTCCCTTCCCCACCTCGTCTCCCTCCTATCCTTGTGCGTTGCGCCGCCGTCCGTCACTTTAACGCATCGTGTGGCATGTCGTTCAGATTTATTTGTAGAATGACGCAGCGCCAACGCAACGCATATACAACGCCCGTGTGCCACCTCCCTAATTGCGTAACACACTTTCAATCAAAATTCCGAGAGTTTTGAAGGATATTAGTTAATTGATTAAGGCGTGACTGGCCGGAAATCCATTATAAAATACAATAGACGTAGATATATCTAGTAAGTATTCCGCTTAACTTTTCCTAAAGAGTCATAAAAAAACCCGGTAAGAAATCAATACTCAAGAGAATTTCTTACAGGGTTTTTTATGACTCTTTAGGAAAAGTTAAGCGGAATAGTTACTAGATATATCTACGTCTATTGTATTTTATTGAAGGATATTGCTAACCCTTTGCTTCATAGGTATGAACAATTCGTCTGCTCAGCAACGCAAATAACACAATAAACGTGTCTACGTCTATTGTATTTTATTGAAGGATATTGCTAACCCTTTGCTTCATAGGTATGAACAATTCGTCTGCTCAGCAACGCAAATAACACAATAAACGTGGGTGAACTTTACTGTCAAAATGAAACCCATTGCGATCAAATGTCAATTTATGTGTGTTACGCAATTACCCCGCTGATGTTGTTTTACCTATCATTTTGCTGCTGTCTAAAACGCACTGAGTAATCGAGATGGAAAATTTCCTTGACAAAATACTTTACTCTGTACCTAGTGGATAATTTTTTGGGCTGAGTATAATTATGTATTGTCATCAAGCTGACAGTCACGCAAAGGAGGATGCTACTTTACTGCTTAACTTTTTATAGATTCATATATATCTTGATTTTACCTGTTTTATAAAGTAACATGTCCTATCTAAGATACCCGGGCGATCTGTAACTGAGGATACGTACGTCAGACACCTTTCTCTATTTATGATTGTGCATTTTATTAATCAGTGCCTGTTAATATGATGTTGAAGTAAATTAAGATTTATGATTATAAATGTTTTTTTTCCGTTTGATTGTCTACTGCTTTTTGGCTATCGACCAACAAAAAGATGGTTTGTCATCAGTAAAGAACAACACCATACATTTATTAATAGGTAATACCATTACCTAATTAAGTAGAGAGTTAATTATTAATCAGTTGATTGGCGCTGTTATCAAACATCGCTACAGGATCCAGGTCAGCCTATTGTGATGTTGTGGCCGTCGATCAAATCACTGCGATTGTTCGCACAGCGCGCGGCGCAATCAAATCAATGCCTTCGAATTACCTACTCAAATGAATTACCTCGTAATTATTGTTTCAATAAGATTTTCTCAGTCAATTCATTTAAGTTGAAACATAACAGTAAGCGCCGGATTTTCTTTTACAATAACATAACATCACACCAGAGGCGCAATTCCTGTTATTTTGAAGAACGGTCGCATTCTAATCTATTCGCAAACTGTCAAAATAACAATCAATTTACCAACATTTTTGACAGGTTTGACAGTTTGCGACTTTAATGTTACCGTTTTTTAAGTACGAGAATTGGCCTTCTGTTCTTCTCGAAGTATTAGGCAGAAGTGTACCTAAATAGTACACCCATATTTCGCCAGTTATTTTTAAGTCCCATATAATACGGCCAATACGGGGCGAGCCTACTGCCATCAAGTGGGCACAAATGAATACTCCAGGCCGATACTGAGAAATTTTACCAGACCTGGGAAGCGAACCCAGGACCTAATGTTTGACCTCAAAGAGACAAGCAATAAAAATGGTTGACAGCAGGTGACAGTGCAAGAATGACTGCTGATCGTGAAGTAGGTACCTAACGTAAACGCACCTAATAACGACCCGTTAAAATCTGCGCTCATTACCGCCCTATTCAGAAAACTATCATTTTTATGTCATGTATTAAAGCTACACAATTGGTTGCTTTAAAAAAAATGTAGATGTATTTGTATTGCAAATGTTCATCTCTTGTTTGTGTGCGTAACTCGACTATTTAAATAATAATTGCTCAATTCGTCCGTGGACGCCGACCTTAGCGCATTTTCCATAGTGTGGCATTCCCAATGGCGTAAGCACTCTTGTTTCTTTTTTAGCAGAAGATTATATCGTCAAGCATTTTAATGTAACTTCTAGTTCTTTTGATGCATTTTTGATACTTTCAGGAACACAAGTAATGATTCATTTTGATGAGATACTATTTTATTTTGCTTAAAATTCAATATTAAAAATAGGCGGTAATAGGAACAAAAATCTCAATTTTATTCCTATTACCGACCCATGTCGCTGATGAGTACTTGTCGTATCTTTTGTGTGCCATGATTTTTGTTAAAATGCATAAGTAAATAGGCAGGAGGCTATACTAACTCAGTTCCTTAGTATGTTAACTTATATTTGAGCTATTAACGTCATATATTCAAGAGCTTTAGTAGCCATATACACTAACTTTGTTCTTATGTAAATATTTTGATGAATAAAGGAGGTATATTTTTAAATAGTGTATTTTTATAGCTGAAATATCATTATAATTAAATTTTTTTAGCAGCCGCACCACTTAAAATCATATACATGTACAAAAATCACATATACTTACACAATTCATACACATTCCTTTGGGTCGGTAATAGGTTATACGATTTCCTTTAAGAAAACCTATTACCGATCTACTTGTACATTTACGACGGACCCCATACTACGTGTTTTTTTATTTGGTATTTATTTTCAAGTAAACATAAAGTTATTTAATAGACATTATAGTATTCCATAATAAACATGCACATTTAAAATAACATAAGCTTTATTATATTATAGTAATACTTAGCTAATATTAAATGTGGAAGTCATATGGTAATTTTAATTACTATTTGCTATCCGTTTATAGTATATCCTAGACTTAGTAAATAAATTTTGTTTCAGAAACATGGATCGACTTGACATGACTACTAAACTTAAGAGGCGGTTTACAGTCAAATGCCTTTTTTACTGTTTTAATAGACCACATTTTGTATTTTTATTCAATTTACGAGTTCTGATATTTTATATGACTAAGTATGTTACATTTTTACTAAGATTCTATAATGCCATTAACTCTTGTATAATACCAAATGCCCCCATTGGTTATATATTATAGTAGTTATAATCAATGCTGGCCTTTGGTAATTTGTTATTCATTATTCGTATAAATATGATATTTTTATTGATTTAACGGTTGAGAATATACTTTTATAAGTATACATATAATTGTTAAGTGTTGATAGCGTTCTGTACTGTGTTGGAGCATTTATATAAACAGTTCAATACACACGAGCACTTTTATTTAACTTTAACGGTTCCATTTATTTAGTGGTCGGTATTAGGTGTCACATAAACGGTATTAGGCACACACCCGATATTTTGAGTCGGTAATAGGGACATGACCCTTTTTCCTTTTATAATTTTTTTTATGTTTTAAGTAAGTCTTTGATTATCAGTTCTTATACATAACTAAAAAAATCGATAATTTCAGAACTTGAAATAGTTATTTGTTATACAAGAGTGCAAAGTTGCTTTTTAACCGCGTGTTCAATTTTGATGACCGAGCAAGCGAAGGATTCTAAAATTTAATCACGAGCGTAGCGAGTGATTCAAAATTAGAATCCTGAGCGTTAGCGAGGGAATCAAAAGAGCACGAGGTGAAAAATCTTTGCACTCGAGTGCAACACGTAACTTTTCATTCCACCTCAGCGAGGAAATGACTAAATGCAAAAAAAAAAACGTTTACAATCACAAGATAGGTACACTTTTATTTCAGTTTAGGTATTAATTACTACATTATGACAGGTAAGTAATATAGAATAATCTTTAAATTATAACAAAATATTACTAAGGTATAATTAAGAAAATTTTAAAGTAACGTTGCTACAGTTATTTAAATTGAGTGTAATATTTTTGTTTGGTACTGTAATATTGGTGTTAGTCACTTGTGTACTGTTTTTCGGTAAACTATCTGTCATACTTAATAGTTGTACCGATTCATCGGATTCCCTTGGCGTGAATGTTGGAGAGAGAGGGAGATGGTTAGGTGTTTCATAACGGCTTATTTTTGATGTAGAAGGGCCAGTCCAAGGATCCGATTGAGGCTCTTTCAGTGTAATGGCTCCTACGATGCCTTCACATATTTTAGACTTATTTTGGATGGAATCCTCTATGTATCCCTCTACAACTGCATTGGACTTCCAGCCTCCGTGGCGCTTAAGGGACAGGAGATCAGCTCCGGAATCAGCCAAAAGTGTGGCTGAAGTTCGTCGGAAACAATGACCCGTGTACAACAGGGGTTCTGGAAGTTCAAGAAATGTTGCTATTTCTCGTGGGATACTGCCAATTTTATTAGTACCCATAGGCTGTCTAACACACTTTCCATTGCGATACTGTAGAAAAAATCGATTGATTGGAGTGTTAGGCGGGCGTAAGGCTTGATATTTCTCAACAATCGTTACGTATTCCTTGCGAATGACGAAGTTGCGGTCTCTTTTTGTCTTTGTATTAGGTAAATTAATTAATAGTAAGTCATCTGAATGTTTCTCAATGTTTTTGACATTAAGTTGTGTTAGTTCATTAGTTCGACATGCTCCGTTTATTCCAATAATAAGAACAACCTGTAACGTAAAGAGTATTGTAGTAGATAAATGAATAAAATTGATATGAACGCATAATTATGCCTATCAACATCTACTAAGTATACTATTTAATTGAGATTAATATACTTAAGTAGATACTGAATGTGCAACTGACTTACTTTTGCCGCCAAATATACGGAATCGGGTGCTTCGTTAAGAAACTTTTCAATATCAGATACTGTGAAAACCTTCGATTTTTTTGGTTGATGACCAGATGAGGCTCTTTTTAAAAATGCCACTAATTTAGGATAGGTATCGATATGTTTGTCTTTTTTCATCTTTATTGTTGCTTTTAGCATCGAATACGTACTCCATAGAGTGCTTGCTTTCTTGTTCTCGGATAATTCTATAAAATATGCCAGCAAAACGTTTTCTGAGAAAGTTTTGGCTCCTTTTGCTAGTCGCCACGTGTTGAACATATCGTACTGTTTTAAATACTTCTCGCGTGATTGTTGAGGGAGAAAGCTCATTTGCGCATTATTAACAGTTTCAGTTAATTCTGTTGGCGTCAAGCAAACTTCCTCGTCGCTAGAATCACTCATTTTAGTTTTTTCACTTGTTTTCAAGTTTCTTGTTTTTAATATAAGGTTTAACAATGACGTGAAAAAATGCCGCGTAAAGAACCGCGTACAAAGCAAATTGAAAAAAGAACACCAAGAAGGTTCCGAGTCTGAGTTTTTAACAAATTAAAAAAAAGTTGTATGATATATTCGGCACCATAGAGGTAGCAGTAAATAGGTTTAATGTTTTTTTTAATTCACAAACTTAGTGCACACGATGTTCTAAATTCAATTTACTTTATCCTCTAGAGAATAAAAACGGCTTTTCCACTCAGATATTGAAGATTAAAAATACTCTTTCCGAGATGGTGGGATGAAAAAATATTTTTATTGAAGCCACATATTAAGAATGTGCTTATTTTTTGGATATCAATCTGAACTCCGCTTAAACTGGCGGTAATGGGTGCGTTTACGTTATTGGTTTTGGTATCGATATCGATGTTTTACCCTAGGTATCGTACAACTCTGCCGATGATTTCGTGAAACACAGAGACGGTAGGATGCTAGTATATATTATATATCTAGTAGTCTATGATAGGATGACAAGTTGAACGTTTAACGTAGGTATCAACCAGAGTTTATCCTTAGCAAATTCAAAAAGCTTTTTCGCTGAGAATTTGAGTATGCGAAAAATTATGAGATACACTAAAGAGTTTTTTAATGGAAGAAATTGCCAAAAAATACACAAAGTATTGTTAGTACGTGTTTAAATTATTAAACCTGAGACTGGGATATAGGTAGGAGGTACTAAAAGCATTTTCCACTCTGCCTCAATATCTGAAATTCAATGCATTTGAGAACCAAAAAAAAACCGAAAGGAATTTTTGAAGCACGCCTTTCAGCGAAAATGGCGATGTTTCATGCGCTTCAGTATTCATCCTTCATTGATGCGTTACAAAAAATTGTAAATGGGGTTTTTATACACAAAAGTAATGATGGATGTTGGCGAATTGCGATGCTGAAATCTGGTAATATTGTGCATAAGCTGCACATGTGATCATGTTCCCACAGCCTATAATGTTCCCACAATTCGGACAGAGGGTTCCTCTCTGAGAAATGAAGTGGTAAATTGTACTATGTAGGTACAGCATTTGAGTTCATCAGTGAGAAACCATAAGCTAACATGGTTCAAGCATTTTAGAACACGGACCTACCCACCAAATAGCATACCATACAGGATACATGGATAATTCAGAGCCAGTGGAGGGTGGTGCGACCATAGATAACGCGCCATAGGTAGAGGAAGGGAGCCCAAGTATGATCAGCCTATAATGTTCCCACATGTTCGGACAGAGGCCTCCTCTTTGTGAGACCGTGTGGTAAATTGTGTCATGTACAGCTGTTTGAATTCAGTAGTGGAACACCATAAGGTGATATGTTTAAATAGTTTAGTTATAGTTCAAGTCTTGTCTGTTTAATTTGGGATTTTACTTGTTTTATTTTTTATTTAATTATTTTTTTGTTGTTTCAATTCTATTTTTTTCATATTGTACATCACTTTTAGCAATTAATTATTTTGTCATTGGAGAGCGGGATCTCCTGGCACAGGTATATCATTTACTTAAAAGGAGGTCCCTATGTAAGATTTACTGTAAAAGTTGTACAAGTTTCTGCAATAAACCTTTTTTTTTTTTTTTAAGAAGACGGTCCTACCCATCAAGCAAGATAAATTGTATAGGAAACACACAATATTGGAAGACAGCAACTTGCCATAGAGTACATATATCATCCAATAGCATACCATACAGGATACATGGATAATTCAGAGCCAGTGGAGGGTAGCGTGACCATAGATATCGTGCCGGAAGTAGAGGAAGGTGTCGCTCGCGAGCCGGAAGTGCCACGATCCGTTGCGTTATCGCCGCCGCGTCCGGGATGAGCTGGCCGCATTACTGTGAAATATTATGTTTGTAGTTTATCTACAGGATGATGGGGATGAAAGAAAAATATAGTGGGTTAACCCTTATAGTTTGGTCCACATGAATCAAGCTTCCGTCCGGTTTTTCCCGGATTTGTCCTAGTTTTGTCTAGGGAGCGTCCGGTCGTTTCTAAAGAGACCGGATAAATTCTGTGTTGATCGACCTTCCTGGAAAGCTACACGCGACGCGACTGTTAGTTTCCAATTAAGCGTAAGAAAAAGAGTCTTGGCTAGGTCTTTTAACTTCATAATTGGTTTTATGATTTTGAAATGTATTCCGTAATCATTCAAAATATTAATTTAATAAAAAATATAAATCTGTGAAGATTCCAAACCAATTTTAATTAATTCAACATACGTAGTAGTTAGTATGTTAATATTCGCCGCGAATTTCAGAGGTAACAATTATATCAGCGAATGATGCTGCACAGAGTGCAAGCATGCGTACCGGCAAATTGGTGGGTCAGAGGCGCTCGCGAGTTGTTGAGCTGCGAAGAATGTATAGAGAATGGAGAATTCACTGACAACTATATACCTAGTCAGTTCATGGTGTGGCGAAAAGAATGGCCAGGAAATCACTAGGTCGTGGGATTGATTGCCGTTTACTTAGGTAGTTGGTATCGTAATTTTGCCAAAACTTTGTTGGTAGGAAAAGAAAACTTTTTTCTTAAAAGAAGTTGTAGTTTTTACAGATTCATAGGCAATGGCGAGCGATCTTTCTATAACTAGGTCCAAATGAATGTGTGTTCCCAACAATATAACTCGCGGAAGTTTTAAAACATTGGTTGATTAAAGTTTTTTAATAAAAATAAAATGCAAACAATATCATAGACATAGTAGTTGTTTCGCAGCTTACAGTTTCATGTCACGCCTGCCGCGCTCGCTGCATTTTCGCACCAGAATTATTGAGGTTCATTAAAATTTACCTCTTTGCTTTATATTTAGTTCTGTTTCAGATTTATTTTAACGTAATATATACGTCCGACTCTAATAATATAGGTTAATGCGGCTTACGGCCCTTTGGAAACGAGTTATATTAATATAATAATTGGTACACTAATTGCAGTTTAATATTTATTAGGATGGGTTGATAAGGACGATACACTAAATATTTAGTTTCCCCAGCAATGGCCATAAATTCAATGATTGTTACTAAAACAGAGTTCGTACAGAACAGTTTGAATTTCAGTTCGGAGAAAAACCATGATCGAAAAAGTGTGCTATTCATGAAAATGCAAAAACCGTTCCGAGGAACGGAAGGTAAAATTTATGGAAAAATACGACTAGAAAATGCTCTAGTTTAAGGCACTAGCAGTTAGAATTTGCTAGATTTTGGATTTCAACACTTGATAGATCTAACAATTTCGATAAAATTGTGTGAGGTAGAATTTTACGGGACTGCGGCATTACTTATCAGGTTTAGGGCTTCATGAAAATTATTTGTGTGAGTTATTTGTTTTATTCTGTCCCTTGTTCAATAACGTCACGTAAGCATTCAAAAATAAAAATTGAAAAGCATTTCCGGCTTAATTTGGCCATTGTTAAAACTTAAAACCGTGTCAAAAAATCTCTCATATCCGATCTGATACGATGGCAATATTTGGTTTGCGTAAATATTTAAAACTAGCTGCTGCCCGCGGCTTCGCCCGCGTGAGTGTCGGAAATTACCCCATACATCCCCATGGGTTTTAAGTATAAATTTAAAATTCTTCCATACAAACACTGACACCCCCCAACCCCCCTTTGGGGGGTAATTTAGAAAAACCAAAAACTACAAACTTTATAATTTATTTAGATAACTATTCGTGCGAAGTTTCATGTTTATTACCTCAAGGAATAAGGTTTTTCATACAAACTTTCATCCCTTATTTTACCCCCATAGGGGTTGAATTTCGAAAAATCCTGATACACGTTATTCTTAATTTTTGGGTTTAAGTATAAATATTGAGTTTCGAGTTAATCGGACAGCGCGTTAAAATTCTTCCATACAAACTTTGACACCCCCCAACCGTAGGATAGGATACTTTTCCGGGATAAAAAGTACCCAGTGTGGTGCCCAGGATATTAAAGAATAATTATACCAAGTTTCATCGTAATCGAACCGGTAGTTTTTGCGTGATGCCTGAACAAACAGACAGACAGACAGACAGACAGACAGACAGACAGACAGACAGACAGACAGACAAAAAAAATTTTAATCACATTTTTGGGTTCGGTGTCGGTTTAGTAACACCCCCTGCCATTTTTTTTTTTGATATTTTCAATGTACAGAATTTTCACTTGATGTACAGATTTATTATAAGTATAGATTTTGCCGTTGAACGCATGTGCAGATATATTTTAAAATAAACGACAACAATTTACAGTGAAAAATTTAAGCAGTGCAGTGGACAATGGCCGCGGATCGCAGTGGCATAGCAGTAACAAGTGATAGTCGAGTGACCGGAAGTGCTCGTGCGGATAACGCTCCGGAACGTGTCCGATTCCGGCCGAAGCGCTGCATCGCACGCTTCCGTTTCCGCCGCTGTGCCACTGCCAGCCAGTTTGTTTAATAACCTCCAATAATGAACAATTATAACGTTTCCCGAAGCTGCAACAAATAGACTACCTGACGCTACTGAACTCGATATTCACATAAACTGCTTCACAGTATTTCTACTAACGATAGCAATATTGGTCTTGCTTGCCTCATTCAATTCTTTTGTTTTATTCTTCTGAAATATTCGACTTGAATTTGACTTTGCTTTTTGGTAGGTACGATACTAAGGCCTGTGTTCACCAATTTCCTAACGAAATTTTAAATATAGAAGTGATTAAATATTTAAACAGTTGAATTAAATGTTGGTGAATTTAGGCCTAAAGTTATAACCGATGGCTAAACCATTGGTTATAACGATGGTCTAATTTCTTGGCAAGAAGTCTAATTGAATAGTTACCTACTTCAATACAGAGGTCGCGGTCCTTCCACGAAGGACCGATGATTATATAATATCCCTTTATTAATAATTCGATCTATCTACTGAGCAAAAGGAGACACAGAGTAACAGAGAAAGATGGAACGTGGATAAAGTTGTGGCGCACCTAATGCTTAGCTGTGGATTGCAAATATTTGTTGTTATCAAGCGGACCCACCACACGTCCTGTCAAAATTTCAATAAATTATACAAAATTCTCATAAAAAAAGCACTTTAAGTTTTCCCGAGTTTTCCCGGCAACTTTTCAAAATATACTTTTCGTAAGAACTTGACTCGAAAATTTTAAAACAATAAATAGCCATATCGGTCTAGTCGTTCTCAAGTAATGCGCTTACCAACGAAATTTTATTTTCATAAATAAAAAAATCAATAATATTTTTTTTTTAAATTTCTTTATTTGCGTTGTGTTGTTGTTGATAGATTGAGGAAAAAAGTTAAATATAATTCTGTTAATCGATTGTAATCGGTAATCAAAGATAATTTATTGTATGTATTGCATCATAAATCGCGTTGCACCAGCATTTGCGTAAGTACTGTAGAGGTTTTATATGGATGGCTTTGCTATCACTCCACGATTGTTATATTTAAAAATTAACACTTTTCTTATATCTGTCGACTGTTTCCCTATCCAAAAGGAGAGCTGACAGTGCCCTTCGTGATGTAAAAAAGTTAGATAGGAATAATAAATAGCTGGGTCCATATCACCGGACCATCCAACGCGCTCCAATCGGGCGCGATCCAAATGCGCGGTTGGTGTGGACATGCCGCGCGCGATCTAGCTAAAATGTGGATCGGCACTGGTGCGCGCGGCAGGATCACAGGTTCCTTATAACGGTTCATGCAAAAGAATATCCGATCATCGATCGATGCTCCATGATCGAGGATCGTGGAGTGTCGATCAAAATTTATTAGACCCAGCTATTATCTATTAACCTATACTAAGATCAATACGAGTTTAATTCTCTAGTAACTTAGAGCTCCACGATCCCCTGTACTTACCTACTCGGACAATTCATAACCCAACAATGCTCCAAGAAGCAAAAACAGTTTACCCTTAAATCGAGGCAACAAAAGTCGTATACAAAGTTGTTTGTATAATTGTCGCCGGGATCCATTTTAGGTGATTGCTGACGCACTCTCTGTGACCTGCCTTTTGTAGTGAGCACGCTTTGTGTCGACGCCTCGCCGAGGCGCCTCGTGTGTGCCTCAAATTATCATAATAACTCTTTCTAGGCATGTACGGTAATCTAAGAGTTAAAATAAGGAAGGCTTGCTGCTACATTTTAAGCGAAAGTGGGTAAAGTTTAGCCTGAGGAAGCTTAGAAGTTTGGGTGAATAGGTGTTTTTTGCAATAGCTTCAAGTTAAGCTTGCTTTATAAGAATCGTGGAACTTCTTTTAGGTACAGCAACATATTCTGTATGCGAAACCTCATGTTACAAAATTCAACCATAGTCCCGTTAAACTCAGACGAATCATACCAATATGCATCAATTCAGTACTTTTTTGTACACCAACACCACACCACACCTCACTTGTTTCTGATATGGTACATATTTCATAAAAAATGCGAGTATTCGGCTTATATCGTGTCAACCTCATTACTGTTCATACACCGTGAAAACACTGAGCACCAAAGTTTTAAATTGGTTGCAAAATATTTTTGCGATTTTCGCTCTTTACATTGCGCTGCGGCTGAAATGATTTGTCACAAAAATGAACGTAGCGCTCAAAGGATTTACGTTTCAGTGACAACGCAATAGCAAATAAAAAAAATATGGGAAATCGAACAAAACAAAAATAATCAGAGAAAACAGATATACTTACATAGTGATTTTTTAGAGGCTGAAGCGGATTATTTGATGTTTTAAAGTTTCAAAACAGAAATTGTTTACAGTTATTCAGAATCACAGCTGTAGCGGCTTCCATTGGAAATCGACTGATGATTTATAATCGGATCGACGTGTCGGAGAAACAAATTGCGGAATCGATCGGTATCCGCGAGTGGCCATTAGTAAGACTGTTGGAGCACCCTCGTGGTCTCACGCGTCGAGCATGCTCGAATCAAGTGCTTTGTCTCGCCCTCTCGACTACCCTCGACTATACTCACTACATGTCACAATACTCGATTGTTAGCAGCGTATTAAATTCTGTTTAGACACGCCCTTGACAGCTTGTTTGGTGACAAAAGATTTCAAGTAGGATGGGTAGTGTTATAATTTTTATACGTGTGCAGTCTCCCCCAAGTTTGGTTTTAAGCGAGGCAACCAGTTGGAAACTTTGGTACGTGTTCCTCCATACTGATCAGAGGGGCGATTTGCATCAGCTTTTGTAAACAGCACACGGATCAAAATCCTTTCATAATTTGTTTAAATAGCTATAATAATAAATTGAATAGTAACTGCAAATATGAATAACTGCTTACTACTTGATGATGGAGCAGTGAATTTTACTCAGAAGGTAAGTGCGTCATTTTCATTGTAGAGCATTTTATAGCCATTCAGCATTTCCACGATTCTTTGAAGCTCATAACTAATGCACATAAATTACTATACAAGGGTACTTAACCGCGAAAATATGCAAAATTACGTGTAACGTGCAGCGCGAGCCACATGTGGGGGTTATTAGGAAAAGTGGAAATTGCAATAAGGGCGCTTTTAGAGCTCATACATGTTCATTCACGCGCCGTGGCACCACGAGTGACGTACTCCTTGTGCACTGTTTAATATTTAAATAACTCACTATTTTATTTTACTCTCAAATAAACATGAATGGAAAACCTTTGCTACTCTTAGAGCAAGGAGTTCGTTCCGTTTATTACCTTTCCTCCAGTAGGTTGTATCGAAGTATTCCGCGATGAGACCGCTTAATACAGATAAGGCACGCCGCACTACACAGTAAAGGGGATGCACAAAGCAAGCTTCGAGGAAAATCCATCCACTCCCAGTAATGGTTATTTGATTAATACCAGAGTTGTTGTAATAAAATAGAGTGACTGATAATCCATCCAATAATTAAGCGCCATTATTAATGAAGCAGTTCATAATCTCCACTTTAACTTAATTGGAATACATCTAATTAAAGTTGCTCTTACAGGAATGAAGCGATGGCGAAGTTGTATCCTACCTTTATTAAATCGATTCTTCATTAACAGGCTATCAGTGTTTTATTTAGTAATTACTGACAAAATAGCAGTGGTCATTTGCTGACATAATGTGAACATAACTCCGACCACTCATTTAGCTCAGATAATTGCGCTCAACGGCCCTTTTAAGCGAACTGCAACACATTTATTAGTAATTTAATTGTAGTGGATTAAAACGAATATACTGACATCGGCGGTCTGTTAATTGCCACTCGATATTACAAGAATCGCGACACGGCCACTCGAGGCAGTAGTCGAATGTATTGTGTGCACCACTGTACCACTTCACTGCAGAGCTTTTGTATAACATTCGTGGTATAACAATGCAATCAGATTATTGTTTTTGAACAATCGATGGTACTGTTCGTATTCGACGGAGGATCAGTTGCAGCTCATCCAATTTATTTTTTTATTCTAAAAAGCTGAGTGCTGTTGATGCTTTTTTGATAATTAGAAAATTAGAAAATTATTTTTATGTGTACCTACATAATATAACAGCATTGAATACAGCCTCCGACAGTTTTCGTTTTCTTAGCCTTCGGTCAGGTTCGTCAAAGTAAAAACTGGAGTGAAAAATTAGTCCTTTAAGAAACTGTTCCCTTTACCGTACACCTCTAGGCAGAATGTGGCAAATTGCGGCGCATGTAGTACACACGGCTACACATCAAGCTATACATTTCCAGTATAAGCTGACCTCGCATTGTACGGAAATCCTATATAATGCGAGATCAGCATTAACTGGAAATGTATAGCTTGATGTGTAGCCGTGTGTACAAGGGCTATACAAAGGGACATGAGAGCCCTCGGTGGCAGCCCTGGGTTGCCAGCGGCGAAGCGAGCCCCTACCACGATTTATGCACGCGCCGTAATCGATGTATTAATGTCTGGCAATACCGGCAATTATGCGTGACACTTTATTTATTTACTAGTGCCCGCCCGTGGCGTGGATCGGTCGTTTTTATTGTGTTTTCGTTTTAAAGGTTAAAATAGCAATACGGAAAAGTTTGCTAGTCGAATTAGGAAAACGGTTTTGTTTTAACTTAAATATGTATAATTGTAAGTACCTACTATTTCGTTCTTTATGCATAAATAATTTGAAACGATGAGTGAGTTACAATTGCATGTTGCCAATACCTGTAAACGTGAATATCTTTGGACTCCACCAGCAAAAGAGCCTACTTCTTATCTTCGTATCTCCTTCATGTCACTCACAATCACCATCTTAAAATACTTTTAGGCAGAAACCGGTACAAAATTACACTTTCGTTCCTTTACGGTAGGCAAAGGCAAACCAGTAGACAGCCATACAGCCAGCGAGCGATGCATTCGAATCATTCGGACGATTGAATCGATTAATCCGGCGCGTTGTTTGCAAACAGCCTGGTTGGGCGCCCAGTCGCCGTCGCGATGTGACACGCATGGCCACCTTCGATAGAGCTTTGTCGCTTACTGCATGATTTACTGTTCGTATTGCGGATAGCTTACCCTTTTGGTTTCAATTTTCAGGTTGTTTACTATATCTCGAACGTAAAATTCTGATGAGTTAATCTCGATTAAGAAGATATTTTCAGCAAACTTCTTCAATACCGTATGATTCGAATTTACCTACACAACTACTGGGTACTACTAAGGAAGAGAACTTTTGCTCTTTTATTGTCGGTATTATTTCTATTACGGATTAAGTACGAGTTAATCGATTGTCGGTAATCGAGACTAATGGTGCACATTCGACGAATTTTAGTCGTGTAGCTGTTCGTTGTGATGCTGCCGTGATAGATGTAAACTCACGGAGCGCAGCGATGTAAACTCAAGAAGTTGAAAGAAAAAAGAAAAGAAAGAAAAATTGTTTATTCTGCACAAACTAAAATCATAGCCTATAACTAGAGAATTTACTGTTATATAAGTTCTATTTCGGGTCTCGTTTAAGCTCTGTGTCAAATTATATTGCAAGCAATAGGTTCAGTAATATTATGTTATACATACAAACAGACACTTTCAGATTTATAATAATTGATGTGAATGTAATAAAAAAATCTCTCATGCATAGGACTGAATTTTTAAATACCAATACCAACAAAAAGTTGCAGAAAAAAACAAATAAAAAAGAAAGCGATGAAAAATGTGTGTGTCGAACAATAATGAAATTCCTCCATTGCGCAACTCACATAAAGGAGATTAATCAAGAAAATGGTTTATGTCTAGCAGCTCCTGTTGTATGTTGGCAATTACTAGCACTAATTAGATATCTTTTTACACAGTTTGTGTCGAGGAAATGTTTTATGCGACATGAACATTTACAAAAAGTTGTAAGCGATACAAAACACAAAACTATGGTAGATATCTATTAGAAACGTTATTAGGTTGGCTTTCCTTAGAAAAAAGAATTTTCAGAAAGTAAAAAAGAACAATATGGAAATTGATTCAATTTTTTTTTACAAAGATTAGAAATTGATTATTATTGGCTTGGCTACAGACCTAAATTATAGATGATTCGATCTTCGCAAATACCAAAACATGTGAAAAATGCAGAGCAAAAAATGTTAATCTTATATCAGATTGTCTCGTGAAACCTACCTTTATTCTTAGTTCACAAAAATAATATCAAAACTCACTATTACCAACCATGTTCACTATCCAAACAAAACTCAACGTTTGCCAACAGTCATGAAAGTTTGATGAAACGTACGCAATATTCAGTAGTTTCAGTAGTTAATCGCGACACTTTGCTGGTACTACAGTCATAAGCACTGATAGTTAATTTACGAGGAATGCATGAATAGCTGAGCGTGTGATTCTGAAGCGCCTGCAGTTGGCTCAAGAGGTTCATTTGAAATTCATATAGTAGACGTCACGGCTGTAGAGAGACTGAATGGGGTTGGTTTTTTGAGCGTAGTTTGAGGCTATAAGTATACCTATATACTCATATATATAGCTTCCGCCAGCGGCTTGCCCCGCACAATATAACTATATAAATGATAGCCTTTGTTATACAGTGATAATATAGCATTTTACTAGATTTTTTTTTGAATGGGTCTTGTCGTTTTTGAGTTTATTCATTACAAACAACAAACAAAAATACAAATCTTGTCTCTTTATATAATATTAGTGTAAATACGTGATTATTGTTTAACGTTAGTGATAAATTGCAGTCATGTGCTCATCACTTTAATTTTGGATTGGAAATTTCTATTGAAGCACGAAATTTGTTTTTTAACCCCCGACGGAATAAAGAGGGGTGTTGTGTATCTGTGTGTCTCTCTGCGGCATCGTAGCTCTCAAACTTCTGACCCGATTTTTTTGTGTTTTTTGAAAGGTGTCTTGATCGAGAGTAGGGTTACCAGGCCTAAAAATGCAAAATCCTGTCTGACATGTCTAAAAATCCTGATTTTGAAAAAAAAGTCCGGTCACGCACCTGTATTAAATAAAAATCATAGTATTTAAGTACGTTTTTATTTACTTATATTATTTAGACCCATATTTTTGGTTGCTAGCAACCGCATTCAAAAAGTTGTTTTTTCCAGCTATTTCTCAATAAAATTGTTCACACGTCACGTGTTTATAGTTATAATGCGTAAGCAATATGGCTCTCACTGACTCCACTGAAAGTCTGTTTCTCTCTTTGGTCCACTGAGAAGTCATGAGAGAAAAGACTCTCTCCACATTTGCATTGTGTGGCAAAATACTACAGAAATATTGACAAATCTTCAGAAATTCTGATTCCGGGACTTCCGGGCTCAGTGCGTGCGGCACCCGTCGCTTGAGCGGGCGGGAGGACATGCAAGTATGGCAAAAATCCGGTCTGACGTAAAATCCGGGCGGAGTCCGGTCTAACACGTAAAAATCCGGCCTAGACCGGCTTTATCCGGTCAGATGGTAACCCTAATCGAGAGTGTTCTTAGCTAAGATTTAAGAAAATCAGTTCAGCCGTTTTAAGATTATCTGGTTTTTTTCTAGTTGATGAATGGCTCTCAGCATCTTTCACAGGTCTGTCTAATCGGGTCGACATTTGGTATTCTGTTACTTCAATGATATTAGAACATAATAACCTTGAACTGATGCTGCAACATCGCCTGAAATCAGGACAAACTTCACTTACCAACTTACAGCAGAGGTTTCGTCCGTATCATGTTTGGGCTCATCGGAATGGTCTGTATGAATAGGTTATAGATGGTGATCAGGGTCTGATGATGGAGAAGGAAAGAGGATAAAGTAGTTACTAGTTTAACCGTAAAAATACGTTCGTTTGTGTCGGGGTTGTTTTTTCTTCCTTAAACAGGTGCCTATGTATGTTAGATGTTTTAAAGGCATTTATGTTTTATAACAGCACCTACACCTTAGAGAACGCCTAGACTGATTTTCAATTTTCGTGTTACCAGAAGAACTAGAGAAAACAACGAGAGTTTCCTCAAAAGACCATTTCAGACACTAATCTACATGGTCCTCATATGGCTTGACCATGATTATTTCTGTACTTTAAAAGATATTGTGAGCTCTAATATTTTTTTAATATGACGCGTAACAGTGATTCCGATATCCTATTTACAGAATAAACAATTTCATTTCAGATATTTTTATAAAACGAGATAATGACAAGCAGAATAATTAAAGCTTTAAAACTGCACCACCAATTATCCCGGCATCCCGAATATTGATCGAAAGGATGTGAATTTGTATTGACCGCAGATAAGTAATGTGGCGAATACATTGCTGCCACTTTGTTCGAATTAATTAATGGGATTGGTGGGATATTAATGGGAATATTAAAAATAAATCATGTGTCTATCCATGTGTGAGCCGGGAAAATTGGAAAAGCTTGGAACCCTGGTAACAGCCGGGATTAACGACGGTACGCAAAAAATATTAGGAGTTTAAGCGATTAATTTTTTATTCATAAAATATTGATGTTTTCCCCGTGTTATGAATAGCTATCATGATAGTCGTAACTCAAACTTCTAAATATATTTCGGGCCCCAAAAAAAAAAGCGTAAGTGAACATTCGAACGGCGAAAAAATATTGTCTCGGAAATACAAAATTTCAATGAAATCCCCCATGTCATTTATCCAAGACATTGTCGCTTCTGTGGAGGTTGACTCAGTGGACCACCCATAGCGGCTTAGCGCGGATTCTTCGCTCGCTTCGACGTAAATAAAGCGTTGCCAACACTATACACTTTTTCAACATAACAGCCTGTGATAAATAATAACTGTTCAGTATATTCACATGACATTCGCGTTTAATATTCTATGGGTTAGCTTTTAGCCGGAAAGTTTTAATAGTCTATCACAGTATGTACTCTGATATTTACAGGTTGAATGTTTCCTTTATAACCTTTTGAGCAATAGAACAAAGAACAATGAGTAGTGGCTGTCCACGTTCCAGTTTTTAAGCAATTAAGAGTTTTCGGGCTACCATTAATAATTAGATTAATTTTTAGATGCAAATTATCTTTTTTTTTGGTAGTTCATATTTTGTTACTAATACTATGAGTCTTGTTACTTGAATTAAATCTATAAATAAATAAATATTTATAAATAAATAAATATATTATATAGGTATATTATGCTGTTTACAACTTGTGAAAGTTTTTAAAACTGATCATTCTAACCCTGTAGGTTATGAGAATGCCGTTTTCAGTAATGTTATTTTCATTGCTATAAAATTATTAGATAACTGTAAATAACAGTTCATCCGCAGTTTTCCATTCTCAGTCGATAACTGAGTATTACCGATGTCTGTCTGATCTTCCGCTGAGCACTGGAAATAGCTTCCATTTTTCAGCATTCTCGTTCACCCCACCATTAGCGAGATACCCACAAACCGCTCGCCTCGAAAGCAAATAAAGATTTGGAATACCTTGAAACTTTCCACGGATTTAAAACCAATCACAAAGACATATTGGACGGAGATTTTGATTGTTTATTTAGGATTAAATCTTCGGAACGCATGATTTGTTTTTAATAATGAATTTTTGATTGGATTCATACGATGAATATGGATCGAGGTTGCGTGGTTTGAAATTTTAGCCACACTTTTTTGACTTTGACAAATATTCATGTTACAAGCCCGAATATTTTAAATGCAATTTTTCACGAATATATTGGACACTTACCTATATCGCGGAATAACGAATAGGTATACGATCAGGGATGTTATATTGGCACTGTATTGGAAGCCTATGTGAAGTATCTACAGTAATGTATTGCACATTGCACAGCCCGTTACAGGCCACAACCGTCTGAGCGGCTAATACCTACAGCTGAGTACTAATGCCTGCCTAAATCCGTTTTAGGTACTAGGTATTTACAAAAGTTATACCTAAACTTAGATATGTGTAAGCATCTTCAAATATTTATAAGTAACAAGCGTCTTCAGACAAACATACGAAAGCTTACGTATGATGCTTATTTACATTGTAAATTACAAGTGCGACATTCACAGCTATCTGGAAGGCGCAGAGAATCCTCCGGCTTCTTCCAGAGCAACAAAGGTGACATTTTCATTTAAAATATCGCCGCGTCGGTGATCCAGCGTTACTGTATTTACATAAAACACTCGTATTCAGCAAATTATGCGGGTATTCGAATGTTTTGATCGCGGAATCCAGATGGAGCCGGTATAAATCTCGCTTTGAGCTCGGCCGGCATTCCTAGCAAGTTACCGAACAACAGTAATGAAGGTTTAATCTGCTAAATTCCTGCATAATCCGCCGGGATCTCGGAGACTCGGCTTTGCTCTCTACCTATAATTATAACTTTAGTTGTACGTGTCTTTATTAATTCGTAAGCAGATGAGCACAGTGAGGATTGCGCGATAAGTAACGTTTAATTGTAGTGAGAACATACGTTTATATTGTTGTCTCCCTTGTGCTACATAAATATACCTGCGAAATTACCTGAGCACAATGAACAGAATCCTGCCGGACAAAGAAAAGAATCCCGTCTTGAATAGGACATCAATTTCAAGGCAAAACTTTAAGAAAAGTTAGGAACAAAACGGAATCCATAAAACATCAGATCTTAATACTTAATCACACAAATTACGTCTATTTCAAGAACAGACAATAAGTCCATAATTTCGCATCTCATTAGCGCGCCTTTCTCAAATTCACAAAGATGTCGTAATAAATTTTAATACTTTTCGTAGCGGCCATTACAATTTGCGCAAACGACATCGCATTACACGAGGTGGCTAAGAGCACATTTTAAAAGGGCGTCTGAATAATTCCACCAGGACTTGTACCGGGACTACCGACTGTAGTTAGGACACTCCGTTCTTAATGACTACGTATTGTTTTAAGGAACTCAGAAATGTAGAATACGGAATTAAGTTTTAACTTTGTTTTATGAGACACAAAGATAAAAGGTTCTTTTTTGAGGGTTTTCCTCGGTGAGTTGGGAGTGAAAATGTGTTCCTCACGCTGGAATACTCGCTGCGGAATTTTATTCATTTTGCAACACCCTGGTTTTAAAAGGGCCTTTTGAATGTAATTACTAATTTATTCTTCTGCTTATCATTATTAGTCTCAATTATAATCTGCTCATATTTTAAACTCTATAATGTTGTAAAAAAGAAATAAGAACATAAAAACCAGCCAACTGCGTGTCGGACCACGCACAATGAAGGGTTCCGTAGCGGGGATGAATTTATACCAAGAATAAACTTAACATTGTATTTGAAAAACATGTTCTCCCATACAAAATGTATGGGAGAACATGTTTTTGCAAATGTAACTTGGTCGATAATTACTCGTTAAAGAGCCTACTTAGCTGTGATAGTTTTCCTTTTAATTTCGTTATATGTACATACTACTGTGAATTTTTCCACATATCCAGCTGCACGTGCCAGCCAGCCACTTACCATTTAGCTGGCAGGGGGGGGGGGGGGCACACGTGACTCTAACAAAAATTAGCACTTTAAAGCTTAATATTTTGCTAACGGATCCTTCAATCCAAAATGGGTTTCAACAAACTCACAATATTTTTGAACGACCTTTTCATGATTTTATTTTACCACTTTGTCAGCTTTCTAGTGCTAACAGTCTCTGCGCTAAGCCGGGGACAGATAGACAGACGGACATGGCGAAACTATAAGGGTTCCTTGTTGACTACGGAACCCTAAAAAATGGGAGCAGTCGGAAGCTAATAGCAATTACGTAGTTAATTTTAAACCTTTGTGTACATTTTAAATCCTGTAAAGCTTGAATTTATTGTAAATAGACAAAATACATTGTTCCTGCCGCGTGAAATATTCAGTGGAATCATAAAATTAATTATTAACATGAATGTATTGTTATAAATAATACAACTCATGAATATAGAATTGGATGACATGTAAATAGTACTTAAATATATTATTATTTATAATGTGTAAAAATAAAATGAGTGTTATGTATTTTTATTAAAAAATTACTCTGATGAAAAAATGTGGTTAATTCAGTGGGCCTCCCCCTGCAAATTAGCGGTAGGTCGAACGCACGTATTTTGTATCGCTTATACATACATATAACAAGTACCGCGCACTGCAGTGAACAAAACGCACCGAGACACCGACCAGTATAAACTAGTTGTGGTTTTTAGATGGTGTATCCAAAAACCACAATTACCAGTACCTAGTAAATCTTTAGATCTTAAGAAAAAGTAGACCTTAATAGGCCTTAAGGCTGTCAACGGTTTGAACCCAAAACTGCTGGGGTAATCTTTTTTTTAAAGAAAAATGTGCTTATTTTTCATGTGCAGACCCGTGACTGCGCTTGATAAACCGTATACGGCAGAAATAACGTACTGCATCCCACCGCACCGCAGTGCGCGCTAGCCCTAAGAAATACAAATGTTAAGACAAGTCATAACCTCATCGAATAATAACCAAGCTCTATTTCATGGCACATCTGTGCCCTTGTCTATGCCAACACCTTTCGAGAGAGCATTGAGATAATTGCGGGATAGGCGCGGTACTTTGTTGGTCGTCGCTTTTGCAGCGCTGTGGTGCGCTTTGTGCTGCATAATAACTGGCGTTACATTGTTCGATGACAGCTGTGACACGCCTGTGGTCGATCTGCGACGCCGACGCACGTTTGCGTTGCGTGTTCATTAAAATAATGACGCGGTCTCGCAACGTGTGCTATGTTGTAGTTATCACGTTCTGATTGGTGAACTTGTTTGGGTTTTTGCTGTGGTATGATTTTAATAGGGATATTTTGTTTTTGGAATGGATTAATTAGTGTTAAAACTATCACAGTACGTAAGATTTTATTTAGCTTGTCCCGCCCTATTTAGAAGTATATTTCTGCCAATCGTCCGTTGCGACCAGCTGAAGAACACAACATTTTGTTGTTGAAGTTTGTTTAAATTCTATGGGACTATAGTGGAGTTTGCTGAATTTTTTTCTTAATTATGTACACCATAAAAATTATAGACATAAACATATTTTTTTATAGCTGTAAAAAAATAATACCAATATAAATATAAAATATATATCTATAAATATAATGAGCTTTATTAATGTCTTGAGGCATAACTAACTTGGAAAAGTGAAAATTTGCATTTATGTTCAATAAAGCATCTTCCTAACGAAGTAAACAACGCATAGCGAATGCCAATACCTAATAATCCTCGCTGAATACCACTCAATGATATCTCTGCCGACTACACTAGGGAAATAAGCGTAATATTCTATTTTGCAACCAACACAGCTTTATGTGGCAGCTAATCAAGCGGGAGTAACGATGGCAGACATCAAAGGTTTCATAACTTCTTCACTCCGCTCGACGCTTTCAGGATTATAAATAAATATCGCATTCTCTTTTGTGTGCAGCGTAGAAATATTCAATTTTAAACACCCGTCAAATTGTTTGAATAGGCTTTAAAGGTGTGAAAGATTGCGCTTTTGATCGAATTAAATATTAATTATAGTGTTTCTTTTGAAAGCGAAAACGGTAGCAACTCGTTATAGGTACCTACTTTGTTTGCAACTTTTCAGGACCAGTTTTTCTGTGCCACTCACACTTGACCTGTATACTTGTTAGCTCTTAGTGCCTTTGTTTATGTTGTCAGTTGTCAGTTGTCACTACAAATAAAAGTATCGAATTGCACAAAAATAATGTGACATCCATCTATTTTGTGTAGTTTTGTTCGCAACTTGGGCTGCCGTTTTAATTTTCCGGTGTGAAAAGCACCCTACGCAATACTATATGCTTGTTTTTCTGTAGGCTCCGAGTTACCTTTTCTAAACAACAAAATATATTCGAAATTTTTGGACCATGCAGGTGAAGAGGCTTTGGCTCAACTTACATAGCAACTGGATGGAAGCGAATTTTTGTAACGATATTTTTCATAGCAAAATGAACTCTGTGTCAATTAGGTAAAGTAAAAACTAGATACGAGCTTGTAACTGCCGGAATGACCGTTTTTTATATTTTTATTGTAATATGGGCCAGCTCTTGACCTCTATCTCGCCTGATGGAAAGGGATGGATTAGGTCTATGATGGCGAGCGTGCCCAGAAGATGCGTGTTCACTATTGCTTTGAAGGTAGACTGGGTATACGTGGAAACGGACACAGGCGCGGCGCAGAGAGTTCCACACTTGACCTTTGGCATACATGTGGAGAGAATTCGCGAGAATTCTCCAGAAAAGCGCGACCTGTTATTTGGCTCGTATCTAGTTTGTTTTTTACATTATTGACATAAAGTTCATTATGCTTTGTAAAAAAAAACCGCTGTGGGCATAGTCCGCGTGATGACCGATAAAAGACAATTCCCGTATTTTTAAAAACGTTCGCATTCTAATCTCAGTTTCAATCTCTCAAAAAAACCTACATCTTGGATAAGTTTTGACATTGAAAATACGCACGGACACGCTTCCATACGCTCCGACGCGCTCCTGCTCTGTCAAGCAAGTGCGACTCCTTACTTTAATCATTTAGCAATGTAATTGAACTCCACCTCGATAAGTTTTAAAATGAAAATCTTTTTCATTGAAGAGATATCAACAACAGCACAGTTTACGGCTTCAGATACCAATAAACTGTAAATGGATCGTAAATATTGGAAAGCGTAAAATTTTTAATCTTCGCTGAAGAGTGGGTATTCTCACTTTGCTCTGTTTGCTTGTTACGATTCGATCGGATTAGTGCTTATTGCTATTTCATTTTAGAAATCGAGTTCTTGTGAGTTATAAGCGATCAGAAATTAAATTGAGATTTCATTAGTCGTGTCGATTTGATGCAACATAACGTTGTTTAAAATGTGGTTTTATTTGGCCCTGTTTTTTTTTTTTAGAAGTTATTAAGTATTCAAACGACAATTGCCACCATTCGCAAATCTGGTCCCCGCGTTGCTACTGAGAAGTGATGGAAAAACCCAATAACACGGCTCGACTTGAGAATCGAACTTGTGACCCCATTCCCAGAAATCTCCCTAGTGACCACTAGATTGACGAGGTCCTAGAATATTTATAGGTCACGATAAGTGTTGTAAAATGATGAAGGCACAAATACAATCGAATATTCTCCCCTAAGCATTGAAATCAGTTCAGTAAATCCAAGCGTACATTACAGCCGCAACGGACCGCAACGCATTTTTATACAAAAAGTGCGGTGCGGCCCGCCTGTAGTGTGCGTTGCTTCATCGAAAATATACGAAAATTATGAAGGAGGGTTTATGCCAGCTTTAAAATGCAGCATTCATCTGGATTTGTAAGTGTATAGTAAACAGAACAATACGTATATGTTCCGGGGCATTGAATACGATCGATGAGTGGGACACCCAACTGATTTCCCTTCCATTGAGTCTGCTCGTTCCACTGTCCACATGCTGTCGTAAATAAAATGCCCTGTTACTACTAGCATTATTTATTCGCGATCACATGATATGTTGGGGCTGTCGGTATTTGTGAATGTGAAGGGATGATGTGAATATAGTATTTTGTTGTCTTTTGGTTGATAGCTTCCTTGAACATAACACAGTTCCTTTCTTCAGCTTACGTTCTTTGAAAATGATAATATCTTAATCAAGAGTTTTAGTATGCAGATTATTGTCTATTGCCAGCAAAAAAATACCCTTTTGAATCTTCTGCTTGCCCGCAGAAGTTGCACTGCAGTGTAAGTAAAGCTTTTTGTTTATATATCCTCATGTTTAGAAAGGCGCTGGTCAAAGGCAACCCACGGTTAAGCTACGGACGTGGGCTTAGCTTCGCTTTGTATATAAAACGTGGCCGAAGTCCGCTGCCAACCACGGTCACCTACGATTGCGGGCTAGCAAACAAATGAACCGCGACACTAAAGTGGAAAACCTCTCCGTGGTCGTCCTAAGTAGAGGTGGACGCTCGAGCAACTTAGTAACTACACCTACATAGTTTGTAGGCATGTAGATACAAGTACATCCTATCCAATATGTCCGTCAGGGGGCGCCTCGTTTGTATAATAATAATTGGAAATTGGATTATGTCGCATGCCGCGTCGGAATGTTTGCTTTCATCAAGTGCTCACAGCCAATTCTGCTGTGCTAACAACGTTTTTTAATATAAACAATCCAGTGTAGTAGGATGCAAGCTTTGTCCTTTTTGTAACTGCCTGGACTAGTTTAATTAATGAAGTCCAGAGGGACGATTTTCGTGTCCTCTTTGAAGTGCTTCGGCGATGTTTACTTCCATGGAATAATCGTTTGCTGGAACGGTTTGCCAAAAACACATCGTTGACGGTTGCATGTCCTCCTTGTCCGAGAACACGTACCTACCATAAAATTATCAGACTGTGTGATGAGGAGTTATTTAATTTATCAGTATTTTACAATAGCCAGTAAATAAAAAGAGATTTCTTTTTTAAACAGTTCTGTCTCGCTGTTGGGTAAAAGTTTCTCCCATAACTATCAACGTTTCTCATCGTCGCCCTTTCTGGCTAATCTTTAAGACGTTCAGTGCCGGGAGCCCTCCTGGAGGGCTCACTCTAGTCACATAAGGGATAGTAACGAAAAACGTAATAAAAATAACATTTGTGTTCCTTCAGTCATTGACTTCCTTTACTTCCACCAGTTAGGTTTGGTTTGTTTCTAAATGGGTCCAGGGGCGACGGACCTGGGGACGTCCGTCGCCCCCGACTCATCAGGACCCGAGGTGGCGGCGCGAAGTGTTCCACGCACGCCCCGGGTGTAGTCAAACACCTCACCCCCCCCTGATCCAAGGAAGAGGCCCGCAGTCGCGGGCGACCAG
This sequence comes from Eupsilia transversa, assembly GCA_914767815.1. Classification (NCBI taxonomy): domain Eukaryota; kingdom Metazoa; phylum Arthropoda; class Insecta; order Lepidoptera; family Noctuidae; genus Eupsilia; species Eupsilia transversa. Next base: position 5,666,553 of record OU611880.1, read on the forward strand.
TCGGGGGTTTCGGAATATTCGTACGTTTCCGGGACCCCCAACGTAGGTGTGGAATGGAACACCGGGGTTTTTAGTCAGTAAGAGTCTAACAGACCCCTCCACCCGCCCCAGGGTAGTTTAATAGCTGCACAGTGAACTAACTAGTCACTGCAACAGCAGTGAAGTATCTAAGACACTTTGAGTAAATAGTGCACTATCCGGCATGCGGTTTTGAACTTGGTGGTGCAGCGCCGTACTACCAAATATACCTACTGCAGTGATAAATTCACAGGCTATAAAATGATTCGATATACCTACTAGTAAACTTCCAATGAACTGAATTGAACGACATTGTGGATATTGTAGGTTTATAATTCATCGATCACAGCATTGCTATATACTACGAGTCAAGTGCCGCCTTTGATCTGATCATGGATCGAGAGGCCATGGAATTTATAACCACAAAACGCCCGTTTAAATATTTTCCAAGAAATTACTTCACGTCAAAATTTTTACTTAATTGCAAATACGAAAGTGCTGAAACTAACAGATTGTTCCGCCGTAATCACAAATGAAACACTCCCCACCAACTTTTCATTTCCGTAATAATCCGTATCTGTATACAAACCGGTTATCATCAACTCATCACATCACTCCAGCTTGATAACAGTAGGTACGAGAGTGATACACGTTTTCGCACGGAGCCGGCTGCTTTGCAAGTTAATAACCTGTTTGGCGTCGTTCTAAAGGCTACATATTCACAATGGTGGAGCCTGGGCGTCCATCAGGAATCGGATTTGTGTGGAGAGCGGGTCATGCCGCTAGCGATAATGGAAAACGGATTACCGCGAACTCTCTAACTAAAGCCTGTGATCCGTTCATGTAGGTCGGCTATGTCTGTCGACGGAATTTGCATTGAACCCTTTATTACTGATGTTGTAACGTCTTGGTTGTTTTATTTAAGGTTTTGTTATGTTTAGATTGGATGTGGAGTTACTTAGAGTTGTTTTTTAAATGTACTGTTTTACTTCATTCCTATACATAACATAACATCACGCCTGTACTCAGCGAAGGGTTAGGCAGAGGTATACCTATAGTACACCCACATGTCACCACTTATGTTTAAGTCCCATGTAATAAGGGGCGAAGTCCCATGTAATAAGGGGCGAGCCTATTGCCATCAACCAGACACAAATCCAGACTCCAGGCTGTTACTGAGAAATTCCAGATGGAAAAACCCAATAACACTTTGCCCGGCCCGAGAATTGCGACCACTAGACCAACGAGGCAGTTCATTCGTATATTATTTTATAAACATAAAAAACCTGCTATTTTTAGTGTTAGCTTGTAAGGACTTATGGTTTTGTTAAATATTATAGTGTGAGTGCAAGGCTTGCACGTTGAGATACATCCTTGACGCCCTACATATGGCTTAAACTGTGCGGCACGGGTCATATGTGGTTGTCTCCTACTTATGCATAAAATGTCTGAATATTACCTACCTACGTACAACCGGGTGCATGAGAAATAATAATGTCGTCGGTACGCTATTTATGTCACGAGACGTTTTCTTTGAAGGGTTTAAATAAAGAGTAAGTGTGGGAGTAAGGTGCGTATTTAGAAATTTATGGTCGTGGGAAGATTATATTAAGTATCAGACTCAGTACCACGACTCAGTGACTCAGTTGAGTATAAGACTTAGTGACGCTAAAGTCGAGTGGGTTAAGTTATTGGGATTAATGGCAACTGCATTTTTGAAGCTTTCATTCTCATTTGCCACGAGTATTTGATTTTTATTAGCAAGATTTATTTAAATGCAATTTTGTATCCTTTTACTATACAAATGTACAGTTAAGGTGGGTGCCATTGAATGGTGCAGAGATACCTTTAATTTATATTGTAGCGATGTATGATGGAAACTAATCTGCATTATATAATAATTCGTAGTACTCATTTGGTGGCTAAATTTGGTACAAACAGAAATACAGTAAATAATAAATTGACAATTTTGCTTTCAACATAATAGTTTCAGCAATAATAATTTGTTGAGTGTACAGTCAGTAATAAATAATAATAGTTCTACCATTAGTGTCACATGCATTGAAAACGTCATTATTTGTAGAGAATTGGTAATAGTTCTGTGGAAAGTAAAAAATATAACCTAATTAATTGAATTTAGTTCGTTTCATAGAATAAATATTTTTTATAATTAATCTATGAGATAGATAACTTGCTCAAAGGATATTGCCATAATCTCCAGTCATTAAGTCGGATGTTCAAGTATTTACGTCACGTCATAATCAGTTGATATTGGCAATTTGACAAACAGAAGACTCTTCTCTCGGCACGAAGTTAATAAGAATAACTCATGCAAGAAATGCAAGAAGGAAACCGAGCTGCTTGGTATTATCTTGATAGCGTATTACTCCTTTACCCCGTCCGCCATGAGCTACACGCTGAACAGACACGCGTCTCGCGACAGCGACTGCGGAGAAAACAAATGAAAGAAGTGGTGTAGACCATGTCATGAGTCACCGAGTAGCCTCTTTCACAGCGACGGACTGAAACAGGTGGCACGTGCGTTAGTTAGTGGCTTGACGCAAGTAGTGACGCAAGTCATATCGCCCAAGGCCGTGTACGGGGCCTTACACTACATGTAGGCCATTTATTTTAATATGAAATCAGCAGTAATCTAATATTCTACGCTATTCTGGACGTGTTTAATTTTTCTAGTTAACTGTCCATTGTAGCCGGTCGTTATGCGAACGACCCGTCATTGTGTGCCGCATAATTGTATCATATTATATGCATTCGCCACAATGCAGTACACAGGGCGAGGCCACGCTATTGCCCATTGACCACAACACAAGGAGAACAGTAGGCTGAGTTTATTATTTATGAATGAGGAATAATCGTAGCGGTGTGCGGTGGTGCCTTGACGCGGTGCATTGATTTGCGTTGCTGTTTGACGAGTGACTTTGATTAAAACTGTGTGGTTTCTTCTACTGCTGTATTTTTTTTAAACTTTTATCAGGACTCACCAAATATATGCAGTTGTTTATAAGTTCCAGCTAATTTCACTTAAAATGACATACATATACCAAGTATCTAGGTAACCATCTTGAATACTAAGTTGCTCTACTGTTAATTGTATGCAAGGCCAGTGTTTGCGGAGCATGTTTATCACACGCCTTGCACTATCTCTGGAAATAATTCGTTATGTTAACATTAGAGTGTATTTTTCTTAATTTTTTATGGCATACTGTATGGCGTTTCTTACAAATATAAACATTCAAACCTTATATTAAGTCATTGATGTGAAAACTCCTGATTTTCGTATTGTATTTGAATTGTTTACCAAATCAGCAATTTAAGGCATAGTTACTATACAACGTCTATCGGTTATGACGCAATACCAAATGCTCCCCAGAGCCTTACTTATCAATAAATGTTTCAATCGGAATAGCATTTACGAGCACTTTAGACTTACTACGAAATAGCGTGAATTCCATTTTGAGTTGAACGTAATGTAATTAACGACTTACTTGCGCTCTGATGCCTGGTCGATTCATATAAAAAAATAGATATAATAGGTGATTATAAAAGGTGGGTTCATCCTTTAGATAATATAATATAACATCACGCCTATATTCCTCGAAGATTTAGGCAGAGGTGTATCTGTAGTACACCCACATCTGGCCGGTTATGTTTAAGGGTGAGTTGGCGAGCGTATTGCCATCAGCCGCGCACAAATCTAGACTTCGGTCTGCTACTGAGATGGTGCCAAAACCAGATGGAAAAACACAATATCAATTTGCCTGACCCGGGAGTCGAACCCAGGACCTCATGCACTACATGCATTACATGGGGTAATAGTAGTACACGACCATAAACAGAGTGGATGATAATGTTTTACTTAACCCTTTTATTAAAGTCATCGAGAACATATTAACGTATAGAATTTGAGAGAAACAGTTAGGTACAAGAAAGCTGCATAATCAATATTCCCACCGCTGGGAGGACTCTTCGAGAAGGAGTGGGCTGTAGTCTACCACGCGGGCCCAGTGCGGGTTGGTAGATGTCATATGTCTTCAAATTTTTGGTTCTAGGACATGCCGCTTTCCTCACGATGTTTTCGTTCACCGTTTTGAGAGGAGTGATGATGAAATTATTTACACGCAGTAAAGCGCGTGTTTGGGTTCGAACCCACGACCTACAACTCGTAAGGCGGGGCCGCTACCACTGGGCCACCACTGCGTTGTATACTTACAAGTTGCTTACCTACATAAAAATATTTAAGATTTTTAATTGTTTTCGTCGTTAAACTGTTTATTGTTTGTGAACAGTATAACAATATTTTATTACCTATTCTGAGATTTAATAAAATATTTTCCACATAAACTCAGCGAGCCCAGTTGATCTTTTGTTCTAAGAAAAAGGTTCTTATTAAGGTTCCGTATGTCCGAGTAAAAAACGGAACCCTTGTAGGGTCACTCATGTGTCTGTCTGTCTGTGCGTCTGTCACAGCCAATTTGCTCCAAACTTAATGGACCGATTAAGTAGAATTTGGTAAACATATCTATTTCTGTGACCCAAAGCACGGATGTGTTACGTAAATAAATTAATTTTGAATATCTCTTTTGGGAGATAGATTGTACCGTGTGATATATCAAATGAAATGACTTGCTGTGAGGGTCCCATGTAATTTATTTTTTTAATTTTAATATACTTAAATAGTTTTAAAATTATTTATGTCCGAAGACACTAAGCCTAAAATAAAAAATAAAAAAACAGGATATAGACATTATTGCAGTTGGGATGTATGGGAGAACATGTTTTTCAACTACAATGTTAAGTTTGTTCTTAGGATAAATTCACCCCAACTACGGAAACCTTCATTGTGCGTAGTCCGACACGCACTTGGCCGGTTTTTTTAATTGTCCTTAGGACTTTTTATAACAGATGGAACTGCGCAAGTCATAAATTATCTTTTATTTTATATCTTCAACCTTTGTTATCATTTTTCACTCAATAAAAGAAGCGCCCTGATTGTTCCCACTTATTCCATAAATAAAAGTAAAACGCGTTCATATCAACATGAACGTTTTTATGATTATTCTATTTGCTTAGATAAGGGGAATACGTAGAGTGCTCAATTAAGTATAATTACCTCATACGCATAATATATTTTATGTCACTTTGTCAGCTTAATTCTCCTACTTGAATATTATTATCATAAAAAAAGGTACGCGCGTCCGCACTAATAGCTGTATCATGTGATAAAGTTGCTCAAACAACTTTGACCTGTAAACCAAGCACGTAAAGAGGAAAATTCTAGTTTACTTAATATGAATTTGTGTGTTTTCCTGCAGGGCACTGTACTAGATATCAAGAGTGGTCTCGCAACGCCACATTATGTCATAATTAGAAGAAATTGCGACGGTATTATAGTGGGAGCGCTAAGAGGATTCAAAATCTCCTTCAGTATAAGGTATGTGGTTAATATAAGCTTAGGAATATAGAGGGAAATTATAAAGCAGTGTTTAATTCTGAAATTTAGCTAAAGAGAGCGTGTTTACAAGTCCTAAGACGTCGCGCATCGTCACGCTTTCTTACGTTTGCCGCGGCCGAATATACAAGTACACAAATACCTAACAAATAACTGTCATCGATAATAAAATACCGCTTGAATGGCGCCTAAAGTCACTCTTCTAAATAGCCCGTCTCAAACTTTGTTTTTAAATAAAATATTAATAATCCAGCTATCGAACACAACCAAAAACACTCAGTAAAGTACAAGTTGAAGTTCGCAAAGTGCTATAAAAATGCTGGGCACGATTTTTTAACGGGCATTGTATTATTTGGTGTGTGTTCTGTTGCTCTAGTACATAAATCGTGTAATGGGTGGTATAAGCAAGCAAGTTGCCAAATAATTCACACGCAAAGTGCTGTAATAGGCTGGGGGAGCGAGCATAAACAATAAAATGCTATAAAAATTCACAGGGAAAGTGATTTTACCGTAACAACGAGCAAAAGCTTTTTACGGACCACATTATGATATTAAATGTTCCTTTAATTTAGCATGGTTAGCGTTTTGAGCCACATTAAGGATCGATTTCATTGTTAACGCTAATTTTGTGGCTCCCGGACGTATTTATGCGATATTTTCACTTACGAGGCGCGTCATAAAATTTTAATGATGCAGTGTACCATTATGGCCTAAATAATATGTTGGAAAACGACGTCAAAATGTGACGGCTTTTCGTAGATATTTAGTTCCATAACACTGTTGGAATAATAATTATATTCAAAAATTTAAAATTACCAACGTTAAAAACCATTTTTCATGAACTACTCCACCAATAACTACTTTAATTTAAAAAAAAGAAGATCATCTGAAATTCTAGGGAAATAAAACACTATTCTTATTGGAACCCAGGGACTCTTTGATACTGGAGCGCCGTCGACTTTTCATTGTATTGCCACGTCTTATCTATTAGCATAATTGCCACAATGGGCTCTGAGGCCCAAAAGCCTGTATTTTTAGAACAAAAATTGCTTTACAGAATAATTTTCTGTATTTTAGAACTATTTTACCTAGCTGCAAAGTAACTAATATAATATCAGTTAGCGTAGGTATTATTAATGACATAATGTGCGAGTACATTAGGTACCTATCTCTAGCGAATACTATGTTTATTGTGTTTTAGTTTTAACCTAATTATAATAGTAATGGGCTAGTTGATTGTACTGACTGTCGTTAAAACAATCACTTTATTGCACTCTCTGGAATTCCAGCATTTATACATGGTTTGCTTTAGTAACCTTTGTTGTAACTAAACAAAATAAATTCTGAATATACTATAAGATTTAAGTGAAAGTATGTTGATCTAGACCTACAGTATTCTAAAGTAAAAAAAATAGGTATACTTTATATCAATGAAAGGAGCTCGTGGCTAAGTTATAATAGCCGCATGGGTTGGTCAGTGGATGGGTGACCATCCGAGCCTCGTCTGTGCCTCGGAAAGCACGTTAAGCAGTTGGTCCCGGCTGTCATTCGTGGATCTTTGACAGTCGTTACTAGTTTTCAGAAGCCCGAAAGTCTGACAACCAGTCTTACCAAGGGTTATCGTATTACCCAGTTACTGGGTTGTGGAGGTCAGATAGGCAGTCGCTCCATGTAAAATACTGGTAATCAATGTATATAATGTATTGTAAAAGTTTTCACAGTGAGATGTGTACAGACAAAACTAAGGTGAAGTCTGCTTGAATTGAGCTGTCATTTCATCTAATGCTAGGGATTGACAGCTCTCTTGAAACTCGCTTCACCTAAGTTTACATGGCGAAATTCTAACAGAATAGACTGAAGTAAAGTTCCTCTCATTACACGAAGTCAAATGTAACGTTTACGTCAACCAGTAGCACAACTAAAATATTACGCAAAAAAAGTTAAGTCACCTCTCAAGTGAAAAAAAAACCGGCCAAGTGTGTGTCGGATCACGCACTATGAAGGGTTCCGTATTTGGGATGGATTTATCCCAAAACCAAACTTCACAACATGTTCTGTGTCTTTAAAAACATCCCATACATTGATGTACGTCACGTTCAATTCTCCAACTGTAAATGTAAGTTAGGAATGGCAAAAAAAAGTGAAAAATGTACAAATTAACAAAAAAAAAACGACTTTTTTCTTTATTTGTGCTGTGAGAGCATGCTCTTGCTTCTAAGTCAATGGGAAGTACCCTATAGGTATTGATTTATTTGCGAGTATCAAAATATGTCGCATAAATGGCCGTATTTTTTTATTGCATTGCCTTTAGAAGGTTCTTTTTTTTGAGCACCAAGGGACCACTGTCTTACGTATTTGGTGTTAATTTCAACTTGATACCTCCACGCATTCCTGAGAAAAAGGTTCTTGACAGACAGACAGACAGATGGACGGACAGACGGACAATGAACGAACCTATAAGGGTTCCGTTTTTTTCCTTTTGAGGTACGGAACCCTAAAAAGTAGGTGGGTAGTGCAATAACCAGTCCTGTCCCAGTTGACCTTAATAACCTGTCTGAGATGACAAACGGCTGACACCCGTTAAGATGGTTATTAGATTCTGCGTCGACACTCGACACGTTGCATGGATTTCAAATTGTCGCCTCATAGTGAAATGAGGATTATGTCAAAGAGCCCTTCTTACCCCGCGTTCTATATTTAAAAGCGATTGTCGCACGAATATACGATCGTTCGAACTTTTTGTTCGGTGAACCTGAACGCGTGGTCGCGCCGACAGAGGGCATTTTCCGGTTTTCCTAACAAAAAGTTATATACTCACGCGACCAATTGTGTATTAGCGGAAGTATTGCTTTTAAATAGGACGCGGCTTTAGACTCTAGAACGAACGCGCGACGTAAACGTAAAGTAAATTCGATCGATTTTTTAATCGAATATACAACTGTGGCGGCATCTACAACGCCATCTAAGACCTGACGTCACACAAATCCTGAGTTTACCGCGCGACCAACATATATAAGACTTCCGAAATCAATCGTTGAGCAGTTACCCGCCGAGCACGACACCCGGTCCGGTCGGAGGATCTTCCCTTTTCTATAGAGGAACAGTAAACTTTACACCCTGTTCCTCATACCTCTAAACAACTATCCTTTAGCATTTTGGTTTAAAGTTTTGCTACAAGCACAATAAGAATCATCCATAGTTATAAATTAACTCTTAAAACTATGTAAATATTTATGTACGGAACAAGTATTTCCAATTTTTAAAAGAATATAACAACTACGACTCAGTCCATTTGAACTGTTTTTGCTCGTTTCTTAAAAAAGCCAGACGTAACTTCATATTTTTTTGTGATTGTTGACCGTGACCAAATAGTTTGTTCTATAGATACTAAAATAAATTATTTGGCCAAGAAATAGAAACTCGTTTAAAGAATAGATAAAGAATAAATAGGTTTGTTTTCGTCAATATTAATATTGATTGGTGTTCCATCCATACCTACATATAAAAAGGTATAATGAATAAAAATTTTCAGTATACTATTTTGTGTTGTCTATATTAGTTATAGATTGTAGTTTTCAACGTCCACTTTGTTGTAATGTAATGTTAATAATTAAAATATATCTATTGATATCGATTATTTGGTGATTTTGAATGGTGGTACCCTATTAAATGGGACTTAAATGGGATTTCATTTTAATCTAATTTAATTGAATTTTAATCTTAATTTAATTTGTAAATGTTATGTTATTATGTTATGCCTATACCAATTGTTATTATGAGTCTATATGTTACTTGAATTAAATGATTTGAATTTGAATTTAAACATAACTGGCGAAATGTGGGTGTACTAAAGGTATACCTCTGCCTAATCCTTCGGGGTATACAGGTGTGTTGTTATGTTATGTAGGCAGTGCCATAACTAGAGTGGTGCCAGCGGTGCCCTTGTGCCCTACGTTCTCTTGTTTCTCATACTGTCTGCTGTGGACAAAGAAACTCCTATTTTTGTATGAATGGTCAGAAACAACCCTAATTTTTACCCAAGCTAAAATTATCGAGCTCGCTAATGTATCCTACATTTTCTTACTTCAAACTTTTCTGAATTCGGGGCGAGGGGCCCTATTTAGTTTGGCCGCCCCGGGTCTCAGACAAGCTAAGGGCTTGTACACAAAACTGCTTTGCGATGCGAATTCGCAACGCACAAGCTTCGTTCCTAACAAAATCTTAGGGTGCCGTCGCAGATTTTTGCGATGCGACGACACGTCGCAGTTTTGTGTACAAGCCCTAAGTCCGTTACTGAGTGGCTATAGCTCTCGTCCCAAGAGATCACTCAGTAAGCTCAAATTGACCAAAACGTACCTGCGCTCGTCCAAGAACCAAGAAAGATTGTCTGGCCTCGTCGTTTGAAAATGTAATCAAAGACTTCGTAGTGAGAAAAGCGCGTAAAATAAATCTCGATATTGGTAGTATTTTTTTATTGCCTTTACGGTTTGCCTTGGGTCTAGGTATATCTAGTTTCTATAGTTAAACAAAAAAAATGTTTTTGGATGATAGATTTATTCACGTAGACTTTGTCTATTTTATCGTTAAAGCCGGGTAAGATTTAGCACCGAGCGCATAAAAGGCCAGTTACGGCACTGTATGTAGGTAATAAAAATATGTCACCAATGTTCATTGCATAGTCAATCTTAAAAGCTGCACCCTAATTGCGTAATACACGATCTATCACAATTTGTATCGGTTTGAAACAAATTGCTAATCCATTGCTTCATAAGTTGGAAAAAAATCTGTTCAAAAACGTAAATAACGCAATGAATGTTGTTAAACTGTCAAAATGAAACAAATTCATCGGAATCGTTTACGAAAACGTTTTACGCAATTAGATAGCTACGCGTAAAGGTAAAAATAGTAAGTAATATTTATATGTTAAAGCAGATTATTCATCATCCTGCTAAATCTCGAAGGTATTCCTAAGACCAAGATTTTTGAGGAGAAAAAGTTTAGATAAAGCACACAAGAGTTGGCTTTTTGTATTTGCACCGAAATGTTGACGCTCCTCGCGGATTATAAGGATTTACTGTTCTGCCGCGGAAAAGTATTGCGGTGGAACAAAGGGTAGGTATATTTTAATAAAAAACTTAGTAATACCCTGCATAAACAACGTTTTTTGGACGACAAAGTAGGGACATTAAAAATACTTACATATTTTATCATTAAGGCATCAAGGAAATACCTATTCTAGATTATTAAGTACCTATAATCATTTTTCGAGTGTTAAAAAACAATGTATATTTTTCCTCTAATTATTTACTAAAAACCTAACTCCCTTTACTTTGACACGACAAAAATGTACATCTGAACACAATAACCCAGTCTAATACAAAAACAGCTTAATATGCTAGTGAGGCAGTCCAAAAATTATTCTCATTAGCTTATCTCCGCAGCGAAATTTTGAATTTAGTCTTATCTCAAACGACAGGGCTAAACAGGCGCGCTACGCCGGCTACGGCGTAGCTATCAGCTACGATGTAGCTATTCGGCTACGAGAGAAGGTTAACGTAGTACGTGCCCCTGTTGTTGAGCATGCTTCACATTGATAGCGTTTTGTACATCTTTTAATAATATTAATATTTATAATGTAGTATATCTCAGATTGAACGTATTGCCTTTAAATAGATACGGTGTTACAAGGATTATAATATAAGTATTTTAGCTACATACATTAACTGTGGTAAACAAGTTACTCAAGAATTATAATCTGCCTTTTTTCATTAATCTGAAGACTGGTTTTCTTCTCTGTAGCTAGGTACGATAATGAGATTAACGATAATATTTGCGATCAAATTAGATTACATTATATTTTTCATGGACGAATTGATAATAATCGCTGATTACGTCTTATAAGACGGAAACCTTGATACAATTTCGAAATTGGGATATTTATATACGCAGATTTGAGTAATCTGATTATTTGACGAATGTTTCAATTTACATCAAAATGTATGCAGAAGGAAGACGTACATTAATTTAAAGCTAGGTACAGCTACATGTAGAAGAGACAGCTGAAAGGTTCTCGATATAATCACCAAACTTTAGATTTTATTTTACTTTATTATAAGTTTTTATATGTGTAGTAATTACCACAGTCTCTATAATAGGTTATTTATTATATTATATAATAGGCTAGATATTTAAAAATGGTTATTCAACAACGTCATTATCACCTTGATTGAACAAAAAAAATTATTATACTCGTATTTTATTACTTACATGTATTATTTAATGTGGTTGTATTATATAGGTACACCTCTGCCCAACTCTTCAGGGAAACAAGGCGTGGTGTTATGTTTATAAAATTATGTGTACTTTTATTGTCTAAACAAATTTCCAAAAACATTTGTTTTTTGTTTGAACATTTGTTTGTCAATTCAACATAATATTTGTAACAACGACTTACGAAACAACAACTATTTCGAGAAGCCCTTCGGCAAAATAATCTAGATCGAAAGGTCAGATTTTACTATCTGTACTTGTAGCAAATAGCGTCTACTTAGACTTGAGTATAGACGTAGGTACCTAGTTGTAAAGGCTACTTACTATACACTATCAGTTCAAACTTTAGTTTCACTTCATCTCTAAAAATCCATACCGTTTGTGAATATTATTGCCTCAATAAATATTCTCATAATTATTATGATAGCCTGAGTGACCACTAGTTACTGTCAGCCTGTTTGGGCAAAAGTACTGCACTTCTGGGCAAAGGTCTTTGCCCCCTGACTTCCAGCTCTTGCAATCCAGAACCCATGAATACCACTACTTTAAATAAATCGGTACATCATTGATGTCTGTGGAGGAACGAAACAATAAATGATTCATTGCTTGAAATTAGTCACCATTTGATAGGCTAAAACAGTCTTACTCGGATTCATGAAGGCCACGTCGTAACTTTATGGCGGCTCTGAAGTGCGCCACTCGCTGCGCAGTACCGCACCCCTCACCCCCGCTGACACATGAATTTGTAACTGCGCAGCTACTCGCCTCATGCTCCGAGCCGCCATAAAGTTTGAATCGGGCTGTACGTATGTGATCAAGTCAAACTGGTTCGCCCGTTCAGTTTTTCCTGTCCATGTAAGGTAGGCTTAACAGAGGCTGTCATTACCGACGTATCTGTTGAGTGAAGTAAGTAAGTTGTAACTTACTGTACTTGTACGAGAACGAGGGAGGTTAAGTTGCCAAGAGCTAGGGTCGGCTAGAATATCTCCACGTTTAACGTTTCACAATTTTTACCGGATATTATAAGTGATTCATACAATAAAATTTTGTTTCAATTGCAAAAATTTCAAATATTTACAACATTCCGCATTTACTAAACTCATCAAAATGAGTTTTTTAAATATGACTGAAGGTTAGGAACAAACACTTTTTTATTAATCGATACAATATGTTAATGATGATTGTTCTTGTATATTTTTAAGTCGCATAGGAGAATGCATGTACTCCACAATTACAAGCCGTTTGCTATGAAAGAAATGCTAGCTTGTCTAACCTTTAAATCAATATATGCCTATGTATTAATTCAAGACAAAGGTACATGAACATCTCAAGCATACCTACATCGTGAACGAAACATACTTAAAATAAATAAATAAAAATTTATTCAGGTAAAAAAGGTAAAACAATAAATACAAAGCTTGTATTTACGAAAAAATTCAGTTATGTTATGTGCCTGAACTAGGTCATCCTGTGTTTCAGGCGAGGTAAGGCATACTATTTCTAAATAATCACATTTCTTAATTATAAAAATCTAGTCATGTAATAGGTATGTAAAAAGGTGTAAATAGTACAATAAATCCTACTTGCAAAAAATTTTGTACCTATCTTAACTTAGTCTCATACATGAAGAAGTAGCGTTGAATTTAGCTATGAAAATACCAATAAAGTATAGTATAAGATACGTTACGAAGTTTTCAATCCAACCAACCTACGATCGAATTTATCGCACTAGTTCGTGCGTTTACGACGCGACATTACTACTGTGATACAGGCTGTGGTTACCGCCACACGTACGGAATCGGACGGAACCGCACGACACAGAGTTGTTCAAATGTATTGTCACGTTCATTTCTTTGTGGGACGGATTATTGGGTGTCGGGAGTTGGATTGTCTCATACCGCCACGTCGGAAATTTAACTTAATCTTTTGTAATCCCTGGCGCACGACGATGTATGTTATTTAGATCGGTAGATGTGTTTGTATGCTTTTTGTTCATAAGCAGTCATGTTTTAAACACAAGTCCAAAAGGAAGCTTTGTTGCGATACTATAGTTGAAAATTAAAATGCAAACTGGTACTTAAAAATACGACTAGAGACTTAGAAAGTAACATTTTCCCCTTTATAAAGCCGTCCTTTTTAATTAACAGAGTTACTTACTAAAGTGCACGTTACGTACGCTAACTGTAAATCTACACAGCAAAAGGGTATTAGCCACTGGGTTCTTTCTAAGGCACGTTTCATTCACGTGTTTACTCGGATAGCAAAGCTAGATTTTATCTGTGCTGCTCGCCACTTGCCTCCACACCGGGCCCCTATAAAAAACCTTTTCACGTTCAACCGCCAGCTCAATGGGATATTCTTGTACAAGAGACTATTTTGTACATATTTTATACGTATTTTGAGCATTTTGTGAAACTTTTTCCGCACAATGGAGCAGTTGAAACGCTGCTTTCATTATCCTTTATAAATTAAGCCCCAATTTGTTGAGATTGCGTATAGTTAACGAGGTTGTGCAGCTGTTATTGTCACCTTATGTTGCTTTTACGTAAATCCATTTTGCAATTTAATTTTAATACGTTTTTAAAAGCAATTCATTAATTTTGTTGCTGTGAAAGTCATCCGACTATTAATGTAGGTATGTTACGTATTGCAAAATGCTTGGATTGGTTTTTGAAATACATAGGTATGTAGCCTTCTAACTCCCTTGAAGAACGACTCTGTAACTTAGAACCATTTCATTCCAATTCTCCCTCATCATAACTAAAACAAATACAATAAAAACAACAATCTAAATCACATTCCCACATCAAAAACACTTTCACAGCGCACTTACTTTTTCGGTATCGTAAATCTCAAGATTATATCACATCTAACCTACTTAGCGGTATTCATCGTGTGTCGGATTTTGTTTGCGGTCGGCCCGGGCACTCAGCGACCGTCGGCGATAAAAGCCTCTTTGTGCCAGCCGTGTATGGAGCCACGGAATAACTCTTTCAATGCAAGATTGCGCCCGGAAAATAGTCGGCGCGCGGATTTTGAATACACATCGGATCTTGGTACGGAGTTGGATGCGGATTTAGGTTCTGTTTTTACGTTTTTCTGTGATTATATTGTTTTTATTTTGGTTAAACAAGAGTTATTTTCATTTCATATGTTATGTTGAGATGCTTTCATATTAGTTAATGTGCACGTGTGTGAATTTATTTTCTGCCTCAATATTCGCTGGTTGGTTTGATTCTCTACTCGGGCATACTGATGGTGATAGTCGTATATCAGGAAATATTCAGCTGTAACCCAGAAATTGGATCTATTCTCGGTAAATGACATTATTCTCGCTTCCTATTGTGTGGATGGGACTATTAAAGCAAACGAAATGTTGATACTACATTTTCTACTCCTTCCAGGAAAAAGGTTTAAATGCTATGTAGGTATTTAATTGAATTCATTTCCAAGTTAAATATATTATCTCATAATATCTGATGTAATAATTAAATGAACACTCACAAAGCTTCAACATAACCGAAACCATAAAAACAAAAACGTTTCAAAATAAACCGTTTTCAAAGTAATTTGCAGTACTTGCACTTATTGCTCGTTGGTAAGGCGTGTCACACAACGCCATCCTCCACCGTGTTGTTGTAACTACTAGTCAAGACGCCGACAACGCTCCTTCGACGTGCTTTATTAAATTGAAACCTTACTCGAAATGTTATTTCCGGCGAAGATATTGGAAACGGCATTTGCAGTTTCATTTGAGTGTATTCAATTCCCGGCAGTCATTCAGTGGGCATATTCTATCGAGTTGTGAATCTTAAATGGAAGGAGGTGTTCTGTTATATGAATAGAGAATTATTCATTCGTTCGGTTTGAAGGTTGGAGCTTGGAGGTTGGTGGTGAAAGTTTCAAGACTAAGGGCGGATTCGACCAAACAAGAATAAATTTTATCCGCAGAATAAGATTTACTCTGACAGTTTTCGAAAGGATAAACTGTCAAAAATTAAAAATTTACTCGGAAGAGAAGGCTTATTCCACGGATAAAATTTATACCTGTTTGGTCGAATCGAGCCTTAGTAGTGTATTTATTTTGGTATTGACTTCGTGGAATTTTATTTAAATGTAGATTTATAGAAGTTAATTTATGAAATCGGAGAAGAATAGTGTACTAAGCACAGAGAAGCTAAATAGGTGAAAAGACTAACTAACTTAGTACTTATTTTACAATTTTTAAAGAACATTTGAGATCTTAAATTCTTATTGGTCTATCAAAGTTGCAACTTTGCACGATATAAATGAACTTGGGACTTCGTTTTTCCTTTGTGAATAAGGATACAATAAAACTGTACCTCTGAGGTGTAGCAACTAGCACACTGCACTCCATATTGCGGGGTTGAATTTCCAACGAATTCCATTTGGATTTCAACCCGGATGCATGGAGCGCTAAGCATTCACCACGTTGCATGACTGACACTCAAATAAAAGTGTATTTGTTAACCCCCAACAGCTGAATAAGAGCCGCGTATTTGAACTAGTTTTTCTCGAAAACAGATACAATTTATAATGATAGTATGTAGTCCTGTTCGCGCTTCTGTTTTCTGTCCTTCGGCCTTTCCTACTTTTCCCCGAGAAAACTGTTAGCGAAACAACTGATTCTAATAAAAACTGTCAAGGAGACCATCTTCGGAGAGTGATATAATATTTTAGTTTACGGGTCATTGATGTTGCGTCTATTTCCGACACTTTTTTTGTGGATAGTGTTAGGGTACAGTAGATTATGTCAGTCAAATATAAAGTATATTTTAGTACCTCCCAAATACATCGCTATAGATTCCGAGTTTATGAAAAAAAAAATCACTCCGCTAACCCTCACATAAAAACTCACATTAAATTCCAAACCGTGTCGGACACCATTTTTTTTCGAAAGGTGGAACTAAAAAGGTATTTAGTTAACCGTAATGTATGCCGCGTGTAAACTCAATGATAAATGCTTGATACGCGCCGGGCACGCTGCACGCTACACGGATCGGCTTTTAGCGTCGCTGTCCACCTGCGCCCTTATTCTGAACACCCGCCGCCATTTTATATTCAAACCACATTCAACAAAAGTACTAACGTACTCATAATACCATTTTGATGTTCAGCGAATAGAAGAGGCCTTTTATTTTGATTATGCTAACTTTATTCGAGAAACATTGTCAATTTATTTCGACTGAAGATGAAGTTACAATACAATAATTGTCTCTTTTCGTATCGGTTACATGAATTTATGTGAACAGAAAAGTTGTATAATGTTACTCGAGACATTAACATATTTACATTATGAGTGTTAATTTAAATATTGCGAAGTGTTGCTGTCGTGTTCTTTGGTTACGAAACAAGCCAAGTTTCAGCTTCATGCAAATCTAATAACATAATATGAGACGCGGTAAGGCAGTACCGGGTACGTAATGTAGTAAAAGTTTATAATGATGACAGATTGCTACTGCGAGCTGTATGAAGGCTGTTGTTCATCATGTAGCGGCTAGAGGGTGTCATGTTCTTTTTTATTTTAAAGAAGGTTCCAAATGGCATATAACGAACATTAAAAGTTAAGTAACATTGTTTTTCAACACATGATAGGGCGAATAAAGTAATATTATTTGCACCTATTATATAAACAGGTAAGTACTTCAGTTTATGTGTGTGGTTTTAAAGATGCTTTACCATTAACAATAGTTTTAAATTAAAATGTTATGAGAGTATTCAAATGTATAATTAATAGAATATTAGAACCTATTACCCATAATAATATTAAAGGCTACTTAAATTCGGTGCAAAATCTCTTAGCACCTAACGCTTTCAGCTATTTGCAGTGAACTAGGTGCAATTTGAATAAGCTCACAACTAGCGTTAGTCTTTATTCCGAAGTTTCACTGTATCGCCTACGAGGCGCAACGTACTATCTACATTATGCGAAACTAGCGACGCGCCCCTGCTTTTGCACGGTTTTCACGACTTGACAAAACATTGAGAATTATTTATTATATGTAAGTTTAAAGTTAATTTGTTATACTGTAACAGCGGGTTATACACAATGTATAATAGATATAGGTAAACATACTTATAAAACATTAATTTTAAAGGCTCGTGCATACTGGCGCGACTGACGCCCGCCGTTAATTGTTGTACCGTGAAGTTTTCTTAGAAATTGTTTTACATCGAGCTATCGCATCGCGCCAGTTTGCGGTTGCGTTAAACTTTATTTTATATTATATGTATAAAGGTACACAATAAACCTTCACGAATAATTTCTCTAAAATTGAAAACCGCATCTAAATCCGTTCACACAGCCACAGACACGAAAAAGCATCTTTAATTATTAATATATTATACACGGTGAAATTTTAATCGTTTTTTTCCTCTTAAGGGGTCATTGTACTCATCATTATGAACAACTTTTACTAAGGGACCAAACCTGAAATCGTGAAAAAAAAATCAGCTGTTCCCTACATTTATGTTCGCCTAACTCGTCAAAATGTAGGGAACAGCTGATTTTTTTTTCACGATTTCAGGTTTGGTCCCTTAGTAAAAGTTGTTCATAATGATGAGTACAATGACCCCTTAAGAGGAAAAAAACGATTAAAATTTCACCGTGTATAATATTTGTATAGATATAGATCATAAAAGATACATATAATGAGATATACAGGATAGTATGAGGAACGGTAGATCCGCGTTGTACAGGCTGGGTTAAAAAAAATAGAAAAAGTGGTACCAGGAGTAAGAACCTGATGAAAAAAAAAAAATTGTTGTCTTTTATGAGATGTGAAAACCAGTGTTTTTGTTAACTGCAGAGTCTAGTATTTTCGCAAAGATAATTTTGAAAGCAGCATTGATCGTGTAAAGATGGACCAAAATTTGCAAACTGGTAATCAGCACCCTAATTGCGTAATACACGATCAATCACAATCTGAATCGTTTTGAAACAGATTGCTAATCCATTGCTTCATAAGTTCGAAAATAAAATCAAAATTTACTCAACAACGTAAATTACGCAATGAATGTTGTTAACTCTCAAATTAGAATCTTCTAGAATCTTTTCAACCGTCTTGTTGTGGAGGAAGTTCTTAGTTTGCCTGTATTTATATATATATATATATATATATTATTTTTATTATATATTTTCATCAATATTTTCGCTTTTGCTCGAAGCTTTTTCCATTTGTTTAAGTTGATGATGTTATAATAACTTCTTGTCACTGATATTTATATAGCAAGTAATGTTATACCAATTTGTGTGGGGTACGTACTACATCTAAAAAGTGAGAAATAAAAACCTTTTTACAAGAAAAAAATTAATATAATTTAATTTTGTAAGTGTCTTTTCGTTTTTTGCCATTGACTTCCGAATTTTCATCACTTTGTACTGTGTGTTTTGGAAGTCGGTTGTTTTTTTTCGCGTTTAAAATTCACTCTGTATATGAACAGTAACAACGGTGGATCTTCCTCGTATATATTCATTTGAAGAGGTGAAGAGAGAAAGGCATGAATTGTAATACCTTAGATATTCCATTTTCATAAATATCGGCCTGGCTTTTATATCCATGTTATGTTTTATGAAATTTATGAGTTCTATAATGCGTTATATTTATGAGAAGTTAGTGAACTTGGGAAATTGTTTAGATTTTTGTGCATTACCAAGATAATTATTGAGTTCGAAACTACATAATTATATTTTTTTGGTGATAAGGCATGAGCATGACACAGTTTAATCATATAAAGTATGAAAAATTAAAAAATTATTGATATGTTTTCCTGATTTTATTTTTATTCTATTAATTAATTTTATACTATTTGTTGTGCCCTACAGGATCCGTAATTGTACATTAGCTTTAAGCCATTGTAACACCTTTATACCTACATTATGTTATGCAAATAAAGATATGAATATGAATGTAAAGTGGCATAAAATAAATCGAAAGTGCCTATTTAATAATTTGTTCTTTGAAAGAAGATATTTTTATTATTATCGAACACTTTCACTTTTTATTTTTAAATAACATACAATCACGCCTGTATTCCCCGAAGGGTTAGGCAGAGGTGTACATATATGCCCACATTTCACCAGTTATGTTTTACTCCCATGTAATAGGGACGAGCGAGCATATTGACATCAACCGGGCACAAATTCAGATTCCGGGCTGCTACAAATTCCAGATGGAAAAAACCCAATAACGCTTTGCACGACCCGGGAATCGAACCCAGGACCTCATGCTCAGCAGTAGCGGCAGTCAGCGAGGTTGTTTTTGTATATGTATAAATTAAGAGGGAATAAGAAAGATTTAAATCTATATCTTTTCAGTGAAAACTGGCCTCGAAAGTAGCTCTATCTAACTAGAATGAAGTAGTAAGTGCCTCAGCCCCTAAGTAAGATCAGTAAAACTAAAGTTGTAAGTAAAAGTCCTTACAAGATATAATAGTAAAAGTATCGTAGCATAAAACCCAGTACCTTTTTCTGCCCTTTAACCTTTTAGTCTAAGTGTAGGTCCTCCCTAACCTCTGTCAGGCATCGTTGAGAAATCTTTCCGAGTTGTCGACAAGAGGGTGTGGTGCGGAGGCTACGTGGTGTGTGGCGGGAATAATCTCATTCTTTATATTAGGCATTGACCAGAATATAATTCGGGCATGTTTTGCTATCCCGGGATGAGTTTATTTACATTTGGTAGATAAACAATAAAACAAAAACAATTTTTCGTTCTATCTTTCTTTCTAGATTTCATATAAAAACTGTTGCACTTTTTAATGCATCTAGAGGATATTTTAGTACTTTACCTTTTTACGGAGGTAATGTAAAAGATCATTAGGGTCGTCAAATATGGCGTTTTTTTTTGCGTTTTAATTGTTGTGTCGGTATGCTTCGAGCTGGTCAACTTCAGATTGCGACTTCGATTTAGTTCGAGACTAGTCGGTTAGTATAAGTTCCTACTGATAACACTTCTACGCACATAAAGTTATTACTATAACATTTTCAATATAATTTTCAATTCTTTAACTTGATCCCTAACAGCGACACAATTAAACCTCCTCAACAAATAAACTTCCATTGTCTGCCATTCCCAACAGCAAATAAAGCAGCCATTTTCGTCGATAAACCGTCCAGTGTCTGTGTCCAGTTCTTCGACACGGATTGTTAGCAGTTGTTCAGTGTTCGCTGTTCATTTGAGCTCGCAGTCGCGTGACAACGACACTCGCAATGCTCTTGTCTTGCTATAACAGTTGTTGTCAGCGTTATTGTTGTGAACAACAAAAACTATTCGACGCTCTTGATAGTGTTGGGATGATATGTTCTGGGTTATGCTTGGTTTCGTTTTTATTTTTTGGAAGATTTCATCGTTAGGGTTGTCGGTCTATGTGAACTCTATGGAGACGATGTTTGTACAGGGTTTGGTAATTTAAACCGTAGGCAGCATTATTATTATTTATTAAATTAAAACACCTAATTTTAATGTCGTGTAACAGAGCTGGCAGATCAATGTTGCTTAGGGCGGATTCAACCAAACTGGAATAAATTTTATCCGCGGAATAAGATTTACTTCTGACAGTTTTCGTATGGAGAAACAGTCAAAAATTCAAAAATTATTTGGAAGAGAAGGCTTATTCCGTGGATAAAATTTATTCCTGTATGGTCGAATCCGCCCAGATAGAATAAGAAAGCAAAGAAAATAAAAACAGTTGAAAATTCTGCAAGGGCAAGTATTTCTGACTTTACAGTAGTCATCCCTAGGCGGTTTGTGAATATTTTTTTGATTTTCAAGGGTAAACATTTCCTTTGTCACATTTTCCTGAAAAAAAAGACAAAAGCCTACCAGTCTTTTACAACTTGCAAAAAGCTAATAAGTACACCCAGAATACAAAATTATGACAGGAAAAACAGAGATTAACATCACGTCCCTCGGGCCCTAGCAAAAGGACTACTCAGGAAATGAAGGTTGTCTGTAGGGCTGCGCCATTTCCGGCCGGTCCGGACAAACTTGCTAAACAGGGAGGTCTATTATCGCGGCTCTGTCATCTGCGATGCGCTCTCGCATCGCGCCTCTATTGTGAACTCGACCTTTGTCTGTACTCCTTGAGGATAGACGCACACTAAATAGTTTTCACAGCAAATACAGATAAGATTCAGGCTACATTTTTTGAAGCAAGCGTAGTTTCCTAAGAAGCGGTGAACGGATTCTGTGATAATTATATGGTTAGGAAGGTAGTGAATCCCGAGATGACGGCTGATAGAGGGAAGACGAAGACTTTCTGCGCCGACGTCAAACGGAATGACAATGAGAGCGGATAGATGTCAATTTTTCGTAAGTTCCTGGACAGTGCATTGGTATCAAATCATAGGTTTCCGTAAACGCCTCACATTTGTCTCAGTGATCCAGCAAAACAAAGTCTGTGAGGTGAGTGTGGTTTAGCAAGTCTGTATGTATTAGGTACGGATGTGGCCGTCCGCTGTGTTAAGCGGGTGCACGGAGCGGGCGTCCGCGCGGCGTGCTGTTTCTATTAATATATTAAATTACAAAAAAAGCACGCCGCGCGGGTGCCCGCTCCGTGCACCCGCTTAGCTCAGCGGACGGCCTTAGTATGGTATCGGTAGTTACTGAAAATGCATGTTGATAATGTTGTTTTTTTTCACTTAATAACGAAAAAAGCAAATCACCAATCCTAAAACTATTGTGTGCGCGTCAGTCCTAACTAGCATGTCCCCGGTTCATGTGATGTAAACAGACATTTCCGTACTCCTTACAGTCTGATCTTTGTGGTGTGTTTGCGCCATTGAGCGGAACCACTCGGCCGTGTAATTGTAGCCGTGCTGGAGATTTAAACAACACGCTGTATCTGCAGTAATAATGTATTGTTTATTTGGCTGCATGTGTAAGTTAAAAGGAGATAAAGTGTAACTACAATAGTGTTGCATGTTTTGTTCAGTTTCGACAATACGAGTGTTATAATAGAAATAATGTATTTGGAAGAGACTTATATAAAAATATGAAACTGTTTATGTAAGGGTACACTTATGATTGGCCCATGAAAAGGACAATTTCATCCTCCATTAAAACTTTAAATAAGAAAAATCAAACAGAAAAACTTTCCGCTTCTTTTAACGGGAATATCTTTATATTGTGTAGATATTTTACCGTGTGACCGTTCAAAATACATTGTCAATAAAGCAGGCAGCATTAAAGGGAATCGGTGGGTATAATCGGGCACAACAGGCTTGAGTGCCGCCGAGACGGATACAAGTGCGGCTTATCTGTGCCGGATGTAAGCCGTGTGCCGTACCGGCCGATATTACGGCCTTACGTATCGAGCCCAGATTTACCTAATACGGGAATAATGTACTACACTTATTTTGTAAAACGTTGTCGTGTGTGTTTAGGTTTTTAGTTTTCGAGGTGTGATGTAGTTGCGGCTTTTTACTATCAAGCTTTTTGTTTAATAGATTTCATGATTAAAAACTGATTTCGACAGAAAATATTGTGGCGGTATCTACAACGCCACATGCGAACTACGCATCAAAGACCTGACGTCACAAAATCCTGCATCGCGCTATTAGAGTTTACCGCGCGATTAACATACACACACACACTATCCGACATCAATCCTTGGGCAGTTGCCCGCCAGACAAAACACCCGTCTGTTCGGAGGATCCTCCCTTTTCCATAGAGTATGAGTGAACTTTACAACCTGTACCTCATACCTCTAAAATATCATTGAACAGAGGGCCGCATGGTTTGCTAAAGTTGCAATTATTATTTTAATTGATTACTATATTTTACGGACAAGATAAAAAGCCAACTTTGATCAAAATATGTATAAGACTATATACGCTTGTTTGTTGTCAACCCTTGGTCATTGTTATGTATTTTCAATTTTTCTGACTAGGGAAACAACCGAGGCACTACAAGCTCTATGCTTGAGAGCAGCTTAGCGATAAACCATTGATTACAACATGCTCCACTGCTTGGACTGATAGATGGTGTAAGCTAAATTTGCTTGGATGAGACCATGTAATAGGTACCTGTGAAAATCTTGTGAATTTATTATTTTAAGGTAGATTCAGAAACAAAATCTTTAAAAACATTGTGAAATCCCAGAACCAATTTAATATGAATTAAGGACTTGAAAAATAAATAACGGGTTATGTAAATAGTAGAAGGAAAAAAAAAGTTATGCTTCTGGCTGTGATATTAAACTACAAAAGTTTTCCGAGGAGATAAGACTATTTTACAAAGTATAAAGGCACGGAATAGAATAAAAAAGCCGAAAAACGAATAGCAATTAATTCCAAGCCAGTAATCGTCTGTTAAGTCACACTGATTCTAAATAGTATTTCGATACGTTTCCAGGGCGAGGGCGTTTAGAGATGGCCGCTGGCTCTTTGTTTTACTAAAGCCGAAAGCCGATAGATTTAGTGAGACGAAGGACGAGCCTTAAGGAATTAGTACCGGCATGAATAAAACGTTCAGTTCTAACACTTGATGGCGAACGGCTTAATAGATTTTATAAAGTAAACGCTGTATAAAATGTTGTCTGAACAAACTTCGTCCTGAATATCGAGGCGGCTCCCTATTTGTGACGGAGATTACATTTTACTTGGTACTAACATTTTTGTAAACGGAAAATGTGGTGTATCTGTTTACTGTTTACAAACAACTTGACATTATTGAAGGGAATAATATTATAATAGCTGATAATAATTAATAATAGTTCATTTATCGTAACTTTTGAAATTTTTTAGCGTAGTTTTTTTGCGTAATTTTAATGTGTTCATAATCGAAATCTCTTTGATATGCGGTAAATGTGGTTTTTGATATAGATTATGTTCAGCAGACGTCTGTATAGACAAAGATTTGTGTCGTTATAGATTCGTTATCAGTTAGAAAAAGAAGAGAAACTGTACATTACATAATTTTGAAAAAAGAAATTGCTACGACTTGTGGGAACGAGTCTGATGCCGAAAATAAAGTTTTTAATTTTTTTTTCTGTTTGTCTGGAGGTATGTTCCGGATTGCCGCAAAACGGCTGAACGGATTTCGATGCAGCTTGGCACACAGATAGTTTATAACTTGGATTACCACATAGGGTAGATTTAAGCCCGGTGTTACGTTCCCGTGGTATATTTTCCGACATCCACGCGGGCGAAGCCTCGGGCAAAAGCTAGTCATAAATAAACGTTGCTTATCGTTTTTGTGAATACTAATAAAACAGATCTTAACAGGCGCCTCTATGTAGTAATACTTAATGCGATAAATTCCGTCACGTGGTTTCTTGAAACGAGTTTCAGCAGAGTATTTACTGAAAGAGCCTTTTACACTTGTATGAATATTAAAATAGACGGACTTCTCAGTGGAAGGAACTTTCTTGTTTATATAACTAATGCATAATCTGAAGTACTAATAAGTACGCATACATAAAACACGCTTAGGTCCATAAAATGTTTATAAATTCAAGCAATAGCTTGAGTTTATAAACATTTTATGTAAGCTATGTTCATTATAAGGCATGCTTTGCTGGTTTATCTCCGTATTCGTTTATATTATATTATTATTAACTTTAATATTAGGTAATTAAGGTGTAAAATCAATCATTCGGTTTTGGGTAATTCTCTTTCATTAATCAAGTTGGCCAATCAAAAGTTGGTAAGTAGTTAGAAAGTTGGATATCTCTAAATTTCAGTTTGTTTATAATATTTGTACTTATAAACAAACTAAGTCTTAATCAATCTATTACGTACTAACACAGAGACTCAATTGGCGTTTATATATCTATCTTTCTTTGCCATATGTAGTGTCTTTTTATCGTCAATTGCATAGTCTCACCATTTAAATCATCATCCCTCATTGTGATTACTATTTGTTACATCTGTAACAAAACAACTCACAGACTACAATACTATCACATTGACAGAACTACAGAATCTCGAATAATGTTAATATCTCCAATACACGGTTACCCAGCCACTTAGCACTGTCCTTTGACAGTCGTAGGTAAAGTTGAGCGACCGAGCGACAGTGCAAGTTGCCGACAGTTGCACTAACTGTCGAGGAGTGCTCCTGAACTGAACCGAACTGAACTGAATTCTGTTGCCACCACAGTCGAAGATTTAGATGTAATTTAGACCGTATCGAGTTGTGTACTGCGATTTGAATATTAGCTGTATTTTGGAGAAGTTTGAGGTTGTGTCTTTGGTTAAATAAAGATTCTTATGTCAGTACGTAAATATGACTCTATGATGCATTGTTGAGATTTTCTTCCAATAAAAGTCCAAGGAAATACTTATTCGAAACATGAATGCATTTATCTATTCTGGGCATACCGTTACCTACTCGAATGCAGACTGGAAGAAGATTTATGCTCACTACGACATTATTAAGTACTCAAAGTACTTAGTTGCGAGCTAAAAGGATTGCCATCGATACGGCTACTAAGTAGCGAAGTGTTTTTCCTTTAAAAGCAAGACCAGTTCGTCTAGACCTTACCTGGGGGCATTAAGACTAAGTAATGTGTTGTATTACAAAGTTGCAAAAGTGAAACTTCTAAATTTAATGGAACATGATTGCAGGTTGAAACTTGGTAAACTGCTTCCACATTGAAAGAACTTAGTTTAGGTAACTCAGTCGCAGCGAATTTAGTGACGTCCGTTCATAGTTCCGAGTTTACGACACGAAATATTAAAGATAAGGGACTTTGTTGGTGTCACGGTAACTTACGTACGTTGGGGAACTAATTGACTTTAGCTTGTTATAGTAACTTGGACAGCGGCAATATTTTTGCCGATATTCTATTAGCGAAGTAGTTATCGACTAACGTAATACGGAATAAGGAATCTTCCAATTCTTGTATGTCATCGCAAGATTGTGAGAACCGTTAGTTTAAAAGGTATCGGTATTATTTCCATTAGAATATAAACTGTCGAAAAATTGTGAACTGGGTGAAATGGGTTAGGTTATAACTGTGACCAGCCGCGTGCGAGTCGAGCGAGCGTAGCGAGCAGTGCCGCGGCAGCGCCCGGCGAAGGCTAGTTTCAAGTTACTCGCAGCTAGGCAGGCTTTTTAGTATTACTGCAAGGTGCGTTACGTCGCAAGCAAGTTTGATACCAGTTCACAATCGCTCGGTTTCCCATGGAAAAATAATGTGTTAAATTGTAAATGTTTGGTTGTAGTTCACATTTTTTCGACAGTTTATAATGTAAAGAAAGAAAGAAAGAAAAAAGAAAGAAACATATTTTATTTGGGACACGCACAGGAAATAAAAGAAGAAACAATAAAAACAAACGTTAAAACTAACAAATTATGTAAAAAAAGGAATGGAAGGGATTATGTAACGGAAATAATACCGGTAGATTATAAACGAACGATGTACATAATTAAACGTTGCCATATCTAATATCTACTTTATAAATGGTTGCCTGGCGTCTTTATACACTTGACGTCTCTGAAGACTTGCGAACCGAACCCCTTTTTTGTATGAGCCCTTTTATTGTCGTCTACTACATATACAACTTCACCTCCATAGTGAAATTTGAAGTGCCTTCACAAAAATACTAAAGTGATCTAGCAAATTCCAGGAAAAATCCCAATATCATTCCACAATAGGTACTTAGGGTACTTATGTGTCCACAACAGTTGCTACAGACTTCCTATATCACAAGTACACCTCAGTCGGAACACAAAGCAGAGAAAAGCCAATTATCGATGGAAGCCGGTCCTTACCTGCGAATTTTGGAATACGGTACCGAAGTAAATGAAAATATACGAGTTCTCGTTAGTGTTGGCTGTTCGTTCCAACTTGGATACACGGATTTGGTTTAGATATCGACAATGCACAATGGTACTCTAAGGTTTAGTATGCAGTAGCGCTATGCCTGAGATGTTTCAGGGTTTCGTTAAAAACAAATGACGACAAACATTCAATTATTGAGTGTTGTAGGGGCGAATGGAATGAAAATAAAGTTTTGCACAGGAAAACTACACAGTATTATTTATTATTCGACCGTTACAAATCACAGAAATTACAAGTTTTAACGATTTCGATTAGAACACTACGGAGACAGTACAAAATCGTGCCGTTAGCGAGCGTGATGCGGGCCAACTGCCGCGGAGCGGGGTGCGGGCGATCGCGGTGCGCGGGGCGTGAGAGACGCGGGCGGCGGATGCGCGCGTTCACGCTATATGCCTAATCTTCCTACAGTGTTTTTTTTTTAGATTTTCAGAGGTAGGTACCCTAAGTGCCTATTTTTAAAAAGATTTGTTAACTAAAAGAGTTTGCCGATAGAGGTTAATTACCTACAGCAGCAACTAAAGGCCAGAGTTATAAGAAGTCCTAGGAATTAATACAATAGAGACAAGTAATAAAAAAATCTTCACTGATATTTAAAAATTGTTCCGATACTCTTTTGTTCTTGACTGAAAGAATTTAATACAATATAAAATAATAAAAAAACTGCTTTAAGGTCTCCGTTTAATTAAGAATTAAATAAAAAATAAAAGGCACAGGCTTTTCTCTCAACCAGCCGCAGAAGCTATAAAAGTCGCCGGTCTGAATTGGGTCATTACGGCGCATAGTAGCTAATTAGCTTGCAATCTGCACTACTTAACTGCTATTGGATCCTTTATGTTTATCCTGTATGTGTTTAAGCTTTATTTATTTATAAAATTAAGACTAATTTTATTTATAATTTTATTGAAAAAATATACTTTAGTGTTTGAAGAATAAAATTGAAAAATTTTCGAGCTTTCAACATTTATGTGTACTACTAGAAAACTACTTTTGAACCCGTATCAAGTATTCTTCATAGATTTTCTTGAGTTCTGTGCAATGGATCCATTAATGCATAGTAATAAGATAACTTTGCCTTTTGTGAAAAATTGAGATCAATATTTTATTCCGAACTTTATTTTCCGCGGGTAAATTATGTCGCTCAAGTATACAGTGGCTGCTCACAGCTGCTTACAAAGTTAAGAATAACGATACTACAGTTTTGGCGCGAAACTTTTGCATAAACCTGCACTTAGCGCCCCGACGACCAACTTGACTGTTAAATAATAAACTTTAATGGACTTTTGGTCATTCCACTTTATTGTTATTTTTTTTTTCGAGTACATGAAGGAAGGGACTTTCTGAAATTTTGATAGCATCTTTCGGAGCTGAAGTTTTAACGAGGTTGAAATTTAGTAGGCTTTAAAAGAACGTCGTGAACTTGGGATTGTATTACGGATAAAAGATTTTAGGGAAGTATTTTTTAATATCTATATCGTCGTGTTTTTGGAAGATTTTTTTTCATATTTGCGTGATTTAGAAACTTGGTTACTACTACTATGGTTAAATACAGTTGTCAGCTGATTATATGAGATACTATGAGACATACCTATATCATCTACTCTACAGAATTAAACACATTCTTCCGTTTAACACAAAATATCCCAACACTTGCGATTCAATACATGCAATCACAATAAGGCCCTCATTATGATATTCCCGGATGAATAACACTGTTCGCGGATGTTCCTACTCATTGAGCATAACAGCATAACTGGGCCGTACTATTACGGCGTGTGCCATACTATTACGGGCGAAATACGTTCGAATCATCACGTCCTGCTAAATTGCGCCTAACTAGCTAAACAGTATTGCATACGCAAAGGCTGGAATCATTAGTAATTTGTACAATACGTACGTGTTTGTCATGCATTATCATGAATTTTGGCTTATTGTTTGTGCATTTTCGTGTAAACTCTTGTAGGTTTGTTAACGAACGATTTACATATATTTTTTTATACACTTCTATGGCTCAATGAATGGTCAAAGAAAATGCCTCAATTAATGCGCTTGGTAGACGAATTACTTTGCGCGGATTTCACCAACGAAACTGAACGCAATCAACACATCTAAACCTCGTTCAAGATCTGTCAATGTTATCATTGTTGTGGAATACTGACACGGACAACTCATGAACGCGGTTTATATATGCTGATCGCGTTCAGGTTCATTGGTGAAATTCGCCCTAATGATCACATTTTATTTTGGCAGTAGGAGGACGTATTCAAGCTGCCTTGCACCACAAATCACTTAATGCGTTTAGCGATAAGCATATTTAAAACATTATTCTGTCACTGACATCTTCAAACAATTAGACTTATGTTCACCAAAATTTAAATCAACTCTTTAGATATTTAATCAGTTCTTTATATAAAATTTCCTTAGAAATTTGACATAAACCAACTGTTTAATAACTAACAGGTGGTTTGAATATTGGTGAACACAGGCCTTAATAGATTTGTGATGCAAGCTGGCCTTTTGACACATCTAAACCTCGTTCAAGAGCTGATCTCTTGAACGAGGTTTAGATGTGCTGAACGCGTTCAGTTTCACTGGTGAAATTCGCCCTTAGTAACCTTCATGAACACTTCCACCCTGAATGCAGACACTGACCGTAGTTGTGACTAACATTAGTACTGATGAATATCTTTAGCAGGAAGAAATCCATAATTGTTCGGAACATATGGAACACGCACAGGCAATATTAGCATATCCCTTCCAATATTCCCAAATTCTATCCATCAGAACAAGATAAAATAAGTTAGTGATGAGGCAAAATAATTTCAACTACTCACGCTGCGAATGAGAATCTTTCGCGCCCGCATTGAAAGTAAATGGTGAGGTAGCGAACGTGTATAGGTAGCAAAGTTCGCTGACTCAGCTCACCGAAGATACACTGTCTACGAAGAGCGGTTGAAATTCCGGGAATTTGACTCCAAATTGAACCTCCGTATAGCCTAGATGTTTTAGACTTGGTATGTAGCCTGGAATTGTAGTTATCGGCAATGTGAAAAGGGTTATTGAAATAAAATGTTAGTATGTTTTGTGTTTAGTAACGCAAACGTGACTACTGTTTAGTCAAGGCGGGTTTTGTATAAAGGTTCCTACAAACAGGCGCGACGCGACTTTAATAATACAATTTCTAAGATAACTTCACGGTAAATGGTTCTACCATACCTACCGGTGTTGCGTCGCGCGATAAGTCGAGCCAGTATGCACGAGCCTTACCGAGTAGAAGCATCGTCGTTCAACTTTGTTTGTAGTTCCCCCTTCCGTCATCAGCGTAGATTGACAGCTTTGATGTCTCCTGCTACCGGTTTGCGTTGTGTAATGATATTGCTTCGTTTGTCATGATATGTTAATTATTGAATCTGCTTTGTTTTGTGATTGAATGCCCTCTATGGCTTTAAATAAAACAGTTCCTTGATTGGCTGATGCACCTTAATCATTGTCCGTGAAAGATCATTGGTCATGAAAGATGTCTTGCTTTTTGAAATTTTCGTAACACCCTTTGGTGGGCCAAACATGGGTCAATGTTGGTTTCTGAACAAAGTCAAAGAATCCCCTATATACCTACCTCATGTACTTAGTACCTACTAAAATTCAAAACAACAAACCAAGCTCTTGTTTAATACTATTAAGTTACTTTATATTAATTTACAAAGCAGTTTTTGAAACAGTTTTCATATAAGTAAAGCATTATTCACTCATCCATTCATCAAATTTTTTGTAAACACATGTTTCGTATCTCATAGAAAAACACGAAAATAAATGTTTTCAATAACTGGCGAAATGTAAATATGAAAAGAGATTCTTTAGTAATATATTCGGTGTTAACAGGTGAAATGTAATATCTGTGAATACGGAAAACGCATTAGCAGAATTAATGTTCTGCTTTTCAACTTTGTTCGCCATTCTGGGGTAAATCGGGGCTCTTCCGATGGATTGAATGAGGAATCGATAATCTTGAGGGACCTCGTAATGCTTACTTATTAGATGGAACAGGGAACGGATTGATAGCAGGATTTAACCTACCTACTTTTGAGGAGGCCAAAATGATGAAAACTTTCAGTGTAGATATGTTAAATTCTGTTTGACTCAATTACAAAGTTCTACTATTGTTGCTGACATAAAAATCGTATTATTTTGAAACCAATATTACGCCTTTATTTGACTATAAAATAATAATATTTCGTTTCCGAACAGCATTGACCCTCTTTGCATCTGAGTGCCTAGATAAAGCAAACTCTGTATAAAAAAAAAATTGCATCGTTTTTATAAAGCGGTAAAATAAAATGATTTTATACAGGGTTTTTATTTTATTAAGCTTAATGTAGATAAGCAATATTTAAATACCCTCGGCAAAAAAGAATAAGTTTTAAAAGAAACAACTGATTCTAATTATGTAAATTATTGTCTATGGTTACTTTTTAATTTGTAGAAAGTAAAAGTTTTCCGTTTTCCGCGGTTTTGCGCAAGTTTTGCGGGTAAACATAATTAAAGTTGACTATCGAAGATGAAAGGTGTTTCACAGAAGTGTTTTGTGCGGAGGAATTAGTCGAAATGAATTCACAAATGTTGACTTTAGAAGTTTCGACCTCAGTAAAAATCTGGTAAGTACTTAAGACATTGTACCTAATGAAAACAAATCAATAAGAATATTGTTTCAAAATTGTTTTAAGTAATACGTTTAGCCAGCCATTCGTGTGATGAAGAATCCCTGCTTCATCTACTAAAATGCAAAGCTTTAAATGGCACGTAAATGTCAATAAGAGACTTTCTGAGCATTAAACAGGTAATCTTTCGTTTAACTTGGGTCCAATAAATTAATGCGTCGAGCGATAACGGCGATCATCGTCCTCGAACACTTTTAATAGAATTAATCTATTTTAGCAAAGGCTTTAATAGATGCCGTTTATTTCGGACTCATTTGAATATTGTAATTAAATGTTTATTAAGAAAATTTCGGGCACTTAGTTTCGCTGCCTTGGCATTTTACTTTTAAGTATTATTATGAAAATGTATGTTTTCTTCAATAATATCGTAATATCAGGGTCTTCCATCCTTTCAGCATTGATTTAACCTTCGTTGGGGATTAACTTTCAAATTCCTTTGTGACTCCGCGCCTACAAAAGGAACTTATTGACAAAAAATATATTTTGGTTTCAGTAGGTAGGTACCTACTCTAATTACTTTCATGTCTGCGTTGTTAAATCAGTAAAATTATTATGAGTACATAATAATTTGACTGATTAAACAACGCAGACTAATAATATTGCCCTAGGCCTATAATATTGCAGTAGATAAATATTTAACATTCGTTCAGAATTTGTTATACAGGTTAGCCGGAACATTGACGTCCAAAAATAAAATATTGTTCCCTCGTATCGTGGGGTATCCGAATCACTCCATGTATGTTCCGCGCCTTTTCATAGTTTTCGAGTTAAGTTTTTTGAGTGAGGTGGGGTCAGGTCAAAAATTCTCAAAAATTCAGAAAAAAATCATATTCACCCCCATATGGACACCCAACGATACGAACGAACTAAATTTTATTTTTGGACGACAATGTTCCGGCCACCCTGTATGTAAATAGCAAATCAAAATAATCATACCATTAGAAACTACAGCACGAATCCCACAATTTTCTTTTAAGGACCTGCGGTAGGTACCTATATCCACATTTACAATCGCATTGCAACCCCGAAGCGGTTTGGAACAGTAATAACCGGTATGAGCCGATTTGAATGCAACTGTGCCCGCTGCCCGTTTGCAATTAAATGTTTCCATTTCAATGGCGAACTGAAATAAGACAAACCTTGGATGGCTTTCAAAGTGGTCGTGGGAAATATTTTCTTTATGTGGTTTAAACGACTGGAGTTATACTTACTGGTAATATCTCCTCTCGTCGAATTACGTGCTTTTGTGACGCTTCAGGGTGGGCCCATAACCTGATATCCTGCGGGATACCTATACCTATACATAATCTATACTTATAATAAATCTGTAGAAGTGAAAATTCTGTACATTGAAGATATCAAAAAAATAAATAGCAGGGGTTGTTACTAGACCGACACCGAACCCAAAAATTTGATTAATTTTTTTTTGTCTGTCTGTCTGTCTGTCTGTCCGTCTGTCTGTTTGTTCAGGCATCACGCAAAAGCTACCGGTTTGATTACGATGAAACTTGGTATAATTATTCTTTAATATCCTGGGCACCACACTGAGTACTTTTTATCCCGGAAAAGTATCCTATCCTACGGTTGGGGGGTGTCAAAGTTTGTATGGAAGAATTTTAACGCGCTGTCCGATTAACTCGAAACTCAATATTTATACTTAAAACCCATGGGGATGTATGGGGTAATTTCCGACACTCACGCGGGCGAAGCCGCGGGCAGCAGCTAGTTATTAATATAATAGTAACGAAGTCAAAACTGTACATTGAATAATTTTGAAAAAAGTAATTGTTTCGAGGTGTGAACGAGTCTGATGCCGAAAATGTACTTTTTAATTTTTTTGTCTGTCTGTAATTATGTTCCGGATTGGGGCAAAAACGGCTGAACGGATGAGGATGAATTGTAATCTGGATTATCACTACAACTTTTAATCCCGGTAGTACGTTCCCATGGGATATTTTCCGACATCCACGCAGGCAAAGCCGCGGGCAAAATCTAGTTATTAATAAATATAGCAAAACAGTTGAGTAGTTGCGTATTAGTAAATTAAGTCGTACAGGATTAGTTATGAACTATTATCAACTATTTTGTACAATACGGTTGATTACGTAATCAAAGCTGCAATTGTTTGTAACTAGTATCCAATGAATTAAGGTAGGTAGGTAGGTATATTCGATATTACGATTCCGTTTATAAGTTTAAGACTGACATACCTATTGCCTCGCTTGTCTAGTGATCGCAAACACTACTGCTGAGCATGAGGTCCTCGGTTCGATTCCCAGGTCGGGCAAAGTGTTATTTTTCCATTATCAGTAGCAGCCTGGAGTCTGCATTTGTGCCCGGTTGATGCCAATAGGTTCGCACCCTATTACATGGGACTTAAACATAACTGGCGAAATGTGGGTGTACCAGGGACCGAAAACCTTCATAAATTACGGTACCTACGGGAATCGAACAATTCTTGTTACTTCTACGACTAAGGTTACCGTTATCTGGGTAACCCAAGAAGAAGAAACATGTTACCTCTTTTAGTTACCGGTTACACACATACAGGCCATGCGCGCCCTTTTCTAAAGCCGACGGCACGTGTAAGATAGAGGTAATTTTTATTTCGGTAACCGGTAATAATACTGGTTGTATTCAACCTCAAATTGCTTAGCAACATCTGCCGTTATATCGAAACTGCTGCAGCATTCATTTTGAAATAAATATATGTTAAAGTTGAGGATTAATGTTAAGTACAATGTTAGCCGAAAACACGATTTCATAAAAAAATCTAGATAGAAAAAAATCCAAAGCTACCTACAAACAATAACTAAACCGAACAATAAATCGCTGCTATTAAAATGCTATTAAAAAATAAAGCAGCGACTATGTTTTTTTTTTTTTAATAACCGTTATTTTCGCCGTAAAAAGCAATTACCAAAACTATTGCCGCTTTGGAGGCGCCTCCATCTCGTTCGCAGTCAGTCCGCGAGTACTATGGTGCGAGCGAGATAAAAACCTGAGGTTGTGTGGGCTCTTAAAAGTAATCATTATATTATGAACAGTTTTCGATGCTGAAACTCAGCATTCATTTGTCAGTTCACTAGTGATAAACATGTTGATTGCGCACGTCGTCGAGTCCCCAGAGTAGTGCGATGACATCACAATTTAATTGTGTTATATACTAGCAAAATCTGCAATCAATAAATCAACCTATTTTATTTATTACCTTGTTTTTCCGACTTTTATGACCTTTCCACAGTAGTAATAATTATATTCTGTGTAATCAACTAATATTTTAGACCAGTGTTATAAATTTTACGACTGCTTTGAACGGAATGCTAATATTATTCCTACAATTTCAAAATCAAAGTAACGGCCTCAATAGAGTTGGCGTTGTGAAACGCAAATTCACAACTAATTACGTATTTTAAACTATTCGGCATAATATTATTCAAAAGTAAAAGCAGATTGACCGCGAAGGCGTTCCGATTCGCACATAAAATCAAACTTAAGTCGCAATTGAGTGGAGTAGAGAAGCGTATCAGTTGGGAGCAGTCGAGGACTCGAGGGCGGGTTTCATACCTCGAGCGCCCAGTCCGCGTGCGAACGCTGCCCGAGCAACACGTGTTTATTCCCTTGCCACTTTTGGAGGGAAAACTTCGAACGATCTTCGGGAAAATGCATGGTTAAAAATTGTGTTGTTTCTAAAATGAAATGACTTTGGAACTGCAGTGCGGTTTGTAAAGCATGTGGATTTTTATTATGACAGTGTAAAAATCATGACTTAAATGGATAGTTTGGAAAGTGGTGTTTAGTGATTGCGGACATAATGAAAGGTTTGTTGTAACTTTAATGATTGTTTTTTTTTTTTTTTGGTTGTTTTTTTTTGTTTTAGGACAATAATAGTCTCTCCAATCCAATTCTTTGTGCTGAAGGTAGAATGAGATTCATAAAACCTCTTTATTTTTTTTAAGATTTCAGTTTTATAAATAAAAGTAAAAAACATGATGTCAATATACTATTTTACAAGCGAGTAAATCTCAGGAGTGCTAAAAGTTTTCGCTTCTTACTTTGCAATAGTTTTACATAATTTGAAAGCTTTCAGGAATAGCGTGAATTCCCTTGGGTTTCTCTACTAACATTAGTTTTTGGTTTGTCTCAGAATTTTTTGGATAAGGAATTTTACTGAAACTTATGATGGAACATTCTATGAATTTGCTGGTACGATATTACGTTCCGGGTACGGCGGTTATATGTAGCCTTTAGTACAATAGACGTAGATATATGTAGTAACTATTCCGCTTAACTTTTCCTAAAGAAGTTGTTCTTAAGTGGAATAGTTACTTAATACAGACAGATTAGGCGCAGGTTTTGGATCATTGTTAAATAACCGCTCTAATCATACCATAACTAACTGTTGTTACCATAACCTGCATTTTAATGAGCTTGTTCATAAAATAAAAAACACACAAATGAATGAGCAAACTACTGTAGTTCTTTTAATTGGAAACAGTCTTAACATCACAAAAAGGGACATAGTTAAAGGTGTCGACACCCTACTTAAATTAAAATTAGGTAAATTAATATTATGTGCGTTACCATATTCAGATAACTTGTATGCTGAAGAAAATGATTACATTTTTAGTTTAAATAACGTAATGCATATTTTGTCATGTCGTCATAGTGACCGTTTATTGTATTTTGATACTAACAATTTTGTTAGAGATTTTGTTTTAATTCGGGAACATTTGTTTCTTCCCAAAAAAAGTCAACATGTATTGGCTACTTTGTTAGCTTACAATATACACGCAGTTATTGATAATTTAACTGAGACTAGGTTAAGTGACGAATCAGTATTATCTAGTATTTCTAATAATACTGTAATAGATTCTTTAAACTCTTAGACTCGACAAAAGAGAAGCATAATAGGGATATTTTACTGTATCACCAGAATATTAATCGCTTCTCTGGCAAAATCCTAGACGTGGAATTGTTAATAGATAAATATCATATGGATATCTTATGTTTTTGTGAAACCTGGTTAAGACCAGATAAGATGTTGTTTAATGTAAATAATTTTTCAGTTGCCAGTGCGTACAACAGGTCCTCAATAGGGGGTGGTACTTTGATATTATGTAATAGTAGTTTCAGATATAAGGAAAGGAAGGATATAACTGCTTGCTCTGTTGATCGCTTATGTGAGGTAGCATGTGCAGAGGTTGAAGGCCATACTTTCCTATGTGTTTATAGACCACCAGCCGCGAACTTAGCATCATTTTTAATAAGTATGGAAGAAATATTAGGTAAACTTTTTAAAGATAATAAATTAGTTTTTGTTTGTGGTGACCTAAATATTGATCTTTTAGTTAACTCACCAGATAAATGTAAGCTTATATCATTGTTCAAATCATTTAACTTAAAATGTGTATTTAATGAAGCAACTAGAATAACAGCAACCTCA
This sequence comes from Eupsilia transversa, assembly GCA_914767815.1. Classification (NCBI taxonomy): domain Eukaryota; kingdom Metazoa; phylum Arthropoda; class Insecta; order Lepidoptera; family Noctuidae; genus Eupsilia; species Eupsilia transversa. The sequence goes on from OU611880.1 coordinate 5,704,279, forward strand.
GCTTCATGCATTGACAATGTATTTACTAATTGCAAAATAAAAGACTCTTCCTTAATTAGTGGCGTTAGGTCAGACCACACTGGTCAACTTGTATCATTTGACTTTGATAAAAAGTTAAACTTAGATAAAACCATTAGAATAAGACCTCTCACTAAAAATAAATTGAAATTGTTTAATAATAATGTTCTAAGCAATCTTTCAACTGCTAGTTTTGATTCACAAGACCCCAATATAAACTACAGTACATTATTTACTACAGTATGCCAAGAATTCAATAAAGCATGTCCTGTAAAAAAAGTAACAATCAATAGTAAACCAAAATTTAATGAATGGGCCACTGCTGGCATTAGAAAAAGCAGAGATATTTTATATAATTTGTACCACGAGAAATCATTAACTTCTGATCAAGCCCTTCATAATTATGTCAGAAAGTATTCTAAGATATTCAAAATAGTCTGCGCTCAAGCTAAATCTAAATTAATAAGTAACAAAATCAGTAATTCAAATAATAAAATAAAAGCTGTGTGGCAGGTAATTAACAAAGAAACTGGAAACACAAAACAGCGGGACCAGAATGAATTGTCTCTAAAAATCAATAATGAAACCATTTCAGATAAGCTAAAAGTTGCTGAGACACTAGAAAATTTCTTTACGAACATCCCAATAGAGGTTACGAAATCGCTCCCCTCATCATCTATATTAGCTGAATCTCTTCTGAAAAAAAACTTCAGTAAGGACATTCCAAGTTTTGAATTCAAGCCCATCTCTGTTGTTACAATTAAAAAAGTATTCAAAAGTCTTAATATAAAAAACACTGAAGACTTATGGGGAATTTCCGTTAAGGTCCTTGGAGATATTATTGACACAATTGCTCCTGTCCTAACAGGCATATTTAATCAATGTTTAGATAGTGGTACGTTTCCTGATTTAATGAAACATAGTAAAGTAGTACCAATTTTCAAATCGGGTAGTAAGAGTGATCCCTCTAATTATAGACCAATATCTGTGCTACCAGCACTGAGTAAAATATATGAAAAAATCATGCTGGACCAGATGTTGTCACATTTTAATTCAAATGAGATTTTACATAGTCGACAGTTTGGTTTCACGAAAGGAAGGTCGACGACTGACGCTGGAGTAAAACTCATCAGTCACATTTTGGAATCCTGGGAGAAGTCCCAGGATGCAATTGGCATATTCTGTGACCTCTCAAAAGCGTTTGACTGCGTTGACCACAACACACTGATCTGTAAATTACACCACTACGGAATTCGTGGACAGGCTGCTGATCTTGTTCTTTCTTATTTATCAAACAGGCAGCAAAAAGTAAGCGTAAACGGGGTGACTTCCTCGGGGTCTCTAGTAAAGATGGGCGTGCCCCAAGGTTCGATTCTTGGCCCTTTCCTATTTCTAGTTTATATTAATGACCTTCCCTACATGATGGCTAACTTATCGGATATAATTCTATTCGCTGATGACACGTCTCTTATTTTTAAAATAGATAGAAAAGATACGGATGTCTTACATGTCAACGATAGTTTGGCAGTTCTTTCTAAATGGTTCGCAGCTAATAATCTTTTACTTAATGCGAACAAAACTAAATGTCTTAAGTTCTCTTTACCAAATGTACCCCAAGTAGGTCTAAACTTAAAACTTGATGGCAAAAAACTAGATGCAATTGCAGAAACTGTGTTTCTAGGAATTACTCTAGATTCTAAATTGCAATGGGGTGCCCACATTAGAGCTCTTTCAGGTAGATTAAGTTCAGCTGCATTTGCAGTAAGAAAAATAAGGCAGTTGACTGATGTAGCCACAGCTAGGTTAGTATACTTTGCTTATTTCCACAGTATTATGTCTTATGGCGTTCTGCTGTGGGGATCGGCAGCTGATGTAGACTCAATTTTTATATTACAAAAGAGAGCAATCCGCGCGATCTATAGAATGGGTCCTCGTGAGTCCCTTAGAAACAAATTCAAAGAAGTTGATGTACTAACTCTGCCTTCTCTTTATATCTTAGAAAGTATTTTGTATGTTCGCAAAAACTTAGGACTTTTCAAAATTAGAAGTGATTTCCATAATATAAATACACGTAGTAAACATGAAATTGTGATACCTAAATTTAGATTAACTAAAACTAGCAAGTCATTCCTTATAAACAGTATTCGCTTTTATAACAAGTTGCCAAAGTCGGTTACAGAACTTAACGATGGAAAGTTCAAAACCCACATAAAACGTGTCCTTATCAAAAAAGCATATTACAAGATTAAAGACTACGTTGATGACAAGGAAGTTTGGCAATAATTCCTTCTGCACATGTGGCCTCCCTGGTACCTCATTAACGGCATAATTATGTAAATGTCTATTGACTGCTCCCAAATTACGATATGTATTTTATTTTACTTTTTTATTTAGGTACTACTTGACATGTAGTTTCATTATTTGACATTATATGCCTACAATTCAAATTTCATTTTAAAGTAGGGTTCTCATTCGGATTGGTTAAAGTTGTAGTGACAACCATTTGGGTTAAATTGGTTTTTATTATTTTATTCGACCTTTATATAGATTCCTTTATATTTTGTGAATGTGAGAACGTTGTAGGCACAACAGACTGTCGATTTGCAGACTATTTTCTATTTTTTTAAGTATCTTGTTGACAGGCCTACGCTGTCCTCGCATACCTATTCAAACTGTACATTTTTTAAAGCATTGTAAAACCCATTTATTTTTAAAAGAGTAACCGTGGAGTTTCTTGCCGGCTCTTCTCCATAGGAAACGACCAATTGGAACCGTGCACCTAGATTCTGACGTTTCATAAGTGCCCATGTAGGTTTATGTGAAATAAAATATTTTGATTTTGATTTTGATTTTGAATATATCTACGTCTATTGTATTTTATAATGGATTTCCGCCAAGTCACGCCTGAATCAATTAACTATAAGTTTGTGGTTAGGCTGTAAAGAAAGTCAAGTGACATCGAGGGTATTGACATCGCTGATGATGCGGACTGCCAATGACAGGCAGATCCTAAGCACTGGGTAAAACAGCTCGTCGGAACTTGAGATTAGAAATGAAAACGTTAACACCAAGTGTCTTGTCTGTCCCTTAGTGAGCTCATAAGGAATAAGTAGTGACTATAACAGTAACTATTATACGTAACTAGGGGCTCACCCGCACGGTTTTAATGTTCGTGACAAAACATCGAGTTAATTAAGATATTATATATGTAATTTCAATATTAGGTAATGATATACGTACACCATGAATGATGGTAAAAAACACATCAAAATCCATTGCGTAGTTAAGAAGAACAACGCGGTGAAAGAGACAGACACAAAAACGACTCAAATTTATAATATCTAAACTAACAAAAAAAACATTATTTGCATTCCACCATAACACCAGCAGCGTGTAAACTAAATATCTCAATTTCAAAGCTGAGCAATGTTCCAGGCAAGTGGGTCGCAGCTCGCAGCCCGGTAGTAAATATACCGTCAGCTACGATAGACGTTCACGCGGACTGATTTATGTTATGACCCACTATGAACGACACCGACGCTAAATCTTGAAAAACGTTGGAAATTAACATATCTTTACTCTAGCATAGGTACTGTAAAGGGGGGAGGTATAGTGATGCTGAACCACGTGTTCCCATCGTGTGTTGCATCGTCTGTTGTCCTAATTCCAAAATATTAGAGGTCGATGCAGCATGTCTTCTTCCATACAACTCCAAGAGCCTCCAATAGTCTCCTTATTCATTTCTTTTCGAGCCATATTATCTTATAAACAATCCATCCTTCGTTTCTAGGTCTCTTTTCATTTACCGGTGACAATAATTCTTAAACTTTGGCCTATGTCTGAAAAAATCTTCACAGAATAGGTATTCGGATTCTTGGACAATCGAACTATCGCCCTAATTTTTAGCAGCTACTCTATCCACTAAAAGGGCAGCGCAATTTACTACAGTGAAAAGTGCTGACACCAAATATTACACAAAGCGTTCCCTTATAAAGTTTTAAAACGCGACTCAGCGTTCGATCGGGGAGTTGATTCGTTCTGGTTCACTTTTGATGGATTATGCTCAGACTTTGAGCCACGTAGATGCAGAATGTTAAAACGTGCCAAAGGAAATTAATACTAACTTTTTGAAACAAACATTTTCGTTACTGTTTTCATATTTCTGTCAAGTTTGTAATTATGATTTATGGATCGTTGGAAGTTAGTTAATTATAGGTAAAGTCCTTTATTTTGTGAATGTTTATTTCTTAGTTTGGCCTCAATCTAAATGAGTTTAGATAATGAATTTTCAGTAGTGTTATTGTTTAAGCAACACTATGATCCGAAGATTTCAAGGTGTTAATTAGTGATCTTTTACTTTAAAGACGAGTGAGTCCATTGTCGAACTGCGTGGTCATCAGGTTTAGCATATGACAGTTAAAATTAATTTGATTTAAATACAAAGTAACTAGCTATAACCTTTTTTTTGTAAGAAAATCTTATAATCTCTTTGAAGTCTAGAGAAGGCTCATTTAACTATTGAGTCATAACTTTTATTATTAAATTAATCGCATTAATCGAATTATACCAAAAAGGTTTTATATACTTAAACCACTTAAGTATAAATAAGAATATATAAGAATATTTAAATAATCTAGAAATACTTGCAAGGAAAAAGAAAAAAAAAAAGAATGAACTTAAAAGTAATCCGACTCACGATTTTAGTATTACGCGGTTAGTAATTTGTCTTTTTCGCTTTGCCCGCCAGCTCTTCGTCAGCTACTGTGGCGTTATTCTCGCATTTTCTTAATTACTTTAACTTCCTCGGCATTCGGGTCTTCACGATATTTTCCCGTAGTTTTTCAATAGTTTCTACTATAAAAAAGTGGTGCTCATCTACGTCATGCTGAGAACAGCATGACGTAAATGAACACTGCTTTTTTCAATTTATTTATTCAACGAAATCTCTGAAAACAGATGTACGTATGAAATTTTTTACATCTTTTTAGTAAAAGAGATGTCAGACATAATTATAGTACTCTAAATAGGTACCTATTAGTTAAACCAGGTTTCAGACGGGCTAAAGTAGACTCCCCTTTTATGGGGTACTGTTTAAAATGTTACAATAAAATTCCTCCCCACATACTTCAACTGAATGAGACGAAATTAAATCTTACATAAACACACACTATGCAGGTACGCATAATAAGTTGGGTTATTATATCGATGATAAAAATGCTTGGCTCAATGCTGGTCCTGGTCCACAACCACAACCAATTTTGAACCAACCAACCAACCAACGATTAACATTTGAAAATGCTGTTGGAGCTGCTGAAGATTGTAAGACTCATTTAACTCTCTTCTAAATCGTTGAGCTGAATAGTGCTGATCCATGCGTCATGTTCGTGAACGGGCGCCGTCATTTGGGACTGGTCATCTCTTAGTTGCCATAACTTTTTTTTTCTATTTGCTGTACTCTGGACGCTTTTAACGCGTTCGTTTTTTCTTACATCGTTCCTATGATTTATAAATTCAACATTAATACAATTCAATAGACGGAGATATATTTAGTAACCTATTCCGCTTATCTATTCTTAAAGAAAACTTAAAAAACCCTGTAAGAAAATTATAATGGATTTCCGCCAAGTCACGCCTGAATCAATTAAATATCTTTCATCATTAATGATGTAACTAATATTTTGTAACAATATACTTTAATAAAGTATCCATGGAGTGTCTTGCCCGTTCTTCTCCAAAGGTACCTACTATGCTTAGGAATGGACAACTAGCTTCATATTTCTGACGGAACGACTCCTTGACAATTCAAAAGTGCCTGTAAATGGTTTAGTTGAAATAAATGCTTTGAGTTTAAGTTTGAATGGTTTCAAAGTTCATAGGATAATGTTCTCAACTATGTATAACTTATTTTCTTGATATTTTCAGTTTGAACATAATTTAATCCTTACTTATTTAATAGCTTCGGGCCGTAACTTCGTTCGCGTGTATTAACATAAAATATATCATAAATGGCAATAGTAATTTGGCATATTATAATTCTGAATAAAATTCATTACAGAGTACACGCTGCCATGGATGCTCATCACCGTGGCAGTGTTAGAAGCGGTGGGCGCAAGCGACAAGCGGCCGCGGTTCGTCACAGAACCACCCGCGCGCGTATTGTGGCCCGCCACGCGTGGGGCACACGCGTTGTGTCGGGCAACTGGTCATCCACCTCCAGACGTGCATTGGGTCACCGCTGAAGGACAACTGCTCACTACTATACCTGGATTGAGGTAAGATTTGGCTGTTAAGCTTCTTCTTAGAGTATTTTTTTTTAAAATAATATACACTATAGTAAATTAAAGGCACTCCTCATAAATAAAATCGCTTTTAGGCATAATTCAAAAGATTTCGTACTAATACTAAATTCTGAGTATAAGATTAATATAATTCTTTCACTGAATGTAACTTTTTCGTAGCTGGGTGCTACGGTTCTCGTAGCCGCTTGCTACGAGTTTCGTAGCCATGATCTACGAGGGCTTTTTCCTTCATTGGTTGATGGTTAAAGCACTTTACTGAAGTATTAGTTTTATTGTCAGATTAATGTTTGACATTGCAATTTGCCTATTGCTAACCCACTAACAAACGAAAGCTATAAATCAATCGCAATTAAATTATACTTTTTGTATTCATATTGCCAATTCGCCGATTGACCAATTCGTTGCACATTGGACTATTACATTTTTAACACGCCAGAGCATTTTAGTTCGTATGACGTACGAAATGGTTTTCCATTAAAATTGTTCGACTGAATTTCCAATTATTGCTCAATTCGGTGTTAGATGAAATATAATGAGGAAATACTAATGACATTACCATTAAATCCTATAAATTGTTGAACGTGTGCCGCGATACTACCACATTTGTTAGTTTACCCAAAGTAGGTAAATAATAATTAAATAATTAATATTAATTTGTGATTGAAAATAAGAAATAAATAAAATAAAGTAGTTTAAAATTTAGACTATTTAAATATCCATATTTTGTTATTATTATTATTATAAAATATTATAATAAAGTTGAAGTTTTTCTGTAATTTTCCGTTAATATTTGCTCAGAACTTCCTGTTAGGATTACGAGGTCACCTGTAACTACTTCTAGTTAATCTTAAAGTAAATCTAGCTGTATTTTTCTTCGTAGAAACGTGCTTGATGTATTTTTAATATAAGTAGTATTTGTTGGAAAATCTAAATTACCTGCGAAGACAATATAAATACAGAGCAGAGGTATACCTATAGTATAGTAGAGGTATACCCACATATTGCCACTTATGTTTCTACTCTCATGTAATAGGGAGCGAGCCTATTGCCAACAACCAGGCACAAATCCAGACTCCGGGCTGCTACTGAAAAGTTCGAGATGGAATAATCCAATAACTCTTTGCCCGACCTGGGAATCGAACCCAGGACCTCATGCTCAGCTGTAGCGTTTGCGACCAATAGACCAACGAGACATCCGAGGGAGTCAGACAACGTAAATACATTTATTAAAATATGTCCAATACATTGACAATACTTTATCTAAGCGCTATTTTGTATCTAGTGTTACGGCACACTCTCGGGAGTTAGAACGACTGATCGTCTGATCGGTCTTTAGATTGCTTCGGGATTGGGTGTTAGTGGTACTTACAGGCGAAAGTCGGCGACGGCTCCATTAAATAAACTACTCTAACTTCACCTATATTTCACAAGAAAGCGATACCGGAATGAGCAAGTTAATATTTACTGCGAGTACCCCAGGCGAGTGCCTCCGCTCCACTTAGGAACACGCGTTCTTACTAGTTGAATATTTGTCTTGAATTTGTCTTAGATATTAATTAGGAAACTCGTTAGTTTAGTTAACTGAGCAGTTAAGGAGGATGATGTATTAAATATCTGAAGCTGTTTCCTGTATTGAGCCTTCAGAGCTGCCCATCCTACTATCCTATCCTACTAATATTATAAATGCGAAAGTTTGTGAGGATGGATGGATGGATGGATGGATGTTTGTTACTCTTTCACGCAAAAACGACTACACGGATTTAAATAAAATTCGGCACAGATATAGTTTATAACCTGGATTAACACATAGCATACTTTTTATCCTGATATTCCCACGTGATCGAGACTTACGCGGGTGAAACCGCGGGGCATATTTGTCTTAGATATTAATTAGGAAACTCGCTTGTTTACTTAACTGAGCAGTTAAGGAGGATGGTATATTAAATATCTGAAGCTATTTCCTGTATTGAGCCTTCAGAGCTTCTCATGTATAAATAAAGTAACTATAAAATACGGCACCAATCTCAGTTTAAGAATCCTTATTAATGTTTCAAAACTAATAAAGATACTTTTTCTCTCCACAGCAAAATATAAAAAATACTGTTATATTTAATTAAAATTAAGTGGGCAGTGATTCTTCCGCAAAATAAAACATCCATCCCTAAAAGCTTATGACAAAGTTGTGTCAATTAATCTCGGCTGAAATTTCACAAGAAAAATGTATCTACATTAAGCAAGCACCGGGTGTCCCAAAGTTTTTGCTTCCACAGTGTTCCACAGTGTCTAATGACTAACGGCAACCGACTCAACGAGTTTTGTATTTTTAATAAGGCCTTGTGTAAGTGTGCCGGCGACTTCGCAAACTTTACTGAAGACACATTTAAAACTTTGCAGAGAAAGTTTCTTACCATATTACTTAATACTTTGAAGTTATTTTGAAAGTGCATTTAAACAACTGAGATTGTAATTGAATGGTGATTAACTATAATTATTGATAATTTTTCTAATAGCTCGTTTATAATAATTTAATAATAATTTATTTATTTCAAAAAAAGTGTGGTACAGTCTGTTACAATCAAATATAGTTTTACAATTTGCGGATAGTCGGTAAAAGAGTAACACAGGATGGAATCTGGCGTCCTAGCTAGGTTACATAGTAACCTGTATTAAGCATCGCCAGAAACACCACTCTCAACTTCTGAGTTTTTTTTATTTCTCTTTATTGCTATCTCATTATATGCTGCACCGGTTGACGTCATCACGTTAACGCCGGCTGTCGCTGAAAACCACCGCTGGGGCTCTGACTCGCATAGCGTCGCAGCATTATGCTGAGCGATGGCCGTTTTGCGTGGATGTGACGCATATTTTCCCCCAACTTGTTATTTTTTGTGTACTTTCTTTTCATTGCGTCATGTTTGCCGCAAATAAACGTATTTTCCTTCTTCTTTCTATATAATTAATAAACCTAAAGCCTGACTTGACGGTGTAATACTATTAACGAAATCATAAACAACATGACTACTAAACGTTCTCACATCACAAAGTCTCTAAGCAATCATTTTACGTTCATCATACTGAGTAGCAAATAAAACTAATCCAATACTCAATTAACGTTTTATGTGAAGGCTTATCACAGTAACAACACAGTCACAAAATGATGTGTGGGGCAACTAATTCGTAGTTCCCTGTGGGGTGCCAGTAATAAATTGGTTGAGTTTCCGATCGGAGTCCGTTAAGGGTAAGTTGTGAGGCGAGGACGTGTGAGAGACCTACCTATGTGTTGAGTTGAAAACTTTGTCGATCTCCGATACACTTCCAAGGCGCAATTACTAAAGTCTTCAGTGTTCGCTAACTTCACGCTATACCAAATTTCTCAGCATGAGAATGTTGATGTACTTGTCTAGATACGTGAAAATGCCGACGGTATTTATTTCACACACAATATATAACACAAAATAAAAACGCGAATAAAACACACCATAAACATATCTAAATAAATAACAACCAATCTTTATGGATTATTTGTTATTTTTGGTGCTAGTTAAAATGTTATTTCCAACTTTGTTGTACAAGCAAGCTCACTATTTCGACAGTTGTTCGGAGCATGACGTGCTGTGTGTTACATTGCGACTGCTCAGAAGCAAGGAAACTTCGCCGCGGAGCTCAACGAAAGTAGCGACAAACTATTGAATAAAACGGACTTTGCAATGTTACAAGTTTAACCTATTTGAGGGCCGTATGCAACTTTACCATGTAAAGGATTATTATGTTCTTTTCACAAGTCGTAAAGCTGTGGTCTGTTATTTTTTTTAGACTATAGCAGATTTGCTTATTCCAACTTGTAAGAAAAAACAATGTCAATATTTCGGCCCTGATCTTCATTCAGTAAAGTACAAATGATTTGGATGTAAGGTATAAAGAAGATTGTAACAAAGAAATAAAATTTAATTGAATGTGAATACAGTTCAACTTCAAAATGAGAAGCAGGAATTCAAGAAAATATATCAGAGCACTCTGGCGAAACTGATTTAATCCTTAAAACAATTCCCATCTCCGCAAGTAAAATATTACGTAGGGCACTTATTCTTTAGAAATGTAACAAGACGCTTGTTCGGCGTAACGTGCAAGTAACTCTCAATTGCCATACACTCCACTCCCAGTGTCGGCAAAGTGAGCATAGAACAAACGATTATGGTGACAGTTGACTTATAGCGAGCGAGCAGCGATAAATGGCCACGGCACGTTCTCACGCAACCATATTTTTTCAACGATACCGTTTCAAGTAACATTCTTATATCGTAGCAAGACTATTTGTTCAAAAGAAATCTTGGAAAAATACTCACCGACGCTCCCTGGATGAATGAACTCATTTTAAGCTCGGTTAAACATTCGCCGGAGGTTGGTTTAGTATAAAGTATCAGTTAATACTTTAGGTGCCAGTCCCAATTGTTTGAACGCTAATGGAATCTATTGTTACACAGCTGATAGTGGCTAGACAAGAGGGATCTCATTTAACGTGATTCGACATTCCATTATCGGCGTGATTATGTTTGGTCCCTTGACAACAGAGGGGTATTACGTTATTCACGAAGTATCAAGGTTTGTCCTATGGCCGCATTAAAATCCACAAGAATAATAAAGTCTTTTTGATATGACACAATGTCGGGACAAAGTTTTCGCATACTGAGTGGGAGTAGCAAGTTACCATCGCCAAGAAGTAGCATATAACTTTGTACATCTCACTGGGAAGACATAAGGGTCGTTTTCTATATTCTGTTCGGCAAAATAAACGTAGTTTGGGTTAGTTACGTATCACGTCCAACTCGTGTCAGCAGTAAGTAGTAACAAGGCGTTGTTTACTCGCGTCGAGTTGGAAACTTTGGACATCTCACCTGTGAACTTACTTTAAGGTTTATTCGTGAAGATAGCTCAATGTAGTTTTCGTGGTAACCAGACATAAAATTACTGAATTAAACTTGTCGGGGAATGGGAAAACACCGCTAAGGTGTTTTCCTTGTATTGTTTTTTCCACTTGAGTACATTGAAACTCTTTCGTTAAGATACATAGTTAACGCAAGAATTGAGAAGGGTGATTGAAGTTGTAAAAATAGACGGAAAGGTAGAGATAATTCCATTAAAAAACCGCTTCTGTGGTCTAGTGTTTAGACCACCTGTCTCAGACCCATAGGTCCCGGGGTTTGATTCCCAGTGGGGGCAAAATTTGATATTACCCGTTGTGTACGAGTCCAATGAAACGTTCAATATTGGTATTCAGCATCGTTCCGAGAAACATTGGTTTTTAATTTGAACATAGCCTATTTGATATTGGTAATAAAAAAACACAATAAAACAGTACCCTGAATTCCCTTTCCCTTTCCTGCTCCCAAAAGTTTAAGCCTAGTTAGGAATAGATTTGTTACCTAATTAATTTTGTTTTTTTTTTTCCTGACTTTAGAATTTTAAGATGAAAACTTATCATTTGTTTTTTTTGCGTGGCTTGACAAATAAATCTCAATTCAGATATCAGCCAGTCTATTGTGTAAAAATTGCACCGCGAAAACTTAGGTGAAGTGAGCTGCCAATAGTGTCAATCCCTAGCATCAAGTGAGTATTGTTCACTTCAAGCTCACTTCACCTAAGTGTTCACGGTGAGATTATTACAGAATCGACTGGCAGGTGTATGACAGTATGCTAAATTCGATGCATCTGAATTTGCGAATAAATCCTTGTTAACATTTTCCGCTTCACTAGAACAGGTAGAATTGAAATGATTAAAACGACTTCCTCAAGTCATTTCCAATTTTATTTCGGAAAAAACTACGGCAAAATAACCAAAACATTGAGTAGAAAATTAGATTTCCATATCAATATGTGGGTAGACAAAGTTGTATAGGATGTTTATGTCAGCAGAAAATTGGCAATGATCGAATATCGGAACGTGTGGAGATAACCTGTCAGGGAGAAGACGGCGCGCTGACAGCAAAAGATTGAATATAATGCGACTCTTCATAGTTATGATCACGTAATGTATGTTCCGTAATGTTTTTGTGTATTTACTTTTTATGTATAGAAACAGCATAATAGGTACTGAAGCTGAAAAGTTGAAATATGGAAAATGTTTAACTGCGTGTCAAATATTTATGGTATTTTTTAAAACTATCTGAACTTTTAAAGCTGGTCAGCGGAAAATTTTCGTTGTGATCTTTTTATTACACGGTGCTATTAATCTAATTGATCTTTCTGATTTTCAATTGATATTCTAATAAACTGTTTCCGCCTCTTTTAAAGTGTTTTACCTCTTTATATCTAATTTACTTTCTTCAATAGATCTGCTAATATTTGAAAAATGGTCTGCGGTTATGTACGGTTTATACCGGTATACTGGTTTCACTGATCACGAAAATAGGGTCCAAACATAAATTCAGGTTGGAGGATTATCATTTTGACCTCAGTAACGGCATTAGCACCTTCGAAACCATGAAACAACACATTTCGCAACCGCCACCTTGAATTTTCATTTTGACCCCATCGACCCTCTGGGGCTCCTCAGAGGCCAGCCCTCATCGTTATGTCAAAGTATACTTTTTTTTTTAACAAGTTTAGAGCTAGTACATAGTATAATGCACATTTCATATTTCCAGTGGATTCAAATAGGTTTTGAGTTGGTTTTTTCTTGACGTTACCGAAATGAGGCGCGAACATTATATTATGTACGTTATTCAATCATATTTTTAGGAGCGCAAAATAGGAATTATTTGAGGTTCGATTGAATACATGCCATATAAAATTAAGAATAAATCCAAAAGAAGGTAGTCTTCCTTAAAAAGTTCAAGTATGATACTGATAAAAGTTAAATAAAATCCAGCTTTAGTGAACTGAAACGAGGAAAATTACCGGCAGTGTAGGACATATTATAATGTAAAAGAATTTTTCGTATCTGGTTTTCATCTTATAAGATCTTTGTCACGAAACTTCACTATGATTAACTTTGGACGGAAGAAGTCGAAGGGAGAAATGGAGGCCTTTGCCCTGGAGCGGGACAACATCGGACAAAACTAAAATATTAATAAATAATCTGTGATTTCTCAGTAGCAACCAAGAGTCTGGATTTGTGCCCGATTGATGACAATAGGCGTGTGCCTATTGTGGGGGGTGTCCCCTAATGGGCACACGCCTATTAGGGGGGGTTACATGGGTCCTAAACGGCGAGGATGAAGGTACTATTTAATCAATGCAACTCTGTCGGGAAATGTAGGCGCGATGTTATGTTTGTTGAGTTTATATTAATTATTCATTTTGATGCATCGTAACACAAATCATTCTGCCTAGCCTTTTCCCAATCATGTTGGGGTCGGCTTCCAGTCTAACCGGATGCAGCTGAATACCAGTATTTTACATGGAGCGACTGCCTATCTGACCTCCACAACCCAGTAACTGGGTAATACGATACCCCTTGGTAAGACTGGTTGTTAGACTTTCGGGCTTGTGACGACTCGTAACGACTGTCAAAGATCCACGAATGACAGCCGGGACCAACGGCTTAACGTGCCTTCCGAAGCACGGAGGAGTCTCGGTATGTAAAGATGGTCACCCATCCACGGACCAACCCCGGCAAGCGCAGCTTAACCTGATGGATCGACCCGTGCGGCTGTTATTACTTAGCCACGAGCTCCTCATGCATCGTAACACAAAGCCAACGGAAAAATAATAGAAATTACTTATCTTGCTTGACTTATGCAAAATACGTCATCATTAACCATCCTCTTCCTCATTCTCTTCTCTTTTCTCATTTCTTTGGTAAAACCATACGACAGATAAAATGCTTAACTTTAATTAATATGATTGAGTCGCGACTGCGAGCCGGTAAAGTAATTTGTTCACGTACATTACCCTCGGTTTTACGGCCTATCGTTACAACGAGTCACAAATTAACTTACTATGAAGTTTGAAACTCCCGTAAATGAAGTTACGGAAGACCGACTTAGAATACTGACGATCTTTGTGTATTTTAAGTAATAATTTCAAACAGACACAGTTTGACTTATGACCTTACATATATCAGATCACAGAGTACTTGAGTACTAGTACATGTAATAGTTTTTAAGATACTTGACAAATGAATCTTAAAAAGAAAAAAATAATAGAATGTTTCCTAATGTCTGTTCCAAAGGTGGAAAGTGCAAAGAAACCCTGTCCAGGAAAAAAGGAGTCACTCAGGGAATTAGTAACATATTCATCTGTATTTCGAAAGTTTTTCCAACCACTTTTTCAAACAATTATTCATTGAATAACATTAGTAAATTATAAATTGAAAAATCATCGATAAATTAAGAGGTTATAAAATTAACTCCATTGTCAAATTAACAATATCTTGTAGGTGGTTTTTTCATTAGAATTTTGGGTTAAAGTTTAAAATAATCAAAGCACTCAATTCATAAGTGGCCCTATAAATTGGCAACCGCAGAATGTTTTCTGATTAATTTGTTTAGATTTTCTTCAGATACTTTTGGAATAGACACCGTCCAGCATCCACCTATCGGTGTAGCTATTCTCATCCTTCTTTATCCAAACCTTATTATTTTTATGATAGACGTTGTTAGTTAATCACGTATACACTAAATACATCCGAATGAATGATAGACAATGTCCTGGATTCACACATTGGATACTTTTTTCCAGCTGCATGAAGAATTTCCACGAGATTATATTACACCACAAGAGAAACAAGTAAAATATAAATCTTTCTACTGTATTCACTTATTATTTAAGTAACTTAACACATAACATAACATCACACCTGCATTCCCCGAAGGGTTAGGCAGAGGTTTACCTATAGTAGGTACAGTATACCCACATTTCACCAGTTATGTTTAAGTCCCATGTAATATTGGGCGAGCCTATTGCCATCAATCGGGCACACATCGAGACTCCGGGCTGCTTCTGGGCAATTCCAGATGGAAAAACCCAATAACACTGAGGCAGTCCCTAAAAAAAATAACGTAAAATTGAAATAATGTATTCAAAACCTTATATCTTCGCTTTGGTAGCGAACACATTCTAATTTCAAAGAAAGACATATTGTTCTTTTAGTTTACGCACCTACCGCTTATTTCAACTTCGATGCAAAAGTAGCAGGTTCAACATTAACGACAATATAATGCATGAACTCAAAAAGTTCGTACTTAACGAAATAGCTGTATCTGCATCTTTACGGTAGGTGATTACCGTCATAACGTTCTTTTATACGAGCCAAGTTACATCGGAGTTGGCTGTTCCGGACCGATACGGCCCCGGTTAAAGTTTTGACGTGTCGTAAACGAGCCTGTTACCTCGTGACAAATGAATGGAAATGAAATCTTATGATGACAGTAATTCGTTCAAGTTTTTTGGAGAACGGAACTGACGATTGCATTGGTCTGAGGTAGCGATGTCGAACTTGACATATCGAAGACATGTTAAGTGAAGTTCCTAGGTAACCGTCATAAGTCCTTGTCATTTCGCTCATTCTGGTGCTTCACCTTTGCGTAAACATTGGTGGTTTTTATAAAGCCAAGCAAAATGGCTATTGTTTGAACTTGATATCTGAAATCGTAAGAACTGCAATAATACCTACTATATTATGCAACTTTAAATCCAGTAAAGTTTACCATCTTTGGTAAACTTAACTGGATTTAAAGATACAGTGAACGGCAAACGAGTACAGTGTGCGACATGAAATAGCAAGCAAGATAGAGCTTAACTTAAATTTTTTGTTGATCGTCCTAATTTGAGAGACACGTTGTGTCCATAATTATGTTAGAATCTTAAGGTAATTTTGTATGATATTAAATTTATTAACGTAAACATGGTATTCTTATTTTTTTAATCACGTGACTATTTTTAACATAGATTAAAACTAAGTTATTTTAATAGCTACCTAGGTAGGTACCTATTAAAATAACTATTTTTTTACCACTGGTTTTAATAAGTTTCTAATTAAAGTCCCTGAGTATCATAGCAGTCCATTTCCATCAGTCAACTCCTTGCGGGAGCAATTACATTGTCTTCCATTTTATTAATTAACAAACGCCCTCAACAGTTATTCTGTTGAGGGCTGGTTGAGGACTCTTCTGCTATCAATTTAGCTGAAAGCAATTTTCTGTCTGATGCAGAACTATATTCTGCACTCTCACCATTTGTTGGGTTCGATATATATATATTTCCTACAAGTTTAAATTAGTATTTTTTGTTATATTTTATAAAAAAAAAGCTAACTACTATAATCCGCTGATTACCCAATTAGAGTTCATAAGTTCATTCCATAAATATTTTCACCAGAAATCGCTAATTGCATAAATCGTGGGAAACGTTTTTTAACAGTTGCATCCTGAGGGCTTTAAATATGATGATATTTTCTTCTCTATAGTTTAGGATACATAAATCTCACAGAGAAAAGGTGTTACGTATAACTACGATTGTAATGATTATTCTTTTTGTCCCACCAGGCACGTGTTAAGTGACGGTAGACTAGTTGTTGGAGCCAGACGGTCGCTGATGGATGCTGGTAGTGGCGCCGGCGCGTTGCTGAGGTGCCGAGCGTCGAACCGCGCAGGCACAGTTCTCTCCAGACCTGTCATGTTGCAACCAGGTCAGTTTTATAATGCTACTTTATAACATGGATATTGTATGAATGGATGATGGTTAGAACTGTCGCGTAAATAGATATTATATATAACTTACACTGAAGATGTTAAAAAAGGATTGTCTCCTTTTTTTTAGAACATAAAGGGACACGTAAATCAAATTGGGCTTACAAAATCCTATAGGAGTTCTAAAGCGGTTTATTCAGACGTATTAGGCAAGCCCATTAATAACATAAATATTTGTCCCACGTTGTAGAGATCCGCACTGATTACAAATATACCCCATTTGCAACTACTTGTGTTTCTCTGTTACGGTAATTATAATACGAAATTAGCCGGTTCCAGTCCTAACAAAGGTTATTTATTCAAACAAAGAGATTCATTCGAGGGTTTGACCCTGTAAAACAAAATTTGTAATGAATAAATGATTGCGAGCCCAAATATTTATTATTTTGATTATTGCTTCTACGTGCCTTCTTATATAGTATATTTCCTATCTCAATTACGCAGGGGCCCTAATGGAAATTATAAAAACTGTAAACAACAGACTTGTGTAATAAACAGATGTACGGCAAGAGGGCAAAACAAATTACAACTTCGAGTCGAGTTGGACCAATTAACTTTCCGTTACAGCGAGGGAAATATGAAATAAAATGAAAAACAGCCCACGGCTCCCGAGTTTTTTTTACACGGAAAAACTTTTAATTAAGGGATTAAAAATGACATTAGAGTGAGTTCGCAGCAACGTAACTTTATCTTTGTTTCCGGAATATCCGCTAGAAGGGCGGCAGGGCACAAATTATGATTAGGTAAATAGATAAGTACAGAGTACTGCTTTTATTCACTATTAAGTCTTGTTACAATCTTACCTCACCGCCCTTGAGGACCAAAGAAACAAAAATAATCTACAAACTTAGTTTCCTAACATTCATTAAGAAAAGGGAATGTCAGAAAGTTCGAAACACTTTCCAGGGCCGTTAGAAACCGGCGATAAGTCCCCTCTTTGAGGAGTGGCTAGAGAGGCGCCACGGCGTCCTCACCTTCCGCCTGACACAGGTCCTCACCGGACACGGTTGTTTCGGGAGGTTCCTGTTCCGGATAAGGCGGGAGGAAGCGCCCGGGTGTCACCATTGTGTGGATCGCCCGGAGGACACGGTGGAGCATACGGTGGAGGTATGCCCGGCTTGGGCAGAGCACCGCCGTGTCCTCGTGGAGGCGATCGGCGGCAGTGACCTCTCGCGTCCAACCCTGGTGCAGGCCATGGTACGGAGCGAGAGGGAATGGGGAGCCGTCACCTCCTTCTGCGAAGCAGTAATGCTCGCAAAGGAGGAGGCGGAGCGCGTGAGGGAGAGGCAAAGTTCGCGCCCTCACGCGCCTAGCCGCCGTAGGAGACGCCCTGGGCGTCGGGACTCCTTGGAGGATTCCCGGCCACTGTAGGCGCGGGCTTGCGGGCGGTGAGCAATGGGTAGCTCGCCCCCGATAAGGACCAGGCCCGGGTCGACGGCGCGTTGTGTTCCACGCGCGCCTCAAAGAGATGTCAGCACCAATGGCGGGGCCCACTAGGGCCGATGCCTGCTGGGGTTGCGGGAAAGTCCGAAAGGGATACCGTGGCCCCTGGCAACACAGGCAACTGAAGGAACACGGGTGGGTTTTAGTCAGTAAGAGTCTGACACGCCCTCCCGCTCCGCCCAGAGCGGGAGAAGTTATTTGATGATTTCCCACCCAAAAAAAAAAAAAAAAAAAAAGGGCCGTTAGAAACAAAAGCGGGTTATTTATCAGCAAATCTAATTACGTATTAGTAATTATCTCTTTATTTATACTAACTTTGGTCTCAATTTAATGCGGAAGATAAAAAGTAAGTTATAACATAACGTAGAAAAATGGTAATCACTCTCTATGGCAAGTTTGACTTTATAATACCTACCTATGATTGTGTTATAAACTTGACTAGAAAGACCCAAACTAAGTTTATTATAAAGGAATATGAAAAATAATTATACCAGTGATTTTAATAGGTACAAACATCCAGTTAGCACTGCTGATGTCAGCAACTGGAAAGTTATTGTGTAATCAATTTGTAGCTGTGTGGTAAAACTGCGAACGTATTAATAACAGCATTATAATTTAATATTATGCTACCATGTAACCACTGTATGGTTATTACTACTGAAATCTCAATTAAGGGAATATAAGACCTCAAATTGCTTAGCAAGATCCGCCGTTATGTCGAAACTACTGCAGCATTAATTTTGAAATAAATATATGTTAAATTTTGAGGATTAATGTTAAGGACTATGTTAGCCGAAAACACGATTTCATAAAATTTTCTCGATATAAAATAAATCCAAAGTTACCTCCATACCGAATAAACCGCTGCTATTAAAAAAAATCTTCAAATTAACTAAATACAGAAAAACTGAACTAACTATAAAGCAGCGACTATGTTTTTTTTTTAATTACCATTATTTTCACCGTAAAAAGCAATTACCTAAACTATTGCCGCTTTGGAGCCGCCTCCGTATCGCTCGCACTCAGTCCGCGAGTAGTATGGTGCGAGCGAGATAAAAACCTGAGGTTGTGTGGGCTCTTAAGCTTCAGTTTATTTAACAACTAGCGACCCGCTTCTGCTTCGCACGGTTTTCAAGATTTCTTATAAATGTTACTTTAACATAAACGTTTTATTCACTTAAACCTTCCGGAACAAATTCTCTAAACGATGGTGAAAACCTCATCAAAATCTGTTGCGTCGTTGACAAGAACAACGCGGTCATAGAGACAAACACGAAAAGCAACTTTAATTTATAATGAGTATAGATACTATGTTGAGAAGCAACCTCGTATACCTTTATAGTTTTTTTTTAACGTTGTTTTTTAGTTAACTCCTAGTCAATACTATTCATAACATCCACTTTCTATTCCAGTTACTTTCAAACCTTAATATTAGGCATTTGAAAAGATGAATATTTTTCACTCCAATTACTTTTTCCACCGAGGGACGAGGAAAGTTTTAATTAAAGATTGAGCGACATTATGTCCCTCATCTCGGAAAAATAACCTTGTTATAACGAAGCCGACGGTCTGTTATTGAAAATAATTTTGTTTCTGTAAGCCTAGCCTTTATACTTTACGTTGTATTGACTATAATAAGTGAAGTGTATTTATACAGTACCTATACCTCCTTTTGTTTGAAGTAGTATATTAAGCTTTTGTACACAAGGGATGGTTCTATTGTTGTATGACTTATTATGTCGAATATTATTTTGGCACATAAGCCGTGAGTGATGTGTTCTCCGGAGAATAATGAACAAAATTCGATTACTTGTACGTTTTGTTTCTCGTCTTATTGTGAGGCATATTAATCAAATTGAGACTGTCAGTTAAGACAACTCCACAAACAAATGCTCAAGTGCGCTCGTTAACTGGATGAACTTCGGGAGCACCGATACAATACGAACCCGGATAATGTGGAACAACCAAGCCAAGCTAACGAGTTCCACAATCGTCTATCGTAAGTGGTTGTAAGAACATCCCTTTCAAACTCATGAACTAGCTCTCAAGTTACAGATTTTACTTACCATATTTTAATATTTTCCCCTACAATGAACCTGACTACAAAGAGAAAATTGAAAGGCAACAAATGGGGGCGCAGGAGAAGCTTATTCTCATTCAAATGAGTTTCGAAGAAAGTATTCGACACTTTGATATTGTGATATTTACTTCCTTACCTTGTTTCAGTATTGCAATGTTTTTTTATTTTTGTGATAAGTTAATCTTGGATCTCGACGATGTCGTATTAACAAAACGAAATAATAAGAAACTTACATAACTTTCAAAACTTTGAACTTTTATCACATACAAATAAAAGTTCTATTTATAAACCTCTGGCCAAATTGAAACGAATGCGGGAAGATATTAACTTGTGCCAATTGTGTTTGTATAGAGGTGTCTAAACTGACGCGAATATTCGCGTGCCTTTCTAATCAATCAATAAAACAATCGGCGCGTGCAGTTCCCGCGCGGGATTCGAGTCAGTGTTGTCTGAGCTTAAAAGGGTTATAATAATACCAGTATTTAATCTCTCCACTGCAGAGCAAAAGCCTCGTCCGATACAATTCGGATGGCATTTCAAAAGTGTGCATTGCGTTCTGCATGTTTCAAAGAACATGCCTTTTTAAGCTTTCACATCAATAATAATACTTTCCAATATACTTAGTTCAATTTATTTCTTACTGAATACAAAAAGAAGTCGTAAAAGAATTACACAACGGGCGAAACTTAAATATAGCTTGAAATTGACGGAGTCAAGCTTAAGATGGCTTCACAAACAAAGCCATGTCGGACGCAATTATTCCTTTATTTATTATTCCATCTCATTTTTATTTCTGTATTTCTTTTGACAAGTTATGAAAGTCTCAAGTTACGCATTATTAAAATGAACGGGAACTTTTATAATGTCTTCAAAGCGAATTAAATGAAAAAATATCCTATTCCTTTTTCCCTAGTTATATAAGTGCAATATACCTAAGTAGTAGACAAAATACTGAGATGAGAATTAAAAACTTTTGCTCCATTTTTGTCTGATTTAAACCAGACCCCCATCTGGACATAAATAAAAGAACATTTTTAATATTCCAAATGTACAGTATTGTGAATGGGAGGTCCGTTTTTGTGTTCATTCTTTTACTACGTTTGAGTTACAAAGTTTCGTAGTAAATAGGTAGTCCATTACTACGGTGTATTTTTGTTTGGATGAGTTTACGTTTCGTAAAGAGGCACGTTATTTTATTTTGCCGAAACAAACAAACTTTACCGCTTTGTTTTATACACCAGGGGATTATTGAATAAGAGACGTTGGTTACTTTATTTTATTTACTCCCGAATGAAATATTCTCATGATGCCTTGTTTGTGTAGTGGAGGACAGTGTCTTGTCCCACACCTCTCGTCAGCTGATTCCTGCCAAGATTGGTGGTTCTGTGGTGCTGAGATGTGAACTGTCGCCACAAGTCGGCTTAGTGGATATCACCTGGCTGCAAGATGGATTGCCGTTGTCTTCTGGATATTTGAGTGGTGGTAAGATAAAACTGAATATTTCAGGACTTTAATAAAGGCGTAGATTGAGAAAAAATGCCTCTGTTGCACTTGCAACAGAGGCTTTTTTGCGTTCTACATTGTAAAATGGAAAATTCTGCAAAAATGTGACTGATATTAAAACATTTTTGCCTTGCTACCGCTCTGTTTATTAGGTTCAGTTTAAACTTACGCTTTTATTCAATGAATAGATACCTATACTGCTAAAAGGGTCTTTTGTTAATGTTGGTTTACGATCCAATCCCCTAAATCTGATTCACTTTTGGAAAAGACTCGTTCTTTAATTGCCGGTAGATCCGAATAGCGGGATCAGACTAGAATAACTCGTAAATCTTTGTGCAATTGATTTGTAAAATGTCACTTGAAATGTATTCAAAAAACAAGATGGTAGCGTTAGCTCCGATTTTGGACACTTGCCAAAATAACCTTGTAGCGCCATACAATGAAGATGCTAGATTACTTTTTTCTAATAAATAAAAAAAAATCAAATCTACAAAGTTCCATGTTGTTTTAGAACCTCGTTGGGTGTCCGGAGCCAGTGGTCTCCTACTTGGGTTGGACCTCACTCAAGCGGACATACAGGCGGAATATTCATGCGTTGCACTGGACACTCCTAGCCCGCCTTTGAAACTCACTACAGACGGTCAGTCTAATATAGCTTTATGCATTTAGAATGTCTTGAAATTTAGTCTGCTGAAATTGGTGGATCCGGGTTTACTGGTCAAAGACGATTACGCATGGCTGATATAATAACATACCTAGTACACAAGGATATTATTTAACAGCCTCTCAAACAAAAATTTGAATTTCCTATGATACTTTTGTTTCATAATTATCTGTTTACCGTCGCCACTAAATACACCATGATCATTTTTAAATATTGTTGTTAATTTTTCATCTGTTCAATGTACCTTTTTTCTCCTGTAGACAGTAGCTGGCTGGAAAATATAGAATTAAATTCGGTGGAAGCTCGCGCTGGGGATACTGTTGTACTACCATGTATTCTACGACATATCACTGGACATGCAGTGAGGTAAGTAATCGTCTATCGTTCCGTTACCATTAAAAAAAAAAAACAGTTAAGTATTAGTTATTTGAAGCTGTTTTCAAATGACCTACTTAAAATTCCTCTGGTATACGTATAATTTATTTTGCTGATACCTAATTTCTGCATTTTTTTTTTGGGAGATATTGCTTATCTGGTCATTGTGAAACTGGACCTAAGAAAAACCACAAATTTTGCTTAAGTATGGTCTACCGTTCAATTTCTGACTTAGATTACATTATGGCAAAATTTAATCATCAGTTGGCAGCGGCAGGAAGCATCTGGAACCTGGGCAGCAGTCTCAGGAGAGGGGACAGTTCGCGGAGGTTCACTCGTCATTTCATCTGCGCGGGCGCACCATGCTTCAAGATACGCCTGCTCGTCCAATCCGGAGTCACCGTCGAGAGTACTTGTGAAACTTGTCGTGTATGAACCGCTGTCTGTTACTGTGGCACCGAATCCGTTGGTAAGTTACGCAATTATTATTTATGTTAGTGGACACAGGTGCCACTACTTGCTTGTTTTTTCTATTGTCACAATCACGTCTAGCACCATACAAGCCAATTTTAGTGCACCTATTAGTGTTCTTACCCGAGGGCCTAGACTAATGATGATGGAGAAGTAAAGAAAGCAAAATAAATAAATGTATTGGATTAACATAAGCTAGCGAAAATCTTAAGTCAATCCCGTTGAAAGTCGTAAAAAAACGCTTTGAAAGCGATTGCAAATTGTCTTGTCCATCTCGTCACAAACTGTTCCTTACTGTAGATGATAGGTACAGGCGGATCCGGTCACCTGAACTGCTCAGTAGCGGGAGGACGCGGCGGTGGCGTGACACTGAGCTGGCAGCACGAAGGCCGGCCGCTCCACGCGCCGCAGTCTCGCCTCGCACTTGGTCCAGTTCGGTCGCATCACTCGGGCCTCTATCAGTGCACCGCTCACGACCATTCTGACTCCGCTGTTGCTGGTGCCGAGTTAGTTATTGCTGGTAACAATGGCATATAATTTTTGTCGTAGAAAGTAGCCAAAGCTTTAATATCAGCACCAAGAACTGATGATGAGAAACTTTCTCCAGCTCTGCAGAGACTAAAAAGTCTGTGATTTTGGTGCACCAACATTTTACTATTCGTTCCTCCAATCGCTTTCATTACACTGTCTAAAATTGTATTTGCTGTATTTTGATTAGTGAAAATCCTAACAGTTACATCAGGGAGTCACCAAATGGCGGACCGCGATCCGAATCCGTCCGTCGATCTATTTTGTGCGGATTTTAAGTAAACTGTAAAAATAACTAAAACTTAATCTAAAAATATTAAAATAAAAATGTTGAGTTTGTGCTTGCACCAACTTGACTCCAGACTTCAGACAGGTAATATTCAATCTGCGTAGCCTTTTCCTAACTTTTCCCAATCATGTTGGGGTCGGCTTCCAGTCTAACCGATGCAGCTGCATACCAGTATTTTACATGGAGCGACTGTCTATCTGACCTCCACAACCCAGTAACTGGGTTTACGATGGTAAGACTGGTTGTCAGACTTTCGGGTTTCTGCATCATCACTTACCATCAGGTGAGATTCAGTAAAGGACTTCACCGTTGTGGTTAAAAAAAGAGTAGGTAGGTAAATGTATTGAAAGAAAAATAATATCGCGAATTTTTAACGGTACGCTTTGGCTAACTTACTGCTGCACTTCACTTTAAAACTGCACAATCTGTGCACCCGTTTATCTCCAATCCGGTTTTCAGACAGGCCGCCACGACTGGTGTCAACGTTCAGCGGAGCGGTCACAAGAATCGGACAGAGTATAGTTATAAGATGTGCAGCCACAGGTGTTCCATCGCCTCGTATACTGTGGACTTTAGATGACAGACCGTTGCCGGCTGCTCCTGACAAGTAAGTCCATAACTTCACAACCATATATGGACAAGGATTCTGTTTCAAATCTGCAATTTTGTGGTATGTTGTATCTTCCCATATCGTCATCATTTCAGCTTGGAGTTGCCCATATCTGGGTTTATAGGCCTCTTTTAATCTTCTCTTATTGGCACGAATAGAACAGCTCATACTAGGCGGTTAATAAAGTGGTGTTGGGGCTGACTGCCCAGGATGCGTATCATTAGCAGCTCTTTTGTGTGAATGGTCTTTTGTAATAGTACTCTTTACAGATACAGCGTGAATACAAGAGCTGAAGCAGTCCCAGGAAGTGAAGAAGGAACTATAGTGTCCACTCTAAGTGTGACGATTAGGACTGCAGATGAAGGTGGTAGATACGGCTGCAATGCCACAAATTCACAAGGATCTCATGCACATCAAGCAAGACTGAATGTTTATGGTAGGTTAACTGTGACAGTAAGCTTTACTGGTGTGTTTTTTGATGATAGGTAATAAATTTATGATTTTCGGTACAGGCCCTCCAAATATCAGATATTTACCAGCGTTGCATGTTAAGACTGACACGGATGTGACAATACACTGCCCATATTCAGGATATCCCATAAAGTAAGTATAATTAAAATGCCCTAATCCTGGATTAATGATCCTTTATGGAAAAAAGATGTGTCATAAAGCACACTTTGTCCAACTCACCTAATCTTCGTTATTTTTTTAGAGAAGTAGTATGGAAGCGCGAAGACGGCTCGTTAGTAGAAAGCATATTGGAATCAAGTGACGAACGAGGAGTTTTAAGACTGAATTCAGTTAGAAGCGCAGCGGCTGGAACTTATACATGTGAAGTGAGGGCTGAAAGTGGGGAGCTTGCAAGAAGAACAGTACGACTTGACGTTCATAGTAAGCGCTTTACTTGCTTACCTGCAGTATTCCAACTTTCTGGCAATATTTAAACTTTAAGGTTATTGTCAACAGAGCCACCGAAAATAGCACCGTTCCAATTTCCCGAGGAACTCGAAGTGGGAGGCAGCACTCAAGCGACGTGTAGTTTGATATCTGGAGATAAACCGATACAGTTCACGTGGCATAAGGATAATTTGCCAATTCCTTCTACACTCAAAGTAAGTAGGCCGTTGTTTTTTTTACTAACTTTACAAAAGAAACTTCAAAATGTACTCATTTGTGCAAAAACCATACCAAATGATTGTGCTACAAAACAATAAAATTTAAATCTCCATTTACTAAACTGTTTTTCGTAAACGACTTTGTTTAATTTGAAAATAGTGCCTAAAGTGGAATCAATGGTACATTGTTATCAGGTGGAACAGAAAAACATGGACTTTTTTTCTCTTCTGATCATTCAAGACCTAACTTCGGCTCACAGCGGCGAGTACACTTGCAGAGCTACAAACGACTTCGGAACAGTTAGCCATAGCGCTTCGTTGATTGTCAAAGGTATTTATTGTCTTACCTCTAAGTTTACTCTGCCTTGTAACATACGTGTCCTAGTTTACGATAGTTCTCAACTGAACTTGATTTTGGACGTATTTGGAATCGAAATAGTTCATCGACGTTGTTTTATGGGATTACATTTTTGACTTTGGTACTTTCGGTTTAGTGCCATCTAGTTTTTACGATTGATCCCTAAATTGTACAATTATATTTCTTGTGACAAACTGTAGATAAATAGCTAGAATGCTCTTTTATATACAGTATATCATATAAAATAAACATTCAGATAAAGATTTCTGCAATATACCATCGTGAAAAAAAAAAAAAAATTGACAGATACTCGCGACTTTGCAATACTTTTGCAGCCATTGCAGCTTTTATTTTGAAGTAAATTATTAATATGTATTTCCATACACAACACATTAATGTTTCTTTATGTTCACTGTGTTCATTCGCTAATAATAATGGCAACAGGCCAGAAACACAGTCCATAAAAAAAAAAGATTTTATCTTGTTGCGAGTTATCATAACTTTCTATAATACTTGAACACTTTAAAGAACTGGTACACTACCAAGCTCTTATACCCAGACTGCAATTAGTCAGATGTTTTTTATTTTCCCAACTTTTTATTGACACTAGGTTAATTTCTTTATTTTTCTTCGTCTTCTCCTTTATTTTTCTATACTGTTAAGAGGGCCAGCGTAACATATAAAGCAGTCTCTCCGCACAGAATCGCCGACATGGGTGTGGCGAGCTCAGAACACATCGGTGTCGGCGGGGGCGGCACTGCTTCTGCCTTGCTCTGCTAAAGGACAACCCACGCCTAGGATATCCTGGGAGTATTCTTCAGGTAAGGTTTTTTTAAACTGCGTAGTATAAGATGTAGCTTTTTGTCCCCAATATTTAAGTATAATATTTAAGTTTCTTAGATGACTAGCTATAGTCATCTAAGAAACTTAGTTTTTACTTTTTTAGTCGAGAGTTTCTTCCCCATTATTGTCTATACGAAACTACCTTTAGGATGGGGCGCCCAGAATCAATTCAATTTTCTTGTAAATTTTGAAGTCCAAAGTGCTTTTTAATGGCCTACTTGAAATAAATGATTTGACTTTGTCATCTTGTGATAGATTTGCAGATTGTATTGATTGTTTTGTGAATTGTATTAAATCAAACGGAAGTATTTTATCTAAATAAATTGTGCATAGTTTTAAACCGCAATGCACATCTGACTGAAACTCGAGAATGGCCCATACAAAAAAGTTCCTCATTGGAAAAGTGTTATATCAGAACCTCGGACCATGTTCTAACGGGTGTAAAAAAGACTTTTAACGAAGCCGAGAGTCACTTGTTCTTCCCATCATAATGATGTATTTTTTTTTGTACTGTACCATACCTGGGAACCTTCTGGTTACGGAGATATTGAAGGTCGAAGTTCCAACTATTTCTCACGTTATTTTACGAAAACAAAATGGTAAAACTTAACTTTAAATGCCTTCACGATCCAAATACCGTTCGGTGCACCCATAAGCACAATGTTTTACGTGCATTACATTGAAAATAAAAGTGATTTATTCGCAATTATTTTTATGCTATGTTACTTAGTTTGATGTACAGAATGCGTAGTTATCGGCTATGTGATGGGTCTTTTTACACCCTGTATGTCATAGAGTCACATCGAAGTACGCTTTTTTCAGGATATTCAATAAACCATATTCTATAGATCGCTCAATCAGTGTAGGCCCCAGTTCTAAACGTTTTCAGCAATTGTACTAGGAATTAATTTATCTTTTATAGTCAGATTTGCCACTGACATCATTTCATTACAGAGGAGCTTAACACGCCATTATTTGTAATTTCATGAATACGAAAAACTGAATTATGTAGGCCGGTGTAATCGGATTTCTGTGGTATCGTAATTTCAGGTATTGGCATTTCCAATATTGCGTTTTGATTACTTTTAATAGAAAATTACATGCCAGGGGTAACCTTAGTGGATTATTTAAATTTATGTAACATTAAATCACGCCTGTATTCCTGGAAGGGTTATGCAGAGGTGTACCTTTAGTATACCCACATTTCCCCAGTTATGTTTAAGTCCTAGTGGCGAACCTATTGCCATTAACCGGGGACCAATTCAGACTCCGGGCTGCTACTGAGAAATTCCAGATGGAAAAACCCATTAACACTTTGCTCGACCTAGGAATTGAACCCCGGACCCCACGCTCAGCAGTCGCACGACCACTAGACCAACGAGGCAGTCAATCATCATCGGGCTTAATTATTTTAAATTAATCTTTTCCTCCAATCCAAAAAACCAATTTACGTTTAATTACAACCATTTTACAAACATGAATAAGGTTATGTGGATAACAACGCAATTTCTTCATACATGTAATCTACAAGTGGCATCATTAAACTGTGTGAGAAAGGGAAAAAAATACATAATACTGTAATATGTTCGTACAGATGGTGACAACTGGCGACACGTTCTATGGGGCCAGTCCGAGGCCACAGACACCAGCGGGGGCTCAATACTGATAGATGGCACTGTGTGGCTCAGAGCCGCCAGTCCCGAGCACGAGGGCTGGTACCGATGTACTGCGCGCGTGCAGCATTCCTTCTTGCATCACTCATTTTATCTCGATGTTAGAGGTAAGTTTTTCCTACGTTACCTTCAATTCAATAGAAACATATCAAGGATGAGAATTCGATACTTTGGCTAGTTACATAAAGATAGAAATAAAATACATTTATTTAACACATACATGATATTTACATTTTTAACGCCCAGTTCAGAATATAATAAATTAGAATAGAATATTATTTATTGTTGCCACAGCTATTTGTAAGTAATAAAAAAAGTCTATAATTTTAAAAACAAACTGTAACATTCTCCTGTTCATTTTAATCTGTTTTTGTATAGTTATGTACCTATCCACGAACGTTAAGTGGTTAAGCTGGATTAAAACAACTTTTTTACAATGCAAAATTTTATTTTGTAATATTTTTGAACTGCAACAAAAATCGAAACAGCTTTACATTGCATCCCAATGGTTTTAATCCCGATTTGATTTGCTAAGCCGATACAAAAATTGGTCCCGATTTCCCCCATCGTTGTGATTTATAAGCTCTACATTTAAGTTATACTTCACAACAGAACCTCCTAGATTGAGCAGAAGTGGTAGTGGTGAGACTCGGTGGGTGGTGAGAGGGACCACGGCCAGACTGTCGTGCACCGTCAGAGGGGAACCAGAGATCCACGTGCATTGGACACACGACTCCAGGCCCTTATCATTACAGTAAGTAAAATTAGGTTATTTTGTGCATTTTTAGGTCTAATTAAGACTTGTTCGAGACAATTCTAAAGAATTTTCCAAACGAAACGAAACCAAAAATGATCTGATTCAAGTGATTTTTGGTCAAATAAATCAATATGTTTTACCGAAGTATGGTGACGAGGTGCAAATGTGCAATCTACAAAAATAAAAGAAGACTAAGCACCTATTACTAAGTCAAACTCGATTGCGATTTAATAATCACTATCATTAACGACCGTCCTTCAACAGTCAATATCAATCGCGATCGTACCTATACCTTCTTCTTTAATAAGACGTAATCATTGATTTTTGATTACAGATCTCAAAATTGTCTGTGCGCGGGCTATCAATCTACGATTTGCTAATGTTATTGGCCTGGGTGTCAATGTCAATACTCAGTTTTTTCGAATGGCAGGTGTGACGATTACGTCATCTTCTGTACATTTTCAATCAAAACTTGCAATTTATTTGATTGATTAATGTTGTGAAAATTTCATAACTTTATCATTTTGCGTGAAGACTTGACAATTTAATTTCCTGTTATGATATTGAAATCTGATAACGCGTCCCGATCAATTTATAAATCAGTTTCAATGCCTGTCTCGGAAAATATTGATTAAATTTAACCGTCTCCTTAAAAAAGGAGGCGGTTCTGAATTCGTACGATTTTTTTTTTCATTTCCTAGAGAATGCTTGCGCGGTGGTCCCATATAAATAAACATATTAACTTTGCTTGGGTAATTTTTGAGTTAGCATCAATAATAGATACATATTGGATCCACTTAGTGTATTTTGATGATGTTATAATCATTTTCTGTCACTGATATTTATATAGCAAGTACTAGTAGTGGTATACGACTAAAAAGTATATTTTTAAACTTAAAAACAATTTTTTAAATTAGACGTAGATATTGTTTGAACTTTAAGAATTTTTAAATACTTACCTGTAAGAATAGCTTTAAGAACATTAAGTAGAAAATAATTGTAAGTTGTTGAGTTACCTATCGACCGACTTTTCACCACCTTTTTTTTCTGATAGTGGTTCGGGTGGAGTTGAGAACAGAGAGACAAGTGCTGGGGCGATGACGTCAGAAGTGACGATACCTCATGCGGGACCAGAACACGCCGGGGAGTACCGATGTCTGGCGCGAAACCTGTACGGAAGTGACGAGCTAGTGTACCGACTGTTCGTTAAGGGTAAGATAGAATACTAAATTTAATAATGGTGATTCAAAATTAGCTGCGAATCAGCCGGAATAAATTGTATCCTAGCAAATATTTTTATTTTATTGTTATATGATAAATGATTTATTTTTTGTAATTAGGTTTGTACAAACACTTTTACACGTCAGTCACATTTTTTTAAACTAGATGAGATCAGCGTTTCCTATCTGACTACTCTGAGAAGAAAGGCCGAAACAAACTCAGAGGTCACAGTCTCTTTTAAATAATAGATTACCTATATACCTACAGATAAATATTAGTTTACAATCACAATGCAAAATACTTTACCTGCTTGATATATTCATTATAATCTTGTAGGTACTTAGATTAATTTTATTCACTTAAAAATAAATACAGAGTTAAAATAAAAAAACAGGGGAGAGTTGCAGTTTTCAGGGGTGTTGTTTCGTCAAAAATGAGGATAGAATAGAGCCCTGGAAAATGCTAGCGCCCCTATGTATACATGTACAAAACGACTGGACTATTTTGTGTAAAAACTAAATCTAGATACCAGTATGAAGTAGTGAAGCGTAAATATGAAACGGGAATCATGTTCGGACGGTTTTTTATGTGTGTTGTAAAACGAATCTTTAAATTTTTACTAGATTTTACAATACTTAACAGCAACATGATTGGATTACTCATTGAATACATTAGAATAACGATACAAAAAAATACAGCCACGCAAACCTACCCTAATTAAAAACTTTTTACCCATGACAAAAATTAATACGAAAGCATTTCATGGTAATTTGTGGTTAGCTATTTACTTACATATTTGAACAAAAAGCAGATAGACTCTGAGGTAGGAATCGTATTAAAACACTGGCCAATGTCATCCACATAAAGCGAAGCAATATAAAGTTTGAATAAAAAAACTGATGTTTTCAAGCCAATTTCTGTATTGGTTTTCATAGTTTAGGCGTAGTGCAGAATGTTCAATAGTCTCGTTTTACAATAAAAAAGTAAGGTACTTACTAAGTTGGTATAGGTACATATTTTTCTGGAATATCTAGTGTATACGATACTTTTATACGCTTTACGCTATTGAGTATCAATATGCTTTTGGACAAGCTTTTAAGGCGAGTCAGAGGTGTAAATATTATACGTTCTATTCAAATATTCAGTCGATTTCTGAAAAAAAGAAAACAATATGACATGACCTTGGTCTTTTTATATTAACTTCGGTCAAACACGTTCACTATTTGAAGTGTCATCGTTAAATTTCCATGCAAAAAAAGTATTTCATGATTTAACGCAATTGATGTTTATCCTTTACTGTTCTGGCTACTTAAGTATCTACAGGTTTCTAGCCATATCTTTATAATGTACAATTTAATCACGGGAAAGCTTTAACACAATTTCCACTTCGTATAGTCTTCAAAATCCAAATCCTACAACTACGGATCACATCCGTCCCATAAAACATGTAAACAACATTTAGTTAAACAATACCTATGTAGTGGTTGTTTCCGTGCCGTTGTTCTGTGCTGTTGTACTGTGCCGTCCAGCGGTCGTCATGTACTCGCGTCGAGGGCCATAAAGCGTAATGTGCGCCCGCGATAATACTGAATACGTGGCCCCACTGTACTGTTACATTGAATAAGGAAATTGGTACAGAAGGACCATTTGATTATGTGTTTTGGTACAATAGAAATAAAACGTAGAAAATGCACTAGAACAATAAAAATTAAATATAAATATGTGCTAAATACTGCGACAAACGTACATAAGTACAAAATAAATAGAACGGCTATGTGTACGAGCTTAAAATTAGCGACACAGGTCAGAGAAAGCGCAATTTATGATTACACATCTTTAACCTCCGGTTTCTAAAAGCTAGTTTCCAATTAATCTGTTGTCTCTTGTATTTATTAAACATTTATGCAACATAAAACGTGCAACATGCCAGGAGCATTATTTACGACCAATCACAACAGCTCAAGTTAGATTTGATCGAGGGTTCACTGATCAAAGACTGGATCGGCTCTTCAGAAACTTGGTGGTGAGGCTTTTTGCATCGTAGGTCGTGCAGTCGTGCACACCACCTAGTCATGTGTGACAGCTTGTGGAATAGGTCTGCTGGCTTTATTTTCTGTTGGTGGTCTCTACCCTTACAAACGTGTAATTTATGACATGTTCTGTTTCGTTTATGGCTGTACATGTCGTTAGTAATATAGGAAGTTTAAAATTTTCGTTTTCCAAGCGGAAAGTGTGACCAAATATTTAGTACCTAACTTTATAATTTTAAATGGAATGTAGACACAATTTATCGCCGCGCTGGGACCCCATGTCTGTCTGAGAAGTTCCAGTCAAGTCATGAGTTCAACAAAGTGGGGTTTTTTAACTCTATTATCTACATTTACACGAATACCATTTCTGCAAACTATAAAATACACCATGTTCCTGAATATGCCTCGCTGTAAATTACTTTTCAACAGAATATTACGTCGTACCTTAACTAGCTAGTCGTCCTCCAAATTCTTGGACAAAACTTAGCTTTAAATTTCATTTTTCTTTCTGAAGTCTTTCATTCGCTACAATACACCTTAAACTGACAACAACATTAGAAGGCTTACTTTTGAGAATGTAGCTGTAAATAGTAGGTATGTCTGTTTAGGCATGTGTTCATAGAAAACCTTCCTTTCACCAACCTTCCAAGCGTGCCAGACGAGGTAGGTACGCGTCTCAGAAGTCTGGTTGCGTAAAGTCCGTCACATGGCGCGTCGCGCGGTGAGCGCTCGTGTCGCACTTACTCATAGTCGACCCATCTGTAATCTAAATTACTTACGAGTAGATATGCTTTTAAACATGCTAATGTCCCTAAAATCCTTTCTTCCAAACAGAGCGTCCAAGCGTGCCAGAAGAGGTGCGCGTCTCAGAAGTGTGGTCACGTAAAGCTCGCGTCACATGGCGCGTCGCGCGGGGAGCGCTCGTGTCGCACTACTCGCTGCAATACCGCGCCTTGACGCGCGACCTGTCACACGCGCCGCTCGACGCTCCGCTTCCCGCTCTGCTCGACAATTGGGACACACAAGACGTCCTCAACATCACATTGGCTAATTCTGATCTACTACACGTTGCGTAAGTTTTAACTTTGTTATTCATGAATCTGTTTTTTAATGTGTTATAGGTATCGAAAATGTTGCGTAGGTATTTGGTCATATTTTTTCTTTGTTTTTTGTGACACATAAACTTTTATTTATTTTTAATACGCATTAATGCATAATACATTTTTCACATGAAATCGTTCCGTTACAACGGTTGGCAGAGTTGCAACAGCGAACGCTGTTAAAACCACACATATCTTCTTCAAAAAAACTGTGCACAGTTTTCATAGTGTGTAGTCAAATAGGTTTATTTCGTTAACATCCACTCACGGGATTTTGTTAGTTCTTGATAAATTATGACTTTCAATTGATACTGATTTATTCATTTGTTTTTATTGCGGGCCTTATTGGTGCCTGCTGTAGCTGTACCCTACCGATTTATATCTATTTTATCGTTGTTTCAAAGTAATTAGAAGTGATATCTACAAACGGTGTAGTCACGAATTATCTATTCAGAGACATCGTGACGTGTTAGGGTAACTTTATAACCATTTGATAGCTACCTTAGTTTAGAACTTAGTCTCGAACTTGCTAGACTAAGTTAATTAGTAAGTTTGTATCAACTGGAGAGAATTGATTCATCTACTGACTCATTTACGAATTTAGACTTTATACAGGTAGGTACAAAGAATAATTGAAACTCAATTTTTAAAGATTCTCATTTGATTAATTACGAAGAAAAAGTTACGACTACAAGAAATAGCTGCCTTATTACTTTTTCGCGGAATGTTGGTTTATTCTCAGCGTCTATTGAAGTATTTCCCGGAAAACTAGATACGAAAAATCAAGTTCTTTTAGAAAAAGTCCCGGCTGCGGTGTACCGTGTAACAATCGCTTCGGATTTAAAGTTTAATAGCTTTTAGGCCAACAGGGAGCACTGAAATTTTATAACCTTTTGTATAAGTTGGGTACTCGGGAAAAAATCAAGTACAGCCAATTAATGTTTCCGTAAATTTTGAAAATTAATGACTAGTTTTTAATACGATGTTGATGTAGACTTTACAAGAAGGTTCCTACAATGTTTTAGTTTCAATATAGAATAACAAAGTACTAAAAGTAGAATTCAAAGTCAAACATTAGCTTTTGGATTGTAAATAAAATTTCATTAAGCCAAAGTTTTTCAGGAAAGGTCAGGCTCGTAAAGCCGGTTTATTAATTTTTTGTAAAAAAAACGAACAAGTGTGAATAAGACGTATCTACGAGGGTTCTCTTTGTTCAAGAGTTAAAAAAAGTAACACGTTTTTCCTGCTTAATTACTTTGATATTCAGACCGCTCATTAAAATATTCCTGTACCTTTGATGTGAGTATTTATAGATTTTAGCAACATCGTAATTATTATATGTTAACCGAGTTTCTAAAATAACCTAATCTATTTATGTGAATGTGATCGCTCGGTACTACTACCATAACCGTAATACTACAACTGTCAAGTAGCGTTTATGTTCCGATCTGATGGATATTGGTGCAGGTGGAGGGAATTACAGGAAAAGAGAGATTTTGGAAGGGAGGGGGTCGAAAAGTGTGACATCGTGTGACAACGTCATGCTCTACCACTCTTGACTTCAACTTTATCGCAAAATTTTAAATATTACCAACTCTAACAATATTATTATGAGGTTTAATTTAAAATTGCAAAATATGTGACGTCACAACGTGGGGGGCGGGTCGCACAAAGAGACCACCTAACCATCTATGACAACTGCCAAGGACAGCGGAGTTGTTGCGGGTGCCTTAAAAATCATGAAATTCGTGTAATTTATGGATGGCTACCTAAAAAATATTAAAAGAAACCATTGTATGCAGGTCTGAAGGGCCGGGTCGTGCGGGCGCGTCGGTGGCGGGTCTCTCTCCCGACACGAGATACGCGATGCGCATGGCTGCATTCAACGATGTCGGCGCGTCATCGTACACAACGCCGCTACATTTCACTACACGGGAGGAAGGTAAGTTATGCGGTTATACATGCATGGTATCCAAAATATCAGCTTTAACCGAATAGGCGTAACGAGGAATGTTTGTGAAACTAAAGGCTGATTTTCACGGTGTCAGCTAACTGCCAGTGGCAACCGTCTAAACAGTGTTAAGACAACGCAAGTCAGTTGTTGCTTCAATTTTGAAATGAAATGATTTATTTCTGTAAATAGGTTTATCCAAACACTTGGCAAGAAAGTTGCATCATGTCATCGCTTCATTGTTTTAGCTCGAGCTAAGCTAGCTAGCTTAGGTTTCTTGTTGTCATAGAACAAGAAAAGGCCAACGTCTTGCCCAGAACTTAAGTTTGATATGCCCAACTTATGTACTGGACTAGACCGTAAGCAAAACTCGTAAGACCCGTTCGATAGTTCAGTTTAGTAGTGTTGCTAATTAGACAGAAACTTGATTCTATAACAGAAAATCACGCCTACATTCCCCGAAGGGTTAGGCACAGGTGTACCTATAGTACACCCACATTTCGCCAGTTATGTTTAAGTCCCATGTAATAGGGGGCGAGCCTATTGCCATCAACAGGCTGCTTCTGAGTAATTCCAGAAGGAAAAACCCAATAACACTACCCGACCCGGGAATCGAACCCAGGAGCTCAAGCTCAGCAGTAGCAGTTGCGACCACTAGACCAACAAGGCAGTCAAACTTGACTCCATTACTATAGAAAAACACAATCAAACGGCTGTTTAAGTTAATTAAACAACAGCCCAAAGAATGTCAAACACATTTCTCACCGCCATTTGCTCACAAACTCAGAAAGTTCACACAACGTGCGGATATATCATTAATATATTCCTGAAGGTCGGCTGAAGTGAGAGCAACTTGAGGCTTTCCCGTCCATTAAAAAACAGTGCTGTGCAATTTCCGCAGGAAGCTTCGTAAATGTGTGTGAATGTATGAGAATCTGCTCCTACTTTGTTCACAGGATAAAAACGGCCATATACCCCAAGTAATTTCCGACTCTAACTTGTGGGACATAAAGTTGATTGTTCTTTGATAATGGTGTATTCAATGTGGTGGAGTTTTTTTGTGGGTGTCGTTTTTAACAGTGGTTTTTTTTTGCCAGCGCCTGGAGGAGCGCCTCGTGACATTACCGTGCGGGCACTTAGGGCGCGAGAACTTCATATCACTTGGCAGGTGGGCATCTTCACAACTTTTTTTCGTAGATATTTATTCAGCATATATCTTTATTTAAAGGTGGTGCGAAATATATGCTGATGGGAATCGTACGTAATGTCTTATCTTTTCATCTGGCGGTGAAGATGAAGACGTGGAGTCGAGTCTTAGAAGTTTTGCTTTCATTTTAAGTAAAGTTAAAGTCATCATTCTCGGAACGGTTATGAAAATTGATTATGACCTACTTAATTTATTTTACCCACTTTCTGTAAACAAAGTTCCGTGAGTTTGCAAATGAAGGCTCATTTGCGTCGGAATTAGATAAACGTTGCGGTTCTCCTCAGATCAGAAACAGGAAGTTTAATAACTAAATAATAATAACACAAAAACATAATAAGTAAAATATTCCTAGCCATTTGCTAGGAATATTTTACTTATTATGTTTTAAATAAAGCCTCGTGCAGAGTGGCGCGACGTGACGAAGCGACGTGACGAAGCGACGCGACGGAGTGACGCGACGGCGCGACGCGACTCTAACAATCCAATTTCTAAGAAAACTTCATGGTAGAACAATGGAAGTTTTTCTTGGTTTTTGAAAAGCGCTCATATCATCATTATGAACAAGTTTTACTAGAAATGTGAACCGCCCTGAAATTGGAAAAAAAACCCTTGCCCCATACATTTTGTCGACTTAGATATTATACGAACACAAATGTATGGAACAGCTGATTATTTTTCGCGATTTCAGTATTAGTCATAAATAACATTAAGCTGTAATCCCCGAAGGTTTAGGCAGAGGTGTACCTACAGTACACCCACATTTCGCCAGTTATGTTTAAGTCCCATGTGGCATGTGGCCATGGATGATGATGGTGGTTGGTCCATATCTGTCTGGGGGTTGGTCATGGTTGATCCTCTAGTAATATTCACCATCTCTTTTAGCCACCACCGCGAGAAACCTGGCACGGTACCTTACTTGGTTACACCATCCGTTGGTGGGAAGTATCCGAGGAAGGCAAGGGAACGTTGAGCGACAGTCCCGGTTCCGAGAGTGGGGCCAGTGCTGATGCTACCAGTACTACCCTGAGAGGCCTGAAGGCGGCTACACGATATGGTCTCACTGTGAGGGCGTATAATGCAGCCGGGACGGGACCACTGTCGCCGCCACATTATCGACACACGCTTGAATCACGTGAGTTTCCTTTTCATTGCATATTTTCTATGAAACGTTATGTCACACTATGTTTCCTCAATTTTTTTTCTTCTGACACAAAAGGTCCTAGGATGCAAAGTCTTTAAGTTGAGACAGTAGATCAAAATATTTGATTTGTCAAAAAATAATTACTGCTTCATTCAGACGCGGCATAAATCCGCTCAATTTGTCAGAACAAAATTATGCAATGAAGCATAATGAATCAAGCCACCCACAAACTCCCCGCAGATTATTCCTGTTCTCGATAATCACTTTGAAAGCGCTGTAAAATGGTAAAACTTGGAAAATGAAAGAGATCGATTTCTTTAATGTTCCGAACAGTCAGCCGCAGCAGTGTATCGGAGTTGAAACTTCGACAAGGCAAGTTTCGTCGTAGTAGTAAATAACTGAGCGCCGCTATCGACGTGGAGCGACGATCGTAAATTTTCCCATCAAAATGCAAAATGGCTTAATTGGACTGTGGCCTTCTCGATCTAGGTCAAACGATTCAGTACAAATTGATGGCACTTTTGTATTCTGCGTTTGTTTCATTTCTATTACTTCATGCAAAAAATATAAATTCCAATTCTTTTTAAAGTTGGCGCTACATCTGGGAGACAAAAGGAAATATAGTTTCAATTGTCCGTCTGTCCGGTGGTCCATCTATTGCAATCGATCAGAAAGGTTTACGATGCCGCGTTCTTTTTCAGTTATAGAAGAATTTCGCTCGACTTTTTATCGATAGCTGTTTGAAAATATCTATCGTATAAAACGGTGATGCTTTTTAGATGATAAGATGAACTTCACTTCAATACAAACACGTTTTTCTCGAAGCCGTAAGTTTCTTATGAACGTGTGTGTGTGTTTTTCTTCCTCAAAATTAAACAGTATTAACTTGAAAAGACTTAATTAATGTTCTTAATAAGTCACATGTGCGCTCAACAACCTTTTCGGTAATTAATCTTAGAAGATTGTTATTAAGGAATTGCTTTGCAACCGTTTGGAAGAGATTAAAAAGCTGTTTGAATTATTTACTCTTGAGCATAATATTAGTACAAACATTATTTAAGAGAGATATATTTTTGGAACTTTGAGAAGTTTATCCTTGAGGATACCTCATTAGGCAGCGTACCGACAAACGCGTTTTATGCGCGTGTACTCCCAAAGGTTATAACAATTTTGAGTCCTATGCTAATAACATAAAGCTTATTTTGAAATCCTCCTACAAACACCGCGTACGCGCAGCCACCGAGCAGTAACGCCAGTCATCGAACAGCGAAAATTAGTTTTATGGAATTAGCATAGGACTCAAAATTGCAATAACCTTTGGGAGTACCCACGCATAAAACGCGTAGTATGTCGGTAGGCTACCTTAAGCCTCATGCAGACTGGCGCGACGTGACTCTAACAAAAACATTTGTAGGAAAAATTCACGGTAGAACAATTACCGGTGTCGCGTCGCACCAGTTTACACGGCTTTAGTCATAAGGAACGCGAATAATTAATGTTGCTAGAACTAAAAGCTCGTACCTATTTGTTTCTAGAATATTTTTTATTTGTTTATCCTTATTAAGTAACGACGCATAAGAAACTGATGGTGGTGACTTTACAACAATAAAAGTGGGAAAAGTTAAAACTTTCATAACCAAAGTTTTTTGTAATTTTGAAGCTGTAGTTCTCTAGTCGTAGAATTTCGTGGCTGAAAATTAAACAAGCGCTTTCCAAGGTTGATAATGTTTTTTTCAATGCGCTGCCCTCTTCGATCAGCAATACATTAATGTTTTTCAAACAGCACCAACGGGTAGTCCAGAAGGAGTGGCCTGCATATCTAGCGGGTCGACATCACTCCGGGTGTCATGGCGGCCACCGGGCATAGACAACAGAGGAGGACTCATAACCCACTACACTCTACAATACACGCGACGCGACGCTGATCCTATGCTGCCCACACAAGACGCGTATCTAAGGATACAGGTAGGATTGATTTGTTTCGCCCTTTTCATCCTCGATTCTTTAATAGGCATTACGGCCCAAGAACACTCTTCAATACTGTCTATTAAAAAAAAAAAAATACGTAACTTCTGACATAAATAATAAATGTTTACTCATACATATTGATGATGATAATGTTATTAAAGAAAATCAAAGTCGAAAGAAAATATATACAAACATATACGTATATTAATTATTTTGTAAATGTTAAAGGAATAATACTTACATCATTTAGAAAAAATAATACTTTAATTGAGTATGTTATGTCATCTTTCAGACTGATTAAAAAAATGTAAAATGTAATTATGTAAAATGTCCAAAATGTCTGTAATTTTTATGGTGTACATAATAAAGAGTATCTATTCTATTCTATTCTATTCTGATTTTTTGCCTCTTCGTTAGGGCGAGGAAGCAACTGTATCACGTCTAACACCGTATGCTGAATACGAGATTCGAGTGCGGGCGCACAACGCCGCGGGCGACGGACCTCTGTCGGCCCCACAAGTTTGCAGGACTGATGAAGACGGTAAGTAACGGGTAGGAATATTGATGTATCAGCCTCATGATTGTTTGGTATAACAATTCTTTTCCTCTTACCGTTTTTTATAATATGTTTGTCTGAGTTTAGAATGTATAGAATTTAAGATTGCAGACTTCTCAGTGAACTTCATTGCATTGCAAATATTTAGTTTGAATCTGAGGAATTATGTCAAAAATGGTTTTATCCACACCCATGCTATAAATCCTCTATAAAAGTTTCTGAAACAGTTAGCTTATTGCCAACATTAAAACGACCAATGTCAGTAACCATTATATCATCGAAAAGAGTGTTATAATGTTGTACTAAATTTAATTATGCAACTTTTTTGCTTGTTCGATCCCTTCCGGTCAGCAGGTGCTGACCCCCACGCCGACATATGTCACACATTTTCCAAAATACGTTCCGTCACGCTTGGGGCGCTACGGGCTATGGTCGTTTTAATGTTGGCAATAGCTAACTGTATCAGAAACTTTTATAGAGGATTCATATCATGATTGTAGATAGTCTTGTATGCAACTGTATATAATTAGGTATTAAAACACTCATGTGATACTATCATAAACCCACATTCGTGTTGCATAAATAACTACGTCTGTTAGGAATTTTTACAACCTTTTGCGCTTAGATCTGTTTTACTGGTTTTACTTGAAATGAAAATTTTATTGACGTTAAGTTTTATAAATTTAAATTCATAAATAATAGCCAGCTTCAGTTTTAGGGTGTGAATTAAAATTGCTTTGTTCCGATCAGTGCCCAGCGCCCCGGGTGGCATGAAACTAATAGCCCTGGGCGAGCGCTCGCTCCGGGCCTCCTGGCTGCCACCGCCCGAGCCTAACGGGAAACTCACTCACTACACGCTGTACGTCAAGGATCTGTCCGGGTAAGTCATGTCATTGCAATTATAGGCAAACTGACACCATTCCAAATCGTAATCGATTTGATTCAAACTCCAAGATGTCAAAAGTATTTCATAATAATATACCTACCTATCTACGTAGTTATTAAGGTCAATCCGGTTTCCGTGTGCCACCACGTATTAAGGCTCGTTCACACCGGTGCGACTTGTCGCGCGACGCGACTTTAACAATACAATTTCTAATAAAACTTCACGATTGAACAATTGCCGGTGTCGCGTCGCGCGACAAGTCGCGCCGGTGTGAACGAGCCTTTACTTTGTTCTCGCTCGAATCAGTTAGTCGGGTCCCGATGTAATCTTTAGAAATTCGTTTGCTGACTACAATTCTTCTAGTCTAAATAAATGATAATATTATGTCGTAGGGTAATTGCGAGCGCTCAAAACGAGACGTCCTCTGATTGGTTGACGTTTTAGATGTCAATCATTCACGCACGTCGTTAGCATAAGATGGTCAATAAGCAAAAATGTAGCCAATCAGCGTTAAGGGTTTTTAATATTACTTGAGCGACGCGTGTTTTTGCATTGAGAAATGTTTTCACCAATATCTAACTATCCGTGTTTTCGCAATATTCCTAGGGTTTTAAATTTTTTAGAATTATCAAATTACCATAAGATATACACAAAAATGGCTAGAAAATTCGTTTCGCAACCATTTGAATAAAATTGTAATCGAATCTAATTTAAATAATTGCTTGGATTTATTGTACATAATTTCCGAACACCAATGTACCACTATTGACCGGTAACAAGTCAGTATAGTTCAATGGTTCTACGTAGTTAGTATAGAGCTCTACAGAACGGAGCGTTAATGAGATTACACGGGACGACGAGCTCACTGAGATGAGTGACAAAGCGAAAGGGATATTGCGTTGCAGCCAGGTAAATAGTTGAGGCATCCGTGTAGCACCTCCGGTATGTTTCTATTAAATTACGTGTTATTACCAGTTCATAGTAGATAGTTAAGATAGTGCGAAATTATGTGATATGGCAACGGAGCGGTTTAAGGTGAATGCTCCAACGTAGCTCGCGAAATTCAAATTTTCTTAGGTTTTTTGCCATTTGCAGGTCAGTATCAGGTTGTATGTTGATCTAAATATGATTTGCGACCTTATCAGATATTTATTTATAGAATTACAGTCATAAAACTCATCAATACAACTCTCCAAGTTCATATAATCCTATTGAATGACTATTTCATGAACTAATTGGGTAATAAACGATCAATCACAATCTCACTGGTGGAACGAACAGGAATTTAAAAAATAATATAAAATTTATTCCCGTTCGTCCCACTGATTTTGTCAGCTATTTGTTTGTTTTGTTAGCCATATTTCATATTTTCATACAGTAATATTGCCAAATTAATCAAAACAGCGAAATATTTGACATATATTTGCGATGTTGCCCACTTTCAGACGCACTTTCAGCATGCTCTTAAAAACGAGTTTGATTGAAAACTAGATGGAGATAGAAAAATAGCGTTTTATGATTAATCATGGAAAAATAACAATACGACTGTGCATAATATGCTTAGTACTTATACATTTTTAATCTCCCGTCCCAAAAATCTACAACGTGTAATGTTAAATGTGCAAAACCTCAGACACCCCAAGTCCCCAACTGATTTTGAATTCAATTGACCTATTTCAGAGAGAAAAAAATCATTAAAAAAATTGTAAAGGTTTTATGTGCTGTTTTAGTTTAACTGGCAATTCTTTGCATTGAAATAAAAGCTATTATTATCCCGCGTATGAGAAAAATTAAATTGTTCGACAAGAATTTGTGTTTGTTTACCTATTTTGGCGGGTTTGCGCATGTGATGGCTTGACCTATTAATAAATAGACACGGCAACGTTTTAAATGAAGATTTTTTTGAAAAATGTGACCTATATTAAAAAATGGTTCAATTGATTCTGCTCGTTATTCTGATCAAACTATTTTCAGGTTTTGTGCATTTAACGTTACACGTTGTATAGTTTTCTAAACCCTCCAGCTATTACAAAACCAATTACATAGTTTAACCGCTGTAAGCTGGAGTTAATAAATAATTGAAACGGTACCCTACCGGGCAGGGAAATAAGCAAAGTTCTTCAGCAATCAAAGTTAAATACCGCTTCAATTGATCCATGTCTAACCGCTTTACTGCGGGTAGTTTGTTCTGTTACCTAAGTAACCCAAACAGGGTTTGACCGAACTATAGTTTCGTCAAAACCTTCTCTTTCTCACAAGACTTATAGCC
Organism: Eupsilia transversa; assembly: GCA_914767815.1. Classification (NCBI taxonomy): domain Eukaryota; kingdom Metazoa; phylum Arthropoda; class Insecta; order Lepidoptera; family Noctuidae; genus Eupsilia; species Eupsilia transversa. Next base: position 5,748,322 of record OU611880.1, read on the forward strand.
ATTCAGAGATGACTAAAGGGTTTTGCATAACAGTATTGAATATCTGCATTGATGGTGTGCATACATATCGGATTATAAAGCTCCATGCTATCAGAAACTGGTTCCAGGAATATGGCATTGGATATTCCACGTGAAAGCTTCCGTTTTCAGCTTAATCAAGGGAAGGAAGGCGAAGCGCTGATAATAAGCCTGTTTGATGTTTTTTTTTTATGATACTTACCTACATTATTCGTTGTTCAGATATCGAATTGAAATATATATTACTTGTCTTTTTATTAATATAGATTTTGACTAGAACATAGTGGGGTAATAAATAGGCTAGTTGTAATGTAATATAATAGTAATGTGGTTTATTTACCTCGAAATTTAATTTTGGTCGCCAAAACGGGGCATTCAGTCGGGGCATTGTATCTGGGCTGACAACCTAAGGTGCTGAACACACCTCTTTTGATCACTTGTGTACCTAGGTGTACCAATTTCAGGGTGTACAAACTTAAAATAAAAAATCGTAAAATTCTTACCTTAGGTCACAAGAACCCAATGTGACCCGCGTGAACGCGTGCGCCGAGATCGAGGGAACTACTACGGAATGTATGCGCACGATGCGTGGACTTCGCGCGGGAAGGACGTATGAGGCGTGGGTCCGCGCCGCCACCGCGGCCGGGGAGGGACCGCCGTCACCCGCTGTGGCCTGCCAGACCAGCTCCCTGGGTAAGTAAGATTAGGTTTTACATTTAGGCCCACTTGCACCACAGATCACCAAATTCGTTTAAAGTTAAATTTATTTAAAACATCGTTTCTTTCTGTCAATCGTTTGAAGATGAAAGATACAGAATGGTGATTTAGATATTTTAGCGTTAAAAGTAAGTGCTAGTGGGCCTTAGTCTTACATATCGCCAGGACAATTTTTTGTACCTCATCCTCTGAAGATTTGTAATTGACAGTATGACAGATTAGTAGTAGTATATTTACAAACGAATTATGAAGTCATTCAATCTCGCAATATTTTCATTCGTTATTCTGCTTCAAGTCTCTTTTCTGAGACTAGCAAATTTTGGAAAAGTCTATGTAGCTAACTTCTGATGTTTGACGTCATAACTTGCTTTGAATTTTTTTTTTTGCCTTTCATATTTTATAGTCGCTTTCACTATTATTTTATACTTACTTCAGTAGCTTCGTTGCATTACCATTAGGTGTCCAGTCAAGGGCAAAAATATGCTGGAACTTAGAGTTTTATAACACAAATACCTTTTCAAATGCATTTTTAGTAGAGTATCGGTTTAAAAGTTCACATGTGATAAAATTTACAAAAAAAAAAGTGTGTGAAGATGCTGAATGCACAACAACACATTAGTTATTTAATTTTACAAAGTGTAGGTGGCCATTTTTAGCTTTGATTGTACATCAACAGTTTAGACGCAATTTGTTAACGTTGGAAATTTTATATCCATAATCAATACAAAATCATCATCTGAACTTTGAGATCAGAATCTACATAAAACTATACGAAGGTCTTAGATAATTTTTTCTCATAAAAGACAAAAAAGCCACTTACATGAGAACATACAAGAAACATTCAGTAAACTTATTTTAGGTAACCGTCACCAAAGTTTATGTATAGTATCTTTTATTTAAAATTATTCTATCCTCATTCAACAGTTCAATTCTCAACCATTAAAGTAAATTGGAGGGCGTTAAAGTACTTTACAGTATAAGCCCAAGCTTATGATGACACGAGTGAAATCATCATCATGATACATCCTAAACTTGATGATGGGGCTACTTATCTGCCTGCTGTGTGTAGCCCCTGGTCGTATCTCGTCGTTCGGCGGGGTGTCGCTGGGCGCGGCGGGCGGCTCGCTGTCGCTGCGCTGCGTGGTGGGGGGCGCGCCGCCGCCCGCCAAGCGCTGGCTGCGCGCCGGCACTGCGCTGCCTCCCAGACCACCCTTCCATCTTGATGGAGACGCGCTGCTTATACGAGGTAATTGTACCCTGGACACAGGTTAAAGAATGGTGTAGTTAAGGAAGGAGCCTTCCAATTTGGTGGATATAGTATTGCTCATACTGAAGTAGGTATTTAAGCTCCTTTTCCACGAGCACTCCATTTCCGTCACTCCACGCGGCGTGGATTGCGGCCGAACGGAGCTCAAAAATCGAACAATCACACGAACACTCCACTCCAAATGGGCACACCACTGCCATTTCTATGCGGCTGCGTACTTTCAACTGAGCTCGAAATGGATTGTAGTATCGGCCACAGAAGAGCGCGCGCGGCGTGGAGTGGGCGCATTCCGCGTACGCATCTCACACATAAGATGAGTTGGATTTTGGATTATGGAATGTTTGGAAATCCAATATTGTTTACCACTCCACTCAATCCACGTGAGATTTCGCACAATATGGAAGGTTTTCAGAGAGTTTTGGAGTGCCCGTGAATGGACAGCTTTAGGTGCATTTGGAAAAACAGTCTAACAGTCTGCAATCGTTTTTCAATTTAAATTCACCACATCTTTTATATTGCAAAAACGATTGCAAATAAAAGTTCCTATCTTCGATTGCAAAGAAAGCTTCAGGAAATGGGTACATCCTCCATTTTTTTTTCGTTAGTTCGATATAGTTTCCTGGTTCACCAATTTTGAAACAAAATTCGGTAGGCTTATTCACGTAAGAAGTTCAGTTACAGTTTCGTATTTTCTACCGCTGTCAGATACGCTCGCGTCAAGTTTGCGTCACGCGAGCGTTATAAGAGCGCATTCTACGCTTCAAATATTACAAAAAAACAGTTTAGCACTTGAACTTATCTGCAACTGCAGCGCAACTTGATCGACGCGTCATGAAATTACGAGAATTGTGATTCAAAAAAATGTCCTAACAGGTTTAGAGCTATCCCACGCTGACAACTACACATGCGTGGCGGAAAATCCTCACGGATCAGATTCTGCAACATGGCGCGTTATAGTACTGCGACCGCCTGCGCCACCAGGGCTGGCCCTTCTCGAAGCAAGGTCAAGGGAACTGGAGCTTGAGCTCAGGCCGGCGCCAAGGGCACCAGGACATGCCATACCTAAGACTTATAGCTTACATTGGAGACTGGCTTCACCAGAGGTAGGTACTTTTTTAAAATGTTTGATTAAGCCATAAATCCACCGTGTACTAAGACTCTTTCACGTTTCGCTATTAGCAATATTAAGATTCTAACGTAAATCCACCCTACTTTACATCTTAAAGCTCTTCTAATTTATACTTTTATTCGGAATCCTTTCGAACGTTCCGTATTCCTTACATTTCAAGTCCATTTTAGGGTGAATGGCGATTACAATTGGCCACTCCCGGACCCGTTACACTGTCTGGACTGCGCTGTGGTTCCGCATACCGAGCGTATGGTTCCGCCGGAGGGGCACCGGGTTCAGAATTAGCTGTAAGGACGTCTGGGGGTCCACCTACTGCGCCTTCAGATGCAAGGTGGATTAGAGCCAATGCTACCCATGCGAGGTTCGATACTAGTGCATGGAGTGATGGAGGATGTGGACCTGTGGCCTTGAAGCTGGAGTGGGCAGGGTCCGGAGTAGCAGGCGCCAGGGATGTGCCTGTAGGCGGAGAAGTTATACTGGGAGGTACGTTTTCGTTGTTTTACATAGTCTGGCTAATTGAGTTCATGGTAAACACGTGTATACAAAAATCAAAGAATAATTGGCATTTATCAAAACTTCTGATCGTTATCACGACCGTAGCTTATATAGCTGCTGGCTGGCTATGGCTGCTGTTGTCTGGCATTATTAATGCTGAAATAAACATTTTTGGCGCAGCCGTGAGGCACACACTATTGTTGTACATTGTTTTCACTTTTTTGTTACTTTTTGTTTTTGTATTTGTGTTTCACGTCCAAATAAACGTTATTCTTTTTTATTTCTTTCTTTTATACAAAAAAGGTTTTTCCAACTGGGATTGATAAAGTAATCTAAGATGAGAAATACTATTAAAAAGTGATGGGAAAAGAAGAAATCTGTTTAACTGTAGGATCACAATGACACATTTTCCAATCCTAGGTCTTTCGCCGGGCTCTCGGTACCGAGTGGCAGCGCGTGCGTCGAACGAGGCGGGCTGGACGCGCGAGGTGTTCGAGTTCGCGACGCGCGCGGCGGACGGCGAGCTGGCGCCGGCGGACGCGCCGTTCCCCGCCACGGCCGGCGAGCTCGCGCTGCTGCTGGCGCTCTGTGCCGCGCTCTCACTCGCTGCACTTACTATACTAGCCATATTGTTGAGGAGGAAAAGGTGACACTCATTTTTAATCCAAAACAAGCTTTTGCCGCGGCTTTACCCTCGTGGATGTCGTAAATTATGCCACTGGAACGTAGTATACGGGTATTAAGTTTAGTAGGTTTTCTTTACGCGGCTGTAATCGTTTTCATTTGATGGTAGTTATAAAAATCTTCAATAACATAACAATAACGCCATAACCAGTCGGTTCTCAGGTACACAAGAACAATGCAATGACTGGAAGAATATGAGACACGTTTATGGCACTCACTTTTTAAGGCTGTTATAATTTTGACAATAATTTTACCACCTTACCAGTAGGTAAAGCAGAATTTTCATGAAAAAATAGCTTTACCACTGAATGAAACTATTTTCATGAAAAAGTATAGCAGCAAAAAAAGTGTTTTAAAGATTTCTCTCAAACAAGATATCTTTTACTTTTAATAATTTATCTTGAAATATTTGTAGCATCATTTATTTTTGATTTATCGTCGACTAGATCACTAGACAGACATCAAGCGCGACTAAAAATAAATCACGATCAAAGTCAAATAATTAAGCTGGGTTCGATAAAAATATTATTAGTAAAAATAAAGGTGGATCGTTAACGTTCGCGATCTGTGCGTGACAAAGTGCTGACATAAGCGGTGTCACTCCATCGACCCTTTTCAGTCCCTGCCTTAAGAGTCGACGTGTGACATGACGTTTGAAAGTTCCTTTGACGCGCGTGATTCGTTCAACGTCAGGTTTTACGTGGAAATTATTGACGCGGCATCCGTTTGCCTGTTCACGTACGTTTGGTATGTCAGCGACAAAAGAGGCAGTGATGAGACCAGTGCGAAAATATCGGGTATGTTCGTTATTATGTTTGCTGGGTTAACTATTACATACATAATCTCACGCCCGCCTTTTTCCCATAGGGGACTAAAGAACGCCACCAGCTACGATCCTTAAAAAATGTGGAGACGACAATACAACAATAAATGAAAACACTGGCAATATTAATGCATAGGAGTATCTAGGAACTACTAAATAAATCCTAACATTGAAATTAAAAAAGTGTTTTTTTCTAACAAACTATATAATCTTTCCAACCATTTATTTAACTTTTGACAGCTAGTAATAATGTCCAAATTGCATTTCTGAGTCGAATTCTAAAAACAATCTATTTTATTTACAAAGAAGTATAAATCCTTTTAATCTTTATTGCAAAGAAGTTTTAATCGATTTAACTTTACGGTTATAATCACGTCACATCACTATTATTAAAAAAACAAAGTGCCAAAAGCATTGCTTTTTTTCACTATGTGTTTAGAATGTAATTGTATACCTAAATAGTCTGGAAACGTCATTAGATAAAAGTACTTAGTTTAATTTATTATTGTACTAGCAGCGCCCCGCGGTTTCACCCGCATAAGTTTTGATCCCGTGAGAATACCGGGATATAAAGTATCCTATGTGTTAATCCAGGTTATAAACTATATGTGTACCAAATTTCATTCAAATCCGTGTAGTCGTTTTTACTTGAAAGAGTAACAAACATCCATCCATCCATCCTCACAAACTTTCGCATTTATAATATTAGTAGGATTGTCGTCTCCACCTTGATACTCTTTTTGCTTAATTTACGTTCGTACATCTGTTCATACACGCACGCCAGTTTCGAATACTTAGTGAATATAACGGTACAAGACACATACCTACATGCCTTTTTTCATCTTGCTATTTTGGTTGACACGCACAATGAAGGGTTCCGTAGTTGTGATGAATTTATCCCAAAAACAAACTTAACATTGTAGTTGAAAAACATGTTCTCTCATACATTTCAACTGCAAATGTAAGTTTATGTGCACAATATTGAGAGATTTGCCATTTTATTATAAAACCATAGACTTCTTATAGGTTTTCCTGTAATCAATAAGTATAGAACTATTTTCTGTATTTTTTTCAAAATGGTCAATTTTCATCTATTTTTCTAAATAACTATAAAACAATTTATTTTGAAAGCCCTTTGATTTGAAAATATTTTTTTTTAAATTTTATTTGCCTCCCGAAAGTGAACGCCAATTCAATTTTTTTTATTTACGTTACACATCCGGGTTTGGATCACAGAAATTGTTAAGAGTACTAAATTCCAACTTAGGGGTCCATTCGATTCGGAGCAATTTGGCTGTGACAGGGACAGACACGAGTCATCATATAAGGGTTTTTTTTCGGATTCTGACTTACGGAACCCAAAAATAACAGTTTTTTTTAACAATGTGATAGATAACAGAAACATCTCAAATACCTTGATAGGCTTGTCTGGTCCTCGTGAAGAAAACTTTTCACTATAATGTTTAGTAACTTTGTTGGAACGATGTCTGTTACGAGTCAAATTTATCAAATGACTTGATAAACTTGACTCGTTGATTATGATTGATCCGGGGACCTACTTTATGTACGGTATTTCAGGATGTCCGTCATTAAAAAATATCTTATAATAACTATGCAAAAAATATGGTTGTCTTGTTGGATTTTAAATAACGCACTTTGTATAGGCCTAATTAACTTAAAAAAAACAATTACATGGAAAGGAAAAAAGAGCTTGCTACCAACGCAGTACTTAATGGTCCTCCTGTTACACACATTCTGCATAGTAATTAATAAAACTTAACAAAACAATGGCAACACTGGAAATTTATGGCCTATAAAATAATCCAGACTAGTTAGTAAGTCAACAGGCGCAGTTGTAAACGTGTTTTACGATCAACTTGTAATAAATTCAGCCTCTACATTGTTTGAATATTCACTGGCTATATTCATAAACGTTTGAATTGGAACTACACGTGACCTAGATACCGCTTGTTAAATGTCACCCATATTTCGGAAATGCATCATCAATATCCATTTCGATAATGAATATTGAAACCTAAAGTATGTGTTGTCTGCTAAAATTCATTGGATTAATGTGTTAGCATATGTGCGTATTCATAATTTGGGGATTTATATAAATTACCAAAGATAAACATTGGGGACATCTTTTTTTAATAAAAATACCCAGAATATATTGTTATTTGCAAAACCAATTACATCTTTTGTAGGCATGAATACAATTACAATTTAATTTGGCGACGCATATTTATTAAAATCACTGGGGGAGGTGATTCGTCTGTACAATTTTTAATTTAAAATGCTAATATTGTATTGTCATAAAAATGTACGTTCATTTATTTGATACTAGCTTCTGCCCGCGACTTCGTCCGCGTGAAATTTTTCGGCCCTCGGCCCACCGCTTCGTATCCCGAGACCGCGACTTCGTTTTCGCTTAGCGATCTTTCGGACTTTTTTGCGTTTTGCTCGGCTCCTAGGGGTCGTAGCGTGATGTTACAAAGCCTATATCCTTAAGAATTGGGCTACCCAATACAAAAAGAATTTCAAATCCGACTGGTAGTACCGGAACTACCTCTTTACCAAATTTAACCACTATCACCCGAGATTTCGTTCGTATACTAATATGAACTTGATTTGCCTTGGGTTGAATATCGAAAAGTCTTTCTTAAGAGACCGTAGCCTGTATTAAGAAAAAAGTATGCTCCAATTTTCTTTATCTCTCTTCAGTGGTTCAAACTGTACTTTGCTTGTGCTGTTTTAAAAAGTCTGTGCCCTAACGACGCAAACTTGGACTTATATAGATTAAAACCTAGCCGTTAATCGGACTTGAGATTTTCTAGATAAAAGAACTCTTATAAACACACAGGCAGAGATAAAGACGAAATTATCTTCTAGTATTAAAATATTGCATCAATATATATTAATATAATATATACCTAATATTGTATTGTATTATGTTGCAATATTGTATATTCTTTATATTGTATTGTAATATTGTATTGTGTTGCTGCTTTTACATGGGACTTAAAAAAATGACTGGCGAAATGTGGGTGTACTATAGGTACACCGCTGTCCAGCCGTTCGGGGAAACAAGGCGTGATGTCTCTCCTACTATGCTGTGCTCGACAGGGTCCATAATTGTGTCTTTAATTTTAAGCCTACCAACTGTTTTTATCAACATTATGGAATGCAATAAAGAATTGAGAATGTTATGTATAAAAATATTGTAGGTAACATTTATTTATTTATTTAAGATCTCTAACAAAAGATGACAAATTAGGTATTTAGTAGCTCCTTCACTTGTAATTATGATAAATGAGAATGTGGTTTCCCTAACCAGAACTGACGGCGCCGTAGCTCGAGTATCGACGAGTGCAGAGAAGCCCAGTTGCGGGACCTACAGGGCGCCACAACACCAAGCGACTAAACTACCACCGGACCCGCCAGGTATGTACGCGGGATTTCATTACAGTAGTATTAATTTATTAGTACACGGGGAATGTGTTATTGGGGTTTTCCATCTGGAATTTCTCAGTAGCGGCCTGGAGTCTGGATTTGTGCCCGGTTGATGGCAAAAGGTTCACCTTCTTCTCAGGCTGTTACATAGGACTCAAACATAACTGGCGAAATGTGGGTGTACTATCAGGTACACCTCTGCCTAACCCTTCGGGGAATACAGGCGTGATGTTATGTTATTACAGTGGTATTAGTACACTTTATTTTGATGATTCATTTTAGTACCTACCTATGTACCATCGCTGACACTGGCGGTGGACCAGTTTTCAAACTTATTAGGGCCAAAAGTGGTCGAGCGCCCTTGTCATAAATTCTTTTTCAGCACTTTAGTAGATGAATTTCCGACCTATTGAACAATAAATATTGATGTACTTCACAAAGATTTAAAAATGGTGTATTTTGTCAAAATGAAAGTAATTTTAATTATGAACATGTTACACAAATGCATGTTTTAGTGAAGGTTATACTGGTTATAACTTCACTCTGCGTTCTATAATAAGGGCGTAAAGGGTCTAGTTAATCAGGTTATAAATAGCACCTTCAAATTTTTAACGTTAACGAATAAAAAAAAAAGTTTTGTCAGTCTCTACTCCAACTACTAGTGCGAAGACTAAAAAGGGTATAACCTTTTAAGTGCAGTGTAAGTGAACTTAAACTGTAGTACAAGTGCTGACATTTACAATAAAACACCTGAATCAAGTCAAGTTAACTTAGGTATACCCCTTAACTTAGGTATAGTTAATAAGAAAGACGTTATTGGACGATTTCTTAGTTTTATGGTTACTTATCAGTTTAAGTTATATGTAAATAACTTATTAGCTGATATGCTAGATTGTATGTGAATAAAGTATCACCAATTGTGATACTTTATAAAGGACAAAAAACAAAAAGTTTTTACTAAACTTTTTCTACCTTGCCCCTAAACTATCCTTTGTTTATATGTACAAAGGCGGCAGACTTATCTATTTTCCTAAAAATCAGTTTCGGAAGTAGTAAGTAGTTTTATTTTGTTTCGTATCATTGTTTACGGTACCCGTACGCTACAGACAGGATCCCGATGTGAGGAATTTCCGGGACGGGACGATATCTGATGGTAAATCGAATGAAAATAAAATCTTCTCGAAGGTGCCTCGAGCTAGTTCCGTGCACCTTCTGTCTTACGTTCGATATTTTGAGCTAACATTTTTACTTTAGGTACAACCCAACAAAGTGTTTGGTATACAGGCAGCTAACTTGCAACTACTTTAAAATATTGTTGTAAGTGTGCCGAGTAGTTAATTCCCTTTACATCTTTAATTTAAGAGCCCACACAACCTCAGGTTTTTATCTCGCTCGCACCATACTACTCGCGGACTGAGTGCTAGACAGACGGAGGCGGCTCCAAATCGGTAAAAGTTTAGGTAATTGCTTTTTACGGCGAAAATAATAAAAAACATAGTCACTGCTTTACAGTTAGTTAAGTTAGTGTGCCAAGTTTCATGATCTAATTTGAAGTATTTTTTTAATAGCAGCGGTTTATTGTTCGGTTTGGAGGTAACTTTGGTTTTTTTTTGTATCGAGATTTTTCCTGAAATCGTACTATAGGCCCTTAAGTATGCCATAAGAATAAAAAGTCATTACGCACACAATAAAAAAAAGATGATGAAGGAAAGATGAATATTTTTGTCTGTATACCGAGTAGCTTGTTCAGCTGTAATTTTTTTTTACCATTTGAAAGTGCCTATAAGATTATGGACACTGTTTGCTATAAGAATAACATAAGAGACACTCATATTAAATTTATCTTAGAAGCTTTTAATAAAAGATCAAATAGTTCAACATAGCTCTTAGTAATACTCTTCATTATAAATATTCTTTAAAACCTTTAGAATAAAACCTGCGAAGAATTTTTATGCGTCGAAAACCTTTTACAGGCTTTCAGGACACTTACCCTAGGGGATTTAATATTTTATACTCCGGTTCCAATTTCATAAAAGATCCCTTTCAGCTTAGAGAAGAGGCCCTGATATCACATTGTTCAACTCTATAAAGTATTATGATACACTAAATTACAGAACTTTTGGTAAAAAAACGCAATTAAAACTAAAGTCAGGGCCACCACATAGGGCGGTGCGTCTTGCAGCGCGGGCCGGCGCTCGAATGTACCCGCGCCAGTCTCCTCTCCGGTACTCGCACCGCGGCGATTCGTGGCACGCTCTAAATAACTTCTAACATTTGTTGTCGCCGCGGCCGCAGACGCAAGACGCAGGTCGCGTGAGCGGTGATGTCGTGGCCAAGGGGTAAAGCTTTTGTAAAACTATGAGATCTGCTGTCAACCAAATATTAATAAAAAAAAAGTTTTTGTTTACCGTAAACCCTAAAAGTAGATTACCTTCCAATTACATTTTCCAAATAAAAAAAATAAAAAGCCGGTAAATCCCGCGAGGCCGCTCTCGGACGAAGAATCTGCTACGAGCTCGTAGCTGCGTAGCAAATCGTAGCTAGCGTAGCCGATCGTAGCCACGGCGGCGGCACGGTGTAGCTTGTTTTCTATTTTGTTGTTCATACTTAACGCTCTTTTACACCTACATACTTCTGTTTCTGTCAATCGTTTAAACATGACAGAGACAGAATCACCGACCGAATTTCAGTCACGGCGGCCAATCTCAACGGAGATTAGCCGGAGGAACGCAGGAGATATTATATTATTTATTATAATGCCTTTATTATATTATAGTGCGTCGATATAAAGTGACTGCGCAAAGACAGGTTCACTTTCTGTTCCTTTATCTAAATTACTAGTGCATAACATTGGTACATACTTGTTGATACAGATGTGTACGAGATAAGTCCGTACGCGACGTTCGCGGGAGGCGCGGGCGCGGTCCCGGGCGGCGCGCGCGCCTACACGCTGCAGCTGCGCGCGCTCGCGCGGCATGACGACGACGCCGCGCCGCCGCTCAACCCCGCTTGCTGCGATGGTGAGACCTTACCACACACACAATTTATTACTCCTTTAATAAACTAATCTTTCGAATAGCAAGTTTATTTTCCCCATGAACTGTTTATCGAATGAGGTTTTGTAAATATAAAGGACACGGAAACCACCTTCGATCACTTCCCCAAAAAGGCTAGACTATTTGAAGTGAGGTTACGGAGAAAACACCTATGCTCAGCAGTCGTTTCATACAATGATGAATTATGTTACGAAATCATCAAGGGACTAATGTTTTAATTATGAAGCACAAAATGTACCTAATATTTCCGCATAATCACACACAATGCTTTATTTTAGTATTAAACTTGTTGTTGTTCCTTTGTGCAGAAGAAACGTGTGTGGACGCATGCGACGCTCAACGGCGACGGAGACGCCGACGACATTATTGCCCGGACCACGGTAAGGAAACTACCTAATTAGATATACGATTCTGAATTAAAATAACTTGAATATTTAATCAATTCCTTAATTATCTAAACGTTATTTTATATACCGCATTACATAAGTACAGTCAGTAATAACACATTAGTTTTAAACAAAACAAACTCGAGTGTTTCGAATATTTTTCTCGAGTGTTTCATAAATTGTACTTTGTTGTACTTTGAGCGTGAAATAAATTGTTATTTATTAATTATTATTTTACTTATTTTGTATCAATTTAAATGGTATGTAAAAATAATATTGTTAATTCTATTATTTGCTCATCGTAGGTCTTATCTAAAATTATACGACTGGTGCGATATTTGTGGTTTATTTTCATAACAATTTCTGTTCCTTGTCTACAGGTTGCTCACAAGATTCAGGAAGTTGAGAAACGAAACTGCCAAATTGTTTAGTGAAAAATTTCTAGTCAGTGTAATAATAATATAGTTAATTCGGTTATACATATTAATATGTATACAAAAATTTATACAATAATATTGTCTATTTATATTACGATGTTTTTCTTTATTCTACCTATTTTCCCGAAATTTTCAATAAAAAGATAATGTGACACATTAAACGTGTGTATTTATTTTCCTTGAAATATTACTTGCAAGTGTTTCTTATGAAAAACCAATTTCGTCAAAGCGAACCTTTGAATTGATTCATAGAATTTCTACTTAAGTTCCTTTTAGGGTAATGGAAAAGTTTAGTCAGAGTTATCAAAAGTAAATTTCTTTTAAAATTGGATACTCAAGTTTAATTAGGTATATAACAGAAACTTCTATGATAAAACGATGTATTTACTCGTATCACAGATTTTCAAATGGCTAAATGTAACTGTGGTACTCATAAATTAATCATCTAGTGACTCAATATTTTTTATATAATCCTCTTTAAAACTCTTAATCATTGTGGTTAAGTAATGCTATCAAAACGATGCAGGAAAACATCGTGAGGAAACTGGCATTCCTAAAACCAAAAATTCGAAACATGTGACATCTACCCACCCTGGGCGTGGTGGATTAGGGCCGAATCACACCGGAATGGCAGCGGCCGGCAGAGACGCCAGCGGCCCCCGGCGTCGCCGCTGGCGGCCTCGCGCAGCTTCCAGACTCCACGCGCCTCGTCTCCTATTGACTAGTTTAGTGTTTAAATTCGGCGCGCGGCCGCCCGCGGTGCCGCGAGCAGCCTCGCGTCGCCGCTAGCAGCCGTGGGCAGAACCACCGCGAGCGGCCTCGCGACCTTTTCAAGCGATACTGGTCTTTTAATTATGTGAATAAAGTTTAAAATTATATTACACTGAGAGTGCTCGCCGCGCCGCTCGTGGCCCACAGTTACGGCCCACTCCCTCTCATAGAGAGGAGGCCTGTCTCCCAGCAATGGGAACATTATAGGCTGATTATGCTTAAACTAATGGTCCTTTTTACCAACAATACGGGACACCTTAAACTATATTATATACCTACTCTTAGGTGTAGCATAGTGTTAGAGTAAACGGCCATTACTCTATTATTATATAACGCTAAACTCCTAGCTACATTCTGGGCTGATTTAGGTAATGTATACCTATTTCCATCGAAACTTTAGCTAGCTTTCCGTATAACTTCTTGGTAACTATACTGAAAGGCGTTTGGCTGATATTAAATAATAATAGTACCAGGAAAAGAATCCCCAAAAATGTCCTCGTTGCAAAGACAGCAATCTTAAAATCCTACAGGTTATGACTGTACCCTTGTAAAGGGCTTATTGTAAAAAAGGGAACAAATTGGGATCGTATCCCAGCAAGTAGCCCTGCACTATTTATTACAGAATCCATGAAAAAGGCTATGGGTTGGGCTTTTTTATTATTTAAGTAAAATAGAAAGAATGGTTAGATTTCTATTATATATAAAAAGGAATGTGAAATTAGGGTTTTATGATACACCTGTGCCCAACCCTTCGAGGTATGCAGTCGTGATGTTCATCATTTCAGCCGAAAGACGTCCACTCTGCTGGAAATAGGCGTGATGTTATTAGATAATATGCACCTCGCCATACATAGATAATTAGATATGCATATAGTACAGAAGTAAATACTCAAAACTCTAAACCTATAATATAAGGTATATCCGTTGCATGTACCTATTAAATGATTCGCACGTCTAAGTAACTACTATAAGCAACAAAAGAGCAGAACTTGGGCTATAGTTAAGAAGTACTACATTCTGATCCGCCTACCTCTTAAAAATCCGTACCGTGTGGATGTTTTATGCTTTAAGGCCAAGCGTATCACCAGAACCTACCTTATTGTTCTTACTGATGAGACTGTTTCGTAATATAAGTACATTTATAGATACTTATTATTTAAAATTATTCTCAAAACATCTCTAGGTACTAGAGACGATAAAAAAAACTATACTTGAGAAGTACCTACTAACTTTAGATCTGCCTACCTCTTAAGAATCTGTACCGTGTGTATGTTGTGGATGTTTTATACTTTAAGTATAGAAGCGATCAGTGCTTGAGCAAATCGTTCTAACTGATGAGACTATTCCGTTCATGTATTACCTATACCGGAGGATCGTCCTCACAGCTTTTTATTAAATAAAGGAACCTGACTAAAAGGAGCTCGTGAGTCATCTATGGCCCTCGCTTTAAATCCGTCCTTTATTCACTAATTGCATAATATACTATTACCTACGTTTATGTTTGTTAAAGGTAGAAAAAATACAGAAAGCTACGCTATTGCCTAGTGCCATAGGATACGTTTTATGTTAACACTTAAAATGACGCGAACGAAGTCGCGGGCAGCAGCTAGTAAGAGATAAAGTACATCATTAACGACAACACTACATACAATTCATCAAACATTAACAGCAAGGTCGAAATTACCCTTAATATATTACACAATTATACCTATAAAACAGCAATTAATCTGGGATCAAGGCAGTCACTGTTCGTCTCAACCGATGGGATCAATTAGTAAGTAATCCGATTACTAGCATTAACTGTGAGGTTGATCCACACAGGGAACTCACAGCTCACAGCGATGCTGTTACTATCATAGACGAAGTCATAATTAAACTAGGTAAGTATCATAATCCGGGTCCAATCAGTAGTTATGGGGAGGTTTCTCAGTGAATTATTTTGTACCGATAAAGAGGCATATTATATGAAGTGAGGTCGTGAGATTAGAAGCTTAGCAACTTTATTCCAAGTGGGTACTTTTCTGTCGGCAAGTCAGAAGAAAAGAGATGGCAGTAGTTCGCGAATCTATACGAAATATACTTAAAACTGTTCCGAGTGCGCGGGAACCTCAGTGTAGAATAAACGGTGAAGCAATAAAGTTGACTTATTTAAATATTTTATTTAGTTCTCTCTCAATAGTCACAAAACGTTCCAATTCCTTATTTTTAATTTTTTTTTGTTTTTATTTGTAAATAGGATGTCGGAATCACTTTTAAACGTCATATTTAAAACAAATTAGAGCTAAGTTAGATGAGGTCGGCGTTTCCTATCTGACTACTCTGAGAAGAAAGACCGAAACAAACTCAGAGGTCACAGTCTCTTTTAAAGTCCAGACATAATCTTGGTCAGGACCATTTAGATTAGTGTCTGAAATGGTCTTTATGTCTTGTTTTGTATCAAACTTTACAACAAAAACCAATACTTAATACAATAATTAATGTACCGTAATCGGACGTTGACAATAATATGGTACATCGACCTTTTGGACCGTCACGAACGTATGAGTAACAGAGACGACGCGCGATGTTCTAAAAAGCCAAACTTTTCTAAAACTCAATGTCATATTAACAGCTGCGAACTGTCCTACAAAATGCAAAGCGCAAGTAACTATTTTCCACTAAGTCAATATTCCAGCACATAGGCAGAACTATTTCACACAGAAGTTGCTCTGTGAATTATTTCACCGCAGCGCAATCTACAATCCGCAAAAGGGTTCCGACAGTGGCAATTAAGAGAGGCGGCCACTCGCAACATATGGCGGCCACACAAAAATGTAAGTAAATGGCCCACACTTGCCCACACTCGCACGCACTGTGAGAATATTTGCCAGGGAACATGCCTGACAAAGTTTTATTGTATTGAGTATAGTTCGTGCGTGTTTCGAGTTAGTTTTGCCGGGGTACCTAATTGCTAAGATTGTTTACGTGTTTATTTACCTACATATTGCAAAATATACTAATGTACATGCAGTTTTCATGATTTCACGATACCTTAGTAATAAAAAAAATCTTATTACGTTTATTTGCGGTAATTCGAAAAGACGCAAAGAAAAAACAAATAGGAACACAAAAAATTTAAAATCATAAACAGAACAACAAAAAAAGAGAAGTAATTAGCTACTTAAGATTTTAATGGTAAATAAATAAAATAAATTATATAAAGGCCGGTTATTTAAAACAGCTTATGTCGCAGAAAATTGCACTCTAGGTACTGATGGGATGTTCTTAGGATAGAAATGGTGTAAAACCAGAGGCTTCGAAATACCGACTGTGTAATGCTCTGTAAAATTTGAAATATTTCAGATTTCTTTCAGTTTTTGGCTTACAGCATAAAATGTGTCATAATGAAAAAGTCATTGTATACATTTTCAAGTATTCAATTGGAACTTTTTTTGAAAAATGGTTATGCTTTATCTCGAGTTCTATTAGACATAGAGAGCAAGGCAGCGCTATTTTTAGAAGTTATAAGTCAAAAACTGAAAGAGTCCGAACATTTCATGCACTACATAGTTAGCACAGATTTTTCGAGACCGCAAATTTGGTTTTACACCATTGGTATCCTAACAGCATCTAAAAAAATCAGAAGTGCAATTTTTGCGACCTAAAGCGATTTTTGTGTCTACGGTGACTGGGCTAGTTAATTTGAATAAGCAAATTTTTATTTAAAATTTAACCAACCAAACAAAAACTATTAACCTACAAATAAAAGCTACGCAAAGTTGATGTAGTTCCAAAACGGTTCAGTACATTACCGTATATAACACGTTTGTATGCTAATTTTATTCCCGAAATCCGGTCTGATGGAAAACGGTCCCTCCAAGTAAGTATTATCAGACCGGGCAGACCCAGGCGAAGTTTTGGGTCGATTTGATAACACATCCCAAATACGGCACCCACTGAGTCCATTACCTTATCATACAAACGGAATTATTCGAATTAAGTATTTACATAAATGTCATATTACCTACTATTTCGTTAAATCTCTTGAATATCTTCTCTCTACTAAAATATATTTGGTTTTATGATAAAAATCTTAATTTTAAATTAAATAAAAATTAAATATAGTATGTACACGTATATAACGGAACTTAAAAAAGGGGGAAGAGCTCATTGGGCATCAAAAAATTGATCCGCATCGCTGTCGATGGGGGGAAAGTGCCCAAAAGGCTGGCAGCATTGCCGCGTTGAATGGCAATCTCTCTACTTGAATTCGTACGAGGTTTGCTTGAAGGATTACGAATTCAGTCATCAAATTGAGTGGAGGATAAAAGATAAGTAATTAATTGAGGTTGTTTGTATGATTGTTCGGACACAAAGCTGGATCATATAACTCGAAATTCAAATATTTTCGTCAAATTGCCGATCCTCGTTTAATTATCTAAATATGCGTAAGTATACGTATCTAAAGAATTTGTCGTACATTTTGCGGTAGTTGGTAAAGCGATACGGTTGGCTTTGTAAAGGTATATAACAGCAGATTATCCCGTCTTGAGGGCTATTAATCACAGGTTTGGAAACTTACACCGATCTCGAGGGCTTACATTCGTGAGACATGGTTATAATGGTGAGAGCAGTGGTTGACTGCTTATCTTTACGCTCGTATCATGAAATTAGCGGAACTGATTTTATTGTTTGGTATCAACCTACGCAAATAATGTGAATATACCGATGTTCGTATCTAATCTATAATCCTATTCAATCCAGCTTTTCCTGTAATTCGATGAATAGTCAAATACGTACCTAAGTATTTACTTGGTACGACGATACAGACTCGTCAAATGGAATAAAAAATCTGCTACGTTAATATTATCATCTAGACAAATCTAAATCACGCCGCGCCGGTGCGGTTTAAAAGGAGATGTAGTGACACAAATTGAAAAAAGTATGTATTGATGGTTTGGTCGGGTTGAGAGGATGAATGAAAAGCGACTAACAAAAGTATTTCCAAGGCAGTTGTGTGGAGACGTGACGCTCGGACGATCTAGAAGGATTATATTATTATTATCTCCTTTATTTCATTAAATACATATATTTTACATTTTTAAATATTAGAATATAAAAAAAAAAAAAAATCGTTCATTTATTTTTCATACTTACTTATTTTAAACATTTTTAAATATTTCTTAAAAAATTATATAAAAAAACATTTAAAAATATAAAACATTGTGTTCCGCCGGTGTCGGGAGCAGGGTCCAAGCTACCGGTGGTTAGGGCTGTAGAGACAGGAACCTATTATTATTATTATCGTTATTGGTGATTTTCTTCAGAAAGGTCAGGTGCGTAGTACCCGCAACCGACGTGCGTGTATTGCTAGATGTATGGAAATAAACGGAGCAAAAGGAGTAGGAATGTAAGAATCGGAGCGGATGGTGATGTCGTTTCTGCCTATCCCCAAGGGAAGAAGGCATGACTTTGGAACAAAATTATTTACTAAGGTAAGTTTTTGGGTAGGATATTCTAAAATAGTTACTAAAAACCGGCCAAGTATGAGTCGGACTCGCACATTTTTTTTAGTTCAGATAAATGAAAATATTAAACGAAGAATATTTTTCATCTTAATTTTTTAAAATCGCAAACTTAAATTCGTATTTCATAATGAAGTTATTTTTAACAGTTGCTAAATCATCCTTATTAAAACAAACTTAAATACCTTTTAATTTAAATACCTACCTTTTCTGGTGTTTCTTAGTATTTGTTGATTATAAAAAGTACTATATGGGTACATAATATTCAGAAGTTTCAAAATCATAAATATGTTTTATGGAGACTTTATTTTTTAACTCCATTTAATTTTCATTATTTGTTGTTATAGCGGCAATAGAAATACATAATCTGTGAAAATTTCAACTGTCTACTCATGATGGTTCATGAGATACAGCCCGCTGACAGACAGACAGACAGCGGAGGTAATAGGTAGTAATAGGGTTCCGTTTGAAACCCTTTGAGTACGGAACCTTAACAGCCCAACGACACAAATCCTATAGATTTGTTGAGCACGCGATCTACCTACGGTACATGATACAGAAGGATACAGAATTAAATGCAAGTAAAGCCTCGTGCAGTCTGGTGTGACGCTACGGCGCGACGCGACACCGGTAATTTTTTACCGTAAAGTTTTCTTAGAAATTGAATTGTTTGAGTCGCGTTGCGCCAGTCTGCAAAATTCAAAGTAAAATCTATTTTAAATCTTACAAAATTCTGCTTCAATAAATAAGTGTAACCTAGTTAAAACAAGGCCTTAGAGAAACAATTATGAATTTAGGTCGGGATTATAACAAGTCAGAAATAATGAAGACATCCGGCGTAATCAATCTTTGTCTTGTAACAAAATTAATAGGAGACTAAGCCTTGTAACACCAAGACTTTGTAAGATGTAATTAAACTATTTTCGATATTGCGGGGACTTGTTATAAGCACAATTAATTTTCCTAGAAATAATTAACTGTGACCTTTTGAGTTTAAACATGGTCTCGAGATACCGAGATTTATAGAAAGCATTTATTTCCCTCGGACACATCTAATATACAGTGTAACAGCGAATCAATTTTCACGTCTCCTCCCCCTTAAGACTTAGACCAAATATTTTTTTTACATTCGGATAGCTCATGACCTAAAGAGGTGGCATAAAGAATATGTAATAAAAGTCAAAAAAATTAGAAAAAGCGAAATTTGGCTGGTTAAAGCTAGTTTATTACAACACAAGATACTAATCAAATCAACAATGATATTTCATAAAGTACATATGTATGTAGAACTGGCTTCACTTTTCGCATTGAGATTATATTCACTCTCTATTCATAGAAAAACGTATTTTCATAAAGTTTGAGTGGTTTCCAAGTCCGTATTCGAATATACTTTATTTGCACAGAAAATGTAGAAGATTTCAAAATTTTATGAAAATTATAATTCTTTGGACTACTTTCGTGAAATGCTGGTTGTGTAGTGGTCGGCATTTGGCCGGCTTTGCTTTAATATTTTTAATACGCGTGTTGCGGTGAAAAGCGTCATTCAGAGTTTATAAAATTCGGTTTTCCTGGAACCTTTTTCGTTAGGTTGTGTAAATCTGCTTGACACGATCTCAATAGTCAGCGGATTTGTTGAACGTCCACCCACGCGTATACAGGTCGGTCGTGTGTTGGTGCAGGATGCTCCCCACGCATGAAGCTGAAACTTTATCGTGTTGGTTTTGTTACTTTCGGGTACATGAATTAATGGGGAACTTAAATATAGAACGTTTTTATTTATAGTAACTGGAAAAATATTCTTGATAGTTCCCATTTTTTTTGTGGAAATAAAGTGTTTGACAGGGTTTTATAAGGAGCTACATGTTAAGCAGCTTTCATATTCTTCAGTTTTAATTTATTTCCTATTATAATAAAAAACGCCACTAAAAAAATGCTTTTAAGTATAGACTTGTTTGATGTGAAAGCTTTTAATTTTATATGGATGCAAATCTAAACAACTTCAATTTAAATATGGAAAAAAAGCTGATAAAACGAACTGGTTCCAGTTGAAAAGTTGTTCGTTTTTACCGAGTACTTTAACGTGATGATTAACGCAGGTACCACTGATTTGATTGAATTGCAAGCTGGCTATCTGTCTCTTAGCCTACTTTAAGCTCGATTGTTATACACACACGCATTCACATTAACATCAGACTCTCTGCCGCCACAGATGCGTCGTATAGAGTGGTACCCGATCTTGGTTCTCATAACTAGAGTCAGAGCGTCGAGATGACGCTGTAATTAGATCCGCAACCAACGCTCCCGAGCATATAGGGTTGTCAAAGACGGAGAGCACGTTAAGTCGTATACGAGAACAAAAAATAAAAGTTATAAAAACTAAAACTCAACTACAAAAACTCAACTAAAAAGGAATAAACAAGACATCACAGCCATGAGCCAGACCAATTAAAAATCCGTGTCACATGTGCATAAATCGTTTATGTCCTCTAGAGAGCGCTGTGGGTAATTAAAACAATAATTTTATGTAACGGTACATAGCCTATAACAAGCAGATGATGAAGACGCTTCCAACGATACCTCATTTGTCAAATTGTGATGAGAGGTTTAGAAGTTATGAACAGATGAACATAAATACCGGTCAAAATCATATCGGGTATCGTCGGGTAAAAATCATAGCCCTCCTTTTTGCGTCACCGTAGTTGGGTAAAAAGTAAAGAAAAACAAAGAGAGAAAACAGAAGAAGAAGGAAGAAGAGAGCGACGATAAAAACTTTCTTTTTTACAAAAAAATACATCTTTAATTATACTACACTACTTCTAAATACACTACTTCATTCTATTGTAGCATTAATATTCTATTTACCATTCAGCCTGATTGTCGATCGTTTGACAGCCCTACCAGCAGTGCGGTGTCGTTCGTACCAGCAACTTTCAATCAATTTGTCCTCTTTTATACTTTTTATCCTCCATTCTGTATTTTATTATATTAAAACCCTATTGCGTCGTATTAGTAAAGAGCTTTTACATAGATATTGTTATTTGAACAAAGCTTCTACTTCCATTTGCTTTAGAAATTTAATTGGATGAACTTGAAATAGAATTTCGTCGTAAAGACGGTTTTGGTATAGTGTAAATAATATTAATTTGTATTTTCAATTTAGAATATCTAGGCCGATGTGGCTTCACTATTATATTACATATGTCTTTCTAAAAGTATTTGTAATCTACAAATAATTTTACAATTTATAGTTGTCACTGTTAGGTACATCTATGAATTTGTTAATTGCTGAAAATATGGTCACCTTCAATATCAGAAGAACTGTTGCTTCGTCGGTTGAAATCAAGCTGAGGAGAAAAAAAACAAAAAAATGGTGTTGGGCATCTCCGTTAAGGCCTGAAGGTAAAAAACTACTGACGAAAACTTTGCGAGTCACCGTGATTTTCTCGTGTTTATTGTAAAGGGTAAAATAGGTACTTTACCTAATTTTATTTCTTTTTTGTTTAATTACACCTTAGGTAGACGAAATAGTCCAGTTCTTCTCGGAACGTAACCTAACAAAACCCTAAGGAACATAAATTTCCTAATAAGAAAACTTGTGTAATGGGACATCGATTATGTCTCACAGCTTGTGTATAGATAGGTATTTTTAGAAGACGTCCCCTTCTCTTGCGGCGAGGAGATTAATTACAGAATCGGCAGTTTTAATTAGTTTTGTAATTAACAGCATGGCACGCCTTCGAGGCGAACTAAAATAAATTACCGTTTAATACAATCACGCTGGATTACATAGCCAATGACGTCGCTCGGCGCTGGAAACATTTTTAAACGAGTAAAGCCTATAAATTTTACCTACTGTTCCACGTATTTATACCTATGTATACTTCTCGCACGATATGGTCCTATTAATTTAATGGATTCTGGGAACCAATTTATTGGATTGCAAATTCTGTCTTTCCGAATAAAAAAGGCTTGGGAACTGCGATGTGAATGGGTAACTTTTTAATCTCGGTGCAAGCTCGTGTGTAAGCTACTTAGTTACAGATTGTTGCTTATTTACAGTTTACTGAAAATCACAGAGACAGTGGTTGCGCTTGAATAAAAAATAAAATAAGAAAACAATGCTCGAAATAATTGTATTGGAAATTAAATTGATATAAAAAAGTAAAAGGTACTCGATTGATCTCATTCTACTCTAAAAAGTCGTTAAGTTCTATTTCATTTAATAAATAAAAAGTGTGCGCCATATTGTTCCTGGCGTAATTCGTCACAATCGGAATTGTGACAATTCCCTAGCGAGAGCTTTGAGAAAAATTGTCGCTAACGAGCTCGCCCCCCTCCGCCCGCGCACACCGACCCCGCACCGCCCCCCTCTACTTTTAATCCGCACCACCCCCCCTTTATCCGTAGCACTTTAAAACCCTTTTGCGATTTTCCGCACGGAGGAATTATCAAGAAAAAAGGAACATTTATTCATTGTCTACCTTTTTAAATTATTCGTTATTAATCTTCAGTTTAATATCTTAACTGTCTCCGTAACCCTATGTTGGTTTAGTAGAGGGAAGGAAAGACATTAATGTCAAATGATGATTGGGTTACGGAATTGTTTGAGAGAGAGCCAGGTTTCAGTAATTACTTATTTATAACATCATAGAGGTCAAACAGGGCTTAAGAGTTTAAAAATGACTTATCAATATTTTTGTTTTGAGAAATGTAATCTGGCTGTGTGTTTCGATTTGTTTAAGGGCCTATAAGACCTCAAATTGCAAACCTAGCAAGATCCGCCGTTATATCGAAACTACTGCAGCATTAATTTTAAAATAAATATATGTTGAAGTTGAGGATTAATGTTAAGGACTATGTTAGCCGAAAACACGATTTCATAACATTATCTCGATAGAAAAAAAACCTAAGTTACCTCCAATCCGAACAATAAACCGCTGCTATTCAAAAACTACTTCAGTTAGTATGCAAAGTTTCTTGATCTAATTTGAACTAACTATAAAGTAGCGACTATGTTTTTTATTTATTTTAAATTACCATTACTTTCGCCGTAAAAGGCAATTACCGTATAATCATTAAAAACCAAACAATAAACCGCTGCTATTCAAAAGATACTTCAAATTAGATCATGAAACTTGGTACACTAACTGAACTAACTATCAAAGCAGCGACAATGTTTTTTATTTTTTTGAAATATCCATTATTTTCGCCATAGATATAAGTAAGAAGTTTCGCCGTAAAAAGAAATTTCTTAAACTTTTGCCGATTTGTTGCCGCCTCCGTCTCGCTCGCACTCAGTACGCGAGTAGTATGGTGCGAGCGAGATAAAAACCTGAGGTTGTGTGGGCTCTTAAGTAGGTTAGGTAGGGACCTACGCCACTAGCTATGTATTCGGTAAAAGGAAAGTGTATAGTAGCAGTGAAGCAGGCAATGCACAATACTTACGTACCTACGTGATACGCTTACAAATAAGGATTGACACTGATGCATGACTCTAATTTTCTAAACCCTTTCTAGAAACTTTCAGTCATCTTGCATCCCACAAAAAAAATTGTGTACCAATACATATGTGCTTGGCAACTGTTAATTAATTTCTATAACCGCTATACTATATAACGCTATTATTTTTGCGTCCAGGGGCTGCAGTCTCGACATAGGTAGCGATGGATATCTATACGACCGAATTCGGTCACAAAGTCCTAATGGCGTCCCTAGACGGTCAAAGTTGCTTGACAATCACGAAAAAATCACTTGCCCTTGCCCACGTCCCTCGCGTTTAGGATGCAGCCTCAGGTTAGCTTCATATCTACGACACGTATAGAACTATTTATGATTCGTTGTAGCAGTTACTTCGTTTATACTCTTCATAAAAATACAAATTACATGTGTATTCATAAATAGCTTCGTATTTTAAATTAAAGCTCACTTGTATATCGAAATAAAGGCATTTATAATAAAAGAAATGTCCGAATTGGGTAGAAATAGGCAAATTTGTTCGGAAAGTATGTCCTCTTTGAGTTGCGTTCAGCCTCATTAGCGATTTTCCATTCGAACGATTCGGTAAAAGACGTTGAAAACTCTTATTCTCATAACGCTACAAGTGTGACACCCGGTTTGGTCTGGATTGGTTTCGATTCTTAGTTAAGTAACCGTTTTTTATTTGGTCGTCATTTACTTTTGCAGGTTGGTATTTACTTTGTTTTTATTACTATGTTTTCACTCGTGAGGAAACATATAGTTTATCTAATTTCAAAGTTATTTTATTGAATGTAGGTATAAGTAGGTACTTAATTAATTAGAATCTGGTTCTTTATATAAGCAAAGGACATAGTCTTTGCTGACGAAGTATTTTCTAGACTTTATTGTGCTACCATCTAGATTTATAAAATTCTTTATTATTTCTTTATTCTCGCACGCGAGCTGATTCAGTTCGATAACAATAAAAATTCTATTGTGTATCGTTAGTGACTGAAGTGGATAAGGTGCATATCATGAGAACAGACGCCAATGTAAACAACAATGGTTGTATGTACAATTAAAAGATCTTTTATATTTTTTCAACAAAAATTGTAACCTGGACAAGCGCATATTTTCAGTATAAGTACATAAAGGCCACTGAAGCAAATCGACATTTCCTGAAGATAGTCATTTGAAAGTTGTTCACTTGTGAAATGATTGCGTCTTTGTGTCGTGACGTCACACAACTCCATGGAATCAAAAGACGCCTAACCTTTGGCCGGAAAAGTAATCTGTTAAAAGGTTGAAAGGTAACTGTTGATTACAGGTACCTGTACCATAACATGTGTTTAGGTTAAACGAAGGATATACCTTCATGGAGTCTAGACTTTTACTATGGGATCAACTAAGAAATATGATTGAAAAAAATCTGGTAAAAAAGATTTTCATCGTGCAATTCAATCATTCAAACTAATTCATATCTCACGCTTGTTCCCATAGTTAAAGTTGTAACAATGGCAGCTAGCTCTAGCAGTCTGTAGGTATAATTTATGGTCTAAAGTTATCACTCTACATTAGAATACTCAGTAGGTTCATCAGTGTGTAAGATATATCTAGAATTCTAGATCTATAAGTTAGGTAAAAAGGTAGTCGACTTGACAGAATTCAGTAACTTCATAACTAATTCAGGGACCGTTTTGGGTTACTTTTTAGACAGCTACCTTCCTGCCATTTAGACGACTAAATTCAGCCCAGTGAAATAGCCCCTTCATGAGGGTAAATGGTGCAGGTAGTCACGTGGTTTTTTCAATTTATAGATTTGATTTCATGACTTCAAAACTATATTGTACTAAAATAAAACAGGTAGTTAAAACATAAAATTATGATTTTTATAAAATAATTCATAGTCAAAGTCAAAGATTAATTGCAGATAAATATGGTTATAAAGGTGTTAAAATGATATTAGTAGCTTAACATATTTAATCATAACATAATGACATGCAAATGTTTGGTATACAATTACTTATTTAAATCATAATCAGTTTTATTTGCTTCTTAACATGGATTCCCTCAGAATCTATGCTCCTCTAAACGTAATGCAATAAATATTGATATCTAGCTATTATTTGTAATGTTAAGATTATTGTTTGTTTGTGAGACAGTAAGGTGTTGTATCTTTGTGAAAGTATTATTGAATTTTTGATATTATTGTATAAAGATACGTGTGTTTGAGACATACCTTTTAGGTATCTACTGACCTAACTTTTTGTACGAAATATAATTGTTATGCATCCAGTGGACACATTTTTCACTGTAGAATAAGTTCATAAAAGACACAAAGAACGCGAAATAATAATATTATAACGCACGTATACAAGAATAAATTTCATTTCAACTAAGATATATTTAAAGCACGCTCGCCACTCCAGGAATAAAGAGAGGACATCGTGAGAACTCGTAAACTCTCCATTAGCAGTTGTATGCAAAAGTTTAAGAAAGTATTAAAACGTGGGTTTTAGCACGTAGCCTTCGAGTTAATATCGTGAAAGCTCAACTTTCCACTCGGTGAGTCGTAATTGTAATCGGCCACTTTGCCTCCATTAGTGGCCCGGTCCGTGGGACGGCGGGACGCGGCCGGTGGTCGGCGGCCACTTCGGACCGCACTTTGTTCCAGTCACGGCCGAGCGCGGGCCCGATTGCCTCTGTCAATATTGTACTAATGTTACCAACTGAGTATTATACGCACAGATTATCTTTGGATACCACTTTATTACGCAACCTCTTGGTTAGAGGACGGGATATAAGAGTACATCTATTCTAGATATTACATAACTGAGTTATAATTAATGCTGTTTATCGTTTTAAATATTCAAGTATTACGAAATACCTAGAATAAATAAATTGTTAATTAAAATCAACGAAGAACTTTTAGGGAAAATAATCCTTTCTGATGTCGTACAGTTATTAAAATGGAATAATTGATTAAACAACCGCAAATAAAAACGGATCGGAAATTAATGGTTCTGAAATAAATGAATTGATATAGTGGCAAGCCTTTTATATATGGAAATGTTAAATATGAATGTTCAACAAAGTAAGTAAGTATAGTAACTTTTACAGTAAACCCTTAACTTTCTCTCAACAGTCAGGTAAGTTAGTATCTCTTGGGTCGTTACCTGCATTACGTTAAGGTTTATTGCCGAGGCGTGCGCGTCATTTACCCTTTAAGAGGGTGCATCCTAAAAGTTGGCAACGTCGTAAATAGCTGTCAAATATTTACCTGTTTCGATTAATTTGGAAATAATACTGTATGGAAATAAGAAATGTGGCTAACCAATTGACTAGAATATTAATAATGAATTGCAATTATAACATTGAATTCGATGTTGTACCCGTTTTAGGTGAAAAAAAGGCATTTGGAAAGTTACCAAATACTTTTTTAACATCTAAAACTAACTATTCGGTGTTACGATATTAATTATTGCATTTCATAATCAATATTCTAGTTCGCTAGTTAGCCACATTTTTTATTTCCATACAGAAATATTATCAAATTAATCAAAACAGCGAAATATTTGACATCTATTTGCGACGTTGCCAACTTTCAGAATAAACCCTCTTAACGAAGGTTAACAACTTCACTACTTTTACTTTTACTGGCGATAAGTGCTTATGCTACAAAAGTATAAAAATCCTTTTCTGAAGTAAAAGTGACAACACTGGCGTAGCTACAATAGCTACGCAGTCGCTACGAGACTGCTACGCTTCGTAGCATTCGAACTACGATAGTCGAGTGTGTAACCTGTGAATGGAGTAAAGACCCCTTTTTGATAGTTATTTACTACATAATATTTGGATCTTACAAAGCATATAGATGAGATAATTTGGTCCCAAACTGCTCAAGTTGCCACCAGCTGTCGTTAGGTGCCATGGGGAGACAATTAACTACAGATAGGTCCCAAGGGTCAATGTTATATGGTACTCGCTAGTATACTACGTTATTAGACCCTTTGACTGGCGAAAAAGGACGAAAGTATAAAAGGTTTTATTCATGATGATGTAACATTCTAACCATCGACTAATCACAGAATTTCAAAATAGTTATTTGTTATGCAAGGCTGCAAAGTTGTTTTTTGGTGCGAGTACTTGTATTTCGCTCATGGTTCAAATATAGAATCCTGAGCGTTGCGAAGGTTTCAAAGGTACGAGACCCAGAATAACTTTACTGCCGAGCGTTACACACAACTTTTCACCTCACTACAGCGAGGAAAATGCTAGGTGCAAGAAAAACATATCATGCGGTCGTCTTACTGGCCAGTACTATTATTCTAATAATGAGGTTGGCGCATTGACATGAAATAAGTATTTATGCATTTTCAGTGGACCCGGCGGTATAGAAAATTATTGAATAGAAAGGTTAGAATTTTAAAAACTCTTTCGACGCTAGCGGATAAAATGCACTTTTGCACTCAGATTTCGAATGACAAACAGAATCTTTCCGAGCTTGTGAGGTGAAAACAATATTCTTTTGTCAAAAAACAAACACTGGCCCAGGGTCTCACAGATGGGAGGCCAGTGTCCCATTAGTGGAAATGTTATAGGCTGATTGGCCTATGTAAAAAAACCATTCCAACAGTAATACTGGTAATAATAACAACGTGCTCTAGTAACACAAGCGAGCATAACAACTAGATAAGAACCAACAAGAATGATAACAATTTTTGCCGAGCACACAATTTGTTAAGGACTGTACACATGAGTACGACACGCTACGCAGAGCATGACACGACGCGTTGCGGCGCGCCGCTCACAGCACCGCATCTTACTTATGTGAACTTAAGGTGCACACACACTTCACAACAATAATGCCTGGCAAGGTGTAACGGTTACAAAGGTGCTTATTCAACGCTGAAGTAAGAATGAGGAGTCTTTGTACGTCATTTTGGTACCAGAAAGACACTATGAGGCATGCCTCAAATGGCATGCCATTTATGACAAAAGTATTTATAGTAGTGGTATTAGACATGCCCATCAAGTAAGATGGCGACTAGCCATGCTAGCTTTTCTAAACTGTTATTATTTAATTTACGATTTTACGAGGTTAAGGATTTTACTCGAGCGTCTGACCAGTATATCAAACATTTATGCATCAATGTTTTGCCAAAGAAATTATTCGTGGCCATTTCTATTGACTATATTTTAAAGCTGCCATTACGTTCAACAGTATACAAGCGTGCACGAAAACGCATATTACCACCATACCCGATGTCAACATAATACCCGTTCCGTACACATGCATACACCTGTGTCGGTGAGCGTGCTCGCGTGTGTAATTGCTCTAATATCCGTGCACATCCCGCCAGCACATTATTACCCGGCAATGTAAAGCCCAACTTATCTCTTATTACTATAAAGAGAAATTGTGCATGAGATAACAGAGTACTGGGTACCTTTCTTGGAAGCGTTGTGATTTATTAGAGAAAATATTATAAAAGTTGTGAGATTAGTCTGTTGTCTGTGATTTTTTTGATTACTTTTATATTACATATAATTGAAAAAATATGCAAAAATAAGGAATAAAAAAATACGTATCAGGAACCTGCGTTTTGATGTCAGGAAAAAACTACAACGCACTTTCAGACCATTACCTTCAAACATTTTGTAGCAGTGACTTGAAACGTCGGTGTTAGGTTTTAGATAAGTTTGTATTTATTATCCCATCGCTGGTTTGCTTTTTCGTAAAGTTTTCTATATTAATAGTTGCTTTAATCTGATTAGAATAAGCTATTTTCGTTTTTATACGTTGAGAACCACTACGCTGTAGATCATTTGTCAAGTGAATCTCTATTTCTAAAAATAAAAATAAACACTGCAAGCAGTTTCATCTACTGCAGCTTTTCCTAACATTTTCCACATAGCTCATTTATTTAGTTTCGTTTGCGGCACACATGTAGTTTTCATTACATCTATTTTCATATAAAACGATGAAAAGTTTCGGACGTTCCAACATAAAAAAAGGCTTTAATGAAAAATGATGAAATAATAAATCAAGGTAAACAAAATCTGTTAAAATAACCGCCCGTCCGTTTAGACCAACGAAACTTTTCAATGTTTTTTATCAGTAACAAAAATCCAGCTTGGTCGAACACTTCAATATCCATTACTGCATGACAGGCAGTGCAGTGCTGTGCAAACAGCCGCGACAGCGCTGCGTCAGGGCTGCAGCGGTGCAAGACAGCGACTTATGACCCGCTCATTACTCGCTGTGGAATGAGGGCAAAAGAAACCCCGTTCTGTCATTTTATGCTGCCAGTGCTGGATAAACTCTTAGCCACTCTTCGGCAGTCTTGAGTTTCAATTATAACGCTGTTTTTTGTTGCGTTTGACTGGTAGCTTTTAGTACAACAACAACACGATCCAAATGTAGTCATTTTTTATTTATTTTTTGGATGAAAGATATTATGGGGACCCGCATAATATTTCGCTTTAAATAATCAAAACAAGTCACTCAGTTTGCGACCTTTACCGCCGTTCATACCTACAATCCGCAATATGAATGTCTGGCTTCTATTAATTTTGCACCACAACCCCTCAGCTGATGAGCTCTCAACCGAGCTCAGCTAAAATAATTAACAATGTCTCGATTATTGTGATTTTGTCGTCATCGTTATTTTCAGTTGAAGCACACACACTTTACAATATTAGAAATTATGTAAGTATGTTTTTTTATGCCACCAATTACTTTGCCACATCGCTGTCATTAGAAAATTAGATTAAAAACAAACCACCAGCGTGAGAGTTTGTGTCGTCCATCACTTATCATGCAAATAGCAGACACGTTTAATCCGACATTCGTACTACTCGTCACCCAACTAACTTACTGGATTAAATTATAACCATGAATCTCACACCGTTAAAATATCTTCTATTCATAGAAAATGTGACATCTGTGTTCAGAAATTATTTGTGTTTAAAAAGACGTACTCGTGTTATTGTACTCGTCTGGGTATTTATTGAAGCATTCAACATTTCACTAACTGCTGTGGTCAACTTTGCGCCAGATAATAAACATAAAGTTCATTACAATCAACAGGCATATTTCTTTTTGTCCACCGGCTTCTCCATTTATTTATTGATAGCATCTTTATATTACTCCAAAAGATTTTACAGACTTTTATTAAACTTTGATGCGTTTTACAAATATTTTGATGACGGTGTCTATTACCGAAAAATGTTGAAAGCACAAAAAGTTTTAACATGTAGAGGAGTGTCATTTTGTTGTTTTATAATCTTTGTGTACACCTATGTTCGTTTGCCCAGCAGGGCTGGTAGTATGGGATGGGTAGTCACCATAATAGCATTGTACTGCAATAGCATGTCTGACACCCGCTACATCCTTCAATATTTTGTATTGCATTGTATTTTGTTCGTGGTTTCTGAGCAACTGAAAGCAATCACGCGCTCAATAGAGAGCGAACTATTGGCGATAAGAGAACATCACGGGGATGTGGAGGATTTGTCGAGTATAGCCGTCAACCACAACAAGTTAAATAAATGGTTAAAAGCGTACGAAATTATTAATGACAGTTCTTACTTATGTAATGCAATGTTTAGCATACAAGTAAGTTCATTATCTAAATACAAAAATACACATGGGCTTGTATTGCTTGCATTTTAATATAATATTAAAATATCTGTTTGATTGGTTTCAGTTGACGATCATGCTTTTGATGGTGACCGCGTATTATATAATATGTATGTATACCATCACTACGATAACCGTCGGGGTACGTATAAACTTGAATGTTTAGACTAACTTGTAAATACAATCTTGAGATAAAAAATTAAAAACATATTTGATGAATATGAAACAGTTTATAGTGAAAGATTTTTTTTATGTAGAAGGACTAGACTAGAAGAACTTTACTACGACAGTTTTATTATATTAACATCCCTTTAGCAGAATATTTATTTTACTGTATATGTATACCATTAATGCTATTATATATAATTAAAAACTATATCTAATCAAAATGAGTAGAATCAATGTGTCAATATCATACCTACATACTTTTCGGTTTTCAAACTGTTTCGTTTAGTTCTCTTTTTCTCCAACACAGGGCGCTGCGTCGTGGTCATTACTGCTAACAAATCTGCTTTCTATGGTGGTGTTTCTCAGTACTCTGCTCTTGATATCAAGCGCTGGTCAGCAGATTCAGAACAGCTACGTGGAGCTGCGTCAGAAGCTCTGCGAACTCTGTGTTCACACGCTGCAAAGCAAGTTTATTACCTGTACTTTGTTATAATATGTTTCGTATAAACTAGCGACCCGCCTCCCACGATTTTTACAACTAGACAAAACATCGAGATATCTGTACTAAATATAAGTTTCATATTGATGTATATTACTCATAAACCTTCCGGAATAAATTCTCTACATTATGGTGAAAATACGTTGACAACTTTAGAAGACACGAAAAGCCTGCTTTTATTTATAATAATGTCCATAATTTAAGTACAGATATCAAAGTATGATATCATAGCTATCATAGTGATGATACCATAGTCCAAGATTTAACCGCCTCTGTGGTCTAGTGGTCACCTGTCTCAGACCAAGAGGTCCCGGGTTCGATTCCCAGTGGGGGCAAAATTTTCTGCTCGGTTTGGTTGGTGGTAGGGCTTGTTTTAAGTCCGCCTGGCTAGCTACCACCATCTTATCTAAGTCTGTCGTCATAACAACAATGTTAAAAGCATTGTTGTGTTCCGGCAGTTAGAGATAAGATAGCCAGTTCCTCTGTGGTAGAGGATTCCGGGTGAAGCTCGCTTCCACCTTCGGCCTGATCATCACTTTCCATCAGGTGAGATTCTGGCCAAGAGCTTCCCCGTTGTGGATAAAAAAAAAAAAAAAAAAAAAAATGTAGTTGCAGGTAGATAAGAAAAAAATTATGATACAAAATGGCATTGTACATTAAATGAATTTATTGCAAACCTCTATTCCAGATGAGAAAATCTACAAGCTGACAAAGGACCTACTCCGTTACGTGCGCACGCGTCCTGTCCGTGTGCACGTGTTCGGAACTCTGGACGTCAACATGTCCATGCTGCCTTCGGTTGTGGCATTCTTTACCACGTACACTGTTATAGCGTTGCAGTTTAATAATGTGTTGTAGATGAAATAGGCCTACAAAATGTTATAGCTCGCGTTTTTTTTAAACGAGGTATTAAAAATGAACAATCTATTTGTTCATTTTTAATACCTACAGTTTGATTTTTACGTAAAAATATTTTTTATTAGGAAATTTTTAAGAGAGCACTGAGCTTCCGGCGCTAATGAATGAAATAGAAATAGTTTATTATCCAGGTAATACAGCAAGCAGGTTTACAGGAAGAAGTTTACAGGTTTACATGAGTATTTTAAAATATTACCTATAACTAAGTTACAAAATTATTTACCAGTGAACCCCAAACTAGACAGTTAGTCTGTATCTTGGGGCTCGGGGTACGACTTCCAGAGTGGAGACTAGAGAGGTGATTTCAGGTGGTCTATGGTATTGTGTTTGTGTATGTATGAGGTGTGTATTTGAGTGTTTGTTCCCCTTGTGTATCGTTTGTTTCAGTGTCAGGTGGGTTTTAATAGGATAGGCGGAATGAAGAATGGGTGGTTCGCCCGCTTATTTAGGTATTTCCTTCGTATTATTAAAACAAATACACCTTTTGAAAATGTAAAATGTTTACGTTACCTATAGAAAACATGTAGTTTTGTTATTATTAAAAAACTGTTGACCTTCCGTGAAGCATTTACGCTGTACTAAGCTTTTATTTTGTTATTTTTAGAGATTATTTAGGATATTTTTTCTATAGAGGAAACGTCAAGTGCCATCGTGTTTCTAAAGTGTACGATTTATAGAGTGAATCCTTAAATATCTTACATATTAATTAAGTACATAACTAAAGGTTAATCAAACAAAAGCAAATATTTCGCAAATACATATCGTTCCCTCGGTGTATTGTTAGTGTTCCTCGGTTATATTCTTGTCTAACGATTTCACATCCAGCTCACAGTTGTGGGTTGTCTGTAGTTAAGAATGAAATACTTTTTCATTCATGTTATGATTTAGTCATTCATTTAGTTACAAGTTCTATCTAGCACATATTTCTGACGTTTTATAGCACAAGTTCTATGCTAAGAATGTTTGCGAAAGTGTTTCTATCTCTCTCACGGAAAAACTTTATACAATATATCTAATCTTTGGGTGTGTATGTACATAGATTTTAATATTTTTTCTTTGTTTAATACAAACAATTTAAAAATATACCGAAGAACTAATTTGAAAATATGTTTTTTCTCAAACATGCTTGGAAATTCGAACATTATTTTGACAACTTTCTTCGAAATAAATCGATATTGCGGTACCAGTCGAATATATGTGAGCGCCTGGTCGGCAATGTTTGTATGAAAATCCATAACTGTCGTATTTAGCGGCTGAATAAATTATCATTAACTCATATCTGTCGTGTTATTTAATAAAAAGTTACTATAATCGTTAACTTATCAAACGTTTTATTTAAATCTCGATGTGGTTTGCAAGCTGTTTAAACTAAAGAAGAAACAAATGAACATAATATTATTTATTTTCTTTTACTTCCAAGCTTTCAATAAAATTAGCCTCGAAAGTATTCCTTCAAATTTTTAATCAGCTTTCATTCAGCTAAAATAATGAACAATGTCCCGATAATTGTTGTAGGTACCTACTGTCCTTACCATTATTTTCTTTTTAACTTTTCGAAGTTATGTTTGTGTCAACTTTATGCAAACAATTACTTTACCACCACCACTCGTATTAGAAAATTGGATTAAAAACAAATAAGCATCGCTGCTGACTGTAGCATCACTTATCGTTCAACAGCTACGAGTAACCGATAATCCTACAGTCATACTTGTCAATCAAGAAACGAACTCCATCAAAATATAACTATGAATCTCACACCATTAAAATATCTTTTGTTGATAGAAAATGTGACAACCGTTTTCAGAAATTATTTGTGTTTAAAAAGACGTACTCGTATTATCGCACTTCTTTGGGTTGTTTTAGAATCATTGAACATTGCACTTGGTGCTGTGACCAACCTTATTACAGAAAGTAAATTTCTAGTTCACGCCCAAAGGATATATTTCTTTTCGTCTACCGGATTCTCCATCTATGTAATGATGGCATCTTTGTATTACTCGAAAAGATTTTACAGCCTTCTATTAAATTTTGATGCGTTTTATAAAATTTTCGATGATGAATCATATACCCAAAGTATGATTAAAGCTCAAAAAGTTTTAACATCTATAGTAGTGTCGTATTGTGGTTTTCTATCCTTAGCATTCACCTACATTCGGATGTCTAGCAGTGATATCACAGGTGATACTGAAATGGGCATTACCGTCAACATAATATTTCAGTACATCAATACCATGTGTGACTTCCGCTACGTCTTCCAATACTTTGTATTGCATTGTATATTGTTCGTGGTTTCTGAGCAACTGAAAGCAGTCACGCGATCAATAGATAGTGAATTGTCGGCGATCAGGGAACTTAAAGGAAAAATGGAACGCGCAGAAAACTCGAGAATAGCCAGCAACCATGACAAGTTAAACAAATGGATGAAAGCGTACAAAAATATTAACGACAGTTCTAACTTGTGCAATTCAATGTTCAGCGTACAGGTAAGTTTATAAATTAAACATATATGCATTAAAATTCCAAATTCATAAAAGATGTTAGTTTTGTAATAATGCTTGTACAGTATATAAATATAATATTAAAATATCTATTTGATTGATTGCAGTTGACTATCATGGTTTTGATAGTGACCGTGTATTACATAATATTGCTGTATTCCATCGCTATAATAACCGTCAAGGTACGTATAAACTTGAGTGCTGATTTAACCAAAGCCTTATTTTTTTTATGGATTTTGACAGGTATTATAAAAGTTTGGTCGTATTCGCCCTAAATAATTGGAAAAACCTGTACCTAAGTAAAATATCTCTAAGTTAAAACGAGAAACATCAATATAATGTCACAGTCAAAACTGGTACCTAATCGATCCCACTTATGACTGCAAAAATCATTCAGCACTAGTTCTGAATGGTTAAACGACTTTTTTACAATGACTAATTAATGTTATAAACCTATTAGGTTGGTAGTTTTGGGAACGAAGTTCCTTAACACGGCTGCCGTCACGTAAATAAAAAGCGTTATGCCCCTCCATGCGACTTTCTCTATTTCTCTGTCGCTTTCTTACGAGTGTGTGTGGGCGTGCGAGTATCGCGTAAGGATCGAGATCCTTAGCGGGGTCGCGCGACCATAAACGTATTTTTTTGGTTTCTTTTATTTAATAGTAGATTATTCACTTAGGGGATAAATCTGTGTCTTAATAATAATGTCACGGACGCTATTTTGAATCCCTAATGCAAGCAAGGATTCTAGGGGTCCCTAGCGCATCCCTCGCTGCGCTCGGGAGCCTTAGAACCCATCGTTCCCGAGCAAAGCGAGGAAGTTAAGATTGGAATCCTGAGTCTATTGCAATCGCAGTGAGTGATAAAGAATCTTACCCACTAAACTCCATGATTTGCGATGTTACATTTCTGGGTTGTCAATCAGTTTCGTTTAACTCTATTTTCTCCACCACAGGGTGCTGCGTCATTGTCATCTCTGCTCCCCAACCTGTTTTCGATGGTGGTGTTTCTCAGTGCTCTACTCTTGATATCCCACGCTGGTCAGCACATTCAGAACAGCTACGTTAAGCTGCGACAGAAGCTCTGCGAACTATGCGTCCACACGCTGGATAGTAAATGTTTTATACTTTAATTCTGATACTTAATTCTTAACGTTCAAAATACTTACAATAAATCCAGCATTCATTTATTCTCATCTTCATATCGATGGAAGGACGAATTTAAACTACTACATTAAATAACAACATAATAGAACGATATTGCAGCGTTGACATAATTATTGCATAATGTTTGTAAAACATTTTTAATAGGAAATGCTCTCCGCGTATTAATGATTTGTACAAAGATTTTTTTTTTCAGATGAGGAATATTACAAGCTGACAAAAGACCTACTCCGTTACGTGCGCACGCGTCCTGTCCGTGTGCACGTGTTCGGAACTCTGGACGTCAACATGTCCATGCTGCCGTCGATTGTTGCTTTCTTCACTTCGTACACTGTTATAGCGTTGCAGTTTAATAATATATTGTAGATAATACTTCAGTCATATCGTAATAAAGTGTTCTTTATTACAATACAACCGAAGTATCTATTATACATTGTAACAGCGAATCAATTTGTACGCCTCCTCCTTAAGACCTAAGCCAATTTTTTTTGATATTCGGATAGCTCATGACCTGAAGGGGTGCCATAAAGTATATGATGTAAAAAAAAAACGAAATTTCGCGGATTAAAGCTAGTTATCTACATGGTATCTGTTTTAACAATATTATTTTTTTGGTATTTTCTTATGGTGAAGTGATAACATTTTTTAACTTAAGTCATTTTGAATTCTATCTGACTATTTTAAAGAAAATATTTCTTTTTTATTATCATTTAGAAATGAAATATTTTCTTTTAAATTCCTTAGCATGCTAATGATTTCTCTTTTTGTGTTTTTTACTAATAAAAAGTATATATACATCTCACCGTTAAAGATTGTGTTCAACACGGAATAACATTCTTTTTCGTAAATATTTGGTTTCGTAACCTCTGCAATTACCTCGGTAATTGCAGAGGTTACGAAACCAAATATTTATGTTTGTGTTATGTTTGTGTTGTATACAAATGTTTATGCACATATTTCACAGTATTTTAATAGCAAAACTGTTATGTCTAGACTACTCTGACAGTATTGACGCACCTTTTGATTTTTTTTTGTAGAATACGATGCTTTGCACTGTGTACAAACACCCAAACAATTTAAATATAAGCATTGAAAATAAGATTTATGTGTTATTTCAAACCTTCTGATAACATCCCGGGAAAAGGTTAATGTCTTCGTAGGGTGACGACTGAAGTTAATTTCAATATCAGAACTATTTTAATTGACTGATATTTTTCATGAAAATAATTAATTACTTTACCACCACTACTCTGATTTAATAACAAAATCAATAACAAATAACCGTTGATTATCGACTATCACTGATCGTTCAATTATTAAAGTCACGTATAATTCTGTAGTCAAACTAGGTACTCCTCGATCTAGTAACTTATTAATAATCGTTCAAATAACCAGGAATCTGACGCCTTTAAAATACCTGTTGGTCATAGAAAATGTGACAACCGTGTTCAGAAATTATTTGTGTTTAAAAAAAGACGTCCTCGTATGTTTGTACTTCTTTGGGTAGTTTTAGAATCGTTCAACATTGCATTTACTGCTGTAGCCACCTTTGCGTAAAAGTGAATGTCACAATAGGCTACACGGATATACTTCTTGTCGCCCACCGCATTCTCCTTCTATGTAATGATAGCATCATTTGTATTACTAGAATATGTTAAAATAACCGCTCGCCCGTTTAGTAACGCAACGAAACAATTTTTTTTTATCAGTAACCAAAATACAGCTTAGTGGAACACTTCATATCCATTACCGCATGACTGGCAACGCAGTGCTGTGCAAACAGCTGCAACAGCGCTACCTCATCGTTATTAGACGGAGGGCAAAAGATCTCTTACTGTCATTATAATTATGCTGTCAGTGCTGGATCTGTGAAATCTGGATGGAGATGAATTAACCCTTAACTGGAGTTCGGCAGTGTTAAGCTCTCATAATTATGCTATTTTTTTCTTGCGTAAAACATCTCGCTTGTTTGCCAATAACATGATCCAAATGGTCAGTGCAACATTTTTTGTATATTTTTGGATGCATGATATTATGAGGATGACTCCTCGCATATTATTTTGCTACAAATAATCAAAACAACGCGGTCAACATTTTGCGCCCTATTAAACCCCGCTCATACCCCCCAATACGAATATCAGGCCGTTATCAATTTTGCACCAGAACCCCTCAGCTGATGAGGTCTCAGCTAAAATAATAAACAATTACTACCAATTACTTTACAACCATCGCTGTCGTTAGGAAATGCGATTAAAAACAAATAACCAGAACGACAGGTTGTGTCGTTCAGCACTTATCACGCTAATAGTAACAGTCACGCATAATCCGACAGTGGTACTACTCGTCAACTGGATCAAATTATAACAATGAATCTCACACCTTTAAAATATCTTTTATTCATAGAAAATGTGACATCTGTGTTTAGAAATTATTTGTTATTAAAAAGACGTACTCGTGTTATTGTACTCGTCTGGGTATTTATTGAAGCATTCAACATTTCACTAACTGCTGTGGTCAACTTTGCGCCAGATAATAAACATCAAATTCGGCGCAGTCACCAGGAGGCATATTTCTTTATGTCCACCGGCTTCTCCATTTATTTATTGATAGCATCTTTATATTACTCCAAAAGATTTTACAGACTTTTATTAAACTTTGATGCGTTTTACAAATATTTTGATGATGGAGTCTATTACCGAAAAATGTTGAAAGCACAAAAAGTTTTAACATATAGAGGAGTGTCATTTTGTTGTTTTATAATCTTTGTGTACACCTATGTTCGTTTGCCCAGCAGGGCTGGTAGTATGGGATGGGTAGTCACCATAATAGCATTGTACTGCAATAGCATGTCTGACACCCGCTACATCCTTCAATATTTTGTATTGCATTGTATTTTGTTCGTGGTTTCTGAGCAACTGAAAGCAATCACGCGCTCAATAGAGAGCGACCTATTGGCGATAAGAGAACATCGCGAGGATGTGGAGGATTTGTCGAGTATAGCCGTCAACCACAACAAGTTAAATAAATGGTTAAAAGCGTACGACACTATTAATGACAGTTCTAACTTATGTAATGCAATGTTTAGCATACAGGTAAGTTCATAAACTAAATACAAAACACACATGTGCTTGTATTGCTTGCATTTTAATATAATATTAAAATATCTGTTTGATTGGTTTCAGTTGACGATCATGCTTTTGATGGTGACCGCGTATTATATAATATGTATGTATACCATCACTACGATAACCGTCGGGGTACGTATAAACTTGAATGTTTAGACTAACTTGTAAATACAATCTTGAGATAAACAATTCAAAACTTATTTGATGAATATTTACTTTTTTTATTTTTATTTTTTATTTTTTATTTAACCTATATTGTCCCACTGCTGGGATTATTACTGGGAATATTAACTTAAGAAACATTAAATACTCAATTTTTTTCCTAAGTCTTGGACTAGGACTCCACGACAACAGTTTTATTACATTAAATGTTTTTAGGAGAATATTTATTTTGCTGTAATAATATGATAAATCAAAAATGAAATTTTAAACATATTATTTTGAATCAATGTGCCTACCAACATATTTCTTGGTTTTCAAACTTTTTCTTTTAGTTCTCTTATTTCTCCACCACAGGGTGCTGCGTCGTTATCATCTCTGTTCCCCAACCTGTTTTCAATGGCGGTGTTGCTCAGTGCTCTACTCTTGATATCCCACGCTGGTCAGCACATTCAGAACAGCAACGTTAAGCTGCGACAGAAGCTCTGCGAACTATGCGTGCACACGCTGGATAGTAAATGTTTTATACTTTAATTCTGATACTTAATTCTTAACGTTCAAAATACTTACAATAAATCCAGCATTTATTTATTCTCATCTTCATATCGATGGAAGGACGAATTTAAACTACTACATTAAATAACAACATAATAGAATGATATTGCAGCGTTGACATAATTATTGCATAATGTGTTTAAAACATTTTTTATAGGAAATACACTCCCCGTATCAATGATTTGTACACAGATTTTTTTTTCAGATGAGGAATATTACAAGCTGACAAAAGACCTACTCCGATACGTGCGCACGCGTCCTGTCCGTGTACACGTGTTCGGAACTCTGGACGTCAACATGTCCATGCTGCCGTCGGTTGTTGCTTTCTTCACTTCATACACGGTTATAGCGTTGCAGTTTAATAATGTATTGTAGATAATACTTCAGGCGTATCGTAATAAAGTAGTTCATAACATGTTCTTTATTACAATACGACCGAAGTATCTATTATACATTGTAACAGTGAATCAATTTGTACGTATCCTCCTTAAGACCTAAGCCAATTTTTTTTTATATTCGGATAGCTCGTGACCTAAAGAGGTGCCATAAAGTATATGATGTAAAAAAAAAACGAAATTTCGCGGAATAAAGCCGAATGGTAGGAATCTGTTTTAACAATATTAATTTTTTTGGTATTTTCTTATGGCGAAGTGATAATATTCTTTAACTTAAGTCATTTTGAATTCTGTTTGACTATTTTAAAGAAAATATATATATATTTTATCATTAAAACTGAAATATTTTCTTTAAAATTCCTTAGCATGCTAATGATTTCTCTTTTGTGCTTTTACTAATAAATATATATACATCTCACCGTTAAAGATTGTCTTCAACACGGAATAACATACTTTTTCATAAATATTTGGTTTCACATAGTTTATGTACAGTCAACAAAGCTATTTGGTATGCAGGCAGCTAACTTTAAACAACTTTAAAAAATGTTGTGTGTATGCTGGGTAGTCAATTCTTTTACTCGCTTTAAGTACCTATGCCATATGCCTAAAAAGTGATTACGCACTAAATAAAAATGAATATTGGCCGTGTAGTGGAGGGATGAAAAATTTTGCCTGTATACCGAATAGCTTTGTTGACTGTACATATTTCTCAGTGTTTTAATAGCAAAAATGTTATGTCTAGACTACTCTGAAAGTATTTTAAGTGACTCTGACGCACCTTTTGAAAAAAATAGTAGAATGCGATGCTTTGCACTGTGTACAAACACCCAAACAATTTAAATATAAGCATTGAAAATAAGATTTTTGTGTTATTTCAAACCTTCTAATAACATCCCGGGAAAAGGTTAATATCTTCGTAGGGTGACTTCAGAACTATTTTAATTGACTGATATTTTTCATGAAAATAATTAATTACTTTACCACCACTACTCACATTTAATAATAAAATCAATAACAAATAACCGTTGATTATCGATTATCACTGATCGTTCAATTATTTAATGTCACGTATAATCCTGTAGTGTAGTCAAACTACTCCTCGATCTAGTACTAATTTATTAATAATTGTCAAATAACCAGGAATCTGACGACGTTGAAATCCTCTTGTTCATAGAAAATGTGACAACCGTGTTCAGAAATTATTTGTGTTGAAAAAAAAGACGTACTCGTATGTTTGTACTTTTTTGGGTAGTTTTAGAATCGTTCAACATGGCATTTACTGCTGTAGCCAACTTTGCGTGAAAGTGAATGTCACAATAGGCTACACGGATATATTTATTGTCGCCCACCGCATTCTCAAGCTCTAATAATTGCGCTGGTTTTTTGTTGCGTAAAACATCTCGCTTCTTTGCAGCAATAACACG
Source organism: Eupsilia transversa (assembly GCA_914767815.1). Lineage (NCBI taxonomy): Eukaryota > Metazoa > Arthropoda > Insecta > Lepidoptera > Noctuidae > Eupsilia > Eupsilia transversa. Next base: position 5,791,068 of record OU611880.1, read on the forward strand.
ATCCAAATGGTCAGTACAATATTATTTGTATATTTTTCCATGCATGTTTTTATGAGTATCTCTCGCATATTATTTTCCTTCAAATAATCAAAACAAGGCGCTCAACATTTTGCGCCCATTAAACCCCGCTCATACCCCGCAATACGAATGTCAGGCCGTTATCAATTTTGCACCAGAACCCCTCAGCTGATGAGCTCTCAGCCGAGCTCAGCTGAAATAATAAACAATGTCTCGATTATTGTGATTTTGTCTTCATCATTATTTTCAGTTGAAGTACACTTCACATTAATTTGTTAGTAACATTTTGTATGCCACCAATTACTTTACCACCATCGCTGTCGTTAGGAAATGCGATTAAAAACAAATAACCAGCGTAAATAATCACGCTAATAGTAACAGTCACGTATAATCCGACAGTGGTACTACTTGTCAACTGGATCAAATTATAACCATGAATCTCACACCGTTAAAATATCTTTTATTCATAGAAAATGTGACATCTGTGTTCAGAAATTATTTGTGTTTAAAAAGACGTACTCGTGTTATTGTACTCGTCTGGGTATTTATTGAAGCATTCAACATTTCACTCACAGCTGTGGTCAACTTTGCGCCAGATAATAAACATAAAGTTCATTACAATCAACAGGCATATTTCTTTTTGTCCACCGGCTTCTCCATTTATTTATTGATAGCATCTTTATATTACTCCAAAAGATTTTGCAGACTTCTTTTAAACTTTGATGCGTTTTACAAATATTTTGATGACGCAGTCTATTACCGAAAAATGGTGAAAGCACAAAAAGTTTCAACTTATAGTGTAGTGGCAATTTGTTGTTTTATAATCTTTGTGTTGACCTACTTCCGTTTGCCTAGCAGTGCTGGTAGTATGGGATTGTTAGTCACCATAATAGCATTGTATTGCAATAGCATGTCTGACACCCGCTACATCCTCCAATATTTTGTATTGCATTGTATTTTGTTCGTGATTTCTGAGCAACTGAAAGCAATCACGCAATCAATAGATGGCGAACTATCAGCGTTGAAAGAAAATCGCGGCGATGTGGAACACGCAGATTTTCCCAATAAAGCTGTCAAAAACGACAAGTTAAACAAATGGTTAAAAGCGTACGAAAATATTAAAGACAGTTCTAACTTATGTAATTCAATGTTTAGCGTACAGGTAAGTTTATAAATTAAATACAAATTATTATAACAAACAAAAAATATAAATTAATTCACTTCCTGTGTCATTAACCTTTATGGAAACAGTCAGTTACGTAGTAATGCTTGTAAGGCATTTTAATATAATATTAAAATATCTTTACGATTTGTTTCAGTTGACGATCATGCTTTTGATGATGACCGTGTATTACATAATATTGATGTACACCTTAATAACCACTATAATAACCGCTGGGGTACGTGTAACCTTGAATGTTTAGAATTACTCGTAATTAAAATCTTGACTTAAGAAATGAAAAACATATTTGGTGATTATTAATAAATACCTTTGAAGTTTATAGTAAAAGATTTTGTTTTATTAGAAAGAGTAACTCGATGACGACAGTTTTATTACAGTTACATGCTTTTAAGAGAATATTTATTATACTGTGTAGAATGTAGATAATTAATTACAATTTTTGGAGATATTAAATGTATGTAAAATGTCTAAGCTGCACTCTAACTAATACGCACATTAGCGGTAACATAATATGTATATACTTCTTGGTTTTCAGTCAGTTTCGTTTAACTCTCTGGTCTGTCCACCGCAGGGTGCTTCGTCGTGGTCATCTCTGATCCCTAACCTGCTTTTGATGACAGTATGTCTCAGCACGCTGCTCTTGATATCCCGCGCTGGTCAGCATATTCAGAATAGCTACGCCGAACTGAGACAGAAGCTTTGCGAGCTATGTGTGCACGCGCTGGAAAGCAAGTATATGTTCCTACTTTGATATAATTTCTTTATTCTAAACTAGCAACCCATTGCACGGTTTATACCACTTGACAAAACATCGAGATTCCTTTACTTTATGTATAATACATTTGTATATCCCTTCTGGATAAATTATCTGTATTATGCTGAAAATCCGTTGCGCACTTTAGAAGAACACGGCGGACACGAAAAGCGACTTTAATTTACATAACTATAAGTCGCTTTTCGTGTCAAATCAATTGCCGCATGTACGAAAGATCATCAATTGAGAACGGCTGGACGGTTTGTATGAAAGATTATTTTTGGAAAATCTACCGGAAAAGTTGGTATTTTTGTATGAAAATCTCAATAAAAAAATTACGTTCAATTTGACAGTTATGCTGTCACATGTTTTTATAACAAAAAAAAAAACAACCACTGGAGAAACATGAAAATCCCCAGACACCGCCGGGCTAATAATATGGATAATATGTACAGATATCCAAGAACGATGTACCTAGGTAGATAAGAAAATGTATATCATAATTGTACATTAAATTAATTAATCGCAAAACTCTTTTCCAGATGAGGATTACTGCAAGCTGACGAAGGACCTACTCCGTTACGTGCGCACGCGTCCCGTCCATGTGCACGTGTTCGGAACTCTGGACGTCAACATGTCCATGCTGCCGTCGATTGTTGCTTTCTTCACTTCGTACACTGTTATAGCGCTGCAGTTTAATAATGTGGTGTAGACAGATTCTTCAGTTGTATCTTAATAAATAACACGGTAGGAGTGTGTTTTATCAATGTTATATTTTTTGGTATTTGCCCCCTTTAATTTTTATCTTTATATATTTTTAAGGTGAAGTGATTATAATTATTAACTTAAGTCATTTTGAATTCAATTTAACTATTGGTTTCGTAACCTCTGCAATTACGAGTTTTGGACATATTTCTCAGTTTTTTTAAGTAATTTTCTTTTTAGAAGTAATTTAATTATAAGGTTTAGTTTAAAAATAAGAACCTAATATAATTTAGTGAAATCTCGTTTTGGTTATGATCGTAAATAATTTTGATTATTCAGAATCAGAATCTTTATTTGTTAAACATAGGTATTTACGTAATTAATGGTGTTAGGTTAACATATTGAGCGCTATGTTTTGCCGCGAAGGCAGACAAATTTCAATTAAAATGCAATTTAAAAAAAACTAAAACAATTAAAAACATAAATAAAACAAACGTTTGTTTTATTTATAAACTGAAGTAATTTCTTCCTTTATTTTTCATTTAAAATCTATAGACGCAGTATCGCATAAGCGGTTGTCGCACTTGGGTAGTTTCAAACTACTGTAATACTGCACTACCGTAGTGTCGAACTATTGTCGCACAATGGTTTGTCGTACTAGCGAGATGTGGAGGTTCAGTGAGTCGCACAAGCGTGCATTCGAACTATGGTGAGTCGCAGTACAGTTTGGTCTCACAAGCGTTAATCGCACATCCATTTGTCGAGCTCACGTAGTACACTCTTCTCCGGCCCCCCGATGTGCCCACCCCCAGTCAATTCCAGCACACCACCTCCTTTCATGGGCATCATGTTCCAGTTCGAAGCGAACAGGATGCCAGCAGCTCCATTTCACTCTTCATAGGCCCTCCCCTCCCTCTTCCGACACAACATTCGGCTCCAACTACTGCACGGTATCATGGTACCCCCATTAGCTAAACAACATAATAAATTATCAGTCGATAGCTAGTGCAGTAACATGTCTAACAATACTGAAGAGTGGTTATCAAAAAATAAATTTATATTTATATAGTTAGAACAATATAAGTAATAACAATGATTATTACTAATATTGTTCATGCAAACAATTCATTACTTTACCACCACTACTCCCATTTAATAATAAAATCAAAAACAAATACCCGTTGACTATCGACTATCACTCATCGTTCAATTACTTATAATTCTGTAGTCAAACTACTCCTCGATCTAGTACTAACTTATTAATAATCGTTCAAATAACCATGAATCTGACGCCGTTGAAATACCTCTTGTTCATAGAAAATGTGACAACCGTGTTCAGAAATTATTTGTGTTTAAAAAAAAGACGTACTCGTATGGCTGTACTTTTTTGGGTAGTTTTTGAATCGTTCAACATTACATTTAGTGCTGTAGCCAACTTTGCGTGTGAAAGTGAATTTCATATAAAGGCTACACGGATATATTTCTTGTCGTCCACCGCATTCTCCATCTATGTCATGCTGGCATCGTTGTATTACTCCAAAAGATTTTATAGCCTTCTTTTGAATTTTAATGCATTTTACAATATTTTCGATGACGAGATCTTTAATCAAACAATGACGAAAGCACAAAAAGTATTAACATCTATGGCAGTTTCGTTTTGTGGTATCAAATTTTTTACATTCGCTTACATGCGGTTGTCCCACAGTGCAAGGGGATGGGTAATCACCACGTTAACTCAGTACAGCATTAGCATGTCTGACTTCCGCTACATGTTCCAATATTTTATAATGCATTGTATTTTGTTCGTGATTTCTGAGCAATTGAAAGCAATCACACGATCAATAGATAGCGTACTATCTACGATCAGGGAAAGTCGAAGAAATATGGAACACGCAGAAAATTTGTCAAGTGTATCTCTCAATCATGAGAAATTAAATACATGGGTTAAAGCGTACGAAAATATTAACGAAAGTTCAAACTTATGCATTTCAATGTTTAGCGTACAGGTAATATTTATAAATAACTATAAACACATATAATACATTTGAGAAACGTTTTATGTAAAAGTAAGTTTTAATGAAATTGTTGTAAATTAAATGTTAAAATATATGATTGGTTTCAGTTGACTATCATGCTTTTGATAGTGATCGTGTATTACATAATATTGATGTATAGCATCGCTATAATAACCGTCGAGGTACGTTTCAATTAGTATAATATGAACTAAAATGTCATATTACAGTACCTACGAATATAATGTTATTCTTTTGCCAAACACTTAGTCTTGTCTTGTAATTGTTGTAACCTTCCACAGGGTGTTACGACTTTGTCATCGTTGCTGATGAACCTGTATTCTATGACAGTGTTTCTCATGGCGTTATTCGTGGTATCTCGTAGTGGTCAGAAAATACAGAACAACTATATGCAGCTGCGACAAAAACTCTGCGAACTCTGTGTGCACACGCTCGAAAGTAAGTCTATTCTAAAATTTGCAAAGTCCACGATATTTTTTTTTCCACGACAATTAGCAATAATTTCGAATATGTAAATATTAATCATTCTGAAATAAAATATTGGTAGAGCATGTCGATTAAAATGATATTGCTGCGATATTGGTAGGAATCATTATTACCTAAAATGACTTGGTAAACGAGGTACATACTCCATCTTAAATAATTGTAGTCATAATGCTTTATTTCTCAGACGAAGAATACTACAAGCTGACAAAGGACCTACTCCGTTACGTGCGCACGCGTCCTGTACATGTGCACGTTTGCGGAAGTTTGGAGGTCAACATGTCCATGCTACCGTCGGTTGTTACATTCTTCACTTCGTACACTGTTATTGCGCTACAGTTTAATAATGTGTTGTAGGTCATTAAGAGGGTGCATCCTAAAAGTTGGCAACGTCGTAAATAGCTGTCAAATATTTACCTGTTTCGATTAATTTGGAAATAATACTGTATGGAAATAAGAAATGTGGCTAACCAATTGACTAGAATATTAATAATGAATTGCAATTATAACATTGAATTTGATGTTGTACCCGTTTTAGGTGAACAAAAGGCATTTGGAAAGTTACCAAATACTTTTTTACATCTAAAACTAACTATTCGGTGTTACGATATTAATTATTGCATTTCATAATCAATATTCTAGTTCGCTAGTTAGCCACATTTTTTATTTCCATACAGAAATATTATCAAATTAATCAAAACTGCGAAATATTTGACATCTATTTGCGACGTTGCCAACTTTCAGAATAAACCCTCTTAAGGGCCTATATGTCGTCAAATTGCTTAGCAAGATCCGCCATTATGTCGAAACTACTGCAACATTCATTTTGAAATAAATATATGTTAAAGTTGAAGATTAATGTTAGCGACTATGTCAGCCGAAAACACGATTTCATAAAAAATTCTCGATAGTAAAAAACCCAAAGTTACATCCAAACCAAACAATAAACCGCTGCTATTCAAAAGATACTTCAAATTAGATCATGAAACTTGGCACACTAACTGAACTAACTATAAAGCAGCGACATTGTTTTTTATTTTTTTGAAATTACCATTATTTTCGCCATAGATATAAGAAAGAAGTTTCGCCGTAAAAAGCAATTACTTAAACTTTTGCCGATTTGTTGCCGCCTCCGTCTCGCTCGCACTCACTCCGTGAGTAGTGTGGTGCGAGCGAGATAAAAACCTGAGCTTGGGTGGGCTCTTAATAGGTCATAATGATTAATCTTGACAATTGTACCACGGTCATATTTAATTTCAGCACGGAATAAAATAATTAATGTCGTATAATGTAGTTTTGAGTGTACGCACACATATTTTTTGACTTTTCAGAATCGACGTCTAGTTCGATTCGACGTCGTTTCACAATGTAAAAGATCTCGCTTTCTTGCTTATCTGCCTTAAAAAAATATTTATGTGTATTTAAACAGTTTATTTCAGTTATTGTTTTATTTCAAAGCTTTCGATTACATTCCTGTTAAACGGAAGAAATTAGAAGTCTTCTCTATTTTGGATGATTTAATATTCAGTCTATAATATAATTAATAAACTGCTGGTTAGTATATACTCTATGAATGACAAGTGAACCGTTAGGCACCACGCGGGCGCAGTGCGGGTTGGTGAAGGATGTTAGATGTCCTCGAATTCTAGGATAATTATGCCGATTTATTTAGTATCAATCCTCTACGAAAATGCGTTTCTTGCGATTTAGTCAAGTATCCAAGTAAGTTGGTAAGTACCTGCCTTTATAGACGATATTCTATCTTCAAAGAAAACGGCCGAAACGACTCGCTTCGAAATTTCAGTGTATATCAAGTACGCAACATTATCGAGTGCGCGGCAAATATACACGGACGCGGAAGGTTTATCTGCCCCGCGGTCGTAAGTAATTATTTCAAGGTCACTGCCGAGATATAATACTGCTTCTTATTTATTCTGTGGCTTAGTCAAGTTATGCAGTATGTCGTTTTTGCACAAATTTGGCCTGTCCATTGTTACAATCCGCAAATACTTGTATGATATTGTTGAACCGAGCTCAGCTAAAGTAAAAAAAAATCTTGATTCTTGTGGTTTTATACTTTACAATAGACGTAGATATATTTAGTAAACTATTCCGCTTTACTATTCTTAAAGAGTCTTAAAAAACCCTGTAAGAACCCTAAAAAAAACATAAACCCTAAAAACTTGATTCTTGTGGTTTTATACTTTACAATAGACGTACATATATTTAGTAAACTATTCCGCTTTACTATTCTTAAAGTCTTATAAAACCCTGTAAGAACCCTATTTCTTACAGGGTTTTTTAAAACTCTTTAAGAATAGTAAAGCGGAATAGTTTACTAAATATATCTACGTCTATTGTATTTTATAATGGATTTCCGCCAAGTCACGCCTGAATCAATTAACTGTTTTATACTTTTTATATTTGCGATTATTTTCAGCTGACGGACACTATCCAAAATTAGAAATTATGTAAAAAATTTCATGCAAACAATTACTTACTTTATTACTACCACTCTCATTAGAAAAATGGATTACAATTAATATAGTATCTTCTTCGTGGCGTATTTTACCGCCACTTATTTGTTCCATTAATAACAGTCACTTTTATTTCTACAGTCTTACTACTCGTCGATCAAGTTCCTTATCATATTCGTCCAATTGACGATGAATCTCACGCCGTTAAAATATCTTTTGTTTGTAGAAAATGGGCTAATTGTTTTTAGAAATTATTTGTGCTTAAAAACACGTACTCGTATTATTGTTCTTTGTTGGCTCATTCTAATCTTATTAAACCTTGTCTTTAATGCCGTGGTCAACTTTAGGCATGACACTGAAATTTACATTCACGCTCAACAGATATATTACTTTTCATCCACCGGTTTCTCAATATATGTAATGATAGCAGCTCTATACTACTCCAAAAGTTTTTATAGGCTTCTATTAAATTTTGATGCGTTTTACAAAATTTTCGATGATGAGGTCTATAACCAAAGAATGTTGAGAGCTCAAAAACGTTTGACATTTATGATATTGTCGTTTTGTTTTATTAAAATCTTTTTCTTCACTTACTTTCGGGTGTATTATAGCGATATTACACAGAACTTAATAGTTTCCGCATTATCACAATACAACATTAGCGTGACCGATTTCCGCTACATTTTCCAATATTTTATATTGAGTTCTATTTTTTTCGTGGTATCTGAGCAACTGGGTGCAATTACGCGATCAATTAATGGCGAACTATTGGCGCTGAGAGAAAATCGTGGGGATGTGGAACACGCAGATTTTTCTAGTGTGATTGTCAACCATGATAAGTTAAATAAATGGGTGAAAGCGTACGATAATATCAACGACAGTTCTAACTTATGCAATTTAATGTTTAGCGTACAGGTAAAATTGCTTCAATTTGTACTGAACTATTAAGTAAAAGGAATTAGTTCTTGAATATATATTATGTATGATTGGTTGCAGTTAACTATCATGCTGTTGATAGTGACCGTGTATTACGTAATATTGATGTACACCATCACTATAATAACTGTTGAAGTACGTATGAACTTGAATATTATACTATAATTTTTATTATTGTACCAACCCCTTGTGCGTAATCCTTGTCTAATTAATCGTGGGCTATTTCGAACCTCAGACATTACATTATTGACCATGACATTATCCAATGGTGGTAAATAAAGTTTTTGTAAGGTTGTATTGTAATTACAGCGTAAAATAGAGAATTGGTTGATTAATAAAAATAAGTTTTGTTAGACTTGTGCCAATATCGTGTCAAAAAATTGTATATGGCAGACGCTAAACGTCACGGCGTTTCGTCACTTTGTCCAATGACTCTTGTTTTCCACAGGGTGTGCAGATCATACCAAAGTTGATCTTGAACCTATTTTCGATGATAGTGTTCCTCATGGCGCTGTTTGTGATATCTCGTGGAGGCCAGAAGATTCAGAACAGCTCCATGCAGCTACAAAAGAAACTCTGTGAGTTTTGTCTGCACACGCTTGAAAGTACGTGAATTTTCAATAATACCTCCTTTATAATTAACCTTTTACATTTTCGTGTAAGCTTGAATTCCTACATAGACCGTGGTAACTTGGGAGCCTTTAAGTCTAATTTTGACGTCTTGATGGCCCATTGGTAGATGCTTCGCCTCTTATGTACGAGATTGTGGGTCTAAATTCGGGCAATTTATAAATAACATGTGCTTTCTGAGTTTATCTTGGACATTACTGACATCTCTGAAGCAAAATATCATGAGGAAACCTGGACCTAAACTTTAAGTCTGAAATCGCCAACTCGTATTGATCAAGCGTGGTGATCTATGCTCGTGCGTTCTCTTTAAGAGAAGATACCTTTGCACTGCAGTTTGACTAAAAAAGGCTGGTATTATTTAGCTTAATTTCTTCGAAAAACTTTTAGCTGTAAGTTACGAATGTAACTATTATTAAGCCTTGTATTTTAAATTTATATATTTATTTGAATAAGGAAGCTAATACACTAATCTCTTTCTCAGATGAGGAATATTACAAGCTGACAAAAGACCTACTCCGTTACGTGCGCACGCGTCCTGTCCGTGTGCACGTGTTCGGAACTCTGGACGTCAACATGTCCATGCTGCCGTCGATTGTTGCTCTCTTCACTTCGTACACTGTTATAGTGTTGCAGTTTAATAACGTGCTGTAGGTAAATAATAAGTTATACGAAGAAATATTATCTTACATGCGAACGCAGTATAAAAACTTATATAAATATGAATATTTGATTTGTGTTAGCACAATTTTCAATCGACTCAAATAAAAACAAGTCTTGGATTTATTCGTCAATACGTTTTTGATTTTTTCCTAAGTTTTCAATTACTTACCTATCTAAGGTATTGTAAAGAAAAGTCTTCTTTTGAAAAATTAGTAGATGAATCCCTTCATAAAAGCAGTTTCATTTAGGACATCTTTAAATCAAACTACTTACTACACAACTAATTACTATGAGATAGTGCCAAAGTACAATCTAGGTCATAGTAAAGTTCCGCTTGTTCATCAGTTCTAGCTAGTTCATTGTCAGCATTCGCCCGTATCCGTGGAGTATGTGTACCCCTTACTTCCCATTTATTTGTATGTAGGTAAGTTCCTACTAGCAATCGGAGCTGACTTCAGCCGTTAAAATAAAAATGTCGAACTTGTGCCAGACCGAACATGAATTTTCCAAAATCATCAGTAATATATGTTTATGTCATAAGCAATAAAATTCGATAGTATATACATAACATCAAAACTACACCCACATTTTGCCAGTTAAGTTTAGGTTGCCATCAACCGGACACAAAACCAGACTCCGAGCCACCACCGAGAAATGCCTTCGCATAATCAAAAATCAAATCAAAAATCAAAATCAAAAATTATTTATTTCTCCAACATAAATTAGTACAAACAGAACTAGTGATTGGAGCCTCCCTTTAAGCAAGTAATGCCTGTATCGGGAGACTCCGCTCTTGAATACCGGACTTTGGAATAAAAATAAAATAAAATAAAAATTAATATAAAGTACACTATGTGTGTGAGTGTATGTATGTATGTGTATGTGTGAGGGGGTGTGTATGCGTGGGGGTGTTTATTTGTGTGTGTATACCTAATATGTGAGCCAACATGTGATGCGAGGTGAGGACGTGCAACCGCACTTACACTCACCCTACAACACTTTAACTCCATTGCATGAAACAGTTATATTATAATTTAATTACCCCATTGCTGGGACACAAAGCCTCCTCTCTGTGAGAGGGAGTGAGCGGTAAATCCACCATGCGGGCCCAGTGCTGGTTGATAGATGCCACATGTCTTTGAACGAACTAAAAATTCGAAGATGTTTCCTCACAATGTTTCCCATTACCGTTTTGAGAGCAGTGGTGATGAAATAATTTACACAAAGTAAAGTGCGTGCTTGAGTTTGAACCTACAACTCGTAAGTCATAGGCCGTTTCTACTGGGCCATTATTGTTCAATCTCAATTCGTAATAGAATAATAACTATTTTCATTAAACCAATAAAATCAACGTGTTTTCAACAAACAATTTTACTACGTAATTCTCGCTGTAGGCTTACTAGTTCTGCCGGGGTTGCGGGAAAGTCCGACATCCTACCGTGGCCCCTGGCAACACAGGCAACTGAAGGAATACGGGTGGGTTTTAGTCAGGAAGAGTCTGACACGCCCTCCCGCTCCGCCCAGAGCCGGAGAAGCTATTTGATGATTACCCACCCAAAAAAAAAGGCTTACTAGTTGACTCTGCACTTCTTGTTGCTTGGTTTTATTTACAGATATTTTTATCGTCCCAGGAAATTGGTAAGCGTAAATAGACCAATTAAACGAAATGCCAGTAAAGTTAACTCTAGGAACTGGTAACCTACTTCAGAGGCGTAAAAGACAACCTAATTGTTTTGCAGTGTCACGTCAAAGAGTCAAAGCGCAGCTGAAGTTGAAAGGAGACACAAACAAGTGGCTTCGGAAAAACATATTAAAGTTCATTGCGTTGGTCGACTTCTTTATATCTGCGTTGAGAAAAATGCCGTCTAAAAATTGTTCAGAAATGTCATCAATCTGTCAAGTGTTAAGAATTAATTTTACATAGTCAGTGAAGCATTTACAAGATTACACTTGGATATGGTGAACTGTGATAGGTACAAATAGGAAGTTTATTTGTATCACAGTTCACCATATGCAAGAGTAATCAACCTGCCCACATGTAGTACCTACATACAAAGCAAACAGTCATGTCAACGTATATAAAATTCTAGACATTTGAAGTAGCCATACAAATAAAGACGTTCAAAATTTCTCATTAGGATATTACAAAATGAGATACTTACCTTATGACAGTAGTGCAAAAGAATTGTAAATAGTAGCCGTCGAGGGCGGCGCGGCGATGAAATGAAAATGAGGGGGCGGGGGGGGCTCGTTAGCGAACGGTCTCCTACTGCGCTCCGCGATTGTCACCACCTCAATATCCAGGTCCACCAATCAACAAAAAGAACCTTATCATCAAAGTTTTAAGACTCAAATTCCATCACACTTAACACTTTTAAAAATGCCGTTGGAACAAAGAACGCATAAAATTCTGCAATACAAAGGATTTTCAGAAATGTTACAGACGTAATGTCTAATTAGATGATTCGTTCCTTGCTTTTGTGAGTGGATGCGAAATTTAAAAGCCCACAATGGATGTTGAGCGGGGAGGTGCTGTACCTACCGAAATTAGTATTGTTCGACTTTCAAGAAGTGCAATAAGAAACTTATTTACGAAAGGCAGAGTTTTAGGGAAAAATATTAAAAAATCCAATAATTCAGTATAAAACGCGTAAATAGGTATTACCTTGCTCTTTGCAAACATTTTTATAAATATTCAATAACTTTTTCTTTCGTATTATAATTTCCATTCTTGCATCGTGTAGGTAGGTTCAATTATTATTCAAAGAGGAGTCATGAATAATGAGCACATTCTAATTATGCAATAGCTTATTGACTTTGAGATTTTTGTTATAAAGTTAAGAGAGTTCAGGTTTTTACAGGAAAATTATACAGCATTATTTACTAGCCTTTAACCAACAGAGCAGCGATATTTCTCGAGAATCAAGTAAGTTATATGAAGTTTATTTTTTTACATTTTATTATAGTTTTGGGACTATCATTTAACGAAAATCCATTAGGTTATCGTATTCTTATTTTTTATTAGACATTTAACTAAGCTTTGCATTAGGTACTTACTTAATACCTAGACGTTTTTTTAATTATGGACCCACATTAACATACAAATTAATTTCGCCTTTGCATTATTTTATAATTAAAACGTAGCACAATTTTGACATGCTATATAAAAGATCCCTAATCTCACATTAATTTAACATTTCTAAGGCTTCTTCACACACGACACGCCAAAAGCCATAACGATTTGAAAGAGCAATTCAATCTGGCCGCCAACGACGCTATCTGTATGCTATCTGTAGACTGTAGTGGATGAATGAGCCACAAACAAGTGAGCCGGATATCTTCAGGTGTCGCGCACTCACACACGCCAGCTTACTTGTTTACACTAGCGTTCGTGACGTGGGAAAGGGTGGAGGTGAATGTTTATCAGATAACTTGAAAAAGTTTATTTTATTTTTTGTGTTTTTCTATCGGGTATATAGAAGCGCTTTACCAATCCGTGTGATATTATAGGCTAAAAGTAATGTAACTATTGCAGTTAGAAAAATTAAACAGCAGGGCCGAATGAAAAAGTAGGTGCAAAGTGCACTGTCAAAGAAATAACAACTTGTGAAACACCCAAAATTTTTTTGAAAGAGCAGCGCCAATCTGTTGACTGTAGTGGAGGAATGAGCCACAAACAAATATAGCCAGATATCTTCTGATGTCGGCACTCACACACGCGACCTACGCTACAATTCACGAGCTGGGAAACGGTGATAAAATGGTTGTGGAACTTGAAAGTTCATTTTTTTTTTGTATTGCTATAGTTAATCAACCGAGCAGTAAAGGATCTCATATTTATGCTTTTAATAAGTACCTTATCTTGTCAGAGTAAGATAAAATGAATAAATGGTTCCATAATACGCTGTGAAGGGAATTTAACTTTTGGGAGTCCCTAAAAAGATTTTGAATTTACACATTAATTAAAATCATCATGGACTAGACTCCATTTTCCATTAAGGGTTCGTATAAAAACAGAAAAAGCTCTCACCAGCGCACCCTTGCAGACCCCTGATTTGTGAAATAAATATATAGTTGCCGCAATATGGGACGGAAAATGACTTCTTCCTCTAAATAAGAATGTTGCTGTATTTTATCGCAATAACCCTCCTTTTTTGGATTCGCCGCAGTCGGGAACGTAAAATACCCACTCAAATTATCTTCTTATAATACAATTAATTATCAAAGTTTATTATTATATTAGTAATAAGCATTAAGTACAAATAAAAAATCCGTGTAAATTAGAGGTAACATTGTGATGGTTTTCAATCGTTCTTTTTTTATTATATAATGTTTCTGTTCCAAAAAACTTGGAAATATCGTGCAGTTAGTCATATTACTTTTATTGTATACTTGGCATAAAATTAAAATAAGTTGCTTGTCAATTTCATAAATAATCAAATAGGTTGACAATTTTGTTTTAGCTCTTAATTGAGATGGATGATGGACCACGTAGAGTTATATTCAGAATCTGACACAAAAATCATCGGCATTAAATGGCTATATAGATAAGGACATAGGTTTTAAGCAGGTATTTATTTCTACAAGAACATAATACGAGAAATTAATACTAAAACACTATACTTTCCTATTAAATAATTATATATTCGTTATTATAATTATTTAATAGGAAAGTATAGTGTTTTAGTATTAATTTCTCGTATTATGTTCTAATAATTCCCCGATTCAACTTTATTTAAGTAAGTATCTAAGTTTGAAACTAGTCACTATGTTTCCGACTTCAATTCGTCTCCTGATAAAGGGTCGGCGCACACCGAACTGCAAAATGCTCGCGTATGGTCTTGACGTGTATTTAATTTTGCAATCTATGCAATTGTCATAAGATTCATTTTTCATGCTCTGCTCTTGGTTGACGTGTATTTAATTTTGCAATCTATGGAACTGTCAGAAGATTGATTTTTCAGTAGTCTTAGAAAATGCTCTGCTCTGCTCGGCTCTTGGTGTGCGCTGACCCTACTTCGTAGCTGCGCGTCCATACATACACCCGACGCGATGAAAGAGCTCTCACGGGGCCAACGTCAGACCTTTTAATGGTAACTGCTCGCTCGGCGTGTTTGAATGAAAAATAAGAAAGGTATAACTGCCAGTAGGCAACAATGTATTCCGATCTACTGTTACAGAAGATGTGTTTGAAAAGATCTACTTCTTGGCATTGTACAACCGTTTTAATTAATATTCCTTTTAAACTATAGTTTACGAAAATGAAGAGGTATGGGTAATTACCTACGTCTTGTGACTAAAATAGGTCGCTAATTTGATGACTCATTGACTGAAAAAGAAGAAAATATTTTTGTTCTAGAGTAGGTACCTACCGAGTGTAGAGGTCATGTCATTTACATTGACTATCATCGCATCGCATAGGACTATCATCCGCACCTCCATCCCTGAGTTAGTCAAACGGAGGTTAAAGTTAGCTGTAACGCAGTCGCGACCAACAGCTAGTAACCAAAATAATCCATGAAATTATAATTTTTATCAAATTATGGTATTCATCTAACATGTTTTAAATGAAACTGTAGCGGCATCTACATCGCCACATGCGAACTACGCATTAAAGACCTGACGTCACAAATCCTGCATCGCGCTATTAGAGTTTACCGCGCGATTAACATAGGTATATAAGACTATAAATCCTTGGGCAATTGCCCGCCAGACACAACACCCGTCTGGTCGGAGAATCCTCCCTTTTCAATAGAGGATGAGTGAACTTTACACCCTGTTCCTCATACCTCTAAAAAACAAGAAATAACGCGTTCAGATAAATTTTAAACACCGATTTCATTTACGTCAATGAAATAACTTAATTTTAGTTTGGAGTGAGAGACGTTTTATTTAGGTATATTTATTAACTAAGCATTGAAAAATTTAAAACCATTATTTTGTCAAATATTTAAAGCACTTTGCCAGGCTGACCTTCTTTTCCGTCTGAAACCATTTGGTGAACCAGTGAAACAAAGGATTTCATTAAAATACTTAACTAAAAGGAGCAAGAACATTATGAAATCTACTGCTCTACTGCATAAGTAACCTTTTCCACCATTTAAATGCACAGCGAACAATAACAGTTAACCTAATAAAACGGGGCACAAAACAGCACTCTACTAAACAAGAACCGAAAAAAGGAACCCCCTTAATAGTGGCCAATCGCTTGCTCTAATACATAATTGACATGAAAAGACCAACATTTTGCCAGACTTTTTCCGCTCGTTTTAACCCGTCAGCTCAAATTAGGTTATCTGGCGATGCCCCGTGTGAACGAGTTATGCAAATTAAGTTATCTGTTTTCCAACGTCCAGTTAATTCAGTTCTTTCTCCAGCGCGCGGGCCGCTGCAGGGAAATTGTGCTGTTTTGCATTTTGATGAAATATTTTGTCCAGTCGCAACGCAAATAATGTTGCCTTCCACTGAGATTGTTTCAGTCTCATTTTATTAGGTATGCTAGTGAGGATTTTTCCCAATGAACTCGACGTATTTTGTGAACTTCGTAGCGCAGATGTCACAGGATAAAATCTGTTATATCAAACTATACAAACTTAATTAAATCTAACGTAATTAACGTCTACGTAGGTAATCCTATTAATCAATGTCTAACAACAGAGCGGTACACATCAATATTACATTCAACTAGGCAGCTAATAATGTCACGGATCTGTTGAAAAATAGCTCAGTTTAGTTAGTAACGAGGGGATCAGAAGCCGCGGTCATAAACCGGACCTCGTAAAAGCCCCGCGGGTAGGACTGGCGTGGCTGGCTCGCCCGTTATGGCCGCAGATGTTATCACAACATAAAATGCCAAAATTAAAACCTATAAAATATCGAGCCTCGACATGATTTATGTCATGCGCGTTCCTGTAACACCGAATTTCTCCTTTCGTTATTGGAAGTCATAAAAGGGATTTTTCGGTTTTATCTCCCAAAGTAATACCGATGACTAGTGGTTTTATGGATTTCAGGCAAATTAAATACGATGAAGGTTTATTTCATTACTTATAGAATTGATGTCTTTGCAAAAAATGTCTTTCAATCATAGGTTCAGTTGTATTAAATTGTTAATAATAATGGATTGATTACTGTCATAGATAAGAAATAAATAAGTAGGTATCCAAGTAAAACATTTTAGCTTAATTGAACGGTGCAATTTGTATCGGCGTGAAATGCATTACGTTAATGACATTACTTTAATTTAAAGCCATCAACGTGCTTCTCATACTCCACATATTTTAATAACTCATGATAAATAATAATCCAAATAAATATATCAACATTTAATAACTTCATTTGTGTGTGTTCCAGAGCTTCCATTAAACATTATTGTAATAGGTTCCCTTAAGTGCAGGTACTTGATTATGTCAATATTTTAGTTCTAAAACTTAACAAAATATGTTTATAATAATAGTTAAAGATGTTTTTAGACAAAACTTTTTTGTTTTAACACTCGATAGATGTTTTTAGACAAAAGATACTAAGGTAAGGTATCTATTTACCTTAGTATCTTTTGTCTAAAAACATCTATCGAGTGTTAAAACAAAAAAGTAAGTGCGACTTCGGCATGTCAACCCGAGATAAGTACACCCTTCACACACCTATTGTTGCAAACTGCCGTAATCTCGGCGTAGCATTTATTAATCCTGTACTCATCAAAAACTCATGATTAACAAACACGTCACCGCAACCATTTTACGGAAACAATATTTTATATTCCATCCAAAAGTTGTTAAGCCACGGTCTGTAACAAAATCCGGCAAAGCGATATATTTATAATTCAGCATTTCATCCTAAAGGGGTGACAACACATCAGACACTGTGAACATTTGAGCTCGGGCCGCGGTGTTCACCATTACACAAATAAGCGGTTTGCCTACAAACTGCTAATTTCAGAAAGTGAAACTTGTGCCGCTCTAAGCTGGGATTTAGGTGACCTTTTCTGTGGGTTTAGTTTTTTTTTTTTTAACTTTCCACGTTTACTTTAGTTTTGGAGGGAATTTCAAGTTTAGCCAGGTAAGGGATTCTGGTGTTTAGTCGTCGTTAACTTCATTAACTATTTTAACACAGTGCACCACTTCGAACGAAAATTGTCACAAAATTAATTTGACAAATTGTCAACCGCGGGTAAACTGCTGTGGTTGGCGGTAGGTAATGTTTTATCTCAAATAGGTTTCTTTTACAAGACAGCACGTTGCCAACGGCAGAGGCAATTGCAGCCGTCGACAGTCGTCGGCGGCAGCCGTAGACGCATCGACGGCTACAGTTACTTACTTCTGCCGCTGCCGTTAGCAACGAGCCGCTCGTGTATATATTATGAGCACTTCGATAAACCTAAATACGATTGTCCGACTAGGTAGGTACCTCGGCTCATTATGTTGCAATAATTTCTTGCACCCCGTGAGTTTAAAAAAATACAGAAATCGTGACCAAGAATGTTGTCTGCAGCTTTGAGTAAGAATTACAAACAATCTGGATCTTCTCCTAATATTGTTACAGAATTTCAAAGTAAGTAAATTCTTCCTAATAAAGTTGTATTTACTGAGATCATAATTAATTTAAGTGTGGAGTTAATGAGATTCGTTTAAAAGTTTACTGTGTGTTGTAAGAGACGGGGTTTATCTTTCGATTAGTTAGGTACCCACCTACATGATACCTGTTAATTAATTAAGTATGTAAACGATTAAGTAACAGTTTGAAGGAGATAACTTTTAACAGGAATTGTTATAAGAGTCCTGAATTAATTAATGAATGAATAACAATTACGTATTCGAAAAAATCGAGGCTCTAGCAGATTCAGTGAAAAATTCTTAAATATAAAATATCCGTGCAGAAAACACGTTTAATTAAGATTTCTGTATACAAAGGGAAGTTTTCGCTTTACATTCACAAATCCCTGTGTGAACCATTAACACCGACAACGTAGATTTACGTAATACAAAGCATAATTACAAAAAACAAAGCAATTTGAATAAATATGAGGAACTTAGCATATCGTTGTTGGTAACGCCATTAAAAATTCATAGTTTTACTCCCAGCGCCGGTAAACAGGTACAGAGTAACACTGTCTCAAAGTTACAAAGTTTTTAGTTTTTCACAGAAAACTAAATACTAACAAGTTACAACACGAATTAGTCAACACAATTTGGTTAGAGGACATGATTAAAATTTAAAAGAAGGTAAGTAGGTTTACTTAATTTATAACTTTGTATATCGCTGTTAAAAAAATATTTTTAATAAAATGAATATTTAAAAAATTTAATGCGAATTGAAATCAGATCAAGACGTGATATTTATTTAAGTTTATGTTAATAGATAGCCGATGCAATTATAAATAAGGCATGTGTAATTATAAATTATATAAAAATCGGCTCGTACACACTGGCGAGATATCGCGGGCGTGACAAGAGTAGCGCTGCTTGTCGCGCCCGCGATATCTCGCCAGTGTGTACGAGCCTTTACCTTATACAATATTTGAGACTGAAGGTCAATCTTTGACATTTAGGAAACTGTAGGAAGTTGAAAAGAATTATTATACCTAAGATTCCCATTAATCCTTTAAATTAGCAACGAACGTCTAGCCCTTAACTTAAAAAAAAATCTGAGCTGAAATGGAAATGTCAAACTAACAATAACAATGTATATTAAGTAGTGCTTGCTCACTTCATAAAACTTACGTTTTGTGTCGAAAAAATGAGCAATTTGAGCTCTCCTAACAACAACTAGGTAAAATCGAGGCGTTTATCAAATTGACTACCAGCGTAAAAATTTTACGTATGTTCAAATCACAAGTGTCATTCTTTGAAATGGCTATTACATTACAAATTGACGTAGTGTATCAAATTCATAAGCAATTAATTTCCCTAATTGTACCAACATGCCTTTTACTTTTTCATTAATTAGGTAGGTACCTAAGTGCTGATATATATGGCCATTTGTCTTTAATTGATAACTTTAACAAAAGAAAACCTTGTTTACCTTTCCAGATAATTGAACCTTCATTCTAAACCAAAACAATAAGTTTAGTAAAAAATAATAGGCTTGTTTAATATTGGTAGCTAATATCGTAATTTGATAGAAGTATGAAATAATTCTAGTACCTATGGAATTATACATTTATCATTAAAATAAGTATCTCATATTATAATGATGTAGACCATGACACAGTGTTCATATGCAGAGAACATAAATACATTATTAAAGCAAGAGGTCACAAAATTTGCTCAAAACTGACACGTATAAAAGTGATCTGGTACACAGTACGAGAGTCGAGGCGTTGGTGCGAACCCTGAATAATGAATCCTTACGAAACGACTGCGCAGCACATTTTCATAAATGTCGGAATGCTATCTAACTGCCACACGCGGCCATTTCTGGATAATCCTTAGTAACTAACTGTCATGAATTTTAAAGTGTAATCACGGGAGTTATAGCTGTAACCTCCGACGTGGTTAGCAGAGTTATAAAACTTTTAAAAACTAACTTTAAATTAGACGTTAGGCAGACCAGCAAATTTTAATCCCATCCATAAAAAGGATGCATTAGAATTGCCTCCACTAGTGCGATCACTTGAATGTATCTGGCACACCCCAGGCAGTCAATCAAACTACCACCTTGCGAACTAGCTATTGTTCCACGGGAAGAGCATTATTTTACTTAGTATGTAATGACACAATAAAAAAAGTTATAGGTACATTCTAATTCAAAATATTCTATTTCTATATGGGAACTTATGTTACATCAGAAACTAGGTGTACGGTTAAAATTGGTCGTTTCCTATGGAGAAGAGCCACCAAGGAATTTCCTATTAAAATGTAATTTTATTGTATCAAACCGAATTTTGTTAGTTAGTTAACCGAATATACTTAGTGACAGACATCACCCTAAACGTGGTTGTCGTAAAAGAGGATTAAGCGATTTCGCCAAGGGGAAGAAAAATGGCGTCCTCTTGGGTTTTTATTAACATTGTTGTTTATCGAGCAACAATGTGTCTGCTAAGCATGATGATGGACCAATGGACCTATGACTACGATGCTGGACTAACTGATATTATAAATGACTAGCTGCGCTTCGCGGTTTCACCCGCATACGTCTCGATCCGATAGGAATATCGGGCCAACAGTATGTCATAGTCCAGGTCATGGTCTACCCATGTGCCAAGTTTCATCCAAATCCGCTCAGCCGTTTTAGCGTGAAAGTGTAACAATCAAACAAACTCACTTTGGCATTTATAATATTAGTTAGGATGCATTACTGTCATTGTTTCGATAATAGTGTTATCGTAACAAATTGAGAAAAGCTACAATTGAACATCTAGCAGTAATATTTATTGTGCTTTACGTTGCTAAATTGTTATAATTGATCCTAAAATCGAGGAAAACTTTACTCGTTGTGGTTTTCAAGTTTCAGTAAGTAGGTATCATGTAGCATAGTTTTCTGAATATATTTTTATTTTAACTGTAACCAGTTAGCTCGATGAGTTTCAAAATATTCACCGAAATCAAATCAAAGCTAAACCTGATGTTGATAAACATAATTATGATAAGTTGGTGATATACAAAACACAATAGGTATAATAGTCAATATCATACATATACAGACTTGGGGTAGACATGGATAACAGTGACTATGATTCTGGTGGGCCATTAGCATATTTATCGAACTATATCGACAAAGATAAACTGATTATACATAGGTAGTTCATAAGCATATTACATATTATCGAGCGGCTACAGTAAGTGAGTGAACCTTGCTGAACAAGAAGTGCATTAGCTGTACCGGTTGGTGAGCGAGACATCTCACTGACTTAGTTCTGCTGCGGCACCGCTTAATTAGCGTTCCTACCGACTTTGTGATTTTAACGACTTTTTTTAAATTGAAGAAGTTTTGAATTATATTTTGGGTACTTACAAAATAGGTTTTTAAAGATGATAGGACCGATGTATCTTGTGATTTATTTTTGTTTACGGTTTTATAACATGATTGCATGTTACAGGAATGCACTACCGACAGATCACGAGCTCCGTACCTAGCTTTGATTTTTTCACAGAAATATGCACATGAGAAAAACTGTTCTGATATACATAAGAAATTAAACCGTACTCTATGCATCGTCTGTTTATAACCGAATTCAAAGTTTACAGCCTGCATGTGCCAATGTTATTGATGCACGGGATCAATTGACACCGTATAACATCGCGTTGGCTCCTCTCCAACTTCTACTGATCCCTTAAGAATAAAGACCGTGAACATCACCTAACGTAGGTTTAAAAATAAAGCCTAGATTATACCCCAGTTCATGTTTGTTCTGTATTTCAGCAAACATTAACTCCATGCAGGTTAATATTAACGGTAATGGAGGGAGTTCGTGACCGCATTCATGTAGAATGCGCGTGATAAACATTTAAATACTATAGATTGTTTGCATTGCGGTAGGTACAGTGTTTGTTATGTCATAAATTCAATACGTTTGATCAAATTTGCAGACGGATTGAAATATCTTATCTACGTATGAGGAGCCTCCAAACCCGTAACCCCGACGTAAGTAGGTAGATATCGAATGCAAAATATGAGTTTTATATCAATTTTTCCCCTAAAAACGCAGTCCATTTCATTTTTCAACGTATTTTACAACTTTCATTGTACTTTTCAAAAATAGTTTCATAAGCCGTCTTTCAGAGCAAATCAAAAAGATTAAGGCTCGTTCTCACTACAGTATTGTCGCTAATATATGAGTAAGGTTTACGTGCAATATAGCGAAGCCTCTGGCGGCATCTACAGGCACTTAATTAAGTGGCCTCGGTGTCTCCTTCGCTTACCTTTAAGTGGACTTGACGTATCTGTTGAAGCAATCGTGAAGGACCACTGAGGTCATTCTGAATAGGTCACATATAAGTAGGTCAAGGAACTGTGTAGGTTTGTGATATGACGTTAATTTTACATTTCCGTAATTTGTCAAACTTCTCTTTTTATTGTGGTGTCGTTATTTATTGGGTACAATCTAAGCTTCGAGTTTATTTTATTTGTTATACCTACCTATGTTGTCCCACTACTGGCCAAAGATCTGCCCCATATCTTTCCAGTTTTCTTTATGTTTTGCCTTATTCGCAACAACCTGGCAAGAAGGAGTCCAGATCGTCACACCAGTGTTTACTAGGCCTGCCTCGGCGGCAAAAACTTAAAATTTTCGAGTTGCTACCTGCTGAAAATTATTAGAAAAAGTTTAAAAAGAATCCAATTTAGAAGCTCACGTACAGTCTTGTGACCAAAAGCCCTTCTTTTCAATATCGTTTCAAATTCAAAATAGGCTCTAGTCTTCATTTCGGCAAACGGTTCAGGAACAAGTATAAGGTGTATGAAAAGGTACAAAAAGCACAATATACTCGTAGAGGTGATGTGGCGCGTGCTCGATTCAAGTTGGGCTTATTTGCATCTTCGTTTGACTTTCACTGAACATTATACCGCCAGAAATTGTTTAATATATTCCTTCAAAAGGTTTCCAATTTTATTTTAGATGACTTTTGCGTTAGTCTTTTGTGCACTCAATGGCTGTGCATTGACAAATAAACAATAATAATTATACCTATTTCTTTTTGTGATTCATTAACATAGATTTGATCGACTACAATTAAGAAGCCATTGTATTTTACTCATTATATCACGCGAGAAAATATTGAAAACATGAACCAAAAATTCCGGGTTAGCAGACGATTGTGAAAACTCCTATAAGAAAGCCAGTTATTAAATATTTATTGACAATTTGACATCGTTTTCACTTAACACGGCTCACAAAGGCATCGATAATTTTTCATAGGAACGATCAAAATTCACGAAGTTCAGAAACTCTTAAGCTAAGGCGGTATTCTGTTGGCATCTTGGGCAGGTTATTTCAATCTACCCCTAATTTAATTTCATCTCGAATGGATTTCGCTTCAGATGGAGCGACATAAATATATCCATGAAGCTCGTAACTTCTTATGATTAAATTGATACCTTACAAGGGGCGAGGGCGATGTTGATAGTCCTTTCTTTCGGAGCTTTTCAAACTTTGTTGAATGGAAGTAATAACGTCGGGTACGAGGCACCTAATACCTACTAGCTATAACAATAACTCAGAATCGTTTTCCTTTCATCCTTTTTTAAATGGGGGGAGAAGTGTGCAATGTGATTTCGTGACCGACGAGTGTAATGACTAACGATTGCGACGAGCCACTTCAATGAACGTTGATTTAATTTTAGCGAAGAACGGAGCATCGCAGGAGCTTGATGTAATGCTCAACTAAATAACGCGGACATCTACACCCCTTTTCCCCCCTACCTACTACACCACGTCTCCTCCCCGCAGCCGGCTTGTCCCCTGCACCTCCCAGATTAATCTTCCACATGCCTCAATGTCATCTACTGTTGCAAATGGCGCAAAAAATAACGATAAACACGACAGTAATATGAAATTCTTTGCACTAAATAATGTTGCGTAGGAATTATACAACCGCTTCATGGAACCCACACAAGAGAGAAATTAATACAAAATCCATGCGAAAGCTTTTTGAACACTGAAAGTGTATTTCATATTATTTAACTATAAAATAATATAAAACAAAAAAAAACAATCTACTTTTCCACTATAAGGTTCCGAAAAACCGATGTACCTATTTATCTTGTTCCGGGAATTAAACCGGGCCAATTTACCTCGTCTCCACATTCGCACCGATTTGAATCAACGCCAGACCAATATCCAGCGGAGCGACAAATCAGCACTTCGATATTGCCTCCATTTGGGCACCACCTCAATATATGAAAATCAGATTTTTCATTGCGCGCCAAACGGCACGCGCGGTCCGCTCCTCCCGGAAATATTTAATATTTACAAAACTCTGTCGGCTTTGCGTCGCGAAACTCGCAGAGCAAACCCAATTAAACGAACAATTTTAACTTCTTAATAGGCTATTGTATCGACTTATCGACTACAGAAAGCTTCGCTTTTATATCATTTATTTCCAATTATAAGAACGGTGCATATTATACTTAATTTCTTGCTTTGTCGGGTTCGCAAGCTGCGCAACATAAGTCAGTAGAATACGTCAAATACAGATGCTATTGTTGAAAGTTCAGCGAGCAGCGCCGGGTAACGGCAATGTGTTTTAAAGTTCATTGGAAATTTTGTGCTTAACAAGCATCTTAAATTTCGTTGCTCTTAATTTATGTTCGTTCCTTGCTTGACATTGGAGACACTTTTCGAACAATAAATACAAGTAATATTATAATTTAATATTAACATAAGACGCTTCCTCTGAAACTCTAAATATATTATAATCTATAGTTGACTATACACCAATTAAGATTATTTTAATAGCATCCGTATCTATAATAATTTGAAAGCTACACAGTACACAATGTGTAGGTTCTGCTCCCTCATATTTCATATTCTAATTATTGCTCAGCTCGTATACAAATTTGTACAAAGCAAACATTGCTAGCGACAACACTCGTTTGCTTAACATTAATATTATGACTTCGGCAATGGGTACACTAGATTACAAAACTCATTAGACGGTTTTATTATTTATGCTTTTGATTATTTTACGATCCAGTACAGCATTCCCGAATAAACAAACAGATATTTTGGCTAGCTACCTTAAAACCAAACAAAAACCACTACTCTTTTTACGTGGGTACATACCTACCTACCTATTTAATGTCAAGCGTTTTCAATTATATAATACTCACCCCTATCACATTATATTTTTCACAAATATCATCAACTCAAAGCTTGGTATAGAAATTAGAACATTCCTCCCACAAGTTTGATTTTCATCGAAAATTTATGAACGGGACAGTCAAATATTTGACCTATAGCATGATTTATTGATCATAACATTAATAGCTCAAATTTGTGTAAAAAGGTATTTATTCTTTTCTATCATTTCAACAATTCCACATATGAAAGTAATAATATGTACGAATAAGAACAAAAAAAAAAAAAAAAAGCTAGTTTTAATCATTAACAAATATTTATGCAATAGACATTTACAAAATAAAATCTACAGAATTATCCGTTAGTAAACTCGCCTGTTAGTAGGAGTGACACGAATTTCTGGGCACCTGCAGGCATGTCCACTCACATAACGTAATAAATAATCGGTAATCAGTTTCCACCCCCCAAAAGTCTGACAACCAGTCTTACCAAGGGGTATCGTATTACGACAGTGACCAGTTACTGAGTTGTGGAGGTTAGATAGGCAGAAGCTCCATGTAAAATACTCAGCAGCATCCGGTTAGACTGGAAGCCCCCAACATAGTTGGGATAAAGGTTTGGCAGATTGATTGAGTTTTTACTCTCCCTTGCCCATCGCTGATATAATAAAATACATTCATCTTCCAAAAATATGACGAGCAAATTCTGTATAGAAAATAAATTCGGGGAAAAAACAAAATAGAAGCGTGCTGTACATAAAAGAGGTAGTGGATTTTATCAAAATATTTCGATTTTCCGTTCACTTTTGTCGCCGCGTGTACAGTTTCGATTCGATTTCATTGGGCTCTCATCATTTCAAAGGCACGAATATCGAAACTGTCGTAAGCGGCTTAAAGTGGCTTCCAATCTAGAATGAAGTGCCTTTATGTGTGCCAGTGTACAATAGTTAAATGTACTTATTGCGTGTGTGTGTGTGGCTCTCAAATAAAGTTATGATACATGTTGATAGTACAACATGTATCTCGCGGAATGAAAAGTTCCAGGAATTTTCTAATACATTCCTTTGGCACTATGCGGGCGCATGCCAGCTTCGAATTCAAAGTGTTGAAAACGCGTGCCTGGTAAAGTATTACCTTTTTAGCACTGTGTAACCGAAAATAATCCTACGTACGACTCATGCCAACACGTCAGTAATAAAATTTATTTGTAAACTAGTATGTTAGTAATATCATAATAAGTACCTACATCATAACTAATGTAATAAAATAACAATTCCAATCGAAGAGATTTTTCGATTTTCTGTATAAAAGCAAGAAATCGAAATTCTACGTAATCTGTGTAAATAAAGCTTCCGATCTGTCCAATATAATCTTTTTCGCTTCAGGGAAAAATGGTAATATGTTGATCCAGGAATCCAAACCGAGCGTTAAAATGCTTACCTGTGAAAAGGAAATTATTTTTAGATTATCGTTAGGCTACATAAATATTATGCTTATTTATTAAGACACCCTTACTGTATAATTTGAGAATACATAGATATAGCTAAGAGGGGGCTCGTGGCTAAGTACCGTACTTGCCGTAGTGTGTGTCAACATCTCATACATATAAAAAATACTTTATATATATTTTTAAGTAGATACCTTCGTCTCAGCTCTGTAAGAGAAACAGTGTGAGATGCCCCTGTTCATGCCTTGCAGTATGCCGAACACGTCACCCGGCCCGAGCAACTCATGCGTGATCTCGGTGAGGTCTGCTCGCACCGACACCACTGAGACGGACCCTGAAGCCACCCAGTACATCCGTGACTCGCTGTCACCTGCCACCACGACGTAGTTGCCTACAAAATGGAATTTGTCAGTATCATCGTCAGCATGACATCTGTATTAGGTAAGGTACCTAACACAGACGTATAAATATTGATGCAAAGTGGTATTTGATTGTGTGGCACAATGTAAAAGTTATTATAAAAAGAAATCCTAATTCAATGCTCGTGCAGGCTGGCGTGACGCGACATCGATAGAACAACTTCTATGAAAACTTCACGGAAATTGTTCTATCGGTGTCGCGTCGCGCCAATCTGCACGAGCCTTAATATTATATTTGCGAAAGTGTGTTAGTTTGTTTGTTACGCTTTCATGTTAAAACGGCTGAACGGATTTGAATGAAATTTGGCACATGGGTAGACCATGACCTGGAGAAGGACATAGGCTACTTTTCATCCTGGATCGCACACGAAGTTGCGGGCAACAGCTAGTAATTTATATTTACTTTAAGTTCTGACCACAAAAGCCAAAAAAAAAACATCGTTGTTATCTCGCGCGCGATAAACGCGGCGATTTTAATGATTATAGGAAGTCACGCGACTATTCCCAGTTTTAACACCTCCATACAAATTATTTGCCACAATCGTCGAAACCAAATTTCGTCCCGCATCCCGCGCAGGAGTCGCTTCAGTTTGGCCAGAGGTTTACGGCAGTTAGTAAAAGAGTAGTTAGCAGTACGTAAAACTAATTTTGCTGAAGTTGACACTATTAAAATTCAACGCGAAATTATCGGGTGAATATCTTTGATAAAGTTCCACTCACTAGTTACATCCAAAGTTACATTCACTCTCCTCTGTGAACGAGTGATGCCATAGAGAATTTTAGATTGGAATCAGATCGATGTTAGTTTTGATTTTCAAACGTAAAACTTTATCAAAGTGAGTTTGAATACGGTACCCATAGTGCAATGCGTTTTAAAAAGTTTTAGTTATTCGAATGGAGTCTTTAACCGCTTGTATTTTTTAACAAGTCCATTTAATACAAAAATACCGAAACAAAAATATTAACCGAGGATAGCTTTTTAAAAGAGCTGGCTGCCATAGGCCATTCATAAAATTCGTATAGAAGGTAGACTGTAATTTACTTTAACTGGCTTTTTATACGTACAATTAACTTACCCACGATATCTTCCGTGATTAATGCCCGTAACAATACAGTTAGTAAGTTACAAAAAAAATGACAAAAATTGGTAACTGATGTCAATTATGTCAAAGAGATTGTGGTGAAACAAGAGTCTATCTATCTATATTTCAATATAAATGAAAATGAAATGATGTTCGTTGGTAAGAGCATCACTTTGGAATGGCTAGACCAATTTGCCTATTTTTTTTTTTTAATAATTGCAATATTTTGAATTAGGTTTAGGTATATGGAAAGTAAAATTGGAAAGTTTTCAATTTGGGGAAAATCTAATCGTAATTTTTTATTTATTTATTATTTTAAGTAGGTACACAAATGCACAGAGGCGGACTTAATGCCATGGGCATTTTTTACCAGTTAACCTTTGGGTGATGCAGTGAAAAACAGTGGTAGGTGCAAGAACGAAAATTGGGGCATAAATATTTATTTAAATAAAAGGATATACCTATTAAAAACTATGAATAAAATATATATACCTAATTATATATGAATATTAGCACAAATAAATACATGAATATACTCAAACAAATAAGACAAACAAAGGTCCTTTTTTCGATGATATTTTTGTATCAACTATTTTTAGCCCGATGGACATTGTCTTGTCCTGTGCTGTGTCCAGGACAATGTCTGTCGGGTCAGCTAGCCTAAACCTAAATAAACATTTTTTTTTTAAACTTACCAGGAAAGAAAATGGTAAAGTCAAGTGCAACAGTCAGCTGTCGTAGGAACGCTTCTCCGGTTTCAGCGAAGATGTAGCAGTTTCTCAGATGATGACCAAACATGGCAGACATGAGGTCACATCGCCGCACGTACGGCGTTTGAGAAAGCAGGACCGGCAACTGAGATTATGGGGATTATTACCGTATCTAATTTACTTACCGTACCGTACGTGGTACGGTAAGTAAATTATTAATACTAATTAATGAATTCCAAGATGCAAAAGTAAATATAATCGTCTTTATTAATTACTCTATGTTTGTTTATTCCTCTTAGGCCACTTGCGCCATGCATTCATGGGTAACTCGGAATTAACAGCTAATTCAGAATAAGAGATAATAAGAGGGAACTACTTTAAACAATGTCACTTCTAAGTTAGTAGTTATAGTTATTTAGTTTATGAGGATAAATCAATGGAAGCATCATAGAGACCATGCATGCAAAGGGGAAAAAAAAACCTTGTTTCAAAGAATTTTCCTTGAATAGTATCATAAATAAACATGAAAACATAGTTTAAATTTAGTAACCCAATAAAATCAGATTGTTACCTGTCTTCCACGTTCCGTTACCCAAAGTTGCTGTATGTACTTCCAAAACTTCTTCAATTGGTAGCCTGCAACAATTTACTAGAAGGGTTACTATGCTCTCTTATTAGGTACCAGCCTAATAAGGTCTAACCGATGTAATTGTATGCCTTTTCAAATGAAAACTATAACTGTTACAAGAAAATAATAAATAGATACGAGTAGGTACATGGCCAATTCCAATAATGTACTCCACAATTCAAATTCCACGTAAAATGAAGACTACACTTTTTGGAAACTGTTCAAAAAAGGACTAATAATAATTATGCCTCGGAAAGCACGTTAAGCCGTTTGATCCGGGCTGTCAATTGTAGATCCTTGACAGACATTACTGGTTTAGTCAGAAGCCCAAAAGTCGGACTACCAGTCTTACCAAGGGCTATCGTGTTACTGGGTTGTTGAGGTCAGATAGGCAGTCGCTGTTAAATACTGGTATTCAGCTGCATTCGCTAAAACAGTTTCGAAAAGGCACATGATGATAATGTGGTAAAAAAAATGCTGTTACTCACTCGATAGTCCCTGGTTCTTCAACATATCAATAAGTTCCCTGGTCACTTTCTCATAAGCCGTCAGTGCATACTTGGTGGAGTAAGCAAGCTGAATGGAGGCTGCGACTACGATTGCGGCTAACATCTTGCCACAGACTAGGACCAAGGCTAAGATGGTCATAGGCAGGACCTCGTCGATGAAGAACTCGTCACTGCCAGTCGTGGTCAGCTGGGATACCACCATGTAAAATGATGTGACGTAATCCCAACGTTGTTGTGGTGTTTCTCTATAAATGGGAAAAGACGTTCGATGGGAAATACAAATCAGGTGTAGAATCTGAATGTGAAAGTATTTGTTTCCATTTTTTTTAACCAATCACGCCTCCACAGCTTACAGAATGCCCTGGAATAGGACATAGGACACTTTTTATCACAGCAGTACTTTACTGTGGGATGAGTTCCAACCTTCTCGAGGGCGAAGCTGTTAGCAAAAGCTAGTCGTTCAAGAAAACCTACTGTCCCAGGGTGCACTTCCACTTATGTTATTAGGAGATGAAACAACAAAACAAAAATGTCTATAAGAAATAAGCTTCCTGATTCAATGATATTGGATTGAGCGGCTTTACCAGTAATGTAATTGAAGACTGCCCGACGATCTAGGTAAACCAAAGTTGAGATGATTAAATGTGAACACGCCGGATAAAACTACTCAGAATGATAAAGTTACTTACTCATCTATAAGATGTATCTTGAGTGTTCGTATGACACTGATTGGGGATGTGCCTATCATTGCAACCAGCCATACGCACGCGAATGTGTGGATCATAATCACTACCACTATTATCGTCATCGCCGCCTGCGCAAGTTTTTAAGTTAAAGTAATCAACTACACTGACTTAAAAAAAAATGCACTAGGTAGGTACTGGTAAAAAATATTGTATTACACTTTTTATAGCCGTGTATAAAATCCTAAATAAGCAACAAGTCAAATGAATCTCGTCTCATTAATCAACATGATCCTAGTCAATCTACCTCTTTTTGTTATTCATAACCAATTTTTGAATAAAAATATTATTGTTGTCTAGAAACAAACACAATTATAATTATTTATCTTGTTATCTTAAGAACTATTCTTTTTTTTAGCTTCCAAAAAATACCTGTAGAGTGGTCAGATTGTTGGTGAGCTCTCGGGAAGTACTGCGATAGAATTCAACCAAATACTTCAGTCTGAACAGCTTGGTCGCCCGGAAGTAGTGTATAGCCCTTGTGGGATTTCTAAAATTTTAAGAAGAAACCGTATTCTTATTGGAATCTTATTTGACCCAAAGCTAAGCTAAATTCATGTAGCTAAGCTCGCATAGCTGAGGTAAGCTAAACTCTTGGTCTGCAAATGGCCTAAAGATCTTCTTCTCGTGTCACTATAAGCTAAGTATCGTGAAACAAAAATAGGTGATTCTACCAAAAGGATAGGAAACTATTTTTATTTTAAACATCCGACTTCTAGCTAATTCGTTGATGTAGTGGTCGCAAGCACTTCTACTGAGCGTGAGGTCCTGGGTTTTATTCCCGGGAGAGAAGTGTTATTGGGTTTTTCCATCTGGAATTTCTCAGTAGCAGCCCGGGTTCTGGATTTGCCCGGTTGATGGCAATAGGCTCGCACATGTTACATGGGACTTAAACATAACTGGCGAAATGGGGGTGTCCTATAGGTACACCTCTGCCTAACCCTTCGGAGAATACAGGCGTGATATTACGTTATGTTCACGTATCGGTCTCTAATTACAAGTCACCCTATATATTTAAACATGTCTTTGATTCCCAAAATTAACTGTAATAATGTTATTTAAATAAGCAACAAATAACAACTCACGGAAAACAAAAGCCGAGGAATTCCAAAGGAGAATTAACCAGTATGTCAGTCCACACCCACAGTTTGTGCTTAAAATATCTGCGGCGACATTTGGGTCCGTCCAATACGAGCTCGCCATGCTTGCTTACGTAGCCCTATCATTTATGTTGGCTTTATTAAATCAGTATATTATTGTTATATAACAAGATAATTAGTTATACACGCGGTAACCAAAACACGGTACCTTTAAAGGAAGTCATACATAAAAAAATGAGTTCTGCGTGTTAAGTAATTTTTCTACAGGTTCATACTTTTTTCACAGGTTAATTGACAACGTGTGCGGCGTATTGTGTCACTTTTGGCCATAGAAAAGCTCATTTAGAGACCAGAGGGCAATTCCCGTAAATTATAAGAACTTTCGCATTCTAATCTCATTCACAACCCGTTTAAAATACAATCAATTTACCAAATTTTTTGAGAAGTTTGACAGATTGTGACTTAAATATAAACGTTTTTTAAGTACGAGAATTGGCCTTTAGGTTATTGGTGTATCTTGGGTGTATAATATCTGTCTACTACATGATACTCTCTCTTTGACTTGATACTTATATTTTATACTTGAATTAAATCGTGACGGATGACGATTACCTGATGCATAGTAAGATAAATCTTGCCATAGAAGTAGATATCTAAGATGGCTTGTATCCAGAATAACATGTAGCAATCATTGAGGGTCACCAGGTCATACAGACCTATCACGTAATGTATGGTAACCACCGTACATGTGACGTAGCCGTAACTCTGCGAATAAAATAAAGTTTTTAAGCTGAAACTGAACTGTAAACCCGAACTTGTACATAATTCTCGCAATTTTGTAAACTGCACTGGTCTGTCCGGTGTACATACTAGCTGTATGTGAGTATTTCATTTAACACACTGCATTGTATTTTATTCCAAGAAGTGTATTTCAGGTATAAATTTAACATTCTGGGTCAAACAAAATAGGGAATATCAATATCTTTCTAGGAATAATGGTATAGTGTGGGCGCAAGTTTAGAATATTCCTCTATTGTTAACAATTATAGTATAGTATAATAATAGTATAGCATTAAGCACTCCTCTATAATTTGTATGCCTGAAGTAAAAACATCCCGCTAACCAGCAAGAGTGAAAATAATTTATTACAAGCTACCTTTGAAAAATAGACTTAATTATTTCTTACGCATATTAAAGTAACAAACATAGGTACACACGGCGAAGCTTCAGATAGAGAAGCAAAATAACCCCTTGGCAACAAGATTTAGCAAAAATAAGCAGGCACGTAAAGTGTTTGCTTATTCCACATTGTTCCAAGAAAAGTGACGTAATACTACCTCTTACACTAGGCGCGACGCGAAGTATGGAACCAGAAAATGTTAACAGAATCTTATATATTTATTTTGTAGCATATCCCGATATAGAGCTAGAATATTCAATCATAATGTCAATCAACAAACAAGATTTACGCCTCAACACGGCCAGTTTCCACTGAGCCTGTATTTTCCAAGCCAAACGAACATAAATCAGTCATCATGGCACTTATAAGCACATCTGCACACAGCCTACATGAATACCGGCTCCCAAAGTCACAGACAAACAAATATCCGCTTCGTAAGCCACAAGGGCTCATTAGAGCGGTATCAATTTACCTGAAACATGAGCGTTCCGGGCCGCAGTAGATTAGAGGCGTGAGTGTAGCTGTGATACGTGGACACGCTGGCAGACGACTTCGCCTGACTAACGTTAGACTGTGAAACACTCATCGGCAGCGACCCTACGGATTAGGAACACGATAGTTTGATGACAACCTTGTTTGAACGGACGGAGGAAAATGCTGCGTTTCGCTCCGAAGGTGGCCTGTTATCTTAGTAAATAGACACCTTTGTGCGGCGTAATGGTGCAGATGTCTAGAAAAGTTCTTTAGTTAATCCTTTTGTGTCTTGTTCTTATGTCGGTTGTTTCAAGAGACAATATTACATGTAGATATTGCATGCAACACATTCTACATGTTTCTATTCTTTCCTTACTTTTTAAAATGTCCTTATTTGGAAAATATGTCCTATGATTAATGTGACCTAGAGCTACAGCTCAATATAAAACTGCTTTTAACAAACCTGACATTTCAAATCTACTGGAACCACTCTTGGAATCGGCTCCCGATTCTAATGACGTCAAGTCAACCGTCGAGTCTTCTGTGAAATAAAACGTAGTACGTCATCGGTACCTACTTGATACTATTCCTGTTGGACCCTTTCCAGCCAAGTTAATAATGCCATAAGCTGGTGCCGGGAGTTATTAATCTCTTCAGTCTACTGATAAAGTTACAGTTAATCTAAAAGCGCCGTTTTTTTGTGTCTCATCTTTTCCGGTACAGATACGGCAACTTTCAAGGTTTATTTTTTATCTCAAACACAAACTTTGAACATTATTCCTACTCAATCTACGTTTTATATAATTTCTAAGAAAACTCGTAATTGTAGCTCGATCTATGGAACTTTTGATTTATGATTAATTTACAAATTATAATTGGAAGTCAACTTTTGGAATATTTTGAGACATTGAGATGGCAATATTTTACCAGTCAACATTTGAAGCAATGAGACAAATTTTTTGCCGACCTTAAAAAAAGGAAGAGTTTCTCAATTCGTCGGAATCTTACACAATCTACAGTATCGGAGCATAGTACTTCACCTTCCGAAGAGTCATCATCATTCACCTCCATATTTATAGGCAAGATATAATCTCGAGACATTTCAAAAGCCTTGTTCAAAGGCTCCTGGATCTTGGGGTAATATTTGACCAAGTTGAAGAATGTCACACTGGGTATTACTAATAAATCGAGACTCCGACTTGCGTATATCGTTACTTCCGAACATGAAATTGGTTGCTGAAAATTTTATGAAATACTCTTTAGTTTTTCTGGAATTCGTATTTTGCGATTTTTTGTGGAATAATGTATATCATATCACAAAGTAATTGACTATCTATTCCGAATAATGTAAGAAATGACAATGGTAGGATGTTTAATGTATCTTAAGATGGCAATGTAGTTATTAAATTGAGGATCAATTTGTAAGGTTAATAATTCCGAGATCATACATCGTAATTCTGGCAACTTAAAACATTCCTATTCATAGTCACTGACACTGTGTAGGTATTTTTTATAGATATTAGTTTAAATAAATACAGGACAAAAAGAAAAAACCGTTTAAAAAAAATGGAACTTACGCCTGTGAAATTCCCGAACATCCCACCTGGGCCCATACAGGTTATCATTTCATTATACGATGTTAAAACATCCACCTGTAATTTAAAACAAAATATTTCTTTACCACACCATAATTTCTAAAAACTGAAGGTTGAAATACAATATTATAAAATGTTCTATTTCAAGCTGATAACATGGGAACTGATCCAAAAAATGTATTGTCAACGAACGAAAAAAGGGTCGGCGTCCCATCGAACATTACATTGTACAATCCTCCTTCATGTTTACAATACAAACTTAGTGAGTTGTGCAAAAGCGGAATAATCAAAAAACCTTTCCCTATTGTTCCTGTTCAGTGAATCAGTATGTCTCCGGGATACGTAGGGTCCCTGATCGGTAGGGTCACCTTGAATGATATTTGACTTGAAAGATTGACTGTGGACACGGACTTGTGTGCGTAATAAAAATATCTATGAATATAAATAAGATACTGTAGGTATAAATCTTTCTTGAATTTCTGACTTGGAATGAAGAGTTTGGAATAGAGGTGTAAAAATTATGGCGAAAAACAGTAAGACATAATCATATTCATCCTATAATATTACTGCTGGGACTCGCCCCTCTCTGAATACAATATGAATACCTGCTTAGTGTGAGTTATTGCTGATGTAAATAATATTTACTACAGTTTTGGTATAACATTTACTATTCCAAAAATCATTCTGCCTAGCCTTTTCCCAATCATGTTGGGGTCGGCTTCCAGTCTAACCGAATGCAGCTGAATACCAGTATTTTACAAGGAGCGACTGCCTATCTGACCTCCACAACCCAGTAACTGGGTAATACGATACCCCTTGGTAAGACTGGTTGTCAGGCTTTTCGGGCTTCTGACGACTCGTAACGACTGTCAAAGATTCACGAATGACAGCCGGGACCAACGGCTTAACGTGCTTTCCGAAGCACGGAGGAGTCTCGGTATGTAAAGATCACCCATTCACGGACCAACCCCGGCAAGCGCAGCTTAACCTGATGGATCGACCCGTGCGGCTGTTATTACTTAGCCACGAGTTCCTCTACTATGCCAAAAATACACCACAAATTTCACTCTTCTGGTAAAAAATAACATCTAAATAGTTCCCTATGAAAAGAAAACCTCCTAGTTCTAATAGTTTTCCTAAAAAAATATGAAAAGTTTAATACATTAGGCCTCACCTTCCCTCGATATATAATGTAAATGTAGGGTTGTATATCCCTGCATTGTATGACGGTGTCTCCCTTGAGCAGGTACATTTCATGCAGGTGTTGCGTGATGACCCTGATAAAAGACCTCTCCACCTTCCCAAACAGAGGTACTTCGCGTAGGGCTCGCTCATACATGAACACTAACGTGTCCTCCATTAAGGCTGAGTTTAGACGACGGCATATTTTCTGAAAGATAACTTATTTTATTTAAGTAAAGAATCCCTGAGTAAATCCTAAATGGATTTATGATAGTAACTACATTAGTAACATAATTTACGAGTATGCTGTGAGCTGCTATTTTTACGGCAATTACTTACCAAGTTGGTTAAGAAATTACCTTGATTAATTAACCTTTATTTTTTGGTCTGTGCTAAATAAATGTACTTTATTTCTTTCTTTTAAGGGTGAAATAAGCCGTCTCTTCCGAATAAATTTTGCATTTTTGACAGTTTCTCCGTACCAAAACTGTCACAAGTAAATCTTATTCCGCGGATAAAATTTATTCCTGTTTGGTCGAATCCGCCTTAAATAGTGGAGCTATCCTATACCTACCTATTGAATAGGTACTAAAGTCTCCTATACCTAGTATTGCATTTCTTTCTCGGAATAGTCAAGTCAAAGATAATTTCTATTACAATCAAGATAATAATTTGCTTTTAGTATGATACAGGTTGGACATTATTACCAAAACCCGCGAATGTCCGAAGACATAAGCTCTGTAAACGCCACAACAACGGAACAAGACAGAGCAGATTATTCAAGTATTAATTTAATAATATATCATC
The DNA here is from genome assembly GCA_914767815.1 of Eupsilia transversa. Taxonomy (NCBI): domain Eukaryota; kingdom Metazoa; phylum Arthropoda; class Insecta; order Lepidoptera; family Noctuidae; genus Eupsilia; species Eupsilia transversa. The sequence continues at coordinate 5,828,558 of OU611880.1, forward strand.
GTGATCCAGGATCTAATTTAGTGGCAAAATGATGAAGCGACATTGCTCGCCACACCTGTCACCACTGAATGCCACCTGCGGTCGCGCGGCTGATTCGATATAATAGGTATGTGGCTGAGTCAGCATTCGGTGTTATGAGATACTTTAAAAGAAATGTGTAAAATATTCTTGCTGAGCTTTGGAATTAAAGTGGACGGTGAAATTTTTAAATCGAAAATTCATTTTTCCTTTGCATTTAACTTAACGTTTTATTTTAAAAAATCCGATGGAATATTGCAAAGGAAATCAAAATCAAAACTATGTTATTCTGCTGTGGGAACGTGATAAAAATGCAAAATTGGAACAAACACAAACATAAAAAGTGTTTCGCCACAGCAGCCGTCAGCGTTTCACCAGAATTAATGTAGTTTCCGTAAAAAGTGCATAACACAATATTTTACGACTACGTGACCAGTGAAATACTTACTGTTTTTCATTGTTTACAATTTTGTACAACATTCAGCACTGTGTAACAAAGTATTTATTATGACTTACCTGCGGATTACTGCCGTTGGTTCGTTTCCACACATATTCAAAATATTTCAACGTTTTCACAGTGAGCATAGGATCCACGTTCTCTTGATACAGAAAGTTGGCTAGATCCTTTGTTTTTTCCTATGAAACAAACGAGGGCTGAGCTCGTTAAAACTAATATAATTACTGTACTGGAACTGCGAAGTCGTAATATTTTTAATGACGGAACTTTAGCCGTAATACAGAGCACTAGACTAACTGTATGGTCTATCTACGACCTTAATTAGATTTTATTCATTGTTACATTTTGCAATTTTACAAACTTAGTCATGTGTGGGCAACAGACCTAACTATACTTGTTTAGGTATGATTTAATATCCGTTTTGTAAATAAATAAGATTACTTTTCCCGTTAGCAACTGTTTCATAATGGGGTATTGATTTCCTTTCATATTCAGCTTATTAACTTTATAGATATTTGATCGGGTTTGAAGACAATTGAAATATCGCTGACAATGTAATAAGAAACAATCTGTAATGAATTGCCTGTTAAAAATAGGCTTACTTTATTTTTTGGTTACTGATTGGAGTAGCTTAGCATTCTATTAAATGTTTAAAAAAAGAGATATTTTCATACTCTGTGACAGGTCAAATGACTTGAAATGGCTTCAACATTTCTGTGGCTTTAAGTGGCCTCTTAAAAGCGATAACTTTTTATTTGCTACTAACAATAGCGGCCGCCTGTTAATGTTCCACTAGGAGGGAACCTTCAACTAAAGTTGCCCACAAAGGGAGATAACGGGGGTAATAACAGCTCGGTACATATTCGTAGGTATTAATTATTTTTGTTCCAATTCAAATAATCATAACAAATAAGCGGGAATAATACGCGAGTCTTAATTTTAATTGTTTATAAGTATCTAGAGACAATGGGCAGACCGTTTTTTTTATTATTTGAGCATCAATTTTGTTGACGTCGTGCTTATTTAGCTTCCTGACCCCCTAGGTGACGAGGAAAGGGACCTTGCAAGTAGTACTAATATTAATTGCTTTTCTATTGCTCAAAAAATGTCCTTAAAACAAAAAGCTTTACAGTGGATCGATCTTGGAAGTTCATTCCGCCTAGCCTTTTCCCAATCATGTTGGGGTCGGCTTCCAGTCTAACCGGATGCAGCTGAATACCAGTATTTTACATTTTTGTATGCATGTACATGTTGATATTCTCTACTATGGTTATACATATTAAAGGTAAGTGATAAAGTAGTCTAGTCGTAGCCGAGCCGTAGCGCGTAGATCAAGTGCTACGGGCTCGTAGCACACATGTGATCTACGCGCTACGGTTCAGCGTAGCAGGGTGTTATGTTTCGTTTGCTTTTGCATATTGTTTGATTACACCATAATCTCTTCAGCTATACCATTTGCGATATAACATGGTAATAGCGGATATTGAGCCACCTACATTTATTCACATTATTTATTTCACAAGTGGTAATAAAGCCTATTAACTTCATTAATCATGAATCGACATAGAACTATTGTGATCTTCAACATTTTTAATTAATGAAAAACGATACGTAGTTTATTGTCCAGGTTCCTACAAAGATATAGATTTTAGGGAAATGGCAATGACCTCTTGCCAGCATAAAACGCACACATCTCGAGTCAACATTACAGATAGATTTGAAGAGTGCAAAATAGTACTTACATTATGTTCCAATAAAGCATGCGCGGCGGCTGACCGTGTGGAGGCAACATATCCAAACATGAAGGCAAAGTACATAAATCCAGTGATCATTAGGCACATCACTAGCCAGAGGTCCACGGAGTTAGGCATGCCCACTGGAGTGCAGCCCATACCTAAAATGTATGCAATAGGTTATTTTAGTTTATTTGAATAGACCCAACCCCTCGCACGGTTTTTACGACTTGACAGAACATTGAGATTTATTTATCATATGTAAGTTTAATATTAATGTATTACACACATAAACCTTCCGGAATTGTCAAAATTATACTAAAAACCGCACTCAAATCCTTTGCCAACTTTTATTTTTATTTTTATGGTCCAGTGTTGACTTGATATCGCCTGATGGAAAGCGATGAATGAGGTCTGATGACCTCTCTGAGATGCCTGTTCACTCTTGCATTAAAGGCCGACGGGTTATACGTGGAAGAGAACAGATGCTGGCAGAGAGTTCCACACTTTGGCCGTGCACATAATAAATGTGGGTGAGAAGCGCTTAGTACGGGTTCGGTGTATCGACCATGTGTGGATGGTACCCCGCTGTGGTCCAGTAGTGAAGTGAGATGGTGGGATGGGGTTGTGGAGCTCCTGCGCACAATCTCCGAAGTATTCCGTAGAAGACCGACAGGCAAGCAACATTACGCCGATGAGCCAGGCAGTGAAACCTAGCCCCCAGCGCAGCGCCTCGTCACCTTTGAGCCTTTTTTCACTGCGTTCCACCGAGTCAAGTGCAGCAAACTGGTATTTTGCTGAGCCATCCCACAAGTGGCCGCAATATTCCATACAGGAATGGACCATAGTAGACCGGAGTTTAGAAGAACAACGCGGTTACACAGACAGATTTATAATTGATTATATTTAGGGATATTGGGGGATATGTTGACATGATCTACTCATTATAATGTTTTTTCATGAGTTGTATTGCAATATGTAGTTAGCTAGCGGCCTCGACAATAATTGATCAATATTTTACTTTGATGGTCCTAGTTTATCATTTATGACTTCCATTTACTGCGATATGTGGGCGGGCACGCCCTTTATGCCTGGAGGCTTTTATCTAGATATTAAGTTCGGTTTACCTTTAGTTTTTTTTATTTCTGCTTGAGTATTAGTTCTCGATGTTTTGGTTGGTATATTGGCGTGTGCTAGCTGACATATGGCTGTTCATTAAATGTATGTTTTGCGAAACTATTGTATAGAATCAATTTTTCTAACCGAACAGACAGCTGTGCTGCTGGGGAATTTGTTGCGCCACTTCTTCTTCCCAACTAAAGCACTAGGAAGTGGTGACGGGTGGGCGTTTTGGGGGACTGTCTTATGTAATTTTGACGTTCAAAAAGTGCTGATTCTCAGCCTAATTTGAATAAATGACTTTTGATTTTGATTGATTTTGATTTTGATACCAATATCAGGATGCAGGTAAGATTTGTAAGCATTATTGAAACCTGCTTGCGCGAAAGTGTACGGATCTGCGCATATAGCTGTCCGCTACATTTATTTATTTACGTAGGTTGTGTAAATAAAAGCTCCTATCCTATAAGTCTGCAGTTTTTAATAAAAATGCAGGATGACCGTATGTTCTACCTAGACGCGGCTTTGAATGTTTTTGTTTTCTAGAATAAAGAAGTTTGTGACTTAAAATACTTTCAATTAAAGATTTCTTTCAAATGCGCAATCTAAAAATGGAATTATTTAACCGGCTTCCCTTCGCTCTCCCCCCTTGAAAACAAATGTTTAAGAAACTTATTCCAATTAAACACACACGTAACATCGAATTACGTTAGAACCAATACTACGTCTTTAAACCGCGTTCGCGAATTAGTTTCCAAACATGTAAAGACATTGATATGTTTTTGAAAAGCAATTGTAATACCCGCACATTAAGTTGAGTTTGCGCTACATTTTCAAAATATTTTATGACTTTTTCAATAGTAGTAATCATTCTGAAATCAACTGAATGTACAACTAGCACAAAGTTTATATTCGATTAACTGTAAATAACATCAACTGGAAACAAGGATTTGAACGGACTTTAAGCCGTTGACATAACCCGAAACATTCCGCTCCATACATTACCTGTAACCGTTGTATCAATTACGTGGAGTACTAACCCACGAATACCTCGTAAACCCAATAGAACGTGTACACGTATTCGGTGACTGCATCTGGGACAAGCATACAAAGTAGTGTGACCACACGTTTGTTATAAGATGGATAACGAGTTATGATTTTAGCGATATAAAAGGGTTATTTCCTGTACTCATTAATGCACTAATATACGGTTCACTCAAGTAAGTAATTGAGTTCGGATCCATTCATAAAGCAACAGTGTTGATCCGTGAAAACATAAATTGGAATCTATCAATTACGGTTATTTTTATTTCCGCGTACTTGCCATAAGGCTAATGCTACACACTAGTTGGCACGTGAAAAATGTGTTGAAGTATTACACATCGATACACAGACCGCTCTAGCGTGTACCTACGTACATAGCCTAAACTTTCATTTGTGATGCGGGTAGCGAACCAAAATGAGCAAATACCTATTATACAGACCTCTAGCGCAGACTAACGCGTTAGTAATATACTTAGGTATATAACATATATCCTTTTCTCAAACATGCTTGGAAATTCGAGCATTATTTTGACAACCGTTTTCGAGATAATTCGAAATTGCTGTACGGGTAAAAAACAAGTGAATATGCGGCCGACAATTTTACTATGAAAATCCAAATCTGTTGTGTTTAGCGGCCAAATAAATTACTATGAAAACTCATATCTGTCATGTCATTTATAAATGGAACGAAATGTTTACTTCGACACATGGCAACCAAGGAGGTAACTTACCAACTTATCGTTGTCCATCATTGATTCTGGAATTTTTGTTTAATTTACTCGGTTTGAATTTCCGCGCATTATTTGAGAAAAGAACTATACAAGCCTTGGCAGCAACGAGGCATTAATGGACTCACGTCCATTTTCACCATCGTCAATCAATGCGCCTTTTGCAGGCACCGGAAGTAATATAGTATTATGAATCAAGAAATAATGTGCAAATAACAAATTAATAACAAATGATCACTTACATCTCATCTCATACTTTGTGCTCGAAACGATCAAGACCTTCGTGCAATTTACCATAATATAATGCGAGTTAGGAGGCAAATACGGTTCACACGCGTTCACAAAGATGAACGCCGTAGTAAAGTTCACAATTGTCACGGCTATAGGCAGGAACTTCAGTAACGCTACAGCTGGATTTACCCGCATTATATCACCCTCCCAGTATGAGAAAGCACCTGTTATTCTCGTCACCTGAACAAAAAGAAATGTTCACTGAATACTATTGTGTGAACTGTGAAGATCGGTACAGTATCTAGATACGATTAGATACACCCTTTGTTATTTGTTGTTGCGCGTTCTTTTGTGTTCAAACCTTTTTCAAGCTGTTTCTAAGCGTGTGAACATCAATTTTCTATCAGTTTTGTAGTTCGTTATACTGGTACCATTATTTTAAATATATTGTCTGAAGTAACACTCCTTTTTAGTCAGTCGTGTAAAAAAAAAAAAAACGTGTTGTTTCCGTTTATTCGCAAACTGGATCCTGTCAAATTTTGCCGCAACCTTTGAGAAAACGTATTTCCTGATCATGATGTGAGTTGTAATCAAAGGGAATGCTCTTATACCACCATCTTTTACGTCACCGGTGAATAGATTTATAGACGGCGCTGCACAGTTATGTATGCTGTGAAATTGAGTTATCTATGGTAATTTTGGTAGAAAGCATTATTTATTTGAAGCGGTCAGGCCTACGCTAGTGAGGCGTGACGTACAACAGTCAAACTCACAAACTCAAAGCATTTATTTCAATTAAACCATTAACAGGCACTTTTGAAATATCAAGGAGTTTTATTTATTTTTCAAAAAGAAAGTTGCAATCCTAACTAATATTATAATTAATGAGTTTTTTTTTTTGTTTGTTACGTTTTCACGCTAAAACGGCTGAACAGATTTGGATGGATTTGTCACATGGGTAGACCATGACCTGGATTAGGGATATTTTTTATCTCGATATTCCCATAGAATCGAGACTTATGCGGGAGAAACCGCGAGGTACAGCTAGTAATAAAATATTATTAATTAAAAATCACTTACCAAAAGCATTCGATTCAGTCTATAGAGATCCATGTCGGTATTATCATTTACTATTTTAAACTGTAACAAAGGAAAAGTATCATAAAACAACGTCCTACTGCTGCACTCAAACGTCACTTAAAAATATCCATTTTCAACTTTAACTCACCATTTCACTGTCAACACAAAAGTATGACGGATTGAAAACGTTTCAATTTTGATCACAATATGTGCTAAGATAAAAAATAAAAAATAAAAAAAAGGTCAATTATTGATGGGATTTATTTAACTTACGTGTCTGGGTGCGGCTGTAAAACCAATATAATTTCTGGAATACTCACAACTTCTTCAAACGGGAAGACGCTTATAATGTCCAATAAGAAGGCATGCTTCAAGTATCTTGAAACAGTCAACAGTGGATGGGTGACCAGTAAGGACTTGTCATTGTAGTAAGCCACATACGCCATTATGACAATGTCTATGTATAATATGACATCCGACCAGTTGTATGGGCCACCATGTTTGTGTTGTTTTGACTGAAAGAAATTGCGTAAGAATTTAGTGGAGGATCAGGGCCTAGTAGATCAAGGAGAAAGAAGCATCATTTCTTACGTGTAATAAAATTTTACGAAGCAGGTATAGGAATTGGTTAAGGGTTCAAACAGAGCCAACCTTCTCGTGACGGTGCCAAAAAAGCCTTAGGAATACATTCAGTAAATTATCCCATCCCGTGTGGTGAGCGTCTCAATGGTCATCTTTTATCTTTCAAAAATATATGGAAAAGGCCGCGCAATAGATTCCGCCTTCCCAGTAACCTAATAAAAACTCTAAAGCACACTCGACACTTTACATAACTTTAACTCACATACATTTCCCCAAGACATACTACAGTAACACAATAAAACATGCAAACTTACAGCAATATCGTACGGCACAGCGAATATGTAAAACACTGCGACTAGGAAGCGTACGCCACACCAGAACTTCAGGAACATTCCATGGGGAGTAATGCATCCAGGCACGAAGAGATACCTGAGGTGTCTGCACAACACACGAGTTATCAGACACCAGCAAAAGTACACACATGAATCATATTTTAAAATTGTGTTACTGCTAAAATAAGTAAAGTTTGGACTGGTATTTGTATGAGGATCGAAACCAAAAACTGCGGACGCAACATGGAGGGTGGCTACATAATGGTAGCTTTCTGCTGTGCCCGACAGGGTCCATAATGATCTTAATATAAAATATATTAAGATCACCCCTAGAAGAACCCTGCCGGGATCAGTTACATTCTCATTGTGGAATTCAATAAATGATTGAGTAAAAACAATAAAAACAATCTTTAGAGCGAACTGTTCTGACATTACATTTCACATATCTGATGCCAAGAAAATTTAGAATAATGGGATAGGATAAGGACAGCAGAAGCGACATACAATTTAGTGGAACTAAAAACTACAAAATCCTGTTATGATGCTTCTACATACCTACCGATGACGCTTCTGGCCGACTGCATTTACTACATTCAGAATAGTTTTAAAGACTGGCCCTGTTATTTTAACTAATGCATCTGGATTTTGTGAAATGTTTTTCTTCTGAATGGGCCATTGTTTTTCGAAAACGACGAACAAAGCCAAGTTTAAAATGCTGTTTCATATACATACAATATACAAGGCTAGAATCCTGCTTTTTGCGGATGAAAGGAGTTTATTCTGACGACGTGATATAAATTAGCTTTCATGTAAAAAGGGTATGAGTTATCCGCGAATAAATTAGGCAATTTACTGAGGATGTTATGTGAAGTAACATTAATGTATGAATAATGAAAATATAAAGCTCAAAAGAGGATCAAGGTTCTCTAAACCAATACAATATACAATATCTATACCTATATTATATTAATAAAAAGACAAGTCCTAACTGACTGACTGTCTCTTCAACGCCCAGACCAAACCCTTTGGACCTAGAAAGCTGAAATTTTGCACAGAGGTTCTCTTTTTAATGTAGGCAAGGAACAAGTAAGGATTTTTTTTAATTCAATCCCTAAGGGAGTCTAATAGGGGACGAAAGTTTGTATGAAAAATCTTATTCCTTGAGGTACCTAATAAACATAAAATTTCGCACGGATACGTACCTATCTGAATAAATTATAATGTTGGAAATTTTTGTTTTTTTTAAATTACCCCCTAAAGGGGGGTTGGGGTGTATCAAAGTTTGTATTAAAGAATTTTAACACGCTGTCCGAATAGCTCGAAACTCAGTATTACTTAAAACCGAAAATAAAGAATAACGTGTATCAGTGTTTTTCGAAAATCTACCCCTAACGGGGTGAAAAGTGGTAGCCAATTTTACAGGAGAGGATTTTACTGCATGGTGCTGCTTGAAAATTTGTATAATAACTATAACATAAAAGTCGAATAAAGAAAAAGTCCCCTTAGGATATATTACCTGAGAAAACACATAGGGTACTTTTAATCCCGGTAGTAGGTTCCCGTGAGATATTTTCCTACAACCACGCGGGCGAAGCCGCGGGCAAAAGCTAGTCCTAAATGTGAAAGTAGGCAACTTTCAATACGCCAGTATCTATATTTAAAGCAGCTTATTGTTATGTCATGTTTATTAAGACGAGCCTTTCCATAATAATGAATTGTTCCCAATTAAAGCTTGTTCTAACAAGTACGCCTGTTTTAACAAGTATTGTTCTCACAATAATAGAGCTAATTAATTTAATAATATTGTATCACAAAGACGTACATACCTCAATACGCCTAACTTGTTGAATGTCTTCACGTAATGGCCCCTCTGTTCTCTTGTGGCAAATACCACGAAACTTTCCTTTATCTCTTGCTAAAACAAATTATTTACTTTTCAAACTAGTGCGGTAAGTAAACTTGTGTAGTGTTGTATGATTTGAGGACGCGTAACTGTTACAAGAGTCTGTTATGTAACGGGTTTGTTTAAACTCACAATTATAATACACTAACTTCTGCCCGCGAGTTCGTCCGCATGAAATTTCTTGTTCCCCCGTACCACACCATAGCATTGTATCGCCTGCCCGCGCTATTACTTCGATTTCGATTAGCGTTATTTCTAATTTTATTAAATTTAAAATAGTGTTAATAGTGTTAATAGCATATGGCCTTCCTGAAGAATTGGGCTAGCAAATGCAAAAATATTTTTTCAAATCCGATTGGTAGTTCCGGAGATTAGCGCTTTCAAACAAACAAACAAACAGAAAAACAAACTCTCAAAGCTTTATTAATAAGAAAGAAAATACATTTATTTAGCACAGACTAATAGGTACAAATACATACAACAGATAAAAAAGATATAATAAAAAATCAAATAAAAAGTGTAAAGTACGATAAATAAAATGGTAAATGGTAATTGTAAAACAATGATGACGATTTTCAGCCCTTCGTTATCACATTATGAGATATGGAGGAAAAAACTATTGATTTTCCTACCAAAAAAACAAGTACCCTACACTGAACAGCCGCGGTCGTCAACACTAAATGGGGCAGTCTATCTCTCATACAAAATTGTATTAATAAGGAATAATAATTGGAAATCAATGAAATAGTGCTATAAAAAAAATTAAAAGAAAAAAAAACATTTTATTTAGAGCGCCACTGACTCATAGACACAAAATACTCACGCAGTCACGTTACATACACAACACTAGTAATTCAATTCAATTCATACCAATTCAATTCAATTACAATGCCAATGACTATAGGCATGATGGTATACTTACTGCAATTCTGTTCGTCTTCGCGTCCAATCGACCGGTCAGAGGTTTCGCATCTTCATAACAGGCAGCTTGGGTTTTGAGTTCTTGGTCTTCTAAAGCCTGTGTGTTATAGGCAGAATTTTAGTATCAGGGTGCACGGAACAATATGAATCTAGATTATTTTAATTGAATGTGTCCCATTTGCGCTAAAACCATTCATTCCACTGCAAACCGCTCTTGGAAAATTTTGATTTACGTAATCATGAACTGCATTTATGATACTTTAATTCTATTACAGTTTGAAATAGTAAATAATAATACTGACATGGATCTTTATTGACTGAATCGAATGCTTTTGGTAAGTGATTTTTAATTAATAATATTGTATTAGAGCTGAACCCCGCAGTTTCACCCGCATAAGTCTCGATTCTGTGGGAATATCGAGATGAAAAGTATCCTATACCCTAATCCAGGTCATGGTCTACGCATGTGACAAATTTCATCCAAATCTGTTCTGCCGTTTTAGCGTGAAAACGTAACAAACAAACAAACTCATTTTCGCATTTATAATATTAGTTATGATTACTTCAATTTATAAATGTTTATTAATTATTATTATTATGTCGTATCTATATGTATTTTACGGTGTATATACATGAATAATAATATAAATTGCTTTTCACTTCACTATCATTAAATTTCTAAATATTAGCTTACATACTCCAACGTAAATAAACGCTTACAAAAAGATCCAAAGGAAATTGAGTGGGCGAGTAACCGACGAGGAAAATCGAGTCGAAGAACGTTAAACGAGTTTACACTCAAATTGTATTTCTGTGAGTGTCATTTTAATTTCGGCTAACATATCAAATTCTTGATGGTGAAATTCACCAATAAAAACTGAACGCGATCAGCGCATAAACCTAGTTTAAGAGCTGTCAGTGTCATTATTTTCATTGGAATATTGACACTGACAGCTCTTGAACTCGTTTTAGATGTGCTGATCGCGTTCAGTTTCATTGGTGAAATTTGCACTTAATGTACCTAGTCAGTTTCCACTGTTTTTCTGGTTTTAAATTATTATCTCAAACTCAAACTGGCCCTTTGAAAGAAAGTTGAAACTAGTAAAGTTCAGCTATATATAAGCACATCAGTTTCCCAATCACTGAAGCGAATTTGATTTTATACTTCATAAATCACATGCCGCCTGACTCAAGTTCAAAATTATGACTCAAGTTAATATGAATACTTATGTTATTGTATTATTAAGTGAGATGCACAACTGTAGGGTCTCCAGGAAAATGACCTACTTCTTGCTTGGCATTCTTGCACCCAGCCATTGCCAGAATCGGATAATCTGCCTAACATTACATACTAAATTGTTATAAGTACATAAAACTAGAACAGCAAACAGCTATGTACAACATTGCAAGCACACCCAGACGTTAATACATCAGACACAGACGCAGGCACACAAAGGTTTCCCTCAGTAACAGAGTAGATATGTAAAGAAGGTTGACTTCATACAACGAGCGAAAACAGGCGCACGCACACGCAGACACGTAGGTAGATACGTACGGTGATAGCAAACAAATGCCGGTCGCGAATGTGCTTGCACTCTCTGTACGTTAACCATGTCTATGTGGGCGTGCGTTTTCGTTAATTGTATAGAGACAACCTTCTGTACTTATTTATTCTGTGGCTCATCTGTTGTTGCGCAGCGATATTAAATGCATGAATCACCGTGATAATGGGGTGACTAATGTCCGGGAACGTTCCCCAGCATTGCACCAGGGCACTGTATTCCACATGCAGTAATATGCAGTTTGTTGACGTCACCACCGTGTATACCTGGACAAATTATATTTTCATTACGGTAATATAGTCATGAATACTGCCTTTGTTGGCACTGATCTGCATAGGACGTGTTGTTATAAAACATATATTTATCTACACACTAAATAATAAAATTTACTTTTCACCTCACAAGCTCGGAAAGATTCTGTTTATCATTCGAAATCTGAGTGCAAAAGTGCATTGTATCCGCTAGCGTGGAAAGAGTTTTTAAAATTCGAACCTTTCTATTCAATAATTTTCTATGCCGGTCCACTGAAAATGCATAAATACTTATTTCATGTCAATGCGCCAACCTCATTTTTAGAATAATCGCACTGGCTAGTAAGACGACTGCATTATTATTTAAGCTGTTTTTCTTGCACCTAACATTTTCCTCGCTGTAGTGAGGTGAAAAGTGATGTTTCGCTCGGCAGCAAAGTTATTCTGCGACCTTTGAAACCTTCGGAACGCTCAGGTTTCAATACAATTACTCGCGCCAAAAAACAACTTTGCAGCCTTGCATAACAAATAACTATTTGTACCTAATTATAATTTCAAGCTCAACTTGTCATCATAATCAAACATATCATCATCTGCCCAATCTTTTCCCAACTATTTTGGGGTCGGCTACCAGTCTAACCGAATGCAGCTGAATACCAGTATTTTACATGGAGCGACTGCCTATATAACCTCCACAACCCAGTAATACGATACCCGTTGGTATGACTGGTTGGCAGACTTTCGGGCTTCTGACGACCCGTAACGACTGACAAAGATCCACGAATGACAGCCGGGACCAACGGGTTGAAGTACTCTCCGAGGCACGGAGGGGTTTTGGTATGCGTAGCTTAACGTGATTGATCGACCTGCGGTTGTTATTATTTAGCCACAAGCCAATCAAAACATACAGTAAAAATATATTCGGAATTTATAAAAAATATTTTACAATCACCTTCCCCGAAAAACGTTACTGCGGTGTAGATGAAAATTTGTATTTAAAACAAACCGGGCAGCTTTCGAAATTATTTAATTAAAGTTAAGATAATGAAACAGAATTCTGTTTTGTATATTAGGGAAGGAAAATATTAACCTAAAGTCTATTTTATAAACATTAGGTAAACTTGAATATAGAAATTTTACCTTAGGTAAGCCAAAGAGCATTTCCACAACACCGAAATGGGTGCCGGGTCCTATGATCATTTGTCTTTTACCAAGATGATTCAACATGTAACAATGGCCCTGTAAACAGTGCTCTCGTTAGTGGGGTCTTAACGAACTTAGTACTTAGATCTTAATCACTTTAATGACTCTAGTGGAATGTTAAGTAATGTGAATGTGATTTTTGTTTGTCTAATCGTTGGAATTGAATCCCAATACGCCAAAGGCTGAATTTTTTTAGAAATCACATTTTCTACACATTCAAACAAACAAAAAACAGGTCAAGGCGTGTCGGACCATGCACAATGAAGGGTTCCGTAGTTGGGATGAATTTATCCCAAAAGCAAACTTAATATTGTATGTGTGCAACACATGGTCTGCCTTATATCGATATACGTCACGGTCGATTCTGAACTCCAACTGCAAATGTAAAAAAAAAAATTTATGTAATAAAACTACAAATTAACGATTTCTAGGTATTTACTACCTTTACTTGTACCTTGCTTCTTGCCAAATTTCATGATTCTAGGTCAAAAGGAATAAGTCGCATAAATGGCCGTACTTTTTTTATGCTTTAACTTAGAAACTTGATTTTTTATAACTCCAAGGGACCGTAGACCTGCGTATTTGATATTAATTTCAACTTGATACTTCTACGCGTTCCTGAGAAACAGACAGACAGACGGACAACGAAGTGATCCTATATAAGGGATCCGTTTTGCCTTTTGAGATACGGAATCCTACAAAACAATCATAGGAAGATTGAAATAAGTAGGTCCTAATTCAAAGCATTTTGCTGAATTTTATGACAGATTAAACAAGGTTCCACTTTAACTTGTTGATGCAGATTTTGAATAAAAAATAATAATAAAAAACCCTATGGAGTCAGAAAGACTTACTTTTTGCAAGATATACATGTCTCGTCCGATATCAGCAGCATGCTGTACCACCTCATTGTCAGGCAGCACCAACTTCCTTGTATTACTGGCCACAGTCTGCAGGAAGTCCCTGTTCAATACCTACGAACAAATTCAAATGCTCCACATCTGTCATGGACGCTCTATTTAAGATAAACTCGCTTTTGTTCACTGTTTTTAATCACGATGAAAATTTCTGATGAGAAAGTTTTAAAATAATTTAAAAAAAAAACGTTTTTCAAGAATATTTTCTTATTCTTTCTTAAATAATGTGCTTACATATGATGCAAAATATATCGTTCGTGATATAATCGTACAACATAGACTATACAACCATCTCAAACACTTCGCCGGGATAAACAAAGTGATTATTATCTAAAAATCTAATTAGTTTACTGATGGCATGTAGTTTTAGAAAACACAGAACTGAATGACAATTTCCCAGGTAAACACCGAGTAAAACTGAATATCTATTAACAAGCTTTTTACTCGTTCCAGCTGCCGGATAGTTGGCACCGGATACCCGGTAGCTAATGTTTAGTTGAACCGGGTACGTGTGAAGTCCCCACCCACTTGTAGAATTTGAAGATGTCCGTTTTTCACCGGATAACGAACCATTTTTTTCACCGGATTTGCGGTGGTATTTAAGTTGAAACAATGGAAGTATGCATCAGACCCCGGACCGATGTAAAAAGAACGGGTGTGGACTGCGGCGTCTATCCGGCAGCCGACAAATATGCAAAGTGTTTTATATGTCTTATCTACAGCTGCGAAAGCGCTTGCATTATGGTGGATGCTCCGAGGTAGCCCGCGAAATTCATTTTTTATTTTTTTTTGCAATTTACAGGTCAGTGTCATTGTATGTTGATTATAATATGATTCGCGACCGTAACAAATATGGCTTTACAGAATTATAATCATTAGAATTAGCAATACAACTCCTTAAGTCTAATCCTCAAATGTCATGATTTCATGAAATAGTCATTCAATAGGATTAGGTATATGAACTTAGAGAGTTTTATTGATGATTTTTATGACCGTAATTCTATAAGTAAATATCTAATACTGTCGCGAATCATATTAAGATCAACATACAACCCGATACGGACCTGCAAATGGCAAAAACCGTAAGAAAAATTGAATTTCGCGGTCTACCTTGGAGCATTCACCTTAAGGAAAGACTAAATTGCCAGTACCAACAATCTAACAATATTCTTAGAAATGCTAATCAACGAGGCAGGAATAAAATAAGACTAGAGTTTTACTACATATGGAAAGTTACATTCAAACAGAGACATATCTAGTCGGTAGTAGGTACCTATAGAATATAAATGTACCTGGAATAATGGGCAGAAAAGCAAAGTTTCGACCATTTCTATAGAAAGTACTTCTTGCTGGATATTTGTGGACATATCATTAAATATTTCTTCCGTAGAAACCGAATGATTGTAGTACCTGTATTGTAATACGTGATTTAAATATGGCAACTAAATTATCAGTGAAATCGGAAATTAATCACAACTAAAATCTTGCGTTGATCTGTTTTGTTTTTGATGCCCCTTTGTAGGCTTCACCGTTTTTAAATCGAATAAATAGTCATAAAATATGAAAACTTAAGAAACTTGTGGTGAAATAAACTTTTACTTAATCCACTTTATAGACCACTTTGGTTATAATAAAATGAATCCAACGCTTCGCTCACCATTGCACACAGAAGAACTTTTTCACCCGCGCCTTGATTTTTCCACTAACGTGATTTACGGAGAGGAAATAAAACAACTCCCTCATGGATTCCTACGAAAGATGGATGGAGTAATAAATAAAGTCCAGGAAAATATTTAGCTCTAACATTATAATGAAGATGGAAGAATATGTCATACTGTGCACTAATTGGACGCCTTTATAGCACCTTCATGATTTATATTGTAAGGTTTAATATTAATAAAACGTTATTCATACTCGTTATATTTATATTATTATCAGGGAAATCTAGTTTGTTCTTATCTGTTTAGGATTGAAATAATGAAGACAAGAACTGTCTGTTGAACTGTACAATGATATCTTATAAAAGAAACGAAGTTTAAAAAGATTGGATTCGTAAATGAAATAAAAAGTAGATATACCTATTTATAGATAATAAATTTATCATCGATTTTCACAACCCAATAGATAAACAATAACAAAAAACCGGGTCATTGGACAGTTGAAATACAATCAATTCTGTTTCTATCATTCATGTTCAGTGATTCAGAAGATTCGGATATTGTTCTTGTTGTTCGACGCTGATTAAAATTGTATTTCTCCTATTTTAAACGTTGATTAACTAAAGGTATGTAGGGAAGTTATTTTCATTAAAATTCCTCAGGGAATATCCTTCTGAATTCTAAATTGTAGGATCAATCGAAACAATATCCTACCTTTTTTTAATCACGTTCTAAGCATGAATTACCAGTGCCTATTGGTAGCGATCGGCATTTTCACTTGAAAAATAATGAGATTACGTGCTATTTGAATTAAGAATGTTTGCGTAGGTACCTTGAATTAAAAATGTTTGCGTAAATACCTTGAATTTTAACCTCCTATATGTGGATAGCAAGTAGTTGCTGCAGATCCTTGCTGTGTAGAAGCAACTCAAATATGATCCCAAGACGAAGAGGATCATTACCTGAAACACAACATTTTGGTTTAAGCCTCGTGCAAACGCCCCGATGGCGTGACCCGACTCTAACAATACAATTTCTAAGAAAACTTCACGGTAGAACCGGTGTCGCGTAGCGCCGTCGCGTCGCGCCAGTCTTGTGTAAAATATCTTTTTGGTTACGACATACATCTCCAGATTGCTTCAGGCGCGTAGACAATACGCGTGTTTCACTACAAGTATCCCGACTCGAGCTTTTTTTTTTAATTACTTCGGTTATCGTCGTTAGTTTAAGATAGCAGACCCATCTCACCCGTATATGGATGAAGTGTCCTGCAGGCTCCTAGTAACCCAGCTGAGTGCATCTCTTTACGTGCGTATACCTACAACGTCATAACTAGACAAGGACTGAGGACGATGCGGCGTAAACACACGAGGATGAAGATATATAGTTTTTATTAGGTAGGTACATTGACTTTGTTACGTAGCTATATAAAATTTGCATGTCTATAAAAGTGTCACCACTTTATATCGCTGGCGGGGTGGTGTCGCTTATCATAGTACTCTCAGGGCGCCCATTTAGAATTTATAATTAAATGCGTGGGTTGCCCGTCATAACTCGAAGCTCATGACACATTTAAAATATGGACGTATAAAAACGCATCTGTGGTAATCCGAGTGTGAATATATTATAAGTTTATTGTACCAACCTATATTTTTTTATTACACAATATGTTGGGTAGAAGAAGTGACATACTTTAAGGGCGTTGCCTCATTAGTGCGTTGCGTCGCGTCGTCGCAACGGATCAACGCTTTGTATGCCACGCCTGCGTTGCGACGACGCACGACGTCGCAGCGCAAGAGGACGACGCACGCACCTCAGTCAGTATCCACAATGAATCAGAACAAACGTGTTCTATTGTTGCTTTTTTACTGTCCGTCGTCGCACCGGAGCTCCGACAGCGCAGCGCATCACCCTCCCCCCGCTTCATCTCTCGTCCGCCGATCCGTTGAAACGTCGCGGGCGACGACGCAACGCTATAATGTGGCATGTCATTTCAAATATATGGAAAACGACGCAGCGTTGTCACTGCGACGACGCAACGCAACGCACTTATGAGGCAGAGCTCTAAAGGAGAGTAGTGTTCATGCAAACGAAGAACTTATAATATAGGATCAACTCTGAAATATGAAAAAAATATCAGCTGTTCCATACAAAAGTGCATTCTAAGACGATCAAAATACATTTATGTAACAGTTGATGTTTCAGTCTCTCAAAGTATCTCCTTCTTTTACCTAGCACACTGCTTACCTCCTCTGACGTAATATGAGAAATCAACATGTAATTAAATGTAGGTAATATTGTTACGAAATGTCGTATACCTACGCAACTCACGAAGAAACAATTCTATGGGCTAACTTATCAGGTAACAATAAAGCAATATTTCCAATATCTAGTAAATCTTACGTGACTGAAACCACATGAAATAACATAGGCCCATAATAAATCGAACCCTACACTCCATAAAACTTTTCGTGCATTGAACAAAATTTCAGAGAAAAATATATGGTTATGGTGCGGGAGGTAATGGGAAACATACGTGGGGTAAAATATGAAGTGTTTTTGTATGGGTCGCTAAGGTTCGCGTTTTTACGATAGACTACACTGGCTTTCAGGATAGCTGAACTTTTATTATTTATAGTGGCATACTAAATCTTGCTTTTATCAATATTTTTTTTAAATATTAACGGATAAAACGATGGTTTTGTAAAAGATAGATAGATAGAACACTCTTTATTATGTACACCATAAAAATTACAGACATGATTTGATGTTTTGTTTTGACATGTTTTTTTCTTGGGAAAATATTTTTTTATTTCCAACACTCCGGATTAATGTTGCATTTAATTTATAATCCATTTCATTGAACAAAAACGAAATAATTAATATAAAACAACGAAATAAAAGAATCTCAATTAAATCAAGAAGTGGAGACCAAACGGTATCCTCAAAACACATAGGTAGGAGTTAGTTACCTAACTATCAGAACAATGATTTTAATCTTGGCTTATGTTCATTTTACAGGACTCTCATTCATGTAGTTCTGCGTAATACCTACATAAGTTACATGAGTTTCGATTTAACGTTTCTGAAGATCACACAACCGCTTCCAAGTAGAGTTTCCTGTAACTGAACGGATTACCTGCCCGTTACCAACGCTATTTAACACATCCCGAGCAGTGTAATTCCAAAAATGTATATATAACAGAAACTATGTGCCTATTATCGACAAACATGCAATGTTGAATGTCAAGCAAAGGGTGCTTTAGCATACTCTCTATAACATGAGCTGCGATTCTTAAATGTGCGTCGAACACACCGGGTAGCATTTTTACCACGATTATTTGGGCTATTAGCCTGTGAAAATCGCGTCGCGCCTGTTTCGCGGGAGCTTTCAGTTCGTGCTAACTCGAAAGAAGAAATAATAGTGACAAGTATAGGTAGTTGATGTTCCAACAAAAATTCACGAAAATAACAAATAAAAATTATAAAAATAAATACTTCTCTTTGATTCTCTTTGAAGATGCACCATCCTATTAAAATTTCATTCAATTAATAATTAGCATCGACGGGCTGTCTGACCCGCACCGTATTCGTTTTTTTACTTTTTTTACAACTACCTCACAATGTTATAAACTATTTTTTAAACATAGGTAAGTTATGTATATTAAAAGTGTTTCGACATCCGGACAAACCTATTGAGGTGTTTGTGATAATTCTATTTATATTTTGTTTTGTTCCTTAATTAATAAACAATAAAAAAGGTACCTACTCTTAATGAAAGGTAATACAACAATTTTTTACCAAGAATTAGGGTTGCTACACACATGTTCGGCTTGGCATGATTCACACACCCGGGCGGCAACGTAGAATTCATATGTAGGTATGTGTAGATATATGGAAAAAGACGCTCGGCTTAGCTCGAATTTTACCTACCCGACCCGTACATGATGCAGCGAGGGTAGATGCCGAACCGAGTATGCCGATCGACACGAGCCGAATGAAAGCCGAATACTATGGGGCCGGCTTTGTTATTCAACAAATGCTGCCGATTCACTTAGGTACTACTTAAACCAAAGTTACTTTCTTATTTTTACCTGACCAATAATGGAACATTAGCTTTATATAGCACTTACAACCATAAGATCGAGGTCGCCAGACGCGATCGCCGAGTTGCCAGTACCAGTGAACACGGATGTGCCAAACAGAAAGGACGTCTTCATAGGAACCTCGTGATGCGCCTCAATGGCCATGAACACCTTCGTCTCCCAGTATATTAGTTGGTACATCCAGGAGTTCTGTTGGAAATTAATGTTGTTTTTTTTTAACTATGAGCCTAAAGGCTTTGAACAGATCCTCTTTCATCACTTTTCTACATATCCATTCTGATCCATTGTGGACCAGCGAACCGCGCGTACACACGGGGCTCACCGCACTTTTTTTGCATGATAATACGTTGCACTGCGGTCCGTTGCGACTGTAACGAGTACGCTTGGCTATTAACACCCGGTTTCTCAAAGGCCAATACAATACAAAAATTATCTGATTAATCGTCAAACTCATGTTGATTGTTAACTGCTGTGATTGATTTGATTGAAATAGCAACTTTCAATCAAATTAATTGACATGGGTCAGCAACTGCGTTGATTAGACTTTTAGAAACCGGTTGTAAACGTACGTTGTAGGGGAAGTACGTCCAAAATGACATAGACGGACAAAATGACACACCGGGCTTTTTTCGAAATTGGCAGGCTACAATGCTGCAGTTATCTTATCATCATGTGACTTCAGCCATGTGCTGGTATACCTGTCAAGTTGTTAGCGCTATTGGCTCAGTCATGCCGGTGTAACTAGTACGAACGTGTTTTGTGCGCGTAAAAGTTTTTTGTTTTGATGGATTTCGTCCTGTTTTTGGTGACTTTTACGGGTTTTTTATTGCATATTTTAATGTAAATTGAAGTATGAAATCAAAATCAAAAGTCATTTATTCGCACTAGGCTGAGAATCAGCACTTTTTGAACGTCAAAATTACATAAGACAGTCCCCCAAAACGCCCACCCTGCACCACTTGCTAGTGCTTTAGCTGGGAAGAAGAAGTGGCGCAACAAACTCCCCAGCAGCACAGCTGTCTGTTCAGTTAGAAAAATTGATTCTATACAATAGTAGTATGTATAAGTATTAATATAATTATCACGTGTTAATAGAAATTATGACTTATTTATTGTTTTGATAAGCTGTGGGGCAAAATGACATACTTACATTCGGGGCAAAACGACATAAGCTGATGGCTCAGACTACAATAATGATCCCAAAAAGCAGACAGGAAAATGAAGAAGATAGGTACAGAAGACTGATAACGATGAGGACTGAGACGTACAAGATTTTCCAGCTGCGTTGAACGGTGTCGGCGATGATTGCAGATACATTTACTGTAAGGACCTCTTTTCTCATTCCAAGCTGGCTATGGTGCAACAAGTGTCTTGGGCTCTTAAATCATAGGTATGCTGATTTTCCCAAGAAGACCAAACCTTCGTCTGTGAAATATGTGCTTCATAATTTTCGTGTTTAATATGTATGTCATTTTGTCCGTATATGGACAACATGAATTTCCTTAGAGGTTGTGATTAATTTAAATTATATTTTTTATACGGTTAATATTCAATTAAAAGTTTACGTAGGTAACAACTAATGAACCAAAGATGATTATTCTAACTAAACACTGAATGTAACTATTTTAAATAAAAATGTATGATTAAAAAACAAAACCGTATGTCATTTTGGACGTAGGTACGTCCTTTAAATATTGATTAGAAGTAGGTACACAAATAGTAAAATAGCCGTTTGAGTTAACTGTACAGCTGTGTAGGTCGCAGATGGATTTTAAAATCGGTTGTTTTACATAACCGCTTGCTGTTTTACAAAACAGCTCTGTTATGTAAAACAGCTGAACGACGTTTAGTGGTTTTTTTTGGGATTCAGAGGCTTCGTATAATTGTGTAACCTCATAAATGTCAATAAAGTTTTTTTTTTTTTAGATGCTCCGGTTAGACAGCGTGAAAACAACCGTCAGATTGTAGGTTATAGTTCTATCTAATATTGCCGCTCGTCAATAATGGCGTCCGAAACAAAAATGACCCCAACTCAAAGGAAGACAATGATTTTAAGGACTAAGTATTATTTGGATACAACGTTTGATGTGGGTTTTGAACTTTCCATCGCTAAGTTCTGTAACCGATTTTGGCAACTTGTTATAAAAGAGGACACTGTATAAAAGAAATTACTTGCTTGTTTTAGTTAATCTAACTCATATCAATTTCATGTTTACGAGTAGATTGCTAAAGGCTTGATGATTATAATGATACTAAGATTTAACGCTGATTCTTAAAAACATACTTTAGTCAGAAATTATAATAATATTTAAGTTTATAATTACCGTACGACACAATTTCCTCGGACAAGCATAAAGATACAAGAAACATCCAGACCAGTAGCAAAATATAACAAATATGAGGAAGAACTTCATCAGGATCAGCAGCTGTAAGTTATAATTGGACGGTATTTAATATTCTCCGACAGTTTGAGGTAACTCTGCTGTAGGATATAATATAAACAATTATAAATGAAAGTCGTTTTTTGTGTCAGTCTGTGTGACCGCGTTGTTCTTCTAAACTGCGGAACGGATTTTGATAGGGATTTCACCATAATTTAGAGAATTTATTCCGGACAGTTTATATGTATAATACATTTATATTAAAATTACTTATAATAAAGAAATCTCGATGTTTTTGCAGTCGTAAAAACCGTGCGAAGTGGCGGGTCGCTAGTACTTACATACAATGTTAGACCAACCAAGGCTGTATTCAAGGAGAATATAACCACTAAGTTTAGTAGTGGAAGCGGGTTGAAACTGTATATGTGAAACTGTGGTTTCTGAACTGGCAAGAGCTCAAATGTATGAGGTAATAAGTACAAGGATTTCATTAAGGTATTACAAGGGTTTAATCAAATATCATGTTTGTTAAGATGACTATTTATTACTACTATTTGTAATTCCATCAGTTGACATTTAAAATCCTTTAGCATAGCCGACCTCGTAATTGCCTTATCATCTTAAGGTTCAATATCACTTGTACGTCATTTAAAGACAACGTCTATTTGTCATGTGACAGTTAGAATTTCAACATTAGTGAAGTTTAAATTTTCTACGAATTGTTGACATGATTGTTAAAATAATGACGAGGTCGACTGTACCAAGAAATTACTTAGCTATGTGTAAACTAAAAGTGTAAACCTACCGTTTAAGAGTTATAAAACCTACCTTTACATGGCTATCAAAATTCTCAGCCCACTTGTTAAGATAGTCCCATACATGCCATACTTGAAGTATAGGGAAAAGTATGGCTATCTGACCGGCCACCGTCTCTCCTTGAGGGTCTAAAGTGTCAGTGAAGATTGCCACAGGGAATACAGAGACGATGTCTAGGTAGAAACCAACCGTTGACATTTTAATTTCTGCAATTTCTTTTACAGTTTCTTTTCGTATGTTCTGTAAAAAAAATGTTTTAAAACATAATAATGTGAACGCGAGGTGAAAGCAGTTGGGGCCTACCACAAGCTCTTAAAGCAGTATTATTACAATCTTACTTTGACTTTTCGTACCATGACGTCCTTAAAATAAGCTTATTATGATATTGAATTAATGTTGTTTTCTTAGCGGTTTCGGTGACGTCACCTCTAAAACTTCATTCAATTCGTACCACGAAGTGTCTTTTGACAGCTAGCAGGAATGTTTTACGTCAAATTTAGCCATCATAAAAAAGTTCCTCGGACTCGACGGAAATATTATTATTTTGCAAATTTATAATTAAGAAATCATTATCGTGTCCTTTAAAGTAAGTCAAATGTATTTATTTACGTAAACTTGCCGAATGAATTGTGTACCTAGTGATTTTAGTCCATGGGTAATTCATTTCGTGTTTGATTGTAGATGGCAAATATGTATACGAAATGTTTTGTAAAAAACGCAGAACCCAACAGTACAAGAAAGCGGCGTCGTATGCAGCTACGTCAGGAAGCAACCCCTTCAATTTTATTTCAAAACACTAATCACCGAGTCTGACCATACATATTGTTTTGAACTATCTTCGTCAAAACATTACAGAAAAAATGTTTCTTTGTTTTAAAACTTATTCACTGAGTAACCGTGTTTAACCTTACCTTGATTCCATGTCGACTTTGTAGCCAGTTAAATCTTATTCCATTATAATACAATAAGTTCAACCACTTAGAGTATAGTACTTGAAAACAAAAAATATCACTACATCGAGTTTCAAATTTCATTCTGCTATAAACACATTTATGTCACAACTTAGTCATAGCTTATTTTTAATTGTTTCAATTGTTTTTCTCAGTTTGCAAAGCAAAATCTTTAATATTTGCGTTCATTTCATGGAAATTACTCATAAAAATTAGATTGTAATGCAAAGTAACATTTTTTAAATAAAAATATATAATATTTAGCTTCAAGACTTATTTCGACGTACTTCGTAATAGCGATTCGGACCAACGTGTGAAAGGGACAGCGCTATACAGTTCGTATAGCGTAGTTTCTCTTCGACTATCAGCAGGGAATAGACAAATCTTACAAATTGTTCATTCTTTCCCAGCACTAAGCAGGAATAAAACAATATTGAATGATGAAGGTCATGGTACGAATAGGAGTAATGTTATTGTAAGCTTGAAACAAAACTCTCTTGAAATAAGATTGTTTCGTAAAAGATTGTGGTAAGCCCCCAGAGGCGGTAGGAGAATAAGTAATTATGTCAATATAAATAGATAGTACAAATACTGGATTAAAACATTAATCCTAACTATATTGTTATTCTGCTATATATATATCTTTTCTATAGTACATATAAGATAGTGGCAAAAAATGATGAGATAAACGCTGATAAGAATTAAAAGAAAAAAAGATAGGAATTAGGACAGACATGGAGTAGTTAGCAAAAAGAAAAAAAATGTTAAAAAATCATAATAATTACGATATAAATAACTAGCTTCTGCCCGCGACTTCGTCCGCGTGAAATTTCGGCCCTCGACCCACCAACACACAACCCTTCGCCCGCCGGAGCTATTACATCACTTTCACTTAGCGTTCTTTCAGACTTTTTTTATTTTTGCTCGGCCCCTTGGGTAGTAGCGTGATGTTACATTCCTCAACAATTGGGCTATCCAATGTTAAAAGATTTTTTAAATCCGACTAGTAGTTCCGAAGATTACCCCCTACTTACAAACTTACAAACAAACAATCTTTTACCTCATATTAGCATAGATTAATATTAGTATAGATAGGTAGTCTTTCATTGATTAACGTCTCAGTACCTACATATCGGCCATTTTAGTCTAGTAATACCTGTGCAAGGCCGTGTCGTTACCAATTCTTTACGAGGACATACTTAACTATTCGACCTCCAGCGGCTACGGTGCGGTTCCGACGCAGTTTACATTAGAACACACGGGTAACGATCCTGCGGTCTCGTTTGTAGACAGCCTAAACCTTCCCATTACACTCGAGCAAAACCATAGCAATACATCAACGTTTACACCAATTGTGAATCAAACCTCACAATGTCATTAATTGATTTGAATTAACCGAGTATACGCCACCAAACCTCCCTTTGTGCCGTTCGATCCAATCAAGCAGGCTCTTTGTGCGCCACAATAATAACTACAATAGAGAACTGGGCCTTTATTTGCTACAGTTTATAGGGTCCGTCTGTGCGTAAGCATTTACCTGAAACCTAAAACTTCTTATTTATTCTTATTGTTTTCTGTATTAGGGTCAAGGTGAATAGAATGGGATTCGTTATTTAGTTTTTCATCGCTTGGTGATTTAGTTGGTCCGTAGTTTTCTTATATTCAAAGGCTTTATTAAAAAAACTCGTTACACGGCTTTGTAAAATGTCGATCATGTGATGCAAAATTGTAATTAATTAATCTTTTCTAATAAGCAACCTAGTCGATTCCTAAAGACTAGAAAGGCGCGACCAAGCAATTATCTACGCGAGAAGTTGCGACCGGGGCTGCATGATTGTTGTACAAAAATAAACACACTCACCACCGCTGAAATGTCGTCATCGTAGTTTTTGTTTAGCAAAATGTAGCGTCCCACTATGTTTTTCTTCTGTATCGAATAATTTATAAACACAAAACTCAAAGCTCCAACACTCAGACCCAGAACAATGTAACTATACAAAATATTTGTTCAATTTGTTTACTTTTGATTTATTTGTACAAATATTTATTTTTAATAAACTCCAATTACATGAACATGACATGGCATTTTCTTCGGCCAGCCGATAATGCGACGTGTAGTTTTCTTTTTTATACTTTCGAACAATAAATAGAAATAAACTTATTAACTTTCCTAGAATTTCGACTTTCACCGTAACACGCACATTTATTTGGGATTGAAGGCGCTGCTCCACAGCAGCCCACAGCTAAGCTACGCACGTGTATGAAGCTTTGTATGGAAATGAAAGTGGGATCGTCCACTGCGACCCGCGGCCAACATAGAACTGTAATAGGATTTTTTGGCGCGTGGCCAAAATCAAAAGTAACACCACCACCTTGTTTTTTCAATATATTTCGCAAAACAATATTGCACAAATGTTTACCAACAGCGCCCTTCTATTAACATCATTCGAGCGCCAAAAAATCCATATAGCACGAATGCATGGCTGGCAAACAAATGAACCGCGCAGCTAACATGGCTAACCTCTCCGTGCACATCCTACGTAGCAGTGGAATGTGGACTTTAATGTGTGAGCCACGGCCCACGTGGCCTGCGGCGTCTCCGATGTTCAGCGTAGGCGGAGGCTAAACCGCTGAACAAACAACTTATGAACTACCTACTCTATTTTATATTTAAACAAACATTTTACAAAAAGGAATATATTTTAGTTGATGTCAAAAAGCCAGATATCACTAGCCTTAAACTTAAAAAGGAATGTTGTCATGTTTCTTGTGGGCTCTTTCGTACGGGGCTGTTTGTGAGAATTCTTTGTATTCATTCTTGTGAGTTTAATCTAGGCACTAATGTAGGTTTCGAGGAGAGCTCTTTACAGGGATGTGCGCTAACAGGCGCTGTACAGAGGGGGTTTTGGATCGTCTTTTGAGAGGTAAAGGTACCATTACCAAAGGCGGCAGCAGCAGGCTAACGACACGTGGGTTTTACATAGAAACCATCGTGTCGCGGCGACCAACGCGTCACCTGATGCTGCCTCCTGCGGTCGGCTACGGAATGGTACTTAAATGGTGCATTAGGAGTATGAGGAACAGGGTGTAAAGTTCACTCATCCTCTATAGAAAAGGGAGGATCCTCCGACCAGACGGGTGTTGTGTCTGGCGGGCAATTGCCCAAGGATTGATGTCGGATATTCTTATATATGTGAATCGCGCGGTAAACTTAAATAGCGCGATGCAGGATTTGTGACGTCAGGTCTTTGATGCTTAGTTCGCATGTGGCGATGTAGATGCCGCCACAGTGACCCCTTTCCTATGATACCTATTTATGTATAATCTTACTTACATTCTCAAAGGTAGCAGTAGTGAGTTGTATATAGACGTTCAGCAGTAATCCGAAGACCACAATCGTGTTGAGAACCTTCTCGGCGTCGGGGTGATGGTTCTGTAGCGCCGAATACGGGCACATCAAGCACACGTACAGGACCATTAGGAAGTGGGCTACGTCAAACATTCGTGTCTGTAATGAACGGATTTTTTCTGGTTGGTAGGATGAACATGGTGGTAAAGTAGCAAAATGGTTAATAGTACCAGTACAGTGGTGGTAATGTTAGTTTTTTAATAACAGACGTAATAACTATTCCAAGAAGCATCACTTTTGATTGTAACATCGTCTGTTGTTGAAATACAGGCAGCTTTGCAACTGCTGGCGTGATTTTTCAATCACCCAAGCAGTTGGCCTGTTTGTTGGTATTTTGCACGCGGAGGATCACCACCGTCACAACAGAAATAACGAAAGAAAAAACAAAGAATAAATTTTAAAAAATTACACTGAATGCACCAATGCTTAAAATAGTGAGTCAAATTTTTTATTGTAGGATAATACTGAGTGGTGTTTTATTTATTCCCGGAAATGTTGATATCCTAGCATGCAGTTGCAATACACCCTATATTATCGGTACATCGCATACCTAAATATCAACGTACAATCTATAGAAATTGATCTAAACTAACAACAGCATAATTAGAGCGTTTACTTACAAATTCCGTGTCAGGCTTCAGTATCCAAGGGAAGTTGGATCTTAGACAAATATGAGGTGCATCTATCGTGGTCACGTTGCTGGACATTTGATATAGCTCCAGGAACTCCGTAGTGAACTTTGGCTGGCGTTCGTTGTTCTCGTCTAAACAATGAACTAATGTTATACAGGTAGGTATATGCAAAGGACTACGCGGCAGCTCCGGCGTAGGTGGGTGCTATTTAAGCTACGCTAATCTCGTAGTATTCTCGTAGCATGTGCGTAGCTTCTATCGTAGCTATAACATTAATTAATATAAAACATGGCCTATGGCAAAAAAAATATTAGGTGAGGGTTTTGGTTACGTTAAGGGTTAGGTATTGTACCTAAGTTAACTACTCTTCCAAAGTAAAAAAAAACAATTCACAGTAAAAAGTATAAGTAAGCCTCGAAATTGACAGCAATTGCTGAACATAAGCTCAACGTATATAAATTCAAAACTCACTTAAAAATTTGGCGATCCGCAGAACAAAAAACTAAGCTCAAACAGCGAAATAGAAATTCTATTACCTCTATAATACATGTGAGAGTCATCTACAAAAGTGGGATCTTCTTCCTCGACCCCTGCCAACTTGTCTTTGAGCACTTTCATGGGCCGGTAACGAGTGCGAATTAGTCTCGAGTCACCTTTATCGTATCTCTCTATTGCTTCCTAGAGAAATAAAGAGAATTTACTTGGTGACTGAATTTGTATGCTTATTTTATTGCCTTACTACTGTAGAAATTGTTTAGTTTGGCAATGAAACTATTAAAACACTACCGCATACTAACAAAAATAAACATAGTATATTTTTTCATAATAAACTAAAAAATACAATAGTAATAACTGAAAGTTTATGTCTCGATTAATCCTAAAAGAGAATGAATGTGCGAATTTAAAACAAACCTTAATTAATATAAATGATTGTGTATCTCTATGGTTTTAAAGTTTTTTTTTTAAATTAATGAATCTATCTGGAACTAAATAATTAATAAATAATACGTAATACAGACATACATTAAAATAATAATCATCAGACTTAACTTAAAGTCAAAAAAGGTTTAATATAGAATGCTAATAATTTTAAAATTAACTGCTGAAGTTACAACTACTTTATTATTCTAGGGAAAGTCAGGTGGGCGGACTGAACAAACTGCTATAGCTGAAACTAAAACCTACAACTGAAATTCCGAATGAACATTGTAAACTGTTTAAAATGGCGCAGATTTCGAATTAAGTTAGCTTTTTCATAATTTTATGCTGAAGGACTTTTTAATTGATAAAACTTTAATCTTTGTAAGAAGATAAATGCAGAAAAGGAGTTGGGGAGGACACCTGGCAAGGCAGCGTGATGACAGGTGGAGTAAAGCAGTGACCGAGTGGCGGACTGGAAGACGAGATGTCGTCCAGCAGCTAGATTGGTGAACGACATTGTTGCCATCGCAGGTAGAACCTGGATGAGGCTGGCACACGAGCGTGGGGATGGGCACAAGATAGGCCTATGCCCAGCAGTGGGTCGGGTAAGTCAGGCAGTGGATGATGACTATAGGTATGCAAAAACTACCAAATATTGCTCTTTGTTCTCATTTCGTGTTTGGATGAGTTATGCGAGAATTGTTCTTAGTTCGGTGGTTAAAGATGTTGAAGTGGAAGTGAGCAAGTTCGGTAGATAGCGGGGCTAACTGCCCAGTGCGCGCCAAACATAAAGTAGTGACAGCTGTGAAGGCTCTATTTGTTCACCTTATATTTCTATTAAGATAAGTTTTCACAGAATATAAGGATGATAGCGTCCTGTAGCTAGTTTTTGCCTTACTCCACTATATGGGAAAAAGACGAAAGTATATCGCACCTTTAGAATTATAGAGACCTATTTAAAAAAAATAGCTTTTGGAAAACGTTGATTGTAGGTTCTTACGTTTAAATATTTTGTTATTATGAAATTGATGATTAGATCTATATGAATATTATTATTATTATGAAAGTGCAACCAAATAATCTCCCTTTTCTATAAAATATTTAAACATAATAACCTACAATCAACGTTTTCAAAAACATTTTTTTAAATAGGTGTCTATAATTCTAAAGGTGCGATATGTGTATCCTACGAAGACAATATAATACCGCGATTGTACTTTTTTGGTTTCAATACTATTCTAACACGTATTCTACAGTTTACTCTCTTACCTGTCTAGTTCTCGAACTCTGAAGTCTATGTGTTATTTTATCTCGTATTAGATCAAACATGGTGGGATGCTCTGCAATAACTCGCATGAAATCTGTCCTTCGCAAAACCTGTAAGTTTATGGAAAAATTTACAAGACCTAATCTTAAACACATAACATCACGCCTTGTTTCCCCGAAGGGTTGGGCAGAGGTGTACCTTATTACACCCACATTTCGCCAGTTATGTTTACGTCCCTTGTAATAGGGGGCGGGCCTATTGTCATCAACCGGGCACGACTCCGGGCTGCTACTGAGAAATGCCGGAAAATCCCAATAACACTTTGTCCGAATTGACACATTTTAATTTCAATATTTTTTTCACTGACAATTCGCAGACCATCAAATTATAGAAGCTGTTACAGACAGATAAAAACGTTTTAAAATATTATGTGGAAAAAAAGTACCGTTAAGGCGTTAAGTACCGAAGTAGGGTAGCTTTAATTCATTACAAACAAAAAAACAAATCTTTTCTCTTTATGATATTAGTAGTCTACACTTATATTTCTGCTATTGACTAATGGTTCTCTAAGATTTAATTTCACCAATGAAACTGAACGCCATCAGCCCATCTAGACCGAGTTCAAGAGTTGTCAGTGTCAATATTCCAAAGAAAATACACTGACAGCTCTTAAACTTGGTTTATGTGCTGATCTCGATCAGTTTTTATTGGTAAAATTCGCCCTAGTCGTCATTTCGGTAGTCACCTCCTTTCTAGCCATATCATCTTTCACACACTCCATCCATCGTTTAGGCAAGCGAACATAATCCAACTGGCCAGTATCTAATTTAAAAAACACCATCGTTATAAAAGTTTCCCAAACAATCATAAATAAATGTAGGTAAGTACATACTGACCTGTAACTCAACATAAGTAGCCGCCTTCACAGTTACCTTGGACGGAATCGAGTAGAACAGGCTTAACTCGCCAAGTACCTGGAACAAAATTACCGCTTGTCTCACCAACTTACTCAAAGAGCACCTTCATTAGTGACCGGACGATGTACTTTGAAAACCAACTTTTAAAGAGTTCAGTAGAATTGTGACTTAGAGCCTCTTCACACAGTGTGGTAAGGTGTTTTTATCCAATTAACTGTAGCAAATTAATCTCAGGAAATCCTATACTTAGTATTAAATTAGCAATATTTGTATATACAGGGTTATTGGTTCCATTAATTAAGGGGATATAGGGATATAGGGATATAGGGAGAGGTCATTTACAACCAAAAGACCCCTTTTGGCTCCTATGCAATACAATTTTCGAGTAATTTGAAATTTTATATTATAAATTCTTGACATGTGACTCGAAAATTGTTGACATTGGTATAGGGGTCATGAGGGCTCATATGGTTGCAAATAACCTCTCCTAAGGCGATTAACGAATTGCCGACATTATAACCAATAAACCCGTATAAAGTTGCAATATAGGCGTTTACGGGGGCAAAAAATCGATCTAGCTAAATCTCTTAACTGGGTAAATTCGTTTTCTCTCATTTCACCATCAGAGCCGGTCGCCCTGGTACTCAATATTATTAGAGAAAGAGTAATTAATGAAATAATAAATATTTGGATGATATTGTACATTCAATAATGACCTTTATGAACCTAAATTACATCACGAAAATGATGCTCATTATCGGTAACATACACTATGATGATCCATGCTTATTATTATGCGAATTGCTAATAAGCGAAACACAAGCATCATTATTATCTGAAATATGCATTAGTAGCACTTAAAACATTACTTTAAAAAGAACATTCACAAAATAACGATGGCTGTGCTTTTTTGCAATAGGTAGATTTAAGGACTTAGTGGGGCTAAGTCCTTAAACATATTGAAAAAAAGTGTACAGAGAAGCATTTTTTTTTATGACCACCTTTCCATTGCTTCTTCAACATAATGGATCTCTTTTGGCATCACAGCGGGCCCTATCAGAATACCGCTGCGGTTTTTGTTTATTTTTTCTCAAATATGCTGAGATAGGAGCCTTTTTGGCCTCGCACAGGTTTTTTTTGCTCTTTGGTTTATTTATTTTTTATTACTTGTTTTATTTATTTTGTTTGTTTTAATGTTTGTTTTTATTGTTTTATTTCCTGTGCGTGTCCCAAATAAAATATTTTTCTTTCTTTCTTTTGAATACTCACAGTTCCGTCTTTGAAAGCAATCATAGGGCTCTCGTCATCTTCGTCTGATAACATTTCGATTACGCCTCTTTTGATGCAAATCATCCCAGTCTTCACCACGCCTTGGCTCCAGATATGCTGTCCAGCCAAGTACAGCTCATGACGCATCAATAGTGATATTTGACGCATAAATGATTCCTCTACAAGAAAAAAATAAGTATAGGTACACAGAACCCTGAGTTATGTTAAGTGAATTCATACGTTTCCTTTAAACCTTTAGTTGCTAAAGTTTAAAAAAAACATGATCTTGAAAAATGAGCACAATGATGAAATGTTATCGAGCAAAACCCAAATAGAACTTATTTCTACAATATGGATGATAAGCAAAAAAGATAGGCTGTAATGGTTT
The DNA here is from genome assembly GCA_914767815.1 of Eupsilia transversa. Classification (NCBI taxonomy): domain Eukaryota; kingdom Metazoa; phylum Arthropoda; class Insecta; order Lepidoptera; family Noctuidae; genus Eupsilia; species Eupsilia transversa. The sequence goes on from OU611880.1 coordinate 5,861,353, forward strand.
GGCAATATTCATCAATCAACCTCAACGAAACTACAAACGACGTCCGTATAATATTAGTTCACAAATAACTAGAAAAAACGTCGAGATTTTCAGTAAACTTCGAAGATTTTCGTCAAAAGATGTTCCACTTAAAACTCAGACAATAGAACACTAACAAACTTTAATAAAATGTGCACGGAGCTGCTCTTAATTAACGAAAACTTTCTTTCAATACAATATCATTATCCAACAAGCCCCCAAAGTAAACGCTCACTACGTTTTTAGGAACTTCGTGAGAATTTACAAAGGTATTGAATTCAGCGCAAACTTCGCAGCTGCTATTATAAAGTTAGTCTGTAGTATAGTATAAATTACACTAACTAGTCTCTCTAAATAGCAGGGAGTTATGGAAATTCCCGACATTAATGTCGAAGATTAGTTCCATCTGTAGTGGCAACGGCAGTGTCTGTAGTTGGTCAGATCTTAGTATCCCAGCCTTCATCTGCCACATTTGTAACTTGTAGTTCTTACATTGGTGTACCAACCAAGCCGGCGCCTTGCTTAACGTTAGGTAGTTCATCATATAATGATACTGAAATTAATTCGATAATGCATTAATTAATTTACCAACAATTATTCATAAGGATTAAAAACTGTGCAATCTGTTAATGAATATTCATGCCAGGTTTTTGTTCAATCAATTATGAATTTTCAACCGTAATCACACATTAATTTATTATTAACATTTCCGATAATGTTTATAAAGGCAAGGACTTTGTGCATTTGTAAAGTCATTGTTTGAATTTAATTAATAGTTTCCATAAACTTTAAAGTAACCCGCACAGTTTGCAAATCAGAACCTATAAATAAGTTTACCCTGTCAACAAAGTTGGATCTCCTAGTGTTTTCGATGACCAGCTCCCAAGCGAGGGTCCCTATGAAGCGATAGCGGAAGAATACATAGCCGACCAGCATCAGACTTGACGTCAACCACTTTTGGTTGTCACGCTGTAATGTAAAACGAATTAAAACTAGATTATGTGCCTACTTATAGACATGAGGCTGAGCAAACAATATTTTTTAGGAAATGAAAGTGTTTATTCTGTAATAGGTTATCGGCATCACTTTCACACGGATTTTAAAAAAAAAATGCGTTTCCTATCTGACTACTCGGAGAAGAAAGGCCGAAACAAACTCAGAGATCGCATTCTCTTTTAAAGTGCAGACATAATCTTGGTCAGACCATATTTGGCCCATGTAGATTAGCGTCTGAAATGGTCTTTTGAGGAAGAACCACTTAGATTTGAGTGGACCTGGTTAGTCAGTGCGAGCATTTGTCAGTCATAGTTGAGCTCAACTCTGAACTTAAGAACCTATGCTATACCTACATAAAGGTAACATTATATTATACATCTATCAGTTCAGCACCGTATCGGCATCATCTCGCCTCATCGGCCTGTCATCGGCAGAGCTTATATTATGTGTGTTTAACTTAAAGCTACATAGGCTCATTTGAGAAAAATATCATACTTACTATAGGAAATGAATCTCCAAATATAACATTGAAGAAACGACAAGTGCAATAATACCAACACGTTCTGTAACTGTAAATGAAAAAATACGTTACACAAGACAAGCTGGTGGCGTTCTGTAGTTTCTGCTTACCCCATGGCAAAAGGCGTGAGTGTATACATCATATATGTATGTAAACACATATATTATGAAAGAATATTTTAAACCGTATGCAATATAAAAATGATAAACATGAAAATAAACCAAGAAATTCGGAGATACAGTTACATTATTTAGTAACGTTCAAAGTTACGATTATGACTGCAGCCACCTTGCGCAACTAAATGTGATGCAAGGTGCAAGTTATACCATTTTCGAAAAAATTGCACATTTTTAATGTACCTATGCTCAGTTTTCCCGCTATTCCGTCATTAAACATTTTTAAATTAATTACTTTCATTTCAATAATTTTGTATGAAAAAATATTCACAAAATTGCATACAAGATGAATTGGTAAATAGTAGCAGTAGTATCATTAAGTACAATCGGTGTACCTACATGAGTACCTATCCACCTACCTAACCAAGTAAACTGTAAGGGAAGGTAGATAATTTTCTCCGTACCGACACCGACCGAACTATGGGGGAACTATTACTTGTAACACAATTTTAAGTACAACTTTATTCAACTCCGTTGGTTTAGGTAGTTAAATAAAGGTAAACCAAAATAAAAACCGGCTGCGTGCGTGTCGGACCACGCACAATGAAGGGTTCCGTAGCTGGAATGAATTTATCCCAAGAACAAACTTAACATTGTAGTTGAAAATCATGTTCAGGAACTGTATCCACATAACCAGAGCTTATTTTTTCATGATTTTATTTAACCACTTTGTCGGCGTAATTAATATGAATACTCTCTGAGTCTCTGAGCTAAGCCGCGGATAGACAGACAGACGGACATGGCGAAACTATAAGGGTTCCTTGTTGAGTACGGAACCCTAAAAAACACGTGACGTGACAGCTGTCAACTAACCAACTAAACGTAATACCTGTCACTTCAGTTGTCATGCTACGTCACAGTTGAACTCTTCAATAATTAACAACGTTATTATTCGTTGACGTTTAGAGTTTGGGCTCTTTACAATAGACGGATTACAAAATATTATAAATCTAACTGAAAAAATGTGCTCAAGCAGTCTCAGAGTCTACGAAGAGTAGTTTAACAATTTATAATACAATTTAACGGTACATTAATAAATAAAAGAGCTAGCTGTCGTAAAAATCTAAAATAATTTCAATTTCGCAATAACGTAAGTATTTTTAAACAAGAAGGACATATAAACCATAACCATAACATAAAAACCTTTTTTGCGATTTGTTTACCTTTATAACCAAAACCAATAAAGTATAGGTACTGACTACAAAAAAATAAAACATATAGGTACCAATTGAATTTCAAGCTCCTAGCGTGCACATGTGCTGGATACCCCATCTTGTACCAAGGGTGTTCCATTTCAGGCGCCCGGTTCAAGAAGTACCACATACAGGTGCATGCATGTAGAATCAATCCTGCAGTTATTATTTGTTCACTAAAGAAAAGTAACCGACGGGAGTTACGCATCTGAAAATGTAAAATAGCATAAAATGTAGGTGTAACTTACTAGCTTCTACCCGCGACTTCCGTCCTCGTGGAACTTAATTATACCACAAAACATATTATCCTGTGGCACTCAACAATAGATTAGCTTTCATCAGTGAAAGAATTTTTATGATCGGATCGTATACAAACAAACAATTTTACCTCTTCATAACATTAGTTTACATCGTGGCTAAATAATAACAGCCATACAGGTCGATCGAAGGTTAAGCTACACTTGCCGCGGTCGGTTACTGGATGGGTGACCATTACATATCGAGACCCACCGTGCCACGAAAAGCAGGTAAAGCCGTTGGTCCCGGCTGTCTTTCTGAGATCTGTGACAGTCGTTACGGGTATCGTTATTACCCAGTAACTGGGTTGTGGAGGTCAGATAGGCAGTCGCTACATGTAAAATAGTGGTATTCAACTGCATCCGGTTAGAGTGGCAGCCAAACCCCAACGTAGTTGGGAAAAGGCTAGGCAGATTAATTGAATATTATTTTTTAAGGTAGATAATGAAAAATGACTATGTAATCTTGACAGACTTCGATAGAGTCTGCTAAATATAACCAAAATCGTACAAAATATACAGTTTTATAACCTTGTTTAATCTAAAAACTATTAAAACAAGCACACCTCAATATATTTTTGTTATAAAAACTTACGTGTTCGTTTATTTCTTGGAAGAAGATAAACAGTCTGTAAATCCTTCCGATTTCCAACCACCTACCAGCTAAAACACAGTTCTCATAGCCGGCTCTTTTTTTAACTGCAAACAGAATGTTATTAAGTAAATAATTGATGTTGTAAAGACGCATACTATACCTATGTTGATGTCTTCTACAAAATCATTATTATGACCACAGATAAACAGAACCGCGGTAAATCTTGTTTGTTAACAAATGAAAATCGTGTAAAAAAAATCTTGCTTAGTTCACCACGCTTTGCAAACGTCTCGGTGATAATCAGTGCAGTGTGTTATTAGTGCGTAGGCGCAAAAGAAGATGCTACGGCCCGACGACTATGATCTGCTACGATCTTTTTCGTAGCAGCTGCAGCCCATGTTCTAAATGTTCCTCATGTACTCGGGATAGGGAATATGCATGTAATTAATTTTGTCAATAAATCAATGAAAGAAGGTAATATAAACCTAAGAAAAGTATTAAACGTGAAATTCAACTACTGCTTGTTGCTCAAAACAAATATGAAACTCCAACAATTTTCTACTACAGTTCAAACGTCCGTTTCTGTCGCGGTCATGGCGTGACGTCATTTGGCACGTCACTTATTTGTTTACATCTGTTTTTTTATGGATTTTTAGGCCCAAATAATTAAAATATTTCAAGTTTGTGCTATAATCAAGTAAAAATCGCACTTACAAACTTTACCTTAGGAAGAATTCAAGTAGTTTGCTAAAAAAAAAAAATTTATTCACATGCCTTTTGTGCCGTTTCGAGTTTGTTCCGTTCCACCAAAAAAACATAATATAAAATAATTAATTGAAAAATAAGTAATGCATTAAAATACGACAAAAAAATTGTAATTTGTTTTTGAACCTAACATATTATCAAATAATGAATAAGTTTTGAATTACGTGCATATTACCCTATTATGGCCATAGGAGGCTAATCTCTTGTTTTAATCCCGATGACGGTGTTGAATTACATAGATATTGAAATCTTTTCAAATTAAACTTACAAATAATACTCAGAGGCAAAAGTGAAATTAGATCGTAAGTTGTAAAGAAAATGTTCCTCCGATAAACTCGAACATGCAATCGAACCAGTGACCAGTACGCGTGAAGTAAGTGAACTATCACATCGATAAAATAGCATATTTCTGGGAGAGACAAGGATAAGTCTAGAATAAGCCTGTGCTCGTTTTCCATGTAGTATGCGAGAAGGAAGTGCAGCAAAAACTTGTACAGTACGGAGAGAAGAATGAAGCCCTGGAACAAGTAAGTAGTGTTATACAATGGTGAGGACTAATGCTCGGTTCCTATAAAAGAAAACGAATCGTTTTGCTTACTAATGGTAAACTTTTTTAATTGCCAAACTGGGCATACAGATAGATTCGGAAGCTAATTTTACCTGTGATAGCAGTGTCCATATGGGAGGGTCTACTATGCAAAGCTACGATGCAAAGCTACGGTCTTTGCTTCATTATTGGTAACGATACAAGATTCTTAACTTTAACCAATAACGGTCTGTAAATTATAGGAATTGGCCATAAGTTAGTGATCTAAGATAAACCTATTAAATAAAAAAAAATTAACTATTTTATGCTACCTACTAATAATAAAAACGCAAAAGTTTGTGAGGATGGATGTTTGTAACTCTTTCACGCAAAACGGCTGAACGGATTTGGATGAAATTTGGCACACAGATAGTTCATAACCTGGATTGAATGAACACATAGGGTCCTTTTTTCCTGGTAATACATTACCGAGGGTTAATTTTCGACGCGGGCGAAGCAGGGCTGGAAGCTAGTACAGTAATAATTTTCAAACAAGTTATTTTAATTAGCTTTAATTAGCCCTTAATTGATATTAGAAAACATTTTTTTGTTTATTGCTTTTTGGTACCTAGCGTTACCCATCGCTTGTGAGGAGTTTTATCAGTTAATATAAAAGAACCTTAATATGTATAGTTACCAGATACCTACGAGACTTACAATATATATGCACGCTGTAACTTCGACAAGATAATTTATAATGATCACAATATCACTATCTGTGTTGTGTTGTTCTACGAATTTTTATACCTGAAACCGTTGATTCCAAGCGATCATCACAATGGCGGTTGTAATTGGTTTCATTCGCCCCTCCCACAGTAAGTTCCAAAAGACTCTCTCCTTCCTGGCTTTCATCTGAGAGTAGTGTTCAGTTCCATCCGCAGTCGCATTTGTGGTTATTGTCCTGAAATATCCTTAATTTACAGGGAAATTGAAAAAACGACCCTCCTATCATTAACTTTAATTCTAAACAACGTTTTTTTTAAAATGATTAATAAATTCCGCTGTATATACATTGGTTTACTTACTTGGGTACTGGAAGATAATTATGAAAAGGACAAACTTAAATATAACTTACACGTTCCCCACAGTACCCACGGAGGGCTCACTGACACTTCTATGCATCCGTCCGTACATCACGATGATTAAAATTACTTAGTTTAGTACAAATCTTAAAATATAAACCATTTTCACATTGCATCAACAAACAATTCAAAACTTAACCAACCTGTTTTTATTCATTCTGATATTCGAAAAATATTTCTTCATTACATGGCCTATAAAACGGAGCTTTTCATGGAATACCAGGCAGGAAAAAATACACTGGTTTATAGGTTTAATATCAAAGAGAGCAGGCCCATTCTATTACGAACATAAATAATTAGAAAGAAACCCATTACACTTTTACGTCCTATCTTGGCATTTCAGCGAGAAGCCAAATGAAATGCCATATTTTGGCGGATATTGAAATTTTACTGCGGGCTGCTTCGTTCTCAGCGATGCTCGTAAAGTAAGTGGAGGCTGTGGCCCGATGGGAGCCGTGATAAACTGACACCGTACTCCCAAGTGCCGAAGTCTTCAGCGATGGATTTGCAATAAAACCTCGTATTGTGGGAGTTTCGCAATCGACGTGCGGAAATGGCACCGGAAAATATACCCTCTTCTGCGAACTGGATTGATGACGAATCGTGCCAAAAATAGAATAAAAACGTTACCGCTCACAAAAAATCCACCAACCGTAGCGCAACAAAAACGCTATCCCAGCGAAATGGGCACGCTGAGCGTCGTAGGCACTCATATAAAATGTAAATATGCGTCCAAGCTGTAGCAACCAAAGAATAATTCATATTCACGAGGTGTGCGGGGCGGGGGTGGCCATCCATTTTGCATGGTTATTTTGGTGAAATCCCCGCGTATTCTGCCCTCATGTAATTAAGAGATTAAAAGATCAGTGAGCGGCGCTGAGCGACTCGGCGAGATTTTTATGAAAACATTTTTCATCGCAATATGCAATAACCCACACGACGTCCTATTTTCAGGCAACGCTTTATACACTCATGACTTAGCCGTTTTCATGATGTAGTCATAATAAAACTTACGGTAATGGTATGCTCAGCTACACCATACGTGTTATGAAAAAGTATATTTAATATATTACGTAGAATAATAACGTAGGTACTTAAGTACTAACCCTCTTCTTCTTCTTCTTATATAAGCGTTGCTTAAGTTAAGCGTCGTTTCAACGTCAAAAATGTATGGTTAAACAGGCCCTAATCATTACTTAACTTTAAGCAGCGTTTATGAATAAACGATAGTGTTTAGGTTTTCATCAATGTGAAAATGTTTGAAAGAAAATAAAAAGGCTTTTCATACTTACGAATTATGAGTTCAGGTACTTTTATACAATTTTTTTATTATATTCTGGCTTTTTTAAAGAAAGACAATGTAGATACAGCCAATAGAACACTGACCCCTAGAATACAAAGTAAATGGTTAACTACTTGTAATGAATGAGCGTGGTACTAAACTATGTAGGAGTAGGTACCTACATGTCGAAAGAAACATACCTAACTGCACGGATCACAAAGAAAAAGTTTATTAATGTGAACAACACCAATTTCACAATGTAAAAGCTAAAAGGTAACATGAAAGGCTCCCATAGCTGTAGAGTACGAAATGCTACGTACACACGGCCATAAAGTTATACGAGCTTACACCTGGCGGCCATCAAAATTAAAATATACCTGCGCGAAATATTGAACGTTCTAAAATAATTTTTACCGAAACAAAATATTGGATTTTTGTTCATACTTACCTACTACCATTTTCGGGTTAGGTTAGACAGTTTGTGTTGAAATGGTTAGAAATGAGACTTTCGAAAAATAGGTTTTCATTATTAAAATTGTTGAAAAGAATATTTCTCAATTGGTTGGTTTGGTGGCAACTGTTCCTTTTACTAGATACTTATTTGGATAGATAACTCTGTTTATAGTTTTTTAACAAAAGACCAAAGTGACAGCCCAATCTTTCTCGTTTTTTTTTTTATCTTGGGAGCTTTCTTGCACAAAAATCTACTTTAATTAACACATTAATATTATACTTTTCAGGTATAACAACCGAAACATATGCCAACCGTACACCAGTGTAAATAGCCACTGAAAATAGCCCTTTCTGCTATGACATAAAGACGCGCACTGTCAATGTCAAATTTTAAGGTACCTACATTCAAACGACGCGGCGACGCGACGGCACAATAAAATTGTAATGCTTTATTATAGGTCCACAGTACCACACGGCCGTGTGTCACACGTAACTAGCTAGTTCGAACAAAAAGGCGCAAACGTCGGCATTGCCCTCAGTCGCGGCGGAAAAATGTTTCTGAGCAAAGTGCAGTTGCAGTATGAAAGGTAGCAGTAACTTTGTGCAGTGCGCCGGCAGCAGCGCTTCTAATTAGCAATGTTCGAGCTGCCTTTAACTGCACACCTTTGCGAGCTGACTTCCTTTATACTTTGTCAATGCGACTATAATAAGTCAAATGTCGCTTTAATTAAGACATTACTAGGTACATTCTTTGAATATACAACTTAGTTTGTTTCAAAGAGAAAAGTCCTGAAGTATGTGTTTTGTTTCAATAACATCAAGCTGGGTTTCAACTTTTAAAATAAAATTACAATACAAAAAAAAAAGTAAACCCAAAATGTTTTTTTTTCTATGGGATTTTTGTAAGAACTAACGGGACAGCGTCTGTCTGGTCAGCTAGTCATCTGTCATCAATATAAAAAGTATTCTGCTGAAATAGGTACTTAATACTTCCATGAAATACTTTTTGTTATTGTGTCCATTTTTGCAATATTTTAGTAGAGCTTGTTTGTTGTAAGTCGAAAAGCATAACGTTCATTGGGTATGTATCATAGCTGTTTTGAAAAACAGAACAGCAATAAAAAAGTTTTATTACCCAATGGTTCATTTAGCTAAGTGTCCTCAATCTATAAACATGGTAAAAAATTATGTAGGTATATCTGCGATACTATAAATAAATTATAAGCAATATAGGTTTTGTTTAAGTTATCACTAACAAAACAAAATGGCTAAATATAATTCCTTTAATGAAATAAAAGAGTTTTCAGTATCACAATACGGAGAAAGGCATAATGGAATTTAATCATAATATTTTAAAGCAAAGCAAAATAATGGCATTAAACGACTATGTGGCTTCCTTTGAACGACTGTTAAATAATACAGTACCGGGAAAATTATTTTAATTTATACATCAGAAAAAAAAAAATGTCATAGTATTTCTCTACTTTAATGGAATTATCATTACCTTTTGTCATACAGAAGAAGTACAGTCAAGAGCAACTTAAAGTACCCACTCAAAAACAAAGCGGAGAACATACCTGAAACGTGGCTCGCGGACATGAAAGCCCGAAAGTACGTAACATTGAAGTGAACTTAGTTAGGCAGTCATCAACGTGGCTCGGTCACGTCCGCCGTCTGCGACGGAACCCGACGGGAAAAATCCTGAGAGTGGTGATTGAGTTAGCGCCTCGGCTTGAGGAAATGGCCGTCCCCTGTCGCTTGTGTAACGCAATACCGCGGCCGCCGACCAGCCATTTGCGCGGGATTCTGTTACACATGGCAAAGTTATGTCTGGAAGTGGTATTGTCTTGTTTTCGATGTGAACGACATTTTATTACCTACTTTTAGAATAATAATTTAAAAAAAAAGTATATGAACAAAACAGTATAATGCCTCATCTTTTGCTACGAAACCTTGAATATCGGTTAGTCTAGCTACTAGATAAATAAATATATCATTTTAATTAAAATTTAGAAGCTGCGTGCAGTTTTTCATTCCCGGAAAGTAATCAAATTCAAGTGGTAAAGCGTGACAATAAAACATAGTTAAGAAGGTACATTTCTTACCTTGGAAGAATGCAAGTTTTTTTAGCGTAGCGGATGTAAAATACTGTTCTCCATATTCTATATTTTCATCATTTTTTACACTATACACTTACCCTCATTGGCCCACATGTGGAAGTGTCTAACAATAAGTGCTAATCTTTCATTTCTTCTCGCGTGTGCAGCATGAAACAAATTGCGACCCATGTGTCTCATTGTCTAGGTAGCTGTAGCAATTTATATCTTAAACTACGTAGCCGTAGGAAAAACACATTATAATAATCAGTAAGTATGTGAGTGGGTTTATACCAGCATTAAATTTGCCTTGAAAAATATTCTAAAACAATTGAAAATCTTAAAATAGGAATCATGGTCAGACAAAGAATCTCAATCACCACTCCCAAGATGCCTTTACATCTAAAAACAATTCAGACTTCAGAACCCAAGCAAGCTAAAAGTCCACTTTTCAATAAAGCACTTAAGACCATTGGCATTCCCTGACGTATTTTACGTGAAATGCGACTTCTAATTACTTTAGTTCAGTGAACAACTGTGTTCGTGACGTAGATCCTACTAACGGAGCTCATTCAGAACAAATGAACTAGGTTTCAATGGCGACTCTGCTGTAAGTGCCCTCAAATAAAGCGTCGATATCGAGGACAATTTAACGGTGGAAATAAAAATGGGAAAGCAATTTTGGTTTATGTTCTACTTGGTATTGTTTGATATTGTTTTTAATCACAGTTATTTGATAGAGATAGTATCTAGATATAAGTTTATTAAGTATATATATATATAGGTAGTAGTAAAATTAAGTGGGTACAAACCTTGTTCAATTTCTAGAACTCACAAAAAACTAAATTTTTCTGAGACGAACAGTATACTACTTCTTCGTTTCCTCTTCTTTTTTATGCCTATAGTTGTCAAAATTTAATAGGCCCGTTTTGACATTTGAGAAAGACCCTAAGAATGTAACTTGGAACGAAACTGAAAGAAACAATAAAATAATAATTAATTACATAAAGTGTTTGTTTTAGACCAACATGTTCATAACTTTCATCACAGTTACGAAGCTGATTATTTTATATATAATAGAACTACTTATGAAGATTTATTTGCAAAAAAAAAATCTCGTAAAAGTCTTTTCACATTGGTCAGGTCGAAGATTCTCAAAAATTCTGAAAAAAAAATCATAGCTCGAAAACTATCAAAAGTCGCGGAACATACATGGGGGTGATTCGGATACCCCACGATACGAGGGAACTAAATTTTATTTTTGGACGTCAATGTTCCGGCCACCCTGTATACAGTCAAACGTCCATAGCATAAGATTAGATAACAGACAGTGAATCACGTGTCACAAAATAGCCGTTATCTCGGAGGAAATCATAAGTCACTGTATCCCCGTGCCTATGTTGATAATAAACGCAATTATCTTGTATTGGAAAAATATTACAGTTCGTCCAAATTTTGGACCTACCTGACAATTTTTTTTCTTTAATTTTAATTAGGGTACCTACTCAATTGTTATTAATTTGTGGAAAGCAATATATTTGTTGAAAGTAATTATCGCTACTTAATATAGTGTAAATATTCCTTGTTGTTGGTTATCGAATGTTAAATAAAAAATAGTTAAGAATTTCATCCGATTAACTGAGTGAATCGGTTATAATCAGTTATAATAAGTCATGCATGATGTCATACCAACAAAATCGGGTGTTCAAAATAAATTATTTCAGTGTCAAAAATATTTAGTACAAAGACTTTAATAATACCTAATGCAAAACATTAAATGCGATTTTACTAATAACTTCATTCTCACGTGTTGTTATAATACCTAAATATAATTTTACATAATGACATAATATTTATAAACGAAGACGTTTAACGTCAAAAATTTATAGTTGAACAGACTCCAATCATTACTTAACTTTAAGCAACGTTTATAAATAAGGTTTGTGCACATTATATAATACTAAACGAAAGCCTCTAAAACTTTGACACTCAGCGGATTGAATCCCACACGGCACACAGTCATACAAACACACATCAAACCAGCCACACACACACACATACAAACATAATTCCATCAACAAGTGAAAGTCCAACTAAACGTAACACCCTGGAGATCCAACTTTGGACTACGAAATTAGTTCTAGTAAATCCAAGGACAAAGTCACAAACCATTAAACGCTGAAAGCTAAACTTTCGTATCACAGAGCTGAGCCAATTAGAAATTTAGTCGAACTTCATTAGCTCTAAGTGGATACTGGAAGTTCTGTTCAACGGCATGACATGATATGAACGGCTTGGATAACTAGAATTAATTATGAATCGTAATGTAACATTCGTGGTGTGAAATCATTTTGTTTGCAGCATAACACAATTATGGAGGCGTATGAATATCTTATAAACTTTTGAATTTCCCGGGTGTTTTATATCAGTAGGTAGTTAGGTAATGGTCATCGACAAAATCTTGAAATTTCAAAACAAACGTAGAGAAAAATTAAAATGATCATGAACCTGCCACAACGGGTTGGTTAGCGCCACCTGTTACGTTCGGTAGGAACTAAAAACAAAATAAATGAGTTTACTCATAAATTGTTTGATTTTTGTAAATGATTAATGAAAGAGCTACCTCGTTGGTGTAGTGGTCGCAAGCGCTACCGCTGAGAATGAGGTTCTGGGTTCGATTCCTGGGTCGAATAAAGTGTTATTGGGTTTTTCCACCTGGAATCTTTGAGTAACAGCCCGGAGTCTGGATTTCTGCCCGATTGATGGCAATAGGCTCGCCCCCTGTTACATGGGACTTATACATAACTGGTGAAATGTGGGTGCACTATACTCTAACCCTTTGGGGAATACAGGCGTGATGTTATGTTATGTTGATAAGAGAGAATTTGACAATATGTACTTATTTGATGATGTGTTGTCTGCCTGCCTATCCCCGGTTGTCTATACTATCACACCACACAACAACCTACGCCAAAGTACTTACCTACCTATTCTGTATTTATTCCATGAAAAAGAATAATCTCTAGTGAACGACCGTTTGTAGTTACATAGGTACTTCTACTTAGAGTCCATTATTATGATATTCTTGTTCTTTGGCGATTTGGTAGATCAAGCTATGATTAACATAAAAATAGTGACGCCGCACCGTGACCTTGCCAAACCCAGATCTAATACCGTGCCATCACCGTAAAACCAACTTTAAAACTTCCTGCATATGGTACACATTTTCTTGTTATTTTAATGAATGAGGAATCTTTTTTTGATTCTGCTATGTTGGTGCAAATGACATCATCAACTCGAATAAGATAGCTAGTTTCAATCGTTTTGCCGTCGGCTCGTTAGCTCAGTGGTTAGAGCGCCCGTTTAAGATTTAATAGAGGTGGTCGGGGGTTCAAATCCCTCACGAGCTGCAAAGAAATTCTTTTGTAATTTTTCTTTTGTCTTTTTTTGGATATTTTTTTGACAATATTAGTACGTACATCATTCATTTAGTTTGCGATTCAGTTCCCCTTCAGTTATACATATAATTTTAAACTCTGACTGCTGACCCATCATTTCATAAGTTTTTATTATGTTTTTCGGTATCTACGACACATTGAGATATAGAAAGAAAGTAAAGAAAGAAAAATAGGTTTATTCGTCACAGAATCACGTGCATACAGAAAGTTATCAGAAAAATTAAACAATCACAATTAATTACCTACCAAAAAAAAATAGGTATCTTCGTAGTCTTATCTAAATATTTGAAATGAATCCATAATAACTAATAAGTACTTATAATCAACCAAACCGTTACCTTTATCTCCGATAAAAAAAATCAAGCAGAAAGGAAAAAAAATCACCAACAAAGTAGGTAAAATTACTTCGTATTTCAGCGGAATTCTTGTTCCATCAGCCAATTGCAATAAATGAGCGAGTCTGATTGGAATCCGATGGGATAAGATTTTTTTGCTTCGTTCGAGGGTAGACGTCAATCCCGACCGGGAGATACCGCCGAGGCAATTTCCCGAAGTCGGCTCATTTATCACAAACCATTATTGTATCTAGTTGTATTGACCGGCGAACGTCAATTCATTATATTTATTTCTGAACTTGTTATTAGCAATCAGTTGAGCGAATATAAGGTTTTGTTGTTGATAGAATAAAGGGTCAAATTAAATTAGGTAGAGAAACTTCACAAACTTGAAAGGTATCGATATCAAATCATGATAAAACAATAACACATGATTTTTTTTGAGTAGCCGTGAACCGTACATAAATAGTAGTCACTTGAAACAACAATTTGAAAAGGCCGTCTTTTTTGTGATACCTTCAGCCGTGATTGGTGTTGATATCTAAACTCGACATAACAAAATAAAACAGATTTTCTCAACTCGTAATTCAAGTAACAACACTACCAGCGGTCGTTGATTCCCAAAAAACAAACATCAAACATTTTTATTTATTATTTTATCGCGTTTAGATATCGTTGCGCATCACATCTACAAAATTTTGCTAGCTCATTTAATTTGACCCTGTATATTAGGACACCAGACACCAGTACCCTAATTGCGTAATACATGATGAATCAGAATTTGAATTGTTTTGAAACAGATTGCTAATCCATTGCATTGTAAATTCGAAATAAAATATCTACTCAACAACGTAAATAACGCAATGAATATTGTTGAACTGTCAAAATGAAACAGATTAATCTGAATCATGAGAACTTAAACTTTTAATTTATAACAACATTACGACATTCGTAATTACTAAAATATTCATCTTTTAAAGGTCGGTATAGATAAATCAATCGACTAACACTCTTCTAACTAATCGCTTACCAGTATTCGCGTTTACGAAGAAGAGTGGGGCGCGTTTTCGTGGAAGATCTATCACAGTGTAATAAATAATATGCTTCTTTCTTTTTCGTATGGTTACTGACTAAGCTGCTATCCAATTCCGTAACACATTTTCGTAAACGATTCAGACTAATCTGTTTCATTTTGACAGTTCAACAACATTAATTGCGTTATTTACGTTGTTGGGCAGATTTTTTTTTCGAACTTTTGAAGCAATGGATTAGCAATCTGTTTCAAAACAATTCAGATTGTGATTGATCGTGTGTTACGCAATTAGGGTGCTGTGTGGGTTTTATGCCGCCCATGGGCTGACTTGGCTTCCCGTCGAGAAATATCTCTCAAGTTTCCTCATTATGTTTTCTTTCACCGTTTTTTATACAAGTGATAACACAATACGCACATGAATCCGAAAAGTCAGAGGTGCGTGCCTTGGGCTCGAACTCGAGACCTATAACTTGGCAGTCCGACAGTCACACCACTAGGCTATCACTGCTAAATAATATCCTGTGTCGGTAGGTACCTATTTCGTAGCGCCTGTTTGTAGGTAGATATGTAGGTACGGGCAGCAACAAAAGTCGATTAACATTTCAGTTTTTACCCGACTACGGCGAAGCAAAAAGGAGGGTTATGATTTTGACCGGTATGTATGTATGTATGTATGTATGTATGTATGTTCATTTGTTCCCTCATAACTTCTAAACTACTGAACATAATTTGACAAATGTGGTATCGATGGAAGCGTCTCGGTCGTCCGATGGTTATAGGCTATGTGACGTCACATTAAATTGAGTATAGCGCCCTCTAGAGGACAAAAAGTCATGAACTTAAAAAAAAAGATTTTTTAATGGTGTCATGTTGGGTATCAAATGAAAGGGCTTAAATAGCACATTTCAAAAATATATATATTATAACCCCAAAATAATAAAAATAAAAATAAAAGTAATAAAAACTAAAACCCAACTACGGCAAAAGTGAACTAAAAAGGTATAAACAAGTCATCACAGACAGACTAATTAAAAATCCGGAGTCACACGTAATCTATTCGACTTATCCCTTAACAAGTGTGACTCCGGATTTTTAATTAGTCTGTCTGTGATGACTTGTTTATACCTTTTTAGTTCACTTTTGCCGTAGTTGGGTTTTAGTTTTTATTACTTTTATTTTTATTTAAATCTTAATTATTGAGAAAAACAATCATTAGAATTCCGATCTGATGTAAAAAGTATTACATCTTAGCATGAAATTTTAAGATGAAATGCTGAAAAGCAATGCATCCCATCATTTTGTGTCATTTTAGAGGATATTTAAAAGTGTGTTAATCGATTTTTCTTGCTGACCTAATTATAACTACCTAACCAACCCACCTTAAATAACTATGTAGGAACCTGTATACAAGGTACATAATTTACATTTTCCTTGTAATTATGTCTGAATTTATGCTGTTAGTAGTCCAAAAGTTTATATTGAAACGATCGTAATTTAAACATTTAATTAAATTACGGCTTCTATTACTGAACCAAATACAAAACCACAGCAGCAACTAATTAAACCCAATCAGTCATAGTTACAGGTTTCAAACACAAGTAATTACATACCAATTAATATACAGGCTGGTTTTTTTATAAGTATCCCTTAACTTTTTTATAGGGTATGAACGAAACCATAACAAAGAATCAACTGGCATATGAATTATTTTTCAATTATCTATTGTTTTCATACAAAATAATACGACAAAGTCACGATTATTAACGTAAAACATTTACGTGAAATATGACAACGTTTTATTTTCTTTGCTTTAAATATGAATGAGATTTGAATGAAAATGGTTCACTCGTAGTTATCAATGAAACTTAGATACACACATCGAGAGTATAGTGTTATGTTATCTTCGAAACTATGCATTTTTGGACCACATATTCTGCTACTTTTTGTACTATTTTTGCTTATAGAATATAAACAAATAACATTATGTACATAAACTCCATTTACTATTATAAAAAACGGCTAGGTAAACAACGACCGTTGTTAGTTACTGTGTAATAATATTGAAATGATTGCACTTTAGAATTTCATTTTTAATATAAATGGTAAATAGATTACATTGCTTTGTAGGTACTTATCGTGAAATAACGGAGTTTATAGTACGTTTATATCGAAATAACGAAAGGGTGATAACCGATATTTGTCTAATCTTAAAATAAATGGAGTACCTATAGGTATGTATCAGTAACACGTAGGTACCTATACCCGTCCCAAGTAACCGAGGCCACATCTCTATTGATTACAGTTAATTGGATATCAGCGTAAAGGTACCTATAGATACCTAGTATGTACCTACAATCCAGTAAGCTGATAGATATTTGGGTTTAATAATGTTATCTGAGAAAGCGTTGACACAGGCATTGATATAGCATCTGATTCATCATAATATAGTACATACAATTCACGTAATTATAACCTACTAGCTTTCGCCCGCGGCTTCGCCCGCGTGGAGTTCGGAAATTATCCCACGGGAATGTGCTACCGAGATAAAAAAAAGTATCCTATATGTTAATCCAGGTTATAAACTATGTGTGTGCCAAATTTCGTCCAAATCCGTTTAGCCATTTTTGCGTGATTGAGTAACAAACATCCAAACACAAAAACATACAAACTTTCACATTTATAATACTAGCTTTCTCCCGCGTGGAGTTCGGAAATTATCCCGCAGGAATGTATTACCAGGAAAAAACCCTATGTGTTAAACCAGGTTATAAACTATGTGTGTGACCAACACCCAAATTCGTTCAGCCGTTTTTGCGTGATTGAGTAACAAACATCCATCCTCACAAACTTTCTCGTTTATAATATAACTAGGATTAGTGACACGCTTCGCACGATTTGACAAAACATAGAGATTTGTGTATTATATTATGTAAGTTTAATATCATACTAATTACTAATCATTCGGATCTTTGCCGTCTGAATAAAGAAATTTTAATTTGAAAATATTATTGTATTATATCCTTATGCCGTCTGGAATAAAATAGAATAAATATAATTTTCTAAATGATGCTGAACAGCACATCAAAATACATCATAAAAAGTACATCATCTATCATATGCATCATCATCATCTATCATATTATGTAATACATATATCATCATACACCGTATCAAGATTTCCTTATTATAAAAAAGTAAGTTTACTATAAATAGGTATACAGGGTGATTGGAAGCTGGGTGCAAAGCCTTAAAGGAGTGTTGGTTGACACCATTAAGAGCATCTTGAGCATGTTTAATAAAAGTTTTGAACGATTGAGGTTATTTTATTTAAAAAATTAAATGACCTCTTTGCATCTTTTCAAATTTTAAACGACGTACTGCGACTATTATTAAAATAAAAAATACATACGAACTTTAACTGGGGCACTGTTGGCAATTAAATGTCAGAAATTGGGATAGTTAAATGAAACTAAAAATAGCAGATAAAAAAATAAAAAAAATACTTCGTCTAAGACATGTAGGTATGACTTAAAATGGTCAAAATGGTAAAAAAATTCAAAATAGTGTCAACTATCCGCCCTTTAAGCCGTTGCACCCAGTTTCCAATCACCCTGTATTACACACAAACATTTCGGAATAAATTCTCTACCTGATGGTGAAAGCCGAATCAAAATCCGTTGCGTAAAGAATGTCGTGGTGACACAGACCGACACGAAAAGCGACTTTAATACAATATAGATCATTATGATAATGATAATATGATAATATTCTTAGTTTATCAACATAACGTCACTAAATAAAATTGTAAAGTACAAATTCACAAATAAAGTTATCAGCTCGTTAGCTCAGCGGTTAGAGCGCCCCATTGAGAATTTCAAGGAGGTGGTCGGGGGTTCAATTCCCTCACGAGCTGTAAATATCTTTTTGATTACAATTTCGTACTAAAACTTTGGATTTAAAAGTTGTTTACTGCATAAAAGCTGCGGTAGGTACCTACGAATATAACGATATAAGAATTAAATTATGCGCCTTTTAAAATTTCTAACGTGTCGATATTATCATAGACGTCGACGTCAATAAAAAAATATGGACATACCTATGTGTACGTAATACATTATTGTGGACGGAAATCTATGTCATCATCTCGGTTCGGTGGTAGATATAGAATCCATAATGCAGGTTTAAAATCAATACAGCTAATCAGTTAGTAGTTTTACTTTCACAATAATTACTACAGTACGTACAATACTAATAACGTACCCGCACTATTTTCTAAGTTCTGGCAAACCGATAGTTTCGTGTAGGAGTGGAGGTCTGTATTCGTTCGTTGCCCTAACAACCCTAACTATATTAGTACAATAATCAATTTAGAGACTATTATCGCTCAACTTTTCGACGATGTTATGTAATTCGTACCTAATGTCGACACGTTAGAAATTATAAAAGTGCAATTCAAATAGACTTCAAAATCAAAATTAGCTCTTCGCTCTTCAAGCAACGAGACCAGTAATTTAAAGGTTTTATTTTTATTTTTTAAGATAAAACTGGAAACAAAAAAACAAATGTTAATCTTACCATAGTCTTCCGGGTAAACTTCATTACGATAAGAATATTATCATGATTCTAATTTCAAATTATTCACTAATGAGCCGTAACACTGGGGATTGCTTGTTTCCATTAACGCTAATGGAGTTAATCGCCACAACTCTATGGCTGATTGGATCCCCGCCGATTCACGTTAATCCCTATCGAAAAAATCTGCACTTATTTGTTATTACTTTTATTCATCCATTTGCATTTAATGCTTTGCTTTTAATTAATACGATACCTTTACCTGACTGTTCCGGAAAATATTGTGCTGTCATTTCAAAATGGCGGAAAAGTTATGCCCCGCCTTTTTTACGAAGACATTCAACGCATTCTGCCAAAGATTTAACCTTTTTTTTATTTTTTAGATTTATTTCCTTTTTTAACCGACTTCTTTAGTTTCTATGTATACTTAGTGTTATTTTTGCTCTTAATGTAAAAGTAGTAAATAACTCAATTATAACAAAGTTTTATAGACTACGTATTTTATTATGTCGTTAAAAACTTTCCTTGCGGATCCATTTACTGTAATCGTAAATAACCCAAACTTTTACCAACTGATGTGGTGCGTACTAAAATAATGGCTAATAAAAATGGGAGATGCTGAACCACGTGTAACTATATCCAAAACAAACTGTGATTTTGCCTAGATAGATAAATGGTTTAGCAAGTTAGTAGGGAAACTACAATAGTCATCGTAAAGTAGTTGGAGCGCCTAGGCATAACAAAGCCACTAATTAGTCTGCGCCCCATTTCCTCGTGTTATTCTTTAACAGTTAAGTATATACCTACCTAGAAAGGGGGGCTTGGGACTTGCTAGCTGTACAGGGTATTTACAACTTACGCAACATGAATAGAAATGGATAGTTACGTATCATAAACTTTGAAATCCCTAGAGAAGGTAGACATTGTTTGACCACGTTAACATTTTTATGACAGCTCAATAATAAGTTGGATCCTCAAGGACTTTCCAATTAATCCTAACCTTTTTGTGGCCGTATTTAATTATAATTACATTCACAGATAACATAATGCTTACTCTCTATCTTATCCCGTAAAATTATATCTACCCACTGTACCCAACTCAAGAGAGTACCTAGAAAAGCTTAGAGAGCCGCTATTATTTTGAGACTCCTTCAAGTAAGTAACAATAGAATAATCGCCTCTTAAAAATCTATTCACCAATTTAATTAAAGAGCCCAGCATCTAACTGTCAATCTTTGAACCGACGGAGTATAATGTCGTCACAAGATGACTCGGTGATTTAATTAAATCCCGGTATCCAGTAAATGCTCCGTTCAATTATAATGAAAGACTACCGCGCCATGGAAATAGATATCCTTGAAATTCGATTTCATAAATATAGTATAATAATGTTGGAGTCCAAACTTCAATGTGCCCATTATTAACAAAAAATCACTAACATCAACATTTCACAATGATAAACTAAATAGTTGATGACTGCGAAGACCTCTCTGATACTCATTCGATTCTGTACTGCGCGGCTGTAGCAGCATAATATCGTGCAGCTCACGTGAAATTTGCTAATGATTCTAGAGGTACACGACCGAAACCAGCCGTACCAGCTTGGCAGTGCAGAATTGAGCGGCGTATTGATGTGGTCAGAGAGGTCATCGCCACACTAATCTGCTTCAGGGATACTCGCTAGAGTGATGCCTTTTGCGAGACGGGCATTCTCAGGGACAGATATCAGCCCTCAGGACTATATGTCCGGTGTCACAGAGCGCATAGACTTCCTGAAGCAGAAAGTGCATGTATGCCTGGGCGAATCGTAGGTATATGCGGCGAGTAGACCAATACAATCAGAATCGCACCTTCCAGAGCGATGAAAGGTGGGTTTATAGGGCTTGGGAGCGATGGGACCAAGGTGTGGCTGATACGCACCTGCATGATGATACGGCCACATACCTGTAGTATGGCGTCAGAAAGAACTTCTGACGCCATACTACAGGTATGTGCCCGACCCAGATCTCGAAAATGGAAATATCACATTGTATACTGGGCTCGATCCATCATCAGTCATCACTGAAAGGACTATTGTAGCCAATAAGCCTGATATTTTGGAGGTGGGTCGAATAGAGCGGCGCGGAATGATTATTATCATAGCGGTCCCGCATGACGTGAACCTCGTGAAAGTTGAGAAAGATAAATATATCAAGTATTTTAACTTGGTTCGATAGGTTATCGACATGTGGGATGTAGACTCAGCGATAATTGTGCCGATATTCGTATCAGCCAATGACTTACTTGCCCAGATCCTCGAGCAACACCTAAGGAGGCTCTCGTTAGGCAACTGGATTAAAGGCTTGATTCAGAAAGCGGTACTGGACACGGCTCGCATTGTTAGGATGTTCCTCTCTCTAGAGCCCTAGCTAGCTTGGACTCTGTTCCCGTTACCGTTGGGCTAATACTTTTATTATACTTATTAATGTTTTTTTTTTAATTTCGAATATTAAAAAATGTATTTGATAAGTATAATATTAAAATAAAGAAAGTAAATAGGATAGTATTAATAAATAAACTTTTTGTAAAGACCGAGCGAACTCTTTATTCAATATTTACTTTTATACATTTTTTTAACTTTAGAATAGTCAAACTGACGTTTAATAAAAAATCATAGGTGACGTATGTCATCGGCCTAAAAAAAATACAAAATTAGTTTTTTATATTTTGATAACAACCATTATGTATAATATTTTGAAATAAGGTAAATATATTTCTTTTGTTAGATAATGTTGAAGAACTTTACTCGTTCTGAATGGATGTGAAGAAAAAGTCGCTTGGATGTTGAAAAGTATAAAGTTTTTGTTTTTTGTAGCACTACATTTGCTGCTGAACAATGATTGAAACTGGCAGCGATAACGCAACAGCTGTAACACCAGCGGGAAACCCGGTTAGCTGATCTATCATAGAATTCATCACAATGGTCACTTTTGTAGATATATCAATCTTTAAAGATTTTCTGTTTGAGCAAAGAAAGAAAATTAATTAAACTCTTTCTAAAAAACTAATTTAAAAAAAGGTTCTATCGTTTTCACGTTTATAATACTTATTTAGCTTACTTTTCACAAAACGGTCGCTTTTGAGTGGAAAGAGAAACATATGCGCCAAAATACAGTTGTAAAATACTAAAACGTGTATGGTGTTTAGATGCCTGTTTTAGTCTATGATACTATACAATACCGATGCCGAATTCCAATCTCTTAATGCAAACACCTCTCAAAATGAAGACTGTAAACTGTACAGGGAATAAAGCCTCGTGCAGACCGTTGCGACGCGACGGCGCCACGCGACACCGGTAATTGTTCTACCGTGAAGTTTTCTTAGGGACGATTTCCACCAAACGGCTCTTCTTTCTTCTCTCTGGGGCCTTATTATGAAGTATTAATGCCATCATTATTCCACTGCGAAAAAAGGATGGTGCTATCGGCCTTGTATAGCTCCGTTTCTCTGTCACACTGGAAAAATGGTGACATTAATACGTCATAATACGGCCTCTGCTCTCTATCTTTAAACGATATTAAAGGTACACAGTATTTAAAGTCTATATTAGCAAGCCGCGCACAGCAGCTTCCGCGACACGCGCTCGTAGCAGAAAGTATGCTACGACGCGCGATCGGCTCCGTTGGCCTGTCGTCGTATCCGAACGGATCCTTTCGGCTGCAACACGGTCGGAATGATACTATTGGACTAGTCGCAGAAACGGTTACATTTGCAAGCGACGGTACGGAGCCGATCGTATGCGTCGACACCGTGCCGGACGCGATCGGCTGTCACCGCATCCGTTCGTATCCTTTCCGATCCGTAGCGATGCGTGACGTTTGGTGGAAATCATCCTTTAGAAATTGTATTATTAGAGTCGCGTCGCGCCAGTGTGCACGACGGTTTAGATCGACATTCATCCTCCTTGGGATGGATGTCGATATAATTTTCGAAGTCAACTTGTTAAACATATTTTCCTTAGGATGTACAAGAAGACGACGACATCGCCCGACCAGAAGCGACGTTTCGTTTCACAGTTCAAAACATAAGTCAGCTGAAGGAGCAAGTTCTTTCGCCGCCTTGCGTCGTAAGATGCCTGCCTTGGAAGGTCCTCATACTCCTGAGGAACACGACGACGCCAGAGCGTCAGCAGCAGAAGGCGTTGGGCGTGTTCTTGCAGTGCAATGGCGACAGTGACTCACCAGGCTGGTCGTGCTATGGCCTAGGGGAACTGAAGCTGCTGTCTCACAAGCCCGAGGGTGGTCAAGCGCTTTGTCGGAAACTACATCACATGTATCACTGGTATTTCCTTTGAGAATTATTTACGTTGAGGTTTAACAGATAGTAAATCGATAGCCAAGCCAAGCCCAGTTGAAAATAAATTATAAATAGCTATATTATTGTACATTTAAAGTTATAAGCATAACCAATGAACACTAAACATATAGGCCACAAATTTGACGAATTGTTATTATATGTCAGCCAGGTAGTATTTTGGCTCTATTTTCTTTTTACAGTAAAGAAGATGACTGGGGTTTCGCGCATTTCATATCATGGGATGACCTCATGGAACCTGACAACGGCTTCGTGAAAGACGACTCCATCACTGTAGAAGCACACGTCATCGCTGAAGCACCGCATGGGGTCGCGTGGGACTCTAAGAAACACACGGGTTTTGTTGGTAAGGTGATAGGTATAGACGATAATAGATAATCTTACTATCCTTATTATAACTGAATCAAAGGCCATACTCATAGACGTGTTTAAACGTTTTCGGTTGCCATACAAGTTCCTGCCTGCTTATGGGTTCAAAAGTTTTTAATTTGTTTTCGTGATAATTGAAATTACTAAATGCAAATCGCTTTTGTCGATGTCAATATTATATTCATATTATTATTATAGCCGTGGCCCGTGTGAATGGCAATCCGTTATGCATAAGTGCATAACGCACCAGTCAAAGGGTTAAAGGAAAATTATCAGAGCGGAAATAATGGACGAGTGAATAGAACTAGTTATTTGATCGAATGGGAGTCGCATGACGCGACAAAGGGGTTATACCTCAGATTAGTACAGATGGTTCACTCGTTAAATAAAAAGCTACTCCTGCAACGACACAATAAAGTGCAATTCAGGACGCACAACGCTAATTCCCTACAGTATACTCACCTATAATTTGCCTCTCTTTCTATCTCGTAACTCTTATGACTACGTTACGCTCACTGAATTGGCCCGACAAGACGAGCCCGCCGCGTACTTGTAGCTTCTCCTAAAATGCAGAGTGCGCCATCTGTACTATTCTGTGGTTATCCGGAGAATATGCAATAGTATCCGTCAGTGAACGTAATAAAACAGCTATATTCGCATCTTTCGTGAGTATTTTACAGCATATTTTTGGTAAGGCGTAGAAGTATAATATGTGGTTTGAATGACGCTGCACTCGACGAAAAACAGCTAACCGCCATTAGTATAGGCTCGCCCTCTGTTTCATGGGTTATAAAAAGAACTGTTCGCGAAAAACTAGACTAGACTAATATTTTATGCCCTTAGGATGATCGAAAGACTTCCTTCCTCAGGACTCAAGAACCAAGGAGCAACATGCTACATGAACTCCCTACTTCAAACCCTTTTCTTCACCAACGTTCTACGTAAGGCCGTCTACAAGATTCCGACTGTCGGCGATGACAGTTCCCGGTCCGTCGCCTTCGCCCTTCAACGCGTGTTCTATGATCTTCAGTTTTCCGACAAACCTGTCGCAACTAAGAAACTGACGAAGAGCTTCGGTTGGGAGACGTTAGACTCGTTTATGCAGCATGATGTACAGGAATTCTTACGGGTAAGCAGTATTTTTACTTGTTATGAAATCACTAATTCTTGCGTTGAGCTATGGCCAGTTTTCCCCGATTTAGGTACAACCCAAATAATTCTTCTGAATCGTATTTTCACTAGGTTTTAGTTTATATTTTGTTAAAAAGGTTTCACATTTTTTACGTGCAAGCTAACAATTATAACTACCACGCCAGATTTTTGCATAAAAAAGGCCTTTCCCCGGTGAAAACTCATCCCTCTTGAATATTTTGCAGATACCTTTTTTTTTGCTTTTATCAGGAATAAAATAAAAAGTGCATAAGTAATAATAAATTAAAAGTGCATATCTGTTGTAGTAACATCCTTAAAGGTTAATTGATTAACTATACAGCCCTGTTCAATACTTTTGATTCTCTCACTCCAGTAGAGGTACATGGATAATCTAAATGTAGTGGATTTTCAAAGTGCCTTTGATTGAAGCAATAGTAACAGCACAAAGCCTTAGAACCATGCCATTCTCATAGTGCTAGCAGCTTAGTGAAGCAGCTTTATGGGGGATATCATGGTGAAACTTCATCATCAGCTTCCTGCCCTTATCCCATGTTACTTGGGGTCCGCACAACACGTTTTATTATTCCACTCTCCCCTATCAACCTCCCTGTTCACTCCCTTCTCTTTCATGTTCCCTTTTCCTCTTCTAATTACAGGCAAAACTCATTCATGGTGCGAGCGAGTAAAGACTTTAATATTCTATGTAAAGAGTTCTCATTTGACACATTTACCACCAAAACTAATTCAGTACGCACTCGGCTGAACGCTGACTTTTTTGGGAGTGCATAGTGCTTAATGTACCTTATATATACATACATATATATACAATAAATAAATAAATAAATAAATATCATTCCTCATATAATCCATCCATCTTTTCTTTGGCCTTCCTCTCCCGGTCCATCCATCTACAATTATATTCATCACTCAAAGCATGGTAAAACATACACTTGTATTCATTCAAATAGCCACGACTCTTATCATGCTTCTTTGCAGGTATTACTAGATAAGTTAGAAAACAAAATGAAAGGGACGGTGGTGGAAGGAACAGTGCCGAAGTTGTTCGAGGGTAAAATGACGTCATTCATAAAATGCAAGAACGTGAACTGTACCAGCACACGCGTCGAAACGTTTTACGACATACAACTCAGTGTCAAGGGGAAGAATAATAGTAAGCTAACATTTATTATTTACTTAAATATTCTATATACCGACATCCGGATGGCTCCCCGTCACTTGTCCCTTAATGTTCATTAGAAAACCAGCTTAGACTGCGTTTGTCTGGCATTAATGCTAAAACCTTTTTGGCGCAGCCGTGAGGCACTATTGTTGTTTTTTATTTTGTTTTTGTGTTTCACGAACTGTGTCTAAATAAACTTTATTCTTTCTATCTTTGGTGATGTTCTTCAGAAAGGTCAGGTGCATAGTACTAGATACCGGTGTGCGTGTATGACCCCTCTAAGTCCGTCAACGACGATTCGGATCCGTCCGAAAGTAATTCGAAACTACGGATTGAAATCTGCATCTGAATAATTATTTTTTTCAGAAGGACAAAAACATATTCGGAGTAGGGACAACTGTTGATTCGTGGTGTAAATCATTATTAGGTAGGGTAGGCGATAGAGATAAGTAACTTCGGCCGAAACGATCGATTTCGTGCTTAGGAAGTAGACCGCCATAATGATGTATGATACGTTCATAAGCAACGAAGCAAAAAGAGTATGTATATCTTAGCAGATGGCGTTCTATAGTTTCTGCCTACCCACTTGTGAAAAAAGCGTGACTATGTTAATAATCTGTTTATAAATAATGATGAATCTTGCCGAAGTAAGATTAAATCGAGTTATAACACTACTAACGGAAAAGAACCTCATCGTTAAATTGTAAAGAATTTTTTACTTGTCCAATTCGGTCGGTAGCGACTTTAATCGCAACTCTGAATTTAGTTACCGAGGAGAAATAGGGCACAATCAATGCCCGCTTACTTTTCCGAAGCTATTTCGTTACCAATAAAATGGTTCCAATTTGCAACTTGAAAATGCGATTTATTAAAAAGGCCTTAGGAAATTTCCATTACATTTCTATTCCTCCTTTCCGTGTTACCATTTAGTGAAGAGGTGCTATGACGTCACAGTTTATAAATTATTAATAGTCTGAGTAGCGGGAGCGTTTGCCTGTAACAGGTGCTAATAAATCTTTCATAATATCAGTACTGTAAAGTAGGCGCCTGCATCTAAATTAGGCCTTGTAAAGAAACATTTGAGTTTATGCGAGAATATGGTTGAAGTTTGAAGAGAATGGGCTCCAGGGCAAGTTTTAAATAACTTCTGTTACAGCTACAAGGTTAGGGTTATAGAGCACGTAAAATAGGTTCAAACTACGTATGCCAAATATTTTTTAGTCCAACTAAATAATTATCAATCCTCAGAAATGACTTCCTTCTATTTTCATCCTATATTCATCCTTCAAATAACCTCTAGGTCCTTAATTTTCCTTACACCATATTCTTCCTCTCACTCCCAGTCTACGAGTCATTCAAAGACTACATCAGTACGGAGATACTTGACGGCGAGAACAAGTACGACGCAGGGGAGCATGGTCTCCAAGAGGCGGAGAAAGGAGTGAGGTTCGATGTGTTCCCGCCAGTACTGCATCTACACCTCATGAGGTTCCAGTACGACCCGCAGAGCGATGCGTCCGTCAAGTTCAATGACAGGTTAGTAACACAAGATTGGTGCTCTGAAACCGCGAGATCTCCTTCCCGCGGTTTCAGAGCACCAATCTTGTCCGCGATAGACCACGAAACTGGCAGGACGACTTAGAAATTGGCAAGAAATAGTACAGAACCGGGTGGAAATAATGGATGGAGTTCTTTGCCCAGTAGTGGGACAGTACACACACATACAATATAATAGTAACAACCAGGAATCGGAATATCGGTGGTCATTACAAGACCGAACTTGAAATATTTTTTGGTAGTCATTTATGGTATAAAAAAATGATAATAAAAAAATTAAAAAACTTATTAAATTTCATAATTGCATTAGGTACATTACGTACTAAGTAGTATCTTTTGGTACGAAATATTTGCTTTTAGATTAAGACTACGTACGGATTAAGGTAGGTAAATATAGGTAGGCTATTTAAAAAATTATAGTAGGATTCAAATTAATTGGAAAATTGATTCAATTGATCAATACATTTCTAGATACTGAATATGGAATGACGCCCAGATTCCGATTTCTGGTAATAAACATACGGCTAAGATAATCGAGAAGTTTTCCAGAGCTCTTAACTCAAATTGAAAGCGTTTTCCATTATCTACATCACAATCAAAGATAATGTTATCTTTTCCAGAACAACTATAAAGGCTTTTGTATTCATACTGCTGTAAACATTTTAGCTTTAATACCTCCGTTTTTAAACAAGACTATTATGCAAATATTCTCCCCAAAACCATATCACCCTCTGATATTGGTGCCGCAGGTGTCGTTGTTTTTAAGCCAAAATTAAAAATATTGACTCAATTATTATTGTAGTATGTTCAACATAAAGTAATGAAAAATGTTTTTAATTTTCATGAAATTATTTTACGTCTATAATACTTCTTACCCGACTGCCGCAGAAGGAGGATAATGTTTTTCTAGGAAAGTATGTATATAAGGTTTGTCTATGTCTTTGCCACGCTTTGTAGCCTAAACGGCTTGATGGATTTTAATATAGAGCCTTAATTGTGGGAGTGACATAGTTTATAAAAATATTTATATATTCCATCTGCAATTCAAAAAAGGGAGCGGATAAAAAAAGACTACTTACAAATTTGGTATCAAATAAAAGCTAGTAATGAGTCAATTCCAAATATATGTGTTAATAAAACTAAAAAGCTTGAAATATAGCAAGTTATTTGTAAAAAAAACCGACAGCAAAAACATATAAACGTTTTTCTCTTCTCATTTAAATGTGTTTTTGCAGTCGGGTTTTTTGTTTTTTTTCCCTTATTGGTCTACGTTGGTATAAATAAAGTCTATGAATATTGAAATCTAATAAACAATCATAGAAAACTGTAAAATGTTTTAATAAAGAGCTGACATTATCACCAAATAAAATGGTTTTCTTATGAATTACGTCTTATTTTATCTATTAAGCGCAGAGTGGCGCGACGCGACACCGGTAATTGTTCTACCGTGAAGTTTCTAGAAATTGTATTGTAAGAGTCGCGTCGCGCCGTCGCTTTGCGCCAGTCTGCACCAGGCTTTAAGTAGGTACTTGTAGTTGAAGGTTAATGTTTATTAAATTCTACAGGTTCGAGTTCTACGAGACAGTTAACTTGGACCCGTATCTCCAGGAAATCCCGTCGATACCAGCTCACTACACTCTACACGCGGTGCTGGTACACTCGGGAGACAACCATGGAGGACACTATGTGGTCTTCATCAACCCCAAGGGCGATGGGAAGGTGAGGTTCCTGTCTTGTATGAGATCAGAAACGAATAAAAATGGTCCCTTTTTATGAAGTACGTAAAGCAAAGTGATTTTGTCACTTCTTCTCTCTCGTATCGGATTTTATAGAATAGCAGCTCACCATCAGTTTATAACAGTCTACTGCCGGATATGGGCCTCTGCAATCGCACGCCATTTGCTTCGATCCTCAGATACTGATAATAATCCCAGTAAAGAAAAAGTGGGGCGGACGGAAGAGCAGTGCTGGCCCAGTAGTAACGGCCCCGACTTAAGAGTTCTAGGTCGTGGGGTCGATCCCCTATATAGGTAGGCGGTTCATCGCCACTGCCACTGCTCGCAAAACGGTGAAGGAAAACATCGTGAGGAAACCGGCATGTCCTAGAACCGAAAATTCGAGACATGTGACATCTTACAACCCGCACTGGGCCCGCGTGGTAAATTATAGCCCACTCCCTCTCGCAGATAGGAGGCCTGTGTCCAGCAGTGGGAAAATCATAAGCTGATTATACCATGCTATGCATGCATGCTTATGCTGGCACCTAAACCCAACGCACATTTCAGTAGAGGATATTTTATGCAACAAAAAATGATGAAGAGGAAATGCAATTTCTCTTACAAGATTCAGACTGCACGTTAATGTCCAGTAGATAATTAAGAAACTTTGCTAATGCGGTGTTAAAGCAAACATTACGTAGGTGTACTTTGTATGTTTTGCATTAATGTGTCCGTGCCAAGTAAGCGCTCGACTTCAAGTGTACAGTTACGTATATTATATCTGTACAAACCGGTACCCTCAGCGTCAGCCCTAAGTCCTAAGACATATATAAGGTGCTATAAAAATATCTGCCACGGCTGCAATGGGAGATAGTATTGTGTTTATAGATTACAATAGTAAAGATAAATTATTGATCATGTGTCATATTTTTTTTCATACAAAAAATTGTACGTATAAATTTGCAAGTGACGAACTAGTCAGCTGATTTCAGTTTTCATTCACAGAACAGATGGAAAGAGATAGCAGTTGTTTTCATCGACGAAGTGCACTTCGCGCGTAATTTGTGAACCACGTTATGCAGAGTAGAGTCAATGTTTATTTAACTACTTTATTTTCTCAAACTGATTTAACTGTGCCGGGATACGAAATTCCTTCACTATTGTTATCTTTAAACACAATACTACCTCTCATTAAAGCCGTGGCAGATATTTTTATAGCACCTTATATTTACTATACCGGGTGTAATTTTAATCACCGTTTTCCTCTTAAGGGGTCATTCTACTCATCATTATGAACAACTTTTACTATGGGACCAAACCTGAAATCGTGAAAATAAAATCTGTTCCCTACATTTTGACGAGTTATGCGAACATAAATGTAGGGAACAGCTGATTTTTTTTTTTCACGATTTCCGGTTTGGTCCCATAGTAAAAGTTGTTCCTAATGATGAGTACAATGACCCCTTAAGAGGAAAACGGTGATTAAAATTACACCCTGTATATGTAATTCTAGCTTTACCCCGCGACTTCGTCCGCGAGGTTACTGGAAAACATAAGATAAAAAAACATAACGTTCATCCTTTTTATTCTTTGTTAACGGCCTTGGATGTGACAGCAAAATCGATAGCTCTAGGGATCAGATTCCAGAAGATAAATTATAAAGTTTGCCTTTTGGGGGACTCTGGACATATTTTCCTTGCGAATACTTTTTTACCAGCCCTTCCTGTGTAGACTGTATTTGATTTATTATGGTAGTTATTCTTAATCACCTCTGAAAGATGATCCAGCAGGAGCTAGTAAGAAGATTTACATACAGTAGGAAGGTACCAGAAATATGGCATAGAATGTTAGAAAAGTTTGGCTTTGTAAAATGTCTTCTTTGTCGCTCCTGACAGTCTCTTCCTAAAGCTAGGAAAGAGTCGTAAGTTTTTTTTTTAATGATGTTTCTTTGTTATTTGCAGTGGTGCAAATTCGACGACGACGTAGTTTCTCGATGCAGTAAACAGGAGGCCATCGAATACAACTACGGAGGCAAAGAGGACGCGCCACACCTCGCGCGGAAAGCCACCAGTGCATACATGCTGATATACATACAGTAAGATACTTTGATTAAGTACTTAAAGCATTGCAGACATCGCAGTTCAGTGGTAAACAAAGGGAAGGAAGGATTCCTCTTTCCTTATTTTTTATAAGTCTTTATTTTCCCAGTTTCTAGGCAAACGCAAGCTTTCGGTCAAGAGTTGCCAAGGCCCACTTTTAGTTAAAGGAGCTCAACCATTGCTAGACTACTCTTGTTGGACCAGATTTCGACAACAGATCCAAAATAATCCATGATTTACCTATTGCCATTTTGATGAGACTTAACTACAGTAATGGACTATGATAGATTTAATAGTAGGAACCTATGTGTCACGATGTTAAACATGATTAGCTTCTCCTATTGGTACCCTCAGATGGGCTTAGAAAAAGGTCAGAAACTAAGACACAAGCTATGCTTTCAAATCAGCGTTCTGCTATATTCCTTCTGACTAAATACAAGATATTTTTGCGAGCGCCAACTGCACCCGCAGTTTATCATGGTCATACTGTCAGCATCTATATCTTCAGAAGTTCCACGTTGTATGAATACTGTTTCCATCAACAGGACATCGCAACTAAAATACGTGTTGCAAGACTGTCAGGAGGGAGACATCCCGAGCGACTTGTGCGAGCGCATCAGCGAAGAGATGCGATACGAGATGGTAAGAACATGTAAATATCAATCCACACACCCACCTTACGTGACTTGAGAGTTTTTTTATCCTTTTTTTATGTAAGCAAACCCATTGCCCGTTTCAGGCGGCAGAAAAATAAGATGCAGGAAATTTAAATCTGATACGTCAGTCACCTCCGCCAAGTACTATGCGAAGATATTCAGCGCACTAAAACAGTTCTTCACTTTGCAGGCCCTAGCCGGCTCTAAATATAAAGGAAGATAATGAACGACACGGACCACACAACACTGTCCAAATTATTTTTTATACATTTTACAGTTTTTGAAATTATTACAGAGTGTTTACCGATAAATATAGTAAATTTGTCAGGTAGGTAATTAAGCTTTATATAATCTGAATATATTTTCTTTGTGTATATTTTATTGTAATTATTTATGTACCACTGTTAATAAAATTTGTTGCGATATTGTTCAGGTTTATTTTTGAGTTATCCTTCTTCCCACTCTATGTGAGTATTTCTCATCCAATCTATCATCTTTTGCGGACAGAAACTGACAAATACATTTATTTATAACGGATGTAAGATTTGCGTGGCGATAATATCTAATATTCCTGCTTTTCTTAGATCGTAAAATTTGGTTTCGTCCATATAGCGAGATGAAATATCACGGACTAGTTTACTTAAATTATCTAATTATTATAGTCTAGGATTTTTTTTGTAGATATTCATTTCAAATTCTAAGACCATATCCTAATTTATGCGATCTTCGCGATACACTCATTTGCTTGGAAATCCGGAAGGCACCTTCTATCAGAGCGACTACGCTTTCGGGTTCAAACAAAATGAACGCGACGCTCGCTTATATTAAGACACGGGGTAACAAGAAATCTAGCTCACACATTCAAACAAATTAATACATGGACCAAGCACATTACCCAATCCTAATTACACCATAAAATATTGAAACAAAAACCTAATCTACAACGGCCAAAATAAGAAAAGAAATCCTCCTTCTAGCCGACACTAGCGCTTCCAATGTTAAATCATTAATTAGGCGTACTCCAACGTTATTTCAGAAACATGTCTCGGGAATTCGGCTCACAAAATACAGTACAGAAGGCCGATTCCATAAAACGAGTGAAAACAGAAGTTTTCACTCGTACACATTGACGCGTACGTACGGCGACTGGCAGTCGACTTCGCAAGTAGGTTTAACCTGACCATCTGTTCAGATTGTTCGGACATATCCGGTTTTTCGGCACCCCTTCGAGACCTTGACCGTCCTTGTCGTTTGTCCGAACTTTTCGACTAAATGGAATTACAAAATTTAAAAACGTAAGTAAGTAAATCATTTCTGAAAAAAGGAAGAAAATGTATTTATCGGGACTTGTACAGGCAGATCACAAATTAATCTAAACCCGCCGTTTTGCTGTGTGTGAAAATATGTGACGCATATTTTCCCCTAAATTGTTATTTTAGTGTATTTGTTCACCGCAAATAAACGTACATATTTTCTTGCTTCTTTCTTTCTTTCTAAACACACTCACAATTTTTTATTTTTTTTAAGTTAAGTGTCCGGACCTTTTTTTTGAAAATGAGCGGATTTTAATAAGGACTTCTCAAATTTCGAAATTGAAAAAAAATCGCCCTAGTTGCAAGCACTACGTGCCGCACGTTTATATGTGTGTGCGTTTTCGCTAGTTGTATGGAGCCGGCCTTCTGTAGTATTCTGTGTCTCCGGGTACCACGTAACATTGTTCGCCTAGTTCGGTGCTACGAATGAAACCGGTGCATGTTGCATGCTAAGCAAGGCCCTAGACACTGACGAGATATCCGAAAGACGCGGCCTTACCACGTTATTTACTTATGCAACCAACTGAGCAATCAGCGTTGCTAAATTCCACAAACTATCTACAAAATTGCTAACGAATAGGGATTTGAACACTATTTCAAATGCTTAAGAAGTTTAATCTTATTATAAAGAAGTTATAGAAAGAACACGAATCGATGAAAAACTGGAGAAAGGCTTTCATTTCAAAGTTTTTGTTCGACGTTAGTGATGCTGAATCTACGAAATCATTATTACAACCGTCAACTCACACAGCATTTTTCAAGTATTCAATGATTACATCATCCCATCAGATAGATTCACACCCAAATTTTACGCTGCTGTTTATTTTATTTTGAAAAGTTAAGATCGAATTTATTAAAAAATAATTAATTACTTGACGTGACGATTAATGTACCTATTTGTCATTATGATAATGCTTACTATATAGGTACCAAGGTATTGAGAGATATGTACTTATTAGGATTATACCGACCCGTTTGACGAATCCCGCACCATATGGGGATAAGCCGCTCAGCGTTGCGCTATGACGTGATCTAAATTTAATCCTCTAATGTTTTTACAAACCCTTTTGGTAAAAACCCTTGTATGGTATGTAATGGTATTACGCCTTCACAATAATTAGATGGCATAGCTCATTGAGAAAACTCACTACGATCGAAGTTATTATTGTAAGATCTCTATGTCCTAGTTTTAGAAACTGAAAAGACGGAATACTACTCACTGCTCAGTATTAGAATTCTAATATAGCAAAGGATGATAAATGAAGGTGGAGCCGGAACATAAGTGAACACGGGATGCCTTACATATTTGAAAAGTGTTCAGTTATTCACTAGCGCCGCTAGATTTGTCTGTAAAAATAAAGGACGTCTGCCAAGTAGGCTGATAATAATTAATGAGGTGAATAAGTATCAGAATATATAGTAGAAGTAGAAGTAGAATGTATAAGTATGTATGTGTATAGTATGTGGTATGTATAGTATATATGTATGTATGTAGTAGTAGAATATATATTTAGTTATTTATTTATAAATACAAGTTTAACCTGACAGTTATCAATCAAACAGTGTATAACTGTAATACACTGTTTGATTGATAACAATGTTTTACTGTTAGACACTGTTTGATTGATAACTGTCAGGTTTATTTATTGATAAAATCGCTCTAAAACATCGCTAATGAAAATCTTCATAGAAATGCTACGTGAAGGTTGGCATTTCTCGTTACTTCTCAAGCTATAAAGCTGGACTCTGGATTTAAACTGAGCAAGACCCGCAGCTTCGCCCGATAAGTTTTTAGTTTACCTGGTCAAGAAGTAGGTACTTATTAAACTACTCTTCCGGGTTTTAAGTTACTTTTCGGGCAATTTTACCTATTAAAGAGGTCCCCTCGCACTTTTTATAAATATAACACTGGACTGTCCAAGTTTAAACAGAAATTTTGGTTTCTTATAAGTGCGATATGCACTAAGGGCGTTTGTGCACTACAAGGAATTTTACGGTCCGGCAGTCCGATTTTCAAGTAAATATCACGTGATCCGGGAAATTTAAGTATGAAATTTTACATCCGGAAGGTAAAATTCCGTGTAGTGCACAAACGCCCTTAGCGTCTTCAATTCACTTTGTAATTCTACCCCAGACAGCTCAGACGTTTTAATTTATGCAGGAACACGTGAATTGTAACGGATTATACCCATCTCTTCTCTCAATAAGACATGTGTGAGTGTAAACATATTTGAGATTGTGCCGACCCACTGTTCAGAATGTTTGGTATTCAGGTCGAGTTTTAGATTATCTACGTTAGGTACGTCACGAGAGACAGGCGTAGACGGCTGAGGTTTAGGCGCGTGAGGCGTGACTGAAAGTCAAAAATACAAAATCCCAAGGTAAAGGAAACTCTCGTAGACTTGACTTTTTTATGGTCAAGGTCGATTGAATTACAACTTTTTTTTCTTATAGAGGTATGAGAAACAGGGGTGTAAAGATCACTCATCCTATATAGAAAAGGGAGGATCCTCCGACCAGATGATTGTCGTGTCTGGTTGGCAATTGCCCGATGATTGATGTCGGGAAATTGTAAATATTTACTCGTCGCGCGGTAAACTCTGCTTGCGCGATGCAGGATTTTGCGTTATGTCAGTGTGATGCGCAGTTCGCATGTGGCTTTTGTAGATGCCGCCATGCCGCGTTTTAGGACTACTGTTTTTCTGAGTTTAATCAATTAGCTCGGGGCTTGAGTAGGTCTTTTTGATACGTACCTAGGCATTTTAAATCTCGCGAAAATATGAATTACCTACGTCACAGTAACTATCTAAAGAATTCTCAGACAGACTTATAGAAAGAAACCTACGTGACAATATCTACATAGGCACTTATCAACTGATCTACAGATAAATTGGCATGCCATTTACATCAGACATTCGAGTATTATGAGCGTACAAAATTCACGGTATGAATGAACACCATTTATACCCTTCGAGAGTGGTAACTAGCAAAGCCGGAAGTCCTGTTTAAAAAATAGCCTTTCGCTTTACATTGCAGCCATAAATCTGTCACGACATGCGATAAATTAGAGTCCAGTTACTGACTACACTGGCATTGTTTGTAGTTGTGGAACTACGAATTTGGGATGTCCAGAACAACAACAACAGTGCTGTGTTGACGTTCTTTAGGAAAAACAAAATGGGTTCGGGAAAATTCGGAAGCTAGATGCTCGAAAATGTATCTTGAATTGCTTGAATCCCGCTGCATTAAACATTAACATAGCAAAACTTCATAATTTTTTAAGTAGGAAAACAAACTAGGTATAAGTAACATAAGATCAATATTTAGACTGGCAAACGTGAGTGAAACGAAACTGAAGCTTCTAAGCTTCGTAATTGCTGGATTCTTTTTCTTTACGTTAAATCGTAGGTATATGAAGCTGGGGTAACATATTATTATTATTTTAATTCAACATCAATTTATACATAATTAACTATTTAAGCATAAACATTGAAAAAAAAATAACTCTTCTGGTTTATCGCAAATTAGGTCCAAATCCAAAAAAAACACGCTTTTAGAGCGTCTTCATAAACCTACTATTGTTAGAACAATGCTTTGTTTTCAGAAACTTACGGTGAGCTAATTAGGCCAATCGCAAACCCTCATGTTGATTGAGCAAGTTTGTAAATAGGTTACAAAATTTCGATTACAGTCAGAACCTCACAACCCTATTTGGTACTGTTTTATTTCTAGAAATGTTTGCCTAATTAACTAACTTAAGCATTGCCATGCAATGTGGCAATGCCGCCAGTCGCTTGGGTACATTACCAGTCGACAACGATACGGATGAGTTTTATAAATCGACGCCATACTTAATTTAGTTTGTGAAAGACGACCCACTGATCGTGAATAGATAAGTCGTTATTTAAGTTCATATTATTTTAATTTTAGGTACTTACTTTAAAAATACTCGCAGGAGGAAATTCTCATCCTTTATACCTACCAATTATAATCCTATTACAGTTCCCACAGCTCTGCAAGTTTTAGATCCTCTCAGACAGTTTTTATTAACTTTAATAAAACTAGAGACTATGAAATTACTACTAGTCTGCTTGAAGTTTTAATTAAAACAAAAGAGTTCACTGGGTTATACAATATCTAAATAACGATGGTTAACCGGTCTACCGAGGATTTAAGAACTAAATACGTAGAAAGAGTCATGATCATCTGTTTAAAAAAATTAATCCCTTGGTCCGATTTTATCCATCTTTTTTTTTAAATTTTCTAACACTTCGTAGATGGTTCTCGCGGTTTTTTTTAAAAGGATTGTGTAGGTATGTATAGGTAGGTAGGGTATGTAGGTAGGGTATGTAGGTAGGTAAGTGTCGATAGGTAGGTGTTGGTAGCTGTAGGTGGGTATAGGTAGGTAGGGTAGGTAGGTAGGTATGTAGGTAGGTATGTAGGTAGGTATGTAGGTAGGTATGTAGGTAGGTAAGTAGGTAGGTATGTAGGTCGGTATGTAGGTAGGTAAGTAGGTCGGTATGTATGTAGGTAGGTAGGTTGGGTAGATTGGTAGGTAGGTAGGGAAGATTTGTAGGTAGGAAGGGTAGGGTAGGTAGACCGGTAGCTGCGCCGTAGATAAGCACTTAGTGCTACCCGTGCTAAGCGGAGACGGGCAGCTAGTTTAAATATAAAAGACATTGGTAAATCATATTTTCATTATGATCTACCTATCAAGACATAACAATGTTCCGGCTCTGTTCATCGTAAGAATATTTCCAACACTTCAACACACCGCTTGTAATTTTGCCTCTAAGTTAAATGCTTACTGGTTACGGGCACTAAACTACACTAAACAACACTTCTCGTGTTGAGTCCCCAAACACTTAAGTTTTCGAGTAAACATAGATATAACTCACTTCCTACAAACATTTATCATCATATTTTGCTGAAAACAAAGTCAAAATCTGTAGAACAAAGACGTTACTCTATGAAATATTAAAAAAACAATGTCATCTGCTCCTGTTCCACTTAATCACA
The DNA here is from genome assembly GCA_914767815.1 of Eupsilia transversa. Classification (NCBI taxonomy): domain Eukaryota; kingdom Metazoa; phylum Arthropoda; class Insecta; order Lepidoptera; family Noctuidae; genus Eupsilia; species Eupsilia transversa. Next base: position 5,900,225 of record OU611880.1, read on the forward strand.
CAAATGGAAAAGGTAAATAAATTATAGTCGTAAATAACAGGACTGTCTTCTCAATAAAGGGGCAAGAAAAATAATAGGTATACATATATCACAATCAGCTTTGTTTTAGTAAATGAAGTCTCTAGGGACATCAATCATCGTTATCAAAGGACACAACCGTTGGTAATTATAAACCTGTGTTTTTCCTGTTTTTCTTGTTTATTCCATTTGAAGAAAAATAACGACGCAATTAAGCAGTGTAAAAACCATCTGACTGTACGATTTCAGTCGAACATTCATATCTTTGTCAAATATTATGACAAAGAGGAATCGCTGTGCTGGGGCGGCTGCTGCAGGTGTGGAAAACCTTAAACAACGAACATATTCCAATCTTATTGGGGGTTATTTGTTCGAGCCGTTTGGGGTCGAAACACTAGGCCCATGGGGTCCGAGTGCCCACCTGGTTTTCCAAGCGGTTGGTCGACTCTTCACATGACCAGAGGGCTGGCTTATTTTTTGACCAAAGAATCAGCATTGCCATACAACGTGGCAATGCTGCCAGCCTTCTGGGAACCTTGGATGTTGACAGCGACGCGGACGAATTCTTCGATGCCCTATGATTCTTTCCCCTCCCATTTTATATACATGTACATAGCTTGTTAGTTAAATTAGTATTGTAATAATAAATGAAAAAGAGGAATCTGTTTTTAATGTAATCCGGAATTACTTTGAAATTAGTGTTCGAGACAAAATAATTTCTGAACTTCCAAGTAACATCTCAAATTCGTCTTTGCAATCATATTAAGAGTTTCTGATTTTGTACTAAAACAGACCGTTACTTTATTAATTCCTGCTCCGGGAGAATAGTTAAGAAAATAACTAACGAAATTCAAATAATAGGAGCGGCAGGCGGCGGCACATCTCTGCTAATTAATCCGGAAGCTGCACTATTAATTAGGGGAGTTTTTCTTCGTCAGAACGAGGATTACAGCCGGCGAGACTTTAGTAATTGCCAGCGGCGAAGCTTTAACTGTTTTTTTATTTAAACGACTCTCCACGAAAAATGTATCTGTCTGCGAATTTTGATGAGTTGAGAACACTCTGTTTTATGACGATACTGACTTTTCGTAAACTCACTTTGGTATCATGGAATTTCTTAAACTGTTTGTCGAAACGCTTCACGCTTGTGTGACCCAAATGCATGGGCACTAACAAATAGTTCTTTCTCAGCTATTTCACTATTCCACAAGAGACTGCGAAGTGCATTTGGGACTTAATTCTACTGTGAAAAGTACAAGTTCAGAATATTTTCCACGAAGCGTATTTATCAAGTTATTTCAGGACATTTGTATTAAGAGTACTTTTCTTTTTTGCTGTGAACCTCGTGGTATTGAACCCGGATCTTGTGAATTCATGTAGCCACAACCTCGATTATTTACGGTTTTTTATTTATTTTATTTATGCGTCGAGAAGCGAAAAGGTATCTTTACCTACATCCTACTAACTAAGGCTGTAACTCATCAATAAAGCGTCTACTCATCGATTGGCCGTAACGAAGCAATCGCGGAGGGCCATCCGTCAGTATCTCGGGCCTTAATCAAACATCTCCAGGGACTAAGGCTGCCCGTCCATTGGAGCGGAGAACAGAGGAGAGGAGCGGAGCTGTGCCTGTATAACCAATAGAATGAAACGCATCTCCAGAGTTTCGATTTTATTGGTAATTATTGGCACAGCTCCGCTGCTCTTCTCTCTTTTCCGCTCCAGTGTATAGGCAGCCTTATGTTTAGTCAGTAACAATTACACTGAGTGAAACGCTCCCAAACGACTCTCAATGTTTTCAGCTATTATCGTCATTCAATTCCAAGACATTTGAATGAAAAAACGACTTGTTGACGATTCGGACACAACATATTCGGAGTTTCGGACACAGTGTCTGAATCCGAACTTTTTTCAGTGACGATTCGTACACCAATAAAAAAGCCGTTTCTACAGCCAGATAAAAAACTTCCAACGATACCTTAATTATTGTAGAAATCCGTCCTTCGCCCGGCCTGTAGTTGTAAAGAAACAGTTTTATGCCGGATTTTAACGAAAGCAGCCGTTTTTATTAACTAATATTACATTCCCACATACCTACATAGATACGCGCCTTGGCAATCGGTTTTTTTTTATTCTACATGTACCTGTGTAATATATAGCAATGTGGTAACTTCTTGATACACGTATCTACACAATACACAAATAGTTTTGGTAACGCTTTTTTCCACATATTATATATTAAAACTTTTTTATCTGAATGTACTAGCTTCAATAATTAGATGGTGTCCGAATAGTCAGTGAAAAAAGTATTAAAATTAAAATGATTCAATTCGGACACTGTGTCCGGATCGTCAGCAAGTCGAAAAAATGAAGTGTATGTAGGTTCCATTATTATTCTTAAATGAAAGGGCATCGTTTTAAATGAAAATCTTAGTTACCTACTAAGATCTACAGTGCACCTATTCTACCAACAAGAAAAAGTCTATTTAACATCCGATAATCCTGATTTTGCTTTGACCAGTGATGGCCCAGTAGTAACGGCCGCGACATAAGAGTTGTTGGTCGTAGGTTAGATCCCGAAGAGGCGCTTTACTTTGTGTAAATTATTTTATCACCATTGCTGTCAAAACGGTGAAGGAATACTCATGAGGAAACCGACATGTCCTAGAACCAAAAATTCGAAGATAATTATGCGACATCTCCGAACCCGCACTGGGCCCGCGTGGTGGATTATGGTCCATCTCACCGAGATGAGGCCTGTGATCCAGCAGTGTGGTCATATTAAAGGATGATTATGCTTACGTTTAATCCTGCCAGACCTATTCTGTAAAAATCTCACGGTGAGAACATAGGTAAAGTGAGCTTTCAATAGTGTCAATCTCTAGTATTAGGATCGAATGACAGCTCACTTTAAGCTCACTTCACCTCAGTTTTCACGGTGAGATTTCTACAGAATCGAGCGGCTGTAGTAGTTATAGTGTGAATGCAATTGTGTCTTCACACTATCACATAAAACGATGGTAAATAAGACGACTGTTGTTTAATTAAAAGGATTTACCATACTCGTCAGGCAGGACCACTGAATACCGCAAGTTCAGTTAAGAGAACCATTTTCAAGCCAAAAAAAGATTGTATATTTATACATTTTTTTATTTCCTTTACACCGCTTAATGCACTGATCATGAGTCTCGAACCTGTTTTGATTGCCACCACATCCTCCGTATACGAAAACCTTGCAGTCATCTGCTTCCACGTCGAAATAATATCTTGAAAAACAGAAAATATTGGATTAGTTATCTTACCATTATCACATGTAAGAATTTGACTCAATGTTTTATAGTTTCAGCTAATATAAATCAGAGCTGTGGTAGATTGTTTCGCATCAGCCCGTGGGTCATCACAAAAAACTAGGAATGTGAACGATGTTAGGCTCACTACACACTTGTTCTGGTAACCTTGATTCAGCACATCTGTACGGCTAAATATTCGTTCGATTCGGCCTCCCGGCCTGTACCCACTATCGTATATACAGTTATGTTATATATATTGTATGGAGAATATACACGTCGGATATATTATACAGCAAGTTTTCTTTTTTCATTCTGAGAAGTATCAAATACTGCCGTAACTATTTAAAGCTGCAGCATTATTTGTTCCAGCTTGAAACGTTATGCCTATGGATAAAATGGCATATATATGGGACGCAGGTACAGTTCGATTCCAACTTAATGGCGGCTCGGAAGTTAGCTTCTCGCTGCGCGGTACCCCTCCCCTCACCCCCGCTGACACATGAAGTTGTTACCGCGCAGCAACTCGCCTCCTGTTCCGAGCCGCCATTAAGTTTGAATCGAACTGTACCTACAGGATAATTCCCTTGAAATCAAAAGCTGTTGCAGATTCTCGTATCTGCAAAGCCGTTTGATCTGTCAAACTGCTGCCACAGCTGAACATGACACACTCGATACTTCTCGATCTGGCTACTAGGCTAAGCTGTAACCTGTATTGGATTTTGCTTACCTTTGCATGAAAGCCAAACATATTCCAGCATTCGGTTGTAAGGCACAATGAGTTTTTGTTTTAGTGTCTTTTAAAGTCATGTAGATGGATCCTGAAATAAGAATTTTATGAAGTAAAAGCTAGTACAGACTAAATACTTGGCTGTTTCTACATATTAAAGGTATCTGTTTACCTTCCTCTGTATAATAAGGGGTCCATTTTAATACTCAAGAGACCAGCTAGCGTCAAAAAAGGTCAGGCACTTATAGTTGTCTGGCATTTCTGTTGAACTGGGCCTTTTTGGCGCAGCCATGAAATTGTCCCCTGCTAGTTTCTTACATAGTACTTTACTTTTTTATGGTTTTTTTATTTTATCTTTTTATCTGCTGGATATGGTATTGTGTGCCTTTTAGTCTGTGTTAAATAAATGTATTTTCTTTCTTTATATACTAGGCCTCCAGCAGCATGCAAAAGTAGATGTATCGGTCAGTTATTATAACCATTTCCCCTCACAGCGGTATTCCTAAAGGAGACATCTAGTCTGGTCAGATTTATCTCCCTTTGGCATTTAGATTCGTTTCAAGTAAAGCATTTTCTTTTACTTAAATATATAATAATATAATTTTAATAATAATAATAATAAATATAAATAATAGGTGCGTAGTACCCGCAACCGGCGTCCGTGTATGACCTACAAATGCTACGAGGCAAAAGGAGTATTATGGATAGTAGCAGGTGGCGTTCTGTAGTTTCTGACTACCCCCATAAGATGAAGGCGCGAATTTATGTATGCATGTATGTATGTGTACCTATGAACCATACCTTTACAATGTCGTTCACAGTCGACTAACGTTTTGAAATTGTTCTTATTTCCGTCGCACCCAGAGAATAGAAACATCTTACAGGCATCAAGCTCCGCGTCGTAATAGTAACTGTAAGCAGGTTTACATCACATCAGACTTAATAATATGGTCTTAGATGGATTCATCAATACTTATTCTAACCTTAGTTAACCAAAACAAATAACTCACCTTTTTATCATCGGGCCTTTTCTGCAAAAATAATATAAAATTATGATTATTTGCACATGCCTACATAAATTCACAATTTTGATTGTCTAAAATAATCTACATCATCAACATGTCAAATACATTATTATGGTGGGGATAGCTTCCAGTCAAACCGGATGCAGCAATGCAATTTTGATTATCTACATGCTTAGGTACGTAATTCGCATTTTAAATGAAGCTATTGATGTTAAATGCAAAATGTTTACGAAACGTTGTTTGTTGCGTTTTGTTATTGAGATTGTTTTCATAACATTGCGATGTACAAACATAATTGTGTTTGAGTAAGATTACTGTCTGTCATCACTTTATTCTTTTTGCCAATAGGACATTTTGTATTTTTTTTTCTTTGTTAGGAAGTTGTATACTTGCCTACGTTATTACTGTATTCTTAAATCTAGAACTGTTTTATAATTGCATTTACTTAGCTATTGCATTTTTAGTATTGCATTTAAATATTGAAAAACGAATAAGAATTAATTCCGAGGAAAAACATAACGAACTTACATAAACCAGTTTTCTGTACATTTACCGATTTTAGATTGTAATTGGCACGTGAAATCCCATTCCCATACAGTATCCACGTTACCTAAAAATTAAGACAAACAATCCTACTAATATTATAAATGCGAAAGTTTGTGAGGATGGATGGATGGATGGATGTTTGTTACTCTTTCACGCAAAAACGACTGAACGGATTTGAATGAAATTTGGCACACATATAGTTAACAACCTGGATTAACACATAAGATACTTTTTATCCCGATATTCCCACGGGATCGATACTTATGCGGGTAAAACCGCGTGGCTCTGCTAGTATAAAGATAAAGTGGTGGTTAAACTTGAAAGAGACCTGCACCTAATTGCGTAAAATACGTTCAATCACAATTCGAGGATTTTGTTTCATAGATTTGAAAATTTCGTCCGCTCAACAACGTAAATAACGCAATGAACTTGGTTATACTGCCAAAATGAAAGTCATTGCCATCGATTGCCATTTTACACAATTACCCCATTGTAACTGTAACTGCAGTACCTGCCAGTGCTTGACAACCTCACTTGTCACCAAACAATTAACCCGAATCTTGCCCATCTATTCCTCTTCTTCAGAGCCAAAACTAGTTCATAGAGGCAATGCACAGAATGAAAGTTGGGAGGCCGGGAAAATCCCTTGATGAACTCCGTCTAAGATTTAGGATATCGTTCACCAGTTATTAGACAACTTTGCAAGGACGCACTCATGCAATTGGACAACGGGACTCTGGTTGCATACCTCAGAATCGACGGGGTACACATTCGCCAACACTGCTTGGACTGACGAGCAGACTCCAAGGCACTTGAAGAGCTATCAAAATGTTCGCCAATGTGTTACACATAAAGTGATGTTGTCATGGCGACAGAGTCAGTCTATATGGTGACCACAAGCAGCTGAATACCGAACTTTATTAGAACAATTCCAAGAGTCGAGAGTAAGCATTTTATATACTTAATGATAATAACGGTTATCATGATGATGATATGGCTAGAAAGGAGATGACTACTGAGATGAAGAGGAACAGAGATGTTTGGAAGAAGAAATAAAAAAATCTTTCATGGGGTAGGATAATTAGGATGAATTATCATGATCATACTTACTTCTTCTCTGTGGACCTGTAACTCGGAACAAGTCATACGGAGTACTGGAGAACTCTTGGACGGGCGGAACATATATTCTTTGATACAAACTGGTTGGTTTAGGTACCGTTCCACCACGAGCTGCAGTTGTAGTCAAAGTAGTTTTAGTAACAACAGAAGAATTTTCTTTTGACGATGAAAAACTCGCACAGAACACCACCACCCCGAATATTATGATAGTGTTAAAAAGACCTTCCATTTTTTAATATGAAATTCGGTGTTTTAAACTTTGTTACAAGTACTCCGGTATGAAATAAATGTTAAGAACAGAATTTATATCGCTATAAACCAGTTATCGCGCGTGCACAGTGAAATCATACGTTTTTGCACGTTTATTTATGTACCTACATTTTACACATTTCTAAAACGAGAGCGGAAGGTATTAAAATAGAAGGTAAATGAATTTCTGCAGAAAACCATATTGAAAAAATGCAACGTGCCACGTTGCGTCGTCGTAACGTATAATTATGTGTTTGAGCCCTAACCGATGGATTTTATATCATGCAAAAATCAAATCAAATCAAATCAAACTTTATTTGTGAACATAGGTAGGTGCAATGCTATACTATAAGTAGTAGTTTCTTATGCAAATAGGTATGTACGTGGGTATTACACAATATCGCAATGAAATTGCAGTGCATCAAGTACCTACCAAGGTACATTCGAAAACCACCAGAAACGACCTCAGAATATGCAGATGCAGACGATCCACTACGCAATCGCGCGGCAGAATGGTTGCGATAATTATTTTTCCATTACTCCCACACAATGCAACGTTTGATCGGCAAGCTGAATGTTTGCTGATCTAATGGCATTTTCAATTTGCATTCAAATTCCTGAGCTCGCATTGCTGAGCTCCGCGAGAGGGCGGCGGGATGCCGACAACGTTGGATACTCGAATACTCCAATGCCCGAATCGGATTAACGCTAACGACGCACCATTCTGTATGACCGCCGCAGTCGACCGCATTCCCGCCGTGTCCTGTGCGACACTGATAAACTGTTGCAATGGGAGCCCTAGCATCCATACATTAAATTCCCGTGCATGCCTGACCGATTTATCACTTTAATAAAAATCAGGACACATACGAGGATGACACGCATGATGGCCGCATTTTTTGTGCCTGATATGATATGTTTGCAGCAAAAAACTCCGCCACTAATGAATAAGAGCTTTTCCTTATCTTCAACACTTTTAGTTGTATGTATGTTATGGTCGAACCACTATCCGCTTGTTTCAGATGTTTGTGTAAAAAAAACAATGTGATTTTAATTAAGTGGAAAATGTTGTTGTTTGAAGTCTTACACAAAGGCATATCATGAAAGATTAGACACTCATCGATTTCGCTGATGACTTCAGAATCGGAAGTGGCAAAAGTTGCAAACAAGTATGTCATCGCGCTATTATAGACATAAAGATATAGTTAGTGCTATAACTGAGTCAACTGCGATGGGTGGGGGCGCTTTATGCGTAGGAAAAGGAAAATAGTGGGAGGTTGCAATACGCATGTTGGTGAGGCTAAGAGGGTTGACCAAGCAGTTTGACTGTGGAAAGACTTTGGGAAGCCTTCTGCTGGTCCCACATTCTGTGCCATACGTGAAGCTATGAGAATGTTTAAATCTCACTTGAAATGGTGTCAAAATAATGAACACCAAATAAAATAAATGGATATTTTGGCTTCACATCATTCAAGCAATGACTTTCGCTCGTTTTGGAAACACGCGAACGGGCTGAGCAGTAAGCCTGGTCTCCCTGCGTCTAGCAATATATAACATAGACGTAAGTACATAAGTATGTGTAGTTACTTAACTAAGCTAATAGAGTGGTATCGTATAGATAATACCTCCAGAAAATTAACAACTCCATTTAAAAATTTGAAGGTTAAAAATAAGTCCTTGACCTCAACACATAACATCTTTCATGCTTTCATCAAACACTCCCATCCAATCACATAGGGGTTACGGTTCACATTTAATGACGCCTACCCCACAAGGAAATGTTCAGTTGTAATTACGAAGGCCTATTTTTTTTATTAGGTGTTTGAAATCCAGAGAGTTAAGAATTTAAGAAGAGGAGAAGATTATACTCTTTGAGAGAAGAGTTTACTCTTTATGAGAAGAGTTTACTCGAGTTTTAAGAGTTTAAGTGTTACATAACAGCTTATTTAACGAGTTGTGTACCGCTAGAAACAGAATGGCTGAAAAGCCTAGCTTCAAATATAATTTGTTTTGTGGAATACATAGATCGGTTTATGAGAATCTTAAGATTTAACTTAAATAATAAAGTTTTGAAATATAAATTAAGCTTTACAATTTTTAACATGCTATTTCCCTCTTGAACCATTAGGGTCCTGTAAAATAAATACCAGAGATGACCATTTCTCAACAAAAGTACGCGAAATAAAAATATAAAATGGAATTATAAAAAGTGTATAAAGTTCAAGTCAAGCTAACAAAGTCATAATACTTAGTCCAAATAATCCGGTAAAAATAGTCCGTACTATCCGATTAGTCTTCAGTTCGGTGATTCAAGTTTAGTTATTCAAGTTCGTAGTTCAATGAATGTGAACCTAATAAACAGTAACTGGTTAAGTTCAAAGAAAACGTTCAAGGTTAAAAGCTCAAGGGTTTACTAACCCAAAGAAACATGAAAGGTTGAGTTCAAAATGATCATAACGCTCGCTTTTGGTAGTCGGGTACGAAAGTCAATTGAACACTAGCTTAGAGAGCAAAGCGGAGAAAAAAATATTAAGTCTAGTTAATCGAAAGGTTGTCCAAATAAACAGGTTAATACTAGAAATAGTATGTTTTAGAATTGAGCAGCGCAAATAGGAAAAAGAAAACAAAATAGGTCTAGTTAATCGAAAGGTTGTCCAAAACCAGAGTACCTAATATAGGTACTAGAGATAGTATCTAGACTGGCCATAAGTTCTGTTACAAATGACAATGCATTTTTTTTTTTTATGAAGTAATATAATCATAATAAAACTTATATGTATGTACATTATAAATTATTCTATTCGAAATGGCCACCTATGGCTTTGGTACAGGCCTTTAATCTGCCTGGCCACGAGTTCATGAAATTACGCACTGTTTCCATGGGCAATTTAGCCACTGCTTGCTCCAGAGATTTCTTCCCGAACAGTCCGGAAACAGGGTCGCGGCCAGCCCACGCCGAGCAGCGCAGTATAGCGCAGAGCTATGACCGCGGCAACGGAACCGCGTGGTTGGCCCGAAGTGGTAGACACCCACGCCCAGGAGAGGGCCACCAACTCAGAGACAGGGCGGCCCTCGGACGCAGCTGGCCGGGGAGGGGCCGCAGTCTTAATTGATTTTGTAGCTCCCAGATGGGGACCGTATGGCTGGCCGGGGATATGGCTCCCAGACATGCACCGGTATCCGGAATCCACGACATGGGGACCACACCCTTCGATGATCTTGAGAAGATTAAAACTTAGGCACTCCTCCTTCAGGTCGGGCAGATGGGCCCAGATGCGGGGCGCGTGCGACCAGCCTAGCATAGAGAGAGGCCGAGGACAAACCGCGGTTTCTTTAGACGTCAATTCTTCTTCTTCAGTTGTAAATAAAACACCATATAGTACCAGTTATAGTTCCAGTTTGATGATAAGTTGCTGAAACATTTATAAGAGCATGTATTGCTATATACTAGAGACTAGAGTTTTCGAACTTTTCAAAATGATTCTTAATCTATTGATTGCCAGCCAGTCAAAAATTAAACGGTTTACACAATTTAACAACGTTAAGGATACGCGGATACGCCTACATGATTAGGTGTTCATTACAGTAAGTAAATAATGTAATGTCTTTAAACACAACATTCTAACCGGAGTCCTGAGGATAATAAAAATACAGGACAACACCAGCTCCTTCAATGTCACGTAAGTACCTAATTAAGCTATAAGAAGTGGTATCGTATTGATACTACCCACACATTATACTGCAGTGCATCGCGAGCAGACTGGACTGCTTGTGAGTGAGTCACTGCTGCAAGCTTTCCACATCGGTGTTGAGCTTTTAGCAGGGATTCTCCTAACTATAGGTAGTTGTTAAGAAATATTGTTACTAAAATATTGAGTCCAGTATTTCTTGTTATTAATTAAATATAAATAGATAAATATGTAGGTAGCTACTACGATATTATAATCTTCATAAAATAATAATTTCCCTAGACCATAATAATATCTGCATTTTAAAGAATGGGTCCTCATCACAAGCTCTATCGATGTTGCAAATTAGCATTCCCCGAGGAGAATCCTAATGAGAAATGTAATTTCGAGAAAGCAGATAGCTCTTCACAAAGCTTTTTCAATGTACAATTCCGAGCTATAGGATTAATTACTATAGTTTTTCATCCCGCCTAGTCCGTCGTCGGTCGACGGAAGGCAGGATTACGAGTGGATTCAGCCGGCGGCGACGATTAATAATAAATTGTCATTAGATACGATTATGGCTGCAAAGCCAATTGCCTCTCGGCATAGCAGGATTATTTAATCTTTGGGCCTGATAAAGTAGCAGACATATATTTTCTGACCCGGTTAGTTAATTAGGTATATAATAGAGATAGGTAGGTACCTACTCCCTAATTAAAAAGTTTGAATGATTGGTATCTGGCTATTAGGTAGTAGGCTGGTAGGATAGTTAAGAACTATGTGTTTGTGTAGCTGGTACCTACCTAACTCTATTTATAGTAACCCATCTAGGTACTTATTACCTTATTGGTTCAGCTTCGGCTTTTGCTATTAGGTAACCAGCCATCAAGATTCAATCAAACTTCATTCTATCCCAGTGAAGTTAAAGATAGGTATTAAAAAGGTACCTCACTGCTACATTACACAGTAGGTACACGCAACTACTACATTGAGTAGGTAGGTAACTAAGTGAAGTGAAACTATTGAATAAGTTAGTTAGTTAACACTTTCAATGCCCAGCACCCAGCATATGGGTCGAAAATATTTCTTCGTGTGCCCACAACCCGTATCCGAGTCGTCGCTATACGAAGCTATAGATGACTTCTGTTCATGCCCAAGACCCGACTAGCGGGACCAAATCTAAGTAGGTGCTCTTAGGGTTGTCGAAAATAAACTGTGTGAAAGATATTTTTGTAAACAGAATATCGGTTAGTTGTTACACACGCCATGTATTGAGATATAAGCGAACTAAGATAAATCGTACTACTAATTCTGTGAAGATATTATGGCGATGACGATATATTTATTATAGTCTACTAATGTGTTTGACAACCCTACGACCCGGCTGGCTGGTTGTGGGCGTGGCTTAGTGAACTCGGATTCGGGTGCTGGGGCATAGGGGTCCCGTTACTTAACCATCGCGCCGATGGACTCGACTGACGGGTCGTTATATATTTGCGAGACAGATTTTAGGGCATGCTAATGAGTATGTATTTTATGTACTTAGCCGTGAAAGTGTTAAAGGAAGTTAGTTAAAGAAACCTACTTACTGTTAATTGTCATAGTCTTGTATGTAGGTATTCATAAATCTACATGAATTTATACTTAGCCTTTATAGCTAAAAGAAAGATATCTAACTAGGTACCACATTTTCGCTGAATTCGGCTGCTTCTCTAATTCAATTTATTTCCATTATATCAATGTCAGTCAGCCCTACCTAAAAACCAACAAAAATCAGTTTAATGAAAGAGCGCCCTTATTTTCAGCATAATATAATGTAAAAACAGCGATCGTAGCAAAATAAAAACAGACAGGGAGCGGCATAAAAATTCAATCATTTCGAAAGCTTCGCCAAGATTTGTAGGCCCAAGCCAGAGAGGATTTAAATGAAATTACGACATTGTTCCGACGGGCGTCGATGGACGCCCTGACGCTTGTAAATTATAAATTAAAAATATATAAATCGCTTAGATTTATGTGCTTTGTTTTATGTGCTGTAATTAATGCTATTTGTTACTCGTAAAATTCATTGAATCCCCGGAAAATCCAATATACATAGATAGGTGTTACCTTTATTTTTTAATTGAAATAAATTATATCCGCTGGCTTACCGGAATATTGAAAAAATATTATGGTACCTACATAGATACTTTTATTTGTTGTTGTTTAGTGTGTTCTTAGCTTAGATTGCTGTTTTATGAATTCATGCTAGTTCCTACCTACATAACCTGCAGGTAAATATTACATGCCGATATCACAGATCATATAATCGATATAAATATTATCATCATACGAATCTACCTACTTACACCTATATAGGTCGTTTTAGGATAGATACAGTAGATAGAACTTAAGTATTTCATAAAGTCTAACAAACTACCTAAAATGGGTACCAAAGCATCCCTTTAGATCATAGATCTATGATTTAGGTAGGTACTTATCAACTGAGGTTTTAACACAGTCTTATCGTAAAGCCTCAACGGTAACGCCTCCCTATTACTTATTTTTGTAGGCAAGCCTAAAAGCCTTTTACCGTGAAATGATATACGGCATCCAATATCCTAAAATATCGGACGCATCTCGCGTTGATTGATCCCAATCGTCTATTTAATCGGGAGCGCGTGAAAGCGAGCTCGATATTTTGTTATATTTTTTTGTAGAAAGGTAGAATAAGAATATTCTACTTACAGTAGACCTTCAAGACTGATAAACCTTTCATAGGTATACCGTGTTACCTACTTAGAAAGGTCAATAGAGCCTGTAGACTTATTTAAATGTAGGTAGGTAGATATTATGAATTGTTAATAAGTAGGTAAGTATTAAATAAGTAGTTAATACCTATAGTTTGTAGGGTAGGGAGACAAGACATTAAGTAGGTAGATTAACAGCTTAAAGCCTCGTGCAGACTGGCGCGACGCGACACCGGTAATTGTTTTACCGTGAAGTTTCCTTAGAAATTGTATTATAAGACCGTGGACACACATGTCTGCGGTGTGGCGGCACGGCGTCGTGCCGCGACACGGCGCGGCGCCGTGTACGGTGCACCACGGTGGCATACGGCGGCGAACCGCTCGGTAGGTAGTTAATGTTTTGTTGTTGTTTCGTTCGCACGTTTTGATTAATGCATAATAAAGGCTGACAATTTAGATGTCGGCTTTTTCATTTCGCTAGTGAAAGCACGTCCCGTTCTCTGGGGCAAGACAAGACAAAGGAGTACCTAATACCTAAGAATTAAAATTTGAATCAATCATGGTTCATTAAAGAAACTTAGTACAGTTCGATTCAAACTTATAACGGCTCGGAAGTTAGCTACTCGTTGCGCAGTACCTACCCCTCATCCCCGCTGACACATGAAATTGGTTACCTACTGCGCAGCGACTCGCCTCATGTTCCGAGCCGCCATTACGTTTGAATCGAACTGTAGGTATGGATTCACCCAATATTTTCTTTAATTCTGTTTTTTCTTCATTCGTCGCCGAAAGGAAGCGGATCTTACACACACTCTGTTTCCTCTCCTACATGTTCCGCAACACACCAAAACCATGTTGCTGAACAATGTTACGCCGCATTGGTTTCCCAATGAACACAAGGCCATTATACCAGTACTAACCCTCTTAGAAAACGCTGCTTAAAGTTAAGTAATGATAAGCGCCTGTTTAACCATACATTTTTGACGTTTAGGTAAACGTCTCAGATTACGACGTTCAACGTTTATGAATATGAGGGTAAGAGTCAATAATAAATTGAGTCAATCATTCATTTTAATTGATAATATTATAAACTCCATGCGTCACTCACTATGACAGATTGAAAACATTTGTGTTGACACCTAAGCTACATACAGTCCGTAACTTATTTTTGAGTAGGCTGCTTTTTTTCCACGAATGTACAGTGGCCAGCACATCAAGCTACTAAAATCTGTCAAATTTCTTTAGTAGATTTTAAACTTTATCGCTAAAGCATTAGGTTCAAGTTTGATTGGGAAAGTTTGACAGTTTTGGGTAGCTTGATGTGCTGGCCACTGTACCTACTTGTAAGTATGTACAGTCAACAAAGCTATTTGGTATACAGGCAGCTAACTTTCAACTAGGTACTTTAAAAAATGTTGTGTGTAGGTGTAGGTATGGGTAGTCAATTATTTTACTCGCTGTATGTACCTACATATGCTATTATGCTTAAAAAGTGATTACGCACCAATGTTACGCACACAATAAAAATGAATACTGGCTGTGTATTGGAGGGATGAATAATTTTGCCTGTATACCAAATAGCTTTGTTGACTGTACCTAGGTACTTATTGGGGTTTATTTAGAAACGAACAATATGTTCCAGTTCTTGAATAATTTCGCCTATAGGTACTATCTGGCTGATTATAATATTTTTAAGTGTTGAGGCACCAACCAACGATTATCCCTGTAGGTATGCACTATGCAAGTGGACCCAAGGAAAACCCCCGGTTGGTGCAGGACTATTGCAGAACATGGAAACAAAACATATTGGGCTATCTATGGGTTTGGGTAGCTATAGTGGATTAGTTTCCTAGAACTATGTAAAGCGACTGTCCCCTGCCTGATCAATGTTTTATCATACACGGAAAACGGTCGCTAGATAGCACATAATACCATAGCGTCAAGGGGGCAACACTTTCTGATGTGCTTGAGGATTGGAGAGGTGATCCACGGCTATCAGAACAATCCCAGAGCCTGGAAGATCGTCAAGATCCCTACCAGTACCAGCACTTGCTGGAGTACGTACTTACTTACGCACATCAAGTTATCCAGGATTACAATCCCTAATGCCATGGAACCACGGGTAATTAAAATTACCCATGGACCCGGTAATGGGTCGACTCACCGGGACCACGGGTAACGAGTGAGTAGAGCGGGCAAAGTACTCGCGTCATCGTATCGGTGGCGCGAGGAAGCGAGGGCGTGGGGCGAGCAACCGATGCAACGACACATTGAGCTGCATCGGTCTCAGCTCCGCGAGGTCCTGGTGGCGGAATGGCGGGACAGGCTTTCACGCCCTACCGCCGACCTCGACATCATCGAGGCAGTCCGGCCGGTGCTCGAGCACTGGCTCGAGAGGAGGCACGGCTCCCTGTCGTTTCGGGTGACGCAGGTGCTCTCGGGCATGGTTGGCTTCGGGAAGTATCTGTGTCGCATAAACAGGGAGCCGGACGCCCGGTGTCACCACTGCGTCGACTGCCGGGAGGACACGGCGCGGCATACGCGGGCAGTGTGCCGCTTGGGAGGAGCCGCACCGTGCCCTCATCTCACAAGTGGGCAGTGACTTGTCGCTGCCGGCCGTAGTGAATGCGATGGTCGGCAGCGAGGAGTCCTGGGACGCGGTGGTTTCCTACTGCGAGACGGTCGTCTCGCAGGAGGCTGCGGAGAGGGAGATGGAGATCTCGTCCACTCACCCGGCCCGCAGCAGGCGCACAGGGCGTCGGAGGAGGGCGGACAACGCCCTCTTCCAGCCCCCTTAAATGGGTCCAGGGGCGACGGACTCGGGGACGTCTGTCGCCCCCCACACATCAGGACCCGAGGTGGCGGCGCGTAGTGTTCCACGCGCGCCCCTCTTAGATGGCGCGGGGGGAATGTAATACCTCACTCCCCCTGACCCGAGAGGAAGAGGCCCACATTCGCGGGCCGGCACCAATCAGGGGTTGCGGAAGATTTATATACGTTCCCGCGACCCCCGGCGTAGGTGTGAGTTGAAACACCGGGTTGGTTTTGTCCGCCCGCCCCAGGGCGGGGGGCATCCATGAGGATTTTCAACACCGGACCAAAAAAAAAAAAGTACTCCGGTATCTTACACTTTTATGTAGACTGGTCCCGTCGACGATTTTCTTTTTCATTGCAAGACCGCTTAGCGCCACATCTCGTTTCTCCAGCTCGATTTTGTTTGATTACAGGATTACAGGTAGGTAAGTTACTCCCCCAGGGTTATTCCGTTTATCAACCCTGGGGGATTCCCGGTTAGACGTTTCCGAGTATCCCGTACCTTTGTGCAGGGCCAAACACGAATAAAAAAAAATCCGCGGCATAAGATTTACTGACATTTTTCGTATAGAGAAACTTTCAAAAATTCAAAATTTACTCGGAAGAGAAGGCTTATTCCACGGATAAGATTTATTCCTGTTCGGTCGAATCAAGCCTTAGGGTGGTTTTTTTTTAAGGTGGATAAACGGAATAACCCCCCCTCTCCCCCTAATGAGTGAGGGTTGAGTGATTGCTTAACCCCAACAAATACATGGTATTTGTTGGGGTTAAGCAATCACTCAACCCTATGTCAACATCTAATACGAGAATAACGAAATAAAACCGCAAGTTCCAGTGATATCTCAACATTCAATTATTCACAGCCGGGTTTTCTTTTCTTGTGCAAATCTCCAGATCCAATCTGGAAATAGGCCTCTAATATCTAAACAAATTTTATTTCGTTATACCAATTTCAACCGTATTCAAAAGGAATTAAAGTTTCGTTATACCGCGCAACCTATAATGTTTGAATGCCGGGGCCTATTGTGCCGATAACCTAATCTAGCAGACAAATCCTGGTCCATGCTAAGGCTCCCGCAGACAGGCGCGTATCGACTCTGGGGGAACAATTTCTATGAAAACTTACGGAAATTGTTCTAACGGTGTCGCTTCGCGTCAGTCTGCACGAGCCTTTAACCCCCGGTTTCATAATCGCAGTGTAAGATTGTATCCGAAAGTGCAATTGGTTCGATGATTGACAACTTTTTGAAAGTTTATCGAAGACCTAATAACAGGTGTTCTGGCAGATAGATGCCATAGAATGCTTATACGAAAATGTTGAAGACTTTCAAGTACTTCGTCTGATCTTAGAAAGTCTTCAATATGTTTGGAACTCTCGTCTGCAAGGGCAGAGCACAAAAATACCTGATTCTTTATTTCTTAAGAATGCCCGTTCAAATCAAGTAGGTACCAAATCACAGCCCATTCAGCAACTATAGGTAATTGCGTAACACACGATCAATAATTACAATCTGTTTTATTTTGACATTTCAAAAACATTAATTGCGTAATTTACATTATTGAGCAGACAAATGTTTCGAACATTGAAGTAATAGATTAGCAATACCCTTCTGATTGAGATTATGATTTATCATGTGTTACGCAATTAAGGTGCTGGACAGTTACGTTAGTTTATGCGGCCTAACAACTTTACTACGACCTCTAATCAATTAACCGCAACGCAGTTATCTTTAGCAAACAATAGTAAATACTTAGTCTTTGAATTGTTTTACAAATTTTCTGAATAAAACGAATTGAAATGAGAATTGTACCGATTCGCAATTCCTTGTACTTTTTGAGCAATATTGACCCTTATTTGTAGTAAAAAGTGGGAAATGAGATGATACTAGCATTTGTTGGTTTAAGTAGTAAAAACACCGTTATTTCTACCTGTTATTGATAATTCAACGGAATTTCATCCACTTTTTCAGATCTTTCTATACCTATGTCCAAAATTGTAGAAGTCAATTTGCAGAATTGCTCGCTATTTACTAGTTGATTTTAAAATAATATTGTTACTATGTTCACCGGTTAGACTGGAAGCTGACCCCTACATAGTTGAGAAAACGCTGGCAGATAGATTTTTTGAACTATGTTCTCCGTAG
The DNA here is from genome assembly GCA_914767815.1 of Eupsilia transversa. Taxonomy (NCBI): domain Eukaryota; kingdom Metazoa; phylum Arthropoda; class Insecta; order Lepidoptera; family Noctuidae; genus Eupsilia; species Eupsilia transversa. The sequence continues at coordinate 5,918,557 of OU611880.1, forward strand.
TGCTGAGCTATCTGATTGAAAACGAGGCTTTTAGTTCCCTCTTGACCTTTATTGAAAAGAACATTCGGACACAACGGATGAACATTCGCATTCGAAGAGAATTTGTAAACGTACGTCCCGTGGGAGCCCTTTTTCAAAACAAACCAAATAAAACAAATATAGGATTATATTCAGTGAAACATTTAAATCCAACATTACAAACATTGGAGTAATTTCAATGTTTGCACAAGCTGTATACAGACTCGCCTACACAACGGGCTCAAACCTAGTAAGATAGCTCAATAGATAAAACAACTAGTAGTCTATAATCCCATTTGCCACATTTTATTATCGTCGGCACGTATCAGCTACTAAGCCACTATGTTTCTAAGTTCCTCTCAAAATACCTCAAACCATGTTAATGAAAATAGCGCAACCAACACACATTGTTAACATAAAATTAACGAGTTCAATAGAAACATTAGAAAGAAAACAATCTACACGCGGGACATCGCTCCACTCATTTAGACAATATGATATAATCTGCTGGAGGCGCGAAATTACCTTCTCCATGCACGAAATAATAACTAAAAAGGGTATAAATTAAATTAAGCACTACCATTTCAAACCACTAAAAATGTCTTAAAACGTCTAAGGCATCTTTACGAAAACTTATTGTATTTTTTTTCTTAATTTATTACATCATATATATACATAATTTCGACATAATCATTTATTTAAAACGTAACATATCTCTGGCAGGTCAAGTAAAAAATTAAATAGTAAGTAACATTACATAAAGTTATACTTTGAGGAAAAAAGTTCACTTTCACTTGGTATACAACAATAGACAATGAATTGCCAGCAGTCGGCTACTAGCGTTTATTAAGGACTTAAGGACACCCGTTTGTTATTTCGTTGTAATTAATTCCAAGAAACGTTTAGGGAAGGTCCGTTTTCCTCAGAATATAATTTTACAATGGATTTTCTCAAAGGAAAGATTCTGATTCAACCAATTATCAAATAGTAACATGTAGACCGCTTCGCTTTAGATCGCTCGGACGCTTTTAGCCAGAATTAACAATAAAGTGCTAACTTTAAATCTATTATGTGCAATTAAACCTAGTGTACACTTGAGGCCGCTAAACGCTACGCCATCTCGCTGTTCTATTTATTATTATACTAATTGATATCGTCTTCGCCTCAAACATACACCCGGGTGTTGGCAATTCGACAATCAATAAAACATTTTAGACTATAGTATATAATATACTCCAATAATTTCTATAAAAAAACAGATTACACATGAAAGGTTTAGCGAGTGTCTTTTAAGTATATAGAAAAGCACAAACCTACACATGATTGTCGTTTTTTAAGGTATGTGCAGTAGCTATGTACAGGCTTCATTAATATTTATTATCACAATACGGTCATTGTAGATACAAAAGAATTCTTTTCAATCTAATAAAATATTCAAATTCATTTGCTCATGGAAATAGTATTTCAATTCCCATGATGCAAAACAATGTGATTTGTTGTGTGAACAATGGATTTTGAGCAGTCTAATTTTCAAACATGTCAAGCTAATTTAATGTAAAATGTTACAAAATTAATTAGTTACGGGTATATGTAAGCGTATATCGTTTATCACCAAGTATATCTATTGCTGAAAATGTTACGAAGAATTATATTAATTGGCTGTATTTTATACCTTTGAATATTATACTATTTCTATCATGCATTTCATTCAAACTCGATTACTATGTTCAACATTTATAATAAAATAGTTTTTAACATTACAAGCTTCTGAAAACTTTTGCCGTCATAATGAACGATCAGCAAGCCGATTTTAATTTTAACTGGTAAATACTTCTTTATATTACACTAGTTTGTTAAATAGTTAATCAAACAAGCGTCAACACACAGAGGCACATTTTATTACTATTCAAATTCATGTCGAAATAATGTTATCTTTTATACTCCGTGAAAATGCTTTACATTGCCGAATCACCCCAAACGACCGCGCTGCTCGACTGAGCGAGACTGGCGACAGCTGGCACAGCCTTCGAGGCAACGCTAACGATAATGTCTCTGCCTCGTTCAGCCAACAGCTTATCAGTACATTTAACATAAAGAAACACCTGTGGACATTTATCAGTATTTTCGGGAGGCCACGTGGTTCACTCACTGGTTATGATGAAGACGTGTTTGACACAGAGCCTAAGATGCGAATCACTGACGGAGCAACGCCCTCGCGATAATTCGTATACGTCGCCCGCGCAACCGCGAAATAAACGCAAGTTCCACGGTACATACTTCGAGGCGAAACTACGTGAACACGCCCATGCATTTTGTTTTGACATGAGTCACGTCTGGTTTAATTTAATAACTCTGGAGTTAGGTACAACTGAATATTTCCGTAATTAACGTGAGTTTTAAACAAAGTGTAAAACTTACTAATGCCACCGATTAAAGAAAAAATATAACGCTATACATGAAAATAATTGATGGATAATACTCGATTTAGTCACTTTACCGGCGAGACGCCTCTTGCTTCAGTGACAACACTAATATTATATACGACGGCATACAAAGCTACGGTTACAAATTATCATAAAAGCTTTTTCCTAGCAGGACTACTCTGTGGCCTCAGTGTCTATTACACGTTTGTTTAGGGTCATATTCCTACATAGAATAAATAGGGCGGTAAAGAAAGTCAAATATTGGTGTTAGCGATGCACATTATGTAGATAAGGCTATTTGTTGCGTATCCGGGCGATAGTAACACGGCATAGCAGAGTGCACCTGTTTAATGTAATGTTTATATTAGTAATCGAAGACGTCGAATAAATTAGAGTGGTCCGGAGTACGAAATTATGAGCTATAATATGTGTATAACTGGGATAGCAGCGTGAGTGTGTGGCACGAGTGTGCGCGTCCGCGGGTGCGGTGTTACTGTCGCCGGACGCGCGTGTGTGGGAGCTCGCCCCGCAGCGCCAGAGGTGTGTCTCCGTCAAGCGAACCAGGGAGCGCACTTCCCGGCTCAGTTGTATATCTTGATCGCCTTCTCTAGATAGTTGACGCGAGACCGCTTGGGCGTCTTGTTGATGTGCTCGAGCCCGAGCCACGGCCGCGCCGTCGCGTCTGGAAGTGACAGATCTAGATTAAATTTTAGCACACATTCTTTTGGGGATTGGATCTATTGTAATCTATAATTTTGAAAAACATGATTATATTGACTGATCCAAAAATGTAAAGTGTTGTTACAAGTCTAATATAATACTCACTCGCGTTACTACTTGGCCTGAAGTCGTAAATGTTTATTGTCGCTCCTTCACTTATATAGTTCGGTCTTCCATTTGTCACTATAGCGAAATTGTACTGAAACAAATATGAAAACAAAGTTATTAATTATTTTAATTGCCTAATACTAGGCCATCCTCAGAGAACTACATGTATAATGACTTCTCCCGGGGATTGTTCAGATCGAGATTTACGTCGAAAGGTTTAAGGTACCTAAGTGAATGATTAATGATTTATTTGGTTTGTTTTTGAATGCTCACCTTTTCCCACTCCTTGTCGGGTATGTCGAGTTTCTTCTGCAGCCGGTCCTTGACCGCCTGGAAGGGCTCGTTGTGTTTAACGCGCGCGTAGAACGGAATGCCGAACGTCGCGTACACCTGCTTGTGGAAGTGTGCGCACGGCACTATGATCTCATCCTCCTAGAAAGTAAACAAAACAATATTAAAATTTTAAACAGGCTTCGGAAATCTGTGGATTTCTCAATAACAAGTAAAAAGTCAAGCATCAGAAACCAAAAATCTGCTTTTCCCTATATTTATGTTCACATAATTCGTCAAAATGCATGGAACACCTGATTATTTCCGCGATTTGCTGTTGGGTACGTTATTAAAACTTGTTCATAATTATGAGTACAAACTCCTTAAGAGGTTGTTAGTGTTTTACCAATAACCCTGTTTAATATTAGCTAATATTCTATAGCGCTTATAATATTTATGCTAGCATGAATCGAACAGCAATATAACTATGACTTTATTTCAACAAAAGTTTATGTGCAGATTTTGCATAAGATATCACGAAAAGGATATCAAATCAAAAGATCCTCAGTTTTGCAATATTATTTACTATATTTTACGTTCGAAAAAAGTTAAAAAATAAGTCCTTGCTATTTGTTTTTTTTTTTTGACCTAGGACTTCTCTAAACAAAGACGATGTAGTAAGCCATACCTGCAAGTTGAGCTCATCTCTAGGAATCTCCTCTATTCTGTAGAGTCTGGGCGGCGATATGGTGACCTGGTCCAGCGTCAGCTCGGGGTCGGGTCCCGGTAATACTTTGTGACACGACACCTCCACGATCCTTAACCTGAACAACAACACAATTTTATGACGATATTGAATATTATCAAGCAGTTACTACATAATGCTTTGTATTGAAAAGCGATCGATTCCTAGCTCATCTTCTAACTTGAAAGATTATTTTTTCCTATTCCTTTCTTACTCTAAAATGAATTTTCGATTTCATACTATTGGATGACAACCAAGCTGGCGGGCTTTCATTGATGGTAAGTGGCGATCACTAACTATCGCAACATAATATGCAATACTGTGACGGCATCTACAACGCCACATGCGAACACGCACTAATGTCCTGACGTCACACAAATGACTTCCCGACATCAATTGTTGGGCAGTTCCCCGGCAGACACGAAACCCGTCTGGTCGGAGGATCCGCCCTTTTCTATAGAGGATGAGTGAACTTTACACCCTGTTCCACGTACCAATAAAATACTATATGCATCACAGAAGTATAGCAATCCCGAAGACAAACGACATGAAATAAAAATGAGCTGAAATTTCAATTGTGCTTACAAATCAGAATACGGGAACGCTGCTTGCGAGCACAGAAAGGTTTGGCAGTAGAAATTCCCTGGATGAGCTTTCACATATACTCTAATACTATTAAAGTAGCATATTTTATGCTTAAATAAAGAAAACTGTTATACTCACGTTCCAGAACCGTCGGGTGACATTTCGACGACTTTAGCTGCCTCTTGTAAGATGTCTGACACCTTACCGCCTTTGTTTGGATATAAAATTAATTCCTTATCTTCTTTATAATTTGGACCAACCTGAAAAAAAAACATTTTTGGTTTAAATACCGCAAATAGATATATGAGATACTTCTTTATAGCACTCTACTTCCTACGCATAAATTTAAAACTGGTATTTATGTGCATTGTTGTATTTCCTATAACAAAACTCTCAAAGAGAGATAAAGCAAGCATCTCCTAATTTTTCTACCACCAAGAAATAAACTAAGGGCGTTTTACATTAGCTGATACCCGTAAACAATACATAATAATAAAAGTTATATGCCTATAAAAAGTAATAAAGTCAGTAATACAATCAAAAGTTTATCTTACCCATAAACATTTAAACTGTTTCTTGTTATCCAATTCATTAACTTTAATAGATAATATCTGGTAGAACAACTTCTTAGGGCACTTTGGTTTACAGTACACTAGCAAATCTTTAAGTATTCCGTCGTAAGAGTATCTGAGTGGCAGGCCTGGGGTATCCTTGTAGCTGCAACAAATTTAACAATAGTTGATCACACCAAGTCACTTTTGTAGTAATATTCCGTACTAACATATAATAATCTCACTTATTGTACTTGCTAAACTGCGGGGTAATTGCATGAAGCCAGCAGTTCACGATGGGCGAAGGACCGTTGATCGAGCACGCAAATCAAACGGCAAACACACGCAAAAAGGCCCATTATGCGTGCTCGAGCGCTCTAGACTACTGGGATTTGTGTGGTAACACATATAATAAAATAATTGATCGCAATGCGTTTCATTTTGACAGTTCACCCAAGTCGTTGGCATATTTTGCTTTCAGATATAATATGCTAGTAATATCTCAAAACACTAACTTTTGACACTTGAAGAACTGTATTAAGTAGGGGTCCACGTTGAGCCTCTGTCCCACTGCGCGTGCCATCTGGTCGTAACGCATCTGCATCGACAGCTCCATTGTGAACCTGTGCAACATAGGCGAAGGGAAAATAATGTTAATATTGCTCAAATTTTGAACATGGACCAGTATTACATCATACAATACTACTCGCTATGCGAAATAAGGTAGCTTATATTCTCGGTAAATACTTGAAAAAAAGTAATTAACTACTTTAACATGACTACAACTATTGATGGAATTGTGCTGTTCTACTGCAGTGTCTCATTCAGCTATGGCTTAGTTCATATGGCGTTGAACCGGGTCATATCGTGCTTGTTTACCGACATAGGGCGGATTCTACCAAACAAGAATAAATGTTATCCGCGGAATAAGCCTTCTCTTCCGAATAAATTATGAATTTTTGACAGTTTCTCTATACGAAAACTGTCAAAAGTAAATCTTATTCCGCGGATAAAATTTGTTCCTGTTTGGTCGAATCCGCGCATAGTGGCTTAAGCTTTGGTATCCTAGGAAAGTGGTTTCGTCATATCAGAACGACCGTCGTGAAAACCCAGTTCACCAGTATTTGACATTAAGCTTTAAAAAAATGCAGTGTATTTGGACAGTCAATATTGTATGACCGTTCACCAATTTCTTAGGTAACCAAAACTTTAGCCATACTTACAAGGCTAATCGCCGCATTCATTTGTTGCCAAAATAACTATTCGCTATTGTAACTAATATACAAGGAAATATAATAATACTAGAGAGCAACTATCTAAGAATGAGAAATAGTTGATCCAATGACTTTTTATACTTTGCTAGCAAAAATTTCTTAGGACCTGACCTGTAACTGACGGTATCGCGAATCACAGCGATACCTATAACTACACAATGATACCCATTCAAGGTACCTAGGTCTCATTGACACTGCTACTACAATGATGCTTAGCCAAACTTGGAATTTATGGATTTTACATTGCGACAGCTTTATACAAGTAAAAACCACATGCCAATGCTAAAAAATAACCTCCATATGGTGAGGCCAAGATTGATAAACTTTACTTAGTATGTGGTTTGGCTTAGACAACCGGTTTCCATCTCTATCTTGCACTTGTCGTTTGACAGTTGTGTGGTAGTGGCAGGAATAATGCTTAGCCAAAATATGTTAAGTATATGTAACGCTTATCAATCTCAGCCTGAAACTCTCATTAGGTATTTAATGACTAAATCTCATTAAAAAGCTTTCTTTCCCTAATCACCATTAATAATAACATAGGTCCACAAATATCTCACCCAGGATCATTAGGCACGGTCTTATCCACAAACTGCACTTCCACCTTGTAGAAAATGTACTTGAAGTAGTCCTGGCAGGTTGGCAGCTCCAGATCCTCGTGTCGATGGTCAGCGCGCTCGAACACGATGATATCGCCGTCCATCAGCTCGTCCAATACCTGGCCGCGTGCACACGACTCAACCCGAGGGTAGCCCGCCTTATGCCCTCCCTCCATAGTTTGTGGCGTATACCAAAATGCGTGGATATGTGATCGTGTCATGTCACAGTTTAGTGTTTTGTTTCGTTCATGACGCGGTTATTGTTCTTAATTTAAAATATGAGTGAATCTTAAATTGTGATATTGCAATTTCTATTGAGGTTGTTCATTGCGAGTACAAAAGTGATATTTTCCCACGCTTTTTAAAACATTAGCGTGATGGACTCAGTATTTTACTTGTGTATAATTTACATTGTGAACTTATAATAGGTATGCAAACATCTAGCACTACCTTACAAAGTGAAAAGCTAATTAAGCTTGAAAAGGGCATCCACAATCTCATCCTGGGCTCAAACCAATAAAAAAACTACAATGTACGGATCTACGTAGATATACAGGCTGACTTTGAAAACATGCTACAAAATTTAAGGGGGTGTTCTACCCATCAATATGAACAACTTTTACTATGAGACCAAATAAGAATTCGCAAAAAAAAAACGACCTTATACAAAATGGTCAAATCGGGTATACCATACAGAAAAGTCGTTTTTTTTTTTTTGCAAATTCTTATTTGGTCTCATAGTAAAAGTTGTTCATATTGATGAGTAGAACACCCCTTTAAATTTTGTTGCATGTTTTCAAAGTCACCCTGTATAGTGTCCTATTTTTTTGTTTTGGGCTCAGTAAGAGATGAGTTATTTTCATTTTCAGGCTTCCTCAGTAGACACAATGTATATTTGTAATATATGTACGCATGTTCGTATACGAAACAATCCTATGGAGAGGTGACGTAAGTGGTGATACAAGTAACTCAGCATAATAAAGCAGCGTGTATCTTGTGATCTTAATTGATGAGTCACTCAAGAGGCTTAAGGCCTAGCTCCCATGGCAATGAATCATTGCCTTGTTTTCAAAACGTGCATCTAAGTGTTCGCGCAAACGGTTATATGGCTGTTCATTTAAAGGATGTCTAGGCCACAAAAATACGAAAGGACGGCGCAAGCACGCATAGACGCGTACGTACGGTACGGCGATCTCAATCTGTCTCAACCGAATGCCAGTCCGTGTCTATTTGTGCGTGCGTTTGCAGTCGTTGTTTGGAGCCGACCTTCTGTACTATATTATGTTTCTAAGACTCAGGGAAAAGCGCGTAGCGTGACGTTGTCATGGGAACTACGCCTAAAAGTAATTAAGAAAGCTTTCGTGTGTTTTTGAATGAAATAAATTAATATAAGGATGAGGACAAGCTGATAAATATACAATAAATAAAATAGCACTGTTCAGAAAGAGAACATTATACTAAAATGTTTTTAATAACAAACAACACAAAAACTTAACCACTGTCGGAGTTTTTGGTTAGAAAAAGTTAGCCAGATGTTTATTGGAATCCCGCAAATAAAATAAATAAGTCGTGACCTTCAAGCAAGCGTTATGACATCGTGTTTGAATATTATTATGTACCGAGTTATAAGCAAGTTCGCCTGTTTCGCTACTACGCTGACGTCATCGAAATATAATACATCTCAAGCGAGGAGTTATTTTCGTTAGAGGAAAGAATTAGTAGGAAAAGTTAATGTTTAAATAAAACAATAACAATTGTGTTTGAAAATAAGTTTGCTTTGAACTTACGCGACAATTTACGGTGATAAGCGTACTTTGTGACGGAAAATAAATGGAAAGTCCTATATTACAGTCTGGACAGTGCTATTCAAAGATTCATTACATGATAATAAATAATTACTAATAAATACTATACCTGAGCCAGCAATACCTGAATGTGGGATCAAACTAGAACTAAAATCGATCATAACATTATACTATTCCTAACCAAGTTTCAAAGTTATATAATAAGTATAATTTTACATAGAATTACAAACTTTCGGGGCATATATTGTGTTTATTAATCACATACACATATAGATACTTTGTTATATAGTTTATATAGAAGAAAGAAGAGTCATCTAAATACATAGTTATTTGGGAAAATATTTGTGTAGTAAAAGCTTATGTCTAGTGAATAGTTTGTTGGGATAAAACTGATAAATAATACCTTTTCGAGAGGCTCGCTGTAGTTGTTGATCTTCTCAACAAAGTCTGGTTTGATCTCTTCGTATAAGACAAGCGGAGTGTCTGGCGGGAAACCTAGGAAAACACATTATTTAATTTGAAATAAGTTACCAAGTTAGTTAATTGATTCAGGCGTGACTTGGCGGAAATCCATAATAAAATACAATAGACGTACATGTATTTAGTAACCTATTCCGCTTAACTATTCCTAAAGAGTCATAAAAACTTTGACTTGTCGCAAACCCGAACACGACGTGTTCCCACGCAGGATGCAGTCTCGCACTTGCGCTCGGCGTGGCAACACGTTGTGTTCGGGTTCGCGACAAGTCAATCGTCATCCTGAGGATGCCTCGTCGGGAGATAAAACACGTGTCGATTTCTTACAGGGATTTTTATGACTCTTTAAGAACATTTAAGCGGAATAGGTTACTAAATATATCTACATCTATTGAAAGTTAGTTGTAAAATTATTAGCACGGCAAACACTTTAATGGGAAGTGGTTTGGTACTGCCGTCTGTGGACAACCCTATAACATCAAGGAGTTTGCCTGAAATATGTTTTTTTTAAACAAAAAGAAAATCCCATGAGTCTCTTTAATTGTACGTATAACATAGCTATCATATTCAAGATGTTATAAATGTTAGGCATTTATTACATCAGACACGTGCATAGATCTTTATTGGTATAGCTTAAAACGTGTTTTGATTAATAGCTTAATGGATGGAAATATATTAATAACATTCAGTTTCATTACAAAAATGAATAAAATGAATAATTCACGACCTTCGGTCAACGAACTAACAAACCGGTATGGTATTGGTTGTATCAGTAGAACCAGATTTTAGTGATGACGGGTAAACTTGAAAAATCATGGCAAATGCCCCTCCTCCTATGACTTGTATAGAAACGCGACCCGACGCCCCAAACGTTCTACAAATGATACCGCAGGTGCACAAAAGGCGCGGCCGGTAAGGCTTTGGGTCACCGCACACGGGCCACTGGCCACAACCACAAACGCCGCCACGAGAAGCTAGATTTGTATTCAAGTGGCGGCCACCAGCTTCAACCGTGTGCGGCGAGTCCATATAAAATGTATGAAAACTACAGCAAATATGCCGGTGGCGGCGTTTTGTGGTTGTGACCGGTGGCCCATGTGCGCCGACACTTAATGTCAAGACGGCAGCCATTTTCATAAGCAACATACTGCAATCACAATCTAGCCTTGGTGAAAACCAGAGTGCTCTCTCACGCAGGATCGCCAAAGCTCATACAAGCTTGTACATGAGATGTCGTTTACGTGCTGATGTTAACACCGAAAAGGGAACGAATGCCCTGCATTAGAACAAATAATGCTGTGGAAAACACAAGAAATAATGAAAATCTTACCTGCACGCTTGTTCAGTATCGGAATAAGATCAGCGGGCTTGCTGGCAATAGGCAAGTAGTGATGTCCACAATAATGAATCCGCTTCTGTTTAGGATCGTAGAACTTGAAGAACAGCACTACGTCATTCTCCTTGTCGAAGTTCGGGAGCGCACTGAAGCCAGAGTCTGGGGGTAGCATCTCCAGGAATATGTTCCAAGGGTTCATGTTCTCGGAAACGTCGGCCACGGTCTTGTGCTGGTCGTTGAGGATGTCTAGGCAAGTCGGTCTGCATGTCTGTTGGGAGATACAGTGGTTGTATAGAGTGTAAATACATAAATTCTTATTATATGCCTAACAGTAACCGCTTCTTGATACAGAAAATATAATTGGCATGATAGGCAGTCCATTTCAGGCTTTATACATTGTCTATGTAATGGGGTTTGGTTTCTGCACTTAGGGTAGATTCGACCAAACAGGAATAAATTTTAACCGCGGAATAAGCCTTCTCTTCTGAGTAAATTTTGAATTTTTGACAGTTTCTCCATACGAAAACTGTTAGAATTAATCTTATTCCGCGGATAAAATTTATTCCTGTTTGGTCGAATCCGCCCTTAGTCTTTCAGGTAGACTTTATACCTTATAATGCTAGACTATTCCAATGCCCTGACAATAAGGCTTGTGTTATCCATTTATTTCACAAGATTCCAAATCAATAGATATGTTGTAGGTATGCTGCTGTCGCTTAGCGATCTCAGCTAAACAATGTGGCCGTCGGTAGTCGATCTTCTTACTAAGGAGTATCATGTTTACCCAGTACCTGATTTGTAGAGGTCAGATAGGTAGTCGCTCCATTTCAAGTACTGGTATTTAGCTGCATCTGGTTAGACTTGAAGCCGACCCGAATATAGTCAAAACGCTAAGCAGATGATACATTCTCTCACCTGATTAGAACGCGCGCTAAAAGGCCACGGCCTCAGCTGTTTGAGTGGGTACTTGAAGTTCTCGGCCAGCATCTCCATGAGGTCAGCTACAGTGGCCTGCTTCCGGACGCGGAACACGCGGTAGTGCGCGCGCTCCGGGTCGTACAGGTCGTTGCCCTGGTGACCGTCGAAGGCCTCTTCTAGTACGACGTTAACGTTCATGTAGAGGTGAGCTTCATTGCGTTCTTTGCGACGGATCTGATGAAGGATTAATGTTTTTTTTTACATGTGTAAAAAGACGCTTAACGAAGCCGAAACACACAAATAGTCACCATTTTTTTTTTTTTGTACTGCATGCGATACCTGCGAACCTTTTCGTTACGGAGACATTAAAGGTCAAGGTTTTTTTTTCTTATTTTTTGCACGAAAACATATTTTATAATATATGTTAACTTTACCCCCAACAACTCCTGTACCGTTATATGCACTCAAAAGCACAATTGCATTAAGCATTGTTTTGCGTACGTTACAATGCGCGCTGCCGTAAACAGCGATTTTTCACACCAAAAATAAATGTTGTTTCCCAGCAATCAAAAACCAGCGTCAGTCTGCATTTGTCTGGCATTAATGATGAAATGAACCTTTTTGGCGCAGCCGTGAGGGACATTTGTTGTTATACATTATTTTCACTTTTTTATTTCGTATTTTGTTTTACAAACTGTGTCCAAATAAACGTTATTCTTTATTTCTTTCAATGTTTGCTTAATGTCTTTAGTTTGCTGTGCAGAATGCGTAGATAGCGGCTATATAATGAGTATTTTTATACCCCGTAAAGCTTAAAAATATTAGGCATAATATGCAAGATGAAACAAGGCATAAATTCAGTGGGAACTCTCTTTTAAGTAAGACTGAAGTCTTTCATTAAATAATACTGGCGAACAGTGTAAACAGTATTTGTTATGATGTATTGAGCAGTTGAAAGACACACATCAGTACAGTACAGTCTCACAGTATGTAAGTATGCCACCAATGAAATTTACTATAAATTTCATTGGCTATATATTATGACCTTCAGCCTAACACATTAAGCTAGGAATAAAACTCTGTTAGTAACTTACAGTTTCAATCCTCTTTTCTTCAGCAAGCCTTTCGCTCAGTTCTGTAGGAATATCAGCTTGAGTGACCTCTTGCAAGACAGTCTTCAACTGTGAATCCCTGGAAATCACAAATCATCATGAATACTATTTATTACCTTTGACTTTACTTGAACAGGGTGTCACACTTCATTCCCTATTTTCTAATTATGTGTTAGATTAATAATAGGAAATGCTTTTATACAATTATTATACAACTAACTATTATTTTCTGAATACATTCAGACCTTGCACTAAGTTATTGAACCCGAAACCAACACATTGGTTTTTTAATGCAGTGTCCATGGTTTTAGAAGTAGTCGTGAAAACGTAGTTTACCGCCGCTTGGTGTTTTTCTCTGTCACAGTCTGGGAACCGCTAAGTAAAGCATCTTTGCCTGTGACAGTCCTATTGGGACTGAACAAATACTCATAGATCAATGGGGAAGAAACCTGTCAAATTAGTTAGATAGTTCGTGTAAATGATGAAGAGCTCGTGGCTAAGTAATAACAGCCGCACGGGTCGATCCATCTGGTTAAGCTGCGCTTGCCGGGGTTGGTCCGTGGATGGGCTTCTCCGTACTTCGGAAAGCACGTTAAGCCGTTGGTCCTGGCTGTCATTCGTGGATCTTTGACAGTCGTTACGAGTCGTCAGAAGCCCGAAAGTCTGACGACAACCAGTCTTACCAAAGGGTATCGTATCACCCAGTTACTGGGATGTGGAGGTCAGATAGGCAGTCGCTCCATGTAAAATACTGGTATTCAGCTGCATCCGGTTAGACTGGAAGCCGACCCCAACATGATTGGGAAAAGGATAGGCAGAATGAGTTCGTGTAGATGATGCTAAATGTTGGTTACTTTCTTGCATGTCGCGTTGTCTGTGGCATTTTATTTCTTTATATAGGTTACACGTAGTATGTTACAGAATATATTTTTTACAGTATTTTATGGCAAATAAACGGTTTCCCTGTATAACTAGGATAAGTATAAAACATACGAACTACTTATAAAAAACTAAAATTTTAAATAACTCAACTCACCTTATGTAGACCAACATGTAGGCGTTGGTGCAATGGCGCACGGTCAACGCCATGTCTTCGTCATGACCACCGTAGTTGTATTCGATGGCCTCCTGCTTCGTGCAGCGGGAAACTACATCATCGTCGAACTTGCACCACTAAACAACATGAGTATTTATTAGAAACTAGCTGATCCGAGAGACAATGTCCTGTCTTCAATATGGTCTTGAGTTCATACAGAAATACCATAGACAAACAACAGTTCTTCCGGAATTTTCTGGAAAACTTTTCCAATTTCTCTTTCCATAAAAACCTAATTTGGAGTATTAATAATATTTTAATACAAAACCAGTCACATTGGTCCAGCCGTCCTCAAGTGACGCACTTACCAACAAACAGCATTTCATTTTTTTTATTTATAATAAAGTAGATAATAAAACATACTTATAACTCCTTGATTCTGTCAATTAAACAAGACGGCAAGTGCCTTCAGCGCAGCTCTCTTTTTCTAGTACTTGTTCAGTGCACCGACTTTAAAATGGCAAATAGCTACTTACTGTTCCTGGTTTTAAAGCTGTCTGTAAAATTATTTTCTTACTGAGTTCAGTCTCTCAACAAATTACATAATTGGCTAGTGCTACTAAAATCCACACATAAAAGTGGTGTTGAAATGCAGTTTCAATGCTCTCTCATGTCCGTGTAGGATTCAAAGTAAATGAAAGAAAGTTGTCAAACAGTATACAACAAAATATGCTATAACCTCAATATCTTTCAGAATGCTAAGAATATACCAATTACTTCACACGGCTAGGAAAGTAGGAATCATTAAAACAACATTTCAACAATATCATCATCATCAGCCTATTCAAGTCCACTGGTGGACATAGGCCTTTCCAATCAGCAAAGGTCTTTGCACCATCTAGCCTTAGTAAGTCATAGCCTCTAAGTTTGCCATAAAATATGATCACCTAACTAACTATTACCACGTAACCCATAAAATGACTATTTCTCACCTTCCCATCGCCCTTAGGGTTGATGAAGACCACATAGTGTCCTCCATGGTTATCTCCCGAGTGTACCAACACCGCGTGTAGTGTATAGTCGGCTGGCGTCTCCGGCTTCTCCTGAAGGTACGCGTCCAAGTTGATGTGTTCATAGAACTCGAATCTATACGTGGGGAAGATGTTTGCATAAGTGTAAAAGGTTGGATATTCATAGTGTTGTCAAAGTGACGTTGTAGATGTCGGGCAAACCCTTATTTCGGGTTTGTCCGCCTACTACACACGCCATTTAAAACTGTAAGACATCATTATAAGTGTCGCACGAAAGACAGAATATAGAAAAAGAGGCATAATTAAAACACCTAACTAAGCTTGTCCAGATTAGGTGTTACTGTTAAAGTGTGTTCGTCTTCCAGTATACTTCGTCTGGAAGAAACACGGCGTCTCGAGTATCTCAACTCGCTTGCAGTTTTCTAAGACAAAATATGTATTTGCAGTTAGGATAACGACGCGCGTGAAGTGATTATCTGCTTCACCATCTTCTTTTCTTTGTCGTTCCCTCAGTGCTGAGAATCGCGACCACATACGATGCGTCTTAAGTTACGCGGTCCTATCACCATCGAGACACCTAAAATATCTGAAAACTTACCTATCATTAAATTTGACAGAGCTATCCGTGATGGGGTCATACTGGAACCTCATGAGGTGTAGATGCAGTACCGGCGGGAACGAAGCGAAGATGACTCCCTTCTCTGCCTCTTGAAGACCATGCTCCCCTGCGTCATACTTGTTCTCACCATCGAGAGTCTCCGTACTGATGTAGTCTTTGAAGGATTCGTCGACTGAAATAAAGTGTTTATTGGCTTAGTCGAGTGCATTGGTGAGGGGTGTATAAAACTGATCCTTTTAAGTTCCCTTTTCAAACTTTTAAAATTACTAATACTAGTTTCTAAGAATGTATGCATGCACCAATCATAAATAATAAAATAATGTTTTTTTATTGTGCTAAATACGAGGCAGCAGTCGGCGACAGAGTTACAACTTTACAGAGTTGAAGATCCTCACATGGCTTCCAAGGAACCGGCCTGTTTATTCCCGGCAGTATTTATTACGTATTCAAGCCTCCGACCTACGACACATTTCGCAACAAGAGCTGGGCAAGAATTGTTTTCATTTCTCATAATTTTCAGTGCTTTTAGGTACAAATGCGCGTTAGTGTGGAAAAGGCTTATGTAATTCATATACTTACTGTTCTTCTTCCCCTTAATGTTAAGTTGTATGTCGTAGAAAGTTTCGACGCGCGTACTGGACACGTTGACGTTCTTACACTTTATGTATGACGTCATCTTGCCCTCAAACAGACGCGGCACTGTTCCTTCCACGCAAGTACCCTTCATTTTACTCTCCAATTTATCTAGCAGTACCTGTAATAACAATAGCTTGTATTGTGGACTTCCATAAGTGCCAAGTTCATGCTGTATATTCCTTCAATACTTAAAATTTCATTGAATAAAAACTAGAATAAGGCGCTGAACAGACAACGCACAATTTTGCAATTTTAGTTATGGACTAATTGTCGCATACGGCACGTGAAAGCGACAACTTTATTTTTGAAAAAATACAAAAGAACAAAGTAAATGTTACGTTCTCGGTATATTTTATAATTCAGCGCTAATGGCAATAGAGCACGTACCCTAAGAAACTCCTGCACGTCATGTTGCATGAAAGAATCCAGTGTCTCCCATCCAAAGCTCTTGGTAAGTTTCTTAGTGCCGACAGGTTTATCTGAGAATTGTAGCTCGTAGAAAACTCTTTGCAATGCCAATGCTACTGACCTAAAAAAACAAAGTATTGGTAAACTGCATTAGCATATCGCCTATAAAATACAATTTTCTAAAATTGAAAGAAATATAATTTTTGTATAATTTTACAAAGTAAGCGAAAATCAACAAACTAGTTTTTCTATCAATTCAGACTAATAATAATAATAATTACAGACTAATAATTTCCTGTTATTGGTATGACCTTCGACAGACATTAGTCAGGATAAACGAAGTTTCACTATAATAGATAATCTATCCTAGATTACAAAAGCAACTACTCATTTACCTGGTGCTGTCGTCAGATTCTGTCGGCATCTTGTAAACGGCCTTACGTAGTTGATTTGTAAAATACAATGTTTGTAACAACGAGTTCATGTAACACGTCGCGCCTTGGTTCTTCAGACCTAGAATAAACACGAATGTTTTTTAGAAACCTGCGTGAATCGGTTCATACACGAACTGGAAAAGTGGAAACTTTTGTCGAATATTTCAACAAACACATTCAGGTGAACCTAAACATAAGCGTGTTAAAAATATATGAAATTGCAGGCCACGAAGTACCTACCCAACCAAAACGTATAAGCAATGTACTCCATCTGTTTTTAACACCAGACTATTTGACCCTGCACTTATTTTTAAGCGCCACCCTAATCGCGAGCTCTCCGCGGCGAGGTCGCGATCCGAAGTAGGACTAAGCAAATATTACGGGAGCAAGCACGTCAGTCAAGCCATACAAAATCGAAGAGTCCTGAACAAAATGAAAGTATTGTGCTATTTAATACACAGACTTACCAACATAGCCGGTATGTTTCTTCGAATCCCAGGAGACACCGTGCGGTGCCTCGGCAGTCACGTGTACCTCCAACGTGATTGCGTCGTCCTTTATGTAACCCTTCTCCGGGTCCAAAACATCGTTCCATGCCATGAAGTGGGAGAAACCCCAGTCGTTCTCTTTACTGGAGATATTACGAGGACATATATTTATAGAGAATTGAATAGCAGATGTATTACTTAATTACTTCAATCAAAATGTGCGCCACTTTATATAATTATTATGAGTAGAGTTGTTTTTAAGGAAGGCAGGATAAATACTAAAGGCTGTCGTCGTTACAAATTCGCTGTGAACTTAGAATCGACACAGACTTGGCGAAGCAAAGAGCATAGCGGTTTTCACTGCCTACAATCGTACTCAAACCATACATGTGTTGTACTTGTAAAGTCGAAAATAAATAACCCTCACTGCGTGCCTTTGTAAATTGATACTAACGTGTAGACGATTTATGGTTATTTATTTTGGATTTTATTCTACCATAATTATGTAATATTGATACACCATAGAAAACCCTATCAAGTTGATGTTTGCCTAGTCTTGTTGATGTAACTTCTGTGGGAAGGCCCTATCATTTTTGAACATTTTATAAAATCACTTAAAATTTATAGCCTTCAGTAGTAAATATGGACATCGAGTTTTAGAAAAGTTCAGCCTCGTAAAGCGTCGTCTCTGTCTCTAATACCTTTATGAAAGTCTCTCTCTGAAGCTCGAGGTTGTCTTAAATGCATAATAATATTATTCTAAAAACAATCAACAAACCTATAAAACAAATGTTGGATCTTCCTGAAGAAAGGTTCAGTCTCTGGCTTGTGGGAGATCAGTCTTAGTTCTGCCATTGCATAGCATGACCAACTCGAAGACTCGCTCTCGCCATTGCACTGGAGGAAGAACCCTAAGGACTTCTGTTGTTGACGATCCGGAGACGGAGCTTGCCGAGGCATGACCATGATCTTCCATGGAAGGTTCCGGACGAAGCACGCAGGGGACAACACAGAATCTTTCAAATTCCTGAAGTTCTGTACCGTAAAACGGAATGTCGTTTCTGACCGCGCCTCGTCATCCTCCATTTCGGTATCAAGACAAGCCAGCTGTGGAGGTAAACATCCTGCTAATACTATTCTTAAATTGATGAATAATGTCTGATTTTGTGTGTAAACTTATGTTGATGCATATTTTTGAAAGTGAATTTAATAACTTTATTACTTTCTCTTTACTTTTACGTTCTGAATTTCAGTCACAAGACCAAAAAAAAAGACGTCGAATTTCTGAAAGCTATCAAAAAAGGTAGTTGAAAGTTATCAAGAAATAGATGTACTATTATGGCGCGAATGTGCGATACTATCTTTCCAATGGATCATCTAGCCATCATATACGATGCGACTAAACGACGCAGGCGTTATTAACAGGATAACATGTTTCATACTAACTGCTATAGCATTCAAATGGCCTTAAATGTTGTATAACAACGTAAATATTCGCACATTACTTATACAGTGACAAGCCAATTCGTGATACTAGTATTATCTGATAAATTAGAACCCAATCTCTGTTTATCAGACCCTGCAGATACTTTGAGATTCAAATGTGCTTGTCTCTTTCACTCCTTAATTTGGTTTTCAATGAGGTGAATAGCAAACAAGTGTGTGATCTCTTGGGAATTTATTTAATAGACTGTTTGTAAATAAACAATATAAGAAGAAAATTAGGCAAATCCATTGTTAGTTGTATACTTAAGTTTTTTTTATTCTGCATATCAAGTGAGGCATTCATATTTCCAAGACATGCTGCATGAAGTACAGAAGGAAATATAGTAATCTGATACAATAAAAGTAATTTGAATATCTGCCTTGATGACAAACTGAAAAATTTATTTATTTCAATAATGGTGGTATTCAGATTTATCTAGCAGACAATCAAAATCTCTCTGGGGCCATGACAATGGAGACTACGAGTCATCCTTATCACAGTGTGAGAGTTACATAGCACCATCCCTTTCTTATAATAGAACAATTATGGCTTTCAATACCAGATTGATTATTCCATCTCTCTTACTCACCGGCATGTCTGAAGATGTGGTCTCCTGGTTCTTCATAACCTCACCCATGACAACCTCGCCGTTGGGACCTTTCATAAGATCGTCCTCCCAGGTCTTGTCAGTGACAGTGTCTACAGTTTCCACTGCAACAGAAGAACATACAATTACATTATTTCTAAGCTCCATTCCAACAATTTACTCAGTGTTTGACATTGAATTATTTACTTGTATAAGATATGAAATCTTGTCATCAAACCACATGATATCAAATTCTGTGGTTGAGTGAAATTTTGTGTAAAATCTCTATAAATACTTTGGAGAATAATATATTTTTTATATTGCTTTAGTAAACAAAAAACAGATGTTTTTAGTTTCTACATAGCCATTTGCAGGAGTGAAATTTTGTGTAAAATCTCTATAAATACTTTGGAGAATAATATATTTTTTATATTGCTTTAGTAAACAAAAAACAGATGTTTTTAGTTTCTACATAGCCATTTGCAGTGTGCCTACTTATTTTACTTTTTATTCAAAAACTACATATATAGTTATATTCATAACTAAATATAACTTAGAATAACTGCAAAATACATGTTACCTCTATTTGATTTGGATGTACAACTCACTGAAGTAAACTTAACAATTAAAATAGAGCACACCAACTATTCTGGAGAAACAGATCTGTCCATTGTTTTACAGATATGAATTTTGACATTTATTGTCAACTTTGACAAAGGATTAGAAGAAAAAACATTTAGTACAACCAGTTTTTTTTTCTAATATAGAACTTTTTATTAAATCAGTTCAAAAAAGGATTGGTTCAAATTCAGCATTCTTAAGTTTCAGTAAACTGGGTAGAATTGATAATTTCAATGCATCAAAAATGAGTTATTCACCAAGCAGGATTTTAGGTGCAGGATGCTTCACAGCTGTCTACCCACTAAATTCATTGTTTCATCAAAAACAATAGAGTTTGCTAGTATGACTTTTAATGCACTCCACATTATGTCTAAATACATCACATGGTTCAAATAAGTATTTCATCATTACTTGGAACTTAACTTATAAGCTACTATTCATTTACATTTTGTGCTTACTTAGCAATTAAATTCACTTGCATCAACTCATTATTAATTATTTTATTAAATTGAACACAAGCTAATAGTTCAAGTAGGTACTTATGACAAAGCAGGATATCTGAAACCATGTAAACTGATCAATGAATTAGAATGAACCAACATAACATGCTTATCTACTGAATGATAAAAAGATAATCAATAAATTCTTGTAAGTCAACATGATCACAAGTTTTTGACATGACAGTTTTGTTTATTTTTATGTTTTCTTTAAATTCTCACCAGTTGGCAGTCCTGTACATTCATTCATGCATGTAGAGATCACATTGACATTTAAACACACTGAGGTAACCTGCACTCAAGTATATATAAACTAACTAAGCACAACTAGATATTTTTAGAGACAATGATAAACAAAATCACTAATTTAATTTAATTATAACCACATTCAATAATATTACATACATCAAACATGTATGTAGACAAAGATTTTCTATAATTAGATATTTTCGTTTCACTCTCAGGACAGCGACTTGCACTTTTGAAACAAAGAAAGCAACACTCCAAATCTAAGAAGTGAACACTCCAGTACACATTTTTATCATACCTTTACACTGCAATGATTATCATTTGTCACAAAACAGATATAACAATTTAACAATGTCAACTTAATGAATACAGTTTGAGGTTATGTAGGGTAATCTGGTTAACAAATAAGTTCAATAACATTTGCAAATTCATGTAATAGGCAATTATAAAATATGGCTATGATGAGTAATGGTGTCATTTTATGTGTTTTTAGAGATTGCCTGAATGTGGTTGGGTGAAACAGTTGATTACAATGTAAATATTGTGACATCACTAACCATCTTGAGTCTCCATCTCCTCCACCTGGTTGACATTGGAGTCGTGCTGCTGCTGCCTGTCCGGTGCAGGCGTGTGGTTCATGTTAGCCGGGCGCGCCACGGGGGACTCTCGCCCACTACTCTTGGTTATTTCCTGAACAAATATTCCACCATAAGAATAGACTGTACGCGCACAGCTTATTCACACTTATGACGTCCGAACTCCGATTACTGCACTTCACGTACCTCTAACGCTAGGGGATTGCTCCCTTTGAACTTGGTGATTATCCGAACTTTTCTCATCAACTCGGGTGCCCTGCGTGTTTGGGTTTTTACTTGTCTTCAACGTTATGCTGTTAATTTTCAAAGAGTGTTTACTAGCGGCGCGGCCGATGTCTGCAAATTTCAACACAAGGGCCAGATAATAGATAGGAACGCTAATAGCACATTCCTAATCTTATAATCATTGCCAGATGAAGTAGATCACTCTGTTGTATAGTGGTTAAACAGGAATATTCTACAACGTATCCGGGAAAAGACTTATTTTCGCGAAAATAAACAAAATGGTGGATGTTAATTTAATTTCTGGCTTCGGATGTGTGGCCCGGTTTGATCGACGAATGCACCATTTTATCATTCTCTCACATTCACCATAGTGTTGTACGCGTCATGAAATATTTCGGTTATGTTATTATTTATTTTGAAAATCAAATAAGTTTGTATTCGTTTTAATGAACTGAAATCAGGTGAAGCTAGACTTTATTTACGAAATATCACATTACGCTACAATTTTACGTGCCTTACGCACCTAATTGACCAGTTTACTCCAAAGTGCTCCAAACAATTTCTATTATTTATTTGCGTTACTTCTTTTACATTGATGTCGTACCCAGTTTATATTTTTGTACCTACAGCGATTTAGATAAATAAAACTGTTTACTGTATGACTGTTTATTTCTAACCGTAATTCAAAAACTTCAAAAACCGTAATAGTGATCGGTTTTTGAACTTTTGTTTCTGAAAAGATGTCTGAGAATAATAATCTGTGGAAACTAATGTTACCAGTAACATTTTTAATATTACAAAAATCTTTTTGAATTTTCTTTTCGTTCTTGAAAACCATATTTTGATGTTACTTTTTACCCCGTTCCACAGAGTACTTTTATATATAGGTATAGAGGCTTTACTCGACCGGTTCAGATGGAAAGCGGTTGGTGGCGCCATCTGTAACTACAAACCTACAACTTTCCTGCTATGTATATAATTAGATCTATACGTCTACCAACATTCCTGCTTTCATGGTGTTTTAATTATTAGTTAATTTATTTTCATAACCCCATAGTTTATTCATAGATTAACATAAGAATAAATTATGGGATTATTTAGAGCTGCAGAAAATAACATAAAATAAAACCCATAATATTATAAGTCATTATAATCATTTATTTTGTAATAAGTGTTGGTACCAGTTGTTCGTACATACTTGAATAATTATAATTAAGTAGATTTCCTAATACATAGCCAGAAATTGGACACGCTAACAATACATTGCTTCTAAAAATAATACTAGAATGCAGGTTTAAGACAAAATCAGGTTTTCTATCAAAAACGTAGGCTGTTTTTATCAAGAATCAAAACTAATCCAGTATAGGTTTTTGATAAAAGAAACTGGATTTTCTCAGGTTTATGATAACCTATAGTAATAATTTTGTGTACTTCCGGCTCTTGATCAAAAGCCTAGGTTTTTGAACAAAAACCTGATTTTTTCATAAATGTGCGACTTATACATTCATTATTATCAAATATTTAATTAAAACACTCTGTTTTAAATATATATTTGATAAATATAAAAAATAAATAATATGAAGTAGGTATTTAGAAATTCTATTTATTTTTTCTCTTATAGCATCGCTTGAAATATTTTTTTGCTTTGCACTGCAGTATGTCCTCGTCACTGTCGATATCCTTTTTCCCAGATAATATTTTATTTAAATTTTTACAATATGTAAACATAAAAAATCTACATACTAAATTAATTAAATATTCTATTAACTTATCTTTGTGAACTGAGCATGTTAAAAAATTAAAATCTAAAAATAATAAAATTATTGTTTTAGTGTATTCCCTAAGGGCTTTTCTTTCAAAATTATCATTTAATATTTTATTTATAATGTCTTGCATGTTTGAGATGCATGTGACGAAATCTGGGCTAGGGCTAGAAAGCCAACGACGATCGGCGTATTCTCTTCTTTTAATAAAATCATCTTCAATTTCGCTATAGAGATTACCCTTACAAATTTCGCAGGACCTAAATATCTTATTTTTCGATTTTTTTAAAAAATATCCCGAAACATATTGTAGGGGCCCCATTATTTGGGGCTGACTTTTTTCCTCTAAAGGCGTAAGGGTAATCTCATTTACAATGTCTAAAAAGATATCACCAGTCGTCGCAGCTTCACTAGTCTTCGTAACGACGAGGGCATGTAGTGCATTACATTGGTCTTCTTCACAATTTGCTCCAGGGGCATGGACACTGGACAGGCTATTGACCAATAAGGTTGTTAACGCCGATTCAAATCTTTCTGGCGTTGGATTTGTGTTACGGCACCCATGGCTTCTTATAGCCCCAAAGAAATTTTCTATAGGGTCTTGGTTTAGGTGCCGCATCCATAAGGACGTAATATTATGGTCAATTTCTAATATTTTTACTAATGTTTCTATGCCTTCGAGTGTCCATACCCAATTATTGATAGTAGGTACACTTGCAATTTTGTCTTTTTCTGTTATAAATTTCATAGATTTTAAAACTTTTTTGGATTTAGACCAAAACTCGTGGTGTTTTGAATGTGGTGTTACTGGTCCCAGGAGAGGTTTTGAAAATCTGTTTTTTGTAAAGCTGCCATTGACAGAATCAAAAAGATTGTCAAAAAAAAGTAGGACATCTGCAGTCTCCTTGCATTCCGCTGGGAGGATTCTGTTATCTGTAAAATAATAATAATTTAATATTAGATTACTTTTTAACATTTATGTTCACTTATTGTACACTTTATGTATACAATAAGCGCTGTAATTGTATAAATGTACCTATGCTTTGATAAATATGCTTGCATAGATGGTTTACCAATATACATTTTAAGTAACCAAGTAACTGAAGCCATTTTAATATTGTATTTAAAAAAAAAATAGAATTGAATTATTTATATTCCATGGTGTCAAAGATACATACAGAAAGTACCATTTATGATATACTAGCTTCCGCCAGCGCCTTCGCCCGCGTTTTATATTTATAAATTATACACCTTTCTCTTGAATCACTCTATCTATTTAAAAAAACCGCATCAATATCCGTTGCGTAGTTTTAAAGATCTAAGCATACATAGGGTCAGACAGCGGGAAGCGACTTTGTTTTATACTATGTAGTGAACTAAGCCATTTGAGTACAACCTAATATAGCTGATTTTTAACACAATAACATCGGATTCTCGATCTTACCTGCAAGATATCCCATAGTACAAGAAACAGTTCTACTGAAAACTTGGCTGGCAAATTTCACTTTCATTTTCGTCCTCGTTGGATCCACATGGCTATCTGACAGCTTGGGCATCAATCTTATACCTTTATATGCTGGATTTTCTTGGTGCAACTGTTTGATGTGATCCCACTTAGCTGTCTTTTCTTTATTTTCCATTGTATACCTTAAATTCTTCTCTAAAAGATTGTTACGGATACCTTTTAACAAATGTGGGGGATCATAAAGTGGAACAATTTTCTTATTATTAATTATTATTATATTTGTGTCTTCTTTGACTTCTTGTCCACTTCTTAGCATATGTCCCCTGGTTTCGTTTAAAAGAAGATTTAAGGCATGTCTATTATTTGTGCCTTGGTCACATACTGTAGCCACTATATTGAAGCCAGTTTCTTGAATATTTTCAATAATATTTTTAATTTGCACAGCAAGCTCTGGGCCTTTAGTGGCAGACTGTGCAAATGTATAAGCAACAGGTTGCTTATATTTTCTTATAAGACCCCTGATCATAAAAACCTGTGCGTGGTCTGCAAATTCTGGTTTCGTCTCGCGTCCATTATTCACAAAACCTATCACCAAATCTTTTCTTTCATTGTATGTTACGTTAGCTTTCAGCGACATTTCGTCAAACATTAAAACGCAGAGCTTGTCCGCTGGCTTCATTTTATCCGCTCTTTGTTTTAGTTGAGCAAATACATTGCTGTTAATACCAGGCTTTATATTTGCTTGATTCAAAAATTTTGTCAGTATGTTCTGAGAAGGCAAAACTAACATTCTTCGCAGAAAGCGATAACCTTTGGGGCTTTGTTTCAGCATTGCCAAAGCTAAAATTTTTTCTTCAGTAGAAAATCTTCTGCCTTTTGATTTTTTTTTATGTTCTCTGAACTGTAGCATGGTTAAAATTTTAGCAGCGCTTGGCAAATTGTTTACAGTAGCTATAAAGCTGCTACTGTTCATAAAGTTTTTGGCTGCTTTTAATTGTAGAGATTGCTTCCGTGCCTTGTTCCGGCATTTTGACAATTTAATTCTAGTGCTAACCAATTTTTGGTATAAATTATGCTCCTTTTTTGACATTTTAAAATGTTTTACAATTTTTTTAATAGTATTTGAACCTGCAAATAAAATTAAGCTATTAGAAAACAAGCTAAGTTAGGCAGGTGAGATTGCATAAGAATATTATGTTTTTTTTTAAACATTGTGCCTGAAGGAACAATGTTTCAAAAAATTTGGTCTTAAATTATGCCATGTAACAGATTACTACTTACCAATATGTTCACTTTCATGTGCAGGTACAGGTACAGGTATAGGTGCTAGTGTACATTCTTGCATTGCAAGATTCTCAACAGTTGCATCTAGTTCAACAGTGGCTGGAATGCAAAAGATATAATTAAGTTCATTTGCTAGGCTTATCGTGTTACAAAGGTACAGTAGGTACCTTTATTTTGACCATAAGATGAATAGAAGAAAGAAAAACAGCAGGTCTATCAATATTAATAAGCAGGAAAATAATTTTAATGTTGAAATTAGAAAACTGGTGCTTGGGAAAGATTCAATTATATCAACCAACCTTGTGATGGGTTTTCGTTTTCTTTTAATGCTTTTCGGAATTCTGGTTGAGATTGTGGTCCTGAAATAAGAATAATAGAGCAATTATTATAGATGAACTTGTGTTGCTTGAAATGTAGCAGTAAATATAGATATGAGAAATGCCTATTTGCACCAAGACCTCAATATTCAAATAATTATTACTTTGATCAAAGGTGACATGCATGGGTGGAAACGAAATTTGCCCCATATGCCGCTTAAATCAGGTCAGGGTATCATGTTCATAACAAAACAATATTACTAAGGAAGGAAAGAAAAGATTTTGCTAGGTAGTTGTTTTTGTCAGGCTACTTAGAAGCATTTTCACCAAAACGGAGAGGGCAGAGATGTGTTAATTCAACTCTTAAAAATAAGGTGAAAATATTGAAATCCTATTGATTATTTTTTAGGCTTGTCTCCACTCATCTCCCCTTAAGTAGAAATGGAATGGACCCTAAGGTCCTGTCTTTAAATAAAAATTACTTAGCTCATGCTTTGACTAAGCATTATTCCATTCACTGTGGCACAACTGTCAAAATACAAGTGCAAGACAGAGATGGGAACATAAGTGGAGGCAAAACACATACTAAGGTCCCTGTCAGAAGAAGCTATAAATTTGTAAATAAAGAAATATAACCAAGTGAAACTGGTCATTAGTTCCGTATTATATGTATGTTACTTTGAGTTGATTGAATTTGGGATTATTTGTTTCACTACGTAACTTAGTGGAAGTTCTTTGTTTTCAAAATTATAGTTTGTCATGACGGGGACTTAATAAATCTCGGCCTAAATCTTGGTGAACTAACCTTTTGATGTTGATGGTAAATTTTCAACTTCCCTGAACGGTATTCTATCAGTGTAAGTAAATGATGATATGGATAGTGGACCTGCAACAACAAAAATAACACAACTTTAATAAGATCAATACATACTTACTGCCAAACTGTGTGGTAAGAGAGCAGAAGAAACTCTTTGAAACTGGCTGGCAAGAACAAGGCTGGATAAAATCTCCAAATCTTAAGGGCAAAATTTTGCCAAATATTGTCTTGCACATAAATTTCTTGAAAATTAACAGGCCGATTCTGATAAAACATTCTACATGTAGACAAAATGTACAATATACTTTTTTTAATTCAATTTAATGTTTAAAAATGCGGGGACCCTTAAGACAAACACACAAAAGCTTATTAAGCTAATAATGTGATTATATTATAAATAAATAGAACATACTGTATACATACAGTCATAGCTAAATTGTAAAGCTAAATAGTGCACCTACCTGGCATAAGCAGTGTTGGTATGGCTATGTTAGAAATTCTGTTGTTACGACAACAATATTTCTCTTCAAAATGAGCATGACACACTCAACGAAGTTTATATATGTTTTCATTACTCAGGCTCAAAATGTTTCCACCAATAGCATGGACCCATGTTCGAAAACGAGCAATGTCCTTTTCAGGATTTGGAAACCAATGAAGAACTCTCTGGGAATCTGCAAAAAACAGGAGTTTATATTGAGTTTAATGCAAATCTAGGTAAATGTTACAATTATAGAAGATAAGCTTGTGACACAGATTAACATCAAAAGTTTGATCTCTGACTTTTCGAATTCATGTGCGTAATTGCGTATTTTTGCCGACTTTAAAAAAGGAAGGTTATATAATTATCACTCGCTTCAAAAACGGTGAAGGAAAATATTTCTCGACGGCATGTGAAGCCAAGTCAGAGGGCCATGGGCGGCTTTAAAACTCTGACTCCAGGTTAGTCACTAACCTCGCAAAAAGAAGATAAAATGTTAAAACCATTTTTCAATAATCGTTATTTATGTTAATAATATACTATTATGTATCTATACGACAGTATTCGTTACCACCGGACACCAAAACAGTACATAAACAGGTAGTAGTCTTAGCTATCTCTAGAGGTACTTACTGCTGGTTTCAATTTCCGCACACTGAGGAACACAACAACGTTTACTAGACATGGTAAAGTTACTCAGGAGCACTTTAAAGTCTTAAAAGAGTCTCTGTCTCGAACAATACTAGTGAAAACACTCAACGCTAATCGGAGGAGCAGGGCTCAACTCAACGAATTCACGGAGAAGCACTAGGTTGATGAAAACACTCGACGTAAACCCGAGGAGCAGGGGCTCAACTCGATGAATTACGGAGATTCGGAGAAGCACTGTAGGTTGTAAGTTGTTGAATTTATCAACAAAAACGACCGGCACTAATGACAGACAGAATGCCATTGATTGTTTGACAGCTTCATTGCTGCAAGTAAAAAGTACAAAATAACTACTACTATACGAAAGTACGAAATGTTTATTACAGGTTTGAGAATATCATTTGCATTTAAATGTATGCTAATAAGTAGTAAAGATTTATTTCCTAAGAACATATTTTATGATGTTAATTAATAGATTTCGCGTATTTCGTGGCCTAGAATAGTTAAATATACTCTTAAGTAGAATATTTATTTTATTAATGGTAACATTTGGCATTCACTTGATGGATGTTATGATATAAGATTATAATAGTCACTTGGTCAGTGAAGTTGTAGTGTATTTTATGCTATTTTTAATTTAGTCGGTTTACGTCAGCAAGCGACATCTGTATTTACAAACAAGAAGTACATGATTTTATAATACGTCAAAATTAAAAAGACATTAGTAGAAGGACCTGTTAGTAGATTACAGTACTCTTTCAATTTGGTATCATCATTTTCCCCGACTTGCATGGTAAAATGTTCTAAGATTGTACACACGGCTACACATCAAGCTATACATTTCCAGTTAATGCTGATCTCGCATTATATAGGATTTCCGTACAATGCGAGGTCAGCTTATACTGGAAATGTATAGCTTGATGTGTAGCCGTGTGTACAGCCTGCCCCGTTCGTTTCGTGAGCTCTGGTGATCCCTTACCTCAGAACAATAACTCTTTGTTCTGAGTCCCTTACTTATTCTTTTTTTGTTCTTGAAAGAATAGTGGTATAATATTATTTTTTGTATTGTCATGAGAATTCTTTGATGTATTTATTTTATTCTATTTATTCGTATTTCGACTAAAGCTTGCGTTGATTATTAAAAATGGAAACAAATATAAACTACACATTTTATTGTACTAGAATAGTATAAGCTGAGGTATAAGCTTTCGAAACAAACATGAACCGCGCAGTCAAGTGAGAACGAACGGATAACAAACCTAACAAACGAAGCAATTTTGACATTGTCAGATTGACAATTTGTTTTGTTTGACGTTTACCTCAAACCCTGTGCTCAAACCAAACAATTTTCCGGTTTGATTTTGGTTTCTTTCGGTAAATATATTAAGTTTGGGTTTCCTCAATTCCACGCAAAGTAGCTAGAAATGTAACTAAAACAATTTAGAAGCAATCATGTTTCCCATAAATCATAAAACAATATTCGTTCTCGACCATACACCTTACTTCGGCATATCATCAGATAATCCGATAGACTTCGATGTCCCGAAAAACCGGGGATATCTTCCAGTCCCACCAATATGCAAATCGTTGTGGACGTGCAGTGTTGAAGCGGCCGTTGAATACTGCCGGATAGTATGGGACCTATTTCCTGAAGGAAAACTGGTAAGGAACACCTGTTGTTCTAGCTGGGTCGTTAGAAACCTGTAACTGTTACCTCATAACATGAAATTATCAATAACACTGCCCGCCTCTCTCTGTTCCTTTTTTTACTACAGCTGCATATTCATCACAAGTAAACTTGATTTTAACATATTATTTACATTAACCAGTCAAACGATCACCTACTAGAAGCCATTTGCATGTAAGCGCTCAAGTGTATTTTTCTTTTGAACAATCACTGGTTCAAGCAAAATATGTCAGGTTTAATGATACTCATAATTTATTTTTCTCATTTTGTAAAAGTACTTTTACTTTTTATTTCAGGTGCGGTTTGTTGTGAGTGATAATACTGCTCACATGCTAAATACATGGGCTGTGGCACAACAAAATTTAACACATGTAAGTAAAATATCCCTCCCTTTTCTATTATAAAAATATTCCTCCCTCATTAGTTACTGTTGTTGGATAAGTTAAGGCAAAGGTTTATCTTTAGTAGCTAAACCCAAATTTCGCCAGTTATGTTTTAGTCCCATGTGGGAGTCCCAGGTCGTTAGCCTATTGCCACCGACCATGCACAAATCCAGATCTGGGCTGGTATTGTGGAAAACTCTTACAACACCTTGCCTGACCTAGGAATGAAACTTAGGACACAAATCAGGATTATGCTCAGCAATAGTGTTTGTGACCACAAGCCCAACAAGGCAGTTTCATATAAAATATATAAAATGAAATGAAATGATTTTATTTTCTGTAAATAAAATCCAAACCATACCAAACCCTTAGGAAGTAAGTGGCTTTCATATTCATTCAAGGTATTCTTTAAGGTGTTTTAGGCCCTTATTACATAACCTTACTCAACACTCAAGCATTACTTAAAATTCGTTTCAACCAATCAAAAGGGTTCAAGCTAGTTTTAAATAATGCTTGAGTTTTGAGTAAGGTCAGGGCCAATTCTCCTACTGCAAATGTAAGTTTGAAATTGCAAAAAAAAAAAAACATTTTTGGAGTGTTTCCTTTACACGTGCTGAGAGACCTTGCTTCCTGCCAAATTTCATGATTCTAGTTCAACCCTGTAGGTTTTGATTTATTTGCGAGTTTCAAAATATTCTTATAGTTTCGTATAAATGGCCGTAACTTTTTTATTGCGTTGACTTAGAAGCTTGATTTTTTTAGAGGTTCCTTCAAGATACCATAGACCTACGTATTTGATATTAATTTACACAACTTGATACCTCCACGCGTTCCTGAGGAAAAATGGTCTTGACAGAATGACAGACAGACAGACGGACGCACAGACGACGAACTTATCCTATAATGGTTCCATTTTTCCTTTTGAGGTACCCGAACCCTAAAAATAAGGAACGATAGATAATAAAAAATAAAAAATAAATATTGCGTCAAATAATTGGTCTTACTAATTGTTGTGTCTTATAATTATATAAATTATGTATGTAATGTATTTATTATAGCTTCTCAATGGATTGTGTGTGGTGGGGCCAGTACGAAGGGGCGCGGGGGGCGACGTGGAGGGACTGGTAGCCGCCATTGAAGCATTAGCTGAACCTTCGCCTGATCAGACCTCAAGACCTACTGAGAGGCACTTTCAGAACCGGTAAGTGCTGAGAGACGCAAGTGTTGAATAAAAGCAAAGTATGCGCTTCGGGAATCATCGTCTTTCATCGGAAATCGGAAATACGAACGATCTAATATAGAGCTATTTCAACCATGGAAGTACATGCCTATTTTATATTACCATGATTATATGATGATTGATGATTATATTACCTATATGCGATTTACAATTAGAAAAACAAAAAAAAAATTGTGTTACAAATGACGATTTTCGACGGGAGTAGATAACCCGATGATGAGAAAATTTCTTACAAACGCGCAATAATACGCAGTGGTGCACTACTGCAAAGCGCGGTAATACAAATACATAAAAATACGTTGAAAAAAAAAACTTCGAAGCTTCCCCGCTGTGACTTAGTGGACCGACGTTCGTGCTAATTTGGAAACACGGAGATTACTGAAGCGCATACCTTTTCTGGTTTAACTGTAGTTTTTTTGCATTATTACGTCAAACAAAAAACGCCAAATAAATGCTTTTGCCAAAAGGGCCTCAGCTCAGCACACTATCAGATGGTAGCACTAGGTAGCTATGTAACGGATGATTCTCACCTTAACCCCACATACCATATATTTATAAAGGCAAATATTTGATGTATGATTTGTATTTGTAGCTTAGAATTTGTATCATAATTACATTAATAAATGTAAATCCCAATATTTATACAACTTCCATATAATTTCGGCTCTAGGACACGTTTCAAAGGAAAACTATGATGATAAAAAATGTGAAGAGTTAACCAACTATAAAAACGGCTTGTGGGAGCAGTGTGTGGTTATGCTGTGGTGTCCATGCAAATTGTAATGTCCGATTTTTACACACATAAGTACTTATACGCCGTATCATGCAAAAACAGTAGTCCCGTATGCAATGACACAGCGTGTAAGCAGGACGGTGTCACTTAGACCCGTATTACAGAACCTCACTCAAAATTCAAACATTACTTAAAACTCATTTAAAGCCTTTTGATTAGTTGAAACTAGGTTTAAGTAATGCTTGAGTTCTTGGGATCTTGAGTCAACTTATCTTCAACAGATGATAACAATAGGGCTTTTATGCAATCATAATAAATTTGTAACATTATTTCATTACGTTTCAGCGGCCGCGTAATTTGCATAACAAGCGCCAGAGACAATGATTCTATCAAAAATCTTAAAGACATTGCTCACAACACGATTGTTCAAATAAATAAGAAGGCGACTTTGGCTCAGCCTGCCAGCAGTTCCGAGTCTACTAGTACGACGCCACAGTAAGTATAACATGAGACGACAATACAATAATAAATTAAACTGCGTACTTATATCTAACGACGGCGACGTTCCCAATCTGCATACGAAAATTAAACCAAAGATTTCCAATAGTTTAGTCAGTCATAGCTAGTCAAAGATTGGCAAAACCCATAGTCGGCGCATCATTACTATCTATTTATTTAGTTTGTTGGAAAAAAACACTTTTTTTTGTAGTTCCCAAATACTCCTATGCATTAATATTGCCAGTGTTTTCATTTATTGTTGTATTGTAGTCTGCACATTGTATATTTCATTTTATTAATATATTTATCGGCTTAAAGAAGCAGCATTATAAGCATTCCAAATCTAGCTTTACACCTCTATCAAAAACAATCTCTAATTAAAAAAAAATAAACACAATTTTATATTGAATTTCAGGACTCTATTGATACATTACTGCCATATAGTAATAATAAATGTTACACCAGAGAATGCTGAAACTAGAGTAACGAATCAACCACTAACAGAGGTAAGTTTTCACAAACAAATGTCCACTGTATGCTGGCAAAAAATTATTCCACCCTTGAACTCAAATCTTCATCAGACCCCGACCCCAAATCTATGTAAATAATCCGTAAATCTTTCGGCTATGAAATAAGCTGGAGGAAACTTAATAATTGAACTATTCCAGATAGCAGGTGGGCAGATAGGCGTAGAAGTGATAGTGTCAAGAGCAAGTGCCTTAGCCAATCTATTGGGACGGCTGGTGTTGCCGCATTATAAACTTGCTACTACCACGGTCACTGGTATTCCTATGAAGGTACGTATTATGTACTTACGTGGCGCCCATACTGTTTTCTTCAGGTCGTTGTTGGTTGCTACAAACTATACTGTGGGGTACCCTGACTTGTAATTATTCAACTGTCACTCAACCGTCAAGTGTTAACTAGCTGTCAAACACCACACTAAGTTTTATTATACTATTTCGACTTTCAGAGATCAGTCTGAAATATTAATGTTATTATTTGTAATTTTATAGGAGGAACAAAACGCCAGTTCTAGTGCCAACTATGACGTAGAGATAATCCACGCATTAGATGCTCACGCTGGTCTTAGAGCGTCGCAAACGCCTGCTGAAGCTTTAGAATCGGTAAGTAAACTAAAACAATAACTTGCTAGCAACTTCTGAATTACAAAGCCTTCTCTGTAATAATATTTATACAGGATAAATATTATTACAATTTATTCAACCTACCAATTAACCAAAGTTAGAACAGGGGTCATGGTGTTGTTATAGGAATTCGGACTTTCCCACACAAAATTCAACACCACGTGAGACTCGATGTCTTGTTTATGTAGTTGTCATATAAATTGGATCTTACACAGCGCCGCCGGTCACTGCGGTGCGCGATCAAGCGGATTAACTTTTTTTAATTTAAAATTTTAGTAATTGTAAGTATTTTATGTTTTCATAAGTTTTTTTTTTTACTTTATTACTATGTGGTTTTGAGAATGGCGCTTATGCCTTTAATAGGCATACATTTATTTTTACATTCACAATTTTATTTTGTTGTTCTGTTTTCATAAATAAAAAATTAA
Source organism: Eupsilia transversa (assembly GCA_914767815.1). Taxonomy (NCBI): domain Eukaryota; kingdom Metazoa; phylum Arthropoda; class Insecta; order Lepidoptera; family Noctuidae; genus Eupsilia; species Eupsilia transversa. The sequence goes on from OU611880.1 coordinate 5,953,302, forward strand.
ATAACAATTGAATTGTACAAAACAGCTGGAGGTAATAATACAGTCATACAACCTTTCCCCTTATCACTTGGATAGTTGAAGTTCATACAAAGTAATGGCACCAGGTGGTACTCCGCTGGTGGACGCCCCGCGGGGCGGAGGGCGGCGCGTCGGGCTGCTGCGGCTCTCTGTGGCGCGTCACTCCGGCTGACGTGGCTTCCAGACCTTCCGCCTGCCTTGTCAACTTCCTGCTCAATGGACGCTCTGTCACTCTTGAAGTACCCAGGTACTAGCGATTCGTTCAACGTGGCAGTTAAAGTTGTGTTTGTTACGCCGAAATTAAAAACATTTTTAATCTATGGAAAACAAAAATATGTCTTATAAAGATTCAAATTCTATACCATTTATCAAAATCTTATTTTACGGCAACAAACGAACTTACAAAAATAATGTAAATTGAAATAATTTTTATAGAAAAGGCGGCGGTAGATCCGCGTCACATGTGCTAGCGGCACAGGGTGGTGAGCTGTGGATCGGTGCCTTAGGAGGACGCACGCCTTACGACGATCCACCTGCTTTGTCTGAAGGCGCTGGTGGACGAGTCACTGATTACAGGTATTTTAGTAGCAGAACAAAGCTTCATAGTCAGGTCAGGCAAAAAATGTCCGGCTTTCAACATCGCGCGACGTCGCTAAATGTCGCCAAATCTTGTTCAACATATCAGCTGAATATAAATGATCCAAAAGAACCCGCGGCAGGCGTCTCCAGCATCGGGGAATTTGCATGTCGTGTTGCATAGTAAATATAAAGCTGCCCATTCCACATTCAAGAATTCACCATAAAGAAAGAAGATTAACTTACTCTGTGTAACTGCTGCCCTGTAAACCACAAAGTGAAGGGTTCTAAAAAAAATGTATCATGTGTTGGGTGTGAAAACCACTAGTATAGTGTCAAAGCCACAGGGGCCACCCCACACACACACATATACACCCACACAACACACACACCCTCACACCCCCACACACACCCTCATATACACATTCACACACCCGATTCTCTCTCACAACAGTCACACTTCACCCAGTTTTACCTATTTAAATATCACTAAACTGGAATGATGTACACCTAGTACCTGTTACCCACTTCCGGAGTCTGGAGAGGCTGGTAATCTGTCATACAGGTCTCCTAGTACAGAAATCAGTCTCTTACATAGATTACAATCCACCAATGGACACCTGAATTATGTATATTATTCCTTGTATATTTCTATGTGAGAGAGAAAATAAACTTTTTGTATTGTATTGTATTTTTTTTTTAAAGATTGACAGCTTGATTTATTGTTAAAAATAAACTCTTTGCAATAGTCTAGTCTCTGCTTTTTTGTCTCCTACAGAATAAAAGAGTTCGGCGCTCTAATGCAGCAGAACAGATTGTATCCTCTCCGCGGCGCGGGAGCTAACGGGCGAGCGAGAGCTCGACTACAACGACATACCACGTACTGGCCGCTTACGATATCCTCCACGCTCATATTTAATTTAGGATCGGTAAGTATTTTATTAAATTATTTTAGTAAGACAGATAAATCATTTATTAAGTGCACTCAAAATAAATTGCACAAGATAAAGAGTAGGGAAGACCAAAGAAACGATGGATGGACTGTGTGAAAGATGATAGTAGAGGGGCGTTGTACCCGCGACCGTGTGCGTGTAAGGCCAGAGGCCTTAGTGTAAGTTTGCAAGTGAGTAAACGTAACTTTAAGATTTTTATTCTCACCTTTATATTCTTAGCATTATGATCTATCAGTCAAATCTTAACGCAGGCAATCTAAGGCCGCCGATGTATGAACGTAAAAGAGGCAACAGGAATATATAAGCGAACGCAACCTGCTTATATCTACGTTTCTGCTTACCCCCATGGGAAGAACGCGTGAGTTTATGTATTTTGAAGCAAGAAAGTGACACCATGACTTACGTGATTTCGCGGATGCCACGCTTATAAAAGGCAAAATAAATTATCTGGAGAAATTTCGCAGTCGTGATGGGCATCGATATCTCAACATCAAAAACCAAAACGTCGGTGAAGTTTTATCAGTAAATTTTATTTGATACTATAAGTTTTTGGAAGCGAATCACGAATATCACGCATAACGTCATGACCAAAAAATAAATCTGCCTAGCCTTTTTCCAACTATGTCGGCTTCCAGTCTAACCGGATCCAGCTGAATACCAGTATTTTACATGGAGCGACTTCCTATCTGACTTTCACAACCCAGTAACTGGTCAAAACGATACCCCTTGGTAAGACTGGTTGTCAGACTTTCGGGCTTCTGACGACTCGTAATGGCTGTTAAAGATCCATGAAAGACAGCCGGGACCAACGGCTTAACATGTTTTCCGAGGCACGGAGGAGTCTCGGTATGTAAAGATGGTCACCCATCCACAGAGCAACCCCAGCAAGCGTAGCTTAACCTTATGGATCGACCCGTGCGGTGTTATTACTTAGCCACGAGGTCCTCATCCTCCTCGCATATCGTCATGACCATTACAGTTAATTCCAGCCAATTTTTTTTCGCGTCATATTATTTGGGGCGCCTTATTACAGTCAGCATTACGACATTTTTTTTTACAAATTTGCATGACATTCGTCATGCTTGTGACACTTCAAGTCTTAAACACATACAGGTGGAGACGACAATACAACAATAAATTAAACTGTGTATATCTAATGACGTTCCCAGTCTGCATACGAAAATCAAATCAAAGATCTCCAATAGTTTAGTCACTATAGCTAGTCAAAGGTTGGTAAAACGTATAGTTTGTTAGAAAAAATCACTGTTTTAATTTCAATGTTAGAATTTATTTGATTGATTGATAGTACCTAAATACTGCTATGCATTAATATTGCCAGTGTTTTCATTTATTTTTGTATTGTTGTATCCACATTGTATGTGGACCCGCCGTGGCCCACCGTATACAATGCCTTCATCGACATTAGAGACATCCATGCCTGCAACTAAATGCCAAGTAAAGTATTAAAATGATAAATTGTTCACAGGTATTGGAGCCGCTAACACGACTGGTGGTACAAGAGACATTGACTGATGAGGAAGTCGATACGTGCAGAAATGTACTGCTCTCACTATTGGGCATGGAGTCCCGCCATGAGTTCCCGACAGCGCAGCTGCCTTCTAACATGAGGTATTACTCTACTTTATACTGTAGCTGATGATTTTGTAGGTAGTGCTCGTTTTCTATTGCAGATTTTTTAATCTGCTGGTTTTCCTTGATATTAACCCTGGGCGAGTAGAGCCCCTGACCAGACTCTGTCCTACTTGTTAGAGTGTTCCAAGTGCCTGTATGCCTGCACTTTTATCGAACTGAACTGCGCTGCTGTGGCTGAGATTAACGTGGCTACCTTGTAGGCTTAATTTAATTGTAGTTTCTTTCACAAGACGCTTTGTTAGTTTTGCTGGTGGGAAATTCCATCGAGCACACGGCTTGAGTTTATTAGAAAGTGTTTACTCCTATTTTTGAGTGATACAGTCTTTTACACGGCAGTTATCTGAGTTCCAAGATTTTGCTAGCGCCTGGTGTGAACCTTGGCATGTAGTTTACTCATCCTAAAAACAAAACTATTCTTTGCATGAAGTTATACAACGTGTAACGTTAAATGCGCAAAACCTGAAAATAGTTTGATCAGAATAACGAGCAGAATCAATTGAATCACTTTTTAATATAGGTTTAATTTTTCAAAGAATCTTCATTTTAATCTATTTATTAATAATAGGTCAAGCCATTACATGCGCAAACCCGCTAAAATAGGTAAACAAACACAAATTCTTGTCGAACAATTTAAATTTTCTCATACGCGGGATAATAATAGCTTTTATTTCAATGCAAAGAATTGCCAGTAAAACTAAAACAGCACAAACCTTTTTTTTTCTCTCTGAAATAGGTCAATTAAATTAAAAATCAGTTGGGGTGTCTGAGGTTTTGCGCATTTAACGTTACACGTTGTATAATTAATATATAGTGTATCAATCAAAGTCGTAGTTAATGGTAGTGCATTTAATCTATCCGGCAATAAAGTCAATAATATTATTGAATGAAGAAGCATGTTCAACAGGGGCAAGTCAGTGGGGCGGCGCGAGGAGCAGTGGCGCCAGGTGTGGGGCGAGCTGGAGGCGCTGCTGCGCGCGCACGCCGCCGCGCCGCCGCACCGCGCGCTGCTGCGCGTGCTGCTGGACTGTCGCGCGCATAATAATCATCCTTCTGACGGTAACGACTACTATTTGTACTAGTTTGGGACTGTTTTTGTTTTGGATTGGCGCGTTTTTTTAATATTTTGGAATGTTACAAGCTTAAGCACGTCTTATGGTGGGTACACATGTGTGAAACGTAACAGTATATAACATACATATGCATCCGCCAATAGGATTGGCTATATTTTTCCCTAATGCACAAAAAAAAACGCACGCAAAATTAACGCACGGCTGCGCATGAGTTATTTTAACACAGCGATCATTTACTTATTCCGTATCCAACGACCGTAATTCTGGACCAATCACTGCCTCTCTTCATTCTAGAACTAACTCGGAGTGATACAAACTTTCTTATCCGTCAATCGCTAACTGTACGTTACCATCGCGCCTGAATCGTTCTCCACGGCAATCATTTTAATCGAATTGTTGACTGCGAAAGCGAACTATCTTGTGAAAAATTGTAGGCGCCCAAAAAGCTCACTTTCTACCGCCTCGCAGCTTAAGCTAGGCAAACTTCACGATACCTATCAATATTACTTCCCAAAACATTCACAACGTTTTTGTTAGTTTCAGTAGTGTTTGCGTTAAATTAAGGACCATCATAATTCCAACCATTCATCCAATCAAGAATAACAATATCGACTATTCCGTACCTGTTATTGTCATGAGACAATATAAATATAATGCAATAAAACCGATCAAGGGCGGCATTTTGAAACGCAACTGACACTACAGTATCGTTGTCGGGACTCATTAGCATTAAAAGGTCAGCCGCGTCGATTGTATGTCGGCGGCGATACATTGTCTTTAATTTGGAATGCTTATTATTAATTTAATTATTAACTTACGGCTAAACAAAACAGACTAAGGGCGGGTTCGACCAAACAGGAATACATTTTATCCGTGGAATATGATTTACTTGACAGTTTTGGGTTGAACTGTCAAAAATTTAAAATTTATTCGGAAGAGAAGGCTTATTCCGCGGATAAAATTTATTCCTGTTTGGTCGAATCCGCCCTAAGAACTTGAAAATGTGACTGACAGCCAATTACAAGACTTCAAATATAATTAACAGAATAATATTCAAAAAAATCTGTGAACAACAGTACGGCCAACAAAAACAATAAACCGCCAAACATACATACAACAATACAATATAGGTGGTAAAACTAGGTTACTCAGGCTAACACAATCTGAGCAATATCAAGCAGTATCTGAAAAAGTTAAAGCTCAAGCACTTTCCAGCCACGGACACACCTGTTGTAAAACTATCGAAGTCATGCTGTTCACACACCCTATTAAAGTTTCTGCTAGTACGAACAAGGAATGAATTCTGCCTGTTGGGCTTAAGTGCAAATGGCACCCGACTGTTTAAACCTTTGACTTACACGTTTTCGTAGTTGTTAGTAGCGATCCCGCCCCGCCTTCGCATGGATGCCATTTCTTGAATATATTCAGGAATCGGAAGGGTATAATTATCTGATATTTTTCTACATAAACCTGAACATAAGAAATGAGTACAAAACTTCCTGAGCAAATGGAAAACGCAACTCCATCAAATAGTTTAGAAGTATGAAGCGACACCACAGACAAACGACTTCATTTAGAGACCATCCATTTCACCTTTCTTTCATCAAGGACAGCCCTTTCTTATAGGGGTGAACTTATCTTGCATTCATCAACCAGTTATGTATCTTTTTTCTTTTTCTTTTTTTTCTCAATCCTTTTTATTTGAATACAGTAGAATTTAGTTGTAGTTAGTCTGGCTGGTATTAAATTAGTAATCATCATTCAAATTCAAATTTCCACTGCTAATCAAATGCTTCCCCAAAAAAATTGCTTGTGGTGTTTGCTATCTTGAAGAGCTTTATATTACCAACCAATCATTGTTAATCAAAAGAAAACCCATACCTTTAAAACTAGGTAATCATTACTATAATAATTAATTAATTTCAGGCGAATCTCGGGCCACAGTGATCCGAGCAACGACAGACTCGCCTCTATCGCCCGTCGGTGCAGGCAATGGTGGCTCGAGCAGCGGCAGTGACGTGTGGGCCCCGCGCAATGTGCTCGACGCGTTGCTCGGGGCCCCGCGACCCGCGAGGAGGGCTGACTTCGCGGGACGAATGACGGCCGGCACTAGGGTAGCGACCTTGTACCCGCAGTTACAGCAGGATGTTGAAACCCCTCATTAACAATCGACTGTGCTACCTTTTGAATCGATGTTTGGGGTCAAATATTAGCCTAAGGGCACCTGCCCCGCCGCCGAAGAGGAAGCGATTATAGCTATCGACTATTTTATCGCTCAAGAAACATACAATAAATGTACATCTTGTGTCTGTAAATCAGATACATATTTTAATATACCTGAGAGATATTTCTCGACGAAATCTGAAGCCAAGTCAGAGGCCTAGGGCGGCACAAAAACTCTGACTCCAAGTTAGTCACTATCCAGAAAAGAAGATATATAATAGTTGATCGGCCTGTTCACACTGCCGGCTCTTTCTAGTGTACGGAGCGCGAAAATAATCTATAGCTAGTAGCTTCCTCGTCGGTAGTGGGACAGGTGCCTAAATCTGACTATTTCATCAGAGAATATTAGCTTTTTGCAATTGTAATTTAAGAGTAATATTGCGTTACGAAAAGCTACGATAAAATCAGTAAATGAATGTCGATAGAACTCAGGATGTGGTCACCTGATTAACATTATGTGGTTGAGGGACACTGGCCGCCGTACTTTGCGGTCGCAGCGAACATTTTATGGCTCGTGTATGATTGTGTTGGTGCAATAGCTCCTAAGAATTGTGTTGAAAGTAACAGTGTAATAGGATGTAAAGATAGAAGTATTTTTGTTTGTATCACATATTACACTGTAACGGGAGATTGACCTATAGTGTAGGTATGTAATAAGCGAACATGTGAATAAACGTATTGGAATAAGGAAACTTGGTTTAATTTGGGACAAATGAAAAATGCGAATTATAAAATTAATATCTTATATTTGTTCAATAAAAACTACATGTGGGCCCGTGTGCCCGGCGCCCGGGTAACACGACCTTTGTATTATCTTGTTGCATATAAACTCTGCGGGCAGACTGTGTCATAAGGCAATGGTGTGAATGGCGGCCTTGCGGCCTCGTCAAGGCATCTGGTCCGGATCCTCCGCGGCGACGGCCCTGCGCCCTCGCCGCCGAAACTTTACAATTATTGGAATGTCACGCTGGATGCGAACGTTCGAACGTTAAAAATTATTACAAACGAAACCTAACACTAGGCCCCCTCGTGGGCCACTCCGAAGATACACTCACATCGAAATATTGTACAATCTCATACTCCCGAGCGCGCCCGACCACTCGGTTGCGCGCCCCAAAGATACCCTATAAAACTTACAAAATCGACCGGTACTCTTAAACTTAACGCTAAGTTAAAATTAATCGGAATTGAAAAATAAATTACCTAGGTACAATATTTTAGTCTAGAAAGCTATTTATAGGCGCACGAGGGTCGCTTGGTGGGAGTGCGCGGATGTCAGTGTGTAGCTTTTCGAAGTTTCTTGGCGATAGGTAGCGCGGATGCGTCTGATGAGTCACCCAGTGAGTTCTCTTCTGCTGAGCTCGCCTCCTCTATTTGCCTGCGTCAAACAAACGGAAAAAATAAGCAAACCTCGATATCAGTTATCGTGAAAATGGTGAAACAACTGTATGTATAAAATCCGAGAACGGTTATTCTAGTTGGAACAATGCAATGTAATTATAAAGTGTGTAGTGGTTATAGTTACCGTTTGGCGCGCGGCGTGCTGAAGGCGGAGTCGGAGTTGTCGGAGGGGGAGGCGGGCGTCGCGGGGGTGGCGGGCGACGCTGCCTTCGCGTCCATCGAGTCCTCTGTGCACGACGTCGTCGTGTCCTCGATCACTGAGTCCGCAGTGATTAACTTTCCTGTAACAACGACAAAAATCTCATGATAATTTCTCCCACACGGAAATTATGAACGTGCTATTACGGCTCATTTCCCTACCGTTTATGACTCGTTAGACAGCGTCTTATGATCTGTACAAAGTGATTGTACGGGTACAATTACTCCTAAGTAAACTGGAGGCCTAGTAATCTTTAACGTCACAATTAAACGATTGCACATATTTTCGTATCGTTTACCCAGTAGATTGTGGGTGGGGCAAACTGGCAATAACATAAAACGTGGTCGTTATTCCTCGTACTCGTTCGTCGGCCCCGCATTCGGTTATCATAGACATCGTTAGCTAAAACATGCGGGATATCGCATAATGTAAATGCGCCCTTATGAAGTGCTTCCAACGCGTTTTGTTTGCACAATGGACGTCTTAATTTATCAGTTTTATACAGAATACATGAGGGAGATTTGTTTAATGTGTGTTATAAAAACACCCCTATAAATTATAAACAAAAGGTGTGTTTGTCTTTCTTTATGGTTACATGCTCATCTCGTATTATATTTCAGTTGGGTTCTGATGGTAAATTGTCTCTCTATTTTATCTGCTTCAAGCTGCTATCTTTTGTTTTGTTGTTAAAAGCTTGAACGTAACCGTAAAGACACTCCTAATAAGCGACTTTCAGAACCACTTTGGTGACAAATGACAGAAAGAGACTGTTCCAATTTCCGACAAAAATGTTGAACTTGATTAATCAAAATAACGGGCTTCGAAATGAGAGCAGGTATCCACAGGTTTGGAGTAACCGCACGCCAGTTCAAGTTGCCTCGATTAAGCACAAGACAAGTGACTTACTGGACTGTTTAAACAGAAGTTAAAAGTTCAATATTTGCCATTTTTGGTACTGGTACTGATCAACCTTTTTTTTTTAATCATCTTTGGTGAACAGGTAAATTTAATCTAGCAAATGTGAGATAACTTAAATAAGCGAAATCATGACGAGGATAACTTTCAGGAAACTGGGTTATTATTTCCGGAAATAATAGGTTGGATTCTTGAATATTTTAGACTTTTAGTTTCTTAGTTCTTGACATTACCAAATCCTCCAGTTGGTAAGCACCCATTTCTTTTTTTTTTACTGTGTTCTTTTCACCTTAACCATGTTTTCTGGATAGAAGAATGTTCATCATTATCCTAGTTTGCTTTCCTATCATATTAGTTCCAAATAAAATAGGGTTTTTCATGAAAATAATATAATTAATTTGACAAATCTCAAACTTTTATCTTTATACCACTACAACATTTGGCTCGTCTTTTCTGCATTCCAAAAACCTAAATTTCAATTCTACTTGTCTGTTAGTGTTTACTTTTGTCTGTATGATTACTTGAAGCCTAAATGTCAACCTTATTAAAAGACTGGTTCCCTTAATGACGCCGTTTTTTAATTTTTGTAGTTTCTTTCCAATACTACTACGTCCACGTCTTTCTAAATTGTTCTCACATGTACCTATAAAATCAACATAAATGACCAATACTTTGTAACAAGATTTTGATTTATAAGAGTATCCATGGAGTTTCCTGTCCGTTCTTCTCCATAGGAACCTACTACGCTTTGGAATGGGCAACTAGCTTCATAATTCTGGCTGACTGACTCCTTGACAATTCAAAACTGTCTGGTTTTATTGAAATAAATTCTATGAGTTTGATACTCACCGTTGCCATTAGTAGAGGGTGGTTCGAGGTTGCTCTCATCACTGGGCAGGGGCGAGCCTCCATTGGCCGGCGCCACGCTCCGGGGCTCCTTGCCCAAGAGCTCGGGCTGCAGGTCCGACACTATGTAGTGGGTCCATAACGCCAGCTCCACCATGTGTGGGGAAAACTTGTTGCCACAGCCGTTTTGTTCCTAAAATATGATCAGTTGTTAGATGAAAAATGAAATTTTGAGCTGTTGTTAGATGAAAAGTTGAATTTTTCGCTTTAATTTTTTTTTGTTTTTACGGGTGAAAACAAAAAAACTGATTCGATTTTAATGAGATTACGCAGAGGAGATTGATAACTGAAGAAGAATATAAAATGGTACTTTTAACGTGTATATATGGGGCCCTACGAACAGTCCACAACTTTAAGAATATTTTTGGTAACTACTAATAAGATAAGCTCGTGGATCGTTCCACAATATTATTTTCAACTTATCCTGTTATTTTATCTGGCCTAATTTAGAGTATTTTCAGCAGTATTCGCGTTATTATTTAACCGAAGTGTCAACGTTTCCTGTCTAGCTCCAACAATTCCAACTTTAATGTGTAAGGTCAATTAAAGTTTAAAATCATGTTCATTTTAAAACAGACCCCGTTAGACTCACTGCCAAAACATTACAAAAGGGCACTTGGGCCCTGTGCCAAAAAAGGAGAAAACTGCATCGTATACGCAGATTGATACAAGTCGTGTACTAACCTTATTTAACCTATCACAGAGTTTCCTAATATGGGTTACAAAATTGAGGTATTCCTTGGCAGTGTAGTCGCATTCTTCCATTTCGGGGATCGCCTGTACGCATTCGTCGGCCATGAACGGTGCTATGTCCGGGCTGGCGGCCGCGAGGACTGCTGAAGCCGTGGCAGTGCCCACCCCCTTCAAATTACTTAACGCCGCCATAGCTGTCTCGATGTTCGGCAGCTTTCGGAAAGCCTTCTTCGTCTCTGCCATGACAGCCCTTGGCGTGTTCACTTTTATGAGATATGATAATTGTGGATAAAATCTTCCTCTCTGTAATAGAAGATACAAAAAATTCAAGCCATTGTTAGGTTTGAATAGGACGTTTGGAATTGCAAGTGTTCAATGTGTTTATAAATCTTTTGTAAATGTTTGGTTGTAGTTTATAAGTTATTCTTTCGCTTGATTGACATACGCGACGTGTGTATTTGTGTAGCGTATTTTATTCAAATGAATACGAATATTTTGAATTCAATGCTTGTATTCAGTGTTATTACGGATGCAAATTACATTAATTCAACAAATTGTGAAACCTAACTTTAAGTTATCTGTAATTTCATTCTGTGAGTGTATCAAATAGCTTTGTAAGACAATTTTCAATTTTTTGCACTCAATTCATTTCTCGGTGCAGAACTGCCACAAAAACTAATAGTTTATCAATAATACGATAGTTATGAAACGGGTTTCGCTAGTTGTTAGTATAATAAACTCGTACTGACCGCTTGTTTCCATTTCATGAGTTGTACCAGCTCCTCGTGCACCAGATGCGCGTCCTTGCCTCTGGATTTAATCTTCTTTGGTAGTTCATTCTGATACCTGCAAATAATACAAACAAATGGCTAAAGGTATTTTATAAATCACCGTGACATTCTCGTTGTGTTAAATTCGGAAAAAGTACCGACGGAATAAATCGCCCGTCTTGAAGATTCAGTTATTGAAATCGAAGAATTGAACGGTATTCGACACGAACATTATTTTGAAATTCAACCCTTCAGGAGAGTTGAAATGGAAACACATTAATATCAATCTCACTGCGGGAATCAAAGCCACACATTCTCGTTCCGCTACATTTTGTTACTCAATGAACATAAAGTAGATGCTAATTACTAGAAACGGCCATTTTTATTACTGTATTCGTTTAGCACATGTTCAGAGCCATATGGTAAAACGCTTGGTAAAAATGTACGCCAAAGATGGGCCTAATAAAATGAGACACATTTTAATTTTGTATAATCTGGTAAACAAATTTAAACTTCCTTTAGATCTTTGAATCAAAAATAATTAACTAAGTTAGTATATAAAAATTCAGTAAGTGGGTATAGATAGGTATGCACATATTTCAATAAAAGAAAATATTCATTTTCAAACATATTATGCTGTATTTCCGTACAGGGCTGTAGGTATCTATTCTTTATATAAACAGGACATTAATTAATTTCCTGGAAAGTTATGTCATTTAATTTAACTTATTGAAAGATACCGTGCTCTAATTAAGTATCTTATTTTCCCCTCCTAGATGTTATGAATACCAAATTAAATAGTTGAGCAAATAATTTACTTTGATATTAAAGAGATTATTTACAATTACAGCGAGGCGTTACCAAAGGTATTAGGGGAAGACTAAGCTCAAACTCGCTTAAACGGCATTTATAATTTTTAAGATTTCTGTAGGTAGGTATGTAAGTACTTTAACATGTTTTATGAAAACAAATTTCTATATATATTCTTTGGTTTTGCCGGAACAATATTTAATTATTCTCAATAAATTTTATACTCAATTCTTTATTAATTTTAATTAAGGATCTTATAATATTCGCTCTTTTTAACATGTTTGGCGAGTAGAGTGCGTCATAATTAATACGTTATAATTTTATTGTATAATAGATACCTAAGTAATCTCTTTCTTCTACAAAGATAAATATATTTATTTATCAGAACTTCTGGGAAAAACTTTAATTCTGCTCTGGTAAAAGTTGATCGTACTGAAGTACATGATGACTCATTATGCTCGATAAAATAATCCAATAATACAAAAGATTTATTTATTTAAATGCTAGAAATATTTAGAACAGTTAGTAATCATATCTAATTGATCACAAAAATACCAAACTAGTCGAAATACTAGCAATAAAACTTAACTTTAAAAGGCAAGTCACCATTTTGAACGGATGTGAATTGTGAGTTTGTACTCAACAACGCGTTGTATTATTCAGCAAAGTACCTAGTCAGACATGCAACAACATATCTTACACATTATCAAGGCTGTTATTTAGTCAGGGAATCTGTGGAATTAGCAAGCAGACGATCCTAAACATAAAGTTTAATGCATTGAAACGAGTCATGATACGTAAAGGACAGCCACCATTTTATAACGCCTAAGCGCGGCGATATTTTCCCCCACACTGGCTTCAGGAAAAACGATCGTGTCAATTTGACATCGATCCCACGTGACGCAGTGGTTTTAATGAGCCGTCCGCGGACTAGAGATGCAGTCCGCGAGGGAGGTAGCTATCAAATCAGTTTGCACGGATACACACACAATACAAGTTCATTGACACGCCACGGCCGCATTTTCTCCTTTCAAAGACGTTCGTACTCACCAGTTGTCCAATTTTATGAGCTCATCAGGTTTCTTTGTTTTCAGTTCAGCTTTAAGTTTAATTGCTTGTGGGTATAACTTTAAAACACTGTCAAAATCTTTTGCATCTGCCTCCAGAAAGAAAGTAGACGTGTCTTTCGCGGTAGCCATTGTGAACGTTCTAAATGTACAACACTGCGTATTTAGTTTAGCTATAGCGCCGAACTCGACGCGGCGGCAGCACCTGGCCAACTGGGCGCCCTCTCCCCACTCGCCGCCATCTTGTACAGTGAACCTCGTAATGACGTTCGATATTATTATTCGAATTATGCTTCTTTCGTTTGCACTTATTGCTTGTAAAACTAATATTTGGCACAATACTTTATCGAAATTGACCCAATGTTCCAATTTACTTTAACATTCCTGGTATTTAACCAGATTGACTACGATTGTAACAAAAAATATACTTACTCGACATCACAAGGTTATGTCGGTCGCACGGCGTGTCGAACGTCGGACATTTGTCTGGCCTCCACCCACAGGGAGAACCGGGATGAGAAAAAATAAATTCCATCTTATGTTAAATCACTGCACCACACTTTAATATCAAATTGAAATTTGAAAAACTGAGCATAAAATGAGCACAATCACGATAATGTTAGTCACGTCGGCCTCGGCGCACTATCAATTTCCTTAAACGTGACGCAACACACGACACCGTTCTACCGAAACGACTTTGGTAAACACGCATATTTTCCGTTGCATTGCAGTACACACTGAGCTCGGAGTAGTCATGAAGTAGTAACTAGCGGTGTACATAAGGCATTTAGGTAGTAGGACGTACATATCACCGGGGTGGAACGTCACACCAATCGGCTTTGTTGTTTCGAAAGATAGATCGCCATGTGCTCTGATCCCTCTTTAATTTAGGTGTATTATTGTTTATTTAATAGCTCGTTGTAATGTTGCGCTTTTATTTCTTTCATTGATTAGATGTGTAGCGGTTGTACTGAATGAATTCGCGGGTTTTCCGTTCCCAAATTCATGTTTTCTTTGATTAAGTAGGTATATGCTTAGCTTCTTGCTTACTTCATTACAAGGTTACTAATCCTTACACTTTATTGCTATGAACCGTATGTTTTTTTACAATTTCTAGAACATTCTCGAAGTTTTCCAATTTTGCATGCTTTAACTCGCAAAAACTGCTTTCTTCTCGATGCTTGTTACCTAGGAAAGCTCGATGAAACGGAATGCTTGTCCTAATTTAACTACTTACCCTAACATTGACCGAAAGACCGAAATTGAACTACATATTAGCGATGAGTTTCCAACTTGTCTCGACGTTCTTTATGATCCATAGGGCTCATCGTATTACCAACGACGTCGATTCAAGTACGTCGACTCAATCTGCCAACTCTGCTTGAATCCTACATCATAATAATTATTTAAATTAAAAACCTAAGTAGAAGTAAATAGAAGTACCTACTATACTATGTTCTAGTGTATCCTATATGGCACCTTGCTATTCGTTGAATTTTCTTCGAATTTTCTTCTAAGTCTTTCTCGTCCTAATCAGAATAATTATGCGGCAACAAAGTCAAGAAAAACACGAACTCATTTCGAAGAAGTAATAGTAGTTTGCTTTCAAGACAATCTGTGTAGCTTTTACATTAAACTGCCATTTTGCATCATTCTTTCTGAATACTTCAGTAAGCAGTATTTGCCACAAAATTCCCCTAATTCCCGAAAATTACTTTAAATATTGCATAGGTTTTTTCCTCTAACATTTTGTTTCTCCATTTCTCAACATTTTAACACGGTATCGAGATGATTCATGTCCTAGTTCCTTTCACAAACACCGAGCAATACAATATTGAAGAAATAAAATCCCGGTTTTTTCGTTTTTGTAACTTCAATGATCCCTTGAAACCTTGAACTAAATTGATCCAACACTCTGTCTATTTCCACGAGCATGCATTATTCATGCATTGTCTTAGTAGGTACTTATTTAAAACAATTACTAGGTATACTAAACCTAAATTGCCTAAAATCTGGTGACCTACCTACCTAGTTACCTACACTACCTTTGTTTATTTTTTAACATAAATTAATTTACATTTCAGATAGCCTGTCGAATCATGATGAGGTGACTATCAGGTAAGCCGGTGTTCATCCAGTGCTGTGTAAAAGCCTTCTAATCAGGCCACTATACATTCTTTAGGATTCTGGCTTCCCTAGCCGCGGCAATCGGATAGGAAGTAAGTATGTTGTTATTAGCACACTAGCGGATGCCCATACTTATGACATAATCTACTCGGATTTAAAGAGCGATGAAAAGGGAACGGCTTAGCCTCTGCCAGGAAGCTCAGTATTTTGCTAAAAGGGTGCCCCACATACTTTTTTGGTACTAAATTAGATTGGTATAACGCTATGCTGGTATAAAACCCTCTCCGTAATAGGGAACGGGCTGTATGCTATCACGACGGCCTAGTGTGGGTTGGTAGATTGCAAAATTAACAAAAAAAATGAAAAATTGAATTGATTCTAGTTGCCCCTTCCAAAAGGTAGGTAGGTACCGTACTGGTTCCTACTGAAGTTTTCTAAATCATTGCACCTCGTATCAGTTCCATACGTTTATTATTGAGCCTTAAAACCTGTTAATGAAACCAGTTTAGTACCTAACCCATCTAATATGACTGAAATAAAAACATAACTTCATGCCTTTTACAGATGGACTGCTTCAGATTTCAAATCAACCGTATGCAGTGAACGCACAGCCGGTGTGACTTCATCTTCTGATGCTGCTGCAGCTATTGCTGTGTACGCAGTCTGATTGGTGCACTAGCTCAGACTTCGATGCTGAAAACAAACAAACGGCAACACTGGTACAGTACACAGTGTTTGTCTATCTATGCATGTGTATGTTCCACTAACAACTGCTTTCAAAGTCCCCCTTATTCTTGGTTGCATGGTGAATGTATCCCGCTGGCGCTGGCTATAAAAACATTCTTCAATTTCGCTCCCCGTAATAATATTTATGTGCACATTAAAAAAAGAACATTATTTTTGTCAGAGTTAATAATAATTCCAATAATGTGGCTTTTAATTCATCGTAAATGAATCATTAGCTGCGTTAATTAAATATATCCATTTATCTGTCTGTTCTAAGTATCTGTCTACGAAACATTAATAATAGACGTGTATACGTGTTATAAGTAGAACGAACAAACAGGCAGTATGTTCACTAATAGACGGAGATAATTTCACATGATATGACATCCAATTATTCCTTTAATCAGATCGCGCGCTCGCGAGTCGCGACTAACTAAATTATAAACAACGGCGTCTCAGACAATAACAATTAATTCGATTGTATCAGGAAAAGTACACACCGTTACTGTAAACAATAAACCCTAAAGTATTCTTTTGGTAAGACAAAAATGCGTTAAATACTTCCAAAAACAAAAGAATAACGATTTTAAAAGTAAAAAATAGCAAAAGAACAAAAATCTTCAACTGAAATTGTTTGACATTCAAATTCGTGATAACAAAACTGTTCAACACTGTATTATTTAACTCACAACGACATAACGATAATACAGTATCGTCGTTCTTTACGACGGGATATTTTGAACAAAATATGGCTTCAATAGGGTGCCAGTTGAATGCAGGGATACGGGCCCTAAAAGCGGTGAGCGATCGAGGGTTTGGCCGCGAGCACAAAAAGTACGAAGGGAACAAACGCCGCCGCGCCGAGGCGAGGCGAGGGTTCGGCGAGGTTAAATTTTTTATGTTTATACTGGGATAGCGTCTGTATTCGATAAACGAACTGGCAGCCTGCTGGGACCGGGCCCGGCGAAAATACAACGTGCGCAAATAAATTTTCGAATGGAACATAACACTAAAATTGAGATTGGTAGAAATACATGGTTGTAAATATATAGGAGGTTTATTTTGTCTTGATCACGTTAATTAAAAGTCAAATGAAATAGTTTATTTTTGTTTATTTAGAACAGGCTATAAAACTTGACGGTTTGATATTAATGCGCGAATAACAGTTTTACATCGTATTAAAAAGTAATGAACCAAAGCGAAACTGCGAAGAAAAATTACTGCCGCAACCAGTCATAAAGTAATTTGCATTCAGTGTTCTACTGCAGTAGTGCGTAAACATTGTATAATTTTATACCTAGTTACTTTATAATTTTATACCTAGAAAAAAAACCAGTTTTGTTTATAATATCAGGACATAATGCAACGCGAAGAATGAACAAATCAGATATAAAATGACACACCGCATATCAATGTAATAATGTACTACCGTTTTGAAGGTAGTTGTTGAATAGCGGGAATTAAAATTGGGTGCGTCACTGAGTGTGCGCCGCGGCATGTTGACAGCCCACTTGTCCGCGTTCCTGGAAAGCGCGCGTAAATGTATTACTGACTGCGTCCTGTACTTTCGAAGTTTTTTTTTCTTTTGCTTGATTTGAGTCTGAATTATAAGAGTTTGAGTTTGAATTATAGGTGTCATTTTGTTTGAAAATTTATGTAGTGCTAGACTTGCAGACGTGTAGCGCGTGGTTTGCGAGCTAAAATTTTAGTATAAATTATAGCAGTTATTCACTACCGCATTTAAAAAGCTTCAAGCAAACAGCCATGGTCCAAAAATATAAGAAAAATCACCAGCGTAATCGCAAAATACATCATTCAATGCAGCTAATTTACTTTATCCACAAAAACCTAACCGAAAACTACGAAAACTTCTAAACAAAATCGTCACTTCGTGTAACAAAGTTTCTAAGAATGAACAACGCCTTATTAGTATGCTCAAGTAAGAAAAACACCGCAGTTGGAATTAAAATTGTTTCTCCTTTTTGCCCCAAGGTCAGTGAGTTGTGACTTGTGATAATCACAACGTGCTCTCGGTCGCGCGGTCGGCCGCGATACGGGGAAACCAGATATTTTTGTAACCACGCGATACGCTTTGTGCTCCAACACACTACTAACGCCATCTGTCACTACACAGCTGTACTAACATAAAACAAACTAATTACCGCCTAATTTTAGCACATTTTTGCCGTTTTGGAATGCGCACATAATTGCTACTCGTGCTAAAAATACATATTCAAAATACTCAAAACCACAGTACCGGTTTTTGTATGAACAATTAACGAGAACGCCTGAGTTTTATCTTATCGAATTCAAATAGCTCAGGGCGACAATAGTCATTGATATGTACCACGATAAAACATATATTTTAGTCTAATACTTCTAGTAGAATGAAAGTCACACTTTGTAGTTTGCAACTATGCATATAAAGTTATGACATTGCTTTCTTATGTTAGAGATAACGCTTACGGTATCTACTCACACTTGATTTCAAGGTAGCTCGATATAATTATCAGACAATTCATACAACCGATTAAAATTCGGCATAATTCGTTATGCAAGTGTCCGTGAACGGGAGATAACACAGTGAATGCTTTCCCTTTCAACACAATTACACAGTCACTCTCATAATAACAATGACAGACATATTTGTACAAGATAATAATTAATTTTTGCTTATATTCATGAATAAACACATAATTATATCTGTTATGTAGTCGATGGATCATTAAAATAAGAACAAAGAGCATAAAAACAAAAGCACCTGTAATTTGTTCTTCTAAATTGTCATCGAACCCAATGTATAAGAATTTGATACAAGCTGTGGACGTACGGAACAGTATCAGACTCGTAAAAAAAAACGATAAATTTGCGGACTGAATTCCAAAGCTCTTTTCGTTTGGCAGTAATCGGCTTTATTTAAATATGATAAGCACAGCGACGCTTGGCACATTTTTATTTTAGTTGTTTATTAAAGTATGTGACTGAAATATTACGACAGTGAAATCGGGTAGAATATAGATTAACATTCAGTCCGTTATTGTATATGCATACAATGGACATAGGTGCCTTTAACGATGCGCTCTCTCTGAGGAAGGCTGGCATTTGGTTTGGGTACCTGTGTCTCAGGTACCCAAAGTTATAAAGCCAGTTAGGCACCATCTGTCAAAATTTATGAAATACCTCTGTCCCTCACTAAACAATGTTTTGTGTTAAAAGCAATTTTGTAATGTAGTATTTTAACTACAGCGGGCTCGGAACGGCTAGATTTTTTCTAAAGCGAGGGTGGGATATTAAGCGAATCTCATAAAACCTTGGTTCTTCGTTTTCTGTCTGGCATATCCCGCCTTATACCAGAATGCGCCCTGCGGCAGTCTTTTCTACTTTGTCCTGTTTTCAACGCTCTAATTGCCAGTTGTCCGCGCTTGTTTTGCCTACTTTAATTTATTAACGTATAATACCTAACCATGAACTACGTAGGACGGTATTTCAACTATAAAATACAATTTATAGTTAAAACTTAGCATTTTCATGATCGATCGGTATTACTAGGACATTATAAAGCTGGATGTGCTAATAAAGTCATACGATCTACGCAATCTTCACACGGATAGGTGGTGACTTTCTAGGTAGCATTCAAACGATCAGTTTCACAACATCAGTATATTGACCTAGCTTTTAATTCTGGGATCGGCTTCCAGTCTAACCAGATATGTTTAAATATCAGCTCCTATTTTACATAAAACATTTACTATTGAGAAGCACTTTGATTACTTAACTCCTTTTTTTACTTGGGTTGTAATAATGACGGCAGGTGGGGCACCTGTCAGATTCTGAGGCACGGAAAACTTCATAAACTATTATTATTTGGTTCTCAGGGACTCGCCGAGCTGTCCAGGTGGTAGGATGGTTGGTCGCCACTGTAGATTCTGGAATGCAACAGTTTCAGTGGTAGGGAAAAGTGTAGCGAGCGAAAGTGCCTTAAAAAACCTGGGTTATTTTATAAAACGTTATATATTTAAAACAATAAATGTTTACTTTACAAACAACCCTCAATCAAGCTTCTACATTGTTTTGATTTTAGATACGGCCATAATAGAATAATTGCTGGAGTCCAATTAACGTAACAACATTGCACAGTCACGAGCATAAATACCTTACAGTTACGCAAACTTCAAAAGCGTTTTTCTCGTGAAATCAAAATTACAACTCGGAGACAAGACCTATTTCATATTAGTATGTTTACTATGTTTGTAATACCATAAAATATCTATCGATACTTTGGGAGAAAATCGCTTGTGAATCTTGCGTAAATGTAACGTATTTATGCACGTGACTGTACATCTAAACAACCAGGTATGTATAATTAGAGCTGCCCCTTCCTCTACCTTGTAAAATGATAGCTGGGGTTGTATCTATGAGGGGGCGGTAGGGATTACACGTCAAGGGTCTTGTCAGCCCCAAATCTGTCATCTAAAGTTTAACAAGCGAAGCATGATGTTGTTACAGTAGTTGCGTTGGCTTGTGTTCAACATTCTGAACATTTCTGAAATATCTTGGGTAGACCCTTCATTGCCTAAGGGCTTCAAAATAATAATTAGTGGACGGACGGGTAGAATGATACATAAACCAAATAGCGACAGTTATTGTTCAATTTACAACCAGCCTCCTCCAAAAACATTAGATTTGTTCTTTTTTTAAGTTTTTGTAGAAGAAACGTTTCGAATTTTAATTTAAGGTTTTTTTATGAAACATAAACGACAATCCCAGCATACTCTTTCATTAAAGAAAATCATGAACGATATGAACATGTAATTTTTTTCTACCTCGTACCCACTCATAGGGACATGGCAGGTTGTGCCTGGTTGTGGCACAAAATCAATACTCTATGTGTACCAGCGACACGTCCAATTTTAAATCGAAAAACTGAGAGAGGACTTTCCAGTATGAACAATACTTTTAAATACATAAACATTTAGTTAAACAGGTACTGAACAAGGTTAGTTAATAATTAATCGAACAGCTGATATTAATAACATTCAGCTGCCTAATTATCTACCGTTTACAAACGGATCTTATTATGACAACAAGCTCACGTAATGATATCGGTGCTTATAATAACGTAACACATTACGTATGCATTATCTAGTGCAGAAATATACACGCTAAAAATACCACGTGCTGATATAAGTTCTATTTAGCCTACACAAGGACTAAAATACGTACGATAGTGGTAATATACGTCAACTAAATTACGTTGAAACATTTCATTGAAGTTTTCGCAAAACCCGTTTCTTGAATGAAATGACGTCACTACATAGTAGATAGCTATACGTATAAACAGCTGTGTACTTATAGTATAGATTATTGGGTTCTTTCTTTTGCGTCAGATGTTAGTGGGGTTATTCGACAACGATGAGGGGAGGCGTCGCGGAAGCGTGTCGTTGACATTAGAGGTGAATTCTCTTTGTTAGTTCAGACGGGTCGGTAACGGATTTTCTGCTAAATGCGCATCATATCGTTTTGGAATGTTTTTACATTCGTTTTTATAACTATTACTTTCAAAACGTATGTGAAAATTATTTGTGAGTAAAGACTCATAAATCTCCTGAAGGAACGAACCATGTCCCATTATAACATGGTGAAGTCACGCAGTGTCTAGTTTTGCGTCGCCCTCCAAATAAAACCAATGAACATTTACAATAACGCTCCCCAGATAGCTCGTTCAAATAACAAAGTCACACTTAATGGTCTAAAATTTCAGAGTTTCTATACGTCTGCGATAACGACACGACATCATTAATTTTAGGCGCCTTGAGAATAGCCCGCCAGCTGCCCTGCCTGAATAGAATAGTCAGAAGTACATAGTCACAACTCGGTAGCGATGTGAGACGGACGCAACATCCTCGCCGCCACTCGCCTCGCGCTCTTTCGCGCCGCGGCTCATTGCTACACCGCGAATTTGGGCCAAGCACAAATATACCCCTCCCTTACCAACTCACGTGTTACTAATATACCTATCTCTTTCGGCTATTTTCTCTCTCGGTCTGCGGTATTATACTGTCATTAATGTAATAAGTTCAATGTTTACATTGTGACTGCTATCAGGTGATGAATGGAAATACTTTTCAAATTGCGATAACTCGGCCTTATCTTCAATGCTGTTGCTGTTCTCTCCGGCTTATGTATAGGTGGGTAATAAATATAATAAAAAAGCGATATTACAACAACGTTTGCACATAATGCGTTAATGTTGAAGTAGCCCAATTTCACTATAAAGAAGGTGCCATACATGTGTCATAGATAGATATCGATCAACAACATGTTTACATAGGTGGACCTTAATAAAAATATAAACACGATTGTTGTCAACAATGATTGACAAATTAAATGCATCATCATCACCATCGATTAAAATTACACATTCATGCATCATACAACAGAAGTATTGAGCTGTCTAAGGGAACCAATTTGAAATAAGGCGTTATCATGTGAATTTAAGAATTTCGTCATTCGACATACATTTTGACTGCTGAGCACTGGCACCTGAGTTGATAACATACACCCAACGTCGGTGAATTACAACATGATATGATCAGTATTACCAACAATAAATATCTGACCAATAAGAAAAGTTTAAGTTTGATTTTAGAATAGACAAATTGGAATTCAAATTTCTAACTAGCCAGTATAACAAGTTTATCGATTTACGAGAAGGTGAAGGTCGGAATCGATTCCGACATAACTGTGCTTACGGTTCCAATAAATGAAAACAAAATGATAGGTAATTAATTACATATGGAGCGTTTACCGAATGTCAAGAACAAGTAAAATTAATGACCTGTCAAGGTTTCCGATATTATGACATAACTGTTATAATGAGCAGTACCTACATTTTTAAAATATTATTGGAAGAAATGTAAATACAATCGTGATGTATCATTTCTACTATTGTTTATAATGAAAACAAAACACAATCATCTAAACCTAAACAAAAACCAACCAAAATTGTATCTTGTTCTTTTTCCAAGTTTAGTTAAAAATTAATCGCAGTAATGGCGGCTGTAAAGTCATCAACATAACAAAAAAAAACATAACAATGAACGGGAAATGTAAGTTTTCAGTTTTGTCAATATTGAATACCGATGGTTTTCCTGTTACGATTCAGTACGCTTTACCATATGATTGGCATACGTCGCATGAAAACACATTTTGTCAATTTGTTTGGACTGAATTCTGGCTGTATTTCTCGGATGCTTAAATTTTGCTTAATTTAAAGCATATGTGGCTGACTGTGCGTTTTTAAGTCCGAAGAAATTTGGCGTAAACGTTACACCATTCGAAAAAGGACTCATTGGAACTCACTCTATTATCTTTAGGTACTATAGCGTTCAACCGATCAGTATCAAAAACTTAAGTACTTACTTAGGTTTATTTATGCAGTTCAGAGTTAGGCCCACCTCACGGGACAAGGCGTTTTTGTAGATTATAAAAAATTAAAATCTTATTTTTTCAATTTTATCGACGAACAAAATTAACATACATAACATAAAGATAAACGTATAACATGAAATCGGAAAACACAGAAATACCTACCCACTTATTATGAGCTATTTACCTACGTTGAAACAATGCCATGGTCGACAAACGAATTAGAACGTAGCAATTTTCCGAAAACTATAATTCAGGGTAATTTTCGCCATTAATACTTCTATTGAAATGGAGATTGGTCATCGCAGTGAAATTATAGCACCATTTTATCACTCATATTATGATTTAAGCCACCTTGGCTTGGCAGACAGATTCATCATGCCAAGATTATTAGGACGAAAACTGCTTTTGAAAGCTTGCTTATGCCTATTCTCTTTACGTGGTCCCTTCGTTAACTTTCAAGAACACCCATAGCATTATGCTTTTCTCTCTAGAATCGAAAACGACTGCAATATCCACGAAGCGAAAGGTGCCTCGTTCGTAGCGAAACCACACGTACGATCGATAACTTTGATTGCTGTTATACTGCACTAGGTACCATCGCGGACACTGGCGGTGAACCACTTTTCAACCTTATTACTAAGGGCGTAAGGGTGAAAAGTGTTTCATACCTGATCTAGTTGCATATGCAACTATTTAATTAAATTATTTTCGATTCACCACTGCATTCGAATTGTATACAATTATAACAGATTCGTCAAAATCAAAATCAAAATCAAATCAAATCATTTATTTCTTTGCAAACATGGGTATAGTACATAGGTGTTTATAAAATAAAGTTCTCCATATTTTACCGTCATGTGGGCATGCAAAGGTTTACATTAAATAATGTCAGTAATGGTTACAGCAATAAAAATATTTAGTAAAAAATAAGATAGAGTATAAATGTCAAATGGAACAAAAAGTAAGTGAACCAGGACCACAGTAATTATGTCAATCAGGGTAACAGTAAGTCAATCAGTTAGTGAATCATCATTAAGAAAATCGTGAATGCTGTAATAAGTTTTCATAATTAAAATTTCGTTAAGCGCCCTTTTAAATTTTAATGTAGTCATATTTTTTATAATATTAGGAATTCTATTATATATGAGTGGGGCAATACCAAAAAAGCTTTTTTGCATTAGTGCAGTTTTACATTTTACTTGACATATTTGATTGACGTATTGAGTCCGTATTGGATATGATCGTCGTGAATTAAATAGTTCTATTTACTGTGAATAGATTACCCCGTCGTTATTGCTCATTGATTTTATAATGAGTAGATAGTTAGAATGAAGGCTGTTTGTATTAAATTGCTTCAGAGAAAATAGTGTTGTGTCGACAATCCTTAGTTACTTATATCATAATATCGGTGTGTTCCGAATATCCAGTAACTCACTAAACAGACTATTAAACAAAACATGTTGCTACATAATAATTATCTGCGTGACCAAAAATATAACAAAAATAGTACAGGGTCAAATTAAATTTAGCTAAAAAAAATGAATAATTTGATTTTGTTTTTTTTGTGGGGTCATCGACCGCTGTTAGTGTAGTCAAGTTTCGATATTTAAACCCATCACATCTGCAGAGTTTCGCTTCCCTTTATAAACACACACACATAAATCACGCCTTGTTTCCCCGAAGGGTTGGGCAGAGGTGTACTTATACCTGTAGTACACTCACACCGCCCTTTATAAAATTAACATGAAAGCGTCTACGCGTTTCATAGAAACATCAATATCACCATTCAGTGACAAATAAAAATATATTGGAATCAGCGATCTTGTAACCCATTGCCCTACTTAGTAATGGGAATATGAAGTTTGTTTTCCTTTAGCAACGTTCCAAAGATTACCTTTCTTTGAGAAGTCATGTGCGTGGGATCTTGTCACTTAATCTTAATATACAGAACACGTGGTCTTTGTTATGTGTTGGCTTGTATAGCGACCACTAGCGCCATCTATCTAGTTTATTGTGAACGTTGTTTGGTTATCCAATTACATTCATTATGTTAGAGTCAACTAAGAATTCTCAATCTCATTATTTTATGGAAAATATTAAAACCATAATTATGAATTCTACAAAAACAAACTACACTTTATTAAGCTGGAAAGGTTTCGCTCAAAGTATAACAAAAAAAGTCAGTAAGTAGTTGGATTTTTTTATCATTGCGTAGGACTACAATTTTTGAGTCACCCAAGGTCTAGAAAAGTTTTGTCTCAACAAATCGTGAGAATATTCCCAGCCACTTCATTGCCGCGTTTATAATTCGATGACGCATATAAATGTAAACCAACTGCATTACTCCGCGAGAAATGTAGTGACTCACAAGCATAGACTACAATATAATACTGGAGGAAAATGCAGTTGAAAACAGACATTTTATAGAACGATTTGATAAACAGAGACTTAATAAAACTGGTTTACTGATTTATATTATGGAAAGGACCCTACTCATATCTTAGAAAATTCCAGAAAACTACTGGAATCCCAGAAACTGTAAAGGCAGCTTTCAGCCAATAATGGTAATTTTTGTGGCGGTTACTAAGGCAATCAAATCCAGAAGCTCTAAAAGTAGCCAGTCAGCCAGTGACAATTTTAGTAGAGATGATTAAAAAAGAAACCCCTAAATTCTTCCTCAAAGAGCTAGGAACAGTCTTTGAAATGTCTGTCCTTTGAAAAGGCAAATGATGAAAAGAAATACGTTGACGCTAGCTTATTTTCTAGAGTCCATTTCTTGTAGGTACCAGATGGGACCCATCATGTACATGTAGAACTACTAAACTCGTATCGTTAGCTATACTTCGCCACAGATGGTATTAGGTCAGCTGCCTCAATGGCTCCAAATGAAATTCTATAGTCGGACGAAGTAGACTGTGTAACTAGGTTTTTCTGTTCATGTTAGGATATTATTAGATGACAAAAGAAGGTGGAACTTTGACTGTACCTACCGATCTAAAATTCTAGAACTATGAAAGCAGAACATACATCTGTCTATTCCTTTGGAGATTTTTATCATGTCGCTATTACGCCCTTTTGTCCAACAAAATGGAATCACTGTAATTTGCCTAATCGATTCAACTGTATTGAATGCATGACCTTAAATGCTCCGTACGTGAGTGTGCCAGTCATTCGACTTCAACCGAACTTTTATAACTAGAATAAGTCTAATTTTTAAATTTTTGACAGATTTTCCATACAGAAACTGTCAGATGCCAATTTAATCCACGGATAAAAGAGGCTGGCTTTGGTGAAATGCGCCCTAAGAAAAAAGATGATAAGTCATTATAACCTTTCGCTTTTTTGTTTCTGCAAAAACCTATCTGTTCTGAGATTCAGTAGGAGCATCCTCTGGGTAGCTTTAACAAGTCATTGATATTTGCGGATTACCTACTTATATCGCGAGCGCTCTGTAGATAGGTATTATTTATTATAACACTCCACTGACATTAAAGTTTGATGTAGCGGTGCAGTCGGATAAAAAGGGTTAAAGTCATGAGGATATATATAAGCAGCGCTCTCTCATCGCTAATCTAAACAGTATTTCTGAGCTAACGGATCTCTATAGGCGGATGATAGGTAGGTACTCAAATAAGCACCACTAAAACGGGCTGTTAAAATATGAATATTAAAAGAACATTAAGTAGCGTAGCATCGAAAAAACACTACGCTAAGCGCACCTTTGATTACAGATCAAATGAATGATGTAACTCCGACAGATTCCGACCTATTCGGTTGAAATATTACCCTAGTCTTTGTAATTGCAGGATGCATTAAAAATATTGACCGACATGCATAATGTTCGTTATTTATAACGCTGCATGCATTTAATGGAGGTCGAATCGTTTTTTATCATGATGCCGATAAACGGTATTAAATTCATCTAGAACAGAGTCGAATAAGCACTCCTATACCTTGAATATTTTTGGCAAATTTTCAGTAAGTATTCGTAATCTGAATCACTGGAACCAAATCAAGCTGAGCGCAAGAGGTGGTCCCATATAAATTTTATTAACTTTGCTTGGGCACTTTTTGAGTTAGCTTCAATGATACGTATTTTTCCCACTTAAACTATGTGGATGATGTTCTAATAAGTTCGTGTCACTGTTATTTACATAGCATTTCGTGATATTCGAATTTGTGTGGGGTAAGTACATACCACAACTAAAAGGTGAAAAATAAAAACTTTTCCAAAAAAAAACAACCGACTTGTTAAAATGACACTACAAAGTGAAATAAGTTTTGGAAGTCGGTTGTTTTTTGTCTAGGGGATAGGCAGTCTTCGTTCTATCGAACTAGATGGCACTGGACAGGTTTTTACTCTTTTCTGTTCTTATCAGCGACGGACTTTCAACTGCCGGATTAAAACCAAAAGTGGTATTAATAAAATCAAGATAACAAACAATTCAGTGATTTTAATTGCAGATACTCAGTCCATCTTTTAAGTCCACAGTACGAACACACGCGATAATAACATTGATAAAGCATTTACCTAGTTACACATATTATCATTCTTTATACGGCATTCGTATATAAAGACTGCATAAACGAATGTGAGTGTATTTTCCAGTATTTTTCGAATCTATAGGAACTATACAGATCATAATATCCGGCTGTTTTGTGGCCAGCACTACGGTTTTGAAAAACCGCCAACTTGTGACATTACATTAGCTGGCTATTGTGATCGTTAACTTACGGACAGACTGTGTCTTTTTTACGTGAAGTGTAGGTACATAATTAAGATCTTTTATGTAAATTCTTATTGCTCGTGTTTAGTCAATTTGCGTTGATTTAAAACCGTAGCATCGCTTCACTCTGGTTATATACGTCCTCGTTAAATAACCGCTGCTAATGTGTTGTGACTTGTGTTGTGCCACTTTAAATATTATATCTACGTATTTTTTTGGTGAGCGGTGAAGACTCAGATATCTAGGAGGTTAATGTAAGTGTTCTAATAATTTTTTATTGATTTTATAACTCTGGTAAGTCAGAAGTCCGAAAATCTGACAATATTTGACATATTTCCGGGCCTACGCTTGTTTATAATCAAAGGGTATTGTGAAACCCAGTAATTGGGTTGTTGAGGTCAGACAAGCAGTCGCTACATTTAAAATACTGGTGTTGAGCTGCGTTCGGTTAGACTCGAAACCAACCACAACGTAAATGGGAAAAGGCAGTTGATGATGACCCAGCCATAGGTAGTATGTATGCAGTGCAGTTTCAATCTCCTTTCAGGAACGAATGAAAACGGATGTTTTGTTCATTTTATCGGAGTTTTTTGAAACCGGAATCTAATGGCAATGAATTCTAATGTTTACTCACTTATCAGTTTGTTTACTAGATAAGTATGTTTATATTTAGAGTTCTAGTAGCTGTACCTACGCGCGGCGTAGGTGTTATGTATCATAATATCTCAAACGCTCATTGCATATAAGTGAATATGAGGAATGCAAAATGCATTTCAAAATTCTAAGATCTACATGAACTTTGCTCTCGGATATTTAATGGCAATATCAGAAAAGTATTTCACATAATTTACCATGAAATTAGTTCTCTACATTTATTTGATTAAAGGCTTTGGCAGACAGGCGCGACGAGACGGTGTGACGCGACAGAGCTAGAACAACTTCCGTGAAGTTTTCATAGAAATTTTTCCACCACAGTCGCGTTGCCGCCTGTCTGCGGGAGCGCTTTGCGGGACACTAAACGCCCCCAGACGTAAAAAAAACTTCTATTGTGTCTGGTTCAGTGTCTTCCAACCGATTAAGCAGCCCGTAACCTATTCTGTTCATTTTCAAACATCCGGAGTTAAAATTTAAGTTACCGCATAAATATCTCGGAGAGCAGTGGTGGTGGTGGCCCAGTGGTATGGCCACAACTTCATATTCGTAGGTCCAGAGTTACTTTACTTTCTGTATTTAATTTCATCACCACTGCTCTCAAAACTGTGCAGGATAAAATTGTGAAAAAACCTACATGTCCTAGAACCAAAAAATTCGAAGACATGTAACTTCCACCAACCCGCACTGGGCCCGCGTGGTGGATTATGGCCCACTGCCTCTCACAGAAAGGAGGCCTGTGTTCCAGCAGCAGTGGGAACATTATAGGCTGATAATGAAACATATAAATACCAAGAGTTACTATTTAAGTTAACGCAACTTTTTTTTTTTTTTTTTGGGTGGGAAATCATCAAATAACTTCTCCCGCTCTGGGCGGAGCGGGAGGGCGTGTCAGACTCTTACTGACTAAAACCCACCCGTGTTCCTTCCGTTGCCTGTGTTGCCAGGGGCCACGGTATCCCTTTCGGACTTTCCCGCAACCCCGGCAGGCAAGTTAACGCAACTTGGGCCCTCAAGATACAGATGCTACCTAGTTTGGAGACCATTGCTCTGGGCAACCATGTTAATTGAACTAGTTACAGTTGTTACTAAGTATTTTTTTTATATTTAAATAAATTATTCTTATTTTTTCAGTACCATTAATATTAGGTTTCCTTTTAATATTCTTTACGTCCGAATAACCCACTTATTTCTGCCTTAAGGTAGACTGAACATCCAATCAAAAACTGGTACGAACTACCAATAAAATTTCTCGTTCAAAATAATTTTCTAACTTAATTACAACTAGCTAGCGAGCGCGAAAATCAATTTAGAAGTGTTAATCAAGTTTTCAAAAGAATTCTTTTACGGTTTCATACAGGACTAATTATTCTTTCAATTTATGCGCCGAGCAACATAATAGACTTTTCGTTTGTCTTCACTAATGTAACACACTAGATAGCCTACGACTTTACTCGGAATAATGTAATGTAATTTTTATTTATAGAGACATATATCATGTTCCTATTCATCAATTAGGATCTTGTTGCGAAAGCATATTCTAACATGAGCTTAATTTGTTAATACAGGCTTCAGAGAGACGACCTGAGACCCATTGACAATGACGTCAGAATATTTTAAATTACGAATGGGCGAGTACCTAAACATGAACTCGCTGTCGGAAGTCCAATTAAGATAATTCTACCGTTAATTATTATAAAGTCCAATGTGCAACATTGTCGTACATGTGAACGTGTAGATATTGATTGTTATTATGATATATGCGTGACATGTACCCACTGTTATCAGTCGTACTGCGATCTCCACCTGCGCTGGTGTTGCTGAGTCCCGCGAACGCTGAGGTACGACATTTTTTTCTGTATCATTTTGAAATTCGAATAGGAAAGTGGCATACTTTTTTGTTTGTAGCAGTGTCCGGTTAAGGTCATACGGTCAAGTATCTACTTCATACAGCTAAGTTATCACCAGTAGGTAGCGGGTTTTTTCTACTAAGTAAGTTATTTTCCGGAAAACTGTTTACTTATAGACTTTCTTTTTACTGATTAATGTTTTGAAGATTTTTCTCAGTGACTCGTGATTTTGAATTTATACCCTTGAGGCTCATCTATCGGGTGTGAGATGTCGTATCGGTATTTTATGTTTGCAATATTTTTCAGTAAGAAATGTTTTCAGTCGGTTAAAAAAAATCTTTGGGGCAATTTTAATGACGTGTTCTTTTCTAATTACTTTAATTGGTTTAGTAACTGACATAGTTCCACAGATACAAACAGAGCTCGTACGACTATAAATAAATAACATAGTTTGTTGTCTATCGGTACTTCCAAGATTTCCTCTTTCTTTTTTCTTCACATACAACAGTTTTGGGACTGAACAGCGACATGTAATGTACTTGGCTTATTTCCAGAGCTGTCACAGTGTTCTTACAGAGATATCTTACACAGCTATACGAGTATATTCGTATCTTGCCAACGATTTAGGAAAAAAAACTTATATTTTCTTAACAAAAATCTATTTTCTGAAGGCCGGCTTACCAGCTTATGTTCCAATGTCTAGGAAATACGAATGGGTTCACGGACATCTTTTACTATACTCCATTTACTTTAGAATTAGACAAATGCCGACTAAATAACATAGTTATTGTGTAATAATATGGAAATGACTGCACTTTAGAATTATATTTTTAATGTAAATTGTAAATAGATTATATTGCTTTGTATTTGTTAGATTCACGATAGTTTAAATAGAGATAAATCAATATTATCGGTGTTTTTGTGTCCAGCACGGAACTTATTAACGATTTCCTAAACAAATTTTCAACGCTTCGCTCTCGTAAGCTTAGGGCGGAAATCGAATCTTTGTCCGGAAGCCGTTCCGCCGCTGCGCCACTGGGGTCGACTGCCTGACGTACCCTTTTCCGATTGAATATGGATTTTGTACTTAACTATAGGTCCTATTTAGTATTTATTATTCCGAATATTGACCTAGTATGCCCGGTGTTAGTATGTATAGAATGTGGAGACAGAAGACGTCAATTCAACAATAAATGAAAATACTGGCAATATTGTATTTAGGTACTATCCAATAAATCCTAACATTTTTTTTTTTTTTTTTAACAAACTAAATAGTAGATGGGCCGACTATGGGTTTTACCAATCTTTGATTAGCAGTGAGTGACACTATTGGAGATCTTTGATTGAATTTTTGTACGCAGACTGGGAACGTCATTAGATATACGCAGTATAATTTTTATTTTTGAGTTGTCGTCTGCACCTTGTATACGATATTTGACTAGCGTTATTTGAAGAATGTCGCTTTTGTTGGAAACTTTATGCTATTGTAGGCCGAATTTCAATAGTTAACCGTAGGAATATTGCGGTTTGTCACCTTTTGTATAGAAAATTTATGTCTGACTCATAGAATAAATTTCTAAAAAGTTGAAAAAAAAAACTTTGAGTAACTAAAAGTTTTTTTTAAACATACTTAATGAATTAATCATTATTTTATAACAATATTACTCTTCACGCCGTGTATCACAAATCATAATATATCACTTATCTTGCTTATCTTTTTTTTTATGCACGTTTTTCTGTGATAAATATAGTCACACATTACTGTCGCGGCCAGCAACTCAAGCATTGATGGACGATCGTAAAATGTGGGCCGAGGCGTAGTCCATCAATGCCTGGTTGCGGCCAAGGCTTGTATAGTACTTTTCTCATATAATGCGCGGAAATTCAAACAAAGTAAATGAATTATTAAATTCTAGAATCAATGACGGACAACGATAATTTTTCACGCGCCAATATGTTCATTTGTTTCTTCTTTACTTTGAACAGAAGGCCAATTCTCATACTTAAAAAACGTTGCCATTCAGTTATATTTGTAAGCGAAATCGAACTTTAAATAAAATCTTTGATAAGTTACCTCCTTGGTTGTCATGTGTTGAAGTGAAAAGTTAGTTCCATTTTTAAATAACACGACAGTTATGAGTTTTCATAGTAATTTATTTGGCCGCTACACGGGGCAGATATGGATTTTTATAGTAACTTTGCCGGCCGCATAGTCATTTGTTTCTGACCAATAGGTACAGCAATTTCGATTTATCTCGAAGAAGGTTGTCAAATAATGCGCGAATTTCCAAGCATGTTTGAGAAAAACCTATTTTACTTTCTTTATTTATACCCTTATATTTTACCCACTGTATATCAGTGGGTAAATGAGTAGTCCAAGGTTATCATTCGATTACCTGCTACTGTATTACTAACAAGTTATATACAAACCAAAGTCTTATGACCGTTTTAGCAATAAAAGGTAAATAACTGCTTATTAGAAGTAGTACAAAGTTCAGTGCAATTTTATGATCTAGATCGACAAGCCAATAGAAATCATTTACCTACTCAGTTCACACTATTTAACTCCAGGACGGTATTTACGAAGACATTGCATACATTTTTATATACACACGGCTACTTAAAAGGCTACATAAGCTATACATTTTCAGTATAAGCTGACCTCTCATTGTACAGAAATCCTATTCAATACGAGATCAGCTGGATAAGTAGCCGTGTGTACATACTTTTTGCTCCTGTGGTTACGTCATTACGTGTAGTGTCAAACTCTCAACACAGCTTTAGCCAAAACATTACTGGTTGTTGTTTCCCTATGCCCATAAGTTTCTTTTTTCTTGTTCGGGAGTCTTTATCAGCTTATTTCCAGGGACCGAAATCGGTATAATCAATACGGGTATTTTTTCATTTTTTTTTTACATTTTTATAAAGGTATGCCTACGTTACCTTAAATTGAATACAACCAGTATTAATACTGGTTACCGATATAAAAATTACCTCTATCTTACACGTGCCATCGGCCAATACACAGCCATATTAAAGCACATGTTTTGATTAGTCTATTTAAATGTGTCTTCAGCATCGATCACTATTATTATTGATCGATGGTCTTGAGTCACTTTTAGTTTTATTTCTGTACCTAACTTTAAATTTTACTTTGTCAGCAAACGTTACATACGTTCTCGCGCTCGACTTGACGTTTACGTAACTCTAATGGTAACTTATTGATTGCCAAGTAAACGATAAATGGCGAGATTTGTTGTCAATGAGTTTTATTGGTAATGAGAATTTAGAACCTATTAACCTTTTGATATGATGTCATTGTCACTGAGAATCCAAGATATCATGGTCATTTTATATTAATAACAAGTTAACATTAAAAATTTAAATAACCCCCGACACAAACAAAGACAATTCCAGGTGATGCTGCAGTATCGGTTCAAGGTTATATTGGTCTTCTAATATAATTGAAGTAACACAATACTAAATTTCGAATCGATCAGACCTGTGGAAGATGCGCAAATCCATTCATCAAATAGAAAAGAGCTGGTAATCTTCAAACGGCTGAACTGATTTTCTTGAATTGTAGCTAAGAACACTCGATCATGACACCTTTCAAACAAAAAAATAATAATCAAAATCGGTTCAGCCGTTTGGGTGCTACGAGGGAACAGACAGATCCACATATACAGATACACACGTTAAACTTATAATACCCCTCTTTTTCCGTCGGGGTTAAAACCATGGAATTTATTTACCTTTTGTCTGCTCGTGGCCCTAAAAGATACATAAATTCATAATTCATATATTATATAGAACTGATGTAGGTACTCATGTATGATTATGAGTAGATAGATTAGGTCAATTTTGTTATCGCATTAAAAATCGTGAGGAAACCGGCATGTCCTAGAACCAAATTTTCGAAGACATGTAACCAACGGGTATGGGCCCGCGTGGCCCACTCCTCAAACAGAGGAGGCCTAGGGCCTGTGTCCTACCAGTGGGAACGCGAATGTTATAGGCTTAGGCTCGTACATACTAGCGCGCTTGTCGCGCGACGCGATACCGGTAATATTGTTCTAATTACCGTGAAATTTTCATAGAAATTGTATTATTAAAGTCGCGTCGCGCTTGTTTGTAGGAGCCTTTAAAAATCACTGATGGCTGTTCATTAACGGTTTTAAAACTACATGCAATGGTTTCACTACTAGGTATTTTTAAGTGATAATGCGGGCACGTTACCTATGGTTATCAATAAATACCTGCGCTGGGCTTTTATTTGGCGGGGTGTTCAAATAGGTTATTAACTTCAAGGATCTATGTGGCAACACCCATACTTACTTACACACGTGTTAAAACTCAATATGTTACTAAGTAAAAGTGAATTAGGTACTTACATAATTAGAAAGTCAAGTAATCTATAGTTATCAGTAGTGGCCTTGATGGTACTGAATGTTGTGAACTCAATTTATTTTGGTAGTTTATGCCTAGCGTGTGTGAGAGCGCTATCGTTATCAAGAGGCGGTTTGATGGCTTCTGCACTGAATGGCCTGTGTTGGCTTGGCACGGACTGATTTACATTGATAGATTGATATCGTCGGTTCTTTTGTATATGAGTAGTGGGAAAATATCTAGTAAAAAAACTCACCAAATACATAACCTGAACCTGTTTTTAAAGTTCATAATGTGGTATTATACGCCGTTACTGTCATGTGAATTATTTGGTTTAATGTATTTACACCATGTTTTTTAACTAAATAAATTTTTATTACTTAGGTACTTACTAAAATTATAAAACTTAACTTTTTTTTTTCACATATGCTGACGGTACTTTTAAGCTAAACTGACTTTTATTGAGTTTATCAAGATAAAAATAAATCGGGGTCCTCCGGGATCCCTCAGGGATCTGGGTACTCAGGGAATAACCCGTTCTTTCATCGCCAACTATTGAGGCACGAAGTAGGTGTCTAAACATGATATAGAAGCATAGGCTCTTTGAGTTTCAGTTTTACACAATTATTTTGTAATTCTGTTTTAACAGTACCTACATATAAACAAGCGTCTTACGATAGGATTACTCGTACGCGTTATCTCCTTTGTTTACATTAAATTAATGCACTGTAATACGTTTGTGAAACAAGATTAGATCATAGTTACTATAGTTTTATTAAGTGCCTACTTAATTAATTGAATAAGTAGGTACTATCCATTTAATACCAACTTTTAATGTGTTATTGTGTGTAACAAAAAAACCGGCCAAGTGCGAGTCCGTTATTTTTTATAATTGTTAGTTCATAGCGGCAATACGAAATTTAGTATTCATAGTATTTATAGTTGAAATTTCCACAGATTGTGTACTTATGTCTATTGTCGCTATAATAACAAATAATAAAAATAAAATAAAATATCAAAGGGTGTTTGTTTTTTCTAAAGTAAAAAAGTAGTGTTAAATATTGTGGTACGGAACCATTCGTGTACGAGTCCGACTCGAACTTAGCCATTTTTTCTAACTACAGTTAACAAAACAAAAGACCAGACGTAGGTTAGGTGCGTATATAAAACTAATCAACGCTCCCGATCTTAATTTGACTGGCGCCCTTGTTGGGACACAAGCTCAATACGTTGCTATGTGAATGTGTTTGTCAGTTCAATCCCAGGACCTTTCACTTGATCAGTGATCTCTGTATCAGTGAATACTTAATATATTATTGATAGATAACAGCTGCTAAGTAAACCGACGAACTGGAAAGATGTGGTAGGCATATCATTAATAATTCTGTAGGCTACTTCATCAAGTTGTTTTGACTTATAAATTATAAGTCAATACCTACTTGGAAATAACTCTCTGTAGTTTCATGATTTATTTATATAGTTAGCTGTACGATACTTGATAAACTAAACCGTACCTATTTTTTGTTTTATTCATTGTAGCTCTAGAGCTGCATAGATATAAGTATCTATATTTCGCCAAGTTTTTTACATAATTAAAAAAAAAAGGAGTTTTATAACTTCGGGAGATCTCACAAAAGAGTCTTACTTACTTCGAAATACTACTTACCTCCGCGTTTTTTTTTTATCTTCGTAGTGTCATATCATTCTGCCTAGCCTTTTCCCAATCATGTTGGGGTTGGCTTCCAGTCTAACCGGCTGCAGCTGATACCAGTATTTTATATGGAGCGACTGCCTATCTGACCTCCACAACCCAGTAACTGGGTAATACGATACCTCTTGGTAAGACTGGTTGTCAGACTTTCGGGCTTCTGACGACTCGTAACGACTGTCAAAGATCCACGAATGACAGCCAGGACCAACGGCTTAACGTGCTTTCCGAAACACGGAGGAGTCTCGGTATGTAAAGATGGTCACCCATCCACGGACCAACCCCGGCAAGCGCAGCTTAACCTGATGGATAGATCCGTGCGGCTGTTATAACTTAGCCACGAGCTCCTCGAGCTTAGTGTATCGATGGCAAAAAGTTAAAGTTTAATATTATGATAGTAATATTTTATTTGGATTCAGCCCATAATTATTATATTAATATCTTAACAAACGAAGTTATCGTGTTATAAGACCTAAGAGTTCATTGCCTCATTACAAGTATGAAAAATGGCTGATATTCCGAACTCGCTGACATTCTCATTAAAGCAAACCATTAGTTTAGCCTTCGAGTGGCGATGATCGATTACGTTGTAATATCGCTCATGAATCGATACGCTTCGATTTTGTACTCCATGGCGTTATAATAATATGTTTGATCGAACAACGAAGATGACTTTTAAACTTGGAACTTTACAAAAATATGGTTTATTTGTATAAAGTTTTAAAAAAAAGTTTCCGACGAACTGAGAACCTCCTCCGTTTTTTGAAGTCGGTTAATAACAACAGAAGTTTGTTTGTTTTTAACTTTTATACTTACTTATAACTTGAAGGGCAGAGGGAAGGGATTGTTTTTTTTTCGTAGATATAGATAGTTTTTGGGGTGTCTGAGGTTTTGCGCATTTAATGAGTTTGTATTTCATAGTACGTATTTCTCGAAGAAAATCAACTTTATAAATCTCACTAACAAATTCTGAAACTAAGAACCAATCTGCATTATGGTCACCATTCAATGTATAACAAGGATACAAGTTCTATTTAAGAGGGTTTATTCCGAAAGTTGGCAACGTCGCAAATAGATGTCAAATATTTCGCTGTTTTGATTGATTTGATAATATTTCTGTATGGAAATACAACGACGCACACTGGTCCCGAATGATAAAAAAGTGGACATTAAGAAATTTTTGACAGAAGGTCAACGGATTCGGCTGATTTTTTTTTTGTAGACAGCTGATGCAATTACAAATCACTTTTATAGATTAGATTAATAAAAACACAGTTCATTGCACTTTTTAAAGGCTGATGCACTTAGTAACTTAACTACCTATTGGCCTGTTACTCAGCTTTTTGTAGTATCCAGGCGATAGGGAAAAAACCGAGGCTCCAGATGTACACCATATGCTATCTAGCTCAACACTGAATGCCTAAAGGAAGCATGTAAACATCCAGTGGATTGATTAATGACTGGAATAAGTTTCTTAAGAGGGTGCATCCTAAAAGTTGGCAACGTCGCACACTGGTCCCAAATGATAAAAAAGGGGACATTAAGAAATTTTTGACAAAAGGTCAACCGATTCAGCTTATTTTTTTTTTGTAGACAGCTGATGCAATTACAAATCACTTTTGTACATTGAGTTTTTGCCAAAAAAGCCGTATTTTCAGAGAAAAAAAATATTCAAATATTTTTTGTATGAAAGAAATCCTAATTTTGTCTTTATCTTCCAAGATTCAAACGTATTCAAAATAAAACTTAGCGCAGCTTGTAGAGGTGCTAATTGCTCACCACTTTGTCATAGACACTCTTCTGCGATTTTGTGCTCCTTTTGAGTTACAGGCACTTTAAACATTTTTTGTATGAAAAAATCCTAATTTTCTCTTTATCTTCCAAGATTCAAACGTATTCAAAATAAAACTTAGCGCAGCTTGTAGAAGAGCTAATTGCTCACCACTTTGTCATAGACACTCTTCTGCGATTTTGTGCTCCTTTTGAGTTACATGCACTTTAAATATTTTTTGTATGAAAAATACCTAATTTTGTCTTTATCTTCCAAGATTCAAACGTATTCAAAATAAAACTTAAAGCAGCTTGTAGAGATGCTAATTGCTCACTACTTTGTCATAGACACTCTTCTGCGATTTTGTGCTCCTTTTGAGTTACAGGCACTTTAAATATTTTTTGTATAAAAAAATTCTAATTTTGTCTTTATCTTCCAAGATTCAAACGTATTCAAAATAAAACTTAGCGCAGCTTGTAGAGTAACTCTTACAAATATATGAAATTATCAGTATCAAATAAACAAACAAGGAAATCTCAAAACGTGTTCAGACGTGTTTATGTACAGGTAAGTTATTGTGTGACTCGTATGTAAATTTTTTTTTGTATAGAGTCATTGCTTAATTACCCTATAAGTGACGATTTCGGCTCTATTTGGTCATCTAGTCGAACGCGTCGAAAACGCTGAATGATGAATAGGTATATAAATTGCAATTAAAAATTCCCTTTGTAGTTTTGCGGTATTTATGTAGGAGCACATCTTAGTATCTGCTGGGGAGTTTGTTGCGCCACTTCTTCTTCCCAGCTAAAGCACTAGGAAGTGGTGAAGGGCGGGCGTTTTTGGGGGACTGTCTTATGTAATTTTGACGTTCGAAAAGTGCTGATTCTCAGCCTAGTTTGAATAAATGACTTTTGATTTTGATTTTGAGTATGTTTTATTTTCTCGTGACTCATCCAAATTGCAAGAATATTTGGCTCATTATCTAACTACCCCATTAAGTAATGAGGTAGTTAGGTAATGAGCCATTATCTAACTACCCCATTAAGTAACGGGATAGTTGGGTAATGAGTCATATATCAATAGTATAAGGGCAAGCGGAACCCGTTTTTGTTCATTACGCGTCTTGTGCTCGTAAAAACAACACAATTTTTTATCAACTATCACCACATTGTAACTTTTATTTATTTGCCTGTAACATTTTTGTATCAAAATGACTACATTTGTGACTAATTTAGACATTTTTTCTTTTTTGAGTAATAGTGGGTGCCTTAAAAATAGTGATTTACTGTGTCAAACCATTATAAATCGTATTTCAAGTGAAATTCCAAACGAAGAGCTCAGTATTATCAAAAAGTTTTGCCAAAATTATACGTCAAACCTAGCTAGAAGATGGGACAATTCAGGTAGAAACGAAAGATTTGGTGTTAAAAACAAGGAGTGGTTGGAGTCTAAAATTTTGTGGCCAACTTTAACTTCTGTGAATTTTCCTATGTTGTTTGATCCAGAATATACCATAGAGGACATTTCAGTAGACGTAGAAGAGTATAATTTATCGTACGAAGAGGAAGCGGGTGCATCTACATCAGAAGCTACCACAAATACTCCCAGAACTAGAAATAAACGACCATTTGAAGATTTAACAAATAAGCAGAAGAAAAGACGTTCTTTGCGCTAAGTTTTATTTTGAATCTTGGAAGATAAAGACAAAATTAGGATTTTTTCATACAAAAAATATTTAAAGTGCATGTAACTCAAAAGGAGCACAAAATCGCAGTTGAGTGTCTATGACAAAGTAGTGAGAAATTAGCCCCTCTACAAGCTGCGCTAAGTTTTATTTTGAATACGTTTGAATCTTGGAAGATAAAGACAAAATTAGGATTTTTTCATACATAAAATATTCAAAGTGCATGTAACTCAAAAGGAGCACAAAATCGCAGAAGAGTGTCTATGACAAAGTGGTGAGCAATTAGCCCTTCTACAAGCTGCGCTAAGTTTTATTTTGAATACGTTTGAATCTTGGAAGATAAAGAGAAAATTAGGATTTTTTCATACAAAAAATATTTAAAGTGCCTGTAACTCAAAAGGAGCACAAAATCGCAGAAGAGTGTCTATGACAAAGTAGTGAGCAATTAGCATT
Source organism: Eupsilia transversa (assembly GCA_914767815.1). NCBI lineage: Eukaryota > Metazoa > Arthropoda > Insecta > Lepidoptera > Noctuidae > Eupsilia > Eupsilia transversa. Next base: position 5,994,073 of record OU611880.1, read on the forward strand.
TCTACAAGCTGCTTTAAGTTTTATTTTGAATACGTTTGAATCTTGGAAGATAAAGACAAAATTAGGATTTCTTTCATACAAAAAATATTTGAATATTTTTTTTCTCTGAAAATACGGCTTTTTTGGCAAAAACTCAATGTACAAAAGTGATTTGTAATTGCATCAGCTGTCTACAAAAAAAAAATAAGCTGAATCGGTTGACCTTTTGTCAAAAATTTCTTAATGTCCCCTTTTTTATCATTTGGGACCAGTGTGCGACGTTGCCAACTTTTAGGATGCACCCTCTTAAGAAACTTATTCCAGTCATTAATCAATCCACTGGATGTTTACATGCTTCCTTTAGGCATTCAGTGTTGAGCTAGATAGCATATGGTGTACATCTGGAGCCTCGGTTTTTTCCCTATCGCCTGGATACTACAAAAAGCTGAGTAACAGGCCAATAGGTAGTTAAGTTACTAAGTGCATCAGCCTTTAAAAAGTGCAATGAACTGTGTTTTTATTAACAAAAAAAAAAACGTTACAGAAAAAAGCTACTTAGCAAGGTAAATAAGAAATACCTCATCTAATATCAATGATCAAAATATAATAATTTTCCACATAACATAGGTACCCATTCACCAACCAACTCCGACGATGTGGTGACTTATGGCCTATCGGCCCTCATGCACTGAGAGGAGACCCGTGCCCCAACGGTGGGAACGTTATAGGCGATTATGTAGTTTTGGCGACTTAATGGTTTCCGTTTTGTCATATCTGATATTTACTTTAGGTTTCCACATGACTGTTTATGCGTATGATGGAATTTAGAAGTAGGTACCTAATTAGTACTTTCAGTGTTTATTTTAGTTTTACTCTGGTGCTCCTATATTTTAGATGCAGTGTCACGAACTACATCGTTTCGAAAATAAGCTTCCTGATATCCCAGAGTCACTTGGACCAATTTCATTCATGTCCCGTCCTCTTAGATTCTTAGACATTCTTAACAACTCCTAACAATGTACCAATATTCGGCAGGTATTATGGGCAGAGCCGGTGACGCTGCTCGGTGAAAACATCAACCATGCCGGTACTACGCAACGCCGACCACCCTGCGCACGCGCTGTCCGACTCTATCGCCGTGAGGTACACCGTCGCCGTGCTTGGCGCTTGGGCCGCTGAAGGAGGTAAGTCCGAACACCTATTGATAATAATAACCTAGTGTAAACTAAGTCAACCACTTTGGGCTTTTCTGGTAGAATTGCCACTGGGCCCGCGTTGTGGATTATTTTCCGTTCTCTTTCAGAAAATGGCCTAGCTGTATCCCAGCAGTGGCATGACGTGGATAACGAATCCTAAGCGATTCTACCAACGTGAAGGAGTTTTGTAGCCACAAGTTTAATGCGTTTTATCTATGTCATTTCTTATTAATATGATAAGTAAAGCAAAATATACGTGTCTAAATTATTTTAATATCTGACAGACGGATGAAATATCGGTTTAAAGAAATTTATTCTCATAAGAACTTACAGTCCGCTTATAATGAGATACAAAGTAATACGTATGATAATACAATACAATTTCCTCCAGCGTATTAGAAGTTACAATGTACATACATATTTCTTAAGCTTATTTTTAAAAGTGTTCCCGTTATCGCACTCTTTTATATCGTCCGGCAATCCATTGAACAGCTGTGCTCCTTCAAATAATATTGTCTTTCTACCGTAATTAGTCCGTGCGCTGATGACTTCAAGATGGTTTTTATATCTATTTCTTAGGTTATATGACATTGTTTTTTTCTTTAGTTGTGTGTTAGTTTGTATTGAGTTTGTAGTTATGTTTTTAATAAGAATGCAAGTGTAGTAAATGTATAGCTGTCTAATATTTAATAGTTTAGTTTTTTCGTATAAGGTCTTTGTTGGAGTGAGATAATGATAATGGAACAGCGTTTTAATTATTTTATTTTGAACTCTTTGAAGTGGGTTTAAATTAGTTACTGCTGCGGATCCCCATATCTCAATTAAATATTCTAAATGCGATTTGACTAACGAGTTATAAATCAAAGTGCGAACTTTACTTGGAATACAGTTTGCTACTTTCCGTAACGCTCCCAATAACGATGTTAATTTACTTTTGAGATGGTCGATGTGTAATTTCCAAGATAGTTTTTCATCTACCCTTAATCCAAGATATTTTTCGTTGGTTGACCGTTTTATTATTTCGTTATTTATTTTAAGAGGCGAGAAGTCCGGTATACGCTTATTTTTAGTGGTAAAAATCATGAATGAGGTTTTCGACGTATTAATTGTAAGAAGGTTGCACTTTAACCACTCGTTTAATAGATCAAGGTCAATTTGAGCGTCCTTTATAATGTCATGAATTGATTTGTCAAAATAAAAGAGACAGGTGTCGTCCGCATATAGTGTTAGGTGTCCTGTTAACCCTATTTTATTAATATTGTTTATATAAATCAGAAAAAGTAACGGACTGATAATCGAACCTTGAGGGCAGCCATATGAAATATGTTGGACTGAGCTAGTGTGGATATTTCCTATTTTTACAACTTGACGCCTGTTCTCCAAGTATGATTTGAACATTTTATGTGCTGTACCTGTAACACCTATGTTATCTAGCTTCTGTAGCAGTTTTTGATGACTCACGGTATCGAACGCTTTTTTTAAATCAATGAAAATGCCTAAGGCATAGCTTCCTTGATCTATATAGGTTTTAATTTTGGTGATCAGATCCGTTGCAGCCGAGAGAGTACTTGATTTAGGGCGAAAGCCATACTGTTCGTCTATTAGAAATTTTTTATCCGTCAAATAGTTACTTAGGCGACTATATAATACGCGTTCGAAAATTTTGGACATTACAGGTAACACTGACACCGGTCTGTAGTTGCTTGGGTCAGTTCTATTTCCAGATTTGTAAATAGGACTGACCCTAGCCATCTTGAGGGTATCGGGAAAAGTACCATGTAGTAAACAGGTGTTTATACAACTAGTTAGCTGCTCAACGATGATGTTTTTTAGACATTTTATTGCCTTAGTACTAATACCATCCATACCAGTGCTAGTGTCACTGTCGAGGTTGTCAATGATTCTAATTATTTCTTCTGTGGTGCATGGCGTTAGTTCGTCTAGTGTTATGTCATGTGTATAGTTATGATCGTACATTAGTATGCTACCCGTATTTGTGTGATATGTGTCTGGTATTTGTTTTGCTAAGTCTCCGCCTATGGATGAGAAAAAAGAATTAAACAAGTCACATATTGAGTTACCTTCTGTTAGAAATCCAGCGTTTGACATTAGTTTAGGAGGGGCATCGCTGTCTTTAATTTTATTTAATCCCAAACCATTAATCAGGTCCCACATTTTTTTTGGTTGATTACTGCAGTTTTGAAATAAATTATAGTAATAGGTCTTCTTATGCGTGTTTGTTAGCATCTTCACTCTCTGTTGTTCTTCCTGGAACCTTTTCCGTAAACCGTCATTATTTGAGTCTGATTTGGTTTGTTGCCATAAACTATTTCGTGAATTGATTGAGTTTATAATGTTCTGATTAATCCAGTCTTTTTGTGGAGGGTTTAGAATTTTTATCTTATCTATTTTGTTCCTGTTTATCTGCTCCGCGATAAATATAATTTCTTTTTTTCCCAGGCATCATCCCTATTGCATTAGGTATGGGAATCCCGCATCGAAGTCTGTAGGAAAAAGTGTTACCCATTGTGTTTTTCCATTCCTCAGTAGTTCCCTGAGTTTTGACTTGATTTGTGTCCAGTTGATGGCAATAAGCTCGACCCCTATGACTTACATAGGACTTAACCACCTGGAGAAATGTGGCAGTAGCACCTCTTAACCCTGCGGGGAATACTGGCGTGATATTATGTTAACTTTAGATTGTAGGCGTCCGACATAACACTCTGTTCTTTCTAAAGGGCGAGCATTTTGGGGGACTGTCTTATATAATTTTGACGTTTAAAAATTGCTGATTCTCAGCCTATGAACCGTACAAATCAACAATATTTTCCGTTGAAAACTCTTTTTTTGATACTTATTCGGTTTGAATAAATGACTTTTGTTTTTTTTAATGCAAATAGCATCCATGAATATTTTCCCCACAAAAGGGGTTTTCCATAGTGAAGTAGGAGTAAGAACTTCCCTCATAGCAACGCCCTATAAAGAGTACCATTGCTACATATCCCGGTTCCGTGTAGTTTATCATAGTCATTTATAAATAGATGTTGAAACTCAAAAGCTTTTATATTGAAGTAGCAGAGTTTATACCGTTTAAAGTATCTTCAAGTGGTGCTAATGTTCGACTGATAATATTATTAATGCGAATAGCCTCTTGAGCTCGACTGTACGTGACTATACATTCTAATACTCCGTTCCAGGTATTAAGAATTTATATTTGATTAAAATTATTGCTTTGAACACATTTAAAATGTGTGATTAATAAGTAAATTTATTATAAAAGGGGTTTATGCATAAACGGTGCTAAAAGTTAAGACATGTTTAAACGTCAAAAATGATTACCTATTTATTTATTTAACTTTAAGCAACGTTTATAAATAAAGCGGATTTTTTGCAAGAAGAAGTTTGTAAAAAATACCAAAAAACATTTGGTTTTAATCAGATTAGACCGTAATCCATAACTACGAAACATGGGTCTCCTAGTCGACCTGTAGGTATACCAAACGGTCCTGAGGGAATTTCACCCTAGACCATCCGACACGATACGCAAACATATTGATGGCCGCAGGCAACGTGTACCTACGCCAGACAATCTTATTACCTAACGTGTAGGAATTTTGAACAGGCCAAAGGGTCCTGTATAAAAAAAATAATGTAGGTAGGCACAGTATGTTAATCAAGGAAGGGCGTTCCGTAATAACCGGTTACACTATAGTATGTACAGACGCAATAGCGATAGCGTCCACAGGTAATGAGAAAATGAAAACATATTTATTGGAATCTTTTTAACTTGAAGATTAGCTTTTGTAACTGAAAAGAAGTCAGGGGTCAGTCATAATATGTATAATAATTTATATACCTATGTTACAGGACTAGATAACCGCACAGCTGTCGATGCCTTTAGAAGTCAATAACATAAAAATTCTAATGTGTCTCGTTAGTGACAGTTAAACTCTTAATTGGTCCCTCAAATCTACTTGCCGCAACTAAATAATCTATTCTAATTGAGCGTGATATATGTAATTACCTACGTAGAATATTGTAGTTGCCATACATGTAATGTAATATCCTGTCTGCGATAAATCATGAATGAATGAAAACTTTTGAATGGGTTGTTGTAACAGTATAGGTTCTTATCGGTTAGGATATTTTATTCATTCAATTAGGTAAGTATGTCGATTTGGAAGGCCTAATTTTGACTGTAGACGTTTAATAACTGGTTTCATCAACGTTTGTACCTTTCCCCCGTTTGTTTACAATTTACCTTAAAAAAATGTCACACAACATACTAAGTATCCAGATACTCCTCTCCTAGATTTATGCTTCAACCAGTCTGTTATCATTCTTCTTCTATTTATTGATTCAATTGTATTTTAAGTAAAATAATCGTTTGTTCTCTTGCAGCAACCTACCCGTTTGACTTGACAAAGACAAGGCTTCAAATACAATCGGAAGTCGCGGCCGCTAAACATGGATACAAGGTGAATAGAAAACGGAATTGTTGAGTATTTAATGACCATTTGCATTACGATTAGCTGTGAGTATTCTGAAGTAGTTGATACGGGTTAAAACGGGGCCCGAAAGTAGTATTAAATCGCAGCCGTTTCGCTACATAATATAATTTTGTGTTGTTGATGTTGTTCTACTTTTTAAAATTACTTAAAGGGTTCTGTACAAAAATAGACAGTGGATTTCCAAAAGCTATTACTTAATGTTAATGCTAGTCAACCATAAAATGAAGCACTTTACTAATGAACTTAAATCCAAAGTCGATAGCCCGACATGAAATACAATGACGTCATAATCCAGAAGTGTAGTGGATTAAGCAGTAAACGGACGAGCATGGCGTGAGATAGTCCATACTTATTAGATTAGTACCGACCGACCAGCTATCTAATTGCGTAACACATTTTTGTTAACGATTTTTGTTTCCACCTACTTTTATACATTTAAGTTTGGAACAGTTCACCTTTCATGACGTTGGAATTATGAATGTTAAAGCGTTTTTATTTGAAAATGGAAGTGATGGTCCACCCACATTGTGAATTACCTACTGCATTTATGACCCTAGTGTGTTTGAACGAACACATAAAAGCTCCACGCTTTGCAATCGTTACTCGGAGACAAGGTTAAAAAATGCAATAAACTTGGTTCTTTCCCTGAAAGAAATTATGTCAAACGCCTTCATTTTAAGTGTAGGTAAATGATACCCTTTTAACGGACCACTTTTCCAAGGTGTCCTACTTATAGACACTCTTCCAATAAAAGTTTGATTAAAAGGAAGACCAGCTGACATAGTTCGTGGAAAACACTTGGTAAGAAAACTGTTTCAAGCTAGTAACGGAGACCGGAATATAGAGGTTCTTATTAATCTGTAATAGTATCTGTTGTGTCTTGAAACCGAAGACCTTGTAGTTTCGCTGCGAAAGTGTAAATCCGCGGTATACGTTACAATACAAGTACTCTAGCTACTTATGGAAGTAGGTACACCAAATACCTAGGTATATAATATTGAAAAACTTTGGGTTAAGTTTCCCTAGTAACTATCTACCTACTTAAATTACTAAATATTTTCTGTCATAACGTGTATAAATCTCACTAGGTACCTTGCAAAATAAGAATATTAAAGAATATAACCTAGGGGTTAGCCCCTTAAACAAAATAGAGGATTTAATATTTTGTTAATAATTAAGTTAATTTTCTTGTTAATTAACTATTTTAAGACCCCCATGGCTGATCACTGTCTCTTAAGATACAGGTTTTATAATACTTAAATACAGATTTTAACATAGAACCAGGGGGCTAAGTCTACTAATTTATAAACGTTACAATGGTCTCTCAATGGTGAGTTTTTGACAGATTTGCCATACAAAAACTGTCAAAAACTTACCATTGAGAGACCATTGTAACGTTTATAAATTAGTAGACTTAGGCCCCTGATGTATACAATGTACAGTATTTCATAATGAATCACCTACTAGGTTCCCATCTGTATTTTTATGGCAAATAAAAATAAATAATTATCAGTAGCTCTTTCTGTAAATTACAGTGAACAAAGCTATTTGGTATACAGGCAGCTAACTTTAAACTACTTTAAAAAATGTTGTGAGTGTGCTGGGGAGTTAATTCTTTTACTCGCTTTAAGTACCTATGACACATGCTTAAAAAGTGATTACGCACGCAATAAAAATGAATATTGGCAGTGTAGTCGAGGGATGAATAATTTTGTCTGTAGACCAAATAGCTTTGTTGACTGTACATCTAGGGAAATACTTACACCATTCTGCTTCCACCAGTAGTTGGAACCCTTCCGCATACAATAACCTAAAAAGAAGAGGTCTGTACAACTCTTAAGTTTACCTTCTACCTTGCTATACTAACCCAATGACCATTCCTCAACAGTTGGAAAACCTCGGCATGATAAAAACAGCAGTAGGTATAGCCAAGCAGGAAGGCGTAACCAAGCTCTGGACCGGACTGATGCCAATGTTCCAGCGCCATGCCATCTACTCCGGCTGCCGGCTCATCTTCTACGAGCAGTTCCGGAACTACTTCAAGGATGACAAGGGAAAAGTGTCGCTAGGAATCTCGTCCGTAGGTGAGGAAATTGGTTTACCTACTAGTTTTTACTGTGCTCGAAGATTTGATGATATAAGTAATTAAGAAGTGAAGGATAGTTTATTAACCGACTTCCAAAAAGGAGGAGGTTATATTGCGTATAGCGTATGTATGTTTTTTTTTTTTTTTTTGTGTTTGTCCGTCGATATTTTCGTCAATTGTGGACGGATTTTGAAAATTCTTTTTTTGTTTGAAAGGGTATGCTCTAAAGGTGGTCCCATATAAATTTTATTAACTTAGCTTGAGCACTTTTTGAGTTAGCTTCATTAATACGTATTTTTCCCACTTAGCCTATATGGACGATATTTTAATATTTTCCTCTTACTGTTATTTACATAGCAGGTCGTGATATTCGAACTAGTAGGGGGTAGGTACCACAACTAAAAAGTGAAAAATAAAAACTTTTTACAAAAAAAACCAACCGACTTCCAAAAAAACACTAGAAAGTGAAAAATAACTTTAATTTCGGAAGTCGGTGGCTTAAAACGAAAATTCAAAACCAAAGACACCGACTTCCGAAATTAAAGTTATTTTTCACTTTCTAGTGTTTTTTTGGAAGTCGGTTGGTTTTTTTTTGTAAAAAGTTTTTTTTCTCTAATGTTAATGTCATGATTTAGTGCAGTAATTCTTTCAACCGAACTATACTAATTGCGCTCTTCAGATGGATTACTTAGTTAGCTATTTATATTACTTTTGAAGGATATTGCTAATCCATTACGTCATATATTATGTTCGAAAAATTTGTCTACTCAACAACGTAATTAACGCAATGAATGTTGAATGTGATGTGTTGAACTACTAGCTAACTAGCTACTGCAAGTGTGTTAAGCAATTACCCCGCTGGATTACCCCGCTGGATTAACACATAGGGTACTTTCAAGTGGTAGTACGTTCCCGTGGGATATTTCCTAACATCCACGCGGGCGAAACCGTGGGCGAAAGCTAGTAGGTACTAAATAGCCAAGTAACTGCGACCCACTTATAAATAGCGGGTCGCGCTCACAGTTCTAACCTAACCTAAAGCAATTGGTCAGGGTGCTAGCTTCAGTCCTGCGACCAATTCGGCATTAGAATCTGCACCAAACACTTAATGTAACTGCAGATGAGCCATTCTGCATTACATCTAAGCTTAGGTAGCAGTTTTGTTAAACGTAGCGCAATGACAATCCAGCTGAACATGGTTCAGCTGTTTGACACAACGAAGCTGTTTTGTAAAACAGTGGATTCCACTATACATCTACGACATATAGATAATGTCGTGATGACCCAATGATTAAGGCCTCGCCTCTCATGCACGAGGTTGAGGGTTCAAATCCGGTCAAGTACTAATGTCACTTTTTCAATTCATATCTACTCCCTGAATTTATATTCGTCATTACTGACAATCGGTGAAAGCAAACATCGTGAGGAAACCTGGACTTCTAGTTTATATAGGTCTGTTCGCCAACCTGACTTGAACAAGCGTGGTGATCAATGTCACAGATTTAGTCTAAATAGGTACCTAATGTCACAGATTTTGCTACTACACCACACAATTTCCGTACCATATTTCATAACAAAGCCAAGTGAGTAGATACTGAATATAATACAGAACTTATTTAATCCTCTTATTCAAGAGATAAAATATTCATCAGAAAGTCTTCGTCCTCATCGTATTACGTTCGACTAAGCCGATCCGTTTTCATTAACGTTGCCATCCGTGGCTTTGCTCAACGACCTTCTTTAGGTATCTAATAACTAGGCAACCTCTGTATAGGGTTATTCGATAACCGAGAAACTTCTTTGTTAATGTATATCATCAGATTACAGGTCCTGTCTAGTAAAGGATTTTGTAGGTCGAACGTGAATCATAAATTCATAACTTGTTATAAGGGCTACAAGCTGAGCCCTTCCAAACAAGTATGCGTGATGTAAATGCTCTTTGACAGGTCATAGAGATATTTACAGACGTGATAGGTATCGATATCTACACATGGTAAAATTAAAAAGAAGTTAATTTGACTAATTCTTTTTTTAGGGTCATCAACCGCAGGTAGTACCTAGTCTTGAAATATAAGTTTAAAAAAAAAATGGTTTTTCTTTGTGTACACTTCACAGACGTGATAGGATATCTATACACGATGAAACAAAAAATCTTAACTCATACTGCAAGTACTTAAACAACACTACCAGCGCTAGTGGACCCCAAAAAAAAAAAAAGTCGTTTTTAGATATTGATACCCATCACGTCTGCGGAGTTTCTCTAGTTAATTTTATTTGACCCTGTAGATGAGAAAGACATTCGCTGATTCTAAAGCCGAATTTACATTATGAAACACATACAGCATAAAACTAATGCACGATGAAATTATTTATTTACACGTGAAACTAGTAGTGAAAGAAATGTCATGAAACCAATATATTATGCACAGCACAACTGGTTTCGTAATGTACAGTGGCCAGCACATCAAGCTACCCAAAACTGTCAAACTTTCCCAATCAAACATGAACCTAATGCTTTAGCGATAAAGTTTAAAATCTACTAAAGAAATTTGACAGATTTTAGTAGCTTGATGTGCTGGCATTCAGCTTTAACAATTTCGAATCAGAACAGTAACTCTTCATTGTAGAAAAATACCACACATGCTCATCTTACTTAAAACAATTACGCCGTGTCTTCTGAAGTTTGAGGCAGTCTCACAGAAATATAATAGTTTCTTTGCATAAGAAGCTACTTATTGAGAACATATTTTTTTATATCTCTTGGAGCTTACAGACACTTGAACCAATGAATTTGTACGTTCCGTTGAGTGAGATAGATTGCGGTGCTCCGAGGCTAGGCAATCTCTCAATATACAGCCAGACTAGGTATTTCTACAAGTTATAGACTCTGCTTCAAGCGATACTACCGACTTAGTTATTTAGTTAGCGTTTACAATTCTGTAAGGAAAAATGACGTCAGTGGTTCTAGAATGGAGAGGAAGATGTAGTTGTTTGCTTTACCACCAATGTCATAGATTTTTGCTTAAAAATTGTACTTAATTAAAAATCATTCGTTCCTTACTAACTTGCTAAAACCATCCCAGCATGCTTTAGAACAGACTTAGCAACAACGTAACATAATTGTCACGAAGTTCTGCAGGTGGGTTAGCGGCAGGTTCTCTGGCACAGCTGATCGCGTCCCCCACCGACCTAGTCAAGGTCCAGATGCAGGCTGAAGGCCGCCGGGTCGTACAGGGCAAGGCACCAAGGTTCGCCAACTGCAGAGATTGCTACAAGATGCTGTTTGCTGAAAGCGGGCTCAAAGGATTCTGGAGAGGTAAGTACCTAATCATTTGTTATTCTTGTAATAATATATGTCCCATTGACCGTGTTCAGAGTAGGTTAGTAGGCTTTCAATACAATGAAAGGTCAGCTTCTACTAGAAATGTACCTATACCTATAGCTTCATCTCTTCATAAATGTAGTCTTGTTCAATCACAACCACAATATCGTTCGTCAAAATTTATTTTTGTTGGCCCCTAGCACGATATAATCTGCTTTACCGACTCAAAATAAATTATGCTACTTGACTTGATAAAGAAAAGAATTTGTAAACTGACAAAGATAATAAAATATGAAATACTGTTCAATATAAAGTCGTCAAGGTTTGTCAAATTCAAAAAAACATACATTTACTTTTTATTTTTCTTTCTCCAGTTTTTAAAGCTCCTCTTCAATAAATTCCTTTTTCATACAATATAACACGAGATTGTATGGAATTGAAAACCAATTGGCTCGACTACATTAGCCATTATTTTTGTTACCTATAAAAAATATTCATTTAAATAGTACAATTCAATGTACCTACTTAAGTATCATAAAAATACTTATTTTTCTCAGACGGAAATTCAAACATTATTTTGACAACCTTCTTCGAGATAAATCGAAATTGCGGTACTCGTCGAATACATGCGAGCGCTCGGCCGGCAATATTTGTATGAAATTCCATATCTGTCGTGTTTAGCGGCCAAATCAATTACTATGATATTCATAACTGTCGTGTTATTTAAAAATGGAACGAACTCGTGGCAACCAAGGCAACTTATCAAAGATTTTATTTAAATTTCGATTTAGCTTGCAAATAGAGCTGTTTAAAGGCTTTCGCACACAGGCGCTATGCAATGTTGCGACGCGACTCTTACGGAACGAATTCTATGAAAACGTCACGGAAATTGTTCTACTGATGTCGCATCGCGCCGCTCCTGTCTGTGGGAGCCCTAAAGTATAGAAAAATCAAATGAACATATTGCTGCGTGAAAAATTATTATTGTTCGTCATTGTTTCTGGAATTTATAATTAACTTACCTACTCAGTTTGAATTTCCGAGCATTATTTGGGAAAAGTACTATACAAGGCGTGGTCGCAACCTGGACTCATATAATTATGTGTACCTCGGCTCACATTTTCACCACGACCGTCCATCAATACCCCAGTTACAGGCCGCGGCACTAATGTACTATTGCCTCCATACTAATGATGTATTGTTAGTCATTATTTACATTTAACTATGACTCACCGTTGATCCTTATTTATTAGACTTTGGCACGCGTTTGTTTACAATACTGTGTTGGTATGTTATATTATTATGTTGCTGTGATCATATTATATTATTACATAAACTAGTTGCGTGGTAGTTTAAAAATGACAGTTGTACAATTAAGGCCTGATAAGGGACTACCGTGGCTGACAAAATCTGTTTTGCTTAATAATAATATTTTATTTTATACTTATATTTTTTTTAGTCGATGTCCCAGGCACCCTGTAAAAACAGCATTTGAAATAGGTACCTATCTATTTCGAAATTTTCGTTTGTAAGATTTTGAATAGATTACTAACGTTATACGACCTATACCGTCACGTCCTTTTTTATAATCAAGTAATAGTTAGTACATAGTACTAGTAGTAGGTAGTTCCACTAGACTTTCGTAGCACAATATCGTATCGATTTTGTAACAAAACAGCCAAGGTTTTGCTACAAAATCCCTAGTCATAACCCGAGATTGGAACTGTGCCCGATGAATAAATAGATTTAAGTAGTTTAGCTATCATACCAGCCCTCATATTTTGTAAGAAAACTTGGAATGCTGGTTTAGGTACCATTTGTTAGTGGACTGAAACTGTACATAGGTAGTAAACTAATGCCATTTTTTTTGTTATACACTATTAGATATTTATGCTAAAAGTACACAAGTACACTAATAATTATATTTCCTTTAAAGAAGCTTATCTCCAGAATTGGATTGCGATAAGCAGATGATGATGCGCCTACCTCCATCGCCTAAGATGATGACTACATTTTTTTTGCCCGCCATGTAGATTATAAAATAATATTGGACACGATTTTTTTCATTTTTTACGTAATCAAAAGATTATGGCGATACATAGAGTTAAAATGTGGCATGACGTCACACGAGATTTTATACTGAGTTAATATGTAGCAAGCCCCCACTCACAACTCTCAACTTTAATGCGTTTTTTCTAAAGCAAAAAATACTTGTCTAATATTTTTTATTATCTGACTGACGGATTTTTTTTTTTTTTTTACCCGTGCTTCATCCCTATTACCCAATAATATTTTTTCCAGGCGCCGTTCCCAATGTGCAACGCGCCGCCCTAGTCAACATGGGAGACCTAGCAGCATACGACTACACCAAACAATACCTAATTCGGGAGTTCGGCATGGCCGACACTGCGGTGGTGCACGCAGCGGCGGCTTTCACGGCCGGATTCGTGGCTGCCGTGCTCGGCACACCCGCCGATGTGCTGAAGACCAGACTTATGAACCAGCCTGTTGGACCTGATGGAAAGTGAGTAAACTCTAAAGGTCTTCTTTTTAATTTGAAACATTTATTTTTATTTAAGCGTTGAGGAAATCATTGCCGTGTAAAAATACTGAACCACACATTTTACCAATGCATTCAAAAGGCTTGGCAGTATGATTGCAAAACAATCGGATTATTTGTGAAACAGGGTTTTTTTTTACAAAAATGTTGCTGTACTTTTCTTATTTTGCTCTGTTAAAAAATATTTATAAGATGTTACATAATTGTTGTTTTTTAATTAAGATATTAGCTAACACACTTCTAAAGGCTCGTACACACTGGCGCGATATTGCGGGCGCGACAAGGGTAGCGCTGCCTGTCGCGCCTGCGATATCACGCCAGTGTGCACGAGCCGTAATTCGAATAAAAGTTAACGCGCAGCCACAGAATACAATTATAGTAGGTACAAGCAGCGCAGCATAATCTAGACTAGAGACCAACTTATTGTCGTTTACAAATGTAGTTTGTAAATCTCCAAATAATTAGTAAGTGACTGGCTAGACAATCGTTAGGTTTCATTAAAATCAATTTAGGGACCGTCGATCACAGTTTGCCTCTGCTCCCGGCCGCCTCGCCAAAACAAGGGGCAAGGGGCGGAGGTCTAAAAAGCAATCAATACTTCATAACTTAGAGGAATAAAGGTTCCGGCAGACAGGCTCGACGTGACTCTGGTGGAACAATTTCTATGAAAAACTTCACAGAAATTGTTCTTCCCGTGTCGCTACGCACCTGTCTGCGGGAGCCTTAACGGTCATGTTTCACTATTAAAATAAAGGATACTTTGTAAGTACGTATTCGCTTCATTTTTAGTGGACTAAAAATGTTACTTATTTCGTTTTAAGTATCTAGGTAACATTTTTTATGGACTTTGTCTTATATTGGTAGGTAAGTATACTATCATACAGATTAGATTAGAGTACAAAGTCCATTTTGTGTATTCTGTATTACTTAAATTGATCTCATTTACATGGGGTTAAAGTCCACGTTTTGTTTTCAAACATTTTTGTAGTAAAACATTTTATTTATTAATTAAAGCCGACCAATTATAACTTAAACTTAAACACTTCAGAATTATTAGTTAGGTAGGTACCTACTTACTTACTGTTAAAGCCTTTAAATAATTATGACTCAAACTAAATAATCACATTAGGTAGGTACTTATTGCAGCCATGTTTTACACAGTGATTGTGCATAAATTACACTTTTTGTGCATTCACTTCCTCTTGTTGAGTTGTCAGCAAAAAATACTAAGCTTGTTTTGTTTTTGTGTTGAAATCATTAGGTATGGTGATGCTTACATAGAGATGGCCTGTGGGCGTACCTACTTACCTCGTACCTTTAAAAATAAAACTTACTTAAGAATATACATAATATTATGATACTTACTTCTTTCTAAAAGATTAAATAACTTAGCTTTTTATGAAGCTGTTTTCCCTACCGTAGAATATTTTATAGCAGGGCTCGGATAGTAGCAGAACTAGTAGAAAACCATAGACTTTCCAATTATTACGCAATTCTACCAAATAGGAACATTGGTTACTAAAATTACGGACGCGGATATCACAACAGCTGACATTACAAACTGTTTATTAGCCACATCAGTGTGGTTATGTAAGTACTAGAATTCCGAATGGTTATTTTGGCTACCTATTAATAGAATGTGAATAGGTTCGTTACGACCGTAGGTACGCGGTCGAGGTCACAGGAATGAGGTCAAAGTCGCCTCGTGAGTCGCAGGACGCGGTGCACGCTCGAATGCTTTCGGATTCGGAGTTACGACGCGCGAACGCACCGTGTATAAATACGTACCATATGAATGGAATTTGATTACTTACGTATTCTATTTTTGAACGAATGCATCTAAATGAATAGTGATGCGATGCGATTGTAAAGAATTTTCGAGTAACTTTTATGTTAGTCTATCAAAAAAGTTAATAAGGTAAATATGATGTGCATTTCAGCATGTGGATGAAAGGTCAACATCTTATTTCAGACTGAACTAAAGTAGCTACCTATTTCGTTTCGTATAAGCAAAGCAGTTTAGCTACGTAGGTTGAAAAGAGCACTTCAATCATTATGCTTAAAATAATAAGACAGTGGTGTTCTCCAAAAATATTAGGTACATAGTTTGCATATTCTGAATAGGCTTAAACACTCAAATTACTTACATACATAAAATATTCTAAAAGTAGGTAAGCTTTATGTATCTAATGATAACATTAATTAACAGCTTCTCTAGTGCTCATAATAACTCAATTAGGAGATCTATATTAGAACTATACGTACTACTAGTACAATCAATCTGCGTAGCTTTTTCTTAACTATGTAGGGGTTGGCTTCCAGTCTAACCGGAAGCAGCTGAATACCAGTATTTTACATGGAGCGACTGCCACGGTTATGCCATTTATTGAGTAAGCTCACATTCAATAGAGCTAGCCATAACTTCATAATAAAATAACTTTCATTCTATACTTACAATACTTACTTTTATTTTTTCCATTTCCAGGGGCTTGTCATACAAAGGTATGATAGATTGCCTGCAGCAATCCGTGAAGCATGAGGGAATATTATCAGTGTACAAAGGTTTCCTGCCCCTGTGGATGAGGCTGGGACCCTGGGCGCTCATCAACTGGATAGCCTTCGAAAACATCATGCTGTCTATTGGCGGAAAAACGTTTTAGTTCCATAAGGTGTTGGCTTCTCTCAGGAGCGTAGCCAGGGTGAGACAAAAAACATTTGTATCTCCTTCTTGAGTAAAGGAAGAACAGCGTTACCTAATATCTCGGTACAAAGGGTTTATCTGTAAGTTACGCAGTTTTCTTGTTACATGTGACGAATGACAAATAAAATCTTATCTTGTGTCGACAGGAGGTAGGCTGACTGATCAGGTTGCGTTGGACATAAATGCTGATTTACGTTGATCCAGTATTTCAATCCGTTCTAATCCAGTAGCACTGGATCGAAATTACCGACTGCTGTATTCTAATCCAACACAAGACGCCAAACTGGATTGAAATTTCATACATTGCTCCAATATCGACTCAGTGTCACTTTATTGAAATACTAAATCAATGTACCTATTATATAAAGTCATACTAATCAGCCTTTAAATCCGTCAGTCATGGAGACAAAAACAATTGACGGATGTACTTAATCTTTTTCTCTTTCGATTCTGGCTACGTTCAAAATGCTTGCAATTCCTGAAGATCTTATGCTTGCAAAAGTCTGCTTTTGGTAAGGTCGGGGTGCTAGACAACATCTAGCAACCTTGTTACCTCTTACTATTATTGAGTACATAGTTTTATTAGACCCAATATACAAAAAAAAATTGTCACCCTAGCCGTGAAATGTTAGCAAATTCTCACGCTGCAACATTATTTTTCAACACACTTGCTCGTAAAGTGGCTGTTATTGAACCACTTTTAGATTCATAATGCAGTACCTAAATTAAATATTGCGTACATTTTACTTTACCGCAGTAATGCGGTAATGTGCGCCACAGATAATTTACTTGTAGTAAATATGCACTTTTTTTGTCATCAAAGAGACTGACTTCATGCGTTTTTGTGCCTGCTCCGGATTAAATATATTAATTAACATATAAAAATATTCCGTTTTTATGCTTTTAATACCTGTGAGACTGTTCGACGGCTTTGAGCCTTTGCCTCTCCTTCAACCTGCGAAGACATCGCGATAAAAGGAATCCACGGGCCATATTTCACATTTCTTTACATAGATAAGTAATTAGTTTATGAAACTCTATATATTTTTTTGTTGCCTGGAAGCGAAGTGTGTTGAAAAACGTCGAATGAAACGGGTATGCATTGATCATTACACAGTCGGCCCCCTTATCACGCTCGCCTGCGGCTCACGAGAATAATACCGCCTCGAGTGGAATGACCAACATAGCACACTCGTATCATATTACGCGCTTTTACGATATCAACGTGTTATAATATTAAGTATAAACTTTTTCACTATAAAATAGATTCTAGGAGCGAGAGTGATATTGACTTCCAAGAGTAAAGTATATAGTTGGATTATTGATTCTCTTATACAGGAACACAGCATTTTAATGATGACAAAATACATATTTCTCATATAAAACTCAGAATTTTAGAATAATAATAATATTTGTTTTGCAATGCAAGTTTGCGGGAGGTAGAATTAGATAGATAAATGCTATGCTAAAATTAAGTTTCAAGATTTTATTTTTGTTACAACAATTTTATTTTGATGTTTTTTTTTTGTTGTTGTGAATTGTTTTATTTTTAGGACATGCCACTTGCACAACGAGAATAGAATACGTTTATCTTACACAATCCTCAATACATTTGTAGTCCTTAGTTTAAGAATATCGAAACTTGCACACAAATACTTGAAATATAGATGTAACAAAATAGAGTAATGCCTCAAAATCTTGATGTATATTATATTCACGAATAAATGACAACCTTCGTTCATGAGTGATTCATGTAGTATTTTTTTAATAAGTTTTGAAATACTGAATTAAGGCGTAGAATGCAATGTTCAATAAAAACCAAGAAAATCGTTGCAAATAAGAGAAAATGTTACTATGTTTTTACCAAAATTATGCTTGAATCACTGTGAACTTAGGTATCCTTATATATTTATTATTGCCAAAGGTGCTATTATAATTTTTTAGGAGTAAATGCGTGCAGCATAATCTAAAGCTATATTGGTGTTACATAATAATTATATACGAGGAATTATAGCAGAAAAACCTTTTTTTAACAAAAATAGATACCTATTGCAATTTCATAAATACTTCTACGGGTGATTGCTTTTATACATATTTTGGTAGATTAGCCGCAGATGCTTCTACAAATAAATACTGTGATTTGATACAAAGCCACCATGTACCTAATCCTACAGTAACGATGCGATCGCACCGCAGGGTGTACTCGAACGTTCTGGATTGCCGAAATCCAATACTACTAAAGCAGTTAAAGAATATTTAAAATAATCTATTAGCTGCAGTACGCACGCACCTTACTGTTGAGTGTTTAGAAGTAGTTTTACGGTCCTGTTAATTGGTAATTGTTACAAATTGTGATGTTATTATTTAAAATAAATTATTATAATTGTTGATTACACTTTTTTACTTAAGGTACCAAAAATAAAACTAAAAAATATAATATTAAATTTATTAGTAAAAAATATTATACATCTTCCACAATATTGGAGAATCATAACTTAAATTATTTAAATATTTGATTATTATAGATTATAGCACTTCCGATTTATTGAAACTTGCCTTTATGCACTTACTTGTCACTATAGCTATAAGCACAAATAAGGAGCGTTATTATCGGATGTGTCTCGCAATACAAACGTTCAACAGTTGACATTCACAGCGAGCACGTTACATACGGAGCTGTACCACACTTATACTATAATTACACACAGTTTAAATGCTTCGATGAAAGGGAAATTCTTTAAACGATATAGTTAAACATGCACGGTGAAATACTCCTTACATTAGATGTCTGCTTACGTCTAATGATCTGATCTGCCTAAGGATATCAGAGTTCGTCAGCGACGATTATAACTCTATCATGTTTCCATAAATATAGTAATTTTGGGTACAATACAATAACAAAAATAAATATCTACATTGGATCAACGATCACACAAAGTTTTATTAATTTCAAGTCTTGACTAAATGTTAATCGCTAACTAAGTACAATGACACGCGCGTGCCACGATGTTACGTTACTTTAGAGTAGTGCAGTAGTCGCTATCGACTACCACCGCCTTATATCAACATTGAATTACTTTACGTTACAACATTTTAGACATTTTCTTTCGATAGATCGGTAAATGGTAAAATACGTACAGGTAACGAATTTGCGTCAAACTAACACGTCAAAAGCTATCAAAAAGCATAGTGTTACAACATACATATATTATTATATAAAATACATCGCTCAATATACATCCGTTCATTCAAAACATCGTCGAAATATAAAATAATTCCAGATTTATGCAAATAATGTTCGTGGCATTGTAAATTGTGCGCAACACAAACGCTGTCGAGCTGACTGTAAACCTAACGAGAGCTAAGCTTTTGGGGGACGCTACCAATTCATATTCTACATGATTACTGTACCAGATTATACACTGCTGTATACAAATAAAAAAATAAGATCGAAATACATGTAAACCGAACTTAAAATTATCACTT
Organism: Eupsilia transversa; assembly: GCA_914767815.1. Classification (NCBI taxonomy): domain Eukaryota; kingdom Metazoa; phylum Arthropoda; class Insecta; order Lepidoptera; family Noctuidae; genus Eupsilia; species Eupsilia transversa. Next base: position 6,013,914 of record OU611880.1, read on the forward strand.
AACTAACGTATAAATGGTAAATATTTTAATAATGAGCATTAAAGACTAATACAGGGATAAATAATGGTCATACTTTAAAAATCACATCAAATAAGAAAATCTATATACTTGTAGGGAGTAGTCAGTATGCACTGATTTGATCCCTTTCACCTTTTATTACTAAACGTATATTTCAAAAAACTACAAATAACATTCTGGCACGTTTTCGAGGATAAAATAATTCTCTCTCATCCAGCGATCGTCACAATATAAAATGAGAGGACAATAATAAATTCGTCTCAGAACAATGAATACAATGAAACACGACACAAAAGTTTTGTACTACCAAATTACATATCCATTATTGCAAAAATCAAGGCAGTTTCAACACGCGATAAAAATGGACATTGACGATTACGCGTAAATTATTGTTATAAATTATTACATTAATTAAAATCATCGTAATCAGCTGTGAACACGAAGCACCATCTCGTCAAAACATTATATAAAAATCAAACTTCATCCGAGCGAGACATTGATGACACTTTGTGCCTAGTCAATAACTCTAGTAAGTGTGATCAAATTTTAAAATCGCATAAAATATTACGCATAAGTAATGTGTAGTAAAACTGAGAAAACTATAACGTTTTCAAATGTAATAGTTTTACTAATAAGAATAATGTTCGATGTTCGAGTTATTGATATGATGTAGGTAGGCGAGTGTGATCATTGTCGGGCTGAGGCGCGCGTGGTAGCGGCGTAGAGAGGCAAGGGCGAGCGGCGCGCGGCCACTATGACGAGTGGTACGCCGTCACGTACGACGCCGGGAACAGGCCGCGCCGGTGTGCTATCTCGCCCTGCAATAAGTATTAAACACTACTGTTATTTTCTTGCACATCATCGTATATCTCCGGTGGTTAGACAGTTAGGTGTGGCTTGTACATTCGTACAACTAGAGTTCGCATTGTTTACAAGGTTCTCGAATTGCTCGTGACAGCTGATTGATATGTAACTTTTGTAGGCTATGTCGAATAGTAGATTTCAGGCAATTACAGCAGTGATGGCTTAGTGGTGTGACCGTCAGACTGCCAAGTCTTAGGTCTCAAGTTCGGACCCAAGACACGCACCTTCAACTACTTGTTTCAAAAATGGTGAAGGAAAACATCGTGAAGATACGTGCATGCCTGAGATATTTTTCGACAGCATTTGAAGTCAAGTCAGAGGAGCATGGGCGGCATAAAACCGCTGACACCGGGTTTGTCAGTAACCACACGAAATGGCAAGAAAGAAGTCAATTGAAAAAATGAATTATTTATAAGCCTGAAAGTGAAAATATTCTAGGTAATTTGTTTTAAAAGATTAAACAAAAGTTGTTGAAGTCTTATTGATTATGAGCAAACATGTTTTATCAAGGAACCGGCCATACATAAGGTGTTCTATGTGGAGAAAGGCTCCACCAGTCAGTATCGTAAAAGACAATTAAGTGATCCAAAAGATTGGGCAAACTTGTCCTGTCTGCCAAACAATCTTCTGCCAAGTATGGTGTGGTTATGGCCAAAGGACTTAAGACTAGGAAAACGATCTGGAATTTCATCACGTCGATTATAAGGTGCCGTGGACCCTTATCCTAAATATTATAAATGCGAAAGTTAGTTTGTTACGCTTTTACGCTAAAACGTTGAACGGATTTGGATCAAATTTGGCACATGGGTCGACCATGACCTGGGTTTGTACATACAATTCTTTTTATCCCGATATTCGAAAGAAATTGAGACTTCGCGGATGAAACCGCGGGGCTCAGATAGTAGCTATGTAAGAAATCATGTATCATCACGTACCTGCCACCAATGCTGATCTGTGCGGTCAGTGACCGTGATGACGTCACCGCGCCTGAACTCCAGCTCGCCGGCCTCCTGTGGAGTGAAGTCGTACAGCGCTTGCACCAGCATCTGAAATATAACACAACACCCATTTAATTGTGTACATAATCATTAAACAACTAGGCATTTCGCGGTTATTTTATATTATGCTTCGTGGTAGTGGAAAATACTTTCGTGCCAGTATTAACTGAAAACCGATTTTTCTCGAGAATCGGCACATCACTAATGTCTCCCAAACTGGAGGTAAGGTATGTCACCTGCGTGACATAGGTGTCCTAAACAGGACATGAGTATTTAGACTTGGATTCCCGCCATCTTTTGCTCGTCGTTAGTAGGTTGCACTGACTAGCTTAACATATTTTCTTTTTTTATTTGGGTCACGCCACTACACTACTTTCATCCACTGCAATTCTTGTTCTTGTAAGCAAGAATCCAACCAGAAATAAAGTGCGGACGCAAAGACAGTGAAGATACGCGGAGTCCCAGCGAAAATGATGCCCTTGCAACCCGCCAATGAAATTAATAAGGAAAATCTATCAAAACATTCAATTTCTCTACAATCAAATCACAGAATCGCGACTGCCTATCTGACTTCCACAACGCAGTTACTGTGTGGACTGTAGATTTGTTGACTATTTTCTATTTCGTTAAGTACCTGGTACTTGTTGAAAGGCCTACACTTTCCTCCCATACCTAATAAGACAGTTATTTGAAAATATTGTAAAAGCATTTTTAAAAGAGTAACCGTGGAGTTTCTTCAACGGCCGATTGGAACCGTGCACCTAGCTTTTGACGTTTCATAAGTGCCCATGCAAATGAAATAAAATAGTTATTTTGATGATAAAACTGGGTCCTAAGTCTACTCATTTATAAATGTTACAATGGTCTCTCAATGGTGAGTTTTTGACAGTTTTTGTAATCTGTCAAAAACTCACCATTGAGAGACCATTTGTAACGTTTATAAATTAGTAGACTTAGGCTCCTGGTTGTCAGATTTGGGCTTCTGACTACCCGTAACGACTGCCAAAGATCTAATGATAGCCGGGACCAACGGCTTAAAGTGCTATCATAGCCACAGATGGGTCTCGATATTATTTTCGTGGATGTTCACCCATCCACGAACCGACCGTGGCAAGCGTAGCTGAACTTTCGATCGAGCCGTGCGGCCGTTCTTATTTCGCCACAAGCCCCGGCAGCAAAACAAGGATAAACTACCAAAACATTTGATTTCCGAGTATAGATATTAAGTAATTCCTAATACAGTGTCAAACGGGACGTCGAATGTTATCGAAATCAATACTTTAATTGCCGCGCTCAGCGAGGGGTTGTTTCTCGCAATCGCAATACATAGAAAGACAAATTGATGACCTATATGCAACGATGTACCGCTGCAATTAGGTAAGTATTTCATTCTTGAACACGTAGATAAAATTACAAACAAAATGGTTACAAAATCAATAAAACAATCACACACATGAGATGCTTTTACCCTAATGAACATTTACATAACTCGTTTATCAAGTTGAAGGGTTGCTAAATGCGAAGTGACGCGTCTCGACAGCTCCCACAATATAGTTAACAAAAAGTTTGGAGTTGAAGTTACACATAGTTGATAAGGTTACTATGCGTCCTTCACATTCGTTCAAAAAACGTAAAGGTTCTTCCGCTGAAAATATCTAGCAAGACGAGGGTTTTTTATTTATATCAACTTAAAATAGACATTTTCTCATAGAAAGGGCACCCAACTCAAAAAGAGATTGAATTGTTAGAAAAACAACAATAAAACTTTCTGTGCAAAGTTAGCGCAAGTTTCTTAGAGATACAGACCCAAGTTATTTATGTTATTCAAAGTAATTCAGCGGAGCAATAATGTGGTTACGATTGAAAATGCATTCGACTAGCCACGACCAAAACATACCACCAATACAGACACAAATGTTTGTTCAAATGTGTGAAACCAAATGAAGCTATTAGCTAAATGGTGCGAACATATTGGTGCCAATTACGAAAATTAATTGAATAGACCCAATTAACTAAGTGTTGGTATGAATTAGCAGTTTAGTGTCAAGGGCTAACGATCGTTAGTAAAAGTGCTACTGTTATATCATAATAAATAGGAGTTATCGGTGGATTTATCTAACCAATTAAGAATCTAAGTTATGCAGGCTCATGGTGAAATGGGGGCAAACAAAACTAGAAAGGTGCTGGTTACAAAAGCTGTGGGTGAGAAAACTAAAGAAAATTTAGAGCCGATCACAATCCAAGAACAATATTTTGCTAGAAATATGATACAGCTGTGACCCAGCGACTATTACTCGTTTTACGCCAAATATAGTTTGCAGTCCTTAGTATTTTAAGTAAGCTTTGATATAAGAGCCTTATTACACGGTACTACAGAGACCCCATTATGTAAATAATCCATAAAACCACCCGGCACTTCCAGAAGTCATAACATAACACAAGACCAATTAATAAAAGAAAGCCAAATACGAAGTACGAACATACGTGCAAAAACTGCGTGAAAATTTTCACTTTCCTTATTTAGGACTGATACGTCAAAACGTGCGTCCAAATACGCAATACCTATAGTGAGTCACGATAATGTATTCAGTAATCATCCAATGAAATGCGATGGGCCGTTAACTCATCGTGGGAAAACTTCAGGACTTATTGTGACATACATTATCATTTTTGCGTGTGAATGTAAGTAAAATGAGCGGCTTTTGAACGGCCATACTTATTATGATGGTAACTGTAAGGAATAGTTTTGCTTTTAAGTGTTTTTTTTAAGTGGAGACGAAACCGCAAAGGTAAGTGCTTCGTCCAGGAGAGCCCAATGTTAGGTACGAATTTATATGCAGGCGCAGGTCGCAGTGCGGATTTTATGATTGGAGTGTCTTAATCTATACTTATAATAAATCTGTAGAAGTGAAAATTCTGTACATTGAAAATATCAAAAAAATAAATGGCAGGGGGTGTTACTAGACCGACACCGAACCCAAAAGTGTGATTAAATTTTTTTTTGTCTGTCTGTCTGTCTGTCTGTCTGTCTGTCTGTCTGTCTGTCTGTTTGTTCAAGTATCACGCAAAAACTACCGGTTCGATTACGATGAAACTTGGTATAATTATTCTTTAATATCCTGGGCACCACACTGGGTACTTTTTATCCCGGAAAAGTATCCTATCCTACGGTTGGGGGGTGTCAAAGTTTGTATGGAAGAATTTTAACGCGCTGTCCGATTAACTCGAAACTCAATATTTATACTTAAACCCAAAAATTAAGAATAACGTGTATCAGGATTTTTCGAAATTCAACCCCTAAGGGGGTAAAATAAGGGATGAAAGTTTGTATGAAAAATCTTATTCCTTGAGGTAATAAACACGAAACTTCGCACGAATAGTTATCTAAATAAATTATAAAGTTTGTAGTTTTTTGTTTTTCTAAATTACCCCCTTTTTTTTTTTTCTTTTTTTTTTTTTTTTTTTTCTTTTTTTTTTTTTTTTGTTTGGGAAATCATCCAATGAATTCTCCCGCTCTGGGCGGAGCGGGAGGGCGTGTCAGACTTTTACTGACTAAAACCCACCCGTGTTCCTTCACTTGCCATGCCAGGGGCCACGGTTTCCCCTTAGGACTACCCGCAACCCCGGCGGGCAACGGTCCTAGCGGACCCCGTCAGTTTTGCTGACATCTCTTTGAGGCGCGCGTGGAACACGACGCGCCGTCGACCCGGGCCTGGTCCTTATCGGGGGCGAGCTACCCATTGCTCACCGCCCGCAAGCCCGCGCCTACGGTGGCCGGGAATCCTCCAAGGAGTCCCGACGCCCAGGGCGTCTCCTACGGCGGCTAGGCGCGTGAGGGCGTGAACTTTGCCTCTCCCTCACGCGCTCCGCCTCCTCCTTCGTCTAAATTACCCCCTAAAGGGGGATTGGGGGGTGTCAGTGTTTGTATGGAAGAATTTTAACGCGCTGTCCGATTAACTCGAAACTCAATATTTATACTTAAAACCCATGGGGATGTATGGGGTAATTTCCGACACTCACGCGGGCGAAGCCGCGGGCAGCAGCTAGTACAGTAATAAGTTCATAGTATTTGTGGTATGTACAACGTATACACCTTGAAACCCTGCGCAAAAATCGGTCCACCGTGCACGGCCTCTGCACGCGCTCTCAGTGTTAGGTAAATCATAATATACTTAAACAACTAGCTACTAATACTATGGATCCACGAGATAACTAGCTAGAAACGGCGACACCCAGTAGGAGACTACGCTAAGTTAATCTGAAAGTTCTGATAATTAGAGGTCTATTTAATTATAAAAGCTCCGAAAAAAATTATATTATGAGCATACTCAAAATATGAAATTTACTGCTTTAAATACTAATCTTCCGACAACTTATATACGACTAGAAATAAAGAAACGACCGAATAAAATTTGATGACACTAATATTTTTTCACCAGCTTAAATTGCGTTTTACCGAAAACTATAGCTATCGTAATATTCACCTGTTATAAATTTAGAATTAACCTTACTCATTTTATAAACTGTGTTGCTTGCATTATAGAAATACTTTTATAGGTGATTCCATAGATACTCCTAAGAAATATTAAAATGTGCTTGTAATAATATTATTTTGCATAACAGTGGATAGCATAAACTACATTTCGCAGAAAATCGTTTGGCAAATACTTACACATTTATCATTAATCTAAAACTCATAATTTTGTAAGTCAGAATCTTGTTTTGGCATACATTTCATATTGATATTCATTAAAAGGCAGAACTATCATATCTCAGAAATGCAAGCAAACAAAAGCATGCAGCTAGCAAGTAAGCATGCACGCAGCATGCAAACAAGCATGCAGCATGCAAGCGAGTATGCAACATGCAGCAGGCATTTTTTCTGTCACGGCTCCGGCCCTGCAGGGCTCTGGAGGTCCCACGGGCTTAAATTACACTCTAGGGGTAGGGCAGACAAGACTACGTGGAGTCAATTATGCAGCAATTCGTTTCTGTCACTAACTTATGTAGCACAACATATCGACTTTTAAAATTGAGAGTTTAAAGTTATTGTATAACGAATAGTATGAATTAAGCTGGTTTCTATACAGCCTCAGAAAACGATTACTATGTTTTCGGAAGTTTAGTATTTTTTGTTGGAAAATTAAGTTTATTATTTGGAAGTTCAGATTATTTTTCATGAGTGTGTTTGTTAAAAACAAAATTTTTTGTCGGATAATTTTGTATAAATTTTTCGGAAATTCATTTTAACACAGAATATATTTGAATATGGCGGTCACTTTTGGGGGCAAATTGGAAAATATAAAAAAAAAATGCAAACTGTGCAGTGTGTCATATCAAATGAAAGGGCTTGTTGTCAGGGTGTTTTTTATCATTTTAAAACAAAATGTTTTTAAAGTCATTTAAGAACATCGATGAACATTGACCAATCCGCCCCTTATCTCTGAAATTACAGAGCCTAACATTTTGAAAAAAATACAGAGAATGGTTTTTTACTTATAGATTACAGAAAACCCTATAAGAATTCTATAGTCTTACAATAACATGGTAAACATCTCAATATTGTGCGTAGGTACAAACTTACATTTGCAGTTGGAATGTATGGGAGAACATGTTTTTCAACTACAATGCTAAGTTTGTTCTTGGGACATATCCCATTTTGGGATTTAAAAAAACATGCGTACGAAACCTTCACCACGCGAGTTCAACTCGCACTTGTCTGGTTTTTACAAAAAAATCTGCATTGCATAAATATCGGACCTGTATCGATGACGTTAGAAAAACAAGAGCGTGTGTAATGCGTCTGTTTTTTGCGTTCAAGAATATTTTATAGAAGCGAGACTTTACAAAAACACGCGATCAAGAGGAAACAGTAACCCATACTGAATGAAACATGAAACACAACACTCGACAAGGTCTTATGCCCGTTTGCACTAAAATCAAGCATTGTCTAGTCTAAATTATTAATTAAAACTTAGGCGTTTCCTGATCCTATTCCTGTTGTGCCTAATTTAGGAACGATTTGCTCCGAACGGAGCGCATTTTTCAATGCGGTTCGGGTAAAGGAAATTGAAATGTCTATTATGTAATTTAAAGTTCATATTTGCATACAACTTATGACAGGCCGCGCCCCGTCTTGCGCCGGCGCCGGTTGCTGTAAATCGACTCGTATCTAACCCGTGAAAATGACTTTATCTTGCATAAATAAAAATAAATAAAAAAAGGACTTGTTTGGCACGACGCGCGACGTTAGTAAATACTGTCTTATGAAAACTCACATACAAACAACATTCCCGGCTAAAAAAACGAAGCGTTAAACAAATCATCCAACTCCCTATCAATTGGATGCAGAGGCTACCACTAGTAACCGAGATTATAGGAACACGCAGTAACCGGGTTATTTTCGTTACTTATCAGGGTCACAGCGGCCGCATTATTTACATAGACACAGCGCGGTTCCACACATAAATGTATTGAACGAGTATAAATTGTGCAAATGGAAACGGGACGACGAAAGGGAATTTTCCTTATGTTTCTATTTACTATTCTTTTTTAGCTTTTTATAGGGAAACAATTCAATAAACATGTGGAAGTATTTGGCTAACCTTACATCTATACTAATATTATAAAGAGGTAAAACTTGTGACTTTCTTTGGGGAAAAAGAAAAGAAAAAGAAAATTGTGGAAGAGTTTTTTTCGAAAATTCTTTCATTAATGGGAAGCAGTATTGCAGTGTCATAGGAAATAATATTTTATTTTAAAACAAGAAATTTCACGAGGGCAGAAGTTAGTTTCATATAACGAGCAAGTCTCAAAGATTTTGTATTAATTAAAGGAGCAAAAGTTATGTCAATATTGGTAAAGGGCAATTTATTCCAAGAACAGATTTATTCAATTTGATTTCTTTACGATACTTTTATGGTTTCGTAAGGAAAATGTTATCATAACGTGATTGCTAAATAAATATTCCTCATTGAGATAATTCTGCGCTGCCCTTATATTCTAATAATATTAAATCAATATTTATCAAGAGCGGTATTGACATCTCTAGGAACTATGCGTTGCGAGGAGGTAGGTTACACTCATACACTGTAATTAAGCGACCATAGACATTTGTGCTTTTACTCTTTACCTCCTTAGCAAAGCTCTCTGCGTGTTATACCATAAAATATCTGTAGCTAATGTTAATCATCAATATACGCTTCACGAACTTAATAATTTACGTCGTTTAACAAATACCGTTATCTACGCACGCACGTTATGTTAAATATTATAAGCAATACGAGTATTCATTGGTTAAACTTATACAATTCCCTGAATATAAGGCCGACGAAAACATGTTTTATAGTATCGTACTAAAAACGGACTAAAGTGCATAAAATCGTTCATTTCGTGTCGCCTTACGGCCGCAACTGGTAAAGAATGGGTGCTAATATCCGATAATATCTTTTCCCAAGCTATTACACAAGTAACTTGTCTTGTGCAATAGTCTAGGAATTGAATGGCGAGATTCCAGTCTAAAATATACAAAAACGCCGAGATTTAAGCCAGCTGTGTTAGGTCATATTAAATCACTCTTTTACCGCATTCGTAAATACTGGAATTACTCTGGACGTGTGTGATGAGTTAGAAAAACTTCTCGACGCAATCTAGCATCGAAAAGTGTTAGTATTTAACTGTCATCCAAACATTTTCGTTTATAGTAAACTAACTGTTCCCGGCTCCACTCGGGTGGGCGTATTATATCTTAATTCAAAATATTTTATTTCACATAAACCTGCATGGGTACATAAGCAACGTCAGAAGCTAGGTGCACGGTTCCAATTGGTCGTTTCCTATGGAGAAGAGCCGGCAAGAAACTCCACATTCATAAATATTGTATTTATTTATTTATTTATTGTATTATCTGGCTATAACCAAGCCAGACCACATATCTACGAATTAAAACATAGTTCATTCTAAAAATGAATCTCGAATTTTTAGCGCACTATACTATACTCCATTTATTACAATATTAGACATAATATAACGGTCATCACCCTCTCATTATTTCAATATAAACGTATTATAATCTCCGTTATTTCAGGATAAGTACAAAGCAATGTAATCGTAGTTACTATAAAAATTTAAGTAATATTTAAAAATATTATAATTCTTAAGTGCAGTCGTTTTTTTAATATTACAATAATTAACTGTCGTTATTGAGCCGTTATTTCTCTCTCTAAATGTCTAATGCTAAAGTAAATGGAGTATAAAGTTTTCATATTATTATGATTACTTTTTATAATAAAAAAAATGTTAAAGCACTCAAGTTTAGGAAGTCAGGGATAAGGAACAGTAATAATCGAAAACCTACCGTATACGTCTACGTGCGAGCGGGTTTATACCGCGCAAGTATCAATTGACGGCTAAAGGAAAACCAATAAATAACTACAGGCGTTTATTCAAGCAAGAGTAATGGTAACAGAGGCCTTAGTGTAAGTTTGCAAGTGAGCGAACGTAACTATCGCGTTTGCGTTAAGATTTGACTGATAGATCATAATGTTAAGAATATTAAGGTGAGAATAAAAATCTTAACGCAAACGCGATAGTTACGTTTACTCACTTCCAAACTTACACTAAGGCCTCAGGTAGTAATATTGGGAAAACGTAAAGTATTTGTAAAAGGCTATCAATATATCACAACCGAGTTGAGAACCACATACCGGAAACCACAAAATGCAATAGTTCCGAGCTACAAGGTGCTTATAGCATATCCAAGAGTTCTGCTAATATATTAACTATTGAATCGTACTACAGCTAACAAAATCTAGGAGTAGTAATTGCGTTTGAAGAAGGACTAAAGGCCCACTGAAGCATACGCAACGTACCCCACCCACGTTTGAAGTATAGAATTAAGGACATAAGGACCCAGTGAGGCAAACAAACCTACCTATATTTTGAGAACCGACCGGGTAGAGAAGTGCCGGTCCAAACATTTAAGCGAAAATTTGTGCTGTTAATGACCATCGACCAGATAAGACAGAAGATCTTAAAGGTAGTGTAACTCCGTTGGATACATGTGACAGAAACCGTCATTTAATTCGAGAGGACGTCTTTCAAGTGATACTAATATTCAATTTTCCGGATGTCCAAATATACACCCAGCTCTATGGGAAATGGCAAGTTAATATTAGAAAAATGTGAACTCACCTCTTCAGGAACCACATCTCTGAGCTTGACATCTTGCAGGCGGCTAACTGACGCAGTACGATGATAATCAACCAGCTCGTTGAGAGAATTGAACTTCACCACCCACAGGAAGAATTTGCTCGACGCATCCCGAAGCACTTTGAAATGCTGCACACCATCCGGACATCTGAGGAATGACGGTTATCAAAATTGTAAAATCAAAGTAACACTTTCGAAAAGTTAGTGAAAAAGGAAGATTCCGATGTTATACTTAGGTTATGTTATCGCGGGTGTCGTAAAAGGCAGCCAAGGAATTTGTTACGTAAAGACAGGGTAACAGCATCCTACTATGGGCCTTATCTGCTAGCAACTATTTTCGGAGACATGTAATCTAATTTAGACTGTTTGGCAATGTGATCCTTTGTTTAAGGCTCTCCCCCACAGGCGCGTTTGTATCAGTCGATAATAACGCATGCGTTATTGCGATAATGCGTCCCGATTCCTTGCACACAGCCGCGTTTTTCCAACGTCTGTGTGTAACTGTGTACTAATAGGACTAAAGTTATTAACGCAGGCTTGTGTAAGATCGTATGCGTCCTAATACGAAATGTTCTAAGAACTCATATCGGAATATCGCAGGACGGAGGAACGCAAGCGTCCTACTTCTATTGTTTCGTTATTATCGTGTAACTTCGTGTCGGACACGAAGTTACACGATAACAAAATGCAAACACCTAATACAAAATGTACTGAAACTAAATATCGCAATAATACTTGCGTTATTATCTCCTTTATTAATGTATTTTTTTGAGAAGCCTGCGTTCAGCTGCAGACGTACCACTACTGACTAAGGCCAATATGAGCTGTTGATACCATGCGCCTAATCAATGAGCGAGTCATAAAGCTCGGTAACGATATAACTGCGTTTTTTTATTGGCACATCGCGCCTCATGATATGCCAGAGACTTGTGATGATCCACCAGCAAGCTTTACCGGTAAGCTCAGTACCGCAAGCTTAGACGGGAGAAGAATAGTCTTCTCCCGTCTACAAAGTAAAGAGCCATAATCTACCGATCGACATTGTGCAAGGTTAAAAATAATCGTCGCGATAAGTTGACCTTTCCGATCCAGATTAAATGCAATTTCGCCAAGTTTTGACCCCTGCATATTTTTGCTGGTGGATAATACATTTGGCAGTTATAGTAACATTCTTTTCTTCACCTAACTACTATAGAACAGGATTCATGGGCGTGGCTGTAAATATTTATATCTTGATGAATAGAAAACGTGTCGATCCTCAAACTCCGAACAAATATTTGTGGAACTAATTGAACTTGCTGACGTAATAAAGATGTAAGTAACCGAAATCGTAAATGGGAACGGTAAGGTCGACATATCGAATGTCAGACGTTAACCCGAGAATATCGTCGTATAAAATAAAATATGGTTTGTACGGAAACCGGTTGTGTTTGGATTGTTTCGCGGGTCATTCAAGTTTTCTGATTTCCAGATGTTTGCGTAAATACCAAACTATCATTAGAATAAACAGAGCAGCTGTAAAGTTTATCGGAATGTGGAGAAATTCTTGGAATCTTGGAACTTTATGTACTAGCTAGGTATCCCAAAAAGGGGGTATTGCCCGTAGCTCGTTCGTTCCGCAAACGGGTTAGTCCCCTCGTTGATTTAAATATGAAGCGCTTTGAGACAATTATCACAACTGTGTAAAAGGAAAATGATTTGTTTATTTATATAGTTGTATCATGTATGAGAGCTTTTTTTTTCCTGGTTCAAATTCTCATTAATTCGCGCCATTCGTTCCTAGGCCTATATTATTCAAGCAGTTCGACATAGCTAACAGCCTAACAATACCAGGTTTTCCTAGTTCCATGTACTCGTTATTAGCAGTTTGTCCCTTTTAGTTGTTCATGATTAGATGTGAACGAGAGAAAAATGATTTTAAGAAACGGTATGTTCGAACTCAAATGAGGCCCGTGGATAAAATCTATATCCCAAAACTGGTTTCAGCGCAATCTCAGTACCGCTGATTCATACTATTTGACAGGAAACAGGTTTTAAATAGAGAAAACTTTACGAACATTATGACCTGTCTTTTGAAATTTATTTAATTTTATTCATACATAATTTATTCTTGGTATTTTCCCGTTAGATTAATTGCAGAATTAATTTCCTCGTTTTTCTCTCCGTAGCAACTTAACTCAAGGGGTAAATGATTGGTTCATTAGCACAGGTCAAGGTAATAGGACATGTGCGCAAAATGTGCTTAACATTTTCAGTTTAATTTCATAAATCAATTTATGAGATATGACAGAAGGAGGACAAACATGTAAAAAATCGTGTCCTCAAATTCCAGATACAATTCTCGGTACAAAAAAATCTACAATCTAAATCATTCATGACTTCTAAGAAACACTATAAAATATGTTAACACGAAAATAGGCAAAACTAATAATCAAATTACCTGTCGACGTAATGTTAGTATAGAGATAAATATGACTAATACAGCACGCCAAGACAGATTCAAGACAAAATAAAACGTCTCTAGATACTCATGAGTCATGCGCACTCCGGAGCGGCAAAGGCGCAAACCTTATTTTTTTATTAACTACCAATTTAAACTGTAATGAAATTGTTTGTTGTGCGTCACCTCACATGAACCACTTTGTTATTGACCTATTGATTATTTGACAAGCTTATAAGGAAATGTGTAAAGCACGAACGCGGAAAGTATTCAATTTTAGGAGGAACTTTAAAGGAAGTATTCTTATTTAATTAGTTATTACAAATTATGTTCCTCAAATAAGGTAATTTGCCGCTAATAATTAGCGGCGCCAATGTAAGGATTATTATTAGAATAATAATTATAACAACCGGATTCCTTATCAGAGCATTTAGCTTCCGAGGGATTATTCCCATTCCGGTGAGGAATAATTATGCTGGTCAAAAATATGGGATTTAAGTATTTATTTATAGTTTTATCAAAAGTGCATTGTTGGTCTAATAATATACTTCAAAGTCAGATTTAATACTACGCTCTTAACTAGGATTGCTGGCGTGCACTACTGATAAGTGTTTAGTGGATCGCGCTCACATAAATCAAAGACATAAAACTCACGAGTATTTTTCACGATGCGGGAATTGACCTCGGGCGAGACCCCGTGCCATTTAGGATTCTTTGAACTTTCTCCTTCCTAGATGACGTCATCGTATAGTAAACATAAACAACAAAGCACTTAACAAGACATTTACGGTATATGATACGTCATTATCCTATAAGTAACGGGAAAAAAAAAAAGATAAAATATCACCCTTGGGTGTATGCGCCAATATCATAAAAGAGAGTACCTTGATAAGTTAATATGGTTTTTTTTAAATTACTTTAGGATTCCCCATATTATCAAGAAGGTTTTTTCTTTTCTATCTCTATCGCCTTTTTGTAACCCTTCCTGGAGTAAAGGCGTATAGAAGCCGTTATTTCTTTTAAAACGAGTTTATGTTTAAGTACTGTAAGTATTAATAACAAACAAAGCTTATAATCTAAACAGTCAATAAGAAAGTCCTTCTGATAAGAAATAATAACAACATTCCTATAGTTGCTCCACTTATTATTAGCTGACCTTAGTTCTTGGGTAAATATTACACACTAATCACTAAACCACTTCAGAGTATTATACTGCATGGTAATAAAGTTATTATAAGAAATTAAAAAGTTATTTATGGGATACGTTGGAATTAGAACATGCAAGTTAGTGTAGAACTAAGAAATTATTATTAATTAAATAGATAATAATGTTTGATGATGCGATGTGTGTGTGTGTGTTAATTTGATCATTGCATTACTCAAAAATATATAATATATTGTGGGTCTTCCCCACAATAACCCACGGGTTGTGGGCGGCCTCAATATTTTTACCGAATGTATTGTATTTAAGTAGTTATAATACCACTAAATGTTTTTTTGCCTTCACCTATGTAACTTTGCTATGTGCAGTGGTGTTTTCCATGAATCAGTTAATTTGGGCTTAAGCAATTAAGTATAAAGTCTATGGTACCAGAGCAAATAAATTATACTGAGACCTACCTATTCCCTTGGTACAGAATGTTGGTCCTATTTTCTAGCTATATCATAGAGATTTCTATGAAAATATTTTGAGGTTTTTTTTTTTTAGTAAGATTGTTTTGCAGCTGACAAGGAAATTTTAAGGAAATCATGTGAATTGCTATTAAATAACAGGCAGGTCAAAGCAAAATTGGATGGATTATGGATTGTGTGAAAGATGATATGGCTGGGAAAGAAGTGAATACTGAGAAGACATCTGATAGAAAAGAATGAAAGAAAAAGATTTACTACACTAACCCTAAATAAATTATATTATGGTAGGAAGACTATGATGCAAACTATAATTTACAATAATCTGAAATCATTGGTTTTATTAATTCCTTTAAGTACCTATCCAATTGATTTAATTTTAGACCAATTTTTTTTTTACTGAATTTAAACAGTTTACCTTTATTACAATTGATATTAGAAAATGAGATAAATGATGTGTATCAAAGACATAGGTAATTCCTTTAAGTACATATCCAATTGATTGCTGAGCTATGGCATATTATCATGACCAAACTTTTTTTACTGCATTTCAACAGTTACCGTTATTACAATTGATATTACAAAATGAGGTAGGGACCAAGAGGTTTAGATATATAAAGTACTTCACAGAAAGAAGATTGTGTGTTTATATATACCAAAAAATCTTGTCTTATTGGGAAAACCCACATTCAACCATCATAGTATAATTAACTACTCTTATTTTTATAATTATGCAATTTCAATTATTCTTAGTGACTATTATAATAATATAGGTACCTACATACTATGAAAAGTGGTGTATGGGACTATCAACAATATACAACTATGAAACTAGTTGGAATTCCGTAAATAAATACAGAAATGAATTGATAACAACATACTGCGATTATCAATCTGTTCGCCAAGCATTGTGGTTATTGCAATATTATTAATATTAACTAATTCCAAGCTGATTGTTAACTGAAATTTGGCTGCTTTTATTGAACTTTTTGGGCCCAATTTTAGCTGAAACATCAAGACAAAACCTACTGTCCATGTGACAGATGTATTCTATCTTTGCAGTGTGAGTTCACAAGAAGTAAAAACACATTGATAAGGGCAATGAAGATATAAAGAATATAATGAAGACCATTTGTTTAAAAGAAGCATAATAGGATTTACCAATTAATGCTGTTTTAAAGCATGTAAGTCATGCCTACCAACAAACAAACAAATCAACAAGAAATCAGGTCAAATGCTTCATCTCAGGCATTTAAAACTCATTTTATCATATAGAGTGACTCACTGTAACTTATAATCCAATTGGAAAGAATATTCTTAGAACTATAACAACATTAGATAAACATGCATACATATAAGGAAACTACTCACTTGACAGATAAGGAAAAGTCACCGGGGCTTGATTCACTGATTCTTATCAAGAAACCACCCTCTGGTTTATTAGCTAGAAGTTTCTCTGCATCTGCTCTTGTGATCCTTCCATAATACCAGCTAAAAATGAGGTTTTAATTTAAAATCTATTCTACTTTCTTAATTGGTTGGTTAACAATAGTTTCCAAACAAGATATTTTCAATAATTGAAACTGTAGTTGTACTGAAATATAAACACCTACATGTTCATATTTTTAGAATGGATACTGGGATGTGTATGTTATTATAACAATTTACTTGTATTATGTTCTATTTAGAAGTTGTAACTGGCCCATAATAAGACTTGTTTTAGTGGGATTATCCTACTGTAGGATGAACTATATTAATCCTGTTACGATTATAACCTCCTCTCTTAAAATTACAAACTTCTTGGTGTAGAGATTTCCAATAAGTTTCGTTCTTGTGCATTAAATCAGGTAGGTTTGGTGTAAACAGATAATGCACTCACTGGGCTGTATGCAAGAATGTAACATGTTGTAAAATAATAAAGATTTATGTGATACACAACGGGTTCTTGTTATTCTAAACATAAATATCTATCTAGTCTTGTTTTTACAAACGGAATTAATAGGGACGATTTATGTAAGACTATTATTAGAAACAGAAACATTCTTCACTGTATTTAAGTATTTACCTGTGACTTTTCATTTGGATATAATTACTAGGAATAAGTCCTTCTTTGCCGTCTAATTCAGCCCTGTACCAGTTCATATCGTCCTCCATGTTTAGTATCTGTAATATCAAAAATTCTAGAAAGGACCTGTCATTTTACAAAATAAAATTCACTGCACATCATTTCCATGAATGCACACGTACCTTGAGGACTTGATTCTTCCTAAAGCTAAGCTCATCATCAGCAGTTGCAGTGAAATCGTGTTTTGCTATAGCCTCCATGATCAAATTAGGCACTTCACTAAAATGTCACCGATTACCAAAATAACTCACTAAGTATACAAACTTTTTACAACGTTTAAGGTCAGGGAAGTAAAGTAATCATAATGCATGTATTGTCTTACAGAACAATCTAAAATTAGTACGATATAATGCCGATACGGAAAAATAATCTCCGCTCACAGGCCACACATCAGTCACATCACCAGTCACAAAAGTATAAATATATGTTGCCATGTACTAAAACTAATCCGATGTTTGCAGAGTTGCCAGGTGTGCCCGGTTTTCAGCCCATTTGCGACAAAACGTAAAATTAACGAAACTAAATGCACAGCGCCCGGTGACGGCAGCGCTGTTGGCTAACAAAAATGTCGGATCTTGTCACTTTGCATAATGATTTCTTTAGTTCCAATTATAGCCACCGGCCCAGATTAGCTTGCTGCACTGTAATATTTCATACCCAAGTGGAACGGAGTTGAACTTGCTAAAAACACTCACATGGGATTACTTTAACTAGATTAAATACTGATGCTGCTTAATTAAAACTGTAATTGTTTTAATTCTGTATTATATAATACTGCAATTTCTAAAAAAGAAGGAAGGATATGAAACATCGCACGCATAGTACGTAATGAGAATCGACCACCTTACTATAATTATGAGGGGGGCAGATGGCATTAAAAAAAAAAAAAAAAAGTGCCATTGACCACCGAGGTGGTAAACGCCACTAGTTAGTGCCAGCCACCACCCCCGTGGCAAGCTCGAAAGGGGCAGATGGGAATAAACGCGATGCTTTGAACGGCCTAAAGGTCTAAAGAACCCCACATAGGCCACATACAAAGATAAAGCGCAGTCAGGTAATAAAAAAAAATTAAAAAAATACCTATTCAGAAAACGATCGGATTTGATCGAAATTATGACGACTCAACCAGTAACATCTTCGTGATGTAAAAGCCGACGCATAGTAACAATCTGAACTGATTCAGATTAAAAGTCACAATATATATTTTTTAATAAAATTGTTGTTTCAGCTTAATATTTTAATTTCCATTTGAATAAAGACAACAATACAATGTGTAATGTATTATATGCAGCACTAGGATTTCTATCTGCAAAACAGACATTCCGTCTATATTCGTGAACAACACAAGCGCCTTTACTTATCAGTAGCTATGCAAGTTGAAATCATTCGAACTCAACTCAATTTTTTTTGTGGTCATTGAGAAGAGAAAAGAACTCTGTATTTTTTTTCAATGAATTTTTTTATTATTTTATTTCAGAACACAGCCATAATAACCGTAACCGCTATTCGGAAGCTATCGGTTATTTTTTAAGAATTTAGTAGAACTGCCAAAATTGTTTTGTTTCTTTCTAGTCGTTGAGAAAATCAGCAAATAGAAAGAAACAGAAACACATGAAGTTATCAGCAAGCACTACATGAAGTTGTCAAAATAGGTTGATAACACTGACATTCAAGTTTGACAGTTCTTTTATGTCCATATCGCCTCCCAGTGGCATTATACGCGTAAGTATTTTTTAAATCTTTAATTTATTTCCAAATCATCCCTGAATTATTAAAGAAAGAGATTGAATTTGAAGTACGATCTGTTGTACAACTTAAAATGTAAAGTATTTTTAAACTATATGGTGTAAACAAAACGTTAGACGTTGTGTTTTAGCGGTGTCACATTTGTTGTTTTAGGTTTAGCCGTAACTCACTTAAACGCAACGATGTCGGGAGGATTAGACATACTCGCCCTCAACGAGGAGGATGTCACCAAGATGCTGGCGGCAACGACCCATCTTGGGTCGGAAAATGTCAACTTCCAGGTGGGTAACGAACATATATGAAACATAACCTCAAAATTGAAAAATAACATGCAAACATGATGAGCCAAGAATCCGTTCCATATATATTGTCTGAAAATATTGACGATCCATTCTCCCAACTGAGTTATGACCTTTAAATTATCTAAATCTGTGTAGTTTATGAACATGTAGTGACGAAGTTGATGGTTTTAGATGGAAACGTACGTGTACAAGCGCCGCGCTGACGGCACACACGTAATCAACCTGCGCCGTACTTGGGAGAAGCTCGTGCTGGCTGCCCGCGCCGTGGTTGCCATCGAGAATCCCGCGGACGTCTTCGTCATCTCGTCGCGTCCCTTCGGTCAGCGTGCTGTGCTTAAGTTCGCCGCACACACCGGAGCTACCCCCATTGCTGGACGTTTCACTCCTGGTGCGTTCACTAACCAGGTAATTATCAAAATGATGTCTCAGAAAGTGATGTGTTCATATATTTTTCAAAGTTATAAGTAGCTCTAATGTTACTGTTATACTTTTTTCCCTCAATAAAAGAAGTGGTCATTGTTTTATGCAATTAATAGGCTATCATTATTGTAAATAAGTCCATAGTATGATGACAAACAAACTAAGGAACCACTGACTGCATTTTTGTAGTAATGATTATAAGATTGCCTGATTGCTTAGAACGCAATGCAAACCATAATAATTAATTGGGGAAAGATTTTTCACTACTGTAAATTTTTTTCATCAACAGATCCAAGCTGCGTTCCGTGAGCCCCGTCTCCTGATCGTACTGGACCCTGCTCAGGACCACCAGCCCATTACTGAGGCTTCCTATGTCAACATTCCAGTCATTGCCCTCTGCAACACTGACTCTCCCCTGCGTTTCGTTGACATTGCCATCCCATGCAACACCAAGGTAACCCAGCACTTGAAAATAAATCAAGCATTGCAAACACTTTAGACAATCTTGTGTATATATTCAAATTTGATCATTTATTTGCAAATATGGGTAGAAAAAGTACATAGATTAGAATCATATAGAACAGTACAAAATTTGATATCACCATATTTAACCATACGGAGAAGTTAAAACCTTATTAATATAACCATCCTAATTTTTTTCTTTAAGATCATAATCAGGCGATATCCATGAAATCAATATTATAAAAGTAACAGTACCAATTCAGAACTAATGTAGCAGCTTACCAGTATAAATGGAAGTGGACAAATATTTTTATATTTGCTAATAATCATGTTTATTTATCCACAGTCCTCTCACTCTATTGGTCTGATGTGGTGGTTGTTGGCGCGCGAAGTCCTCAGACTGCGTGGCGTGCTCGCCCGCGATCAACGTTGGGACGTGGTCGTCGACCTGTTCTTCTACCGCGACCCTGAAGAGAGCGAAAAGGAGGAGCAACAGGCTAAGGAGCAAGTTGTTGTAAGTATATCATAAAAACAGAGTTTTCTGAAGAAGTCGCGTCTATATTCACCAGACATTGGAAAGCAAAGGTGTATAAAAAGCAAGATAAAAGAAATACATTCATTTAGCACAGACTAATTCGCACAAAATATGCGGAAAAAAAAAAATTGTAGTAGGTCCAGTTCAGCAAAAATGTCAGACATGTAGTGCCTGAAACTAGTGCTTCTCATTGTGCCAAAATCCCAAGTAAAAGGTCCAATACCCAGGCACAAATTCTAACTGAAACTGGACTGCTTTGCATTAAATGTAGTCTGTAAGTTTTATCTAATATGGCTCTTGGATTATCTGCCAGTTGAAGTAGTTCTGATAACTATCATATCAACCAATCAGCTTAGACAACAAATAAATCATGGGCCGGTTTTCTATGGACGTTATGCATCAGTCATCGAGACATCACCTTTAGAAGAGACGAAAGCCTACAAACCCCGATCTTGTAAACTCGATGTGGTTAGGCTGTATCTAATCCGTATTTACACTACTAAATCCATGATCCATTCTCAAAATCTTTTTTTCCTAGGCCCCACCACCACCCAAGCCTGAAGTGCCGGCACCCGTGCACGAGGACTGGAACGAGTCCGTGGAGCCCGTCACCTCATGGGCTGAAGACGCCGCGCCACCACCGGCTGCGACCTTCGGAGCTCCTCCCGCGCAGGAAGATTGGGCTGCTCAGGTATGTAGAAAAAACATAGTTGGAATATTATGTAGTTAAGACGCACGCTCGCATCTTACGACTATCCTATACGCAATCCTCCCGATATTCAGTGTAGCACATTAGAACTCTTATCATAATAGCCTCTTTGATGTTTTCTGAGTGAATATTGAACACAAAATATGCTTGTTCTCAGGTCCAAGAGGAGTGGGGCACCACAGCTGCCGCGGCCGCTGCCGTCCCGGCGCCGGTAGCGCCCGCCCCGGCCCCGTCTTGGGGAGGCTCTGCCCAGGACTGGAGCGCTTCGTAAACGTTGCGTTTGCTTTGGTTAATATAACGTCAAACCAACCACATGTTTTATTTACTACTGATTCTTTTTGTAGACCTTCCCTAGAGAATATTAGAATAGAAAGTAGAATGTAGCTGTACAGTAGTTAACTAGGCCGGCACATTGAACATTGTATCAGATTGCTTGCTAAGGCCCTCCCGCGCTACGCGACGGAGCGCGGTGCAGTGTGATAATCGCCTTATGTAACTTTTACGAGTACTGGGAATTTGGATCTTGTAATGATGATTCCGTCCATTTTATTTTTACTTAAATTTGTTAAAGTATGCCCGCATAACTCGTTAAATGATGCTGGGCAAAGCACATAGGTGGAAAATATTTTTATTATTATACGTAGGAATGCGAGCGAAAACATTGTCAAGTAAAAGTGGCCATAAAGCATTATACATAAAAAGACAACAATACTGTCCAACACCTATTTATTTTAATTTTCAATTTTATTAAAAAGAATTACACTATTTTCGACTTTCTCATACAGATGAACTCTATAAACACAAGTATATTTCCTATTCCCTTGGTTAGTCAGCACGCGGAATACTACGCTCTTCCATTCAAAATGACTGTGCGCTAATGGGTAGTATTGTTTCGGGGGTCCTTTAGCTCGGTATTGTGCGTCTGCTACTTTTATCCAAGTGTTATTTGTAAGGATACCCTAAAAATAGTAAAACGAAAAATTAGGACCTTGTTCATATTAGGACACAGTATGGAATCAAACCTGAGCGTCTTGGGCCTATGATACTGTTATTATTATGTAAATGCTCCACACTGTGCAGACGGCGTAAGGGCCTGCGCAGTTGCGCACATGTGGCGAACCGTGGTTGCCAAACAAATATCACCATTGCGTTTCTTAAAATAAAGTCGAAAATAAATAACCTGATATTTCCTACCTCTGTCCACTTTGATGCGCTCTCGTCGCTCTGGGACTAATGGAAGTTAATTATTTTCAACTTTATGAAACCTGTGCAAGGTTGATATTTTTGTTTTTGGGAGAAAACTGCGCTTCGCCAGATGTACGGCCTTGAGGCTTTCGCTCTGGATAATTATAGATTGGCCAAAGCCGCCTACAAATGCATAATATGGGATAAAACATACTAGCACATACAAAAAAAAAATGTGAAAGAAAGTAAGGACGCATAATTATATGATACGTTGAACTAGAATACGACACAGTGGTGTCACTTCACAGTATTACTCAATACAAAAGCATTGCTGAATAACAAAACTGAATTTGCATGAGTTCGCATATCCGAGCTCGAGCTAAGACGGGAACAAGCAACATGACACGAATAACATAGAATCCTTGTTTCTAAACTGGAATTGTCTATGAGCTCCGCGCTCGTGGAAAAGCTTTTCACTGAAGAGCTTCCTAAGAAATTGAAATCAAGATATTCCATCCATGCATGTAACGATTTTAACAGATTCTGACTAGTGATGCGTATTGATGAGATTGCATCGTATACATAAGAACCTGGGTATAGCTTGTCCACTTTGTGCGCGTCATTTCAGAATGGACAAGCTATCAATTCAAATTGAAATTATTTATTTCACATACATACATTACACATTTCGCATTGCTGTACATTATACATTGTACCAGCGAAACAATTTTCACGCCTCCCCATAAGACCTAGGCCAAATATTTTTTGATATTCGGGTATCTAGCTTATGACCTAAAGGGGAGCAATAAAGAATATAAATAAAAAATAATAAAAAATCGCGAAATTTCGCGGTATTCTGGTACGAATCTCGAATTATTGGAATTAATCCTGAGTTAGCTGTTAACTCCGAGTTACCATGAACGCGCAAGTGACCCTCAATGGAAAAACAGACGTGTATGCCTGATTCTGATGATACTTACTGTAACTGCAATTTAGTTTTTTTTTTTGACATAATAATAATTATTATCTATTACACTGTGACTGGTTATCTTTTCTTTGTTGCTAGTGCCCACATGGCAGGTTCTTTTAGGTTAGGGTACTGTTCGTAATTGTTCCCAACGGGGTACCAAACCAACACTCATTGCATTTTTCGCTATGCGATTCAAAAGCGTCGAGCAGCTAAACAAAATGAATTTTATTGACACAATGTTTCATATTTAAATGGAAAATACTGTTTTTAACGCATGTTGTGAAAAAACCATGTTATGCCCTTTATGTTATAATGTCGTCGTTCTTGAAAATCAACGCTTACACTCGGGCAAAACCGCGAGACTCAGTCAGTACCTAATACATAAGTGAACCGCTATGCAGAATAGCAATTATATTCAATGTGCTTCTAAGAT
Source organism: Eupsilia transversa (assembly GCA_914767815.1). Classification (NCBI taxonomy): domain Eukaryota; kingdom Metazoa; phylum Arthropoda; class Insecta; order Lepidoptera; family Noctuidae; genus Eupsilia; species Eupsilia transversa. The sequence goes on from OU611880.1 coordinate 6,037,960, forward strand.
GTAGATATCACGTTTGTTTTAGCATTGAGAGTTCAAAGCCGTAATCTCAGCTGTTTGACTACTAACGTATATTAGGAAATGCTTGGGCGCACTCCGGGCGGAGTCTGGGTGTATGTGCTCGACTGTGATGTAACGTACCCTCTGCGTTTGTGGTAGTCGTATTATTATTTCGCCGTATGAACCACTGAAAATAATTGCTGTGTTAGTAAGGGTTTGTTTGCAAAATAATATACTTACGATGTTTGAAGGACTTGTTTTTGAATGAATGGTGATAAACAGTGGCGGGGCAGGAGGAAAACTGGTAGTGGGGAATTTTGGACACCTCTGTCACATTAGGTACCTATGTGATCTAAAGTTAATAAGCAATAGCACCTCAGGGTTCTGAAACCCATTCTATACCAGGCTAATCATAATTATGTTCTTTGCAATGCAATAATGGTTAGCACAATTTTTTTGGACGTACGATTAATCTGTCTACTGTACTGTTCGATACATAACATGCCCGTTATGCCCAATGCTAATTTGTATTCAACGTAAAGTTGCCCAAACTTCTATATCTTTATCCCCAGAGGCGTATACAATGCACTAACTAAAACCAACGATCAAACATTCCAAAATTAAGTACCTATCTGGTATCTACTTCTAATCTTTGAAATTCGACTCACATGAAAGGCCAACAGTCGGACAGCGTAGGTCTTCGCAAGCCGAGCACAGTGTCGGGCGGTGGGGCAGCGCGCCACAATGGCACGACACCCCACAGGGCTACCCTACCACCCCACTCCGTTGTGTCACTACCCTTTGACGCCGTTGCACCTTCTATGTATCGTGTATCAATGTCCTTAGCCCCTGCAACTGTTGCAATTTGTTCTGAACAAATGAAACTTGGAGATTAGATTACAGAGAATCGGTCACGTTAGCTCAAAGGTGACGTTGAACTTTACAGTTTAAACGATTCATTTGACGGAGTGTTTCGATTTTGTAGTGTAGTGACTTGCAGTTTAGAAGAGGTGTAGGTATGTACTTATTTTATTATTTAAACTTTTATCAATGCTACACCTATCTATACTTATAATAAATCTGTAGAAGTGAAAATTCTGTACATTGAAAATATCAAAAAAATAAATGGCAGGGGGTGTTACTAGACCGACACCGAACCCAAAAGTGTGATTAAATTTTTTTTTGTCTGTCTGTCTGTCTGTTTGTTCAAGTATCACGCAAAAACTACCGGTTCGATTACGATGAAACTTGGTATAATTATTCTTTAATATCCTGGGCACCACACTGGGTACTTTTTATCCCGGAAAAGTATCCTATCCTACGGTTGGGGGGTGTCAAAGTTTGTATGGAAGAATTTTAACGCGCTGTCCGATTAACTCGAAACTCAATATTTATACTTAAACCCAAAAATTAAGAATAACGTGTATCAGGATTTTTCGAAATTCAACCCCTAAGGGGGTAAAATAAGGGATGAAAGTTTGTATGAAAAATCTTATTCCTTGAGGTAATAAACACGAAACTTCGCACGAATAGTTATCTAAATAAATTATAAAGTTTGTAGTTTTTTGTTTTTCTAAATTACCCCCTTTTTTTTTTTTTTTTTTTTTAGTTTTTTTTTTTTTTGGGTGGGAAATCATCCAATGACTTCTCCCGCTCTGGGCGGAGCGGGAGGGCGTGTCAGACTTTTACTGACTAAAACCCACCCGTGTTCCTTCCCTTGCCATGCCAGGGGCCACGGTTTCCCCTTAGGACTACCCGCAACCCCGGCGGGCAACGGTCCTAGCGGACCCCGTCAGTTTTGCTGACATCTCTTTGAGGCGCGCGTGGAACACGACGCGCCGTCGACCCGGGCCGGGTCCTTATCGGGGGCGAGCTACCCATTGCTCACCGCCCGCAAGCCCGCGCCTACGGTGGCCGGGAATCCTCCAAGGAGTCCCGACGCCCAGGGCGTCTCCTACGGCGGCTAGGCGCGTGAGGGCGCGAACTTTGCCTCTCCCTCACGCGCTCCGCCTCCTCCTTCGTCTAAATTACCCCCTAAAGGGGGATTGGGGGGTGTCAGTGTTTGTATGGAAGAATTTTAACGCGCTGTCCGATTAACTCGAAACTCAATATTTATACTTAAAACCGATGGGGATGTATGGGGTAATTTATTTATTTATTTATTTATTTGCATAATGTACACTCAGTTACAGGCTAGGCTAAAACTAAGAGTACATGACCCTGTTAGGGCGCAGCAAGTATTAGTTTCCGACACTCACGCGGGCGAAGCCGCGGGCAGCAGCTAGTCTAAAATAAAAAATAGGTCTCTATCTATCTAACAACGGCGCTACGCTACACTGGTGGTACAATTTTTATCAAAACATCACGGAAATTGTTCTACTGGTGTCGCGTCGCGCCTGTCTGTGGGAGCCTTAATTAGGCGTAATCAGCTATAATGTAAGTATAGTAAAATCGTAAATCTAAACCTTTGCACTTAAACAAATATCTACTAATAAATAGAGTTTCATCTTAAATTTCGCCCCGTTCAAGTCTATTAAAACTTCTCAGAAGTGTGATATTAAGTTTGCATATATATATTTGTTTGTTAGCTACGTATGTGCGTGCTTTGCGTTCTCTTTGCGTATAAATCCAACATATATAGGAATGTAGGTATTAGGCGCAGTGTAAATGAACGTTAGCAACAAAATAATAGAACTTGGGTTCCGCTGATTATTGGCATTTGGTCGTTGATATACCGAATACTAAGGTTATATCCGTTTCGATTGTGATATTTTCGGTAGGTATTTGTCCGTACAGAACGGGACATACCCATGAAATAGCCACTAGTCTCCAAAGAGAACTTTATATTATAGGAACTTAAAGTGTAAATTAAGGTGTAAAATTATTAGCGATGATACCTTTCTTCGTACGTGATGTCAACATCATGGTTCGAGATCTTAGCGTGTGTCTGAAATTATACGTATTTTTTATTAGTAGTTAAGGAGGTAATTAATAATACATACATTACATTTAATTAAACCTATTATCTTTGTTTAGTAGTAATTGTTCCCCTCCGTCCTGTGAAATGGCGTCCTTTCTTTCCATTCTCAGCCAATTCTGCAGTACCTATGTACAGTCAGCAACTAAAGCCGATGAATACTTCAGTTTTCCAAATCTTAATAAATCATCTGCCTAGCCTTTTTTCAACATATCGGGGTCGGCTTCCAGTCCAGCCGGATGCGGAATATGAATATCAGTATTTTACATGGAGTGAGTGCCTATCTGACCTCCACAACCCAGTTACTGGATAATACGATACCCCTTGCGTTATCAGACTTACACTAGGTACCCGTAACGACTGTCAAAGATCTACGAATGACAGCCGGGACTAACGGCTTGACGTGCTTTCCGAGGCATGGAGAGGCCTCGTTACGTAATAGATGGTTACCCATTCACCGACCGACCGCGGCTAGCATAGAACCGAAATTGAAGGATATCTACTATTAGGTACATGGAATGCTAAAAACCATAATTTATCGAATAATTTTGTGTCACTCTAAGCTAAGGTGTCACTTTATATGATGTGTAAAATTAGCAGTGATAGTCGCCTTGTTAAAATCGTTGTAATAGATTCGCAAATACAAAATGTTTTTCTCGCAATACAATATTCTCAAACATAGTAATACGCACTTTCGAACGCTCGCGAACGAATGCTCACGGTGCTGCGGTACAGACGCACACTCACGCACCCGAGGTTCTGGCGCTAATGAATGGGATGGGCGGAATAAAGAATGGGCGCCGCGGTTCACGCGCTAATTTAGGTATTTCCTTCGTATTATTAAAACAAATACACATTTTGAAAATGTGTACCTATATACGATATATTATAAAACATGTACCTAGTATTAAAAAACTGATGACCATCCGTGAACTGTACGCCGCACTAAAGGTTTAGTAGTTTCAATTTTCTTTCTATAAGGGAAACTACAAGTAGTCGTGTTTCTAAAGGATACGATTTATAGAGACCTATTAATTGCATAACTAAAGGTTAAGTACCTAATAACGATGCAGCAAGGGATCAAACGAGCGCAATTATTTTGCAATTACGTATAGTTCTCTCGGTGCACTCTTATTATACTATATATATTATTATATTCCTGGAAAAAAATGGGTTTCTCTGACCACAAATCAATCACTATGCCATATATTATATTCCTGTGAAAATCCAACCATGTATTTAGTTATGACAGTTATGCTACCTGAGAGTTTGTTCCGCTTTAGCAAGTTGGTCTGCTAAATATTTCATTCTGTTGCAGCATTGGAAGCTGACCGATGAAGATGAGTCCGTACCAGCTGGAAGAGATAGTGTTATTGACTTGGTTGACCGTTGCAGCTAGCAGCATAAAGGGATTGTCAAAGTATACCTAATATCTTATACTTTGCCAATAGGTAGGTACCCATATGCAGGTATCCATGAAAGCAGGCGTTCTGTTTGTTGACTTAACTACCTACCTAACGGTTGTTTTTATATGGCATTCTTTAGTGCCATAGGTACTACATTAAGAACAAATTTTTCAATAGTCGGTTATCTTTTATCTGAAGAATATTATTGTCGTGTTTCTTTGGTCACACATGAAAAGTCCAGAATAGGTGATTTTCTGTTTCTTTTTCACATTTTCTTAGTCTCTTACTGCTTCAAGTAACAATGTGTTCAACAAACGTAACTTTTCCGATTTGTAGCATTTTTTAAAGTTTCAAATGCTCATAGTGTAAAATCATATTTTTGGACTTATCATGTAAACCAGACACCACACTATGGTGGTTTAACATAATTTTCTATACAAAAGCAATCAATGTGCCATTTTTATTCCTCAGACAAAGTTTCAGCCCTAAGAAAAGTGTGAAGGATTAATATCCATTATGTCAATATCTAATTGGTTGAAATCAAGTAGACCTACAAGGTAGGTACATATACTTTACCCTCTACGATGCGCCCATGGTTATTGATCATGGTACGGCGACATACATAATTAAAAACTTTTATTACATTGCATTAATTACCGATAAGACTTGATGGATGGTAGGGGCCAGTAATTTTAATGGTAGGCAATTTACATGGAATTTGCTTGTACGTGGTTGTTTTACGGATAAGAATTTACGATATTTGATATTGTTATTTAAGTTCATTAGTCAGTACCTAAATAGGCATTAATTTGTATGATATAATTTTGCATAAATATCAAAACGTAGGTACCTACAGTCAAATAATGACTTGTTTTACAGATTTGAATGTTGTCGTTAAAACAATTGTATGTTAGATTAGATGATCCACTTTCTAATTGCGTAACACATTAATCGATCGATCGAATCGTAAGATTAATCTGTTTCATTTTAACAGTTCAACAACATTCATTGCGTTATTTACGTTGTTGAGCAGATTTTGTTTACGTACTTAAACTTTTCTACCTACTTTCTCTAAATAGTTTCAGATTTTTTCATCTTAACAGATTATCCTGTATTATCATAGTACACACGCAGTGTGTGTATCACAGTAGTTTACTACTGAGAACACCCATTTTCAGCGTATCTCTTGATGAATCTTCTTACATTTCGTTACCAAAAAAAAAAGCCGATTTTGTTACTCCTCTCCTTCTTCAAAGTTGAATGTAAGTAGGTAACAAAAATATGAACTAAAACTACACTGTCTTATGTAGCCTGTCTTGCCTGTGCTTCACCATGTAATTGAATTAAACCTCGTAAGGAACACAATTACTTAGCTACTTACGTAACGACATTATCTTCGTCTTAGGTGTCAAGTCTTCTCCCGTCCTGTTAGTCTTCCATAGAGATACTGAAACTGAGTTAATTATAGCATGAGTTGTGATATTAATCTTACAGATTATAACTATGTAATTCTGGTTTCAAGTTAATTAATGAGCCTAATTATACGTCTCCAGATTACTTGTTTAGGGCCTATAAACAAGTTATCTGATGTACATCGATATATACAATAGTAAATTGAGGTACTTATAGAATAGTAATTTGTAGAGATATAGAATATTCATTAGTCTTATGGGAGACCAAAAGATGCTATAGGTTGTTTAACTTTATTTATTGTATCCTTTCCCTGGTCTTTTATTTTGGTATATGGGCCTAACTTTCGGCTGATACAAGTAGAGTATTTTCTATCCCGTATTTCGCATTTTTCTGCTAGACTAAGAATTTAGATCCAAACAGGAAGTATTTTGCGTAGATATATTCTTCATGTTATCAAGAAGATGAGACCTAGCATCAAGGTGAGGTATGTGATCGCCTGATAGCACCAATGTCCAATTTCCGCGGTATTAAATAAAACCATATAGTTACAATAATTTAAGTAGTTTCAACACTAACCTAAAATTCCCATCGCAGTAGCAAGTATCAAAAGAAACCAGACAGCTGTTTTCCTACAAGAATCGCTTTCGACCGACTTTTGTTTACATTTCCTATGTCTTCTTTTATTGCTGCAACTGAACTTTTGTTCGACGTTATCTTCATAGAGATATTCCCAGATGTTTGCCCGTAACGGATACGTGGATCGCATTTCCCACTTCGGCGTCGCAAGTTTCTTAGATTTGCTTCTTTCGTAAACTTTTCCTGCGGAAATGTAAGTTAAATGGACCGGTGTAACTAGGCCAGCGTGTTTTTGATTTGTATGCAATTGCAGTTGTTATGATGTTAATGATTTATTGTTGAATATTAAACAGAAATTCTACTGAGGTAAACACAATTAATGTATTATGTTCTTGAATCGGACTAGGTTAACAATAAGCACGTCGCTAAGAGACATATCAAACATAATTTTTCAATTTTGCAATTTGATTCTTTTTGAATGTCTTCGTAGTTTTAGGGTTAAGACTTTTTTTGGTAACAATCAAAAGGCTAAAATAATGAGGGAAAATCAGATAGACTGATCTATCTTTATGGTTAAAGGTTAGTCGTTAGTTTCGATATCAAACCAATCTTTGTGATCTACTTAAAGAAAATTGGGCGTCTATAATACTAAACTCTAAAGATGTTACGATATTGGGGATAAAACATATTGAGCTAACATTTACTAATACACTGATAGCGGTAGCTTTTATGGTAGACATGTAGTGATCTATTCGGTTCCATTTCATTACTTATTTTACGACTGGTACAGTCTAGTCTAGCCGTAAGGGACCGGGTGGGCCTCTTGGTAACATAGAAGTCTGGCTAGTGTAAGTACAAATTAATGACCATGGTTTTGTGTAAAATATAAACAGTGGCTTGCAGTGGGAGGTATGCACTGTACCTGTCCTAAAACTAACTTTCAAGCCTAGGTACCGAATTCTGTGCCTACTGGGACAATAAATTGATGCCCTAATAAAAGTAAGGCAGATTTTTTGTTAAGTTTTTATAAAAGAACATTCCTTTTCATATCATATCTTTCATTTTTCAGTGCTTTACCACGAATTGAAAGTCCCGAGTAATCACGACAATATCTACTTAAGCTTCATCTTATATGGACGATATGTTCACGAGAACTGGGAAGAGGCCGTAGAGTGATTGCAAATGTATGTCATCATACTATGGCTGACCCATTTCATGTTACCCCGCAGCCTCATCAAAACTTCCCATATACATTAATGTGACATTAACGTATGGATGTTGACCATCGTTGTACTGTTCCCTTGGGATCTTGTTCTCCTTACTTTTGTCCTACTTAAGTGAAGGTTTTATTTCATCAGCTTATTGCACATAATTTCCTCATCTAACAAACAATATTGGACATGATTATTCCCTCAAGGGACATATTTATGTTCAGTAGCGTTTCTAATGATTTAATAATTATCTCTAGATATATACCTATTAATAGGGTTCTAAAAACTATCAATTTGATTCGAAGCTAACGTATAACTTTATATCTAAAGGCTGCAAGCGCTATGGTGACCTATTTTCGTTTCGTTGGCTTTTGCAATTTGTGCTGACATTGCAGTCTAGGTTCAGGTTTATCTTTTCTCTTAGAATGTAAGTACCTATTTTTTTATTTAATAGAAAAATATTAGGTAAGTGCCTAAGTTTTATTTCTAACGATCCCATGTAGAAATTAATCGAAGAATTTTGTTGGTTAAAAAATATTAAGTAAGAGCCTTGTTTTATTTTGATAACATAAAACGTTTAGTGATTCTTCGTTTCATAAACAAGCTGTTCATTATTATTCGTCTTCATTAAGATAAAAAAAAAAAATAACGCATTATATTGTATACCCTAACAAACACCACAAGCTTCACAATTTTAAATTCTGTAATGACCTTTTTCTACCTCGAATTTCGCAGTTTTCAAGCTAAAGTGGCCTTAATTAGACAGTAAAAGATAATTCGTCTGATATTTAGTGCTGGCCGAGCTTCATTGCTCAGAGAGGCAGGTGGCACGCTCCAATTGCATTACGAAGTGAAATCGGACGAGCCAAATCCGTTTTTGGGTAGCACTGATTATAGTAATGCGGACTTCATTAACTCAGTACCTATTCAATGGAAAAGTTTGACAGTGTTTTGTTACTGTTTGTTGTGCTACTGTGCTATGGAAGCTGGAACATTATTTGATACTAAGTATTTGGAACTTTGAATACTTAGAAAATATCGTCGTTAGGTAGATTTTAGGTATTTTGCTAAATATTTCAGTATTATGTGATGAGAAAACATCCGTTTTTAAAAACATTGAATTTGTTCCCTCTTTATGGTCATTCTTATATGATACATAGGACCTACCTACCTACCGTTTTAACTTGCAAAAATATGAGTCGCGTGTTAAAAAATCGTACACCTACGTTCGAAATTATACCTGCCTACAATTATTAATCCGCGCCATTGTAACATAGGTAGGTACTTAATAATTGCTATAATAAATGTAGGTCACATGGTAACAGTTTTTATTTTATTTAATGCACTAAAGGGAAGCAGTAACGATTCGTCTGTTCATTGCTTCCACATTTGCAGTGACACGGTACACGCATTGACAGTTAGGGGAAAGAGAGATAGAATACTCTTTATTATGCACACCATAAAAAGTAAATGGCCATCACTAAAGGCAGATTATGATAGGTATCTATCGGTTTGTCTACCTAACTCCTATACGTGATGAAGGTGTATGAAATCGTGCTTGTATCACGTATGAATACCTACACTAAAACAAACACAGTCTATACGAAATGCTGTGAAAACAAGAAAATAATACTGAAACAGGAAAAATCTCTGGAAAATGAGTTCAATTTCGTTGGGCATTTAGGTCAACTTGGGGTTGCACAAACCATCAAAAAAACCATATTGTTTCATATAATATTATGTTTAGATAGGTATGTGTGGTTCAGCCGAGCGGACTAAAATGGTGTTCAGTTTAAAGGGGATATGTATGTACGTGCGGTCACCCTTATTGTGTGCGGAAAACTCGAGGACGTCATGAAAACTGTTTTTCAGAAGAATATGCAGGATTTAGAACGTAGGTAGGTGCCTATTATGTCTATAGGAAAAAGTAAGGTTAAAGGTACCTAGGTATACTAGATCTGAAGAGATGAAATCTCTTGGGAGATGCCAAGACTGACTAGGAATGGAACCTACCTGGTATGGTTTATTGATTGAGAAAAACCGTGTGCATCGCAAAACTTGGTGTTTCTTTACTTACTGTTTGTTTGTTATCGAAATAAAAACGGAAAAAGATACAATTTCATGTTTGTAAAATAAAGCAATCAAAACATAGGTATTTAAGGTTTCCATTTATAGGTATTTATCAGATATTCATTATTCAAATAAAACGTAGATAAACAAGTTTCTGTGAAATGCTGACCGCGCGGATGCGAGCTTTTTAGTAGGTTATAATAAATCTTGCACAATTTTTACGTGCACATACCTGTAGGTAGGTACCTATGCAGGTGAAAAATGGCTACAGGATGACTGCCCCAAGCCGTTGTAGCTACATATTAGGCTTTGCTATTTTGATGGGAACCCAGGAGAGATAAGCATTCAAAACGTAACTTAACATAACATCACGCCTGTAATCCCCGAAGGTTCAGGCAGAGGTGTAGCTGTAGCACACTTACATTTCACCAGCTATTTTTAAGTCCCATGAAATAGGGGCGAGCCTATTGCCATCAAAAATGTTTTTTATAGTTAAGTGGGTACTCCTTTCTAATCGAGCTAGAGCAGAATTTAAATAGACGAGAGAAAACAGAGAATTCGAAATCAGAAAGACCTTGTCTTTCTGATTTCGTCGTTCCGAGAGATCCTGAAATTCATAATTCTCTAATTAGGCTACGTTCGAAATGTCGCGGACGAGTGTTACCTACTGTGTATAATATATATATGAGTTGTGTGTTAGGTACTCAGTTTTGAGATTGCTCAGTAGTATTTATTTGTGTACTTACCTACGTTAATTTTGTAGACTACTAGGTTTACTTTTATAATAAACATAGAGGGTGCGTTTACAGACACAAACGATAGCTACCTGGGTATAACTACATAAATACCTACGATATCTAGACCTTGGTACAAATTAAAATGTAGGCCATTCGTACCTACGTAGGTATTCCATTATTCAAGAGAAGTAGGGTAGTTACTTTCACCGTGTGGCAGCTTGAGTCGCCCACGTCCTTGTAAGGTAATTTTTATTATTGTTGATGCCGTACTAAACGTAAATACTGAATCGAAAAATTAACATATTAAGTAGTAATTTTCTCATTGAATCGAGTTTTGATTGGACTTTCACCGATATAATTGTAAATGCTCTAGTAACTAAACGAGCGTATCATTGATTGAACTTCAAATTATTTTCGTTGATTTCAAAGGTCATGCAATTAAGTGCATTTTTGTTTTAGAGTCGAGCATCGATTAATTTTACCTACCTATTGTTTTAACAATCCTATGCTCGTAAACGCACCTTAGGCCTATGTAAGTATCTACCTATAATGGCATAGTATACACACGAGATTGGTAGGTTCATATAAGATCACTCTATTGATTCGATTTCAAAGTGATTTTTGGCAATGCAAAACGTAGATTCGAAGTTATCTTGATAATTCATGAAATCATGACACCCACGCTCACCCTTGTGTGCGCCTCTGTACTTTGTAGGTACCTACCTACTTATTTATAATTTACGCATTCACTGCTAGGGTTACCTACTATCTATGTTAGAGTGATGTTGCTTGAATAAATTCTTGGTTGAATTATTCATAAAACTAAAACCTAAATTGTCTCTGTTTTAGAACTATGCGGCAAAGACAACATTTTACTGCCTAGTTTAATGATAGCATTCATTCCGTGCGTAAAAGCACTAGAAGATTATAAATAAATAAGTACCTAAATTAAGTACCTATAGTGTTTAAATTCTTCATTTAAAATTAAATTAAATTCTATTGAAACTTTATTTTTTTACTGGTTGGTTAGATCAGAGAAAGTGAATAAGGTATTCTTTGTCATTTATAAAAGCAGGTAGGTAGGTACCTACTTAGTGCAAATTCGAATAAAATAAACTTATCTTTATTTATCTAGGCATCATCGTTTTGTAGTCTAAGCATTAATTTATACCTAGGAACTAAGATAAGGATATAATTTGCCATTTATTAAAATGATCTTACCTGACGAGCACCATGGTGGAATAATATTTTTCTCTGATATTCCGCTACTATCACAACTCTCACAAGCTTTTCTATACGCGCTTCTAGTAACGATTACCATTTATGCGTATTGAGTTATATTTATTATTTATTAATTTATTATAAATCGTTGTTATTTATTTTGGCGCGCGACCAACTCGATGTTTTTATTTTTTCACACTTTGAGGCAAAATTTTCCCTCCAATTCAGCCATAGGTTATCTAGAAAAGGCAAAGAGCGAACCCCAAACTGTGAGCGAGTCGTGCTTACATAGGTAGTAATTTTTTTTTTAAACCGAGCATTTACCGGTAATTTTGTATGAAGTATTATTTTATAATAATCTTGAATCAGTTTTTTTTTTTTTTTGCGGTGACTTTTTAAAATATGATTTAGTTATTAGGTAGTTTTTAATGTCGGTTAGTTACGGTTTTGATAAAATTGTTAATTTATGTACTAGTAGGATGCAATGAAAATCGAAAATATTTATTGCATTGAATTAATTAGGTAATTGTTAGTATTTTTTTTTTCGAAGCCTATTTTCATAATTATTCTAACACTAGGTGACGTACTCATACTTAAAAAAACCATCTAAATCTTCAAAAAAAAACCATTCAAACAGAAGACAAAAATAATATTCAAACAAGATAAATGTTTTACAAAGGTTTTATTTAATTATGTCGTAAAAATATAAGAATCACACAAAACACTTTCATTACTTGCTCTAAAAATGAAATGACCTGACCCTTGTACCGTTGCTTTAAATTACACAGAGATAATTATCTGTTCCCGGATATTACATCTTGAAATTTAAATTTCATGGGCGAGGTTTTAAACTAGAGGAATTATTTGAAGCGGAACAGTCCGTGAGCTATGTTTGTGCTACTGGTTGTTGTTATTGTTGCGTCGCGGGCTTGTGCTCAGGACCAGTCTATGAGCACCGTGCCTCCGTCTAACTCACCACCCATGCCGTTCCTGGACTTGTTCACTGGTGCATCCAATTATTATTCGGAACCTATACGAAAGACGTATTCTGACCCACCGCACTATGTGTCGTGTCCAAAAACCGACACCCTGTCAACTTTTGCGAACATACTCGGGAGTGCTGCTAAAATAATGTTCTCAGCTGCTCTCATTGCATTCCTCAAAGTGATTGTAGGAAAACTGCTTCTCCTGCCAGTCGTGTTTATACTATTTGTAAAAATTGGATTCAAAGCGTTCCTGCTATGGCCGATGATATCGAAAATGATGAAATACTTCAAGAAGAAAAAGAAGAAAGGCCTCAAATCAAGAATGATCACGGATTGCTCCCAGAGGTTTGCTTGTGTGATTCAAAGATCCGCTACAACAAGTTGGTCTAGTTATATAGGAGCAACTGCAACATTTTTCTTAATTGACGACCTCGAAGAAGATAGTTCTTTAGCCAAAAGCATGCTTAGTATTTTATCCGACGATAAAATAGCTCAGTGTATGTCACTGGACTGTAGTTCCGGAATCGATATAAGCTGACATCTTAATGTTTACTAACATTCAAGTATGTAGGACAATGCAGTTGCTTCATTCACAACGTGACCCAGATATTCTGCGGCTAACATGAACTGCCAACTTGCAAATTGATGTTTCACTAATTTATAAGTAAGTGTGTTTAGGTATCTGTACATATTTGTTGTAATTACTCAGCCACAATGAGTCAAGTGTGTGTTGCATTTCCGTTGCTCGTGTTATTTTCGATTCGATTCGTTTATGGGTTTCCGGGTGACAATGTTATGTTAATGCCTCCATTTGAGGTGCGGAATGTGGACCCGTATCTGACAAACCCGTTACAACCGAATACGTTCCAGTTTCAAGCAAATAGAAATAAACCGCAGCAAGTGCTTAACACTAACGTCATGCACAGGAGGCAACCGCAAGTTCCTGTGAAGGAGAAGCCAAGCAACCAAAACATGACGTTTGGTGAATTTATGGAAGCTTTGAATGTAGTTTCTCAGCAGTCTCAACATAAGGAAGAAGAATTACAGCGACTCCGGACGGCTGCATCAACTGGGCGTGATGATAACCAGGCTTATCCCACCCTTCCTCGGCCCACGGGATACTCGAGACCAAACTACGCACCTCCGGCGACCTACCATGAGACTGCTTCCACCGCTCCGCTCACACCGCCCTCATCAGCACAACCGAAAATTTCCTTACTGAAGCCCGACTTCTCCAGCCTCATGCCCCCAGTGACTACAAAAGTTTCCAGCAAATTCAGCGGTCTGATCGGTTTAATCTTTTCACTCCTCAGCGGTGGCTCGTCGGGTTCACAATTTTCCGGATTGAAGGACATCCTTATCGAAGGAATTATAAGACCACTATTGGTCGCAAAAGGAGGTTTAAAAGCGTTGATTAGTAAGTTGTCTATCCCTGTAATAGCTTTATTGTTGATAAACATAGAAGTGTTGATAACTATTTGGTGGTTGTGGGAGGAGTGTCCTGTACATTTGCCCGAGCCTGCTCCTTCCACTCCAACTTATTCAAAGCCGGCGGCATCAGCGTCTTCTTATGATAGTAACTATAATTCTTATAGATAAGTGTATTTATGTCGGACATTATCCCAGTTAAATGTATATTTTATAGCTTTTCAATAAGATTATAGCAGTTCTAGTATGTATTGTATCAAAGTGTGTTGTTTGTGTTGTTGTAAGACTGAATGTAAAAAGGAAAATTAAAAATGTTATTTTGTAATTGTTGATTTTTATTTGATACCATGTAGGTTTCCCTTCAGATTTCTTAAGCCTGTAATGAGGACAAAGTAAATTCAATAAAATATGACGGAAAGGTGTTCGTAGGTAGGTAATAATAATATCAACCTATAGACATTCCAGTGCTAGCAAAACACCATTTCAAACAAACGTTGTTATAACTAATACACACTAACTATGCAAACATTAGCACAAACAATTACTGTATAATATTGCTGTGATAAATGATTTTCAGCCGTTGATTAAATAAAACTATTTAAATAATGTTGGCCTGGCTTTATATTGATCGCTACAGTTAATATCATAATTAAACTGTAGTCAAACAGAATTAAGTTAAATTAATGATTTGCAGTGGGAACGTTTGCTGTTCATGCAGCCATCCATTTGGGCGGTCATATTTAATTAATAAATCACAGGGGCCATAATATTTTATTTTATTCAATATAGCTTTTAATATTTTTTATTGCAAGCGATTTTAATAAAGGTAGGCTATATTGAATTTCAGTAATAGCCTAGGATGTAGAAACTCATGGTTCTGTACCTATGTAAGTATTTTATTTCATTAGAACAGTTATTATATTACTTAGGTATACAACGTGTTACGTTAAATGCGCAAAACCGGAAAATAGTGTGATCAGAATAATGAGCAGAATCAATTAAACCACTTTTTAATATAGATCACATTTTTCAATAAAATCTTCATTAAAAACGTTGCCGTGTCTATTTATTAATAGGTCAAGCCATCACATGCGCAAACCCGCCAAAATAGGTAAACAAACACAAATTGTTGTCGAACAATTTAAATTTTTTCATACGCGGGATAATAATATCTTTTTCATCCCACCATCTCGGAAAGAGTATTTTTAATCTTCAATATCTGAGTGGAAAAGCCGTTTTTATTCTCTAGAGGATAAAGTAAATTGAATTTAGAACATCGTGTGCACTAAGTTTGTGAATTAAAAAAAACATTAAACCTATTTACTGCTACCTCTATGGTGCCGAATATATCATACAACTTTTTTTTAATTTGTTAAAAACTCAGACTCGGAACCTTCTTGGTGTTCTTTTTTCAATTTGCTTTGTACGCGGTTCTTTACGCGGCATTTTTTCACGTCATTGTTAAACCTTATATTAAAAACAAGAAACTTGAAAACAAGTGAAAAAACTAAAATGAGTGATTCTAGCGACGAGGAAGTTTGCTTGACGCCAACAGAATTAACTGAAACTGTTAATAATGCGCAAATGAGCTTTCTCCCTCAACAATCACGCGAGAAGTATTTAAAACAGTACGATATGTTCAACACGTGGCGACTAGCAAAAGGAGCCAAAACTTTCTCAGAAAACGTTTTGCTGGCATATTTTATAGAATTATCCGAGAACAAGAAAGCAAGCACTCTATGGAGTACGTATTCGATGCTAAAAGCAACAATAAAGATGAAAAAAGACAAACATATCGATACCTATCCTAAATTAGTGGCATTTTTAAAAAGAGCCTCATCTGGTCATCAACCAAAAAAATCGAAGGTTTTCACAGTATCTGATATTGAAAAGTTTCTTAACGAAGCACCCGATTCCGTATATTTGGCGGCAAAAGTAAGTCAGTTGCACATTCAGTATCTACTTAAGTATATTAATCTCAATTAAATAGTATACTTAGTAGATGTTGATAGGCATAATTATGCGTTCATATCAATTTTATTCATTTATCTACTACAATACTCTTTACGTTACAGGTTGTTCTTATTATTGGAATAAACGGAGCATGTCGAACTAATGAACTAACACAACTTAATGTCAAAAACATTGAGAAACATTCAGATGACTTACTATTAATTAATTTACCTAATACAAAGACAAAAAGAGACCGCAACTTCGTCATTCGCAAGGAATACGTAACGATTGTTGAGAAATATCAAGCCTTACGCCCGCCTAACACTCCAATCAATCGATTTTTTCTACAGTATCGCAATGGAAAGTGTGTTAGACAGCCTATGGGTACTAATAAAATTGGCAGTATCCCACGAGAAATAGCAACATTTCTTGAACTTCCAGAACCCCTGTTGTACACGGGTCATTGTTTCCGACGAACTTCAGCCACACTTTTGGCTGATTCCGGAGCTGATCTCCTGTCCCTTAAGCGCCACGGAGGCTGGAAGTCCAATGCAGTTGTAGAGGGATACATAGAGGATTCCATCCAAAATAAGTCTAAAATATGTGAAGGCATCGTAGGAGCCATTACACTGAAAGAGCCTCAATCGGATCCTTGGACTGGCCCTTCTACATCAAAAATAAGCCGTTATGAAACACCTAACCATCTCCCTCTCTCTCCAACATTCACGCCAAGGGAATCCGATGAATCGGTACAACTATTAAGTATGACAGATAGTTTACCGAAAAACAGTACACAAGTGACTAACACCAATATTACAGTACCAAACAAAAATATTACACTCAATTTAAATAACTGTAGCAACGTTACTTTAAAATTTTCTTAATTATACCTTAGTAATATTTTGTTATAATTTAAAGATTATTCTATATTACTTACCTGTCATAATGTAGTAATTAATACCTAAACTGAAATAAAAGTGTACCTATCTTGTGATTGTAAACGTTTTTTTTTTTGCATTTAGTCATTTCCTCGCTGAGGTGGAATGAAAAGTTACGTGTTGCACTCGAGTGCAAAGATTTTTCACCTCGTGCTCTTTTGATTCCCTCGCTAACGCTCAGGATTCTAATTTTGAATCACTCGCTACGCTCGTGATTAAATTTTAGAATCCTTCGCTTGCTCGGTCATCAAAATTGAACACGCGGTTAAAAAGCAACTTTGCACTCTTGTATAACAAATAACTATTATTTCAATGCAAAGAGTTGCCAGTAAAGCTAAAACAGCACATAAAACCTTTACAATTTTTTTAATGATATTTTTTCTGTCGGAAATAGGTAAATTGAATTAAAAATCAGTTGGGGTGTCTGAGGTTTTGCGCATTTAACGTTACACGTTGTTTATGTAGGTACATATAAACTAGGTAAGGTCTCAACTCACTCAGCTTATCTAGGGCTAAGACGCCTATCACGTCCTAGTTTTTGAGCTGCAAAGAATTTGCGCAGCAAACTCTTCAGTTAGGTACCTACCTATAAATTAATACCTATAGGTATTTGTTTCTACCATACCAGTCGTGTCACAGCACAGCTCTACGACCACAATAGATCTAACAGCTGTCTATTGGTTTTGCTCTCTGGTCATCTGTTTTTTTTCTTCTATCAACGTTCGGTTATCGTCAGATACGACCGCGCTTGGAGTATGAATACAACGAGTAGTGTACTTAAATACGCCACTAGCAACATCTGGAAAAATCGTGGTATAAGTTATGAAAACAAATCCCGATTGGTCAGAGCGCTAGTTTTCCCGATTTTCCTCTATGGAGTTGAGTCTCGATTTAACTTACTGTCCACTCAGTGCAAGCTTTTATGAGTAATGGTGCAGTTCAACTCAGAACTTAAGGAGCTCAGCGACTCGACGAGTAATAGAACACACACATAGACTCACGCCGTCTTCCCATGGGGGTAGGTAGAAATTACAGAACGCCACCTGCTACGATACTTACATACTCCTTTTGCCTTGTTAACGTTCATACATCTGGTCATACACGCACGCCGGTTGCGAGTACTACGCACCTGACCTTTCTGAAGAACATCACCAATAAGGAACAATACAAGTTATCATATATCACCATTACAGACAAATGCACTGTCTGGACAGGTCCACTAAAATCTGTGTGGTTCTTTCCAGAAAAGACCATTTCAGACGCTAATCTATATGATCCTCATATTGGCCTGACCAAGATTATGTTTGGACTTTAAAAGAGACTGCGACCTTTGAGACGTTTCGGCCTTTCTTCTTAGAGTAGTCAGAAAGGGAACGCGAACCTCATCTAACTTTTTTCTATTTATTTTTAATACGACTTGTAAAAGTGGTTCCGATATCCTATTTACAGAATAAACAATGTCTTTTCATTTGTTGTTGAATCAGCCCAATACTATGCGCTCTACGGTCGTAATACTCTAGCGATGTACTAGTTTCGGTAATAAAGTGTGCAGATGGGTATAAATGCTGTTAGGTGTCAGGTGTCTACATTCGTTACCCAGTCATGTCCTATTACCCCAAATTGGGTCGTGACGGACAGAAGACACTATTGTGATATTAGAGACTGGCTTATTCGATAAACGGAGTCTGAGAACAGTTTATCGCGTCTTTAGTTGCAATTTGGCAGTCTAGATTTTAATAGGCCATATTTAATGAACACGAATATCACGACCTGCTATGTAAATAACAGTAGCAGGAATATGTTAAAACATCGTCCACATAGACAAAGTTGGAAAATACGTATTATTGAAGGTAACTCAAAAAGTACCCAAGTAAAGTTAATAAAATTTATATGGGACCACGTCGAGAGCATACCCTTTCAAACCCAAAGAGTTTTCGAAATCGGTGAACATACATAAAAAAATAAAAAAACATACTTAAGCTACGAACATAGAACCTCCTCCTTTTTGGAAGTCGGTTAAAAAGAGTAGTTGCACATAGGTTTAGGTGAGAATTTCAGTTATTCAATGCAGTAGGTGAAGGGACCTCTTAGTAGCCTGTGAGGTTGTTATGGAAAGTGGGGATAACAACGTATCATCACGCCTGTATTCCCCAAAGGGTTAAGCAGAGGTGTACCTTTAGTACACCCATATTTCGCCAGTTATGGTTTCTTCTTGTCCTAAATCAGCATTTTTAATAAGAAATGGCCTCGATTGATTGATTGGCTTCGTAAGCACGAGCAAAAGTAATATCAATTTATCTTTATAAGTCAATGCTGACCGTGATCATTTGTGTGGAAAACAAATTGTTAAGACATTCAACGGGCTTTCCCCATGGATGATTATCGTGAAATTAATTAAATTGTAGTTTAATTTGATTTTCTTTTGTTGGGTTCATTATTACGAGGTTTCGAGCTTAAACTAATTTGACATTTTTAATGCTCCTACGATCATACGTACTTTTTAATCACTATAGTGAAGGAAAACAGCTCGTGAGAAAATCTGGAATATTACTAAAGCATATCCATAGAAAATAGATCGATTTGCAGATCGCAATGATTGAAAACATTATTTGTTTGCCCATAGTTGCTTTCTATCCCATTTTTGGGCAAAAGCCTGCCCCTTCTGGTCCTTCCAGGAACTCTTAAAAACAAAAATTGAAACAAGTATTTAGAGATTCCTATTTTAACTGAAGTTGACATTTTCCGACATGATAGTGAAAAGACAAGTCTGCCAATTTTGTGCTGAGACATACCGCACTTACAAATGTTTATGAGGCACTATAGTCAGTAACCCCTCAGCCATGCATAGCACATAACGCGAAAATTAAAAAGACCCGACAACTTAATAAAGCATTTAATGTCGTTACAATCGTGAGGAGGGTAACGAGTGTACGTGTGAGCTCATTAATACCCTCCCGTTACCCTTGCGTCCACGTCCGAGCCACGTTCATTAACATTATCTAATTGTCTGAACGATTGTTTGATCGAGCTATTTTCTCCTCCCATGCTTCTGGCTGTTGTTTTGGCGTGCCCCCTGGATATGTTAGTTCGTCACTGGATGAACGAAGTTATGGAAGATTTTTTTTTTTTATTGCACACTGGATCTTTGAATAACGAAAGTGAGTACCTACCTAATACAAAGGAAGCATTTTTTTTAATTCATTCCATATTGGGGTTCAAAAGGGAATGAAAGTATGTACGAAAAGTTTTTACTTTTTGGGGCGATGGGAAATCCAGTCAGAAACACAGCTTGTTTAAAAATAACTCGCAATCTATTGACAGACAGCCATCAATAAATTACTGCTCCATTAAACACTTAAATACATAGTTCCTTACTTACCACCACGTTTTATAGTGTTCAGTAAGATATGTTTTCCATTTTATCTAAAGTAATCTTCATAAATGTGGGCAATATTTAACAGATTATCCGCCATTTAGGCACGCAGCGAAAGCATGAACCAATCACGATTATTACGCACGAATTATGGCCAATAGCCGTCAGTTTTGTGGGAACGCTGATTTTCTAACACATTTAGGGGCCGACAGGCGATCGATCTTGCGTTAATGGTTAGGACCACAATTTTATATTGATAATTTGTTACCTACCTGTTCTTTATTGTATTATATATCTATATCCTAACTTCCTTACCAATATTATAAATGCAAAAGTGAGTTTGTTTGTTTGTTAGGCTTTCACGCTAAAATGGCTGAACGAATTGGAATGATATTTGGCACATGGGTAGACCCGGAAAAGAACATAGGCTACCTTTACGACATAGGGTAAATGTATTGTTACAAAATAACATTTGACCTTTGAAACACGCGCCATAAGTAACAGCTGTCAAAATTACAGTGTTGCCAATATAGGAGTCTCAAATTGGATCACCCATAGGCAATCTTATTTATCTTCGCTACAAGTAATTGACATTTCTACTAAACTACCGGCGGCTAAAAGATGAGTATGTGGTATTAGTACTCAAGTTTTACTCGTTAAGTATAGTATTGAGGTCGAATATCAAAAGTTGGAGCAACTTCTAGGATAACACAATATGGATCATGTTTGGCTAGGTTGTGTTAATCTTAAGATAAGTAAAAGCGTGGGTATTGCTTAACCTGTATATACTGCCTATAACTGGTATCAGTTTTAATTAATAGGTTGTGGATTCAATTGATTTAATTCATCAAAGATTTTGTGTCAGTCCTTAGCTGTGCGATGTGGCACATTCTCGAATCATATTGTAGTGGAACATTTTCAAAAATCAGAAGGCCAATTTTATTCTCGTATTTATAAAACGTTCACATTCAAGTCACAATTTGTCAAACTTTTCAAAAATGTTGGTTAATTGATTGTATTTTTGACAGATTGTGAATGAGTTGCGAATGCGAACGTTCTCAAAAATTACGGGAATTGCCCCTCAGATATCTAACCGATGACACTACCCACAAACGCGATCTTCTTATAACGCGGTGGGGCATATCTTTTGATGTAAATCGATGATTTTATGACTTGAGTTGCTATCTACACTCTAATAATATTGAATACAAATAAAGAGCTTAAGTTTTGTACCTACGTTTGTAAGTTTAGATGTAGGAGGTAATCTCCCAAACTGCTCATCCGATTTAAATGCTTCTTTCACTGATAGAAAGCTACACTATTGCAGAGTGCTTTAAGATATAAAAAAAATATAGTTTTGGCGTCCACGCGGACGGAGTCGCGGGTAGAAGCTGTGTCATTATTACGTTCACAGTCTTTGACAGAAGCTATTTCTGTAATCCTTTGTTTTTTATGAAGAAAAGAATCTTTATGTAGAGCGAAGATACTTTTTCTGTTCACAAAAGGACAAAGGTGAACCAAGATTTAATGGTATTTTTTAATAATAATAATAATATCCTAGGCTATTATTGTCTCACTGCAAGGCAAAAGCATCTTCTCATACAGAGAAAGCACGAGCGGTATTTCTTACGTGAAAATGTTTTCATAACCACGGTTAGTTATGAGCTTGGTGATTACATACTGGCAAATGTGAATTTCTTCAGAAAATGTTGTCTAGAAAATTCACATTTTCACTTCAAAAGTTTTCTGGGAAAAGCGGTCTAACCCATCCTAACGTCACCAAAAGGTACAAGGTTACGCAAGATGTCAAAAGTAGGTCGAGTTGATTTCGGAGAAGGATAGTCCAGGAATATTTAAAGTCAACCTTGTGAAAATGCGTCAGCAATTGAGGTTTCTAACGATTTTAACAAAAGTATCAGATGTAAGTGTAAACAGGTTTGTTTACACTTACATCTGATACTTTTCTTACCTTTCAAGTTAAATTCTTACGCAATGACTCACGAAAGGGTAACCTACATATTCAGCTGTACATTATAAGGTTTCTACTTGATATTAAACTTTCAGTTTTGTCAACAATTAGTGTTTGATAAATATTATTTAATTGTAATTGAAAAATCATCGACGAAAAATTATCCGATATTTATTTAAGGTGGTGTAAACTTAGAATTTCAGGTCTATGTAGGTATTCAAATAATCAAATCAAAGCACTTAATTTATGTGGCACTACGAAAGATCCCTCGCGTGCCTCGGAAAGCACGTTAAGCCGATGGTCCCGGCTGTCTTTCGTGGATCTTTTACAGCCGTTATGGGTCGTCAGAAGTCCGAAAGTCTGACAACCAGTGTTACCTAGAGGTATCGTATTACCCAGTAACTGGGTTGTGGAGATCAGATAGGCAGTCGCTCTATGTAAAATACTGGTATTCAAGTTGCATCTGGTTAAACTGGAAGCTGATCTCAAAATAGTTGGGAAAAGGCTAGGTAGATGACTACGGATTATTTTCCGCGGATCCAGTCCGAGCATCCAGTCCGGGGAGGTTCTACCACCAAACCTATCTATGTCTGCTGCCAAGCAGCGTATTCAGATTTGAAGGTTATGGGTACTTGTGTACACATGAGACATTTTACTTTTGTCTCTAGAGGACGCTAATGAACCTGCCTCTGCTCGGTAGCTGTTAGGTACCTACTTTGTGGGCCGCCTGCCCATTTGGTACCTAAGCTTGTACCACCGTCTTCCCGACGATATATTAAAATAAAAAATAGATATTTATTTCGAATCCTCTCCGTCTCCTACCTAATTACCTACTGCTGGTATCTACTACAAAAACACGCAGTTTCCTTATACGAATTTGTAATATTTTTAAGCTACCAACACATACTATGTTACATTTCAATTTGAAGCCCTTCGTTATTATGTGGTTACTTAGCGCTCGCTAATTGCTTTTTAAAGGAAACCTATTTCTTTCATGTGAGAGGTTTAAGTTTGAAATATTCTGCTAATAATGACCTTTTATGTTCTTACATGAGATGCGGGAAGCACGGAACCGGTCGAAGGTGGTGCCTGGGGGAGGCCTATACCCAGCAGTGGGAGTCTATCGGCTGAAAATGATAATGGTGATTATAATGAGATGTGGTGATTGTGGCTAGAAACGATTTTTAGTCTATCAAGGCCTGGTTTAAACGAGTTTCTCTTAATGTGTCCTTCTGAAATGTCCAGTTTGTACCAAGCAAAGTAGAATAAGAAATGAGAGGATGAGAAGAGGTGTCTCGAAATCTACCAACTAAATCTGTCGCAATCCACTAGAAATATAGACTTCTATCAATCCCGGCTTTCCTTTTTTCACAACCGTCTTACTCAGCCGCAGTTTACAGTCTTCTCTAGAACTGAGGGCCCTACGCCACGCTTGCCCATGGAATCGTCTGCTCCAATGGCCATCGGTTCTTCGACAGACTCGACCCGGCCAGTGCCACTTCAGCTTGCTAACTTTGCAATCAATGACGGTAACTCCGGCTTTTGTGGTTGGTGTGGTTTATGTGGTAAAAAATAAGGCACTTACATAATATTATTTCCTAGTAAATAAAAATCAATATTTGAATACTCCGCCTAGCGCAACGAACATAAATATTCAGCTTATTATTTTAATTAATAAATTAATATGGCACTCGTGTACGGTCGCGTACTTACCTACTATTCAGGGCACCGATTCAAAAGCATAATATAATTATATGAGCGGAAGTGTACCTATATGTATGGATAACATAGAATTATGAAATGTGCTTCATTATGTATGTTACTGTTAAACCTTGAATAGAGGTATGCTTTCCTTCTAGCCCTGAATATTTTTAACAATAAAAGATAAGAATCAAATGAGTACCTTAAAAGTTTTCATGTGACCATGATATCAACCATGATACCAACTGGGGCTACTTCTGGCGATGATAGCTACCATGGCATGAGCAGCTCTCACCCTTGCACTGTTTGACCACCGTACAACGTCAACGAGACATCAATGAAAAACGAGATCATTCGAACCGAACGTGACGTCCCATTGACGTTGTGCGTTGGACGCGCAGCCTGTAATGTATGTATCGTTATTTAGGCGCCGCCGTCACCTCGTTCTCGTTGGCGACCGTTGACATGACGGTGGATAAACGGCCTACGGCAGACTTTTACCTGGTGGCGTATGGTGTCTGACTCGCAATTGAGCCAACCCACGTCAAACTCCCATTTTAAGAAATTGCCTTGTAGGTACTTACCTAATTGTAATAATTTAGGATAGTTTACACTGATTATTTTAAAATTAATTCCGAGCTTATGTGTTGTGGAAGGGAGCAGTGGTTGTCCAGTGGTAACGGCCTGACTTACGAGTTGTAGTTTGAGGGTTCGAAACCTAGAAGGCGCTATACTTTGTGTAAAAAATTTCATCACCACTGCTGCCAAACATCGTGATGAAACCGTCATGTCCTAGATTGAACCAAAAACTCAAAGACATGTGACATCTAACCAACCGGCATTGGGCCCGCGTCGTTGATTATAGCCCACTCCCTCTCGAGGAGAGGAGGCCTGTGACATAGGTCCCAGGAATGGGAACTTTTTAAACTGATTATGAGCTGCTCTCACCCTTAGGCAGAGTTTTACATGATTGCGTATGATTGATCTGATTCGCAATTATTTAGATTGAATCGGGAACTATGGAGTATAATGTTAAAGAATAGACTACACGGCAGGGCTTTGACAAAAAAAAAACAACATTAATACGTGTTTCTGAGTTAAAAAACTACAATCTTCTTTTGTCGAACGCAACCAACAATCAACACAGCCGACTGTTGTACGTATGCCTAACGAATTCACGAATTCACGATACAATAACTAAACAACGTTATTGGAAACGTTCGCACCTTGTTTTGACTATTCAGTTTCCTACGAAATTGTTCGGGCAATCTCAGCAACACAATACGTAAACGTAAACGTTTGCATGACGTAGCCCTGCTACCATCTAACCATGGGATATTCGTTTTCCGTTGTTTGTGTGAAGGTATCAACAGTAAAGTCTCCCGCATGGTAACGGAATTGTCTTATAAATCATTCAACGGCTCTTATTAAGTATTCTTTTGAAGAATTGGGTCGTTGTTTCAGTTTATAAAGAGCCAATTAGGTATGCTTTGAGACATTCATGTAATGAGGGATCTATTCCTGTAACCGACTGCCTTGTTGGTCAAGTGGTCACAAGCTACTGCTGAGCATGAGGTCCTGGGTTTGACTCCTAGGTTATCGTCCAGTTTTCCCAGCATATTGGATTCTCCATTGGAAATGTAATTTATTTGCTTACCCTTACCCCC
This sequence comes from Eupsilia transversa, assembly GCA_914767815.1. NCBI lineage: Eukaryota > Metazoa > Arthropoda > Insecta > Lepidoptera > Noctuidae > Eupsilia > Eupsilia transversa. Next base: position 6,063,583 of record OU611880.1, read on the forward strand.
AGATTTGTCCATTCTTTGGTTGCCAATACTTAACGAGGAATCCCTTATCAATAAAAAAATCATCAATGTGTTAAATTACTGATGACATGAATGGCTTGACTGGCACTAATTTTAGTCACTTCCTGAGACCTGATCTGACCTGACCTGATTTTCAAATCTGATGATGATAAAGAAAATTACAATATTATTAATATAAACACTGAGCCATGGGTCTGATGCGGGACATCGGCTAAAACGACAAACTTCCATATAAACTTTCATCTCCTATTTACACTCCCCTTTAGGGGGTGAACCTTTAGGGGGTACATATAGGAAATGTTTTTTAATAGCCTTATTTTTGTTTGTTTTAGAGACGAGAGACTTCATAGCCAGAAGATCAGAACTAATAAAAACGAAACATAAAACAAAGAAAATGAAAAAAGTATTACTAACTAAACTAATCTTTCATACAGATTCAAAATAAAATACACATAATCCCGTCATGCCGCCGACGCGTCAAAATTTAATCGGAAATTTCGCACAATCATAATTTAATGACGACTATATCATCCCTAGAAACTTCCATCCAGAACAAGCTACATTTAATAAATTTGTCCTCGTAATAGCAACAATTGACAACTGTAGGTTCAGAACGTGACTCGAATAACCAGAACCTACTGCGGCCTTCAACTAACATACTTAGTTAGGTCTTGCCTACTTAATTTAGTCCGTTTCTCCTCCAACGAGTCCGTTCGACTTTTCTCGTTTTCCGACGTCAATTCTGACTTCTGAGATGTGTGTTATCCTTAACATATACTGAATAATACATACCCAGTTTGCATGACAAGTGAAGCCACAGAGTGATGGCAATACGAATGGTGTAGGTACGCCGTACCTTCGTTATGTCGAAGTGTGTCCCCCATTGATGTATTATACATCAATGGTGTCCCCTCATTCATTTTGTTCGGTTGCTTTTATTGAAAGATAAAATTTAAAACTCATTTTTATATTTCATTTTTTCGAATATTTTTATTTCTAATTAAAAACGTATCAGTTCACATAGTTGTAAGCGTTAATTAATCTCCTTTGTGCGAATATCGACATTATTCGTGAAACCTCTGAAACTGCTTTCATAATAATCGAAGCGTTCTACTTACATAAAATTGGGTCAATATTCGCGTACAAACAGAGAGGGAGCGCGAAAAGTTTATCCTAAAACAGTAATGTCACGAAATAGGTTCTTAACCTATTTCGCTAGTGAGTCTACAGCTTCAAAGGACTGCGACACAGCCGTTTGTGACCATTCGATAAAGTAAAAAGATTGTAAGAAAATTAGCTGGCTAAAAGGTCATGCCGTGAGCATTTTCTTTATCTCTACATTTTCCTAATCTAATTGATATCTGCTGAAGCAGACAGTTTGTTCTTTTTAGCATCTTTCCTTGTTTCGTCTTTAAAAGAACTTCATATTTGTTATTATAATGTGTCAAACATAATGAATGATACTTAGGCAACGTCTGAGTTTGCTTTTTATGCCCTTCAAACATAAATCGTATAGGTCATGTAGACGTAAGTACTCTGAAAACGAACGCTCTTTTTTACGAGCTTCGAGCTTATTCTGCAATTGGGAATCGCGGTTATTTCAATAAAATCGGATCAAATTAAGGTTTCGTGTGAACAGGATACTGGAAATAAAAGTAGGCTACAGGCGACGGTCGTTCGTTTTGCAATTGAGTGTTTGTGTCGGTGCGGCGTGAAGTGTGTTGCGTGGCGCGGCGCGGGCTGCGCGGCGGCTCGCGGCGTCGATAGCGCACCGGCCTGACGTCGCCGCGCTCCCCAGCACCCCCGCGACCCCGCCCCGCGCCCGCCAGCGGCGCACGTCACACTCGACACCCGCGACACCCTCGGCACCCGAGCCGAGTCGTGCCGACCACCACACCGCGACGCGCACCATCACCCCCGTGACTGTTTACTGTGAACCCCATCAAGATATAGCCCTAGGAACCACCCAGTGTCGCGATCTGTGCAGAATCAGTATCTGGTGAAAACAAACACATCACAAGGCATTAGCGCAGGCGCGCCGCAAGCGGACATGATGAGAGCGGCCATCTTGGCCGAGGACGCACTTTCGCCTCGCCCCAGCTTCAAAGCTCGTTTCGAAAGCTCCACATAAGCCGTAAGAAACAAGCGATGCGTCTTGAAGCAAGATCCGCGGCGTGCGCCCTCTGAGGCCGCCCCGCGCCGCTATCGATCCGGTAGCGTCATGGCGCCCGCGGAGTGAATGCGGACATCGGGACAGCGCCGCAGCCCCCGAACGCTAGCGGAGCGCCCGCCCAGTGATAGTGCTAGAGTGGTCGCGCGGCATGTGAGACAGAGTGTTGGCGTGGTTGGGAGGGCGCGCGGGCGGCGGCGGGCCCGGCTGACCGCGCGCCATGGGCGAGGAGTACGCGCGCTCACCGTGCGAACGTTTCCCGGCGACGGGCGCGTTCAGCGTGGCGCCGCCAGAGAGGCTCAGCCCGCCGCCGCCCGCGCCGCTGCCGGATCGGTTCTCAGCGTCCCCGCGGCGGGTGCGCCGTTGTGCGGAGGCGGAGCGCGCGCGGCGGCCGCGCTATGTGCCGCCAGCGGCACACGTGCCCGTGGAGCGCTACGTGCCGCGGCCGCCGGCGCCGCTGCGGCCTCCGCCCCCGGTGTACTGCGGGCTGGCGTGCAGGCCGCCACCACCAGCGCCACGCAAGTGCTGCGGGCCGGCGTGCCGCGAGGACATCGCAGGGTCGCCGCCGCCGTCCCGCTACGTGGAGTACGTGGGCGCGGCGGCCGCGCGGCGCCTGGCCTGCACACCACCGCCACCGCCGCCGCCCGCGCTGCAGCTGCCCTGCGAGCCACAGGAGCCTCCGTGCTGCGTGCAGGCTCGCAGACGACCACAACCACCACATGATTGGTAAGTACCTCACCAGAATGAAAACACGAGAACATCAACATTTCTGAGTTAAGTCCGATACGAAAATGTTTACTTACCCATCAGAATCTCTGACTACCCTCTTTTAACCAAATTATCCGACTTACCACTAAGTGATGTTAATTTTGATCTGATTTCATAGAAATAACAAATCAAGTACAGTCACAAACTTGTAGGTAATTAACTAGATGCGCAATAGATCTCGTAACTCGACTATGTGAGCGCCATATAAAATAAAGCGTTTTTAATAATTCGCCGATGATGCGAGAGGCCGGGCCGTTATAATTGGTTAATATTTTGTGGATGATGCCGATAACGTGTGATTGATGGCGGCTGGCTAACGATCGACGTTTGAGAGCTACTCACATGTACGCACTGATTAGCTCCTCGCCAACGTTCGGCATTTCACTAAATATTCGGCGAACATTTCGACATCTACGAGTGTGTAGCATCTGTTGGCTTGTATTGTTGTACCTATTTCTATGTAGTCTTGCGTGCCTTTATATCTCTCGAACCTTTGGTGTCGCGGACCAATCTTTCATTAAGAAAAGCTAGCGATTTCTCAATTTATAACTTTTGTGACGTCATTTCTTCGTTCTTTTCTACGAACGATGAAAACATGGGTCGTGTTTTGTATTTGACACTTAAATTCACAGTCAGACAATAACTGACCACTGTTTTCGCAATTATCTGTTGTGAAACGGAAAATGATTTTAGTCTGCATTAAGCTCTTGGAATTGTACCAAAATTGGTTAGTGTCTACATAGTTCAGTTTTGCATTACTGCATCGTAAATCCTAGTAGCTTTGATAGTGATTACATAGGCTTCTTTTGTGTACAAAATTATTTTTAGAGCATGGCGTTTTAGTGCGATATGTTCCGTTTTGGTATTGACTGTGCTTATGTATGGAACATAAGCATGAAGTATATTTACTTCGTGGTTCCGTAGCTAAATGGCAAAAATGGAACCCTTATAATTTTACCAATTGAAGTTGGATTTTTTCACGATAACATTTACATTAAGCACAACAGTGTACAAGGTAGTTATTTGGTATTATGAAATTTGGGATGGGAAATTTGACTCTGAAAGTGTGTTCAGTTACATCTATTGTCGGTCGTATAGACTCATTTCGTTAGGCTACAGTGAGGGAGTAGGTATAATAATAACTGTCTACTTCGAAACCCGTACAGATTTTAATTAAAATATCAGTGTAGTTAGGGACTATTTAATGAGAAACATTTTCTATTACCTACAAACTAAGAAGTTTTGATTTGATTACTACTATACAATGACGCACAGAGCGCTTACAAAAGAGAGTGAAAATACTACTTTTACAGGATACCTAGGAAGGTATTTTATTTTCTTCATTCAACTATATGCTTTGTATAGTCGCTTCAAATAAAGAATACGTTTAAAAAACTTTTACGAAACTAAGATATTAAAACATACTTCTTTGCTCATAAGTGCTATAATGTTTTTTTCAAAAGGTCTTCGCGAAAATCTCTCAACAATGTAATTTAATGTGAAACTTTTTTCATATAAAAACTTTATTTTTAAGCCTAGCCTAAAGCCCCTAAAGCTTGAAGAGGCGTAGTGTTACCAACTCCTAATTTAATTTGGTTATTTTATGTCGATTCAATATTTACGCTTTTATTAAATTAATTAGATTTTTTTAATGTTAAATCATCATATTAAATCTTTAATTTAAAGGATAATTTTCTTTAATTATAGATAGGTAGGTACCTAGCTAACTTTCTCTGAAATCAATGGCAACTGTTTTTTTAACCCCCGACGGAAAAAGAGGGGTGGTATTGCATGGCAACTTCGCAAACGATAAGGTTTTTTTTTGCCGGTAGGTAGTTGTAATTTGGCATAAGTGACAGTCAACTTTTAAAATAGTTACATAATATTATGATTTATATACCACAGAAAGTGAAAACTGTACTCTATAATATCCACTCTAAAATATTATATGTCGGTACCTTTTTATAGCAATGTTATTCTCACAAAGTGAACCTTGTGATTATCTTGAAGATATATTTCCACGCATTACAACACATGTTTAATTAAATATAACAGTAGTGATGTACATTGTATCTGTAACAAATCGAAGTACAAGAAAAGTAAAATACAGGTACGTTACAATGTGTTATCACTACGTAGAAGTAGATATCGCGATAAGATTCGGGCGTGTCAGCGTATCGCGTATCGTTGCTCCAGTACCAATTAGACTGATATGTCATTTACATTAGCCAAGTCTCTTTGTGAATAAAAACTTGACTGTGGTCTGTCTGAGGGTGATTCGAAAAAATGTCTCGTGAATAGTGGTGGTTCGCATTTTCTCCGTACGTCCGTGTGAAGGATCTCTATGGATAAAAAGTAAGTGAACTAGTATACCTACGTCGTGTTCTCAGTGTTTTTGTGTAAGTTTACAAAGCCGAGTCATCAGACCTGTGTCTCACAGGTCTGAAGACTCGGCAGTGTGTGATCACACACTGACTGTGTGTGATCTTTCAAAAACATAACCTCTTTACGATTTATGTCTACTGGCAAATTATGTTTCGTTTTCGGTGAGATTATAACTTGTTTTTAGTCCAGTTTGTGTTAAATAGACTAAATTATAGCAAACTACTTAGTTACAACAGTTAGAGAGTTCAAGTAACTCGCCTATAGAATGTCGAGTTGGAAAGTTTAGGAATTCTTTAGTTGATTTCTTTGAAGACTTGACGTTCTATTACTCTGGGGAAATTGGTTTAGGATAACATGTCTGCTACCAAAATTCGAATAGAGTAATCAGTATATTTGTGGAACTCAAGTAGGTACTAGGTAAAAACTTAGATCAATAGCTCTGTAGGTAAAGCAGTAAACATCTAAGTGAGTGTGGAATTGTTGGAAAAAAGTATACAGTGTTTATACAGCGTTTATCAGTAATGTGAGGTCATATTAAGGGTATGGTACAGATCATCAAACTCAACAACTTAGGGCGGATTCGACCAAACGGAATAAATTTTATCCGCAGAATAAGCCTTCTCTTCCGAATAAATTTTGAATTTTTGAGTTTCTCCTTATGAAAACTGTCACATAAAAATTATAATATATAAAATTTATTCCTGTTTGGTCGAATCCGCCCTTAATAAAATAATAAATAATCAGCTGCCCTAAATAATAGCTGATATTTTTTTCGCGATTACGATGTTGGTACCATGTAGAAGGTTTGAACAGTTTGATGTTCAGTACCACACCCATAAAATGACCAGGTATTTCTGATACACGCTGTATTTAGTTCAAAAAGGCCCATGTTTGGGCTTCGTAATAGCGTTTAGTGATTAAAATTTAATCTGAGCGGAGCCCTTTATAGTTAGGTACTTACGTGAAGCCCGGAGTGGAGTGTTTGCTGACACGGCATTTTTATATAACAGCAGATTGAATTTTGTTTGCCTGCTTAGCAAATACAAATATAGACTTTTTTTAACCTATTATAGACTTTTTTAAATTTATTTCTTTTTCTGTATAAATACAAAGATAAGATAAGATATGATATGATATACCTATTTATTTGCTTAAACATGTGTACACATATACAGAAGTACGATAGATATACGACCTATTAGCATTTGAGTACAAAGGTACTGTTTTATTTTTAAGAACCAGCTTACTACTTAACCTTTATGATAAAAATCTTGAATTTTTTTATTTATTTAATGTTATATAAAGTGCAATTTTATTTGTAAATCATTTAAGTACATAGAAACGGCTTATCTCGTTAAAACGATGCGGAATGTAATTATATATGATTGTTTTTTTTAATTGTTTAGATAGTGATATCTTGAAAGAAACCGATATTCTTTACTGATTTGTGACTGCTGAAAATATTTTCATTCATAAATAAATGTGCGGTTTTATTATTTATAACGTGACAATATTATCGTGGACGTCCACATCCATAAAATGTAAGGAAATTGTGCTCGATATAACGTTATCGTGGGTGGAAATTTAAAAGCGTCTTCATATAATTAGATATATTTTGCTTCCCTGAGTTATCATGATGCCGTGACGTGGACGTGAACGTCCACGATAATATCGTCACGTTAGAGAATTATAGGGTTTTATAAACTTGAGCGCAAAAATACTTATCATAACATAACAACACATCTGTATTTCCCCGAACGAAGGGCTAGAGGCTCTCAGAATATAGAATAGAATATTTGTAATAATAGAATACTCTTTATTATGTAGTTATATCATAACACCATATATGGATTCAAGGAATAAATGAAGAAATTTTACATAGAGAGATACAATAATGGGTGATATTCTCTTTGCAAATAGGATTTTTAGGATGTAACTTACATAGGTACACACGGCTACATATCAAGCTATACATTTCCAGTATACGCTGACCTCTTATTATATGGAAATTCTATAAAATGCGAGATCAACTTATACTGGAAATGTACCTATAGCTCGATATGTCGCCGTGTGTACATAACCGACGCGATGAAATATTTTCTAAATCCCTTCTTTTGTTCATTCATGCTTGCTCTGTTTTATATGCTTCGCGGATTCATATTTCTTTCTTGAGTACCTTTGAACTGTGCCAGTGAAATTGCTATATTTGAGAATTGTGTCCATTATGTACACAATGGTTTATAGTGACTACTACGGTTAGTTGGCACGCAGTTAGATATAGTCTGTTTCTTCTTGAAACTCACAGTTTAAGCATTCAAATGACACAAAAATATATGGTTTTCTTCTTGACATTAGTCTGGAAGCTGATTCCAATATCCTTATAGTATTGTCTCCTTTCATTAGTCTACAATTCTGCCAGTCTGTTCTGTAAAAATCTCTATTCTAGTTTTTATTGTTGCAAGCAAAGCTGGTGTTGACCATTCTGCCAATGAGTAAAGTGAATTGGAAAAACACCGTGAAAACTTAGGTGACGTGAGCTGTCATTACAGTTAATGCTAGTTGCTTTAGTTATTGTTCTGAGATGCTAGTGATTGACTTGATTGACTTGACACTACTAGAAGCTCGCTTCCACCTTCGGCCTGATCATCACTTACCATCAGGTGAGATTCAGGCCAAGAGCCACCCCGTTGTGGTAAAAAAAAAAAATAGTTACCTTCACTCTTGACACGCTTCACGGTGAGATTTTTACAAGAATACATCTGCTTTTCGAGATCCATACTAAACATCGGGGTATTGACTTAAAACTAGGTACTAAAACAGAATTTAGTTTATCGCACCGTTTACCCATTTAAAGGCAGACTTTGTGTCCAACCCTTTTGTGTCTAGGAATCTGCGACCCGTACCCTTTTCTAGAAACCTATAAAGTGCTTACTTATCATAGTTTTCCTGAAAAGCGAAAAGGATTCTGTGATGTATTGTAGCTAAACGTGTAATCAGGGCTGTCGCTACTTTGATTTGGTTTAATAAAAACGTTTTGCGTGATGAGGGGCAAACGTTAAAATGGACGTATTTTTTCGGACAGTCCAGATGATAGGCTAGGCTAAAGCCTAACATCTGTCCAGCTTTCAAGACGTAGGTATTTGCCTAAATTTTCGTATTATACTTACTTACTACGAACAGGCGCAACGCGTAAAATGAAACGTGACACAAAATACAATACACGTACCTAGATATATTTAGTAACCTATTCCGCTTAACTATTCCTAAAGAGTCATATAAAACCCTGTAAGAAATCGACATGTGTTTCACCTCTCAACGAGTCGAGCGCTGGGCGCTGAATCGCTGAATCAGCTGTATTTTTAACCGACTTCCAAAAAGGAGGAGGTTATATGTTCGTAGCGTATGTATGTTTTTTTTTTTTCTTTTTTTTTTTTGTGTATGTCCGTCGATATTTTCGCCAATTGTGGACGGATTTTGAAAATTCTTTTTTTGTTTGAAAGGGTATGCTCTCAAGGTGGTCCCATATAAATTTTATTAACTTAGCTTGAGTACTTTTTGAGTTAGCTTCATTAATACGTATTTTTCCCACTTAGCCTATATGGACGATCTTTTAACATTTTCCTGTCACTGTTATTTACATAGCAGGTCGTAATATTCGAACTAGTGGGGGTAGGTACAACAACTAAAAATTGAAAAATAAAAAGTTTTTACAAAAAAAACCAACCGACTTCCAAAAAAAACACTAGAAAGTGAAAAATAACTTTAATTTCGGAAGTCGGTGGCTTAAAACGAAAATTCAAAACCAAAGACACCGACTTCCGAAATTAAAGTTATTTTTCACTTTCTAGTGTTTTTTTTGGAAGTCGGTTGGTTTTTAGATTGTATTTTATAATGGATTTCCGGCAACTGAATCAATTAACTATCTTTAATAATACAATTTCTAAGAAAAGTTCACGACCGGTGTAGCGTCGCGCGCTTTTTTGCGTTGACCTCTATCTTTACTCCAATTTGAACTATTTAAGTACACAGTTACACTTACACTTTGTTTGACGAACGTTGGATGTTCTTAGCAGATTTTCAACAATCATTGTCCTGTATTACCAGTAGAACTTACTACAAATATACAGTAAAAGTACATATTACTCGGTACATATAAGTATGGGTATGTCAGTACAAGTTTCTCAAAGAAATAATCCCTCAAAGACATTGAAGGAAATAACTTTAGCAATATCTGCGACCCTTTCAAGTGTAACTACGTATCGTCTCGAAGGCAACCCTACGAACGGAACATGAAAAAAATATAAGGTGCTATAAAAATATCTGCCACGGCTGCAATGGGAGATAGTATTGTGTTTATAGATTACAATAGTAAAGATAAATTATTGATCATGTGTCATATTTTTTTTCATACAAAAAATTGTACGTATAAATTTGCAAGTGACGAACTAGTCAGCTGATTTCAGTTTTCATTCACAGAACAGATGGAAAGAGATAGCAGTTGTTTTCATTGACGAAGTGCACTTCGCGCGTAATTTGTGAACCACGTTATGCAGAGTAGAGTCAATGTTTATTTAACTACTTTATTTTCTCAAATTGATTTAACTGTGCCGGGGTACGAAATTTCTTCACTATTGTTATCTTTAAACACAATACTACCTCTCATTAAAGCCGTGGCAGATATTTTTATAGCACCTTATATACAAATGATTTTACGAACAACGGCAGGGCTACCGAAGGTAAAAGAAATTATCCTAAGTAAGGAAGCAAGGTACGTGATTTATTGATAACCTCACTGAAAATGCGGGGCTGGGCAAAACAAGCGAGTAAGGAAGATAAATGAATTACTTTCATTTCCAAAGATCCATTTGCGCTAAACTCTAACTGCTTTTTTAGTGTAATAGATCGTGTTGGTCTTTCTGATATTTGTTGTTTATCTACTTGTGTACTTAATAACATGTTTTTCACTGTTAGGTAATTACAAGCATAAATACCCTACACTTACGCAAGATTTCAAAGCAATTTACTCCCACAGTATTGATAGATCTTTTTGGTGTTACGAACATAGTGTTATCAAAACCAGACTATTAGGAAATATGTATTTTCTACCTTTAGTCAAAGTTGTTATGTTTTTGTGACGAGAAAAACCTTTTTGAATTTTGCGTAACTATAACGAATTTATGCTTGTGACTGTACATAAGTTTTTCTACCTTTGCTCTGGCGTACATAGTTACATATGTACCTATTCTGAGGCTATGTAGTCCCTCTGATTAAAAAAATCTAAAACCGTCTGCGAAATAAAAACTCTCAACGAAATATATTATGATTGCTATAGGTACTATAGGGACTTGTTGCCGAATAAGCTTGTATTCAGACTCTGTTTGAAGTATTCATGGAATGTATTTGAGCCAAACTTACTAATGATTAATTCCTACAGACCAGCGAGTGAATATTTGTAATGAAAAACAAAGAAATAGTTCAATAATTGGCTGTGTAATGCAAATTAAACAATGGGCCTGATTTTTTTGAGGCGATCAAAAAAAATGACTGCTCCCATTGTGCTCGTCGAGTTTTTTATTTCAGTTTTCATTGTTCGTTTTCTTTAAAAATATGCATTAATTTTTAAATAAAAAAAATGTCGATGTTATTTTTCGAGATCCCCTTATTTTTGAAGCTGAGTTGGGCGTGAATGATTGCGGCCAGTAAAAACAGGTTTTGCCTCAAATATGTATAAATCCTTCATTTGAAATATTGCTGTGATAATAAGATCCGAAGTATAAATCAAATTACAGGCTAATGGCACTCGCTACGGGTAAGTTAAAAAAAACTTACGGATCTTATGTTTTTAATATGGGTCAAGGACCTGAAATAAATGAATTTTATTTTATTTATTTTTATTATTTATTGATCCTAAGAAAATAGAAATCTATAATATCCATTCGCAGTGGAGATCGTGTAGAACATACGGTAAATAGCTTATGAATGGACTGGATCTGACGCTTACATCAGCTACCGTAAAATGGGGTTAGTCAAGGACTTTGTAGACTTACAGGAAAAGTTGTGAAGAAAGCTGAACAGAGCTTTCTTTACAACTTTTAGAAGACGGAATTGTTTTTGAGTCATATTTCGCGCGACTAAATAATTATTATGTAGATAGATTATAGTTTTGGTTACTAGCATGAACGGGAAATGTACAATTTCTTCTTCTCGCTTATGGGCACGAAATCCCTATATTATGTTAAAAGAATAGATAATAATTATCATCGTAAAAAAACACCCTCGATTTCCAGGACTCGGTCATTTGCCTGCACCGAATGGACCGCGAGCATTAATAATTTATTTGCCATAAATAAATGCGGTGGTACGACATATAGGCGCTGTCAACGTCAAATTGTTGATGAATGAAACCACTGATGTGCGGTTTACTGTACCTAGTATTCAATCGATACGTAGATTTTTTTCATTTTGTCTTTTATATGTTTAACACACGCTAGACTTTTTCCAAAGGAGGAAGGAACCTTTTTGAATAAGTTAAGTATTTTTGTTTGAAAATAATTTTTATTTGAATTTCCATATTAATTTATACAATGTGGAGACTACAATACAACAATAAATGAAAACATTGGCAATGTAATGCATAGGAATATTTCGAAACTATCAAATAAATCCTAACATTGAAATTAAAAAAGTGATTTTTTCTAACAAACTAAATAGTAGTGATGCGCCGACAAACTAAATAGTGGGTTTTGTCAATCTTTGACTAGCTAATAGTGACTAAACTATTGGAAATTTTGGAATGAATTTTTGTATGCAGACTGGAAACGTCATTAGACCTAGTTTAATTTATTGTTGTATTGTCGTCTTCATCTTGTAAAGAGGCATTCCTAATTAAACATTTTGGCCCACAAACATGTGCTACAGTAATTGAAATCCATTCAGAATCAATCGTAAATCTTCAATTAACCGTAACTAAGTTACATTGACACGGTCCAGTGTATTTCACCGAAATTGATTACATAGTAATGCATGAAGCATTACTCAGCAGACTGGACCATTGTTTTGATTTATTTGAAGTAAATCGGCTAGATTAATACCACAGCGTAACAATAACTTGTGTTCTAGATTAGTCTGCGATTATTATGTTAGATTGCGTATTAATTAATGTTAGTCTGTGTCAGAAACTTATTATACTGGCGTTTGATTTTTTATAATGTTTGCTTTGAAGATTAAGGTAGAAAGAAAAATACGTTTATTAGCAGTAAAAATGACGCAAATAAAGAACACAAACGTGGAAAGAACAAGTTGGGGGAAAATATGCGTTACATTCACGCTAAACGGCGATCGGTCAGCATAATGCTACGACCCTAATGGGGGACAGAGCCCCAGCGCTGGTTTTTAGCACCAGCCAGCTAGGTTTTGGGCGTTCTTATATCGTAAATTTATCATCGTGGGCGTCCACGGCATCAGGATAACACAGGGAAGTAAAATGTATGGAAATATAAATGAAACCACTTTCAAATTTCCGTCCACGATAACGTTATAACATGCACGTATTTCTATACATTTTATGATTAATTTAAGTATTTTAAAGTACTATTGTAAACGTTAGAAATTATAAAAGCGCACAATTTGGATAAAACCAGCCATTGCAGTTTTTATAATTTTATAGTCAGCAATGAACTAGCGTTGGGCTTAAAACAAACGTACTATGTCTGTGTCTTTGCGTGTTTGAGCAACTCATAGATATGGATAAAGTAGAAACAATTACTTCCATGATATCTAAAACTTGTTTTATGTCAATATTCAATGACTAGCTCGTTGGTCTAGTGGTCGCCACTGCTGAGCGTGCCTTCGATTCCCAGGTCGAGCAAAGTGTTAATGGGTTTTTCCATCTGGAATTCATCTCAGTTGCACTCCGGAATCTGGATTTGTGCCCGGTTAATGGCAATAGGCTCGCCCCTTATTACGAAGGACCTAAGTCCAACACAACAGTCTGAAGTCATAACTGGCGAAATGTGGGTGTACTAATGGTACACCTCTGCCTAACCCTTCGGGGAATACAGGCGTGATGTTATGTTATGTTATTTCAATGAATTTAAAAGCAATTCCAATTGGTCTGCGTTCTAATCCTTCTTTCAACATCTCTGCATCGCACGACATTACACTTGTTGTAAGCTGTTATTATATCATACATAGGTACATACATAGGAATGTATGATATAACGTGATGGTTTTTATGCAGTGCGAGCAACATAATAATTATGCTGTAGTATACTTATTATTACCTTGGTGTGAATGTCCTTAGAATTGACTTTTTTTTTCTCTGCATTTTATAAGCGGAGACCTGTAATTGGCCTTCAGATTAATGTACTGTCCTTGATCTGTTTGTTTTGGCTGTAAGTCTCCCATGTTACTTAAATAAATAAATAACAGCTTTATTAATTTTATTTGTATAATCCTCTGAAAGACTTTATGCTGTACTCAGAGTCGTTGAATGAGTCGTGAGAATTTGAACCCTGTCAGTCAATATAGGACAGTTTAAAAAGGTTTAATTGTTGTTGGATGTGGTGGCGTTTAATTGGTTTTGTGGGTGACGTCACTCAGTGTGCAAATTGTGACTACATTGTTGTATTGGTTTCCCACTTGTAAAAACAAATGCAAGTGGTAATAGTAAATAAATAAATACAATAAATTCACGCCTTTTTCTGATGGGGTTAGGCAGGCTCTGCGGAACGCCACCTGCAACGATACTCCTTTTGCTTTGTCATCTGGGTCATACACGCACGCCGGTTGCGAGTACGCACACATGATGTTTCGTACCAATGACCGTTGAACAATAAGGTCACTACACGTCCTTCTAGGGCGTCCCCTCCCCAATTCTCCACTCACATGTGTTAAATCAATTCTCCAAAAGTGCTGTGCCCACTTTTTAACCACCAATGCAAATAAAATAAAATTGAAAATATTTTGCTGACTAAATGAAAACTCTACAGCAAAATATATTTGCATACCGTTATGATATTTATGATTTACTCTGTGTAGGTACATATTAAATATTGCCTTTCATATTTTATTGTTTCAAATATTGAAATAATCTGCTTGTTAGCAGTCTACATTGTTTTAATAAAAAACTTTTCAGGTAATTTAATTTATATGAGGATCTCATATCAATTATAAGGCTTTAGAATATAATAGAATGTTGTTAATCTTTAAATATTTGAGAATAACTGGTAACCTGCATATTTTAGTCTCCGTGTCTTAGATTCGATCTCATTTCACTACCTCAGGTATGTGTTATTAGCACTTTCATTCTATGACTTCCGAGTTTGTTTCGTATTTTTTTCTCAGAGAAATCGAATAGGAAACGGCGACCTCTTAAAATTGAAAAAATATGATTAACTTGTAAAAGTGTTTGCTCAAATCTACTTACAGAAATAAAATCATTCCCCGTTGGTATCTAGACATCTATACAGCAATGTTTCATTCATGTCATAATATATTCCTTTATAGATATTGATTCACTTAATATTAAATGCCCTAAGTAGGACTTTTACACTCCCACGATTCATCAAACAGTATTGAAGGATATCGTAGGCGGAATTTAACAAAGAGAGGATTATTAACGCCAGAGGAAGAGGCATTACGTCTATTATATTCTATCGCCTTGAGTGTGACTTTCAATGTGGGAATCATAATAGCTGAAAGTGAACGCTTTTGTGCGCTTTTATACTTCTATCGTGACGATATGATCGTGGAAAACCACGGCATCACTGTGATACAGACGAGAAGTAAAATTTATGGAAATCTATGAAAACGCTTTGTAATTTCCGTCCACGATAACGACATAACGTGTTTCCGTCCATTTTATGAACCTGGACGCACATTCGTTAAAACCATTAAGTAGTAAATACATAGGTATACAAGTTAAAATTAAAAATTTAAATAACCCCCAACACAATTTCAGGTGATACTGCAGTATCGGGTCAAGGTTACTATGTTCTTCTAATATCATTGAAGTAACAGAATACAAAATTTCGAATCGATCAGACATGGGAAGATGCGCACATCGAATCATCAACTAGAAAAGAGCTGATAATCTTCAAACGGCCAAAAAAATAATAATCAAAATCGGTTCAGCCGTTTGGGAGCTACGAGGGAACAGACAGATACACACGTTAAACTTATAATACCCTTCTTTTGCCGTCGGGGGTTAAAAAGTATACTTTCCATAGTTTAGAATCTGGAAGCTTAGACACATTTATCGTCTGAATGAACTCCAGAAAATCAACAGACCACCGGTGACCAGTCGTTGTACGATTTTCGCAATAGGAGAAAAGAAAAAATCGTAATTAACTTTGAAATCAATCGATCTAAACTTTACATAAGATAAGATAAGATTAATTTATTTGTTAAAACATGACACATGAATATGCACATATAGATGGAAACATAATTATACTGGACCAACATGTTGTGACCTCACTTAGTGCAATTGGTTTCGAGAAAATATCGTGAAAAAACCAGGACCAAAAATTTGGTGACATGGGCGCACCTAGTGGACTACGGCCCACTCCCTGTCAGAAAGGAAGACTGAGTCCCCGTAGTACGAATGCTATAGGCTGATTACGGAGGTATGTTATGTGTGCCAAAGATAAGATTAATAAGCAATACGATCCGGTTGGAGAATTAAGGAACTGACATCAAACAGGTGACGTGATCTACTGATAAACGTTATGTTAGTTTAACGATAAATGTTTTTATCGTTTTAATTTTGTCAAAAAACGTACACATTATACATTGAAGTCGAAACAATCGACATTTTGTAAAAGCGGATGTGTGATTTTCAAGATATACGATCGAACATAACATACATAGGTACCTATCGACTGTTAAACTCACGACCCTTGCATTTTTTTTTTTACCACAACGTGGAATCTCTTGGCCTGAATCTCACCTGATGGTAAGTGATGATCAGGCCGAAGGTGGAAGCGAGCCAGGCGGACTTAAAACAAGCCCTACCACCAACCAAACCGAGCAGAAAATTTTGCCCCCACTGGGAATCAACCCGGGACCTCTGGGTCTGACACAGGTGGTCTAACCACTAGACCACAGAGGCGGTTAAAACATTTCCTTATAGCTTGGCAAAAATATACGATAGTCTAAATCGTTTGATACAAACCCAAGGCTCTATCATCCTCAAATAGGGGCAGTTTCATTAACATTAAGAGCCTTCTGTCATTACCATGATCATTAAGTTAGACTATGACGTAAACGATACTGCACCCGGACATTGACAAATTACTCCAACGTTTGGGTAGCCATCACTGGATTGATCTTAGTTACTTGTTATATGGTGGCTTTTCAGATGATTTAATTTTACTGTGGTTATTTTTACTGCCTCTTTGGTCTAGTGCTCGCAAGCGCTACTGCTGAGCATGAGGTCCTGAGTTCAATTTCCAGGTTGGGCAAAGTGATATTGGATTTTTCCATTTGGAATTTCTCAATACCAGCCCGGAGTCTGGATTTGTGCCCGGTTGATGGCAATGGGCTCGCCTCCTAGTACATGGGACTTAAAGATAACTGGCCAAATGTGGGTGTACTATAGGTTCACTCCTGCCTAACCCTTCGGGGAAACAAGGCGTGATGTTATGTTATGTAATTTTGACTGAGAATGAAAATTGAGACTTTGTTATGGTACGTAGTTAGCTTTGTAGATCTTTGACAGTGGTTACGCATCGTTAGAAGCCCGAAAGTCTGATAACCAGTCTTAGGCCGTATACAGAAAGAAAGCTGGAAGCCGGCGCCGATCTACCAGCGCTTATAGGAACCGGTCCACCATATGAACAAACGCCGATAAGCGCCGAACGTCGCCGACAAGTTCCGAGAATCTTGTCGCCGGCTTCCAGCTTTCTTTCTGTATACGGCCTAACCTAGGAGTAGGTATGTTGTTACCCTGTAACTGGGTACTGGAAGTCAGATAGGCAGTTGCTCCAAAATACTGATATTCAGCTGCAACCAGTCATACTGGAAACCGACCCCAACATATTAAATCCCAAAGTAGCTCTTTCCATAACCATATGTAAAGCGAACTACATACACACGAGTATGTACCTATATGTACTTGCTTGAACAGGCACGTGACAAGAATTAAACATGTAAATGGACAAAATAACCTTCCTTCGCTTAGATCTCTCATATTTTTGAGCGAATATTTTATAGCGGCATGGGAAACATCCTGTATTGCTTTTATAGCCCCCTGATTATCATAAACGTACAAAGAGTGTGTTAAGCCCTTATTTTTGTATTTTGGTGAATGCATAGCCTTTCGTTGTCGTTTAAAATATCAATTTTGTTATCTGATAAATATTCCGTCAAGTTAATCATTAGATACTTAAATATCAGAAATCATTACAGCATCCGAACACTTGATAAAACAATTTTCAAGTCGATTCGACTTCTGAGGTTGAGAAAACCTTGGATTAACAGACTTTGAGATATTGCAGAAAATCAAAAGAATTTGCTGAAATTACAGATTTGCTGAGATTTTAAAACTTAATAAGAATAACGAAATATTTTTACGATTAGAAATAGGTTGTAAAGGTCGTTTTAAACGTAATTTAGTTGAGTTTAATAACTTCTCTTGTAAGGCAAAAATCAATATGGTGTCTTTGCTTTTAAACATCTTTAAGTAATATTCTGATTGTTTTTGATTTAATATCATTCAAAAGATTCTGACGAACATCCAATTAATGAGAAAGTTTACTGTTCACAAATTTTATGAAGAACTTTTATATTTAAAAATACTTTCTATTGCAGGTATTATCACTATTTACAATGGTATGTTGAACATTTGTACAATATAAGCTTTTTAGTCCCTCGGGACATAAATCGTTGAAGGGTTTTTGATGAATAACACATTACACAATCCGTCATGATACTTAACCAGGTTTTTCAAAGTTAGAATTTTTCTTCTTTTTACACTAAAATACTCCTAGTAAAAAAGGCAGATGAAAAGAAATTCTAGTCAAAGTACTTTTACAATTATTTGGCAAAATCTGATGGAAGAGGTAAAGTCTTGCGGGAGTAGTATCTAGTTTATAATGTATTAATGGCAACTTTGAACGGCCGGTAGCTTTATAAACTTGAAGATATGATGGACGAAATATAAATTCACTGTAAAATAATTTTACTTGCTGAAAAAGTACCAAAAAGAAAAAGTAAAGAAAAGTAGCAAGCTATCGATGTTATTGGCAGGTGTACGTCTTTATCCGACACCTTGCATTATTTTTTGTTGTTTTTTGTTTCTGTACCTTTTCCTGCATCACTGAAAGCGTTAGTATATTTATGCTTAAATACTGCAAGTAATTAGCAGCAGCTTTTAATTTTGTTTTGTTCTGCATGTCTGTTTGATACCCAAACATACCCAAACATACACACACTTACACATTACACAACATTAGGGTTATGATTTTGACCTGTATGTATGTATTTTCATCCGTTCCCTCATAACAATTAAACTGCTCACAATGATATTCTAATAAACAGATATGTTATACACGTACAAAACAACAGAAAAAGTGTTCCCCGCCGAGCGGCACACTCGTAAGCGTGTGTGGCTCAGACTAAGAGCAATATTTCCTAATTGGGTACTTTTCTAGTCTTCACTTTTTGCGCGCTCATAACATATCTGTTTACTAAAACATCATTGACTGCTCATCATAATTTGATAAATGAGGTTCATTTGAAGCGTGAATATGGCGCCCTCTAGAGGACATGAAGTGATGAACTAAATGATGCCGTGTTGGATATCAAATGAAGGGGCTTAATTAGCACATTTCAAAAATATATATTATACCCCAAAATATATATATTTTTTAATAAAAACTAAAACCCAACTACGGCAAAAAGTCTACTAAGGGTCGATTTTTTAATCGTGAGATAACTTTTACCAGGGTAATATGTTTGACGTTTTGACAGCTTTTGTATAAAAAATATGTCAAACCGCCATATTTATTCGTCAGCTAAAAGATATCTGACGATTGAAGAATCGGTTCTAAAAAGATATAAACAAGACATCGCAATAAAAAATCCGGAGTTACACGTAATCTGTTCGATTAACCGTGTGACTCTGATTTTTTCTTTTTTCAGTAATCAATACTGCATTGTGCGCTTCTACAGAGCAACATTTCGAGCTAAATGAGTTAACGACTCGATCGTTTGTCAAGCTCCGACCAGCATTTAACTTAAAGACATTCAAGGATGCCGATTTTACAATTCATTGTCAGATTGTTCGGTTCAGAATTTCGTACCTATAAATAAAGTTGTGATAATGAGCTCATTATTCGATTTCATATTTTCAGTTATTTCATATATCTGTAACAGTGCTATATGAAAGGTCTGAAAATCATGTACGACGTATAATATTAATAACAGTGATCCACTGTTATTAATAAAATACCTACACTAGCGTTTGCCAGCGGCTCCGCCTGCGTGGATGTCAGAATTTATCCCACGGGAACCTACTACCGAGATAAAAAGTATCCTATGGGTTAATCCAGGTTAAAAACTATCAGTGTGCCAATTTCATCCAAATTTGTTCAGCCGTTTTTGCGTTATTGAGTAACAAATATCCAAACATACAAACTTTCACATTTATAATATTAGTAGTATAACTGAGGTATTAGGTAATTATTTTTCCTCAATATCTTTCATTGCCTTCTCAATAAAATTACAAAAAACTATTTATCATTGACTGTTAGAAAACCCAAAAAGAGCATTATATTTTAAATCGAGTGGATAGCCAGCCTCTTGTTTTGTTTTCCTACTTCACTGTTACAATAATGGTGACTGAGGTATGCTCTCTGCCATTGGGCAGAGAGCATACCTCAGTCACCATTATTGTCTCATTTCCCCTAAATAAAATCCCAAGGAATATTTTTAATTGATTACTGACTTTTATCTGATTGCAACAAAGCCCAAAATGAGCCTTATTTTTTTAAACGTGAAAGTAGCAGGCTCTTGGAAACATTGTCCTCACAAAAAATATAAAATATTGTTAGAATATCTCTTTTCGCTTTCGCATTACTCGTTAATATTTCTTAAGCTTGCCTGATTCCATTATTCGTTCGCCTAATTCCAGTTCAGTTCATTTCAGTGTGTCTGTACAATATTAATTCAGCAAATATTAGTAATGGAAAGGCCTGTAATCCAGGCAGACTGAGCTAATCACGACGTACGCCGCATTTGTCAGGCTGAAGCCGGTTTTGCGTGATCATCATTAAAGTAGATGGCTAGAGATGGTAGATGGAAATTTTCGCTTGTAGGTTTTGACTAGTGGGATTTTTATCATTATGCCAGTTTATGAATACTAGTTATTAGAGAACTTATTTCATTTTTATCATGTAGATGGGTATAGCTATATTCAGACATTTATTTATTTAGGTCAAATTCTATGGCATTTCGTAATCATTACCTTTCCAAATAAACAAATTGGTTCATAATTATTATGTACACCAATTGCGGACTGATAAACATATCTAGATCCAAATTCTTCATTTTATCAGTAGGTACCTACGCGAGATACCACACATTTTTCAAGATTCCTAAACATGCCTTTGACAAATAACTTTCATATAGTCTTGAGCCTTGTAGACATCTTTGTTGCTCTTTCCTGCTTATCTTCCTTAGGGTCGAGGTTCCTCTGACCTTAGAGGACGTGCCCTCCCAACCTTGTTTACTTAAAAGCTTTCCTTCGCATGGGATCGTTTTCCTACGTACGAGATCGTTTCCGTGTTCGTGCGACAGGTAACTCTTAGCTTAAGTGCCAGTACTGGAGTTTGCTTTTTAAAGAGACTGTTATGATGACTGGGTTTTGTTTTATGTTTACTGTTGCAACTATGGAAGGATCCATTCAATCGTGGACATACCTAATTGGAGGTTCTTGAAATTATGTGCATGTTTTGTAAAGGTATGCCATTTATACGTAATTTTTTTACGAGTGTGATTATGTATGTGTTGTCGAACTTTCAAGTGGGTAATGTGAGTAACTAGTTCAATGAAGCGATCTATATTTTTCAATTTCAGTGGTAAACGCAGTAAAAGTCCAGCTCCTTAGAGGACCGTGTGCCAAACTTTTATTCACAATGCATTTGAATTCAGCATTTGAAATTGAATTAAAAAAAAAACAAAGAACAAACAAGTCTAGCTTAAAAGAAGTTGTTATACGAGCCAGCGAACGATGAACTAAGCTTTATTTATGAGACAAAAAACTGTTTGACACAAAACATTCGCAGGACTAATTAAAATGGGCGATCCATTTGCGTATTCAAATACTCTATGTAGTTAATTAACGCATTTGTTCACGAAATTGGTTTCATCAGCAAAGAGAGCGCCATTTGAAGACAACGTGCATTTTTAATGGCAATTTAGGTATCATCTTTATTACGTATAGAGGTTGCGTATTTGGTTATGTATTTGTTTTTTACTGATCTATAGGTAGTCTGGATTATTCTTATACCGTTAAAGCACATTCTATATTTTTCTTTACAAAAATTGTTTATGGGATAGTTGAATATGAAAATAAAAGCTAATCAAAGTTAGTACCGAAATTAAATCTAAGTAATCTTGAAGTGATAGTAGTAAAAGCTAGCTAGAAAAACAATATTGTTGTAAATTTGTTAAGTAGGTATGCACTATTAATTTTTCAACCCAGACACGTCTCAAATATGAAGTACATTTTAAATGAATTAATTAAACTAGGTATTTGTATCAGTCGTAAAATTCCCATTCGCTTTCCGGTAAATGTTTTTCATTAAAGTCGATGCTATGATTGTTTCAATTTGCACTCAGTCAGTTTTACTGTTTCGTCCAACAGTAAGACCCAATTAAATCGTTCCGACGTAGATCGGGTCCAGGTCGTTCAGTTCAGAACAATTGATTGGAACCCTTGCTGCTATTGGTCGATTGTGTTGATTGCTCGCCGTCTTGACTTTTTTTTTTAACAAAAGCAACTGCATTATTAACTTCTTCGACGTTGAAGATATTGTTGAAACAGGAGTTTGCCTCCTGTTATCGATAATAGTTATTTTAGTAGTTGATTAGTTTAGTATTAAGATCGATTGAGTACTGAAGGTGCCTTTTATTAATATTGGATTGTAATGCATATTGTATGAGTTCAATATATTCTTCTTCAATTGCGTTACTTATAGTTTTAAAGGATTTTGGGGTGGCTTTCGGGCTTTTAAGCGAATTCAATTTAGGAGATTTACTTGTGATGAGGTACTGAGGTACTTTGGAATTGTTTAAAATCGAAAATATTTAAGGTCATTGAACTGTGTGTGTTGTTATCTTTTGTTGATGACTCAAGCATGACGTACAATTCTGTCATGGATTCATGGACAAAAAGATGAAACCTAGATAACAGTATCAATGAACGAATGTCCTAAACCCAGTGTCGAGGAATAAATCGTGCTACAATAATCACGTAATCCATCCACCATTAATTATTCCATGGTGACGTCAAATTTATTCATTTTTTACCCGTTGCGTGGGGACCATGATTAATATTCGTAATATCTGACGATCTTTACGCCCATTAATTTGTCAAAGAAAGTGAGTGTATCTCGAGTGGGTCTTGACAACGCGATATTGCGGGAATCCTTTTCAATTAATTGTTTACATCCGAGGCAGACATTTTGGTTCGACGTCATTCATTCCAAAAATCGAGCTGCTCGTAAATGTTTCTGACAGTGGTAATTAGAACAGTCTGAACAGTTGAAGGTTATTTTATGATGGCTGGAGGTACGTGTACAATTGGGTTGTACAAAATGGTTGACGATACTGCATTTGTTATGTTTAATGTAATTGAACAGTGCGAATGAATCAATCGATTTCGTAGAGAATTTAGTGTGTTAATAGAAGAAAATGGCTACATACGATAATACCGCTCATAAGATGTGATTGCAACAGACAATGAAACCGATTTGACATACTTCATTTAAAGTTGCTATCATTGAAAATATAATGTTGCTATTTGACTCAATTATTAAAGAAATAAAACGTAACTTTACTATTAATGTCATGTCATGGTTATTGTAGACGGTTGAACGTATTTTGACGTCCATTGATGTATTTCTATAACAGACAATCCTGATTAAACTTTACTAAATGAACAAGTGACGTTGAAGTGTGGCCAGCATCGATTGTGTACAAGATCGAATAAAGTAGAGAGCATATTTTTTTTTTCTTTTGTGATTCGCTGGCAATGGTAACTATTTTATTTTACTGGGTTCAGTTTTACAGCTCTTTTTACGACATTCAAGTGCTATAGATTGAAGCTGAAAGCTTTGTGGCTAATGGCTCTGGATGCAATTTAGATCGGAATTTGATTTTATGCGAATACTATTTCTCGCTAAATATTTTTCAATTAGGTTTTTAAATGAAGTTAATACTTTTAGGTGTTTGTGGACTCTAGAATGGTTAATATTATGAAACTAAAATGGGATTTAATATACTTTTGCTAATGCTTAAAATTTTAGGCAACTGGGGAAAAGTTAACTAATTTTTTAATATTTATTTCAAAAGAGTTACACAAGTGGGTATTGCACACACACACTACATATATTTAATTATAATGGTCAAAAAGGCTTCACATACCTAATTATCATATCTAACCATTTTTGGAGTAATATTAATAGGTATAAATACTAAAAGGTATGCCAAAGTTTATAAGATTTTATGAATATTTGATTACTTGTATGAATCTTTTTAGATAATGTTGATTTAGGTACAGAAATTCTACCTATTTACATGTAATTATAGAAGTTAGTACTATTGTTAGCTTTGGCACTGGCAGGTTTTTTTAGAGAACTTACCTAATTGGTTAATAAGAAACCATATTCTATTCATGTAATTATTTCCTCAATAATCAGGTAATAATATTAAGAAATGGTGGTGGACGTCCAAAAATAACGTGTTCATAAATACCTTTTTTTTGGAATTAAATATACCTACATAAGTACCTATATCTGTAAGCCAAAGTACAAGAAATATAGGATTCTATTAGAACTTTTAACAATACCAAAAAAAGCACATTTACAGTATCAAAATAAACCTGATTCCAATCAGGCCTCTTCTTTGCCCGTGACGTAAAAATTACAGGCGAAGGATTATTTAGGAACACAAAAAGTCTTGTCTAATTCCCAGATACCGAATAACAGGGCACAGAGCGAATTTCTAAGATTCTTGACAGATGTTAGGGACAATATAACTGAAGGGGACACCAGGAGTTTTAGAATTCACCAACAATTTATCATCTCAAAAAAATAATAGACCTTTTTGTTAGTGATTTATATTAGGTGATTTTGTTTGCCATTTCAGGTTTCGTCGCCAAAGAATATACGTAATTGCAGCGGTTCATTTAATGGTTGTTTAATTGTTCTAATGTCATTGTTGAAGGTTTTTTTGGAATAATTTATTCATTGGACCGTGTAATTAATGTGCAAGCAATTTACATGCTTTGATGGTCTTTAGAAGCTTCCATTATGTTTTAACTTACCTATAGTAACTGCTACTGTTATTATTGTGGTGTTGTATTTTACTTGTGATTATTGATGCCCGTTATTATTTACTAATGGAGGTAGGTATTCTTACGAGGGCTATCCTCATCTGATAAAAGAATTTCGTTAGGCCCACGTGTTTTATATTTTATAAGGGTTGCCCGAATACTTTTGGACTCTAAGTAAACTCTTGAATTCATGAGTTCTTTACGCAGTGTTTACACTTAAGCTACGCTTGCAGTTTAGCTTTATTGTGTAAGCTGTTTCTTATGTATCTACTCATAAATATCTATAGTTTTCGTCTCAAGTGCCAAGTCTATTCAATATTCTCACTTCATCATGTACCTCTGTAACATTGCGGTTTGAGACTATGGCATTGGCGCGATACCAAATCACATGGTGCCCTTGGCAACTCTCTTAGGGAGTATAATGATGGCACTTAGCTTGCTATAAATTATCTTTACCCCCTTTAACCTGTACGTCTTTTGCCAAAAATGGTAGCCTATTCTCAACTGGACACCGACCTGTGGAAAAGCATAGATTATAATTATCTTTTCCACATGTAGCGTTAATTTTGCACGCTACAAAACTATCTATATACCATAGGTATATAACAGAAACCTAAAAAAACGTAACAAAACAAAAAAGAACTCCAGTTACATAAACATAAAGAATATTTAGTACAAAGTGCTCCCAGGCACCAGGAGAGCAGTAATCTAAGGGAGGTAACTCAAACAGAATTTTGAATGCATTGCGCAATATACAGGCTGCTTCATTTAGATTCTCGCTCGGCGTGTGACGAAGGTGCTACTGCTAAGTATGCGGTGGACGACACGGTGAAACGGTGCTATACTTTGAGGGTGCATTTAGGTCCTTCATAGATAGTGGAATAAAGATGTCGTTTGTAAGAAAGGTACTGTTAAAACGTGGCACTAACAGTACCATAACTACTTTTACAGTCTCTACGACACTGAAAATTGGGTATAGTGCTTATGGTCTAAAGTTTTAGAGTGATGGTTATTTTAATTATACATACAAACATAAATAACATCACGCATTATTTCTCCGAAGGGTTGGGCAGAATTGTTCCCACATTTCCCCAGTTATTATTGTTCGATTTTAATTATCTTCAAATTTTTTTCATGTAAGCATAGTTCTCTTTTATAAATTCCTCTGTACTTATCTATTATGTTTATAGGCTTAGGTCAAAATGTACATTCACTTAGAAATCGATCGAAACATTAGACGTTATACGATGAAGGGCTTAACCTTAATACATAATTTAATAACGGCTTGTATCTGGAATTAAATCTTTGCGTAGATGGTTGTTATACTGGGTATTACTTTACAATTAGCATAAGTTTCCATTGACGAAAAGTACCTAAATCTTAATAAGGTGAAAGCGTCAGAGTAGAATTATTATTAAAATTTTCTTACGTTTTTTGCAATTTGCAGGTCAGTATCAGGTTGTATGTTCATCTAAATATGATTCGCGCCGCACGACTCATGGTTCACACACATACCTAGGTAGACCCACTGAAAATACAATTTCTAGGCCTTTAAACGTTCCAGATTGAGTTGATCCAGACATGAGTGGCGTCGCAGAGTACAGAAATTCTGGCAAATGTAAACAGTCCGCTGCGTCGCTCTCACTTACAGAAATTGTCCCACTACATAGTTGGTCACTGGGGGGAAAAAGGGGGTACTACCCCAACCCCGAGCTGTCTTTCAAAGCTGTCAATGTCAAAGGCGATGTACTACTTACACCGAATAGAGTAGATAATATCACTGGTATTAATACCGTGGGTAATGGGTACTTATGGAACGGACGCACTTATTTGAGCATGTCGTGAAATAGAGATCTAAATTAATATGGATTTACTGGACTCGGTATATTTTCGGTATCTTCTGTATGAGCAGTGTCTCCGCGACACGCACCTGGTCTTTTCGTTAACATATCTTTTATTCTATGTGTATTTTTTTTTAAATTGTGATTTTATTTTCTTAAAAACGAGCGGCGAACGAATTCATTATTTAACTCCTCCTACGCACAAAGGAATCCGTAACATAAAAAGAGATATCTTTTTATTCATACAGTTTTAATGGAACTTCCTCTCAACATTGTTATTAAATTGTTCTTATGAAAATAACGAATGTTTTCATTTCTATGAATAAAACAACTTTCCTTTGCCTTCGCTGTGCGGCTAAAGAAAATATAATATTTGATAAGTTATGATAGTTAGTTTTATTCCCGCATATTATGGTGCTATACATATGTAAGGCAAGTATTAATAGAACCTCAAATAGTTTCTGTTTTGGGGACCTAAAAGTATTAAATAAATACCCAAGTAACTTCGACCAGACAGGATGTAGTGCTCACCGGCCGCTGTCGGGGTACCTACTGCTTGCTTCGCTCGCTCGGTTCGCGCGCGGTTGGTTACAGTTCCAACTTAACCTAACTCGTTTTGTCGGGGTACCCTTTAGTTTTGTTACTGCAACCATCTGTGAAAAAAGGCCAGAAGGTAAAAAAGAAGCTCAATTATTGAAAAAAGTGTGCATTTTTAAGAGCGCAAAAGGTTTTTTTTATATATCCATCAATACAAGTTTAATTTTTTTTTAAAGGATCAGTTAAATATTTATCCATACATAATACCCAAGATATGAAATGTATAGACACAATATAATATGGACACAGCTGTGCTTTAAACCTTCAAATATGAATGTATTTAATATTGTTTGATCGAATAAATATTTCAAACAAAAAGTATAATAAGTGGACCTCTGTTGACAATATCAATAATAAAAAAAACTTATGTGCGGAGGTATTTACTTTAAAAATGTATGCAGCTTTTGTGTTAGATTTTATGATGCTTTGTTATAATGATATTTAACCACATTATAGTGATTCTGATCAAACTTATAATCACTACTTAATTATAATGCAGAATGAAAAATAGCCTTGTCCATTCTCCGGGTCCCAGGTTACCTTTCTGTCAGATCTCAAACCTATCGGTTCAGTGGTTTAGGCGTGAAAACGTTATACACAAATAAACAGACAAACAAACAGACCCAGAAAAAACTAAAACCCAACTACGACAAAAATGCCAACTAAAAAGGACGAAAAAAATAAGACATCAAATTAAGAGATTTAATCGATATTTTCTTCACACGTAGATCCCACCTACAGGCTAAGTTTATAGCTGACTACTTGCTTTGATGTCTCCATTGTTTACGAATGAAATGATGTTCTTTGAAGTGTAGCAAATAGGGGTCATTGTGTAGGTGCTATTGAATTGTATTCAATTGTGTATTAAGGGTCCGCACTGGCAGGGAAAGGTCAAACGGTTTGTTTTCTAAGCTCAGAGGACTAAGTTGTTTGTCATGTGGTCGTTAAAGGCACACCGCAAGCTGGCTGGCCGCAGATGGGACAAACATGGAGAACTTAGTACTGTAGAGGTTGCGTGCTATGAGCAGCCTCGTGATACTGGCTGGATGCCGCTAGGTTTATTCGAACGTTCGATAGTATTTTTAAGTAGAGAACGTCAGTCTTCAAGTGACGGGCTGTTGGTGTAGTTTTTTTTTTTTTTTTTCGGTTTATAGTCTGTATGATATAGTCGAAGCGGTCCTCTGAGTATTCTTTGCGCCCCCGTTCACGCACACCTACACCACAGTCCTCACAGTACCATGATCGTTAAATAAAGAAAGAAATGAAAAGGAAAGTTTAACTGGACTTGTGTTAAATATTTGTCGTTAACCCCAAAAAGGCCCACGATGCTTTTTTGGGGTTGACGACTTCTTGCTTTTCGCGTTAATTTGCCTTTTTTATTGGATCGCAATGTAAATCGCAGTCCACATAGGGCCCATTTTTTAATATGAGAAAAACACTAACCTATTTTTTGTCTCGTCTGCAAAAATCTATGCTGCGGTCATTATACAATTGTTTCCTTCTTCTCTCGCATCAGCAACTGTAAGTGAATCATCTATACAAATAAATAAGATTCAAGTGTCTGTTTGTAATGTAAAAATAGCAGTTTTTTACTAAATGCATATGAAAGTACATATATACGGTACTACCACGCGGGTCTACGCGGGGGAAGCCGCGGGCAGCAGCTAGTAATGTGAAAAAAAATCAGAAAGGTGGTAGCTGGGCTTGTTGCCCAGGGTGTGATTAACGTATATTTAAGTATCGCCACTAGTGGAGGTTATTACATTGCTTCAATATCAAAGGACTAAATATAGAAGGTCCTTCGGTACACCGTAATTGCGTAATACACGATCAATCACAATCTGAAGCGTTTGAAACAGATTGCTAATCCATTGGTTCGTAAGTTCGAAAAAAAAAATCTGCTCAACAACGTAACTAACACAATGAGTTTTGTTGAACTGATAAAACGAAACAGATTAGTCTTAATCGTTTACGAAAATGTGTAACGCAATTAGGTAGAAAAGAAACAAAAATTGTTTATTCTGTAGTGATAGCAGATCAATCATTGTTTCAAATCCCTACCTAATTAATACCTTGTGTCTGCCTTTTGTCAAACATTAAGTTCGTTGAATGTATCTTCAAAGGGCAGGTGTACATCAGAGCAGCCTTTCAAGTTCTTGTATCGGATTAGTGCAAGCTACAGAGGTAGTGCTTCCTGACAATGACGATACGAACTTACAGCTCAAGTTTGTATCGAATTTCAGACTGTTATCTGTATTGTTCATTTTGTGAATGGGAAAGTTTATCGTGTGTCTCGTCCCCTTTACGTTGATTGTAAGCAGATGTATTATTCACTGTTGTTGGGTTTGAAGTTGATATCTACTGCTATTTAGGTACATATGTCCCTGGTTGGTACTGAGAATCACCCAACTTAAAAAAAATACGCTGCTTGTGAAAATCCCGTGTGGTGACAACGGAATTTGCACAAGCAGCCTTACCGGTTACCTGGGCGTAGAGTTCAAAATTATCTGCAAGAAAACACTTTTACTCCTTTTTCCTTGATCTCTATCCACAGAAAATCTCACTGGAAGGTTAGGTCAGACTGTTATGTTAGAATCGTCACGATAAAGTCTTTCCAGATGATAGTTCCACAATCTTGACAACACATTTTATGTTTTACTTTTACATATAACAATAATTCTGTTTGAATAACAACTTTATTGTGTACCTAACTTTCTGTTAGTCTAGACTCTGTTGTGTTTTTATGATTCAGATAGTTTGCTAGCATAATTAGATACCGAACAAAGAGAAGAAAGAAAATTTTGAATAAATACTTTTTAGTTGAAGTCTTCTTCTAATTTTGTTGACTGCTGATATTTGAAGGGCATTGTTCATATTTTTTTAAATGTTGCAATTCAAAAAACATTTCGAGGAATAGCGTTACTGATCATTACGGAATAATTAATCATCAAAAATATTCATATTTTATTGATATTTTTGATAAAATATGATTGACCTTCTTTGCCCTTCAAATTACGTCAGCTTTGGCCGTACAGTTTTATATCGTTGCCTCTGAAAATAAAACGTAAGTGGCAAGTATTGTCTACAATCTGTCAAGTGTCAAATTGAATATGTCAAAAATATAAACAAAAACAGATTAGAGTTTTTACAATTATTATTCCTGCGACTTGCCTCTTATTCTCGAATAAATCTCATTACGTTATCTCAACACTCTTCAATATTTAATATTGCCACTGATTCAGTCGAAATTTCGAAAAATAACTTTGTATTTGTAAATAATTAAATGTATACAAATATGCTAGGATTCGATTAAGTATGACGTCTATTTTTACAATGACAGATGTGAGATGGATGACGTTGTGTTGACAGATTAAATTTTACTAGTGAGGCAACGACACAATCTTTTGTGCCACTGCCACGTCACCTACCTAAAAATATTTAAAAATATTTTTATAAAATAACTATTGAGCCAAACATCAAAATATTCAAATTAGTTTCTCAAAATGCTCTAAATTTTCAAAAAATTAAATAATATCCAATGGTTAAAAATTTTACACAATCCCCATTGACTCGTAGGTACCTTTCATATGAGCCCCAGATGAAAGTTTCCTTGAATAAATAGTTTTTGTTTTTGACTTACTTTATTGATTTCAAGAAGATTTGCAAAAAATGGAGCATGAACACCTACTTTTAATATACCTACACCTACATCAGGTTTGTCAACGAAAAAGCGTTATGCCTGAAAAAGTATAAGTTTCAGTTTGTATTAAAAAACAAAAACCTTTGAGACTTGAAACTTGAGACCATACTAGATGGCTCAGTATTATTAATCCATACTAATATTATAAAAAGGTTTGTTTGTATATCTCTAAGTAATGATCTTAAGAACCTCGGGAACGTTGTTATGCGATAAGGGTTTTTCTTTACCCTTTGTTGTTTAGCAATAAGAGGGTGTATTTTTGTGATTATAGGTCACTGAACCTTTGTTAGAGGTGAATTATTAAGGCTCATACAAACAGGCGCGACGCGACTTTAATAATACAATTTCTTAGAAGACTTCACGGTAGGTACAACAATTACCGGTGTCGCGTCGTGTGACATGTTGTGCCAGTATGCAGGAGCCTTTATAATCCTACCTTCATGGAGCAAGCTGCATGAGCTAGTCTATATGATAGTGGACAAACTACAGCGTGTACCAGAAAGGTGGGGTCAAATTCAAAGTTGTGGAACGGATCATCAAACTGAACAACTTTATCCATGGGACCAACATCGTAATCGCGAAAAAATTATCAACTGTCCCATACAAAACTCTAAAACCTAATTGATCCAAATGTAATACTTAATTTGATTGTTTTTTTTTGTGATAATTAGAAGATGGTCCTATGGAGAAAGTTCTTGAGTGTGATGGTCGGTACCATACTGTTAAATTTAACCACACCTTTTTGGTACACCATGTATACGTATCGATTGAAACATATTTAATCAAGCTGTAACCTTTTTGTTTTAATCTTAATCGCCCACTTAATAATAAACCACAGTCTCAAGGTTTGCAAACAGAAATCGTCATAGCTAAATGCTGTAAAACAATCTACAAAAAATGTTTTAATCAATAATAAGTAAAAATGCGTAAAAAGATTTATAATAATCGAATTTGTGAAAAACCTAAACATCGACGCGAAACTCTGTAAAAAGCCGCAAAGTCTCGGATCGGATAAGTATGTAACACGGTGTAATGGCACAAAAGGGATTATACTCAGCATAAGCTGCAAAATAAGCTCAAAATAACACAGCTTTTGAGCACACTTCGGTTTCCATTGTCCTTTATGCAAATCTACAAGAGTAGATGATAAACTATATTTTACGACGCCCCAGATGCGCATAGAAAATTGTATTCTAGAGCTATAACTTTAATTTTAACCGCATCTGTACTTAAAATATGAACTATAGTTCACTTAACACTGTTGGTAAGTGTAAAGAATCCCAGTTCTTAGTCAACTTTTTACATTATTTCTAGGCATTGCGTTCAATATTGAAATTAATAGCGCAAGTTTCCAGACGAACTTAGAACTCGAATAATAAGAATCTGTGCTAAAGAAGGAACTAGTATTGTATTTAGTAAAGTATCCGGCATCCGCTTGAAACTCCCGTGTGCAATATGGAACGTCGACTAACTTCTTTGACCGTTTAATTTCAGTTCTTGACTTTTATACGAACAGTTTACCGATATAGCATCCATGTTTTGTTGTTCTGAATTTTGCATATAAAGCGAGAACTTGATGAGAATTCTTGAGAAATTTTCACCAGTTTAAGTAAGTCGTAATGTCTTAGCAGATGGTTGCCTTTAAATATGAAGAGTTGAGACAGAATTAGCTGTTTAGATAATGTCTCGAAAATTGCAGTAGTGGGTGAAGTCGACGACGGAAAAAGGTTGGTTGTAGATAAGTAGTTAAAAGTATGACAAGTGTCTCTCAGACGTGCTTGGGAAAAATATAATAGCACTTGTGATTCTTGGAGCGAACAGCGAATATGTTATTCTCGCAGCGTAGCTTCTGGACCTAATAATGCAATGATATCATTTGGGACTGCTCACTCCGCGGAAACAAGATTTTCATTGACCTGAATTCTGCAGCGCTCAACTAGGACACGTTGGGTTTGATTTTATTAAAAATATATTCCGTCCTAAAATATTGATATTGCATATTTATAGAAAATTCAATTTACAAAAATAATGTGAAAACGATTGACGTAACGTAATCGAGAACCAAACATGAAACTTCAAATGGATATTTTAATTAATTTGTGAAATTCGTATTTCAGAACACACGAGGTATCATTTCCTTCTGTCACTCAAACTGTTTAAAAGATTTAAAATGTGTTGTGCACCAAATTCGATGTCGTCAACGAGAAACTCGGTTTCGGGTCGAGTGTTCTGACCGACCCAGTTGTTAGCTGCAAGCCTGCAACGTCGATATGCTGTCACAGCACACACCCAACCACTTTAAATTTACCAGCTACCTTATCCTGACCACATAAAGTATAAAATGGCTTGACAAGTATTTGTGTACTTTTATATTGACGTGGTAGTCGTATAGGTAGTACATGTCGCGTGCCCGTTTGACGCTTACATTGCATTTTTATTTATTTCTGTACACAGTGTTGCTTTGCTCATATAAATTGCAGTCGCAGTGTAGTATGACCTTATAACCTTATTTTTTATCGTACCTACATGCAATTCTTTTTACAACGATTTGTTCCTTTTCAGAAATAATTTCTGTTCGGTGTGAATTAATAAAAGTTGCTTTTGTTAAATGTGCCAAAGTCTAGGTTTACCCAAGTTTGTTTTTTCTTTGTTGTCACTCAATGGAGGGAAAGTTAGGCTTTGAAGATTTTCACTGCTAATAGCTATAGTAGGTGTACCTACAACCCTACTATAACAATTGACGGTTTAACAAAACGTTTTTAGGGTTCCGTTCTTAGGAACGCGTGGAGGTATCAAGTTGAAATCAATTAATTAATAATTATCAAGAAGCAAGGCAGCACAAGTAAAGGCAAAGGCCCGATAAAATGTAGTTATATCAAATTAAAAAAAAAAAAATTGCGCTTACAAACTTACATTTGCAGTTGGAGAATTGACCGTGACGGTCAATTCTCGTATGTAGGACATAGCAGGTGTATGGGAGAACATGTTTTTCAACTACAATGTTAAGTTTGTTTTTGGCATAAATTCATCCCAATTACGG
This sequence comes from Eupsilia transversa, assembly GCA_914767815.1. Lineage (NCBI taxonomy): Eukaryota > Metazoa > Arthropoda > Insecta > Lepidoptera > Noctuidae > Eupsilia > Eupsilia transversa. The sequence continues at coordinate 6,097,663 of OU611880.1, forward strand.
AACCCTTTATTGTGCGTGGTCCGATATGCACGTGATCGGTTTTTTTTAATAAAGACATCACTTTCATTGTTAAACGTTGTTAATGTCTAAACTTACTGTGAAATACATTCAGGCAAAAAGGAAATAAGGAACTTGATTTATTGATTGAACAATAGATATACTCGTCATATTTTGATACAGCTATAAAAAGTGCGAACTTTTGTCATTACTTAGGTAGAATCAGGCGGCTAAGTGGCCAAACTAAGCAGAACTGGCATTAAATACGCTTCTATCGGTAAACCTCAAAAACGAAGCTCGGCTTAATTTAAAATCACTCAAGGGTGTCGGGAAGGCAGGGTGCATGCTATCTGCGGAGATCACGATAGGCCGCGTTCAGACTTGGCACGGACTTGGCCGCTTCCCAGCAGTCTTGGCAGCCAAATGCGGGGTTCCTTCTTACCAGATACCGCTTTACCGAAATATTAAAAGTAATAAGCCGTAAGTTTGTGTTGTTTGCTATTGATTTTGTTTTGTTTGTGGTGTTTGGTCTACCGAAGCGTGTAGGAAAGGAAGAATAAACATCATGCTAGTACAAAGGTCTCTTGATGCGGGGCAAGAATTGGATCTAACGTCGCCATCTTGTTTTTTAGGGTTCCCTCTACCTCAAAAGTAAAAACGGAACCATTATAGGATCACTTCGTAGTCCGATTGTCTGTCTATCAGTCAGTTTACCAGTATTTCAAGACCCTTTTTCTCAGAAACTCGTGAAGGTATCAAGTTAAAATTAAATATCCAATATGTAGGTCTACGGTCCCTTGGGGCTCTAAAAAATACGACAATATATGAGGCATACTCAGAAATAAATCAAAATCTATAGGTCTTCTCGTTGACATAGAATCATGAATTTTGGCAAGAAGCTAGGTCCCTCAACGAAAGTAAAGGAAAATCGTTAGTTTATAGGTTTATCACATAAAAAATCTTTTTTTGCGATTACAAACTTACTTGTGCAGTCACTACTCCATACAAGTTAAGACGTGATTAAAAACTTGCCTACTAAAATTACGTCAGGCGCTGATTAATTTGACAGGACTAAACTAAAATATATCTTCTGTCCTTTTCTTAATGAAATAGAAAGAAAAAGATGCACTGAACTGAAATATAGTTTAGTTTGTGAACAAGGGAATCGGCACCAATGTCACCCTATCGCCAACAGATTTGTAGCACTGTAAGGTGTAACGAACATACAGATTCTCCAGACTAAATAACGAGGCATATAACAGCCTTAAAATGACCAGCATTTATTTGCAAGCCGTTTCACTTTACATAATCGTCGATTGCAGCCGATTGGGCTCCAAATGATTACACATTACCGACTTAGGCACGGAATTTCGCATCCGCTGTTTCGTCGGTATGTAAATTACTAGTTGTTAGGCCCATTCACACAAACGCTTAAACGAATGCGTAGATAATCGACTCGGCAGTGATTTGAAATCGTCGTTTCTCTTACATAAATAAGAAAGATCTGTGGTTTTAATTAAAGCGTGTTTGCAATAATTATGGCACCAATGCAGTTAAATTGACAAGTATGGAATCATCTGACTTGACGCTTTCCTCCCTATAGATAGATACTGCTCCAAGTTTAAAGTTAAACAAAGAAGTTGAGCAAAGATAAAACAGATGCGAGATGATAGATAGTCTGAGATAATACCTACGTAATATCTGATGGGATATATAGGTTTCCTGGTTCGATTCCCGGGGCGGGCAAAGTGATATTGGGTTTTTTCCATCTAGAATTTCTCAATAGCAGCCCGGAGTCTGGATTTGTGCCCGATTGTGTGCAGTGGGACTCAAACTTAACTGGCGAAATGTGGGTGTTCTTTAGGTACACCTCTGCCCAACCATTCAAGGAATACAGGCGTGATGTTATGTGTACATAATATGTGCTATTCGAATACCTATCAAAACCTATGTCACGTACCGATAAAAAAATTGGTTCAGATTGTCGCGAAACAAGCATAACGACGTCTGCTCTAAAGTGACCAGCCAGCCACTACAAAAATCACACACAAAAATTATAAGCAAAAGAGTTATTTATTTAGTCAAAATCTGTATTAACAATAACATACAATATATAGTCTACCAAACTGCATAATAGTTTTTCAGCAGTTGTTCTCGTCTAGCAACGAATTTTGAAAATGAATGTGCTAAAACTTAATTAAGCTAAGTACCTAAAATATAAAATAATATATCTACAATAGAGATAAAAAAATCGCACATTTTACAAAAAGGCATATCAGCAAACGTATATTATTTACGTTATTACAGATATAGCCATGGACACAATGATATAATGACACAATGTTTGATGATCTTTTGGAACAGCAAGTGTCTTCTACTTAGATAAACGAGTTGGGTACAAATGCTCACATTCCACTTTTTGATATTGATTATTAAATTGTTCAGTCAAGATATTTAACTTACTTTTAAGATGGATCGGGAGTACTTTACAAAACTTGAACAGTTATTTCATAATTTTTATTTAATGTTTTCATAATTTTACATGGGTACATCAAATATGAGCATAGTCTTTCAAACAGCAGAACCTATACAATATGCATGTAACCAACTAACCACGTTTACCGCACTGAGTTTAGAGATTACGAAGTACCTACCCATTCAAACACCGAAGTACGAAGTTCTCCGAAACTTATTACCATTAAATACCTACGTTAAAGTATATTAATTATGTACTAGGCTAAGTATCGACCAGTGAAAGTTGAAAGAAAACCTGTACTTTGACTTTTGGCTTTTAAAGTTGGGCGTTTAGTCTCGTTATTATTTTAATGTAGGCTTTTGAATTAATGGAAGGTTTGGTTAACAATCCGTTTTGGTTTTAAAAGGCTGCGTAGACTTTAAAGGGTATCGTGTTACTCAGTAATTGGGTTGTGGAGGTCAGATAGGCAGTCGCTCCATGTAAAATACTGCTTTTCAGCTTCATCCGGTTACACTGGAAGCCGACGCCAACATAGTTGGGAAAAGGCTACGCAGATTGATTGAAGACTATGTAGACTAACGGCTGAACGCGATCTAAACCGCGTTCAAGAGCTGTCGCGGTCATCATTCTTAGGAGAAATATTTACACTGACAGCTGTTAAACGCAGCTTAGACGTGCTGATCGGGTTCAGTTTCATTGGTGAAATTGACCCTAAGTTGAGAAATGCGGCGCTTCTATATTAATTACAACATGGTGTAATAGTTCATTAATTCTTTCAAGCGATTGCTGGGGGTCGGGCAAACTGTTATTGAGTTTTTCTTATCAGAAAATTCAGAGAAGCCGTTCGTTCGTACTAGTCCGAATTCTAGTTATATGCTCTTTTAATAGAAATTGTCCCCATAACACGGGATTTGCAACGTAACTTGTCAATGCTATGTAACATGTTATGTAACATTAGTTTCTCACCGGATAATATTGCACGACACATTCTGTCGTGCAATATAGCTGCCAGTTAACGTATCTTGGCTCTCTATATTCCATTGACCATCACGACTGATTACGGCAGTTTAGCTGGCCTGTCCATTATCTGTCTAACAGCTATTGGTATTGGCCTAACATCACGGGTAATATTCTATGTGAATGTTAGCCTCTATGTCTGTGTGTGTTAGTAAACTGTAGAACCGATTTTGATGAAGAGCAGAGAAGCTGCTTGGTTTCTGGGAAGATTTCTAATACAAGAACTTATATATATATCTATTTTTTCAGATTTTATTTTTAGTATCAAAGAAAAAAACTTGTATTTGGATACTACACACACACATTTAAACAATATAACTGGCGAAATGTGGGTGTAATAGGTACACCTCTCTGCCCAACCCTTTGGGGAAACCATGCGTGATGTGTGTTTGTGAACGCAGATTGGAGATCAGTTATTTTTCGTCGAACATCAATCATGATAAAACGGACTAAGCCGTAGTACACCTAGTGTTAAATATTTTCAGCATATTTTCACCTTCATTTTCTAAACAATTAAAAATTGTTAACCAAACGTTGATGAACTTAAACTTGGATGAGGTAAAACTATGATTATAAATTTATAATGGCTTTCTGAACTTATATTGCTGGATTAAGCCCAAGTACTTACCTCCCGAGGCTTATTTTGCTTAGTTAAACAATAATTTGAATGAAGAAGCTTCTGCGAGTTGGCTTCGGCCCCTCGTACGCCTTCCAAAGGACCGGGATACATGGTCCATGAGATTTAAAAAAAAAAAAAAAAAAATGATACTTATAATGTGAGATATATATAATGTGAGGTATCGACCCCGATTTACGAGTCGTGGGTTCGAACCCAAGCAGCCGCTTTACTTTGTGTAATTTATTTAATAATCATTGCTTTCAAAACGGTGAACGAAAACATCGCGAGGAAACTGGCATCATGACGAAAAATTCAAAGACATGTGACATCCACCCACACCGGGCCCGCGTGGTCGATTACGGCTCACTCCCTCTCACAGAAGGAAGGCAAGTGACCCAGCTGTGGTAACATAATAGGCTGATTATGCTATAGGTACGTAATGTTGGTTTGGTATAGTGATGTTCTTTAGAAAGGTCAGGTGAGTAGTACTCGCAATCAGCTTGCGTGTAGGACCGTAAACGAAGAAAAAGGAGTATGTAAGGATCGTAGCAGGTGGCTTTCTGTAGTTTCTGCCTACCCCTATAGGAAGCAGGCGTGAGTTTTTGTATGGGTATAATGGGTAAGACAAGAATATATTCGAGTTGAGATTAAAAACGTGACAGATATGCCACAAGAGAAATGTTCTAGAAAATTAGAACATGTATCGTGGCGGTTTCGGTTGTACTCCTACTTTTCATTGTAAGTCCTGAATTTTATCATCTTCATCTTTGTGTCGTTATCCCAATTTATTTGGAGTCGGTGCAGCACGTCTTCGTTTTCAAAGAGGACCAAATTTCTTACGTTACAAAGTTTATTATTAACATTTATTTGCTCACCTATTACGCATACAATTATTATACTCTACACAGTAACTACATATTAACACTATGTACTAAATAAAATGGCTTAATAACTAACTATACAAATAAATATCAAACACAAAACAAAAAGACACTTGTGTTAGTAAATTTTTCACATAAGTGGGTAATTCTAGAGTTTGAAATTCAATCTTAGTAATGATTTTATACATTCTGATATTTCAGTATAAAAATACCATCGACTGAGTAGTAATCCGTGACTTTTCCCAACTATTTTGGGGTTAGCTTCCAGTCTAACCGGATGCAGCTGAATACCAGTTTTTTACATGAAGCGACTGCCTATCTGACCACCATAATCCAGTTAATAGGTAACACAATACACCTTCGTTACTGTTTGCAATGTACTACTACGTGCAAATTTATATCCGCCTTTGTGCACAAGTATCTACCAAAAGCTTATAAATGAAGGCACATATAAGTGTGCAATGAAAAGAGCACCAACATCCGATTAGAAGCTTAAGAGATCGCTCTTAAGCTCCTAATCTCGCACTTGGTGCTTGCATGAGCACGCACAAAGTTATACATAACATCACGCCTGTCTTATCCCCCGATGGGATAGGCAGAGGTGCACCTGTATGGCACTACCACATTGCGCCACTGACTTCGGGCTGCTACTGAGAAATACTTACCATAATTATATAGAAAAGTCCGTTTACATTTCGCTCGACTTGGGAATTGAACCTAGGTCCCCATGTACCATAAGAGCAACGAAGCAGTTAAAGTTGTACATATATACATACCATCACGCCTGTATTCCCCGAAGGGGGAAGCAGAGATGTACATATAAAAAAAAACCCTGTCCCTTAAATAAAATGTGTATATATTTGTGTTCCGTACGTAATGGCAAAAAAAGACCTAACTCTTATAACATCTTTTGTTACCCCTCCGGTAGTCTACCTGTCAAGACCCTTTTCTCAGACTACGCGGTTGGCTATTTTGAATTAAAAATATAAACATTTACAATTCGATTCTTTTACAGATTGAAGCCTGCACCCCTCCTTAATAGGGAAAATGCGTGTAATTTTTTTTCTCAGTAAATCAATAATATACTTAAGAAAAGTTAAATTCAACTAGGTACTGCTTGTTGCTCAAAAAAATTATGAAACTCCAACAGTGTTCTACTACAGTTTAAACGTCCGTTTCTCTCGTGCTCAGGATGTGACGTCATTAGGCACGTTACTGGCTTATTTACATCTGTTTTTTAAGGTTTTTTAGCCACAAATCAAATAAATTAAATTGACTTTGTGCTTTGTTCAAGCAGAAATCGCACTTTCAATCTTACCATAGTAAGAATTTAAGGAGTTTGCTAAATAAAGATATTTATTCGCATGTATTTTGAGGTCACTTCCGACATTTTCGAAGAGGACGCGTTTCGAGTTTGCGTTTCATTCCACCAAAAAAACATAGCATAAATTAATTAATTGTAAAATAACTAATTCAAGCACAGTCTGAATCGTTTTGATACAGATTAGTAACCCATTGCATCATAATTTCGAAAAAAAAATCTGCTCAACGAAGTAAATAACGCAATGAATGTTGTTTAACTGTCAAAATGAAACAGATTAGTCTTAATCGTTTACGAAATTGTATTACGCAATTAGATAGCTGGATGCTTCCGACTCTTTTCTCATTAATTTATTAATTTAGAACATCAACAGCATAGTTTCAACATTAGATATTGAAGTGGGTCAGGTATTACTGCTAATGAATATACAAACATTTTGCACCATAAACAAAAACGTGATATTTTATAAACATTTTAAACGCTTGAACAGCTAAATCAGACAGATACGCCAGCACCGACTAATATTTCAACTTCTAAAAGTTAGAATGAATGTGACTCGTACCAGGTTTTACGTAACATTGTAGTTATTAAACAATACCTTTCGTGTTTTTTGAACCGGGAAACAAAAGATGAAGTACCTACCAAAATAGAGCAGAGCTGGTGTTAATGAATTCTGTTAGATGTTCTAGTTTCAATAAACGGTACACAGAGTTGAATACACTTCGAACATTGGTGTATTGCTATACAATTCTCTTCAAAGTGATTGGTTGTCCATCAATGGACGTTGGTGGAGACCAATAGACCATTGTGTATAGGCCACAGGAATATTGATTCAACACACGTCATTTTATTCCGTTCTTTACGGAAAATGGATGAAAAGAAAATGTATATAATATTTTTAGACCGGGGAGCTGTATAGCTGTTCAAACTATTATTCACTAGCTTTTGCCAGTGGCTTCGCCCGCGTAAAGGTCGGAAATTATCCCACGGAAACGTACTACCGGGATGAAATGTATCCTATGTTGTAATGCACCTCATGGTGTACCCGTCTGCCAAAATAATCCGTTCATCCGTTTTTGATTGATTGAGTTCACAGTTATAATATTAGTAGGATGTTTAAATTAAATTGTAATATAAGTTTTGTTTGTTTGTCATATACGCGTTCACGCTAAAACGGCTGAACGGATTTGGATGATATTTGGCACATGGGTAAACCATGAACTGGGTTAGGATTTAGAATTCTTTTTATCCCGATATTCCGGCGGGATTGAGACTAATGCTGGTGAAACCGCGGGGCGCAGCTAGTAATATACAATTTAAAAAAACTTAATTCCATATCTCTCAGCTTAAAACATCTTGAAGAATCAAGTTGTACCTACTTACTTACATCGATTAAGCAAAATACTATAAGAAAATTACATATCGAATTATATTAAATGCCTATTTTTTTTCCAGAAATATCTCTTTGTCGTAATATACAAAAGATACGGTAGGTACCCATACAAAACCGTACCCTATAAGGAAAACATCAAAGAAAAATGATACCTTTTTATTTCCCGAGCTTTGACAGCTAAATTAGGTTGAAAAGTAGACTTAGGTACCTAAAGCAAAAATGTTCATGAATTAAATTAGTTATAACAAAAACACTCTAGTGTGTAGTATCACGACCGATACGTAAATAATATCAATAAAAATCCTTTAATAAATCATCTGAAATGATTACATATTCTACAATCAATTATGTTGATTGTTTGTTATTTCAATCAGAATTAATGTTTATAGGTGTTTGATGTTCCCTGATTCCTGATTGATCTCTTTTCTATAACTTTTTTCCGGTGTGAACCAATATAAGACAATAAATTATATCTACCCATGAACTATTTATTTTATTTTATTGTATTAGGGAAAAACAAACAATTGTACATTTTGTCTTACATCTAAGTATACAATTACTATACATAAATTAGGTTAACGTACAATCAGCAACGTTTCCACATATTATTATTTATATCATTTTCTTACTTACAGTACTAATATGGATTAACAATAAGGCTAATTTTATTACTATTAGCCCCTACGGTTATATCTAATGCTCCTTGAAAATAATATACCAAGTTCATAAATCAATCGCCAATAGCAGTCACGAACACAATTTTTCCGTATAATTATAAAATTAACATATAATGAAAAGAAGAAAATATAATGTTTTTGAAAAACATTCCAATGGAAATCTGGTTTGCGAAATTTTAAACAAAAATTTTTACTTACAGACATTCACAGAATATTCACCACAAAACCATAAAACGAAAAATATCAAAAAGAAACGTGATACTTTTTATTTTGAGAGCTCTACACCTAAATCAGACTCTGAGACTACAACCAAATATTTCAGCCAGGAATAACAGCCAAGAGTTATGGAAAAAAAAAAAAAAATGTATGCAGCTCACCCAATGCATGGTTACGGCTTAATGTCTTTAGTTACAGTCAGTGTGGCGTTGCTTTATTGCTATGGCGGTCCCCCACTTCGGGTTAATCAAAGTAATTGTTTTGTTCGTTATCTGTTCTCGGGCGATAAATTGGAGGGTTGTTTTTGATGTTTAGCGAATGAAATCTGATTACTTTAATGTGCTACTGAGATTTAGATTTGTTGTGTTATAGGGGTGGTTAGTAGTAGGGTGTAAATGGTGTGATAAGCTGAGAGTAAAAAAAAAAATCCTATGTCGTCCGTATGATCGTCGATAAGTGAATATGGCCGCCGAAAATTGTACAATAGCAGTCGTGAATTAGTCATGGTACGTAATTATTAATATTTTATATACTTAACATACAATTTTTAAGACTTAATAAAACAAAATGTTTTTCATTAGAAAGTCTTTACTTTTAAATTATCCTTCAATTATAGGAAAATTATAAAATAACTTAGTTTGAAACTGCAAAACATAGTCATACTTAGCGTTCTATAACCCTGAAAAATTTGTATGCGCACTTGATACAACATTTTTTTTTCCGCTGCTGTTAACGGCATCTAACATTTAATATTAGAATTTATTGTTATATGAGAATTATTCCTGAGCAATAATAATGTATTTTTATTGAAACAGAATCAAAAAAAAAAATATCACAATAAACAAACATTTCTCCAAACGTAAATTTTTTGGCGGCCATATAAATGGAAGTCAAATGAAAATTAGAGGACGTTTGACATTATTAAAATGGCCACTCTACCTTTTAAACCTCTTCGTTATATAGTTTATACTAAAAAATAATGTAAACAGCTCCAAAACTCTTAAAAGCTAGAATTATAAACAACCCGTAAATACAACCCTCCATTTAAAAAGCGCATCCAAAGTTATGCTCGTAAATCTGCGAAACTATCTGATACCAGCACGTGGTGTCCAGGTCGTTATGAAACTGATAATTAATCACGAAGACATAAAGTTTTCCACCCTAAAGGGCTTGTTTTCAAGCCGACGAACTAAATACGATTAAATTGGGTTTTGATTAAGCTAAAACGGGCCTGAATCCACTGCGTAACCGCTGGCAATGGCACGTCGGGCGCTACTTGTAGGTACTATGTTGATTACACTGTAATTTTAATATGTAATCAAGTTACAAATTAATTCTTATGTGAGCCGAGCTTTAGGTGTAATTAACTTTATCCATCAATGTTTTGCTTGTGTAATTTTACGCTGAGATTATTTTCGTAGTGAGGATGAAATTCGATGATCTCGCTTGACGATTACGAATTAAATGCGGCGTTGTTTTCGTTTCAACGAAAATGATTGTTTTATCTTTATGTTCATTTCGTGAAGTTTATGTTCAAGTGGATTGGAAAATACCAACTACTTATGTGTTGAAGAAGTGTCATATTATTGTGGCAACCTAAAAAGCTAAAGCTTTAGAAACTTAATGCAATTGAATATGGGTAACAAGGTATACCTACCTTTTACCTATTTCTAATACAAAAACTATACATTTTCTTCGAAATGAAATTCGTAGCTACATCTAAAGGTTCAAAACAGTTTGGAACTTTCCATCTATAGACGAAGTCTGACGTTACTAAGCGGCAAACCAGTTTTCTTTTTCTCAAAGTTTTCTGATTTCGTTCGTTTCCCAACTATAAAGTTTACACAGTGAGATGAAATAAAATACAAGAATTAGGTATACATATCTGTGCTTACTTGTGTGCGTTGTACACCGAGCCGCACAAGTTTCGATCACGTACAAAGTGCGATCGAGTAAACTAAACGGCTTCTTGCGAGTTATACAGTTCTTCAATCTGTGAGGAGCGTGCGATAACGCGTTTAGTGTTCAACGCGGAAAGTTCATTTTACTTTGACGCTTTATGCTTGCTTTATTCAGTTCCGCTTTATTTCAATGAGTTCGCCGGTACTGTTGAGTTGAAACTGTAATTTTGTAATTTAGATATGAGTTGCCTTCGCGTGTTAGTTTTGCGTACATGTGTCGTAAACTATATAGAACTCTAATTACCTATATGCTGCAGCTGATGTAAATCAGAAGTTCTAGACAAGACAGCTGTTAACTAAAAATATTCTGAATTCCTCTAGAAAAACAAGGCCTGAAACAAAATACAAATGTTAGGTATTAGATTTTATATTATCAGCATTCCGATACCTATGATGTAACAGCGAAAGTTGTTAAACTTTCGCAGAGAGGCGTTGAACACCTAATGGAGTGATATTTATTATATTTCGGATTCATTGAAGCGAATAAAGTCAAAATTATGGATATTTTTGGTAGATAATTTAGTTCCAAGTTCAAGTAACACGAACTTTACAAATAAACTAGAAGTTCTTTCGTAATTTAAATTGTAATCATTGTTAAAATCTCTTTTAGAATAAGGTCAATTAGTATCATCATTATCTCCGTATGAATTGTATTTGGCTTTGTGGAATCTTACACCGAGGAACATCATTACGAATACTTAAACTCCTTTAAATTATTTTTGAATCTGTACCCGCTTCGTGAAAGGAAACAATTCTACTTTTAAAAATCACTATGAAAATGTACCCAGTATACATAATTATCTGGTACATAAAATACACCCAAGGCTTTGTGATACGCGTGTCAATTTTGAAACAGTTTTCAATATTGGAACGTATATCGAAACAGCTTTAAGAAACGCCGTTTCTTTACTACTTGTTATGGGTTACATACATTAACCCGAAAATGTCCATTGCTATAAACCTTTCCGCAGATGGCTACAACTAACGACCCGAGGCGAATATTCCATTATCACCGCGTTTTCCAGGCGGATTTGCGATCGCAGTATGGTGTTATTAATTCGCAGGTCGAGCATCGACCTGGCCCGAAACGCCGCGTTTTACGAGACCCATGGGAGGCCCTCCCTTGTAACCATAAGCAGAACTATACGCAGCCTGAAATATAATCTTCAATGGAATTAATTTCATACGCGTCGTGTTTTTACATCGTTTCTCGGGGTGCGGGCATCAATCACTCAGCCGGTAACCGCGTTACGTCACCGCTAATTGTGATCCCGTTCCTCCGAAACGAATGGTTATCGGCACTCGTCCGCGATCGATCGTCCTCGCCACTCGCGACTCGCTTTTCTTCTCACTTTGTCAGCTTTACATTGATGTACGAATTCCCTTGGAGCTGTCGGTAGGTGGTATAAACGCGGCGATAGGAGAGCTGCGATGCCGGCGCGCTGTTGAAGTGCGGTAGGGTTGTGGGTGAGGGACCTACGGGAAAGTAGGTCGGGCCGGCGACTCCCCCCCGTCCCCCCTCTCTCTCCCGTCTCCCCCCGGTGTTGTCGCTTTCACTGCGTCCGCTCGGGATAAAGCCTAATTTTATTGCGTTGCGTTCGATCGTGTCTTTTACTTGCGGTTGGTTGTTTGATATTAATGAATCGGATGATCTAATGCGTGTGGGTTGGTATTGTATTTTCGTCCGTTTTCGCTAATTAGTCGCCAGTAACCTAAATAAACGCCATTTCATGCTAGTAAATATAATTTGTGTACAGACGCATGCTATTTTTGGATTATCCCAGCCCTTTTTAATTATCTAATCGCCGTCTAATCGTGTTTCAGTATAAAGGTGCTGTACAGAAACAAAATTCATCATCGTATCTCCCCATACCATCAAACAGAGCCATTAACTACTCACAGAAACTTACAGAACCTCATTACGCGTTCGCAGTTTTCGCTATAATGTTTACCTGCGGTTTCTCTGTATACCTACGTTCAACGCTTGTTTATTACTGCAAATAGGAGTATGCATTAACCTATATACACTATGAGCTGAAAGAATGCGTCCACACTGTTTTCAATGGCCTGCTTTTTAAATGTCGCAGTTTTCTGCAGTCATGAATCACGCGTTGACAAGAGCCGTGGGAGTTTACCCGCGTTGTAAATTGGTAGTAGTCAGGTATAGTCGGATGATATATTCCTGGCCACCGTGCTTTTTTGCTGATCTAGGCATGAAATTTTTATGGCTAGAAACTCTCGCGACTTTGTTCTCGTTTTAATATATCCTGTGATAGGTGCTCGTATATATCATTCTGACGTTTTCCTATCCGTTGGTACGCCCTCATTTTTCTAAACTTCGTGCTCAAGATTGCAATGTCTAAGTAGATTGTGTGATATTGCATTGAAGAGCGCGAGAATTTCCACCGAGCAGAGTAATGACACTTTTATCAAAGGCGTTTTTCGTGCTCTATAAGATAAATGATATTGATGTGATAAATGATGTAGGTGAAAGCTATTGGCGTTAGTACATCTTTGTATAGAATGCAAAATATCATGATAAGAATACGTTTCGAGATCAGTATTGAAAAGAAATCTAATCAAAATTAAATCAGCTATCGTAGAAAAAAAACACTTTGTTCGATTTTATGTTGGTATAATTTTAACAATAATTTGCGATGCTTACTTTAATGAAATTAGGATGACGCGTTATGAATGTACGATATTATATTTACTCAAAAAAGGTACGGATTGACAGCGTAGTTAATTATGAGCCTCAATATGCGAAAGTGGACTTAATCAATCAATCAATCGAGCTTATCGCTGTCCGAATTTGGACGCAGACTGGTCCTAAAATAGGGTGCTTAATGCCCATGGGCCCAGTAGTTATAGAGCTTTATTATTTGGAAAAGCCAGCCTTAATTAGCAATCTTAGAGATTAAGATATCTTATGTAAGTAAATGGCTAAAAGACAGCATCTCCATCCGACATAACAATGCTGTTAGTCTTTTGGACCCGCTACCAGATCATACTTTCTTTTAGTTTAGTTTAGGGTTATTTTTTATTATTTGTTGGTACATATTTGGCAAGTCATTGACCTCGTGGGCATTATTTCCACTCAAACTCAAGTTTTATTGATGACTGACGCCGAATCATTTGACACATTTTACGACTAGATTTTTATCGTCATACTTTACTTACAGCGTGATTATATTCTACTTATTACAGACCAAGGGAAGTTATGGGTTTTTTTACTCCTCAGTTTATGGTTTATGGTATCAAAAGTTAGATTTTGATAAAGATCTCGTTTTCACGTTGGGTTAATGTGAATCAAAAGTTATGATCTTACCAAAAGTGAAAATGGGAAGAATAATTTAACATTTGATTTGTTGAAAAAGATACGGAACTATATGTTTTCCGGCCACACAGTTTTATTTACAAGCGAAGCCACATGTATTCCTATCACAGAGGGCTTAAAGGAAGATGTTACGTTACGAAGAAAAAACAATTACAAAGCGTTTTTTATGTCGAGTAAGTATTGTCGCATCGTTAAAAATGAAATGTGTTTCCTTTAACATGGTTGCAAAGTGCTATTAAATTTATACGAGAGAGTATTTCGATGGTCCATATAGCTTTGTAACGACTTCCTTTGATGCTTGATACTTGTATAGTACTATAAGTTTGTAATTTTACATTGTGTTGTAAAAAGTTCAGAACTTACACAGTAACCCGAGCCAAATTTACGATGAACGACATACAAATGGCCAAACGCCTTTTAAAATTCAATCCTTCAATTGCAAAATTTTATTTTGCAATTGAAGTAATAACCAATATTTTCGTCTAGACTTGAAGCATATATTTCAAAGGGGAAACTATGAACACTATGGCTAATTCTATATGGACATACCTAACAGAAACAAGACGCCAGACGAAAGAACAAAAATACCATTTACTTTTGATAGCTATTGAAACAAAGCCCGTATGTGAAATTTACCGAGTCTACTCTATCAATTTTATTTATGCTACACTTGATATATAATTTTACTGAATTAAAAAAGAAGCGGAGAGCGTTCTGCCTCCCCGCGGCGTGACATGGAGTATAAATCGTGCGCTGTACCCCGCGCCCGCGTCCGCCATTTTAAATAGGCGTCATTCAACTCATTTGACGTGTAATTATTTTCATTTCGCAGCTCGGTTTCCGAACGTGACCCGCTCGCGGCCGCTTCAACGACATTTTTGTCACAAACCTAATTTACGTTTTGTCCTTTTAATTAATTCGATATTTTCTTGCCTGCCAGTGGTCTTCTGGATCTTATTCTAAGTAACATTTTGTTAGATTCAATTTCGTTAAGATACTAGTGTGTAAAGCCGGAAGCCTCTCTCTTGTTCTACTTATCAGTACAATGGGACCAGGTTAATTACGTCGTATTTATTGATGGGGACATTTATATATGATTGAGGATACGAGGTGTTTGGACAATCCTATGTTAAAACACAGTTTCAAAATCTATGGTTTGGTTGTTGTCTAATGTTAACAAACTATGTGTGTTCTGGGAATCCTATCTTCTAGATTTATGCTATGACAGATGGCTTATGATTACAGATACCTACTTGCATATTCAAAATAGCATAAATCGCTACTCTACCTAGATTCCTTCCAACATTTTACAGTCCTCGTATGCTTCAGTCAGATTTCCTTCAACGACATCTAGGCGTATTCAACGCGTTGAGAAATCGATACGTATTTTATAGCCGTCTTATCTTATAACTCAAGGGAATGGCATTTTTAAGGCTGAGAACACGATTACATTAAGCTCCTGCGATGTAAGCACTTGGAAATAGAACTAACTCGAATTTTGAATTCAAACTAGGAATTTTTTGTCGCGTTATAAATTGCAGTGGTTAGCGTGTGGTTTAACAGATTTTAGGATGTTCAATTTGACGGTTTTTCCGACTTCAAGAGACGGTTTTCTGATTGGCGATATCTGCTTTAGCCCATTAGATACTTGCGTACCCAGATAGGTACTGCAGACCTAAAGAAAAGTGCTTTATTTCTCACTCTCAAATACTATAATTGCGGAGCCGCGCCATATTAATTTATTTAGGATTTTATACGTCATTTAAAGAACCTACATCCTAAAACCATACTTACCTAAATATCAACAACATTTTTACACCTTTCCTAAATGTTATGTAGGTAAGTACTGATTGTGCCTAAGTGACCTCATTGATGTCTAAAGTGCCTCATTTGCTGTTTCCACCTCATTTGGTGACTTCAATGTATTTACTTATACCTCACTACCTGCTGTATCGTCCTGAACAGTTCATTTCATTTTTTTTGTGTAGGCGTATCGCCAACTGACTGTCGGGAAAGGAAAATGTCGTGAGAAATTCTGGATTTTTTAATGACCGGTTAAAGTGAACGTAAGTAAGCAACTGGTAGTTGGATTAAATACGCTGTAAAGTTTGGTATGTTAAATGTCTGACTATGTATTAAGAAACATTACTGACTGAGTATCTATTTAATAGATATGTAAACGCTGTCTCATGCACGTCAGCTGAGAGGTCGCTGTCACTAATGTCAACTGTCAGTTTACCACGAATGGCGGGAAATGGCTGAAAACTGGAGTGTGCCTGCACAAGAGGCTTTTTGTGGTGTTGAGCCAGTGTAGTCATGTGTATTTACGGAATCAACAGGATTCTACACTGACTTTAAGATCAACACTGTACCCATATCTATTGCAAATAAATGATTATGAAATATTATTTTGTATGGTATACCATAACAAATTATAAATAAGAACTTTTGAGTTACATACGTATAGTTTTACCATGTGAGGTCTTGTCGCTAAATGAATGGTATTTTTGAATGAACATGGAGGCCCGTGCCCTGCCGTGGAAGTTATTTAGTTGTGATTATTTTTGTTAACGAATTAAAGAACAGACTTGAAATCGGTAACATGATAAACTGTATTAAAGAAAAGTACAGATTTCATAAGCCGCTGATAGTTAAGTTTGCAGTAAAGTACCTATAGCATTTTATCAGCTGCTTTTCCTTCCATGGTCGTAAAAAAAGACTTAAGGAAAGGGTTACAGCCACACTATTCACTACATAGTGCGTTTACTAACTTTTAGTCCACCACCCCCTTAAGCATTTTCACGATCTTAGATCGACGTGGATGTGAATCGATATTAAAGTGTTTTGGATTCTGATAAGCAAGATCTGTAAAAGTATTTTCTATTTTTAAATTGTCAGTTCTCTAGGCAATAAGTAGGTAATTCTTGAAGTTATTATAAAAGTTGTAGGCCCAACTATGACAAAACAAAAGCCTTGAAAGGCTCTTTAAAAAATAACCTGCTTTTACCGATATAAATAAGAAAATAAAACAGCATAATATTTTTCTCAAACATGCTTGGAAATTCGAGCATTATTTTGACAACCTTCTTAGAGATAAATCGAAAATGATGTACTGGTCAAATACATGCGAGCTGGCAATATTAGTATGAAAATCAATATCTGTCGTGCTTAACGGCCGAATAAATTACTATGAAAACTCATATCTGTCGTGTAATTTAAAAATCGAACGAAGTTTTTACTTCGACACATGGCAACCAAGGTAGTTAAATTTTATTTAAATTGCGAGAAAAAAACAAATTAATGTATTGGCGCGTGATAAATTATCGCTGGTCGTCATTGATTCTGGAATTTATAATGAGGTAATTTACTTAGTTTGAATTTCCGTGCATTATTTGAGAAAAGTACTATACAAGCCTTGGCCGCGACCGGGCAGTGATCGACTCACGCATGTGTGCCTCGGCTTGGCCTCGGCCCACATTTTCACGTTCGTTAATCAATGCTCCTTTTGCAGGCCGCGGCGGTAATAAACTATTGTTTACTTATTTTGGTTATGATTTGCTTTATTTCTGAAATAGCGCTGAATCATAAAGATGGCGGAGTTTTTGGAAATAATAACCCCACACAAGAGGTCGAAGAGATCGAATAAGTATCTATAAAACGTAATTCCAAGTTTGGGTCCTCATTACATCTTCATTGATCACGTTCTACAATAAGCTAGCCCTAACATGTCCTAAATACCGTCCAACCGAGCAAAAGCTCTTCTAGGTCATCATGTGGCAAAAAATATACCTACTCAGAAATTCAATGAACAATGTATTACGGTAATGGTGGCTAAGCGAGGGTGCGAGTGGAACAAACTGGGACAGTTTTTGTGCACTTTCTAACTGGACCGAGTACTTCGTAATAAGTGTTTTGTGACAAAGGTATGTGGGATAATGTCAATGTAGGAGCGTTTTTTGGTAGTTGGTGAGTAAGTTGTAATTACTCTCGCAAGTTACATAAGAATAGCCTTAAATCACAATAATTTTATAACCTTTACCAGAAGTGGTTATCGTACTAGTGGTTCTGTAGCTGGAATATCATCAGGATCGGGCCGAAATATAACAGTTCGTCAGCGGCTGACATCATCTTTGTCATCAGAAGACAGCCGCCAAGAACTACCTACCGATGCGACGCTCTGCTAGAGTGACAGTCACCACTTCACCAGCCAGTGTCGCTCTTATCCGTCCCCTTCGGTGGTTCCTAGTAACTTCATAATAAAACCAGACGGCTTCACTTGCTGCCCCGTCATGTACATACCGTTAAGTCTAGTGTGCAATAGGATGTGTTGCGTTAAATACTCAGTGACAAGAAAAAAAGAAGAAAAATTATAGCAACGGCATTCCTATGGAGACGACAATTGAGGTATTTTTTGATGCAAATTATAATAAGGATGGTGCTCAGTGTGATAAATATCTGGCTATCTATAAAGGGTAAATTTCAATCTTTAAACATTTATAAATGTAAAATACCAGCTTTTGATTTAAAAAATATTTTCACATTTTTTAAATCAGGTAGGTATTCGTTTCGACGTGTGCCTTTCACGAATATTCAATATAACTGACAATCTGTCACTCATTTTCGCACGAATAATAAACGAATACCGAATTTTAACTTAGTTAAGTTTTTCTGTTTATCTCGATAAAATGTAGAAATCTTTTAGTATATCTACCATAAAATTTCAATTTTCGTGATTTTATGACTTTTTTTCGTAATCCTGGCAGTAATATCAAAACTTTCGATGTATAAGGGAATTACTGGGTGTCCTAACATATCCTATAGATATCCCGTGAGAGTTCGAAATCTCTTCTTCTTCAGATGGCATTCATTAAAAAAAAAGACAGCGAGAAAAAAAAAGAATGTGATCGTAAGATCAAGATATTATAAAAGTACTCACAGTATTTAAACCAGATCGTATATTAGAGAAATAACCAAACATAATCCCCATAGCCTTGAACATCCGTTGACTAGATATTTACCTGAACAACGAACTTTGTTATCTTACTGCCACAACTTATAAGCCCAAACATTGCGTATATTCCAAATTGGTCGGTGGTCCAGAGTTCAACCAACTTACTCAAGCACTAGGTACAGAATATTATGTGTGTTGAATTGTGGCTAATATTTTAATGCAATTACGTCATGTGACCGTTAGCAATCCATCATTATTTGGTTGATGGCTGCAATTTTGTAACCTAATTTTATTGCTGGATATTTAGAACTGGCCGATATATCATAGTGTCACCTCTGTTTTGGTCAGTTCATTTCGTACAACCGATCCGTAGAATTTACTTTTTAATTTCCTATATTAGGTAGTTTTCTATATTAGGTAGTTTCTTGTGGTTTATTGGCATCATAAAATTGGACGAATGTCGCCCTATATCCTATCCTTCTTGTTGCTATGTTGAGTCACCTGTTCTCTCGCCGACGAGGAAGCGACTAGATATCAACGATATTCTCGCTTTAAGAAACGTACAAAAGATTGTTGGGCCCGTGTAAATAAAAGAGATGCATAGATATGTATATTAGTAGTTGATCGCTGCATGTTAACACTGCCCGCCAGCGGGTACTTGTTTGTCGCGCATGAGCTATCAAAGAGCTCGCTCAGTTCGCGAAGTTCGCTTGGCGGGCAGAACCCTCGCTGAGAGACTCACCACCGAGTATAATCGGTAGTCGCTGTAGCCGGATTTATTTTCGTAGAAGCACACATTTGCCGAAAATCAGAAAATATATTTTTTGATGTTGCTTCAGCTAAATCCACAGCGGTTTTCGGAATTTTCTGAAACGTAATATTGTAAAATAATTCATTAGTTCTTTGTATGCGTTTGAAAGCTTTTTGCAAAATTAAACTAACACAGAAACCGTCATCAGATTTATTTTTATATTAGGTATACGAACAGTAGGTACTTACGTAACTTTTATTTTAGCCTTTCGTTCGGGAAATGAAACAATAAGTTACTTATGATGAATTACAGAAACTGCCTTTGACGGTCAATTCCCAGAAGACTTTCAAAAGTTATTTGCGCCCCTGATTATTCAAATCACAGGTTTTTATAAAGTTTTCATTTCTGGCCGCTCCTAATGGAAACGACCTAGTTTTGCCTTCTATAAATTATAAAAATATTTTATGAAAAGTTCAGTTTTGGAAGGAAGTGAGTTTGTTAGAATCATTTCAAGGATTGCTTTTAATTAGAGACTTTAATGACCTTTTTACGAACGTGTGTACCTAAGAACTACATACTCCAATCAACTAAAAATGTTATCAGTATCAGAGTGCAGGAATTGTATGTATCTCTTCGCGATGACAAGTATGTTCTTCAAATCTGAACAAAATTTGGAGCTCGATCCTTAAATGTGGTGATGTTCCACAAACGATGGGACAGTTAATATCCTATCGTCTGCACGTGACAGGAACTGATGGAGGCTTGTGATGGCGCTAAACGTGTAGCCGAATTCTGGGCCGAGTCCATTTAGATTGCCATTGACACGCTAAGAAAAAGATTCAAGAGAGGAGGGTAAATCAATGAAGTTTGACAACCGCAGCCAAATTATTTTCAAATTCTCAATCTACGTAGCCTTTTCCCAACTAAGTTAGGGTCTTCCAGTCTAACCGGATGCTGCTGAATACCAACCAGTATTCTACATGGAGCGACTGCCTATCTGACCACCACAACCCAGTTACTGGGTAGTATGATACCCTTTGGTAAGACTGGTTGTCAGACTTTCGGACATCTGACGACCCGTAACGACTGTTAAAGATCCACGAATGACAGCCGGGACCAACGGCTTAAGAGGGCGTATAAAGCAAGCAAAAAAACAAATTTCACCCGCGCAACCCTTACCTTTACCTACCCTACGTGCTCTCCGAGGCACGGAGAAGACTCAATATGTAAAGATGGTCACCCATCCACGGACTAACCTCGGCAAGCGTAGCTTAACCTGATGGATCGACTCGTGCGGCTCAAATTATTTTCAACATCTATGCACCAGAAGTATCCAAAGGAAAGCGTATCGCCGACTAAGTTATTCGAAACTGATGATCGTGTAATCCGCTCTCAAATCGATTCCGCCTTTACCATGCAGCATTTACTAACAGAACGGTTACAGGAATGGCTGCCGACGGCAACTGCTAACTTTGTACTCAAACATTTAAGGGAATGTAAGCTTTAAAATCATATTGAATATGTTTACCTTTAAATAAGAGTAGGTGTTTGGTTTATGTCTGACCTATTTAATAGTGTGTTGTTCTATGTATCGTGTTATTAAGGTTCAAAGAGTAAACATGGATGATATCCAAAAGAGGCCTTGGACAAGACGGCCAATTCTCGTACTTTCAAATTCATGTCGCAAATCTCATCTCAGCGAAAACTTGTTAAAATTTTTTTATGAAAATTAGAGGTTTTATTGACAGATTGAGACTGATATTAGAATGCGAACGTTCATAAAAATACAGGAAAATACCAAATATAATATTACCAATTAATATTATATTTGGTAATATTACTGGTAATTATTGAAAGTTGTTGATTTATATTAGAAAAAAAATTCTCCTTTCAAAACTAGTCTAAACTTCCACATAAAATATTCCCTTTGTAAATATTTTCGGGAACTAATATCTATTGGAGTTTTGAGGTAATAGCTGAAAGGGTCTTCATTAACACATTCTTAAATAACATTGTTGGGATGTTTTTGGGGGTCTGTTTGTGTTGGTTTATCTCTACGACAATGTTTGTGTTGGTAATAAGATTAAGTCTATTCTGCACGAATGAGTATACCTATGTCACGTACTGATCGATAGAACAAAATTAAAGAGCGCTCCACTACATGCGAGGACTCGGGTATTGCAGATATTCATGGGCCGCTGCTACGATTTACCATCCATCCATTAACATTTACAAAACGAGGCGATTTGACGAGAACCCATTCCTTCAATCAGCATCAACATTACCTAATCTTTTATTCCCCAAAGACGTGAACAAAACCTGGCAATAAATCTACGAAAACCACGACAAAGTAGGCAAGAATTCAGTCACCCGAGTGTCACATCTACGCATAACGATGCCCAATCACGTAAGATGGTCACGCTCCACTATGCTCTCCTAATTACTCCATTACGAAGCTCCGACGACCAGTCGTCAAGCGATTAGTCGTAATTGCTAGTTGTGCTGTACACCTACCGAATTTTCTCGAGACAGATTTTGAAGCACTAAAAGATTACGTTTAATTCGCCTCAAAGTTATTCATGTCGTAAAACAAGGTTGAGTATTTGAGTAATTTCTTAGTGATTTAACAGAATTTATCGTCATTTTGATTAGCTTTTCGGAGAGTTGACAGTGAAATTTGAAAAGTTATTATACTTTTACTACCTTTTTGTGTGATAGAGGTTAAAATTGCTGCCATTTTTGAACTCCGTCGGATGAAGCGACTTTAAAAATTTCTCTTTTTCTGTCCGTCTGTGTAACTGAGATCTTCAGCCAAGAGTTTGTTGCCCCCATTCCCTAATGACAAAAGGTACGTTAAGATCTAAGATTTAAATTTGATTTATTAGACGCACAAATATAAATAGTAAATACAAATTGGTTTGGGTAACCCATTAAAATGAAACTTCAACGCCACTGCATTCTACAAAAATTCTTCGGCAAAACTATTATTTTTCACAACAAAACCAACTCCTAAACACACCACTGTATATTCATTGTCATTCCGCCATTGAAACGTATGACTCACTTAGACAGCGAACATGAACCTTAAAGCTGTCACATTACGTAAAAGCTTGCTAGCTCGACAAAATAGATCTTGTGCAACTGTTACTGCGAAAAATGGAGCCATGTACATTGAATACCGAGAGCGTTATATACCTAGATGTATGCATATAGCGTCTTCACTTGTTTTTCTCTGTCGGGTAGTTAGGTGGCAGGGTGCAGGGCGCATTGACCCCCTCAATGCCAGCGTACCTACCTACTCCAGTCGAATGCGAAAGCATTTTCTCAACGGACCGTGAGCGAACATATTATTATGAAACTGTTGTTGTTTTCTTTTGCAATTTGCTTTTACAGGTTGTTACGTCATGTCATGTGGGTTAGACGTTTGTTAAATTAAAATGGAGTACGACATGTTGTGTAAGAGTTTTATAATTTTGTTGTTTAATTGTAGTTAGTCTAGCACGAGTGGGTTTTGTTCATAAAAATGTTGTTGAGTTTGAAGTGCAACGGAAATCAAGTTTTTATCCGCTTAACCGTTGATTTGCCTTTAGAAGTCGATAACAACTCAAATTCTATTGTGTGTCGTTAGGGACAGAGGTCTTAAAGTAAGGCTTACTATGATACTACCTGCTTAGTATAATATTTTATCTAAATTTAACATCATAATTAAGTAGGTACTCATTCAAATATTTTGCTTTTAAACTGTCTAAAATGAATTTAAACAGTTTGGCAGTTAGTTAAACTATTAATTAGAAATGTTGCAAAGTACTTTAAATGTTTCATTTGAAATTTAGACATACCTTGATAATACTTAATGAAAACCCACCTTGATATTGAGCGATTATAATGAAGTTTTCTAAGAAACATTGCTTGTGTTAAAAAACAATTTAAACTAAATTTAATAAATCGTTATTTAGTAAAAAAAAATGTACTTTATACTTGTAATAGTGGATGAAAGAACCTAGTATGGATAGGTAAATTAAGAGCTTTAAGTACGAGCTTTACGAAAAATTAAGTCATTAACTTTTGTCCTTTCATAACTTTAGGTTCAATCCACACTTTGTGGAAAAAAAATCCAATAACTGTTAATTCATAATTAAGTAGGCAATTACTTATATACTTATGTATTTTCAAATTTTCCTGTAACTGTTAATTCAAAATCAAGTAGGCAATTACCTATATTATTATCCCCGAAGGGATAGGCAGAGGTACACCCACATTTCGCCAGTCTCTAAGTTAAATATTAATTTATTATATACTTAAACTTTGTGTAGTAGCGTTCACAGACAGACACTATAAAGCTTCGTGCAGACTGGTGCGACGCGACGGCGCGACGTGACATTAACAATACAATTTCTAAGAAAACTACACGGTCCGGTCGCGCCAATTTTTAAAAGGCTTAAAAGCGACCTCGTTTAATACAAATATAACTAGCGACCTGCTACTACCTACATGGCAAAAATTGCGATTTCTATGTTACATCTGAATAATTTTCTAAATGCTGGTGAAAACCGCATGAATATTCACTGTGTTATTTATAAGCGGTCACACAAACAAACACGAAAACCGACCTCGTTTTATAGTTATTTATAGATATTCTGACGTCTAGCATAATGCTTATTATTACTTACCATTAAATTAATGTAAAACTCAGAAACCATTAGGAAGATATAAAAAGACAAATAGATGGACCTCAATTTTCCTTTTTCCCAAAATATTATCAATTTTTATTATATTTGACAGCTTTTAGTTAAAGAAAATGTATTTTAAAAGGTGTTATTAAATCAATAGTCAACTTGTAAGTTGTTCTCGGAAGTTTTCTTGTAAATGGCCATTTCCAATGATTGGCTCTGAAACTATTGGGGATTTTGCCGCAAACTGAATTTTTCTTTCGTTAGTTGAAAGTTTTCACTTTACTTTTAAAACGATTGGGACTGTTAGTAACTTTCATTCTTCGTTAGTGAAGAGAGAAGTAGTAATTTAGAACTTTTAAGCACTAATGTAGTGTAAAGCTTTATTTCAATATAAATGATTTATGTAACATTTTATATGGTTATGCGGTGAATGCAAACATTGTGAGTTAACTGGCTATATATTTAGAACTATATACTTAGAACCACAAATTCGAATACACGATGTGGCATCCACTAACCCGCTCTGGTCCCTTGTGGTGGAATACGTGACCAATATCTCACACAGGGAGGAGGCCTGTGAACCAATAGTGGGAACATTATAGGCTGGTAATGCAAGATACATTTTATAGTTGACTTTAATGGGTTAGATTCGTTACTCTTTGAATTTTTTGTTTAAAAAAAAATATCAAAATATTTTATTTCACATAAACCTACATGGGCACTTATCAAACGTCAGAAGCTAGGCGCACGGTTCCAATTGGTCGTTTCCTATGGAGAAGAGCCGGCAAGAAACTCTACGGTTACTCTTTTAAAAATAAATGGGTTTTACAATGACTTCAAAAATGTACAGTTTGAATAGGTATGAGAGGCCAGTGTAGGACTGTCAACAAGATACTTAACAAAATAGAAAATAGTCTGCAAATCGACAGTCTATTTCGCCTACAACGTTCTCACATTCACAAAATATAAAGGAATCTATATAAAGGTTGAATAAAATAATAAAAACATATTTAAACCAAATGGTTGGCACTTGGTTTAAATAGGTTAACTTGGTTTGAAAGAAGGAAGAAAATACATTTATTCAACACAGACTAAAAGGCACACAAGATAACATATAGCAGACAAAAAAGATAAAAAGAAAACAAATAAAAGGGGGTAAAGTATGAAGTAAGAAAATTGGCAGGGGAGTGTGCCTCACGGCTGCGCCAAAAAGGCCCAGTTCAGCAAAAATGCCAGCAGTTGTGCAGTCATTTGATTTCCAACAATTTTAAGTTTTCTGGAGTCAAAAATACAGCTCGGACCGTACTTTTATCCCATCTAGTTAAAAAAATATCGGAAATTGAAGCATAAAATAATAAATCCTCAAAAGTAGGTTGGCATTGTTAATGACCTAGAAAAGGCGATAAGAAACACAGGTCACGTTAAGTTTAAGCTACCTATTTATGAACGAAAACCTTTTGGGTGTTGCCTTTTGATTATGTATTCTGTACCAATACTTCGCCACCAAAGCTAAAAAGCTACAAATCTGAAAAGGTTTCGTTTTTTTCTCATCATTTTAGTAAAATTATACTCTTCGTCAAATTAAAATTACTGTGCTCTCACATGGTCTTTAGAGGCATCCAATCAATCTGCCTAGCCATTTCCCAACTATGTTGTGTCGGCTTCCAGTCTAACCGGATGCAGCTGAATACCAGCATTTTACAAGGAGCACTGCCTATCTGATCTCCACAACCCATTGACTGAGTAATACGATACCCCTAGGAAAGACTGGGTGTCAGACTTTCAGGCTTCTAACGACTCGAAAAGACCGTCAAAGATCCACGAATGACAGCCGGCACCAACCGCTTAACGTGTTTTCTGAGGCACGGAGGAGTCTCGGTATGTAAAGATGGTCACCCATCCGCGGACCAACCTCGGCAAGTGATGAATCGACCCGTGCGGCTGTTACTGCTTAGCCGCGAGCTCCTCTTAAGAGGCATCCATGACATACATATACACCATGACTATCAGAAAAGTGTTGCCATATTTAAGACATTCAGACCATCATACCGAACTAGTTTCTCCGTGGAACCAACCTCGTGATCGCGAAAAAGAATCAGCTGTTCCATACATTTGGGTCAAGTAGGTATAAAATACAATAGACGTAGATATATTTAGTAACCTATTCCGCTTAACTATTCTTAAAGAGTCTTAAAAAACCCTGTAAGAAATCAACACGTGTTTCACCTCTCAACGAGGCATACTCAGGATGACGATTGACTTGTCGTGAGCCCGTACACGACGTGTTAACACGCCGAGCGCTGGACGCTGAGTAGGTATTGAAGGTTTGTGTGGGATGGTTGATATTTGCGATTGCGATGTTGGTTCCAGAAAGTAGTTCAGTTGGACGGTCTGCACCACACCCTGAAACATGACCAACTCTCTCATACATTTTGTGTATTTAGGTATACACAAGCCATTATGATTAGCCTAAATCAAACGCCTGATTGCCCTACAAAACTATGTACTTATACGATTTCAATTCAAACCAGAACCGTTCTAGAATTCTGCGGACTATGTCCAACGTTTTGATTGGCTCACTTGTTTTTCACAATTACAGAACAGCCTGTGACGCAAGCCTGAACTAACCTTACCTAATAATTCAATTCGCTTTACTCAATTAACACTGTCTTAGGAACAAAGAAAATTATACTAATTGAAATAATTAAAATCAATGGGTCTTTTCTATTTCAACTAATGTATTAAATATAGGAAAAATTATGAAGCACTAGCGTATAGTAAAGTAGGTTTTTTGTTATTATTAAGCTGAATCACTCTATAATTTCATTTATTTTTTCGTTATTGCCAAGTACCTAATGGTTCGAAGTAATAAAAAGCCGTTATCATCTGGAAATAGGCAGGTTTAATGACTGGACAGTCAGTCTAGTTTCTCCCATCAAGGTATCTACTTAATGAATCCATTAACCTGTTTGACCTCCATTTTACTGCTTTTTCTAGGTCATATATTTATTAGCTTCTGCGCGCGGTTTCGCCCACGTGGGGGTCGGAAATCATCCCACGGGGACGTACTACCGGGATAAAAACTTTTCCATTATCCAACCCAGGCCACGGTATATCCGTATACCAAACGTTCAAATTCGGTCAGTTCAATTTTTCGTCGGTAATTTTTTTATCAGTTATTTCCTGCAAAAGAGCAATAAATACCTACACGGTCAAAATGTATGTAAAAGTTTTTTTTTAAATAACCAAATAAAATTTTTAACTAAGGGGCGTCCAGAATCATGTACCCATGGGAAGGAAACAGGGGCCTAAGTCTACTCATTTATAAACGTTATAATGGTCTCACAATGGTCCGCTTTTGACAGATTTGCCATACAAAAACTTTCAAAAACTCACCATAATGTTTAGTTTTTAATGACGTTTATAAATTAGTAGACTTAGGCCCCTGGCTGCGTGTCAATGCCCCTGCCACCATGTATACATCTACCTGGTATACGTCCTGTCATTCTACCTTTCCCCAGATAGATTTATAAAACAGAAAGGAATATATTTATATTGCTCTTTTCCTTCGGGTCGACAAGAGTTATTACCTACTGTATCCAATTGGAGTTTTCTGATAGCAAAATTAAATGAAACCGGTTTTTATTTTTACTGTTTGTAGATGCGTAAAAAGCATAATGCCGTTTGCTTAAACTTTTACGACTATTATTGGATTGGATTGCGTAATAAAAATAAACTTTTGAGTCTACAGTGTCCAAGTTCTACAATGCATCTTGGAGAAGATTTTGAAAGTAGCTTACTGTTTTATTGGGTATATTTGACAAATCTTAAATACAATTTTACACTAAAATATATATATTATGTAAAAATATATAAAGAAAAAAAACATGAAGGGAAGAGCTCATTGGGCATAAAAAAATTCGTCCGCATCGTTGTCAATGAGATAAGTACCCAAAATAAATAAATAAATTCATTTATTTGCATACATAAGTCACTGTTACAAAGTTAAAAGGTTGGCGGCGTTGCCACGTTGGATGGCAACGCTGCTACTTTGACCAAAAAATTGGCCAGCCCTCTGGTCATGTGAAGAGGCGACCAACCGCTTAGCGAATCACGAAATACTCGATGAGCACTCAGATCCTACGGCCAAACGGCTCAAACATATAGCTCCCAATAAGGTTGTATGCGCCGTTTTAGGTTTCCTGCACCTATAGCAGCTGATTCAGCACAGCCCACCGTGCTAGGGAAAGGAATGGCGAGAGGGTGTCGACGCAGGGCTACCCAACTTCCAAGGCATTATGGTTATTCCTTCTGGCCTCTTCCCATCGTCGCGTTTATTTGGATTAAGACAAAATTACTTTTTCAGTCGTTATTCCATGAAACAACGAACTGGAAGCTCTTTAAACTATAACATTACAAAAGACACAAAATTCTCAAAATCCGGAAACATAAAAATTTACATAATTTTTCATTTGAACAACAACAGAAAACAGAACTTACTACGTATGTATAATTCATTATTATCGAGAGTACATTTTGTTCGCTGACTTGTAAACAACCCGAGTGAAACAATACAAGTTTCACTCATTGAGATGACTCGGAGTCGAGATGAGTTCGTAATTACATAAGTAGCTACGACCTATCTACATTAGGACTTTGTTTCGCGAAGCTTCCTTTTACAAGTTAATTCTTCTATCCATAGATACGTTTGTAAGTATTATTATTTATTGCTCTTAAGTGGTCTTTAGTCCCTATAGAATAGGATGTATCTACTTCGGATAATAATAAATTAAGTTTCTACCTAATATCTACTTAAAAATCGTAATTACCTGATTGGATTTGGCCATGGGCAATATTTCTTGTCATTATAACGTTCGTCAATCAGAAAGATTCTATTTTAATTATCGATTTACGCCGTGTGTAGGCACGGGAGCCAGTGTTGAGTGTTGTATGGGTCACTACGGAAGCTTGTTAACAGACATATTTTTTCTACGGCGCGGTTTATACGCCGTACCATTAACGTGTCATGTAAGAATACTTTTCATGTAGCTGTGCGTTTAAAATATGAAAATTATTTCTTATCTAAACCCGACGTGGTGGCCAGGGACCAAAAGAAATAACATTGAACTTAGCTGAAAATAGAAAACGATACCTGCGCGTCTCTGATTAAAAACGCGCCTAATACCATACACGTATTATCAACACAAGGTATATATTGATGAATATTTCTTTAAAAGACCATTTCAGACACTAATCTACATGGTTCTCAAATGATCTGACAAGATTATTTCCGGATTTTAATATAGGTACACATTTAAAGTGATCTATCAATAAAAGTACTAAAGTAAACTTTTCATAATAAAATCAAACGGAAAATATAAAAATTCAAGTAATTTAATGTACACTATGCGCGTAATAATTGTAACATCGATAACATCTGAACTTAACATTCATACTCCCGCATCACTAAACCATAGACAATTTCGAGCGGCCATTGTTGTTCACATTACAGCAATTTTTGAAAAAATAATGACATATCTACCGTAATTAGTGAATTCGTGACTGCAAAACAAGCCGCATAAAAAGTGTTGTGAACTTGTGACTATTGTTTTTTTCGGTCCAAACTTAAAAATCAAACGCATTGCAGATAACGACCTCTCTTTGATTTAAAAAGATGTTGAATATTCAGCCAGTGTTGCAAAACGAAAAATAATCTCTTTTATAATTAAGAAGATTTGCAATTAATTGTCTGAGATTTATGCTCTAAAAATGTAATTAGTATTTGTGATTCTATGAAAAATACATTTTCATGACTACCAAATGACTTTTAGTACCTACTAAAGCCATTTGTTGTTAAATATTTGTTTGCTTTTTGACTCATATTTTTTCAAGTTTAATTTTTAATGACTGCCTGGTTGGCCTATTGGGCGCAAGCGCGAATGCTAACGAAGTGGTCTAGGGTTTGATTATCAGTTCCGCCAAAATGTTATCAGCCCGGAGTTTGGATTGGTACCCCGGGGTAGGTACTAATTCAGACTCCGGGCAATGGTATTAAGGCTCCCGCGACTTTAATAATAAGAAAACTTCACGGTAGAATGATTATCGGTGTCGTGGCCGTATGCACTAGCCTTTAATGGTAAAAGGTCAATAATTTGAGACTTAAACATTACTGGCGAAATATAAGTGCTATACTATACAAGTCTCCTTTCCCTTCGGGAAATACAATCGTGATGTTATTTCATTAAAATTAAATGTTTTACTAAACATTGAAACACTGTCTTGTTGTCGTTTTTGAGGGTTAAGGCTCGTACATACTGGCGCGACACCGGTAATTATTCTACCGTGAAGTTTTCTTAGAAATTGTATTGTTAAAATCGCGTCGCGCCTGTTTGCGGGAGCCTTTATTTATAGACATGATTGGTTCCAATATAGTGTTTCTTCCCAGAATTACGGCTTATTATTAACAAGTCGTTCGAAAATGTCTGCTACCGATGAAACCGGGTTTCGTCGAAACTCGGTGCAGTGACCGGTCGTTAATAGCTAATGTCAAAATATGATAATGGCCTTGTGGACCTTTGTTCTTTTATTGTGCAGTCATTTAGCCTTCCTGAAACACCCCTGTTTAGTTACAATATACTTCTATTAAGAGATTAAAGCAGTTACTGTGGTTATGCTAAGTGGAAATGGTTTTACCATCATTTCCCGAGCGCATTACATAAAAATGTTTAATTATGTAAATTCAGCAGAATTAAGAACTTAAAAACAAAATTGGGCTCTGATATGCAGTTTTGTATTAAGAACCACAACATTTTTTATGAACAGAATTACGGCTTATTGACAAGTCGTTCGAAAATGTCTGCTACCGATGAAACCGGGTTTCCTCGAAACTCGGTGCAATGACCGGTCGTTAGGGAATAGCTAATGTCAACGTAAAATCAACGTATTCCGATTGCTGTTCGCCGTAGGTACGTTGGCATTAGGATATCTGCACATACTCAGTACATTTTGAACTGTTCGTTGGTAACGTAACATATAAGACATGTATGTACTTAAAGGTTTAAATATATACTTACCTATAAAAAACCCCTTATATTACCTTTATGTAGGTACACCTCTGCCTAAACCTTCGGGAATACAGGCGTAATGTTATTTTATGTTTTGTGTGTAAAATAAAGAATAGGTAATTTATTATAAAAGAAAAACGTTCGTCATGTCTATCAGTCGAAGCTCGGCTAGTTTTGAATCCAAACGGAACCCTTATGAGAACTATGGAACTATGGTTCCTACATCCTATACATACCTCCTGTATGGTCAGGAGTCAGCAATTAATGGTGGACCGCGGTCCGCATCCGGACTGCCGACCTTGGGGTCGGCTTCCAGTCTAATCGGATGTAGCTGAATACCAGTATTTTACTGACTTCCACAACCCAGTAACTGGGAAATACGATACCCCTTGGTAAGACTGGTTGGCAGACTTTCGGGCTTCTGACGAGCCGTAACGTCTGTCAAAGATCCACGAATAACCGCCGGAACCAACGGCTTAACGTGCTTTTCGAGGCACGAAGGAGTCTCGACATGTAAAGATGGTCACCCATCTACGGACCAACCCCGGCAAGCGTAGCGTAACCTGATGGATCGACCCGTGCGGCTGTTATTACTTAGGCACGAGCTCCTCACGAAATAATTTTTTGAGTCATTTAATTTAGCCAGCGCTTTGTTTTATCTGTCGTCGACACCAAACCCACAGAGAAGGTTCAAAGTAAAAAAAAACCACATTAATATTAATTAGGTACTTACTCTGTTATTTCGGTTCATTATTACATACTATTTGCCTATTACTTAATACAAATGAATTGCTAGTTAACGTCTGCTAAACGCACCGCAATATTCTTTTTTTTTTTCTCGAGCCACATGAATCAAATTGTTGATCCCTGCTGTATAGTATGTCTCGTGTACAGTGTGCCTCTTGGCAAATATTTTCTACAGAAGCATATAAATATCATGATAATTTCTTGTAGCATTTGTAGCAATAAATTAGGAGGGCCATGTTTACCAATAGACGTCTATAGGCAATAGAAGCTTTCATTTCTTATACTCAGTATGGGGGAAAGTTTGGGGCAGTACCTACATATACATATTCCTAGCAAACACAATTCTAGTTCAAGGCCAAAGCAATAAATTACGTCGCTAAGTAAATTATATTCCAAGAAATGATATAAAAACCACTTATACACGAAATTAATTATTTATTACATACATTTGCGCAGCTTACCTTCACTTTTACAACTACCTTTTCGCGTGTAGCCGGCCTATTTTATTCAAAAGCCGTTTTCCGATTGGCTAGCCAATTAGCTAGCAACTAAAGCCCACATTTCTTAAATGCCAAGGGTCGGTAAAGTGGAAACTGCGTTAATTTTTGTTAGAAAAGCCTTTAAATATGATAATGTCCTGGACGTGTTTGTTCTTTTATTGTGCAGCCATTTAGCATTCCTGCAATACCCATGTTTTTCAATGGACTCTAGTAAGAAATTAAAGCAGTTACTGTGGTTATGCTAAGTGGAAATTGTTATACCATCATTACCCGAGCGGACTACATAAAAATGTTTAAATATGTAAGCAGAAATAAAAAATAAAGTTGTGGCGTCGATAAGCAGTTTTGCATTAAAAAGCACAACATTTTTTAATGAACAAACCGCCGTTCCTGGATAGGAAAGTAGTTTTGAACCGACTTCCAAAAAGGAGGAGGCTATAATAATTATATTCGTAGCGTATGGATGGTTTGTTTTTTTCATTTTTTTTTCATTTTGGAATTCTGTGGCAAAAAACGAACATTCAAAACCTCCGAAAATTCAAAACCAAAGACACCGACTTCCGAAATTACAGTTATTATTCACTTTGCAGTGTTTTTTTTGGAAGTCGTTTTTTTTGGTAAAAAGAAAAAGCACATGTATCGATCAAAATTCAACAGACTTAAAAGTAAATACAAAAATTGCACGTAAAAGATGCTCCACTCTGCAAACATTTACTATTATTATCATTCCTCTCTACACCCTAAACCGATCTCCGCGACAATACGTTAAGTGGGGTCTCATTTTGTACAGTGATTTATAGTCCCATGGAACATATACACCCAATGTGCTATACGCACATACATCGCTATAAAACGTAGGGACAGCCTTCGCGAGTCGCGTCTTGTCATAAATCTACATCACTATGTTCGTTCCCCACTCCCCTCAGATGTTCCGTAGAAAGGCTTCGATGTAATTCGTACAATCCATCTTTCCCTGCGACACTGACCGGAGTAATTGCCAGCTAAAAGTTTCTGAGATAGGGTTAGGCGCTGCAAGATTTGTAGTGATATCGGTCTAAATGGATAAATATCTACTAGTGTTGTATGGTCGACTTTTTCGATTGGGGAAACGTTTCCATTACTTTGTTTTGACTAAGCCTCCTCTCTCGTCTCATTCCTTGGCAAAGGCTCTCCATCGAGATAATTTTTTTTATCCACAACGGGGAAGCTCTTGACCTGAATCTCACCTGATGGTAAGTGATGATCAGGCCGAAGGTGGAAGCGAGCTTCACCCGGAATCCTCAACCACAGAGGAACTGGGTATCTTACCTCTAACTGCCGAAACACAACAATGCTGTTAACATTGTTGTTATGGCGACAGTCAATAAGCATAATCAGCCTGTAATGTTCCTGCTGGGACACAGGCCTCGTCTCTTTGAGAGAGATTGGGCCATAATCAACTACGCCCACATGTATTCGAATTTTTGGTTCTAAGACTTCCCGGTTTCCTAGGTAATGCGAGCCCACGCAAGTACCTAATATCCTAAAGATTTCGTTCACCTTTCTTCGTATCGTCACAAAACTGACAAGGATTCATGCACATAGGTTTGTTGCCAAGACTTAACAGTGGAGCATATAACTCAATGTCTCTTCGTTCGCATATATCATGGGCCGTCTGGTTTCCGTAGCCTTTTGTGTGGGGTTTAGGGGTGTTACCTAAAGAAGCTAGCCTCTATGGGTTTTGGAAGAGAAACTAATCTTTTCGTCTGCTCAAACAGAATGTTGGGAACGCACTTGGGTATCCTGAAGACGATAAAATCAAATTTGCTGTTTTTATTTTAAATTCAAACACATTATTGAATGTTATTATAAATATATAATATTAAATATAAAATACATAATAGTGTATCAATCAATCTGCCTATCTATCCTAATTAGGCTGCCCTTGGTGAGACTGGTTGTCAGACTTTCGGACTTCTGACGAGCCGTAACGACGTTCAAAGATCCACGAATAGCCGCCGGACTAACGGTTTAACTTGCTTTCCGAGGCACGAAGGAGTCTCGATATGTAAAGATCGTCACCCATCCGACCAAACCCGGCTAGTGTAGCTTAACCTGATGGATCGACCCGTGCGGCTGTTATTACTTAGCCACGAGATCCCCTCCTCCTCCACTTAAAAGTTTATACGTTGAGAAATTATATTACCTACTGAATTAAAGCTTATAGCTTGTTAAACAAGGCCTCGCTTTTCATTATTCTCCTTTCCTTTAGCTATTCATTTACCACAGTTTACTGGATAACATATTCCAAGAAGCCATTCACAGACCGCTACAATAGACTGACCTTGAGAGAATAACTTTAACTTTTATATTAATTCCACCTACTTCATTTCCAGGGCTTCATGTTTTTGATTGATTGTACAATGAAACACTAATTTGTTCTGTTTTTTTTCAGGTATGTACCCGTTTAAAAACCTTCTGGTAAGATCGTTCATAATATATTGTGTTTGTTACAACACTTAACATAACTCTACTCAAAATTTAATGCAACGTCGATTAAAAGTGTAAATGAGAAAAAAAAAATGTGGGATCGAAAATATCTTACAGAATGAAAAACAGATGCTTGCATTTCTGAAGGAGGATGAATATTTTATGTATCATTTCGCAGTCCCGGCAAATTCATCTCCACTTGAAAGATTTATATCGGGCGAAATCTCGAGTTTACGGGCGGCGTACGGTCTAAACGCTCCGACATATTTCAGCGATTCGTTGCAATTTTTTCGCTACTGCATTTTTCGCTCCCACGGAATCTGCACTCGATCGATTCGCACTACCAAACATTTGGAAGCGATTTGAATTATTAATACGAATTTTATTGCACTCTATATTTTCCTGTTTAATGTGATGGGCGATGAAATGTTTTTTGAAGCGTGAATTAACCTTTTTACGAGTTTACGTCGTTCATTTTGAACTTTGTTTAATATTGAATTTCAAACTCAATTATCTTTTTATTAACCCATTCCCGTATCAATTTTATATTAATTCATCTTATCCAATATCAATATTAAAAGCTGACGTAGACACAATATAAATATAAAAATATTAATATCGTTTGAACAGATCTGTTTGCATACCTAAGTAGGTACAGTCAACAAAGCTGTTTGGTATACAGGCAGCTAACTTTAAACTACTTTAAAAAATGTTCTGAGTATGCTGGGTAGTCAATTCTTTTACTCGCTTTAAGTACCTATGGCCATATGCTTAAAAAGTGATTACGCACACAATAAAAATGAATATTGGCAGTGTAGTGGAGGGATGAATAATTTTGCCTGTATACCAAATAGCTTTGTTGACTGTACCTACTATCGATGTCAGAGTCAATATACCTACGTTTATAACTTGATCATGTCCCTTATGTACTACGAAGGTACACTTAATTATATTAAAACAGTTATATATAGATGTAACGAAGCTACGTTCTAGATTACACGTTAATTTGGGTCAATAGAAGGTATTCTGTTTTTAGTAGGTGCCTAATACACATGGTAAAACTGTAGCTGGAATTTTAAATTCACCAATGGCTGGCCCAAAATTCATACCTTGTAACCTACAACAAATTATGAATTTGTTTCTCTTAATGCGGAGACTGACTGGCAACGTTTGTTTTTAATGTATCATTCGAGGCGAGCTTGTTATAAAACAGCGATACGCAAGACGCGGCGAACGCTCGCTTCGAGCACTTGACTCAAGCGCGCTCTATTTTTATTCAAAATGATGGACGTTGAGGTTGTCATGCGCTCGCAATTGTCGCATCGAACGGCTGGGCTCGCTGCTCTGACTATTGTAACGCGTTTCAAAGAAATTCACGAAAAAGCCGACAGTTGAGTGGAGAAACCGGCGCTCGATTGTATCGAGCCGCTCGATGCGACCATTAGTGTGTTACAAAAACTCGATACATTACAAAAAACGTTGCAAGTCAGTCTCCACATTTTTATTATAATATTCTTTCAGTCACTTTTTTTTCTTTAATTGCGCCTTATTTTCTGACGTAAAGCAATCATTCAATCTCACCTCCCCATCATTGTTTGACCCTACTACGTGTCCTTTGTTCAATATTGGCTACGTAACAATATCCATTGACGAGTCACTGACCAGTTTGACGAACCTATTGTATGCCAATGAAGCGTTGGTTGCCAATGTTTGGTGTTGGCCTGTTGGCCTTTCTCGAGTTCTGAATGCTCTGAGAGCCAACGTACGGAAATAGGTCGTAGTGTACGCTTCGATGATTGACTTGCAATCCACCATTTATGGAACACAGCTAGAAATATGGAATAATGGCTATAACACGCAAAATGTGACTAAGTGTGTCTACATGCGAAGGCTCAAAGGAACATAATTATATTCCTCAAATCTAAAGATCAGTAAATCATCAAGTTCTTTCTGTGCATTGGCAATCAAAGGTGTGTATCACACGCTAACTGTTGAATTAACAGAAGAAAGTAGTCTAGAAGTAAGACTGGCAATTGTAATTTTTTAGGTTCTGCTACCTTAAACAGAAAAATTTGAAATTTGTAAGATCACATTTTGGTCCGTCTGTCACCGAGGTTTTTTTCGAGACCTATGCAACGTAGGAATAATAATTTATATTTATTTCATAATTTACATTTTTTCAAATAAAATATCGTCTAGCTAACAGAAGTACCGTTTCGAAGTAACCTACGCGCGTTCCTACGCGATTTTACGCCAAGTTCACTCTACCCACTCTCTCTTCATTAACTTAGAAAATACAGTTATCTCAAAGATCAAAATGACATTAATTGCTGGGGACGCTTTTAGATAGGCATTCCTCACGTGAAAGACACTGAAATTATTAAATTCGCTTGACCTATTTACCGGGTCTCTATTGTATGTCACAGCGTAGCGAAATGTGCCACCTTTCAGTCAGTTGAAGCAGCTGTATAATTTGTACGACTGTATAAGCTTTTGTTTATTCTGTGACTGTAGACTATTTATTACAGTGTTATAGAATGTCAAGTCTGTTCGAATGCCAAAGTTATAGTTTTGTTTCTGACAATATAAGTATATTTTTCAAATGTCGCTCTAATAAAGCAAGGTCGATTCTTCTATCAGTATTTATTACTTCAAAATTAAATGTTCTAAGAAAATTATTTTTAATATTTATGACAGAACTGCGCGTTAGCTACGTCTCGAAGCTTCACGAATATTAACAAATCTAGTTTAAACAAAATAACATTTCTTCGATCGTTTATTTTTGTAACAATCATAAACACGGATTTCTAGAAATATTTTTAATACATTTATCCATGTTTGACCTTTTCGTCCCTTACGTAAGTTTCGTGGACAAGATAAAAATATAAATCTTGATATTCTTTTATACAAGCTAAGATACACACGTTGAGATCTTATAAACTTTTCTATGTCCCTACGTGTTATGAAAACTATTACATAAATAAAAAAATAAACGTTATTTACTTATTGTTGGAACTTATACTTACTTACATGTTTAGTAAGCACGTGCCA
The DNA here is from genome assembly GCA_914767815.1 of Eupsilia transversa. Classification (NCBI taxonomy): domain Eukaryota; kingdom Metazoa; phylum Arthropoda; class Insecta; order Lepidoptera; family Noctuidae; genus Eupsilia; species Eupsilia transversa. The sequence goes on from OU611880.1 coordinate 6,135,764, forward strand.
AATACTTGATACAAATATTCAAAATCCGAAATTGACATTATTGGAGTTGTAATAGGACCTCGCCAGCCAAGAGGACTTAACGAAAGCCCCCTCTGAAATTATTCTTAATGGCATCATAAGCGGTTTTTCCCAGCATTCAATTTATTTTCATAAGATAACTCGTTGGGAAAATTAAACGAAAATAGAGTGATAATTTGGCGTAAGAAAATAAAAGAGAGAGTGGAAAAGTAATTGTTGTTATTTTGTAGTTGATTGTACCAGGTGGAGGTACTAAAGGGGCTAAATGTCGTGACTGTCTATGCTGGACAGTACAGGCTTGTTAGGATCAAAGGCACCTCATTCAGTAAAGCATCCGCACAGAGGTCTGCGGCGCTCGCAGCGCTATCGATTTTCCGCAGTCTGTGGCGGGGGAGAGACGAGCGCCGAGGGAGGCGGGGATCTCAGCTGGGCGCCCCCCCTCCCCCTGTAAACATAAACACAGGCTCCGGCCGCTCGCGTCTCAGGATCGACATCCGCCGAGGTGAAATAACGACACTGAATATTTATGAAGCCCTCGTATCACGGATTAAGATTCGACTTTTCTAGGTCATCAATTCGAAATTCGAATTTGTTAGGGGATAAGCCGACGGCTGGTAACCAGCCAGTGATGAGGGTAGCTTATGAAAAAGTTTGTAATCAGTGTTGCCACAATAGAGTTGTTCGGTTAGAATCGATCGCTTTGTTTGTAGTTATTGTAAGGGGCATGTACCTACACCGTACATGCATTGTTAATTTAGCGTGGAACATTTTGCGGTAACTAATTAAAGGTATACATGTACAAGCGTTTATGTATGTGGATGAAAGATTAATGAAGCGTTGAAGGCATACGAAGCGTTGAAGGGGAGTTGGAAATGAATTTCTGGTTTATATAATAGAATACAATAGACGTAAATATATTTACTAACCATTCCGCTTAACTATTCCTAAAGAGTCGTAAAAAACCAAACAGAATTTCAGAATTTCTTACAGGGTTTTTTAGTTAGAATAGTTAAGCGGACTAGTTACTAAATATATCTACGTCTATTGTATTTTATAATGAATTTCCGCCAAGTCATGCCTATATCAATTAATTATCTCATATAATAGCCTTTTCAATAATGTTCTGTTAGTTATTGAATTGAGTTAGTTTCAAATTAATGAAATTATAAAGCATGGCTACACTTGATGGCTATGAACCAACTGTTTTAGGCTCAATCGACGAAGATGATAGCAAAGGATAAGATGACGAACAAATGAAGGTCACCGTCAATATTGCTCCATGGCTTGCCCTTATAATGCCCAACGTTTTGACGCTGTTCTTTTAAAACGTAGCTCTCAAATAAGCGTGTGAGCCTTAAGTGCTCTAGAGGAGTGAAAGAGACACATATCACACATTATAAGACACCGTCACAAAATAAAGTGTTCGTACACTTTATTGCCGCTAGTTTGGAGTGGCACTCACTTATATCTTGCGGCTAGACCATTATTTATACTGCTAGAGAAAATACATAGCCACCTCACCTAGTAAGTGCTAACTTTAATGTCATCTTGAAGAATTATTTTCTACAAGTTACTAGCGAATCGCCCCTGCTTCGCACGACTTAACAAAACATCGAGATTTCTTTATTTTATCTAAGTTCAATATTAATGTAATATTCACATTTTCCGGAATAAATTCTACGATGATGAACATCGCATCGAAAAAAAAAGTTAAGGCCAATTAAATAAAGGGATTTTTTATAAAAAAAGTGGCTGTTATTTTAGTATACAATATTATGGTGGTGTCTTACGACTTCCGCGCGAACGTAGTCGCGGGCAGATGCTAGTGTATATCTATGTTATGTATAGATATCGATGATTATGAGAATCATAACTTCAATGTGTTGCTTAGGACTGATTTCAGATGGTGCGTCATAGACGTAGCGTCGGAAAATTGCAACGCTCCACGCAGAAAATTAGAAACGACTTAATATACAAGTTAATTATTTTACTATAATACCAACTTTTGTATTATAGGAAGATAATTAACTTGTAGTTATAAAGGACGGTACGTCATCACAGACTTGAAATAACAAAGTAATTCTTTAACCAAAATTAAGAAAAAAATTCATTCATGTATGTACGAATTTCTCAAAAAAATTAAAAGGCAATGTGATGTCCTTTTGCTATCAGTAATCTAGAGGATCAAAAGCGAATAAAGAATCAGTTAGTTTCAACTAACTAAATACCTTCCAAGTTTTTCCTTCGAATTTCCAAGGTAAGAAAATGACACATTTATTGAGTCGTTTAACATTGATCTCGGAGTAAGGCAGTACTTACGTGTACCTTACGGGCTGAATACCTCACGGCTCATAGACCGATTCCCCGTCCCTTTGTGTGACGTCACATTCAATGTAATGTAAGCTCACCGCAAAATCTATACTGGGACCCTTCGCGGGGACCAGGTTATAATGTAATACGAACGTGGGTGTGTGTCTATGGGTAAGTGAGAGAGAGTGTAAAAAATATGTGAGTGGGGTGTAAATGTGTAAGTTGAGGAAAAGATAGCCGAAATGTATCACATAGATTACATTCGATGGAAAGTTTATATCCTCAAAGAATTGCTAAAGGAAAAAATATTGGATTCGGCAGATGCTAGGCTTATCTGGAGCAAAAGTAATAATTAACATATCACGCGTTATCACCATTAAGCTCATAAAAGTTGTGGATAAGCAAAAGCAATCAGACACTCGATACCAATTATTTTCGTAATATGCGTGGTAATCAGTCTGCTTTGAGTGACGCAAAGTTCAACTATAGGAGAAAAATATTTTACAAAATAATACTTATAATATTTTCATTTTGTGCGTTGATAGAATGTGTTCATCAGCGTATGCAGCATGTTATGATAATCGTTTTGCGTATTCTGATTTTATTCAGAACGCGCATAATCACAAGTCTGTCGGAAACGGAGCTTCATTTAAAGCACCGTTCGTCAGTCAAGTTTGTTGATCTCTAATAATTTGACCTTTATATTTTGACTTTGGATATTCTGACGTCACAGACTCTATAACAAGATAAAGACACCCATATAATGCTTAACCGTAAATTAAGGGCATCGCCACATAATTATGTAGATATCTTATTATCATATGTAAAGTCACAGATGGTTCTCTCCGAAAAATCATTGAAATAAAACGCGACTCTTGGTACGATACAATAAAGTGCAATTCAGGTCGCACAGCGCTAATTACCTATCATTAGATTCACCTAGAAGTTCCTTCTCTTTCTGTCGTGTAACTATTATAATTATCTGACTACGTTACGCTCACTGAATTGGCCCGACAAGACGAGCCCGCCGCGTACTTGTAGCTTCATACCTAAACTGCGAAGTGCGCCTTCTGTCTTATTCTGTGGTACAGTCAACTACAGCCACTACCTCTTCATTAAGATAGCGGGTACGGCAAAACCCTTAAATAAATGTTACCTTAATGCTACCTACGAGTGTGTTCTATGGGGTATTTTTATGAGGCTATAAAATCCGGAATCCAAGTACATTTAGGGGCTGCTACCTAATATCAATTTACTTGCTATTCTTCTTGTGTACATAAAAGCTTGGAGGATATTCTGCAGGCTTAATTGAATCTTCAATTATGGCCAGTTTCGGTATGATACCGTTTTATTGATATCATAAAGGTGGGTTATTTTTATTGCAATTAAGTGTGATTTGGTCTTTTGTGTACTGGGCACGTTTAGTTAATAGTTTTATGTTCTATTTTAGGAAATGTTATGATGTATGTAAATGTTTTGACAAAAGTTCGTTGCTCTGTAAACTATCTACACCCACGTTTTCTATTCTTGTAAATGTAATACTTGCCAATAAAACAAGGGCTTCTAGGATTTTAATGCAATTATATTACCTAAAATAAATTTTACCATACAATATGTATACCATTAAAATTGTGATGGCGTTTCGAATAGATACGCCTAAGTTATATTTTCTTGTAAATGTCGTAGAACATTGCGTAGCAAATTTCCTCGTTTATAAGCTCACACTAATACTATAAACCTATTAATACAGAAACAGTACATAACCCAACAACTAGTCGTGTGGAACGTTAAACAGTCCATTTACTTTTCATATTACTAGAAAAAAATGAAGTAATTTATATAGTATAGGTTACAGTTAAATTAAATACGTCAAGATTAATGTTTGGTTCTCATAATGTTGCTACGCCGTAGCGGCATGATAAAGACGCTACGAGGCTACGAATACTATCTTGTCGTAGCATAAAGCCGGCCTGCTACGCGACGAGACAGCTCATTATTATTCTGAAACTTAAGTTTGTTACTGTAAATTACTATTCTTCCATATAATGCCGGCTACTTATATAATAAATACACCACACAATATAAACAACATTTTACTTACTAATGAAAATTTTCGTCCAATCCATACTACACATTACCACGTTACGCTCGAAAATTAATAAGGCTTATGCTACGTTGGCAATATAAAGCGCGTCGTAAATTAAACGCATTATTTCGATAATGTTCCGCTTACATTAGGTATTGTGTGTGACTTACGATTTGTTTTACCGTGAAAGTGCGGCAATGTATGCTGGTTACATTCGGGTAACCGTTGCCAACAGCTTACGGCTCGCATTAGGTTTAGAATGCGTCTGTGTGTTGTGTTTAGTTGCCGCGGCTATATTTTGTGCTGGCTAATTGTTCGCAATTATAAGGGTGTGTTCATATTGCTCGTATTTTACTTAATAATTTCAGACTGTAATAATAATTGTCGTCCTATTGAGCGAGTTGGGACCGCCATAGATCATCACATTTAGTAATTTCTAATTTCCAGTTGGCAATATTACTATTTATTTCTGATGATGAAAATTGTATTGTTCATAGTAGGTTTTTCGATTCGTACTTAGAATTAGTTTAATATTGTAAACTACCTTCAAAACGAAATAACAGCAATAAGTATACCTTTACGCACAATTCAGTTCTACTATCCCTAAGGGGCCCGATAGGGCCTATGCCTGGTTCAGGTCGCGGGAAAGTCCGAAAGCAAAGCTGGCAAGTGAAACAACACGGGTGGCTTTTACTCAGTAAGAGTCTGACACGCCCCGCTCCGCCCAGAGCGGGAGAAGAAATTTGATCATTTCTCGCCCAAAAAAAAAAGGCAAATGTTCTTTTATACCAATACCTTCAACAGAATTGCAACTTGAAACTCAATATATTCTGTTACGTTTACGTTCCATAATTATTGACAAGGACATTCCATGAGAGCAAATAACTCGAAATCTAATACTGTGGGCGGTTTATACATACGTCGTGTTCGTAGGCCCAAATGAGACGTAATTAATTATGTCGTTTCGTGGCTAGCTCGAATGCCAGACGAGAACGAGTGACCTCCAGGGAAGGAGGGGTCTAAAATGTTGCCCCCAGGATACAAACATAACTACGTAATTATGTCGATCATACTTACGTGACTGAATTATGTACGTATGTATAAAAGTTATGTTGAATGCCTCGTTAGTCCCGGGGATCCAATCCTAGATTTGATCCCCGGTTTCGACGAAATTTTAATGACTTTTTCTATTAGGACATTATTAAAACTTTTTTTTTTCTGGGTGGGAAATCATCAAATAACTTCTCCCGCTCTGGGCGGAGCGAGTGTCAGACTCTTACTGACTAAAACCCACCCGTGTTCCTTCAGTTGTGTGTGTTGCCAGGGGCCGTATCCTTTCGGACTGTTCCGCTATCCCGGCAGGCATCGGCCCTAGCTGGCCCCGCCATTGGTGCAGACATCTCTTTGAGGCGCGCGTGGAACACAACGCGCCATCGCCGTCAACCCGGGCCTGGTCCTTGTCGGGGGTGAGCTACGGATTGCTCACCACCCGCAAGCCCACGCTTACGGTGGCCGGGAATCGGCCAAGGATTCCCGACGCTTTAGTAGCACCCCGGTGTGTGGATTTGTGGTCGGTTAATGGCAATAGGCTCACCCCAAGTAGCGAAATGATGGATCGCAGCCTACACCTTCGGGGAATACTGGCGTGATGTTTGTTTTTCGATGTCTCACATTGCAAAATTAAGAGACCTTAGAACTTCAGCTCAAATTCACTTTTTATCTCACTCGCACCATACTGCTCGCGGACTGAGTGAGAGCGACCAAGGCGCCGATAGTTTAGGTAATTTCTATATGAAAATAACGGTAATAAAAAAAAAACATAATAAGTTGCTGCTTTAAATTTAGTTCAGTTATTGTGCAAATTTTCATGCTCTAATTTAAAGTATTTTTTAAGGAATGGTGTTTTCGTCAAACATAGTACTTAACATTAAACCTCAGCTTTAACATATACTTACGTATATTTTTTATTTCAAAATTTATTAATACTGCAGTATTTTCCATATAACGGAGGATCATGAAAGCTATTTGAGGTAATATAAACTCTTAGAACCGAAACGTTTTACAAACTAATTATTTCGAAATAGCGCTCCATGAATGGGTATAAAACTACGAATACAGGCTTCTAACAATCCAAAAGAATATCAAAATCGGTTCAAATGCTATAGAAAATTCTCGAACTTTAATATAACACCTTTATTTGACTGTACCTTTTCATAAAAGTGCTATTTATTTCATTCTTAAGTATCAAAGAAAAATCTTTTGTAGAAAAGGAATATCTTTTTTCAAATTTCACGATGTAATTTGAGATTTTCTTCTAAATAATATGAACTAGAACAGTAAACTGTCCAGACTTGTACCTAAGGGACATATTTAGCATTTAACCAGTAAATTCTGGCTCAACATCGTCTAAGTCTAAAACTGCGAGATAATAAGAATTTATGTGCGCTCGACGAAACATCTGTCCCGACCTCAGAGGTCGGAGTATGGCGATAATTATAGATATTTCTAATAATTCTAATCCCGAAGGATAGAAGGAGGAGAATTTGTTCTCAGACATCCGAAACTAAGCACGAGTCCTGTTGATTTTGCAAGGACCAATCGATAAGAAAAAATAAAAAGTTTTACGTATTTAAAAAAAAAATACTGCACGCGTATCATGACAACCATACCAATCATAGAAACGGGTTTTCTATGGGTTTTGCCTACGGAAGAATAGACAAAATGACGCATTGTTTTTTTTTTTTTTGTTACCACAACAGGGAAGCTCTTGGCCTGAATCTCGTACGCAGTGGAAAACAATATGCATTGACTGCATCCGGTTAGACAACTAATACCTTATGCCAGTATTTTACATGGAGCGACTGCCTATTTGACCTCCGTAAACCAGTTACTCGGTAACGCGATAACCCTTGGTAAGACTGGTTGGTTGACTTTTGGACCTCTGACTACCCATAATGATTGACAAACGAATACGAATGACAGCCGGGACCAACCGCTTCACGTACTTTCTGAGGCACGGAGGGGTCTTAATATGCAATGGATCGTCACCCATCCAAGAACCGACCTCGGCAAGCATAGCTTATCCTTGCGGCTGTTATCACTTACCCAGGAGCCAAAAAAATTCAAACAATGCAATCCACATAGTATAGTTCGTGATCTAACTTCATGTATTCTGTTTTGTTCGTGCAATCAAATTATTTGTCGATCCTCCATATCGCTATTGACCGTCGGAAATGAAAATATTCACCTGAATGAATAGTTGTCCGATTAAAAACGAATGAAAATCATGATTGGATCATATCTGTTGGGATTTCATTGTACGTAAATAGTAACTTTAATGAATTTAATAAATATCTAAAATTATTAATTGGTTGAGTCAACATAATTAAGATACCACTTAAAGACTAATTTAAATTAGGTACTGTTGGAAGCGGGACACACAAAAAAAGACCTGTCTTTTCTGTTTATTTTGCGTCGCGACGCTTCTATACATTTTGTATGAAAATTTATTAAAGGGGCGCCGCGTCTGGAACGCGTCCTCGTCTTGCGTCTTTTCTGTGTGCCTCGCCCCTTGGAAAAAATATCTTACCTACCTATTTCTTCTGCCAAACAGCGTTGCTGAATTCCAGTTCGTAGGGTATGCAGCATTATCAGTCTATAATGTTCCCACTGCTGTGAGAGAGGGAGTGATCTGGGGCCTGAGTCTACTAATTTATAAACGTTACAATGGTCTGTCAATGGTAAGTTTTTGACAGTTTTTGTATGGCAAATCTGTCAAAAACTCACCATTGAGAGACCATTGTATCGTTTATAAATTAGAAGACTTAGGGCCCAGGTAGATATCAAATGTCTTTGAATGTTTGGTTCTAAGACTTGCCAGTTCCCTCAAATGTTTTTCTTCACCGTTTTTAGAGCAGTGGTCATTTTGCCCCCGCTGGGAATTGAATCTGGGACCTCTGGATCTGAGACAGGTGGTCTTACCACTAGACCACAGAGGCGGTTAAAGAAACAGAAAACATATACTTATTTGTGAATCGAAGCATTTATTCAAAAAGAGCTAGTTAGTTCCTCGTAAACAGGGACCAAAATAGCTCTTCAATCCCTAGGGATTAAAATCACTTTTAGTTCCTAGGCACTAAAAGTGATTTGAATTTGGAATGTGGATATTGTAAGTAAAAGTTCCAAACATCAAAGAGATCAATAACGATCGTTGTATGAACAGGCAGCAGGCTGTATGATAAAGTAAACAGCGCGGGAGCCAAATAAAAAAAATAGTTTATAAAAAAATAAAAAAACGCGCGAAATGCTTTCCACCTTCGTTCGTAATTGTTTACTCACATTCGGATTTTACTTAGTGAGATAATTATTTCTATGTTATGTCTTATTGTAGGTATGTAAATAAATTAACGTACCTACTATTCTTATTCATAAGTTACACTTACTTATTTTCTCATAAAGGGTGATACAAGAGTAGTGTCCACCGCGGGAGCAACACTATTTTAAGCTCGAGTGACGTATTTCGAATCCTTTGTTCCGCTCCGGATTCACTTTTGCCTTTAAAATAGTTGTTGGTTCCCTAGGCAATCAATATACTAATTATGTTAACCACCCGTAGTTACTGTTAACCCCTTAAAAAGACTTATGTCGTCTTTAAAACTTGAAGAGAAATGGCAACCCATCACCCAGGTAACCAATTTTTTCTTTAAAAAAAAAAAACGAAATTATCGATACTTCCAAACTGGAATTAGGTAACCTACATTAGATTTTATTTAAATAATTCTTCGTAGTGCTGCATAAAAAGGGTTGGAGAGAAACAGGAATCTATTAACCCAGTTCCACACAGGCAGGTGCTCACAGTTATTCTTAATTAAATACGAGAAAGTCTTATTAGCTAGAAAGTTTGTTTTTAGGTTTAACTTTGAAACATTTTAATTTTTAACACTTCAGGGAATTCTCGTGTCAGTTTCATGAAAATGAAATGAAAATATTTTTGCATTTTCCACATTTTAGTGAGTACCCAAGGAGACAGTTATGCAAAAAGTAATATTAGAGCTTTTAGCAATACTCTGTATAGCTTTTCTAGCTCTCAGTCTAACTAAATGCGTGATATCCTAGAAATTACGTCATCAGAACTCAATAGGATAGTCGCACAACTTGACCTGCCGCGTCAAACACAGAAATTGGTCTGTGGTTATATATTATGTGGTTATACATATTATGTATAGTCAGCCTGTAGTCTGAATCCTCCAGCTTTATGCAACGAACAGGTATAAAGAAAAAAAAAAAGGAGTTTTTCTTCTAAGCGTGACGATGGCTGTCTGAATTGAACTCTAATTTAAGGAACAAAGGTGCGAGTATTGTATTGTGAGTATTAAGCCCTACATAGCGACTTACACTCACTATGTGCGCCTTAATCATATGGCTTACCTAAATATCAATTATGTTAATAAGGTTTTTTTTTAATTATACCAACACGATCTTTTATAATGATGTAGATATTATTTAAAAGGATTCTATGAATAAATGAGCATGTCATTTTCTTTTATAAATTCTCTTTTATCTTTTTTAACCTAGTTTCTTTGTGGTGCGACAAACGTTCATTAACTAAGCTGTTAATTAAACACGTACACAATATTTGTGATCATTCGACGGTTGGACCACACAAAACAAGTAAAACAATTGCACCTAAAAAAACTGGATGGTACTGGTTACTACGTCGGTTAAGGAATAAATTGAAATAGCTGCTAGGTATTTTTTAGTGCCTTTCATAAAAATATATATATATATATATATATATAACTAAAATGCAATGATTATTAGTCTAATGTCTATTTAAATAAAGTGAATGAATAAAATTGTTTGTTTATACAAATTCTATGACTCCCTCCGTGTGGAAGCCGACTAATACCATAAAATATATCATATAGCATTCGACTAGTGTTGATTCGAATAGTGTTGCTTTTTATTTATGAAATAATTTTTCAAACCTGATGAGTAGGTTCGGAGATTACCTCTTACATCCAAACTTACAAACTTTACTTCTTTATAATATTTGTAGAAGTATTATTACAAAAAAAATATATTTAAGGACGTTCAAAATTTCCCCGAAAAAAAAAAGCGATGAATCCGACCCTAATAGGTAGCATCTCGTTCTTGCCGTTTCCTTTCACGGTCACTTTCTAAGTAGGAAAGGATCACACGTGTCGTGACACGGTTGACACGGCACAATGAACACGTGTGAAGGGGTGCGTTCGTTATTAAGCAGAAAATTGGAGGACTTTGACACCATATTATTTTGTTGTTACTATTATACCTGAAAAGTACTTGATAAGGAGTCACTGTTTATTATGATAAACTTTTACCATGGAACCGACATTGAAATCGTGAAAAAAAAAACAAATGTCTTGAGCATCCTTTGTATTTGTTCGGGTCAAGGTCATCTGTGTTATAAAGGCCCTTTGACACGTATTCAAAAATTACCTTCAACTTTAACAAGGTTACTGTGCAAGTTTGATTTTAGATTTGTTTGCTTCTGATGAATTAATTGGCTCACAAAAAGGTAGGCACAATTGGCCTACAATCGATTTTGGTGATATGTAATAAAAGAAAAAGTATGCATTAATGAAACACGTTATAAGATAGTAAATACATGTCGAGACTGCAGGGGCAGAGCTATCTAAGCAATATTTTGTTCTACTTTTCCATTGGCGGTACTTTCGGTGGCAATATTTTATCCTCGTTTCGTATAGGTATATCTTTTTTTACGGAACTGATGGTGAAACACTTGTTTAAAAGGGCTGTCGTTTAAAAAATATATTTTATATCCAATGTCTTTTCGTTGCAGAAGTACGGTACCTATTACAGAGAGTGTGATTAAAGTTAAAGGAATTTATATGACATGCTAATGCAATGCTGGTTCCTGAGAGGCAATTTCAAGTTAGTCTTGTTCCGTTCTCAGCAGATGAGTAGGATTATCTGCAGTATAATTTGTTACTGTTGAAGTTACAAACATACATAAACTAAATATAGAAACTAATACATAAACTCACGCCTTCTTCCCATGGGGGTAGGCAGAAACTACAGACTGCCACCTGCTACGATCCTTATATACCTACTCTTTTTGCTTCGTTACATACTTACACGCACCTGACCTGTCTGAAGAACTTATGTGACCAGGTCCCAATAAGGTCACTGTCCTTCTAGAGCGGCCCCTCTCGGCGTTTACTCTCACATCTGCTTTGAAGTTATTAATTGAAAATCCATCCTACGTTCAGGCAGAATGTATAGGTATTTTGGGCCCCTTTCTTTTCGTGGTTTATTTTTTAAGAGTATGAACTGAAGAATTACGAATTCGCTAATATTTATGAATTGCGATATCAACATAAAATAAGGTAATTTTTCCCATTCAGCCCATCGCAGTCCACTGCTGGACATAGGCCTCTCCCAGGCGGCGCCACATCACCCAGTCCTCCGCCTTCCGCATCCAGTCTGTCCCATTCGGTCCATCTGGCTGGGGGGCGTCCCACACTACGCTTGCAGATTTTTCCATGGGTATCTTTCAAATACAATTTTTACTGAGTGAACAAGACTTGAATTTTCGTGGCATAGGTATGTCTACCACATTATTCGGCAAAATTAAAAACATAAATTAAATACGTAACAAAATATCTTTTTTTTTATTCGCATTTCTAAGGCTTCTTCTTCTTTGTCTTTCAGTCAGAGTTCTGGTTTTAATTTACGAGTAAAACTTTTTTCAAATTCCGTAATTACGGTAAAAAATATTTTTTCTTTTATTTTTAACAATAGCGAGACAAACTTAACTCTCTTTGTTTTTTAGAACAAGGAATCTAATTCACAGGCCTAAAGATTTAATAAACTAGGAAAAAAATAGGATTAAATATTAATGAATATTGAAATCGATCAATAACATTAACTTTTGATTTCACAAAGCCATACCTACTTCTAAACGGAAAATTAATAGCTACAAACTTTCTTCTAATTGGCTTTTAAGAGCTTTTAGTTATTTAGAGCTGAATTCAATTCGTCGAACGGATTCGGGATGCCTATAAAACTCTTTGATACCTGATCGAAACGGGTTCAGTGAACTCTTTATATTATTCGCGGTACTATCTGTGACAGAACTACTGGAAATTGCACAAAACGAGAAAAATCGCATGAAATATTTCGCGTTTTTATCAATTTAATTAATCTACCTCTTCAGAATCATCATCATTGGCAATCCTGTTCCACTCACTGCTGAGTATAGGCCTCCTCCCTTTTGTGCCATGCTTCCCTGGTCTGTGCGAGTCGCAACCAGCGTGATAATTGCATAGCACACTCCAACACTGCCAATACAATTCATTCATTTTGACAATTTAACAATATTCATTGGACTATTTATTTATTTAATGCTTCAAGCACAGAAATGTACAGAGGCGATTATTTACGTTGTCGAGCAGATGAATTTTTCAAACATATTATGAAGCAATGCATTCGGCAATTCCTTCACAATCTGAAAGATTGTGAAGGAATTGCCTTGAATTGAAGGAATTTCTGACTTACTCGCGATTCTCTGTTTGTCATCCACCCAAAAATCTACGATCAAAGACATCTTATCATGTTTAATAGTACTCGTAAACTCACGCCTTCGTCCTACAGAAACTGCAGAACGCCACCTGCTACGATCCGTACGTCATCCACCTGGTCATTCAAGCACGCGCAGGTTGCGAGTACTACGCAACTGACCGACATTATTAGGTTCATTTATCTGTATGTATTATTTATCTTTAAAATCGACCAAACTGACATGTCGATTATTGAGGACGATTACAAACTAGAGTAGCTGTATGTAGTATTCTAGATGTTGAGTGTAGCTGGTTCATCGTAGGCGTCGTAGTTGATTAAAGATTGTTGGATTTGAATAAGTAATTAATGAATATCCAAGGAGTTTTCTTACAATATGTTTTTTCGTTCGCTTTTAGGGCGTCCCGGGTTTTCTACTGACATATGCGACATTTGTTAGTCGCCCCTCAACATGACCAAACCATTTAGGTATAGTAATGGAAATTATATTACGTACCCGGCTGACCCCGATTTTTTGTCAAAATTATGAGCGCTCAAATTTCCAAGCGGAAAACTGGACTGGCCGCAGTTCAGTTTTTCCATCAATTAGTAATTTTACCACACCCATATTTGATTGGTTTCAGCGTTCAAATTACCGCGTGGACGTTTGACGAGGGCGTGTCGTATCACGCAGTAATCTCTATGTTGGTTATATTGTGAACATTTTCGAGATTGATAAACGTTCGTTCGCTCGTACTTGGTTTTGATGTTCCCGTAATACGGTCTTTATCTTGCACTTGTAGTTTGACATTTGAGCAACAATGACCTAGTGCCCTAGGGTTTTCTATATCATAAAGTTATAATAATGCCATAATGCCACTATTTAATGCCTAAACAAAAGCGCATTGCTGGATTTTCAACGCTTGATGCTATTATTTAGGTGTCGGTTAGGGTTAGTGAAAATGGGAACTTGACTATCTAAGCAGAGGTATATTGAAGCTATTATAACCTCAAGTTTGACTTGTTATTAACTTTCAGGTTTCTGACTTCTCGAGTGTCTACAATACTTAATTTGAATGCCTTGTGTGAATCCCTTTTCTGTTGTAAATGGTATTGTAATGTAAGAAATGCCTGAATGTACGGCATATAGAATTCAGGGGACGACGATCATTTAATTTATTTCGAAAATCTTCAATTTCGCATATATAGGGATGTCCGGTTTAACCAAAATAATGGCAAGTATGTAACTTTCTGAGATTATGCACAGATAATAATCCGTTAAGTATTGCTCGATTCGTAGAGAAGACTTGTTTTTAGGAGATATTGTTCTGAAAAAATGTCCTTCAAACGTTCTCAAAAGAAAAATAAACCTAAATGTCGTGCAAAGAGAAAGTTACGTAAAATACTTGAAGGCTCTTTCGTTACTTACGGCGTCATCTCGATTCAACTTTTAATATTTTCTTTGATATTTTCTATCGAGAAAAATATCGCTCCCACACTTTTATGTCCGTACATATAAAATATTGTCTATCTACCTACATAGGGTTGCCAAGGTGACAAGAAGCCATCAAATTATGTATCGGCCCCTCCACTACAGCAGTAAATATTTTACATTGCCAATTTTTTTCCGTCGTACTATTTTTCCTTTTATACGTTGCTGAATCCAGTTCCATTTCTGAGGGTCGCATGTAAAAATGTAGGCTGAATACCGTCGGTACGTTAAAAGGACGAATAGGTCTATCTTTACAATTGTATGGAAAGTTGATAATAGGGTTGTCAGAAGCGGAACAACGTTCTAAGCGCGTAAAACCTGGTAAATAACCTTTGTGTAAATTTTCATGAAAATATTTAAAAAAAAATGAAGGAGGTATTCTGGACATTTTATATTTTAATAATCGTATTTCTTCTACCCTCATAAAATCTATACTATATAAGTAACGTTGTGCGTTAACTTGATGTGATGACAATGTCGCAAAACGATGAAACGATTTAGAAAATGTACGGGTTATAAGTTTAAAGTTTTACTTTATTTTTACGATTTTCGCGGTCACGAGTAGGTTCAAACTGACCACGAACTAAACATAACTTTTTAAGTGAATATTTTGTTAAATTTTATTCAAACTAAGCTTAACAAGCTTAGTTTGAAAAAAGCTGCATGCCAGACTGTCTTTGCAACTTAAAAAAGTATTTTTTTGCAAAACATTCCTGTTCACAACGCTGGAATTCTTTCTAAAATTTTTTTAAACGATAAAGTACAGACAAACACAAATGTGCGCAATAGACTTGCTTTTATACTTACTTGTATATTTTTTGTCAAAGGAGGACATAAGTTTTTCATAATATTATTGTCCTTTTTTGCTAACCCACTTTACGGGGCACGCGTCACAAAGGCTGTATTATCCTGTCCCTATTGGAGATACGTGAATGATATTTCAGTCGCGAAACGACCTGAATTGAGTCGTCAAATTATTTCTCATGTTCCAAGGATACCTACAGCTGTGCTATCATTTTTAGGGATCCATACGTTCAAATGAAAAACGGAACCCTTATAGGATCTCTCGTGTGTCTGTCCGTCCGTCTGTCACAGCCACATTGCTCCGAATCTAGTGGATTGATTAAATTGTAATTTGGTACATATTTATATGAATTTCTGGTGACCCAAACACGGACTTGTGACGTAAATAAATCAATTTTGAATATGGGGGTCACTTTTGGGAGGCAAATAACAATATTTTTTGTATTACGTTTTGCAAACTGTGACTAGCGTTGGAATGTATGGGAGTGTTTTTGAACTACAATGAAAAATTTGTTCTTGAATCTTTCATCGTGCGTGGGCCGACACGCACTTGGCCGGTTTTTTATTTCTAAAGAAGAATAGGTATGCTAATATGCTTATTCTTATATTGGGTAATATTCCTTATATATTGGAAAACTTACGATGTGTAGGTATTAGGATCTAGGACACTTATTTATGATTCCTTTTGAATCTTAAGACTTGAACATATTATACCGTCTCGACTTACAAAACGAGTTCTAACTTTGGTCAGGGCTTTAATCTTCGAGTCAGTTTTCGTATTTCGAACTTTATTCCGACGTAGTACAAAATTGACAAATTAGACTTGGGTTCACAATCTCTATAAGCTGCAACAAAACAAGGTTTTTGTTTTGTTTTGTAATAGTGCCGATATTTTGCCGATTTTGTCGCTCTTACTAAATATAGGTACGCCACGCTTTAACAATAGCCATAACACATTGTTTATTTTTATAGCCGCCTGTAAGTTAGGCAGACGGCCAGGCGCGTTCGCTAATCTAACGATCGCAGCCGGCTTGCATAGTGTCCAATGCGTACTTGCGGCAAGTCATGGCACGACAGATACGTTGCTGCATTCTGGCTGCGGCAACGTGATTGCCGTTGCGTCATCAGCAGTGCGTTGCTATAAATATTTATGTATGGTTTAAGAAAAAATATCTGTGCCTAAAAGTGTGTTACTGTCTAAAATTGTAAGTTTTTTGGTGATTAATATAATACATTTGTTATAAATTAGTTATTATGTTGACTTTGCGAAAAATATTAATATCTCATGCAGTTCATTTGAACGATCGATCTAATTTCAATATCGTTATGTCATTTTCAACAACCTGACATAATCAACAACGATACAAATCGACATCAAAATAAATAATGCACATGAAAAATACTATGCATACTTATACCAAACGAAGGTTTCGAAATATCGTAAATATTTAAGTGCGCTCCTTGAGAAGTTACAGGCTCGGATCATTATGTTGTAAAAGTTACTCTCAGTAATGTTTACCGAGATTGCTTCGAAATCGTCCTCCTGAATTCCTTTGTTTACAAGGAATCCAATTAATCTCAAGTGTGATATCTCTGCCAGTATTTAATTTAAAATTTCTTTATTTCAGCCGACAAGACAAATCGAAAAAGACAGCTTATTTATCTGAGGTTGAATGGAAGTTTAAAATTAAAATGGCGACTCCAATGGTTTTCCAATGAGGGGGAGCAATAATTGTCCGTAGGCTGCGATGCAAATTGGATCGCAGCTCGGTTGGAGATTGTATATATTTGTCAGATTCCGGTTAATGATTTTTCCTGCGATTGTACTCGCAATTTTGTTTGGGAACTTGGTGTGGTCTTTGCAGTGAATGGGTTGAAACTAATTTAATTAAACGTGTAATATTAAAAGAGTGTTGAAGTGTGTCACAATATTATTTTGATTGGTAACGTTTGTTGTCAAAGCAATTACTTAGATTTTATTGTTTTCGACAAAAGATACACACATATCAGAGCATCATGCCTTGTTACCACGAAGGGTTGACTCAAATTTCGCCAGATATGTTAAATATATCATTATTTTCATTTCATTTAAATTTTATTTAATCTTTTTTTTTCGATTTTTATGTTGACTAAACATGAATTTGATCTCCTCATGACGAACATAGTTTTAAGATAATGTAATAAAACCAACAAAATATGAACATTATTTTTTTTTGAATTACGCGAATTTTATGTTATTTTAATATTGAAATTGCAAGGGGAAAATCATCAGATAATATCAGTTCTTACATAAGCCTTTATTCTACAAAATTACAAACATCGATGGCCAATGATACGTTCAATAAAAAGAACTTCCTTTAAGTTCATTCAATATTTATGGAATATTCTTGATCGGGCATAATCGGCCATCATTATATTTCCTGTGAACTACATTCATGATAATGAATAGAAAATCGACAGAATATAGAAATCGATTGAATTAATAACTATGAGCAACTGTATGTACTAGAAAAAGTGTAATGTAGGTTCCTTTTGTCTTTGTCGGCGTGGAATTTATCTCCGCATTTTGCAATCTTTGTTTTATCGTTTCAATAGACTACATGAAAAGATTGATGGCCTTCACCGAGTGTGTAGGCTGCTTTATGTGCACTATACAAACATGCGTTGTGTATGTGCTTAGTGCAGTGACGTCATGGTGAAACTCGGTGGAAGTAGTGAAGTGATGTTTGTGTTTTATAATTTGGTTGCTAGTTTTGAGAGGTGAGGCGCTTGTGATTAAAGGGCGATTTGGCTACAGAGATCTATCGATTGACGAGTGAGCTGCAGCGGTCATGTCTTAGCTGAGTGATCCTTCGTTGCATAGGTATTATTTTGTCTTAGAGACGAGATAAAGCGTTGGTTCTGGTTGTATTTTTGTTTCACCGAATATTTATTTGCTGGTAAAATCGATAGGTGCGAGAGTCAGTGCTTTGACTCTCATTTTTCTCAAGTAAAATGTTTGAATTCAATCTCACATGGCAAAACTAAAACCTAACGCCACGACTAGGAAAACCAAAGACAAACATTATGAGTTTCGAATAAACCTCAAGATAGTTATTATTAAAACAAACTAGACACAAAATAAAGGTTGACATTTCGTGTCTTTTCTATCTTAGTAATTTGTGAGCTGTCAAAAGATGTTAGACCGTGATTTTTCAGAGTCAAAGGTTGTTTTGGAAAGCCCCTGGTTTCATTTTAATTTGATATATTTCACAAACAGTTTTTTGCAAATTGCGGTCTGACGGATTTAGGAAAGTTTTCCGGGAAATGTTTAGAATTTTTAAATTTTATTTTACGTCACTCTGTATCTATTTTTGTTCTCTAATCTTCTAACAAACACCGCTTCATTTGTAAGTATCAAGTCCATAGTCTGGATGTTCAGTAGGTCATGTTTTGAATTACCAAATAAATAATATTGATTCTTACCTTCTTTGATCGAAGGTGATACGTGATTATAACAAATCTTATCTTATCTTATTGTTATAAGTTCAGCTACATTTCAAAATATGACAAAATATTCCGAGCTCCACTTCCGTCACTCGCAAACTTCAACTGACCCAAAAGCTGTTATTGTCCGGGCAATGCCGTCATATCCAGCTATACGAGAGATAAGGACAAAACTCAACAGATATAAGAATATAAGGCTCATACGGCTATTTGGAACGCACCTCAGAGGGACAATACACCCAGAAAGAATATCAAAGTCCTATTTTGTAAATGTAATTGTCATTATGTATTCATAAATGTAGGTCCTGGATAGCTATGGGCCTTTCCTCCTCCCTCTCCCCTCTCCGTCCTCCAGGGAAATGGCTGGCTAGAATTTTGGAGCATAAAATTTTCAAGGTAACGCTACAAGCGTCCATGTAACCTTATTTCTGACATCTCTTGTGTGTTTCTGTGAGAATAAAAATCGAGTATAGTTTTCTATCGCCCGTTTACGTCGTGCTTATGTAACGTGACGTGCGAGAAAAAATGTTTCTGACATAATGTAGGTGTTTTGCATAACAATAACATTTGAATAGTTAAGTGGGTATTTTGTAAATGGATATCTATGTAGGTTAAATTCAGTGTCAGTGCCCTTTTCAATGTTATTTGCAGTTTTTTTGAGTAAGGCGATTATAGAGTTATTTATACTCGATCTCATAACTGCTTTACCACTTTTGACAAGCAATTAAACAAGTAGATTGAAATGTCACTTTTATGCATAGACATAGAGGGTTCGATTTTCAGGTCGGGCAAAGTGTTATTCAGTTTTTCCATCTGGAATTTCTCAGTAGCAGCCCGTAGGGGGCCTCTAGGGATTTGTGCCCGATCGATGGCAATAGGAACGGAAATATTTCATGGGACTTAAACATAACTGCCAACATATGGGTGCGCTATAGGTGCATGCAGCTCTTCCTAGCCCTTCGAGGTATATATGCAGGCGTAATGTTATGTTATGTGTATTGAGTCTAAAAATCATTTAGCGGATACGGATACGATAACGGCTACTAGAAATATTTCAAAATTCTGTATTAAAATCTTTTAGAGGGACATAAAAGGAAACACTTATATTTTTTTTATTTTTGGCTTCTTCTGTTTATTCTGATTGGCTCGGGAAATGGTACTTCTATGGCTTGTCAGTGTCATTTGTACGTTGCGCGATCTGGGGCCTAAGTCTACTAATTTATAAACATTACAATGGTCTCTCAATGGTGAGTTTTTAACAGTTTTTGTATGGCAAATCTGTCAAAAACTGCCCATTGTAACGTTTATAAATTAGTAGACTTAGGCCCCTGGTATTTAAAATATGAGGCGGGAAAGTTGTCAGTAGGAATTAATACCGTCAGATAGGGATTAAGGCACCAACACAAATAAAAGCACACTGTAAAACTCTAAATAACACAAAATATTAAGCAGAAGACCTGTCATTAATACTCCTTTGACGTCATAGTACAGTGTTTAGAATCCAATATTGGTTTCGTTAAAAATAAACCGACGGCTTTAGTAATAGACAATCAAAGTTTAAATCGGGCGGGAGTTCTTTGCAGCGCTTCTAACTTTTAACTAGAAGAGTTCGCTTGATAACAGAACACCGACTTTCCGCTTCATTTTACCTGACGCGGCATAAACTGATAATAGCAAACGGTTCCAACTTTAGTTCACAGATGACGGAACGGAGAGGGTAGTAAGTATGTAATATTATAGACCCAGTCGTTTATAATTTTAGAGTTGACCAATGACGAACTGTCTTGGGACGAACTATTCTTTATGGTGTAAGTTGAAGGTAAGTGAAAAAGCGTAGAGATTATTTGTAATTCATATCACGCGATTTGACTGCCTCTTTAGTCTAGTGGTCGAAATGTGCTACTGCTGAGCGTAAGGTCCTGGGTCCCGAGTCGGGCAAAATGTTATTGGGATTTCCATCTGGAATTTCTCAGTAGCAGCCCTGAATTTGTACACTTTTGATGGCAATAGGCTCTCCCACTATTACATGGGACTAAAACATAACTGGCAAAATGTGTGTGGGTGTACTATAGGTAGGTACACCTCTGCCTTACCCTTCGGGGAAATACAGACGTGATGATATATGTGATACCTGGGTTTTTGAATCTACACAATTATCAACATATAGTGACAGTTGCTGTCAATCGGCATGCAATATTATTTAGCTAGTAACCACGGAGTAAAGAAAGAATGATGCCCCCCCCCCCCCTTTTTGTAAGTCCATCTAGCGGTGAAAGGAATTATTACAGTGCAACTGAATTAGCTATTTTTCATTTTAGAACTTTCTTCTGTAGTCCGTGGTACTAGCCTATATTAAAGTTTTATTATTTTTTGTATAATACGTGAGTCGGTTGGTTTTAAAAATCGCAAAAATAATCAGCATAAACAGATACAGTTTTCTGTAACCAAAGTCTATCAAAAGAATACCTAAAACCATCCAGGTAAATCCCTAGTGATCGTCCCAACCTGACAGTTGTTTACCTATTTATCTATAATCTATATACCCATCTGTCTTCTCAGACTGAGTGGTCTGCTTTCTTACATTATGTAGACGAGAATAGGATTAAAAGTTATTCTTTTCATATTTTGAATTATACAGTGCGACGTCTAGACTTCACTGTAGAGTTGGTAGACGACTTATTAAGTCTGTGGATAATTTGCATTCAGAATATTCAATAAGCAGACGATATAATATTGCAGGTCTTGGAAATTAAATACAGTGCATGTTTACGTCCAGAAGCGAATAAGTAGATGTTATATTCAAACAAATGGATGTTTTTGACAGGAAATTACCGGTACCCATTTATGGGAAAAGCACCAGGGTATCCCGCAAAATTAAAACTTTCGTACAGTATTCCTTATCTATAAACGACACTGAAAATCCATCGTGTTATACAGTGTATAAAAGTAAAAGTTTCATTCTCACTTCTGCATCTCCTCAAGGAGTAATAGCGCAAGATAAAACGATGAAAGAGCCTTGTGTTTCAAGAAATTACATGCTTAAATGCGAAAGTTGAAACCCGATAGTGTGCCGTGACCTTTCCACCACTTCTGCTTTGAGGTACAAAGTTACACAAGATGTGTGTTTAACTTCTCCTTTTACGGTTTCTTGAAGGTTTTCTAACCACCGTTTAAGGCGTAGTTCTATTTTAGGCTGTGGTTTCTGTATGCCTGTGATGAGGGTAGTATATCATGGGTTTTCACTTTTTTATTTATGTTATCGCATATAAGCTTTAGTAGGCTGTGTTGGATCATGACTTGTAAAATGTACATATACCGTCACTTTAACACGTTTCATAGCCACCCAGTACATAGTCGTTCTAAAGTTAGGTCATCACTTACTAAAATATTTAAAAAAAACTTTTGTCTCTAAGGAGTCATTGGCCCCGTTCGTAGATAATTATACTTTTTGTTTCATCTTAAAAAATAACACTGAGAACTTCGCAACTCAAAGTAGGCTACGCAATAAGGAGAAATTGTTTAATATAATTTATAAACAAAAGAAAAAAAAACTTTTCTGTATTAGTCCCTAACATAAGTGCTTTGTGATAAGCCCCGAAATCTTGGGACAAAGTTTCACCTCCGCCGAATAGGCCCACCCGCCTTATGTTCTACAAAAGGCCAGAACTCAAATGCATGCGACTACTTAAGGTTTTTGAACAGAAAATATTACTAGTCAAAGTAGGTTGCTGTTTTATTAAAGTTTATTATACAAAGGAGGATTAAAAAAAAAAAAATGCGTATAGCTAGCGCAAAATTAGCATTACGCCGCGTCCCAACTAGGGCCGCGCGGCTCCGTGTGGCCAAGCCGCGCGGCCGAGCGTCGTGAGTGTGTACGTTAACAAACTGGGCTGGTTTTATTGATATATCACTTTTTATGTAAAAATATATTTTATGAAAAGAAAATTGCAAATTTTCTACGTCTTTGACGTAGACGACGCTTCTTCTCTGCCCTTCTATTATCCACTATTTCTTCCAGACGCTATTATAGTCATACGTTATTATATTTTTTTATATAAAAGTGTATTAAATACTCTTTGTATATATTGTCGATAATTATTTAGTCACTACACATAATTCAACGACACAAAAGGAGGTCAGTCGTTTGACGTTTTGAATGAATTCAAAAACGATTCGCCGCGCTAATCAGCAACGCGCGGATATTGCGTTCTATTCGCGGTTTTAGTTCCTGGGCCACCTCTTGTTTAGGTACATACCTATTACTAAAAACATTGTAATATGTTAGTACAAAACAAAAGTTTAAAAAAATATACTTACATGAAAGAACAACCAAATATATTATTCGTTGCTTTTTCATCCAGTGTAATTGTAGTAAAAGGCCCGGGCTACGTCATACGGACAACAAAACCACTATTTGTATGTTAATTTACTCTTCTACTGCTTTGTTTGGCTTAGAAAAATGGTATTATTATACAAGTATTTGTAAAAAGTTTTGGTGAAATAAGTTCTTAGTGTTTTAAAATGGGTTTTTGTTCTCTTTTTTGTCTGTAGGTATAACGATCGTGTTTTGTTTAGTGCTGTGCTATACGGTAGATAGACAATGTTTTTCTTATGCCTAAGGTTTGGCTACCTTGTTTTTTTCATCCTGTTTTTCTAAAATCTAGATGATAGATTGTCTGCTCTATTATTAGTGGTTAATCTGGATTCCAGATTTAGCACTACTAATGGACGATTACTTGAGAACTACGACTGTTTGTCTAAATGTTCGTACCTTTTGTTAAAGTTATTGCATGAGGTAATATTATGAATCTATTGTTGTTGGCAGTTAGTTATTAGTTTATGTAAGACTTTCCCAAACGAGACGTTATTAAGAACTGTTAACGTCAATATGAGCGACCATTTTATACTAAAACCATAAATATATTTAAAAAAAACTATTTTTATTAAAGCCCAAAAAAATATTTACCCTCAAGCGACACCCATTACCCATTCACACAAATCTATCCAAACAAAGCGCCACATTCAAACACATTACCCGCCATTTCTCTCCGCCCTAGTTGGGTAAAACTTGCCCTGCATTAGCCTAGACAAAGCAACGGAACCTGGGTTATGACGGTCATATAAATGCGAATTGGCGCGATTTAACTTGCCGACTTGTATATACAGTCTGTTCGGAAATAACACAGTGAGTAAGCGAGTAGTGTTTGTGTGGGTAAGCTGCTATACTGGAATACTGGTACGATGTTTTAGCATGATCGGTGTGAAGAGGTTAGGAGAGGAGAGTAGTTGAGTACTGTAATGTCTTGCTAAACGTAAGTCCATTTCGGTGCAATAGGTGCGATTATTGTACCTTTTTATTTAGAGTTATAAATATTGTGAATGTTTTTTTGCCTGTAGGTACCAATAAACAACCTTTTTTTTATTTTATAAGATTTCGCGTTTTTTTTCTTGATTTTTAAATCATATTTATGACACCTCTTTAAGTGCCAAAAACAAAAAAATATTTGGCTTAGACCGTGGAGGGAGGCGTGAAAATTGATTCGCAGTTACAATGTCTAATAGATTTTGGTGTGCTGTTGACAGCACACCACAAATCACCACATAATATCTAATAAAATATAATTTCCGATAAAAGTCAGGCAAAGTGTTATTGGGTTTTTCCCTCTGAGATTTCTCAGTAGCAGTCCGGAGTCTGGAATTGTGACCGGTTGATGGCAATAGGCTCGCTCCCTATTACATGGGACTTAACATAACTTGCAAAATGTCGGTGTACTATAGGTACACGTCTGCCTAACCCTTCAGGGAATATAGGCGTGATGTTACGTTATGTTATCCCATCTCATATTAATATATCTAATATAATATCCCATCCTATACCACTGTATGGGATAGGATGACCCCACTTACTAACCTAAGTCATAAGACTCCGATGTTAAGTTTTATCACTGAAAAGTGATGTCGAATCTCAATTTTACGTAAATGGTTAGTTACTGGTATATTGCTCAACGAATCATGACAGCCCATCTATATGAAAGATGTACTTGTTTAGGCTTTCTTTACTTAGTCAACCTTTCCTTACGTCCCATTAGATGTGACTGATGGATTTTTTGCAGTAAATAGGGAACTTTCGCTATGTAGTTTTATTTTTATTTTTGTAACATCCTATCTGAATTGACAGGGTTGTTTGTTGTTGTAAGGTTGCTCAAGTAATTTAGTTGAATTCAATTGTAAACTGAATTATAATTGAATCTAAGAGAAAAATGTGGAGGCTTAGGAGTAGCAGCATCGCTTATACCTACATAATCAGCCAATAATGTTCTCACTGGTGGGATACAGCCTGAGAGCGAGTGGACCGTAGTACACCACGCGGGCCCAGTTTTGGGGCCTAAGTCTACTAATTTATAAACGTTACAATGGTCTCTTAATGGTGAGTTTTTGACAGTTTTAGTATGGCAAATCTGTCAAAAACTCACCATTGAGAGACCATTGTAACGTTTATAAATTAGTAGACTTAGGCCCCTGGTCGGTGGATGTCACATGTCTTCAAAGTAGAATAAATATAAAATAATCGTCA
Source organism: Eupsilia transversa (assembly GCA_914767815.1). NCBI lineage: Eukaryota > Metazoa > Arthropoda > Insecta > Lepidoptera > Noctuidae > Eupsilia > Eupsilia transversa. The sequence goes on from OU611880.1 coordinate 6,161,096, forward strand.
CAATTTCACAGATACCTATATATCAGTTCCCCATATTGGAATGCCATATGCGAATAATCATAATAGATTTAGGTATAAACATGAATATTTTTATAGCGGCCAGTTCTAATAAGTACCAAAACTCAGTATTATAACATTTTCTGATTCGCTTACGTTTGCGACCGCAGAGCGGACCAACATAGGTCATTAACGTACCTATGTAATTAATATTTTAGTACGGTTAGTACTCCACTGTTAGTAGTTCATAAAACCGAATTCATTAATGTATCCCATTATGAAAACAATTAACAATTTACTTATTGCTAACACGGTTTGGTCGAAAATGTATGCAAAAGATGCAATTTCCATCATTCCATCGATGAATTATTAACATTTTGATTGCAATACTCGAATTAGTTTAATCAGTTTTGCCTGTTAATAGGGTTTATAAATGTTTCAAATTTATCTTTTTTCTAGGATTGCCTTATCTTTCGTAATTAACATTCCAGTTGAAACTAATGTCTGTTGACTAACTTAGTCTCAGAATTCCCAAACTGGGACTTACTTTGGAACCACAAAAAGAACAGACGCTTTTTTATTTAATAATATATTTAAATAGAATGAATAAGAAAGAAGTAAAATTTACTAAAGAGGACATCGCAGTCTCTCGACGCCAAATAGCAGGAAACGGCACCCCTAATTATATTAAAGTATAAATAACTAGAAAAAATTATAAGCGCTCTAAAAACAATTTCAAATGGTATTGCCTTCTTTGATCCACATACACATCTCAGTTATCTGAGCAGGGATTTGTTAGGCGGCCCCTACACGTGCAATAAGTTTGCGCAATATTTATTTTGCACAATATGATTGAGTCAGCCATTGCACTCAAGCGATTCACTATTTTCACGCAATAACATTGACGACCCATAAGCTTGAATGTTTTCGCGTGAGCAAGATCTGCACAATACTCATCAATATAATGGTGCAATAAAAAATAAACTCGCTCAAACTTTTGTCCAATCATTGTGCAATCTTCAATATTAACCCTAAACGGTCAAAAACATTGTGCGATTCGTGATATCGTGCAATATATTGATCGTTTAGGGCCTTACAATGTTCATACTAGCACCTTAATTACTAACTACATTTTTGGACCGTCTAAAAACGCAAGTAGCAGTCAAAAAAAAGCAACAATCGCGAGGTAGGTACCAATTGGTATAGAAAAACTATCAATTGCTCATGTTTTTTATTCCCATGAGAAATAAATAGCCTTTGGCCTTCCGAGCTTTTTGTGGCACAACGAGATTCTCTTATCGGCGGCCTTACACATTTTCCTTAAATCCTCGTTTAAGCTCTAATATTATCAATATCGAGCATTGCGAAGTGTAAAAAACATTCCTATTTACTCTGGTATTTTCCTTGTATAGTCGTCCTACAAAAAACTTTAAACATACTTACAAAATTGTCTATTCATTTTATCTCTATAGGAATGGTGCCAATGTGTAAAATGACAAAAATAAAAAAACGAAATCTAATGTAAAACTTTGTGACGAGTAGACAAAAATGACGCGTCACCGACGTAACATCATCAAATTACAAAGCAAGGAGTGTAATGAAACAAGAGTGATAATGTTCTTGTAAAGTGATCATACATGTGTAGTGGATCAGTGATAGATAGCAGTGTCAGTAATCAAGTACTTATCTAATGCTTTAATTTCCTTGGCATTATCTGCTGTTTTAGCTCAATCAAAATAAGCTCATATTGTATCTGGTCAGTCTTAAGAAGCAGAACATTAATTTACCTTATAACTAATGGATCTCTTCTTACGGTAACTACATCAAGTCAAAACAATAAGCTGGAGGATCCGGCTCGATTCAAACAAATTTTACAACTCAGTCTCTATCTATAGATTTCCTCACCACACAGTCGAAACACTCACAATACAATGACGCCATCCAAGGATCAAACTAGATCTAGTGTCAGATAATTTGAATACAGAACTGTATCATAATTCTGTGTCCGAAATATGGTGCAGATAGCACATAGCGGGCGATGTAACTGGACAGGCGGGGATGATGAATTCACTGGTGCATTGAACCCGACAGAGTACTCAATACAGTAAGATAGGGTTAAAAGGAGAGATTGGTTGGTGTAGCAGAGGGTGAAGATATTGATATTGATTGTGATGATAGGCAAAATGCAGAGGAATTTATAAATATTTTTGTTTTGGTTATAAAAGCTACTATTATTTAATAATATGGGTAAAATATATAAAAGCCACAAATCAGTGAGAAGTATTTTGTCCTGTCCTAAAACTTTTGCCTAACTGTAGTTGACAAAGTACCTACATCGTAATTTTTATTACGATTTATTTTGTCCAGAAAAGTCCAAAGCTTTACGAAAACGTTAAAGTATTCTGGAGCAAAAAGCTTTGTAGCTCCCTCGTGGCTCTCAATCAGTATGTCACTAATAGCTTACATAATTGACAACTGACATAAACCACGAGACAGCCTTACATTTTAGTGAGTAAGCCCAGAGGCATTGGTTCTGAACTATTGCACAGAACCATTCTATTATTTAGGATATGAAACGCTTTACATGTATGAACTGTTGCCGTAATGAACGGACGCACACATACACACGTCTATTCTAACAAGAGTTTACGTGAGGGCGACATAACAATCCATTTTGGAGCGAAACTGGACTACTGTCCTTTGTAGACTGTGGCATTATTCATACCAATCTCGGTCTGGGAGAGGCGCCCGCTACGTCGCTAGACAACAGTATATTATACTGCTTACTGTAACAGAGTTTATTGGCTGCCAAGTCGGTACGATGCAACTATGAACATTTTCACATGCTACTTCGGATATTCGTAGGTTTTATCGGATTAACTTTCGTTATGAGCACAAACTTTATTGTTCTGCTTTATAGCATGAGATTTTCCGTTCATTATCTTCTTTTGTAAACATTTTCTCGCTGCGAAATTAGTATGAACATTTTTGGAGTTTCTTTTGGTTGGTATACAGACCTACTGTTTATTTTGTTTCTGTATTTTTAAGCAAATAATGCTTCCTTTTTTCGTATAAGGCAGGCGATTGTTTTGTAGAAATCTTTACATTTTTCTTATTTTGTTTGACTTTACATATACTAGCTTTCGCCAGTCTGCAGAAGTAATTATGGCGACTCTGATGCCAAATATGGCCAGTAGGTACATACCTAGTCAATTCCTCATACCTGGGAATGTTTGGTATAACGATTTATTAGGAGGCACTATCTGATAAAACATTAATGTTGATGTGTTGTTTTTTTTTTTCAGGTAATGAATTGAGCTTATCTTATGTCTATAGATTTTACTTGACAAGCAAAGTAACGCTCGGAGGCTTCGAAAACACTTTAAATTGATGGCGTTATTATTATAAGTTACAAAAGTTGCAGGTCTCAATATAAATCATTGTAATCCATACTTTAGTAGAAGGGATTTAAAAAGAAACAGTAATTCAAACTAAAAATAAAAGCGGTCAAGTTCGAGTCGGACTCACACACCTCCGTATTCCTTACCACCGTGCATATTTAAAATTATATTTTTTTTATACTTTAGTAAAAAAATACGTTTATAGTAAAAAAAATTACTAGTAGTAGTGTAGTAGTAGTTTTATTTGTTGTTATAGCGGCCATAGTAGTACACACTCTGTAAAAATTGGAAATATCTACCTATTACGGTTCAAAAGATATAGCCCTGTGACAGACGGACGAACAGCGGAGGTATAGGGTCCCGTTGGCACCACGGAACGCATTTTTTTTTTAAATCTTTTTATTGCGTCATTATTTTCTAATAGTAACATTGGGTAAACCGAAAGGTTCAATATTATTAGTCATTTGTTCATTTTATTCGATTCATTTGGTAGACAACCTACTTTTGCCAATATTGCGTGACTAGACCCAATTGGATCAGCCTTAATTTATCGAAATCGGTCAAGTGAGTTAAGCTGGCAGTTATACATAAGTGGCTATTTACATAATTGTCTTATGTTACTGTCTTTAGGTAATAGTGGAGGTATCTGGTATGATGTTTATAATATGACTTTTGTTGAGTATTATTTTAGCGGGTTTATTTTTACGAGAGGTTTTTTGTATAGCAAATCAATTAAAAACTGAGCAACAGAAACTCACTGTCTGATGCTAGCCGTAACCAAATAGATGAAGTTCACTGACTTGACCTGAATTCTAAACGGGTATTCTTCATTCAATAGATAGAACGAAGCGACTATAGTTTTATGTGGTGAGTAGAACACAACCAGCCACAAAGATCTCTTGCTATGCTGACCATTAATTATATAACCTATTGTATGCATAGGTGCTATAGTACTGCACTGTAGTATTTTAATGTCCTACTGAAAAATGCTACTTGTTAGTTCTACAGAGGAGGAAGGATGCTCAGTGCGGGATGGCGATTTCAAAACCAGGCCAGGTTTCCTAATGTTTTATAAACTGATAGCTTATCCTGCACTATATACATACGGAACTTTGTCTACCTGTCTGTAGTCTTGTCACAACTTAACGGCAAAACGGATTCACACGGATAGCGGGTACCTGTTACCTGGGTTAGAACATAGCATGTTTTTTTATCCCGGTAGTATGTTCCCGTGGGATGCCTTCCGACTTTCACGCGGGCAAAGCTGCGGATGAAATCTAGTACAATATAAACGGAATAAATATTGTGTTGTTTCTACAATTTCCGCAGATATTCACAGCAGCCAGGCCTCATTTACATTGAGAACAATTTGCGACGGTGACCGAGGCTGAGCGCCCCTGAAACGGGCATTTGCATTGTATCCAAATTAGTTTTTACAAGTCCCCTAATTTCTAAAGATAAATGACTGAATTCTCTGCTTTGATGACGGATAATTTTGTTTGGGATTACATACCTATTGAGAAAATGAGTCTGTTGTTCAGTTTTTAAATTACGTTAGTTGTTTTTGATTTACGTGAAAATTTAAACGAATTAATAGAATTAAGTTTGATGAAGTGCAAAAGTGCGGTCATGTAGCATATCCACTGTTTTTACAGTTTAATGTAAAACTAAACATCGTTTACGTAAATTCGGTTATTTAAAAAGCTGTTGCGGTCAAATCTTTAAGCATGTACGAAACTTCTCCAAGTTAAGAATGCTGTACACTTTTAATGAGCGAACATTTTTTAAGCTTCAACAACTCCCAACAGATTGGCAAGGTACTTATAAAAAACCATCAGTTTTTCAGAAAACATTTCATAAAGAAAAGTAAATGAAATTGTTACCATAAATTACATTGCTTCACTAAAAGCCTGCGGTTTAAGGATCAAAGCACTTTTCTAGTTAAAGAATCTAGAAACTGAGTTCCACGCGAGTTCTTATAGAAATAAATGCCGTGTAACTTGAAGTCAGGGGCTTAAGAATAATCCAGGAGAAACTTCTAGAATTTATTACTCTGGTCCGACACTTGTAATTTTAACACAGGTCTCGGTTTACCAATTATAGTTATTCCATTCTTTCTAGAGGTAATATTTTAAATTCAGGTAAGTTAAAAAGCTGATTTGGAAGTAGGAATTCGTTTTATAAGGATTTCGAGAAGTGTCAGAGGAATTACCTTTTGTAGAAGTTAAATAACTATTTCAACGTATCTTAAAATTCAAGTTAGTCCTTAAAACATACTAAGCGGGACATGAGTAATTTAGTAATATAAAATACTAACTAACTAGCAGTCACAATAAGACTAAGACTAAGAAATGACTTTATTGTTGTCTCAATACAATAACAAAATCAAAAATAGGAACAGATTTGAATTCCAAAAAAATCGAAAATCGATCTACAAATATTTTAAAAACTTATATACGCCACGAACATTATATGTTCGTAGCGTATATACGTTTTTTAACCTAATCTCCTCCTTTTTGGAAGTCAGTTAAAAAAACGCTCGAATCACTTAATTTTATCCATCACTTCTAACGACAAATAACTATCAAACAAACTCGTCAGTTTTGCGCCCAAGGGCGGTAAAGCTTTACCATTCATCAATGAATGTAGTATGTTCTGGATGACGTCACTCCAATTAAAGGGTACCGCGATAAGACGAGGGGTAAGCAACCATCCGGACGCTTGACTTTCTTAATTAAGAGGCCGATCTCCAGCCCGATAGGGGACGGACATGCGATCTACTTGTTTTAAATGCGGTGTTTTGTGTGAATGATTTTTGTTTGAACTAGTTGTTTTGGGAGACCAAGCCTTTTTTGTTTGCATTTTGGCGATAGTGTGCAAAGAAGTCTGGTTATTTGGCCCGATGTGATTTCCCATCAGCAAAAATGACGAACAAACTCAAACTCAAAGCATTTATTTCAAATAAACCAATTACAGGCACTTTTGAATTGTCAAAGGGGTTGGTCAGTCAGAAAGATGAAGCTAGTTGCCCATTCCAAGGCGTAGCTACCTTTGGAGAAGAACGGGCAAGAAACTCCACGAATTCCAAGAACTTTCATATACACTTTCATCTCCTGTTAGGGACAACATTTTTAAAAATTCTTCCTCATTGCTCAGTATCCATATATGTGGAACTCTTGTGCAAAATTTCATGCCAGACCCGTTGCTTGTGAGTTAATGAATTTAAATTTTTAGGGTTCCGTAGTCAACAAGGAACCCTTATAGTTTCGCCATGTATGTCTGTCTGTCTGTCAGTCTCTGCGCTAAGCCGGGGGGCTTAGCGCAGAGACTGTTAGTACTAGAAAGCTGTAATTTGGCATGAGTATACATTAATTACGCCGACAAAGTGATAAAATAAAATCATGAAAAAAAAATGTTTAGGTTATGGTTCTGGATATGTGAAAAAAATCACAGGGGTAGTATATATAACGAAATTAAAAGGAAAACTATCACAGCTAAGTAGGCTCTACAAGTTAACGAGTAATTATCGACCAACTTACATTTGCATTTGCAAAAACATGTTCTCCCATACATTTTGTATGGGAGAACATGTTTTATCAACTACAATGTTAAGTTTGTTCTTGGGATAAATTCATCCCAGATACGGAACCGTTCATTGTACGTGGTCCAACACGCACTTGGCCGGTTTTTTGTTAAGTAGATATCTCCATTTATTTTTCATTCAAAAAGGTAGAATGAATCTTGAGATTTTCATTAGCAGCCGTACATATACTAAAACATCTCAAAATATGATGATGAAACAGAAATAAAAAGCCGCTCTAGTAATGAAAACTTTTTGAATCACATTTTAAGGTTCGAATAAAATTTTCATGACGTCATCAAGTAATTTTTTGGCAACATGACATCTTGTTATTAACAAGTTTGACGGAGACTCGACAAAACTCTAGGAGCCTCGATGAACTCTCCCGGAGTTTCTCGAAGGGAAATACTTACTTTATTTAGGTTAATACTTTATGGGACAGGAAAGTGTTTCGACTTTTGTTTCCTACGACATAATAACACCGTTTTATGTTTGCACTTATGGTACACTTGCTAATATTAAACTTGTGACTTGGAAGCCTTATTGTTTTCGAAAATATACTGCGCCGTCGACATTTTATGGGGGTAATAACTGTGGATATTCTTACAGTTTTTGAAATAGTACAAAATATTTTATAGTAATTTATATGTCTAGGTTTCTGCGATAAATTGCGCGTTTTTTTTTAGATTTTTGATTCATATTCTTCATCTCATGAGGTCTCATTATCTCTGTAGGTCATGAGTTATCCGAATACTAAGAAAATATTAAGCCTAGGCGTGAAAATTGGTTCGCTGTTACAATGTTTATATATATATAACTATTAGATACATGAAACAAATGACTTTCGATTGACTTTCTTCGTTACATTAATTTTCTCAAAAGATTTTAGTTCACTGCTGGATGTTTCGCCACAACACGTGCTTCTTCCCTTTCTGCAACCCAGTTCCCACCCCCCCCGCACCGCCTTCAGGTCGACTTTCGATCGACTTATGTCACTTCAATCTCACAACGTTGTCGTTAACACACCAATTACAAGTAACAGCTTGTGAAGGGCCTTGTAAACAAACTTCGCCATCACACAGTATGTTCAAAAGGCTCTTATTGAAAAACTTGTCTCCGTAAGTGAACCGTTTCTAGGTCAACCTTACGGACCGTAACTTTGCGAATGACAAACTTGGACCGTGATTTAGATTGACGGTAGTGGAAAATACGGGTCTTTAAACGTGACGCATCGTTTGGACAGTTTTGGTGGCAAGTGACTGGCTGACTTTAAATGAACTTCAATGATGTTGTGTTTGTTAATAATGTACCGGCGCCTCTTTTTTGAAGTTTCAAATTTGCAGTTAGTTCAGCTTGTTGTGCAGTTAGTTAAATTATGTCACAAAATTTGTGGCTAGGAATATTCTTCACTGGCCCAACCGGTTTTTACGACTTGACAAAATATCGAGATTTCTTTATTACATTTAAGTCTAATGTCAATGTACACTACTCAACAAAGTCTAGGGAACAAGGGAATTACTTACATTTTATATCAATAGAAGCTTAATAAAATATAGATTTTAATTGGTTGACTAAATAAAATTTCATACAAGAAAAATATATTTTTTGTATGAAAATATAAAATGGTGCCAAAACGAAAAAAGCACTTCTTTGTAGATAAAAGAAACTAACGTTCAGATAACTTAAGTAAACATTCTGGAATAAATTTTCTAAATGATGGTGAAACCCGCATAATCCATTGTGGAGTTTAGAAGAAAAAGGTCACATAGCCCAACACGAAAAGCGACAATGTTCTATACTGTGTAATAAAGATAAGTACTTATGGCTGCTTTTATTCCAAATCATTACCAAGTATCAAGTTATATTTAAAGCTACTGACTTTTTCAGGAACAGAGACTGTTCAAACTGACGGAACAACTTCTAAAACAGTAATGAAATCTATAATATAATAATAATATATAGCCAATATATAATATGTAGCCAATACATAAAATAACTTGGTAATCTCTGTGAGAAAATAATGAATTATTACCGCCCTGGTTTTGCGAGGTGGTCTAGATTAGGAATGAGGTATGTTATAATACTTTTTAATAATCCGTTATTTTGTTTAGTGTCAAAGTTTCCTGAACTAAATTACTTTTCAACATGATGCAAAGTTGATAAGGTTGTTACTATGGAGATAAACTTTTGAAACTGTTTTATGGCATTAGTTAAATCCAAAATACATATTGAATTACAAAAATGTTTCTAATTCGGTTCTTTTAAAAATATCTGGGGATTTAGATTAAATCACATATTCAATGTTTATTGTTTATTTTAGACCGAAGCAGCTGCAAAACATCGTTACAACTCTGTAAGTTATTTAAAAACCCAAACTTGTTCTGTAATCGAATTAGGGATCGCAACAAAACCGCCTTAAAAAATAACATCGAACCGACTTCAATGTACCATTTAGCACCGACTTTAAAGACAAACTTCTGAGACACTTTTAATTGCTTTCGACCTATCTGATAGCTCGACATTGTTTGACCGACATCTTTGCGTGCTCTTATCTTAATTTCGTTAGACATTTTTATTACTTGAATATTAATTCTTGGACGATGTATCTTTTGTTTTTAAGAACTTAATAGCTACTCTTGTTGAGTATAAAAGGTACGCTCACGAGGATAAACAACTTACCTACACTTACGTATAAAATTAAAATTCGATTTTCTTTTGAAATAACGATCTCAACTTTGAGAAAAAAACCGTTTTCAGAATAGTATTTATCACTATGAATACTATTATGAAATCGTTTTGTTTCGGAATACTAAATAAATTACATTCGTAACATTATAAAAAAGCGGCCAAGTACGACTCGCATACTAATGGTTCCGTACCACCGCAGAATATTTAACACTACAAATTTTTATTATTTGTTGTTATAGCGGCCAGTAGTACACACTCTGTGAAAACTTCAAGTGTTATTATTGCGGTTCAAAAGATACAGCTATGTGACAGACGGACGGACAATGAAGCCTTAGTAGTGCATGGCACTCTTTGGGTACGGAAACCTAAGAATTATCAAAACTTTAGGAGAAAATCACTTTTGAATCGTGCGTAAGTTGTAACGTATTATGTTCGTGGCTGTACTGCGTGGGCTGCTAGTATTGTTCTTGTTGCAAGTTCATAATGAAGGTCTATACATTCAAGATGGCATTGCTAGCTCTAAGTACCTTGAAAATAATCAATTAAGTACCTTGACTAGTCTTGTCTTGACTTATAATGATTTTTATTAAATATTTTTACTGTGAGTAGGTACTTACCTATAATCTCAGGTCTCAATAGGTTTCCAAGCGATTTGACAATATTAGTTACGATTCAAATTCTCAGTGTTCGCTCAAAAAGAAAAGTTTTGAAATATGCTATTTATCTTATATTTTTAATATTAAAATGAAGTATTTCAAATTTTTTAAATATTTAAAATTGCATTACGAATTAGATGCTCCGTGGAGCACATTACTTTACTTTTTTTCCATTGTGTCATGCATGAATGGAATAAAATACCTTTTTTAAATGATCTGTGTGGAATTAAAGAGAAGAGCTACGCCGTAGCAGTCTTGGCTACGATGCCTACGCTGTGGTAGCAGAAGGACTACGGCGTAGTAAGTGGGTGGTAATATTATGAAAAATTGCCTTTATAAAATGTTTGAGTGTAAATTGCTCACTCGGTATCCAATTTTCTCATGTCAAAAATTGAAGTCACTTTTTTCATATAAAAAAAAATTCTTGAGTGCTATGTAAATAAGAAAGAGTACACAATATAAATCCCGCAGTAAAATTACGGAACAAGACAAGAGACATCACTCATCCATTTGTAAGTGTAACTCCAGTAGGTACGTAATGTACGCAATATTTTACGTTACGGAATTTTTATACATCGCATAAACGTACAATGAACGTATAAAACGGGGGAAAAGAGGGTAAAGAAGAAAAATATGCTTTTAGAGCGCTAACGTTCACCATGGTAGGTAACCGGAGTCCCTGGGGCCGCGTTTAATAAAGATTGGTAACTTGTTTTTATGATTTCCTTTTGCGTACGTCGTTTAGACGCATTAGACGACTCTCTAGACGCTGTATAAATGAGAGTGTAATTCTGGATTGTGGTGAGTTTTGAAGTGGCCGTCATTTGTTTTTTCGATTGTGACTGTCTTTTGTTAATTGGTGATAGATCATAACTGCTATCTAATTGCGTAAACCGTTTTCGTAAACGATTCCGACTAATCTGTTTCATTTTGATAGTTCACCAAAATTCATTGCGTTATTTACGTTGTTGAGCAGATTTTTTCGAATTTATGAAGCAATGGATTAGCAATCTGTTTCAAACCGATTCAGATTGTGATAGATCGCGTATTACGTAATTAGGGTGCTGAATGATACGCGATATTGATAACACTGCAATGCTATATATCGCCTGTTTCACCTGTTTATCCTTTCTTTATAATTTTGTCACATAAAAACGTGATCCAATATGCTCAAACTAGGATTAAAATACGTGTGACTAGCGTAATTAATCATTTAACCAACACAACACCTAATCCAACCGATTAAGCCCCCAACTTGTCAAAATCTCATTTATTGCCATGTAAAATTGCCCTTTATAGCTATTGCAATAAGGAGGAGCTCCTGGCTAAGTAATAATAGCCGCTCGGTTCGATCCATCAGGTTAAGCTACGCTTGTCGGGTTTTCTCCGTGGATGGACGACCATCTTTACATATCGAGACTCCTCCACGCCTGGGAAAGCACGTTAAGCCGTTGGTCCCGGCTGCCATTCGTGGATCTTTGACAGTCGTTACGGGTCTTCAGAAGCCCGAAAGTCTGACAACCAGTCTTACCAAGGGGTATCGCATTACCCAGTTACTGGGTTGAGGGGATCAAGTAGGCAGTCGGCCATGTACAATACTGGTATTCAGCTGCATCCAGTTAGACTGGAAGCCGACCCCAACATAATTGGGAAAAGGCTAGGCAAATTAATTTGACCCCTATACCAACAAGGCCACCGCATTAATCTACACAAAATCGAGCGATCTAAATCATAAAACTGACATTTATATTGCGAAATGCAAATCCTGATATAAAAATAATATATTCAGATACCCCATTAAAAGTTTCATGGCTGTGTAAGATTTTCTATAGGGTTGTACATTAAAATTTTAAGTAAGTAAAAGTGAATTAATTTGTTAGATAAATTAAACTGTGTCAAGCTGCGGAGGTATAATTGTGGTGACCCAGTTCTGTGCGGCATTAAGGTGACGCCCCGTGATAGGTTTTAGCGCGAGCGGAGCGAGGCTGAGCGAAGATGTGTTCGACTAAGGGCGAATTTATTCACGAATAAAAACTAAACGCGATCAGTACGTAAACCAAGTTTAAGAACTGTCAGTGTCATATTTTCTTTGTAATTTTGACACTGACAGCTATTGAACGCGTTTTAGATGTGCTAATCGCGTTCAGTTTCATTGGTGAAATCCGCCCTAACACGGCTTTAGCATCTCCAAAAAAGTCATAACTAGTTATTTCATGTAGGTATGTGGTGAATTGTTAACTTTACTCAAAGCGATCCTTCAATATTACTAGGTTTTGGGGAATCCAAGTTTTCACTCGCTACAATTCTGTAAATAAGGCAAGCATTTTTTTGTAAAAAAAACTTGAGTCAGTAAGTTAGGTACTTTATTTTTAATTTTTAAACATCAATTTAGCTTTTTTTTAAATTAAATACTTAATCGAATTGAATCAGTGTGTCAAAGTCATTCAGCTTAGCACAGCTTACAATATCACCTCGCCTATAACAGGGGACCGAGAAAAGGGGACGAGTAAGGTTTACTCCGAGCTCGCGGTTATTAATGTGGCGTTTTTAAATTTTATTCATTCGGTTAACAGCCGGTCTCGTATAATTTTAGATTTATTTTTTTGGAAATCCCGCTTCGTTAATGCTGGCAACTCTTTTGGTTTTCGGCAAATGTTGCCACGTTTGGGAGTTCGGGTACTGTGCTTTGATTTGACGTGAATTGATGGCTTCGTTGGCGTTTTGCTTGTTTGTTTGAATATTATAGTTTGCGGAACTGATCAATACAGTTGATGATATACTATGTAGTTACGAAGTACATAAATCGAAGGCAAATGACAAACTACTAATCTGATATTATTCAAACTTTTTTTTTTCTTTAAAATTTAAACTTAACTTTAAGTAATATACCGAAAACTGCACTTTTTGATATTAAATATTTCTTAGTACTCCGTTAGCATATTTTATACTTATCCTAGTTGTACAAGGAAACCTTTTATTAGCCATACAATGCTGTAATACACATACTCTATAACATATTATATGAATCGCTGTTGGTTGCCTAAATAAAGAAAATAATCAATATTGTGCAATAAAGTTGATGACGGTCTGTCTATTTGGATCATATAGTTTGTTTTTTTATTAATATGTAGCTTAGCTTATTAGCGTAGGGAACGATTTCCTAGGCAGTTCAAGAGCCAACCTTTTTTTGCGACACAGTCAACCGTTTTCTTCATGTCATTTCTTAAGGCCGAAACATGTGCCATCTCATTATATTTTACGGGTCACGAGGAAAAAACAACAGTATGGTGTGTTGTGCACATATGTATATATACAACCTATCTATGTTGGTATAGGTTGTATGCTATGTGACGCTAAGTTATACACGTTTATCACGAGTCGGTTCGTCCGCGTTACATTAGTGTTGCCCCCTGTGTGTTGTCTTATTATTACCTATTATCGTTAATGTTCTACCAAAGTCTACTTAATAAAAATCTTAAATTAATTTATTGACAAACAACGCACAACCTAAACCCCTGGGTCTGGAATAATGAAATTTTGCACAAGAGTTCCTTAAATAGTGAAAAATGAGCACTAAGGAAGGATTTTTCCAAATTCGCCCCTTAAAGGGGTTGAATAGAGGATGAAAGTACAAATTTTTATCCTCTATTTAACCCCTACGGAATTTTGTCTTATTTGCCGATGTAAAATCCCATTGGGCACACGGCTAGTGCCCTGATAAATAAAGTCTAATCAATTATGTTATTTATAAGGGAGAGATTGAGAGGCATTTTGTATACGTTTTGATTGTATGTTTGTTTTCATTTGTTATTGTCGGAACACATTACGCAAGAAGCTATGTAAATTGTCTTTGGTTTCTGGCCCTGACAAGCCCTGACATCAAGCAATAGATTTTTTTAAATTTTTTTTTATTACTTTTGGCTTTGAATATGAGGATTTTGGATAATTTTGTAATGTGCATTTAATTTGTACAGAATAAACCATTTTTCTTTCTTTCTTTTCATTTTTCTTTATTATCTTTTATATTTTGTTTTGATAGTTTTTTATTTTGTCTACCTACTACCTAGTGTATACCTACTTGTCTATTCATTATTCCTATCCTAATAATGTCCAAGCTTGTCCTATTTTATATTCGTTTTTCACGAATAAACTCTGATGTAGAACTCCGAGACTGACCAAAATGTTGATATTTGCTGTAGAAAAATAAACAGTGTTCGCAACACAATAGGCACAATGCAAATGGTGACTTCGCTAGGTAAACGTCGGTTAATGTATGTCAATGTTGCTTGTAACGAGTTTTTAATGTCACATTTTTCAATCCAATGTATTTGGACGAGTGCCATTTGTAATATGCCATGCATTGTAATGTTGTTTAGATATTGGTTGTGTATTACTGACCATAACTGTCTTCATGCTTCTGTAAGCGACATTATATAATAGGTACAGACTTTGTTACATAAGCCTTATCCCAAGAAATGACGACAAAGTTTATAAAATAAACTTTGTCGTCCAACCGGCTATAAAAAAGGAATGTCATTTAAAAATATCTCATCTTATCGATATAATCTTAAGCTCATCACTTAAGCAAAGGAAGCGAAGTTACCGAGTACGCAACTCTTACTACATCGACAAGTCGATAGTCGGCTGTTTCCGCCGCCCGTCGTCTTTCATCGCAATGAGATATCGTTCATTTCCTCACCTCCCGTCTCCTAATCGCAGTCATCTACCGACACCTAGTCTACCACTTTACGCCAAGAAAAATTGTCTTTTTAGCACATTTTTTTATTCGCGCAACCGTTGCTTGTTTCGTTCGGAAATAGATTTTGACGCAAGAGAAATACGAGCGACAGATCGCGTGATAAAATCTGGTCTCGATGTCGTATAAAATATGGATGTATCGCCATATGAATTCAGTCGTAATTTTTGTTGTTACCAACCTTTTTTAATTGGAACGGGCCCTTTGACAGGGTTTTCATTTCATTGTTCTATTATCTGTATGTCTGATATTGAGTGTTATTTGAAAAATTGCGTCTGTATTTCTACAAAATTCAGGAAAACTACAATTTGTTTTATTTTCCTCGTATTATGGGTACCATTCTGTCAGTTTCAGATAGTCTTTGTTTTGGGAATAACTGAGTTTTGCGAAACTACGGTCTAGAAATCTTCTTGTTTTTTTTGCAGTAACGTTGTCAGACATTCATCGAACATTCTTATTAATTAAGAGAAGAATGAGAGTGCATAATGTCCTTTGTTTACTTAAAACCTTTTTTCAAAAAGCGAATAATATCATAATTAGTTGTCTGAGACTATTTAACATGTAAAAGCTTTTAATAAAGCTAACAAAAAACTGAAAGGTTCCCAACCTCTGGCAAGAAGAGGTTATCAACATTTTGTTACTTAAAATGCGTAGATATTTATCTAGAATATCCAGATTAATTACACTAAATTGTTTTTGCTTTTATATTTCAAATATTATAATTTACCTAATGTTATGCATAGCTATATAAGTAAACGTGAAATTAAGTCAGACTGTGTCCTTTAGGTCACTGCTCTAAATTAACGACCCGAGTCCTGATGCTGACATAACGTAATTAAAACTGAACTAATTTTGTAAATGTTTCTTGTCGTTAACTATTTTATTAAGATACGCTTTTTAGTTTTAAATTTTAGGAAAGTAATAGATAATTTATATTCTTTAATAATTAATAATATAAGTTAGTTACGAATCATTTTAATTGTTTTATCATCAAAGCTAGATTGTGGAATTATTTCGACTTAATTTAATAGTTAAGTAAAACTAGTTTTGCTAGTGGTTTCATCCGTTAAAATGTCCATAAAAATGTCGTTGGTTAGGTATCGCATCACTTCAGAACGGCTGGACCGATTTGGATTTTTTTTGTTTAAAATATTCGTACGGAACGAAACATATGAAAAGTTGTCGGGAATGGAAAATTCAGCAAAACTGAAAGTGCCTTTTTTATGGTAATTTTGTATGATTGATTGATATTTGGACGGCTAGTATTCAAAAATATTAGTATCAAATTTTGTTTATTCGCCGGTTTCTTGACCTTTGTAAGCATCTTAGAGAGAGGTATTTCAATTTATATTTTAATTCTTGTTTTCGACTGGTGCCTGCCTGCGGCTTTACATGTGAAGGCTTAATATGTTGTACATTTTACGGTAAATGTGAGGAGTAGTAGGTACAATAGGCTTAGACAGGAAAACTGAAGATAACTTTGAAGGATTTGAACTCCGTCGGTAAAACAAAATACGTCGCCATTTAAATTACTTACAAAAAAAAAACATATTTACCTTTCTTTGTTTAGGTCTGCCGAGTGATTAGAGACTGTAGGTATTTCTATCTAAAATCGAAAGTAATTGACTAAATACGAAGTTTGTTTACTATATTATAAATGTTTATCTGAATGAAATACTCAAACAGTAATTCGAAAGACTATCCGATGTTTATGGTCCAGTCTTGTACATAAGTTATTAACCTTAAGTATGTATCTATATCTACCGGTATGTATACATTTATTACTTTTATTCTCTTTTTTAAACATAGCCTGTAACGTGAAGACTCGTTTGATTTGGGTTGCGAGCAAAAACATTACATGTCCATTAGCCGAAACACGCACACAGAAGAGGTAGGTTGTGTGTTTTATAACCCGCATGGGAATATAAAATGTCAAATGTCACAGTTCTCTGGAATGTCCATTCACATTACGCATGACTTCGTAGAAGGATTAGTTAACATAACATCACGCCTGTATTCCCCGAAGGGTTAGGCAGAGGTGTACCTACCTATCTATAGTACATCCAATTTTGCTAGGTATATTTAAGCCCCATGTAATATGTGGCGAGCCTATTACCATCAAATTATCCAGACTCCGGACTGCTGCATCTGAGAAATTCCTGATGGAAAAATTCAATAACACACTAATCCGACCTGGAAGTCGAACCCACCACCTCATGCTCAGCAGAGGCGCATCTATCCATTATATACGGTAAAACCTACGCATAACGTAATACCAGCATCTTTTTTTACATGAATATTTACTATGTAAAGTATTTTTTTTATTTTTTATTATTGTGAATGTGAAGAAGTGTTTTTTTTCCGTTTTTTCTTCTTTTCTTAGTTAGTTTTAACCATGGCCTGGCAGTTAGAGTACTTTATGCGGCCTACTCAAATGGTCCTTTCTTTGGTATTGTTCGTCGAATCGTTGAGCTCCTTGAGTTCTGAGTTGAGCTGCACGATTAATGACAAATGCGTGCACTGACTGGACAGGTCCACTCAATCGGTGTGGTTCTTTCCTCAAAAGACCATTTCAGACACGGATCTACATATTCTTCACATGATCTGACCAAGATTATGTCTGGACTTTAAAAGAGACCTCTGAGTTTGTTTCGGCGTTTCTTCTCAGAGTAGTCAGATAGGACGCCTCATCTAGTTTTAAAACATGTTATTGACGTGTAAAAATATTTGTACAAACCTACTTACAGAAAATAAACGAGCCTATTACCATCAAATTATCCAGACTCCGGACTGCTGCATCTGAGAAATTCCTGATGGAAAAATTCAATAACACACTAATCCGACCTGGAAGTCGAACCCACCACCTCATGCTCAGCAGAGGCGCATCTATCCATTATATACGGTAAAACCTACGCATAACGTAATACCAGCATCTTTTTTTACATGAATATTTACTATGAAAAGTATTTTTTGTTTTGTTTATTATTGTGAATGTGAAGACTATGTGGGTCATTGATTTTTGTTTTTTTTCCGTTTTTTCTTCTTTTCTTAGTTACTTTTAACCATGACCTGGCAGTTAGAGTACTTTATGCGGCCTACCCAAATGGTCCTTTCTTTGGTATTGTTCGTCGAATCGTTGAGCTCCTTGAGTTCTGAGTTGAGCTGCACGATTAATGACAAATGCGTGCACTGACTGGACAGGTCCACTCAATCGGTGTGGTTCTTTCCTCAAAAGACCATTTCAGACACGGATCTACATATTCTTCACATGATCTGACCAAGATTATGTCTGGACTTTAAAAGAGACCTCTGAGTTTGTTTCGGCGTTTCTTCTCAGAGTAGTCAGATAGGACGCCTCATCTAGTTTTAAAACATGTGATTGACGTGTAAAAATATTTGTACAAACCTACTTACAGAAAATAAATCATTTATCATTTACAAAATATGTTAAGAACGAGATTGTTAATCCCTCAAAGAATACAGACGTTTCCAAATAATCAGGGTGCAGATTTCAGTCATATTTCATACAAACATACAAAATATGAAAGTGCCTTTGCGCGAGACTAAGCTCGCCATACTTTATGGTGTCACTTCTATTCATATGATGTGCTCTGTTAGCTTTTGGGAGTGTACGGGATTCTAAGCCCTATATAGCTATGCTTTACATAAGCCTTTCTCGTGACGACTGAATGGCTTCAATGTAGAATCCTTGCGTTATGAATATCATTACCAGTGCCGGTTTGATCCCGATGTGATGTCTTGATCTCACTGTCAAGCAGTGACGTTGTTTTACATCGCTTATAATTATGAGCATTATGCTTATACAGGATGGATTTTTAAGACCGCTGTAACCACTGCACCTACAGGAAAGTGGTCTTAGGAGACTGTCTCTTTTTCGAAGTTTTTTTTTTCATTTTTCGCCAGTTTTCATTGTAGCAGCCAGTCTATCCATCATAAAAAGTAAGTAGAAGTCTCATTTCCTAAGAAATGTGTAGGAAAAGTTTGTTGTGATTTCGTACTTTTCTAGTAGGTACCCAAATCTCAGTTCGTTCAAAAGAGTTTTTTGATCCTCATATGAAACAGGATCAATAGGCAACAAAAAAAGTTCTTGTGAAAAGTGCCCGTTTTCTTGTATTTTTGACTGTATTTTTTTTTTCAAAATCTGTGCATTAAAATGTCTGAAAAAGTACAGGACGGTAGTTTTCTGAGACCATTTTCCTGTACGGTTAGGATATCTGCCCTTACTGCCCCATCTCAAAAATCCACCCTGTATAATGTAGAGGTACTAAATAACTAGAGAGGTGACGAACCGTATGGTATATTTTTTTTTCACAGTTATAGCTGAATAAATTTTTTAAACATGTCAAAGTTAAGTGAATGTCCAAATCACTTCGCTCTCACAATGAATTTCATACGTATGCAAACACAAGGTACTATAGATAAAAATCGTGGAAAAACGCATGCATGACGTGTAATAAATAATCCGAATTGCTTTCAACTCAAAATCCTTTTGTTAGTTCTGTGAAAAATGATTTTATTTTTGATAGTAGACTATATAAGCTTTAAGCGCATTGTATTATATTGTACCGATTCATTTTATTTGCTGCCCACCCACTGTTATAAATCCTTTAATTAATAGCTCCAATTATGAAGCAATTACTTTTATCACCGACCTGAAAATATCACGATTGCAGGTCGCGTTGAAAACCACAATCGATTTGTACAATGGTTCATAATTAATTAAAATCATTTGTATATTATCTCTATATTATATCAGTAAAAGGATAAAAGGATTTTTGGCTCATTGTTTCTTTGTTATGTCTTGTCCACACTTGAGCATAAGTCGCGATTAATCATGAGATTTGATTGGGATTGTTTTTTTCGTTTCTGTCACTGATTTATTTAACTTATACAGAAACTAGTTGCCGAATAAAATCCGGCCAAGTGCGAACAAGGTGCTAAGCAGACTTATGTCGTATGACAGTGATATGTGTCATGATTCTTCCTTGGCACGTGTTTTATCACGATATACAGAGCTAGGTATACAGGATGAGAACAAAACCGAGGATCAAAAACCACATTTT
This sequence comes from Eupsilia transversa, assembly GCA_914767815.1. Taxonomy (NCBI): domain Eukaryota; kingdom Metazoa; phylum Arthropoda; class Insecta; order Lepidoptera; family Noctuidae; genus Eupsilia; species Eupsilia transversa. Next base: position 6,181,258 of record OU611880.1, read on the forward strand.
GCTCGAGTCAGTCTAAAGCTGTCCAGGGGGCCTACTATCTACGACCATCAACGAAGATACGGGCCCGTGCGAAAGTAGTTCGTTACTTCGGAGTGAAAACTTTTTCGAACGTGCAAAAACACATCGGGAGTATACAACTCTGTCAAATCGTGTTGTCAATTCTTAATTCAAGCCCCAAACTTATCTTATGTCCATAGGTGATACTTAGTTGGAAACGCCCGTAATTTCGGCCGAAACTACGTTTTTAATTTTTAGTGTGTTAGACCTCCCGGATAGTCGAGCTGTCGATACTAATCCGATTTGTAGTCATGGTTCCGGATTTATACAGCTTTTTGGAGCCAGGTTTGTATAGTTGTTTGATGGCATTGATGGTCTCGCTACTGCTAAAAATGAGGACCAGGGTTCGGGTTAAAGTGTTATTGGGTTTTTCCATCGGGTATTTCTCAATAGCAGTCAGGAGTCGGGAGTTGTGGCCGCGTGATGGCAATAGACTCGTAAATAACTGGAGCAATGAGGGTTTAGGTACACCTCTGCTCAACCCTTAGAAGAAAACAGTTGTGATGTTATGTAATTTTTCACAATAGCAAGGCTGTTATAGCGTTGAAATAAAAGTAACATTATGTTACAAGAATTTTAAACTTTTAGTTTAATTTTATACAATAAAAAAAATGGTTTCATCAAGGTCCAATTTCCATTAAGAAATTCAAAGAAAAAAAACCGGTCTTAAGTAAACTTGGCTACAGAATCTATTTCTTATCAAAGTAAGTACATTGAGAAAGAACTCTTGGCTAAAAGGCTAGACTAGACTATAGTCTATATTTTCATCACGGAGGCTACAAAGGCTTTCTTTTAATTAATTGCAATTAGACCAGCGCCTTATCGAGCGAGTCAGGTGATACGATTAATTAGTTTTACCGCTAGACTTTTTATTCCACGGTTTAGATGTTTGAAAATGCTCGGAGCGTACAGCCAGTGAGTTTAAATACTTAACGTATTAATTAAGGCGGAGTTTTTTTTAAATTCACTATCTTTTACCCCAAAGGGCACAGGCTTCAACTTTTTCTTTCTAAACCTCTCTCCCTCGATGGCGATGTCCTCCCTCAGGCGTCCAGGGAGTGACGATATATTCTAGTAGGAGTCGACGTAGAGGTTTCCATCGAAAGGCATGTGCACACTTTTTCATTATTAAACCAACATAATTTCTCAGTAAAAGCTTGTCAAAGTCTTCTTCATATTATAACGATTCCTTGAATTCGCGGCAAGTCACACTCGAGGTTACAACCAGAGGTTGTATTCTATTACGTGTTTCATACGACCACACATAAAGCCATACCTACATTGCCAGTATAAACTGACCTTGCTTTGTATAAGACTTTCCTTACAATAAGAGGTTGGCTTACACTGGAAAAATACACCCATAAGGGGTAAAAATAGCGTATCTTTTAAAATAGCATTTCATTACAGTCTCAGTAATCGTCACCTATGCGTACTCAGTTTCCTTTTTAACCGACTTCCAAAAAGGAGGAGGTTATCTACGTTCGTTTCCTTTATTGAGGTACTAGCTGCATGCGTTGCAATGCCACTTTTTGAGGCGGAGGCAAAGTTCCAGTACAACCCTAGATGATTGTCACCCTCTGCTTACTTTACTAGGGCCGTGTTTTGAAATTTAGAACAATACTTTTTCTTGGCTGTGACATTGTAGCCAATCAGAGAGCTATTTCCATTGCTGGTAACGTGAACTTGGATTGGCTGATCAGATTAATGAATAAACGAAATTTCACTCTCTTTGCTCCTCAAGTTCCCCTGATAAAATTAAGCCAGCTCAAAGCAGCTCTAACACAAGGCGATGTATAAATTAGCCCTCTAGCTAGGTATATTCCGAGAAATGTTGTACTGAGTTCAGGGACCTGTAAAGCGATACAAATTCCCCAAATTTCCTCAGGCAGGTACAAAAGCCTATGTTCTTTTAGACCTTAGCTTGAGGGTATGAGGTTAATTCAATTTTACATAGAATAAGTAAGGATAGGGTACGAACTTGTTTTCTGAAATGGAAAAGAGGAGGGTTTTATTTATAAGACTATAAGTTGGGATCTAAAGTGGTTTCAGGAATAATGTGAATGTTGGCTTCAGGTAACTCGATGAAATGTAAGACTGTGTGTTTCAGTCTTATGGATACCAAGTAAAAGTCTTAGACAAATAGTAAGAGGTCGTATGCATCGGGTTTAGTGCTTTATTAAGTGGCACTTTATGAGGAACATAATTATAATGCCAATAAGACTATGTATCTATAATATGAAACAAATTCATTTTTCTGTCTGTCTGTCTGTATGACCACTTAGTCCTTCTTAATATCTATATCTAGGTATCTATCTGTCTATAAAAATGAATTGCTGTTCGTTAGTCTCGCTAAAACTCGAGAACGGCTGTATCGATTTGGCTAATTTTGGTTTTGAAATATTTGAGGCGGTCCATGGTTTAAATGTATAAAATTGAATAAACTTTATAGTATATTTTTATGCAATTTTCACCATTTAAATAATTTATTCCGGAAGGTTGGTTATGTGTAGGTTATACCTAAGATATGGCACTAATAATGATTTCTTCATGTCACCGTACCTAGTAACCCGCCCTTGCTTAGCACGGGTTGACACCCGTGCACTGGTATGGTTTATTCAAAATAAATTAACTAAAGCAATAAACTATTTTACCTAAATAACATTTTTTAAATTTAAAAAAAAAAAAATTATAGGGAAAGCAGTACTCTACTAAAAATATACAAAGTTTCTTAAACATAATTACTTAACAAATATACTACCCACTACACAGGCCCGCCGCTGGCTGTTTCGTCGCCCGCGTGCAAAACCGAGTATGCCGCCCTACGACTAAGTACTTACTCTGAGTTTTGTCAAATAAAGGATAAAATTAATGTTTTTTTCATTATGATGGGGAAAAAGAAAAACAACATAACGAAGATAAACATTTATTTCAATTAAGTAGGTACTTATCATTTTTTTACTGATGTATAAAACTATATAGGTAGGTACTTAAATATTTATCTACAAAAATTTAACTCTTCTTGCCTTTACATTTGCGAAATCTTCTATCAATTTTCTTGTATCCAAACTGTATAAAATTTCATGTTCAATTGAAACTATAGCTAAATAACTTAGTCTTTGCTGGAGCATTGTTGATCTTATATAGTTTTTGATAATTTTTAATTTTGAAAAGGATCTTTCACCAGATGCAACTGAAACCGGCAGTGTTAGTAAGATTCTTAGCGCTATTGCTGTGTTCGGAAATGTTGAAATTAAGTCATTGGTAAAAAGATATTGTAATATGGCTTGTGGATCATTAGATTGGTTTTCTGCAAAATGCAACTTTAATGCAATGATTTCATTAAATAAATCAATACCGTCAATGTCTGATTCACTACTTGAATCATCTTTAAGTTTCAGATTTAAATCTTTCCAATATTTCATCAACTCAACATTGGAATAATTAAATAAATTATTGCTCAAAAAGCCAAATACGTCGGTAAATGTTTTTAAAATTTTGTATAATAAAACGTAGGTATATTATTCAAGAAATAAAAAACCCTTATTAATTGTTCCTTGAACAGTAATTATTGTGATAAGTCTTAAGTCTCTATACAAACGTAGGTTAGTACTTACCATAATTACGATTCCTTTGCACTTCTGTTTTATACTGACGGATGAAAGAATTATAATCACACTAGACAAGTTTAAATATCAATAATTAAGCCGAAACCCACCTCAAAAGAACTAGTTATTAACAAAATAATTGCAATTTACGTGCCATCGTTACTATATCTTCCCTGTTCGAATGCGTAATGCGTATAAGCTTAGGTACTTAACCTGCCATTTGAGAAGGAAGCTCAAAGGGGATTCCCCTAACATCGCCAGTCCTGTTTTTCATAGAGTGACGGACGGACGACGTTTGCTATTGTTGCATCTTAATTTTAACGGGTGCCAATAGATTCGTCATTCGGTCGGATTTTTTTCTATGCTATGACATTGATATTATACTTATGGTGGGTTGGGTATTATGACAATGACTTGAATTACGTGATGAGTCGCACGATTTGCCGCCCCCTGGTTGTGCCGCCCTTGTGCGGTGCACGCTTTGCACGCCCGCTTACGGCGGCCCTGCCACTACATTTTCCACAGATTACTACTAAGACAAACTGATGAGCAAACATTAAATTGTAGCCAGGGTATGTAGAAACATTAGAATCTACTGTTGATCCTTCAAAATGTTGATTATATTCGTTTTAAAGGTACTACTACATCTACTTAAGTATATTCAAGATGTGTGAGAAGTTCAGTGAGATGTAGTTACGTATTCATAATATTGTTTATTCTTAAAACAATCCTGACGCTTGTGGCATTTAGTCAATTTAAAGGTTAGGGTTCATGACCTTATCTACAGTATGTACAACAATAAATCATGTGTGTCTGATGGAAATACGCTTATAACTAATCTGATTCCTTTAGCAAAGTTATTACTTTATCGTAATTACCATTGGGCATAATACATTTTTATATTATGAGAACTGTAACTTTAGTTTAAGGGGGAAATTCAAATTTTGTTCTTCAAAGGTGACGGTGATGACTTTACAGAATTATAATTATTAGAATCAGCAATACAACTCCTTAAGTTAGAATAATCCTCAAATGACATGATTTCATAAAATAGTTATTCAATAGGATTACATGAACTTGATGATTTTTATGATTATGATTCTTTAAATAAATACCTGATACGGCCGCGAATCATAATTATTAAGATCAATATATCTGCAAATTGCAAAATTGGTATGAAAATTTGAATTTCGCGGGCTACCCTAACGCTTTCTTCTTATGGTCGAGTCACACCGGAATGGCAGCGACCGGCGGCGACGCCAGCGGCCCCCGGCGTCGCGCGTCGCCACTGGCGGCCTCGCGCGACCTCCAGGCCCCACGCGCTTTGTCTCCTCAAACTAGTTTAGTTTCTACATTGGGCGAGCGGCTTCGCGTCGCCGCTGGCAGAACCACCGACAAGACGAGCGTGGCGCGCGACCTTTTCAAGTTTTTCAAGCGATACTGGTCTTTTAAGTATGTAGATAAAGTGTAAAATTATTTCACATTGAAAGTGCTCGCCGCGTCGCTGCCGGCCGCTGGCATTCCGGTGTAACTCGGCCCTTAAAGTCACCCTTAGAGCTTCTTGTTTTAATTTTTAAGAATGTACACAACTTTGGTTCAATCATTTTGATTCAGTACTGAACCGAGATATTAACTAACAAAGGGCTGATTTTTCAATAGTCAGATAAATTTTATAATGAAGAATAAACATGACAGTTTGACATGATTATTTTCTATCGGTACAAAGCTATCAAACCCGGATATTTATTCCACAGATAAAAATCATGTTATGACATTAAAAAATCAGCCCATATTAGGTATTGTAAGGGCCGATTTTTCAACTGTCAGATAACTTTTATCTGAGGAAATGTCAGCAAAAGACCGATTAATTACAAAATTGTAACAATATTTCCTCAGTGTTTGCATAAAGGAGCTTGCATTAATTTGTGAGACAATTCAGGCAGCACTACGTACCGGGGTATTAATGAAATAAGTCATAATTATTAAAATGGCCGCCGAGGCTGTTGGCTCACTGCCCGTAGCATTGGAGTCTCGCAATCTTAGAGTAATTGCTGCACTCCAACAGGCCTTTCATTGTTAATTAATTTATGATTTGCTCGCCAACTTTTCACTTCCCTTATTCATCATTGTCCTAACCTTTTCTTAAGTATATTTGCTCTCGACTCCACTGCTTGTAGGCACTTTCGAAGTTGAATTAGAAAATATACCTTTAGTGAAAGTTCTTGCCAGTTCCTTGGATTTAATGTTCATAAACCTGCAAAACCAATCAAGTTTAATCATCTCGAAAAATGCCCAAAATGTAACTATTAAGATTAGTTAGTTTTTGGTCTTATTTTCTGTCCATGATGTCCATTCGTTTGGCATGATCTTCCTGAAGAGGTTTCTCAATGTATACACAGTGATCATCCCAATCAAGAGGTGACACTGTCATCTTGCATCTAGCCAGAACGCTAAAAATCTCCGCGACAGCTAACTAGCATTGTACAGAATCAGGACTTGGTTTTCACATTATATTGTGCAAATATGTGACTTTGCACGTAAGCGTTCTCGTTTAATTTGTAATACATTCAGTAAATTATAGCGAGTTCAACGTGCGACACATAACAATGCGAGTACGGAATACGGATAAACACGTTTGATTTATATTGCACTCGTAAATCCTCCTTTTAATTTCGGCTTGAAATACTCATGTATTTTTAAAGATTTTTTGAGGGAATATATTTTTAAAGCGCCTTTATGAGTGATGATAGGTAGATGTACTAGATGATCAGCCTAGCAACCAGAAAACTAGACTTACGACAGGACTGTTTTCTGGGCATGCTCGTCTAGCGTAGACCTCATCCAGCGCTTTCCATCAGGCAAGGTAGTGGTCAAGAGCAGACCTAACCCGTAAAAAAAACCAAAAAAAAAGTATAATCAAGCGGTAAATAATAAATTAGATTTTTTTTTAAGAATCGTTTTTCCACTCCCGTAAAGATTTTGAGAACCAAAGTCAAAGTCAAATAATTTATTTCAAATAGGCATTTTGGACGTACACAACAGAGCAATATAATTGATTTTAGTTGCCCCTTCCAAAAGGTAGTTATGTATGAAAAGAATTGGCAGGAAACTCCACCGTCACTAATTTAAAAATATTTTACAATTTATACATAAGCACCATGTATAAATTGTAAAATATTTTTAAATGAGTGATATGACCAAATCAATTTTTTAATCAAAAACTTAGGCTTCTGATCAAGAACCGGAAGAAGTCAAAATTATTACTTTATGTTATCATAAACCTGAGAAAATCCAGTTTGTTGATAAAAAACGTAGACTAAATTAGTTTTATGATAAAATCAATGTCGGTTGCTATTTATTTATTTTATTTTTTTAAATTTTACGTCACTCACTAGTAGTTATCCAATAAACATTGTTTGATAAACAATTCCGGCCATTTTGATTAATTGAATGCAATACGTCACGCGTTTGTACGTCACACGAGCTATCAACAGAATGACTTTGATCCGAATTTAGATGGAACGCATTACGGAAATGATGAAGGGAAATGGAAATCCAAATTGGCCATTTAGAGATTTATAACATAACATCACGCGTGTATTTCCCGCGGAGTAGGCAGAGTGTTTAGTACGCCAGGAGTGTTGACAATTTTTATTTAAATCCCATGTAATAGAAGGCGAGCCTATTACTATCAATCGGGCACAATTCCTGATTTCAGCATAAAAAGAATTGTAATATCTATATGGTCTGAATGTGGGTCTAAATGGTCAGATCTCAGTAAGCAAGAATTTATTCTAGCTACATGAGAAGGCAACACAATTTTTGTGGTGACTCAGTTGGGGCAGCCCAGACAGGCACTTTGCTTTGTTTAGCTTATTTCATCACCACTGCTCTCAAACCGGTGAAAGAAAACATCGTGAAGAATTTTTGTTTTTAGGGTGCATGTCGTAGTAACAAAAAATCATCAATCCGCACTGGGCCGCGTGGTGGATTATGGCCCACTTTTTCTCGAAGAGAGGCTTGTGTCCCAGCAATGGAGTGGGAACATTATAAGCAATTCAATTCATTTATAAATTCTCTCATCACAATACTGGTTTGCTTAAAAATTAACAATGTTTTTGAGTAATATTATATTCCACCATTGGAAGAGACTTGCCTGAAGTAGGTTTTTGAAAAAGCCACAACAACAATATAGGTAGTAAAAGGTTTATAGACGGTCGTGTGAGAGCATCATTCAGTGTGAGAACCTCATTCATGGTACCACGAAGATCACAAAGAGACAATCAGTTTAAAAACAATAACAAATAGTAAAAACAAAAAGCAAAATTAAAAATGGAGAACTAATGGTTCATACGAAAGTGTTTACGAATGTATGTTGTTTATATTATGCTTTATTAGAAGAAAAACATTTTGCTTTGGACAAGGCTGATATTAACAAAATGTTCAGTGACTCTTGTCGGCTATCAATTATGTTTGAGTGTTAACATCAAAGTGGGCTAAGCGCTAAGGTTTTGTGTTCTGTGATCGTTCGCTGGCAATAACGCTTTGCGGTGTTAACCTTTTACTGGCCGGACTAACGCTGTTCGTTTATTTATATACCTATGTCGTAGGGAGACTTGATAATTAGAATTTTCGCGAAAGCCCTAGGGATATTGCGAAAACACGGATAATTAGAAAATGGTGTAAACATTTTGATTGAGATGATTAGATTGTACAGTATTCAATAGCTGGAAGTCCAGTTGGTATTGCCACTTATAAAGTCCAAAAAAACAGTATGTATTTTTTTTTATTTTTTTTTATCCACGACTGGGAATCTCTTGGCCTGAATCTCACCTGATGGTAAGTGATGATCAGGCCGAAGGTGGAAGCGAGCTTCACCTGACATAATATGTGCCTTGCCTACCTGTGACAATTAGATAAGAAGATGTAGGTAATGTAGTGCGTTATATGTTCGGTCCCTTCATTCATGGATATATTTTCAGCGGCACTTCAACGAATCGTTAATATGCACCGATTTTGAAGTTAGTTATTTAAGTCTAAGTCATAATCTTAATATCGTAGCTAAGCAATGTACCTATGTGAAAAACACACCATAGGCAAATCAAAACTAAAGTATTCAATATAAAATATGAGCTCATGTTTTATTAAAACTCATTAGACGTGTAGTTGAAGTTACAAAACATAAATTGTATTCGCAGCAACAGTTGCAAAACAATTATTAGTTTGTAATTACTTGGCTGAATATTCTCAGAATATGAATATGAGCGTACGACGAACGTGTGTGATAAAACATTTGTTCTATCATCAGAATATTAAAGAAAAACAGTCTTCTTCTTAACGTTCTGTGCACGCTTTCAAAGCTGAGATAGATTTTATTTAAGTACAGAACTTATTTTTGAACTCGTTAGGTTGGTAGGTATATTGGCGTGTGCTAGCTGACTTATGGCTAATAATTAAATGTATGTTTTGTGTTGCTTGAGGTACCTAAATGATTTTGCGTACTAGTGTATAGAATCAATATTTTTCTAACTGAACAGACAGCTGTGCTGCTGGGGAGTTTTTTGCGCCACTTCTTCTTCCCAGCTAAAGTACTAGGAAGTGATGAAGGGTGGGCGTTTTGGGGGACTGTCTTATGTAATTTTGACGTTCGATAGTGCTGATCCTCAGCCTAGTTTGAATAGATGACTTTTGATTTTGATATTTTAAAATAAAATTAATTGGTGAAAAAAAAAAACTTCAAAGTTTGATGGGTCGGCAATAAACGAAAAAAAAGATCGTATAAAATCAGCACTTTTGTTCAACCCTTCGGGGATAACAGGCGTAATGTTATGTATAAGTTTCAGTAAACAGCTGATCACAAGGTCTACATAAGATTTTAAAAACTTTTATTTTCTTACTATTGAGGTATTATTGTACTAACGTTTCGTACCGATATCCATGACGTCTGTAAAGTTTCGTTTCCTGTTTACCTTGCTGGTGCCTGTGGATTCACTCGTATTCTTGGGGAATTACTGTTACTTTCTTCAGTAGATATGTAAGGATCGTAGCACCAGTTCTGGTGTTTACCCCCACGGGAAAAGGCGTGAGTTAATGTTCGTTTACTTCATGAACTGGAATAAAAAGCCTTCTATGTATAATCGACAACATGGTTTATTCTATGCGAGATAAATTAACACACATTTTTACAATCTTCACATTTACTCAGTATTAGGTTATTCTATATTGTGTTTTAGAACACTAATTTCTGCTCAGACGACGCTACAACATTTGCTAAAGTTACACAGACTTCCTATAATTTAGTCTGCGTCTGGCACATGTTGTCAAATCGTATCATCTTTGGCGTCCCTAAGTTTACCGAACCCTAAACTTTATGCCTAAACCCTGATCGTTTGAAGACCCTTTTCACTCTCCAAAGGCGGTGTTTAAAAAAAACCTTTATAACAGCATATACGTCATACCGTAGATATGTCCTACATGAGTTACTCAATGAAAGTAACTTTGCTTTTATATTAAAAGCCTTAATTCCCCGGTGGAAGGCGGTGTATTCCATGTTTCGAGCTGAATGTACTTCTAAGTTATGTACTAGGGTTAGCACTGAAGCGGGAAAAGTATGGGTTTATTATACTTGTGTATGTTGAAGTATACTTTACCTGTGTAGATTTAGACTTTAGACATATATATTATTATATACCTGTGTGCAGGTATTTCGTGTGGTCTATACCACTCTAGTATTTCCCGAGGGTGACATAAAAGGCTACTGTCTATCATATATCCAGCCGAATATCTCGAACGATCTAAAATCGTTCACTAGGAGACATTCCGTGATGGATCGTATATAAATTTCTGGCGAATCAGTTCAGAAAAATAAATATTTAGGTAAACATCATGATATTAGTGAGTGCGCGATCATTTATTTTTAATGTGGACTTTGCCTGTACTTGTATCTCGTTTTCAAGCGTCTGCGGCCTTCTTCTCTGTTGCCTACTTTAGTACCAAACCTACTCTGACTAGTAGAAGTAGGTACTACTATCATCTAAACTGTAACCTTTCTCATTTTTCGTTGAGTCATAGTTTGGCTAACAAATAACATCCCTTATCAACAACAAACAATAATTTCAACATCAACATTTCATTAATTAATTTTTCATTTTCAACATTATCAACACTTAATTACAACTTGAATACGCTTTAATGTTCAATTCAGACCAAATTTTTTGCATTGGATGATTATCTAATTAATATGCATGTGTATTACATCATTGTTATGATTATATTTATTGAGCGTAATTCATACACATTATGTAGAATTTATTAAACAACTATTTACACTAGATACGAAATTAAATAACTTACTAGATAAATGTTGCTATTTAAATTTTACCCAACAATGACGTAATCAAAAACCATTACGTTACCAATTTAGCGCGAACACCGCTGCCCGCTTACAATATTGTTGATCTATAGCATGTTTGCAGTTTAGTGCTCAATAGTTGGCTGAACAGCCTTATTAGTCCAATTTGCATGTGCTAACAATATCATGGTCGTACTGTTTGTACATAATTCAGCATAAATTAGCAATAAGGACCGATACCCGTGATGTGATACGCGGTCTGTAGACGACGGTAGGGTTTATTGGTATGGTGGTTTTGAGCACTACAATATTGCACTTAGGGTTAAGTTTAGTACAATGGTCAAAATGTCAAGACTTAACTTTCGTCCAATGGTTTTATGGCGCGTAGTACCAATTGATGCCTATGACGTATTACGAAAACATAGATATCGGCAGTGGTAGTTGATACTCTAGGAGTATGAGGTAAAGTTCACTCACTCATCCTCTATAGAAAAGGGAGGATCCTCCGATCAGACTGGTGTTTTGTCTGGCGGGCAACCGCCCAACAATTAATGTCGAATAGGCTTATATATTGTTTATCACGCGGTAAACTCTAACTGCGCGATGCAGGATTTGTGTGACGTCAGGTCTTTGATGCGTAGTTCGCATGTAGCGTTGTAGAAGCCGCCACAATACTGTCTCCTCTTAATTTCTTGTATAATTTATCTCCTTTTGTGTTAAGAATAACGTTTTTGTTTGTGATTACCAATATTATATTTTGTTTATTGTATACTGGCACGTAGATGGATTTTTTTCTGCGATTGTAAAAGGTACACCATAGCTGTGACCCCGAAATAAGGTTGTGGTCGTAAATTCATGATAAAGAAGGACATAGTGTGCGCACACTCAAGCCTCGTCCGTATACTCTTTTACAGACTAAAAGCTCATGTGTAAATTTTTCATCAAATTAGATTTTCAGCACGGGCGGCCAGGTGAATGACCTCGATTGAACTGAGTTGTGAGATTATTACACACCAGTTTGTGTATTAATTTCACGAAGCGGGCAGCCTCTATAATGAAAAGATTAGGTACCTATATCGGTACAGAAAGATATATATACGTCATTAATAAAATTATGAACTTAAGCTCGTTAAATTAATTACGTAGGTAGGAGAAAGATGTAACACCATTGTGTATTTTTAATTGGTTTCGTTAATTATTGAATGACCTTTTAACAGGTTTTCTATATGAATACATCATTCTATTTGTTTCTGCGAGGATTACGTACATCTTTTATTACTTTGATTTTTAAAGCTATTTGTAATACTTAAAAAATAACTCGAAATAAATAAATCTGTGAGAAAATATTGCCTTCAAGATACTAAAATTCGGCTGTTTTAATTGATCATCAAGGTAATTGCTAATCAATTTTGTCATAATGTTTGAAAAATTCGTCTGGGCGACGTAAATGACACAATGAATATTGCTGAATTGTCAAAATCAAAGGCATTGGAAATCAATCTGCCCTCTAGCCCTTTCCCTATGTTGGGGTCGGCTTCCAGTCTAGCTGGATGCAGCTGAATACCAGTATTTTACATAGAGCGGCTGCCTATCTGACTTCCATAACCCAGTAACTGGATAATACGATACCCCTTGGTTAAGACTGATTGTCAGACTGACGACTCGTAACGACAATCAAAGATCCACAAATGACAGCCGGGACCTACGGCTTAACGTGCTTTCCGAAGCACGGAGGAGTCTCGATATGTAAAGATGGTCACCTATCCACGGACCAACCTCGGCAAGCGTAGCTCAACCTGATAGATCGACCCGTGGGGCTGTTATTACTTAGCCGAGAGATCCTCCTCCTCCTCACAAGCATTGGAAATATTTTACGTAAATGCTTTACCTATATATGTATATGTATACTTGCCTATAATAGCTTCATAATCATATTAAGGACCGTCCAGATTTATGATGCAATATGGGGTAGTTTGAACGCCACTTGACCCCAAAGTCGTAAACTGGCGACGAATTTTGACAGTAGTCTATGGACAATATTGTTGATGAGCAATACTGTTGTTACATGTGGTACAACTGGAGGAAACACTCCGCTAACTGATTTGTTGTTTGATATGATAAGAGATCATTATTGCTTTGAAGGAAGGTCTTTCTTAACTGGTTTTGTTTTTAAATAAATGAGTAGCTGGTAGGTGGTAGGTAGATACTAAGCAATATGGGGTTGTAGAACGCCATTCGAGCCTTAAGTCCACTAAGACCACTATCAAAATACGTCACCACTTTATAGTAGCGACGTATCTTGATAGTGGTCTAAGTATAAGCAATATTGTTAAGGGGCAATACTGTTTCATGTTTCATAGCTGTAGAAAACACTCCGGTTAGTCGTTTCAAATGATTTGAGATAATTAACCAATCATTATCTCAAACATAAAACTACATCATTACATCAAACTACTAAGGGGAGAGTGTGATGGGAGGGCTTTTTTAATGGTTTTGCTTTATGACTAGCTGTTAACCGTAACTTTTTCCACATATAGGGCCAATATATTCTTCGCCTTATCCGGTGACAGCGATCCAGACTGACTCTGGTGGCTAGCAAAACCGTGACGTGCGTACAGGCACGCTTGTAACCGAGAAAGTGGGAGTCAATAAATTTCGTCTACACGTCCACGATTTGCTCGCAAGACTACGCGCGAGATAAAACGCGACGGTAATCTGGACACGCAACTAACCTTTACACTAACTTTATTATTTTCCGAATTGATTCATTATTTCATAGTTGAAGTATATTTTTATATATTTTTTTCGTTTCATAATGTTAGGAGGTGCCTTAATCATCGGTAGGTAGGCTGCACGTTGCCTGTCAATAAGTAGGTTACGAAACTCTTTTATTTTTTTAGACGGAATGCTTTCTTTCTGATTCTACAGAGAGCAGCCTTGTAGCAGTCAATGCTCAATTAAAGATAATGGTTCATTATGTCTCAAAGACCCATTAGCTTTAGTAAACCTTGAGTAGTCAGAGCCTCAAAGATCTCAACTTTGTAGGGTAATAGGAGTTTATAGTAGAATGTATCTATCTTTACGATAAACATAGGTACTTTTAATGATACCTACCTTGGATTGACTTATGTGTACACTAACTTCCAATCAAATATGGGTATTTATATTTAGCTTGGGATGAATCTGAGCGAAAAAAAAGCATATTTCCGCGGGCGTAATACTGCTGTGTTTTTCCGTTAAAAATATTACTTTATAATTTCTTAACTTAGAATGTTCACTGATCATCAGTAGATATTTATCTTGTGAAGTAGCAGATACCTTGAGTCTACATCAGTCAAACTCAAACTCAATTATTTTATTTAAACTAGCACTTTTGAATTTTAAATGAGTGGTCAGTCAGCAAGATGAAGCTAGTTTAGCCATTTCAAAGAGTAGTAGATTCCTATGGAAAACCTCATCACTTGAAGATATATTTCATTTCTAAATCGTAGGTACCTACTTACGGAACAGAAGTTACACGTGCCACCAATTTATATCCAAGAATGAACCTCCAGGAGCTCAATAACCTGCCATAACTTTCAAACGTTGTTTTGACACTTTAATCGTTACATTTGCTTACAAATTACCCAAATGAAAACTACATGGAGAACTTTATCGAAAATCCATAATGGACAGTAAAATGATAATTAACGATATCTAGGTAATTATTGTGAAAAGCGTTTCGTCCGTGCCTGACCTGCCATTAGCTGGAGTGCTGGCCCAAATAACCTGGGTGACACGTTAGGGCCGCACCGTTGGAGTTTGTAAAGGGATGAAAATGTTGATAGACATTTTTTTTGTGTAAAAGTGTACAACTCTTGAGTAGGCATTGAATATAAGTCTGTAATATAACAAACTTTCACGGTCCGCCATAATAAATGATTTTGACTAATCATTTGTAATGAAGTTAAGTGAAAAAATAATGAAGTGGCAAATAGTTTGGTTATTATAAAACAATGCTTTATAAAAGATAAATTAAAATTATGTAAAGGCTGTGTTATAAATTAATTTTGACACTAAATATTAGGATCTTAATTTTCCACACACACGTTTGTTTTAATCTTTTGTAAGTAAACGCAAGTTTCTAGGTCAGGGTTCGATTTTATTGCACGCGCCAGTTTTTGGCACACGTTAAAATGATGGACGAAAATGGGTTTTACGCCGCTGTAGCGCTTGTTATCCCAGGAACACACAGCAGTATTTTATTAAATGTTTCGTAGTTTCGTACTAAAATGTAGGGATTTATGCGAGCCAAATGTTTTTCACTAACCAAAGTTAGCTGTGGTCATGTTGAATATATTTTTTTTTATTTCCAACTAAATTATGGTTTTATCGGTTTGTAATGATTTTAAATAATTCACAGCTGCATCTGATAAATTGATAATGTTAAAACAGTATTTTCTAAAATTCGGTGACTATAGCCATTTTTAAAGTCAGTTATTCAGTCAGTATTTATAACGTTTATCAAACTGGAGCAAAATCTAAGCTGCATGTTGTAAAAGTATTTTCTTTTGTTTTTTTACTACAATACTTGGAATTGCATTGCGAACGCCAGTTGCAACGTGTTCCCTTTGGTGCCCCATAACTCTAAGGTTACATGCTATAAGAAAAATTATACAAAACGTCCTAGAACAAGTGTTCCAAAAATACATAGTTTCTAAGATAACATAACATAAGTACGATTAAATCATATTCATTCATATTTAAAGCTAAGACGACGACGCCGACGCGCCGCGACGTTGTCATATTTTTTTTAATAAACAAAAAAATTCTTCTTTTTAATATATGTTTCACCTAAGGGTGGTTAATATTAGTGACTGACGAATTATTTTGTATGAAAACGAACAACATTTTAATTTGAAAATAATGCGCCAGTTGTGTCTTTGACATGGTCTCATTAATACCCTAGAGTTATCGGGTATCAAAAGGACTACGTTGTATAGGTATCTGGTACATTGCAATACTACATTGTAAAGAAGCTGAAACAAATGGGGCCATTTTTTTTAAAAGTGGTGTTAATCATATTGTTGGCAGTTTTTAAGTATTGAATGATTGTAATTTTTTTTAAAAGAACAATTTTTAAAATCTTTGTCGTTAATTTCGCATTCCGATTGCGCAAAATTAATTCGTCTGAAGAAGAACGAGCCCCTTAAAATATTTTTATTGATTTCACCCCTACCTCAAGTTTAAAGCCACCAAGAGTGACAGCCCTGAGCCGTAGCGTTAGCCTGCTAATGACAGTTCCGTCATATTGCGGAACTGCCGGTGTCGACGACAACTTTTTAAATTCCTCTCACTTCCAAAGGAAATAAAATTTCATTCGCGTGCTGTGACGAATAGAAAAGTTTCATAATGTTTATTTTTAATGAATGAGTTCAAAATTTATTTCTGGTTCTGTTTCATAAAATTAATATTTGAATATATTACTTGCGTTTTGTAACTGTATTATTTGTGGTGACAAAAAAACGAGGCTGTCGGTCAAGATTTTGATTACTAAATTGTGCAAAGAATCCTAATTGCCCATATTAAACTATGATAACATGAGTGACGTGTGACGTGTTTTTTTTAGAGTTATATTTTTTGTTTTTACTTCGTACATTTTCACTTCAGCGTTTTGCGGGAGGATGAGTTGAAACCCCAAAGTAGGTCACCCCGATTTTAAGGCATTTTCTCTTTATAAATATTATTTATGCACTTTATTATTTTTCTGTCTACGAGTTCCGAAAAATTAAGAACAGAATCATGAAAAGAAATAATAATCTACTTACGCATGAGAATAATAATGATCTACAACATCACTTCTCACTTTGTTTTACAATTTATTCCAATGGGGAAAATTTATACCTACAGACAAATGGAGGACCTCCTTCCTTTTTAACTTTGTTAAAAAAATCATAAAACCATACCTATACAAGCGGAACCAATCCGGAGCTGGTGAAACAAGGTCTGTTTCACCTTGGTTTGGTTCCGCTTAAAGGCAAAACAGGCGCGATGTGACAGCGCGACGCGATTTTAACATTACAATTTCTAAGAAAACTTCACGGTTGAACAATTACCGGTGTCGCGTCGCGCGACAAGTCGCGGCAGTATGCACGGAGCCTTTAATTATTGGGCATAATAATTTGAAAGAAAGAAAGCAGAAAATACATTTATTTATGACAGACTAAACTTTTAAGCTCACAAAATAATATAAGTACAGCAGATTCAAATCTATATCTATACTTATAATAAATCTGTAGAAGTGAAAATTCTGTACATTGAAAATATCAAAAAAATAAATGGCAGGGGGTGTTACTAGACCGACACCGAACCCAAAAGTGTGATTAAAAATTTTTTTGTCTGTCTGTCTGTCTGTCTGTTTGTTCAAGTATCACGCAAAAACTACCGGTTCGATTACGATGAAACTTGGTATAATTATTCTTTAATATCCTGGGCACCACACTGGGTACTTTTTATCCCGGAAAAGTATCCTATCCTACGGTTGGGGGGTGTCAAAGTTTGTATGGAAGAATTTTAACGCGCTGTCCGATTAACTCGAAACTCAATATTTATACTTAAACCCAAAAATGAAGAATAACGTGTATCAGGATTTTTCGAAATTCAACCCCTAAGGGGGTAAAATAAGGGATGAAAGTTTGTATGAAAAATCTTATTCCTTGAGGTAATAAACACGAAACTTCGCACGAATAGTTATCTAAATAAATTATAAAGATTGTAGTTTTTTGTTTTTCTAAATTACCCCCCTTTTTTTTTTTTTTCTTTTTTTTTTTTTTTTTGGGTGGGAAATCATCCAATGACTGCTCCCGCTCTGGGCGGAGCGGGAGGGCGTGTCAGACTTTTACTGACTAAAACCCACCCGTGTTCCTTCCCTTGCGATGCCAGGGGCCACGGTTTCCCCTTAGGACTACCCGCAACCCCGGCGGGCAACGGTCCTAGCGGACCCCGTCAGTTTTGCTGACATCTCTTTGAGGCGCGCGTGGAACACGACGCGCCGTCGACCCTGGCCTGGTCCTTATCGGGGGCGAGCTACCCATTGCTCACCGCCCGCAAGCCCGCGCCTACGGTGGCCGGGAATCCTCCAAGGAGTCCCGACGCCCAGGGCGTCTCCTACGGCGGCTAGGCGCGTGAGGGCGCGAACTTTGCCTCTCCCTCACGCGCTCCGCCTCCTCCTTCGTCTAAATTACCCCCTAAAGGGGGATTGGGGAGTGTCAGTGTTTGTATGGAAGAATTTTAACGCGCTGTCCGATTAACTCGAAACTCAATATTTATACTTAAAACCCATGGGGATGTATGGGGTAATTTCCGACACTCACGCGGGCGAAGCCGCGGGCAGCAGCTAGTACAAAATAAAAATCAAAAAGTGTAAAGTGCGATGTAAGGCGGGGAGTGGTGCCTCACGGCTACGCCAAAAAGGCCCAGTTCAGCAAAAATGCTATACAACTATAAGTGCCTGACGCTGGTTTTCAACAGCGCCTCCGTTCACTGCGTAGGTAACAAGAACTCAGTATTTATACTTAGTTATAAATCTAAATTATATTAAATTAAATAAAAAATTAAATATAGTATGTAAAAGTATTTATCGGGGTAAGTATTATATACAAGTACTTAAAAAAGGGGGAGGAGCTCATTGGGCAACCAAAAATGCATCCGCAGCGCTGTCAATGTGGAAAGTTGAAAGGCTAGCAGCAAAAACTGCGCGTTGAATGGCAATGCTGATCCGTTGGGCTATGAATAGGCCAGCCCTCGCGTGAAGAGTCGACCAGCCGCTTGGCGATGTCCCGAAATACTCGATGGGCGATCGGACCCCAAGGCCCTAATGTTTTAACCCCAAACGGCTCAAACATATAGCTCCAAAAGTAAGACGTGTAAATAGTTATGAATTGATATCCTGAATAAGTATTTACTTACTTTACTTAAAAGACCACAACCACCATTACAATTGAAAAAGTAAAGTAAAATCTCCGACACCAGATAACCCCCATAATCTTCTAACCCCCCTCACATATTATAGGCCAACGAACGATGTCCACTATGCACTAAGAAATAATTCATAGCTACCGGGTCGGCTATCGACCGCTTCTCTCCAAGCTGCTTCCAATAAGCTGCCAGTTACCGCTAACAGCTTATGTAGCTCGTCACACAAGCTGGCTAAGCGATAGAGGATTTGCATAGCTATCTGCGAGTTGAAATGAGACTGTGAACTGAGAATCGAAATGATTTTTTAGAGTCATTTGTTTTCTGTATAGTTTGAGTTTAGAGCTTTTTATTCGTAAAATGTCATTTTACTTAATTCATAGATTTTTCTTCTGGTTTCGACTCTTCCGTCATTAGGTCCTGAATTGGTGCCAGGTGGCCCGTTGGTCTCGTAGTCGCAACTTCTAAACGTGGTCCCGGGTTCGATTCCCAGGTCGGGTAAAGTGTTATTGGGTTTTTCCATTAGGAATTTCTAGTAACGGCCCGGAGTTATGAAGTTGGCGGTGATACCCCTGCTCTCCGGTCGTGTCGGATTACGAGCCGTCCCATCGGACTTTGAGAGTGAGAGAAGAGAGAGTGCGTCTGTGTCAGCGCACACACTTGTGCACTATAATATTTCGCGTCTGATGGCTGGTCTCCGTTGTGGTTGGCCGCCATGGCCTAAATACGGTCTGGACTTTAAATATACCTCGGTGTGTTATCTATGTAGTTATTTTTGCGTTTCACCTAAAGGGGGTGTATTTAAAGGGTATTGGTTGAAATAAATATAACATAAGTTGAAGTTGTCATAAAAAATACCTCGTCAGTAGTCTATAACAGTGGGAAACAGGTCATGAGGTATTTTATGCTCGTATTAAAACGAAGAAATGCTCGCATGATAGTGCATACCTTCGTCATTACTTATGCACTAAACGAAGCACGCTATTCTTTCAATCGATGCTGAACTTAAAACTACTACTAAAGATTTTTATTTCGTTCGGTTAATTAATAAAAGAAATGCATAATTATGTATGTGTCTCTTTAGATTCTACTCTTTAGATGGATGGATAAATCTACCCACTAATCTGGACACAAGCCTTTCCAGACAGAAACAATAGATTATTATAATTATGGATACCTGGTATGAGGAACAGGGTGTAAAGTTCACTCATCCTCTATTGAAAAGGGGAGGCTCCTCCAACCAGACGGGTGTTGTGTCTGGCGGGCAACTGCCCGACGATTGATGTCGGATAGTCTTATATATGTTTATCGCGCGGTAAACTCTAACAGCGCGATGCAGGATTTGTGTGATGTCAGGTCTTTGATGCGTAGTTCGCATGTGGGGTTGTAGATGCCGCCACAATTCTGTCACGTATGTTGGGGTAAAAGTTTATAAAAACCATTGAATTATGGACATGCAGGTTAATTGTTTTCAGTATATTATTGTTTCCGTATGTATTTGATTGAATAAATAAATAAATTTAGGGCTGAACGGTATATAGGTACTGGCGGGCTGCTACTGGCTGGCTGACAAAAGCTGTTTTCCATAGTTTGGGTTGAGGTCTAGAGTTTAATGACCTGGTTATAAAAAGGTATTCGTTAAAGTCTCGGGTCAACGCGGTTTCAAGTTAAAAGTTTGGGGATTAATTTTAGTTTATACATTATTTCAAACGTCGTTAAGGTAGTTAGGGAATATAATAGCCTATTTATTTTATATATTGTCGGCTATGCGCATAAAAAAAAAAGTGCATAACTGAAGTAAACATTGTGGTATAGATAATGACTTACCTACTAATAAAACGACCAAAAAAGAAATTGCCATGCCGAGCGCTGGTCGCAGAGTGATTCTGCGTCCAGCGCTCGGCGTGGCAATTTCTTTATACATTATTTCAAACGTCGTTAAGGTTGTTAGGGAATATAATAGCCTATTTATTTTATATATTGTCGGCTATGCGCATTAAAAAAAAGTGCATAACTGAAGTAAACATTGTGGTATAGATAATGACTTACCTACTAATAAAACGACCAAAAAAGAAATTGCCATGCCGAGCGCTGGTCGCAGAGTGATTCTGCGTCCAGCGCTCGGCGTGGCAACACGTCGTGTTCGGGTTCGCGACTAGTCAATCGTCATCCTGAGGATGCCTCGTTGAGACGTGAAACCCGTGTCGATTTCTTACAGGGTTTTTTATGACTCTTGAGGAATAGTTAAGCGGAATAGGTTACTAAATATATCTACGTCTATTTTATTTTATAATGGAGTTCCGCCAAGCCACGCCTGAATAAATTATCTCATAAAACCACCAATCACACTAGGCAGAAAACAGGACTATTGAATACAAAATTTCCCTAACAGATTCACGTACAAATCTACATCTACACAAATTAATTTCGACTAGCAACTGGCTTATTTGCCAACATGTCCACTAACACACACATGTACATTGGTATTATTTACCCTACATTTGAGTGGTACGTCATTAGGAGTAATTTATGTATGGTCAAGCTTGTGCTGCCAGCCGTTATATGAACCGAACGAGGTACTGAATTCACCTGTGTATTGATGTTTCGATCAGTGATTAAAGCAAAAGTTTATTGCGGATTGCCTTCTTAAAAACATTCGCAGCGTTACTATAGGTATGTATGTACAGTCAACCGCACATCAGTGGAAACCATTTGACATGGACATCGCATTTATGTCGTAGCCGTAAGGGTGATTTTCATAAAGCAAGTGTTAGCACTGATGTGCGGTTTACTGTACCTACAGCACAATATTTAAGTCCGGAAATGTCAATGTCACAAATATCTACCTAATAAAGATTTCTATACCAAAACCCATAGCCCAATATGTTTTGTTTCCATAAACGGCAATGGAGGACCATTTTAGGATATGAAACACCAACCGAACATCAACCGGGTGTTGTCCTTGGGTTCACTTGCACAGTGCATACAGGGATAATCGTCGGTTGGTGCCTCATTTAATTAAAAACGTCGAACGTGCCTCTGCGAGTGGCTTCGCCCCCTCATACGCCTTACAAAGGTCTAGGATCCCAGGGACCCGTTAAATTTCAAATAACAACTGAAACTGGAATTACGTAATAGGAAACATTAAAGTGTAAAGCTACGGTTTTCTAGAAAAGCGGTGGCCGCCACACAGCGTTCGCAATTTAAGGGCAAATGACATCACTGAAACTATTTAAGGAAATAAAATGCACGTATTTCGACACCGCAAAGTCGAATCCCTAGACCATCATTTTTATAATGTTTTGTGGCAGCCACTGCTCTTCTAGGAAACCGTACCTTTACTAATCCCAAATAAATTCTTTGCTTAGTTTAATTGATTTCTAATGTCGATTCCCTCTAAAGTTGATCGTAGATATATATACTTTGATGTCAGCACAACTGTTGGGGCCCGCTAGGGCCGATGCCTGCGAGAGTCGCGGGAAACTTCGAAAGGGTTACCGAAGCCCGTGGCAACACACAGGCAACTGAAGGAACACGGGTGGGTTTTAGTCAGTAAGAGTCTGACACGTCAGCTCAGCTCAGAGCGGGAGAAATGATTTGATAATTTGCCAAACAAAAAAAAAAGGGTATGTATTCTTACTAAAGTTTTGTATAAAATCATCTTCTATTTATAATTCCCGCGACGGCTACTCGATGTAAGTCTCATAAGGACCGTTGAAGTTGAATAAACTTCACGATACTTATAGCATTGTCGACTTAGTGCTGGAGGAAGTGAAAACTGATATATACGAGTGAGATATATACGAGTTTGATATTTATGTAGGGGACCAAAATGAAACATGAAAATCATACATACATACATACATAAACATAAATTTAAAAAACTTTCTCTGTCAAATCCTTTTCAATTCTTGCTTTATGTTTTTTTTAGATATAGACTATATTAACAACAGATAAAGCTGCATTAAGACGACATGCTACTTTATTACAATTTCTAAATGCATTGAATAATAGTCCGTTCATTGACCTTTTTAATTAATATTAAAAAACTAACTTCTGTCCACACTTCGTTCGCGTTAAATTTCGCCCTCGAACCACCGCATCGCATCCCATCGCCCGCCCGCGCTATTACTTCGTTTTCGCTTAGAGTTCTTTCAGAGTTTTTTTCTTTTTGCTCGGCTCCTTACGGTCGTAGCGTAATGTCGCGTATGTGCGCGTGTGTATCTCAAGAATTGGGCTATCCAATGCATAAAGATTTTTTCCAATCCGTTTAGTTCCGGAGATTATCCCTATAAACAAACTTACAAACAAACAAATACCTCTTTATAATATTAGTATAGTGAAAATATACCGAAATACAGATAAGTTAAAAAAATATTAAACAACCAATCAGTAGGAGAACATGGAATTGACTTTCATTACATAAAACATCACGCCTGTATTCCCCGAAGGGTTAGGCAGAGGTGTACACACCCACATTTCGACAGTTTAATTTCCATGGATCTGGGGCGAGCCTATTGCCATTAACCGGGAACAAGTCCAGACTGACAGACGGAAAAACCCAATAACACTTTTCCCGACCCGGGAATCAAACCCAAAACCGAGCTCAGCAGTAGCAATTGCGACTACTAGACCAACGAGGCATGAATTTGCATGGAATTGATCAGGCTATTATAGCCATAAAAGATAAACTAGCGAACGCTTTTCTGATACCAAAGTGAAGTCACAATCCACTTTCGTAGACTTTATCACAAACTCGTTCATTTAAAAATCGAACTTATAAGTTTCACCAGTGATGCATAGCTGTTCGCAACTTTTCAAACTTTCAACTATTAGTACCTACGTATGCCTACATACATACATATGTTCTCAATTCCCGTTATATGTGCATCAGGGGAACTCGTAAACTACCCAGGAAATGCATTGTAGGTTATTTTGTTGGCTAGCCGACTGAAATGTTACTGTTCGTAACTTTCAGAACTGTCCAAGTTTACGGTATGCACTTCGAAAGGCTAAAGCAGCAGTATCATAAAGAGTTTGATCTAGTAAAAACATGTTTTGGTGAAATCGTACTGCATGGGATTTTTGAAGTGAGTTAGGATTTTTGAGTAGAAAGTTTTTATTATTGTGTGTGCTCGAGCGCAGAACGTGGCCACTAGTCAAAAATAAACAAAGTACTTGCTCCTCTCCGTTCCGCTCCGCTCCGTACAGCTTACGGTACAGTAATTGCGGGGGGCGCGTCTTTGCGGATGGCACTATAGCTGTCAATTAATAAAAGAAGATGATGTTCTTTTATAGGATAAAACTATAATTACTAGTATGATAGTCATTCATAATTCATTAAAATATGGCGTTAAATACGTAATTTCTGCAGCTTTAGCAGTAGAAAACGTTTAGAACTACATACATACGGGAGTATATTGGACAGATTGATATTGAGCAAATTTTGGTGAACATGCACTGTTTTTTTACGAAATATAAGTTAAAAAACAACAGTAGTAGACTCTGACGATCACACCACTAGCCTAGTGGTGTGATCGTCCGACTACCAAGTCATAAGTCTCGAGTTTGAGTGCGTATTGTATAATCATAACTTGCTTCAAAAGCGGTGACTAAAAACATCTTGAGGAAACCCGCCTGAGAGATATTTCTCGACATTCAAGCCAAGTCAGAGGTTCATGGGCGGCATAAAAACTCTCACACCAGGTTAGTCACTAAACACATGAAAAGAAAGAAGCATTACAGCTGTAGGTGTCTGACTATATTTCGCAGATCTTTTATTGCGTTCTTGAACTTTCTAAAGCAACTACTTTGTTATTTAATAATAAAGAATTGAATTACTAGCATTTATTTAAATCCATTCCTCGATTGTACGCGTTATTTCTGATTGAAAAGAGTACCTATTTAGCTTGGCGTTTTCACGACGCTTATATATCAATGTTTTCTATACGTTTCCTGAAGTGAACCAACTTCAGTTACAGAACGCTTACAAGGTTTCAGTCAACTGTTTGTTGTTAGCAGCAGCGTGTAAAGGGTTGTGGTTGTACCATGGTTCAATTGAAGTCGTATAAATGGTGTTTACATTATAGAAACGCTATCTATAACATTGTATTGAGAACATAGTTGAGAGTTGTAAGTCCCATAAGTTTTTGGGTTTTTCGAAACAGTGTTCTAACAGACAAACAGACAAAAATTCTTTGTTACTATTTTATTTATGTATAGATATAGATATTGATAATCTGCACGAATATTTAGTAAATAGTCATTTCCATCGGCTTATTAAAGCTACTATTCACAAAGGTTCTAGTAATTGCATATTAAGTCATTCTTCAGCGGTAAATGAATTTCTGAAATGTTAATTTAGTCAACGTCTCTTGAAAGTTCCCACATCATTTCTTTGCAAATTGAGTCAAATCAAATTAGCTATCTTTGGGAATATGAGCGTTTGAAGATAAAATCAGAACGAAAGTTGGTTATTAAGTAGAGATACCTTTCAATTTAATTTCGGTAATTACTACCAATGATTTAATAATTATGGTTTTTTAAATAAAATTGTTGAAGACTTATTAAAGTTTAATAAAAAAATGTTGTATACTTTTATTTTAAACAAGATAAGTATCTTCTATATAATAAAACTATATAACATTTTTACACACAACACATAGCAACTTATAAACTACTTAATTAATTAATAAAAATAACAAAATTAAGTTCTAAATTAAAACTATTCTAACTAAAATATGGCGTCGAAAAATTCATCAACATCGGTGTCGACTGGTAGTGTACCCAAGAGACTGGTGGCCAAGGTAAAAGGTAAAGGTAAAAAAATAAGAAAACGTGAAACTGCTCTGTGGGTGAATAATTATGATTGTCCGTCTACTGTAAAGTGTTTAATAAAAATAAGATAAAATAATAAATAAGCTACTAAGTAGTGATTATATTCTTGTATTCAGAAAAATTGAAATATACCTATCTTTGTAGATATGCATGTATCCCTGACCAACATCAAATTCATAACCAACCGTCAATGCTGTTACGAACCAAAAAGTATAAATATATTACAAGCTTTCGATAATAAACTACGTGTCTCCCACATAAAATGTATTCCTACCGATAAGATGGACTTTAATATGCATAGCGTATCGATATTAGTATTAGTACCTCGTCTATCCGACATGTTAGAGTGAACAGTCCCGATAGACAAGAATTTACCGCGTCTTAAGACGAACACTTTTCCCATATATTTTAGAGTAAAGCCACGTTCAGACGAGATAGCTTTGTAGTGGATGTGGGGAATAAATCTTGCAGTAACTTTGGTTTAGATTTTGTGAGTGGCAGCTATGACGGGAGCTGGGCGTCGTATTGATTTTTCCGTTGCAGTCCGGTGTTGCGGTCTTTGTATTGAAGTTTAAAGGAAATATCAGTCTGTTGGCGTTTTCTTTGAGATGTTGTGTTATGACAGTAAAGCAGAGATGAAAATGTAAGTTTTATTTTACATTTTTAGCGTATAAATTTAGGAAGTATGTGCGTCTTCTTCGTCGTCGTGTCGATTATCCATTTATATATCTTAAATAAGCCACCTTTAACCTCACAAAGGTATTCCATAGTGCAGGTGTCGTTGCATAGCGAGCCATGAGGCATCGTTTGTGACTCCACAGCATGTGCTATAGAAGAACCAACGCAGGAGTTCGGTAATACGCTATAGTAAACTACTAGATAAATTATATTCCCCTTTCAAATCAACATTTTCAAACTAAGATAAACTTTGCAATGTAGCTTCGCGTGAAAACGAATCTTAATAGAGACGGGAGGACGCTGTATGCGCCCCGAGTCTGCCTGCTGAATTATTAATGTACTCTCTGAGAAACATGATACTTGGCGACATCGGCACGTAGCGAACTACGGTATAACTACTTTTGCGATTTGAAAACTAGTTGCAGATAGGAAAATGTAAAGGTTTAATTTTAGAGTGCATTGAGGATTACTTTTTTTTAGCATTTAGTATTATTTACAAATTCTAGCGTACCTATGGCACATGTGGCTTGCAGCTGAAAATCAGCGTCAGGTGGTACACTTTGTGTTGTCATCTGAAGTTATGCTGAGCTACGGCTCTCTTGGCATTATTGACATTGTTTTATATTTTTATAGTTTTAAGGTATTTTTATTTCTTTTCGTTTACTTCTTTTGCTAGATGTTTTTTAAGTTGTGGAGGTAAAATAGGCAGACGCTCCATGTAAAATACTGGTATTCAGGGCTTAGTCGCAAAATTACCATTTCGCAAAATATCTACGGGACGCACAATGCCCACTTCTCAGAATTTCTTTCGCAAAATGACCACTTCGCAGAATGTGAATTTCTCAGAATGTCTCTTTCGCAAAATGATTATGTCGCAAGATTCAGCTGCACCTGGTTTTTACACGGGAAGCCTATTCCAACATAGTCGAGAAAAGACTAAGCAGATGATGATAACTTGATGTTTTTTTTAAAGTGTTTTGGGCAACCATTTCTAACAGTTTTGAAATCCAAAATCTTAAGTTATACAACGATCATGTCAGCCTAAAAATTCCATTTATTTTGTATGTATTTCAGTTCCTAAACTTGTTCACTCACCAGTAAAAAAAGGTCTACCTATTAATACCATATAGATAGGTCCTATAATCTCAAAATCATAGCTATTAGTACCTAACATAATGTAGGTTTTTTCTTTTGTAAAATCATTTCTTATTTTCCATTTTCAAAACACATAACATAACATTACGTCTTGTTTCCGCGAATGGTTGGGCAGAGGTGAACCTATAGTAAACTCACATTTCGACTCATATTATGTTTAAGTCCCATGTAATAGGGGGCAAGCCTATTGCCATCAACTCAAACTCAAAGCATTTATTTCAAATAAACCAATTACAGGCCCTTTTGAATTGTCAAAGGGGGGCCGACCCCTTTGACAATTCAAAAGGGCCTATAATTTGTCAGTCAGAAAGATGAAGCTAGTTGCCCATTCCAAAGCGTAGTAGGTACCTATGGAGAAGAACGAGTAAGAAACTCCAAAGACACTCTTTTAAATTAAAATCCAACAGGGCATAAATCCAGACTCCGGGCAGGTACTGAGAAATTCCAGATTGAAAAACCCAATAACACTTTGCCCGACTTGGTCCAGTTTTCTATGTCAATATTGATTTTAAATTGTAAAGTAAGTACGTACCACGTTCTTAAGCGGCTTAAAATCCATTCAATAATATTAGACGGTCACGGGTAATATGTTGGCACGAAGATTTGCTCGGTGTACTGACCAAGTAAGGATTACGCTTTTTAAAGCTTATTGTCAGAGTTTTTTCACCGGTAATCTTTGGGTCAATTACTCGAAAAGGTCGCTGTGTATTCTACGTGTCCAATACAATAATGTTTTTCTATTGTGACTGCCTCGTTTTTGCAGTGCATTAGAAATGTTCGCGGTAACTCATACCGATTACTTGCCAAGATTCGTAAAAAGACGGCCTCACTCCAGAATAAGAGGCAGTCACAATAGTATCCTGAAGGCTGTGGCGGCAGATACTTCCTGAAGGCAGTTTGTGCGAAGACTTTTATCATAGTTTTACCACTAGCATTTCTCGTTGTATCTAGTTGTTGGGTGGTCTTCTCATAAATTCGTGTTTTGTTTCAGTTACTAACAACAGATCTTTTAGTGTTATCTGAAATAAAATGATTTTATTTAGATTATTTACTAAACTTTGCTAATATTTTTTAGTCACCTTCAAAGTTCTTGTTTGTCACCAACTCTTCAGCGATTCATTCAATTTAAGTTAGTTTAGCTGAAAGTAAGGCTGAGTCATTGTTGTAAAACCGTGTTGTCTTTTACCGTGACGTGTTACTTTCTTAATAGTTTATTGGTTTTTAGATTTTACTCTTACTGTAGGTAGGAGTAAAATCCAGCGGTAGAGAGAATTCATTCTTGACTGCACCTATCAGTTTCTTACTAATGAATATGTATTTTACGAATTTCATCCTTAGTACTAAGTACTAGAAATTGTTCAACTGAAAGGTGTAACGCATTCTCTCAACGGCCAGACTTTAATTTTTTGGCAATACGTTATGTACGGGACTGACATAAGCTATCAAAAATACTTATGTCAATCCCGTAACGCTTTGAGAGTGATTGTTACTTAAATAGGCCCTCTGATTAGTAAATTAAATGACATATCTTGCTAGTCACACATAAAAAAACACCGTGTCTTAGTCATTCTAATCCTAAAATTGTTATTGAACATTGAAATCTTCGGCTAAAATTCTCCATTTTCACATCAAATCCAATAGCCAGCCTCAAATCTAAAATTTACCATAAATGCTAAAACAGAACCAGTCATAATTCTTACCAAATGCTGCACAACCAGTTTAACTAAAGAGGATTAAAGCAGCCTAGAACAAATACTAACCACGATACAAACAAAGGAAACACGATTTCATACTATAGTGGGTCCGCTTTAGTATGCCAATAGCGGTCATTGCCCTTTCCCTAACATGTTATCGTAGGAATAATCATCAAACTCAAACTCAAAGCATTGATTTCAAATAAACCAATTACAGGCACTTTGAATTGTCAAGGGGTCGGTCAGTCCGAAAGATGAACGTAGTTGCCCATTCCAAAGCGTAGTAGGTTCCTATGGAGAAGAACGGGCAAGTAACTCCACGGACACTCTTTTGAATCAAAATATTGTTACAAAATATTGGTTAGATCATTCATGTTGAAATCATCATCATTTCACCCGAAATGCCTCCATTGCTGGACAGGGGCATCGAAACGTGGCCACATCGACCCGTTCTTTGCTTCTCGTATTCAGAAGATTCCTGCAACCTTCACAAGGTCATCGGTCTACCTTGTGGGACGCCTCCCGACGCGATACCTTCTGGTACGCGGTCGCTACTCCATCGTAGGAACACGAACAATAAACTGTCAGAAGATCACGATAGATATAGATATCACGACTCTACTTCCATTTTTTAAATGAAGAATACTAGAATCTGTCAATAAATGTAGGTGTGAGCCAATGACCGTGATTGCTATAATAAAACGCAAAAACTATAGTAATGGCAACATAATCGTCAACTTAACAATAAATTCTTATAAGGAAAAAAAAGCATTCGCTTTCCCCGCGCCGTCAGAAGTTTGAACACTAACAATAAGCTTTACGAGTACAAAGTTTTGTTAGTAAACAGTACCTCGCTTTCTGTCGCGGAAGAGATGCAGTGGATAAGCATGACCCTACATTATATTGCTGGGAAGCACGCTATTGTAGTGGGGTAGTGGTCATACAGTAAGCGAGTAACGAGTTCATATTTTTCTCGTGTTTACGGTTTCTCTCAGGTACGTTATAAAATCACAAAAAAAAAAATTATACATAAGTACTTTTGTAACACACGTACTGCTAATTATGCCAAGTAATTCAAGCATAAATCATACAGGTTACGTGTGACTCCGGATAACTCGGAAAACCGAAACCGATGTCATTTTGTTACTATGTCTTGTTTACACCTTTTTAGTCGGCATTTTTTTCGTATGTGAGTTTTAGTTATTAACTTTCTTGTTTTTAATTACTGATCGCCTTGGAATTGTGATGTAGGTAGCAGGTACGTGGATAAAATAGTTTACTGAAAAATCTTTTACATTCGATATGAGAGTAGTCATTTGAAATCTATGACTGGAAAAAGAACGATATCTGTTTCGATACTATGAATAATAATAAACAACTGCCTACCTAGGTTTTGTTAAATAATGTTTATGTATGACTCAGAACAAATATGTGTAGGCTGAACAAACATTTATTTCCTGCTAGTATCGAACTGGCGATATTTATTGCTTTTGCCGTGTGGTCAGAGCTGTGGAATAGACAGGCGTCTTTTATTGGAAGCAAGGTGACAGTTTATTTTTAGGGAAACATTGTAAATTGTACAATACGTTTGCGGGAATAGACATGAAGAAAGAAAAACCGACTTTGTTAACAGAGTAATAGTAAACTTGAAAATATGACAACATTAATATTGTAGCAGAAAAGAAGATAAAAATATTAAAGTTTAATTTATTCAATTTAGCTTAAATGAAATGCTAGCTGCCGATAAATGATGCGATTTTCAACAATCTTGTAGTCCCTTTTAATAGGTACGCTTATCACAATGCACCATATAACTCAAAGGTAAACCCGCTTGCAATGTGACCTGATCCTAACATCTGGAAGTGGAATTTGTAATAGTCGTATATATTTTACTGGGTCTAACATATTTATATCGTCACCGGAGAGGGCCAAAGCGAAGCTATGGCTGGCTCGATAGATCTGTTAGGAAAACTCAGGTTTTACGAAAAAAGAAAAACTTTTCCATCCGATATTTGTACACCGTTAGCGTCAACTCATTATTTTACATTATTCTGGAACACCTTTTACCTATGTTTGACTTTGACTTTCAAAACCCGTCATTGCTCAGGGTCCCAAATAATGCTGTAGGTACTTTCGACTAAGCGGTAAAAGTAGAACTTGAAGGTAAAGCCCCTAGCATCATACAGCATACTGCATCGGTCATGTCTGTGATAAAATACTACTTTTTACATATTGGTGGTGGTTCAGGGTTACCGTATTATTTGATCGTAAGGTGAACCTGAGACTACCATATTGTGTTATTCGGATGACTGATGTTTTTCCTACTAAAACGCTGCCATCGACTCAAATCGAGTAGTTGACACAAATATTAGTGTGGCTTTTACAACAAATCAAACTTTCAATTATTTCAGTTCAGATTTCGCAGAGTACCAATGATAGCCTACCTAGACATATTCCCTGCACTATCTTGCACTTGTAGTTTGACAGTTGTTGCGACAGTGACAGGAATAACGCTTAGCCAAAGAGACCTTACTTGTAATAAAAGGCTAGCAGGTTGATGAAGGCGATAATAATTAGCCTTGCTCAATTTGACCATGAAGAAGACTTTGTGACTTTTTGACTGCGGAATTTACTATAAAAACCTCATTTCATCTTATATTTTATGACTGACGGAGAGCGTCGTAAATGTTCTAATAACGATGTGGTGATTTTGCAAATATATCATAAAATGTTATAAATTGCACCCCATGTCTACGTGTTTAATAACTTTATTAGGCGGTGAATGGCAGCGGCAGCGCGGCTAATATATTAAAAACTATAAAATAATAATTTGCCAGATGCCATTTATATTTCGAATAAAAAAATCTTAGCTTAATTTTCACTCAATATTTTTTTTTACAATTTAATAAATAAAAAAGGTATTTTATAAAACTACAGTTTGAAAGTCTTTTCATATTTTAACATTTTCATTTTACAATTTTATTCGTTTCGGAGAAAACCATTTTATTACTCAGTTCTGAAAACTGCAGACACGCTATAGTTTTTAATGCCACTCCAACTTTATAGCACGACAACATTTAGGGTAATATTACAAATGGCGGACTAAAAAACAATTACGATAAGTAAAAATTGTTGACAGAATTTTGAATTAGCTTATTTAGTTAAGTTAATTATTAAAACTATTATTTTCTGGCAGAAGGAAGCATTTTTTTTAAATACGTTTGTATTTTTGGCGTTATCAGGTTTTTGTAAGAAAAAACATTGTGGAGTCCTATAAAAAGGTTAAAGCTAACAAACAGCCTTTTTTCTGAAACAGTAAATATTAACAGGTACATAAAGACAAGTTCTTCCAAGTGTCAGTTTATCAGTAGTCTTGTTACACCAGTGAGGCTGGCTTTTCTAGAACAGAATATTCATAATGAAATGTTCTGAATAGCTAGAATTTTTGTTTAATATCGTCATACTGCATGTTAATAGTGCGAAAGTAAACTTACTGGCTAATGAATTGAGCTATTATTACGCGAGCTCGCGGTTTGGCTACGTCGAGTGCAATTTTTTTTATTATACGTAGTGGCAGCTTTGGTTAGATTTCGAGTTCATATTACATGCTTGTTAGCTTTTTTAACAAGATTTAATCAAATACAATAGACGTAGATATATTTGGTAACCTATTTCGCTTAAGCATTAAGCCGTAAAGCGGAATAGGTTACTAAATATATCTACATCTATTGTATTTTATAATGGATTTCCGCCAAGTCACGCCTGAATCAAAGTTAATAATTTATTATTATTAAATATAATATATTTCATTTTTAAATAACTGTCATGGTCATCATCAATATATTCTTATACATAAATTCATAAACTCACGCCTTCTTCGCATGGCGGTAGGCAGAAACTACAGGACATACCCTGTTACGATCCTTACATACTCCTTTTGTTAAGTTTACGTTCATGCATCTGGTCTTACACGCACGCTGCTTGCGAGTACTGCGCACCTGACCTTTTTGAAGAAAACCACCAATAAGATGACTATATTATGACCTTCTAGGATGGCCGACTAATAGAGAAGTATGGAAGAAAAATACTTGTTGCGCCAACCACAAATAAATTAGGATAACAGCAGGAGAATGATGATGATGACTGTGAGGTTGAGAAAGGCTGAAAAAAACCCAGGTTTGTTTCGTCCATTCTTCTCAGAGTAGTCAGATAGGAAACGCCGACCTCATCTAGTTCTTAAAATATTAATGACGTGTAAAAATGTTTCTACAAACCAATTTACAGAAAATAAAATCATTTTATCATTTTATATCAATTCATCATTTTATTTCATTACATCATTTCAATCCATTTAATTTCATCATTTCATGATTACGTCCTCCTAGGGCTTCCCCTCCCGGTATTTCCACTCACATCTGCCTTGTAAATACCTTTTGTTAGTCGCCTTTCATTCATCCTCTCAACATTATCAAAGCATCTAGGCATACCTACTCTTTTATTGTTGTCACTACATTTTCTTTTAAACCTCAACGTTGTCTTACCACATCATTCCTCAGTCTATTATTCATATAGGTATGCAATTATATTCTTCAATAATAAAGTTAAGATTTTAAGGATAAATCACTTGTCCACACTCTCAATAGTCTTACCACTAAAATAAACTGCGTATATCAATTGACTGTCTCGTTGGTCTAGTGGTCGCAAGCGCTCCTGCTGAGCATGAGGTCCTGGGTTCGATTCCGTCGTGCAAAGTGTTTTTGGAATTTTTTATCTGAAATTTCTTAGTAGCAGCCCGGAGGAGTCTGGATTTGTGCCCGGTTGATGGCAATAGGCTCGCCCTCTATTTCATGGGACTTAAACATAACTGGCGAAATCTGGGTGTACTAAAGGTACACCTCTGCTCAACCCTTCGGGGTAACAAGTGATGTTGTGTGTATCATTTACAAATAGTTATTGATTATTAACTAAGCTATCTCATGTCATAACGTAATAAACTACTAAACTTCTATTACTAATTAAAATATTAAATTGATGTTAGATTAATACTAAATCTTAATTCAATTAACGTTATCAAATTCAATTCAAAATTCCATCTAACGAGAAAGAGGAGTTTAAAGACAATTTACCGTTGCGTGCAAATCTGATGAGTTTGTGAACCCGCAAATTGAAATTTAATTTTTCAGTAAAATGTCATTTTAATCTCCTCTTTGAATTTTTTGTATTTATTTTGAAAACCACATAATATATTTACATAATTTTGCCCTAATGGCATGTAAACTACAGATGTGTAAGTTCAACTATTTCAGAAAAAAAAGGCTTCTTAAAAACAGAGAACTGGGGCTTTAATTAAAATTCTAAGTAGCATTTAGAAGATTTTAAAGTAAGATATGCAAGCTTTATAGTATCCAGTTGCATACTTCTGTTTATTTTAGTGTCGGGTATTATAGCAAATTGCAATGTTAATTGCACAACGCTCTTTTAATATATCCTTCTTTCCTTCCACATTTAGACTTGAGTTATTGAGTTCGTGTTTCGCATAACAAATTACTGCTGCGCCGTAGCCACGTAGCGCCGTAGGCGCCTACGCTTTGCTACGTATGAAAAACTTAAAATTTTGTGCAGACTTTAGTTTCGGTAGTGGGCGATATTTAATTTCGTCCGTCAATCTGGTGTTTGTTTGACAGCCTTGATTTTTTACCTTATAATAAAAACGTTATGAGCTTTTAAAAGTTGTAGGTGTTACTTATAAGGGTCTTTCTTATTTTCATGTCCCACTCCGTGGCTAATATTTTTATTACGGACAAATTATGCCCGGGCAATCTTCTCATCTTTCTGATATCTAATTAATGGTTCAAAGACTTATCAACTGGTCGATCTCAATCATTTACAATCCCTAATGTTTTAAGTACAGCACTAGCTAAATATGAATATTTTATTTTGAACCACTACTGCAGCTATTCAAAAAGATTATACCTTAAATATGCAGAGTTCTAGTAAAGCTAATATCAAAATGAACGCAAGCATCAGCATAGTTGCACACATTTGTTCTCTTAATGGGCTCACATACTTTACACAAATGGGTTGGTAAGACTGCCTAATGCTGTGGTCCGGTTAGTTTTAAATAAAATTCAAAGGTTACATTCAAACTTCTCTAAAATAATGTTGTGTTATCGTTTTGAAGGTAAGTAAAAGGCTATTTTTAATAGACTTCAAAAAGGAGGTGGTTCTCAATTCGGCAGTATGTTTTGTTTTTCTACGCTTCGTTTTTAAAAATCTTACGCACGTAAGAGTAATAATAATTATGTTCCCACTTTGAAAAAACAAATACCACCTTATTATTGTCCCACTATTATTATTATCCCAGGCCTCTTCTCATATAAAGAAGGCACGAGCATTGATCCCTCGCTCGCTCAAGACGAACTATCTATCGCATAAGTTGCATCTGCCATGTTTTGATTCTCCATCAAAGTTGACGGATAGAAAATATCTTAGGAATGAAGTCTGCTGCGTACAGTTTATTTTTTAAAGAGTTTACGCATAAGTACAACTAAATCTTACCAAATTTTCAAAAAAATACCCGTCGGCTAGTTTTCGAGTTCTAAGTCGAGTTGTCGAGTTCCAGATTTGAAACCACAACCTCGTGCATAATAGGCGAGGCGACCACTGGACCATCACGACATAATAGTTATTTATGCAACTGTTGTATAAAAAAGGGTATTAAAACACAACAAGAATATGGGTGATAATAGTATCATATGAGTGTTTTAATAACTAATTATATACAGTTGCATACAAGACTTTATCTACACCCATGATATGAATCCTCTATAAAAGTTTCTGTAACAGTTAGCTATTGCCAACCTTATTGTTGGCAATAAGGTAACTGATTCAGATAGTTTTATAGAGGATTAATAGCATGCGTGTAGATAAAATATTTAAAACATTATTTTTATAAAACCTCCGAAAATGATTATGACGAACGGTAAGCAACACTGTGCGATCCAATAAAAAAACATTGAGTTGAGATAACATAGTACTTTA
The DNA here is from genome assembly GCA_914767815.1 of Eupsilia transversa. Classification (NCBI taxonomy): domain Eukaryota; kingdom Metazoa; phylum Arthropoda; class Insecta; order Lepidoptera; family Noctuidae; genus Eupsilia; species Eupsilia transversa. Next base: position 6,217,629 of record OU611880.1, read on the forward strand.
CGCAAAACAAAAGACTACATAATATAGTCTTCGTTAACATTTCAATGAGATAGTACATTATGAAGAAAAAAACAACATTTTAAATTACCTCCTTGTTCTCAAAAAACAAAAGGTAACTTTTAAAGGTACAACCTTCGTATCGGCACAGGCCGAAAGCGATACAGCCTTCGGCTTAATAAACGGAGGATTAAAAAAACACGCTCGTCTCGTTACGTTAACGTTCCTTGAAATAACGAAACTCGTTATTCATGAGTCCTCACGATACAAGTCCCGAATACATAATTCAGTTGGAAAAATTTCGTTATTTTCAGTTCTCAGTATTTTTCAACCGTTTGCTTGAATATTTTTTATTTATTTGCGTCTCAATTTATTTATAATATGGTTGGATTCAGAAACCCTTAGAGAGGTTTTTGAATTTGAGCGCATGTAGGTACTCGAGTGACAGATCGTGAGGTGGACTACACCTGCGATTGGAAAAAAATCATCGTGACCACGACCACTCTGTCAAGAGCGAAGTGAAGAAGAAGAGGACTCGAGTGTGCCACAAAAATATTTTCAGATATTGTTTTCTGATGAATGTCTATCAAAAACATCCGAAAATAAATATATTTTACAACAATAATATTTTTATAACCATAATTGTTTTATAAAACAATACTACAACAAACCAAATAATACTTAAATCTAGAACACTAATTCAATTAAAAAACAAATTGTTTCTCCAGTCTTAAATTCCTCTATAATACCCTCGTATTTTATAGATGCTTACCCATTAACATTATAATTATGACCGGGTACGCAGTAACACGGCTTTAATATAGCCTAACTGGAGGAGATTACTGATAATATAATTTCAGTTGCTAGACAGGGCCTTTCGTAACAGATTGAATAGTTGTCCCGAAGATTTGATGTTTATCAGGAACTTCCATAAACATGCTTGGCTAATTAGGAGTTTGTGGTAGTTGATTTAGGTAAAACTATCAGGCCGAGATTGGAGGAATTGGGAAAATGTCTTGAGGAAAGTTTTTGAGTATGAATGTGGATGGCGACAAGTGTTGCGGAAGACCAAAGAAGCGATGGATGGACTGTGTGAAAGCTGAGATGGCTAGAAAGGGGGTGACTGCTGAGATGACGATTAATAGAGAAGTATGGAAGAAGAAGATAGGTATGTTTCGCCGACCCCAAATAAATTAAGTTTAAGTAAGAGAATGATGAGGATTTAAGATCGAAATTAGTGAAGAACATTGACTTAACATAATTTGTGTCACTGTCGCACAACTGTCACTCGACTAGTGCAAGACAGAGACGGGGACATCATACTACTTAAGCCAAAGGACGTGCTAAGTAACGTCTATCAATTAAGCCTAAATCTGTAAATACCAAAGTTAATTCAAAGACAAAGGATGGTGGACTAAAGAGTTTGTTGCTTACTTTTTTAGCAAAAATTGCGGTGGTTTTATTTATTGATTATATTTATGTGTTTCAAAAAAGGTGTCGCAAACTTGAATTCTGCATCGTTCAGTGATAAATACCTAAGTCATATCATATTTATGATAAACATATTGAATTTTTTACCATAAAGACTTTTTTCTGCTCACAAAATGCCAGTATTTTATTCTAGATGTACCATTTTTTGTCTAGAAACCCCCAATATTACTACTAACCTATACTTTAAGCAACAAATCATTTTCAAAACATGTGATAACCATCTGTTTGTCAAGTACCAAGATGTATGGCTTAATAACGTTTTCCCGATACCGAGCAATATAGCCCCGATATTGGACAAGCGGTAAGAATAGCAATCAGCTGGGAACACGGATGGAAACTAGGTATCTGCATTATTGCGCGAATGACGTGAGCGGAATACTGGTGCGGACGATGATCGATATCTGGTGATCTGGGTAATAGTCTGGGGATTTTGTCGTTCTGGATAGGTAATTTGCAGCGCAACCCGCCACTGCTGGTTCCGTACATTATCAACTGTTTGTAGGTAGGTACTGATAATTTAGTGAAGGCGCGCCCCTCCACTTTTTTTTTACTTACACTAACATATAAGACAGTTACTAATTAAGTTACCCGGCGCGATATCGTGGACGCGACACTTGTCGCGCCCGCGATATTGCTCAGGGCTGCGCGAGCCTTAAATAAGATGATCTACACTTGAGTAACTTAATTAGCAACTCATATGATAGTGTAAGTAAGAGAAAGAACAAATATGCTGTAAGCTTTGAAATGATTTAAATGAGGAGACATTGTGGCAGCAGTTAAGAACAGTAAAATTCTTCATGTTTTTAATCTTAGATACACAAAAGTCCTGTAGACTCCAAAGGTAATATTTAAACAAATCAAATGTATTTTATTTATAAACAGTATTGTATTATTCAAATCTACTTTTTATTAACTCTCATTCGTCGCTGTATGACAGCCTAGAAACAGCCCCAACTATATTTTTATTATAAATGTTATGTTTATTAAAAAATAGCTGACCCATCAGACGTTGTCTTTCCAATTTTTTTTCCTATTGCACCCCTGTATTTGAGGCGAACAAAACAAAAAATATATAAAATATTTAAATCTGTCGAGACATTTTCGAGTTTTTGCTAGTATTGATTTTTATTATATAGATTAACTATAAATACCCTTATCGTGAAACCTTTGAATAAATGGTCTAGAAATAAATAAAAACAGTGTTACCTACAAATGACATTGCTATTAAAACTTGAAAAGATTTTCCAATTCAGTGATTCGAAAGATTTTATTTGAATAGCGATTACTTTGATGGTTGATTAGTCAAATTATACATGCTGGTGGTTTACATAATATTCAAACATACTGTGATAACTTAGACACCTACCTACGTAAATTCGGTACCTTTATAATTTTATTTTTTATTCTTTTTATATAAATCTAGGTTCAAATTTTAGGAGAATCTCAAGGGTATTCGTACATTGACACCTTTTTACGTAAGTCGGTAGGCTAGTAAATAAGGATTGATGATCTCCTGAGTGTATCTAAATATAGCCATTTTATCTATTGCCTGGTATATTTGCTACTTGGACAGATTCGCACTTAGGTACTGTATATCTATCTAAAGGTTATTGTCCTAGAATAGAATTGATTGCTATTCAATTTGAGAATGGTTCTCATTCTGAATGCAGATACCTAATATTTTAAATAGAAATGTAACACAAATAAACTTAGCAATTGAGATTTACAGGAATAATAAGAATAAAAAAAAAATATAAAAATATATATATATATATCATCAAACAACATCACATAAGAACCGCAGCCACGACACCATCAAAAATCATCCTTCCCTCACCCAATTTCTCGCCCAATTTCCTTACATTGTCAACCAACCTTACATAATATAACCAACACACATCACTTTAATATGCACACAAAACACCAACATAAAGCATCTTAATCTTCTATTCAGAACGTATACACAATAATAAGGAATATTTGTCAAAGACATTACTTAGTACGGCGCTGTATCTTAATTTACCGTTCCTGTTTTACGTTAAAATTATGACTCCTTGAGCTCACACCTGCGTCTGCCTGCTTAATACTCTGCTGCTGCAGACGCATAAATAATAGTGAAATAGACTGCGTATGTAGGTATGTGTAGATTGTGTAGGTCTCAAGTACCTTTAGGTGAGTCGTTTGAGAAACGTGATGCCGAGATCTGAAAGGAAAATGTCGTGAGGAAAGTTTTGAGTATGAATGTGGATGACTATAAAAGTAGGGGAAGATCAAAGAAACGATGGATGGGCTGTGTGAAAGATGATATGCCTAGAAAGGGGGTGACTACCGAGACGACGATTAATAGAGAAATATGGAAGAAGAAGACATTTTGCGCTGACCCCAAATAAATTGGGATGGGATAAGTTGATAATATGTGAAAGGCTGAGTTTTGAGAGAGGCAAAAAGTGAAGAGTGAATTTGTGTTAATATGAAGAACAGTAGGTAACACACAGTTTACATAACAAATTGAGCTATAAAAAGAAATTGTATTATTTATTTATTTATTTCTCTCTCCACAAAGGCTAGCTTAAAAATAACACCTTAGGACTAAAACAATAAGTACAAGACAAAAGCTCCTTTACGAGAGACTGGACTCCGTGCTAGGGAAACCCTGTGTGACGGATCTCCAGGCCCACCACAGTGTTCAGGTGCAGTACTTACTTTGCACAAGTTTTAGGACAAATGTTTTGAGATTGTCACTAAGGTGGCAGTATTTTCGCTTTTAAAAGCCGAATTTTTTAAACCTCGACATGCTTTATTCGGTTTTTTAAACCTGTTTACAAAATAGTAGAATAACTTTGGAAAGAAATGATGAACGGTGTTCTGATCAACAAAAGTCTGTGTATAATCTACATAATAAGAATATCTTGTAGGAACCTACATGTTTTTTTGCTACATATTATGCTGTTTAATTATTGCTTTTATAAAAAAATTGCGGATACACAAATATCGTGTTAATGGAAAATCAGTAGCTCTGGGAATTAAAAAAAAACAAAAGAATCACTCGAAAAGAAGAAAGCTTAACGAATCACAAATAATAATGCAATTCAATTCACAATTTATAACAGAAACAAACAATTTTATTTCCTTTATTCTTTGATTTTTACATTCAGTATTGATTAATATTATTCCAGTCTGTTGCCGACAAATTCCTAGCAAATAGAATCTAAATAGTCGAATAATTTCCAACCATAGCTCGATGATTGACTACAGGCGGTGCGAATCGATTTTGAACGGAATTGCAATCGGAAATACCGAATCAATAAGGCCAATTTCACGATGACTCGGGAGCCGGGATAACGAATTCCGTTGCTACTCATCATAGATCTGTTATGGGTATTCCAATGTTGTTGTTGTTTGATGTAAGCTGGTTTATATTTATTTTCAATATTAGTTTGTGTAACTGGAAAAACGTGCATTCGTTTATATTCTGATATCGCTGCTCGTTTTTTATTGGTTCTATTGTATGTGTTATGTACTTTATGGAATCATATTTGGTGAATATTCGTGCTAGTGCAAGTTTTTTGGTATGATAACATGTTTTTTTTAAGTACGCAAGTTTTTAGCGACAAGTGAAAAGAATGAATTCCCGATTAAAATTACACAATAAAATTTCCTATTCATTATTCTTACAAAAACATCTCTATTGTTACAGGCGTTCAAGCGCGGGCCTACTGGCGCCGCAGCTGGCATGCCAGTCATCATCACCAGCAGCGTCTGCACCGGCACCGCCGCTACCCGCGCCCGCGTCTCCTCCCCGCGTCGTGTCCGCGCCACCCGCGCCCACGCAACCCCCTCCCGACCCCGCCCCGCAGGACCAGGAAGATGGCGTCAGATTGCGGCGAACACATACAGTCGCCGTACGAGACTACCTCAAGAGGGAAACGCAAACGTTTTTCGGAGTTCAGAAGAATAATGAGAGGGAACAAAGACGGCTGTGGTACGAGAGGCGGAGGAGGCACGCGGCGCGGGCGCTCGGCGACCTCCGGCCCGACCTGCCGCCGGACCATCATCCTGATGATGATGATATTAGGTGAGTGTTCATTACAATATCTTTATAACTCAGAAAAAAAAACTACAATTGAATTTCGGTCACGGCGATCTAAACAGGGGGGACTATCCAAGTACGCAGGAGATATTATAGTGCACAAGTTTATGCGCAAACACATGTGCTCTCTCTCTATGTAGTCTCTCCTTTACTCTCTTATTCTGGTGGAACGACAGGGGTAAGATCAGACGCAGGACTGCCGTTTCTAGGTGCTCTCTGGGGCATTGAGGGATCCGGATCCGATATGGTAAGAAAACGGTCACCCATCGGATTGAGCAAGCGTGTTTGACCTCGCGATCTATCGGTCTGACCGGCTACAACCCCCTTATATTAGGGTCTCATTGTTCAAGCTTTGAATGGTTAAATAATTTATTTGCACATGAAAATGATTTTTGAAAGAGACCTCGATATATATAATATATATACCTATACACCTATTGCACCGTAGTCTGTTACTCAAAATCGCAAACATAAAACCTTCTAAATGAAAATAGCGTAGCTACATGACCTGAACTAAAGTATCAACTAAATTATCGATTAGGTATTCAAGGTAACCTACATTGTGTTTTACAGTATGTCCACATCATTAATCAATAAGTCACCCAGTCACCATATAATTTCGCGAACAAACTTAATGAACTCTATTGTTCATATTAATAATGTATATTATTGATCGTAAATAGGTAATTTCATTTTATTCAGTCCATTAATTCCATTGCCCTTGTTATGTGACCTACATATTTATGGGATTCATTTAGTAGTAAATTACCGTTCGCAAAATTACTTGGGTTAGAATTTTCCAAACAGTATAGTTTTGTTAAAACAAAAGAGATAGGTACATAAACCGTATTAAAACTTAGAATTACCTATATGTCGTAATTTATTATTGCAAGTAATTTGCTGGGACTACTAAATAAACGTGCTAATATATAATTTTTAAACAGGCTGTGTTCGAACCCATGCAGGCACTTTACTTTGTGTAAATAATTTCATCACCACTGCTCTCAAAACGGTGAAGGAAAACATCGTGAGGAAACCGGCATGTCCTAGAACCAAAAATACGAAGATGTGATATCATCCCGCGCACTGAGCCCGCGTGTTGGATTACGGCCCACTCCCTTTCGAAGAGAGGAGGCCTATAATGTTCCCACTGCCTCCTAGCAGTGGGAACATTATAGGCTGATTATGCTTATGCAAACAGGCTGTAATAAAACATTGCTATACTTATTCAATGCATTGTAGTCAACATTATCTCTCTAACAACAATACTGTCGCATATCATTGAAATACGAAAGTGACATGGTAAAACGTCAATATCGTCGAATATTAAGAAACAACGAGGTATCCTTAAATAATATCACTTTCCTGAAAAATTACAAGTACCTAGATACAGACGACCGCACGTCAATAGTAATAAAATCGGTAGAAACTGGCCTCTTATTATATTAAAACTCCGTAAAGGCTCCCGCAGACAGGTGCGACGCGACGACACGACGCCACTCTGGTGGTTTTTTTTTACCGGGGTCGCATCGTGCCTGTTTGCGGGAGCCTTAATAAACTATGACTATACTAGTACCTCTTCGAAATAATAACAACAAAAACCCTATAGCCAATTTAAAATAACTAATGGATCAACCGCCATAATTTCCGAATATTCCAAACCGGATCGGTTTACGCACGATAGAGCAATATCCCCACTAATTGTTCATATGAAATACGGTTTAAATTTCACGTCAAATAAATTTCGAATAAAATTAACTGCAATATACGTATAATTGACTAATAATATTCTCATTGAACACTTCATAAAATAGCTTCATGGTGTAATTTTGTGACGCATCACGCAATTTTAAAATGGTTTGTTAATGAACAGTGGTGTTTTATTATATAATTTTACTGGAATCGGTTAATTAAAATGTTTTGACCGTGGGCAATATTCGTAAAATGATTTTATGGATATTGATTGTTAACCATTTATTATTGCCGGTCGTGAGGCCTGTTGCCTCATTATGAAGTCAAATCAATTGAATAATTATAATAAAAAATTGTATGGAAAGCTAGATAATCTTTGAAATAAGATTTAAGATAAGTTCTTGTAGAAAGCTTTATGATGCACTGAAAGCTTGATTCTAATTTGAAATCACCAGCCTGAGATGTTTGTGAAATTAAATTAAATAAAGACATTCGAATATCAGCCAACAGCAGACTATGATTATAAATAGACTGGAATAAAGTTTAAAACACGATAAACCGTTGGTCCCGGCTGTCATTCGTGAATATTTGACAGCCGTAACGGGTTGTCAGAAGCCCGAAAGTCAGACAACCAGTCTTACCAAGGGGTATCTTATTACTCAGTTACTGGGTTGTGGAGTTAAGATAGGCAGTCGCTCCATGTAAAATACTGGTTCCTACAGGATCTACTCGTTTCCTACATACAATATAATATTCTATTTAAGGAGAGGATAGTATATTGAACTGTATCTAACAATAATATATAATATATTCTCTGTATATATATCAAAACAATAATAAAAGAAAAGTTTCGCCTAACAAGTTGACATAGCTTTAACTCGTCCCGGCGAGATTGATACAGAATTCAATTTCCACGGAAGCAATCCGACTTTGTTTTCCTTGAGCAGTTCCGGGGCGTAGTCTAAGCCGTACTTTAACATTTAGCAAGATATGTCATAGTAAAGAGTTGTTTAATGAATTCTAATGAAATTAGTAAATCACAGACATTTCCAGTACCTAATTGATAATGGCAGGCTTGAGATAAAAAATATAGGTATATCATATTTTTCGAATGCAATAAATAACCTGAAATGCACAAAAGGTTGCGAATTTATCGTCGTCCTTTTGCCTTACTGTTTGGTGTATCAATGAAAATAACTATTTTAACAAGTGATGAAATTAACCAGAACTGCTCGCAATATAAAAAGACATCTTTAATAATCCGTCTGATCACGTCTCGACTTATCAATTCACCAGCAGATTCATCGACATCGATTGTTCCATTCGACGTACAATCGCTTCACTACAGGCTCACTAAATGGACTACAAAGCAGAATAATCCCGGTACAGCCGGGAACGGTTGCCAATACCGGGCAGTCTCCCCGGGATAATAAAATTAAACGTAACTATTCGCCGTCGGCAGCTGTGACGACACTCTTTATAGGCATTTTGTATTCTTGCGTGCAACTTAGTTAACTGGGCAGAAGACAATTAGGTTTGGCTCGCCGTATTCCATTTAAAAGGAGCAGTTTTTGTTCATTAGCTTAAAGATTGGTAGATGTTTAGCTTGTAAAATTATGTTGAATAGGAAGAAATTCATGTATCTTGAAAAAAAGTCCATGTCTTAAAATGAATTCTATTACAGCTCAAAGCAGGCTATATGAAGGGAAGTCTCCCAGTAGGTGTAATAATTTGCCTGAGCGATGAGGCAATGAGTAATAATTTTCCTTTTCAGGATGCAGAGGAAAACCCTGTTAGTTTCATTGTAGATCTATTAAATAATTATGCAGATACTTTCATGTTCAAGATATATGGTAGAAAATGGAAATTAAACTTACTGCATGACTTTGACTGTCTCCATGACACCCAATTTCAACAAACATCCATCCTAAACTGCAGATAATCTACCAGGACGTAATAACGTAAAGGGGTGTCTAACTGAGGAAGTAAGTCATACGACAATGAGTTGTTTACCCGTCGGGACGTCCGGGCGAGGCAACCTTATTAATGCTCCTGTTAATTCTTGACTCCTGGTAGTTGAACTTCAGACGCTTCGAGACTGTGTGCTAGTTTAAATTTACATTTGTTTGCGGTTGCTCGGGATTACACGATCGAAGTTTGGAATATTATGATATATGGACTAGATTGTGATGTTACGTAGTCTGAAGTAATTAGAGTATATTTGCTTAGATACATGGTTGGTACGTGATTAGATTCACAGCAATTGAGGTATGTAAGTGGGTAAGGTACGGAGGTATATTTTATCGAGCAACGTAGTTAGTATTATAACTTGAAATAGCGAAACAAAGAGGATTAATAAATAGGCCAGCACTAAACTTAGATGATGCAAAATGTTACACAATTTTACAAACACACATTTTTTAGACGAACTTGCAACCTAAATCCAGAGGAAGTTTGCACGGTATAAGCATTTTCATTGGCGTCGTGCACTTTTGCGCCACAAAGGAATTTCTAAATCTCGTTAAGTTCGATTGTACGTGTTCGAAGGAACGTTTCGATTGAAATCATAGATATTTTTCTCCGTTTAGTCTTAGTGGAATCTTTAATTTCTATTAAGGTAGCCTAACTCTCCATGAGATGATGATGTGAAGCTATAAGTACCCCAGTATTCTGCTTTACCTAATAGTTTTTTCATCGAAGCTATTAGGTACAAGTTCAAGTTATTCACTAAGATAAAAACTGATATACAGTTCCATTAAACTCGAGAGAAACTATAATTATGAATACTCGTAATCAATATAAAGACATTATGTTGTTGACATTCAACCAAAAATTAATAGTCAGGACACGAAAAGCATGAAAAGGCAGCCCAAGGCGTAAACAGAATTCTTTTTAATCTACATAAACGTTCAGCTGACCACAGTATAAACATTTTAGCAAACAATTTATAAAACAAAGCACACAAATATTTCACAAAAATATGTGGGTGCACTATCTCGATAGTTGTTTAGAATATTTCTCAGTTTTCCCGATGTCGATGCACGATATTTATTTGACGGCTTTCATAAGTTACGTCTGCAATGCCAACATTGAGCTGAAATTGAATGTAAAATAAATTCCGTTGCAAGTATGGAATACGTTACTGTGTAAAATAACTTTAAAATGTTTCTCTCGTCCTATAAAGTTGATTCTTAGCACGTTTTTCTGTTAGTATAATACCTGTATACTTGTATGTAGGTGTGTATATTTCAATAGATTATAATTCGTAAAAGTTCAAGTGTTTAGTGAAACCAATAGAAATGGGAGATTTGTAACTAATTTTACTTCAATTCAACAAGCAAGTCTGACATTGAATATTTTCTGACACAAGTTTCAAAATTTAATAACATATTAACCTAGGATAAAATGAACTTGACACCTGTATCAATCAGTAGTTGGTTTTGTTGTAGTCCACAAACAAAACAAAAAGGAAATTGCAAAAAAACGTTGAAATGGTACGTACACACGCGTACAATATGAACAATTAAAACAATATTTGTACCGTTTCCGTGGCGAAAAAACATATCCATATAAAAAAAGAGGGAAACGTATTTGGGAAAAGGTAACATTTGTATTTCACTTCCCTATTTACAGAAGTTAAAATAAAATAAAAAATTGTTGGGTTTTGCCTGTACGTTTTATTTTGATACAGAACCAGTTCTATGGGAAAATAAATGAAATCTGATAGAAAGGATTTACTGTGTGCTAAAGCTACATACAAGAAGACTTGGTTTATCAAAGCTTTTATTTTGTCTGAAAATGTTGATTGTTGTTTTTTTTCCCTTAAACGTATCCTGCGTTCACGGTTTAGTTTCCAAACATGTAAACAAATATGTATTTTTTAGAAAATAAGTATAATAGCCACTTGTCAAGTTCAGTTTGCGCTATTAAATCAACATTTTATGACGACTTTATCAATGAATCATTTTAAAATAAAAAATATTTGTTGATAAACTTCATTTTACACTATTCTAAAGTTTATAATGTCATGCAAACCTAACCTAAAGTAAGTCATTATTATGTAGCCTGGAAAGAATATTGCACTGAATTTCATTATAACCCTGGTCATTAATGTGATTTTAATTTGGAATCCCAATTAATAATTCGGTTGAGAACAATTACAAAAAAAATATGCTTTTTATTACCTGGCAGTAGGTGTGAAAAGTATAATGTTCTCCTCGAGAATAAAGGTGTCTTCGTCTTGGGCGAGCTTGAATCCCACGCTACACTTGGGAGCAATCAAACCTTTCGCTCCTCTTTGGATTCAGTATAGCACCCGTGACTTAAGATACTGCTTTATCCCCTTAGTATATAATCTACTATTTTATGTTGTACTCTTGCGATTGTAATTAATTACCTTCCCGCAGTATGTACGGAGCGTCGGGCGCAGCACCCAGAGAGGCGCGGGGGCGTGCGCGGGAGCGGCCCGACGTACTCCCAGCGCCGGCGCCGCTCGAGGAGCCCACGCCGCCGTCCACACCCCGACCCGGGAAGGACAGCGTTGCTAGGCTCACTCTTACCGGGCTTTCTTATGTTGTTACTGTAAGTACCTATTTTACATATTTTTTTAGCTGTAACTCTATTTTAGAAAAATCTTTAAGTGCTAAAAGGGTGGTGCTTGTAATCAACTGTGAACTATTTCGATATCGCACGAATAGCCCAGATAACAACTACTACTAACGCTACCCATTTCATGTAGTTCCTGTAACTTTAACATAAGCAAACATAGTTTTACAATAAACCAACGACATGGCACAATGTCATGTTCGGTCGAACTAATAAAAAGAATAGCATATAGAAATTAGATTTAAAGAACAATTAACTAACTTGTTCTAAATGCCAGTCAAGTTTATACTAAGTTTAGGGAATAGTTTTAACAGTTAACTAGTGAAGAATTAAATAAAAATCCAATAACTTTAGAAACTATCAAAAATCGATTAAGTACAGACCATCTGGTCCTTCTATCAAATCTAAGTCTCATCACAAGTAATAAAATGCTCAAACCAAAAGATTTAGTTCACTGAACTTTTAGCCGCTACGAAAAAATTTCATTTCCTCCGATATATCAGTTTATATCTTTGAAATCATTCCATATTAATGGTCAGAGTCATAAATATTATATGTGTGGCGTCGCGTCGCCCTGGCGATATAGCATCGATATTGATGTGCGACATACGGTTGCAACCTTGTTACTTTAAATATATATGTACGTGAATCGTGAAAAAATGATACTTGAAGACTTCTTGTTACTATAAAAGGACACTAGATGCGACTTTTTGTGACTGCGTTGTAAATTGAATCTTATTAGTGTACAATACAGATCTACGAAGGACGCATTCGTGAGATGGCGATTTTCAGAACGTGATGTTTTGTGAGTTCGTTCTGTATTTCGTGGTGTACTTCAGACACCAATCTACATCGTCTTCACATGATCTGACCAAGATTATGTCTGGACTTTAAAAGAGTGTGGCTTCTGAATTTTTTTTTTGGCCTTTCTTCTCAGGGTAGTCAGATAGTAAACGTCGACGTCGTCTAGTAAAAAAAATATATGATTGACGTGTAGAAGTGTTTGTACACCTAATTACAGAAAATAAAATCATTTATCATTTGTACTGGGTAAATATCATGCACTCATTGCCCGAATGCCCCAGAAGTAGGGTACTGTTTTTATCATACTACTTATTGAGTGATCACCTCTACCCAGCCTCTTCAGATTAGTTGCTGTAATTTATAGACAGACCTGAATAAACATTTCACTTTTTTGCCAACACCATAAGCCTAAAATAAAATATTATTTTGGCGTCGAAGCATTTACTGAAAAAGACTATTAACAGCATACTTATGGCTGTTACTTAAAAAATTGTCAAAAGCAAAGTATCATAAAAAAAACGATTATTTGGCTAAACAAATGACAATACCACCCACCATTTAAGAACAATTAAAATAGAAATCTATTTACCAATACAAAAACAGATTTTCCCATACACCGAAAATTCGCACGATGATTTTATTTCCTACGTTCTAGAATATTCGATAAGAGCGAAACGCGAGGGCTTCGGCTGTCACGTGCCAGTAAGAGCCAACCTTGTTATGATAATAACTGGTGTACCTACCTGCTAGCGAACGTGACGTGTTCTCCAATAGGTGGAGGATGTAGTGCTGTTAAATGTTTACTACAGTAACAAATGGATTTATAGCTAATATATTTTGTAACTGAACACCAAAAACACCAAAACACCAAAAAACACCAAAATGTACACTTAGTTTGCAAATAAATCTTTGACTTTGACTTTGAACTGAACTCATCATAAATTGCTACCGTGACGTCTCGGCTGTATTGTCACGTTTAATGGCAATGCTAATGCTGCCAAAGAACGAATTAGCCCTCTCATCACGTGAAGTGTTGACCAGTCGGTGAGAAATTTCTTTAAAAAGGAGACGCGCGCTCGGGCCCCATAACCCGAGCGTTTCGACCCCAAACGACTCAAAACTGTAGTTACTCATAAGGTTACAGTATTTTCGCCGCTTGAGGGTCTCAGCAGCCGCAGCAGCGGCGCCAGCACAGTTCACCGTGCTAGGAACATGCGATGGCGCAATGGTGTCGACACATGTTGCGTCCCACACAGTACACATTATATATTATTTAGTCGTTTTTGGTGAGAATGATTGGCTAAAGTGGTTTAGGCTGTCAACACACACACCGTAATCATCGATTATTCCGCTTAGTGTAAATTAATCACGGGTATATGGCCTTTGTTCAATCGTGAATGTTTTTGAACTTAACACTCACGATCTGTAGAAAAAATGACTTGTCATAATGGATTTATTTTATAAGAATTCTGTTCTTTTACAATTCTATTAACTTTTTGATAAAAACTACTCAAACAGAAACCATTTAACTTCTTATTAGAGTTGGTTTTCTTTCAAACGGAATTTTTAAATAACTAATTGTAATTTCAATAAGGTTATTTTTTATTAGAACTTAGTATTCTAGTTCGTTTTAACAATTCTGTAATGGTGGCAAGACTTGAATACTGATTGCGTCTCCTTGATGATAAAATAAATATACTAAACTGTGTGCTTTCAATTTTAGAAGTAGGGTTTGAGAAGTTTTTGTTTTTATTGAAAAACAACAAACGGGGAGCAAGTAAAAATTAATAAATATTCTAACGGGTCTGGTTGATGGACTGCTCGATTATTAGCTACAGGATTTAGAAAAGACCTTTAAAACCAAGCTTTCACCATATTATAACTATCCTTTTTACCATGCACAATCAGCCTATAATGTTTCCACTGCCTGAGGACAGGCGTTCTCTCGGTGACAGGGAGTCGGCGGCCGTAATCCACCACGCGGGCCCAGTGCGGGTCGTCACATATCTTTGAATATTCGGTTCTAGAATACGCCGGTTTCCTCAGCATATTTTCCTTCACCATTTTGAGAGCAGTGGTGATGAAATAATTTACACAAAGTAAAGCGCCTGTCAGGTTCAAACCTACGACAGCTCGTAAGTCGCGGCTGTTACTATTGGGCAACCACCGATTTACCATGAAAACGCTAGAACTTTTATGAATGTTAAATGCAAACCTGAAATGGAAGCTAAATAATATGTGTAATGTAGTATAAAATTATATGTTAATGCAACACCAACAACGCCCGCTTATGACCACAGGTGGCATAGCTAGCCGCTAACCCAGTTTCACACGTTAACCATTTCAAAGTTGGCTAAATATCTCACGGAAAAGTTGTTGAGTTTTAACTATGCTAAAAGCTCTTGCAGGCCGTGTGAAATCCTAAACCAGCGAACACATAGCTTTAATGGACCGCCCTATGTGTGCCCCGAGACTTATAAATACACGCCGCATTATGTGGCTTGGCTCATGATAAAATTGCGTATGTGTACATGGCTTATACACGTTTGTACCAGATTTTGAGGCGAATTAGGTCGCCGATTTCAGAGGGATGAGTAATTTATAGGTTAGTTAATTTTGAGATAGTTGATATAAATGGTTCTGTTGACCTATATTAGGCATGTGGAGGATGTCGGTAATGATTGGTGTTGTCCTAAATCGTTTGATTAGAGTCTAGGTTGACGTTAGTTACAGATGTTGATAGACGATTCATTTGATAAGAAAGGAAATATAAAATTGGGCATTTTAATAGGCTCGTGAGATGTTTCACGTTAAGTTTTATAAACTTGTAAGGTATTAATATTATATTATAAAATAAATTAATATGGAAACGAAACTTATATCACTATTCTTTATATTCTTCTTTATTTTTCTTCTTCTTATAGTTTTCTTCTTTTTATTCTTTTTTTTTCTTTCTATTTTTTAAATATTATAGAAGTTCACAGTCACATATTATTATTCTGTATTGATTGAAAGTAAATTGAGGCAATTAAGGTTTTGTGGCCAAATATCTGAAGAATCTAAATATAATTAAACAAGAGAGGAGAGATTGAGTCAGACTAGCATATAGATTGACTTTAATATTAGGATATAAATAACTTTTCTTTGAAATATCTTTATATAGGTACAAAGACCTTCTCCTTTTCCTAACCTAATTTATTTGGCCTAAATCGAATAAGGTTCTACCTACGTTCCTTTGTTCGAGACTGGGTTACAAATTACAAAACCCACTTGAAGGTATATAACACATATTAAGGAATCCAACTCTTAATGTTTGACCTAAACATGTTTGTTGGCGTAAAATATTATGTTTATAGTCACTACATAGTGAACCCAAACAAAGAAAGGTGGCAATGGCGAGGAGAATTGGACGTAAAGTTCAAATGTGAATCTCAGTATTTGAGTAATAAAGTAACCCTTTTAAATTTTAATTTTACGTAAACATTTTATTTAAATGTGAATGTGACCCGTGACCCCAATTCGGGGAATCTTACGACCTTAGTAACGTGAATATACCATAGTTAGGTTAGGTTAGATCGTAACAGGTATAGACAAAAACAAAAATCATTTTTAATTCCATATAGACACTTAAATTACTTTAAAACATGATAAGTTAATTCTTCTCTCTAATAATATTTGTTGTTTGTAAGTTACATTAGTCGTGATAGTTACTGTCTAGGTAACATTGACACAAATACATAGTAACGTCACTAAATAGTTTAGTCGATCATCTATTCATTCTTTAAGCTCCGTATAATTCAAAATCATATCACGCTCCGCCAACTCCACTTAGTGGCTACGCGACTACGGCGTAGCAGTTGCGTAGCCGTAGTCGCGTAGCTCTCGTAGCACGGAAGTTACTACATAACTAATAAGATTAAGTCCGTGTATTTATTACGAACAGTATCAGATATTTTATGTTCACTTTATTTTATACTGGAAATTGTCTCATAATACCGTTGTATTAAAAGTAAGTTTACATTTTGTTTATGTTGTTTTTAATGCAGTTGCTAGCTCTAGTTTTAACGGTTGTAGTATAGCGGAATGTTTTTCTAGGAGGCCATTGTTCCTGCGAATACTATGCCTTACAGATTTTTATAGTTTCGAGACTGCGCTACCCTTTTTTCATCAACCCGTTCTGATTATTGCCCAGTTCCTCTAATTTTTAGGTTGATTATGCTACACTTTTGATCAAAGTACGGAACCATTCAAACGGGCAGTTACATCAAAACCTTGCACAAAATGATAGGTAACTCATACCATATTGCTGTTCATAATATGACCCTCCAAATATTATAATATACGGGTGGAGGAATTAGACCGCGATATTTCCGAGCAATAAATTATAAAAGTGATGTCTTTTGGGTAGAGGCGGTCGTTATGGCATCGTAAATAATCGGAGCCATTCCCCCCCCGCCCCCCTTTTCCGGCAATATCCCAAGGAAGGAACTAGCCGGACTGCGAACTACTGCTTCCTGTAAAACAGCTGACGTGAGCGGTTTCTTTTAGTGGTCGCCATGTTTATTGCGCTTTTTTCGGGCCCTTTGAGGGGCTTATGAAAATTGTGGGAGTTTCGCTGTGAGTTGGTAGAAATGTGTTGGCAATATTCGTTAGTTCGATATACTACATGAGATTTAGACACTGATGGTCAGTATTTGTCAATTTGTGAGGTTATGCTATTGTTCTTCGGTATTGGTTGTTTTTCATTGTCCGCATATGATGTATAGTCTATAGGCCTCGTAATTGCTTTACTACTCTAAGATTGAATGACACTTGCACGTCATATTAGGATATTTCATATGGTCTATTTTTCTGTGTCAGGGGAAAAGTGGTAAAGCGAGGTCGTGTCTAATTATTCCTTATCTGAGTATCCGCATATCTGAAGTTTGTATCTGAAAAAGGCACCCATCTTAATTCTGACAGATATTATTAATGCGAAAGTGAGTTTGTTTGTTTGTTACGCTTTCACGCTAAAACGGCTGAACGGATTTGGATGAAATTTAGCACACGGGTAGACCATGACCTAAAAAATAAAAAAAAATAAAAAAAATAAAAAAAATATTCAAGTATAAAGTAAGAGAGAGAAGAGAGAGTCCTGGAGAAGGACTAAGGCTACTTTTGATCCTGTATCGCAGACGAAGTCGCGGGCAACAGCCAGTCATTTATATAATGATTCCTTTTATTTGAGAAGTATATTACAAATATAATATCACCTAACAAAACATTACTTATAGTTAGTATTTAAAATTGAATTTGCCAGTTACTGCAGTGCTTTCAAGTTCTAGTTATTGTTAGGACAGTTGCAAAGCTAGTGTCCAAATCTATTCACTGATTCCGGTTCGTAACTTTGTAACATCACTGAGTTTGTCATTGAAATGCGTTCTGTTCTCGACTGTACTCGCCAGCGTATTTCATCGAAATAATTTTTAATCCCTTTTCATATCTCTTCATGAGTGTACCTGCAAGGTTATTAGAGTGTGTAATATTTTAAAAGGTTTTTTTACCTTATTTGGCATTTTCGAAAAAAACATTTTGTCCTTTTCGCAAATTCTATATGCTCTCAAAAATATAAATAATATTATGAAGGGGAGCTTTTGTTAATCTATACTTAAGTGTTTTGCAAGTAGGCACAAGTACCTAAACAGACGCCTACTTTACAGAAATAAAGAAAATGCACGACTGGAAGAGAATATTATATTGTATAGTTTAGGCAAGAATCAAATTAATTACACCATGTAGATTTAGTTTAAAAAGTGTGCTAATCTATATTCGAATTGATGCAAAACATTGTTCAATCAGCATAGTGTGATGTGTATATTACATATGCTGACATCCTCATTGACCTATATTAGAGTTTGAAACATTTATAACATTAGTTTGAACACGCTTGTAGTTTACTGCCCCTTGACACGATATCGTGATAGCACTCATTAACAACAAATAATTTACGACTGTTTGGAACAACCAATTTTGTTACGAAAACTAAGAATATTACTAATATTATTATTACCAACAGCTTAAAATTAAAAAATTAAAAAACCCCCGGTACAATTCCAGGTAATGCAGCAGTATCGGTTCAAGGTTACTTTGTCCTTCTAATATCATTGAAGTAACAGAATACTAAATTTCGAATCGATCAGACCTGTGGAAGATGCGCACATCCAATCATCAACTAGAAAAGAGCCGATAATCTTCAAACGGCTGAACTGATTTTCTTGAATTGTAGCTAAGAACACTCTGGATCAAGACAACTTAAAAAAAAACAAAATCGGTCCAGCCGATTGGGAGCTACGAGGGAACAGACAGATACATACACAGACACACAGATACACACGCTAAACTTATAACACCCCTCTTTTACCGTCGGGGGTTAAAAATGAAATAAGTTAAATTCACAGAGCACGGAATTGCCGCGCAGCCGTGCCGGCAGCGTCTAGAGAAAGCAGTATGTATTAATAAAATTCGTTGAGCGCACAACTTGTCACTTACCGTCTTCAAAGCCGTCAGTTTCTATACGTCATTTGTGTTGTCGTGCAAACAAGCATCATCTTTCCGACCCCTTGACAATTCAAAAGTGCCAGTAATTGGTTTATTTGAAATAAATGCTTTGAGTTGGAATAAAACGGTGACACGCTTGGTTGGTGTGAAAAATGCCGCCTCTCCTTTTGGACGCCGCCGCAGTCGGGCAAAAAGTGGGAAAATAAAATAATCTGATATCTTTTTTTCTTTATAAAAAAGCTGATAAAAAGATTCAGTTAACGATATTTTTTACGCTATCTTGAGTAAAAGAAACACATAATACTGATTTTCATTGATTGTCCTGAAGCACGTTTATTTGTTTGGCTGGATATGGGTCAGGATTTTTGGTAGTTGATTTTATTTAGTCATTTTCTTCGTAAATAGTGATTTAATAAAAAATGGTTAATTTTGTATGGACTGTCAGACAGTTCACAGATATGCTGTTCAACGTACTCTGTAGGTTCAAGTATGCTACATGTTATGCTCGAACATAATGCCTACCTATGTGTAAACTAAATAAAGAATGATCATCGTGACCACAGACTTATAATAGCCTATTAAGACCACACTTAAAAAAAAAAAAACTCTTTTTTATATTTTGTGTGTACAGTACGGGCTTTAACCTGACATGATATTTGCATGTAACCCTCTCAAATCTATTATAAATACGAAACAAAAATATTTAATTTGTCCCTCCAAGGGCAGGGCTCCCCGATCTGACAAATGTATGATATGGAAAAGAAAATGTAACAAATGCCTTCCTCATCGTGTTCGCTCGTTAATGACAGTTAAACTGAATTCTTTACAATTATTTGAGTTTTAACTTAAAAAAGTATTTGATGTACAATCTGATATTTGATATTGATACTTGATTTAAAGACATGTGGTAAATAATCATATTTTCTTTCTTTCACGAGGAACTTTTCTTAATCTGTGATGATTTGTATATATACCAACAAATGCGTCTATCTACATCACAATATTATGTATTACCTACACCTAGCTATATCCTAGCATATATCCTTGAACCTAATCTATATCGTCTTCCCCAGGCGGTGACGCGGCGCTCGCGTCAGTCGACATCGGCACAATGGTCGAGATCATTCCGCGGGGGAGCGCCTCCGCATGACGACGTTGACGTCGATGACGTGTTCTTCACGCCGCCGACGTCAGCCACGCCACTGCAGCATCACGATGAAGCTGATAATGTTGATGGATCTAAGGGGTGAGTACAATTGGTTAAATATAATTAATGATGAAATGTGGGTTTACTATAGATACACCTCTTAGAATTAGAAAAAATCTATTTATTATTACGTAAATTGTTTTATTCGTAATTATCTTTATAAATTATCTTTATCTTTATCTTTATCTTTATCGTAGTAATAGGCAAATCCTTACAGTACCTACTGTAGAACTCTAAGAATTCTAGCAGCATCGAGACAACGCGGGAGCGTCGCTTAGCAGGCTACACAGGCTGAAAAGCCTGTGTTGATTTTATCTACTATTCATTTTCAACAAACTGATTTACATCAGCACGTCCAAAACAATTCCCATCATATTAAATAATCGACTCCTACAATTAAAACTGCATCCAAATTCGCTTGATTGTTTGAATCTGATTAATTTCCAGCCAGCAGCATTTTTCTGCCAGCTTGAATGATGTAAGGTACCCTTTGGCAGGCAACCTTTGCAGTTCCTATATCTAAACAAAAAACGATCAAAACCGACCCATTATTCTGCAAGTTCATATTTCATTGTTATAGCAAAGTAACAAATACCCTGCTTAATAATGCAACGATGTAGATACATAGACAATGTACGTGGTAATTCCGTGGTAATTCCCGAACTTCATAACAGAAGATGAAGCTGTAATAGCGGTATGAAGCCGCGGTACTAAGTAAACCACGTCAAGTTGTAGCATCTAAGTTTGCCTAATAATCCTGTTCCAACCAGATCTAGCTGCGCCATACTGTCAGCTCGACAGATTAATTACCTCGTTTATTAAATAATGCAACTTGTGAGGACTATAACATGTAGAATATAGTGGTTTATTTTTATGTTAGCTATACAAGCTACGGTTTATAGGACAGGTCTAACTATGCAGGGGCCTAGACGAAGTTCATTCTATCAGCGATAATGATTATGGAAAAGATAAAAATGTATTCAATTGACATTATGCTACCGAAAAACTTAATTTTGGCGGCCTCTACCGTCACAAACGAACTACACTAACGTATCCCGCATCACGATATCAGAGTTATCCCACACGATTAACTTATTATACAAAAGCCCGACAAAAAGAGTGAGTGAGAGTTTCTGGAGGACTACTGCCGGTAGTCCTCCAGAAACAACACCGTGCGGAGTATCTTCCCGTTTCTATGGAGAATGAGGAACTTTCTACTCTGTTCCATAAACCTTTGTAGAAATATGAAACGCTTTGAAAGCAATTGCCACTTTTTACCTTTAGGGTTGCGGGAAAGTCCTAAAGGAATATCGTGGCAACACAGGCAACTGAATTAACACGTGTGGGTTTTAGTGAGAAAGAGTCTGACACGCCCTCGCCCGGAGAAGTTTTTTGATATTTTGACAACAAAAAAAGAATAAAAAAAAGGTGTGCCTGCAGACAACGACCAGTTATAGTATATTCCAAGAACTTCACAGGTCTGTTCTGATATATGCACCTGTACATGTAGACCTCTATAGTGAACCGTAGCGTGTATGATTGCCGTTAAACATTAGAGACAAACTCTGAAATATGAAAACAATCTGCTGTTCCACAAAATTTGTCCCTCGTTTAACCTGGACTACACTAACAATCTAACAGTGGTGTTTTCAATCACGACCACATGCGGTTGCTTGCGGGGCTCATACTTAGACGCGCGTGCATTTTATAACAGGTAGCTTCTTTAGATGGAGTTACCCAGATTTTACTATTTTTTTTGTATTTATTCACTACTTCTGAGGACTGAGTTTACATAGTTTTAGAGGACAATTTAACCGCATAAAATATCAATTTCTTATGAGTAACTTTCAAAAAGTATCATGGGAATGATAAATTGTAATTAATTTTCGCTTTATTTGAAAGCTTGATGTGAACTATCGTCCGGGCGTGCGGTCGTTGGCATTCGGGTGTATTTTTCTGTATTTTTCGCCTGATTTATTTCATGAGTTGAACCGAGTTCAAATGGTAACGTTCTTAATTAAGTTGGTTTCGATATGTACCTACAACCTTGTTTTGTCTTTATCTATTAACTTTGATCGATTGCAAAAAGATTATTATGAATAGCAAAAAATCGCACTTTGAACAAAACTGGTTCATTTGTTTCTTTAGAAAACAATGTGGTTTCAGGTGAATTGTAGAAACCACGTCTTTTTTGTTTTATTATTTGATGGTATCACTGTTACATAAATGACGATATGATTTAACAGAATCTAAAAAAATATTTTTATTACAGATTTACTTGTTTAAAAATTTATCTTAATGTTACCTACACTTTGATACATTTTCACAATAGTTTAAGAAGACAAAATAAAAAATAAAAAATTGATGCCAACATGTTTACACTATTACATGAGCAAACGCCTGAATAACTATGTTTTCGAATCCTTTGTTTTTGTCAGAATTATGGCGACGAATCAATACAGTAAGTCATGTCATGACACTTAATCTTCAAAGTTTGTACCTCGTCAGACAAACGTTGGACTTTTAATGTTCTTATTTTTGTTTTATGCAAATCTTAATTTTTATTGATTGTAATCTTTTGCGAAGCGAACGATTTTAGCTTTAAAATTGACATAAAATATTTTAGAAAGCGGTTTTCTAAGCTAGTTTAATCGATTTTATTATTTAAATTTTTCAAAGTTAATTAAAAAGGTTTTCAGAATTCGTTTAATAAAGTGTGGGTTTACTTTTAGAGAATTTTCTACCAAATTTTTTAGTTAACTAATATTTCATGTTGAAATACTTTCTTTTTACATACGGTAAAGTCCGTCACCACAGTGGACGAAAGGAACGCACTGCAGCTATGTATGTATGTTGTGTAAAAGCAAATAATAAAAAACAGACGCCTCATCGCGCATGCGTACTTCACGCGGGTATCAGTCCCAAATCTTTGTGACAAGGGTCTGTGATCGGAGATTAAATCTTCGGACTATGCTAACATACGTAGCGTATGTCTATACATACAAATAGCTATGTATGTAGCTATGTACACTGTACAGGGTTTGAGTTTCAGATTTTGCAAGAACGAAATGAAAACTATGAGGAAGATAGTTTAGTAGGTTTTGTAAAAAGACAGTGATAAAAATTTACAGTGTGAACGGGTATGAGAGGACAGTATAGGCCTGTCAACAAGATACTTAATACAGTGTGAGTCTTCATAATGTGCACATATCGAAATGGGGGAATCTATGCTTAATTTTATCGACGGAAAAAATAAAAAATAAAATCTAAATACATTTTTTTTTCCATTTTTTTTTATTTAAAAAAATTCGTCTTATTGATTTTTTTTTACGATTATTGTAAAAATTGATTAAAAAAACAGATTTTTGGACGAAATACCTGTTTATTTTCAATTGAGGGTTTTTTGGGTTTAATTGGGAGGGGTTTTTCCCACAATTTTCATTTTATAAGAACACTTAATTACTACCAATCATTATGGAGTTGAGTTTGTTTCATCGCGATAGATCATTTAAAAGTTACACCGTTTTTTTACATTGGGGTAAAAAATACAAAATAAATAAAAAAATAAAAATAGATTTTTTTAAATATTTTTTCCGTTTGTCAAATTAAGCATAGAATCCCTCATTTCGATATGTGCACATTATGAAGACTCACACTGTGTAATAGAAAACAGTCTGCAAATCGACAGTTAGTAGGTATTGTTCAACAGTCAACAAAACGAAATTACGATGATAACTAAAGCACATAATTGCTAAAATACTTTACATCATTCTAATGAAACTAGACACGGTAGGTAAATTCATTTTCCATTTATCCTCGCAAAGGTAAGGAAAATATAAATAGAAATAGAAGTGAATAAATAATTACTCGTTGTACTATCAAAGTGAGGACGCCATAGAAGGCATTTCTTTGATACAAATGAATTTTAAATGTAATTACGAAATGCTCATTATCTCTCATTAATTGGGATACATTTGTGGGTAACAACAGCGCGTTCAGTTTTTTTTTGGGTTTTCTCCACTCGTCTATGGATTATACCATAGAGGAGTTTCGTTCCTGAAAATAAACGTATTTTGTGGTTTCAACTGGCTATCTATTACAGTAAAAAGTTTACCCCTGTGGCAGACGAACGGGCGGGCAGACAGACGGGCGTAGGCTTAGTAATAGGGCTCCGTCGAAACACAGTTTTACATTACCTCCGTTTACAAATGTTTATTTCTGATTCCAGGGCGAGATCCCCAATCGGTTCAAACAGCGTGGAGTACCGAAGGCCCGAGCGGAGTGTGTCGTGGGGTGCGGGGGGAGCGCGCATCCACACACCGATGCTCGAGCCCCTCGCAGACAATTCCAACAGAAGGCAGTTCGGCATGGGCGTTGTTGGTAGATTCTTTAGGTAAGGACTGGAATATCATCATTATTATTATCATCTGCCTAGGCTGTTCCCAGGTATGTTGGGATCGGTTTCCTGTTTAACCGGGTGCAGCTGAATGCCAGTATTTTACATGGAGCGACTGAAGCCAGATACTGGGTAACACCTTGGATACCCTTTGGTAATATTGGCTGTCAGACTTTCGGAATTCTGGCTAACGACCGGCAAAGATCAACAGCAGGTGGAAAATTATTTAATTCATTATCAATTTTATAGACAGCTGTAATGAACAATCCTAACGGGTGGTAAAATAATGAAATCGCTTGGCGAGACACAGTTTAATATCAAACTATTCCGAAAATTCCAGATGTTTTTCGAAGGTCTACGTCAAAATAACTTTCGGCAGAACATTTTTATAACACGAGTCTGGGATTAGGCTGAAAGTAACGAAGATTTATGTAACGCACAGATAGCTAGTTCAGCCAACCATGCTGGCAAATTGAGGACAATCCTTAGGTTGCTGCGAAGGGATCCAGTTAATTTAGTGCTGATCCTTCCAGCCTTAAATCAAGGGACATATTTCTTTAACCAAATGTTGTAAAGTATAAGGATTTGGTATATTGTAGGTCGTTGCTTTGTTAGGCCAGATATTATCTGACCTGACTACAAGAAGCTTATTTAGCCGTATCAATGATAAATCTTTTTGTGTACCGACTGACATATTAACCTGAAACCTGATGACCTGAAAAAAATGTTTACAATAAAAAATGTTTAAAAAGCTTTAAATGTTTAATAATAAAAACATGTGAACAACGATGTTACGCTCAATTTGACGTACAGTAGATAAACATGCTTCTTACATTACAAAATGATCTGACAAGGCTCCAAAGTTCTAATATCATCCTGTTTCCCAAGTCCCAACAAAAAAGTACCCCTTCAAAACCAAACGAATCGTAAAAACAACTTTTAGTACATACCGAAAAAGTTGGAAAACGCTTCGTTTTTAAGCCTTTTTGGCGCAAAACGCTGGGGAAAACAAAGAGCGAGTATAGCAGTTGCTGAGAGAATTATTTCCACGCGGTCGACGACCGGTATCGACCCATCGCGCAATTATTAAGGAGTTCCACGGAGGGGCGTTCTTGCTGTTTTTATTTTGTTTAGCCTCATACTGCTTCAATGTGTTGGTCTGTGTACCTAGTCTTGAATATCTCACGATCTGCAGGAATCGAAAGTAATTCATTGTAGGGTCAGACTATATTTTTTTAATTAATTTAAAATTAATTTGGCTAAGTAGTTATCGGCATCAGCAGTCGTGTTTAATATCGAATTCAAGCAGGTTTCATAACACGTTTAGTGCTTGGAAACGTACATTCATCTTGTAAACATCAACTAAAAGATCAATGCAAATTATTTGACCTTTGATGCTACCTACATTTTTTTTCTCGGAACTTAAGCTTTTAGGAATTGCTCTAAACAGTCCTCTACATAACCGTAATTGCAGTAATAAGTGAATATATCCATCATGAACATTCCCCAATTAGTATTTTCGGGAGTCCTTTAAAAAAAAAAAATGACTGTCGCGTTCCGTTTGGCAGACGATTAGGTACGCAACAAAATTTCATTTTTGTAATTAACAAAAATAACAAAGCTAGTAATTGTTATTAATGTGAAAAATTACTTTTTTTTTATTTGAACTATGTGTCTGAATCTTGACTCGTCCCGAGTAAAGTTTGATTTTCGATCAAGTTTTAGTTAAGTATACCTACATTTAACTGTTTACTGAAGGTCCACACAAAATAGGTTGGCGTACCGGACCCGGACCGCGGTCCGCCATTTGGTGACTTTTGATCTAGGACAAAGTGTATTAAATGTATCCTTGAGAGCTGGCTTTGACCTACTTTATTTTGTTTATTTACTAGTTATAATACGGTGACGTCGATGCCATCCAAATATTACCTGCCTATTCAATATTAACTCTATAAAATTAGAGTGGTGCTCTATTAAAGGACTTGTTTTGGCTGTAAATATTCATGATATGTGGAAGATATTCCGTATTTCTATTATTGGCTTTATGTATGACATGTCATGATGATTGATGTGGCTGGTAGCAGCTGGATGAGAGTTGCTGAAAATGGAGTTGAATGGTGTAAAGGAGAGGCCTATGCCCAGCACTGACTTCTGTAAGCTGATAATGATGGTGCTGTGATGATACAATGTACATAGGTACTTAAGCTGCCACAGCCAACTGTTTTAAAGTATTATTTTTATATTAAAGAAAGCTACCTGGTACCAGGTTAACAGTAGATAGTAGGTAGTCTCGCTCCGTATTTACAATATTATTATTGGTGTGGATTTGACCAACTTCATTCCATATTTAAAATCGCCTGATGGTTCGTGGGTCAGATAGTAAACCCCATTTTTTAGAATAGCTGAAGCAGTTGAATATTGACTACAAAGCGGTTTCTTGGAATAATAATATCAAAGAAATTGACAATGATCGAACGGAAATGATTAAACCAGGGAAAGGAAAATGTTATTTTTACTTCAATTGAATTATTTAATTCAGCTAGAGCTACGTTCATTTTGTTTGAGGTTTAGATGAAACAAGTGATCGAATTTATGATCGATTACACGATTACATTTATTGTTTTTTACTTGTTTAATGCTCTGTGCCGCGCTGACCTGCAGGTCTCGCCACAATAGATTAATTAATTTGTCAAGTTCTCCAAGAATCGCTTTTCGAAATATTAATCTCTCTTTTGATAGGTATTGTTTTGATTTTCCCTAGTTTTTTTTTTTAGCTGTCATAAAAAACACATTTTTTTATTAGGACCTCCAAGAAAAGACAGGTAAACATAGGTATACACAATACATGACACATAAATAATGGGCAAAATCAGGTATTAAGTAGGTGTACTCATACACTTATAAGAAACCAATAATAAAGTTATCAACTAAGCTAAACATGATTAAAGAGGGATATTGACATTGCTGGATTGTGGGCATGTTTAGAAACTCAACTATAAGCTATAATTTTACAGTGCCACCAGTGCAGTGTGATTACCACGTCGGAAAACATCATCAACACAACTTACTTTAATTAACGAACTAGGAACATTCTAATGAATCTTACTTAAAGTAACAAAGAGAGATTAAAAAATAATACTGTACCTAACTGTACGGTGTCGTTCTCGCTCATAATTCACCTGAGCCTCCTATATATCACGGTGTTTACGCCAAGTCACACTTAAAAGTTGCTGTAATGGCTTTTTGAATTAATACTTAACTACTTCGTTGATACGACGTCAGTAATTTATGGTGAAATGCATTATGCCAATTATTCTCCGTAGAACTTATTTTTTTTTTAAACATTCTCAATTGTTTTTGCAGCGAGTTGGAGATAAAATTCCAAAAAATAGGACTTGTTTTTCTTTGTCTAGACTATTGAACTAAACTATAAGTATAATATTAGTCTGTCTAGTCTAGATGTTAAGTTGAGCTTGAAGTGGTCCGCAATTAGAGGTGCTGTATGAATATGTATGTACCTTTCTCATTCGTCACTCCAACACCGATCACACCAATCTCTTAATCTGCTTCCCATGACAAAAGACTAACGTTCAAACTTACATTCCAGGCGTTCGCTCCGCAAGTCGATGGCGCATCACGAGGAGGTGGCACGACAGCTCGACGAGTTGACGGATTATCGCCCTTATTTCACGTGGTGGGTGAGCACAGTGCAGACCCTGGTGCTGCTACTGTCACTCCTCTGCTACGGGTTCGGACCTGTCGGGTTCGGCAGGCATACACACTCGGGACAGGTCCTGGTGAAAAGCTTGAGCTTACAGCAGGTAAGTTGAGTATCATTTGTTTTTGAGAAGTATATGGTTGACTGATGACTTATGACGATCAGTTGAGAGTTTAGATAATGAAAATCAATACCGATAATATTAATTGCATTAAACCAGTAAATTGCTTAGTGCTATCATAAACAAAGCCCGACTTCAGCCACTACTGGGCAAAAGCCTCTGACTGCTTATGCCCATCCTCAAGCTCTTGTGCAAGTCTCATTCTGGTTCTATCGGATATGGCAACAATGTCTCCTGTCTCCGATCTCGCTGGCGGACGACCGATACTCTTAGCCGCTTTAGGTCCATCTATCAGTATCATGCCTTATAAATAAAATATATAGAAAGTGGTGATAGTTTTTTTAGGGTGTTAGAGCTAGCTAGTTAGGTGTTGGAGCTAGCTAGCTAAGCTAAACAAGTTACCGACGAACTTGAAAAATAAATCTCCGTAATTCATCTCTCAAGATAAGTCAAACAATTGAGTGGGTCTGCTGAAGATTTTCGGACGAAAGCTCAAAACAAATCATTCATGCGATGAACTCATGAATATGACAAGTAAATTATATGTAGACTTCTCCTTATTCAACCATACCCGTGCTCATTTTCTAAGAATCGGAAAGAAATATAAAGTATGAGCCGTCTCTTACATTTTTTTTACCATGATAAGTCTGATCATTCACAGTTTCCAACACATTGCATATTGATTGCCTACTTTATTTACACTTGAATAGGTAATTTTATGTGGCGTCACATATAAAACCTTTTTTAGGGGACTGCGTTCAAAATCGTGAAATGTTTATGCCCTTTACGGGGTTATGATGGTCCCAAGTGATTTTAAGAGTTCACACGTCATGTGAAAAGTTTTCTGTTTTCATGGTTTAGAGCTAATTAGCGATGGGTTTTAAAACTGTCACTCTCTGTTAGAACTCCAAAGTGTTGGAAAGTTAACGACCTGCTTACAGACAGATACTCGTAAACATCACTTGTAAAGTTGTACTAGAATAGAGTTCAACAACAAAAAGTTAAACAACGGATAAAGGGTCATCCCAGTTAAACGCCAAGTGTAGTCCATCACCCAGTCTAAGTGTTTAAATAAGTATGACATCTTTTCCCGAAAAAAAAGGAGATTTTGAACAAGATATACCTAGCAATAACTTTATTTATTTTTTGATCTGTATTTTATTACGAAAACTCTTGAAAACGCTCCCTACATAAATATAAGTTATATTTACGAAAAAACTAAAATAATTATACGTATAGTTACGTCTATTTTAGTCATACGTGCGTCACTTTATCCCTCAAAATCCGTTTCTTTGTTTAAGACTTAGCATAACAACGTGAAGCTTTTAGACAAAACACACTCCTCTCAGATTTAATGTCTCAGAATGAGCTGAACAGTGCCCAATATTGACTAAAGTCGATTTATTGGCACATCATTTTGTTTTTCTTGGATTTAAAGGAGTATTTAATCATTGGTTTCATTTTTAGAGAGAGAGTTAAAATCTATTCAGAGAGTTTTAAAATCGATTCTTGAATACTCAAATGTTTAAATAAAAAGCGTACAGAAGGCATTTAGTTACAGTAGGTTAAATTAAACGTTTTTAAACAAAATCTTCCCTATATTATTGGAACTGGACAAACACTCTTATTGACATTGCAATTGCCAGATTTCATACTGATTTCTAAAATGTAAAGTACCACAGGGAATGAGTATTTACTATTTTGATATGCGATACATTGCAAGGCAAAAACAGCAAAAAAAATATGCAACTATACCGAGAAAGAACTTTGCGACGCAAGGCAAAGCGTCACAAAGTTTGAAAAATTCAGTTTTGCAATACATTTCAAGGCACGACACAAAAGCACTCGTTGCAACTATACTAAAAAGAACCAAGATCATAAACTTGATATGAAATTAACAATTAGTAAGTAGCAACCACAAAGGGTGTACGTATTCATTGTGACGCAAGGGAAAGCGTCACAAAGTAAGAGTATTAGTGAGCAAGCTCCGAATGTAGGTCACACAGTCTTTGTGAGTCGCCCCTTTTGTCTGCTTTTTGCTGCTTACTGCAGTCTTTCATGATGCTATCTTTTAGCGACGAGTGACCGCAAAAGGTCTATGTAATTTTCGTTGATTGTACTTTTAGTTGTTTTTGTTTCTATTAATAATGGGTTTGAAGCGGGTAATTTTGATACTTGCGCTTTCTTTGGGAACAAAAATTGTGTAAAATTATTTTCGTGTCGTAGGACCAGCTGGATATTTGCGTAACATATTAACGTACAATACCATTGCCTTTCATTTTGCCAATTCAACAATCATTCATTGCGGTATTTACGTTGTTTAGCAGATGAATTTTTCAAACCAATAAAGCAATGGATTAGTAATTTCCTTCAAAATCCTTCGGATTGTGATTGAAAGTAAACCCACGTAATTGCAGTTTAGGTTTTTATTTTTCAAGTTGTAAAGTAGGAGTATTTTTGGATTTAATAAATGTGATACCTATACAAACCCTGAGATACTTTTACAATTATCCTCGAAATGTCACTTACAAAAGAAATCTCAATGCTTCAGTAAGTATGTCTATAGTCTAGCCAACTTTCATTAGTAGACATAATATTTTTGAGCGTCTACAAAGACACAATGTATTTATAAAGCCCGCAATATTCTTGATATATCTCGTTTCAAACCGAAGAACTTAAAGCTAATGAGTTCTCTTTCGAGCCCAGGTACATAAGTACATCTGAGTTATTAGTTCTTAGATAGACAGCCCATTTAGACCTTTTACAAAAATAATAGCTCCTTTACAAAAAGTATTTTTAAAGCCTGTGGAGAGTTATTAAATAACAAACTGCTGTTTCGAAGCTACTTGTAAAAAGCACAACACAACAGTACAGTCTGCGATTAAAGTCGCTTACCATTTAGACTTTTAATTATTTCTTACACTATCAAACTTATTATTATTATTATTTTCTTACAATCAAAATTATTGTAGTTCACTCTTCAATATTTTTACCAAACATGCTTAACTTAACTAAAACTATTTATTAACAAACTAAAATAAGGCGTCGAGAAATTCATCCGCATCGCTGTAGATTATTAACTTGGCCAGAGGCTAAGCATTGCCATACAACTTGGTAATGCCACCAGTCTCTTGAGTACATTACTTGTCGACAGAAATGCTGATGAATTTTTCAATGCCATATATTTGGTATTAGTTTTGGTTAAACTGGATTCTAATTTGCCATCAATACTCTACTATTGTCTAACATATTCTCAATTATGTTCCAGGTTGAATGGGAAGAGCCAGCGTCATTTTGGCTGGGTCCTCGGGCAGCCGACCTTATCCACTTGGGGGCAAAGTTCGCTCCATGTATGCGAAGGGACGCGAGAATAGCCCGGGCAATAGCAGCATCAGCGCGAAGAGAACGGGACACGGCGTGTTGCATACGGAATGACGATTCTGGATGTGTGCAGTCGTCTAAGGCTGATTGTTCGGTGGGTATTACTTTCTCCTGGAGAAGTCATACATCATTAGTGACGTAATGTCATGTGTGTTTTTAAAAAGTATACAAGAAGCATGAATGAGCAAAAAGCGAATCTGATATGTAAGGAAGTACTGTTCGACGCAAAGTAGACCAATTCACGTAACTACAAAGTTTATTTGAAGTGCAATTCGGTCAAGTCTCGATCAAAACAACGTATTTCGTGTTCTCTCTCGCTGTCAGCTGTCAGATGCGCAAGCGTCATGTTCGCAGAGCGCAATAAGAGTCCATTCTACTGCTAAGTGCAGTTCAAAGATTACAAGAATACGGTTTGGTAATTGCATCGCAACTTTATCGGTGCGTCTTGAAATTACGTGAATTAGCCTACAAATCACCTGGTTTGTGTGATATGAGGTTTAAGACAATTTTGGTCCCTAATTTGATGTGTGTAAGGTTGTAAATACAAAATATTTTGTTGCTGATCTTTTTAATAGCGATCGCAGTTACCTACTACGTAAACCGTCTATCTATAGTATTCACTATGTGTAATGTTTCATTTTTGCGCACGCTTACGTATAGATACGAGGATTAATATCAAAGGTATGTTTCTGCATATATCTCGATAGCTCTAATAGGTTAAGATTATGTTAAGAAAGTATGTTCGTAAGCTGTTCAACTCCGCCAGCCAAAAGGATTGAAAACGGTCGGAAAGAACAAAACATTGACCTCTCAAAGAAAATACGGCAACATAGAATATCCTTTCCCTAGTAAACTGGCAAACGGATCGATAAGCGCAGTATATTGTTTTAAGGTGGATGCTCAAAGGTAGCCCGCGAAATTCTATTACGTTTTTTGCAATTTGCAGGTCTGTATCAGGTTGTATGTTGATCTAAATATGATTCGCGGCCTTATTAGATATTTATTTATAGAATTATAGTCATAAAAATAATCAATACAACTCTCTAATTTCATATAATTTACTATTGAATGACTATTTCATGAAATCATGACATTTGAGTTTTTATTCTAAGTTAAGGAGTTGTATTGCTGATTCTAATGATTATAATTCTGTAATCAACATGTAACCTGACACTGACCTGCAAATTGCAAAAAACGTAAGAAAATTTGAAATTCGCGGGCTACCATATAGCATCCTCCTTAAGCTCAAAAAGGACCCTCAGTGCTGATGGTTTATGCATCGACTTAGGAATACCTAGCCTGCTTGACACCAATCTTCAAAAAAACGATATCCAATCTTCAACAAAATTAGCTCAAGTCGTAGCATTAGTCGCAAGCCTCTGGGTTGCAAAAAACAAAATATCTGCCTCGTGATCTGCCTAGTTTTTTCTCTTTGTTGGAGTCGGCTTCCAGTCTAACCGAATACAGACTCCTGATTATATAGCTATTTTACATGGAGCGACTGCCTATCAGAGGTCCAAAATCAAGTTACTGGATACCACGAAACTCTAGGGTCTTACCAAGGATGGTTAGATCAGATTAAAATGAATTGTGCATGTTAATGTTTTTATCCCTAATTAAGTTAGCAAACGCTTTTCGCTCCATGGGTCACACCTAGTTTTGGGCGACACATAAGCTTGTCAACCGTGAACTTTGTTTTGTCTACCTTTCAGACGACCATCTCGACGTGGAAGAAATGGTCATCGGGAGAGTCGGGGCCTGGAGGTCGGATATCAGGGTCTGTTTGCGGATTAGATCCCAAGTAAGTACCTAACATTTTTTTACAGAAATACTTAGAACATATGAAATAGCCCCTATAACAGAAAAAAGCTAGTAATTTGCCATGGTTGCTTCATGTGAAAACTTGAAGCAAGCGAAAAAAAACATTTGGTAAAAGTTAATTTTCACCACCCCTTTTTTTATTAGAATTGCAGTGGGATAATAATGGTCTCGAAACGAGCACTGTTATTATGTTGTTATTCTGTGTGCTCTCAAGTCTACATAATAATCAACTACTTATTCTAAAAATTCCATAACCCTAATGAGAAAATTATTGCTGTTTAGTATATTTTAATAGTTTCATCACCATTTTTATTACTTACAGGTTCTGCGAAGCGCCGCGATCGATAGCACCGCACGAATGGCCAGATGACATCACGAAATGGCCGATCTGCCGCAAATCAGTTCTAGACGGGTCTGCGGCCGCTGGTAGGGCCGGCCACGCAGCAGAACACATGGCCTGTGAGGTTATAGGCCACCCCTGCTGCATAGGAGTCCATGGTCAATGCGTAATCACAACTAGAGAACACTGTGACTTCGTCAAGGGTTATTTCCATGAAGAAGCGTCATTATGTTCACAGGTTAGTTGATGTAGCTCTGTTCATTATTTATTTAAACTTTTCGCACTCAAAAAAGGTGCAAAGGCGGACTTAATGCCTTAAGCATTATCTACCAGTCAACCAAGGGTGCATAATCCACCTTAACGAGAAACAAAAGAGGCTTGGTAGTAGACATTGAAGTCCTCATCGGCATGGGGAGATTATGTTTTCTGATTTATATCTAAATGGCAATTATATTTCAAGCCTTGCCATTTAACTCCGTGCGGTTATTCTGTGCTCTGTGTATCATTTCTGGAAACTTTAAAACAGCTTTTTCTAAAAACATATCTGGTCTTTTTAACTTATCATCTCTACTTTCAATTTCAGGTCTCTTGTCTCGACGACGTCTGCGGCATGCTACCTTTCATGCGGCGACGTCGACCAGACCAGCTGTACCGTGCATGGACGTCTTTATTCGTCCATGCCGGTCTCCTGCACCTGGCTGCCACGTTGGCACTGCAATGGCTCTTCATGAGGGACTTGGAGAAGATGGCCGGGCCAGTTAGAATAGCTACCATATATTTAGGAAGTGGGGTCGCCGGGAATATGGCTTCGGCTATATTTGAACCTTATAGGGCGGAGGTGAGTCAACCTGTCGTTTGTTCTTTTCGTTTGGCTTATGGTCAGAGAG
This sequence comes from Eupsilia transversa, assembly GCA_914767815.1. Taxonomy (NCBI): domain Eukaryota; kingdom Metazoa; phylum Arthropoda; class Insecta; order Lepidoptera; family Noctuidae; genus Eupsilia; species Eupsilia transversa. The sequence goes on from OU611880.1 coordinate 6,252,716, forward strand.
TATATAAGTTACTGCTCCTTGGGTTCTTAAAGACAAAGTGCTTAGACATGTTATCTTACGTTCCAGGTGGGGCCAGCTGGATCACATTTCGGTCTTCTGGCGTGTCTAATAGTAGAAGTGATAGGCGCGTGGCCTCTCCTGAGGCATCCGAAACGGGCAATCTTAAAACTAGTCGGTATCGCCTTCGCGTTGTTCCTCCTGGGTCTTCTGCCCTGGATTGATAACTTCGCGCACGTCTTCGGCTTCGTGTTCGGATTCTTACTCGCGTACGCGTTGCTGCCGTTCATAACCTTCGGGCCTTACGAGAGGCGAAGAAAGATTGCGTTAGTTTGGGTCTGTATGGTGTCGGCGGGCGGGATGTTGTGCGCGCTGGTCGCGTTGTTCTACGCGGCGCCGGCATACGAGTGCGCGGCGTGCGCATACTTCACGTGCTTACCGTTCGCGCCGGACATGTGCGCGTCACAGGACGTGCGCGTGCGGCAGCTGGACGGGGTATGACGGCGCGCGGCCCGGGCGCCCCCGCCGCCGCCGCCCCCCCCGCCCCGCGCCCCCCTCGTGCGCCCCCGCGCTGTCCGTGTGCGCCCCCGTGCGCTCCGAGTGCGCTCCCGCGCCCCCCCAGTGCGCCTCCGCGCCCCCAGCGAGCCCGCGCCCCGCGCGCCGCGCCGCCGCCTAGCGCCCACAGCCGCCGCCCGAGCCCACGCCGTCGCTACCCATACCTCACATCGTCACCTCGCTATTACAGTTACACTGTTACAGAAACTCAATCTTCTCTTATTGCGCACTGGTAACAAAACAAACCCTCCTCACTGCCAGTCAAAGTGATGGCAACGAGATGCCATGACAATTTGGTCTCCTGTGCGCAATAGGTGTTAATGGTTTAGAATGACATGATGAGGACACAAATTGACAAGAAAAATGAACGTTTATCGAAATCGAAATGTTAATTGACTCACTGATCTGAATGGACAGTATCCATGTATATTACCAACTCATTCATTGTTGAGTTTCTGTATATAGTGTGCTGTGTCGCTCCTGCCCACTTGAACGAACGTGTCGGTATGTGTGAGCTCTAGTTACTATCTAGGCGATCTTTTAAGATTTTATAATCGTCGAACTAGACTATCATAAAGTGTATGCGAATATTTCATCGATTATTTATTTTATCGATAGAGACGTATTGTTGCGTGTTAAGATTTGTTGTTTTGTGGACTCATGATTTGTCCCGAATTTCAAGTGCGAATGGTCGAATTTATTTTTCCAGCATATTTTCGATGTCGTGATTTAAATCCCTGAAATATTTAATTCTAAAATCAATGTGTTAAGTCTGATTTTGTAAAGTAATTGACAAGCGATGTTCAGTAATGGCTGCCAATATACTCGTGAAATAAATTCGATCCAAATTGAATTTTAAATAAAAATAATTGTGCTAAATCCACGGATATAGAACTAACATTGCAGACGCGACTTACTGATGTAAATATTCTGTAAAATAAAATATTAAAGTTACGGTGGTAGGTGAGTCGTGTTAAGTGTGGTTACGTTTTGTCTGCGTGAGTCTTACGGGGGCCCCGTTACGTCACATTGTATATTATTAAGTCTGTATCTATACACGAGATTTTTACGTATGTACACAGAACTAATAATGATAACATTTTGCACACAATACAATTTAAACAAACAATAGTCTATTCTAATATTTCCTCTCCGTAAATGTGACCTAACGCGATCCCGTAACAGTGTCAAAATATACATAATTTAGTATATTACTAAATAATGTAAATATTATAACGTTAAAAACATATTTTTCATCTATTAAGTTCACCGTATATGAACGAATTCAGTCTATGTGTAAGTATTCTAATGGATTTTTGATTTCGTCAATTTATATAGCTGTATCAAGTCTGCGTAGATTAACATTTATTTTATATAATATGCTAGTGAATATATTATATATACCATTTATATTTAGGGATATTTATTTTACTACAGACAGTTTAGGGGAGACTTTATCGTTCACTATCATTCATACTTTACATGTTTTATTACGAATTTACATTTAATACTAGTCACTATGTTAATTATAATACTTTTTAGTTTAAAGGATGTAAATATATAAAATTAATCAAGCGAAAGTGGTGATCATTGTAATTAAACAGTTATTTTGCTAAGGAATGATAATCGAGATTGCGTGTGTGTGTGTGTATGTTTTGTACAACTGGCACGAAATCATTGTAGATACTGTACTTCGGGAGTTTTATGAAATATGTTTTTACTCTTAAATTGCGCACAGTTTAGTTCTATTAATGTTTCCGTTCGGTAGCACTTAAGTGGCTCGTTCATAGCTACTTGACCCAGTGGCAATTGTAATGAGCAATTGTTGCCGTGTTAGGGCTTCCGCAGGCAGGCTTGACGCGACTCTATTAGAACAATTTCTATGAAAACTTTATGGAAACTGTTACTACCAGAATCGTGTCGCGCCTGTCTGCGGGAGCCTTTAAGGTGTTAATCATAATAGATAGAGCGACGTTACTAACACTCGTTTATAATAGGTTTAAATCATTTAAAATGATATAATCTTGTATACCTATGAGTATTTAGGTTACTTCTACGCATGCGCGAGCCATCGTTAGAACGCATCATCGTTTTCGACCTGCTATCTAATTTCGTAAACGATTAAGACTAATCAGTTTCATTTTGACAGTTCAACAACATTCATTGCGTTATTTACGTTGTTGAGCAGTTTTTTTTTCGAACTTATGAAGCAATGGATAAGCATTCTGTTTCATAATGATTCAGATTCTGATTGATCGTGTATTACTTAATTAGGGTGCAGGTCCAATGGATGCAAGACGCGAGCCTATAAAAAAAACCGTTAAAAACAAAGTTACTTAACGCCCTTTGTACACGGCACGGTTTCTTTACGGTACGGTGTATAAACCGCACCGTAGAAAAAATGTTATCGTCAATAAGCTTCCATAGTGATCCATACAACACAAACGACCGTGCTTACATACGGCGAATAAACCGTAGTTTATCACGGCAAGAATACCGTTATATAATAACACGTAACGTAATTAATAGATATAAAAGGTGTGTGTAAAAAGGGTCTAGTCTTCTTTATGAATGCCAAAGAAGCTTAAGTGTTGTCAAATGGGAACGGATTAATGAATTATATTTTTGTAGATATTTTAATTAGGTACTTAATAAAGTGACTCTTTGTTTAAAAGACTCGCCCCTGGTTTTTGAAAGCCTCGTCTGCTGTCAATTCTCTTGTCAAATATTTTATTTATAGGTTTTGTTATTTCCATCAATAACTTCTTACTGCACATGAAGCTACGGATTCCTAGAAAAGCGATGGCTGCCACATAAGGGCCGAAGTAAGTGACAGCTGTCATGAACATAATGACGGGAGAGTTAGACTATACGGTGTCAAAAACGATTTCTAGAAAACACACCAACTTATCTTCATAAAACGTTTCAGTGACGTAATTCGCCTGTAAATTGCGGACGGTATGTGGCGGCCTCCGCTTTTCTAGGAAACCGTAACTTTTATAATAACATTTTGACTGGAAATTTATTGATCAATGATTTGGGCAGGCTTTTAGAAATAGAGAGTAAATTCGTAATTTACCCATGCACAAAATAATTATATCTAAGTAACTGTTTATTTGAAAAGTGTAATATTATAATGCTGAAAAAGCGCTACAATCTTCAGCACAAATTGAAAAGAGAAACCATTTGAAAAGTCTGAAATCACTATTGTTTCTTTAAAGATTATTCTGTTCAGCACAATTATTTTTTCTCTATGTAAAAATACTAAAATACTTAGTTATGTAGGCACTTATTTACTTCTTATGAATTAATAATAAATAATTTAGTGTACTTATAACGCGTTGGCTGCGGTAAATTGGCCCTTTTGATGTAAACTCGCTTTCGATGAAAAATCAATACAAAAAGGAGGCAAGTAATTTCATCATAAGGTTCATTTTACTGTGAACAGACGCATATTTTGCTCAGAAGTCTCCAATAAACGTGCAAAAAGCAATAAAAATCATACTTAATTGTCGAAGATGAATTACTAATGTGCGAATCAATGAAAGATAAAGTTGTCTTAATTTATTTTAGAAAGTAACGTTTTATTTGGTAAAATCACTTTTTAAAATAAAAGTGGTACCTACCTAAGTGATTTTAATAAATAAAGAATATTTTTGTACACAGTCGAAAAGTAATGGTCTCAACGTATGAAACGGTTTTGTGACGAATATAAATAATTTAATAATGTAAAACCGTTTAGTCGAATTCATGTCATAATTTCTAGCTTAGATACAGCTATTTCAAAATAATGTCATGAAACTGCACATTTTTCTCATCAAACATTTATTTAAACGTAGGTATGTTTCATTGTATTACGAAGATAACTAAAGATATTTCTGCAGTAGCGTTTAGATATTCTAAAGAACGGAGTCTAAACGCACCTACAGACGTAATGTTACGTTCCTTCGTCCACGATACTATTCAAAAGTAACGCGTTACAAGCAACACGTTACTTTTGACTGTAAAGCGTGTGGCTGTGTGGACGATGGGCCTATTTTGACTTGATGGAAACTCAACGCAGCTATTACCTATAATTTATACCTAATATCGTGTTTGACTGTGTGTGTGAAATTCTCGATTACTTTCTTTGAAAAACTAACAGTGGACGTTATCTTAAAGTGCCCTTGTGCTCGGCGGCCCGGTGGACTATACTCAGAATAAGACAAAAAAAATTACATACATAATTGTACATTGTGAACATACACTTAATTATTACTTGTACGTTAAGGATGGTAAAGTAATCTTATTGTAAACTAGTATTAATCGAACAAGAAACCTTATTATCATAATACTGATGTGTTTTATTTAAGGAGATTTTCCTGTTTCTATGTTGTTTAGCCAGATTGACAACATTACTTTTAAAGATGGTTTATGTAAATCGGGCATCGGAAAATGAAACCTAGGTATATGAAATCGAGATTAACAATTGTTATTTAATACGCCGATAAAGCACGTGCTTTACCTTATAAATGTTTCCACCTCTTTCTCGCACTTGTAGTTTGACAGTTGTGTGACAGTTACAGGAATTAAAGCACGTGCTTAGTAAATTTTATAAATACGGTGACACCGCGTCCATAAAGCGCTGTCTGCCGCGTAATTTAGTCGCCACGCCAGTGCGATAATTACGCGTAGATATACGCTCTGGAACTTATTTTGAAAAACACCCCTTTTTTACTAATTCGAAAAAACTTATTTTCTTAATTCCGCCTGACATCAAAAACAACCATAGTTTAATTAATACCTATACTATGGTCTCTGAAAGGCCAATGGCGAGGGCTATGCTCGGAATTTCCCTGCGCTATAGAATTAGAAATGAGGAGATCTGCAATGGGAACCAAGGTAACCGACATCGTCCGAAGAATTGCCAAACTTAAGCAGCAGTGGACGGGGCACATAACATTGCTTGCAGACAAGATGGCGGATGGGGTCGAAAGGTTCTGGAGAGGCACCCATTCTGAAAGACACAGTGAGGGTAGCCCCCAACACGGTGGGTCCATGACGTCTAAGTGATGATGGTGGGAATCGGCCGGATGCATGCAGTGGACGTTTCGGCTGCAAAAGTGATAATGATGATGAATATTTAAAATTCTCTATTAAAATAGAGATTGCTGCTAGAGTGCGCGATGCCACGAAAGAAGATTTATTCCGGTCGGATCCCCTCATCGGATCCCCTGCTGGTTATTCTTTTGTTTTAATTTCTATCTGATTCACTATAAAATTTGTCATTCCGGTCTGATCCCCTCATTTTTTTTTGTTGTTATTCCGGTTTGATCCCCTCACTTTTTTAGACGCCTCGCAGAAAATTGTTTTGTTTACAATGACGTAGACACTAGTACCGCTGCGTCAAAGGGACTTCAGTGGTGGCGCAGACTTTAGTTTTGTTATTGCTGAAATTTAATGGTGTGTCACGACAACATTGTTTTTAAAACGTCTGTTATCAATGATAGACCAGCATCAATTGATAAATGGCACGATAATATCTATAGGTACAGGATCGTCAATAGAAAATCTTTATAAATAAGTCCCGTGGTTCGTGTGAAATAATGATAACGATGGTAGGTAGGTATTCTGTAGATATTTTTTGTTACTATTCAGAAAAAAAGCGAGGCATTGCTTGAGAAAGATAATGTATGTCTCTGTCTGTTTACTGCCTTTAATCTAGCTTTTACGTTCAATTAAAGCCAGTTGTAGCGATGTTTTCGAAGTAGGAATAATAATAAGAAAAGTCATTTACAGAATGACATTTCCGCGAATGACACTTGCGCGAACCCATTCTACGAAAGCGGTTCCCATATCACTATCAAGAATCGCGGAACATAACTGGGGTATTTTCGGATCCCCTGGACATGAGGAATCTATTTTTTTAATGATGTCGCTGTATGGACCAGCCTGTATATAGGTAGGAAGGCTAAGTTCAAAATGCTATATCTTATTATTGGGAACGACAATGTATTTAGCAATAATAATATTATACTTTTATTTGCACAACAAAGTAAAAATCTTAATAGTCTCGTCGTGCTAAATTCAGCCGTGACGGATTTTCACGGTCGTCTGGCAACTTCCTCTTAATAAATAACACTCTGTAATAAAATAACAAAAAAAGTAAACAGTATTTTATTAATGGCTTTTATACTTGGCTTGTTCGCAAAGCCCGTAGCTGCTGAGCATCAGGTCCTGGGTTCAATTCCCCAGTGGCAGCCCGGATTCTAGGTTTGTGCTCGGTTTATGGACGAGATGGGGCAGTAAGGGCAGCTCACTTAATCGTTGTAGACACTTTGATCGGCATTCACAGATTTGGAAAAAACAAAAATACAGTCAGCAAGAAAATAACAATTTTTAACAAAAACTATTTTCGATACCAACGAACCTTTTTTTTAGAATGATCAAAAACTCTATTAAACCAACTGAGGTTTTGAGTACTACGAAAGGCAAAAATCTCAAAAAACTTTTCCTGTATATTTCGTAGGAAATATAGAATCCACTGCGACAAAATAATCCGCGATTAAAAGTGATAGTGCGCGCTTGCTCTTAGTCCAAGACTTAATCGTTCGAATCGATACCTACTTCTGTGACCATTCTGGGATAGAAAAGTTAGATCTATCCATGTACCTAGCCCGTAATACCCCATGACCGGGCAAAGGTCCATCCCCCATACACTTCTTTCCTCTGCTATAGTGGGCCAGACATTACAGTAGGAGTCAAGTTCATCCCTCCAACTTCGTCTTGTTTGATAAATACCTACTTAGATATCTCTAGTTATTACTGTTATTATTATAAAGAGGTACAATTTGTGAGTTTTTATGTAAGGGGTTCCAGAACGAATAATCTAATCTCAAAAATTATTTCACCAATCAAATGAAATTTCAAATTCCGAATGACCTATACTCCATTTGAAATAAGATTTTTCATTCAACCGATTTTGACTTCTATTGCGTTGGTGGCATGACAAATGGCAGCTGCATTAAACAGTTAGAGGGACAGTTACGGTTACCATCTGTCATGCCATCAACGCAATAGAAGTCAAAATCGGTTGAACGGACTGTAAAAAAAGGTTTATTTAAATGTCTAATCTTATTTCAAAGGGAGTATACAAGTGAGTAATATTATGAAGTAAAATAGTATCACGTGCTGTTTACAAGAAAAAAACTTCGGGAAAATTTTAGTTTATCAGAATGATAAATAGAAAAATCATTCAAATAAACTGCCAAACAGATAATGTATCACAGAGAGGTCAATGGCGTAGGTATATGACAACGCTGTAGATGCCGCTGTGAAGGCACTTGAAGATAATCCTAAACCTGATAGTGTTGGAGACTGAACCAATTGAAGTATTTACGTAAAGCCTGTGCTAAAAGTGGTTTCTGAAGACTTATGGGGGGATCAAAGACACGAGCGGTGATAATAATATTGCTAGGCTTTACGTATGCTATAACGTATTGACGTTTTATAAAAAGCCGCACAAAGAAACTAATCATACGCATCGAACTTTTTGCACAAACATAATTATTTAAGCTTGCTCGAAAGAGGCAAAAATTCTTCCTGTAGGTACCTACTTATTTTTGTGATCCTGTCAAATTCAAAATGTTTTATTACAGCTTTTGCCTGCGGTGTCACCCGCGTGAATGTCGGAAAGTATCCCACGGGAACGTACTACCGGGATTAAAAGGAAGCGAAGTGATAATTGCATAATATCTAATAGCCGAGGAAAAGGTCATTGACTCCTAGCGTTGGGCCACCGTCAACCATAATCATTTTGCTATGCGTAATTTTGGTGGTGGCAAGATCTTCTATCCCAAGTCTTTTTTTTTTTTGCGGAGAACTCTAGGTACAACCTTCATTAATGTCGCAACCTGGTAAAATCTTTATAAAAGGCGGCTATACAATAGAAGTTGCAGGATCGTATTCAGCGACTAAGTACTTCGTATGCAACGATTATGCGCAGCCTGATACAAGAAGAGACATTGACAAGCGACGTGTTCGATTCGATTTCCTATTAAGGTCAATACCTCCGAACTGACTAACAATTGGAAATAGCCTTTGTGGTCTAGTGGTTAGATCACCTGTCTCAGACCCAGAGGTCCTGGGTTCGATTCCCAGTGGGGGCAAAATTTTCTGCTCGGTTTGGTTGGTGGTAGGGCTTGTTCTAAGTCCACTTGGCTAGCTTCCACATCTTATCTAAGTCTGTCGCCATAACAACAATGTTAACAGCATTGTTGTGTTTCGGCAGTTAGAGATAAGATAGCCAGTTCCTCTGTGATTGAGGATTCCGGTTAAGCTCGCTTCCACCTTCGGCCTGATCATCATTTACCATCAGGTGAGATCAGGCCAAGAGATTCCCCGTCGTGGTAAAAAAAGAAAAAATATCATGTCATGTTAGTAGCAAAGGTTCCCCTTGAAGAGCTCTTTCCATTGGTACCTTTATATTTTATGGCTATTGGGCTTCAGGGCACAAACCCATATTATGTAGGTGACCATTCTCCATAGAAGCGACTTTTACGTACTAGTGCGTGCGGGCGGCGGCGTCATTTTTTCCAACGAAAAAGCCGTCCTTTTTTTTTAAGTCAGTAATTTCAGTAAAAGTTTTAGTCAAAAGTTGTAGCTGAAGAAATATCTATTGTAACGTTAGGATGAATACCACATTTCAAGATAGGCATCAGACAGATACTATAATGTCAAATGTCAGATTGAAAATGATTAATAGATAAGATTATACGAGTATTATCTTCTAAACCTTAAATGAGAACGAGATTTTATTTATTTTGGTCATGTGGCAGATTGATGCCCTTCAAGCTATTCTACAGGTACCTACGTAGGTAGGTGTAGGGCATCAGATAAACAAAGATAAGATATTTGAAGATGCGATACGATGGATTAAAATATTGAAAGTGAGCTATTGTTTTGCAACGTACTTCTATCTATATGACCTTGTACTAAAATGAATGAAAGTATTTTAAAACAACACTCCAAAAGCCGTCAAAGCGATAAAGACATAAAGTTAAACCACTCTTTCAATATATTTCGCACTCATGCACAATGGACATTAAACACTTAGTTAATTATTATGTACCAAATCCATCGATCACTTATAAATGACTGTATTAGTGCTCGATGACCAAATCGGTACAACTGTTGATAGTCGAGTCACACAAGTGACAATCGCTTTCAAAGCGTTTCGTATTTCTACAAAGACTCACTGTGTGTCTGTGTGGGACTGGCTGTCTGTCTGTGGATTGACATATTATAGGCTCTTAGTAGCATATGTCAGTCCTATAAATTTTTGACTTTTCCACCACCGTTATCGCTTGTCAGTAAAAAGTTACTTGTTGAAGAATTTCTACCAAAATCTAGAGAAGCTATTACTAAACTTCAAGTGGAGGCACAAGCAAAAGGTCTCCCTAAACCATCACCCCTATCCATTCCATCATCCCTTGGCCATGCCATCACGAAATAACAGGCTAGAAATATTATTACGTCCACTGCTGGACCTAGGCGATGTGGCGAATAATGGCGATGTTTGGGGAGGCCCAAACATCGCCATTATTCGCCAGATCGATCAATCTTGTCTCTATGATCTGATGTACCTACACACGCTATAAAAAAATAACTGTTTCCAATTCAGTATTGTTCAAGACCATATTGGCATACCTACTTATTTTCTAAAATAAAAAAAGACTAGTTGCTCTAGTGGTCACAAGCGCTACTGTTCAGCACGAGTCTTGGGTTCGATTCCCGGGTAGGGCAGTCTTATTGGGTCAAATTTCACAGTAGCAGCCCTGAGTCTGGATTTGTGCCCCGCTTATAGCAATAGGCTCGCACCCTCTTACCTTAAACAAAACTGGTAAAATATGGGTGCAGGTACAATACGTACCCCTCTGTCTAATCTATCGGAGAATATAGGTCTGTTACGCTATTTTTCTAAAAAAAACACTCACGCGAGCGTTACTACCCCACGTACTAATCCTATCTAAAGTGTACCATAGAAAATTTGAATCTGAAACGATCGTAATCTGACAATAGCTATTGACGCATGCAGATAGACTACGTCTTATAAGCAGCACTCAAAGAGATTGGCCACATGATCCAGATAAATTTTGAAACGTGCCAATGATGTATCTATTTATCTTAATTTGTCACACGGTATCGAGAAAAACCGGTATGAAATTGCACGTTTAAGTTGTGTGATATATGTTTAACTGAAAACAGGTGTACCTATTGCACTTACTTTACCTACTTGGATCGACGTGCGATGACAAAAAATGATCAATTCTGCCTTTATTAACCCCCAACGGAAAAAGAGGGGTGTTATAAGTTTAACGTGTGTATCTGACTGCTCCCTCGTAGCTCCCAAACGGCTGCACCGATTTGGATTATTATTTTTTTGTTTGAAAGGTGTCTTGATCGAGAGTGTTCTTAGCTACAATTCAAGAAAATCAGTTCAGCCGTTTGAAGATTATCAGCTCTTTTCTATGTGATGAATAGATGTGCGCATCTTTCACAGGTCTGATAGATTCGAAATGTTGTATTCTGTTACTTCAATGATATTAGAAGAACATAGTAACCTTGAACCGATACTGCAGCATCACCTGGAATTGTCTTTGTTTGTGTCGGCGGATCTGAAAAATTTTTTTTTAGCTTGTTTAACTAAGTATTAGTAAGTACTTACCAAAACGGAACGATGATGCAAGTAATGATATTGTTCCTAAAAGTGGCAATCGTTATCAAAGCCTTTCGTATTACTACGACTTTCAACGGGATGGCAGTCTCTCTATTTAAATACTGGTATGCAACTGCATCCGGTTAGACTGGAAGCCGACCCCAACATAATAGTTGGCAAAAGGCTAGGCGGATTGATTCACCGGATACTATATCACCAGGTACTATAGAATTAGGGAAATCAAAGGGTAAAGAACAAATTACCTACGTCCTCGTTCTCTGGACCTAGCCAAAACATAGCCACGTGAACATTTTGGTTTTCACCCGTACTTGTCTTGACTTTATCACGATGTGGAAATCATTGTCGTCACTAACAATACGGTCTATGCGGCTATTTAGTTGAGAGTGTAAGATTCTAGATCGAGATAAACTGAGATGTACACTTATAACTATTAAACTCTAACCAGCACGCGTAGCATGACCATCGTAGAAACGGGTTTTGTCGACGGAAGAATATACAAAATGACAGATTGTGATTGTTTATCTGTCATTTTGTCTATTCTTCCGTCGACAAAACCCGTTTCTACGGTGGTCATGCAAAGCGTGCAGAGGGCGGAGACGGAGTCACATCTTATCAGCGATAACGATGATGGTAAAATGTATTGGATTGACATAACAGCCGAAAAACTTATGTGAAACCTGTTGAATAAAATACTCTATAATATGTACAACATATGAAAGTTATAGTAATACGAAACGCTTTGAAAGAGTTTGCCACATGTCTAGGCCCCCAGGATAGCGATCGATACCGTTCGTGATTCCAACTTTCAAATCCTCTCAAAGTTTAAGTGATGTCGTCGTGAATATTGAAAAGGTTCTTCCCCGATGCAACTGTTTAAGTAGGTACATGCAAATGTTTCAGGGCAACGAGCAGCAGAATGTCCGTGTAGCTACGCTTGCGTGCAGGATTTGACCAAACGAGTAACCAAACAAATTTTAGCAATCAAGTCTCAAAGAAAATCTGAAAAATAATGCTATTACTCTTGCTCTGGGTTCTTTAGTCATTAGATCTTAATTGATCTAACAGGTACATATGGATTTTGATGTGATTTTGACGATTTCATTACTTATAAATTTAATCTCAGCTAAGTGCAGTGAATTATTCATAAAGAAGAACAATTTCTTTCTGTGCAATTTTTATCTTGCTTACCTTATTTGCATTGCTGATTGCGTCCAGTTTGTTTGAAATCTTCAGTGCACATTTCAGCTGTACATAGAATAAGAATTCGTAAATATTGACATTGTTCTCACAAATATGTAGAAACAACAAAAAAATGCACCCAGGTTTTGTAATAATATATTAATTTAAAAGGGGGTCCTTGGAGTTTTTTACGCATTCTTCTCCATAGAGATCTACGTTTAGGAATGGGCAACAAGCTTCAACTTTCTGACTGACTGACTCTTTGACTATCCAAAAGTCCTAATCTACAAAATACAGGCAGTGAGTCTTATACCTCTGCCACCACGACATGAAGAAAAACTATCTTTAAAAAAAATCTTGATATGTTTTACTTAAAATTTTATCAACGTTAAATTTTACCGTAACTGTCGCTCGCACGTCACGATACACTTTGACCTTGAGCTGGCCTAGCGTAGTACGGAGTTCCAAAAGATTATGAGGCCAGCTTAAAATGGTTTTGTCACTACTGACATGCGGTGTACCTACTGTTCATCTGAAAATATTGCTTAATATTTTACAAGATTAGTGAAAATAACTTTTCACCTACTAAAGGAAACCGAGATACTTAGTTCCTTAAGTACCATAGATAAGAAATATCCCCCATAAGATCCCTTAGATCGGATACATAAAAGGTAGCATAGCGTAATTCAGATGATAACGTCAATCATATCGATACTGTGAGCCTAAGCCACAGTGAAAATATTATTATAATGGCCTGCTACAACATAAGTGTCAGTATTATTTCAAGTTCCGAACGACACACGTTACACGTGCTCATGGAATAAAAAAGAAACGTGTTTCAATTTAAAAAAATTACAAGTAAGTTTTTTTATTTTGACTTTCTTTTATATGAAAATTTAAATTTAATTGCGATCATAATTGTTTTGTTTTTAAAGTTGAATTTTCTTAGGTAAATATTTTATGAACGGGCACAATCTGGTGTGACCCAGGGTTAGGACCTAATTATTAATTTGAGAAGGAGTTACATTGTTTTGTACTGCGGTGAAATTATTATCTAAGTAATTAAGTATAGTTGTAGAAATTTTCTTTATATTTAGATAGATTTTGTGCATGCAAACGATTAAATAGTTGTTTTCATTGATATTTTTCACAAATGGTTACAGGCATCGAAGTTTTCGGCAGAATTTTATTAATTTCAATGAATGTGTTATAATTATAATTAAAAACACTCGCACATCAGTGGTAAAATTTAGACAATAACTGCGTCTATAGCTATTTTCTTAGTGAAATCGTGACACATCCAAAATTGCAAAATATAAAAAACGCTAAAATCGCATCGCATTAAAATTATAATCGTCCAGATATATTCAATTAAATATTATGATACAGATTTATGATTAGCTGCCATAAATTAATGAAAGGGATCATTTTAAATACAGGGTTTCTAAAACAGAATGTCTGGGTTGACTTGTAGAATATTGTACCTAAATACATATTATATAACATTTAAAAATATAATTTTTATAATTATTTATGAATTAATATAATTATTATAAACTGCTAGGTATTAAAGGTGGGTAACTAAATAATCGTTAGTATTTTATTCAATTATATCCTTGATGATTTCAATAGTACGATTCGACATAGCTATAATCATACCGTGTCAGAGTTTATAAACTCAATATTACTAAATATACATACAGCTCATTGTGTCTAACCCTTTTCAATTACAAACAATGGACGTATATAATGTATTATGAATTTGATAACACGTATTATTAAATACGTGCACGTTTTTTTATAAAATATTTTACATCCTGCAACCTGCAATAAGTAAGATGGTGACAAACTGGAACCTGAAATCTGAGGTTTCATATTTCGTGTTAATTCTTATTGTTAACCAATTCTGAGAAGTTCAGCCACTTGTCTCAAATTATTACTAGCTTTTGGCCGTGTCAGCCAACAAAAAAATAAACTATTCAGCTTTGTTATATTCGTTTTTTTATTAATTATATTAAGAATATATATTATATAATTATATATATCAATATATATGTAACAATATGTTATGTTCAATATTAATACCATAACGGGTAAAATTCTAAATGGAACATTGAAATTTTAAGGAAATGATAAGATAGGTACTTGCTTGCTTGCTACTCCTTTGGTAAATATTGAACAAAAACATTTGCTTTACACAAAACTTAAACTTTACCACGTAGTTAATCATTGTTTAAATAATATTTGTAGGTGTGAAAACAAATATTGTATAGCACAATATGTGGCTAGAAAATTCTTTCAAGAATTTGCGCTTGCATGAGAATTGTTTCGTGTTTTCCCCTGTAAAATTTGACTGTTCTATCCAGCCCACAGAACCTAAACGATATATCGATTCTATAACAACAAACAGAACTTTTTGCCAAAATAGTCACAAACGGTCAGATCACCAATTTCTATATTTTTTTTCATTATCGATAGTCTCCCGTTTGTCGCTTTTGTCACTATCTCACCTGCTGTAAAAATAACACCGTGAAAACTTAGGTGAAGTGATCTTGAAGTGAGCTGTCATTCCACCTGTTGCTGGGAATTGACACTATTGGCAGCTTACTTCATCTAAATTTTACGGTGAGATTTTGGTGAAATGAACTGTTGCCACCATCGGCGACCAAGTCATCGCTTACGATGACATGATCGACAATGCTGCAAGCTAACCTAGATATAACCTATTCGCCCTGGATTTGAAAACGGTAATAGGTACATAAGTATGGGGAAACAGACTGCGGCAGGGAATTCCACTCCATGAATGGAATGTTTCTATTCCATTGAAATAGCATTTCATCATTTAAAAACATACAGCAGTACCAAGGTACGGTCGCCCTATAAAAAAGTAGGTATGTATTATAAGTATTAAATATTACTAGAATAGAAGGCCAGATCAGAATGTTGGGCCACAAAAGGGATGAATGAAAGGCCATTGCATGCAGCTGAGATAAAAATGCTAAGCGGGATGTGTGGTGTTACACGAATGGATAGAACAAGAAATGAGAACATAAGAGGAAGTCGGAAATGGCACCCGTGACTGAAAAGTTGTGCAGAAATCGGTTGAAATGGTATGGGCATGTGATGCGAAGGAATAAGGAAAATGTCGTGAACAATGGCTATAAGAGTAGGGGAAGACCAAAGAAACGATGGATGGACTGTTTGTGAATGATATGGCTAGAAAGGGGGTGACTACCGAGCCGACGACTAATAGAGAAGTATGGAAGAAAGGGACATGTTGCACCGATCCCTAATAAATTGGGATAAGGGCAGGAGAATGATGATGGCTGGAATATAAGGCTGCCTCGTTGGTCTAGTGGTCGCAAGCGCTACTGCTGAGTATGAGGTCCTGGGTTCGATTCCCAGGTCGGGCAAAGTGTTATTCAGTTTTGCTGTATGGAATTTCTCAGTATCAACCCGGAGTATGGATTTGTGCCCGGTTGATGGCAATAGGCATCGCCCATTACATGGGACTTAAACATAACCGGCGAAATGTGGGTAGGTGTAGGTTCACCTCTGCTCGACCCTTCGGGGAAACAAGGCGTGAAGTTGTGTTAATTATGGTATGTAGGTGTTATAGATATATGACTAGAATTAATTTAATTATCTACAATCTTTGTACCATAATATTATATCAATGTGTAGTGTGTACTCGTGTCTAAATGATAACAGCCGCACAGGTCCATCGATGATTAAGCTACGCTCGCCACGATCGGTCCGTGGATGGGTGATCATCTTTATTTACTGAGAAAAACACGTTAAGCCGTTGCTCCCGGCTGTCATTCGTCGATCTTCGTCAGTCATTACGGGTAGCCGAAAGTCTGACAACCAGTCTTACCATGATGTGAAGGTCAGATAAGCAGTTGGTTAATGTAAAGTATTCAGCTGCACCCGGTTAGACTGGAAACCGACCCCAACATAGTTAGGAAAAGGCTAGGCAGATTGATTGTATAAATATTCTTGCGGCTGAGTCTACCTATAGTTAAACTTGTAACTTTACTTGTTACGTTGTTATATCATTGGCACGCTTCCTGATTGATTGTGTTCGGTCTTCCTAACTCCCAGGGTGTGTAGGGTATTCATAAACTAAGAATAATGTATACGTTTTTTAAATCAAACAAATCGATTGAATTGTAATGTATTATCTCACAGATTAATAAACTAAGATTTGACAATGACTAACGAAATACCATGTCAGGTCGGATCATGCTTGAATATTTTGATTCAGGTAGGTATTTAAGAATATGCATAGCGTAGGTAAGTATGTATTTGATTGTTTTTAAAAGCACAAGTTTAACAATAGTGATCGTTTGACAAGACATATTTCAAACTTAATTTCATTTTAATAGAACCCAAACATTTATGCATTTTCCAGCTCTTATATATTTTTTCCTAATGGAAAAAATCCAATAAACACTGCCCGAATTGGGAATCGAACCCAGGATCTCATTTCTCAGTAGCAGCCCGGTGTTTAGATTCGTGCCCGGTTGATGGCAATAGGCACGCCCCCTATTACATGGTACTTAAACTCTATTTTAAAAAAAACTGGCGAAATGTGGCTGTACTACAAGGTACACCTCTGACCAACCTTTCAGGGATTACAGGCTTGATGTTATGTTAATGTAACATACATTAACATAACATCAAGCCTGTTTGACCCCCTGGATGTTTTCCGCTGGTATACCAATTATATCGAACAAATGTTTTTCTGACAATTGTTAAAGCTACCGATATCAGTTGTTGGATATATTACGTTGATGTCACTATTTACTTAGTCGATTTCAAATATTTGCTTCCTGCAAATTCTTTTACATGGAATATTATGCATTTGTGTTTTTAATTAATGGAGGTCTGGTCGTTATTTGATTGTTAGTACAGTTGTTCATTACATATACAAAATGTAAGTAGTGTAACAATCTGCTTATTTATCATTCATAAATATACATTTTATTGCCTGCATCAAAAAGTCGGTTGTAATAACTTCTACCGTGATTATTGATTCATCATTATCAGTATAATATCCTTTTCCCAACTATGTCGGCTTCGAGTCTAGCCGGATGCAGCTGACTAACAGTATTTTACATGGAATGACTGCCTATCTGACCTCCACAACCCAGTTACTGGATAATACGATACCCCTTGGTAAGACTAGTTGTTAGACTTTCAGGCTTCTGACGACCCTTAACGACTGTCAAAGATCCACTAATGACAGCCGTTATCTTTGCATTTATAGGTAATATTTTTATTTTCCTTCCTTCCTCCATTTTAACAATTGAGTCACGTTTAATATTTTGTAACTAATTAGCAGCGTTTTTAACGGAATTCTAGTAAACGTCTGCAACTTTTGTCCAAAACCTCATGAGATTACGTTATTCTTATACGATTAATGGTGACTTAATAATATTAATTACTTAGATAGTTTGATCCTAAGGTACATCTGCTTTATAAATCCTGGTCCTTCGTTTATCTTTGTCATGAAAAGTGTCGGATAGCCGATCTGCCCTTGGGGAAATCCGACCTTAGCAATAATGTTATAGAGTACAAAGATTCCTAGAGTTTGTTGAAAATACGCTTTTCCGGTTATTGTGCAATAGTCGCAATTACATTACCGTAATTTCTTGGCAGCCCACTCCTTCTCAGAGAGAGTATTGGTTCCATGGCGAAACTTGTTGAAGTTTTTCAGTTTGATGGTCTGTAACAAAACAAGAAGAAAAACATCTTATTAGAATAAAATAAAAAGAAATTTTTATTTCTTTGAGAATTTAAAATCCAAAATTATCTATATATTTTGGTGTAAGATGCACAATAGTTTCCACACAGTTAAATTTGTCTTGATGCATGCTATAAATATAGGTACACATTAGCAACAATAGGTAGGCACCTATTTCATTTCAACAAAAGAGTAGCGTAAACTATTAGACATTTTTATATGGTTGAACAATAGTTTTTTTATAAGAATAGGTATTTGCATTGTTACTATAATTAATGTTATTAATAGCATATCAAGGCACTGCACTCTATGGCCGATTGTTACGGATATCACCTTGTTATTGCTGTACTCACTATTGTAAAGAATTGTGTGGCAGTAGGTAATGTAGTAATTACCAGTACATGTAAGTAATTACTATGGTTTAGTGGCTTGCTGCAAGATTGTAACTCTGGAGTGTGGAGATGTGGAAGAGTTATATCACTTATTGATGGATTGTGTTCAGTAGAGCCTGATAGAAATTGTCGTTTTGGGGTAGTGAGGTTGAACCGACTTGATTTAGGGAATGGAATTCTGTCTCAAACAAATTTTGATGATGCGAAGAGTCTGTTTAGTTTCATAGCCCAAATGTGATTTATAATATTATTGTGTATTTACGGCACGATGTCATACGCATGGCGATTATAAAAGTCCCTAATAAAAAAAAATATCATGAAGATTGTCGTAATTAATTCTAAGATGTCTGAATTAAAGTAACTAAAGAAAAAAATCTGTTTGAATGAATGAAAAAAAAAAGAATTTACTGAAATGCTCGCAATAGATGGTATTGAAAGTCAGTGGCAAAAAAAAAGAGTGAGAGAGAGAAAAGTAACGAGAATTTTATTAAGATTTATTCATGACGTAAAAAGTAGCATTTTTTTTTAGGTTTCTTGTATTTTTAATAGTTTTTTGTCAGTTGTTTGTTTAAAAAAAAAGCTGTTGCTTGGTTCATTAACCTATTAATTGATTCGAATTCTTATAAATTAATTAAATATCATAATATACAAACGGAAACAAAACTAGTTTAAGTGGCTTGTTTTTTTTAATAACATTATTAGCGACCCGCCCCTGCTTCACACGGTTTTTACGACTTGACAAAATATCGTGATTTTAATATTAATGTATTATATAACCCGATGTTTATAACTGTGCGCCTGTCAACGTCAAAATATTAATGTGTATGTGGTTTAAATAATAAGAACTTAACGAATAAACTGACAAAACTGGAGACGACACGAGTAGTGTAGAACGTATTAAGAGGCGTCGGGGCACTGAGGAGGTAACTGTGTGGCTGAATTCAATTCTAATAACCTGCGAATTTGACAGCTCCAAGCACACAGTTATAAAAATCGAATTGTACATACATTAAACCTTCCGGAATAAATCTCTCTTAATGGTGGTGAAAACCGCATCGAAATCCATTGCATAGTTTAATTAACAACGTGGTCACACGGAAAGCGACTTTAATAGATAATGTTTATTGATTAAGATACGATTTGTTTTTTTTTTTTTTGTAAAATGTCAGGTGTCTTGTAGAAATGTGATTTACTTATTTCATTATTAAGCCCGTTAGCCTTGTGAAGATGACTATCAACTTTAGTATTGACATAAAGATTCTCCAGCATTTTCCTCAAGTTTACATTTAGGTAAATGAGAATTTAATTATGTTCCGTTATAGAAAATAAAAGGACATTATTGTCAATTGGTTATCAATGGATAAAGTGACTTTTGATGTATTTATCGATGGACGCCTAAATGTTTGAAGGATACCAACTCTTGTCCGGATCCCTCGATCTGTGGTCTATAGCACTGTACGCAGTAAGTTTTGTTGTAAACCATAAGTTAAATAAGTGAGTAATTTTCAGTTAATCTGATCTTTTTTTATTTCATCATTCATCATTCATAAAAACCCGTTAACTCGTTTAACCAGTGCATAATATTAATTGAAAACCCATACATTTTTCTCCGAATAAAAATTGCTCAACGCGCCTAAAGAAATTTTCACTTCAATAACCGATTAACTCTAAGTCAAGAAAAACTCTAGGTTCACAGGTGGTGGCGTCTTCCCATCAGCAGCAACTATGCCAAGTCTTAGAAATAGTAGGGTATTTATGGTTGCTTTCAGGACGATAGCCTTTTTCAGTTTTCCAATGCTAACAGTTGATTGAACATGAACGTATTATTTGATCAAAAACGCGTAGTATCTTTTTTTTATTTGTAAGGGCTCCATACTCTCTTTCCTCCTCTCTCTGTCCAGAGCTTCAAAAGACCATGTCTTTGTTCAAGGAGTCCAGCTTATCTCGCCATCTCCGTAAGGCGCTAAGACGTAATACAAAGTCACTTCCTAATTAGTTTATCTGGGCCAACTATAACAGGGAAAAAACCTCAGTTCATTTGATTTCTTCAACTCACTCAGTTATTTTTTGACACTGAAAATTTTCATTGGTTGAGTAATATCGTTGCGTGACTACAACGCTTCCTAGAGTTACTGTTTCCTTAATGATGAGGGCCATGACACGGCCTTAAGTGAAACCAGATGAGTTTTATGATTTGCTGTACAAATGTGTATAGTAACAATATCATTACTGAGTTTATTGTGTAACTCAACGATTTATCTACATTAAGAATAGATAATTATTGTATGTAGCGTTTGCTATGAAACATTGAACTTGAAAACGTTGAAACGGGTTTAGCAATACGCAAATTTGTCGCGAATCTGATAAATAAAATGTTTTTTTTTCGTTACTAATGTTATTCGGAAAGTTCATACAAATATGAAATATGTAAAATCCTACGTATGAAACATTGACTCCCTATAAAGTTCATTAAGTAGTTTCCGAGTCACCTTATAACTTAATTGTTACCTTATTTTATCCTTAAATCTTTACCTACGTCAGTTTACCTGGTTAAACAGTTATTTCGTAGGAAATTAAAAAAAAACCCACGGTCAACTTTCTTGATTCACTCAGGTAAACTCGGATAAAACGTTCGCAATTCTTTGGTACAATTAAAACAAAAATGAGTTATCACTACAACAATCTTTTGTCACCTATATTAAACACTAGCTTCCGCCCGCGGCTTCGCCCGCGTTGTATGTCGATAAAAAGTAGTATAGGATACTTTTTGACGGCCGATTTTGATGAAATTTGGTACCTACTGGAATAATTTGAAGTATTCCCATACCAAATTTCGTCAAAATCGGTTCAGACGTCTTAACGTGATGCGCGATCAAATAAACAGATATACCGATAAACAGACAAGAAGACAAAAATTCTAAGAACTGTTGGAACGTGTTCGGTTATCGATTCTAAGTATCCCAAGCCATATTTTTTTTGAATATGTACAGACTTTCAACCCTCTTCAGCTTTATTATTTGTATATATATTATGTATTACTATTGCGTTATGTGTTAGATTCTAATATGTGTGGATTCACTTATCCACTGTTTTGACTAAATTCCAAATTGGAAAAGAGGTTCTATTGTTTGTAAATTTTATACGCCGTAAGGTAATATTTATCGGAACCATTTATAAAAATTATGTCATATCTCTAAGAGAAGCAAATAAGTGATTTCTATTTCCATATTTAAAGGTATTATGACGAATATCTTAGACCGGTATTTTCTTAATAAAAATATTATTGTTGTATAAAAATACCTTCTACAAAAAAAAAATGTAGGAACGGCAACATTGATGTATTGAAGATTCGTGATTACCTATTGTTAGTATTCTTGTAAATAACGTCGTTGGTGTGTCTTGCTTAATAAATACAAAAAAATTAAGCATCTATATTTGACACATAAGGTTTACCTACCCTACATACGGAACCGTAATCGGTTAAGTCCCGATTCGCACATGCCGATTAAAAAAGGAGAAGCTGGACAAGCGACCTTGCTACCGCGATCCGGTAGCGTCACCTCAATGAAAACTCCGTGCCCAGACGCCGCCATACTTTTTCCTGATTAGCCTTTGAGCCAAATAGTCGTGTCCCGACCGTGCGCAAGAGTCCGTCTCACAAATGAACTAAATACAATAGTGTTGTGTCAGTGTGTGTTATGCTGATTTAAGTCTTATTTGTTAAAGGTAAAGCTTCAAAATGTTAACGGGATGGCGATTGGCGTTATCGAAATGTAAGTATTTAATTAGTTTCAAGTGATTTGTGGAGTTATATTATTGTTTTGTTATATCGAGTTACTATTTTTTTTTCTTATTATTTATTTATTTATAACTCTTTACATAACTAAGTGAAGAGAGTCGAAAATTAATAATATCAAAAGCATCAAAATTAAATATTAATAATTAACCATACATAATAACAAGTCCTACAAAAACATTAAAATATCAACAATTATAATTAATATTGTTCACTTTAAATTATTTCCTTAAATAATGTATTTCCATAAGAAAAAACACACACAAATAACTGCTATTGCTGCATCAATAATTATCGATTGCCCCCGGTGAGGGAGCACCTTCACTGGTATGAAATTTAAATCAAGTAGAACATTTATATTTTTTTCTAAAACTATACTAGTACCTACCTACAGTACCTACATGTATTGTGACTAGTATTTTTGAGCAAAAATTAGAACCTCAGCAACACTGAATCCTTGTACTTGTTGTTGATTCTCGTGGTTACTTCATAAAGGCTCATGACAGCCTATTGAATTCAATTTAAGGTCAGGTTGTATTGACATCTTCATTGATTCAACTAACTTGTTAATTATCCTTTCTTTGACTGCCTTGTTGCCCTAGTGGTCGGTTTTCCGTGTCATATTTCTTATTAGCAGCCCGGAGTCTTCATTTATACCCGGTTGATCGTAATAAGCTCACCCCCTATTACATGGAACTTAAACATAGCTGGCGAAATGTGGGACTACTAAGGTATACCTCTACGTTACTCTTAGGGGCTTACATGCGTGATGTTATATGCTGTATGTATTATATGTAACTTGTTATTTCTTTTCAGTATTTATAATACCGCAGAGGTATGTCTTGGCAATCATGGCCCTGTTGGCCGTGGCCAATGCGTATACTATGCGAGTATGTTTGAACCTGGCCATCACTCAGATGGTGAGAAAGCCACAGTCTGTGTCGACTGGGGATAGCTATGACCCCCTCATATGCAAGGAACGATATGGGGACGAAACTAATTCGACTGATATTAGGGGCTTCTATTCTGTAAAAGCTGATGAGGTGAGTGCAATATTTTCATAAAACACTACATTAGCAGCAATTAACTCACGTGGAAACAAAATACTTTCATTTGAATGGTTTTAAGGTACTTTAGTTTATGAATTATAACTAGGTTATTAACACTATTACAATAGTGTTAATAACCTAGTACTAGTTAAGAGATTTCAAAATACTTTTCGTCATAGGTCATCTTATCTCAGAGAAACGCGCACAGTTCTACGCGTCTATTTTAACACTGTCGTTTTTACTGAAACAAAAACCTATTAATTTTTATTTAAAATTACTTCTATATTCGTTTGAACGATCCAGAGTTATTTTTCTATTATCCTGTACGATATTACGTCGCCTTTTGCATGTAACCTGTACCTGGTACCTTCTTTAAAATAAAATTGCAAGTTTCTATGTATGATGTTACTAGAAATGATAGAAGAAAAAAAATAGTAGATAGGTACCTACCAATCAGGCAAAAAATGATAATAATAAGAAGTAAAATGCGCTTTAGAGTTACTTTTACTTGAAAACTTAGGTAGGTAAACATTTTGACCGTAGTAAAGACTTTTATAGTAGGTACGGCGTGAACAATTTGAAAAGGAATTTTATGCTTTTGCTTAGCAATAATAAGATACGTTATTTTACGAGCAAACCTATTTTTTTTGTGAACTAGCATGTTTTTTTGTAACAAGAAATAGCTAGCATGCTAGTATTGCATGCTTACAAGAATTATTTTTTATGAGCATATGTGCATTACTGTTACAGTTAAAAAGCACAATTAACTTATTATTGTTTTGGAATTTGTCTAAATAGCCGGTATTGTCCCTCTCCTCTTTTTCTACACAATTCTGTTTTCTGCTAATGCGAGCCAGACCTAGCATTATTTATTTATTTTTATATTTTTATTTATTTAATTATGTATGCGTAATGGTATTATGGGCCTTCAAATATGCCGCAATCGCAACACGGCGCGGCTGTTCCGCGGTTCGTCATCATCATCAGCATCCTTGCAGCCGAAAGACGTCCTCTGATAGATATATTATGACTTCGGCCCCATGCTGCGATTGTTTGTTTGGCTCGAATCACGCGCATACTTCGTAAAAGTGCAGAAAAAGTGAAATGAGGGAATAATAATAATAATATTTAAGCCTTTTTTTATAAGTGTGAGGGAAATTGTCATTGTATTCATAATACTCTTTCCAATTAAATTGTTGTGGAAACTGTTAAGAAAAACTTGGTAACTACGTTTATTACTAAAAAAACTTAAGTAAACAGTGCGCTTTTTTCGTTATTTGAAATCGATTTGTTACAATTATTTTTTTGTTCAATCAACTTTTTTCGTCCAGTTGACGAACGTTCGTTTTTGTAACCGGTCGCAGAGTCGTAGACAATGAGGAAACGTCAATATAATCAGAAGATTTATACTATCACCATCTAAGCCTTTATCAAGTAGGTTACGGTCGGCTTTTACTTTAGACTAGTGCGGATTTTTAGTACAATTAAAAGATTTAGAGTGCGGCACATAATATCCTACAACCTAAGAGGGTTCATTCAGAAGTTTGGCAACGTCGTTGTTTTGATTAATTTGTAAATATTAAAAAATAAAATTAAAAAAAATGTGATAAAGTCTCTGTGTAATGCACAAAAACATTGATTATGAATTGCAATCATTAATATCGTGACACTGAATATTTAGTAATAAGTGTTAAAAAAACATATTATGAAAATTACAACCAAAACTGTTGTAACACCTAATTCAGTATTAATATTGCAATATAATAAATATTTTAATGCACCATCGAGCGATATTTAATAATTTCAGTATAAAAAAATCATTTCATAATTTTATGGCAACTGGTCAAAATGTGGGTGTAGGAGGTACATATTAATATCGGTCAACATGACCTTATCAAATGCACATTATAATGGCTTGAATACCACTATTAATACCCTGTTGGGTCTTGCTTCTAATACTCCTAGTACACACGTTAACATACTACAAATACACCTCTGCCTAATACTCTGGGGAATACAGGCGTGATGTTATGTTATTTTTAAACAGAACACCCGCGCGAATATAATAACTTCGCGGACTTTTGCATACATTTTTAATTAGTCAAGATTTTAATTTAATATTCTTTACTATCAGCGCCCCGCGTTTTACCCGCATAAGTCTCGATCTTGTAGGAATATCGGGATAAAACGTATCCTGGTTATAAACTATATGTGTGCCAAATTTCATTCAAATCCGTTCAGTCGTTTTTGCGTGAAAGAATAACAAACATCCTCATAAAGTTTCGCATTTATAATATTACATATTAGGATATTATTAGGATTAGGATGTGCCATCCTTTTTAGGTCAGGATCTATCCGAATATAAAAATATTTAGCCTAAGTCTTAAGGGGAAGGCGTGAACTTTGATTCGCTGTTAATTAAAATGTATAATACCTATATGTGTAATATTGACAAACTAATCAAAACATCGAAATTTTTGACAGCTATTTGCGACATTGCCAATTTTCAGAGGCACAGCCTTTAT
This sequence comes from Eupsilia transversa, assembly GCA_914767815.1. Taxonomy (NCBI): domain Eukaryota; kingdom Metazoa; phylum Arthropoda; class Insecta; order Lepidoptera; family Noctuidae; genus Eupsilia; species Eupsilia transversa. The sequence continues at coordinate 6,278,675 of OU611880.1, forward strand.
ATTATTATTTACAGACCAAAGAACTATCTGAAATGTAAGTAGGTATATAATATGACGTATCTAAATGATATTTATCTAAATACAAAGTAAACTGTCATCTGATAATATCCTTAGGTGGTAGAGGAGTTAGATAAATGATATTATTATTATCATCATGAGATTATTGTCTCAAGCGTAGGTACTTAATGTTGTTTACGATTTAGATTACAAGAGCATTCTGAAGTCAGCGTACGTAGCATTTTTCACATTGTTCGTTGTTTCGCAGTCAAGAAAGAAAAGAAAAATATTTTAATTGTGACATTCACAGGAAATATAAAAAGTAAAAAGGAGCATTTAAAACTAACAATATTAATAATTTATTAAAATAGACTTGTGCGAGGCCAAAACGGATCTCAGCTCAGAATAATGCTGCTATATTAAAAAAAATACCACAGCTCTGGTATTATGATAGAGCGACAACCTACGGACATAATAATATATGAAACCCACTAGGGCATAATGAAAAAAAAAAACGACTAACGTACATCTTTTCTTTTTATCTGTTGGCTTGGGTTTAAAAGATCAGAAGGCCAATTCTCCTACTTAAAAAACGTTCACATTCAAGTCACAATCTGTCAAACTTGTCGAAAATGTTAGTAAAGTTATTGTATTTTTGACAGATTGCGAATGAGATTTGAATGCGAACGTTCTTAAAAATACGGCAATTGCCCCTCAGATCATATTATAACAATTCAAGGGGGACGAATATAAAATATTTTCAAACATAAAATAATAATGCAAGCGACCGGTTTAAAAGTCCGGGAAAAAGCATCCCAAATCCTACCAGCTTCTTATTCTTTTCCGGCACTACCTCGAACCAGCCCTTGTGGTAGGTACGCGTCGGTTCACACGGAAAAAATACCAGGGCCGCCCTAAAAAAATAGAATTATCAAATCAATTCATTTATTTGCTTGAATGGTACATGACGTGACACATGTAACAAAAGTTCTTAAAACCATATCCCACCTTAAAAGGCGTGCAAATAATTATCCAAAGGTTGATTGGTAGAAAATGACTGTGGCATTAATTCCTCCGCTGTACATTTCTGAGCTTGAAGCATTAAATAAATATACGTGTTATAAATAAATAGTGTAGGTAAACCTCAAAATAAACCATCTGTAATTCAAAACATACTTTGACTTCTTAACATAAATTGGAAGCAATATTCGCAATACTTATTGTAGGTATGTCACGAGAAGCGTTTATTTGATTTCAACCGCATATTGATTTTTATTGGTTCGACAAGGAAATGAATTGCTAATGAGTTTCCGAAGAACGTTTCTCAAAACAAACATATTGTATTCATATCATGTATTTGTTTGAGGCTTTGAGGTCAATCATGCATTTGTCGTTTTATCTACAGTTGCGATGGAGAATAATTTTGCAGTAACCTAAGTACCTCACAAAAGAGATTAGCAGCTCGAGATTTCGTGTGCTGAGATTGGCCTTTCGAGATTTATTATTTATTTATATTTAATACTTCAAGCACACAAATGTACAGAGGCGGACTTAATGCCATAGGCAATAGATTTCGAGTACTAATGCGTTTTAATTATAATAAAAAAAAATAGTTAGTAGTAGTACTTAGGGTAATCGTGTTATATTTTGTAAATAAAAAACATTAATTGAATCTCGAAACAAATCTCGAAGAAAAACACGTTAATTTATGAATCTAATAATCATCTGCCCTAAGCCTACATACGCAACAAATCAACACTCATCATGCACAGTGCACACTATAAATACATGAATTATTATAAAATTGAACATGCCTTCTTAAGAAGCATCGTGTACTAAGTCGCGCGCGCACTCTCTCGAAATTTCGAAGAAAAATCACGATCGAGATTGTCTTCCCACGAGATTCAATCTCGAAAAAAGTATATAAAGTTAAGCATACAGAACAGCCGCATCGCTTGGTGCGGCCCGCCCCTAGTCTACGATGGTTCATAGGAAATACCTATCTAAATAAATAACATAAAGTATTTATGTAATTATGACGAACAAAATGGGTATGCCGCACATGCCACTCCACAATGCCACACCTACAATAACAAAAGAGAGTCAATCTTAATGATCTAAGCTCTGAAGTGGCCAATTATGTAAATAGTGCCGACTGATAATGAAACACCTAAGCTGTTATTCAATAACGTTACACCACTATTATGATAACAATTACTACAATGTACAGTCAGAGAAATTAATTTATAAGCAAATTGACAAATTGATACGTCTGTTTGCCGTGTTAAGACTAGCGCAGGTCGGGGCAAGCCGTGCCGCAATGAAATGCATTGCCAAAATCTTCATTACTTTCTATGAACCAACACACATTACAGGCGGGCCGCACCGCACTTCTTTGTATACGTTGCGCTGCGGCCTGTTGTGGAATTTGCGCTTGGCTTTATAGCTATTTTATACAACTGACAAAAGAATGACATTTTTAATTGGTAGTCAATTGGCTAAACATTTAACTTACCTGACTCTACTATTATTTTAACAGGAGATGCTGTTTGAATGGAGTGAAGCTACCCAGGGTTTACTGTTGGGGTCTTTCTACTACGGCTATGTATTGACCCATATTCCTGGAGGGATGTTGGCTGAAAGATTCGGTGGTAAATGGGTGCTCGGTTTTGGACTTCTGTCGACTGCTGTTTGCACCTTCATCACGCCAATTACGGTAAAAATGGGAGGAGCCACTGCGCTGTTCATATTGAGAGTTATCGAAGGTTTTGGAGAGGTGAGTGAAATCTTTGATGTAACTTCGATTTATATGGTTAGCTGGTACAATTTTTGACACACACATGAAAAATTTGTCACACAAAATCGACCTCCAATATGTTATTAGAAGGAACGAATAGGTACATAATAGAAGTTTTTTTTTTTATCTGCCTGTGTTTTTAAAGGCAAAATTTCCTTGAATAAAAAAAAATACATTCTGATAAGAGGTACATGTGACTTTGTAATGGACGGAGATTTGATGTTATAGCTATAATTTTTTTTAAACCTCTTGAGTTGTAAGTGTACCTCTTCAAGTCAATGGTTTAGCATACAATACAAGGCTGTGGTTGTGACGAAATATTTACATCGCAATACCGATATTAATTAAACGGAAATCCCCTACACAAGTGTAGCAATCACACCAACAACAGCAATGTTTAATATTGTTAATGATTCCTTGTAATGGAATAAGGACTCTCTACTACTAGTATCTACTCTAGGACTAATATCGGACTATCGATATCATGTTTTATGTTTACGGCTAATTTGATTTACATGATTTAAAAAAAAAACAAAATAACTTACGTAATTTTAACTTGTTTCTATTAATTGTTTTTTCTACTTAGTTATATTGTATTAATTTTATAGTGCTTGTGGCACAATTATTACGTTTATGGGGCATGCAGTACGGTGCTAGCCTATAAGAAATTTTTCACCTTAGAATTTAATAAAACATTATTTTAGCAATGTAAACAATTGTTGGTTAGTAATAAGAAAAATAAAAATAAATCCTTGCCTATATAGATATGAATGACTCTCAATTAATTCATTAATTTAAAATGCATAGCCTGATATCTTAATTACCTTTTTTGAGAGCTATTTAGAAATAATCTAAAGAAATCGATTCAACATTGAAAAACCGGCAAAGTCATTCCACTAAAATTAATATTATGGTGTTACTATAAAATAAGGTCTATCATTTATGTACTTGTCACTGATCACTGCAGCAATATTAGACTAGATTATAACCCAATCATATGGAAACATTTATTACGCACCATTAGGTACAAACCCCACAACAAAGTAAGAGATTAATTAATATAGACCAGTCAAAACCGTATTATTTAATTTAATTTAAAACCATCTATTTGTTTGATTAACATTTCATTTCCAAATAACATGTTTTATACTAACATAAAAAAATACTAACGAATAAACATAGAAGTATTTAACATTTCATTACTTTATTATTACTTGTTTAATAATTTTTCAATTATTCTATCTCTATCTTGCTCCACGTTTTTCAGTCTTTAGCCTTTACCATCTATATCTCATCGGATGTCGCCGCGTTATTTTTGACGTAATAAAAGGCGCGTGCGTCGCGCCGATTTTTTCATTTTTTTTTTCGGGTTAGGTATCTTTACCATCTAGGTATATACAATGTGTTACCTACTGAATTAATGCACATTATGAAAGTATTTTATTCAGAATCGTTAATTGAATCTATTTTAAATAGTACGTAATTTTTTATCCAAAAATAATTAAAACTACGTATTACGGTTATACTAATTCCACTGAACAGTCAAAACGAACAAAAATTCCACTGAACAGTTAAAACGAACAAAAATGGGCGAAATACCTACTACGCTAGACCCTTATACGTGTGCGACTTGCGTAGATTTGTAATGTGACCACAATTTTCTCCTACAATCTGTATTTAACTAATTTAATACATAAACAATAACAACATAATAATAAACATAAATATTTTTTTAGTGTATGTATTATGATTATAACGTAATATTCTAATTGGGGTGTTTAGTGGTGTGCGTTAATTCCGGGACATGTTGTGTATGCCTTGGAAGTATGAAGGGATATCGTACACTTTATAATCTTCTCCTGCATTCTTTTTTATTTTGACATCCCACTGAAAAGTGAAAACTTTACTATAACGAACTAATTTTCCCCAGGGTCCTACAATGCCAGCTCTAATGGCCATGCTGTCGAAATGGGCCCCCAAAGCAGAGCGAGCACGTATCGGGGCCATCGTCTTCGGAGGAGCACAGATAGGAAACATTGCTGGATCATACTTTTCCGGACTTATCATGCATAACGGAAGTTGGGAACATGTATTTTACATGTTTGGAGGACTCGGCCTGTTGTGGTTCATGTTATGGGTGAGTTTCATTTAATAATATACTCTGATAGGGAACTGGTCAAGGTCAAATTAGATGAATTAGCGAAACTTCACAATAACGATAATTTATAAAAAGAAACATGTGATTGATGGCAAACGTAAGGTGGGACGTTTAGGCTAGGTGGAGCGACGATATACGCAGGGCGTGCGATTGGAAAGTAAGCTAATGATGATGATAATTATTGATGTTCTGATATCGTTCTGTTAAGTTTCACCAGTCAATTCAATTTAACGTTGTAAATTTTTCCTCGTTTGACATAAATGTGGTTATGGCAGTCAATGACTGCAACACCAGGAAAAACCAAATGAAAAAAAAAACCACCATCGGCACCTATTGAACCTACCAAAAAAAACACAGTATTGACGTTTGATTGTAGAATATACTTCATAAATAAAATAACACAGAGCAGAGAGTATAGTAAAGTTTAACTTTTTTTTTTTAAACATTGTAGGACCCGATATCTGTACGCCTGATGCGAAATTTGTATACCTATTTAATTGGTACTGAAACTGAAATACCGCCGTCTGCCACCTCCTAGGTGACCTGTGAGATGATATACAGAAAAAACACTGTAGAGCTCATCGCTCATCTCAGTCTAATCATTACATTACTACAGCTTAATTACTGAACAGTCATAGCAATATAGCCTACTCATACGATTAATATACATCTATGTATCAAAGGTCACAGACCTTAGATCCTGATTTTTCATCATACAGTAATGTGAAGTGTAAAAACAATATTTTCTGTACCTACACAACGGTTTTTGCTTACTTAAGTGTACTACTAACATTAACTTGTAATAAATAAAATTAATGTTTGCATACTACATTACGACCATAAATAAACGATGGATCTATGTAAATATGGGGTTTATTTATTATGCATGATAACAATCAGAATTTGTTTTATATACACGAGTCATAAATATTGAAATCTGATAATTCTGTACCTAATAGCGGTAGAATTTACGTCATGGGAATAAAGGTTTATATTATACATATATGCGATACTTTAATGATTAAAATGTTGCCACTCGTAAAGACATATCCGTCCTTCTTACCCTGGGTAATCAGCTCCGCTTCTACCTAACTCTTCTTCTTCTCAGCGTCACGATGGCAATCTTAATTGCACTTGCAGTAGCGTCTATCAGTTCCTGTAACATGCAAACAACAGGGCACGCTAAACCCGATATTAAAGCTCGTCACACACTTTGTAATATTATAAAATATATAATATCTTCGACGTATCGCTCACCCTACAATTTAATGGACCACCACACACAGTGAAGATAATATAATTATATTTTAGTTTAGAGTATCTTTGAAGCGCTACAATATATATTTTCTTCGATGTGTGTGAGCTTAAGTGTCTATTGTTGCTGATTGGTATAGTTATTGCTAATGTTTTACCACAGCATGTGCAATTCTATTTTATTCATGACAATACGAGGGCAGAAATGCATCATATAACATGTAAATTGGAAAAACGAATATATTCAAAATGCATTTTTGATTAAATTGAACAATAAACAAAAAGCAGTGTCGACAATTGCCACATATAAAATATCAAACCGAGTAAAATAAACCTTTCATCGTAATTGGTTCACAATCGTATTACTTGGACAATATCTGTCGAAGTGCTGTGTCGCTCTGATCTTTTTTTATCGATTCAGTTTCCAATTTGTTTCCAATCTAGTGGCGTTTTATTTTACGGTATTGGACACTTTTGTTTTCCAGTTAAATCGTTGCATGTTTCGGCTGTAAACTTTTCCAGTTACCAAAATAGTGCACGGTTATGGAAAACGGTTGAGTTGGGTTAGCTTTTGTTATGTTATTGCCTTAACATATATTCTGTTCGAAATTCGACAGTTAGAATATAGAAACTGTAATTCGCGTTTATTTTCATAACCAGAAGGACTATCATAAACTTATTCGAACGATTTTTTAATCGAAAATCCATTATCCATTTGGTTTAAATTTCTTAAAATATTATATTTAAGAATAAAGTCCTATAATGAAGTAAATATTATGTGCGAAAAGAGTATTTTTAGGGTTTCGTACCTCAATAGGAAAAATGGAACCCTTATAAACTTGCATTTTCAGTTGGAATTTGACTGATTTTGTTTTTCAACCAAAATGTTAAATAGGTTTTTAGGATAGGTAAATTCATCCCAACCAAGGAACCCTTCATTGTGCGTAGTCCGACATGCACTTGGCCGATGTTTTTATTTTAAAGTTCTAATTTACGTTAAGTTTACGTCGCCCGGTCGTGCTAGGCCCAGAGCCCGCTCTTGAGGAATAAATTTCTGCGAAGAAGCTCTGAGTTAAATAGGGATCTCAATATCTAAGATTGCGTTTTCGACACACACATTTGACATTGAAAGCGCGTTTTTGTTGTAGTAATAATGGCAGTTTCGTGTTTTAAAAGCTATTACAGCTTTTTTCGTAGACGTGTGGTTAAAGGCTCGTTTACACCGGCGCGACTTGTCGCGCGACGCGACACCGGCAATTGTTCAATCGTGAAGTTTTATTAGAAATTGTATTGTTAAAGTCGCGTCGCGCGACAAGTCGCGCCGGTGTGAACGAGCCTTCACAGCACAATACATCCTACGCCTCCTAGTATATTAAAAAATATTTTAATACTTAAGCTAATATCTTTTTTTCTTCTAGTCGGTGCTATGCTTCAGTACCCCGAACACACACCCTTACATATCAGACAGTGAAAAGAAGTTCCTGAACCAGAATGTAGACGCTTTGATCCACACTTATTCGAAGAAGTTGGACCCCATCCCGTGGAAGGCGTTGCTCCGATCTGTGCCCCTGTGGGCCTTGATTATCGCCGGTGTAAGTAATTTCATATTATGTTTTTTTTTACTATTAGGCCAACATGCACATGCACAGAATCAGATATTTTTTTTATTCGTTTAGCGCTAAATTGATTTAGTGATGTGTGTCACTAAATCAATTTAGCGCTAAACGAATAAAAAAAAAATCTGATTCTGTGAATCGTTTGAAGATGAAAAAGACAGAATGATGTTTTAAATACATTAAGAGTTACATGAATTTAGAGATATGTGGTTAAGTGGGCCTGACTGGCCTGATTCGGAATTTTTCCAAAAGCAGAAAATAAGATGTAACCTACACTACAGTATTTTCAATCTCCCGTGTTCTAGTAGAGATTGATTTACTCTCTTCTCTTTTGAATAAAATATAATATGTAGAAAGAAAGGAAACGCATTTATTGGAATAAGATCTTAAGCAAAACAAAAATACCTTAAACTATTAAAAACAGAAAGAAAATAAAACTTTAGCTTAAACAGTTTTCGTATGGAGAAACTGTCAAAAATTCAAAATTTATTCGGAAGAGAAGGCTTATTCCGCGGATAAAATTGATTCCTGTTTGGTCGAATCCACCCTTACGCTTCCTGTACCTACATGATGCCGGAGCCGCACCGGCGCCGAACCGCAAGATGAAAGAATTTCAGAACATCTCACAATGAAAATGTAAAATCTACGCGGTAATATAAATTATTCGACCGGTGTTGCGTTGTGCCAGTCTGCACGGGCCTTTAAGCTGCTATATGTGATGTAAATACTTTGGTTTAAACCACAAGCCATATTAATAATGTTCAAAAGTGAAACAAAAACGTCATCCATCAGTAACTATAAAAACTGATTGTTGTTTCATATATTGCGTGGCACGGACATAAAACAGTGTAACTGTCTACTGTCAACTTCTTATTTCATTGTTATCTATATGTCTATTTGTACAGATTTTATTATCACAATAAACTTAAAATAGTTTCATGATAAAATATCGATTTACCATGAACCAAATAGAATGTTAGGAAATGTTTAAAATCTGTGGATTGTTGTTGTCAAAGATTTAAATCGGTTAATTTGCCCTCACCGCACTTAGTCACGCGAAAAAGTGTTCTCAACCAGAAGAGTGAGCTCACAAATTATTAACTGGCGTTTCCGTGACAATCATGTCAAGTCACTGCGTCGTTGTGTGTCAGAGGCTCAGAACAATAACTAAAGCAGAGGTGTCCAAATGAAACAGAAACTCCACTATGTATATTTTGACGCGGTAGGGCGAAGTTAAAGATTTAAATCTTTGTGGATTAACCCCGTGGCCATAGCTACACGCTCAAGCAACACACGTCACAGTGACTGCTGTGAAAACAAAAGAAAGTAGTGGTTTAGAGCATGCAACGAGTCACCGTGACGTGACTTGCGGCGCGACGGACGGAAACAGGAGGTTGCGCGGGCGTGTCGCTTGACGCAAGTCGCATCGTTCGAGACCGTGAATGGAGCCTTATAAAGACGTGATTTTTTATGTACAGATTGGACACGATTGGGGCTATTTCACAATGATCACGGACCTTCCTAAGTACATGACAGATGTTCTGAAGTTTAACATCAAGTCTACTGGTCTTCTGTCAGCCTTGCCGTACGTGGCGATGTGGATTGCTTCCTTCTTCTTCGGTTTACTGTGCGACTTCTGCGTGAAGAGAGGAATACACAGTATTAGAACTGCCAGGAAACTTTACACTACTATTGGTAAGTCATGAATGTAGAAAAGTTATGAGCCAACAAATTATACATTGTGAAAAAGATCTCATATTAAAATTCTTAAAACTGGTCTATAAAATGAATGTATAATATAATCTATATTTAGTCTTTGACGACTTTTGTCAGTTTAAATAATTCAAACTTTTATCCGATTTGAAAATTCAATACACAATGAATTAGCAAGCAAGCTAACCGAAATCTATATACAGACTTACATACAAATAAATAAAATTAAAAGTGTTTGTTTGTAATATCAGACAGCTTTTTAATAAATTTTATAAAAATCGTTTAACAAACAACTTATTTTTTTCTGTCTCTCTGTCTATTTGTTTGTTCCGGCTTATTTCCGAAACGGCAGGATCGATTTTGAAGGGACTTTCACTGGCAAATAGCTGATATTATAAGGAGTACTGCTACTTTTATTTTAGAAAAAGAATTAGGACCCACGCGGGCGAAGCCACGGGCAGCAGATAGTCAACAATAAATTACATAAGGACTACTCTCATTTAAGTAACTCCGATTCAACAAATCACTCTGGCTTTTACAAAAAAAATACTAAAATTAAAACACAAAACATTTCGTCCGACCACGGTAACGAGCCTAGGACCCCTAGGACAACAGAGGCCGTCAATATAACAACCCGTTAATTGTTATTTTTTGTTCGCAGCGGCTACTGGTCCAGGTATCTGCATCATCATGGCTTCCTACTCCGGCTGCGACACGACCCTCGCTGTCTTCTGGTTCATATTTGCCATGACCCTCATGGGAGCCTACTACAGCGGTATGAAGATCAACCCGCTGGACATCACTCCAAACTACGCAGGAACTACCACAGCCATGGTCAATGGTATTGCTGCAGTTTCGGGCATCATTTCACCGTATCTTATAGGGCTATTGACGCCAGATGTAAGTTCAAACTTTTAACTATCTACTATTTTGGATTTGGAGGCACACAAGGGTTGAATTGATTAGAGAGGATATAGAGAGGTCATATTAATCAAATATTTATGCTACCTATGACGTTTTATTCGGATATTTTTTTCTGGGGCTTTTGTTCCCCGTGCTTTTTCATATTTTCCCACCCTGCATATATTTACGAAATAAACACAATGTATTCCCTTAAGGTTTGGGCAGGGTACCTATAGTACAACCTCATTTTCGCCAGTTATGTGTAAGACCCATGTAATAGCGGGTGAGCCTATTGCCATCAACCGGGCACAAATCCAGACTCCGGGCTGCCACTGACTTAAAGATGGAAAACCCAATAACAATTTGCCCGACCCAAGAATCGAACCAAGGATCTCGGGCTCAGCGGTAGTACTTGCGACCACTAGACCAATGCGACAGTCGAAATAGAGGAGACGGACGAAATATTATAATATTTAACATAATCTACTATTTTAATTTTTACTATTCATTCATAATCAATTCACAAACTTATTCATTAGTTGAATGGTAAATAATGTTTTGGTATGTATTCCAGTTTTAAACTGAAAATATTATGAAAATGCAAATTGAAATATTACATAATAAAGTAATGTGCTCTTTTCCAGTAGCTAACAATTTCAGGTAGTCAATACACATTATACATAATTATAAATATAATTTATTCCGTGTCTAGTCGACTAGAACTGATAATGTAGACCGTGGTTTAGAAAATACTTATAAAATAATTTCTAGCTCTCTTTTTCTCAAGCACTGCAGAGGAGACTCAGGCCAAATATAAAAATAAATAATAAATATAAAAATTACACTCTTGTTCGGGTCAGTAGATTCGATTCAGTATTTGATGAACAAAAAACCCGATGCAATGACTACACATGTTCGGCTTTCATTTGGCTCGTGCCGAATGGCAAATTCCGTTCGGCATCCACCCTAGTTGATCTACGGTCGGGTCGGCTCGGCAATTTATTTAGGGTCGACCCAGCATGTCTTCTTTTTCCATCCTTCTGTGTTAGTTTTCATCTCAGTCATCACTGTTTCTAGCCAGATAATTTTTCAGACAGTCCATCTATCGTTGCTTTGGTCTTTCACTGTTCATAGAGTCAAATTATGAATTTATAGGTACCTACTCGGAATTTTCCTCACGATATTTTCCTCGTTGATCCACGTCACATGCCCACTTCACATTCAAACAGCTTGTTCTCTCTTGATGTAATAGTTTGAAGATGTGCTAAAGTGTGGCACAGAATGAGCCTCGTTTCAATAAACTCAAACTATTCTGTCTGTACATCAAAGTAAAAACGGTAGCGCTGCCAGTCGCGCCCGCGATATCGCGCCAGTGTGTGTGAGCCGTTAATCGAATCGTCGTAGGTATAGGTTGAAACTGTCTAAGGGCGCGTTCACATCTGGCGAGGCGCAGCGTAGCGTATTCGTTACTGCCAAACAAATATCGACCTTGCTGCAGTTGAAATAAATAAACTTCCATTAGCTCGAGAGCGTGTTTAAGCAGAAAGATGCGTGCGCGTCTCAGGTTATTTATTTTCAACTTTATTTTTAGGCAATCAACGTTCATATTTATTTGGCAGTAACAAACGCGCCGCACTGTAGCTCGCCAGATGTGCGCCGGCCCTAACTGTCACATCGACAAGCAGATCTTGTCGTTTTATGACCTGCAAGACGAGTGACAGTCAACCTTAGGCTAGGACTTAAAAATCGTTCACATTCAAGTAGCAATCTGTCAAACTTGGCAAAAAAGTTGGTAAATTGATTGTATTTTTGACAGATGACGTGCGAATGCGAACGTTCTTAAAAATACGGGAATTGCCCCTCTGATGTTGTACAAGATAGTAATTTTAAGTCAAAGGCAAGGATACTGAAAAACGATGCTGCCCATTTTTACTAAGGTGCTTCCAGACAGTGGGGGTGCTTCGAATGTTTAACCACGCAGGTGATGCATGGCCGAGACATCTGCCATTTGCGGCGCATACCTTACACTATCTGCAAATGTACCTCTAGAAGTTCCATAATACGACCCTCAGCTAAAACGATGGTTCATACTTTTCTAATAATATCTTTTTTCTTCTTTACAGTCAACACTGAAACAATGGCGGGTAGCATTCTGGGTCTGCTTAGGAGTTCTAGTCTTCACAAACGTAGTCTACATTCTTTTCGCGAGCGGAGAACAATTATGGTGGGATGACGTCAAGGCCCATGGGTACCCAGATGGTTGGGCCCACGGCGATCTGCCAGTCAGACCCGCGGATTCAGAAGGAGAGAAAAAAGAAAAGAGCGAGAAAGAGAAAAAATAAACCGACTGTTAATGTAAACGTAATGTTCTGTAAATATTGTATTTAGGCTAATTTTGTTATTTATGAATAAGATTATTTAATTTACGTATATTTGGTGTTTTATTTGCTGTTTGATGAATTTAAGACAAATGCAAGAAGGCCAGACGGCCTAGAAATTATGACAATCTATCAGCGATCACAATGATGGAACAGTCAAAAATAATTATATTGGATTTAATACAAAACACCTACTTATTTTAGTTGATTCCATAAGTTGTCTGTTTTGTATTAAATCAAAATACCCGCGAAATTTCACGTTGTTGCATAACTTTTTAATTAGTTGAGATTTTTAATTCATATAGTTCATAATTATTCTTATGGCACCTCTTTAGGTCACGAGATAAACGAATATCACAAAAAAAATGGCCTAGGTCTTAAGAGGGAGGCGTGAAAATTGATTTGCTGTTACAATAAATAGTAGACACTTTACCCATGTAATTAATTTCTACAATATTGACTTTACCTTCGGAAAAACTAAAACTGGCTCGCTATAGATTCCTTAGAAATAAATGTTAGTAAGTACCTAAACTACATCACAGGTACGATCTAATTGACTACAATATAGTATGCATGAAACCTTTAAACAGTTTCAAAGCTTGAAAATTATCTAAGATTCTGAATTCAGGTAAAGTAGATTTGTGGAAATTTTACAGAGTATTGCCCCGTAGAAGTGTCACGAAAAAGTGGACGCAGCTTTAGGTTTCTCTAAAACAGGGAAAGAGACAGACAGATAACATTACAAGAGCTTGATTTTTTTTACAATGGGCAATAAAATTAAATAAATATAACTATCTACATAAAACTTATTAGGTTTCATCACCAACTTTAAGGTAGGTCTTGCTTATCTGATCGTTAGGTAGGTCGGATCGTAGGTATCAAGATAAAATTGACATTCGACATGCGTATCTCTCACAGATCATATCGCAGACACAGACAAACTTTCTTGTCAAACTTGTACAGTTTTTTCCATACATTTTTCATAACCAAGATGATAAACGTATGGATAAAATTAGGGAAATAAAAAAACCGGCCAAGTGCGTATCGGACTGTGGACAATGAAGGGTTCCGTAGTTGGGATAAAGACGAACAAAGAAGAAGAAACTTAACCTTGTAGTTGAAAAACATGTTCCCTCACACATTCCAACTGCAAATGTAAGCTTGTACGCACAATATTGAGAGATTTACCATGTTATTTTAAGACCATAGACTTCCTATAGGTTTTCCTGTAATCTATAAGAAGTATAGAACTATTTTCCGTATTTTTTAAATTTTGTAAATAACTGTAAATTTAGGATTCTAGTTCCAGAGTTACGAAATGGAAAAATTTCTAATATTTCTGAAATAATTTAAAAACTATTCGTTTTAAAATAATTTAAAACAAAAAAATAGACCCTCACACAGCCCTTTCATTTAATATGTTACACGGTACAGTTTGCTAAACTTTTTAATAATTTCTAATAACCCCGTATTCAAATTCATTTATTTGCGTTACACGTTCGTGTTTGGGTCACAGAAATTCATATCTGTACGAAATTTCAACTTCATTGGCACAGTATCCGATGTCCTATTTACAGAATAAACAATTTCATTTCATTTTAGTAGATTCGGAGTAAATCGACTGTGACAAACGGATGGACAGACATACGCGTGGTCCTATATCGGTTCCGTTTTTTCATTCCGACATACGGAACCCTAAAATATATATAATCATATCTTTTATGTTTATGTCATCATCTTATGCACTTATGATAAACACTAGGACAGAACACGGGACTGTTTAGCAAAATTGTAAAACAATGTACAACGTTGCAACTTGCGACGCGGAACAAAACGAGCACCTTGATATTGGATAAACAATGTTGCGGAACAAAAGTAGTATGGTATTGCAGAAAGTGATAATTATATTATAGCTTAGTTGTTGCACGAAAGCTACAAAAAATATGTTTTTATGGTTACTATAGTTAGTATACCATTTTTTATAGATGTGGCAGGAAGGGCAGTTGCAGCTTAAGGAAAATGTTCTGAGGAAATCAACCATAATTTTGGAGTCATTGCTAAATGCTTCATAGATTTTAGTCAGCTAGGAAAATGTGACGTTTTTCTCTCACACTGTATTTTATGAAGCATCACCTAATCGATGCATCTTCATAAGAGAATTAGTAGAAACAACCAACTGTGGGAAGAGTTCCTACTAAAAAAAAATCCCAAATCCCAAAAAACAGGGTACAAATTTTTGAGAGCAGATAACGAAAAATCAAATTGTTTTTCACTGTGACCGGTGCAAGTCAAGGCTCCGTTAATTGTTAATGAAACAATCAATGGTCATGACAATGTAAACTCCAATAACTATCCATTTTCTGTGATGTTCGCAGCAAGATGAAGAACAATTACTCAATTAGTAATAATGACGCCACGCCACCCCACGTCACGTCATGCCATCTTATCAATATTAGCAAACAATATACGAGTGCCTTTAGATTGTTAGGTCCACGTGTAGTCATTATGGTGTGGTTGTGGTGCGTGTGGTCGAGCCCTAAGGTTAGCGAAAATAAGGGCGGGCCGCACCGCCTGTAGCGTGCGATGGTTCATACATCATCCAAAGTAATGAAGAAGGATTTTTGCAATGCGTATTGCGTTGCGGCACGGCCCGCCCAAATGTTTACGAGCATTATTGCACTGGACTGACATAACATCACGCCTGTAATCCCCCAAGGGTTTGGCAGAGATGTGGCTATAGGTAGGTTCTAAACCCATATTACACCAGTTATGTTTAACGGCTGGTACACACTGGCTCGATATCGCGGGCGCGACAGGCAGCGCTACCCTTGTCGCGCTCGCGATATCGCGCCAGTGTGTACGAGTCGCCTCGAGTCCCATGTAATAGAGGGCGAGCATACAGTTCAAATTCAAATTCGAAATTTGAATCTGTCTGAGACAATTGCTGCGTTGCGGCGCAGCCCGACTTGACTGCTAATGTGCGCTTAGCTTTCAAATTAATTAGAAGGTATACAAGGTGGATTTTTGAGACGGGGCAGGGGGTTCCTTAACGATATTAGGCTAGGCGCAAACAAGTCACCGGCCACAGCTATCGGTAATCCGAAAAAAAGTAAAGCGACAAGCAGTTCAGGTACATTTTATATGGATTCGTCCCACACATGTAACAATGATTTAATTAAATATGGCGCTGTATGATTAATCATCATTTATCTTTGTTTCTCTCATAGCTTAATGACATAACCATGGTATGGTGAACATGGCAACGTACGGCTAAGTACCAAGTGGCATCATTCTTCAAGGCCAAGTTGGCCTTTTCTGCTACATCTACTTTATTTCCACACCTAATTATGATTTCAAACATTTATTTGAATATGTTAAATGTCTCTTTAAATAAATAGGTTCATGATTTTGCGCACCTAAAAATGAAGAAGGCTAATAGATATGCAAGCTAGTGATGCAACGAATACGAATACGAATATTCGTATTCGCCGAATACTTTCATGACATTCGTCATTAGTGGCTTTCTAGAAATCCCATAAAGATATTGCGTTGCAACCGAGTTGACAGACACAAAGATTCATTAATAAAATCATAAAACTTTCTTAACTCTTGTTTACATCCACATATTATTATGGTCAGCCACTGTGACGACCTTTTAATTTTTGTTTCTAGCTAAGTTGGTAGGAGTGGGCAGGTATTGAGCTAAAAAGGATCAGTTGCAAATATATTTTTTGTGTGTTAACTGTGTGTTATCGACTTGGTACTTAAATATACAGACGGAAAAAAGGAATCATTTGTCGCCAAAAAAATTGCAACTGTGATGTTTTTTAAATAAAAAAAATACTTACAGTTCATATTTATGAATAAATTACATGTACCTAAATATTTATATTGCTTAGCGCGTTTAATTTCTTTTCACCTTCTTTGACTAATAATTGCGTGTAGCTATAGTAGAATTTGGTATTCGTATTCCGCGAATATTACAATCGGTATTCGTGTTCGTCAAAGTAGTATTCGTTACATCACTAAAGCAAGCCATAACAAACAATAAAGTATCGTAATAATAAGATTATGTAATTATTATCTAAAAACCTACCGGTGTTTATGTAACTTTCATACCGAGACTCGCGGTAGGTACATATTTATTGAAGAACTAGCAGCGCAGCATACACTAGCAGCGCCCCGCGGTTTCACCCGTATAAGTCTCGATTCCGTGGAAGTATCGAGATATAAAGTATCCTATGTATTAAACCAGGTTATAAACTATATGTGTGCCAAATTTCATTCAAATCCGTTCGTCGTTTTTGCGTGAAAGGGTAACAAACATCCATCCTCGCAAACTTTCGCATTTATAATATTAGTAAGATACATAAGTACATCAGCTCACGGCTTCTTTCCATGGAGGTAGCCGAAACGACAAACTACGAACGCCACCCGATACGATCCTTACATACTCCTTTTGCTTCGTTTAGGTTCACACATACATCTATCTGGGGCCTAAGTCTACTAATTTATAAACGTTACAATAGTCTCTCAATGATGAGTTTTTGTATGGCAAACTGTCAAAAACTCGCCATTGAGAGACCATTGTAACGTTTATAAATTAGTAGACTGAGGCCCCTGGTCACCTTTCTGAACTTATTATTACTTACAGAAAAATAAGGAAGCTAGGATGAATGACCACGCAAAATGACCTTTCCTCAATAAATCAGTTAAATTATTAACGCACAATTCTAGGAAAAATAGAAATGAACAGACGCTTCTTCACTGGAGTCGAAATTATCTCCGGATTTGTATTTATCTTCAAGTCGTCTTGAGTGCGTTCCTTATCACATATCTGTCAGATAGTGCTCATATGACGAGGTTAACGTTGTCAATTCTGTCATCCGAATCATTGCTACTCCGTGATGTCGTAGAATTTGAAGTGTACTTTTATGTTTTTACTTTCGAAGGTTTTTGGATGTGCATGAGAGTGACAAAATGACTCTGACGGGATGGCGGCGTATTTTGAACAAAGGTTGGTGTTTTCATATTTTATTGTTTTGTTTTGATTCGTTAGGAAATTATAGTTTATGTCATCGTATAAATGTAGGTATGTCGTTTGAGTAAGGTTTCTATTCTAATGCTGGGACCGCACTTGCGTCTATCGTGTGACGAAGCTTCGCACAGTGATACCGATACACGCAGAAATGTGACCAACCAATATCAGCTATCGTCGCGATAGTTAAGGCTTACGCAGCCTTAACTGCCGCTGCACTTATCGCCTGGGTGGCGGTTCATCAAAGGGTTTTAGCGCGCTAATTAACGTTGCGCGTGGTCGGACTAGCGTCGTTCAATTCGACTGTTGTTTCCGGACTGCGTAGTTGAAATAACGGAGAGCCATCTCGGATTATTGCACGATAATTTGCCAAAATTATAAAGCCGCTAATGTGACCACCGCATTAGCGCGATAACTTTTTAGCGAGCAAAACATACGAAGCTTTGTCATGATAGACGCAGGTGCGGTATGACAGACGAAGTCCTCTCTGGTCGATTGAGCACGAACCGTTGAATTGACTGACATTATTTTTGCGCTTACGTTCATTTTAAACATCATTCTTTTTCGCACCGCGATATTTCATACTATATTTTGCGTTCTCCATTTCCTTCTGCAAAGAATATCGTGAATGTGTGCCGTTTGCGGGATGCCTTAAGAACCTACTAACAAAATAATGCTAATATTTTTTTTGATTAAAGTCATGAAATTGTTACTTTTATTCACCGATTTATCGTCACTGGATTGTCTATTCGTTATAATACAACTAAACCGAGAAATAGAAACAATAAAAGGAGTGTTGCGATGCGTAGGACCTAAAAACAACGTAACAAAAACCTTACGTAAAGTATTATTTATCAATCGATATTTAAGGTAGGGTATATAAATAAATCAATACATCACGCTGTGATTGATACTGTATACTGCTACGCAGGGTGTGCACGGTGACATGTGCCGTGGTTCATTTTTCAATATTTTTTTGTGCGCAGTTTGTCCGTAGCCTGCTGTAGAGCGGTGACTTAAGACCTGTAGATATAAACCACGGAGTACAGTAAGATGGTACTAACGTTAGGGAAATACTCAGATCAAACTCAAACTTAAACACAAAGCATTTATTTCAAACTAGCTTCCGCATGCGGCTTCGCCCGCGTTGTATGTCGATAAAAAGTATCCTGTGTCCTTCCCCAGGGTTCAAAGTATTCCCGTACCAAATTTCGATATCTAAAAATGTCAAAATCGGTTCAGCCGTTTTAACTTGAAGCGCGATCAAATACACAGACGGATAAACAGACAAAAATTCTAAAAACTGTTGGAACATGTTCTGTTATCGATTCTAAGTATCCCAGCGAACTTTTTTTCGAATATATTCCATGTACATACTTTCAACCCTCTTCAGCTTTATTATATGTATAGATAAACCAATTAGACCCACTTTTGAATTGACAAGCTTAATGATTTTCACCCTCATTAATCTTATTAAAAGATTTTGTATTTGCTAATAGGACTCTGTCCTAACCTAAACTAATACCTATACAAAGCCATTCGGTTCATGGAAAGTAACAAATACAGGGTGTTTAACGCTAGACTTATCATTTTCATTGCCAGCTGTCGTAGAAGATTCAAATAACAAGGATATTTTTTACAACATTATATGAGGTACAGTCACCAGCAACCTTATTACGCTTACGTAATATTTAAAAGCGATTTGCTCCTAAAGTAAAGATCGTTATGTTATGGTGTTACGAATACAGTATTATCGAAACCTTACTATTATTTGTTTGGAAAATAGCACAATCAAGGATTGAATGACCTGAACTTCTTTCTAAGCTCTCTCCATGTTCCACTTCGACATTCTCGTTTGAGAAATCTTCTTCATGCTCCTTACGCTCGCACAGTTTACCGTAGCAATTATTATATGACTCGCTCAGTCAAAGTATTTAACCAAATTGTCAAGATTAAACACCCCTCAATCGATTTGATTGCAAGCAGCTTAGCGTTTATAACTACTGTTTTATCTAAACACTATAATTTTGTTTCTAATGCACTCTAATAGCGGCTGGCGCATGCATCTATGCTTATGCACGTACTTAATTTAATTGTTTACGGTTAATGAATAGTTAATCAATTTGTAAACTTGTACAACAATACTCGTTGCTAACTGTGAAGGCTTGTAAATGGCTTGTCGTCAATTATCTCACTGTTACCTCTGTATCGATAGCTGTAAGCCACCCAAACACAATAAATTAAATATTTATAACATCTGTTTAAACCTACCTGTATTAAGCAAATAAATAATTTGATTTGATTTGATAAGAAATAATTCTTTTCTCAAAGATGCAATTCATATTTCACAAAAAAAATTAGTCAGAAGTAATAGAGGTACTTATAACAAAAAAAACGTTAGTAGGCAGCCCAATACCCAAGCAGTTTCCTCAAAAAAACCTTTTTCAAGTTTTACTTAAAGGAAATTCTAAATAGGTAGGTACCTAATTACAGTTTTTTATTTCCTTCAAAAGGGAAAGTACCATGATCACCTTAATAATCGTCTGTCATCGTTGTCATGGTAATTTCCGTACGTTTTCTGCGACGTTGCGGTTAGACCACGGCAAAAAACCTGTGTAGGTACCTGTTCCTACTATTGCTTACCTACTTTTGTATAGAATCAAGTTTTTCTAACTGAACAGCTGTGTTTCTGGGGAGTGTGTTGCGCCAATTCTTCTTCCCAGCTAAAGCACTAGGAAGTGATGAAGGGTGGGCGTTTTGGGGGACTGTCCTATGTAATTTTAACGTTCGAAAAGAGCTGATTCTCAGCCTAATTTGAGTAAATGTCTTTTGACTTTGTAGATGAGTGCTACTCGAGAAAATATTTATGTATGTTTAATACAGTTTATGTAGATAGGTAAAAACGAAACAGTAAAAGTTATATCCACCTAACAATCTATCTATATAAAAATCAGTGTCGCAAAACCTCGAAAATAGCTCGACAGATTGTGATGAAACTGTGGTAAGTAATTGTGTGCGTATCGGAAAAGATTCCTAACAAAACAAAAACAAAAAGGCATTGCAACTTGCAACGCATTAGCTAGTTACTAATAACACCATATTCACAATAATTAGGTACCTGCTTTGAGTAGAATATGGAAGGCAGAATACGTATGCAGAGACTTGCATGTATTGGGTACCATCTTAAAATGATACAGGGTGTCTATAAGAATTAAAAAAATCGATAATACCTCCCTACTACATACTAGTCACATTTTAAAGAAAATCAGACAAAAAAAACACGTACCCAAGCGTATCAATCCGTAACGTTCCATCTTTTTTGTGATTCTAATACAATTTTTTCAGGAATTTAAAAATACCTACCTGTATTTTACCTGAACATTGTTAAATAAATGAAATCTCATTCTCATTTAAGATTTAAAACATAATTTTATCTCTATATAATAATCATCTTCAATCTGACATTTGACATCAAGGCTCGTGCATACTTGCGCGACACCGGTAATTGTTCTACCGTGAAGTTTTCTTAGAAATTACGTCTATTATTAAAGTCGCGTCGCAACTGTTTGTAGGAGCCTTTATTCTCTCTGCCTGATGCCTTTCTTGACATAATGTGGTTTTCATCTGAGTTTTACAATTGATATTTCCAGACTCATTAACTTTCAACTTCAACTTTCGGCGTAAACATTTAAATTAAGTAATAACTAGCGTCCACTCATAGCTTAGTTGACACGTCAGCTTTTATTAGCTGAATCAGCGTCAGGATAGGCGCACGCGCAGCATGACTGTTTTCTTCTGTTTTCTGGGAAAAGGGCTCAAAGAATAGCTAAATTAAATTACCTTAAAAATGTAGGTCATTATTATTATGCCTAGCGTTTTCCCAACTATGTTGGGGTGTTTGTCTGTATGACCGCGTTGTTCTTCTAAACCACGTAACAGATTTTGATGAGGTTTTCACCATCGTTTGGAGAATTTATTCCGCAAGGTTTATGTGTTTATTACGTTATATTAAATTAACATTATAACCAAGAAACCTCGATATTTTGTCAAGTCGTAAAAACCGTGCGAAGCAGGAGCGAGTCTGCGCCTATCTACGTATTTTCAAAATTAGTTTATTTCTATTCTATTTTCCGCTTTCTAATTTGTATTTCCTTTCCAGTAATGGTCATCCCTCAGCGGTATGTCCTGGGTATCCTGGGGCTGTTCGCTTTGGGCAACTCCTTTACCATGAGGGTCTGTCTCAGCATGACTATCACACAGATGGTACTCCACGTAGAGCCAGGAGAACACATCATTGGAGAAACATGTCCTGATCCAGCCAATGAAGTGGGCTCTAATAACACGTCCACTGATAACGTTTCAGTTGTATTCACGGTAAGTGAAACAAACTTCAAATCAACAAATCTGAATCCGGAGGAATGACGGTTCGAAGTAGCCGTCAGAGGTAACAAAACCAGTGTAAGCTGACCTCTTATTCTATTGAAACTCTGTATTATGCTAGACCCGCTCAAGGTCAAAGTGTATTATGTTTTCTATGACGGTTTGCGCTCTCCATACTCCGTTCATATTTAAAAGAAATCTAATGTGGTGGGTAGTGGGATCTTGAATTTGGATCGGATGCAGTGCGCTTAGTAGAATGCCATACAAGTGTAGGAGATTTTTTAATTTAAAATTGCAAGGCCCTCCACAAAACTTTCTATATAAACTTATGTAATGTGTAACTATGCAAGAAGCAGTGGAGGGGCGTGAAATTTTAAATTAACAGATCTCGACTGTCCTGTCCTGTGATCTCCTAAGGTGTTATTGAAACCTTAAAACCTATTTTACTCACTTTATGAACAACTTTTACTGTGAAACAAACCATGAGATGGCGTAAAATAAATCAACTGCTCCATGTACATAATTATTTATGTTAGCTTAACTCGACAAAATCTAGGAAGCAAATATTTTTTTCGCGATTTCAGGTTTCGTCCCTTAAATAATGTTGTTTATTATGATAAGTATAATATTATAAACCCTTTTAGGTTTTAAGTTATTTAAATAACGCCTTTTTAAGATTCCTAAACATGACTATTGTTTTACTATTCTGTCTGCTTGGCGGAGAATCTCAGCGCCTGCGGGATTTATGACGCGCTTTTGGAAAAGTTTCGTTTTTGTGGGATGCTATAGTTGGCACATGTATGTGCCGCGTACGTAGCAGTATTCACAAACAACATTGTTGGTATACAGTACATCCTATTTGTCTAACATTTTTGTTTGCATTATAATAAAATCGCATGTATTGATGAGATTGACAATAACTTTATCAACAAACACTATCACTTTGTCGTCTGGCATTTTTGCTGAACTGGGCCTTTTTGCCGCAGCCGTGAGGCACACTCCCCTGCCAATTTTGTTACTTTACATCTTTTTTATTTGTTTTATTTTTATCTCTCTTGTCTGCTGTATTTTATATTGTGTGCCTTTTAGTCTGTGTCAAATAAATGTATTTTCTTTCTTTTTCTTTCTTTCTTTCTTTAAAACGCATTATCTTATTGATAGATTGTCTTATTTGAAAAGTATATTTATTTACAAGAAACCTACTATTGCGTTACCCTAGATATCACAGCAAAACTTCACAACGGCATTCTCAGGAGTTGTGGCAGGAGGGAGTGAAGTATCTCTAACAAGGCCAGAAAGCAGTCCTAATTAAAAACATTATGCAGCAAAGACTTATAAAATATCGTAAATCCCAAGCAATAAAGTGCTTATTTGAATATCATAATATTACTCAACATATTTTTCTTTAGGTACTATCGTCACTATTCCAATCACGTGCTGTGATAACTTTGGCAAATAACAGACAGCGGTAGCTGCTTTTATTACCGCGAAATTATTTAAAAAGGATTATGTATTTATTGTGTCATCTGTAATATAATTTCATCAGGGTCGAGAGAGGTATGACTGGGATGAAGCAACACAAGGATTTCTTCTCAGTGCCTTTTATTATGGTTATGTCCTCACCCATTTACCTGGAGGTCTGTTGGCCGAGAAGTTTGGAGGTAAATGGACCGTAGGCTGTGGACTGCTTTTGACCTCTGTGGCTACTGTGCTTACTCCTTGGGCTGTGACGGTCGGTGGAGCTATTGGACTGTTCATCATTAGAGTCATAGAAGGATTTGGAGAGGTAAGTCCTTTCGTAGTTTGTATTTAGTATACCGAACTACAATTTGTTGGTTTGGAATTTAGCTGGTTATAACAGCTGTTGGATAGATTTTCATTATGTTTTCATCCGTTTCTCGATTTCTCGTATTTTTTTACGAAAATTAAAAAGATTATGCTATAGGATAGATTTTTCAGATGGGGCAGTAAGAGCAGCTACCTTAATCGTTGCAGCTACAGGTAAACGGTCTTACGAGACTGACCTTAATGCGGATAATAATGTCTCAAAAAGTTAAGGACAGTCTCCTAAGACCGTTTTCTATTAGTGACAACGGTTAAGGTATCTGTCCTTAATGCCCTATCTCAAGAATCCACCCTGTATAGTAGTTCTGTATCAATTAAATCTAGCACTAATTAAAATAGTAATCGATTTCTGACAGGGTCCAGTGACACCAGCATTTGTCCTTCTTCTCGCGAGATGGGTACCCCCATCAGAACGATCCAGATTCGGAGCAATGATATTCGGAGGAGCTCAAGTTGGAAATATTCTTGGGCCCTACATTTCTGGACTCCTGTTAGCAGATGGCGGCGACTGGGCCAACGTATTTTATTGTTTTGGCGGACTTGGAATTATATGGTTCTTATTCTGGGTAAAGTTTATTGAACATAATATTTCATATTTATGACAGAATTTATGGACGTTGTAAAATGTGACATGAATGTATGATTTGCTGATGTGGGTGGAATGTTTCAAGTTACATCTGCACTTTAGATGATTCCTCACGTAAAGTTGGATATAAGAATACGTAATAATATGAGCAGGCTCTTAGATCTATTTACTATTTATACGATATCATAATGGTCCTACATTGAACTTATTTGAAGCCCCAATAACTTAGATAATCACTTCACTTTGTTATAACGTACCCTGGCGTTGACGAAACAGAACTGAAGATGATCTTCATTTTAACATAACATCCCGCCTGGAATCCCCGAAGAGTATGGCAGAGGTGTACCTATAGTTCACCCACATTTCGCCAGTTATGTTTAAGACCCATGTAATAAGTGGCAAGCCTATTGCCATGAACTGGACACAAATCCAGACTCCAGGCTGCTACTGAGAAATTCCAGATGGAAAAACCCATTAACACTTTGCTCGACGTGGGAATCAAACGCAGGACCACTTGGCCAACTAGGCAGTCCACTGGACCAACGAGGCAGGCATTATATAGGTAAATAATGTTAATAAAAGTTTATTTTCAGGTTCTCCTTTGCTACAGCACGCCGAACTCTCACCCATTTATATCAGATGAAGAGAAGGAATTCTTAAACGACAATATAATAGCATCTGGTTTACATAAAAAGCTGGATCCAGTGCCATTTAAGGCTCTGTTACGATCGGGTCCTCTGTGGGTCCTTGTATTAGCGGCTGTAAGTATCACAATTTCGTAGTTGTACTTAATTTATTTTAGGTCTGAATTATATTGGTACACACTGCTACAGATCAAGTTATACATGTCCATTATAAGCTGATCTCAAGTTGTGTGGGATTTCCGTAAAATGAGTGGTCAGCTTGTATTGGAAATATGTAGCCGTGTGTACATAACAACTTATAACTACTTAATTTATTAATAAAAATAACAATATGTACTAACTTAGCTAGAACTATTCACAAACTAAAATATGGCTTCAATAAGTTCATCCGCATCGCTGTTGATTGGTAATGTACCCAACATTTTCATAGCTGTTGGCAAGATACACACTTGCTCCATGAAAAATCCTAGGGTTCAGCTGCATCTGGTTAGACTGAAAGCAGACCTCAACAAAGTTGGGTACCTACAGGCTAGGCAGAAGATGATAGTGCGTTGGTTAAGAGCTAGGAGCATGTCACCTAGCGAACTAGCTGTATGGTTTCCATTTAACAGTTTTAATATTTTCATCAAGTGCAATTTTGGAAGGCAATGCAATAAGGAAGTTCAGAACATTTTCTTTACGATTGTTTGTGTATCGAAAATGGACGATGTTTGAAGACTGTTCTCGATTATCGATGGATTTATGTAACGCTAATATCTTTTGTTTTAAAGGTTGTATCTTATTGAAATTGTGATTTCACTTCGCTAACGTGAATGAACTCCCAAAGTGACACCATTTATTAAATAATATGTGCAATCCCATTGTAACAAGCATATTATACTGTTATAGTAATTATTAAGACTTTTAAAACTAGATTAATTAATTATTAATTTTTGTTCAACTTCTGCATGCGGAGTAAGTTTATTCATTCTGTACGTGATTGTTGCACTGTTGCATTATTCATTTTTGCATGTTACTCATAAGCATCAATTCAATGTATACAATTGTTGGTAAACCAATAAAAATAAAATAAATAAATAACAAAAAAAACTACATGGTTTGCGTATAACATAACAGAAAAAGCCAATAATTTTATTGGATCAAATGGTTCTTTAATGTTCTTTAAACTTCACAGGTTGGCCACGATTGGGGATACTTCACAATGATCACAGACCTTCCTAAGTATTTCTCTGATGTCTTGAAGTTTAATATCAAAGAAACGGGTCTCATGTCAGCATTGCCGTACATAGCCATGTACGTTTGCTCCTTCATATTCGCTAGTTTGTGTGATTTATGTATCAAGAAGAAATGGCACAGTATTGGCACTGGCAGGAAAATCTATACCACTGTTTGTAAGTATGGTTTCATCATTGTCCAGACACAAACAATACTACAATTATTACATTTAAATCCCTTATTAATTACTCTTTCTAACTCTTCCGAGATATTGCAAGGCTAAGCTGTCATTTTGATTCATGGCAATTTTTTTTTATTTAGTTACTTACTTCATGCCGTTTGATATTATCTGCGCAATGACTGTTACAGTAAATGATTTATACGCAATATTATCGTAATAGCGTAATATTATCTTTCTCTTATAAAATTCTAATGCACTTTTAAAAATGATCTATTAAATTATAATAACTCGACGTTATTGTCTTAAACAAGGGTGTCTCAAACGTAGTGGTCCAAAGGCAAATGAGGTAAAGCGAAGGGGCCACGTATCATAAAAAAAAATTAAAACAGGGATATTCTGATCAGTTCAGAAAATTTCGATATTATTATTTTAGAATAAGTATCCCAGTTAAAAAAAAAAATGATTTGTGGACCCTTTCGCTTTACTCCATTTGCCTTTGGACCACTACGATTGCCTAAAATATTGAGACCGATTAAAAAATCAATAATGTCGTTTTTTCTGTCACAGCGTCGTCCATACCGGCTCTCTTTATCATTCTGGCCTCGTACTCTGGCTGCAACCGAGCTGAGGCAGTCGGCCTCTTCATAGCCTCGATGGCATTCATGGGAGGATTCTACAGCAGTGTCAAGATCAATGCCATGGACATCGCTCCCAACTACGCCGGCACATGTTCCGCGTTCGTCAATGGAATTGCTGCCATATCTGGCATTATAACGCCGTATCTCATTGGATTGTTGACTCCGGATGTAAGTATTATTACTTGAATTTAAAATCTTAATCTTAAGTCTATGTCTTTATCGGAAAAAGGAAGAGGTTAAAGGTAAATCTTTAGTGTTCAAAAGAATTATAAATATAGTTTCCCGTAAAAAAAATCAGATGAAAAAAATCATAGTCAGTCACATAATGGCACAAAAACAATGGATTACATTTTTTTTTTTTCTTAAAGAGTTAGGGAAGGGCATTACGCTCGACCGAACTGGTGAATGTCGGAATAAATTAACTCAGGCGAAGAATTGACAGATTTTTTGGACAATTTTTTTCTGGATAATTCTGTTGAGCAATTTTTTTCTACCTTCCTCAATAAAAAATCGTGATTTTTATAATCAAATTAGATCACTGATCAAAGAATCGTTTTTTAATAATTTTATGTTTATTGTTTTTATGTTTAAGATTTTAACTATTTGTGTTTTTCTGCGAAGCTATTAGTTGCTTTTATATTAATTGTTGCTCACTGAATGAGATCATTTAAAAATACGTTTTGTAGTCAGAAAAGTTTAAGGGAGGAAGAAAGTTTCAGAATAAACTTGTAACCTAGACATAAACACAACTATGAAATCAGTCCGATTTGAATTGAGATGCATGCAACCTACCAACATGAGAATCCTTCTCTAAAACAAATCTTACTATTTTTTTCCAGCAAACCGTCGGACAATGGCGTATAGCATTTTGGACCGTATTCGTAGTATTAGTAGGAACCAATATCGTATATCTTATTTGGGGTTCCGGCGAGCCACAGTGGTGGGATGACGTGAACAAGTATGGCTATCCTCCTAACTGGAAACATGGACCATTGCAACAACGAGCCGTAGATGGAGAGAAGAAAGTTGTATACCCTAAACATGACCATTCGCCTGTATCAAATGATTGATTGTAAATAAAATATTTTATTTTTACATAACATAACATCACGCCTGTATTCCCCGAAGGGTTAGGCAGAGGTGTACCTATAGTGCACTCACATTTCTCAATTTATGTTTAAGTCCCATGTTCTATGTCCCATGTGTGTTGGGGTGTGTCCATGCGTGTGTGTATGCATGGTGTGTGTTATTACCCGACTACGGCGAAGCAAAAAGGACGGTTATGATTTTATTTTTATTTTTTATTATTATCAAATCATAACCCTCCTTTTTGCTCAAATATCAAAAAAAAAAAAAAAAATATAAGTAGGTAGGTACGTACATAGGTGTAAACCTATGTACGTACCTACCTACTTATATTTTTTCCCGACTCCGGCGAAGCAAAAAGGAGGGTTATGATTTTAACCGGTATGTATGTATGTATATATTGTATGTTCATTTGTTCCCTCATAACTTCTAAACTAGGTGCTCTTCATAACTTGACAAATGGGCTATCGTTGGAAGCGTCTCGATCGCCCGATCGAGACGCTTCCAACGATACCCCAACGATACCGCTGGTTATAAGCTATGTGACGTTACATTAAATTGAAAATGGCGCCGTCTAGAGGATAAAAAATCATGAACTAAAAAAAAGGACACAGGAGCACTAATAGATGGAAGAAGAAGACACTGAATAAATTTCGAAAAGAGCAAGAGCTGATGATGATTTCTAGTCAGATTTAATTTTACTGTCTCGTTGGTCAGTGGCTGCAAGCTCGACTGATGAACTTGGGTTCCAGGATTCGACCCCAGATCGGTAAAAGTGTAGGTAATTGAGGTATTCGATCAGAAAATTTTCACTGCAACCAGCCGTGAAAATGGTATTAAATGTACCAAAGAAAGAATAATTAAGTATGTTCAAAATTAAAAAGAACATTTAAAGAAATTAAATCTATAGCGAAGCGAAGAAACTAAATAAATCTACCTATAGCGTATAACACTGATAGATAATAATATTATGATAGTTCAGGTAACGCCTTTACAGTTAGGCAGTGATGTCTGATATTAAGTGTAATAACTTCCGAAAAATTAGGTGCAATATCTACTAAATTGAGTAATCTTTCTGTTCTCTTATGGCATCAAAGCAAACCGTGTTACTAAACACAGCACCATCTAGTGGTGTAAAGATAAACTTCTTAGCGTGGTAGTTGCTGAGTTGTTTATGAGATGGTGTTAACTACGTATGTACGTAGTTACAAACATTATCACACTTGAATTACGGAAAGTTTTTTTTACCATGGATCACCGGGTGTCATAACGAGTATTAGGTAGGTACCTATTTAAAACTTTGGTCAAAAAAGATCAAAATCATTGGTTATGATTTTAAATATTTTTACTTACAACTTTTTTGAAGATACTTTAGATCACAATAAAAGTCTGTCGCATCTGTTATCAATTTATACGGTTCAACAGTTTTCCCTCTGAGACCGAATCCCTACAAATCCAATTTCAAAACTATAAGTATGCAGGTGCATTGGGTTGAAACGTACCAAGGTCATAAAGCCAAGCCAGTCAATGCCTTGACCATTGCCCAGTAAATGCGGCAGATCCTTAGGCTTTCAAGTCTAATTTGACAGTCCTGCAAGGGTAGGTAATGGGTCTAGAATGTGTAGGTGTTTAGGTACTTCTTACTTCACAAACATGTATTAAATAGTGAGGCTTTTCGAGAACTAAAATTAGGATGGTTTCCAAAATTGAAAAAAATTGATATGTCTCCAAAGCTATGCGTTCTAAGTTTTGTGACACGGTGCCGATTCTCTTGTGCACAAACTAAACTAAATTTAAGTTCAGTGCATCTTTTTCTTTCTATTTCATTAAGAAAAGGACAGAAGACACATTTTAGTTTAGTCCTGTCAAATTATTCAGCGCCTGAAGTAAATTGACGTAATTTTAGTAGGCGAGTTTTTAATCACGTCTTAAGAGGGTTTATTCTGAAAGTTGGCAACGTCGCAAATAGATGTCAAATATTTCGCTGTTTTGATTAATTTGATAATATTTCTGTATGGAAATAAAAAATGTGGCTAACTAGCGAACTAGAATATTGATTATGAAATGCAATAATTAATATCGTAACACCGAGTAGTTAGTTTTAGATGTAAAAAAAGTATTTGGTAACTTTCCAAATGCCTTTTTTTCACCTAAAACGGGTACAACATCAAATTCAATGTTATAATTGCAATTCATTATTAATATTCTAGTCAATTGGTTAGCCACATTTCTTATTTCCATACAGTATTTTTTCCAAATTAATCGAAACAGGTAAATATTTGACAGCTATTTACGACGTTGCCAACTTTTAGGATGCACCCTCTTAACTTGTATGGAGTAGTGACAGGCGCCGGTTAATTTGACAGGACTCAACTCAAATTTATCTTCTGTCCTCTTCTTAATGAAATACAAAGAAAAAGATGCACTGAACTTAAATTTAGTTTAGTTTGTGCACAAGGGAATCGGCACCACTATCTGACGTTTTTTCTGGTTTTAGATCGTTGGAGACTCAAAGATCGCCTTTGCCATGCAAACACATTAAATTATTGTAAGATCGTAGACGTGCTTTATAGACCCGTATACACCACTGAATGACCCACTAGTATTGGCCAATTCCGGTATAATACGCGCGTTTCGTTTATTGAAGTGTAAAATGCAGATTGCATGTGCAGAACAAACTTCAAACTTCTACGTTTCAATTCACGTTTATTCTATTATTGGTACTATAAAAAAAGCACTTTCCTTTCAAACTTCAATTGCATACGGTACAATAATCCACATACCTTCATTTTTACCCTTCAGGTTATAGCAGTTTGCCAACGCCTTTGGGAAATATGATCCTACCACCTTACATTTACATTTCTTCAAGAAAGATATATTTCAGGTTGTAAGTATTTGTAAGAGAACATCAGTAGTGCTATTCTGTAAAAATCTCACCGTGAAAACTTAGGTGAAGTGAGCTTGGAGTGAGCTGACATTTCACCCGATGGGATTGGGGCTAGGGATTGACACCATTGACGGCTCACTTCACCTAAGTTATCACGGTGACATTTTTACAGAATAGCACTACTGGATTGGAGTGGTATGGTCGTAAAAAAAAACATTCGACAATAAAATCCAAGTACTTTTAGGTAAATAAGAAACTGAGTTGTGTACCAAATTCGTCAAGGCAAAAGACAAAACTGTTTTATTTATTTATTATCGGCCCGGCCCTGCTTTACTGCTTTTAGAAATAAATAAATACCTACTTACGCAGTTTTTACGTCTTCACATATCATTGAGATTTCTGTATTAAGTATATTAGGTAAGTAAGTTTAATATTAATTGATTATACCTCCACATAAACCTTCCGAAATTACAGACACGAAAAGTGACTTTAATTTATAATAATGTAAGTATATAGATATTCCTCGTAGGTTCTCTTTTCGAAGGCCCAGAGGTATATTGGGACTCCTACCAACCAAAACTGCTTTAGCACCAAAGGTTTTGAATACTTCAGTGCATCACACTTTATCCAAACTTCAACTACACTCGTACTGTCGTCCAAACGTTGGTGGCAACACTTTGTTTGACCTTGAGCTGGCCTAACATAGTACGGAGTTCCAATTGAATAAGAGGCCAACTTATACTGGTTTTATTATCTTTGCAGCTATACGTCCAAGTTAATAAAGTCGATTATGTGTACTGTCGTCTTCAAACTACAAGCTACGTTCAGGAAAAAAGGGGCCTTTAAACAATGGTACCTTCGCCCTTGTCGCACAAGGAAGTATAAAATTAAAAGTATTGGTCTCGTAAAATATTGCGAATTACCTGTTATTGCGTTTTGTATTAATATGCGGGAACAGGACGTGTAGCTGGTAATTGAAATTTGTTTTTAACAAAGATCATTGAAGATAAAAATACGATTTTACAGTAAGTTACGTTATGTTCTGTGAATCGAATTTTTAGGGACAATTCTGTGTTGATCAGATTATTTTTTATCATTGCAGGTTTTTTTGCCGACCGTTAATAAGTTATAACTTCAAAACGTACCCATAGAGGACTCAATGACATCATTTACCATCTTAAATTCAGCCTGGAATCACCCACTGTTGGGCTTACCTTCGTGTTATACATACGACTCAATCCTACTTTTTTTAACCAAACTTTATAATTTTTAACGCCCCAAATTGGTAGGGACTTTTTACGCCCAGTATCTGGAACGAAAATCAACGACACCGCGACGTGTCAAAGTTAAAAGCATGTCAAGTGATCTGATTGGCTGTTAATAATTAAGAAAACCAATCTCAACATTCGACACTCGCTTGAAAATTTGTTACCAAATTGTGTTGATTTTCGTTCTACAATCTTTAGGCACTTGTTCCTACTAAACTAATAAAGGCATAATGTTGTTATTTATTTTTTACTGGATACGCCTTTATCTACGCCCCAATATCTTTCGATGAGTAAATATTTTCTCCAATCAGCAGTTAGATCACAATAGGAGGTATCTACATTTTAATTATATTAAAATTACCTAAACAATCTCTCTACTTGCTAACGATTTCATTAAATTAATTAAATAAATACAAATCAAAGCATATCTCAACACATATGCTCGCATCTTTCTATGTATATGACATCTGCACGCAATCGTCATGATCTGTGGGCCGAACACTGAGGACTGAGGCTGCGTACGCGCCGATTTTCGCGCTAGTCGAGTAACAAGCGCACAGTCGCGCGCCTGTCTGTTACTTTACTTAACTTGCTTGACGTTCGCGTGTAAAGTAAACAAAAAGATTGAATGGGATACAAAATATTGAAAAGAAAATTGGAACATAGGATTTTTTGGCTGATTTCTGTGAGTGTTTTTTTTAATTACTTAAACTCGTATTTTAATTAATCAAACTGAATAATTATCTACTGAGAGTGGATTTTTTGCCATAAATAAAATACCTTATTGATACAAACTACCTGGTTGACTTCGAATTAAGATTTGTGTTATGTTGTAAGTTGTTTTACTGCATTCGTTGAAATAATTTAGTTAAAAAGTTTTCATACAAATGGTTGCAATTTTTTTTTTTTTACTTTCACTTTTTTTCTTGAGAAATTGGATGTTTAATAAAGAATATAAAGAAATTTAAACCTAATTATATTTTTTAAATAAGAAATAACAATTCGAATACATACATATTTATTTAATAACAATTACTAAATGCTTTATTTCCGGAATTACCTCGTACGTGTAATATATTTTAATTATAATTATTTTAGACCGTGTATTCGCATTAGATTACAATCGTTAATGACGTACGCGTTATTAACGATTGTAATCAAATAGCGAGTAGCTGCTATAATTGTAACATTACTTAATAATTATATTGAATATAATAAGTATATAAATATGTTTTCGATGTATACTTAAGAAAGGTGTTACCTATTGTGAATGAATAGAATTGTATGTTAACCTTGTTGAGGCAACTGTTTGCAAATTAGCCAGTCCAAATTATTATTGATATAATTTTTGTCTGCGCTTACTTTATCAGAACATTAATATTTTGTAAGATTTTGTTTGTTATAATACTTCTTATACGTGAGACTTAAACATTGCTAGCAAAACGTAGAATTCCAAACGCGCCAGAGCCTTTTGCGGAAAATACTTGGAACAGGTGGTGGGTCTTTTAAAATTAAAAAATCCCATTGGTTTTCAGGTTTTTCGTATTACACAGATTACACTCTATATTACATTTGCATACCACCATGCTTACTCTACGTATTAACAGTCACGTATGTAGCAAGCAAAAATGTAAGTTACATTTTACATTACCTACATTGCTAACCCACCTACAGACGTCGATTAAGGTTAATGAACCATTATCTGACAATTACTTTAGAGTGTCCATTGCAAACAAACTGCACACTGGCACACTGGTTGGAAGCACAAACAATAATAATTTGTGAACAAATGTTAGAAATCTAAACGATATTAGCCATCTAGCTTTTGCCCGCAGTTTCTCGGGCAGAATTAAATATTTTTATTCCTTAAGGGCAGATTTTTCAATGTCAGATATTTTTGTCCGTGGAATATCATTGATTCGTTTTTGTATGAAAAAACTTTTAAACAAAGATATCTGACGTTGAAAAATCAGATCTAGGCCGTTTACATAAAAGCGTGATTTAACACAAACTAACATCACAAGGTAAAGTAAATAGTAAGGATTAGTATCATTTTGCCGCATTTTCGACACATGCATGACAAGATTTATAGAAAAAGGATAAATACGTTTCGTGACGTATTTTTTATGATGCTGCCATAGGCTTACAACTCAGAATGTTTTATAACTTAAACATAAAAGATAGTAAAGACAAGTGTTAGGTAAATAAATACGGGAATGTAAAGATAAAGATAATAATGACTTCTATTTGTTTAATGATTAGGATGTAAGCAAGATTAAAAATAAGTAAGTTTTTTTAAATTTAGGAGCAGGTAGTTAATAAAACGTTAAAGAAATACCAGTTTTTTGTTTGTTTATTTGGTGCCCAAAAAGACAAGCACAACGTACAAGAGCACGAATAGATGATAAGAAATTACATAAATATTAAGAAAATACCTACGAGTAATATTCAATTTTAAATAAAAAGAAAACAATAAAATACGTTTGTCATGTTTTTCTGTCTTTGTCAATGAACAATGACGACTACATTCTAGTTTCTCAACTAACTATTATATTTTACACATAATATATAATTGTGGAACACAAAAATAAATTATTTGTTTAGTTAATGCAATATTATGCTTGAATGTAAACTTCTAGTTGTTTTTATCCGACTACCATACAAGGAGGGTAATGTTTTTCGAGAGTATGTATATCTTTGGCACGCTCTGTAGCCTAAACGGCTTGATGGATTTTAACAGAATATAAGGCGTTAGATTCGTCTTAATTATGGGAGTGATATGGGCTAATATTTATATATTGCATCTGCAAATACAAAAGAGGGAGAGGAAGATTTTTAAAATAAATTACAACATTATTGATAACAAATAATAATTTGTAATGAGTCAATAACAAATATATATTAATAAAACTAAAAAGCTTGAAAATATAAGTGGGGATATTTGTATTTTTAAATAAATTTCTTATTTAAACATACAAAATTCCCGACTGCAAAAACATATAATTGATAAAGAGAAAAACAAGCATTGAACTTTTTCTTTTGTAAGGTATTGCAGGCCCCAAACAATAGTTACCTACTTCATATTTCAGGTTCAAAAAACAAAGTTTATTGCTTATCTCTTTATTAAAATTCAATCCAATTCTTTCTTATTATCAAGTAAAACACAAGAGGTATGAAATTATGAATTTAATTAGGTGTCCATATATTTGTTTGCGTCAATGAAATCCTCAGGCAGTCTTAAGAATAACTTATATTTCTTATCTTTTTTTTAAATATTATAAATTGCTTACACAAAACATCTTTGTATTGTTGACTAACATCATTATTTTAGTTTGTCTCTTTTAGACATTTCATATTTATCTCTGTATGACATTGTAATTAATACAAAACAGTATATCTAGTAGGTAATCGGTAAAACGGGCTGGTATCGGCAACTCCACGTATTTTGCGTACGGGTGTGTATCTAATATTCATTATACTTCATTTTTTATAACTTATTAACTTTATGAATTTAAGTAGAAGAATAACATACTACTTGCTTGTCTTTTTCGAAGTTAGGTAGATGTCGAGGTTCAAGTTTTTCCTTTTACGGTATGAGAAGAAACCTGTACATTTTACAGTAATGTCAAAAAATAATAATACATTATGCCAAAGTGTCAATCAGAATAAAAAGTGTCAGAATAGAAACATGTATGTCAATCATAATAATACTTTATCAATCAGTGCAGAGTTGTGTAATAGCTTTTCTCTATTTTAATGTTTGGTTTAGTGCCCTTTTAAATTTTATTACAGTCATATTTTGTATCACATCAGGTATATTTTATTATAAATACGTGGGCCAATACCAAAAAAACTTTTCTGCATAAAATCTTAATTAAATTGATTATGAAAAAAAAAGTATGAAAGTAACTTGCTTGCCAGTATGCCATAACAACTTTTGATTGGATATCACAATTGCATATAAGCTGCTTGCGTTCACTTTACTGGCTATAGAATAATCATAATAAT
Source organism: Eupsilia transversa (assembly GCA_914767815.1). Lineage (NCBI taxonomy): Eukaryota > Metazoa > Arthropoda > Insecta > Lepidoptera > Noctuidae > Eupsilia > Eupsilia transversa. Next base: position 6,315,267 of record OU611880.1, read on the forward strand.
ATATTATTTGCATAAAAATCAGAAGGTTCTTATAATAAGCATAATATTATAATCAGCTTATAATGTTCCCATTGCTGTGGGACGCAGGCCTCCTCTCTGTGAGAAGGGGTGGGCCCTAATCCACCACGCGGGCCCAATGCGAGTTGGAAAGGTCTTAGGCATAAGGTCAATGCTTTTGAAAAGGTGAAGAAAGGGTTAACCCCCGAGTTAAGGCAGAGATTTTAGTGTCGTGAGTTCTAATTTGACCCCGAGCTGTTAATTCACTTGTAGGTAGAGGTTGGAGGGTTAAAAGCTTAACCCGCCTTTCACTGCCTTTGACTTCTGTAAGCCAGGATTCCCGGCAGTCTTTAATGGAAAAACAATGTTGTTTAGAAACCTTTAGAACCCGTATAGGTACATAGGAAAGCTTATAGAAAATTTGCTTTTGTTTAATTGATAAAACTGCTACTCATAAATAAAGGCCCCCGCAGACAGGTGCGACGCGACACTGCGGTGGAACAATTTCCGTGGAGTTTTCATATAAATTGCTCCACCAGCGCCAGTCGCGCCCGTCTGCGGGAGCCTTAAAAAAAGCTTAAAAATAGTTGCCAATCCATACTTATTATTTATCTAATCATACTATACTTACAATAGGAACATTAGGAACCAATATTATAAATGCGAAAGTAACTCTATCTGTCCTTCCTTCGGATTTCGTTGAAATTTGGCACACTCGAACAGACCATGACCTGGAAGAGGACAAAATACAGGCTGACTTTGAAAACATGCAACAAAATTTAAGGGGGTGTTCTACTCATCAATATGAACAACTTTTACTATGGGACCAAATAAGAATTCGCAAAAAAAATATCGACCTTCATAAACAAAATGGTCCAATCGGGTATACCTTTTTACAGAAAAGTCGTTTTTTTTTTTTGCGAATTCTTATTTGGTCCCATAGTAAAAGTTGTTCATATTGATGAGTAGAACATCCCCTTAAATTTTGTCGCATGTTTTCAAAGTCAGCCTGTATACATTTATCCTAGTAGTACGTTACCCTGGCATAATTTCCAAACTCCCCCCGACGTGCGGACAAAAGCTAGTACAGAATAAATAATTTAAATCAACATTTAACGCCTCATTTCGAAACTCATTATGTTACTTGTCACTATTTATATTCATATAGGTAGGTACTGTAGACAGGAAGTAACTACAGTCATGGAAAACAAACCTTATTATTAACCACCTCGCACACTATGTGACATGCGCCTGCGACCGCTCGGCAACTAGACGCAACGACAGTTTGCGGCCGAAAATGTTCATATATTTTGTTCAAAGTTCCTGACAATATTGGTACCTATCAAGTTGCAGAGTCGCAACGACAGGCTAGGGGGACTCGGACGCTCTCGCTCCTTGTTGCAGCGTCTACTACGCACGGCGCACGCGCACACTCTATGACAGTCGCATGCGACAGGTCAGCCTCTTGTCGTCCAGCTGTCGAAGTAGCATAGTGTGTGAGGTGGCTTAGAGGAAAACCCAGTGAGGAAAATCATTGTTCCATGACGAAAATTCTAGTTTGTTTGATGGTCGGCAGGTCGTGATTCTCACCTTGATAATGAAAATTCTGCTTAGATTTGATTAGTAATAGTGATAATTTATGTAAGTAAGTAGCATTGGAATTGATCGTTCAAATATTTTTGATTTGTTAATCGGGTTTGCGTCTAAAATGTTGATTTTTCGCATTAAATATCAGCTTCGAGTGATAGTTTGAGGCTATTTGGAAGCAATTGATAATAAACGATGAAAATAAATAATTATATTATATAATAATTGTTATAGTTCGTTCTTTTCTAGAAACGTTGACTGAAAAGTATTAAAAGTTGGTTCGATGACTTAACCCTAAGAACGTTGCTTATGCATAGAAGGGTAAATTCATTGCTACAAGGATAAGAAGTGATTTCAGTAGCATACGTCAAAACAGCCCTCAACGCGGATGTAGGTAAAGTGACACAATAAATGTCAATTGCTGCTCTTGAAATTCGATTGATCAAAAACGGATATAATATAGATTTCAATGTTTTCCTTTACCTAATTAGTATATTTTGTTCTGCATTCTTCTTTTTTTAGTATTTAAGTAGTATTTTTTATGAATCAACGTAATAAACAATATTTAATTTTAATTTAATTGACTGCGCTCTATCTACAACATACCCGACAAATATTTTACTTGACGTTATCTGATGACAAAATGGCCGACACAATTCAAATTAAAAATCGAATCAAATTTTAATCCGAACGAGTGCCAATCAAAGGAGAACCAATATTGCCAACATTATAGTTGCAAGTTAACACTGTTCTATTTTGCAGTATGAATGAGTGCTTAAATACCCACTTTAGAGTCGATTACTCGGTAATCATAGGCAATAAAGATAGAGGCTATCTTTACAAGGCCTGGTAGTTGTATGTAGGTAACCGTAAAGCGTAAAGCCCAGTGCGGGTAATTAAATGCCGGTGTTTAGCAACATTTAAATGTCGAACAACACAGCCGGTATCTTGCTTCACTATCGGACGATTTTGCATTCATTTTGGGATGTTGGCACAGAATTTTGTGTATGGTTGAAAGATATAGTACCTACACATTGTTGGTATTTCAGAATGCCAATTATGTCATACATAAAAAAAGTTCACATTCAAGTAGCAATCTGTCAAACTTGTCAAAAATGTTGGTAAATTGATTGTATTTTTGACAGATTGCGAATGAAATTAGAATGCGAACGTTCTTAAAAATTACGGGAATTGCCCCTCAGGACTCTCTCTAACGTCTGCACGAGATGAGAATTTACTTTTTTCATAAATGTATTAATACAAGCTTCTCCCCGCGATCTCGACAGTTTCTTTTTTTTTGTTCGTGATGGAATTTTTGGATTCGAGTCAGTAGTTCCGAAGATTACCCTCTACATAGAAACTCATAAATTTTACCTATTCATATTATTAGTATAGAAACTGATAACGATACAATTATGGGATAACCAAGTGCTTATTGTAAGCACTGGGTTATTCCAGAGTTTAATTGTTATTATTTCACAAGGGAGAAAGTAATTTTATGCAGTCCATATCTCGTGCTTATATAGGTACTTATGTACTTAAGCTTCTTTAAGATTTTGCACGTGGATTCTGATAATACTGAAATACTATCAGGAGCATTCATTCTAAAAGTTGGCAACGTCGCAAATAGCTGTCAAATATGTATAAATAAATATATACAAATATATATATGTACGGAAATATGAAATATCGCTAACTATTTAGTAAACTTGAATATTAATAATAAATTGCAATTATACCACTGAATTTGATATTGTAACAGTTTAAGGTGTAAAAAAGGCATTTGGAAAGTTTCTAAATACTTTCTTTGCAACTAAAACGAATTATTCGGTGTTACGATATTAAGTTGGTTTTTTCTAGTTTCGTGTTTACTAGTTAGCCATATTTAATAAGTTTATACAGTAATATTGCCAAATTAATCAAAACAGCGAAATATTTGGCATCTACGTATTAGCGACGTTGCCCACTTTCAGAATGTACGCTCATAAGTACCGCGTAAAGAAACTATTAACCTTCCCGTGTGCCCTGTCTAAAAAAACGACTCAGTAATTTTTCTCTCGAAATCAGATATTTTTAACAAGTTAAAATTAAAAATTTAAATAACCCCCGACACAAACAAAGACAATTCCAGGTGATGATGCAGTATCGGTTCAAGGTTACTATGTTCTTCTAATATAATTGAAGTAACAGAATACTAAATTTCGAATCGATCACACCACTCTCGATCAAGACACCTTTCAAACAAAAAAAAAAAAACAAAATCGATTCATCCGTTTGGGAGCTACGCGGGAACAGACAGATACACAGATACACACGTTAAACTTATAACACCCCTCTTTTCCGTCGGGGGTTAAAAATACTTGCCAAACCATGCAATGTAATGACACTGGACACAATAAGATTATTTATAGTCTTTAAAAACTATGCTGATTTTACAGCAGATTCTTCCTAAATACACATTACAAGAAACTTACATTTTAATTTAAAAAACATGCTTGTTTTTACAAGTTTTGTTTAAAGATTTTTTTATTCTAAATGATTGATATTTCATTAATGCATGCAGTTTCAGCTTTAATCCTGTCTTCTTCAAGGATAGAATGGCTTGAATAATAGATATTTTAAACTATCATTGAATAGTTTTACGTGACTGAAAATTAAACAACTAGCAATAGTTATGATAATAATAAGGAAAAACGAAAATAAGAAACGTTTTTTTATCTTATCTTTTATTAAATAAATAAAGTACTTGAAAGGAACTCCTAAGAGGCAGTTGATAGTAAATCTAGCTCGTAGATTTGCTCGATGTTCGAGGGGCGTCAAAATAGCCCTATTTAGGGCATTTTGTGCGTCCTTTTACACTAGCAGTCTGTGGGTGGATTACACGCAGAAACAGTACAGCGCTCTTCGCGTCCAATACAACAACGCGTTCAGGGTGCTGTTGGGGCTGCCTCGCTTCTGTAGCGCATCGGGGATGTTTGCTGAGGCTCGTGTGGATTGTTTTCACACAATCATGCGCAAACGATGCACATCCCTGGTGCGTAGGGTGCGGGCCAGCCGCAACACTGTTTGAGCGCTTTTGCTGAACGTTTTGACTAACAGTACGTGAACCGCTGCTGCGATATTGTTTTAATTCGTAAGAATGTATAATTTCTCAATTTAATTTAATTTGTAATTTTAATTCTATGATCCTATGTTGATTGAAATAAATAAATAAATAGATAAATTTTGTTTTGTATGTGTAATGCTTTTGAGCTAAAACTATTAAAACTCAACTTAGTTTTGTAAATGATTTTAGATTATTTAATATTTCTGTTATTTTTTTTTTTTTTTAATAAAAACAAGCAATTAAAAATTGCAATATACACAAATGATTAAGAACCAGTTTATTACCATAAAAAGTCTATTACCGGTTGATTCGGCGATGAATTTTAAATTACCACCAACATTGGGTCAAGTTTAACCACTTCTTGTGTGAAATACTTTGTGACGTAGCAAGAGGTATTGTGTCGTCTTCTTTTTTAGCAATAATTTCGTTTTCACCTCAGAAGCGCGGAACGATTCTGTTTGTCATTCGAAATCTGAGTGCAAAAGTGCATTTTATCCGCTAGCGTTGAAAGAGTTTTTAAAATTCGAACCTTTCTATTCAATAATTTTCTATAATAATGTCCACAGAAAATGCAGAAATACGTATTTCATGTCAAGGCGCCAACCTCATTATTAGAATAATCGCACTGGCCAGTAAGACGACTGCATGACATGTTTTTCTTGCACCTAGCATTTTCTTCGCCGTAGTGAGGTGAAAAGTTGTGTTTCGCTCGGCAGCAAAGTTATTCTGGGTCTCGTGCCTTTGAAACCTTCGCAACGTTCAGGTTTCAATACAAGTACTCTCACCAAAAAACAACTTTACAGCCTTGCATAACAAATAACTATTCTTTTTGTAGGAGTTACAATATGCGGCTGTTCATAAGGCACATAATGAAAAGCCTTTTATTTCATCAAATAAAATAATAGTATGTTACTGTGCAAGTCATGACCCCTCTTGCCTCCTCCAACTGTCTCGGTTTTCTGCTTGCTCCATCCAGCTTTTACTGGTTACTTTTTTAATATCATCAGTCCAACGGTATTTTGGTCTGCCTCTGACGATAGACATACCCCTTTATAACTAAACCCGAAGTTGTTTATGGCAGAGTCAAACCTCGAAAAAATTATGGTTTAACTGAAGTTATTACTATTTTGTTGTTGGTTGTTTCTTTACTCCAGGTTTTTTACGAGTTATCGACTGTAATTTTGTACATTTTTGATTTTTTTGTAATGAGGGTGGAGTTTTATCCAGAAATTATCACATGAATGGGTGACAAAAATGACGCTGTATAAAGCCGTTTTTTTTTTCAAAAGTCCAAGCCCTCCTTATCAACAGCCTGGTACTCACTGTTGTAGTAGATACATAGTGTTGATTCCATTTATGTTATTTTACTCAAATAACTAACATTTTAACTAATTTCCATTGATCAATCTTCGTTTCCAATTTGTATTTATGAACTGCTTTGAATATTTTTCTTTCTATTTATACATTCATAACATTTGCGCAAATAATAAAGAAAAAATGTCAAAGAATTTTGTTTTGAAATGGTTTTGAAACGTTGAACAGACTGTTTGATTGTTTTGAGCACCTCAATGGAGTAGAGAGGCCTTTACCAAACTTATGAAGGAGTTCAATGTACTAACTCAATAATGTAGCGTTTATTGTTATAAATGTATTTTTAGGTAGGTACATGTATTCATAGAAACTATAATATTACATGTTGTCCGCGACGTCGTCTGCGTGTATTTTGTATTCCATATTATTTTAATAGTTAAGAGCCCACGCAACCTCAGGTTTTTATCTCGCTCGCACCAAGCTACTCGCGGACTGAGTGCGAGCGAGACGGAGGCGGCAACAAATCGGCCAACGTTTAGGTAATTGCTTTGCTGCTGTAGTTTCATGATCTAATTTGAAGCATTTTTTAATAGCAGCGGTTTATTGTTCGGTTTGAAGGTAACTTTAGAATTTTTTTCTATCGAGAAATTTTTATGAAATCGTGTTTTCGGCTAACATTAATCCACAACTTGAACATATGTTTATTTCAAAATTAATGCTGCAGTAGTTTCGATATAACGGCGGATCTTGCTAAGCAATTTGACGACCTATAGGCTTAAGTAATAGTTTGTCATCTGATTAAGAAATAGTTTTGTTTAAAACTGTCTGATGAGCCGTGTAGCCAGTAAGCCTACACGTGTAAGTATATTAGAAGTTCAACTTACATAGAAAATAGTTAAATTGACAAATATCGCACTCTCATTGGGAGTTAGGCATATACTATCTGGGGATGTAAATAAATTAAAAATACATCTTCGTCCTAAGGGAACGTCAGGTTATCTATCTGATAAAGAAAACTCGTTTTTCAGGTTTTAGACAGGGTGGTACACTTAGCTCGTCAAATGTAGGGAACAGCTGATTTTAGATTTGGTCCCATAGTGAAAGTTGTTCATAATGATGAGTACCTACAATGACCCCTTAAGAATATGCCATTAATTCAATTTCACCCTGTATAAACATAATAAATCTAGTTATGAACACATTCATAAAACCCGAATAAAACCGGATCTTTCATAATAATTTTATTTAAAATGCTTAATAATTAATTCAACTAGTTCGCATATCAATCAAAGGTCATATCAATATTGAGTGATTAATTAATAGTTTGTAATTATTTAATCAATCACGTTTTGATTGGTGTCAATCAATTAGTGTTTGGTCTTGATCCGTCTGGCTTTGACTTTTGTAGAATGATATTTATTACTAAACCTACTCGTTTTATTGAAATATTAAATACTTAGTTCAATTTTTTTTTAAACAATTCATCTATTGATTCAACAATTTTCCAGTAGATATAATCTTTTATGCCTGAAGGAGGCCTGTTTCCCAGCAGTGGGAACATATAGGCTGATAATGTATAGAATATAATCATTAATCAACAGCCTACGAGGTTTAATTGAAACTACTGAAAACTTTATAGGGGTAAAAAGAAATCAGCTGCTCCATCCATTTATGTTCGCATAACTCTACAAAATGTAGTGAACAATTGTTTTTTTTTTGCGAAATCATGACTGGACCCCCAGTAAAAGTTGGTCCTATTGATGAGTATAAGAAACCTTTAAGAAGTTTCCAGTTATTTAAATTACACCTTGCATAATTTTCAGTGTCCCGGCAAAGAATAGCCCGCCTTCGCCTTGTACCAATCAATCTGCCTAGGCTTTTCCCAACTATGTTGGGGTCGGCTTCCAGTCTAACGGGATGCAGTTGAATACCAGTATTTTACATGGAGCGACTGCCTATCTGACCTCCACAACCCAGTAACTGGGTAATACGATAGCCCTTGGTAAGACTGGTTGTCAGACTTTTGGGCTTCTGACGACTCGTAACGACTGTCAAAGACTTTGCCTTGTATTTTAAGTAGCATAGACAGTAACTTGAGTGCTCCTGTCTGCAAATAAACACAATCAATCATCGTCAATCCTCTTTATCAAATTCAATGGGTCATTTGGGAGCTCCATATTTAGTAGTGGTTTTTACGAAGTTCTTTTTTTTGACATGGCTGCACATTAACCCCAATAAGTAATCAAATTGTCATTGCAGATTTGAATAAGCGTAGGTAATATTATGCTTGACAGTGAGGAAAATTTTGAGTATAAATATGGATGCCTATAAGAGTAGGGGAAGACCAAAGAAACGATGGATGGACTGTGTGAAAGATGATATGGCTAGAACGAGGGTGACTACCGAGATGACGACTAACAAAGAAGTATCCAGAAAGTGACTTTGTGCGCCGACCCTAAATAAATTGGGATAACTGCAGGAATGATGAATATTACCTATACTTGATAGGTGTTGGCATTATTTTCTTTATTCTTAGGATAAACTGCAAACTATACAGTCGTACATCCAATAGTCTACTTCATACTTAGTCCTTTATTGTGAGTAAGACCAGTCATATAACTGTCAGTCCACTCAAATGTGCCAAACCCATCGGAAATCGTGAGAGAATCATATATAAATACAAAAAGACTATTATATGCAAACGTCGCGTGCACGGAAAGATACTAGATGCTAATGCAAAGTGATTACAAGTATATAAGTATATTCATAACGTAAGTACCGCTTAGGCAAAAAATCAACGTTCCACATGATGTCAGGGTCGCGTGCTGGAAGGTTTGTGGGTCTGTCAATACACTTGAACTTCGGTCGAAGGTTCGAACCCAGTGAAGCACTTTACTTTATGTCATTTATTTCATAACCACTGCTCTGAAAACGGTGAAGAAAAACATTGGGAGAAAACGAGAATGTCCTAGAATTAAAAATTCGAAGACATGTGGGACATCCACTTGGCCCGCCTGGTGGATTATGGAAGTGGAAATGTTATAAGCTGGTTAGGCGTAGGTAAATGTAAATCATTATCGATTATGATAAAAGTTCTGGATCGTTGCTGCTGCCTGCTTTAAGTCTGATATAGCCTGTCCATGGCTACCGAAGCCCGATCCACATTAAAAACATTATTATGAAACAAAGTCGTTTTTGCGCTTAGTCCTTCTAACTACAATGGATTATTTATTGGATATTTAATTTATAATGTCAACACGATGTTAAAAATGATTCTTTTCCAACACCTGTGCAAATTCGGAAATATTGACTACCAATATTCAAGGTCTGATGTGTTGTACCATGTTAAAGTATCGTATCTTTGTAAAGAAATTGTGACACCCACTGATAGCTAGATACCACTAAAGACATGCGGCAGCAGCAGGCGACGCGCGACGTGTCGCCGCGACACGGTGTCTATAGAATACCTTCCGTAGCTAGCAACACGTTGATTTTATATAAATACATAGACTCCAGTCGAGTCGCGCCGACAGATCGCCTGCGGTCGGCTACGGAATAGTACTTTTATAGATTGTAAGTGCTACTAGGTGACACCTTAATCAATCAATGAATGCGGGGTTTATTCCGTTGACTTGGTTGTAGTTAGGTAATATTTACAATTAGGTCCCCAGTCCGCCAACTAGTATTGTGTACTTAGTTTAAATTTAAATGAAGACTGAAGACACATTTTCTTTTGGTAATTATCTGTTACGGCCTGAGATCGTAACGGTCATTAGGTCGGCTTTAGGTTGCGTTGCATCTGCATGCTTGAGAAGTTGAGATGTTAATGACCGCTTCCAAAAACGCATGGGACTTGAAATAAAAAGATGGCCGTTGTCCGGGGAAAGACACAGTATTCACGCCAACGGTCCTTTTAATATATTAATAATATTATGTTGTGTTATTTTCCATTACTTAGTTTTCGTATTCCAAGTCCGTAAGTTCAATTTTTTTTTGTTTTTTTTTTACAACCTGTTTTGTTCCACTTTTAGGCAAATGTCTACACCACAACTTTCTACTCTTCACTGTGTGTTACCTTCTCAGGCCATAAACTATATCTCCCGTAAACTCTTCTAAGTCATCACGCCAGCGTTTCCTTCCTCGGCGACGACGCTCGTCTTCTAGCTCCGACTACATGACGACTCTGGTCCATCTGTCCTGATGCATCCTGCATACACGATCCACCCGCATTTCCACTTCTAGCAGACTTATTGCCTATATCGAAACATATTTGTAGCAAATGATGTCATGAAGATGTTAAGATGCATAGTACCTATCTTATAACAATAAAGTGTAATTTTATTTAAAATGAATAAAACCTTACACCTGAAAATGCCGTTGCACTCATGATTATGAACAACTTTTGCCAGGAAACCAAACAAGAAAATGCAAATAAAAAACCGCTGTTTCCTACATTTTGTAGAGTTATGCGAAAATAAACGTATGGAACAGCTGATTTGTTTTTCAGTGTTGCTCTCAGCATAATAGTTGTTTACAATGTTAAGTACAACGACCCCTTGTCACGTCCAACACCATTTAAGTTACACCTTTTATTTGCCTAATGTCTTTATATTCGAATGTCTAAGCATAGATTAAAACCACTTAAGTTAACCACAGGCTTGACTTTGCAAATCTAAGATTTTGTCGGTCCTTTCATAATGCTGCGTTCACACGATTTGGCTTTATAATGTCAGTTTCCCATGCTGTAGGTAATTACTCGTTAGCCGATACTGCATGAAGATTTCGATTTGTTGCTAGATATTAAAATTATGCAAAAGAGTTATTTTTTTGGTACAGTGTAATTCTATACTTAATTGTATGATTATTTTTGTAATGGTAGATATTATTAATATATTTTGTAGGAGAGATGATCACTGAACTGAACAATTGTTTATTCTACTAAAATCCTTGGAATATGCTCATAGGAGGTCGGAACATTGCGGGAAAGTACGAAAGGGATACCGTGGCCCCTGGCAACACAGGCAACTGAAGGAACACGGGTGGGTTTTAGTCAGTAAGAGTCTGACATGCCCGCTCCGCGCAGAGCGGGAGAAGTTATTTGATGATTTCTAACCCAAAAAAAAAGGAGGTCGGAACAACATATCTTCTTCTGCACTACCTACTAACAGCCGTCATGTCAGTTGTCATGACACCTTACGCTTATCTTTCACTCAATGCATGTATCGTTTCTTTGGTATTCCTCTACACATAAAACCATCTTCGTAAGTCAGTGGTAACAAAGCCAGTATACGCTGGCCTCGCATACTATTGAAGCTTAATGGAGCTTAACGATTGAACTGTACGGCTCTTACTTACTCACGAGTCCCTACAAAGTAGAACAGCAGCTGACCTATTCTGTAAAAATCTCACTGTGCAAACTTAGGTGAATCGAGCGTGAAGTGAGCTGTCAACAGTGTCAATCCCTAGTAGCAGGAGGAAGACAGCTCACTTCACTTAATTTTTTAAAGAATAGACTGGCAGGTCGCACGTTGGTAACAGAATTAGTATAAACTGATCTCTTATTCTTTTGAAACTCCGTCCTACGCTAGGCCAGCTCAAGGTCAAAGTGTTACCACTGACGTGCGGTCTACTGTACCAATCTATTAGGCAATGGGCATTGTTCATATTTTTTTAAATGTTGCAATTCAAAAACCATTTCGAGGAATAGCGTTACTGATCATTACGGACTAATTAATCATCAAAAATATTCATATTTTATTGATATTTTTGATAAAATATGATTGACCTTCTTTGCCCTTCAAATTATGCCAGCTTTGGCCGTACAGTTTTATATCGTTGCCTCTGAAAATAAAAAGTAAGTGGCAAGTATTGTCTACAATCTGTCAAGTGTCAAATTAAATATGTCAAAAATATAAACATAAACAGGTTAGAGTTTTTACAATTATCATTCCTGCGACTTGCTTCTTATTCTCGAATAGTATTTGTAGTAATAGTATCGAATTGAAAATTTGCCACTGATTCAGTCGAATTTCGAAAAATAACTTTGTATTTGTAAATAATTAAATGTATACAAATTAGCTAGGATTCGATTAAGTATGACGTCTATTTTTACAATGACAGTGAGATGGATGACGTTGTTTTGACAGATTAAATTTTACTAGTGGGGCAACGACACAATCTTTTGTGCCACTGCCACGTCGCCTACCTTAAATATTTAAAAATATTTTAAAAAAATAACTATTGAGCCAAACATCAAAATATTCAAATTAGTTTCTCAAAATGCTCTAAATTTTCAAAAAATAAAATAATATCCAATGGTTAAAAATTTTACACAATCCCCATTAAGTATGTAGTTCTTTTACTACAGATTTATGCTTAGACGCAGTCCTTTTTAAACGACTTCAAAAAAGGGGGATGTTATACAATGTGGAGACGACAATACAACAATAAATGAAAACACTGGCAATATTAATGCATAGGAGTATTTAGGAACTATCAAATAAATCCTAACATTGAAACTAAAAAATTATACCATATACAACTAAAAACTAAATAATTCGTGTTATCTAAAGATAAACCAACATTTAGTAACAATGGATGCTTGAAGACTTGCACAATATGCCCTTCGCTAGGTTAGCGATGAATGCTAACAGATTGCTAATAAGTACGTTAACAAACGATTTAAGATCATTACCTACCGTTTCTAAGAAAAAAGCTCTGCAATGAACAGTTATATTTATTTATAACGTGCAATTTTGTTAGGTAACGACAAAGTAAGAACGAAAGAAGACGATTAAAGAACTGGCCCATTCCTACATCATGTTATTAATGGGGCCTATTTAATATAGCTGACAATGCGCCGCGCCGTCAAGATAAAAAAAAATGACAATATTTAAACATTTTTACAAGTGCTGTTATATAAATGTCGCAATGTCGAATTGTTGGAGTATCGCATGTCGGTTTAATAATTATTCTTATAGGCCCCATGTGGGTTAATAGTACATTATGATACAAGTGTGCGGTGTTGGTCATTACACTCGAGACGGTATTGTTCGCGCGAGCCGCAGGCGAGCGCGATAAGGTAGCCGAGAGTGTAATGATCAATGCACACGCGTTTCATACGACGTTTTTCAACACACTTGCGAGGAAAAAACAGACTTGTAACAATCTAGGCTACAATAACGTGACTATAGAGATGATACATTTAGATTTATAAAGTTCAACTGACCTTTTTTGCCAGGGTACTGTACTGACTATCCGGAGCTTATTTTAAAAAGTTTTCTCCGTTGATGGTGCAAAACTTTAGATTTCGTATTTTTGATAATAATTAACCACACAACAAAAACGATAACAAATATCTATGGAAAATGGCGCGCTCGTTTTGTTTTTTTCCTGCTAGCGATGCGCGCGAAAATGTTAATAAAGGCACTGACAAATCCGCTGAACAGCCTATATGAAAAATGTAATAAACACAAAATAATGTTTTGAATACGCAAATTAAGGTTAATATGTAGTGAAAAATATATAGTTTGATGAATTATTATGTTAATTTATCATTTTTTATTTATTTATACAAAAGGCATATGAATGCATAAATGCTTTGATGAGATTTTTTTTTAAAAGCGCACATCTCTACTCGGGTGATATTGTATAGGATACTTCATAATCATTCCATGTATACATAGGTAGTCCGGCTTCCATAAATATGGACATAGAAGTTTTATTAAGATTACATTACTCCTAAAAATAAAAGCGTTTTCATTTTTGACAGAATTTATGGTCAGAATAGTTTTTTTTTTACCATAACTAAACGCCCCAGTTTGCCTATGGTATTTCTTTTTACAAAAACAAATAAAAGCTTCACCAAAGTAATTTTTTATTAAATAAAAATTCCATGCTGACATGATAGTACTTACTAACTCCATACTGCCATGTCATAGGACTGGTATAGGTACTAGGTACTCCGACTAGTAAATAGTTATCTGTGGCATTACAGCACTAGTTCGTTATGGTAAAGTAAAAAGCACGCGTGTTTAATACACTGCATTATGAATCTAAAAGCGGTTCAATAAGAGCCACTTTACGAGCAAGTGTGTTGAAAAGAAACATACAACATTAAAAAAAAACATGTTGAATCTTTAATGCATTTAAAAGACACTCCAAAAGGTCACATTACTAATCTTATAAGAAAACTTAAATTGCGGTAAAAAATATTTTTGATGAATTTAAAGTACCTACCTACTACACCAGATGCTGGCCTGTTTGACCTTAGTCAGATTACTAAGGACTTGAAACGGGTTCCTTCACAAATCGTACCTATAATAAAAAATTCTTACTTTGTTTTAGGAAAAACAAACTGAGATTATTTACCTGTTACCGCGCTTTTAAAGAAACTGCACATAATATATAAAACATTGTTTAAATGATAAATGATTTATTTTCTGTAATTACGTTTGTACAAACATTTTTACACGTCAATTATATTTTTTCAAACGTGTTTGAAACAATAGTTTTAATCAAAAATGTCTATTATTAGTACCTACGGGTTATATAGTATAAAAACCTACTATATTAGGTGGTAGGTCTCCTTGATCAAAATATTATAATCGTTGTTTGGAATTCATGCCTACATTTCTTGTAATTGTTGTTATTATAAGTGCTGGACCATGAATGCTATGATTAAGCAACGCGCACATTCGACCTTGTGGTCTGCGACGGAACTGACCTTGAGCTGATAAACTCTCTAACTCATTATACTTATATACCTAGCTACTTTTAATTTTACATAACATCACACTATAATCCCCGAAGATTTAGGCAAAGGTGAGGTACCTAAAATAATCCCACCTTTCCTCAATTATGTCACAGGGGGCGAGGCTATTGCCATCAACCGGGCACAAATCCAGACTCGACTTGGGAATCGAATCCAGGATCTCGTGCAGAGTAGAGACTAAACAGACGACAGAGGTAACTTTTGATTTTAGGTTAATTTTGAACCTAAAATGAAAAGTAAAACCTCGTTGCCATTGTTTTAAGAGGTGGTTGCCTCATTATAGTATTATTGTTGATCAATTAAACTGTTCTGACGTGTCAATGACGATGCCGTTTGTAATGTAGGTACTTTCTATCTACCTAGTGTCAACATCTGTTAAGTAAAATTCCCATTTGGGGCAAGACTACGGCTCTATCCCGTATATAATTTCGTCCCACTGTCGTCGTCCCCTTTGTGGGAGGAACGGGAACGCGTTTATTTTTGTCCCGATCGTCCCACTGACTTTGTTGGTGGGACGAACGTGAATGATTTATTATTTTTAAGTCCCATTGGTACCACCAAATAATTTCCTACCAAACTTTAGAACAGCATTACTTTGATTTTACATCATCATGGAATAATACCTTTGATATTATTCCATGTCACCATGTTCCATGTTCCATGTAACAGTCACAACATGTGGACCAAGATTATTTTCTGGCTCATCTTTATGTCGCAGATGGATGAAACTGTGATATCCCTAGGGATTTAGCTATATATCATAATATAGTTATATGAAAGCGGTTCATAACTGTATCACTAGGAATATAACTATGACACGAGTACGATCGAGTAATATAACTGTTAGGGCACTGCGCCATAAAGAAAAGGAATTAAAGATTAAAAAAAAAAAAATACCGCGAGTTAAACCTAGTACACACTAGAAATAAGTGTACACAGTAAAATGTAAGTGTCTATAATATCAAAATAAAAGCATTTTTACTAAATGCATATGAAAGTATAATACAGTACTTATAAAAAAAATAACTTTTCTAAAAATTTCGTCTGTCTTTCGTTCTGTTTGTTCCGGCTAATCTCAAAAACGGTTGAATCGATTTTGGGGGGACTAGCACTGGCAGATAGATGATGTTATAAGGAGTAACTTGGCCTACTTTTATTTTAGAAAAAGATCTGGCGTTCACGCCGGCGGCGGCGCCTTCTTTCAATAATATCAAAATTGAACCTGCATGTTTCAACTTGATTCACACGCATTTTTATACCGTACCGTCCATTATTGTACCGTTAATCACTATCACTTAATTAGTAATTAACACCTCGGTAATTAAGTAACAAGGCTATCTCGCTTTGTATACAGGTTGAGTGTTAGATGTGTTAAAAATAAATTAAGGTGCATTTAGGCCGCGACCTTCGATGCAGTCGCAACGCGGCAACTTTAATACATAAATTAACATCATGCTGTATAGTTACGTTACTAATGTTAGATTTGCTGCTTGTTCGCAAAAAAAAACTTAAACATATGCAATGTGTAACTGTCATAATGCGCTTTATGAAAGTAGTTTGTTCAGAATTGATTACTGAATCGATTTCTATCATTTTAACAAAATAATTAAACCTGTGGACGACGCACGCCAATAACTACGTGAAATTAATATCTAATAAATATTAATGTTGCAAGGTGCGTGTGGTTCCGGCATAAGTCGTTGTTTGACAACCAATTTCTTCTTTTTAGTCTCTAGTCTTTGCTCTATATATGAAAAAGTAACATTTTCACTTCTTCTTAAAAATCTTTGCTAGAAAGCTGTTCTCCGAAGCCCTGGAACCACATGCACCCTCCATTTTGAGACTCATAATATGTATATTTTATTTCGCATTCGCATCTATTATTAATAAAACCTATGTAAATTACAGTCACACTCTCGCTGTACAGTCAAAACATACTAGACTTACACGGGTGCGACTCTGTGCGGGCGTGCTTTAATTCTGGGATATGTTGTATAAAAATAAAAAAAATCTACCACTGTTCTGTATCACTCAAAAGTTGACTGGTAGTAAATGCCTATACCAAGAATTATAGAAATATCGGTAAAAAAAAAGTAACATCACACATTTCTCTATTGGACAGGATGTAGTGGACAATTTTTTATTTGTGTTGGATATTGTGTGAGATACGTCAAAAAGTGTTTCGTTTTATCAGCTACGAGGGGAGCACTGAAGTGTTAAATCGAATCTCTTTCCATCACAAGAGGATTGATCTAGTTTCGCTTTTCGTTTTTAGAGAAATGTTCATCTATTTCATAAATAAGGCACTTTAATTTATGACCTTGTCTGACCGATCAATATTTATAAACAAAGTCTAATCGGCCTTGAGAAAATACTGTTGATATACCAGAAGTTACATTTTATTTTTAGATTTTGCCTACACAATATTGTGCAAAAGCTATACTATAGACTGACGAATTAATCTGTTCAATTATTATAATAAAAAACAACCGACTTCCAAAAAAACACTATAAAGTGAAAAGTAACTTCTTTTTCTTTTTCGGACGTCTTCGGTGTCTTTAGATCTGTATTTTAGTTTTTTGCCACCGACGCGACGTCCGAAATTAAAGTTATTTTTCACTTTGTAGTGTTTTTTTGTATTTTTTTTAAACATTATTAAAATATTAAAAAAATACTTTCAGACGAACATTATAACCTCCTCCTTTTTTGAACGCAGTTAAAAAGTCGAGAGTGGTTTCGTGGGTCACCCGGTTGGAACGAAGTTTCTTTAGCTGTATATTATTATAATAACAGGCACAATGAAATAAATTAACAAAGTATGAGACTAACAAAAAAAAAAAACAAGTGTGATGGTCAAAATGTTGTACACATTTTTCGGTCTAACTCTCATTCGCCAAGTGTGCTGATAAGGAACTTCCTCCAAAAACTCAGAAATAGCTTCTATGTACAATAGAAGCAGCCTTATTAATATAATTATGAATGTGTCCATTGCCACGCTTATTAAAATTAAACTTTATGAAACACCGAACATTGCATACAGTGTAAAGGTCTCAGCACATTCCGCGTTTGTGTTTTTTTGCGTCATAAAGTAGCTTTGTTGCTAACGTGTCGTGAAATGGAAAGTAACGTTACAAAAACTCCGATCTCGATAAATCCAGTTCGCGTCAGCAAAACTGAATTAAGTGAGGGCAATCAGTTACATAATTTACAAACAATAAACAGCTATGTTTATTGGTTCCATGAGAATTGCATTGGGGAAATATAATGTATTTTATGACCAGTTTTTCAAGGAGAAGGAGGACCTGGAAATGTTTTTGTTACGTTGTTTGTAGTAAAAGAAACGACAGCAGTTTTTTTTTCTTTTAAATGTTTATTTTTATTTTATCACGTGCTTTCATTTTAAAATAAATGAACTGCCGTGACTTTTGTACACCTGAAAAA
This sequence comes from Eupsilia transversa, assembly GCA_914767815.1. Lineage (NCBI taxonomy): Eukaryota > Metazoa > Arthropoda > Insecta > Lepidoptera > Noctuidae > Eupsilia > Eupsilia transversa. The sequence continues at coordinate 6,333,482 of OU611880.1, forward strand.
CCTACTACATTATTTCTCAAGCCATAAGTGGAGTTACAATCCAAACAGGGCCTTTTTTTGGGAATGGCATCTCGCAGGTCTACCTAGGAGGTTGGCGGTTGCTTAACCGGACTACTTGGCTGAAGCCTTGATAAAATAAAGCCTAAGCGACAACACGCTAGGGTCCGTAAGTCCGTAAGACTTCGGGCTAAGGGCATCGCTGGGATAGGCAGCAACGGACAGGCTGGATTGGATCAAATTTAGAGCACGTTTTTTATATGCGAGTTCCGCGTAAAGCATTGAAGGTGCGTTTTCTACATGACTAAACTTGATAAAATCAGCACTAGGTGCGTTTGTAGCGCGGGATAGGCGCGTAAAAAAACGCCTTGTGCAGTGTGCACAGGCCCTTATGGTCTGTCGATGACGTTATTAGGACCAATTAACTCGCAAGTTGCTGCTGTAATGGGGTTGTCGCTATTCCCCAGGCTACGCTTGCAAACTAATAAAAGTGGGGAGGTACCAACATAATTGGTTTTCAAATAATTCGAGTGAGAGGTATGTTTTTTACAAAACAATTTTTGTTTTTTATATTTTTAACTTTATCAAGAAACACCTTCTTTTTAATTCCAGACCTAGAGATAATTTTCATATGATATCACTGATGGTCTATGGATAGGTACATCTGTTTACCCGACTGCGCGACGCATAGAAGGGTAATGTGTTTATTCTACTAGGTTCATATAATCCGATTTAATGACTATTTCATGAAATCATGACATTTGAGGCTATTATAACTTAAGGAGTTGTATTGTTGATTCTAATGATTATAATTCTGTGTCCATATTTGTTACGGTCGCGAATCATATTATAATCAACATACAACCTGACACTGACCTGCAAATTGCAAATAACGTAAGAAAATTTGAATTTCGCAGGCTACCTCGGAGCATCAACCTTAATATCCACATTTGACCATAATGACCAAAGAAGGCTCATTCATATATGCAGACTTTTTGACAGCCATCGATTTTCGTGTGAACTATCACCCCTAATGACGAATGTCGTTAGGTTATCCTTGCCCCAGGCACTTTGACGTGCAAGTAGAGGAAATGGGAACACGGTCAGGAAAATTTCTAACAAATCTAACATTGTGTCTGACCACATATACTATATGTATATGTGACGCTATATGCGAAGAAGTTAAGAAAACAGCCAGTTCGATAACTTGGGGCGAATTTCACCAATAAAATTGAACGTGATCAGCGCTTCTAAAGTGCCAACATTTTCAAACAATTAAGGGAGTACTCACACTTATTCAGCTCTATTCAGCGTTTGCCCATAGAAAACTACGATTTTGTATGAGACGCGTACACGTCCTTTCAGCTGCGGATATCTAAAAGGACGCGTACGCGTTTCGCGCGTAGTCTATATGCAAACGCTGAATAGAGCTGAATAAGTGTGAGTAGTCCCTAGGTAGGTACATTTGTGCAACTTAGCGCCGCAAATTAAATAGTAATAATAATTTATTTATCTGAAAAAGGTAGCACTTACAAAGGTTATCTAGGTTACAAGCAGATTCAAACCTTTGTGAGAGCAATTATATAAATAATACATTTATATAATTATTATAACAGTATTTCTACACACATATAAACATACAAGAAGAAAGGAACAGACAAATCATGTATTTCACGCTTATATTTAGGTATCAAGATATCAAAATAAATAATAAATCGTAGTACCTATCAGGCATGAGGATAACTTCATTTTCCTCAAGATCTTCATAACAGAAATGAAAAGTTTTGTACTTACCTGCCTCAGACGTAGTATGTTTTTCCCTAAGTACCTTTCAGAAAAAGGTACTAACAAAAGGTTATTCCCCATGCTGTCATTAGCTGGAACAACATAGCTATTATTATTTCCAACAAAATACACGTAGGTATAGTGTATTTTTCCTTACATGTCTTATTTAGTAAACAAACATAGTACGAAAATCACGAGTTGGGCATCAATCACACACTTTAAGTCAGTTTGAACGGTTTGACGTTTGTAAGAACACAGTCATTGCAAAACTGCTTTGAATTAACAATTCTACCAAATAATATTCTTACATACATTTTTATTAAAAACAAAAAAATACTTACTTCAATCTGCCTGACCTTTTCCCAACTAGCTGTGGTCGGCTTCCAGTCTAACCGGGTGCATCTGAATACCAGTATTTTACATGGAGCGACAACTTATCTGACCTCCACAATCCAGTTACTGGGAAACACGACGATACCTCTTAGTAAGACTGTTGTCAGACTTTCGGGATTCTGACTACCCGTAATAACGACTGTCAAATATCTATGAATGAGGGGTACGGACGGTCCTCGATATTTAATAGATTGTCACCCATCCACAAACCAACCGTGGCAAGCGTAGTTTAACCTTCGACCGACCTGTGCGGCTTATATCATTTAGCCACAAGCCCCTTAAATAAATAAGTAGGTACTTCAAGAGTAATAAACTATAGAAAATTATTTCTTTGTTACTGTTATGGTCTGTAAGAGATTGTATTTTATTCTACTATTCAATAGATAAGTTAAATCCGCAAACATTGTTCTTAACCAGACTAAATGCATTGACAGTGCAGTAGTAATAGTAACTGATAAAATTTATGATAATTTGTGCTTCGCACAATCACAATAGCGACAAATCTTACCGCCATATAAATAAAGCTTGAAGTCGAGTGTCACCTTAAAAGTTGAGTATTTAGGTAATCAATGTAGTAGGTAAAACATAAAAGTAAATTGATGCTTGTTGTCATAATAAACCTACATACACGGTCACGTGGTTGTTGGCGTTCACTATTTTTTTTTTAAAAGTAATACCTATATTTTTTCATTAATATAAACATGCCAAAAAACAAAACATACAGACATAAAATATATTGTAAAAACATATTCGGACCAGTATCATTAAGCAGGGAGAAAACAGAGGATAAGACACTATGGAATGAACGCTTACGACCACGTGACGGCGTTTTCTCTTAAGTAGGTTGGTATATTATGACAACAACTTTTAAATTAAGGTACATAAAGCTGTTTAAAATCTGAACAACACTTACACAAATTCAATGTTATGCAAATCACGTAACAGGTAAAAAACAAAAACATAAATCGTTATTCAACCGAATAACCGATAACATCGTCAATCTATTAAAGAGAAGGAGAGAACGTGCTCTGTGTCCGGAATTGAGTGCCAAAATACGAAATATTGCCTGAAAGTGGTTGACCTTATAGAGTTATTGAGTGAGTTAGATTTGTGCACTACTTTTCGCATTCACCCACAGCATACAAGATTAGGTACACTCGTGTGATTCCGGATGTCTTTAAGAGCGGGAACGACGCTGGTTTTGTTCAGCAAAACCAGGAAGAAGAAAATGTCTACCCTACGTCAATTACTTACCTAATTTGTCGTATTATAGTACAATAGTTATAGAATGTGACAGTTGTGATTTGAATAAACGGACAATTTTAGGTAGTAGGGAGTTTGGCAGAATTTACTTTATCGATGCACGAAATCTTATCATATCTATAATGTGTTCCAATCATTTCAGGGGTCTACTGTCTAAGCACGAAATCCGTAGTTTCAGCCGAAGTTACGGGCGTTTCCTACTCCGTGTCACTTACGGACATGTGATAATGATTAACTAAGAATTAATGACAACACGATTTGACAGTGGGTCCCTTCTTCCAATATTTATTTATTTGTTTATGTATTTACCCGTTCGAAAAATTTAATTTGAAACTTGTTTTGGCGGATCAACTACTTTTGGACGGGCCCTTATTTTGACGGACTTATAGAGTAATAAAATACAACTTTTTGTAGCGTTATTGTATACGTGCCTCAATTGCTTGACCATACCTACATTCGCTTTCGACATTGAGTTTTGGGTTAAAGTACCTATATGTATTTCTCCATAACCAGTGCAGTAAGTTGAGAAAAAAGAAAAAAAGTCCAGCACACTAATTGCGTAACACAAAACATTTTTTGTGTTATTTATGTTGTTGCCTCTGTTATGTCATATGGTTGTCTGCTCAACAACATAAATAACGCAATTAATGTTGTTGAACTGTCAAAATGAAAGCCATTGCTACTGTACGAGTGTTGCCCCACAATTATCCCACAGGATATATCTACCTAGGTACTGTTCAAAATTCAAATTAAAAGTAGGTAGAGAATTCCCCAAAATTTTTTTTTGCTTATTGTTAAATCTAGGTTGAACTGCATTCTCTTTTTGAATCAGTTTTTCTCTGTAATTAAGTACCTAATCCAAATTATTTTAAAATACACGTTTCATTTAAGTTCATAGCTTGAGGAAGGAATATGCGAAAAATACTACTGGGTTTTTAATCTTTACAAAATTCATACCTGTATCTACTAGACAGCTTGATATTTTAAGGAAACAAGTGACAGTAAATACTGTTTGTGGTGAAATAAAATAACTATACATGGCATTCTTTTTAATATTAAGTACTATTTAAAATACCAAAATTTTACACATTTAGTTAGGAACGTGTTACAAGAATTACATGCCGAAATGTTTTTCCAAAATATGAACGCTATTGATACAGAAATTAGCATAAAAATACATTATCTACGTATATGTACCTATAACATATTAGCTGAACGAATGCTTCGAGTGTTGTCATGTTAACTCATGTTCGAGATAAATCGTCCACATTGTCAATAATATTGATGGACGGCCGTTGGAATTTGTACCTGTGTATGCGTACGATAATGGAATTGAGTTGTCTAATTTACACTCTACTACACACTAGCGCGATATCGCGGCCGTGACAAGGGGAGCGCTGCTTGTCGCGCCCGCGATATCACGCCAGTGAGTGTGGACGAGCCGTAACTCAACCTGTAGTAAGCAGTAGACACTGCACAAAAGCCTCTGCCAAGGTCCAACACCCGGTTCTTCTGCATCCAGTCTCTCCCAGCTTTTTAAGTTTATTCGTCACCGCTCCAACTATACTGCACTCGTGATTTAGTTTTAAAACATGTAAACAAATTATGTGACACACCTCACATAAAGTTCAATTTGCGCTACAACTAAAAACGTTTTTAAGACTTTTTCAATAGTAGATAACATTTTGAAATCTGCCTCATTTACACTAACAAAAAGTTGTCTTGAATTGACTTCAGCTGGGGGAAAGCCCCATGTTACGAGTATGTGCGTTCCATTTACGAAATAATCACGACTCCATTCAGAATTTGGTAGTTATTATTTAGTAAATTCATCTTCAAAAGTGTACTTAATTTACATGTTTTTCATTAATACCAGCAATAAACATTAATAGCTGCTGCAATAGACTTTAGATCTGTTTATCCACGTGAGGGCTTAGAAATAGCCTTATAGCTTTTATAATCGTAATGTTAATCGCGAAAAAAAAATCTGCTGTTCCCTACATGCTATGCGAACATAAATGTAGAGAACAGCTGTTTTTCTCGGTTTCAGGGTTGGTGCCATAGTGAAACTTGTTCATAACGATGAGTATAATGACCCCTTAAGAGGATGCCCATGAATTGAATTACATCCTGTATAATAGCTTTTGTTAAAGTAAAAGCCTCGAATCTTTATCTGGTGGTCAGAGAAATCAGTAAACGTTGAGTGCTATTGTAGATTACTTATTTATGTAAAAGGAAAATGGGTCAATTTGATACTCGAATTTGATGACTGCATCTGATACAATCTGTAAACACAGATAACTTCGACTGGTGTTAATTATTTATCTGAAGACCAATATTATTCAACAGTAACGGAAAGAATCTAAGCAATATTTAATCGGAGTCCATTCAAAAATATCGTAAAAGGAGATTACATTCCGAGAACGGCAGCTATGCCGCACGACATTGCTGCATCACATTGGTCGTGGTCGGAATGTAATCTCATATTTATAAACCTATAGAAAATGTATGGGGATGAGCACCCTAATTACATAACACACGATCAATCACAATCTGTTGCATTTTGACAGTTCAAAAACATTCATTGCTTTATATCCGTTTCTGAGCAGACAAATTTTTAAACTTATGAAGCAATGGATATTAATATCCTTAAAAAATATTCAAAATATTCATTCTATGATTTATGTTACGCTATTAAGGTGCAGTTGTGACGCGCCCGCAATGCTGCGGCAGCATACTGCCGCGTGCAGCGTTGTTCGTAATCATACCTTTATACAATACACGCGAATTTATGCTAGGAGAAATGTACATTAGCTTCGTATAATGCAACCTGTGATAGTTTTGGCAAAATACCTTTGCTTAGTTTGTACATTTGGCTTCAGTTCAAGTTAAGATACCCTAACTTTCTTCGAAATAAAATGTCATTCCATCTTCCAAATACCTACCTCACGAAATTTATTATTTTACTCCATCAAAACTCTTTCACGACCACATTAGAATTTATTACTTACCTTATTTCGTTTTATTGCAGCAATGTCGTAGGTAGCAGGTACCTACCAATTTGATGACGTCAGTTAAATTATAATATTATGAAGCCCAGGTGCCTACCTAACTGCCCGTCGTCCTTAGTCATAAAAATGAAATTGATCATCTCGTCAAGTACGGAACCGATCCTAATACCTTATCACTGTTGAGATATTTGTTTATTTTAACCAGGGACCAAAACCGGTATTATCAATACGTGTATTTTTTCGTTAACAACATTTATATTTTTTACAGGTATTTTTATAGGTTACCTTAAATTTAATACAACCAATATTAATACCGGTTACCGAAATAAAAATTACCACTATCTTACACGTGCTGTCTGCAACAGTCAAAGGTCTCGCATCACCTGTGTGTGTAACCGGTATTAAAACGGTAACCTAAAAGGGATTCCCTACTTTTTTAAATTATTTATTTAACATAAAGCGGTCAAGGCCAATTACATTAGTTAAAGACACAAAAGATTATTATTTAAGTACAGTAACAAACGTATACAACTACTCAACATTCATACGCTCTTCTCACAATACTCCAGACATACTGACAAGATCTTCTTATATTTATCCGCGAAGATCTTGTCACTTATCTGTCTTTGATCTGAACTTGAATCGAATGTACAAATAAAAAATAAAATCACGTTTTTTTAGGGTACCCATAAGGTACACGTAAACTGGAGATATATAAATTTTATTATATATATATAATTATATATATTTTTCGTCTGTCCCATGGTGTGGGGTATCTTTGGAAATTGTTCAAAAATATTGTGAGTTTGTTAAAACCATTTTTGGATTGAAGGATCCGTTTGCGAAATATTAAGCTTTAAAGTGCTAATTTTTGTTAGAGTCAAGTGTCCCCCCTCCCCCTTCCAGCTAAATGGTAAGTTCTGGATATGTGGAAAAAATCACAGCAATAGTATAAATAACGAAATAAAAAAGAAAACTATCACAGCTAAGTAGGCTCTACAAGTTAACGAGTAATTATCGACCAACTTACATTTGCAGTTGCAAAAACATGTTCTTCTTTACATTTTGTACAGGAGAACATGTTTTAGTTGTAAATGTAATAATGTTAAGTTTGTTCTTGGGATAAATTTATCCCAGCTACGGAACCCTTCATTGTGCGTGGTCCGACACGCACTTGGCCGGTTTTTATCTAATAATCATATATTATGTAATTCTTCCAATAGCAGTTACTGTACCTACAAAATACAATTTATATTGCCATAGGTACCTATTCAGATTTCTGTGTGTTAGCTAAACTTTGTGTATATCGGTCAAACTTTAATGGACAGTACATACCAACATTGGCTTGTTTGCACAATTCCGGAAACTAACATGTTTTGATTACATGTTTGCTAAACGTGTTGATTTTGATGTTGAGATATTAATTGGTTTGCTAACTTTGACGTGGAGCTCGTGGCTAAGTAATAACAGCCGCACGGGTCGATCGATCAGGTAACAGGCTTGCCGGGGTTGGTCGGTGGATGGGTGACCATCTTTACGTAGCGAGACTCCTCTGTGCCTCGCAAAGCACGGCAAGCCGTTGGTCCCGGCTGTCATTGTAAAATACTGGTAGGTGTTCAGCTGCATCCGGTTAGACTGGAAGCCAACCCCAAAATAGTTGGGAAAAGGCTAGGCAGATTAATTTTTTAACCTCGACGTGAAGTTGAAATTACGCGTTCATAATAGAGAAAATGGTGATAATGTGTTATTTGATTTTCACTTTGTGAATAATTATGTAAGCTGGTAATAATTTTATATTCTAGCATGAAGCTGCAATCTTGTTGGTTTGATACAGTTAAGCCTTTTATACAGATATTATTACACTATTCAAAAGTGTAAGTAAGTCGATAAATATATATTAAAAAATGACCTAAATGTACACTATTCAATAGTAAGTAAGTCGATAAATATATTAAAAAATGACCTAAATGTCTATCGAATCGTGCGCCTGAAGGTGACGCAATAGATATTTTATTCTTACGAGAACCATTGAACGTAATAAGTACAATAACAATATCTTATTCATTAGATAGGTACTGAGAATTTTAAAGTTGTTTATTTGGTTCCGGCAGTAGATAACTGTTGTGAAAATGTGTAATCATTGCATGATTGACTAGAACTCCTACCTCTTTCTTGCCTTTATTAGCCGGATTGAGTGGAGATTTGCAAGAGCAAACGTGCTCGGTGGAATAAATTATTCCAGTAAGATGCTGGTAGGGATCTTGCCCGTACTTTCAGAATTGTCCTGATAGTATAGAAAAGCTGTTGACTCCTGAAGTACCTACCTCAGGATAATATGTTGCCCCTTGTCGCTACATCACTATGTGCTAGCGACAGTTTTCGGGGCCCATTATTAAGTGTGCAAGACACTCCCTGCCATTTTATATCATTGGTCAGGCAGGGGACATAGTTCTTCCACAGTTCTAGGTAACCAATCCACTATAGCCACCCAAACCCATAGTCCGTCTCTTTGTTCCATAACCTGCAATCGTTCTACACTCACCGAGGGTTGTCCTTGGGTATACATGCATAGTGCGTACAATTAAAATCGTCGGTTAGTGCCTCATTCCATTTAAAACTGTCTAAGCGACCTCAGCCACTGGCTCCTCGTACGCCTTCCAAAGGTCCGGGACCCCAAGGTCCCGAGAAATGTCAGAGACGTAAAAGTAATAAATAATGATGATTGCTTTATACAGGGTGGCCGGAACGTTGACGTCCAAAAATAAAATTTAGTTCCCTCGTATCGTGAGGTATCCGAATCACCCCCATGTATGTTCCGCGATTTTCGATAGTTTTCGAGATATGATTATTTTTCTAAATTTTTGGATTTGACCAATTTAAAAAAAGAGTTTTTTTTTGCAACTGTATCTTCATGGGTACTAAATTGGTCAAATTCCAAAAATTTGACCAATTTAGTACCCATGAAGATACATGGGGGTGATTCGGATACCTCACGATACGAGGGAACTAAATTTTATTTTTGGACGTCAACGTTCTGGCCATCCTGTATATTTAATGATTTTATAGTACCTGAAAGATGTTAGTACAATCGTTCCCTGGATTACAGGGAATTCCTATACATCGTTAAACTGGTAAACAGCTAAAGTGCTGTTTCGGTTTGATATTTACGTACCAGAGGTTTTAGCAGGCTCAGGAGACTGATAAGCCCAAATGCTTTAGGTGAAAGCGTCAGGGTAGCCCGCGAAATTCAAATTTAAAATCTTATTTATTTTAACCAAAATACAACCTGACCTTACCAGCAAATTGCAAAAAAAAAGTAATTTGTACCTTTGGTATTTGGAACGTTGAACCAATTGGGACACAATGGATTTTTAATTGTGTCTGTAATTACGGCCATACGTAAGGGTTATTCTTCGCGTATGAGCCAAATTGCGCCAAGCACTTATCCGCAGTAATGGTTCAGTCTTCATGCATGATTATCGAAAGTGATGCAGGAGGGTTTTTCCATTGCAGTGCGGTCCGCCCTTATGTGCGTCACCCTTTAGTCTACATTTTCCATGTATAGTGATAGTTCCGCTTCTTAACGAAATATTTTTTTCTTTTTCCATGACATTACTTAGTAACAAGGCAATAGGTAGGTACATGACATACACATCAAGTCACAACACATGTGTGATATATCTTTACTAAGAACTATATCTCACATAATACCTGCTTATCTGCAAAGATAATATAGTCATCAAGAGCTGTTTTATCTTATTTATACTCTTAGAAAGATAATATAAAACTACTCAGAAATCTTTTATCTTTGTGCAGTGTGCTCAATCTTGCTTCTTTATTTTCAGGTAATAAAGTAGTACTGGAAAGAAAGGGACTACGTTGCAATGTTACCAAGATGGCGGCAAACGATTTCAAGACGTAAGTAGAAGAAATGATTTTATTAGGCGTCCTACACACCTTGTTCGGGTATTTTACACAGTATTCTGTTGCACAACACAGCCAACCGAAGCAATTACTGCATACAGCATATACGAGTATCAGAAAGGTGTGGTCATATTTAAGGGTGGTGTTACAGGCCATGAAACTGAAAAACTTTCTCGCGATAAAATTATCAACTGTTCTATACAAAACTTGAATACCTACTCTACCCAAATGTATGGGTTGGCTGATAATTTTATCGCGAGAAAGTTGTTCAGTTTGATGGTCTGTACCACACCCTTAAATATGTCACACCTTTTCTGATACATGCTGTACCTACATTCGATTTTGCCGCCCGGCTGTGACGATTAATGCCGACCCGAACAAGTGTGTAGGACACCTCACATAGACACACTTTTTAAGGCTCGTGCAAACTGGCGCGACTTGTCGCGCAGCGTGATATCAGTAATTGTTCAACCGTGAAGTTTTCCTAGAAATTGTATTGTTAATGTAGCGTCGCGCCTGTTTGTGGGAGCCTTTATGAAAAATTATAAAATAAGTAGGTACATTATTTTTTAATATAATTTTCACTACTAAACGCTACATGTATGGTTTTGTTGTTTGATATTCAAAAACCTAAACAATTGTCATTCTTCTTGGCGGTACGTTTCCGGATGACAGCGATGCGGACGAGTACTTACGTATGACACCTAAGGGCGGATTCGACCAAACGGGAATAAATTTTATCCGCGGAATAAGCCTTCTCTTCCGATTAAAAAAAAAAAAGTTTTTTATTTGTTTAGTTGGTCATTTAATTTAATGTTAGATTGTAATTTACAAAGATTCATCATCTATGGAAAAAAAATAAAAGACAGAACTTCCATAATATAAGCAAAACAAAAGAAAACAAATTGAAATATTGATAAATCAGGTAGATATTTCATAGAAAAATTAAAGATTGTTTCACGATGCTACTGAACTAGAGTGTGTCTAGTTTTGATCTTAGTAGGTCAACATAATATTCCTACTCTAGGTAAAAATGTATATACCTACCTACGAGTGAAGGGGGTGCACGAGGGAAATAGAACCGAGTAGCTCGCCATTTGCCCCTTGCGTGTGGAATTTATTGGATCCAAGTACAATGTGCGATATTCTTTTATTCTATTGATTCCCTTGTAAGCGCTTTGTCTGTGGAGGAACTTAATTGCTGTCTGGCAAAATACCTATATAGCAGAGTAATTGATAGAAAAATAATAACTACGCGCAGCTACAATGCAGCAAATTATTGCACTTGGAAAAGTTCTTCCATCCATATCTACCGCCAATTAGGTTAGATATAATCCGTTCCAAAACTTTTTGATGAAAGTGTAAACTAACCCTGTTCAGCTTAAATTCTAACGAAGTCATCCACGAAAGGGACTTAGTAAAACATTCAACTTATATAGTTAGATGGTTTCAACTTTATATCACACCACTATTTCCAACAATTAGTGTTTGAATTACTTATTTAAATTGTAACTGAACAATCGTCAACGAGAATTGAGGCTATAAAAATAACTTTAATTATTGTCACATAAAGACATTTTTATAGTGACCAAAATCTTCAATTTCGGGTTATACGAATATTCAAATGGCAGCACTGAATTTGTCAGCGGCTCTACAAATTGGCATTCACACGTACGATTTTTGACACATTTGTTTACATTTTAATCAAATTGTTTTGGAACACAGTATAGTTCTAATGTTCGACTAGAATTTTTTTCACAAAAAATCACCTCCATCCCACATTTTCACTGCCTATCTACCACAGCAAATATTAACTACATGAGATCGTTTTGTCCGCTCAGTGTTCCTAATTCCTCAGCGGTATGTCCTGGGCATCATGGGGCTACTGGCGGTTTGCAATGCGTATACTATGCGCGTTTGCCTCAACCTGGCTGTCACACAGATGGTGAATAACACGAAGAATGAAGAACAGCATTTTGATCCTTACGCGTGTCCGGATGATAGCGAGGTCTTGACGAATGGGACTGTTAGTTCGAGACCGGTGAGTGGTTCTTTTTTTGAATTACGATATTTTTTTTAGAAATATGGATGCCTCGTTGGCCGCAAGCGCTACTGATGAGTGGTTAGGGAAAGTGTTATTGAATTTTTCTTTCAGGAATTTCTCAGTAGTTGCCTGAAGTCCGGAAATGTGACCGGTTGATACCTATAGGCTCATGTATTACATCGGATTTATCACAGGTGTTCTTTAATAGAGCAGAAAACTATGAAAGAAACTAAGACAATTTACGAACTGCCATCTGTTGGTTTTCTTAAATAGGCCCCAGCATATACTGGTTTTGTTACCACTGACGTGCAGGCTGCTGTACCAGTCGATCTATTATGTAAAAAAAATACCGTATAAACTTATGTGAATTGAGCATAAAGTGAGCTATAGTAGGTACCAATCCCTAGCATCAGCTGATCCATTCTGTAAAAATCTCACCATGAAAACATGGGTGAAGTGAGTTTAAAATTAGCTGTCAATAGTGTCAATCCTTAGCATTAACAGCTCACTTCACCTAAGAATTCACGGTGAGGTTTTTACAGAATAGACGAGCAGATGGAATAACAGCTCAATTCACCTAAGTTTTCACGGTCAGATTTTTACAGAATCAGTTGGCAGATACTGTGGCATGTTTCTTGGTAGTAATTCCTATACAATTTTGGTTAACTATAACGAAATTATCATAGTATGCATCTAGTACGCAGCAACATCAAAACTATAACAACTAGTATAGTTTCAGTTTTCAAGTCCTATGATTTACTATCACAACAAACCTCTTTGTTACTATTATCTGTCAGTTGTTAAGAACCATTGTACAATATTCTAGTTTAAACCAGCTTGATCTGAAGGGCTCAATTAAATCTCTTCAAGTCTACTCACTTATTGTTATTGTTAATAACAATGATAAATAACTTATTGAAGCACTCAGTGATGGTGATAAAGTATGTTCTATAAAGCATTATAGTTTATAGTTACTACACATAAATGCCACAAGACAATTTTCAAACACGTGTTTGTGTTCGTTTCTGATCCGATTTGGCCATCGTAGTAATTGTATGGTCGTTTGTGCACTCATGCGTATACGGTTCGTATCCGGTTCGTATTCGATTCGTGTTCGATACGTGAAAAGACGGACGGAAAATTCACGTCCTAGCGTCTGCGCGTATTTGATTCGTTTTGCTTCCTAAAGGTACTCGGTTTTAATCCGTCATAAAACGACTCGTAGTGACAATTTACCAATCGAAAACGAACCGCATACGAACCGGATACGGATAAATGGGCAAACGCTCTTACTCGTAAAATTGATTTAGTTTTTTGTGACGTCAATCACAATAATATTATTCTAACTTTCGCGTTATTATCATTTTTTTCTAAGAGTGTCTTTCTTTATTGAACTACTAAAAATGCAAGTTTGCAAACTTTGAATAATTACACTGATGTGAATATTCGTAAATTGGTTACAATGTGTTGAGTTTGCATTTAATTCCCATTTATGCACGCTTGTTTTTCCCAAAAAGATAGGCAGAAGTATTAATCGCAGGTTATACAGGGTGAAATTAAATTCATGGGCATTCTCTTAAGGGGTCATTGTCAACTGTCACTGTGGGACCAACCCTAAAATCGCGAATAAAGAATCTGCTGTTCCCTACATTTTGACGAGCTATATGCGAACATAAATGAGGGAATGGCTGTTTTTTGGAGAGTTGTTCATAATGATGAGTACAATGACCCCTTATGAGGATGTCCATAAATTTCACCCTGTATAAGTGCCTTGTTCTAATACGGGCCAAAAATTTACATTAACCGAGTAGAAATCCAGATCTATCCAAAGATAATAGTGGAGCACTCGATAGCAATGATAAAATAAGAAGGGGATAATGAATTAAGTATATATACTGTAAATAAATGCTACAAGGCACTATTTAAACACGTGTGTTACTCGTAAAATTGATTTACATTTTTATGACGTCAATCACAATTCTCAATTTTGCTTAAATACATACCTATTTTTAGGGTTCCGTGCGTTCGAATGAAAAAACGGAATCCTTGTAGGCTCACTCGTGTTGGTCTGCACAGCCAATTTGCTCCGAATCTAATGGACCGATTAAGTTGAAAATGTATAGGAAGTGTATGGTCTTAAAATAACATGGTAAATCTCTCAATATTGTGCGTACAAACTTACATTTGCAGTTGGGATCATATTTTTCAACTATACAATGTTAAGTTTGTTCTTGAGATAAATTCATCCCAACTACGAAACCCCTCATTGTGCGTGGTCCGACACGCACTTATTTTTTTTCGAGTGTGTATTCTAGTGAAATGAAATGATTTTATTGTCAAATTTTCAAAGGAATTCGACATACACCAACTGTTCAAATAACTTACTAGTGGTTTGAATGTTGGTGAACACAGGCCTTAGTGTTGTACTTACAGTTAGCGTCAAATAATTTTGCCGCTTTGACGCTAGGCTGCGCATGCGCACTACTGTTTTATAAGTAAGATCGACTACTGCGCAGTTATTTGTAGCCTACTTCAGAGCGGCAAAGTTATTTGACGCGAACTTTGAATATGACATTAATGCATTTAAATTGATATTAGCAATGGTTGCAAACGTATCCGTTGAGTTTGCATTTCCTTGCATCTCATCACGCTTGTATTTCCCAAAGGATAGGCAGAAGCATTAAGTGGTTATGACTATAATCTACATAATCGCAGGTTATATTAAGGGCAGGCGCGCACTAGGCAGCCTGGCTGCGGCAGCCAGGCTGCGGCAGCCGGAATAATGAGAAAATTCTTGGCTGCCTAGTGCGCGGGCTCCTATACAACGTCATATGTTTTACTGGCTGGCTAGCGGGCAAAAATTGACATCAGCGTCAAAATTCCATCGCCGACGGTTTTGCTTGTAAACTGAGTTCGTATAACCCTTGGCCGCGGCGCCCAAAAGGATAATAATATGTATAGTAAATTAAACGAAATAAAAAATTAAAATGTGTTAGTAACTCCAACTTACAAGAAAGAGAATGGTAGTATCGTTATTCATAATCAACTAATTAAAATATCTCTTACAGCTGCTGAACATTACAGCGTCAAAAAACATGGGTTTGCGAAAAAAAATGTAACAGGACTCTTAGGAGGTCTACTCCGCTACTGTTTTGTATATTTCTGCTTCGGATTATGGGAAATAACGTGATATTTGGCTGCATAATAATATTTTGTTTAATTGACTTCATCGAACGTATTTTTGTTTTTAGAAAATTTTTAGTCAAATTATAGCCGACTAGTACATTAGGACAGTTCACACCTTCGATGATAATTGTGATCATGTTTTCTTTCTCATTTTGGATACTTTTAAATATGTGTTAACTTAAAATCACTTTTGGTTACTTAGCATCAAATACTTTACATTAACATTTATTATTTCGTAATTTTTCATCAATTACCTATTGATTTTCTATTTGAAAGGAACAGTCTATCTGGCACTTGCACTTAAAGCAAGGTTCAGAGACTACATTTTTTTTGCTAAAGGAAGCGTTTCATACGAATATGACCCTTGTAGTTATGCATATATTCGTGTGAGCAAGCGCTTCATTCGAATATAATGAACATTGTTATTAAAAAGTTTACTTTCGTATGAGACACTTTACTTCATTTACTAAAGTAAAATTAAAATGTGGTCTCTGAATCTTGCCCTTAGGATTTCAATAACTAGAATTTCTTATTTCCTTCCCATTTGGTAACGTTAGCAGCAATGGTCTCAGTTTTCCCTCAAGTAATAATAAAATAAATAAAGGTTGACTGGTAGAAAATGCCTATGGCATTTACTCCGCCTCTGTACATTTGTGTGCTTGAAGTATTAAATAAATAAATAATAATAACACAGCAATAATAAATTAAACCAATCACCTTGTTCCATTGACAGAGAAGCCAAATAATTGCGTTTCAGCTTCATTGTTCGACCGATAAAATTAATTTTAAATATCCATTGTCATGCCAAAAGAAAAATAAAGTGAAGTTACAAGCATAACAGGAAATATTTAATAGTACCTACTTATATTTTATAGTAACACGTTAATTTGGAATTTATTTGTCTCCATATGGGTATAGTCTCTATCCCTGCTAAGCTACAGTTTTGTAAACAAGTAAACAATTGCTGGACAATATGTTTGTACAACTGGTTCTAGCATTTTTGATTTAGAAGTAGGAATAAAAATATCGCTACTAAATTAGCGATATTTTTTAAATACTATCAGTCATTTGGGGAGCTTTAACGTACAACACGAATGAATACATACAAAAACGTTCTTGTACCGTTTTGTTTTGTTACCTAACTTACAATGTTATAGTAAGATCAACACGGTATTTCAACATCTGGGACGCCCTCCATAATATGGGAGGTTACAAAATGCGTCATATTTGACTATATTGATATCTATACATTTTTAAATCGCTGTCACAATGACACAGTCACGTCATGTCCAATAACCTGTCACAAACTCAACGCTTGTTGGGATAAGAATCAACATTCGAATATAGATGTTGATGGATGATTTATATTTGCACTAGTATGACCATACGTCAGTCCACAAGTAACAGTTTTTCATTGTGACTATAGAATAGAAACTAAGGGAGTCGATATGCATAACTCTGGACCCCACGACACAGGGAATCCTAGTGTGGGGTCCAGGGGATTTGTAATAAAAAAATCTAGCACCTAAGGCTCATATGAATGTTACTAGTTTTATTTTATTTTTTTATATTGTACCATGTTTTTTACACTGAATAAAGTTTTATTTATTATTATTATTTAACTTTCCATGTCCGAAGAATGTTCTTACTTCTTAGCTTTGCAGGAGGAACTTAGTCGAAGTTTATATTTAGATTCACAATACACGTGTGTCTCTCTCTGGCTTTATCAAAATCTGCAGCTTTGCCTTTAATCTGACAGTTTAGTTCAAATCTATAGTTTTGGGGGTTTGCTCTAAATTTTTGTGTGAAAAGGTATGCACATAGAGATCTTCTCAAGTTTCATTTAAATGATTGGGATCTGTAATACCTACTACCCGGGAATATTGGATATTAATGTGGTACCTAATAACAAAGCTGAGGCCAATAAACTAAGAAGTGATTACTACTTCACTGATGGGCCCAATTAATAATAATTACCATATAGTAAAGATAATACAATATTATAAATAGCAGTTTATGTCAATTGATTTATCGCACTTAACATAAAGCTATTATGACTTATAATCATCATCATAAAGTAGTTTCAAATAATAATGTAAGTACGTAATACTTCCATTTAATTATTATGAAGAAAGAATACGTAATTTGACAGAGAACTGGAGAAATTTTTCGACGCCATATTTTGATTGTTTATAGTTTTAGTTAAGTTAGGTTATTGTATTTTTATTTTATGATAAATAAAATTGAATAAAATGTCAAATGTCAACTAATAAACGTTCAATCAATTTTCACGCCTCCCCTTAAGACCTAGGCCAAATATCACTAAAAAAAATATCCGCGAAATGTCGCGGGTATTCTGGTCTAATACAAATGAAAATCCGTCTTTATTTAATCAATTTCCGAATATATACCACGACTAAAATTAAACAGAGTCATAAAGATTTATTTCCAATAAAAATGATGATCACTAATAAAATTTTCTTTTATTTCAGTACGCAATATTTGACTGGTCAGAATCCACTCAAGGGTTAATCCTCAGTGGATTCTATTATGGGTACGCCATTACCCACGTCCCCGGGGGTTACTTAGCAGAGAGATATGGAGGTAAATGGACTCTGGGCATTGGCCTGTTAAGCACGGCCATATTTACCTTGCTTACACCTGTGGTGGTGAAGGCAGGGGGCGCCACCTGGCTGTTTATTCTGCGAGTACTTCAAGGTATGGGCGAGGTTAGTGAATTATGTGATATATTTATGATCTTATAAGTGGGGTAAAAGTTGTGCCAACAGACCAAGCTGTCGGTGTCAGTCGATGACACCGACAGCTTCACCTGAGTCGAAGATTTGAATCAATGTAATTTTTTGTGTCTGACTATAGGCTTATATTATTATGTCGTTTATTAAATCTTCATACATATTAAATACATTTTTAAATATCTCTTAAAAAATATTAAAAAAACATAAAAAAAATCAAAAATACTTATATTATCTTTGACATAATCTCGGGCCCTTTGGTTTCGGACCTTTGGAAGGCGTACGAGGGGCCGAAGCCAACTCGCAGAGGCCCCTTAGTTAGACAATTCTAAGTGTTGAGGCACCAACCGACGATTATCCCTGTATGCACTATGCAAATGCACCCAAGGACAATCCCCGGTTGGTGCAGGACTATTATTATTATGGTTTTTAAATTTACGTTTCTCAGGTTAGTTCCTGGTATTTTCAGAATCTCACGGGTGTGAACCAAGGTGAGATTCTAGTTATTATTCTGAGAATCTAAATTACTCTGTACTGCAGTGAAATTATTATCTAAATCTAGTTGTAAAAATTTTCTAACTATGCGGCAAGTGTTTAATATGGCAGCTTTTTGTAGTGTAACATATGTGTACTTGGATAGATTGAGTGCATTAAAACTATTGAATATTTGTTTCGGGATAACACCAGTGGTTGATATTACTATTGGGACTATAGTGACTCTGTTCATTTTCCAAACTCTGGTAATTTCCTCTTGTAATTCTGTATACTTCCTAATTTTTTCTGTGATAGTTTTTTGTATGTTATTAGTATTTGGGACTGCTATATCTATTATAAATGTGTGTTTATTTACTTTATCAACTAGTGTTATATCAGGTCTGTTGTTATATATGGTGTGATCAGTAATTATAGTGCGATCATAATATATTTTGTAGAATTCGTTTTCTAAAACAGCTCTAGGCGTGTACTTGTAATATGGGGTGTAGGGATCCTGCATGAGTTTAAGTTTAGTTGCGAGTTTTTGGTGTATGATATTAACAAGTTGATTATGTCTATGCGTATAGTCGTTTTGGGTCAGTGTGATACAAGCACCTGTGATGTGTTGTATTGTTTCAGGTTTGCTGTGACATTTTCTGCATAAATCATTTCTTACTGTACTATCCTTTATTATGTATTTTCTATAATTTTTTGTATTTATGACTTGATCTTGAATGGCTAACATAAACCCTTCTGTTTCAGGAAACAGCTCACTTAACTCTAGCCATTTGTTCGAAGCCTCTTTATCTATGTATGTTTGGTGTAAATCGTTGTGATGTCTTCCATGTAGTTCTTTTTGCCTCCACTTCATGTGTATCTCTTCTATATGTCTCGCTTTATCTACTGTCTCAATATTGTTATCATCGCTAAGGTTCAGTGGTGTATACTGTTTGTCTATCTCTATAATTGTTTTGTGTAATTGACTATTGTTTTTCTTCCGCCTGAAAAATTGTTTTAAGTTTATGACTTGTCTTTTATGGAGATGTGATATTTCAATTAATCCCCTGCCACCTTCTTTTCTGGACATTATAACTCTTTCTATTGCTGATTTGGGATGGTGATATCTATGTTGTGTCAGTGTAGTTCTTGTTTTAACTTCGAGAGCATGTAATTCTGTGTTAGACCATTTTATTACACCGAAAGAATAAGTGAGTACAGGAATCGCAAATGTATTTATGGATTTGAATAAATTTTTACTTGATAAGTGCATTTTGCATAACGAATGTATTCTACTATTGTATTCTTTTTTTAGTTTATCCTTAATAGTCCTATGTTCTAATAATCGTCCTTGATTGTAGCCTAAATATTTATACAATTCTTCGTCTTTCATCGCTTCTATCACTTCTTCGGTGTCTGTTGAATAGTTTCCTTCTATAATCTTACCTTTCTCTATATTTAGTTTCCTGCATTTATCTAGTCCAAAATCCATTCTTATGTCTTTCGAAAATTTTGTTGTAATGTTTAATAAGTCGTGTAAATCTGTATTTTTATTAGCATATAGTTTTAAATCATCCATATAAAGTAAATGAGTTATTTGATGCAATATCGACCTGCCGTTCTTAATATCAAAGCCTAATTTCGATTCGATTAATGCTCGGGAGAGTGGATTCAGGGCTAAACAAAACCATAGAGGGCTTAATGAGTCCCCTTGGAAAATGCCCTTTTTAATCGCTATTTCGTCTACAGATAAGCTTGTTGTTTTAGTTTGTAATTTTAATGTAGTTCTCCAGGATCCCATTGTATTTTTAAGAAAATTTATAATTAATGGATTGATTTTATATATATTTAATACTTCGATCAGCCATGAGTGCGGTACGCTGTCGAATGCCTTCTTGTAATCTATGTAAGCTATGTATAAGTTCTTTTTAGATCTCTGAACGTATTTTAAAATAGTGGAATCGATAATTAATTGCTCCTTACATCCCATATGACCGCGCCTACATCCTTTTTGTTCTTCAGTTAGGATATTATATTGTTCAGTGTGTTTAATAATTTTGTTAGTTATACAGGACGTTATGATTTTATATAAGGTTGGCAGGCAAGTGATTGGTCTATACTGTGAAGGATCCTGGGTTGTACTTGATTTTGGTATCATATATGTGATACCTTTAGTCAAAAATTCTGGAATATTTTGATTGCCTTTGATAATATCATTTATTTGTTCTGCTAACGTTCTATGAAGTGAGTGAAGCCTTTTTATCCAAAAATTGTGTATACCATCTATTCCTGCTGCTTTCCAGTTATGTGTTTTATTTATAACTGTATTTATTTCAAGAGCATCTATATCTTCAAACGGCATTTCGTCTATAGTTTCTGAACGGGCTATTTCACTTTGTATCCATCCAGCTTCTTTGTTATGTTCAGTGCTGTCTGACCAGATTCCTTGCCAGAATTCTTTTAAAGACTCTTGGGATGGAGGGTTAAAGATTGTCGTATTGTTGTCTTTAAGCTTTCTATAAAATTGTTTCTCACTTGTTTTAAATAATCTATTATTATCCTTTCTTTCTTTGGCTTTTTTGTATCGTGCTAGTCTATGACTCTTCACTAAAAGTTTTTGTTTTAACGTATCTAAGTGATCTTCTATTCTCTTATTAAAGTTTTCATGTGAACTGTGTTGTTTAGTATTTTTAATAATCAGTTTGACTTTACTTACAAGTTTTCTTGATGTGTTGCCGTTTTTATATTGTGTTAGTCTATTTATGTCTTTTCTTAGCTGATCTATGTCTGTTTCTAATCTTTTTTGCCATGGTGGATCGTTTATTACTCTGTGATTATTACTAGTTCTATCTATATTTATTTTTAGTTTAAAGTGAAGTGCAACTGTAATTGCTACAGAATAGATTAAAGAATGTGTGTCGCTTAAGTTTTCTAGGCATGATAGTTTGGTTGGAATAATTTTTTGATTAAACATACTAATTATATCTGACAATTGACGAGATGGTCTAATTTTTGGTAATAAAGGTCTACACGTAGGATCCATTCCGTTGTATTTTAACATGTTAGATTCTAATTCGTTATTTAATGATTCTACTAAGGAAGGGTCAAACTCAATATTATTCTGTGTTGGTATTAATGTGAGATTATGTGTAGTAGATTGACTGCTGTGCTGTGTGGGTGCAACTAGTTCTGTGGCAAAATAGTCAATTTCTGACCTAGTGTCATGTTCATCGGAAGGATTGTATGTAAGCGAATGGGTTATCTGTAAGGAGTTTGCTAGTTGTGTGAGATTCGTACTTTCTTCTTCATTTTTTAATTGTTCTGCTATTTCACATTTAATTCTATTTAAAGTGTCGTCTGATAATAGCTTGTTTCGGATAATAACCCGTCTTTGGTCTGCTATTCTTTGTTCTGTTACATTCATTTCTGGGTATTGTAATTTAAATTTTTCGAATAATTGTGTGCAGTACATGGTTCTGTCCTCTTCAAGTTTCGTAACATGATAGTAAGTGCGCATGATGAATATGTTCATATCTTCAGTCCATTTCATGCGCACTCTAGGTTTTCCCGCTTTGGTGGTCGCAGGCTGAGTAGCTGACGCCGCCTGCGAAACATCCAAAGCGGATGTAACTGCTCTACTGTTATCACTATTGTCTAGTCTGTCTGTCGGTTCGGCTGTAGTATTTTTATCGGGGAGAATTATTATTATAAGTAGGGTAAAAGGAAATAAAGATAACTACACTACGCTGTATTATAAATCTATGAGAGATTTCTTTAAATGTGAACGTTGTAGGCAAAAATCTGTGCAAATTTAGGCATTTTTGCAGTTGAATAATACATAATCTTCTGTCGTGTTGGTAGAAGATATTATACGAGAGTACCTACTTTAGTTTTAATTCATACTGTAGTAAGAAGATGAGCTAGTCAACAGGTTTTTTGCGAGGCTTAGGTACTGCTAGCAATGCCTTACCTGCACCTGTGCCCTTCAATATTATCTTCTCGTGGGAACAAGTGCGCGGGTCCAGTAGCTTAACCTGCACCTGTATCCTACCGTTATCTACTCAAAGCCTCAAAGGAACAAGACAGCGTGCGGGTCCAAAGGCTTTTGTGCACGTGGCTCGTATCTTTACCTTACATTTTGAATATACAGAATGTCCGGTTGCGGATTTATGATTTTAAAAGCTAATGAAAAAAAAACTTACGATCTTATGGGTTTATTAAATAGTTAAGTAAGCACCCTTATAATAATAAAAATAATAAAATAAATAATATACTTTGCTCTTTACTTTGTTCACTTATTTACATACTTTGCTCACATTTACAATTACTTACAAACACTTAAATAAAAACAAGAAGACATCATTTCAGGATTTTCAAAGACGGTCTACGCATTCCTGCGTTAACAAACATATTTATAGGTATTAAAGTAGATAATTTTTTAGACAAATTTCTCGCTTATGACCTTAGTAATACGGTTGAAAGTATTCAAACGCCCGTGTTCGCGAAGGCACCTATACATACCTATAGTTTCTATTATTTTAATTTAAAACCAGCCATGTGAAGATTACCGTAGTAATTTTATTGTTTGCAAATCAACAAGATTAGGTAAAACATTGTGAACATGACGGAAAAAACTTCTTTTATGAGAATATATTTGCTATAAACGTAAACAATGAGTAGTTAGGATGCCATTGTTGTTAAGAACAATACAAAAATGCTACAATTTGACACTTGTTTCACTTTGTTAAAATAACTGAACTTATTACTTAAGTACATGGGGAATTGAACTTAAATATTATTGTATACTAGCTGTCCGCCCCGGCTTCGCGCGGGTAGCACTAAGTGCTTATCTTCGGCGCACTTACCTGTCTACCTACCCTACCCTAACCTACCTACCTACTCGACCTACCTGCACCTACCTACCCCTAGCTTCATACCTACCTACCTATCTACCCAAAATACCTTCACCAATTTTCTTATTTTTTTCCGTAAGAACCTTCTACAATGTATTAGAAAATATTTAAAAAAAGGATATGGATACATCTTTTTACTTATATTATTATATCACTAGCTGCTGCCCGCGGCTTCGCCCGCGTGAGTGTCGGAAATTACCCATACATCCCCATGGGTTTTAAGTATAAATATTGAGTTTCGAGTTAATCGGACAGCGCGTTAAAATTCTTCCATACAAACACTGACACCCCCCAACCCCCCTATAGGGGGTAATTTAGAAAAACAAAAAAATACAAACTTTATAATTTATTTAGATAACTATTCGTGCGAAGTTTCATGTTTATTACCTCAAGGAATAAGATTTTTCATACAAACTTTCATCCCTTATTTTACCCCCTTAGGGGTTGAATTTCGAAAAATCCTGATACACGTTATTCTTCATTTTTGGGTTTAAGTATAAATATTGAGTTTCGAGTTAATCGGACAGCGCGTTAAAATTCTTCCATACAAACTTTGACACCCCCCAACCGTAGGATAGGATACTTTTCCGGGATAAAAAGTACCCAGTGTGGTGCCCAGGATATTAAAGAATAATTATACCAAGTTTCATCGTA
The DNA here is from genome assembly GCA_914767815.1 of Eupsilia transversa. Taxonomy (NCBI): domain Eukaryota; kingdom Metazoa; phylum Arthropoda; class Insecta; order Lepidoptera; family Noctuidae; genus Eupsilia; species Eupsilia transversa. The sequence continues at coordinate 6,357,876 of OU611880.1, forward strand.
ATCGAACCGGTAGTTTTTGCGTGATGCCTGAACAAACAGACAGACAGACAGACAGACAGACAGACAGACAGACAGACAGACAAAAAAAATTGTAATCAAATTTTTGGGTTCGGTGTCGGTCTAGTAACACCCCCTGCCATTTATTTTTTTGATATTTTCAATGTACAGAATTTTCACTTCTACAGATTTATTATAAGTATAGATTGGTTATAATGCTATAATTTCAATTCAATAACTAGTGACAGATTGGCCGTCAAATCGTGCAAATGCAGTCACAACCTGGTTTTATCGAGTCTGACTCTACTACTCTCACGAATGCAACTCAAGGTTCCTGCACTTTCAGTTTTATCGAAATCCAATTTCTGGTATTTGCAACGTACAACCTCAGAGACTAGAAAATATAACGACAAAAATATCAATATGATAAAACAATAAATTATTTATCGCTGAACTCAGAAAAGTTATTTTCAAAGTAAATAATGCTATGTTGTTCATTAAATTCGCACAAAGGATACAATAACGCTCACATCTTTGTTATTATGAAGTGAACAGAATATTTAAGAAAAATACATAATTACACATAAAAAACGCTTAGTTATTTTAAACGTTTAATGGCCGTAAATCTTACCTACTAAAACTGGGTTGATTCCCTTTAGAATAATAATTTCATGAACTATTACGGCCGAATCAACCACCCTGAATATACGAATCGCTGATTAAAATAATTTTACACTTTTTTCTTATCTCGTATCGACATTAATTATTTGATTAGTTCAATAACACGTAAGAGCCTAGAAAAAGTGACATTCTAACAACGATAACGTTGATGGAAAAATTAAAAATGTATGGGACTAATACATAAAAGCCAACGATAAGTTTATGTCAAGCCTGTTGTAATTGTAGAAATACGAAACGCTTTGAAAGCGATTGCCACTTGTCTAGGTCCTCTTGTCAGAACTAACTGGTAGTGCGCCGGGATTTAAGTATCCTTTCTACAAGTGGCAATACAATGTTAAGGGGCTTCCTGAGCTAATAAGATTGAGTATTCGTTCCCTTTCAAATTCCAATTCATTTATTGTTTATCTCAGGTGACATATCAGTTCTTATGATTATTAGAAAGGATTCCTGTAACGTACCTATAAGGTGTACTATATTAGTGTTGGTTCCTTAATTCTTTAACATTAAAATCACTTCTCGTCTTTCCTTCCCTCTGTGCCTCACCACAACACGCGCATGATTTACAGTAGTGAATACGCACAGATTTTACATAAATCATAATTTCATTATAAAATCGAGTAGGTATTGATTTTTGAAAAAATTCAATCGTGCAAAATATTCATTATTAAAATATGGTCTGTCCATTAGTGTCGCAAAATTTAAATTGTGCTTATTTCACGGGGAGATGCATGTTATCAATCATTATTTCTCATTTGAGTGGTCTTGTTGTAAGGAGGTTAATAAAAAATGTACTCCATTAAAACAAATTGGAATTAATCATAATGGAATAAAGATTAGGTAGAAAAATAATGTATTTTTGATTATTTTATATTTATTTTAAATAACAAGTAGAAGCTCCCAAAAACTGCACAAAAAACGGCTAACCCGTCGTTTTGCTCGAAGACGCACCTTAAGTGTTAATATAACCAATAATAAATTACATTCTTGACTAATTTCAGGGTCCTACAATGCCAGCCTTGATGATCGTGCTGGCCCGCTGGGTGCCGCCTCACGAGCGTTCAAGACAAGGCGCTCTCGTGTTCGGAGGAGCTCAGATCGGAAATATTTTTGGTTCCTTCATGTCTGGGTTCCTCATGGCTGGTGATGGGGACTGGGCTAATGTGTTCTACTTCTTTGGATGTTTCGGAATACTGTGGTTTTTGGCCTGGGTGAGTAGCATATTTTTCGTTTTTTTTGCCATCTGTCTATGTAATAATATGGACAATAAACATAGGTGTTTAAAGTCGCCCATTTGTCACCCTAATTAGAGTGCGCGAAATTGCAATGATATAGACAAAAGCACCGCGTCAAATGGAATTCAGTGGTGGCGCGGATTCTACGCGAACTTTCAGGGTGACTTATGGGGATAAAGGATAGTGCTACAAGTATCTTTTGGCGCATGAATGACATTGGCAGGGGTTTTGTGAAATTGTCACATTTTGGCCGCACGCCAAAAAATCCTTGTGCCGTTGTACGCGTAGGTACTTGTTTGTACGTCTGTCAGCCACTTTATACAGTGCCTCTTCTAGCGAAGAGAGAGATCTATATTAATTACCGTGGAATTAAATAAACTCAAAAAAATATACAAATAATTACTTTCTTGTGGACGGACAGACCCTTTTTCTTCTAAAATTGAAACGGTTTTATCGGTGGGAAGATAGTTGCTGTCTGCATTTTGTCTTTTAATCTCCTGATGGAAACTGCGTATATTTTTTAAATTCATAAACGGTAAGAGAATAGATTCGTTTTTATTAAAACTGTTACTTATAGATATCATAAAATTTTCAATTAACAGTGAGTTATAAAACATTAATAACGTTTAATGTAATTGCTTGTCTACCAACTGCATGATGGTAAGCAATTAAGGTTTATTAAACAGGACCAATATAAGTACTTTTAATTGTCAAGAAGCTGCAACGCCACTGAAGGTGATCGACTGTCATTTTGATCAAAGTTGTAAATAAATGCTCTAGGTGAGTTTTCTGTTTAGTTTCCAAAGATGTAAGTAAACAAATATGTGTTTTTGGAAAAAATATTTTATAACCTACATTTATAAAGTTCAGTTTGCAATACAACTTCATAGATTTTTATGGCTTTTTAAAATCAAATTAATAAATCCATTGGAACAATCATTTGAATAGAGAATAGGTTAAAACTTTTAAGCAGACGACATACAAAAACGACCCCTTCACGAAATAACATTTTAATTCACTTACACAATCTGAGCTTATTTCCAGAAAAAAAAACATCATTATTTTTCTCATAGCCTAATTGGAAATATACTTAAATTATTGTCCTAATCAATCTATGTAATAACAAAGACTAAATTCACAACAATTTTTTAAAATTTTCCATGAAATTCTCAAAAAAAGACGGAGAGACGGACTTTACGCGACATTATGCCAGGAAAAAATAAACAAAATATTTGAACTACTTACTTCAAAATATCATGAAGGCGGACTTTAAGCGACGTTCTTTTAATTTGGTTATTATTTCAAACATGCCAGGATACCAGGAAAAAACAAAAAAACATTTTAATAAAGGATTTAACTCATAAAGGTACTCTACTTAAAATAACTACTCAAAATAAGGTACTCTACTTAAAAATAATATGAAGAAGGGGTTTACGCGACGCTCTTTTAATCTAGGTATTATTTCAATGATAGGATATAGGCCGGGAAAAAACAAACAAAATATTTTTATTATAGGATTTCATTCTTAAAGGAAGGTACTCTACTTCTATTATAATAATAGTAAATCTTCAATTTCTATTTCAGTGTCTTCTGTGCTACAGTACTCCAAACACGCATCCGTACATCTCTGAAGAGGAGTTAAAGTATTTGAACGAGACGGTCACCAGTGCTGAAACTAAGAGCGTTCGGGACCCTGTACCTTGGAAGGCTATAGTTCGCTGTGTGCCTGTTTGGGCACTGTTGTTTGCTGCTGTAAGTATTTATCCAAATACAAATACCTACTTTTTATTTTTTGAACATTGGTAGGTTAGGTACAGATGTTGTGATTATTAACACTTTCCCACGGGAACCACCGATGAACCCCAAAAAATTTTGTTCAGCAGGCCAAAAAGCACATTTTTGAGAGAAGCATCACATTTTCGTTATCAGCCTGCCTGTAGTTCTAAAAACTATTTGAATTCTCGGCGGATCCCACGGCGTCCTGAAAGATTTTTATTTTTGGACCCGCCGGCGTATCCCACGGCCTCTTGTAATAATTATGACTTTTGACTCACGGCGTTCACAAGCAGAAACTTTAGGACCCGCCGGCGGCCTCCACGGCCTCCTGAACTAAAAAAGTTAGGTATATAATATATTGTGTCTAGCCGTCATCGGCGTACAAGTCTTAATTCCAGGGTCTTAATTCTAACAGGGTCAGTAGTTATACAAGGTCAAACCAAAAACCAATAACCATCGCGCCTTTCTCGGAGTTTAGCTAAACAATTTAAAATAACCGTGTATAAATTCATCTGTAGCAGAAATGATTTGTTTGGAACAGTTTATATCGACCGACAGCCTCGTGCACGAGGACTTTCAAACAAAGCGCTTTCTACCCGCTAATTGGATGATAATAAACGTTTACGTAATAAAAAGGTTCCTTTACTAAGCTATTTCATAGAGAAAATTAATTGGTCCAACTATTGTTTGGAAGATAACGTGGTATGCTGGTAAATGAATTTCTGTCTGTAATACAATAAAATTCTCTCAATTGTACGTACGTAATTGTTATTTATCAAATCAAATCAAATCAAATCAAATCATTTATTAAGTGTGTTTTTTGGTGAGGTTACATGGTCTTATAAAATACAAACATTGTGCTCAAAAAACTACCCATTGGGCTTACACTTTTTTAAGAAAATTCGTTCATTATTACTGAAGTATATTATATTATTATGCAAGGTACATGAAGCTATATAAAGTAATGTCAGATAAGTAAATAATCAAATTGTCAATTAAATATTTTTGTCATAAAGAAATTCAGTAATTGAATAATAGCATTTTTGGATTAATAAATTATATAATTTTCGTTTAAACTGCAATAAATTATAATCTTTAATAGAATTAGGCAATTTGTTATAGATTTTAGGTGCCATGCACAGTATGCTATTGTGCATGAGGGCGGTTTTTGAAGGCCTTAAGTACAATTCATGACGATAAACTTGTCTTGTTGATTTAGGATGATGTTCTGTTTTTTTGCGAAATAGGTCAATATTTTTCTTTACAAAAATTGCGGTTTCATATATATAGAGACATGGTAATGTTAATATTTTGAGCTCAATAAAATATGGCTTACAACTATCTATCGATTTCAAACTGCATATGGACCTTAAACAACGTTTTTGTGCCTTGAAAACAGAGGTTTTTTCACAGGAGTTGCCCCAAAAAATTATACCATAGCGAAGTATGGAATCAACATAACCAAAATAGGCGGCAACGACTGCTGATCTATTGGCTACTTTGCTAAGTTTATATAAAACAAATGAATATTTACTAAGTCGTGCTATTAGTAGAGCTGCATGTTCTTTCCAATTCAATTTGTAGTCAATTGTTAGGCCTAGAAATTTAGTGCTTGAAACTGCTTCAATTTTTTCCTTATTAAAAATTATATCAGACGCAGTAGAAGCAGTTCTTTGTCGGAAATTTATAATTTTAGTTTTACTTAAATTTAAGATAAGATTATTTTGGTCAAGCCATTCAGTCGATTGTTTCAATGCATTTTTTATTTCTGTCTCGCGGTTATTCTCATCAAGTTGTCTTACTACTAATGTACTGTCATCAGCAAAAAGAATCATTGGATGATTCACGTGCCTAGGAAAGTTATTTATATACACAAGGAAAAGCGGAGGGCCTAACACGCTGCCTTGTGGGACGCCATAAGAATTTGTATATACTTCAGATATATATTTAATTTCTTTCTTGGACTTTTTACAAATTCGTCTGATTTCTGTGAATTGTTTCCTATTACTAAGGTAGGAATTTATTAACGAGAGCACATTTCCTCTTATTCCATACATATTGAGCTTATTTATTAATATATCGTGGTCTACTAGGTCGAATGCTTTTGTCATATCCATAAATATTGCACTGGTTCTGGTTCTTTTGTCCATATCTGGCACTACAATATTAAGTAAATCATAAATTGCTACATTCACTGTCATGTTTTGTCTGAATCCTTTCTGTTCCTTTGCTAGAATTTTATTTTTAGTTAGGTAGGACTGTAAGGATCGGTAAATTACTTTTTCAAATATCTTTGATATAACAGGTATGAGCGCAATAGGTCTATAATTTTGCATGTGAGATTTATTTCCTTTTTTGAATAGCGGTTTTATAATAGTCTGTTTTAATCTTTCAGGAAATATTCCAGACGAAATACATAAGTTTATTATATGGCTAATATGACCTGATATTATTTGTGACACGAATTTTAAAACTTTTGTAGAAATGTCGTCAAACCCGACGCTAGTTTTATTTTTTAGGTCTAGAATAATACGATGTACTTCGTATGGGGTGGTAGGGGCTAAAAACATGGACTGACTAAACAAGGGATGGTCCACGTGTGGGTACTTGTTATATTGAGACTTTGTGGTGCTTGAAAGTATTCGTGGTTGATTTACAAAATACTCGTTGAATGCATTTGCAATTTTACTGGGACTTGTTAATGTAATACCATTTTCCTTTATTTCAGTAATGCTTTCAGTGGGTGAGCGATATTTATTCTCCTTTATGATTTTCCACGTGTCCTTTGATTTATTTGTGGATGTTAAAATTTTATGGTTATTTTTAGCTTTTCGAGTTAAATTTATAATTTTTTTAAGTTTTCGTGAATAATTTCTATATTTATTTATGTTATCGTTATTAGGATTTCTTCTTAATTGCCATAAACAACGGCGTTTGACTTTACTGCAACGTTTTATGCCAGGCGTTATCCAATCAGGAACAATCTTTGACTTAATTTTTACATTTTTCATGGGGAAACATAAATCATAAAACAGTTTAAATAAATCAATAAAGTCGCTGTATGCCATATTGGGGTCACTTGTATGATAAATATTCCCAAATGATAATGCAGCTATACAAGATTTAAATTTTAGAAGGTTATCATGGCTGTAGTCACGTAATTTAATAGTCCAACTGTCTAATGTACAAGTATTTCTTACGGGAATTTTTAAAGTTTGAGCTGTATGATCTGAAATGTTAAAATCTATTACTTGATGGACACACTTTCGTTGTAAATTATGAGCAATTATTTTTATATGTAGATACTTTCTACATTTTGTTATTTAGGTACGTAAATATGTATTACACGTTACGAAAATAAACTATTTTTCTTTTCCAACGTCTTATGTAGTTGATTATGATTAGAGGAAGTAATAACATTAACATCATATTAGCTGTTCGTGGCCGGGGTCGCCCGGCTTTTTTTATGCAATAATACCATTCTTTCCGACTTTTCCGGTGGACTTACCTTGTCCTCACAATTACGCGTAGAAAAAGAAACAGCCTAACGGCTCGTGCAGACCGGTGCGATATCGCGGGTGCGACAGGCAGCGCAACCCTTGTTGCGCCCGCGATATCGCGCCAGTGTTTACGAGCCTTTATTGTTCGAGCCATTCTCAAGTGATGATCTTTCATAAATGCAATCTGAAAAAAAAAATGCTATACAAATCATAATAATATTTCGCTCTTTTAAAACGGTTATAATTTATGTCTTCCAGGTTGGCCACGACTGGGGTTATTACACTATGGTGACGGATCTCCCTAAATACATGACAGATGTCCTCAAGTTCAACATCGCAGCGACGGGTACTTTAACAGCGATACCTTACCTCGCTATGTGGATCAGCTCTTTCATATTTGGCTGGGTGTGTGATGTTTGTGTGAAGAGAAAATGGCACACGATAAAAACAGGAAGAATTATTCATACTACAATAGGTAATTTATTTATTATCTTTTAATATAATTTATCTCTAGACTACTAGTAGTCTAGATTAGGGCGCGTATGATCACGAAAATCTTTCTTGGTTTTCAATAATACGCTTCATTGCAATAATCCGAGAATTTTTGCAAAGGTTCCATTTTTCAAATTATTATCCTGTGACAGCCCTCATTCGCACCCTTTTTTTTTGGGTGGGAAATCATCAAATAACTTCTCCCGCTCTATTCGCACCCTAACTTATGTATAGAATACACCATATTAATGATCTTTTATTAACTTTAGTCTTCCAACTAAATCACAGGCTAATACTATTTCATCTAAGTTAACAACTTGACCTTATAACAACAATTTCTGCAATGGCAATCAGACGAGAACAATAATCGGCTCAACTATTGAGGAACCGGACGGCTCGAGGCTCTGTAATTGGCTGTTGCAGCTACAATTTGATTTGTATTTTGGTTTTTGGTTCGACATAAACTGATTGGTGGTTGGACTAATAATGATGTTCAGCAGATAAAGCAGCAGCCTAATTGTGTAGCTCGTCACTTCGTCACTTCTAGAGTTCCAATCAAAATCGCTTTTATTTTGCAAATACTAGGTACCTATAGTAATACCTTTAAGAAAATGTATGGATGGAAAGGGAAAGGAAAACCAAAGAAAAGATGGTTGGATTGTGCGAGGAATGATATCAAAGAAAAAGGAAAAAATGATAGCGTGGAAAAGAAAGAAAAATGAGAAAATAACGTGTTGCGTCGACCAACAACATGGGCGACAATTCTACAATTGTGTAATTTTTTATATAATTATAAGTCGAATTATCAGCTTTTTTAAACAGGGCCGGCCGCAAAACATTCCCACAATGCTTAACTTAGAGTAGGTTCACATCTGTTGTTCACGAAAAAGATACTTATTTCCAACAAAATAATTGTATTATTGTTCCGATTATATTAGATACAGATATTACTATTTATTGTTATGCTATTGAAACACATATCCATTTAGTATGTACGTCCTAAAATAACTTCCGAACAACAAGACAGTAACACAGATGACTTCTACGTGTTTCTTCGAGATTGTTCTTTATTATATTGTGGCACGTTTCATAAATTCCCTAACATTTGTTTCAGCTGCTGCCGGGCCAGCAATATGTATTATATTGGCATCATACGCGGGCTGCGATCGGTTTGCCGCTGTTGCTTATTTCATAGCCTCGATGGCGCTCATGGGAGGCTTTTACAGCGGAATGAAGGTAATAAAGTAATTTTCCGATATGTTCGTGGAATATTATCCTGAAAATGCGTAGGAAGTGTTGTTTGTGACTCGCTAGGGAGCGATTTGTGAGTTTATTTGCTTGTAAAATTTGATTATGCAGGTTAAAAGGGTGTAAAGGTTTAGTGATATTAGTAGAATTGAATAATAACTTTGCAAAAGTATCGTTTCGAGAATGGTTAGATGAAATCATAAATAGCATGAATATATTAATAAAAACTCTGTTAACATTTAATTCACACATAGTTATACGATGCATACTCGTATTGTGTTCTGTAATTAAAAGAAACCTATCAGGTGGGTACTTAGAACTTAATTTCATTCAATTGTATTATTATTAATTCCTTATTATTATTTAATTCCTATGTAGCATCCTAATAATATTCTAATTCCATTATTCCGGTTAAAAGCTTCAGTAGCTTCGCAAGATAATTCTGTAGATGACGGTACTACTTTATTACGTCAGAAACAGGAGTGTGACCCGAATTCTGATGATCTCCATCTTATAGGGTCACGTATAAAATTGTGTACCTTTGATATTTTCTGCTGGTGAATGTCGGAATGAGAATATCTCATTGTGAATGAACTGCTGATGAAATTGGAATCCGCGTATCTTTGCAAAGAATTTGATATACGTAATACAAAGATATTATACAGCGTGTATAATTGGAATGTGTGGTCATATTTAATGGTGAACTGAACACCCTTCTCCGTCGGATCAACATCGTAATTGCGAATAATTAAATAAATAATAAAATAATTATTTATTTTATTATTTATTTACTTCAGAGAAAAACTCCATAAAGGTTACATAAACAGTAAATATATAAAAATAATAAAATGTTATTGTGTTAGTAACTGAAATGTACCTAAAATTATGTTAGTATTGTTCATTTGGGTCGAGTAGATAGATACCTATTGAATTTATGTATGGAACAGCTTATAATTTTTTCGGGATTACGACTGAGAAAATTGTTCAATTTGATCGTTTGTACCCATACCCTTAAATATGACCACGCACTTCTGATATACGATGTATAGGTATGCATACCTTTATATTATCTTTTTCGCATAGCCATAAGGCTTTTTGCAGCGAACTATACCTATCGTACAACTCCAGTCCCATTTCTAATTATGTGATTGTTAGTTACTCAGTCAAGCGGTGGATTGATATCACTGAAATTTCATGCGTATTTGACTTATAGCTCGGGCCAAGGCGCACACAACAGATAGGAACAGAAGGTTGTCTCTATACAAAAAGGAGAGCCGGTGTACGCACACTTAGCTCCGTACATACAGCGATATCAAACAAATGCCAGTCGCGAGTAAGCTTACACTCGCCATACGTTAATCGTGTCTATTTAACATAACATAACATCACGCCTATATTACCCGAAGGTTAAGGCAAGTACACCCACATATCACCAGTTATGTTTAAGTCCCCTTTATTACATATAAAGGGTGAGTCTATTGCCATCAACCGGGCACAAATCTAGACTCAAGGCTGTTACTGAGAAGTTCCAGATGTAAAAAGCCATATAACAGTTTGCTCGAGACGGGAATCGAACACAGAACCTCATGCTCAGCAGTAGTACTTGTGAACGCTTAATTAAAACCAACGAGGCAGTCGTGTTTGTACGTGCGTTTTCACTTCGTTTGTATGGAGCAGACCTTCTATAGCTATCTATTGTGTGGCTCCGAGCCAAAGTGGTTTGATTCCTGGAAATGTACACCAACAGATTTAAAGTTGGAGAACCCCGGAATGTTTATTGGCACTATGGGAGCGTTTGTTTTATGGCGCACTTAATACGTGTGAATAACAATAGCTAAATTAACCTGTGACAATACTACGCATAGGGGTTTGATTCATATATAGTTGTAACTGACTGGCATGCAAAAAAATTGTTCTAAGTAGATTAGTGTGAATTCTGTCGATTTTTTATTGAGAATACTGAAGACTTTATACAATTTGCTAGCCTAACAGCTTGATGGCAGACGCTGAGGATGCTATGAATATAAGAATCCTCTGAATATGCTTACAATTTAAATATAAATTTTAGCATTTTCGGCCAGAACTTCACAGATTTAGAACGTGTTACTTAGTTGGATAGCTATCAAAACAGTGCCAATACCAGCCTGAAAAGCTTACGAGACCTTTACACCCACGTGAACACATTTATTGTGTACGAAGGTAATTTGGCAAGATTTGGGCTTCACATCAATTCTTATGTCCGTAGGTAAACGCGTTGGATCTGGCACCAAACTATGCTGGCTCCCTAACTGCGATGATCAACGGGACATCCACCATTTCCGGAATTATTACGCCCTATTTGATAGGGCTGTTGACACCTGATGTAAGTACTTATATAAATAGTTTTTATTGCTCTTTGTAGTCTATAATTAAATCGCTCCGTGTTCGTTTCGCATCAAGGCTCCGACGCGACTCTAGTAGAACCATTTCCATAAAGCTCTCATAGAAATCGTTCTGCTAGAGTCGCGTCACCCTGTCGCGTCGCGCCTGTCTGCGAGGCTTTAGGCTTTAGTTAGACCCAAATAGAAGACTCAGATTTCATATTTCAAAACCTTGAAAAGTTGCTAAAGAAAAAACCTCATAATATTATCGGATTTTGTTCAAAAATATATAACTTTGATTTTTTTTTTTTTTTTTTTTTTTTGTACTGTTATTTCACTCTTATATTTATCTATAATTTGTAACATCTTATTTGTAAATATATGGACAAATAATCGTATTCAACGACTATATATAATAGGCTATAATAGGCACCTATGCTTTAATTGCCAATCTAAAATCTGTGTGAATTTGAAAAACCACGAAGTAGATTTTTGTACGAAAATTTAATATGACATATTTTTATTTGAAGGTAGGGTCTCAAACGCCAAAAGCAATATTTGTGCGCTGTAGGATTTTTTCAACTTTTGGGCTGAGCCGAGCGATAAGAGCTCGTGGCTAAGGAGGAACTCGTGGCTAAGTGATAACAGCCGCACGGGTCGACCCATCAGGTTAGGGGTTGGTCCGTGGATGGTTGACCATCTTTACATACCGCGTCACCTCCGTGTCTCGGGAAGCACGTTAAGCCGTTGGTCCCAACTGTCATTCGTGAATCTTTCACAGTCGTTACGAGTCGTCAGAAGCCCGAAAGTCGGACAACCAGTCTTATCAAGGTTTATCGTATTACCCGGTTACTGGGTTGTGGAGGTCAGATAGGCAGTCGCACCATGTAAAATACTGGTATTCAGCTGCATCCGGTTAGACTGGAAGCTGACCACAACGTACTTGGGAAAAGGCTAGGCAAATTGATTGGGCTGAGCCGAGCGTTAAAAAATCAAAAGGTCGTTTTAATTCGGCATTCATTTAGGTATCGGTTCGATTGATTAGTGAGGCTATATTATAAATAGGTATAAATTCCTAACGTTTTTTAGGTCAGGTTAAAAGAAGGCATCATGTTTAAAACATAATCTTCCTTGTAGGCTTCACTGCAGTTGGCAAAAATAATTCAACTTATACGATTTTACCTTTTACCTACGAATGAAAATATATACCAGCTTGGATTTTAGAAGTTTAGAGGCGTGTCGGTGTTGCGTTTGAAACACTGACGGGTTTTGACAAACAGTCCCTAATTAACCGTCTAGAACACGTTGACTGAAATATGTAATCATTTTCCCAGCACTGGCAATGACGCTTTCGATCCAAAATTAGTTTCGGTAAAGATTGTTTGAAAATTTAATTTGAGCCTACTCAAATTAATTTTTTGAAGTTTCCAGTCAATATTTTGTAGAACTACAATTAATTTAAAAAGCTACACTATACAAACATAATTTATATATAAATATATTTATAATTATACATTTTAATGTCCTTAGGGCCTTATTAAAGTGACATGCTATCAGCGATTACGATGATGGTAGCTTATGTCAGTAAGCTATCGAAAAGCTTAAGTCAATTCCGTCGAAAAGTGCTGATAAAATGCGAAACGCTTTGAAAGCGATTGCCACTTCTTTGCCACTTGTTGACTTTAACATAACATAACATCACGCCTGTATTCCTCGAAGAGTTAAGCAGAGGTGCACCCTATAAGTATACCTACATTTCTCCAGTTATCTTTAAGTCCCATATAATAGGGGGCGAGCCTATTGCCATCAACCGGGCACCAATCCAGACTCCGGACTGCTACTGAGAACTTCCAGATGGAAAAACCCAATATCAGTTTGCCCGACCCGGGAATCGAACCCAGGACCTCATGCTCCGCAGTACCGCTAGCGACCTCTAGACCAACGAGGCCGTCAATGTCGACGAATGGCGATATCGACTTTAAAAAGATATAAAACCTCATTCAAAAGAAAATGATCAATGGCAACAACTTATCGCCTCTTCCCGCTTTTCAAACTTTGATATAAAACCAAACAAATCAAGTCAAATCATCTTCAAAGAAGCCTCGACCCCCAAAACTTCGTTTCAAACAATAAATGGGCCTTTATTAATAAAACATTTTCGACTCAGTGTCAAGTTTCGACAATATGTCAACTTTGTGGCTTTAATGCGAACTTCATGTCTTTGAAGTTCCTCCAATCTTGTTAACAGTGCGTCAATCTCTATTTATAGAACGAATCGATAGTGGTTCTATTCAGCTACCGGTTGTTATATTGGCAAAATAATGCAATTACGTGCCGCATATTACTCGTTTCCTTATTAGGGATGTTGGACACTATGCTGTTATCAGCGCACTGTTATTATTAGATACATCTACTATGTTACTCTTTAGGGTTCCCGAAGGTTGCCAAACGGAACCCTATTACTAAGCCTCCGCTGTCTGTCCATCAGTCTGTCAGTGCGCTGTATCTCATGAACCATAATAGGTACACAGTTCAAATTTTCATAGATTGTGCCATTTTTATTGCCGCTATAAAAACAAATATATAAAAGCTATTTAGGTTAAAAAATTAAAGAGTAAGGGTAACAGTTTATTGTATGGGGACCCCCCATGGAATAAACATCAGATTTTGAAAAAAAAATCTTACCCTGGCATGTGGGGTGTCATTGTCTAGAATTCATCGAGTAGAACTAAAACAGTTAGGAATTTCAAACTTCTGTGTATCATGTACCATATACTGTTTAATCAACAAATAACAAAAACGCCATTCATAACCGCGATTTTTTAAATTTACGATGAAAAATATTCTCCGTTTAGTATTTTCATTTATCTGAACTAAAAAAATACGTTATGGTACGGAACCCTTCGTGTGCGAGTCCGACTGGCACTTGGCCAGTTTTATTATAACCATAGATGACAAATCTTATATTTATAATATATAATCTAACACTTTTAATGACTAATACCTATACAAATAAATACAGTAGATACATCTTGTTCATAAGTCCTTCATCTTATCCTTGTAAACTATTTCTAGGGCAATTGTGTTGTGCGTGGCCATGTTGTTTATTTTCCTATCTGAAATTTCATGTACTGCCAGGGAAATTAATTTGCTAAGTAAATTGACTACCTACGTCAATTTCTCGTTTTACAGCCATTTCGTACATCTGTTAAAGTATTACAGTAGTGATTTGAATAAACGAAAAGATTTGTTGGTAGTTTATTTGCTTGTCAATTATTTTCTACCTTATTTTTTTTAAATACATTTTCTCTTTTCCAGTCAACATTGGCCCAATGGCGGATAGCGTTCTGGGTATGCTTCTCCGTCCTAGTGGGCACAAACGTTATCTACATCTTCTGGGCGGATGGTAAACAGCAATGGTGGGATGACGTCCGACAATACGGGTATCCTGAAGATTGGAAACATGGCCCACTAAAGATGGCCAATCAAGACAAAGAGAAGAACAAAGAAAAAAACAAAGCAATTGAAGCAAAAAACTCTTCGAAATAAGTTCAAGTGTTGTGATTAGAACATTTTGAGACCACAGGCAAGATTTAGGCCGATTCTTTAAAAAATCTTGGTTGTATGTTTGTTCCAATTTGAGTTTGTACAGATTAAAGTGCACTTAAACTCATCAATAAGCGTATTAGATTGTACATAATGTCTCAACAAATTTACCAACATTTTATAAAATAAAATCATGTTATTCCCATAATAACATTATTTTATTTTATGAAATTAGGCGTCTCTCAGTGATGAAATGGAATACTGCGCTTTTTCTGTTATGAGTGCATTCATTATTGTGTCATCAAAGAGGATCGATGACCTTATCAATATATTGTCGTACCTTATCGTTATAAGAAGCACAGAACCGGTCGTGACGGTGCTTGGGAGAGGAATATATCCAGCGGTGGACGCCTTTCGGCTGAAATGATGGTCATTCTTTCTGTGGTCTATGCTATGTTATCAAAAAAGATTATTAAGTAAACTTAAGTATTGATAAGTAACTAATGTGATTAGCTAAGTATTATAGCGATGTAGGTGATATTAATTGAGACGAAGAGTGGAAGTTTATTCATTTGAGGACTTGGTTTAATCAGGCCGAAGGCTAAGAAACGTTCCAGGCCTTAACGAAGTAGGTACTGCCCTAAATAAGAGAACTTGGCCTAGAATTTTAATTGCGGTGCGACTAGTTAATTGAGGAGGAAGGAGGATTCATTTGAATTGAATGACGATATCGTTCTAATGCGGGTTTTTAAATACCGAGTTTGTGGTCATGATTGCGATGTTCTTTACATGGAGAAAGTTGTTCAGTTAAATGGTGTGTACCACCCCGTGACCACACATTTCTGATATACGCTGATCATGATAATTGAATATTGGTTGTAGCAGACATTGGCGACGCGTTAGCTATACAAATATATCAATTTTTTTAGGTAGGTTTATTTACTTTGGTTAGTATTTAAACTATTAATCCAAACGTTTGAAAGAGATTTTGTATTATTTAGATTAATTTCGTCTAATTTGTTAATCTAATCAAAGTTGAATTTTATATCAATAAAGTTGATGTGCCATGTTAAAATCCGTGTAGTTGCATTAGTTTACAGAATATATTTAACACGTCATTTTGCATACTTTTATTTTCATTTGTGAAACTATTTATTATTAAGAATACCTACCTAAGCTTCGTTCCAGTTATAAATAGTTTGTAGGTAATAGAAGGTATTTTTTTTTTCAATTTTACTTCCTAAACTTGTATGTTGATTAAAATATTATTTTGACAGTTTCTGGTACATTATTAGAGCATCTTCTTAAACTAAAACTTGTCATTATGTCTCCCTTTGTTGGAATAATAAGTCGTATTAATATAATAAGCAATTACTTTACGTAATTTTGGTTACCTGCGTGCATTCAATGCATAAAATAAAATAATTGAGTTATGATAGCCATGTAAAATAATTTAAATCTAGTTTTATAAATAGGTTATTTCAACCAATTTTCCTAACGTAATTTGCAGCGATTGTGATAATTATGTAATAAATAGTTTAGCGTACCTACATTGAGTAGTCTACTAGATAATCACGAATTATCAAATTGAATGAAAAAATGTGTACTTAATGTTTTAAATGGTTTAAAATAAATATTGTTAAAAATATGCTTTCTTATTTTGCTACTTACTTTTAAAAGTTACGTGAAGAAGCCTGTTCTGAGTACAACGCCTGATGAAATTATTGTAGCAATAAAGTTATGAAGAGAACGTTTGAGTAAAGCTTAATCTCTAAAACTCATAACAGTCTTTTATATTATTTGCCTAAATAACTTGTATTCTGCTGCTATTTTGCTACAGAAAAACACATAAAGATAATAAATCTTATAATAAAATTTTCGTTTATTTTATTTATTTTATTATATATTTATTTTTATTTTTGAACTCGCCCGATCTAATAATATCCTTACTGGTATGATCAAAGTTTAATATTTCGCTACAGATACTGTATGTCTGCTGTACTCTGTTGTACAGGTAAACCTGGTAATTATTCACTGATACGGTAGGTGTGCATTTTTGTAGTTTCAAAATTATGATTATTAATTTATTAATTCAAGTTAGTTATAATGACTCATAGACCAATATTCCGCTGAGCATCCTGGAGCGGCGCAAGAGCGTGGCCGAGCTGCCGCTGAGCGTGCCCGGCAAGAACAACAAGGTGCTGAGCGACACCATACAGAAGCTGTCGAGTCAGATCAACCAGTCCGCCGCCGCCGCCGCCGCAGCCGTGGCGCTGCCCTTCCCTAGTGACGAGCGCACTGACTCCAGCGATTCCGACGATTCAGATAGGAGGTTAATAATCGACAAGCTAGTGGTGGACGAGTGGGGCAGCGGCGAGCGGTCGTCGCCTGCGCATACAACACACGGCCATCGCGCGGCCGCGGGCCCAGCGCGGTTTCTATTTCTTTGTCAATACCCGGAAACCAGAAACGGGAACGAGCTTCAGCCTTTGTTTTCACAATTCCCAGGTGCGAAGAATGAAGTTCGTTTAATATTTTCATTTTTAAACTTCCTGGTAAAATCAATTTATGCCCTCTCATCACACAGCCGTCTTCATAAGATAATTGATTCCTGCATGCGTGGAACGGTTTTAAATTTACATCAGACACGCTTCTAGGCCAACCCTTAAAAATAAAATCAATCACCTTCATTACATTAAAATCTCGGCTAGTTTCCTTGCGTAATTCGTCCCGCGTAACTGGCATGTGTCCGTCTATTACGAAGTGAACATACGACGCGCGATCAATGGGGGCGGCCGCGGGGATAGCGCTCAGCACGCTGCCGCCGCGGCCGCCCCCATTGATCGCGCGTCGTATGTTCACTTCGTAATAGACGGACACATGCCAGTTACGCGGGACGAATTACGCAAGGAAACTAGCCGAGATTTTAATTTAATGAAGGTGATTGATTTTATTTTTAAGGGTTGGCCTAGAAGCGTGTCTGATGTAAATTTAAAACCGTTCCACGCATGCAGGAATCAATTATCTTATGAAGACGGCTGTGTGATGAGAGGGCATAAATTGATTTTACCAGGAAGTTTAAAAATGAAAATATTAAACGAACTTCATTCTTCGCACCTGGGAATTGTGAAAACAAAGGCTGAAGCTCGTTCCCGTTTCTGGTTTCCGGGTATTGACAAAGAAATAGAAACGATGATAAATTCTTGTAGTGTTTGTATACATTTACGACCTACACCTCCGCGCGCCCCGCTTGCCCCCTGGAAATACCCACCGCAACCATTCTACCGGTTGCATATAGATTTCTTGGGTCCGTTAGATAATAAACATTATTTAATTGTAGTAGATGCATACACGAAATGGGTGGAAGTTTACGATATGTGTGGTTCAACGACCTCATCAGCTGCGGTAGAAAAACTGTACGAGTTTGTTTCAAGGTTCGGGTTACCAAATACAATTGTAAGCGATAACGGCACGGCTTTCACGTCGCAAGATTTTAAACGGTTTTGTATAATTAACGGGATTGAACACGTGACGTCACCGCCCTACAATCCTGCGAGCAATGGCCAGGCCGAAAGTTATGTAAAGATCGCAAAAAAGGGTATAAAATCGTGTATTTTATCTAGTAACAGCCAAAAAGATACTAGGGTCAAACTGTTAAAATATCTTTTTGATTACCGAAATTCGGTACATTCAGTGACAGGGTTCTCTCCGGCTCAATTAGTTTTTGGACACAAGCTAAGATCAAGGTTGGATCTATTGTCGCCAAACCAGCCGTCGTCACCCTCAAACGCGTCACTGGATAGCACAGTAAAATCAAAACAGTGTTTGCAGTATAAATTCTATGGCGGCAAAAATATACAATTTTTTAAAAACGGGGACGAAGTTTTATACAAAAAATTTCAAAATAAAGAGAAGTTCACATGGTGCAGAGGGACGATAGTAAAGAAGAGTGGTAAAGTGGTGTATTTAATCAACGATCATTTAACAGGAAATGTTATAAAAAAACACAAAAACCAGATTGTATTATTTAAAGGCAATGTACAACAAAGTTGGGCCGCCCAAATCGAGGATGATAATGACGAGGACATAATATCATCAGCGGAACCACCGAGTCCCCAACCCGCGTCTCAAGCTGACGCCACGGAGGAGGGGGGGCAAGGTGCGAATACGCCGCCAGCAGCACTGACCCCGCCGCCCGCGCCTGTGCCGCCCGGCCATCCCGGTAGGGTATTGCGCCATCTCCCAAAGGTGGATTATAGAAGCCTTGCGCTAGGCAAGTGATGACATAATGTAAAAATGTTGAACGTATAGGTAGTTGTAAGTGCCTTTAGTGATTTAGTATTATTATTGTATTCCATCTTGCTATTATGTTATGCTATTGTATCTGTCGAAATAAGGTTGGGAGATGTTATGTACTATAAGCTAACATGTATGTGTGTAGCGATGCGCGGTCACAAGGACTGCCTGCGCAGACGACGCCGCGCAGCGCCCCGCGCCCCCCGCTGCGGGCTCGCGCAAGCGTTACTCAAATAAAGCGTTAGTGCGTTCATAGCCCGCCCGAGTTTTACTTGTGTTCCTTCCCGTATCTAACAGATGCATTAAACAAACAACAAACAATGCATTATCATTACAATACAATACAAAAACCACCGTATTTTCAACAAACAGGCGCGACGCGACATAGGTAGAGTAATTTCAGACACTTACATTACGTCGACGTACGGCGACGACTGTAGGTGACGTGCAAGTCAATGCAACGTCGTATATATCGACAGCCGAGCCTGTCAGCTATCACCATCAGCACGCTTTAGGGGCTGCTGAGCACTCTGCGGACCAGAGACGCGCTCCGCTTACGCATCGTTATGTAGAAGCATTCGACGCTAGCTTCAGCAAACATACCCGAGGCCCGAGGAATTATAAATGAAACAGGACCACTTTTCTTGTTCTTGCTGAATAAAAGTGGAAAATGAACGCGCACTACTGTGGTCAAACAGTTAGACTTAAGGTGACCCTACAGCCTCCAATGCACAATGGTAGTTTCCCAACCCCACTTTTAATACTCAGTGGCCCTTTGAAAATTGTATCTACATTCATCGCTTATTTATTTATTTATATAGGTACACTTTATTGTACAACAGAAAAAAATACTACAAAACATACATTAGGCGATCTTATCGCTTTCTGTGATCTCTTCCAGGAATGTCATTGGTGCAAAATAATAAGTATATAGATACAATTATGTACTACCGTAATATAAATTATTTTGCATACTATTGGATAGAATCTAGTTTTTCTAACTGAACAGATAGCTGCGCAGCTGGGGAGTTTGCTGCGGCACTTCTTCTTCCCAGCTAAAGCTAGGAAATGGTGAAGGGCCGTTTTGGGGGACTGTCTTAGAATAGAATAGAATAGAATACTCTTTTTTATGTACACCATAAAAATTATAGACATAAATGAAAATACCTACATGTATGTAATTTTAACGTTGGAAAAGTGCTGATTCTCAGCCTAATTTGAATAAATAATTTTCATTTTGATTTTTACTATAATAGATAGTACACTTTAGAGGTATATTATATAATCATTTTATAAACCGTTTTACGACTATCATAGCGAATGAGTATTATGTATCCCTTTATAGTTACAAGTTATCTAATCGCGTATTTAAATCGAGTATCATGTATTCTGTACCAACTGCTGAGTCTAGTCAAACGATGTCTGTTGAATAGTAAATAATCACTTTAGCCTTGTCAATAGTAAATTATGTAAATACACTTTGCCGTTGTACTGTAATGAATGAGTAAATTCGTGCATTAAATTATTAATATTATGTTTCTATTATTAAGTTGTATGTATTACTGTCTTGTAGAATTCATGAGTTGAATCGATAAAAATGTTTTATGTAATATTTGTTACTTAAAACAAAGTCGCTTTTTATGTCTAGCTCTGTATGACCGATTAGTTCCTTTTCTAAAGTACAAAATGGATTTTATTGTGGGTTTTCACTATAATTTAAAAGAATTTATTCCGGAAGTTTTTTTTAAAATACCTATATGAATATTAAACGTACACAACACAATTAAAAACTCGTGTTTTGTCATGTAAAAAACTAGTAGGATACATTAAAAAAAAAATGTTTCGACGTCTGTGTGATCGGTTGGTTCTTCTAAATAATATGATGGATTTTGATGCCGTTTTCACCATCTTTCAGAGAATTTATTCCAGAAGTTTCATGTGTATAATAATACCATTTATTTTCAGGCGACACAGGCCCATAGATAAATACCTTAACCTAAACATACATATTTTAATACAAAACAAAACATTATGACTTAATCTTCTTATTATGATACATTCTTCTTTAACTGATATCTATACTGCACAGAAATATAGATGTTTTGATATGTCGCCATTCCATCGATGCGAAACAAGGGTCGCTATATGATAAATCTGTACAGTGTTAACAACTGTCAATTGTATGCAATTGCTTTTATTAATATGTCAGTACAATCTGTGCAGTCGTTCATTGTTTTTGTAATGGTCGATCCAAATTACAACGTTATTACTAAAGGAGACCATTCACGGTTCATACAATGTCCGGCCCAAAAGTCAAAGTGCCGGCCAACGAAAAAAAAGGGGTCAGCACTGTTGGGGGAGGCGGTCCGAGTATTTTTTACTATGGCACTAAGTCTCTACAGTCATTCCTACAGCTGATTTTTTGGGTTGAAAAATTAGGTTATGGGCACGTTTTATTTGACAAAAATCTTTTCATCAGCTGGAGAAAAAGTGATATGAGCTTGCTGGGATGAAAAACAAAGGCTTCGAAAAATATTTTGTATTATATTTGCATCATACAATAAAGGTCCATGCAGACGAATACAATATATTACGAGATGTCTTCTAAGACTAATGCCGGAGGGATCACGTGCGGCTCATTCCTTGCATAAGTTTGTACCAAACAATACACATTACGTGTGAACAACACCCTACCATCCTTTTGCCGATGTTACAAATGCAGTAATAATGACTGACAGTATGCCGACCGTTCAACGTCCTGCTCACATGACGGAATTGGATTCGCCCTCGTATTACGCACAAATCTCCTCCTCCCAAAGCCCTGACATCTGATGCTGGCAAAGAGTCACCCAATTCAATTTAAAATGCTCGATTCTCATTCACATGTTCCCCGTAGTAGCTGATAGCCTGTTTCAATTGGTAAATACCGAGGCTTAGCAATATCAAGTCTTCTTCCGTGACTCGGGGCAGATCATCGAATTCGGGGAGATTTCCAGACATTGTACGGAATACAGTCCTCCTGCGGTTATAATTATGTCTCATGACAAGATAATTTCTAGAAATCGCTTCAAAATGACAGATAAACAATCACAATCTGTCACTTTGACCATTCCACTGTCGACAAAACGACAAAAATTCTCCCATCGTTTCTAGCTAGGTATTAGCTAGTTAGCCGTGTTATTAGCTAGGTAATTATAAATATTCTTTTATGTAACCAAAGTCGCATGGAACTGGTCTAGCTCTGCACGCGTAGCAGGACCACGGTAGAAACGACGGGAGAATTTTTGTCGTTTTGTGGTGTCGTGTTACGGGGAACACGTGAATGAGAATCGAGCATTTTAAATTGAATTGGGTGACTCATTGCCAGCATCAGATGTCAGGGACTTGGGAGGAGGAGATTTGTGCATAATACGTGGGCGAATTCAATCCCGTCATATGAGAGCGAAAACTTATTACGTATTTATGTTGGTTTTGACAGGACGTTGAACGGTCGGCATGCGGTCAGTCATTATTACTGCATTTGTAATATTGGAAAAAGGACGGTAGGGTGTTTTCACACGTAATGTGCATTGTTTGGTAAAAACTTATGCAAGGCATGAGCCGCACGTAATCTCTCCGGCATTATTCTTAGAAGACATCTTGTATTATATTGTATTCGTCTGCATGGACCTTTATTGTATGATGAAAATATAATACAAAATATTTTTCGAAGCCTTTGTTTTTCATCCCAGCAAGCTCATATCACTTTTTCTCCAGCTGATGAAAAGATTTTTGTCAAATAAAACGTACCCATAACCTGATTTTTCAACCTAAAAAATCAGCTGTAGGAATGGCTGTAGAGACTTAGTGCCGTAGTAAAAAATACTCGGACTGACTTCCCCAACAGTGGTACCACGTTTTTTTTCGTTGGCCGGCACTTTGGTTTTTGGGCCGGAAATGAATGATCTCCTTTGGTTGATCGACATCAATCTGCCTAGGTCGGCTTCCAGTTTAACGGGATGCAGCTCAACACCAGTATTTTGCTGGAGCGACTGCCTATCTGACCTCCAGAATTCAGTAACTGGGTAATACGATACCCCTTGGTAAGACCGGTTGCCAGACTTTCGGGCTTCTGACGACTCGTAATGTCTGTCAAAGATCCACGAATGACAGCATGGACCAACGGTTTAACGTGCTTTCCGTGGCACGGAGATGTCTCGGTATGTAAAGATCCCATCCACGGACCCACCCGTACTTAAAAAGACACAAAAAGCATTGAAATAACTTAGTCATATTTAACTGTTAGACAAAGGTTTCATAATATATTCATTATCACAAAAAAATTACGAATGACAGTGCGGAGGATTAATTTTTCGCACTCTCGTAGTTATTCGCTACCATACCGGTCGTGCCGACTCGGGAAAAGAACAGAAACAGACTGGCAGGTGAAGTATTATGCCTGTTTTCATTAAGCGCTCTGCTGATTTCTTTATGCTGGTCTTAGCGCCGGGAGTTGAAAATCCGAGGTAGGTACTCAAAGTACTGATTTCAACAGCACTGCACCGCACCTGAGCACTTTCACGAACCGCACTCAAATAAAATTTTGATAAGTGCGGTTCTCTGGAACAGTTTATCCAGGGGCCTAAGTCTACTAATTTATAAACGTTACAATGGTCTCTCAATGGTGAGTTTTTGACAGATTTTCCATACTTAGGAGACTTAGGCTCCTGAGGCTTTACGTTAAGTTGCCACGTAGTGCAAGTGAAAACGAGTACTAAAGGAAAGAAAGAAAGAAAATACATTTATTTGACACAGACTAAAAGGTAATAAGGTTAATTAGGTTTAACTCCTCTACCGTATGTATAAGCAAGCTTATTTTACCAATTTCATTGATCTTTAGTTCAGCCTTAAAGAATAATAATTAAATTGCCAATCTCATAACCTGATTCAAGTTTATTGCCACGATTCAAATCTTTTGCACAACAACAAATAACTGTAGGAATCAAGACAATACTAAAACCGTATGTATTATATCTTATCACATATCCGTGACGAAATCCACTCTGACCTATTACGACACAATACGAGACTCCGAGTAGATATGAATGGTCTTGGAAGATATTAATTATAAACACAAGCACGCTGACATCATGCACAGTAAAACACTAAATGATTAAAATTACTATGTTGCGTAACCAAACAGTGTAGTTTGAGTGTTGGTTGATCAAGCCTGGGAACATTATTATGTAACCAGTTGTTGACGTTCGTCTGCGTGTCCAGGATGAAAAGTAGGCTATGTCCTTCTCCAGGTCCCAGGCTACCTATTTATTATTCGTATTTGACATTTCTTGCGACCCTTGGGGTCCCGGACCTTTGAAAGGCGTACGAGGGGCCGCAGCCAACTCGCAGAGGCCCGTTAGACGTTTTGAATGAACAGAGGCATATTATTTAAAAATTCAATACATAAAATATTCATTTGTTTCTAATAAAAAAAACTACTTAATTCATTCATAATCATTTAAACATGCATTTTAACAATAATTTGATAAACAAAAATTGATTTTAAAATAAATAGATTGATTTTATAGATTGAATAAAATAAAATAAATTTGCAACATAGTCTCATTTTCAATTATATAATATTATTGGGTGTCTATTTAAGGGCGAAGGCCTCCACCATCTTTCGCCAGGCTACCTATACATACAGGGTTAAATTAAATTAGCTAAAGAAACTCCGCAAACGTGATGGTATCGATATCTAAACACGATAAAAAAAAGATTAGATGTTTTTTCAACGACAACGGGGTCAACGACCGCTGGTAGTTTTGTTACTTGAAGTTCGATTTGAGAACATCTGTTCTCTTTTGTTTTATCATGCAGATATCGAAACCTATCACGTCTTTGAAGTTTAGAAAGAAAAGTAGTCGCAAGCGCTACTGCTGAGCATGAGGTCCTGGGTTCGATTCCCGGCACGGAAAAAGTATTATTGGGTTTTTCCATTAGGATTTTCTCAGAAGCAGCCCGTTGTCTAGATTTGTGCCTGGTTGATGGCAGTAGGCTCGCCCCCTATTACATGGGACTTAAACATAACTAACGAAATGTGGGTGTACACTGTAGGTACCTACTATAGGTACATCTCTGCCTAACTCTTCGGGAATTACAGGCATGATACTATGGGTTATGTAGTATGGATATTGACATAATTTCATCTACCATGTTTTCATAAGCACATTTCTTAGCTTGAGCGTAGGGTTGATTGCTTTTTTCGTGGTGTTTATTTAGGGGTGGAGGCAATACGTGTTAATATTCTCAGGTTTGATCTGAGCTCTCATGGTTGAGCGATACTATGTATGGCGTGAAATAGGCCAAACAAGTATCTCGACCTCGTAATTGCTTTAACACCCTACGGCCGTTTGTCCACCGCCACGTCAACGGGACGTCAACGGCCGAAGTAGCAATACATACATTTACTATGGCCTCGTGTCCACCGCGCGTCCATAGATGGGACGTCACGTTTGGTTCTAATAATCTCGTTTCTCGTTGACGTCCCGTAGACGGTGATGGCGGTGGACAAACGCTGGTCGTGTTGTTCGTCGTTCATTAGTCGTGCATGTGACAGTTAAATAATTTCAACCTTGTTATAGTGAAGTTTAGTGAACTTAAAAAAAACCCCATATCTCCGATACTACAAAGACTTAAATAAAATGAAAAAATACAGAAAATCGTTCTGCACTTATAGATTACAGGAAAATCTATAGGAAGTCTATCCCTACGTTACATTTGCAGTTGGAATGTATTAAAGAATATGTTTTTCAACTACAATGTTAAGTTTGTTCTTGGGATATCTCAATTAAGGAACCCTTCATCGGGCTTGGTCCGACACGCACTTGGCTAGTTTTTTTTACTTAACCACAATATTACTATTTTAAAAAAAAACTGGACGACTGCGTTGGTCGCGAACTCGCGCGATGATAGAACAACAGCGCCATTTTGAATTTTAATTAGTGATGACGGATTTTTGTTATCTTGAAACAAAATCGAATAATCAAATTATCTAATAAAATTATTAATCTACCCATACCATAAGCTTGCTGTCAGTGTAATAACTTCTGGAAACTTACTGCAGAAAACCTGATCTAGGAATAAATTATTACCTAGCTAGCGCCTAAGTACCTAGCACTTGTTTTAGTTAAATGCTTCTACAAATATGTAACTCAACGTTTAATTAAATAACTGAGGCTGGTTGAGTTATTTATGAATACCTACTACAAAGTACATAATGTATACTCTACATAAGAAGATGACAGCCATTTCTGAGTTTCCATCCGCGATTTCGTTCATTTTGAGGGATGGAAACCGTATCATAAGCATAATCTGCGTTCGCAATGTAGTTTTCAAACATGTAAACAAATATGAGTATTTGGAAAAATAACTTTATTACCTACACCTACAGTTGAGTTTGCGCTACAACTTCAACATGTTCATTATTTTCATTCGTTATTTTTCAAATTATGAATGTGGATATATTCGCTTTAGATTACCAAAAATTCAGAAAATATTTAGTGAATAGTCTGCATTTGCTAATAAATGTATTTTGTTGTTGTTGTTGGTTGTTTTCGTAATAATTATACCAGGAAATTTTTGTTTTAGTTTAAGAGATGTACGTCCTCTTTTTTTTTTCTCTTCCTGTCTTCTTCTTTATGTTGTTAAGGGGGCACCGAGCTTTTTATACATAAAAACACGTTTTTTAACGCTTGTTTGAAGTAGTAAACAATTAAATTAAAATGTAGGAAAATTTATTGGTATTTTTGGGCTTATATACTAGACAGTATACACGCTGGAATCACGGGTGGATCAATTTGGCTCGATAGAATAAATTCGCAAAGTTACCTCTTATCGAGTATTTTTTTTCTCTATTTCCCTACTTTTCTATATAAATTAGTAGTTTTATATTATGTTACATTTACTAAAATAAAGTTCATAGTTGAATGGAGCGTTTATACACGATAGTTTTTTATTTAAGAGCAATATGATGAAAATAACAACAAAAAACATTAAAAAAGGGCAAAAGTGTGGTTATTTTCTTTACTCTTTACACGTAAAGAAAAAGACAGAGACAAAGGCAAATGCTCGGTGCGCCCTTAATGTTACATTATTGTGTAGTCACTGTATCTACCTAGGTAATCTGTGGAAACGTCGTGGATTGTACATTTACCCATATCCCATTTTTTTTTTTTGTAATTTCAGATGTAATATACAATGTAAAATTGTTTGTTTTCCCTAATAATAAAATAAAATAAAATAATTTTAGAACGATTAGTACCTGTCGGACTAAAATTAACGTAATTTACACTGATGTACCTACAGTTAATATTTATGTAAGTGGAAATAAAATTCATTTGAAACAAGGATTTACAGAGACCTTAGGTAACAAGCTGCCGATTTTAGTAAAAACTGAATAGTACCAACAATATAAAAATATCTAACTACAATAAAAGCTTGCGAAATACATTCATCAACATTTCATGTCGGAATTATTTATCGTAGGTACAGGTATTGTCAACCAGAGTCAATAAATTACGAACTAGTCATGTTTGCTGATAAATTATTCATAAATCGGTAAGTAGTACCTACCTACTATGGAAACAAGTTATTTTTGTGTTATCATAGTTGGTAACGAATTTTTACGAGCACTTAATTATACTACGAGACACGTTCTATGGCATACTATTTTGTTTAAGTTTCTGCTATCGATTTTGCCACGATAAAAAATTGTACCGAATTAATATAAAAAAAAGCTTCTGCCCGTGACTTCGTTCCCGTGGAAGTCGTAAGATACCACACTACATAATATACAAAATTAATAGCCACATTTTTATAAAATTTCCGTGTATTCTACGTTTGTAGTTATAGTTTTAGCAGCCAAAATATACAGAGTCAGGACTGGTGACGCGGGAGCAAGCGACGTACAGAAAGTTGTCCGTATGAGAAGGAGCTCGTTCTGAGATAAGCAACACTACGACACTCGCAAGCTGCGTGTGTCAGCAACAATTTCCCATCGCTTGGGAAGTTCTTTTGTTTTTAGTGAATAAATGAATGCAATTTCGCATTTACTGTCCATTATTATTAAAAACGTATATGACAGAAGAGAACATGTAGATAAAAAAAAGGATCACAAAAAATATCTCTTGTTGAGAATGCAGCCTATAGACTGACCAGATTTATAGGAAATATTTATGTAAAATTTGAACAGAATCTATCGGGTAGACGTACATTTAGATAAACAGATAGACAAAGAAATTAAAAGCTATATTTTCGGCATTCAAATCGTTTACCTTACAATTACTTTTTTTTTAATATTCAATGTACAGTTTTGACTTCGCTACGATTTTATTATAATGTAAAGATAATATATAGTCACAATACTGTGTAGATAACCTGCAGTTTCATAAACAAATATGAACTCTTCCAAAATAATGGAAAACCAAAAACACTGGGGCACTGAAGATTTCATGTCACTATTCTTCTCCGATATTGACTAACGCGTGGACGTAAAGAAAGTTCTACTACAACCAGCAACGATTGGTAAGAGAGAGAGGTAAGTTTAAAAGACCACAAAAACAAAGGCAACAAAAATATTGAAAACATAAACGATGTAAGTAGTGCAACCGTTTCTTTACTCATGTGGCACAACGTCCCCGATTTGTCTCAGAATGGAATTAAATTGCTGAGTACCTAACTAATTCTATAAATAGCACCCAAAGCCAGGCCGCGTCCTATTTAAAAGCGATCGTCACTCGAATACACGATTTGTCACGTTCACATGTCACTTTTTGTTCGGAAAACCGGAAAGCGCGCTTTGTCAGCGCGACCACGCGTTCAGGTTCACCGAACAAAAAGTTCGAAAGACCGAGTATGTATTCGCGCGTCGATACGACGCGGGATCATTCTTACCCTGCGTCTTTATAAGAAGCGATAGTCGCGCGAACCCGCGATCTTCTCCTACTTTTAATTCGTTAAACCCGAACCCTTCATCGCGTCGACAGAGGGCTCTTTCGGGTTTTGGAACAAATTATCGCGATGATAGCGTGTTAGCGCGATGGTCGCTTATATTAAGACACGGCCAAATACTATGTATGTACCTATAGGTTTTTTTGTTGAACTTAAACCGACATGGTGTAAAAAAAGTTGGCCAAGGATAAGTCGCTTGGTAATTAATATCCTTATTGCCTCTTTCAAGGTTAAGGGGCTTAATTAAGGGTTTCTGTTGCTGCATCTGTTTAGACTGGATCACAACATAGTTGGGAAAATGCAGATGATTTCTACTGCTGGTATAGCCAGTTGAGAAGATAATAAATCGCTTCCTCGCTTCAAGGAAGCGTACGCGTTTCGCGCGTTTTCTATGGGTAAACGCTGAATAGAGCTGAATAAGTGTGAGTAGTCCTTAAAGACGAAAGGCCGAAACCAACTGAACGAACAGAGGTCGTAATCTCTTTTAATTTATAGTCCAGACATAATATTGGTCAAGTCATAATAAGGACCTTGTAGATTAGTGTCTGGTAATTTGAGGAAAGAACCACACAGATTTGAGTGGATCTGTCCAGTCAGTGCAACCATATTTTGTCAATAATATTTAACGGAGGAGCTTAACTCAGAACTTAAGGACTTCAATGACTCAACGAAGAATACCAAAGATAGGACATACCTAATGCACTTACGAAAAACCCAAAAAATATACCTATTTGTTATTCTCAGACCTCAAAAATAAAGGCTCCCGTAGACACGCGACTCTGGTGGAACAATTTCTATGCAAACTTCACGGAAATTGTTCCACCGCGGTGCCGCGTCGCACCGTCGTGTCACGCCAGTCTGCGGGAGCCTTAGTGACCAATCATGAAACTAGGCCACGCTTTTCCCAAATCGGTATAAATACACTCTAAGCCAGACAGATAATAACCAAATCTGTCTACATACCGACCGATAAATCCGACAAGAAATTGTGTATCAATCATATTTTTTTGTACAAGCAGTGATAAAGTTGATTGATTAGTACAATATTACTGTATGAGTATTGCCGCTATCTGTGTTTCGGAGAAACAACAAGGTCAGTGTATAAATGACCCGAAGCCAATGGTTATTTCAGTTTAATTCAGTTTCGGTTAATTCAGTTTGACTCTCTCGTTGATCTAGTGGTCGCAAACGCTACTGTTGAGCATGAAGTCCTGGGTTCGATTCCCGAGTCGGGAAAAGTGTTAATGGGTTTGTACATTTATAATTTTTCAGTAGCCGCCCGAAGTCTGGATTTGTGCCCGGTTGATGGCATTGGCTCGCTCACTATTACATGGGACTTAAACATAACTGGCGAAATGTGGGTCTATTATAGGTGGACTTCTGCCTAACCCTTCGGGGAATACAGGCGTGATGTTGTATGTGTGTGCGACGAGACTAAGGGCTAGTTCAGACATGCGGGTACCGCGCGTTTTTCGATTAACGTTTTTCGATTAACCGCGCGGTTATGTCTGAACGATTACTTAACTCATACAAATAAGACGCGCGCGATTTCCATGCGATTCTGAAATCGCGCGGTTCCCGCCGTGTCTGAACTAGCTCTAATTAGCTCTTGCCACCGTTAAAATTTTCGCGATTTCTCAAGGAGCAAATGGACGATAACTTACGTACTGCCCCCATAGCTGGTTATTTTACCACTGACGTGCGGCCTACTGTACATACGTACGATTAGTAGTGATTACCGTAGCAAATTGAATAAGATTTTTTGTCTCTCGCAAAAAAGGATTGACTGGTGTTTGTTTGTAGCGTAGATAACCTACTTACCTACTAATGATTAGTCAGTGGCCTGACTCACGCATCATTAACGCTTCGTCCATGAAGCTAACCATATTTACTACGCGACAAACTTTATGGCGGCTCGGAAGTGCGCTACTTGCTGCGCAGTACCCCACCCCTCACCTCCGGTGAATCGTGTTTTTGTTACTGCGCAGAGAATCGCCTCATGTTCCGGGCCGCTGTAAAGTTTGCATCGGGTTGTATCCGAACATTTATAAGATGGAGATTGCAATTTTTTTACATACATAATATAACAATTTCTTAAGGCGGGGGCAGTCAGCCACGACGCGACTCTGCTGGAACAATTTCTATGAAAACTTCACGGGAATTGTTCTACCGGTGTATATATCCGTTGCGGTAGCCTATAGGCATCAACCGGGCACTAATCCAGACTCCGGGCTCCTGCTGAGAAATTCCTGATAGAAAAACCCAATAACACTCTGCTTGACCTGAGAATTGAACCCAGGACCAGCTCAGCAGTAGCGCTTGCAACTACTAGACCAACGAGGCAATTGAGGCAATGTTTCAACTAGGAAAAACACTATTTATGATTATAAAAGGGTTACGACTTACGTCATGCAGCATTTTCATGAACAGATGAGGCTTTATAGATCAGTAGCTTGTGCACAAAGCTATGCATTTAATCTTGGTACTTGCTAGCGTCCCGCATTATCTGTGGCACAACTTTAGTTTCCTATGAATACGACGCTTTATGATGACTAATACTGCAGCACTATTCTGTAAAAATCTCACCGTGAAAACTAAGGTGAAGTGAGGTTGAAGTGAGCTGCCATTTGACC
Organism: Eupsilia transversa; assembly: GCA_914767815.1. NCBI lineage: Eukaryota > Metazoa > Arthropoda > Insecta > Lepidoptera > Noctuidae > Eupsilia > Eupsilia transversa. Next base: position 6,389,627 of record OU611880.1, read on the forward strand.
AGCCATTCGATTCTGTAAAAATATCACCGTGAATGCTTAAGTGAAGTGAGCTGTCAATGCTAAGGATTGACATAATATTGACAGCTCATTTAAGCTCTCTTCGCCTTAGTTTTCACGGTGAGATTTTTACAGAATAGATCGGCTGATGCTTGGAATTTACATTATTGACAGCTCACTTCACCTAAGTTCTCACGGTGAGATTTTTGCAGAATAGTTCGACTGGTCTATGTTCTGAATATAATATAGTATATATAAACTTGTACTCAAAAGGCCTTATTCTTAATAGTCACCTCCCGAGCCGAAATGAAATCTAAGCTCCGATTAAATTGGACAAGGAATTGCCAAGTTCCAGTTCGGATCATCCGTCCACGGCCATGACGACTGTCAAGTTGATTGGACTCTTTATGGCGAACGTTTTTTTGCAGTAATAAAGTCAAATAGGGTGAAACAACAAGTTGTTAGACGATTGTATTTAATTTGCTGTTGACCTTTTCATATTAAGCAATAAATAAACAATGTTTTGTCTCTTGTAACAAGGACCACTTCATGTTTTAATATTTACGAGAGATGTTGAACTCCATTCTTACTAAGGCGTATTGTATTACCCAGTAACTGAGTTGTGGAGGTCAGATTGGCAGTTGCTCCATGTAAAATACTGGTATTCAACTGCATCCGGTTAGACTGAAAGTTGACCCCCAACATAGTGGTTAAAAGCCTTTAACAATAACAACAACAACATTAAGAATTCCATCCCATTCTTTCCATTAAATTACCTTCTTTGGATGAAATTGAATTGTCATTTTTTGTTGTTGCACTAAGTGTACCTGCGCAAACTTACTCCCAATACGCCAAAACCTTGCCAAGTTACGTGCCGCCGACTATATTTTATGTTCCCTTGGAATTAGTTAACAGTTTTTTTTCTGGCCTCCACGCGGGCATAGCCGCGGGTAAAAACAAGTTATTTTAGTTTCTGAAGTCACTTCGTTTATGCCTGCAATATAATATAGAATTCTTGTTGTTGGTTCGTATCTTATTTGCAGGCCGGAATTAGATTTGTGGTCAGTAATAGGAGACTTGCTCGTTGTTTATTACATTGTTTCTAATATCGTTATCGATGGGCTGAGCTAAGAGATGGCTACCACTTTTTCTTGTCCCTTGGGGGATTGAATGCACTTTTCTTGTTTACTAGGAAAAAACAAAATACTTTCCGCAGGCGAAACACTTTTATTCTGCAACAAACTATTGTTAAACAAATATCTTAAACAAATTGTTTTCGGTATATTTATGTCTATTTGGTAATTAGCATAATTAATAAACGAACACCAAATAATTAAATTATTGTGCACGTAATTTGTGAGTAGGTATTAAAAAGTGCAAGATGGCAAGACGACATCAGATAGACAGCGGGCTCAAATTGGTTACAAATAGCCAAATACAGAGACCAGATTGATTCTTTGGAAGAGGCGTTCACCCGAGGAGGGGTTCTTACAAAGAATATTTTCATTAAAATATTTTTTAAGTTACAAATACATCATAATTATATTATGTTTAAACAAACATTACATAATATCACTGTTTAATACTTAAACAAACATGATTTAATATTATATACACAATAAAAATACAATAGATAGATATAATATGTAATACACAGAATAGATATAATCTTAAGTTATACATTAGTTATAGTAACTTTACTGTTTTTTGTTTCTAAGAAATAAAATTATTTTTTATTTTTATTTCATTTATTAAAATTAAGACGCGCTCACTGTAAAGCATTTCAGTATACTAATTAAATCGCTTTTCGTGTCAGTCTAAGTGACCACTTAGATCTCCTAAACTGCTCAATGTATTTGGAGACTATTTTCTCCATTATCTAGAGCATTTATTCCAGAAGGTTTAATTGTATAATATATTAATATAATAAGATGCGGGTCGCATTAGTAGATTTCACCGGTACAGAGCATGGGCGGGTCGCTAGATAATAATAAAACTTAGTCTTCTGCTAATTAATATTAATTAATAACTTTTAATGCTATTATCAACTACTATGAACTATTAATATCGCACATGATCTTTTACCTGCGCTTAAACTTTACTTTACTTTACTTGCTATGAATGAATGAGGTCCCTATGTCACAACACTCTCTGTGAGATAGCTTTACTACTACTACTAGGGTTTAAGTAAATCCCTAGTTTTTGTACTCTTCTTGCAAACAATGCAATAAATAACTGTTTGAACTTTTGATATCTGAATATGGAAGAGTTATTGTAATGGGTGTGGTTTTATAAATGTATTTTCTTTCTTTATTTATTTTATTGGTAGGTTGGTATACTAGGTACCAATAGGGAAAACTGAAAACGCAGTACTGCTTACTTCAACTAAAATTAAATACCTAAAAAATAAAATAAAATGTCTTTTCTTGCACGTCACAATTCAAAATCCATTGCTTATTAAGAGGGTTTATTCTGAAAGTTGGCAACGTCGCAAATAGATGTCAAATATTTCGCTGTTTTGATTAATTTGATAATATTTCTGTATGGAAATAAAAAATGTGGCTAACTAGCGAACTAGAATATTGATTATGAAATGCAATAAAATATCGTAACACCAAATAGTTAGTTTTAGATGTAAAAAAAGTATTTGGTAACTTTCCAAATGCCTTTTTTTCACCTAAAACGGGTACAACATCAAATTCAATGTTATAATTGCAATTCATTATTAATATTCTAGTCAATTGGTTAGCGACATTTCTTATTTCCATACAGTATTATTTCCAAATTAATCGAAACAGGTAAATATTTGACAGCTATTTACGACGTTGCCAACTTTTAGGATGCACCCTCTTAATATGTTGGAAAAATTCGTCTGCTCAACAACGTAAGGTGCTACCAACATATATTATATCCCGCAACACAAAAACATGTTGCTGAAACATTGTTGAGTAACTCCAATGAATAGACACAGTCAGCTAAAAAAGTCGATTAGAACTTCAGTTAAAAAAATCTTAATTATTAAGCTTAATATTGACCTTATTAAAATCGGAACAGAAGTAAATTTAGTGTTAATTTAGATGACGCGTAAAAGTAGCAGTGTTTATCGACTTTTGTTGCTGATCGTACGTTGCATAACAGTCAGTTTTACCCTACTTCACATACACGAATTCTTATACGCACAATCCACAGCTCTGAAGGTCACAGTTGAACAAAATTTAAATTCAAGTTGAATGTTAAAACATTGTGATAACGTTTGATTCATTGACTAGCAGTTCTGATTACGATAAAACTGTACAAATAAGGTTAATGTAGCTGCATTTTAACCTACATTATTAGTTGTACTGGTTTTAACTGCAGTGGATGACATATGTAGGTTGTACCTACTATGTTTACGAGAAAATATTAATTAAATACAAGTTTTTGCCCGCGGTTTCGTCCGTGTGGTGGTCGGGAATCATCCCACGGGAACGTACTACAGGTATAAAAAGTTTTCTCTATCCTAATCCAGGGCATAGTTTATCCGCGTGACAAATTTTTCCAAATCCTTTCAGCTGTGAAGGCGTGAAAAGAAAACAACAGACAGGCAGAGTACTTTCGCATTTATTTTATTAAAACTTTATGCACAAGTAAAAAATACTATACAAAGGTAGAACCAGTCATCCTTATGGTAATGCAGAGACAAAACATGGCAGGTGCTACTTATGGGATAGATATTTCAAAAAGTATAAATACTAATACATAGATATTGTATACATACATATAATTTTTTTATTTTTTTTTATAACGATTTCTTGTTCAATTGTTTGCCACGTCCATGTCCATGAAACACAGGTATGTAGGTAGGTACCTCCACCAACCAATTAATATGTCATAGGTACTTCGATTTAGTTTAAACAATGAAGATAACAATTTTAAATATTCATGAGAAAATAGTGGCCTTCGGTTGAGTCAATATTTTTTGTTGAAGTTTAGTAAACGATTTCAGTTAAATTTAGTCAAACCAGTTTTGAGACCAAACGAATGATGTCACTCCTAACATTCCCAAAAGGATAGGCACGTTTTAAAAGATATTATACAATATATGAGAATTTACTTAAAAGGAGGTCCCTATGTAAGATTTACTGTAAAAGTTGTACTAGTTTCTGCAATAAACCTTTTTATTATTTTATTATGAGATTTAATTAAATCGATTTTCTTCCATCACAATAATATATATAAAAATTATAAAAAATATTAATGTTTGTGTTGATTATTCCTATGGTGAAACTGAAGACATCAATCACAAATTGTAGTTCCACGTAACTGTACTTCACATTTTGCAAAGTAAAAAGAATATAAAAAATATGTTAACAAATTAAATTAAATTAATCACAACAGCCCAACATTATATTCAATTAAAATAGTCCAATTCCATCAAAGAAAAAAATATTTATTGCTTCTCGTTTGAGTCGTAGAGCTCTATCAGGAAACCAGACGAGTTTGGTTACTGCCTACCTACTTATCTCATGTAGATGTCAAGTCCACGACATTAATTATTATCTGTTACGATTACTTCGAAATAAACGTTATAACGAACACGAAGTTACAAGTTAGCTTAGTGATAAGTTATGTTTTGACTTTTGTAGCAATGTATAGTAGCAGAACGAAAATATTAAGCAATTTTCAAATAGGTACAATAAAAAACAAAACTTCTAAACTGTCCATAACATTATTACTACCTACTACGACGATGAATAGAAACATAACTTAATACAATAACGTTTATTTAACGTTTTTTACAGGAAAAACAACACTTGTTGAAAGACATTTTTGATACTAAATTAAACACCATATTATAAAGAGAATGAAGAAAGAGTTTAATTATAATCGTGTGAATCTAATCGTAACGGATTCGCAATTCAAACGGGGCGTATCGGATGAGTATCACTATAGGTACACTTTTCAATATCGCTGACCCCGCAACAGGTATCGCCAGTGTATAAAATTGTTTATTCCATTCAAGGCCGACAACCTCGTGCTGGCTGCGCGGCTGAATAGTTGACAATATTCGCTATGCGCCGGCGTCGACCACGCGGCCCGTAGCCTTAAATCTTGCGCACAATTGATAAATAAATACTCGAACAATATATTATTACACGATTAAGATCGCTAATTCGTGTCACTGTACTCGCGTTTGTTGTTCAGGTCGCGTGTGCTGTTTTTAACAATTAAAATAATGTAATGTATAATTTTTTTTGCGAGTGGGTTTAGTGCGTTTTCTGGATTTTTTTCTCGATAAATTTTTGTGTAAGTGGAATTGATCTGTTTTAGTTGTGAAACCATCTGGCGATTATTTGTGCGATTTATATGTATTTTATGAATGAATGTATCGGTTTTATTTGCTTAGCTTGTAATTGAAGCGTCTGTTTTATAGTTTTAACACATTTTAGTTATTAGTTTGAAACGTGTTACAATATAAAATTTAGCTCGTATGCTTTTGACATTTCTGTTACGATTTCGCAATCACATTCTATAGAACGAACTAAAGGAAATTAATTAAACAATTTCTATGGAATAGTTTCTTGTGCCTCTGACAGAGTTGTAATTATCGCTGTTAATTAGTCACAGTTTTGCTTAGCAAAATAAGTAGGTACCTATGTAGGTGTAGGTATTACGAAGTCAACAAGCATTAGTTACCTACAACAATTTTTTTTTGCTGTTAAATCTATGAAGAACGAATGTGAATAATGTTTAAAAATACAATATAATTGTTCTATTTTAAGAATTGAATGAAGAAAATACAGTTATTATGGTTAAAGAAGACTTTCCACCTGACATTTTAGGACTTAATTTAAATTGAGCTACAAAGAGCAATGTTTAATATAATTTATAGGCAGTAAAATATAATAGTGTAATAAGGAATAACAATAGCGTCTTAGTTACAGTAAACGTTGTAATTATCGCCACTAGGTACAGTGATATCGGACGCAACCTCGGCTCTTGAACTGCGCCAGAGGTCTAGGTTAGCCGCGATTTCAATCACTCCTTCATGTGTTTCCGATTTGAGTCAAAAATATAGTTATTTACTATCAAGTTAACTTTAATAGTAAAAAAAACCTCATGAACTAAAAATTTGACTAAATAACAATTAAAAAGGTACTTAGAATTTAGATTAAATTTCTTATGGCAATATTATTAAATTAAATAATATTGAACCACCAATATTAATAGAAAAAAAAAACATATTTTTCGTTTCGTGTCAACTATTCCGTTCCGTAAGTTTCATAAAAGGTTCACCGCATAATTCACATAATGTACATAATATAGGTATCTACGGTCAGTGAAAAAATCAAATAACATTCCTACTTTATTTACACATCATCTCAATTGACACCAAATTATTAGATAATATTTATATTTTCAGCATTTTATATAATAGCTAAGAGTTTAATTTTATTTTTGTTCCGATTTCAGTTAAATATTTAGCGCAATAATTATAAAAAATATAACAACTGAAGTGTTAATCAACTTTTGTCGCTGACTGTATCTACTACTATATACAGAATACAAAAAACAGTAAACATTTGAGCTATGTCACCATAATCGTAATCTATACATTAAGCACACACTTTATTCTATTTCAGGATATCGAAAAAACTTTCATTGTTAGAGCTTCAATATGGCTAATATGGACGATACGGAAGCTCAGGTCCAAGCTCATAAGCTTCTCGGGCAGAAGACTCGGAGCCCACGACCAGTTGACAACGGTCTTACAAGAGCTTTGCGGTCATGTGAGTACAGCTTTATTATTTTAGTGACAATGGCGCCGATTTCCCTGTTCAAAAACTAAACTAAAGAATGGACATCTCTAAATAGACAGCTAAAATAAAAAACCGGCCAAGTGCAGCATCTTTAATTTCGGAAGTCGGTGGCAAAAACGAAAATTCTAAACCTACGCCGACTTCCGAAATATTTTTGACTTTGTAGTGTTTTTTTGGAAGTTGGTTGTTTTTTTTTGACGTATCAAATACATGTACCTACTTATTGTTGTGGGTGGAAGTTTTAGGCCAGCTAAAAATTACAGCTTTTTTCATGTTTCTTGTATTAAGAGAAATAGATGAAAATAGCCAGAATTAAGTTTAGCTTGTAAACATTATTATATTCTTAACATATTAGAATTATTATACTTAGAGCATTTATTTTCTCAACTTAGGTTTAATTTATTACCTTGGGTTTTAGGTTTTTGTTTCAACTTTTTGCGTATGTAGGTGCCAATGGTCATTGTCTTAAGCCTTAGTTTTGTTTATTCTAAGCCTAAAAATGGTTATTTTAGGTAGTAATCACTATCATATTAACATCTTTTTGTATGGGGCAAATAAGAAATCATGAAAAAAAATAAGCGCCTGCCAGGTGACCCCTTTAGGTTTAGGGTCAACAGAAACTGAGCTTGTATAATACAAAAATCCAGACCACAACTCCTTCCACGGAACGAAAATTCCGTCACACCACAAATCAGGTATAGGGAATACCTGATTTGTGGGGTGACGGAATTTTCGTTCCGTTGTTTTGAGTTGTTACCGTTTTGATGAATTTGGTAGGTTTTACTTCATTTTACCCACTGTATGAGACATATTTACAGAGTATTTTTACTGGTACAGAAGAGGGAAATCCGAATCCATAAGAGATAGGGCAAACTGTCTAAGGAAACATTAGTTCTTTTTTTATGGATGAATGGGACCTTCGATGGACCCGAGCGGCTGTTATTATTTAGCCACGAGCTCCTCCTATACTCAATCAATTTGTTATCCATGGCGCTAATGTATCTTCGAAGCCACACAGCGGAGCCGATTAGATAATAAATAGATCTGAATAATGCAATTAAAGTAGTGGGTTGTACGAGCGTGTAGCCATATTATTCTTTGGTTCATTGTAGTTACTGAAGCGTGAAGATAAGTCGATTTTCTGCCATTGAGTCGTTTTAATTTGTTTTTTTATGAGCGTTGCGTGCTGTCACTAAATGTCAATGTTTAGGTTAGAAGGTAAACAGGGTGATTGGTAATTGTATGCATTCCTTGAAATGTGTTGCATCATAGCTAATTTGCAACAATTTTGGCTCTGATAATAAATGTGGTCCAAATTTTGGATTTCGAACTATCAAACTTTTTAAGTTTTTCTGGAAAAGTATAAACCTGTATTCGATATAGAAATGTAGAACTTATTTCGTCGAGCCTAGTACTTTTTGTGAGGTTATTGCTCAGAACTTGTACACAACGTATCGTGAGCAGAATACCGTCTTCACAGTCACCCTTGCGAAGCCGGGGCGGGTAGCTAGTTAATAATAAAGAAGAAAGGGAGATCAAAGAAAGTTTGTTTGTTTGTTTGGCACATGAAATATAAATACAAAAGAAAAAACCTAAAGAAAAAAAAAAAAAATTGGATAGTCGAAAACCGTAACTTGAAAAAAAACATTCCATGTTGTTTTAAAGTTACGGTTTTCGTTAAACCGCTTGCAAATTGTAGTGACAGCAGAAAATTAACGCGATTGCAATACAAATTGAGCTTTGATACGGTAGAACGGTATCTGAATATTGGACAGTAGCCAAGAGATACGTTGGATTACGTATAGACCTTTAACTAACGATTACTATGTAAATGACGTCCATGGAGGCTTTTATAACTGTGTGAGTATTATGTCATTCTGTGCGCACTGGTGCTACTTCGTAGGGCTGCCATCGATTAAGGTTAAAGTAAGCTTGCCACGATTTTTCAGTGGATGGGTGACCATCTTTCATGACAAGGTCAAGACCCCTCCGGCCTCCGTGCTATCGAAGGTTAAGCTGTCGGTCCCAGCTTCCAGCCAGAAAGTCCCTTACAACCAGTCTTGATAAGGGTTATCATGTTAAAACTCACTAAATGGATCGTGGAGGTCAGATAGATCGCTCTATGTGATAGTGACGTACAGCTGACAGCTGGAACTGTGCCTTCCGAGGCACGGAGGGGTTAACAAGACTGGTTGTACTATTCAATTACTTAGAGTAAAGTAAAAGTACCTAGATAAGGTACCTTTTATTCAAGTAGGTATTATGTACCGTATATTTCTCTTTTCTTATACAATCTTAATTAATTAATATAGGTAAATAACAAAATTTTGTACCTACTAACTTAACTAAAACTTTACACAAACTAAATAATGGCGCCGAAAAATTAATCCGCATCGTTGACGGCTGGTAATGTACGCAAGGCGGTATTGCCACGATGTATGGCAATGCTTAGCCTCTGGCCAAGGTAAAAGCCAGTTCTTAGGTAAAGGGAAGTATCAACTAGCCGTTTTGAGATTTCATTAAAGAGGCATCAATGAGCACGCTGACCCCACGGCCCGAGGGTTTTAACCCCAAATGGCTCGAAAATATAATTATCAAGTAGGTTATTATACTTGCCGTGGTGAAGCACCGCACATCAAAATTAATCAGTGTGGATGCTAAAATTTTCCTGATGAATTTCTCAGAGCCGTGGACCGAGGATATGTAAGCCAGTAAACAAAGATTAGAATCGAAGTAAATGTGTGCCGGATAATATGGTCCATTTTTTGGGTTTCCGTAGTCTACAAGGAACCCTTTTAATTTCGCCATGTCCGTCTGCCTGTCTGTCCGCGGCTTAGCTCAGAGACTGTTAGTACTAGAAAGCTGTAATTTGCCATGAGTACATATTAATTATCATGATTTTATTTTATTTTTTTTGGATTCAAGATTCTGTTTGCGAAATATTAAGCTTTAAAGAGCAATTTTTTTTAAATTTGAAATAAGCTCCTATACATTTCGTATGGTAGAACATGTTTTTCAACTACAATGCTAAGTTTGTTCTTGGGATAAATTCATTCCAGCTACGGAATCCTTCATTGTGCGTGGTCCGACATGCACTTGGCCGGTTTGTTTTTTCGAAAAGATAAGTGTGCTTCCATAAATGTGAAGTGCGAAGAAAATATGTTAATTTAGGGCCGAAACGAATGCATATTAATTTGTAAAATTGTATTTTTTCCTCAATAAAAACTGGAAAGGTATTCTCAAAGATAGGTATTATGTTGAAATTCACTAAGAAGCGAAGGAAAACACTGGCAACTGCTAGTTTTTTTAATATCTAATATGAATTTGAATGTATCATGTAGTCTAGTCTATCAACTAGTCTAGCAAATAAGTCATATAATTATTATAGATACATTTATGTTTATTAGCTGTACATTTTTTCGCTACAAATTGGTTGCGTTATGAAGCATGCTTTTAATGTGGATAAATCAGCATGAACATTATCATATCCGCTCTTAGAGACAGTAGGTGTAAACTGGGAATAGCCCTTCTAATGGATGCGCCATGTGTGGCCTTCAGCACTTTAGATAACACACTATCGGTAAAACCACTCGAATCAATTAATTATGTACACTTCCGGAAACAAATTGACACACTACGTCAATTTGCCTTGTTATGGCGATTTTGTACAACTATTGAAGAAAAACAGTTGTTATTTGAATATACAGACATTTAAGTTGGTAGTGAATTTCATAAACCATTGTATTAATTTCCCTAATTGTTTTAATTGTACGAGGTATTGGTACCTATTATGTATACAATGCTGGATTAGATTGGACGAAATAAAGAAGACCTTTTAGGCACTATTTAAAATACTGTACCTACCTAGATATCTACCTAAATACCAACGAGTAAAAATATCGCTAGCTTATTGATGCGTTTTTTGTATTCACTCAGATTTCATTGTACGTAACATTGTAAATCCCAAGCCAACTTGCTAACTTTCTCATAAATTATAAAAGTAATATAGTACCGCGTGTTATGCTAAAACTGGGACGTACAACCAACCCTACATCAGTGTTAACAATTTGACATAGACAGTGTTTTTATGTCGTACCCATAAGGTTGATTTTCGTAGTGCTAGTGTTACCACGGATGTGTGGGTGGCTGTATGAGTACAACAGACTTTTCCTAAGAACATTACTCGCGTAATTTGAAAGTTGGCACGTTACTTCCCTCTCGTGGAGGCACACTATTTACTTACATCTACATTATTTTGCTCTTTTTAACCGACCTCAAAAAAAGGAGGAGGTTCTCAATTCGTTTATATTAATTTATATTTGTTTCCTCAGAACTCCGTCATTTATGAACCGATTTTAATTATTTCATTTTTTGTTTGAAAGGGTCCTGAGGTCGACCTATATAAAGGTCAAGTTCTAATGAGTGGTTTTTGAGTTAGCTTCAACAATACGTATTATTATCACTTAGTGTATGTTAATGATGTTATACTACTTTCCTGTCACTGTTATTTATATATCTAGCAAATAGAGGTATACGAATTTCGTGGCTTTTGGCTGTAATAAAACTAAAATTGCAACTTAAATAAAAATAGAGTTCAGTAAATAATCACTACCAAATTAAAACACTGATAAGGCTGATGAAATAACATCATCTAATATTAGTAATTCAGGTGAAAAAACCGAGCAGATAAGTATGTATAAAATGTAAAGTTAATTAAATATTTAAAGCATGTGATGTTCGGTATCTATGCAATTAAATTATGATACACTATTATTGTCTTTGGGTGAATTCGACCAACCTTTTATACCAAGTATAAGCATTCCCTTCCGAATAAATTTTGAATTTTTGACAGTTGCTTCATACAAAAACTGTCAAACGTCAATTTTATTCCACGGATAAAAGATATCTGAATTTGTTAAAATCCGCCCTAAGTATTAGAGAAGTGTATAAAACACATAAACCTTCCGGAATAAATGCTTTAAATTATGGTTAAAATCACATCAAAATCTCTGGAGTAGTTTAGAAGATCTAATCGGAAGATCTAATGTGAAGAAGAAAATATGATGATTCATGGCTTTTAGCTGTCATAAAACCATAGCAACAAAAATAAAAAGAGATTTCAGTAAATAATTACTACCAAATTAGAACACTGATAAGTTTGATGAAATAACATCTAATATTAGTAAATCAGGTGAAAACACCGTGCAGTTAAGTATGTGTAAAAGTTAATTAAATATTGAATGCAATGAAATTATTATACAAATGGCAAATATTATTTCCAAACACATGTCAAATTATTTATCAGATATAGATACGACCTCAGACTTTGCAATAAAATTGTGGTTATTAGAAATTATTAGATAGGTACTTGATTTTTCCCGCGGCTTCGCTCGCGTTTAGGACGGGAACGTTCTCCCAGTCTTAACTAAGGTCATGGTCTATCCGTGTGCCAAATTTCATCCAAATTCGTTCAGGTTTTATGGCGTGAATGGTAACAATTAGACAAAGTTACTTTCACATTTAAAATGTTAGTATGAATTAGTTTCGTCAACTTACTAAGGCTTGATGGAACAACAGGAAATGGGAGACATGTTTGTTTTATAGAATATTTAAGTGTTATAAACCTGGCTTCTTGCCAGGTCTTATGTTTCCTTTATTTATTTATTTATTTATTTATTTATATGTAGGAGAACCAACAGCTATAACAGATGGATAACAATTGTATAATCAACATAGAGCCAATTACAGGTTCTCACGGGTAAAAACAGAAATAGTAGCAGAAATCTTAGGATCACTAACAAGCACGATAGATAGGAAAAAAAAAAAGTATATATAAGGTACATTAAGCACTATGCACTCCCAAAAAAGTCAGCGTTCAGCCGAGTGCGTACTGAATTAGTTTTGGTGGTAAATGTGTCAAATGAGAACTCTTTACATAGAATATTAAAGTCTTTACTCGCTCGCACCATGAATGAGTTTTGCCTGTAATTAGAAGAGGAAAAAGGAACGGAGATAGGTGGATTAAATCTAACTGATCTCTGAGGGACATTGAAACGTAATTTATGTAGGAGATCAGGACAGTCAATCTCATTAGATATGATTTTTAAAAGAAAAGTGCAATCTGCTAGTCGACGACGGTTTATAAGTGGTTGTAAATGAAATTTCTTGCAAAGCTTTATGTAATCATCAGAATGGTATGGTATACGTAGCCGAAAACACAGAAAACGAATAAATCTTTTCTGAACATTCTCAATACGATCGATGTATTTGCTGTAACGTGGATTCCAAATTTGTGAAGCGTATTCAAGTTTTTAATTCTTTACCAATCATGTTCTCATTAATAACTACGCGACTTGTTATTTCCTACATTATCGCCAGTTTCTGATTTCTACTGACTCTAATCATTGCAATACTTACCTGACTTGCTCATAATTACGTAGAAGTTCTATAGAGGCAATTTTGGACTATTCAACTAATTGGTGCCGCAATCCTTACTGGTATATAAGACGAGATATAAACTTTGAAAGTTAACCGGCTTATATAGGTACAGCACCTAATCCTGAATACCGATTTTTGTTTTAAAATATTCGTATTATCATGTTCTTACGGAAAGAAAAAATCGGAAGTTGCCGGGAATATTGTTTTAAATTATTAGAAAATTCGGAAAAACTGACCTGACTGGGGACGAGAGTTTGATCCCCGGGTCGGACAAATAATGTCATCGAGATATTCCGTGTGGAAATTATCAGTTATATGTCGCCATTTTTTATCTAGGTACTTACTTTTGACTTACAACATACCTTACTAAGGGCGGATTCGACCATACAGGAATAAATTTTATACGTGGAATAAGCCTTCTCTTCCGAATAAATTTTGAATTTATGACAGTTTCTCCATACGAAAACTGTCAGAGTAAATCTTATTCCGCGGATAAAATTTATTCCTGTTTTGTCAAATCCGCCCTAAGGCGAAATGTGAATCTACTTACCTATACATGTCATTTGGAAAATAAAGGCGTGATGTTACCAAAAAGATATTTCAATTCAAAGAGAGATGATTACTTTTCCCTTCTGTTAAATTAAAGCCAAGATAACCCGCAATATACGATCCAGTAAGCGATTATAAAATACAAATAAATGATTATGTACCTCGATCAGGATCTACCTAGTTACCTATTTGATCTCTATTGAGATATCTTTTAATGGAATACCTAAACGTGTAATTTCACGGCTGAAGAACTTTTGGTTGTATATAAGCATTAAATAATCTGACAAAGGGAGACATGATTCGGAATAAATAATTTATAAGCATATAGCTCTTACCATGTGACCAAACATGAAATAAAGTTTTTTTTTTTTGTCGCGATCAAACCGCTTTGATGCATTTAGCCACCGCCCGCTTCTTCTCACTGAGGACGTTATACGCTGATTTGGCTAAATTTTCGAAAAAGTGGCGGGTGTCGTCGCATTTCTCAACTTTTTCAAATATTGGGTATCGTAAACACATACTGTTTTGCAATTAACATCTGATACCACTGCAGAGCATTGAACTTACGGTCATAGAATCGATTCTCGGTTGAAAGTAAAGGGCTTTAATCTGAGAGTGGGCGGATATACCTACTGTTGTGCAACTAGACGCAGAATTGAGTCGCCGTCCTCGGTTATGTACTTATATCTGACTTAAATTTTGTAACATTACCTTATATGGATAATGGTGTTTAGGCAATATAACTTAACCTTGAAAGAGTACCTAATCTTTTGTCAAAGAACCGTGTGGTTGTGTGACCTTGATCCAAGTAAATTGTTTGTGGGTCTGAGTTCCCCCCACGTATATTATCCAAACATTTATCTGTATCTATTGTAACCCACGAAACTAAGTATTTTTATTTGTACATAAGAGTACGTTATGCTCTTATTTACAAATAAAAATACCTAGTTTGATCAACTTGCATTAATCCGTAAACAATCGCCTACTAGAAGCTGTTTGAGCATTTACGCGCTCAACGGTTTTCATGATTATATTTAAATACTGTCGTTGGAGTGTATTTTTCTTACGAACGATCGCAGATTTAAGGCTCCTACAAACAGGCGCGACGGAACAACGCGACGCGACTTTAATAATACAATTTCTAAAGAAAACTTTACGGTAGAACAATTACCGGTGTCGCGTCGTGCAATAAGTCGTGCCAGTATGCACGAGCCTTTATACGAAATTTGTCGGATTGATGGTCAAATAAAATAATATTTAATAATAACATAACCTCTGCGTATTCCAACTGCAATACATGGATGTTCGTCCACCTTGAAAGTGTCAAATATGAAAATTTTCCACTGTCTTGTTTTGTTGATAATTTGCGGTTTATTTTCACTCATTTCGGTAGTGCACTTTATCAAGAGACTTACTAAATATCTTTAGCACAAATATATACATAGCTTAGCGTATATTTACTTTGTGACAAGATATCGGAAACTAGAGTAGATATCCTATCGCAATATCGGGTGACATTGCCAGCGTACAGTCACTTCGCTAAGTGAATCGATCAGTAAGCATCAGATTAACCCATTTCCCTTCATCAAGTAGAATCACGCGCGGGAAATTGAGAACGAAGGCTAGTTGCGTTTATATTTACGGACTTTAAAAAAAAGAAGGAGGTTGTCAATTCAACGATACTTTTTTCTGATTTCAAAATGATCTAGGTAGGACATGAGTTCAAATGAGTGACATCGTAAATCCGTATTCGCTTTTAACCGACTTCTTAGAAAAATAGGAGGTTCTTAATTCGTCTGTATATATATATACATATATATATAACCTTTCGAAGGTTGGATTGGTAGAAAATGCATTTAGTCCGCCTCTAAGTAAATAATTAATAAGATCGATTTTTAAAGTACTTCTAATTAATTACAGCAAGCTTATACAATATTACGTTGGCAGCACTGAATAATAAATAATTTAAACATCGTAATAACCAAACTTCATGCAGAAAACTTTTCCTTTATAACTAACGCATCTTAAGCTCCCATGAAAAAGTTGAATCTCACCAAATGGCTGCCGTCTCGGTCCAAAAGTTGCACTCTACATAAAAGCTAGACAATGTAATACATTGCATCGTAAACGGATTTTGTTGAAAATGAATAGACATAATGAGTAGATAGATTAGAACAGAATACATAATTTAAAAAAAACGTTTTTTGTTTGGGAAATCCTCATGGATCGTCATACTTATCCCGACCGAGTAAAACTCCACGGTTCCGTCCACTACCATGAGTCGTACAGTGACATGACTTGTACAGTACCTACATAATAACATAATATAAAATCACGCCAGTATTCCCCGAAGTGGTTTGGCAGAGTGGAAATGAATGGAATGGCATTTCGGCAGATAGCGAGCCTATTGCCATCATCTGGGCACATATCCAGACTCCTACTGAGAAATACCTGATACAAAACTTGTGTTATTTTCTGGGCACCAATGCGATGGGTTCAAGATTATGGTCTGGAAAGGGGCCGGGCCGTTGGCATCAACATCAATGGCGAGTCTGTCACTTGTCGTCTGCTAAGTCATAAGTACTAACATAACATAAAACCAAAATTGTACACTTAGTTCGCAATAAACGTTTTGACTTTGACTTTGACTTTGACCTTTAGTTTGCCGTCTAAGTAGTCAGGGTTGAGACAGTGAAGGACCTCAGTACAATTCTCGATGACATGAGTAGAGCTTCCGAAAGCCTGCTAGACTATTGGTACTTATTATAATTATTAGGTATGTAATGTTATTATAATAATTTTCTTTTGTTTTGTCTAGGTTGCGTCATCCCTCAACGGTACATTCTCGGCGTGATGGGCCTGCTAGGGGTGTGCAACGCGTACACCATGCGGGTCTGCCTCAACCTTGCTATCACGCAGATGGTCAACCGCACTAAAGGAGGCGACTCAGATTACGTTGACCCTAATGCCTGCCCAAGCGATGATATTATTAACAACGTCACTACTATTATTGCGGATAAACCTGTGAGTATCAGCATGCTATGGCCCAGGGGCCTAAGTCTACTAATTTTAAAAAGTTACAATAGTCTCACAATAGTGAGTTTTGACAGTTTTTGTAGGGCAAATCTGTCAAAAACTCACCATTGAGAGACCATTGTAACGTTTATAAATTAGTAGACTTAGGCCCCTGTTCACACGGCGATGATTAGCCGATTTATTCAGTAAAAACTGTGAGGACTGTCAAGCTTGATGTGAGCTGTCAATAGCGTCAATCTGCAGCTTGAAGTGGAATGCCAGCTCACGTCGAAGTTTTTACGGTGAGATTAGATAATTTTCGAACATTATGCCCGCTAGACACGATCGATGACAGATATGTTATATATTTATATATCTTTGGTCTAGTGAACTGTCTCGTTGGTCTAGTGATCGCAAACGCTACTGCTGAGCTTGAGGTCCTGGGTTCGATTCCCGGGTCGGGCAGTGTTATTGGGGGTTTCCATCTGGAATTGCTGAGTAGCAGCTTTGAGTCTGGATTTGTGCCCGGTTGATAGCAATAGGATCGCCCCCTATTACATGATAACTGGCGAAATGTGGGTGTACTATAAGTACACCTCTGCCTAACCCTTCGGGGAATACAGGCGTGATGTCATGTATGTTATGTTATATCTTTCTAGTTAACATAGATTACTTTTAGATCTGTTTAAAATGTACCTACTTATAATAAAAATACCCACCATACCTACTTCAGATGATGACGTTGTTTGGTATATTAAAAACATTTTACTATTTACCTTTTCAGCTTGACATTACTGAGTATTGCTTGCATCCTCTGTTATGTAGTTCAATAGGAAAAGCCGTAACCGCACAATTGTACTCATAAGTCAAACAATGCCCTGTTTTACCTCAAGATAGAGTTTTTCACACCACCTCTTCGCTAATGTAAAATTATATTATGTCATGTAAACCTAAACTAAAGCAAGTCATTAAAGACCTGGCTCTAGCCGGGCAATAACATTGTTCCGAATTTCTTTAAGACCGCTGATGCATAATGACGTGATTTGAATTTGGAAATTCAAATCTATTTACGTACAGCTCGAATTTTCCTCCAAGTACAAGTCCTTCTATCCATCAAATAAGTTTCAGGATAGAGTATTATGACGTCAATTTAGAAATTGCTGTAAAAGTTTTAATCACTGGCTAATCACTTTCAGTTTGGGTTTGGGTCGTTGGGCTATAATCTCTTTGTGAGTTTTCGTTGGCTTGGTATTGGAAAATATACAGGATGAGAGAATTACTAGCCTACCATACAATGTAGTACAAGTTCATGTTTTTTTATTCATAATTATTTTCCAGAGATATGTCGGTAGCATATATCACATTATCCAACAGTGACGTAACGACGTATAAGTCTGAAAATGAAAAGGAAAGAGGAGAACAAGATCATGATACTATTTCTTACTTCCAGAAAGAAGGAAAAACAAGAATTTGCGCTTTATATGATGCAAAGAAAAAAAAATACTCAAAATAAACACAAGTTGGATGTTGGTTCATAAGGAAGAACGAGACGTACATGTGGAAATTTCAATGATTATATCCATTATGTGCCTGCTTCTATGTTAGTTATTCCCATGAGCTCCACAACTAGGTCCCATGGGAACTCCTGAAGGGTCAATAAATGTGTCAATCTTCGTTGACATTTTCAGCTGTTGTTTGCGCAATAGTGGTGGTTGTTTATTTAATTGTTGTTCATTATGAGTTAATGGTGGCCACTGTATACTAATGAATAATGGTCATTTGATCTTTGCCACCACTTCCTCTTCTAGGAATTAAAAATAATTGTGTCTGTTTAGAATATTATAGTCCTTGGGTATGCTTCTGTTTCACTTGGCTAATTAATAATAACAGCCTCACGGGTCGATCGAAGGTCAAGCTACGCTTGCCGCGGTCGGTTCGTGGATGGGTGACGATTCATTACATATCGAGACCTCTCCGTTCCTCAAAAAGCACGTTAAGCCGTCCTGGCTGTCATTCAACACACAGATCTTTGACAGCCGTTACGGGTAGTCAGAAGCCCAAATGTCTGTCAACCGGTCTTACCGAGGGGTACCGTGTTACCCCAGTGGTTGTGGAGGTCAGATAGGCAGTCGCTCCATTTAAAATTCATTCGGTTAGACTGGAAGCCGGTGCCAAAATGGTTGGGAAAAAGCTAAGCTGTTTGATTGGGTATGCTTCTGAGTTAATAAAGTTCACAATGGCTAGGTACTTGCAACTAACGAGACAATAAAAACATTCATGAACAACAATGATACGTAATATACTCGTTTGTCTCATGTCTTAGTTACCATGAGAATGTTTAAAAGGTATTGTGAGTTGTATGTACTTTTTATCTTGAACATTACTGACGTCATTGAAGGAAAACATCTTGAGGAAATCAGCAGCCTAATTGCGTTACATAGTTTAAATTACAATCCGCGAGTTTTGAAGGATGTCTCTAATACATTGTTTCATAGGTTTAATAAATTCGTCTGCTCAACAACGTATAAATAACGCCATGAACGTGACTGAACTGTCAAAATGAATGAAAATGTGATCAATTTTATTGTAATTTTATGTGTTTTACGCAATTAAAGTCGCTAACCCTTCCTGAGAAAAAAGCCTATAATGCCCTGCAGTAAGATAATAATAGGTTGGTATTATTCCTACATAATATGAAGGAACTAACTAACACTAACTAACGAACTCATAATGAGTGAGTTAGTTATCACAAAAGAAAATTGTCCGTCCATAAAAGCCCTCTTTTACCCTAATTATCAGACGCAAACGATAAAAAGTACTATTTGTGTTAATCCAGGTTTAGAACTATCTGTGTGCCAAATTTCATCCAAATCCATTCAGCCGTTTTTGCGTGATTGAGTAACAAACATCTAAACATCCGCACATACAACATATTTTTAATATTATTAAATACTAGCTGTACCCGCGGCTCCGCCCGCGTGGAATTCGGTGTGTCAGTAAGCGACTAATTCACCTAATTCACAAATTTTTCCCTTTCCCCTGGAGGCGGAACTTGAAGTAAAGTTGACAGATGGACACGCTAGAGGACTGCAGTCCAGTTAAAATATTTTACAATTACCACTAAATAAAACTACACTTCTCAAAAATCAATAGTTTTTTTCGCCCTTATTCAAATTTTTTACGTGTTTTAAACGACATAGAGTACCTACGATCGGACGATACAGTACCTACCACTTTTGTATTTTTACGTCCTTTACTGTACCTATCCAAGTTCATAGCAAAATATCATCCAAATCGGTCCTCCAGTCAAATCAGTCTAAGCATGAAAGGGTAAGAAATATACACATAGAAATCCATACTTCCTAACAAACGTTTGAATTTAGGTTTACGTCTGTCGTGCGTATCCGCTGAGCGGTCAACCGTTCTTCGCACTGCGTGAACGTCTCCGACGCACGGGATAAAGAATCTCGATCACAATTGCGGCTACGTCTAGAATCCCGATCGTCGCTAGTTTCGAGCGATCTCAAAGATTGCGTACGATGTCTTTGGCACCGAGAGTCGCGCTGGCTTGCCATTTCAGCCGAAAGCGTAACGACCTGCCTGGCTAGAGTGCCACTGAGTCTCTCACCGCGGTCTTCCTCAGACTTCTGAGACCGTGCCCCTTGTAGCCTCAATACGTTGCAAGAGTTTCGCGGAAGATTCGATTTTTTTCGGGAAGTCATGGTAACGCGTATAAAATGCGAGTCCCAAATGCCCAAACCGTTAGACATTTATTTTACTCCGCAAACGTCAGAGAAAAATGTTTGAAAAAAAAGTAAACCTTCTTGGCCATTATTAAGTGCAGGGAGGCGAGGTATGAATATGGATGCGATATAATTACAATTAAGTATAATTCAGTAGTGCCACAAACTTCTCAATCAAGGGTAGTAACTACCCCCCCCACCCTTTTAAAGGTTGAATTTTTATAGCCTATATCCTGGCCGGGGATTTTCTCGACAAATTAGTCAAGTTTGCATCAAAATTAATTCACCCTTTTTAACGTGAAGCGTGATGGAATAAACAGGCAAACAGATAAACAGAGAAACAGACAAACAGACACCGAACAGACAAAAATTCTAAAAACTGTTGGAACGTGTTCTGATAACGATTCTAAGTATCCCCAGCCAATTTTTTTTCGAATATATTTATTATATGTATAGATATATATTATTTAATATATTGACATTTCTAATATTATTATACAATATTATAATATACTTGCTGACTAAGTGATTATAGTAATGATATCCATACTTTTATCGCAGATGCATAGAAACCACATGAAAGGACAAAATACATTCATACATTGTGATTTATTATTCAAATATAAACAGACACGATGATATCATAACATACTCTGTCCTCATTCGAATGTCCTTTAGTGAATGTAAAGATATTTTTTATTGCGAATTTGCATTTTAAGCATTTAACTTTTTGGCATGGAATGTCTAAGTTCGATAAGCTTGCACATGTTTGATAAACAGTATTCTTTTGTGGGTGTTTCAGTTCTTATGGCTACCTACTATGTAAGGTACCTTCCGAAATATTTTTGATTCGATTTTGTTGATTGGTTTGGTTGCTGTGTTGAACTGTTTTTTTTTTCTTACTTGGTTTTGATTCACGAGAAAGAATTAAAAGCATCGTTTATTAATTAAGAGAGTTCATTTTTAGGATTCTGTACCTCAAAAGGAAAAACTTGAACCCATATGGGATCACTTCGTTGAGGTGTCCGTCTGTCTGTCTGTTAAGACCCTTTTTCTCAGGAACGTGTGGAGGTATCAAGTTCAAATTAATATTAAAAAACGTAGGTCCCTTGTTTCTCTAAATCAAGCTTCTAAGTCACCGCAACAAAAAAAGACTGCCAATTTATTATGTGACATATTTTGACTTTCGCAAATTAATCAAAACCAGGGTACTTCCCGTTGACCTAGAATCGTGTAATTTGGCAAGAAGCTCGCAGCAAAAATATAGCAAAAAGCAAGTAAAGAAATTGTTAATTGTAGTTTTAAAAGATATTTTTTTTGCGATACAAACTTACTGTTACAATTGAAAAATTGGCAGTAACGTATACCTATCGATGTATCCGGAGAACATCTTTTCAACAACAAAGTTAAGTCTTCTCTTTTTTTGTTGGGATAAATTCACATCAACTACTGGAACCCTTCATTGTGCGCCCTTGGCCAGTTTTTTTAAGTTTAATAATATTAAATTGAAGCGAAAACAAAATGTTTATTTCCATATATTTTGAAATCGTTTAAAAAAAACCTATGTAACGTTTCGATCTGTCATACGCATCGTATGCACATTATTCCTATTTCATGCATATGCATGCAGGCTCCTAAGAATTTCCGTAAATAAACCTAAGTTTAATTAGTAAGAAACCCGTGTAACGTGAAGACACCACAACACATACAGAATAATCCTTATCCAAGACGCGCTGGAAGTACGTGGGATCACTTACAGTATAATAAATAATGATTATGTACATGTCATCCTACAATTAATAATCACCTCGGGTACATGCAACGATGCCGATACCGACCTCAAATTATGCTAAAATGACGGAACAGATTAGTATGCAGGTATTAAAAATAGATTAGATTTGCTTGACGCTTGTGCACTGAGCGAGGAATGACGCGGGCTTACCTAAGTACAGTCACGAGCATAATAGTACATTTCTGTCTCGGCCCAAATGTGTGCCTCGGCTACGCCTCGTCCCACATTTTCGCGATCGTCGATATGTACTATATTACTTCCAAAACTATCTGATATACAAACATCTTTTTAAGCTGATGCAGCATCCTATATTTTTATCTGGACGACAGATATTAATGGATTAATCATGAAATCAGATATTATTACCGACCTAGAGCAGAATAATATATTATTCAAGCGTGTCATACCTACACTATGCATATAATAATATAAAATATATACTCGTATTATCTTTGAAATATCGCTCACCGTACCATTTAATGGACTAACACACACATATAACATAATATATATTGTTTATAAAAGTATCTTAAGATCCTGGTCGAAACGCGAAAGTTATGTTTATATACCGAATACATTATGGAGTTTGTTGCGCCACTTCTTCTTCCCAGCTAAAGCACTAGGAAGTGGTGACGGGTGGGCGTTTTGGGGGACTGTCTTATGTAATTTTGACGTTCAAAAAGTGCTGATTCTCAGCCTAATTTGAAAAAATGACTTTTGATTTTTGATTTTTTTTTATTGATATGGTCTCATGGTCTGTACTACAATATATGTTTTTTTTCCAGTACGCCATCTTCGATTGGGACGAAAAAACGCAAGGATTAATTCTAAGCGGTTTCTACTACGGATATGCAGCGACTCAAGTACCAGGAGGGTACTTAGCCGAGAAATTCGGAGGAAAATGGACCCTAGGTGTTGGACTGCTAAGTACGGCAGTATTCACCTTCCTTACGCCGGTCGTGATAAGAGCTGGTGGGGCAACGTGGCTGTTTATATTGCGAATCCTGCAAGGAATGGGAGAGGTGAGTCTTATGTCTACGTAATAAGGTTCTAATGTTGATAGGAACCAATTTTGTTGATCGTATTCATTTGGGTTAATTAGGTTTTTTATTATTATATTTATCTTTACTGAGAATGTTGTAGGCTTTGTAGGCTGTAGATTTGATGCTATTTTCTATTTTGTTAAGTACCTGGTACTTCTTGACAGGCCTACACTGTCTACCCATACCTATAGTAACACTGTAATTAGAAAACATTGTAAATGCCAATTATTTTTAAAACAGTAACCGTGGAGTTTCTTGCCGGCTCTTTTACATAAGAAACGACCAATTGGAACCATGCAACTAGCTTCTGACGTTTCATAAGTGCCCATGAAGGGTTTATTTAAATAAAATATTATGATTTGACCAAATTGAATCTAGTTTGTTGGTGAAATTATAGCAGCACCGAAAAAAAATATTACTTAGTGCCGAAACTCTTTCCCTAGCTACGATGCTATGGGGTCTCGCACTTGATCACACATAAAGAGTGGCTTCTTACTTACTTACTTTAATTTTGATGGTGTACATTTTTTGAGTCAATTTTTTTTTTTTTTTTTTTTTTTAAACGTTGCCCCACACTAGGAATTTCTCCTGTATCGTGGGTGCGTTTACAAACATTTAAACTGACATACACAAACAGCCAGACTCGGAACAACTAAATGTAGGTCATACAAATATTTGTTCCGTGCGGGAATCGAACCCGCGACACGCAGCGCAGCAGTCAATCGCTTAAACACTACGCCAACCGTGCCGTCGAACGCAAATTATTATGCTTGGCACACATGTAACAAGTCGTTTTTTCGTCTTTAGTCGCCACTCACCAGTAAGTCACTGGCGACTAAAGATGCTGCTTGTGTACCTGCTGTATACTTGCTGTGTACCTACCTTTTATTAGACAATTTGTGCGTCAGATCCGTCAAGTCGTGACTGCAAATAATATTAGTTTAACTGGCAGTTCTATGTACATTTATGGACATATTTATTCCTGTACTTTTCCTCCTACTACAAGAATGGGTCAAATTCATTATCTTTTTTATAAGCACAGCTACAACTTATCAGTTCAACAGAGGAATGGCGGGCGAACAAAATGTGCTAATTATTTATTCAAGATGAAACACAACAGCAATATGTTTCCAACCGTCAAAAAATCCCTTGACCTACTTTTCGGACGTTATTTTATTACTGTAATGAAGCTTTTAATATTTATTTTTTGTCCTGAACAATGTTGTCGGGACTTGTCTTGAGATATTCGTAATTTTATACATATAAAATGTCAGAAGACCTAGATACTTATTATCTTCAAGATTCTGCCATGTTATACCTTATTTTTCCACGGGGAAATCATTTTGGATATGTCGGACTCCTATCGACTCGAAAACCCCGCTGTTTCTTCTAGTGCCAAGAGTCGCAGACCCGGGAGTCTGTTGTGTATAGCCTATAAAACTTATACTTTTTACTTCTGGGTAAGTTGGATCTAATTAGGTACGAACATAAATATTTTATCTAAGTTATTTTGGAAATAAATAAACAACAGATTCCCGGAGGTTCTTGGAATTTAAATTAAATCTTAGATAAATAGAAAAAAAATGAACGTTCAGCCACTAGGCTACCTATTGACAAAACAACGAGTTTCATAATGCAAAATGTAATAAATAGATAACAAGTATTTGTACTTTGACTCAAGTGGTGTTACGTCATTTTCAATGAAAAATACGTTGTGC
Organism: Eupsilia transversa; assembly: GCA_914767815.1. Lineage (NCBI taxonomy): Eukaryota > Metazoa > Arthropoda > Insecta > Lepidoptera > Noctuidae > Eupsilia > Eupsilia transversa. Next base: position 6,414,722 of record OU611880.1, read on the forward strand.
ATTCATGACTTGTTATTTATTATATTTTATATATTATGACTTCTTCACTTTGGGCTATAAAATAACTACAAGTTCTCCGCCGCAATTATTTTTATTATAACTATTCGTTAGTCCGTAATACCTACATCGGTGTCATGTTTCAACCCTGTTCAGTGCCGACTTAACGCCCTCAAGTCAGTCCAGTTGACTAACCTACCAGTCTATTTTCACTTATCCCACCTGACTTACTGACTTATTGCCGATCTCGTCTACATGAACCAACTGACTGGGTCCGAAATTCCGAGTCACTGGGTTTGGTCACTGCCATCGTATAAACCAGGCATTATGAGTTAAATATGTTTTTATTAATTCTAGCTTTTATCTCTTTTTTTGCCTTAAATATAATTATATTCTAGTAGAGGCAAGAAATAATTATTATATGACCATAAAAAAAACTGGCACTGGAATTAAACAGGGTATAATTATGTAGGTACGTTTTGTGTAAAAATTCACATACTAACATCTGCTATATTTATATCTCAATAGGTATTCTCTATATTTATACATATAAATATTATAAATTGATCGATATCTACCTATATCTATTGGTGCTTAATATAAAACAAAGTATTGTCTGTCTATGTAACCACTTAGTTCTTCTAAACTACACAATGGATTTTGATGCAGTTTTCACCATCATCTAGAGAATTTATTCCTGAAAAATTATGTATATTATATTTAATACAGAATAATAAGCATAAATATTGCATAGATATCTCGATGTTTTGACATATGGCCATTAGTAGAACACAGCAGTGCGTAGTGCGAATCAGTGGCGGGTCTGTATTATATTATAAAAAGGTTTTTTTTATTCCGATATTTTTTTCAATAATGGGAGCTAAAGTACTATTGCCAAGTGTCACATAATTTATTTTATGATATATCAAGAAATTTTAAGCGGACGACGGTGCGGGCAGATGCTGTTTTTAACCGACGAAACAAAAAGAAGGAGGTCTCAAGTCGACACGTATATTTGTTTTTTTTCTTATAATGTAGTACTCGTAATATACGTCTTACCCACTTTACAACGAAGCACTCTTAACGATCAAAAAGTTACTCCATTACTCGAACGCAGTCAATAATACGAGTACCTAACTACCTAATGGAAAATCTTAGTTTTCTATAATGCATTGGTGCATGAATGAAATCGATTCACAAGTGTCACGGATGAGGAGTTTCATTCAACCTTGTATTCGCTGGCATGTGCATTTATACAGAATGTCAGGCACATCGATGCACAACCCATGAATTTAACTTACGATTCTACAACCCCCAGCGTAGAAATGTTTAGCCGATTATTAATAAAAATCTGCTGTTTCATACAAAAATGCAATACATATACGGTCTAAATGTATGGAACAGCATTATTTTGTTTTTTGATAGGTATCTGCCGAAACATTTGCTGGATTTGTGATAACAGTTTGCGCGTCGATGTTCCCTTAAAGGGTTGTTTACAGGGTGACCCGTTTAAGTGGTCCAAAAAAAGTATTGAAGCCTCTTGCCAATTAAGGGCTTTTCAAGTCACCCCGTATGTTCCCATGTGTATATAGTTATGGAAAAACTCAGCTGAAACAGAAACATTTTTTACGACAACATTTATTCCAGATTTTGCATTCCTCAAAAATAAAAAAGGAGTCTTTGAAATACTTTCCAATAGTTATGTATTTATTTGCAAACATATTAATAATTAATTGTCACAGTTAAAACTCAATTTTTTATCTGTGCGCTTGGAGCTGTATTGAATTCACCTGCCCGGTTACCTCCTCAGTTCCTCCCGACGCATCTTAATATGGTCTACACAACTCGTGTCGTTTTCATAGTTCTGTCATATTATATTATTCGTCAAGGTGTTGTTGTGTTATTAATTGAACCACATACACTGTAATATTTTGATGTTGACGGACGCACAGTTTTTAAAATCGGTTTATACATAAGCTCTACTACCTTCTGAACTAGGTTGTTAGCTGTTATCTACATAGTGCCTGTTGCTTACACTTCGGCAAACAATAAGAAACGCCGTTTGCAAAGTAAGATTTCTATCTTCGTGCAGACGTCAAATTGCCCTATGACAAATTGCAAATGACAATGACCTATGGGGAAATTGCCCTATGGAATAGGCATAGATAGGGCGTTTGTGCACTACAAGGAATTTTACGGTCCGGATGTAAAATCTCATAGCTAAATTTCCGGATCAAGTGATATTTACTTGAAAATCGGACTGCCGGCCCGTAAAATTCCTTGTTGTGCACAAACGCCCTTAGGGGGATACTCTAACACAATCACATATCTTTGATCATAGATCTGAGTCATAGAATTAAAATATGACGAAGTAATTTAGTCATACCTAATTATGAATCATTTGTAAGCTTCGGTATGATTACTTGATCCTTTATAGTAAAAATATTATGATACTGTAAATACTGTAGATTAAACAGAGATAATTACAACTGAGTTTCGTAAAACTATAGGTATTATTAAGGAGACCCGAGTCGCCAGCTCGAACTCGTTGATGGCCGTAGTAAAAATACATGCTATTTCATCCAACATCGTGTGTAAAAGGGATAAACACTGTGTTTTTTTTTTTTTTTTTTTTTTTTTTTTTTTAATATTGTACCATGTTTTTTACACTGAATAAAGTTTTATTTATTATTTATTTATTATTATGAGCAGGATGAAGCTCGTACCAGCACGGATACACACTCCCGTATATTTCAGTGAAATGCATAATTTATAACGAAAATGAGTGCGTAAAATTTTATGAACATAATATCTTTGGTCGTATTGATACTTAATGAAAAAACACTTAATATATCTACCCATAATAAAATTATTTAAATGTTGAAGTTTATATATTGGCATTTTCCTACTACATACGTTATTTATTTATACGCCCAAAGATGAGTTTAAATTAGTGTTGAAATATGGAAGTTACGTACCATAAAGGGCTAGATAATGACAAGACAAATTAATATAATTTTTTGTTTTGATCTTACATCTTCAATCAGACGAGTTATCACCATACTACGTTTCTATGGAAGAATGACTGACTAGTGTAACCTTAAGTGTGATGGTACTCTCATAATATGGAAATTCTACTAAAATAGAATCCGACCTTGTCAAATTAATATTAATGCATTTTGGAACTAGTACCTAGTTCCAGAGATATATAAAACCATTTTAATAAACACTGAATGCAATAATAGTTTACTACAATAGAACAGAGTTCTGTCTGTTCTGGTCGACTTTTCTAGCTTTAATTAAATATTTGCCTTCCCTCTTTTCTTTGTCTTTCATGGAATGAATTGAATTTCAAAGGAAAAACAAGAGCATGTCGGTCACGAGCTGTATCTACGTACAAAGAAAGATTCTGAAGTCTTTAGAGGGCAGGTAAACTAATACGGTGCTGGCTTTGGATAACAGAGAGCTTTAAACAAAGAGATGAAAGCAGGAAAAAATAAAATTTAATGTTTTTTGACTGAAGCTAGAATTAAACACGTTTTTGTGAGTTCAGAGAAAAGCTAACACTTGACCCAGTGTAGTTCAAATTGTATTTTTTACGTGCAATACCGAGCACCTATCTATATATATTTTTTCTTATTGAATAAAGAATTAAAATATGACGTAGTTAGTGTTATTTTCCCATTCCAAAAACGAAAATTGGAATTATAGTTAAAAACTAAAACCCAATTACGAAAATATTTAAAAAAAATGCGACACAACGAGAAAAAGTCAAGTGAGAAGTTCCCAAAAAATATTAAAAACCGTCTAGCTCATAGACTATAAATAATAGCTGAATATCTATGACCCTTTTTATTTGTATCTACTCATTCATTTAATTTAATTGCATTTGACATTTTGTTATAATTTTAATTCTGTGACCTATATAATTTGTACCTATTTTATTTGCATTGACATTTTATTTACTGTATTGTGTTCATTTTGTGTATTGTTGTATTCTGTTGGCAGTATTGTGGAATTTTATAGAATGTGTTTTATGTAATGTGCTTATGGGTTTTGCCTGAATTAAATGAATTTTATTTTTTTTATTTATGAGGGTGTTTCGGGAAACCCTGGGAAAGAGGCTTCTGAAATTTTTCATTGGACCTCGTCTCATGGCCCTCCTGCGTATATAATTATAATACTATAATGTAGTTTGTTGTTCTTTGTTATTTACGTCTTATTAAAAAAACATTTTGTTTCCTAAACAGGGTCCCACGATGCCTGCCCTCATGATAATGTTGGCGAGATGGGTCCCGCCCCATGAACGGTCGTTCCAAGGAGCTCTCGTGTTTGGAGGAGCTCAGATAGGCAACATTTTTGGCTCCTTCATGTCAGGAGTATTGTTGGCCGATGGAAGAGACTGGGCATTGGTGTTCTACTTCTTTGGAGGATTCGGAATCTTGTGGTTCTTGCTATGGGTAAGTAAATGTTCTATACAACATGATCTATGCGACTATGGTGTGTGGTATTACGCGAATGCATGGACTAAGAAGTGAGTATTTAAGAGGAAGCCTGAAAATTTTGTGGATATCGGTTGTTATGGTATGGGCATGCCATGAGGAAAATGTCGACAAGAAAGTTTTTAATTTGAATGTGGATAGTTGTAAGGGAATTACCCAGGGAATCCTTGACCCCGGCATATTACCTCTGCGCTACAGTTATTTAAGTAGGTATAGGTTGCTCCAAGATGATATTTTAGACAATTGTAAATAAGTCAAGAAATAATACGTTTAATGAAATTAAAATATCTAAATATAATAAATTTGGAACGCGAAACCGTATACGTGTGTTAAATTAATTTTGGCATTAAAGCGGCACGCTGTATAGTGATGCAGTATACTTTACTTTTCCTTTTAAAAAAAAGGCCGGTGATCATACACCAGCATTTTAAAATAACCAATTACCAAAATGAGCCTAAACAAACCGCGTTAAAAAGCACATTAATCACAGTCCCTGGGGTAGCAAACCCAACCCAATAAATAAAATAAGAGAGGCTTTTGCAAAAATAGCTACTAAAGCCGTGAATAAAATTAGTGGGCACGTAATCGGTGCCGATAACGGCAAATTGCCGTGTGCTTTTCTACGTGCGTAAATTGATGGACGGCTTTACGGCGGCGGCGAGTTTATGACCACTTGTGGGATAATAATATGGATTAGTGTCGAGTGATTGGTGTTGACTGATACTGGGTTGAATGGACGTTTATTGCTCGTTTGATTTGTGGATAGTGCTTTTATTCCTTCTATTTAATCTTTCCGATATTTTGCTAAATTATAATGTGATATGACTTGAATATTAACCCAACGGGATTTGCAGTTTCGCCAATTTGTTTTTTTTTAAATCACTATAGCGGCCTCTCATCTATATATAGATAGCTGACATCAATGCAAACAGAAAATATAACAGGATCAACCCGTACGTCACGGGTTTGATCTTTTTTTGTATTGATGCATTGCTGTCAGCTATCGTTTTCTAAAGATTTCATTCGTAGCAACCAATTTGAAAAAACAAAACAAAATGGCGGACAGTGAGAAAAAAAAATCCATAAAAAAAATCTTCAATCCCCTTGGTTGGTCAAGTCATCAGGACTTCTCTGACTGGGTTTGGGACCCAAACTCAGCTCGAGACGTCCGGCTTGATATTTCCTAGACTAACAAGAGGCTTAAAATAAAATTAAGCACTCTGTTTTCTCGCTGTTTCATTTGAATGACATGTATATTATGTATCTTTATATTTGATTTGATTGTTATGTGTGAGTGTGTATATGTTATTAATTTATATGATGGACTTTGTCTGAAAAATAAATCAATTATAAGTAGGTACCTATTTGTCTATCAGTCAGAAAAGGTGTCGCTCTAACAAACTTAAACTTACTTTATTTGCTATGGTATCTTGTCGTGGGACAAGAAACCAAAGTACTACAGTAGGTTCTTCCCTTTCCCTTCACGTTCGCGGAGGGAGCAACAGTACACGTTATGTTAAAAAAATCCTTAAAATCTTTTTCTTTTTCAGAGTCTTTTCTGCTACAGCACACCAAATAGCCACCCGTACATATCTAAGAAGGAGCTCACATACTTAAACAACAATGTAACGACTTCTGATAGCATTAACAATAAAGATCCGGTGCCCTGGAAGGCGTTACTGCGGTCAGCACCAGTGTGGGCGCTTGTTTGGGCTGCAGTAAGTACCCTAATCGTATTAGTACCCGTTCAGATACCTCGAGAATCGCGCGGATTCCGCGCGGCAAATACTCGATTATGAGAATGCTCATTAGTGTGTGTGTCTGTGTCAGAACAGGTACTATCTTCTTTCTCTTCTTCTTCTTCCCGTATCCCACGCGGGATTCGCCTCCAGTGTGAAAATAGACGTTTAATTATTACTTAACTTTATGCAACGTTTATAAATAAACCCCTTATTACTAGCGGAAAAAACTCTACATGCTCAAAGTATTTTCCGTATCTTTATTAGAATCTGTTATTTGAGATGTGCGGTTGCAAAATATTTTATCTTAATATACCCAATAAAATATAACAATCATAACATAGAGCGGTGTAGTGATCTTATCTGTTTATTGTGTTTTGTGAAAATTTCTTGTTTTGATTAGTCTTTCGTAGTTATTTAACTTTTGTAAATAACATGTTATTGACGAATTTAATCTAATAAGCATAGTATAATTAAAATTTAATCTAATAAGTTTAATGCGCAATATAATGTTATTTTAATACTATCAAACTTTTTACAAATGAGAAATAGATTTATCTAAGTAGTTTGTGTTGATATAATAATTATTATTGTAGGTGTTTTATTTATTATCAACCGATTTTAAACCACCTGCTAATAAACCATAGCAATTAAATTTTATCTTCCGACACTGAACCCAGTAAGGCAACAATATTTTAAAATTAGCTTTAAAACAATGTCGAACACGTGCACTTAAGTCCAACCACCAGGCACAAAATAACGTTAAAAGCGATAACAAACCGCAAATGCTGAGTCACATAATGCTTTATTCTCACCTAAGCTGGAACTGCAGCCTTAGGATGCATCCATGTAGCAGATAGTTTTCAATGAAAAAACGGAACTCTTATGGGATCACTCGTGTCCGGCTGTCACAGCCAATTTGCATTTTTAATAGATTACAGGAAAACCTATCGTTTTATAACAACATGGCAAATCTCTCAATATTGTGCGTACAAACTTACATTGCCGTTGGAATTTAAGGGAGAACATGTTTTTCAAATACAAAGTTTGTTCTTGGGATAAATTCAACGCAACTACGCAACCCTTCATTGACACTGGTCCGAAAAAACCCGGTTTTTTCAAATAGTATGAAGCAATGGATTATAAATCCCATCCAAAGGAAGGTAATTGTGAGCGCGTTAAATAATTGGCATTTAAAATTGATTTTATATAGGTACATAGAATAAAAGTATCAAAGGTATTTCGAAAAGGTAATTTTTAAGTTATCTCGGCAAGAATAATTTTAAAACGAAACAAAAAATACATAAGTTGGCTCACGTAATGAAATATCGTTTAAGCAATCTGTCTTATGCGAGACCTTGACTGAATTATAACACAAAAACACCTATTATTAACCATAGTATAGAAAAGAAGGCAGAAAGTCCAGTTCAATCGTTCTTGTGAATCTACAAGTACAATTGACATATTTGTAAGGTTACAATTATGTTACCGTTACAATTATGTGGCTCAGAGTTTTGTCGTACAGACACCCTTGTAAGTTTTACAAATTTGTAAAGTGTAACTTGTAAATTGTAATTGTAAAGTTTTGTGATAGGGGCCTTGGAGGCTAGATGTCACCTCTGTATTTCTGATCAAACCCCACCCAAACTGATTTTGAACAAAATACTGCCTGATTTGGTAAACAAACCATAGAAAGAAAGAAAATTTGTTTATTCTGCACAAACTATAATAAACTACTAGCACCCCACTTGCGTAACACACTTTTTTTTCAGTATCCGAAGGATTTTGAAAGAAATTCCTAATCCATTGCTTCACAAAGGTAAACTTCTTCCTTTTTCCCATGGGGGTAGGTAAAAACTACAGAGCGCAACCTGCTACGCTCCTTACTCCTTTTGCGTCGTTTATGTACATACATGGGGGTGATTCGGATACCCGACGACACGAGGGAACTAAATTTTATTTTTGGACGTCAATGTTCCGGCCATCCTGTATACAAATTATAATTATGTTAAAATATAATTTGGAATGAGAAATGACAAAAAAAACAAAAAGAGTAAAATATAAAAACTTCATTAAAAAATCTATTTTTTTTCAAATTGAATTAAGAAGCCTTTTACTACATGATGTTGTTTTAGTGGGACAGTGAGACAGCAATTATAATAGATCATCTACTTGTTTCCTTCTTTTTTAAAGTTCAGTTCTTTATGAAATCGGGTTTTAGATTTTTTTATTAAGTTCTTTAATGTATTTCTACAGTAATGGGTTTTCTACAGTAACCTTCTGAATGTACTTACTTAATGTTGTATTTAGCGCCCACGAGTTTTTGAAGGTCGTACATAAGCGATGTTTACTAAATGATGCCTATTGATCTTAACATACTGGTACGGATGTTGGCTTAGCCCTATACTAAGTTTGTTGTAAAGTCGGGGAAATTAATTGTTAAGAAAATTGACTACCAATTTAAATTGTCCGTAGGTATAGTCAAATCGCAACATGATATTCTTAGACAGTTGAATGAATAACGCAATTACCCTGTGCAATTATGTCTCAATGTTAATTTGAAAATAGAACACGACTGCCCGGAGAACATAATTATTTCCTAATTATTGTTGTTGTATAATTTGTAAATTGATGTATAATATGTTTTATAATTTAAAAAAATAAAATCGGACTGTAGTGCTAACAAATTTCCCATCACTTACATTAGTCACGCAATCCTTGCGAAAATAATATATTCACCTCTGTAAAACGTCACATGACAGGCAGGATTTAATTTGACCCAATAACAAAGCAACAAAGCTTGTCCTCATACTGGAAATACACACAATCATAGGTACAATACAAAAGTAATTACTTACGTAACTTTGTTTGGTCCGCTAACCACAAGGCTATTATTATACTTAGAGGTAAGTACTATAGAATCTACCCGACTGACCTTTTCAAACCTCATGGCTTAACAAACATAACCACAACATCGAATAGATTAAACAGCACCCTAATTGCGTAGGTAATACATGATCAATTTCAATCTGAATCGTTTTGAAACAGATTGCTAATCCATTGCTTCATAAGTTCGAAAAAAAAATCTGCTCAGCAACGTAAAGAACGCAATGAATGTTGTTGAACTGTCAAAATGACAGATTAGTCTCAATGGTTTTTTTTTAAGTTAATTAGATAGATTGACGAAAAGAGAAAATAAAAGAAAATGACTAAGTATAGTGAAAGTACTATGGTATTTTCTACTTTGATTTTAATTGTTTAATGTTTAAAGTGACCGTTTTAATAATACGTGGCTCGTGGTTACGAGTTATGTTGCTCTGAAAAGTTATCCTGCCCATGAAAAACTAATAAAGGCAAAAAAAACGCTTACAAAGTGTTTACATTGGCCTCAAACTAGGCTATAGCCTGTATCTTGGGCACCAAAGGAGGGTTTACTATTTAAAAAATACTTTGTTTAGACTGAAGAAGAAAATCAGTCACTGAATCTATATCGTAAATCTCTTTTAATTGCAATGCCTTTCATTTTACAGTCCATCAACATTCATTGCGATATTTGTATTGTGTTGGGCAGACGAATTTTTCAAACATAAGCAGCAATGAATTAGCAATTTCCTTCAAAATCTTTCGAATTGTGACTGTAAGTCTGTTACACAATTAGAGTGCTCGTTACGATATCATTGGAGCCCATTTAGATCCTAACCACAACAGCTGTGTGGAATTGTCTCGGATGACGTCATAATCCTACATAAGTTTTAATGTTAATTCTAAACGTTTAGTGACTGAAGCTATAAAATATCTATAGGTATTATTCTCATTACTAAGGCATGCATTGTTGTGATCACTACTCGTCTCATAAGTTTGACTCATTTACCTACAGACATGATTTAAAATCCACATCGTAAGCAAAACAATGTGTCGTTGCAAACCCATCAACAAAATATCGGATAAATAGTAAATACACACACAAATCTTTTTTGGACGGATTACTAAGACATTTTGGAAAAGATACGTTTCTGCAATATGGAATAAAGGATACATTCAAGTAAACAGCTCAACAAGTTACTAGGAGACGCCCTGTGTGCCACAGTCCGCCCATTTTGTCACCTTATGTTACATTTGTTGTCTACATTTATGTCTGTTATGATATTAGTCTAGTTGGTACAGTGACAAGCATAAATACTTGCGCAAAATTCAAAAGCGTTTTTCTCGTGAAATAAAAATAGCAACTTTAAGAAAACACCAATCTATGTTCGTAACACAATAAAATATCTACCTATCAATAATTTTCGCCGAGAAAAAGGGTCTTGACAGACTGACAGACGTACGGACAGACAGACGGACAACAAAGTGATCCTATAAGAGTTCTGTTTTTTTCCTTCTGAGGTACGGAACCCTAAAAAAATCTAAATCAAAATCTTATCTTATCCTCGAATTTATCAAAAAGAGTATTTCAACACAACGATATGACAAGTATCAGTCGATGAGGTTACATCACGATTCCGCAGGGGCCATGGGCCTATGGAAGGCAAATTGCATTCGTCGCAGACGGCGTCCGAGAATCGTTAACGATACGCCTTCGTGACGTCAGACGCCAGAATCGCTCCGCCATGTAGATTAGTCAGCGATCGTTACAACAACAGAATCTTTGTGAGGCGGTCGCCCGTAGAGACAGTCCCTTAGGTCGTTTTCACACACAGGCTGGAGGAACTTCGCTTCCTGCTTAGAGCTTCGCTTGCTGCTTAGAGCTACGCTGCGTGCTCCAAAAACGTACGGATGCCAATTTGAACTGCTATTTATAAATTGAGTGGCTTAAATTGATTTGATTTTGAATTCTAAATTTAAATCATCAAAGTTCTTTTTCATTTGATAATTGAGGCAAATTTTGTGACCTCAGTTTCCGTCGATGATTTTTCAATTATTAAAACAAAGTTGGAAAAGTGGTGAAATATAAAGTTGTAACCTTGTAAATACAGATAAATGTGAATTCTTTTTAGAGTGTTTGCGTAAGAGTTTAATCCGAACAGGGTATGTTCATAGTCACATAGTTTGAACTAGGTACGCTACTCCCCAAGCGTGGCATTAAATCACCTGCATGTGAGACTCCGGCCTAAGAAATACTTTCCAGATCCAAACGCCAACCAATTTTAGTAAATCCATTCCCGACACTTATTGGATAACGGAATGTCTTAGGAGGCAAATATTGCAATTCCTTAGATACGCATTATACTGAAACTATCTATGGGAATACAAAATGGCGTCGTTTATCTTGGAACTTGGTCTCGGTACGTTAAAAAAATATAGTAACCTTTTACAATGTAGGTATGTAAGAAAACGGAAAGTAGAATAGAATAGAATAGAAATACTCTTTATTATGTACACCATAAAAATTACAGACATAAATTTGGACATTTTACATAGGGTGATACAACGGGCGGTCTTATCGCTGAAAGTGATCTTTTACTGACAACCTTTGGATGGATTCAAGGGAGACACAATACTGCAGGTAGTCAGGGGTATACCGTTTACATATACAATAAATACATACATACATAAAGCATAAAAATAGTTAGTAATAAGAAGTCGAAGTATGTTGTTGTGACTATTCCCTTACGGTAAGCTTAACGAGCGGGGCCGACTAATGGAGCAAACGGAACAAATAGTTTATGTACTTAGGGAAATGGTATCAGATATCTTCTAACGTACTTACGAAGAAGATGACTTGTGTATAAGTGTAAATAATCAGAGATAAAATAAGATTGTTGTAGCAACGTAAACGTAACATTAATTAACATAATTTAACTGCATCATTGGATTAAAACTCTATACTTAACTAGTAATCACTGCACTTCAGTTAAAATAAACATAATTATAAACAAGTAATTTGCATTCTTAACATTATTATGAAATTGTGTCACAAAGGGTAATGTCACGCTTATGCTTACTTTGGAGGTAGTATTGGTAAAGTTTAGTTTCCGTACTAAACTAAGAACTTGATTTGCAAGTACAAAAACAGGAAAACAATGCTACATATTCTTACCATCGTCCCAATAAATATTTGGGATCAGCACAGCATGTCTCCTTCTACCATAAACATCTATTCCCCTTTCTTAGACCTGTCATCTATCACAAAACCCATCCATCGGTTCTCTGTTCTCCCATCTAATAAAACTACGTCACCCTTTTCTTATCTATACTTATAATAAATCTGTAGAAGTGAAAATTCTGTACATTGAAAATATCAAAAAAATAAATGGCAGGGGGTGTTACTAGACCGACACCGAACCCAAATAAGTGATTAAATATTTTTTTGTCTGTCTGTCTGTCTGTCTGTTTGTTCAGGTATCACGCAAAAACTACCGGTTCGATTACGATGAAACTTGGTATAATTATTGTTTAATATCCTGGGCACCACACTACTTTTTATCCCGGAAAAGTATCCTATCCTACGGTTGGGGGGTGTCAAAGTTTGTATGGAAGAATTTTAACGCGCTGTCCGATTAACTCGAAACTCAATATTTATACTTAAACCCAAAAATTAAGAATAACGTGTATCAGGATTTTTCGAAATTCAACCCCTAAGGGGGTAAAATAAGGGATGAAAGTTTGTATGAAAAATCTTATTCCTTGAGGTAATAAACATGAAACTTCGCACGAATAGTTATCTAAATAAATGATAAAGTTTGTAGTTGTTTGTTTTTCTAAATTACCCCTTAAAGGGGGATTGGGGGGTGTCAGTGTTTGTATGGAAGAATTTTAACGCGCTGTCCGATTAACTCGAAACTCAATATTTATACTTAAAACCAATGGGGATGTATGGGGTAATTTCCGACACTCAGGCTAAGAACTCACGGAGCGATTTTCGCCCGCGTCCGCTGCGGTTGCGGGCCCGCAGCTTCTGTAGAATGCAAATATTTATATAAAAAATTAAAGCACATTTCACGACGCGTTTTACGCCCGCGGTGTACGCGGTTGTATGCGGCTCCCGCTGTACCGGCGGGCAACTAGTAGAATAGCGCGGGCCGCGGTTACCCGCAGCCTCGGCGGGTGGCGCCCGCGCGCTTTGCGATCGGTTGGCGGGCGACCGCGGGGGCCGGCGGGCGGCGCGGCGGGAGGTACAGAGATCCGGCCATTTTGCATCAGTGACTTGTTCTCAGAACAATAACTAAAGCATAGAAGGAGGACTAAAAAAAGAGTTCTGAAAATACCTTTGTTCCCGTTCTATCATATAGCACGAAAGAGGATGTTTCTGGTGTGTGTCCATGGCGGTCTGGACCTCAACTGATCGTTAACCGCCCGTCTTGCAATCTTGCGATCATCGCCGGCACGTTTGCGGGCGATGATCGCAACCGCGGCGGCCGCGTAACCGCGCGAATAACCGGTCTCGTGAGTTTTGAAATAAAACCGCAGATCCACGACCGCGGCGGTTGCGGGCGAAAATCGCTCCGTGAGTTCTTAGCCTCACGCGGGCGAAGCCGCGGGCAGCAGCTAGTTCTTAATAAATTGTTGATTTCCCATCTACAACTATACTGGCATTGCCTGCAAATGATTAAATATACATACAAACAGTATGAATAAACCACATGGTTTCGAGGACCGAATGCGAGCCAAGCATTTATTTATATGAAGAGAAAATCATATGAATTAATGATGAGCATCTTAATTTGCTGGAATATTTAGATGAAATTATACGCTTCTTGGGAGCGTGTAAGCGTGGTGAGCTGTGTTGAGCTGTCAATGCGTTGCCAAGGCGTTATTGATCGTCGTGTATACGACTGCGTAATGAGGGGGATCATTCTTTTACTTAGGTAGGTACTTTAATTATTATTATCATACTCTTTGTCTTCGCGATTTTCATACTCGGTATTTTGAACGAAAGTAAAATAATGATATTCACATGGCGCTCTAACTGATGACGTTAGATAACTTGTATCTGAATAATAAATATATTTATTCTAATAAAAGATATCTGACGGTTGAACATTCTCATTATCTTTTACTTTTTCAGTTTTCTTTTATAGTATGCTCAAGTTTTTTATTCTACTTCTAGGTTGGTCACGACTGGGGCTACTACACAATGGTGACGGATCTTCCTAAATATTCCCACGATGTTCTGAAGTTCAACATCGCAACCACTGGCACACTCACAGCCTTGCCTTACATCGCTATGTGGGTGTCCTCCTTCCTCTTCGGATTGGTCTGCGATATTTGTATCAAGAAAGGCTGGCATACCATCAAGACTGGAAGAATTATTCACACAACTATCGGTATGAAGCTTAATTTTTCGAGACTTAGTAAAGGAATATATAACTTGCGTTTGTAATTTAGTTTCCAAACATGTAAACACATAATATTTGCTTTTAGAAAAATAACATTAAAAGATTTTTTTTCAAAAGCGACATACGTAGAGTGCTCGCCAGAAAAGTCTGCGCGCGGCTAAAATCGGAACTAATCGTATGTCACGCCGGTTATCGTTTATGTAAGGTCAAATTAAGTATAGAATTATTTAATGAAGGGCCGATTTATCAATCGCCAGTAAACATTTATCTCAAGTATAAAAATGGCGGTTTGACATATATTTTCTATTCAAATAATGTCAAACTGTCATATTTATTCCCCAGATAGAACTTATCTGACCATTGAAAAATTTACCCTAATTAATATTAATATGGGATTAATAATATCAGGATAAATTATTTATAAGATTGAATATTTTAAATTTATTACAGTAAACAATTAAGCACACCAGCGCGCGAACCTGTCCGCGACTGTTGGAGTCGCGCACAGGTTTACCAGGCGCACTCTACAGTATAGTTTTCTCTACACTAGGCTAGGGTATAAAACCAAATATCGAAAAATGTTTCTATTCCCGAAGAAGTCGGCGGAAAAAAAAGATCTTTGAAGTGATAAATCTGCGTTGTATGTAGTTAGGTAGCTGTAGTCTAGTTATACTAGACCAAAGAACTTCAACATTCCAAAAAAAGATTGTTTACAGGAACTAAATCGTCAACACATTTTGATTACAGCTGCCACCGGTCCTGCCATCTGTATCATCCTGGCATCCTACGCCGGCTGCGACAGAACTGCTGCAATGGTGTACTTCGTCCTCTCTATGGCTCTCATGGGAGGCTTTTACAGCGGCATGAAGGTACCTACCTACCTATAGTTTGTTCTAAAAGTATCTGATAAAAGTGTAAACAAACTCTATTCAGGTTAAGAAAGCAATCACTCACTAAAGAAAAAGAATTTGTGACTCATCTGTATTTGAAGATTTCAACTTTATATCACACAATTTTTCCAACAATTACTATATGAATAATATTATTATATTAAATTATTGAAAAATCATCGACTGAACCATTATTTTATTTTATTGTGGGGCGAAAACAGTTTTTTTGTTTTTAAAAGTAAGTAGGTAATTGAAAATTGTTGGTTTTTGTTATAATTATTATGTTTACCGGATTGTGTGGAAAAGGGAGAGGGAGGCGTTTGCCCTGCAGTGCACACCTACAGACTTGTTAGTTATTAAAAATATAATCGAGTACCTAATAAAAAAAGAAAAAAACATAAAACCCATACATAACCCTTGTTACATTAAAACAATAAAATCTCCTTATTGAACCAAGTTCCAATATATGATGAGTCCATAGTCTTTGGACTTAGAAGAGTAAACAGAGTATTCAAAGTGAATAAAGTATTTTTCAGAATTTTCCTGAATCCAGTAAGCGTCGTATTACTTCACACCCAAGGGTGTATCTTATCAGGAGTAATAATACTTAGAAAGGTTTTAGTGGTTTTCTCAGAGCAAATGCATTTATACACACTTTCGGCGGAATATAGCTGCTGAATGAGACAATAACTTTTGTTCCTTTGTTGACACAGTGTTGTTTACGAAAACGGGTTTTGTGTTTCATTCGGGGATCTTATTATTGCTAGGGGGCGTACATATTAATTAACGTATCCTTCCAACGGATAAACATGAAGGAAAATATTTTTCTTCTACTAAAACAATTCTGAAGAGGAGTTAAATAGGTAGTAAATAATAGTTTGATTTTGGATATTAGCACAAAAATGTAGGGGTGAAGGTTGCTAAGTCGATTAATACGTAGGTATTGATAAACTTACCTTTTATCTTTCCGACTTTTGCTTGCCAGTCTGACCCCGAGTTCTAACCAAAGCGATCAGTTGCGTGAATATGTGATTGTCGTGTTCAATAGGGCACATGAGCCGAGCATGAGCTGATGATGATCCCTATGATAAGGGACTACCGGCGCGCCCAAATGTTCGAGTTTGCCGAACAAAATGAAGTCGACGGTCGCGTGTTTGCGTGTTCGCGTGACGAACGTTTTGGTTATGATTCAGCGTAATACATTTATGCCAGACGGATCCCTATGGGATTTCCCACCGGCAAAAATTACAAACTTCCATCCAAACTTTCATTCCCTATTTAAACCCTTGAATTTCCAAAAACAATTCTTTAGTTCGTTAAATACGCTCTAAAGCAAAATTTCATACTTCTAGGCTATGCGTTATTTGTCAGTGAATGATGAATGAATGCATTAAATTTAGTGTTTTATTGACTACCAAATAAAAACTGAAATCGTTTACATTTCAAAACAAAGAAATAATGTAGAGAAAAGCGAAACAAAATTTTAAAATTTCTCCAAATAAACAATACACAATATTAAAATCTACCCCAAATATTATTCAGCATTAATTTAAAAAATACTAAATTTTTCAGGTGAACGCGTTGGACTTGGCCCCGAACTACGCCGGAACTCTGACGTCACTAGTAAATACGACATCAACATTCGCTGGCATCATCACTCCGTATCTAATCGGCCTACTGACGCCTGATGTAAGTCTCCATACAATCTTCATCTAGGTTAAGTGCTTTATACCTCGTAAAAACTCACGAGTGAATGGATTTAATTTCACTTGGCTCGGTTTACGATTGGATTTCGCATAAAATTCAAAGGCGTTTAGAGGGAGACAATGTATATTGTATCCCTCTGAATGAACGCCTTAGTTGACACCAATCATGTATGTATTTATGTATGATATACAACGTGTAACGGAAAGGGTATATACATATCAAGTGCACGGCTTCTTTGGATGATAACAAACTATGTGGCAAGGGTTTTAAAATCTTATTTCTACATGTTACGAACATGATGAGAAATTTCCACTGCAGACCCACCGTACCCCTGGCCGTACCCCTGGTGGTACGGTGGGTGTTTTAAAGTTAAAAGATACCACCAGGTAATAGTGTTGTATCACTAGTGTTACAACCACTTCTGACAACAATAATTTTATTTAATAATTTTATTCATACATTTTTATTGAACAAATCTTAAATACAATATCTACAATCTAAAAATAAAATAAAATAAAATAAAAAATGAAATGTATCTAATAATAATAAGTTATCTGCGCAATTGTTCTAATGCGTGACCAATTGAAATTTCCTTATTTATAAATTGTAACTGTACGTCAGTAATGAAGTCATCATTGATGATTTGGCCCTTTCTTCTTTTTTTTGGAATCATCTCCAATGTATGGATATGCTCCAATACTTTGAGTAATCGTATCAATGTAACCGTATTCTTGTTGACACGTTTATTAATTTTGGAGTGAAACGTCTCTAATATGTTGGTGGTTCTATGGCGTTCACCAAATACGCTTATTACATTACATGAATGCGTCTTAAACCAATATTGTTCTAAGTACTGTATAAATTTTTCCATTTGTACTATTCCAGAGGATTCCGATTTCACATAATCAAAGCCATGTTGAATCTCGCAGTCAGGAAGAAGTGGCAAGGCACTTGCCAGGGCAACTATTCTTCGTCCTGGTTGATTTTTTGTACATCCAAAAGACTTCCCTTTCTTCCATATGTTGCGAGTCCAATGGTAATAGCACCCTCGCAATGTGATGTTTGGGAATACTTTCAAAATGGCGTTCATCGCTGCTCTTTCGTAGTCTGTGTGAACTTTACGTGGGTTCCATTCGGGTATTTGAGACTTTATCATGTTAAACAAAATAATGTAACTTTTTTCTTTTCGGTCCGACATAAGTGCGAATATTAAGGGCTTCGCTTTAGTATTTTCCACACCACTTCCCATGTCAATAATTGTGAAAATGGTTTTGGGCAACTATAAAAAGTACCGTCAAGAAAATATTCCACAATATTTGGAATTACTTGTCGCGATTCTTTCGAGCAAAAAACTATAATACGGTTTTGCTTGTCTGACTCGTCACAGTAATAATCTGCCAAAACGAAATTATGATATTGAACTGGAACTTCTATTTCACTCAAATCATGGGATACACTTTTAGACACTTGTGCAGATTTGTTCCTAGCGTTCTGAAGGAAGTGCTTCACGCCTTCATACCGAGGATATTTTTTCCCAATTGCAAAATTCATCCCCATGTCTTTAAAATCGCTCTTTTTCTTGTCATATAATTGTTCAATAGGTTCATCAGATGAAACCACTATTTCTCGCAATTTACACTTTTCCTTCAATAATTCATTACTCGATGGATCTACTTCGCAGCTATGATCTTTATTTTTAATAAATTTATTATCCTAAAAAAAACTAAATTTGATTAATTAAGTATTTAAACAAAATGACAAAGAAACCAAATAAAAAAATATATATCAAAAACTACCTTTCCAATCGTTACAGTGCCACAACATTTAGTTTTACTGTAGGATGAACACCGCCATAGCATGGAACCGTTTGTATATGTTTTGTGGCGATGATAACGGTATTTGCCACAAAGAAGGGCGGTTCCACCATTTATTTGGACGAAATCTATTTCAGTATCGTCCATTATAGGTAGGTACTTGCCTAGTATTTTCAACAATAATTCAATACAACTAACTTAATTTTTATTTTTACAATAAATTCTTTATGTTTCTTTGAGTTGAATGTAATTGTCAACTGTCATGAACGCTGGATTTTTTTTGTACGGTTTAACTAAAGAGTTCGATTTGCGCAGTACTTAATATGCATTATGTACCCTACCTAACTAATGAATGAGTAGATAACTGTTTCTGTATAATTTCCTGTCCGTTTAGTATCTACATCAGCACAGCACTACGATCACTTCATACAGTGGTATCGTTTAACTTTAAAACACCCACCGTACCACCAGGGGTACGGCCAGGGGTACGGTGGGTCTGCAGTGGAAATTTCAGTACATGATACCAACCGCTCGGTACTATTATCTATTCTGTGCCGCTCGCGCTTCTCCGTATTTTCGGCTTATTCGATCCCGTCTGATATTCGTAATGCAATGACACGTTTGTTATGATTTGACAATCAATTTTTCATTCATAATTCAATAAACTTACGAAACCTAAAGTTTGGTAAAAAATGATTTGAGTAATTTATTTTGAGCTGAAACTTTGCATAGAGATTCTATACCTAATGTAATCTCCACCCCTTTTGGATAGATATACCCTTTCCGTTATACATTGTATATGTATCAACTTCAGTAATTTCATTTATTTTGATTAAACTTTGTTGTTAGCTATACCTATCTATAAGATAACATAATCAGCCTATAAAGTTGCCACTGTTGGGACACAGGCCTTCTCTCTGTGAGAGGAAGTGAGCCGCAGTAAGGGACTACTCACACTTATTCAGCTCTATTCAACGTTTGCCCATAGAAAATTACGATTTTGTATGAGACGCGTACGCGTCCTTTCAGCTGCGGATAGCAGCACGCGGGCCCAGTGGGTGATGTCACATGTCTTGGAATTTTTGGTTCTAGGACATGCCCAGTGACATGTTTGCTCACGATATTTTCCTTCATGGGAAAAAGGCGTGTGTTTATGTATGTATATATGTATTTTCCTTAACCGTTTTGAGAATTTTCACCGCTATCTATACATAGGTAATTATAATTAATTAAAATTCGCTTTTTGTGTCTGTTTGTGTCACCGCGTTGTTTTTCTAAAAGGATTTTGAAGCGATTTTCACCATGATTTAGAGAATTTATTCCGGAAGGTTTATGTGCATAATACATTAATATTTAACTTTGATATAGCATTGAAATCTTGACGTTTTGGCATGTCGCCACTTTAGTGGATTGCATTCGTGCGACAGAAGGGCGGGTCACTATGTTAATAAATAAACGAGAAACTTCTACGAAAGCAGTGCAATCAGAGATTAGAAACTATATCAGTTACACAGATATTTTATAAAATACTAGTTGTGCCTCGCAATTTCTCCTGACTCGCTCGTAGCGCGAGGTTAAATGGCCTATACCTAACCTTCCTCAAGAATTCAATTCGTCAAAAAAAGATTTTTTCAAATTCAACTGGTTGTTCCAGAGATTTGACTTTGAAACATACAAACTCTTCAGCTTTATTATGAGTAAAGGAATGTATTAGAATCTAATCAGCGTCCGTTAAACTGATTTATGCATACATCAAAGAACGCGAAGTTATGAAAAAAATATGATGAATAATACCTAATGTTTCTGAAACTTATTATTTTTCTAACGGAATGGAGATAGTTGATAAATTTGGGCTGCATCCTAACTTAATATTATAATAGCGAAAGAGAGTTTGTTTGTTTTGATTTCACGCTAAAACCATGACTTGGAAAAGGACATAGGATACTTTTTATCTCGATATTCTCACAAGATTGAGATTTATGCCAACTAGAAATATAATAAACAGATGGAGAGCTTTTTAAAAACTCCCTTTTCAATCAATGTTAACCGCTCAAATCTACCTAGCCTTTTCCCAATTATATTTGGGGTCGGCTTCCAGTCTAATCGGACGCAGCTGAATACCAGTATTTTACATGGAGCGACTGCCTATCTGACCTCCACTACCCAGTAACTGGGTAATACGATACTCCTTGGTAAGACTGATTACCTATCAAGACTTTCGGACTTATAACGACTCGAAGCGACTGTCAAAGATCCACGAATGACAGCCGGGACCAACGACTGAACGTGCTTTCCGAGGCACGAAGGAGTCTCGATATGTAAAGATGGTCAGCCATCCACGAACCAACCTCTGCAAGCGTAGCTTAACCTGATGGATCCACCCGTTCGGCTGTTATTATTTAGCCTCGAGCTCCTCAGTCAATGGTAACCGCTATCGAATCGAATTCGTAATAATAAAAACAGTTATTGATTCGATTGATCGATTTTTATAGCCCATAAAATTTTACGTTGCTTTAAAAATAATATTTATCTAGAGCAAAGTGGACGATAATTATCTTAATCTTTCGATGTCAAAACACAAGCACACAGATCATACTCGTAAACAAGGTCCTAGTAAACAAAGAGCAACATATTCTGGTTGATCCATACTTTTGGGAAACAAAAGCTATTGTAACCAATTAAACTTGACCTATTTTCGCTCCTGAATTTATTGTGTCGGATTTTTTCACTTCAGATTGTTGCTTTTGATTTCACTGCTTTGAAGGTCCGTTCGTTCTAGTAAAATAATGGATGACTCAAAAGCAGATAAAGTCACGTCACGTTACGGAGGCGCAGATTGATAACTACAGTCACAGTATAAGGAAGTAACAGTATTGTCTCGGCAGTGACCTTGAACGGCCGCTTGGAAGATAAACCTTCCGTTGCCGTGCGTAATTGCCGCACACTGGAGACTGTTACGTACTGGTATACACTGAGATTTTGAAGCGCGTTGTTCCAGTCGTTTTCTATGAAGACTTGCTTATTTATACTGTGCTACAGACAATATTAGTACCTAAGTTAGTTGTGTAACTGGAGAACTACATTCTTAGTTGGTTTATAATCTGGTAGTATTTGTTTCCCTGGAACTTGTTGGCTATCTTTCGTTTAGGCACAAATGTCAAGCGTAGGTGGTCAAGGAGATTAAAAATATTGAAGCTCTGCTCTTTTTGATTATGCGGGTAGCTTTTCTACACCTTCCAAATTTCATCCACCTGAACTAACTTCTATAGACAATAAAACGAATGAGAAACATGAATAAAAATTAACTCTTTCTTCTTATTCTGTTACAGTCAACCCTGGCGCAATGGCGGGTGGCCTTCTGGGTATGCTTTACAGTGTTGGTGGGCACCAACGTCATCTACTGCATCTGGGCTGACGGCAAGCAGCAATGGTGGGATGACGTCCGGCAGTTCGGCTACCCTGAAGGATGGAAACATGGCCCACTGACCAGAGACATAGTCGAGCAACCAGAATCAGTCAGACTATCAGACCACAAAACAGCGTCATCATGATTTAAGAAATAAAAGACAATGCAACCAGTGCAACTAGTCAGTGAAGAATACATAATATAGTACAATAACAGTGCCTTATACTCTAAGCTCTTGTGGACATAATAATAGAGACGAGTTATAATCGAATTTTTCTAATAATAAATCTCCTTTTTTTATGACTTGTGTTTTACTTTCAGTATCCAATTTAAATGAGTTTACTCACAATACTGGATAAACATAAACAAGAGGATTTCACTGAGACATAGGACGATTTATCAAAGAGGATAACGATCGGCTGCAGGTTTAGGAGTAATTACTTTTCCATTATCTCTTCGAAATACTTTGTATCTGTGCTTTCGAAGATACTATGTATATTTAGATACTTTTCACTGCAGATAACAGATTGAATTATGCAAAAGCTCTTTCTATATACAAAAACGTTTGAAAATAGAATTTTCACATAAACAGCGGGGTACTTGTGTAACACACTTATAATGACAATTTATGTTCCATTTTGACAGCTCAGCCACGTTCATTACGATATTTACGTTGTTGAGCAGACGAATTTTGCAAACCTATGAAGCAATGGATTAGCAATATCCTTCAAAACCCTCGGATTGTGATTGAAAGTGTGTTACTGTGAATAGGTATGCAATTCAAATAATTTCTCTAATTGCAAAGTTCTTATCTTCCATGATACCCACGGGCAAGCTCGTTAATTAATAAAGCTACGTACGGAACCCGGTAACGCAGGAGGTTGTTACTTATCCTATTATTATTACTTAGCACTAGACATTATTTAGTTACTGATAATATTATGTTGTTAAAGACCAGAATACCCGTAAAATTTCGCGTTATTGCAAATGGGTGTACCTACTACAGGTACTACACCTCTGCCCAACCCTTCAGGGAAACAAGGCGTGATGCTATGTTAATAATTAAATAGTTTGTTAACAGTGCTGACATTGTATTAATTTGCTTAATGTAGTTGTTTCTGCATGTGTTACTTCTCTTTTTAATATGTAATGTTCAACACAATGTAAATTGTTAATGAATAAATAAATGAATGAATGAATGAATGTGTTATGTAAAAATTGATTATCGAAACTTGTCTTGTTTTTAACTTATGTTTGTATTCCTGACAGATAAGTGTAACGTAACCTAAACAAGCGTGATTTTGCATCAACCCGATTTAAACAAAACTTCTGTTATTCAAGTAATTAATGTTTAGGTATTTTCCGATTCCGAAATTGTAAGCAAACAAACTGCAACATAAAAGACCTTATGATTCGTAGACATAAACTCGATAATATTAAAAGAGGTTAATTATTAGCGTCGTCTAACACTTTCAAGGAGCCTTGATTGAAAGGTGGAAATTAATGTTCCGTTACGATATCGAAACTGACGATAAGACCTTTAACGAAGTTTCGACAGTTGATAGCTATATATATACCTACATATAGCCCCTTCCTCGCCAGTGGGACAGCTGCCTATTTGTTGCTGGTACAAAATTGTAGACAGACTTTAGATAGACTGAGTAATTCAGGTTCTTGAAAAAGGTTGTGTCAATAGCCCTAGTGCACATGGTGTCATCATATCTCGTTTGGCCCACCCATCCTGACCGGCACACTATACAGTTGGCTAGCTACAGTGGTCTAAACCTATTTTCAGAAGCCAAGAGCTTTCCAAGATACCCACATGCATGTTTGGCGATTATTAATAGTTTATGAGAAAACTTAACTTAAAGGGAAACATTGTACATACAATAAAATTCCTTCGAAATTTTCAACCACAAAAAAATAATAATAAAGGGAGTGTGGCAAATAGCCCAGGAAAATAAGAATTCGTCTGCAATAAAAGTCCTAGTGGAGATTTTTGGATTATACTTATAACGGCATTAAAATACTATGTGTAAAGTCCATTCAGATTTATGTGTGAAACAA
The DNA here is from genome assembly GCA_914767815.1 of Eupsilia transversa. Lineage (NCBI taxonomy): Eukaryota > Metazoa > Arthropoda > Insecta > Lepidoptera > Noctuidae > Eupsilia > Eupsilia transversa. Next base: position 6,439,120 of record OU611880.1, read on the forward strand.
ACTATTTGCTGCCACTGGTCTTGAAAACCAGTGTGTCACAAATATTTAGAAAATATTAGTTTTAAGTACCGTCAATTTATGTGATTCCAAGTTTCATCCTCATTTATTTTTGCATATACTCAAACTCAAAGCATTGATTTCAACTAGACCAATTACACTTTTGAAATGTCAATGGGGCAGTCTGAAAGATGAAGCTAGTTGGCTATTCCAAAGTGTAGTAAGTGTGGTGCGTATGAAAAGTTACCTAATAGTAATTGAAAGACAATGAAAATAGAATAAAACGGTTTAATAACATTTCTACAACGATTTTGAATAACGATAACAATATTTAAAATAACAAACTTTAAATTTTTTGTTACAAAGTAAGTTACAAGCATATTGCGTAAAGACAAAAATACTAAGCGCACATAAAAAACACCAAAGGTACTTACATCAAATACACATCAAAACACATAAAATCTTCGGAGCTATTAAACTACAATGCAGATTGTCTATTATCACCTTTAAGGCGCCCACAAACAGGCGCGACGCGACTTTAACAATACAATTTTTTAAGAAAACTTCACAGTTGATCAATTACCGGTGTCGCGTCGACAAGTCGCACCTATATGTACGAACCTTCATTCCAACACACAAGCTTTAGTATATAAATTGAATGAGGTAAGTATAGATAAATAATAGGCAAATATTTTAAATTAAATTCATTCACCGTATTGAGTCAATATTTCCCGCACTTTTAAATAATATATAATTATAGATAATGTAACAATAAATAATAATAGATACAGGGTAAAGGGGCCGAAACGTGACGGAACTTTCATTACCGAATAAGTTCACACAACCAGCTCACAACCATTTAACTAGAGATAAGTTAGGTAGGTACTACACAAGCAAGGCCCTGTACCACAAAACTTTACAATTACAATTTACAATTAAGGTCCGGCGCAAATTTGGCGAGGTGCAGCGCAGAGCGTCACTGCCAAACAAATATCAACGTTGCTTGCCTTAAAATAACGTTGAGAATAAATAACCTGAGACGCGCGCCTCTTTCCGCTTAGACACGCTCTCGAGCTAATGGAAGTTTATACTTTATTTCAACTAAGGCAAGGTTAATATTTGTTTGGCTGTGATGAATACGTTGCACTTAGCCTTTCCAGATGTGCGCGGGCCCTTACAAACTTGTAAGTCTTACAAGTTCGTGAACCACCAAACTCTAAGCCACACAATTTTAACGGAAAAACCTTACTAATAATGTAAATTGTAGTGACAAGTCTACAATATTGTAACTCATACATATTTTGTGTCAATGTGACGGAATATTGGCGACGTTCCGTCAGATGTGTTTTGGCCCCTAGGTATAGTTGACCTCGTACTTGCTTTACCACATCAACTTTAAGCCGCAGTTACACGGAGCAAGTTTATTGGCAGTGGCATACCATACTAACAAAGCAAGTCAAAAAAAAAACTTGAGAACACGTTCTACGAGTTGAATGAAATATTTAGCCGCGCAAATCGCCTTTACATTTTAAGTTACGTTGAAAGAACAAATAACGTTTATTTGGAAACATTTTGTGAAATACAAGATAAATATAACAAAATAAAAAATGAATAAAACGTTTTAACAACACCTGTGTGTGCCTCACGGCTGCCTAAGGTTCATTTCAGCATTAATGCCAGACAGATGCTGTCTGACGCTGGATTTTTCTGATCTTTGGTAATCTGTACCATAAAGTGAGAATTGTTGTCAAAAGTGGTTTCCAAATTACGAGGTCGACTATATTATAAGAGATCATTATCATTATCAGCTGTAATACCACTGACTCAATACTAAAGACTTAACTTGGTTTTAAGTTAGGTATAATTGTTACTCTGAATCTATGTTCTTGCGTGCTTTCCTCAATTCTTGTGAAGCTTTCAAGACCTGTGTCTCAAGGGTCTTCTTCCTCTGTGCTAATATCTCCACCTAATCAGATAGGACGCATTACATACTTTCCAAATACATACTATCTACTAAGGGCTGATATAACCAAAGCTATGTTTTACGGCTCATGCAGGCTGGCGCGATATCGCGGGCGCGACAGGCAGCGCAACCCTCGTTGCGCCCGCGATGTCGCGCCTGCCTTTAAGAGCCTTTATCCGCGGAATGAAATCGAATTATTTGCTGGATTAGACTCATTATACTTGGTATAAAAGTTTGGTCGAATTCAGCCTAAATAAATTAACTAAACCACCGTTTGTGACGATACTAAACTTAAAACTACTTAGGACTTCCGTTAAATTTGGTAAGGTAAGTAAGTACCTAGGTACCTTAAATGTTGAGTCTTTGAACATATTGATGTTCCGGTTTCACTAACACTTCTACCTAAATTAATGCCTAAATCAAAGATCGCTGTTAGATTTTCAATGCTAGACTGACCGCTGGAAGTTGAAAACCCAGGAGCAAGCTTTTATTTAGGCATCCATTTAAGTGTTGCCACATATTATACATCATCAAGATACACAAAGTGGATCCAATACGTATTATCGAAGCTAACTCAAAAAACCACCCAAGCAAAGGTAATAAAATGTTCTTAATAGTCTGAATTAGGTTTATAAGGAAAGAAAAAAAGAAAAAGTTTCCCGGAAAAATTCAAAATCGGAAAAAACTGAATATCCTTTTTTATGGGATTTTTCTATGAACTAGCGAAATCTAGACAAGACAACATCTGTCGGTTCAGCTAGTGTCAAATTAATATTTTTTACCTCGTCCAAGGAATCTTGGAAGTCGCGCAGTAAATCTTTTCTTGTTAGGAGACCGGCTTTCAGTCTTTCATCCTCCACGGACCAACGCAGTTTATTGCGATGACTCTGTTCATTAATAAAAAAGAGGTTTTTAATGATTTGTAGCAATAATTATGTAGGTATGTGTGCGACACGACTTTATAAAACAATTTCTAAGAAAACTTCACGGTAGAACAATAAAATTACCGGCGACATGTCGCGTCGCGCAACAAGTCGCGCCAGTATGTACGAGCTTTCGGGATGGAGTGTGTGGAAGTTGGCAATAATATGGCCGACTACTGAGATGATGATGATAAGGCCCTTTCCTGCTTGGTCCCGCTGATCCCGCACCGCTGATACACCGATCAAAGAAGATAGTGCCTTAAGGTGAACGTCCACAGTTCCGTCCCAGTTCAATTCTCCATACAAATCAAACAAAAATCCGTTGCGTGCCGTGCGTGCGTTGCGGCCGGTGCGGACCAGTGGACGGTCACCTTTATAGAGAAGTATAGGAGAAGAAGACATGTTGCGCCAACTACAACTAAGTTGGGATACGGGCAACTGAATGATAATGAACCAAGTTCAGCTGAACGGAAATGCATAACAGGTTAAGTAGTAAACTATACAAAGTTAGATATGTAATGAACAAAATAACAAAGTCTTACAAAGTAAGTACGTAATTGGGTATTTTCAACTTGTTTTTTTAAGTAGGTACTTTCCGAAATTCGATGGATCGCTTCAGTAATGAATTCACTTTTCACTTTTGATTCATTTTAAGTTCGTTTCATTTCGAGTCAAAGGTGACGAAAGAATTACAAAAAAGAACAAAAATAAAGAGTCTGATATTAGCATATTATTATGTCTGCTCTCATCCCTCAGCTCTCGGATAAAATCAAAAACTTAGAAAAAATAATTACCTTAACCTCGCCCAGATCTTCTCTGGCCCTGTAAAACTCCAATTCGGCGTCCCCGAGATCACATTCGGCAAAGTCAATGACCTCATCAGTGTGATGCATCTTCTCTCTAATGTGAGCCAAGATTTGGTTATGCTCTGTGCATTTTGCGCGGTTTTTTATAAGCTCGTCTTCACGTTCTGTCAAAAACGTAATATATTATGATAAGGGCAGTTGAAAATGGTGTCAGCTTCATGAAAGAATCTTTAGAACAAATTTTTTTGGCATTAGTAACATTTTGTTTTGTCGTTTGTGTAGAATTGTTATCTGTAAAGTACTAGGTATCAGTTTAATAACATTAAAATCTAAAAAAAATATTAGATCAAAACGATAGAAGTTATGAAAAGCTGTTTTAAAAATTACCTTCGATTTTAGTGTTATAGTTCTGATTATCAATATTGAGTTGTTCATATTGCCATACGTAAAGTCCTGGGCCAAGGGTTTCCAGCTTCTTTACTATAGCCTCAAGTTCTGCAACGGCGTTTCTCGCGCGTATGTACCGCAGACAAAGTGCAGAGGATTGTTCACTCTTGCGCCTTTGAAGAGTAAGGAATCGCTCCACAGTCTGCAGTTTGTGGAATACTTATTTAAATCATCAAAATGCAAAATAAGCTAAATGGACTCGACATTTCCTATCTGACTTACTATCTGAGAAGACATGACGAAACAAACTCAGGGGTCAAAATCTCTTTTAAAGACCAGACATAATCTTGGTCAGATCATGTGACGGCCGTAAAGATCACATGAAAAACTTAAGTTGTTAGTCAATTTGCTTAGTAATTAATTTTCCTGACTTTACATAGGAAGGGCCCTTCTTTCCATGTTTTGACAGTCCTTTGTCCGAGGTTAATTTGTATTTCTTACCTTATCAGCGATAGGTTTTCCCTTTCTTGAGTAAATTAGTCCCGAACCAGTGGTCCGCTCGAGATGTTGCAACCCATCAAACTTCGTGTCAGCATGCGCCAATCTACCAGCATATTTTTCCTCAACTTCAGAAACTTTCTTTTTAATCTGTTTAAAAATTTACTTTTTAAATAAAATGAACTTTATACGGTAATTAAAATGGTGAAATTAAAAATCTTATAAGTGCCTTCTGTTTTTTTAAATAAAAATCTAGGTCTGTCGTATGGCTTATAATCATTATTATTGTACTGCCATTAAAACAGTAATGTAGGAAAATCGATGAAAAATAAAACGTACAAGTACACCCCTTATTTTATCGTAAAATTCTTATTATGTAATCATAAATAGTACCTTAAATATTTTATTTAATATTGTAAATCAATTTCCCTTACAAAACAATGCTTTAAAACACAACACAATTGCTGCTTGTAAAGTGACTCTTATTCCAGCGTTTTTAGGTTCACATTTATTACTGCATTGTTAACTTAAAACTGGTGCCACATTAATAGACACAATATTTATAAATACTCTTTTAGGAGACCACCATATTTTTTAATAACCCCTGATATGCAGCGGTTTTACAAAACTACTATTAGGTACTCGGCTATGCCTGTTTTCAGTTTAAATATTATATTCTTACATCAGTGATTTCACTCTCTGCCTTCTTTTTCAATTCTTCGTAAGCATACAATTTCTGTTGATATTTTTCCTCCATATCTACAGCCCCCTCCAAAGGCTTCAAAACATGTTCACTTTTACGTTTTCTGAAAAGTAAGGTGTTTCGTGATACAAATAATATGCACTGAATGCCCTAATAATTTTCTATATCATTATCTTCCTGCCCTTGTCCCATGATTCGCATTTAACAGATAGAAATTTATTTTATTTTATATTTATAAACTAAGACACAACATCATCATCATCATTATCTATTATCGAAAACATACAATTTTGTAAGTAACATTGTTTAGCTCTAGCTTCCTTTGTGTGTTTAAAACAAATGTGAGAGCATATTTTTGTTAAATTCATAACGATGTGGGTTATGATTAGTCTAAACGGCAGTAAGTACCGAAGTCTACCTAAATCACGTCGAAAGTGTTTAATTTCAACAATTTGTTCTCTGATACAATAAATTACGAAAATATCGGCATTCTGGCACAGACATGACAACACGAACAGTCTGCCTGCCAAAGTATTATACAACTTCTTGTTATTCGTATACAGTTCAGTGGGCTAGTATTTTCTTTCAATACAAATGAGCAACTCAGATGTTTGCGCCAAACTCGCGACGATGACTAGAAAAATAAATATACAGTCAGTTTTATTTTACGCTTGAAAAGTTTTATTCTTGCACGTTATGTTTTGTCTTGTTACTCGTATTTTTACAATTTTACGTCCCCGTGTCAGTATTATGTTGGCGAGTGTATATTAATTATGGCGTCATTCCAAATTGCTCCAAAGTGATAATTTTTACGATACAATCAATATGCTACTTCTGGAAAAATTTTAACAGTCGAATGACTAGAGATTTAGTCAAAGAAATTAATCAAAGACTAGGAAAAGACTTTTTCTTCTTTTGTCAATATGAACATTTCAATAGCTCATGCTGTGTTATATAGATCGGCCAGGAAACAAATGTATGAGGCGTGCAATAAACATGTTCGGGTCAGTGCATTTCTTTGGCAGTATTTGATGAACAGGAAAGCCGACCCGAAGCAATTACTGTATAGGTATCCGGCTAACATTAAGCTCGTTGGCATAGGTATGCCTTCGCTGAATTGGCATGTTGCAGTAAATTTTTACCACCCAGCTCTTCTTACCCGCATGCTGTTTACCTGTCCTGGATCGAAAGACATCAAAAAAGTTTTTGTGAAAACTGGTCATTTACTGACTGACTGTACAGTGTTTTCAAAATCTGTGAATGTAGATCAAAATGTCTTAAAAAGTTAAGAACAGTCTCTTAAGACCGTTTTTCTGTAGCTCTAAATCCACCCTTTATAGCACGCTTTTTAAGTAGGTATAGGTACCTACTTGTAATATTCAGCAAGTCGTCTATGCAGTATATTGTTGAGCACTTGTTGATGGTTGCGCTCCAAAGTGAGGTCTCTGTGAGCCTGCAAGTACTCATCCCTGTCCACGTGAACAGTAGTCGAAGTAGCTACATTATATCCAATCTGGGCACTTTGTTCTTTGTCTGGGTCATCTAGTTGCTGGTCACTTACTGGACAAATAATGAATTATTAATAATTGTAGGAGGTGCAGTATATAATAGTAAAAGAGCCAAATCACCTCACTCCCAGTAACACACAACTCATCCGCCCACCCACACAACACGACACCGGTAAAACAATTTCCGTGAAGTTTTCATACAAATTGTTCCACCCGAGTCGCGTCATGCAGTCGCGTCGCGCCTGTCTTCGGGAGACTTTAAACACATAGATCTTCCGGAACCAATACACGATGGGGAAAACCGCATCAAAATCCATCAAGTTTGTCGACGGGCCATTGGACCGTGGAACAACGAGTTCTGGAGAGGAGACCGCTTATCAGCAATCGAAGGGTAGGAGTTTCCCAGTTAGATAGACCGATGACCTTAGCAAGATACTATATTATATAGCAACCTCGTATTCATAATATAGAAAGGGGTGTTCGTGCAGAACATTGGAGAAGCCATACTACGTTGTATCGGACCAATAGGTAAAGTAGGTAGGATATTGGTCTGGATTTTATGGATGGTCGACCTCAAACGTACAACCTTTGATAACAATTGCCAGTAAATTGAAACTTCACTAGGGTTGAAAATATCTAACATACAAAAACCGTCATTTTATGACGTGCAAATGCGCAATTACAAGGACGACCATAGGTACCTAATGTTTATCCAAAAGAAGTGGTAAGTATTCTGTTTATTGACTTACCAGTGGATATACTATCAGAATCAGAGCTTGCGTCGCCCTCTTCATCGCCAGTTCCGGTGGCTTTGGTAGTAGCGTCAGAAATATTTCCTTTTTTTATCTTTGATTTTTTTTTTACCTTTACCTCCTTTGTTTTATCCTACAAATTGATACAACATTTTAAGTTAATTATGAGTATAGTTTCGCCACTGTTGGTGTTAATAATTGGACAGGCGGTGAAACCTTTAGTTTTATTCAATAAGGCCGGATTTTTCAATCGTCAGATAATATTATCTGAGGATTAAATATGGCGGTTTGACATTATTTTCTATACAAAAGCTGTTAAAACGTCAAACATATTCTCCAGATAAAGGTTATCCGACGGTGAAAAATCGGCACTTAGTTAATTATTTTCCGATTATATTATTTAGAGACCAAGGCAACTAACTGAAGAAGTTTCTGCCACCACAATTTTTATGAAACTAGAACAACGTGATCATTATTTTTGATAGGTTTTGTATTGGGGCTGAAAAAATATGACAGTTTTTGTAAAAACATTTTGGATAGCTACTATTATTATGTTGATAATGCAGTACCTGACTTGGGTTAAGAGCAAGAGATTGATGACGAGTTCAGTACCTAAAGCACAGTTAGCAAAATGCGCGATTAATTTCCCCAACCTTAAACATAATCTCGACTTTTGTTGAACAAGTGTGTCCAGTAAAAACCATTGCCTCAACCTTAAATACTGGTGAGGCTATTTTACACAACTGTCAAAACTAGCCCAACATCACTAAAATGACTCTATAAGGCGCGATTTCCACGAGCGAGAGAATCGCGGAGATAGTCTTGCCGTGCCATCAAATTCTCACCCCGATGATATCGCCGTGAGGAAATTGCTTCATTACAATTTCTATTGAATTGACTATCGCCGTGTAGATGGCGATACTCTCGCCAGTGTTTAAAGTAATAACGATAATCTAGAAATGTATAAAAAATACTTGGTAAAATACATTGAAGGATTATGAACAAAGTACATAGCAGCAATATGAAACTCCTCCTGAATATTCTGCATAATGACATGACATTTTTGAATCGTCGGCATCGTAAAATAAATTAGGTACGCAAAGAACGTAGCAGTAGTTCGTCGGGCTATACCCACGGACATTATAAATGGTAATAATGACGGCACAGGGGAAGGGGTTCGTGTTCTATGAACAGAGGCAGACGTTGACGTAACAACTCGATTGCATGCAAACAGTATCATGTTAATTAAATTGAAAGGGACAAAAACGTAGCAGCATACCTGAGCTCCAGGCATATCGCGTGATTCGTTTGAATTACTCGGCTTTTATTGATCTGCTTAAGGTTGTAACCCGAAATTATTTCACTCTATTATCTTCCCAGCAGAACATGCAAAGACTTTTGAATGGTTGTCATGGTAACTAATAAACGAGTATCGAACGGCTTTCAAAGCTTTGCTGCCAGTTGCAGATGCATGAAGACAAAAAGATTTTATTTTAGACACGAAGTAGGTTCACATAGAATTTCGTCGGTTTTTTCTTTCGAACACATACCTAGTGTTTAATAATCAAAGGGTTTTTATTTATTTTCATCATTATCATAATTTTAACCGAATGACGTGCGTCATCAAATCAACCGCTCATGTACTTCTCGCATCCAGTGAATTGTCGCAGCTTTCACCAAGTCGTCGGTTCAGCTTGTGGGATGCCAAGAAACGCAATGCTGCACCTTCTAGTAGGCGGTCACCACTCCAGAACCCTGCGAGTCTATCGGCCTTCTGTTCTGCCCAACTGCCCACTGTCACTTAAGTTTGCTAGTTCTCCGGGCTATGTCGGTAGCCTTAGTTCTTCTACGGATCTCTTCATTAATTCGATAAAGTAGGGGGGAACTCCAAGAATTAGTCTGTATGAAAATTAATTTATTTTATTATCTGTACATTTGAGGTTAGAGATTATTTATTCTAAGCTAGCTTTTGCTCGCGCCTTCACCCGCGTGTGTGTCGAAAAATATCCCATGAGAACGTACTACGAAACGAAGCGATGATCGCATACTTTCATACCGAGAAAAATTGGCCAACCAAAAATGTAATTCGGCGTAATGTTGAATTTGTGATATATTTTAAAGTATTCAATTAAATGATACGGTGTCAAAGAATATTTTAATCATAATCCAGGCAGGTCAAACAGGGTATCTTTGTGGGTGATTCTCTAAGGGAACTGTTTAAAGATATTAACATCATGACGGTACCTTGTCAATATATCTATGAAAACATCATGTATGTAAGAAAAAATTTACATCTTTTTAGTAAAAGAGGTGATAGACATAATTATAGTACAAGAAATAGGGACCTATTAGTTCAACCAGGTTTCAGACTGGCTAAAGTAGACTCATCTTTCATGGGGTACTGTTTAAAATGTTATAATAAAATTCCTCCCCACATACTTCAACTGAATGAGACGAGATTCAAAACATGTATAAAACGCACACTATGCAGGCAGGCATATTATAAGTTAGGGGATTATATCACTGATAAAAATGCTTGGGCCAATGCTGGTCCTGCTCCACAACCACAACTAATTGATTAACATTCGAAAAGTCTGTTGGAGCTGCTGAAGATTGTAAGAACATCTTTGCATTGTATAGACTCAATTTCTTTTGCATTATATAATTGCATAGCACATATGTGAGTACTATGTACTATTGAGCTACCATTTACCGGGTAATATTATGTCTTTCATTGACTTGAATGTGCCCTGGCGGCTGTGAGTATGTCATGCTCACTCAGATGTCTCGCTGATGGTGGCGTGTGTGTTGGATCATTTAGCTCCCTTCAAAATGGTTGAGCTGAATGGTGCTAATCCATGCGTCATGTTCGTGAACGGGCGCCGTCAGTTGGGGCTGGTCATCTCTTAGCTGCCATGGCTTATTTGTAATTTTTGAATTGTTTTTATTTTTATGTACGGACGCTTTTTTTATGCAAGTCTTTCTACATTGTTCTCACATGTATAAGTAATTTCAACATGAATGATGTAACCAATTTTTGTAACAATTTATTTGATTTAAAAGAGTGTCCGTGGAGTTTCTTGCCCGTTCTTCTCCATAGGTACCTACTACGCTTTGGAATGGGCATCTAGCTTCATATTTTCTGACTGACTGACTCCTTGACAATTCAAAAGTGCCTGTAATTGGTTTAATTGAAATAAATGCTTTGAGTTTGAGTTTGAGTTTGAGTTTGACTTTCTTTTAGTTATTTTATTTTCTGTATTAAATGCGAATTGTTCGTTTTTGCGTTAAATCTGCTTCACAAAACAATTTAAACTCAATAATATTCTTTTTTGTTTCATGGTAAGGTCGACAAAGATTGTCACGTTTACAAAAACAGGATTGTTCTAAATCCATCAAGCGTTTTCTTAAGAGTTTAAAGCATCACTAAGTATCACTTGAAAACTAGAATAGACTAAAATTGAACTCTACGTGTTGAAGCGCTTGATGTGAAAAGCTGATTATTCTCTCCTAAAGGCCAGCCGACGTTACACTGAAGTTTGTTTTTATTAGCAATAAAATCAGCCAATTTTTCATATTCTAGTAAAAACTATCTTGTAAAATTTTTACCTACCGTAGAACAACAAATGACCAACTCGCATTTTTATTTATAAACTAGCTGACCCGACAGACTGTCCTGTCCAAAGGAAAATTGGCACCAAACTATGGGTTTCTGCCCTGAAGCTCATATAACATAATATACCAATGGAAAGAGCTTTTCAAGGGGAGTCTGTCCTGCTAATTTCTTAGAACGCACTTTACACGTTTTTTTTCTCTTTTTAACTTGCAGTAGGTATAGGTAATATCTTGTGTTGTGTGCCTTTTAGTCTGTGTATGTATTTTCTTTCTTACCTATAATGTTCACATAAGTTTATTGATCATAGGATATTTATTTTATTTTACTTTTTTTATACTTCCTTGACATAATCTGTTCAATATTTGGCATTTTAAACGTATATACAATTCTAATTTCCAATATTTATTAGTGTTTTTTCTGGACAGGATATCAATTCAGATTTGTTACAGTTTTAGTGGCAAATGTCATTTGGTGTACACAGGTTTTTATTTTTATTAATTTATTTATCTTTTATATATAGTTCTTTTGTATTTTGTGAATGTGAGAACGTTGTAGGCTTAACGTACTGTAGATTTGTAGTATACTGTCCTTTCATACCTATTATCTCTGTAATTTGAAAACATTGTAAAAGCTTTTATTTTTAAAAGAGCACCTAACCGTGGAGTTTCTTGCCGTCTCTTCTCCATAGGAAACGACCAATAAATTGGAACCATGCACCTAGCTTTTGACGAGTAGCCAAACGATAAGTGCCCATGTATGCTTAATATGCTTTTTTCTTTCTTTATTACCTTATTTATGTTTTTCTGTTTCTTTCCGTTGATAAGCTGCTTTAACTTTGAGAAATGGTACAAAAGGTTAATGTGATGACAATAATTTAAGCTAATGTAAAAAATTGTTAATAAAATACTTTGAAACAAGCTGCCATATAGTTTCTTTATACTTCTTCTCCATGATGACATAGTTTTGGAACGGGTAACTAGTTTTCTCATCAACGTATTTAACTGACAAGCCTTATTGAAATAAATGCCTAGGCTTATCTTTCTGTATTTTTCTTCATAAAATCATTTCCCTACACACCATATTTATAGATACTTTCATACACAGTAAATAACTAGTAACCATTCATACACTCAAAGCTTGCTAATAATTAAGTGGATATACAATATATAATTTTCATTAAGTACATATAGAGAAGGGCTATACATAGAGGCATGAGGATCAGGGTGTAAAGTTCACTCATCCTCCATAGAAAAGGGATGATCCTCCGACCAGACGGTTGTTGAATCTGGTGACCAACTGCACGATGATTGTAGTCGGGATGTAGTATGTAATGTTGCGCTGTAAACCCTGCTGGCGAGATGCAGGATTTTTCGTGACATCAGTGTGAGCATAGTTCGCATGTGGCTATGTAGATGTCGCTATAGGTAAAAACACTTTCACAATTATGTTTATGGGGACAGAACCCAGTCATGAAGTCATACTTAAAATAACACAAACTTACTTCCATTGAGTATAGAATCGCCGCCGCAAACAAGCAGCTACTTGAGACGCCATGTTCGCATTCGCCTACTCATAATATGCCTGCGCAATTAACGCTAAGCGCAAGTTTCGGCATTTACAGGCATTGTCAGAATTGCCATTGACTGTCAGTTATTATGAGGTTGTACCAATCTTGGTTAGGATGGAAAGCAAACAGAGATGGCAGTGTTGACCGTGTGTATACAGTCTCTAGCAGCGGCCGACTGCGGCGGTAGATTGCAACTGAACTTATGCCAGGTGCAAACTTTCCTTGGTGATGTTCTTCAGAAAGGTCTGCAGCGTAGTACCGGCAACCGGCGTGGACGTATGAATGTAAACGAAGCAAAAGGAGTAGGTATATAAGGATCCTATTATAGCAAGTGGCGTTCTGTAGTTCTTGCCTACTCCCATGGGAAAAGGCGTGAGTTTATTATGGATTTATATGTAAACTTCCCTTTGCGCCTCTGGCCTCTTTTTGTAACTTTTCCCGTTTAAAGTCTCGTGCGCGACACGAAGGCGCGACGCGACTCTAACATTACAATTTCTAAGAAAACTTCACGGTAGAAGCTGGTCTGCACGAGGCTTAAGTATGGAGGGAACTACAAACTAGTATCCCACCTAGTGATGTTTCTCTAAGACAAAATTAAAATCTCTAATTTAGGATTGACGGTCAGTAGAATCATTTTAGTTACTATAATTTATCGAGTTTTGTTTGGTTGGTCGTCCTAGTGAACATTCCCGACGTATCTACAAAGCTGCAGGAGTTGAAGTTGGTTCAGCATAGTGTGGCAGGCTTGTATTGGCTTGTTACTGTTATTGTGATGATAATAATTAATATTTAACATAAAAATTATTATAAAAGGCGCGCGGAAGCTAAGGCCGTTATTTTTATATAATTGTTATGTTACCATGGCCCACACGGGGTAAGCTCGTGGCCACGAGCTACAGGCTCAAGCAACACGCGTCTTGCAATAGCTACTGCGGAGAAACCAGGTGAAAGAAGTTGTTTAGATCGTGCAACGAGTCACCGCAACGGCAACGGAGCATCGGACGGAAACAGGAAACGGCTACGCGTGTTGCTTAACGAACTTGCATGAGCATCGCTCGAGGCCGAACAGTGTTTTACTGTTTAGAGGACACTGCATACTCTGACGGAATGTGTCCGGTTTCAAACCGAAAGAGATAAACGAATAAACGTAAATAAGTATCTAGTATTATTAGATTTTGTCCATGCCATTGTCTGATGCTGCTTATATTAAAATTATGGTGTATCCTATCATACCTACGTACCTATAGCCCGTGTACCTACGTTTGTGATAAGGTACGATGGACTTGCCATATGTTTTAGATTTAAAAAATCTCTAATTTAAACAAAGTGTGCCCATTTTCTATTAATAGAGGACTATAACAGTCTTTGTTTCCTTTGTACTTCGAAAATACTGGAAAATTTATTTTAAGAAAAAAAAAGATCACAGCTATTTATTTGAACTGACACACCGGAGATTTATTTTAGGAGTCTTTTATGTAGGCAAGGGCGGCCTGAACTATCAGTTTACGCTGTTGTAAACCATACTGGTTTAATTTACCGTTTACATCACTACAATTTTTCACGGCGTGTCAACTAGGGGCAGGAGCCTGAATATTTGGGCCATCGGATTGCAGCAGCAGGCCATTAGAACTACTGGCCTTTTCCTTCACCAGTTTTTTTTTAGGCCACTGACCTCTGTTGACGTTGGCAGTGTCACAGCTCAACTCTGGGCCGATGCCAGACTTTCGACAATGCTTATCCCAAAATAACTACTGTCGAAAGTTTATACGACATTTTTCTGTTGTAAAATGTTAAATACTTGGACCGCAGTACATCAATTCAGAACATTACTTCAATACAGTCACCAAAACGTATCAAACCGTTTGTAATTTTATACATAACATTTTGTCACTTCAGCATAAACATACTTTAAATAAACCTGAAAGTTGTTTCGGCGTATGGCGTGTAAATAAATGTTGTAAACAGATGCTTATGCCTTGATCACACGTACCGAGTAGATGGGCGAGAAAGTGCTCTCGGCCGAGTGCTCTGTACGTGTAAACACATCACCGAGTGCTCGGCCGAGTTAAAGGGTGAGACAGTCATCCGGGCCCTGTTTCCTGCTTCCTCGAACTGACCCTCTTTCCCACTCGGCATGCGCCTACAGTGTGTGTGTGCAGGTTTTGTGAACTGACTGACTGACTCGGTGCCAAATTAAAAAATACGTGTGACCACCTACTCGTCCACCCAACTCTCTTGGCCTAGTATTATTTTACTGTCTCGCCCGTCTACTCGGTAAGTGTGATCAAGGCAGATAAAAAAAGTCACGAATATAGTTTAAAAGGTTTATTCAATAAAAAAGAATTATGTATAAGAAAAACGTACATAACATCAATACACACGATAATGCAAATATAATGGAATAAACAAGACCACTCTTCAGGATGCATTCCGTGACTGTTTTAACTCAAACTTACCTACTTTATTCCTAAGATAGCGTTTCCTGCGCTCCCCGCTCTGTAAGTTCTATAAATAAGTCCCCGATGTTTAGACAATAGAGAATTTTATGTCCTGTTGGTCCCAACTCGATTTGTTCGTATATGGATGAGGAATTCCATTAATACAAATATAAGTTCCCCTTTGTATTTACACAATGAATAAGAACATGATTTTCATCATAAAATCAAACAAATGACGGAAATGATCCTTACAAAAATATGCATAAGTTTGACTAGAATCAAGTTACACTCTGGCAGCATAGTAATAGTAAAACATATTTACACAATAACGCAAAATATTACGCATATTTATATTAATTATAAAAAACCGCTATTTTATAACACGATGTACGTTAACTTCGTTAATCCTATAAGTCCGAGACTCCGAGGCGAATATATAAAGTTTAAATACGTTTTTCACATAAAAATATTGCAAGCCGGTAATAAAAAATGTCGCAATAAAGATTTTTTTTCCGTCGCTTATAAGATTAACAAGGCGTACTAATATACACGTCACGATTCACATTCAGGGTGTAATTAAATTCAAGGTAACAGAATCAGTCAAGAGTCGTCTAAAAGCTGAAACTGGCGATGTGTAATTATGCAAGTGATGCGACTCAAACCATGTCTCTTGCTCTAGTTAATCGGATGAGTTCATTGCAGCTCGTGATCGAAAGCGATTTGTTCGACGAATTCCATCGTTTTCGAAACCAATCGGGAGTAAGAGCAGACTCCATCTACTATGAACGACTTCAGAAACCGACTCGCTGTGGAATTTTCTGGCATCGATAACTAGATTGAATGACGATTAGAATCAGCTAGTAACTTTAAGTATATCACCGATTTTATTTTGAACAAAACTCCATCCCGACGTATCGAACAATTTTGCTAATAACTTCGAATGGCAAAACGTCATCCGGGCCGCATCACTTAGTCTTATTTTCGTAGAATACATTACATGGAAGACTTGAACATAGTTACAGCTATTGGTCATTTGAGCACTGTTCAGTAAAGATTTGAGGAAGCTTTCCCACGACGGAAGATGTCGCGTGACAATGATTAGCTTGAAGCGTCATCGGCCGATGATGGTAGGTTCATCGGCCATGGCCAGCTCGTCTGTTGCTGCTTTGTCGCCTTTCCTCTTGCGAGAGTACCAGAGGAAAGAGGCAGCAGCGAAGAGGTTGACGAGAACCACGAACCAGGCCAAAAAGAAGCTGATGTTATAACTGTGGAAAAAGAGGAAATTACTGTGGAGTCATTTAAACGGATTTAAAAACAAAATAGCCACGTGCTAAAAATTTCCGTACAAAATTCTACAATAGAATGCTTTCAACGCAAAATGATAATGCTCACATAAACAATAGACGATGTTAGCCGCACTTAACATGCATTGGTTCGATCATATACAAACGTCTATCAAAGAAGTTAGTTTACGTCAAAAATATATAATTGTATATAGGAGCAAATAGAATTTTGCAATAACACTGGAATGGTGTTCATTCGAAGCCTTTAGAACTTTGGAACAAAATGTCCGAATGATGTTGAAAAGACAACTATCGTAACAATACAATTAAAAGAAAGAAAGAAAAAGAACAAGTAAAACAAAATAAGTCTTTAGACTCGAGTAACAGTTGAAAGATTATTATGGTTAAACACAAGAATGAAAATATACAATTAGTGGTCGATAACAATATGGGATAAAAACTCTTACTAATGGTAGGCCTTTTCGGGGTAGACAAATTTCACGTTTTTCTTCATATGATCTACTGAAGTCATCATTACTTGCACCACCACGAATGTGCATGAGGCTGCAAAAAAATATAGTATTGTAAGTATTTGCCATTAATAAATGTTGTATTAAATTTAGGATTTTCCATCTGGAGTTTCTCAGTAGCACCCTAGAGTCTGGATTTGTGCCGAGTTGATGGCAATAGGCTCGCCCTATTACATGAAACTCAAGCACAACTGGCGAAATGAATCCTTCGGGGAATACAGGCGTGGCACCTATGCTATTTGCCATCAAAATAAAATAAATAATAAAAAGCTAAAGGGGGTATAGGTAGAATGTAGGCAATTTAATGTTCTTTTCTATGAGAAACAAAGATATTGATATCTGGTAATATTTAATGCAAAAATAATGTCCTGTCAACCAAATTTCGGTCAAGGCGGCCAATCTAAACGGAGATTAGCCAAGTACACAGGATACAGTAGGTATATTGCACAATAATGTCTGCTAGCACATATGCACTTCCTCTTCTCTCACTCTCATAGTCCGATTGGCCCGTAATCCGACACGAACGCAGATAGATCAGGCATAGGCTGTGCGTAGGACCCACGGCTTTACGTGGTTTCCGAGCCACGGCGTATCCCACCACTAACTTCCTAATTCCAGGCTGGTACTGAGAAATTTCTAATGGAAAACCCCAAAAATACTTGCAAAACGGAAGATCTAAAAATTTGCAATACTAATACCAATATTTGTTTAACCTATCTGATCCAAATATTAAAGTAAATCAATTAACTGAACACAAATATTCTGAAATACTTACTGCTTATGAAGTGTATGCCCGCGGCAAGACGCTTGAACATATATCGAGGGTTGTGGAAAGTGTATACGGAGAAGCCGCAACCCATCGCCATGACGAACAGACTGATGATGCCGAACGATATCATGGTCCTTACGTAATCTAAACAAAGAAAATTATGTAAGCAATGCAATCAATTCTTTATATTTTAACAGTTTAAGTGCATCATAATATCTGCCAGTAGAGACATTTGAGGTAAATAGAATAAAACAAGGATCCCTAACTATTGAAGGATCAATCCAAAAAAATCAGCAGAGGAGCCATATTTACACATCATTGTCTTCACAAAAGAATATTATAAAATATGGTATATACATTTTTCTTATAGATTTCCTAGAATAAACAACATTTAGTAGGCACTGATCATTGTCGACTGTAATAAATTGTTCAAGAACAGCGACTTTTAGACAAGACCTAATTTAATAGTTACATAGGATCAGGGACCGAAAACCTTCATAAATTACGGTACAGATATCGAAGAATTGTCAGTACTTCCGCGACTAAGGTTACCGCTATCTGGGTAACCCAAAAAGAAGAAACATGTTACCTCTTTTAGGTTACCATTTTAATACCGTTTACACACACATAGCCGATGCGCACACGCCCTTTGACTAATGGTGACGGCACGTGTAAGATAGAGGTAATTTTTTGTTTCGGTAACTGGTATTAATACTGGGTGTATTCAATTTAAGGTAACCTTCAAAAATACATGTAAAAAATATAAATGTTGGAACCGAAAAATTACCTGTATTGATATACCGGTTTCGGTCCCTGCATAGGAGGTCCCCCACGCAACAGTATTGGTTATTTGAGAAAACTTCGATCGTACGCATTTTTAATGGGGAACAAAACTCAATGTTACAAACCCAATACTTGTAACTTCATGGCATAGCCTGGAACATGTACGATTTATATCTGGTTACAAAAGACTTTGCCTGCCTTTGTCACCTGATATTCGATTCGAGACGGAAGCGAAAAGTCTAACGAGGTTGTATCTTTCTGCATTGTTTGGTTACTACACCCCGGCATTTTAATAAAAAAGTTAGAAAGAAGTTGCTATGACGACGCAAAGAAGATATTTGGTAATAAAACTAATTCTTTTTCTAAAATATTAGGTAATTCCATATAACATCAGCTATCTGCCAGTGAAAGACACGTTAAAATCCGTCCAGCAGTTTCGGAGATAAGCCGGAACAAACAGACAGACAGACACAATTAATTTATTTTAAATAGTTTTTTTACCGTCGTAAGTACTATAAATAGTTTCGTATGCATTTGTTTAAAAGTTGTTATCTTGACATTAGAAATAGACACTTGAATTTTATTTATTTGTACCTATAGATGTTTATACGGGCATTTTTAATTATTTTACATTATTGGGGATCGATACCTTGCAAATGAACTTTTATAGACTTCAGATAAGGTTACTTTTTTATTGTACTGATTAATACAAGTACTTTGATTATACAGGGTGGGACTCGCGGAACATACATGGGGGTGATTCGGATACCCCACGATACAGGGGAACAAAATTTTGTTTTTGGACGTCAACGTTCCGGCCACCCTGTATAAACAATATAATAAAGAGAATAATATACTTACTAGCTATATTTCCTTCATAAGCTAAGTCAAGTGGCTGGTCCTTCTCCATGAGAGGCTGGGCCAAATAATTGGTGCATTCTGCAAAGAAAGTAGCAATTAATAACACTAGCATTATGAACAAATGACTATCAGTTAATACTAGGTGGCACGTCGTGGCATGGCACGGAAAAGCATTAACATTTGTATGGCCCCGGCATGGTGAAGCTTTCTGCGGTAAACTTAGGTGGTTGTGTCGATATTAACGAAATGTGAGTGCATTTATGTAAGAAAATTAATATTCATAATCATTTCCGCTTACGAAAATCCTTTGCTATGCTATGCCGCGCTGTGCCGGTAGCGCGGTAGATGTTCATTTGAACATAACAATTATTCATAAAAATACAATTATGGACCAATTATGATCATGAGAAAGATAAATTATCTTTTAATAAAACATCTCGTATAAATAATCTTATTTTTTTCTCGATAGATTAAAAATCTAGTAGTATTTTTTTCTTCAATAAAGAAGAAAAAAAAATAGATTGAATAATGGACCAAAGCAATAACAGGCAAAACGATTTTCATCAAAAATTAATTTCAATTTACACTCACTTGTACATTTGAGTGTGAAAGGAAAAGCAATTTAGCCCATTAATAAATATTTTGGAGTTTCATAAAAAGGACCTAAATTATCAGACGTATTTTCTCAGAAGAGGCAGTAAGTACTGTTATCATTTTAACTTCCGTCCGTATGTTTGGATTAAAATCGAGATAAACGTCGTCGCAGCTACTGTATATGAATAATCCAAACCTAAATAATTTTATTTGCATTAGAAAAAAATATGTTTTTAGCGCTAGTTTTTAAGTATTGGTAACATTAAGTCTAGTAGAATTTTCTCTGTGGCACGTACTTTTGCGTAAAATTAACAAAATTTTGGAAATACAGTTTCCTGCTAAAAATCTACAAGCATTTTAATATTCCTACCTACAACTAACATAAAATGGAAATTTTCATTTTACTTGCAAAGCTCTTAGAAGTTTCATAATGGGACTAGGTGGCATTGCGACCCAAAAAAGCGAGAGGCGGAAGTATTCAAAAAAATATTGTAATCCTTATCATGACGCAAGGAAGACCAGCATTGAGGGTGATGAAATAGTTTACACATCATAAAGCGCTTGTTACCTACGGCTTACAACTCGTGAGTCGCGGCCCACTGGGCCACCACTGCTCCGGCCAATGATGATGATGAGAATGAATCCACATTTCAACAGCCACGTGCTTGTCAATCCTACGAATATAATCTACTTTTTGAGACTCCCGCAGAAAAGGCGCCCGCGATCTACCTTCCATGAAGTTTTCATAGAAATTGTTCCAACAGAACTGTAAGTCGCGGCCGTTATCACTGGACCACCCTGGTCCTGTTTAAAGGCCCCGGCAGACAGGCTCAATGCGACGGCGTGACGCGCCACTGGCGGAACAATTCCTATGAAAATTTCACGGTAGAACAATATTACAGGTGACGCGTCGCGCCGCCGCGTCGTGACTTAAAGTTCACCAAACTCTAAGTAAACATTTTACATGGTAAGCGTCTAAAGCTATTTGGCTATAGTAGGTCATTAAACGCTAGTGCGGTATACGTTGCCTACTACCGGACATTTGCTGCTTATCGCGCCCCTACCCGGTTATGGGTGCCTGGTACAGGCTGCCGGATAAGCGGGACTCGTACCCGGTTTATCGCACTGCGGCAAGAAATTTAATACCTGCGGAATTTGCAATGCCCCTATAATGTGTATGGATCTGTGTCATGTTTTCTCTTTTTATAGGTAACAATACTACTTACTTTTGATGTTTTGCTATCCAGCAGAGTAGCTGCGTAACACAGTTACAATGGCAATGTCTTTCATTTTGAAAGTTCAACAACATTCGTTGCGGTTTTACGTTGTTGTTGATGAATTTTTCAAAACATTGATTATAATAATCAATTTAAAATAATTTATATACTCTTTATATATGTATACTAGCTTTTGCCCGCGGCTTCGCCCGCGTGGATGTCGAAAAATATCCGACGTGAACATACTACCGGGATTAAAAAATAACCTATAGGTTAATCCAGGTTACAAACTATCTGTGCGATAAATAGAATTCAAATCAGTGCATTTGTTTTTGTGCAAACCGGAACATAACAAACAAATAGACCAAAATTCTAAAAACTATATTTGCGGCATTGGACTCGAATATTCAATGTAAGGTTTGACTTCGTTACTATTTTATGTTACTTCGTCTGCGTAGTTTTTTTTTTTTTTTTTCTAGATAATTATGAATTATTATAACAAAAACAATATAGAGCTTTGTTCATGGCTAATTGTCCTCCATTACGTGTGATACTTGAGGAATACTGTAAAGAAATACCTACTGTAAAAGACCGGTATCTACCTAAATTCTTCACAGTATTTCTCTATATACAATCATTTTCACTGATTCGGAAGCGGGCACTAAAACAACCAGGCTAGTTGGAGAGAGCTAACACGGGAGCAAGCCACATAAAATTGGCCGTGGGAGAAACAGTCTTGCCGCAAATCAACTCAATTCAACGCAAATCAATTCAGAGTTTGTCCCCGCAGCGACTTATTAATAGTCATTGCGAAACAAACCTTGATTGAGAACTGCAATCTTTTAAACTCAAACGGAAGATCATTTGGTATCAATGGTATACGTGGCACGAAGATTGTTTCTCCTCTGGCAGATCTAGTTAGTATTTTGGCCTCAATAACATTGTGGCGGAGACCTGTTACTTGGAGTCTAGTTCCATTGCACAATTTTGGAGGCCGTATATTTCGAAGCAATATGACAGGAGGACCTACACGCAACATAAGTCTGTGACAAAGAAGACCCGGCGGATTAAGAGAGTTCAAAAATTCTACAGGATAATTAACCGACTCGTCCATATCGACCATGGTGTCAACAGAATTATTAATCATTTCTTCACCTTCGAATGCATTTATTCGTTTTTTGGAGTCAAAATGGCTCTGTCGCATAACTACTCCATCTTTATCTTTAATATTTTTAACATCAGGATAAATCTACTTATATATAAAATGGTAAACTGACTGACTGACTGACAGACTGGGTGATATGTTAACACACAGCCCAAACCGCTGGACTTAGAGACATGAAACTCGGAGGGTGTGTTCTTTGTGAAGAGTAAGTATCCACTAAGAAAGGATTTTTGGGAATTCTACCCCTAAAGGGGTAACGTCATAATATAATAGAGTATGGTAATAGTGGATGGAAGTTTATATGAAAGTCCGTTTTGCGTTCCGTACAAATTTTGTGTTTAGGATGACGATTGAAAATGAATTTATACGTCTCAACTTTTTTGGTAATTCCACCCCCGAAGGGTTAAAATGGGGGATGCAGTTGAAAAGTATTTAATTTTCGAAGAAAAATCACAAAATTTACTATCTAGGCTTATGGTTGGATACTAACACAACGTAAATCGTTGTTTTTTTTTTATTTCAACCCACAAGGGTCTGAAAAGGGCGATGAAGTTTTGTATTGAAGTTGTTTATTCGCTAAATATTGTATTCAAGTAAAAATAATATAAATACACGTGTACTGTTTCTAACTTTACAATATTTTACATGGAGCGACTGCCTATCTGACCTCCACAACGCAGTTACTGGGTAATACGATACCCCTTGGTAAGAATGGTTGTCAGACTTTCGGGAGTGTAGCTAAACCTGATCGATCGACCTGTGCGGCTGTTATTATTTAGCCACGGGACCCTCCCCCGGAGAACACCCCCATCTCCTTCTCCGGGAGAATCGATATAGATACTATAGATTAGGATTTGTTGTTTGATGCCGAAAGATTAGTAATTTTAACTTAAAAATAAACAAAATTTCATCCCCCTTTTCACCCC
This sequence comes from Eupsilia transversa, assembly GCA_914767815.1. Lineage (NCBI taxonomy): Eukaryota > Metazoa > Arthropoda > Insecta > Lepidoptera > Noctuidae > Eupsilia > Eupsilia transversa. Next base: position 6,462,406 of record OU611880.1, read on the forward strand.
CTTAAGGGTTGAAATTCTAACAACACCGGTGCGTTAGCTTCCAACCATAAGTATAGATAGTACACTTAGTGTTTTTTCTTCGAAAATTAAGGACTTTTCAACTTCATTCCCCTTTTTAACCCTTCGAGGGTGGAATTATCAAAAACGCTGAGACACGTATACATTAATTTTTAATCGTTAGCCTAAACCCAAAATTTGAACATCCTATCTTCAAAACTCGCGGACTTTCATATAAACTTCCATCCCCTATTTTACCCCTTTAGGGGTGGAATTTCCAAAAATCCTTTCTTGTGAATACTTGCTCTTCAGAAGGAACACACCCTCCAAGTTTCATGTCTCTAGGACCAGCGGTTTGGGCTGTGTGTTGATATATCACCCAGTCAGTCAGTCAGTTTATCATTTTATATATATAGATACAATGATATCATATTATCTTAGACAATCTTAAAAACTTCGTGACACTGGTTTGTCGGAGACTGGTGGCTGAACTAAGAATGCCTGTACCTATAAACATGAAATGCTGTTCGTTCGTAAGCATCCCTTGTGAACAGCTGGACTGATTTGGCTATTTTTTGTTTTGAAATATTCGTAATAGTCTGAATCAGGTTTTTATGGAAAGAAAAATTGGAAAAGTTACTCGTAAAATTGTGAAATTCAGGAAAAGCTGAACGTCCTTTTTTGTATGAATTATTGGGACAGGACAACCTCTGACGGGTCAGCAAGTATAGAATAATATTCAAATTAACTGATTTTGTTCAGACTAATATTATTGTAAACCCAACACGTGCAGCGTCTCGACTAGCTAAGTCTGAATAATTTATGAAACCAAAATAGATTTGATATATTCCTTCACATTTGGCATTCAATTTTATCGATACCAAGTGTAATTTTTTTTGGAAAAAACTAGCTATCTAATTGCAAAACACACAACATTAAACCATCAAGAGCAATCTGTTTCATTTTGACAGTTCAACAACATTCATTGCGTTGTTTACGTTGTCAAGCAGATTTTTTTTTCGAACCTATGAAGCAATGGATCAGCAGTCTGTTTGAAAATGAATCAGATTGTGACTGATCACAATTAGGGTGCTGGTCTGAAATCGCCAACCCGTCTTGAGCAAGCATGATCAAAGCTCGTATCTTCTCTGTATGAGAAGAGGTCTTTGCCCTGCCTGCAGTGGGACAGTAATAGACTGATATTTAAAAGTGTAATTTAAATAAAACAAACGATTACTATTAAAGTTTCCGTTTGAATTGTATTGGTTACGAGACAAGTAATTAATGTCAAAAGATTAGATCGCCGAGTTAAATGTTATGGCCAAGCCTCGCGTGATTTATGTATTTTGAGATAGCCGTCTTCAGTTACATTAATCAACGTTTTACGAGTCGTTTCTTGATTTAATAATCTCATTTGTTATATTTAAAACTAATTTAATAGTTTCAAAACTGTTAACATTTTGTTTACTATTTTTGTATACTATTTGGGATCGCATCCTATGAAAATCTGACCCATGATAGTCATGATCGACCCTAAAGATAATCTGAATCGTAAAATTGCATGTGTTAAAATAGTAGTAATAAAACTACAATCACCAACCCGTCTGTCAACTGTGGTGTTTATATTGCAGATACTAGAACTTGAGGATTACCAGACGTTAATGGGCTGATGAGAAATGGATGGTGCTATTTAAATCCTATCTTAGTAACAGTATGCAGGTACTTATGTTTCTATGTGCTTAGAGTTTCGATCAACTGTACAATATACACATTTCTCTAATAACTGTCTGAATTACCTGAAGATACCTACTAGTCATGCTTATTATATTTGGAAAATCTTCCAATTGCTATTACGATCAATTTTATGGGTAGGTACTAATTATAACACCAGCATATTATTGTCCTATTGCAGATCAAAGGGCTGGGGCTCAGAGGAGCTCGTGGCTAAAGTAATAACAGCCGCACGGGTCGATCCATCAGGTTAAGCTGCGCTTGCCGGGGTTGGTCTGTGGATGGGTGACCATCTTTACATACCGAGACTCCTCCGTGCTTCGGAAGGCACGTTAGGCCGTTGGTCCCGGCTGTCATTCGGGGATCTTTGACAGTCGTTACGAGTCGTCAGAAGCCCGAAAGTCTGACAATCAGTCTTACCAAGGGGTATCGTATTACCCAGTTACTGGGTTGTGGAGGTCAGATAGGCAGTCGCTCCATGTAAAATACTGGTATTCAGCTGCATCCGGTTAGACTGGAAGCCGACCCCAACATGATTGGGAAAAGGCTAGGCAGAATGAATGATGCAGATCAAAGGGACATGAAACAAAGAAGGCATGAGCATTGATTACCTCTTGGTCAAGGCAGATTGGCGTTTTCAGACTTACATTAATTAGAAGTCCAGGTTACCTTACAAAAATCAAAATCAAAATATTTTATTTCACATAAACCTACATGGGCACTTATGAAAAGTCAGATGCTAGGTGCAGTGCAAACACATCGTAACTGCACCTAGCATCTTTCCTTCACCGGTCGCGATACCTGACGGTAGGTACTAGTTACAGATGATTAATTAAGTTTATAGAATCATGAACATATCGTTGGTCAACCTTATAGAAAGCCAGACTTGGGGACTATTTTTGATGTAACTACTCTGCAAGTGTGTCACTCTACATAAAATTCAATAATTTCTATGAAAACTTCACAGCACTTTTATTATTCTACCGGTACGCGCCTGTCTTTGGGACCGGTTGCTGAATTACATAATGTAGGTATGTTCCATGTAATTTAAACTTGTTTTATAAAACTGTACATTTATAGGTGCGCCCCCACATGGGATTATTACATACATATGCTTAAGGTATAAGCGAAAGGGTACTATTAGGTACACCTCTGCAAAACCCTTTGGGAAAGCAGTCGTAATGTTAAATTGATATATTTTCATTCCCAAATCACTTTTACTCCACACTCTCCGATATTTGAAAAGTCAAGAGAGCAGAGCGAATTGCAAAAGAGTGGTTACATCAAATAGGAACTACGTCCAATAAAAGATCCCGCCATGACCTATAGAAGGCACTATTGGTATAGATCAAATGCAGAGTACGATGCAGCATCCTATTCCCAGCAGTGACTGCCATTACGAAATGTCTCACAAAAGAGAAATCACATGAATCAATCTGCCTAACCTTTTCCTAAATACGTTGGGGTCGGCTTCCAGTCTAACCGGATGCATCTGAATACCAGTAGGTATTTTACATGGTACTTTTTATGTTTATTTATATGGTTACTGCCTATCTGACCTCCACAACACAGTAACTGGGTAAAACGATGCCCCTTAGTAAGACTGGTTGTCAGACTTTCGGGCTTCGAATGACCCGTAAAAACTGTCAAAGATTAACAAATGATAGCCGGGACCAGCTGCATAACGTGCGTTCCGAGGCACAGAGGGGTCTCGATATGTAATGGACGGTCGCCCATCCACGGACCGATTTCAGCAAGCATAGCTTAACCTGTGCGGCTGTTATTATTAACCCACGAGCCTACTCCTCTTACCTACTTACTTAAAAATATACATAGTTTCTGTCTTTCAAATAAAAAAACTATTCTGGTAAAAGATGCACACAAGAACAAGAACATCGTTTAACGACCAGTAGAAGTCGGGCAACTCATAAAGAGAGATAATTATGTTCTCGCTACGCAACTGCACAGTCATGTAATAGGTATGTAGCTGTTAGGCCGTATTCTGGGCGGCAGCGGGCGGCGGACCGACGGCGTCGGCAGCGGCACGGGCAGTGGCGCGTTCAAATGCATAGTTTTATATGGGACGTTTCTCGATGGCAGGGGCGCGAGGAGTGAGGACAGTTCCATTTAAGGGCTTGTACACAAAAACTGCGAATCGGTGCGATGCGACTTCGCAACGCAGACGTTTCGAGCATTTCCTAAGAATATCTTAGGATGCTGTCGCTGGTTTTTGCGATGCAACGTCGCAACGCAGTTTTGTAATGATCCTAAAACTGTGCATTTGAACGCGCCGCTGCCGCTGGGAGTACGGGTCTTATCACACGATTTGCGAGCGAGTTATCATCAAGGCGATTATTCAACGCGCTCGCTGCGTGTGCGTAGCGAGCACACCACGAGTGCGCAACGTGTGCGTAACAAGAGTGATTGACGTGAGTGTACAAGAGAGAGCGAGACAAGCGAGTGTATAATGTTGTGAAACCGCGGACAACAAGTCACATCGTCAAGTCAGTCGCGGCTAGTTCGCTTCGCACACGCAGAGCACGTTCACCACCAACAAATCGCCTCGCTGGAAACACGTTGGCAAATCGTCAGTGTGATAACGCTCTTAGACATCACACCGTTCGCAACCCCGTACTATTTCTCTTCCCACCAAACATTCTGCTTTATTTATTTACACGACTAGAACGTGTTGATATCCACGGATTTGGGCAGTTAGCGCCTCCAAAGAACCGATGCGGTATTTTTATCGCTGACTATAAATCTTATTGTGTGGGCAGTAACTGTTTACTCTTTGTGAAAATTTTGACGGTATCCGCAGCTATGCGAGATTCTTGGTAAGTATTTTTTTCGATCGTTAATGTGAACACCTGGTTTAATGATTTAATAGTCACGCGGTTCATAGTCGTTAACGTTAAATAATTTATAAAACAGATACTAGTCAGTGAGTTAGCACAAGAATAAACTGTTGACATGAAGTAGACAATCTTGGATGCTGGAAGATTGTTTTTCATTTTGATGCCTACATCAAAATGAAAAACTGTGCTCGAAATAACACGTAAATAAAGAAAGCGGATAATACGTTCGTGACGTCACTTTATTATAGATACTGTTCATTATAAGTTAAAACATAAGATAAACAGCTGTATATCGTTCTATGTAGTGTGTTCGATGGAGTGCAAGAAAATAAGCCTCCCTGATTCCTGATTGGAATAAGATGGCACAGTTTAAACATTTTATTGTGTAAATGTTGTGGTTACGGTTCATTGTAGAGATTAAAGCAAAAATCATTTGGAATTTAGAACAATGGCAGTGAAAAATAAAAACATTTCATTATTTTCCACTGAAATCTGTGAGCTTTAATATTATAAGATCATTCTCAGACGGTTTTAGTAGAACGATAATGATTATTACAATCTTAACACGCGACATGAGGTCACTACCCGCGGCGCGACTAAAACATTGTCTGTGTCAGGCCTGTAGTACAACGAGCGCTTTTAATAAAACATGTTTTTCTCGAACGAAAGGAACTCTGGTGTTTGTTGGTACAATGAAAATAGTATGCATCCGCATAACCGCATAAAGAATCAACCTATAATGTGCCCACTGCTAGGACACGGGCCTCTCGGTGAGAGGGAGTGGGGGCCTAGTGTGGGTTGGTAAATGCCACATGACTTCGATTTTTTGGTTCTAGGACATGCCGGTTTCTTCACGATGTTTTCCTACACCGTTTTGAGAGAAGTGGTGATGAAATTATTAACACAAAGTAAAGCATCTGTCTGGGCGAACCTTGAATACTTTAGAATGCACGACGGGCATAATATATTATTTCCATCTTTAATTATTAAAATTCATTTTAAAAGAAGACTGATCACTGGTGAGATTTCGGAAAGTGACCATTCCTGGCGCAGCCAAAACAATACCTAATATCTTAATTTGTTTACTTTAATCAGTTAAAAAATACTATATCGGGTAAGGTTTATTAGGCTCGCCCGTTATAACATAGGACTTAAACATAACTGACGAATTGTGGGTGGTAGGTACTATAGATACACCTCAACCCAACCCTTCGATAAATAGAAGTCTGATGTTATTATGTATGGTTTTTATAATATTATTTGCTAACATTTCAATATTGCTTTTACTTGTTTCAACCTAGGTACGTTTGTGTTTAGGAAATACTTTTAGACTCAATAAAAAATACACAAATGAAACACACAGAACCGTCATTAGGTTTCGTGTTTTTATTTTGTTTATGTTTAACTAGCTTATGCCCGTGGCTTCGCCCTCGTGGCGGTCGGAAATTATCCCACGAAGGAACTACCGGGATGAAAAGTATCCCATGTCCTAAGCACCAATTGGGCAAAAATCCAGACTCCAGGCTATTACTGAAAAATTCCTGATGGAAAAACCCAAAAACACTTTCAATAGCGCTTGCGACTATTGGAAGTGACTGGACCAACGAGGAAAAAATGTATTTACATACAATAAAGAAATTCAAGTACAAAGATTGTTATAACTGCATAAAGTGGTAATATATTATACCAAAGTAATAAAGAAGACGCAGTAAATACAAATAAAACATTTACGACGGCAAAATTTACAACTCTCATAAAATATAATACGAAAAATTGTTACTCAAAATCCACCTAATAAATCACAATAAAAAAAAAAGTGGCAATCACGAGACACCCGGCAGATGTGAAACATCGAAGAGAGCTGCGGCAAAGGTATCCCAGCATAAAACAGCGTTATGCCGTTTGCCGTCATGGCATACGAGGCGGTCTTACCCCCATGGCGCTCCAATAGTTATTTCAGATCAAATGTTGCACAAAAATAGCATCGAGAAAAAATGCATCCATAAATTCCTAGAAAATCGTTAGATAAAAATATTCAGCATTAAATCACTGCAACTGAACTTAGTTCGATTCACTATCCAAATGATTGTTTTAAATTATTAGTTATAACAGCACTCAATAATAATGGGTATTTTAAAGAATAATTCCATAATTATATCATTAGGAGATCGCAAACTCAAATGCAATTATTTCAATTCCATCATATTTTATAAAGGCATTTTTGAATTGGCAAGGAGTCGGCCAGTCAGAAATATGAAGCTAGCGTCAAAAAAAAGCTTAATTCCGCGACAATCGAAGAAGCCCGAAAGTCACCAAGTACCTATATTATCACTATGATAAATCAATCCGTCAGACTTAGCCACTTTACGAAATATTTTACTTCAAAAAACAGTTCATAAATCACTGGAGTGTTGTTTAAATCTCAATATTTTAAACAAACTCTGCATTTGAATGACGAAACACATACGTGTTTGTAGTCACGTAGACTTCAAAATAATGCAACCGTTTTCTACTGTGATTATTTATCGACGTTACTAAACATGTAGGCACCTATACTACCTGTTAATGATCTAGTTGGCACTGCAATTATAGGAGGTGAGTGATCTTTCGTATTTAATTTCACTCCCGATTCAACTACAAAATTCAGATTAAACAAAAGAGATCACATTTTAGTAGCTATTAACATCACGCCTGTAATCCCTGAAGAGTTAGGCAGACGTGTACGTTTAGTACACCCACATTTCTCCAGTAATTTTTAAGTTCCATGTAACAGGGAGCGAGCCTATTGCCATAAATCGGGCACAAATCCAGACTCCGGTGTATTACAGAGAAATTCCTAATGGTAAAATCTAATACCAGTTTGCCCTACCTGGGAATCGAACACAGGACCCTATGCTCAGCAGTAGCCATTTTATATGGTAGCTATTATTCATTTACCTAACCACTCTAACCTGGTGACGAATGATAATGATGATGATGAATGATGTTTGACCTATTTAGGGTGAACTAAAAGTGATGATTCTTTTCATAGTACTCTTAACTAAAGGCTCGTTCACACTGGCGCGACTTGTCGCGCGAAGCGACTTTAACAATACAATTTCTAATAAAACTTCACGATTGAACAATTGCCGGTGTCGCGTCGCGCGACAAGTCGCGCCAGTGTGTACGAGCCTTAACTGACGTCCAAAACATACCTAATCTAGTTTAGTTAATTTAATTGATAGATTTTTTGCAATCTAATTTGATTGGTCTAAGCCGTCCTTGTGTTCTCACACTGTTTGCAATCACAGCAAAAGCTATAATCTAATTTTAGATTATTTGCTGAACAAGAAAATTAGCCCCATTATCAGTGACACGTACCTTGCTGAGGATGGTTCTTGAGGATGGTCTTTGAAAGCGTAACGTTGTGCAGGAGGTGGAAAGCCAGGTATTATAGTGCAACTTGGAAGAGGCCTTTGTTCAGCTGTGGACTGCAATGGCATGAGTTGGTTATGCCTTCTCATGGTGGACCTGAGAGCAGTGGTGGCCCCGACTAACGAGTTGTAGGTCGTGGGTTCGACCCCAGGCAGGTGTCATCACCACTGCTCTCAAAACGGTGAAGGAAAACATCGTGAGGAAACCGGCATGTCCCAGAACTAAAAAATCGAAGACATTTGTGATGATGTGACATCTATCAACCCGCACTGGGCCCGCGTGGTAGGTACAGCCCACTCCCTCTCGAAGAAAGGAGGCCTGTGTCCCAAGCAGTGGGAAAATAGGCTGATTATGATGGTGAAGATACATCACGGACATAACTTTGTACCTTCTAGATAAGGTTTCGTGAAAGTTGATACTACCTGCATCAAGGACGATGATTTCATGATTGTCTGTGCACATAAAACAGACATAAAAGACATCACCAATCTCAATCGCAGTGTTTAGGTGATTTATACAATAGTCTGACCATGTGTTGTTTAATTTGATAAATAATGACAACATGTTGAAACTCGCTAGGTGTGCCAAATTCCTTACGACACGGTGCGTCGCCAGAGATTTTATAACTCAATACAACGTTTTGTCTGACTACTGTATTTTCTGGCTGTATTTATCACTCGGCCTAGAAATGTTTATAGTATAATGATAGTTAATTAAATGAGCACACCTCCCGTACCTGTAGGTACTAATAGTCTATTAGATCAATTTATCCAGTGCTGTAATGTTTGAAAAAACCCTCACTCCGTGGAGATATAAGAAAACCAAACCACACTTCTTTTTTAATAAGTGCTAGCTTCTGGCAGCGACTTCAGCCCCGTGATATCTTTATAAATTATAGCCTACTAACGTCTGCCTTTTTTTTTTTTTTTTTTTTTTTTTTTTTTTTTTTTTTTTTTTTTTTGGGTGGGAAATCATCCAATGACTTCTCCCGCTCTGGGCGGAGCGGGAGGGCGTGTCAGACTTTTACTGACTAAAACCCACCCGTGTTCCTTCCCTTGCCATGCCAGGGGCCACGGTTTCCCCTTAGGACTACCCGCAACCCCGGCGGGCAACGGTCCTAGCGGACCCCGTCCGTTTTGCTGACATCTCTTTGAGGCGCGCGTGGAACACGACGCGCCGTCGACCCGGGCCTGGTCCTTATCGGGGGCGAGCTACCCATTGCTCACCGCCCGCAAGCCCGCGCCTACGGTGGCCGGGAATCCTCCAAGGAGTCCCGACGCCCAGGGCGTCTCCTACGGCGGCTAGGCGCGTGAGGGCGCGAACTTTGCCTCTCCCTCACGCGCTCCGCCTCCTCCTTCGCGAGCATTACTGCTTCGCAGAAGGAGGTGACGGCCTGCCATGCCCTCTCGCTCCGCACCATGGCCTGTACCAGGGCCGGACGCGAGAGGTCACTGCCGCCGATCGCCTCCACGAGGACACGGCGGTGCTCTGCCCAAGCCGGGCAGACCTCCACCGTATGCTCCACCGTGTCCTCCGGACGATCCACACAATGGTGACACCCGGGCGTTTCCTCCCGCCTTATGCGAAACAGGTACCTCCCGAAACAACCGTGTCCGGTGAGGACCTGCGTCAGGCGGAAGGTGAGGACGCCGTGGCGCCTCTCTAGCCACTCCTCAAAGAGGGGACTTATCGCCGCGATTGTGGCGTGCCCATATCTGGGTTGCGACAATCGCACACTCCAAGCCGCCATGAGATCCTGCCGGAGCTCTGTCCGCTGAACCGTGATTTCTCGCGGCAGCGGAGTTACACCCCGGCGCTTCATCTCCTCGCGCCACTCCCAGATGTGGGCGAGGACCTTCGCCTCCAGATCCCATGGCGGCGTTCCGGCAAGGAGGCTCGCCGCCTCGCCGGAGACCGTACGGTATCCCCGGACCATCCGGATAGCCATGACCCTTTGGGCTGCATGCAACCGGCGGGCTGGCCGCAACCTTAAGGTTCGCGCCCACACCGGTGCCCCGTAAAGGGCCATGGACCGCACGACCCCCGCGTAGAGCCTCCGGCAGGAGGCGTTTGGACCCCCCAGATTAGGCAGGAGCCGCTTCAAAGCAGCCCCAGCCTTCTCCAGTCTGGGAGCCAAACGTCGGAAATGCTCCACGAAGTTCCACCGGCTGTCGAGGACAAGTCCCAGGTACTTCATCGTCGACTCGACGCCGATGTGAACCCCTCCTACCGTTATTTGGGAATCCAAAGGTGGCGCGTTCCGAGGACCATGAAAACACATGGCCTCGGACTTGTGTAGGGCCACCTCGAGTCCCAATCGCCGGATCCTGTCGACGATTGTCGCAACCCCGCGTGTCGCAATTTCGGCCGCCGCCTGGTGCGACCTCCCCTGCGCCAGGACCAACGTGTCGTCAGCGTAGCAAACCACGCTGACGCCGTCGGGGAGGTCGGCGCGCAGCACCCAGTCGTATCCGATATCCCACAGATACGGCCCCAGGACCGATCCCTGTGGGACACCGCACGACATCCCTCGCCGGTTCCATTCTCCCAGGTGACCGGGGTAGATGACGGCCCTGTCCGTCAGGTAGGCCTCGACCACACGTCGGAGGTAGATCGGCACCCCGTGATACCGAAGTGCCTCTCCAATGCAACTCCAGGGCAGGGTATTGAAGGCATTGGCGATGTCTAAAGACACCGCCAAGACGACCCCACCCCGGGCAACAGCATCCCCCGTCGTGAGGGCCCGCACGCGCATGATGGCGTCCACCGTGGAGCGCCCTCTGCGGAAGCCAAACTGGCTCTCCGTCAAATCCGGCCCCACCCGCACCAGATGCCCGACAAGGCGGTCTGCAATTACTCTTTCAAAGAGCTTGCCCACCTCGTCGAGCAGCACGATGGGCCGGTAGGCAGACGGAGAGTCCGCAGGGCGCCCCGGCTTCTTAATGAGGACCAGTTTCCCCGTCTTCCATCGAAGTGGGAACTGGCCCCTCTCCAAGCATGCGCTTAGTAGCCCTCTTAGTCGAGGCCCGAGAGCCTCCAAGGCCAGGACCCATGCTTTCCCAGGTAAGCCGTCGGGTCCTGGGGCGGTATTCTTGGCATTCAGCCTACGTACCGCCACTCTCATCTCTACCTCGGTCACCTCCGGAGCATCGTCGTCGTCGTCGGCGATGTGGTCCGCAGCGGGCACCGCAGTAGGCGGGGCCATGGGCGGAGCGGTGTGTTCCCCTCTCGAGGGGAACAGAGCGCTCACCACGTCCTCCACAAGCTGAGGCCGGAGACTCTGAGTCAGCGGGGGAGCCCATGGGCGGATTTTCTCCCGCACCAACTTGTATGGGCGTCCCCACGGGTCCCTGTCCAGAGTCGCCAGCGACTCCTCGCGGGCCAGTCCCCTGGCCCGCAGGATCTCCGCTTGGAGGGCGGTCTTCGCCGCTCTGTACCCCTCGTACAACCCCGCCTGAATGGCTTCCGTATCCGGAGGGCGGATACGGAGCCTGCGGTGCCTGGCGTACCGGCGTCGCGCAGCAACGCACGCGGCGCGCAGAGTCGTCAGCTCTTGCGACCACCAGTACACCTGGCGCGAAGCACGGCCGGGCTGTACCCGGGGCATTGCCACGTCACATATGTCGGACATGGCCTCCCGGAACCACTCCGCCTCGTCGTTGATGTCAGCAGGCCTGTCCGGTGATGACACCCAGGCCTGCACGATCGAGGCTTCCAGGATTAGCTCCCGGTCCAGCTGCTTCAGCGCCCATCGCGGACCACTCGGGGCCTGTCGGACCGGCGCGCTCGAGGGCTGGGCGGAGACGTCCAACCGGATGTACCGATGGTCGGAATAGGTCTCCACCCCCTCCATGACGCGCCAGTCGGCAACACGCGGCGACAGAGCGGGGCTGGCGAACGAAAGGTCCACCACTGATTCACCCCGCATCCGCACACACGTGGGGACAGAACCCCGATTAAGGACGACCAGGCCTGTCTCCAGTGCCCAGTCCTCCACCATCCTGCCCCGTGTGTCTGTATACCGGGAACCCCAAGCCACATTCTTGGCATTGAAGTCCCCGAGAACGAGCACCGGGAGGGAACCGAACCCGACGACGACGACTCTCAACTCCGCAAGGGAGTTGTGGAACTCGGCGAGAGTTCGGTTCGGGGAGAAGTACACCCCTACCACGACAATCTCCCCGAACCGTGCTGCCACGCAACCCCGTCCTCTCTTGACAGCCTCGAGGGACGGAGTACCGGCGGCGGCCGACGAAATTAGGGTCACTGAGCCGCTCAGGTCCTCCACCCAGTCATCCCTGGGCGGGACAAAGTACGGCTCAGCGACCACGGCGATGTTAATCGACCACTGCGCCATGCTCTGGAGCAATAGGTCCTGAGCTGCAGCGCAGTGGTTGATGTTCGCCTGGAGGAGGCGTAATGGAGCCGTTATTGGCAGTCCATTTCAGCCCCCTCCCGAGCCCCCTGTGAGGACCCTGCCGCGGCGGCAACGGCAGCGACGCCGACGGTGGAAGCGGCAGCGGCGGCGCTAGTAGTGGCGGCGGCTGCGGCGGTGACGGCGGTGGCGGAGGGCTTGCCCCTGCCTCCGGCTTTGACGGGTTTGGCGCAGGCCTTGCCCCCAATCCGGTGGTCAGCTGGCTTGCCAGCAGCCGCACATACGACGTGAAATTTCTTGTTTTATAATATTACTACCCGTGCTAATACTTCGTTTCACTTAGGGTTTTTTCTGACTTTTTTTCATTTTGCTCGGCTCCTAAGGGTCGTAGCGCGATGTTACATAGCCGAGGATTTTTTTGACAGATTAGTAGGTACAGTTTGCATCAAAATCCGTTAAGCCGTTTTCACGTGATGCGCTTACAAATAAGCAGACATACAAATAAAAAGACAAATATTTTAAAAACTGTTGGAACGTGTTCTGTTATCGATTCTTAGTATACCCAGCCAACTGTTTTTGGAATATCTTCCATTCCAAGGATTTAAGAAATTATTTTTGGGTATCCTAATTAAGGGTTCCAATTCAATTCACATCAATTATATTCGCATAGCTCCTCAAAATGTAGGGAACAAAGGGGGATTTTTTTATTGATACAATAGATTAATATAGATTTCATAATTATGGGGACGATGACCCGTTAAGAGGATACCCATTAATTCAATTTCACCCTGTATGAGGAACTCTTGTGCAAAATATTATGCTTCTAGACCCAGCCGTTTAGGGTGCGTTGTATGTCATTGAAGGAATTAATTTATGATTTATCATTGCTCTCGACTATCCTCCATGAATATTATTTATGGCCACACAATAATATTTCTCATTTCTATCTTCAAATTACTGTGGTATTAAATTCTTGTGTCCGATGACATACCCTGACGGCAGTAAGATGATACAGGACAAGGCATAATGAAGCCACAATATTATATGTCTCTGAAGAATATTGGTGACGTGACATGTATTCATAGTGTTATTAAGATAAATTGTTAACTATGATTAAGGGCCTGTGCACACCACGTTTTTTAAACGCGCCGTCGACTTGCGTTCTAGAAACGTGCGTCGACGGCGCGCTTTCATCCTACAGAAAAGGTCTGACTTGCGTGCATATCGCGTCTGTATCGCTACAAACGCGCGTCGACGGCGCGTTTAAAAAACGTGGTGTGCACAGGCCCTCACACGGTGCGATTAAAGGCTCTCCCGCACACAAGCAGGGGCCTAAGTCTACTAATTTATAAACGTTACAATGGTCTCTCAATGGTGAATTTGACAGTTTTTGTATGGCAAATCTGTCAAAAACTCACCATTGAGAGACCATTGTAACGGTTATAAATTAGTAGACTTAGGCCCCAGGACGCGACGGCGCGGGCGCAAGGCGACTTGTTGGAGCAGTTTCTATGAAAACTTGACGGTAATTGTTCTAGCGGTGTCGAGTAATTAATTCTATGCAATTTTATTGAAGCCACTTGATTATTAACAATAGTATAATTATTTTTGAAGAATTAAAAATTAACTAAATTAACGTAGTTAAGTACCTCATTCAGATAAGACTGGTTCTATCGTAAAAAATACAACACCGATCAGAAAATTATACAGACAAACGATGTGCTTTTATAAAAGATAAGGATGAGACGTCCATTTTTTGTATAATAGTTTTGTTTGCTCCAAATTCAAAGGTGAAGAAGATAAACTTCCCAGTCAATGTTAAGCAGAAAAGTGGATAAAGTAACTAAACAGCTATGCAGTGGAATAGAATAAACTGATAGTTTTATATTTTCAGGTATTTACTTTGAAGAAAACGAGCGGAGATACTGGGAGTACAAAAAACTGTTCTTTAAAAAAGTAATTGCTATGTAAGTGGTTATTCGTACAAACGAAGTGCTCCAACACAAACTGTGAAGAGAAAACCGTGGAACTAACGACAGATTTGTAGGTGTTAATAATAGGTAAACACATTGTGAGCGATTAACTGCTTGCGTCTGGGCCAACGCGTTGAATTTACGAGGAAACACTACGGCGCGCGTCATTTTAGCCAAATGTACGGTTTTGCACACCATTCAACGGTTGATAGCATGACGCAGAATATTATTAGTTTAGGAACATATGGTAGCTTTGAAAATGGGCGGGTGTTAATGTTGTGATGAGTCCCCAACACTTATTCATAATAAAATTATATTATCATAGGTATACTATTCGAGGCCCTAGCCCGAACGCGCGAAGTACCTAACCGTAACATAAATTGTGACGATTTTTTTAATCGAAAATTCACCTATCCTATACCATTTTGGTGTGAAATGCGGCCAGCACAATGCACTAAGAACTATGAACAATGAACTAAGTGTTAAACAAAATAAATAATATGTGGGAAACGAGTATTTTTAATTACAAAATCGTTCAAATTTACATTACGTTTAGATTCTACGGATGTTCGTGCTAGGCCCACACTTGTTGAGCTACATTAATTCTCGTTCTAACCCAAAGTTGCACCACAGCACAAACTCGAAATATTCTTAGTCTAAGTATGTGAAAAGTTGACCGTCCACGGCGTTCACTGATACGTAGGCTGTGCACGAAGTGGTTATGCCTTGATCACACTTACCGAAAAGAATGGTGAAATAGCAAAATGATACTAGGGCGAGAGAGTTCGGTGGACGAGTAGGTGCTTACACGTATTTTTTTACTTGGCACCGAGTCAGTCATTCCAGATTCAACGCTACAGATTAGCGACACAATGGATCGCAAAAGATAATTAAAAATTGTAGGGTAGCGTGCAACGAGCGACGTGTGAGTATGCCGAGTGGCGAGTACGTACGTACCGAGTGCCAGCCGAGTAGTGCGGGGAAACGCGGGGGTGGGCACTCGGTCTACTAAATAGAACAGGGCCCGAGTGTCTATCTCGCCCTTTAACTCGGCCGAGCACTCGGTGATGTACCTATTTACACGTACCGAGCACTCGGCCAGCTGTGTCGCCCATCTACTCGGTACGTATCTCACGCACCAAGTAGATGGGCGAGACAGCAAGGCATTACACGTTAGCGGTTCATTCGTACGTAGCGTGGCCGTGGGTCGCAGTGGACTATTCTGTCAATTTTTTTCATAAATGCGAAGAAATATTTTTGTATATTGGCTACGTTAGTGCGAGTTTCGCAATGTTAGCGTATATAAATCTAAAGGTACAATGTAGGTTGAGCTACAAGCCCAGTCTTGCGTGTAATAATATGATATTTTAGTTGTATCGTTATCTTTTCTCGCTTTTCTATAGCTACCACGATCTCTCCACTACCCGTATTTATATTTTTGTACTCGAAAACGAGACGTACCTTATATTTGTCAAAATAATGTTGATAGGAGAAGGAAAGCACCATTAGTTTGCAAAATTGTTTAGCCCGATGTACTTTTATAATTTCTTATAAAAAAACCTTATAATAGGTATGTTCCCTACCCTCAAGGTGGTCTACCTTTTGTCACTTTATTTTCTTCCTTATAGTTTCTGACTCATGATTTTTTTCAGTTCATACGAATCTTTTTAAGGGTTGTTGTACATTCGTCACAAAGTAAATTCGCCACGATAAAAAGTATGTGTAAAATCGTCACAACTCTATTTTCATGAAAAAAAAACCGCCATATTGTTTATTTCCATACAGACAGCAAAATAAAACGTTATTTCTTTATTTTTCATAATCACAGAAATTCACATAAATCACTGTTCTACTTACAGCTAAAATATACGGTAATATTGTCTGGTTTTGTGCGTTTTTAGCGTGACCTGCGTGACACGCCTAATCCTAAATAAACATGTATTGCAAGTGGCTGATTTGCTTACAACATTACAATTATATGTAAAATAATAAAAAGAAAATTAAATCACAGTAATAATCACATTTTTTTTTGGTAATTTGCATTTTACATAAAAAATCGCACTTTTAATTACAACTATATATATTTCTTTATTGCAAGTGGCTGATTTGCCTGCAACATTACGATTATAACAAAAACAATAGAAAGATAATTAAATCACAGTATTAATCACATTTTTTTTTTGGTAATTTACGTACGGCTAGAAAGAGATAGATACAGCGAGCGAACGAGCGCGTGATAGCATGTGCGGGAGCGCAGGAGAAAACAAAAATTTAGAAATCATTTTCATTTCGAGCGCTGAAAATCAATAACTTTGTTTTCTACCAGTACTTTATGCAAAAAATATGTACACACGGCTACACATCAAGCTATACATTTCCAGTATAAGCTGACCTCTTATTGTCCCGACATCCTATACAATGCGAGATCACCTTATACTGGAAATGTATAGCTTGATATGTAGCCGTGTGTACCTATGCTGACTTGTGACGAATTTACACATATTTTTTATGCATGTGACGAATACACTTTCAATGTATGGAGATTACAAAATATGACGAATTTACTTTGTGGCGAATGTACAATAACCCGTTTTTGATTACCTGTCTCTGTGTACTTCGCTTTCTTTCCATCTCTTCCTCATTTGTGTACTTCATAAATTCTTCTGTGTTTTTATTTATTTAAAATTCTTGCACACAATAAGGTACAATACGATACAAAGGCGGACTTAATGCCTTAGGCATTTTCTACCAGTATTCTGTGTTTTTATTAATGCTCCTTTGTTGTTAATTGTTAAGTATAGGTACATTATTTTGATTGATGATTGATTGATTCATAAAACATACTGCCGCCTATTGTTATATTATATGTAATACTAGTGGCATCGCAGCTGATGCGTTACCATCCCAGAGATGAAGCTGAACCGTTGTTGTATGTACTTGTTACTCCGACCCTTCAGATAGGAACACAGCGACGCTGCTGTTGCAGGAATAGGTACGGTCATTAATATTCTTTCCTAATTTATCTTTGTCACCAAAACTCGTAAACATGCCAATGTTTCACAGAACCCTACAAGAAATAGCTCTTAAACTCTCAAATAATTTGCGACGACGTAATTAAAATTAATAGGCCCGTTGAGTTGATCCGCGGACCGCGATAAATAAATCGAGACATCGAGCAATTACCTTACATTTCTTGTTCTATTTATTTTCTATTTAAATAGATTTCACCAATCAAAATAACTACACAGCAGCATTAATTATTATTATTATCCCTTTTATTTCATTTTTAAACATATTGTTTACATTTTTAAATATTTTCTTAATAACAATATTAAAAAACATTCAGATTTACATTCCATACATTGTTAGTAAAAAGAAATTATAACTATGATAGTATATTAATCATTACTATTATTATAATAGTATACTTTTTACAATTGCAATAGAAACACAGAAGAATTCATGAAGTTAGTTAGTTAGTTAGTTAGTCGTAAAAGTAGGTACCTAAGTATACAAATGAGGAGAAGACAATGATGTTTTAGGGAGAAGATGAAAGGAATGCGACTTCGTTTTTGTTCGTGTTCAAAGAGACAGGTGATTAAGAATATTCGTATAATAATTACATGAACTAAAAAAAATCGTCACTCAAACACTATAATGGACGAAACCGAATTTCAGACCCACCAGTCCACCTTGAGAGTAGGGAACTGTCTTCCAACCCTCAAGGTCAACCGGTCAGGTTTTTTTTATAAGAATTGCAAATCTTCTTTCAACATTCTGCATACAAAAAATCAACCACATATATCCAACAGCCCAGTCACGGCCTGCCGGTCTGATTGACCAAACCCATAGTCGGTCCATCACTACTAACGTCGATGTTAAGGGCCTACTGGACGTCAAATAGCTTAGCAAGATCCGCCGTTATATCGAAACTACTGCAGCATTAATTTTGAAATAAATATATGTTAAAGTTGAGGATTAGTGTTAGCGACTATGTTAGCCGAAAACACGATATCATAATTTCTCGATAGAAAAAAAAACCAAAGTTACCTCCAAACAGAACAATAAACCGCTGCTATTGCAAAAATACTTCAAATTAGATCATGCAATTTTGCATACTAACTGAACTAACTATAAAGCAGCGACTATGTTTTTTATTTTTTCGAAATTAACATTATTTTCGCCGTAAAAAGCAATTACCTAAACTATTGCCGTTTTGTAGCCGCCTCCGTCGCGCTCGCACACAGACCGCGAGTAGTATGGTGCGAGCGAGATAAAAACCTGAGGTAGTGTAGGCTCTTAAGATTTATTTCATAATTTAAAATACTAAGCATTTGCCTATTGTCGTATTTTCGTCACCTCATTGTACAATTTTAACTTAAATAAAACCATGAACGTATACTTTCTTATGAAGTGTCTGATTAAAACTGTTTCTAGTTTACACTTTAGTCATCAACCTTCTGTCTGTCAGACTGCGAGAATTAATTGAAGATTAAATGTTTAGTGTTTCTTAACTAAGAAAAGAAAACAACGTTATAGTAAAGTAAACCAGCGGGAACTAATGGACAAACTGAGTGAGTAAAACCAGAAGGTGTCAGGGAAAAAATAAACAAGCACGCGTTTGCTTTAGAACGGTGTAAAAATTCACGTGAGATTTTTAAACACTGTTTTGCAGCCGCTGCCAACCGCAGACGAAAATTCCTCGCGATTTTTTGCCAAATTTTCAACATGGCGTCGCATTGTTTAGGTCAGTAAAAAGCATCGAGTCTTCAAAGGAATGTGAACTAGATATTTAGGTTAAAACTGTTGTTGTTAATTTTGATCTAATAAAACGGTCTATTGTTTGATTTACTAATGCACATTGGAGTAAATTATTGTGCTAAACGGTTTTAAACGTCGTCGGTAATGATACGAACTTCCTGCGGAATTTATGTGTTAGAAATAATGAAAGAATACGCACATCAGAGACTATACAAATAATAATACAACAGGTTCCGGAATAAAAACACACAACACCAAACACCTCAATTAGAATATTATATTATCTTAAAATCAAATACCTATAGTACACTTTTTATATGATGTATAAAAAATTGTGTATTTATTAAATTAGATAAATACTGATAGTAGGAGATAATTGTGGTCTAACAAATTACGCACGCGCACGTATATCAAAAGGGGCTAGCGTAGCGGTGCGTCCATTTTAGTTTGTTTTGACTGTACAGTGGAATTAGTGTGAGAGTAATTAACGTACCTAGTTTAAAAAAAAAATGGGAAATAAGTGTCAGAAATCGATTCAGTAAACGATTTTGTATAAAATACTTTCATAATGTGCATTAATTCAGTTACATATTACATACATTTATCAAAACATATGTCGCCACGAAATATCTACCGCCTCTCCGTACGATGCCAACTATGTACTTACTAGCTATGTTAAAATCTCTATAGTATGCATGATTCATGATCGAACTCTTTAAAAAATCTTATTGTCTTTTTAAAACATTATGGAAGGTTTTGTCGAATAAACAGATCTTGCTAAAAAAAAAGTAAGTTTTGTTTATCGTTTATTTTGCGCATGAAGTGGCCTCCTCCAATTTACCAAACGGAGATTGGTCTTTATTTATTTATTTAATACTTCAAGCACAGAAATGTACAGAGACGGACTTTTCTACCGGCATTTTCTACCAGTCAACCTTTGGGTGATGCAGAGACAAACAGTGTTAGGTGTAATAACGAAAACATGAGGAATCTTTGTCTTTGTACTTAGGTAGGTACTTAAAATGTTAAGTATACCTTCTTACTTTAGGGTTTAGATACTATAAAAATCCACTTACTTGTAAGAAACACGCCCTTCAACCCGGTAATGTTCATGGGTGCCTCCTTCAACGAGACAGTCTTATTTGGCTGAAAGATGTATCGACACATCTCCCATACTCCGGTATTGCTCGACATAAAATACCGGCCAGTGGGCTGGTAAATACCTGGAACCAAAGAGCATAGTTAAGAAGGGAACAATCGCCCGTGTTAATGACTCCACGCGATCGTTTGGCGCTATTCCAAGCAGTTAGCAAGTAGTAATTAATATAGATCAAAAACAAAATTCACTGTTCATACGTGCCAAGTTGTTTTACGCACATTTGTGAATTGGTTCGAAATGTTGTAGGTAGCGTGTAATTAGATGGGAGTTTTTTTTGAGCTGCGTCCGTTTTATGATAAATGTTTTGCAACTTAAACTTAAGAGGAAGATATATAAAACAATGGTTAGAACGAGTCTTGTATGGATCAGAATGTTGGGCCTCAAAAGGGATGAATGAAAGGCAATTGCATGCAGCTGAGATGAGAATGCTAAGGGCGTGTGGTGTTACACGAATGGATAGAATAATAAGAAATGAGTACATTAGAGGAAGTCTGAAAGTGGCAGGTGGATTACGGAGAAATGAAGTTTATCGTGATAATGAGCGTGTTTTGATGAAGAAGATTCATTATTCCGAGTCGGGTGGATTCCAAGGCACATACCATTAATTCAATAATGACGAGTTTTGCTACTAGCGTAGAAGAAGAACGTATCTTTTCTGCTGCTGGCTACTTGGTCTCTAAGGTTAGGAGCCGTTTAGTCGATGACACAATTAATACCGCAATTTTTTGCGCAGTTATTTTCAAAATAATATTTAATTTTCTTGTGTTTTCTTGAGATGTTAATGTTACAACTTCCGTCATAATATCTAAAAATACTAAAAAGGAGTTTACATATGTGCCAAAAAGCAAAAGTGCCAGTAATTTGATTTTATTATGATTAATTCGATAAATCTATGTCCACCCTGCGGGATCCCGCAAGTGCCTGGATCCCACAATGCCAAGAATATAATTTCGGAATATGGTAGCCCTGGATAGAGCATTCTTTCGTTTGGTTATCTATTTATCTATAATAATAATAATATTATTTTATCAAGAATAATATCTAGAAGAGAATGCTTTTGTTCTGTTATAATGTGGTCTAATTTAAACCCACCGTCACGTGGTGAGAGTGGTAATATTCTAGATTGTTTATCCAAGCGATGTTTTTATGAGTCCTATGTTCACGAGTGGACGTTTACGATGAATTTATTTGATTGATTTCTAAAACAAACCATTTTCAGTCCAGCCCGTTTACACTCCAACGTCCAAGTGTTTTGTTATTTTCTAAAAAAAATATATCAAAAATAAAAAGGAAAGGTTAGTATTACTCAGAGCGCCTAGACGGCCTACGACGCCTAGTGGAAATAACAGTCCTTTCACATTTATTTTACTTCTGATTTTGCAACACTGTTTTAAATAACATTCATCTTTATTCTAGTAACAATAAGGTTGCTGTTGAGTTGCTGCACTGACAAGGACCTATGGCAAAATCACAGTGATCTTTATAGATTGCTGTTGAGACGCTGCTGTCAGAGATAGGGTAGCTGTAGAAGGACAGTGCTTTCAAAGCGTTTGGCATTTCTACAACGACAAGAACTTTCAACAGGATTGGCATAAACTTTTCAGTAGCTTATGTCAATCTAAATTTTCCATCGTCATTATCGCTAATAGAATGTCATTTTGTCTGGACCCTTAGGCTAGATAATGTTGCTTCACTTATGTACCTACCTAATATTTGTGTCTCTAGCATCAATCGGACTGTTCTGTAAAATTCTCACCGTGAAAACTAAGGTGAAGTGCGCTTGAAGTGAGCTGTCTGCTTATTCCACCTGATGCAAGGGATTGAAACTATTGCCGGCTCACTTCACCTAAGTATTCACGGTGAGTATTTTACAAGAAAGATCGGCAGGTTGAATGATAGCAACTGATGCTAGAGATTGACACTATTGACATCTCACTTGAAGCTCACTTCACCTAAGTTTTCTCGGTGAGATATTTCGGAATAGATCGGCAGACCGTGTTTTAGTCTCTATTTATAGCTCGCCAGTATGTAACTTGAATTCAGTTCTGACATGAACTAACATTGTTCGCATTTGCTAACTAGGCTACTATTTATAAACCTGTATAATACCTATTCGTTACACGGATATATTTAATATACCCTAAAACTCAACACCAAGAAATAAAAATAACCCAGAAGTAAATTTTATCGAAAACTAGATATGTACACCACAACAGAATTAAATGAATTAATATCTTATTTTATTGAAATTTATTTTTTATTTGCTGACCAACATTATCAGACATCATAGTTTCGACTAAATATGTTACAGTTTATTATAATAAGTAAGTAGGTAGATTGGCAGGTGTGAAACTAACTAGTTAATTCTGCTGAGGTGTAACTACACCTCAGCAGAATTACTGTGACGCAACTGCCAAAGAAAAATTCCATGTTTTAATCACCCAATAACGCCCGTGCATCTGGCAATAATTCAAAGAAACACAATGCAAGTTATCGTGCTATAATCTTCATGTTGTATAACTTTGCCTAGCTAACGAGAACGGAAATAGATCAACGGCCAACGACCCCATTGCCGCACTTTTGTAATACTATTTTTATTTCATTTATTTAATTTTAACGTATAAATTAAATTTTTCAATATTTATTAAAAATCATTTCAAGACATAAAAAATTGTGTTCTGCCGGTGCCGGGAACCGCCTCACGCTGCGAGCCGTATCGAGGAGTACTGGCTTCTGAATCAGGCCCTTGATCCAATCGCCTAACGAGAGCCTCGAGAGATGTTGGTCAAGGCTTTCGGACATCAGACCATTGGCCGTTACGACAATCGGCACAATGACAGCCGAGCTCACGTTCCACATGTCATCAAGAGATATTTCATCAGTTGCTCTTCCTCAGCTTTCACGAGATTCTCGTCACGTCAACATCGACTATCATAGCGGGTCGCGCTAATCGATCAATCACCACTATATCAGGCTTATTAACGACAAAGTCCGTCAGTAATGATAGGCCGATCCTAGAACAACGTAATATGGTGCAATTCGTGACGGCATCATCAACGGCACAAGTCTATCACAACCTATACCCACCTCTCATCGCTCTGCAACATGCAATTTTGCGTGTATCGGTCAACCCGAAACTTTATTTCATGTACAAACAATCATTTTTTATAACAATTTTTTTTAACATTTAAAAATATAATTATTTCATATTTTTAACATTTTTAAATATTTTTATAAAGACCTATAATTATTATAAAGATTTAAAATTTTAGGGGGTAATCTCCGAAAATCCCACTCAAATTTGAAAAATTATGCATTGTAAACTATGCCCAATTCTTAAGGAAGGCTATGTAACATCACGCTACGACCCTTAGGAGCCGTACTGAAAGAAAAAACGTCAGAAAGAACGGTCATGAGATGGGCGGGCGATGAGATGCGCGCAACGCACCCACCGCGCCGGGGGCCGAAATTTTACGCGGACGAAGTCGCGGGAAGTAGCTAGTTAATTATAAACTGCCCGATGCATGGTATACGATTTCCCTAATTTTAAAACAACAGTTAGCCGCGATCCGTGTCTTGACTATGAATAGAACATAATATCATCACTTCCTACGGATGTCGTAATAAAAGAATGATGAAATGTGCTCAGATGAGTAACAGCTCTAGATTGACGTACTTACCTAATGGGGTTACAAACTGAAAGCTCGTCATAGACGGCAGCACTGTTGCAAGTTCACCGCCATTGTTATGTATGTTATTACGGATGTGTCATCAGATCACAAATATAAACGAAAACTGGATAAAAATGTATGTAACTTGGAGTGTACCACAATTAAAAGAAGAAAAAGGGAAGCATCTGTCATATGTAAAATGGCATTTTTACTTGTGATAGAAGCTTCCCTTTTCTTTGGTTTAGTGGAAAGGTAAATCAATTATGAACTTTTAGCTATACTGAATCTTCTTCTTTTTTTGCTAATACGTAGGCTTATGTATGACAGAAATAACCTGATCGGAGTTGAAGACCAACTCGAGGATGAACTTCCTAAGGGGAAACTTCAAGATACACAACAAGAACCTGTAAGACAAATAACTTGGTTCTCTGTTTAGGCGTCCGTTCACACAGACCGGCTCGGTGAGGAGATCAGATTTTTTTCACGCTTAAAACAGAGTTTTGAATCATTGTAATAAGGTTTATTTTTAACAGTCACTTTTTTATTATTGAGAATGCTTGAGACCAAACCTAACGCGCTTAGTGTGTAATAATAAGAGGAGTCAACCGGCTGTCTCTGATGATGTACTCTTCCGCGCTCGCGTAGCCGAATGCCTCTGTTTGCATGCTTTTTCGCCCTCGCGCCACCGACCGGCTCCAATTGCGTGCTCTTTCACGGTCGCGCGGAAAACAAAACTTGAACTGCGCGGAACTGGAGGTATACCGCCCTTGTAGAGCACCCGCTCGACTCCAAGCGCATCCGTCCGGCTCCGAGTGCATGCGATCAAAAACAGTGGTCTTCCAGCCGGTCTATGTGAAACCTCCGGCTCTGGCCAGTTCCAAGCGTATAACTAGAGCCGGTCTGTATGAAAAGAAGAGCGCCGGCCGATGCTCTCCAAGCCGGACCCTTATGAAAAAGAACATCATTTCTGGACGAATAGCACTGGATAGAACAAATAGTCTCGACGAAGTATCCGGTTTCCATTTTTTCTTTGGGGCTTTTCTCCACAGTTTTCGTTTTATATGAGCTTTGGGAAGTACATGGGTCCCCATAATTTCGCAGTCAACTGCTAAACAACACGGCTTATTAATTAAGCGTGCACTGGTCTATTCCACTTTCTCTAATTAGCTGGTAAGTAACTTCCTTGTCTTGGATTTTTTTACCAAGAAATCCATTTGATTGTCAATACAGTTTAACAAATACCACGTTTTTATTTTTCTCTTGCTGTTATTCAGTATAATGGTAAAAATAGCGTTAAGAAAACTATTACAGTATACCAGACTGTGCTCATCCAGCTGTCATCGTGATAAGGTTTCACTATACGTCCGAAAGATCGAGAAAAACAGACGTGAGAACTGTTTGAAATACCTTGTGCTATTATTGGCTTTAAAAAACAATGTAGATACCTAGTTGAAAACGTCAACAGTCTGCTAATATTGATGGACTAAAATAGAATGAACTGTGGATAGATGTGTAGGTGCGGTCTGCGCTAGCCTACACGCCTTCTGACGAGAGAATACGTTTCTGACTTGTCAACCCATTGACAGTTATTTTACATCTGACAGGAACGTCAATAATGAGCACTATTGATGCAAAGTCAGAGGTAAGATAACTTTGTAAGGACTGTAAACGCAGAGTACAAAATAACAAGTCATTTACGAAATTAAACTTTACTAGCTGCACCGTAGCAATGCCACTTTTTTTAATATATTTTTTGGGCCAGTAACCCAAAAGCGGGCGTCCTCAGAACACTACCAAAGTTTCATCAAAATGGGTCCAGCCCTTTCGGAGTCCATAGAGCACAAACAAACATTGATTTTGATTTATGTAGATTAGTTTCCTTATTGCGTCCAACTGACAGGTGTCAGGAACGCATTATCTCGGTGGTCGGAATAAAGCACTGTATACTTCGCCGGTCAATCATTATCATAGTCGACCAGTTGATGTTGAAGTCGGTATCGATTATCCAGCCTCGACTACCAACGCAACTGATCCCACGGAATCCGATTCTTGAATGTCTCGAACGATCGAAGCCATTGCTTTATAGCATAAAAAAAACAACTTTAGGTACCGACAGCCCCAAAAAGATGTTAGTATACAAATGACTCGTCAGTGACGTCATGCATGCAATAAAGAGAACAATTTTAATTTTTGTCCTTCTAAACGAAGAGACACATATCATTCGATGTAAGTCGTATGACGTTGTCAGTCTTATTTACGTTATTCTGGAACGTCTTATGTACTCTGTTTTGGTAAAATAAATTGTATACTTACTATGTTTTGCACCTGTACGGTGGATACAATGTTATGGAACAATGGTTGTACTTAGACAATAAAATGGTTCCGTGTCCGTGTACATCTTTTTGGGGCTAACTGTATTAGGGTCAGCGCACACCGAACTGCAAAATGCTCGCGTGTGGTCTTGACGTGTATTTAATTTTGCAATCTATGGAATTGTCATAAAATTCATTTTCCAGTAGTCTCAGAAAATGCTCTGCTCTTGGTTGACGTGTCTTTAATTTTGCAATCTATGGAATTATCATGAGATTCATTTTTAAGTAGTCTTAGCAAATGCTCTGCTCTGCCCTTGGTGTTCGCTGACCCTTAGACGTGAAACAGTATACCTACTTCAGAATACATACAAACAGGTATTGATAACAATAATGGTTTCTACTACTTTGCTATACGATATTAAACAGACCAACCAGAATCAACGCACTGAAATACATGCGTGAATAAATAATTTATAACAGTAATGAATCATTCTTGATATAAATATTGCATTATCAGATAGGTCCCACTTTGTATTATGATGGGAACAATAAATATCACTGTTGATACACTTGAAGATTTATCGAAATGAGGTAGTTTACTGTGTTACCTGTCAACTTTTTTGTAGGTAATAAAAGTTAGTTCATAAAATCTTAGTGAGTTTACCATACTTTTTTATCGGTAATAAAAGTTAGTTCATAAAGTCTTAGTGAGTTTACAATACTTTTTTGTTGGTAATAAAATTTATTTCATAAAATCTTAGTGAATTTACCATACTCTTTTGTTGGTAATAAAATTTAGTTCATAAAATCTTAGTGAGTTTACCATACTTTTTTGTCGGTAATAAAAGTTAGTTCATAAAGTCTTAGTGAGTTTACAATACTTTTTTTGTTGGTAATAAAATTTAGTTCATAAAATCTTAGTGAGTTTACATTGGAGTTTACCATACTTTTTTGTTGGTAATAAAAGTTAGTTCATAAAGTCTTAGTGAGTTTACAATACTTTTTTGTTTCATTTGTTAATTTCCACGGCTAAACTACTGGACTTAATTAATTTTAAAGGAGTACTTAAATAACATAATTAATTTCAGGCCCAAATCTAGGTACATATTCCGGCAATACTTTTGGAATTTCCTTAAACGCGACTTGCGTAGGAGTTGACTGGTTGAAATCACGTTAGGAGAAGCGTTATACCCCCTCCATGCGACTTTCTCTCTCTCTCGTCTCTTACTATTATATACGAGTGTCTGTGTGCGTGCGAGTATCGTGTAAGGAACTTCGTTCCTGACAGGCGACTCAACACCGCATCACACGCTTAAAAAAAATATGTAAATATTTACAACCTCAAACTCAAACTCAAAGCATTTATTTCAATTAAACCATTTACAGGCACTTTTGAATTGTCAAGGAGTCGGTCAGTCAGAAAATATGAAGCTAGTTGCCCATTCCAAAGCGTAGTAGGTACCCAAACCAGTAACCAAATACAAGCTTAGAATTTCCTGACCCTACACCTCTTAAGGTGTCATTGTGAATAACTTTTACTATGGGAGAAAACCTGAAATCGCGAAAAGCTGTCCAATACATTAATCAATCCATACTAATAAAGCACTCTGTCTCTCTGTATGTCTGTTATCTTTTCACGCTTTAACGGCTGAACGGATTTCGATAAAGTTGGCACATAGGTAGACTATGAAATGGATAAGGACGTAGAATATTATATATAATATTCTACGTCCTTAAATATATATATATATATATATATATTTCACAAATATATATATATATATTTCACAAATATATATATATATATATATATCACCCTTGCGTACACCCGATTTGTGACATAAGAAGTCGGTTAAAAATATGGTGGTAGTTCCCGCAACACGCGACAGAAGATGACTTTCTTTTCGTAATAATAACTTAGTAAGCGGTGAAACCGTTTTATTAAGGCTCTCGGTAGAACGATTTTCGTGAAGCTTTCATGGAAATTGTTCCACCAAAGTCGCGTCAAGCGGTCGCGCCTGTCTGCCTTTATCGTAATAAATCTAAAAATAAAACGAATTTCTCAAAATGCCTAAGTACACCTGCATCGGGTAATAAATACAAATAACTATCAAATTATCATAATGGCGTGGAAATTAAAATGAACTTCGTGATGTTTTTCAATCGAAAATGAAACCAAAGGAACGCCCCGTCTCACGTGGTACGGAGTTCACCGGGTCATCTAGTTACAGTTAGGAAATTTGATAAAGGGTGACACAATCACACTAGTGTTTAAGTTGTATTAAGTAATTACTAGAGATGAGGACGAATGTGGTTTGAACCGAATCCGAACTTCGGCCGAACATTCGGTTAAAATGAAAAGTTCGGCCGAAGGTCAGTAAACAACTAACTTGAGTGATGAGTTATTTGGCTCGAATATATTTATCGTCTCCTGGAAGCTCAGTATATTCTGAGCGACTTTTTTTGGAGGCAGGAAACGAATACGAAAAAAAACGTAATAAACTTCTGCCAGATTATGCAGAATCTTTGGTGTTTTTGCACCATACACTGCCTCTAGTAAATTTTAAATATGATTGAGTAGATAGATGAGAAAAGTTTGTATAATTTGATTGTTGAATAAAATACCCTTTAATTATAATAAAAAATACTTGATGTTAATGAATGTTTAGCTTATTTCATTTTTGTAATAGTATGTCTAATTTTTATGTCTAATTAATTAGGCAGAGATTTTCATAAGAAGAACTGATTTAATTTAAGGTTTACATTTACAATGTTCCTAACTAAAATAAATGACCATGAGGGAGTAAAAGACATAATTTTATTTTACAGTAATGCTATTCTAACTCTATTAAATTTCAGTCAAAACTGTGCAAGCAGGTATTATTTGTCTTGTGCCGAATGTTCGGCATATGAACCGAATTTCGGCCGAATGCCTGAGTTCGGTTCAAGCTGCTGGAATTCGGTTGAACCGAATTTCGACCCATCCCTAGTAAATACTAACAAATTAGATTGTATTTTCTGTAAAATGATTATTATTATTTTCGCTAAAAGCGATGTTTTAAAAACAAATTAATGTTGGTTTAATTGTTTAAAACTTTTTAGCGGCCGGCGGTGGCCTCGTGCGACCTCCAGACCCCACGCGTCTTGACTAGTTTAGTTTCAACATTCGGCGCGCGGCCGCCCGCAGTGTCGCGAGCGTCCTCGCGTTGCCGCTGGCAGTCGCGGGCTGAACCACCGACAAACGCGCGGTCATACGCATCACCGCGGGCGGCCTCACCACCTTTTCAAGCTTTTCAAGCGATACTGGTCTTTTAAGTATGTAGATAAAGTTTAAAATGATTTTACACTGAAAGTGCCCGCCGCGTCGCTGCCAGCCACCGCCATTCCGGTGTGAGTTGGCCCTTACTGTTATTGAAGACTATCTGCAATAATCTGCATGGTGTGTTGTGCTAAACGATCGAATTACAAAATTATTAATATAGATACAGCACATAAATATGTCCAAGTGTAAGGTACGACCGCACGTCGGTCGTATGACCTTTGACCTTGAGTTGGCCTAGCGTAGTACAGTCACGTAGTAGGTACGGCACGTAACTTGGCAAGACTCGTAGATTCGCAAAATTCGTTCTCTTGTTTTTCTAAACAGACAAATATTCAAAAATAAATTATGGCAATAACCGTAGATTTATGACATGCAATAAAAGTAGGTAAGTATATTTTTTTTTGTTGCACCACGCGTACATTCGCAAACTTATTCCAAATACGCCAAAACATTATCAAGCTACGTGCCAGCGCGGCGACTATACGGAGTTTCAAAAGAAGAAGAGGCCAGCTTATACTGGTATTGTACAGACAGACAGACGCCTTTAAAGTAGGTCATTAACGATGAATTATGTAAAACCAACTTTGAATGGCGTAAAACCAACCGGCTCAAACCAATGGCGTGACATCAAATTTGGAATACACCGGTTTTATTTCAATGGCATCACGCAAAAATGTAAGTCATTGCAATGTAACTTATATCTCAGTAAGGTTAGAATATAAATTAGAATGATTGCCGACAGGTTTATAAAACTCACGGCAATCATTCTGATTTTAAATAGGTACTTTATAAAAAAAACAATTTGGCTTGCAAATAGAGCTGAAAGTAAAGAAGAAACAAATGAACATATTGGTGCATGAAAAATTTTCGTACGCATTGTTTGAGAAAAATATCATACAAGCCTTTGCTACAACCAGGCATTGATGGACTCACGTGCCTCGGCCCACATTTTCACGATCGTCCATCAATGCACCAGTTGCAGGCCGCGACAGTTAATGTATTATATTACAATACAACCATTTCTTTCACATGTTCGACTTACCATTTCCACCTTCTATGTGCACCCACTTCTCAGTGCATACGGCTGCAATCCAGAGGAAAGTGCATAGTCCTATAAAACACGTACATCCGAACAGGATACGTCTCTCAAGGACTAGCGCCTGCATCAATGGCCGACGCTCTGCGGCCCCCACAGAAGACGCTGTCGACATTTTGTCAGTCTCCATCTTTGGTTATTCTGTAACAAATAGAAAATACACTGGTTTATTAATGATGCATTTGATGGGTTTTATTTTATTTTTAGAAACCTATAAATAATGATTGACGTGTAAACGTGTTGGTACAAACCTACTTACTGAAAAATAGGTAAATCATTTATCATTTTATCAGTATAAAAATTATCTATCTCAAAACATGGGGAAGTAAGAAACGATTTAAAAATCTCGGGCAAGCGGCTGCGACTTGTCGCGCTACGCGATTCTGCGATATATAATAATATATCCGTAGAACAATTTCAATGAAAACAAGCGCGGCACTACACACAGGAGCGACGTGAAAGGTGTTGCGTGGCGAAAATATCGCATAATCGCCGAAACGTCGCGCGGCAAGTCGCACCTGTCTATATAAGCCTTTAAAGTCGGCCGAACACACTGAGCGTATATTGCGCCACGTATGTACATTGTACCTACTGCTCGCTGCCGAGAACGAGAACTTCTAGACTCAGCGTATCGCCAGAAGCGCGTAGGAGCTCGACCGAGGGGCGCAAGAGAATTTATATTTAGATAATATTAGCTGTTTGTTTGTGTCCCACCAGGGCAGGGCAGGGCAAAGGCCTACTGTTTGTGCCCAATCTTCAAGAAGAGATTCAAGTTCGTGAAAAATGAGCTGCATAATAAACAATCAGTGTGTTCGGGCCTACTTCGATATTGACGTCACAACTCACAAGATAGAAACGCAATAGGAACTTAGTGCCTTTCAGTACAATTACCGTTTTGCGTGACAAGGATAGAAGAACAACACTTCCAAAGCGTGTTTTTCTGTAACATCTATGTAAACGTAGGCAGATCTTAGAATTGATCATTTCATGAATTTGTTGTGTTTCATTAACTGGGCAGCTAAAATTGACATACTAACGGACAGTGAGAAACACGAGTGATCCTATAAGGGTTCCGTTTTTTCATTCGGACGTACGGAACTCTAAACTTACCACTTTGTAGGTGATTAAATGTATACCTATGCCAAATTACAGCTTTCTAGTAGGTTCTAAGAGTCCTTGAGTAGGTACCTATTAAGAGTTAAGAGTTCTTTGTTGACTACGGAACCCTAAAAAGACAAAGTCACACACATGACCATTTCAAAACCTAGTAAGTGGTCGGACCTAAGAAGTTTTTTAATGGTTAATATAGCGCACATTTTCTAGTGGTCGCAAGCTCAACTGCTGAGCCTGAGCTTCCGGGTTTGATTCGCAGGTCGGGCAAAATCGGTGGCTAGAAGCCGCTCAGTAAGGAAACTTCTTACTAATATCTGTACTTAAACATCAAACGTGATTACTACAGACACAATAAAAACATTAATATACTGGTAAGTTTACACTAAGAGTAGTTCATTATACTCTAATTGAAGATATTATGGAAGCACGCCAAATAGTCGGAGACGCGGAGTGTGATAGTATCTCATCGCTACATTAGTCACACTGTTTACCAGCATGACATTTCAACTACCTAGTATAAAAAAATAAAATTGCCAACTAACTGCGACGGCGAAATAATATTATTATGATAATATGGAAAGCGACCAATTTGGAAGTAGCGCTCGCCGGTCGCTGCCGCGGCACCGTTCACTTCTATATATTTTCCCTCTTTTTTTTTAAACTAATTTTAAGTCATGCTGATAGATATAACGTACCTATTTCCGGACAGAATGTATTACGGCTCGTACACACTGGCACAATATCGCGCCAGTGTGTACGAGTCTTTATGGCTCACTCCTATCTACTCCACCCGTATTTTAATGTAAACTACATTCGTTGCAAATAAATTATTGTTTGATTGGTTGATAAATATGTTGCATTTCACGCCACTTGTGGCACCCCAACCAAATGAGATAGGTTAAGCTAGAACTGTGAACAACCGCGCGTGAGCCGAGCGAGCGAGCGATCGGTGCCGCGGCACGGCGGCAGTGGCCAGCGAGCGCTACTTCCAAATTGCACTAAAAGTTCTTAGACTTTTTTTGCGTGGTCACTACTTTGTTTGATTTGTTGTATGCCGCCATTTATGTGGTCAGACCAGATCATGATGACATGGTGACCAGCGGTTGATGTTCTATTCTATGAAATACCACCATTTTATGAAATGGTCGAACACTTCATGAAATCATCAATTCTATTACCTAGCGATTTAAAGGACGGATAAATCTGGCCTAGCACAGACAAAGAGTTTGTTTTGTTGTAAAAATAACTGATAATATTTAAAGTCGCACCACAGCTTTCGTTATTTGCCAAAACATTGCAGAAAATATTTCAATTTAAAAGATTAATATTTTGAATCAAGTATTCAGGGAGATATTTATGTTGCTCGGTTTGGAAATATGATGGTAATTCCGACGTGCTTTTTGTAAAAATTGATATGATTCCATATTTTAGAATTTACAATATTAAAACTATATAATTATGCGTATTGAATAATAACTAGACTTTAATTTTTAAATCAAAAGAGATGTCCAGTCTTAAAAGCACGGCAATGGGAGCACGTTGTTATCTTTCATAATTATTATTGTCACTGCTCGTCATAATATGTCATTTAAATGCTTTGCACAGACCTTTATCTAACATAGAGGGTTTTACAAGATAAACAATGCCACGCATTTTTTTTTCTATAAGACATACCTGTGTTACAAAGAGCAAAGGGCTTTAATACCTATATAATTATGCCATGAGTTATTTTTTGTGTAGACTGTAAGTCATTGTTGCAATGTTGCACTTTATCATGGTATCTTTTGAAGTATTTTTTCTGATATTATTCTAGAATCGATAGTGGAATATACCAATGCAAAAGTATGCTAATCTAAATCGCAGGTATCACGTGGCCAACACATAGGTACATTTTCTGTATGTCTAAATAAACAATGAAATTTGAAATAAAAGCAGTTTTGAGGCTTTTGTTCTTAGTTGGATTAATAATATTATGCTCTGGTAGAAAAAACCTCAATGATGTATGGACTCCTGAAAGCACTGGTATAGAAATCTTTCGAGGGAGGTGTAGTTTCTGTCAGTCTATTCCATCAAAACCAGCTAAGTATGGAATAAAAATGTAATGCACTAGTAGATGCAAAAACATTTTACACAATGCACCTAGAGATTTACTGTGGTAAAGAACCCGATAACATTCCATTTGCGGTCAGTAACAAGACATAGGTATAACCTCGTTGTTCGTATGGTGAATTGCGTTTTTGGGTCGGCGAGAAATATTACGATAGTCAACTATTTGGATCGTTCAGAAATATTACGATGGACAACTTTTTGGATCGGCGAGAAATATTACGATGGACAACTTTTTGGGTCGGCGAGAAATATTACGATGGACAACTTTTTGGGTCGGCGAGAAATATTACGATGGACAACTTTTTCACTAGTTTTGAAGTTACTGAAAATTTGCTAGAAAGACATAAAAAACTATAGTTGGTACTTTGACAGCTAATAAAACATGCATTCCGTCTTCTTTAACGTTATAAACAAGAGCCCACTGCTCACGGTTTAGTTTTCAAAAAGATATCTCTTTAGTTTCTATGTAGGTACCGAAGCTATGTAAGCACGTATAATTGTGTAATGCCGAATCGTATAATTTATGATGACCAAGAAATAAACGAAGATACGGGAATCAAACGAAAGCAGTCTATGCTTTCCTAATAAACTAATAAAAGTGGAGTGAATTTAAGTAATTGACAATGCAGACTACGTGCCTCGTAAGTAAAGCCTCGTGCAAGCAGGCAAGACGCGACTCTAACAATACAAATTCTAAGAAAGCTTCACGGTAGAATAGTTACCGGTATCGCGTCGCGCCAGTCTGCACGAGGCTTGTTAGCGCTGGCGTAAGTGCCCCTTACTATATTTTTTGTACACCTACAATATATCACGCAGGCATCAATGCCATGATTTTACAGATGTTGCATTATAATTATGCATCATCTGTAAAATAAAATCTCATCATAGAAGAAATTTCATTCGTAATTTGGGAATGGTTTTGATAGACGAAACATTTGAGAAACTGCTACGACATAATCCTGATTATTACTCACATACACTACACGTGTCACCTGATATTAATATATTATGCGAAGAGCCTGGCTTCGTTATCGTTATCAGTAATCCATTTGTCAAATGTGTAGGTACACAGCTTTTAGTGTCACTTGACTGTATTTTGTTCAGAGTGTGAGATATGGTTGAACTTTATTTATATAATTTACTTTATTGTACACCGTATAGGGGAGCTCGTGGCTAAGTAATAACAGCTGCACGGATCCAACCATCAGGTTAAGCTGCGCTTGCCGGGGTTGGTCCGTGGATGGGTGACCATCTTTACATACCGAGACTCCTCCGTGCTTCGGAAAGCACGTTAAGCCGTTGGTCCCAGCTGTCATTCGTGGATCTTTGACAGTCGTTACGAGTCGTCAGAAGCCCGATAGTCTGCCAACCAGTCTTACCAAGGGGCTATCGTATTACCCAGTTACTGGCTTGTGGAGGTCAGATAGGCAGTCGCTCCATGTAAAAGACTGGAAGCCGACCCCAATATGATTGGGAAAAGGCTAGGTATGAATTTATTGTACACCAGAATATAAAACTAAAACTTAATGTGTAAACAAGCCGTGCGCCTGACGGGATTTCCTATTGGTAAAAATGAATACCAGAATGCCCGCAAAATTCTGTCGTATTTTTTTATTTAAATTCTTTATTCGAATAGCTCATCAAAAAATATTTGGCCTAGGTGTTGAGAGGGAGGCGTGAAAATTGATTCGCTGTTACAGTAGATGAGGACCTCTAGACCCAGCGGTTTAAGGCTCCAGCAGACGGGCGCGACGCAACACCGGTAGCACTATTTCCGTGAAGGTTTCATCACGAATGTATTCCCCGAAGGGTTAGGCAGAGGTGTGCCTATAGTAAACCCACATTTCTCCAGTTATGTTTAAGTCCCATGTAATAGGTGGTGAGCCTATTGCCATCAACCGGGCAAAAATCCAGACTCCAGGCTGCTACTGAGCAACTTCCTACTTCTTGTAGCAAGTAGGTACTACAACACCACACACACACACAAACACAACACACATCCTACACAATCACACAGTTGTTGTGCTACCACCCAGATCTCTATTTGGAATTCTTAAATTTATTCTAACTAATCAAGGTACTTACTAACTTTACGTCCGGTCTGTTTTAAATCTACTTACCAATTTCTTAAAATCAAACAATTATGGTCATCACTCATCACCTAAACCCACAGATAATTTTGAAGCTTTAGATCGCAATCATTCAACTTACATACTCACGCCTTTTTCCCATGGTAGGCAGAAACTACAGAACGCCACCTGCTACGATCCTTACAAACTCCTTTTGCTTTGATCATTCAACTTTCAAGGAATATTTAAAATCCTTCGTAAACGAAAACCAAGATAATTGGCCTATATAAGTGTGTGTAGCTATTCTAAATTGCTAACCTAAATATAACACAAAACATGCAACAACAAAATTTACTCCTTTCGAGTTAATATATTCGGTCACAACCCTCTCTCTATTCTTAATGAACTTAGTAAAATTAAATTAACCTAGTACAATATATTCAGACTATATTAGAATGTTACAACATAAATTTGAATACACAAGAGAAAAAGATCTGGAAAATATACAAAAATCCTAAAATCATTACGATTCTCACACTAAAATCACCACCACATTACAAAAAAGGGGACTACGTCTACCTTAGTAAAGTTACCCCAGAGGCTCAAAAAGGCACTATCGTCTATCTGGAAAGAATGGAATCATCAAAGATCACGATACTAACACAGTTTCGCTTCAACAGACGTCATGTGGCTCATCATTTCGATCAAATGAAATCCGCGGTAGCTAAACACCGTGTATTACCGTTAGAAATCGATTAAGATAAGAAAAATTAGAGATAAATTAATTATTAACTCAAACTCAAACTCAAACTCAAAGCATTTATTTCAATTAAACCAATTACAGGCACTTTTGAATTGTCAAGGAGTCAGTCAGTCAGAAAATATGAAGCTAGATGCCCATTCCAAAGCGTAGTAGGTACCTATGGAGAAGAACGGGCAAGAAACTCCACGGACACTCTTTTAAATCAAATAAATTGTTACAAAAATTGGTTACATCATTCATGTTGAAATTACTTATACATGTGAGAACAATGTAGAAAGACGTGCATAAAAAAAAAAAGCGTCCGTACATAAAAATAAAAACAATTCAAAAATTACAAATAAGCCATGGCAGCTAAGAGATGACCAGCCCCAACTGACGGCGCCCGTTCACGAACATGACGCATGGATTAGCACCATTCAGCTCAACCATTTTGAAGGGAGCTAAATGATCCAACACACACGCCACCATCAGCGAGACATCTGAGTGAGCATGACATACTCACAGCCGCCAGGGCACATTCAAGTCAATGAAAGACATAATATTACCCGGTAAATGGTAGCTCTATAGTACATAGTACTCACATATGTGCTATGCAATTATATAATGCAAAAGAAATTGAGTCTATACAATGCAAAGATGTTCTTACAATCTTCAGCAGCTCCAACAGACTTTTCGAATGTTAATCAATTAGTTGTGGTTGTGGAGCAGGACCAGCATTGGCCCAAGCATTTTTATCAGTGATATAATCCCCTAACTTATAATATGCCTGCCTGCATAGTGTGCGTTTTATACATGTTTTGAATCTCGTCTCATTCAGTTGAAGTATGTGGGGAGGAATTTTATTATAACATTTTAAACAGTACCCCATGAAAGATGAGTCTACTTTAGCCAGTCTGAAACCTGGTTGAACTAATAGGTCCCTATTTCTTGTACTATAATTATGTCTATCACCTCTTTTACTAAAAAGATGTAAATTTTTTCTTACATACATGATGTTTTCATAGATATATTGACAAGGTACCGTCATGATGTTAATATCTTTAAACAGTTCCCTTAGAGAATCACGCCTGCGGAGATGATATATGGCTCTGATCGCTCTTTTCTGCAGAATAAAAATAGACTCGATGTCTGCAGCCCGTCCCCACAGTAAAATACCGTAAGACATGATACTATGAAAGTAACTAAAATATACCAGTCTCGCGGTATCTACATCAGTAAATTGACGGATTTTTCTGACAGCATATGCTGCTGAACTTAGCCATCCTGCAAGAGATGTTAAATGAGGACCCCATTGTAGCCTTGAGTCGAGCGTGATCCCCAGGAAAACGGTTTTATCGACGAATTCTAGTTTCTCTTGATTCAATACTATCTCACAATCATTACTTTTTACATTAGGTAAAGAAAATTTTATGCACTTAGTTTTTTTCCCATTTAATACTAAATTATTAGCAGTGAACCAATTTTGGACCTGCAGTAGGGCGTTATTCACGTCGTCAAAATTTGTAGCACATCTATCTACCTTAAATATTAATGAAGTATCGTCAGCAAATAACACCATTTGTGGTTGATTTTTTAATAAATGGAGTAGATCATTAATATACACTAAAAAGAGGAAAGGACCCAATATCGAGCCTTGTGGTACACCCATTTTTACTTTTAAACCTAGTGAATTTATACTGTTTATTTGAACTTGCTGTTAACAACTATTAGCCAGTAATTATATACTTAGGTCTTTAGCTTAGTCTAACTGATTTCATTTATTCTATTTTGCGCCTCGTTCAATGCGCATCAGCCTGCGTAGCATTACTACCGTAGAAACGCGTTTTATCGACGGAAGAATAGACACAGATAAACCATCACAATCTGTGATTTTGTCTATTCTTCCG
Organism: Eupsilia transversa; assembly: GCA_914767815.1. NCBI lineage: Eukaryota > Metazoa > Arthropoda > Insecta > Lepidoptera > Noctuidae > Eupsilia > Eupsilia transversa. The sequence continues at coordinate 6,501,012 of OU611880.1, forward strand.
TCGACAAAACCCGTTTTTACGGCGGGCATAATACGCGTGGCAGAACTTTATCAAGCGACTTCCTTCTAGTTCCGGCCTACAAGGAAAATTTAAAGCAATTAAAGGAGAATGGGGGGAGGGCTAATGATAGTAGAATGATCGCTATCCAGACTTGCCTAGTCAGCATTTAGTAACTTACAACCAAATGAATATAATTATCAATTGATTTGCACGCCGCCAATTCGGTCTGAAAGTCCTAAATCATACATTTTCCATTGTCAACTAATTCCTGTTCCAAGGTCTCTAAGAAATCAATAAACTATGTTTCTTTTTCAAAAACACGACTCGCTAGGCTCGCTCTTGCATCGGTAAGTTGCTTTTTTTTTTTAAACTCATCGAATTTTTTCTCGAAAACTAGGTGTTTGCTAGCTGACATTTTGCAAAAGCGTTCTATATCTACGAAAATTTGAAGCTTCTCACGCGCGGTCCATAGTACCTACAGCGGAACATAAATATTTACGTTCCTAACCTAAAAAACAACGCTTGTTATTAAAAAAAACCTGCCAAGTGCGTATCCGACCACGCAAATGTAGGGTTCCGTAGTTGGGATGAATTTATCCCAAGAACAAACTTTACACATGTTCTACCATACATTCCAACTGAAAATGTAAGTTTGTACGAACAATATTGTGAGATATGCCATGTCATTTTAACGTGGACTTCTTATAGGTTTTCCTTTAAATCTATGTATGGAACTGTTTTCAGTATTAAAAAAAAAAATAGTATCTGTAGTTTCGGAGATAACGAGGGGGGATGGTAAATTTTCAATGCTCCAACATTTTGGTGAGTTTTTTTATAATTTAATGATGGCATAACTTACTGGTGCTGTTCTTCAGGAAAGACAGGTGGATAGGTAGGTAGTACTTACTAGCCGTTGACTTCGAGTTGGCCGTTACCTCCCTCCGCGCTTACACCAATAAAAAAAAAGCAATGGTCTAGAAAAAGTTTTGAAAACTGTTTCCAGACCATTTTCTTCTTTCACTTTCATACAAATATTTATTATATTTTGCAACTTCAACAGTACCTAATGACCGAACGTAAGACTACAACAGTTGCAACTGTGCAATATTAATTCGGTATAATTAATTCGGCACATCATTTGTATCGGTACCTAGGTAACTTATTTTCTAATCGGAAATTATAACATTTTCAAACAGTTACACGGCAATGAATCAGATGTTTGATACAATAAAACTGACCTGTTGATACAGACGAGTAACGTTGCCAGATCCGTAATACTGACGTGATATCATGAATATTTAATGACTCCCGTCATCTTTCACGGCGATTATGTTAAAGTTAAACAAAACACACAAATAAATTACATTATCGTTGTTACTGCCACAAGCGAACACGTATTGTTATCGTACAGTTACTTAAGTTTTATAACGCGTTTGTAGAAAACACCGATTTATAGTACGGAGTGCTCAAAGTACGGGCGGGAACTGAGTTCGTGAAAACTGTTAGCTCGCGGACGGCGACTCGTCAACTGATCAAATCAACTGAAGTGAGCTGCGCCAACCCGCCTGTTGCCGGGGTACCGTGGCTCGCTCCTCCAATAATGGCACGTCGCGCCGCCGCGCCGCCCGCCCGCGCGCCGGAATCTACAGTTTTCATGTTTGTGTAACTTTTACGAAATAATAATGGTCCATTTTGATGCAAGTGTTGAAAGTTTGTCACAGCACTTAAGGTTTACAGCCCAATGATACCATCATTATGAACAGATTTCACAATAGAACCAACACGAAAACCACGACAACAGAAAACTGCCGTGCCAAACATTTTGTATGGAAATGTAAGGAAGCGCTGGCTTTCTTCGCGAATTCAAGGAGTTTTGTTTTTTGGTTTTTCGAAGTAGGTACCTACCTACTAATGTTTAATATTCATTTCGTACTTTCATCGCGAAAATTAATACCTACATACCTACTAAAATAATTATTAAAGTGTACCTAAATTAAAAATGTAATATTATTTTAAGTGTTTGTAACAAAAAGTAATGTTGATAATATTGGAGTTCAGTGTTATTTCAATATAAAGATGTAAGGTTTCTTGAAAATGAAAAATAATATTTATTCTTTGTTAAACATGACTTTTACGTATTACATTGACATTCTGAGAACACATCAACGCCACTCACGACTATAAAACGAAACTAAGTAAAATACCTCTAAGGACACCTTTAAATTTATTTAAGTATTCAACAGATAAAAATAAATGGTTTGACGAAATATAATATTTATTTATCATATTTTATTAATTTACACAGTTTATATAAATTCACAGGCTGCCTCGTAGGTCGAGCATGAGGTCAAGGATCGATTCCCGGGTCGGGCAGTGTTATTGGGTTTTTCCATCTGGAATTCCTTAGTAGCAGTCCGGAGTCTGTATTTGTGCCCGGTTGATGGCAATAGGCTCGCCACCTGTTACATGGGACTTAAACATAACTGGTACTATAGGTACACCTCTGCCTAACTCTTCGCGGAATACAGGCGTGATATTATTTTATATTATATTCACCAACTTTTTAGGCAAAAAGGTGTGAAGGCTGAGACTTAAAAAAATATGTAAATCTGACAAAGTGTGTTGAAAAATAAAGCCTCGTGCACACTGGCGCGACGCGACGGCGCGGCTGCGCGACTCTAACAATAGAAAACTTCACGGTTGAAAAATTACCGGTCTCGCGTCCGTCGCTCCAGTCTGCACGACAAGGCTTCAGACATTCAAAATGTAGTAACTAATAATTATTTTACTTTCGATTTAATTTTCAGAACGCAATACCTACTCGATGTTTACATACTTATTAAACAATGAGATTTAAGTTGACAGTATTTTAGAAAAACTATTGTCGTTGTGTTTTTAAGTGGACTGAAGTACGTGCGTGTGTTAAACTTGTGACTAGTTTCTTGTTATTTCCTTCTTAATTCTCGGTAATGTAGTGACAATATTTAATCATTTATCATAAAGAGAGGAAGAAAGAGAGTATACAGCTTGACAAAACCGGCCAATTGCGTGTCAGACCACGCACAATGAAGGGTTTCTGGGATGGATTTACCCCAAAACAAACTTAACATTGTAGTTGAAAAACATCATCATCAATCTCACGATCAATTCTGCAAATATCAGTACGTTGGTATTAAATATGAATAAATAAAATTATTAATTACCATCATCGTATTATGGTATTTCTTGTTTGCTGATATCAGCGAAGAATTGGATTACAAAAATGTCTGCAAAAGGTTTGTATATGAAATAAAATTAAATGACTTATGACTTCGTATCACGTGCGACAAAATTTTTTTTTTTTAGATTTTGACGCTTTTTTTCCCTAATTTTCTTTTTTCTTAAACCACCCCAGTAATGAGGAGAACAAAAGAAAAAAAAACCGTTCGAGCCATTTTCGAGTTTTTGGGAGACTATAATAAGTGAGATGATAATAATATAATATAGATAGATGTCCATTGACGTAGGTACTGTTAATTATTTATTTATTTATTTATTTATTTATTTATATTCCTTCTTGTCACAGTCACGGTGTGCAACTGCCGACTAATTATATTCTGCGTTCCTATGTATAAATCTGTTCATACCATTCCCCTTCTAAAAAGCTTATTTTATTCACGCAAAACAGTGAATAAAAAGCTTTTAATCACTGTTTTGGTGCTCTCCTGGTGACCCCCATCTCAATGCTATACAACCTCCTTCCGAAAAAAGTAATGTGCATTTAAATTAATTTCGACGGCACGGTTGGTGTAGTGGTTAAGCGATTGACTATTGCGCTGCGTGTCGCGGGTTCGATTCCCGCACGGAACAAATATTTGTATGACCTACATGCAGTTGTTCCGGGTCTGGCTGTTTGTGTATGTCAGTTTAAATGTTTGTAAACGCACCCACGATACAGGAGAAATTCCGAGTGTGGGGTAAAGTAAAAAAAAAAAAACTTTCTTTTCTACATATAATATGTATATTTTCGCTTAAATGTTTCTTTTTCTCGTAGTCATGGTATAAAGTATAGTATGCAACTCTTGAATAAAACGGATTTATATCGAGGGCCATGAATCACTCGCGTCGCTCAGGATTCTAATACTTGAATCACTCGCTGGTCGTGATCCAGTCGTTAGAATCCTTCACTTGCTCGTGATTCATCTATGGCCCTCGTTTTAAATCCATCCTTTATTCACTAATTGCTTACTATTGTTTTTATGTTTCTTATTCATGGTATCTTAACTTTTTGTATGCACGTGATTCTGTGACAAATAAATCTATTTTTCTTTCTTTATTTCTTTCTTTATTAACCTGCCTAGTTTTTGCATGTTTGATGTGGGCCAACTCGATTTGTTGCCTAGTGATAGGTAATTATCTAAATATCTCATTTGTACGAGTAGGTAATATTGATTTATTCTCATCTGGTCATGGCTGAAGCTTTGGAAGATCTTACTGAGACGGAAACAGAAAATCAACCTGAGACGCAAACAGAAAATCAACCTGTTGACGAGTAAGTATGTTTACCTTGACGATTTATACCTTGATGTATGCCTTGACGCTCTATACCACTGCTCTAAGGGAAAGGTAGAACTAGCAATTGAAAAGAGATGGTGAGCAACGAGCAACAAGTGCACAACTGCGGTGAGCGATTACTCGCTGGTATGCGTATGTACCGCGTGAGTCTTTTCTGCCCACCAAGCGAATGTCGCTGAGCGAGTACTCTCTTTGATAGCTCTTGTCTCTGCGACAAACGAGTACTCGATGGTAGTGTGAACAGTCAGCGATCAACTAATAATATATGAATCTCTTAGTTATACAGGACGTACAATCTTTTGTACTTTAGAGGTATGACGAACAGGGTAAAGTGCACTCATGCTCTATAGAAAAGGGAGGATCCTCCGACCAGACCGGTGTCGTGTCTGGTGGGCAACTGCCCAACGATTCGCGGGATGTCGCTACACCCCCGTCGGGGGGTGCGGCCAGCGGGATCAGAGCATCGCTCCTTGCCCGCGGATGCTGTACGGTGGTCCGCTACAACGGACCCCTCAATTTGTTTGCATAGTTGCGGCAATGGAAATGGGCGCGTATTATCGCGCCCGCATGTGTAGCTGCATATGTAGCTTCGTAAGCGCGTCGTGACGCCTATAGTGGCATTGCTTTCTTCACGGCACCTCGGCGGTCTGTCCCTACCAGGTGAGACCCCCAGTTACCTGGGGGAGGCCCAGCGAGGATAACCAGCATCGTGGGTGCCGACCCGGCTAGCCTACGGGCATATGTAGCCTCCTCTCGCCCTGCTCACAGAGCTAGCCGTTTACAGATTGAGAGTGAGGCTGATATGAATGTGTGAGCGGTTTGTGCTGTAAAGTACCACCGCTCAGTGTCAGTGTGCGCCGCAAGCGCTCCCGCGCCGCGGCTGCACACTTGATGTAGGTGCATGTGGAGTTAAGGTTGTCTGTATTAGTTGCGTAGCATGCCTATATTAACCTAGAACACGCCGCGTAACAGATGTGAGTGTACATCTGTAGAGTAATTTTATTACGAGTGCTGCGCGTGTAACCGAGTGCGCCCCACCCGTGATGTCATGTAGGGCGTCGGTGTCATCGTCCGGTTTGGACGGAGAGAGGCGACCTTATTCCTAAGGCTGCGGTCATTCCAGCGCCTCCGCTTGACTCTCTATCCATGGTACAAAGTTAGTAGCATGGATAGACCGTCAAGGATGACGGTCTCCACATCCTGACCCTGTCTGACGGCCCTTATCAGGTCCATCAGCAGCTGAATGGCACAGGCTGTGATTTCCTTCTTGCTGTTCGCGCCGGTGCTGCCACCGTTCGCTTGTGCGGTGAACTTGCGCGTTTCCGCGTTCTGCCGCTGCGGCTCGGTGGCGCTTACGCGCGAATCTTTGACGAAGCTTAGTGCGGATACCACACTACGCCTCACTGTGCTGTGTGGTACCGCATTCCTCCGCTGCGCCGTGCCGGCGCTTATTGGAGATCGCGTGTATTTCACAGCCTGTGTTGGTTGTGAGGCAGGCCCTGCCTCAGGGATATTTTCCTTGGTCGCCGGGGGTGGGTTTCTTCCTCCCCTTCTCCCCGCGTCTTCTCTTTCTCCGTCCGGAGGAAGAGGCTTGGGCTTCCTTGGTCCTTGGTGGTGGGCTCGTTGGCCGGCGCCATCAGCGTCGGTCCACAGGCCTCCAGCTGCACTGCCCAACGATTGATGTCGGATAGTCTTATATATGTTGATTGCGCAGTAAACTCTAATAGCGCGATGCAGGATTTGTGTGACGTCAGATCTTTGATGAGTAGTTCGCATGTGGCGTTGTAGATGCCGCCACAGTACGTTTCATAAGCGAGAAAATCGTTGATATTGGCTTCCTCGTTGGCGGTGAGACAGGTCGCATATTAGAAAACCTATATTAGAATGGAGAGATGGGAAAAACTCGCCTATAATTTTTATGAGTGTCTAGGCCGCATGATGGCCGCAATCTTTATCCTCAGAACGTGTACTATGTAAAACAGGGTGCATAAGGACGCCGTTGAATTGTCGTGCAAACAATTGAAATGGCTTTAACGTTGAAATAATAATATTTTGCTGATGACGAGTACACTATCCTTAATTATAATCCGGTAAACAACTTTTTGAATTTTTGGATTCAGAAGAACCAAATCTATCGATTTATACGGTTTTGGCCATAAAACGATGAGGCAAAAATTTTGGTCATGGCCTCTCGTACTACTAACAAGTAAAATAGCAATGAATTAAAATTATTTTTAATGACGTATTCTAGGAAAACACAAATTTTCATTTTCAAAAAAAACATAAAACTTAGGTAGTTTTACTGGCGCCTAGGCTTTATGGCGTGCAAATAGCTCACACTATCACGTCCTGCCGGAAATACGCATAGTTACCAATATCACTGTTATTAATCATAAAATACCTATAAAAGATTCATTCGGATTCACATCTGAATACTTAATCCCTCTTTACATAATACTTACTTACCTACGTTTCATTTATCGCAGGGCTGAAGATCCAAAAGTCCCATGGCGGAGAAAAGTTATACTGTTCCTAAGCACTCACTGGAGTGGCCTGATTTGCCTGTTCACTCCGCTTATATTAATTCTCGTTCTCACACCTTTCCCTCCAAAGGTTAGTCTTATCACACATTCATTATTTTAGATGACACTAATTATATCCCCCGACCAATTTGACACTCACAACGGAGACTAGCGCAGCAATACGCAGGAGATATAGTCCACAACACAGATGTGTACAAAGTTAAGATTGCAGCCCCAAATTGCAATCAAATTATGACCCGTTCAAAAGTCTAGGAGAGCCCGAAACAACAATATATTTTATTATTTTTCAGAAATATCAGTGGTGTGCCTACACTCTTCTGTTAATGGCAATTTTCTGGGTAACGGAATGTATCCCTTTGCCCATTACATCTTTTCTCCCAATTGCAATTTTCCCCCTGGTTGATGTTATGGACACACGGACTACTTGTCAATGTTATATGAATGTGAGTACATACAGGGTGGCCGGAACATTGACGTCCAAAAGTAGTTCTATTATGCATAAAATAATCAGCTTCGAAAATATGATGAAAGTTATGAAAATGTTGGTCTAAAGTGAAAAATTTACGTCCAGTAAAGTATGACAAAAATTTTCAACTTTAAATTTAAAATCCTAGTAGTCTAATTTAAAGTTGAAAATGTAATTTAGACAATTTAAACATGAATTTTTCAGTTTAGACCAACATTTTCATAACTTTCATCACAGTTTCGAAGCTGATTATTTTATGCGAACTCGTTATGAAGATTCAGTTGCAAAAAAAAATCTCGGAAAAGTCTTTTTAAATTGGTCAGGTCGAAGATTCAAAAAAAATCTGAAAAACAAGTCATAACTCGAAAACTATCAAAAGTCGCGGACCATACATGGGGGTCATTCGGATACCCCACGATACGAGGGAACTAAATTTTATTTTTGGACGTCAATGTTCCGGCCATCATGTATATTATGAGAATAATTTAAAATAAATTTTAATTAAAAACAGTTCCCCAGAACAGATCCTTTTTCTTCGTTTACCACATACCACTACCATATACTGAGACTATTATTAAGTTGGTTGGTTATCTAGAGCTAGTTTTAAGTACACTATTCTATCGCTTATTCTTTCTATTTTAATGATGTTTTGTTTTAGTGTTTCGTCGAAAATGATGCCAATTCCGTTCCTTGTTCTTGATGTGCCGTTAAACAATAGTTGATAGTTCCTACCAATATTTCTAGATTTTGAACCTTTCCACTTAAGTTCTTGTACAGTCGCCGTCAGATATAATTTGTAGCAGACGAGGTGACCAAATACTTCTGAACAATTTAAAATGTCAATAAGTTCCATACAATAGAAGTTACCATTCTTATCAGAACATACTTCATTAATATCTAAGGAGATGCTTGTTAATAATTTCTATAAGTACATACAACTAACATAAATAATCTAAACACATGTTTTTCTGTGTTGACGTTGCGTATCTACGCAGACAAACACTAAGCGTACCTAGACCACCCCATCTGCGTAGATACACTTGACGATGTAAGGGTGCAGATATTTGGTTTAGTTGTGTGTATATAAATTATTGACAAGCATCTGCTCTGATATTAGATACTGAAGTAATGAATGTTCAAATATTAATGGTAACTTGTAGTGTATGGAACATAATGACATTTTAAATCGTTCAGAAGTATTTGGTCACCTTGTCTGCTACAATATATCTGACGGCGACTGTACACAACAGATATTTATATTTCGCCTATGTAATGTATTTGCCAGTTCTTGGGTGCGTCCTGTCAGGGAACCGATGTTCCATGCGCATGTTATCTGCGTTACGTCTTGATTCGTCGCTTGGGGGACGCGTTCCATAAAGTACAGTGGAGCCAATATTTACGTTAATAAGCTAAAAAAAAATGGTTGTGGGGGGTTCAGGAGAGCCTCTAGAACCCCCAACCTCACATTCTTTCTAGCGAGGCGGCAAGTTTCTAATCCTAACCAGAGCATTCCCCTATCCGCCACCTAGGACACGCTGTTCTCTAGATGTGAGGCTCGCCCGAAAATAGCAGTTATTTAACTTTGACATGTTTTATTTTAAAACTCAGGATACCGTTCTAATGTTCTACGGAAGCATGGTGCTTGCATATGCCGTTGAGCAGTCAGGATTACACCGAAGGCTGGCGTTAAATGCTATACGGATTATTGGCTACTCACACTACAGGTCTTTCTTTGATTTTGTGATTAGACACCACTAAGATTATTTTATTTTGAAATTTCGGATTTGTTTGATTTTGACAAAAAATATGCAGATTGCTGTTCGCGATGTCTTTCACGACTATGTTTTTCTCGATGTGGATCACTAATACCGCAGCGACAACTATGATGGTGCCTATAATTTTTGCCTTGTTACGGATTTTTGAAAATGTGAGTATTGTCGGTCATTTAATATTATTTATGACACGTTACGTACTTACACCACTGAGCTCGGAGACGCCGCGGCAGCCGCTCTGCTGTCGGCGGCTGACGTGGCGATTCCGCGAACTCTGCGTAAACTTTATGAATTTCGTTCGAAAGGATGGCTGTTTTCACCCTGCGACGATAATCACACCGACGTATCGTCAGCTCGGAGGTCAACGATATCGGGACGATATCGATATGTGACAACATGTAACCAACAGCTTATTGTCATGCGGTATGCCACAGCAGACTCGAATAGTCGCGTTTCGCCAGCAAAAGCTTACATCGCCGCGCGATTCCAAAACTGTAATAGTACCTATATTCGAGGTAATAATGGCAGCAGTGAAAATTATGTGTACTGTTTTATCCGCCGATGTTGGCATGACAATCAATGTCGGCGAAGATACCGTTGGCTACACCGACACAGTGTGAAACTACCACTCCGCTGATATCGTGTCGTTATCGTTATCGTCCAATGTGAAAACGGCCATTGTCACTAGCTACATTTTCATTCGATTTTCATTTATTATAACCCTTCATAAACTCTCTTTCATATACATATTAAGCACCTATGGCCAGGGAACGTACAACCCCCGTTAAGAGTTAAGCTTTTTGAAGGGCTAAGCCGTTTATGAGGTTACCTTTATCATGATGTAACCCCTTGAATGGGTTCTATGCTTGAAACCCAGTAAAAGGGTTATCTTTTCCATATGGATAACCCATTGAATGGGTTCTTCATTTGAAACCTATTGAAAGGGTTACCCACATCTTATGGGATTTTCATCAACTGCATAGAAATACCCTATCGAAAGCCCTTTGAATGGGTAACCAAAATGGTCCCTGCCACCATAGCATCACCGAACTATGCACCTTTAGCTTTATTGAAATAATAATTCATAATGTTCGTATAATTGCAGCAAAACCTGCTAATAATATATGAAAAAGACAGTTACGGTGAAATGATAGCTTCCGATATAACAACTTGTTATTTTTGTGCTGTTTCTTTTTCAGCAACTGTGGGTGAGTTGGTTTTGTATCTCTTCGGTCCTGTGCGTACCTAGTTCGATACCTCAATGAATTCTTATTAAGGGCTGTACTCACTCACCATGAGCATTCCCTTTGCGAAGTTTTGCAAAAATTTGTTGCGCGAACATTTTGTTACGCAACGAATATTCATTTACGAAACAAACACTCATTCGCGAGCATTGCTTCAGTCTTTCCACAGGTACCTATTTAGCCTCAGATTTTGTGTCACAGTGATCTTTATTCTCATTGCTATAATGTGTTTTGAAGAATGTCACAGAAATAACCATTCGACGGTGATAAAGCATTTTCGTGGAGGACTTATAGCCCTCAGATATTTCAAAAGGAGATCCGCCAAATCCCATACAAAAAAACCCCAGGCCCGGCGCAAAAGAAATGTATCTCATATTTTAGAGTAATAATAGTAGAAATATTGTAAAGTATCGCTATTGCCAAATTCGGTGGCTAACTTAGTTTTTTTGCCCGGTGAAGTTTCATAAGCGCTAGATGTAAAAATATCTTTGTTCTGTGCTTAACTGTCGGAAATATGTCACTGAATTGACTAATCGGGGCGCCAGCGCCGCCACCGCCTAGCGGCGCTCGACAGAGTCTACATAACATAACGCTCGACTGGGGGTGAGCAGAGTTGGTCGGTTATAATTTTACTCGAACTGCAAACGGTTTTTAACCGACTTCCCAAAAAGGAAGAGGTTATCAATTCGGCTGAATTCTTTTTTTTTTTTTGTATGTGTGTTTGTTCACAACTCCGTCATTTATGAACCGATTTGGAAAATTATTTTTATATTTTTAAAGGGTATACTTCCCAGGTAGTCTAGTTGTCATCAAGTCAGGTTGTTTTTTTTTTGTTGTAAAAAAGTTTTATTTATCGCTTTTTAGTGGGTCGGTTTGTAATTTATCTTAGTTACAATAGCCTCATGGCTCATCAGCTCATAATATGAATTGTGACTAGCATAAATTGATTGGCAAACATATTAAAGTAATCGAATCGCAACCCATACAATAATTATTATTGAGTAGTTCCGGTAGGCATCTGTGAAAAATGGTGCTTTCCAAGAGCAAATGCACGAGTTACCATAAAAAATACCCAAATCGCTATAGGTGTGCCTATAATATTTGAAGAGTTCCCTCGATTTCTCCAAGATCCCATGATCAGATCCTGACTTGATGACAACAGGACCACCTGGGAAATATACCCTTTAAAAACATAAAAATAATTTTCCAAATCGGTTCATAAATGACGGAGTTGTGAACAAACACACATAAAAAAAAATAAAAAAAATCAGCCGAATTGATAACCTCTTCCTTTTCGGGAAGTCGGTTAAAAACCGTTTGCAGTTCAAGTAAAATTATAGCCGACCAACTCTGCTTATCCCCAGTCGAGCGTTATGTTATGTAGACTCAGTCGAGCGCCGCTAGGCGGCGGCGGCGCTGGCGCCCCGATTAGTCAATTCAGTGACGTATTTCCGACAGTTAAGCACAGAAAACAGATATTTTTACATCTAGCGCTTATGAAACTTCACCGGGCAAAAAAACTATGTTAGCCACCGAATATGGCAATAGCGATACTTTACAATAATTCTACTATTATTACTCTGAAATCTGAGATATATTTCTTTTGCGCCGGACCTGGGGCAATTTTGGCGGAACCCCTTTACTTCTGAATGTTATTCTGATTTATATTCTGTTTTTAGGAGGAATTGGTACTTTAGTGGGCACTGCTACTAATTTAGTCTTCAAAGGGCTCTTCCAAAGGTAAATTAACTAATAATTAGAGACTATGCAAAACATTAATCGTCTCGTAAACAGAATTTTATTTTAATAAAAATATTTAAAATATTTATACTAGCTGCACCCCGCGGTTTCATTCGCGTAAGTCCTTGATGCGGTGGGAATAACGGAATAAAATCTATGTACTAATCCAGGTCATGGTCTCCCCATGTGCTAAATTTCATCCAAATCCGTTCAGCCGTTTTAGTGTGAAAGCGTAACAAACAAACAATTGGTTGCAAGCAAACTGAACAAAAAACTTTTGAGTTTGAAGTGGCGGTGCTTGGTGGGGTCTATGTCCAGCTGATGATGATGTCATAAAATGTGTTATTTCAGGACATATCCAATGGCACCGGAATATTTATCATTTCCGAAATTCTCTGCATTTACAATCCCTTACATGCTCCTGCTAGAAGCTGGAATATATTTTTACCTAATAGTTGTTTATTTGGGATTTCTCAGGTGTGTGTAACTTATTTTCATAATTTTCGTAAAGGTATTAATTACTTCTGCTTAAAGTGTTTTGTTAATGTTTCTTGTACTAATAATATAAACAGAGTGTCTAATTACTATGTAATGCATAATCACTGGTCAGTTTCCCTCACTCGTCGGTTTATTTAATTTGTGGATTAGTCAGTTTCCCTACTGATTGGTCACCTTTTTCGATTACTGAATAATCTAAACAGTGACCACGTCTTACGACTTACGTGAAGTCGACAGTTCCCAATGTTTGCCAGTTTCCTTGATTCTTCGAGTTTATTCCATTAATCAAGCCAATTATATTCGTTAGAAAACTGCACACACGTCTGCAATTCTGTTTTATTTTTTACGTAACGTCTTGTAAGCCAAACATGCTAAATACCGATTTATGTTAAAAAATACAGTCTATGAAACAATAAATAATTTCAGGCCTAAGAGTCCAGCTGCTCAAAATGCAGAGATATCTGAAGAAGGAGTTCTAGCCGCTAAGAATGTTGTTGAAGAAAACTGGAAAAAATTAGGGAAAATCACTTTTTGGGAAATTGTAAGATATTATTACTAATCTTGATTAATTTTGCTGCTATAGAATAGGTCCTACTAAAATTTCCTCTTACTTTTTTTTTTTTTTTTGATGGGGAAATCATACATGAATAAAACCCACCCGTGTTCCTTCAGTTGCCTGTGAGCTACCCATTGCTCACCGCCCGCAAGCCCGCGCCTGCGGTGGCCGGGAATCAGCCAGGGATTCCCAACGTCCAGGGCGTCTCCTACGGCGGCTAGGGGCGTGAGGGCGCGAACTTTACCTTTAACTAACATTACTACTAACTACTACCTATATTTAAAGTTGTGAGACTGACGTCGCCTCTTTCTGCACGACGGACGCTTAACACGTTTGAAGGAATTTACGAACAAGCCGACAGTCAGTGGAGGATCAGGCGCTCGTATCAAGCGGCTTGGCTCGCTGCGCTGAATACTGTAACGCGTTACAAAAACTTGAACCTACATTACAAACCACCTAGCTTCTGACGTTTCATAAGTGCCCATGCAGGTATATGTGTTTTTTTTTTTTTTTTTTTAACACGTTGCCATCAACAAGTAATACAGAGGACGACCAAAATTTTTGCATCATTAGCTAACCTATACGGCCGAAACCTTATAAAATTGATAGATTCTTTATTCTTTATCTAACATAGATTTTAAGTTATTGTTACTAGTACTATTATGTAGTGTGTGTACCTACTTGTATGTGTAGCCTGAAATAAACAATGTCATGTATAAACAGTGCCGTCCTTTTCCAAACGCGCGCAATTACGAAATATGCCGAAGGAAAATTGGCAACTCTGTGTGCACAATTAACAATTCGATATTGACATTGATTGTTATTATAATAAAATTATGACCATCATAAAACACAGGTTGGACAAATCAGACTTTATTCCAGCAATCAGGTACATTGTCACCCTAAAATTGTGAGAACCGTTAGTTTACTCGTATAATTTAACGGAAAGAATACCTATCATTTCCGTTAAATTATAAACTGTCGAAAAATTGTGTACTACGGGTGAAATGGATAGAACAGTGACCAAACGCGCGCGAGCCGAGCGATCAAAGCTAGCGGCGCGGCGCCGCGTCAGCGGCCGGCGAGCGCTACTTACCAATTGCTCGTCACTACGCAAGCTATTTAGTATTGGCGCAAGGTGCGTTACGTCCCAAGCTAGTTTTATTTGGGTATTATTTCCGTTAGATTATAAACTATCGAAAAATAATGCATTAACAATGTTAAATTGCAGTTCACAATTTTTCGACAGCTTTTGTAAGTACCAATGATATTCCGCAGGAGTCCTCCGAGCACCAGGATTCCATGGACACCTTAGCGTTTTATATATTTAATTACACTAAGCTAACTAAAAAAGAGGAGCTCGTGGTTAAGTAATAACAGCCGCACGGGTCGATCCATCAGGATAAACTGTGCTTGCCGGGGTTGGTCCGTGGATGGGTGACCATCTTTACGTACCGAGACTCCTCCGTGCTTCGGAAAGCACGTTAAGCCGTTGGTCCCGGCTGTCATTCGTGGACCTTTGATAGTCGTTACGAGTCGCCAGAAGCCCGAAAGTCTGACAACCAGTCTTACCAACAAGGGGTATCGTTACCCAGTTACTGGGTTGTGGAGGTCAGATAGGCAGTCGCTCCATGTAAAATACTGGTATTCAGCTGCATCCGGTTACACTGGAAGCTGACCCCAACATGATTGGGAAAAGGCTAGGCAGAATGACTAAGCTAACTAAAAAAACTTTTTTTTTTTTGTTACAGATGGTTATAGTATTATTTAGTGGCGCTATGATGTTATTCTTCTGTCGCTCACCACAAATATTTTACGGATGGGGTGAATGTATTTCTGATTACTTCAAGTTAAACGATTATAAATTGTACGTAAAAAAATGTTATATTATTATTTTAAATCTAATACAGGCACAACATGTAAGCTAAAGTAACGTTAAGGCTAAGACGCGGGCGATACAGGTATAGTAAAGTACGTAGAGTGCGCGCAAGATAAGTCTGCGCTCGACTCGTGGAGCATGCTTGCTTAATTCTATACTGTAATATTTCAAATATTAAATCTATATTAATAATTTAATAATAATATTATTAATCTTAAAATAATATTAATTAATTAGGTTGGTGCCTCAACACCTAAAATTGTCTAAGGCGGGGTGCCTTAGACAATTTTAGGTGTTGAGGCACCTGCGCCACCTGAGGCATCTGCGGGTTGGCTTCGGTCCCTCTTACCTACGCCTTCCAAAGGTCCGGGCCCTGAGGGTCCCGAGATATGTCAATGACATTTAAAATATTAATTAATTAAATAATTCTATACTTAATTTGACCTTACATATAAGATCCTTACGACAAGTCGGCGGCAAACTATTAGGTAGTTCCAATTGAAGGTTCGTG
Source organism: Eupsilia transversa (assembly GCA_914767815.1). Taxonomy (NCBI): domain Eukaryota; kingdom Metazoa; phylum Arthropoda; class Insecta; order Lepidoptera; family Noctuidae; genus Eupsilia; species Eupsilia transversa. Next base: position 6,516,775 of record OU611880.1, read on the forward strand.
CATACTGGCGCGCGCGACATTGTCGCGCGACGCGTCACCAGTAATTGTCCTACCGTGAAGTTTTCTTAGAAATTATATTATTAAAGTCGCGTCGCACTGTCGCGTCGCATATGTTTGTAGGAGCCTTTAAGCCGCATGCAGACTTATATTGCGCGCAGTCTACAGATTCAGCCGGGGAAGGCAGCTGAAGCCTCGTGCAGATTGGCGCGACGCGACACCGGTCATTGTTCTACCGTAAAGTTGTCTAAGAAATTGTATTGTTAGAGTCGCGTCGCGCTAATCTGCACGAGGCTTTACGCAGACCAAAGACATTTACATATATATCTATCTACGAGACGGGGCAAAGCGAACAACAGCGTAATCTATAGGCGAACGACATAATGTTTGGAAAAAGAGACCATGACCGAATTCGTATTTCTTCTCAGGGCCAGTCGGCTAGAAAATTCCGGCGCCATCTATACTGCTACAAGGATTTTTTTGCACTCGAATTTCGGAGACAGGGGGCGCTGTTGGTAAACATTTGTGCTATAGGGAATATGCACGTAATTAAAACAATATTCATTATTTAAATATACATTATGTAGGAGTCAAGAAACAAATTTTGATCTTTTAGATTTTTTTGTAATGCAAAGTTTTTTTCTACTTATTTACATATTATACATTACTTATTTTACATTTCATTAGTGATGTTCTGTTTTTTGGTGGAACGGAACGGAAACTCAAAACGGCAAGCCAATAAATAAAATATATTTATTAGCTTGCCTTTTAAGGTCACTTCCAAGCAGATTCCGAAAAAAAAAAATTTTTTTAGGAAACTGCTTGTCAGTGCGATTTCTGCACAAAAACAATTTAATTTATATAATTTTGGGCTAAAAAACCTTAAAAAACAGAAGTAAACAAAGCAGTAACGAGCCAAACGACGTCACATCCTGACCGCGACAGAAACGGAGGTTTGAACAGTAGTAGAAAACTGTGGGAGTTTCATAATTTTTTTGAGCAACAAGCAGTAGACGCAGTAGTTGAACTTAACTTTTAATAATTTTCTTATAAATGATAAATGATTTATTTTCTGTAAGTAGGTTTATACAAACACTTTTACACGTCAATCACATGTTTAAAAACTAGATGAAGTCGGCGTTTCCTATCTGACTACTCTGAGAAGAAAGGCCGAAACAAACTCAGAGGTCACAGTCTCTTTTAAAGTCCAGACATAATCTTGGTCAGATCATGTGAAGAATATGTAAATTCATGTCTGAAATGGTCTTTTGAGGAAAGAACCACACAGATTGAGTGGACCTGTCCAGTCAGTGCACGCATTTGTTGGTAATCGTGCAGCTCAACTCAGAAGTCAAGGAGCTCAACGATTCGACGAACAATACCAAAGAAAGGACATTTGGGTAGGCCGCATATAGTACTCAAACTGCCAGACCATGGTTAAAACTAACTAAGAAAAGAAAAAAAAAGAAAAAATCAATGACCCACATAGTCTTCACATTCACAATAATAAACAAAATAAAAAAATATACTTTACATAGTAAATATTCATGTCATTGTATATAAGAAAGTTCATTAATGTCAATATGTATATAAAATCCAGAGATGATCTTGGACAGATCATTGGAGGACCATGTAGATTTATGTCTGAAATGGCCTTTTGAAGAAACAACCATACAGATTTGAGTGGACCTGTTCCGTCAGTGCACGCAATTGTCAGTAATCGTGTAGCTCAACTCAGCACTTAAGGAGCTCAACGAATAGACGAACAATACCAAAGAAAGGACATTTGGGTAGGCCGCATAAAGTACTCAAACCGCCAGATTATCATTAAAAGTAACTGAGAAAGAGAGAAAATATATTTGAGCCACATAGTCCTCACATTCACAATAAATAAAATAATAATAATATTATACTTCATAAAGTAAATATGGCTGTCATTGTGTTTCAAATAAAATAAAAAAATCAGTAAAAGAACGTTAAAATAAATGAATTGGAGCAGCTCACTCCCAAGCCTTTTTGTCATCAATATAATCTTTTACGGTATAAAACCCTTTCTGGCACAACTTACGTTTAATGAATGATTTGAATTTATTAAGGCTGAGGCTTTGTACTTGGCTTGGAAGTTTATTATAAAAGCATATACATTGACATCTGAACGAGCCACCTATTTTCTTGAGCCTTGTTGAAGGTACAACAAATTTGTGTTTGTTCCTAGTATTTATGTTATGAATATCACTGTATTTCTTAAACAATTTAAGGTTTTTATGGGCATATAATAGATTTTCAAAAATATATTGAGAAGGCACAGTCATTACATTGATCTACTTACTTAAATTTCTCTCTAAGAGACTGTCTGGGACTTAATTTATAAATTGATGGCACAGCTCTTTTCTGCAAAACCAAGACAGTTTGAATGTCGGCGGCATTTCCCCACAAAAGGATACCGTACGACATTACACTGTGAAAATAGCTAAAGTACACTAAACGGGCTGTCTCTATGTCAGTTAAATTACGAATTTTTCTAACAGCATAAGCTGCGGAGCTTAGCTTTTTTGACAATTTATCTATATGTGGGCCCCACTGAAGCTTAGCATCCAAAGTCAAGCCCAAGAATACTATGCTATCTTCAGGATTCAATTCATCGCCCTTCATCAACACATTAGTTTTCACCTGCCTAACGTGAGGTAACGTAAACTTAATGCATTTGGTTTTTTCTCATTGAGAAGTAAATTGTTAACATTAAACCAGTGAATTACTTTTGAGATCGTGCTATTTACATCTTCAGTAACCAGCTGCTGACAAGCGAAGTGTCATCCGCAAACAACACTACATCATGATGATGACTTAGGTTTACATTTCTTACGGTCTTTTATTGGTTTAATGAAAAATAAATTACATGCATATTCCCTATTGTTTTGGCAAATGTCACTTGGAATGTATTCAAAAAACAAAATAGCGGCGATAGACTCCGGTTACGCGCCAAAATAGTCTCGTAGCACAACGGGTTATTCCGATTATCTACCCAAAGGTGATAGTCGGAATTCATATATTATTATTTTTCTTCCGATTTTCTCCCTCGACTGCGTGTCCAATTTAGAGAAACAGGATATAAAAACCGAAATAAAGACATACCCACTTACATACTTACAAATAGGTACCTACTTACATAATTCTTCTTTGATGCTGAACTTTTTAAGAAGAAGAAGTTTTTAATTACTAATCATTAAGGGCCGATTTAACCAAAGCCAGATATCTTTTATCCATGAAATAAAATTAACTTCTGACAGCTTTTGTACGAAAAAATAGGTCAGAAATTTAAAAAAAAATCGCTGGTTTAAACTTATACTAGGTATAAAAGTTTGGTCGAATTCGCCCTTAGTCATTTCAGGCTTAGCTATTAATGACCGAGGACCTGTACTTATAGTTATTTTTTTTTATTTCAGCGTACAAGACTCTGCAGCGGCTTTTGTCGTTTGTTTCTTAATGCTTCTTCTGCCATCTACTTTGGATATTTTCTTAAACTGCTCCGCAAACCGTAACGCTAACTTTTTATTTAAATTATTATTTAGGGTTGCCTATGAACAAACACTATGATCGCTAAGTCTACGTCCCACCCTTGCTTGCCAAGCTCAGACATACAGAGAAACACCAATACACAATATATTGACCAATATCTATTCATTGTGGCGGCATCTATAACGCCACATGCGAATTACGAAGCATTACGCATTACTTTATGAAAAAAACAGGCCAAATAAAAATTTAACAACAACAACAATAAAAGTTATTCGTGCGATTGGCATACAATAGGTATACAGAAACCCGGCAATAATCGTCGTGCAGTAACTACCCCGCCAGAGACAACATCTGTCTCGTCGGAAAATCCTCACTTTTCTATGGAGGATGAAAAACTTTCTCACCTTGTAGTCATATCTCAGGGTACCGTCATTATACCGTATATGTATAGTCAGTATCAAGAATATATTACTATGGACAATAAAGACTTCGGCAATAGGTAACGGCTAGTTTAGTTAGTTGATTCTTAGCGTAACCATCACAATAAAAAAGAACTTAGTATACATTTTTCAGTTGACGAACTACCGGACAAGCCAGTTCCTTCAATATTAAATTGGGTATTGATGGATGAAGCGATGCCCTACAGTTTTATGTTCCTCTTAGGTAACACATACATAAAATGTTATTACTACGCTGTATCTTAAAGGTTAAATTGAAATGCATTTATTTTTCACATAAGCCCTCGTTCCCACGGACGCGAAAACCACGCGCGTGATAAAATCGCGTGGCGCGCTTGGAATGGAACAAATGCAAAGCGGTACATCTGTTCACACGGCCGCGATTTTTCCACGCCGAGATTTTAAATCGCGCAGTGTTCGATTTTCAACGCTCGGCGTTGAGCGTTGAATGAATGCGACATACGAAGTTCTGTACTTGTGTTCCCACGGACGCGTAAAAAACGCGCGCGATGCTCAGTTCGGCGCACCGGCTTGTAGAGTGTAGACGTGCCGCAAGTGCGGGCGGATAAAATTATGTATTGGGATTTGGATCCAGAAAATTTAATTTTAGAGGTCGAGAGGAGACCATTTTTGTATGATAAATCAATGCGCCACTACTACGCCAACAAACAAAAAAAAAATGATGCTTGGGAAGTTTGTAAGGTTTTATCAAACGAAGACTGGGAATGCCTTCTGTCCTAAAATAAAGAATGATCGATGTAAGTGTTTATATTTGGCATTTTTTGTGGTTGTGGTGCGTGGTGGTGTAAGTTTCAATACGTATTTTTTATTTGTTACATTACAGTACTATTCTGTGATTATAGTGATTACACACATCGCTCGTTATCATTATCATGCGCTCAAGGTCAGGGGACATCGGGTTAATTTTCTCTGCTTTTTTTGTCGTCTCCTGGCCACACAAATAGCTACCGCTAATAATTTTACGGAGTCCATGATACGTCCGCACTGCACGAAGAGTTAATTCCAAGTGATTTTTTCACGCTCGTTCGAACACTCTGTCGAAGGCGCGGAAAAAACGCGCTGGGCGATTTTATCCCGCCGCGATTTTATTACGTCCGTGGGAACGAGGGCTAAGACTTTTTGTTCATAATTTTTCACAAGCTGTGTTTTATATTTGATGGCCATTAGCCATGCATACCTAATTTTTCAAAGCACCAATATTCAGATTTTAATCTGAATATTGGTTGTTTTAACAACCTATTCATAAAGTTATAAATCAATTTCACTTTTTGGTTCACAATGCAGTGTATTTAACACTAGTGCTTCTTACTTTATATTCCCGCACTAGTGCGGGATAGTACGCCTCAAGTAACAATATTTATTAAACTAGTCAAGGATGTGAATTTTTTGTTAATCTCAGCAAAGAACCTTTATGCCTTTATGGCATTTTTTTCTTGTATTAATGAGAACTAAAGTTGAACTAAAGTTGATAACAAACTTGCTTCATAAACTAAGAAGCAATTTAACTGTAACTTATTATTTTACATGACAGATTATTTTACAACTACGAATACTTTGTCTAAATTTCAAAATTGTATTACGTGCCTTAAATGTGATTTTAAAAATATTTTAGGAGGTGGATTCGCACTCTCAGAGGCAGCCAAGAAAGAACATTCCGATCTGAATGGGAAAATTGGGACTCTACTGAGAAACCTAAACATCTTTCCAAATTATTTTATCATCCTGTTAGTAATTATCTTCACTGTTTTCATGACGAACTTTGCCTCAAACGTGGCAGTGTGCAATGTTATCACGCCAATAGTTATGCGACTGGTAAGATCATTATTTTACGAAGGTTTATTAACTACGGCACCACTTCCAATATACAAATCACAAATATATACATTTCATTCCATTAATTACATCATTAAAATATGATATGCACATTAAAATTCAATACAATCACAAGATAAATTACCTCATAACTTCTAAACTACCTATCATAATTTGACAAATAGGGTATCGTTGGAAGCGTCTCGGTCGTCCGCTGGATAAAGACCATGTGACGTCACATTAAATTGAATATGGCGTCCTCTAGAGGTCATAGTCATGTACAAAAAAAAACGTTTTTTTAATGGTTGGCTATCAAATGAAATGGGAAAACCCCAAAATAAATTAAATAAAAATAAAAGTAAGTACCTAATAAAAACTAAAACCCAACTACGATAAAAAAAGTCAACTAAAACGGTATAATCAAGTCAACACACACAGACAAATTAAAAATCAGGAGTCACACGTAATCTATTCGATATAATTTGAATTACATTAAATTTGTCTGTCCGTGATGATTTGTTAATACCTTTTTAGTTGACTTTTTGGTCGTACTCGGGTTTTAGTTTTTATTTTTATTATTTTTTTGACACATAGCTCTGGTTTTAGTTTAAGTTCGATGACTGTCAATTTTGTAAGGAATTAGCTAGTTAATCCACGAGAGTTGTCTTAGTATTACGCATCGAGGAATCTTTGTCATATGATGCCCAGTGTATTGAGTAAAGTTTTTTGCGCTACATTTAAATATAGTGCGAGTAATAGGGGCACATCTAAATAAATGTAATGCCATTTAGATGTTGCCTTATTCATTTATATGCGACTTAGAGCGGATTCGACCAAACACGAATAAATTTTATCCGCGGAATAAGATGTACTCTAACAGCTTTCGTATGGAGAAACTGTCAAAAATTCAAAATTTTCTCGGAAGAGAAGGCTTATTCCACGGATAATTCCTGTTTGGTCGAATTCAGCCTTATTTTTTTATTATAGGGCCAAATGTGTAGGAGTAGGATCAACATCTGTCCATATACCTACGTAAATAGTCGTTTATGAAACTGTCACTTAACAGAGGTTATTAAAAAGTTTTTATAAAAAAATACAACCGACTTCCAAAAAACACTACAAATGAAAAATTAAATTAATTTTGGAAGTCGGTGTCTTTGGTTTTGAATTCTCGTTTTTTGCCACCGACTTGTAGTGTTTTTTTTTTTGAAGACGGCTGGTTTTTTTTGTAAAATCTTTGTTTTTTTTTTCACTTTTTATTTGTAGTACCTACCCCCTACAAATTCGAAGATCACGACCTGCTATGTAAATAAAAGTGACAGGAATATGTTAAACCATCGTCCAGATAGGCTAAGTGGGAAAACTACGTATTATTGAAGCTAACTCAAAAAGTACTCAAGCAAAGTTAATAAAATTTATATGGGACCATTTCAAGAGCATACCCTTTCAAACATAAAAATTATTTTCAAAATCCGTCCACAATTGCCGAAAATATCGAGGGACATACACAACAAAAAAAAACATACATACGCTACGATCATAATTATAACCGCCTCCTTTTTGGAAGCCGGTTAAAAACACGAATTTGAGTTTAGGTATCATAATATTATGATTGTTTTAATATCTAGTTAGGTGCAGTTTCATACACTACTTTATCGAAACTCATGCAATTGCATCAATATCAGAATAAATAATAATTATCATAAATATTATGGTGCCAAAATCCAACATTCCAATAAATCTAGTCCAGTCTAAAAAAGCTATTACTTTAATTAGATTATTCTTTTAGCTAATACATACTGATAGAGTCTGGCCACGCTAACTCTGCACTGGAATAAATGGGCAACCCCAAACTACCATACCCAAATACAAAATATACATAGACCTAATGATTTTGATATTTTGCCACTTTGCCACCATCAATAGTGAGAATCGGTATATAAAATCTTTTACGTTACGTTTTCGTAAACGATTCCGACTAATCTGTTTTATTTTCACAGTTCAACAACATTCATTGCGTTATTTACGTTGTTGAGCAGATTTTTTTCGAATTTATGAAGCAATGGATTAGGAATCTGTTTCACACCGATCCAGATTGGGATAGATAGTGAATTACGCAATTAGGGTGCAGGTTAAAGTTAAAGTATTAATAATGTGTTGGTAAAATTTGGTAAACGTGGATCTTGAATTTCATCCTGCGTCGTACTATGCTCTACATCCATACGATGATAAAACTGTATCAAATCCACACTGCAACTTGCTAAAGTAAATATTTAAATATTTTTTACCAGGAAAAAATCAGAATAAAAACAAAATAACCTATCAAAAACAAATAGAATACGAAAGTATCAAATTATTTTTTCGCCGTACAGACAGTGTTTCTATCTATAGATTTTCAAATTCCACCATTTTTTTACCGATGGCCAGACTCTAACAGTAAGGAATCCACGGATTTGGCCCCATAGTAAAAGATGAAGAGAAAAATATATTCTGTTGGAAATGTTGGAATACAACACTTTTTTTGTTTGGCACTTTCATAATACTGCTAAATTTGAATGGTGCCTTTTAGGTAAATAAAATCCATTTTTTTACAGGCTAGAGAAATTAACATACACCCGTTGTGGTACAATATTGCCTCTGGTATTTCGGCTTCGTTTTGTTTCTGCTTACCTGTAGGCACTCCAGGAAATTTAGTTATTCAGAGCGCTGCTAATATACCTACAATGAAAATGGTGAGTAACGTCACAAAAACCGAAAAGAAGGAACGTTAAGAGGGGGAAGTAACCAAAATTGCCGATCTTCCATTTGATACCTCTAATTTAAAAATAATAAGGGCCACAGCGCAAATAGCAAACGCTGTGCAAACTCGGCGGAGGCAGCGGCTGGCTGTTCGGGCATCCGCGCGTGCGCTCGAGCAGTCTTGCGGATGCTTGCGGAACCAGAATAATAATAATATTATACAGAATTCTATATGAATAATTTGAAAACAGATATTTTCAAGTACAATCCAGTTTCTGAAACCTTCGTCAGTTTTCAAATTCTTTTGTTTATTACCAAGTCAGGATCTTTGCCATAATATCTTTTGAAGGTACGCCACAGAGCAGACTAAAATTTAGTGTGTATGTATAAGTAAATTACTTTATACCATTCCCCCTCTAAAAAGCTTATTTTATTCACGCAAAACAGTGAATAAAAAGCACTTTTAATCACTGTTTTGGTGTTGTCCTGGTGACCCCCATCTCAATGCTATACAACCTCCTTGCGAAAAAATTAATGAGCATTTAAATTAATTTCGACGGCACGGTTGGTGTAGTGGTTAAGCGATTGACTACTGCGCTGCGTGTCGCGGGTTCGATTCCCGCACGGAACAAATATTTGTATGACCTACATGTAGTTGTTCCGGGTCTGGCTGTTTGTGTATGTCAGTTTAAATGTTTGTAAACGCACCCACGATACAGGAGAAATTCCGAGTGTGGGGTAAAGTTAAAAAAAAAAAACTTTCTTTTTCTACATAAATAATATGCCTATTTGCGCTTAAATCTTTCTTTTTCTCGTAGTCATGGTATAAAGTATAGTATGCAAGTCTTGAATAAAACGGATTTATATCGAGATCCACGAATCACTCGCGTCGCTCAGGATTCTAACACTTGAATCACTCGCTATGCTCGTGATTCAATCACCATGAATCACTCCCTCCGGTCGTGATTCAGTCGTTAGAATCCTTCACTTGGTCGTGATTCATCCGCCCTCGCTTTAAATCCGTCCTTTATTCACTAGTTGCATAATATACTATTATACCATTCCCCCTCTAAAAAGCTTATTTTATTCACGCAAAACAGTGAATAAAAAGCACTTTTAATCACTGTTTTGGTGTTTCAATTTAGAACACACCAATATATTCGACCTCCATCTCAATGCTATACAACCTCCTTGGTCCTCCGTCGTCAAGAACTGGCAGTCCTCCATAGAAACTGATGGCAGTATGTTTATATTAGTAGGAGTTTAAATAAGTATTGTTCCCGGTTCCATGTCAGACCCGATCGGTCGGGGTTGATTGGTCGGGGTAAATTAGTTGGGGTCCAGTAGTCGGAGCCTAGTGCTCGGAAGTTATCGGGGTCGGCTTGTCGGAGTCAAAGTTGTCGGGGTTGAGTTGTCGGGATCGAGTTCTCGGGGTCGAGTTGTCGGGGTCGGGTTGAATTGTGAGGGGATCGAGTTGTCCGAGTCGACTTGTCTTGGGGTTGAGTTGCCGAAGAATGTTATTTTATATCTCTGCATATTTATAAATTCGATTTAGGGCGGTAGCGCCCAAATAGGAATAAATTTTATCCGCGGAATAAGCCTTCTCTTCCGATAAAATTTTGAATTTTTGACAGTTTGTCCATAAGAAATCTGTCAAAAGTAAATCTTATTCCGCCGATAAAATTTATTTCTATTAGGTCAAATCCGCCCTTTAAGCTTTACATATTACATTTGCATATTACAGGTGAAGGCGGGTATTGGTCCTACCTTAACAACAGTAATGATATCGTTGATAAGTATATCTTTCTGGGCACCCGTTATATGGCCTGACTTGAATAAGCCAACTGAGGAATTGAATTGGATTGAATAAAAAGATGAATGCGCTTCACTGCAATTTTTGTTTTCAATATCCTAAGGGTGGATTCGACCAAACTTTTATACCTAGAATAAGTCTATCTGACAAATAATTTTTGAATATTTGGCAGTTTCTCCATACCAACAGTCTGTCAGATGTCAATTTTATTCCACGGATAAAAGATGAATCCGAATTTGGTAAAATCCACCACATTTAGCTTTTTTTTATAATCTTTAGTCTACCTCTCAGAACAATGACTAAGGGCTGATTTTTCAATAGTCAGATAACGTTTATCTGAAGAATAAATATGACAGTTTGGCATATTTTCTTCACAAAAACTGTCAAACCACCATATTTCCGTACCAGGCGTGAATAGGTTGATATGTCGACTTACATTTATATTTTTTTAATGCATAACAGGCATTAGGATTGTTTTATTCATAAGGTGAATAAATGACTAAGTCGATGGGTCTATTTTACCGAACATAGCAAACATGTGAATTTTTAAATAACTCTTTTACTAAAGGGTACAATGTGACGTCTTGATATATTAAAACATACAAATTATAATTATTTACACAACTCAACATGTCATTATAATACTGCCAACTATTTAAAAAAAGTAACGAACAACACGAGATGTTCATTTATTCTAACAACCTACTTAACGTTTTTAATAGCATAAATCAAGTTGTCCAGTTATTACCGCATCAAGATTGCGTGTGTATTTTGTGACAAATAAATCTATCATCTATTACATTTTCTATCCCTTGCGCGTGTGATGAGACAAAGTGATATGTTAAATAGAGATGGCTGCAGTTTTGGCGGTTTATCCGTAAATCACGCCATTTTTTATGTAGGGACTCGCGAGTCTTCCGTGTCACTTGTTCCAGTGTCCTTGACCTAGTTTGATTTGTTTTGGCGCGTGGTGAATAATTCAAAACAAATAACAATTGTGTGGTTGTAATTAAAGTAATAATAATGGCGGCAAGAAGATACCGTTTTTTAGAAGAATTACGTGGAAAGTCATTAAAAGGTTCTGGTGAAAGTTTAGAAGATAAAAGTACAGATTTGAATGAGTGTACGAGTAAGTGTCCAGACTACGCAGAAAATATAACTGAAGGTAAGTAGGTAACTTATTGTAAGTAGGTATTTTGTAAACCTGCTCATTAGCTTCTCTCTCCCGGTATCCCTTCCCGCGGTATTCGTGCCTGAGATGAGGCTTTACTTTGTTTGTAGCGTTTTCAACTTTGCGGAATCGGATCTTGATGAATTTTGGTAGATGAACTCGTATTTATCAATTACTTATACTTAATTATTTACCGTTTCAGAAAATTCATGTAAAGAGAATTTACAACCATTGGAAACAAAAAGTTCAGATTGTAATGAGTATACTAATGAGTGTGCAGTTTACGAAGACAATATACCTGAAGGTAAGTAATATAGGGTTAGGCAGAGGTGTACCTAGCACTACACCAACATTTCGCCCGTTATGTTTAAGTCCCATGTAATAGCGGGCGAGCCTATTGCCATCAACCGGCCACAAATCCAGACTCCGTGACTGCTACTGAGAAATTCCTGATGGATAAACCCAATAACACTTTGTCCGACCAGGGAATCGAATCCAGGACCTGTTGCTCAGCAGTCGCGCTTGCGCCTTACCTAACAACAACTTATTAGCTTCTCATTTTTAAGCTTCCGCACGAATAACAATAAAGGAACCCTTATAAAATCACTCGTGCGTATGTCCGTCTGTCCGTCTGACACAGCCAATTTGAACATGGAAAACCTAGCGTGTATGGCCGTCTCTAAATAGTTGTTATTTAAATAGTTGCGGGTACCAAATAAATGGGTACAAAAAATATTTTTTTATTTTAGGAACATCATTAAAAGAGATAGCTGAAGATTGCGAAAGGTTCTATTTTAACTGCGTTTCTGAGAAAAATCTGAATAAAGATGTAAGCACTCAACAAATCAGCAATGTAAACCTCGATGACGATCTATATCTTTCCGATGACAGTGTCGCTGATCCGGACTATGAATTACCTAAAAAGTGCAATGAGTCTAATACAGATAGTGAGATAGAAGAACTAGGTATTCAAATAATAACTTCAGCCCAAGTTCACGTGACTTTACCATCCCAAGGCCAAGATGAAAGTTTATCTATTTTTAGCAGTGGTTTCGAGATTGATAGATTTCATACAAGTAGTCCAGTAAATAACAATCCTTCCAACAATAATCTACGTTCTCCCATAGATAGAATAGCAGTTACTAATGACGAGACTATATGCGAAGTGCTGCCTGATGTCTCAGAAGATCAAATTCATACTAAAAAAAGAAAAGGTAGATCAAGGAAAAAGAGAGAAGAATGTAAAAGACAAAGAAATTCTGGTCAAAGCTACGTTACAGAAAAAGGTAAAGAAATTGCTGCGAGGCAAATACGAGCACTAAGTTTTTGTAGACTGAAATGTATTGAGCGGTTTTCTGAATTAGAAAGAAAGCTGTGCTTTGATGAATATTGGACTCTAGGAAGCAGAGATCGGAGGGCAGCGTATATTGCCAGCCATATTACCATATTACCAAAGAAAACACAGAAAACCGACAGCCGAACAATTAATAGAGATTGCTACTGCAAGTATACATTAACAATAAATAATGAAAGCAGACCAATTTGTAAAGATTGTTTTTGCAAAACTTTTGGGGAAACTAAAGGTTTCATTAACATTGTAATGGATAAAAAAAAACACTCCGCAACCGGAATCATTCCAGCTGATACAAGAGGACATCAGCCATCTAAAAATAAAAGGACTGTTGATGATTTAAAATCTGCCAAAGATCACATCTTATCATTCCCAAACTACGAAAGTCATTATTGCAGAAATAGAACAAATAAAAAATATTTATCATCGGACCTTTCTATAGCTGCTATGTATCGTTTATACAGAGAAAGTTGCCCAAATCCTATTTCACTTAAATTGTATTCCCAGTGTTTTCACGATTTAAACTTATCATTCAAAAAACCGGCTAAAGATACTTGCCACAAATGCGATCTTTTGAATACAAAGATAGCTTTAACAGAAGGAGAGGAAAAGACCAACTTTATAGTGGAGCTGAGTGAGCATCAATCACAAGCCGAAAACGCTTATGCAGAAAAAAGAAAGGACAAAGATGAAGCAAAGCGTAATTCAAATTTTCGAGCTTATGCATTTGATCTTCAGCAATGCTTACCTACGCCATTCCTGAAAACGTCTGTCTCTTTTTATAAGAGACAACTATGGTCCTTCAATCTTACGATTCATAACTTGAGAGATGATAAAGCTACTTGTTACATGTGGGACGAAACCATCGGTGCTCGAGGAGCAAATCAAATTGCTTCGTGTTTGTGGCATTTTTTACAAAATTTGCCACCTGAAGTTACAGAGGTCACATTTTATTCTGACACGTGTGGTGGCCAGAATAAAAATAACGCTGTTGCAATGATGTTCATGTATTTATTGCATGTGCATCCAACCCTGGAGACAATCAATCATAAGTTTTTGATTAGCGGACATAGCCACATGGAATGTGATTCGGATCATGCCCTAATTGAAAGAACTAAAAAGAAAACGCAGCTTAAAATAAACCATCTTAACGATTGGATGCAACTGATAAGATCTTGCAAGATTAATAATGCATTTGCCATTGTACCCATGAAACTAGAAAATTTTCTCAATTTTGCAGAATTGAGTTCGAAGAAAGGTCCATTTACAATTAAAAAAAAGGATGCTTGTGGTGAAAAATTTATATGGCAACCCGTGAAATGGCTGCAATATAATAAGCCTATCGGAGAAATACGTTTTAAGACAAATCTTGACAATGAAAGCTCTTTTAGAGTCATAAATTACAGGAAACGAGGTAAATACAATTTAGACACTGTACAATTAGAAGTTGTTTCAAAAGAGACTTTACCAATAAGTAAAGAAAAAAAGAAGGATTTGATGGATTTATTGCCACTGATAGATCCCATTTTTCACGAATTTTATAAAAACATTAAAACTGATGGTGACGTATTAAATATCGATCCTGATTTAGACTCCGAAGACCCTGATGCAGGAGGAAACGGAGAAGAATTCAACTAATTCTATAATGTTTTAACTTTGTTTTCGAAATAAAAAAAAATATTTTGCAATAAAATTGTATGTTTTTATTACCTATACATACCTACATACATAATATCACGATTTCAGTCCCATAAGAGGTAGGCAGAGACTATACTTATTACTTTTGATTTTTTTACACACGTACTTAAAGTAGGTACTTAGGTGAACAACTTGATAACTCATTGGTGAAAAACTTGATATGTCATTTTTTTATTATAAATACGGTTAATTCATTAAATAATCTTATGTTATCTGAAAACTCAAAGCAAATGAATTACATTCAGATAAAAAAATATTGAATAACTTAAAATCAGAATTTACAGATAACACTTAAACTTAAAAATGGCTGCCCTGAAAAATATGCATTCTCTATTTGTTAAGTTATTCACGCCTGGTACGGATTTATTCCTCAAATAAAAGTTATCTGACGATTGAAAAATTGGCCCTAAAGCATAGAAACCTCGCTAAAATTGCAACTGAAGTCACTATACAGTGTGAGTCTTCATAATGTGCACATATCGAAATGGGGGAATCTATGCTTAATTTTATCGACGGAAAAAATAAAAAATAAAATCTAAATACATTTTTTTTATTTTTTTTTTATTTAAAAAAATTCGTCTTATTGATTTTTTTTATACGATTATTATAAAAAATTATTAAAAAAACAGATTTTTGGACGAAATACCTG
This sequence comes from Eupsilia transversa, assembly GCA_914767815.1. Taxonomy (NCBI): domain Eukaryota; kingdom Metazoa; phylum Arthropoda; class Insecta; order Lepidoptera; family Noctuidae; genus Eupsilia; species Eupsilia transversa. Next base: position 6,532,000 of record OU611880.1, read on the forward strand.
TTTATTTTCAATTGAGGGTTTTTTGGGTTTAATTGGGAGGGGTTTTTCCCACAATTTTCATTTTATAAGAACACTTAATTACTACCAATCATTATGGAGTTGAGTTTGTTTCATCGCGATAGATCATTTAAAAGTTACACCGTTTTTTTACATTGGGGTAAAAAATACAAAATAAATAAAAAAATAAAAATAGATATTTTTAAATATTTTTTCCGTTAGTCAAATTAAGCATAGAATCCCTCATTTCGATATGTGCACATTATGAAGACTCACACTGTATTGTGTGCGTTACGATTGCTCCGCCAAGTTATCCAAACCGAAAAACACTTGGTCAAAAAAATTGTCGTAATTTGTCAAAATCGAAGGGAACAAACCAAAAATTTGTCAAAGTAGAAATAAAAAAGTTTGAAGGCTTTTAAGTTGGCCGCGCCAACGTAACGTGGAGGATGGCGCGGCCACGGAGATCTCAGCAACTACTTGGGTTAGCGATCTAATTCTTTTTGTCAATATTGAAGACTGAATTTGTCAAAAATTGTCGAAAAAAGAATTATAAGCTCTACATCAATATTTTACGAAATATTCACCTTGGAAGTTATGGCCGCGCAATCGTGCACTTGTCGTTTCTTTATTTTTGATTATTTCTTTAAAACTTACGACTTCATACAGTAAATTACAAGAAGAAAGGTCTTAATTTGTCAAAACTAACGAAAGCAATAAATACTACTAAAGTTTAGTTAAACAGACGAAATCAGTCCAAAACAAAAAGGGCGTGGCCGCGCGATCGTAACGTTACTTCGTTCGCTGATAGCTCATTATCTATAGTTGCTAGGATCTCGGTGTAGACATCCATTTATTCGACAAATTATCCTCATTAGAATGACATATCGTTTTACCCTCAGAACAGTTTTCAACGCGTGTAATCTCAAAAATGATGTTATCTCATACAATGTTCGAGCAGGGTAACCATAATTTCGATTTGATTTGGGAATATCTCTAACTGGAGACTAGTAATTATATTGCTGCAAAATGTATTATTATTAAATAAAAAACTTGTTTACTTTAATAATTAGATACCTATGTTTATTCATCTGTGGATATGGTGGTTTATTTATATAACTGGAGACTAGTAATTATATTGCTGCAAAATGTATTATTATTAAATAAAAAACTTGTTTACTCAATGATTAGATATGTTTATTCATCACAGCTTGCAAAATTTTGCGCTCTCACTCTAACATAGTTATGATTTCTCACTTGCACAACTGCCAAGCGCGGGTCCACCGTTGTTGGCACTATGGGCAACAGAGAACAGGCATGTGTCATAGCAGTGGGAACGTTATAGGCTGATTATGCATGAAAATAGCTAATAGTTAGCCTCGGTGTGTACCTTTACAAGGATTTAAAAAAAAACTTTTTTCATGTTTTTGTATCAATGTGTAGCCACATAGCATAAGATACAATATCGTGTGGTTACGAATTACGATTCCTCCGCCAAGTTATCCAAACAGAAAAAAACTTCGTCAAAAAATTTTACGGAATTTGTCAAAATCGAAGGGAACAAACCAAAAAGTCTAGTCAAATAATTACATCTCGTTTGTTGAAATGCACCATTACGATCATGAGCGAGTTCGTACTCCGACTCGCACTTGGCTGATTTTCTGGTGGCTGTGACAACAACCATTTTTGGTGTGCGTGTGGATTGAGTGCTCCTTTTTAAAAGTTAATTATATTTCTACGAAATCAAGGAAGGATTTAGGAAATAATTGTGAAAACTTCACGGTGAAGATAAAAAAATTGTGAAATGTGTGGTGAGAGAGTCGTGGTCAATTAACTAAAACACTCAATCTGCTGTATTAGAAAATACTGTAACTCGTATCTCATAACATACTAGATATAATCGCACGCTTAATCCAATACTCTCACTATCCAAAATTTTGCCAAATCGACATTTTAATGGCATCTATTGGGAAACGTGGAACTACGCGCAATCGCGCTTACACTTGTCTAAAAGTAACAGAAATAACCACTAGATGGCAGTGGTCCGCTTCGTCACTAAACAAAATATTCCCCTCCCCTCAGAGCAACACTGACCTTCAACAAAAGAGTACGTGTCGTCAGGGACAAAATTGACGATTTTTGAGTGCAAAAGTGTCATTTTAGTGATTAAATCGGTTTACCAGTAATAATTATTGGTAAGTATTTTATTTTATTCATTGAAATAGTGACATTTTGCGTTTAGGTTCACATTTGCACTGAGTTTTTCTGCTAATTCGATCATTAGTTTGACGCCATAATGGCATTTTTTGCTTAGTGTCGCTTTTGCATTAAAGCTACCTCATTATTAGCGCAATAATTTGACGTCATATTGACACTTTTAGTTTAGTGTCACTTTCGGTTTAAAATTACGAGTTATTTAATATTTGTTCGTTAAAGCATAATTGTCACATTGCTTATAATGTCATTTTTGCTGTCATTATTTTGGAATGACGACGCAATGGTAAAATATTTTATTTAATAAAGTGTCATATTGCTGTCAGCGTTATGGCTATAACTAACGCAGTGTCTTTTTATCGTTCCGTACAAGGTCATACCATGATACCTTTACCGACGGTAATCATCTAAATTTTGTCAATTACGTAAGGGAATTACAATTATTAGGCGTTAGGTTTATTATCTTTGCATTATTTATGACTTTTATATTTTAGGGGTTGCAAAACAATGCAGCGGCATCGCGCCGCTGCATTGTTTTGCAACCCCTAAAATTATTGAAGCTTGCACTTGAAAATAAAGAAAATGACTGCAATGATGAAAAAAATAACTCATATCAACCAGTATTTTTTTTTTTTTTTTTTTTTTTTTATCCACAACGGGGAAGCTCTTGGCCAGAATCTCACCTGATGGAAAGTGATGATCAGGCCGAAGGTGGAAGCGAGCTTCACCCGGAATCCTCTACCACAGAGGAACTGGCTATCTTATCTCTAACTGCCGGAACACAACAATGCTTTTATCATTGTTGTTATGGCGACAGACTTAGATAAGATGGTGGTAGCTAGCCAGGCGGACTTAAAACAAGCCCTACCACCAACCAAACCGAGCAGAAAATGTATGTATTTCATACTCTTACTCGAATAGAGCCACTACAGATCTCAGATGAAAAAAATAGAAAGCCACGTAGTTTAAGCAGCAGTAGTTCATCTTCGAGCAGCTCTTCCTCTTCAAGCAACTCATCTTCATCTAGCATTGGTTCTCATATATCAGGTTCAATCAAGTCTAAGGAGTTCCATATCAGTACACACCATTTGACGAAACCAGTTGAGAATCTACCGAGCACATCTTATTTGCAAAGTGGTGTAATTCAAGAAACTTTTCCTCTTCAATTACCCAGAGCAAGATCATTAAGTTCTTGTTCATCCATATCTAGATCTTCTATAGCATCGTCAAGAGCAGGTGATTTTTCCCCGGATGATGATGACGCTGATTATGTCCCGCCATCTAAACGAGCCACACAAAGGGAAAGCTCTAGTAGTGAGCCAGCAGATAACGACCCAGTCCCTGTGGTTTCCCCTATTAAAAAAAAGCGTAAGGGTGTGATAAATGACAAGAAAAAAATCGCTAAAGATTTGCGTAATTCAGGGAAACAATACGTTTCACTGTCCAAAACTAAGAGGGTTATTTCCGAAAGGCGCATGGGTCCTCCTTGTACAGAACGATGTCGTTGAAGATGTTCAGAGATATTTGACGAGAATCAGCGAAATGCTATTTTTAATCTATATTGGGAAATGGGCTGTATAACTCGACAGAGGGATTTTATATGTAGACATTTGACTATTATTACACCAAAGTACAGTTACAAAAGAGAGAATAACAATCGTAAACCAAAGCATGGTTTCCACTTGACAGTGAGAGAAAACAAAGTACGTGTTTGTAAAATATTTTTTAAAAATACTCTGGGGATAAATGATAGACCGATAAGAACAGTATTAGAGAAGATGTGTGATAGTGGTATTGTAGAATCAGAGAAGAGGGGGAAACATGGGAACCAACTTAAGGTTCTCGATGAAGTGGTACAAAATATAAAAAATCGTATTGATTCCATACCGCGTATCGAGAGTCATTACTTAAGGCAACAGACAAGTCGGGAGTTTATTGATGGTGGCAAAAATTTAATGGATTTGTATAGGGATTACAAAGAAATGTGTGAAATAGAAGGAAAGCCTGCCGGTGAGCAACATACTTATCGAAAAATATTTAAACAAGATTATAATATAAGCTTTTTCATACCAAAAAAGGACATGTGCGAGTTTTGTGCTGCTTTTGAAAATATGGATGTACTTGAAAAGGAAGAAAATGAGCTAAAATATCTAGAACATCACACGGAAAAAGAATTTAGTCGAGTTGAAAAAAATGAAGATAAGCTAAAGGTTCAAGAAAATTACATAGTTGCTTGCTATGATTTACAAGCAGTGTTACCTCTGCCGATGTGTAAGACTTCTGCTTTTTATTACAAATCAAAACTTAACGTGTGTAACTTTACTATCTGTGAACTAAATAACGACAAATGTAATTGTTACGTTTGGAGCGAAGTGGATAGCTTAAGAGGAGCTAATGAAATCGGCTCCTGTGTCTTAGATTTTATAAAGGAAAAAGCGCAAACCGTCAATGACTCTAATTTAGAAATAGTTTTCTATTCAGACAATTGTTGTGGTCAACAGAAAAACCAATTTATGTTTTCTATGTACATGTATGCTCTGGCAAATTTTAAGATCAAGAGTATCACACATACATTTTTAATATCAGGTCATACACAAAATGAGAACGATAACATACACTCTGTTATAGAAAAACAAGTTAAGAAGTTTTTAAAGTCATCACCAATTTATGTTCCTGAGCAGTATATAACTTTAATAAAATCAGCCAAAAAACGCGGCAATCCTTATAATGTTAAAGGAATGCTGTATTCTGACTTTTAGATTTAAAAAATTTAGCTTATGAGTGTGGCACCCAATTTAATAAAGACATTGGTGGGAATACAGTAAAACTGTCTGAAATTAAAGTTATAAAATTTGTTAAAGAAAATGGAGAAATTAAGATACTATGCAAATACTCTTTTACTGACAACCAGTGGTTGGAAATAGCACAACATCGTCAATCTCGGTCTAGACGTAATGCAAACCGAATGGGTTTCCCTTTGAAGCCACTTAATAATACCAAATTAGATTTATCCACCAGAAAAAAAAATGACTTAAAATCTTTAATCGAGGGGAATTTAATCCCACGGTACTATGCAGAAATGTTTTACAATGGTATTTTGTAATTTTTAAATATAGGTAGGTACACTTTTTGATCTCAACAATGTGATTTTATTTGACTTTGTTTTTTAATAATTTTGTATGTTACAAGATACTCTTTAGTGATTTACTTCAAGTGGTTTTACATTTTGATTGATTAATCTAGTTCTAGTCGACAGTTGGAAGTCTGACTTTAGATTTTAATTATAAAGAAAATAATTGCCTTATTAGCATTAGCAGAGGCTTCGTTTTTAAAAGATGATTATAATAATACTGTAGATTGAAGTCTGATTATTTTATATTAGGTACACAGATTATGGAGAAGATGTTAATTTAATTAATACTATTTGTTGTATTATTTTTTAGATGATTTACAATATTGAAGATTTAAGTTTGATTATTTTACAGTACATAGATTATGGGGAAGAAACTTCTTGTCCATAATTTATGCACTGATTATGCCTCATTTTTTAATACTTTTTGTTTGCCTCAGTTAATATAAACTAAAAGAATTTAATTTTTATGTTTAATGAAACGATTTTATAGATTTTTTTGAATAAATTTGTATCTAAGTATTATTAATTCGATTTTATTCGTTACTCCGACGTTTGAACGTGAGCTTTTTACCGAAGTTACACTTAGCCGAAATAACATTTGTCCAATAATTACGTCATGCTCCCCAGCAACCTCATCACCTGTTTTTCAATTTATAAGTTTATAATACCAGCCATAGTAGACATAGTTAGCACATCCAGTGGTAAAAATAAGCGTTTGTTTCCACTAGTTCTGCTGAACAGTTCTACAGTAGAACTAATGGGATTTTTTTTTCTCACTAGTACTACGATATTAGTTAGAACAAAATATGTCTACGTAAAATGTATTCATTTCAAAATTTATTACTTGGGGTTGATGCTCTACAGCATGCCATAATTTAGTTGCCTGTACCTCTTACTGTTGAGGTACTTTTTTTTTAAGTATGTACAAATTGAGTAGGTACAACCGTATTATAAACTTATAAAAATGGAAAAACAGGTGACATTTTTAATCGTTCACGTCATGCTCGCCATGACGTGAATGACGCGATGGCCTCCACGAGGACACGGTGGTGCTCTGCCCAAGCAGGGCAGACCTCCACCGTATGCTCCACCGTGTCCTCCGGGCGATCCACACAATGGTGACACCCGGGCGCTTCCTCCCGCTTTATCCGGAACAGGAACCTCCCGAAACAACAGTGTCCGGTGAGGACCTGTGTCAGGCGGAAGGTGAGGACGCCGTGGCGCCTCTCTAGCCACTCCTCAAAGAGGGGACTTATCGCCGCAATTGTGGCGTGCCCAGCACTGGGTTACGACAATCGCACTCTCCATGTCGCCATGAGATCCCGCCGACAATTTCTGATGAGGCCGCCTTTTGTATAAATACTCGGGTTGAAAAAATATATGCTACAACATGGACCACTCAAACGGTACGCTGAAAAGGAAGTATTTTTTTTTATTTACTCCCTAATTAATACGTTTTACGTCAAGGTTTTTGTTTTACAAATTGATTCTGAATTATACTCGTAAAATAGAGTAAGAATAATAAGAATTTATTTAGCCAAAGTTGTGGAGTTTTGGAACACTCCGTCTGCACCATAGGAGGATTGAGTGTTCTAAATAAACCTTTATAAAATCCAATTTAACCGTTCAAGTCAATTGAATATTTGTGAATAGCTTTCACAAATTCAGTACAAATATTCCACATTAAAATGTTAAACATATATCTAGTATGTTATGAGATACGAGTTACAGTATTTTCTCAGGTTAGCAGATTGAGTGTTCTAGTTAATTGACCATGACTCTCTCACCATACATTTCACAATTTTTTTATCTTCTATTATTTCCTAAATCCTTCCTTGATTTCGTAAAAATATAATTAACTTTTAAAAAGGAGCACTCAATCCACACGCACACGTTTTAATATGTCTAGAAACGCCAAACGAAGGTTCGTAATACGGTATTTCCAGCCAATAGTCGGGCTGAAGTCGGCCAGGGTGTCACGTGACCGCTGACTGGCTTGTTTGACGAGTTCATAATACGAAATTGCAAGGCAGTTCTGTTTACGCCGTAAACTGCCTGGAAATAAGAGTTCGTAATAGGGCCCATCCCCTTCTTACCTAACCTGTCCGAATCGGGGTGCCGTAAGTCCCGAGCTCACTTCGTTCACTCGTTCTTGCATCCTAAATACTCTCATAATATTTAATAAATTCGATACTCTGTATTTCGATATTTAGGTCTTTCGATGTAGTGTAATGAATGTTATAATTATGGCAGATAAATCATTTGGCAAATGAAAAAGTTCAAAAGAGGCTTCGGGCAATAGCAAAAAGTTTTTTTTTTAAATCGGCAATATATAGTTCGGTAAAATAATACCAATGACACATGATATTTCATGTGCGTGTGGTGTGAGGGCCAATTTTTTCAAAACACTTTGAAAATGAGCTCAGGATTTAGTGAACATTCCCAAAGAATTGTGAAAGTTGGAATCAGAATTTGTGAAAGTCAAATAAGCGAGTTATGGACTGTGAAGTTGGGCCCTCAGAGGATTGAGGGCCCACCTGTATCTGATAAACTATGGACACTACAGAAAATGTCTTTATGCCAAAATCTAAGCTAATGCCCAACAAAATTTGTGAAAACAAGATATTATCCCAAAACACTGTCCTACTTTGTATAACTTCGTTCAAAATGGGCCCTCAATTCTCATACACGTCAAACTTTATTACGCAAATAAACTGAAACCATTAACTTACAGCTACTGTGTGATATCCTATATACTACTAAATAAATTGTGAAAATTTGTGAAAGCAAGAACAGGTCACCACTTCTTGTAGTTTGGAAGTTATGACCTTGATAAAATTCTGGGCCCTCAGTCCTCCATTTCTCTTGTTTTCTTTTATATTACGCTTATCGTATGAAAGAAAAGACAAATACAAAATTGCACCTTATTGTGAAAAAAATTGTGCAACAAATTCGATACCAGAAAGAAAAAAAAAGACCCTTTATTATATAAGAAAATCGAGTTTTATATTTTATTCTATGAAATTAGGAAATAGGGTGACCACAATTTCAAAATCAAAATATTTTATTTCATATAAACCTACGCACGGTTCCAATTGGTCGTTTCCTATGGAGAAGAGCTGGCAAGAAACTCCACGTTAACTCTTTTAAAAATAAATGGGGCTTACAATGTCAAATTTATACAATGTTTCAAATTACAGTGTGAAAATAGGTATGACAGGACAGTGTAGGCCGGTCAAGAACGTACCTACTTAAAAAAATAGAAAATGGTCTACAAATCAACAGTCTGCTTTGCCTACAACGTTCTCACATACACAAAATTTAAAGGAATCTATCTATAGGACAAATAAAATAATAAAAAGAAACACCTATTTAAACCAAATGACATAGTTGTCACTACAACTTTAACCAATCCGATTGAATAACCTGTATTCCACAAAAGCCAGTATTATAATAATTGAAATTAAAATTGTAGGTATACATATACTGTCAAATAATTAATAAAAGTCAATGAAATGTGTAAAAAAAGGAATCGAACCCAGGACCTCATGCTCAGCAGTAGCACTTGCAACTACTAGACCAACGAGGCAGTCTATTTATAGAATTATAATCATAAAAATCCAAATTAAAAATAACGGTCGCGAATCATATTTTAATCAACATAATTACATACATACTTCCGTGGCGTATCCCCCATAAAGGAAATTTTATTAAAATATTAAAAAAAATATCAAAACAAACCTACCACTGACGGCCATAACATGACAATGTCAAGAATGACGTGTTTAAATTATTTAGTTACAGTTTTGGGCACGACCTTTTTGTCATCTTGTAATGTCTAGGGTTACAAATATTATTGCCAGTGTAGGAAATAAATCGGCATTGATTTAGTGCCACAATTGTATGCAAACAGACGTGTCGCCTCCGGGCGAAGCCGTCGTCCGTAGGCGTCACGGGCTTGACTGTTGCGCGCAAAAACCGACCGGCCGACCCCTCCGTGCGACTCCAGTCTGCTCCATGTTCTATCTAGTGAGGTATGATTATATTTCAACAGCAGAAGGAAATAAAACATCACTCAGAATCACCACTAAAAAAGTATATAAATTATTGTCACCCTATCCAATTGACACAATTGTCACAAAAAAAGTAGTGGATTTCGATATCAATTATGATTTGTAGTTTTATTGGAATTATTATTAGTAACTAATAACACCAATTTGTTGCACACATTTTTTCACAAAAAGTTGCAATTTTGTATTTGTCTTTTCTTTCATACGATAAGCGTAATATAAAAGAAAACAAGAGAAATGGAGGACTGAGGGCCCCGAATTTTATCAAGGTCATAACTTCCAAACTACAAGAAGTGGTGAGCTGTTCTTGCTTTCACAAATTTTCACAATTTATTTAGAAGTATATAGAATATCACACAGTAGCTGTAAGTTAATTGTTTCAGTTTATTTGCGTAATAAAGTTTGACGTGTATGAGAATTGAGGGCCGAACGAAGTTATACAAAGTAGGACAGTGTTTTGGGATAATATCTTGTTTTCACAAATTTTGTTGGGCATTAGCTTAGATTTTGGCATAAAGACATTTTCTGTAGTGTCCATAGTTTATGAGATACAGGTGGGCCCTCAATCCTCTGAGGGCCCAACTTTACAGTCCATAACTCGCTTATTTGACTTTCACAAATTCTGATTCCAACTTTTGCAATTCTTTGGGAATGTTCACTAAATTTTCAAAGTGTTTTGACAAAGTGGCCCTCACACCACACGCACATTATATTTCTATGATCTAAAACTATGTCAAATAATGCATATATTACAGTAAAAAAGACGTCGGTCAATAGTTTTCGTGTGCCTGTCCCAGCGGAAAAATGTCGAATTTCTTAATTTCTGTTTTGCATAGGTATATTTAGTGTATGACGTCGTGTGTAATTGTGTATGGTAAGTACAAATTTGTGCATCCAGCCGTTGGGGAGCTACGCACACATAGTTTTCGGTAAAGGAAATTCGAACAAAAAAAAATCGTCATCGTTGTAGTGTGTAGCGTTAAGTAGGTAGGTACAGTCTGCTGTTGCTTAATTAACGTTACACACTACACCATAATAATCACATATGAAGCGTTTGGTTTCAGCCATTGCCACACAGCATTGCCAAATACAGAATAAGATACGGTTAAAAAGTGGACCTATTTAAGAAAAACTTATTTTATTTTAACACTTAATAATTATAGTGTGCGAGGATTTTGGCTCAATCTTTATCAAAAAATAAAACAACATTTTGAGATTTTAAATACGTACGTATATTAGCAGAAAAACCAAACGTTGGTACTGTATAGCCACACAAATTAAATGAAAACAACTTTCTTAAACATAACAAGGTAACATAGTACGGTTCAGCTGTTGGGTGTGTAATATACCTATAGCATAATAACAGATAGTACCTATAATATCACTTGAAATAACGTTCACATGACATAATTTTCATAAAAAAACAAATTACCTAATTTGATGTGATCTAAATTGTTATATTTCATATAACTTTCCTTTGCTCTAATTACATTTAGTATAACGATTATTTAATATAATTCTCAATTAGTATAATGCTCTTTTTATATAACGTTCAGTTGACTTAATTTTCATATTTACCTACTCATTTTCAGCCAACAATCAGAATCAGGAAACATCATACTGTTATAACCTCATCTAACCCAAATGATTCACCAACAAAAGAGGGGATCTGGCACAGGTATATATAAGGAGAAGAAGACGAACAAAGTAGACGTTTTTAAATTATATTAAACGTTACATATCAATTTTGAATATTATAATAACTAAATATTATACTAATTGAATATTAATTCAAATGTGCATTAAGACTAGAAATCGACCTATTGGTAGAACAATGTTACATGTTAACATAGACCGAAACCCTTTTTGATTTACGTTTAGATTGACCATTGCTATCACCAGTAATTATTTGAAAAAAAAAGGTTTAGTAACTTAGGAGATATCGATAGAACAACGTCCTATTTAAATTTTCCTTCCCAAAAACAACGTTCCATCTTCACAAGAGCTGTTGTTTTTAGTCAGTGCCCGCGCACACGCGGCGGCCTATGATCATTCGCATCTATGTTCGGCCGAACGATGGTTGCGTTGTTGTCACCGTTACGATTTTAGATTTATAGATCATTTTGGGCAATATTTACTACAAAATCGGTTTAAAATGAATAATGCACGGTCGAGAAAAATGCTAAACTTAGTATTAAGTTATTTGTATTCTACTGTTTTTTTATTGGTATAATCCCAAGCCGATAGGTATGTATTCATAGAATTTGTTAGAAATTTAGGTCACAAAACCGGTTAGTGTAAAGTGTGAAGCGTTCTACGTGCACATAATATAACTTTGTTCCGCGGAAATTATACCTACTTTTACGTAAATATAATTAAGGCAAGGCAGTTAATATTTATTAATATATCTAGTAATGTTAGATATGTCAGATTTTACTATTGAAAAATCATGGCCTTTTTTAACATAGTTCTTTATTCGTTGGATATCAAAATAATAAATGTAGTTCGTTTTAGGGCCGATTTTTCAATCGTCAGATAACTTTTATCTGAGGAATAAATATGGCGGTTTGACATATTTTCTATACAAAAGCTGTCAAAACGTCAAACATATTCTCCGGATAAAAGTTATCTGACGATTGCAAAATCGGCCCATAAACATGTAACTTTGTTTGTGGGAAAACAACTATGCATTTTGAGTATTAAGTGAATATAGGCGTTTGTTCTTTGGAAAAAACCATAATATTACTTTCTTCCAACTGAAAAAAACCATAAATACGTTGTTAAAATATAATTTATTTTTCATTAATATGTTTGACTATCCCTACTTGTTGTGAGGCTTAATCGTTTTTTTTTTATTTCGACGTATTTGCTTCATTTCCAGATGTTACTGTGAACTGTCACGGAGCATTATCACCTTCACCAGTGCCACCCCAAGCAGAAATATGCGATAAAGATGTTATGCTTCAAGTGTACAACGACGTGTTTGGCGAACCAGAGGTAACTTCTGCCGGAGCAGTCAGTCAGTTAAATACACCCAAAAAGAGAAGAAAAATAGATGTTTGAATCGTGATGAACCTAATGGTCGCCAACACACTTACAAGTATACCTTACCACTGTCAACAAATGATGAACAAGAAAACCAGTGTGAGACGGTCAGCGTGTGTAAGACAATGTTTCTGAATACCCTGTCTACTAGTGGTCGAATTCTTAAAACAGCCTGGGACAAATATGACGGCAGCACGTTGATAGAAGCTGATTTGAGAGGGGAGAATCATAAACAAGTAATTACGGCAGATGTGGTAAAAAGTGTGTGTGATCATGTCCTTTCTTTCGCTCCGGTTGAATCTCACTACACGCGTAAGACTTCCACAAAACTTTATCTGGATGGTAGTCTCAGTATCTCACGCATGAATGTGTTATACAATGTGTGGTACGATGATTCGAAATATACAGGCAAAGCAGTCACACAGAGGCAATACCGAGAAATGGTGACAAAAAATTTCAACTTGGGATTTTTTATCCCCAAAAAGGATCAATGTGACGGTTGCCACATATATAGAAATAAAACCGATCACACTGATCAAGAGAAGACTGATTACGAAAAGCATGTGTCAAATAAAAATAGTGCTCGAACGCTTAAGAAGCTTGACAAATGCGAGGCGATAGATTCGAGTGGTAAAATAGTGGCTGCCGTATTTGACTTTCAGAAAGTCTTATCGTGCCCTCATGGACAAGTCAGCGTCTTTTATTATAAAAGAAAACTGTCTTGCCTAAATTTCACTGTGTTTAACATGGGAATAAAGAAGGCAGTATGTTAAACGAGGAGCAAATGAGGTCGCCAGCTGTTTGCTTGATTATATTGAAGCAAACGCCATAGGAGTGACTGAATTCAGGTTTTGGTCTGACAACTGCGCGGGTCAGAACAGAAATCGCTTTGTTTTTTTTCTGTATGTTTACGCTGCCATAAAATTTAAGACTTGACTTTGACTATAAGACACCGTTTCCTGGAGAAAGGCCACACTCAAAATGAGGGTGATAGCGTTCATGCGCTGATAGAACGTGAAGCACAGAAAAAAACCATTTCTACTCCAGACGAATGGCGTTTGCTCATACGGTGGGCCAAATGTGAAGGAGAACCGTATGAGGTAAAAAAACATGACACAGAGACACTTTTTCGACTTTAAGAGTCACGTTATCAACAAGATTTGGAGCAAAAACACAAAAGGCGAAAAGGTTTCGTGGACTAGTATTAGAGAGGTTTACGTGGACAAATCTGATACCAACAAATTGCAATATAAATATGATTTCAACCAAGCCGATTACAGCACAGTCATCATACGAAACAACACACTCAGAAATGCCAGTTCCGCTTTAGCTGCTCTGGAACATGCGTATGAAACGAACATTAATTTATCAAAAGACAAGTACAAAGACCTCATCAGCATGTGTGATTCGGAGATAATAGGAGAACAATATGCAGCTTTTTTTAAATCACTACCCCATTTTGAAAACAATGCAGAAAATAGCGATAATGACTCAGATGAGTAGCTTAAACCAACAAAATAATAATTATTTTTACTAAATATTTACTATATATACCTACTATTGTTGTATTTTGATATTCTATTTTTTTATATTGTTATGCTAATGTGCAGATTGTTCTGAACTACTCAGGTGCCAAAAGCATTGTTGTTCGAGTATGTACCAATATTTCTAGGGAAACATACCAAAAAGATGTTTATTATTTGCATTTACTAGTAATAATATTAAGGTTATAGTATTGTTAATCGTAAGTACCAACGGTGTATGTTTAAAACAAAAGAAATTATCTAAGTTTGTTAAACGTTATACAAATTGTTAAGATTTCTAAAGCTTTTTTTTAAATGTTCATAGTTATAAGAATAAGTGATATATCACAGATAAACAAAACACAAAGTTCCTAAAATATAAGTCTGAGAGACACAATATTAAGACTATTTAGATATAAGATGGCGTTACAAAGTAATGTTGTATCGTTTCTTTCGCTAAAATGTGATTTTGCATTTGTGATTTTCCCAACCAACATGTGATTTTTCAAGTCTGATAGACATACACCTAATATTAAGACAATAATATCTAATTTTGCCTACTTATAAGAACTCTTAATGTTTACTTAGTTGATTTTATATGTCATGTTGCCAAAAATAAAAGCCTGTTAGACATTGTATACGTATTAGGTAGCTTTGAAGAAAAATGTACCAATTCCATACAGTGGAGTATTTTTATAAATTCACAGCTGGTGTTAGATACACACCAGCTGTGAATTTATAAATTATATTAATAAAAATAGCTTTTACAAAACCTCTATAAATATCAAAACAAGTTTTTGAAACATGTGACTTTCATAACTCGAGCTATGGTAACATTGTTCGCAATAAAACATTATTTTGAAATAACAAAAGCGTTTTTATTTAATTTTTTACCTATAGAAAATCAGATAGAATCATAATTTGACTTCAATTTTCTGTGAACATGGCATTATCTGCATAAGAGACAATATTTTTAAAGTGACTTTCCCTAAAACAACGTTCTATAAGCATGTGTAACAAAGACTGGTACTAGGGCCTCCGCAAAAAAACGTCACATAGTCACATGCAACACCTTAATTCAGGAAATAATCCGTTAAATCTCATAATAAATACTCTATTACCTTAGAACTCATATTCCTAAACACATAAATCCAAAAATCATAACTCTAAGTATAACCGCTGTAAAAATATGACTGGAATAGTGAGCGCTCAACTTCAAGACGCTACGGTCGGTCGATAAAACATGGTCCCAGTATAATTTCTCACGGGTGCCAACATGTTAACCGGCAAGTAGTAACCTATCCATATAAGTGGTGCATACGCGATTAAAGCAACGTATAAAATTATGGCGCATATTATAACAGTCGGTATGGAATATTGTACCTGTAACATGGATAAATTACAATATTATTTTCCAGACAGTTTATTAGGTAGATACCTTTAATAAAAAACATGACACATACATTATTATATTACAATTTACATTTACTTAAACGTTACCCATCCGAATTTGCCTAGTTGTTGTAGAATGAATTTTAAATATTAATGTAGGGTGAGAAAAGGCCGAAAATGTACTAGAAAAGTTTCAGATAGCACTTTCAGTCCTAACTGAAACTTTACAATTCGATAGTTATGTAACCTAACGTATTAACTTTCCTGTAGGTCTACCATGAGTTTACATAGCCAAACTCGTTAGCGACTCCATGATAATATAAATGAAATATTGTGCAGCGCCCCTATCGGTCACAGAAATAATTATAATTGGAACCATGAGCGCTATTTATTACCCGACTACGGCGAAGCAAAAAGGAGCGTTATGATTTTGGCCGGTATGTAGGTATGTATGTTCATTTGTTCCCTCATAACTTCTAAACTACTCATCATAATTTGACAAATGGGGTATCGTTGGAAGCGTCTCGGTCGTGACGTCACATTAAATGAATATGGCGCCCTCTAGAGGACAAAAAGTCATGAACTAAAAAAAAAGTTTTTTTATTGTTGCCATGTTGGGTATCAAATGAAAGGGCTTAATTACACATTTCAAAGGTATATATATATTATTACCCCAAAATGATTTAAATAAAAATAAAAGTATAAAAACTAAAACCCAACTACGGCAAAAAAGTGAACTAAAAAAGTATAAAAAAGTCATCTCAGACAGACCCTAACACGTGTGACTCCGGATTTTGTATTTGTCTGTCTGAGATGACTTGTATGTGACCTTTTTAGTTCACTTTTTTGCCGTAGTTGGGTTTTATAGACTTCGAGATTGACTGAATAATCATTTTATAAAAGCGTTTCTGTTATCTTCAAGCTGTCATAGTGGACTGCTTAATATCTGGATAAGCGCACAGATGTTATCAACCAGTTTGGGCACAAAATAAAATGCTTTAATTTGTACAATAGCAACATAGTAGCTGAATAAATGTACAATAAGCTTAATAACGTCTGTATAAACGCTGATCTACCTTTTTAACAGCTATTACAATTCTTTTAACCAGTTGAAAGTGTCACTAATATACAGCATTTGGATTATTTTCGTACTCATATGGAGATAATATGTAAATAAAATTTCTAATTTCACCAATATGGCTCACCAACACGCCATAATTCTGCAATATCGGTGTATTATTGAATTTTGGTAAGTAAACTTTTGTTTTATGTACATACATAAATGGTATTATTAAGGAAGTGAATTATTATTGCGCATGTAACTTTATTGTGAATATACAAATATCTTTACGTAATTTTTTTAAGCGCCACAAAATACACCTACTATTTCAAACCCTGCCTGGGTTTGTACATTATACTGTACCCGAGTTATCTATACTTATAATAAATCTGTAGAAGTGAAAATTCTCTACATTGAAAATATAAAAAAAAATAAATGGCAGGAAGTGTTACTAGACCGACACCGAACCCAAAAATTTGATTAAAATTTTTTTTGTCTGTCTGTCTGTTTGTTCAGGCATCACGCAAAAACTACCGGTTCGATTACGATGAAACTTGGTATAATTATTCTTTAATATCCTGGGTACAACACTGGGTACTTTTTATCCCGGAAAAGTATCCTATCCTACTACGTATATACCTATTAATAAAAAGACAAGTCCTGACTGACTGACTCATCAACCGCCCAGCCCAAACCCTTGGACCTAGAAAGCTGAAATTTTGCACAGACGTTCCCTTTATAATGTAGGCAAGGAATAAGGAAGCATTTTTTGAAATTCAACCCCTAAGGGGGTCAAATAGGGGATGAAAGTTTGTATGAAAAATCTTATTCCTTGAGGTAATAAACATGAAACTCCGCACGAATAATTATCAAAATAAATGAAAAAGTTTGTAATTTGTTGTTTTTCTAAATAACCCCCTAAAGGGGTTGGGGGGTGTCAAAGTTTGTATGGAAGAATTTTAACGCGATGTCCGATTAACTCGAAACTCAATATTTATACTTAAACCCAAAAATTAAGAATAACGTGTATCAGGATTTTTCGGAATTCAACCCCTAAGGTGGTAAAATAAGGGATGAAAGTTTGTATAAAAAATCTTATTCCTTGAGGTAATAAACATGAAACTTCGCACGAATAGTTATCTAAATAAATTATAAAGTTTGTAGTTTTTTGTTTTTCTAAATTACTCCCTAAAGGGGGGTTGGGGGGTGTCAGTGTTTGTATGGAAGAATTTTAACGCGCTGTCCGATTTACTCGAAACTCAATATTTAGACTTAAAACCCATGGGGATGTATGGGGTAATTTCCGACACTCACGCGGGTGAAGCCGCGGGCAGCAGCTAGTGGTAAAATAAAGGTCAACTTCGCTGGCCCAAAATAAATGGGGAACTAATGGCAAAACACGAAAATGCCACAACTAGATTGGACAGCTTTCAAATGTGTCGTGAAAAGAAAAAAATCTTTACTTACGAAGAGGCAGAAGAAGAATTGATTAGAATATTGAATAGAACGGACAATGACGTAGCTGATGATGGAGAATGAACACACATTAATAATACATTAAAGATTTTAATCCTGTAGCTGAAATCTTATTTTCCCGAATTTACGGACTTCATCGGTAACATGTACTAAATTCTGGATGTTGCCGGTCATAATTATAATCACCATATTTTTTTTTCTGTCACTAGCATTCCAAGCGCTGTCCTCAAAAATTTTATCTAAAATTATTGATGAAGTTTCAAAATCATAGTTTACGGAACTCGCCGTAAAAGTTCGACTCGTACTTGAACCGGGCTTATTTGTAAGACTTGCTACACTCGTTTCTACTGTTCATATTTGTTATCGCTATTTGCTATATTTGATGGTAATCGTGCCCTGGTAGCGGTTTAAGTTAGTTGAAAGAGCTTACTCATTTTCAATTGTACAGCCTTCTGCTATACAAAAACTAAAAAGAACCTCAAATATTCAGCTGCTAAATAACGGGTTATGATTGATTGATACTAAAGTTATACAGATAAATCACGTCAGTTATTATGCAGGTTTCAGCGGTCTTGGATGCCTTAATCTGAAAAGCGTATCTTTAATAGTTCTTTTCATGACCAATATTAAGCTTTAAGAAAGAAAATCAGTGCTATAAAGAATTTATTTAGCTTAAAGAGTATTAATAGCCCAAAAACTATTCAATACAGCATTTATTTGTCTGTTCCGAAAGCTTTAATTACTTTGTAATAAAGCTCTAATCTGTTTATTTGTACATTTTTATACTGATATCTGGCTTAGGTAAGTGTTGCATAGCCACACCATTATCTTTACATTAAAATTATATACGTTTTTAATCGACTTAAAAAAAGGATGTTGTCAATTCGATACCTATAATAATTTATTGGAACTGCAATATATTTACAAAATGATATAATCTATTAGGGCTTCCAAACAAATATTAAACAACATTTTCTAGATATGTATGTTTTGTATGTATCCATGTTTGTCAACGCAGTTCTCCGAAACTATTAATAGGATTGTGCCCTTTTTTTATTGGCTTACTTTTAAAATATTATATTTTTATTTAATTTAAGTAGGTATATTTACTATTTTTAATTTAAGTAAAAAACGCCGCGAATCAAAATACAGACTGACGACTGTGACATGAAAAAAATATCACTTATGTAGTAAAAATGTAATTGGCCCGTTTTGCCATTATTTTGTTATCGCAACGTAACTAGTGAAGTAACCATACGACTCGGTACTCGATAGTCACGATAAATCGATTCAAGTTTGTATGAGTATTAAAATTTGTTAATGGCTCTGCAATTTTGTAAAAAAAATCTCCGGCTAGTTGCTGCTTGAAGCGGAAATAAAAGGTTGCTATTTTCATTTCACTCATAACGTGGGCAAGACAAAATCAAAAACATCATAACGCATAATTGCACTTTCTGCCATGACTACCGCCACATCTAGTGGACGAAGCGGTAAATTTAAGCGAACTTGGTCTGTTTTTGGGCAGAGGCATAGAAAGTTGGTAAAAAGAAAAAAAGAAAAAAAATAACAAGAAATGACCCCCGGGATAATCAACTTACTGAGAATTTTACTGAAAAGTGATTTTACTAAATTAACAAATAAACGGACAAAGGAAAATGTACTGAGAGACGAGTTCATAATGTATGTTAACTAATGGTTGAATTGAATGTTCGTATTTTTTAGAACGCCTAAGATAAAATTGTAAGATACCTATTAAAATGCAAAACAGTTTTTACTTTCATTGTACTTATGTCTGTTGTTTTCTCAGCTGTCAAATATTTCTGACCAACGGGAAAAAAAACCCGTTGGAAAGACTAGTCTGACCGTCAATCTGACCACTGGGAAAAACCCTGTAATGTTGCGATGACATCTCATGACGTACTGAGCCATATAGTCTGGCCACGCTAACTCTGCATCGGTAAAAAAATGGTGGAATTTGAAAATCTTTAGATGGAAACACTGCCTGTACTGCGAAAAATAATTTGATACTTTCGTATTTTATTTGTTTTTGATAGGTTATTTTGTTTATATTCTGATTTTTTCCTGGTAAAAAATATTTACTTTAGCAAGATGCAGTGTGGATTTGATACAGTGTGGTCATCGTATGGATGTAGAGCTTATGTACGACGCAGGATGAAATTCAAGATCCTCGTTTACCAAATTTTACCAACACATTATTAATACTTTAACCTGCGCCCTAATTACGTAATACACGATCTATCCCAATCTGGATCGATGTGAAACAGATTGCTAATCCATTGCTTCATAAATTCGAAAAAAATCTGCTCAACAACGTAAATAACGCAATGAATGTTGTTGAACTGTTAAATTAAAACATATTAGTCGGAATCGTTTACGAAAACGTAACTTATAAGATTCTGACCCGTCATTGAAGCAATCTTTTTTATATACTGATTCTCACTATTGATGGTAACTTCTTCAAGAGCCTTTAGCTTCTGAAGCGCTGCTTAAAGATTAGGTTTTAATTCTTCACTTATTCCACCTGGAATTTACCAATCATAAGTACGTGTTACTACTGTCTATAGTAGTTTCAAAGTGAGTGATTCCCGCATAACCATAAAGTTTTTTGTTTTGTTTCACTATGTCGTAATTTGACACGATCTTCTTGTAAACAACAGGCGAATGAGTATTTGAAAAAATGTGCTTACAATAGATAAATATCTTTTGGGCAAAAATCAAAAGGCAAAATATCAAAATCATTAGGTCTATGTATATTTTGTATTTGAGTATGGTAAAAGTATACCATATAAAACACCTTTTGGGGTTGCCCATTTATTCCAGTGCAGAGTTAGCGTGGCCAGACTCATCTCGCGAACTAGTCTAAATGTTGCCTCATAGGTATTACTCATTTCTGCACAATAAAATTATGTGTGAAATTGAATCAACGAACTAGTTGGCCTATAATATCAAAAGTATTTCAAAACACATTTACCATTGTCATGATTGGTACCTTTCCAAGGTTATGGCAGTAGTAAGCTGGGGTATATTGAAAAGGAATGCAGAATCCGAAATTAGATGCTATCCCGACACCTAATCCCGCAATATAACTGTGTGTTGACCAGGGTTTAGGGCCATTATTTGCCTGCAATAAGAACATTAAAAATAAACTCTGGCACTATTAAAATATCAAGACACACTCCGAATTTAAAACATAACCAATATTTAGTGCGCAGGATCGTCTTTTTTTTCTTGGAGATCATTCATAAAACTGTAAAAAAATATATATGGTAATCCGTAGGCTTGATAGGTGTTTAAGTTAAGTTAAAATAACTCTTTTTAGAGCATACTGCACCACTATGTACACAAATGCAGTCTGAGGACCGACTACACGCAAAAATCTTACGGTACCCTTCGTGTCCACATTAAAAACGCGTTCAGGATGATGTTAGGGGTCCCCCGCTTCACCATTGTGTGGATCGCCCGGAGGACACGGTGGAGCATACGGTGGAGGCGGTGCTCTGCTCGGCTTGGGCAGAGCACCGCCGTGTCCTCGTGGAGGCGATCGGCGGCAGTGACCTCTCGCGTCCGGCCCTGGTCCAGGCCATGGTACGGAGCGAGAGGGAATGGGGAGCCGTCACCTCCTTCTGCGAAGCAGTAATGCTCGCAAAGGAGGAGGCGGAGCGCGTGAGGGAGAGGCAAAGTTCGCGCCCTCACGCGCCTAGCCGCCGTAGGAGACGCCCTGGGCGTCGGGACTCCTTGTAGGATTCCCGGCCACCGTAGGCGCGGGCTTGCGGGCGGTGAGCAATGGGTAGCTCGCCCCCGATAAGGGCCAGGCCCGGGTCGACGGCGCGTTGTGTTCCACGCGCGCCTCAAAGAGATGTCAGCACCAATGGCGGGGCCCACCAGGGCCGATGCCTGCCGGGGTTGCGGGAAAGTCCGAAAGGGATACCGTGACCCCTGGCAACACAGGCAACTGAAGGAACACGGGTGGGTTTTAGTCAGTAAGAGTCTGACACGCCCTCCCGCTCCGCCCAGAGCGGGAGAAGTTATTTGATGATTTCCGACCCAAAAAAAAAAAAAAAAAAAGGGGTCCCCCGCTATTGTAGGACATGGAAAATGTTTGCGGAGCGCTTTCATTGTTTCTACGCGCGAATGCGCTAGCGAAGCACTTCGCTGGTGCGGCGAGTGCGGGGGAGCGCCAACTGCATGCTGGCTGCGGTCGAGGGAAATCTATCATTTAAATTACCCAAGTAACACATTCGCGTCTAAAAACGGACTATTAGACATCTAATAGAATTTAATTTTATTGTCTACCATAAGAGTAAAATATCCCCAAGTTATATTCAAGAACGCTTATAGACACAGTTTAGTAAATGTGGGCACAACCTTATCCCCTCTCATAAGAATGAGTTAAGAAACATGAATAGATAGAGATAAGAGTTGTAAATTTTCAAATTGTCTGTAGAGATTTTTCTAGTGTCTCACTAAACGGTTTATAGACCACAAAGGAGACCATTCACGGTTCATACAATGGCCGGCCCAAAAGTCAAAGTGCCGGCCAACGAAAAAAAAGGTGTCAGCACTGTTGGGGAAGTCGGTCCGAGTATTTTTTACTACGGCACTAAGTCTCTACAGTCATTCCTTCAGCAGATTTTTTTGGTTGAAAAATCAGGTTATGGGCACGTTTTATTTGACAAAAATCTTTTCATCAGCTGGAGAAAAAGTGATATGAGCTTGCTGGGATGAAAAACAAAGGCTTCAAAAAATTTTTTGTATTATATTTGCATCATACAATAAAGGTCCATGCAGACGAATACAATATAATACAAGATGTCTTCTAAGAATAATGCCGGAGGGATTACGTGCGGCTCATGCCTTGCATAAGTTTGTACCAAACAAAAACAATGCACATTACGTGTGAACAACACCCTACCGTCCTTTTGCCGATATTACAAATGTAGTAATATTGACAAGATTATTTCTAGAAATCGCTTCAAAATGACAGATAAACAATCAGAATCTGTCACTTTGACTATTCCCCTGTCGACAAAACGACAAAAATTCTCCCGTCGTTTCTAGCTAGGTATTAGCTAGTTAGCCGTGTTATTAGCTAGGTAATTATAAATATTCTTTTATGTTTCAGCTTTTATGTAACCAAAGGCGCATGGAACTGGTCTAGCTCTGCACGCGTAGCAGGACCACGGTAGAAACGACGGGAGAATTTTTGTCGTTTTGTTGACAGGGGAATAGTCAAAGTGACAGATTGTGATTGTTTATCTGTCATTTTGAAGCGATTTCTAGAAATAATCTTGTCATGAGACATAATTATAACCGCAGGAGGACTGTATTCCGCACAATGTCGGCAAATCTTCCTGAGTTCGGTGATCTGCCCCGACTCACCGAAGAAGACTTGATATTGTTAAGCCTCGGTATTTATCAATTGAAACAGGCTATCAGCTACTACGGGGAACACGTAAATGCGAATGGAGCATTTTTAATTGAATTGGGTGACTCATTGCCAGCATCAGATGTCAGGGACTTGGGAGGAGGAGATTTGTGCATAATACATGGGCGAATTCAATCCCGTCATATGAGAGCGAAAACTTATTACGTATATGTAGGTTTTGACAGGACGTTGAACGGTCGGCACGCTGTCAGTCATTATTACTGCACTTGTAATATTGGCAAAAGGACGGTAGGGTGTTGTTCACACGTAACACCATTGTTTGGTACAAACTAATGCAAGGCATGAGCCGCACGTAATCCCTCCGGCATTATTCTTAGAAGACATCTTGTATTATATTGTATTCGTCTGCATGGACCTTTATTGTATGATGCAAATATAATACAAAATATTTTTCGAAGCCTTTGTTTTTCATCCCAGCAAGCTCATATCACTTTTTCTCCAGCTGATGAAAAGATTTTTGTGAAATAAAACGTACCCATAACCTGATTTTTCAACCCAAAAAATCAGCTGTAGGAATGGCTGTAGAGACTTAGTGCCGTAGTAAAAAGTACTCGGTCTGACTTCCCCAACAGTGGTAGCACGTTTTTTTTCGTTGGCCGGCACTTTGGTTTTTGGGCCGGAAATGAATGATCTCCTTTTACTAGTAGATTATATAGATAAGATTAGAGTTTATAGATAAAGTTGAGACCTTTAAAGAAGTCTTTACTCGTCAAGTTTTTAAACCAAAATTAACTCAAGAATAACAACTTTAAGTAACATTTGATTTGTAATAGACAACGAAACATAATGGCGCAGAACTTACAAGAGTTATTAAACTTATTATTGTATTGCATCATGGCGTAACAAATTTCTTATTTCGTATATATTATGACTTGTGTTTTAGCTAGTTAATAATGGGTAAACAAGCAAATCTATATGCGATTGAAATTCTATCGTCTAATATTATGTAAAACTCTCTTAAAATAATACTCTCTTAACATAAGACCTCAAAGGAATAAATTCACTAGAAGATTTCTTGTACCCACTTGTGTTAACTATTATGGAAAAAGGTGTAGAAAATGCTTAGTCCCAAGTATTTTTAATGACATACCACTCGATTTAGAAAGTAGCTGTACCACAAAAATGTCTTTTAAAAATAAAATGGGGAAGCTTCTTTTTAATACCTTTTGTCAAAGCCTCTTAAATGGAGACTAGCTTATGTCTACGGCTTCACTGCGGGATTTGGAATGCTATTACGCAGTTCATAATGATACTAGTATTGCTACTTGTATAGCTTTTGTGCTTCTGTAAAATATGTGTGTTTAGCTATACGTAGGGCTTCGTGCATACTGGCGCGGCGCTGCAGCGCGACGCGACACCGGTTATTGTTACAATACTGTGAAGTTTTCTTTGAAACTGTATTGTTCGAGTCGCGTTGCGCCGTTTGTGTCGCGATGGTCTGCGCGAGGCTTTATGTTGGCGGCAAATGTTTTTTGTTTTTGTAATTTGTGAAAAAGTACCGGCTACTTAATAATTATTGAAATTGTATATGGGAGCTACATCTGCCAACAAACTGCTTTGCAGTTTGGCAGACGTAAACTTTATCGTAACCTGTTTAACCACAAATAAACGCTTTTTCATTTTTTTTTTTTCATTCATTTATTTGTTATAAATTGCATTTTATTTAAAATATAGTAATTTAAAACATATTAAATGTTTAATTAGACATAATTGAGTGATAAAAACATAAAAATAAGCATTAAAATATGTAACGAAAATCATTTGAAGCAAAAATAGGCACTAAAAATGGCGTCAAGATAAAACTTACTAGAAAAACGAATTTAATAGAACAAACACTCTAGAGAATTTTCTGTAGTATGGCTCTTGCTCTATGACAAGAATAATTTCACTTGCTACATACTTAATTAACTAGTGAAAGAATAAACAGATTTATGAGTGGTTTAAAATTACCTAGTAACTGTCATCTCTGTATTCCTTTTTATCTTCTCACAGTATTTCTAGACGTTCATCAGTGAACATGTAATTTGATGTGTTGTGGTGGACCATTTTATGCAGTAACAGAGCAATCTAATTAATCAATTCAAGAGGGTACCTACCTAAGTAAAAGATATTTCTGTTTTATATAATGACAATGTGAAAAATAGTACTTAGTTATAATAGTAGGTAGGTATGTATACACCGGCGGCGCGCGGCGGTGCCAAAGACGCAAAGTGTATAAAACTGGCTGGTATACAAAAGTGGACGGATCCCTCCGTAGCTGCGTATTCGTATTTAATTTGTAATGTGCATATTCGCAGATTTGTGTACAAAGCCCCTAATTTGACCTAGTAATAGATGAGTAACGCATGTTTTGACATATTCGGTTGTACTATACGTCCGCGCGACCGCCCGGACTTTTCAACATTCGAGCTTTTATACGTAGGTAGTTGATGAACTACCTTCTTAATACCTACTTCTTCATTTTTCTTCCTTTTTATATATTTGCCGATTTTTCGATGAAAGCCACCAGACCTTTTAATTTTTTTCACTGTCTCCATTGCATAAATCATCCAATTCAAATATTTAATACAAATGCACTTAATTAAGCAATTTTTAAGAAAAAAACCACTAAAAACACGTTTTCACTATCATTTTTTTAGTCAAACTGAAAAATATCTATTAAAGTATTTTATCTAGACTTAAGTCACTTTATAGACAAAGATAAGAGTACCAATAGCTAAAACAGAATGTTTTATGTCATCTTACCTATAAAATTACTTCAAGTTAGGTACCTTTAGGCTTTATTTACTATTTGTAGAGCATTTTATGTTAAAACATTCAATATACCTATAAACGTACTTAAAATTAGTGTGCTATAGAACAAATGCTCTAAAAATAATCGAGCTTGAGAAAAAAAACTCTATAAGAATACATTTTCTTTATTGAAACCATCTTTAGAAAGCCCCGATCTAAAGATTAACCATGAATAGACTGTCAATAGACAAATTTGTTTTAAACCTCCAAGACTGTGTTACTTGGGTAATTACCTATATTTGTAAATGTACACGCCTAATAATATTATGTTGAATTTGAATTGTGTGGATGTGTGTCAAAAAGTTATATTACCATGAGCAGTACAAAGGGACACCACATTGAGCACGCTGCCAATGCAGTGGTCAGGTTGCAGAGTATCGACGCTACAATAACAACTATTAATATCCCAGCATTCCAGGTGTTGTCACTAATAAATGTACCACTATATTTGCCAATCGTATCATCCAATTTAGTGAATGTAGCGGCATGAAGAAGGGCATAAGTACTCCCTGAAATACAAAAAACTATCTTATAATTATCTTTGTCCTCTCTTCTAGGACCTCAACGAAAAAAACTCGCATGAAAATCCGGCTGCCTCGACGAGCCGTATTTTAAGTATACTTACCACTTCAAGGCTCGTTCACACCAGCGCGACTTGTCGCGCGACGCGACTTTAACAATACAATTTCTAATAAAACTTCACGATTGAACAATTGCCGGTGTCGCGTCGCGCGACAAGTCGCGCCGGTGTGAACGAGCCTTCATTCTACTCGTTTAAGGTGGAAGCGTCAGGGTAGATCGCGAAATTCAATTTTTCCTACGTTCCTTTTTTTGCAATTTTCAGTTCTGTATCAGGTTGTAAGTAAAATTAAAAAAAAAAAGAATCTTGCGGGCTATCCTGTAAGATAAGATTAAGAATTTAGTAGAAAATATATAATTACCAAATACAAATATATAACCATAGTTTATATTCTTATCAATATACCGCCACCATAAAATGCCCGATTCCGGTTTAAGAGGTGGCAAATTACTTTTTTCTGAAACAATAATATTTCATGTTACCCTACTTAAATGAATTATTTTTGCCCATTTGCACATTTAGTCGGGTTCATTATTTGTAAACTCAAGTAAATAACTAAACAAACAAGAAAAGTTAAGAAACTGATAATTATGGCTTTGGAGCGGTACTAAATTACCGCTCCTAAACGTTATGACATAGGTTTTTTTTACTGTTCGAGGGTTAGTGCGTGTACTCGCACTCGTGGTCTTTTTCTATCAATTTATATTAATCTATAAACTGCTAATAACGGGTCTTGTCTTGTAAAACTACTAGAGCGAAAATAATGTTAACTTACTTTTAGCACTCCAGATCTTCAGAAAAGAAAAGCCTTTAGGTAAACAATGTAAGATTAAAATAAATATTGCTGCAACAGTCGCATCTTTACATCTGCAACGAAGGAACACATGTATCTCCAATAAAGTATAATATTCGTCTGACAGCAAACCATTTTAAACCCCAACGTATAAAAGCCTGTTCAGCGATATGGCTATCGCGCTCGGTAGCAATACCGAGTCGGTACGCGATACCGAAATCAGTACGCAATATCTGTCACGCTCGGTAGCGATACTGGTCCGTCATCGGGTTAGGCAGTTTTGTGCCGCCCATAAGTAAACACGAGTACACTTTGCGCGTGACCGCTGAAATTTATAATTTTTATAATGGATAGCGATGAAGAGGAAGCATCATTGTCATTAGCTTTACTTGACCCACCAGTAAAGTTTGGAAAGCAGTAAAAATTTGGATACCTACACGACATAAATCTAGAAAACCAAATTCATTCATTTTACACAAATTATACTTCATCGGTTTTACATTTCATTCAGAATGTCGACCGAGAACTTGATGAATTTTTGCATGCGATGCGACTCGCGGGAAGTGGGCAGTAATGCGCGTTAGCCGCGCGCCACCGCCCCGCAGCGACGCAGCCGCCGCGCTGTCAGGCGGTATCGCCTACCTTGCGCGACGTCGATATCGCGTACCGAATCGGTATCGCTATCGAGCGCGACAGCGATATCGCTTATATCTGAACAGGCCTTAAGTTTGACGGCTGTGTCGAGTCTGTGTCGGATGCCACATCGTATTTAACTCCCAAACGATTGGTCCAATTTTAATGATTTTTTTTAGAAGACTTGTTTCTTAGATATATTATGCTTCATGAAAATAAGTTCAACAGTTTTTTATAGCTGTCGAGTCTCTTGCGAGTTGTGTGATTGTTTTTAATTGCTGCTGTGCGAGTGATGGGGGAAAGATGAGAAGGCGAAGGTAATATAAAAAAATGTTGAAGTTACTCGGCTGCGAGCTACAACTCGCAAGTGCGAGTAACTTTTATGAAACGTCCACACAGTGCAAGTGCACTGCAGCTTGAGCTTGTTTGTGTAGTTTGAGAAGTGTGCAACCACTGTACACTTCTCTAACTACACAAACTACACGTACACGCAGAACACACTCAACCTTGACGCCCACCCTGATACTAACCATACTAACAGAAAAGCTAACATGTCCTAACTGCATACCGTTTGTACGAGTACATAACATAATTTGTTAAACTTAAATGGGGGAGTCCTGGTGACCTGAAATACAGGTGTGCGTTACGATTGCTCCGCCAAGTTATCCAAACCGAAAAACACTTGGTCAAAAAATTTGTCGAAATTTGTCAAAATCGAAGGGAACAAACCAAAAAATTGTCAAAGTAGAAATAAAAAAGTTGGAAGGCTTTTAAGTTGGCCGCGCGAACGTAACGTGGAGGATGGCGCGGCCACGGAGATCTCAGCAACTACTTGGGTTAGCGATCTAATTCTTTTTTTCAATTGAAGAGTGAATTTGTCAAAAATTGACGAAAAATGAATTATAAGCTCTAGATCAATATTTTACGAAATATTCACCTTGGAAGTTATGGCCGCGCAATCGTGCACTTGTCGTTTCTCTATTTTTGATTATTTCTTAAAAACTTACGACTTCATACAGTAAAACTGTTACAAGAAGAAAGGTCTTAATTTGTCAAAACTAACGAAAGCAATAAATACTAATTTAGTTTAGTTAAACAGACGAAATCAGTCCAAAACAAAAAGGGCGTGGCCGCGCGATCGTAACGTTACTTTGTTCACTGATATCTCATTATCTATAGTTGCTAGGATCTCGGTGTAGACATCCATTTATTCGACAAATTATCCTCATTAGAATGACATATCGTTTTACCCTCAGAACAGTTTCCAACGCGTGTAATCTCAAAAATGATGTTATCTCATATACAATGTTCGAGCAGTGGAACCATAATATCGATTTGATTTGGGAATATCTCTAACTGGAGACTAGTAATTATATTGCTGCAAAATGTATTACTATTAAATAAAAAACTTGTTTACTCAATGATTAGATGATGTTCGGGCGCCGTCGGATATCTTCGTGCCAGACGTCGGGCGGCTGAGCGGGCGCGCGGGACGCGGATCTATGAGAGGGCCGTAGGCCGTAGGTTTTACAGTCCACTGCTTTTCATTTTAATTTCGAGTTAAGGTCCGAACAATATGTTTATTCATCACAGCTTGCAAAATGTTGCGGTCTCAGTCTAACATAATTATGATTTCTCACTTGCACAACTGCCAAGCGCGGGTCCACCGTTGTGGGCATTATGGGCATGCCCACAACCCTAATAGATTTGTGCCGTCACACTTTCACCGTCTATTGAGGTCGTGATATTATATCCATACCAGAGTCGAGACTAGGTTCGATATCCTTTGACGTTACGTAATAATTTCGTCAAAATCGGTTCAGTAGACTTTGTGCAATTTAATTCATAACCACTGCTCTCAAAACTCTTCTAAGATAACAGAGACCAGGCATGTGTCCCAGCAGTGGGAACGTTATAGGCTGATTATGCATGAAAATAGCTAATAGTTAGCCTCGATGTAGGTACCTTTTCAAGGATAAAAAAAAAACTTTTTTCATGTTTTTGTATCAATGTGTAGCCACATAGCATAAGGTACAATATCGTGTGGTTACGAATTACGATTGCTCCGCCAAGTTATCCAAACAGAAAAAAACTTCGTCAAAAAAATTGACGGAATTTGTCAAAATCGAAGGGAACAAACCAAAAAGTCTAGTCAAATAATTACATCTCCTTTGTTGAAATGCACCAATACGATCATGAGCGAGTTCGTACTCCGACTCGCACTTGGCTGATTTTCTGGTGGCTGGGACAACAACCTTTTTTGAGGGCTGGATCCGCACCTGCCAACTGTTGGCCAGCGGACCACCGGCCGACGGTGACCGGTGACGTTACGAGTGTGATTTTTGTGAAATTAATCACTATGGCAGATACGGTGAGTTATTTTTAAATAACTTTTAAGTGAGTAGAATAGAAATGTATACCTACTTAATGAATATTAGTTTTAAGTTTTCGTTAGCTATAAAATTTCAACACACTAGCTACAAACTTACCCTTATTTACGTTCGGAAGCACCCCCGATTGGTCGCGCTCAGCACATCTTACTGCCGAACTCAATTACTTATCTATCACCAGTTTTGGCATATTGGAGATAAAAAAACATATCTATCTACGGTTTTAACGCCCCAATAATCCGTCAGAGTATAAGGAAACTTACCGGCCCACAATATCTATCGATGGGAGCTTACTTCGGATAGCTATTTGTATGTAAAAGCAAGCAAAGAATGCGTCCCAATAACATGTTGACAGCTATTTGTTTGCCAGGACAGTTGACAGTTGTTTGACAGTTGTTATTACATACATACATACATAAACTCACGCCTTTTTCCCATGGATGTAGACAAAAACTACAGAACGCCACCTACTACGATCCTTACATACTCCTTTTGCCTCGTTAACGTTCATACATCTTGTCATACACGCACGCCGGTTGCGAGTACTACGCACCTGACCTTTCTGAAGAACATCATCAATAAGGTCACTATAATATGTCCTCCTAGGGCGTCCCCTCCGGGCGTTTCCACTCACATTTGCCTTGTAAATACATTTTGTTAGTCGTTTTTCATTTATCCTCTCAACATGACCATACCATCTAAGCATATTCTTTTAAATTTTTGTCACTACATCTTCTTTTAAATCGCACCGTTGTCTTTATATAACATCATTCCTCAGCCTATCATTCATAGTCACACCACACATAAGCATGTGCATAGCAAGGAACGCATTTCCACAGCATTGAAAAGTCCCCATCGATCCCGGATTTTTTTATATAAAAATTCGATATCGGGATATTCAAGGTCACAAAAACAGGTTTTTCGCATTTTTTTCCAGGTATGGGATCGATGGGGACTTTTCGGTTTTCACATATAATGGTACTCTGAACATTCCTACTAATTGTCAGCTCTATGCCAATTAATGTACCCTTGCATGTCTAAATTGACCGGACTAAACGTAGGTATTTCTTTTTCAGACAAGAGTCCGCAAATGAAAAGTCGATAGTGACAAATTAAAAAAAGTATTCAACAAATACGCAGATGTATGCAAAAACCATAACATTAAATATAATGATCCAATATTTAAAACCATATCAGCAACCGAATTAGATAATATGATGTCTCCATACGCATTATACAAAACATTGAGAAGACACCACGAAGAATATTTCAGAAATTATGAACATGAAAACAATGAAGATATTATATCACCAACTCAGAGCAGTTTATCTTCACCGACGCGTCCTCGTGTGGCATCCTCACCGAGGACATGTGAAGATAAAGTAACAACGTTTACTTTTGTAATGGATGAGCATGAGTGGAGAAAAATAGAACCTATCTCGATAAATTATATTCGAAGAGATATAAGGACCGCATCAACACACCAAAAGTACAGAAGTTTGCCTAAGTTTAAGTGGGCGAGTTTTCTGAGAGAAAAGCTATGGGAATTTTCGAGGTTACCCTGTACTTGGAGATTTCAAAATAAGAGAGTTGACAGTAAAAATAAAGCATCAATTTGCATCAAAGGAAAGTGCTCACAATGTGACAAAAAAGCTATTATACAAACCGAAGCAGTTACTGAGAACACTATTAACATGAAATGCGATATACTTTGCTCTAATGCAGTGATGTACCACATGACCCTAAGAAAAAATCAAAATTAACGCCATACAGAAGAGGTCAGTTTGCAAAAAAATTACAATATAAGCCTGCCGTTGTTATTCATAATGAACTTGCAGCAAAATTAATTAAAGACCCCAACAAAGTCTGCCCCCCGGTGCTGCCAAGTTTAGGAGCTCTCCGAAAGATAAAGCATGACAAAAGACAAGGCCAGAGACTCCATTCTCACCCATACCCATTTTATCCATACTTATGTTGAGACAAATTGTACACAGAAACTTTATTCGTGAAATGACATTGATACCACATTTCCATTTGTATTATTGGTCTATTCAGCAAATTGAGTACTATGATATGTATCACCGTAGTTTCCCTAAAGTAACCATTACTGTAGATGCAACGGGGTCTTTTTTTCGGGCTGTAATGCTTCCAGATGGATCTAAACTGACGAAACGATTATTTGTATATATTGCCATGATTACCTCAGATTCGATTAAATCTACACCTATTTTTCAAATGATTACTGATTCCTACAGTAAAGATTCAATTACGGCGTCGTTAAAAAAATGGTTAGTTGAAGTGAGAAGCGCTCCACATGAAATCATTACAGATGACTCTTCAGCATTAATTGCAGCTAACGTTTCAGCTTTCACAACGTTTAGCAGTATAAAAGATTATATTAAACGATCATTTCTGGTTTTAGGAGGCCACAATTATGCATTACCAGAAGTATTCATAAGACTTGACACAAGCCATTTTATCAAAACCCAGTACAACTTGCGTTGCTTTGAAAATATCGATATAAATGTTAAAATGTTTTACGTTCGTTGCATTTTATTTATAAAAGACTGTGAATGTTTTCAACAAATTCAAATTCTCATTACTGATGTTGTTAAAATATGTCTAACTGAATACGACAATACAGAAAATCCTGTTTGTGAAATTTATATAAATAAAATAAGATGCTTATGTAATAGCGCATACAAGGAACCTAACCAAGAAACTGATGAAAAGGAAAATATTTATGAAAATATAATCTTCGATGATGATGACGGTTTACTTTCATGGTTTGAAGAAATCGTTGAGAGGGAAAGAATCCTGAAGAAAACGGAAAAAAGTGCTTCAGAATCGCGGAACTCCTTTTACATGCCTCATTTAATAACAACACTAAAATGATTACTTCTCAAGTTGCCCCTCTGGGGTAGTGTTATGTGCCCACTGTATAAGTCTCAAAATAAAACACCAACATCCTCAGCTATAGAGAGCTATTTCAAAACAATGAAAAATTTATTATTTGGAACAAGATTTAAAAAATACAGCATTGATGAATATCTAAAAATCCATTATGATTATTTATTAGGTGAAATCAAACTTGCTTTTAACTGTTTAAATATTGCCTCTGAAATGGACTGCAAAAAAGAGAAAAAAATACAGGATAAACCAAAAAAAAGAAACAGACTAACACCAAGAAATAAATCTTGCAAAAAACAAAAAACTAATGTAACGAAAACGTTTTCAAACGACTCAGTGTTCTCGGAAATACCTTCGTATGTTGAAAACTGGAGAGGCGAAGGTGTCTCTACTGAAAATGACGATCCTCTAAATATTATGTTTTAAAAAAATGGTAATTTAACAAATTTTTCTTCACAAAATATCACATTAACAAATACATGTGCATTTGATTCCGTTTTTTTTTTGCTGGCCCTCGGATATAAAGAAAATACATACATACGCGATATATTTGATAATTGTACGAATATCAACATAACAGCGTTTTTAAAAATCTTAAGCGATTCACATAACTATGTTGAGGCAAAAAGTCTGAGAATAAAAATTGCTTCGAAATATTTCAAAAATAATCGATATAGTTGTGACTGTAACGCTGCATTTATTTATGAAAACATCGTAAATTCATTATTTTCAGCGCTAGTTCCATTAGTAATTGTTCCAATAGTACGTGCATGAATTCGGATCCATCAGAGAGAAAACACGTATTTTTACCGTTAAATTTAGATATATTAAACATTTTCACAATTAACGCCTTGGAAGAAGCTATTATTATTCATGACTGGGAGAATAAACGATGCAGAAAATGTAATGAACTAGTTGAATTTACTTATACCTTATCAAAAATAGTAACATTTGATTTGAATGGCACACAAATGATGTTGTTACATGACATACCTCAAAATATTATGGTTAAGCAAAATATTTATAAATTGTTAGGTGCTATTGAATATATTCCTCCAATCCTTGGAACAACAGGTCACTACAAATGTCATTTTATAAGAAATTCCGGGATGCTTTGCTATGACGACAACGAAAGTAAATTATGTGAAAGTACAAAAGAACCTGTTTGCATCCATTTTCTCACATATGGTTTTATAGAGGTGTAACCAGAATTATTATTTGATTTGTTGATTTTTTGTTAATAATTATTGATTTTTATACCGACTTCTAAACAGTAGGAGGTTCTATGTTCGTCGCGTAATAATGTCATTTACGATATGTTCATAAATGCCCTTTAAGTTGTTAGGTACCGACTACCTAACAACTTAAAGGAAAATAATTAGCCTTAAATATAATTATGATTAAATTAAAATAAAAGTGCATTTTTAATTATATAATTCCCAAAGATCTTATTTTTGTCATTTTATTTTTTGTCATAACAAAATGTTTATTATCATATACCTACTATGATTGTTTGCTGTAATATAGTACATTTCTGTCGCGGCCAGCAACTCGGACATAGATGTACGATCGTGAAAATGTGAAAATTCCTGGTTGCGGCCAAGGCTTGAATAGTACTTTTGCTCAAATAATGCGCGGAAATTCAAAAAAACAAAGTAAATTATTTATAAATTCCAGAATCAATGACGGTCATTTTAAATCAACGATAATTTTTCACGCACCAATGTGTTCATTTGTTTTTTCTTTATTTTAAATCGAAATTAAAATAAAATCTTTGATAAGTTACCTCCTTGGTTGTCATGTGTTGAAGTAAAAAGTTAGTTCCATTTTTAAATAACACGACAGATATGAGTTTTGTATACAGTGTGATTCTTCATAATGTGCACATATCGAAATGAGGGATTCTATGCTTAATTTGACAAACGGAAAAAATATTTAAAAAAATCTATTTTTATTTTTTTATTTGTTTTGTATTTTTTACCCCAATGTAAAAAAACGGTGTAACTTTTAAATGATCTATCGTGATGAAACAAACTACATACCTAATGATTGGTAGTAATTAAGTGTTCTTATAACATGAAAATTGTGGGAAAAACCCCTCCCAATTAAAACCAAAAAACCCTCAATTGAAAATAAACAGGTATTTCGTCCAAAAATCTCTTTTTTTAAATCAATTTTTACAATATTTGTAAAAAAATTGAATAAGACGATTTTTTTTTAACAAAAAAAAATGGAAAAAAAATGTATTTAGATTTATTTTTTCCGTCGATAAAATTAAGCATGGATTCCCCCATTTCGATAATTATGTGCACATTATGAAGAATCACACTGTATATGGTAACTTTGCCGGTCGCATCGACATTGGTTTTTGACCAGTACAGCAATTTCGATTTATCTCGAAGAAGTTTGTCAAAATAATGCTCGAATTTCCAAGCATGTTTGAGAAAAATCATTTGATTAAAGACCAAATGCCTTAATGACATTATCCTAGGTAATATTCTGCCGAGTAAAAATTTGACCAAATGAAAATGTGCGCAAATCATTCCAAATACTGCATTCATATAAAAAAGGGTGCAAAAATTTGCTTGTATACTGAAATTTTGGCAAAACGGCAGGCTCCCGATTTTTTGTTATAATTTAGAATTTAGTTAATTTTGTAAGCTGTTGTGGTGAATAAACATAGGTATCTAATTATTAAAGTAAACAAGTTTTTTATTTAATAATAATACATTTTGCAGCAATATAATTACTAGTCTCCAGTTAGAGATATTCCCAAATCAAATCGAAATTATGGTTACCCTGCTCGAACATTGTATGAGATAACATCATTTTTGAGATTACACGCGTTGAAAACTGTTCTGAGGGTAAAACGATATGTCATTCTAATGAGGATAATTTGTCGAATAAATGGATGTCTACACCGAAATCCTAGCAACTATAGATAATGAGATATCAGCGAACAAAGTAACTTTACGATCGCGCGGCCACGCCCTTTTTTTTTGGACTGATTTCGTCTGTTTAACTAAACTAAATTAGTATTTATTGCTTTCGTTAGTTTTGACAAATTAAGACCTTTCTTCTTGTAACAGTTTTACTGTATGAAGTCGTAAGTTTTGAAGAAATAATTAAAAATAAAGAAACGACAAGTGCACGATTGCGCGGCCATAACTTCCAAGGTGTATATTTCGTAAAATATTGATCTAGAGCTTATAATTCTTTTTTCGAAATTTTTTGACAAATTCACTCTTCAATTGACAAAAAGAATTAGATCGCTAACCCAAGTAGTTGCTGAGATCTCCGTGGCCGCGCCATCCTCCACGTTACGTTCGCGCGGCCAACTTAAAAGCCTTCCAACTTATAGCGTGCGGCAGAGCTTAAATGGCAACCCAGAGTGGTTACCCGGCCGCCCACCAGAGGGCGCCCGCGCAAGCTCAATAGATTGGCGATATATATCTAGGAGTGCGCGGTGAGCTACGAGAGAGAGAGCTAATGTCATGTGTGCGCGCGCTAGTTTTAAGACAAGGACTCTGTTTGCTTGTAAGGTAATTTTGTGTACCAATATAGTGTAATTTTGAAGCACCTGCGTTTGTCTTACACCCGTTCCCCGGCTATAAGTGGCTGCCCAACGTGTAAATCACAAGAAAAATGCCGAAGCTACGATCGGAAGATGTCGCAGAGGACGCCGGTGCCGCTATGAATATAACTATGTCACAAGAAACTCTTGCAAGTTTTATCACATCAATCCAGCAAACCCAAAGTGAGTTTTGTCAACAATTAATACGAGAAGTACGATCGTCAACACCTCATGCTAACGTATCTGAGGCCCAGCAGGGAGTGGGCTTTGCATTTGGCGCGAACGGAAATTTCGCAAAATGCTCGACGCGTTATAATAATACCGCCGTATCTCTACGTTGACGTCGTGGTGGGGCTTGCGCGCTCCGAACTCTAGGTCTGTGCCGGTAGAGTTTACTTTGCCGGAACGGGTCTAGGATGAGGAGCCAGACTAAGAGAGATACAGAAATCCGCAGGGCAGCATGTGGCGAGCTGTTGGGCAGTAGCGACCCCACGGACCCTATCTCCCGGGAGAAGTCTTGTACCTCACCTCTGGCTTGCCTTTATTGGCCGGCTGGAGTGAACACTGACGAGGGACAGAGCTCCCACCTCATTCTTGCCTTTATTGGCTGGCTTGAGTGGAGATTCGCAAGAGCAAACGTGCTCGGAGGAAGGAAGTATTCCAGTAAGTGCTGGTAGGGATCTTGACCATCTTCCGGGCTCTGGGATTGTTCTGATAGTCATGGAATACCTCTCCACTCCTCAGAAGCACCTCAGGACATGTTGTCCCCTTGTCGCTACGACACTTTGTGCTAGCGACCGTTTTCGGGGGCCCATTATTGAGTGTGCAAGTCACCCCCTGCCATTTTAACTATGTATTTTATATAAAGCATTGGTCAGGCAGGGGCCATAGTCATTCCATAGTTGAAGATAACCAGTTCACTTAGCCACCCAAACCCATAATCCAATATCTTTGTTTCCATATCCTGCAATAGTCCTACACCAACCGAGGGTTGTCCTTGGCTGCACTTGCACAGTGCGAACAGGGATAATCGTCGCTTGGTGCCTCATTACAATAAAAACGTCTAACGGGCCTCTGCGAGTTGGCTTTGGCCCCTCGTACGCCTTCTAAAGGTCCGGGACCCCAGGGTCCCGAGAAATGTCAAGAGACGTAAAAAAATATAATAATAATAATATTCTTTATTTTGCAGACAACAGCGCGACGAGAAGACGAGTCGTTGGAAAACTTTTTAGACGCGATTGTTACCTACAAGGATTGCGTGAATGTTTCCGATGAAAATGCTCTACGTGGTTTCTCAATGTTGTTGGAGGGGCCTGCTGCAGTGTGGTGGCAAGGTGTGAAAAGGTCGACGAGCACTTGCCATGAATTCTGCCGTTTGTGAGACTACGGGTGTGTCTCCAGCGTATTTAACATTTGCTAGAGAGATTCGCTCACCCCTTGACGTACAACATGATATTCGGTCGATACTTAGCAAAGATAACTTTGTCCCGCAAATCACGCCTTATTTAAAAAACTTTGTCAATACCTTCATGGCTGTAAGAGAAAGAGTTGAGGCACAACAGGACCGACGGAAAGAATGTGCTGACAAGGCCGTTGCACCTGCCGAAGTCTTGGAGGTCGGAGACCAAATTCTCTTGAAGTCACATGTTCTTAGCAATGCAGCAAAGAACATCACGGCCAAGTTTATTCCAAAAAAGGATGGGCCGTACGTCATCGCAAAAAGGGCTAGTCCCACAGCATATTTTATATCAAATTTAGATAGCCCTGAGAATGTCATAGGGAAGTATCATGTATCAGATCTCACTCGATTCCATAACCGGGACGGTAC
Organism: Eupsilia transversa; assembly: GCA_914767815.1. NCBI lineage: Eukaryota > Metazoa > Arthropoda > Insecta > Lepidoptera > Noctuidae > Eupsilia > Eupsilia transversa. The sequence continues at coordinate 6,570,878 of OU611880.1, forward strand.
GCCTCCTCGTCCCGTAGTTCCGAGACGTCAAAGAGGGCGTCCACGTAAACATGTATGTCCTGTTTGTTCAGCATCCTTTGAGCGAGTTCATGAGCGGGGACGTTCTCTAGAACTCGAGGGGGAGTGTATAGCGTGCGGCAGAGCTTAAATGGCAACCCAGAGTGGTTACCCGGCCGCCCACCAGAGGGCGCCCGCGCAAGCTCAATAGATTGGCGATATATATATAGGAGTGCGCGGTGAGCTACGAGAGAGAGAGCTAATGTCATGTGTGCGCGCGCTAGTTTTAAGACAAGGACTCTGTTTGCTTGTAAGGTGATTTTTTGTACCAATATAGTGTAATTTTGAAGCACCTGCGTTTGTATTACACCCGTTCCCCGGCTATAAACTTTTTTATTTCTACTTTGACAAATTTTTGGATTGTTCCCTTCGATTTTGACAAATTTCGTTTTTTTTTTTGACCAAGTGTTTTTCGTTTTGGATAACTTGGCGGATCAATCGTAACGCACACAAATACAGGCCCTGAGCCTAGATTAGGCACCAGTCTCCCACAATATAACGCCCCTCCTATATGTCACCGTAGCTACCACAGAACAGCAGCAACTCGATAGGCCGACACACACGCTAGCTCGCACTGTGTAAACTAGCCATTATTCTGCATGAGTAGTTGACTTTGAGATGATGAACAAGTAAACATAGCCTGAGGATGGAAAGCAGGAAGGTGGTTACAAGACCTAGGCCTTATAAATCGTAGACCAACCGAGTTTGATCTCATTAGATTGGTCTAGATGAGTACCTATAGTTGGTATACAGGCGGTGTTTGACGTGCCTTATTACACTACGACCGCAATCACTAAGTTATTACCCTCTTATTGTTGTATCAATATAAAACATATTATGTTCTTGAATATACGAAACCCATCCATCCGAATATTCGTTCCAGCGGAGAAACACAACGAGCAAATAAAATCCCGCAAAAAATACGGCATACTGCAACAAAAAGAAATAATGAGTCAAGTAAAACATATTGAGAAGAAATTATGGTAAGAAATAAATTTGAACTAATAGGAAGTGTACAGTCACGAGGAGGTAAAAATATGTCGTACGTTTAATTACGCGTTCCTCACAAAAAATTGGCTCAGTAGTTTTGGAGATAAGGGAATGGTCAATTTTCATATATATTTTTAATTTTCCAGTTTTCCCCCGAAAAGAGACCCTCATATTCAAAATTCATTTATTTACGTTACTTGTCAGTGTTAGCGATACCAAATTTCAACTAGATTAAAAACTAAGCAAATTGGCTGTAAAAGGACAGCCAGCCAGCCACACAGACACACATGATCTTATAAGGGTAAGGTACGGAACCCTAAAAATAAATACGTAAGTAACTACTAAAATATTAAATAAAATAGATTTGTAAGTAATTTAAAGAAAAAGAAGTTTACATGGAAGTTTAAGGGGCCGCCTCCATGAGCGAGAGAATCGCGGCGATATTATCGTGCCATGGAATTACACAGAGACGAAGACAGACAGACGCGAAGAGACGTTACGATGCGTCAACATACAGGCTGACTTTATTTATTTATTTGGTTTACCAACAATTGTATACGACATCTATGGGTGAACACGCGTTTCCGAGTATTCACCCTATGATGGCTTGTTTTAGGGTGGATAAAGGGAATAACCCAATTTTTTTGGGTTCCGTAGTAAACAAGGATCCCTTATAGTTTCGCCATGTCCGTCTGCCTGCCTGTCTGTCTGTCGGCTTATCGCAGAGACTGTTAGTGTTAGAAAGCTAAAATTTGGCATAAGTATACATATTGTTAGGTTTTGCTCCCTTGAATAAATATTAGCCTATGTTTTGAAAGATAATTGTTAAATTGGGATACTTTTGTTAGGGTTTTTGTTTTATATAAATATAAGTTTTAAATATTATCAAAGAAATGTTGTGTAAACGATTAATTTCTGTTGTTTGGGAATGTCAACCCTTGATTTGATATTAATTGGTGTCGCTCAACGATTGGACCACGACACTGGCATCGCCCGAGATCGTGGGCCAATTGGAGAGTGGGATTTACCGCGGGGATGTTGAGGGTTTTTGACTAGGAGCGGGTGCGCAAGAGGGCATTCGCTCCTGGGCCGTCGATTGCTACATTCGATTAGAATTAGTTTCTGAACATTGTAGTAAATAAGACATAGCCGTTTTTGTTCTTAAGATAATTAATAAAATGAAGTGAACAGTTTGAGTTTGTGTACAGTCTTCCCAGCTAGTACAGTTTCCTTTTGAGCGTTGTGACCGCTGAGGCTTCGAGTATTTCATAATATTAACATATAATTCAAAGTGGTAAAATAAAATCATGAAAAAAATTTTTTAGGGTACCTCCCCTACACGTAAAGTAGGGTTTTTTTTTTTTCGTCTATCCCATGGTGTGGGGTATCTTTGGAAAGTTCGTTCAAAAGTATTGTGAGTTTGTTAAAACCATTTTTGGATTGAAAGATTCGTTTGTGAAATATTAAGCTTTAAAGTGCTCATTTTTGTTATAGTCAAGTGTCCCCCTCCCGTGCCAGATAAACGGTAAGTTCTGGATATGTGGAAAAATTCACAGCAGTAGTATACCGGATGACTTTTTTTACCGTCTCGAAAAAAAAAAGGTATATTAGGTGAACGGAGTAGAAGCTTATGGCATACCTAGTTTTTTTTTATTTTTTTTCCACATCTTGGAAAAAAAAATATCTATCATCAATTTTTATTCGACTCATCATCAATTCGACTTTAAATTACTTCTTAACAATTAACTTTCGTGTTATTATTTCTTTGTAACTAATTCACTTATGTACTTGTCTAAGTAAAATATTTTAAAGTCGGATTTATGTATTTCTTCAGATAAATTCATGTTTTGCAGATTTCTCAATACAGACAATAATGAAGTGAGGGCTAGGGCCCTCACTTAATTATTGTCTGTATATACATATATATGTCATATACACCGCCATAAATCTGTAATGTCATATTCTACAGATTTGGGAATTTCTTAAAATATTTAATAAATTCTTAACTAAATTCTTAAATAAAAATTATTAACCCAGAGATAGTACTTACTGAGACTTAGACTATACCACTTTTATGCACGCGTCTGGATTGAGGGCCCAAGTTATTTAATCATAACAGTTTTAGAAATTCATGGCTTTTTGCTTTAAGTTTTATGGTTTAAGACATTTATTTCTCAAAAACAGAATACAATTATTCACTTAGAATGAGAAACACTGGTTGCATATGTGGCGGCATCTACACCGCCACATACGAACTAAGCATCAAAGACCTGACGTCACAAGTCCTACATCGCGGTGTAAGAGTTTACCGAGCGATTAACATATATAAGACTATCCAACATCAATCCTTGGGCAATTGCCCGCCAGACATAACACCCGTCTGGTAGGAGGATCCTCCCTTTTCTATGGGGGATGAGAGAACTTTACACCCTGTTCTTCATACCCCTAAATTGGTGACCCCGAATATGAACGTCAACGCAGCCTTCGTGCAACTACTTCAGCGTGACGTCATCATCATCACTCCCGCAAGCTTTCGTGAGGCGAGTCACACAGCCAGCCAACACCCACGGCTTCAACGGGTATCCTGACCACCAGCATGCAGTGAACGCGCATTCCTGGTCACCACCCTCAGCCTCATCAGCAACCCGGCGCTGTACCACATCCGACGCACTGGATCACAACGCAGCGCCACCCCGACTCACTGGGGAATCAAACTCAAAAAACTCAAACTCAAAAACTCAAAAGCACCACCAATCACCGCAGACAGTTCCGACCCACTGTGAACTATGCGGCACCCGGTTCCGACTCACTGGAACCTCAACTGGCACTGGCAAGCATCGCAAGATACAAGACTCAGCCCACTATCGACCTCCGGTCTCCGGAGGGGAGTGATGTGGCGGTATGTACACCGCCACATACGAACTAAGCATCAAAGACCTGACGTCACAAGTCCTACATCGCGGTGTAAGAGTTTACCGAGCGATTAACATATATAAGACTATCCGAGATCAATCCTTGGGCAATTGCCCGTCAGACATAACACCCGTCTGGTAGTAGGATCCTCCCTTTTCTATGGGGGATGAGAGAACTTTACACCCTGTTCTTCATACCCCTAAACATACATGTATAAATGTTCCTTGGAACGAGTATCGGAAACGGTAGACATGTTTGAAGTTAGAAGTAGGTACAATATTGTTAGTCATTAGTTTATCATTATGTTAGTAAAATACACAATACTAAAAGAGATCGCGTTTAGAAGGTATATTTTTAAAATATTTTTCTTGATGTAGGTAATCTGCAAAAAACTTTGAGACTATGAGTCCATATTACGTATCGAAACCAATGACGAGTTTTATACATCATTGATCGAAACACAGTTTCTATCCTAGTTTCTATTGAAAGCATAATTATTTTTTATAGTTTTTTTTAATTTAGGTTTAATTTTTGCATTAGGTATACGTTTTATTGTAGTTGTTGTGAGTATGCATATAGTATTTATTATTAATTAAAGTTTATGTAATTATTCCGGGTCATTATGAAATACTTAGACTAAGATAATTGAAAACTTTTCATAATGTGGTTTTTTTTTATTATAGGGGAAAAGATGGTATTTCCTTAATATCTTTCGGCAATTCGTTATTCATTTTGGCACCCTCATACTTAATATTTCTGGTACCGTAGTTGGTCCATGGTCTACTGTATAGGCAGAGATCGTTAGCATTTCTCAGTAACCGGGTTTGAATTTGCGCTTTTTTTGTAAAAAATATTTGAGAATGTGTATCTTTTGTCAGTATCTTCCGTACAAGGATGCAGGTATGGAATTTATATATTTGAGCAAGTGTCATTAATTTAGTTTTATGAAAAACAGTTTCGGTTGGTGTTAATTATTTTATTTTGAGTAATTTGTAAATTTTGTATGTTGGTTTTAGCTGCAGAGCCCTAGACTTCAATTAAGTAGGTCAGGTGAGATTTGATGAGGGAATTATAAATCAAATACTTTACCGATTTGGGAAAGCAACGAACTGTTCCTCGTAGTGTTCCCATCAATGATGATAATTTTGAACGCATTTTGTCCAAGTGTGGCTTCCAGGTTAGGTGTTTATCTAAGATTAGGCCAAGGTATTTTTCTGATTCTACTTTAGTTAACGGTTCATTTTTAACGTGTAATTGTTGAAAGTTTGGAATAATTTTATTTTTAGCGCTAAATATCATAAAGTTAGTCTTGGTCACATTGATGGTAAGGAGATTATATTGAAAACAAGTAAATAAGGTATTAAGGTCCTCTTGGGCTCGACTGACGATTGCTGGAATTATCATGTTTGCGTTCCCATTGAGGGACCACATTTGAATTTTGAGCTTTTGAATGCGTCAGCCTTTAGTAAAAGTTCTCAAACAATTGTAAATTCAGCCTTTTATTTGTAAAAGTAGCCACTCAAAAGTTACAATCGGTTAAAGGTGGTCGGCATCCATATCTCAAAACATAGTTAACATTTACAACTGCTATAAACGACTACTCTTAGTAAAAGATTTGTAAAACTAATATATGGAATTTCAACCATTCCTGTTCATAGAATAAAAAGAACTAGCATGCGGAAGGTGGTCCCACAATCGAACACCATAAGGTCACCTTGAGTGGAGACGCCAATGGAATTTGAAATTTACTTATGGGTCTAGCGTTAGTAAAAGTACTTGAACGATTGCTATTTCAACCTCTAGTTTGTAAAAGAAGCCATTCAAAATGTGCGTGTGGTGTGAGGGCCACTTTGTCAAAACACTTTGAAAATGTGCTCAGGATTTAGTGAACATTCCCAAAGAATTGTGAAAGTTGGAATCAGAATTTGTGAAAGTCAAATAAGCGAGTTATGGACTGTGAAGTTGTATCTGATAAACTATGGACACTACAGAAAATGTCTTTATGCCAAAATCTAACCTAATGCCCAACAAAATTTGTGAAAACAAGATATTATCCCAAAACACTGTCCTACTTTGTATAACTTCGTTCAAAATGGGCCCTCAATTCTCATACACGTCAAACTTTATTACGCAAATAAACTGAAACCATTAACTTACAGCTACTATGCGATATCCTATATACTACTAAATAAATTGTGAAAATTTGTGAAAGCAAGAACAGGTCACCACTTCTTGTAGTTTGGAAGTTATGACCTTGATAAAATTCGGGGCCCTCAGTCCTGCATTTCTCTTGTTTTCTTTTATATTACGCTTATCGTATGAAAGAAAAGACAAATACAAAATTGCAACTTTTTGTGAAAAAATGTGTGCAACAAATTGTTGTTATTAGTTACTAATAATAATTCAGATAAAACTACAAATCATAATAGATATCGAAATCCACTATTTTTTTTGTGACAATTGTGTCAATTGGATAGGGTGACAATAATTTATACTTATACTTTTTTAGTGGCGATTCTGAGTGATGTTTTATTTCCTTCTGCTGTTGAAATATAATCATACCTCACTAGATAGAACCGGGAGCAGACTGGAGTCGCACGGAGGGGTCGGCCGGTCGGTTTCTGCGCGCAACAGTCAAGCCCGTGACGCCTACGGACGACGGCTTCGCCCGGAGGCGACACGTCGTCGAATAAACGTCTGTTTGCATACAATTGTGGCACTAAATCAATGCCGATTTATTTCCTACACTGGCAATAATATTTGTAACCCTAGACATTACAAGATGACAAAAAGGTCGTGCCCAAAACTGTAACTAAATAATTTTAAACACGTCATTCTTGACATTGTCATGTTATGGCCGTCAGTGGTAGGTTTGTTTTGTTTTTTTTTATATTTTAATAAAATTTCCTTTATGGGGGATACGCCAAGGAAGTATGTAATTAATTATGTTGATTAAAACATGATTCGCGACCGTTATTTTAATTTGGATTTTTATGATTATAATTCTATAAATAGACTGCCTCGTTGGTCTAGTGGTTGCAAGTGCTGAGCATGAGGTCCTGGGTTCGATTCCTTTTTTTTACACATTTCATTGACTTTTATTAATTATTTGACAGTATATACCTACAATTTTAATTTCAACTAAATAATACTGGCTTTTCTGGAATACAGGTTATTCATTCGGATTGGTTAAAGTTGTAGTGACAACTATGTCATTTGGTTTAAATAGGTATTTCTTTTTATTATTTTATTTGTCCTATAGATAGATTCCTTTAAATTTTGTGTATGTGAGAACGTTGTAGGCAAAGCAGACTGTTGATTTGTAGACCATTTTCTATTTTTTTAAGTAGGTACGTTCTTGACCGGCCTACACTGTCCTGTCATACCTATTTTCACACTGTAATTTGAAACATGTATTGACATTTTTAAGAGGGTGCATCCTAAAAGTTGGCAACGTCGTAAATAGCTGTCAAATATTTACCTGTTTCGATTAATTTGGAAATAATACTGTATGGAAATAAGAAATGTGGCTAACCAATTGACTAGAATATTAATAATGAATTGCAATTATAACATTGAATTTGATGTTGTACCCGTTTTAGGTGAAAAAAAGTCATTTGGAAAGTTACCAAATACTTTTTTTACATCTAAAACTAACTATTCGGTGTTACGATATTAATTATTGCATTTCATAATCAATATTCTAGTTCGCTAGTTAGCCACATTTTTTATTTCCATACAGAAATATTATCAAATTAATCAAAACAGCGAAATATTTGACATCTATTTGCGACGTTGCCAACTTTCAGAATAAACCCTCTTAAGCCCCATTTTTTTTTAAAGAGTAAACGTGGAGTTTCTTTCCTACTCTTCTCCATAGGAAACGACCAATAGAATAAAATATAAAACTCGATTTTCTTATATAATAAAGGGTCTTCTTTTTTCTTTCTGGTATTGAATTTGTTGCACAATTTTTTTCACAATAAGGTGCAATTTTGTATTTGTCTTTTCTTTCATACGATAAGCGTAATATAAAAGAAAACAAGAGAAATGGAGGACTGAGGGCCCCGAATTTTATCAAGGTCATAACTACAAGAAGTGGTGACCTGTTCTTGCTTCCACAAATTTTCACAATTTATTTAGTAGTACCTATATAGGATATCACACAGTAGCTGTAAGTTAGTGGTTTCAGTTTATTTGCGTAATAAAGTTTGACATGTATGAGAATTGAGGGCCCATTTTGAACGAAGTTATACAAAGTAGGACAGTGTTTTGGGATAATATCTTGTTTTCACAAATTTTGTTGGGCATTAGCTTAGATTTTGGCATAAAGACATTTTCTGTAGTGTCCATAGTTTATCAGATACAGGTGGGCCCTCAATCCTCTGAGGGCCCAACTTTACAGTCCATAACTCGCTTATTTGACTTTCACAAATTCTGATTCCAACTTTCACAATTCTTTGGGAATGTTCACTAAATCCTGAGCTCATTTTCAAAGTGTTTTGACAAAGTGGCCCTCACACCACACGCACATCATTCAAAAGCTACAATCGATTTAAGGTGGTCCCTCAATTGAAACGTTTATCATAAGAAAAATCAATTTACGTAGGATTCGGAATTTAAATAGACGAATGCTACAGTCTAGCCTTTAGTAAAATATTTTACTAACGATTACTTTACTAAACAGTACCTATAAAAAAATGTACCGTTTTATCACAAATATTAATCGAATTCCTGGGAAGAAATACTAAGATAGGGGTGACCACACAGCAGGATTTTTCTAGTGACTGTTTGTTGATACAAATTTTTAATAAACATAACATAAAAGTAAAACAAGTGAACGTTTGTTGATATTATTTTTTATTAATATTTGACATCACTTAGCTAATTAAAAACACAGAAAGAAAATAATGCTAATTATCTATACTTATAATAAATCTGTAGAGAGGTCAATTCTGTACATGATATATATTTTCAAAATAACTATCAGGGGGTAATTAGTGATCGATACTGATGCCAAAAATGCAATTAGTAAAATTTTTGTCTGTCTGTCTGTCTGTCTGTATGTTCCTTATAGAAACAAAAACTACTCGACGGATTTTAACGAAACTTGGTACAATTATTCTTCATACTCCTGGGGAGGTTATAGTATACTTTTCATCACGCTACAATCAATAGGAGCAGAGCAGTGAAGGGAAATGTTGGGAAAACGGGAGAAGTTGCTCCATTTTTTAAGCTTCCGTCGCGTGTGAAGCCTTAATGGTTAAAGCTACATAGAAATCATTTATGACGGAAATGTTCTACATAAAATTATCTAAAAAATATCCCACAACAGCATATGTCTATCTTTTATGGTTAACTCACAATAACACGTGTAACTCCCGATAGCTTAGCAGTTCGGAGCTTTCTGATTATATTTGTTAACTCTTTCGTTTATAATACTCTCACTCATCCCTAATTAAAAGAAGTTAATATTATTACCTATTCAATAAAAAAAGAATCATAGTAATCGGTATAGAAACACCAAACTTATACATGAAATAAGCTAATAAGCCATCGCGCCGTCGCGCGTGAATACTGAATCTGGAATCATGCCATAAGGATTATTTTTGTGTAACGGTTGCCGCGCTCGACGCGGGTCGTGGCGGTAGGGTATAAAAAGGCTGAGGTCCGAGCGCGAGCGTCGCCCTGGCTGGAGGCTTTTAGATTTAAAAACCCTAAAAGTAGCCACAGGATAGTCCGGTTAAGCAGACAAAACCTCTCTAGGTTGATCTGCGAGATGTCATACATAAAAAAAAAAAAAAAAAGCGCGAGCGTCTGCGTCATTCAATATTTGGCTGTTGATGCGTTCAGAGCGTTCGACCTTATTGACAGACATTATTGATATTAACAAACCGTGCTTATCAGCGCGACTTTTAGTCTTTAAATAGTTTATTTGAATTTCTTTTGTTGTTATTTTATAAAATATAAGTATTAGTTGTTTTGGTAGTGTTTAAATATTCGTTCAAATTACAAATTATTAATAGTTTGCATTTTATTTCTTTTTAGGTGAAGTAGTAGTGTTTAGTGAAGTAGAAGTAGTACGCATAGACTTTTAGATACCGATAGGTAAGTTTTGACCTAATTTATGTTCAATTTTATTTTTGTATTAAGTAGGTAAAAGCGTAGATACTTTTATTAATTATAGTAGTTATAGCTATTTATTTTTAAGTGAAGTAGGTATAGGTAGATAGTATTGCACAGGCGTTTCAGCTTTATTTTCATTTTTTTTTTTGTTGTAAGTTGTACATATTTCTGGGTATAATTCTATTAGAATAGTTTAGTTTAAATAGGCACTTAGATTTTAAGTGTAAGGTAGCTATAGTTAGGACCTCTAACGTAGGTTATTTTGTTAGGTAACTGACAGCCTTTCCGTTACCGTCGATTAAAAATAAAATACACAATGCCACCTAAGAAACGATTATCTTTATCTCGAACTTCGAGTAAAGCTAAGAGAATGAGAATTACGCGTTCACAAGAATCGGCAGAGGAAAGAGCACATCGGTTAAACTCTATAAGAGTTAGTGCCTCAACTTCTCGAGCCAATGAAAGCTCTCCAGATAGAGAGATGCGATTAGCAGCTGACAGAGCGAGACGAGCTACATCACGGGCGTCTCAAAGCTCTTCTCAACGAGAGCTAAAGCGTACCATTGACCGAGAACAACATGCGTTATCCCGAGAAGCTGAAACTGCTTCACAACGAGAATTACGGCTTACAGCTGACCGCGAACGGCATACATTATCTCGCGAGTCCGAAACCTTCACTCAGAGGGAATTACGTCTCACAGCTGACCGCGAACGGCATACTTTATCTCGCGATTGACATATTATATTTCCCTACTAAAATACGAAAGTTAATCTGTCTGTTACATCAAAACCACTGAACCGTGAGGAAGGACATATGGTACTTTTTTACGAAAAACGACGGAAACGCGGACGAAGTCGCGGGCAAAAGCTAGTAATAAAATAAAATAAATTACCCTACATTGCAATGTAACTCTGAACCTTTTTCAAACAAACATTACTAGAAATAAATACGTTTATTTGCGGCAAAATATGCGTTACGCAAAACGGCCATCGCTCAGCATAATGCTGCGACCCTATGCGACACAGAGCCTCAGCGCTGATTTTCAGCGACAGCCGGCGTTGACGTGATGACGTCAATCGATGCAACATATATTGAGATAACAATAAAAATTAAAAAATAAATGAAGAACCAAAAATGTTAAACTTATTATAATATAATCATAAAAATGGCAACATTCCGTTCCGTCGGCGACTCACGCGCCAGACGCCACGCCACAGGCCTAATGTAATCTGAGGCCATAGTGTAATTGTCATAATAGTACAATATGAGACAAGTGTGCGTAATGATCAATGCACACGCGTTTCATACGACGTTTTTTAGCATACTTGCGAGGAAAAACAGACTTGTAATAACCTAGGCAACAGGAACGTGACTATAGAGATGATTCATGTAGATTTATAAAGTTCAACTGACCTTTGTTACCAGGGTACTGACTATCCTGTGGTTGTTTTAAAAACTTTTCGTGTGCGTGTGGATTGAGTGCTCCTTTTTAAAAGTTAATTATATTTTTACGAAATCAAGGAAGGATTTAGGAAATAATTGTGAAAACTTCATGGTGAAGATGAAAAATTTGTGAAATGTATCGTGAGAGAGTCGTGGTCAATTAACTAGAACACTCAATCTACTAACCTGAGAAAATACTGAAACTCGTATCTCATAACATACTAAATATATGTTTAACATTTTAATGTGGAAAATTTGTACTGAATTTGTGAAAGCTATTCACAAATATTCAATTGACTTGAACGGTTTACTTGGATTTTATAAAGGTTTATTTAGAACACTCAATCCTCCTATGGTGCAGACGGAGTGTTCCAAAACTCTGCAACTTTGGCTAAATAAATTCTTATTATTCTTACTCTATTTTACGAGTATAATTCAGAATCAATTTGTGAAACAAAAACCTTGACGTAAAACGTATTAGTTAGAGAGTAAATAAAAAAAATACTTCCTTTTCAACGTACCGTTTGAGTGTTCCATGTTGTAGCGTATATTTTTTCAACCCGAGCTTTTATACAAAAGGCGGCCTCATCAGAAATTGTGAAAATGTTGTCACTAAAGTTTAACACGTTTTCTTTTTTTGTGAACGCTATAGTTTAACAATAATCAACGTTATTATATTTCTAAGCGACAAATTTGTATAGGGTGACCATGCATAGGTACATAAATGAAAAAATATTTTTGTACCTACATATTAACATTTTATTGCAACAAACTAGATATGAGCGCCGATAGTCAATCTGTCGGCAGCGGCGCGCCGATTTTTTTAAGTCGGCGGCGGCGGCGGCGTCGGCGACTTGACCTTCATACAACCTTAATTTAAGAAAAGAAATAAAACAATAATTTACGTATAATTTAAGATTTATTATATAATTTTGACGTGAAAAGATGAATTAAAGAGAAAACAAAATTAAAATAATCTGATATTCACTAACTTAGCTTATACAAACTTAGCTTAACAAAAACTGTGTTTTTTTTTTTGTTGATAACTTGGACAACACAGAAATTGTAGTGTGCAAGAGTTTCGTTTTATAAACGTCTACGTCTAGTGCCGCTTTTTGTTAGCATTCACGCAGACGTGCATTCAGTTCAGTCCGTGTGTTGGGTTAAAATGAATGCTGTCGCTCGGGCTCGGCGCGCCGTCGCCTATGGTACACTGTATCAGTCGCAAATTGTTGGATGCAAAGAGTTTCAAGTCATCCATTTAAAGATAGTAAAATATCACCTGGCCACCTCTTCTCAACCGATAGCCTGCACCTGAATCCTTCAGCAGTGTGCTTAGAGGATTCAACGCCAAGCAAAAGCAAAGTGGACTCAAACTATTGCCTTGAAATATTCCCCGTGCAATCCTGATCGGTTCATCGATCCCCCGGGTCTGTCGACATCCTGGATAGAGAAGGACCGTCTCCATTGCCCCATATACGACATTAGGAAGGTGCGCAGAGTTGCATCTATTTTGTACAATTCCAGCATCCTCATGAGCCATGTATGTGGAACTGAATCATAGGCCTTATTATTATTTCGTGTATTAATTCTTTATATACATATTATTACTATTATTATTTCACTCTTAACATTGACGTAAACGAATCGGCGAGCACACCTTGTATGAAATAAATTGTCCTCACACTATTAGATAAAAGTTGACTTCTGTATTCCTTTCCTAATTTATAATAAAATAGGTACTTACTTACTTATTATCAGTAAGCGGAAACACTGACGATAATTTAACAACACAGTACTTTCAAAAAATCAATAATTGCGTGGCTGAAATGCTCTAGCATAAAATACTGTTGCGTCTGACAGGCATCAAACTATGAATAAAAAGTAAATAGCGCGTAATGAGGTTACATGAAAAATGTGTCCGAAATTATGTCCACCCTACACAATTTTGTCGCTTACAAAAATAATAACGTTGATTATTGTTAAACTATAGCGTTCACAAAAAAAGAAAACGTGTTAAACTTTAGTGACAACATTTTCACAATTTCTGATGAGGCCGCCTTTTGTATAAAAGCTCGGGTTGAAAAAATATACGCTACAACATGGAACACTCAAACGGTACGTTGAAAAGGAAGTATTTTTTTTATTTACTCTCTAACTAATACGTTTTACGTTAAGGTTTTTGTTTCACAAATTGATTCTGAATTATACTCGTAAAATAGAGTAAGAATATTAAGAATTTATTTAGCCAAAGTTGCAGAGTTTTGGAACACTCGGTCTGCACCATAGGAGGATTGAGTGTTCTAAATAAACCTTTATAAAATCCAATTAAACCGTTCAAGTCAATTGAATATTTGTGAATAGCTTTCACAAATTCAGTACAAATTTTCCACATTAAAATGTTAAACATATATCTGGTATGTTATGAGATACGAGTTACAGTATTTTCTCAGGTTAGTAGATTGAGTGTTCTAGTTAATTGACCACGACTCTCTCCTCATAAATTTCACAATTTTTTTATCTTCACCATGAAGTTTTCACAATTATTTCCTAAATCCTTCCTTGATTTCGTAAAAATATAATTAACTTTTAAAAAGGAGCACTCAATCCACACGCACACAAACTTTTCTACGTCTGTTGGTGACAATACTTTAGATTTCGATTTTTTTATAATAATTAACCACGAAATAAAAACGATAACAAATATCTATGGAAACTGGCGCGCTGGCTTTGGTTTTTCCGCTAGCGATGCGCGCGAAAATGTTAATAAAGGAACTGGCAAAATCGCTGAACAGCCTATATGTTTTGGAGTACACAGTAGCAGCTTGAAAGCAGGCATGGTCCATCACAGTACACACAGTCACAGTAACTTAACTTGGATAGAATGAGACTGTCAACAAGTTGTTTCCCAGTACGGAAACAACTTGTTGACAGTCTCATTTTAGTATATGCTTAGGTACTACTAATGAGACAGTAAGAAAGTGTTTGTATAAAAATAGGTTCGTTTGGAGGACTTTCATCAAATTTAAAGCGTAAGTCGTCGTAAGAACGTATGCTCTCATTATAGAAGTAGTGAGATCTGTATTGGCCGAGGTCACTGGCGCTAGGTCCGGGAATAAATTCAATAGCCCCAACTACATAATTTGTAGAAATTTTGTTTGACTTTGATCGTTCGAGGTATTTCGGTAATCAGTTCTTTAGGTGTGTCGTTTAAATCGAAAGATATAAAATCAGTAAGCTCATATTCGTACGTGACTTCAGCATTACACAATATACATTCTTTAATTTCGTCACGAATTAAAATAGCTTCTTCCAAAATACTAATGCCAAACATTTTGATAAGCTGAATGTTCAAACTGATAAATATATATATCTTTTTAAAATGTTTTCTGTTTGACACCATGCATTGCTACACTGTTTGAAGAATTTGACACTAAAAAATATATCATTTGTGACTTCTTCGAAAACGGTAGATACGTTACATTCGCAACTGTAAATAACGACGTCTCTGATTTTATTCATTTTATTACAAGTTTGGGAAATTATTTGTGCTCTCAGGGTGTAAATATCATCTATCTTGTAATTATTGTCATATAAGCCTTTAATATACACTGAAATTAGATCATCATCAACATTAGCCTCAAAGGCCAATGCAACTTTTGCCATACATAGCTGGCATATTTTTCTTTTTCTTTTCGCCAAAAGTGAAACCTAGGCCATATGTTAGAGGACTTTATGAGAAATCAATAGCAAAAAGAACTAGGTGTTCCAACCGTAACCGAACCAAGTTAGAGAGTGTTCAGTAGATTGCTATCGTTTTTTTATCAGGCGTTATTTTTTTCTTTAATACTCCGTGTGTGAGTGATATGTTAAGTTCCCCGTTTTTAAATACTATTCGGCAACTCTAATGAGTCATTCTGCGTCCGCTTCCGCTGCCGAGCGCGGTAGGGGACGGCGGCAGGCGGAGGCCAAGTGACTCGTTTGAGTTGACGGGTTATAAATTAAGTAAGTTATATTTTTCCTATGTAGTTTTTGTATAAGGTACTAAAACATTTGTGTCTGATAATACATTCAGTCCTTACTGAGCTCTGTTTTTCGATAACTACAACTGTAGCCTTCAAATCAAACTTAAAAAGTTTCGGATTATACGGATTGCGCGCGCGGTGTTGAAACGCGCCCTGTGTTCCTAGAAATCCCCACGCGCCGCGCGCTGCACCCCATGAAAGAGAATAGCATATTATTACCGTTGTCCCTCTCTATCCCACACTTGCAGCATGTGTAGCATGACCACCGTAGAAACGGGTTTTGTTTACCTGTCATGTTGTCTATTCTTCCGTCGACAGAACCCGTTTCTTTCGGTGCTGGCTAACTCACCCTTCTTTCTGCCTTCGGATTGTGTGCGTTGTTTCTTTCTACTTACGTTAGTGATTTTACCCCCACAACTTGGCTTTGATACATTGGATACCGTTTCTGTTTTAACTTGTGACTTGGCTGTGTTTATGGGACTTGGTTTGTGTTGTGACGTGAAGCACGTTAGTGATTTTACACCACAACTTGGCTTTGATACATTGGATACCGTTTCTGTTTTAACTTGTGGCTTGGCTGTGTTTATGGGACTTGGTTTGTGTTGTGACGTGAAGCACGTTAGTGATTTTACACCACAACTTGGCTTTGATACATTGGATACCGTTTCTGTTTTAACTTGTGGCTTGGCTGTGTTTATGGGACTTGGTTTGTGTTGTGACGTGAAGCAACTTGTGCTGGCTACAATGTCTTATAGACCATGTATTATTTGCCGGAGAAGTATAAACCGCGTTGGTGGCAGAAGCGTTAGAAGGTCATTTCTACTGACACCTGCTTTTGTCGAAGAACACACTTTTATTTTGGATTACATTGAACACATCGACAATTCCACTGAGGTTAGTACGTAATCGTTTTTTACTATTTATGCAACAATTTTTTTTATCACTTACCTAAGTTTTTGCCGAAGGCCCCTCTTCACGTTAGCCAATATTGAATGAAACCTTACTTTCATTCAATAGGTATTGGTCAATGTGAAGTGGGGTTTTAACGGTATAGGTACCCACCTAGTTTTCAACGCCTAATCTACTAACTAATATTTTAAAACTAGATTACGATAGGAAATATTCTTCCCAAAATTGCAATTGAACCTTTATTTTACAGATTGACGAGTTGGATAGAATTTGTCGACCGTGCTTTCAACGTGGGACTTACTGGAATCGGCAGAGGAGAGTGCTCAGCAAAAGAGTAGTGACAGCGATACTGCAGAAATCTTACAGGAAGACAATGATCAAGAAAACGTAGCTCAAAATGATCAAGACAACGTAACTCAAAATGATCAAGAACTCGTAGCGCCAAATGTTGGTGATCATGATGATCAGGCCAATCCTCAATCAGGCACAATAGAAATACCTGGATATTTACGACTCCCAAATAACTCCACTATGTGTATAATTAATAACTGCGTTAACCAGAATCTGCATAGGATTCATCTTGCTGTTCGAAGGGATTTGTTAATTAAGAACAATTTATACATCCCACGAGGAACGCGTATATGTGATGTTCATTTAGAAAGCGAAATCTGGGAACAGATTAGAGACATAGCGCGTCATACATTTTCCACCTTCAACAGCACTCAAACAAAAGATATGATGACTTTGCAAAAAACCGTGATAAAAGAATTTCTCAATTTTCAAAAAATGAACGAAATGGATGATTCCCTATTTTATTATTACATTGGATTTAATAAACCCCAGTTTATGGAAATAATTTCAGCCAGTCCGACTTTAAGAACGACATTTCCCAAAAAACCCTTAAACGCTTTAGGGATTCTCTTAACTAAATTACACACAGGAGACTCTAATCAAAGATTAGCAAAATTATTTTCTGTGTCGCGACAGTCATTAGAAAAAATAATGAAAGGGACGCGGCAATGTCTGTTGAACGATTTTGTTCCACTACATATTGGTCTGGATCACATAAGTAGAGAAGAATTAGTAAGTAGAATATTATCTATACCTAATGACCTATTTGGAAACCCGGATTCCCCAATAGAGGCCAGGAGAGCGGTTGTTATTGCAGATGGAACCTATCTTTATATGCAAAAGAGCTCTAACTATGGGTTCCAACGAAAGTCCTATAGTCTACATAAATATCGGAACCTATTAAAAGTATTTTTGATTGTGTGTCCAGATGGCCACATTATTGATATATATGGGCCTTATGAAGCCACAAAATCGGACGCAATGATTTTGAAAGAAATCACTAATGTTCATGACGTAAACAATCCGTTTCATTACTTTTTTTAAAGTGACGATGTTTTTATATTAGATAGGGGGTTTCGCGATGCAATTGACGAACTCAGGGTCATGAACTATCGCGCTTATATGCCGGTGACAAAAAATGCTGGCGCGGCACAGTTGACAACGCTACAGGCGAATCAAACCAGAAGAGTTACATTATGTAGATGGGTTATAGAAACAATGAACGGACGGTTGAAAAATCAGTTTCGTCAACTTAGGTCTACCTTTTTTAATAAAGCTGCGAGTCACTTGTTCGACGAAGTCAAAATAGCCGGTGCAATACTAAATGCTTTTGGGAAACCACTCACCAATCATCCTTTAGTGGAATCAATAATAACAAAAATAAATGAAACCGCGAATCAAAACTATTTGAGCGAGTATGTTATTCACAGAAACCTAAATCAAACCAGAGCTGATTTCGTGTCAATGACTGCAAATGTTCCCGGCCTGGACAACTTTCCCATACTCAACATAAACGACTTAACAATATATGCTTTGGGGACATACCAAATAAGTCAGGCCAGGAGTTATTATGGCGAACATGTGAGGGGCGATGGTTCGTACCTTATTGAACTGTACAGGGAGGACAGGTTAGATATTTCGGTTTTGGAAATGTTTAACATCGATGTCATAAATCCGTGGCTGCTGCGTAGTCGAATCCAGTCGCGACATAGACGACAGCGCACATACTTCGTGTATCTTTTGATAGAACGGGTTAATGATGGTGTAGCAGCAATAAAAGGGCATTACTGTTCCTGTATTTCTGGGAAAAGAACACTTGGTTGTTGTAGCCACGTCATGTCTGTATTGTGGTTCATGGCATGGGGTAGACATCAACAAAACTTATGTCCTCCAGCTCAATTTCTGGATTTAATAATAAGACATGATGTGGGAAGAGAGACGACTAGTGATGATGATTAATTAAGTTTTGGTTTAATAAATAGTTTTGGTTGCGGTTTTTATGGTTGTATCATTTCTTTTTTGTAAGAATATTCCTAGTACAATTAAGAAAAGTAACCAAGAAGACCTTTCTTATAGTGGGTACACGTTAAATAGTGGTGCAATAGCGGTCATCGACTCTTGTCAATCACTGTACTCTCGTGATTGGCGATAGTTACTAATATGAGAAAAATACATAACGCCTGACAAAAATATAATAGCAATACTTCTCTAAGTATCTTCGTACGGTTACGGTTGATGGACCTGGTTCTTTTTGTTTTTGATTTCTCGTATTGTCCTCTAACATATAACCTAGGTTTCATTTCTGGCGAAAGGAAAAAAGTAAATCATGCCAATAGTTTACATTGGCCTTTAGATCGAAAATTTTCATTTTTGTTGTAACTTTCGCTCAACAGGTACATATAACGGAATCAAATGCACAAGTATTACTGACTCTAATATTATTACATCTAACCTTCACAGGTGGACATAAGTTTCCGTTTTTAACGAATTTTTAATTTTTAATGAAAACTATTTCATTTTCTCTACCTTCACCTTTCCAGTTTTCGGTATAGGATGGTTGATCATGAAATATCGAGTCTGTCGAAAATGTCCGATTATCTACCCACTTCGGCTTCTTTATATTTTTCCGTCGAGACTGCTTTTTTGAAATGTTCTGTTTTATTGAAAAACGTGCTTTAGTAGATGTTATTTTATTATGTATACCTTGATTAAGATCGCATAAAGCCGTTTTAATTTCCCCATCCAAAAAATGTGAGTGTAGTTTTAAAAATTCATCCACCCTATACCGTTTTACCTTTGTCTTAAAAATAAGGTGTTTCAGAGTTTTAAAATATGTCTCTATTCCCGAAGAAGACGGCGCTTTATTTTCAGAATTAAAAGTCGTACAAAGCAAATTCGACCATAGGGGTAATTTAAACAACAGCCTTCTAAAAGTGGGAATAAATACAGGAAAATAATACAAATGACTGTTTGTTGATATTACGTTTTTTGATTGGTTTTTTAATTTTATGGATTCCACCATATTGTCGAACCCATGATACAAACTCAAAATCGTCAGTGAAATCATAACTCGAATCATCAGGTATTAGTTCTGAAATTTCGCTAGAATCTCTCTCTGGCTTAGTCTCATGAAGATGAACGTCTTCGAATATTTTATCAAGTCTATTTTTAGCAGCCTCACAATCGTTGTTGTTATTGTCAATATCGTTTACTTGCCCGAGACACACTTCAATAATATCTTGAATAACTTGCTTAATTATTCCAAAGTTTTCGGCTTTTTTTATAAATAAAATGCATTTGATATAAAAATAATCGATTTTGTGATTTACATCTTTTTTAAAACAAGTTAAGTTATAAAGCGTTTTAACGAAATGGCTTGTGTCCAGCCTAATGAATGTATTTGGTTTATCGGAACATTGTCTTTCTAAAACGGAAAACATTTTTTTAATATAATTTTTTGTGGAACATATAAATGTAAAAGCTTTAATACATGCCGAAATTAACGCTGATGAATCATCCGTTATGATTTCATGGGGAATACTATCTACGGAAGTTAACCATGTTTCCAACCATGTCGAAATTGACCGTTGGCCATGTGAATCTGTAACCATTTGAAAAATAGGTATAGATTTTAATTTTTCGTTGGCTGTGATAAGCCCTGCGTATAAAAACAATCGTTTTGTTGCTATGGTGCCATCGGGAAGAATAACATTTTT
The DNA here is from genome assembly GCA_914767815.1 of Eupsilia transversa. Taxonomy (NCBI): domain Eukaryota; kingdom Metazoa; phylum Arthropoda; class Insecta; order Lepidoptera; family Noctuidae; genus Eupsilia; species Eupsilia transversa. The sequence goes on from OU611880.1 coordinate 6,591,409, forward strand.
GAAAAAAGAGCCAGTTGCGTCTATCGTTACAGTCACTCTTTGACTTTGTTTCACATAAGCATTGTAATATTCAATTTGGTTATTTGTCCAATAATATAAACGAAAATTTGGATATACAGAAATATGCCGAATTGTATCAGTTAAATTTAGACTCGGGGTCAAAGCAGTGCTTAACAATGAAATGATTGGATTTACATCTCGCATCTGCCCTATTCTAGCTTCGTATTTAATTTTCCTGAGAGCAGGAATGCTTGGCACTACTGGACAACTACTATTATACGTATCTAAAAATAGTTGGGATGTCAAATTATGGTGAACCGCAATAGCTGGCTCATGTAGTAGTGTTTTGCTAATTTGTTGGCGTCTATATGGCGTCAACTTAGTTTTTTTTTTTGGATCGTGTTTATAGTATTTTTTAAAACTATTAATTGTACATACACATTTTATAAAATTATCTGTTTTTTTTAGACTTTTAATTTTGATAATAGCTTGACATTGTGAACATTTACCATGTAAATCCAAATTTTCTTCTTTATCCATGTGCAAGGTAATTTAGAATTAATCCATATTTTCTCTTTAATCAAATTGCTCCATTTGTATTTAGGTAAGGTTTTATACCGTCGGTACGTGGAGGTTCCAGACCTTTTTTTACAAGAGTACAATGATTGAATTTTCTTCCAGTCGTGCATATCTAAATCAAACGAGAATTTTTTTTCTTCTTCACTTAATGTACATACGGCTTCTTTTATACTTTCAAGTGGCTCAGAATCATTAGAACTAGAAGATGTTGTTTCAAACTTTTCCGCACCGTCGTCGATTTTAAAAATTCTATCTCGATGCCGTCGTAGTGCCAAATACAAAGCCATTGGCGACATTTTATAATCAAGTTCTTGTGACAATAGGGTAAAAATTGGATCATTATAACGAATTAATCGATTATCTAAATCAACAGCGAATTTTCGAAATAAAGCTGTTTGTTCTTCATAACTCACTTTAGGTTTTCGGCCCATGGCAAGCGTACCACTGCAAAGAAGCATAAAGGTACACATATCAACTCGTAAACGGATCGTAACCGTATCAGCTCGAGGCATTTAGTATTCTTTGTATGAAATTCCCAACTGAAAAGCACACTAATCGGAATCGTAATGTAAATAAAATAAGATAAGGTAGCCGAGAGTGTAATGATCAATGCAAACGCGTTTTACATTTAGATTTATAAAGTTCAACTGACCTTCGTTGCCAGGGTACTGACTATCCGTAGCTTATTTTAAAAACTTTTCTACGTCGGTTGGTGATAATACGAGTACTTTAGATTTAGTATTTTTGAAAATATTTTACCATTACCACACAACAAAAACGATATCAAATATCTATGGAATATGCCGCGCTGGTTTTGTTTTTTCCGCTAGCGATGCGCGCGAAAATGTTAATAAAGGCACTGGCAAAACCACTGAACAGCCTATATAAAAATATAATAATCACAAAATAATGTTTTGAAAACGCAAATTAAGGTTCATATTAAACTTAATTTGCGTATTAAAAACATTATTTTGTGATTATTATATTTTTAGTGAAAAAATATATAATTTGATAATTTTTTTTTATTTATACAAGAGGCATAAGAATGGATGAAATATTTGATGAGTAAAAAAAACAGCACATCTCTGCTCAGGTGATATAATACAGGATAGTTCATACTTATTCCATGTATAGGTACATAGTCCGGTTTCAATCAATATGTACATAGAACTTTTATACCTACTCCAAATAAAAGCATTTTCATTTTTGACAGAACTTATGGTTAGACTAGATTTTTTTTACCATAACTAAACGCCCCGGTTTGCCTATGGTATTTCATTTTACAAAAACAATTAAAAGCTTCACCAAAGTATTTTTTAATACAAATTCCATACTGCCATGATAGTACTTACTTACTAACTCCATACTGCCATGTCATAGGACTGCAGGTACTCCGACTAGTAAATAGTTATCTGTGGCAGGGGGGGCAGGTAGGGTAATTTATTTTATTTTATTATACTATGCATTATTTTCTTTCTGTGTTTTTAATTAGCTAAGTGATGTCAAATATTAATAAAAAATCATATCAACAAACGTTCACTTGTTTTACTTTTATGTTATGTTTATTAAAAATTTGTATCAACAAACAGTCACTAGAAAAATCCTGCTGTGTGGTCACCCCTATCTTAGTATTTCTTCCCAGGAATTCGATTAATATTTGTGATAAAACGGTACATTTTTTTATACTGTTTAGTAAAGTAATCGTTAGTAAAATATTTTTACTAAAGGCTAGACTGTAGCATTCGTCTATTTAATTTCCGAATCCTACGTAAATTGATTTTTCTTATGATAAACGTTTCAATTGAGGGACCACCTTAAATCGATTGTAGCTTTTGAATGGCTTCTTTTACAAACTAGAGGTTGAAATAGCAATCGTTCAAGTACTTTTACTAACGCTAGACCCATAAGTAAATTTCAAATTCCATTGGCGTCTCCACTGAAGGTGACCTTATGGTGATCGATTGAGGGACCACCTTCCGCATGCTAGTTCTTTTTATTCTATGAACAGGAATGGTTGATATTCCATATATTAGTTTTACAAATCTTTTACTAAGAGTAGTCGTTTATAGCAGTTGTAAATGTTAACTTTGTTTTGAGATATGGATGCCGGTCAGTCACGACTGAGGGACCACCTTTAACCGATTGTAACTTTTGAGTGGCTACTTTTACAAATAAAAGGCTGAATTTACAATTATTGAGAACTTTTACTAAAGGCTGACGCATTCAAAAGCTCAAAATTCAAATGTGGTCCCTCAATGGGAACGCAAACAATTATCATTGCCAAAGTAGAAGAGACAGGTGTCATCGGCATATAGTGTTACATCTGCAGCTAAGTTTAGGTCTTTTATATTATTGATGTATATTAAGAAAAGCAAGGGCCCAAGAAGGGAGCCTTCTGGAACCCCGTAAGTTATTAGTTCAGGAGTGCTTTTGGCCTCACCAATTTTTACTATCTGGTATCTATCAGAGAGGTATGACTCAATCATTTTATGAGCAGATTCCTTAATTCCAATGTCATGTAGTTTTTGAAGGAGTAGTTTATGGCATATCGTATCGAACGCCTTTTTTAAATCTATAAATATACCAAGAGCTATTTGCTTTTTGTCTATTTTACATTTCAAGTTTGTTACAAGGTCTATACAGGCTGATAGTGTATTTGATTTGGAGCGGAAGTCATACTGTTTATGGTAAAGGAAATTGTTAGAGCTCAGATATTTGTCCAAACGATTATAGATCACTTTTACAAGTTTTTACTATTTTTAACTAATTTTCCTGTCTTATTTCGTTTCGCAAGGGTTCAAAAAATGGGCTCTCAATCCAGATGCACATCTTAAAATTAATCCTCAACTTATATATTTTTAAATAAATGCTGTTTTATTTTAGACTTAACGGCGGATCCTGCTGAGTAATTTGAAGTAATAAAGGTTTTTAAGGTGGATGCTCTAAGGTAGCCCGTGAAATTCAAATTTTCTTGCGTTTTTTGCAATTTGCAGGTCAGTGTCAGGTTTTATGTTGATTAAAATATGATTTGCGACCGTAAAAATATGGCTTTATAGAATTATAATCAGCAATACAACTCCTTGAGTTAGAATAATCCTCAAATGTCCTGAATTCATAAAATAGTCATTCAATAGGATTATATGAATTTAGAGAGTTGTACTGATGATTTTTAAGACTATAATTCTATAAATAAATATCTAATACAGCCGCAAATCATATTTAGATCAACATAAAACCTGATACTGACCTTCAAATGGCAAAAAACGTAAGAAAATTTGAATTTCACGGGCTACCTTGGAGCATTCACCTTAACGGAAACACATCATAAAACTTTTATACGTTACCATTTCATGTAGACTGGGGTCGGGTGGTATGGAGCCTTTCTCTCTCTCAACAAGCCTCTTTAATTCTGTGGTATGTGCCATAGACAAGTCCGAGGTTTCGCCATTGGAAGCCCTTTAAGAACATATTTCGTATGAGATTTAGGGCCAAAGCATAAATAGACGGCGAAGTTTCGTGTCAACTAACGAATTTTTAAGATAATATATGAAATCATTGGAGCACTTAAGACCGCAAACCAGCGCGGTATCGCCGTCCAATCTCAATGACAGACCGCAGCGAGACGACTGGTTTCTATGTAACTCTATGTAAACGCTTCCATTGCCTGAGTCTTCATAAGAGTTACATAGAAACCCGGGGGTCAAGTTTACTAATTTACAAGTCCAGTAATTTACTAAATTCATAATGGCGTGTAAAGGCTCGCTTCCACTAGGCTTGCCGAGTCGAGGCGAAACGAATCGCAAAAATTATGCTTGTGTTAACAGAATCAAAAAATATCTTAAAATGAAGGTGTTCGAGTTAATCGAACTCTCAGCGAAAATGCATAATTGCATCGATGCCAGTTCGCGTTCAGATCTCATTAGAGACACCACGACTCAAAACTATTACCTTTACCATTTTACCAAAAAGGGTTGTTTCGATACAGTCCAGGAACCTTATGTAAAAATTAAGGAGATTATCGATAAAACCCTGGAGCAGTTAGGCGCAACGCAGCTGCAGGAAGAAAGCCCCCGTAAGACAAAAGCGGAAGAGGTGCAACCATTACCAGGTCCGCCGGAAGGACCTTCGTCAGCCGGAAGATGAGGCGATGCAGCCACAACCAGGTACCTACATAGTCTCGCTCCTCGCAACTGAAAGAATTTTCTCTATACAGAGGGCGGTCCAGCATGCTGAACATGTTAATGAAGAAGCAGAACATTAATTTCAAAGTGTTCATGAGAACTGTGAGTAATATACAAGTTAATAAATTCGAGAATCAATGGCCATTCGAGAACGCTCTTAAATCACCGGATAGCAGTTGGGGTGAGATTGAAAAACTTCATTGGGAAATCGAAGGTGAGGATGGAGGTATCAAATGTAATTCTGCAAGCACGAGGGTCAGTGGATACAAAACGGGGGCACTATGAAAAAAAAGACACAAAAATTTCACCAAATACCATCGCCTAATCAAGCCTTCGGGACCCGGTGGGACACCTTAAGGGCATTTACCTTGACCTTGAGGTCATTGACCATGAGGTCAAGGTGAACATTCTAAATCAAGATCTGCGGTTCTCAGGTGCAGTAACAGGTCAACATTTATGGTTAGTGACTTTGAGGTCAAGGTCAAGTGACCATAGAGGTTAAGGACAAGTGACTGAGCTCAAGGTTAAGTTATTCTGGAGGTCATGATAATTGGAGGTCAAGATCGGCTGACCTTGGATTTCATGGTCAAGTGACCTTGGGAGTATCTTTGGAATTCCAGTGCCCTGACACTACCAACCCCTTGAGCGCAAAAACAGTTTTTTTTTCAACTTTTGCTTGTATCTCGAAAACAGTATGTTCTATCACAAAAATAATGAAAAAAAATCCCCCCTTAATAACACCCTGTCGCGTAATTCTCAACATGTAGGTAATAATCAATTATGGAAAATTTCAAATGTTTCATATTATCCATAAAAAAAAAAACATACGTCGTACGAAGGCGAAGTCGACGGAGCCTCCTACTTCTGGGTGGTTTAAAAAAATATAACCACGAAGGGGATGGCTGGTTCTGGTCTGGTCCCCTTCTAACCTAACCTGTCTGAGTGGGGGTGCCCCAAGTCCCGAGCTCACTTCGCTCGCTCTTGCAACCGAAATTCGCCTAGTACAGGAATATTGCATTTTGTACCGATCCCTTCGACATAATTTTTACGACAAACGGCTGATCGGAGACAAGAACCAACAAGATGCTTTTAGCCCTATATTTAAGTGTTTCAAACGATAGGATTGAGAAAGTAACGTTTTGCGTCAAACAAAAAAAAAATTAAGTCCGTGACGCTTTCATAAGAGGATCCCTTCGACATCGTTTTTACGAGAAACGGCTGGTCGGAGACAAAAAACACGAAGACGTTTTTAGCCTTAATGTAGGTGTTATAAACAATAGAATCGAGAAAATAAATGATTTGCAAAAAAAAACTGCCTTTTTTCCTCAGTGCCCCATTTGCTACACTCCAACCCAATTATCAGGTATGTTGGGAGATTTTAAGCCACAAGTGACTGACACAAGAAATTGATTTTCACGTACCATATTAATATATAATACACGAAGTAAAGACGGAACGTTGTTGTTATTTTTGCTCCTCAGTTTTTAAATAAGTCAAGTGGTAAAAAGTGAATATTGTAACAATAATATACTGTTATCTTTAAGCCAGTGAAGTGACCTATTGAACAGTGTAGTTTTTGTAATAATCGGTTTAAGATAATATACAGAATAATTTCAAAATTAAAACTGTGGAAAAAAACTAAAAATTTGAATAGTATGATAACGGACTCAATCCCTGACCTACGACAACCCGCGGAGCGCTCGATACCTCCCGCGCTAACCGCCACTGCCCCCGTCGTCGCCTGCGCACTAGCCATCGCTCAGCGCGTACTGATCATAACAACACTATCAGTAAAGTATAGTTGGCGTAGCGGTTTATGTAGCAGCTCTACGATTCTGCGCGCCCGTGGTTATCGGATCGAGCCCCGGCTAAGTCTTTCCACTTTTTGTTTCTACTTTTTGTTTTTATTTTTTATAAGAACAATGGCAAGTGATCCGAATATTACTTTGAGGAAAAAACCGTTATCCCAATCACTAGAAATTCTGGATATCTCTGACTCCTTAAATTGTTCACGGTCAAGCGATAAACTAGGACAAAGCCTGGGCTTATCTACAACTATGTTCTCAGGTTGTGTGGAAGAAATGAGGTCTGAAATTACAGCTCTAAAGTCAAACCTTGAAACTACACAAAACGAAATGGACAACCTTATAATTGAAAACGTAGACCTGAAAAATCAAATAAGTCGGCTATCACAAGAAATTATTATATTGAAACAAATTTGCAGCCGTCCAGCGTCAGCTCTAAATAAACGAACATTGACTAAAAAACATATCTCATCGAATAGGAAAAATAGTGTGAAACGCAGACTAACGGACAATTTTTGTCATAGTCCTACTAACGACTGTCCGAAGGAGAAAACTCGACTGAACCACCTACACCATCTCCTGGGCACGACAATACTAGAACCCAAGCACTGGAAAAACAAATGGCAGATTTAGCCCAACAACTATTACAAGCGAAAAGCGAGATAATATGTCTGAATAAGCAAATAAATGCTTTGGAGCGAGCAAAAAATATTAGTGATTCCTCAACTCAATACAATAATACGACTTCTATAGAAATATCCAAACGCACGAAGACCAAATTATGCATCCTCACCAACAGTAACTCGTATGGCACTTTGCAAGCTGCAGAACACACATTTGCCCATCAATTCAATTACTGTCGCTATATTCTGCCAAATTGTAGTATAAAACGATTACTGCAGGATATTGATATCAAATTGTTGGGGTATAACATGAATGACTACTGTGTCATCATGTTAGGAGAAGAAGATGTTAGGGGCACAAATGACTACATTGGGTTGATGCAAACAATACGGGAATCTTTAGCACATGTAATCCACACAAATGTAATATTATGTACTCCCACATACATTTGCGGGGCTCTTATTCATAATTATAAAATAGAAATATTTAATAACCTATTAAGTCTATAATTGCAAAATAATAAATATGCTTATTTTTTTGATTCAAACCAAAAGCTGACGTTCGACATGTTCTCAAATAAAACAGGGAAAATTAATATAAATGGAATCAAAAATATTTATAAGACTATTTTAGATAATATATATATATTGATCTAATTAATACCACCGCTATTGAACGAACAAATTTGGAAAGTGTTTCTGAACAAGATAGTTCATTGAATTTTTTTCGTGAGTAGTCATTCATATAATAAACAAATTGTATTATCTCGGGAGGACTGTGCATACACATAAAACATTGACTATCTACCACCAAAATCTATGTGGAATAAACAGCAAGAAGGATGACCTTGAAAAATATTTGTGTGAATTGAACAAAGAAATAGATTTTATCTGTATTAGTGAACATTTTTTAAATCAATCATTAGCAGCACAGTTTAGTTTAATTAATTATAATTTGAGTTCCTATAACACTAGATTAAATAAAAAACGTGGAGGTACTTTGATCTTGACATTAAATGACAAGAAAGTTGAAGATCTGCAAATTTGTAAACAACTTTATAAAATTAACTGTTTTGAAGTTTGTGGTGTAAGGGATTTAGAGACAAATACTTATATTATTTGCTGCTACAGAATTCCTGAGAATAGTAATATAGATAGTTTTATGCAGAGACTTGAACAGCTGTTGCAACATTTCATCAATGAACAGTGTATAATTTGTGGTGATTTTAATATTAATTTATCAAAAGATGACTCAAAACGACATTCTTTTCTATCACTCCTGACATGTTACAATTTTCGACATTTAATTTACTCAGATACATTTTGACGCAATAATTCAAGTTCGTGTATAGATAATATATTGACTAACATTGATGAGACAATAATTAAAAGTATAGACACGGACCATAATGGTCTATCTGATGGGCATGCAGGCCTTTTTTGTACATTATCGCTGGAAAAAGTGGCTTTTAGGAAAGACCAAAGTTGTATGTACATTGAAAGAAGATTATATAATGAACGGAACAGGTCTTGTTTTAGGCAAAAGTTGTCACAAGAAAACTGGTGCGCAACTACATTTATTGACAAACTCAGTGAACTACATTCTAACACATTTAATAAAAAGAAAATAAAAATAAATATAAGAAACAGTAACAAATCTAAATGGTTAACTACAGGAATAAGAGTCGCTAGTAAAATGAAACGGTTTCTAAATTTTATTGACAAAGATAATTGTGATGATTCAATAGTAAAATATCGTAGTAATTATTTTAGGGTATATAGGAAAGTAGTACGACAAGCAAAACGACTAGTAGTAAGAACGGAAATAAATCTAGCTCAGAATTCTGGTAAAGTTATTTGGAAAATTGTAAATAGTAAGAGGAACCCTAAAAATCATGTAAATGACAATTTGATACTTATGGATAATAATAAAATAGTTCATAATCCCTCAGAAGTTACTAATGTTCTATTGGAAAAGTTCTGTAACAATTCTAATCTTATCATGAGTGACATTAATACAGTAAAAGAGTATCTACAAAATCATGGGATAAGAGTAGAGGAGGATATGGTCTTTGAACCCGTTACACCTATTGAAGTTTTCAAACTAGTTAAGACTATGGATAGTAAAAAGTCTTTTGGCCATGATGAAATTCCTATGACTATCATAAAAGACAACATTGATGTATTAGCTAGCCCTTTGGCCGATTCAATAAACGAATATGTAAATAAAGGTGTTTTTCCTGAGCAATTTAAATTAGCTAAAGTACTACCTATATATAAGAAAGGCTCTAAAACAGATCCAGGGAATTATAGGCCTATCTCTTTATTGCCGGTATGTTCTAAAATATTTGAAAAAATTATGAAGGTGAGGCTTGTTTGTCATTTGAATAAACACAAAATTATAACCGACCAACAATTTGGTTATCAGAATAATGTAGGAACAATAGATGCTATTGACATGTTGATTGATGATGTGGTGGGTAAGCTCAATGCTAAACTAAAAGTAGCAGGACTCTTCCTCGACCTTAGTGCTGCGTTCGATACAGTGGAACATTGTATTCTTCTGAATAAGCTAGATTTCTATGGTATTAGGGGAAATGTGTTGAATTTATTCAGATCCTATTTACTTAATAGAACGCAGTATGTTGAAATTAAAACAGTTCAAGACGATGGGCATGAAAAACTACACAAATCAGACACAGCTATAATAAATAAAGGCGTACCACAAGGATCAGTTCTAGGCCCTGTCTTCTTTATAATATTTATAAATGATCTGATAGCTTACATGAAAAGTATTTCAGATGATACTAAACTTGTAGTATTTGCCGATGACACAAGCGCTATTATAGCTAGCGACAATTTGGAAAATTTAGAAAATAAGATTAATTTTATCCTATGTGCTCTTGAGAAATGGTTCACTATGAATGATCTAAAACTAAATCTAAAAAAGACGCAATGTTTATTATTTAAATCGACCGTGAAGACCAAAGATACTGTCAAAGTACATTTACTAGGGAATAAAGTGGATATTGTAGACAATGTTAAATTTTTGGGGGTACAAATAGATGCAGTTTTAAATTGGAAGAAGGAATTAGAAGTGGTCACTAACACTATGAGTAGTGCTTGCTATGCTCTCAGGAGTCTTAGAGATGAAATAACCATTGCTCACCTCAGAATGGTTTATTTTGCACTCATAGAGTCTAGACTTAGATATAGCATAAAGTTCTGGGGCAACAGCTACCAATACAATATTGATGCTGCTTTCGTTATGCAGAAAAGAGCCTTGAGAACTATGCTTCGCATTAAACAAACGGAGTCTTGTAGGGATCATTTTCAGAAACTGCACATTCTTACAGTACCATGTCTCTACATTCTAGTCCTGCTTGGTCATTTTTATTAAAAATATAAATAAGTTTGAGACAGAAGAACAGAGACATATCAGAATAAAAACGCGAAGAAAGGATCTACCTAATTTCAAACAGCCTAAGCTTAATGTCGTTAAACATGCCTCAATAGTGCAATCAGTATATATGTTCAATAAATTGCCTGTACAATTTAAAAACTCTATGAATCCGAACGAATTCAAGAGAAAATTAAAGTCATTGTTATTGAAGAAATGTTATTACAGCATTGATGAGTTTCTCAAAGATAATAGTAGTTCAAACTAAATGTAATTATTATTTTAATGACTTTAAAGTAATATATATTATTCAACTTTCTATCATGACATTAACTAATATTATTAATGAATTTTATTGACATATATTTCTTTGAATTGTATTTATATTGATTTATATTGATTTTTGAATTAATATTAAGTTAAATTATTATGATTGAGACTAACTATGTTGTGAGAGTGACCAATGTGGAATGTAATGGTATTTTTTTCCTGACTTTATGATGTTTTTTGTGTTCGTAATTTATATCCAACATTCTATCATGACATTACATATTAATGAATTTTATTGACATACATTTATTTGAATTAAATTTATATTGATTTTGAATTAATATTAAGCTAAATAATTATTATAATTAAATTGATAAATATTAAGACTGCAATGTTGTGAGTGTGACCAATGTGGAATTAATGTTTGTTGTTTTCCTGACTTTACGATATTGTTCAATTTTAGTTATTTTATTATTAGAATCACTATTGTTAAAACCATTGTTCGACACAAATGTAAATTTGTTGAAGAATAAAATAAATGAATAAAAATAAATAAATATTTAACTGGGACTACCCAACATACCACAGGAATCGCTGGCCATGATCAAGAAACTGCATGACGTAACCAAGGAGACGTTACATGCTATTCAGAATCTGAGAGAAGATTATAGCAACTTGGGATTCACTTTTAGTGCACCTACTAGCGCAAACGCTTGTTAACGATACCTTCACCGATTACATAGAATCGGTCAAGAATCCTAGAGATCTACCCGATCTGAAGGAAATCCTGGACTTTTTAGGGCCGAGTCATACCGGAATAGCAGCGGCCGGCGACGACAACAGCGGCCCCCGGCGTCACCGCTGGCGGCCGCGCGAGTCTTCCAGACGCCACGCTCCTAGTCTCCTCTTGATTAGTTTAGTTTCTACATTCGGTGCGTGGCCGCTGGCGGTGCCCGAGCTGCCTCGCGATCTTTTTAAGGGATACTGGTCTTTTAAATAAAGTTTGAAATTATTTCACACTGAAAGTACTCGCCGCGTCGCTGCCGGCCGCTGCCATTCCGGTGTGACTCGGCCCTTAGAGACGAAATTTTACAGCGCTAGAAGCATCTCGTAGCAAGCAATAACCAGAACCCTTTAGACTACAAATTATGGTCAGTTATAGAGGAAATGACCAGCTCTAAACGGCACGCCGACATAGTATCTCCTATGAAATCTATCGTAATTCCATGGATTCATCGCCAGACAGATTAAAGGCCTGCATCAAAGCCATAGGTGGCCATTTCGAATATAAGTATCTATTTTTTGCGGAGACTTCAATAAATATGGAAAATATAAGTTTCATTGTGATTACATTACTTACTTCATTTTAAAAAAATGCATTTTCATTTGTAACAGAACTTATGGCCAGTCGAGTTAGTTTATCATCTTTACCAGTTCTTGTAACTAAGTGTTATTAGTGATACAATATAGCTATTTCCCTTAACATTTGAGACTTATCTTTTTCATTACATTTAAACCATATAATCTTATCAATACGAGAAAGATGTGTTAGGTTTTACAATACTGATACAATATAGCTATTTCCCTTAACATTTGAGACTTTCATCTTTTTCATTACATTTTTTTTATTTTTATAAATAAATAAATATATCTTATCAATACGAGAAAGATGTGTTAGGTCACCATAGCGCCGAGCACTACTTTTTACAGAAAGTTTTGTGTTTACAGACATATAAGGTGCTATAAAAATATCTGCCACGGCTGCAATGGGAGCTAGTATTGTGTTTATAGATTACAATAGTAAAGATAAATTATTGATCATTTGTGTCATATTTTTTTTCATACAAAAAATAGTACGTATAAAGGACATTGACCATCCATATATGGGAGTTGGACCAAGTGCTGCCCAGAATGGACACACAGTGCATTATGTTCCCTGGGCTTATTCTAGTCTATAAACCAAAGCTCGTCAAAATCTATCCGCGGAGATTTGAGAAAAAGTATATTTTGTTGAGATATTTTTATTGATGAATCCATATGTGGGAGTTGAAGCAAGTGCTGCCCAGAATGGACATACAGTGCATTATGTTCCTTGGGCTACTACTAGTCTGTAAACCAAAGCTCGTCAAAATCTATCCGAGGAGTTTTGAGAAAAAGTATATTTTGTTGAGATATTTTTATTGATGAATCCCTATGTGGGAGTTGAAGCAAGTGCTGCCCAGAATGGACATAAAGTTCATTATGTTCCTTGGGCTAATACTAGTCTGTAAACCAAAGCTCGTCAAAATCTATCCGAGGAGTTTTGAGAAAAAGTATATTTTGTTGAGATATTTTTATTGATGAATCCATATGTGGGAGTTGAAGCAAGTGCTGCCCAGAATGGACATACAGTGCATTATGTTCCTTGGGCTACTACTAGTCTGTAAACCAAAGCTGGTCAAAATCTATCCGAGGAGTTTTGAGAAAAAGTATATTTTGTTGTGATATTTTTATTGATGAATCCATATGTGGGAGTTGAAGCAAGTGCTGCCCAGAATGGACATACAGTGCATTATGTTCCTTGGGCTTATTCTAGTCTATAAACCAAAGCTCGTCAAAATCTATCCGCGGAGATTTGAGAAAAAGTATATTTTGTTGAGATATTTTTATTGATGAATCCATATGTGGGAGTTGAAGCAAGTGCTGCCCAGAATGGACATACTGTGCATTATGTTCCTTGGGCTACTACTAGTCTGTAAACCAAAGCTCGTCAAAATCTATCCGCGGAGATTTGAGAAAAAGTATATTTTGTTGAGATATTTTTATTGATGAATCCATATGTGGGAGTTGAAGCAAGTGCTGCCCAGAATGGACATACAGTGCATTATGTTCCTTGGGCTACTACTAGCCTGTAAACCAAAGCTCGTCAAAATCTATACGAGGAGTTTTGAGAAAAAGTATATTTTGTTGAGATATTTTTATTGATGAATCCATATGTGGGAGTTGAAGCAAGTGCTGCCCAGAATGGACATACAGTGCATTATGTTCCTTGGGCTACTACTAGTCTGTAAACCAAAGCTCGTCAAAATCTATCCGAGGAGTTTTGAGAAAAAGTATAGATGGTTTCTACATCTAATGTAAAGCATTTGTTATTAGAAATCCAATGAGTCCAAACACGATGGTTGTGTCTTGTTTGGTTAAGGAGTTCCAATGGCCACCTTCTGGCTCAATCATCAGACCCTGTACACCACCTTAAGCTATACTACTTGTTATGACAAAACCAACGATTCCAAACACGATGGTGCTATCTTGTATGGTTGAGGAGTTCCTATAGCCACCTTCCGGTTCCATCATCAGACTCTGGACACCACCACTGTAATACTACTTGTTAATACATATCCAATGTAACCACATACTACGATGCTATTTGGTTTACTTGAGGAGTTCCTATGGCCACCTGCCGGATCCATCATCAGACCCTGGATACTACCTTAAGCTATACTACTTGTCATGACAAAACCAACGAGTCCAAGCACGATAGTGCTATCTTGTATGATTGAGGAGTTCCTTTGGCCACCATTCGGCTCCATCATCAGCCCCTGGACACCATCTGACGCTTTAGCACTTGTCACGATAAGACCAACGAGTTCAAACTCAACAACGCTATCATATACATTTCCAAAATAAATAAAACTACCAGAAAAACCTTAAAACACAAAACACACAAAACTTTTTAACCCTGGGATCGATTTTTTTTTTTTTAATTTTTTTAAGTATAGTTTGGCGCTAGGAACCATTTGGAAGTATTCCCATGTCTGGGCAGCATTTGGTCCACATCGGTCAATATCCTTTGCATTGATTTATTGGCATAAAACCATCCCGTAGACTTAATAAGCTGTTGCCGCACTGCACCGAATTCAATTCGCAAAACGCCGGCGCCGTTCATACACTGTTGCCATTCTTATCAAACAATGCCACTGCGCGCCGGCCACTCGCTCGTCAGAGCGCAGCCCCGCGCGCCCCCACCCGCACTACCCCGTTCGTCGCACGCGCTAGCTGACCGCCCGCCCGCCAGTCGCCCGCCTGCCCGCTCGGAAGTTAGTTTTTAGCGGTCTGCGGTCAGCGTCGGGAATATTGCGCGCGCTTTCTTTAAAAATGCCTCCCAGACGACGGTATTCCAATCAAGAATATCTTGAAATGGTATTGTGCTACCGCGAGTGTAACTCCATAACTGCGCATGCAGTAAACTTATACCAGCAGAGGTTTGGTGTGCGAGTGAGTCATCATACCATTCTGGATGCAGTGTACAGATTTAGAGAACACGGCCACTTTGACCCGCCTCCGGTTGACGCAGGCAGGCCTCCATATTCTGCCGAACTCGAAGAGGAAGTGTTGGACTTCTTCCGGCGTCATCCTCTTGCGAGCACCAGGGATGCTGCTCGAGTCTTCGACGTACAATTTATCGTTATTTAGGTACCTATTGTTTAAAAATAATAAGAAAAAAATTGTGATTCTTACACTAACTTGACAGTCCAAAGCCTGTTTTAAGTGTGATGGGAAGTTTATCATCTTATTTACGTCAGTTTTTTGGAAGAATGCGGTAGCTGGTAAGTAATTGCACTTTTAAAACACTTGTTTGCCTGCGTATTATTGCGTACCTAGTACATTAGATAGTCGATAGTGACGAACTAGTCAGCTGATTTCAGTTTTCATTCACAGAACAGATGGAAAGAGATAGCAGCTGATTTCAGTTTTCATTCACAGAACAGATGGAAAGAGATAGCAGTTGTTTTCATTGACGAAGTGCACTTCGCACGTAATTTGTGAACCGCGTTATGCAGAGTCAATGTTTATTTAACTACTTTATTTTCTCAAATTGATTTAACTGTGCCGGGGTACGAAATTTCTTCACTATTGTTATCTTTAAACACAATACTACCTCTCATTAAAGCCGTGGCAGATATTTTTATAGCACCTTATATACAACCTCAAGGTAATACCTCATAATTTATGGTCTTATCTAATTAAGATTATTATTTAACTTACATGTCAGCAAGATACATGTGGTACCATAAGTTAAAAATAAACATAATCAAAGCTACAGGAAACGCAAACATCGAATATTGTAGGTAGTTAAATATATCTTCGCACTCGTGGTTTAGCGGTGCTGACCTGCGAATAATAAAACAGGTAATGAATCAAAAATGGTATATTATATTCGAAAAAAAAAAACCTATCACTACTTATTTATTCAATGTTTTAATGTACTCGACAAAACGAGTCCGGGGCAGTGGTCCAACTGCTCTGTCCAACTACATAGTTGGACCATGGGTCTTTACTAGGGGCAGTAGTCCAACTTTAAAAATAGTTGGACCACAACATCTTTTGAGAGTTCCGTGGTCCAATTCATTTAAAAAATAACTTGCCAACTCTAAGACTGCTAACACACGTCAGATTTGTTTCCGATTGTCTGATCAGACTATCCGATCGTATGTACTCGATACACATCAGATTTTTTCGTCAGCGTCAGGCTTTTTCTGAACTCAGTCGTTCCCAATCCCGAGGTATCATCCCGAGTGCTTGCGAACGGAGCACAAATAAAAGATGGACGACGAATTACTATTACTTATTGTATATTTGCTCGTGTTGACACGAAAGAAGAATAAACGTCGCTATTGGATTCATCCAATGAATTTAACAAGACTAGCGAGACTTACCGACAGTCATTTCCATTTAAAACATCCAAAATTACTGAGACACCATGAAAAGTTTTTTTTAATTTTTATACAATGAGTATTATGCTCTTTTATCGAATTTTTTAACTTAATAACAGAAAGAATGAAATAATGTTGTTGAACTGTCAAAATGAAACGGATTAGTCGTAATCATTTCCGAAAATGTGTTACGCGATTAGATAGCAGATTGTGATAGATCGTGTTTTACGCAATTAGGGGGCTGATTAATAATTATACAGGGATTTGGTTTTTGAATTTGAGATAATAATTATATTGACATAATCATCAACTCTATTATAATTTGAAGTTTTCATCTGCCTGAATAGCCATTCAAATATTCAAACTTCATGATAGTTTGTATACTTAAAAATGGCAAAATATCATAATTTTGTACCATTGTCCAAAGTCCAAACCACAAAGATGCGTACGTTCAGTGTCAATGCTAGAATCAACTGGCAAGTCGGAGGGATGAATAGGACGTCTATTTTGACTCCGTCCAGAAGTATGCAGACCGCGCCTTCAGACAATCGGACCGACACTATTGTAAACGCCTCGCGGCAGTTTCCGACTCGGACGTCCGATCCGACTATCGCATCGGACGTGTGTTGAATGTTCAAACAAAATAATGACTCCAACGCCTTCCGATAGCCCGATCAGACTATCGGATCCTACCTACTATCTGATGAAAAAATCTGACGTGCGTTAGCGGCCTTAGAGTCAGCAAGTTATTTTTTAAATGAATTGGACCACGGAACTCTCAAAAAGTGCTGTGGTCCAACTATTTTTAAAGTTGGACAACTGCCCCTAGTAAAGACCCGTGGTCCAACTAGTTGTACAGAGCAGTTGGACCACTGCCCCGGACTGGACAAAACGGTATACTTGGAAACTATCAAATAAAACATTTTATTTTTCAAAAATCCTATGAAAGGGAGGCTTGATTTTCCGTCCACGGGAGCCCGTGGCGCGTCTTTTAATACTTTGCAATGAAATCCCTTTCGATGCCACGGCATCATTTTAAAGCAAAATAATTTACGTCGTTTTTCGATATCGATACGTTTGAATGTCCATTGGTAAAAATTTAACTCCCTTGCCATGCCGTCCCGTCTGCGTAGGCCTTAAGTAATAACATCCATTCCCTCAGTTTGCGCTGACCCTAAGTAATGCTGAAGACAGTTTTTACAATATACGTACTCTTGATAACATCCTCGAAAGAGAAGATTCACGGGCGAAGAATGCACAATTGCGATACTACCTGAAAATCATAAGTATTATTCGTAATTATTTATTTTTCAAACATTGTAAATATTGAAAAGAAATTTGACCTTTCGCAGCAGCTACAGGAGCTTCAGTCGAGAATCGGAGATTCATTTAAACCTGCCCTAGGACCTTCCTTATCTGATATGGTAAAGAAAGGCGCCAACAACTACATCCAGCCAATAATTAACTTAAATTCAGTGGCTATATAACCGAACGACAAATCTAAGTCCAGTTATAAAACAAAATCTCTGGTTCAAAAAATTATTTGCCCAGAAAAAACGCAGCTTCACGGTGAAGGTTCTGCGCAAGACTATAAACGGCGGAGTGTTAATCAGCACAGAGACGAAGGACGACATTGAAAAGCTGAGACGATCGGTGCAGCTCACAAGGTCGGGTCTAACCGTCGACGGGCCTTATAAAACAAAGCCCAGAGTAGTCATCGTATGAGGGCCGAAATCCATGACAGAAAATGAAGTCTTCACACGCATAATTATACCACCAAAACTTAGCCGAAAAACTCTACAATTTTCCTACACATCAAAGTGGCAACTGCTTGGACCATATTATGCTTAAATTGAATTTCCCTTCACTTGCACTAGTTGTTAACTGAACAATAACCGATCACAATGCTGCCCTATTAATCATTAACCGAACGTTACCCGCACAATTTCTAAATTAAACATATAAAAACTTGAAGAAGATTTACGCGTCATCAACTTTGATCCAGTCTATAATTCTGCTGATCCGCAGTTTTGTATTTTGTATGTAATATAAAATATACGACATGCAATTCAGAAAAATACAGTAGGTATATCAAGATTGAGTTGTAAAAATTGTAACATAAAACCCTCGATCACGACAGGTCTTTTTCGTTGTAGGAAACAGAGTTATACTGCACATGAAGGCTAAATCTCATCCAGATAATGCAATACTGCAACTGTCGTACAAAAGGTATCGTAATTTCTGTAATGATATCCTCAAAAAGGTTAAAAGCAACTACAATAAAACTGCACTGGAAAAGACTGGAACAAATAGTAAACAGATCTGGAAATGTATTAAAAATGTTACATAAACCTCAAAACAAAATGAGTCATCTTCAGGTTTATTAAATGCGCACTCAACACCGCTGACCGCTGAGAAAATAATTTCTTTGCTAACGTCGGAAATAATCCGTGAATTGGGGTTCAATCACACTATCTAAAAAGCACGCCTTTTGCATGTAACCCTTAACATCCTTCGCCCTGCCAGATACTGACGAATCTGAGGTAGAAAAAATATAATCATGAGTTTGAAAGACGACTGTGCATTGGTTGGGATAATTATACCAAATAAAATCATCAAACAATTTAAGAATATTTTAGTACCACCACTGACTTATATTTTCCTAATACCTGGCTTTGGGTATTTAACAAATTATAGACCAATTTCTTTACTGCCTTTTATGTCAAAAATAAATCGAAACCTACGAAAGATGATAGAAAACATAGACAGTTTATTTTTGAAACCTTTGCACAAGAAACTGGAGCAAAACAAATCATAATAGACACCTAACATAAAAAATAACGAAAAAGCTGGGAATGAAATAACGAAAAGACCGGTAATATAGAAAGTGGTAACAGACTTCTACAGCGCTTTCTATGAATCCAACGAACCGACACGAACAAGACCACAACCTATGTATGCCATTGAGCGCGCGTTCAAGAGCTGTTAGTGTCAAATATTCCGTATCAATGATGACACTGACAGCTCTTGAACGCGTTTTAGATGTGTGCTAATCGCATTCAGTTTCTGTGAAATCCGCTCTTCATGTGCTACAAGCTGAGATCAGGTTATGCTGTAGATGCACAAAAAAACAACAAAACACCGGGGGAAGATAACATAATGAGCTTCTTGAAATCCCTCTCGGAACCGTTACAAAGCGTTCTCCAAGCACTATTTTTTTGACAATAATTGAGAACTGAATCTACTCCGGTGCAGTGGTCTGACTCGACTTCAGCAGTTCTTAACATAAATGCGACCACAGTGACCTTAACAACTACAGGCCCCATCAGTCTGATGTTAACCGTAGGTATATAAACTATTTTCTAAATTTATTCTCAATGTTACGTACCAATTCCCGAAGAGGTTTGAATTGTATTATTAATTATATCACGGATAGTAATCAAGTTAGGATTCCCGGCGCCTTTCTTTGCAGACGCCTGAAACCCAAAAAGTTTCATTTTTACTTATCTACACTGTCAAAAAGTATTGTGTAGATAATATTTAGAGAGCACGGTGTGACGGCGTGCGATTTTATACATGCAAACTCACGCCTTTTTCCCCATGGGGGTAGGCAGAAACTGTGTTTTTATCTTGCAGTAACAAGTTAATTAAAACCAAAATTAACTGCTAGAGAAGTATCTATAATAAAACGGGGAAAATATCTATTATGTAACCTCGCCTAGATACACTGTCCGATAAGCATCACGCGCCACACATTAAAAGACAAACGGAAGTTTCAGGTATGTTTTTTCTATTCGTTTTTTTCATTGATTAGTAAAAGTGTCAAGCAATAAATAATTATAAAATTACACATCATATTTAATAAGCCCATTATTCTGCCTCAAAGACGATACAGGTGTTTAGGAGATGCTGGCTAAGATGTCAAGATAAGGAATCGATACCACGTTGGTATCGTTAGTCGAAACCACCTGTGCAAACCCCACCTTAGCAAGGTTCGCCCGACTTGAGTTCCAGGTAGGCAATATTTCAAGGCTCGACCAAATTCACTGATATGGCCGACATTGAATGAAGCACTTTTATGGCTACACGGTTTTAATTTGGTTTCTGTGTATTATTGTCAAAAGGGAAATAATAATATTACACATTATTAATAAAAATGTACTTACGGCCATTTTTCCATATGTATTAGTTATAAACAGTGTGAGGGTATGTGTTACTATTAGCCGATTACTAAACATCGAAAGAAAGAACGCCGCAAAACCACATTTGTAAACCATGCTAAAAGAAAAAAAAAACGTTATGATACAAGTGAGCAAAGTTTATCACTGCACACCGTTTTCTCGTTCTCGTCGACATCCCATTGACGGTGGCAAACAGTTCCCAAAATTTTCTGTTACGCCTATGAATTCGTTTATAAATTAATTTCATAAATAATACTTTGTTGTTTTTCGTTAAAGTTAACATCATATTTTATGGTAAATAGATACCTATTAAAAAGAAAAAAGTTTTGTTGGCAATGTTTTTCTGAACTGTGACGTTGCTTTACTATTTAACTCGGCATCAATGCGGTGTTCATGCAGTTCCGGTGCGGCGATGGTGCGGCGCAGGCGCGGTATTTATTCGTACCTACACGCAAACATGCGCTTCGGAGTCATGTAAAGGAAGCCTTGGGGTGCTGCAACACAAATGTTCGGTTCGGCAAATACCTTTTGACTGTATTTGTTGAATAACAAAGCCGACCCGAAGAAATGACTAGGTATATTTTCGGATTTCCAAAACTTCGTTAGGCATATACCCTCGCTAAATCATGTTCGGGTCGATTTTGACGCTCGGCCGTGCTGAGCCTTGCCGACCCGAACATAGTGTAACACCCTTTATGGTCTAAAGTAGGTACTAAGTTAGTGCCCACTATGTAGGTACCTAAATATTTAGGTTAATCCCATTTTCCGCTTTCATGTAACGCAGTTTTGCAGACTTGCAACTTGTGAAATTTCGTGGATTTTGCATAACTTTAATTAGTCGAGATTTTAAATCCATATTCTTTATGGCATCCCTTTAGGTCATGAGCTATTCGAATATCAAAAAATATTTGGCCTATGTCTTAAGGCGTGAAAATTGATTCACTGTTACAATGTATACTGTACTTACTTTTTTCCGGTATACTGACTAGAATCTCCAGAACCAATAAACCAAAAAGCTATGCGTTTATCCACGCCTGAATTATTGAGTAGTGATATTAGCCACCCAGTTAATATAAACAGGATGACAGCCTCCTATAAATTAAAGTGTTGTTTATTCATAAGCTATTTTCTCGAGAAAAAGATTCTAGAAACGGAATAATCTGATCCAAGATCAAGAAGACAATGTTCGATATTTTAGATAAATTCGTATGACTTGAAAACAGTAACTCTTCAAAAATATTATGCTCTGTTGGTGGGAAGTAACCCAAGCTTTCAGCCCTCGCATTAAATCGCACTATTATTTACTGGACCCCCTGTCTAACATCTAATATTGTTGTTTTATGCGAGAATATGAATATCAAAACAGCTTACGTTCATGTAAGATTTACAAGTCGCAATGGCATTCATTATACCACCCATGGGCATAAGAAATACAGGAACTAGTCCCGTGACGGGAATCGACACTGGTTGGATCAGGTAGAACCACAGCATCAAGCACCACATATGCTGAAGCTTTAAAGTATTCTAAAACAAATAGTGATATTATAGTAATACAGCTGCACCACCATACATACATTTATAGATTTGCGAGGAATTGCCAAGTTTTAAGTTTCTAAACCCAAGGAATGAAATTATCATACAAATTGGAAATTCCAAATTGTATAGAGTCTGGCCACGCTATCTCTGCACTGGAATAAATGGGCAACCCCAAAAGGTTTTTTATATGGTATACTTTTACCATACCCAAATACAAAATATACATAGACCTAATGATTTTGATATTTTGCCTTTTGATTTTTGCCCACTAGATATTTATCTATTGTAAGGACATTTTTTCGAATACTCATACGCCTGTTGTATTTACAAGAAGATCGTGTCAAATTACAACATAGTGAAACAAAACAAAAAACTTTATGGTTATACGGGAATCACTCACTGTGAACAGACAGTTATAACACGTACTTGTGATTGGTAAATTCCAGGTGGAATAAGTGAAGAATTAAAACCTAATCTTTAAGCAGCGCTTCAGAAGCTAAAGGCTCTTGAAGAAGTTACCATCAATAGTGAGAATCAGTATATAAAAAAGATTGCTTCAATGACGGGTCAGAATCTTTTACGTTACCGTTTCGTAAACGGTTTCGACTAATCTGCTTTATTTTAACAGTTAAACAACATTTATTGCGTTATTTACGTTGTTGAGCAGATTTTTTTCGAATTTATGAAGCAATGGATTAGCAATCTGTTTCACACCGATCCAGATTAGGATAGATATTACGCAATTAGGGCGCAGGTTAAAGTATTAATAATATGTTGGTAAAATTTGGTAAACGAGGATCTTGAATTTCATCCTGCGTCGTACCAATGCTCTACATCCATGCGATGACAAAACTGTATCAAATCCACACTGCATCTTGCTAAAATAAATATTTTTTACCAGGAAAAAATCAGAATAAAAACAAAATAACCTATCAAAAACAAATAGAATACGAAAGTATCAAATTATTTTTTCGCAGTACAGACAGTGTTTCCATCTATAGATTTTCAAATTCCACCATTTTTTACCGATGCAGAGTTAGCGTGGCCAGACTCTATTATAGCTTTAACCCGCAGTTTTTTTTTTTTTTTTTAGATATTATATAGTTTAAAAAAAAAAAAAATACACAAATTCGTTCCATAATAGCCTTAGAAAAATATGCATCCGAATATCCTAACACTGGTCATGAGCTTATCAAAAAATATTTGGCCTTGGTCTTAAAGGGACGCTTGAAAATTTATCCGCTGTTACTTACACTTACTGCGTAATAGAATGTGGCAATAGGCTCGCCCCCAAATACATGGGACTTAATCATAACTGGTTAAATGTGGGTGTACTATAGGAACACTTCTGACTAACCGTTCGGGGTATACAGGCGTGAGGTTTGTTTATTTATTTATTTATTTAATACTTCAAGCACACAAATGTACAGAGGCGGACTTAATGCCTTAGGCATTTTCTACCAGTCAACCTTTGGGTGATGCAGAGAAACATTGGTAGGTGCAATAGCGAGAATTCAAGAGATTGTATTTTAACACGCGAACAGGTGTTGAATTTTGAAAAATCATTGGTTACTTTTTGAAAAAATGTGTGGTCCCATGATCCCATCACCAATAACAACTACACATAATATATAATATGTCATTAGATAGGTATTTTAATAAAATACAGTAACTACTATGGCGGCACATTTCGAGGGTTCCGTTATCTGGCGTTCAGGTCAGAGTCACCAGGTCATCGTCATCAGGTAAAATGAAAAGACTCGTTGAGGCAAATCTAATGAGCTCACACTTGATGGGTTTACTAGTCGCTATTCATAAGTTCCGTTGTCCAGCGTCCAGGGGCCTGAATCTACTAATTTATAAACGTTACAATGGTCGCTCTCAATGGTGAGTTTTTGACAGATTTGCCATACAAAATCTGTCAAAAACACCATTGAGAGACCATTGTAACGTTTAAATTAGTAGACTTAGGCCCCTGGTCAGTCATCAGGTAAAATCATTGAGACAAATCTAATAAGCACACACTCGATGGGTTTACTAGTAGCTATTCAAAAGTTCCGTTGCCGCCGCCGCCGCTTCTGTCTGAACCACCTAGAGTGCTCGCAAGATAAGTCTGCGAGCAGCTGAAATTGGAACTAATAAGTATGACGCCGTCTTGTCGTTTTAAATGTAAATTCAAATTAAGTATAGAATTATTTAACATAACATCGTCACGCCTGTATTCCCCGAAGGGTTAGGCAGAGGTGTACGTATAGTACACCCACATTTCGCCAGTTATGTTTAAGTCCCATGTAAAGAAGACAAGATCACGCACAATGGTCCACTCGAGCACTAAGTGCGGAAACCAAAACCCCTAACATAGAATAATATAACATTAATAATATTAAGATTAATTATTAATATTGATTTAATAATTTAAATATCACAGTAGCTATAGAAATAGGTACGCCAGCGCTGCCAATCGTGCGCAGACTTATCTTGCGTGCACTCTACTTGTTTTTTTATTTTATTTCGGCAATACACGCAATTATTATTCGTCGAAAGTTGCCACATGATTTAATTGTGTTGCAAATTATAGTATAGGATCCCACTAATAGAACTACCTTCACCGAGCTGGTTAACGGATGAAAAGTCCAATTAAATATGTCAATAAATATATTCCAAATGGGTTGTCTGAAAAATTTCAGTCCAGAATATGATTAATTAACAATTATTTTATGTAATTTTTTATAACATTTCACTGGTTTGGTTAATAAATAAATTCCATACCAATCGAAAGTATGAAGCCCATAGAATATGCAAATGTTAGGTTGACTATTTTTTTCCCGTCACAACTCAGGGTAGGCAGGTAGGTCATGGCTATCCGGATGGTCCGGGGATACCGTACGGTCTCCGGCGAGGCGGCGAGCCTCCTTGCCGGAACGCCGCCATGGGATCTGGAGGCGAAGGTCCTCGCCCACATTTAGTGGCGCGAGGAGATGAAGCGCCGGGGTGTAACTCCGCTGCCGCGAGAAATCACGGTACAGCGGACAGAGCTCCGGCAGGATCTCATGGCGGCTTGGAGTGTGCGATTGTCGCAACCCAGATATGGGCACGCCGCAATCGCGGCGATAAGTCCCCTCTTTGAGGAGTGGCTAGAGAGGCGCCACGGCGTCCTCACCTTCCGCCTGACGCAGGTCCTCACTGGACACGGTTGTTTCGGGAGGTACCTGTTTCGCATAAGGCGGGAGGAAACGCCCGGGTGTCACCATTGTGTGGATCGTCCGGAGGACACGGTGGAGCATACGGTGGAGGTCTGCCCGGCTTGGGCAGAGCACCGCCGTGTCCTCGTGGAGGCGATCGGCGGCAGTGACCTCTCGCGTCCGGCCCTGGTCCAGGCCATGGTGCGGAGCGAGAGGGCATGGCAGGCCGTCACCTCCTTCTGCGAAGCAGTAATGCTCGCGAAGGAGGAGGCGGAGCGCGTGAGGGAGAGGCAAAGTTCGCGCCCTCACGCGCCTAGCCGCCGTAGGAGACGCCCTGGGCGTCGGGACTCCTTGGAGGATTCCCGGCCACCGTAGGCGCGGGCTTGCGGGCGGTGAGCAATGGGTAGCTCGCCCCCGATAAGGACCAGGCCCGGGTCGACGGCGCGTCGTGTTCCACGCGCGCCTCAAAGAGATGTCAGCAAAACGGACGGGGTCCGCTAGGACCGTTGCCCGCCGGGGTTGCGGGTAGTCCTAAGGGGAAACCGTGGCCCCTGGCATGGCAAGGGAAGGAACACGGGTGGGTTTTAGTCAGTAAAAGTCTGACACGCCCTCCCGCTCCGCCCAGAGCGGGAGAAGTCATTGGATGATTTCCCACCCAAAAAAAAAAAAAAAAAAAAAAAAAAAAGGGTAGGCAGGTAAAAACAGGTACATCGATACAAGTAACTTGCACCGGTGTGGTTAATAAATTAAAGTTAAATTAAAATAAAGATTATTTTATTACGAACACAATGGTATAGGGTTGTCTGCGAAAAATCAGTCCTGAATTTCGGTTGTCGAGTTTAAAAAAGTGAAATATTGCTACGAGTGAATACGTGCGATAGTGATACAGCGAACCATTCCATGCGATAGAAGAGTATACAGCATTGCAGCTGTGTGTAGTTCGTCCAGGATAATGGGTAATTTAGTATGAACCCGTACCCAAAAAACAGCACATCTAAATTCACTTTGACAAAAAGATAGTAGTTCGTAATGAAATAATCTTTATTTTAATTTAACTTTAATTTATTAACCACACCGGTGCAAGTTAGTTGTATCGATGTACCTGTTTTTACCTGCCTACCCTGAGTTGTGACGGGAAAAAAATAGTCAACCTAACCATTTGCATATTCTATGGGCTTCATACTTTCGATTGGTATGGAATTTATTTATTAACCAAACCAGTGAAATGTTATAAAAAATTACATAAAATAATTGTTAATTAATCATATTCTGGACTAAAATTTTTCAGACAACCCATTTGGAATATATTTATTGACATATTTAATTGGATATAAAATACTTTTCATCCGTTAACCAGCTCGGTGAAGCTAGTTCTATAGAGGGATCAGACTATTATTAGGGTGAATATCCCAGCGGAAAATTATACGTGTCCACGTTGAGAATCGAGGTGTTAAATGATAGGATGTTTCTTAATTTTTTTTGTAGTGTACCTAGGTAACTTGGTTCAATTAGGGCCACATTTTTTTTTTACATATATGTAAGTAAATAACATGGGGGAAAAAAAATCGCCTTAAAATTCAAGTTGGGTGGCTTGTCCCAGCTCCATTTTTTGATATAACTGCGTTCACCAAAGTAACAATTTAAAGTACAATAAAGAATAAACAATTTCGTTAGTATATGCATGTCGCCGCGAAACCTTTTACCTATAAAGATCATAACATAAACTTATGTGTAACTATTTATTATAATTGTTATTCTCAATGAAGTTGCTGAACTATTAATACTGCTACAACCATTTGCAAGGATCTGTGATTTCGATCGAGTTCATATATGTTAGTTCATAGATACCGTCTATGAGTCCTTTGGAGCATTGCGAACAAGTTGTTGTTTAATATTAGTAAATGCAGCGTTATGACTTATGGTCGAGGGTTGAGACCAATAAAATACGACTATAAGTTGGGCGGTATAGTGATCACTCGTGTCACTACCGTTAAGGACTAAGGAGTAATTTTCGACCGCAGTCTGACATTTGGAGACCACGTGTCTGCACTTGCAAAGGAATCCTTCAGGCATCTGGGATTTGTCTTGAGGAACGCTCGTGACTTTCGCAATCCCAGTATTATTAAACTTTTATACACCACTTTGGTTCGGAGTAAACTCGAGTCCAGCGCCTGTGTCTGGCATCCACATACTGCGTCACAGACACTGATGCTTGAGAAAGTTCAGAAAACCTTCCTGAGATTTTTGTATCAAAGGCTGTACCATAACTATCCATTCATGTACCCAACGAACTATCTTCTAGGGATGTTGGGCTTCAATTCGTTGGAGGTTAGAAGGGGCTTTGATCAGCTCACGATTGCCTGTAAAACCCTAAACGGTCGTATTGACTGCCCTGAGCTCCACGCACTTTTCAGCTGCCTATTTGTGCCCGACAAATACCTTGGGCACCGTCAAAGCCGCCGTCATAACCTGTTCGCACTACCGCTATCTAGATCTGTTGCTAGAGCTGCATCCCCGGTATGTCGAACCCTAAGGATGCTAAACGCCCTCCTGACTACCGACCCTGAATGTGATGTGTTTGCTGATGATTGGAAGAAAATGATGCGTGCTTGTCTGGTATTTTGTGAGAGACAATATACGAGGGTGTCCACTGTTACATGTTAGTTTATGTTAGTTTATGATGTTTTTAATTTATTTAACCATTTACGCAAATAATTATTAATAATTTTATCCACTAATTGTATAATATCTTTGAATTTGAATTTAATTTTTGTATTGTATGTTATTTGAATGCTTTTTTATTTTTTAATCTTAATAATTCTATGTTAATTAATGTAATTGGACCTGTGCCGTTTTAATTAACTATAAATAAATGTTCAAGCGCCATCTATTGCCGTTTGTGAAATCGAACTCACAGAAGAGAAACTATTAAACCAATTTCGATGTTGGAGTTAAAAGTAAAGTTAAAATTAAAAGGAAACATTTAGTTAATGATTTTTGGGTTTTGTCATAATAACAATAATTGCTCATTTGATCTATATCAAATGAGCAATTATTGTTCGTTTGTTTTATATAGTTTGTTTATGACACAGCACTACCTCTGCCCAAAAATGGCGCCGGCTGTGAATTTAAGATCAATAATTGAATGTTATAATTTAATGCAAGGACTAAATAAGTTTCAATAATAGAATACAAACTATAAAGTAAGTAATAAGATTATTTTACACAGGAATTTACTAATGAATACCTGCTTGATTACCTACTTACATTTCTTGTATTGCCGGAAATTGACGAATGGTAATATTGAAGTAGTAGTAAGTAATGAAGCTTCTAATTAAACGTTATTCTGGAAACGCCTTTGTATGGTGAATTGACATTGTTTAATTATAAAAGAATTAACTGATAAGCATTCTAGCATTGTTTTTAAGTTGTGTTGAACTAACTAGTTAATAAGACTCTGTATTCGATGACGCGTACTTCTGACGACTAGAGACACAGGCACGCGCGCACAATGGCGCCGGTGTGTGGGTAATGGAGATGAAATGTAATCTGTAACATAATGTTTTGATTTTAGAGAGTGTCCATGGAGTTTCTTGCCCGTTCTTCTCCATAAGGAACCTACTACGTTTTGGAATGGGCGACTAGCTTCACCAAATAACTCAAACGAAAAGTGATGACTGTAAAGTGATAATTTAAAAGTGCCTGTAAATGTTTTAATTGAAACAAACGCTTTGAGTTTGAGTTAACTATAATTGTGTGTGATTGAAAACCAACCCTCAACGAAAAATAAACCGGAGACTGGTCAGAAACGGCACAGGATAGGATACCCGCCGTGTTATGCATAAGATACATTATCTAAAAACAATAAAACCTTATTAGAAAATCTAATTTAAAAGCACAGGATACTCGATCAAAGTTTGTCCAAGCAAAAATCAAAATTTTGATGGCACTTGTTCAACTTACTATAACATAAAGTTTCGTGCGTGTGCGTTCAATCCCGTTTTATTATTTAGTATGTCACAGTCTTGCACCAGCATGTGCGCGTCACAGGTGTGTGATTAGTGCTGTGATTTTCCGCCAAAAACGTAAGTATCATCTTGGTGGATCGATTTGCTGTTGATTTTAAAGTGTTTTAATAGTAAGCTACACGATATAGGTAGTGATTTGGGTTACAAATAAATCAGTGATATTAATTTAGTTGTAACTTAAAACCCCTATTTTTAAAGATTTTTTTATGCCTGGTTCCAATTTAGGTGCCTCAATTTTGGTGGCTTTGGTGGCGGTTTTTCCATACATTTCACGAAAAAAGAAGAATTTTGGTGGCGAAATTTTGCCACCAAAATTGACAAAAAATGCACGTTGTTGATATTGACCCATTAAAACTTTAAATTATTTATTATGGGTACCTAGCTATTCGACTCAAATTATCTGAGGATATGAAAATCAATTATATTCAAATTCCTCAATTTTTCCTCTACAACTTTTGTTGATCCTCTTCATTAAGCTCGGCTTTCAACGTGATAACTTTAATAAATAATAAAAAAATGAGAACATTGAAATCGTATTTTATGACCATGAATATTAATGTATTTATACTCACATTAAATCTTTCCAATTGGGGACCTAGGATAATTACTGGTACTAATACGCCAATTAGACCCCTGTAGTTGTGTGTCACTATATGTATAATTCGTTCGGCAAAGCTGTTCACTGGGGTCTTTTTGGATCCTTCTTTTTTGCTAAAAACATAATTTTTATTATGTATTGCTTGCTGCAAATGATCCGGCAACCATTAACTCATCAAATAGATCTAGGTTGTACCTTACGTGTTGATGAGAAAACCATTTTTAATGGTCTTCCATAAACCTGATCCCAAATCATCATCAAATTCCGATTATCCACCTCAAAAAATCCACCCTAAGGTGGATACTGGGAAACGGTATGTCCAGGACTTCGTATATTACTTATCTTCCGATTTTCCCCCTCGACTGTGTACAGTCATTTAGAGAAACATGATTGAAAAACTGGCCCAAGATACTTAGTAGACATTAACATACCTATTCATATATAGGGTGGCCGGACGGTTGACGTCCAAAAATAAAATTTAGTTCCCTCGTATCGTGAGGTATCCGAATCACCCCCATGTATGTTCCGCGATTTTTGATAGTTTTCGAGTCCAATTTAAAAAGACTTACGAGATTTTTTTTTGCAACTGAATTTTCATGAGTTCTACTTTTATGCATAAAATAATCAGCGTCGTAGCTGTGATGAAAGTTATGAAAATGTTGGTCTAAAGTGAAAAATGTACGTTGGGTAAATTATGACTGAAAGGAGATCATTCATTTCCGGCCCAAAAACCAAAGTCAAGCCGGCCAACGAAAAAAAACTTGCTACCACTGTTGGGGAAGTCAGTCCGAGTATTTTTTACTACGGCACTAAGTCTCTACAGCTATTCCTACAGCTGATTTTTTGGGTTTTAAAATCAGGTTATGGGTACGTTTTATTTGACAAAAATCTTTTCATCAGCTGGAGAAAAAGTGATATGAGCTTGCTGGGATGAAAAACAAAGGCTTCGAAAAATATTTTTTGTATTATATTTGCATCATACAATAAAGGTCCATGCAGACGAATACGATATAATATAAGATGTCTTCTACGAATAATGCCGGAGGGATTACGTGCGGCTCATGCCTTGCATAAGTTTGTACCAAACAATGCACATTACGTGCGAACAACACCCTACTGTCCTTTTGCCGATATTACAAATGCAGTAATAATGACTGAAAGCATGCCGACCGTTCAACGTCCTGTCAAAACCAACGTATACGTAGTAAGTTTTCGCTCTCACATGACGGAATTGGATTCGCCCTCGTATTATGCACAAATCTCCTCCCCCCAAAGCCATGACATCTGATGCTGGCAAAGATTCACCCAATTCAATTAAAAATGCTCGATTCTCATTCACGCGTTCCCCGTAGTAGCTGATAGCCTGTTTCAATTGGTAAATACCGAGGCTTAACAATATCAAGTCTTCTTCTGTGAGTCGGGGCAGATCATCGAATTTGGGGAGATTTCTAGACATTGTACGGAATACCAATGATGTTTTAGTAAACAGATATGTTATGAGCGCGCAAAACGTGAAGACTAGAAAAGTACCCAATTGGGAAATATTGCTTTTAGTCTGAGCCGAACACGCTTACGAGTGATACGGTGCGCGCTGCTACGTAACTACCATCCAAAATGCCATCGTGTGTGTTTAGAACGTGTACGAATTACGATACGAAAGTTAATAAAACACACGGGATCACATACCACGCGTAAGTACGCAATATACTTCGATTTATTAATATATTTTAATTATTTTCCTAATATTCTGATATTTGGAGGTTAGAAAAAAGAAAGAAATGGAAGATGCATTTTTTGTCATACGAACGACAAGGATGCGTGCACTCCGGACATAGAATAAAAATACAGATGGGAATAGTAGGCAGTAAAGTCATCTTTAGTCCAGAGTTTTAGTTTCCCTATTAGTAACTTTTCTTTATCATTTTGTTTGATATACTTAATTATAAATTAAACATGTCATATGTAGGAAAAGAAAATATAAATAGCTTATCGTTACCATAATATGTCACAGATCAGGCTTCAAGAATGGATTGCAATTGTTCGTAAGCACGTAAGCAGTTCGTAACCCTGTGTACGATTGTTTTTACGATATATATATTTCTTTCTTTTTAAAACGTGTTTTATTTTTCACCTACCTACCTATCAATAGTGTTTATTCGTTGCATAGGCACAAATCCCGGCTACACATTCTGTGCACGCGGTTTGTACC
Organism: Eupsilia transversa; assembly: GCA_914767815.1. Lineage (NCBI taxonomy): Eukaryota > Metazoa > Arthropoda > Insecta > Lepidoptera > Noctuidae > Eupsilia > Eupsilia transversa. The sequence goes on from OU611880.1 coordinate 6,623,694, forward strand.
TTCTGCCTAGTAGTCTATGATGCCAACGTGCGGTGATTGGTGGCTCGAATAATGTTTGTTTACATTTACGCGCAATTGACAACATCTAGCTGTCACTTTTTTTCTTATTGGTTTGATCAAGCTATCCTTTTTCTATTCTTTTTACTTGTAGTGAAATGTAAAATGAATGAAATGTGTGCATGTGTGCTGCCGCTCGGCGCGGAACACTTTTTTCTGTTGTTTTGTACGTGTATAACATATCTGTTTATTAGAATATCATTGACGGAATACAGTCCTCCTGCGGTTATAATTATGTCTCATGAAAAGATTATTTCTAGAAATCGCTTCAAAATGACAGATAAACAATCACAATCTGTCACTTTGACTATTCCCCTGTCGACAAAACGACAAAAATTCTCCCGTCGTTTCTACCATGGTCCTGCTACGCGTGCAGAGCTAGACCAGTTCATGTGAGAGCGAAAACTTATTACGTACTAGCTGCTGCCCGCGGCTTCGCCCGCGTGAGTGTCGGAAATTACCCCATACATCCCCATGGGTTTTAAGTATAAATATTGAGTTTCGAGTTAATCGGACAGCGCGTTCAAATTCTTCCATACATACACTGACACCCCCCAACCCCCCTTTAGGGGGTAATTTAGAAAAACAAAAACTACAAACTTTATAATTTATTTAGATAACTATTAGTGCGAAGTTTCATGTTTATTACCTCAAGGAATAAGATTTTTCCTACAAACTTTCATCCCTTATTTTACCCCCTTAGGGGTTGAATTTCGAAAAATCCTGATACACGTTATTCTTAATTTTTGGGTTTAAGTATAAATATTGAGTTTCGAGTTAATCGGACAGCACGTTAAAATTCTTCCATACAAACTTTGACACCCCCCAACCCCCCTTTAGGGGCTAATTTAGAAAAACAACAAATTACAAACTTTTTCATTTATTTTGATAATTATTCGTGCGGAGTTTCATGTTTATTACCTCAAGGAATAAGATTTTTCATACAAACTTTTATCCCCTATTTGACCCCCTTAGGGGTTGAATTTCAAAAAATGCTTCCTTATTCCTTGCTTACATTATAAAGGGAACCTCTGTGCAAAATTTCAGCTTTCTAGGTCCAAGGGTTTGGGCTGGGCGTTGATGAGTCAGTCAGTCAGGACTTGTCTTTTTATTAATAGGTATAAAATATATAGATAGTAGGATAGGATATTTTTCCGGGATAAAAAGTATCCAGTGTGGTGCCCAGGATATTAAAGAATAATTATACCAAGTTTCATCGTAATCGAACCGGTAGTTTTTGCGTGATACCTGAACAAACAGACAGACAGACAGACAGACAGACAAAAAAATTTTTAATCAAATTTTTGGGTTTGGTGTCGGTCTAGTAACACCCCCGCCATTTATTTTTTTGATATTTTCAATGTACAGAATTTTCACCTCTACAGATTTATTATAAGTATAGATAATTATGTTGGTTTTGACAGGACGTTGAACGGTCGGCATGCTGTCGGTCATTATTACTGCACTTGTAATATTGGCAAAAGGACGGTAGGATGTTGGTGCATTGTTTGGTACAGATCTTATGCAAGACATGAGCCGCACGTAATCCCTCCGGCATTATTTTTAGAAGACATTTTGATACGACCAGATGGATAATTCTATTTAGTATTAGTTAGGTTATAAAAACTAAAGCAATGCGAACACTGATTGTGCAGTGTGCACGTAGACCGTTCCAAGCAATGACGTATTATATTATACATCATTGGTTCCAAGTGACTTTTTTGTTAAAGCCAATGGTTGGTGATAAAGATTCTGAAATCATTCTCCGACATTCGTTTCTCTAATGACCGGTTCGCCGACAAACGCCGTTGTTGCAATCTTTGCGGTCTGTTAGGACTGATTCCTATTTTGTACTGATCTCACAATGAACAAATATCAAAATCACCTTTTCCCAAAATGACTGATTTTCTAAATGTCTATGTTTTAGAATCTCAGAAACTCTTATCGTCTGACAGAAAAGGTACATTCGTGATATTAAATCAAAAAGAATGTTAAAGCAAAAAAACCTACCGGTTTTTTCACGATGTTTTTCTTCACCGTTTGCGTATTATTTATGATATGATTATATATCGGTAAAGTGCACATAGACTACAGAAAAAGCCCACGACCGTGTACCAATGTACATGGTCGTGGTGGGACTCGAACCCGCGACCTTAGGCGCATGTACTGTATTGTTATTTATTGTAAAATAACCATCTGTTGAGCTTTAAAATGAATAATAATAGCCTGAAATTTATAGACAAACAAAAAGGGAAACCGTCTTTAGTGCATGACGGACACAGGTATAATTTTTCTAATAATAATAAATCAGGCTCTAACATGTGGCGGTGTATCAATCGTACTGAATGCTCGGCATCGGTCACACTGAATGCTGAAAAAAGTAGTATCATTAGACAAAGTGTTCACGCGTGCCGATCGCATTTTAACCAAAATGATGAACTTATATTTATTGATAATTGTAAAAAGGCAGTATCTGCCAAAATGACATCTATTAAGAAGGTTTTTGAAAATCATATCATTATAACAAGGCCGTGTGGAAGCAGGCAAAAAAATTGGAAGCTACGACCACAACAGAGCAAAGAGAATTAGTAAGGATGTGTGCTAATTTTTCTTTACTTCCACAAGAAAGTATTCCTAGTGCATGGTCTTCTTTGCAAGCCCTTTTCCCGCATACTCAAGAAATGATCAAATTTCAAGAATACTTTAATAAACAGTGGACGTCTTTGTGTGCGTCTTTTATAAGTTGCGATAATGATAAGCACCGCGCAAACAATGCGATAGAGGGTTGGCATAGAAGATTAAACACGTATGCCGCACAAACCAACCCTGATGCGATTTTTGTACAAACTAAGGAAAGAGGCAAAATATCAGGACACCCGATTTTTTTTTTTTTTGTTTAGCGGTGCTACTAGGTACAGGCCGCACAGGCGTGACATTATATTCGACAACTGCTACAAAAAACAGTTGAATGAATTACAATCCGGCGATTTAACAGAAATTCAGTTTCTAAAATATATTGCTACTATAAAAAAGAGAATGCACTAATACTATCTACTGACGTTGTTTAAGAATAAGATTGTTCTGTTTCTCGAAGAGAATAACATTTTCGTTATTTAATTTTAAAAATAAAGTGTTACTGACTGTACATGAATTTGACAATTTTATTTCGGACATTCCAAAACAAAGACATTTAGAAAATCAGTCATTTTGGGAAAAGGTGATTTTGATATTTGTTCATTATGAGATCAGTACAATATAGTAATCAGTCCTAACAGACCGCAAAGGTTGCAATTACGGGCAAAACCTGGATGAGGCTGGCACAGGAGCGTGGGGATTGGCACAAGAAAAGAGGCCTATGCCCAGTTGCGGGTAACGTCGTCGGTCTATGGATGATGATGACTGTCTTTATTTATTTTTTACACGTAATAACTAGTAATATAAAAAGCACTCACACAAGAAGCCGCTTTAAATAAATCTTTTATAGCTTGGTGTGAACGCGGGGATAGGCTAACAGTTGTGTCGGCGAATCATTCGCTGTGACACGTTCTGTCGACGAAATTGTAAAAAGAGAATCGTTCGATTGGCAAATTGTTCTTCTTCCCAGCTAAACAACTAGGAAGTGGTGAAAGGCGGGCGTTTTGGGGGACTTTCTTATGTGATTTTGACGTTCAAAACCTGCTGATTCTCAGCCTAGTAAGTGACTTTTGATGTTATCCCTGGTTTTGATGATTCCATAAAATTACAAAACATGTTTATCAGTTGCCATATAGACAGTTGCCAACTAGATTTGTAGTAGGTGCTATGTAACGTAAAGGGTCACTGATATGACCAAAATGCTAATTGTTAATGTTTTGTGTATTTATTGTCAATCGCTGCAATTGTATTTGTTAGATGAACAATTTGATCGTTTCGGGACCCTTTACACGAAAAAGCACCATCACAAAAATGCGCGCTCAAGGCCATGACCATTATGTTGGGGTTTATAGGCGACAATGGTAGGTATATTAAGTACCTATAGGTACTTCTTCTATTATCATTGGTTTATGGTATCTCTTTTTTATTTTACTAGCACTTGCAGAAGCACATTTTTGTTCAGAGGAAGACTTTTGTAAAGCCTGTAGTTACATAATGAAAAAGTATGCAATACTTACGATGCCATTTTTGTGTATTACTTTTGCACAAAACACTTAGTAAATATACCGATATATCTTTGGCTTAGAATATTAAACAATTATTTTGCGTTTGACTTAGACAGTTGATAATTGTCAAGTTAAAAAAAATTGAATAACTCTTAAAACAAAAGACGATTTGTTATGAGGAATGTTGCTTTCAATTTGAATGAAAAAGTTTGTGAATTTGAGGTTTGTATAAACCTCTGTTTAAGGCCCTAGTTATAAGAGGCGCCCGAGACACGTCTTGTACGCTGCATTTTGGGCACTCAATAAAATTGTATGAATTGCTATTATATGAATGCTATGTCACGAATTACATGACGCACGCCCTTGGACGGCAGCGCTTGATGTGATTAGTTACATAAACTATCTGCCCATATACTTTATTTCTGCCTCCGGTAATTCGTTTAAAATCTTCCTGCTGGAACAACGTTACTCCAATAGGATTAGTTTTTCAGTATTTACAGCACGCAAATTTTTATTTGGCGCACATTTACTGCAGTATAATCAAGCAGGCTATAATGTTCTCACAGCTGGGATTCAGGCCTCTTCCCTTCGAGAGGAAGTGGGCTGTAATCTACCACGCGGGCCCAGAGCGAGTTGGTAGATGTGAGATGTTTCGAATTTTTGGTTAGAGGACATGCCGGTTTCCTCACAATGTTCTCCTTCATCGATTTGAGAGCAGTGGTTTCAGGTGATGAAATTATTTACACAGTATTGTATTTCTCAGAAATGGTCGAAATTAGAGATGCGCCGAATAGTGGTTTCACCTAATAACCGAATACCGAATAATATTCGGTTAAGTTCTTACCGAACCGAATATACTGCCAAATATTTCGGTTCCCCGTTCTATAGTTTTACCGCGCAAGCAAGTTTATACATGCTTGATTTCCGAAGCGCCATAGTTGAGGAAACAACATAGTTCATGCATTATCAACAAGCTTTTCTTGACCACGTTATACTAAGAACTCGACTACCTGCTTCTTCTTCAGTCACACACTCTGCTCTAACTGATCATGAGACAGTAATGTTATTCTTGTCAAAACGAATGCCTAAAATAATTACAAAAAATTGTATTCGTTTTAATTATGTTAAGATTGATACAGACCTAAAACAACTAGACTTTAGTGAAGTATACAAGACCCAAGGTTCTCATGTAGCAGGGGAAACAATAACTAGATTAATAAAACATGTGGTAGACTCAAACTCCAAATCTGGTCAGATTCCGAACCGTAAACAAACATTAAAGCCATGGATTACTCCTGGTTTACTACGCTGTATTCGGCATCGAGACACATTGCATAGAAAATTTAAACAGGCGAATAATAATGAGATTTTAAAAATTGCGTTTACAAGGTACAGAAACTATTGTAATAAATTATTAAGGAAATTGAAAATAGACTTTGAAAAGAATGAGATCATAAAAGCTGGAAAAAACACTAAACAGTTATGGTCGGCCATAAATAATATCTCAAGCAGGTCGACAAGGAACGCCAATACATCATCACAATTATGCTTCATAATCTCGTCCTCATTGTACACTATGTAGTTTGCACTCGTTGCACTACCACGCTATCACATTATTTAAAGATGAAAGACTTCATCCTAAAACAAAAAATGTTATCTGTGGTCCACTCGCTGGCGGGCCCGCATGACGTCTGTCAAATCATTGCACTTTTTTGTGCCGCGCGCTAATCATGTTTCCGTTTAAAAACTCCGAAATTTCTTAACGAAATGGGAAACCATCGAAGAAAACGTGGCAAAAAGAAATGGAGGACCTTAACGAACGTCTGCGAGAACTGGAAAATTGAGTGAAGACGCGAAAGCGGAGTCTTCATCGACATTCGGGTAAGTTTCTCGATATACCTACCAATTTGTCGTTAGTTGGAATAATTTTCCGAAAATTACCTTGCGATCCATACGCACATCAGTCTCTAGAGTTTTCATTAGAGGCTAACCATGAGAACAATAACTGTGCCGTATACTTACAAAAGAACGACACCACACGAGCTTTCACGAGAGGCTAGCCGATGGTATATCGTTGAGTGTTAAAAACACATGCCTGCTGAATCCCTAGCAGTCTCTAAGAGTTTTCACGAGAGGTTAACCATGAGAACATTAACTGTGCTATATAACTACAAAGAACGACACCACACGAGCTTTCACGAGAGGCTAGCCGGTGGTATATCGTTCAGTGTTAAGAAAAACACATCCCTGTTGAATCCCAAGCAATCTCTAAGAGTTTTCACGAGAGGTTAACCATGAGAACATTAACTGTGCCGTATAACTACAAGAGAACGACACCACACGAGCTTTCACGAGAGGTTAGCCGATGATCTATAATTATGTTCAGTGTTATAAACACGTCCCTGCTGCATCCTTAGGGCTATCACGAGAGGTTAGCCGTGGATTTGGGCCAATGTATCACGAGAGGTTAGCCGTGAATTTGGGCCAATGGTTTATTTGTGAAAACACGTAACACGTCCCCGCTGCATCCCTAGAGCTATCAGCCGCGGATTTTAGCAGTCTGGGACCTTACTCTCATATTCTTTGTAGAGGAGTACGAAGTTTGTTTCTGTGGAAGACACTACAGTCAAGCACGTTCGAGAGGCTGTGTGTCACGTGACCGAAGCTGATGCAGCCAGACTGAATAACCGTACTCAATGCTGCCAATTATATGTTTATTTACATATCGGACAACATTATGTATTTTTTTCAGTCAGATTTCACTTAGACACTCCATCCAGAAGGAGATGCAAATAATAGAGTTTGCCTAATTACTAGGTATCTTTGTTGCTACATGCCCAGCTGTAGAGGGCTTTACACCAAGATCATGAAAGGTCACACACAACACAATGAAAATAACAAGGCCAGAACTGGTTTATAATTCAAATTTATAATAACATATCGCCTGTATTCCTCAGAGGGCTGGGCAGAGTTGTTCTTATTAAAAAATCCAAATTCAATTATTAACAAATACAATAGAACTAGATTAAAATTCAAAATAAATTATTTGCAAATACAATAGAACTAGAATCAAATCCAAAATCATTTATTTGCAAAGGTTGTCTCACAAATTTCAACGAACCACAATATAATTAAACAATTTGACTTTTTTCTTGAAATATTCTCTGTTTTGCTTTAAACTGACTGGGCCTGGTATGTTATGATAAAAAGTTCCATATAAATTACCTTGAACTATTAACAGCAGGTAAGGATCAAAACAATTGCAAGCAAACTCAGATACTATGATGTTACCTAGAACAGATATCACAACAGTCATAGCCTATATCAATAAGATGGGTGGTACTTGTTATACTCACCTAAAGCTTAGCTAGAGTTATGGCAATGGTGCAAGGACAGACAAATATGAGCTCTTGCATCATATATTAGTTCCAAAGAAAACACTATGGTAAATCTAGAATCTAGACATCCTAACATAGAAATTTAATGGAAGACCTGCAAAGTCTTTTCTAGTCAATTGTTATTAAACTGGGTCAGCCCCAGTTAAACCTGTTTGCAAAAAGTCCAATACTAAGTGTCAGAATGACATCATGGCTCCCTGATCCAGGTGCATGCTCAGTAGATGCATTCACTGTAAAATGGGACATCCACACCCATTGCGCAGGAGTCTCTGACACTGATTGCCGCAATATTATCGGGGACGATTCCCTGAGAAGAGGAACACCAATCCCTTTAATTAATATAGTGCTAACTTTCTTGTCTAGCAAAGCAAGAAAGATATATATGAATCTGTTAGATCAGTGGATTCACTTCTGACAGAGTCAAGATATTGGCAGGCTCATTCACCGTGGTGATATTATTATTAACCACTAAGTTTAATCAAGGATTGTCTTATGGCTCACTCCCTAATGGTATTGAATGAGTTATAATTATATAACTGAAACTGGAGAAATTACCGACTATTACTATTAGCTGACACAGATGAGTAGAGTATGAAGGTTTCTTAGGGTAGGTAATTATATTTGAAATAAGAGCAAAGAACCCCAAACATGATATAATTTTGGGACTCCAGTAACATACGGGGTTATCTAATATCTTTCATAATTAAACCTTTGGTTTAGAATTACAAACCAAAAAAAAAAAAAAAATGTATCCATAATAGCTCTTGTAATTGTACATTGAATTCAACCTTGTCACTCATTAATCGATGGGTCCTATGTATAAGGGCCAATGTGCAAATTGACAACTTTTCAATAGAGGCTCTCAAAGTTTCAATTTGATATATTTTTTAGATGCTTCAACTGATGTTTGTGAAACTTTGCATAGTTACTATGAAACATATGTTCGTTATTCTAGATACATCGATTTATTTGTATATATATTAGTTTTTTGATTAATGTAGATATGCCTATATACGTCATTTTTTTAATTTTAATTATATTGAAAAAAACTAGTAAAAAGGCCAGTGTCACTTTGGACGATTTACTTGGCATAAGCTAATTTTGAAAAAAACGTGTATTTTAATACTTTTGAATAATCCATTATTTATGGAAAATATTTAAAATAAAAAATAACTTAAACAAACAATAATAATATAATTATTTTATGACATAATTCACATTGACACTTATACCTACGTTATATTACTTGGTGACGTAATATTCTCAAACTTCAGTTAGGTCACAAAAATAAAAACAATTATAAAACAATTTGACTTCTTTATTTGTTTTCTAATGAATTATCGAAGTTTCTGTAATGGAAAGGCAGTCAAATAATCAATACTTAATGTTAAAAAACCTCCCGAAATCACAATGGACTAAAGATCAATCAGCTTTTTATTGTAGATACCTCAACCTAGGTTAGTAATTAAATTAAATAATAACAAATTATACTTTTTTTATAAAACCAAAACTTATTAAACATAATTAAAGATTCTTAGAATATGATCTAAGAGGAAAAAATAATAAAATAAAAATTAACAAAATGCCTAACAAAAAAAAAAAAAACATTTTTAAAAAGAAAACAAAATCACTCATTGTCATCATTATCACTAGTAATAATCATTGAATTATCATTAGATGCTACCAAATTTTCGTAATACTCATGATAAACTGGTGGAATAATATTTTTGCGACATAAATCAATTAAGTCTTTTTTTTTGGATGGATGTATTGGTAACAACTGATTGTAACATAGTTTTAAGGGTATTTCCGTAGATTTATCAGCCATTTTTCTTCTGGTTCTGAAATGAAATGAAATTGTTTATTCTGTAAATAGGATATCAGAATCACTTTTACACGTCATATAAAAAATATTAGAGCTAAGCTAGATGAGGTCGGCGTTTCCTATCTGACTACTCTGAGAAGAAAGGCCGAAACAAACTCAGAGGTCACAGTCTCTTTTAAAGTCCAGACATAATCTTGGTCAGGCCATATGAGGACCATGTAGATTAGTGTCTGAAATGGTCTTTTGAGGAAAGAACCACACAGATTTGAGTGGACCTGTCCAGTCAGTGCAAGCAATTGTCGGTAATCGCGGAGCTCAACTCAGAACTTAAGGAGCTCAGCGACTCGACGAACAATACCAAAGAAAGGACATTTGCGTAGGCCGCATAAAATACTCAAACTGCCAGAACATCATTAAAACTAATTGTGCAAATAAACAAAAAAGAAAAAAAAAGTGATCCACATAGTCCTCACATTCACAATAATTAGTTTAAAAAAATATATATAAATAATACTTAACAAAGTAATCATGTCATTCACACGAGCAGCTCAATCCCAAGCTTTTTTGTCTTCTAAATAATCAGAAATTTTATAGTACCCTTTTCTACAAAGTTTAGTTTTGATACAGTTTTTAAAACGTTTAATGGGTAAGTTTTGAATGTCAATGGGAAGTTTGTTGTAAAAGCGTATACATTGACCCATGAACGAATTGCCTACTCTGTGGAGGCGAGTTCGATGTACGGCAAGATTGTGTTTATTCCTGGTATTCAAACTATGAATATCGGACATTTTCTTAAAATTTGAAATATTTTTGTGTACATACAATAGGTTTTCGAATATATACTGTGAGAAGATAAGAACGAAAATTATCGATACAAACTTTACTCGTCCAGCTTTATAATAACATCAAAAAACTTTATTGGCGGAAAACTGAAAATGAAAATGGAAAAGTCGAAAACTTACGAAAATCGAAAACCGCTTAAATTTGACAACCATAGAGTTGTTGTAATCTATAATGTTCTAAATTTATGTAGAAGTTTGCGCTCCGAGAAAAACTTTGTCCAAAGCTCGACGGACTAGATATTGTAAGATGGTCGACAATGAACCACCTAAATTTTCAAGAGCTGTAACTCTACACCTAGGGGCCGTAACTATATACTTTTTACTTATAATTGTAGATAATTTAACTGGCTACATTATGTAGTACTTCATTTTTGTTAAAGTACCATAGCTTCTAATGTTTTTATTTATTTTTATTTATTGGGAAATGATTCACTGTGTACACTCAATGGTACTCAATGAACCAGGGGCTGGTACTCAATGAGCCGGGGCTGGTATACAGTGAACCGTGTGTGCAAACAATGAACCATGCCAATAACCAAAGCATTATAATTATTGGATTATAATACATTTTGTTAAATAAAACTCACTAATCTGTAAACAGTACCTATTTATTTGTAGTACCAACAATCAAGAAGCGTAATTTTTGTTTTAAATAAGTATATAATATCGTAAACGTTAATGAAATTAACGTTAGTTTCTTAGCAATCAACAATAAGGTTTTTACGTAGGTACTAATTAACTGACAACAAGTTTGTAAGTAAGTAGAAGTAATAATTTAAAATATTATTTTCTGAATTATTAATTAACAAAAACCTAAATCTAAATGAGATCTTGGTTACAATCAAGTTAAGGAAGTAATCCTAAACAGTCATTGGTGCCGATTCCCTTGTTCACAAACTAAACAAAATTTAAGTTCAGTGCAACTTTTTATTTCTATTTCATTAAGAAAAGGAAAGAAGATAAATTTTAATTCAGTCCTGTCAAATTAATCAGTGCCTGACGGAAATTGACGTAGGTACTTAAGTTTAGTAGGCAAGTTTTTAATCACGTCTAAATTTGTATGGAGAAGTGACAGGCTCTGATTAATTTGACAGGACTAAACTAAAATTTATCTTCTGTCCTTTTTTTTTGAAATAGAAAGAAAAAGATGCACTGAACTTAAATTTAGTTTAGTTTGTGAACAAGGGAATCGGCACCATTATGTTCGTATTTGAGTATCACAATTATTATTTTCTTTTAGCCTTTTAAAACAAAAAATTAACTTTAAACTTGTTTCTTGCTCCTCCGTGAATATTTTATTTACGCTGTAGTTTGGTTTCATCGAAGCAGACTTGTCTTTCGTACTTAGGTATATTTTATCACGTATCTTCTTATGTTGGATATGGTATATCTTTTGCAGCCGTTCTCAAGCTCATACCGTTAACATGTAGGTAAATTGACAGAAGCCTGCATTGCTTGAGGTAGGTGGGATCCTTTTTTCCTCGCAGATCTATCTAACTTTGTTCGGCCCATCCTGAAAGGTTGTTTTTTTTTAGTTTTTTTATTAAATGATCTGGGTTAATACAATCTACTAAAGGTGGTACCTACGCAATGAACCAAGGGTAGCACTCAATGAACCAAGGATGGTACTCAATGAATCACTGGTTCATTGTGTACTCTCTCAAAGTGGTTCATTCTGTACCACCCCACACTTACAAATTTTGAGGTTAAGTAGCCACATGCACAAACACGAGGTGCTTAACGAAACTATCTTAAATAAAAGCGCAAAAAACAACTAATTTATCAATACAATTGATATTCAGCTACTATTTACACAAATAAAATGAGACGAAATTTTACTTACGTTATTTTTAAACAATTTTCGCTACAATAACACAAAACACGGACGCGCGCGGGCGCCTTCGCCGCTAGTTCGCTGCCGGCTGGGGTAGGAGGGGGGCTCCTCAAAGACGCTTACATAATGCCGTTTGCACCAAACTGCAACGCCGCGTTTCTGAATTATTTGCATGGTTCACTCTGTACTGCTGGTTCATTGTTGACCACTCGACCCTATGTTAATTAATTTTAAGTTGAGATGAACGAATTTTTATAAAAACACGTTAATTATCACCAAGAGTACTAGTACTGGAGAAGATGTCAAACATCTGTCAAATTCAGTATTTACTGCATCTTAGTTCCATATTTTGCCACGTACATAAGGTATTTTCGGGCTGTAGAGGAAATTTTATAACCACGCAAACAATCTCACGAGAAAAATCTTAGAAAATTCTCAATTTTCAAACCCTTCAAGCGTCAGGGTAGCAATGCATACAACATACAGCCTGACCCTGGGCCTAAGTCTTCTTATTTATAAACGTCACAATGGTGTCTTATTGGTTAGTTTTTGACAGTTTTTGTATGGCAAATCTGTCAAAAACTAACCATTATGACACCATTGTGACGTTTATAAATTAGAAGATTTAGGCCCCCTGACCTTGCGATTTGCAGGTCAGTGTCAGGTTGTATGTTGTATGATTTGCGACCGTAACAAATATGGCTTTACAGAATTATAATCATAAAAATCATCAATACAACTCTCTCTCTCTCAGTTCGTATAATCCTATTGATAGACTATTTCATAAAATCATGACATTTAAGGATTGGAGATCTATACTCTACTTATTATAACATTAGACAAATAACGGAATAAATAACCTTTAGTTATTTCGATAAAAACGTATTACAAACTCCGTTATTTCACGATAAGTTGCACAATCTATTTACCATTTACAGGTCGATTCAAACTTAATGGCGGCTCGGAAGTTAGCTACTCGCTGCGCAGTTACCACAGGAATAGTCACTAAAGTTTACGAAGGTTCGTGGTTCGTACGCTATCTATACTTATAATAAATCTGTAGAAGTGAAAATTCTGTACATTGAAAATATCAAAAAAAAAATGGCAGGGGGTGTTACTAGACCGACACCGAACCCAAAAATGTGATTAAAAAATTTTTTGTCTGTCTGTCTGTTTGTTCAGGTATCACGCAAAAACTACCGGTTCGATTACGATGAAACATGGTATAATTATTCTTTAATATCCTGGGCACCACACTAAGTACTTTTTATCCCGGAAAAGTATCCTATCCTACGGTTGGGGGGTGTCAAAGTTTGTATGGAAGAATTTTAACGCGCTGTCCGATTAACTCGAAACTCAATATTTATACTTAAACCCAAAAATTAAGAATAACGTGTATCACGATTTTTCGAAATTCAACCCCTAAGGGGGTAAAATAAGGGATGAAAGTTTGTATGAAAAATCTTATTCCTTGAGGTAATAAACATGAAACTTCGCACGAATAGTTATCTAAATAAATTATAAAGTTTGTAGTTTTTTGTTTTTCTAAATTACCCCCTAAAGGGGTATTGGGGGGTGTCAGTGTTTGTATGGAAGAATTTTAACGCGCTGTCCGATTAACTCGAAACTCAATATTAAAATTTATACTTAAAACCCGGGGATGTATGGGGTAATTTCCGACACTCACGCGGGCGAAGCCGCGGGCAGCAGCTAGTCAATAATAAAATGAGTATATTTCATTCCAATCTACACAAGTTTCCCTTGCCAGCATTGTGGCGGCATCTACATTGCCACATGCGAATTATGCATCAAAGACCTGACGTCACAGATCCTGCATCGCGCTATTTAAGTTTACCGCGCGGTTGATATATATAAGACTATCCGACATCAGTCCTCGGGCAAATGCCCGCCAGACACAACACCCGTCTGGTAGGAGGATCCTCCCTTTTCTATGGGGGATGAGAGAACTTTACACCCTGTTCCTCGTACCCCTAAACTGGTGACCCCGAGTATGAACGTCAGCGCAGCCTTCGTGCAACTACTTCAGCGTGACGTCATCAACATCACTCCCGCAAGCTTTCGTGAGGCGAGTCACACAGCCAGCCAGCACCCACGGCTTCAACGGGTATCCTGACCACCAGCATGCAGCGAACGCGCATTCCTGGTCACTACCCTCAGCCTCATCAGCAACCCGGCGTTGTACCACATCCGACGCACTGGATCACAACGCAGCGCCACCCCGACTCACTGGGGAATCAAACTCAAAAACTCAAACTCAAAGCACCCTCAATCACCGCAGACAGTTCCGACCCACTGTGAACTATGCGGCACCCGGTTCCGACTCACTGGAACCTCAACTGGCACTGGCAAGCATCGCAAGATACAAGACTCAGCCCACTATCGACCTCCGGTCTCCGGAGGGGAGTGATGTGGCGGCATCTACATTGCCACATGCGAATTATGCATCAAAGACCTGACGTCACAGATCCTGCATCGCGCTATTTAAGTTTACCGCGCGGTTGATATATATAAGACTATCCGACATCAGTCCTCGGGCAATTGCCCGCCAGACACAATAACCGTCTGGTTGGAGGATCCTCCCTTTTCTATGGGGGATGAGAGAACTTTACACCCTGTTCCTCATACCCCCAAAGCATTGCTTTTTATTTGAGCTCCTAACAGGCTGTCCCAACTATACTAGATATGAGTTATTGGCAAATTTAATTTGGCTGACTTAACCCTCAAAATTAATGACACACTTATTGATCACCACTCTATCACCGCATATAATTATATTATGTAAAAGAAGCCTTGCAACATAGTTTAAAGAATACTAATGTATACTAATACCTATACATACCTTTTCAGATGATTAACAGAATTATGATCATAACTATTCATGTAAAATGAAACATGAAGACCATACTTAAGCCTCTTTGCCTGGTAAGACTGATATTTTAATGAACTATTTACACTTGATACTTCCCGTGACCGGCTGGCTTTTACCTTGGCCAGAGGCTAAGCATTGCCATACAAGGTGGCAATGCCACCAGTCTCTTGGGCACATTACCAGTTGACAGCGATGGGGAGGAATTATTTGACAACATAACATTATTTTCTTAATAGTAAGGATATTAACCCCCTTATTTATAAACGCTGCTTAAATTTAAGTAATGATTAGCACCTGTTTAAACCATACATTATTGATGTTTAAACCTCTCTTAACTTAAGCAAGGTTTATGAATAAGAGGGTATATTTTTATTTTATGTACTACTGACTATAAAACATGATTATTGTGATTATTTCCTGCTGATGGTTATTATAAAATAAAAGTAATCCGTTTTGATTTGATATTTAAAAATAATACATAACAAATTGTTTTTCAGTTAATTCACTTGCACTGCCATTGATAATAGGAAATTGTAAGTATTTGTTTTATATTAGTAATTAAATAATGGATTTTTTCTACTTAATTCCCACTTTAAAAATAGTACCTAATGATAATGTTGTCATATTAAACAAGCAATTTATGTTAGTGATTAATCTCATTGTTGTGATTTACCTGATATATTTTCTGAAATACAAAATTTAACTTTAACTTACAAAGTCAAATTTTATTAAAAAATATACTAGGATGAGTTTAGGAATGAAATAAACCAAATAGTAATAAATGCTTACCATTTATTGCCAGTGGAGGCGGCGTGCAGCCGGCATAGGCATCAAGAAGTTGAACCTCGGGAAGCAGCAGGTTCAGAAGTGAAAATGTATTAGCAAACATTTTTTATGTGATACAAGAAATGAATAAATTCTATTTATTTATTTATGTAGGCAGACACTAAACACTTACCTAATAAAGATGTATCATCATAATTTTTTC
Organism: Eupsilia transversa; assembly: GCA_914767815.1. Lineage (NCBI taxonomy): Eukaryota > Metazoa > Arthropoda > Insecta > Lepidoptera > Noctuidae > Eupsilia > Eupsilia transversa. The sequence goes on from OU611880.1 coordinate 6,639,667, forward strand.
CAGCAGATAGTGTGTAGAACAGTTTATATACAGGAAAATTTAAATTAGACTACAGCAACCTAAACATACATAATTTTATCGGCTTCAAATAAACATTCATACACATAATACAGAAATAAATAGGTACATGATTTTTTATGTAATTTTAAAGTTTCTTGTTAGCAAGAGAGATTAACAATGTATTGTAATAATATGTAATAGATCTTATCAGCAGCCATTATTTTTTTATATTTTTTTTTTTTGGGTGGGAAATCATCAAATAACTTCTCCCGCTCTGGGCGGAGCGGGAGGGCGTGTCAGACTCTTACTGACTAAAACCCACCCGTGTTCCTTCCGTAGCCTGTGTTGCCAGGGGCCACGGTATCCCTTTCGGACTTTCCCGCAACCCCGGCAGATCAGCAGCCATAACTAGATTATTGTTGTGCCTAAACATTTATGTTAAACATTTTTGTATCTTGTACTGTGATTTGTCTACTTACATAATTATCTAGATGATGGATATTACTACATAAGATGTGCTTTTTACTTACTAATTTAAATCCATTTGTTGAAAACAAGATGTAGGTATAAACTGACTTTTAAAATAAAAGTATATTAAAAATGGTTGGATTTAGACAAATACATAGGTATCTACAACCAAGGTACTTGTCGCAAAACTCGAATATGTCAATGCTTGAAGACATGTCTTTCAAAGCTGAATATTGAAAAAGTCTCAATGTTGATAATGACATCGCTTAGCGCTAAACAGCACTCACGCGATTCAGGTAACCATGGTAACACCACGTGGTGGTGTCGTCGAGGTGAAGCGAGCTAGCCTAAGCCATAAGTGACTCATTACACATAGGTTAAATAAATAAGTAGTAAGTCAATCTACCTTTTCCCAACTATGTTGGGGTCGGCTTTCAGTCTGACCGGATGCAGTTGAATACCAGTATTTTAAATGGATGAAGCGACTGCCTATCTGACCTCCACAACCCAATACTGGGTAATACGATAAGTACTCCTTGCTAACGGCCTGGCCACGGAACATTGGCCATAGCGAATATTCGCGCGGTGCGACCGGCGAGGCGTCTAACGACTAACTAAGCCCAAGCGCGAACTGGCCATCAGTGCGCGCTTAGCCTAAAAAAACTACAGATTTATTATAAGTATATAGATAATGATGGCAATATACCGACTTTTTAAATGTACAAAAACGGTTGGATTTAGACAAAAATACATGAGTGCATCAATCAAATGCTTAATCATTTTAACACCAACCAAATCTTACACGATCAGCAATATGGTTTCACCAAAGGACGTTGTACGACTGACGCCGGTGTCACCTTATTAAAACACATATTTGCAGCGTGGGAGGAAGCTCAAGATGCCATAGGAATCTTTTGTGACCTCTCCAAGGCATTTGATTGCGTAAGAAAATATATGAAGATACAAAAATAATGAACATTTCCCAAACATATAAGTACTATACCTGTATACTAATACGCAAAATACTACATAAAGATATTCATACAACACTAAATTTCACAAAAAAACATCAAGTACAAAAAATTCAACTACGAAACTCCAATTACTTAGTAACACGTCCTCCCAGAACAGTTAATTACGGGAAAAGAAATATTTTATTTGACGGTGTTAATATGTACAATAAAATACCTATGAACATAAAAGAAGCGAAAAGTATGTTTTGTTTTAAAAACCAACTTAAGTCGTATATAATGAGTGAATAACAATTATAATATAAAATTATTAGCTTTAGCAAACAAACAAAACAAAAATAAAAGATCCTTATTTAGTTGGTACGATGCCATGTATGCCACATCTAGTAGGTAATACATTTACTTTTACTTTAGATCCGTGTTTACTGGGTTGGTGATCAGTTGATAATTTTTTTTATCACTACCTTACTATTTACTATTATAAATTTACTTTTAACGTCATTTTTGTACGCTCGTATACATTATATGTAAATTTAGTTTCTCAGTAAGTGAATTATTGTTAATTCTTAATGAGAAATAATAAAGTTCTTAAACCACAATCATGAAACCTTACTCTTGAAACTTCAGCATTACGGACTAGGTGAACTTGCGCTCAGTTTAGTAAAATCTTATTTAAATGATAGACAACAGCAAGTTCAAATAAATGGTATCAATTCATTGGGTCTAAAAGTAAAAATGGGTGTTCCACAAGGCTCGATATTGGGTCCTTTCCTCTTTTTAGTATTAATGATCTCCCCCATTTATTAAAAAACCAACCACAAATGGTGTTATTTGCTGACGATACTTCTTTAATTTTTAAGATTAATAGGTGTGCGTAGTCCCTTTAAAAAAAAAAGTTCCGCTGGGATGACGTAGTCCCAGCGGAAACAGTTTATGTTGAATAGCTCCCCAACGGCTGGATGCACAAATTTGTATTTACCATACACAATTACACGACGTCATACACTAAATATCTGCATACCTGAAATAAAGAAATTCGACATTTTTCTGCTGGGACTACGCACACGATTAATAGACGTGCATCAAATCTTGACGACGTAAATAACGCCCTACTGCAGGTTCAAAATTTGTTCACTGCTAATAATTTAGTATTAAATGGGAAAAAAACTAAATGCATAAGATTTGCTTTACCGTATGTTAAAAGTAATGATTGTGATATAGTATTGAATAGGGAGAAACTAGAATTCGTGGATAAAACAGTTTTCCTGAGGATCACGCTCGACTCAAGGCTGCAATGGGGTCCTCATTTAACATCTCTTGCAGGACGGCTAAGTTCAGCAGCATAATTATGCTGTAAGAAAAATCCGTCAATTTACTGATGTAGATACTGCGAGGTTAGTCTATTTCAGTTACTTTCATAGTATTATGTCTTACGGTATTTTACTATGGGGACGGGCTGCAGATATCGAGTCTATTTTTATTCTGCAGAAAAGAGCCATCAGAGCAATATATGGCCTCCGCAGGCGCGATTCTCTAAGGGAACTGTTTAAAAGTATGAACATCATGACGGTACCTTGTCAATATATATATGAAAACATCATGTACGTAAGGAAAAATCTTAATCATTTCAGTAAAAGAGGTGAAAAACACAATTATAGTACGAGAAATAGGGACCAATTAGTTCAACCTGGTTTCAGACTGGCTAAAGTAGACTCATCCTTCATGGGGTACTGTTTAAAATGTTACAATAAAATACCTCCCCACATACTCCAACTAAATGAAACGAAATTTAAATCTTGTATAAAACGCACACTATGCTGCCAAGCATATTATACGTTGGGTGATTACATCGCTGACAAAAATGAAAGGCTCAATGCTGGTCCAGCTCCACAAGGGCGCATAAACTAGTTGATTAGCATTCGAAAATATTGTTGGAGCTGCTGAAAATTGGGAAAAAACTATCTTTGCATTGTATAAAATTCAATCTGTTAATATTGTATAATTGCAAAGCACATGTGTGAGGACTGTGACCACATACTTTTTATAAAGCTACCATTTACTGGGTACGTCTTTCATTGACTTGAATGTGCCCTGGCGGCTGAGAGTATGTCATGCTCACTCAAATGTCTCGCTGGTGGTGGCGTGTGTGTTGGATCGTTAAGTTCCCTTCAAAATGGTTGAGCTAAATGGTGCTGATCCATGCGTCATGTTCGTGAACAGGCGCCATCAGTAGGGACTAATCATCTCTTAGCTGCCACGGCTTATTTTAATTTTTGAATTGTTTCTATATTTTTATTACGGACGCTTTTAACGTGCACGTCTTTTTGCATTGTTCTCACATGTATAATTTCAACATGAAAGATGTAACAAATATTTTGTAACATATATTTTGATTTAAAAGAGTGTCCGTGGAGTTTCTTGCCCGATCTTCTCCATAGGAACCTACTACGCTTTGGAATGGGCAACTAGCTTCATTTTATCTGACTGACCGACGACGCCTTGACAATTCAAAAGTACCTGTAATTGGTTTATTTGAAATAAATTCTTTGAGTTTGAGTTTGAGTTTTTTTGAGTTGAGTGAGAAAAGCGTTGAAATAAATAGGTAAGTACTTACTAATCCTCTGTGAACTCGAATGCGAATAGGCATAATTATGGACAGTTAGACATGGCCCCAAAGGACGAAAAGTTAAAAAAAATAATGTGATGATATTGACGGCGAAACGCGTAGAGCGCAGGCGCGGGGTGATAAAGTTCACTTCACGCGATTCAGGTAAACATGGTAACAGCACGTTGACGAAAATGTTAGATAGGATTGAGCTTACCGCGCAGGCGCGGCGTGAAAAAGTTCACGTCACGCGATTCACGTAACCATAGGAAACACCACGCGTTGGTAATGTCATCGAGGACTCGAGGTGAAGCGAGCTAGCCTGTGCGCGCGCTGCGAATGTCAGTAATTCAACATGATAGTAGGTTGATGATTATGATTTGATGAATATTATTTTATTATTTGCAACGATTAGTTAAGTAGGTACAATAAAATATAAGGTAAGTAGATACTACAATTTTAATCCGAACGTCCTTATAAATAGTTATTTAAATTATTTGATTACACAAACATAGTAGGTAGCGCATCCCATCACGCGAGGTGTCGGATTGCATTCGAGTCATCAGCTGACAATGTTCGAATACTTGTATTGTACCTACCTAAGAAGGTATCATTCTACATTATGTAGGTAGTAGGTACCGAACTAGTAGGTAAACAACGCGTAGGTAGGTTATCTACCTACTTACAATAAAATATTATTAGGTTGATAATATATAGGTAAAGTCCGCGTTTTTTTAATTTAAATTAGGTAAGTAGGTACTTAGAGGTTTAGGTAGGTACCCACGTTGTATACGTGGGGTTAAATTCACACTTAGCATTCGATCACTTGACACACTCGAATATCTATTCATATTGAACAGATTTGTGTTAATAACAACGATGAACAACGTCGCACAGTTTTTACTCGAGTCGATCTACAATCGCTTCTTCAAAACACATCGCGATTGGGGATATCGTTTATTTAAATCAGAATTAAAAAAATGGGTTCATAGTATCAGACTATGTCGGTGCGCATTTTCTTTATTAGCTAGCATAGACGTGTGTGTTTTATTTTATTACGCGCGGGTACGTGCGTAACGCGCTCGCGCGTTAGCCTATGATAAGGAACAGTCTAGGAAAAAAAATGATTAAATCAAATTGAGTTTCTGACTGAATTTCTGTTTTGCTGTTTTGTTTAAAAACCCCTGAATAGTAATGTTTAGACACTTAAGTACTAGCTTTGAAGTAGGTACTTATGTAATTTAAATTATCAAGAGAATTATTTAATATAAAAAAAACGTTATTAAATCGATCGATTATGATGGTAAATTATGAGTGTAAATGCTTGGTCAATCCCTAGCATCAGTGAGATGACACTGACAGTTCACGCAAGTTTTCACGGTCAAGATTTTTACAGAATCGACTTTTCATATTCGTCACACATGATAATTATTTCACTAGATCAATTTCGCCAAATATATCGAAAACAATTCAATAAAAGCTCCTCTGAAGCAGCGTAAATTGAATGGATCGTGAGGTTACTTTTTAACAGTTTTAATATGTCAAGAAACGGCAAACGAAGGTTCGTAATACGGTATTTCCAGCCAATAGTCGGGCTGAAGTCGGCCAGGGTGTCACGTGACCGCTGACTGGCTTGTTTGACGAGTTCATACTACGAAATTGCAAGGCAGTTCTGTTTACGCCGTAAACTGCCTGGAAATAAGAGTTCGTAATAGGGCCCATCCCCTTCTTACCAAACCTGTCCGAATCGGGGTGCCGTAAGTCCCGAACTCACTTCTCTCGTTCTTGCATCCTAAATACTCTCATAATATTTAATAAATTCGATACTCTGTATTTCGATATTTAGGTCTTTCGACGTAGGTAGTGTAATGAATGTTATAATGATGGCAGATAAATCATTTGGCAAATGAAAAAGTTCGAAAGAGGCTTCGGGCAATAGCAAAAAGTTGTTTTTTAAATCGGCAATATATAGTTCGGTAAAATAATACCAACGACACATGATATTTCTATGATCTAAAACTATGTCAAATAATGCATATTTATTATAGCAAAAAAGACGTCGGTCAATAGTTTTCGTGTGCCTGTCCCAGCGGAAAAATGTCGAATTTCTTCATTTCTGTTATGCAGATATTTAGTGTATGACGTCGTGTGTAATTGTGTATGGTAAGTACAAATGACATGGCCGGATTCTGCCCTCAGAATCAACTCAGAATAAAGACATGTACAGCAATTATTAATTTATGAAAATTACTTTTTAAATAAACTAAAATGAATCACAACATGTACATTTCTCTAGAATAGGTGACAAAAAATTCCAAAATAATATGTTTATACCATACCCCCTCTAAAAAGCTTATTTTATTCACGCAAAACAGTGAATAAAAAGCACTTTTAATCACTGTTTTGTTGTCCTGGTGACCCCCATCTCAATGCTATACAACCTCCTTGCGAAAAAATTAATGTGCATTTAAATTAATTTCGACGGCACGGTTGGAGTAGTGGTTAAGCGATTGACTACTGCGCTGCGTGTCGCGGGTTCGATTCCCGCACGGAACAAATATTTGTATGACCTACATGTAGTTGTTCCGGGTCTGGCTGTTTGAGTATGTCAGTTTAAATGTTTGTAAACGCACCCACGGTACAGGAGAAATTCCTAGTGTTGGGTAAAGTTAAAAAAAAAAAAAAAAACTTCATATAATATGCCTATTTTCGCTTAAATCTTTCTTTTTCTCGTAGTCATGGTATAAAGTATAGTATGCAACTCTTGAATAAAACGGATTTATATCGAGGGCCACGAATCACTCGCGTCGCTCAGGATTCTAACACTTGAATCACTCGCTATGCTCGTGATTCAATCATCATGAATCACTCCCTCCGGTCGTGATTCAGTCGTTAGAATCCTTCACTTGGTCGTGATTCATCTATGGCCCTCGCTTTAAATCCGTCCTTTATTCACTAGTTGCATAATATACTATTATACCATTCCCCCTCTAAAAAGCTTATTTTATTCACGCAAAACAGTGAATAAAAAGCACTTTTAATCACTGTTTTGGTGTTTGAATTTAGAACACACCAATATATTCAACATCCATCCCAATGCTATACAACCTCCTTGCGAAAAAATTAATGTGCATTTAAATTAATTTCGACGGCACGGTTGGTGTAGTGGTTATGCGATTGACTACTGCGCTGCGTGTCGCGGGTTCGATTCCCGCACGGAACAAATATTTGTATGACCTACATGTAGTTGTTCCGGGTCTGGCTGTTTGTGTATGTCAGTTTAAATGTTTGTAAACGCAAACACGATACAGGAGAAATTCCTGGAGTGGGGCAAAGTTAAAAAAAAAAAAAAACTTCATATAATATACCTATTTTCGCTTAAATCTTTCTTTTTCTCGTAGTCATGGTATAAAGTATAGTATGCAACTCTTGAATAAAACGGATTTATATCGAGGGCCATGAATCACTCGCGTCGCTCAGGATTCTAACACTTGAATCACTCGCTATGCTCGTGATTCAATCATCATGAATCACTCCCTACGGTCGTGATTCAGTCGTTAGAATCCTTCACTTGGTCGTGATTCATCTATGGCCCTCGCTTTAAATCCGTCCTTTATTCACTAGTTGCATAATATACTATTATACCATTCCACCTCTAAAAAGCTTATTTTATTCACGCAAAACAGTGAATAAAAAGCACTTTTAATCACTGTTTTGGTGTTTGAATTTAGAACACACCAATATATTCAACATCCATCTCAATGCTATACAACCTCCTTGCAAAAAAAATTATGTGCATTTAAATTAATTTCGACGGCACGATTGGTGTAGTGGTTAAGCGATTGACTACTGCGCTGCGTGTCGCGGGTTCGATTCCCGCACGGAACAAATATTAAATATTGTATGACCTACATAGTAGTTGTTCCGGGTCTGGCTGTTTGTGTATGTCAGTTTAAATGTTTGTAAACGCAAACACGATACAGGAGAAATTCCTAGAGTGGGTCAAAGTAAAAAAAAAAAAAACTTTTTTTTTCTTCATTGAATATCTATTTTCGCTTAAATATTTCTTTTTCTCGTAGTCATGGTATAAAGTATAGTATGCAACTCTTGAATAAAACGGATTTATATCGAGGGCCACGAATCACTCGCGTCGCTCAGGATTCTAACACTTGAATCACTCGCTATGCTCGTGATTCAATCATCATGAATCACTCCCTCCGGTCGTGATTCAGTCGTTAGAATCCTTCACTTGGTCGTGATTCATCTATGGCCCTCGCTTTAAATCCGTCCTTTATTCACTAGTTGCATAATATACTATTGTTCATTGATTGTGTGGTTTTTTATTTAGACACTAGCTGCTGCCCGCGGCTTCGCCCGCGTGAGTGTCGGAAATTACCCCATACATCCCCATGGGTTTTAAGTATAAATATTGAGTTTCGAGTTAATCGGACAGCGCGTTAAAATTCTTCCATACAAACACTGACACCCCCCAATCCCCCTTTAGGGGGTAATTTAGAAAAACAAAAAACTACCAACTTTATAATTTATTTAGATTACTATTCGTGCGAAGTTTCATGTTTATTACCTCAAGGAATAAGATTTTTCATACAAACTTTCATCCCTTATTTTACCCCCTTAGGGGTTGAATTTCGAAAAATCCTGATACACGTTATTCTTAATTTTTGGGTCTAAGTATAAATATTGAGTTTCGAGTTAATCGGACAGCGCGTTAAAATTCTTCCATACAAACTTTGACACCCCCCAACCGTAGGATAGGATACTTTTCCGGGATAAAAAGTACCCAGTGTGGTGCCCAGGATATTAAAGAATAATTATACCAAGTTTCATAGTAATCGAACCGGTAGTTTTTGCGTGATACCTGAACAAACAGACAGACAGACAGACAGACAAAAAAATTTTTAATCACACTTTTGGGTTCGGTGTCGGTCTAGTAACACCCCCTGCCATTTATTTTTTTGATATTTTCAATGTACAGAATTTTCACTTCTACAGATTTATTATAAGTATAGATAAATATAGAGCAATGCAATACATTTGCGTTTGGATACACGCATAAGACAAACACTGTATCTGTAGATCACCTGAAGCTCAGGTTAAAATAAAAATCACACACGACTTTCAGAATCGTATTGCTAAGGTAAATTACCTATGAAAGTCATTGGTTTCACGATTATCGTCGACACCATTTTTCGAGCTGCCGAAGGCCGTGCGTCATGTTGCTGATCACGTTACGCATTATGCATCGACAATATTTTCAAGAGTGTGTATCCGAACGTCCTAGTTATTTTGACGTTTGAACTGCGCGCGCACACGCTGCTCTGTCTGTCACCTGTCACTCTGTGCTCTGATGTGCAGTCTTGTGTTGAATCACGTATTTCTGTGTTGTGTTTATGCTCCTCTGTTGAACATTTTAACTTGACCCACGCTATCGCTTTTCGCTTACGCTTCTTATGTTAATATTGTGCTGTGCATATTGGACTTGTTTGATTACGATTTGGATTCTGTTCTGACGCTCACGATGTCAAGGTGCCTGAATTGCAGTGTGGCCACTAATCGAATGCGAAGGCATATTGTAACAACTCTAACACCGCAGTTACAAACTATATTGACTGAATGTTTATCTGTACAAGAGGTGTGTATCCAGGTAGTAATTATTTTCATATTTTACAAACTTCACCTGCCTTTTAAACAGTTGAGTTAATCCGAAAGGTTCTTTACTAAGTACAATATCTCATGTTTTTCAGCTTCCTTTAGATGGATTGATTTGCAATGCATGTTATTTATTGCTTAACCAACGCGGTGAAGCAGGTACACATAGCAGAGTGCTGGGCTACCCAATGGTGTATATTGGTTGTGGATGCTCTGTTCTGGGGAGGCGCTACTCAGTGCGTCACCATACCCTTGAAGCAAAAAGTCCATTCATCTATATTTTTTTCTCATGGAATACCCACAATCAGGTTAGTGTAAGCTGTTGAACTTATATTTTTTCTCTACTGTCGTGCCCTGGCTGCTGTAAATTGTAATTGTATTGTTCCCATGATGAAGCAAATTCCTTATAATTAATGAGTAAGGGTGCAGTTTTACTTGGCATATAATCCGTCAATTATTTGCCTGTGTGCCTAGTGGTGTGCGTTACGATTGCTCCGCCAAGTTATCCAAACCGAAAAACACTTGGTCAAAAAAAAAAACGAAATTTGTCAAAATCGAAGGGAACAAACCAAAAATTTGTCAAAGTAGAAATAAAAAAGTTTGAAGGCTTTTAAGTTGGCCGCGCGAACGTAACGTGGAGGATGGCGCGGCCACGGAGATCTCAGCAACTACTTGGGTTAGCGATCTAATTCTTTTTGTCAATTGAAGACTGAATTTGTCAAAAATTGTCGAAAAAAGAATTATAAGCTCAAGATCAATATTTTACGAAATATACACCTTGGAAGTTATGGCCGCGCAATCGTGCACTTGTCGTTTCTTTATTTTTGATTATTTCTTAAAAACTTACGACTTCATACAGTAAAACTCTTACAAGAAGAAAGGTCTTAATTTGTCGAAACTAACGAAAGCAATAAATACTACTAAAGTAAACAGACGAAATCAGTCCATAACAAAAAGGGCGTGGCCGCGCGATCGTAACGTTACTTTGTTCGCTGATATCTCATTATCTATAGTTGCTAGGATTTCGGTGGAGACCTTCATTAATTTATTCGACAAATTATCCTCATTAGAATGACATATTATTATGGTTTTACCCTCAGCACGCGTAGCATGACCAATTCTATCTCTTCTCTTCCAAGAATAGACAAAGCTCTTTCTATCCAACTTGACATCTCTTCTGCCCGAGCACGGGGCGACCCGTAGACTCGCGTTTCTATGAAGACAAAGACATATTTAATCTTTCCATAGCAACGGGGAGGTAGCTAGTGATGAAGATAAGTTGTGAATTTTACGATAATATTTACGTTTCGTTATCGGAATTTGTCAAACGCCATGTTTTAAGACTTTTTGAACGTAACTCAAAGCAACAACAAAACGTTATGTTTTTATTCTGTGTCGACTCGGCTGTCGGATCGACCGGATCGACTGATTGATTTAATTTGTGAAAATAATAGCAAACAAAGTAAATAAATAATGGGCAAGAAGGCCAAGATTAGGAGTGGGTTTGTAGGAGCCAATGGTTTTAGGCACCATACACTATTACTTTGTTAATGTTGGTTTAGTTACGGAGTTCACAGAAAGAACCACAAGTTGAACATAAAGTTATATTAAAATGTAGAAGGTTGACAAGTTAAAGTGGTAGCGATTCTTTCTCTTGACAAGGGGTTAGTTCCACAGTTATTGTCTGACTCAATGTGCATTGCGTAAAACGTTATAATTATAGCCTAATATTTGTGCCGCACGGCATCCAAGTAGGTTGCAGCGTTCGCAAAGTAAATGTACGGTTGATGACACCGTACAGGGTTCGTCCGCAGTAAATGTTGCTTGAATATGGGCCAAATAAGACTTTGGAACAGTGATGTACGGTATGTAATTTTATTTAATAATTTTGTAACCTACTACAGGCTACTTGAACAAAATGCGTAATGCATGGAAGCGTACACCAGCGCCGATGCCTTCTCAGAGCATATTCATTATGCTCCTGACTATGCCGAAACACCGAAAGGGATCCCCTTGAGGTAGCCATTGGTAAGTTCTGTATGTAGTAAATAGTAATGCTACCTACTAACTTGGTGTACCTCTCTTTGTTGAGCATTTCTTATCGGTGTCATGAGCCAAAGCTCCAAAGCATAGCCTGAATCCCCTCAATGATAAATAAGTAATTTTGTGTTCTGTTTCAGATTACATAGTTCCCGAATGGCAAAACATATTAAAATAGGCCCCAAAAATTGAACAAAATATGATAAAATTTATTTATTATTTGGGTCGGCGCAGCAAGTCTCCTTCCATCTAAATGCCGTCATGTCAATAGCCACCTCCTTTCTAGCCTTATCATCTTTACACTACATCTTATAACATCTTTGTACTTATAATGTTAATAAAACTATATACTTAATAATAACTGTTTATTATTTAAAATAACTGTTTAATAAAGGACAGCAATATTTATGTGATTTATTTATGAATAGGTCTGAAAAAAGCACGGTCATAAAATGTCACAATCAATGTTGTGATATTTCCACATAATTAGTTTTTGTTATGTTGTGCTTCAAAATGTCTTAAGTACTTAATAGATAATATTGGCCAATTCTAGATTCATGTAGCCTCCGTAGTTCTGTCTTCTTTCTCGATGTTAATTGTTGAGGAGTTCTCCTGGTAGGTACTTCACCATCAGCACCACTTAACCATAATAATATGCATTGTGACGAGCATAAATTGCTTGGCAACGATATTAAAGTTATCGAATCGCAACCCGTGAAATACTTATTATTGAGTAGTTCCGATGGCTATTCGTGGCTTTCATCATCAATTCCACTTCACGAAATGGTGCTTTCCGAAAGTAAGGGTCACCGCACACGGGCCACTGGCCACAACCACAAACGCCGCCACGAGAAGCTAGATTTGTATTCAAGTGGCGGCCACCAGCGTCAACCGCGTGCGGCGAGTCCATATAAAATATTGTATGAAAACTACAGGAAATATGCCGGTGGCGGCGTTTTGTGGTTGTGGCCGGTGGCCCGTGTGCGGCGACACTAAATGCACGAGTTTCTATGAAAAATACCTAAATCGCTATAGGTGTGCCTATAATATTTGAAGAGTTCCCCGATTTCTCCAGGATCCCATTATCAGATCCTGACCTGACGACAATGGAACCAGCTGGGAAGTATACCCTTTCAAACAAAAAAATAATTTTCCAAATCGGTTCATAGATGACAGAGTAGCGAGGTAAAAAAAAAAAAACAACCGAATTAATAACCTCCTACTTTTTGGGAAGTTGGTTAAAAGTCAATAGAATCGCTTGTCTAGGTCCAATGTGATGTAGAAAATTTTACACTTGTTGAGAAGAAATGTTTCTATCCCCAAGTATCAAAAGTAGAGAAAAATTGGGTGTCATGCTTAGCATTGTAGACTTTTGTCGACTGAAGAATAGAAACATTTCTTCTCTTCAGTCTTGACATCGCCATGCTTCAAACGCTAGAAATCTTTCTACAATCTGTCATTTTGTCTATTCTTCCGTCGACAAAACCCGTTTCTACGGTGGTCATGATACGCGTGCTGAGCAGTTTTCAACGCGTGTAATCTCAAAAATGATGTTATCTCATACAATGTTCGAGCAGGGTAACCATAATTTCGATTTGATTTGGGAATATCTTTAACTGGAGACTAGTAATTATATTGCTGCAAAATGTATTACTATTAAATAAAAAACTTGTTTACTCAATGATTAGATGATGTTCGGGCGCCGTCGGATATCTTCGTGCCGAGACGTCGGGCGGCTGAGCGGGCGCGCGGGACGCGGATCTATGAGAGGGCCGTAGGCCGTAGGTTTTACAGTCCACTGCTTTTCATTTTAATTTCGAGTTAAGGTCCGAACAATATGTTTATTCATCACAGCTTGCAAAATGTTGCGGTCTCAGTCTAACATAATTATGATTTCTCACTTGCACAACTGCCAAGCGCGGGTCCACCGTTGTGGGCACTATGGCCACAACCCTAATAGATTTGTGATGTCACACTTTCACCGTCTATTGAGTTCGTGATATTATATCCATACCAGAGTCGAGACTAGGTTCGATATCCTTTGACGTTTTAAAAATTTCGTCAAAATCGGTTCAGTAGACTTTGTGTAATTTAATTCATAACCACTACTCTCAAAACTCTTCTAAGATAACAGAGACCAGGGATGTGTCCCAGCAGTAGGGACGTTATAGGCTGATTATGCATGAAAATAGCTAATAGTTAGCCTCGATGTAGATACTTTTTCAAGGATTCAAAAAAAACATAGCATAAGGTACAATATCGTGTGGTTACGAATTACGATTGCTCCGCCAAGTTATCCAAACAGAAAAAAACTTCGTCAAAAAATTTACGGAATTTGTCAAAATCGAAGGGAACAAACCAAAAAGTCTAGTCAAATAATAACATCTCCTTTGTTGAAATGCACCATTACGATCATGAGCGAGTTCGTACTCCGACTCGCACTTGGCTAATTTTCTGGTGGCTGTGACAACAACCTTTTTTGAGGGCTGGATCCGCGCCTGCCAACTGCTGGCCAGCGGACCACCGGCCGACGGTGACCGGTGACGTTACGAGTGTGATTTTTGTGAAATTATTCACTATGGCAGATACGGTGAGTTATTTTTAAATAACTTTTAAGTGAGTAGAATAGAAATGTATACCTACTTAATCAATATTAGTTTTAAGTTTTCGTTAGCTATAAAATTTCAACACACTAGCTACAAACTTAACCGTATAGTTCGGAAGCACCCCCGATTGGACCCGAAAACATGAGCTGCAGAGCATGAGCATGAATATATGATTATATTAAAATAAAAGTGCATTTTTAATTATATCATTCCCAAAAGATCTTATTTTTGTCTTTATATTTTTTGTCATAACAAAATGTTTATTATCATATGCTATGATTGTTTGCTGTAATATAGTACATTTCTGTCGCGGCCAGCAACTCGGACATTGATGGACGATCGGGAAAATATGAAAATGCCTGGTTGCGGCCAAGGCTTGAATAGTACTTTTGCTCAAATAATGCGCGGAAATTCAAACAAATAAAGTAAATTATTTATAAATTCCAGAATTAATGACGGTCATTTTCAATCAACGATAATTTTTCACGCACCAATGTGTTAATTTGTTTCTTCTTTATTTTAAATCGACATTTAAACAAAATCTTTGATAAGTTACCTCCTTGGTAGTCATGTGTTGAAATAAAAAGTTAGTTCCATTTTTAAATAACACGACAAATAAGAGTTTTGTATATAATATATGGTAACTTTGCCCGCCGCATCGACATTGGTTTTTGACCAGTACAGCAATTTCGATTTATCTCGAAGAAGGTTGTCAAAATAATGCTCGAATTTCCAAGCATGTTTGAGAAAAATCATTTGAGACAGTCAGCCGCAAACTATAAGCAGAGCGAGACTGCGCCCTAATTATAACCAGTTATTATTAATACTAACCACATTTAACTACACTGACCGTAACAGTTCTACCATTTTTAAAAGGTAAAGGTGAAGATTTTATATTAAAAATGTCAAACATTGTTACAGGATCGGAGGACAAATCTGCAAGCATGTCATCTCTGTTTGATGCGAGCTAAGCCCCATCTAGTACTAAATATACAAAGACAGGTTGCAGAACTAGAGGAAGATGAACCTGGATTGCCCGAACCACTTCCACTTCCACCAGTTGCTAATGCGACTACTTAAATGATATGGTACTTTGACGTTCGAAAAGTGCTGATTCTCAGCCTAGTTTGAATAAATGACTGAGCTGTATTGCAATATTTGGTTAGCTAGCAACCATCAGATCAAATTGTAATTGAGTTCTTATTTATTTTACTTCTAGTGACTATACTGTAACTGTACTATACTGATAAATGACTTTTGATTTTCTTTTTTAATAAAAATTCCAAGTGCTATTTTAGTGTTTTATTGCCTATCCAATTTTTTTTTAGCCAATGGCTATGAGGAATTCATAATAACTAGAAACATCTGTACACCACGACCTCTTCGCTATCGTGGCCTGCCTACGATACGATTGAAAGGTCTAGCCAAAGACTATTACCAAAATATATATACATCAATATGACAACCAATAAGTTTTACTATATTTTGATTTTTGGCTATATGGTAATTCTATGAAAATATAAGGAATACCGTGCACTGTTAACGATGTGAATGAATGTGTTATGAAGTAGTGAAGAAACGGACCTATATCCATGAATAATATTGTATTTCTCGTATTGTTTCATCTATAAAACTCGGCATTTTTTAAAGTGCCTAGATATTTTGAATAGCAATGATCGTTAATCATTGCTATTCAAAATAACTAGGCACTTTAAAAAAATCCTATTTACAGTATCTCTCGCTTGTTCTCTGATCATGAAACTATCGTAAAGACATACCTGTACGCTTTAATTTGATGTACTGTATGTCAATGTATATGAATATTTTTTGTCAGGTCACAGCTCTCTACAAATTCCGGCCGTGTCCTTTGTGCATCCAACCATTGCACAGTGGTTCCGCGCCTTAAGAGAGGCGGTCATAGGGTTTCGCGAAGGTAATGACTATCGTTATCAATACTAAATGTTATCATTATGGTTTTTTGTAATACTTTATGTTATAATAAAATGAAAAAACCGAATTAATGTTAAAAAACTTATTTTATTACAATAAATAATGCATTTAATATACCTACTTGACGAAAAACATAATTACTAAAATACAATAGAAGAATTGTAACTTAATAGCTATGTACAACTTACATATATACATTTTTATAATAAAAATAAAGTAAATACCTAATTATTACCTAACTAGAAACACAGAAATGGTCAAAAAATATATTATTTACATGTTAATAGCTACACAATAGGAGCTGTATCTAAAATAATGTAAATCTAGTGTTTATTATAATATAACTATATACATTTTATTTTATACCGACAACAAATTCAACACCTCTTTAGATAGGATAGACTTCTTCCGTGGTAACCTTCTTAAACCAGAAATATAAGGATCCGAATTAAGAAGAAGTCTATGTACCAAGTCGGTGTTTGTGACAACCCGGGACATTTTCCTCGTGTTGTCACGCCTAAACTATTTAACTAACTTATTGGAAGATTCGAGGCGGCCTCTTCCGAAAGTGTTGAAATGTAAAGAAGCGGCGTTAGATCGACTTGAATTATCCAACAAAGAATTTATCGCGGAACTGTCTACTTTACTTAACTTCGCAAGCCTGCGGCGTTTTGATCTCTTGCTACACTACTCAAAGTCCTTCCTGTGCTGATGCTGTTGAGTGCTCGACGAAGCCTCTGCTGCTGGCCGTCGAGTGTCGTAGCTCGTTGCTGCTGCACAAGTTGACAAAACGCAAACTTCAATTTCGTTCAGCCAGCGATTCCATTAGGCAAGTTACTTGTATGCAAGTTGCAAATTGCATACAACTTGAACAAACCTGCATACAAGCTACAACTTGTGTGAGGTAGTTTGAACTTGTACGTTCATACATTACATTACATATCTCAAAAACATGTTTCCAATGCAAGCAACTTGTACGCAAATGAGACGTCACACTTGCATGCAAAACTTGCCTAATGGAATCGCGGCTTTAGAGACCATGCGAGAATTATTGTGACAGACTTTGAGGTTCAACAGGAGCAACTCTTTTTTCTAAGTCGTCAGCAATCAAATTCTCAACATCAGGCAGCAACTGTATCAGGGCTTGAAAACACTCGACGCCACCGTTGTAGTTCGGAATTGCTGTCATTAATAGACAGCCAAGTATCTAGTACAAGCATTATTTTTAAAGAACACTCAATTTTAGTACCTAAAACTTAACAAAAATCAGTTGAATGCGGATCAAAAACAATACATATTTCGTAGCAAGTGCTACGCGCCCAGGCTCTCGGCGTAGACCCTTTTTTTTTTTTTTGGGTGGGAAGTCATCAAATAACTTCTCCCGCTCTGGGCGGAGCGGGAGGGCGTGTCAGACTGACTAAAACCCACCCGTGTTCCTTCAGTTGCCTGTGTTGCCAGGGGCCACGGTATCCCTTTCGGACTTTCCCGCAACCCCGGCAGGCATCGGCCCTGGTGGGCCCCGCCATTGGTGCTGACATCTCTTTGAGGCGCGCGTGGAACACAACGCGCCGTCGACCCGGGCCTGGTCCTTATCGGGGGCGAGCTACCCATTGCTCACCGCCCGCAAGCCCGCGCCTACGGTGGCCGGGAATCATCTAAAAATTCCCGACGCCCAGGGCGTCTCCAACGGCGGCTAGGCGCGTGAGGGCGCGAACTTTGCCTCTCCCTCACGCGCTCCGCCTCCTCCTTTGCGAGCATTACTGCTTCGCAGAAGGAGGTGACTGCTCCCCATTCCCTCTCGCTCCGTACCATGGCCTGGACCAGGGCCGGACGCGAGAGATCTCCACCGCCGATGTCCTCCACGAGGACACGGCGGTGCTCTGCCCAAGCCGGGCAGACCTCCACCGTATGCTCCACCGTGTCCTCCGGGCGATCCACACAATGGTGACACCCGGGCGCTTCCTCCCGCCTTATCCGGAACAGGAACCTCCCGAAACAACCGTGTCCGGTGAGGACCTGTGTCAGGCGGAAGGTGAGGACGCCGTGGCGCCTCTCTAGCCACTCCTCAAAGAGGGGACTTATCGCCGCAATTGTGGCGTGCCCAGCACTGGGTTGCGACAATCGCACTCTCCATGTCGCCATGAGATCCCGCCGAAGCTCTGTCCGCTGTGCCACGACTTCTCGCGGCAGCGGAGTTACGCCCCGGCGTTTCGCCTCCTCGCGCCACTCCCATATGTGCGCGAGGACTTTCGCCTCTAGATCCCACGGCGGCAATCCGGCAAGGAGGCTCGCCGCCTCACCCGAGACCGTGCGGTATCCCCGGACAAGCCGGATGGCCATGACCCTTTAGGACGCGTTCAACCGGCGGGCTGGCCGCAGCCTCAAAGAACGCACCCACAGAGGAGCCCCGTAAAGGGCCATGGACCGCACGACCCCCGCGTAGAGCCTCCGGAAGGAGGCGTTTGGACCCCCTAGATTAGGCAGGAGCCGCTTCAAAGCAGTCCCAGCCTTCTCCAGTCTGGGAGCCAAACGTTGGAAATGCTCCATGAAGTTCCACCGGCTGTCGAGGACAAGTCCCAGGTACTTCATCGTCGATTCGACGCCGATGAGAAAGAAGAAAGAAAATACATTTATTTGACACAGACTAAAAGGCACACAATATAAAATACAGCAGACAAGAGAGATAAAAATAAAACAAATAAAAAAGATGTAAAGTAACAAAATTGGCAGGGGAGTGTGCCTCACGGCTGCGGCAAAAAGGCCCAGTTCAGCAAAAATGCGAGACAACAAAGTGCCTGACGCTGGTTTTCAACTGGACCTAAAAGTGTGACGTGACGGATGTAAATCAGGTTTTATAACATGTGTATTAAATAAAATAAATATATCTGATAAAAATAATAGCGAATATGTACATAAATAGTGTGATTAAATTAGAGTGTAAGAAAAACCGATGCCAGACTTCCTAGCTCATTGTCATTGTTTATTCATCCGTGCACTTCATCGCACACAATACGCTGCAAACAGCCGAGCGCGGCGGACTGTACACGGACAGAATGCAACTTTTGTGTTTTAAATCTTGTCTTAGCTATGGTTTTCATTGAGATCCAAACACCCTAATGTGTCATAATGTGAATGTGAAAGCGCAGACTACGTAGTAGTGTGTAAGTCAGCTGAACATTTTGACGAAGAGTGGAAATGGAAGCAAAAGTGGAAATGGAGGTAAAAAACATGCGTAGTTATACGAAGAAGATAAGGGCCGAAACTACGTTAAGCGGACGCCCGCGCGGTTCTATACAAAAGTGCTCCTTTGTATAGAAGCACTTTTGAGCACTTTTGTATAGAACCGCGCGGGCGTCCGCTTAACGCAGTTTCGGCCTTAAGGACAAAAAGGTAAGCGCAAGTCAATTAAATATTGTTTTCATAAAAATAAAAAAATCCGTTATGTGCAAGGTACCTACCCATTTTTATATTTTGTTTCCCTTTCACAGTCGTATGCTGATTGCTGTTAAATGGGGGTGACAAATTTCAGACTATACCTACAGAGGTTCGCCCACTGCCTTGGTCTTGGTGGTGGATGGGTGAGGCGGTGCCATCCCGACATCATACTTCTCAGTCGCGTGCAAATAGGCCAGGCACATTGGGTACGTTGAAAAGCGACGTGGTTCGACAATGCATAAGTTGGACATAAATATATATTGTAAAGGTGTTGTCTTTTATTTCCAGGTCTTATATCTGCGACTGCAACGATGCCGCGGATATCGCAACAACAACCTCCGAACAGAGGACACAACGGACATAAGCCAGTGAGCCGAGCCGAGAAGAACAAGGAAGCCGCATACCTTCACCCACAGAAACGCTGACACATACTCAAGGTACCTACATGTATCATATAATTGAGACATTTAGTGTGACCATATGCAGCTTCCGTTGCGCTTCCATGAGGTACTGCCGTAAGCGTTGTCTAAAAGCGTATATTGTGTTAATAACCCTAATCGGTGGTGGCAGGTTATTCCATACTTTGGAAGCCGCATAACGAAAGCTGCCTCTAAACGCGGCTGTACCCTGTGACTGAGTCGAGAGTTGCTTTGAGCATTGCCGTCTGCCGCATTCCCGTCTACCCGTAACCCAACTAAGTTTGTTGAAAAGGTAGTCCGGTTTCTGATATTTAACTACACCGAACAGAAGGCAGGCCAAGTGTAGTTTACGTCTAGACTTCATCTTCAAAGTTAAATGCTTATTTAGGAACGGTGTAACGTGGCTTCTGGTAGGAATGTTGTAGCAGAACCGAGCACAAGCGTTCACAAACCCTTTGAATGAGGCGGTCTGTTCGTGCTAATAGGCGCGGGCCGTAAACCGTGTCAGCGTAGTTCAACCTAGACAGAACCAGGGTTTCCACTAGCTGTTCGCGTAATCTTTCGGATAGATAGGGCCTCATACTATATAGAATCTTTAGGCGATAGAAACAGTTTCTAACCGAGTCCGACACGTGCTTCTCGAAACGTAGGTCCTTGTCCATAATAACGCCTAGATTCCGTGCTTCATACACTCGCTCAATTGGTTCGCCCATAAGATTCAAATCAAATGTCAGAGGTAATCGTGCCAACTGCTGTCTTGTGCCAAATACTATATATTTAGTTTTTGTCGGATTTAACGACAGGCAGTTATCCTCTGACCAGGTGGCGATTCTTTCGATGCGCGATGTGAACCCCTCCTACCGTTATTTGGGAACCCGACGGTGGCGCGTTCCGAGGACCATGAAAACACATGGCCTCGGACTTGTGTAGGGCCACCTCGAGTCCCAATTGCCGGATCCTGTCGACGATTGTCGCAACCCCGCGTGTCGCTATTTCGGCCGCCGCCGCTTGATGCGACCTCCCCTGCGCCAGGACCAACGTGTCGTCAGCGTAGCAAACCACGCTGACGCCGTCGGGGAGGTCGGCGCGCAGCACCCAGTCGTATCCGATATCCCACAGATACGGGCCCCAGGACCGATCCCTGTGGGACACCGCACGACATCCCTCGCCGGTTCCATTCTCCCAGGTGACCGGGGTAGATGACGGCCCTGTCCGTCAGGTAGGCCTCGACCACACGTCGGAGGTAGATCGGCACCCCGTGATACCGGAGTGCCTCTCTAATGCAACTCCAGGGCGGGTATTGAAGGCATTGGCGATGTCTAAAGACACCGCCAAGACGACCCCACCCCGGGCAACAGCATCCCCCGTCGTGAGGGCACGCACGCGCATGATGGCGTCGACCGTGGATCGGCGTAGACCCTGGCTGCACCTTACAGACGCAGCATGACGCAGATACATTTTTTTTAATCTAAAGAGATTTTAAGCGCCATTTTTATACCTATGTCAATGGCACAAGTAGGTACAAACATAAGTAAAATCTTCAACATAAAAAAAAAAATATAAATAAAGTACGTAAGAAATGCCGTGGCGTAGCACACCATAAAAAAAAAAATGGTGGATTGAAAATGCAAAATAGTAAAGTAAATAAATAATACATACCTGTTACTTGAATGTCCATTGATAACAGGCTGTCTATTCTGTAAAAAACTCGCCGTGAAAATGTAGGTGAAGTGAGCGTGAAGTGACCGTCATTTCACAGGAATTGACACAATTTGACAGCTCACCTCACCTTATTTTCACCGTGAGATGTTTACAGAATAGACCGGCATGTCACAAACAAGTTCGAACTTGAGAACACGCGTCGCGTCTGAGGCTAATTTGCGCTTAGTGATAACACGGTTGATGACTAATTCAATGTGTCTACTTCCGATGTCAAAAAAGGAATGTTGCGAACAATAGATTGCAAAACGGTTTATACCCTCAGGTAGTATGACAACTAGTGGGTAACTGAACCAGATATCATGGCTTAGCTCAATCATTGCCATTGGAGGCCTATGACCTACGACCACCGTGCATTGGGGAGCTACGCACACATAGTTTTCGGTAAAGGAAATTCGAACAAAAAAAAATCGTCATCGTTGTAGTGTGTAGCGTTAAGTAGGTAGGTACAGTCTGCTGTTGCTTAATTAACGTTACACACTACACCATAATAATCACATATGAAGCGTTTGGTTTCAGCCATTGTCACACAGCATTGCCAAATACAGAAGATACGGTTAAAAAGTGGACCTATTTAAGAAAAACTTATTTTATTTTAACGCTTAATAATTATAGTGTGCGAGGATTTTGGCTCAATCTTTATCAAAAAATAAAACAACATTTTGAGATTTTAAATACGTACGTATATTAGCAGAAAAACCAAACGTTGGTACTGTATAGCCACACAAATTAAATGAAAACAACTTTCTTAAACATAACAAGGTAACATAGTACGGTTCAGCTGTTGGGTGTGTAATATACCTATAGCATAATAACAGATAGTACCTATAATATCACTTGAAATAACGTTCACATGATATAATTTTCATAAAAAAACAAATTACCTAATTTCATGTGATCTAAATGTTATACAGGGTGGCCGGAAGGTTGACGTCCAAAAACAAAATTTAGTTCCCTCGTATCGTGGTGTGCGTGTGGATTGAGTGCTCCTTTTTAAAAGTTAATTATATTTTTATGAAATCAAGGAAGGATTTAGGAAATAATTGTGAAAACTTCACGGTGAAGATAAAAAAATTGTGAAATGTATGGTGAGAGAGTCGTGGTCAATTAACTAGAACACTCAATCTGCTAACCTGAGAAAATACTGTAACTCGTATCTCATAACATACATGATATATGTTTAACATTTTAATGTGGAATATTTGTACTGAATTTGTGAAAGCTATTCACAAATATTCAATTGAGTTGAACGGTTTAGTTGGATTTTATAAAGGTTTATTTAGAACACTCAATCCTCCTATGGTGCAGACGGAGTGTTCCAAAACTGTGCAACTTTGGCTAAATAAATTCTTAATATTCTTATACTATATTTTACGAGTATAATTCAGAATCAATTTGTGAAACAAAAACCTAGACGTAAAACGTATTAGTTAGAGAGTAAATAAAAAAAATACTTCCTGTTCAACGTCCCGTTTGAGTGTTCCATGTTGTAGCGTTTATTTTTTCAACCCGAGCTTTTATATAAAAGGCGACCTCATCAGAAATTGTGAAAATGTTGTCACTAAAGTTTACAACGATTTCTTTTTTTGTGAACGCTATAGTTTATCAATAATCAACGTTATTATATTTCTAAGTGACAAATTTGTATAGGGTGACCATGCATAGGTAGGTACATAAATGAAAAAATATTTTTGTACCTACATATTAACATTTTATTACAACAAACTAGATATGAGCGCCGATAGTCAATCTGTCGGCAGCGGCGCGCTGATTTTTTGAAGTCGGCGGCGGCGGCGGCGTCAGCGTCGGCGACTTGACCTTCATACAACCTTAATTTAAGAAAAGAAATAAAACAAGAATTTACGTATAATTAAGATTTATTATATGTATAATTTTGACGTGAAAAAATGAATTTTAAAAGAGAAAACAAAATTAAAATAATCTGATATTCACTAACTTAGCTTATAAAAACTTAGCTTAACAAAAACTGTGTTTTTTTGTTGATAACTTGGATAACCCAGAAATTGTAATGTCCAAGAGTTTCGTTTTATAAACGTCTACGTCTAGTGCCGCTTTTTGTCAGCATTCGCGCAGACGTGCGTTCGGTTCGGTTCGTGTGTTGGGTTAAACTGAATGCTGCCGCTCGGGCTTGGCGCGCCGTCGCCTATGGTACACTGTATCAGTCGCAAATTGTTGGGGGCAGAGAGTTTCAAGTCTTCCATTTAAAAATAGTGAAATATCACCTGGCCACCTCTTCTCAACCGATAGCCTACACCTGAATCCTTCAGCAGTGTGCTTAGAGGATTCAACGCCAAGTAAAACCAAAGCGGACTCAAACTATTGCCCTGAAATATTCCCCGTTCAATCCTGATCGGTTCATCAATCCCCCGGGTCTGTCGACATCCTGGATAGAGAAGGACCGTCCTCCATTGCCCCATACACGACATCAGGAAGGTGCGCAGAGTTGCATCTATTTTGTACAATTCCAGCATCCTCGTGAGCCATGTTTGTGGACCTGAATCATAGGCCTTATTATTATTATTTCACTCTTCTCTTAACATTGACGTAAACGAATCCGCGGGCAGACCTTGTATGAAATAAATTATCTTCACACTATTAAAAGTTAACTTCTATATCCCTTTTCTAATTTATAATAAAATAGGTACTTACGTACTTATTATCAATGAGCGGAAACACTGACGGTAATTTATCAACACAGTAATTTCAAAAAAATCTATAATTGCGGGGCTCAAATGCTCTAGCATAAAATGTTGTTGCGTCTAACAGGCATCAAACTATGAGTATAAAGTAAATAGCGCGTAATGAGGTTAGATGAAAAATGTGTCCGACAAAATTATGTCCACCCTACACAGTTTTGTCGCTTAGAAATATAATAACGTTGATTATAGTTAAACTATAGCGTTCACAAAAAAAGAAATCGTTGTAAACTTTAGTGACAACATTTTCACAATTTCTGATGAGGCCGCCTTTTATATAAAAGCTCGGATTGAAAAAATAAACGCTACAACATGGAACACTCAAACGGGACGTTGAACAGGAAGTATTTTTTTTATTTACTCTCTAACTAATACGTTTTACGTCTAGGTTTTTGTTTCACAAATTGACTCTGAATTATACTCGTAAAATAGAGTAAGAATATTAAGAATTTATTTAGCCAAAGTTGCAGACTTTTGGAACACTCCGTCTGCACCATAGGAGGATTGAGTGTTCTAAATAAACCTTTATAAAATCCAACTAAACCGTTCAAGTCAATTGAATATTTGTGAATAGCTTTCACAAATTCAGTACAAATATTCCACATTAAAATATTAAACATATATCTAGTATGTTATGAGATACGAGTTACAGTATTTTCGCAGGTTAGCAGATTGAGTGTTCTAGTTAATTGACCACGACTCTCTCACCATACATTTCACAATTTTTTTATCTTCACCATGAAGTTTTCACAATTATTTCCTAAATCCTTCCTTGATTTCGTAAAAATATAATTAACTTTTAAAAAGGAGCACTCAATCCACACGCACACCGTATCGTGAGGTATCCGAATCACCAAAAAGAAAGAAAGAAAAATTTACGTTTAAATTTTCTAATTTAAATTTTTAATTAAAATTTTCAACTTTAAATTGAACTACTAGGATTTTTAATCTAAAGTTGAAAATTTCAGTCATAATTTACCGAACGTAAATTTTTCTTTTTAGACCAACATTTTCATAACTTTCATCACAGCTACGAAGCTGATTATTTTATGCATAAAAGGAGTACTCATGAAGACATCATACTGTTATTACCTCATCTAACCCAAATGATTCACCAACAAAAGAGGGGATCTGGCACAGGTATATATAAGGTGCTATAAAAATATCTGCCACGGCTTTAATGAGAGGTAGTATTGTGTTTAAAGATAACAATAGTGAAGAAATTTCGTACCCCGGCACAGTTAAATCAATTTGAGAAAATAAAGTAGTTAAATAAACATTGACTCTACTCTGCATAACGTGGTTCACAAATTACGCGCGAAGTGCACTTCGTCAATGAAAACAACTGCTATCTCTTTCCATCTGTTCTGTGAATGAAAACTGAAATCAGCTGACTAGTTCGACACTTGCAAATTTATACGTACAATTTTTTGTATGAAAAAAAATATGACACATGATCAATAATTTATCTTTACTATTGTAATCTATAAACACAATACTATCTCCCATTGCAGCCGTGGCAGATATTTTTATAGCACCTTATATAAGGAGAAGAAGACGAACAAAGTAGACGTTTTTAAATTATATTAAACGTTACTTATCAATTTTGAATATTAAAGTAACTAAATATTATACTAATTGAATATTAATTCAAATGTGCATTATAGAAAATGTTCTTTATATACCTACCATATAAAATTAGGTTAAATAAAATTATATCAATAATTCATTATAGCATTTCATAGTTATGTTGTCGCTGCATCTGGGGGGCTTTGTGTGACGATCGGGGGGGGGGCGAGCATGTTTAACGGCAAGTAGTGATCTTCCCATATAAGTGGTGCATACACGATTAAAGCAATGTATAAAATTATGGCGCATATTATAACAGTCGGTATGGAATATTGTACCTGTAACATGGATAAATTACAATATTAATATCCAGATAGTTTATTAGGTAGTTACCTTTAATAAAAAACATGACACATACATTATTACATTACAATTTACATTTACTCAAACGTTACCCATCCGTATTTGCCTAGTTGTTGTAGAATCCATTTTAAATATTAACGTAGGGTGAGAAAAGGCCGAAAATGTACTAGAAAAGTTTCAGATAGCACTTTCAGTCCTATCTGAAACTTTACAATTCGATACCTAGTTATGTAACCTAACGTATTAACTTTCCTGTAGGTCTACCATGAGTTTTCATAGCCAAAACTCGCTAGCGTCTCCATGATAATATAAATGAAATATTGTGCACAGAAATAATTATAATTGGAACCATGAGCGCTATTTATTACCCGACTACGGCGAAGCAAAAAGGAGGGTTATTACCCGACTACGGCGAAGCAAAAAGGAGGGTTATGATTTTGGCCGGTATGTATGTATGTATGTATGTATGTATGTATGTATGTATGTATGTTCATTTGTTCCCTCATAACTTCTAAACTACTCATCATAATTTGACAAATGGGGTATCGTTGGAAGCGTCTTGGTCGTCCGCTGGTTATAGGCTATGTGACGTCACATTAAATTGAATATGGCGCTCTCTAGAGGACAAAAAGTCATGAACTAAAAAAAAAGTTTTTTTATTGTTTCCATGTTGGGTATCAAATGAAAGGGCTTAATTACACATTTCAAAAGTATATATATAAATTATAACCCCAAAATAATTTAAATAAAAATAAAAGTATAAAAACTAAAACCCAACTACGGCAAAAAAGTGAACTAAAAAGGTATAAACAAGTCATCTCAGACAGACAAATTAAAAATCCGGAGTCACACGTAATGTATTCGATTTATCCCCTAACACGTGTGACTCCGGATTTTTTATTTTGGGCACAAAATAAAATGCTTTAATTTGTACAATAGCAACATAGTAGCTGAATAAATGTACAATAAGCTTAATAACGTCTGTATAAACGCTGATCTACCTTTTTAACAGCTATTATAATTCTTTTAACCAGTTGAAAGTGTCCAAATTCAGTTAGTCAGTCACTAATATTCAGCATTTGGATTATTTTCGTACTCATATGGAGATAATATGTAAATAAAATTTATAATTTCACCAATATGGCTCACCAACACGCCATAATTGGGAATCAAACGAGCTTACCTGTTAAGCGAAGTCTTGATTCTAATTTTGCGAACGACGATCTGAAATATAATTAGTTAACAGAGTAGTATTTCTTACACACGGGTATAACATCGCGATCTTTTTAGACATAGAATATTGTTTTTTTTTTTTTTTAATATGGTTATTTCACCTTGTCGTTGGCAACACAGGTGTGTCACTTAGTTTAGAGATCCTTAAGGTAAGGAACAAGCTCTGTTTTCTGTACAGAGTTGTTCCGCATACTTACATTCACTAGGTTTTCCTGAAAGGATAAGTGAATTAGGCAGACTAATTATTGCAGATTTGGGGCTGTTAGCTAGTGGCGGGGTGGGTAATTATATTTCAGATCGTCGTTCGCAAAATTAGAATCAAGACTTCGCTTAACAGGTAAGCTCGTTTGATTCCCAATTTTACTTCACGACGATCTGAAATATAATTAGTTAACAGAGTAGATTTTTAGAGTTCTCTGCAATAATTCAGTTACCTAGTTAATAAATTATCTGCTTGCAAATATTCAGATTTATTGAATATGTACTTTTATTTCCTTTCATTATTGCTTATTTAGAAATAATAAGCTATTATTAATCAGCAGAAAAGCATAGTCAACACAAGTAGGTAACACCCGCATTGTGTCTGTCTCAATTGATACCAGCTCTAAGTTGAGCTGCTGTAAGTTTTGTCCTGTGAGAGGAAGAATTAATGTCACTTTCACTTTTAGTACACCTAGTTATTAAGTTTTAGTTAACTTTAAGACAGTCTCAGTATTTGTTTTATTAGTCCACAGAGTCTACATTTGAGCCAAAAGGGCAGCAAACTTCTTTGTAGGTTTTCCTTAGGTTTTATTCTGTACTTATAATCAGCTATCTAATTGCGTAAGATGTTTTCGTAAACTATTAGGACTAATCTCCTTCATTTTGACAGTTGAATTTGACAACAACATTCATTGTTTTTTTTTTTTTTTTCTAGTTTATTATGCTATGGATTAGCAATCTGTTTCACTTTTGAGATTGATCATGTATAACGCAATAAGGGTATTGATCAGGAAGATATGTGTTAGATTGAATATTTTGAAAGTTTCCATGACAGAGAATAGTAGTCGTAGATATCTATGAAAGCTTAAACGTTCACTTATTTGAGCTGCAATGTGCAGCTTAGTGCTCGAGTTTGCGATACCTCATAGACTATGTTGTGTATTTATGTCCGATTCCTATAATTTGCGTACCATTATTGGTTAAAATGAAGACTCTTGTATTTTCAACTTTATCAATAATGAAGCAAAGATCTCATAGCTTTGCATAGTAGACCCTCTCATGCTGAGGTAGCTATCGCAGAATCTATTCATGTATTTGGCAACAAAAAAATTCTACGGTTGGTAAGCAAAACGTTTTATTTTTGTTTATTATTTTTATCAGTTACCTATCTCGGGTCCATGGCGTCCCGGTCTTTTGGAAGGGGTACGAGGGGCCGAAGCCGACTCGCTGAGGCCCTTTAGACAATTTGAAATGGAATGACGCAAATTGTTTTATCTACGCAACTATCAGAATCATTATTCACGCCATTATTATGACTATGTCTATCAAGAATGCAATGTCCTAATTTAATCCCCCAACATGGCCCATGTCCAGACAATTATCTAACTATTTCATCTTCTTTTAGATTCAACAACCTGGTAAGTTTTTTGTGGTGCTATCTCACGAGTTTTGTTATTCAGGTTATTTTGGAAAATAGGGTGTCAGGCGCAGAATGAGCTTTAAACTTGATCAGTTTTAGGTTTTGCAAGCACCATTTAATGGGTTCATTTCTCTTTGTTGCCTTGCACAGATACCTTACCTTTTTTTTACTGTTGGGTATTTCCTGTGCATGTCCAAAATAAAATATCTTCCTTTCTTAATTTACATACATTATATAGTGAAAATGTCTATTTCAGATGTGTAGTTGACGAGATGAGAGCTAATCGAAAAGTAGATTCACTTAAGAAGCATGAAAATATTTATATTTTGTCTGATGTATATATATATATATATATATACATATTTGTCTGACCTCATAATATATCCAAGATTAAACTATGTAATGGGTTTTATACTATAAGTGAGGAAGTTGTCTACAGCTACATTGTGCACTTCTTGGGCACATGGTTTTAATGTAGGTAAAATAATTTGTAATTAATTAATTCGTGTTGCCTATATTGATTATATGGCACATGATCTTGTTCATGCTGTAATCACCATCCATCAGTACTTTGTCCTCACATCTCATTGCCCCCCCCCCCCCCCTTTTTTAAGCGTTTTAATTATCATTAAAATCCTCTGCTAAATATTTAGGCTGGTAGTTGGAATGATTGTATCTTGAATTAAGCATGTTGATTTTATAATACCTAAGTACTTATTGAATAAAATCACTCATCTCTGCCTAGCCCTTCAGGAAATATAGGCCTGATGTTGTGTAATGTGACTACCACTAATACTTTAACTTTTGTAAAACAAAGTTAAGATATAGGTATTTCAAGGTTTTTTGTAAAAATGAGCTAACAATTCAAATAAGTTTCATGTAAAAATGAGGTAACAATTCACTTAAGTTCACACAAAATGGTCACCCTGAAGGACTAAACGCAGAAAACAAACCCCATAGAATAGATTCACATAATTTTGACAGATGTTAGATCTTCATGGTTAATTTTCATCCCAAATGTTTAATGATACACATATTGTGGTATCTAAAGGTATTATGTTTTAATACCAGTCTTGGTACCTATTTTGACAAATAAATTATCAGGATAGGTTGGTAGAAAATCTTGTTTCAATAAGTATCACTCACTACTGCTAATTTTGTACATACAGTAGGGCTACAAAGTACAATTTAAATATGAAAGTTCTAATATGGAAGTTATCAGACAATGTATATATAATTAACTGTTGGTTATCTGGTAATAGGGAAAAGCATGCTGGTAGCCCTAAGTGATAGAGGTACCTCTAAGATGAAATCATCCTCATCTTGACATGTTGAACAATAATGTATGAATAGTGTATCAATTGTCTGTTTATAATAAGTAGTGTGATTTTATTTGCAATTTTCCACCAATCAGTTATGGTGTAATTCAAGCTGCAACAATTTTAGGTTCAGGATGAAACTGAATTTTGTATTTTGTTTGAGTCTGGCAAATTCTTTGTAAATATGTAATGCATTTAAATTCATTTCAGTTTTTACTGTATGAGATTGATTGATGGTATTGAAAGGTTGAGTTTAATCATATTATCAAATATTTTATTGTATCTTGTACCCACAACCGGTAAAAGGATCAATGCCATGTAGATTGTTTTGTCAGCATTTGGTTGCTGCATTCCGGTATCAGTCTTATTGGATTATTATTCTAGAGTGTAAGCCGGGTTGTTTTTGAGGTCCACCACAAGTATTAATTTTAGTTTTTAGTATAGACTGATTTCTGTTCTTTAAGTTAGTTGTAGGATGAATTTGTATTGACTATAACAGATCAACTCCTGTTGTGCTAGGTTTAAGTTTCCTCAATAGGACTGGTTTTAATTTGCTGGAAGTGAACATTGTTGCATCAGCCAAGTCAGTCAACAGTTTGTGTTTGTCTTATGTTCTTCATAAGCGTAGGGTCAGTCATTGCTTTCCCTATGATAGAGGTAACCAGTACAATTTGTTTCTGGAATATCTCAATCCCTTGTTCAGCTTAGGGGAATCTGGGGGTAAGGCCTTCTCCTTATGAATAAATGTTTGGTCCATTCCAATTATAACTAAGATTCAGAATTTCTCTGAAAACACTTCTTGTCAGTTGAGGTATCACAAAATCATGTTAACAAAGTATCTTGTACCAGTATTTGAATGTATGAGTATAAAAATGACACAACTTTTCCTTATTGTTTTAATTTTACAAAGTAGAGGTCATTTATCAATTTGTCAGTATAGTTAAACCACCTGGTATTTAGGTAATTCACTGAGTATCTTGTACACGGTGATTTCTTATAATATTTATTTTTATTGCGACTTAGTTGCATAACCATAAGCAAAAATGTAATAGCATTCTAATGGCCAGGTGTTTATATCAGTAACAGGCATTTGTGTAACAGGAGCTGGTAAAAAGGTTATCAGTCAAAATGAAGCGTGCTTCCTTCCATAATATCATCCTTGATATGAAAACTATATCCCATATTATTGAGATAACATGCTATGAGCATCTTTTGCTAAGCATGTGCACATGCTAAGCATGTGCACATCATGTTAAGTATGTATCAGTTAGCAACATAGAATCAATGTTGTTAGTATAGTTAGGGAGTATAGTGCTATTGCAAGCTAATAAGGCACAGGCAATGTTCAGGGTTAAGGCTGTCTCGCAGCCTTCATGCTCATAAATTAAAAGCATATTAAACCACCTTTAAATAATTTCTTAACCTTAGTCATAGAAAGGGGACTTACCTGTTATGACGAGTGCATAACATACCAGCGTTAATTATGTAGAATAACATGGCTAAGTGCATCACATACCGCATTGGTAGTTTCACATCCAGCTAGTAACGTGGAAATAACATTACTGAGAGTATCGCGTACTCACTGGAAGGATAATGCTAAAAAGCGCATACCAGCTAGCTATGTTCAGTAACATAGGTAAGGGCATCACCGTACCACTCTGGCAGCTTCCCATCCAGCTAGTAATGTGGAGGTAACATTACTGGAGATATCTCGTATCTACTGGAGGGATAATAATGCTACAAGTTTGCAGTACACACTGCAATAGGCATTTTTAAGTGCTTGTTTGTGTGCCACCACCATAGTGCTTATTTAAAACACTGTCAGTATCACGTACGAGGTGGTCAGTTAAAGTCAGGCATTCTCGCACATTAAGGTTGTGGAAGGTCTCAGGATCTAGGTTCATCCAATGTTGTTCAGGATCCAGAGTGCTTCTGATGTATTTAGCAGCTTCCCGGTGATGTCTTGATGAACGACGCGGCTGTCTCAGGTTTCCACTAACAAAGCACATAATACACTTTCTATCACTTAACACAGTTAACATTTTGTTATTTTCATAATAAAAAGTTCTATTATTGTAGTAAAAATAACTGTAAGCTTAATTTCAAATGATTAATTAGACGGAAGAAAATTTTTCATAGCGATGCCATAGCGCGCGAAAAGAAAAAGTGACACACCTGTGTTGCCAACGACAAGGTGAAATAACCATATAAAAAAAAAAAAAAACAATATTCTATCTCTAAAAAGTCAACTAAAAAGGTATAAACAAGTCATCACAGACAGACAAATTAAAAATCCGGAGTCACACGTGTTTAGGGGATAAATCAAATAGATTACGTGTGACTCCGGATTTTTAATTTGTCTGTCTGTGATGACTTGTTTATACCTTTTTAGTTGACTTTTGCCGTAGTTGGGTTTTAGTTTTTATTACTTTTATTTTTTTTAATATTATTTTGGGATTATAATATATATATTTTTGAAATGTGCTAATTAAGCCCTTTCATTTGATACCCAACATGACACCATTAAAAAAACTTTTTTTTTAGTTCATGACTTTTGTCCTTTAGATGGCGCCATATTCAATTTAATGTGACGTCACATAGCCTATAACCATCGGTCTACCGAGACGCTTCCAACGGTACCCCATTTCTTTTGCCGTAGTTGAGTTTTAGTTTTTATTAGGTACTTTTATTGTTATTTAAATTATTTTAGGGTTGTAATATATATATATTTTAATGTGCTTATTAAGGCCTTTCATTTGATACCCAACACGACCCCATTAAAAAAACTTTTTTTCTAAGTTCATGACTTTTTGTCCTCTAGAGGGCGCCATATTCAATTTAATGTGACGTCACATAGCCTATAACCATCGGACGACCGAGACGCTTCCAACGATACCCCATTAGTCAAACTATGATGAGTAGTTTAGAAGTTATGAGGGAACAAATGAACATACATACATACATACATACATACATACATACCGGTCAAAATCATAACCCTCCTTTTTGCTTCGCCGTAGTCGGGTAAAAAGATCGCGATGTTATACCCGTGTGTAAGAAATACTACTCTGTTAACTAATTATATTTCAGATCGTCGCGTCGTGAAGTAAAATTCTGCAATATCGGTGAATTATTGAATTTTGGTAAGTAAACTTTTGTTTTATGTACATAAATGTTATTATTAAGGAAGTGAATTATTATTGCGCATGTAACTTTATTGTGAATATACATATCTTTACCTAATTTTTTTAAGCGCCACAAAATACACCTACTAGTTCAACCCCTGCCTGGGTTTGTACATTATACTGTACCCGAGTTATGGTAAAATAAAGGTCAACTTCGCTGGCCCAAAATAAATGGGGAACTAATGGCAAAACACAAAAATGCCACAACTAGATTGGACAGCTTTCAAATGTGTCGTAAAAAGAAAAAAAATCTTTACTTACGAAGAGGCAGAAGAAGAATTGATTAGAATATTGAATAGAACGGATAATGACGTAGCTGATGATGGAGAATGAACACACATTAATAATACATTAAAGATTTTAATCCTGTAGCTGAAATCTTATTTTCCCGAATTTACGGACTTCATCGGTAACATGTACTAAATTCTGGATGTTGCCGGTCATAATTATAGTCACCATATTATTTGTTTTTCTAAGTCACTAGCATTCCAAGCGCTGTCCTCAAAATTTTCATTGCAATTTTTATCTAAAATTATTGATGAAGTTTCAAAATCATAGTCCTTTTACGGCGGGTTCCGTAAACCCGCCGTAAAAGTTCGACTCGTACTTGAACCGGGCTTATTTGTAAGACTTGCTACACTCGTTTCTACTGTTCATATTTGTTATCGCTATTTACTATATTTGATGGTAATCGTGCCCTGGTAG
This sequence comes from Eupsilia transversa, assembly GCA_914767815.1. Taxonomy (NCBI): domain Eukaryota; kingdom Metazoa; phylum Arthropoda; class Insecta; order Lepidoptera; family Noctuidae; genus Eupsilia; species Eupsilia transversa. The sequence continues at coordinate 6,674,262 of OU611880.1, forward strand.
CGGTTTAAGTTAGTTGAAAGAGCTTACTCATTTTCAATTATACAGCCTTCTGTTATACAAAAACTAAAAAGAACCTCAAATATTCAGCTGCTAAATAACGGGTTATGATTGATTGATACTAAAGTTATACAGATAAATACAGATAAATCACATCAGTTATTATGCAGGTTTCAGCGGTCTTGGATGCCTTAATCTGAAAAGCGTATCTTTAATAGTTCTTTTCATGACCAATATTAAGCTTTAAGAAAGAAAATCAGTGCTATAAAGAATTTATTTAGCTTAAAGAGTATTGAAATAGCCCAAAAACTATTCAATACAGCATTTATTTGTCTGTCCCGAAAGCTTTAATTACTTTGTAATAAAGCTCTAATCTGTTTATTTGTACATTTTTATACTGATATCTGGCTTAGGTAAGTGTTGCATAGCCACACCATTATTTTTACATTAAAATTATATACGTTTTTAATCGACTTAAAAAAAGGATGTTGTCAATTCGATTCCTATAAAAATTTATTGGAACTGCAATATATTTACAAAATGATATAATCTATTAGGGCTTCCAAACAAATATACAACATTTTCTAGATATGTATGTTTTGTATGTATCCATGTTTGTCAACGCAGTTCTCCGAAACTATTAATAGGATTGTGCCCTTTTTTTATTGGCTTACTTTTAAAATATTCTATTTTTATTTAATTTAAGTAGGTATATTTACTATTTTTAATTTAAGTAAAAAACGCCGCGAATCAAAATACAAACTGACGACTGTGACATGAAAAATATATCACTTATGTAGTAAAAATGTAATTGGCCCGTTTTGCCATTATTTTGTTATCGCAACGTAACTAGTGAAGTAACCATACGACTCGGTACTCGATAGTCACGATAAATCGATTCAAGTTTGTATGAGTATTAAAATTTGTTAATGGTTCTAATTTTGTAAAAAAAATCTCCGGCTAGTTGCTGCTTGAAGCGGAAATAAAAGGTTGCTATTTTCATTTCACTCATAACGTGGGCAAGACAAAATCAAAAACATCATAACGCATAATTGCACTTTCTGCCATGACTACCGCCACATCTAGTGGACGAAGGTTGGCAATATATAATTAATGATACTCCTGATTCGGCCAACATACAAAAATTTAAAAAATATTTTCAGAATAGAGAAGTCTAAAGGAGATCATTCATTTCCGGCCCAAAAACCAAAGTGCCGGCCAACGAAAGAAAACGTGCTACCACTATTGGGGAAGTCAGTCCGAGTATTTTTTACTACAGTACTAAGTCTCTACAGCCATTCCTACAGCTGATTTTTTGGGTTGAAAAATCAGGTTATGGGTACGTTTTATTTTACAAAAATCTTTTCATCAGCTGGAGAAAAAGTGATATGAGCTTGCTGGGATGAAAAACAAAGGCTTCGAAAAATATTTTGTATTATATTTGCATCATACAATAAAGGTCCATGCAGACGAATTCAATATAATACAAGATGTCTTCTAAGAATAATGCCGGAGGGATTACGTGCGGCTCATGCCTTGCATAAGTTTGTAAAAAACAATGCACATTACGAGTGAACAACACCCTCCTTTTGCCGATATAAAACAGCTTTTGGGGTTGCCCATTTATTCCAGTGCAGAGTTAGCGTGGCCAGACTCATCTCGCGAACTAGTCTAAATGTTGCCTCATAGGTATTACTCATTTCTGCACAATAAAATTATGTGTGAAATGGAATCAACGAACTAGTTGGCCTATAATATCCAAAAGTATTTCAAAACACATTTACCATTGTCATGATTGGTACCTTTCCAAGGTTATGGCAGTAGTAAGCTGGGGTATATTGAAAAGGAATGCAGAATCCGAAATTAGATGCTATCCCGACACCTAATCCCGTAATATAACCGTGTGTTGACCAGGGATCAGGGCCATTCTTTGCCTGCAATAAGAACATTAAAAATAAACTCTGGCACTATTAAAATATCAAGACACACTCCGAATTTAAAACATAACCAATATGTAGTGCGCAGGATTGTCTTTTTTTTTCTTGGGAGATCATTCATGAAACTGTAAAAAATTATATATATGGTAATCCGTAGGCTTGATAGGTGTTTAAGTTAAGTTAAAATAACTCTTTTTAGAGCATACTGCACCACTATGTACACAAATGCAGTCTGAGGACCGACTACACGCAAAAATCTTACGTTACCCTTCGTGTCCACTTTAAAAACGCGTTCAGGATGATGTTAGGGGTCCCACCGCTATTGTAGGACATGGAAAATGTTTGCGGAGCGCTTTGATTGTTTCTACGCGTGAATGCGCTAGCGAAGCACTTCGCTGGCTGCGGTCGAGGGAAATCCATCATTTAAATTAATTACCTATATTTGTAAATGTACACGCCTAATACTATTAATATTATACTGAATTTGAATTGTGTGGGTGTGTGTCAAAAAGTTATATTACCATGAGCAGTACAAAGGGACACCACATTGAGCACGCTGCCAATGCAGTGGTCAGGTTGCAGAGTATCGACGCTACAATAACAACTATTAATATCCCAGCATTCCAGGTGTTGTCACTAATAAATGTACCACTATATTTGCCAATCGTATCATCCAATTTAGTGAATGTAGCGGCATGAAGAAGGGCATAAGTACTCCCTGAAATACAAAAAAATATAATGTCATCATCATAGAAGTCTGGAAAGTTCCGTAAGTAGGTAGTAAAAAAATCACCAAAATGGACTACTCTGTAAAAAGAAGTGCGTGGTCAGTGTCATAGGTATATGAAAAATAAAAACAAATAACGTGTAGACTTCATTCTGAAATGTTCCGAAATCTCATGTGCGTGTGGTGTGAGGGCCACTTTGTCAAAACACTTTGAAAATGAGCTCAGGATTTAGTGAACATTCCCAAAGAATTGTGAAAGTTGGAATCAGAATTTGTGAAAGTCAAATAAGCTAGTTATGGACTGTAATGTTGGGCCCTCAGAGGATTGAGGGCCCTCCTGTATCTGATAAACTATGGACACTACAGAAAATGTCTTTATGCCAAAATCTAAGCTAATGCCCAACAAAATTTGTGAAAACAAGATATTATCCCAAAACACTGTCCTACTTTGTATAACTGCGTTCAAAATGGGCCCTCAATTCTCATACACGTCAAACTTTATTACGCAAATAAACTGAAACCATTAACTTACAGCTACTGTGTGATATCCTATATACTACTAAATAAATTGTGAAAATTTGTGAAAGCAAGAACTGGTCACCACTTCTTGTAGTTTGGAAGTTATGACCTTGATAAAATTCGGGGCCCTCAGTCCTCCATTTTTCTTGTTTTCTTTTATATTACGCAGAACGTACGAAAGATAAGACAAATACAAAATTGCAGCTTATTGTGAAAAAATTTGTGCATCAAATTCGATACCAGAAAGAAAAAAAAGGACCCTTTATTATATAAGAAAATCGAGTTTTATTTTTATTCAAATGAAATTAGGAAATAGGGTGACCACAATCTCAAAATCTAAATATTTTATTTCACATAACTACGCACGGTTCCAATTGGTCGTTTCCTATGGAGAAGAGCAGGCAAGAAACTCCACGTTTACTCTTTTAAAAATAAATGGGTTTTTACAATGTTTTCAAATTACAGTGTGAATAGGTATGACAGGACAGTGTAAGCCGGTCAAGAACATACCTACATAAAAAAATAGAAAATGGTCTACAAATCAACAGTCTGGTTTGCATACAACGTTCTCACATTCACAAAATATAAAGGAATCTATATAAAGGATAAATAAAATAATTAAAAGAAAAACCTATTTAAACCAAATGACATAGTTGTCACTACAACTTTAACCAATCCGAATGAATAACCTATATTCCACAAAAGCCACTATTATATAGTTGTAGCCCAAAACAAACATCGTAATTTGTGAGCAGTTAATAGTTTACATAGTTATGCCGTTTGATGAGGTACCAGAGAAGTCACATGTGCAGAACGAATTATTGCCAAACTTTCTTGTCTTCAACGTAGTCTTACTCTTTTAGTATGCTTTTTTGGTAAGGATCCGTATCTTTTCTATCTTTTTTAAAATAAGAGAAGTGTCCTCAGCGAATGGAATTATATTCGATAAGTTAGCCATCATGTAACGAAGTTCATTAATATAAACGAACTAAATCTGTGCCTTACATTGGGAACATTAGCCTCTAACTATAATTTGTTCGTTTGCCGAAAATTTTCTCGTCCTCAGCACCCATGTACAGTGGCCAGCACATCAAGCTACCCAAAACTGTCAAACTTTCCCAATCAAACTTGAACCTAATGCTTTAGCGATAACGTTTAAAATCTACTAAAGAAATTTGACAGATTTTAGTAGCTTGATGTGCTGGCCACTGTACATGGTAATTTGAAATGCAACCAAATATTTTCTTTTAGCATAGTCGACCTTGAATGTAGGCAATCGAATCATTATGTTTCTTGATGGACCGGATTGGCTTAATTTTTTGCCATTTATGTACATCAATATGAAATGAGAATGAAGAAGATTCATCGGCTGACTCTTCAACAGAGCCTTTTAAGAATTCATCCGTATCAGCAGTCGTTATGCTGTCTGATGAAGGGTTTGTATCGACAACATTATTGGCGAGGGTTTCTGTAAATAAAGTACGGCGATGCCGCAAGAATGACATGTGTAGAGCTTTTGCAGACATTATATTTCAACAGCAGAACGAACTAAAACATCACTCAGAATCGCCACTAAAAAAGTATATAAAAGTATATAAATTATTGTCACCCTATCCAATTGACACAATTGTCACAAAAAAAATAGTGGATTTCGATATCTATTATGATTTGTAGTTTTATCGTAATTATTAACACAAAAATTGTTGGGCATTAGCTTAGATTTTCGCATAAAGATATTTTCTGTAGTGTCCATAGTTTATCAGATACAGATGGGCCCTCAATCCTCTGAGGGCCCAACTTTACAGCCCATAACTCGCTTATTTGACTTTCACAAATTCTGATTCCAACTTTCACAATTCTTTGGGAATGTTCACTAAATCCTGAGCTCATTTTCAAAGCGTTTTGACAAAGTGGCCCTCACACCACACGCACATGAAATCTCTCGATGCGGGGCGCCGTCCGGTGCGGTGCGAACTAACAGAAAAGTTGGTGCCGCTTTTTTTTATCTTTGTGCTCCCTTCTAGGACCTCAACGAAAAAAACTCGCATGAAAATCCGGCTGCCTCGACGAGCCGTATTTTAAGTATACTTACCACTTCATTCTACACGTTTAAGGTGGAAGCGTCAGGGTAGCCCGCGAAATTCAATTTTTCCTACGTTCCTTTTTTTGCAATTTTCAGTTCTGTATCAGGTTGTAAGTAAAATTAAAAAAAAAAGAATCTTGCGGGCTATCCTGTAAGATAAGATTAAGAATTTAGTAGAAAATATATAATTACCAAATACAAATATATAACCATAGTTTATATTCTTATCAATATACCGCCACCATAAAATGCCCGATTCCGGTTTAAGAGGTGGCAAATTACTTTTTTCTGAAACAATAATATTTCATGTTACCCTACTTAAATGAATTATTTTTGCCCATTTGCACATTTAGTCGGGTTCATTATTTGTAAACTTAAGTAAATAACTAAACAAACAAGAAAAGTTAAGAAACTGATAATTATGGCTTTGGAGCGGTACTAAATTACCGCTCCTAAACGTTATGACATAGGTTTTTTTTACTGTTCGAGGGTTAGTGCGTGTACTCGCACTCGTGGTCTTTTTCTATCAATTTATATTAATCTATAAACTGCTAATAACGGGTCTTGTCTTGTAAAACTACTAGAGCGAAAATAATGTTAACTTACTTTTGGCACTCCAGATCTTCCGAAAAGAAAAGCCTTTAGGTACACAATGTAAGATTAAAATAAATATTGCTGCAACAGTCGCATCTTTACATCTGCAACGAAGGAACACATGACATGTATCTCCAATAAAGTATATATTCGTCTGACAGCAAACCATTTTAAACCCCAACGTATAAAAGCCTGTTCAGCGATATGGCTATCGCGCTCGGTAGCAATACCGAGTCGGTACGCGATACCGAAATCAGTACGCGATATCCCCTGTCACGCTCGGTAGCGATACTGGTCCGTCATCGGGTTAGGCAGTAAGTAAACACGAGTAAAATTCGCGCGTGACCGCTGAAATTTATAATTTTTATAATGGATAGCGATGAAGAGGAAGCATCATTGTCATTAGCTTTACTTGACCCACCAGTAAAGAATAGAATTTGGATACCTACACGACATAAATCTAGAAAATCAAATTCATTCATTTTACACAATGTGTAAAATGTCATTATACTCACGTTTAAGTCGAGATGAAGAAAGATCGGTTTTACATTTCATTCAGAATGTCGACCGAGAACTTGATGAATTTTTGCATGCGAAGCGACTCGCGGGAAGTGGGCAGTAATGCGCGTTAGCCGCGCGCCACCGCCCCGCAGCGACGCAGCCGCTGCGCTGTCAGGCGGTATCGCCTACCTTGCGTGACGTCGATATCGCGTACCGAATCGGTATTTTATTTTATTTTATTTATTATGGGACAATAAACAGCTACAATATACATTTTACAAATAATAAATAGGTTAGTAATAACAATATTGCAGCCCACTACATGATCCTCATATTAACAAAATTAGGATTAGGTAAAAAAGTGCCACTAGGTTAGCATTCATTAGAAATCAGAAAAATAAAAAAAATTGGCTATTTAAATACAATACAATTAATTAATTATTAAAAAAAGAAATCAAATTTTTAGATAAAATTAAATAAAAATAAATGTGGGATTGTTACTTATCACATACAATCACAGATAAGAAGTTAAATTATGAAAAAAGGAATTTACAATACAAAACAATTCATCTTTACAAAAAAAAGAATAGTTGAAATAAATTAAATTGAGAATAAAGGACACACACTACTTCTTATTGTCATTAGATAAGATTTTAAAAACATTGTACTTAAATTTAGATTTCGAACAAACAAAAATATCAATATCAATGAAGTTGCAATTATAAGATTCCACTATACGACGAACAGGGCAACGCAATCCTGAATTAGTCCGACAAGTATTCACAGCGAACAATGTACCTGCACGGACACTACGCTTATGTACAGTGCGGGGGACCACATAGCATAGTTTACTCGTGAGTTCAATAGAATCAAAGTGATCATGAAGAATACCATGTAGTATATTGGCTTCTAAAAACTTACGTCTAGATTCTAATGTTAACATATTATATTTGGTTAGTAATTGTGAGTATGACAAAAACCGTTTATAACACCTATAGTACATGGCGCGAAGAAATGACATGGCCGGATTCTGCCCTCTAAATCAACTCAGAATAAAGACATGTACAGCAATTATTAATTTATGAAAATTACTTTTTAAATAAACTAAAATGAATCACAACATGTACATTTCTCTAGAATAGGCGACGAAAAATTCCAAAAAAATATGTGTGTTCATTGATTGTGTGGTTTTTTATTTCGACATAAATAGAGCAATGCAATACATCTGCGTTTGGATACACACACACATTACACATTATGCATTGACAATATTTTCAAGAGTGTGAATCCGAACGTCCTAGTTATTTTGACGTTTGAACTGCGCGCGCACACGCTGCTCTGTCTGTCATCTGTCTGTCACTCTGTGCTCTGACAGATGTGCAGTCTTGTGTTGAATCACGTATTTCTGTGTTGTGTTTATGCTCCTCTGTTGGACATTTTAACTTGACCCAGGCTATCGCTTTTCGCTAACGCTTCTTATGTTAATATTGTGCTGTGCATATTTGACTTGTTTGTTTACGATTTGGATTCTGTTCTGACGCTCACGATGTCAAGGTGCCTGAATTGCAGTGTGGCTACTAATCGAATGCGAAGGCATATTGTTACAACTCTAACACCGCAGTTACAAACTATATTGAATGAATGTTTATCTGTACAAGAGGTGTGTATCCAGGTAGTAATTATTTTCATATTTTACAAACTCCACCTGCCTTTTAAACAGTTCAGTTAATCCGAAAGGTATTACTTTACTAAGTACAATATCTCATGTTTTTCAGCTTTCTTTAGATGGATTGATTTGCAATGCATGTTATCACTTAACCAACGCGGTGAAGCAGGTACACATAGCAGAGTGCTGGGCTACCCAATGGTGTATATTAGTTGTGGATGCTCTGTTATGGGGAGGCGTTACTCAGTGCGTCACCATACCCTTGAAGCAAAAAGTCCATTAATCTATATTTTCTTCTCATGGAATACCCACAATCAGGTTAGTGTATGCTGTTGAACTTATATTTTTTCTCTACTGTCGTGTCCTGGCTGCTGTAAATTGTTATTGTATTGTTCCCATGATGAAGCAAATTCCTTATAATTAATGAGTAAGGGTGCAGTTTTACTTGGCATATAATCTGCCAATTATTTGCCTGTGTGCCTAGTGTGGCCATTCTACTGAAAATAGTATTGGTTGCTAACTCAGACAAACAGTCAGCCGCAAACTATAAGCCGAGTGAGACTGCGCCCTAATAATAACCAGTTATTATTAATACCAACCACATTTAACTACACTGACCGTAACAGTTCTACCATTTTTAAAAGGTAAAGGTGTAGATTTTATAATAAAAATGTCAAACATTGTTACAGGATCGGAGGACAAATCTGCAAGCATGTCATCCCTGTTTGATGCGAGCTAAGCCCCACCTAGTACTGAATATCAAAGACAGGTTGAAGAACAAGAGGAAGATGAACCTGGATTGCCCGAACCACCTCCAATTCCACCAGTTGCTAATCCTACTGTCGCACGTGAACCACCACCACCACCCCAACCAGCTGATAATCCTGTTCAAGCACGAAGGATTCACCAAATGAATTATCTGCCTAGTTACAAACCTGCTCAGAATACTTCTAGCCATTGTATTTTTAGGGAGTGTTATAAGCAATCAGGGCATTTAATTCCTACCTTTGTTAGGGTAATGTTGCCATCAGTTGCTGAATATGCGAGATACAATTATTTGCGAGATACTTTAATATCTTATACATAAGGCAAAATATACACTTATATACTAAAAACAGTGATATTCACAATGTTAACACTAGAAATAAGGACTAACTACGAGCTCCCTTTCACCGGCTTCATAAGGCTCATGACTCTTTTGTTGGGCTTGGTATAACCTTTTATAACAAGCTACCCCCTTCTTTGCTAGATTTGCCTTTTAATACGTTTAAAGCTCCAACCTTTGTTCAAAGGCATACTATTCTATCAACAACTACTTAAATGATACGGTAGTTTGACGTTCGAAAAGTGCTGATTCTCAGCCTAGTTTGAATAAATGACTGAGTTGTATTGCAATATTTGGTTAGCTAGCAACCATCTGATCAAATTGTAATTGAGTTAATAATTCTTTTACTTCTAGTTTGAATAAATGACTTTTGATTTTGTTTTTTTCTTTTATTGCCTATCCAATTTTTTTTTTAGCCAATGGCTATGAGGAATTCATAATAACTAGAAACATCTGTACACCACGACCTCTTCGCTATCGTGGCCTGCCTACGATACGATTGAAAGGTCTAGCCAAAGACTATTACCAAAATATATATACATCAATATGACAACCAATAAGTTTTTCTATATTTTGATTTTTGGCTATATGGTAATTCTATGAAAATATAAGGAATACCGTGCACTGTTAACGATGTGAATGAATGTGTTATGAAGTAGTGAAGAAACGGACTTTATATCCATGGATAATATTGTATTTCTCGTATTGTTTCATCTATAAAACTCGGCATTTTTTAAAGTGCCTAGATATTTTGAATAGCAATGATCGTTAATCATTGCTACTCAAATTATCTAGGCACTTAAAAAAAATCCTATTTACAGTATCTCTCGCCTGTTCTCATATCATGAAACTTAAACTATTGTAAAGACATACCTGTACGCTTTAATTTGATGTACTGTATGTCAATGTATATGAATATTTTTTGTCAGGGCACAGCTCTCTACAAATTCCGGCCATGTCTTTTACGCTGGACCTTCTCGATCTCATCTATATATTTCTTATAAAACGGGTTCCAAATTGGGACCGCGTATTCAAGCTGCGAGCGTACAAGCGTTTTGTACAAGTAAAGATAGGTGGAAGGCCGTTTGAACTCAGTAGATGATCTCATGACAAACCCATACATCCTAAATGAATTATTAACAATTCTTTCTACATGCTGATTAAGCGATAACTTATTGTCCAATAGAACACCAAGATCTCGTACAATAGAGGTGTTACAGTATCGCTATCGAGCGCGACAGCGATATCGCTTATATCTGAACAGGCCTTAAGTTTGACGGCTGTGTCGACTCTGTGTCGGATGCCACATCGTATGGCTCCCAAACGATTGGTGCAATTTTAATGATTTTTTTTAGAAGACTTGTTTCTTAGATATATTATGCTTCATGAAAATAAGTTCAGCAGTTTTTTATAGCTGTCGAGTCTCTTGCGAGTTGTGTGATTGTTTTTAATTGCTGCTGTGCGAGTGATGGAGGAAAGATGAGAAGGCGAAGGTAATATAAAAAAATGTTGAAGTTACTCGGCTGCGAGCTACAACTCGCAAGTGGGAGTAACTTTTATGATACGTCCACACAGTGCAAGTGCACTGCAGCTACTCGATAGGCCGACTCACACTCTAGCTCGCACTGTGTAAACTAGCCATTATTCTGCATGAGTAGTTGACTTTGAGATGATGAACAAGTAAACATAGCCTGAGGATGGAGAGTAGGAAGGTGGTTACAAGACCTAGGCCTTATAAATCGTAGACCAACCGAGTTTGATCTCATTAGATTGGTCTAGATGAGTACCTATAGTTGGTATACAGGCGGTGTTTGACGTGCCTTATTACACTACGACCGCAATCACTAAGATATTACCCTGGTATTGTTGGCTGTATTTTATCTGTAGTATATGTAGCCCATCCTTCCATATATCCGTTCCAGCGGAATATTACAACGAGCAAATAAAGTCCCGCAAAAAATACGGCATACTGCAACAAAAAGAAATAATGAGTCAAGTAAAACATATTGAGAAGAAATTATGGTAAGAAATAAATTTGAACTAATTTATGTAACCATATGGAGTTTTTCTGAAATAAATTAATAATAAATAAAAATAAAAAAAATAGTTAGTGTACAGTCACGAGGAGGTAAAAATATGTCGTACTTTTGTACGCGTTCCTTACAAAAAATTAGCTCAGTAGTTTTGGAGATAAGGGAATGGTCAATTTTCATAATATATTTTTAATTTTCCAGTTTTCCCCCGAAAAGAGACCCTCATATTCAAAATTCATTTATGTACGTTACTTTGTCAGTGTTAGGCTCACATAAATTCATAATTTATGTGTACCAAATTTCAACTAGACTAAAAACTAAGCAAATTGGCTGTGAAAGAAGGACAGCCAGCCAGCCACACAGGCACACAATCATGATCTTATAAGGGTAAGGTACGGAACCCTAAAAATAAATACGTAGGTAAGTAACTACTAAAATATTAAATAAAATAGATTTGTAAGTAATTTAAAGAAAAAGAAGTTTACATGGAAGTTTAAGGGGCCGCCTCCATGAGCGAGAGAATCGCGGCGATATTATCGTGCCACGGAATTACACAGAGACGAAGACAGACAGACGCGAAGAGACGTTACGATGCGTCAACATACAGGCTGACTTTATTTATTTATTTGGTTCACCAACAATTGTATACGACATCTATGGGTGGATAGGTGAACACGCGTTTCCGAGTATTCACCCTATGGTGGCTTGTTTTAGGGTGGATAAAGGGAATAACCCAATTTTTTTGGGTTCCGTAGTAAACAAGGATCCCTTATAGTTTCGCCATGTCCGTCTGCCTGCCTGTCTGTCTGTCCCCGGCTTAGCGCAGAGAGTGTTAGTATTAGAAAGCTAAAATTTGGCATGAGTATACATATTAACTACGCCGACAATGTGGTAAAATAAAATCATGAAAAATTTTTTTTAGGGTACCTCGCCTACACGTAAAGCGGGGAAGGTACCCTAAAAAGTCCCCTACGCGTCATTTTTTTTCGTCTATCACATGGTGTGGGGTATCTTTGGAAAGTTCGTTCAAAAATATTGTGAGTTTGTTACAACCATTTTTGGATTGAAAGATTCGTTTGCGAAATATTAAGATTTAAAGTGATAATTTTTGTTAGAGTCAAGTGTCCCCCTCCCGTGCCAGATAAACGGTAAGTTCTGGATATGTGGAAAAATTCACAGCAGTAGTATATAATTATAGCGAAATTAAAAGGAAAACTATCACAGCTAAGTAGGCTCTACTAGTTAACGAGTAATTATCGATCAAATCAAATCTATTGTTTTGCAGTTGCAAAAACATGTTCTACCATACATTTTGTATGGGAGAACATGTTTTTCACGACACGCACTTGGCCGGTTTCATTTTTTGTTCTCCCCACCTACCTCGTCACATCGCATTGGCTATTACTTCGTTTTGAGTTAGCGTTCTTCCTGACTTTTTTCTTTTTGCTTGGCTCCTTAGGGTCCTAGCGTGATGTTAAATAGCCTATAGCCTTCCTCATGAATTAGGACGATAAAATATTGGGCTCTCAGTTCAGACGTTTTAGTCAAATTCGACTTTAAATTACTTCTTAACAATTAACTTTTGTGTTATTATTTCTTTGTAACTAATTCACTTATGTACTTGTCTAAGTAAAATATTTTAAAGTCGGATTTATGTATTTCTTCAGATAAATTCATGTTTTGCAGATTTCTCAATACAGACAATAATGAAGTGAGGGCCCTAGATATACCCCGCCATAAATCTGTAATGTCATATTCTACAGATTTGGGAATTTCTTAAAATATTTAATAAATTCTTAACTAAATTCTTAAATAAAAATTATTAACCCAGAGATAGTACTTACTGAGACTTAGACTATACCACTTTTATGCACGCGTCTGGATTGAGGGCCCAAGTTATTTAATCATAACAGTTTTAGAAATTCATGGCTTTTTGCTTTAAGTTTTATGGTTTATGGTTTAAGACATTTATTTCTCAAAAACAGAATACAATTATTCACTTAGAATGAGAAACACTTGTTGCATACATGTATAAATGTTCCTTGGAACGAGTATCGGAAACGGTAGACATGTTTGAAGTTAGAAGTAGGTACAATATTGTTAGTCATTATTTTATCATTATGTTAGTAAAAAACACAATGCTAAAAGAGATCGCGTTTAGAAGGTACCTATATTTTTAAAATATTTTTCTTGATGTAGGTAATCTGCAAAAACCATTGAGACTATGAGTCCATATTAGGTACGTATCGAAACACAGTTTCTATCCTAGTTTCTATTGAAAGCATAATTATTTTTTATAGTTTTTTTAAATTTAGGTTTAATTTTTGCATTAGGTATACGTTTTATTGTAGTTGTTGTGAGTATGCATATAGTATTTATTATTAATTAAAGTTTATGTAATTATTCCGGGTCATTATGAAATACTTAGACTAAGATAATTGAAAACTTTTCATAATGTGGTTTTTTTTTTTTTTATAGCGGAAAAGATTGTATTTCCTTAATATCTTTCGGCAATTCGTTATTCATTTTGGCACCCTCATACTTAATATTTCTGGTACCGTAGTTGCTCCGTGGTCTACTGTATAGGCAGAGATCGTTAGCATTTCTCAGTAACCGGGTTTGAATTTGCGCTTTTTTTGTAAAAAATATTTGAGAATGTGTATCTTTTGTCAGTATCTTCCGTACAAGGATGCAGGTATGGAATTTATATATTTGAGCAAGTGTCATTAATTTAGTTTTATGAAAAACAGTTTCGGTTGGTGTTAAGTAATTAAGATGAAAGAGTAATTTAATTATTTTATTTTGAGTAATTTGTAAATTTTGTATGTTGGTTTTAGCTGCAGAGCCCCAACTTCAATTAAGTAGGTCAGGTGAGATTTGATGAGGGAATTATAAATCAAATACTTTACCGATTTGGGAAAGCAACGAACTGTTTCTCGTAGTGTTCCCTTCCATCAATGATGATAATTTTGAACGCATTTTGTCCAAGTGTGGCTTACAGGTTAGGTGTTTATCTAAGATTAGGCCAAGGTATTTTTCTGATTCTACTTTAGTTAACGGTTCATTTTTAACGTGTAATTGTTGAAAGTTTGGAATAATTTTATTTTTAGCGCTAAATATCATAAAGTTAGTCTTGGTCACATTGATGGTAAGGAGATTATATTGAAAACAAGTAAATAAGGTATTAAGGTCCTCTTGGGCTCGACTGACGATTGCTGGACTTATCATTGCCAAAGTAGAAGAGACAGGTGTCATCGGCATATAGTGTTACATCTGCAGCTAAGTTTAGGTCTTTTATATTATTAATGTATATTAAGAAAAGCAAGGGCCCAAGAAGGGAGCCTTGTGGAACCCCGTAAGTTACTAGTTCAGGAGTGCTTTTGACCTCACCAATTTTAACTATCTGGTATCTATCAGAGAGGTATGACTCAATCATTTTATGAGCAGATTCCTTAATTCCAATGTAATGTAGTTTTTGAAGGAGTAGTTTATGGCATATCGTATCGAACGCCTTTTTTAAATCTATAAATATACCAAGAGCTATTTGCTTTATGTCTATTTTACATTTCAAGTTTGTTACAAGGTCTATACAGGCTGATATTGTATTTGATTTGGAGCGGAAGCCATACTGTTTATGGTAAAGGAAATTGTTAGAGCTCAGATATTTGTCCAAACGATTATAGATCACTTTCACAAGTTTTTACTATTTTTAACTAATTTTCTTGTCTTATTTCGTTTCGCAAGGGTTCAAAAAATGGGCCCTCAATCCAGATGCATATCTTAAAATTAAACCTCAACTTATATATTTTTAAATAAATGCTGTTTTATTTTAGACTTAACGGCGGATCCTGCTGAGTAATTTGAAGTAATAAAGGCTTTTAAGGTGGATGCTCTAAGGTAGCCCGTGAAATTCAAATTTTCTTGCGTTTTTTGCAATTTGCAGATCAGTGTCAGGTTTTATGTTGATTAAAATATGATTTGCGACCGTAAAAAATATGGCTTTATAGAATTATAATCAGCAATACAACTCCTTGAGTTAGAATAATCCTCAAATGTCCTGAATTCATAAAATAGTCATTCAATAGGATTATATGAACTTAGAGAGTTGTATTGATGATTTTTAAGACTATAATTCTATAAATAAATATCTAATACAGCCGCAAATCATATTTAGATCAACATAAAACCTGATACTGACCTTCAAATAAATTTAACGGAAACACATCATAAAACTTTTATACGTTACCTTTTCATGTAGACTGAGGTCGGGTGGTATGGAGCCTTTCTCTTTCTCAACAAGCCTCTTTAATTCTGGGATATGTGCCATAGACAAGCCCGAGATTTCGCCTTTGGAAGCCCTTTAAGAACATATTTCGTAAGAGATTTAGGGCCAAAGCATAAATAGGCGGCAAAGTTTCGTGTCAACTAACGAATTTTTAAGATATATGAAATCACTAATCACTATCGACCGCAAACCAGCGCGGTATCGCCGTCCAATCTCAATGACAGACCGCAGCGAGACGACTGGTTTCTATGTAACTCTATGTAAACGCTTCCATTGCCTGAGTCTTCATAAGAGTTACATAGAAACCCGGGGGTCAAGTTTACTAATTTACAAGTCCAGTAATTTACTAAATTCATAATGGCGTGTAAAGGCTCGCTTCCACTAGGCTTGCCGAGTCGAGGCGAAACGAATCGCAAAAATTATGCTTGTGTTAACAGAATCAAAAAATATATCTTAAAATGAAGGTGTTCGAGTTAATCGAACTCTCAGCGAAAATGCATAATTGCATCGATGCCAGTTCGCGTTCAGATCTCATTAGAGACACCACGACTCAAAACTATTACCTTTACCATTTTACCAAAAAGGGTTGTTTCGATACAGTCCAGGAAGCTTATGTAAAAATTAAGGAGATTATCGATAAAACCCTGGAGCAGTTAGGCGCAACGCAGCTGCAGGAAGAAAGCCCCCGTAAGACAAAAGCGGAAGAGGTGCAACCATTACCAGGTCCGCCGGAAGGACCTTCGTCAGCCGGAAGATGAGGCGATGCAGCCACAACCAGGTACCTACATAGTCTCGCTCCTCGCAACTGCATGCTGAACATGTTAATGAAGAAGCAGAACATTAATTTCAAAGTGTTCATGAGAACTGTGAGTAATATACAAGTTCATAAATTCGAGAATCAATGGCCATTCGAGAACGCTCTTAAATCACCGGATAGCAGATGGGGTGAGATTGAAAAACTTCATTGGGAAATCGAAGGTGAGGATGGAGGTATCAAATGTAATTCTGCAAGCACGAGGGTCAGTGGATACAAAACGGGGGCACTATGAAAAAAAAGACACAAAAATTTCACCAAATACCATCGCCTAATCAAGCCTTCGGGACCCGGTGGGACACCTTAAGGGCATTTACCTTGACCTCGAGGTCATTGACCATGAGGTCAAGGTGAACATTCCAAATCAAGATCTGCGGTTCTCAGGAGCTGTAACAGGTCAACATTTATGGTTAGTGACTTTGAGGTCAAGGTCAAGTGACCATAGAGGTTAAGGACAAGTGACTGAGCTCAAGGTTAAGTTATTCTGGAGGTCATGATACCTTGGAGGTCAAGATCGGGTGACCTTGGAGTACATGGTCAAGTGACCTTGGGAGTGTCTTTGGAATTCCAGTGCCCTGACACTATCAACCCTTTGAGCGCAAAAACATTTTTTTTTCAACTTTTGCTTGTATCTCGAAAACAGTATGTTCTATCACAAAAATAATGAAAAAAAATCCCCCCTTAATAACACCCTGTCGCGTAATTCTCAACATGTAGGTAATAATCAATTATGGAAAATTTCAAATGTTTCATATTATCCATAAAAAAAAAACATACGTCGTACGAAGGCGAAGTCGACGGAGCCTCCTACTTCTGGGTGGTTTAAAAAAATATAACCACGAACGGGATGGCTGGTTCTGGTCTGGTCCCCTTCTAACCTAACCTGTCTGAGTGGGGGTGCCCCAAGTCCCGAGCTCACTTCGCTCGCTCTTGCAACCGAAATTCGCCTAGTACAGGAATATTGCATTTTGTACCGATCCCTTCGACATAATTTTTACGACAAACGGCTGATCGGAGACAAGAACCACCAAGATGCTTTTAGCCCTATATTTAAGTGTTTCAAACGATAGGATTGAGAAAGTAACGTTTTGCGTCAAACAAAAAAAAAATTAAGTCCGTGACGCTTTCATAAGAGGATCCCTTCGACATCGTTTTTACGAGAAACGGCTGGTCGGAGACAAAAAACACGAAGACGTTTTTAGCCTTAATGTAGGTGTTATAAACAATAGAATCGAGAAAATAAATGATTTGCAAAAAAAATCTGCCTTTTTTCCTCAGTGCCCCATTTGCTACACTCCAACCCAATTATCAGGTATGTTGGGAGATTTTAAGCCACAAGTGACTGACACAAGAAATTGATTTTCACGTACCATATTAATATTTAACTGGGACTACCCAACATACCACAGGAATCGCTGGCCATGATCAAGAAACTGCATGACGTAACCAAGGAGACGTTACATGCTATTCAGAATCTGAGAGAAGATTATAGCAACTTGGGATCCACTTTTAGTGCACCTACTAGCGCAAACGCTTGATAACGATACCTTCACCGATTACATAGAATCGGTCAAGAATCCTAGAGATTTACCCGATCTGAAGGAAATCCTGTACTTTTTAGGGCCGAGTCATACCGGAATAGCAGCGGCCGGCGACGACAACAGCGGCCCCCGGCGTCACCGCTGGCGGCCGCGCGAGTCTTCCAGACGCCACGCACCTAGTCTCCTCTTGATTAGTTTAGTTTCTACATTCGGTGCGTGGCCGCTGGCAGTGCCCGAGCTGCCTCGCGATCTTTTTAAGGGATACTGGTCTTTTAAATAAAGTTTGAAATTATTTCACACTGAAAGTGCTCGCCGCGTCGCTGCCAGCCGCTGCCATTCCGGTGTGACTCGGCCCTTAGAGACGAAATTTTACAGCGCTAGAAGCATCTCGTAGCAAGCAATAACCAGAACCCTTTAGACTACAAATTATGGTCAGTTATAGAGGAAATGACCAGCTCTAAACGGCACGCCGACATAGTGTCTCCTATGAAATCTATCGTAATTCCATGGATTCATCGCCAGACAGATTAAAGGCCTGCATCAAAGCCATAGGTGGTTCGAATATAATATTTATTTTTTGCGGAGACTTCAATAAATATGGAAAATATAAGTTTCATTGTGATTACATAACTTACTTCATTAAAAAAAAATGCATTTTCATTTGTAACAGAACTTATGGCCAGTCGAGTTAGTTTATCATCTTTACCAGTTCTTGTAACTAAGTGTTATTAGTGATACAATATAGCTATTTCCCTTAATATTTGAGACTTTCATCTTTTTCATTACATTTTTTAGTTTTTAAAAAAATAAATAAATAAATATATCTTATCAATACGAGAAAGATGTGTTAGGTCACCATAGCGCCGAGCACTACTTTTTACAGAAAGTTTTGTGTTTACAGACATACATATACAACCTCAAGGTAATATACCTCATAATTTATGGTCTTATCTAATTAAGATTATTATTTAACTTACATGTCAGCAAGATACATGTGGTACCATAAGTTAACAATAAACATAATCAAAGCTACAGGAAACGCAAACATCGAATATTGTAGGTAGTTAAATATATCTGCGTACTCGTGGTTTGCCGGTGCTGACCTGCGAATAATAAAACAGGTAATTAATCAAAAATTTATTATATTCGAAAAAAAAAACCTATCAATACTAATTTATTCAATGTTTGAATGTACCTACTCGACAAAACGGTATACTTGGAAACTATCAAATAAAACATTTTATTTTTCAAAAATCCTATGAAAGGGAGGCCTGATTTTCTGTCCACGGGAGCCCGTGGCGCGTCTTTTAATACTGTGCAATGAAATCCCTTTCGATCATTTTAAAGCAAAATAAATTACGTCGTTTTTCTATATCGATACGTTTGAATGTCCATTGGTAAAAATTTAACTCCCTTGCCATGCCGTCCCGTCTGCGTAGGCCTTAAGTAATAACATCCATTCCCTCAGTTTGCGCTGACCCTAAGTAATGCTGAAGACAGTTTTTACAATATACGTACTCTTGATAACATCCTCGAAAGAGAAGATTCACGGGCGAAGAATGCACAATTGCGATACTACCTGAAAATCATAAGTATTATTAGTAATTATTTATTTTTCAAACATTGTAAATATTGAAAAGAAATTTGATCTTTCGCAGCAGCTACAGGAGCTTCAGTCGAGAATCGGAGATTCATTTAAACCTGCCCTAGGACCTTCCTTATCTGATATGGTAAAGAAAGGTGCCAACAACTACATCCAGCCAATAATTAACTTAAATTCGGTGGCTATATAACCGAACGACAAATTGAAGACCAGTTATAAAATAAAATCTCTGGTTCAAAAATTATTTGCCCAGAAAAAACGCAACTTCACGGTGAAGGGTCTGCGCAAGACTATAAACGGCGGAGTGTTAATCAGCACAGAGACGAAGGACGACATTGAAAAGCTGAGACAATCGGCTCACAATGTCTAACCGTCGACGAGCCTTATAAAACCAAGTGCAGAGTAGTCATCGTATGAGGGCCGACATCCATGACAGAAAATGAAGTCTTCACACGCATAATTATACCACCAAAACTTAGCCGAAAAACTCTACAATTTTCCTACTCATCAAAGTGGCAACTGCTTGGACCATAATATTATGCTTAAATTGAATTTCCCTTCACTTGCACTAGTTGTTAACTGAACAATAACCGATCACAATGCTGCCCTATTAATCATTAACTGAACGTTACCCGCACAATTTCTAAATTAAACATATAAAAACTTGAAGAAGATTTACGCGTCATCAACTTTGATCCAGTCTACAGTGTGTCCGGACATGGACAAGCGATATTCTAAATACTTAAATATAAACTATTTTAAAGTACATTTACACTCTAATCTTGGGTCCAATACACTTCCTCGCTATGTACCAGCGCAAGTTTTTTTGTTGAAATATTCTCTATGCGAGTACAAAATAAATAATATCTCTCAAAGTTTTAATCATACTGAGATAAAAATAGGCTTATTCTAAAGGTAATAATATCGTTTACCGTCAGCATTATAAATCAATGCGTTATCAATTTTTTTTTTTTGTTAAAGTCGAAAAAAGGTTAAAATTTCCATTATGGACCATCGATTTAGGGGGCAGTGGGGGGGGGAGGGGGGGAGGTAGGCTACCCCACTGTACCATTCCCACCCGCCGGAACCCCATGGTTATGGAGATAGACAAAGTTAAAGTTTTTAGGTTAGGTTAGGTTACATCGATTTATGGCGTGGGGAGGGGAAGGAGGGTGAAAGGGGATAACCCCTGTACCATCCCCACTCCGTGGAACCCTATGGTTATGGAGATAACCAAGGATAAGTGTTTTAGGTTAGAACAAAAATTTCCCCCCAGTTTGACTCCGCCTTATCTCAGGCGCTGCGGGAAGAGCGGCCCTTCCGCCCTTGCGTGCCGAAGCACGGAGGGCTGCTCTCCCTCCGCGCCTCCGGTTTTTTAAATACACTCTAGGGGTAGGGCAGACAAGAACACGTGGAAAGTGGGGTGCTCTGATTCGGTTTTGGGTATTTTTCGGATATTCATAGAGTGAGAATAAATAAAACACGAGAATGACTGACACTGACGGCTAATAAATAAAAACAAGACGCAAAATGGCGTCGCTTCACGTTCCGTTCCACATTGTAAACAAAAATTCGTAATTTTTTGTGTAAAAAACTCAATGTAATTGCTTAATACAGCACGGTTATTGTGCACCTTAATTACACACCAAATTTAATATGTGAATAAGTGAAAATAATATTTTATTAAGTAAAAAATATGACATAAAATTGAATAAAATACACCTCTACGGTCAACGGAACGTGAAATGTCAACTTTGACGTCTACTATGACAATTTATCCAACCTAAAAATATGCAAATGACGTGCTATTTTCCCATTTGAATGGAAAGTTTAAAAAAATTGAAATGAAAATTTGTAAAAAGCTTTCTATTTATGAGTACTATCTACACAAAAAATATGAACTTCCAAATCTATGGACAAAAATGGAAATTTTATCCCTGACTTATATTTTCCTAATACCTGGCTTTGGGTATTTAACAAATTATAGACCAATTTCTTTACTGCCTTTTATGTCAAAAGTCAGTTTATTTTTGAAACCTTTGCACAAGAAACTGGAGCAAAACAAATCATAATAGACACCTAACATAAAAAATAACGAAAAAGCTGGGATTTAAATAACGAAAAGACCGGTAATATAGAAAGTGGTAACAGACTTCTACAGCGCTTTCTATGAATCCAACGACGCGACACGAACAAGACCACGACTTACGTATGCCACTGAGCGCGCGTTCAAGAGCTGTTAGTGTCAAATATTCCGTATCAATGATGACACTGACAGCTCTTGAACGCGTTTTAGATGTGTGCTAATCGCATTCAGTTTCTGTGAAATCCGCTCTTCATGTGCTACAAGCTGAGATCAGGTTATGCTGTAGATGCACAAAAAAACAACAAAACACCGGGGGAAGATAACATAATGAGCTTCTTGAAATCCCTCTCGGAACCGTTACAAAGCATTCTCCAAGCACTATTTTTTTGACAATAATTGAGAACTGAATCTACTCCGGTGCAGTGGTCTGACTCGACTTCAGCAGTTCTTAACATAAATGCGACCACAGTGACCTTAACAACTACAGACCCCATCAGTCTGATGTTAACCGTAGGTATATAAACTATTTTCTAAATTTATTCTCAATGTTACGTACCAATTCCCGAAGAGGTTTGAATTGTATTATTAATTATATCACGGATAGTAATCAAGTTAGGATTCCCGGCGCCTTTCTTTGCAGCCTGAAACCCAAAAAGTTTCATTTTTACTTATCTACACTGTCAAAAACTATTGTGTAGATAATATTTAGAGAGCACGGTGTGACGGCGTGCGATTTTATACATGCAAACTCACGCCTTTTTCCCCATGGGGGTAGGCAGAAACTGTGTTTTTATCTTGCAGTAACAAGTTAATTAAAACCAAAATTAACTGCTAGAGAAGTATCTATAATAAAACGGGGAAAATATCTATTATGTAACCTCGCCTAGATACACTGTCCGATAAGCATCACGCGCCACACATCAAAAGACAAACGGAAGTTTCAGGTATGTTTTTTCTATTCGTTTTTTTCATCATCCAGAAAACATTGATTAGTAAAAGTGTCAAGCAATGAATAATTATAAAATTACACATCATATTTAATAAGCCCATTATTCTGCCTCAAAGACGATACAGGTGTTTAGGAGATGCTGGCTAAGATGTCAAGATAAGGAATCGATACCACGTTGGTATCGTTAGTCGAAACCACCTGTGCAAACGCCACCTTAGCAAGGTTCGCCCGACTTGAGTTCCAGGTAGGCGGCAATATTTCAAGGCTCGACCAAATTCACTGATATGGCCGACATTGAATGAAGCACTTTTATGGCTACACGGTTTAATTTGGTTTCTGTGTATTATTGTCAAAAGGGAAATAATAATATTACACATTATTAATAAAAATGTACTTACGGCCATTTTTCCATATGTATTAGTTATAAACAGTGTGAGGGTATATGTTACTATTAGCCGATTACTAAACATCGAAAGAAAGAACGCCGCAAAACCACATTTGTAAACCATGCTAAAAGAAAAAAAAACGTTATGATACAAGTGAGCAAAGTTTATCACTGCACACCGTTTTCTCGTTCTCGTCGACATCCCATTGACGGTGGCAAACAGTTCCCAAAATTTTCTGTTACGCCTATGAATTCGTTTATAAATTAATTACATAATAATACTTTGTTGTTTTTTGTTAAAGTTAACATCATATTTTATGGTAAATAGATATTAAAAAGAAAAAAGTTTTGTAGGCAATGTTTTTCTGAACTGTGACGTTGCTTTACTATTTAACTCGGTATCGTGTGCGTAGTCCCAGCGGAAAAATGTCGAATTTCTTCATTTCAGGTATGCAGATATTTAGTGTATGACGTCGTGTAATTGTGTACGGTAAGTACAAAATTGTGCATCCAGCCGTTGGGGAGCTATTCAACATAAACTGTTTCCGCTGGGACTACGTCATCCCAGCGGAACTTTTTTTTTTATATGGACGTACAAGAAAAAAAATACATTCAATAATTAGTGTGTAACGAGAGGTAAATGTGTATGTTAAAATGAAATTTGTGTGTCTTCTAACTGCGAAGACATTCAAGTTTCCGCTGCGCTGACGTTTGGCCATTTGATGAAAATCATATAAAACGGTTAAATGCAGAGTTGTAATTTTTTACGCACGTTGCTTTGAATTTGTGTGTAATGTTTGTGAAAAGAGAATTTAAAAAAAACATACCTTTCAGATGATATACACGTTAAAGTAAAATAAGGTTATTAGGTCCAAGTACTTAAAATAAAAACCCTAGAACCTAACTTATAACATTTATTTGCATCTTGTAAGTGTCTACAACGTCCTGCCAAGTTTCATTTATGTGCTCTTAGTAATTAATGAGCAATGGCATAGTTTACTGGACCGCTATATTGTAGGACATCCGATTGTAGGACATCCGATTGTAGGACATCCGATTGTAGGACTTTTTAATGGAAAAGCAAAATAAAACAAATTCAGATATTTAGTGTATTAATGCAATAATTCACATGTAAAATTTTAGCTCATTACACTAAATAATTATAGAGATATAATAAAAATACCAGATCAACCGAAATACATGGATAAACCGACCAAGTTTGAATGGTTACAAAAAAGCGGCCGGCCAGTATAAAGAGCTAACGTTCTAAAATTTCCAGTATAGTATCGTTCGTTTCGTACATGTGCGTACACAATAGTATATTACTAAGAGCACATAAATGAAACTTGGCAGGACGTTGTAGACACTTACAAGATGCAAATAAATGTTATAAGTTAGGTTCTAGGGTTTTTATTTTAAGTACTTGGACCTAATAACCTTATTTTACTTTAACGTGTATATCATCTGAAAGGTATGTTTTTTTTAAATTCTCTTTTCACAAACATTACACACAAATTCAAAGCAACGTGCGTAAAAAATTACAACTCTGCATTTAACCGTTTTATATGATTTTCATGAAATGGCCAAACGTCAGCGCAGCGGAAACTTGAATATCTTCGCACACACAAATTTCATTTTAACATACACATTTACCTCTCGTTACACACTAATTATTGAATGTATTTTTTTTCTTGTACGTCCATATAAAAAAAAAGTTCCGCTGGGATGACGTAGTCCCAGCGGAAACAGTTTATGTTGAATAGCTCCCCAACGGCTGGATGCACAAATTTGTACTTACCATACACAATTACACGACGTCATACACTAAATATCTGCATACCTGAAATGAAGAAATTCGACATTTTTCCGCTGGGACTACGCACACCTCGGCATCAATGCGGTGTTCATGCAGTTCCGGTGCGGCGATGGTGCGGCGCAGGCGCGGTATTTATTCGTACCTACACGCAAACATGCGCTTCGGAGTCATGTAAAGGAAGCTTTGGGGTGCTGCAACACAAATGTTCGGTTCGGCAAATACCTTTTGACTGTATTTGTTGAATAACAAAGCCGACCCGAAGAAATGACTAGGTATATTTTCGGATTTCCAAAACTTCGTTAGGCATATACCCTCGCTAAATCATGTTCGGGTCGGTTTTGACGCTCGGCCGTGCTGAGCCTTGCCGACCCGAACATAGTGTAACACCCTTTATGGTCTAAAGTAGGTACTAAGTTAGTGCCCACTAAGTAGGTACCTAAATATTTAGGTTAATCCCATTTTCCGCCTTCATGTAACGCAGTTTTGCAGACTTGCAACTTGTGAAATTTCGTGGATTTTGCGTAACTTTAATTAGTCGAGATTTTAAATCCATATTCTTTATGGCATCCCTTTAGGTCATGAGCTATTCGAATATCAAAAAATATTTGGCCTATGTCTTAAGGCGTGAAAATTGATTCACTGTTACAATGTATACTGTACTTACTTTTTTCCGGTATACTGACTAGAATCTCCAGAACCAATAAACCAAAAAGCTATGCGTTTATCCACGCCTGAATTATTGAGTAGTGATATTAGCCACCCAGTTAATATAAACAGGATGACAGCCTCCTATAAATTAAAGTGTTGTTTATTCATAAGCTATTTTCTCGAGAAAAAGATTCTAGAAACGGAATAATCTGATCCAAGATCAAGAAGACAATGTTCGATATTTTAGATAAATTCGTATGACTTGAAAACAGTAACTCTTCAAAAATATTATGCTCTGTTGGTGGGAAGTAACCCAAGCTTTCAGCCCTCGCATTAAATCGCACTATTATTTACTGGACCCCCTGTCTAACATCTAATATTGTTGTTTTATGCGAGAATATGAATATCAAAACAGCTTACGTTCATGTAAGATTTACAAGTCGCAATGGCATTCATTATACCACCCATGGGCATAAGAAATACAGGAACTAGTCCCGTGACGGGAATCGACACTGGTTGGATCAGGTAGAACCACAGCATCAAGCACCACATATGCTGAAGCTTTAAAGTATTCTAAAACAAATAGTGATATTATAGTAATACAGCTGCACCACCATACATACACTTAGGTATAGATTTGCGAGGAATTGCCAAGTTTTAAGTTTATAAACCCAAGGAATGAAATTATCATATAAATTGGAAATTCAAAATTGTATAGGGTCTGGCCACGCTAACTCTGCACTGGAATAAATGGGCAACCCCAAAAAGTTTTTTATATGGTATACTTTTACCATACCCAAATACAAATTATACATAGACCTAATGATTTTGCCTTTTGATTTTTGCCCACTAGATATTTATCTATTGTAAGGACATTTTTTCGAATACTCATACGCCTGTTGTATTTACAAGAAGATCGTGTCAAATTACAACATAGTGAAACAAAACAAAAAACTTTATGGTTATGCGGGAATCACTCACTGTGAACAGACAGTTATAACACGTACTTGTGATTGGTAAATTCCAGGTGGAATAAGTGAAGAATTAAAACCTAATCTTTAAGCAGCGCTTCAGAAGCTAAAGGCTCTTGAAGAAGTTACCATCAATAGTGAGAATCAGTATATAAAAAAGATTGCTTCAATGACGGGTCAGAATCTTTTACGTTACGTTTTCGTAAACGGTTCCGACTAATCTGCTTTATTTTAACAGTTAAACAACATTCATTGCGTTATTTACGTTGTTGAGCAGATTGTTTTCGAATTTATGAAGCAATGGATTAGCAATCTGTTTCACACCGATCCAGATTAGGATAGATATTACGCAATTAGGGCGCAGGTTAAAGTATTAATAATATGTTGGTAAAATTTGGTAAACGAGGATCTTGAATTTCATCCTGCGTCGTACCAATGCTCTACATCCATGCGATGACAAAACTGTATCAAATCCACACTGCATCTTGCTAAAGTAAATATTTTTTACCAGGAAAAAATCAGAATAAAAACAAAATAACCTATCAAAAACAAATAGAATACGAAAGTATCAAATTATTTTTTCGCAGTACAGACAGTGTTTCCATCTATAGATTTTCAAATTCCACCATTTTTTACCGATGCAGAGTTAGCGTGGCCAGACTCTATTATAGCTTTAACCCGCAGTTTTTTTTTTTTTTTAGATTATTAAATAGTTTAAAAAAAAAAAAAATACAAAAATTCGTTCCATAATAGCCTTAGAAAAAATTATGCATCCGTATATCCTAACACTGGTCATGAGCTTATCAAAAAATATTTGGCCTTGGTCTTAAAGGGACGCTTGAAAATTTATCCGCTGTTACTTACACTTACTGCGTAATAGAATGTGGCAATAGGCTCGCCCCCAATTACATGGGACTTAATCATAACTGGTTAAATGTGGGTGTACTATAGGTACACGTCTGACTAACCGTTCGGGGTATACAGGCGTGAGGTTTGTTTATTTATTTATTTATTTAATACTTCAAGCACACAAATGTACAGAGGCGGACTTAATGCCTTAGGCATTTTCTACCAGTCAACCTTTGGGTGATGCAGAGAAACATTGGTAGGTGCAATAGCGAGAATTCAAGAGATTGTATTTTAACACGCGAACAAGTGTTGAATTTTGAAAAATTATTGGTTACTTTTTGAAAAAATGTGTGGTCCCATGATCCCGTGATGGGATCATGGGACCACACATTTTTTCAAAAAGTAACATAACTAACTAAATAACAACTACACATAATATATAATATGTCATTAGATAGGTATTTTAATAAAATACAGTAACTACTATGGCGGCACATTTCGAGGGTTCCGTTATCTGGCGTTCAGGTCAGTCACCAGGTCATCGTCATCAGGTAAAATGAAAAGACTCGTTGAGGCACATCTAATGAGCTCACACTTGATGGGTTTACTAGTAGCTATTCATAAGTTCCGTTGTCCAGCGTCCAGGGGCCTGAATCTACTAATTTATAAACGTTACAATGGTCGCTCTCAATGGTGAGTTTTTGACAGATTTGCCATACAAAATCTGTCAAAAACACCATTGAGAGACCATTGTAACGTTTAAATTAGTAGACTTAGGCCCCTGGTCAGTCATCAGGTAAAATCATTGAGACAAATCTAATAAGCCCACACTCGATGGGTTTACTAGTAGCTATTCAAGAGTTCCGTTGCCGCCGCCGCCGCTTCTGTCTGAACAACCTAGAGTGCTCGCAAGATAAGTCTGCGCGCAGCTGAAATTGGAACTAATAAGTATGACGCCGTCTTGTCGTTTTAAATGTAAATTCAAATTAAGTATAGAATTATTTAACATAACATCGTCACGCCTGTATTCCCCGAAGGGTTAGGCAGAGGTGTACGTATAGTACACCCACATTTCGCCAGTTATGTTTAAGTCCCATGTAAAGAACACAAGATCACGCACAATGGTCCACTCGAGCACTAAGTGTGGAAACCAAAACCCCTAACATAGAATAATATAAGATTAATAATATTAAGATTAATTATTAATATAGATTTAATAATTTAAATATCACAGTAGCTATAGAAATAGGTACGCCAGCGCTGCCAATCGTGCGCAGACTTATCTTGCGTGCACTCTACTTGTTTTTTTATTTTATTTCGGCAATACACGCAATTATTATTCGTCGAAAGTTGCCACATGATTTAATTGTGTTGCAAATTATAGTATAGGATCCAACTATAGAACTTCCTTCACCGAGCTGGTTAACGGATGAAAAGTATTTTATATCCAATGAAATATGTCAATAAATATATTCCAAACTAGCTGCTGCCCGCGGCTTCGCCCGCGTTTGTGTCGGAAATTACCCCATACATCCCCATGGGTTTTAAGTATAAATATTGAGTTTCGAGTTAATCGGACAGCGCGTTAAAATTCTTCCATACAAACACTGACACCCCCCAACCCCAATTAACCCCAACCAATTTAGAGAAACAAAAACTACAAACTTTATAATTTATTTAGATAACTATTCGGTGTGCGTAGTCCCAGCGGAAAAATGTCGAATTTCTTCATTTCAGGTATGCAGATATTTAGTGTATGACGTCGTGTAATTGTGTATGGTAAGTACAAAATTGTGCATCCAGCCGTTGGGGAGCTATTCAACATAAACTGTTAGAAGACACACAAATTTCATTTTAACATACACATTTACCTCTCGTTACACACTAATTATTGAATGTATTTTTTTTCTTGTACGTCCATATAAAAAAAAAGTTCCGCTGGGACTACGTCATCCCAGCGGAACTTTTTTTTTTATATGGACGTACAAGAAAAAACAGTTTATGTTGAATAGCTCCCCAACGGCTGGATGCACAAATTTGTACTTACCATACACAATTACACGACGTCATACACTAAATATCTGCATACCTGAAATAAAGAAATTCGACATTTTTCCGCTGGGACTACGCACACAACTATTCGTGCGAAGTTTCATGTTTATTACCTCAAGGAATAAGATTTTTCCTACAAACTTTCATCCCTTATTTTACCCCCTTAGGGATTGAATTTCGAAAAATCCTGATACACGTTATTCTTAATTTTTGGGTATAAGTATAAATATTGAGTTTCGAGGTAATCGGACAGCGCGTTAAAATTCTTCCATACAAACTTTGACACCCCCCAACCCCCCTTTAGGGGGTAATTTAGAAAAACAACTAAATACAAACTCTTTCATTTATTTTGATAATTATTCTTGCGGAGTTTCATGTTTATTACCTCAAGGAATAAGATTTTTCATACAAACTTTCATCCCCTATTTGACCCCATTAGGGGTTGAATTTTAAAAAATGCTTCCTTATTCCTTGCCTACATTATAAAGGGAACCTCTGTGCAAAATTTCAGCTTTCTAGGTCCAAGGGTTTGGGCTGGGCGTTGATGAGTCAGTCAGTCAGGACTTGTCTTTTTATTAATAGGTATAAATATAGATAGTAGGATAGGATATTTTTCCGGGATAAAAAGTACCCAGCGTGGTGCCCAGGATATTAAAGAATAATTTATACTAAGTTTCATCGTAATCGAACCGGTAGTTTTTGCGTGATGCCTGAACAAACAGACAGACAGACAGACAAAAAAAAATTTAATCAAATTTTTCGGTTCGGTGTCGGTCTAGTAACACCCCCTGGCATTTATTTTTTTGATATTTTAAATGTACAGAATTTTAACTTCTACAGATTTATTATAAGTATATTAGATGGGTTGTCTGAAAAGTCTGTCCAGAATATGATTAATTAACAATTATTTTATGTAATTTTTTATAACATTTCACTGGTTTTGTTAATAAATAAATTCCATACCAATCGAAAGTATGAAGCCCATAGAATATGCAAATGATAGGTTGACAATTTTTTTCCCGTCACAACTCAGGGTAGGCAGGTAAAAACAGGTACATCGATACAAGTAACTTGCACCGGTGTGGTTAATAAATTATTAAAGTTAAATTAAAATAAAGATTATTTTATTACGAACACGGTGGTATAGGGTTGTCTGCGAAAAATCAGTCCTGAATTCCGGTTGTGGAGTTTTAAAAAGTGAAATATTGCTGCGAGTGAATACGTGCGACAGTGATACAGCGAACCATTCCATGCGATAGAAGAGTATACAGCATTGCAGCTGTGTGTAGTTCGTCCAGGATAATGGGTAATTTAGTATGAACCCGTACCCAAAAAAAAAGAAAAGAACTATGTCTGTGTTTGTTGCCCTCATGGAGTAGTTAAATAAGTTAAGTACAGAAGAAGCGAACAAATCGCGCTTAATAACGATAGAACGCTGGGTGGTAGAAGTAATTAACGGGCGTTTCAAGCGTTTTTTTTTTTTATAAAGTTTCACAGTTGTTGATACTTTCATTTACTACTTTACATTCACTTACTACACATTATAATCTAGTCTTTTATTAGCTAAATATAACTTAAACTGGTAAGTAACTATAAAACTAAGAAATCGTCCAATAACGTCTTTCTTATTGACTATAAGTTAAGGAGAAGACACTTGATTCACGTGTTCTTTATAAAAGTCAGCACTTGCACTACTGTTTTTAAGTTCACTTACACTGCACTAAACTAACTCAAAAGGTTTTATCCTTTTTAGTCTTCGCACTAATTCCGTGTTGTCAAGGAGTTGGATCGCCTCAACATTCACGTGATGAGGTCTGTTTTCGTGAGCTTCTGCATATTTTTGTATAACTATGTTTAAGACATCCATTTTGAGGTCCCGGTGGAGGTCACTATTTCTAATGTACCAGGGCACGTTGACTATATCCCTTAGTACTTTGGTTTGAAAACGTTGTATGATTTGACGATTTCTTTGACTGGTGCATGGTTTCAAGCGTGATTTTAAAATATTTAGGCATAATTATTTTAATAAATGTCTGCCACATATAATGACAGATTTTAGAATCGCTGGAGCCTTGTTGAACTCGTTCCGTGATCCTTTGCAAGATAATCCACTTTCTAACAACATTATTGAAATAATAGGAGAAAGAATAACCTAACCTAACAGATTGGGTGAATATGTTGTGGAATGTAATATATTATAATATGATCTGTGGTAATATTAACCGCCAAAGGGTACGTTTCACAGCGATGGAAGAAAGTGAAGTCCTACCCTAAACGAGGAGGAACTGATCTTGTTTACATATCTTTTTGTCCAAGTGAATTTAGATGTGCTGTCTGATATGAATTTAACTACTCCATGAGGGCAACAAACACAGACATAGTTCATAATACTACAGTCAATTTTTTTTTTTGGGTATGGTGTCCATACTAAATTACCCATTATCCTGGACCAACTACACACAGCTGCAATGCTGTAAACTCTTCTATCGCATGGAATGGTTCGCTGTATCACTGTCGCACGTATTCACTTGCAGCAATATTTCACTTTTTAAAACTCGACAACCGAAATTCAGGACTGATTTTTCGCAGACAATCCTATACCATTGTGTTCGTAATAAAATAATCTTTATTTTAATTTAACTTTAATTTATTAACCACACCGGTGCAAGTTACTTGTATCGATGTACCTGTTTTTACCTGCCTACCCTGAGTTGTGACGGGAAAAAAATAGTCAACCTAACATTTGCATATTCTATGGGCTTCATACTTTCGATTGGTATGGAATTTATTTATTAACCAAACCAGTGAAATGTTATAAAAAAATACATAAAATAATTGTTAATTAATCATATTCTGGACGGAAATTTTTCGGACAACCCATTTGGAATATATTTATTGACATATTTAATTGGATATAAAATACTTTTCATCCGTTAACCAGCTCGGTGAAGCTAGTTCTATAGAGGGATCTTAGACTATTATTAAAACTTTAAATTATTTATTATGGGTACCTACCTAGCTATTCGACTCAAATTATCTGAGGATATGAAAATCAATATTATATTCAAATTCCTCAATTTTTCCTCTACAACTTTTGTTGATCCTCTTCATTAAGCTCGGCTTTCAACGTGATAACTTTAATAAATAATAAAAAAATGAGAACATTGAAAACGTATTTTATGACCATGAATATTAATGTATTTATACTCACATTAAATCTTTCCAATTGGGGACCTAGGATAATTACTGGTACTAATACGCCAATTAGACCCCTGTAGTTGTGTGTCACTATATGTATAATTCGTTCGGCAAAGCTGTTCACTGGGGTCTTTTTGGATCCTTCTTTTTTGCTAAAAACATAATTTTTATTATGTATTGCTTGCTGCAAATTAACTCATCAAATAGATCAAGGTTGTACAGTAAGCGGTCATAAGTGCATTATCACGCTTAGGATTGTATTGCTGTGAACGAGCGACAGGCCGAACCTATATCTGTGTGTGTAAGTGATGTATCAACACAGAATACACCTCAGAACTCTCACACTGGCGTCGAATGAAACAAAAAGCATACCGTCACTTTTTCGCAGAGTACGTAATTACTCGTGACCTTGGTCGGTTCATAGTATTGCTAAAAATTCACATATTGGTATCAAGTTCCGATAGCTGGTAGCGTATTGAAGTGTATGGTGAAACACATAGGTCTGGGTTCAAATCACGAAACGAAACTTTTATTTTTCTTTTAAACAATCATCTTCATCTGTTTTTTTTATTATTTAATACATTAATAAACAAGATTATTAATTAATTGCTAATTTTATTATTACCTACTTATATTGTTATTGAAATAAGGGGTTAAGAATAAAAATGTTTAATAAGTGATTACAAAATGTTTATTCGTTATCATTTTATGAAGTTTAAATAAATAAACTTATAGAATTAAAACAGTTTATTTTCCCATAAATAACAATTTATTGAGATAAAGTACCATTAACCTTGACAATCAGGCTTAATATATTTTATCTTAATAATAAATAATAATGTCCTTTAATTACTTTTGTGTGTGGGTAATGTAACAAACCAACTCGCAAATCTACGCAAATCTACCCACGTAAATATAACAAATGCGGAATCGTTGTCACAATACAAATAAATTACTCAGTATTACTACTTTTATTTTACTACGAGTAAGTTTGAGACCTCACGTTCGTGTAACGAATAGTTAACAAATCGTATTTAATAGGACTTATTGAGGTTATAGCTTAAAGTGTTCATTTTCATTACGAAAAGAAGATTGAAACTAAACCTCAAAATAATCCTTATTACGGATATGACACAATATAATTATAATAGGTAATAATTATTATTTTATTATAATTATTATTTTATTATAATATAATTATAATAATTATTATTATTTTATTATAATTATAATAACTATTATTATTTTATTATAATTATAATAATTATTATTATTTTATTATAATTAAAAAACTATCACCGCGCGTGAGATTTGAACCCACGACTCTCTACGCATGAACGCGTCAAACCAAATACGGTAACCACTAAGCTATCATGACATATGCGTTATGAGTCGAATTTATGAAATACTATAATTGTTAAACTAATGAGAGTGTGTGTGTGTCTATGACTTATTATAAGAAGGTCGTAAGTTAAACCGAAGCGTCAATCTATTGCTTTAAGAAATTGCTACTCCACTTATGACCGTTACTGTACCTTACGTGTTTGATGAGAAAACCATTTTTAATGGTCTTTCATAAACCTCATCCCAAATCATCATCAAATTCCGATTATCCACCTCAAAAAATCCACCCTAAGGTGGATACTGGGAAACGGTATGTCCAGGACTTCGTATATTATTTATCTTCCGATTTTCCCCCTCGACTGTGTACAGTCATTTAGAGAAACATGATTGAAAAACTGGCCCAAGATACTTAGTACACATTAACATACCTATTCATATGTAGGGTGGCCGGACGGTTGACGTCCAAAAATAAAATTTAGTTCCCTCGTATCGTGAGGTATCCGAATCACCACCATGTATGTTCCGCGATTTTTGATAGTTTTCGAGTTATGATTTTTTTTCTAAATTTTTGAGAATTTTTGGATTTGACCAATTTAAAAAGACTTTTACGAGATTGTTTTTTTGCAACCGAATTTTCATGAGTACTACTTTTATGCATAAAATAATCAGCATCGTAGCTGTGATGAAAGTTATGAAAATGTTGGTCTAAAGTGAAAAATTTACGTTCGGTAAATTATGACTGACAGGAGATCATTCATTTCCGGCCCAAAAACCAAAGTCAAAGAAAAAAAACGTGCTACCACTGTTGGGGAAGTCAGTCCGAGTATTTTTTACTCCGGCACTAAGTCTCTACGGCCATTCCTACAGCAGATTTTTTGGGTTGAAAAATCAGGTTATGGGTACGTTTTATTTGACAAAAATCTTTTCATCAGCTGGAGAAAAAGTGATATGAGCTTGCTGGGATGAAAAACAAAGGCTTCGAAAAATATTTTTTGTATTATATTTGCATCATACAATAAAGGTCCATGCAGACGAATACAATATAATACAAGATGTCTTCTACGAATAATGCCGGAGGGATTACGTGCGGCTCATGCCTTGCATAAGTTTGTACCAAACAATGCACATTACGTGCGAACAACACCCTACCGTCCTTTTGCCAATATTACAAGTGCAGTAATAATGACTGACAGCATGCCGACCGTTCAACGTCCTGTCAAAACCAACGTATACGTAGTAAATTTTCGCTCTCACATGACGGAATTGGATTCGCCCTCGTATTATGCACAAATCTCCTCCCCCCAAAGCCCTGACATCTGATGCTGGCAAAGAGTCACCCAATTCAATTAAAAATGCTCGATTCTCATTCACGCGTTCCCCGTAGTAGCTGATAGCCTGTTTCAATTGGTAAATACCGAGGCTTAACAATATCAAGTCTTCTTCCGTGAGTCGGGGCAGATCATCGAATTTGGGGAGATTTCTAGACATTGTACGGAATACAGTCCTCCTGCGGTTATAATTATGTCTCATGACAAGATTATTTCTAGAAATCGCTTCAAAATGACAGATAAACAATCACAATCTGTCACTTTGACTATTCCCCTGTCGACAAAATGACAAAAATTCTCCCGTCGTTTCTACCATGGTCCTGCTACGCGTGCAGAGCTAGACCAGCAGTGCTATTCTGTAACCATCTCACCGTGAAAACTTAGGTGAAGTGAGCGTGGAGTGGACTGTCAGTGTCATCCCAACTGATCCTAGGGTCATCCCTAGCATCAGTTGGGATTGCAAGCAAGGATTCCAAGCATTACATTTACAATCATAATCGAGATTTTAATAACATTTTTTATACTAAGTAATTCTATTGAAAGTTTTATATTACCTACTTGCAGTAGGTATTTAAGTGTTTAAACGTTAGATACTAATTAGGAGGTTTTAAATAAAATAGCAAAACAGAAATTCAGTCAGACACTCAATTTAGATTTTTCAATTTTTTCCTAGACTGTTCGTCTGTTCTTTATTTTACTTCACGACGATCTGAAATATAATTAGTTAACAGAGTAGTATTTCTTACACACGGGTATAACATCGCGATCTTTTTAGACATAGAATATTGTAATTTTTTTTTTTAAATAATTGGTTATTTCACCTTGTCGTTGGCAACACAGGTTTGTCACTTTTTCTTTTCGCGCGTTATGGCATCGCTATGAAAATCTAATTAATCATTTGAAATTAAGTTTACAGTCACTTTTACTAAAATAATAGAACTCTTTATTATTAAAATAACAAAATGTTAACTGTGTTAAGTGATAGAAAGTGTATTATGTGCATTGTTAGTGGAAACCTGAGACAGCCGCGTCGTTCATCAAGACATTACCTGGAAGCTGCTAAATACATCAGAAGCACTCTGGATCCTGAACAACATTGGATGAACCTAGATCCTGAGACCTCCCACAACCTTAATGTGCGAGAATGCCTGACTTTAACTGACCACCTCGTACGTGATACTGACAGTGTTTTAAATAAGCACTATGGTGGTGGCACACAAACAAGCACTTAAAAATGCCTATTGCAGTGTGTACTGCAAACTTGTAGCATTATCATCCCTCCAGTAGATACGAGATATTATTATCTCCAGTAATGTTACCTCCACATTACTAGCTGGATGGGAAGCTGCCAGAGTGGTACGGTGATGCCCTTACCTATGTTACTGAACATAGCTAGCTGGTATGCGCTTATTAGCATTATCCTTCCAGTGAGTACGAGATACTCTCAGTAATGTTATTTCCACGTTACTAGCTGGATGTGAAACTACCAATGCGGTATGTGATGCACTTAGCCATGTTATTCTACATAATTAACGCAGGTATGTTATGCACTCGTCATAACAGGTAAGTCCCCTTTCTATGACTTAGGTTAATAAATTATTTAAAGGTGGTTTAATATGCTTTTAATTTATGAGCATGAAGGCTGCGAGACAGCCTTACGTAACCCTGTACATTGCCTGTGCCTTATTAGCTTGCAATAGCATTATACTCCCTAAGTGTGTACGTGATTCAACTGCGCTTGGATTGTTATCAGCGAGTACGAGATACTCTTAACAACATTGATTCTATGTTGCTAACTGATACATATTTAACATGATGTGCACATGCTTAGCACGAGATGCTCAACCCTCAGTGAGTACGGGATTCAACTGCGCTCAGATTGTTATCAGCGAGTACGAGATACTCTTAACAACGTTGATTCTATGTTGCTAACTGATACATATTTAACATGATGTGCACATGCTTAGCACGATATGCTCATAGCATGTTATCTCAATAATATGGGATATAGTTTTCATATCAAGGATGATATTATGGAAGGAAGCACGCTTCATTTTGACTGATAACCTTTTTACCAGCTAATGTTACACAAATGCCTGTTACTGATATAAACACCTGGCCATTAGAATGCTATTACATTTTTGCTTATGGTTATGCAACTAAGTCGCAATAAAAATAAATATTATAAGAAATCACCGTGTACAAGATACTCAGTGAATTACCTAAATACCTGGTGGTGTAACTATACTGACAAATTGATAAATGACCTCTACTTTGTGAAATTAAAAGAATAAGGAAAAGTTGTGTCATTTTTATACTCATACATTCAAATACTGGTACAAGATACTTTGTTAACATGATTCTGTGATACCTCAACTGACAACAAGTGTTTTCAGAGAAATTCTGGATCTTAGTTATAATTGGAATGGACCAAACATTTATTCATAAGGAGAAACAAGTCTACCGGTAGATCCTGTACCTACCGAAAATAATACAACTTGAATTGTATTTTTTACTTTTTTAATAAAAAATGACTAATTATCGACTTCTTTGATTGTCGTTAAGAAACATTAAAAATAACTTCTGTTATTTTATATATATTTCTTAAATAAATAATAATATTATTGATTTTACAACTGGTCTTTGAACATCTACACTTGTTTTCTATCATCATTGAGGACGAGGCAATAACTTCGTATAATTACCGTCGAACTTCACTTACAGGTAAGTTCGTTTGACTATTCAATTATACTCGTTATTGCCTCGTCCTTCTATTGTTGATTATAGGTCTATTATAAAATCTAGCCGATGTTGATGGAACCTATATGTACTTATTGTAAAGGAGACCATTCACGGTTCATACAATGTCCGGCCCAAAAGTCAAAGTGCCGGCCAACGAAAAAAAAGGTGTCAGCACTGTTGGGGAAGTCGGTCCGAGTATTTTTTACTATGGCACTAAGTCTCTACAGCCTTTCCTACAGCTGATTTTTTGTCGTTTTGTCGACAGGGGAATAGTCAAAGTGACAGATTGTGATTGTTTATCTGTCATTTTGAAGCGATTTCTAGAAATAATCTTGTCATGAGACATAATTATAACCGCAGGAGGACTGTATTCCGTACAATGTCTAGAAATCTCCCCGAATTCGATGATCTGCCCCGACTCACGGAAGAAAACTTGATATTGTTAAGCCTCGGTATTTACCAATTGAAACAGGCTATCAGCTACAACGGGGAACACGTGAATGAGAATCGAGCATTTTTAATTGAATTGGGTGAGTCTTTGCCAGCATCAGATGTCAGGGCTTTGGGAGGAGGAGATTTGTGCATAATACGAGGGCGAATCCAATTCCGTCATGTGAGAGCGAAAACTTACAGTACGTATACGTTGGTGTTGGTTTTGACAGGACGTTGAACGGTCGGAATGCTGTCAGTCATTATTACTGCACTTGTAACATTGGCAAAAGGACGGTAGGGTGTTGTTCGCACGTAATGTGCATTGTTTGGTACAAACTTATGCAAGGCATGAGCCGCACGTAATCCCTCCGGCATTATTCTTAGAAGACATCTTGTATTATATTGTATTCGTCTGCATGGACCTTTATTGTATGATGCAAATATAATACAAAATATTTTTCGAAGCCTTTGTTTTTCATCCCAGCAAGCTCATATCACTTTTTCTCCAGCTGATGAAAAGATTTTTGTCGAATAAAGTGTACCCATAACCTGATTTTCCAACCCAAAAAATCAGCTGTAGGAAAGGCTGTAGAGACTTAGTGCCGTAGTAAAAAATACTCGCACTGACTTCCCCAACAGTGGTAGCACGTTTTTTTTCGTTGGCCGGCACTTTGGTTTTTGGGCCGGAAATGAATGATCTCCTTTGTAATAATAATCAATTTATAATAATAAGTAATCAATTCGTAATAATAATGAATTTGTAATAATAATCATATAATTATAATCGTAATAACTCTGTAATTGACATTAACTGTATTTGCACACCATATCATGGCAGGTTATGCTGAAACTAAATTTACTGTAAAATGTATTGTAACATATTTTAGCAAATAAATATTTTTGATTTGATTTGATTTTATAGCAAAAATTGTTGATTCCCTAGTCCAACCAGCTGCTCTTCTAATATCATCAATATTAACCCTCTTACTTAACTTACTATAATCTTCTGATGTTGTTCGCGCGGCGGGTACTGTGCGTTGATAATGTGCTAATGTCAATTCCACTCTTTTATCCAACGTCTGATTTTACTGGAGCTCACAGCTTCATATTACACATACTTCATATTACACATACTTCATATTACATATTACTTCATACTACAAGTTAGTACAGTCTCGCAGACCTTTCGTTAATTCTATTAACGGCAGCTGTAGCTGGGCATACTCCTAGTCTATTATTAAAGAAAGAAACAGTTAAAAAGGGTTGGTATCTATTTGGCCCTGATGTTTTAATTAACTTATCAATCTTAATCATTAAGCAGTACAGTTTGATCACAATATTATTCAAATTAATTAATGAGATCGTTTGTGCCCTTTGACCTGTGGCTAGCATTAATAAAGTCACAGCTTTTTTGGTTACAATTTGTAAATGACATGGCCGGATTCTGCCCTCAAAATCAACTCAGTATAAAGACATGTACAGCAATTATTAATTTATGAAAATTACTTTTTAAATAAACTAAAAAGAATCACAACATGTACATTTCTCTAGAATAGGCGACAAAAAACTCCAAAAAAATATGTTTGTTCATTGATTGTGTCGTTTTTTATTTCGACCTAAATAGAGCAATGCAATACATTTGCGTTTGGATACACGCATAAGACAAACACTGTATCTGTAGCTCACCTGAAGCTCAGGTTAAAATAAAAATCACCCACGACTTTCAGAATCGTATTGCTAAGGTAAATACCTATGAAAGTCATTGGTTTCACGATTATCGTCGACACCATTTTTCGAGCTGCCGAAGCCCGTGCGTCATGTTGCTGATCACGTTACGCATTATGCATCGACAATATTTTCAAGAGTGTGTATCTGAACGTCCTGGTTATTTTGACGTTTGAACTGCGCGCGCACACGCTGCTCTGTCTGTCACCTGTCACTCTGTGCTCTGATGTGCAGTCTTGTGTTGAATCACGTATTTCTGTGTTGTGTTTATGTTTTTCTCTGTTGGACATTTTAACTTGACCCACGCTATCGCTTTTCGCTTACGCTTCTTATGTTAATATTGTGCTGTGCATATTGGACTTGTTTGTTTACGATTTGGATTCTGTTCTGACGCTCACGATGTCAAGGTGCCTGAATTGCAGTGTGGCCACTAATCGAATGCGAAGGCATATTGTAACAACTCTAACACCGCAGTTACAAACTATATTGACTGAATGTTTATCTGTACAAGAGGTGTGTATCCAGGTAGTAATTATTTTCATATTTTACAAACTTCACCTGCCTTTTAAACAGTTGAGTTAATACGAAAGGTATTACTTTACTAAGTACAATATCTCATGTTTTTCAGCTTCCTTTAGATGGATTGATTTGCAATGCATGTTATTTATTGCTTAACCAACGCGGTGAAGCACGTACACATAGCAGAGTGCTGGGCTACCCAATGGTGTATATTAGTTGTGGATGCTCTGTTCTGGGGAGGCGCTACTCAGTGCGTCACCATACCCTTGAAGCAAAAAGTCCATTAATCTATATTTTCTTCTCATGGAATACCCACAATCAGGTTAGTGTATGCTGTTGAACTTATATTTTTTCTCTACTGTCGTGTCCTGGCTGCTGTAAATTGTTATTGTATTGTTCCCATGATGAAGCAAATTCCTTATCATGAATGAGTAAGGGTGCAGTTTTACTTGGCATATAATCCGTCAATTATTTGCCTGTGTGCCTAGTGTGGCCATTCTACTGAAAATAGTATTGGTTGCTAAGTCAGACAAACAGTCAGCCGCAAATTATAAGGCGAGTGAGACTGCGCCCTAATAATAACCAGTTATTATTAATACTAACCACATTTAACTACACTGGACCATAACAGTTCTACCATTTTTCAAAGGCAAAGGTGTAGATTTTATAATAAAAATGTCAAACATTGTTACAGGATCGGAGGACAAATCTGCAAGCATGTCATCCCTGTTTGATGCCTTTGCGGTCTGTTAGGACTGATTCCTATTTGGTACTGATCTCATAATAAACAAATATCAAAATCACCTTTTCCCAAAATGACTGATTTTCTAAATGTCTTTGTTTTAGAATCTCGGAAACTCTTATCGTCTGACAGAAAAGGTACATTCGTGATAATAAATCAAAAAGAATGTTTAAGCAAAAAATCCAACCGGTTTTTTCACGATGTTTTCCTTCACCGTTTGCGTATGAATATATCGGTAAAGTGCACATAGAATTCAGAAAAAGCCCACGACCGTGTACCAATGTACATGGTCGTGGCACTTTTAAAAGAATCCCCAAACCATTTTATCAAATCTTCACAATACACGCTGATATTAGCAGTAACAAATAATCGACGAACGTGGTGCCTCTTGTGTATGTGCTTTTGCCTAATAAGTCTCAAGAGACGTAAACCAGAATGTTTAAGTTGTTGAATGATAAAATGGGCTTAAGAGTTCATACATTTAAGTGCGACTATGAAATTGCTTTAATCAATGCCATAAAAGAAGTTTTTCCGTCTACAGAGGTAAGAGGCTGTTATTATCATTATAACATAGCCGTGTGGAAGCAGGCAAAAAAATTGGAAGCTACGACCACAACAGAGCAAAGAGAATTAGTAAGGATGTGTGCTAATTTTTCTTTACTTCCACAAGAAAGTATTCCTAGTGCATGGTCTTCTTTGCA
Source organism: Eupsilia transversa (assembly GCA_914767815.1). Classification (NCBI taxonomy): domain Eukaryota; kingdom Metazoa; phylum Arthropoda; class Insecta; order Lepidoptera; family Noctuidae; genus Eupsilia; species Eupsilia transversa. The sequence continues at coordinate 6,716,154 of OU611880.1, forward strand.
AGCCCTTTTCCCGCATACTCAAGAAATGATCAAATGTCAAGAATACTTTAATAAACAGTGGATGTCTTGTGTGCGTCTTTTATAAGTTGCGCTAATGATAAGCACCGCACAAACAATGCGATAGAGGGTTGGCATAGAAGATTAAACACACGTATGCCGCACAAACCAACCCTGATGCGATTTTTGTACAAACTAAGGAAAGAGGCAAAATATCAGGACACCCGAATTAAAAATTCTTTGTTTAGCAGTGCTACTGCCTACTAGGCACAGGCGTGACATTATATTCGACAACTGCTACAAAAAACAGTTGAATGAATTACAATCCCGGCGATTTAACAGAAATTCAGTTTCAAAAAAATATTGCTACTATAAAAAAAAGAATGCACTAATACTATCTATTGACGTTGTTTAAGAATACGATTGTTCTGTTTCTGACTGTTACTGACTGTACATGAATTTGACAATTTTATTTCGGACATTCCAAAACAAAGACATTTAGAAAATCAGTCATTTTGGGAAAAGGTGATTTTGATATTTGTTAATTATGAGATCAGTACAATAAAGGAATCAGTCCTAACAGACCGCAAAGTTTGATGCGAGCTAAGCCCCACCTCGTACTGAATATACAAAGACAGGTTGAAGAACTAGAGGAAGATGAACCTGTATTGCCCGACCCACCTCCACTTCCACCAGTTGCTAATCCTACTGTCGCACATGAACCACCACCACCACCTCCACTATCTGATAATCCTGTTTAAGCACGAAGGATTGACCAAATGAATTATCTGCCTAGTTACAAACCTGCTCCGAATACTTCTAGCCATTGTATTTTTAGGGGGTTTAATAATATTTAACATGTGCCGATCAACATTAGAGTCACACATGAACAAAGTGAGGTCATGTTAAAGCGAACATTTTGTTCCATGGCACATCGGATTACAGCATATAACACCACAGCAAATAGCAGAAAGATATTCTTACGGTGGCATCGCAATTCATCTTCGCCAATATCTTATACATAAGGCAAAATATACACTTATATACTAAAAACAGTGATATTCACAATGTTAACACTAGAAATAAGGACTAACTATGAGCTCTCTTTCACCGGCTTCATAAGGTTCATAACTCTTTTGTTGGGCTTGGTATAACGTTTTATAACAAGCTACCCTCTTCTTTGCTAGATTTGCCTTTTAATGCGTTTAAAGCTAAAGTAAAATCCAACCTTTGTTCAAAGACATACTATTCTATCAACGACTACTTAAATGATATGGTACTTTGACGTTCGAAAAGTGCTGATTCTCAGCCTAGGTTGAATAAATGACTGAGTTGTATTGCAATATTTGGTTAGCTAGCAACCATCTGATCAAATTGTAATTGAGTTCTTATTTATTTTACTTCTAGTTTGAATAAATGACTTCTGATTTTGTTTTTTTCTATATATTTCTTAAATAAATAATAATATTATTGATTTTACAACTGGTCTTTGAACATCTACACTTGTTTTCTATCATCATTGAGGACGAGGCAATAACGAGTATAATTGAATAGTCAAACGAACTTACCTGTAAGTGAAGTTCGACGGTAATTATATTTCAGATCGTCGTTCGTAAAATTAGAATCAAGACTTCGCTTAACAGGTAAGCTCGTTTGATTCCCAATTATAGGCTAACGCCCGAGAGCGTTACGCACATGGGAACAATAAATAAAATAAAACATAGACATTTATGCTAGCTAATAATGAAAATGCGCATCGGCATAGTTTTTTATTATTATGAATCCAAATCCATGAAGGCACAACACAAGGAAGACTGGAAAAATATGGGGGAGACCTTTGCCCAGCAGTGGGACAATATAGGTTAAACGAAAAAAAAAAAAAAAAAAAAAATGAATCCATTTTGATTCCATCGCGATGTGTTTTGAAGAAGCGATTGTGATTGTGTGCTAGGTGTGAATTTAACCCCACTGATACTACGTGGGAACCTACCTAAACATCTTAGTACTTTCCTTTTTAAATAAAAAAGACGCGGACTTTAAGTATCAACATAATATTTTATTGTAAGTATGTAGATAACCTACATATTACTTATTCATCAACGAAACATCACGAACCAATCAAATCGCTTCGTGTTTGATGTTTCATGTTTTTAAAACATGGCGCAGCGGACCCGCTTTAAACATGGCGCAGCGGACTCGCTAAAGAATCGCATGAAGTGATAAGATTACGCCACGCTTGCGCGCTAAGCACTGTCACATACCTACTTAAAGTTTTTTTTACTTAGGTACTAGTTAGGTACCTACCTACATAATGTAGAAAGATACCTTTTTAGGTACAATAAAAGTATTCGAACATTGTCAGCTGATGACTCGAATGCAATCCGACACATTGCGTGATGGGATGCGCTACTATAGTTGTGTAGGTGATCAAATAATTTAAATACCTATTTAAAAGGACATTCGGATTATAATAGTAGTATCTACTTACCTAAGTAATATTTTATTGTATTTAACTAATCGTTGCAAATAATAAAATAATATTCATCAAATCACAATCAACCTACTATCATGTTGAATTACTGACATTCGCAGCGCGCGCACAGGCTAGCTCGCTTCACCTCGAGTCCTCGATGACATTACTACCGCGTGGTGTTTCCTATGCTTACGTGAATCGCGTGACGTGAACTTTTTCACGCCGCGCCTGTTTTATTTAAAACCTCCTAATTAGTATCAAACGTTTAAACACTTAAATACCTACTGAAAGTAGGTAATATAAAACTTTCAATAGAATTACTTAGTATAAAAAATGTTATTAAAATCTCGATTATAATTGTAAATGTAATGCTTGGTCATCCCTAGCATCAGTTAGGATGACACTGACAGTCCACTCCACGCTCACTTCACCTAAGTTTTCACGGTGAGATGGTTACAGAATAGCACTGCAGTTCATGTGAGAGCGAAAACTTATTACGTTTATGTTGGTTTTGACAGGACGTTGAACGGTCGGCATGCTGTCGGTCATTATTACTGCACTTGTAATATTGGCAAAAGGACAGTAGGGTGTTGGTGCATTCTTTGGTACATATCTTATGCAAGACATGAGCCGCACGTAATCCCTCCGGCATTATTTTTAGAAGACATTTTGATACGACCAGATGGATAATTCTATTTAGTATTAGTTAGGTTATAAAAACTAAAGCAATGCGAACACTGATTGTGCAGTGTGCACGTAGACCGTTCCAAGTGACTTTTTTGTTAAAGCCAATGGTTGGTGATAAAGATTCTGAAATCATTCTCCGACATTCATTTCTCTAATGACCGGTTCGCCGACAAACGCCGTTGTTGCAATTACGGGCAAAACGTGAATGAGGCTGGCACAGGAGCGTGGGGATTGGCACAAGAAAAGACGCCTATGCCCAGTTGCGGGTAACGTGGTCGGTCTATGGATTATGATGACTGTCTTTATTTATTTTTTACACGTAATAACAAGTAATACAAAAAGCACTCACACAAGAAGCCGCTTTAAATAAATCTTTTATAGCGTGGTGTGAACGCGGGGATAGGCTAACAGTTGTGTCGGCGAATCATTCGCTGTGACACGTTCTATCGACGAAATTGTAAAAAGTGAATCGTTCTGTTGGCAAATTGTTCTTCTTCCCAGCTAAACAACTAGGAAGTGGTGAAAGGCGGGCGTTTTGGGGGACTTTCTTATGTGATTTTGACGTTCAAAACCTGCTGATTCTCAGCCTAGTAAGTGACTTTTGATGTTATCCCTGGTTTTGATGGTTCCATAAAATTACAAAACATGTTTATCAGTTGCCATATAGACAGTTGCCAACTAGATTTGCAGTAGGTGCTATGTAACGTAAAGGGTCACTGATATGACCAAAATGCTAATTGTTAATGTTTTGTGTATTTATTGTCAATCGCTGCAATTGTATTTGTTAGATGAACAATTTGATCGTTTCGGGACCCTTTACACGAAAAAGCACCATCACAAAAATGCGCGCTCAAGGCCATGACCATTATGTTGGGGTTTATAGGTGACAATGGTAGGTATATTAAGTACCTATAGGTACTTCTTCTATTATCATTGGTTTATGGTATCTCTTTTTTATTTTACTAGCACTTGCAGAAGCACATTTTTGTTCAGAGGAAGACTTTTGTAAAGCCTGTAGTTACATAATGAAAAAGTATGCAATACTTACGATGCCATTTTTGTGTATTACTTTTGCACAAAACACTTAGTAAATATACCGATATATCTTTGGCTTAGAATATTAAACAATTATTTTGCGTTTGACTTAGACAGTTGATAATAATTGTCAAGTTAAAAAAAATTGAATAACTCTTAAAACAAAAGACGATTTGTTATGAGGAATGTTGCTTTCAATTTGAATGAAAAAGTTTGTGAATTTGAGGTTTGTATAAACCTCTGTTTAAGGCCCTAGTTATAAGGGGCGCCCGAGGCACGTCTTGTACGCTGCATTTTGGGCACTCAATAAAATTGTATGAATTGCTATTATATGAATGCTATGTCACGAATTACATGACGCACGCCCTTGGACGGCAGCGCTTGATGTGATTAGTTACATAAACTATCTGCCCATATACTTTATTTCTGCCTCCGGTAATTCGTTTAAAATCTTCCTGCTGGAACAACGTTACTCCAATAGGATTAGCTTTTCAGTATTTACAGCACGCAAATTTTTATTTGGCGCACATTTACTGCAGTATAATCAAGCTGGCTATAATGTTCTCACAGCTGGGATACAGGCCTCTTCCCTTCGAGAGGGAGTGGGCTGTAATCTATCACGCGGGCCCAGAGCGAGTTGTTAGATGTGAGATGTTTCGAATTTTTGGTTAGAGGACGAAATGGTCGAAATTAGAGATGCGCCGAATAGTGGTTTCACCGAATAACCGAATACCGAATAATATTCGGGTAAGTTCTTACCGAACCGAATATACTGCCAGATAATTCGGTTCCCCGTTCTATAGTTTTACCGCGCAAGGAAGTTTATACATGCTTGATTTCCGAAGCGCCATAGTTGAGGAAACAACATAGTTCATGCATTATCATTATGCTCTTACCTGCCCATACAATACCTACGCGACAACAAGCTTTTCTTGACCACGTTATACTAAGAACTCGACTACCTGCTTCTTCTTCAGTCACACACTCTGCTCTAACTGATCATGAGACAGTAATGTTATTCTTGTCAAAACGAATGCCTAAAATAATTACAAAAAATTGTATTCGTTTTAATTATGTTAAGATTGATACAGACCTAAAACAACTAGACTTTAGTGAAGTATACAAGACCCAAGATTCTCATGTAGTAGGGGAAACAATAACTAGATTAATAAAACATGTGGTAGACTCAAACTCCAAATCTGGTAAGATTCCGTTCCGTGGATTACTCCTGGTTTACCTACTACGCTGTATTCGGCATCGAGACACATTGCATAGAAAATTTAAACAGGCGAATAATAATGAGATTTTAAAAATTGCGTTTACAAGGTACAGAAACTATTGTAATAAATTATTAAGGAAATTGAAAATAGACTTTGATAAGAATGAGATCATAAAAGCTGGAAAAAACACTAAACAGTGATGGTCGGCCATAAATAATATCTCAAGCAGGTCGACAAGGAACGCCAATACATCATCACAATTATTAGCCTCTACTATTTTATTCTATATACGATGGACCGACCAGATAAAATCTGCAGTGGGCTGCCCATTACACGAATGCACGCATGGTACAGCCGACAGAGAACGATGGCGTCGCACCGTAAGGCAAATCACGGCTGTCCGAAATCTCACTGCAGCGTGATGACCACGACCGCTCTGTCGAGAGTGCACCGACAAAGAAGATTATACCACAAAATTCTGTAAACCATGTCAATTACTTTTTTGCCAAAATAGGTGAAAAACTAGCCAAAAACATAAAGAGTAAGTACATAAACAAAAGCCACAAAGGGAAGTCTATCTAACGGAACGCAATCCATGGTAATGCTCCCAACAGATGAGGAAGAGGTAGCCGGAATATTAATGTCGCTCCGCAATAACTGTGCCGCGGGATGGGATGGCATATCCGGTGACCTCTTGAAAAAGCATGCGGCTGTGATTGTGCCTCCATTAACGTACATAATTATGTAACCTTGCTCTTTCCACAGGTAAATTTCCTAACGTCTTCAAAAAAGTCATAATTCATCCGATCTACAAGAGTGGGGACAGGAGCCGTGTTGATAACTACAGACCTATATCTGTGCTAACTGCTTTTTCTAAAATACTGGAACGGGTAATGAACAGTAGACTTGTGAGCTACTTGGAAAACAATAATCTTATCGCACCAGCGCAATTTGGGTTTCGCTCAGGCAAATCCACATCTGACGCGGTCCATGAGTTGACAGACTATGTCGTCACAAACATGGATAGTGGGGATAAGGTTATGGCCATATTCAATCAGAATCAGAGGACTACCACTGGACCTCTTTAAAGACTACCTGTGTCCAATTTTCTTCTTTCTACATTGTTCTCACATGTATAAGTAATTTTAATATAAATGATGTAACCAATATTTTACAGCACATTTTGATTGAAACGAGTGTCCGTGGAGTTTCTTGCCCGTTCTTCTTCCTAAGAACCGTAGTAGGTTCTTAGGGAGAAGAACGGGCAAGTAGCTTTGAAATAGGCAACTAGCTTTATCTTTCTGACTGACCGCCCCTTGTTTGAGTTAATAATGGGCTCTTCATCCTGATCGTCAGACGATTCAGTGTCACTACAATTATTGTTAACTATAGCCGCAGAAGTGGATGGTATATCTTTGTAATATTGGTCGTATTTGTAAAAAATGGAAGTAGGGGATTTTTTCTTCAGCCGTAACCATTTAATTTTCAACCACTGTACTGGTTTTATTCTTCGTCGTATTGAAATTAGAAGTTTTTCTAATCCCTTCAATAATAGTATTTAACACACTTGTACAAATGAGACTCTTATCTCAAAACGATATAATGCATGCAAAAATTCCAAACCCCATAAAGTAAAAGTACTTAACACATTTGTACATCAAACTTTCTTGATTATTTTGTACTAACAACACATAGTTCACGAATAAAGCACTGCTAAAAAGTATGTCGACGAATACATTTACCTGGGCCAGCTAGTTTCCTTCCACAACAGACAGGACAAAGAGATCGACCGTCGAGTCGAAAATGCCTGGAGGAGCTACTGGTCCATGAAGGCGCTAATGAAGGGCGACCTTCCAATTTCATTAAAGCGCAAGCTCTTCGACATGTGCATCCTGCCTATCCTAACCTATGGCGCTCAGACTTGGTCTTTGACCGAGGCTCAGAAGTCCAAACTCAAGATTTGCCAAAGAGCAATGGAGCGTAGCATTTTAAAAATTAAACTCTCCGACCAAATTCGCAACACCACAATACGCTCCAAGACAGGCGTCGCCGATGTTGGCGATAAGTCTGCGAGGCTCAAATGGGACTGGGCGGGTCACACCTGTAGGATGCACGAAAGCAGATGGGCCAGGATCGTCACACAGTGGGTACCTGATGACGGGCGTCGTCGCCGGGGCAGGCCTAAAAAACGCTGGCGTGACGATTTAGACTCGTTCCTAACCGATTGGCCGGAGAAGGCACAACACAAGGAAGACTGGAAAAATATGGGGGAGACCTTTGCCCAGCAGAGGGACAATATAGGTTAAACGAAAAAAAAAAAAAAAAAAAAAGTATAGGCAGATATTGCAAATGTATTTAGTACGTTTGTGTTTTGACATTTTCTGCAGTTGAGAAACTTAAAATCAGTTAAAGTATGTCTTGTTTTGGATTTACAAAAATAAAGGTCATTAGTATAGTGGAGCATTCATGGAACTTATTTAATACAACTGTGAATTACGTTTTTGCTAGAAAGAGTAGGATTAGCGGCATTTCGATGCGCGCAAACGAAAGAGCACATTTAGTTCATTTGGCACTAAAAAAGTGAAAATTGAAAATTTTGCAGTTAGTATGGACAATTGTGAACTAAGGCATCGATATGTTAGCTTTTTTTTATTACCTTTAGTCTACCTAATAAAGAGCGGCGTCTTTTATCACAGGCATTATCTTCTTAAAAGGAGGCGCCATTTACCAACAAAATGCTTCAATTATAATCGTTTCGTTTTTTTTACTTCATCAAAGTCACGTCTGCCACTGTATCAGTCAGTCAGACCAAATGAAACGTCGGAGTAAAGGCTCGTACAAACTGTCGCGACTTGTCGCGCGACGCGACTTTAACAATACAATTTCTAAGAAAACTTCAAACCTAACTGTAGCGAATGTACTTGACACATGCGGGCCCAGGTGGGAATATACAATCGGCTATGACTTAGGAGATACCGACCCACTAAAAAACGAAAATACACTTCCGAAATGAAAGTTATTTTTCACTTTTTAGTGTCTTTTTTGGAAGACGGTTGTTTTTTTTTGTTGTAAAAAAGTTTTTATTTATCGCTTTTTAGTGGGTCGGTTTGTAATTTATCTTAGTTACAATAGCCTAATGGCTCATCACCTTGTACAAAATATTGCTTTTCTCGATGCAGGGACGTTCATTGTTGAGGAGTTCTCCTGGCACGTCACCAGCAGCACCACTTGACCATAATAATATGCATTGTGACTAGCATAAATTGATTGGCAAACATATTAAAGTAATGGAATCGCAACCCATAAAATAATTATTATTGAGTAGTTCCGGTGGGAAAAATGGTGCTTTCCAAGAGATAAAAAATACCCAAATCGCTATAGGTGTGCCTATAATATTTGAAGAGTTCCCTCGATTTCTCCAAGATAACATGATCAGATCCTGACTTGATGACAACAAGACCACCTGGGAAGTATACTCTTTAAAAACAAAAAAATAATTTTCCAAATCGTTTCATAAATGACGGAGTTGTGAACAAACACACATAAAAAAAAAACAGCCGAATTGATAACCTCTTCCTTTTTGGGAAGTCGGTTAAAAACCGTTTGCAGTTCAAATATAAGGTTATCACCCGCCTAGATTACGAAGCCATTATTGTTGAGCTAGAAAACATGGACTTTACGATACTATACCAAATTGATGACGTAAACGTGTACCTACACAAATAGATTTATAGATATTATTAGATCAGTAATTACAAAACATTCGAAACAGGTTAAAATTCCCAGGCAAAAAAGAACAATTAAGCCATGGATGACTCCTGGTCTATTGAAATGTATAAAAAACAGAGATAAAATGCACATTAAAACAAAAAAAGCTCCTGATAATCTAATCCTGAAAACAACATATACACGCTACCGGAATTTCTGTAATAACTTACTTCGAAAATTAAAAATAGCTTACGAAACGACAGAACTAGAAAAAGCAAGAAATAATCCTAAAATCTTATGGAATACAATTAAACAAACACACAAAAGACCCATATCAGCCCTCTAGAGCTCCTAAAATTAAGAGACAATCCAAAATCTTCCTTAAACGAGGTTAATCACTTCCTTAGTAATGTAGGCAAAAGTATGGCTGCTCAAATTGTGCCACAGGCACCTGAAGAGACAACAACACCAAGTGGTCAAAGTCCTTCTATTCAAATTAAAAACAGTACTCATAACCCAACTGTCAGTTCTCTTGTCGTACTGGAAGTAGATGAAACGGAAGTGGAATCTCTCATTTTGCAATTACGTCATGACTGCGCCGTTGGTTGGGATGGATTCTCGTCCATATTGTTAAAAACATGCCGAAAGGTATTGGTTCCACCTATAACTTTTCTCTGTAGTCGCAGTCTTCAAACGGGTGTATTTCCGGATGCCCTAAAAAAGGCAACAATACACCCAATTCACAAGGGAGGGGACAAAAGCTGTGTTAGTAACTATAGGCCAATTTCGGTATTGACTGCCCTTTCCAAGATCCTGGAGAGGATCCTGGCAGATTCTCTAAGAAACTTCCTGGATAAACACCACATAATTGCCAAAAACTAATATGGCTTTCGTACAGGAGTGTCGACGGAAGATGCAGTTTTAGACTTTACGCAACAGGTTGCCAGGAAGCTGGACAATAAAACAAAGTGCCTGGGGATCTGCCTGGACCTCTCTAAAGCCTTTGATACGGTTTCTGTTCCCAAACTTATTGACAAACTGGAACACATTGGTGTGCGAGGAATACAACTTGAATTTTTTTAAAGTTACCTCAGTAATCGAACGCAGCGTGTCAAGGTTGATGCGTTTTATAGTGACGAAGAGCTAATAATATATGGCATCCCCCAAGGTAGCATACTCGGCCCCATACTCTTTCTAATCTAGCCGACCTCTGCAAGATGAACCTGCCCAACTGTCACATCTACGCGTACGCAGATGACACCGCGATCCTCGTATACGGACCTACTTGGGACATGGTTAAGACTACTGCAGAAGAAGCCCTGTTTAAAATTATGAAATGGCTGAACTCTAACCTACTGACACTCAACTTAACCAAAACCACTTACATCCCATTCGCAATCCGACGTAACATGAGGCCGTCACAGACCTTTAGTATTGCAGCTCACTCATGCTCAAATCCGGTACCATCTTGTGGCTGTCCAACTCTTACTAGATCTGACAACATAAAATATCTCGGAGTACAGATCGATGATGGACTAAGATGGGACAAACATATTGACGCCCTTACCACAAGAACAATGCGCCTTATACACGTCTTTAAGTCACTGAGAGAGTCGGCCAAACTTGACACTTTGAAGATGGTGTATTATGCTCTCTGCCAATCTGTTATTGGATATTGTATTACTGCATGGGGCGGAGCAGCAAAAACTAAAATGTTAAGAGTAGAAAGAGCACAAAGAGCTATACTCAAAGTTATGACTAGAAAACCCTACAGATTCCCAACAACTGAGCTATACTCTAACTGCAAAGTCCTTACGGTACGTCAGCTATTCGTGCTTCGATCGATTTTAAGAACTCATGCTAAGTTACCGCCACCAAATTTAAATAAGCGACTAGAACTCATCACTGGACCTCAACATAAAACCACTTTCGCAACGCATCAGTTTTATATACTTGGTAATTATATTTACAATAAAATGAATAAAGAATTAAAAATCCTAAAACTAAACATCCACGCGGTAAAAACTAAAGTTTCAGAGTGGCTTCTAGATAGGGACTATGCCTACACGGAGTCTCTACTTACATACATCACCTAATCTCTCACGCACCTCGATTTCTATAACATACACACATTTAAACATGCGCGCACACATACCCCACCCACCACACCTTATCACACATGCACACACCATTACTCACACATTACTCACCTCCCATCACATCCACATACATCCTCCCACACATACCTACACGTCATACGTCACAACTATAAGTACTATAACAGAATCACATAAATTATTACAGCGGTAGAACGACACTGTTCATAAATTGTTGTAACAGTATAGTGTTTAAGAATTTTGTGGCCGTACACTGTTTCTCAAAATACAGGTTATAACCTAGTTTGAGAGGCAGGGTTTAAACATTTTTGTACAGATTTTACAACAAACCTGATTTTACAACTATAACATTTTCTACCCTCTGATTATTGCTGTAACTATCTGTAATTTTTGATGAATAAACATTTATCTTTATCTTATCTTATCTTATCGTTATGTTATGTTGACTCTGTCGAGCGCCGCTAGGCAGCGCCGGCGCTGGCGCTCCGATTAGTCAATTCAGTGACGTATTTCCGACAGTTAAGCACAGAACACAGATATTTTTACATCTAGCGCTTATGAAACTTCACCGGGCAAAAAAACTAAGTTAGCCACCGGATTTGGCAATAGCGATACTTTATAATATGTCTACTATTATGACTCTGAAATATGAGATACATTTCTTTTGCGCCGGGCTTGGGGTTTTTTTGTATGGGATTTGGCGGATCTCCTTTGTGCATCCAACCATTGGGGAGCTACGCACACATAGTTTTCGGTAATATTAAATTCGTGTGCGTTACGATTGCTCCGCCAAGTTATCCAAACCGAAAAACACTTGGTCCAAAAATTTGTCGAAATTTGTCAAAATCGAAGGGAACAAACCAAAAATTTGTCAAAGTAGAAATAAAAAAGTTGGAAGGCTTTTAAGTTGGCCGCGCGAACGTAACGTGGAGGATGGCGCGGCCACGGAGATCTCAGCAACTACTTGGGTTAGCGATCTAATTCTTTTTGTCAATTGAAGAGTGAATTTGTCAAAAATTGTCGAAAAAAGAATTATAAGCTCTAGATCAATATTTTACGAAATATTCACCTTGGAAGTTATGGCCGCGCAATCGTGCACTTGTCGTTTCTTTATTTTTGATTATTTCTTAAAAACTTACGACTTCATACAGTAAAACTGTTATAAGAAGAAAGGTCTTAATTTGTCGAAACTAACGAAAGCAATAAATACTAATTTAGTTTAGTTAAACAGACGAAATCAGTTCAAAACAAAAAGGGCGTGGCCGCGCGATCGTAACGTTACTTTGTTCGCTGATATCTCATTATCTATAGTTGCTAGGATTTCGGTGTAGACATCCATTTATTCGACAAATTATCCTCATTAGAATGACATATCGTTTTACCCTCAGAACAGTTTCCAACGCGTGTAATCTCAAAAATGATGTTATCTCATACAATGTTCGAGCAGGGTAACCATAATTTCGATTTGATTTGGGAATATCTCTAACTGGAGACTAGTAATTATATTGCTGCAAAATGTATTATTATTAAATAAAAAACTTGTTGACTTTAATAATTAGATACCTATGTTTATTCACCACAACAGCTTACAAAATTAACTAAATTCTAAATATAACAAAAAATTGGGAGCCTGCCGTTTTGCCAAACTTTGTGTAATTTAATTCATAACATAACATTCATAACAATAATTATTGATTTTTATACCGACTTCTAAAAAGTAGGAGGTTCTATGTTCGTCGCGTAATAATGTCATTTACGATATAATACGTTCATAAATGCCCTTTAAGTTGTTAGGTACCGACTACCTAACAACTTAAAGGAAAATAATTAGCCTTAAATATATGATTATATTAAAATAAAAGCGCATGATTGTTTGCTGTAATATAGTACATTTCTGTCGCGGCCAGCAACTCGGACATTGATGTACGATCGTGAAAATGTGAAAATGCCGGGTTGCGGCCAAGGCTTGAATACCTAGTACTTTTGCTCAAATAATGCGCGGAAATTCAAAAAACAAATTAAATTATTTATAAATTCCAGAATCAATGACGGTCATTTTAAATCAACGATAATTTTTCACGCACCAATGTGTTCATTTGTTTCTTCTTTATTTTAAATCGAAATTAAAATAAAACCTTTGATAAGTTACCTCCTTGGTTGTCATGTGTTGAAGTAAAAAGTTAGTTCCATTTTTAAATAACACGACAGATATGAGTTTTGTATATATGGTAACTTTGCCGGCCGCATCGACATTGGTTTTTGACCAGTACAGCAATTTCGATTTATCTCGAAGAAGGTTGTCAAAATAATGGTCGAATTTCCAAGCATGTTTGAGAAAAATCATTTGATTAAAGACCAAATGCCTTAATGACATTATCCTAGGTAATATTCTGCCGAGTAAAAATTTGACCAAATGAAAATGTGCGCAAATCATTCCAAATATTGCATTCATATAAAAAAAGGGTGCAAAAATTTGCTTGTATACTGAAATTTTGGCAAAACGGCAGGCTCCCAATTTTTTGTTATATTTAGAATTTAGTTAATTTTGTAAGCTGTTGTGATGAATAAACATAGGTATCTAATTATTAAAGTCAACAAGTTTTTTATTTAATAATAATACATTTTGCAGCAATATAATTACTAGTCTCCAGTTAGAGATATTCCCAAATCAAATCGAAATTATGGTTACCCTGCTCGAACATTGTATGAGATAACATCATTTTTGAGATTACACGCGTTGGAAACTGTTCTGAGGGTAAAACGATATGTCATTCTAATGAGGATAATTTGTCGAATAAATGGATGTCTACACCGAAATCCTAGCAACTATAGATAATGAGATATCAGCGAACAAAGTAACGTTACGATCGCGCGGCCACGCCCTTTTTGTTTTGAACTGATTTCGTCTGTTAACGTTAACTAAACTAAATTAGTATTTATTGCTTTCGTTAGTTTCGACAAATTAAGACCTTTCTTCTTGTAACAGTTTTACTGTATGAAGTCGTAAGTTTTTAAGAAATAATCAAAAATAAAGAAACGACAAGTGCACGATTGCGCGGCCATAACTTCCAAGGTGAATATTTCGTAAAATATTGATCTAGAGCTTATAATTCTTTTTTCGACAATTTTTGACAAATTCACTCTTCAATTGACAAAAAGAATTAGATCGCTAACCCAAGTAGTTGCTGAGATCTCCGTGGCCGCGCCATCCTCCACGTTACGTTCGCGCGGCCAACTTAAAAGCCTTCCAACTTTTTTATTTCTACTTTGACAAATTTTTGGTTTGTTCCCTTCGATTTTGACAAATTTCGACAAATTTTTGGACCAAGTGTTTTTCGGTTTGGATAACTTGGCGGAGCAATCGTAACGCACACTTAAATTCGAACAAAAAAAAATCGTCATCGTTGTAGCGTTAAGTAGGTAGGTACTTAACGTTACACACTACACCATAATAATCACATATGAAGCGTTTGGTTTCAGCCATTGCAACACAGCATTGCCAAATACAGAAGATACGGTTAAAAAGTGGACCTATTTAAGAAAAACTTATTTTATTTTAACGCTTAATAATTATAGTGTGCGAGGATTTTGGCTCAATCTTTATCAAAAAATAAAACAACATTTTGAGATTTGAAATACGTACGTATATTAGCAGAAAAACCAAACGTTGGTACTGTATAGCCACACAAATTAAATTAAAACAACTTTCTTAAACATAACAAGGTAACATAGTACGATTCAGCTGTTGGGTGTGTAATATAATAGTTTGCGTTCCCATCGAGGGACCACATTTGAATTTTGAGTTTTTGAATGCGTCACCCTTTAGTAAAAGTTCTCAAGTAATTGTAAATCCAGCCTTTTATTTGTAAAAGTAGCCGTTCAAAAGTTACAATCGGTTAAAGGTGGTCCCTCAGTCGTGACTGACCGGCATCCATATCTCAAAACATAGTTAAAATTTACAATTGTTTGAGAACTTTTACTAAAGGGTGACGCATTCAAAAGCTCAAAATTCAAATGTGGTCCCTCAATGTGAACGCAAACTACTTAATATATATTATAGCATAATAACAGATAGTATAATATCACTTGAAATAACGTTCACATGATATAATTTTCATAAAAAAACAAATGACCTAATTTCATGTGATCTAAATGTTATATTTCATATAACTTTCCTTTGCTCTAATTACATTTAGTATAACGATTATTTGATATAATTCTCAATTAGTATATAATGCTCTTTTTATATAGGTAACGTTATAATATATAGTAATAAATAATAGTAACTAAATATTATACTAATTGAATATTAATTCAAATGTGCATTATAGAAAATGTTCTTTATATACCATATAAAATTAGGTAAAATAAAATTATATCAATAATCGATCTTCTTCTTCGATTTCTAAATCAGTGAAGTTCCCCGCGTAGCGCAGTCCTGCCCATATAACTGGTGTATACAGGATTAAAGCAATGTATAAAATTATGGCGCATATTATAACAGTCGGTATGGAATATTGTACCTGTAACATGGATAAATTACAATATTAATATCCAGATAGTTTATTAGGTAGTTACCTTTAATAAAAAACATGACACATACATTATTACATTACAATTTACATTTACTCAAACGTTACCCATCCGTATTTGCCTAGTTGTTGTAGAATCCATTTTAAATATTAACGTAGGGTGAGAAAAGGCCGAAAATGTACTAGAAAAGTTTCAGATAGCACTTTCAGTCCTATCTGAAACTTTACAATTCGATAGTTATGTAACCTAACGTATTAACTTTCCTGTAGGTCTACCATGAGTTTACATAGCCAAACTCGTTAGCGTCTCCATGATAATATAAATAAAATATTGTGCACAGAAATAATTATAATTGGAACCATGAGCGCTATTTATTAACCGACTACGGGGAAGCAAAAAGGAGGTTTATGATTTTGGCCGGTATGTATGGATGTATGTATGTATGTATGTATGTATGTATGTATGTTCATTTGTTCCCTCATAAAATCTAAACTCCTCATCATAATTTGACAAATGGGCTATCGTTGGAAGCGTCTCGGTCGTCCGCTGGTTATACATTAAATTGAATATGGCGCCCTCTAGAGGACAAAAAGTCATGAATTTAAAAAAAAGTTTTTTTATTGTTGCCATGTTGGGTATCAAATGAAAGGGCTTAATTACACATTTCAAAAGTCTTTAATATATTATTACCCCAAAATAATTTAAATAAAAATAAAAGTATAAAAACTAAAACCCAACTACGGCAAAAAAGTGAACTAAAAAGGTATAAACAAGTCATCTCAGACAGACAAATTAAAAATCCGGAGTCACACGTAATGTATTCGATTTATCCCCTAACACGTGTGACTCCGGATTTTTTATTTTGGGCACAAAATAAAATGCTTTAATTTGTACAATAGCAACATAGTAGCTGAATAAATGTACAATAAGCTTAATAACGTCTGTATAAACGCTGATCTACCTTTTTAACAGCTATTATAATTCTTTTAACCAGTTGAAAGTGTCCAAATTCAGTTAGTCAGTCACTAATATTCAGCATTTGGATTATTTTCGTACTCATATGGAGATAATATGTAAATAAAATGACATGGACAAAAAAGTACATTCTATATTATACTCATCCATAGTAAATATTATATTGTATATTAAAAATAGAAAAATGAATTAATACGTAGTTTTTAGCCTCTCTAATCTTGTCAGTTTTTTTTCAAAATAATAAGTAATGAAAGACGAATTCAAAGTACGGTTTGTCAACGTCTGCCATAATTAATCATAGAGAAAGATAAATATAATAATGGACGTTCCACACCATGCATATTGTTTGTAGACATATGATATGGACGACAAATTAATGCTTATATTAGGAACATTTTATTCATACGAAACTGTCTTCATTGGTTTTGGTATGCATTTAATAAAATTATTTTTTCATTGTGTTGATGCTTAAGATAGTTTTTTTATATATTTCACACAAAAAATATATTTATCAAAGATAATAACGGAACGCGTTTACTTTTTTAACAATGTGTCATTGTCTATGTCAAATGCAGAGACCGAAAACCTTTAACTGTTCTGTATTCTTCGATAACTGTACCACTACGGTACAGTTATCGAAGAATTTTGGTTACTTCTGATGCTACGGCTACATTGTCGCGATCTCTCGCACACTGCTCGACGTCTCGGTGTACAAGAGAGAGCGCGTGAAGTGTAGTTCGCGATGCAATTTAGCCGTAGCATAGGACTAAGGTTACCGCTGTCTGGGTAACTTAATAACCTAATAAGAAGAAACATGTTACCTCTTTTAGGTTACCGTTTTATTACCGCGCCGACTAATGCCGATCGATGGCACTTGTAAGATAGAGGTAATTTTTATTTCGGTAACCGGTATTAATACTGGTTGTATTCAATTTGAATTATCCTTATTAAAAATACCTGTAAAAAATATAAATGTTTTAACCGAAAAATACCTAACTACCATACGTGTGTCGATCCCTGATCAAATGTCAAAGTAATGTTATTGCAGATTCTTCGTTGCGTACTGTGTTTGTGTTTTTGCGATTATTTTCTAATATTTTTGACAATTTTATTGCTTATTCCTACGGACTGATATCTTCTACTACTCGATTACCTTGCCTTTAACACTGGGCTCACATTATGTGGTAAGCATTTTATTTTCATTATTATACATACCTAGTTGTATTCATCTATAAAAAAATGAGCTTTCATTATAATATAACATTATAGTATATTTCATTATAGTATAATATAACAAAATATTGTTTACTGTTTTATTCTAATAAATAATAATTTTTACTCTTTTGTTTTTTTTGTTTGTGTGTTCCCTTGTTTATTGTTAATTTAACTATTAAAAAAAATATAAGGGCATCCAGTAAAAATGTGTACTTTAAAGAAAAACCTTAGTATCGAATATACTTTGTTAATAATGCTATATTTGTTTTTATGACTGCCTCGTTGGTCTAGTGACTGCAAGCGCTCCTGCTGATCATAACGTCCAGGGTTCGATTCAATGGCAATAGGCTCAACCCCTATTACATGGGATAAAAAAATAACTGGCGAAATATGGACGAACACACACCTCTGCCCATCCCTGTGGGGAATACAGGTGTGATGTTATGTTTGTTATTATTGTCACATTTTTAGAGATTATTACCCAGTTTATTAAAACACAAAGGTGGTTTGGAATCAACTGACGTTTTATTATACACAGATAGTGACAGATCGATTGGTCTGACCACAGATTATTTATGTTACAATACAATTATAACATCCTGACCTAACAAAATAATCTAACTTCCAATTATAATTGAACAACAATTTTAAGACTGAAGTGTTTTATATTTCAGACAAGCCAATCAAATTTAAAAACTTGTAATGTTTCTTAGCACTTAAACTTTTAGTAAATATGTCTGCTGGCATTTCTAAGGTTGACACATATTTAATTTCAACTTTCTTTACTGAAACACATTCTCTTACAAAGTGATGCCTGATGTCAATATGTTTAGTGCGCTTATTGTGAAACAATGGATTAGTTGCTAATTTAATGGAACTTTGGTTATCACTATACAAACAAAGTGGAATACTTTCATTTAACACAATCAATTCAGCTAGTATATTCCTAAGATAAATTGCCTCTTTACAAGATTCAGATAAGGCCATGTATTCTGCCTCTGTACTGGAGAGTGCTACAGTTTTCTGCCTTCTAGACTCATAAGAAATTACTGATCCTGACATTATGAAACAAAACCCAGTATATGACCGTCTATCTAATGTACAAGATGCCCAATCAGCATCAACGAAACCATATAGATCACATCCAACCTTTCTGTATACTAAACCATAATTAATAGTTTTCTTTAAATATTTTAACAAACGTTTTAAGTGTTTCCAATGAGTTTCATTAAAACTATTATTATACTGACTCAGAAAACTTACACTATAGGTAATATCTGGTCTGGTGAGTACAGACAAGTACATCAAGCTCCCAATTAACTGTTGATATGGATACTTTTTAATAAATTTATTGTTTACATCTTTTTCTAATTTCAAGTTAATTTCCATTGGTGTATCTTAATGAGAACAATCTAACAGATTAAATTTCTGTAGAATAGTTTGTATAAATTGCTTTTGGTCAACAGTAATACTATCTTTAGAAACATTTACATGCATTCCCAGACAGTTTGATCTGACCCAAGTCTTTTATTTTAAATTTTGCTACTAACTCATTTATCAACTCTTCATAGACATTTTGACAATTATAGAAGACAAAAAAATCATCTACAAATAATGCTACATAAATCTTTACATTATGATCATTTTTCACAAAGAGACATGGTTCATAGTTTGACTTTTTAAACTCTAACTTTAACAAGCAATCTTCTACACGAGTGTACCAAGCTCTAGCTGACTGCTTGAGGCCATAGACAGCACTCTTTAATTTTAGAACTTTATTGTCACAATTATCAAAATCTGAACATTCTGGTATTTCCATGTACACTGTTTCATGAAGAAATCCATTAAGGAATGCAGTGGGTACATCAAGGTGGTTAATTTTCAGACCTAGTTCAACACTTAAAGCTAACAATAATCTAAAAGTAGAATATCTTAAAACTGGTGAAAAGGTCTCATTAAAGTCTATGCCTTTTTTCTGAGTAAAGCCCTTTGCAACAAGTCTAGCTCTAAAACGCACTTCACCTTCACAGTTATATTTCTTTTTAAACACCCACTTATTTTTTACAACAGTACCTTCTTTTGGCCTATCCACTAGATCCCACGAATCGCTATCACAAAAAGATTTCAATTCCTCTTTCATTGCACGCTGCCATTGATCTTTTTCAGATCCACTTATTGCATCACTAAGAGAAATCTGTTCACCTGACATTTCCACACACATGTTTGCATGGTAGAAATCTGGTTTACGTCTAACACGTTTTTCTGGTGGATTTGTGTCAAACTGCTTAGAGATGAGATTCCTTGCTTCTGGCGATAAAGACAAAGTGTCACTAAAACTGTCATCCGAGTCACTTGATGAATTATCAGGGACATAAGTCTTATCATTTAGATTTTCTTCATCTGAATTGATTACAGGAACTGCATCAGCTGACCCATCAGGTTGCTTGCTCTCTTCAATTACAATAGATGTTGTTAAACTGTCATCTGTATTCTCCATGACAACAACATCTCTGGCTACAATGACATCTCGCGAAATAGGATCATATAAACGATAGCCCTTGACATTCTCAGAATATCCAACTAGGTACATTTTCCTCGCCTTCTTATCCCATTTTCTGCGTTTTTCTTTCGGAATATGGACCATTGCTGGACTGCCGAAGATCCGTAGGTGACTCAAATTCAGCTTTCTGCCAGTCCATATTTCATACGGACTAGTATTCGGGTCTAAGCCTGCTGCTGGTGATCGATTCTTAATATACACAGCTGTGTTTACAGTTTCTGCCCAAAGGAATTTCTCAAATTTAGCATCGTACAGGAGACAACGTGCCTTCTCAACTATGGATCTATTATTTCTCTCGCATAGTCCATTTTGCTCTGGTGTATAACTGCTTGTTTTCTGATGAAGTATGCGCATTGCTTCAGATAGTTTGTCATTTCCATGGAACAAAACTCTCCTCCATTGTCTGATCTTAATATTTTTATTCTCTTTGACTGCTGATTCTCAACAAACTCTTTGTATTGTTTGAAATACATAAATGTTTCATTTTTAGATCGCAGGAAATATACAGTGCACATTCTGCTGAAGTCATCTACAAATAATAGATAGTATCTGGCTTTACCGAGGGATGGATTCTCCATTGGCCCACATAAATCCGTGTGGACCAGTTCTAGGACCTCCTGACTTCTGCTAGTACTTTGAGGAAACGGCAGTCTTGTTTGTTTCCCTTCACAACAAACTATGCAGCTGGCCTTACCATTATCATGGTTATCATCAAAACTAACACCTTCAACTGCTCCATTTTTTAATTTATTTAAATCACTGGCATTGATATGGCCGAACCGCCTATGCCACGTAGTGCTTGAAGTTTTTACTGCTGCTGCTAAGAGTTGAGCCGACTTCACAACATTTAACCTGTATACACCATTTACTAAGTGTGCCTCGCCAATACAATCATTCTGTGAGTTATAAATTACACATCTATGCTGATTAAACATCACTCGGTTGCCGCTCGCAATTATTCTACTCACTGATAGTAAGTTGGTGGTGAGGTTTGGTACACATAAAACATTTTTTACATCAATTGTGAACTCTTTATCGCCGACACATGTCGTTAGCTGAAGGTCTCCGGAGCATAAAACTTGCACAACGGTTTGATTTGCAACTATTATCTCCTTGGTCTTGGGTTGATAACAAACGTTTGTTAATAACTTCTCGTTCGAAACTATATGCGTGCTTGCGCCGGAATCTAAGTGCCAGTCTGATTGACTGAATTCCTTTGTAAGGAAAACTGCACTAAATGCATTTGACTTTGTTTTCTCTGCACCCGGACATTGATTTTTAAAATGTCCAATCTGTTTGCATTTATAACAACGAATTTTTTTCTTCGACGCCATGTTGTCTCCACTAGTATTGGCCGGCGGGCGCGTTCCGTCCAGTCCGCCGCTGCCATGTTGAGCTTGAGCTTTTGCAGTGCTGCCAACACTACGTCTGTGGAACTTTTTGGCGGCAAATGCACCCTCCGACTTAACCTCAAATTCTGCACTCATGTCCAATAACTTTGTTTTAATAGCGTCCGCACCGATATTTATGCCCGAATGCTCGATTGCCATAATCATAGGACTAAACTTTTCCGGTAATCCAGCTAACATAAGCGACCCAATCCACTGGTCATTGATCTCGAAGCCGGTGCAGATTAATTTTTGAGCTGTCTCGATGATCTGGCTGACATAGCTGGTCATAGACTCGCAGTTTTCTAGGCGTATACTAATAAGATTTCTCAGCAAACTGATTTTACGTGAATATCCTGAATCGTCGAACATGTTTTTCAACGTCTTCCACAAGTCGTATGTTGTTGTCGCTTGTTTGATATGCACGTAGATAGAAGCGTCGATTGTCAATATTAGCTTTGCTTTCGCCTTCAAATCATCTGCTATCTGAGCCGGAGTAGCTGATGACAATAAAGGTGCCTTGATGGCATCCGCCATTCCCTCCAACACGAGCACATTTTCTGCCGCGAAACACCAGTCGTCGTAATTCTCACGACCTTTCAATTTCGGGACACTCGCCAAGTAATTAGTAGACATTTTATCGAACACACTGAACTTATATTACTTTTTAATATTTTTATGCGTTGCTGGGCACATAACCTATTATTATTAAAACACAAAGGTGGTTTGGAATCAACTGACGTTTTATTATACACAGATAGTGACAGATCGATTGGTCTTACCACAGATTATTTATGTTACAATACAATTATAACACAGTTAAGTATATGTTAATCAATTTACAGTTTAAAATCCTTAATTCAGGTGGCCATTACTTTGTTTAAATACTAAAACCGTAAGTTATCCGTAATAATTCACAACTGTTCACTATTTTAAAGCGCCTTAAGTTTTTTAATATCGAAAGTATAATCTCTATGCTTATTGCTAGCGATCTGATTAAAAGTTTTAATGAAACTGTTTTTGTCTATTGTCCTGTATGACAAGAACTCTGAGTTTTTTATTTATAGCAATTAAATGTGCATGTATTCACGAATACAAAACACCAAAAATCATTGGTGTACATTAAATTCGATAACTATGCCGACGTCCATATAGAAATTGGCCATGTCCTTTATAATTTCACCAATATGGCTCACCAACACGTCATAATTCTGCAATATCGGTGTATTATTGAATTTTGGTAAGTAAACTTTTGTTTTATGTACATAAATGTTATTATTAAGGAAGTGAATTATTATTGCGCATGTAACTTTATTGTGAATATACATATATCTTTACGTAATTTTTTTAAGCGCCACAAAATACACCTACTATTTCAAACCCTGCCTGGGTTTGTACATTATACTGTACCCGAGTTATGGTAAAATAAAGGTCAACTTCGCTGGCCCAAAATAAATGGGGAACTAATGGCAAAACACGAAAATGCCACAACTAGATTGGACAGCTTTCAAATGTGTCGTGAAAAGAAAAAAATCTTTACTTACGAAGAGGCAGAAGAAGAATTGATTAGAATATTGAATAGAACGGACAATGACGTAGCTGATGATGGAGAATGAACACACATTAATAATACATTAAAGATTTTAATCCTGTAGCTGAAATCTTATTTTCCCGAATTTACGGACTTCATCGGTAACATGTACTAAATTCTGGATGTTGCCGGTCATAATTATAATCACCATATTTTTTTTTTCTAAGTCACTAGCATTACAATCGCTGTCCTCAAAATTTTCATTGCAATTTTTATCTAAAATTATTGATGAAGTTTCAAAATCATAGTTTACGGAACCCGCCGTAAAAGTTCGACTCGTACTTGAACCGGGCTTATTTGTTAGACTTCCTACACTCGTTTCTACTGTTCATATTAATTGCTATCGCTATTTGCTATATTTGATGGTAATCGTGCCCTGGTAGCGGTTTAAGTTAGTTGAAAGAGCTTACTCATTTTCAATTGTACAGCCTTCTGTTATACAAAAACTAAAAAGAACCTCAAATAATCAGCTGCTAAGTAACGAGTTATGATTGATTGATACTAAAGTTATACAGATAAATCACACAGTTATTATGCAGGTTCTAGCGGTCTTGGATGCCTTAATCTGAAAAGCGTATCTTTAATAGTTCTTTTCATGACCAATATTAAGCTTTAAGAGGCCGGCGAACTACGGCACGAAATGCAAACACGAGACGTGAGCAAAATGCGTTTGGAATATTGCTATCTCTGTTCGACAAAAGAAGGCGGGGCCACAGATAACGGGCGCGCTTCGCAGTGTGTGTGAGCGGATAATACTCGATGTACCCTACTTGCTATTCATTCATAGCGAGTCGACAACATTATAATATTCATTATGAGTAATTTTAGGTATGTTCATTATTTGCTTTATTTTTGTTGACTACTTTGGGGAATCGCTAGTGTATGTACAGACTAGTAATGCGTTTTTTGGAAATTTCTTTACCATGCCGATGTCTCAATATTTTAGGATATCTCGACTAATCTTGAGATCTAGGCCTTGTAGAGAAAATCTAGCTAGTAGTACGTCATACAAATAAGATAGGTACTTACCTAAACTTACATCGTTATCGAGCATGACTTGGGCGCATTTAGGATATCTCGACTAATCTCGAAATCTAGGCCTTGTAGAGAAAATCTAGCTAGTAGATACGTCATACAAATAAGGTACAGTTTGCGTCAAATAACTGCCGCTCTGAAGTAGACTACAAATGACTGCGCAGTAGTCAATCTGCCTTATAAAACAGTAGCGCGCATGCCAGTAGGTACCTACGCATGCGCAACCTAACTTCAGAGCGGCAAAATTATTTGACGCGAACTGCACCTATAGGTAGGTACATCGTTATCGAGCATGGACTTGTGGGTAAATCGGCCGACAGACGACGCTAGAGTAGTCACACGCACGTCGCGTAAATATAAATTATTGGGATATTTATTATTATAATGAATAGGTACAAGTCAAATAGTAAAAGTGTTATACAAAGTATCTAAGCATTAGTAAAAGACAAATATTCCAATAATTTATATTTACGCGATGTCCGATGTCCATGTCTTCAACCAAATCAAAATCGTAAATAATATTCAAAGTCCGTAAACAAAACAAAGGTCGTAAGAATGTGGGTTACTCGATACCAAATCACAAGGCAAATCAAAATCCAATTTCACAGCATAGGTCAATAGTGTCAGAAATATTACAAATTAGCAAACAAATAAGTACGCACGCGCAACACAGTAAAGTAATCGTCTAACACTGACAACAACAAAACATCCTGATCCTGAATTCCTGAACGAACCCCGCCCAACCCCCGCCGGCGCCCAGCCGCGGCGCGTGTACAAGCACGTTGCGCTAGTGGGAGTACACACAGCTACCGTGAGCTATACGACCACGCACACATTGACATTTGCTTGACGTGATAGCACTATTAGCTATTGAAAATTTATGATAATTTTGGATGTGTTCCGTAATACCAAAAATGATGAATGAAAACTTAATGTTTTTCCATTTCTTTTTCTATAATTTGTTTCTTGATAATATAAGCTATACTTGTGATGAAACAATATTACAAATATTGTTGTTTATAATAAAGAAAAAACAATTTGAAAACAAGTCATTTACGCTGTAAAAATGTACGAAATGCAATTCGCTTAAACTTCATAAAGAGGTAAGTTTTTGAAAAAAAAATGAATTGGAACCCTAGATAAATACTGTCTCAATCCGAATATCAAATTTATTTGGTGGAAATACGCTCGAATTGCAAATGATTTAGGTATTACGTTTGTATGGACAATTCAACGGTCGCCGCGTTCTTAAGAAAGAAAATCAGTGCTATAAAGAATTTATTTAGCTTAAAGAGTAATAATAGCCCAAAAACTATTCAATACAGCATTTATTTGTCTGTCCTAAAGCTCTTATCTGTTTTATACTTATATCTGGCTTATGTGTTGCATAGCCCTACTAGCATTTTGAGGTGTGACACCATTATTTTTATATTAATATTATATATGTCGCCGCGAAAGCTTTTACCTATAAAGATCATATCATAATCTTATGTGTAACTATTTATTATAATTGTTATTCTCAATGAAGTTCCTGAACTATTAATACTGCTACAACCATTTATGTTCAAGCGCCATCTATTGCCGTTTGTGAAATCAAACTCACAGTAATTAAACAAACATTAACCAATTTCGATGTTGGAGTTAAAAGTAACGTTAAAATTAAAAGGGAACATTTAGTTAATGATTTTTGGGTTTTGTCATAATAACAATAATTACTCATTTGATATAGTAAGTTTGTTTATGACACAGCGCTACCTCTGCCCAAAAATGGCGCCGGCTGTGAATTTTAAGATCAATAATTGAATGTTATAATTTAATGCAAGGACTAAATAAGTTTCAATAATAGAATACAAACTATAAAGTAATAAGATTATTTTACACAGGAATTTACTAATGAATACTTGCTTGATTACCTACTTACATTTCTTGTAATGCCGGAAATTGATGAATGGTAATATAGAAGTAATGAAGCTTCTAATTAAACTTTAATTCTGGAAACGCCTTTGTATGTTGAATTGACATTGTTTAATTATAAAAGAATTAACTGATAAGCATTTTAGCATTGTTTTTAAGTTGTGTTGAACTAACTAGCTAATAAGACTGTATTCGATGACGCGTACTTCTGACGACTAGAGACACAGGCACGCGCGCACAATGGCGCCGGTGTGTGGATAATTGAAATGGAATGTAATCTGTAACATAATGTTTTGATTTAAAAGAGTGACCATGGAGTTTCTTGCCCGTTCTTCTCCATAAGGAACCTACTACGTTTTGGAATGGGCGACTAGCTTCACCAAATAACTCAAACGAAAAGTGATGACTGTAAAGTGATAATTTAAAAGTGCCTGTAAATGTTTTAATTGAAATAAACGCTTTGAGTTTGAGTTTACTATTGTGTGTGATTGAAAACCAACGCTCAACGAAGAATAAACCGGAGACTGGTCAGAAACGGCACAGGATAGGATACCCGTCGTGTCATCAGAAGTGGGATCGTACAATACGGTCCCCTTCCGCTCATGCTTATGCCGGACATCCAAATCCAATGCGAGGCCTGCTTGCACGGCCATGGCCGAGTGCGTGCCAAAAGATTTTTCTCTGAAATCGCCAACATGATGCATTCCAAGAGTGAGCGACTTTGTGGCCAGCCACAGCCAACTGAAATATTTCTTCCTTCCTACGACCATGATGGCAAGAGGTGCTGGTAGTGGCAATGGACTCATAAAGAGGAAGATATTGGAGGGAATGATTTTCCGCAGAGACGCACATAATGAACTAAATAGTTCTGATGCCAGTAACCTAGGAGTTGGCTGCATTCCCATCCATGTGGCTGGTGGACGGCAATATGCCTACTTTAGTATGATCACAACTGATGCTGAGATCACAATAAATCTATACCTACCTGTTATATGATGGCTATTCTCAAGGAAGAAACAATACTTAAATAAAATTAAGAAACAAATGATAAAATTCTAGATGACCAGAAGCCTAATAGTGCAAGCAAAATAACTTGTACAGTACAGAATGACCGAAGCAGCAGAACAAACTAAAATTTGACACCACAAATGCAAAGATTAAATACTCCGTTGATGAATTTCAACATCAATCTGGGAAGTATTTTGTTTTATTATTTTGATATTGTAGAACTTAATTATTTGCTAACAGTCTTTGAACTATGTTCATCACACACTGGCAAGGTTAATATTACCTTTTGCTTGACAACTTGTGGAAGTAAAATAACAACACAAGATAAATTATTCAACAAAATAAACTCATTACAATGTCAATGTTGTTATTCTAATAACACCTGTAATGTGTCATGAACTTCTCTTAAGAAATGGAACTCATCTCCAGGCAAAGTGTTTATTAGATAAAAATGAATACTTTCCAATTACCTAAAGTAAAATGGCAAGTAAAAGTAACGAGTCTTTGTCAATTAACCAAGCGATAACAAAGTTTCGATTACAGGGAGATTTGACTGGGGATTAGTTTCCAAATAAGGCTGTAAACATTGAAACATAGTAGACAAAATGTTGCAAGATACACACAGAAACATTTTGATATGAAATTCATTTGTGAAATATGTCACGAGATAAGTATGAACCATCAAACAAGAAGTTGTGTGACAATGCAAACACAATATTTTGATACATTGACAGAAAGCTTAGTATTCAACATATTTTTATGCATACACAGGAAAACAACCAATGCACTGTTATTCATAGTACTTCCCTTGTGTTTACCTTTCTCATCTAATTCTAATTAACTTAGTTTAACTTTAATTGGCTATTATTACTTAACAATTGATTAATTGAATTATTTATCACTACTAGCTCCTTCTAATCTAAATATTAGTAGGAACATCTGTTCTTACACTGTTATTTATCTGCATTACTTCTCATATTCCAGATTCCAGGTGATTGTCATATCAAAAACAAAATAATAACCTACAGAACTACTATCAACAATATCATAACAAATTGCGAGTAACCCTAAAGGAACTTGAGTCTTCTAAGCTGCAATGCATGCAAGCATGTGGAAATGAAAATCAACGTTGTGACAATACCTTCCAGAAAAATAAGCTGGCTGACCCACGCTTACATCACCGGGTTTTAGCTACACAATACCATCAACTTCAATATAAAGCATCAACATTGAAATAGTGCCTTAAAATGGCTTTTTGAAGCATATTTCAGATATTGAAACTAAATTCTGTACCTTCTATAAGGCCCATCTCTTTTAGAGTATGTCAACGGTACCTATATAAAAATGAGAGCTACCTCAGCAAATCGATTGTTGATCAAAGTCGCTTTAAAAGCTGACTCAAACAACAACTTCAACCACTTTAGCTTGTTGAATAAATGACCATGTCGCCAGCCCAGGAGCAACCAACTGACATTGCACCAAATGGCCAACTTGAGGACAGCCAACCAGAGATGACTGTTCTAGCTGTTCCACACAACATAGCTAAGATAAAAGGTGAGGAGTTTTCAAACTACTTTCTACTGACCTTGCCAACACTGCTTTCATGTTGTATCAAAGGCTCAATACAATAGCCAAATCAACAAGTACATGCCTACATGATGCTCACATGTGATGCGTATCATGCACCAAAGTACTGTTTGAATTATTTTTACCATCTTTATATTTTACAACTCTACCTGTAACAATTAATTCTATTCAATTGTAAAGTACTATTAGTATCTGTGGGGGGTAACTGATAACTGACTCACTGATAAATACTCACCCCAAACTATTAGTCCCCATGGAGGTTAACTAATAATGATCACAACAAATAATAAACTATTAATAAGCCCTTGAGGTAACAAATATTGAAAACAATAAACTACTAGTAAACCCTTGAGTTAACTAATAATGAAAACAATAAACTATTAGTAAGCCCTAGAGGTAACTAATGAAAACAATAAACTATTAGTAAGCCCTTGAGGTAACTAATAATGAAAATAATAAACTATTAGTAAGCCCTTGAGGTAACTGATAATGAAAACAATAAACTATTAGTAAGCCCTAGAGGTAACTAATAGACAATACTCTCATGTTATCCTGCTGGGTCCACGGCGGATAATACCGCCCAGAGCCTGGTTCCTTATATCCTGTCAAATACAAGACTTCGTGCCTGTCACGGAGCAATGGTCCTAAACTCCTTACCCTTTAATCCTGTCAAATCAAAGACTTTGTGTCCAGCACAGAGCGGTGTTCCTGATCCTATCCTATTATCCTGTCAAATCCAAGACTTTGTGTCTACCACAGAGCATTACCTTCCCACGAGAATGAACAAACAATAATTACTTACCTACACTTACGTTCCCTATATCCTGTCAAATAAAAGACTTCGTGTCTGACACGGAGCAATGATGGTTGTAAACTGCTTAACTTTGAATCCTATCAAATCAAAGACTTTGTGTCTATCACAGAGCATTACCTTCCTATAAGAAGGAAACTATTCAGCTAACAGCTGATCATACAATACTACTACACACTATTTCTAATAAGTGTGATGATTTAAGTTGCAACATCAATGCATTCAATATTTCAATTACAAATTTAGTAGATAGCTGATCTTATACAAGCTATCAATGATATCTAGAACTCATTAATACCAAATCCTATGATTCTATGAATATCAAAAATTATAACCAATCAATGGTAACTAGAACTCATTAATACCAAATCCTATAATTCTATGAATAACAAAAATTATAATCATAAATCTTTATTTAAGTCAGCATCTACTAAATAGAGAAAAGTAAATGAGGTACTGATCACCCCACTCTTCGATAGGACATGTTGAAATTGTAGGATTATACAAGGAACAACATCCTGCATACATATGAAAATGACATGAATTAGCTAACAATAAACTGAAACACAGATTGCCATCAATTACATGACATGAAGCACTAGTTATTTTTAACAGCATTGCATGCACATCTTTATATTGTAATCTACTCAGGTTACAGGAAAAACATTGATCTTTATCTTTATTGCAAGTAGAGTACTAAGTCTCTGTAGCTGTATTTATGTAGGTGTTCCATGTTAAAGACATTCAATATTTCAATTTAAGACAACTTTAGTAGACAGATGATCTATTACAAGATTGCAATAAGAACTAAAACTCTCGATTCCATTACCAACTTCTATTGTTTCTGCACATGCATGCGAAAATTAAACTATTCAGATAAACAGCTGGACATGCAATTTCAATGAACAAATCGCAAGTAAAATACCTAGAGCAGGTAGCTGTGCTTTGTTGCATAAATGCAATAAATATTCCAATTAAAAGCGAACTGAGTAAATCTCAGATCTATTAAAAGCTTTCAATGTTAACTAAACTGCCCGATACCAAATCCTACACTTATTGAATATAGTAGGATAATAAAAACAACGATAATCTGCCGACAAAATTTAACTCCACTGTTTCAGATAACAAACTATTCAACTCTACAATGAGGGCAGGATGCAGGATCGGCAGGTGCAGAGCGCGCACCGCCGATCAGAATGGCCGTGTCGCCGCGAAAGCTTTTACCTATAAAGATCATATCATAATCTTATGTGTAACTATTTATTATAATTGTTATTCTCAATGAAGTTCCTGAACTATTAATACTGCTACAACCATTTATGTTCAAGCGCCATCTATTGCCGTTTGTGAAATCAAACTCACAGTAATTAAACAAACATTAACCAATTTCGATGTTGGAGTTAAAAGTAACGTTAAAATTAAAAGGGAACATTTAGTTAATGATTTTTGGGTTTTGTCATAATAACAATAATTCCTCATTTGATATAGTAAGTTTGTTTATGACACAGCGCTACCTCTGCCCAAAAATGGCGCCGGCTGTGAATTTTAAGATCAATAATTGAATGTTATAATTTAATGCAAGGACTAAATAAGTTTCAATAATAGAATACAAACTATAAAGTAATAAGATTATTTTACACAGGAATTTACTAATGAATACTTGCTTGATTACCTACTTACATTTCTTGTAATGCCGGAAATTGACGAATGGTAATATAGAAGTAATGAAGCATCTAATTAAACTTTAATTCTGGAAACGCCTTTGTATGGTGAATTGACATTGTTTAATTATAAAAGAATTAACTGATAAGCATTTTAGCATTGTTTTTAAGTTGTGTTGAACTAACTAGCTAATAAGACTCTGTATTCGATGACGCGTACTTCTGACGACTAGAGACACAGGCACGCGCGCACAATGGCGCCGGTGTGTGGATAATTGAAATGGAATGTAATCTGTAACATAATGTTTTGATTTAAAAGAGTGACCATGGAGTTTCTTGCCCGTTCTTCTCCATAAGGAACCTAGTACGTTTTGGAATGGGCGACTAGCTTCACCAAATAACTCAAACGAAAAGTGATGACTGTAAAGTGATAATTTAAAAGTGCCTGTAAATGTTTTAATTGAAATAAACGCTTTGAGTTTGAGTTAACTATTGTGTGTGATTGAAAACCAACGCTCAACGAAGAATAAACCGGAGACTGGTCAGAAACGGCACAGGATAGGATACCCGTCGTGTCATATACGTTTTTAATCGACTTAAAAAAAGGATGTTGTCAATTCGATTCCTATAAAAATTTATTGGAACTGCAATATATTTACAAAATGATATAATCTATTAGGGCTTCCAAACAAATATACAACATTTTCTAGATAATTATGTATGTTTTGTATGTATCCATGTTTGTCAACGCAGTTCTCCGAAACTATTAATAGGATTGTGCCCTTTTTTTATTGGCTTACTTTTAAAATATTATATTTTTATTTTATTTAAGTAGGTATATTTACTATTTTTAATTTAAGTAAAAAACGCCGCGAATCAAAATACAAACTGGATAGACGACTGTGACATGAAAAAAATATCACTTATGTAGTATGCCACAACTAGATTGGACAGCTTTCAAATGTGTCGTGAAAAGAAAAAAAATCTTTACTTACGAAGAGGCAGAAGAAGAATTGATTAGAATATTGAATAGAACGGATAATGACGTAGCTGATGATGGAGAATGAACACACATTAATAATACATTAAAGATTTTAATCCTGTAGCTGAAATCTTATTTTCCCGAATTTACGGACTTCATCGGTAACATGTACTAAATTCTGGATGTTGCCGGTCATAATTATAGTCACCATATTTGTTTTTCTAAGTCACTAGCATTCCAAGCGCTGTCCTCAAAATTTTCATTGCAATTTTTATCTAAAATTATTGATGAAGTTTCAAAATCATAGTTTACGGAACCCGCCGTAAAAGTTCGACTCGTACTTGAACCGGGCTTATTTGTAAGACTTGCTACACTCGTTTCTACTGTTCATATTTGTTATCGCTATTTACTATATTTGATGGTAATCGTGCCCTGATAGCGGTTTAAGTTAGTTGAAAGAGCTTACTCATTTTCAATTATACAGCCTTCTGTTATACAAAAACTAAACAGAACCTCAAATATTCAGCTGCTAAATAACGGGTTATGATTGATTGATACTAAAGTTATACAGATAAATCACGTCAGTTATTATGCAGGTTTCAGCGGTCTTGGATGCCTTAATCTGAAAAGCGTATCTTTAATAGTTCTTTTCATGACCAATATTAAGCTTTAAGAAAGAAAATCAGTGCTATAAAGAATTTATTTAGCTTAAAGAGTATTAATAGCCCAAAAACTATTCAATACAGCATTTATTTGTCTATCCCGAAAGCTTTAATTACTTTGTAATAAAGCTCTAATCTGTTTATTTGTACATTTTTTTACTGATATCTGGCTTAGGTAAGTGTTGCATAGCCACACCATTATTTTTACATTAAAATTATATACGTTTTTAATCGACTTAAAAAAAGGATGTTGTCAATTCGATACCTATAATAATTTATTGGAACTGCAATATATTTACAAAATGATATAATCTATTAGGGCTTCCAAACAAATATTAAACAACATTTTCTAGATATGTATGTTTTGTATGTATCCATGTTTGTCAACGCAGTTCTCCGAAACTATTAATAGGATTGTGCCCTTTTTTTATTGGCTTACTTTTAAAATATTCTATTTTTATTTTATTTAAGTAGGTATATTTACTATTTTTAATTTAAGTAAAAAACGCCGCGAATCAAAATACAGACTGACGACTGTGACATGAAAAAAATATCACTTATGTAGAAAAAATGTAATTGGCCCGTTTTGCCATTATTTTGTTATCGCAACGTAACTAGTGAAGTAACCATACGACTCGGTACTCGATAGTCACGATAAATCGATTCAAGTTTGTATGAGTATTAAAATTTGTTAATGGCTCTGCAATTTTGTAAAAAAAATCTCCGGCTAGTTGCTGCTTGAAGCGGAAATAAAAGGTTGCTATTTTCATTTCACTCATAACGTGGGCAAGACAAAATCAAAAACATCATAACGCATAATTGCACTTTCTGCCATGACTACCGCCACATCTAGTGGACGAAGGTTGGCAATATATAATTAATGATACTCCTGATTCGGCCAACATACAAAAATTTAAAAAATATTTTCAGAATAGAGAAGTCTAAATTTAAGCGAACTTGGTCTGTTTTTGGGCAGAGGCATAGAAAGTTGGTATAAAGAAAAAAAGAAAAAAAATAACAAGAAATGACCCCCGGGATAATCAACTTACTGAGAATTTTACTGAAAAGTGATTTTACTAAATTAACAAATAAACGGACAAAGGAAAATGTAATGAGAGATGAGTTCATAATGTATGTTAACTAATGGTTGAATTGAATGTTCGTATTTTTTAGAACGCCTAAGATAAAATTGTAAGATACCTATTAAAATGCAAAACAGTTTTTACTTTCATTGTACTTATGTCTGTTGTTTTCTCAGCTGTCAAATATTTCTGACCAACGGGAAAAAAAACCCGTTGGAAAGACTAGTCTGACCGTCAATCTGACCACTGGGAAAAACCCTGTAATGTTGCGATGACATCTCATGACGTACTGAGCCATATAGTCTGGCCACGCTAACACTGCATCGGTAAAAAAATGGTGGAATTTGAAAATCTATAGATGGAAACACTGCCTGTACTGCGAAAAAATAATTTGATACTTTCGTATTTTATTTGTTTTTGATAGGTTATTTTGTTTATATTCTGATTTTTTCCTGGTAAAAAATATTTACTTTAGCAAGATGCAGTGTGGATTTGATACAGTGTGGTCATCGTATGGATGTAGAGCTTATGTACGACGCAGGATGAAATTCAAGATCCTCGTTTACCAAATTTTACCAACACATTATTAATACTTTAACCTGCACCCTAATTACGTAATACACGTTCTATCCTAATCTGGATCGGTGTGAAACAAATTGCTAATCGATTGCTTCATAAGTCGAAAAAAATCTGCTCAACAACGTAAATAACGCAATGAATGTTGTTGAACTGTTAAATTAAAACATATTAGTCGGAATCGTTTACGAAAGATTCTGACCCGTCATTGAAGCAATCTTTTTTATATATTGACTAGCTTTTGCCCGCGGCTTCGCCCGCGTGGAGGTCGGAAATTATCCCACGGGAA
Source organism: Eupsilia transversa (assembly GCA_914767815.1). Lineage (NCBI taxonomy): Eukaryota > Metazoa > Arthropoda > Insecta > Lepidoptera > Noctuidae > Eupsilia > Eupsilia transversa. Next base: position 6,751,260 of record OU611880.1, read on the forward strand.
CGTACTACCTACCGGGATAAAAATATATCCTAGATCCCATAACCTATGTCATGGTCTATCTAGGCGTTACAGAAAGGTTACAGACATGAGACAGCCAGTAACTTTCGTACGTATAATATTAGTGTGGATAGTATGGACGGATGTATGAAACTGTGTGAAAGTCTTATGAAAAAAATATGACACATTTGCCTGTGAAAGGTGAACAACGTCTATCCCAATCTGTAAAGAATTATGAATAAAACTGGAATATCTTATCAATTTTTTTTGGTTTTCCTATTTTTTGCTAAAACGTAGATTTTGTGGTCTGGATACTCGTAAGCACGCCACATACAATGGCTGCACTCTTTTTAAATTGGAAAGGTAAATCTGTCGGAATTATTGGAATACGGGGAATATTAACATTTTTTTTTTTTTACTATTCCTGACATAATTATTGCTTTTACAATATTCCGCCTCAGGTGAGTAATTTGTAACCGTGTGTCATTACATTATCTTGGCGCATCAAGATTACGCATTAACAGAACTGGAACAACCCACTTTCAGCCTCAGCGTATGCGAAGGCACTCCTGATAACTCTAAAGAGTTGAGAAATTCAACAGGGTGATGTTACTTGTTCGGTGTCGTTACTTGTTCGGTGTCTATGACATTGTGTAGGAGTACCGAGAGATACTCCACAACATCACCTTCCACATGTGACTTAATGTTTTCATTAATCTTTCCCACAGTTTCATTCGCCGGTGCCAAAATTGTCCTTTCACACAACCATTCTCTATTCTCCATATTAGTTTCCAGATCGCTCAGATTATCTGAAAAACAACGTCTATCCACGTTGTTGATATGAACAATATTACAGAATTTTCAGATTAATGTAATCATGCCGTTACCAACTGTTACCATTCGGTCATCGCTAATTTTCAGAAGTGCTGCCGCATATTGCCCCGATTCTATATCATTGTGCAGTTGTACTCGCATAATTGTAGTAAGACAAAACTTTTTTATATGCTCCCATAATGTCGACGTGTTTAGTCATGCACTTATTTCATCTGCCGGTGATCCCCTAGTTATTACCGGCAGAGTCTGTCTAAAATCTCCGGCTATCAATACCACCATCCCTCCCATGCGTTTCAAGCCAGGTAGTAATAACTTTTGACCGGGTGGACCGATTTAAATGAAATAAACACTAAATGTAACCTCAAGATACGGACTATCACTATATTCTCAAACCCTTAAATCTCTTGAAAAGAATCACTGAAAAACAATATTACATGTGAATTTTAAAATCATCCCCCATTCTACCCTCTTGAGGGATGATTTTTGAAAAACGGTAAAATACGTAATTCTTTATTTGTTACCTAAAGCATACATTTAAATTTTCATAGCCCTAACTTAAGAAATGATAGGTTTCCCATACAAACTTTCATCCCCTATATCCGCCCCCTTAGGGTTATTTTTGTCTCCTTGTCAAATTTTATCGAAATCCGTCCAGTGGTTTAGGCGTGAAAAGGTAACATACAGACAGACAGAGTTACTTTCGAATTTATAATATTATATAACAGGCGCAGAGGTCGATCGATCAGGTTAAGCTACACTTGCCGCGGTTGGTCTGTGGATGGGTGACCATCTTTACATACAGAGACCCGTCCGTGCCTCGGAAAGCACGTTGCGTTAGCTTCCAACCATAAGCCTAGATAGTAAATTTAGTGATTTTTCGCTTCAACTTCATCCCTCTTTTTAACCCTTCGGTGGTGGCATTATCATAAACGGTGAGACACGTATACATTAATTTTCAATCGTTAGCCTAAACCCAAAATTTGAACATCCTATCTTCAAAACTCGCGGACTTTCATATAAACTTCCATCCCCTATTTTACCCCTTTAGGGGTGGAATTCCCAAAAATCCTTTCTTAGTGGGTACTTGCTCTTCAGAAAGAACACACCCTCAAAGTTTCATGTCTTTAGTACCAGCGGTTTGGGCTGTGGGTTGATACATCACCCAGTCAGTCAGTCAGTCAGTCAGTTTACCATTTTATATTAGATTCTCACTATTGATGGTAACTTCTTGTAGAGCCTTTAGCTTCTGAAGCGCTGCTTAAAGATTAGGTTTTAATTCTTCACTTATTCCACCTGGAATTTACCAATCATAAGTACGTGTTACAAATTTACTGTCTATAGTAGTTTCACAGTGAGTGATTCCCACATAACCATAAGGTTTTTTGTTTTGTTTCACTATGTCGTAATTTGACACGATCTTCTTGTAAACAACAGGCGAATGAGTATTTGAAAAAATGTGCTTACAATAGATAAATATCTATTGGGCAAAAATCAAAAGGCAAAATATCAAAATCATTAAGTCTATGTATATTTTGTATTTGAGTATGGTAAAAGTATACCATATAAAACACCTTTTGGGGTTGCCCATTTATTCCAGTGCAGAGTTAGCGTGGCCAGACTCATCTCGCGAACTAGTCTAAATGTTGCCTCATAGGTATTACTCATTTCTGCACAATAAAATTATGTGTGAAATGGAATCAACGAACTAGTTGGCCTATAATATCAAAAGTATTTCAAAACACATTTACCATTGTCATGATTGGTACCTTTCCAAGGTTATGGCAGTAGTAAGCTGGGGTATATTGAAAAGGAATGCAGAATCCGAAATTAGATGCTATCCCGACACCTAATGCCGCAATATAACCGTATGTTTGCCAGGGCTCAGGGGCATCCTTAGACTGCAATAAGAACATTACAAATAAACTCTGGCACACTTAAAATATCAAGACACACTCCGAATTTAAAACATAACCAATATGTAGTGCGCAGCAGTGCCTTTTTTTTCTTGGAGATCATTCATGAAACTGTAAAAAATTATATATGGTAATCCGTAGGCTTGATAGGTGTTTAAGTTAAGTTAAAATAACTCTTTTTAGAGCATACTGCACCACTATGTACACAAATGCAGTCTGAGGACCGACTACACGCAAAAATCTTACGGTACCCTTCGTGTCCACTTTAAAAACTCGTTCAGGATGATGTTGGGGCTCCCCCGCTATTGTAGGACATGGAAAATGTTTGCGGAGCGCTTTGATTATTTCTACGCGCGAATGCGCTAGCGAAGCACTTCGCTGGCCGCGGTCGAGGGAAATCCATCATTTAAATTAATTACCTATATTTGTAAATGTACACGCCTAATAATATTATGTTGAATTTGAATTGTGTGGGTGTGTGTCAAAAAGTTATATTACCATGAGCAGTACAAAGGGACACCACATTGAGCACGCTGCCAATGCAGTGGTCAGGTTGCAGAGTATCGACGCTACAATAACAACTATTAATATCCCAACATTCCAGGGTTTGAAATTAATAAATCGACCAATTTCGCTAATCTCATGTTCAAATTTAATCAATGTAGCGGCATGAAGAATGGCATAAGTACTCCCTGAAATACAAAAAAATATAATGTCATCATCATAGAAGTCTGGAAAGTTACGTAAGTATGTAGTAAAAAAATCACCAAAATGGACTACTCTGTAAAAAAAAAGATATGCGTGGTCAGTGTCATAGGTATATGAAAAATAAAAACAAATAATTATACTTGTCGACTTCATTCTGAAATGTTCTGAAATCTCTCGATGCGGGGCGCCGCCCGGTGCGGTGCGGACTAACAGAAAAGTTGGTGCCGCTTTTTTTTAACGAAAAAAACTCGCATGAAAATCCGGCTGCCTCGACGAGCCGTATTTTAAGTATACTTACCACTTCATTCTACTCGTTTAAGGTGGAAGCGTCAGGGTAGCCCGCGAAATTCAATTTTTCCTACGTTCCTTTTTTTGCAATTTTCAGTTCTGTATCAGGTTGTAAGTAAATATTAAAAAAAAAGAATCTTGCGGGCTATCCTGTAAGATAAGATTAAGAATTTAGTAGAAAATATATAATTACCAAATACAAATATATAACCATAGTTTATATTCTTATCAATATACCGCCACCATAAAATGCCCGATTCCGGTTTAAGAGGTGGCAAATTACTTTTTTCTGAAACAATAACATTTCATGTTACCCTACTTAAATGAATTATTTTTGCCCATTTGCACATTTAGTCGGGTTCATTATTTGTAAACTCAAGTAAATAACTAAACAAACAAGAAAAGTTAAGAAACTGATAATTATGGCTTTGGAGCGGTACTAAATTACCGCTCCTAAACGTTATGACATAGGTTTTTTTTACTGTTCGAGGGTTAGTGCGTGTACTCGCACTCGTGGTCTTTTTCTATGGATTTATGGGTCAATTTATATTAATCTATAAACTGCTAATAACGGGTCTTGTCTTGTAAAACTACTAGAGCGAAAATAATGTTAACTTACTTTTAGCACTCCAGATCTTCAGAAAAGAAAAGCCTTTAGGTAAACAATGTAAGATTAAAATAAATATTGCTGCAACAGTTGCATCTTTACATCTGCAACGAAGGAACACATGTATCTCCAATAAAGTATAATATTCGTCTGACAGCAAACCATTTTAAACCCCAACGTATAAAAGCCTGTTCAGCGATATGGCTATCGCGCTCGGTAGCAATACCGAGTCGGTACGCGATACCGAAATCAGTACGCAATATCCCCTGTCACGCTCGGTAGCGATACTAGTCCGTCATCGGGTTAGGCAGTTTTGTGCCGCCCATAAGTAAACACGAGTACACTTCGCGCGTGACCGCTGAAATTTATAATTTTTATAATGGATAGCAATGAAGAGGAAGCATCATTGTCATTAGCTTTACTTGACCCACCAGTAAAGAATAGAATTTGGATACCTACACGACATAAATCTAGAAAATCAAATTCATTCATTTTACACAATGTGTAAAATGTCATTATACTCACGTTTAAGTCGAGATGAAGAAAGATCGGTTTTACATTTCATTCAGAATGTCGACCGAGAACTTTGATGAATTTTTGCATGCGATGCGACTCGCGGGAAGTGGGCAGTAATGCGCGTTAGCCGCGCGCCACCGCCCCGCAGCGACGCAGCCGCTGCGCTGTCAGGCGGTATCGCCTACCTTGCGCGACGTCGATATCGCGTACCGAATCGGTATCGCTATCGAGCGCGACAGCGATATCGCTTATATCTGAACAGGCCTTAAGTTTGACGGCTGTGTCGAGTCTGTGTCGGATGCCACATCGTATTTAGCTCCCAAACGAGTGGTCCAATTTTAATGAATTTTTTTAGAAGACTTGTTTTTTATATACTATATTATGCTTCATGAAAATAAATTCAGCAGTTTTTTATAGCTGTCGAGTCTCTTGCGAGTTGTGTGCTGGAATAGTACCTACTGGGATCGTGCAATGTCGATTCAATGTGATTTAATTTGTTTTTAATTGCTACTGTGCGAGTGATGGGGGAAAGACGAGAAGGCGAAGGTAATATAAAAAAATGTTGAAGTTACTCGGCTGCGAGCTACAACTCGCAAGTGTGAGTAAGTTTTATGATACGTCCACACAGTGCAAGTGCACTGCAGCTACTCGATAGGCCGACTCACACGCTAGCTCGCACTGTGTAAACTAGCCATTATTCTGCATGAGTAGTTGACTTTGAGATGATGAACAAGTAAACATAGCCTGAGGATGGAGAGAAGGAAAGTGGTCACAAGACCTAGGCCTTATAAATCGTAGACCAACCGAGTTTGATCTCATTAGATTGGTCTAGATGAGTACCTATAGTTGGTATACAGGCGGTGTTTGACGTGCCTTATTAAACTACGACCGCAATCACTAAGTTATTACCCTGGTATTGTTGGCTGTATTTTATCTGTAGTATATGTAGCCCATCCTTCCATATATCCGTTCCAGCGGAATATTACAACGAGCAAATAAAGTCCCGTAAAAAATACGGCATACTGCAACAAAAAGAAATAATGAGTCAAGTAAAACATATTGAGAAGAAATTATGGTAAGAAATAAATTTGAACTAATAGGAAGTGTACAGTCACGAGGAGGTAAAAATATGTCGTACGTTTTTACGCGTTCCTCACAAAAAGTTGGCTCAGTAGTTTTGGAGATAAGGGACTGGTAAATTTTCATAAATATTTTCAATTTTCCAGTTTTCCCCCGAAAAGAGACCCTCGTATTCAAAATTCATTTATTTACGTTACTTGTCAGTGTTAGCAATACCAAATTTCAACTAGACTAAAAACTAAGCAAATTGGCTGTGAAAGAAGGACAGCCAGCCAGCCACACAGACACACATGATCTTATAAGGGTAAGGTACGGAACCCTAAAAATAAATACGTAATTAACTACTAAAATATTAAATAAAATAGATTTGTAAGTAATTTAAAGAAAAAGAAGTTTACATGGAAGTTTAAGGGGCCGCCTCCATGAGCGAGAGAATCGCGGCGATATTATCGTGCCACGGAATTACACAGAGACGAAGACAGACAGACGCGAAGAGACGTTACGATGCGTCAACATACAGGCTGACTTTATTTATTTATTTGGTTCACCAACAATTGTATACGACATCTATGGGTGGATAGGTGAACATGCGTTTCCGAGTATTCACCCTATGGTGGCTTGTTTTAGGGTGGATAAACGGAATAACCCAATTTTTTTGGGTTCCGTAGTAAACAAGGAACCCTTATAGTTTCTCCATGTCCGTCTGCCTGCCTGTCTGTCTGTCCCCGGCTTAGCGCAGAGACTGTTAGTATTACAAAGCTAAAATTTGGCATGAGTATACACACATCAACACAATCTAGGGATATTGAACATTTCATTGATTATCTAGAAAACTAAAAAAAAATTGCTATGACTGTAAATGGAAGAATTAAAGATAATTTCATGGCCGATATTTAAACATTAACAACACGATGCGATTTTGTTTTTCTTGCTAATAAAAGTGTTAAATTAACTAAGCCGTAGAAAATTACTGAGTCAACAAAAACTTTTTATTCTTACAAAATTATCAAATTGTATTAAATGAATAAAAACCTTATCAAATCTGATAGTCAGTAATCGGTATTGCCTCCTCTTACATTAATCACACAGCGGCAACGATTTTCCATACTTAAAATTAGGGTGTCAATGTCCTGCTGGGGTATGCGGTCCCAAGTTCTTTGTAAATGTTCGAAAAGTTGTTCTTCTGTTGTCAAGTTGGGCGGAAAATCCCTCAATGCTCTTCGCTGTAACATGTCCCAGGCGTGTTCAATTGGGTTTAAGTCTGGCGACTGTGCAGGCCAATCTAATACCCGAACATCGTGTTCTCGAAGGGCGGCCGTCACCAGCCGCGCCGTATGAGAAGGTGCATTGTCATGCATGAGCTGAAATTCTTGCCCCGTTAGGGCTCTGAGCGGGACAATGACACGTTCCACTACCTCCTCACGGTATCTTTGGGCAGTCATGCTGCCCTAAATCCAAATGAGATGGGTTCGTCCGCCGATTCGTATTCCTGCCCACACCATAATTGTCCAAAATCAAAAATCAAAAGTCATTTATTCAAATTAGGCTGAGAATCAGCACTTTTTGAACGTCAAAATTACATAAGACAGTCCCCCAAAACGGGCCCCACCCGTCACCACTTCCTATTGCTTTAGCTGGGAAGAAGTGGCGCAACAAAATCCCCATCAGCACAGCTGTCTGTTCAGTTAGAAAAATTGATTCTATACAATAGTCGCAAAATCATTTACCTTTCGCAAAACATACATTTAATGAACAGCCATATTTGGTATATTGGCGTGTGTTAGCTGACATATTGTGTCAGCTAGCACACGCCAATATACCAACCAAAACATCGAGAACTAATACTCAAGCAGAAATAAAAAAAACTAAAGGTAAACCGAACTTAATATCTAGATAAAAGCCTCCAGGCATAAAGGGCGTGCCCGCCCACATATCGCAGTAAATGGAAGTCATAAATGTTAAACTAGGACCATCGAAGTAAAATAAATAAACCCGCCTTGGTAAGAGTGGACCTCTTGTGGAAGTTGGAGACGGCTGAATCTGCCTGGAGTTCTCCAAACGCGTGTTCTCCTCGAATCTGGATGAAATCCAAAGCATCTGGATGAAATCATCAGTAAACAGCACCAATGACAATCGTTGGTTACTCCATGTCAAATGTTCTTGAGCCCATAAAAGTCGCCTACCACGATTGCCACGTCGCAGTGCTGGGACTCGTAGCGGTCTGCGAGCATGAAGACCAAATTCATGCAGCCTTCTTCGCACGGTTTGGTCGCTCACCAGCAGCTGCTGGTCCTGCTGGAGTCTTTGCACTAATTGCGTCGATGTGATATTGGGTAGTCTTCTGGCGGTCATTATTTTGGAGAAATCGATCCTGTCTCTGAGTCGTAACACGATATCTACCTGTGTGCCGTTCTGCCACATCCCCAGTAACGCGATAACGTGACCACAGCCTGGATATCACATTTTGGCTTGTGCCCAGAGACTCAGCAACGACGCGTTGAATAGCACCGTTTTCTAACATGCCAACTGCCCGTAACATCTCATCACGACTCAAATGACGGCGTGACATAACGCTAAAAAGCTTAAACAACCAAAGATTAAAGAAAAAAAACCAATTTAATCCGTTTTTCTTCAATTAAAGCACGAAATAATTTTTAATGTAACTTCTTGCAAACTAACGTAATAACAAGATTGCGTTGTGTTTTGTGTGTTTTCATTTGTTTCTCATTAAAAAAAAAAAACTCGATTAAAGAATAGACAAGGACTGTATATAAACTTTTTGAGGAAACTAAAAAGGTTTTAAACAATCAAGCCCATATTCGATTTCGAAATAACGTAATCATAATAAATCATAAATCATTTATTTGCCTGAAACATGGTTACACAAGATGTTAAATTAAATTATAGTACAGGACATATTTCACCCTCATTACGGGCATGCAAAATTATAGTTACATTTACAAGAACTATTTGAATAAAATTACAATTATTTTAATTATTAGAATTTATAAGAAATGTGAAATAAAATTATTAGAATCATTTAAATTACATTCATTTAAAAACAACAGGAAATAGGACGAAGAACTATATTATATTATATTAGTGGATACCAAATCGACATGTGCTTTTATTCAAAAAGTCTTTAAGAGTGTAGAAACTCTCCTCGATTAGCCAGTTTCGCAAGGCACAACAGAACCTTTTATATGGCAGGTCGGTCATTCCTTTGGGCAAAGAGTTATATATTAGAGGTGCCATATAGGCACAGTTCTTTCTGTACAGTTCTAGCTTAGGAACAGGCATTTTTAAGGGGCGGTGGGTAATTTTACGTTTAAATGTATTGTCGTTAGGGGTGAAAAGATGGCTGTGGTATTTGACAAAGGATAATGGGTAATTTACTATGGAGCCCGTACCCAAAAAAAAAATTGACTGTAGCATTATGAACTTTGTCTGTGTTTGTTGCCCTCATGGAGTAGTTAAATTCATATTAAGACAGCATATCTAAATTCACTTGGACAAAAAAGATATGTACCTTTAAAGTTAAAAGATTTTTCGTAGTAATTAATTAATTTTCCATGACACTAAATGATAAATAAATTAAATTGTTGTCGGTACTATTTGTTACTGGAAACGTGGGCCGGGCAAAAACATTGCCCACAGTCGTGTGGCAATATGGTAACAATTAACATTATGGTAATAATCCTACTATGGAAGTTGAATTATTTTAATGAAAAGAAAACATGAAATAAAAGGAAAGTTTTTAATCATTTTTATAAATTATTATAATTAATATACATTAATAATAATTATCAGCATTACTATTATCTTTTATTTCATTTTTATTAAACATATTCTTTACATTTTGAAATATTTTCATTAAAAAAACATTTAAAAAAAACATAAAAAATAGTGGTCCATCGGCATCGGGAACGGGGTCCAGGCTGCCGGTGTTTAGGGCTCTAGGAACCTCCTCACAATGCGTGCCGTGTCCAGGAGTACTGCTTTCGTTGCGTTTCGTACTGCAGGTTGTAGTGCAAGGCAAGTTGCTGGTGGATAATCCTAGCCACTAGTTTGTGTCTGTCAAGTACTCCTCGTTAGCAAGACGAGAACAATATGGCGGATTGATTCACCGGGACGGTGGCATGCCCGACAGATTAAGAAACGATTATTCCCGATGTCCACCACCTGTTTGGCCACCACTGGGGAACAACGAAACAACCTTTTTTTTTCTCGTTGTCCACCACTGGGGGACGGCGAAACAACTTTTATTTTATTTTTAATTATTCCCGTTGTCCACCACTGGGGGACAGCGTCACAACTTTCTAAAGTGTTTCCATTCGCCACCACTGGTGGAGAACTACACGATTTTTTTAACATGTATTTTGGCCACCGATGGGGCACAGTGGCACAACTTATGATCCAATTCCGAATGGCCATCAATTTAAATTATTTTATCTAAAGACCAGTAAAGGATAGCCTAATAAACTTAAGGATTTGGTTTTAGCGAATAATGCTGAAATTATTTTTATACAATTCAAATGTTTACGTAATAATAATAATAAAATAATATTTCTTTTCTTGTATAATAAAGTTAATTATTACATTTTATTTATTTCTAATGCTTATTAATATCTTTAGAAACTACAAATGAATATCACTTCACCAAGATATTTACAAAAAGTGTTGCTATGAGTGAAGAAGAGTACATAATTTTAAAAAGAGACCAAAAATATATCTACTCTACTATACTTGCGCAATCGCAGCATTATAACCGGCTGTGAATAAAAAATATTATGTTTAATTACCCACTTCAGTAAAAAAATAGTAATCAAAGCTTTAATAAGTAGTAGGATGATATTTTAATATTATTATGCTATTATAACATTGAATAAAAGTTGATTAAAGAATATAAGACTTTATTAATTATGTAAGTACCATAAATATTTAGGATAATTATTAGTCTCACCCTTAGCATTATCTGCTAATAAACCAAATCCGGCATAACATAAAGATCAATTATAGACTCTGAGATTTAAAACAATAAAACAAAAACATGATCCATCTCTCCAGTAAATAATTACTTAAAACATTTAGATCTATCATATTTTTTTTAAAATATATACATATTTTAATAATTTGTTAATTAATTAATATTAATTAGTTATATATTAATAATTAATTACATATTTATTTGTTAATATCTTTGTCTGATACCTTAAACCAAGGAAGGTACCTTAAACGTTTAGGTTCGAATATCTTTTTTCTCCAAGTGAATTCAGACATGCTGTCTTAGGATAAATTAAACTACTCCACAAGGGCAACAAAGACCAACATAGTTCATAATGCTACAACTAACTTTGGGTCTGGGTACGCTCTTACCCATCCTCCTTTAGCTACCTCATAAATGTATATGCAGGGTACAGTTAGTAGATTCTTGGATTTAAAGATCGGTTTACAAGATTCCGACCAATCCATGCCGTACAGTGCCCGAATGCATTTTTTCTGTGCTATGAACACCCTCGTGATGTCACAGGAGTTTCCCCAGACAACTATGCCATACCGTATAATGGAGCATATGTAAGCGTGATATACAATTATAGAGGTATGTCTGCTCGTCACGTCTTTTACCTTCCGAAGTGCAAATACAAACTTGTTTATTTTTGTACACAAACTATTAACATGTTCTTTCCATGAAAAATGTGTATCCAGAATAATGCCTAAGAATTTGGCGCTGTTTATCTGTTGTATAAGTGAATTATTGTAACTGATATTTAATCCGATGTTTTTACTCTTATAAGTTTTAAAGTTAATTAGTTTTGTTTTCTCTATTTTTATTTTTAATTTATTTGTGTCTAGCCAGTGAATAACATCTTCTAACGTTTTATATATTTCCGTTTCAAATGTATCAATATTTTTACAGTCCATAATAATAGTTGTGTCGTCTGCAAACAAGACACAATCATGTGTGAGAGCACTTGGGAGGTCATTGACATAAATAAGAAATAACAGGGGCCCCACGATGCTACCTTGTGGCACCCCAGAGCAATTTATTCTTTGTTTCGAGTCAAACTCAACTACGTTATTTGTTACAGTATCAAATTTAGTAACTCTCGTGAATTGTTTCCTGTTTTGCAAATAGGACCGAAACCATAACAAAGAAGACCCCCTTATTCCACATTTTTCAAGTTTTGAGAGGAGTATCGAATGATCAACGAAGTCGAATGCTTTACTTAGGTCTAATAGTAGAGCTGATGTTGGGATTTTATTGTTGATATTATTGATGATGCGATTTATTAAGGTGAAGGTAGCTAATTGCGTTGATCGATGTTTCCGGAAACCAAATTGTTCCGGTGCCAAAATGTCATATTTATTTAGGAAGTTAACTATTCTTTTGAGCATTATTTTTTCAAAGATCTTAGATAGGACCGGAGTTAAAGCAATAGGTCTAAAGTTATTTTTATCTGATTTTGTCCCTTTCTTATGAAGTGGCTTTATTATCGACAACTTGAGCTTGACTGGAAAACATCCTTGTTCAAGAGATAGATTAATAATGTAAGCCAATGGTTCCGATATAAATAGGGCAATACGTTTCAATAAGACGGAATTAATTTCGTCATACCCTGCCGACTTAGAATTCTTCAAGGAAATCATTGTGTTGAAAACTTCGTTTGCATCCGTGGGTTTTAAAAAAATACTTGCTTCGTTACTTTTTAGATTTGATGTACGATGCTCAGACTCATTATTGACATAAGCAGAACCACAAGAATTTTGAACTACATCAATGAAAAAATTATTAAATATGTTTGCTATGTCAGATCCACATGTAACTGTACATCCGTTGTTAACAATATTGTCAATGAATTTACTAGTCTTAGGTACAGTACCATCAACATAGCGTTAAACTACGTCCCAAGTTGCTTTACATTTATTGCGAGAGTTTGTTATGTACCTTTGGTTACAAAGCGACTGAGTGCTATTTATACATTTCCTTAACAATTTGGAATATTTTATATACTCTAATTTATTTTTGTTGCTTCTATTTAAGTAGTAGTTGTATCTTAGCGTTCTTTTGGTTCTACAACTGATTTTAAGACCTTTCGTTATCCAAGAACTTCTGCCGGCTCTAAAACTACTTCTTCGTCTTATTATGGGAAAGCAAAGTATAAAGAACAATGTTAATTCTTCGTGAAATTCATTGAAAGCCTCATTTGTATCTAATCTATTAAATATTTCAGAAAAACTCAAACTGCTAATGCACTCTACAAAACTGACGTTACTTTTGCTGTAGTCACGAGTAGTTGTGAAGTAATGTTTAGATATTTTTCCTATTTGTTTTGTTTCAAATTCAATAGTTTGTGCTGTGTCGTGGTCCGAGAGACAGAAGTTGTGCGTCCTACCTACAGCTCCTGGAATGTTACTAAGAATATTGTCGATACATTTATTTATTCGAGTTGGTTTCTGGATATGACACTGGAGTCCGTAATTGGATATTAGTTCTAGGAATTGAGTACTTGCGGTGTCATGAGCCAGAATATTAATATTAAAATCGCCGCAAATAATTAATTTACGTTTTTTATGGCGTAGTTTAGATAAAATTTCATTCATTTTGTTAAAAAATACATTTATATTGGAATTCGGAGTTCTATAAATACATATAATAATTAGTTTCATTTCAGGAATTTCTAGGCCACAGATTTCAAAATGTTTTTCAATACACAGTTTATTAACATCAGGCATTTCCACGCCTTTGAGGTCATTTCGCAATAAGATACAAGAACCCCCTCTCCGTTGCAATTGCCGGGAAAAAATGGTCGACACATGAAAATTATTAAGGGTTAAAAATTGCTCCTCACCTTTGATTATAAAATGTTCGGTGAGACATACGGCAATAACACGTTTATTTGATTCACTTAGTTCATTGAGGGCTAAGTCTAGATCGTCCATTTTCCCAAGTGCGCCTGCGATATTTTGGTGCATAATACTACACAATGAGGTACTATTGTGTTTACTTACGAAAAAACTGGTCTTTGCCCTTGTTAGTTAGTACGGAAGAATTGTTTATGGAATAATTATTATTTGTGACCGCTGAGAAATAAAAGGGTATTGTGCCTTTACGAGGTTTTAGTTCAGATGACACAGCCGTAGTGGAAAGAATATTGTAGTCTTGGAAAATGTAGTGCGTTATGGTATTAAAAATGTTTTTCATGCCATGTCTATTTAGTACTCCACTTCGCTTATAAAACATTGTGTTGTCGTATTTCAGATTCAAATTGGAATCAACTAATATTGCATAGTTATATTTACAAATGTCTTGGTATAATAAGGTATTAAAAGTCTCAACTCTTGAGTTAAAAATGTTGTTATAACCATTAAATTTATATGTAGGCAAACACAATACTGCGTTAGTGTAGCTAATTGACATTAAAGTTTCCCGTATACTTATAACCAGATCATGATAATTTACAGTTGTCTCAAAATCATGTTCTCCTATAAAAATCAAACAGTAGTCTTCCTTATTGAAGTTAACAAGCTTGTTGTTAAGATTATGGAGTAGCTGTTTAATTCCACAGTTTGTTGAAAGATTATGGCATACATCATAACATGGGAACGTATTTAACGCCAAGGTGAGAATATCATTTACTTCATTGCTACTAATAATACAAAGTTTTTTACTTGAACGATTTAAAACAGATGTCTGGCCGGCATTAAATAAAACCTGTGCTGGTACCTCTGGATGTTTATCGTTGTTTACCACTTGGGGCTGTACATATGAAGATGTACAACAATTTCCGTTCTCCCGTAAAGTGTCGGTTGATGTATTGGTGGTGCCATCTATTATCGCGGCGCAATTTCCATTCTCCGGCAAAGCGTCGGTTGATGTACTGGTGGCACCATCTATTTTCGCGGCGCAATTACCATTCTTCCGTAAAGTATCGGTTGATGTACTGGTAGCGTCATCTATCAAGACGCTGGTGGACGTATTCAGCCCAAGATCGATCACACTCGTGTTGTCTTCGTCATCGAATGTCAGCGTCAAGTTTCTTGACAATCTCTTCCTTGGCGTCATCGATTTCGTCCTGGGTTCTGAACAAATTCTATGAAATGTTTGAGTTTTAAGTTTTTGTTTGACTAGGGCGTCCTTTAGCGACAAGTTTTCTTCACTTAGTTTTACTATTTCTAAATGTGCGCTTTCGAGTTCATTTCTAAGCTGTAATAATTCTTTTTTCAAGTCTTCTTTATCACTATCATATCCAGTAGACAGGTCCGGAAGACTAAGTCTTCTAACTTCTGAGTTTGTAGATTCAAAAGAGAGATCAAATGATTCGTTGACCAGAGTTTTATGCCGACGTATTGTAACATTTTCCTCGGCCATTTTTTATTTTTTAATACCTTGTCATTTACTGGAGACAATTTCAATGTGAAGTGTTTTAGGTCAAATTGCTAATAAACGACAAATGTCGACGATATCAATAAGCGAAGCCACCACGCCACGGAGTGTTTATATGCGTTGTTGAAATTATGGAATACCTCATAGGTTTTCTTCAATGACAGTTAATTTGAATTTTGTAGACAGTTGTCATTCCGAAGTTATTTTATCAAATCTTCACTATTCGGGCAATAATTTATGCACTGCTTAGTTCTGATGCTTATTGTTCCCGTTTATGAGGACGTATTTGATATTGTTCACTTAAGTTAAGTTGTTTTTAGTTTTGTTGTTTTCTTTAGTCACTGAGTTAATAAAAGGTTTAAAAGTCACTTATTCTTGATATTTAGCGTAGATAACACTTATACACCCGTAGTGGCACTTTAACTTACTGTTTTACTATAAATTACGACATATTACGAAAGAAAACTATTTATAATTATTTTAAATGTGTGGAGCACTTGTTTCTGTCCTATTATCGTATCCCTAGACTTTGTTGATGTGTGTACATATTAACTACGCCGACAAAGTGGTAAAATAAAATCATGAAATTTTTTTTTAGGGTACCTCAGCTACCACGTAAAGTGGGGTTTTTTTTTTTCGTCCATCCCATGGTGTGGGGTATCTTTGGAAATTTCGTTCAAAAATATTGTGAGTTTGTTAAAACCATTTTTGGATTGAAAGATTCGTTTGCGAAATATTAAGCTTTAAAGTGCTAATTTTTGTTAGAGTCCCCCCCGTGCCAGATAAACGGTAAGTTCTGGATATGTGGAAAAATTCACAGCAGTAGTATATAATTATAGCGAAATTAAAAGGAAAACTATCACAGCTAAGTAGGCTCTACTAGTTAACGAGTAATTATCGATCAAATCAAATCGATTGTTTTGCAGTTGCAAAAACATGTTCTACCATACATTTTGTTTGGGAGACCATGTTTTTCACGACACGCACTTGGCCGGTTTCATTTTTTGTTCTCCCCACCTACCTCGTCACATCGCATTGCCTGCCCACGCTATTACTTCGTTTTGACTTAGCGTTCTTCCTGACTTTTTTCTTTTTGCTTGGCTCCTTAGGGTCCTAGCGTGATGTTAAATAGCCTATAGCCTTCCTCATGAAATAGGACGATAAAATATTGGGCTCTCAGTTCAGACGTTTTAGTCAAATTCGACTTTAAATTACTTCTTAACAATTAACTTTTGTGTTATTATTTCTTTTTAACTAATTCACTTATGTACTTGTCTAAGTAAAATATTTTAAAGTCGGATTTATGTATTTCTTCAGATAAATTCATGTTTTGCAGATTTCTCAATACACACAATAATGAAGTGAGGGCCCTAGATATACACCGCCATAAATCTGTAATGTCATATTCTACAGATTTGGGAATTTCTTAAAGTATTTAATACATTCTTAACTAAATTCTTAAATAAAAATTATTAACCCAGAGATAGTACTTACTGAGATTTAAACTATACCACTTTATGCACGCGTCTGGATTGAGGGCCCAAGTTATTTAATCATAACAGTTTTAGAAATTCATGGCCTTTTGCTTTAAGTTTTTACTATTTTTAACAAATTTTCCTGTCTTATTTCGTTTCGCAAGGGTTCAAAAAATGGGCCCTCAATCCAGATGCACATCTTAAAATTAATCCTCAACTTATATATTTTTAAATAAATGCTGTTTAATTTTGGACTTAACGGCGGATCCTGCTGAGTTATTTGATAAAAGATCTTAAGGTGGATGCTCTAAGGTAGCCCGTGAATTTCAAATTTTCTTACGTTTTTTGCAATTTGCAGGTCAGTGTCAGGTTTTATGTTGATTTAAATATGATTTGCGACCGTAAAAAATATGGCTTTATAGAATTATAATCATTAGAATCAGCAATACAACTCCTTGAGTTAGAATAATCCTCAAATGTCCTGAATTCATAAAATAGTCATTCAATAGGATTATATGAACTTAGAGAGTTGTATTGATGATTTTTAAGACTATAATTCTATAAATAAATATCTAATACAGCCGCAAATCATATTTAGATCAACATAAAATCTGATACTGACCTTCAAATGGCAAAAAACGTAAGAAAATTTGAATTTCACGGGCTACCTTGGAGCATTCACCTTAACGGAAACACATCATAAAACTTTTATACGTTACCATTTCATGTAGACTGGGGTCGGGTGGTATGGAGCCTTTCTCTCTCTCAACAAGCCTCTTTAATTCTGTGGTATGTGCCATAGACAAGTCCGAGGTTTCGCCATTAGAAGCCCTTTAAGAACATATTTCGTATGAGATTTAGGGAGAAAGCATAAATAGACGGCGAAGTTTCGTGTCAACTAACGAATTTTTAAGATAATAAATGAAATCATTGGAACACTTAAGAACGCAAACCAGCGCGGTATCGCCGTCCAATCTCAATGACAGACTGCAGCGAGACCACTGGTTTCTATGTAACTCTATGTAAACGCTTCCATTGCCCGAGTCTTCATAAGAGTTACATAGAAACCCGGGGGTCAAGTCAACTACTACTACTTCTGCTTGAGTATTAGTTCTCGATGTTTTGGTTGGTATATTGGCGTGTGCTAGCTGACATATGGCTGTTCATTAAATGTATGTTTTGCGAAACTATTGTATAGAATCAATTTTTCTAACTGAACAGACAGCTGTGCTGCTGGGGAGTTTGTTGCGCCACTTCTTCTTCCCAGCTAAAGCACTAGGAAGTGGTGACGGGTGGGCGTTTTGGGGGACTGTCTTATGTAATTTTGACGGTCAAAAAGTGCTGATTCTCAGCCTAATTTCAATAAATGACTTTTGATTTGATTTGACTAATTATTTACAAGTCCAGTAATTTACTAAATTCATAATGGCGTGTAAAGGCTCGCTTCCACTAGGCCTGCCGAGTCGAGGCGAAACGAATCGCAAAAATTATACTTGTGTTAACAGAATCAAAAAATATCTTAAAATGAAGCTGGTGTTCGAGTTAATCGAACTCTCAGCGGAAATGCATAATTGCATCGAATGCTAATATGGACATTCGCTCGTTAATGTGCCAGTTCGCGTTCAGATCTCATTGGAGACACCACGACTCAAAACTATTACCGTTACCATTTTACCAAAAAGGGTTTTTTCGATACAGTCCAGGAAGCTCATTTAAAAATTAAGGAGATTATCGATAAAACCCTGGAGCAGTTAGGCGCAACGCAGCTGCAGGAAGAAAGCCCCCGTAAGACAAAAGCGGAAGAGGTGCAACCATTACCAGGTATACGGGCTAGGCAACCGCTAAGCACTGACCTTCGTTAGCCGGAAGATGAGGCGATGCAGCCACAACCAGGTACCTACATAGTCTCGTTCCTCGCAACTGAGAGAATTTTCTCTTTACCTACAGAGGGCGGTCCAGCATGCTGAACATGTTAATGAAGAAGCAGAACATTAATTTCAAAGCGTTCATGAGAACTGTGAGTAATATACAAGTTAATAAATTCGAGAATCAATGGCCATTCGAGAACGCTCTTAAATCACCGGATAGCTGATGGGGTGAGATTGAAAAACTTCAAGGTGAGGATGGAGGTATCAAATGTAATTCTGCAAGCACGAGGTTCAGTGGATACAAAACGGGGGCACTATGAAAAAAAAGACACAAAAATTTCACCAAAAACCATCGCCTAATCAAGCCTTCGGGACCCGGTGGGATGTGGGAATAGTAGGGTGGGGGAACCTCATAGGACACCTTAAGGGCATTTACCTTGACCTCAAGGTCATTGACCATAAGATCAAGGTGAACATTCCAAATCAAGATCTGCGGTTCTCAGGAGCAGTAACAGGTCAACATTTATGGTTAGTGACTTTGAGGTCAAGGTCAAGCGACCATAGAGGTTAAGGACAAGTGACTGAGCTCAAGGTTAAGTTATTCTGGAGGTCATGATACCTTGGAGGTCAAGGTCGGGTGGCTTTGGAGTTCATGGTCAAGTGACCTTGGAGTTTCTTTGGAATTCCAGTGCCCTGACACTACCAACCCCTTGAGCGCAAAAACAGTTTTTTTTTCAACTTTTGCTTGTATCTCGAAAACAGTATGTTCTATCACAAAAATAATGAAAAAAAATCCCCCCTTAATAACACCCTGTCGCGTAATTCTCAACATGTAGGTAATAATCAATTATGGAAAATTCCAAATGTTTCATATTATCCATAAAAAAAAACATACGTCGTACGAAGGCGAAGTTGACGGAGCCTCCTACTTCTGGGTGGTTTAAAAAATATAACCAAGAAGGGGATGGCTGGTTCTGGTCTGGTCCCCTTCTAACCTAACCTGTCTGAGTGGGGGTGCCCCAAGTCCCAAGCTCACTTCGCTCGCTCTTGCAACCGAAATTCGCCTAGTACAGGAATATTGCATTTTGTACCGATCCCTTCGACATAATTTTTACGGCAAACGGCTGATCGGAGACAAAAAACACCAAGATGCTTTTAGCCCTATATTTAGGTGTCTTACGGCCGGTTTCTTCATCAAAAGTAAAAGCCAAAGTAACGTCTAAAAGTCAAAGCAACGGTTTTTGTTTCAAAATTTTAGCTGTTGCTTTTACTGTCACTTTTGCCTTAACCTTTACTGCTCGATAAGCTGATGTGAAAGCTAAAGTAATTATCATTCTGTCAAAGTTGTACTGTTATAGGTTAGACTTATTCAACACCTGTTTGAGCTGTTAGCTAATATAAATCACTGTGCATTTATCTGTGTAATAAGTAATAAAATGGCATCAAGATCGTCCAGTGAAAGTTCAAGTTCATCAGACGATGAACTTATCGTGCGATATTTAACGCATAGGTGTAAGAGATTCGCAAGGATATTTTTTATGAGACAAGGCTGATCTTCTGTTCCGATACAGAATGCCAAAGGAAACAGTTACATACCTCAATTTATTGTTGCAAGACATACTGACGCCAACCAAAGCTTACGATACGAGTTTACTTATAAGAAAATGAAAAAGCACTATGCCCATAAACTTATAGCATACATCTAACATGTGGTGGTATTTAAAACACCGGTCACCTAAAATTTATATTATAAAATTAAAATCAAATTTAAATAAAAATAGTAAAGACGTTCGTATTTACAAAGCTGTGCTACGAATGCTGTGCTGGGATATTTATTATTTTATTAAGTACTTACCTATATCCTCCCATGTCCTTACCTCTTTGGTTACGAAAGATCTCAATGGTACAAGAGCCCATCGCATTTTTTTTTGCCTTATTGTTTTGCGAAAAAAATCGTACGTTGGTAATTTTGAATCCAACCATCTTTTTTTTTCGTGGTTAGACTGGAAGACGACCCCAACATAGTAGGGAAAAGGCTAGGCAGATTGATTGAGGTTTCGTAATTTTATTACGAATAAGTTTGTTTTCAGCCACTTTGCGTGTCAAATGTGGAATGAGCGCATTTTCAAAAATTAAAAATAAAACTTGTGTACCGGGGTTACAAAAACAAAAATAGACAAAAGAAAATATTGGCAAATACTAGGCCTAATACTAGGTACTTATAGCTAATTTTTTTGACATAGCTGAAATGGGCTCCCATAACACTGTGACGTTTCTGACCGGTACTGGCCACCGAGTCGGGTTCAGGATCATCTCAACTAACGATTTTGTACGCTTTTGGCCGTAAAACGATGAGGCATAGGTTTAGTCGTGGGCTCTCGTACTACAAGGAAGAAATTTCACTTTGACATTTGGCAACACTTGACAATGAAATTGTGGCGCTGCCATGTGTAAAAAAAGCTCCCCGCGATTTTTTGGGGAAATTACTACGTTTATGTAATGGCATCTCTTTTGACTTTTACTTTAGCTGTTAGTTGAATGAAGAAACACATGTGCCGAAGTATCAGAACTGGCCGTTAAACGATAGGATTGAGAAAGTAACATTTTGCGTCAAACAAAAAAAAAATTAAATCCGTGCCGCCTTTATAAGAGGATCCCTTCCGACATCGTTTTTACGAGAAACGGCTGGTCGGAGACAAAAAACACGAAGTCGTTTTTAGCCTTAATGTAGGTGTTATAAACGATAGAATCGAGAAAATAAATGATTTGCAAAAAAATTTTTTTTTGGCTAAAAAAATTCTGCCTTTTTTCCTCAGTGCCCCATTTGCTACACTCCAACCCAATTATCAGGTATGTTGGGAGATTTTAAGCCACAAGTGACTGACACAAGAAATTGATTTTCACGTACCATATTAATATTTTACTGGGACTTCCCAACATACCACAGGAATCACTGGCCATGATCAAGAAACTGCATGACGTAACCAAGGAGACGTTACATGCTATTCAGAATCTGAGAGAAGATTATAGCAACTTGGGATCCACTTTTAGTGCACCTACTAGCGCAAACGCTTGATAACGATACCTTCACCGATTACATAGAATCGGTCAAGAATCCTAGAGATCTACCTGATCTGAAGGAATTTCTGGATTTTTTAGGGCCGTGTCACACCGGAATAGCAGCGGCCGGCGACGACAACAGCGGCCCCCGGCGTCACCGCTGGCGGCCGCGCGGTTCTTCCAGACGCCACGCTCCTAGTCTCCTCTTGATTAGTTTAGTTTCTACATTCGGCGCGTGGCCGCTCGCGGTGCCTTTTTAAGGGATACTGGTCTTTTAAGTATAAAGATAAAGTTTGAAATTATTTCACACTGAAAGTGCTCGCCGCGTCGCTGCCGGTCGCTGCCATTCCGGTGTGACTCGGCTCTTAGAGACGAAATTTTACAGCGCTAGAAGCATCTCGTAGCAAGCAATAACCAGAACCCTTTAGACTACAAATTATGGTCAGTTATAGAGGAAATAACCAGCTCTAAACGGCACGCCGACATAGTGTCTCCTATGAAATCTATCGTAATTCCATGGATTCATCGCCAGACAGATTAAGGGCCTGCATCAAAGCCATAGGTGGCCATTTCGAATATAATTATTTATTTTTTGCGGAGACTTCAATAAATAAGGAAATATAAGTTTCATTGTGATTACAAATTATTACTTCATAAAAAAAAAATGCATTTTCATTTGTAACAGAACTTATGGCCAGTCGAGTTAGTTTATCATCTTTACCAGTTCTTGTAACTAAGTGTTATTAGTGATACAATATAGCTATTTCCCTTAACATTTGAGACTTTCATCTTTTACATTACATTTAAACCATATATCTTATCAATACGAGAAAGATGTGTTAGGTCACCATAGCGCCGAGCACTACTTTTTACCCGACTACGGCGAAGCAAAAAGGAGGGTTATGATTTTGACCGGTATGTATGTATGTTCATTTGTCCCCTCATAACTTTTAAACCACTCATCATAATTTTACAAATGGGGTATCGTTGGAAGCGTCTCGGTCGTCCGCTGGTTATAGGCTATGTGACGTCAAAAGTATAAAAACTAACACCCATGATGGAGTCACACGTAATCTATTCGATTTATCCCCAACACGTGTGACTCCGGAGTTTTAATTTGTCTGTCTGAGATGACTTGTTTATACCTTTTTAGTTGACTTTTTGCTGTAGTTGGGTTTTAGTTTTTATACTTTTTTACAGAAAGTTTTGTGTTTACAGACATATACAACCTCAAGGTAATAGGTCATAATTTATGGTCTTATCTAATTAAGATTATTATTTAACTTACCTGTCAGCAAGATGCATGTGGTAACATAAGTTAACAATAAACATAATCAAAGCTATAGGAAACGCAAACATCGAATATTGTAGGTAGTTAAATATATCTGCGAACTCTTCGTTTGCCGGTGCAGACCTGCGAATAATAAAACAGGTAATGAATCAAAAATGGTACATTATATTCGAAAAAAAAAAACCTATCACTACTAATTTATTCAATGTTTAAATGTACTCGACAAAACAGTATACTTGGAAACTATCAAATAAAACATTTTATTTTTCAAAAATCCTATGAAAGGGAGGCCTGATTTTCCGTCCACAGTGCGGCATCCCGCCACAGGAGCCCGTGGCGCGTCTTTTAATACTGTGCAATGAAATCCCTTTCGATGCCACGGCATCATTTTCAAATCAAAGTAATTTACGTCGTTTTTCTATATCGATACGTTTGAATGTCCATTGGTAAAAATTTAACTCCCTTGCCATGCCGTCCCGTCTGCGTAGGCCTTAAGTAATAACATCCATTCCCTCAGTTTGCGCTGACCCTAAGTAATGCTGAAGACAGTTTTTACAATATACTTACTCTTGATAACATCCTCGAAAGAGAAGATTCACGGGCGAAGAATGCACAATTGCGATACTACCTGAAAATCATAAGTATTATTAGTAATTATTTATTTTTCAAACATTGTAAATATTGAAAAGAAATTTGACCTTTCGCAGCAGCTACAGGAGCTTCAGTCGAGAATCGTAGATTCATTTAAACCTGCCCTAGGACCTTCCTTATCTGATATGGTAAAGAAAGGTGCCAACAACTACATCCAGCCAATAATTAACTTAAATTCAGTGGCTATATAACCGAACGACAAATTGAAGTTATAAAACAAACCTCTGGTTCAAAAAATTATTTGCCCAGAAAAAACGCAACTTCACGGTGAAGGGTCTGCGCAAGACTAAAAACGGCGGAGTGTTAATCAGCACAGAGACGAAGGACGACATTGAAAAGCTGAGACAATCGGAGCAGCTCACAAGTTCGGGTCTAACCGTCGACGAGCCTTATAAAACAAAGCCCCAGAGTAGTCATCATTATGAGTGCTGACAACCATGACAGAAAATGAAGTCTTCACATGCATAATTATACCACCAAAACTTAGCCGAAAAACTCCACAATTTTCCTACACATCAAAGTGGCAACTGCTTGGACCATATTATGCTTAAATTGAATATAACCGATCACAATGCTGCCCTATTAATCATTAACTGAAAGTTACCCGCACAATTTCTAAATTAAACATAAATAAACTTGAAGAAGATTTACGCGTCATCAACTTTGATCCAGTCTATAATTCTGCTGATCCGCAGTTTTGTATTTTGTATGTAATATAAAATATACGACATGCAATTCAGAAAAATACAGTAGGTATATCAAGATTGAGTCGTAAAAATTGTAACATAAAACCCTCGATCACGACAGGTCTTTTTCGTTGTAGGAAACAGAGTTATACTGCACATGAAGGCTAAATCTCATCCAGATAATGCAATACTGCAACTGTCGTACAAAAGGTATCGTAATTTCTATAATGATCTCCTCAAAAAGGTTAAAAGCAACTACGATAAAACTGCACTGGAAAAGGCAAATAGTAAACAGTAAACAGAAAACAGATCTGGAAATGTATTAAAAATGTAACATAAACCTCAAAACAAAATGAGTCATCGTCAGGTTTATTAAATGCGCACTCGACACCGCTGACCGCTGAGAAAATAATTTCTTTGCTAACGTCGGAAAGAATCTGTGAATTGGGGTTCAATCACACTATCTAAAAAGCACGTCTTTTGCGTGTAACCCTTAACATCATTCGCCCTGCCAGATACTGACGAATCTGAGGTAGAAAGAATATTTATCATGAGTTTTTTTTTTATATTGATTGATTTATTTAGATTAATTCAATTCAATTCAATTCTTTATTGCATATCTCATGTGTGTACAAGATCTTAAAATAATAGTTACAAAGTTCACATGCACCCTGTCGGGCACAACAATTTATTACAATAGGAAAAGTAGCATGCTTTAGAATTATTAAGTAAAAATAGATATTAATTGTACGAATGTCATAATTTAAAAAACTAGGATTAGAGTGCCCATTTATCATTTGAACAAATAATTTAAATATATATATAACATCACATTTTAATGATTACAGCATTACAAATTATACCGTTATAATGTTTAATACATTTACATTACACAAATTCATAAGGAAAATTAAATAATAATAATGTCAAAGATTAAAAAAAAAATTAAAAAAAAAAGAAACATTCAATAAATAATAAAAACAAAAGTCAAATAAAATAATTAAAATAAATGTCTAACAATTAATAAATCGTGAAAAATCATCCCAAGTTAATGTCATCATTGAAAAAATCGTTCAGTGTATAATAACATTTATCGACCAGTAGTTTTCTGAGCCGTTTAATAAATATTTTATAATTTTGTTCCATTTTTATGTCGTTAGGTATTTTATTATATATTTTAATTGATGATACATGAGCACTTGTGCTGTGTAATTTTAGCCTTGATTGAGGTTTACCGAGCGTGTTTTCAAATCGTGAACGCGGTGCATATCGACGAGGTTGGTCTGTAATTTTAAGGTACGAATTTGGATATTGTCGCACGAATTTGCAGATTTCTAGAATGTAAATTGATGTCAATGTTAAAATGTTCAGTTTCCTAAAATACGGTCTACAACTTTCGTCACTGTCAATATAAACCATAATCCTAATACATTTTTTCTGTAAGATAAATAAGTCATTGCTATCTACACTATTTCCCCAAAGAATTATACCGTACTTAAGCCATGCGTATGCATATGCATAGTAAGTGGATAGCGCAGTTTTTAAATCTGTAGTTTTTTTGAGCTCTCGTAATGCGTAAATAAAACTAGATAGTTTTGATTTAATTTTCTGTATGTGCGTTTTCCAGGTCATGTGGATATCTAAGTCTAGACCTAACAAAGTAAAAGTATCTACACATTCCAACTTGATACCGTCAAACGTAAAGTTTATAGTCAAAGGTTTGATAAGGCCTGAATTGCATAATTTTAGTTTTTGAGAAGTTTATTTCTAGATTGTGATCTTTCATCCAATTTTGTATATTTAACATTATATTAGTTAGATTCTCATGTGGGTGTTGAGAGTTATTACAGGAAGTTATTAATGAAATATCATCGGCAAACAGTACGCACGACTCAGTCATAATTTTAGGGAGGTCGTTAATATAAATTAAAAATAACAAACACCCGACAACACTACCTTGTGGAATTGAATTTTGAATGCAAAGCCTATTCGACCGTATTAGGCTGAATTCCCCATTGTCATGATCCCAATGTTCAATTTCTACAAATTGTTCTCGGTTTTGTAGGTAGGATGCGAACCACTCGTGAGTTATTCCTCTAACGCCGATACCGTGTAGCTTTTCTAATAATATTTTATACAGCACCTTGTCATATGCCTTGGTCATGTCGAGTAAGATTCCGATAGCGTATTTTTTACTATTTAAAACGTCAAGAACTTGTTGAGTAGTATCTTTTTTTCCGAAAACCATTTTGACATTCGTCGAACACATTAAACTTTTCACAAAAGTTATAGACGCGTTTGCACATTGCTTTTTCAAAAAAATTTGATGATGTCGGTAATAGTGCAATAGGACGGTAGTTATTTGGATCCGACTTCGAGTTTTTCTTGTGAATAGGTTTGATTATATATTTTTTTAATGCGTCTGGGAATATCCCTTCAGAAAATGAATGATAAATTAATAGATAAAATGGTAATGTCAGTTCCTCAGCACATGTTTTTATTAATATAGGGGGTAGTTCGTCTAATCCGTGACTAAATTTGCCTTTTAGGGTCTTTATTATATTTTTTATTTCTTGCGGTGTAGGTGGATGTAAAAACATTGTGTTCTCCGTTGGTCGGAGCTCAGGCCGGCCGCGCGGCTCTGAGTCCCCACTCCGCCTTGTTTGTCCTACTGATGCGAAAAAATCATTGAATGAGTTCGAAACTTGTTTTGGGTCGGACGTAAGTTTATTGTGGATTCTCAATGCTATGTTTTGTTGTCTTGGATAGATTTTTATTTGTACGCTCCTTAATAATTTTCCACATCGATTTAGTTTTGTTAGTTGAGTTTCTGATTTCCCGAATATAATATTGTAATTTTTTTGATTTACTGACTATCTGTTTTAATGTTTTTTCGTATATTTTATATTGTTTTGTTAGTACAGGATCGTTTGAATAAGAAGTAAGAATTCTTAACAACCGTTTATTTTTGCATGAGATTTTAATGCCTCTTGTCAACAAATCTTTTCTTTTGTTTCGAATTAGTTTTATTGTTTTTATGGGTATGCACATGCAGTCATTTAATATTTTGATTAAAAGTTTTTCAAATGAGTTGTAATTTTCGTTCATCGTTTTTCCCGAGATTATTATTGAATTCCAATTAATTTGTTTTAACGCAAGTTTAAATTTTTCCATGTTTTTACAATTAAAAATTCTTTTTTTGGTTTTCCAGTCTTTGTATTTAGTAGTCATGACGTCTATTCTTTCTAAGTTTACTATTATTCCTTTATGATCAGAAAAGCCGTAATCATGCACCTGAGTAATTATTAATTTAGAGTCAAAGTTTATAAATACTAGATCAAGACAGGTTGAAGTGGATCTTGTCACTCGTGTTGGTGTTTTAACAGATTGCACGAAGTTATATTCTAGCATTAAGTTTAATAACGTTTTGGTTCGCAAGCTATTTTCCAAGATATTTACATTGAAATCACCTGCGAATATGATTTTATTTTTATTATATTTTTTTAATAGTAGTTCTAAAATTAGTTTTAACTGTTTATAGAATACATCAGGTTGTCTGTTGTTCCAATACAAAGTTTTAAGTATAGTTTTAAGTTTCGGCAATTCAATTGCACATACTTCAATGATGTATTCCACCGACGTATCCATAATATCCTTTCGTTCAATAAAGTCTTCTCGTAATAGTATGCATACACCGCCGCCTTCGTAGTTCTGTCGACAGTATGACGTAGCGAGGATAAATCCGTTGCAGTTAATTAATTATTTCTTTCCCTGTGACAACCATGTTTCCGATAAGCAAAGTGCTAGGTACTTTCCTTTGTTTTCATCGAGAAATTCTTCTAATAAGTGCAGTTTTATTATTGATACTTTGCATGTTTTGATATAATACTGTCATGTCAATATCTTGAGTAACGAAAGGTGCTCATTTTATTTATGTTAGCTC
Source organism: Eupsilia transversa (assembly GCA_914767815.1). Lineage (NCBI taxonomy): Eukaryota > Metazoa > Arthropoda > Insecta > Lepidoptera > Noctuidae > Eupsilia > Eupsilia transversa. The sequence goes on from OU611880.1 coordinate 6,779,562, forward strand.
GTGAGAAGTCTGTGTCGCGTTCGTTTGTGTTACTAGTTCTTTCATGAGACATGTCGTTTACAATATGTTGGGTGTAGTCAGTTTTTTTCGTTGTGTAGTTTTGTTTTGTCATTGTAGTGAGTTCTTGTTGTCGTCCGTCTATGATTAATTTGTTATGTTTAATGATGGCGTGGTGTCCCTGTTGTCTTGCTAAGCGTAAGTTCTCTTGTAATACTTTTTTTTGTCGAAGTGCAGTTTCGTTAAGGTATTCGGAAATAAAAAGCCCAGTATGTTTGAAGTACGGTGCGTTATCTAATACATATTTCGTCATTCGTTTGCTTATAAGCTCAATAATAATAGGTCTCCGAGCATTGTTGTATCTTCCTATACGTGATAGTCCCTCAATATATCCGGTTAGATCAACATTTAGGATATCTTTGAATGCTTCAATTATACGATAGTGTAATTGATTCTCGGATACTTGATCATATACTGGAAGACCAAATAGTTTTTTTTTTTTAAATTAGTGTCCTGTTGTTGATTTTCGGTTTTTGTCATATTTTGTTTTATTTCTTTTAATTGTTGTTTAAGTTCTTTGTTTTCTTCCTGAAGTGATTTTATTTTCTCATTTAGTGTTTATATCGCTTTTTACTATTTCTTGATCGCGTGTAAGCTTGAGGGTATCTTTTAAAATATCTTCCTTTAATTCTGTGATAGTTTTTTGTATTTTATTTTGGATTGTGTTCTGTAATATAAGGAGTAGGGATTGATTGTTCTTTTCTAGCTTAGAATCTAGTAATTTACTGAGGCTGTCTAGGGTAATCGAAAGACCTTCTGTTGCAATTCCCTGTGTTTTGGTGGTGGTTTGATTATTTTGGTTGGGGGTTTTACACTCGTCATATTATGTAGTTATATTTGTCTTAGGTTCATCATCATCTTGTGCATCGTCAATTGACATTGTAGTGTCGTTTAGTGATGATAAGTTTAGTTTTTGGACAGGGGTATTATCATTTCCAAAGCGACGAGTGACATTAGCACAGTCTGGGCAGCGCCAACGTTTCATAAGTTCATGCTTATTTTCTAAATAATAGGCAGACGTTATATTAAGGCATGCATAGTGGTATTTAGCTAAGCATCCAGTGCATTTTAGAGCCTCTCCAGCGTATTGTATTTGTTGACTACAAGCTGGGCACTTCATTTTTAATGACAGTTATTTATTGTATTTCAAAAACCTGCTAGTAAGCGATTAGATGTCCACTGTTGCAACCAATGAGCTGCGGTGATCGATGACGTAGAGGCGGGGTCTATGACCGCTACCAACGATGATTCACGCGACTCGGTCTGTTAGCGGACCGTTTTTGAAATATTCACTGGTATTTGTCTTTACTTGATTGTTTTATAAATACTATTCGGTAAAATTAGTTTTTATTTATGTAGTTCGAAACCGCACAAGATCTTCTTTCTTCTGGTCTATCGACCGACCGACTTTTGGTATTTTTCACAGTTTATTTAATTTAAACACAGAGCGAAACAAAAGCGATGTTAACCAATGCGCGCACCGGCTACCTCCCTCAGTTTGAAAGACGACTGTGCAATTGGTTGGGATAATTATATCAAATAAAATCATCAAACAATTTAAGAATATTTTAGTACCACCACTGACTTATATTTTCCTAATGCCTCGCTTTGGGTATTTAACAAATTATAGACCAATTTCTTTACTGCCTTTTATGTCAAAAATAAATCGAAACCCTACCTATGAAAGACGATAGAAAACATAGACAGTTTATTTTTGAAACCTGTGTACAAGAAACTGGAGCAATTAAGAAAGCTTTGAAGGAGCTAAAACAAATCATAATAGACACCTAACAAAAAAAAAAACGAAAAAGCTGGGAATGAAATAGGTAACGAAAAGACCGGTAATATAGAAAGTGGTAACAGACTTCTACAGCGCTTTCTATGAATCCAACGAACCGACACGAACAAGACCACAACCTATGTATGCCATTGAGCGCGCATTCAAGAGCTGTTAGTGTCAAATATTCCGTATCAATGATGACACTGACAGCTCTTGAACGCGTTTTAGATGTGTGCTAATCGCATTCAGTTTCTGTGAAATCCGCTCTTCATGTGCTACAAGCTGAGATCAGGTTATGCTGTAGATGCACAAAAAAACAACAAAACACCGGGGGAAGATAACATAATGAGCTTCTTGAAATCCCTCTCGGAACCGTTACAAAGCGTTCTCCAAGCACTATTTTTTTGACAATAATTGAGAACTGAATCTACTCCGGTGCAGTGGTCTGACTCGACTTCAGCAGTTCTTAACATAAATGCGACCACAGTGACCTTAACAACTACAGACCCCATCAGTCTGATGTTAACCGTAGGTATATAAACTATTTTCTAAATTTATTCTCAATGTTACGTACCAATTCCCGAAGAGGTTTGAATTGCATTATTAATTATATCACGGATAGTAATCAAGTTAGGATTCCCGGCGCCGTTCTTTGCAGACGCCTGAAACCCAAAAAGTTTCATTTTTACTTATCTACACTGTCAAAAAGTATTGTGTAGATAATATTTAGAGAGCACGGTGTGACGGCGTGCGATTTTATACATGCAAACTCACGCCTTTTTCCCCATGGGGGTAGGCAGAAACTGTGTTTTTATCTTGCAGTAACAAGTTAATTAAAACCAAAATTAACTGCTAGAGAAGTATCTATAATAAAACGGGGAAAATATCTATTATGTAACCTCGCCTAGATACACTGTCCGATAAGCATCACGCGCCACACATTAAAAGACAAACGGAAGTTTCAGGTATGTTTTTTCTATTCGTTTTTTTCATTGATTAGTAAAAGTGTCAAGCAATAAATAATTATAAAATTACACATCATATTTAATAAGCCCATTATTCTGCCTCAAAGACAATACAGGTGTTTAGGAGATGCTGGCTAAGATGTCAAGATAAGGAATCGATATCACGTTGGTATCGTTAGTCGAAACCACCTGTGCAAACCCCACCTTAGCAAGGTTCGCCCGACTTGAGTTCCAGGTAGGCAATATTTCAAGGCTCGACCAAATTCACTGATATGGCCGACATTGAATGAAGCACTTTTATGGCTACACGGTTTAATTTGGTTTCTGTGTATTATTGTCAAAAGGGAAATAATAATATTACACATTATTAATAAAAATGTACTTACGGCCATTTTTCCATATGTATTAGTTATAAACAGTGTGAGGGTATGTGTTACTATTAGCCGATTACTAAACATCGAAAGAAAGAACGCCGCAAAACCACATTTGTAAACCATGCTAAAAGAAAAAAAAAACGTTATGATACAGGTGAGCAAAGTTTATCACTGCACACCGTTTTCTCGTTCTCGTCGACATCCCATTGACGGTGGCAAACAGTTCCCAAAATTTTCTGTTACGCCTATGAATTCGTTTATAAATTAATTACATAAATAATACTTTGTTGTTTTTGGTTAAAGTTAACATCATATTTTATGGTAAATAGATATTAAAAAGAAAAAAGTTTTGTTGGCAATGTTTTTCTGAACTGTGACGTTGCTGTTGAATAACAAAGCCGATCCGAAGAAATGACTAGGTATATTTTCGGATTTCCAAAACTTCGTTAGGCATATACCCTCGCTAAATCATGTTCGGGTCGATTTTGACGCTCGGCCGTGCTGAGCCTTGCCGACCCGAACATAGTGTAACACCCTTTATGGTCTAAAGTAGGTAGGTACTAAGTTAGTGCTCACTAAGTAGGTACCTAAATATTTAGGTTAATCCCATTTTCCGCCTTCATGTAACGCAGTTTTGCAGACACAACTTGTGAAATTTCGTGGATTTTGCATAACTTTAATTTGTCGAGATTTTAAATCCATATTCTTTATGGCATCCCTTTAGGTCATGAGCTATTCGAATATCAAAAAATATTTGGCCTATGTCTTAAGGCGTGAAAATTGATTCACTGTTACAATGTATACTGTACTTACTTTTTTCCGGTATACTGACTAGAATCTCCAGAACCAATAAACCAAAAAGCTATGCGTTTATCCACGCCTGAATTATTGAGCAGTGATATTAGCCACCCAGTTAATATAAACAGGATGACAGCCTCCTATAAATTAAAGTGTTGTTTATTCATAAGCTATTTTCTCGAGAAAAAGATTCTAGAAACGGAATAATCTGATCCAAGATCAAGAAGACAATGTTCGATATTTTAGATAAATTCGTATGACTTGAAAACAGTAACTCTTCAAAAAAATTTTGCTCTGTTGGTGGGAAGTAACCCAAGCTTTCAGCCCTCGCAGTAAATCGCACTATTATTTACTGGACCCCCTGTCTAACATCTAATATTGTTGTTTTATGCGAGAATATGAATATTAAAACAGCTTACGTTCATGTAAGATTTACAAGTCGCAATGGCATTCATTATACCACCCATGGGCATAAGAAATACAGGAATTAGTCCCGTGACGGGAATCGACACTGGTTGGATCAGGTAGAACCACAGCATCAAGAACCACATTTGAAGAAGCTTTGAAGTATTCTAAAACAAATAGTGATATTATAGTAATACAGCTGCACCACCATACATACACTTAGGTATAGATTTGCGAGGAATTGCCAAGTTTTAAGTTTATAAACCCAAGGAATGAAATTATCATATAAATTGGAAATTCAAAATTGTATAGGGTCTGGCCACGCTAACTCTGCACTAGAATAAATGGGCAACCCCAAAAAGTTTTTTATATGGTATACTTTTACCATACCCAAATACAAATTATACATAGACCTAATGATTTTGCCTTTTGATTTTTGCCCACTAGATATTTATCTATTGTAAGGACATTTTTTCGAATACTCATACGCCTGTTGTATTTACAAGAAGATCGTGTCAAATTACAACATAGTGAAACAAAACAAAAAACTTTATGGTTATGCGGGAATCACTCACTGTGAACAGACAGTTATAACACGTACTTGTGATTGGTAAATTCCAGGTGGAATAAGTGAAGAATTAAAACCTAATCTTTAAGCAGCGCTTCAGAAGCTAAAGGCTCTTAAAGAAGTTACCATCAATAGTGAGAATCAGTATATAAAAAAGATTGCTTCAATGACGGGTCAGAATCTTTTACGTTACGTTTTCGTAAACGGTTCCGACTAATCTGCTTTATGTTAACAGTTAAACAACATTCATTGCGTTATTTACGTTGTTGAGCAGATTTTTTTCGACTTATGAAGCAATCGATTAGCAATTTGTTTCACACCGATCCAGATTAGGATAGAACGTGTATTACGTAATTAGGGTGCAGGTTAAAGTATTAATAATATGTTGGTAAAATTTGGTAAACGAGGATCTTGAATTTCATCCTGCGTCGTACCAATGCTCTACATCCATGCGATGACAAAACTGTATCAAATCCACACTGCATCTTGCTAAAGTAAATATTTTTTACCAGGAAAAAATCAGAATAAAAACAAAATAACCTATCAAAAACAAATAGAATACGAAAGTATCAAATTATTTTTTCGCAGTACAGGCAGTGTTTCCATCTATAGATTTTCAAATTCCACCATTTTTTTACCGATGCAGAGTTAGCGTAGCCAGACTCTATTATAGCTTTAACCCGCAGTTTTTTTTTTTTTTTAGATTATTATATTGTTTAAAGTACCCATATAATAGAAAAGAATAATTTATTTGTGAAACATAGGTATAATTACATACAAAGATCTTAAAAATTAGGTAGTGCGCTATGTTTTGCCAATAGTGACATAGAAATGTTCAATATTTTAAAATTGATCTTTAGGTCATGAGCAGAGATTGGATAATCGGATGCTTATTTACGATGGCTAAGAAATAATGGAAGTGCCTTCTTTTTTTTTTCTTAATATTAATCCCGGAATTCCAGAAAATCCGGGAATGCATAAGTATTCGGCTAGATCTGAAGCTTACTTTCGCGATGTGATTCGATTCTATAATCAGAATTTATCGATCCCGGAAACCCGGGATTTTTTCGATACAAAAATTCGTTCCATAATAGCCTTAGGCAAATATGCATCCGAATATCCTAACACTGGTCATGAGCTTATCAAAAAATATTTGGCCTTGGTCTTAAGGGGACGCTTGAAAATTTATCCGCTGTTACTTACACTTACTGCGTAATAGAATGTGGCAATAGGCTCGCCCCCAATTACATGGGACTTAATCATAACTGGTTAAATGTGGGTGTACTATAGGTACACGTCTGACTAACCCTTCGGGGTATACAGGCGTGAGGTTTGTTTATTTATTTAATACTTCAAGCACACAAATGTACAGAGGCGGACTTAATGCCTTAGGCATTTTCTACCAGTCAACCTTTGGGCGATGCAGAGAAACATTGGTAGGTGCAATAGCGAGAATTCAAGAGATTGTATTTTAACACGTGAACAGGTGTTGAATTTCGATAAATCATTGGTTACTTTTTGAAAAAATGTGTGGTCCCATGATCCCATCACCAATAACAACTACACATCATATATAATATGTCATTAGATATGTATTTTAATAAAATACAGTAACTACTATGGCGGCACATTTCGAGGGTTCCGTTATCTGGCGTTCAGGTCAGTCACCAGGTCATCGTCATCAGGTAAAATGAAAAGACTCGTTGAGGCACATCTAATGAGCTCACACTTGATGGGTTTACTAGTAGCTATTCATGAGTTCCGTTGTCCAGCGTCCAGGGGCCTAAATCTACTAATTTATAAACGTTACAATGGTCGCTCTCAATGGTGAGTTTTTGACAGATTTTCCATACAAAAACTGTCGAAAACTCGAGCATTGTGAAACCATTGTAACGTTTAAATTAGTAGACTTAGGCCCCTGGTCAGTCTTCAGGTAAAATCATTGAGACAAATCTAATAAGCCCACACTCGATGGATTTACTAGTAGCTATAGAGTTCCATTGCCGCCGCCGCTGCTTCTATCTGAACCACCTAGAGTGCTCGCAGGATCAATTAAACAATCAAATGCAGTCAACAATGCGTAATGAGATTGAGATCATGGGCATTGAAGAAATCCCCTCGGAAAACCTTCAACATATCGTCCTGTTAACCTCGTCTAAGCTTGGTGTTCAGTTGACTGTGGACGACATCGACTGGACAGCTCGGGCAGGCGTAAAAAAATCCTCTGTGAACGACTCAAAGTTTCCTAGGCCAGTTATTGTTAAATTATTAAGAAGAGCAAAACGAGATGAGTTAATAAAGGCATCCAAAACTAGGCGCAATCTCTCTTCCAAGGACATTGACATCCAAGGACCTGTCCGTAAGATCTTTGTCAACGAGCATCTAACAAAGGATAATCGATCACAAATACTGCTGGACAAACAACGGGCGTATACTTATCCGTAAGATTGAGGGGCAACCAGCCATTGCAATCAAAAGTATTAAAGAACTTGATCTTTTTCTTGGTACGCAGATTAACCCTAGTCTCATACCCGATACCTGAAACTCAATATTAATTTTGTTTTCGTTGTTAAATGTTTTCTTGCAATTTTATAGTTCTTTTTATGTGTAAAATAACAGTTAATACATTCACACCACTCCAACTGCAACGTAATCAACTATTGTGTCGCAAATATCTTTTCTTATTACACAATAAAATAAAAACACATAACATACACACAGCTACACTTCGAACTAACATCAAATTAAAAGTCCCTTCTGTTCTCCATTACTCTCTGCTCTTCTCGCACAGGTGTGTTAGGCAAGTACCTCCAAGTAAATCTGCGACTTTAATTATTCCCCTGTCAGCACTTACTCTCAATAAAATTTTTGATAATGGATAAAACCGATCTGCTAACCGAATAGGCGAGACGCTGAGCATATCATGCCGCACCGTCGAGAAACTAGAGTTGTGCGGAAAGTTACTTTTGGAACATAACTTCAGGGTATTACACTTAAACATTAGGAGCTTGCACAAAAACTTCCTCAGCCTGCAAGCATAGTTATGCCGCCTTGACTTTCAACCTGATATAATTGTCCTGACGGAATGCTGGTTGAATGAAAACTCCGTCATTCACCAAGTGCCCGGTTACAAGAGCTACCATACCACCAAAAAAATTAACAAGAGTGGCGGGGTTACTGTTTATGTTCAGGATCTCTGCACCGCATCAGTCTCGGAACCAGAATTTGACGATGTTAATTGTCTACAGATTAAGCTTCAGAATAAAATTACAGTCCTCGGTATATACCGCTCACGTTCATTTACCAACATCGAACGTTTTTTAAACTCTTTAGACGATTCCTTAGAGAAACTAAAAAATGAATGGTGTTTCATTGTGGCGGGTGATATTAACATAGATATACTAAATGACTCGCAAAATGCCGACCATGCAACATATTATCAATGTTTGATGGCTGAACATGGGCTATTGCCAGCTATCACTCACCCAACTCGGGGGAAAGCCTGTCTAGACCATGGCTACATTAAATTCAAAGGCACTACCGCACAAGGAATCGTCTGTGAAGCCTCGGTAACGGATCACCACCTAGTAATACTCGGGATCAACTACTCTAATCCTAAAGCCAAAAATAAAAACAGATTCAAAATTAAAACCGACTACCTCCATGGTGGTCGAAGAAGTAAGGCAGCTGGACTGGTCTGACGTTACATCCACTACAAATATTGATGATGCAGTACTTCTTTTTAACAGGACAGTGTCAGACATCATAAACAAACACACCTCAAAATTAAAATCAGTCGTTCAAAATTTAATTTAAAACCCTGGGTTACGCCAGGCCTTATTAGATGCATCCGTCATCGAGACATTCTTCATGCTCAAACAAAACAGCAACCAAAAAATGATCTCCTTAAAATCACCTACTCAAGATACAGAAACTACTGTAACGACATTTTGCGTCAGCGCAAAGCTGATCATGACAGGAAAGAATTGGAAAGTAACAGTAAAGAACCAAAAAAGCTCTGGCCGACTATTAAAGAAATATATCAGGTTCCTAAACGAACCAACGATAACGTAGAATTGCTGAAATATAAAGGAAACGACTTTACCTCTATCGATAAGTGTAAAGAGTACTTTATCTCAGTTGGTCAGAACCTTGCAATCAATATTTTAAACGGGCGGGCGACGACTGCTGGGAACGAACAGTGCCTTGGTCCTGAAGGTAAAAACCCACCTAAAGACTCACTGTTTCTACACCCTACTGACCAAGAAATTGGTAACATCATAGATAATCTCAAAGACGACAGCGCTCCAGGTCTCGATGAACTTCATGCTCTGCTCCTTAAACACACAAAAAAATACATACTGGAACCCCTAAAACACATTTGCAATCTGAGCATGGAAACTGGAAACGTTCCTACTTGCTGGAAAACTGTTGTAATCACGCCCATTCACAAAAGTGGTGCCAAGGATGCCCCTGAAAACTACAGGCCAATTTCATTGCTTTCCGTGACATCTAAAATCCTAGAAAAACTTATAAACAACCGCCTCGTAAGCTTTCTAGAGAAAAACTTTACTCTCAGAGCGGCTGTTTGGCTTTCGGCGAGGGAAGTCTACTGAGCAAGCCGTGAGTCTGCTGACTGGCATAATCTCTTCAAACATCGACAAGGGCCACCGTTCAATTGACGTCTTCCTAGACCTCGCCAAGGCCTTTGACACAGTGTCAATTCCTACACTGCTAAAAAAACTTGAATCCTTTGGTGTCACAGGCCTGTCTTTAGATCGGTTCAGCAGTTACTTGTCTGGTCGACATCAGCTCGTCAAAATTGGGGATAGCGTCAGCAGGAGTCTACTGGTTGCTTTCGGGGTGCCTCAGGGAAGTATTTTAGGACCTACCCTATTCATCATGTACATGGATGACATTCTGAGGCTTAACATCGCACAAGCGGAAGTCATCTGCTACGCTACTTGGGAAGAGACTTTGGATGCATCAGAAAAAGGGATGAGTATCATAGCAACATGGCTAGAACAAAATCTCTTAACTTTAAACTTGAAAAAAACTAATTTCTTGACCTTTCACGTCACTTGATGTAGTAAACCAAACATCGACATAGTAAAAGTACACAACAGCAAATGCCATGGCTTAACAGCAGCAGCCGTCTCCACAACCGATTGCACCTGCAACGAAATTGTCAGAGTAGAAACCGTGAAATACCTAGGCGTTATAATTGACCAAAACCTGTCTTTCAAAGCACAAATTCGAACACTCGCAAAAAAGACTCGCAAGTTCATTTACATTGCGAAACTCTTACGAGTCAGTGCTCCTAAGAACATAATATGCTTACTGGTTTACATTTCTCTATGCCAATCTGTCCTACAATACTGTGTAAGTGTCTGGGGCAGTGCCGCCAAGACAAGCATGCTGGAACTGGAACGGGCCCAGCGGGCTGTCCTCAAGGTACTTTTGGGTAAGCCGCGGCGTTTTTCTACGGACGAACTTTATACGGAATCTGGGGTTTTACGCGTGCGTCAACTGTTCATCCTAGGATCACTCCTTAACCTCATTAAATTCAACACAAAACGCTCTAGCTGCAGTAAAAGGGGTAGGAAAATAGCTGAAAGCATTCCCCTCCCAAAAACAAAAACCCTCTTTGCGACCCGATTTTCGTCGTATTTACCCATACGGGTGTTTAATGCTATAAGCAAAAAATTCACTGTACCCAACAACTACGCTGAGGCTAAAATTAAAAAAGAATGGTTGCTTGGCCGGACTTATGAGGAAACAGAAAGTTTACTTTGCAGCACATACTAACACACACTCTCTGAAAGAATAGGTACCCTCACTTACACACTCACACATTTACATTAAACACTTACTCACTTTAACTGTTTCTGTATAGGTAATCTATGTTATTTCTTTGTACTTTAATTAATGTAAACTTTGTAATTTGAATAATAATATTGCGCTAGCAGAATACATTAAATTGTTAACTATGTGTAATGTTTGGGTCACCAAGATACAGGCTGTGCCTAGTTTGGGACCCGCTGTCTAATATTCTAAGTCTTCTGTTAGTGAAAATTTCATATCATGCTAGGTTGTATATTTAAGAACTTTGTGTAAGCATAAATAAATGAATTTGAATTTGAAGATAAGTCTGCGCGCAGCTGAAATCGGAACTAATAAGTATGACGCCGTCTTGTCGTTTTAAATGTAAATTCAAATTAAGTATAGAATTATTTAACATAACATCATCACGGCTGTATTCCCCGAAGGGTTAGGCAGAGGTGTACGTATAGTACACCCACATTTCGCCAGTTATGTTTAAGTCCCATGTAAAGAAGACAAGATCACGCACAATGGTCCACTCGAGCACTAAGTGTGGAAAGAGAAACCCCTAACATAGAATAATATAAGATTAATAATATTAAGATTAATTATTAATATAGATTTAATAATTTAAATATCACAGTAGCTATAGAAATAGGTACGCCAGCGCCGCCAATCGTGCGCAGACTTATCTTGCGTGCACTCTACTTGTTATTTTTTTTATTTCGGCAATACACGCAATTATTATTCGTCGAAAGTTGCCACATGATTTAATTGAGTTGCAAATTATTAAAACTTTAAATGATTTATTATGGGTACCTAGCTATTCGACTCAAATTATCTGAGGATATGAAAATCATTATATTCAAATTCCTCAATTTTTTCTCTGCAACTTTTGTTGATCCTCTTCATTAAGCTCGGCTTTCAACGTGATAACTTTAATAAATAATAAAAAAATGAGAACATTGAAAACGTATTTTATGACCATGAATATTAATGTATTTATACTCACATTAAATCTTTCCAATTGGGGACCTATGATAATTACTGGTACTAATACGCCAATTAGACCCCTGTAGTTGTGTGTCAGTATATTTTTAAATCGTTCGTCCAAGTCCACTGGGGTTTTTTCTTTTTTGCTAAAAACATAATTTGTATTATATTGCTTGCTGCAAATGTTCCGGCAACCATTAACTCATCAAATAGATCAAGGTTGTACCTTACGTGTTTGATGAGAAAACCATTTTTAATGGTCTTTCATAAACCTCATCCCAAATCATCATCAAATTACCATTATCCACCTCAAAAAGTCCACCCTAAGGTGGATATTGGGAAACGGTATGTCCAGGACTTCGTATATTATTGATCTTCCGATTTTCCCCCTCGACTGTGTACAGTCATTTAGAGAAACATGATTGAAAAACTGGCCCAAGATACTTATACTATACATATATATACATACTTCATTTTTGAAGATGAAATAGTTTGTTTTTGTTAATTACGTATCATTCAAACCCAAACTCAAACTCAAACTCCAAGCATTTATTTCAATTAAACCATTTACAGGCACTTTTGAATTGTCAAGGAGTCGGTCAGTCAGAAAATATGAAGCTAGTTGCCCATTCCAAAGCGTAGTAGGTACCTATGGAGAAGAACGGGCAAGAAACTCCACGGACACTCTTTTAAATCAAAAAATTGTTACAAAAATTGTTAACATCATTCATGTTGAAATTACTTATACATGTGAGAACAATGTAGAAAGACGTGCATGATAAAAGCGTCCGTTGATATAAATTATAAAAATAAAAAAAACAATTCAAAAATTAAAAATAAGCCATGGCAGCTAAGAGATGACCAGCCCCAACTGACGGCGCCCGTTCACGAACATGACGCATGGATTAGCACCATTCAGCTCAACCATTTTGAAGGGAGCTAAATGATCCAACACACACGCCACCATCAGCGAGAAATCTGAGTGAGCATGACATACTAACAGCCGCCAGGGCACATTCAAGTCAATGAAAGACATAATATTACCCGGTAAATGGTAGCTCTATAGTACATAGTACTCACACATGTGCTATGCAGTTATATAATGCAAAGGAAATTGAGTTTATACAATGCAAAGATGTTCTTACAATCTTCAGCAGCTCCAACAGACTTTTCGAATGTTAATCAATTAGTTGTGGTTGTGGAGCAGGACTAGCATTGGCCCAAGCATTTTTATCAGTGATGTAATCCCCCAACTTATAATATGCCTGCCTGCATAGTGTGCGTTTTATACATGTTTTGAATTTCGTCTCATTCAGTTGAAGTATGTGGGGAGGAATTTTATTATAACATTTTAAACAGTACCCCATGAAAGATGAGTCTACTTTAGCCAGTCTGAAACCTGGTTGAACTAATAGGTCCCTATTTCTTGTAAGTACTATAATTATGTCTATCACCTCTTTTACTAAAAAGATGTAATTTTTTTCTAACATACATGATGTTTTCATAGATATATTGGCAAGGTACCGTCATGATGTTAATATCTTTAAACAGTTCCCTTAGAGAATCGCGCCTGCGGAGATGATATATATGGCTCTGATAGCTCTTTTCTGCAGAATAAAAATAGACTCGATGTTTGCAGCCCGTCCCCACAGTAAAATACCGTAAGACATGATACTATGAAAGTAACTAAAATAGACCAGTCTCGCGGTATCTAGGTACATCAGTAAATTGACGGATTTTTCTGACAGCATAATATGCTGTCAGAAAAATCCGTCAATTTATGCTGCTGAACTTAGCCGTCCTGCAAGAGATGTTAAATGAGGACCCCATTGTAGCCTAGAGTCGAGCGTGATCCCCAGGAAAACGGTTTTATCGACGAAATCTAGTTTCTCTTGATTCAATACTATCTCGCAATCATTACTTTTATACATTTGGTAAAGAAAATTTTATGCACTTAGTTTTTTTTCCATTTAATACTAAATTATTAGCAGTGAACGAAATGAAATGAAATGAAATGAAATGAAATGAAATTGTTTATTCTGTAAATAGGATATCAGAATCACTTTTACACGTCATATAAAAATATTAGAGCTGAGCTAGATGAGGTCGGCGTTTCCTATCTGACTACTCTGAGAAGAAAGGCCGAAACAAACTCAGAGGTCACAGTCTCTTTTAAAGTCCAGACATAATCTTGGTCAGGCCATATGAGGACCATGTAGATTAGTGTCTGAAATGGTCTTTTGAGGAAAGAACCACACAGATTTGAGTGGACCTGTCCAGTCAGTGCAAGCAATTGTCGGTAATCGCGGAGCTCAACTCAGAACTTAAGGAGCTCAGCGACTCGACGAACAATACCAAAGAAAGGACATTTGCGTAGGCCGCATAAAATACTCAAACTGCCAAAACATCATTAACACTAACTGTGCAATAAACGAAAGAGAAAAAAAAAAAAAAAGTGATCCACATAGTCCTCACATTCACAATAATTAATTTAAAAAATGTATATTTCAATAATACTTCACAAAGTAATCATGTAATGGAGTTCCGCCAAAATTGCCCCAGGTCCGGCGCAAAAGAAATATATCTCAGATTTCAGAGTAATAGTAGTAGAAAATATTGTAAAGTATCGCTATTGCCAAATTCGGTGGCTAACATAGTTTTTTTGCCCGGTGAAGTTTCATAAGCGCTAGATGTAAAAATATCTGTTTTCTGTGCTGTTCTGTTAACTGTCGGAAATACGTCACTGAATTGACTAATCGGGGCGCCAGCGCCGCCGCCGCCTAGCGGCGCTCGAGAGAGTCTACATAACATAACGCTCGACTGGGGATAAGCAGAGTTGGTTGGTTATAATTTTACTTGAACTGAAAACGATTTTTAACCGACTTCCCAAAAAGTAAGAGGTTATCAATTCGGCTGAATTCTTTTTTTTTTATGTGTGTTTGTTCACAACTCCGTAATTTATGAACCGATTTGGAAAATTATTTTTTTGTTTTTAAAGGGTATACTTCCCAGGTGGTCCTGTTGTCATCAAGTCAGGATCTGATCATGGGATCTTAGAGAAATCGAGGGAACTCTTCAAATATTATAGGCACACCTATAGCGATTTGGGTATTTTTTATAGTAACTTGTGCATTTGCTTTTGGAAAGCATTTATTTCGGATCACACATTGGTACATATACAATCCATAAAGTATTAGTAAGAAAAACATATAAACTATGTTAGTAAAATGTACAAAACTAACCTAACAACAACTTAAAGGCTCGTTCACACCGGCGCGACTTGTCGCGCGACGCGACACCGGCAATTGTTCAATCGTGAAGTTTTATTAGAAATTGTATTGTTAAAGTCGCGTCGCGCGACAAGTCGCACCGGTGTGAACGAGCCTTAATACCTACATGGCTCAACACATCTTGGCACGTGCCTCCGCATCCAGTGCCTTATAAAAGGGTTGTCCACCTTATTGACCACTGTTTTTAGGATGCTGTTGGGGCTTCCGCGCAACATACCCATAATTGTCGCTGCCCGCTTTCTCAAAATGGCATGAAAATCGTCAACACGGGCATCCGCGAACCTCTGTGAAGCGCTGCAGAAGCGCGGAAGCCCCATCAACATCATAAACCCATAATTATACTGAACGCGTAGGACGTTGCAAGCCCTCTACGTATACTTCACCCACAAGCTGCACGTATAGAATGTTTGTAATACTTGTACATAAGCAAAAAGTATAAAGCAAGTATTACATTTTTATATAAATACTGTAAATATATACACATATGTATGCCATATAAAAATATGATGGGTGGTAGTTGTCTCTTCCTTATTATCAGCCATAGTTTAACTACTGTGGGCGGACTATGGGTAGTGTTGGGTATTGCGCAATAGAAAAACCAAATTCATTATAACCGACCAACTCTGCTTATCCCTTAGTCAACCGTTATGTTTTAGACTCTATCGAGCGCCGCTAGCTTTGATTGGCAAACATATTAAAGTAATCGCAACCCATAAAATAATTATTATTGAGTAGTTCCGGGCATCTGTGAAAAATGGTGCTTTCCAAGAGCAAATGCACGAGTTACTATAAAAAATACCCAAATCGCTATAGGTATGCCTATAATATTTGAAGAGTTCCCTCGATTTCTCCAAGATCCCATGAGCAGATCCTGACTTGATAACAACAGGATCACCTGGGAAGTATACCCTTTAAAAACAAAAAAATAATTTTCCAAATCGGTTCATAAATGACGGAGTTGTGAACAAACACACATAAAAAAAAAAAAAGAATTCAGCCGAATTGATAACCTCTTCCTTTTTGGGAAGTCGGTTAAAAACCGTTTGCAGTTCAAGTAAAATTATAACCGACCAACTCTACTTATCCCCCCCCCCCAGTCGACCGTTATGTTATGTAGACTCTGTCGAGCGCCGCTAGGCGGCGGCGGCGCTGGCGCCCCGATTAATCAATTCAGTGACGTATTTCCGACAGTTAAGCAAAGAAGAAAAAATTCACATATTTTTAAAAAAACTCAGATTATTTTTAATCAATAACAGCTACTACTCGCTAAATGAATATTTAAGTGATAGACTTATAAAGTCATAATTTTAGTACCTACCTAGTCGAAACTTAAAAAAAAAAAAAAAAAAAAAAATCGTTTATTAATAATACTACGTCTCTCTTATAGATACCTATTAACTTATACATATTTTATACCTGCTATGTCATAATTATAAATTAAAAGTGCTTCCTCTCTCCTAACTCACTTATTTTGCTGTGCCCGACAGGGTCCATGTGATTTAATTATAAGCTTACCACTTAAGTTTACATGTGGAATGCAATAAAGTATTGAGTATTGAGTATTGAGTATTGAACACAGATATTTTTACATCTAGGGCTTATGAAACTTCATCGGGCAAAAAAACTATGTTAGCCACCGAATTTGGCAATAGCGATTCTTTACAATATTTCTACTATTACTACTCTGAAATATGAGATACATTTCTTTTGCGCCGGGCCTGGGGTTTTTTTGTATGGGATTTGGCGGATCTCCTTTGTTGAACCAATTTTGGACCTGCAGTAAGGCATTATTTACGTCGTCAACATTTGTCGCATGTCTATCGACCTTAAAAATTAAGGAAGTATCGTCAGCAAATAACACCATTTGTGGTTGATTTTTTAGTAAATGGAGTAGATCATTAATGTATACTAACAAGAGGAAAGGACCCAAAATCGAGCCTTGTGGAACACCCATTTTAACTTTTAAACCTAGTGAATTGATACCGTTTATTTGAACTTGCTGTTGTCTATCATTTAAATAAGATTTTACTAAATTGAGCGCAAGTTTTCCAAGTCCGTAATGCTCTAGTTTCAAAAGTAAGGTTTCGTGATCGACGTAATCAAATGCCTTGGAGAGGTCACAAAAGATTCCTATGGCGTCTTGGGCCTCTTCCCACGCGTTAAAAATATGTCTTAATAAGGTAACACCGGCGTCGGTCGTACAACGTCCTTTGGTGAAACCATACTGTTGATCGTGAAGGATTTTATTTGTGTTAAAATGATTGAGCATTTGATTAAGCATTACCATTACCAAACACCTTATTGAAAGCTGGCAACACGGATACGGGTCTATAATTATTGGTGTCTTTACTGTCCCCGGATTTGAAAAGTGGTATAACCTTACTGTATTTCATTAAATCTGGGAAGACTCCTTGATCCACACATAAATTAAATATTAAGGCTAAGTAAGGCGCTATGGTCTTAATTATGGAGGTACAGACTTTAATGGACATTCCCCAAAGATCTTCGGTAAATTTTATCTTGATTTGCTTAAAAGCTTTTATTACTGTTACGGGGTTAATATGTTTAAAGTTAAATTCAATCGGGTAGGCTGAAACGTTCGCCTTTACTAAATCAAAAGAAAGCGAGGGCGAGGAATTTAAGGTTTCAGTAGTTTTAACTGGGATACTAGTAAAGAAATTTACAAATTCTTGTGCAACTTTTTTGCTATCGCTTATGAGACCACCACATGACGTCTCCAGTATGTAATCAGAATTATGCTTTTTGGTCCTGTTCGTTTCATTATTGATAATTTTCCAAACCGTCTGTATTTTATTGTCTGCTGATTTAACCTTGTTGCTAATGTGTAAGGCTTTAGCTTCCTTACAAGTGTTCTTAAAAGTTCTAGAATAAGTAGCAACATATTTATTAAAAGTTTCCGCGTTAATATAGGGCTTAAGGCCATACAGCTCGAAAAGTCTTTCCCTACTTTTCCTGAGTCCTTTAGTTGGCCAGTCACTAAATAAAAACTTAGGGCTGATAGTCTTAGTTCTCTTCTTAAAAGAATTATTGAACTCAGATTGGACTACCGAAAAGAATTATTTATATAGAATATTGACATTGTCCATTGTAAGGTCCTGATTACTTAACTTACAAACTAAAGTGTTATTAAATTTATTTAAATTTCCGGCAGTTATTGGTCTGAATTGTATCTGTACTTTTTGTAATGGTATATTGGACTCAAAAGTTACGTTTTGACCACTGTGATCTGAAGGGAGATAATTTTCAAAATTATCTTAGATGGTTACATTATAGTTAAAAATAACATTGAATGTGATAATGACTGTACTTGGGGTAAAAAAGCGGAAGAACAATCAAAAGTGATTTCCTACTCTACGCCCCATCTAAGGTGGACAGATGAACATGTATTTACAAGTATCCACCCTAAGGTTGCTGTTTTAGGGTGGGCAAACGGAATAACCCAATCAAATACGTCGTTTTTATTCAATCGAGCAAATGCTTAATTGTGTTTTATCCATTTGCTTTTATAAAAGCGCTTTTAATTAAAGGTAAAAGCACACATATCAGTTGGTGCCGGATCGGTTTAACTCGATCTGATCAGCATTTTTTCTATGAAACTCCGTACTAAAAACGCACTATATGTGCAAAAAGAAGTGCGTTTGTGAAACAAAATCTGTTAGCAAGAGATGATCGACGTCGTATTTTTCGCCGCGGATCACTAGGGAAGTTTGTTGACACAAACAGTGTATAGGTAGGGTATGTCGGCATCATTATAAATCATCATCATTCATTTAACCAGGACAAAAACAGTAATAAGAAAATAAAACACTTACGATGAACTAAATAAATACCTGAAACAAAAATATTTATAATTTTTTTTTAATAAATTAAACAGATATGTTACTGTAAAAGCCCGAAGTGCAGTAAATCTGAAGATTTCCCAGTAAATCCTAAGTTTTACCAGCTTCAGTGGTAAATGTCCGACATGTTCTATGATCATCGTTAATTTCGGACATTTACCAACATACACTCAGTAAATCTTAGGATTTACCTCAGAGAAGCGGTAAATGTTGAAAAATAGACAAGTCAAAACGTGTTCGATCACTGTGGCGTACTCGCGGGCAGTCTGTATAATATTCAAAAAGTATTTTGAAGGTTTACGAATATGTTTTACTAATTACTAATAAATAAACACTTATACGCTAAATTATAATAATTTGAACTACCTACTTACAAATTATACTGATTAGACTGATTATTAATAATAAATATATACCTACATACATACATACATAAACTCACGCCTTTTTTCCATGGGGGTAGGCAGAAACTACAGAACGCCACCTGCTACGAGCCTTACAAACTCCTTTTGCCTCGTTAACGTTCATACATGCACGCCGGTTGCGAGTATTACGCACCTGACCTCTCTGAAGAACATCCCCTTTAAGGTCACTATATATGTCCTCCTAGGGCGTCCCCTCCCGGCGTTTCCACTCACACTCGCCTTGTAAATACATTTTGTTAGTCGCCGTTCATTCATTCATAGTCACACCACACATGCTTCGCAAGGAACGCATTTCCACAGCATTTATTCTACTTTCATGCTTCTTTTGCCACACCAGCATTCACTTCCATACATAAGTGTGGGCACCAGCACACCATTGTGAACAGCCATCCGAGCCTTTTTGGACATCAGCTGGTTGTTCACAATCGCATCTATAGCACCATTCACTTTATTTCCCGCATTTACTCTCCTTTCAACATATTCATCAATCTTTCCATCCCTATCCCATAATAAATAAATGATTAAGAAATACTCATATGATAATAAAATTAATAAAAAAGAATAACATTCAAACTGTATCATTATAATTATAATTAAAACTACACACATCAAAAAAGTCTAAGCAACATGTACGGTTTTGAACGATTTTTACTATTACAACATAATTATTTATATTTCTTTTATAAATAATAAACTAAGCATTTTGTGATGCATTAGTGACTAAAGCAACAAAATCCTTCATTAAATTGTTCATTTAATTACAATATCTGTACCGTAACATACGCAGTATAAAATAAATTTAAAAACGAAATTATCTTTTCATGTTTTACTAAATTAAATACCGTTTTTTTATTATTATTTGTTAAGTCAATACAACTCTGGTGTTTAAAACTTCTCGGCAAGGATTTTTCATTGAATTTATATGATTGTTTATCTGATCCCGCGGAAATCGCTCCCAATGAAATTTTAACAAGTCTTTCAGTTGGTGGGTTCTCCAAACTCCGTCCAGGTTCTCTAGAACACGTCTCTGCAGCATGTGTCATGCTTGTTCGATGGGATTAAGGTCTGGCGATTGTGCAGGCCACGGCAATACCCGTATGTTATCCATTGCCAAGTACTCTCTGGTCCTCCGAGCTGTGTGCGAACGCGCATTGTCATGCATCCGCGTGAAATCTGAACCAAGACTTTGTGCAAATGGATGAACATAAGGCCAGGGAACATCTTCATTCTTCTATTGCCATCTACAAAAATGAGCTCAGTTCGTCTGTTCTTTATAATACCGACCCATACTATCACTGTGAAGCCACTGTAAGGGTGCACTTCCTGGACTCACCTCAGCCGTTCAGCATTTCCGGGACGACGATACACTCTTACTCTTCTCGTATCAGGCATAAATCCAAACCAGGACTCATCGCAAAATAAAATTTTATCCCAATGCTCCTGGGACCATTTCAAGTTTCCCTACACCATTCGTTTCGAGGGGCGTGATTCCCACGGCGTATAGGTGGGCCCCTAATTGGGCGTCGTGCACGTAGGCCGTATTCATGCGGCCTATTTCTCACAGTTTGGTGGCTAACAACAACACCGCTTGAGAATTATTGCTTTAAACCTATCTCCCTGGCGGTTATCATCGGCTGACGTCTCGAAGTCAGTTGTATGTATCGGTCCCGTCGAGCAGTTGTACTCCTTCCACGTCCTGGGTGCTGCTCAGCAGGATCCGCTGTAATAACGTAACGCTGCAAAAGACGTGAAATCACGCTCCTATTGACACAAAAATGCCGAGATACCTGAGAACGATTTCTTCCCGCTTATAGCATACCTAAAGCTCCCTGCATTTCATCAGCAGACAAATGGCGTCGCTAAATGACATAAAAAATAAAGCACCACTCAATTCTTTCAAAAACTGTATATCTCAAAATGATTAAAGTGAGATATAGGTATACCAAATTTATCAAGCAACGGAAACACATGAAATCGGTAAAAAATAATTAGATTTTATTTTAATGAAAACAAACACAATCGAACAGTTAATATTTTTTAAATCAGCCAGTATTATGTTTCCGATAACAAAAAGGTTGTATACCAGTCTACTTTGTTAAGAAAAAAATAAATTATCAAATAATAAAACATGCAGTTTCTGTAAATAATGCGTGTTGCTTAGACTTTTTTGATGTGTGTATGTAAGGCTACTGATCGGTTATTAAAATAAAGGATTAAGAAATAGTCATTATTTTATTCCCATAACCAACATTTACCAACCATCATTGGTAAATCTTAGCATTTCCCAAACTCTGCTGGTAAAAGCCCGAAATATTGTCTCTTTTTTATAAAATTCGGACATTTACCAACTCATGCTGGTAAATCTTAGGGTTTACTGGGAAATCTTAAGATTTACCGTACTTCGGGCTTTTACAGTAACAGATATACCTAATTAGTGTGAATTCAACCAAACTTTAATACGAAGTTTATGCCTGCGAATAAAGGTTAAATGTTTGTCAGTTTATTAAAGTTCCGTAGACAAATGTCACACACGGAACCCTTATAATTCGATATGTTATATCTGCCCACCAGACAGGGGCCTTATTATGAAGTATTAATGCCATCATTATTCCACTGCGAAAAAAGGATGGTGCTATCGGCCTTGTATAGCTCCGTCTCTCTATCACACTGGAAAAATGGTGACATTAATACGTCATAATACGGCCTCTGGTCACCCATCTAAATTAAATTACGTTATAAAATGAAAAAAACCGGCCAAGTGTCGGACGACGCACAATGAAGGATTACGTAGCTGGGATGAATTTATCCCAAGAACAAACTTAACATTGTAGTTCAAAAACATGTTTTTGCAACTGAAAATGTAAGTCGGTCGATAATTACTCGTTAACTTGTAAATCCTACTTAGCTGTGATAGCTTTTCCTTTAATTTCGTTATTTATACTACTGCTGTGAATTTTTCCACATATCCAGAACTTTCCATTTAGCTGCGGCAGGGGGGGGGGGACACTTGACTCTAACAAAAATTAGCACTTTAAAGCTTAATATTTCGCAAACGGATCCTTCAATCCAAAAATGGTTTTAACTCACACTATTTTTGAACGACATTTCCGAAAACACACCACACCGAGGGATAGACGAAAAAAAAAAAACATACTTTACGTATATTCCCATATACGTAAAGTGTGTTTTTTTTTTCGTAAAAAAACTTGATTTTATTTTACCACTTTGTCGGCGTAATTAATATGTATACTCATGCCAAATTACAGCTTTCTAGTACTCACAGTCTCTGCGCTAAGATGGGGACAGACAGACAGACGGACATGGCGAAACTATAATAGCATAGGATCCCACTATAGAACGACCTTCACCGAGCTGGTTAATGGATGAAAAGTATTTTATATCCAATTAAATATGTCAATAAATATATTGCAAATGGGTTGTCTGAAAAAGGAAAATGCCCATTTTTCTATGGACCGCCGTTGCGCATCAAATTTTGTTGTATGATAGCATAAATTGGATATAAAAGAGGGTTGATGTCATACTTTCAAAGGAAATAAAAGGACATCATTCAGGCTTCGAACATTTTGTACCCAAAAATCAAAGTGCCGGCCAGAAAAAAAAAAAGCTGTTTTCATATGGGAAATAACATTTTGAACATTTTTTAATACTACAACGAAAGTCTAAACTTAACCCCCTGGCTGCTATTTGAGTTTGAAAGTACCAAAAATCATAAAATTATTTAAAATGTTTTAGATATAACGTTTGAAAAAATACCGAGTTTTAATTGAAAATAACATCGTTTTTTGTAATAACAAAAAGCATTTCGGCTAGGCGAACCTAACCTAACCTAACCTTGCCTATCTAAACCAAACCTAACCTAACATAATCTAACCTAACACTGATAAACTGATCTTAGATTTTGAAGGTCACATGGAAGTTCTCAATGATGAAAAGCATTTGCATAATCTTGTGATTAGGTAATTGTACAAAAGATTAACAGAAAACAGCTAGTTAGGTTAGGCTAACCTAACTAAACCTAACAGTGTTCAACTGATCTTAGATTTTGAAGGACACATAGACCTCCTCAATGATGAACAGCATTTGCGTATTCTTGTGATTGGGTACCTAATTGTACAAAAGATTAAAAGAAAACAGCTAGTTAGGTTAGGCTAACCTAACCTAACTGTTCAATTGATCTTTGAAAAAGTATCTAACTTATCAGACATTTCAAACGACACTGGTTTCAAACTTGTTGGAGGGTGGGGACATCCTCCAACAGTCTTAAGATACATGTCATTAATTATATTTAAAAAAAGAAAAGACAGAAAAGATTTGCTGTATTTTTCAATTGCAAAGTCGATAGGATTTTTTTGTGATAAAAAAAGCTTTTCGGCAAATATGTGTTTATTTTTTAACAAAAACCATTGTTCTTATACATAACCATATCTTAATCATAAAAAAATAATGATACGATAAAAAAACTAGACGCTCGAACTGAAACATAACCACAACATTAATGAGAACGCTTCACCAAGAACGTCTCGAGAAATATCAGTGACAATAGTAATGTTCAACTTAATAGTGAACGTAAATGTACAACTTATTTTTATTAACAACTACGTAACCTAGCTACCAATCCGTATGTCTTTTTTTTTCGTGAATCCTTTGCGTGCTACAACCTCTGATGCGACAATTATGCAATCATTGATGAATGAAGAAAATCCATTGCATTGGTTATTGAACAGTGGGGATGTTTTCATAGTAGCTATGGGCTTTACCGATAGCATGAATGATATCGAATCGTGTGGCTATGAAGTCCACATTCCACCTACTTACCAGAACGCTAGTCAGCTTACAACAGACCAGGCAAATAAGTCTTGATTGATCACGATATTTAGGTGGGTTGTAGAGGCGGTGAAGGTTTAGGCTGTTGTGACAAACATATTTTAACCGTGCACTACATCACATGTTTTATCATTCTAAAATCGCAGCGGCCATAATAAACGCCGTTTATCGTGTCGCTGTTGACAACAGACTTGCTCCTGAGATTGTTACCATAATTCATTCTAGAAAGAATACCTCCAAGCTTGTGCACGATAACGTACATACGAAAAACGTTAACAGGCAGAGAGTGCCTTTTGTAGCCATGGAAGGAAATCTTCCTTAATTCATAGGGTTTCCACATTTTTCAGAGGAGGACGTATTTCTGTTTGTGCTAGGGAGCTATCATACTAAGCTCGCCAGCAACCCAACACCTAGTCGTAACCGATGTCCCACAGGAGCGGGCCCTGGAACGAGCCCTGTGGAACATCGCACGACATTTCGCGCCGGTCCCCGCCGTCGCGTCCCCTGTAAGTGACACATTTCCGAGAAAACCTAACCTAACCTGAGCGAACCTAACCTTTCCTAAAAGTGCCCCATACGGGCGCGAGATGAGCCGCGGCGCGCGCGGCGCGTAGATTTATTTGCAAACACAATACAATAAATGGTTACAATACATCATTTCAGCCGAAAAACGTCCACTGCTGGACATAGACCTCCTCGAAGCATCGCTACTTCAACCGGTTCTGTACTTCTCCCATCCAGCGGATTCCTCCGGCCTTCTCCAGGTCAACCCTTTATCCACCACCACCTTAATAGGCCTTTTCCAACGCTACGTCTTCCGGTACGCGGTAACCACTCCAGAACCTCACTATTACCCTTTGTGTAATATTGAGTCTTCAAATGAGGCCCATTGTGGGCGACCACATTTCAGTGCCATAGGTCATTACTGGCAAGGCACACTGGTCACGATACATTAAAAAACATACTTCGACTAAAATATTTTAGAACATTATCTAAAATATTTTAGTCGAAGTATGTTTTTTTGTATTTTTAAACTTAAATAGACCGCGGAAGGGTTAATTGTATTCTCTCGTTGTAATAGTTAAAAATGTTGAGGGTGTTATTTCCCATAAGAAAACCGTGTTTTTTTCTTCGGGCTTTCGGCTTCGACTTTAATTTTTGGGTACAAAATGCTCTAAATCTGAATGATGATTAGTTATATCATACCTTAGTTGACCTAACGCCTGTCCATTTCTACTTTGAACAATAGCTGTTTGCGTCTACGAATGTTCAAACCATTGTTGGCAAAATTATGATTTTTTTGGTACTTTCAAACTGAAATAGCAGCCAGGGGGTTAATTGTAGACTTTCGTTGTAGTATAAAAAAATGTTCAGGATGTTATTTCCCATAAGAAAACAGCAATATTTTTTTCTGGCCGGCACTTTTATTTTTGGGTACGAATTGAATGATGTCCTTTATCCATTTGTACTGTGGGGTTTTTTTGTAATTTTCATTTTTTGATAAGTTTTGAGGTTAGTTTTGTAACAAACCTTCCACCAAAAAAAGCAGTCCTTTACAACAATATGATTTAAATTCACATAATATGCAACAAAAATAGTTCCAACAAACCAAAGAATGAATCCGAATAAATAATATTACATAGGTAGGGGTATGCTAAATGTAGGTTTGTACCTATAGGAAGTAGAAAATAAAAATGCTTGAATACTTATTGGAATGAAATAGTTTTATTGGTCCATATTATCATCATATTCATAAAATATAGTATATCGTCTAAAAACGAAGCCGGCTGCTCAACAGACCTAAATCGAGCCCAACTAGGGTACCACAAAATGGTCATTACGTGAGCACAGCACCCCACTGTCCGATTACTCACCAAACAATTGCAATAATAGTCAGTAATATCAGCTATCGTTACATGTAGCCCTATTAACCAAAATGTAGGGGTAGTACACCTTGCTGTTATCATGTCGTGACTTAATTCTTCCCCTTACTAAATACTTGTCCATTCCCAGTACCAATGGCAAGTCATCCTAAATGTCGTTTGCTAGCTCAATTTTAATACAACCGAGCCTGTTTTATTTGATAGGAACCTAGAGCTACTGGCATCAGATCATGTAATGACAGTCTTGGAAATATTTAGTTAAGAAAATAGTTCTCCTTCTATTAATATTTTCATTTTGAATGTACTCTCCCAATTAATTTCTTGAATTTAATCTAGTTTTAGCTATTTCCAAGAACTGTTGAGCCCATTACTACTTCTCGTTTGTTGCCCTAGTTACTACCAATCTTACTACCAGTTGTAATACCGTTAATTTGATTACCCTTCCTACTACTCCAGTAACCACCCAACGACACATTGTAATACGTCTTGTTGATTTGCCTGCTCTGTGGTTAACTGATTTTTGCCTTCCAAAATAGACTCGGGCATAAACGCTTTATTGGTTGTTCAATTCGCCAATTACATCGCTGAAGCCCTAGGCCCCCTACCTAAAATAAAAACAATGCACTTGCTGGATGGGGTTGTAGTGGTGGTGTAGGTATTGAGAAATCCCTTGAAGGCATGGAATTTTCTGATTCACTTTATGAGATTATTTAGGGCTACAGAAATAAAATAAAACCCATAATACAAGTACCTAATTGTAATCGTTTATTTTGCTGTCATCAATCTTATGTATAGAGATGAAATGAAATGAAATTGTTTATTCTGTAGATAGGATATCGGAATCACTTTTACACGCACTAGGTTGATGAGAACACTCGACGTAAACCCGAGGAGCAGGGTCTCAACTCGATGAGTTATAACACAGATTACTATAAGTTATAATTTGTTGAATTTATCAATCAAAACGACCGGCGGTAATCATAGACTAATAAATGTATAAGGGCTAATGACTGACAGATTTATTGACAGCTTGCTTCATTGCTGCTGCAAAGTACAAAATAACTACTACGATACGAGAGTAGTTACATGTTTAATACAGGTCGAGACGTATCATTTGTGTATAAATGTATGCTGTAGAAATGATTTATTTGCTAAAAAACACATTTTATTATTTATAGATTACGCGTATTTCATATTTGCTTTTTATAGTTTGGTAGTCTAGATTATTTGAATAAACTCTTAAAATCGTTTTTATTTTTTATTAATGGTAACAACATTTGGCATTCACCTGATGGAGTTTATGATACAGGATTATAATAGTCATTTGGTCAGTGAAGCTGTAGTGTATTTTAAGCTAATAATAATAACCGACTAAATCTTTTAATTTAGTCGGTTAACGTCAGCAAGCGACATCTGTGTCGACAAACAAGAAGTACATGATTTAAGAATACGTTAAAATTAAAAAGGCATTATGAGAAGGACCTGTTAGTACAATAAAGTACTCTTTCAATTTGGTATAATTATTTTCACCTAGTTGCATGGCAACAACCTGATGATTTGTTTGGCTGTGGCACTTTTGACAGTTCACCTTGTCCGTGATAGTGTTACCAACAAGTAATCTAAATCACCCTGACCATAAGTGATTTGTTTGGAAATTATTGAAGAAAGATTTTAATTAGTAAGGTAATATTATTTTTTCAACACACTTGCTCGTAAAATGGGCTATTATTGAATCGCTTTTAAGTTCATACTGCAGTGTTTTAAACACCCGTGATTTTTACTTTATATTACTTATATATTATGGTTATTAAAAATATTAATAACGAGGAAAAATGTCACAGTTCAAATTATTTTTTAAACTCAGCGTTTGCCCTGACTATCCGTTAAGACCGACTAGGGGGAGGTTCCTAAAATTGGCAACACTGCTTTCACTAAAATACGCCATTTAAAAAAGGTATGCAGTTATATCGAATAAAGAACTAATTAAATACAAAATATTAACCCCACATACGATTTCGATCAAATGAACTAAGGACAGTTAAATAAATATATTATAATTTATGAGTATATTTTTATGGCCATACTCTTTCACTATAATGCGGTATTGATTTTGAGCAATGTCCTTTCAGTCCAGAATAAATGATTAATTAACAATTATTTTATGTAATTTTTTATAACATTTCACTGTCGAAAGTATGAAGCCCATAGAATATGCAAATGTTAGGTTGACAATTTTTTTCCCGTCACAACTCAGGGTAG
Source organism: Eupsilia transversa (assembly GCA_914767815.1). NCBI lineage: Eukaryota > Metazoa > Arthropoda > Insecta > Lepidoptera > Noctuidae > Eupsilia > Eupsilia transversa. Next base: position 6,807,887 of record OU611880.1, read on the forward strand.
GCAGGTAAAAACAGGTAAATCGATACAAGTAACTTGCACCGGTGTGGTTAATAAATGAAAGTTAAATTAAAATAAAGATTATTTCATTACGAACACGGTGGTATAGGGTTGTCTGCGAAAAATCAGTCCTGAATTCCGGTTGTCGAGTTTTAAAAAGTGAAATATTGCTGGAGTGAATACGTGCGACAGTGATACAAGCGAACCATTCCATGCGATAGAAGAGTATACAGCATTGCAGCTGAGTGTAGTTCGTCCAGGATAATGGGTAATTTAGTACGGACCCATTACCCAAAAAAAAAATTATGAACTATGTCTGTGTTTGTTGCCCTCATGGAGTAATTAAATAAGTTAAGTACAGAGGAAGCGAACAAATCGCGCTTAATAACGATAGTGCGCTGGGTGGTAGAAGTAATTAACGGGCGTTTCAAGCGTTTTTTTTTTTAAATAAAGTTTCACAGTTGTTGATACTTTCATTTACTACTTTAAATTCACTTACTACACACACACACTTACTAGTCTTATAGTCCAATCAACGGGGCTTCTGTAACCCGAAAAATTCCCCTGCCTGTGAGAGTAGGTAGTATGATAAAGTAAGGTAATAAAGATTACAGATTTCAAATTATCCAAAAGATTTTAAAAAGAGAAGTTAGGTATTTTTACCTAAATATGAAAATCTCTTATGAATCTCTGTGAAAAAATCCTCAGACTGAAATACTTTCTGTATACGTACGTACGTATTAGTTAGAATAGGTAAGTACAGGCATCCAACATTATTTCGATTTGAGAGATACTCCAAATTAAAATTTTAACATTTTGCGTTATAACTACTAGTGAAAAATTGGTCTGCCAATTTTTATTTTTTAATATGGCGTTATTTACTTAAATAAATAGCTTTGTTAAGTTATCCAAAAGATTTTCCTTTAGAACATTTTTTTTTTAATTTTTACGTAATAACTTCCTGTGAATAATTGCTCAGGTTAATTCAACACGTTTATTAGTTATGAGTCAAAGTATTTTAATAGATTTTCCAATAAGCCAATGGAAATTCGGCCTTTTATCAACGTTTTTACAATCTCAATAATTGCTAAGTGCAAGCATTGCCGATGCTTAGCTACGACCGGTCGCGAATGTGGAGAGGGGTGCGGGTAGATCGCGCAGCGGCGACGGCGCGGTGGCGGCATTTTCTTTGTGTCTCGGTCGAAGTACGAAACGTAAAGTATTTACTTGTGCAAGGAGCGTTTGTGTTTAAAAATGACGGAGGAAGGCGACGGCGAGTTGTGTGTGCTATGTAAAAAACCTATAATACTTAGTGGGGTTTGTTAAAGTGACAGAAAAGGGACTTGAAAAGATTCGACAATCAAGCAGAAGAAGGGATGATGGACTTTTCTCGCAACTTATGGCAGTGTCAAACCTGACAGTACACGTGAAATGTCGAAAATCATATATAAATGATGCCATCCCAAGTAACACAGATTGCTTGAATAAAGATTGAGTAAGAGCAATCATCAAGAGCATAAGCTGAATACTAAGCTGAATAACGTCTGAGTACCGTCTATTCAGCAGTTATTCAAGCAAAAAGGGCCCCAATTTTGAACTCTTAACGCTGAATAAGATCTGAGCAACATCTGAGTAGGAGCTTAATAACGTTTCAATTAGCTTAATAACTTTTGAATAACAGCTCACATTGCTTTTATTAAGCTCTTACAACTGAGTTATTCAGCTGAGTCGAATTGGATTAAATTGGATAGTGTATTCCGAATTTATTAAGCATTTAAATTTTTGTTCGCATTTTTGCAAACAATATTCATAATATTGTGAAAAGTATTCAATTGGATTCAATATTTTAATGTCGGTGTCGAATGTGATGTTAATTTAACATCATGGTCAACTTATAAAATCGGTAAGTAAATTTTAATTTACAAGTTAGAGGTCTGCTATATGTTAATTGTTGGTGCGCAAGTAATTTTGTCGTGAATAGTATGTTTTTTTTTCATTATCTTAGACGCGCCGCGTGAATAATCAAGATAACAGATAGTAAATAGTATTTTCATGCATACATACTAGGTCTGATAAAAGTACTTGTGACGAAATAGCCAATACTAGGAATTTTAATCCAACAAAACAACATGAATCGAGTTGAAAATGTTGTAGTTGTAAGATTAAGCATTTTGGTGATCTCCCAAATTCCTTGTAAGTATAAATTACAAAGATTTTTAATGGCGAAGGATTTTTTTGCTTTATAATGCTGAATATAAGTGCACACATATCTTGTAACTATGCTATAACTTGAAAAAGAGTAGTCTCATTTCACTAACTTCTGAATAACAATTTTATAGTTGATCACATTTTTACATTACTCAGGTTTTTAGGGTTCTGTAATGGAACGAAGAAAAACCTTTTCTAATGTGGAATTTTCCCGCCAGGCTTTCACTAAATTGATTACATTTAAAGTTATAGCATCTCTGTGTGAACTGTTTTCGTGAAAAAAAATCTTATTTATGTTTAAAAATATAGCAGATTTTAGGGTATGCACTGGGCCCTAGTTTATTCTCACACATGTTTTGTTATTTGTTTTCTGTACAGACGCCAGTACATCAAGCTACCCGGTACCTACATACATAATGGGAATGGTCAAGAAAATTTGGCAGCACCGCAATTTAAGCAATACCAATATTGTGACTACAAAAGTCACAATTGGCATTGCTTAAATTTTGTTGATAAGCATAAGTTATTGATAAACAATTTTGTACTTATTTGAAATATACGATTTCACTTGTAGACTTCAAATTTAGTTTTAATTTTACTTCGAACTTAACCTATAGCTACAGTGTGCAATAAAGGTACGAAATATAACTCATTCGTATATTCATTACACACAAACTTGAATTTTACATCTTGAGGAGATAGGCATATTTTGTGCTGAGCGATATCTGTATAGCCATCAGATGCACTCTCTTCTTGCGTGAATCGCAATGCTGTTTGACTTTTTTGGGGGACGGAACCCTCTTCATTGCACGGCAACTAACATTGACTAACATTGTTTAACAGCTGAATAATTAGTAAAACATAGAATCTTATCCAGTTTAAAGATAAAATAAAAACAATTATTCACTATCAAGCAGTATAATAGAATCATGTAACAATATTATTCAGAAGGTGATACTTTATTCAGCAATTAGCTGTTTCAAACGCTACTAGCTTAATAATAGCAATACAGATTATGTTTATTCAGATAAACGCTACCGACGGGGCTGTTTTTCAGCTTTAAGCCACCTGGAATGCGTATTCAGCGTAATGCTAAATAACGTCTGTAAGTTGCCTAAACTAACTTACCTATTGTTTTATTCAAAAATACCTTCCACTGTCTTTATTTTATACTCTTAAGCATGATTTACGCGTCGATAAATACAGTGGCGAGTCAAGTGGGGCGGGTAGAAATAGTTGCTAAGTGAATGTGTTGCTGTATTAAAAGAATAAGTTCCACTCAGCAATGTATTTCTACACACCTAAAAGGCTCCGCCGCGTGTACGCAGTGTACGTAAGCGGGTTCCGCTTACATACATTGCGTAGCCAGTATATACCTAAATACCTAAACCTAACCTAAGCACAGCCTTAAAATAGTTCACAAAGCACTTTGTCTATTCACTCAATATAAACGATGAGCAATAACGCATTATGATAGGATATTGAACGATGGCCACCAAACCCGCCTACACTACTCGCTCCGTGCGGTCAAGTGAAGGTCAACCCTTACACTCTAGCATTTAAATCAGCGCACATATCCTAAAACATTTAAGAACGTTCGAAAAGTTGTTGGATAATTGATAAATCTGTTTTAATATAAAATCATATGACTAATAAAGGTATAAAAATTGACAGAGTACTTTTTCACATGACGTAGTTCGGCAAAACTCAAAAAAAAATGTTTAAAATGGAAAATCTTTTGGATAACTAAACAAAGCTATGTATTTAGGCATATAAAAACGTATTAAAAAATAAAAATTAGCAGACCAATTTTTCACTAGTAGTTATAGCGCAAAATATTAAATTTTTAATTTGGAGTATCTCTCAAATCGAAAAAATGTTGGATGCCCTTACATACTTATTCTAACTAGTACATACTTACGTATACAGAAAGTATTTCAGTCTGAGGAAATAATCACAAAGAGTTATAAGCGATTTTCATATTTAGGTAAAAATACCTAACTTCTCGTTACAAAATTTGTTGGATTATTATACATTTGTAATCTGTATTACCTAACTTAATCACATGCCAAATTTCATAGCCGGGGGAATTTTTCGGAAGTCTCCATACAATAAATATCCTCGTTGATTGGACTATTACTACACTTACTAGTCTTTTATTCGCTAAATATAACTTAAACTGCTAAGTAACTATATAACTAAGAAATCGTCCAATAACGTCTTTCTTATTCACTATAAGTTAAGGAGAAGACACTTGATTCACGTGTCTTCTCCTTAACTTATAGTGAATAAAAAAGACGTATAAAAGTCAGCACTTGCACTACTGTTTTGAAGTTCACTTACACTGCACTTAACTAACTAACTAACTAACTCAAAAGGTTTTACCCTTTTTAGTCTTCGCACTAATTCAGTGTTGTCAAGGAGTTGGATCGCCTCCTCAAAATTCACATGATGATGAAGTCTGTGTTCATGAGCTTCTGCATATTTTTGTATACCTAACAATGTTTACAACATCCATTTTGAAGTCCCGGTGGAGGTCACTATTTCTTATGTAACGCGCCCTGGTTGAATATATTCCTTAGTACTTTGGTTTGAAAACGTTGTATGATTTGACGATTGCTTTGGCTGGTGCATGGTTTCAAGCGTGATTTTAAAATATTTAGGCATTATTATTTTAATAAATCTCTGCCACATTTATTGACAGATTTTAGAATCGCTGGAGCCTTGTTGAACTCGTTCCGTGATCCTTTGCAAGATAATCCACTTTCTAACAACATTATTGAAATAATAGGAGAAAGAATAACCTAACCTAACAGATTGGGTGACTATGTTGTGGAATGTAATATACTATATGATCTGTGGTAATATTAACCGCCAAAGGGTGCGTTTCACAGCGATGGAAGAAAGTGATATACCCTTTCCTACCCTAAACGAGGAGGAACTGATCTTGTTTAGTTTAGGTACCTATCAATTAAAACTCGCGAAATCATACGAGTCAGACAATTTGCGAAGAGGCGTGTACCTTATAGAGGTATGCGTAGAACCAAGCCCAAATATGGATCATTATGGTTTAGAGACAGAGAACTGCTCATTATTAAGAGGACGAATACAGTCACGTCATATTTCAAGCAGGATTTACTATACGTATATTTTTGTAAATAACACACAAGTCGGAAGGGCAGCTATTGTTCAATATTATTGAACAAAAAAATAAACAAATAAACTTTACTTTTACTTTGCCTTACAGGGAAAAGGACCGTGGGTACGTGTGCTCACGTATTGAGTATCGTATGATACCTGGCTACGAGAGATGTCAACCTTTCGTTGGTACATATATTTTTGTCCAAGTGAATTTAGATGTGCTGTCTGATATGAATTTAACTACTCCATGAGGGCAACAAACACAGACATTTAAGTTGACATACAAGTTTGTGAGGATGGATGGATGGATGTTTGTTACTCTTTCACGCAAAAACGACTGAACGGATTTGAATGAAATTTGGCACACGTATAGTTTATAGCCTGGATTAACACATAGGATACTTTTTATCCCGATATTCCCACGGGATTGAGACTTATGCGGGTGAAACCGCGGGCGCTGCTAGTAGTTCATAACGCTACAGTCAACTTTTTTTTGGGTAAAGGTCAATACTAAATTACCCATTATCCTGGACGAACTACACACAGCTGCAATGCTGTATACTCTTCTATCGCATGGAATGGTTCGCTGTATCACTGTCGCACGTATTCACTCCAGCAATATTTCACTTTTTTAAACTCGACAACGGGAATTCAGGACTGATTTTTCGCAGACAACCCTATACCACCGTGTTCGTAATGAAATAATCTTTATTTTAATTTAACTTTCATTTATTAACCACACCGGTGCAAGTTACTTGTATCGATGTACCTGTTTTTACCTGCCTACCCTGAGTTGTGACGGGAAAAAAATAGTCAACCTAACATTTGCATATTCAATGGGCTTCATACTTTCGATTGGTATGGAATTTATTTATTAACCAAACCAGTGAAATGTTATAAAAAATTACAAAAAATAATTGTTAATTAATCATAAATTCTGGACCGAAATTTTTCAGACAACAAATTTGCAATATATTTATTGACATATTTAATTGGATTTAAAATACTTTTCATCCGTTAACCAGCTCGGTGAAGGTCGTTCTATAGTGGGATCTTAGACTATAAGGGTTCCTTGTTGACTACGGAACCCTAAAAATGAGTTCTTTTAATGTTAATATTTTGCTGAACTAGGTATTCATATTTTGAAAATAAACAGTTAAAGCAATGGTACGTAAAATATAGATCGCAGTTAAGCTGGAAGATATTTCTTTAGAAATAAGCATCACCTTTAGCAGTGCCAGTACGTATTTTTCTGTGATTTTCTTCTCGTCTGTATATTTTTGTGCATAAACAGTTAAATAAATTAGAACGTTACGCGTCTATTTCGACGGTGTCGGAGCGTACGGAGCATAATGCCTACCTAATATATGATAATAATCACTTAATTTCAGACAAAAATCCATAGTGCCTTCATTCAAAATTACATAAAAACCGTACTCCGTACGCTCCGATACTTGTGAACGAAATGGACGTTTTGCTTGACGCTACTACTGAGCGTGGGGTTGGATTCTCAGGTCGGGCAAAGCGTTATTGGATTTTTGCCTTACGAATTTTTTTGTAACTGCCCGGAGTTTGGAAGTAGGCGGTGTGATACTCTCGTGCCTCGGAAAGCACTTTAAGCCGTTGGTCCTGCGCCTGACCTCTCTCCGTTCGTGTTGGATTGTGCCGTTCCATCGGACTATGAGAGTAAGGGTAGTGAGTGTGCGCAGATACAGGTGGTCTGCGCGCACACTTGTGTAGTATAATATCTCCCGCGCCAGAGGCTAGTCTCCGCTTAGACTAGGCGCCATGGCCGAAATTCGGTGTGGAGGACTGTTATAAAAACTAAAGCAATGCGAACACTGATTGTGCAGTGTGCACGTAGACCGTTCCAAGTGACTTTTTTGTTAAAGCCAATGGTTGGTGATAAAGATTCTGAAATCATTCTCCGACATTCGTTTCTCTAATGACCGGTTCGCCGACAAACGCCGTTGTTGCAATTACGGGCAAAACCTGGATGAGGCTGGCACAGGAGCGTGGGTATTGGCACAAGAAAAGAGGCCTATGCCCAGTTGCGGGTAACGTCGTCGGTCTATGGATGATGATGACTGTTTTTATTTATTTTTTACACGTAATAACAAGTAATACAAAAAGCACTCACACAAGAAGCCGCTTTAAATAAATCTTTTATAGCTTGGTGTGAACGCGGGGATAGGCTAACAGTTGTGTCGGCGAATCATTCGCTGTGACACGTTCTATCGACGAAATTGTAAAAAGTGAATCGTTCTGTTTGCAAATTGTTCTTCTTCCCAGCTAAACAACTAGGAAGTGGTGAAAGACGGGCGTTTTGGGGGACTTTCTTATGTGATTTTGACGTTCAAAAACTGCTGATTCTCAGCCTAGTAAGTGACTTTTGATTTTATCCCTGGTTTTGATGGTTTCATAAAATTACAAAACATGTTTATCAGTTGCCATATAGACAGTTGGCAACTAGATTTGTAGTAGGTGCTATGTAACGTAAAGGGTCACTGATATGACCAAAATGCAATTGTTAATGTTTTGTGTATTTATTGTCAATCGCTGCAATTATATTTGTTAGATGAACAATTTGATCGTTTCGGGAACCCTTTACACGAAAAAGCAGCATCACAAAAATGCGCTCAAGGCCATGACCATTATGTTGGGGTTTAATAGGTGACAATGGTAATGGTAATGGTATGGTTTAATAGGTGATATTAAGTACCTATAGGTACTTCTTTTATTATCATTGGTTCATGGTATCTCCTTTTTATTTTACTAGCACTTGCAGAAGCACATTTTTGTTCAGAGGAAGGCTTTTGTAAAGCCTGTAGTTACATAATGAAAAAGTATGCAATACTTACGATGCCATTTTTGTGTATTACTTTTGCACAAAACACTTAGTAAATATACCGATATATCTTTGGCTTAGAATATTAAACAATTATTTTGAGTTTGACTTAGACAGTTGATAATTGTCAAGTTAAAAAAAATTGAATAACTCTTAAAACAAAAGACGATTTGTTATGAGGAATGTTGCTTTCAATTTGAATGAAAAAGTTTGTGAATTTGAGGTTTGTATAAACCTCTGTTTAAGGCCCTAGTTATAAGAGGCGCCCGAGGCACGTCTTGTACGCTGCATTTTGGGTACTCTATAAAATTGTATGAATTGCTATCATATGCTATGTCACGAATTACATGACGCACGCCCTTGGACGGCAGCGCTTGATGTGATTAAGTTACATAAACTATCTGCCCATATACTTTATTTCTGCCTCCGGTAATTCGTTTAAAATCTTCCTGCTGGAACAACGTTACTCCAATAGGATTAGTTTTTCAGTATTTACAGCACGCAAATTTTTATTTGGTGCACATTTACTGCAGTATAATTAAGCAGGCTATAATCTTCTCACAGCTGGGATACAGGCCTCTTCCCTTCGAGAGGAGTGGGCTGTAATCTACCACGCGGACCCAGAGCGAGTTGGTGGATGTGAGATGTTTCGAATTTTTGGTTAGAGGACATGCCGGTTTCCTCACGATGTTCTCCTTCATCGATTTGAGAGCAGTGGTTTGAGGTGATGAAATTATTTACACACAGTCGAAATTAGAGATGCGCCGAATAGTGGTTTCACCTTACCTTTACCGAACCGAATATACTGCCAGATAATTAACAATTAAAATAACAAGTTCCCCGTTCTATAGTTTTGCCGCGCAAGCAAGTTTATACATGCTTGATTTCCGAAGCGCCATAGTTGAGGAAACAACATAGTTCATGCATTATCATTATGCTCTTACGCTGTCGTTGTCGCGTAGGTATTGTATGGGCAGCCATACAATACCTACGCGACAACAAGCTTTTCTTGACCACGTTATACTAAGAACTCGACTACCTGCTTCTTCTTCAGTCACACACTCTGCTCTAACTGATCATGAGACAGTAATGTTATTTTGTCAAAACGAATGCCTAAAATAATTACAAAAAATTGTATTCGTTTTAATTATGATACAGAGATTGATACAGACCTGAAACAACTAGACTTTAGTGAAGTACACAAGACCCATGATTCTCATGTAGCAGGGGAAACAATAACTAGATTAATAAAACATGTGATAGACTCAAACTCCAAATCTGGTAAAGAAAGAAAGAAAGAAAGAAAGAAAAATGCGTTTATTGGCAAAATATACCTTAAAACTAAAACAGAAAATAATGATTATAATGCCAAAAGGGCCTCAGCTCAGCATAATGTCAGATGACAACACAAAGTGTACCACCTGACGCTGATTTTCAGCTGCAAGCCACGAGTGCCATACGCTAGAATTAAAAACACAGGAAAGTGTGTGTCCGCTTTAATATATTAGAGGTACTTTACAGAATTTTAAAACAAAAAGCTCATACAAAATTAAATAAAATGTTGTGGTATGCAGGAGTGTGTGCATCGTGTTGTGAATTGTGAGAAAACTAAAATAGATATATAATACAGTAAAATTTTAACAGTAAAGGCAACATTCCGTTCAATGGACTCACGCGCAGTACCTACGACCTACTTAGTCTGTGACTCGCGCGTCGCCCGCCGCGCCGGCTTAGTGTTATCTGTGAACGCAGCTGTCAGAAAGACTACGGACATCTGTGGTTTATAAAACTAGTTTAAGGGTTACATTTAAGCAATAGTTATTGTTCTGAGATAGGCAACAGTTTCAAAATCAAAATCAAAAGTCATTTATTCAAACTAGGCTGAGAATCAGCACTTTTCGAAAGTCAAAATTACATAAGACAGTCCCCCAAAAACGCCCGCCCTTCACCACTTCCTAGTGCTTTAGCTGGGAAGAAGAAGTGGCGCAACAAACTCCCCAGCAGCACAGCTGTCTGATCAATTAGAAAAGAAAATGAATCTATACAATAGTATGCAAAATAATTAACCAAAAACGTCAAACTTATATTAAACTAGCTGCTGCCCGCGGCTTCGCCCGCGTGAGTGTCGGAAATTACCCCATACATCCCCATGGGTTTTAAGTATAAATATTGAGTTTCGAGTTAATCGGACAGTGTGTTAAAATTCTTCCATACAAACACTGACACCCCCCAACCCCCCTTTAGGGGGTAATTATAAACAAAAAACGACAAACTTTATAATTTATTTAGATAACTATTCGTGCGAAGTTTCATGTTTATTACCTCAAGGAATAAGATTTTTCATACAAACTTTCATCCCTTATGGGTTGAATTTCGAAAAATCCTGATACACGTTATTCTTATTTTTTGGGTTTAAGTATAAATATTGAGTTTCGAGTTAATCGGACAGCGCGTTAAAATTCTTCCATACAAACTTTGACACCCCCCAACCCCCCTTTAGGGGGTAATTTAGAAAAACAACAAATTACAAACTTTTTCATTTATTTTGATAATTATTCGTGCGGAGTTTCATGTTTATTACCTCAAGGAATAAGATTTTTCATACAAACTTTCATCCCCTATTTGACCCCTTTAGGGGTTGAATTTCGAAAAATGCTTCCTTATTCCTTGCCTACATTATAAAGGGAACCTCTGTGCAAAATTTCAGCTTTCTAGGTCCAATGGTTTGGGCTGGGCGTTGATGAGTCAGTCAGTCAGGACTTGTATTTTTATTAATAGGTATAGATATAGATAGTAGGATAGGATACTTTTCCGGGATAAAAAGTACCCAGTGTGGTGCCCAGGATATTAAAGAATAATTATACCAAGTTTCATCGTAATCGAACCGGTAGTTTTTGCGTGATGCCTGAACAAACAGACAGACAGACAGACAGACAGACAGACAGACAGACCGACAGACAGACAAAAAAAAATTTAATCAAATTTTTGGGTTCGGTGTCGGTCTAGTAACACCCCCTGCCATTTATTTTTTTGATATTTTCAATGTACAGAATTTTCACTTCTACAGATTTATTATAAGTATAGATTATTTGCCTTATGTCAGCTAGCACACGCCAATATACCCACAAAAAACATCGAAATCCTTACTCAAGCGAATAAATTAAAAACGTAAACAGAACTTAATCGAATAAAAGCCTCTATGCAAGCATAAAGGGCGTGCCCACTTACATAATAGCTATTAAAACTGGAACTTAAAGCCACAAAAATGTTAAACTAGGACCATCGCAGTAAAATAAATAAACAGTTAATTACTAATAACAATAACAAAACCATGGACAGCAAGACGACAGTCACCACGAGCAGCACCCGTTCACGAGCATAACGCAAAGATCAGCCATCACCCCCCTCGCCATATTTGAGGGAAGGAGGCAACCCGACCCCCGACGCTACCGCAAGCAGTGAAGGGAGCATGACGAACTTGCTGCCGGTTGCTCAGGCAAAATAATATGATCAATTGTCGAGGTCGCTAGCTAACCACTTATTGCAATACAACTCATTAAAAAAACATTTTAATGAGTAGATTATGTCAAAGTTATTAGCATGGCGAATTATATAATGAGTGTTATGCGTTATGAGGAGGGATATTGTGTAATACAAAAACAAAGGATGCATTGGGTGATTGTTGTGATGTTTACCTTAACAGTGTTTGTGAAATTTGTGTTAGGTCGTGTAGATGACAAACTTGGTGAGTGCATCCTTTCTTATGTATCGACGAAATAAACGGTTTTACGACGGTATTACATATACGAAATTACCTCAATGGGTTAAAGAGATCAAACAACAGATACAGAACAACAGACAGAGAACAAAAATACAAATGAGGTACTACTTTTCCAAAATCAAATTAATAAAGTATCTTGCATACAGGATCTACTCATTTCCTACATACATGTACATGTCATTATTACTTGGCCGTTCACACTGTGTTACTATTGGTTGGAGGTAGCTTTCGAGTTTTGTTTTCCAAAATTTTATTGTAAATCTGCCATTTTTTATTAAAAAATCGGTTGTTCGACCAAGACAAATTATTTCGGTGGGGAAAAACAATCTTTGGAAAAACATTTTATACCCAAAATTCGATCTTCAAAAGCGGCACACTATCACAAATAAATAGCGTTTTAATTATTGTTATGCAACATTATAGAACAAGTGGTAGTTGGACGGTTTGTCGTAATTATCGGGAGAGAAAAAGAAACAAGCATTATGTTGCTTCCGTTGACGCAGCTGCGCAAGCGCGACACTGAGTTCAGGAGTGCTACCTAGCCCAGTTTTAACGTGCCACTTGCGGAGAGCGTATAGCCTCTATCTATTTTATTTACTTACTAGCTTTTGCCCGCGGCTTCGCCCGCGTGGATGTCGAAAAATATCCGACGTGAACATACTACCGGGATTAAAAAATAACCTATAGGTTAATCCAGGTTACAAACTATCTGTGTGATAAATAGAATTCAAATCAGTGCATTTGTTTTTGTGCAAACCGGAACATAACAAACAAATAGACCAAAATTCTAAAAACTATATTTGCGGCATTGGACTCGAATATTCAATGTAAGGTTTGACTTCGTTACTATTTTATGTTACTTCGTCTGCGTAGATTATTTTTTTTTTTCTTTCTAGATAATTATGAATTATTATAACAAAAACAATATAGAGCTTTGTTCATGGCTAATTGTCCTCCATTACGTGTGATACTTGAGGAATACTACTATAAGACCGGTATCTACCTAAATTCTTCACAGTATTTCTCTATATACAATCATTTTCACTGATTCGGAAGCGGGCACTAAAACAACCAGGCTAGTTGGAGAGAGCTAACACGGGAGCAAGCCACATAAAATTGGCCGTGGGAGAAACACTCTTGCCGCAAATCAACTCAATTCAACGCAAATCAATTCAGAGTTTGTCCCCGCAGCGACTTATTAATAGTCATTGCGAAACAAACCTTGATTGAGAACTGCAATCTTTTAAACTCAAACGGAAGATCATTTGGTATCAATGGTATACGTGGCACGAAGATTGTTTCTCCTCTGGCAGATCTAGTTAGTATTTTGGCCTCAATAACATTGTGGCGGAGACCTGTTACTTGGAGTCTAGTTCCATTGCACAATTTTGGAGGCCGTATATTTCGAAGCAATATGACAGGAGGACCTACACGCAACATAAGTCTGTGACAAAGAAGACCCGGCGGATTAAGAGAGATCAAAAATTCTACAGGATAATTAACCGACTCGTCCATATCGACCATGGTGTCAACAGAATTATTAATCATTTCTTCACCTTCGAATGCATTTATTCGTTTTTTGGAGTCAAAATGGCTCTGTCGCATAACTACTCCATCTTTATCTTTAATATTTTTAACATCAGGATAAATCTACTTATATATAAAATGGTAAACTGACTGACTGACTGACAGACTGGGTGATATGTTAACACACAGCCCAAACCGCTGGACTTAGAGACATGAAACTCGGAGGGTGTGTTCTTTGTGAAGAGTAAGTATCCACTAAGAAAGGATTTTTGGGAATTCTACCCCTAAAGGGGTAACGTCATAATATAATAGAGTATGGTAATAGTGGATGGAAGTTTATATGAAAGTCCGTTTTGCGTTCCGTACAAATTTTGTGTTTAGGATGACGATTGAAAATGAATTTGTACGTCTCAACTTTTTTGGTAATTCCACCCCCGAAGGGTTAAAATGGGGGATGCAGTTGAAAAGTATTTAATTTTCGAAGAAAAATCACAAAATTTACTATCTAGGCTTATGGTTGGATACTAACACAACGTAAATCGTTGTTTTTTTTTTATTTCAACCCACAAGGGTCTGAAAAGGGCGATGAAGTTTTGTATTGAAGTTGTTTATTCGCTAAATATTGTATTCAAGTAAAAATAATATAAATACACGTGTACTGTTTCTAACTTTACAATATTTTACATGGAGCGACTGCCTATCTGACCTCCACAACGCAGTTACTGGGTAATACGATACCCCTTGGTAAGAATGGTTGTCAGACTTTCGGGAGTGTAGCTAAACCTGATCGATCGACCTGTGCGGCTGATATTATTTAGCCACGGGACCCTCCCCCGGAGAACACCCCCATCTCCTTCTCCGGGAGAATCGATATAGATACTATAGATTAGGATTTGTTGTTTGATGCCGAAAGATTAGTAATTTTAACTTAAAAATAAACAAAATTTCATCCCCCTTTTCACCCCCTTAAGGGTTGAAATTCTAACAACACCGGTGCGTTAGCTTCCAACCATAAGTATAGATAGTACACTTAGTGATTTTTCTTCGAAAATTAAGGACTTTTCAACTTCATTCCCCTTTTTAACCCTTCGAGGGTGGAATTATCAAAAACGCTGAGACACGTATACATTAATTTTTAATCGTTAGCCTAAACCCAAAATTTGAACATCCTATCTTCAAAACTCGCGGACTTTCATATAAACTTCCATCCCCTATTTTACCCCTTTAGGGGTGGAATTTCCAAAAATCCTTTCTTAGTGGATACTTGCTCTTCAGAAGGAACACACCCTCCAAGTTTCATGCCTCTAGGACCAGCGGTTTGGGCTGTGTGTTGATATATCACCCAGTCAGTCAGTCAGTTTATCATTTTATATATATAGATAGATAGATAATGAAGATCAGAACATTCATAAGGAAATTATCGTCACGGGTGTCACATTCATGGTTTTCGAGAACGCTGATGCCGTGTCCATAATTGATCTATGCCCGTATATACATTCAAATAATTTAAAAGAAACAGGTTAAAACTAAGTACGCACTATCTCATATCCTTTATATTGTAAAATCGTGTAATTATGTCACCGAACATCGAGCCATCGAACATTTGTGGAGAACGACAGAAGAATGGTGGTTGGAAAGGAAATGGAGGTTTTTTCCTGTACAGCTGATTTGAATTTGTCCCTTTAATTTTATTTTTAATTATTAGATTTCTTTCATAATAAGGCCTATTTACAATTTATTAACTAGTATAAAGCGTAATTAAGTGTTTTCTGTGTTAAATTTAGCCTTTAACTGCAAATTGTGTGTAAAAATTTCGTTTGTTGCCCTAGTTAAGTTGTAATACCGTTAATTTGATTACCCTTCCTACTACTCCAGTATTGAGGTGTTAGAAGGGAAAAATTAAAAAGCCCGTGTTACTACCGTAAATACCTACTTTATAAAAAAAACTTATTTCATTTCTAAACTAATTTATTTTTTCTTTATAACTTGAACATAATACAATTTACTTTTAAAATAAAATAAAAAAAGGAAAATCAGCGCAATTTCTCGAGGGCGTAGCCTACTGAGATTTCAGCATTTAACAACTGCATCTGAATATGTCGGATATTGTCGTCGTTTACAATAGGTATCGTGACTTCTCCTTTTGTTAAATTGCCCTGCCTGGGAAGAAATACTAAGATAGCAGGATTTTTCTAGTGACTGTTTGTTGATACAAATTTGTAATACACATAAAATAAGAATAAAACTAGTGAACGTTTGTTGATATTATTGTACTAACAGGTCCTTCTCATAATGCCTTTTTAATTTTAACGTATTCTTAAATCATGTACTTCTTGTTTGTCGACACAGATGTCGCTTGCTGACGTTAACCGACTAAATTAAAAGATTTAGTCGGTTATTATTATTAGCTTAAAATACACTACAGCTTCACTGACCAAATGACTATTATAATCCTGTATCATAAACTCCATCAGGTGAATGCCAAATGTTACCATTAATAAAAAATAAAAACGATTTTAAGAGTTTATTCAAATAATCTAGACTACCAAACTATAAAAAGCAAATATGAAATACGCGTAATCTATAAATAATAAAATGTGTTTTTTAGCAAATAAATCATTACTACAGCATACATTTATACGCAAATGATACGTCTCGACCTGTATTAAACATGTAACTACTTTCGTATCGTAGTAGTTATTTTGTACTTTGCAGCAGCAATGAAGCAAGCTGTCAATAAATCTGTCAGTCATTAGCCCTTATACATTTATTAGTCTTTGATTACCGCCGGTCGTTTTGGTTGATAAATTCAACAAATTATAACTTATAGTAATCTGTGTTATAACTCATCGAGTTGAGACCCTGCTCCTCGGGTTTACGTCGAGTGTTCTCATCAACCTAGTGCGTGTAAAAGTGATTCCGATATCCTATCTACAGAATAAACAATTTCATTTCATTTCATCTCTATACATAAGATTGATGACAGCAAAATAAACGATTACAATTAGGTACTTGTATTATGGGTTTTATTTTATTTCTGTAGCCCTAAATAATCTCATAAAGTGAATCAGAAAATTCCATGCCTTCAAGGGATTTCTCAATACCTACACCACCACTACAACCCCATCCAGCAAGTGCATTGTTTTTATTTTAGGTAGGGGGCCTAGGGCTTCAGCGATGTAATTGGCGAATTGAACAACCAATAAAGCGTTTATGCCCGAGTCTATTTTGGAAGGCAAAAATCAGTTAACCACAGAGCAGGCAAATCAACAAGACGTATTACAATGTGTCGTTGGGTGGTTACTGGAGTAGTAGGAAGGGTAATCAAATTAACGGTATTACAACTGGTAGTAAGATTGGTAGTAACTAGGGCAACAAACGAGAAGTAGTAATGGGCTCAACAGTTCTTGGAAATAGCTAAAACTAGATTAAATTCAAGAAATTATTTGGGAGAGTACATTCAAAATGAAAATATTAATAGAAGGAGAACTATTTTCTTAACTAAATATTTCCAAGACTGTCATTACATGATCTGATGCCAGTAGCTCTAGGTTCCTATCAAATAAAACAGGCTCGGTTGTATTAAAATTGAACTAGCAAACGACATTTAGGATGACTTGCCATTGGTACTGGGAATGGACAAGTATTTAGTAAGGGGAAGAATTAAGGTCACGACATGATAACAGCAAGGTGTACTACCCCTACATTTTGGTTAATAGGGCTACATGTAACGATAGCTGATATTACTGACTATTATTGCAATTGTTTGGTGGTGTGGTGCAATTATCTTCACCATGAAGTTTTCACAATTATTTCCTAAATCCTTCCTTGATTTCATAAAAATATAATTAACTTTTAAAAAGGAGCACTCAATCCACACGTACACATCGGACAGTGGGGTGCTCTGCTCACGTAATGACCATTTTGTGGTACCTTAGTTGGGCTCGATTTAGGTCTGTTGAGCAGCCGGCTTCGTTTTTAGACGATATACTATATTTTATGAATATGATGATAATATGGACCAATAAAACTATTTCATTCCAATAAGTATTCAAGCATTTTTATTTTCTACTTCCTATAGGTACAAACCTACATTTAGCATGCCCTACCTATGTAATATTATTTATTCGGATTCATTCTTTGGTTTGTTGGAACTATTTTTGTTGCATATTATGTGAATTTAAATCATATTGTTGTAAAGGACTGCTTTTTTTGGTGGAAGGTTTGTTACAAAACTAACCTCAAAACTTATCAAAAAATGAAAATTACGAAAAAACCCCACAGTACAAATGGATAAATTTTATTTCCTTTGAAAGTATGACATCAACCCTCTTTTATATCCAATTTATGCTATCATACAACAAAATTTGATGCGCAACGGCGCCGGTCCATAGAAAAATGGGCATTTTCCTTTAAGATACGTAATTCGTGGCATGGCATGTGTTTGAATCAGCGCGTGGACAGAAATCATTTGTGTTTTCAGTTTAGTATCCTTCCTAAAACTACCGATTTTACTGGCGAAATTCTTCGTGATGGGGCATGGTGTGCGGGCGGGGGAATAAAAGGCGTCTGCTGCGCTAGCTTCCCCCCCCCCCGCGCCGATGATGCTGAGCAATTAGCTTAAATTCCCCGATTAATAATAATGAAATTCTGATCCAGCCTGTCCCTGAACTTGCTGTCCTCCCGATTGCGACGCCCTAAGCCGAGGGCCGTACCCCGCAGGGGGTGCCCTTAGCGAGCGTCGCATCTTAGTTTAGGAGCATATTTTGCACCCTGGCTGGAGGCTTTTAGATGTAAAAACCCTAAAAGTAGCCACAGGTTAGCCCGGTTAAGCAGACAAAACCTTTCTAGGTTGATCTGCGAGATGCCATTCATAAAAATAAAAATAAAATAGCGTCCCCTTCCTTACTAACTTACGACCGCCCCGAGGGATTGGAACTACTAAAAGAGAACAGCTATTCAGTTCAGAACGTAATCCCAGTAGCGGCTTGGAAGCCTACGATCTCTCGTCGTTCTTCGCTGAGTAGTTGAATTTTCAGTGGCCTGGCGTTCTGCTTCAACTATTTGATGTTCTCCAGCTGGAGAACATTGTTCTAAAATACAAATAAAATTCTACAGATCTGCCTTGCCAGGTCCAATCTTGATAAAAGTTACTTCACCTATGGAGAGATAAAGTATTGATTTTAAAGGTCCAGACATTTGACTATTCATCAATCAACTGTGATCGATGAATACTCACGTTTCCCATTGGGTTCCCATGTGCCGATATAAGTTCTGCAACGGTTATAAAACAGCCCGCACACCCCGTCCCATCACGAAGAATTTCACCAGTAAACTCGGTAGTTTTAGGAGGATCCTAAACTAAAAACACAGATGATTTCTGTCCCCGCGCTGATTCAAACACATGCCATGCCACGAATTACGTATCAATAATATAACTTTTATAGCTTTTTGGAAAGCTTACAGAATAGGCAAGTTGTTTTAGTTATTTGTACGATTAACGTCATAGTATTTTTTTTGACGAGACAACATTTCTGAAGCGTAAAATGAAAATATTGGTAAAATATTATTCTTAAATCGCTCATCATTTTAATTATTTCGTTGAAATAAGTACTTTTAATTAGTTTCATAGCTAGATTGAAGTGCCAGCTACGATATCATTCTTTAATGGTACGCATTCAATACGTAGTTCTTTTTTAATTTTGAATTAAATGTCAAATTTTGGGTAAATATCGAAAAACTCTTAAAGTTCAAATATCTCGAAAACTACCTACTGAATTTTGGCCATACATATGGGGTGTTCAATCTGTTGTATTCTGGCCCCCCTATCAGCTCCTGACGGATATACGTCGAATTACAAGTAACCCTGTATATCTAAAAATAGTTGGGACGGCAAATTATGGTGAACCGCAATAGCTGGCTCATGTAGTAGTGTTTTGCTAATTTGTTGGCGTCTATATGGCGTCAATTTAGTTTTTTTTTTGGATCGTGTTTATAGAATTTTTTAAAACTATTAATTGTACATACACATTTTGTAAAATTATCTGTTTTTTTTAGACTTTTAATTTTGATAATAGCTTGACATTGTGAACATTTACCATGTACATCCAAATTTTCTTCTTTAGTACCTATTTTCTATTTTTAAGGTCCATGTGCAAGGTAATTTAGAATTAATCCATATTTTCTCTTTAATCAAATTGCTCCATTTGTATTTAGGTAAGGTTTTATACCGTCGGTACGTGGAGGTTCCAGACCTTTTTTTACAAGAGTACAATGGTTGAATTTTCTTCCAGTCGTGCATATCTAAATCAAACGAGAAATTTTTTTCTTCCTCACTTAATGTACAGACGTCTTCTTTATTACTTTCAAGTGGCTCAGAATCATTAGAACTAGAAGATGTTGTTTCAAACTTTTCCGCACCGTCGTCGATTTTAAAAATTCTATCTCGGTGCCGTCGTAGTGCCAAATACAAAGCCATTGGCGACATTTTATAATCAAGTTCTTGTGACAATTGGGTAAAAATTGGATCATTATAACGAATTAATCGATTATCTAAATCCGCAGCGTATTTTCGAAATAAAGCTGTTTGTTCTTCATAACTCACTTTAGGTTTTCGGCCCATGGCAAGCGTACCACTGCAAAGAAGCATAAAGGTACACATATCAACTCGGAAACGGATCGGGTTTGACGCATTTGGTGCACTTCTCAACTTGTACATCGTGCTCAAATGGTGAACTTAGCAACTGGTGTACTTCTCAATTGGTGCACTTCACAACTGGTGCACTTCTCAATTGGTGAAAGAAAAGAAAGAAAGAAAGAAAGAAAATACATTTATTTGACACAGACTAAAAGGCACACAATATAAAATACAGCAGACAAAAGAGATAAAAATAAAACAAATAAAAAAGATGTAACGTAACAAAATTGGCAGGAGAGTGTGCCTCACGGCTGCGGCAAAAAGGCCCAGTTCAGCAAAAATGCCAGACAACAAAGTGCCTGACGCTGGTTTTCAACTGGACCTAAAAGTGTGAGATGTAAATCAGGTTTTATAACGTGTGTATTAAATAAAATAAAATAAATATATCTGATAAAAATAATAGCGCACTTCGCAACTAGTGCACTTTTTAAGATGGGTGGTGAAAAACCTAACATAACCCGTAGGCGTATCAATAAATAAGTAATTATAAACAAAACATGTATATCCTATCCATGTCGTTAAAATCCACTTGATCGAAAACAGCTCGTTGTTAATTTGAACTGATTTTTCAGATATTTTAAGCTGGGCTTTAATCGGAATAATATAACCATGATAAATTAGATCTTTATTTTTAAAACTTAGTGTAAAATATGTAATTCTGCTCATGTTCCCGAATTCGAAGGCTAAAACTGATCATGTCCTTTCTAGCTGACGTAGTCTTGACAGTTTTATGTTTTTTATTCTAACTACCCTCATTTAGTTTTATATCGCATGCATATTGGGTTACCACTCCGCAATAAACAAGTACTTGAAAATTGTATGTTAGTTTTATATAGCATAATCACTGTGTTATTATTATTTATTTTTTTGCAGTAGGTAAAAAAGAAAAGATTACGTTTCTCCAATTATTATATTACTGATTATGCAATTTAATTTAAAAAAAAAATTAATTTAAAGCTTTTATTTAATTAATAATAATAACTATATCTAAAAGAAGTACAAGTACTTATCGAAACTTAAAAAAAAAAGGGGGGAAGAGCTCATTGG
Source organism: Eupsilia transversa (assembly GCA_914767815.1). Lineage (NCBI taxonomy): Eukaryota > Metazoa > Arthropoda > Insecta > Lepidoptera > Noctuidae > Eupsilia > Eupsilia transversa. The sequence continues at coordinate 6,829,133 of OU611880.1, forward strand.
GCATCGAAAAATTCATCCGCATCGCTGTCGATGGAGAAAGTGCCCAAAAGGCTGGCAGCATTGCCGCGTTGGATCGCAATGCTGATCCTTTGGGCTAAGAATAGGCCAGCCCTCTGGTCACGTGTAGAGTCGACCAGCCGCTTGGCGATGTCCCGGAATACTCGATGGGCACTCGGACCCCAAGGCCCTAGTGTTTCAACCCCAAACGGCTCAAACATGTAACTCCCAAAAGAAGTACAGTTTAAATTATAATATTATAAAGGTTATTGATATAATATGATATTATATCATGTCTTTATTATGATAACTTTTTGCTGTAAATCTAATTTATTCTTACATAATTATATTTTTATTATTTCCGAGTGACTTTTTTTATTTTTGAAAAAATTAAAATGAGTGATTATGTAGAGTTAATTTAAAATTATTTTGTTGATTGTATTTTTAAGAAAATTACCTACGCAAAACCAAAGATTCTTTCATTTTTAGACAATTTTTCCAAATCACCACCCATCTTAAAAAGTGCACTAGTTGCGAAGTGCACCAATTGAGAAGTACACCAGTTGCGAAGTGCACCAATTGAGAAGTGCACCAGTTGCTAAGTTCACCATTTGAGCATGGTGTACAAGTTGAGAAGTGCACCAAATGCGTCAAACCCAACGGATCGTAACCGTATCAGCTCGAGGCATTTAGTATTCTTTGTATGAAATTCCCAACTGAAAAGCACTCTAATCGGAATCGTAATGTATATAAAATAAGATAAGGTAGCCGAGAGTGTAATGATCAATGCACACGCGTTTCACATTTAGATTTATAAAGTTCAACTGACCTTCGTTGCCAGGGTACTGACTATCCGGAGCTTATTTTAAAAACTTTTCTACGTCGGTTGGTGATAATACTTAAGATTTCGTATTTTTGAAAATAATTTACCACACAACAAAAACGATAACAAATATCTATGGAATATGCCGCGCTGGTTTTGTTTTTTCCGCTAGCGATACGCGTGTCGGAATAAGGGGTATAAAAGCAAAGGCGCTTCAGTCACAAAACATCTGAACTGAGTAATTTATAATTTTCTACTGTGTTGTAAGAAATTGTTATTTTGTAATGGTTATAATAGTGGTACATTCATTATGACTCGTAAGTTAAGTAGCAATAACTAAGATTAATCAAATGTACACCAGTTCTATCACTACATAGTATAAAACAAAGTCGCTGTCGCTGTCCGTCCCTATGTATGCTTAAATCTTTAAAACTACACAACGGATTTTGAAGCGGTTTTTTTTAATAGATAGAGTAATTCAAGAGGAAGGTTTATATGCATAATACATGCATAATATTGTAAAGAAACACTGATAAAAGAGGTTTCTAATGTGATGTCGTAAATAAACTCATTTTTTTGCGCTTACATTGCAAACGCTGGCTGAACCCCACGAGATAAATCAAAATAATGTACTACAGTATTGTACACCTTAAAAAGGTCAACAAAAAAGTCCGCGATGGTATATGTATATCTCTTAAGGATAACCCACAATAACCATTTTTTATCCTTTACATTTTACGGGAAAAAATGGCTTATTTACGAAGTGATTTTAAGCAATACAGCATTAATCCTTATCCAATTAAGTACCTTAAATACATTGTACATTTAATATAGATCAAGATGGCCCTTTACAGCATGTAATTTAAATGAATATTTCCGAAGATATTACAGATTTAAAATGCAGGGACATAACGGTGCGGCGGTACCGGCCCGGCCGGCGCGGCGGCGCGTGCTTATAAATAGCGCGTCGAAGGCCGCGATTCGCCCTACAGCACTTTAGGATTAGCAGCGATCGGACGCGTTTATCGGAGCTCTCCAGCGAGTAAAATAATAATTAACGTTCCAATTTAAACGCCTACAATTTCCGGTAAAGACATCTTTTGCAATGACCATTAATAAATCGCAGGGCCAAACTTTCAACGTTGCGGGCTTAGATTTGAGCGTTGAGTGTTGTCGCTCTTTCAAGAGTAACCTCTAAAGAAAACATGTTTGTATTGTCTAATGACAAAAAAGCTGTAAACGTTGTTTATAAGGACATTCTGTAGTAGGTAGGTATATTTAGTATCAGCATTGCACCCGTGCGAAGCCGGGGCGGGTCGCTAGTAATAAATAAGAAATACTTTAGGACTAAGGTGTCTTTGCATTTAAGTATTGGACTGAAGCATGTTTGCTTTTTATTGCTTTGGATCGAAGCTAGTTTGCATCTCACTTTATTATTTGACAACCTGTCAATAATGACAATTGCGTAAAGTACTGATTGCAAAACAGATTTTGCAAAAATATGAAAATATACCTACGTATTTATTTGAAAAGAAAATTTATTTTTTGAGTAAGTTGTTGGATATAAAGTTAAGAAAAAAACGGGAATATTACGTATAAACACAAATATATTTATTTAGTAGGTCTTCTTCTTACTTATTACAGTAGTCCTTCTTAACTTGTTTTTTAAATCATAATATTTGATTCAGCTGTTGGTGGATCGCAAGTAGGCTCATTTTCTTCAACAAAATCATCATCAGTGTTATTTAAAATATTTTTGTAGTATTCCAGTTCGGGACGAGTTTCCCACTGCAATCCATAATGTTTCTCTAGCAACTTCCTCACATCATTTATTTTTTCTTTTTTAATGATTACATTATTTTTGGCTATTGGCAGTGGTTGGACGTCGTAAAAAGATTTCCCTCTTTTTAGAATAGATTTGAATTGGGTAAAGTCAGAGGTGTAATGAAGTTCTCCTTTCACTTTGACTTTGTTACCATTCCTACTAATAAAAAAACGCTTACTCTGTGCAAATTGAAAATGCCATTGACCAGGCGGCTTTATAATATCTTGTAGAGCAGCTTTCCAATCGTACACCATCTCCATTTTCACAACTGTTCCATAATTATTAAAAATAGTGTGATACTTGTCTGGTTGTACAATAACTTCCTTCCTTTTTAACTCCCTTTCAATATTTCCAAACACTCTGTCAGCAGGTAAAAAAGAATGCCCTGGTATTGGGAAAACAACTTCAATGTTTTTTATGTTACTTGGAGCACTATTTAACCACACACAACACATTCCGATGAAAATAGAATTTTTATTTTGCGCTCCGCAACCATCAGCCACAAGTCGCAAAGTTTGAATTCCATTCATATCTAACAAATTCAACCTGTGAAACACTGCAGACGCAATTTCGTTAGCTCCCTTCTTGTACTCATTTTCATTCCACGTGTATAAATTTACTGTATCTTTATTTAGTTTTTTGCCTTCTACTGATAATACTACTGCAAAATTATATATATAAAGCTGTCTACTATAGTAAGTTATTTGGTCTGCTATTTTAGGTAGGACTTGATTCTTTTGACAGTCAAAAGATAGTGTCAACATTCCATCTTGTCTCTCATTTAATAGTTGGTAGAATTTTTGTGCTTTGCGTTTATGAACGGTCTTTTCGATCATATATTTGGTTTTAAGTGCTTGATTTTTTTCACTCTTAATTTGCTCATCCAATTCTGTACATTTGGAACACACATCCGTTCTTGGATGACCAAACCCAACATTGTATTGAGTGTTGAAAATTCTTCGAAAATAGCACTGTTTGACTGGGTTCTCTGTTTGTTCATTAAACATTCGCCACATTTTTCTTACATTTAATGCCGAATCTAAATATTTCCTTTCTGTAGTAGACCGACAATAATGAGACTCTATGCACTTAAAAGATTCTATAAATTTTTTGACTTCCTGTAGCTTTTGAATATTTTTGTGGGATGTATGGTCTCCGCCTCTATGTTCAGTTACTAAACCACCAGTTTTTTTATAAATTTCTGCAACTCTACGGATTCTATTACGTGGTATTTGCAATATGCCCAGAAATGATGATTGACAAACATTGAGCAATGTGTTAGAATGTTTTTTTTTTATGTATAATTTTGTTGAATAATTTGCCTGGCGCACACCCTGTGTTCCTGTTCTAGGACGACGACGTTGGACATCAATGACATGACAAAACTTCAATAGAAATGCATCTTGGGCTTCTTTGGTTTTGTTACCATAGAAAGTGTCATGAAATATTTTAGCATCAGCTAAAGTTACGCTTTTGCACTCGTAAATAGCTTTTTTATTATGTTGACATGCAGGTAATGCGGGAAGACTTTTTGCAGAATACCTTAAGCTAATGCAAAAAAAACCATTACCAAAAGCATTTAAAACAGCATAAATAGTTAAAATTTAAAAAAAAATCTTATTCAATTATTTTAACAGCCACAAATAAAAAGATTTAAAAAAATGCTTAAAGCTAAGAAAATTTTTGCAGACCATACCATAATAGGTGAAATACTAGTGAATAATTTGTTACCTTTCTGCCTTTTCTCGCACTCGCCGCCACTGATCTACATTTCTAGCACGTTTTCTAGCTCGTCCTGTACGAGCTGGTGTAATATTTTCTTCCATTACAATGGTAATAAAACAGAAAACTCGAAAAAAGCAGACGCTATTTCTAGTTTACTTACTACGACAAATAACTGATTCGCCATCTTAGAAAATTTGAAATGGCGGCCTCTGATTGGTCGATTGTGACAGTGGCGGATTTGCTTCTAACAAATTTAGGATCTAAGCGTTTTTGCACTTGAAAGCTACTTTCAAAGTGCATTTACCGTGGACTGAGGTGGATTTGCACTTTATCTTTTACGGCATAATGTTGCAGCTTTCAAGGACAACAATTTGGTAATACCAGTTTAAAAAATTGCAATTTTGGACTGAAGCGGTTTTGCTTTAGTAGAATAACATAAAATTAATCTAGATTTCTTTTCAAAAAAATGCATGGAATTAGTACATACTAATCGGTGAGACTGTCAGAGGTAGTATGTCTAGAAGAATAAATGAATTCCGAACGAAACCAGTGATCTGAGTTGGTCCAAATCAAAACAAAGACTTATATTACTTTCATCTAAAACTTAAAGTTAACAGAATCATTTATCTTTATGTATAAGTTGTTATAAATAATTGTGACTTGAAAAGACGTAGAGACTTATCTCAAACAACGATTCTGGACGAAACAACGATTCTGACTTAAGAGGGTGCATCCTAAAAGTTGGCAACGTCGTAAATAGCTGTCAAATATTTACCTGTTTCGATTAATTTGGACATAATACTGTATGGAAATAAGAAATGTGGCTAACCAATTGACTAGAATATTAATAATGAATTGCAATTATAACATTGAATTTGATGTTGTACCCGTTTTAGGTGAAAAAAAGGCATTTGGAAAGTTACCAAATACTTTTTTTACATCTAAAACTAACTATTCGGTGTTACGATATTAATTATTGCATTTCATAATCAATATTCTAGTCAATTGGTTAGCCACATTTCTTATTTCCATACAGAAATATTATCAAATTAATCAAAACAGCGAAATATTTGACATCTATTTGCGACGTTGCCAACTTTCAGGATAAACCCTCTTAACTTGATTTTGACATGAAGACTAGTGGGCTTTAAATAACCAAAATAAATGTTAATTAACAGTACAATAAATTAATAAGTAATAGTTAATATGGTTCTAATAATATTTATCACGATTTTATATTGCAATTTTAAAGTAATAATATGGTGTTTCAAACGATTTTCGGAACATCCAGTTGATGTTATTATATTATGACATTCTACCTAAAGATTACAAATAAATACATACTAAATTGCTAAATAATCATATTAAGTTTTAAGATAGTTCCACTACGTAAGATTAGTTAATTATTACCTATGTAAGAAGTTATTTAGCAATTATGTATGACCATTTAAGATTCGTCTAAAATGGCGGGAGAATAGGCGGGAATGTTTTCGAGACTGGTAGATTTTTGACACTAACTGAGGGGCTACGAAAGACTTGACTGGTTGACCGCGAATTTTAAGTTGACTTGGATTTTGGACTAATATATTGGATAGTACAAGACTTGTAGAGGACAGACTCGGAAAGGTGTCCCATGTATGTAATACTAAGTTGCTAAAAGCCAATGGATGCAGATGTGTGCGTAGTCCCAGCGGAAAAATGTCGAATTTCTTCATTTCAGGTATGCAGATAAATATTTAGTGTGTGACGTGTGTTGTGTATGGTAAGTGCAAAGTGCATCCAGCCGTTGGGGAGCTATTCAACATAAACTGTTTCCGCTGGGACTACGTCATCCCAGCGAAACTTTTTTTTTATATGGACGTACAATAAAAAAAATACATTCAAATTCAGTTCATATCGAGATTTAGCTGTGGGCAGACGCGCTGTTGATTTGTTTATATACTCGGTGCTGATCCTTTTTGTTTGGATTTCCTACTTTATCGGACCCTCTCGTACTATCTTGTGTGAAGTGCCATAAACTGCCTGCGCCATCTTAGAACTTGTAGTGCGGTGTCCCTGTCGCTCAAGCTTGCCTGACAGCGCTGAGTTAATTTTTGAAGAAACACACAAAGTTGTGCAGATCGTGGGGCTCGAACCAGCGACGCGTCGCGCAGTGACGGGTGAAGGCGGCGCCTTACGCTACTGAGCCAACTGCGAGTGAGGACAGCGCGGAGAATTACGGTACTAGTTAATACTTCTACACTCAGAGGCTACACATACAGGTGATATCTCTATACGCCATGTCAGTGTTGCGTTCACCGGAGAATAAATGCCAGTCGAATCCAGACCTATACTCAAGTGTCGAACCTGGTCCCAATGTTACCATGAGGAAGCGGAAGCAACCGGACTGTGAACTTACTCAGGCAATTAACTTGTTATCTGTAGAGTTGAAAAAGGCTATTTTGGATCTTCGAACCGACATGAATAACCAATTTTTAAATGTAAATACATGTATTAACAACCTCCGTGATGATTTAAATACATTATCAGCTACTTCTTCTCAGATTCAGAGTGAGGTTAAGGAACTGCGCGCGGAATATTCCCGTATGGAAAAAGATCTATCAGACTTGAACATGCAACATACCATAATGTTGCAGGATGTGACCGATTTAAAATCCTCGGTTAACTTTAATTCAGACAATTATACAGACTGCGTAAAACGCCTGAAGGAATTGGAATTGCAAAGTAGTAGTTCCACGGTCACTGCTATTAGATTATTGGAAGGAAAAATTGACACATTGGAGCAACAGGCTAGACAATGTAATATAGAAATTGCGAATATGCCTGAAAAACGTGGTGAGAACCTGATATCTATATTAGAGTCAATTGGTTCGGCAGTCAATATGTCAATAGCCTCAAGTGACATCATATCGATCCACCGTGTCCCACATGCACATGCACAAAATAATCGACCTAAGAACATTATAGTTAAATTTACTACCCGGATAATGAGGGATAATCTTCTTAGTGCGTACCGGCTATCAAAGGGACTTACTACTGACCGCATCGGCCTCTCAGGGACTTCGTGTCGCATCTACCTAAATGAACACTTGACTTTGCGTAACAAAGATTTATTTCGCAAATGTCGCGAAGCAGCCAAACTCAAGAAATTCAAGTTCGTGTGGGTTAGGAATGCGACTATCCTGGTCAAAGAATCTGAAGACTCTTCCACTTTCGCCATTCGCACCGAGGATGAAATATCCAGTAAGATTAAGCCAAAAATTCACCCTTCAGATGCTAATATTGAAAACTAATGTTTCTTCGAGCTTGTCGCTACTTGCTGTTATGGTTAAGTTTTTAGTTATAAGTGGGTTTATTGCGTTTTACGTTGGGTATTTATGTTCTGGGTATACTTTGTCTTATGTGGGTCACTTAAGTTTTATTTTTGTTTATGATTATTTCATACTTGCTTGCTTAACACAAAATATTGTTTTCAAATGTTCATATCTTATTTTTAAATGTTCATATGCGTATTATACTATCATGTGTCGGCTGATTTTTGTCTTGTTAGTTTTTAAAACCGTTGTTGTACACCAAAATACCTTTTTGTTTTGTAAACAATCAATTATTTTCCATTCAAAACTAAATGCAATATCTTTTAACTATGCTTTGCACGTTCAATTCTATTATGTTTTTCCGCGCTTTTATAATGGCTGAAGATAATAATAATTTATGTGTTTTTTATCAGAACTGTCGAGGGATCAGGACCAAACTGAATACACTGTATATTAACATATTGTCTCACTCTTACGATATCATTATCTTAACCGAAACTTGGTTGACGCCGGATATTTCTGAAAATGAATTTATTGATAGCCGCTATTCAGTATACAGATGCGACCGTAATCGTTCCGTCTCTAATAAGAAAGATGGAGGAGGCGTCCTAATAGCGATCTCCAAGGCCCTTAATTCGTCATGTCTCACATTGTCTCCTCCATTAATTTTACCGGAACATAAAATAATTAAAATCCCCTTCCATGATAATAAATATTTACTACTTTGCGCCACTTATATACCTCCTAGTACAGCAGAAGATATTTATGTTAACTTTATTGATTCACTTGCTATTTTAATTGACGATCCCTCTATAGAATACGTTGTTTTAGCAGGTGATTTTAATGTGTGCGTGTGGATTGAGTGCTCCTTTTTAAAAGTTAATTATATTTTTACGAAATCAAGGAAGGATTTAGGAAATAGTTAATTGTGAAAACTTCATGGTGAAGATAAAAAAATTGTGAACTGTATGGTGAGAGAGTCGTGGTCAATTAACTAGAACACTCAATCTACTAACCTGAGAACATACTGTAACTCGTATCTCATAACATACTAGATATATGTTTAACATTTTAATGTGGAATATTTGTACTGAATTTGTGAAAGCTATTCACAAATATTCAATTGACTTGAACGGTTTTATTGGATTTTATAAAGGTTTATTTAGAACACTCAATCCTCCTATGGTGCAGACGGAGTGTTCCAAAACTCTGCAACTTTGGCTGAATAAATTCTTAATATTCTTACTCTATTTTACGAGTATAATTCAGAGTCAATTTGTGAAACAAAAACCTTGACGTAAAACGTATTAGTTAGAGAGTAAATAAAAAAAATACTTCCTTTTGAACGTCCCGTTTGAGTGTTCCATGTTGTAGCGTATATTTTTTCAACCCGAGCTTTTATACAAAAGGCGGCCTCATCAGAAATTGTGAAAATGTTGTCACTAAAGTTTAACACGTTTTCTTTTTTTGTGAACGCTATAGTTTAACAATAATTATCGTTATTATATTTTTAGGCGACAAAATTGTGTAGGGTGGACATAATTTTTTCGGACACATTTTTCATCTAACCTCATTACGCGCTATTTACTTTTTATTTATAGTTTGATGCCTGTCAGACGCAACAGTATTTTATGCTAGAGCATTTGAGCCCCGTTTATATTTTATTTATTTTCTATAGGTACAAAATAATGTCCTTATGTAAACCTATCACCTGTTGATAAATCTCGTTGGGCCCTGCCAGATAGACTCACACCCTATTTTATAATAAACTAGCTGCTGCCCGCGGCTTCGCCCGCATGAGTGTCGGAAATTACCAGATTAAATTACAGGGTTTTAAGTATAAATATTGAGTTTCGAGTTAATCGGACAGCGCGTTAAAATTCTTCCATACAAACACTGACACCCCCCAACCTAGGGGGGTAATTTAGAAAAACAAAAAACTACAAACTTTATAATTTATTTAGATAACTATTCGTGCGAAGTTTCATGTTTATTACCTCAAGGAATAAGATTTTTCATACAAACTTTCATCCCTTATTTTACCCCCTTAGGGGTTGAATTTCGAAAAATCCTGATACACGTTATTCTTCATTTTTGGGTTTAAGTATAAATGTTGAGTTTCGAGTTAATCGGACAGCGCGTTAAAATTCTTCCATACAAACTTTGACACCCCCCAACCGTAGGATAGGATACTTTTCCGGGATAAAAAGTACCCAGTGTGGTGCCCAGGATATTAAAGAATAATTATACCAAGTTTCATCGTAATCGAACCGGTAGTTTTTGCGTGATGCCTGAACAAACAGACAGACAGACAGACAGACAGACAGACAGACAGACAGACAGACAAAAAAAATTGTAATCAAATTTTTGGGTTCGGTGTCGGTCTAGTAACACCCCCTGCCATAATCTTTTTTGATATTTTCAATGTACAGAATTTTCACTTCTACAGATTTATTATAAGTATAGATATAGATTAGGAAAGGGATACAGAAGTCAACTTTTATCTAATAGTGTGAGGACAATTTATTTCATACAAGGTGTGCTCGCGGATTCGTTTACGTCAATGTTAAGAGAAGAGTGAAATAATAATAGTAATAATATGTAAGACTTAATAAACGAAATAATAATAAGGCTTATGATTCAGTTCCACATACATGGCTCATGATGAGCTAGAATTGTACAAAATAGATGCAACTCTGCGCACCTTCCTAATGTCGTGTATGGGGCAATGGAGAACGGTCCTTCTCTATCCAGGATGTCGACAGACCCGGGGGATCGATGAACCGATCAGGATTGAACGGGGAATATTTCAAGGCAATAGTTTGAGTCCGCTTTGGTTTTGCTTGGCGTTGAATCCTCTAAGCACACTGCTGGAGGATTCAGGTCTAGGCCATCGGTTGAGAAGAGGTGGCCAGGTGATATTTTACTATCTTTAAATGGATGACTTGAAACTCTTTCCCCCAACAATTTGCGACTGATACAGTATACCATAGGCGACGGCGCGCCGAGCCCGAGCAGCATTCATTTTAACCTAACACACGGACCGAACCGAACGCACGTCTGTGAATGCTGACAAAAAGCGACCCTAGACGTAGACGTTTACAAAACGAAACTCTTGGACATTACAATTTCTGTGTTGTCCAAGTTATCAACAAACAAACAGTTTTTGTCAAGCTAAGTTTTTATAAGCTAAGTTACTGAATATCAGATTATTTTAATTTTGTTTTCTCTTTTAAAATTCATCTTTTCACGTCAAAATTATATAATAAATCTTAATTATGAATACTTAAAATTATTGTTTTATTTCTTTTCTTAAATTAAGGTTGTATGAAGGTCAAGTCGCCGACGCCGCCGCCGCCGCCGCGCCGCCTCCGACAGATTCACTATCGGCGCTCATATCTAGTTTGTTGTAATATGTAGGTACAAAACAATTTTTTAATTTATGTACCTATGCATGGTCACCCTATACAATTTTGTCGCTTAGAAATATAATAACGTTGATTATTGTTAAAATAAAACGTTCACAAAAAAAGAAATCTTGTTAAACTTTAGTGACAACATTTTCACAATTTCTGATGAGGCCGCCTTTTGTATAAAAGCTCGGGTTGAAAAAATATACGCTACAACATGGAACACTCAAACGGGACGTTGAAAAGGAAGTATTTTTTTTATTTACTCTCTAACTAATACGTTTTACGACAAGGTTTTTGTTTCACAAATTGACTCTGAATTATACTCGTAAAATATAGTAAGAATATTCAGCCAAAGTTGCAGAGTTTTGGAACACTCCGTCTGCACCATATGAGGATGTGTGCGTGTGGATTGAGTGCTCCTTTTTAAAAGTTAATTAGATTTTTACGAAATCAAGGAAGGATTTAGGAAATAATTGTGAAAACTTCATGGTGAAGATAAAAAAATTGTGAAATGTATGGTTAGAGAATCGTGGTCAATTAACTAGAACACTCAATCTGCTAACCTGAGAAAATACTGAAACTCGTATCTCATAACATACTAGATATATGTTTAACATTTTAATGTGGAAAATTTGTACTGAATTTGTGAAAGCTATTCACAAATATTCAATTGACTTGAACGGTTTAATTGGATTTTATAAAGGTTTATTTAGAACACTCAATCCTCCTATGGTGCAGACGGAGTGTTCCAAAACTCTGCAACTTTGGCTAAATAAATTCTTATTATTCTTAATATATTTTACGAGTATAATTCAGAGTCAATTTGTGAAACAAAAACCTTGACGTAAAACGTATTAGTTATAGAGTAAATAAAAAAATACTTCCTTTTCAACGTCCCGTTTGAGTGTTCCATGTTGTAGCGTTTATTTTTTCAACCCGATCTTTTATACAAAAGGCGGCATCATCAGAAATTGTGAAAATGTTGTCACTAAAGTTTAACACGTTTTCATTTTTTGTGAACGCTTTATTTTAACAATAATCAACGTTATTATATTTCTAAGCGACAAAATTGTGTAGGGTGACCATGTATACATAAATTAAAAAATGTTTTTACATTTTTCATTTAACCTCATTACGCGCTATTTACTTTTTATTCATAGTTTGATGCCTGTCAGATGCAACAGTACCTATTATATGCTAGTGCATTTGAGCCCGAAATTATTTATTTTTTTACAGTATCTATTGTGTTGTTAATTTATCGTCAGTGTTTCACTTACGGATAATAAGTAAGTACCTATTTTATTATAAATTAGGAATGGGATACAGAATAAATTTTTTATCTAATAGCGTGAAGACAATTTATTTCATACAAGGTTTGCTCGCGGATTCGTTTACGTAAATGTTAAGAGAAGAATGAAATAATAATAATAAGGCCTATAATTCAGTGCCACATACATGGCTCATGAGGGTGCTAGAATTGTACAAAATAGATGCAGCTCTGCGCACCTTCCTGATGTCGTGTATGGGACAATGAAGGAGGGTCCTTCTCCATCCAGGATTTCGACAGACCCAGGGGATCGATAAACCGATCAGGATTGAACGGGGAATATTGGAGGGCGATAGTTTGAGTCCGCTTTGGTTTTGCTTGGCGTTGAATGCTCGCAGCACACTGCTGGAGGATTCAGGTCTAGGCTATCGGTTGAGAAGAGGTGGTCTGGTGATATTTCACAACCTTTAAATGGATAACTTGAAACTCTTAACACAACTGTAACAGACATGTGTAGATGCTTGTAAACCGAGGGGGGATTATATGGGATCCGTGGGAACCCAACTCTCGGATTCCATACACCTTAGATCCCCCTCCTCAACCGAAACCTACAAGTATTTTGGTATGTCGAAGCATTAGGCATCAATGTTGCCGATATGACACAATCGTTGAGGGAGCGCTTCTTTGGCCGCCTGAATAAAATGTTAAATGGTTATCAGGCGGAAACAGGGTTCGTGCCGTCAACGGTTGGGTTTTGATGTATTCTTTATACTCAAACGGACTCAGACGGAACTTGATGCTCTGGATAGGAAGATCTGGACGGCATATCGAATGCATTACCCACGTTCATCAGTGATGAGACTGTACATCCCCCGGAAGTGTGGGGGTAGAGGTTTCTAAAACCCTCAACAACCGCGAGATTTGCAATCTCAGGGAATATTTCCTTCAAACTGAAGTGGGGATGCATCGAGATGTCATCGCAGTAGACAAGGGCCTCACCCTCTCCTTGGCGAAAGAGAACTGGCGCAAACCTGCAGTACTTGATACTTACGATCGTAAGGAAGTATGGCAAGGCAAAGAGCTTCACGGACGCTTTTTCCGGGCCGTCCACGGGTCTGAAGTAAACTTTTTGGCGTCTGTATCCTGGCTGCGTTTCGGCGAGCTCTTCGGGGAAACCGAAGGTTTTGTCTGTGCGATTATGGATGAAGTTATCATGACGAATAATTATCGGAAATACATTGTCAAGGACGGTACGGGTGACAGCTTGCATGTAACCGGGACGGTGGCATGCACGACAGAGGGCATGCCACCGTCCCGGTTAATCAATCCGACATATTGTTTCCGATTGTTCTCGTCTTGCTAACAGTTAGTATTTCCACAGACACTTTTCTTTATTGATTTTTATTAAAATATTTAAAAATGTAATATCGACTCCTAACAACACCCACTGCTACTAAAACAAAGCATTGGTTATGTTAAAGTGTAATTTTAACAAATTTCCAGAAAGCGAGAATATGAATCGGAGAGGACGGAAACCGCAAATTGACATTTACAAGCAAATTGATTTGTTTAAAAAATATCATGAACAATTACAGCAAACTAATCTAAAATACAACGATCCTATTTTCTCAATAATTTCTGAAGAAATTGACGCAAAAATGTCACCGAAAGCTTTATTCATGTCATTTAAACGGAATTATGATTTATGTCCATTTTTAGAATTAAACACATCTGAAGATACGTCCCTACACAATCCAAATACAAATACTTCTTCTCCGATACCTATTGATAAGGTAAGGAAACTATCAGAAGACGCGTCCCTTGTACCCAGCCCAAGCACAAATATCTCGACTCCAATTGATGACGAGGTAAAGTTAGTTTCGAGTGGACAGTGTAAAATATTTTCTTTTGATTTAGATTTATACGAATTAAAGCGAATTACACCATTATATGCACGGAGAAAAAAAAGTGATCATACCTACCAAAGATACAAAACTTTACCAAAATTCCAATGGTCAAACATGATAAAAGAAAAAATTTGGCTAAATTCTAAATTACGATGTACGTGGACTCTTAAGAAAAGTAAAGTTAATGACGATACTTTAAAATTTAAAGGGCATTGTAGTCAATGTGGTGCTTGCATTGATATATCCTCTTTAGAAAAAACTAAAAACTTTCACACATTCATATGCAACGTTCGAAATTTGGTAAAGTACAAGCATAATCCAGTAAAAAAATCTAGACTAACATCTTACAAACGAAAACAATTGGCCAAACAATTGAAATACAAGCCAGCAATCTTCGTTCATCATGAATTGGCTTCAAAATTAATTTCAACGAACGAAAATTTTGAGCCCCCAGTGTTGCCATCTATAACTAGTTTGCGAAAAATTAAATCAGATGCAAAACTTGGAGAGTTGTTCGACAGCAATCCATTGATATCACTAATTACTTTATCTAAAGCTGCAGAATTTTCAAATTCTATTCGTGAAATTTGTATACATCCCAATTTACATGTATATTATTGGACCGATAAACAAATCGAATATTTCAAAATGTATTACCATAAATTTAACAGAGTTTCTATCACAATAGATGCTACGGGGTCGTTCTTTGAACCGATACGTTTACCTGATGGCACAAAAATTACAAAGACTTTGTTCTTGTATGCTGGTCTTATTACAGGTAATGACAGATTCAAATCTGTGCCTATTATTCAAATGGTCTCAGATTCTCATAATCATAAATCACTTTTAAATTGGTTAAAAAAATGGCTAAGTTACATAAATACTATACCCCATGAAGTTATTACAGACGATTCATCTGCCTTATTATCTGCTAACACTCAAGCTTGCACGCCATATAATAGCGTAAAAGAATATATTCAGAATCTTTTTTCAGTTTTGGAAGGGGAAACCTCCAACTTACCAGCTACCTTCATAAGACTTGATACTAGCCATTTCATCAAAACATTACATAATTTATCATGTTTTAATGATAAAGTAGATTCAAATGTAAAATATTTTTATATACGCTGCATTATACTTTTAAAGAAATGCGAGAATTATGATATAGTCAAACAAATAATTCAAGATATTATAAAGATTTGTTTAGGACAATGTCATAATGATGAATTTGATAAATCTGAAGCTAAAGAGGCTAAGGAACGGCTTGATAGGTTACTGAATTATTCTACTGAGATAACCATAAATAAAGAAGACATGGAAAAAGCTACATTTGTAAAAGAGATTTCAGATGACATTAACTTAAATAAATTGGATAACACCATTTTTTTTACGTGGTTTGATCGAATGGTCGAATCTAATAAAAGCAGCGATATTTTAAAAAATGCAAATAAATATTATTATCCACCATTCATTTCCACTCTAAGGAGACTATTGTACAAAATGCCGTTGTGGTCAAACTTACTTGTTTCGCATTTTAAGTAAAAAAATAAGTCTCCTTCCTCGTCAGCTGTTGAGAGCTACTTCAAAACTTTAAAAACATTAATTTTTAAAACTAAGATAGAAAAACACAGGATTGATCAGTTCCTTAAAATACATTTAGAATATCTAGATGGAGAGCTTAAAATCGCACTTGGTGATTTATGTCAGGACAAAGTAAACAAAAGACCTGCTAACACACGCTCAATAAAACGTAAAAACTGTAAAAATTTGCTTAATAAAAACCGAAAGCGAACTAAAATTCCAAAATGTGCTACTGATCAACGATTCCCTTTAGATTCTATATTTTCTGATGAACCATCTTTTTGTGAAAATTGGAGAGGAAAAGTGCAAATGACCCCACCTACCTCAAAAGTAGATGTAATATTCCTAAAAAACGGTAACCTGTGTAGTTACGTCTCTACCGATGGTAAAAATCGAATAGAACTAACAAACACGTGTGCTTTAGACTCTGTGATATACGTATTAGCTTTGGGATATTGTACGAACAATAACATTAAGGACTACATAGACTTATTTAAAGACATTCCAGTTACAGAATACATCAAATCTTTATCCGATAAAGAAACAAATCCGGATGTTTTAAAATTGAGGGCTCGCATTGCAATTCAGCATTTCAGAAGTGAAAATGTCGGCGATGACTATGTAAATGTTGATTGTGCATGCAATGTGTCTTTCGTATTTGAAAATGTATTAATTAATACCGTTATTAGTGCTACTGTTACAAAGGAGTGCTTGAACCAATCATGTAATACAACTAAGATAATAAGGAAGACTGCATTCCTGCCCATTAATATAGATATGCTTTCCATTTTTGGAATTTCTTCCTTAGAAGAAGCAATCTGTTTTACTACTGAAACGCTAGAGTGTAAATTTTGTAATAGTCATACTATCGTTACTGAAGAACTTTCCAATTTCATATCCTTAGATTTAAATGGGGTCGAAAAGGTTATCTTAAAGGATATCCCTAAAACTATTTTTCTAAGAAATAGACAATACAAATTGGTGGGGGGTATTGAATTCATTCCTGGAATGGGTCCCGATAGTCTCGGCCACTACAAAGGACATGGTTTTATCAACAATAAAATGGTCTGCTATGATGATTTAGCGGAAACAATCTACAATAGTAAAGATGGTCCTATTATTTTACACTCTTTATCCTACGGTCTATTAGATTTATAATTAAAATCAAAAGTAAAATTAAAATAGAATTAAATCAAAATTTAATTGTGTGAATGTATCTTGCGATCGAAATATTTTTGATAATATCGATACTCTGTTTGATACTTTGATTTGTATTGTATCCTAAAGATAAAAGGTACAATACGGAGTCTAGGCCACACGTGTTCCTTAATTTCATTTCATTATCACCGTCACGGACAGAATTGCATAAATGACCATTTCTTATAAATTTAACATAACTTTTTTCTGATATTGGGTTGGTTATTTCAACATTTTTTCCTCCAATTCTCGCTAAACGAAGGTTCGTCAGAAAATATCGAGTCTACAGGAAATCTTTGACGACTTCTACATTTAGGAATTTTTGCCGTTTTCTGTAAATGTTTATTGTTGTTTATAAGTAGGTACAAAAATATTTTTTAATAATACGCTAATTATGCTATAGTTTAATTAAAGGAGTATTTTTCTTTCTTTTATCTTTCTTTCTTTACCGTTACACTTTTTTATAGTTTGTTGTAATAAAATGTTTATCAGTAGATACAAAAATATTTTTTTATTTTATGTACATATGTATGTTTCTGCTGTAATAAACGCATTTTCTTTTTTCTTTACTGTTCTAGTTTGTTATAATAAAATGTTTATAAGTAGGTACAATATTTTTTTTTAACTATAGGCTAATTATTTAGTTACACTTTTTTATAGTTTGTTGTAATAAAATGGTTATAAGTAGGTAAAATTTTTATTTTATTTTAGGTGGATTACGCTTTACGCTTATGCTATAGTTTTAAGGTGTATTTTTCTTTCTTCTATCTTGCTTTCTTTACTGTTACACTTTTTCTAATTTGTTGTAAGGTAATGTTTATAAGTTAAGTAGGAACAAAAATATTTTTTCATTAATAGGCTGATTATGCTTTATGCTTAGCTATAGTTTTAAGGCGTATTTTTCTTTCTTCTATCTTTCTTTCTTGACTGTTACACTTCTTCTATCTTGCTTTCTTTATTGTTACACTTTTTCTAATTTGTTGTAAGGTAATGTTTATAAGTTAAGTAGGAACAAAAATATTTTTTCATTAATAGGCTGATTATGCTTTATGCTTAGCTATAGTTTTAAGGCGTATTTTTCTTTCTTCTATCTTTCTTTCTTGACTGTTACACTTCTTCTATCTTGCTTTCTTTATTGTTACACTTTGTCTAATTTGTTGTAATGTAATGTTTATAAGTTAAGTAGGAACAAAAATATTTTTTCATTAATAGGCTGATTATGCTTTATGCTTATGCTATAGTTTTTTAAGGCGTATTTTTCTTTCTTCTATCTTTCTTTCTTGACTGTTACACTTCTTCTATCTTTCTTTTTTACTGTTATTCTTTTTCTAGTTTGTTGTAATAAAATTTTTATAAGTAGGTACAAAAATATGTTTTAATTATGCTTTATGCATATGCTATAGTTTTAAGGTGTATTTTTCTTTCTTTTATCTTTCTTTCTTGACTGTTACACTTTTTCTAGTTTGTTTTAGTTAAATGTTTATAAGTAGGTACAATTTTTTTTTAAATTATGGTCGAAATATGCTTTATGCTAATGCTGTAGTTTTAAGGTAATGCAAATAAACGCATTTTTCTTTCTTTTTCTTTCTTTACTGTTACACTTTTTCTAGTTCGTTGTAGCTATGAGCGCTGCGCCGGCGCACCGCCGTCGCCGTGATTTGGCCCGCGCCGCCGCCGCCGACCACGGGCAACGGCGCGCCGAGCTCGAGCGGCAGCATTCAGTTTAACTTAGCACTCGGACCGAACCGAACGCACGTCTGCGTGAATGCTGACAACAAGCGGCACTAGACGTAGACGTTTATAGAACGAAACTCTTGGACATTACAATTTCTGTATTGTCCAAAAAACACAGTTTTTATTAAGCTAAGTTTTGTAAGCTAAGTTACTGAATATCAGATTATTTTAATTTGGTTTTCTCTTTTAAAATTCATCTTGTCACTTCTAAATTATAATAAATTTTAATTATACGTAAATTATTGTTTTATTTCTTTTCTGAAGGATTTATGAAAGTCACGTCGCCGACGCCGCACAGTGGATCGAAATAAGGCTCTAGAAGACAGGAACTTGAACTGTAAAGTGTCGGTTTTTTTTATTGAAAGGTCTTCTATCATGCTTAATATATCATAGGACACAGTCTAGTAAGCAAATTAGGACATAATATTTTTTTGCAAAAAAAAAAATTATGGAGCTGATATAAAAAATGCTTATATCTCCGGAACAGCAAGAATAACCAAAATATCCTTGTACACAGTTATAAAACTATTTATTTATGATTTTTTGACATACTTCATAATTATATCGAAATAAGCTGTCGTTTTTTTAAATAAATAGTTAACTCTTTTAATTCGCTATAGGTAGGTACAAAAGACACAATCTGTGATATGTCTAATTAACATAAAAATGAAATTTAAAAGATAGTGTTTATTCTACTCGAAAACTAAAAAATACGACACTTTACAGTTTAAGTTCCTATGTCTTCTAGAGCCTTATTTCGATCTACAGTGCGCCGCCGCCGCTGCCGACTTAAAAAAATCGCCGCCGATAGATTGACAATCGGCGCTCATATCTAGTTAGTTATTGTAATAAAATGTTTATAAGTAGGTACAAAAATATTTTTTAATTTCTCTAATCTCTTTCTTTAATGTATGCATGGTCACCCTACACAATTTTGTCGCTCAGAAATAATATTAACGTTGATTATTGTTATAATAAAGCGTTCACAAAAAATGAAAACGTGTTAAACTTTAGTGACAACATTTTCACAATTTCTGATGATGCCGCCTTTTGTATAAAAGCTCGGGTTGAAAAAATAAACGCTACAACATGGAACACTCAAACGGGACGTTGAAAAGGAAGTATTTTTTTATTTACTCTATAACTAATACGTTTTACGTCAAGGTTTTTGTTTCACAAATTGACTCTGAATTATACTCGTAAAATATATTAAGAATAATAAGAATTTATTTAGCCAAAGTTGCAGAGTTTTGGAACACTCCGTCTGCACCATAGGAGGATTGAGTGTTCTAAATAAACCTTTATAAAATCCAATTAAACCGTTCAAGTCAATTGAATATTTGTGAATAGCTTTCACAAATTCAGTACAAATTTTCCACATTAAAATGTTAAACATATATCTAGTATGTTATGAGATACGAGTTTCAGTATTTTCTCAGGTTAGCAGATTGAGTGTTCTAGTTAATTGACCACGATTCTCTAACCATACATTTCACAATTTTTTTATCTTCACCATGAAGTTTTCACAATTATTTCCTAAATCCTTCCTTGATTTCGTAAAAATCTAATTAACTTTTAAAAAGGAGCACTCAATCCACACGCACACTATGAGGATTGAGTGTTCTAAATAAACCTTTATAAAATCCAATAAAACCGTTCAAGTCAACTGAATACCTATTTGTGAATAGCTTTCACAAATTCAGTACAAATATTCCACATTAAAATGTTAAACATATATCTAGTATTTTATGAGATACGAGTTACAGTATGTTCTTAGGTTAGCAGATTGAGTGTTCTAGTTAATTGACCACGACTCTCTCGCCATACATTTCACAATTTTTTTATCTTCACCATGAAGTTTTCACAATTATTTCCTAAATCCTTCCTTGATTTCGTAAAAATATAATTAACTTTTAAAAAGGAGCACTCAATCCACACGCACACGATTTTAATTTACCTGAGCTTAATTGGATTAGTTCTAAAACTCATATGGCGTGTGCCGCGAGCACAACTTATTCCAATGTTGGTCGCCACCTATTGAGTTTTTGCTCACTATTGGATATGAACCAATATAACAGTATTACTAACGACAACGGGCGCATCCTGGACTTATTCTTCTGTAACATACATGTTGTGACCCATACTCCTAATGTTCCGCTTTTGCCCATTGATTCCCAACATCCAGTCTTCTATGCATTAATACCATTTAGAAAACCTTCATTTATATCAAAACATATAAACCGAATTCCACTTAATTATTATAAATCTAACTATGCTGAGATTAATTCCGAAATTGAAGCCATTGACTGGTTTAGTCTTCTAGAAAACTCACCTCCTGAGGAAGCAGTTTCAATATTCTACGAAAAAATTTATGACATCATTAAGCCACACACCCCTACGCACAAACCCAAAAGCTGTAATTTTCCGCATTGGTTTACTAAATCACTATTGCATACACACAGAAAGAAATCTCAAGCATGGACGAAGTGGAAAAAAATACGGAAATATTAGCGACTATGAAGTATTTTCCATTTATAGAGCGAAATTTAAAAAAGACGTCGACATATGCTATAAAAAATATATAAATACGGTGGAAGATAGCGTGGCTGTCAATATCAAAGCATTTTGGTCGTATGTCTCCAGTCGTAAATCCAGTAACAGTATCCCTATGCTCCTGAAACATAAACCTAGGATTTTTTGTAGTATTTTTACAAGTTTCGACAAATTCAAATCTACGTTTTACAAAAAACTTCAGACCCCTGCTATGCTTTTCAGCGAGATATCGGCGACAACGTATTTTTCATCGTTTCGATGGCGCGGCCATGGAGTTTTAGTCTTATAGCTCCCAAAATATAAACCTAGGATTTTTTTCTATATTTTTACAAATTTTTTACAAATTCAATCTGTTATTTACCTGAATTTCAGATCTCTGCAACGCTTAGTTTTAAAGATCTCCGTGGCCGCGCAGTTCGCCGCGTTTCAATGGCGCGGCCACGTTCAAACCCTTATAACTTTTTAACCATAACTTTGACAAATTTATGGTTTTGGGAATCAACTTCTACAAATTTTTACAAAATCATGGCGTGGTTTTTTTTTTTAAATTTCGCCGTGGCCGCGCGGTCGAAACGGACACAGTTTTTTTTATAAAGTAGGTATTTATGGTAGCAACACGGGCTTTTTAATTTTTCCCTTCTAACACCTCAATACGGGTAGGTAATCAATTTAACGGTATTACAACTGGTAGTAAGATTGGTAGTAACTAGGGCAACAAACGTTCCAAATACACCCAGAGTGTCCAGATACAACCAGAAACAAGGAGGAGGGATATCCAGAAACAAGTTGTTCGCAAGCTACTAAGCGCCTGCCAAACACAATTATTTTGAGGCGAAAAGACGCAATTAATGTGCAGGGGTTTTAATGGCTTTTATTAATTACTTTTGTTGTGTAAAGAATAATATGATAAGGTAGCAAACAGGTAGTAAATATTTAAATTAACAACGCGGTCCGTGCACATGATCTCATGTAGGTACATACCTCGGTTGAAATGAAATGAAATGATGAAATGAAATGATTTTCTGTAAATAGGTTTGTACAAACCACTTTTACATGTCAATAATATTTTTTTAAGTAGGTACCGTACTAGATGAGGTTGGGCCAGCCATCCATCCAACATTAAAAACGCCTGTACATCAATTATTTAAAGAAAGAAAGAAAAATGCGTTTATTGGCAAAATACACCTTAAAACTAAAACAAACAGAAAATAATGATTATAATGCCAAAAGGGCCTCAGCTCAGCATATTGTCAGGTGACAACACAAAGTGTACCACCTGACGCTGATTTTCAGCTGCAACCCACGAGTGCCATACGCTAGAATGAAGAAAAGCAGCAGAATAATTGCTAACAATGTTTTTGCAGGCGCTTAGTACCTACCTTGTGAACAACTTGTTTATGGATATCCATTGTATAGTTTTCACTCAAAGTTAATCACTCAAAATTAAATAAAAACAAAAAGTAGATAATTTATTATTTATTTCGCATTAAGACAATCATTTTTATAATATTAAGACTATGCGCGCAAGCACGGCTTCCGTGTTATTTAATTTCATAGACATAGGCTGCGTCCTATTTACCACTCCCACAGTACATGCATTACATTTAATGCACTGAAGGCATAGCCCTATATTTCACATGTCTTCAAGTTTGTTGTAAAAGTCAGGATGGACGGTCAAACGCATGAAACACTTCGAAATAGTTCTTAAAATTGCTACCTAATTGCTACCTATCGTTAAATAATTGCTACCTATGTATTTAAAAAAAAAAACACTTTGAGGTGACCGGCCATCCCGACGTCAGGATTAGGAACAGTGGGGATAGCACCTTAACACTAAGGCACAGTATAATTAAGTAACAGTATTATGTCTTCATAGAAAACGGCTGAAAAGACGCGCTTCGAAATCTCAATGTACCTCTATCAGTACGCAACAGTCTCGAGTGCGCGGCAGTTACGCACGGACGCGGAAGGTTTACCTACCGAGCGACTGTAGGTAATTATTGCATCTTTTTCGGATGCAATACTACTTCCAAGTCGTCTTACGTTGAAAATGATGGACAGTAATACCTACCAATCTTTTGTTACATATTTTCATTTCATGAACCATTCCAAAACCCCCTTCGTATCAAAAAGTCCTAAAAGCAAATGTTCCTAATAGCAAAACAACCTATAATCAAAACCACATTTTAGTAAAATGTTCTATGAATAAAGCATCCTACGAGCAATTTGTCCTATTAGCAGAATGTCCTTTTTGTAAGTACAGTAATGCTGAGTAAAAATCACTCGGTTTCTGCCATGACATGCCATGACACCAGGCTCTTTCCACGTTGTGTTTGTTACTGCTCGTGTTGTTTTATATAAAAATAAATTACTTAAGGGCCTACTGCACGTCAAATAGCTTAGCAAGATCCGCCGTTATATCGAAACTACTGCAGCATTAATTTTGAAATAAATATATGTTGCAGTTGAGGAATAATGTTAGCCGAAAACACGATTTCATAAAATTTTCTCCATAGAAAAAAAAATCCAAAGTCCATAATCCTAACAGAACAATAAACCGCTGCTATTTCAAAAATATTTCAAATTAGATCATGAAACTTTGCATACTAACTGAACTAAACTATAAAGCAGCACCTATGTTTTTTATTTTTTTGAAATTAACATTATTTTCGCCGTAAAAAGCAATTACCTAAACTATTGCCGTTTTGTAGCCGCCTCCGTCGCGCTCGCACTCAGACCGCGAGTAGTATGGTGCGAGCGAGATAAAAACCTAAGGTAGTGTGCGCTCTTAAATACTCGAATCGGATTGGAGTGGCGGAAGTCTCTTAGGGAGACAGGTAGGTGATGGTAAATAAATACGTCGCGCTAAATTCACGCGAAATTGGGGTAAATGGAGAGAAATCGTGAGGCGAATCACATCAGCCCCTGGACAAGAAACTACATTAAGACCACGACCGCTCGGACGCTAGAGCACTACGAAGAAGAAGAGGAATTCACGCGGGCGGAGGTAGCGTTTGAAATGGAGTGCCCGTCTTCTCCATATGTACCTACTATGCTTTGGAATGGGCAACTAGCTTCATATTTCTGACTGACCGACTACTTGACAATTCAAAAGTGCCTGTAGGTAAATGGTTTAATTGAAATAAATGCTTTGAGTTTCAGTCAGAAATGCTTAGAGGCCCAAATAACTTAGCCTTACTATAAAAAGTCTTCGAAGATAGAGAATGGAACAATGTGTGCAGCAAGTTAGCAATGATTGCTGCTGTCACTTGTAAATAGCTGTCTTACAATCATATTATTGTGTGTGTACGTAAATATGGTTCCTTTCTTTCTGAACTGAATAACGCAGAAAAATCATTTTTTTCAAGTTGGATTTTACTTTTTATAGTATTTTTTTAAGGTTTAGTCTAGAGCAGATGATAAATAAAATTATTCATTAAAAATTTCATAATATTTGGTATGTCTGTATAGTCTCCGTTCTTTAGATTTTAGAATCATTTGCTCGTAGTACGATTTGCTAAAAGGATATTTAACTAAAGTGTCGTTTTGATTATAGGTCGTTTTGCTATTAGGACCATTTGCTTTTAGGATTTTTTTTATATTGAGGGTTGAAAAGCCCCTATATTTCTACAATTAATTACTTAACAGTGCACTATCAAACTATTTCCTTATGCACGAAAACGTGAAAATCTTTTGATTACTTAAATGTCTAAGGGCCGATTTTTCAATCGTTAGATAACTTTTATCTGAGGAATAAATATGGCGGTTTGACATATTTTCTATACAAAAGCTGTCAAAACATCAAACAATATTCCCCAGATAAAAGTTATCTGATGGTTGAAAAATTGGCCCTTAAAAAGAATCTTTGTATATCGATCTATTTATGTGAGAGTGATGAGTTATCATATTTGAAATAAAATGCTTGGTGTCTCTTTTATGACATTAAAAAACTGCAAATTTCCCACTAGTGAATAGTTTCTGTGGCGCACATTACCGCACTAGTGCGATAATATAAATTTAAAAGCACGCATATTTATTAAAACTGCGTTATGAAAACAAAAGCGGTTCAATAAGTGTGTTGAAAAACTCTTTACGTATCAGAAACAGCAAATTCTTCAATAGCCTTCTGGACTGCAAAAAAAAAACATTAATATAAATCATAAATTGATTCACAAAAATTTTGCATAACAGAGAGAGATCCTTATATACAAAAAGTGAGCACTTATGAGTAATTATTGAAAATTGATCCCCTAAGTAGGGGATGACAGTATGAACGGGAGAAAGTCAAAAATGAGGACGAGTAGACGACCGAAGAATTTTGCGCTTTTTAATTTCTTATGTGACGATATTATCGTGGCCATCCACGTCCACTTCCATTATTTTATTGGTTCACCATCAATAGGGAATATGCACGTAATTCAAAACTTATTCATTATTTAAATATACATTGTATAGGAGGCACGAAACAAATTCCATTTTTTTTACATTTTTTGATGCATTAGTGATTTTACAATAAATTCATTATTTTTTGTTATGTTTTTTTGGCGGAACGGAATGCAAACTCGAAATGAGTTGTCTTCGAAAGAGCCGGAAGTGACCTCGAAATACATGTGAATAAATATCTTTTTTTAGCAAACTACTTTTCACTAAGGTAAGTTTGTAAGTGCGATTCCTGCTTGAATAAAGGGCAAAGACAATTTAATTTATATGATTTGGGGCTAAAAAACCTTAAAAAACAAATGTAGCCAGCAACGTGTCTAATGACGTCACATCCTGACCACAACAAAAACGGACGTTTGAACAGAACTGTTGGAGTTTCCAAATTTTTTTGAGCAACAAGCAGTACTTGAATTTAACTTTTAATACTTTCCTTAGGTTTATATTACTGTATTTTATTGATTTAGTAAGTAAAAAAACAAATTACATGCATATTTCCTATTGTTTACACTGGATTAATGGTGTGATACTCCCTGGCCGCGCCACGGTGGAGAATTAAAAAAAGATGTTTCATCTTCATACGTGCTGGGGAGTATACTCCCTGGCCGCGCCACCACGGTTTTTGTAAGCTACATACTAGGCAGACATAGTACACACGAAAGAATTGTACCGAATTTGTTCTTAACCGTACGCTTTAAAGAGATTCGAAAATTTAATTAGGTACTTTAGAAACTATAGCCTTGCGTTGGAAAGCGTACCTACCAGGACGAAGTATACACTCAAGAATTGTACGCATTATGTACCTACTACTCAAAAACGTAATAATATTACGGATTTTTTAATACTTTATGAGAAAACATCAAATCAAGATTAAGCGCATCAGCAGACTTGCTGATCTATCTGCGCAGCCACGGAGTATCACACGATTAATGCTTATGAGGAACATGCAAAAATGTGCAACAATGACTTACAGGTAAACTCTACGTGCGTAAAGAAGTTGTACAAAAATTTATAATAAATTAACCCAGTTTTCAATTACTGCAAAAGTCTTAGTAATTAAAATACAATATACTTTACTATACTTATTATATGTAAATACCTACTATCCCATGAAAGGTTGATTGATCTATTTAGGAAGATAGGTACTTAAGAAAATTGGCTTTCAATTTGCCCAAACGTTCAAAGTGCAAATCGATTTGATCAATGCAGCAGCCTTATCTTGTGGGCCTATTCTCGGTCGTATCAACGTGATAGCGACGTATTTACGACCAGCGTATAGAACCAAAAGTTAAAATCAGCACGTCGTGGCGACCTATCAAATGTTTGATGGGTGATTATAATATGCGTGTACTATTTGAATATTATACTTACTTATGAATATTTTAATCTACAACAATACTCACGAAAAATAAATTTAGGCATTAAAAAAATGCAGTTAAGTTAGAATTTTCTTATTGCCATCAATTTTGTATGTAGCCAGTTTCATTGTTCCTGTTTTCATGAATTACTAACCCCCCATTAATATATACGAAAAATAATAATCATAGCTTTCAACTGTTACTACACTCGATTGTAAAGTTGTACAGAGTACAGCGGCGCCAAATACGTCTTGCAAAACAAATCTTTGTTTTTACACCATGGAAAGGTAGGTACTGAACGGTGTTA
The DNA here is from genome assembly GCA_914767815.1 of Eupsilia transversa. Taxonomy (NCBI): domain Eukaryota; kingdom Metazoa; phylum Arthropoda; class Insecta; order Lepidoptera; family Noctuidae; genus Eupsilia; species Eupsilia transversa. The sequence goes on from OU611880.1 coordinate 6,856,571, forward strand.
CGGGTCATAATGTAACATGTTACAAAGCGAGCATTCGTGCAGTCAGTACGTGGAAAGTCTGTCGTTTTCACATACTGACTGCACGAATGCTCGCTTTGTAGTAGCCCCTCATATCATTATGCCCCGTGACACCGGTCAGTATCCACCTGAATGTGAACGTTTTGTTGTAAATAGTGTTGAGAATCCAGAAAAAGTATCCACTACAAACCTTCAGGAACGGCCCAAGTTGGCCATTCACTTAATTCGGGCCAAATAACGGGAGCCCAGAGTACCATACCCAACCATGTTATGATAGAGACGGAACAAGTAGGTCCAATTCCGTTATAAATCTGGAAAAAAGAATATAAGGGATTTGACCTGCAGTGGGACAATATTGGCTCATAATATAAAATACATAATACCTATAGGTAGGTACTTACTACATAATTTTCCATGAAAATTATAGTACATTATGATACAAGTTTACGGTGTTGGTCATAACACTCGAGACGGTATTGTTCGCGCGAGCCGCAGGCGAGCGCGATAAGGTAGCCGAGAGTGTAATGATCAACGCACACGCGTTTCATACGACGTTTTTCAACACACTTGCGAGGAAAAAACAGAATTGTTATAATAATCTAGGCTACAATAACATGACTATATAGATAGAGGTGATACATTTAGATTTATAAAGTTCAACTGACCTTTGTTGCTAGGTACTGACTATCCGGAGCTTCTTTGAAAAACTTTTTTACGTCGGTTGGTGACAATACTCATTTCGTATTTTTGATAACAATTAACTACACAACAAAAACGATAACAAATATCTGTGGGGATCGTAGTAAATAAAAAGAACTTCTGGAAACTTCTTATATATATTTTTTTATAATTTTTAATCACGCACTTTCGTCTTCGTCTTTACATAACCGTCGTCCATCTTATTCTTACAATGTTGCCATAGCCATCCTCAAACATCCCTCATACTTCGTATGTTGCCACTTTATCTAATATCCAATCCCACATTCGGCTATTCTGACAATCATGACTGTCCTCAGGCATGCACTAGCTAGCTGCTCACATATACCTTCACACAATCAACAGTTTCTTAGAATATTAGAATTAGAATTCATTTATTTGTATTTTATGACAAGACTGATGACTTACATGTATTTTATGACAACTTAAATTCTACTTTCATTTTAACAACAACATCAACGTCTTCAACTTAAATAGGTACCTTTCCAACATAGAAACACATATTATTATGGTTTAAACAGACAAAAAAAAAAATCTTGCTACAATATTATAACACTAAACATTTCATCAAACTTAAAAACATCATGTATTTATTTATCTTACATAAATAAAACAGATTATATTATCATGTTTTATGCCTTAAATAAAATTGAAATAAAACTTACTAAATGCAAACGTGTTTTCTTTTGTACCCAACAAATGAAAATGTTTACAATTAAATTTCCCTAAAAATCTTACTATTTTATTCAACTTACTCATTCAGTCTTGCTTACCTAACACAAACATTCATCTCATTTACTCATCTATCAGGTTTCAGGCCATTTCTTCATACCATCAGCTGAACAAGAAGTCTTCAATGGACCTTCAACAGTGATGTCATCTTTCTCTACATCATAGCGGTCATTACGTTTGACTTTGGTGATCCTATAGGGTCCTAAGAATTTTGGTTACAGTTTGAGTTCTGGAACAAACTGTGTTCTCCGTATCGCTACTCGATCTCCTTCTGTATATTTGGTACTTTCCTTTCTTTTCTTATTATATGTTTTCCTGTTTTCTTCCTGAATTTTAATTATTTGTTCTTTTGCCTTATTTCTTAGTTCTTCTCTTTCTCCGTTGAACTGTTGTAAACTTTCCTGTTGTAATACTTCAATTAGAGGAATGTCTTCTTTGGATTTCATCTTATCTCCTGTAAGTATCTCGAATAGACTGGTATTGATACTTCTCTGAAAAGTACTATTAATTGCCCGTTGTAACCTGCTTATGTGTCTGTACCATACTGACGTGTCTTCTGCACATAGCTTTGTAAGGGTTGGCTTAATAATACCATTAATCCTTTCCACCTGCCCATTCCCACGGGGTACTCCTGTTGTTATCAGCAAATGTTGTATGTTTTCATTCTCGCAATACTCTTTAAACTCATGACTGGTTTAGGTCCTCTGTCCGTAATAATCCTTTGTGGGTTTCCGAACGTCTGTTGGTGTATCTTGAGTTTCTCCAGGGTTTCACTGCTGGTAGTACTTTTCGTGGGGAAAAGCCACAAAAATTTAGTAAATGCATCTACAATGGCAAGTATGTGATTATACTTCTTCTTTGTTTCGGTCATTGGACCAATATGGTCAAGAGCATTGGTACACTTTCCTTCTCAATAGGGTTGAGGAAACCTTCTTGCTTTCCTTGCTTCTTAGTTGCTAGTAAACAGGGTATACAGGTTACTAAAAAGTCTTCAACTTTTTTACTTACATTATTTATAAAATAATCTTTGCTGATCAATTCCAACATCTTCTTCTTGGAGAAATGACCTTTTTGGTGAACTCTTCTTATTATTTCGTCTTCCATACTTCTTGGTATCACCAACTTCCTGTCACTTCCTTTATAAACAAGACCATTGTCTAAGAAGTAATCTTCATATGGTGTAGTCTGCAAAATATTTATAATGGCTTTCAAACCTTCATCGGCTTGCTGAGCTTTTCTTAAGCTATCAAATAACTCATCAACAACTGCAACATAAGGGTTTCGGCTTAAAGCATCAGAATGTCTCATTCTAGAACCTTCTCTATGTTCTATGGTAAAATCAAAATCTTGTAGAAATAATATCCACCTGGCTACTCTAGTTGACATTCCCAAGTCTTTTTTATTTAATGTCATCTGGAAAGCTCTACAATCAGTTATAATCTTAAAATGTCTACCAAATAAATAATGTCTAAACTTTTTAATACTTTCAATGATTGCCAATGCCTCAAGTTCATAGCTTGTGTACCTACTTTCTGCATCTGTTGTCTTTCGACTCATATAATATACAGGATGTAGCTGCTGATCATCTACATTACGCTGCATAAGAATAGCTGCATAACCAACACAGGAAGCATCTGTGTGTAACTCTGTATAAAGTTTTGGATTAAATATTTTTAATACTGGGTCGCTTGATAACTTTTTCTTAACTTCATTGAATGCATTCCGCTCTTGTTCATTAAATTTAAAGTCTGAATCTTTCTTCAATAAATTAGTCAGAGGACTAACTATCAATGCAAAATCTTGAATGTATTTTCTAAAGTATGATGCTAGACCAACAAAACTATGTAACTGTTTTACCGTCTTTGGCTCTTTGAACTTCATTACAGCTTCAGTCTTTTCATTGGAAGGTCTTACCTTCCCATCTTCAATCACATATCCGAGATAAGTAACGCTTCGACACACCAGATAGGCCTTCTTCCAGCCAAATTGCATTCCATATTGTGATGCTACTCCTAGTACTTCTTTCAGTCTTTCTACAGCTTGATGTTCATCTTCTGCAGGAATTAAAATATCATCGATAAAAATCATAACTTTTCCTTGTGCTATCAAATCTCTAAAAGCATAGCTTATATAACGCATAAAATATTTGGGAGATACCGACAGACCAAATGGAGCTCTTAAAAATTCGTATTGACCATTGTGAGTCACAAAAGATGTGTACTTCACACTGTCTTCGCTTACTTTTAAATGAAAAAATCCATTTTTCAAGTCTAATACGTTGAAAACTTTAGCTTCTGACAATCTATCAATGTAATCTTCTATCAACGGTAGAGGAAATTCATCTTTTACCATTTTCTTATTGAGCTGTCTATAATCCACACAGATACGGGTAGATCCATCCTTCTTACGTACTAGGACCAGAGGACAAGCATAATCTGAATAACTTACCCTGATTATTCCATTTGCTAACCACTCCGCTACCTGTCTGTCTACTTCATCCCGCTCCGCAAACGAGATTCGCCGTGGTCGTTGAGCAACAGGAATATCGTCCCGAAGCACTATCGTCACTTCAATAGGAACTTCTCTCATTTGTTTTGGTTGGTAACTTTCAATGCAGGACATAATTTGACCCTTGAGCTGTTCACTACCTATAAAACCAATACAATCTGAAATACATGGAAAACAATTTAAACTACCTAACCATGCTTCATCAATCGGCTTCATCCATACTAAACTTCCAGTTAACACACATAATACATTCTTTAGAAAATCTTGGCCAATAATTACTATAAAAGGCATACCTACACGTCTGAGGCACAATATGAAATCCAACGTTAAAATATCTATAATTATCAATTTCAAGTAAAGTTTTAAAATATCCTGCTGAACATAGGTACTTTGGACGCTCCTAAACCTGTCATCGTAATCTTATTGTTTATATCACATTTTGGCAATCCTAAATGCACATAACACTCGTAAGATATTAAGTTTACATCACTCCCACTGTCGATTAATGCCGTGACGAGTAGTCCATTTTGTAATTTAATTTTTTTCATCGGTTTTTTCGATATCTTTCTTTTAATAATTCGTCGTTGTTTACATTGCAAACATCCCATTGACATCTTTGACCTATATTTTCTTCACATCTACCATCATCTCCGCCATTGCTCGATAAACCAATCAGAGGCTGCGTAGGAATGTCATTTTGCACGTAGCCAACTTCATCACATTCACGTTGCAAACCTTCGTGCATAGTGCTGCCACCCACCACTATTGAAAAACGTTTCTTTCGGTTGGCCCTGCTTGATATTTGTATGCTTCCTCGATGATTTTTCTTTCTTACATTCAGTTGCAATGTGTCCGAACAAATTACATTTAAAGCACTTTCTGCCTTCTGCTTTGTTGGGGCACTCGGACGACACATGCTCGAGCTCCTCGGCTGCCTGTTTTCACGTTTTTCTTGGTGAATTTTCCCTCTGATAGTCTTGTAAATCTTCAACTTTTCCTTAAGCTCGGGGTATGTTCTTACTCCGTAAAGCATCGTTTTATACAATTCAGAGTCGACTATGCCGTCAACTATGTATTGAATCGCGACATAATCCGCTGAACAGCCTATATGAAAAATATAATAAGCACAAAATAATGTTTTGAATACGCAAATTAAGGTTAATATGTAGTGAAAAATATATAATTTGATGAAATATCATGTTAATTTATCATTTTTTATTTATTTATACAATAGGCATAAGAATGCATGAATTCTTTGATGACATTAAAAAAAGCGCACATCTCTGCTCGGGTGATATAGTATAGGATAGTTCATACTTATTACATGTTTATATAGTCCGGCTTTAATAAATATGTACATAGAAGTTTTATTAAGATTACATTACTCCATAAAAAAATAAAAGCATTTTCATTTTTGACTACTTATGGTCAGACTACTTTTTTTTTTACCATAACTAAACGCCCCGGTTTGCCTATGGTATTTCTTTTTACAAAAACAAATAAAAGCTTCACCAAAGTAATTTTTTATTAATTACAAATTCCATGCTGCCATGATGATAGTACTTCCTACCTCCATACTGCCATGTCATAGGACTGGTATAGTAAATAGTTATCTGTGGCATTACAGCACTAGTGCGTTATCATAAAGAAAAAGCACGCGTGTTTAATACACTGCATTATGAACCTAAAAGCGGTTCAATAAGAGCCACTTTACGAGCAAGTGTGTTGAAAAATAAGTTACAAAATTGTTTTGGTTATACAGGTTGGATTTTGAGACGGGGCAATAAGTGCTGGTACCATAACCGTTGTAGCTACAGGAAATTATGTTACTGGCATGGCATCTAATGGGTTGGAGCATGTGGATGAAGAACTAGACACAAATCAGAAGTACAGGGAACTATCTCGGTGAGATGGTTGCATATAAGAGCTAGAAATGAGAAACACAATACGAATCTAGGTGCATAACAAGAATAATTGACCTTCAAGAAGAAGAAGATAAGAAGTTGGTAGGTACTTTTTATTAGGTACGGTCAGCAACTTTATTAACGACAACAAATAAGCGACATTGTGTTGATAAAGTCGGACACTTCTTCATGAAATGTGTGCTTTAGAATCTGTGATATACGTATAGGCTTTAGAATATTGTACGAACAATATCGTTAAGGACTTTACAGACTTATTCAAATATATTCCAGTTACAGAATACATCAAATGTTTATCTACTCAGCTAAACATATCTCAGTATTTTCTCAGATTAGCAGATTGAGTGACCTAGTTAATTGACCACAACTGCCTCACCATAGATTACACAATTTTTTTATCTTCACCATGAAGTTTTCATAATTATTTCCTAATTTCTTCCTTGATTTCGTAAAAAATTAAGTAACTTTTAAAAAGGAGCACTCAATCCACACGCACACGCGCGCGGTTGGTGACATTTATTACCTAACCTACACCAATTGGTAAGGGTGCTCTATAATTGTTACTGCGACCGATCCTTGCGAAACGACATAAATAAACAATAACCCTGTATAATCATCGTCGGTTCGTTAATTTAAGTTCCTACTATTTTTTTAATTACATAGGTAGGTATAGTCAACGACGAAAGCAGATCAACACTTCAGTTTTTACGTGACTACCCGTACCCGTAGTTGGGTAAAAAAATATGATATTTTTGTCGGAAATACGTCAGTGATTTGACTAATCGGGTTGCCAGCGCCGCTTATCGGCGCTCGACAGAGTCTACAATATAACGCTGGACCATAAGCAGAGTTGGTCGGTGGCGCTCAAGCAGTGAAAACGTTTCGAAACTGTCGCGCGTTCCGTATAGTTGTGTGTTGTGTACCTACAGTGTGTGAATTGCTAGTGTGGTTAATTTGATCATAAATTATAATTTGATTTGAACTGCAAACGGTTTTTCTATTGCGCAATAACCCACACTACCCATAGTAATCCCACGGTAGTTAAAATATGACTGATGATAACAACTATAATGAAACAAGACATCAGAGGCAGACAAATTCAAAATCTTGAGTCACACGTAATCTGATTCAGATTACATGATTACATACATAATATATTATATAACTGCGCCACCAACGCAAGGCTACAATTTTATTGTATAATAGGAATAAAATTACATGCATAATTATTCCCTATTATTACTGGTGACCAGGTTTTTTATACAGGGTGGCCGGACGGTTGACGTCCAAAAATAAAATTTAGTTCCCTCGTATCTCGTGAGGTGTCCGAATCACCCCCACGTATGTTCCGCGATTTTTGATAGTTTTCGAGTTATGATTTTTTTTCTGAAATTTTGAGAATTTTTGTATTTGACCAATTTAAAAAGACTTTTAAGAGATATTTTTTTTGCAACTGAATCTTCATGAGTACTACTTTTATGCATAAAATAATCAACTTCGTAGCTGTGACGAAAGTTATGAAAATGTTGGTCTAAAGTGAAAAATTTACGTTTGAATTTTTTAATTTCAATTTTCAACTTTAAATTGAACTACTAGGATTTTTGATCAAAAGTTGGAAATTTCAGTCATTATTTACCGAACGTAAATCACTCTAGACCAACATTTTCATAACTTTCGTCACAGCTACGCAGTTGATTATTTTATGCATAAAAGTAGTACTCATGAAGATTCAGTTGCAAAAAAAAAAAAACTCGTAAAATCTTTTTAAATTGGTCAAATCCAAAAATTCTCAAAATTTCAGAAAAAAAATCATAACTCGAAAACTATCAAAAATCGCGGAACATACATGGGGGTGATTCGGATACCTCACGATACGAGGGAACTAAATTTTATTTTTGGACGTCAACCGTCCGGCCACCCTGTATATACCTACCTACTTCAGGCACCTGTCTCCATAAAGTTAGCTCCTTATTCGTGGGCTATTGTCAAATACTAGAGCATAAAGTATCTATGTACATAACTTATTTAGAGAAAATAAACGTTTTATATTATTATTATTTATGAATAGTTCTCAAAATTCAAGGACAGTCTCCTAACAACGTAGCTACACGTAAACGTAGCAACTGTAGCTACAACGGTTATGGAACCTGCCCTAACAACATACAGACCCGTCTCAAAAATCTACCCTGTATCACTGAGTGCAAATTAGAAAGTTTATTCTGCAAGGGGATAAAATATAATGAAATATGTATGTAAATAAATATTTACTCGTTCGGGCCTATGCGCACGGTGTTTTTTCCGTTTGTTGCCCTATTTAGTACTACCAATCTTACTACCAGTTGTAATACCGTTAATTTGATTACCCTTCCTACTACTCCAGTATTGAGGTGTTAGAAGGGAAAAATTAAAAAGCCCGTGTTACTACCGTAAATACACCTACTTTATAAAAAACTAATTTCATTTCTAAACTAATTTATTTTTTCTTTATAACTTGAACATAATACAATTTACTTTTAAAATAAAATAAAAAAAGGAAAATCAGCGCAATTTCTCGAGGGCGTAGCCTACTGAGATTTCTGCATTTAACAACTGCATCTGAATAATTATGTCGGATATTGTCGTCGTTTACAATATTGCGACTTCTCCTTTTGTTAAATTGCCCTGCAATGACAAATTTTGTTACTTCGCCTTCTTAATACTGTATGTGATGACAGATTTGTTAAAATCATTGCAGGGCAATTTATTAGTTTAGAATAGAAAAACAAAGTTTATGTAATGCCATTGGTATTTCTCAGCTACGTTTAGAAATGAAATTAGTTTTTTATAAAGTAGGTGTATTTACGGTAGTAACACGGGCTTTTTAATTTTTCCCTTCTAACACTCAATACTGGAGTAGTAAGAAGGGTAATCAAATTAACGGTATTACAACTAGTAGTAAGATTGTTAGTAACTAGGGCAACAAAGGGTTTTTTCACGTGCGTAGACTTGCTGCAAACGCAACTGGCGCCGTTTTTTCCAGTCTGATAACGCACGGTGGATGCGCAGACGACGGCTGTTATGTATCAGTCCGTGGATCAACGTACAAAAATGCCGTGTGAATAGTTCTTTATACTCAATTAGGGTTATGTGAGAAAGGACGATAAGTTACCATTTTACCAGTTGGAACTTTTGCCGAACTTTGCACGATAAGATTTCCAGGAGTTCCTACGGGTATCATGAAACAGTAGGACGCCGCTATTCCCGAACAAATGTTATACATCAATGGATTTACATGTGTATTTTGCGCCTGAAACAAAGCTTCCAAAATTGAATAAAAGTCATTTGTTTTGAGTAGATTTCCTGGATTTTAGGTAGTTTCAAAGCATCATTCAGAACAATAAGATTTGAGTATTGTAGTATCTAACCGGTATTTTTTTTAGAGGTATACAAATCCAAAATGAAATAAAACACCAAAAAACAATTTTTTGTATCCTGTTATTGGTTTATTTAAAAGATAATTATTCTTATGCCATTAGTGCTTCACAATGATTTCGGGCATTATGGGCGCCACGGCTGGCTCGAATGAAGCGTATTTTATTCTACGGAGAAAAGACTGATAAAATCAGCCGTAAGATCGTCACCTCAATAAAATAAAGATTATTCGACTACACGTGTCATAGCTAGCATGACACGTGTAGTCGAATAATCTTTATTTGGGTCGGTATCAGTCGGTTCAAAATGGCGGATATATTATGGTAATTATAGGATATAAGCAGAGGAAGAGAAGCAAGTAGAGAACACGAATAAGATTTATAAAACACGACAAAATAAGAAAACTTGTTGCGCCGACCCCAATTAACATGGGACAAGGGGCAGGAAACTGATGATGACGCTATTTTCAGCAAATTACATAAACATAACAAAATTATGTAAGTACTTACATAACTATTCACAAAGTTAAATATGGCGTCGATAAATTTCGACATTTTACACTCTCACCGCCACCCATATAAAGAACTAGCTTCTGCCCGCGGCTTCGCCCGCATGGATGTCGGAAATTTGATGGATGGGGTAATTTCGGGGACGTGCTGCTGGGATAAAAGGTATCCTATGTTCTAACCCAAGTCATAGCCTATCCGTATACCTACCTATCATCCAAATCCACCCGACTACGGCGAAGAAAAACGGAGGGTTATGATTTTGACCGATATGTATAATGTATGTATGGCTTTTGCTCGCGGCTATGCCCGCGTGGAAAAAATCTCACGGAAACTTACTACCGGATTGAAAGTACCCTATGTGTTAATAAAGCTATCTAATTGCGTACCTTATTTCCGTAACCGATTAAGACTGATCTGTTTCATTTTGACAGTTCAACAACATTCATTGCATTTTTTACGTTGTTGAGCAGATTTTTTTATGTGCGTGTGGTGTGAGGGCCACTTTGTCAAAACACTTTGAAAATGAGCTCAGGATTTAGTGAACATTCCCAAAGAATTGTGAAAGTTGGAATCAGAATTTGTGAAAGTCAAATAAGCGAGTTATGGACTGTAAAGTTGGGCCCTCAGAGGATTGAGGGCTCACCTGTATCTGATAAACTATGGCCACTACAGAAAATGTCCTTATGCCAAAATCTAAGCTAATGCCCAACAAAATTTGTGAAAACAAGATATATTATCCCAAAACACTGTCCTACTTTGTGATTAGGTAATTGTACAAAAGATTAAAAGAAATCAGCTAGTTAGGTTAGGCTAACCTAACCTAACAATGTTCAATTGCTCTTTGAAAAGGTATCTAACCTACCAGACACTTCAAATGAAACTGGAACTTTTTTGAGGGTGGGGACCTTCTCCAACAGTCTTAAGATACATGTTCTAAAGCTTCTTGGCAAATACATATGTGTTTATTTTTTAACAAAAACTATTTTTCTTATACAAAACCATATCTTCATACAAAAATAATGATACGATACAAAAAACTAGACTCTGGAACTGAAACATAACCCCAAAAATAATGAGAACGCCTCACCAAGAACGTCTCGAGAAATATCAGTGACAATGTGCAAGTTATTTTTATTAACAACTATCTAACCTATGCCTACCAAATAATTAATTATGTCGTTTTTTCCCTTGTGGATCCTTTGCGTTGTACAACCTCTGATGCGACAATTATGCAATCATTGATGAATGAAGAAAGTGGGGATGTTTTCATAGTAGCTAAGGGCTTTATCGATAGCATTAATGATACCGAATCGTGTGGCTATGAACTTCACATCCCAACTACAAATGACTGGAACGCTAGTCAGCTGACAACAGACCAGGCAAAGAAGTCCTGATTGATCACGATATTTAGGTGGGTTGTAGAGGCAGTGAAGGCTGTTGTGACAAACATATTTTAAAAGGGCACTACATCACATGTTTTGTCATTTTAAAATCGCAGCGGCCATAATAAACGCCGTTTATCGTGTCGCTGTTGACAACAGACTCACTCCTGAGATTGTGACAATAATGAATTCTAGAAAGAATACCCTCAATCTATTGCACGATAACGTGCGTACGAAAAACGTTAACAGGCAGAGAGTGCCTTTTGTAGCCATGGAAGGAAATCTTCCTCAATTCGTAGGGTTTCCACATTTGTCAGAAGAGGACGTATTTCTATTTGTGCTAGGGAGCTATCATACTAAGCTCGCCAGCAACCCAACACCTAGTCGTAACCGATGTCCCACAGGAGCGGGCACAGGACCGAGCCCTGTGGAACACCACACGACATTTCGCGCCGGTCCCCGCCGTCGCGTCCCCTGTAAGTGACACTTTTAAATTCAGAGAAAACCTAACCTAAGCGAACCTAACCTTTGCTAAAAGTGATCAACTGGTCTTGGAATTTCAAGGTAGGCTCATGGAACTGCTCAAAGATGAACGGCATCGCCGTATTCTTGTGATTGGGTAATCATACAAAATATCAAAGAAAATAACTGGTTATGTTAGGCTAACCTAACCTAACAACTAGGTATCAGAGTTAAAAAAATGGCCCCTGGTAAAAAAAAAGGCCATCATGAATGAGAACCATAGTTAGGTTGCTATATTATATTCCTTTTAATTGCACACTAAGAAAATATTTTTATGTAAAATATTGCTAATATTGACTATAAAAAGTAATATTCCAAGAAAACCATAAGAAGAATGTCGCCATAGTAAAAAAGTATCCAACAGACCAGACGCTTCGAATGACATATGTCTCAACCTTGTTGGTGGGTGTCAATCCGGAACATTATATTCGAAAACTTTAGTTAGGAGTTATTCGAACCACGCGTTAAAATTCTTCCATACAAACTTTGACACCCCCAATCCCCGTTCAGGTGGTAGTTTATAAAAACTTAAAATGACAAACATTGTAATTTACTTAGATAAGTATTAGTGCCAAGTTTCCAGTCCAATAACTTAAGGAATAAGATTTTTCATACAAAAGAAATCCCCCCTTTTCACCCCTTTATAGGTCGAATTTCCAAAAACCCTTTCTTAGTGGACGCCTAGGTCCTAATAACTAACTGTGTTCCAAATTTCAGCCCAATCCGTTTAGTGGCTTGAGCTGTGACATAGACTACCCATTTTCACTAAGTTAGAGGTAGATTTTTGAAAAACCCTTATGCATATTATTCTTTATTTTTGGCTTTAAGTATAAATACTGAGTTTCGAGTTAATCGGACAGCGCGTTAAAATTCTTTTATACAAACTTTGATAGCCCCCAATCCCCGTTTAAGGGATAGTTTATAAAAACTATAAATGACAAACTTTATAATTTAAAGTCTATTTCTCCAAATTTCATGTCTCTAGGACATGAAATTTGGAGGCTGTGCGTTGATATCTCAGTCACCCTAGCCTTTATATATTAAGAATTTTCATTGCAGCAGGCCATACAGTCTGCTGGCGTACGGCCGCTGGCAGACCGCATGACCTGCTGCCTACCCGTGCAGGCCGCGATGAAAAATCTATAAGGAGTTTAGCATGCCGTACGGGCGGCTGGCGGGGTCACTGTTTGTTTTTACTAGCAGGCCATGCGGTCCGCCAGGACCTCACAATTCCTTATTAATTTTGTAGTGCGTGGCCTGCTGCTAGAGAAAAATGAAGCTGCCAGATGCAAAGTTTACTTAGGTGGCGTGCCTTAATCGAAAAGATACGCCCCGCCGGCGGCCCGTATGGCGGTGAGAGTGTTGATTAATTAAGTAGTTACAAGTTATGTATGTATGTATACAGGGTTGATTTTTGGGACAGGGTAGTAAGGGCAGGTACCTTAACCGTTGTAGCTACAGGACGCTAAGGCGTAGGTATGCGTTCGAAATTTGAAGTTATTTTTTTTGTTCCATTTCGGCTAGTCTTCACTGTAGCGGCCAACGTAAGTTGGGAGTGTCATTTCCTACGAAATGTACGGGAGAAGTTTTTGCGATTTCTGACTTTTCTAGTACTCAAACCTCAATCGGTCCGAGTTTTTGATCCATACAAGAAACAGGATCGATTGGCATCAAAAAAAGTTTTTGTGAAAACTGCAAATTTTGTTGCTGACTGTACAGTTTTGTCAAAATCTGTGATTGGGGATTAAAATTTCTCAAAAAAATAAAGACGGTCTCGTAAGACCGTTTTCTGTAACTACAACGGTTAAGGTGATTTACCTGCCATTTGTGCCCCCCGTCTCGAAAATCGATTCTGTAATTATCTACATTATTTGAAATGTTGTTATTTATCAATTAATAATGAAAACTCGCTTGCTTCTCTGTGTGCGTTGATCCTGTTCAGATCATGCATTAGGATTTTTCTATACAAAAATTAGCTCCCAACTTCACCTATAACTCCATTGACGGGGTAGTTTTGAAAAACTTGTTCTATAACGAAGAAATAAGAAACTCACCAGTTGCATTGCTATTGGTGTAAAAACAGTACAAACAGCGATATTGGCAGCAAAGTTGGTAACAAAAACAATAACGATGATCATGAGTAGCATAATTATAATACTGTCTAGTCCCTGTAAGGCTTTCTTCATAGCTTCCCCGAGTACGGCGTTCAAACCGGTTTTATCGGCCGCAGACGATAGTGTAAAACCACCACCTTAAACATAATAATATTTTGTTTTGTGTATGTAAATATAGGTTTACTTGCTTACCTTCAGGTTTGAGCATTATTTCATACCGGCTGAAAATCTCGGCACAAATAGGTTTTCCCATTGTACTTTTAAGATCTGTACATCATAGCTGCTCCAGTAATGAGTCCAAAGTTATAGCATGTCAAGTTGTAAAAAACACTTTTTTCTAACTAAAACAAACCTAGCAATTTCATACGGCTCCTAATTTCTTATTTGAATATATAATTTAAATTACCCAAAAAACTACAGCAATTTTTCCTTGGGGGGTGACTTACCCAACCTTATCCTATGTTCTCGATGGTTAATTTAAAAAAACAAGTCTATTTCATTTCAAACTAGATTATATACGTCGTGATATATCACTGGGCAGTGTATATAATCTAGTTGTGAAATGTCATTGCTTAACTGGGAATATCGGCACAAAAATAATGAAAACGAACCTAATAGGAAACAGAAAGCATAGGGGCAGGTGTTATTTAGTAATTTCCAGTCCAAAACGCTTTGCGCTCTTAGATTTGGTAGGTCTTCTTTATCTGTAAAAGATCAAAATGTACAAATTTTACGGAGCCAGTACTAATTCTACTTACTAATGCTTGTGAAAAGAAGTAAATGTGATATCGCGAGGCTTTCCGTAAGCCTCACCCTTTTAAAGATGCGAGGATCACCCAAGTATTGAACACCCACGGTTAATATAGATAAATTATTGAAAAACATTTAAAAAAATATATAAATAGTCACACAATTTATCTGGCCGAGCCACAGTGTATTCAAAAAATCTTCAAGCTGCCCGTGTATGGCCGCACTAAAGAGGGGAAAAACTTTGTTGGGGAGTTTTTTAATTTTGCCGATGGTAAATCCTTACCACACACGGCTTGTATTTTAATAATTTACTTACATTTGCAGGTTAAGGATTTAAAAAAGTTGGCGTTTCTAGGGAAGACGGACATCAAAAATGCAACTAACATAGCCAGGGCAGAGTCGCGAATACTGTAAAAAAAACAATAATATGTTACTGTTTAGTTGTCTGAACAACACACGAATTCATAGTATCGTGTGTTTCAGTTTTCTCCTTAACACATACGTTTGAGTGGGCATTGTCTATTAAAATCTCTGACCAACGAATATCATATTTTCCGAAAATGATAAGGGTTAATCCGTTCATCCACCCCAAAAAATCCACTGAAGGTGGATTTTTGGATTTGGTGGAGGACTCGGTAACGTTTATTATTTAAAATATATATAGGTAAAAAACACAACCGTCTTGGCAATAATTGTCCGATCTGATCAAATTTTTCACTTTAGACCAACATTTTCATAACTTTCATCACAGCTACGACGCTGATTATTTTATGCGTAGAAGTAGTACTCATGAAAATTCAGTTGCAAAAAAAAAAAACTCGTAAAAGTCTTTATAAAATAGTCAAATCCAAAAGTTTTCAAAAATTCAGAAATAAAATCATAACTCGAAAACTATCAAAAATCGCGGAACATACATGGGGGTGATTCGGATACCTCACGATACGAGGGAACTAAATTTTATTTTTGGACGTCAACCGTCCGGCCACCCTGTATATACATATAATAAAGCTGAAGAGGGTCGAAAGTCTGTAGGTACATGGAAGATATTTGAAAAAAGTTGGGTTAAAATTATACGGTATGTAACATCACGCTACGGCCCTTAAGAGCTGAACAAAACGTAGAAAAGTTAGTTTTTGAGAACGCTGATACCGTGTGCATAATTGATCTGTCGGATATATTGAATGTATAGACGCCCATACATTCAAATAATAGAAAATAAACAGGTTAAAACTAAGTACGCACAATTTCATATCCTTTATATTGTAAAACCTTATAATTATGTCACCCCAGCCATCGAACATTTGTGGAGAACGACAGAAGAATGAAACCATGGCACCGCCGAACAAAATGACCACCATCTGAAAATAAAAAACTTTAAAGGAAACGGTACAAAATGAGCAGTGTTAGGTACGAAATGGTTGCACTTTTATCATCTATAATATAATAGAATAATAATAAATAATAATAATGGAGGAGCTCGTGGCTAAGTAATGGTGACACCGGCGGTGTAGATGCCGCCACATCACTCCCCTCCGGAGACCGGAGGTCGATAGTGGGCTGAGTCTTGTATCTTGCGATGCTTGCCAGTGCCAGTTGAGGTTCCAGTGAGTCGGAACCGGGTGCCGCATAGTTCACAGTGGGTCGGAACTGTCTGCGGTGATTGAGGGTGCTTTGAGTTTTGAGTTTGAGTTTTTGAGTTTGATTCCCCAGTGAGTCGGGGTGGCGCTGCGTTGGAATCCAGTGCGTCGGATGTGGTACAGCGCCGGGTTGCTAATGAGGCTGAGGGTGGTGACCAGGAATGCGCGTTCGCTGCATGCTGGTGGTCAGGGTACCCGTTGAAGCCGTGGGTGCTGGCTGGCTGTGTGACTCGCCTCATGAAAGCTTGCGGAAGCGATGTTGATGACGTCACTCTGAAGTAGTTGCACGAAGGCTGCGTTGACGTTCATATTCGGGGTCACCAATTTAGGGGTATGAAGAACAGGGTGTAAAGTTCTCTCATCCCCCATAGAAAAGGGAGGATCCTCCTACCAGACGGGTGTTGTGTCTGGCGGGCAATTGCCCAAGGATTGATGTCGGATAGTCGTATATATGTTAATCGCTCGGTAAACTCTTACACCGCGATGTAGGACTTGTGACGTCAGGTCTTTTTGATGCTTAGTTCGTATGTGGCGGTGTAGATGCCGCCACACCCCTTGCGATGTTGTCAAAATAATTATGACATTAAAAAATACAAACAGTACAGGTTGTGATGGAATTTCCACAAAAATAATAAAACGTGTATTGTACGAAATTGCTCCAATCATCACCTACATAATAAATCTCTTGAAGAAGGAATAAATGTCTTGAAGAAGGAATTTTCCCGACATATTTGAAAACTACTGTAGTTACACTAATATTCAAACAGAAAACACGGAAGATGTACGATGTTACAGACCTATCGCTCTCATACCAATAATGGCTAAAATATTTGAAAGAGTACTCTATAATAATCTTAGTGAAATTATAACGGAACTAGATAAAAAAATTAACTCACAGCCCTATACATGGACATGACAAAAGCTTTTGATTATGTTGACCATGGACTACTACTACATAAAATAGAAATATACGGAGTTCGGGGTAAAGCACTAGAAATAATCAAATCCTATCTCAGCAATAGAATACAGTTCACTGAAATAACACAATTATGTCCATTCACAAAAACAGAAGTTAAATATAGATCGAGCCCAATATTTATAAAATATGGTGTACCTCAAGGGCCGATACTAGGACCACTACTATTTCTCATTTATATAAATGATTTACCTAACGCTATTCGGCACCCTATGGTTTTATTTGCAGATGACAGTACGGTTCTTTACACAAATAACAAAAATAAAACTCATGAACTGGAAATAAATGATTCCCTGTCTAAATTAATAAATTGGCTTGCAATAAATAATCTAAAAATAAATCTCACTAAAACCCATTACATGAATTTCAAAAATAAAAACGCAAAATCAATTCCATTATCTATTGAGTACAAAATGCATCTGTATCTGTAGTTACAAGTACAAAATTTCTAGGTTGATAGATTCTAATATGTCATGGAAAACACACATGTAAATAGTATATCTAGCAAATTAAATCAATTTTCATATGCCCTCTACATGCTTAAAAAAGTATCTAACCAAACCACCTCATGCCTTTGTGGGATCCACTCTATCTTATGGGGCACTATATTGGGGATACTCAACTGATAAAGAAATTGCGTTCAAGGCACAAAAAAAGTGTATTAGATCAATTATAGTAGGAATACACCAAACAGATTCATGTAAACCTCATTTCATAAACCTCAAGATATTAACCCTCCCTGCTCTATATATCTACGAGGCCTCAATTTTAGTTAAATCATACATCAGTAGCTATGACACTATTAACAAGCTGTAGACTTAAAAATAAATTACGCAATAAAGCAGCCCGCACTACAGTGAATAGCAATAGTATATTTGTATGGGCATAAAAATATATAATAAATTACTCATAGACATTAAGAACCTCCTTTCAATTGGTATTTTTAAAAGGAAACTAATAGACTTCCTGATTAAAAAGGCATATATTATTCTGTAAAAGAATTCCTTGAAGAAAAATAATGATTATAGTATAGGATCCCACTATAGAACGACCTTCACCGAGCTGGTTAACGGATGAAAAGTATTTTATATCCAATTAAATATGTCAATAAATATATTCCAAATGGGTTGTCTGAAAAATTTCAGTCCAGAATATGATTAATTAACAATTATTTTATGTATTTTTTTATAACATTTCACTGGTTTGGTTAATAAATAAATTCCATACCAATCGAAAGTATGAAGCCCATGGAATATGCAAATGTTAGGTTGACTATAATTTTTTTCCCGTCACAACACAGGGTAGGCAGGTAAAAACAGGTGCATCGATACAAGTAACTTGCACCGGTGTGGTTAATAAATTAAAGTTAAATTAAAATAAAGATTATTTCATTACGAACACGGTGGTATAGGGTTGTCTGCGAAAAATCCGTCCTGAATTCCGGTTGTCGAGTTTAAAAAAGTTAAATATTGCTGCGAGTGAATACGTGCGACAGTGATACAGCGAACCCTTCCATGCGATAGAAGAGTATACAGCATTGCAGCTGTGTGTAGTTCGTCCAGGATAATGGGTAATTTAGTATGGACCCCGTACCCAAAAAAATAATTATGAACTATGTCTGTGTTTGTTGCCCACATGGAGTAGTTAAATAAGTTAAGTACAGAGGAAGCGAACAAATCGCGTTTAATAACGATAGTGCGCTGGGTGGTAGAAGTAATTAACGGGCGTTTCAAGCGTTTTATTTTTTTAAATAAAGTTTCACACTTGTTGATATCAATTAATGTTTATGTTGAGTTACATGACGAACACTCCTTCCATCTTTCGTGATCGTCGTTTCCATCGCTCGTCTTTTAAATTTTGAGGCATCTGTCCCATTCATTTTGCCATTATGTTTCAGGTTTTACCTAGTTACTTATAATAAAAAGGTAGTCGGATAATAAATAATTTACCTGATAGGTAATTAGGTATTATCATTGAAATGATGGGGTTTAGTACACCTTATTTTCAATGATTATAATTAGGGCTGTCCACTGCAACAAAACAGAAACGTCGTCTTGGATTTCTGAGTACGACTGAGATACCACAACCACGGCAGACCATTGTATGACCTAGCAATGTCTCATAGTCAGCAGCTTCGGTATTTATTCAATTAAACCAGTCGTGACAAACGTATCCATATAATGGGAGCTGGAACAATAACAAATATCATTGTATTTTTCCAATTATAGCACAACTGCTCAATATATTGCCTGTACTGCATGGTTTACGCGACTGCCGTAGTATAGAGGCGTACCTGAATTGCTAACCATTGAGCGAGTCTCACTTGGAGGGGAAACGCCACCCTTCACACGATATGTCTCCGAATCCGCTACACAGCGATGCCCCAATTGATGCCCCGCATCATAATATCCAAATCGATAAGTAAAACAGAATCCTTTATGAACAGCAATAGTAATCCTGTCTAGATGTTATCAGTCCGTGTAGAATAGCAATAGTCGTTAAAAGAAAATATCAGTATCACAAAGTAATCACACAGTACCTAGGCAAGGAACGCATATTCGTAACTCGGAACTGCTATGCAAGCAAAGCAACCTTTATAAAAAATTACTCTGTGAAAGCAAGCAGATAATAACTGGTCCATTCAAAATAATATGTCAATGTCATGTCATAGAAATAATATATACTTACCTTAATTTTAAGAATTCGTATTCAAATAAAATACTCGTTTGGTGTTTACACAAAAATATGTTACTAATATTGTCGTTTTAAAAAAATTAATAAGCGGGTTATAGTTATTAATCACACGTAGGTAATTACGGGATAAAATTTAACTTCAAAAACATTTTTAGTACTTCCCGTTAAAAATGGCAACGCGGAAGGGAAGCTATAATGGAGTATTGCTTTTTTTGAGAATTATGTTACGCAAGTTATACTGAATTTATAAATCCATAGTAATTTAAATCTAAATTTTTAAATGTTACTGTAAAACTTCAAATCTTGAACATGTACCGATTCAGCCACGACCAGAGAGCAGAAACTAGACATGTCCTTTATCACAGAGGTTTAATGTATCCCATTAAGTTTAATATAAAATGTATGCATTAGATCAAAAAGATACTGGCTGAAAAAGAATATAAAAATCGGCTGAATAAAACCAACTTCGTGAAATTAATAAAAACTTTTTACAAAAACAACCAACCGACTTCCAAAAAAAACCCTACAAAGTGAAAATAACTTTAATTTCGGAAGTCGGTGTCTTTGGTTTGGAATTTTCGTTTTTTGACACACCGACTTCCGAAATTATTATTATTTTTCACTTTGTAGTGTTTTTTTTGTAAAAAGTTTATATTTTTCACTTTTTAGTTGTGGTACCTACCCCCTAGATTTTCGAATATCACGACCTGCTATGTAAATAACAGTGACAGGAATATGTTAAAACGTCGTCCATATAGGCTAAGTGGGAAAAATACGTATTAATGAAGCTAACTCAAAAAGTACTCAAGCAAAGTTAATAAAATTCATATGGGACCACCTCGAGAGCATACCCTGTCAAACAAAAAAAGAATTTTCAAAATCCGTCCACAATTGACGAAAATATCGACGGATATACACAAAACAAAAACATACATACGCTACGAACATTTATAACCTCCTCCTTTTTTGAAGTCGGTTAAAAATAACAAATGGCGCGCATTTTTTACTATTTTAAAACTTTGATAATTCTTAATTAGCAAGAAAAGTTAAAAAAAATTGGAAATAGACAGCGATAGCGATATGAAACATGAATCCAACTTTAGAAGGTATAAAAACAGCTGTAAATGAAATTGCTAATAACCTTTTGCCGCAAAAGTCGCGAGATAAATATTTATTATTTTGAGTAGATATATTTTGTCACGGTAGGTAGGTAGACTGGTAGTTGAAAGAAAAGTAGATTACGCACCTTGCTTAAGTGAGTAATTAATGCACTCGTGTTAGTAACCAAAAAATATAAACATAACTTCCTTCCGCCTAGCCTTTTCCCAATCATGTTGGGGTCGGCTTCCAGTCTAACCGGATGCAGCTGGATACCAGTATTTTACATGGAGCGACTGCCTATCTGACCTCCACAACCCAGTAACTGGGTAATACGATACCCCTTGGTAAGACTGGTTGTCAGACTTTCGGGCTTCTGACGACTCGTAACGACTGTCAAAGATCCACGAATGGCAGCCAGGACCAACGGCTTAACGTGCTTTCCGAAGCACGGAGGAGTCTCAGTATGTAAAGATGCTCACCGATCCACGGACCAACCCCGGCAAGCGCAGCTTAACCTGATGGATCGA
Source organism: Eupsilia transversa (assembly GCA_914767815.1). Lineage (NCBI taxonomy): Eukaryota > Metazoa > Arthropoda > Insecta > Lepidoptera > Noctuidae > Eupsilia > Eupsilia transversa. The sequence continues at coordinate 6,878,091 of OU611880.1, forward strand.
CCCGTGTGGCTGTTATTACTTAGCCACGAGCTCCTCTAAAAAAATATAAACATAACTCTCGTGCATTAATTGCTCACTTTGCGCTCGATGCAACAATCTACTATTATTCGTTGATTTACAATGGGATGACTGTTCTATTTTACACTGCACTTGATTGTCAAAGTTTATTCATTGTTTTTATTTATGTCTTTTTCACTTCGATTTTTAGGATGGATATTGTTCGATTTTTTCCAAAGATAACACTCTCACTTAACTTGTTCAACTGTTTGTACAAAAAAAACTCCTCAAAAAGAAACGTTTACTATTTTTTTTACAATTTAAGTCACAGAGCGGATTCAATTGCAGGGCCGGTCGCGCACGCATCCTACCTGTCACAATATTATTGCTAGGGAAATCAGTTGTTGGTAAACGTTTGTGACATTATTGTCATACGAGTATATTTATAGTTCCGATTTTTTTTGTTTTGCCAGTGTTTTACACAGTTTTGCACAGCCAGATTATGACCTAATAAAGCCAAACACGTTACGATATTCTTGCGCAAGTTTAGACTGTACAAGTCTGACACCGAATTGCTCAAATACTTGTGCTAATTCATCCCACACACGTTAATGTATACTTGCAAGTCCAATATTGCGCAAGTATATCGTAACGTAGTGTGTGGTGGCGTGCATTACCTTCTCCCAATACGTCATTGCTCCTCTTCTCTTGACATCTGCGGCTATAACTGCTGCTGCGGCTTGTTGTACGGGGAATGGAATTACTGCATCTTTTGCCGTTTTACTCCGTGGTCTGGAACATTGTTAAAGTTGTATCTTTTAGCTTTTCTAATAATAATAAAAGGCGCTGGTGTGTGCCGTGGACTTAGGATTTTTTTGAGAGCAGCGAGGATCTCGCTGATACACACTCGATCCTGTACTGAGCGGCTGTTGCTGCATGTCCTTCAGCTAACGTCAAGTTCCCAAACTGTGACTGAGCACACCCACTCATACCCTATAGAAAAGGGAGGACCCTCCTACCAGACGGGTGTTGTGTCTGGCGGGCAATTGCCCAAGGATTGATGTCGGATAGTCTTATATATGTTAATCGCTCGGTAAACTCTTATACCGCGATGTAGGACTTGTGACGTCAGGTCTTTGATGCATAGTTCGTATGTGGTGGTGTAGATGCCGCCACATACTCGACCAAAACCAGCCGTACCAGCCTGGCAGTGCAGGATCGAGCGACGTATCGATGGGGGGCCAGGGTACTCATTGGCAAACTATACTGCTTAAGGGAGGGCAATATACACGACCACGAGGGATGCGCTTTGTGAGGCGGGCGTTCTCGGGGACTGGAATCAGCCCTCAAGGATACATGTCCCGTGTCACAGAGAGCATCGACTTCCTGAAGCAAAAGCGCCGTATTCGACGGTATAAACGGCGGCTTGACCGATACACGTAGAATCGCATGTTCCAGAGCGATGAGAGGTGGGTATACAGAGATTGGGAGCGACCTGAACAAAACGTGATAGACGTGTGCCACCCGGATCATGTCGCCATGAGTGCATTCTGGTGCAGCATCTAGTCAGTGCCCGTCTGTAACGCTGAGGCTGGCTGGATGCAGGATGTCGAGGGAGTGTGTGAAAGTATTCCAGAAATTGAAGTTGTATTGTTTATGCCATTAGACGTGACCAGAGCAGTCCGTCCGTTACCGAATTGGAAACACCGGGACCGGATGGACTGCACAACTTCTGGCTGAAATGGCTAATTAGTTCAAACGCTCGCCTGGCATCTCAGTTCCAGTCATCCTTAGAGCCTGGGTCGCTACCACAGTTTCTATCCACAGGCGTTATACCCACCTGCTTCATAAGTCAGGTAGTCCCGCAGAACCCAAAAAAAACTTAAACAAACTAAAACTTCAACTTAAACTTCTTACATCCATTTTGAGAGCGAAAATTAACACACACATTGACTATCATTCAATTATGTCTGCCTCTCAAAATGGATGTAGAAACGGATCCCGCGCTACTCCTACTCCCTACTCGACATGGCCATAAGCCAACAGGTTTGTCGATCCCGCAAGGATCTGTCGACATGCTGTATCGACCATAAGAAGGCCTACGTCTCGGTGTCGTGTATGGGGTAATGGAGGACGGTCCTTCGTTATTCAGGATGTCGATAGATCCAGGTGAATGATGAACCTGTATGGATTAAACGGGGAATATTCCAGGGCGACAGATTAAGTCCAGTTTGGTTCTGCTTAGTCCTGAATCCTCTAAGTACACTGCTGGAGGATTCAGGTCTGGGCTATCGGTTGAGGAGAAGTGGTCAGGTCATATCTCACCTCCTCTAGATAGATGACTTGAAAATCTTTGCCCCTAACAAATGCGACTGATGGAGCTACTGATGGTAACTGAAACATTTAGTAGTGCCATTAGGATAGAATTTGGTGTAGACAAGTGTGCAGACATGCATGTAAAGCGAGGGGAGATTATGGAATCCGGGGGTACTCAACTCTCGGACTCCATACACCTGAGAGACCTCTCCTCAGCTGAAAGATATAAGTATTTGGGTATGTCGGAAGAGTTAGGCATCAACGTTGCTGACATGAAACAATCGTTGAGGGAGCGCTTTTTTGGTCACCTGAAGAAGGTATAAATTAGTCTTCTTTCAGGCGGAAATAATGTCCGCGCCTTCAACAGATAAAGAATGTCGATCACGGTCGCGGTAACACGATCGTTGCTAGTTTCGAGCGATCTCAAAGATTGCGTACGATGTCTTTGGGATTGCAACCGAGACTCGCGCTGGCTTGCCGTTTCAGCCGAAAGCGTAGTGGCATGCCTGCTAGAGCGCCACTGAGTCTCTCACCGCGGTCTTCCTCAGACTCCTGAGACCATGCCCCTTTTAGCCTCAATGCGTTGCGAGACTTTCGTGAACGATTCGATTTTTTTTCGGGGAGTCATGGTAACGCGTATAAAATGCGAGTCCTAAATCGTTTGACATTTACTCCGCAAACAACAGCGAAAAGTGTTTTTTTTTTTTTCAAAGTACATCTTCGTTGTCATTATTAAGTGCATAAAGGAGGCGACGTATGAATATGGAATTACAATTACGTATAATTCATGAAATAGAAATAGAAATAGACGGAGACGGACGGAGACGACGGAGTAAATTAATAATTTTCTATTATCTATTAAATTATTTTATTAAATAATTACGCAATTAAACGCGTGTAGATATGTGTGATATGTACCTACTCACTGAATGCTTGTTTTATCCAATCTTTTATGTTGCCGTGCCCTAACCGGGTTTCATGTTGGATCTTACTTATAATTGGACGTAGTTATGCAAAATGGATCCAACCCACAAAACCCGTTTTTTGAGTTACCGTCATAAATGGCATCTACACATCAACTTTAGTATATGCAAAAAATATCCAAGCCGCAAAGTTCCTTTTTTCTAATGAAAAACACAAACGTTAATGATACCAACAGAATATTAAGCATTTTCGCAGAGTTAAAATAGAACCATGTGTCATGGGAACATAGATAATGGGTTTTAAAAGATCCAAACTACTTTGGATCTCTTTTACAAATCGATTTTTTAATATAAAACAGGAACCATGCCAATTGAATCTATTTTGCAAATTAGTATTGTGGTAAGAATTATAAAATGCAAAAAAGAACCACAGCGCATAGTTCCGAAATAATTTTGAAAAGTGTATTGTAAATTAGATTCATGCACTGTGGTTGCTTTTTGTACAAATACATTTCTTTGCTTGATGTATCCATGTTTCATGATTCCTAAAAACTTTATTTAAAATAAAGAACCATGATGTTAGAATACTTTTTGACAAAAATTAAAAAATAATTAAGTGTAGATGGACAAAATAAAAACTTAATAATAATGTTATTTACATTAAATTATTTAAAAAAAGAAGTAAATTGATCATTAAAATTACAAGTAAATTCGCCTTATCGATTTCGCCTTATTTATGCTATAGATCTTCATTCACATCTCTAGCTTGTGTAACATAATTCCCGCCGTTTTTATTGTCATTCGCTCACTTTGAAGTCAATACGTGCAGAGAGCACGTACCTACGTGTGAAAAGTGTAAAGAAAGCAAGATGGACAAAATAAATATTGTGTTAAAAAGTGCACATTTAGGTTACGATGAAGATGATGAAGACTCGTCAGGTGAGTGAAATATAAGTTATTAAATGAAACTTAACCTAAAAACTAGGTACTTTAAAAGTTAAGTGAATAAGAGAAGTTCTTCAATTATTATTTATCGTTACATGCCTATCCTTTAAATAATTCTAACTGTAGATACCTATAGTACATAATGGCTCAGTCGGTAAAGTTTGTTTGTTTGATCAATGCAAGTTGATCGCAACATCAAAGCGATGAAAATATGTTATAGTTTATCGCCTATATGTCCTGTTATATTATGCGATTTTATTATGTATGTAATAAATTATTGTTTACGAACGTTTTCATTGTGTTAATACATCTTTTTAATACAAGTAGGTAACAACTACTTTCAAAGGCTTGAATTACCTACTGAATGCGGTTGCGTACAAGTAATAATTTGCAGTTTATACAATGAAATGAATATGGATTTAACTCGTTCGTTTATAATATAATGGCGTTTTTTAGTGAGTACTTAATTCTATTTGTCACGTTTGTAATTTGATATAATAATTTAACTTGAATTATTTTAGTTTCAGATGTTATAGAAAATACCCCAGAATGCAGCCCAAGCAAGTTAGCTCCACCCAGAAATCTACCTTCAATCGTTCTGGTCGAATCCCCGCCTCGTTCAAGCAGAGCTTCAAAACCGTTAGTATCTGATATGCATCAAGAGCAGAGCTCGCTTTTATTCATTGCAACCTTAAACTCACCTGTTGTTGCCAGCTCAGCTAACTTGTTGGAAAAGGAGTGCACTGAACTCCAAGAATTTTCTAATCTCAAAACCTGCTCGGTCACAGAGTTGCATGAATCGGAGAATATTGAAACTGGAGAGAAAAGCATAGAAGCTCCGCCTTTTTCTCCTTTAACGCCTCTTCTAACTAAAAAACGATTTGTTGCTGGTCCTTACACAAGTCCCGCTATAGCTTCCCCTGGTGATGATCTTAAAATCAATGATGCTGTAGCTACTTCCCCTGGTGATGGTCTTAAAATTAATGATGCTATGCTTGCCAGCGAAAATAATTATTTAGGTTCTGGAGCTTCATCGCCTCTTCCGCCTATGTCACCTGAGACTGCTGAATTATTTAAAACCCTAAATAGTAATGGTCTTGACTATGATAGTGATGACTCAGTTGCTGATCCAAATTACACGGCTATTAATGATAGTTCTAGCTCCAGCTCAGTTGACTCAACGAAAAACCTAAATAGGGAACAAAGAAACTACATAGAAATTACTCAAAATCAGAACGATCCCAACGATGCACCCATCGCCGAAATGGCGACTATTAATGATATTGCTTCTACTAGTACCGACATAGATGTACAAACAAATGAAAACTTAGAAGGAAGGCAGCGAAAGGGTAGAAAAAGAAAATATGGAGGGCTTTCAAGAAAAGAAAGAACAGAAAAGAAGTATAAAAATCTTCCTTATGTAAATACTAAGAATGTGCTTATCGAACCTAAAATTTTTTTGGATTATGACTGTAGTTGTATAAGAAAATGTAAGGAATTGGTTCCAGTTGAAAAAAGGTTGAAAGAGTTTCAGAAATTTTACGAATTAGGTTCCTACAATGCCCAAAGTATGTACCTAGCTGCTTGTGTGAAAGAGCAACCAGTGAAACGTTCTTACGTTTCAACAAATACTTCAAATATATCAAAAAAAAAAAAATATTCACGGTCGTATTTTTTGCAAGGTATACAAGTTTGTAGAGACATGTTTATAAAAACTCTCCAGACTACTCCTAAACGTGTCAATACGTCACTGTGTAAAATGAGATCCGATGATGGTTTAGTAGACAGACGAGGAACTCAAGGAGGCCATAATAAAATCTCTCCTGATGTAGAATTATTTTTGATTAATATAATAAAGAAACTACCTAAATACGTGTCACATTATCGTCGAAATGAGTATGGTGATGCAAAATTCCTAAAACCGGATATGACATTTCCGAAAGTATACAGACTGTATTGTGAAGAAGCACAGGCGGCCGGAATACCTTCTGTCTCGTATGATAAAGCCAAGCAAGTTTTTTTAACCAAGTTTAATTTAAGAACTAAGAAATTAAAGAAAGATACATGCAATAGGTGCGATTCATTCCATAATAAAATTAAAGAAGTTTCCGAAGAAGACAAACACCAAATTGCTTTAGATCATGATACACACCTTCAACTGGCCAAATCTTTACAAAATCGTATGAAGAGTGACTTATGTCTAGCGAAAAACGATCCATTTATAGAAACTATTACATTTGACTTACAAAAAACTCTCCCATTGCCACGTATACCCACTAATATCGTGTTTTATAAACGCCAGTTATGGGTGTACAACTTGGGTGTACACACAGGAACTAACGACCAAGCTTATTGTTACGTGTGGGTGGAAGGAGAAGCGGGCCGGGGTTCGCAAGAAGTAGGTTCTTGCCTTCTTAAGCATACATTTGAAAATCTAAAGCCGAATGTAAAGAAATTAATATTATGGAGTGATTCATGTGGAGGGCAGAATCGGAATATTAAATTAGTACTTATTCTAAAGGCTCTATTGAATGATCATCCATCTTTGGAAGAAATAAGTTTCCGATTTTTGGAGTCAGGACATAGTTTCCTTCCGAATGATAACGATTTTGCGAAAATAGAATGCGCTTTAAAGCTGCACCAAAGAATCTACCTACCTGAAGATTATATACATATAATGAAACACTGCAAAAAGAATAAGCCATTGCAAGTGCATCGAATGGATAACACAGATTTTGTAACATCTTCTGAGCTGGAAAGTATTATCACGAATAGAAAAAAAGCAGTTGACGGAACGAAGGTGTCATGGTTAAAGACGAAAGAAATTGTTTTAAAGAAAAATGAGATGTTTACCATATATATGAGGTCAAGCTATGAAGAGGAGTTTAAAGAAGTTAATATTAAAAAAAACAGCCGCGGCAGACAAAAACACATTACTAAATTGTTACTTAAACCTATGTGGCCTACTGGCAAAGCAATACCAGGTCCTAAATTAAAGGACCTAAAAAGTCTGTTGCATTTAATTCCAAATGACGCAAAAGGTTTTTACCAGACGTTAACTTCTGATGAGAATATATTAGACGACGTAGACGGATTTTCGGGAGAAATTGATTTTCAAATTGAGACGGATACTCTCGTGTCTGATGAAGAAAATGTTGATTGATGTTGACGTGATTATTTTGATATAATTATCTATGTTTTTTAATTACTTTTAATTAAATGCCCTTACTATTCTTGTATGCGTTTTATTGCCTCAACTTAATACTAAAAGATCCATCCCACATTTTTAATATTGTAAAAAAGAACCAAAGAGATTTTTACTGAAAAAAAGTATATTTATGCACATGAAACTTATTAAAACTATACTATACAGGAAGTAAATAAAAAGACCCAATATTTAAGAGGATTTGGAAAACAAACTCTTGTCTTGTTATTTTAATATATCAATTTTACTAAAACTCCCATTTTCTCAAAAGTAAGTTTTTGTGGCTGGATCCATTTTGCATAACTACGTCCAATTATGTAACAGCTGGCGTACACATGAAAACAATAAAGAATTTGAGTTTGAGTTTGAGTTTTATTTGTGTTGATTTTATCACTACGTAACTATGCTAACTCATTTTTAGTTTACTTGATTATTTAATGTTTACTCAGTTCCCCAAAAGACGGCACTGTGCAATGTGTGGCAATTAATTTAGTGTCGTTTAATTTTGTTGTATTATAAATCATTTATTCAATTCAATTTGTTGATATCTGTACCCTCTCTTCTAAACTTGGAGTTAATTTGGCAAAATCCTTCCTCAGTGGCTTATTCATGTCACAACGTATATGTATTAATTTCAGCGCCATCTGTTAGTTTAGCAAGGTACTCGATAGTCGTAGCACATGGAGTAGCGCCATAAGATTCAGGTTCAAAATATATAAGTTAATCAAAGGTAGTAGCTACGCCCCCATTTAAAGGCTACATTTTGAAAGCCTTTAACCTGGCCGGGGATTTTTTCGACAGATTAGTAAAGTTTGCATCAAACAGACAAAAATTCTAAAAACGGTTGGAACGTGTTCTGTTATCAATTCCTAGTATCCCCAGCCAATTTTTTTTCGAATATCTTCCATACACAGACTTTCGACCCTCTTCAGCTTTAATAAATGAAAACACTTTAAAAAAAACGGCATAACACCTATATTCAAGGCAATGGGACATAAAATTTGGATTCGAGAGGCAACCGGATGGAGAGAGTAATCTGTGTCTTGAAGTGATACCTTAACCGTTACCGTACGGCCGAATGGACCCCAAATAGACAGGGGCGGAGATATGTGGCGGGGGGGAGGAGGCGTTCAAAACATAAAATTTTTAGACGAGGCAACCGGATGCAAATGCGGTTGCTTTGAAGTTTATGCCCTATTAAAGCAACCACTCCATTATTGGTGAGCTTATGGTACCACTGTCGTAAAAAAATGCCATACAATCTTATTTCAAGACCCTGATTACCATTCGCCATCCGATTGCCTCTCCGATCCAAATATTAGGAGCCATTGCTTTAACTACTACTATTGTCTCTGTGTAGGGCAAAGGCTTTTCTCACACACAGAAGGCATGAGCATTGGCCACCACGCTTGGTTAAGAGGGCGTATAAAGACAAGCTAAAAATCAGATTTCACCCGCGCAACCCTTACCTACCCCTCTCATCGAACACGACGAAAACAAAACACAATCCCTTCCCGCCAGCAGAAACTTTTCGCCCGGCGTTTATCTACATATCATTTTTGAATCTTCTGTAGTAAGTATACGTAAAATAATCAGATGAGATGGCTCTATTCAATTTACCTAAGTATGATCCAGTATGATCGCTGTGGACAAGTAATCTCGTGACAATCTAAGAAGTTCGATTTGACACCTATCAAAATACTTTGTGTAGTGACGGGAAAAAAACGGTTGCTTTAAAAACCGATTCTCGAGACATATCGATTTCTTCAAAATCTCCAGCGCGATCTTTCAAATGAACGGGTAATTGGCTAGTCTGTTGGCTATGTTCTAATTTTCTCCGCAAGAAGATTGACCGAAATGCAGAGCAATGGCGCTAGTTGTACCATACCAGTCAAATAAAAAATGTATGTCATCTTGAGTTTAAAAAAATCAACATTGAATTTTATATTTTATTTAGCGTCCGTATTTATTTAGGATACCAATTCATAACGCTTTTAATATTCGTTTCGGAAGTGGTTTTAGTGTTTTTTTTATGTTTTCTGTTTCAAAGTTTCTTTCCTAGAATGTGATAAATTACGAAAATATTATTTACGCAAATAAATTATATCACAGCGTAGCCAAAAATTTGAGCGCACTCCTCTCGTCTCAACAGAGCGCCGTCGACTGATTTGTGAAACAAACATATGCTTGAAGTTCCCACAATGTGCGACGGAAGAGGATTTCTTCCACGAACTAAGAACGTCGTAAGTTCTAAAACCTTGGAGTCGTAATAAAACCAAAAATAAAAGGAATAAAAATAAAAGCTTCCACAAATTTGTTCGCCTTGTATGATGGAAAAGGATAAAAATTGTATGATTATTTGTATTAAATAATCATACAATTTTTATCCTTTTAGTAATTAGCGTATTAGGTACAAATCGAAAATACGTAAAAATTAGAGGTAACTTCGTGATGTTTTTTTATCGAGAAAATTTTAATCTTTTGCGTTTCTGTTACACAAAAAGTTTCGAAATATCATGTAGTTACTCATATTATTTTTATTTTATGCCTAAGTCTTACCAATTTCATGAACAATCAAAATGAAGACGAGCAATTTCGTTTACTTCCCCCTCTTAAGTCGGATTGGCGATTTCATATATTTACTACTAACTAACCTGACAGACGTTGTGTTGTCCAAATATCAATAGTTTGTACAAGAAACCCACAGAAAAAAGGATGTTCAGTTTTTCTTGAATTTGAACATTTTTTGGGAAACTTTTCCAATTTTACTTTCCGAAAAAGCTAATTCGGACTATTACGTGCAAAAAATAGCCAAATCGGTCCTGCCGTTCTCAAGTGAGGGACTTACCGACGAACAGCATTAAAATTTTAACCGAATTCCAAACAGGAGGATGTTTCTGTTTTCGAGCGGTTTTTTTTTTTTTAGGTGTCCATCGTTTTTTTCTTCAATATTCTGGACAGATTTAAAAAAAGCAGTCTGCGGGTGATATACGTTTTATTAACTTTGCTTGGGTAGTTTTTGAGTTAACTTCAATATTACGTATATTTTCCACTTAGTCTATGTGAATGTGGATAATGTTATGATAAGTTCCTGACACTTATTTTTTATTTACTTATCAGGTCGAACTTGTATGGGGTAGGTAGGTACCACAACTAAAAAGTGAAAAAAATAACAAGCAACTTCCAAAAAAAACATTACAAGGTGAAAAAATTTAAGTTACATAAACTCAAACCCAACTACGGCAAAAAAGTCTACTAAATAATAAACAAGTCATCACAGCCAGATAAATTAAAAATCCGGAGTCACACGTGATATGGGGTAAATCGAATAGATTACCTGTGACTCCGGATATTTTTTTTTCTATTACATTGAGCTGCAGGGCGAACATTTATAATTAAAGGAGCGAGGTTCTTAGACGATTAATAAAATATTCCCATAACGAAAACAAAACATACCTAAACAATCCAAAATGTACAATCGCCATATACATGTAGATAGAGACTACGCCCGCAATCATTATCGGAATAGTAAAGGCGGAAAACTTCGGAAAGGATAAATATTCTGGAGCCTGCGGGTAGGTCCTGAAACAAAAATAAACGACTAAGGCCGTTTGTCCGCCGCCACGTCAACGGGACGTCAATGAGAAACGAGATTATTCGAACCAAATCTGGCGTCCCATTGACGGCGATCGTTTGCTCACCGCGACCGAACTCGGCAGTGCAGGATTTTAAGATAGTTCGAACAAAATCCGCGCAAACGACGCGACGTCGGCGCCGCCGGTGCGATGTCAGTGTGTGGACAAGATCAAACGTGTTTTGTATTGGTGTCACATCGGCCCGTCACAATCTCGGGCCGAGTTTTAGCGGTCGCGCCGAACTACTCGAAAACTCGGGGGCTGGTATCCCGGCTCTGAAATAAATGCCTAGTCTTGTCTTTGTGCTTTTCTTCATAAAATCCTTTCCCAACACACCATATTCATAGATACTTTCATACATATTAAATAACTAGTAACCATTCTGACAATCTAAGCTTGCATGCAATTCTTGAATCGCAAAAATTGGAAATCCGATGTGAAATTGACGAAAAATGCCAAACTTCCATCCCCTATTTTACCACTTTAGGGAATGCAATTACAAAAATCGTTCCTTAGTGCTCACTTTCGTTACATATGATCATGGTTCTAGACCCGCGGCTTAGGTTGTTCGTTGTTTGTCAGTGAATAAAAAGTTTTTATTAAGTGGCAACGTGCTTTATGGCATGCCAATTGCTCTTGAATATTTCAGAAACTTGAACCGTGTAAATGGGAGCTACTACTTACGACGCAAAAAATCCTTTAAACACTAAATTTGTACCGGTACCCACAAGTGTGCCGATTCCACCTGCAAGATATAATTTTATTAAACTAGGTACAAATACAGACATATAATTTTATTAAGCTAGGTACAAAGACACAGCAGTATAGCAACGAAAACGATTCAAAAAAACTTGTTTCAAATTGTGGTATGTGATAGCTGAATGTAATTATGATGTTTCGACCCCTTATCGTTGGACCGCTATTTACACCACAACCTGGATGAAGCAGTTCATGCTACACCGTGCGGAGTTCGTGTCACGTCGAGAGTCATGGGTTCGGGGTAAATCGAGCAGATATGTATTGGTTCCCGTGGCGCCCGCGATGGTCTAGCTTAAATCAGCCCTTACCTGTCTACAATCGAGGGGCTTCTTTTACTATAAAATAAGACAAATAATTGAAATAATTACATACCCATAGTCGCTGAATACGTAACCGTACAAAAATAACACGCTGTTACATCACTTGCAACTTGATCACCGGCAACTGTCTTCTCAAATACAGTAATTACACCTTGCTATAAATAAATGAAAATCAATTAGAGTTAAAATATTGCATTAAAAGATTTTTTCTAAAGAAGAGGTAAAGCTGTTGTTTAATTAATTAATTTCACACTACGGATTCCTGACTACGGAACCATTACAAGCCCAAGCCAACCTTTTTAAGCTTTACAAGTTAACGAGTAATTATCGACCAACTTACATATTTTGCAGTTGCAAAAACATGTTCTCCCATACAAAATGTATGGGAGAACATGTTTCTATCTACAATGTAAAGTTTATTCTTGGGATAAATTCATCCCAGCTACGGAACCCTTCATTGTGCGTCGTCCGACATGCACTTCACACATCATGTTTTTCTTATTACGGCGCTGTTGTAGTTAGTGCATTACAATGTTCTTTTTTAATTCATAAAGATACCACGAATTGAGTACTGTGAATGTGGCTGTTTGATGAGTTATGACCTACGCAGATCGGGACCGCGTGGCAAGGGATTCAAATTTTTACACACATTCAAACGTATCGATATAGAAATACGACATAAATTGCCATGCTTTAACTCAATTATCCACCCCGTCGCGGGTGGATAGATGAACACGCGTTTCCGAGTATAATATACCCGAAGGTTTTAGGGTAAATTTACGGAATAATAAGTTTTATCACTAAAACCATTAATTTTTGCGATTATAAACTTACATTTTGCAGTTGGAGAATTGGCCATATAATAATATAATCGCTCGGCTACTGGCTCAATGACGAATATAGCGTGCCGCAATAGTAAATAATAAAAGGACGGTTAAAATACTCACGGATTCAAATACTCGTAATATAGCGAAAACTATGGGAACCATCATGGTTGTAGCAGCAGTGTTTGTTACCCACATGGAGGCAAAGGTCGTAACGGTGCACAAAGCAATGAGCAGCCTGCAAAAAACAGTAAGTATTGATACATTAAACATTATAATTGGTTTTAGTTGAGAGGCTTTGGGTTATTCCAAAGAATCGTGCTAGTTGTAGTGTCGTCAATTTTCTCTTTTTTTGTGTAGAGAATCAGTTCGGTTTATGTATGGTTCACTGAAACTTGGTGTTTATTGCACCATTTCTCTACTACTTCGAAGGAGGCGCATGAGGTTGCATAGCGTGTTTTCGTGGGTGTCGTTAATTATTATGGTTATGTCATTGGCGTAGCCTACGATGAAGTGACCTTTGTCGTTGATGAGGCATTTGTTTTGATGACGCTGACTACTACCAGGTTTCATAGAAGCGGCAGGAGGACGCCCCCTAGCGGGCAGCCCTTCGCCACGGGGCCCATGTAGTGTCATTTACTATGTCTTTTACAGCTCTCAATTAAATCATGTTGGTGATCCAGACACTCAGGGTCGAGTCTATACTGTGTCTGTCTGGAGCAATGTTGATGCTTTTGAACATGTTTTTGTCAAAGGCTCTCTCGTTGTCAATGAAAACGGATAGCGCTGAGCATATTTACATTCAATTTTAGCATGAACGCGTAACAATAAACAAACAAACTCACTTTCGCATTTATATTAATAATATACCTAGTTAGGATTATTAAGGATATGAGCGGAAGTGCAATATCTCAGTAAATTTAAGCAAGTAGATGCTAAGTCTAATATCAATAATAATATTGAGTAAAAATACAACTATTAATTTCACCAAATTCAGCAAGATGTCCCTCAATTCTTATTTTATGGATTGAGGGCTTTGTGTTTGGCATTATGGTTCTGTCTACAAAAATTTTCAATACCTACTCGAAAAGTGGATCGGATACTACCAACTAGTATCAATTTGTTTTTGTTATTAAACATTCAAACTGTTGAATTGGCCCTGCCGTCCAGACGTTCATAGTTTGGCCCACATTTACTGCCGCTGATGATGGAGCAGGAAGCTAGGCGATCACAAGAGAACTTGGGTGTATAAATCGTAGACCTACAGAGTTTGAGCTCGTTGGATTGATCTAGATAAAAGGGTCTGAGGATGTTTCAATGATATATTCAGTCTTCCAACTACATTATTTATAATGGCTTTTGTAGACAGGATTAATTCAGATTTGTTACAGTTACATGGCAACCATGTAATTTGGTATAAATAGATTTTTATTATTTCATTTATCTTTTATATAGGTTCTTTAATATTTTGAGAATGTGTGAAAGCTGTATATTATAGCCATAATAGACTAGTTTATTTTTTATTTTTTCTTAGAATGTCTGGTTTTTGTATGGCAGACCCTTAATTCCAGTCACTCTAAGTACTTAATTACAACTTATATTATGGTTTTCATTCATGGTTAAATTCAATAGATAAATAATTATTTCAATAATTATTATTATTGTTGCGTTTGTTGGTGAAATACATAATAATAAAAAAATCTTACTTTAAGTGAGAATAACCGATCATTTGTATAGCAAAGTATGCCAAGCGTACATGTAGTCCAGACTGTTCCACTGAATAGGATATCATCAAACTTCCTATAAACATCATGACAGTATCCTGTAAAAAGAAAAATCGATACCATTTAATTGTCGCTGAGTGGTGGCAAAAACCACCCAAATGTGACAGAACTCCGTATCACTAAAATAATGGCAATGTTTTTATTCCATTATTTTCACTACCAAATAAGGTTATGAATTAAAAGTGGGCTGGCCGTTTTTAATTCATAACTTTTAATTCATAATAATTATTACCGCATCACTAAATGATAAATAATAATGTTATTTCTTAGTAAAAAACACATAGTCGAGTACGATTAGACCAAACAATATTCAAAAAGTGGAACGAAGTTAAATAATTATTTGGTATGTTTATAGTGGACGGATTTTAAAGCCGGGTCCAGATATACGTATCTCATTTGCCCGATCCGATCATCCGGATCTGGTATCCGTATTGCCGATGCGTATCATAATCACCTATGTTGACGGCTATACGCGATCATGATACGCAGTCTCGACACGCCGCTCTGATACGATACGCGATACGGACCCATAGGATGAAAACGAAGTAACTCAAAAAAGCAATTTTAGGGAAATGGCAAAACAAGTTTATAATTCTGACACCTCGGCAATCTTTCGTCTATTTATGTGATTATTTACGTCAGCGACTATGTTTGTGCTGCAAATTATAAAAAAGTCGTTCAGCTAATAAATTATTGTGTCATAAAAAACATACCTACTTATTTAAAGGACTATTATAGAAGAAAAAGGTTTTTTATTTTTTTTAGACCGAGAAAAATAATATAAATTTGACTGTTTAGGAGTTGCGTCTTTTTTCGGTCTTTTTTTTTTCTTAAATGTGAAAGTTTGAGTTAAGTACGCCTTTTTTGTTTTTATAGAACTATGTTTTCTTTTTACGTTTTCCAATTTAGGTATGATTTTTTCCTAATAAATAGCAATTTATGGGACCAAAGTGGAAAATAGGGGCAAAAAAATAAATAGAATTTCTTTATTAATGGCAATAATACGAAGAGGTTCTGTATCTCGAAGGGTTGTGTAGCGTCACCGTGGCTCTTCAACTTATACATGGATAGTTGTCTGACAGATTTGAAAGAGGGTCAGTGCGGTTTGAGGATGAATGAACTAGTTGCCTGTCAAAAGCCTTCTCTCTTAATGATGTGATAAAACAACGGTGGGTTTAAAAGAAGATGTAGTGACAAAAATTTAAAGGGGTATGCGTAGATGGTTTAATCATGTTGAGAGGATGAATGTAAGGCGACTAACAAAATGTATTTACAAGACAAATGTGAGTGGAAACGCCGGGAGGGGACGCCTTAGGACATAAGTACCTTATTGGTGATGTTCTTCAGAAAGGTCAGGTGCGTAGTACTCGCAAGCGGCGTGCGTGTATGACCAGATGTATGAACAAAAGGAGTTTGTAAGGATTATAGCTGGTGGCGTTCTATAGTTTCTGCCTAATTCCATGGGAAGAAGGCATGAGTTACTTACATACATACATACATAAATAACATAAATACATGGTAAGTATGTAAGTTTCAGGAGTCAGGAACTTGCGAGAACTGGTTAAAATTAGGTTTATTCGCCATGCATTTTTCTTCGTTTTTTTTATTATAACGCCATCTGTGAGAGAGCACAGGTACTAATTGGTGGTGTACCTTTTTGAGCTTAATGAAACATTTTGATGGTCTGATGATAAGATTCTGCAGTTTTTTTGGATATTTATATTTGTGTAACAAAAATGTAACGCACCTAATATATACATTATATCTATTCCATAAGTGCTTAACATTTTTTTTATTTTTACAAAACATTCTGATTATTTATTGAACACAATTACAAATAAAATGATATTTTTATGTCCTTAATTCTGTATTTTGGTTTCTATCCTCAATACCCATAATATTATTTATGTTTAAGTAGTTTAAGTTTAAGTAGTTTAAATAGTAACTACTTGTTGGTATTGAATTGGGATAATAATATATTAGTAAAAGAATTGGGTTAATATTAACAACGTATAATTATTGCCAAACAAACTCTTTAAAAAAAAAAAAGTTTTTAATTTAAAATAAAAAGTTTTTTCCAAAAAAATACAACTGCCTTCCAAAAAGACACAAAGTGAAAAATAACTAATTTCGGAAGTCGGTGGCAAATAACGAAACTACAAAACCAGACACAACCAAAAAATACAACCGTCTTTTTGGAAGGCGGTTGTATTTTTTTGGAAAAAAGTTTTTTTTATGTCTATTTAGTGGGTCGGTTTGTAATTTATCTAAGTTACAATAGCCTAATGACAACTGCTCATCACCTTTTACAAATATTGCTTTCGATATCGATATCGATGCAGGGACGTTAATTTTTAAGGAGTTCTCCTGGTACCTGACCATCAGCTCCACTTCACCATAATACTATACATTGTGACTAGCATAAATTGCTTGGTAACCATATTAAAGTAATCGAATCGCAACCCGTGAAATACTTATTATTATTGAGTAGTTCCGGTGGCCATTTGTGGTCTTCATCATCAGTTCCACTTCACCAAATGGTGTTTTTCGAGAGCAAATGCACGAGTTACTATAAAATACCAGGATCCCATGATCAGATCCTGACTTGATGACAATGGGACTACCTTTTTTTTTTTTTTTTTTTGGGTGGGAAATCATCAAATAACTTCTCCCGCTCTGGGCGGAGCGGGAGAAGTTCGACTAGACTCTTACTGACTAAAACCCACCCGTGTTCCTTCAGTTGCCTGTGTTGCCAGGGGCCACGGTATCCCTTTCGGACTTTCCCGCAACCCCAGCAGGCATCGGCCCTAGTGGGCCCCGCCATTGGTGCTGACATCTCTTTGAGGCGCGCGTGGAACACAACGCGCCGTCGACCCGGGCCTGGTCCTTATCGGGGGCGAGCTACCCATTGCTCACCGCCCGCAAGCCCGCGCCTACGGTGGCCGGGAATCCTCCAAGGAGTCCCGACGCCCAGGGCGTCTCCTACGGCGGCTAGGCGCGTGAGGGCGCGAACTTTGCCTCTCCCTCACGCGCTCCGCCTCCTCCTTTGCGAGCATTACTGCTTCGCAGAAGGAGGTGACGGCTCCCCATTCCCTCTCGCTCCGTACCATGGCCTGCACCAGGGTTGGACGCGAGAGGTCACTGCCGCCGATCGCCTCCACGAGGACACGGCGGTGCTCTGCCCAAGCCGGGCATACCTCCACCGTATGCTCCACCGTGTCCTCCGGGCGATCCACACAATGGTGACACCCGGGCGCTTCCTCCCGCCTTATCCGGAACAGGAACCTCCCGAAACAACCGTGTCCGGTGAGGACCTGTGTCAGGCGGAAGGTGAGGACGCCGTGGCGCCTCTCTAGCCACTCCTCAAAGAGACAACAATGTTAAAAAAATACGCTGGTGGTAGCACGTCATCTTGATGCCTTGCCCAGACAAGATACCATTCTAGCCTCATGACATGAGAGCAACAACTGCTGTTCGTTGTAGAGACGGTAATGGCAGCGGTTTTGATGATCCATGTTCCACGGATGTAACAACATTCTCTTGTAAGTCCCTTGTTGAGTTAAGATATCAAAGTTAAATAATATAAAAAAAAAAAAAACCTCGTGAGTGGGGATAAAATCGAACGGTTTTTTGATGAGATGAGCAGTGTTGTATTTGAAGTCTTGTAAAATAGTACATATTAGCTTAAAGATAAACAAACGATTTAACATTTTGTTTATCACAAACACACATTCTTAATTCACTTTAAGCTAAAATTATATTTGTAGTTGGTAAAGAGCAAAGAGTATATTTTTCTTCCATATTGATAACATTCTGATAAATTGGTCAAAAGCATTAAAACAAATGAAATAAAATGTTTTTATCAGGAGAATAAAACAGGGGAAGACGAAAGGGCGATGGAGAAAGATCAATATAGTTTCTAAAGACGTTCAAATGAATATCAAACGTTGTTGATGCTTGGTTGGTTGTGGACGTTCAAATGAATATCAAACGTTGTCTTCAAACTATAGAATAGTCTAGTATAGTTTGAAGTAACCTGCAAACTCAGAACTGCCTGTGTCAAGATACCTTTAGTTATCAAAAATATTACGTTTATTTTATTTTAAATCTTACTGTAAAACCTTAAATCATGAACATTTATCGATTCTGATCACGACCAGAGGGCAAAAACTGGACATGTCCTTTGACTAATTTTCCTGGATTATTCGTGCCATTTTGACTAATTGCACTCGACTAAAAGTGAATGTAAATGTAAAAATGTAATCTTACATTCATGTAATTGAGGCAGACTGCTCGGCTGGGCATTATCTCTAAAATTGGGAATAGCGCTAGTGGCAAGAATGCTGTTACCGCCAATGGGATACATTCTGTTACCCAATAAAACGCCATTATCAGAAGCGTGTACGCAACCCATTGACGATCCTGGAAAACAAGAATTAAATTTAAGGAGATAGTGGAAAAATTACTTAACCCAGTTATAGATACGCATAGACTTTAAGGCAACTAATAATTTTATATAATGTGAGGAATGACCCCTCGGGGAGGCTGGATCGCTTCAACGCAAATGTTTATATCGTACATCTCTGGTGGGGTGACTACGGCGGCTACCAGGCACTTTTCTCTTGCAGCCGAGCGGGTGGGCAGGTAACGGATAGCCCCAACTCCGGCTGCGGGACCGACCATTAATTGTTGATCCCGTACCTGGAGCACCTTCTTAAAAAGATCCCAGACAAGAGAAGTTCCCGAAGGCTAAATCCCAGTCCCAATTCCTGTTTCTTCCTGTTTATTCCTTCACCTAAGCAAGCCATCCTTCCCTATCCATACATCCAGTGGATCCCAAATTCCTTGGCCAATTTCCAGGCTTAGGGTGACCCAAAGAACCCATACTTCTTCCTCTTTATTCCTTCACCTAACCAAGCCTTGCTTCCCTATCCATACATTCAGTGGATACCAAATTCCTTGGCCAATTTCCAGGTTTAGGGTGACCCAAAGAACCCATACTCTATATATACATCCAACACATGCCTTCAATCTGGTGCCCCCCCACCTCTAGAGACCTGACTAAGGAAGAGGCCTAAGAAGATGACAAGGCTCTGACCTGGTTGACCCACAACGTACTCAGAATCAGACTCCCAGACACTGACATAACACTAACAGTACTGAGACAATTTGACGTGCCCACCCATGATCTTCTCCTGATCCATCAGAATACTTGGTATGAACTTGCCAGTGGCGACTAGTACAGGGCTTATTTGACCCTGGGTGTACCACCGGAGGAAGCTGAAAAGGTACTGGCTTGGGAGCGACGGATATCGTACCTACTCGGGTCGGTATAAGTACGCTTCTAGCCCATGACCGGACCCTCCGACAACATACCGACAGCACAGACGTGAAGACGACACAACCGACACTGTCACAAACGAGCGACACGGGCATTGCCCAACTCGAGGAGGTTCTGGCTTAACTGGCATTGGCCGAAGACAATTAACATCATACCGCCCACATCACCTGGCTGGAACGAGCAGCTGCTAGCCTCTTCGTCGGCCGATCGGCAAGACGACCAATACAGAGTGGAGGTAGAAGAAAAACTGTCCGATGGATCCATCTCCGACTAACTCCACTCCACCGCCGTCGTCGTCCCTCAACGTCATTCAAACTAACCTCCAGCATAGGCAGACTGTTACGGATAGTTTAAGCAGGCATTGGCCATCGCACTGATCCAAACGCCGTGGATCAGGAACAATAGAATATGCGGCCTCGGTAACATCGGAGGTAAGATAATTCTCAACACACACACACACACACGCATACAGCTATCCACCTGTTTTTTCTCTACTAACCTTAACATTGTAGATGGCAGCTCAGAACCCACTTGGGTCACAGTCCGAGTACAAACTATCATAGATTTAACACTTGCTATAGAAAACATGACCAACCCCAACTGCCACGTTTTGGACGAGCCTTCTTGCTCAGACCACAGAAGGATCTATTTTACATTAACTACTAATACCAGCAAACCCGCACCGAGGCGAAACACGTGGCGCTCCAATGTTCCCGGGTACAAACGCCTCCTGGCCTCCCTATTAGCTATAGGCAGCTGTCACAAGTAATCCTACAAGACCAAGCACAATTCGAATACACCGTAACAAAACTATCATAATACCTAACCGAGGTATACCAAGAACGCCACAAACCATGAGCGAGAGAAACTCCGGGGGTACGGGAAACGCTGAATTTAGTAAACTCCGAGGTGCACTACGTAAACAATTCAACAGAGCCAAAAACACGTACAATCCCTGACGACTGGGAGCTAAACAAAGAGTCCCAAATTATACATTCAAAAAGCAAATCAGAACAGTATGGCGGAAATTCTGTGAATCTATCTATCCAGATAAATAATCAAGCCGCAAGGGTAAGGAAGATCCTATCAATTGATCAGGACCGAACTCTTGGCGCGCTGAAAAAACCCGATAATTCATACACACTAACCGACCATGAAACCAGTAAGACCCTTCTCGAGACTCATTTTCCAGACTGTAAACTCTTAGAGGATAGGACCCACGATGCGGATCCAGAACGGACCCCAACGGATCAAGACTAGTCTAGAGCTCACAATGGAGTATCAGAAGACCGGATAAAGTGGGCTATCAACACGAAAGGTGTTAGCCATACAAGACCGCAGGGCTGGATGGCATCTTTCCAGTTCTACTACAGTAGGGGGTAGATCATCTGACAACATGGCTGGTGGAAATCTATCGAGCCTGCATAGCACTCAAATACATACGTCTCGCATGGCGCGCAGTGAAAGTCCTTTTCATACCCAAACCTGGCAAAACAGATAATACACAACCCAAGGCATATAGGCCTAAACTTCACATCTTTTTCTGGGTGTATCCATGGAAATACAAAATAGAAAAAGTGGGACCAGCGTTTTTTACAAATTATATCCCATTATTTCTATTGCGACAAAAAAACGCAGTTATGTTATTTGAAAAGTTTCCCACTTTTAATGAATACATTAAAATAAAAACACGACTTCTCGGTATTCAAAAAATATAAATGGAGAACAAATTAATAATCTACCATTTTTTTAAATAATTCTCCACCACATACTCTACAGTACAAATCACACAAAGCCACCTCGTCACTACGCAGATGTATGGATGATTGTTTGTGACTGTACTCCTCACACGTTTCCATTGGCATCATTCCTTCATCGCTTAACGATATTATTCTGTCTGTTATTACTTTAAAAAATTAATCAACCCTTATCGTTGTCGGTACTTTAAGATTATAAAACAATAATTGAATGTTATGAAGCTAAACAAGACAGTATAATTATTAGAAATATAGAATAATTTCAACATACCACAAAAACACTGGGTCGTATGACTTGTTACATTTTCCAGCACCGAGTTTTCATAACTTTGTAGGTGTTCATCTATTTGTGAATGTAAAAAGTTTAAGACATTCGATAAAGCTATATCATAAAATGTCTTTGGATTCTTTGAAATATGCACGCCGTCATAAGAGATGATGCAGCGTTTTTTGTCGCAGCCGACAGTAATAGAAATAGTGGGACGATCAGTCTGAATCAGGCCCAGTATTTCTATCAATAGAAATATCTAATAGAAATAGTGGGATACACCCCTTTTTCTCTGTGATCGCCACATCCGAGACGGACATTGATTAAGTGTCTAACAGGGGCCTGAGGGCTGAGTGTACTAATTTATAAACGTTACAATGGTCTCTCAATGGTGAGCTTTTGAAAGTTTTTGTATGGCAAATCTGTCAAAAAATCACCATTGAGAGACCATTGTAACGTTTATAAATTAGTAGACTCAGGCCCCAGGCCTCTGCAAGTTGGCTTCGACCCCATTTGTAAGCTTTCCAAAGCTTCGGGACCATACGGGCCCCTGATTTTGTGAAAGACATTTTTATGATACATGATGGAGGCTGATTGAGAAGAGACAACGTAAAATCGTGTCTTTTTGTTCTAGACTAGCTTCTGCCCGCGGCTTCGCCCGCGTGGATGTCGGAAATTATCCCACAGGAACGTGTTACATGTCATGTGGCATGTGGTTTCATTTCTATCCTTTATTCTTAAACTAACAAAAAGATAAACACTTTTAATAAATAATTAAAATTAAACTACTCTATATTATTTCTACATAAAATACTACCAAAAAATTATTATTAGACCATATCGCGTCATTATCTGGCCCGCCGCGCACCTCCGTTTCATTCTTATCGTTGTAACTTTTAAACTATTCTTTCAAATGTCTTATTGTAAAAGACAAAGTTTTTCTACATTAAATACCGAAAGCGATGAAGGTATTCATTTTGATAAGAAGTAACTAAAGTACAACATTTGTAATGTAAAAAAGGTCTTCATTTTATATGTATTTATGGCTCACTATATGCTGTCGCGGACTTTTATTTAGATCTGTTTTAGACATACAATCCCACGATACATTATCTTCGCGAAACTTCAACGGTTTAGGCAGCGCACTCCAAGATAGCTCTCAGAGGGCAGAATTTTTTCCGACTACTAATACTTATCGTTATATCATGGCAAAATCAAACAAAATCTTTATGATGTATATATATCTTTATATAGCTATATCACTGTAAAGTTTCATCAAAATCAGTTCAGTAGTTTTTGCGTGAAAGAGTAACAAACATCCATCCATCCATCCTCACAAACTTTCGCATTTATAATATTATAGTAGGATAGGATAATTTTTTCCGGGATAAAAAGTACCCAGTGTGGTGCCCAGGATATTAAAGAATAATTTATTATACCAAGTTTCATCGTAATCGAACCGGTAGTTTTTGCGTGATGCCTGAACAAACAGACCAGACAGACAAAAAAAAATTTAATCACATTTTTGGGTTCGGTGTTGGTCTAGTAACACCCCCTGCCATTTATTTTTTTGATATTCTCAATGTACAGAATTTTCACTTCGACAGTATTATACGTATAGATTAGTAAAAATTTAAGAAAGCATAATTACCTCTGCAGGGAATGGCAACAATAACGGTAGCAAAATAATGGGCGTTGCTATTATTACTACACCGCGCCAATGACAAACCATAAATATTTTTGCTTTCTCTTCCATCGACAGATCGGGCTCCGGCGCTTTAGAACCAAAGGCAGGCTGGCTCGGAGCGTCCGCTGGTTTTTTTCTGCAAAAACGTACAGTTTTTCATAGACATCCACTAACCCGCACTCGGCCTGTGTGGTAGATTACAGCCACTACCCAGAGCAGTATGGTTTTTTATTGGCTGGCAAAATTTGTGATAGGTACCTACCTAATGAGCATAATAGAGTCTTTGCACTGCAGTTACTACATTATCTGTGGCGGTAATAGCGGCGCGTCAACAGCTGGTCAGGGTGTGTTAAACAGGCCACATTGAGCAATTCCTCTAAAACCGATTCATTCCCCGAATTCTAAACAGATCATTAGCAATTCCTCTAATATTCGTAAGCTCAACCATACTCAATTGTTTTCATATCAGATTCATATTTGGTGTAAAGACTACCGCATGAAAATAAATTCTTTACTGTTTATATTAATTAAATTAAATTAATTCAATAATAAATAAATAAATTATTTCATTTTATTATACTTATAACTGTTAAAAAGACGGTAATTAACCCCTGAAAAGGGAATTTAGAACTTTTTAGGCTGGCAACGCGTACAAAGAAGTTTTTTGTTCCTCCCTCTATCCCTTGTGTTAATGTCAATATCAAGTAGACATTTACAGCCTTTCAAATATGCGTGTTAAAACAGTTATACTCGAGTATTAACTAAGAATAAGTAAAGTCTACAAATAAACAAAGAATAGCTTATACCAATTATTATAGCGTTGACATTTCTATTCGTACAATTATTATTCCGAAGTTATTCCCGCCCTCACCCTTGTTTGAAGCCTTAAAAATACTATGGCTTGTGTTTGTTTACGCGGATTGAAGTATTTTACTTTCATTTTGATTGTAGAATTAAATGCAATAGAAGAAGTAAAACAAGTAAATAACGTGATAAATCTAATGCAGGCTTCAAAGAAAAGTAAAAATATTTAAATGATAAATGATTTATTTTCTGTAAGTAGGTTCATACAAACACTTTTACACGTCAATCACATTTTTAAAAACTAGATGAGGTCGGCGTTTCCTATCTGACTACTCTGAGAAGAAAGGCCGAAACAAACTCAGAGGTCACAGTCTCTTTTAAAGTCCAGACATAATCTTGGTCAGATAATTTTAAAAAGAGAAAATCCTTTTGATTTATATAGCGATGAGCAGTTCCATGTAAAATATTGATTTTCTAAAGGTGGTGTAACGTTTTAAGACCAATTATTTGTGTGCGTAGTCCCAGTGGAAAAATGACGAAACAAGCCATTTGTACCTCTAAAGGTAAAGGAAGTATGTCAAGACTTCCCTGGTCCCGCCAATTTGACGTCAAAGTGACGGACAGTTTAGGTTAGAAGCTTTGTGGTTATTTTTTTCTAAACCACCCAGAAGTAGGAGCCCCGCCAACGTCTTATTATTATAGCTGGCAGTGCAGGAGCAGTTGCAGAAGCAACTTTAATGTGTTCTGAGGTTAGGTTACAATAATTTGTTTTTCCCAAGAACGGTGCGTTACCTTTTCATGGTAGTGGTACCAAGGAATAGGGGGCACCCCTAACCTCTCCTACCTTCCTCTCCCTCCTCCTCCTGCCAAACGATACTAATTTTTTACCGAAACAGTTTTTGATGAATAGCTCCCCAACGGTTGGATGCACAAATTTGTACTTACCATACACACGACGACATATACTAAATATCTGCTTAACTGAAATTAAGAAATTCCACATGTTTCCGCTGGGACTACGCACACGTCTTTGAGGGAATTAGTTCCATCTTTCACCTATTTTTTTCATATTTCTACGAATCTCCATAAAAAACGGTTAAACAGATGAATTTGTGACTAATTTACAATTTTTAATAATGTTTCTAATAGAACTTATAATATTATCCTAATAAGGTACCATTTCGTAGCCAACCGCAGGCGACAGCAGCAGGCGACGTGTCGTCGCGACACGACTGGTTTCTATATATTTCTATGAAATGCCTTCAGTATCTAGCGACACACGTCGGTTTTATAGAAATACATAGACACCAGTCCTGTCGCGGCGATACGTCGGACGTCACCTGTTGCAGCAGCCTGCGGTAGGCTACGTAATACCTTTACGATTCTGCAAAGGCCGCCTTCTGAGACGCACAGTTGCTGTGGCGTGTACCTCGCGGTGGAATGTTGGATTAGAGTGCCATTTTTATTAGGGTTCCGTAGTAAACAAGGAACCCTTATAATTTCGCCATGTCCGTCTGTCTGTCTGTCTGTCTGTCCCCGGTTTAGCGCAGAGACTGTTAGTACTAGAAAGCTGTAATTTGGCATGAGTACCTACATACATACTAATGACGTCGACAAAGTGGTAAAATAAAATCATGAAAAATATTTTTTTTTGGGTACCTCCCCTACATGTAAAGTGGGGATATCTTTTTTTTTTTTGTCTATCCCATGGTGTGGGGTATTTTTAGAAAGCTCGTTCTAAAATAATGTGAGCTTGTAAAAACCATTTTTGGATTGAACGATCCGTCTGCGAAATATTAAGCTTTAAAGTGCTAATTTTTGTCAGAGTCAAGTGTCCTCCCCCCTGCCAGCTAAACGGTAAGTTCTGGATATGTGGAAAAATTCACAGCAGTAGTATATATAACGAAATTAAAAGGAAAACTATCACAGCTAAGTATGCTCTACCAGTTAACGAGTAATTATCGACCAACTTAAATTTGCAGTTGCAAAAACATGTTCTACCATACATTTTGTATCGGAGAACATATTTTTCAACTACAATGTTAAGTTTGTTCTTGGTATAAGTTCATCCCAGCTACGGAACCCTTCATTGTGCGTGGTCCGACACGCACTTGGCCGGTTTTTAAATTTTTGATGATTTTAATTTTTTTTATATCTCTGAACCATATTAACGTAAATTGATTAAACGCAAATACGTATTAAAAGTAATACTCACGCGCCCATTTTCAAGGCGTTTTTATATTATTCGTAATTATCCAATTCTTTTTTCCCTATATAAATAAGATATTACACAAAAAGTCAAAGGATGAAGAATTTTTGCAGTTCTCTTGACTTCTGCGATTTGAAAAGAAGAGTATTCTATTATTAAAAACTTTGAAATCAAATATTGCCAGTATTTTTGACTAGATTAATTTTTAAGGTATTTGTTAAGGCTTGCGTTCACTAGGCTCTCCGAGTCGAGGCAAATGGAATCGCAGAAATCGCTCGTATATATTTACTATGAAAATGCGTCCAGTAGCGACCAGCCGAGGTGCGCCGAATCGAATCACCTGCTCGCATTGCTTGCCAAGCCAATTTCTACATCGTTGAATGAACGTTTCGATTCTGCTGAGATGGACGCACATAGAATAAATGCTACTCGACTCGGCTCTTTTCGATTCGACGAGTTTCGTCTGTAGTCGACGCCAAGCTTTAAGAATCTTCCTGTTGAATTGAACTACTGCAGTTTCGCTGCTATGGTTCCGCGGCGGAGGTCTGGTCCGGCCTGATACAATCATTGTATCTCCATGCGACGGTGCCCGGGACACAATTTTTGTTTTTTCAGGTGATTTAATTGCCTGTGGCATACCATAAG
Organism: Eupsilia transversa; assembly: GCA_914767815.1. Lineage (NCBI taxonomy): Eukaryota > Metazoa > Arthropoda > Insecta > Lepidoptera > Noctuidae > Eupsilia > Eupsilia transversa. The sequence continues at coordinate 6,905,510 of OU611880.1, forward strand.
TTGAAGCAATAATAAAAGTTGCACCCTGAGGTTGCACCGTGTAAATGTTTTTTTTTTGCTATCATTTAATTGTATGCCACAGGAAATAAATTTGAATCGTGTAAATGAAGCTTTAGGCGGCCACTACTCCTTAGAATATTTAACCTAGAGTGCTACAGAACTTTAAATTACGACAATTTTTATTACCAACAATCGAAGTTACCAGATATTTTTCTATAATTATATTATTCAGGGTTGGAAATTATATAAATAAGATCTGCGAATCTCCTCCCTTCTATATATATAAAAATGAAACCCGTTTTCCGTTGTCACGACATAAAATGAAAACGGCTGGACCAAATTGGATAATTCTTTTTTTGTTAGGTTCCTTATTCTCAGGAGAAGGTTTTTAGGTAGGGTAGGTAGGGTAGGTAGGGTAGGTAGGGTAGGTAGGGTAGGTAGGGTAGGTAGGGTAGGTAGGGTAGGTAGGGTAGGTAGGGTAGGTAGGGTAGGTAGGGTAGGTAGGGTAGATAGGGTAGGTAGGGTAGGTAGGGTAGATAGGGTAGGTAGGGTAGGTAGGGTAGGTAGGGTAGGTAGGGTAGGTAGGGTAGGTAGGGTAGGTAGGTAGGGCTTTATTAGGCATCCCACTAACAATGTCACAAATATTCTGCTTGTCGTATTCAAGTTTGACCACGACGCGTCACTTTATATAGCCCCACAGAAAAAAGTCAAGACGTGTCGTGAAATCCTCAGTCATCAAACTGGTATTCGTTACTCGTAATGATTTGTTAGAAAAAGTAGGTCATTTTTAAATGTCATGCGGTGGTCATGGTCTTAAAGACTGTGCGTAACGAATTTGCAGCATTTTTACTAAATAATAGACGTACAAAATTTGGCTTTAAATCAGATTGGGGGCTAAAAAGTTGTATACCTACTTACATTCGAATTGGCCACCCTTTTTAAGGATATTTTGGCGTCGGGATGACATTGACAGGGGGGCGTTGGATACTTGTCGTGAAATTTTAACGTTAGATGTTGAGACGCATCCCTTGAACAATAATCGAGGCATTCCCAGTCTTCGGTTGATAAAACCTTACAAAATTCTTCCCAGTCATCATTTTTTTTGTTTGTTGGAGTATTCCTGCATTGATTTATCGTACACACGGCTACACATCAAGCTATACATTTCCAGTTAATGCTGATCTCGCATTGTATAGGATTTCCGTACAATGCGAGGTCAGCTTATACTGGAAATGTATAGCTTGATGTGTAGCCGTGTGTACAATAAAGGTCTCCTCTCGAACTCTAAAATAAAAAAACCGGCCAAGTGCGTGTCGGACCACGCACAATGAAGGGGTTCCGTAGCTGGGATGAACTTATCCTAAGAACAAACTCAACATTGTAGTTGAAAAACATGTTCTCCCATACAAAATGTATGGTAGAACATGTTTTTGCAACTGTAAATTTAAATTGGTCGATAATTACTTAACTTGTAAAGCCTACTTAGCTGTGATAGTTTTCCTTTTAATTTCGTTATATATACTACTGCTGTGAATTTTTCCACATATCCAGAACTTACCGTTTAGCTGGCAGTGGGGGGGGACATTTGACTCTGACAAAAATTAGCACTTTAAAGCTTAATATTTCGCAGACGGATCCTTCAATCCAAAAATGGTTTTTGACAAGCTCACAATATTTTAGAACGAGCTTTCTAACGATACCCCACACCATGGGATAGACGAAAAAAAAAAAGATATCCCACTTTACATGTAGGGGAGGTACCCTAAAAGAAAATATTTTTCATGATTTTATTTTACCACTTTGTCGGTTTCATTAGTATGTATACTCATGCCAAATTACAGCTTTCTAGTACTAACAGTCTCTGCGCTAAGCGAGGGACAGACAGGCAGACAGACAGACAGACAGACAGACGGACAGACGGACAGACAGACAGACAGACAGGCAGACGGACATGGCGAAACTATAAGGGTTCCTTTTTTACTACGGAACCCTAAAAAATCGGGATCCAAATTACAAGACATTATTTTATCCGCCCGCACTTGCGGCACGTCTACAATCCACGATCCGGCGCGCCGTACTAGATCGCGCGCGATTTTATCGCGTTGTCGGCGGGAAGTGTGGGAACAAGTATAGAACTTCGTATATGTCGCATTCACAATGCCGAACGTTGAAAATCGACACCGCGCGATAAAAATTCTCAGCGTGAAAAAATCGCGGCCGCGCGAACAAATATACCTACCGCTTTCTATTTGTTGCATTCCAAGCGCGGCACGCGACTTTACCACGCGCGATTTTATTACGTCGGTGCCAACGTGGGTTTGTATGATGCGTAGTTCGCATGTAGCGTTATAGATGCCGCCACAGGAACATTAAACCATGGAATTAGTATATACTATAGTTTGCGCCAGATAAGAAAAAAAAGGTCACTGACCCGACTTGTACCAAAAAGTCCACAAAATTTCATTACCTGCACCTGATGTAAGCTCTCATTAAAAGGCTTGTGAAGTACTATTTCATAGTATTTGTCTTTTGAATTCTTGCCATCGGTCGGATTCTTCAGATCGCTCGTCATTCAAAATTGTCGTTAATACGGTTTCGGTCAAGTTCCATAATACCAAACAAAAAAATACTAAATATTTACGTATTTCTTACTTATGTCGATAGGATAAGCCTATCGGAATAAGTAAGAAATACGTAAATTTGAAGAATAATTGTGGTATTTTTTTTAAGTTTCAGAAATACATATTATTTAAACAATGAAATATGTATTGCTATTGTTTATGCATTTCAAAAATAATATTCGTGGTGTATTTTTTTTTTTTCGATAGTCTCGAAAAAAAAAAATACAGACTGAATACTGAAATGACTGAAATGGTTTTACCAAAAGGTTTGTAACTCAAATATGTCAAGTGAACGCGTCAGGGACGCCGCTTACCGCGATACGTTTATTTTAATCGTGTTAGCGACACTTCCTTTACATTTTTTTCGTATTGATTAAAAATATTGGAATACATTGGTAGACAGACGGGTGTCAACGACTTTTATTTCTTTCTTATCTGGCGGAGACAGAAGAGCGGCGTCCGCACTTAACGGCTGCAGTGATGGCTCTTATGAAAATGATGACAGCGGCAAAGGTTTAAAACGTTAGATTCGCCCTACCGCATCATAAGATAGTCGCTTTTCTGTTTCATTTTGACACTTCTGACACACTGACGCACTACAGTTGTTTAAAAGTGGAAACGCTATTTAATCATGTGTGAGCTCACTCTTCTGAATATGGACAGTTTTTTTTTTTTTAACCACAACGGGGAAGCTCCTGGCCTGAATCTCACGATTTAAAACTTTGTGGCCGTGGTCAAAAACGGTATCTAGGAAAACACTCCAACTTACTTTCATAGTCAACGTTTTAGTGACGTCATTCGCCGGTAAATTGCGGACGCTCCGTGAGCAGTCGCCGCTCTTCTAGGAAACCGTGTCTTTAGAGGCGAAACGAAGCGAAGTGAAATCATGCGTTCGACACAGATTATAACCAAAATAGTACACATAAAATAATTTTAAGAGTAATTTCTATAAAATATGCCAAATAAGAATTAATATGTCTGATGTACTCACCCGGACGGTGGCATGCCCGACACACGTCAACCATCCCGTCCTTCTTACTAATGGTGCTGAGGTGTATGGAATTCGAGAGTTGGATTTCCTTGGATTCCACAATCTCCCCTCGCTTTACGTGCATGACTATACATTCGTCCACACCAAATTCCATCCTGCTTGCGCTACTGAATGTTTCAATAACGCCATCAGTTGCAAATTGTTAATATTCCCCGTTTAATGCACACAAACTCATCATTCCCCTGGATCTGTAGACATCCTGGATAACGAAGGACCGTCCCCCATTGCTCCTTATACGACATCAGGAAGGTGCGGAGAGTTGCATCTATCTTGTACAACTCCAGCCGGTCTATTCTGTTAAAATCTCACCGTGAAAACTTAAGTGAAGTGAGCGTGAAGTGAGCTGCCAATAGTGTAAATTCCTAGCATCGGGTGGACTGACAGCTCACTACACCTAAGTTTTCACGGTGAGATGTTACAGAATTGCACTGCAGCACCCTTATGAGACATGTATGTGGGTGGCGCCGAGTCGTAGGCCTTCTTATAATCTATGCAGCACGTCGACAAATCCTTGCGGGATCGACGAGCCTGATGGTTTATGGCCATGTCGATGAAGAGTAGCTCTTTAGTACCGCAGGACCCATTCGTACATCCATTTTGACCTCCAGACATAATCGAGTTACTGTCAGTGTGCGTTTTCAGTTTTACTCTCAAAATGGATGTGAGAAGTCTAAAAACCGTCGACAAACACGTGATCGGTCTATAATTCTTGGGATCCGCGGGACTACCTGACTTATGGAGCAGGTGGGTAACGCCTGTTGTTAGAAACTGTGGTAGCGATCCAGACTCTAAAGATGACTGGAAATGAGATGCCAGGCATGTGTGTGAACTAATTCGCCATTTCAGCAAATAGTTGTGCAGTCCGTCCGGTTCCGGCGATTTCTAATAGCGTAATAATTTCACCTTCCATTTCTGGTATAGCCACCGCTCCTTGACTATACCAGAAATGGAAGGTGAAACTGGTGGAAGGTGGAAGGTGAAATGGTCAGGTGTACCAGGAAAACTCCCCAAAAATTAACGTCCCTGCATCGAGAAAAGCGATATTTTGTAAAAGGTGATGAGCAGTTGCCATTAAGCTAATGTAACTTAGATAAATTACAAACCGAACCACTAAAAAGACAAATAAAAACTTTTTCCAAAAAAATACAACCGCCTTCCAAAAAGACACTACAAAGTGACAAATAACTTTAATTTCGGAAGTCGGTGGCAAATAACGAAACTACAAAACCAAAGACACCGACTTCCGAAATTAAAGTTATTTTTCACTTTGTAGGTACTGTCTTTTTGGAAGGCGGTTGTATTTTGTTACTCGTAATTTTGAATCTATCTATTATGATATACTTTAAAGTACCTACCTATTCATTTAAATGATATTATAATTATTATAATATATCAAATATTTTTATCTACATTACAGTCATGCCCAATTTAAATAACATATTTCATTGGATAAGGACTCTTAAAATACCGGTCCAAAATAGCTTCGGAAATAACAATGAAATTTTTATCAAATTCTGAAAGACACAAATGGTTACTGTGGATCGACCTTAGAAGATATATTTCATTATACTAGCAGTGCCCCGTGGTTTCACCCACATAAGTCTCGATCCCGTGGGAATATCGGGATAAAAAGTATTCTATGTGTTAGTCCAGGCTATAAACTATAATGTGTGCGAAATTTCATTCAAATCCGTTCAGTCGTTTTTGCGTGAAAGAGTAATAATCATCCACACAAACTTTCGCATTTATAATATTAGTAGGATTTTATGCTTTTTTGTTGAACTTTTAAAAATTTACAATCAGAACATTAAAAAATATGTGTCCGCTGTTATCTACAGGGTCAAATTAAATTAGCTAGCAAATCTCTGCTGACGTGATGGGTATCGATATCTATACACAAATAAAATAAAAACAAAAAAACCGCACGCACAATGAAGGGTTCCGTAGTTGGGATGAATTTATCCCAAGAACAAACTTAACATTGTAGTTGAAAAACATGTTGTTGCAACTGCAAATGTAAGTTGATCGATAATTACTAGTTAAGTTGTAGAGCCTACTTAGCTGTAATAGTTTTCTTTTTAATTTCGATAAAATAATTATACCACTGCTGTAAAAAATTTCCACATATCCAGAACTTACCATTTAGCTGCCAGTGGGGGGACACTTGACTCTAACAAAAATTTGCATTTTAAAGCTTAATATTTCGCAAACGGATCCTTCAATCCAAAAATGGTTTTACCAAGTCACAACATTTTTAACGACCTTTCCAAAGATAGAAAGATAGCCCACACCATGGAATAGACGGAAAAAATAATCCCCACTTTACGTGTAGGGGAGGAAACAATTTTTTTTCGTGATTTTATTACAACTTTGTCGGCGTAATTAATATGTATACTCATGCCAAATTACAGCTTTCTAGTACTAACAGTCTCTGTGCTAAGCCAGGGACAGATAGACAAACAGACAGACGGACATGGCGAAACTATAAGGGTTCCTTGTTGACTACGGAACCCTAAAAAGATGTCAACGACCGCTTATAGTGTTGTTACTTGAAGTATGAGTTGAGAAAATCTTTTCTTTTAATTCCCATCACGTCCGCGGAGTTTTGCTAACAAATTTGATCCTGTATAACATTTCATTATGAAAAAAAAACATGTTAACTTTTATGGTGATCGGTCAAACGGTGTTTTAAGTTTATCAGTCTCTTAAAATGCCAACATCCATTTTTGTATATTGAGATAAAGATTAAAAAAGTAAATAGACAAATGGCAGTGTTTATTTAGGGAATTATAACAATTAAAAAATTCATAACACAAGTCACGTATGCACCTATTATACGTTCATAAATTCGAAAGACACTTCTTAACTGTATCCGGCTAGGTACGAACATTAACTATTTAGTACGTAGCACGTGAATAAAATCGTCACTTATCACTTCTCGATATGCTTTATATTCGGGGTGGGAAACCCAAGTTCTTGGATCAGACGGGCGTCGTCCTGCGGTAAGGGTCGGTGCCGACGGCACGGTCGTGGCGCGGTGGCAGCGGCTGTTCTTCACCGCCTCTTGCACCTGCACCAAAAGTCACCATTTCTTCTTCCCGTGATGGCGGAGGCTCCACTGCCGAAGTATCTAGAAATCGGCCGCTTGCCACGGACCCCTGTGACTGAAATATCGACGCACTCCTTAATCCACTCAACGTATTCGCGCTTTGAGGCACCTCTTTGAAGTCTTCAAAGTAATTGTCGCAGGCCGTCGGTCGCGGCGCCGCCGGAAACCCGTATAGCGTTGACGACGACAAATCCTTTAATGATGCCGAACTTAAATTTATTCTTCTATTTTTATTGTGTATTGAACAATGTGGGATATCATCGCCGTCAAACACGAAGCGTCTTCGCTCTCGTGGTGTTGCAGCCGAAGATCCTGAAGGGGGGTATGTGTCCCTTTTCATCATTCGCCTTTCTAGTAGTGTGGAATCTCGCTCTCTGAATTCTGTAAAGGCATACTCACGATCCCACGCACGGCAATCAGCTTTGGCTTTTTCAGTTAGCTCTGTTATCCAATCTTTTTGGTACCACTGAAGAAATAGGAATATAGCCGAGGTGCCTGCTAACTCGGCAGCCACGAAGCCACTGATGTATAGCCCAAATGAATACCCGTAACTATATGACATTCTGGGGGTTTCAAAATAAGTCATGTAGCGTAACTTGTGGCCTACTTGTGATTTAAAGACGGATATGTACATGACGATTCCGGTCAGCATTATTAAACCTGAAATGAAATAATTTTTAGATTATTTGAAGAGCAACTATATCTATGAGTAACTGAGGTGGTCCAGCCAACCATCAGAGTCAAAATGAATGATAACGGGATCGTTATCCCCGAACATTTTATTTTACATTTATTTTAATGTGAAATATGTCTGGAATTTTTTTAGATGAAGAAAATAATTGTTCTCCCCTTTCCTAAGTAGTTTAAACGCGTGTTTAAAAATTCTTCTTCAATGCCAATACCTTGCAGTGGTGTTAGTTCTATGAAGCTTTTGGGCAGACAAATTGTAAATACGAGCTACGTAAATACTTGTGGCGGCATCTACATCGCCACATGTAAACTACGCATCACACTGACATTTCGCGGAATCTTGCATCGCGTAAGCAGAGTTTACGGCGCGATCGGTATTTATAGGGTTATTGGTGATACGTCGGCAATCCGTTAAGGGGACGTAGGGGAGGTCATTTACAACCAAATGACCCCGTTTGTCTCCTATGCAAATGTCAACAATTTTCGAGTCATTTGACATTTTATATTTTTATTTAAAAAAAAAAATACATTGATTGCCAGCCAAATGCATGGCATTACGCCCGCATCCCTTCCCTTGTCATACTACACCACAGACAATAGTCTATTGATCGATTCCATGGACAAGTGATGTTAGAGTGTCGGTCGTGGCCGGTCGATCATAATATTTTACCTAGTTACGGTTTTTTATTTATATCTGTGTTTTATTGTATTAAATAGTTCTATTTATTTTGTTATATCCCTTTGTGGGATATGTCCGTAGGTACTCCGCAACATCGCAGCATTACGTTGACATAGGAGCCTTTTTCTGCCTCGCACAGGTCGTAATGTTTTTTATTATGTTTTTTTTGTTTTTGAGAATCTGTTATTTTTAAATGCTCCTTTTTTACAGTTTGTATTTCCTGTGCGTGTCCCAAATAAAATATTTTTCTTTCTTTCTAATATATGTATATAACGCCAATGCAAGTTCAACCCTGTTTATGGCTGTATACCAGCTGATCTCTTTAGCGAAAATCTCACCGTGAAAACTTAGATAAAGTGATCTTCAAGTTAGCTGTCAATAGTCAATCCCAAGCATCAGTAGTGCTATTCTGTAAAAATCTCACCGTGATAACTTAGGTGAAGTAAGCCGTCAATGGTGTCAATCCTTAGCATCCTCATCCTGGATGATCCTAGTTTATCATTTATGACCTCCATTTACAGCAGTAAATATGATAATAATTATGTAAGCGGGCACGCCCTTTATGCCTGGAGGCTTTTATATAATTATATACTTCATCAAAGATAGCTTGATCTCTGCGACAGCTGTCACGGCTATGAAGTCCTGAATTTCTTAAATAGTACAGACAGTATCTGTAAATTTCATACTTTATGGGCATGTTGGCATGCCCATAAAGTATAGTAAAGCAAGCTATCTTTTATGAAGTTTTAGTTCTGTTTACTTTTAGTTTTTATTTCTGCTTGAGTATTAGTTCTTGATGTTTTTGGTTGGTATATTGGCGTGTGCTAGCTGTCATAATTATGGCTATTAATTAAATGTATGTTTTGTGTTGCGTAAGGTAAATGATTTTACGTACTAGTGTAGAGAATCATTTTTAATCTAACTGAACAGACAGCTGCGCTGCTGGGGAGTTTGTTGCGCCACTTTTTCTTTCCAGCTAAAGCACTAGGAAGTGGTGAAGGGTGGGTGTTCTGTATTATGTAATTTTGACATTCGAAAAGTGCTGATTCTCAGCCTAGTTTGAGTAAATGACTTTTGATTTGATCCGGTTGAATGACAGCTCACTTCAAGCTCACTTCACCTGTTTTCACGGCGAGATTTTTACTACGAGAGAATAGGCAGATTAGAGACAAGGTTGCCCTTCACTTTCAGAAGTATATAATATATTAATATTATGAACCTCATTTCTGAACTTCATTATGACTGTTTGTGCTATTTAGGCATTTTGTCTTTTTATGGTTTGGTGTAATATTAGAACTGGGAACACAAATGGCCAGCTTTCATAACATAAAATGGAATAGGTACTTAGGAAACTCTTTAAGGAGCAAAAATGGTTTATTGCTATTGGTTACTTCGACCGATCTGTCACATTGTTCTTTCCACGTTATTACTAAATTGTATTGAAATATATTATATATCAGAATATTTTGATACTTAGTACAGAACTGGGCATTAAAACCTACCCATTGACGAGTCATGAGCCCAACCCGTGGTAAACAATAATGTTTCTTCTTTTGCATTACTGTACGTTTCTTCTTCTAACTTATAACAAGTTTATAAGTGTTTATTTACCTGATATAATAAAAAGGACGCCCGCAATAAATGTGCAAAGCCGTCTTCCTTTCACGCAGTGCCCTAAGACACAACACAGCGCTCCAACCGCTTGAGCGAACACAGCAAGAAGCAGAGGGGCTGCCGACCGGGTCACCACGTCTGGAACACATGCAATAACCTATCATTATTATTGTGATACATGATAAATGATTTATTTTCTGTAACTAGGTTTGTACAAACACGTCAATCACATGTTTTAAAACTAGATGAGGTCGGCGTTTCCTATCTGACTACTCTGAGAAGAAAGGCCGAAACAAACTCAGAGGTTACAGTCTCTTTTAAAGTCCAGACATAATCTTGGTCAGATCATGTGAAGAATATGTAGATTCGTATAATTGTGTGTGTATTACTGCACAGAGCAAAGGCCACTTGTCGTACCCGCTGATTTTCTTCTTGCAACCACAGTTGCAAAATCGAAATCGTTCATTTTGCTTTGTGCAACTGTGGTTGCAAAGCCATTCATATTATGTCATTCTATTTTAATCTCTATTAAAAACGTTTAGAGTCCTATTATTACGATATTTACACCAAAGACAGATAATTATTTATCATAGATTTCAAATACGAAATCGTTCATATTTTGCTTTGTGCAACTGTGGTTGCAAGCGACAATATAATTCATTATATTATAATCTTTATTACAAACGCATAGAGTCCATTTTATTTTTTATTTAAACCATAGTTAATGGTTTAAATAAAAAATAAAATGGACTTTATTAATTTTTTTATGTATAAATTTATTTAATGCGAACGCGCGGTTCGCAGTGCATCTGCACTGGCAAAGTAAGCTACCATTTTTTTTTTCGTAAGCAAACGAGCGGGTACAGAGAAGAAACGAGCATTGTGATAAATGTAACAGACAGTGAGCAAGTGTCTAAGAAATATAGAAAAAAAAAGAATATCACTGTATGTTGGTACACTAACTGCTCGGCATTAGTAGTTATATAGTTTCTTTTTTAAACTATCCTATAAATTCTGATTTTCGCATACGGCCCATGGGGAAATCTGATTCTACAGCAGAATTGGGGAAACTTTCTTAGGAACCGTTACCTTTTTTTTCATGAAAGTTTACCTTTTTTTTAATGCTGATTGACTCAGTTTCATTTAAGAATCATATTAATAATAATTTCATTATAACGGATGAAAAAATCTGGACAGCAGAACGGGCCTCTTTTTTATTCTTACAATTTGTAAGAAATCTGGTACCTTCATAAAACTAAAATGCTTCTGAATTATAATAAACGTTCAATAATGTGTTTTTTTATCGCGATTTCTGTGTTGGTTGGGTGATATAATAATATAATAATAGCATATACAGGGTGGATTTTTGAGATGGGGCTGGATGTATATGCTATTATATAATATATTATTTATAATATACGCTGATACCGGTTGATACTGGCTGGCCGGTTTTTTATATATTTTTTGCCTAACATGCCTTTTAGTAAATTAAACAATAAAAACGACCATTATATTACGTTTCTATTCACATAAAATCTGTAAGACAAAAGATTGCTTCCGTACGCTAAATAATTATTTTAAGTATCTACCATGTTTTTTATCCCAAGATCAAACTTAACATTGTAGTTGAAAAACACGTTCTCACATACATTCCAAATGCAAAATATGTAAGTTTGTACGCACAATATTGAGAGATTAACCATTAGACTTCTTATATTTTCCTGTAATCTATAAGTAAAGAACCATTCTCAGTATTGATGGAATGGTAAATTTTCATCTATTTTCTTAAATATCTTTAAAACTTTGTACCAAATTTAAACTAAATTAGTCCGGTAGACTCGCATCAAATTGGCTGAACAGACGGACAGACAGCCAGCCAGCCAGACAGACACACGAGTGATTATTGTATAAGGGTTCCGGTTTTTCATTCGGACGGACGTACGGAACCCTAAAAAAACAGTCGAGAGGAGTCGTGGGACACCCGGTTGGAACGAAGATTATTTCGGTTTTGCAAACTTGACGAATGAGATTATTATGGCACATGGTTTCAAATAAATTCTAAAATGTTTTTGTTCCGGAGACTTTGTAAAATACATAAAAATAATAAATACTTTAAAATAATAAATGAAGGTACACTTTGAATTGAGAACCACCTCCTTTTTTTGTTGGTTAAAAAGAGGTATAAAGCTCAGAAATCTTGATGTTTTTTGACATGTCGCCATTGCACCGTACGAATCACGGGCGGGTCGTTAGTTTAGGACATCGTTAGTTAGTTAGTTACAAGACTCATAGAAGAAAAACTCACATGGTATCGCGTTCGTAGAGTCACTCGGATCAGGCTGCCATTGAGATAATGGAAAATATGGGATGTCGAGACACCGGAACACCGTACTGCCAGCTGAAACACATTAAGTTCGTAAAATGAATACTAGGTATAATGTATCATTATGAACAACTTTGTCTATGAGACCAGCCTTGAAATCGCGAAAAAAAACAGCTGTTGAAACCCGAAATTTTGTCAAGTTACGCGTACATTTGTATGTACTTTTCAGGTTTTCAATTTTATTACAGGATTTATAGAACTCTCAAAATCTAATCTTGATAACTCATTTTTTTTAACAATGCAAACTGTTATGTATAGCCATTCTGCATTACGTCTAAACGTGGGTAGCAGTTTTGTTAAACATAACACAGTGGCATTATAGCAGAACGTCGTTCAGCTGTTTTGCATAACGGACCTGTTTTGTAAAACAGCTAGCGGTTATGTAAATCAGCGGATTCGACAGTCCATCGCGACATCTTTAGTATGGGTACGGGATGGGTGTGGAGGGATAGCTGCAGAGAGCAGTCGATAGCGATAAATCGAGGGTATAGTGTGTATCTTGTTACTGCTCGACCTGTCGAATTTCACTACGCCCGTGACCGAAGCGGACGCGCTTCTCAAGCAGTCTTGTGTATGTCAATTAAAGGAAATAAATGTACTCCACTATGAAGTCGCAGCAAGTGGTCAGTCATTGCTGTTTCAAGCAGTGGCTATCTATATATATTGTATGGCCGATTCAACATTATCAGCGGATTGGCTCGTAGCCGTCCACTGAGCACCTTGTTTCGCGAGTGCGTAGTTAGTCGACATATCGTGGAACTTTCCGGTTGTCAACAACATACGTCACATCGCGTGACTGGTGCTCGGTGTTTTTCCGTGCGGACCGAACATCAGTGTTTTTCCTGTGTTGATGTGAGTAACTTTTTTTGAGTGCAGGTGTGAACACAGGGAAAGCCGACCGTGCAGCTCGGTGAGCAATCACTGTAGCGGTCGCGGGAGGCCACGCCCCTTCGGATGCCGAAGCCGAAGGCGAAGGCGGTAAGCGCGATTCTGCGGGCCGCGATGTCGGGCCCCAAGGGAAGGCCCGTCCAGTGTTGGACCGGGCGACGTCGATGCCGAACATCGGTGACGTGTCCCCCGGTGCGCCGCCTGGCCGGACCAGCCAAGTCCAAGGTAAGTGGTGAACCACTTACCTTACACCACCACGAGGCTAGCACCGCTGCGGCTTCCAGCCCGCCGACGACATTGGCGCCTGCGCGTGTTGCGCACGCGCGCGCGGCCGCGCCCATCACGCGTGCCGCCGCCCCTCATGCGCATCCCGCGCCACCCGCGCACCCCCCCGTGCGAGCCGTACAAACACGTACCCCCCTACCCGTACCGCCGCCCCTCCGCCGCGGTTCGTGTCGCCGCCCGCATCTGCGCCCGCGCAGGCTGTGCAAACTTCGCAAGCTGTGCCAGCTTCGCGCACCGCCACCCCCGGTCCCCGCCTCTTGCTGGCGGAACCGGCGAGGGCTGAGCAGGAGCGGCCTGTTAGGTACGTGTTCACGACCGGCACAAGTGACGCCAAGGGTGCCTGCTTCACCGGCACCCCCGCTGTGCATCCGCCTACGACTCACCAGCGGCGCTCTTGACGTGCTCATCGCGAGCCGGCTCGAGCATGTCGCTCGCGTCCGCTAGGTCGGGTTCGGCCGCGTCCGGTCGCGATGACGTGTCTCCGGACACGACCCCGCGATCCGGTCCACGGCCCAACGTGGGAGGACCAGTCGCTGCGGACTTTTCGCCGACGTCGTCCCCTACGCCGCTGGACTTTGGATTCGAGTTTGAGCTCGAAGCCAGACCCCAGCGACGTAGGAGGAGCTCCGGCGAGACCGCGAAGTGCGCCTCGGAGGCAGCGAAGAGGTACTGCCTCGACCCGCCGCGGGCACAGCCGCGGGGTCGGGGCACCCACTCGCCGCCCACTTTTGCCGACGCGGCGCGCCGCACGCCGCCACCGTCACACGGACATACACAAGCGGGGGTAAGTTCCAAAAACATACCCCCCTCCCCAACCCTACCTCACCCCCTGCTGCCGCTTCCGGCGCCTCGTTGGCGCCGTCGCAAGCGAAGCAGGGGAGCGGGAACAGCAACGGGAAGAAGCCTACGAAGAAACCGAGGTACCCGCCGCTCGTGGTTTAGAAGCTGCCGGACTGGGCCACCCATTTCAGGGCCATCAGTGCGAAGCTGGGCCGGCCTCCTCACCGTCCGTATGGGGGCGGAGTTCGCTTCGTCCCAGACAGCAAAAAGGAGTACAGGCTGGTCTAGCGTTACCTGACTGGCCTTGAAAAGGATAGTGGAGTATCCTGGTTCGCGTACTCGCCAACAGCGGACCGCAGCATGAAGATAGCCATAAGGAGGCTGCCAGCTGATACAGCCCCCGAGGATATAAAGGAGGAACTCCAGAAATTGGGGTACCAGCCGGAGTGTATGCGCCACATTAAGGAGAAGAATCCTCAAGAAGACCCCCGATGTCAGGACCATCTTCGACACCACCGTATTTATGAATATGCGTGGTGTCAAGATCGAGGCTTGGCGTGGCAAACGCGGGCCCGCTCAATGTCACCGGTGCCAGCGCTTTAGGCATAGCTCGCACCAGTGCCACCGACCGCTCGCTTGTGTGCGGTGCGGAGGCACGCGGCACGAGACTGCCCGCGCCCGGTGGAGGAGCCGGCCACATGCGCAAATTGCGGTGGCCCGCACCCCGCGAGCAATATCAAGTGCCCTGTGTTCCAGTATGAGATCCGGAACAAGAGAGCGGGGACCGTCGCCATCACGGCTAAAAGCCGGACACAGGTGGCCATAGACAGGCCACAAGAAGTGCAGCTGGAGGCCTGTGGACCGACGCTGATGGCGCCGGCCAACGAGCCCACCACCAAGGAAGCCCAAGCCTCTTCCTCCGGACGGAGAAAGAGAAGACGCGGGGGGAAGGGGAGGAAGAAACCCCCCCCACCCCCGGCAACCAAGGAGAATATCCCTGAGGCAGAGCCTGCCTCACAACCAACACAGGCTCTGAAATACACGCGACCTCCAATAAGCGCCGGCACGGCGCAACGGAGAAATGCGGTACCACACAGCACAGTGACGCAGCCGGGAGCTAGCGCCCAACAGAATGTGAGGCGTAGTGTGGTATCCGCACTAAGCTTCGCCAAAGATTCGCGCGTCAGCGCCACCGAGCCGCAGCGGCAGAACGCGGAAACGCGCAAGTTCACCGCACAAGCGAACAGTGGCAGCACCGGCGCGACCACCAGGAAGGAAATCACAGCCTGTGCCATTCAGCTGCTGATGGACCTGATAAGGGCCGTCAGACAGGGTCAGGATGTGGAGACCGTCATCCATGACGGTCTATCCATGCTACTAACTTTGTACCATGGATAGAGCGTCAAGCGGAGGCGCTGGAATGACCGCGGCCTTAGGGATAAGGTCGCCTCTCACCGTCCAAACCGGACGATGACACCGACGCCCTACATGACGTCACGGGTGAGGCGCAATCGGTTACACGCGCACCACTCGTAATAAAATGACTCTACAGATGTGCACTCACATCTGTTGCGCGGCGTGTTCTAGGTTAATATAGGCATGCTACGCAACTAATACAGACAAACTTAACTCCACATGCATCTACATCAAGTGTGCAGCCGCGGCGCGGGTGCGCTTGCGGCGCACACTGACACTGAGCGGTGGTACTTCACAGCACAAACAGCTCACACATTCATATATCAGCCTCACTCTCAATCTGTAAACGGCTAGCTCTGTGAGCAGGGCGAGAAGAGGCGTAGGCGCGCTGAGTCAGCACCCACGATGCTGGTTATCCTCGCTGGGCCTCACCTGGTAGGGACAGACCGCCGAGGTGCCGTAAAGAAAGCAATGCGCCGCGCTTACGAAGCTACATAATGCAGCTACACATGCGGGCGCGGTAATACGCGCCCATTTCCACTGCCGCAACTAGGCAAACAAATTGAGGGGTCCGTTGTAGCGGACCACCGTACACCATCCGCGGGCAACGAGCGATGCTCTGATCCCGCTGGCCGCACCCCCCCACGGGGGTGTAGCGACATCCCGCGAGGAACATTATCAGCAGACTTGAAGCTAGGGAATACCATAAGGCCTTCTTCATAGATTGGTCCCGTATACGCATCATTAAAATAACACACAAAGCCCGTTATTTAACGAAGGAAATGAGCTAGTATCAAATGGGAGTCCCACGGTTATGGGACGCATCAACGGACTTTGTAATAGAACGAAAGTGGGCCAGCTTGGACTGTGGGACAATGCATTTCCCACGTGCCGCGACGGAACCGGAACGCATTGTAGGACCGCGACACCCGCGGAAGTTTCCCTATTGTACTAAGAAGTACCTACACGCTCTATATTCCAAGCCGATATGTTTTGTGTTTATGTACTTTTTTATTCAAGAGGCTAAAAGATTTAAGGTTTTTAAGGGGGCTTAAACGTTGATTAAAGTAAAAAGATTTTTAAATGACAAAAAAGGTATGGTTAAACAGTTCAAAAAAATCAGCATCTACACTGCAAACAGCAGATTATTTTTTCGCGATTTAAATGTTGCTCTCATAGTGAAAGTTGTTCATAATGATGTGTACCTACCTATAATGGCCCTTTAAGAGGATGCCCATGAATTCAATTTCACGTGTCGCGCCCGCGATATCGCGCCCGCGATATCGCGCCAGGTGCTGCAGTGTGTACGAGTTTAAGACAAAGTTACACCATTATTGATAACTACAGAACAGCTGGACCGATTTTTATGATCTTTGATTTTTTGGATTTGTCTTCGCCCCAAATAGCAGAATAAATATTAAAACATAGGAAAATTCATGTAAAGAAAAATATTTAAGAAAATTAATTTTCTCATTCATTTTGTATGGAACGGCTTTTTGATATCTCGGTAGATAGGTAGCAGGTATGTAGGTAAGTATGTATGTATGTAAGCAGGTAGGGTAGGGTAGGGTAGGTAGGTAAGTAGGCAGGTACGTAGGCGAATAAACGAGGTAACCTTACCTACTAGGTATACTTATCTTATAACTTAATGATAAGTACTTAATGCTACCCGTACGAAGCCGGGCAGGGTAAAGCTACTTATGTATAATGATAATGATAATTATTACAATGATGTTTTGAAAAAGTTAACAAAACACTTACGATCTGTATGGCATATCCTCCATAACCCGGACACGGTTTGCTTTGCAACTAGGTCATGTCTCCCCGTGCCGTTGTACAAAGGGTTCAGCATATTCTCCTGTGTGTGAAGCCAGTTGTTGGTCGATACTGCTACTAAAACTGCGACCACAGCTGTCCCAGCTGACAAAGGCGTCAGTAACCAGAGGCACGCCACTGAAGAATCGATTTGAGCCACTAAGGTTGGTGACGGAGGAGATGGCCTGAAAATTACCAGAAAGTGATGAGAACAATTTGATTTATTAAAAAAAGATGTAGGAACCTGGATAAATACTGTATAAATCGGAATATCAGCATAATTATGGTGAAATATGCTCAAATTGCAAATGATTAAGTTATTACGTTTGTATGGACAATTCACCCTTCGCCGCTCAATATAGCGCCCTGTAGACGAAAGAAGTCTTGAAACAAAAAAGATTTGAATGCTGCCATGTTGGGGTTCAATGAAAGGGCTTAAGAAAAAGGGCCCAAAATAATTTAACTAAAAAGGCAATTAAACCAGACATCACAGACACACAAATTAAAAATCCGAAGTCACACGTAATCTGTTCGACTTAGCCCTAACACGTGTGACCTCGGATTTTCTGTGATGTCTTGTTTATACCTATAACTACACCCATGCTATAATAAAACCTCTATAAAAGTTTCTGAAACAGTTAGCTTATTACCAACATTAAAACGACCAGTGTCATAGTAACCATTATATCATCGAAACGAGTGCTATAATGTTGTACTAAATTTCATTATGCAACACTTTTGCTTCTTCGATCCCTTCCCGCGCCGACACGTCATGTGACACATTTTCCAAAATACGCTCCTTTACGCTTGGAGCGCTATGGGCTAAAGATGTTGACAATAAGCTAACTGTTTCAGAAACTTTTATAGAGGATTCATATCATGGGTTTAGTTAAAGTCTTGTATGCAACTGTATATAAATAGGTATTAAAACACTCATGTGATACTATTATCATTTTTTGAAACCATAATAATCATTATGTTATACCCATATTCGTTATTATACAACAGTTGCATTAATAACTATTTTAGTTGACTTTTTTGTCGTAGTTGGGTTCTAGTTTATATTATAAGTTTTATTTTTATTTATTTGTAAATAGTTTCATGCAAAATTTTAGTTGTGGTTGCAAATAAAATTTTTACCGAGCAGGTGGTGTGAAAAGTAGTTTGTTACCTGGGCGGGCGGCGGCTGGCGATGGCGCCGCTAAGCGTGGGCGCAGGCTGCGCACGTGCGCCGCGAGGTAGCGAGGCATGCACGCACTGCGCACCGCCTGCCCACATTCCTCCCTTCCGCTTCACTGGAATACATATCGAAATTTTATATCACTTACTTTCTTGTGTTACGAGGTTTTCGGTTCAATTAAACGCAACGGGGCAAAATAAAAAAATAATAAAAAAAAAACAGGAAAGTACAGTCGCCGTCGGATATAATATTATAATTATAGTAATAACTACCTATAGAGCCAATAGATAAAAAAGCACTCTGTGGTCAATAGTCTTTGAGTAAAGCCGAGTAAAGTGGCTTTGACATTCGGACGGACAGGGTGCATTAAACCGAGACCTGAGGGGCAATTCCCGTAATTTTTAAGAACGTTCGCATTCTAATCTCAGTCGCAATCTGTTAGTTGTTAATTAAAATTAATTATAAAATTATTTGATCAGCACCATCCAGCTCAACCGTTCTGTACGGAACCGAGTGATCCAACTATGACGTGTAAAAGTGATTCCGGTATCCTATTTACAGAACAAACAATTTCATATCATTTCATTTCAACACACGCGCCACCATCAGCAAGACATTTAAGTGAGCATGACAAACTGCAGTTGGAGCTGTCAAAGTTGTAGGTTGTTAATATTGAATTCACCCGCACGGTTAACTCCTTAGTGCCCCGACGCCTCTTAATACGGTCTACACAACTCGTGTCATCTACACAGCTCTGTCATAATATACGTTAAGTTGTTATTGGTTATACAGGGTGGCCGGACGGTTGACGTCCAAAAATAAAAATTTGTTCCCTCGTATCGTGAGGTATCCGAATCACCCCCATTAATGTTCCGGGATTTTTGATAGTTTTCGAGTTATGATTTTTTTTCTGAATTTTTGAGAATTTTTGGATTTGACCAATTTAAAAAGACTTTTTTACGAGATTTTTTTTTTGCAACTGAATCTTCATGAGTACCTACCTACTACTTTTATGCGTAAAATAATCAGCTTCGTAGCTGTGATGAAAATTATGAAAATGTTGGTCTAAAGTGAAAAATTAACGTAGCCCTTGCTGCCCGATCTCAAAAATCCATCTTGTATATAAACCACATAAACTGTTTAATTTTGACGTCGACAAGCGCACAGTTATAAAAATCGAGTTAAAGGTACTGTTATCTAGTCTGTGGTAGGCATGGAGGCAGCCTTCTGACTTCTGAGCAGCTATTAATTCTTTGGCAACAGGTAGATACGTGTTTTAAACAAGATAACGTTATTTATGTCTCGATAGAAACAAACTTCCGCGACTTTCAAGTCGCCCGACCGACGAACCTCCGTTTGAGCCGAACAATACTCCAAAATGATGTTTCTAATACCGAAATATAAATAAGAGTTCATGAATTTTAATATTATTCAATTAAACCTTCCAAAAATCTTTATCTTTTGTTCCACACAAGATTCGAAATAATTTAATAGAAGCCAAGTTTATCTATCGGAAAAGTTAACAAGAAGTAAATCTTTGTGACTGTAACCAACCAGGGGGAGTTTCTTACCTTTTTGTCCGACTTGTGGGAAAGGGAGGGTAATGATTACACCTTCCAGGCATTGTTTTGTTTGTACTTGTTACTTTGTAGATATTGTGGTTGCTGTGTCGGTGGCGTGGTTTACTTATGGCCCAGATTTAGGTCCCGATTCGCAAACAGTGCGGTACGCTCGGTTTTGGCGAACTGTATCTGTTAGCTAAATGAGCATTGTGGCGTTGCAGATTATAATCGTACTAATATCACACAATAGTACTAATAAATACCACCTTGAGTTTGTGCAAGCCTAGTACTTTTTGTTGGGTATTCACCAAATAGACAATTTCGAATGAATGAATGAAATGCACCGAGCCCAGTGTGGTTTGACCAGACTCGTTTTGTACTAAAATAAAATACGATTTTATTTTCTGAAGAACACGCTTCATTTGCCTACTTTATTTTAACGTAGCGGGAATCGTGTTAGATTAATTACGTTGTAATTATTATGTTGAGACTGATTGTGATATTAGAACTAATAGCATTCTTACACATCAAAATAGTTCATGTCTATCTCTAACTACCACTACAACAGTGGGTCCGTAATGTGGGATGATATGTAGAATCTTCGCATGGTTAATCTTCAAATTAGTAATCCACATGGAATGCCTCGTTGCGATAACTGACAGACGAATATCTGCCGGTGGAATGATTAGTGATGCAGTGCGGGCAATAAAAAAAAAAAAGAAGTTATTTTAAAGGTGCAATCTCGCATTTGTATTTTTTTTTTTTTTTCCTCTAGAGGGTGCCATATTCAATTTAATGTAACGTCACATAGCCTATAATCAGCGGATGACCGAGACGCTTCCAACGATACTTCATTTGTCAAATTGTGATGAGTAGTTTAGAAGTTATGAGGGAACAAAAAATGAACATACATACCGGTCAAAATAATAACCCTCCTTTTTGCTTCGCGTTCGTCGGGTAAAAACGGAGGAAAGATTCGTTATATTTATTACATGAAATGGTTAAAGCTCGATCAATCTCCTATTATTGCAAGCCAACATAATATCTGCACCCTAATTGCGTAATACACGATCTATCACAATTTGTATCGGTTTGAAACAAATTGCTAATCCATTGCTTCATAAGTTGGAAAAAAAATCTGCTCAACAACGTAAATACAAAAACAAACGCAATGCATGTTGTTGAACTGTCAAAATGAAACAAATTCATCGGAATCGTTTACAAAAACGTTTTACGCAATTAGATAGCAGATTTAATACAGCAAAGAAGGAAACAGAAAACGATATACCTACTAAAACTCATCCCATGGATGTATGGAATAGACTTTGATCGATGATTGCCTGATTTAAGCTGTTTATATTTTTGCTCCATTCATCTATACACATTAGTTTCGTGTCTGTCTGTGTGACTACATTGTTCTTCTAAACCACGCAATTAATTTTGATACGGTTTTCAACTCATTTAAATAATTTATTCAAGATGGTTTATGAAGTGGATAGGATACTTAAGTAATTCAAAATATAGAAATCTCGTATTCGGAAGATTTCGGCTACGAGTTTTCCGCTAGTGAGCCGTGAGTTTAAATTATGCTAATCTGCAAGATTTCAGAACATTCAAAGTCAAAGGGTAAAATCTACAAAAACTTGTTAGTGCCTTAAGTCCCAACTTGGCAGAGAAATGAAGTGCTAGTGCGAAACTTTTGCATTGTGAAAGTTTGCGTCAACGTTTTAAGCTGCAGATAGGTATGTATGTAGTAACTAACTCAGCCTAAGGTAGCTTATAAAATGAGGTAACCTCTGTGTAGATGACATTTGTATCAGCTATGTTACATTCTGAACAAGAGTTTTTATAGCTGAAGGTACCCATGTGCCAAATTTCATGTTAATCCGTTCAGCCGTTTTAGGATGAAAGCTTTACAAATAAACAAACAAACTCACTTCCGCATTTATGATATTATATAAAGTCACGTTCAAAATGTCAAAATTCAAGTTCCTCTAAAGGGGTGTCAGAGGTTGACTTTTCAAAAATCCGTTCTTAGCGGATGCTTACGTCATAATAACTATATGTGTGCCAAATTTCAGCCCAATCCGTTCAGTGGTTTGAGCTGTTGATAGACCAGTCAGTCACGGTTTCCTTTTATTATCAATGTTACGTTAACTAGTATACAGCTAGCAGGAAATTAGCTTTTTAAAACCCTGAGAGGTTACCGTCGAGAGGAATGCGCACTTAACAGTATGTCTTCTAGTAGGCAAGTTACGACATCCTACATTAGCACTAGTACAATTTAAGTGGTCCTAAAATGTTTATAGCCAAAATGTTACATATAAATTGAGAGAAACGATGAAGAAACAGTGTAGACGATGTTATTGTATGGTGAGTAAATTTAGGGCAATGATTTGAGAAAGTGCTAGTGAAACGTTATGACCTTTTAACAGCAAAGATTATAAACTATTTTTGTTGAATTCAGGATTTTTCTAAATAATTCCATCCGATTTTGATGTCTATAAAATAAGATCGATAGGTATCCTAGTGAATTCGGAGGACGTCTTTTAGTAATCCCCCAAAAAATCGAAATCAGCTTAACTTACTTAACAGACTGGTGCGTCCGAAAAATCGGGCATCTGGAGACTATACTTTATCAAATCAGGAGCGATCTATAATCCCTCAAATCATCATCAAATCATCATCCCACAAATACCAGCTCACCTCATCGGTTCGTCGTCAACTATGCGTCAACCCAAATTAGCAAATTAATAATAAATCTTATCATCTTTTCATCACTACTGATAGATTAATAAAATATCAAAATAATGAGATCAAGTTGTAAGCAGGTCAACCCAAAATTGCAATGACTCTTTCTTCAAAAGGCCCTTCCAGACATGGACTTGCATTGATAAGGCGGAGACTGACTTGTATCATTTGTTTGTAATATATCGAGTTTTTGTAATGCGTTACAGTAGTCAGTGCAGTGAGCGGAACCGCGCCGCTCGATGCGAGCTCCGGATCCTCCACTCGACTGTCGGCTGTTTCGTAAATTCCTTTGAAACGGAAATATGAGAATCGAAAATTACATGGTGCTCGAAGCGAGCGTTCGCAGCGTCTTGTAACCAAGCTCGCCTCAAATGTAACATTATCTAAATACATTACGAACAATCTTTGCAAGTCAGTCTCCGCCTTTAGAGAGGGACCATGACCTCTGAGTTTGTTTCGATTTCTTCTCAGGGATCAAGTCAGCTAGGAAATAAAATAAAGATTCACAAATAAACAAATAATTTTATCATCATTTTATTTAATTTAATCATCATCATCGTAGTTCCATTTCATAAGCTTAAGGTACTATTATACTTACAGCTACAATAATTTAATCGGCCAAAACCTTTCATAGCTCACGATTGCTTAACGAAAGCAGAATAAAACAGTTCGTGTTTAAGCGACCCACGAAAGCTGTAAAGCACCAGTTACTTAATAAAAGTCTCCCTTGGGAAGCAAACCGCTCAATAAGATAGACGGTATCATCATTGTAGTAGAAAAACCTCGTAAAATGTAGGAGGGGGCCACATTAAATAAATTGCAGGCGCCTACCACCCGCGGTGACATCTGCGTCAGCTCGCTAAATGCTAACTGGTACAGTCAGCCTTAGTAAGATGTATGCATCTACAAGAATTCATTTGACTGTCTACAATGTGTGTTCCTTAATGCTGTATCAATGTGTTGCTACAATTGATCACCTTACAAAATAGAATGGAATAAAGACTGTAGACTATAATATAAACTAACTTTAATTTCGGAAGTCGGTTTTGAATTTTCGTTTTTTGCTACCGACTTTTTTTGTAAAAAGTTTTTCTTTTTCTTTTTTTAGTTGTGGTACCTACCCCACACAAATTCTAATACTACGACCCACTATGTATATAACTTATTAGAACATCATCCACATAGGCTAAGTGGGATGAAAGTATATACGGTACATATAACTTAAAAAACTATTTTTAGAATTTTTGTTTGTTCCAGCTAATCTCCGTAGCAGCAGGACCAATTCTGATGGGATTTTCGATGGCAGATACTTTTATTTTAGAAAAATAATTAGGGTTTCGTGCAAAAAAAAAGGATAGATTATACTTTTAAAAATATAGAAAACACAAAAGTTTTCGTTGGATATTTTGCAACATCCACGCGGGCGAAGCCACGGGCAACAGTTAGTTAATAATTATAAATATTATTTAAAACCCAACTTTACTGGTAGCACTTACCTATATCATTTAACAACATAATTAATGTAAGCAATGTAGCCCAACTAGCATCAGGTTTTCAGGGTTCGGTACGTCGGAATGAAAAAACAAACCCTTTGTAGTATCAAGGCTCGTTCACACTGGCGCGACTTGTCGCGCGACGCGACACCGGCAATTGTTCAATCGTGAAGTTTTATTAGAAGTTGTATTGTTAAAGTCGCGTCGCGCGACAAGTCGCGCCGGTGTGAACGAGCCTTCACTCGTGTGTCTGTCTCGCTGGCTGGCTGGCTGTCTATCTGTCCGCCTGTCACAGCCAATTTATTTGCTTATATAACACTCGTGGTCGTGTATCCCTGAAGCAGTATAGATTGCCGATGAGTAGCCTGGCCCCATACGATGCGACGCTCGATCCTGCTCTGCCAGGCTTGTACGGCTGATTTTGGTCGAGTAGTTCCGTCACAGTTTGAAAACTTGACGTTAGCTAACTGCCGCAACTGCCGCGCAATACAGGATCGAGTGTATCAACGAGATCCTCGTTGATCTCGAAACAATTCTTAAGCTGCGAGTCCAAGGCGGACTGTTTTTTGTATACAGGATGGATTTTTGAGATGATCCATCTCAAAAATTTCAAATGTACGAAGTTCAGTCGGAGTGTAAAATTTTGCGGACACACGACCACCCAGGCGAATGGTAAGTGTGGCTTGCTGCCGCGCTCGGTCGTCCAGGGCTACATTTAGGATATAAGTAAGTTTGTTTCTAATAATTTAGTCTTATCTATTATAAAAATGCTGTACTTAATTAATGTATAGGTATTATGCTTGAGCATCGAAACAGAGATATAATTTCTTAAATCTTCAGTAAACTTTAATTTCCTTTTTCAGAGCTTAGATTATGTTTAAGTAATATAAACTGGGACATTTAAAAGCTTTTGTCATAATGATGCCTGAGATTACTCAGATGAAATTGCTTTACTATGAGTGAATACCTGCTACTTAGGGAGCATACAATAATAAACATAAGGCTGGTAGGTACCTACTTGAAACTACAGCTACAAGTCTGTACCTTTTTCCTCTATAATCAGCTATTTCATTTCAACAGAATATTTTTCTTGAATAACAACGTGGAAACAAACATTAAAATCACAACAGCGCTCGGGAAAACCAAAATAGGGCATCATTGCCAGCGTCAACGAAACGACTTTCATAACTTTTATAAGTTGTGTCTCTGCTGGGACAACTTTAGATGATTTCAGGGAGATCGCGCCCAGCGTGATTATACATAACTTGCAACCGACCCCTGCTTCGCACGGTTTTTACGACTTTGCAAAACATCGGGATTTCGTTATTGTATGTAAGTTTAATATTAATGTGTTATACAAATAAACGTTTCGGAATACATTCTCTAAATTAATGGTGCTGAAAACGGCAGCAACATCCGTTGCGTAGTTTAAAAGAACAAGGTGATCACACAGACACACACGAAAAGTGACTTTAATATAATAAATATATTGTGTAGATTTACCCTGGGCATTTATAAACTTTATTGGGTCTGTTTATTGCCGACATCACTATTAAAATAAAAATACTAGTATTTACATTTCTGTCATTAGCATTGCAATTATAGTCGATCCTTGGGCTGACTTATGCCGTTGTACAGCGCCTTGTATTAACCGGGAAACTTCTTCGTCATATCGATGTTTTGAACTGTTTTTAGCTATGATGAATGATGTACCTATGTGGCTTACAACTGACCTATGATAGTAGATCCTAAAAAAATCTCAGAGAAGGTATACAAAGATTCGTAGGCTTTTAACATTCTGGATGAGTTTGAGTCCAGGAATGTAAAGAGAACGGCAGCCTCTCGAAGTATTAATTACCACACCATGCTTACAAACTGGTAGTTAGTTACTCGTAGATTTCTGGTAGGTATCTGTTCAATTTCACGCAACTCATTGTCTAATTCTTGGGAAAAGCTGTTCCAATTGGCTTTGGAAAAATTAAATCGACGCGGTCTGTAAGGAACCGCTGTCCTGCCGGTTTTAGCGCGCCATAGACTTGACATGCTATTGGCCTGCATTGTGTTCTTAGGAAAATTGGAAAATAGAATTGCGTAACATTGCTTCAGTATGTTTGTGTTACGGAAATCGTATGCAGTAGGAAACAAAAGCTGGGCAACATTGTTTCCGGGAATTTTGAGAAGTGACATTAATATTTTTTTCTCAAACATGCATGGAAATTCGACCATTATTTTGACAACCTTCCGCGCATTATTTGAGAAAAGCACTACTCAAGCCTTGGCCGCAACCAGGCATTGATGGACTCACGTATGTGTGCGGCACGATCGTCCATCAATGCTTGATTTGCTGGCCTCGACAGAAATGTACTATTAATGGTTTATTTTGGATTTACACATTATATTGTGATGTGTTTCCCCTGCCCATCCATTTTTATAACTTTAAAATTATATAAACTAAAAAGGTATAAAACAAGACATCATGACATCCTTTTTGCTTCGCCGTAGTCAGGTAAACGTACCACAGCATTTTACATTAAAATGGTATATTTTCTTAACTACCTATCCATTCCAGGTTACAGTTTGTTCACGGAATAAGCCCTTTTGAAAAGTCACTCCTCATATTTTGACGTTGCGGGCAACAACGTTGCGCAATTGTGTCTCAACTTTGTTTTCTATGAATACGCGGCATAACATGCATATTGTAAGGCTGGGAACTCACGAAGCGATTTAAACACGTGCCAACTTTTTCTTTACGCAACCGCAGTTTTGTGTGTTTAGTTAGACACCACAGCCGCCGCTGTTGTCGGAATGCCCGCAAACATGGCGGGAGATGGTCGCAGGTCTGGCGGCGTGTCTCGGGCTATACGCAATTTGCGACCGCAGAGAACGCGGGCGATAGCCGCAAAGAGCACTGCCGACCGCGGCCTGCACGATTCTACTAGTTGCCCGCCGGTATACCTATGGCCAGCTGCGAACAAACGCACGCGCTGCGGTCATAATTCACGTTAACTATAAAAATAGTCCTATGCTTTTTGGAAACTGTGGAGCCCGCACTTTTAGGCTAAGAACTCACAGATATTTATTTATTTTATTTATTTATTAAAAGTTTATGCCAAAATATTAAAAAAAAAACCGTAAGAAAGCCTGAGGCGTTTTGTATTATTTATCTGAGCCCACTGCGGTGGTATCGGGTAATATAAGAAATAAACCTTTATTACTTAAATTCTACGCTCTTCACGGTAGCCAAAAGATGCGGGTTACACATTTTCGACAAATAATGTTTGCACCTCTCCAAACTAACTTACGATTCGTACTATCAATTTAACTATAGTATTAGTATAGCCTCGGGGTATCAGTAACACGTCACCGTCAATACGCCTTTGTTATGATACATTATTGTGTTAGATGGACAATTAGTTTATCTACTATGTACCTATGGCCTGTCTAGACAAATAAGCTGTGTCGATATTGACAGGTTGCTTAGAGTATTACATAACATAATATCACGCCTTTATTCCCCGAAGGGTTAGAAAGGGGTGTACAGCCTCTCGAACGTCGCTGGAGCTAGTTGAGCACCACGTCAATAGTAGGTACACCCACATTTCACCGGAAGGCCAATTCTCGTTAAAAAACGTTCATATTCAAGTCGCAATCTGTCAAGAATGTCAAAAATGTTAGTACATTGTGTGTATTTTTGACAGATTGCGAATGAGATTAGCGCTTAATAGGGGGCGAGTCTATTGCCATCAACCTGACACAAAATCAGACTCCGGGGTGCTAAATACACGATAATAATAATAGAGTATTAATATTGTGTTGGTGAAATGTGGGTGTATTATATAGGTATACATCTGCCTAAACCTTCGTGAAATACAGGCGTTATGTATATAATATATCTCTACAGTGTGATGTAACAGATATTTTGTGTAAAACAGATTTTAGGTATGCCCAATACAGGGAAAATTACTTGTTTCAGCGGCTTATCAGGCCCTCCTTGTAACATTGGAGCAAAACGTGGGTGAACTAAGCACTACTGCTTACCGTAATACAGGCGTAATGTTCGGTTAAATTTTCTAAGGTATAATTCATTGATTCTGGCCATTCTTAACTCTTCTGTCTTCTATTTCGTAATTATTGTCAATTTTCTCGCCAATATAAAAAAAAAAACGAAAAGGTAGGTAAGTTACCTACATCAGAATTACTCGAAATCCATTTTGATGACAAGACGCAAAATTCAAGGTTCGTGATCAGCTAATGAGCTGCAGCAGTCACCGAGCGTATGATGCTGGCCGACGACACCACCTTCACCCAGACCCAGAGGCGTCGCCTTAGATCTGCTGAGCCTGGTTGATGACGAACAGATTAGGTGAGGTGATGCCGAACCCGTGCAGTGGCTATACGTGTGCGTTGTCCTTTAGTAGCAACGTTCAGAATAGACTGAAGCACATCTCCCAGTTTCATTACACCCAACTGATGAACAATGTGAAAATGCCGCTAGTGTCCATTCCTCGGGTCTCCATCTCCATAGAATATTATCTTTAATGACACTTCAGGGACAAAGGAAAGGACAATCGGGAACTCATATTATTTTGTTTGCCAGTAAGACGATTAAACGTTCAGTTTGATCGACGCTATATACGCTGCCCTAAGCAAACGAGACCCACCCTTTTAGGATATCATAGTTACTATTATTGCCTCTTTTATTTTGCTGGGTAAGACGTTGTTCATTATAATGTGTGTGCTTTGCCATAATCGTCATGGAGGGTCGTCTAAGTTAATGGTCTATTGGACATGGTCGGTTCGATTATGATATTTTTCCCTGTGCCAGCTTTGTTTTTCCATGTCAGCTTTCGAATAATATTTTATTAGTGTTTTAACAATTTCTCTGAATACTAAAAAAAATCTACATCCTTTATAATATTCAATGTTATTCTACTGAATCTTGAAAGCCTTTGTCTTGTAAACCCTTGTCACTTTCAGCGTTAGACTAAAGCCCAAGACCTCGAAATAAGAAATCTGAAATCATCTTATTATACTAACAGCAAAACATTAAAGAAAAAGATATCTCCCAAGCCTTACCTTTGAATTAAAGAAAGTATTTAACAACTAAAATGACTGCTTCTCATCCCGGTCCGCCCGTTGGGTCATTAAGACGGACTGTTAAAGTAGAAAACAAAGACGTATTACGTAAATTTACTATACCGTTTCAATTTTGTTAAGTGGTCTCGAAAGTCTACAGTATAGTCGACAAAATAAAACTGGAGCTATAAAAAGACAGGGTTTCGACCCTGTCTTAGCTGCCATCTTGGTGAGAGATTAACAGCCATAATCAAGCAATTGGGTGAAGATTACAGCGATTTTTATGTTGCTATTGACGATGGCGCCTTAAGCGGACTCTTGAGCGCGTCATCAATCAACCTCGTCGGCTCAAACCCGTGCAATAACAATGACGAGCATGCTCGCGGAGAAAATCCCTCGCAAAATGAACGCGAGAGTAGGTAAGACGGTGCGTAATAAATGTAGATTTAATGCGTAAGCGATATCGACTCCCAATGACACCACGCGTCGTACGCACATAATTATTCATCATCTCAGACATTTAAACGGCAGGCGGTAGGTGAACTTCCGCTCATATTTACCGAGATTTTCTTTTTAAAGATTTCAATTATTTCTTTTTACAAGTAAGCTAGCGATATAATATTGCTAAACGTATACTGGCAGGCGAAAGAAACAATTAAACTTTATACATTGAGAGATTGTTTTTATTTTCTTTAAGAGCGACAAAAGACATCTTTTTGTAATAAATTGTCTGTACGACAGCGATTACTTGAAGAAGAAGGTATAAAATATAAGGCTTTTACTATAAAAATAGGCGTCCCCGACAATTACGGCTAATGGCTCCTCATTTTTTAAAAGCTCATTGTGCGGAAAATTTCTTTGGAGCTTGATCACTTTAAAACGTAAAGAATATGCTATTCAGCTCGCGTAGCGACTGCGTACTGGGAGGCGCAGCGTTGATAGGCTCCCACAAGGTGGACCGATTCTATGACGTAGCTCGTGGGAATTCGCTAGTAGCGAAAAGCACAGGTCCGGTAGATCTGGTGACGCTTGGGGGAGGACTGGACATGGGCCATGGATGCCTTTCGGCTGAATTAATGATGATGAAACGTTATTTATTACGTAAGCTACTTCTCCCAATAGATAAATGATGTGAAAGTTTGAAGTGATATGTAGGTAACTGTTGTTGAAAATACATTTAATTCGATCTTTAAAAATTGTCTCTACTCCCGATGTATTATTGCCCGTCCGAATAAGATAATTAATCGGGAGTAGGATTCACTTCGAAGTATACAACTACTTTCGCACGGGACCATCTTCGTTGACGGACTTAGAGAGAAGACCTGAAGTACCGTTGCGTAGTTTAGAAGAGGTTACACAGACACACGAAATCTGACATTAATTTGTACTATGTATATGTTATGGACCAAGTGATGAATACGGCATTATTCATAATGCCCGAGACATTTGAAAAATGCCTCATATGAGTAGGCAATATGATAAAAACTGAAATAATTAAATTGACCGGGACGAAGGGGATAGCGGCATCCCCTTCGAACCTAACCTGTATGAGTGGCGGTGCCCCAAGCTCGCTTCGCTCGCTCTTGCTTCTTAAGTTCTCCTAATAACATTTTAGAATGAAGTAAACGATGACCTTAATAATAATTATCGAATTGCCCAACCGTTACGTAGCAATATAATGACCAGACAATGTGATAAATATAGAAGTTTAAATCAGTATTCATTACATTGCCCGATTTGACTTGACTAGATTCATAATGCCCGGGCATTATACATAGTGCCCTGATTACTCACTTGGTTCATGACATAATATTTATACACAAGCCTTGTGACAACAATTTTCTTTTTAAAAGATACATAAATAGGTATCATTAAATGAGGTCTATAATAATTAATATTGTGAATAAGCTAATATTCTTTTGTAACTTAAAGTTATTTTGTCTATTTTAAATGATTAGGTACCTATACACAATTACAAGGCTACACACACATAGTTATATGCGATCCATGAACGCTAACTGCGGTAACAATTAAAATTCAATTAGGGGAAGGAGGCTGATACGGTATTCTAAGAACACGAGGCGGTAACCTCCCTTGACTTGAGAAGTATTGTCTATAGTTTTGTGCATAAAACGCACTCTGAGCCTTTAAAAATAAAAAATAAGCGACATTTAACAGAAACAATAATATACATTTTAATTCAAATGTGCAATGACATCTTACGCGTATCAAACGATGTTTTACAACACAATTGCAAGGAACATAAATAAAATTTCACAAACATAATATTTTTTAACTTTGCGAGTGTTTCAAAGTCTACTCCGTGGCCGTAAATATTAAGTAAGTCGCTTTAGTACTTAAGAAATGTTGTGTCAGAATACCCTTCATAGCGAGGAAAACAAAAAAAACGTATTTCTAACAACATAATAATGATTGCTAACCGCAACCTGTCCAACAAAGGTTTAATTAGGATACTTCCTTGCACACTACGTATATATGTGACGTACAGTCCTAAACAAAAGGAGCTTATAACCCACTTCGCTCGGAGTTTTCTTCATAAAGTTAATCCCGGCCAAATGTCCCTAGATGGTGCGGGTCGTTAGGAAAATTTTGTGCGCTTGTAAAAAATGTTTTAATAAAGTCGGATCACATGAATAAGAAGACAAAAAACGTGTATTTTTGGTATGTGAAATCTAAGCCAGCAGTGGAGGGTTACCCGCAGACAACAAGAGCTAAGCACAATGGTGCTGCTCTTAATCGAACAATCGGCTTTGCCTTAATGTTAGGTCACCTAACTTGCTTGATTTGTAATCATTCTAAGACTTTATTGGTTATTAATTCAGTTTAACAGGTGGTTTACTGTCAATCTCTATCTAGTACCTATAC
The DNA here is from genome assembly GCA_914767815.1 of Eupsilia transversa. Taxonomy (NCBI): domain Eukaryota; kingdom Metazoa; phylum Arthropoda; class Insecta; order Lepidoptera; family Noctuidae; genus Eupsilia; species Eupsilia transversa. Next base: position 6,937,789 of record OU611880.1, read on the forward strand.
AATTAATTATTATTTCGTTCATTTATTTTTCTTTCTTATTTTAAACAATTTTAAATATTTCTTAAAAAAATATATAAAAAAACATTTAAAAATATAAAAAATAGTGTTCCGCCGGTGTCGGGAGCAGGGTCCAAGCTACCGGTGGTAAGGGCTGCAGAGACAGGAACCTCCTCACAATGCGAGCCGAATCGAGGAGAACTGCCTTCTGAATCAGGCCCTTGATCCAACCGCCTAACGAGAGCCTCAAAAGATGTTGGTCGAGGCTTTCAGCCATCAGGCCATTGGCTGTTACGACAATCGGCACAATGATAGCCGAGCTCACATTCCACATGTCAACAACCTCGTGTGCTAAGTCTAGATACTTAATTTGTTTCTATTTCTCAGCTTTCACGAGGTTCTGGTCATGTGGAATGGTAACATCGACTATCATTGCGCGGCGCGCTAATCGATCTATCACCACTATATCAGGCTTATTGGCTACAATAGTCCTATCAGTGATGATAGACCGATCCCAGTACAACGTAACATGGTCATTTTCGAGAACTGGGTCGGACACATACTTGTAGTACGGTACCTCAGAGTCCACAAGTTCAAAGCAAGTTGCTGGTGAATAATCCTGGCCACTTGGTTATGTCTGTGCAAGTACTCGCCGTTAGCCAGACGCGAACAACCAGAAATAATATGTCTGATGGATTCACCCGGACGGTGGCATGCCCGACACACGTCAACCGTCCCATCCTGCATAATATGTCTCCGGTAGTTATTCGTTAGGATAACTTCATCCATAATTGCACAGACGAAACCTTCAGTTTCCCCGAAAAGGTCACCGAAACGTAGCCAGGATACGGACGCTAAGAAATCTACACCGGGCTCGTGAAGAACCCGATAGAAGCGCCCGTGAAGCTCCTTGCTTTGCCATACATCCTTGCGGTCATCTGAGGTGAGTACCACAGGTTTGCGCCCGTACTAGTTCCAATAATTATTATTATTCTTATTTTATTTTGGTATAAATTATATTAAAATAATATTTAAACAAAAATGATGTGTCTCTACTGAAGAAATTGTATCGTTGGATGAATAAAAGAAAAAATAAATTTCATTTTTTTACAGTATCTACTGCTCCCATAACATTGGTATTGTTGATCCGAAGTTATTATACTCCTTACAATGCTTTCAAATCGAATAAACGTAAATGGGACCGCTTTTACGACCAACTGAAACATATACCTACTGTCGAAACTTTCTTAAATAAAAGACACGCATGAAAACATTAATATCTTTTCACGAAGTCTAGCTTCTCTGGTTGTGGTCGATTTTTATCCGATTTCGCATTGTGAACACCACTCTTGGCAATCACCGATGAGATTCGATTTGGTTTTCTACTAATATACGTACTATACATAGAAGCAACTTTCTGACTGATTATCCTCAACGGAAAAGTTTCCTTTTGAAGAAATGTTACACATATTACGCCGAATACGCGCTTGGACGTGTAGTTGCGGACACCAGCCCGATAAACAATACAAACGGTAAAATACACGTAGTAAAATTTCTAGCATTAGAACCCTGTGTGAGCTCTTGAACTTTTGAGACATCATAATATAAATTTGATGTCCAAGAAGTTTAGAAATATTTCTAGATAAACTACTAAGACTTATTGATACCTACACAATGATATAAAATTCTAATTAAAATCAGAACTTCTGTAGGTACTGATCAGACTTTTTTTTAAACGGTCATAGACATAGCATTTAAAAAAAGAAATAGTCTATTATAATTAGTAGGTACCTACTCCTGTGAAAACTTTTTCTTTGCCATTCTATAATACCTATTTATACATTTTTCAAATACACTAAGATAAGTAGGTAATGTTTTTCTTATACTTCTTACTAAAGGCAAACTTGACACGTTTCCTACTTATTTATATATTTAAATAGACTCTTATCTCCAACGATGTCTACTTCATACTTGTTTAGCGGTCGATCATCACCCTTGCAGCGAGTTTGGCACAAGTTTGACATCTCGAGATCGTTCCCAGCGGGAAGATTTGGAATCTTCTCAACATTTTCGACAAAGAATCGTTGAAAACAAAAAGAAACCACAGAATCGTTTAAGACATTACGCCGGTTTTTTTTTCCAGTTCACCGTTCGGATCACACATATAACTTTCATTTAACTGCCTGCAGGGATTTGATAAAAGAATAAAGTTATTTTATGACTTGGGTTTAACCTGATACATGTAAATATGGGGGCTGTGACCAGCTTCACTTCATGTTTATATCGATAACATTCTTATTTTTGTTTGTGAATCGGCGAAACCATGAGTACGCTGGAAGTGTAGCTTAGATTTGTATGTCCTTAATACATTCAATTCCACAGTAAATTGAATATCCATCTTGTTTTTTTTATATAATTCCATAATAAATTCTATAAACGAATTTAAAATACACTAAATACTAATAAACTTTCTAAATAAAACAACTTCATCAAAATTACCATTAACCAATTATCATTAACGTAGTCAAACTAAAGTATTTGCTAGATAAAGCAATACAAACTGAAAGTTCTTGTTTGCACGATTAACGAAATAAACTGTTGTCTAGTTAGTATTCATGGGGATTCTCTCATTGTGTATTCGAGTAGCGAAGTGAAATGAAATATGGACTATTCTCCGTGAATTTTGAGCACAAGGTGTGTTGGCAATACCATGTAATAGTAGTTATTGGCGTTTTTTTCGTTTGCGGTTCCTTAATTATTGTTAGCTTATCAAGATTTTTTCGTGTGCAACGTTTTTTGTTTTTTAGAATCTTGACGAACCTGTATGATCGTTTAGTTCAGCGGGGTTGTTGATAAAACAATTTTATAGAACTGTGCAGTCTAGGCCGCACTTCAGTGGTAACAAAACCAGTATAAGCTGGCCTGTTATTATTTTGAAACTCCGAAGTACTACTTTGTATGTATATTGGTCTCTGAAAGAAGTATTTAGATCACGCATCCCGATTCGCTTGAAAAATAAAGCTATGAACACAATTATATTAACTACTCTACGGTTGTCAAAGTTGGTCACTAACAAAGGCAGTTACAAAAAAACTTCAAGCCTTCCAACGAGCAATAGAGAGGAGTATGTTAGGAATCAAACTCAAACTCCGAGACCGCAAAAGAAGCAAAGACATTCGACAGTGCATAAAAATAATAGATGCTGTGGAATGAGCTTGCAAGTTGAAATGGCGTTGGGCAGGACACATAGCCAGAGCCACAGATGGACGCTGGAGTGAGAGGGTTCTCCATTGGTACCCTCGCGATGCACCGCGCACCCGAGGCAGACCCAGGCGCCGGTGGTGCGACGATATTGCGGCCTTGACCGGCCCCACCTGGACTAGAATAGCCCAAGAAAGAGAGGAATGGCTAAAAATGGAGGAAGCTTTCGCCCTTAAATGGGCACCCAATAACATAAATTGATTATGAGATTAAGTACCAAATTTATTTTATTTAATCTCAGTAATCTCATTATTTAAGAATCTATTTTTGTTTATATCAAATTATTGTTGAAATGCTTATTAATATTTTATGATTTTAAGATACATCTATTTAATTTTTATACTATAACTTTATTTTTATTTTTTGGGAAATAAAAGGCTTAAATAAATAAATAAATAAAAAAGTACTACTTTAGGCCAGCTCAAGTTCAAAGTGTTACCACCAACGTGCGGGCGACGCAACTGTATCTTTTCCGCTGCGTAAGAAACAACGGCACCAAATTTTATTTTAATTTCATAAAAAGTTATTTTTTTAGCTATTTAGAATAAAATAATTAATTGTTTAAGTAATGATATACCATTAATCGTAAGACATCGTTTCCTAAACAAGTACCTTTTTCAAAAGTGATATTCGAAATATCAAAAGGCAGTTTAATTATAACGACCGCAACGCACAAAAATATTTTAACAACTATTCTTTATGACTACATAAAGAGAAAGTCATAAAGTTTCCTTCCAGCCTCGCAAAGCCAGAATGAAAAAAAACGTTAATAAAACCGTAACACCATAAAACTGGGCACACAAAGTATAACATTGGCCTCGATCAGAATCCAATAACAAAATATCACACTTTCTGTAACATGAACAAGAAATGGCAGCCCTAACTCGATTCACGAACTACTCTCAGAATCGTCTTAATGCGAAATGTTCCAAATGGATACCATTGTTTTCTTCAACAAAAAGCATCAAATAAGTAAGAGAGCGAATACAAAACGAAGTATAGAGAGCACTCAGTATCGTAACAGTGAAGCGAGAATACGATATGTCTCCATCACATTACCATACATTCGTGAAATCGACGTGGGAATGGATACCTATTCTGCAGTGATGCGTAACTTAGGAAACACCTCTTTGCCGAGCCCGTTTTATTTTCGTTGAATTCATTTTAGGGTTAATTCAATATGCGACGAGTAAGTACGGGGAATTTTAAATTTAGAGGGTTTTCATTCTATTTCCATTGCTTTGCCAGCAATTGCACCAATTCGTCTTATGAGATTTATTCGCATCTTTGTACGTATTTATTTAACTCTGAAAATTATGTGGTACAAGGAAAGAATTCAAAACCTTTAACAGAAAACTTAGGAAAAAGAAAATCTCACAGCGACTGCAAAACTTAGGAAACTTGCAGCTATTTTAAGAATATTTTCTCGAACATATCTGGCACAAAATTAACTGAGATGCTGCATTTCGAGTTCCTGGGCGCCTGCAGTTAGTTCACGACGTCCCACAAGTGGCAATTTGGACGGCGACGCAGCGGAAAGTGCCCAACTAGTCCTTACTTCTAACAGAAAATGAGAAAACAAAACATTGCTGCTCTTGCACTACTTAATTAGGTACTTAGAAACGGCTTTAGTTAACTAGTAGATACAACTTTGAGTTGGGTTTTGTTATTTCAATACAAGTTTTTGTTCTGTTTCTTAGTCACCCTGATCCGGAAAACGCCGCAGCTTCGGAGCTAGAAAATAGCGTCTTCGGTAGCGCGAAAGTTGCCTACTGATTACAGGGTGGAATTGAATTCATGAGCATCCTTTTAAGGGGTCATTTTACTCATCATTATAAACTAATCAGAAATTGCGAAAAAAAGTCAGCTGTTTCCTACATTTATGCTCGCATAGCTCGTCAAAATGTACAGCTGATTTTGTTTTCTCGATTTCTGATTAGTTCATAATGATGAGTATAATGACCCCTTAAAAGGATGCCCATGAATTCAATTTCATCCTGTATATCTATATACATACATTCATCTTATAAATTAAAGTCGCTTTTCATATCTGTCTGTGTGTCCGCGTTGTTCTTCTAAACTACACAATGAATTTTGATGGGGTTTTCAATTAGAGAATTTATTCCGGGTATATTACGGGTAGTCAGAAGCCCAAAAGTCTAACTAACAGTCTTACCAAGGGGTATCATGTCATCCAGTACCTACTTAACTGGGTTGTGGAGGTCAGATAGGCAGTCGCTCCATGTAAAATAGTGGTATTGAGCTGCATCCGGTTGGACTGGAAGCCGACCCCAATATATTGGGAAAAGGCTAGGCAGATTTATAGAGAATAATATAATAATAATAATATAATAATATTCCGGAAGGTTTTTGTGTACTAATAATACACATTAAAGATACATATAATAATACGAAGCACCCCCTAGTTATTTCGTAAGTAGATTTCTACAATCATACCTACTTAGTTACTTTTTTGTGATCCTTTAACTTAAAAATCTACCATTACGTAACCTTAACTTAAAGCAACTAGGTAAACCTATCACACACCCTTCATGAGACCTCCTAATATTTTCTACGTAAACGTTCTGCCCTGCTTATCGAGACCTCATTTTGTCGATGAAAAGCGTTTTACTCAAAAAATTGATTGATGTGAGAAGATTTTTCCGGTCACCCTTCTGAGTTAGTAATTACTTTCATTTTTATCAACACAGCATGAATTTTCAGGAAAATTATTGAAGGGTTTTAGTAACTTTGAACTTTTAAATGTGATTTTTCCTCAATGTCAGCTGTTTTTAAATGTTTTTTTTTAAAGTACGCTAGCTGAACCTTTTGATTCTGAACACAACCGTAATGGAAATCCAAATTTATAAAAAAAGACCAATTGCGTGTCGGGCCACGCACAATGTAGGGTGCCGTAGTTGGGATTAATTTATACTAAAAACAAACTTAACATTTTAGTTGAAAAACATATTCTCACATACATCTACATATGTCGCGGTCAATTCTCCAATTGAAAATGTAAGTTTGTTATCGCAATAAAAGTTTTTTTTATGTGTTAAAACTACAAATTAACGATTTTCGGACTTTTTCCTTGGGCTGTGAGAACCTTGCTTCTTGCCAAATTTCATGATTCTAGATCTACGGGAAGTACACTATAGATTTTGATTTATTTGCAAGTATCAAAATATGTTGCATAAACGACCGTATTTTTGATTGCGTTGACTTAGAAGCTTAATTTTTTTAGAACTCCAAGGGGCTAGGCCTACGTAGTTGATATTTATTAACTCCAACTTGATACCTTTACGCGTTCCTGAGAAAACGGGTATTGACAGATAGATGGACTGCAAAGTGATCCTAGAAGGGTTCTGTTTTTTTGCTTTTGTGGTACGGAACCCTAAAAACGGAAATAAGTGAACCCACGTTATTTTCCTCAAATGCCACGTGAAGATTCAGAAATGCAAAACATTGTTTTTGATAAAAAGGGAAGCTGAACTTCCCTTTTTTCATATCCATGCATCGCTGTTAAATATAAATGAAGACACTTTTTCTAAAATCAAAAACGACGAACACAAAATGTGTAAACATGAAACCCTTGTTCCCTCAGTTTTTATATTCTGCATTTACATACTCTTTATACGAGGATATTTTAATTTATTTAAGAATGTTATAAAGGATGTACTAGCGTTTAGTCTCGTTGCAAGGGGGAAATATTACGCTCCCTCGTAGTCTATTAATTATCTTATTCATAGCTCTGCGGTTATAAAACTATACGTTCTGCTACAGAAATATGGAATTATGGTGCTTTAGTATCTTATTATGATTGTGTTAATTTTCTGTGAGCTTTGTTACACAGAGCAAATGTTAAAGATTATACGCAAATACGTGTATGAATCACGAAAATTTCCAAGTACTGTTGCGCTGCAAATTCGAGGCAATTCTGATTCCGATTTTCACGATCACACGATCTATATGAAAACAGCCTATTAATAGGCTGTTTTCATATAGATCGTGTGATCGTCAATTGATACAAAAAGGAAACGTATGGTAAATAGTAATAAATTAAATTACGTAAATAAAAAATCTACTCTCAATCTTACTACTTCCTGCGTCCTAACAGGGTCATAATACTCCTTAAGTTTAGCCTAGTCATAGCCTGTAACTATGTGCGAATTAACTCTGAAAGTACGCTACATTCTACATTTCTCACTACAAAAGAGAGATTAGAGGATTTTACATATTCTTGCTTTTTATCTTAGCGAGCAACGTCACATAAGTGTCACGATACACTGGGTACATAGCAGGAAGTCTGAAATGCCTCAATCACGCACCGCATTATGTGTGAATTATGCGCGAGAGGGTGAAAATTTCGAGACATAAGATGTGTAATGCGATTCTCACTGGCATTGTCTTTCCCTTTATTTGGCTAAAGTCCCAGTTTTTCTGTCGTAGGTAGGTTCTGTTTGCTTTAATCTTAATTGTTTAATGTAGATGGCTTTAAGTGTCAAAGTGGTTTGAAATGTGTGGTTTTCTGTTTAAATAAAAAAGTGAGCGTCGTTACTATGATTTTAAACATATAGAACAGGGATCACCAATTCGTTTTATAGGGGGTCCGTTTAAATGACTTTCGCGGTCCGTTTGGTAGACCATTAGGAAATAAAACAAAATGAAACATTTATTTTATAGTAATAAACCAACATTACAAAGTAATTATTATTAATGTGTTTATTTTTACTTTGAATTATCTGTCTTAATCTTAATCTGGAGTAAAGTTTGTGCAAGCTAAAACTGAAAAAAAATATGATTTTTAAGTTTTAGTTACAGTTTATTAGTTTTACTGTGCTCCGCACAAAAATAGGTCGACGGTCCGGATCCGAACCGCGGTCCGCCATTTGGTGACTCCTGGTATAGAATAATTAAGACCTTCTTTGTTTAAAGGTTTTTACAGTAGAATCACAGTCAAATAATTCCGCGAATTATATCGTTAAAATAATTTATTCACCTTAGCCACAGACCTTAGTGTACAATACGAAAAAAGTTATTAGAGGTTTCATCGATGTACAGTCAAGGAGTTAAACTATTATGGTTAATTTATTGCACCTTATAATTTTTTCTACTATTTGAATACCTATTGCCAACATTTCAAACAAAAAAATCTGTTTTAAATGTTGATATGACACTACGTGGGAAAGGAATGTGTTGAAAATTGCTTATCATTCATCCTTGACCTACCTACCTACCTACCTGATAGACCAAACAAAGCCAGTTATAGCAATCGCTTTACTGTTGAGTCATGATCCATCTTGACTCTATCAATTCCTGCCTGCCATTTAACTTAATTACTGAAACACTGTGACAAGTGAATATGTTCTTGATTATTTTCCGGTGATAGGGACTACTAAGTTTATAGTTGTTGACAACTCGGAATAAAAAATGTTACTTACATAATTTATTTTCATTATGGAGCCAACATAGCCCAGCTACGTTTATAATTAGATTTAAAAAGGTTTTGTTCTGTTAAACTTGAATTCATAATTTTCTGCCCTTGTGTATAACAACAATATTTGTATTCCTATTAAGTTATTTTTTTTTAAATCGTGCTACAACTTTTATTGAATGTAATTGTTGTGCCGTCCATGTAAACTATAACATTATTATGAAGACCTTGTAAACACATTGTGATACGCAATAATGATTTCAATTGAATGGAACTGAATATATGTGATTTTCAGTTTGGGATTCTTTAACGTATACAATACAAGGTTACCCTTACATCGGGTATAAGATAGCGTATGGATGAATGACGTGATATGATATTACACAAGGTTGTATACGCAACCATGCATAATACGCGTAAACTTTCACCATGAATTCAGCACATGATTCTATTGTTATTTAAAAAAAACAGCTCTACTGAATTCATAGTAACAGTTTGCGCGTCGACGTCCCTTACATTCTGTATAATTGGTGTTATATCAGTTTTAATGAGATACGAAAAGGCTTTTAGTATAATTTATAATACCTGTTATTTTCTGAAACTTATAATTATTGCCTTTTCTTAGCCAGCTGTATAAAAAACAATTCACTTAAGTAAATAAAATACAAAATCGTATACAGAAAAGTTAGTCAGAAAACGTGGCTCCTACTCGTTATCTAAAGCTGCCAATGCCCCAACATGGTCCAGAGTATCTCTCCAGACAAATCTGTTCGTGACTTGACCTCTTTCTCACAGGTCATTGAACAAAAGCTTTGAGTCGACTTAAGTATATATACCGTAGATTAAGACAGAAATTGTGGAAGAACAATTAAAACCATTTTGATTTTAAGTAACTTAATGGATGGCATAATAGATGACGTTAATATTCTGAGTTCTGTGTAGCTGTAAGCCGCTTCTTACGTGAAATATTTTCAAGAATTTAGAATATAAAGCACTTTTAATTATCTATTTCTAGCGACCCGCCCCTGCTTCGCAAGTTTTTAAAGACTTGACAAAACATCGTGATTTCTTTTATAAGTAAGTTGAATGTTAATGTCTGTCTGCTGTCATCACAATTTATGTCTTGTTTTCTACTTTTTTTTTTTTTTTTTTGTATGTTGCACCTTCTTGGTAGCTATTTTCTAATGTTTATGTACCTACTTAGTTATTATCGAGCTTTTGTATGTTATGCTGTGTCTTTTGTGCGCACTAAATAAACGATTTATCTATCTTATCTATCTATTATATAAACAGGGTGTAAGGGACAGCCCTCCGCAGACTGATGGGGTGAATTCAGTATACATACTAAGATGACCGGTACATTAAATTATTTCAGGAACGTTATGGGAATCCAATAAACCTGATTTGTTTAATTACCTCACACGCAGTGTATCGTTATCGTGGCAAAACTTGCGTAGCGAACGGCAGCGCACGTAGAGTATTTCAACATTAATTGCTGTTTTTTTTATTTTAGCTGATTCATTTACATATATTGAGTGTGTAATTTTGTAACAGAAAAAACGAAAAAAAAAACCTGACGGGCATCAAAGACCGATAATCTTTGACATTCACAAGATTTTCTTGAAATAAAACAAATGGCTACCCGAATTTGTATCGACTTTAGCCGACTTTTAAGAACTCACTTTTTAATCGATTCCAAAAAAGTACAATTTTAATATTTAAAAAAAAAAAAATCTAATCGTGATTGGTTGGATTTATTATAAAATCTATAGTGGATTTGAAGAGAAATTTATAGAAGGTATTTCTTTTTTCCGCAAGAATCCACTGGATGCATGAATCACAGAACGGGTCGAAGTGGCCGGATGAAATGATGATGATTTGTTTTGTTTGGTAGAACTCGGACTTACTTCAGACATGACACTAGACCAGGAGTCACCAACAGTCACCAAACGGACCGCGGCTTTAGGTAAACATAATCTAAGTCAACACGACAACCGACGACGCGAGACGCAAGTCGCATGAAACTTTAATGTTTTTGGGAGTAATAGCGCTAAAATAGGTATTCTACATAATCTAAATGATTTCCAAAAACACACAAAAATAGGGAAGGACCTTGAACATATTTTAATCTTGGTGATAATATTTATATTTTACGAACCCCAAATTAAACTAATTGGTAATCCCTGACCTTGCAGGAATGGACAAAAAAAATTCTCCCATAGCGAAACTGCAAAGTTCATCAAAAAACCTTTCACTACAGCCGTGAAACATGAAACAGACATACAGGCTAACTTTCGTGTTTATAATATTAGTGTAGATGGGATGTAGATTCCCTGCAGCACCTTGTTTATAAAGTGTGACAACTTTCGAGTTTACCCCTCGTTTCTTTTGTTTCATACAAGAGTGAATGTGTGCCTTGGGAATCCAACGGCGTACGATGTTGTTCAAAATTGTTCGCGTTGAATGTGAAATATAAACTCTTTTATTTATTCAACTTGTGATTATAGAGTTGAGTACCGGAAACCTAGTACTCTAGAGTTCTTGTTAAAATAACATAACATAACGCCTTGTATCCCCGAAGGGTTAGGCAGAGTTATACCTATATAATAGTACACCCCACATTTCGCCAGGTATATTTAAGTCCCACGTAATAGGGGACGAGCCTATTGCTATCAACCGGACATAAATACAGACTCCAGGCTGCTACTGATAAATTCCAGATAGAAAATCCCAATAAAACTTTGCCTGACCTGAGAAACGAACTTAGGACCTTATGCTCAGCAGTAGCGCTTGTGACCACTAGACCAACGAGACAGTTTTGACATTTCTTGTTTTCAGGTGAATATTTGTACTGAGCATTGTACTTGCTCTGTTTGACTCATGCATGAGTGTCGTTAACTAATTACACACGCAAATCTCATTGCACAAACACTTGGAGTAAACAGCTTGGAGTAAACCTGTTTACCTCCTGGTGTTTACCTTTTGAACCTCAAGAATTCAGAAGTAAACACGTAATACATATACGTAAGTGTTGTAAATACAACACTTTACATAAAACTCTGTTACTATTTCCTAAACCAAAGGAGACTGGGAAATTCTTATGGGCAGTGGTCTATGGATCAATAGCCATATGCTTTTGATATTATTTTGTGTACGCTCATCCCTTGTGCAAAAGGGTATTCAAATCTGACAGACAATTTTAACTTTTTTTTTTTCAATATTTTTAGACTATTAATAAGCCCCATTTACACAATGCAAGTTTCTTCGAAGCAACAACTGACCAACAATAGAAGGGCTCAAAATACGCGGACCATTAGGTTATGTAGGCCGGTTATAAAAGACGTACCATTTGCCAGTACGAATCAGTCATCACAGCTCAGCCACCGAACAGGCAACAAGTCAAGAAAAAGCCGAAATCTGCGGAAAAGATTCAAAATGGAAGATCTGCGTTTTATTTTATCGCCTCTACGTCGATACCCGTCTCTCCCCGAGGTCCTTACCTCACAACACATACGCATTCAGGGGTGCGTGGTGACGTGAGCCGCCAGCGATTGTCCCAGGACGACTGCGGGCACTGGACGTGCCCTTCCGTTCGCAACAATACATATTCTTCAGTTGCAAAGTGTAAAGACTGACGTTCATTGAATTCAAAATATTATTAATATAGATATTATCCACTCCTCGGAGGAGCTCGTGGCTAAATAATAACAGCCGCACGGGTCGATCCATCAGGTTAAGCTGCGCTTGCCGGGGTTGGTCCGCGGATGGGTGACCATCTTTACATACCGAGACTCCTCCGTGCTTGGGAAAGCACGTTAAGCCGTTGGTCCCATCTGTCATTCGTGGATCTTTGACGGTCGTTACGAGTCGTCAGAAGCCCGAAAGTCTGACAACCAGTCTTACCAAGGGGGTATCGTATTACCCACTTACTGGGTTGTGGAGGTCAGATAGGCAGTCGCTCCATGTAAAATACTGGTATTCAGCTGCATCCGGTTAGACTGGAAGCCGACCCCAACATGATTGTCAAAAGGCTAGGCAAAATGAATGATATTATCCACATTTTTTTCAGACCAAAAAAGTTACAATAACAGGGTAGGTATTTAGTGGAACCTCTATCAAAATCATAATATTCAATCCCTATCCTATCTTATAATAGAAATCAGTTACTAAGCGTGTTATCAGCTCACCTTCCTGAAAGTTTAACCCTAAACTGAAAGAGATTAGCAAACTGTCAGCACTTAACACTATCAAAGTTTAAACCCAACACTTTGGGTGACACGGAGCGGGTCAAGAGGTGTTCGGTACCATTTGCAGTTAACGAGGTGTTGCCATAAAGTTGATAGTGTGCGTAAATCTGACTTAATACACTTGAAAGTTGCTATAAGAGCTGATGATTTTGTCGTTTGTTTTCAAGACTGCATTAATATCTGGCGAAGTAATAACATAACATCACGTCTATATTCCACAAAAGGTAACGCAGAGGGGCACATATAGTACACCCACATTTCACCAGTTATGTTTAAGTGAAATGTAAAAGGGTGCGAGCCTATTACCATCAAACGGGCAGATATCCAGACTCCCGGCTTCTACGGGCTAACGAAATAATGTCGTCAATTGTATATGTCAATTTTATACACGTATTTTTTTGTTTTTATTAAACTAGATGAGGTCGTTGTGTCCTAGCCAACTATTTGGAGAAGACATCGAAACAAACTCAGAAGTCAATGCCTCACAAGACAACCTTATCTTATTGCATGCTTTGATAATGTCAGTTAAAAGACGCGCCGATACTAAACATAGATATATATCTACCTAATAATTACGTGAGATCTGGGGATTTATATCCTTGTCTTCCTCTAGCTTTGACTGCGTCTTTGTTTGCATTGAATTAATTCTGTACATTCACGGAATGGATTTTCCAAGATACATAGGTTAATACACATCAATAGTTACATAGCTGGCGAAATGTGGGTGTACTATAATAATAGGTACTCCTCTGCCTAACCCTTCGGGGAATATAGGCGTGTTGTTATATTACACAAATTGACTTGAATTTGTTGACGGCACGGTTGGCGTAGTGGTTAAGCAATTGACTGCTACGCTGCGTGTCGCGGGTTCGATTCCCGCACGGAACAAATATTTGTATGACCTACATGTAGTCGTTCCGGGTCTGGCTGTTTAAGTATGTCAGTTTAAATGTTTGTAAACGCACGCACGATACAGGAGAAATCCCTAGTGTGGGGCAACGTTTAAAAAAAAAAAAACATCAAATGTTATGAATCATATGAGATGGGTCCTGATGGGCACCGCCGGATGCAACATGTACCTTCCTACCAAGTGCATTCAGTTTCGAGTAATTTTACGAAGCATGTGAATTTTGATTAGATGGTAGTTAAAACAAAGGCGTTTTTCGCCAAAGCACGGAAGACAAGGTGAAATAATACATCTTTTTAGGGTTCCGTACCCGAAGCGTGCCAAACGGAACCTTATTACTAAGCCTTCGCTGTCCGTCGGTCTGTCTGTCTGTCATATATATACGTAGACAATTGACATTTTCAAAGATTATGTCTATTGCCGTTTTTGTGAATGTATTATGTTAGCCCTTTAAGAATTAACTCTGTAAATTATGGTAAAAACCGCATCAAAATCAATTGAGTAGGTAGATTTGAAACACCAAGCGGTCAAAATGGAATTATCCGAAAAAGAAGTGAAGTTACCGACATAGCATGCAGAGTAAGCAAGCTGCAGAGGGCTGACCATGTTTGTCAAAAGAACGATGGCCAGTGGAGCAAACGAAACCTTGGATTGGAGACCGAGTATCGGCAAGCGTGGCGCGTGACGCCACCAGCTGAATTTAGAACTGATGACATTAAAAAGGTGGCTGCTTGGAACAGACTGGATGCAGCTGAAAACCAGTCTTTTACGAGTGACTGTCTAACTGACCTGAACAACTCAGTAACTGGGTAATATGATAGGTACCCCTTAGTAAGACTGGTTGTCAGACTTTCGGGCTTCTGACGACCCGTAACGACTGTCAAAGATCTACGAATGGCAGCCGGGACCAACGGCTTAACGTGCTTTCCGGGGCACGGAGGAGTCTCGGTATGTAAAGATGCTCGTCCATCCACGAACCAACCCTGGCAAGCGTAGCTTAACCTGATGGATCGACTCGTGCGGCTGTTATTAATTAGCCACGAGCTCCTCTTTGTTCAATACTATTCCATCTTTTTCCTTTTTTTCGTTCTTTCTTTATTGTAGAGTATGTAATAAAATAAGTAAACATCAAGGAGATACATACGACAATATATAATATATATTGTCGTATGTATCTCCTTATCAATTACATTGGAATCATTCGTACATATTATGTACGAATGATTCCAATGTAATTTATGTGGCGCATAAATACTTGCACAGTAAAACTGTTCGTGAAGAAAATTATATTTATGAAGCTATACTTATAACTATGAATGAGAGACATCTGAATACAGATCGGGGAACATGTGAATCTTAATACTGATCTACCCCGACTATGATACAGTAATACGTGTTCGATTTATTGCAAGTGTATCGGAAAGTTATCTCATTATGGAGTAGTATGTTAGGCTTATCTGTTAATATATTATTATATTAGCTTGCTTCCCTCCAACCTTAAGCTACCTCAAATTGCTTAGCAAGATCCTCCGTTATATCGAAACTACTGAAGCATTAATTTAGAAATGAATATAATTATGTTAAAGTTGAGGATTAATGCTAAGTACTATGTGAGACGAACACGATTCCATAAAATTTTCTCGATACAAAAAAAAACCAAAGTTACCTCCAAACCGAACAATAAACCGCTGCTATTGAGAAGTTACTTCAAATTAGATCATGAAACTTTGCATAATAACTGAACTATAAAGCAGCGAGTATGTGTATTTTTTTTATTACCATTATTTTCGCCGTAAAAAGCAATTACCTAATCTATTGGCGCTTTGGAGCCGCCGCCGTCTCGCTCGCACTCAGTCCACGAGTATTATGATACGAGCGAGATAAAAACCTGAGGTTGTATGCGCTCTTAAGGCTCTCGCAAACAGGCGCGACGTGACGGCGCGATGCGACTATGGCGGAACAATTTCTATAAAAACTTCACGGAAGAACAATGACCACTTGACCAGCGTCGCGGCGCGGCGTCGCGCCTGTTTGCGAGAGCCTTTATTAGTCTTACAACCAGTCTTACCAAGGGTTTTCCTGTTCCCCAGAAATTGGGTTGTGGAGGTCAGATAGGCAATCGCTCCATGTAAAATACTGATATTCAGCTGCATCCGGTTAGAATGGAAGCCGACCACAACATAGTTGGGAAGAGGCTAGGCAAGATACAGCAGGCAGGCATACTCTGTAATAGGTACCTACATTATTTCTAAGATTTATGGTGTATTTTACCAATTTTATTTTTGAATAAATTTTCTTATTATAATAATTTTTGAGTTTGGTTCCCTCTATTTCGTAACAAAGTGACTGTACTTAAAAATGATTCTTACACGCAGATGGAATAACGTGTTTAAACGTTATTTTAAGACTAGAATTTCGGAGTCTGGATTTGTGCCTGGTTGTTGGCAATGGGCTAGTCCCTTGTTACATGGGACTTAAACATACTGGCGAAATGATGTATATGACATGTACTCCTGTGCTCAATCCTTCGGGGAAATAAGGCGTGATGTTATGTAATGACTGTGTATGTGTATTTCCAGTAAAGGTATGTTAAGCAATTACACGCAGTAAAAAACACGCCAATACTCTACAGCTTTTACTATTTGCCCAATAAGACCATCCATCAAGGCTGTTACCCTGATGAAACTGCCCCCGTAAAAACCTAACGATTTCAACGTTGAAAAATGTCACTAACGATGCGCAGATTGCAATACAAATACGTGCACTAAAATGTTCGAAAACTAAAATAAATAAAACCTTTTTTCCAACAAAAAAAACTGACTTCCAAAACCACACAACAAAGTGCAAAAGTTGTTTTCGGAAGTCGGTGGCTTTGATTGGTTGTTTGATTCTTTTTTTTGTTTTTTTTTTGAGAAATAATATCACTTCACGATTTTGAGAGAATAAATTAAAAACCGAGTACCCTAAGTAGAAAATTAATTCATGTAATAACAGAAAACCCGTGAAGTATCGCAATATTACTTACTACCCCAGCTTTCTAAATTTAAATCAGAAGACGAAACTTGAGGTTCATAACAAGCTTTTTTATTATCTTGGCGAAGCGAAAACTCTCCAGTGGAAAGAGTGAAAGCATATGGTGGTTAATACGAACGTGTCTACATACGATCATTGAAATTTATTAGTCTTAAATATGTAATTTTTGCTGCTGTTTTAATGTAGTTAAAGAAGCTACACTTTTTTTTTTAATATAGGTGTCTACCTATTTTCTTTGAAAAGTTAATATTTTATCTAGTGTAAAGGAGTTTCATGAATTTTGATGTAGGTAAAAGGTGCACCATATTATTAGAATGTTCTGAATATTCTGCGCTCAATCTGTACATACTCGTATATAGCCGCGTTATCACTACACTACCGAGCGAACATTTCACGCCCCAAACTAAGCGGTTAATTAATGATTCAATCTTCTTTTGCACTTTCAATGGTGTATCTCATAATTCCGGCTATGTATTTTAAAGCATCGTTTTATTGCGTTATTTTTTTTCTTGTAATCTTTGGTTTGCGGGTCCCATATGCGTAGATGGGCTCTATAATTATCAATTACTTGCAAAGATTTTTTTCTTGATTCCATTCCATATTCGCGTAGAATACCTTTAAAAAAAATCGAACTCTCGAGCACGTCCAACGTCGAACGAATGCACAGAGCAACTGCTCGATCGCCGGTGACGTTGTTTCCCCTGAATGAATGAGCGAGCGAGCAATCGTTCGCCGAATCTAACCGATCATCAATGAACAAATATGTTCGCTCCCTTAAGTGTTTATTTACCGCGCGAACAAACGCTTGCTCGCTCAGAACTGTTCAGAACCTTAAATGAACGCGCAGCTTATTAAAGCCGCTTTTTTTAATTTTTTAATTGTTATTTTTATACGGACGCTTTTAACGTGCACGTCTTTCTACATTGTTCTCACATGTATAATTTCAACATGAATGATGTAACAAATATTTTGTAACATAATATTTTTGATTTAAAAGAGTGTCCGTGGAGTTTCTTGCCCGTTCTTCTCCATAGGTACCTACTACGCTTTGGAATGGGCAACTAGCTTCATCTTTCTGACTGACCGACCCCTTGACAATTCAAAAGTGCCTGTAATTGGTTTATTTGAAATAAATGCTTTGAGTTTGAGTTTTGAGTTTGTGTCCGTCTGACCGCGTTGTTCTTCTAAACTACGGAACGGATTTTGATGCGGGGTTCACCATTATTTAGTGAATAGTAGTTAGTAGTGGTTTATGGAGAAATATTATAGCCAGTAGGAATATTATAATTACCAATATACATATCACAAAAATACAATTACCTATTCCAATGTCTCAGTTACTTTAGAAAAATAACACAACAATTGCCTGTTATAAAATCACCGTCACCAAAAAAACATTGTGTAGTTATTGGAATGCTGGGTAACAGATATTGACTGACCGTAGTATTCGATACAAAACCAGTCTGCTACGCTAATTGAACTTGCGGCCATATACTGAAATCAGACACTTGTATTTTGGAAACAAATATCCGGCCGCGGCAGCGTGTCTGTCATGGTTGTTACATGGGAAATCGAATATCACATTAAAGGGGTTATTGTTATGTCACAATATACTGTAGTTTGGTCACAGGGATATAAATTCTGTGTAAATTTTTCAGTTTTTTTAATGTTTGTAATCTTTGAAAGGTACGGTAAAAAACAAAAGGGGGTGCTACATGAAATAAACATTTTTTTTAACTAGCAAATGCCTTGTGCGTTGCAATGCTTTTTTTTAATAATGTTTGTTTTAGTAGTAATTTTTGTTAAGAACCTTCTCCGGCGCACACATAACAACTTACCAAAGTGTCATCACAATCGGTCGAGCCATTTTCGAGTTTTTGCGAGACATACGCAAGGCAATTGATTTTTATTTATATAGAAGATAGATGGATAATTATCTTTCGGAGGGGCTCGTGGCTAAGTAATAACAGCCGCATGAGCGGCACCGGTTGATCGATCAGGGGCTTAAGTCTACTAATTTATAAACGTCACAATGGTGTCATAATGGTTAGTTTTTGACAGTTTTTGTATGGAAAATCTGTCAAAAACTAACCATTATGACACCATTGTGACGTTTATAAATTAGTGTACTTAGGCCCCAGGTAAATCAATCAAATCAAATCATTTATTTCCAGATCATAAAAGCCAATTTGTTAGTAATTACATACACGTCTTAAACAGTATTTTAGTACATACCATTGAGAATTCATAATGAGATCGAGGCTCAAGGCATTATTGCATAAAAACAACACATCACACAAGGACATAAAGACAGCACGACACCAAATTGACATAATAAAAAGACAATATGACACTAAATTGACATCCTATTCCCCGGCCGAATCACATAGATACTCCAGTGACCTGCAGCTCAGTGAGCCGTCCGAAGATCATGCTGTCAAGTCGTCCTGCACAAACACTGACCGATTAAGGTGTTAGAGCTTTTCTTTTTAATCCAGTAGAAACAAAGGTATTTTTTATCTAATGACGACAAAACAAAACAGATTTTCTGAACTCAAGATTTGACATGTCAATCAACTACAGCTGATTATTGGGTCATATAATGAGCCTAGAAAAAAAAATTGTCTTGTTTTGTCGTCATTAGGTTTCGATATTCATAACGTCTGTGAAGTTTCGCCAGCTAATTTGACCCCGTATACGTTTAGGTTTAACATAAAAACAAATATATAAGTTTGCTCCATGCGTCAGGTGTTAACGGTCCCATGAGAATTAATTGAGGGTAACGGATAACTAAATGGTGCTCCAAACTGCCTGTGTTTGTGCACAGTTATAATCTTCACATAACATATTAATGTTACGAGTATAATGGAAAACAGCCAAACTAAAGTCTAGGTACTTTTGATCAGCTGATATATTTCTTTATAATTATCCATAACCACTAATCAAACATTTTTATTTGCATACTTAGCTATTAGTGTGAACATACAAATCAAAATAAAAACCTATAAAAGTCAACTCACAAGTAAAAGTGCTGCACGGGATCGGCATCTCCTCATCGGCTCGTCGTCAACCCAACGTAAGCACGTAACCGGATCGACTCGAGTATCTCCGAGGCGACGAAGCTTGCCGCTGGCCGACACCTCGCTGTTAGGTGAAGTTAGCAACGACCCTACGTAAAGATACGGCTTCTTAGAAGAACGGTGGCCGCCCACATAGCATCCGCAATTTTACGGCTACATGACGTCCTGAAACGTTATTTATGAAAATAAGTGGCTGTGTTTTCCTAGAGAACGTTTTTTGTCACCGTAATGTCAAACCCCGGTGCCATCATTTTCATGACGGCTGTCACAGTGGCCGTTATGTGGCGGCCACCGCTCTTCTAAGAAACCGTAGCTTGAACGAGGTGACGGCTTACAGTAAGCGGGTCGACGCCGGTGTGACGGCCCCGCGAAAACAGAGGGCCAATGCCCGTATTTTTAAGCATTCGCATTCTGTCAAAAATACATTCAATTTACCAACATTTTTAACAAGTTTGACAGATTGCGACTTGAATGTGAACGTTTTTAAGTACGAGAATTGGCTTGCAGGTGATACGTAAAATCGGAAATAGTCAAATGAAAAACAACTAATACCGATAAATACTTTAAAAAAAATAACCGACACCGTCTGTTGAGTCAGCTAGTAAAATATAGATGTTGAAATTAGTAAAAATAACGAAACAAAACACGTCTAGTTCCAATTGAAATCTGCTAACAATACCAAAAGTTATTGATCGTAAATGGCCGACAACGTTTGACACATTACTTATATTAGTCTGTCACGTAACGGAGACTCAAGGACGCTTTGAAAGGCTCCCGTCTGTCGGCAAGGTATAGGTAGTAAGTACATAGTTGTACCGGAAATCGGAAATAAGACGCTGGCGCTGGAGGTCTGCTGACGCTGAAGAGAATGCTTAAAAATATACGCGCAAAATAAACTTATAAATGGCTAAGAACATACTATTTTAAGTAACGACTGAAATAATCATTACCTAGGCTTTGTTTTGAAGGAAAAGGGTTGGTTTTTTTTTCTTTTGAATAGGTATTGTAGATATAGAAAAAGTGTCGAATTTTTAATGGATATTTTTATTTAACCCTAAGGCTCAATTCACACTGAAAAAGCAGCGGCCGGCAGCGACGCGGCGAGCAGTTTTAATGACAAGATCTTTAAACTTTACGGCTCGTACACATGGCGCGATATTGCGGGCGCGACAGTCAGCGCTATCCTTGTCGCGCCCGCGATATCGCGCCAGTGTGTACGAGCATTTATGTGCAATATCAAAAATATAATATTTTCTCAAAAAAAATATTTTCCGAATTAAAAAAAGGCATTTTCTTTATCTTTTCTATTTTGTTACAGTTGTGTGCGATAATAGTATGTTCTAAGGTGAAAGCCTACGTGCAGCTGCAGTGTAATTTCTTTATGGCTAGATCGTTATAGATTATTAAACTTATAATATACTATTACTGATAATTGGGCCTGGTCTAAAATAATTAAAGACTAGGAAATTTTTATGAAGTCTAAAACAAAATGTAAATAAGTAGTTGAATACGTGAGATAGTTTGTATCGACCATAAGTTTCATTTAATTCAGAAACGATCCGGTGAACAAGCAGTTTCTGGGACATGCACAATTACAATAACAGGGTATCTAAACTTAGACAGGTAAACTTAATACATTGTTAGTAGATAGTAGGTATACTTGACAAAGGAATATATTGTGAATACGTGCTACGTACATACCTGTTCTGTCTCATAGGTATGAAAACTTATTATAATGGCTTCAGCTTCTCTTGAGTCAACATGATTAAGTTTCCTTTTTAATTAAGTAAAGCTACTGACAACAAGGGTAGTGTCGTGGTAGGTTATCCGTGGAGCTGAAAGTACTTACTAAAAAAAGTTTTCGAAGAAGTTTTTGTTGGGCGAACGAACTATAATTATTGAAAAACTAGAATCACAAGAACTCAAACAATCATTTCTTGAAAACTACTAAGTTGTACAATTACCTAGTCTGTATCAAAGTAAAGTCAATCAATCTGGCTATAGCCTTTTTCTAACTATCTTGAGGTCGGCTTCCAATCTAACGGTTAGCAGCTGAATACCAGTATTTAACATGGAGCGACTGCTTATCTGACCTCCACGACCTATTAACTGGGTAACATGATACCCCTTAGTAAGACTGGTTGTCAGAGTTTTGGGATTCTAACTACCCGTAACGACTGTCAAAGATCTACGAATGGCAGCCGGGACCAACGGCTTAACGTACTTTCCGAGGCACGGAGCGGTCTCGTTGTGTAATGGATGGTGAATGACTGCACCCATCCACTCACTATACTCTGTTTACAATTATGATGATGTATTTCACACAAGCTAAATGTTTATTTTGGAGTTTTTCTGTTGAATTTCTTATTCTGTATATCGAAAGTTGTTTTTTTGAATTATTATAGACATGACGGAGTTATTTTGTTTCGTTTTACTTGTAACGGCATGAGAAAACATGAATGGTTGTTTAAAATAAAACGGAGGCACAGTGTTAAAACTGCCGGGAAAAGGTTTTGTTAGTGATAATATCGCCCTAAAGCTATCTCAACGTTGGAGAAAGGATGAAGGATGTATGCATAGAGCTTCATAATAAAACATTCGCTTATTCTGGCAGCATCGATGTAGCTCGACAGTTTGTTTGGTTAACTTAAGCTTAACTGAATCTACCCAGTTTCCATGAAATAGCTCAAGCTTGGAAATTTTGATGGGCTTCTCCATCCATTACCCGTAGGTAATGGATGGAGAAGTTCATCATAATTTTCAAAGAGCAATTTACTAATTTTTAAGTAATAAAACATCCATATTGGACGGATGGATGACCCCTGTAACACAGGTTTTCCTAGCATGGGACTAGGACCATTAATTATTTTGTAACAGGTAATTTACCTGCTTAAATTAATTTTTATGACAATGTTTTTATTATAATAAATGTTAATATTAATGTTCCACCACAAAAAAGACACAATAATTATGTTTTTATGGAAAAAGTCTACAAAACGAATATCAGCAGCTGTTCTATAAAATAAATGCGCCATAAAACAATTTTAGGTCACGAACTGAATATTGTATTATATTAGGTAACTGACGAAATACTGCATAATTATAGTTCTTTTTAGTTTCATACAGAACAAACACTTGTTCGGTTTATTTTCACAGTAATATTGTTTCACGGTCCAAACAGGCATTTTCTTTATTGAAAACGTTTTTATTCAGTTTTCACGCCAAATATTCTTAGTTAAAGGTATTTTTTACTATTTGGAAATATCATGCACTAACGCTCGTTCTGTTTTAATAAAATTCACGGTTTACTTGTATGTATGTAATTGAAATATTTGGAATTTCTCTGTGAATACAGCCAGCCGGCAGCCCTGTTGCTTTGTGTTCGGACAAACGCATATTTCATAGATATTACACGCCCTGGGGGGCTATTCTATGGACCGCCAGCAAGCGAACACACTGCTGATATTTTTCATAATATTTTTCCAAAATCAAAGCCTGCTTTCCAAAGGGGAATTAACGTTTTATCATTACTTCCTGCTAAAAAAATATGAATACATATCTGATCTGTTCATGTTCAAATTCTTTATAGTTCGTAGTACAAATGAAAGTTTTTACATCTTTTCTAGGCGTTTTTATTAAAAATAATCTTCATTTATTAATTCTACTAAAACATTTTTAGTTGATATTGCTTCACATTGCAAACACTTCAGCTTAACTGGTTTAAAAAAAAATCCTGTACGACATGGCGATAAGAAGCTTCTATTATATCACATTAAATTTAACTCCATATGAAATGGCAGCAGTCTCGAAAGACTACCAACATTTTGGTAGTAAGTTAGAACATGTAGCTTCACAACAAAATGCTGTGCTACCGTTACTAAAATGCATTACGTGCTGTATAATGCCTAAACACAAAATATCTCAGGGCGAACACAGCAGAGGTAAACTAATGTATGTTAGAAATTCCTAACTTTGTCTAACGTTAACTTAATTAATTAATGACTTAAGGTACGTTTAAGTATGCACATAAGGGTCTGTTACGTTGCTTAGTGTTTTACCTTAAAACTGGCTTGATAGATGGCCACCTTCAGCATTGGCAGCTATTTGTATAAATTCACTAAAAACAAGCCACGACACTTTGAATGGAACGATAATCTTTCATCACAATACAGAGGGATGATTCGGCTTTGGCTTCTGCACTTAAGGAAATAAATTCGAACTGTAGTATTTCAAAGGGGTGCAAGCTTTATGCAAATCACTGTTCATCTAAGTTTCAAATGTCTACAGCTTATTGACAGACATAATGTTAGTAGGGAACAGGAACTAAAGTTTGCACAGTATTTTATTTTAAGAAAGAACGCTTTTCACTGTAAAAAGAAAGAACTCTCCTAAGGAAAAATGTCTACATTGTGCGGTATTGTGCTAAAATAAGAGTGGAATAACATCACGCCTTGTTTCCTGGAAGGGTTGGGCAATGGTGTACTGATAGTACACCCACGTTACCCAAATAAGATGTGTGCTACATAAGTTCAAGACAAGTTTTTAAACTGACTAACCACGCTGCGGAGTCTTTCCTTATCCTCGTTGAACACTAAAGATAGTTACTAAAAATTCTATTTTCAGAACTCCATCAAAGGCATATTTACAATACCAACGTCCAACGCTAGCAAGCTATCTAGGTCCAATGTTGGACATAGTTGGCTATCAAAACGGTCAGCCAGAGAGTAAGTAGGGCGAAAACTGGAGAGCTAGCCATTTCAAACACATGTTGCTCAATTACTATACCACACGCCTTCCCAAATAAAGGGCTTGGTTTAAGTCTAGACCAGATGCGGTTGACATCAGTATTTAGTATCCGTTAAGCTTGTATTCACGTACGTAATACAAACGAGTTTGTAAGTAGGTCCAACGTTCCCTAAGCAAATAATGATCACCCATCCAGACTGTTTGCTAAGTATTCGATTCATACGGTTGATATTAAACCACTTCTACTTTCTGTACCAATATCCAATAAGGTGGCTATCATTGTTGAAATAAGGTTTAACTTTCTCAATAACGGACCGAATTTTCCACAATTCAAACGTGTATAATAATAGTTTTTAGTAGAATAAATGAAAATGAGTGTGTCATCATACATCAAAGTTTGATTTAACTCGTGCACTGTCTACCGAGCGAACCAACCAGTTGGTTATCATCCCGGTAGGCTCCGAGAGTGGAGGAAATGAGTTGTACCGTGATGCTGTGGCGTCGACCTAATAACCAGGTCATACCGGTTGCTCGCTATTTTTAATAGATTCACGTGCTTTTAATTTAATAAATTAACTAGTGACCCACCCCTGCTACGCACGGTTTTTACAACTTGAAAAAACATCGACATTTCTATATTTTGTGTAAGTTTCATATAATGCACATAAACCTTCTGGAATTTAATCCTGTAAAATCCGTTGCGAAGTTTAGAAAAACAACGCGGACATACAGACAGCCGCGAAAAGCGATTTTCATTAGAAATATAACGCGCTACTGCTGGGTTCGATTCCCAGGTCGGGCAAAGTGTTATTGGGATTTTCCATCTGGAATTTTTCAGTAGCAGCCCGGAGTATGAATTTGTGCCCGGCTGATGGCAATAGGCCCTATTACATGGGAATTAAACAAAACTGGTGAAATGTGGGTGTACTAAGGATCACCTCTGCCCAACCCTTCGGGGGAACAAGGCGTGATGTTATGTTATGTTAAATATAATAGATTATTAACCAAATACACTGGGCTATGAAGAAAATCTTCAAGAGTATACTTCACACACACACAACTTAAAAACAAACGCTATGGAGATCTGCCTGATGCCGTGTCTAACTTGAGCTTGCCAAACATACGGCCTCTAACAAAGAAGTATCTACAAAAATTAAGAGTTTGCCAGAGAGCAACAGAGAGAAGCTATATGGGTCATAAACGAATAGAGAGAGTCAGAAACAGCTCAATACGAAAAGAAACCAAGGCTAAAAACGTAATCAAACAAACACTAGCACTAAAATGGAAATGGGCTGGATATTTACAAAGAGGCAGATGGACCCAATCTATAACAAACTGGTATCCTATTAACTAAAAACGAAGACGTGGTAGACCCAACAAGAGATGGAGTGACGAGATACAAGGTTTAATAGGAAAGACATGGAGCAGACTAGAGATAGAACAAGATGGAGGAGGGTTTTACCGCACCAGGCTGTTCTTATACGGAATTTAAAAAAAATTAAAGTACTCAAATAAATTAAATAAAAAAATATTCTACTAACTATTATGAATTTATGTACTCACAATAATAATTACTAATCATTGCAATGTATAATTTATTCGATTTTACATTTATTTATTTCTGTCATTTGTCTTCACATTTAAAGTAATATTTATTCAAATTTTGATTGGATATAATTGGAATGAAGTTTGAAATTAATTAATTAATTCTAATCTACTCTACTAACTGTGATAATATTAGTATTAAGTAAACAATAAGGCTCGCCCCCTATTTCATGGGACTGAAACATAACTGGCGAAATGTGGGTGTACTATTATATTGTAATTTATTGAAATATATTTTTTATTCATTAATTATGTATCTATGTATTTTGTAATTGTAAGGAATCAATAAAAACTTTTATATACCTATATATTATATAGATTTTACTAATACCTACATGTAGGTATAGATTATGGATATTTTTTAAATATGACACGTAAACAGTGGGTTTTTTTTAAAGCTGGGATGGAATGAGCTGTGTTAAGTTATACCAGATTTTTCCTATGACCCTTGTTAATGGGATACTTCATCGGGCACAATTCCAATGAGACTGAACTTTTATAAATCAAAATTTATCATTGCTTAGCATTCAAATCAAACCCAAGCCATAAAGCAGAGGTCTCTCTAGCAACCACTACACCCGAGTTAGTATTTTTTATCCACCTTTTATAGACACAAACGATTGATTTCAGCAAAAGAAAACAAGGAGGACCGATGACTTGGTGAAGACCGTAGGACTCCTCTGGATGCAAGAAGCACCATTCCGGTCGAAGTGGCGATGTTTGGGGAGGCCTATATCCGGAAGTGGACTTCTTTCGGCTGAAATGATGATGATGATGTTAAGACTCCCACAAAATACTTTACGGATACATACGCCTCATGATCTTATTTCACGAAATTCCATTTGCAATACCAAAAATGGCCTAGTGGTTTCTTTGCAGACCCATTATATATTTTATCTCCCTTGAAAATGCATACGTAAGACAATTAAGATAGAGGCAGCAAAAGATTTATGTAGAACGTAGCGGGGTCAGTTAATTATCTCTGATTACATTGTAAGTAGTTCCTGGTACAATCGGGGAGCTAAGGCGACGCTTTGAGCGTGTTAGCAAGAAACCTACGATTTTTTGTACAATATCGAGATTACTGTTTTGTTACTATAGAATTATTATTATACTACTGCATATGTGAATAAATTACACGAATAAAATGTGGGATTGTTAGTCGCGTCCTTATAATATTCATGTTGTACAACGAATAAAAAAGTATTTTTAATGTTTTTATTAGTGTACTGTCTCATTGCTCAAATGCCCAAGGCGGGATGCTCATTACGGGGGAATGCTCGCGGTGTGGCCACATCTTTATATCTCATTGAAAGGTTCGTTTGCTATTGTTTGTGACTACCAAAATATGTAAGTTCGTCAGTACATAATAATGTTGGTAGTCATAAACGCATATTAAATTGTTCTAAATTTCATTATTAATCTAAAAGTAAATATTATGTGTATTATAAGGTTGAAATGAATGATAACGGGAATGATAATAAAATGTACAAAATATGCTTTCACTATTATTATAAGCACAGCTTTAAGATTCACTGAAATCTGCATAAATTGACGCCACTCTCCCGAATTTAATATTAACTAATACTATAATAGGTATTGATCGTAATTAGTGCTATTTCACGTCACGCTGGATTTTCAAGTGATTGTTGTTATCCTAATTGAAAATATTGGATTCTGCGAAACATAAATGTGATCTAGAAGTTTTTAATTAGCTTAACGTAAATTACTTTTTAGAGCAGTGGTGGCACAGTGGAAACGGCCGCGACTCACGAGTCGTAGGTTCGAACCCTAACAGGCGCTTTACTTTGTATAAATTATCTCATAACAATTGCTCTAAAAATATCATGTCCCAGAACCAAAAAACCGAAGACATGATTGTGGTGACACGTGGTGAATTGGTGGATTACGGCCCACTCCCTCTCACATGGCAGAGAGGAGGCCATACAGGCCTCCTCTCCCAGCAGTGGGAACATTATAAAGGCTGATTATGCTTTTGCTAATTTCTTTAATAATCGAAGTACGATTCATTTGATCTACATTTCATATATATTCGGTTTTTATACGACATTAAATGAAACTTCGTACCTGTATCTAACTTAAATGTAATGACGTTCCCATTAAATCCCACGTTCGTGACGTTCTCATTCGTTTTAGTTGACGTGTATGTATTTTAAATTTTATTTATTTGAATAACATCTGTATGTATTTTACATTTGATTTGAATTATTTTTATGTAATGTAGGTAATGAACTTTGTCTGAAATCAATGAATAATTATTATTTTTAAATCAAATACCTACATAATATCCAATTAGTCGGCTGATTGGCAAAACTCATAGTCGGCCCAGCTAACTACTATTAAGATTATTGGAAAAAAAACTTGTTTAATTTCGATATTTGGATTTAACTCTTTGATGTTATTAAACTACTCCTATTATGCATTAGTATTTCCAGTGTTTTCATTTATTATCGCATTGTCGTCGCCGTAAAGTGCCTTTAACTTTTTTATAAATATAAGTTTTATTTTTAAATCTTCCTTTTAATTAGAACATAATATTATACAACATAAGATGATATTTATATAAACTTAAGAGAGGTGATAGACTCCTAAATGTTCTATATTCTTCATACAGCTTTATTAAAACACCCTCCTTTTGATCTTCGCCACAGTCGGGTAAAAAACCGAGCTAAATGATTAAAGCCCACGAAAAAAAACGAGCCTAAAAAAGAGAAAAACCATTATAAATTGCTGTCAAATCCATGCATGATTAAAAACCGAAGGCTTCGTTCAAACTCAAACTCTTTATTGTACAAGCATTCAATAAGAAAGAAAAGAAATAAGTACCTTGTCAAATGTCTCGACGAAGTTAACAAACATTGACGTCACGAACAAATTACTTATCTCAAGGGGGAATAAGATAAAAGAGGCTTCGGAGGCAACGAACAGTAGATCCAGTGAAGTGGAGACTTAAAATTGTAACGTGTAAAAAGTACATAGGAAATATTTGTCAGTACTTATAAATGTTTAAAGTTTATTCAATCTCCTGGATTTATTTTTTGAGTTTTACCTAAAATGAAATCAAAGCGTTGCGCACCTGCTTGAAAAAGACAAAAAATAATTTCTGGAAAAAATCACAGGGTTTGACATTACGAAAAAAACCGGCCAGGAGCGAGTCGAGCTCGTAAGGTATAGTTTGCTTCGGATCCCTACCGAACTACACCTGAGCTGTCTGTGGAGCGGTCGCTGGCCTGTTGTGGTTTTGTATTGCCCGTAATTACTAAACCTGAGCTAGCTCCTAAACTAAATATCTAAATCTGACTGAGATTTAGATGTTAAGGGAAATAACCCTTTAAATAGGCCTAATGAGATGTTGTTTTCAAATATCCACTTACTTTGTACTTTTTATTATGAATTCGGAGTAAGATTTAGTAATCCATACTTAATATTATTTAAATGCGAGAGTAACTGTGCCCACCTGTGACCACTGAACAGATTGTTATGAAATTTGACAGATACGTGGACCTGGGACCTGGAGAAAGACGATTAATTTTGATTCCGGATATTTGTATTAAACAATTATGAAATCGAAATACCGAAGTCGATTACATCATACAGGTTAAAAAGAGAGTGAGTAAGTTCTCTATGAAACAAGATATCTTTCCTGGACTGGGGTAGTTACAGGCTATTATGATTTTTATTTCGATGATGGATCGATAAATCGTTACTAAATATTACAGCGTCATTAGAACCACGAGAAAATAAAAGGTAAAATAAACATCCGCTAATTGGCATCTTATCTATACCTATCAAGTGAAGTTTCGTCAAGTAATTTATTTATAAAGTATGTTAGTTATTTATTTTAGTAAAAAGTTTAAGTAGTTTAGTAATGTACATTTATTTTTTAACGTTTAATAAAGATAGTTTTCAATGATTTATACATATATATTTAAATTACCATAAAATATTATCAACTTACAATAGAAGACTTTAGACGTAGCCAATGCATTTTCTGTAAATTTTATGTTATTTTACTAGCGAAAATGACTTGTGTCGTAGGAGTATAAAACAAAAATACATTATAATTTAGGATTGTGATCATGTTTATAACTTTTAGAATAAATATTTTAATCTATGGAATGTTTATGTTCAAAAACATGATTCTTTTTTAATTACATATTATAATCCGCCGCAAAAACCCGGTCTTTTGGTAAGCTTATGTGCGGCAACGGGTCTAACACGCGGAGACCCTTTCATATTTAATCTAAATGGGAAAGATACTAACCTTATATAACTAGAGAATGATGCGCAGGTACCTAATGTTTA
The DNA here is from genome assembly GCA_914767815.1 of Eupsilia transversa. Taxonomy (NCBI): domain Eukaryota; kingdom Metazoa; phylum Arthropoda; class Insecta; order Lepidoptera; family Noctuidae; genus Eupsilia; species Eupsilia transversa. Next base: position 6,968,425 of record OU611880.1, read on the forward strand.
ATAGAAATAATAGGGCAATAAAACAAACGCTTATAAAAAAAAAGAGATAATAGTTAACGTTAGTTAGTTTGCAGCCAACATTTATTAAAATTCATAAATTTCATAATACTGAAGACCGATATTTTGATCCAGCAGCAAATCATTAACCGAATAAATTAATTCCATAATATCATGTAATACCTAGTTCAAAAACTGACATTCTAGAAACATTTAAACGTACAGGGCCTATAGATAAACGGGTCCTCAAATACCTACACTGAATTTAAACCGTCACACAAACTATAAAATTGTTAAAAAGCAGTAACCATTCATTTTAATTAACGACCGTAAGCGCGTAAACGGTATACAACACACAAACACTTACCATGTAACAATCACAGATGTGAACCAAAACAACTCAGTGTTAATCTTTCAATTAACTCACAATTTCACGAACATACTCGTAATTTCACTTGAAGCGTTCACCACAAAAGTTAAAGTCACTTCACTACGTAACCTCGATACTCGTAGCTCGTAGTAAGCTCGAACCTCTCGCTACGCTGCTACGCCGCGCTCTACGCCGGCACGTGCGATCCCCGTAGCTGAGTAGATAAACTGGAGTACAGCCGCTACGAACTAAAGTTCCGAAGTTTACCGAGCGCTGCCGAGCGCCACCGAGACTTTGTAAGCCGTGATTGATATCAAATGAAATGTGAAGAATGAGTAGTTCTAGAGAACTCTTTGTTTTAAGGATTATGTTTTTTGCCGCCGCCGCGCGGTGTCACTACGATCGTATATCTTTTGAAGAAAAGCATTTTCCTCAGCTGTAGTGAGTTTTGATAAAAAAATACTTAGTTTTAGATAATGTAATAGGGTAGGAAATGTCAAATCTTCCGAGAAACAGATCGTACTTTGTGTATACTTTAGATGAATTTTATATCGTCGTAGTACAGTCATATAAAGCTCAGACCACGTTTCCAGTTAATTAGGTCGGTAACAAGTTAAGTAATTTTATCCACGCGTTATTGGATTACCTAAATGATTTGCTCTCACCTGCTGGGGGATTTGTCGTAATATTAACTTAAATTTGTTAAAGCATACATAACCTTTCTATAGACCTTCATTGAGCAAAGGGGTTCAAACTTTTTATTATGGAAGCTGGCATAGCCACCCATCGCCATTTTGGCTTCTCGTCACAGATGTGGCGCACAATGTAACTAGCATACAAATCGGTAGAGGTCAGTTGAACAAACAACAAATATGAAGAGATACGAAGCCCTGAAGTGTCACGTTGCGAGATCTTTAGTAAAGATCTCATACAGCGATACTTACTTCAGAATATCTCGGATATTGGATATTGGATTTATGGGATATTGTCCGGAGAAGGCAATGTGTAGGGAAGAGTGGAAAGCAATGGGGAGAACTTTGGACAGACTGGGGACAATTAAAAACAGACAGAACAGAGAAGGACAGAAAAAATACTCTGTAACGTGACTCTATTGTTCGCACGGTTTTTGCGACTTGACAAAACATCGAGATTTCTTTATTACATGTAAGTAATTGATAGTACAAAGCCATTGTGAGAGAAAATAAAAATAATAATAAAAAGTTTTACATTAATGTATACATTAAATTATAATACAATATACCCTTTCGCAAAAAAAATCCTAAATGATGGTGAAAACCGCATCAAAATCCGTTGCGTAGTTCAGTAGAACGACGCGGTCACACATACAGATACAAAAAGATACTTCATTTTATAATAATATATAATTATAGATTCCAAATAATGTGAAAAGGGACTTTTCCATTTGCCAACATTTTTGTGCTTTTATTAATAAAATAATTATTAATATACAGAGTTTATTTATTTTTCTCATATCATTATACACCCTACGGCTACCTACCTACGTAAAAATATTTCAATGTTGACATGTAAGTATATTTGTGCTCACTGTGGCAGACAGTAAATATACTGTTACGTTTACATTCTCTGTTATTTATATTAATTTAAATATCATTGTAACGAACAGATAATAACTTGTAACAATTTCTGATTGAATTTTTTTTTACTCTGTTTCGAATACTATTAAGTGCATAGGTATTCATTATATTTTATAAAATCGCGAAATAAAATTATGACTATTTAATTACTTTGTGGTTTAAAAGAAGATATACCTACTGACAAAAAGTGAAAAGAGTATGCTTAGGTGGTTTGCTCATGCTGACCTAACATGACCAGCTTACGTTATACATTACCGGACTTTGCTACATTTGACTTTAGTGAAAACGCGCATTATGCTCAGCCTGTACGATTTAAAAGTTAAGATGGAACTCCATTCAATGCACTTTTACAGTTCAGTTAATCCGCTCCATTTGTTGCGTTTTGTGGGTTTTGTAGCAGGTACTCTAACCTGAGTCCGTCCAAAAGAGTCTCTTAATCCTTATACGAAACTGCAGCGATTGGCATCATAAAAATAAAACGTGAGAATTTACGTTTTTCCAGCTGGCCGTACCAATTTTCCAAAATCATTGAATGCAGTTATCACTTATTCAAAAAGTTAAGGACAGTCTCCTAAGACCGTCTTTCAGTAGCTACAGCGGTTGAGAGCTCACACAACCTCAGGTTTTTATCTCGCTTGCACCATGCTACTCGCGGACTGACATCGACAATAATTGAATTGTCTTCAATTATTTATGTTCCATAATCCTAATCCTTGGTAACCTTAATTAAACAGACTAATATTATAAATGCGAAAGTGAGTTTGTTTGTTTATTTTTGTAACAAACAAACGGTTTCACGCTAAAACGGCTGAACGGATTTAGATGTAATTCGGCTTATGGGGAAACCATGACCTGGGCTTTGACATAATTATGATACTTTATATCGCAACAAATTTTTAAGAAATCCTATCGATGTATCTCTTTGAGACAGACTGTTCAAGACACGATACATTATTCACCATTGTTTTTTCTTAATGGCCAACCAACAATTAAAATTACAAAATAATGTTCTAAAATCTAAGGTTACACTCTCTCTAAATATATTGTATTGTTATACTAGTAACAATTTCTTATAGGCTAGCACCACATGACCCATATACGTAATAATTGTTCCACAAGCACTGTGAAGTGTTTACTGATTTGTAGTTATACAACAACATTGTATCAGTTTGTACGGAAAACCCAAACTCAGCAGCGGATATTTACCGGCTAAGGTTAGTTAGTGTCAGCGCAAACTGTGCGTCTTGTCGCTGCGTCTAGTCAACAAGACGCAGAGTTATAGTTTGTATCTGCATCTTGTCACTGCGACTAGACGCAGAGCTTTCGTTTGTATCAGTGACTAAACGTTACGGCAGACGCCGTCGTGTCGGAAGCGATCATGTTCTTTGAGTAGTCTAGAGAAACGATCGTGTTTTTCATCTTGTGAGTAAATATAGAGCCTGTTGTTGCACTTGCCTTGATGCGTAACATGATAATGCGTATCCGATTGTCGTCGGGCGTGCGCGTGCAGTAGCGAGAGCGTGCGACTTCCCTAGCCTGTCGTTGCTCTGTTACTCGCTTCGAAGTATTCGGAGCTTTAAACAAAATATATTATGAAAATTGTCGGCCGCAGGCTGTCGTTGCGTCTAGACGCCGAGCTGTCGCAGTCGCATGTTTCATAGTACGTATGCTATGTCTTAAGTACGCATTGCGTCTACCCAACGCAACAGTAGATCGAAACCTATTTACTATTAAGGGGACGCATAAGGATGGCTTTACATCAGCAAGTAATTAGTATACGAGCGGCGGACCGATGCCGCATTGAACCAAATGAACCCAAGTAGCGTAGATGTAAATAAAACAAATACAGAAAACAAACTAATCTACCCTAAAGAAAAATAAAAAAGTTAGCCTCGTGTGGAGAGTAGTTTTAATTGTACCCTTTGGATACTATATTATTACTCAGACTCGGAATAATTTAATTAATGACATACCTAATATATGTTTTTTTTTTTACCTGACTACGGCGAAGCAAAAAGGATGGTTATGATTTTGACCGGTATGTATGTATGTTCATTTGTTCCCTCATAACTTCTAAACTCCTTCACATAATTTGACAATTTGACAAATGGGGTATCGTTGGAAGCGTCGTCGACAGATTAAAAATCCGGAGTCACACGTAATCTATTCCATTTATCCCCTAAACACGTCTGACTCCGGATTTTTAATTTGTCTGTGATGACTTGTTTATCCTTTTTAGTTGACTTTTGCCGTAGTTGGGTTTTAGTTTTTATTTATTTTATTTTATTATCTTGTGCTGTCCCGTAAAGGCCTTCACTCCTTCTATCTTTTGCAATACGCGCTTCTTCCTTTCAGTTTTGACGAATTATATCCATGCCACGCATGGAGCGTCGAACGCCACTTAGTAAAAAGAAGAAAACACTACGTTTTCGTACCTACTTTTATAAAAATTCAAGTAACTTTTTAACGGTTGACCCTGTAAAGCTTATTTAATGTGATGTCGTACACAATCGTTCTTCACTATGAATGATTATACAATTATCATTTTTTTCTGATGTTGTTGTTAGTCCCAGTTTTCTAGAAAGCCTATTCTCCGAACTCAAATCAAATTAGACATGAAATATAATACAATTAAATATCTATCTTTAATCAACAATAAATTGGATTCTTAATCGACAGTTTACATCGATGTATTACATCACAAATAAATTAGAGATCCGATATAATCGCGAAAGCTAATAGCAATTATTTTGAGTTAACTACAAACGGAGCCTCTGAAGAAATTATCTTATCGCTGTATACACGACACATATCCAATACACTAAACATTTTAACGCTCGCTCATCTCAACAAGTGCTTATAAATATAACAGCAAATTGCGTTAACCCAAGCTCATGATTTGCGGATATTGAATTTATTATCATTATGGAACCCACTCAGAAGGGTTAGGTGATTAAACCTTCTACCTACCTACCCAAGACAATCGCTTCCCACTTAGGCAATTTGAGAAATTTCAGGAATAGCTTCATTGGGGCCCGAGGCGACGGGAAACTATTGATGTGGCCTTTCGGCGACAACATGAATAAACTTTGACACCACTACTGAGGAATGTTCTCCGTATCTTCGCAATATTTGAAAATAGTTGGTCGGGTATAGTAGTTAGAGTCCGACCGAATTTCGTAGTCGTTATTCGGCCGAAATAGAACCTTTTTCGGTCTAACTTTTGTTATAGTACGTAACTTATTCAATTTTCTTTTTCCAGTAGCTTCTGGTCTCGCAATGTTTTACAAAATCTAATTTCTCTTCTTTTAATAACTTTGTTTTAAATTCCCCATTTTTTGCCCCGTTTGTCGCTACTAATGTGACAAGATACGTAATCAGTAGATAGAGCTTGAAAATCGGACGAGGTTTCAAGAGGCCTATGACATAAACGTGGTATTTTATGTCGGACAAAAAATAAATAAATTGATAAGTACACCAATTTTTGTTCCTATAAGATCATAAAACAACTCAATATTATTGTATTGTGTACTCACTGTTATTGTATTCACTGCGAAAAAAATCAGCAACATGTTTATGTGTTGCTGTGGCTTGGCAACTCTGAGGCATCAGCGAGCTTAGAATCCACATTCACGATCAAGAATGACGTAATAGCATTAGTAAGTCATTGCAATGTAACTCTTATCTAATTGTAAAAAGTATAAATTAGAATGATTATCGTGTATTTGGTAATAGTTTACGTCGATCGTGAATGTCCTACCTTACGGAGGGGTGTCGCCATGTAGATGCCACGGGTACGCTTCGTTTTACGCTGGGCGTAAACGCAGCTACACAGAGGTGGAAGCTCGGCGACGACCAGACTCGCATAACTCAGCGACGCGCGACGCCGTGCTGTAGCCGCTCTGCCGTAAGGTCGGCGACGCCTTGACATTAGCTCTGATTCCGAAGCTTTCCAACACGTTTGTTTTGCAGTATGGAGTTTCAAAGAAAAAATGCTGAAAAACTTGAGTCAAGGCGTGGGTTGGTTGTCTGTCTGTCTATCACAAAGCTGTATGCGAAGATTTATCGTCTACATAAGCATAATTATTCATTAGTAGTTCATCTAACCCATTAATTAGACTACATCTATCTTAACACAAGTCCTCTATAATGATTATAGATAGTGATACAATCAAAATGACTAATTTATAGGAACGTATCCTCGCGACAAGCCAACGTAAATATCGTTCGTGTTTGGCTTACAAAATTATCTTTTGTTCCTCCATTCAATAAGCGATAGAGGCATAAAGAGCATTATTGGAGACTAGCAGTTAGCGACTGTACCTCGTTAGTTTTTTCAATCCTCCTTAGTTTAATATCCTGCATTGTTAAGATGGTCCAAATCACAGGTATATAGTTGCGCGGGAGGACCCTGGCGACCTGTATATACAGGTTTTTATATTTAAACCTATTTCAGGCACCAGTCTCTCACAAAGGTAATACCTTATTCGTGCACTACTATTACAGTATAAATAAGTAACAGTAGTATATCTTCATAGAAAACGGCCGAAACGACGCGCTGCTAAATCTCAGTGTATATCAATACGCAAAAATATCAAGTGCGCGGCAGTTTCGCACGGACGCGGGAGGTCTATTTACCGAGCGGCCGTAGGTAATTATTTCTAGGTCACTGCCGAGACATAATACTGTTACTTATTTATACTGTGCTACTATCGAAGATTAGCGTTAAGTACATAACTTGTTTATAGAAAATAAACGTTTTATATTATTTAGTTGGTATTACTACGGAATATTTGACGGAAACAGGCCTTACTACAGGCTAAGTAACAGTTGCGTAATGTAGAAGATCCACGCAGTCAGATAGACCCGAAAGCGATTTTAATTTATGTATACTACATGTAATTAAAAAGGATGCACTTTATTGAAATATAATACAAATTTCATTGAACAGCGTCTCCCATGATGCATATATACCACCGCCATCTTTAACGGCAAATTCAGATCGTTTGTGTTCATTAGTTAGTGTCCTGTAATGGAAATGGCTATGACCAGGTGGAATGGGCGCCGGAATGGTCTCGCGCGGCATTTAACCTCTCGCCCCATGTACGTACGTTTTTAGACCATATTTTAGCTCGAATAGTTATATGCAATTATATTTTAGGAGTCTTGTAATCTAAGTTATGTTGGCAACTATGGACTTGAGCATGTAGTATTCGTCTATTTTCATTTTAAATGTGCAAAGTGGCAGTTATAGGTACTTATGAGTAAATGAAAAATATGTAATGTTCTTGTAGGTAAGACGTAGTTTTAGTGCTCAGACACACGAGCGGCACATTGAAAACGGCAGAGGCAACTGCAAACGTCGACGCGTCGGCGGCTGCCGTCGACGCGTCTTCAGCTGGTGCTGACGACTGTCATCGGCAGCATTTGCCTCTACCGTTGGCAACGTGCCGTTCAAGTATAGAAGCACTTAAGTCTCTTGTTCTTTAAATAAACTGAATTAATACATTCCTTGCCCGATTGCTATTGTCAATTATATTGTTTTTCTTTTGTTTTAAGATAAAAAAAATAACTTTTTTTAAATAAAAAAAGTAAAAATTACTTTACACACCGCGAACGTAAGAACCTTTTTTTTTTTTTTTTTTTTTTTTGGGTGGGAAATCATCCAATGACTTCTCCCGCTCTGGGCGGAGCGGGAGGGCGTGTCAGACTTTTACTGACTAAAACCCACCCGTGTTCCTTCCCTTGCCATGCCAGGGGCCACGGTTTCCCCTTAGGACTACCCGCAAACCCGGCGGAACGTAAGAACCTACCATTACATTGTAGAGTCAGGAAAATTAATTGTTCAACTTAAAATTGCCCGTTGTTAGGGCCTATGAGTAACGTGAGTGGAGGAGTGTAAATAAAATTCCAGTGTCCAGAATCAAGACTGTTGACAGATGACTATGAATATTAAGTAGTGACACTTCTTACATAAGTGTATACAGAACACAAGTTATTGCCACGGGCGCGGGGAAGACGACTGGTCGCTAAACTATATGCGCGGGGAACATTGCATTTTGCATTGTTAGCACTATTGTTACATGTAGTTCCTACACTCATATATTCAAATCACTACTGTCATTTATGACAGTTGTATGAAAGGCCTACCTGCCTGTACGTACTTCCCGGTTTTAATATTCGAACAGTAGTCAATCAAGTCTTCAATCAAGTCTGGGTTCGTCCTTGGAGTTATTGAACGCAATCAGCATTATTATATTTCTCACCTACACATCTCCTATAGATCGTTCAGAGTGTGCGGAATGTGTGGTGAATTTACAACAATTGTATTTCCTATTCAATGTGAGTTCTACAATTGTTGGCAATTTATTTCGTAAAATAGTCGGCCTTGACAAAGAGGTACGGAAAAGAAAAATATATCCGTGGATCGTAATCATCTGGAGTATTGAGTCAAAACGACGAAAGGATTAAATTGTTTCGCTTAGTGACATTACATACAATATATTTGAACAATAGTCATTTAAAGTAGAATAAATACTGATACATACATACATTTTACACTTGTATAATTCCAATATAATATTATTACTTATCAACAAAATAAATAATGTTAATCCAATAGATTTTAAACTATGTGTTAAAAAAATCATTTGGTTTGATTTGTGTGTTTTTTTTATGTCTATGATCCCTCTCGCGCCCTCGCCATTTGGGTCGTCAAACAAGTATTTGTATATATACCACATAATATGTGGTATATATACAAATACTTGTTTGACGTTTATAAACCATTAATATTTCCAAAGATTTGTTTATAAACCATTAATATTTCCAAAGATGGCTAGGCTAGGCGATCTATATTTACATTGAGACGCTACCGTGACGCGGTAGGACCACCGTCGAACTGCAAGAATAATAAAAACCGGCCAACTGCATGTCGATTCCGTAGTTGTGATGAATTTATCCCAAAAAACAAGTTTAAAGTTGTAGATGAAAAACAATATGTTCCCCTGCATATTGATTTACGTCACGGTCAATTTTGCAACTGCAAAAGTAACTTTCCAACATTTTTTTTTGTGATAAAACTACGTAATAATATTAACTTTTCCTTTTCTTATGCTGTGAGACCTTGTTTCTTGCCAAATTTTATGATTCTAGGTTAACGGGACGAACCCTATAGGTTTTTATTTATAGCAAGTATCAAATAATATACAAAATAATATACATAATAAGGTCGTATTGTTTTATTGCGTTGACTTATACGCTAAATTTTAGAGCTCCAAGGGACCGTATACCTACGTATTTGATACCTATTAATTTCGACTTGATACCTCCACGCGTTCCTGATTAAAAGGGTATTGACAGACTGACATACAGACGGACAACGAACTGATCCTATAAGGATTCCGTTTTTTCCTTTTGAGGTACGGAAACCGTTAAATTGGACAGTAACTAGTATTGCAGTAGGTAAGGTTTATTATACACTATAGATAACCCACATTGTGTGATTATAGGTATATAGTCATACGCAAAGGCACTTTCAACGCATTCCAAATATTAATTTTCATGTAGCCACACTGCTGTATGAAAACAAAATTGTCTGTTGTGAGACGTAAAGTAGCCAATGTATGTTTTAATACCAAATTCTCTACCTATAGAATCTACCTATGACAGCGTAATGATAAACTATGCAAACAGAGTTGACAATCATAAATGGTGATGACGATCAAGCTAACCCTAAATCAGAACTGATTGATCCTTCACAAGACAAATTGTTTCGAAACATTGTACAGCATTAAACATGATTACTTGCCCATGTTTTAAGGGCTTCCCATGAACCCTGTAATAAAGTTCATGGGTTTAATTCCCAGCACCCATAATGTACCCGCCGGGGTTGCGGGTAGTCCTAAGGGGAAACCGTGGCCCCTGGCATGGCAAGGGAAGGAACACGGGTGGGTTTTAGTCAGTAAAAGTCTGACACGCCCTCCCGCTCCGCCCAGAGCGGGAGAAGTCATTGGATGATTTCCCACCCAAAAAAAAAAAAAAAAAAAAAAAAAAAAAAAAAAAAAAAAAAAAAAAAAAAAAAAAAAAAAAAAAAAAAAAAAAAGCACCCATAATGTAACGTAATCTAATTTATAACTTCATTGCTTTCAGGTGAAATAAATTTTACAGAGACAGTATTATAGCGGTGTTGTTTATTTTACCTTGCTTTTCAAGTACAGCAGGAAATTAAAATGGCAATGGCATTTCAAGTGTTTCTAGCTGTACCTTCTACATTGTTTCAATCAATGCTTTGTAGCTTTTTAACGGTAGGTACTTTTTTACCTAACTGCCGGGCGAATCCCAATAGGAAAACAATGTTTTTAATAACCTTTATGTTACCTACGTATAAAATACGCACACATTTGTGCACTGTAATATCTCCAGCGCGGAAGGCCAATCTCCGTTGAGATTGGCCGCCATGGACGAAAACGGTCTGGAGAACTATCACGTATAAAATAATTATACCCGTTTCAATGTTCAGAGACTGAACGAGCGAGCGGATTTTAACATAGGGGATGCGGTGCCATTGGATTGGTATTGACTCCGCGGGTGACACTGAGTAAATGGAATTTAATAAAAAACAAGATGGTAGTTTTTTGAATATATTTAATAAAAATAAAGGACTCAATGAGACGATTCCACAAATGCTTATTATATCGTATACCTACAAACAATAGAAAAACTTTTATCAACAAAAAAATTAACATCATGATCTGCCTAGACTTTTCCCATGTATGTTACGGTCAGCTTCCGGTGTAACTGGAAGCAGTCGAATAAAAGTATTTTACATAAATCTAATGCCTTTCTGACCTCCACAACCCAGTTACTGCAAGGGGTAATATGATGGGGTGGTATGAAAAGTTTTTTTTTTTTTTAATAATTGCATCTACTACATAGTTACTAATGCTGACTCAAGACAAATCAATAAATCAACACTGAAATAAACATTTTCATTGCTGTTGGGACCCACTGTTTCCGGGTTAAAGTTATAACTAGTTTGGGTCCCGACTGCAAGGAAAATGTTTATTTAAACTATACCTGCTCGGAACATACGTTATTACTTTTTTTTATGAAGCAGAATGTACGTCATTGCTGTTATACAAATATGTGGGTCGAAAAAGTGTATGGAAATCTATTGTTAACGTGCTGAGCGGGTAGAAAAGTAAACAAAAATCCATTGTTTCACGCCGCCAGAATTAAAAGAAACTGCCTCAGGCTGTTATGAGAACCTATTGCCCGAGAAATCCAGAAATAAAATAATATAACAAGACATATGAAGATCCTTTACAGTGGAAAAGTGAGAAAAATGCGCCTTCATTTTCCGAAAAAGCGCAAAAAAAAAAAAAAAACCTTTTAGTCTTTGTTTTCTATGTTAAAAAGTACGATATCGTCAAGAAATGATATCAATATTATGAAATACAAAAAACATACAGCACATTAAAAAAAAACCGAGGGGTTCCTTATTAGAAATCAAAAGTCTAAAAAAAAAGCTACTAAGCACGTAGATATTATATTCCTTTTTGCAAAATGCTCCAGATGACAAAAATATTTGTTGATGAAGGTAAGGAACAAACATACTGTAAATAAAATTGAATACCTACTTATTTTTAGAAACCTACCAGGGTCATTTTTGATCTATTTTTTTACAGAATATTTTGATTTTGGGAGTAAATAAGGTACAGAAAGTGACCGATTACTAAGAAGAGTGTAGTTTGAGGCCCGAGGTGTAGCCGAGAGCCTTAATACCCACGAGTTGGGAATCGCACTTCCTCCCCTCTTCTCTTCTTCCGAGTGATACATAGTGATTTATACTACCCCTACAAGGAAAATAAAACACATTTTTAATTCTGGCGGCGTCATCATATCTCACTACTACCAGATGGCATTTCGAGTACCTAGATTGTAAACAAACATCGAACAAAAAAGGTTAGTACCTACAGCTCACGTTAAACACACAAAAGTGAAGCACCTTATAATACGCTGATTCAAGTGTACGCATTTCCAATCGATTTATTTCAACTCAAAATGTGGAAACTAAATGATAAATGATGTATTTATTTACCTATGAAACGTGATAGATACCCTGAGTTTTTTTTAAGTAGTTGAGTTATTTTTGCACAGTTTCTGCACAAGCGACGCCATTGTTTTCTAAGTTTTCGTGACCAACTAACACAGACATGGCTTTACCGCTTTGCTTTGCTTTACAGTATGGCGGCCGATCGGCATTTTCTTGTTCATGTAAACGAATTGAAAATTCAGATAAAACAAATAAAGCAACCCTCGCGCGCTCGATTGTCACTAAACTTGTAAATTTTTGTTTTATTTCATTTTTTTAAATCAATGTTCAGAAAAGTATGTGGCAAGTATCATTTTGCGGACTTTGTGATAAAAACTTTTTTGTATAACATTAACATTATACTATATTGAGCTACTGAATTGGCCAAAATGTAAAAAATACTGTACGTTCGAAATGGATTTTCATACACTTTTTCGACCCGTACATTTGTACAACAGTAATGACGTACGTTATGCCGCATTTTTTCTTGAAAAATAATTAGTTTCTTTCCAAGCAGATATTCATTAAAAAAAACAAACGACAAATCAAAGTCCAAACAAAACTAACTAAATTAACTCAAACTAACATTTTTACACATTTATTTTTAGTCATAACATGGGTCTTTCGCATATTCAAAGTTAAGCCAGCAAAAAAAGGCTCATGCATATAATAAAACGATTCGTTTGGATTTGTCATGATACTCTGGAGCGCACCTAAAGGTATAAACCTGGGAACTGGGACCATGGATATGGTCGACATCGTTTCTGCACATCTAACTGTCGGTGTAGGGCTAGAAAACCAACTGATACGAAATGTTTTGTAATTTTCTTTTTTTGTAAACAATTTTTGATTCGGTCAAGGAATAATGTGGAAAATTGTTTACAAAAAAAGCTGACTAGCTGGAAGTCATGGGCAATTGACTCATATTTCAATGCTTTCTGGATTAATATCTAGTTACAACAAGTGCAAATCACACATAATAATTCTGGCCTTTTGTGCATTATTTTAATGCTGCTTCACATTATAATTTTTCCTGTTTTGTAGATGCGTCGATACTTCATAATTAGTCTATAATGTTCTCACTGCGGGGTCACAGGCCTCCTCTTTGTGAGAGGGAGTGGGCCATAATCCACCACGTGGGCCCAGTGCTCGGTGGATGTCACACTGACATGTCTTCTAATTTTTAGTTCTAGTATAAGCCGGTATTCTCTCGATATTTCCTTCAACGTTTCGTGAGCAGTGGTGATGGAATAAAGTACACAAAGTAGTGCTTCTGCTTGCATTCGAACCCACGACTCACAACTCGTAAGTCAGGGCCGGTATTACTGGGTCACCACTGCGCGACACACTGCTCATTGACACTTGGCGGGCACAAATCCCACAAACCTCACACGAACAACTAGACGCGATACAACTACCTGTAAACCTGCCTGCCTACCTACAGTTTACAGGTATACGTTTGGTATAGGTAGATGTTTGTTACGTGCGGGAAAAGTTGAACATAAAATATATTTTTTATTTAATGTGTAATTGAACAGGACCATCGTCAATGAAGATGATGAAAATATATCTCCAGGAACAAAAACTCTTGAAAGTAATGGAAGTGGGCAGGGTCGTGTGATAAGAGGCAAAGAACTCATCTTAAAAGGGGCTCTATTATCCCATTGATAAGTAACCATTTGAATTTGCTACTTGCCTACTTTTAAAAAGGCTATTGCGGATGTTATTTCTTTTAACAGTTACTTATGAATGAACAGGGAAAATGAGTAGGTAGGCTTTAATTTCATTGCAGTTCATTTTTGTTTCTTTATAAAGAAAAACCTCATAGTTGTGCTTGAAAACCAAATATTTTTCACTTTGACTTTGACGTTTTGACAACTGCTGTAGCTTTTCATTAGTGCAAGAAGCAAAATTTCGGCAACGGATCAGTGACTACGACGATTACAAACTCACAACTTTTACCTCTTTATAATAATACTAGCTAAGCCCCGCGGTTTCACCCCGATTAGTATTGATCCCGTGGGAATATTATCCCAATAAGGTATCCAATGTCTTTCTCCAGGTCATGGTCTACTCATGTGCCAAATTCTTCCAAATCCGTTCAGCCGTTTTAGCGTAAAAGCTTAACAAACTAACTCACTTTCGCTTTTAATATTAGTTAGGATTATTAAGTATAGACTATAATGCGACCATCCTGACTGGGAACTTCCCAGATCGACACAAGTTGTACAAAATCATGAATACCAACACGATTTCACACACACATTTAAGTCAACATCAACTTATCCAAGTATCTTGTACGAGTAACATTTGGGCATTTCGTTTTCCTCATCCTTGATTGAGATCGGGACGTGAGAGTGAGCGATGCCAAATCAAGATGGCGAGCACCCCGATTCTAATCAATTATAAGCGCTCTAACTTAGTCAATGGAAATGTTTGGGCGGAATTGGGTTGAAATATCCCACCAATCTGGAAGTAATTAACGCCATAATGAGGCTGTAAACGTATATTATTGAGTTTTTTAATAACATATCCTGTGTAAGAAGGTGACTATTTGGTGAGTATTTGATGGTTTTTGTAGGGAGACGATTAGTTATTTATTTTCGTATAAAATAAACGCTGCACGACATACTTACTTTATTATATTATATCGTTTCGTATCGAGGTATAGCATGTTGACTAATTATGAAAGGTATATAGATATGGAAGCGGACACAGAGAGGTGATTTATAAAGAAGCGATGTTAAGACAAGCGAAGTTGTCTATTGTTCATTAATTCATAATTAATAGAAAGATGAAAAAAGAAAGAAAAACAGGTTTATTCGTCACAGAAACACATTATTATGATGATTACGCATTTTAAATCACTTGGACCTGCTTGCACCGCGAATGACTAAATACCGGTACGCGTATTTAAAACATCGCTCTGTTTTTGTCATAAGTTTGAAGAAGACAGACAGACAGTATGTGCAAGCGAGCCTTCAAGTACATAATCGCCGATAAATACAATTCGTCATTAGGTACAGTCATCTCCCCACAAGCTGTTTCATCCTCCCGTTTGCTAGCCACACTCATATAGCTAGGAATACGATATGCCGCGGCTGTGCCACCAGGTATAACCCGTTTTATTACATCCAATTTTATTTTATGCCCCTCTCATACCCGTATTGATCGTTCGATAGATCTTTATGCATCTAAATCTTTATTTGAAGTCCCAAACGACGTTTTAATGTTCTGTCCGATAAGTATGAACCGTCGGACACAATCTTTCATTTGAGTTTGGAAATGTGACGGAGGTGGATGGGTCATAATGTTTTGACACTGTAGATGAATATAAAAATACGACTATGGGTTTTTTCTTTTCCTGTTGTTCATCAGGTGTTTTCAATTTGATGTCATTGGTTTGATGGTTCCTTAAATTACCACCATCTTGGTGGTGGTAAGACGTTCATGTAATTGGTGGTTTGTAGAGGATGTGGGTAACAGAAGTTAACCCTAAACATACCTACACAACAAGCGTAGTGATTATGGCCACATTTAGTGATACCATGGTTTAAGTTTATCAGTTTATAAGTTTTATAGAACTTGACACACCTAAGGATTGGAAAAAAACATCACATCACGCCTTGTTTCCCTGAAGGGTTGGGCAGAGATGTAGTTACGTACATATAGCACTCACATTTTGCCTATTAATATTATTTTTAACTTTTGTAATAAAATTAAGTAGTTACCAGAATTATATTTTGAAAACAGACTGACGACCCGTAAAGACTGTCAAAGATCCACAAATAACAGCCGGGACCAACGGCTTAACGTGCTTTCCGAGGCACGGAGGAATCTTGGTATGTAAAGACGGTCGACCATCCATGGACTAACCCCGGCAAGTGTAGCTTAACCTGGTGGGTCGAGCCGTGCGGCTATTATTACTTAGCCATGAGCTCCTCGTTGACAATCTTCCTGCCTGAATAAAATCAGACATTTGCTATGAAGGATTTACGAGTCTTCTCCAGGAAATATAAGGATGCGAGCAAACTCGCAGGTTTAAGTAGTGAATACCTGAGTGGTTCGAATGACGTGGGTCCTTTCACAGTTACTGACGCTGAAGAGTAATATATCCTTCCCATATTCGTCTTATTATGATTTCCACACCCGTTTCATATGATGTTACATATTAAAATTATACATTAAGTGCGACGATTTATGAAACTGGGTCTGTCGAGTTTTGATTTTGAGTAGGGATTTTATATGACATGAGTAATAGGTTTACTTAGAATAATGTAGAACCAAGACAAGCTTGAAAGTGGTGATGTTATGTTTGGTTTTGAATTTAAATAACGAAATACCGCCTTACATTATAATTTAGATAGACGTTCCTAAAGTCTGGGATAGGTTTAAAATGTCCCGTAATTAACGCACACTACCAAACACCTCAATTAGAATATTACGTTATAATCATAATACGTATACTGAATTTTTACTGGTATTAATATAACATTGTTTATTAATTTAATTAGTTATACTGATTTTGGAAGAAAATTGTGGTCACATTACAAATCTACGCACGCACACTGTGGCACACGTATAAGGGGTTCGCGTAGGAGGAACTTGGTCCATTTTGGTTTGTTTTGACTGTACAGTGGAAGTGTGACTGTAATTTACGTAGTTTAATTATTTTTGGGATAGAAAATTACCTATATTAAAAATAACTTAAATCGATTCAGTAAACGATTCTGAATAAACTACTTTCGTAGTGTGCAGACATTTTTTAGGTATAATATACTATCTATTTTGTAAAAGAGTGAAAAACTAGGTCAAAAAAGTTATTAAGAATTCCAATTTCATAAAATGCCACACATGGACGGATCATCAAATAAATAAAAAATAACTATCGAGAAGTTCAGACACTTTTATAATACTTCTAGAACATTGAATCTTATAACATTCTTTTGCCTTAGCCTTAGTATAAAAATCCTTTACACGAAGCCGATTTATCTAAGCAAGGAGCGCTTAAACTATAGTAGCATTTTTCGCATAGTTCCATCCTTGAGATGCTTGGTCCAAAATACCTTTTTACGATCCAAACGCTGACATAGAATAATATACAAGTACTTGCATATTATTCAACGTCCCGCCCGAATAACTCGACTAACTGCGGAATGTCTAATTAGGAAACAGGTGCTACACTACTCAAGTTCAAAACGTACAGAAGTTTCGGACACTTTGCAGTCCATTGCGGCACTCGCACACAATTTATAGTTTAAAATTACTAAGAAACTCGCAATGAAATGATAGGTTACAGGGCAGAATTTAAATCGCTGTTTAAATGTGTTTTGATTCCCATTCTTGCTCATCGCCGTTTCTTGGTAAACGCGTATTAATAAAAAATATCCCTTTTCTATTATCTATAACAACAATAGGTACCTACGAGTCAAATATTAACTGAGGCGTTATGTTAGTTTAGGTAAGAAATTGCCTTCATAATAACCTACTACTAAGCTTGTGATAATAACCTTTTACTGTTTTGGGAATAACTAAGCTTCGAATCCCCGGTGTAACGGGGAATCAAAATTCAAACGGATTTTTGGAAATTCAATTATTTTTTTTCAAAAATCCCTTCTTAGCGGTTGCCTGCGTTATAGTGACTATCTCTGTGTCAAATGTCAACCCAATCCGTTTAGTGGTTCGAGCTGTGTTGATATATCCTTGTTTCCTTTATATACGGACCCCCGCCCCTGTTTGTTACGGTTTTTATGACTTGACAAAACATCGAGATTTCTTTATTGTAAGTACCCAAGTGTAATATTAATGTATTATACACATAAACCTTCCAGAATTACGGTAATAACCGCATAAAAATACGTTACGTATTCTGGAAAAACAACGTGGTCACACAGTCAGACACGAAAAGTGACTATCATTTATAATGTAAAGATAGTCCTGTTCACCGTGTCCGGCGATTGCGACCCTGACTAATTTTTATTCCTTTCATGAACTCTTTGATGACTAGCAAAACCAAAGAAATGTAAATGTAAGCAGGTAACCTACATTATTGATATCTCTCTCAAATGATTATCTTCTATTAAATGTTTTAGTTTGTTTTCAAAAGTTATGGTTTGTTTAATAAATTAAACTTTCCCCTCCAATCAAACTCCTTATCTTAAATGAACTTTTATAAACTTTAAGGCGGCT
The DNA here is from genome assembly GCA_914767815.1 of Eupsilia transversa. Taxonomy (NCBI): domain Eukaryota; kingdom Metazoa; phylum Arthropoda; class Insecta; order Lepidoptera; family Noctuidae; genus Eupsilia; species Eupsilia transversa. The sequence goes on from OU611880.1 coordinate 6,986,693, forward strand.
TTTAAAATTATCATATTAAAGGCATATACTTAAAGTAGAGTTTCTGTCTGAATATAATCACAATATCTGAAAGGTGTCGAGGTGTGAGTCCATAACTATTTATTAAGAGCAAACACTTACTAATCATTATTGTTTGCGGTCACTTATGTGAGCTTCGTAATGGAGTTTACAGAATACATATTTTTTTGCAGAGTCTGTGGCTTTATTAAAGATGTGTCCCTTTTAGTCCGTGTTAAATAAATGTATTTTCTTCTTTATTTTCTTTTTTAATGATAAAATAAACGATGAACCTCCACAAACCACTTCATAATTAACCACTCTTTAACAATCAATGTATCGATCGTTCATATTAACATACTCTTCTCTCTCACTTTCTCAAGTTATCGAGTAGTTTGCATCGATTATAACGTATCACATTTGGTAAGCATACCTCTATTTACTAAAAGCACAATCAACTGCAATTGGATTGCTTTCAATTTAAGGATACATAGATTAATAGATAAATCGTTTATTTGGTGCACACAAAAGACAATAATTAGCACAGCATACAAAAGCACGATTAAATACCTTGGTGCTATTTCCAATATTCATGTAATTAGTTATTAATTCCATGCATATTGGAAATAGCACCAAGGTGGTTGGTTAAGGGTGGTTTGTGGTCGCCGTATTTCTTTCGTTCGTTGTGTTGTAGGTATCATGACTCTTATGGCATTGAAAATAAAGTATGTTTTGGAATGATAAACGTGACGAGTTGTTGTGATTTCAAAAACATCAAATAATATTATTAAAATACATTTATATTTCAGACCAACGTCAGCGATGATAAAATTGTTAAAATAACGCTTTTATGCGTCATGATTGCTTGTCAATTCGTTGTTATATTTTACACTTAATTTTTTATCATTATTCTGCCTCATTGGTCTAGTGGTCGCAAGCGCTACTGCTGAGCTTGAGGTCCTCGGTTGGATTCCCGGGTCAGGCAAAGTGTTGTTCGGGTTTTCCATCTGGTATTACTCAGTAGCAGCCCGAAATCTGGATTTGTGCCCCGTTGATGGCAATAGGCTCGCCCCCTATTACATGGAACTTAAACATAACTGGCAAAATGTAGATGTAGGTACTATAGGTACACCTCTGCCTAACCCTTCGGGGAATACAGGCGTGATGTTATTAAAAAAAAAAAACATAATGTTAATCATGGGTATTCTAGAGTTCCGAAAGATACACTGGATAATTCAGAAAGTATACATATATTTGGGTACTAACACGCAATGGCGTAATGAATAGGTACCTAAGACAGTTTCCATTTGACTGATACCCCTTATCAACCCCAATCCTATAATTATTGTGCAGCAAACTGATTTAGTCTGTGTTATTAGATATCAATCCCACCAGGGCTTAATATAATGGATATGAGTCATTTAAAATGTCTGGCGTTTGATCCCCTTGGTGTGAATATGTCTCTTATGTGGACGTAGTTGTTCCACTATATCTTGTATGGGACGGGGACCTTTAATTATTAAGTTAATTTTATTTTACTTGTTGTTATAGCGGCAATAGAAATACACAATCTGTGAAAATTTCAACTGTCTACCTATTACGGTTCATGAGATACAACCCGCTGACACCCTTCGGGTACGGAACCCTAAAAAGGAAGTCATTTATTCTATAATCATTAATCAATCATTTATAATATATTCAAGCAACTATAGGCACGCGTGTCGTGACGGCCCGCCCAGTGGTTTTCAGTGGTCAGGGCTATATATCAGAACTATACTATCTATACTAATATTATAACGCGATAAAATTTGTTTGTTTGTAAGTTTGTATGTAGGTAATGGGTAATCTCTGGAACTGCCAGTCGGATTCGAAAAAATATTTCTGTATTGGATAGCCCAATTCTTGAGGAAGGTTATAGGTTATGTAACATCACGCTACGAAAAAAGTCAGAAAGAACGCTAAGCGAAGTTATAACGCGGGCGGGCGATGGGATGTGAACCGGTGTGTCGGAGGTCGAAATTTCACGCGGACGAAGGCGCGGGCAGAAGCTAGTACCTACACTAATAACATCCTCGGCCTCTGTGTGCTTGAAGTATTAAATAAATAAATAAATAATAAATAGGTACCTACATTAAAAAACACTTATTACCTACTTATTATTTTAAACAATAACCTACCATTACGCTTTAATTTTCCACTACTTACCTACAATTCCAGCCGATATTATTTATATTAAGGCTCCCGCAGACAGGCGCGTCGCGACTCTTGTGAAACAATTTAAATGAAAACTTCATTGAAATTGTTCTACGGGTGTCACGGCGCAACGTCGCGTCGCGCCTGTCTCTGGAAACCTTTATGCTGGTTCTGTTAAACAAACCGGAAATGTTCGATAAATTAGTCATTCCACATTTAACGCCCGTCAGTGGTATTATTCTATTTAAAATATTATGCTTATTCCCGTTAGGGATTGTCAGAATCATGATTTCAGTATTATTTAGTTTAATTATTCACGTACTGTACAGGCGTAGCGCTTCTGGTCAAACAGCACGTGGTAGAAATTTAACCTGAATATGTACATTCAAATTCAAATCATTTATTTCAAATAGACTATTAAATGTCACTTTTGAACGTCAACATCTATTACCTATACATTGTAATAGCGAATCAATTTTCATGCCTCCCTCTTATGACCGAGGCCAAAGATTTTTGATATTCGAATAGGTCATGACCTAAAGAGGTAACATACTTATATAAAGATATAAAATAAAAAAACGCGGGTATTCTGGTCTACTATAATGTAAACAGCAAATCAATTTTCATGCCTCCCCCTTATGACCGAGGCCAAAGATTTGTGATATTCGAATAGGTCATGACCTAAAGAGGTGACATACCTATATAAAGAATATTTTTAAAAAAAACGCGGTTATTCTGGTCTACTAAATTGTAACAGCGAATCAATTTTCACGCCTCCATAAGACCTAGGCCAATATTTTTTGATATTCGGGTAGCTATGACCTAAAGACGTGCCATTAAGAATAGGAATTAAAATACTCGACTAATTAAAAAGTTATGCAACAACGCACATATAATTAATTCTAGTTGCCTTTAACAAAGGGTAGGTTCGTATGGAGAAGAATAGGCTAGAAACTCCATAGTATAGGAGTAGGTAATTTCTAAAAGGCCTTAAATATAAATTTTCCAGCCGATTGGAAAATTTGGTGGAATCAGATAGCCAATGTAAAATCACACCTGAAACCGTCAACAGAAACGATGATTATGTCCTATTCCCGCATAATTCCACATATGCCATACAATTATTTGTTAGTAATTCTTAGGTAGATGATTTGCACACGAAAATAAAAATGATTAAAGTCGTGTATTTTAATAAAAATTGTAAGTTAAAAAACTCGCTTTTTATATGAACTAAAAATTATTAAATAATTAAAGTGACTTGTACTAGTTACGATATAAGTACCAATGCAGTTTGTGACTTCTTTGATTTTCAATGATTAAATTAAAAAGCGTGGAGCGCTTTTTACCTGTGTGTAAGTACTTTAAATTAATTTTAATCAAAGCGCTTCACGATTTTTGATTTAATCATTCACCCTTATAGGGTCACTCGTGTGTCCTGTTTGGTTGGTTACCTGTTTGTCTGTCTGTGCGTCTGTCACAGCCAATTTGCTCCGAATCTACTAGACCAACTTAGTTAAATTTGGTACACATATGAATTTCTGAGACCCAAACACGGACGTGTAACGTAAATATATTCATTTTGAATTCGGGATAAATTCATCCAACTATGGAACCCTTCATTGTGCGTGGTCCGACACGCACTTGCCCGGTTTTTAATATTACTCCCAACACTAAATATACTCCCCACACTAAATGACACGTTTAAGGCCACATTATCCAGCAAGATATTATCCAACGTCAATTTATTCTTCTATCTCAGAATAAAAATACCTAACTGATTGGTACATGCATTATTTTCTTTCTCTCTCAGTTTTTCAAGGAGTATTTTCAGAACATTTACACACATTATTCAATTATTACCATATTGAACGCTAGGCTGTGATGTGCAAAAAGCAAGGAGGCGATGGATAAACACGAGCGAAAATGGCGTTATATAATCTGATGCTTCAGTAAGAACGTTTTTATGTAAAAAAACCGGCCAAGTGCATGTCGGACCGCGCATAATGAAGGGTTCCGTAGTTGGGATGAATTTATCCCAAGAACAAACTTAACATTGTAAAAAAAAACATGTTCTCCCACACATTCTAACTTTATTTAATGTAAATTTGTACGCACAATATTGGGAGATTTACCAGGTTATTTTATGAACACTTCATAAAGGTTTTCCTGAAATCTATTTAAAGTATGTATAAACCATATTCAGTAACAATTTTTTAATTTTAGGCTCATTAATGAGCTTCGGAGATAAGGGAATTGGTAAATTTTCAAATATTTTCTTAAATAACTTTAAAACTTTTTATTTTTAAATTATAAAAAATACACTTGAACCCTCACAGTAAGCTTTTTCATTAAATATGTCACACGATACAATGTGCAAAACTTTTTTTAATTTTCATATAATTTGTCTCCGAAAAGTCACCCCAAAATTCAAATTTCAAAATTCATTTATTAACGTAAGACGGCATTTATTAACGTAAATTGTTATGTGAACCAAATTTCAACTTAATCGATCCATTAGATTCTGAGCAAATTGGATGTGACAGACGGACACAGACAGATCGACACACGAGTGATCCTATAAGGGTCCTGTTTTTTCATTCGGATATACGGAACCCTAAAAATCTCCCGCGCTTAGCCATGATAGGAAAGAATAGAAAATAAATGTTTTTTTTTTTTTTTTCTTTATTTTTATATAGGGGGTTTTTTCAATAACGAAAATGTCACCCCCATGATTGAATACAAAAAACAGTTCAGAACTAACCTAATCGTAACCTTAAGCCTATGAGGACAATTTTAAATAAAACCCTAGCCTCGTCTGACACTGGACGAGATAAAATGTTGTTAAAAAAACCTACACTAATATTATGATTTCTAAAATTTTTACGCCTCTGAGGCTCCGTCCGCACACATTCCGATAGTATATGGTACACGTCTTCTATAACTCCACATACACTACAGTTAGGCGAATTCACTTTACGCATTAAAAATCCAAAACTATTAAGTGGAACATGGCCAGATCGAAGCCTCAAAGCCGTCACGAGTTCTTGCCTTTGGAGCCCGCTCTCACTGAACCACAGCGAACGATGAAGAGAGGGTTGGATTGTTTTATACCAAATCCCTTTAGTCAAAGATCTCTTGTCAAAATATTCCGACCAAAATTCAAAACAATTATCCTTGACCATAGGAAGTACTTCAGTGAACCAAGGTAAACAACTATAATCCAGTCCTTCAGATCCAGCTTCTATAGCTAAGCGATCAACTATTTCGTTATACTCCAGTCCAATGTGAGACGGGATCCATTGCAATATAACAGTCTTATGTTTGGTGACAAATTCCTTCAGCAGTCTTAAAATATCATACGCCAATGGAAGTCCCCTAAATGGAGTGGAACATTTTATCAAATGCAGCAATGAACTTTTAGAATCACTCAAGATAACAAAGCGATTGCCATTAAGAGATTTAATATACGCCAAAGCCTCCGATATAGCGATTAGTTCTACATGCATAATGGATAGATTTGAGGTAATTTTGAATTTCATAGAAGCACCTGTCTGGGAGTCCAAAAATGCTGCACCCAAGTAAGAATCGTTTTGCTTAGAACCATCTGTGTAAATATGGTAGAAGTCAGAGTATTGCTCATTTAGTGATTCACAGCATAAATTTCTCAAATTATTTGAACTGTAACAATGTTTAGGCTTTTCAATATTTACTAAATTAGGTTTAATAAAGGATGTGTCCATACTGCTGACCCAGGTGTCCATGGAGAACATATTATCTAATTTATTATTGCAGTAAATAGGTTCCTGTTTTAAAATATCATGACACGTAACTAATAGAGGTTTTTTCTTACGTCTCCAATAAAGATAAAAAGAAAAAAAAAAAAAAAAAAAAAAAAAAAAAAAAAAAAAAAAATGTTAAGAATGTCAACAAAACTATAAATAAACCGACTGCAAATGACAAAAGTGACGTGATTCATATTCAATGTCAATGGAAGTAGTAGGTAAGTACTCGAAAATATGCAAAACCAGTGTCTATCTGGCCGCAGTCACCCATGTGTAAAGATTCAATGTTACCTGGCAAATATCATAACCTTCTTTGACAGAGCTCACCCACACTGACCCAACGGGCGCCGTCTGAACTAAATAATTAAACATAGATGTCTACATAGTAAAGGCAAACTATCTTAGACACAGAACCCTCAAATTCAAGATCATTATGTCAATCTCGAAATCGATAAGACGGCAAACTTATACGACCTTGATCGTCTCGCCCATAACGTGCAAACTATCCACGTTTTTATCTTCAAGTTATATTTTACTTAAAATTTCTAAGCACCGACGTTCTTAAAACACCTTAACCTCAAGGAAAAACGTGCGACCCCAATAATGATGTCAAAAAAGTTTCAGATACCCGCAGGCGAAACAAAATGTCGTTAGTAATGAGCGAACAAAAGCTTTATGTACGAAAAATGTGGACGAGGAGACGTTTCATTATGTTGAGAGGTACAATACATTATTTGTTTGTAAAATAAAATGGTCTCAACCACATTTTATAAAATGTTACTATGAGATACAGATGTGCTGGTTCTATTTTCAGGATCCCGTATATAATAAACAACGTAGAGACGGCAATACCACAATACATCAAAACACTGACAATACTAATGTACAGGATTATTCTGAAATTATCAAATAAATACTAAAATCTAAGTTAAAAAAGTTTATTTTATTTTAACAAACGAAATAGTGGTGATGGGCCGTTTATGGGTTTTGCATAACAGCTGACAGGCTATACTGACAAAAGTATTCGATATAATTGATTGAATCTGTGTATACAGACTGAGAACGTCAAAAGATATACGCAGTTTCATTCACGTCTCCACTTAGTGTTATTACGTAAAATCGCAACTGACTATTTAGTATATAACCCGATTTTTATAACTGTGCGCCAGTCAAGGCCAAATAATAGGTACAGTGAATGTGGTTTAAATATTAACAATAACAACTTAACGAATAATATGCCAACTGTGGAGAGGCCACGAGTTGTACCTATAGATCGTCAGAAGAGTCGTTGGGGCACCGTGCGGGTGAATTCAATACTAACAACCTACGACCTTTGACAACTCCAAGCGCACAGTTATAAAAATCGAGTTATAAAATAATAGCAAGGATGCCAAGACCAAATAATTAGTAAAAATGGCGCTACTGAATGATTCGGTTAACTTACTTCTTTTATCAATAAATTCAAACAGTTTTACGAGTACAAAAGCTAAACCAAAATGATCCATGAACTAGTCAATCAAAATTATCATAACAAATAACGAACGGAAATTCATGAAACTACTGCTAATAACTTAGGACTCAGAGGTAAATTAAAATGGAAGTATGAATGGATGATGCATGACCATACCAGATTGGAAATATGTCATCCGCCCTGCATTACGAATGATAAATGCAGTTCATTCAACCAACTGAATTTCATTCCTAACGGGACTACTAGGTACTAGTTTCAGCTTATTTCATGGCATTGACGAGTTAATAGGGAAAATGGTATAGCATTTACCTTGCTTGCGAATATTGTTCAAGGTGTGAAGTATTTCTTTCTAATTTTGCTGTATCCGATATTTCAGTTGTCAGGTGTAAATAAATAAATTAAAAAACGTAGGCGGTCGGGAACAAAGTTCCATACGCACACATACAGTCATATCTAATAGAAAGAGATAGAGAGAAACTAATGCCACATTATTTACGCCTTACATGTCACTAATACAGCTAGAGTTAGAAGTTAACTCTCTATCTTTATAAAGACTCTGTGGTTATTGAAAACTAGACTTAAACCAGCTACTTCTGCTTTTTTTCAATTCAATTCAATTCAAATTCTTTTTGCATTACTATTCTTTTAACATGGTCTCATTTTGACATTAAATTATCGGCCATAAATTTCTTTTTTTTCTGCACCTTTGTAGTTGTACCAATCGACTTCCCGGCCTGCCACGTACCTACTCTCCGTTTTCTCTTTAAGTGTATATATTCTGTTGTTTGTTTTCCCCAATGAACATAATGGCTTTCGACACAGACGTGCCGTGTTCGGCCCTATTTGAACTAAAGTACCTAACACAGTCACCATCAAAGAATGATCAATTTTAACGCAAAACCAACCGGCTGAAATCAATGCTGCGACGTCAAATTTAGAATACACTCACGGTTTTATTACAACAACATCACACAAAATAGTAAGTCATTGCAGTGTAACTCTTACCTCATTGTAATAAATTAAAATGATTTGATAAAACAATCGGCAATACAATTTTCATTCAATAATGATCGTGAATATGCTATACTATACCTACTTTAGGAGCCTTTTCCTTAAAGAGAGTTTAACTGTCTCGGTTTTAAACAAAGACAACTCTCAATTATTTTTGTTATAACCAGCTAAGCTCTAATCTCCACAATCTGTCCAATAAAAGTTGTGAAAAGCAAACATTTTTACTGTGTCGCTTTAATTTGCGAGTTAAAAAGGGTACCTACAATAAGGTATTGTAGATAAAACGGCTTTGAAGAATCTCTTCGCGCCCCCAAGTAACGATTGCAGTCCTATCTGCCAAACAAACTGTAATAACAAGCACACCTTAGCACGCCTGCGATAAATCCTTAGTGTATGGTGTAAGGAATAAGCTTTATTGAAAGAAAAACGGTATTAGACGGATGGATGGATGGAGGATGGATTTAGATGTGATGAATAAGAAGTCATTTCTCAGTAACACCCGGAGTCCGAATTTGTGCCCGGTTGATACCAATGAAGTCTCCCCCTATTACATAGGACTGAACTGATACATAACTGGCGAAATGTGGGTGTAACTAATAAAGGCACTCCTCTGTCAAACCCTTCGGGGAAAGCAGGCGTGATGTTATGTTTATAAGGAAGACAGTAGGTACAGTGCTGCATCGTAACGTTATTCAAAGAGGCGGAGTGCGAGGTACTGGTGGAATAACCAACTCTGACCGTTAATGGGCCTCAACTAATATGATTGTTTAAATACGTGATTTAGTTTCTCGTTAAAAGATTCCAGTTTTTTCTGTCAAGTTGATAAATTATTTCAACGGAATCGTAGATGGTTTAGTCACAAGTGCTCAGCAATCAGAAAAACATGTACCCACTTACCCAAAACTGATAAAAATCCTATTGTGACTACAAAATAGGATTTTTATCAATTTCAATAGCCCCTTTTATTTTGCCGTCGTCATGGCTGTCTCATACAATCCACTAAAGAATTAAGTATATTGAGAAAATGGTAGTTATCTGCAGTTATTTGTGAACAAATCACAATACATCTTACGCTAAATGAAAACATGTTTGCCAAGCGTGACGCATGCCTACACAACATTCATGCGAAATATCATTTAACGTAGCCAAAAACAAGATCTCCAATTAAAACTAAACAATAAATAATTCAAACGGTAAACAGTGAAAGATCCTAAACCAACACAACTATTCAGAACTACAAAATTCAGGTAACCTTATCTAATCAGATCGTTGATGAGACTAACAACTGTTAACTTATATTTAAATTCCTTCGAATCGTCCTAAATAAACTTGTTAAATAATTACTTTATTATTGTAAGTTTGTTTAGAGAATCTACATTTAAACGTTGTTTACATATTTTGCTTTTCCGATGAGTCAATCAATCTGCCTAGCCTTTTCCCAATTATGTTTGCTTCGGCTTCCAGTCTAACTGGATGCTGAATACCAGTATTTTACATGGAGCAATTAGATATCAGACTTCCACAACCCAGCTACTGGGTAACGCAATATACTTGGGTAAGACTGGTTGTCAGACTTTTGGTCTTTTGACAGCACGTTACGACTGTCAAAGATAAGAATATTATGATTTTTACGCCGCAGGTTCTACATGATCAACTGTATCATCGTTTTTTTTTTTTTTACAACACACTCTTGCTTTTCCCATTCACTAGACATTGGCAGAATGGTCGACATCGGCTTTGCTTGCCATATAATAAAAATAGAACAGAATACTAAGAATGACAGGCTGGGACCAACGGCTTAACGTGCTTTCCGAGGCATTAAGGTGGATGCTCCAAGGTAGCCCGCGAAATTCAAATTTACTTACGTTTTGCAGTTTGCAGGTCAGTCACAAGTTGTATGTTGATTAAAATATGATTCGCGACCGTAACAAATATGGCTTTACAGAATACTAATCATTAAAATACAACTCCTTCAGTTAGAATGATCCTCAAATGTCATGATTTCATGAAATAGTAATTCAATAGGATCATATGAACTTTGGAGAGTTGTATTGATAATTTTTATGACTATAATTCTATAAATAAATATCTGATACGGCCGCCAAACATATTTAGATCAACATACCTACAACCTGATACTGACCTGAAAATTGCAAAAAACGTAAGAAAATTTGAATTTCGCGAGCTACCTTTGAGCATCCACCTTAAGGGGTCTCGATACTCATGTAATGGATGGTCACCTTGGATCGACCCATGCGGCTATTATTATTGAGTCACGAGCACCTTTTGTTTTTCCGATCTGTATGAAAATAAATCTCATATGTAAAGGTCACACGTCGCCGTTTTATCTCCACAAAAATGGTATTGACATTGAAGGATCGTTAATTTCAATCCATTTGTGTCAATCCAAACAGACGAAATTTATTATAGGGAAATGATATGAAAACACCAAGTTTTAATTTATGTTGAACTTTAGCCTTAATAGTCTTATAGAAATGTCGTCATTTATTTATATCTATAGGTGAATATTTTAAATTAAATTTGTTTTTCGTGTCTGTCTGTGTGACCGGTTGGTTCTCAATTTTACAAAAAAGGTTTTTTTTTTACGGTTTTCACCATCATTTTGAGCTCTTACTTTTATTTACTTATCTCCCATTACAAGATTATTCAATGCGATAAGTATTTATCGCATTGAATAATCCTGTAATGGACGGACCATTTAATAGATTGCCTATACCAACTTAATAGATACTAACTTATAGATGTTAGTATTGATTCCTGTAAGCTATTTAGTTATAGAACTAACTAGCTTTAGCGGGCCTGGCTTCGCACGGGTAGCACTAAGTACTTATCTATGGCGTACTTACCTACCTTACCTATACCTACCTACTTATAGGTACCTACCTACCTTTACCTACCTATCTACCTATATCTACCTACCTATACCCACCTACCTATACCTACCTAACTAACTACCTATTTTTTTTTTTTTTTATTCATTTAAGGCGCGACTCGACTTTAAGAAAACTTCACCGTAGTACAATTACCGATGTCGCGTCACGCTATTAGTCGCGCCAGTATGCACGAGCCTTTATTGTGCTATTTGGGGCGGAGACAAATCGAACAAATCAATGGTCATAAAAATCGGTCCAGCCGTCCTTAAGTTATAAATGGTATAACTAACCCGACTTTGTTTTATAGATATAGATTATAAAGTAATGTAAGAAAGGTTAAAACAATCAGAGGTGTACCTATGAGAAATTATGAAACCAGCCTAATTCTAAATGTTCCCATCACTTGCACCCTCTGAACTTCAGGTTAGAAGACAATTGCAATCTTATACAAAGTATATGGAGTTCGTAGCAATAAGAAGCATTGAGTAAAAGGGTGGGTACACGATAAGATTTGTTCTGCCGCGACGACTGTTTTAAGACCACCGCTTTCAGCCGGCAACAATATGGTCTGAGCGAACCACGTCATCAAATTGCTTGAGATAATACGCTTTGAATAAAAAAAGACGATAGGTAAATTATCTTGAAAGAGGTCTTAGGAACTTTCATGGTTTCAGAGTTGTTCGAGAATACAATATTTTTACTTGATACTTTTCGCAGTGTCTACTTTCTTTTGTCTTAACAACGGGCTCAATTTTATTGCCGTAAAGGGCAATGTTCGTAACTCAACTGATGTACATTGATATTAAGCAATAAGTTACAATGGTATTAGGAAAACTTACCAAAAAAAATAAAGTCAACTAAAAATCTCAGGTTCCTAAAATTTACTTTAAGTAGGCATATGATTTTTATCAGAACAAAATAAATCCTTGATTGCAGGGTAAGCAAACTCTAAGAAAAAGAACGCATCGAGAAAGATAGGTCAAAAAGTCAACTATCTACTCGCCAAGAAAAGTAAAACCCCGCCAAGTCAGATTGGCATCGCTTAAAAATAGCTTCTGTTAGTGAACCCGCAGTATATCATACGTGAAGTTTTAGCTCAGTATGCACGGGCCATATCTCAGTGTCTGCGTAAGTAAGGGATGCAGGAAAACAACGACTATAGAATATAATAATGTAAGTTGGCAAGGCAGAGAATTTTGCTTCTCCAGCCAAAGCTTATATAGGAGCGCCGTATAATGTTGTGGCTTGTTATTTCATAGTTTACTAGACTTGGGTTAAAAATAAGCCAGCAGTAACTTTCGTGGGGTTCATATAAAGTTGTAAACATTTTCATATAATGGTTTTGAGAAAATAAAAGCGTTCCTGACCGTGCGTTTATGAGAGTTGCCGCCTTGAAAGGCGATACTTTCGTCAGTATTCAGAAAGATAGCTGGATACAATACCACCACCCTACCACCTTGATCACAGCACTAATGAGACTGGAAGATATTATGTCATACTGGACTAAATGACGACAAAATATTACCTACCCATCCTCTTGCAAGCTGCAATCTCTAAACCGTTTGCGCTAAGAAGAATAATATTACACAATGGCTATACCTATCTGTATTTCCTCCTATTTCGATCTCCATGTAAAGCAATGGAAGTTTACGAGCTGATAACTATGATATATGATCAATTCCAGTTTGATTTCACATGCCGGAACGATGTTTCGCATATAGATTTGAATTGGTTTGTGTAAGCAATCGCTAATGCTCTTGGCATTCGCAATTGCCAAATTTAGTGTTAGTGCATTGTTTTGTTATGGTGGTGGTACCGCTTAGGTATAGAGTATAAATAGATGTTTGTGTTGAAATACAAACTCACGTAGGTATTATTTATTTATTTATTGGATCTCCAACAGAGGCTACACAATTTCATGCAAGTTTACAAGAACAGCGACAAATACAAGTGTGCGCTTCCAATTATAGGAGACCACATCATTCTCTTATAATCTAGGTAAATACTTAAGCCTGACAAGCGAAAATATTATAGGTAATAACTCAAAACATAGAACACGAAAATCATAGAAAAAAAACAAAACAAATTAGTAATAATAAAATACAACAGACAATAAAGCTTTGAAAAATAAAAGTATTGAAAAATTATTATAGTCTACACGCTGAAAATACGTTCTAGTGTTTAGAAAAATTCTGGAAACATATACAAAGACATTAGCCGAAATGGTAACTAAAGCAAATTAAATAGGCTAATTAGAGCATATCTGAATTACCTTTTAATTAATTAATTTATATTCTTGCTTTTTAAACCACATCTTACACGCCTTATTTTCAAGACAATTATGACTATATTGTAAACCTAACAATATGCGGAACTACAGGTACCTATGAACGGTTCACAATATCAAATTGTGTTAATTTAAAACTTTGTTAAGCACGTTCAAGTGGAGTTGCCGTAACTTCGAACAACACCGAATAATCCGCATGAGAATAAATATTTCAGTAACCTCTCGTGTACGCAGAGTGAATCAATATTGTTTCATCGTATTTTTGGATGAGCTGCGTGCCTACAAGTTGTGAGTGTTTTTGATTACGCCCAGCGCCGTCTGAGCCGGATTAAGCGTCGATTTTTACGCTAAAATTTATGTTGCCCGCTGTTAAAATAAATATAGCTGTTCAAGCATTTTTCGGTCCTTTTGTTATAATAAATGTTACAGGAATTCTAAAAGATTTTAATGGACGGTATCAGATTCAAACAAATACTAAGTACTTAATTCATCATACGTAACCATATTAGCTTTATATAATTTATTATAATGTTTCAATTGGGAACGTCTTTGACACATTTGCATTTTTCTCTTGCTTTTCACGACCTTTTACAGAAATTCCAGACTTCGTTAAAGACTTTTTTCGTGTTTTTTTTTGTTCACTTACCTATTTTTGCCGCCTGAATCTTTCAAACGTTTGTAAGTACTCCTTACAAACATACATTGGGATCCAAAGCCAACTTGATACGACAAATGGGATGTCTACCCGTTCCGCGCAAGTACCCGTCCCAATCTACGGGCAAACTCGGCCTTGCCGTCACGTCACTCGGCCGAGAACGCAGTTTTTTAACCGGCCTATCCGCTTAGCCAACGAGGATTACATATCCGGAAAAGTTCTGGGCCGTTCCGGGCCTATGCATCCGCACATCAAAGAGATATGCACTTAATAATTCGGGCCCGACCGAGATTTATTTGGGACGCAAACAACTTTATGAATGTTTTGTAAAGGAACACGTCTCGTAAAATAGTATTCAATAAACTTTGCAGCAGTGGGGAAGTTCTGTAAGGAATTTCAATAAGGTCGCGTTAACTGATAGTTCGGATATTCGATTCGAAATGAGATCTATGTGAGCTCGGCATACCAGATTAGAATGGCGAATGTGCCGCTTTTATGTAAATAAACCACGAGATGTTCCTGCTTGTTATTGTTTTAGGGCGGTATTACACACTATTTAGAACTATATTTTGTATGCAGTATTTTGTACATTTGTTATATTATACAATATAAAATTATAGTTTATATGCATAATTATGTTTTTGGATAAAAATAAAGTACCTAAATATGTCAAAATATTGCTCGTTTGTTTTTTGTATGCATCTCGAAACGTAAATATATGGGTTAACGTTTCATGTATTTATTTATTATAAACCTTTGTGGGCCCACTGCAGGGCAAACGCCTCCCTTCCCTCTTTGCACTTTTTCCGGTGTACTGCGATTGCGGGCCAATCCTTTAAAAAGGAGTTTAGCTCATCTCTTTTCGGGCCCGCCGCGTTTTATATCATATCTATACTTATAATAAATCTGTAGAAGTGAAAATTCTGTACATTGAAAATATCAAAAAAAAAAATGGCAGGGGGTGTTACTAGACCGACACCGAACCTAAAAATTTGATTAAATTTTTTTTGTCTGTCTGTCTGTTTGTTCAGGCATCACGCAAAAACTACCGGTTCGATTATGATGAAACTTGGTATAATTATTCTTTAATATCCTGGGCACCACACTGGGTACTTTTTATCCCGGAAAAGTATCCTATCCTACGGTTGGGGGGTGTCAAAGTTTGTATGGAAGAATTTTAACGCGCTGTCCGATTAACTCGAAACTCAATATTTATACTTAAACCCAAAAATTAAGAATAACGTGTATCAAGATTTTTCGAAATTCAACCCCTAAGGGGGTAAAATAAGGGATGAAAGTTTGTATGAAAAATCTTATTCCTTGAGGTAATAAACATGAAACTTCGCACGAATAGTTATCTAAATAAATTATAAAGTTTGTAGTTTGTAGTTTTTTGTTTTTCTACATTACAAGGGGGATTGGGGGGTGTCAGTGTTTGTATGGAAGAATTTTAACGCGCTGTCCCATTAACTCGAAACTCAATATTTATACTTAAAACCTTACCATGTGGATGTATGGGGTAATTTCCGACACTCACGCGAGCGAAGCCGCGGGCAGCAGCTAGTCACTAATAAAATTGTATTAATACAACCGTTATCGAACCCTTCGCAGCCAGCTTACAATAATGATAAGTGTTAAATTAATAAAGTTTTGATTTAATTAAGTGTTTAAATCGGAGTGCATGGTACGGAATGGTAGCGAGTTAGTAAAAGCGAGGGGAAACCCGCCGCCACCTTAAAACCTTACCAGTAGCAACTTCCTACCACAGAGGAGTGTATTAATAAGACAAGCCTCCTAAGAAGTTACAAGCAGTATTGATAATTTTGCTATCAACGACAAACGGAAGAACGACATTTAATTAGGTTTTTTTACTAGTTATTCGGTTAAGGTAGCTAATATAATTATTAAGATTTCTTATTTAAAATACGGAAGGCGTGTTTGTAATGTTTTGGAAGAATTATTTCACTTTATACATTTTAAATTAGACTATCTATAAATTGGAAATATATTACATTATAAAAATAAACAAAAAAAGGTTTTCGTTATCGATAAGATAAGTACCGTTGCAGCCGTTCAAACTTTGCACGAACTGCAATATTCCTGAGGCGCTCTATAAATCTTCAATACTCTAAGAAGCGAGGACTTAGTTAATTTTATGCTGTTCACGGCTACTTTAATTTCTCGCTTCGCTGATAATTCTGGCGTCGGCAACCATGGAGAAAATCTGGGCAAAAGTTCAGTCCACGATATTATTTAAATGCAGACGATGTACACTGTGCGCTTTCATATTTTATTGCGTCTGCTTTTCTGGAGAACTACACGGCTACTCGAATATACAACAAATACTTTAGAGTTTGTATTCATTCATTTTAAACGTTTAATTTTATATTTCGCTCTGTTTGTTTCTTTTAATTTTATTGGGCCAATTTTATTTACTTTTTATTGTGTAACTATGTTATTTGCAGGCACAGTTTGCGATCAAAGGCTTCTCATGACAGGCCAATAAAGCTTGTTGACTTCGAGTTCAATGTGATTTCACAAAATTTGGAGACGACAATGAATTTTGAATAAGGGGGCCACTTTAAAAATAATTGGTACTGGAAAATTGGAAAATTAAAAAAAGTTTTGCAAACTGTACCGTGTGACATATCAAATGAAAGAAGATGCTTGTGTGCCGATTTCATTTTTTTTAAATAGTTTTTAAATAAGTACTTTTAAAGATATTTAAGAGAATTGTATGTACCGGTATAACGAATTTAATGAAATTGACCAATCCCCCTTATCTCCGAAATTACTGTGCAAAAAATTAAAAAAAAAATGCAGAATATCATTCTTCACTCATAGATTACAGGAAACATAGAAGTCTATGGTCTTAAAATAACATGGTAAATCTCTCAATATTGTGCGTACAAGCTTACATTTGCAGTTGGAATGTATGGGAGAACATATTTTTTAACTACAATGTTAAGTTTGTTCTTGGGATAAATTCATCCCAACTACGGAACCCTCATTGTGCGTGGTCCAACATGCACATGGCCGGTGTTTTGGCCGATGCAGTATTGTCAGAGTCTTCATTTATTGTCGTATACCAATTTTGGTTTTAGGCACAGATTAAATGTAATATTTGTGTGGAATATATGGAAAGTTACATTGTAGATATCGCCCCAAATTATTAACGACATGACGGAATTGGGAGTAATTCAATTCCGGGTTAATTTTGACATTGAAAAGTAGGGAAAGGTCCAGAAAAAACAGTGGAAAGGAAAATGTGGAAGCCATTTCTGAGATTTTACTCGCACCCTTCTTCCACATGATTTAACTTCATTAAATATGCCTGCTTATAAAAGGTCAGCCGTCTTTTGTTCCTTATATAAGTACCTAACTGGGAATATTTGTAAGGACTTTTTGAATACTTTCAGTTTTACAAATTTTGCTCGGCTTTTCGGCGGCAAAAAAAATAGTAATTTTAAAAATACTAGGAAAATGTTGTGTGTTCAACAGTTTGGGAAGTCGGTGGAAAATTCATTTTTTTAATCAAACCAAATCAAAGGCAAAAATCAACTACAAACAATTTTCTATACCTACGTACTTTTTGAAATTGGTTTTTATAAGATTGACAGCCCTATTCTCAAGGGTATCACAGAAATGAAAGTAACATCAATGCTGTATACCTAATCCGTTTATGGAAACCAAACTTAGGTACCTACTTATATAAATAAATCTTAACCACAAAATAATTATTCTTCCGATACATTCGTACATGTATGGATATGAAAAAAAACACTGCATAATACCCATAAGATTTTTATGTCATACTTCTCATCATCATTTCAGCCGAAAGACATCCACTGCCGGACATAGGCATAGACATAGGCCAACCACCGCCACTTTCGACCGGTTCTGTAATTCTCGCATTCAGCGGATTCCTGCGGCCTTCCCCAAGTCATCGGTCTGCCTTGGAAGTCGGTCGGCTGCCAGTCGATCACCTTTCGGCCTCATCGGCCATCTGTTCAGCGAGCAATGTGGCCAGCCCACTGGCACTTCAGTTTGACAATTCTTCGGGCTATGTCGGTTACCGTGGTTCTCTTACGGATCTCTTCATTTCTGATTCGATCACGTAGGTAAACTCCAAGCATAGACCTTTGCATTGCCCTTAGGGTGACTTCCAGCCTTCTAATGAGGCCCATTGTGAGATACGAAGTAGTGGCTCAACAAACTCCCTAGCAGCACAGTTGTCTATTAAGTTAGAGGAACTTGATACAAAATAATTAACATTAGCAACTATTTCTGAGCCATGCGCTATACGTATATTATGCTGTGGCGTCAAGGCGTACAAAAAGATGCAAGTATAGACATAGGTACTATATTATGACCAAAAAATTAACCTAACCGAAAGGTCCATACATACCGGTGGCCTTTACTTTGAAGTATTTTAAGACTACCAAAAAATCCGACAAGCACGTTATGTAGAAGTGTACACACACCATTAATCTCCTTCAAAATAAAACGTCCGCTTTGATGTTCCAGCTAAAAAGATACATTATCCTATAATTGGCATGATCATCCTCATGTACGTACAGCTAACAGATGTATTTTTTCCCCCGAACTTTGTTTCACTTCAAAGAATAAAATTATGAGTAAATAAGTAGGTTTTTGTTTATGATATTATAATGTTTTATTGTACCTACTGTTATAATGCATCAGCTAAAGTTCTGTAGCAGTATTAAACCTTGACCTCGAGCTGGTCTAGCCAGCATTAAATATTGGTTTTGATGGCACTGACGTGAGGCCTACTGTACTGTAAACTGAAACTGAACCCCTCCACAGGTATGTTTAAACTTCCCATTTTCTATGTCTTCGTACCATCTAGTATTAGGTCTTCCCTTCTTTCGTTTTCTTTGCGGGCCCTTCCATGTTGTCACTCTTTTTGTCCATTTCTGATCCTGAAGGCGTGCTACGAGTCCAGCCTATTTCCATTTTGAAGTTAAGACTTGTATTAATACATCAGTAGCTTTGGTAGTATTTTAAGTTTTCGAGTGTCGATTTTTCTGTACTTTCTTTAAATCCACCTCTTTGGCATGTGGCTATCCTGTTTTTTTTTTATTGTTGCCGAATTTCCATGTTTAACTACTATATGTTTGGCAAGGCAAGAATTTAAGACTATAGTTTTGAGATGGATAAGTAGATTGCTCTTGAATATTTCTTTTATTTAAACTTCAGTAAGTATTAATTTATTCTATGTTAGTTGTATTCTACGGTTTACTTCGAGGTCGTTGCAATTTCGGTCGAATCCTATTTGTTTTCCAAGGTATGTATATACTTCTGTGAACTTCAGGGTTTCGCCTTCAACCGATATTGGCATACTGTTGCTGTTGGTTTTAGTCATTAGCATAGTTTTAAAGGGGTTCATTTCTAAGCCATATATCAGCCACATAGTAAACACTTTCACAAGTCACAGACCAATTCAACATTGATTGACATTAACACTGGTATTGACGTCATACCGGTACATAAATCTCAGTATGACGCTTAAACGCCAGAAAACTTTTTGAATCGAAGATCTCAAACATCCTACCAAACATTCATGTTTCTTTAAATAAACCTCAAAAAAAAACCATTCATCTCCTAAGACACTGAATAAGACTCGATCGATATATTTATCATTATCACCTGTCTAGGGGTCTCCAACCGGGTGCCGCTGAATACCAGTATTTTACATGGAACGACTGCCTATCTGACCTCCACAAGTCAGTTAATGGGTACAACGATACCCCTTGGTTGTCAGACTTTCAGGCTTCTGACTACCCGTAACGAGTGTCAAAGATACACGAATGCGGAATGACAGCCGGGACCAACGGTTTACCGTGCTTTCTAAGACACGGAGGGTTCTCGGTATGTAAAGATGGTCATCCATCCACGGACCCACCGCGGCAAGAGTAGCTTAACCTGATCGATCGATCTGTGCGGCTGTTATTATTTACCACAAGCCCCACGAACCAAGCAAGACACGATACAATAATTCCAACGTCAAATGAAAAAACTGGGAGTTCCGTACAATATACTAAATCAGAGTGGCTCAGTTGTTATGAAGATGGGATCGGTGTAATAACAGTAAAAGACGGGTAAACGCAAAGTTAATGCGTGCCCATATACGAAACAGTGTTTTAACGGCATCATTCGTTTGTGGCCGAACCCTAAATATTGGCCGTACTTAGTAAGCGGGATTCGGAAATCCCTATTTCGCTGATATCGTTATCATAGTTATGATTTGTGCGTCATGATTCGAGTCTTTTTCTCGTTATTTTTGTGTTGATGGTACATATTTTTGAGTCTATGTAGAAGTTACGATGTGGGTAGCTTCGTCTACGCATGTATTCTGATACGGGCTGATTTAATTTACGCTGGTATTCCTTCTCCACGTGAATCGGTTTTGTCACTTTTTCATGATCACATTATCATAGATCATGTCTTTGACTAGAACTTGAGACTTACCTTACTACAACCTGCTGTTAATAGCACATTAATCTTAGTTAAAATATCTAATTTACCGAATATCATACACAACATTTTCCATTACCAATTAAAATGAACCCGAGTACACGCCAAAACCTCTGTTTCTACTTACATGTCTGTGGCGTCAAATTCCCTCTCGAAACATTTGTTTCATCCCTATTCCTAAATGCCAACGATCTGTAAATACGTATCTATGCATATAACTAGCAAACATTGAAACAATTTGCTGCATTGTTTAAGCCTCTCATTGAGACCTTTTGTTGCGCTTCGCTCCGAAGCCTTCAATATCTCGCACAGTGAAGTGAGGGTATTTAGAACAAAAGTTCGAATCGTTCTAGAAAATTCCGTTCAGATAAAATAAATGAAGCGTTAGAAAAAAGAATACATTTTACAAAATGATACGATCTATGAACATTATACATTTATAAGCGAATGAAGGAAGTAATCCTGTGAATAAGGGTCTAATTTTAATCAAAATTAATATTAATTAAACGTTATAACAATATCAGTGCTAGGGAGGGGCGTCAGAAAGTTTGGTCGACAAGTAGCAACCCTCATTAGGGAATGCCTATCTGACGTTTGAAATCGTCTTGCGCCAAATATAATTGTCACTGACGCCAAATTACTAATCCGGATTTAATTAAACGCGCATAGTTCCGCGTCCTCTGATGGAAATGATCAAATAAATTAGATGTTTAATGATAAGGGCTATCTCTTAAAAGATGTAAAAACAGTTCGAACGATACTTCTTGTTTTTGTTGAAGTTTTAATCATCGCCATTCATTGGAGTCCTCCAAATATTTTTGTTTTGAATTCTGTCAAAACAAACAAAACTTTCGGGCAATTATTCTCGTTCATTTTATTTGCGAAGAGAGTAATATGAGTTTCGGCGCTCGACATTTTCTCGAGCTCTGAGATTCAAATAAAGGAAATAAGGTACCTACTACAGTGCCCCTAGACGATTGACTATGAATTTAAAGCAGGTTCTTAGGAATAATAATATAATATAGGTAGGCATATTTTCAAGTCTGTGCCTTGATTGCGTGAATCTATAGATTTAATTTAATAATAATGTTTATGGTATAACGACTATATGACCTATTAAAGTCTAGCATTCTAGTAGTTCTAATCACCATAGATTAGGACTATTACAATGTTATATTACGTTCGTTTAAACTTTACTTTTTTATCAATACTCTGTACCTTTTAACAATAAATAGAATACCAACAGAAATTTATGAACGAATTAAAATAATTAAATGGCTGATTAAGGGCCAAGTGAATAAAAAATCCCAACAAATTATTTGTTCCCAAAAATTCCAAACCAATAAATTGATTGTAAAAGTAGTCAATTGGATTGTGGTAACCGCGGGTTCACGTTCACTGGCCCGTGTAATTTCACACAGAAATTCAAGTCCAATTCCAATATTAAGAAAACAAAAATTTCCATTACCTTTTGGTACAGTTTTTGTTTCCGATTTCTTCGAATAACTTCTTCCGGCGCTCGATTTGTAACTCGTTGTGTTGTTAAACATTTCGGGCGAAAAATGTAGCACAGATAAAAAAATATTCACACAGTATTTTGGGCGTGAAAAATCCTTTTAAACGCTTAACCGGAACTCGTTTGATTTTTTTTAGTCCGCGAATAGTTTTAATATGATGACAGCGTGCGCGTGAAACGCATGTGTCGAAACTGAAATTGGCGGGCGTTGCGCTAGTGGCCGCGTTATTTTTGTTACTCTACTCCCGCACTGTTTATTTAATTATAATAAAAATGCTTTACCATAACATCACGCCTGTTATCCCAAAGGTTAGGCAAAGGTGTACGCGTAGTGCAGTCAGCTGCAGAGAAATCTCACCCCCTAGCAATGTATTTTTTCATTGCTAGGGGGTGAGGTTTCTCTGCAGCTGACTGTACATCCACATTTCACCAGTTATGTTTAAGTCCCAGGTAATAGGAGGCGACCCTATTGCAACCAACCGGGCAAAATCCAGACTTAAAAAAAAAAAATGTTTTCTAAAATGGCATGATTACTGCATTCGTAAAAGGTGGGCGAGCAACACAACCAGAAACATTACCGTAAAGTTCCAAGAAAAAAAAGGATATAAAACGTAAGAGGTGTTTATCATACTACTAAAAGACGGCGATGAGAAAATATGCACTTGTGTGTCAGTACATAATGTATTAAGAAGTCTGTCGACACTTCCTGGAATATTTCAATCTATGAAACGTAAATATGTAGTTCGTTTTCACGTTAACATTTTCTTCTAATAAATCTATCACATTTTACCGATATGTATGTAGGTACTCAGTGTATTTTTTAGGGTTCCGTACGTCCGATATGGGGGTCATTTTGAGGGTAATTTTTTTTAAGTTCTGCAAACTGTACCGTGTGGCATATGAAATGAAAACTGTGAGGATCTCAAAAATATTTTTCTTACCATTTAAAAATAAATAGTGTTATAATTATGTAGTTATGTAAGAAAATAGATGAAAATTTACCATTCCCTTATCTCCAAAACTACTGAGCCAAAAATGTTGTAAAATATACATAATATTTCTCTATTTATAGATTACAGGAAAACCTGTAATAATTTTACAGTTTTTAAAGAACATGTGAATCTCTCAATATTGTGAAAAACATTACATATTTTGCAGTTGGAATGTATGTGAGACCATGTTTTTCAACTACAATGTTAAGTTTGTTCTTATTCATCCCAACTACCGAACCCTTCTTTGTACGTGGTCCGACAAACAATTGGCTGTTGTTTTTTCAATGGGAGAGGGCTACGTGAAAAATGTGCGTAAGCTAATCGTCAGCAAGTCTGGAGATGGCCTCGATGAGCATGAAATTTATGTTTTCATACACGCAGATACGCTGAGCTGGCCAACGTTCGTTATGAAGTCTCATAAAAAAGAAAAGGCAATAATTGTCTAGTTACATGTTCAGGAATTATGTTTATTTTACGGAATTTGTTTTCACCCGGCGTGTTCGCACATGAATTTCGAAAGTATAAAAAGGTTCGTATTTTTACCTCTTCATAAAACTGGCGGAGAGTTTTCGCTCCGCATAATGATGTTCATCTGATGTTTTAATATGTGCGAGAATTTATTTGTAGTGATGTTTTCATGCGGAATTTGCATTCTATTTTATCATTTGAATGCGAATAGTGCATCGTCAACAGTTTTTTAAAACTTTCTCCGTTTCGACGATCACTGCACTTTAAATATAACGTTTGTGAATTTTTGTTTCAGTTTATTGTCAAAAGGCCATTGATATTATTATCTCCCGATGCTTAAACTGAGACATCATTAAGAAGATAGCATTAGGTTCATTCTGGATTCTGGACTAATTTCCACAGACAATAGCTGAGAATATCATCAATCAAAATGTAATAAAATTCTCGCATCATACAATTGAATATGAACTGAAACCTTCGATCAAGTACCATAATAGTATTAAAACGGATTCATCATTATTTATTGTTTGAGCCAAAACAATAACTGTAAGATCCAATTTACTTAAGTAGATACGTATTATTGGTCCCAATTTAATGTATTTACCGACATAAATCATTTGTGAGGCGTATAATAATTATGTATACAATATGCAAACGAACGGATTACCCTAGAAAATATGGCTACGTTTTGTTAAACATCTTGGGGAGAGCTTCCCGAGATTACCTTTATTTATGAAGCTTTTTGTAAGTTTTCATCTTGTCTAGTAAAAAAAATATTTTTTGTGTTTTTTGCTGGTTCTTTGTGCTTCAAGAAATCTTCTAATGTAATGCTAATGAGTCCTTAGATAGTATCACAAAGACGTTCTTTATTACTTCATTTAAGAAAGCTTGTTAGAAGCACTTGTTACTCCTAATAAGTGTTCTTTTAATTAGTCTGTAAGCTAAAAATATTTAATAAATATTGTAAGGTTTACTTAAACAGCCTCTTTCTTTTATAAGTAGCTGTCTTTACAAAATCTACCTTACGGGGAAACCCAGTGAATTTGTAAAAGGTAAATTTGGTCGAATATAACCACTAAACCGTTAGAAAAAGTTGTAATATTTTCTGGAAATTGATCTTGTTCAGTAAAAGCCTCAATTTAGGTTCAAACAATGTATAGAATTCATGATATCAGCTATCATAGTGTTACAAATTAATTATAATATAAAATGAATAGTACGTTATTTTTAAACTGACTACACCCGCAGTTAAGAGGGTTTATTCTGAAAGTTGGCAACGTCGCAAATAGATGTCAAATATTTCGCTGTTTTGATTAATTTGATAATATTTCTGTATGGAAATAAAAAATGTGGCTAACTAGCGAACTAGAATATTGATTATGAAATGCAATAATTAATATCGTAACACCGAATAGTTAGTTTTAGATGTAAAAAAAGTATTTGGTAACTTTCCAAATGCCTTTTTTTCACCTAAAACGGGTACAACATCAAATTCAATGTTATAATTGCAATTCATTATTAATATTCTAGTCAATTGGTTAGCCACATTTCTTATTTCCATACAGTATTATTTCCAAATTAATCGAAACAGGTAAATATTTGACAGCTATTTACGACGTTGCCAACTTTTAGGATGCACCCTCTTAACAAAGTTGTTTTACAATATAGTTGACGTGACTAATCGCAAAGCCTAAATCGATACTGCAATCAGTGTATCGATTAACTCTTCTATGCCAAACGCTGCACCAAGTGTGAATTAATCACTATAATGAATGCCTATGTTTGATGAGCCCACATTTGAGATCAAAGCTGGCTCGGCTGTTGAAGCTATGTTTTAGGCTATCAATACTAAACTAAAACCTATACGAAGTTAATCATGTATATCAATTGGTGAAACTTGACAGACGTGGTGAATAATGACTTTGCAGGGTCAAGTTAAATTAGGTAGCGAAACTCCGCAGTCTTCATGGGTATCGATATCTTAACAAGATAAAACAAAAAAAAAATGATTTGATGATATAATATTTTTAGGGTAACGACTTTAGGTGGTATAGTTATTTGAATATCAATTGAATACATAATTAATATAAATACAGTTTTTTTGTGTGTAAACTTCACATACGTGATGGGTTTATTAATGTAAACACGATAAATAAAAAAACTGATTTTCTCAACTCATATTTCACGTAACTACCTATATTGTCAACGGTTGCTGACCCCAAAAAAAATATCACCTAATCAACTTTGTTGTCGTTTCATCGTGTTTCGATATTGATACTCGCCACGCCTGCGGAGTTTCTCTAGCTAAATTAATTTCACCTTGTTTAAACGATAATAAAACAAAAAAAAATGTTTTGAAACTTATAATATTAAGTAACAATAGCTGATTACAGAGCCAACAAGTCTGGTAATGTAGTTGGGTAATTACAATATGAAATTATAAAAAAATATGTTTATCACCATTATTCGATACCTTCGAATATTTGACACTGACAGCTCTTGAATGCAATAGTGGTGAAATTGGCACTAAGTCATCAGCATTCTTTTGCCCTAATCTCATGTAGGTATAAATATGTAAAAATAACGTTATGCGAGAAAATATAAACATGTATTTTACATGCGACGAGTGTTTCTCCTAGCGTTTGCCTATAAAGTGGAATTTTAATAAATTCTTTATTGCTCTGGTGGTTTCAAGCGCGGTTGACAGTTATAGGAATCGTTGTAATATAGGTACCTCCTGGATTCGATTTTTGTTATAACTTAAAACGTTTAGTTGTGAAAGTATTCGATTTAATTGAGAACGTCCAACATTCCCAGACGAACGACTTGCTGACGACTCGGATACAATAATTCTGTTCGGACACAGTGTCCCAATCCGAATATTTTTCACTCATGATTCGGACACTAATCAAAAAGGCTGTTTTGTACAGCCAGGTGAAAAACTTCCAACGATACCTTAATTGTAGTAATTCGTCCTCCGCCCAGCCTGTATTTATAAAAAAACAGTTTTAAACTGTATGTTAACGAAAGCAGTCGTTTTTAATAAACAATATTAAAATATACATAGATACCCGCCTTAGCAGTCAGGTAATAAGGATTTGCTCAAGTGCAGTACCGAGCGAAAAAGCGATAATAAATGCATAGAAAAGACACACTCTCTGTATAGTCTCATGTGTCTATAGTCTAATGTGAGCGATACACGTCCACAAAGCAAGTTATTACCGAAAGATGCCGCCTGAAAGCCACCCTAAAATAGTTTTAGTAAGCCTTTTTTCTGAATATTATATTTGAAAACTTTTATCTGTCTGTATACACTCACACACACACACTCAAATTAAGTGCTGTTGATGGAGTCAATTGAAGCTGAGTGTGTTCGAATTGTAAGTGAAAAAATATTGAAATTAAAATGTGTCAACAAATATTTTTATAATTATTATTACATAATTTTTAGTAAACCGCTGATCACAGAGTCAACACCCGAGGGTGTTGACTCTGTGATCAGCTACGAGCGGCGCACCTAGTTACTTGAAATTTTTATTTTATAAAAATCTTTTATGTAACTTTTTCTATCATTACTGATAACAAAGCTTAAGAGTTTGTATTTTTGTTTCAAGCTGTCAATCTTAGGAACCCAGCAAAAAAAAGGAACAGATAGTTCGGTATATCAGGTACTCATATGCTGAAAACACATCACGTCTGTGAAGTTTCGCCAATCGATAAAAAGGCCCTGTATAAAATTATGCAATACAATATCGTCAGAATACCATCCTGCAATAGGTATCCTGACGATGATAGGAACTGACGATGTCAAAGCACCTCAACAGTTCGGTTTTATTACCTTTCAAAAAACAACAGTAGTTTGTACGTAAGCACATACTGTTATCCTATATCCACTTAATGAAATATCTGAGTTGATTCCGTAATGAAAGAAAAACACGGATCGCATCAAATGCTTATCTCCCCAAGTTGTTAGAGTTAAGTGGTAAAAGGATTACTAAAACGACATTATTATTACGTTTTGTATACGGAATTGGATGTCTTGAAGCATTGACTTCCAAAAAACCATTAAAGAAACTATTCTCTTTAATAGTTTTTTGAAAAACAAATTGAAACTGTTGTCTTCTTTTTTAGGGTTCCGTATCCCGGGGGAGAACAGGGCCTTATTACTAAGCCTCAAATAATAATTAATAGTAATGAACTTGTTATGGCCTATGGTAGCATATGCCTGCCTATATATATAATACTATTCATGAATGTGAACTTTCAATAAAACCAAATAATAGTTTACGTAGTAGGTACGTTCGGCGCACTCTACTCGATACTGCGTTCTTGGCACCAATTGTTATTTTATAGTCTACTAGAAATATCGATTTAAAATATACTAGCAACCCACCTCTGCTTCGAGTTTTGTTTATCATATGTTTATTTTAATATTAATGAATACTGAATACAATCCGGAATAAATTCTCAAAGAAAACCGCATCAAAATCTGTTGCGTAGGTAGTTTAGAAGAACAACGCGGTCACACAGTCAGTCATGCACAGCGATTTTAATTTGTTATATATATAGAGGTATTAGGCCGCGGCCTATTTAAAAACGATCATCGTGCGAATACGCGATCGGTCGCATGCTTATGTCAGTTTTTGTTCGGAAAACCGGAAAGCGCCTTGTGTCGACGCGACCACGTGTTTAGGTTCCCCGAACAAAAAGTTCGAACGATCGTGTATTGCGCGATGATCGCTTATAAGCCTAATGCAAACTGGCGCGACTTGACACCGGTAACTGTCTACCGTGAAGTTTCCTTAGAAAATGTATTGTTAGAGTCGCGTCGCGCCCGTCTGCTCGAGGCTTTAAATAGGACGCGGGGTAAAGCTAGAATTTATGTAGGTACAAATAGCTAGTATACATGAAAATGGCTGTCTATTATTTTCACGTAACCTTTAGCACAACATTACACGGTAACATGAAAGAAATAATTTACCTACCTACGTCATGCTCTCATTCAATTTGATTAATATTATAACGAGAGCTTCTGAGCAGGTCTAGAGACCAGAATATTATAAAAATACTCGTGTCTTCTAAACACAATAAACGCTTAAAAGGAGTCTGAATTTCTTTGAAAATACAACTTCAAAATGGACACATTTATTCGTCGGATATGCTAGGTAAAAAATAAATAACAACTTATAAACTACGTAATTAATAAAAAAAATGATGTACAGATACCGGTGCACGGTTCTTGAGCGCTCGGCGGAAGAGTGGGGATCGCTTTGCGCATCGTACACTTATGACAAAATACGTAAAGGGACCCAATAATTCACTTCTGCGCAGGTGAAGGTCAGCGCTCAAGAACCGTGCCGGTATCTATACTAATGGCTGGGCACGCGACGATGGCAAGAGACCGGATGGCATGTCCTTATTTCCATAGAAGCTGGGTACGCCTTGATTATGGGACGCAACGTTTGTCGACACTCTTGCGCTATCCCATCTTCCTGACTCGACGTGCTGTGCTGGCGCTGCTGCTGCGGCTGCGGAAAACCTCTAGCGCCGTAAGTATAATAACTTTATTGGTAATAACTTTATATTCTTGAGCCGTTTGGTGTTGAAACCCTCGGGCCGTGGGGTCCGAGTTCTCATGGACTCTTTCACGAAATCTCCAAACCACTGACCCAGAGCTACCTTGGCCAGAGGCTAAGCATTGCCACCAGTCTCTTGGGTACATAACCAGTCGACAGCAATGCGGATGAATTTTTTGACGCCATATTTTAGTTTTTGAATAGTTTTAGTTATGTAAGTACCTACATAGTTTTGCTATTTTTATTAATTAACTTCAAAATTAATTTTATAATAAACCTTATTTTAATAAACATAAAGTTAATTATAATATACACTTCAGCAAATACCTACGTTAAGCATTAAGCTAATGTAAATAATAAATACTCGAGGAGAAAATATACAATGTATTCCAAGCGCTATCCCCAAACGATTCTTAATTCAACACACTGTACAATCATGTTTGCTTATAAAATTAGTTTTGTGTTCTGTAAAATATTGTTCATTATCAGAATACCCGCTTAATTTTGCAGTTATTTTTTTCGCGGTCTTTATTTCATATTCTATGGCACCCCTTTAGGTCATGAGCTATCCGAGTATTAACACGCCAGAAAAAGCGGTAAGCACATGTAAGTTCAGTATTTACCGGGCCATTTTTTGGCATAGCTGCCTGGCCTAACAGCAGCGGCTCTCCATCCCATAGCCACTAACATTCCTTCCCATGAAACAAACGTAAGATATACCCATGTGAACAAAATGAACCAGAAAATATACCTAACTGTGCATCCCATTTTGTTGTAGGTACCTTAAAAAAATTGTGCTCTGATCTTCTTTTTTTTCGTTTAGTTATTTTTATAACATCCGTCGATAATTTTTCAAAAAAGTGTTGTGATATAAAGTTGAAATTATCCAATACCGATGAATGTGTTACTAATTCCCTTTATTCCGTGATTGTATAAGAATTAAAACTGACCAGGGCGTGTTGACACTTTTATCAGGTACATTGTAAACGGACTTTAAGTATGTCAAACGTCAACCAAATACGAAAGCTCATTTATTCCACTTGCCTGAACTAAAACTAAACATCAAATTACACTTCTCCCGGAACTATTATTACTTTTAAACAACTCGTGTGTTACAGCTAATAAAATTACGTGCATCAATTCTTGAATACGGGAGAACTTTGCAAAATTGCTGATAGTTTGGTTACACGGGTGGAGTTGTAAATTTACTCTGGCACAGTCGGGACAGTAATGAACTCAGTATGTGGCGAACTTCTTGTCTTACCGATAGTTCGTACATATTGATTATTAGCCACTTGCATATTACTTGAGTGGTTGATGGTCTTTGTTGTTTCATTTTGCTGTGCATGTAGGTAAGCGTGCCTTCTTGTTCATTATGTACCTAGTATTATTAGGCAATGAGTTGTTAGTTTTTTGTGAGTCTGGATTTATGCCCGATTGATGGCAAAAGGCTCGCCCCCCATTACATGAGACTTAAACAAAACTGGCGAAAAATTTATTTATCTCTGAAACTTCTGAGTATCCTTTTGCGGATTACAGGCGTTATGTTGTGTTATGTTATAATTAAATATTAACATAAATATAACATATAGTAGGTACAGTAATGGTTTTAAAACTTTATTCTATCTTTTTTCTACAAATTAGGTACTCTAACATTGGTTCAAAGCATCATAATGTGACAGATGGCATTATCCAATCAAACAATATAAAAATTTCATCAAAAGCCGTGATTTAATGACGTCTCAAAAAATTCGTGGAACTTTGACAGTCGTTACGGGTTGTCTTACCCGAAGTAAAACTTAGGAACTAAAGCCGAGATCTATAAACGCTACTTAGGTCGTGCTTTGAATTTGCCGTGTGCCAGTTTTTATCTTGCACTTGTAGTTTGACAGTTTATTTATTTATTTATTTATTTATTTATTAGAAACACTTACAACTATCATCACAGGCGTCTTACCCAATACAATAGTGTAGTTATATATAATAGTTTTAAAAGATAACACATAGGTAGCTTACAATTAATAAAGACTTATTTTACAAAATGCGGCCCTTGTGAATTCATTCAAAGTGCAATTGAAGCAGTCAACCTGTTGAGACACCGAATTGTTGAGTTGTGTGACAGTGACAGGAAAAACGTTATACAGAATGACGTGCTAAGTAACGTCTATAGATTTCGGCTTTAGTATTTGGACCGCACCGCTGAGTGCCTTAGCAAAACCATTTTTTTTTTAAATTTTGCTCTAGATTTAAAACCACAGACGTGAGTTTGATGTAGACCTTAACCAATATAATAATTATGATATATTTTGACTCTTATTTGACCCAAAAATGTGTTGCTTTTCGCAGTGTTATAAATACTTTATATTACTTTTCAACCAAAACAAATATTCTAGTGCCATATGTATCGTCATGTATATTAACACATTTTCGCCGCTTGCTTGGCTTATTCCCAGAGCGCTGCCCTCATCCTCGTCTCGTTAGCAGTCGCCGTAAACGCCATGTGTGGCCAACACTGCTGTTCATTTGGTAAGCCAGCGCTTAATATTAATCTAGACTTCAATTAACTTACCCAACGTGGCACTCGGCTGGTCCTGTCAATTTTCCTGCAAAGACATACCTTTAGTACCACCAGTATCCTGGTCACAAAATGCGTATTTAAAATATCATTTTTATCTGTCAACATCAACAAATGACAGAAATGAAACGATTTTTTGAATAAGATTATCGCTAAATGCGATATTTTATCATGTATACTTGTTTATGATAATGGCAGGGATGACCGCCATTGCTCATAATGTCATATTCATAGTCATAATCTATGGTCATAATTTGAATTTTTGGTGAAAACTTCGTCGCTCCAAATAATTATCCAATGTTTGACAGCTCGCATGACAGCCAGCACCATCTGCTTTGAGCTTTTCAGATTACCTGCCATTGAGCCGTTTTCGACTATTAAACTTAAAGGCAACTACGTCGTCTATAACAGAGCTCGTCATGTACTTAAACTAGAGTACTTACTTATAAGTCAATGATTAAAATAATATATTTTGGCCTATCAAGTTTTCACTGAGTCAATGTTAACCATCCCAAACATGTGTATAGATAGACTTGTATGATTTTTAGTGGTACGCTTCACAATAACCCTTCTACCGGCCGTAACTCCTAAGGGGACCCTTTGATAGTGGCAATGAGCAAAAAATTGCTATTACTTGAATCGCTAAAGAATTTCCCTAAAGCCTTCCTTTAGTGCTGGAGATATTGTGCTGTGAAACTTTTGTTTTTTGAATAGGAAATTTTCAGATATCGAACCTTTTTTTTTTTTTTGTTATGTGCCAGCTCTTGACCTCGATCTCACCCTTTGCTTAATCGAAAGTAATGTAGGATCGATTACTAAGATTTTAAATGTAGTACATTA
Organism: Eupsilia transversa; assembly: GCA_914767815.1. Taxonomy (NCBI): domain Eukaryota; kingdom Metazoa; phylum Arthropoda; class Insecta; order Lepidoptera; family Noctuidae; genus Eupsilia; species Eupsilia transversa. The sequence continues at coordinate 7,019,448 of OU611880.1, forward strand.
TAGATGATTCGATGATTTCTGGGTTCGATTCCCGGGTCGGGCAAAGTTTTTTGGCAGCACGGAATCTGGATTTGTGCCCGGTTGATGGCAATAGGCTCGACCCTATTACATGGAACTTAAACATAACTGGCGAAATGTGCGTGTACTATAGGTACACCTCTACCTAACCCTTCGGGGAATACAGGCGTGATGTTATGTTATGTTGTACACTAAAATCAAAAAGTCATGCAAAGTAGTTAAAATCCGTACTTATCGTTCGAGTTATTGCATTCAATGATTTGTGAAACTTTAGATTTAGACAGACAGAATTTATTGGTAGAATACAAAAAAGTTTTATTACAATCATCAGTTTCTGGATCCTTTTGAGGTAGGTACGGAACTCTTATATGATGATAGTATGACTCACATAGTAACGGCCGTATTATAGTTTATACGCAACGGTTTCCTCAAGAGCGGTTCCGTAGTATTATAATGACCGAAAACTGTCATTTCCACCAGTATTTGACATTAAGGTATCAAAAAATGCTCTGTATTTGGACAGTCGTCTTTGTACGTCCGTTCACCGCTTTCTTAAAACGAAACCCTTACTTAATAAAACTTAAGTCTCAGGCAAAACATACTGTATGGTGTACTTTCAATTTCACTTAAGTTACTTAGTTTATTATCCTAATGATTAAGCCAATTTCAGGCAGTTTTGCAGGTCCCGCATTTGCTGCAATCCCTGCTAAATGCAAATGATACAAAGTTGCACCACTTGCACCACCTGAAACTTAGACTAGATCCGTTTCCAAACACACACAGATGTAGATCGCTATAGTTCCGCGCTCAAGTGATTTCAATAATCTGTGCTGCAGATGCAGATAGTATAGCGTATCTAGTGATTTTGTGTTGTCGCCTCTGCGTTCCTTTAATACAAAAAAAAAATACTGGTTGCAATAAAGTTTTCTACTTATTCTGATTACTTTTGAAGAAGTAGTAGTCTACTGCCGTCGCAAAAGAAATCAAAGTCAAGAAACTAAGTTCATACTAATTTGTTTTTGTATGGGATCCTGATGTACAGATTTCCCAAGAAATGTATGCGCTTCGAGAATCATCGTCTGTCTATCTATAAAGCGCAGCATGTCAAACTTTAGAAAATTCTTTGGCGTGACGTTCGTGCTCATTTGGAAACACGAATATTATCGAATTGCATAATCTTTTCTAACTGTCTAAATAACTATAATAATATGCTCCAATAAGACCTTTTTGCCTGAGCCGTGGACGCGTTAATGGGCAACTAATGGTATAAGAACCTAGTGTACCTATACCTACTTATGACGTTTTGGAATGCATAGCAGTAGCGCCCTACCAATCGCATAGCCGGTTAGTTGAAAATACGCCTAAAAACTGCGGTGTTTCCACAAAACAACCTTAAAAACTGAAAAGCTACCAAGCAAAACAGAATTCGATCCATGAGCGAGCAAATTATGTAAAATGACAAGCAACTTATAACTTATTCCTTTTTCTCGGAATTTCTAATAACGTGTTACAAATATCTTGTTACAAATAACATTACAAAGGAAACCTATTTTTAGTGTTTCGTAGTAAAATTGAATGAAACCCTTATCAGATCGGTGTCTCAGTCTGTCTGTCCTAATGCCACAACGCTAGGCATCGTTATAGTTGGGTTTGAGCCAAACATAGCCTTAAAGAACACCAAATTTTGAATGTATTGCAAGCAATTTTGGGAGCCAGCTTTAATTTTTTTTCGGTTGCTTTGTGAAATACATGAAAGGTCTTTTTTCCGGCTAATAATTGTGATACTTTTAACTGAATAAACTACTGCAACTATCTATGCCTAAATGTAAAGAATCTGATCAGATTATATAGAAACCCTAAATAACAAAGGACTAGACAGTAGAAGAGGCTAAAAAAATCTTAACTGCAGAAATATTATTCGGAAGTCCTTTCACAGTTATTTTACTCGACAGCGATCATAATTATAGAAACGAGAATGTAGACACACGCTACACATACAATAAGATGCAAAATCAGAGGTAAAAAAACTTTGAAAGGATTGGATATTTAAATTCAAAATAGAAATAATATACAGTCGTATATTTTAATTTTGGATTGAAATCTTACTAATAAGTATTACAAATGTGATAATACTATGTTTGGGTATTTGTTACTCCATCACTCAAAACCGGCAGAACGGATTTGGATGGGCACACAGATAGTTTATAACCAAAATTAACACATAGGATACTTTTAATCCCGGTAATAGTTCCTTGTCTATAAATTAAGAAAACTGGCAACACAATCACTTTTTGAATAGGTAGATTTATTTCCATAACAACACAACAACATTCCCAATACGGGATACCGAAATAAAAGTTCCACAGAAACATAAACAACGTATTCCCCATACAATAAACGAAAACAATTACCACCTATAGACATACTAACTTTTAACTTGAAACCTTGCGCACGTATTATTGCAGTCGTATAATTTTTGCTGGCAATAAAAAATATAGCTCATAAAACTCGCGAAAAGACGAAAAAATGCGTAGGTACATTATAGAGATAAGCGCAAGCGATTATTTATAGTGGATGAGCAGAGGTAGGGGTGCGAAAGAGGTCAACACAGTCGGACGACCATAATTTTTCATTTCATTAGCCGCGGGAGGTGTCGTCCTATCCTGTCCTGGATGGGCATCGAGCCTCATTAACGGCCATACGGGCTTACCTCCCACCTACCTCCTTTGTGACTATTTATAGGGTGATGAAGTGTTTAAAATAGTCAATTTTACGCAACAATGGACAGGTTGTGAGGTAGCACCGGCTGTTGTGTTAACGCCCTGGTAATAATTTGTGGTCTATGTTACTAATCTTGCCGCTTCATACTTTAGCAAGTACACATCTAACGCTGACTGACATGTTTATGACGATTCATATTTATTTCATACCTGAAGTACCTTCCTTATACGGTATTGTGTGTCAGTAGTCTAGCTTCTTAAAACTCAGCCTATCCGAATCAGTTCGAAAAGTGCGAAGTTTTTCATCTTCAAAGGAAAGATTTACACACGACACACTTTACTTAAAACTCTAATATCCTTGACGTCTATTTAGGAATTGGCACACAGTCTAAAATAATTAGCGTTTAATACTTCAAAACGTTGAAAAGCATGTCAACATATTTATTTTTATGGTGCATAATAACTGCATTGCATTCCATCTAAGTATTGACATTTGGTGAATTTTACCTAATAATGATTTCCTTTCTTTGGGAGCAATAATTGCGGCAATAGTTCCCAATGTCCGCGTCCTGTTATGCGCTAAATTCCACGTCTTCATTTGAAACAATGTTGAGCGACAATTGTGTAAAGTTGTTATTCTTAAAATCAAAATGTTGCCAGCAATACCGCTATTGTTTGAAATTTTATTGGCTGGTTCGAGGTTGCGCGGGAAAAAAAATCCTGGATGTAGTTGGGAGGCCTTGGCCAAGCAGTGGGTCAGTATAGAAAACACATTTAATAGTTGCGTTTTAATGAATTGTTATCTGAAATACTGAAATGAATTTAGTTGAATTGAATATTCCATGTTGTGAGCATCATATTTCTCGCAACATAAAAACATGTTCGGAAATAATGTAGCACAGCTTTGTTTCCCAATTAATAGGTACGTGTCTCAACATTGTAACGATAGTTTATGTAGCCATCAACGTTTCAGATATTCTGTATGTGCCACATACTATTGAGGCGTCCTTCAGTTTAAAATAGAATTTATTTAACATGTACCTCGTATTTAATTTGAATAGGACTTATTATTGAAAATATTTACCCCTAGGTAGAAGTCTACTTATAGTACACCCACATTTCGCGACTTAAGCTTTAATATGTCCCATATAATTTGGGGTGAACCCATTGTCGTCAACCGGGCACAAATACTGACTCCTGGCTGCTTGTTACTGAGAAATTCCTCTACCTAACCCTTCGGGGGGAAATCAAGTGAGATGTTATAAGTGCGTGTGCGATTTACCTGTATGAAATTCTTACAAGTCCAGTCCTCTATACGCAAGCCTACCATTCTGCGTAGCCTTTTCCCAATCATGTTGGGGTTGGCTTCCAGTCTAACCGGATGCAGCTACCAGTATTTCACATGGAGCGACTGCCTATCTGACCTCTACAACCCAGTAACTGGGTAATACGATACCCCTTGGTAAGACTGGTTGTCAGACTTTCGGGCTTCTGACGACTCGTAATAACTGTCACAGATCCACGAATGACAGCCGGGGCCAACAGCTTAACGTGCTTTCCGAAGCACGGAGGAGTCTCGGTATGTAAAGATGAACACCCATCCACGGACCAACCCCGGCAAGCGCAGCTTAATCTGATGGATCGACCCGTGTGGCTGTTATTACTTAGCCACGAGCTCCTCTCAAGCCTACCACAACCTGGAAATGATTTTGACAAACATCCTCATTTTCTGATCTCCAAAGACAAAGGTTCTTCTTGTTGGGATTGCAGTCTTGTCTTGTCATTATCGGTCTGTTTATTTCTAAAACAAAAATATATAAAGATACTCCGTATAATAAATATTATTCATAATACCTGTTCCATTTACACGTGTCCCATCGATTCTGATATAATCTCGGAACGAAATTAGAAGCGAATATTGTATGTAATAAAAGCTGTCAGTTCCCCAGACTGCTTGAGTAACGTTCAATCTCGATCCATCTAATATTCGACGTTTACTAATACACGGGAGCTTAAAAGATAGAGTGTTTGTAGGTAAACTCGAATAAATAAAACTGTTAAGGAAAGAAACATGAAAAGCGGGAAGTACCACGTGTAAATAAACCCTGGAATAAATTGAACTGCCTGAGAGGGTAAACAAGCGACTCTTGACGTGGTCACTCAGTCAGTGGGTTACCATAATTCCACGTTTTTACTTTCGTGGTCTATACGGTAGGTCCTGATTGCTATGTAAATACTTTTTTTGTTAAAGTGCATGCTCCAAGGTAGCCCGCGAAATTCAAATTTTCTTTCGTTTTTTACAATTTTCAAATCAGTATCAGGTTGTATGTCGATCTTAATATGATTCGCGGCCGTACTAGATATTTATTTAAAAAATTATAGTTATCAAAATCATCAATACAACTCTCTAAGTTCATATAATCCTATTGAAAGACAATTTCATGAAATCATGACATTTGAGGATTATTCTAACTTAAGGAGTTGTATTGCTGATTCTAATGATTATAATTCTGCAAAGCCACATTTGTTACGGTCGCGAATCATATTTGCTGACACTTGCAAATTGCAAAAAATGTATGAAAATTTGAATTTCGCGGGCTACCTTGGAGTATCCACCTTAACCTGTACTGTCTTACTCGTTGTCAAAGGCCCATGTAGGTTATTCCAAAGATCGGTTAATAGGATCGCGCTCATGGCTAAATAATAACAGCCGCATGGGTCGATCCATGAGGTTAAGCTATGCTTGCCGGGGTTGGTGTGTGGATGGGTGACCATCTTTACATGCCGAGATGTCATCCGTGCCTCGGAAAGCACGGGAAGCCGTTGATCCCGGTTGTCGTTCGCGGATCTTTGACAGTCGTTTCGGGTCGTCAGAAGCCCGAAAGTCTGCTAACCAGTCTTACCACGGGGTATCGTATGGATTACCAAGTTACTGGGTTTTGGAGGTCAGATAGGCAGTCGCTCTATGTAAAATACTGGTATTCAGCTGCATCTGGTTAGACTGGAAGCCGACCCCGACATACTCGGGAAAATTCTAAGTAGATTGATTGGTTTGTAGGATCGGTATTGTCAAATAATTGTCATAGTTTTACGCAATCTATTCAAAGCACTATTCCGCTGTATCAGGTTGATACCTAAGATGAAAGCGACCTCAATACAGCAGAGCAATGGTGGAAAATATTTGTTTTATTTAAATTCCTATTTTGAAGAGGAAATGCGTATCATTTGCATGGAACAAGAGCTCATTATGAATAACGCGGATAATCGAATTGTATTAACAAGCCTGTGAAAATAATGCTACGTGGAGGATTTAATTTTAATGAAAAAGCAATGTTAACGACATTAATCCTCAACTATTTTATTTTGCAGACAGAAACTTTGGAATTTTTTATAATTAATAATTATTTCATGATGAAAGTTTTGAAATCCAGAACTGAGTTTATTCAATACAACCATAAATACATTTTTTTTCTCTTTATAATATTAGTGTAGAATATAGGCCCTATCGCACCGGTTGATTTTATATTTAAAATCTTTATTATTCTCATAAGATATCAGGCATTAGAAAAACACGGGTGGTACAAACAACTGACCATCCGACCATAAGAGATTAATTCTAGATTTTTGGCACGCCAGCTACGACTCGGTATAAAAAATGAGGGTAGGTACGTACAAATATGTTTTATTGTTTATTCGCTGGTCTGTCAACTTACTGAGAGAAATGGCTGCGTTATGTTGCTGAAGTTATGTGATGTACGTGGTATAATATTTTTCCGCTTCGAAAATAGTGTGTTGCTACGAAGGTACATTCTTATATTATAGGAACGTGAGTTTGAAGGCTCAGATTATGTGTATAAAAATAGATTCGTAATATAAGAGGCGGGCTTATTTGATATTAGATACCTCTACTTTTACGAATTTCGTCGCATTTTGGGCCTTAAACTATCAGATTTATCAGTCACAGCGGTAGGTAAAAACGTCGAAAATCTCAACCTACTGATAAGGCCACGAAGTAAAAAAACTTCTCCAGACGCTTTGACGTTTAATTTCTTATGAAAACAGCTCCCCAATCCCGTCACAATTACAAACATAATCTGAAGGATTTTGAAGGAAATTCAAAATCAATTGCGTCCAAAGGCTTGTTAAATTCGTCTGCTCGACAACGTAAATAATAACGCAGTGAACATTATGTAGTGTTAAAAAGTAAGTGTGTTACGAAATAAGGTTGCTGGTATTGCTTCTAAAATGGCTGGTAGGTCAGACCAGACAAGGATCATACCCTAATCACTGAGCCGACAGAATATCGATATGTTGTAGACTGGATACGAAGGGTGGAGGTGCTAGCTATAAGGAGGAGGTGGATAAGCTATCGTGGACATAGCATAGATCAATTTTTTTTATTATTATTTTATGGGCTAGCTCTTGACCTCGATCTCGCCTGATGACAAGCGATGGATGAGGTCTATGATGGAAGTGCCCAGGAGGTGCCTGTTCACTCTTGCTTTAAAGGCCGACGGGTTATACGTTGAAGGGAACACAGACGCTGGCAGATAGTTCCACACTTTGGCCGTGCGCATGATAAACGTGGATGAGAAGCGCTTGTCGGTGTATCGACCATTGTGGACATTGTGGTCTACGATAGTTGATTTAATTAGAGTTGATGAATTACAAAGGGATGGAACAGATAAAATTAAATAATAACCGAACTAGACGAAAAAAAAAACACAACCATTAATTCACAAAGACGTTGATTTGAAATCGAAATTTTCATAAAGCCCTTAAAAAGGATCAGAACGTTACAACGCATGTAATTAAGGCAATCCAACAACTTTCAAATGATTCCCTAGAATTCGCAATTACCCAAAGACATTTCCTTAGCACAGAGTACCCAAACTTCAAACGTTAACAGATTCAATTTGCGGTCGGTAACGGATAATGGGAGCCACAAATATGCTCTGAGGAGCCAAAGTGCATTGTAATGGCTCGATTACAGATAGTTATGTGCAATGTTACCGTTCCCCGTTTCAACAATTACTTTAGAGTGTAACGACAAGTGAGGAAGAAAGAAATTTTGTTAAGTGAGCTACAACGCTATTACTTACCATCCTGTTAATAAAGTTAGTTAAGAAGGCAGGGTGATAAGAGCTCGCTTGATATAGTGGCGGGCCAAGACCTGCAAAGGAAAGGATGCGCAGACCTGGTATTTGTCATACAATTTTGATACTTGAGTTACCCATATTTAGTGCCTATTAGCATCAGCGAAAATGCTAAGTTGGGCAGACTGATCAATATCCGAACTCACGACTTCAATGTGATGAGATGTATCGTTTTACCAAAATTATATTTAATTGATAATCCAAGCAACTGTACTTCTCGGTTGGACAAAGGATTTCCTTTCGATTTCATTTTTCAATTTAGCACTTACCTATTACAATTATTCTCGAAAAGCATTCATCTTACTGGATTATTTCCGTTATCCTACTTAATACTACACATAATTATATTTATTATAAATATGAAAGTTTGTATGTTTGGATGTTTGTTACGCAACACCAAAACGGCTAAACGGATTTGGATGAAATTTGGCACACAAATAGCTGTTTATAATCTAGCTTAACGCATAGGATACTTTTTATCCCAGTAATACGTTCCCGTGGAATAATTTTCGAATAAAATGCGCGCGAAACCGCGGACAAAAGCTAGTAATGAAATAATTTGGCCTCTAGTTATCCTATCCTACTAATATTATAAATGCGAAAGTTTGTGAGGATCGATGGATCACGCAAAAACGACTGAACGGATTTGGATGAAATTTGGCACACAGGTAATTTATAACCTGGATTAACTCATAGGGTACTTTTTCCCCCGTTAGTACAATCCCGTGGGATAATTTCCGACCTCAACGCGGGCGAAGCCGCGGGCGTAAGCTAGTATGATATAATAAATAGTCGAAAAATAAAAGTAAAACACTCGTTTGGCTTACTTGTCGGTATTCCTTGAAACCTGTACATTTTTGAAACTTAATTTGATACTGAATCAGTATCAAGGCTCCGTTTTTAATAATTTAATATACCTTACCTTACCCTTATTTAAAATACCTACAAGTACATTACACGGAGTTGCTTCGTGTAGAACGTTTAACCGCTTGAATACGTCCTTCACACTTCAGCCCTAATATTCAAGTGTTGTGAGCGAAACAGCACACCATTATGATCAGCCGAATTTGCTCCATTTAACTCAAATTATATTCTACTTATAAACGCGCGAAAGACTTCATTAACTGAAGCGTCTCTCGCTTCCCCTTTCAATATTTCATCCGTATCTTTTTTTATAATCAGGAATATTGTTACCTAAAACCTTTGTTTTGTATTCGTACCGTGTTGGTTAGAAAGTAGTTCGCTTGAGGCAGTTTTTGAGAACGAATTACTTAAGCTAAGTGAGTATCGAATGTCGATTTCTTCGGTTTATTTATTATAAGAAAATTTATTCATAAAATATAACTTTGAAATGTATTTTTATACTGTTTTCTTTTTACCGTCTCTAATACCTTTGCCTAACTATTCGCATCGCTTGCGTCGGAGCGCTACGGTTTCAAATCGAATCCCGCTACCCCAGACTGGCGACGGCCCGAGCTCGGCGGGCCCCGTCCCGTAGGGAGTGAGGAATCCGACCATTACGTCTTAGAGAGGCGCACGTGGAACACTACGCGCCGTCATCTCGGGACCTGCTGGCTGGTCCCTGACGTCCCCGAGTCCGCCGACCCTTCGGACCTGTTTACGGGGCTAGAAGAGGGCGTTGTCCGCCTTCGCCGACGCCCTGTCTGCCTGCTGCGTCGCAGGAGACTGGTCTCAATCTCCCTTTACCAACCACAGCCTCCTTCTACGAAATCACTGTTTCACAGAAGAAGACCAAACCAAAAGACCAGAAGTAACCAGCCTAGGTTATCTATTTTTTAATAAATTAACTGAATTAATGTTAGCAACTTACGTTAACCAAGTTCACTTGTTCAATTCTAGCTTTGCAGACTGCCTCCGAAACAAGTCGCTCGGTTGTAAATAGCAACAACTTGCTTATTCCTACCCGTTACGTTTTTTCGTATAGACCTATAGGATTAGGATGTGCGTTGCTTGTCAGTGACTTTAAGAGTTGATTAAGAAGATTAATATTCCGACATTTCCTATATTTAATTGGAAACTGTAACGGTTTACCAACAGTCGATTGGTTCATGAATCGTTGGTGAAAATTATGATAAACATTATATAATTTACATTTTAAATATAAGAATATAAAAAATTTAAAAACATTTAAAAATATATAAAATGGTAGCCCACCTATCGGGAATAGGGTCCAGGCTACCGGTGGTCTCTCCAGAGAGAGGAACCTCCTAACAATGCGAGCCGTGTCCAGAAGTAATGCTTTCTGAATCAAGCCCTTGATCCAGCGGCCCAACGAGAGCCTCCTCAGGTATTGGTCGAGGCTCTTGGCTATTAGGCCATTGGCTGTCACGAATATCGGCACAATGATCGCTGAGTCCACATCCCACATGTCGAAAACCTCGCGAGCCAAGTCAAGATACTTGTTTTTTTTATCTTTCTCGGCTTTCACGAGGTTCCCGTCATGCGGGACCGTTAAGTCCTCTTACATGTATTATTAGTCTAACAACCAGTCTTAACTAGGGGTATCGTTGTTACCCAGTAACTGGGTTGTGGAGATCAGATGCGCCAGTCGGGCCAGTTGCATCGGGTTGGGTAAAGGCTAGGCAGAGAGGATAATATTAACTGTATTATAAAAAATGTAAGTAACACAATAAAATAATCATCCACTCAATCTATGCTTTGCGGCTGATTCTAACTATACCGACAATGTCCAACCACAGACCTATCAAACTCTAGATACGACCCGATGCCCGCATGTCTATCAGTCCGGTCTAATCCCGTCCATGGACCAGGCACTCAGCGTATAATCCCCTCACATGAACCTAGTACCTACTAAGTGAGCGCAAACTCTGTAAACACTTCTGAGTTAGCAACTGTACGTATTGTTCATACGTTAGTAATTTTATTTCTAGTGTTTTTAGAAAAAGCCAAATAATTGCACTTTTAAGAATATGAATAATAAAGTATCTGGGTCTATTTTGGTATGAAATAAGCTTAGATAGATAAGTAATAAAAATATAACATTATGCAAAACAGGACCACCAACTTAGGGTGGTACTGTTTTGCATATTGTACCAAAAAAACAACATTTAGGCAATTCTTAAACTTGATTAATTAATTCCATCTGAAAATACCTACCTGGGTAAATCTAGAACAATAACTATGTATACAGAGTACAACTTCAATAAACACGAGTGAATCCCATCGAATGTTCTAGATACATTCAAAACAGAATTAAAATTTCAACAATTTCCATTTCCCGACTGAATACTGGTTTATCCAAATCAAAACTATCGAAAACCAATCGGAGTAACTTCATGTTATTCCATACTCGGCTTGAGAAAATTACGCACATACGGAATATTATTGATTTTGATTGGCTCCAGCACTCCGCAGCATAAATATTAGTTGGTTTGCAGCTCAACAATTTGGATAGATTACAAGCCCGCATACTCACTTAGTGCAGCAAGAACCTTTGAAAGTTGTTTGATTGAAGTTTGTAGTTTGTTCGAGGTTCCCGTTTTTCTGAAAGTTTTTTGCTAGATTGCGCCGGGCACAATCTACGTCCTTCTTTAGTTACAACAGCACATTAATTGCGTAACATACTTTCAATCACAATCCGAAAGATGTTGAAGGAAATTACTAATCCATTGATTCATATGTACAAAAAATCGTCTGTCTGAACTGTCAAAATGAAAGGCCTGTAAATGAAATGTTAGTGTGTCACGCAATTACCCAATCCCAAGAGTTCAAACACCTGTTAAACATAATCGCTTAACCCAAAAGCCCACAGTTGATCTTGTAAGACGAACATTGATTTATACCACCTGATCCTCTCACTTCGAAGCACACATCAAGCGGTAAGTCCCGAATGACGTCACTTATAATGACATTGCCCGCAACAGAGGCTTAAGGCGGACTGACAACTTGGACCCGGAAAAGGTGGGGATCGTAGATATCAGCTGAAGGCTTAACATAGCTATGTCAAGGAAAACTTTGGGTATTAGGTTTAACATTTATATCAAGAGAAATTACTGAAATATTAGGACAAAAAATAGAAGAAAAGCACTGTAACATTAAGAAACTTAACGCGACCATGGCCAATATATTCACTCCCCTAGTCTCCATAAAACTTACACAGGCCATGATCTCACATAATACAATCAATTTGCCACAACTTATCAAACACACCCACTCGTATACAACTATCTTTATCTTTCGCGGCAAGATTTACAACACGTCAATCCATAATACTTGGGGGTCGTAAACAAAAATTCAGTGTATATAAAGGCAGTGAGTGAAAAGAGTAATTTTCTCCTCCATAAAAACAGTTAGGCAGTTATTTATGGTGATACCGCAATCTATACAAGGGATTTCGCCCGAGGCAGAGCATTAACGATTATCCGGGTTTTTCCTACAAAGAAATATTACTTGACAAATAAATTCCGTGTAGGTTTTTTTTTGCTCATCAGTGGTATAGGTTTTTGGAACGATCATTTTATCGGGGCGGATGATATAAAACATATATTTTTTTGTAGATAAAAGTATCAGGGTATCAGATGTGAGTTTATTACATGTAGATCGGTTACAGTAGGTTAGTACCACAGCTATTTGATTGATAACGTCAATAGTCCGAATACTGTTCCCGGAAGGTTAACATGTCCTTGAACGGAACAAACATTCCAGTCACCTTTATCTCACAGACGGAGAATTCGCTGAAACACGGTGCGTAGAAACAAAATTCCTTTACCAACCCGAACTTGAGAAAGGTCAAATTTAATGTTCGCACAGCTACATTTTAAAGATAAACAAAAGAATCCGGAATCGCTGGCAGCAAAAAAGGACGTACGGAACCACCGAAAACCCGCGACAGCGACGCGGCGACGTGACATTATCGTGCGCGTGCGACATTCCCGCGTGATTTGCATACAGATTGTTTACATTTATTCGAGCAATACTGCTGGGGATTTTTGCATTTTGTCGTCGCTTTGCTAACAATTATTCCCTACTTTTACGTTGTTTACCATTTATTTATAACAGTTGGGTTACCGCGGCGTTTGTTTTTATAATCGGTTGGCACCAGAAATAAATGACTTTGTAATGTTTTCTGTGTACACGTTACAACGTGGTTTTATGACCCCAATTTATTGGTTGTGACTAATTCTTATACGCTATACGATCTTTCTCGACTGGCTCTAGAAACCGTAAGTAAAAATTTTACTTCATGTGTGTTGTGGGAAACAAATGGACTGACAGACACCGTATTACGCTTAGTAATAAGGACCCTATTTTAAAACAATAGGTAAAGAAACAAAAAAAAGGTAATAAGAATTCGAAGTCTCTACTAAATGTATAATAATAATTATACGCTATATATCGTTAAGGCGTAAAGTACTAACCTTTATGGCAAAAGAATGTAGCTTTCATCTTCAGACGACGTAGTTTTGTGCGATGAATTTACAGAATTCCTTCACATAAAACCAGATAGAATCAATACATAGCTACCGTCACGTACTTTTTCCACAAGGAATTCTGATCTCTAAGCAATAAAATCCGCACCAGACATCGGTTCGGAGTTCGGACTTCATGGTCATATATCTGATTTTAGTACAGAATGTGTTGGTACTTATGATACCTATTTACGCCAACAACAATATAAAACCGAATGAAGAAATAAAGCTGTGACATAAAAAGTGATTAATAGTTTTAGGAAAAGTAATTCATAAATATGAATGAAGAGCTCTGGTACTGAACCAAGTTATTTATTTATTTATTTACTAGGACGAAGACGCCCGCGACTTCGCCCGCGTGAAAGGACAACATTCAATTCGTACCCAAAAATAAAAGTGCCGGCCAGAAAAAAAAATTGCTGTTTTCTTATGGGAAATAACATCCTGAACATTTTTTTATACTACAACGAAAGTCTACAATTAACCCCCTGGCTGCTATTTCAGTTTTAAAGTACCAAAAAAATCATAATTTTGCCAACAATGGTTTGAACATTCGTAGACGCAAACAGCTATTGTTCAAAGTAGAAATGGACAGGCATTAGGTCTACTAACGTATGATATAATCATCATTCAGATTTAGAGCATTTTGTACCCAAAAATTAAAGTCCAAGCCAAAAGCCCGAAGAAAAAAACACGGTTTTCTTATGGGAAATAACACCCTCAACATTTTTTACTATTACAACGAGAGAATACAATTAACCCTTCCGCGGCCTATTTAAGTCTAAAAATACTAAAAAACATACTTCGACTAAAATATTTTAGAACATTACATTTTAATGTATCGTGACCAGTGTGCTTTGCCAGTAATGACCTATGGCACTGAAACGTGGTCGCCCACAATGGGCCTCATTTGAAGACTCAATATTACACAAAGGGTAATAGTGAGGTTCTGGAGTGGTGACCGCGTACCGGAAGACGTAGCGTTGGAAAAGGCCTATTAAGGTGGTGGTGGATAGTTGACCTGGAGAAGGCCGGAGGAATCCGCTGGATGGGAGAAGTACAGAACCGGTTGAAGTAGCGATGCTTCGAGGAGGCCTATGTCCAGCAGTGGACGTTTTTCGGCCGAAATGATGTATTGTAACCATTTATTGTATTGTGTTTGCAAATAAATCTACGCGCCGCGCCGCGGCTCATCTCGCGCCCGTATGGGGCACTTTTAGGAAAGGTTAGGTTCGCTCAGGTTAGGTTAGGTTTTCTCGGAAATGTGTCAGTTACAGGGGACGCGACGGCGGGGACCGGCGCGAAATGTCGTGCGGTGTTCCACAGGGCTCGTTCCTGGGCCCGCTCCTGTGGGACATCGGTTACGACTAGGTGTTGGGTTGCTGGCGAGCTTAGTATGATAGCTCCCTAGCACAAACAGAAATACGTCCTCCTCTGAAAAATGTGGAAACCCTATGAATTAAGGAAGATTTCCTTCCATGGCTACAAAAAGCACTCTCTGCCTGTTAACGTTTTTCGTATGTACGTTATCGTGCAAAAGCTTGGAGGTATTCTTTCTAGAATGAATTATGGTAACAATCGCAGGAACAAGTCTGTTGTCAACAGCGACACGATAAACGGCGTTTATTATGGCCGCTGCGATTTTAGAATGATAAAACATGTGATGTAGTGCACGGTTAAAATAGGTTTGTCACAACAGCCTAAACTTTCACCGCCTTTACAACCCACCTAAATATCGTGATCAATCAAGACTTATTTGCCTGGTCTGTTGTAAGCTGACTAGCGTTCTGGTAAGTAGGTGGAATGTGGACTTCATAGCCACACGATTCAATATCATTCATGCTATCGGTAAAGCCCATAGCTACTATGAAAACATCCCCACTCAATCTTCAATAACCAATGCAATGGATTTTCTTCATTCATCAATGATTGCATAATTGTCGCATCAGAGGTTGTAGCAAGCAAAGGATTCACGAAAAAAAAAAGACATACGGATTGGTAGCTAGGTTACGTAGTTGTTAATAAAAATAAGTTGTACATTTACGTTCACTATTAAGATGAACATTACTATTGTCACTGATATTTCTCGAGACGTTCTTGGTGAAGCGTTCTCATTAATGTTGTGGTTATGTTTCAGTTCGAGAGTCTAGTTTTTTTATCGTATCATTATTTTTTTATGATTAAGATATGGTTATGTATAAGAACAATGGTTTTTGTTAAAAAATAAACACATATTTGCCGAAAAGCTTTTTTTATCACAAAAAAATCCTATCGACTTTGCAATTGAAAAATACAGCAAATCTTTTCTGTCTTTTCTTTTTTTAAATATAATTAATGACATGTATCTTAAGACTGTTGGAGGATGTCCCCACCCTCCAACAAGTTTGAAACCAGTGTCATTTGAAATGTCTGATAAGTTAGATACTTTTTCGAAGATCAATTGAACAGTTAGGTTAGGTTAGCCTAACCTAACTAGCTGTTTTCTTTTAATCTTTTGTACAATTACCCAATCACAAGAATACGCAAATGCTGTTCATCATTGAGGAGATCCATGTGTCCTTCAAAATCTAAGATCAGTTGAACACTGTTAGGTTTAGTTAGGTTAGCCTAACCTAACTAGCTGTTTTCTGTTAATCTTTTGTACAATTACCTAATCACAAGATCATCATTGAGAAGTTCCATGTGACCTTCAAAATCTAAGATCAGTTTATCAGTGTTAGGTTAGATTATGTTAGGTTAGGTTTGGTTTAGATAGGCAAGGTTAGGTTAGGTTAGGTTCGCCTAGCCGAAATGCTTTTTGTTATTACAAAAAACGATGTTATTTTCAATTAAAACTCGGTATTTTTTCAAACGTTATATCTAAAACATTTAAAATAATTTTATGATTTTTGGTACTTTCAAACTCAAATAGCAGCCAGGGGGTTAAGTTTAGACTTTCGTTGTAGTATTAAAAAATGTTCAAAATGTTATTTCCCATATGAAAACAGCTTTTTTTTTTTCTGGCCGGCACTTTGATTTTTGGGTACAAAATGTTCGAAGCCTGAATGATGTCCTTTCAGCCCCAACCCAGCGCGTCGCATCCCATCGCCCGCCCGCGCTATTACTTCGTTCTACTATACTCTGATTATTAATTTGCTAAACAGAAATGACAGATGCGATCGACCTCTTTAAAAAAAATAACACGATAAATAATTAAATTAATACTAAGACAACACGACAATAGTGAAGGTCCTCCTGCAGAGAAAGATTCAGTGGTCCTTGGTGAGAGTCACTCGGTTACTAGATTATTTACGAGGATAATCTTATGTCGATACCAAATGTCATTTTAGTCTAGCAAATTATCAGAGAAAATGAGAGTATTTTTTGAGCCAGCCCGTCTTGAGCAAGCGTGGTAATCAATACTCGTGCATTCTCTGCGTGAGGAGAGGCCTTTGCCTTGCAGCTGTGCAGTGGGACAGTAATATGCTGGTATTATACAGGCTGACTTTGAAAACATGGTTCTACCTATCAATATGACTAACTTTTACTATGAGACCAAATAAGAATTTGCAAAAAAAAATCGACCTTCTTATACAAAATGGTCCAATCGGGTACATACCTTTATTAAAGGAAGAACGATTTTTTTTTTCGAATTCGAATTTGTCATAATATTAAAAGTTGTTCATATTGATGGGTAGAACACTCCCTTTTGTCCCATGTTTTCAAAGTCAGCCTGTATTATAACTTTAGTTGCTTGGAGTCAGCAGCTGCAATAGGTACACGTACTATGAAAAATAAAAATGTTTGGAAAATAATTATACTTTCCTTTTGTTTGAGGTATCATGATTTGATAAGATAATAACCCGTCATTTCTGTGAAGTTTCAACAATTAATTTAATTTGACCTTACTGAATTTCACCTAGGTACAACAATACTCCGTTGAGCAACAATTATTGCTATCGAACATTAATTTAGAGGTATCGTTACATTTTATTATATCCAATTTGAAGTTAATTAACCTCAACAGTTATCGCTACGGTAACGTGAGATGGGGAAGCTGTAACAACTTTATCGTCGGCCATGAAACTTCTTATTTTATTAAAAACGTTATAGACGAAAAGTCTGGAAGTATGAAATATCAACAATGTTGTTTCATATTTTTCAGTTATAAAAGGGGTTAGTATGAAATATCTGGTTTATACAAATTACGCGATGTGTACAGATGCGCTGAAAGATTTTAATTTAGACCTTAGAAAAAGCACGGAGCCTTTATTTTTGAACCAATATGTATTACATAATAGGAAGAAGTTAGAAAAGCTGAAATGATTTATTAGCATACTAGCTGCTGCCCGCGGCTTCGCCCGCGTGAGTGTCGGAAATTACCCCATACATCCCCATGGGTTTTAAGTATAAATATTGAGTTTCGAGTTAATAGGACAGCGCGTTAAAATTCTTCCATACAAACACGTCAACACCCCCCAATCCCCCTTTAGGGGGTAATATAGAAAAATAAAAAACTACAAACTTTATAATTTATTTAGATAACTATTCGTGCGAAGTTTCATGTTTATTACCTCAAGGAATAAGATTTTTCATACAAACTTTCATCCCTTATTTTACCCCCTTAGGGGTTGAATTTCGAAAAATCCTGATACACGTTATTCTTAATTTTTGGGTTTAAGTATAAATATTGAGTTTCGAGTTAATCGGACAGCGCGTTAAAATTCTTCCATACAAACTTTGACACCCCCCAAACGTAGGATAGGATACTTTTCAGGGATAAAAAGTACCCAGTGTGGTGCCCAGGATATTAAAGAATAATTATACCAAGTTTCATCGTAATCGAACCGGTAGTTTTTGCGTGATACCTGAACAAACAGACAGACAGACAGACAGACAGACAGACAGACAGACAGACAAAAAAAAATTTAATCACACTTTTGGGTTCGGTGTCGGTCTAGTAACACCCCCTGCCATTTATTTTTTTGATATTTTCAATGTACAGAATTTTCACTTCTACAGATTTATTATAAGTATAGATTTTGGGAATTAACACAAATAATTTTCGGTTTGAAAAATAAGTAATAAATGATAATAGTTCAGGTTATGGGGTTATGCGTGTATTCATGGAACTAAACTTAATAATATAACTGAAAATGCCATTATTATTATCCATATAAACAATCCGAGGTCAAGTTCAAGCTTACGTCGGAAAATTTCAATATAATGCAGACGAGCTGGTTCATTTAGCGCGCCTTGCCTTTCGACGCTACCCGCTTGTTGTGAATAGAATCCAAATTACTTGAAAAATTCTTAGAGTGCATCCCCGGGGTACGAAATGCTTCACTTAAATTCATTCGCCGTAGAATTGAACAGAAAATATTTAATAAATTGACTGAATGAGTTTTAATTTTATTTATGAATACCATTCAGGGTATCGAACTGGAAGATTGGAAGCATGTTTTACGTAACAATATTCTCTTATCCAACCCAAAAGATACCGAGAATGATCGTAGAAGCGAAACTTTTTGTCCCAATTAGAAGTAGACACTCCAATGACAATTCGGCGTACGCAAAGCCAAAAAAAACAGCATCTTTAAAAGATAAACATTACAAGCTA
Organism: Eupsilia transversa; assembly: GCA_914767815.1. NCBI lineage: Eukaryota > Metazoa > Arthropoda > Insecta > Lepidoptera > Noctuidae > Eupsilia > Eupsilia transversa. The sequence continues at coordinate 7,038,391 of OU611880.1, forward strand.
AGAACAGGCCGAATCGGGCAAGTTTCGTTAGTTTTTCTGTAGCATTTAGTAACACGAGAACGGTTCGAGGGAGGGGGGAAGGTGAAAGGGGGGTTATTCCAGCGACACGGTATGTAATCTCAAGTTAGCGAGCAATTTGGTGTTTGCTTTCAGTAGTGCAGCTTTGACTATAAGCTTGTATTGCTTTGCGAATTTAGAGCTTTTTAGATATCTGACGCGAATTGAATACTGCGAATTTGGAGGTTCACACCATTATTATTACGAACTAGCTGCTGCACGCGGCTCCTCTCGCGTGGACCCTAATTCTTTTTTCTAAATGAATAAAAGTAGCCTACGTTACTCCTTATAACATCAACTATCTGCCAGTGAAATTCCAGTTAAAATGGGTCCAGTTGTGTCTGTTTGTTCCGGTTAATGACGAAGTGGCACTTCGTCATTAACCGGAACAAATAGACGGACAAAAATTTTTAAAATTGTTTTTTTGTTATAAGTATACCGTTTATATCCACTTTCATATGCATTTAGTAACATAACATCACGCCTTGTTTCCCCGAAGGGTTGGGCGTACCTACCTATAGTACACCCATATTTCGCCAGTTAAGTTCCATGTAATAGGGGGCAAGCCTATTGCCATCAACCGGGCACAAATCCAGACTCCGGGCTGCTACTGAGAAATTCCAGATGGAAAAACCCAAATAACACTTTGCCCGACCTGGAAATCGAACCCAGCAGTAGCGCTTGCGACCACTAGACCAACGAGGCAGTCATTGTTTAATTTCATAAAAAGCTGTCATTTTTGACCTTACAAACAGACACTTCAATTTTATTTATTTTTATGTAGGTATGTTATCTTTTTTAACTCAATGAATAACTAATGGCTTTAAGTGCAAATAGTTTTCTTAGAAATGTTTTATGCGTATTCAAAGTAATGTTATTAAATCTAATATCTATATTTAAATAATGCCTGGCTGATGTCCGCGGCTTCACCCGCGTGGATGTCGGAAAATATCCCACGGGAACGTACTACCGGGATTAAAAGTACCCTATGTGTTAATCCAAGCGGTCTATTCTGTAAAAATCTCACCGTGAAAACATAGGTGAAGTGAGCTTAAAGTGGGCTGTAAGTACTGTAGATCCCTAGCATCAGGTGGAATGACAACTGACTTTAAGCTTAAAGTTAAAGCGTTTTTGCGCCAATCCAGACAAACGGACAAAAATTCAAAAAACTATAATTTCGGCATCGGATTCGGTCCCATACCTCGTAGCAATTACTTTTTTTTTCAAAAATATTCAATGCACAGTTTTAACTTCGTTACTATTAAAAAATATATATATATTTCTGGCTTATTAAATTGTAAAATAAATACATTTATCAAATCTTTTATACAAACAAAAACTATAAATTATACGAATATTATTAAAATTAATTATATTTTTATAAGTACTTGTATGTATGTTATGTAGATAAGTATGTTAGCGTTCATTGTATCAATAGAATCTTGCAATAATTTAATATATTAATGAAGTTTTCTTAGGGCATTCCCAAAGGGAACAGTCAAAGATGTGCACCTACCACTAATTGCCGTCCAACCAAACATAACAGCGCGAAAGGGGTATAACGGAACTCCCCTGACACCGGCTTGTCTGTCATGTTCCCCCAAACCAAACTTCAAGTCATCTTAGTCACCACTACTAATACTACAGATTCCTAGTAACTTTTTATTATACCTACATGCAATCAGTAAATTATAACTAGCTAAGTAATTTGCATAACTGTCATCATGTAGGTACCTATGATTATTGTGTGTTATGTTAATGTTATGTTGTTAAAAAAAAAAGTCGTGTAAGCTTTAAAAGGTAAATCGATATCCATATAAAGCGTCTTAACTAAAATGAGTTAATGTATTAATAATAATGAACAAAATGCACTATCGAGCAATAGAAATCGATTTATTTGATGTCCCACACTCTTACCTAAATCCTTTAAAGCACTGATTCTCACTCATTTTATTAGCCAGATATGGCTTTACCAAAACTAAGCAATAACGATGGAACCTTTATACGTTATCAAAATATTCCTCGTTTACTCCTACTATTAATTAACTCCAGTATTTCTGTTTAATTAGACTTTAACAACTCGTAACTTTTAATTGTGCTAACAACACGGGTGCAGATAAAGCGACGAATGTCCACATTTTACTCAACTTTGAATGCATTTCGACGGAATGCAATTATTACGCTCGTAATTTTGGATTTTGTCCAAAACTTGCTTACTATGGTCATTCCGAATGTTACATTCAAAAAGGCAATTAGGTTTTGTGGGCTAAATACAATAAGTTATGTCACTGCTGTGTAATTTATTGCTCATTGTTTCCGTAAGTAATTTGTTTGAAATTAAAATAAAGTGTGGAAGTAAAATTTTGTTAAAATGATTAGAATTCAGCTTTTATTCTTCCATTTTATTTAATGCCTATGTTCACGGAAATTCATTAAATTAAACAAGAAGTTTTTTTTTATCGTATTGATCTATTTATTACTTAAACGTTATGACGTCATGTAACATAAAAAAATTAAAGTCGGACTTAATGCCTTAGGACTTCTTTACCAGTCAACCAAGGATAACTTAGCAGGGGGATTATTTTTCTACATTCATTATTTTTATTTCCTACATCTCAGTATTTTTTATTGCGTGTGATATTATATGTCATGAACCAAGTGAGTAATCAGGGCACTATGTATAATGCCCGGGCATTATGAATCTAGTCAAGTCAAATCGGGCAATGTAATAAAAACTGATTTAAACTTCTATATTATCGCATTGTCTGGTCATCATGAATATTGCTACGTAACGGTTGGTTATATATATTTTTATTAGGTACTAGCTGTTGCCCGTGACTTTGTCTGTGATCCAGGATGAAAAGAAGCCTATTTCCTTTTCCAAGTCTTCTACCCATGTCCATATCCGTTCAGCCGTTTTAGCCTGAAAGCGTAACAAACAAACTCACTTTAGCAATATGATATAGTTAGGATTATAAGTTAGATTAGGTACCTACTTTGATTAAAATTTACGTGATCTTTATAATTTTGCCAAAGTTTGTTGAACATAAGTTCCAACAAGGACCACCTGCAGCCTTAGACGTAAACCATGGACATGCATTACACTCAGCACTAACATACTCATAATACAACCCCTAACATCCATTACAACCCTCCTAAGTATAGCAGTAATGAAGTGTCAGCCAGACCCAACCCTGTCACACGAGTCTAAAATTAATAATAATGCTAACAAGGCGCTGGTTTTAAAGTGTTATATCCAAGGCAATGAACCGGGAGCAAAGATAATCAGGTGTGAAACAAGTCGAGTATGAGGTCGTTCATACCACGGCGGCAACCTCAGGGTTGAATTTTATAAACAAGTGAATGCGTAATATTATGTTCTCGGCGGCGTGAAGCGTGATTAATTGAGAGGTAGACGGTAGTTGACAATTTCCAAGCATTGTAGTTACGAGTTCAAAGTTTGTTCAGTAGGTACCTCTACCTAGTATACAGACGTACATATTGAATATTTACTCGATGCGTGGTTACCAAGCTCGAATGAAATAGTTTTCACTTCAACCTTCCAAGAACCTCGGAGATTTTACTAGGTATTTCATAAAACTGTTTCCCGGTATTCACCTACCTATCTAAAAATTAAAGAAAAAAAAATGCTACAACATTGTAAAACAACGCATGACAAAAAGAAAACGGTTATACCTTTATTCTATTCCAAATGGCATGGAATTCAAGAAGGTTACAGTTTGTCAATCAAAACGACATGAAAGGGAGCGAAACAAACGTTCACATAAACTGCTTAAACTTACCTACATTTCCCGCCACTGTTGCAACAGAATATTACATTCAATAATCTGCGGGCCTTCAACCAAAAATATTTCGAACATTGCAAAACATTAAAAAACAACAATCCCTAGCAGACTCATCAAAATCGGGCAACTGCATCGATATTACAGCGGGCAGGCGAAACAACAAATTTTATTTTCGGCACGATGATTAAAATTTTTATTTATGTTTTATACACCAGCGGCCATCAATCGAGATTATTCGCCGGAAGGAGTGAAAACAGGTTCACATTAATAAAAACGACACACGATGATATTTTAAATGAAAAAATTCATTTAACCCGTGCGCCGCGGCAGTCGCAATTAACGCTCCGATTAAACTCTGAATTATTTATTAACATTTTATGATCACGAGATAATTTATAACTTCAATTGCGCATTCCACTATAGTGCGCGGTTTATTGTTTAGTGAAAATAATGCTTTGATTTTCAATTTTATTGTAGTGGTTAAGTATACGTCAGAACCAGATTCGGGGTGAGAATTTTGTTTGTCAAGAAGCCATTAGCGAGTGCCGCGTTTAATCGGTTCATATTTTTAATCGACGGGACCTGGCTTTGTATTTATGCAGATCATTTTGTTTAAGATTGGCTCGCTGAGAGTGTTTTTACCTATACTATTCGATAGAAAAGTAGGCATACTTACAATACTCAAACTTAAAAGTATCACTGGTACAAACTGAAAAGATTTCCAAGTGGTCTACAAGACGTCTGGTCGAGCAAGTCAGACGGAGGCAAAGGCGAAACATTTTCTAGACGATCTAACATTACATTACCGTTATGTGATTGTTTGAAAAGAAGAGCAAACTTAGGAAATTGAAACTGCAATAGATAAACCGGTGCTGAGATTTTCTTTAAAATAACCGTTCGAGACAGTGCAGACAATACTTCTTGTTAGAAAATAGCTGTCTTTTGTTTTTAACTTATTTTTACTATATTCCATATTTTTTGCTTAGATACTCTTGAAGATTTTCAGTCGCTTGTACAGTTAAGTCTTTTATATCTTAGACAGTTTTCAAAATCTTTCCTCTATCATGCCAGGACAAATAAGCCCTTTTGAAGCTACAGCACAGAGCAGATTATTGACCTGGAAAAAAAGAAATGAAGAGCGAGAGAGGAAATAAAGAAACAAAGGAGAGTCTGTCAATGTCACATTTTTTATTCAGTCTGACTTGTAAAGATTATGTCTGAATGTTATTCTGCGGTATTGACATTACGACGCAATATATAATGCTGGGTCGGAAAAGCTGATTCGATCGTGCAAACAACAGTCAAAAATAGCCGAAGGGTTATTTACTTTTAATTTTTTTATTTGACGAATAAACTTTGGATATTATGTGGCAGTCTATACATATGCACGTAATTTTCTTCCAACATCTTTTTACGCGTATTTATTGAACCGAGAGCAATCGATGAATTGAATCTAATGAACTAAAACATTTGGATGTATGTGGGCTATTTTTTAATATTAATTATTTAATCTAATGTAATTAGTAAGTCGATTCTGTTATACATATATCTGAACTGTATCTTAATCTGTTGATTTAAGTTTCCAAACGTTACGTAGGGGCATAGACGAAGGGGTGAAGGGTAAGAGGGGGAGAAACAAAATGCGATTGTAAAGATGAACAGTGTAATAAAATAAAAACTGATTTAATATTATACAAAAGGTGTTTATTTCTTCCAACCCCACTAATTCTTCCATCGGGTAGGTAAATAAGAAGCATTTTGCTAGCTGGAGCTAAACATAAGGCTAGAGATGCCTTATTTTTCCTTTTCACTGTTGTTTCTTTTAAAGTTCCGTAGTAATTTAAGTAGATACTCGAAATAACATGGGGTAAGACACAGCAATGTAATGAAAATTAAATAAAAATAAAAGCAACACTGCTGAGTTGGATTATGTCCAGGGTTGGAACCTCATTTGGAGTTGCAGTTTATTTATTGCCAGCCTTTGCTTGCTGCGAATTGAATCCAAATTACTGGAAAAATTCCTTACTGACTGCGTTAAATTCCAGTTTAAACCTTTAAAATCGGGGAAGCTACTAAGGCTCTAAAACTGAATAAAAGTTCTTTCAAAGAAAATTTTAACTTAAAGTGCCTACCTATTAATTTATTCTGTGTAGGTTTTTATGAAGGTGTTGTAACAGCCATAATCTTTGGATGATAATATATTCGATTCTGTTGGGGAGTTTGCCTGCTGGGGAGTTTGTTGCGCCACTTCTTCTACCCAGCTAAAGCACTAGGAAGTGGTGAAGGGCGGGCGTTTTGGGGGACTGTCTTATGTAATTTTGGCGTTCGAAAAGTGCTGATTCTCAGCGTAGTTTGAATAAATGACTTTTGATTTTGATTTTTTATCAATGTGACCACAACTCATATTACGCATTGGGTTTTTAATTGTAGCTACACATTGATACACAATTATGGAACATAAATTGTAGACAATCAAATGAATTCTTGTCGATTTATAGGTACATCTTTTTGAGGTTGATTGTACCTACTCATTATTCAATAAAACTTTCTTTGTATAATACAATAATAAAATACACAAAACGAGTCATAATCCTACTAATATTATAATATATGTGGCAAAAGTTTGGATATTTGTTGCTCAATTGCGCAAAAACGCGTGAACGGATTAAGATAGAATTTGGCAAACAGATACATTATAACCTGGAATAAAACTTATGACACTTTTTATCCCGGTAGTAAGTTTCCGTGGGATAATTTCCAACCTCGACGCGGGTGAAGCCGCGGGCAAAAGCTAGTTATTATAATAGTTCATTCAACTGTTTCCGTAGATACCGCACTCCCCACCACTATTGTAGCAAGGAGCTCCCAAGTAAACAGTCCCGCTTATGATATTGCTGAACTGAAACGTTGTCTCAAGTTTCCAATTATTATCTGTATGTTATTGCCTACACATAGTACATTTTTATTAACTTTTGCCATGTTTCTTATGAGACAGTGACTTAAGACAAAAGCTAGCGATATTACTTAGATGCGTTTAGCAGCACACAAGAAACAGTGGAAAGTTAGTTAGTTAAAGGAGACCTTTGCCCAGCGCTGGGACAATACAGATTGATATTTTATTCTTAGTTGTTACTGTAGTTGTTGAAAGACCTCCCATACCTATTAACACTGTTATTTGAAAATATTGTAAAAGCCAATTATTTTTAAAAGACCTTAAGATTATTTTATTTTTTACCGTGGAGGTTTTACAAGTTAAAATTAAAACATTAAATAACCCCCGAGACAATTCTAGGTGATGCTGCAGTATCGGTTCAAGGTTACTATGTTCTTCTAATATCATTGAAGTAACAGAATACTAAATTCCGAATCGATCAGACCTGTGGAAGATGCGCACATCAAATCATCAACTAGAAAAGAGCTGATAATCTTCAAACGGCTGAACCGATTTTCTTGAATTGTAGATAAGAACACTCTCGACACCTTTCAAACAAAAAAATAATAATCAAAATCGGTTCAGCCGTTCGGGAGCTACGAGGGAATAGACAGATACACAGATACACACGTTAAACTTATAACACCCCTCTTTTTCCGTCGGGGGTTAAAAAAAAGGTATTTTAGTGCTGTTACGAAAGTAACAAAGTTCTTATTTATGCTTCTGTGCCCAAAGTAAAATGAAACGGATCATGTCCTAGTGGATTTCAAAAGGCAACGAAGCTTCTGTAACGGCTCGGAAGAGGAGACTTGACGTTTTCTTATTTATATCTTTAAACACCACTCTTAGTCCTTCATAAGTGTTTGTTTATGGGAACAGCTTCCTATCAAAAAGGGCGTTTTTTAGACGAAGTGTAAACAGGAACAATCCAAATGCTTATAGAAAATGCAACTGCTTATTTACCTACAGCAATACCTTTGCGCTGATGTTCATTTATTTTCCACTCATAGAAAAGGAAGTAAACATTTTGACCTTCATATAAAAGAGCTTTATTGTATCGAAATTCCCTTTGACCTTCTTCTCATTTGAAGTCCATTTGAAAAGATATTCCTTCCTTTTAAGGGCTATGGTCGATGAATTTGCTATTTTTTACTGTGTGGAAAAGTCTACCTAATTTAATTTAAACTTCAATCACATACAACATCCATCCCATTATTTCGCTTTAAAAGCAGAATTAAAAAGATCATTTAAAGAATCGTACCTCTATAAAGATATCTAAACAAAGGTCTGTAAACCATTAAAGAAATCTGTTTCGTGAAAGACCAACAAACGAAGCTGAATAGAAAGTATTTCTCGCGAACGTTGTCGTTAAAACTATTTTATATGTGTACTTGACGTTTTATCGTAAGGCTGTATAAAGTTACCTTTGATGTTAAAAGAAACCAATCTAAATACGAACGTGGAACTACAGAAAAGTAACCGGATAAAGAATGATTTCAACCAAACGGCTCGCATCGCATCGGATCGGAAAGGATACCAACGGATGCGGCGACAGCCACTCGCGTCCGGCAGGATGTCAACGCATATGATCGGCTCTGTACCGTCGTCGCTCGGGAACGTATCCGTTTCTGCGTCTAGTCAAATAGTTTAATTCCCACCGCGTTGCAGCTGAAAGAATCCGATCGGATACGACAACTTACTTTCGGCTACGATCGCGTGTCATGGAAGACGCCCTTGGTCAAGCTGCTGTGCGCGGCTTGGTAATAAAGACTTTAAATACTGTGTACACGATTTAATATCGTTTAAAGATTGTAAAATGCGTTCCGATCCGACGCAATGCGAGCCGTTTGGTGGAAATCATCCTAAGAAATACTTTAAAAATATATGAAAAATATCTTAATTCTGGCAAAGTCAGTTACCTACTTCGTGTCTTCGGAAGAACGTTTAAAAAAGTTGAGAGTAAAGAAAAGGGAGTTAACCTGCTGGAATTTTTAACATCTTTTAGCTATCTTTGTATTCCAAATGCGGATTCAAGTACTGCCTGGGGACTACTTAAAACTTTGCTTAGCTCGTTAGGAATCAAAAGGATGATGTAGTACGTTTTTATAAAAAAAAATATACATACCTATGTTAAAAAAAATCTTTTGTTCGAGTCGGAGAAACTTGGGAATTATATAATTCTTTGTATTTTCTGTTCTTTGGAAATGGAAAAGAACCCAAAATAAAAATACTGCTGAATATTTTTCTCTCGGAAATCTTTTTCGTAAAGACTTTGTAACGTAACATTCGTTCTAATCCCCTGTAAAAGTTAGGTCCCAATAAAATCCTAGTACCGAGCGTACATGCGTACTGTTAGCTCCAAACCAATTCTTCTATTTTCACTTTTTTTCGCCATAAAAAACATATTGGTCCTATGTTTTCTCGTACACATTTCAGGTGAAATAGTGCTGCGGGTTCCGCCAGAGAGACGCTATTGAAACCTTTTTGACCCATATCAAAGCTACGGAGCAGTTTGACAGTAACATTATTAACACGTGGCATAAGGTACGAGGGGCTTACAGCATGTCCGGGTAAATTCTTTTCTAATAACCCTTAAAAATCGTACAAACCTTTCTTTGTTTTACCTTACGCGTATATTAGAGGAATTTTCCCCGTATTATTTCCTGTCGCAGCGTGTTCGTGATTTCCTGGAGTTGTTTTCCTTTCCGCTTAGTTCCAACGCTAGTATCCATGAGCTTATTGCGGAGGCCGTGACAACGTGCCAGATTGTGATGGATGCCGTCCTTCCGGACTTGACACTAGTCTTTTGTTATAGTCGCGGCCACTTTAAAATTCGCTGTTTTGTTACTAAGAGAGAGTACAGTAAATATCTCACTTGTCAGGGATATGGAACAAAGAAGCGTAGGTATGCTAAAATATTTTGACTTTATTTATTATGCTATTCTATGTTTCACTACTGCATGTTTCACTTACGAGTTTGTAGTGGTGTAAGGTTTAGTTAAGAATTATTCTGTTAATCGTTTTCAATCTTTTGAGATTACACACAAATGAATGTCACATTAGACTCTTGTGGGATCAGTAGCGCGGTTTCGATCTGCCAACAGTCACCGAACTTTACCAATACTGTGTCAATATTTCCAGGGGGATAGTAACCGACTGAGTGAGAATCGTGAGCCCCAAGAGGTAAAAGGTAATCAATACTGCAACTAGTCACATTCAGTATTCTGATTGAATAATCTGTCCGTATATCACATTGGCAGTACCAACGCCGCTGGCTTTAATGTAGTTAGAAAGGCAAATGTTGTCCTGTATGATAGACCGTTCCAATTGCGCAGGCCGATTCGAATATTTCCTAAATACATGATCTTTTCTGAGTTTTGAAGAGAACATTATGCTTTTAGGGGTCCGTAGTAAAACCAGAAACCCTTATAGTTTCGCCAAGTCCATCTCTCCGTCTGTCTGTCCGCGGTTTGTCTCAATGACTCTTGGACCTACTAAAAAGCTGTAATTTGGCATTAATCTCGCCCACAAAGTTGTAAAATTTGTTGATAAGTAATATTTTTTGGTACCTCCCTTACTAGTAAATTGGTTATATTATTTTTACTCATCTATTGGTCTATTCCATTGTGTGGGGTGTCGTTGTAAAGTATTGAGGGTATGTGAAGTCATGTTTGTTAGAGTCAAGTGTGTCTCCCCAGCTAAACCGTTGTTCTCGACTATGTAAAAAGTTCTCACGATAGTGGTATGTAATTAAAACGAAGTCAAAAGGAAAACTACTATACCTAAGTGGGCTCTAAAAGCTAACGAGTAGTCGACCAACATAGGTAGAATGTATTTGTGTAAGTAAATATTTCGTATAAATTCCTTAGATGACGTTTAGGCAGTGCTAACTGCATAATAACTCTGTAATGGTATTGTAAAATGTAAAAAATATGATATAAACATAATATAATAATATGATAATATAATATGATCGCAGGTATGCTGGAAGAGATTTCTTTAGAAATATGCATTGCCTTTGTACGTATTTCTCTATACCTTTCTTCTTGTCTGTGTGTATGCGTTTAATAAATAAAAACTAAAACATATAGGTAGGTATAGTTTATTATCTTCTTTTATTAGGTAGGACAAAATCTGAGTTTTTTTACAGACCCTCTTAACAGGAAGAGCTACATTTACATAACATTATGCACCTGCGCTATTGTATTATCGATCTATCTTGTAAAACGCGTTGGATACCCACACAAGCGCCAAAAAATATATCAAACCCCAAAATAAATTTCTTTTTCTGACGTCAGCAAAAATTTGGCTGTACATGCACACCGCATACATTGCTGGCGTAAGGCACGATATATTTTTTAAGGCGTTCCTGCGGAGACGTGGAATGAAAGAATTATCGGTGTTGAGTCGTGGCTGCTGATGCGGCCGGCCATTTGGCACGCGGCCAGCTCCCCTCGCCTCGATCTTGTAATTTACTCATGTGGAATGAGATTAACACGACATCTGAATTGTATTTAGTGAATTTTCATTGTGAACTGTCACGTTTTAGTACACAAGTTGGCCCAAATAGTTTAAGCAAAACAAAAATTAAGTCCAGCATAATGAGAACAAATTTTGGCTAAATAAACGCAGTGCTGGCAGTAAGTTCATTTCATTTGAGTTAAAGAGTATAACTTTTAACTTTTAATGCGAGTTTCTGCTTAACTCCGTAGAGTTTATTTAAATGTTGGAATAAATCTTCTTGAAACTATTCATTAAGGGTACTCGGTTTGTTAATTATTACACTACAGCAGTTTTAGTAAATATTTCCTATTTACTTATGGACTTGTTTTTATGTTTCAAACGTTTCTATGTGTACTAAGGTAATTGGCGTGAATTTGTCTCGTAGCAAACCACCCGACAAATAATTACTAGTCGCCCGTTTTAACGGAAGATTGAAGGAGGATAGTAATATAAAGTATTCAAATAATTATCAGAACTTATTCATAAATACAAACAGAGTAATACAAAAAGTAATAAAATGTATTCCCATTTGCTCCAATAATTCCATTTGAACAATTTACAACTCTAATAAAACGGTACATGTCGCCTCATACCCATACAAGTAGCTCAAATATTCGAAACGCTTATCATTTCCGAGCCATTGAATAGCAAGCGAGCGGCCGGACTTCTTACCTCGCGCCATTATAAGAAATCATTTATCGATGGGATATAATTCGATTGTCAACTCAATGATAAATCGGCGGAAACAAAATATTTGGAAGTTAATCAACTGGTTTAATTCGGTTTTTATTTTGAAGACAATAATGTGACTTGGTCGTGGTATTCAAGAGCATATTATTACACATGTTTTGTGAAAAGAGTAATAAAGGGAAATTGGAATAAACTAAGTCTACAATAGAATGTCTATGATAATAATATATTTTGTTTTAATTTCATTAATTACCTACGTGCTCGTTAAAAGCCGAGTAGTTTAAGAAAACTCGTAAGAAAAAAAAATCATTAGTACATTTTTTCTATTTCTTTTTTTAATTTATATTTCCTTTTAAAACAATTTTTAGATGAACAGTCATAATAACTAGCTTTTATGTAAATAACAAAACATTTTTTTCAGGCTGATAAATGTATTAAAATGTCATTAACTCCTAATTGTTTAAAAACACTTAATGACTTTTACCTTTGAACCAACGATATCTTAGATCCTCAACTGCACTAACAAAATTAAAAAAAAACAGCACCATGGTAAACAAACAAAAGTAAAAAAAACAGATGAATCACCTAAAAATATTGAACTTACGGCATATTGGTAGATTCACACGAATTTACTAGCCCAAAACGGGCGAATCATAATATTTTTTTTCGATCGAAAGTTAATAAAAAAGTACAATAACTTTACTGCAAACAATTCAAAATGTGCCAATTGCCTAAATAATTAGACCACCCCTAGATTGCCTAGATTGTCTGAAGTTGTCGAATACACCACAAATCAATTAACTTCGTGCGAATCGCCTATAGAAACAAATATATTTATAAGTGACGATTCGCCCGTTTCCGGCGAGTAAATTCGTGCGAATCTACCAGTAAACCGAACTTACAAGCTTAGCGAACTTATCTGACCTATTAATAACATCGCACTTACATAACAGAAGATCTATATCGCCAAAAAAATACGTGTCGAAATAATTTACTTAATGAAGCTAGCTGGCGCTGACTACAATCTGGACCACTGAATTTATTCACACCGAAAAATCGCGCGGCCCGAATTGTACGAGAAAAAAGTATTTAATTGCCCCCAAGGAACCGAGAGAATGGTGAAAATTCGGGTAGCGAATTTATAGGAGCTATTTGGATGCAAATGATGAGCGCGCAGCCTCCGCCAGTGACGGTGTAACCCCAAAAGAATAAGTGAGAAACGTCTTACGAGAAAAAGGCTCGTGAATACTTGTGATACTTTTTAGAGTTCCGTGACTGAATGGTAAAAATAAAGCCATTATAATTTTGTCTTATTCGCTCAGCTGTTCGTCTGCTGCAGAAATATCACAGTAAAACAATACGTCGCCAAAAATATTGTTTCAACAAAAAAATATTCGTATTTTACTATACTCGTACGTAAAGCTGTTGAATCAGTGATAAATGTTTCTGATGCACTCATAAATAACTGTTACTTTACATGTTTTAGCCCACTAATCGAATCATGTCTTTAATGGTATGTGTACTTAGACAATCATGATGACTACGGAATCCTACAGTGATTGTAATGACCTACTCTTTTCTCGTCTTTATTATGCATAAGTGCGAGTGCGACTTAGCCCGTAACAGCAAGATGTTTAATACTCATGACTTACTTAAAGATTATTGTGTGTTGCAGTACCACTCAAATGTGCGGTAATACATTATGTAGAAAAGCTTTTGCCAACTTTTAAATTCAAGACGGTAAAGTAATGGATACCAAGCAACAGAAAAATGGTAAAGAAGAGGCCCGTGACATAGGAAAATGGTGCAGACATGCGGAGACCTAAATCCAGTAGCGGATTTTTATAAGCTGAAGAAAATATTCATATAGGCCGAGACTTTTCGTTTGGTTCTCGCACGTGTGTGATGTAGACACGTGCGATCTTAAATAATCTGAATTTTGTAAATAAGTAGGTCCTATCTCTTGTGGGTACCTTAAGGCTCTCCATAAAAATATTATTTAAGTGATATAATATTTCTGCCTGCCTAGCCTTTTCCCAATCATGTTGGGGTCGGCTTCCAGTCTAATAGGTGATAGAATATAAAAATGTTATTATTAATTCACGTTTAGTTTTCGTATCATTTCCTTCAAAATATTTAAGTTGTTTGTTTACCGCTCTGCTTCAGTGACAAAAATATATTGTCCTACTATTTTTGTTCTCTTTCCCAAATAAATCTCCCTTAAAAATATTCATTACGATTTCTCATCGCTGTCTGTAAGTTCTATTTTTTCGTACCTAAGCTCTTTTCTCGAACGTTGAGTAAATTTTCATGATTATACAGATTTCCTATACTGCTAGAGTCGGTTTGTAAAAAATGTCATCGATTATAAGAAACAAAGAAAGTTTCGGATCGAAATAAGAGGTTCAAATTTCACAATAGAAGTTAGCCGTCCAACTTAAATGTAGGATGAATATATAGTTGCAAGTAAAATGCATTCGGCTTCGTCTTTTGTTTGGAAAAGTTGTGGTAAACAAGTTCGACACTCAATCCTTTGTGGGATACTTTTGAAAAGTTGTAGTGTATAAGAAGGCAGGACTTACCGCCGCCATGACAGAGTGGCGGATGCGGCGACCGCAGCTCGCCTTCCGGGGCTCGGGAGTATAAAAGACGTACTGTTTATTTTTGTACAGGACAAATATTTATTTGGGCTGGAAAAAATGTGAAAATATTTTTATAATGAAATATCTCCTTCTGCGTAGCAGTCAACTCACAATGTATTTTTTCAAGTAGAATAGACCGTATTTTTTATTTGATACGGTCTGAATGTAATTATCTAGTAGTTTTATGACCCCGTTAGACTAAAGAAGATAGCTAGAGCTACTTGCAATTTGCCAGATTTATTTATATCAAACTACAGTTATGTTATACCTACCTAAAGAAACGATCGTATCAGAAAAAATCATACATTTTAAACAGTATATCCAACCTTAGTAAAAATAAAATATCGTTTCTAATCTCCACTTTGTACAGACTATAACATTTCGCCTGAAACCCAACTATTTATCACTTGAAGGCCAACATATCCTTAAGAACAACTCCGTGAAGATAAGGTTCATACTTCAAAGGCTTCAGGTTGTTAAATATAATCGGATTAAACGCCAACCAGAATTAGGGTAGGTGGTTACTAGCGGCCTTGTAAACTTATATTTTGACATTTACGAGCAACCTCAACGCCGGGGCCGTCTGTCTAGAATTTGGACAGTGTATATCTAGCCTTATATCTTCTGGCGTCTGTTTGAGAATACGTCATGGAAAACTAGATCTGATTTTATGTACTGTTTGAAGAGCTTTTGCATTGCGATAAAGGTTTTTGTCACATGACAAAAGTAAATAGTTATTCACGAATTTATGAGCTAAAAGATAGCATAGCGTGCCTCCTCTATGTGAGAGGGTGTGAGTCGTAATCTACCACACGGGCCCAGTACGGGTTGGTAGGTGTCACATGTCTTCGAATTTTTGGTCCTAGGACTTGCCGGTTTCCTCACGATGTTTTCCTTCACAGTTTTGAGAGCAGTTATGATGAATTAAATTACACAAAGTAATGCGCCTGTCTAGGTTCGAACCCACGACCTACAACTCCTAAGTCATTATTCAGTAGTTATTATAGTACATTATAATTATAGTACATTCAGTAGCTATGTTAGCAGTACCATAAATAAAATGGTCATCAACATAAACATAGACCATCATTCATTCTGCCTAGCCTTTTCCCAATCATGTTGGGGTCCGCTTCTAGTCTAACCGGATGCAGCTGAATACCAGTATTTTATATGGAGCGACTGCTTATCTGACCTCCACAACCCAGTAAATGGGTAATACAATACCCCTTGGTAAGACTGGTTGACAGACTTTCGGGCTTCTGACGACTCGTAACGACCGTCAAAGATCCACGAATGACAGCCGGGACCAACGGCTTAACGTGCTTTCCGAAGCACGGAGGTGTCTCGGTATGTAAAGATGGTTACCCATCCACGGACCAACCCCGGCAAGCGCAGCTTAACCCGATGGATCGACCCGTGCGGCTGTTATTACTTAGCCACGAGCTCCTCAAAAACATAAACATAGACCATATACGTAATTAGGTACCTACCTCAACTGAAATAATATCTAACGATTTTTTACCAAATAGCTCTTTATTCTAAATGCGTTCTTTTAAGAAATTATTATTCTTATACCTAAAGAGGTCCCTTTTTCAAAACATTGATTTCTTAACGATAGATAGTCAATGGACTATATCGGTTCCATTTTTTCAATATTACGAATTATTTTGTAGGTTATCTGTAGGTACACAGTTCAGAAGCTAGACAAACTTTTTCTCGTTATCCATCAAACGATATTGTTGGCAGTATATCAACAGCTGTATCGTTGACAGTCGACTGAACAAGTTATTGGTTTCGTGGTCTTGAATAGAGCCGATTGCATTACCGAAAAATATCACTTTGAAAATGAGCGCTGCCAAAAATGGCAGCTAAGTTTTAAACAATTGGGTTTGTCTTTGTTATATTAAAAAGTTATAGTTCATTATTGATGTCCATAGGTGCCTACAGATTTCCTCGATTTTTGACTATCGACACGTGTTATCAAACAAAATCGAGCAAATTTTAAGCAACTGACGATTGACATACATAAGTATATTTTATCGATCGCCACTGTGGATTGTGTTTGACGATCGATAAGTCTAAAAGTGATGCTCGACGTTAACCCTGATATTTATCGATCGTTAAAAAGCGACAGGAAAGCCGTTAATAGTATGATCGTCTTAATACATCATATCACGCGACAATAACGATCATTAAAAATCAAGCTAATCTGTTGTTTTTAGGGTTTCGTAAGTCCGAATGAAAAATAGAAACTCATATAGGATCACTCGGACACACGAGTGATCCTAAAGGGGTTCCTTTTTTTCTGTCTGTCTGTACGTCTGCCACACTGCCGTCCGTTTACTCCTTAAGTGACATTTTGTCAAATTCGAGTTACATATACAACGTAAAAGAGCAACTTTTTCTCTATCAATCAGTCTGAGTCATGTTTATCCATCTTTATTTACGCTAAAGATCTGGAGACTACCCCCACGGCTAACTACATCATTTTTGGGATCGTTCAACACTTAAATACCGTTATGTCACTTTATAACACTATAATACGGCTACAAGCTCGTAACCGTCTATTTAAAATTAATATTAACCCATGATGCAATCTTAGAAAACGGTTACATGAAACTACAACAGTATTAAACCTTCGTCGTATCGTAGTATTAAACGTCGGTGCTTAGGAATTTTAAGTAAAATATAACTTGGAGATAAAAACGTGGAGAGTACCTACACATATCAATTTCTGGGAACCAAAACAGGAACGTGTTACGTAAATACTTTGAATATGAGGGTCACACTTAACAAGACAAATTAGAAAATTTAAAAAAAAGTTTTGCCCACTTTAAATGAAAGGGCTTACTATGAGTATACTTTTTTTATAATTTTGTACTAAATAGTTTTAAAGTTAAAGAAAATAAATTAAATTTGATCACCCTTATCTCCGAAACAATTGGGCCTATAATTAAAAAAAAATCACCCGTAAAAAGCGTCCGTAATAAAAATATAGAAACAATTCAAAAATTAAAATAAGGCGTGGCAGCTAAGAGATGACCAGTACCTACTGACGGCGCCCGTTCACGAACATGACGCATGGATCAGCACCATTTAGCTCAACCATTTTGAAGGGAACTTAGCGATCCAACACACACGCGACCACCGGCGAGATACCCATTTAATGGTAGCTTTATAGATGGTATGTGGTCACAGTGTTCACACATGTGCTTTGCAATTATACAATATTAACAGATTGAATATAAACAATGCAAAGATAGTTTTTCCCAATATTCAGGACCGTTCATTGTGTGCGGACACGCACTTGGCCGGTTTGTTGTGCTTTGGATTCCTATTATCATGTCTGTTTAACGGTTTGATAACATAAACTACCTCTGAAGCCACTACCGTGCATTTGTGCAACTCAGCGCGGTCGATGCGCTTTTGTTTTTGTTTTTCGAGTGCGGTGCAGCGACCATACCGCGATTTGTCGTTTGTCATCCATTCATATGTAAAATGCAGGCAGTCGTAGATTCCAGTGTCGAGAGGTCGGTATTCAAAGCCGTCGGCTTTTCTATTCAAAAATGCCTCAAATGGCCACAATAATAGTTTATCTCTGCATCTCAAACTTAACACAAACTAACTCAAGTAAAATTTTAATTTCTAGCTTCAAAATAAATGAACATAAGCGCAGATGGGGTGATTTCCTGAGTGCTCGGTTTTCCCAATTTTGGTCCGGAACAAAAACCACGCTTTACTGAGAACGAAAAGATTTGTTTTCCTCTTGTTGCTCAGATGTTTATCATGCTTTTCAATTATGAGGGTTAATTGGGGAAATGAGGGATTTAACTGTCCCTATTAGGATAGCCACCGGTCGCCACTTTTATATTAAAATCTTTAATAAATAGCTAAGTGGACCAAAAACAAATGTCTACCCACAATTATTATTGTGTGCTCTTCAATTTCAGAAAAGCATTTCAAAGTTATCGTCATGTAGGTATTTTTGCTTTGCATTTAGGACGAAATTCAGTTGCGCAAGTATATTAACAATGATTTTTAAACATATTCTCTTCGACCGTTATTTTATAACAGCCTGACCTCTGAATATTTTTCATTTCCTTCCAAACACACATTAATACGAGCATCCGTCCAAAAAGCACAAAACCACAGCTGCACTTATCCGAGCCACAAAAACATAACAAAACTTCGCAGCATCGGCTGAAAAAAGGCCGGTCTCGTTAAAAGGCCGTGCGGCGGGTGGCTGGCCTTCTTCCGGCACTATCCTCCCCCGGAGATGGGCTATTCATTCCACTATCGACGTGCTGTGTATGCTCGCCAGCTATACGCTTTGTGGCCAACGGAAATATATCACGATATGTTTTTATTCGGATCATATGTAACAGAATACTATCGAATCTGTTGGGACGAATTTGATGTATGGTCCTGGTGGTTTTAGTGAGTAACTGTTGCTGTAGAGAAAATTGTTTTTTATGTTAGGTTTTTGAGCTTTCACTCGACTATTCATTGCCATAGAATATGAATGAATTTCGTTCGGCCTATACTAGTAAACGATTTCAATAAATGAGGAGGCAGTAAACGTCATGGTGGTTAGTTTTTTTATTACTGAACATAAACATAACATAACATCATGCCTATTTTCCCCAAAGGGTTAGGCAGGAGTGAAACTATAGTAAACCCACATTTTGCCTGTTATGTTTAAGTTCCAACTCCCTTGTAATAGGGGGCGAGCTTATTGCCATCAACCGGGCAAAAATACAGACTCCGGGCTACGGGAAAATTCCAGGGCTTTACCAGGAATTTTTAATAAACTGTCTTTAGAAAGTTAGTAGTATCTTTGTGAAAACATTTTATGTTAGAAAAGTATTTCATAACTGCTGAAAGCTGTCTCTTATTTACGAACATGTTTAACAAAAGACGACCGCGTAAAACTGTAATAAAAATCTTGAATCGTTACTCCGGCAAAGTGATAGTCGGCTAACTCTCAATTCATTGAGGGGAAGCGCGAGCTTGATAAATAAATTAGCCGACCATAAAACTCCACACAGAAGAATTACAGTGTGATTCGAGGAAATGGGGTAATACTCTTCATATAATTAAATGGAAATGATTACAAGGAAAGTTGGAAAAAGTTTCGTTTTATTAAAATAGAACGAGCAATTCTAAGAAATAAGTTTGGTAATAGCATAGAAATAAACGTCTCAACTATTCCACTTTCCCTACAATTGGCCTATCTAACTTAATCGCGAAGAAAAACACATTAAACCGTTTCAAGAATAACAGCGTACTTACACTTTGTAAAATTAATTAGGCACATTTCGCTCCACCTTCCCGATAACTTAGAGTGAGAGCTGAAATTTGCAAGCGGAACTCGCAGTAATAAATTTAATAGCAAAATAAACGACGTCGTTAACTTATCTGAAATATTGTCGGTTGAATAACTCAACGCATTTAATAGCGTATTCCAGTTTAAAACGAGTCGTGACCTCACCGAGATTTAGAAAAAAAAAAAATTCAATGGATTCATTCATCAAAATGGCATGATTTATGATCTGAAACTCTTTCAGTAAATACAAATGAGAGGGTAGTAAGGACGTTGGGTCACTGCCAAAGTGAAGCCTGATTAATGATTCTTGAGGCACACGGGAATGTTCTGCGGAAAAATAAATTCAAAAACTTGTCGGTACACCGCCGAAAACTTGTTTAGCAAAAAGTTTTTATTTGTTTTTAAATACAAATCAAGTATACTTTGTTGATACTTTGCTTTTTAACGACTTTGCTGCTTTATTAGGTCTACTGGTCGTACATAAATGCTTGTTTTTGTCTTGAATTCCTATCTGACATTTTTTTTTCTCCCTCCTATTCGTCGTTTTTTAAGTCGAAGATTATATACATTTTCATTTAAATAAGCATAAAAATACTGCAAATACATAGCTTTCTTCAATGGCCCTAACGAAAGATAGATACAGCAGTATTTCCTTTAATTGGACAACTTAAATTCTCCTATAATTCAGCAATCTTACCTCCACCTTGGCTTAAATTAAACGATCTCAACTCTTATTTATCGAAATCCGCGAAAGGGGAACTTAAAAACACTTTAAAAAAAGAACTAGGTACCTCGGTCCTAATGGGTTCTGTAAAATTACATTGTAAGGATGAAAAAGTTTTTTTTTTTAAATCAAATAGCTCTACACTTTTGGAATGATATACAGATCAAAGATATCGACGTATTGGGAACAGTAAATATGAATATGTCGATGGAATAACGGGCAATATTTTATAATCCTCTTACTGAATTGTGCACACTGCGATATTATTCTCTCCGACCATTCAGAATATAATTTTTTTATGAAGGGTTTTTGACAGTAAATAAATAAAACCTATCTAGATTTCAAAAGATCCAAACACCACGCGAAAACCGAGAATAACTCTTATTTTTTTGGATTTCTGTTGAGTTACTAAGTGAAACATCTTGGCATTCATGTTCACCTTGTGAAAATAATGCAACAAAATATAACGTAGATTAAAGTACCTAACTTACAATATTAACACGTCATTTAAATACATTCAAATCAAGTTAACTAAATATTTAAAATTTAAAATCCCTTCCTGGGCAAAGGCGTCCCCAAATCCTTCCAGGAACTGTTTTCCAGCGCAAAAAATCAATTACCAAAAAAAAAAACTACTTATCCGCATAAAGTGGGCAATAACAACGTATCGATGTTATAGTGTAACAAAAAGTTTAATAAGTTGCCCAGCGGACAACCGTTACATCAGAGAGCTCGTTCCTGTTTTTGTTGCAACGTGAAGTTAACAACACTTATTACAACGTCAAGTTACCAACACTTGTTCAATCTGTGTTGAGTCGCTGTAAATAGCGTCAGCAAAAAAAAAGAAATAAAAATTAACTCGAGCCAAATTGTTGCACTCTCGCATAAAGTTGTTCGGCAGGTTGGGATGCAAGCCCCTAACGGACTACGAATTTGAATATTTTGTTTCCCATTTATCTGAATAGTCTTTTCAAACTCTAGCAGTAACAATAATCGTTATTGCAGTGAATTTGGAAGAGGAGTATTCAAATTACTTTGGTGCTGTAGGTAGTATTGACAAGGCGACTTCCTGTTAGCAAAGTTAGGTTCATAACAAAGAAGTTATCCGATCAAATTACTGTCCTCAAATTTTTTGTCAGCCTCATTTTGGCCAAAAGGGTATCTTAATTTCGCCAAGAATGCGAACTTAGAAAACCTAGATTAAAGCCGTCCGCTTTCGCTATCTTTGTGCCCAACCTTTCCTCCCCTGACAAAGCAAATCTTAACAAGGCCTGATATTAAATAAGAGACCGTGGAACATTTAATCTCTATTGTTTTCGAGCCATCGTTAGTTAATCAGCTTTCGTTCAGAATATTGAGCGGAATCGGAGATCGTTCGGATAAAACAGCTGAAATCGCGTTAAGTACAATCGAATGTTAATTGTTCGCTACGTTTTATGGACCTTTTCGATAGGTCGTTAGTAGTAATTGGTCGTATATGCAGAGCGTTCGTGTCAAATTAGATGGAGTCCAATTATTTGGGTCATCATTTGCTGCAACATTATTGACGCCATTAACAGCGTGTAAAAACAAAATTGGTTACGTTCTGTGTTTTATACTCTGAGCCATGATTATGGAAATGAAAAATGAAAGCCGAGGTTTTCATATGCATGCTTTGTTGATCCAGCCTAGTAGCTTAAGATGTTTTTAGTACCTACCTCTATAAGTATCGAAAGAAAAGTAACTAACTCAGTCTCAGCTACTTCTCTCAGTGTAGGTATCTATTTATACATTCTCCGTAAAACTGTAGATTCAGCAATATTACACTCAAACTTTTCGTATGTGTGTGACCTAATCACAGCAACATCGGAATCCAGTAAAGACCTAGCTAAAGCAGTTATTTAAAAAAATACTTTGACTATTTGCCCCAACCGCATAATGTAGGTATGCGTACCTACATACATAGGTTTATGCATACCATACATTATCCAAACGGCACAACCCACAAAACGGTAGAAACCGAATCCCAACGACGACAATCCTTACATACTGCGCTCCCCTATGCCAAAATTACCTATGCACGATAAAAAGAGATGTATGTTACAATATCGCATCTATATAAATAAGAAAATTTTCACTTAAGATATAGAAAAAATATAGACTTCACTTTTTACGTCCCCATCGAGAATAAAGCAATTTCATCAAAATTAAACTTAAAGGCAAATAGGTATAAAAGTGTCGTTCTACATGTTAAGATCATGTACATTTTCTTTATTCCAGGAACAAGCTAATGGAAAAAATACTCATCCACTTCAACAATTTCTTGCGTTTAATTTGTTAGCTAATTTCAAGGAGACAGTATTGTTCCTTGGGGCATTCCCACCGCAATTGTTTGTTGTAAGCCTTGGCCACTACGAGATCCCGGCTTACAGAGGACACAGTCAATGTGTGACAGGCTAACTCCTAATAAGACTACGTTTTGACTTAGAGAGCCACCAAATTAACAATATTATAGAGTTAGATTGTGAGACTACACAATACCCAAGGCTTACAAGAAAACTAAATGAACAAAAGTACGTAGATACTGTTAAAAAATAAACGAATTATTTTAGAATTGTTTCGAAAGCTATGAAAAAAGGAGGTATAGTTAATAACACTATGCTGCTCTTCTAAGACAAATACAAAATATTACTACAAATCATGTTTCAGTAGTAAAATAAATAATAATAAGTTTCGATTTCTTTAAAACAATTCTTGTTTTAAAGAAATCTAAACGTATTATTGTTTATTAACATTTTTGGTTTACATTACTACCACCCAAGCATCGTTAAACTCGCCTTTCATGTAAATGAGTATTAAGAAGATTTACATTTTAGTACCCGATGCCAAAAATGTTAAGTGCTCAATCATAGTGAAGAGGAAACTTATTACGAAAACTAGCATTTTTCCAGATTGAAAAACTTGTGTAAGCGATCAATTATATTCCATCACACTATACATAATCAAAATAAAACATTTTGAAGCATCCACTGTTATAGGCGTTATTACCGAAACTTTGATACTTAATCACGGACATAAAACGTTACGCTGTAGTTGAACACAATTTATTAACGTTTTAATCTAATACAGGATCGTAAATCTTCAGTTTTTTTTTGTGTTCTGCTCATAATCTTATACGCGCTAATTCAACTGGCAGTTTTCAAACATTACAGAAGTTGAATCTACCGAAGATAATTTTGGAATTAATTTGAATGTTAGAAATAAATGAAATGCTTCATTTATTCGTTTCGATTTCATGTTCTTTATCTAAATATACCTTGGCGAAATAAACAAGGACAGGAAGGTAAACAAGAACGAAAATACGCAATCGTATGTTGTCTTGTCATTCCTAATTCACCGTTTCTATTAACCGAAGTACGACGTCAACAATTTCGTAGCAAATAGCGGCCGTGGGTGAGGCCGAACGGCTTTGTTGCCCTGAAGCCATAATAGGTAGAGTTGAAACTTTTGCGGCTTGCCACTTCGTTTCACCGAAAAAGTTGATCTACGATATTGCTAACTATATTTTGAGGATACACGATATCAAATAACATTCGCCGAAATTGGTTTTGAAATCCATTAACGGTTGATCATAAACTTGTCTGAATATTGAATGTTTTGAATAAACTTTCCTGTTACTACGCCCGAACATTGGATACTATTCGCCATATTTATGAATTTTACTCGTAGGTATTTCAAATACAGCTACAGTATTAGTGTTTTTTTTAAGTTATCGCATTTTCGTAGGAAGTATTCGGAACCTAGCTCCTCATGGGCGAACTTTAGAGTACCCAGTTACCTCCAATACCTAGAAACACGTTCTTACCTAGATACATAACACTGTTATACAACTTTGGCTCTGTTCGGCAATTCTCCTTTGGAAAAGGAATCTTACAGTTACAAGGAGTACTGTGTGTTATGTTATTCCCTTATTGCAATACGAGAGTCAGTTCAAGAATTTATTTATTGTTAATATTTGGAATAATTGCCATAACTACTTCGAACAAATGACAAATCTCATTTCAATAAAGAAATCTTTATTAAATTCCTTTGCCGTATAATTTACTGTTATTATTTTTTTACTTGCTGCTGTCCCAAATTCCATGGTCGTGGCGAACACGTAATTCAAATTACGCGAGAACAACAAAGTTATAGGAACGTTCGAAATGATTTATATCGCGGGGTAGCCCGAGGGCGCGATGGTTAGCGACGTGTTAACTTATCCCTATGGATGTTAGGATGTTGGGAATGTTGGGACACAGTTAAAGTGCCCTACGTTATGCCCAGTGGCGTTACATATTAAGTTGTTAATCATCGCACTATTCATCTAAAACGGCAAGTTTGATAAGATTATGGTGCGTATTTTTTAATTTAAGGACTGAAAATTTGACGCAAATCATAAAATTGTGCATTCCTCTAAAATATTTATTGAGTTGAGATCAAAATGAGAACCATGCCATTTTTATTTACATTATATACATTTACATCATACATAGATGAACACTCGAATACAGCCTTTGTTTTTGCAGTAGTACTCTATGGCTAGCTCTCGCCTGCTCTGAAAACTGTTATCGCGTTCAAACAAAGTGCTCTTATGCCAACAAAATCGAATAAACTTACGCTGAAAGCTCTTCACCATAGCTTCTAGCACGTCACTTGTACTTGAACAAAAGCTGCAAAAATCTTCACCTTCCCTTGATAACTATCCATTAGAAGTACCTCCTGACTTTTATTACGGCCGGAACAAAAATTCTGCAAGTTTTTATTTTATTTCAGTCCAACTCTCAGCTCTTTCACCTGAAAATAAATTGTTCAAATCCCTCACGAGCAGTTTTATTATGATTTATGGTAAATCCAGAGACATCTTGTGCTTAGGGAGTTT
The DNA here is from genome assembly GCA_914767815.1 of Eupsilia transversa. Taxonomy (NCBI): domain Eukaryota; kingdom Metazoa; phylum Arthropoda; class Insecta; order Lepidoptera; family Noctuidae; genus Eupsilia; species Eupsilia transversa. The sequence goes on from OU611880.1 coordinate 7,063,971, forward strand.
TATTTAGTCCGCCTAGTTTCGGCATGGGGTATAATAAGTTCGGGACTTTACGATGCTGTTTTGTTTTCAATTACCGAGCTCATATTTTGCTACGTGCGCCCGTGGGTCCGCCTGACATAAGTTTGCTTGTATAGGTTGTTGCAAAAAGTTGCCCGTTTTTAGGGTTCCATAGTCAACAAGGAACCCTTACAGTTTCGCCATGTCCGTCTGCCTGTCCCCGGCTTAGCTCAGAGCCCCTTGGTACTAGAAAGCTGTAATTTGCCATGGGTAAAGGTTAAAGTGGGCATGTTTTTTTCTCATCTATCCCATGGTGTGAGGTGTCGTTGGAAAGGTCGTTCAAAAATATTGGAAGTGTGTGAAAACAATTTATCGATTCAGGGTTCCCTTTGCGAAATATTAAGCTTTAAAGTGCTAATTTTTGTTAGAGTCAAGTGCTTGCTAAATGGTTGGTTTTGGTTACGTGAAAAAATTCACGGCAGTATATGTAACGAAATTAAAAGGAAAACTATTACAGTTTAGTAGGCTCTAAAACATTTATGAGTAATAATCGAACCAACTTACATTTACAGTTGCAAAAACATGTTCTCCCATACGTAATGTATTTTTGAGAACATGTTTTTGCAACTGTAAATGTTTTTCAACTACAATGTTTAGTTTGTTTTTCGGATAAATTCATCCCATCTACGGAACCTTCATTGTGCGTGATCGGACACGCAATTGGTCTGTTTTTTAATTAAATATAAGATCTATCGTTCGTCCCTTCATTTCATAAAAATACAATTAAATTCAACGGAAAAGTTGCAATGGAGGTAAAATACTTACGTATTTACGTATTTAAGTATAAAACGTTTTTGAATACTCATAAAAAGGAAAATCTGTAATCAAAACTCGATAAGTTGTTATAAACAAATCTTTCAGATTTTTGTGTAAAGAAACTCCGCCGGTACGACACCTATGCAAATACTCTAATATTGATGGTGTATTATCAAAACTTTTGATTGATCTTCGCGAGTTACATTTCCATGTTTACTTAGAACGGGGAAAATAACGAAACACTTCTCGTCGTATAAGCGGGAGAGGTGTTGCTAGGGTTGACGCCGAAGGATTTTTGATAATATTTTTTTACATAAAATTTTGCAATTGGACTTGGAGATAATCGGAGTTTAAAAAAAATAAACTGCCTGTTTTACCCTGGACATAAGCACACCCCAGTCGACAAAAAAACAACAATTGTGAAGGGACTCGTCATCATTATCCTCTTTGCCAGCTCAAGAACAAAGGGCCCATCTGTAACAAGCACTGCCAGTGACAAAACCCGCTCTAGATTCCAAGTACCAATATCCAGAGTTTAAACACTCTATATCTATTTCCTAAGTCTTGTATAGTGTTTTTCAAGTATCTGTTTAGGTAGACTATTTTGTGGAGGAGTGCGCTCATTTTAATTAGACGAGCTGTACCTACTCCTTTATTTGGTAACTGTTTAGGGGTATGAGGAACAGGGTGTAAAGTTCTCTCATCCCCCATAGAAAAGGGAGGATCCTCCTACCAGACGGGTGTTGTGTCTGGCGGGCATTTGCCCAAGGACTGATGTCGGATAGTCTTATATTGTATATGAATCGCGCGGTAAACTTAAATAGCGCGATGCAGGATCTGTGACGTCAGGTCTTTGATGCTTAGTTCGTATGTGGCGGTGTAGATGCCGCCACATCACTCCCCTCCGGAGACCGGAGGTCGATAGTGGGCTGAGTCTTGTATCTTGCGATGCTTGCCAGTGCCAGTTGAGGTTCCAGTGAGTCGGAACCGGGTGCCGCATAGTTCACAGTGGGTCGGAACCGTCTGCGGTGATTGAGGGTGCTTTGAGTTTGAGTTTTTGAGTTTGATTCCCCAGTGAGTCGGGGTGGCGCTGCGTTGTGATCCAGTGCGTCGGATGTGGTACAGCGCCGGGTTGCTGATGAGGCTGAGGGTAGTGACCAGGAATGCGCGTTCGCTGCATGCTGGTGGTCAGGATACCCGTTGAAGCCGTGGGTGCTGGCTGGCTGTGTGACTCGCCTCACGAAAGCTTGCGGGAGTGATGTTGATGACGTCACGCTGAAGTAGTTGCACGAAGGCTGCGTTGACGTTCATATTCGGGGTCACCAATTTAGGGGTATGAGGAACAGGGTGTAAAGTTCTCTCATCCCCCATAGAAAAGGGAGGATCCTCCTACCAGACGGGCGGCGGTGTCTGGCGGGCATTTGCCCAAGGACTGATGTCGGATAGTCTTATATATATGAATCGCGCGGTAAACTTAAATAGCGCGATGCAGGATCTGTGACGTCAGGTCTTTGATGCTTAGTTCGTATGTGGCGGTGTAGATGCCGCCACAACTGCAAGGAGAAATGAAATGAAATGGTTTATTCTGTAAATAGGATATCGGAATCACCTTTACACGTCATGTTAAAAAAATACTAGAGCTAAGCTAGATGAGATCGGCGTTTCCTATCTGACTACTCTGAGAAGAAAGGCCGAAACAAACTCAGAGGTCACAGTCTCTTTTAAAGTCCAGACGAGATGTCCAGAGATGTCTTGATAACTTATGCGTTTAGAGCATTTTAATCTGATCGGTTTTATTTGACTGTGTATATTTTCTTCATGGGTTTCTGAAAACGTCCAATGGCGCGGAAGACCCAGGCGTAGATGATGGGACGAACTTGACACTTATAGGAGGGATTAGTCCATAATGACTCCCGATTGAGTTGAGTGGAAAAAGGCAAGGAACTGCAGTGGGACAAAACAGGCTGATTAATAATTATTATATTAATATTTTTAGACTCGCACTCTTGCTTTACCTACCTCGCACTCTTGAATACCTACAGAGAATACCTACTGTATTCTGTTCTAATTAGTAGGAAAGAAGTAAACCTTTTTTTTCTCTTTTGCATAAACAGTTATAAAATCCCCAGTTAAATGATAAGGCAGCCGCAGCCCTACACAGGTCCTAAATATCTCAAAACAAACATTCCTGGCGAGTTCGCGCTATTTGAAAATACGGCCGAAGAAGGAAATTCAGAAGCGTTTTATTGTGAGAAAAGCGAGTTTGTTCCGTTTAATAGCCGCGTAAAATTGCGCCCATCGAAGTAAGACCAACAAACTCGACGTCACGTCCGTAATCTTTCTCGCACGAATTGCACATCACACTTACACGATGATATAATTTGGTACCAATTTTATTTATTGCTAAAATATAGCCGACAGCCACCTAAAAAGGATTTGGAGCTAGCGAAGTGGAATTACTATCGATCGCCCTATTCCAGACCCGGGAGATATTATTCGTATTATATTTTCAAGGTTAGATTTATAAAGGTGACAGAAACAGGAGACCTCGTTAGTATTGGAAGCTTCAGACCTGTTATATATTTAGTTTGGTCTATAAAATGATGAATTATGTTATAAAATACGGTGTTCTGGGAAATTTGGGAAGGTCGGTCGGTATAATTCAGATTGGACTCAAAATAATGTGTTAAACAATTGATATGATTTATGTGTGTTTTTTTGAGTCCATTATAATGTTTCTAAAATAAAAATATTTCAGAATTAAAAGCGTTTTGTCTATAAGCATGTAGGTATTAAATAGAAAAAAAAAACGTTTAGTTTATTTATGCCGTAGACGTCATAGCTAAAAACTTGCATTTTGTTCTTTTATTTTAAATAAAGACTGACACGTAAATTCGTATACTTTTTATTTTGATTACATTTAGTAGTTTATTGAGCATATAAACATAACAAAGCTTCAACCAAAAGCTCTTACATTTGGCTAACACTTGACGAAAACTGATTGTACCCACCACTATACCATATTTCCGCGTCTAGTTTTGACAAAATGGATATTTTTATCTGCGAAACAATTTTCGTAATTCCGGACGGGTTCTTCAACATGGTTAGAATAACAATTTTACAATTTTCTGTTGTCACGTACTCGCCACTCGTTGGACCCCCGAAGGAGAAAAGTAATCATTTGAAGCAATCGGAATGTCTAAATTTATATTCAGACGTCGTCAATTTAAATGTTTGGCTTTTAAAAAGTCATAACAAACGATAGGACGGTAGGTACTGACAACTTATAACTTAATTTACAAAACCTGCAATGAATATTTTATTCCCTCCAAAGACTTTATAATGAAAGATATTCTATATTATTTATATTAGTGTCCTCGAAGTCGCATCTCGTAATAATTTAGCAGACCTTTTTAGATTCTCACATAAAATCGACGTAGAAAAGTTTAGACAGCTTACTAATAAGATTTTAGTTAATAACGATAATTTCAAGTATTATTAAAGTTAATTTAGAATATTCGAATAAAATAATGCGGATTTATGTATCCGAGTGGTTCCGTCACGGGGAAAATGTGTGTTTAATTTATAATCCGGTGTAAAAAGAGATTAGACCCGTCCAAAAAATGGTCGTAGCGAATTACGTACATCGCATTTCAATTTTGACAGATTCAAACGTATCGGGGAATGCTCCGATACCCTTTGCTTTGAAGTTCTGAGCTTTACAAAAGCGATTAATTAAAAAGAGAAAACACACAAGGGAACCAATATCAATCTTTCATTCGTTTCGGCTTTGTGTTGGATGTATCTCGGCACATTTGTTCGGGGACTCGGTGATAGCTCGTGTGAACGCGAATTATGTAATATTGGATTCTCTGTTCAACTTTGTTGATCCTGACATAAAAACAATGTCGTTGCTTTTGATATGAAACCAAACATTAGTCATTTGTTTTCGCTTGTGTGTGTAAAGCGTATGTACATAATATATTATTTCTGTCAGCAGTTTAAAATAGAACCATAATATTATTTTATGTTATTTATTTCGTTTAAGAAGGATTATCTGTCATTATTTAATAGATGCAAATTTATTTTCTACAACTCAATATGTTTCTGTCGAACGTGGAGCCAATAACATATTTTTCAACACACTTGCTAGTAACGTGGCTCTTATTGAATCGCTTTTAGGTTCAGGTGCAGTGTATTAAACACGGCATAGAATTAGTAATTACTATCATCACATGGTAGCATAGAATTAGTATGTACTATCATGGCAGTATGGAATTAGTATGTACTATAAGTATGAATTAGTATGATGTTTGGTGTGTGATTAGTAGCTATCCTACTATACTATTAAATGAGCATTCACTATTAAAAAAATGTTTTCACTACACATTAACCTCAATTTGCGTATTCAAAAATTATTTTGTGTTTATTATAATATTTTTATAATTATGTATATGCTGTTTAGCGCTTTTGCCAGTGCCTTTATTTACACAAAACAAAACCAGCGCGACATTTTCCATAAATATTTGTTATCGTTTTCGATGTGTGATTAATTATTATCAAAAATACGAAATTTAAAGTATTGTCACCAACCCACATTGAAAAGATTTAAAAGAAGCTCCGGATAGTCAGTACCTGGCAACAAAAAGGTCAGTTGAACTTTATAAATCTAAATGTCTAATTTCTATAATTACGTTATTATAGCATAAGTTGTAACAAAAACTCTGTTTTTTCCTCGCAAGTATGTTGAAAAACGTCGTATGTTACGCGTGTGTATTAATTTTAACACACTCGGCTCCCTTATCGCGCTCGCCTATGGCATGCACAAATAATACCGCCTCGAATGTAATGACCAACATAGCACACTAGTATCATAATGTACTATTTGATAAAAAGACAGTTAATTAAGAAAATTAAATCAGTCATTACCAAAGTAGACGTTATCCATAATAAATAATATTATCTTTGAAAATAAAAAATATATTTTGTCCCAATAACAACTACAAACTGTTTTGAAAATTATACTAAATGCACAGGAATCATAATAACCATTTTAGCGAGTCTAAAGGCATTGGGATACCGGATCGCAAACAAAACCCAGTATTGTATTTGTATTCCAAAGATTTGAACTCCAGTTACTGAGAAATGAGAATACAAAACAATGTAAACCGATAAAATTAATAGTAAGTTGACTAATTTCATCAACATCAAATACATTAAAATACAGACTGTTAGATGACCCCAACAGGTACAACGTACTCCACAGGTCACATTACTTTTTTTTTTAAATAAATTTAGGAACAATGTCATCAAGATACACGAATGTTCCATTTACCAAGTCCAAGTCGTTAAAACCGACAAAGTATACTCGTAAAGCAGGACATAGCACCGGTGTATCTGAATGTACTTACAGCTTATAATGAATGTTACATGAGCATTATGGATGAAGGGTCTCCAAAATGAGCAGACGCCAAAACCTCGTACTTGTGCCTCGGGATTAATCGGTGGTACTTGGTGGTACCACTTCACCGCAATGTAAATTTCCAACAGTAGGTACTTGGCAATTTGTTAAGCACAATTGCAACGTACTAATAAATTAATGGGAACACGCAAAATCTTGTTAATTACATGTTTTCGGGTTGTGCGGTGTGGACTTGAAAATATTACGGGTTCACTGTCCCCACCGCAGGGAAGAAGTAATGATAAAGCTCGGGCTATATTTTAGGCCAAGCTGTTGGAAACTTTGCCAAAGTATGCGTGAATTTGGGACAATAATCCAAGTTTGTAACGCAGATCCAAGATCTACTTGAAGACGTTAGTCTAAAAACACATGATGTTTACAAAGTAATTCGTAACGAAAGAAGCTTTCCAACTGTAACAAAATCCAAATATATCGGATGAAAGATTTAACAACAATACGATTTCATAAGGAAACCTTATTATAAAAATGTTGCGCTTAGCAGAACTTGGTTACAACTCGGCTCGGGCGAAATCAGATTAAGGATACAAAAATATTACCGTCCATTTACTGCGAACCGATTGAAATCATCAAATTTCTCTGTACAAATAAGAAATAAACAGATATTTACCGAAGCGAGTTTATCGAAAAGTAAATCAAAGGCATTGCAGTATGGGTCGGTCAAGTTTCTGCTTCTGTAAGCGGCTTACTTTGATCCGCTATCTTCACGGAGCGACGCTTCAGCAACAAGTTCGGGTATTAACCAAGCTTTGTGTTCCTTTTACTTATTTTTTTCAAACATATTTTTGCTGAGCTCTCCTTACTTGCCATTAAGCAGTTTCAACGCTTTTTAAGGAGCCTAGCTGACTCCGCGTAGATCGATTGATCTGCGAGATTAAGGCGCGTTTGTCGCGATCATGTCCTGAATGTGCGATCGTTCTTTACACCGGGAACCCTCCGAGCCTCGGGGAGCACGTTAAGCCGTCGTTCCTGGTTAGTCATACGAGTACTAACGACTGTGGTTACGGACATAATTTAACATTATAAAGTTTGCAAAAGTGTAGCGGCAGTCGCTCATTGTTGTTTCATTTTATATTTCGTCCAAAATCCTTAGCACGTGCAGAATCAGCAATGGCCGGGTATTATGTCGCTATTGTTGGGCAGATCCCGTAGAGATTTATAATCTGCAAGCTTTGTTCATTTCAATCAAGGCAAATTATTATTATACTGTTCAACATTACAGCTGTTTTATGATTTTTTTTTGAAACCTATCGAAAGTGGAACTAGGAACCTCCTGGTCCAATAATATCTCTGTAGCGTGAATTAAAATCTAGATTAGACGTGTATCAGTTCTGACTTCAAAGAAAACCTCTTCATTTTAAACTCATTTACGCCGTGTAAATAATCTAGATTAAAAGATTAATTATTAAAATTTCATCTCCAAGCCTTTGACTGATTTTGATGAAATCTTCATCTCATATTATACAAAGTTACCCGTCGTAACTGAAGTCATTAATTAAAAGTTTCTCAAGTATGACGTAAGCAATGTTAATACGCTCGGCTTATAAAGGTAGTGAGCCGAACCCAAAACATGCTCACATATACTTGACATACGAGTATTGGGTACAACGAGAACAAGGTATTTCTGTATACTAATTTCGAACTTCCAAGATCTCATTTGACTCCAAGTCTTCGGAATGTTACAAAATGGTGTGGGTAGTCTTGAATTTCCAAGTTTCAAAGCCAATATGGAAACAATGCTGGCACTGTCGCATGACGCCTTATAAAGTTTGCCTTCACTTTATACGAGACTTGCACTGACTTGAGCTTGTTTTGCTTGGAGTACATACAAAACCTTTATAGAAACTATAATCTTTAATGCAGCGCTGCTGTTACTATTAGTACTCCCGACTTCTTAGCGGTTGATAGAACTTCTTGGAGGAATGAGATCTTTTTTGTACGATCAATACTTTGGTTGTAAATTGAAAAAGTTTCCTTTCAGACCAGTAGAATAAAATAATACATAGCTTACTTTGTTACCAATAACCTGTTAATGTTACCAACCCCAAAACCCAACCAATTAATATATTTTTTTAATCAAAGAAGACAGCAGCTGAAAATAAGTGTACTTAAATTCAGTTCCAAACTACCATTCCTCCAAACAGTGATCAAGGTACGAAACAACAGCAAACTAAACGCACTACATCAAACGAGTCGAGTCCACCTTGATAATAAACTACTGCGCAACGTGAGCAGCAACAGATGGCGACAATGTCCTAAGTTCTGATATAAATCAAACCCTTTTAATGTTCGACTATCGGTCGCTTGGGTCAAGTAGGTAAAAGTGATTTACTATGGCCATAAAGACAGCAAGAAACGGGTATATTGCGCTCGTCAGCACCCTTCAACCGGAATGGTTCGTGTAATGAAATGTAACGTGAAAAGTTTGCGATGGTACGTAAAGGTGTTTTCGGAAGAATTGTGTTTTTTTGGGACGAATTTTATGTTTATAGGTTTAGAATGGACGGTGTGATAGGCTAGGGAGGTATTTCTTTTATTTGTTTGTAAACAACGTAAAAGTAAAATCGTAAATTATTCTACATTTAAGAATAAAAAACTTACAGAAGTTTTCAAAACTTAAGAATGATAGCGGTCCAAAATAAAACGCATCAATATCTGTCCAAAACCTAAAGTCAGATCGGACTAATCGATTATTCATTTTAAATAGGCTCTATAGTCAGAAAAGTTACTTCAGACGGCTTATGAAAATTGATTTCTCAGTTTCCATTGAGTCTTTATTGGCACGAAATTTCTTAAGAGCAGCCGCTGACTCTCATAAGTACCCACGTAACTATTTCAATGTAAAATCCGAGTTGGCGACCGATCCGCGGTTCTTGACTAAAACTTTGAAGAAAGTCCCCTCTCTACTGCTGTCAGGGTTGCCCATCATGGCTGGTCCACAAATTCTTTTTGTTTGTTTGTGTTGAATTGCGGATTGAAAAATCCAACAATTTGATTTAGATAAACGCAACAGACATTCATTTATAGGCCGAATTTAGATTCGATATTTATTGAGATAGATATTTCTATGCTGACAACCCTTCCAGTGGCTTCATTGAAAGTTGGCAACTTCATTATGTCTACTATTTGACTTACAGAAGGACGCCTAGTCTCCTACAATGTAGGAGACTAGGCGGGTAAACATTTATGAAGTAAACGTCTAGAAAAATTAAGATTTTTCATAATACGTTTTAAGAAATGTTTTTAATAACAGACCTAAGTATTTTTAAGAAGATAGCATAAAAATATTATCTAGATCGAAAGCCAACCTAAGTAATTGATAATTTCACCTGGTTTAAATAAACCTGAGATAATAAAATAAAACTTAACATTGAACAAAGAGAACTTTATTCAAAACCATAAAATAATAAACTTTTATAAATAAACGGCCCCTTTTTGTTTCATCGTCGACGTCCAAAGTCCCAACGAAAAAGGCAATAACAGTTGGGCAAGTTTTCTTTAAGGGCAAAGGTAATACTCAGAGGGACCGAGCAGTTAGTTTACTTAGTATTAGAGAAGTTTGTTTAGGCCCGCCAACACTAGATAATAACGCCATATAAATATTTCGGTAATAAATCAAACGCTCTCCTGATTCTTAACGTGTTTCGTAGCTGGAAAGTTCTGGTGGTTTTTAGTAGACAGTAGGTACCTCCAATTAGAAGTATGATGAATGCCCGACGGGTCACAGTTTTCATGTTTCGTAGTGTGGCTGTCGAAGCATAGTCTATAAGGCACGTCAGAATTCTCTGAAGTCTGGAAACTCTGGCAAAACTGACAGCCACGAGGATGACGTCTGTGTTGACTTTTGAAGCGACGTTTGACAACTTGCAACTAGAAAGTCGTCGGTTTTCCAAATCGTGCTGTCTTTTTTTTCCTTGTATCGGATCAGAACAAACTATAAAATATATGAGAATTTCACTCATTGCCTCCATTCATGAAAATTAATTTTACATGATTAAAAAGGACAGAATGTATCGATCAATCTTTTACGTTTAATCTGTAAAATATTAATTTATTAGTTCCACAAACTAAATAATAAAACTACTTTCTTACCATAATGTACATTGTTGGGAACTTGCTTTATCATTATTTCTTCTTCCAATCGAACTATGAAGTCAAAGAAAAAGCAAGAAACCGTCTTCTGTTTCCGACACGTCCGCGATGGGAAATGATTGGAATTGAAAGGGTGTCTAATTTCCGCTAAAATCCATTATTTTCGAATACGTAGCTACCACAAATTGCGAAAACTTTCCGCCATTACCGCTCACAACTTGACTTTGTTCTTGAAAGATGATTGTTAAATGTTTTATTTGAAAATAAACAAAAGTTTTTCATAAAACGACAATTTTGATGGCTTGAAATGGACTATTTTGGTCGTTAATGTCATGAATATAATTTATTGAGTAAATAAGGAATTTCAATAGTCATTTTTAGCTATAACTACCTATCTATACTTATTCCATTGAATAGTTTTCGTTGTATTTATTCGGTATAAAAGCTCGTACATACTGGCTTGACTTGTCGCGCGACGCGACACCGGTAATTGTTCTACCGTGAAGTTTTCTTAGAAATTGTATTATTAAAGTTGCTTCGCGCCTATTTGCCAGCCTTATCGCTGCATAGCACAACTAAGCCTATATTATTCCTACACCTACCCTTATTTGCTTATACAAAAAATACAGATGAACTATTTTAACCGTGAATTTCATTCCTTTTCTCCAAAAGAAAAGATTTAACCTGATCTATCTTCTTAAATCTCTATTTAATTCAGTTTGAATAAGAACTTCTTTGAAGAACCTATCAACAAAACTGTTAAAACAGCTCAGTGCACCTTTTCTATTAGCATCATCAATATTGAGTTTCACTCAAAAGCCAGCGACCAACTGTATCCAAAACATTAAAATGAAAAGTTTGATTAAAACTTAAAAGTCTCAAGAAATTCATCAGTGTTAAATTAAGTTGAAAATTTGCATTGTTAATTTATATTACGCACCTTGCCCGTCTTATTATTAGGCATTCAGTTTCGGCTCCGAAAATTTGATTATTATAATTAATTATATTGTTTGTTTGCCTTTAAAGTTCCTTGCACGTTTTGTATTGGACACAGCTACTGTTATGAGAAGCCTTGGCTTTGTGTTTTTGACTTGAACAATCAATCTTCAATGTTATTATGTTAATCTCCTCACAAGGTGCTCCAAAAATCGATGACAATTGGAGTAACTGGATACACATACATATAATAAAGCTAATATAAAGCTTGTAAAAACAGCTAACCCGTAATAAAAGTTAGAGTAAAACCATAGTAGGTAGGTATCCTACTATGGTTTTCAACAAAACACTTCCTAAACCCAACAAAGAAATTTTGAATACCTGCAAACGGTCATTTAATTAAAGCGTACCTATACGCTTTAATTAAATTATTGCTCTACCATTGAAAGATTAATTAAAATCGGCTGGAATTTGCACTGCGATCCGTTGTTCGGGTTTGAAGCCTGTTGAGTCGATTATATCTCTATTATTTAACAGAATAATAGTCTGATCTTTGACTTGTCTTGGCTCGTACCCTAGCCGTTTGCAGGGAAGTTTAAAAGGACGGCAGGCCAATGTAACAGTATACGTTGCTGCATTGCACATGGTTCAAAATCGCTTGACAATTAACATGAAGCCTGTTTTTTTGTCAAATATTGCCTTGCTGTAAGAATGGTATTCCTGTAGCATATTTTGTCACATAGTTTTATAAAGGTGATGGGACACCTCGTGATGTGCGTTTAGTGCGATTCGATGCTTTATTAATATTGATACATATATTTTTTATATTGCATATCCATTGGACGATTAGAAAAACTTACCTCATTATGATACTGTTTGCGCTTTATGTATTAACTGCTTCACACTGATGCAATGGCGACATTTCAAAACATCGAGATTTTGTGTGATAAATATTAATAAATTATAAAAATTCCTATTCCTATAAAAAATAATCAATAAATTGTAATAATTACGAAATAAACGCTCAAAATTCACATGGAAACCGTATCAAAATCCATTGTGCAATTTAGAAGATCTAAGGGGTCACTCAGACAGACTCGAAAATCAACTCACGCTGTCTTGGAATAACCAATAATATTTATATAAAAAAACAAAGGAAGACAGTAAATAATCTACTGCTGGTTTGATTAAATTAAAATATGGCTGCGTTGGGGATTAAACTTTTATCAACTGAAAAAAAATGGAAGGAAATAACCCTGAAAACTCAATTACTTCTACCGAAAACGGTGTGATTCTGTAGACTTGTATAACGTGTAAAAAGAACACTTAAGAAATCATACATAAATTACATAACATTATATCGTCTACTTAATAAAAATCTTAAAATAATGAATTCACTGACAGATAACGAACAGTTACACTACGGAAGGATTCTTGAAAATTCATCTCCTGAAGGGGATAAATAGGTCATGAAATTTTATATGGAAGTTAGTCATTTTTGCATTCCATCGGGCACACGGCTTATATTACAGAAGCCAACCTTATTAAAATACCTGTCTAGAGGTAATTTAAACGTTAATATTCAACATAGCAACTGTTCTATATACGTTACTCTATGTATTAATAACGTTAACGTTTCAACTAGCAAATCCCGTTTCTTAATATAGTCTGCCAACATACATATGACTTTAAAACCCAGCTTTTTATTGAGCCTTACATTTTGTTCCACCACAAAGTGTTAAATAGTTTGGTCTAGTAACATAATAAATCATGCCCTAAGTCAGACTATCTAGGAGAAACAACCTTGAAAAGAAAAGTTTAAATAATTATATGCCTTTGTGTTAAGCTAGCAGATATGACGGGTATCGATATCAAATCATATGGAAAAGTATGGACTTAAGCCCTGTTGCTAATAATACGTATTAATTAATAAACGTTATACCGTTTTTACGTTACCAGTCTAACCAAGAAACATTAATCTTTCAGAATAGAATAGAAAATACTCATTATTATGTCTCAGTAATGTAACCAAAATGTGTTTCAGCTTGAAAAAAAGAGATATAACGGTAAAATATTACGAATAGCAAAATGGAATATACATTTTTCAGACGAATAAAATTGGGAGTTAGCTAATAAGAGGTAATAAAGAATTAGGTAAATTTTCCCTTGAAGCCGCGCCTCGCGTGTCCCGAGGCTCTTTTTAAGATGTAAAGCAATCACATGCTCACATATTACAAGTAACTCTCTCTACAGAAACTTTGATGAGCTCACATTTAAATTTCAGATCGTTCAGAATAAATTTGCAATGTAATACCTACCCAATTCTGCTCTAATGCATACTTTTTTCAGTTCCAAGCTAAAAGTTAGGAACAAGACCCGGTTGTTTCGAGTGTTCGATAGTTTTGTTACTCATACATAATGTCACGGGGATATCCTAAATTATTATTATTATTAACAAGGTATCAGTTGTTATTTATGTATATATTACTAGATAATTACAATTTTCATTTTAATTCGGAATAAAGTAATTTGGATACCTAATTTGTTTTATATAAATCTTTGATTAAAATCCATTGTAATAAAAGAATGAAATGAAGGATCAAGGTTTTCTTACTTAAAAAAAAAGAAATAGCAAGTGTCAGTAGCTTAGGATTACGTTTCACATAATATCTATTTAGAAAAAAAGATTTAAAAAAAAAAGTATTACGTTCAATAGGTATTTAGCCACTCAATAGCTCATAATATAGTATTTGAGGAGTTTTATCTGAGTAATAAATAGGAAGTTTTCGGAAAGGAACGAAAAGTCATTGTGAGTTTGTCTGAAGGTCGGTTTGGAACGAACGAGCGATTCCACATCTAAATTATTCTAAACTATAAGCTTTACCCCGCCCGGCTTCGCACGGGATGTAGATGTAGATGTGGATCCAAATCCTATTAGTTAATGATTGTAATACTATCGTGAATTCATGCAAGCCTAGTACTTTTTGTTAGGTGACTGCTACTTAGCTACCTACTTTTCCAGTGGATTTTCCAAAAATGGTTGATAGTATCGTGAATTCATGCAAGCCTAGTACTTTTTGTTAGGATTTATGGCAACGACAACTAGGAACAGTTTATATGGGAACATAAAATTGTTGTTTGTACTATTATCCTTGCAAATAAAGACCTGAATTGTTGTAGCCTTTGTGTTATTACTGTAAAATTTCATCACAATCCGTTCAGTAGTTTTTGCGTGAAGGAGTAACAAACACCCTCACAAACTTGCGCATTTATAATATTAGTAGGATTATCTTCTTCTAATTATTTTTGTGTTAACAGGGATGGACCATGCTTTCATTGGTCAATCCATAAAAAAATGAAAAGAATATCAACAAAATACTGCCCTTCTTCTTATTCTGGTTCTATCTTCGTTTGCTCTAAACCCACCTTTAGGTGATTTACTTTAACGACACTTTTGTGACCCGAGAATATGACTTCATTAAAACTTAACTAGGTAGTAAGTATTACTTAGTACTTAACAATGTTTCAGTTAAAAGCGAGTCAATAAAGAGAAAAATAATATAATATTTACCTCTATTTATAAATACACGAGGATGGTGTATAAAACGGACCTCCTTAACTTCAAGCGATTTTGTCCTCTGTCCCCTGAGAGCGACGTTGCCGTTCTGCAACCTTATACATGATGAAAAGGTCGGGTTATTTTAATGCATTGATAAAAAGGGGTATTCTTCGGCTTTGAATTGAGTTACTGTTTTATTAGGTATAAAATAAAAGATTTTATTTATATTCGACGAAGTGCTAAAGTGGATTAAGGCTCCTTAGTGCTTAAGTACTCACTTAAGTGATTGAAACACTTAAAAAAATGAATTAATATTAGTTTTTAGTTTTTATATTAAAAGCCTCCTCAAATAGATTTAAAAATATAGCGAAGATAATATTTTTATATAGTAGGAAAAGCTAAGTACGGCTCTTGACCCGTGCCGTAAAGAGCTTTTGATTAAGAGCTCCGTTCGAGTTGAAAACTAGTAAAGAAATTCCGATCGGATCCGTATTAAAGCCACACAGTGTGCACACAACATGAAAATAATAATTATAAGTCCTTTTACGTGCGTCCCTATTTTATTGCTGAATACATTTATAAGTAAGTGAACCGTCAACTTCAGGTATAAGGAAACCTAATTACGGTCCACTCAGACGGACCACTTTACAGCATCGCCTCCCCTTAAACAATCTACTCACTACTTCATTTCACTTTCAACACGAACGCAATATCATGGTACAGACCTACGGCCTGTTAGTTGTACATTTGCGACTTTTAATCGTGTTACACGTCGCAAGTCTTAAACATTTTAATTTGTGGTTTCGAAATCGATTCATTTCAATTAATACGAACGTAGCCTAAACAGACATCCAATTTGCTTCCTCATGAAAATTCGTCAGTAATTTACTATTCCTTAATTAGGAATAGTAAATTACTGACCCTAAATTATTTATAATATCGATACCATAGTATTTAAACCTCGTTTGCTTTTGGCCTCTAAACGATGGTAGGTCGTTGGTTTTGTAGACTGGTATCAATTGCTTATATTATTTGAAATCGAGAACGATCATTACAAAACAAAAGACGTACGTTTGTGCACACCCCAATGCTTGTGCCTAGTTCGTGTACGCCACTCGATAGCATAGTACGCATACCTTCAATATTGCGGGCCTTAGATCGAATGAAATGTGAAATTAATAGCACTTGATGTAATTACTCTGGGTACCGAATTAAATAAGGGACCATTAGCGATGTCTGCAGTCCGTGAAAATTATGAAAATAATTCTGGAGACGTCTTTTTAAAAGGTTCTATTGTTCTTGGGTAATTGTTAGGAACCGTCTTAAGTGTGATGGTATCTGCTAGTGGCTAGAACATGCTATATATCCACATATACAGAAGTACATAAGTAGGTAATTTAGATACAAAATTATGACAGAAGCTTTGAGGAAGGAATTAAATTAGAAAATGGTTTTCCATCGGTGATTTTCTAAGTGAATGAAAGCTTTTTGGTAAAACAAGCAACAATAAGAATTTAAGAACTCATCAAGGTTCTGCTAATTTCTGCACGTACTCAAACTCTTTCATATAATCAAGATCGAACTATTATTAATTTCTATTGGAACGAAAACGAATTAACACCATGCAAAACAAAGTTACATATGAAAGGACAGAGTAACATTTCTGTTAAACTGGATAACAGAAAAGTAATCACAAAAAGTTAGGTCCTACAAAATACACCTTTCATAAACTGTTGATTCAGCCAGTTGAGCAGGTCGCAACACTTTCTGTTCCAAATCAGTATACAAGCAATTTACCAACTTTCCAATTACACATACATTTAGAAAAAAAGCGTACACTTTTAGCATGCAGAGGAAATTGTTCGCAGAGGATCCTCAGTTTTAGCCGGCAGGGTATTTAGCGAGAGCGAACTCACGTGAACAGCCTTTGTGTGCCAAATTGAATCATGAGGCAGCTTTAATAAATTAATCGCTAAGTAGTCGTGTCTCCCTTTTAGAAGCTTACTTGCTCTTTGCTGCGATAATGTAATATTCGCGATATACGCTAGTAATAACACCTATTAGGCAACTGTATTGAATTAAATGGGGCAGGTGTGCGATCGATCACTCTGATGAGTCCCTGCGGTAAGTAATACAATGTTATGGAAAGAATTTAGTTTCCTACAACTGTGAGTGGGTGTGTTGCTCTTTCTCAAGATTGATTGCTAATCATTTGAAAGGTTAATTTTCTTTAGTTACAATGCCTTGCGCAGTCTTAGTTAGCGATTTAGGTAAGAATGAAAGAACCTCTCATCTAAAGTCCTAAATTCATAATAGGAATATAGGTACCGAGTAAACTATCAAAAATGAAAAGTCATGCATTAATTATGCCTGAAATTAATAATAACGCGTAACTACGCTGACGTCGGTCGTGGACCTCGGTCACGTACCAACAAGCTCACGATACCCATAGACGCGCATGGTATACCACATTTTCCAGTATACCTTTGGTGTACGTCACAGACGCCCGTGAACGTCGAATTTACGACGCGTAATTTTCGGCAGGTATGTTGCTACGCTACGCTTATATTCAAACCTAAAGTACACACACCCCTACCTTCTTATTTTTCAGTACAATGACACCTCCACAAAATACGTAGGCACATTTATAGCACAAACGATGCGTATGTGAGTGACGTCATTAAAACGGGTCCTTACTCGCACCGCTCGACATTCGGAAGTGTGTCTGTCTACGCTCCCACAGAGGCCCACTTACGGGATATACCACTAATGTCGAAAATATACGTATTACGGCCGTTGCGTGCGTTGCTTCTACTTCAAAAAGGTTTAGTTTTATGAACTTGAATGAATAAAAGGTTGTACAATGTATACATTCTATTGGGTACAATGTCGACTGCCTGCTGACGTATTTACTGCCTATTTAATGGCCTGTTGTATAGAGTACAGCAGGTATTCTATTTCTCCCTTCGGCCAAAACAGGCATGATATTATGTGTAAGAGCAATGGTGGCCCAGCGGTAACGGCCCCGACTTACGAGTTGTAGGTCATGGGTTCGAACCCAGGCAGGCGGTTTACTTTGTGTATATAATTTCATCACCAGTGTTCTCAAAACGGTGAAGGAAAACATTGTGAGGATACCGGCATGTCCTAGAACCAAAATTTCGACGTGTGACAACTACCGACCGGCACTGGGCCGGCGTGGTAGATTAAAGCCCACTCCCACTCGAAGGAGGCCTGTATCCCAGCAGTGGGTATTTTTATGTCATGTCATAAAACCCGTGCGAAGCAGGAGCGGGTCGCTAGTCAAAAATAATAAAAACACACACAACTTGCTTGATGAGAGACTTATTTAACAAAAATTCAATTTTTGATATTATTATGTAACATTGACAATTCTTGATATTGTAAGAACGTGCTTCTGAAACATCGAGACCTCAATTGGTATTCTGATATTTTTATCTCCTTACAACATTTCATATGACAGCTGTCATACAAGTTGCCGATTACTCGCAAATTGCTCTGAAGGGGTACCCGCGAGGTATGAATATCACTCGCGAAATATTTTAGTGAAATGTGTGAGCTTCATGCTAAGTAAACCTCTTTAAGTTTAAGCTCTCCTTAACAGCTGATTTTATATATGCATTTTATTTTGATTTTATATGTTTCAATCAAGGATTTGAACTTGTTTTTGTCATTTTTTAAATAAAACTTCTTAACGATTCGATAATGGGACGAGAATTGGGTGTGAAATTTCAAGGACGCGTCACGTTTATGCACATTTCGTTACATGAGAGAGAAGAAAGCTATAACTGTCTCTAACTTCCACACTAAATACTCTTATTCTTTTTCGGGTTCCGTATGTCCAAATGAAACATTTAGGTAACCCTTAATTTACTTAACTCACTCACTCACTTATTTAATTCACTTGTGTGTCTGTCTGTCACAGCCAATTTGCTCCGAATCGAATGGACCGATTAAGTTAAAATTTGGAACACATATCTATTACTGTGACCCAAAAACGGACTTGTTACGTATATAAATGACACACAACATTTAACATTAGATTTTTTTTTTTTAACATTTGCACGTCTCATCATGTGGCAAACATGCCTGTACCTAATTATGCCGTTACCATCTTGCATGCATGTATTTTCCTGTATGTATGACGCATGTTTAAGCAAATAAATATTATCTTATCTTATCTTATCTTATTATAAGCATTGCCTTTGTACGTAATTTTCTGTTCCTTTCTTCTTGTCTGTTTATATGTGTGCGCATAAATGGTTAAATGGTTAAATGGTTGAATAAGGGTATCACTTTCGGGAGACAAATAAGAAAATGTAAGAAAAAGTTTTGCACACTGTGCTGTGTGATATATAAAATGAAAGGGCTTATTGTGAGGGTCTCAAGTAAATTTTTTATATAATTTTACAATAAATAGTTTTAAAGTTATTTAAGAAAATAAATGAAAATTGACCAATTTGGACTTAAGCGATTTGTTATTATGATCACGTTTGGAAAAAAAACATATACCTATATGGTTTTGTTTCACACGTGATCTGACTGAATTATCAACACCTTTTAAATAAAAACAAAAACTTATTTGACCGCCACGCGGTGTCAAATTTGCTTTTCAAATTAAATTAATTATACCGGCTGAGGTTAGAAACGGAGCTACTGTTTCTATCATAACTCATTATGCGAGCTCGTTACTAACATTCCGAAAATTTTAATCAGATTAGAAACCGTCATAATTACTTTCTCAACTTGCCAAATCCGCGCAATTCATCTCAGTTAAAAAACGTTACACAACACCTAAGTGTGTTGGAAAGTTGAATTGTATTCTTAAACTTTAAAGGTGTAATTTGAAGTTCTTCAGAAGACGTGGATGGCGGAATAATAACATTTACAGTTTTAAACTTTTGCAACTATGAAAATTGTTGCCAGAATCGAGTTTTACTCTCATCGTTCACGAGTGCTGGCGACTTTGTGCAACTTCCTTTTTTATTTCAGATTTTATGTAGCTATAAACTTAAGAGCTTACATTAAAATTAAAGCTTTGGGAACGAAATAGGAATATCTTATGTTGTTAGAGTTACGGGTGTGCCTAATTGAATGAACAAAATCCAATTTCAGGCATTAGTGTCTAGAATTGTTAACAAGATGCTTGAGTAAGAGGGAAGTTTTAGAGCCGTACTTCGTAAGATATAATTTGTATGACGAAATGGCTGTGTCATTAAATTGTTCACTTTAATGGCCTGTGATGTCGAATTTTCTTCCAGTATATATTAGGGTATTTTTCCATGACACAAATAACATAATATCACGCCTGTAATCCCCGAAGGGTTAAGCATAGGTGTACCTGTAGTACATCAACATTTCGCCAGTTATGTTTAAGTTCCATGTAATAGGGGGCGAGCCTATTGCCATCAACCGGACACAAATCCAAAGTCCGGGCTGCTACTGACAAATTCCTGATGGAAAAAACCAATAACACTTTGCCCGACCTGGGTATTGTGCCATGAATGCCAGTTAAATATGTTCTTTATTAATAGCTAGATGCACCCCGCAGTTTCACTCGCATGAGTCTCGGTTCCATGGGAATATCGGGATAAAAAGTATTCTATGTCCTAACCTAGGTCATGGTTTACCCATGTGCCAAATTTCATCCAAATCCGTTTAGCCGTTTTAGCGTGAAAGCGTAACAAACAAACAAATAAATAAACAAACAAACTTATTTTCGCATTTACAATATTTGTTAGGTGTTATTTATAAACTTTTGTACATGATGATACTTATTATAAGCAGTAAATTATCTTCAGATTACATTATTTTGAAGCTTTAGGTAGTAAACTGATGGGCTCATCAATTTTATCAAATCTCTTTACGATACGGGTTCCAAATGTTCCTGAATACGGTTTGGTTGGGTCTGTTTGCGAAAACAAGCTTATTGTGGCTTACGAGTAATTACCAACTTCAATTTATTGGAAGAACCTCACGTGGTACACATTCGTTTGAAGTGTTTTCCACGACGCGACGTTACTATAAATTAGCTTTAAATTAATGTAGGTACGACCTTACCAGGCCTGGATTTTTCGGACAAATATTTTAAATAACTAATTATTTCATTGAACATAGAGTATACGCAATAATCCCTAAACCTATACTGTAACATCAATTATATTCAATTCGGACCCATACCTATTCTATCTAAGGAGGAGCTCGTGGCTAAGTAATAACAGCCGCACGGGTCGATCCATCAGGTTAAGCTGCGCTTGCCGGGGTTGGTCCGTGGGTGGGTGACCATCTTTACATACCGAGACTCCTCCGTGCTTCGGAAGGCACGTTAAGCCGTTGGTCCCGGCTGTCATTCGTGGATCTTTGACAGTCGTTACGAGTCGTCAGAAGCCCGAAAGTCTGACAACCAGTCTTACCAAGGGGTATCGTATTACCCAGTTACTGGGTTGTGGAGGTCAGATAGGCAGTCGCTCCATGTAAAATAATGGTATTCAGCTGCATCCGGTTAGACTGGAAGCCGACCCCAACATGAAAAGGCTAGTTAGAATGACCTATTCTATCTAAAACACTTAAATAATTTGTTAGGTTTCCCAAAAGACATCATACTCGCCAAAGATTACAAAATACATAGTCATGCACATATTTTGTCGAATTCTAGGCTATTGTCTACTTTGTATTAGTGTGTACCTATATTTTATGATTATTTTATAATGTGCGTCTCATTCGTATAGAATATACAATTATTTTCTTTCTTTACTCGTAATTAATTTAAGTGTGTAAAAGAATCATCATACAAAATCACAGAACATAATTACGTGTAAATTAACTCAACAACAATAATTTACACCCATTCAGAGCTAAATAAGTTCGCAAAGAAAATTTACAGAGCGGGCTCCGTGCAAACCTCGTATAATTTTTTATTAAAATTAAAGACACAGTCAAGTTTTCCCACGGTTCTTTTCTGGTACTAAAAGTAAAGTGTACCGGAAGAATATCGGCTTTTCCACTGCAAAACAGACCAAGTTGTGGAGACAATCTTATTGCAAATGTTGCTCTGCAGACTGGAAATATCCCGCCCAGGGTTAATATGATTTTCTTCGCGGTAACTTTTGCGGTAATTATCATAATTTGCTCTGATTGATGCGAAATGCGGGATCGTGGCTCAATAATTAATACCGGGAACAATTATTCTACAATTTTAAGTTGAGCTTGCCCTCAATAAATAGATTAGTTTACATTTTTAAACATGCCTGGGAGAGCACGTTTAATCCATCTCAGTTATCACATAACTGCAGGGTTTACCTGCTGGATACCTATTGCATTGCTTTAGTATACCTATTTTATAGTTACCTATATTTAATTATTAATAACTAGCTGCTGCCCGCGGCTTCGCCCGCGTGAGTGTCGGAAATTACCCCATACATCCCCATGGGTTTTAAGTATAAATATTGAGTTTCGAGTTAATCGGACAGCGCGTTAAAATTCTTCCATACAAACACTGACACCCCCCAACCCCCCAAAAGACTACAAACTTTATAATGTATTTAGATAACTATTCGTGCGAAGTTTCATGTTTATTACCTCAAGGAATAAAAATTTTCCTACAAACTTTCATCCCTTATTTTACCCCCTTGGGTTGAATTTCGAAAAATCTTGATACACGTTATTCTTAATTTTTGGGTTTAAGTATAAATATTGAGTTTCGAGTTAATCGGACAGCGCGTTAAAATTCTTCCATACAAACTTTGACACCCCCCAACCGTAGGATAGGATACTTTTCCGGGATAAAAAGTACCCAGTGTGGTGCCCAGGATATTAAAGAATAATTATACCAAGTTTCATCGTAATCGAACCGGTAGTTTTTGCGTGATGCCTGAACAAACAGACAGACAGACAGACAGACAGACAGACAGACAAAAATTTTTTTAATCACATTTTTGGGTTCGGTGTCGGTCTAGTAACACCCCCTGCCATTTATTTTTTTGATATTTTCAATGTACAGAATTTTCACTTCTACAGATTTATTATAAGTATAGATATAGATGTAAAGTGCCTTAATAATATGAACTACTAGCTTTGCGGCGAGAAGGACAGAAATTATCCCACAGGAACGTATTACCGTATAAAAGTAAGTGTTGTAAGGCAGATAATGCATGGTCTACCCATGTGACAAATTTCATCCCAATCCGTTCAGCCTTTGTAGCATGATAACGTAAAAACAAACTAACTCACTTTCACATTTATAATATTAGTTAGGATAAGGATAGTAGGATGAATGAATGTATGATTAGGTATGGGTCGTATCTGTTATATTCCCCTTCCATTTACTCTTCAGCCTTGCGTCAAAAACACCAAGTAATTCCGTAAAAAGATTGACGTAATTACATTTATTTAAACTTCATTTTCTGCATTCTGTATGTATTCTAGTACTCAAAGACGCCACCACACAAGATACCCAGCTCACAATCGCGTTGCTAATTTAATTAAATCTGCTTTGTAATAACGTTGTCGCTTATAGTGCATTGTTTCATTAATACATAGTGTACCTAGCTGTGCCGTATTATTTTTAATTATATTAAAGGTATTGTACATAATTAAATCTTGAATGTTCCGTGAAAGCGCTTTGAATGTCTTTGTTTGGACAAGGATTAATTTTGCACCATATATTAGATGTATAATGCATGGTTTCCTGATCAAATATGAACTCGCAATCATGCTTCAATTCAAAACATTCTTACGATATTGTACTTTTTGGAAGTCATCTCTTCAGCCTTTGGTCTCAGCACTTCAGCATTCTCGCCTAGATCCGTGGATGGTGACCATCCATAGCATCTGTGCCTTGGAAAGCACGTTATACCCGGCTGTCATTGTAGATCTTTGACCGTCGAGTCGTTACGATAGCCAGAAGCCCGAAAGTCTGACAACTAGTCTTGTTCCTTTACAGGACGAGTTGTCAGACTTTTGGTATTCTCATATCGTATTACCCAGAAACTATCATAAAAAACAATCAATTTTTAAATATTTCCTTGCTAAATTTGACATTCAAAAGAGCCTACTAGAAATAAATTAATAGACTTTAAACTGGTTTATAATACCAGTATTTTAACGGAGCGATTGCCTATCTGACCTCCACAACCCAGTAACTGGGTAATACGATACCCCTTGGTTAGACTGGTTGACAGACTTTCAGGCTTCTGACGGTGTAACGACTGTTAAGGATCCACGAATTACAGCCCGGACCAACGGGTAACGTGCTTTCCGAGGCACAGAGGAGTCTCAGTATGTAAAGATCCACGATCACCGATCCACGTCCAACCCAGGGAAGCGTAAATTTTCAATAATCAAGGTAATATAATAAATATACTTAAACAATATACCCGTATTTTGCAAGCAACGTCAACGGACTGACGCGAGTGTATTATAATATCGAGAAAGTAGTAATAGGTTACGGAGATAGGATAGGACATCCATCTTACCTGTCCCTTAGGAAAAGTAAACACGAAAGGAAAATTCTATTTATATGAAAAATATTATTTATAAAAATAAAAGATATAAAACTTGGATTGGTAATAAGATTTGGGTATTTACATTGAATTTCTTGTTCGACCATAATCCGTTTAGACGTTAACAGGCTATTTTTCAGTCCACTAAGCATTATTTTTATGTTGGAACCTTCGCTTTTTATTTACTTTTAACGAGGTCTTGGAAATTGATGTTGCTGACCGATAGTAAAATAAGATGGTTTTAGAAAACTAATTAGGTGGCTACGAAGAATTGCGACAGTTTGTCTTCTATCTAAAACTGAAGTAGCACATTCAGAATGAATGCAAAGAAAGAGTTTGACAAATTATCGGCATTTATTCTAATACCGCAACCAAGATGATATGTCTGGAAAGGGGGTGACTACCGAGATGGTATGGCTGGAAAAGGGGTGACTACTGAGATGATAATTATGGCTGGAAAGGGGGTGCTACCGATATGACGACTAATAGAGAAGTATGGAAAAAAAAGACATGTCTCGCCAACCCAAAATAAATTGGGATAAGGGCAGGAGAATGATGATTCTAATATACCGCAATCAGCGTGCGTTTATGCGTACATAAACGTAAACGAAGCACATCAAACGGAAGAGTATGTAAGGATCGTAGCAGGTGGCGTTCTGTAAATTCTGCCTAACCACAATGGGAAGAAGGCGTGAGTTTATGTACCATGTATATGTACATATGTTACTCCAATAATGTAAGCTATAATCTTATTACAATGATAAATATGAGCTACATGGTTGGTTGGATTTACGTCAAAATTGATCAGTAAAATTTGATCGTGAATAAGCTACAAGTAGAATTCATAGCTAAGCGTAAAACAGTAAGTGACGTATTGTAGACTGTTTCATATTGACGCTGTACTTACATTTAAAGCATCACTGAAACGAAGACTTTATTTTCTTACATTACTTCCAGATTACTTTACAAATAAACAGTACACATTCGCCATCTTGCGGACAAGGTAACAAATACCTGAATAAGACATCGCAAGAAAATCCCCGTTCACTCTAGTTAGTCACGTCCTCCTTACAAAGCCACATAACGCCGGGCACACACGGAGGCAGCTAGATCGAGCACACGATAAAATTGTAGAAAGGATTTGTTCGCGCGCACTTCTTTAGAACCTCGGCAACTTGTGGAGAATTTAGAGAGAACGAGCTTAAAGCATGTTACACACGCATGCACAACGCGGAAAAGAGCTTGGAATTGATACTGAATATTTCATTCAATAAATTCCTATCTAATGTGTAATTAGGTATAGGATCGGTATATCATTTAGTGTAGTGACTAGTTTTCATTAGGTTTGCTGCTGCATCGGCCTGTTTTTTCCCGACTGCGGCGAAGCCAAAAAAGGACGGTTATGTGTTTGCCCTGTATGTAGGTATGTATGTCCGTACCTATTTTCCCTCGTAACTATACTAAACGGCTGAACCGATGTTGATGAATTATTAGATGATTCGTCTTCATTGCGCGTGTATCACTGGGTATACTATCATTTTAAAAAATCAAAATTGCGGCATATTCTTAAAAACAATAAAGACCTCCGACTGCATGAGATTTTTTATAGTATTAAGTGGGATTGGAGACAGAAATAGGTCATCTTGTTCCCATCTTCTATACGGTTCACTTTTTTCGCAGTTGCATTTACTTATTACTTTTTTTATTCCGTACTTTTGACATATTTCGGGACCCTTGGGTCCCGGACCTTTGGAAGAAGTACGAGGGGCCGAAGCCAACTCGCAGAGGCCCCTTAGACAATTCTAGTTGTTGAGGCACCAACCGACGATTATCCCTGTATTCACTATGCAAATGCACCCAAGGACAATCCCTGGTTGGTGCAGGACTATTGCAGAACATGGAAACCAAACATATAGGGCTATGAGTTTGGTTGGCCATGCCATATCTAGTGGATTGCTAACTCAGAACTATGGAAAGACTATGTCCCCTGCCCGATCAATGTTATTTATTACACGTAATTTATACCTTATTATTATATTTTATTTATGTTTAATTATTGATCAACAAAATAATATTAGAAAGTAATCCTTATGACCTTTCATTTAATACCACACACGATATTTTTTTTTTTTTTTGGTAACTTTAGGTCCGCTATAAGCCTCCATGTTAGATTTTATTTGACGTCGTATAGCCTTTAACCCGCGAAACGACATGACACTTCTAACGAAGCTGCGTTAGTCAAAAAAACAACCAAGAGTTTAGGAGTTACGAAAGCACAGTTGAACATACGTACATAGCCTGTTAAAATCATAACCTTCTTTTGGCTTTGCCGTACTTGGGTAAAAAATGTAGCCTATGTCACCCGCACCATAATAAGAAATCGATTGACACCTCATTAATCAAAATCGAACGAGTATTTTAGGCACTACGCGACGGTAGCACATACGCAAATACAAAAATACATAGATTGCTAAAAATACGGAAAAGCCAAAAGGAACGGTCCTTTTGGCATTTCCGTATAGTCGGGTTAAAAGAAGCATTTTTCCTTCAATAATATTGTCATACTCATAACAAATTTTCTTGGATAATTATATGGACCGGTTCATAGTTACTATAACAGCCACTTTTTAGTTCCAAAGTTAATAAAACTACCAAATCTTAAGTTTAATTGCCATAATTTAAATTTACATTATTCTCAATCTACCCAAAGTTAGGTTATTAGTCAAACAATTTAGATCCAAACTAGTTCCGAATAGTTTCAACTATGTAGTTTGCAGGATGTAAGATTCAACTTTGGAAAACAGAGAATCGTAATAATACATACCTCCGGATTTTTCTCTAGTCAATCGTACTTTAGTATAAAACAATACATCAGTATTTATACCCTACTTCGGTGAAGCCCATAAAACGGGTTATGTTTCCTAAAAAGAAGTGTCATTAAACCCACAAATAAAACAAGTGGTTTTTTGTTTGTATTTTTAACCGACCTCCAAAAAGGAGGTCTATAATGTTCGTAGCGTATGTATGTTTTTTTTTGTGTTTCATGTACTGTTGCCTAATGTACGTTATTATTTCTTCGTTATTCATTGGTATTTTTGATTTGTTTATGTTTATTAATTTTTCTTGAGTTACGGCTCTCGCAGAAAGGCGCGACGTGATGGTGAGACTCAATTCTGGTTGAACAATTTCCATGAAGTTTTTCTACTAGTAAATTGTTCTACTAGTGCGTTAATCTCTTTGTTTACAAATTTTTTTTTCTTTCCTTCTCGACTTTTAAATTGCCTTTAATGGTCGAATATAAATTAATGATTTGACTTTGCCTTTACCGCTACATCTAACAGTTTAATAAAGCGTCCAAGTGCGAGTCGTTACGGGACGTCAGAAGCCCGAAAGTCTGACAACCAGTCTTACCAAGGGGTATCGTATTACCCAGTAACTGGGTTGTGTAGGTCAGATATGCAGTAGATCCATGTAAAATACTGGTAGGTATTCAGCTGCATCCAGTTAGACTGGAAGCCGACCCCAACATTAACACGCTTGGTTTGTATGGAAAGTGTTTTCAATGCTGCCTCTAGTACCTATCACATTAATAAAACATTGCATATTTAAATTAAAAAGGTCTATTATAAGATGGCTAGAGCAAAGTAAAAACATAGGCACCGCCCTTTAGTAACACACTTTCAATCTCAATCTGAATAATTTTGAAGGATATTGCTAATCCATTAAATCAAAATCAAAATATTTTATTTCACATAAACCTACATGGGCACTTATGAAACGTCAGAATCTAGGTGCACGGTTCCAATTGATCGTTTCCTATGGAGAAGAGCCGGCAAGAAACTCCACGGTTACTCTTTAAAAATAAATGGGTTTTACAATGCTTTCAAAAATGTACAGTTTGAATAGGTATGAGAGGACAGCGTAGGCCTGTCAACAAGATACTTAAAAAAAATAATAGATAATAGTCTGCAAATAGACAGTCTGTTGTGCATACAACGTTCACACATTCACAAAATATAATGGAATCTATATAAAGGTCGAATAAAATAATAAAAACCTATTAAACCCAAATGGTTGTCACTACAACTTTAACCAATCCAAATGAAAACCCCGTATTCCACAAGTCTCTACTTTAAGTTGTTGAATTGTAGGCATATAATGTCAAATAATGAAACTATATGTCATTGCTTCATATGTTCAAAAAAAAAATCTGCTCAACAACGTAAATCACGCAAATAAAGGTACAATTCCGAGATGGGCTGCAGACTGCAACCGCAGGCGACAATGCGGCTAGCGATGAACATTATAAACATTATATTATGAAACCAGTAGTGTCGCTTGAACTTGCAGTTGCAGTTTGCGGCCTGCGGTCCATCTTGGAATTGCACCTTTATATTGCTGAACCGTCAGAATGAAACCCATTGCTATCTACTGTAAGTGTTTACAATTACGCCGCAGAATAGGTTGTTATTTTCAAAGTATTTAATATTTTAACTATATGCATAGTATCATTAAACGTTATCCGTGTACGTTTTCGTATTAGATAAAAGATAAACTCACTATCGCTCATGCCTTCAATCTAACATCGAAATATCAAAATGAATAATTAATTTAATAGCAAAGTTCTGTATCCGCAGTAACTATGTATTAGTTGCGGGTTTTCATTTAGAAGTGCTTATCCCTTTTATAATTAAAAAGTTTGATAGTCAGTTTACCTATAATTGAATTATTTCTGAAGAGATTTATTTAGGGTTCAGGGTACCAACGGGACCCTGTTACTCAGATTATCACAGAGTTGTACCTGTTAAACCGAAATAGGCAGCTCACATCGGTAAACAATCATGGTTTTGGTGAAACGGAACGTTTAGGGCCTGTTCCGATGACACGGTCCCGCTAAGTCCTGTGCGTAGTAGGCGCATGTCGTCTGAAACGGCCCTTAGTGTTCGAATCCGACTCACAATGGGCCGGGGTTTTTTCATCTTCTTTACTGATCCAGACAGGACGTAGGCAGGCAGGACAAAAAAACCCTTTTTTGTTAATTGTTTCTTAAGTTACTTAAAAAAGAATCCCGAATTTTCATCTAAAAGGGTATAAAACCTTACTTTTCCCTATTTAAAGCCCCAGTAATGAAGTAAGAGAAATCTACTTGCTCAACCGGACTAACATTGCCGTCAATTGCCGTTCCTCGGTATTTAAACTGAACATTTTAAATGCTTCACTTCAGAAATGCATTGGCTTAAGTGTTTCCGATCGTAATGAGTATGTAAGTAGTTCCAATAGTTTTTACTTCAGAGGTTTTACTTAAATTCCTTTCTATTCAATTTTAGTATTAACATAAAATGGAAAGAATTAGTAACATGTCCTATGTTACTAATTCTTTCCGTGTTTCGAACCACCGATATGTTTGAATATCTATACCCATTACGTCTATGCAGTTTCGCTATGTAATTTAGTTTGACCTTGTATATACCCAAAACATTTTCATGAACTTTCCACCATATAGAGTAACTAGTTGGATACCATTATATCGTAACGGGATGCACAAACTTTGTTTACAACCAGTAATAGTGATAGATTTCGCTGTCCGATCTACATAGATGGGTTCCACTAGTTTTTCTGTTGACATAAATCGTGACCCCACGGGGGTATGGGACATGTTACGGAAATACTTGGCAGAAGGCCCTCTTGGGTAGTGTAATTTATAACTATATGGGAACAGTAGTCAGCCGGTGATCGCTCGCACTCCAATGAAACAGACATATATCACTGGACTTTATAATTTATTGCGGACATAGGTCAAATGGTACAAAACAAAGTTGTATATGTACTTACGTAAAGTGAGTATGGCTCTTTTGTTTCCAATTCTAACTGTGTGACAGCAATGTAAAAAAAAACAATTTATGTGTTAGCTCTCGTAATTGGTTCAGTAATGTGACTAGTAATTTCGTTTGAACTTGGACTCGAAAACTCTAAAATATAATTATGTAGGCATTATACATATTACAGGGTGCATTCAGAAAGTTGGCAACGTCGTAAATAGCTGTCAATTTTTTTGTAGTTTTGATTATTTTGTCAATCATTACTACTAAACGAAATTATGAAATCTTTTTGATTTATTTTATTAAATCTTCATGCACAGGTAAAAAAGAATGTGCAAAGGAGTGCTTAATGCCTGAGGCATTTTCTACCAGTCAACCTTAGGGTAATGCAGACAAACAGGTGCAACATAATTGATATCGAACAAGAATAGATATTAATGTGAAAATAATGATAGATCATAGTGAAAATATTATGATAGACATAAACAAAATAAACTTATCGCTCTATAGTGCACTAAAATATTAATGATGAATTGCAAAAATAACATTGAATTAAGTAGGTGTTGTTACTATATTATAATATAATTAAGTATTACGATATTAATATTATTGCAATACATATTCAATATTTGAGTGCGCTATAGAGCGATATTTCATTATTTAATTTAGTAATATTGACATCAAATTCTCATCATTACAATCAAAACAGCGAAATATATATATAATATATTGTTTGCCTACTTTCAGAATGCAACCTCTTAACACCTTAAAAACGGGCGGAACACGAACCTCAAACAAGTACAACGTATTTCCTGCCGATGAATAGAGATTATGGTTTTCAATATCAAGTAGGTAAATGTGATAGACGTTTCCCGGCCTTGAAGCAATATCCTCTTGTATATATATTCTTTTTTGCCGCCTGACTGTGGCACCTGCTTTCGTACCTGAAAGTCGCCTTCCCGCTGACGCAGTTATTATTTATTTTCCCAATTTATATATCATGAGTACATTTTTGTGAAACTAGCGGGAAGCGGCGACAAATTAATTTTGTTTAGGGTAGGTACGTTTGAGAGCATAATTTGTGTAAAAAGCAATTAAATAACCTTTGTCTTATACAGAAGAGATCAAGTTCTTCATTGTGTGTTAATTGACTAACACAAGGATTTCATCGCCAATTTTTTTTTTATAGCTTATTTTAATTTTTTGCAGAATCTGTTTTTTCTGCAGATTTTAGAGTCGCTTCGATTAGCGCAGGGTTTTCAAACACGAATTATGTAATTATTTCATAATATACCTACTTGTGGCTAAG
This sequence comes from Eupsilia transversa, assembly GCA_914767815.1. NCBI lineage: Eukaryota > Metazoa > Arthropoda > Insecta > Lepidoptera > Noctuidae > Eupsilia > Eupsilia transversa. The sequence goes on from OU611880.1 coordinate 7,095,499, forward strand.
TATAACAGCCGCACGATCGATAAAGTAAGCTACGCTTGCCGCGGTTGATCCGTGGATGGGTGACCATCTTCACATACCTTGTGTTTGGAAAAGACGTTAAGCCGTTGGTCCAGGCTGTCATTTACAGATCTTTGACAGTTGTTACGGGTCGTCAGAAGCCCGAAAGTCTAATAACCAGTGTCACCAAGGGGTATCGTTGTGATGCTGGGATGTAGAGGCCAGATAGGTAGTCACTCCATGCAAAATAGTAGTACTCAGCTGCATCCGGTTAGACTAGAAGCCGACCCTAATATAGTTGGAAAAGGTTAAGTAGATGATGATGACCTGATGACTTAATTGTGTAGTTTTTGTGAAAATCTCTGTAAACAAACTCACCTTCCAGGAAAAAATGTCACCATCTGTCTCGCCATTTGCATGCAGCTGAATACCAGTATTTTACATGGACTGACTGCCTATCTGACCAAGAAAAAATCTATCGTGAATATTCTTTTAAATTTTAATAACCGTACTTACTCAATCGAATGTAAAGGGATTTTTCCAAAAGGTTAAAGAGATAAACAATCGTGTATAATATGGATCATCCCATTCTATGAGATCAGAATATGGCTTTTACCTCTCACTCGGCCGTCTCCATTTGGCAATATTTATGTTATAAGCCCATAAAACAGAACCTCTTGAGTAAATAACCTTATTCTAAAGAAAATAACATACAAAAACCCGCAAATATTCCACTTCCTTATATTTTCAAAACTTAATATATACAGTACCGCGTAGATTTAAGGGTGTGAGTCCCTTGAGGCACAAGTCACAGGCCAGGCAACGTATATATCACCCTCGGGACAATACATTTCGTGCTTTTCTACGATAAGTAGCTCATACAAGATACACTGATTTATAAGGGGCGAAAAAATATTACTACCCGATAACGGGGCAGAGTTGGCAATAATATTTGTGACGTAATATCGCGTGCATTGAGAAGATGTTTTATTGCGGCTGTTCTTTTTATAGAAATTGTAATCTTGAATCTAGTGGGGTTGTTTTTTTCTTCGTTCACTTCATTACTTCCTGTGCGTGTCTTTTGTGTTAGATTGAAGTATTCATCATTTTATCGATGTTTTATTGAGAGAATCAAGGACAAGCGGAATCTACTATTATGCGTGATAAAGATACTGTTTTATTTAACTGCAAAGTTTTCCGGATTGGAAAAACTACTGGAAGTCAGAAGTTGAAAGAACCACTACCACCAATCTATCGAATTTGTATCATCTTTATTTAAAAAACATTGGTCGAGTTGCAGAGGTAGTTAAATATCATCGTTTACACAGAGTAACCGCGAAATATTGAAATCATGCAGTTTCTGAGTTGTCCAAATCAGATGGACCTTGACAACTCTGAAACTGCATGACACCGTTATCACATAGAACAAACCTAATGAAATCAAACGGCAAAAATCGTGAGGAAAACGGCATTCCTAAAAACCAAAAAAATCGAAGACATGTAGATTTCAGCCCACTCCCTCTCACAGAGAGGGTGTGACTCCTCTAACGTTATAAGCCGATTATGCTTATGCTATGCTATGTCAAACAACTAAAATATCACACAAACAACTTATAACAACCTTATTACTCCACATTAACGCCCTAATCTTCCCACATTAGCTGAGCACGACATATTCGTCATAACAACACGACACGTGTCGAACAAGACAGTCGTGTCGAACAACTTGCCCGAACAAGTTCCGAACTCCTTTAACACTCTCCTACACATGTTGTACTGAATGCTCTCCCCGGATTGCTAAGTCTGATGTATGTTGGAATAGGATATTCGTTTTCAAAGCATCTTGTGGGTGCTTTAAGATGTGACTTTTGCTTTGAACTGATAACTCGTCGTCGAATTTCGACAAATTTAAATAATTTCGTTTCAAGTTCCGTGATTAATAAAGTATTTACTGGATGAATTAATTGACTTACAACTATCAGACCAGCTGATCTATTCTGTAAATATCTCACTGTGGCAACAAAGGTGAATTGAACTTTGAGTGAGCTGTCATTGGTGTCAATCCCTAGCAGCTAGTGGAATGACAGCTCACTTCACCTTAATTTCACGGTATGATTTTTACAGAAAAGACCGACAGTACCCTAATTGCGTAACACCAATTCGAAGGATTCTGAAGAAAATCGCTTATCATTGTCTTATAATTATGTCTGAAAACTTTGTCTTGCAAACTTTGTATTTGTTTGCCTGAAGCAGAAAATGTTTATTACTTAACTGTCAAAATCAAAGGTATTGACATTGTAAGTGTGTTACGCAATTACCCCGCAGGAAAAATACTCCATTGGAGAGTATCATTGCGATAAGTATCAATAATAGAAGCCGAAAGAGAAGCTCCCAAAGTCTCTCAAAACAAAGCGAATATTGGCAATAAGATAGTACTCAATCAACGCACATAAATCTTCGTATATTAGAGTGTGCTCATTCACACACATACGCGATTATATCCGTAGCAATACACAGATAAACTATATCCATTACAATCAGTCTTGTGTTTGTAATACATTATTACTTCCCCTCGCCGCTAGTCATTTAATCACTGTAACTACGGCTAATGCGGAACATTATTCGGGAGGAAGAAAGCCACGCGAAATATCGCCGTGACGTGCTCTAATACAAAATATTGGGCCATTAGTTCTGTGCCGTGGTTTAGTAAGCGATACTGTTGTTGCCTTACTGTGGATCATTAGTGAGATGGAACTGCTCTTTTAGAATGTTAAAGCGTTATAAACAAATTATGACAAACAAAGAACTTTTGAAAATTCTGTGAACCCCTGGATGTGATACGCAAACAAATGTCGCGTAGCAAAATTCCTCGTAGCTGGCGTAGCGCTGGCGTCAGCTACGCCGTAGCAACCACGTAGTACCTTATTCTCGACAATTTTATTATAATGGTTGCCTAGTTCCATGATACTGACAAAGTGCCTCGTCTGCATATTGGATGTTTAAATTGACGAGGATTAATTTTGAAAATAGAACTACTCAAATTGGTAAAACCCTCAAGGCTCTCTCAAACTAAGAGAGCATTATTCCGTATTTTCTAGAATAAAAAGCTTTTATAAGCAGCAAAGATTTTTTTCAAAATAATAAAGTGTCATAAATCAATGTTTATGCGAGATGCGACTGAGATCGGCTCGTTTGTGAGTGCTATGCCAAAGCCACGCGGCCAGCCGTTGTTCTCTGGTACATTAATTACTCTGCGCGGCAGTGTGTCGTGAAATATGAACCTGCAGCGATATCCCATTGCATTGTGATGCCTTTGAATTATTTATGTGGACGAAGAGAAAACTTGGAGATAAAGGCTCGAACCTATTGGGGTGGTCTAATTTATTCATGCCATTAAGATTGGTGTCAAACCAACTGAACTAAAGAAAGAATATTGCTATTGTTTACTAAAAGGCATATCTTGAAAGGCTAAATTCCCGCGTTGAACTGTATGGTCGAATTTATTATTAATATTTTTTTGTGAAAATGATATTCAATACCAATTCTATCTTCAGTCCATCACTAACCCATATAACCTAAACATATAACTTACTAGTTATTCCCCGCGACCCTTTACATAAATATCCAAGAAAAAATATAGCCAATGTTCCTCTCCACGTCTCAGGCTGCCTATCTGTCAAATTTCATAACGATCGGTTTAAAGACAGACAAAGTTATTTTCGCATTTACCTATAATATTAATACGGGTGGATATAGATTAGCTGAAATTGATATTAAATAACAATTGTACCTTTAATTTGTCGCTAACCCAAATTATTATAACCGTAGCACATAACTTATAATAATATACTTTATAATTCATTATATTTTTTTTTTAAATTATTGTTCCTCTCAAACAGAGCACCTGCCATCTAATCTCTTCACCTTGGTTGACTGGTAGAGAATGCCTAAGGCATTAAGTCCGCCTTTGTACCTTTTTTGATTGCGAAAAGTTTAAATAAATAAATAACTTATAAAGCGGAATGATTCTAGTGCTCAAATAAAAATTCTGTTCAACAAAGTAACAACAAGAGACATGTTGTTTATTCCGAAATAAAGCCAAAGCGGTTATAGTCAAAGGCATGCATTGAGCCCGTGTAAGCACGGGAGGCTGTGATCATAAACTGCGGACAAATGAAGCGGAAAGATTGGCAAAGCTTAGCCTCACAGCATGTAAGTTAGGTGCATCGCCTAACTTTCAACACGTCAGTTAGCTTAGCAGGGGCTGGCAACAATAGACAGTAGATAACTGGAAATAATACTGGCACCCGGTTTCTGAATTCAGGATTTGAAGTTGATAGCCTGTTAAAATCTTTTTTAGCATTATATTTCTTACGTTTTTGTCAAAGTATTGTATTCCGCGGACTTTCAGTTTAAGAAATGCCAAAATAGAGTTTGTTCTCGACTTCAAATTCTCAATTCAGAAACCAAGTGTGATAGCCCATAGTATTACTCAAAAATTGCTACTATAAATACTAAACTACTATTAATTATGGTAATTGAAAATGGTTAGTGAATGTTGAAAGTGGTAAAAATTTATTTTTATTTAAGTATTTATTTTTTAGGAAAATTACAGCTACACAGATATAATAACCAATAGTTTGTAGAAAATATGGCCAATTACAAGTTTCCACATATAGTAGGTGTATAATAAAAAACCGATAACCATTCTAAATTGTAACAGCGAAGAAATTCCCACGCCCCCCCTTAAGACCTCGGCCAAATATTTTTGATATTCGGATAGCTCATGACCTAAATCACCTCAAGAAATTGGATACTGCCATATTATTTTATTTATACAGAAAATCTTCTGAATTTTATTCATGGTCTTGCTAAACGAACATAACGTAAACTGTATCGTACAGAAACCGGGAGGAACATGAATATTTAAATATATTATGAACAGAAGCGAGCGTACAACGGAAGCGTATTGTATAGTTTTTAATTAGGCATTTAATAATAAAGTCAATGTACTGATGAATGAATAAATCCTTTACTACACAACAAAAATAAAACGACACATTTACAAACTGGCAGCACACGCAATAATTAACGATATCATCAAAAGAGTAGCTTAAAAGGATTAGTGTTGCCACACTGCTTCGGTAGCATCTCAAACAAGATTCGGCTAAGTCGCGCCAGGAGGCGGGATTACTGAAATAGAGTTGGCGAGGATTAGGCCAGAGCACTCTCTGCCATTCGATGTACTACCCGCTTAATACAAACGTAATTGTCACGTGGGAACGTAAATGAATGCACAGTGTTCTGCATTCTGTGTTGAATTGTATGCGGTTCTGTAGGTGGTTTTGAGAGTAACAGGTAGGAGTCCTACTAGTCAAAATTTCGCTGCAAAATTACCTATTAGCCTATGGGGGTTCTGAAAATCTAACCAATTATTTCAGCTAATGAATATAAGCACTTGATAAAAAGAAATGCCTATTATTTCATTGAATACATTAGACAAAAACAATGATTTTTTATTGACCGTTTAATGTGTGTCTGGAAGAACTGATTTGATTACGACAAATATCGCACAAGCTACACTAGTGACGAATGCCATGGGATATATTTTATGTTAAAACTAGAAACTTCAAGCAGATAAAGTCGATGGCAGTATTCATTCTGCCTAGCCTTTTCTCAATCATGTTGGGGTCGGCTTCCAGTCTAACTGGATGCAGCTGAATACCAGTATTTTACATAAAGTCGATGGCAGTAGTTAGTTGAAAATAATCGATCGAAGGCTAGATGACATTGATACACGATTGTCAATAGTTTTTACAGAACTTCCATAAAATGTCGAAATGACAATCAAATAGAAAGGAAAAATTTCGTTAATTCCTGTCAAATATTTGTTCCTATACTACATCCAGTAAGACCATTACTTAGCACAGTGTGTTCCGTTGTATTCATATAAAAGTACATAAGACAGTCCCTCAAAACGCTCTCCCTTCACCACTCCTAGTGCTTTAGGTGGGAAGAAGAAGTGGCACACAAACTCCCCAGCAGTGCAACTGTCTGTTCAGTTAGAAAAAAAAAAGATCCTATACAATTGTATGCAAAATCATTTACATTACGCAACACAAAACATACATTAAATTATTAGCCATGTCCGCAAGCACACGCCAATATTTATGTATACCAACCAAAAACATCGAAAACGATACTCAAGCAGAAAAATATAGAGGCACAGATGTATTACAGGTGGACTTTTACTCGAATTCTGCCTATTCAGTTGCTAATCCCTTAGCTTCTTACAACACGGACAGGAAAAGAGTGTTTTATTCTTAGCGCGAGCCACGAGACACCTACATAAGAATATTATGAAGTACTCCTTAATCTCTTTCGCCTTAGGGCGGATGTATACGAAATCACAAGATGACGCTCACTTATTTGATAAATATGGCTGTACCTACAAGGTACTTTTAGCGCGTGGCCAAATTAGGAACTAACGCAGCCATCTTGTTTTTTCAATACATTTCACAAAACAATTTCACTTATTGTATACTAATAGCGCCACCCTATCAACGTCTTTTCAGCGCCAAAAGATTCTTATAGCAGTGTACATCACACAACCTAACACGCATTTTGCAAACATAGGTTAACATCTCATAAATAAGTGTTTTTATATTACTAATAATAGAATTCTGAGGTTATTGTCATGTGACCTTGTGCAAATCTAATTATGTACTTTTTCATGTATAATTTTAATTTTATTTTTATATAATTTTTGCTGTGCCCTGACAGGGTCTACAACGGATCTTAGCTATAAGCCTTCTGTAAACATCTTTTTACCTTGTGGAAAGCAAATAAAATGAATATGAATCTTTTGTATAGAAAATATTTATGACAACTTTCACATTTTATTATTTTGGTAAAAAGCTCTTAGTGATTTCGTGTAAAGGTGTCTTTAGACCAAAAAATAAATGTGAAATTACAAAAAAAAAAACTAAAGTACGTAATGGAAAAGAACGATAACAAAAAGCTTTGAAATTGCTTTGATTTTATATGTATTTAACTCATTTCTTCCAGATTTATTATTTTAGTAAGGAACTGACTTTTGCCTATTAAAACTGCAATAACTCAGAGGTCACGTCCTATGAGAACGTGCCCCCGTCTTTAGGTACAGTACATTGCGGTGGCCCTTTAAACTAGGACACAGCTACATCTATAACTACTTCTCAGAAAAAAGAATGCCAGGAATAGGTACTCATGTCAATAACTTGTCCAAAAGAAATCAAGTAGCAAAATGTTTTATTTCATATTTATTTATATATAATAACCAACAAAATTACTTACAAATCAAATTAAAATAACATCTATAACTGACATTTCAGTAAGCAAGCAAATGACAGGTATGTAGATATGACATTGACATTATTAGAGACAATGGAGAACAAACCGGCCAAGTGCGAGTCCGACTCGCACACGATGGGGGGGGAAGGGTTCCGTACCGTATTAAGATCGAGTAAAAAACGCCGAAAAACACAAGTTTCTTGTATGGGGACCCCCCTTTCATTATTATTTGTTGTTATAGCGACAATAGAAATACTCAATCTGTGAAAGTTCCAACTATCTACACGCTGACAGACCAACGGACAGACAGAGGAGTAACCTGGAGACTAGGCTAGTTACTAGGCGGTTGATTAACACCCTACACAGAATATACAAAATAGTCTACAAATAAATCAGCCCCACCACTAGCACCCTCACCAACAGGATCACCCCGCGAAACTTAGTTAGGGACACCTCTTAAAGATTTTTTCAGACTAAATAGTGTAACTACAAAAAAAAGTTGTTTTTAATTCACTCTCAATTCTTTCTATAAAACAGTTATCCTTAGCTCCCCCAGCTCGCATCCCTACGGAGACAACTAATGTGTCATACTCTCGAGGGTTTTTGTAGGTTAATCAACTTTAGTAGGTTAATAAAAGGTTAATCAACGAAGCTGAGAACCTAACTGGATAGCAATATTTTAATCATATTCAATATTTTCCCATAATTTATTATAAAATGTGTCTACATAGGCACTTATGAAACGTCAGAAGCTAGGTGCACGGTTCCAATTGGTCGTTTTCTATGGAGAAGAGCCGGCAAGAAACTCCACGGTTACTCTTTTAAAAATAATTGACTTTTAGAATGTATTCAAATTACAGTGTTAATAGTTATGGGAGGACAGTGTAGGCCTGTCAACAAGTATCAGGACTACCAGGTACAAGATGGCCAACAAATCGATGAGACTTTTAGGCCAAAATACCACTAATTAGAAGTGTTATAACATGCAAACTATTTGCATACCTACTTTTGTGCAAGTAAGTTGCGCTGTAAGAACCTACCCGTGTAAAATATTCCACCTATAAAATCTCAACCTGTGTCAAGTGAACCGTACAAAATGAAAAAACCAACATCTTGACACATTTTGTTTCCCTTTCACTTCACAACAAACATTTTTAAGGCCTCACTGTAAACGTTATGGGGACCGAGAACAAAAACTTTTTCGTATTTTCATTAAGTGAAGTCGTGGAACGTATAAATTTTAATGATTCCGAACAAGTTGTGCAAGTAATGAGCTTTCAGTTTCAAGCTAGGAACCAAGAAAATATGGAGGTGTATTCTATTAGTAGACCTTATACTATAACAGAGCTGTGCAAACAACCTAGGAAAAAGATACCAATAAGTTTGATTAATTTCATCGCCAAAAAATATATTAACAACCCTACCTTTTAGTTTGACGATAGTCTTTTACTAATCAAGCGCCGACTTATGAAACGCATTTAATTAAGGCTAGTTTGGACGCAAAGTGACTCACATGATCGCGTATAATTTTGCGTTAGCCTTAAATTACAACATTGCCGTGGCTTTTCACCTATATGGCGCTGATGTATGTTCACTTAAGCTACGGTTTCCTAAGACGGCGGTTGTAATCACATAGCGTCCGAAATGTACTGAAACGTTATTTATGAAATTAAGTTAGTGTGTTTCCTTAGATACCGTTTTTTGACACCGTAAAGTGCCCCGCCCACAAAGATTTAAACCGCTAGATTTGCCCTCACCACCGTTTTCATGGCAGCTGTCACTGCGCCATTATGTGGCGGCCATCGCTCTTCTAGGAAACCGTAGCTTTACCACATCTCCGGCACTTCTAACATCCAAGTTCACAGGCGAGCGATGTTGAAACTCAACGAAGCCGGTGACGAATTACAAAACCTAATAAATATTCAGCGTGATAACGATTGTTAGTCACATTGAGATTTCTTTTGATACACCGCACCGCGTTTTGGGAGCTTCCTGTTTCGTTTCATTTCTCATATTCATGTGGAATTAATGTGTGTTACTGTCTTAACTATACTGATATTATAATCGTTTCGCAGAGTTCAAGAAATTGTTAGTAAAGTACGTGTGAATTTATTAAATATGAATATTTATGACTTTTGTTTTAAACATGAGGTGAGCAATTGAGCATGCCAGGAATTAGCATAGGTTAAATTGGCATGTTTTGTTACGTTATTTTATAGCTCGATTTTACAAAAGGAGAGGATGATAGGATTATCATTTTTAATGATTACATTTCAATGAAAAAGAGTAAGTTAATTTTTATTTATAAAAAGATTTATTTAATCTTTTTCATTTAAATTATTTATTTGTTAATAGGTAGAACCTTCGTAAAAGTTATTCTTGTACTATTTTTGAGAAGAAACACTTCGTAAATATACCATCGTTAGGGATTACTGGACTAAGCTTATTATATAAAGCCAGTAATACCTATTTATACCGAAAGTTCTTTGTATTTTCCTCCGTAATCTTATAAAAACAGCTCTCTTAACCAAAATAAAGTATAACGAGTATCAGCCAGAATAATGGTAGTAGAAATAAAGTTTTTATATCCAATAGAAAAATTACTTTGAAACTAAGTTTTACTTTCGATCTGGTACAAAACAAATCAAAATTCAGATAGCTGTAGGCACAGGGTCTACGCAATAGCTACGGCGTAGCTGGCACGATGATGTCACCCTTGCTACGCTCTCGTAGCAAACAGCCGAGTCACTATTTTGGGATATCATTAAGCATCGAGGGGTGTTATTCAAAGCTGTAATTTATATTACAATATGGATAATTATTTACTTTTGGACACAAAAATGTCTTGAGTAACGTTGTTGACAAAGGCAGTATCCGTCACCACTGTCATTATCATCACAGAACCGAAGCGTTTGTTATGTATAGTACAAAAACGTATTTTAATTCTTGCCTTTGAAATTCACCTAATTTCTTGAATACCTTTTCTCACATCGCTCTATTTAAATTCTTAATTCTGTTTTTGCTCTCACTCGATCCTACCAGGACTTTATAATGGTGAAGAATACATCTTAACTAACTGTGACTGCAAAGTCTGTACGCAAAAAATATCTCAGTTCCTCTGAGCTTAGCTTGGAAGCTATATAACATTTCATTAGCGGTCAGCGAAGACGCTCCGGTTACTGAGGCAATAAATCCTCATTTTTACTAAAGGACAAGTGAAAAGAAAAGAAAAATAGTGAAGGGAATTTGCGTTATGAGCGAATAAACTATTTTGTTAAGGTTTAGGAGCTGCTGTAAATCATTTTAGATTAAATGAAACATGGATGAAATTATTGAATTATTTATTTAATTTAGAAGATTTATGGCTGTCCCCAGCAGTGGGAATTATAAATATAGTTTAGGAATGCGTGGGTTTTGTCAAGATTTTATTTGATGATAATTTTTTTTGTAGGTATTCTTATATTTTTCCAAATAAATTCATCATAGTGTACATAATACATTATCCTACCATCTCAATTAATCAAATCCATTTTATTCATTTCATGAAATTATATTCGTTGGTTATTATTTTAAAAGCAATGTATCAAATCCATGACAAAAAAAACGATTTTATTATTAAAGGCTTTACCTTTGTTCGCGAACAACATTTCAATATGTGTCATAAAATAAAATAGCCTTTTTGTCCATATTCAATAACATGGGTAGGTAGGGCTACCATACCGATGAATTGACCAAAATTTCAAATAGATACCTTTTAATGCGGTCAAAGTTGCAGCTAGGTTTTGACTTGATGAATATAGTTAAATTGTTTTAAAAATAACATCTTCTAAACATCTGTTTATCAATAAGTTCCCATAGCCACAACAACGCCATAAATTCACAAAAGCATAAGACGCACAACAAGAACTTTAATATGCGTCCATCTTTATGTCTCCCACAACGTAAGCAACTCTGCCTCGAAGCAAAATGCATCGCTGTAATCCTCATATTATTACAGCGATTCAAGCTTCAGGGATCAACTACACATAATAAGTTCAATGTAACATATAAAACGGTGGAATCCTAACAGAAGCGCTGTAATGCGCTGCAGAGCTTTGCAGCCTTAACCCATAGAATTGCGGTTTAGCCGCAGAATTGCAGCTTTAAACGCCTTAGCCGAAATGCGGCTGTTTCGAACTCTGTTCAGAATTCGAATGGTTGGCACCCCTGATTCCAACATAGCGACCGATGCGCTAATTGACGAGCGACTCCCTTTTAGACTTTTGTATTGTTAACTGTTGCAACAGCTATTAGGCTTACGACTATTGCTTCGTATGCATTATGTTGAACATTGGATTTTCATTTTGCTCTTTGTTTAGGAGTTGAATCATGATTAACATGTCATGCTTTTTTGAATTGTCTGTGTTTGAAATTGAAAATGTTAAATTGAAATTGTCTGTATTTACTGCTTTAACCTTGTTTTATTTATAAATTAATTTGATTTCGCTTTCAAAGTTTACTAATTAAAAGGTAAATAAAGGTAATGAATTTTATATAACGACTAAGTTCAAGCTTCCGTGAACACAAACATAATTATTTTCAAAAACACTTACACGTGCGTATCCAACCCTTCTTCAGTGGAACCTTTAATACGCTGAAGTTTAATTATATTCGTACAACACAGATACTGTAAATCGGAAGTTGAAGGAGGACCAACTTTTATGATGCTGCGAAACGGGTTGGTCTATGAAGGATTACCCGGAGAACTTAATAACTTACAGTATGAAATAGACAAGCTTATAAAAATACTTTACTTACAGATATATAAATGTTTAATTTTTTTGTTAAGTTATTTAAATATGCTATTATTTTTAGTCGTAAAAGCTTGTCAAAGCAATAAATTGATCTTCGTTTACTATCATTGTATTCAAATCAAATGCATTATTCGCTTGAATATGGGTAATCCATTTAACAAAAGTTAAAACCATTTATAGTATGTAATTAATATCTCTGATGCTAACAGTTGTTATCTCAGTGTTTATTTTTTTTCTTGTCAATTATTCCACACGATTTGATTATAAGTCGTGGCATCTAACAGTCATTAATATTTATCAAAATTGTGCAATGTTTGTTCAAGCGTAGTTAACGCCTGAAACGTTATCGATAGTCGATACACGAAAAATAATCATGTTTATTTGTGGTTCAGCATAATAAATATCAGCCAGTAAGTATATTACCAACAAAAATTATATTTTAACTGGATTGGCTGCAGTGTATTTACTCGTATTATGTTAAAAACAGGTTAGTACCAGCGACTCATGACAGTTTAATCACGTAATGAAAACACGAATATAGGGCGCATCTGTTCATTGTTTAATATTATAATAAACCCGAACCTATAATCCACTATAGTGAAAACATTATTGTATGTAACACGAATCGGTGATAGCAGTAGGAATATAAATACGTAAAAAAAATTCTAACCGATTTACTTAGCAATTCAATCTGGCAGAATAACCGGGTGCGGAATACCAGTTCATTACATGGAGCGACTGCCCATCTGACCTCCACAACCCAGTTACTGGGTAATACGTTATAACTTGGTAAGACTGGCTGTTAGACTTTCGGGCTTCTGACTACCCAACGTCTGTCAAATATCTACAAATGACAGCCAGGATCAAAGGATTTACTTGCTTTCTGAGGCACGGTGAGGTCTCAGCAGTAGCGGTAGGCATGAAGGGGCGCCGAAGGCGCTTCTCATCTGTCTCAACTGCATTGAGTTTTAAGTTAACGCCTAAAGCAATTAGAATACAGAGTGTTACATATATACGTGATATCCTTTAACTTGAAGGCTTAAAGGGTGTGTATATTATGCTCATAGTAACAAACAACTTTGATCTTTCCGCTGAATTTTCAACTGTCTTTTGGACACCACTTTAAATCAATCAATGAAAGATTTGAACAGTTAAATGAGTAATCAGAAACGTGGCCTTTGTGTATAATATAAAAAAGATCCCGGAAAAAATAGACCTACTCTAACTCTGTGGTGATCTCCAATTAAAATTATCTATAGGGTCGAAATCAGATACAGATGGCTGTGAGTTCTGTGATGAACTCATTTGCCTGAAATCCTTTTTGTCTGATGAGGATGATGTTGTTACTCCTGTATATGTATTTTAAATTTCATTAAAGCAACCAACATACAAAATGTATGGATAGCATTGAGAATATTGGTCACTACACCTGTAACGGTAGTGAGGAGGGAAGGGAGTTTTTCTAAGATTAAGCTGATAAAAGCCTATCTACGATCGACAATATCTCAATCGAGATTGACAAACTTGGCAACTTTGGCAATCAAAAATAAAATTGCAGAAAACATAGGCTTCGATTTAATAAGAGAGTTTGCCGATAGAAAGGCTAGAATAGTAATTTAAAAAAGATGTTTTTTTTAAACGGTTGTTTTTTTTTATATAAAACCTTTTTTTTCGTTTTTTTTTCACATGTTTGAATTGGAAAGTAGAAAAGGGGCGCCATAGAAATCCCGCCCAGAGGGCATACTCAGCACGGTACTGCACGGCCTCGGTATGTACCTATAGATGGTCACCGATCCACATACCAACCTCGGCAAGCGTAGCATAACCGTATCGATCGACCCGTTCGGCTGTTATTACTTAGCCACGAAACCCTTACAAATTCTGCGCTCTATAACTTGTAATTCCTACTCCCAGATTACAGCTAGGCGTTGAGATTACCCCCGTCTAATTTCCACTGGCTTCCAGTTTATTCTTTGAGGCTATAAATTGCTAGTTTGTAGTATAAATTACATTGCTTGTATAATACAAGTTCTTTTGTTAGTGGTTATGAAAAATTGTGGCCGTCGGGAATTAAGATACCTTATTGAATTAATGTTTCATAAACTATGAGTATTAGCAGGGTTAACAGAGTTGTGAACTATTGTATATTATACTGTTTATATTATGGATACTAAGTTTGCTTGTATTATTGCTAAATCTGATCTGATTCTGAGACTGCCTCGTTGACCTAACGGAAGCGTAGCGCTTCCGTTAGGCCTCATGCTGAGCATGAGGTCCTGGGTTCGATTCCCAGGGCAAAGTGTTATTGAGTTTTTCTGTCTGGAATTTCTGAGTAGCAGCCCGGAGTCTGGATCTGTGCCCGGTGGATGGCAATAGACTCGCTCCCTACTACATGGGTCTTAAATGTAACCTTCGAAATGTGGGTGTACTATAGGTATACCTCAGCCCAACCCTTCGGGGAAACAAGGCACAACAAGTGAAATTATGTTTATGTTATGTAAAGCTAATTCTTGAATTTTTGTTGGCCACTAGTAAAAACTTTTCTTTGTGCGTAAAATCGCTTGAATACTCCACCAAATAAATTAAAATAATACTTGAGAGATTGTCTTTAGTCTGGCAGACTATTTGCCACCAAATACCGAAATATTTCATGTTACAAGTCCAATTTTACGTAAAGAAAATTATGCTTTACGGTTCTGTTTCGGATAATAAACGTACATTATTTGGCAACTCGGTCACGTCTCTGTTGTCTTACAAACGAAGCAAGCCGACAGCGGCTTTGTGCCTACTGTCTTAACCCAAGGCTTAAGACAGCAAAGATATACCTACAGTAAAATATGAACCCACCTTTTTTTTACGTGAAGACTGATTATAAGGTATATCAGACAGTAGGTTCTAATATTCGTTCTGCGTATCCTAAAAGAAGATACATGACCTTAGTTTAACAGATACAATATACACAGATACAGATATAAATTTGGAATAGATGGAATAGACTTATAGGAAAGATACTAATTTGACAAATCTACCCGCCCAACGAAGTTGATAATTTACAGAGTCACTTTATTTTGATTTTATTTAATGTGCTTCAAAAGCAATTACTTACCCAACTTCATTAATTTGAGTTTTCATTGGCATAATAATAATTGTTTTCATAATTTATAAACTGCTACAGCATTTAAGACCAACATTTTGAATTTAAACAATTGAATATTATTAACTATCAGACTCATCACGAATGATAACAAAACTTTACTTGAATTTCTGCGATTTGCACTTTCAATAGAAGGTAGGTTGTCATAAATTACACACTGTAATGTTTATGAAAAACATTAAATACTAATCTAAGTACATGCATTAGGTATGTCTAATCAGCTAAAACGAGATAAAAGTGACATTCTTTAACTAAATGATGTGCGAGTTAATCAACATTTGATACGTAAGAGCGTTGAGAGCGAGTGGTCTACCCTTTTCAAGGCCCTGACTTAATGGCGAGCGCTGACATTTTAGAAAAGGGTCACTAATTTATCTAAACACTGTTCGTTGTAACTTGGCCTTAATTATAGTTTAACTTATTTGCGGCAGCTGCCCGCTGTCCGCGTATACGCATTCAACAATTTCTGTAATTAAGTGCTAAATAACAATAGTTTTGTAACTTCAAGTTACAACTTAGAAGTTGGCTATAGTTTTTAGTAAAGGGTGTTCCACTGTTCCCTGTTTGCTTGTGTTTGATAGCACCACTAAGTAAATAGTTGCGATTTGTTGTGGGATCTAAAAGCGGTTGGTATACGAGAACTTAGTCTCAATTCATCTTGTGGTGTCGATACCAGTTCGACACGTTCACACTCCGATTACATTGTTAATTCCTAGAGTACCTGCGAGCAATTTATTGTGACTGTTCTTTAGTGAATAAAATACGGGTACTTAGCTGTTGTTGCTTTGATCTTAGAATAAATGATCGCATAACACATGTCGGAACTTCTAAGGTAGTTCACCAACGTATTAAAGCTAAGCAGATCACATCACCGCGCTATAATAACTATAAACAAGCGCCTTACTGCAGTGGGAGCGTACGTGCGGGGGGTGAGTTTGCGTCGAGATGACACGTCGTTAAAGGTGGGACAATTTATTGCTAAGCAGACGAAGTGATAAATGGGTGACGACCACGATCTACACTCGCGTCAAACACGTGAACGTGTTGTGGGTGTTCAATAAGCCTTATAGTCACAGGAAATATATTATAATAATAGTCGGGTACTGTAACGATTTTTTTCAGAAAAACTTGTTTTAAAATTGTAGCACAATTTCTTGATAAAATAAAAATATCACAAGGAATGAAACTAAAACCTAGTTTCATTCCAAAAAAATAATTTATCTACACCCATGCTATAAATCCTCTATAAAAGTTTCTGAATCAGTTAGCTTATTGCCAACATTAAAATCTTGTATACAACTGATAAAGTCTTGTATGCAACTGTATATAATTAGGTATTAAAACACTCATGTGATACTATTAAACCCACATTCGTGTTTTAATACCCCTTATTATACAACAGTTGCATAAATAACTACTATGCAACCTTTTTACGTGTTTTTTTTTTTCGTTTTTTTTTTTGCGGCTATCCTGGAACATTTTTAATAGGTGCGACGCGTAGCACTACAAAACTGGTTGATCCAAGACAGGAGGAATGTGCAAGACAGCCGATCCTGTAGCTTAAGCTAAAGAATAAAATGTTCAGGCACGTGTTATTTTTAGGTAAATACCATTTAGTTATTAACCATTTTAGAAAATAGCCAGATGTTAACCCTACAGCGCTCGGGCATTTTAGATTGTATTTGCTTATTGCCGAGCGTCGTCGTAGTAAAATTCATTGTTATATTATTTTCTAAACATTTTATTAGTGGTACCTAGTGTAAACGAAGATTATTGTCTGGGCCCATTGATAAAATGTGCATTGGTTTTAGTAATACTTTTTTTTATAGTTTACATTAACTGTTTTGTGCGAGCATTGTTATCCGCACCAAATATGTTTTCAATAGTTTTAAATAGGTAAACAATAGCATAGCGAGTACTATTGCTAAACCCAAAATGTGGGAAATGACGCCACTGGCGCATATAAAAGGGCTTTGCTTTTTAAAACAAAGTTAGTTCCGATTCAGATCTGGTACAAGGAAGTAGGCTGAGTAGGCTTCAGTACTCGCTTCCTTTGACAGTAGAATATAATCCACTGTCAAAGAAAACTACAATTTTTCTACAAGTACTTCCACCATGGTCCACCGTTCATCTACATAGTGATTAGTGTCCTGTCGATGTTCCACCCTCCAATCTACCGTACAAATTGGTCCTTCAAGCTGGATCCGAGGAGTAGAAGCAAGACCCCTGCCACGCGTTCCACCGGAAGAACAGGCGGCCCAGCGTCAACTATAGCAGTCGAAACTGATTCTGCGACTTATGCTACGGCGACAGCCATGACGGCCAAAGAAGAAACCATGACAACGAAGGGAGCGCCTACCGTTACTGATCCAGCTGCGGATTACGAAATGGGAATCATTAACAACATGAGGAACGGGACAGCTCCCGGAACAGACCAAGGAATAATCGAGCTTTACAAAGCGATACCCCAAATATTACAGGAAGCTGTCACCAAACATATGAACAAAGCCTGGAGAAAGACCGAAGCACCCGACACGTGGTTAAATGCAGTGCAGGTATCAATACCAAAAAAAAATAACCTCAAAGATACGAATGACTATCGCCGCATATCGGTTTGCAATTCGGGTTACAGAATTAACGCCTGCTACGCTAATAAAGAATGGGGCCACTACCAAGCTGCCTTTTTAAACAATAGGTAAACAGATGATCGCATCTTTACGCTTAAAAGGGTCTTTTACGAAGAATGGCGTGCAGGTAAAAGAATATCATTATACTCGCTCTCGGCATAGAAAAAGCTTTTGACAATGTCGACCTCAACGCACTGCGAGATATTTTAATACAACGAACTAACAAATCATTAAAGAGGAAGATCAAGGTATGCGTGAATGAACGAATATACATCAAATGGTGTGGCCAGCAGAGCAGTTGCATTATCAAAGGAAAGGGAGTCAAACAAGGTTGTCCTATGTCCCCTCGCCTTTTTACACTGGAAGAGGAAATTCGAGTAATCAATATAGACCAAGATCGTGAAATCTCACTCCCCCTGATGCTATCATTTGTGGAAGACCTTATCTTCATTACAGGTTATCTTGAAGGGTTAGAAGGAATCATATACCATATTAAACCCTTACTAGCTAGTGTCGGCCTCCAAATAAACAAAACAAAAATACTAACTGAAGACCCAATAGCTACACAGAAAACGACCTACGTGACAATGAATGGATAAAATCGACCTACAGTACAGTCGATGAAAGAAATATCTAGGCACCTCATAACATCTGCATTAAGCTGGAAAACACAATTAAAAAACGATGTGAACAACCCACTAGAAACGCAATCATTATTACCATTCATAATAAACTCAAAGATGGACTGGAAACTAACCAGACTCATGTATCGAATGGTGATCATAATTCGTACCTTGTATTATATAGGAACGGTTTGAAATTATTGGCTATCACTAAAGCTAACAGGCCAAGACTGAGAAGATATAGGTAAAAGAGTTATCAGGAGAGACTTGGTTAACCACGCTAGGAATAAACCAAGACAAAAGAAAATACATGATATCTTAGACGAAAAAACCGTAACCAAACGCATCAAGAATCACAGAATCTATCTCGCACATGTTCACAGGCACCGTAAACCACACCTATTACATGTGTTACATGCACCAATGCAGTACAAGGATGCCTATGGTCTACTCCTTGATATGCAATGGTCTCTGTACCCCATGAATAACTTTACTTTCCTTGCAAATAATCTTCAAAACGACGTAAATTGGACTGCAGATAACCTAAATAACTGTGTTCTTATTTTTGTGAATCAATTAAATTATAATAAATTATAAAAAATCTGAACAAGCACTATCAAAATCTTCCATAGTTCGTACTGCTCTCGTTTTTACTATCCGGTCTTACCTGAAAAATAAAATAAATAGGGTTAAGTTCTCCAAAAAAAAAGATTTATCGACACATTCAATACGCCCAACGCAAAAAAAAAAGCACCTAATTCTCTTTACACAATTTCTCACACAAAAACACCGCCCTATAGATTTACATAGTGTAGATTTGCGAGACGGGACCAAGTCATTCCCTGGGGACCAATCGAGGCTAAGCCGCGGACGGTCGCCCTGCACACCGGTGATAGTGAAAAAAAGCCACTCTCCGTGTAAAGGCTGTGTACTTTGGTGTTCGTTTGATTAAAGTGCCGCGCTCTCCGTGAATTTCAAATGGCTCGTGAATTTTTTGAAACTTATCCTTTGCAAATGTTTGGACGATCCTTGTGATGTAACCGTTAGAATAACATGGATTTTTGACGTTGTAACTTCCTTAATAGGATTAAGCTGTTATTTTGTCGTTATTAAATTGGCCTTTAAATGCTATTCTTTATAGGATTATTTGTGAAGGAAAATTGTTTTCTTAAATGCCACACTTTTTTATTTATTTAGATACCAACACTGTCAAGCAAACCATAACAATTTTTTGACAAACCGTTACAAAAACTACGGTACAAGACCGCGGCCCGTGTTGCCGCGCAGGCAATTATAAAACACCGTCAGCTTCCACATAAACAGTTGGCCTAACAAGCTTGTCCGACGCAATTTGTAGTAATCCTGTAACAGATAGGAGAAAAGTTGTACCATAGAGTAAGAATTATATTATAAACACACACCACCACCGATTTACCTTCAAGTTTTATAACCATTTTCATTGTTTAATTTTAAGTGTAGTTTAATTCTAAAATGTAATTTAAATTTATTTTATCATTAACTCTCTTTTTCTGTGGTTTATTGTCTACGCCGTTTATTTATTCTTGAAAATTGCCACGTGGAAGTTACGGAGTCTCCTATAGAGTGCGCGCAAGATAAGTCTGGGCGCTACTGGTGGCGCTAGCGTGCTAAAATAAACTGTAATATTGAACATATTAAATCTACATTAATAATTAAATCCTAATCTTTTGGTGCATGCACAAAAAAGCACATATATTATGAGTTTCACTTCTACACAGATTTCTTATTCTATGATTGTACGCAGTGTTTGGATGGCAAGTTGGAAGTGGGTTGTCCAAGAGGTGGAAAGATACACTATGTGGATAACCGTCCCTTTTATCTAGTTTGAAGGGTGTATACTGTTGTGTTTTTATACTACGGCGCCACGTGTGCAACTTACTGTTTTAAATGTGTGAGCAACTTCTCTCTAAAGGTAAAATGCTAACCTACACATAAAAAACAAAATCGCTTTTCGTGTTTGTCTGTATGACCGCTTAGATCTTCCGAAGTTTATAATGGATTTCGATCCAGTTTTCAACATCATTTAGAGCTTTTATTCCGGAAAGTTTATGTGTTTAATAAATTAATATTATACTTAGACATAGCAAAAATTAAAATAAAAACGAACCTTGCTCTAAAACAACTAATTTCATTCTGAATATAATTATTTAACCTCAAAAAAGGAACTAATCCCCAAATGGATGTTAAAGGCTCGTACAGACTGGCGTGATATCGCGGGTGCGACAAGGGTTGCGCTGCCTGTCGCGCCCGCGATATCGCGCCGGTCTGCAGGAGCGGTTAAGTCGTTACCCCCACATCATAATCTAAAACTGTCTAATAAAACTACATGTTTACAGTATTTCAGGGATAAGGAAAATAATAATGAAACAACAAGATATTTTGTCATTCATTTATATTTCTTTGCCAACATCAAATTCAATATTCTATACCATAACATCACATAATATCACAATTGATTTAATATTCGAATATTTGCAATAAAACTAATAGGTTACTTTAATTTACATTAGATCTCCAACCATTATAAGCCAATCTATCTTTTTAACCGATACAGCCACTAGCAACGTCCTACCGTCATGAACGTCTGACCCAGAAGACCGTTGTCGCGCCTTTTTTGACATATTGAATCTTTCGGTGTTGCCAATATAATAAACTGAAACCAACACTCGACCATCCTGACATCGTGCATGTCCTCATGCCCCAATTAATTTGTTTATATAAAATTATATAAATTTATTTATATAACTTTATATAAATAAATGTTTTTGTTTGTTGCTTTAAGTTATGTACATTTCCATCGATTATTTGTCTGAACGATGAATCGATTGTTTCGTTGTTTTAACTAAACTCATAGAATATACTCTTGATAAATTCAGGTCACGATTTTCTTATTTTGTAGTAGGGTTTATGAGATTTTGTTGGCTTAGTGTTCTTACATAACTCTTGATTGAAAGAAAGTGTACTTTAACATTAAATACGTGTTGGGGCTTGGGGCATATGTTTGTCTGGAAAACCTATTGTTGTAATTTTTGAGCATTATTGCAATATCTACCAAAAAGTATAGAAAAAAATTAAAATATGTTTAATGTTATTACAAAATATGAATGAGTAAAATTTAATTAAATTGAGTGAGTTTGAGTGGTTTCAGGAAAAATACTCTGTTCCTTTGGATTTTCCTAGGACACGCTCTTATCCAGCAGCTGGATAACTTTAAGGTGTCCATTACATGTACTTTAACAATGATCGAAGCCTCAAACCTACACTAATCAAATGCAGAAAGTCTTTTTTTTTCTAATTCAGTGCTCCTTGAACAGTCAGTCTGCTACCACTTTGGTAACTAGCAAGCTCGTCAATATACCTACTTAAAGTTAGTTTCTATACAGAAATAGAGCTTTTTACCAAACCGATTTGCTAGACTTTTTATTTATTTATTTATTAAAACTTTATGCACAAGTAAAAAAAAAAAAATACTGTACAAAGGCGGACTTAATGCCTGAGGCATTTTCTACCAGTCAACCTTAGGGTGATGCAGAGACAAAACATGGCAGGTGCAACATAAGGGATAGCTAACTTGAAAAAGAATACTAATACTTTTTACCTTTTAAATAGACTAATATTAGAACATGAAGTAGGTACTAGGTCATATGTAGGTACGGTATGAACTTATCTTCCCAAAAAATTAAAAACGAAGTCACAGAGCGCGCCTTGTTTTACAATAACATCCGATATATCGCTCGCGTATTGCTATTTCCAATATCACTTGAAAGTTTTTCGTTATCTTTCCTCTTACAAAGGCGTAAAGGGAAAAAGGTATGACACACACACATACACTGCATTCCAAAAATAGAGCAGATACTATCAACATTCCTTCTTATCTAATATCGGGACGCGAAAATAATCTGATACAAGAAAATAAACTGCCGGGTAACGGAACTGTGTTACAGCTTTACTTTTATATAAATATTATATTATGTAGGTACACTATCTTTTAAGTCAGATGGAACATGATAGAGATGTTTTTTTTTTTGTCTTATTATGTACCTAGTAAAGCACGGTTATGAACGCAAGAGCACACAAAATATGAAACCCATTTGCCCGGGAGTGGGTAGAGCAGGTACCTAGCAAAAAGAATAGTAAGTAGGTAAAAAAAATAAAGGGGAAATATTTAATTGAACTTCTAGTGATGCAACCTTTTTTAAATTAGTACCTCTAAAAAGTTTTAGCTTCTAATATTGCGCGCTTTTTAAGATAAATGAGCCTCTTTTTAACTGTCTGGCCTTTTCTCACAGTTGGTCGCAGTAATTTAGCTACGGAACCCCGACCAAACAGGTAAGGATAGAACTGTGACAAAGACCGCGCGAGCCAAGCGAGCGTAGTCAGCGGTGCCGCGGTAGCAGCCACACGGTTCACAGAAAGAGGCGTAATCATTGTATCAAATGTTCATTAACATTTGAGGTTCGATTACATACATGCCATAATTAAGTTTTACTTTAACTTTCTTTGTTTTACTGATCAAACGAAAGAAAAACAAAAAATAAACCTTTGTTACAAAGGACGCTTGCTATAAAGGACGAACAAGAACAATTCAAATCGGACAATCTGAACTAAGCCTTAAAGAGTAGCCTCGGTATTATCATGAAAGTGATCACTTGATCAGTTTTGATAAGTGCGCCGCCCTACAGGATTACTGTCACAAGAGCTTACAAAGTTGTGTTTTATTGTGATCTACATTTCTTTTTCGCTTTATTCGATTAGGTTCTTACAAGCTCAAGATTGGGGTTTGATAATAATGTTTTTATCCTTGAGTTGCAGATGTTAGCCAAAGAAACAGTAAATAATCTTTTAGAGACACAACATAGTGAATTATATTTCGATTATGCAAATGTCTAAAACAAGCTGTATTTTGGGCATAAGGGTTGTAAGTATGAATTCAAACTAAAATGATTGATGGTTATTATAGAAAAATAAGCAAAAGTATTGAAATATCTCCCAAAACAGTTTTCAGAAATCTTTGTCAGCGGAATCTGCCCAAATACTCAGCATATTCTTAATTTAAATTACACGCAAAAGAAACTCTGTATACGGCCCTTTTATGAAAATCTTTTTAAAAGATAAGAAAAAAGCGCTGGGATCTAGCAGATAAAACCGGAGTCGCCATGAAAGGGTTAATGCAGCGAAATCTGCCGACAATCGTACTCCTGGGGCGGTAGGGTTGGATCCTATAATCCGATATTTCACACCGCCAACGAAGAGCCAGGTATCAGATCATAACTGATCTCGTTTTATGGTTTAAAAGAGCAATATTGAATTATGGAAAATTCAAACCTTAAGTTATTGTGAAATGTTTGAATACCATGCTTTTCATTAATTTTACGATATAATAAATCTAAGAAGTGGAGCTTTTTATAGCACTTTATTAAGCTATTGCTGAAACAAACGTAATACCATATATCATTTTAGTGACGCAAATAAGAGCCGGGAAGATAGCGAAGGAAATAATTCTTCCGAAATGTGACTAAACATCCTGTAGGGCCGGCTTTCGTCTACCTATGTACATGTATGGCTAGCATCATTGACTTCCTGATAATATTATCTGTAATAAGCATAAAACTACTAACTTCTGGTTGTCATTTTAGATTTGTGTAGCATCTGTACGGTCTTGCGAGATTCACAATAAATTACTATTGTCTACATGTCCAACAAGATAAAATATTTACGAAAGCTTCTATATTGAATTCAGTTTCAGCAAAGTAATTTGTGTTAAGTATATTCCTATTGGAGGAAATGGGAACGCATACGTCCCTTTAATACCCTATACGGACGGATAGAAGAGAAAACAACCGTTTCTATGGCCTTCCCAATGATCATGGGCGATCTATCTGTGCTGTGCCTATTCCAATCAAAATAACCTCTTTAAATAACCCCTCCTTTTTTTAAGTCGGATAATACACTGCTTATCAAGCAAGTACCGAATCATTTCAAATGTTACACCCATACCTCGACTAAGTCATTGATCAATTTCTTCCACCCACGCAAAATATCGTTAAAGCAACATAATACCAACTGTAGATCACAATCCCGCACATTAATATATAAATACAAACCTCAGAATGGAGCAAGTAAACTTAATCAATCTTCCACTGACAAAAGTTTGGGTAATAACGTGCCCCTTTCGTTTCTTCTCGGTTGCAAATTACTCGTCCTCTCTTGCCAACACTAAGGAAACTTTCACTGAATCGAAATTAAATTGCTAATTTTGCTACTAACCCCTGAATTTGTTATCGATCGTTTCTTTCAAAGGCTCTCAATGCCAACGAAAAGCTGAATTAATTTGAATTTGTCCGGGTCATTCAAATTACACATTAACTTGCCAAATGAGTTTCTATTTCGGAACGCTCCATGTACACTCGTTACAAAGCTTATATATTATGTAGCTCATTTCGGCTTTGCCGTTGTTTTGTGATAGAAATGAATACTAAAATCGTTTAGGTACCTAGTACCTACATATAAATTGTTTTATTAAATGTTAGATTCTCGTTCTAAGTGGACAGATTTCAAGGATTCTTTCATTTTAATCGGAAGAAAATACCAGCGTAAAAAGTATGAGCTTATAGGGTATAATAAACACAATTATATAAAAATAATGAAATGTCAAAAATTATAATATTCTCTCAATAAACTTAACAATTCACATCACGATTTTTGCCAATAACGACAGAAACCCGAGAAAAGTAAACCAAGAAATATTAGCAAAATATTTGTCTCGACCGAGGACTTCGTAACTCGAAAAGAATCATCTGATATTGGCTTATAATATCAAAAACTTCACGTTAAATTTCGTATCCAATATAAACCGCGGTGAAAGTTGAAAACGGCAAGTTCGGGAGGCACTTATCTCAAAGTTTTCGGGGACACGAGGCACTTTAGCGTTGGATTATTTATTATCATAATATCATGGGGCAAGATGAGTGGCTAAATTGTGTGATGACGTGTGATACCTCATGTTACCACATGAAAAGACGATGAAGTGGCTCTTTGAGCAGCAAGTCCGGCTCGCCGACCCAACTCAAAGGCACGCTCTGCCTAATGGCTTGTGTCGATGTGTTATCCGCGCGCACGCCCCACTACACTAAAAAGACGCTAGTTTACAACGTCTTTGGTGCCTCAATGGGTAATGGCTTTATCTAACGGATACTATGTCTGAAATAAAACGCCATGTCAAGATCTTTGAAGTCTCATTTCGGAAAACGTTAGGGTAACCTCTTCAGAGAGCGATGTTTCAAAGCAAAAGTTAACTAATATAATATATCAATAACACTCAAACATCCACGTCCTCAACGTGAGCTATAAAACAAGATTCTCCAAACATATTACGCAGAAAACTTACACCCACTAACCCAGAGATTACGGATAAGAAACTTACGTACGCCCAACAACTTTAATATTAGGGAAAATTGTAATAAAGCATCGCCAGATAAACGGGGAGTTTACGCGGTAATCCCCATTCTGGCGACAGCAGGAACGCCGACAGTGCGACAGTACATAATCACCGGCGCTTTGCACAGAATATATTAATTGATAACGTTGGGTCACAACGCGACGAGCTCATAACTCATGAAAACGGTCATATTTCACCGCTGAACAACTTTAATTTAGCACTCATTATAACAGTTGGTTTGTAATTACATTGAGCACTATATACGATGTAGCAACCTCTGGGAGCAATGGAATTATTGATGAGCCTGTTACAGACGTGCCCGAAAATAATTTCGCTATTCTAAAAGGGTAATAAATCATGATCTAAGTTTGAATGCTAAAAGCTAAGTTTAATTCACGTTACAAAAGTTATATTTTCAAGGCCTTAAAATGAGTTCGTATTCATTCCAATTTGTATGAAAAATCTACCTTTTCTCAATACAATGTCCGTTGTTGAATCTCTATCAAAATATTCATTTGTCCAAGACTACCTCATAATGAAATAACGATAGTTATATGGAGTCAGTAAATAAGTATTAAAAAATCTCGATAAAATCATTACTTTCGAGCACAAACAAAGGTAAACGCAACAATAAACAAACATAGTAACAGCACCGTTACGAGTTTCGCATAAATCATAAAAAAATCATATCGCGCCATATTTCATCGTTGAAATTTCATTTAGCACTCATTACCCGGTGCAGGTTAGTTCGCAGTTTCAACGTACCTAGGTATGTTTAATTTGTAGAGCAAGTAACCCGAGGGAAAATGATTTAATCCTATTTGTTTTATGTGCCTTTGTTTACGTCGGTTGGCAGTTATGTACCATTTTACGTTAACACTGAGTAATGCGAATGTGTCCTAGGATATGTACGCGATGCTGACAGGTGAGTGCATGAAACCTCGCGAGAGTATCATAATGTGTAGGTACCGTATCTAACATTATGACTATAGGGTACATAACTTTGATGAATTTAAGCGCCTGTAAATAGCGTTATCTTTATTTAATTTTCTGTCAGGCTCTTTCATCTTAGTGAATTTTCAACGATTATAGGAACTTTAGTGGCAGAATATTTTCTTATATTACCATTATTTTACGCCAAAGTCAAGAATCCTTGTTTATTGTTCAGAATTTTATTTTACTACGTAAACCTTCACTATGCTTCCTGCTATGTCATAATAAGTATCCAATACGGAAAATCCACCATCACCCAAAGCTAATTCGTCAGTAAATCATAAGATCTGATTGCATGACTTGCACGGACTTGTTCAAACAATGAGTCGCAATAATATGACAAGTTAGCTAGGGGGTAGAAGGATCAACAGCCTTTGATATTAAGACCGTATATAAATCACTGTTGCCATGCAAGATAACTCTAATTAACATGCCATCCTTTTTAAATGAAAAGAAATTAAACTTTTTAACAATTTAATTATGTGCAATCTCACACATCCCGAAGTAACTTTCCTTCGTTATTGTAGATTAGTGGGCCAAACTTCACAAAGAGGTTAGCTATCTTGGGGTTTATTTATAAACGTTGCTTGAGCTTGAAGTTAAGTGACGTCCAAACGTCAAAATGTATGGTTAAAAAGTCGCTAATCATTACTTAACTTTAAGCCACGTTTATAAATAAACCCCCACATCTTAAAAAATATTACAAGAACCAAAAGCCAATAATTATCAGACGCTTCACTTTTTGTTCATTTTTGCTTTTCATTCGGCAACTTTCACTCGAACTGAAATGTCTGAACATAAAATGAATCAAAAGTCAAAAATGAATTTATTAATTAACCGATTCAACGATGTTGGATTTTTGCACTCGCATACCGAATGATCGGAAAATGAAATGAATGCAGCAGATAAACTTTCATTCCTCTATAGCATTTGTATCAGAAAGGTGAAGTTCTCGGAAGAAGTTCGTGAAGTTCTCCAACTTCCTAAGGAAGTCTAAGGTTGTGGTACAGACCATCTAACTGTACAACTTTCTGCATGAGACTAACATCGTAATCGCGAAAAAATTATCAACTGCCCCATACAAAACTTCATTACCTTCCGAGTCAACCCCAACCTTTCTGGATTAAGATGTCCCCACGGTCGGTGGTCCCACGCAGAAAGTTGTTCAGTATAATGGTCTGTACCACACTGTTAATTTTCACTACACCTTTCTGATACACTATGTTTAATTTTGGCGGTGTCATGTGACCATGGAATGAAACAAATATGAACCAGACTTCACTCGAGTGAACCATTCAATCGAGTGAAGTCTGTGTGTACGGTTAGTTCATCACGGAACATCCGCTATAGATACGCATCTCGACTGTGAAGTTTCACCAACTAATTATATAAAAGTAAAGTTGCCGCGTTTCAGTGTTACTTCCATACATTTCCTGGTTATGTTCCAAGATTATGTCTGGACTTAAAAAGAGACTGTGATCTCTGAATTTGTTTCGGTCTTTCTTCTCAGAGTAGTCGGATAGGAAACGCCGACCTAATCTAGTTTTTTAAATATGATTGACGTGTAAAAGTTTTTCTACAAACCTACCTACTTACGGAAATAAATCATTTATCATTAATCAATCAAATATAATCAACAGCTGATACAAATAAGGCCAAATATAGACAGCAGTGATTTCAAATTTATAGCAAACAGTAAATAACGTTCTTGGATCATACCCCTCTCGTCTGTACCCAGCGCTATTTACCTCTTGTCACGGCCGCTTCCCTGTAATGTGTGTACCCAAATATTACAGCCGGGGGCTTAATATTCCTAAACATTTCCTATCATTCCCGAGATCCCGGCCGACCCTCTAGACAGTAATTACAGACAGAGTTTAATTAATTAAATAATTGTGATCTCCTTGTAAACGTAACTTAATTTATGAACAATTATTTGAAATATAAATAGATATGCTTTTGTTTATTAGTATGTTGATTATGTTTTGTATAGAAAAATGTAAATGCTGAAATTATTTTAATGGTCAATGATTTTTTTCATTTAATTTACCTGTTTTAGTAAAAATACGGATAAAAACGTCGTCGTTGATTGTTGAATGTTTTAATGCGGAAGTATTTTAAGTATCTAACACCTATAATTTGCTTCATATGTTAGTAAGTACTTAACTTAACCTGAACTTAGAGACTTATACTCGTATAATCACATTTCCCTTTTTAACCGATTTCGCAAAAAGGAGGTGGTTATCAATTCGGTAGTATGTATTTTTTTTTTTTAATGTTCAAACAGGTGGGTCGATAAATTAATTAATTGTTTGTTTATCGGAGGTTGGTCGACAGGTTGGACGATATTGTTTTTAGAAATTACTCCATAATTTTTTTTAACCTCGCCCAACCCTTTTTTACATTTGTTTCTACGGCAATATTTTTTATAATTACATCTTTGATAAACTGTAACAATGTTAACTAGTATTTTTTCTTTAAAAAACATATTAAAAATTAAAATTCTAAAAACACCGACATATTTCTGGCTCTTACTAATACAATAATTATGTTTGTGAGGTACCTTCTTCTTCTGCAAGTCTATGTTTTTGTTCACATAATTTTATTTTATATTTGCTTCGACCATAACTCAGCCACGTCAATAGCGGTAGTACTGGCCTCGCAAAGGTGTTTCATAGTGCAGGTGTTTTTGCACAGGGAGCAGGACATGCGATGAGGCATCATTTGTGGTGTTGCTCTAGTCTTAATGTGACTCATCGGAGTATCTGACTAAGTGTCAGAAGTAAGTCAAAACCGAAACTAAGAAAACTCAACTGAAAAGTAGGTATTCGAACGAAAATCCCAAGTCTCCAGTAATTACGAATAATGGCTTCAAAATAGATTCAAATGAAGGCGACACATCCCATACCTATTTTGTGCAAACCCTTTCAATTGAATCGAAACACAAATTGAATCGAAGTGCCGATACTCGGAGTCCCTTATTTCCGGAACCATTTAAAATTACGACTACCTCTGATATTCTTCTAACAATATTAGACTGTTTACAACGCACCCTGGACAATCTGCCCTGCTACAGTATCCGGACAGCTGCTGAGTGTTTTATTTTTACACCGGTTTAATAGAAGAAGATAAACGTCAGAACATTTTCTCAATGGTTTGTTTGGTTTATATAACCGTCTAGTAATTAAACTGCTACTTCTTACAATGATACAAACAATGTCCAATCATTCAATCATGAGTTGATTGATTTATCGCAGTCCACTGCTGGACATAGGCCTCTCCCATGCTGCGCCACAATACCCTGTCCTCCGTCTTCCGCATCTAGTCTGTCCCAGTCACCTTTTTGAGGTCGTTGGTCCATCTAGGCTCCCACACTACGCTTCCAGTACGCGGTCTCCACTCCAGAACTGTCTGCTCCACCGGCTATCGGTCCTCCGATACACATGATCAGCCCTACCACCACCACCACTTTAGCTTGCTTACTCTGCAAGCTATGTTGGTAACTCCGTTTCTTTTTCGGACAATTTTGTTTCTGATTTAATCCTTCAATGAAACTCCGAGCATATAGCCCGCTTGTGGACCAGCCCGACTATCTGTGTCCACGTTTCGGCAACGTATGTTATAACGGGCAGAACGCACTGGTAGACGACCTTAAACATTGTATTTAAAAGCTGCGGGGTAGGCGACAAGAAGACTTGACGAAGTTTTACAAACGCTGCCCAACCCAACTGGATCCTGCTGTCGGCTTCTTTCTCAAATTTGTGTTTACCGAGCTGTCATAATTATGTATTCTTATTATATTGTATTCCAACAATATTCTCTTTAAAAATTAAAAAACGCTTCCAAAATAGCTCTTAATAACACATCCTATACCCATTTTCTCTGCAAATAAATAAGAAGAGACCCATAACGAAAAGGCAGAGCGCTACAAAGCAAATTGAATCGAGGTGCCGATACTAGGAAGTCCCTCATTTCCGTGTTATTTGTTGTCGCTTGCCCCATAGGCATTAAATTTTCTTCTATGTGCCATCGTACGCATCCGGGTATGATGTCCGTCCTTCCCAGTTCTCGGGACAAAAGTGAATTAACAGTCGTCCGCTCTCATTGTATTGACCTTTACGCCTTCGTTATCGAAAATCGAAGCTAATAGTTTCCGACGACGGCAAGGCTCTGTGTCGATAGCATTGTGTTGTACAAATTGTGGAGGGTTTTATGTTTCGTCGATACTTTAATAGGTTACTAAACAGAGTGGAATCTGTTAATTCTGTTTGTTTTTTTTTTTGACGAACCGTTTAACAGTGGAATTTTGTTGCCACCCACCACTTGTGATTTGTGAACCTCGTCAAAATATCAGAGTGTAGATTACAAGTTTGATGATATTGTGGAATGTGTTTGAAGACTATAAATATTCGTTGTTTTTATGGTCGTTGGCTCTTAACGTACGTAATAGTACGTTAATTAACAAAGGTTTATATAGCACTGTCTAGGTATCCTCACATATTAAAACTAAAGAAGTAGGCACATGTTGCGTTCTTCAATTATACGAAAGAACTTTATGAAATATTGCACGAGTTTTTACTGGCCAAGCCCACCTTAAAGATAAGTAAACTTTTAAGTTCGTTCAATATTTCTTACAACTAAACTTTTTAATTACTTTTCGATTATAACGTAAGTGTGCGTCCACACTGCAAGCCTAGCGCGGTTGCGACGACGGGCGCGAAGTATCAAACATATGAAACGCGCCTTTGCGTCCATATTGTAGTGACTAAGGCGGAAGCCTAGTGCGACGGGACTGAGCGAGACAGCGCGCGTAGTTTTCAAACGCTCCTGTCCGCGCGTTCTGGCCGCACTACGGGCCTAGTTAGCGAGCGATCCAATGCGCGGGTGGCGGGGGTAACAAACCAGTTCGGTCTTGTCGCTCGGCGTATACGCGTCTGTATTTTGTTTGTCTATAAAATGGCGGTAAATACTGAATTGTTTTTAAGTGCGATTCAATCTAAACCACCTATATGGCAAAGCAAACATCCACACCACAGTAATCGCACAATAACAAGAAAGTTATGGAGTGAAATAAAAGATCTATTTCCTGGAAGTGAAGGTAAGTTTATTATAGTACCTAATAGTTATTACATTCTTTGATATTGTTCCCAGAAATAGTTTGTGAATTTTATACGAACATTTTTTGCTCTCCGTGATGGATTATTATTAATGACTCCGCGGTTTCTGTGTCGATCTTCATATAATGGCGGGTTAGATAGCACACGTTGGACATCCAGATCGAGATCGCCGTTTAAATCCATTATAACATTGTGCAGTATACACGCAGCTTTTATTATAGACAAGGCATTTTTTCTGTTTGTTTCGATAGGTTTAAGAAGAATTCTCCATTTACATGTTAAAATGCCAAATGCGCATTCGATTGTTTGTCTAGCGGTAGACAATCTGATATTAAAACATTTTTTTTCATTATTAAGTACTCGCTCGGGATAAGGACGCATTAAATAATGTTTTAACGGATACGCTTCATCACCCACTAGGACGTAGGGTGCAATGACGTCAGAATTTGTAAGTCTCTTTGGCATAGGAATTTTATACTTATTTTTTTCTATAAGCTTATACAGTGTTGATGCAATAAAAGTACCACCATCACTTTGCTTTCCTCGACCGCCTACTTCGACTGCTACAAATTTCCTTTTTGCGTCAGCCACAGCTTGCATGACAATGCTATTTCTTTTTTTATAACACCAATGTGCCGAACCAGATTTAGGTGGTTTTTTTATTTCGCAATGTTTCCCATCAATTGCTCCGATGCACTGTGGGAAATTCCAGGTAGCTTCAAAGTCTTCTGCAATAGCTTTCAAGCGTTGTTCTGTTGGTATCGGCATGTGAATAGGAACTAACTCGGTCCATAAAACACGGCACGTTTCGTGTACTATAGACGCAATGGTGCTTTTCCCCATACGAAAACTGTAAGCTAGTGCTCTAAATCCAGTTCCTGTTGACAAAAACCTGAAATAAAAAAGTAGAATAAAATATTTATTACGTTATTGTTACAGAAAAACAACTGCGTAAGAAGTGGAAGAACCTGCGCGATCAGTTTCGAAAAGAAAAAAAGAAATTCCCTACGCCGCGCTCTGGTGACGGTGGCAATGAAATAGAGAGCACATGGCCATACTTTCAACTTATGCAATTCATAAATGATGACATTACACCTGAAATTATGACGGGAAATCTGCATGACAGTGATTCGGAATCCCTCAACGAGTCTTGTCAAACTGAGCAATCTAACATCGCTGACGTGATGAGTCCAGGTACATCCACCTGCAGCAGTCGCACAAACGCGTCAAAGCGCAACAAAACGGCATCAGATTATAGAGATGAACTTATAGAATGTGAAAGAAAAAAAATTATGCTAATTGAACAGAAAATGGTGTCAAATAGTGACCAGTCGGAGAAATGTGATGATTATCATTTTTTTATGAGTCTCCTGCCACAAATGAAAAAATTTAGTGAATTACAAAAGTTACGCATTCGAAATAAAATTACCCAAATCATAATAGACGAAGCAGAAAGGATGCAGTTTTCTCAACCGAGATACGAGGAAAATTATGGAGGATATTCTACTGGCAACTACCCTAATTATTAATTTGATTATTACAACTTTTTACTTACCTACTTCTTTGATTACTAGTACTACATTATAAATACAAAACTTTTCGTAAAATCTTGTTTTATTCTTACCTCAAAGTTATGAACAATTTCTCCTCAGGTGTAATACTTTTGCGAAAGTTAGTATCTTCTTTGGTGATTTTTTGTGATATTTTACTTAGTATGTAGTCAAATGTTGACACGGGCATTCGAGTGTACTCAAAGAATTTTCTAGGGTATAATCTCAATGCTTCATATAAGTTAAAAAATTCACCAGTTATTCCTCTGTTTTTATTTATTTCGTGCACACCATCTCTAGTGTTAAACACCTCCCATCTCAGGATCGGACTGTCTAGTAAAAATAGCAAATCTTCGTCCATCGTTTGCAACACCTGATATACGTCGAACAGCTACAAGAGCTCGCGCGTCACTGTGGCCACCGCACGCCCCCGCTCGCCGCGCCCGCCTAGGCTCCAGTCACCGCGCATTCAGTGTGGACGCACACTAAGGGCCACCTGCTCAAGGCAGCATAGTTATGAGCCCCTGGGGGGCCGGTGCCAATAGCCGAAGGACAAGCCGAACTAGGCTCAAGGGATACTGATAACGTAGAAAACGCTTTATAACACCCTTAAATAAAGTTAATAGCTCTCGGGAAGTTTTTCGCTGTACCCCTTAGGGCCATTACGCAGTGTACGATACGATTTATATAGCGTTTACAGACTTAGGCGCGGCCCGAAGGATTTGCCTTATAGTATTTAGGTGTCAAATGGAGTTGTACAAGGTCGATTTACTGGCGTGATAGCGCACCCTCATTCCTACTTGTTTTGCGGGCTTTAGTGATTTTTATTAGGTTTTTATAGTGGTGTGTTAGCGGCTGCGAGCGTGTTATGTAATCGATATTGTTTGTCGTTCTTTATCGCGCACGCTGACCCAATATTTTTATGATTATGTTGGGTAATGAAAAATATGTCGAGTAAGGGATAAGGTATATCTGAGGCAGTTTCGGACCGTACATTTACAATGACATAGCTATTATCATCAATTCGACTGCGTACCTATGTTGCTGATTTTAACAGCATCTTTCGATGGTACTGTTATTAGAAAAGATCTACTTAATAAAAATCTTACATTCATTCACTGACAGACAACGTACAGCCCAAAACATGGCGTTTCAAGCATGAAATATTACGCGAAAGTTCCTTATTAGCGAAAGTGAGCACAAAGGAAGAATTTTTGAAAAAAAATCACATGAAGGGGTTAAATAGGGGATGATAGTTTGTCATTTATCGTCACTATTTCACTGCAGGGATCCAGCAGAATATCAGCGTCAGATATTTGCCTGATACATGCTGAGTTGGACTCCCATTTGGTGCAACCTTGAGACGCACACCGCACTTGTGTCATACCCATGAATTCCGTCATCACAATTTATGTCTTGTTTTCTACTTATTGTATTATTTTTTTTGTATATTATAGCACCTTGTAGGTAGCTATTTCCTAATATTTATGTACAGAGTTATTATTTTAACGTGCTTTTGTATGTTATGCTGTGTCTTTTCTGTGCACCTTATAAACGATTTATCTATCTATTTTTGCCGATGGAAAATTCCATCGGGGCCCCGACTTGTTTAAAATAATGTAAGTAAGTAGGTATCTATTATACTTAGGTACCTAAATATTCAGAATTTTAAGGTTTAGCCCAATGGTCCAGTTGAAACATTAACTGAATCCCGCTAACTAACTGCGCGGCTCTTTTTAATCAAGCCCCTTTTACACAGAAACAAAAATCTGTATTAACCTGAATCGGTAAAAGCAAATGAAACCCAACTAAAACTAAGCGAACAATTCCCATTCATTCAGCCGTATTCCTCCAATCCAACGCATGGGGGCTAAATGTAGATAGGAGAAAAAAATCCAATCCTATATTTAACTGGCTTTCATAGGCACCGAGCGGGTCGGCTAACTAATCGTTTACCTATACCGTAACAATCAATCGCACCCGCCTTAATTTTCCAGCCAATAACGGAGGGCCACACAATCCATTCAAAGTACCTAATTAATGGGACAACATATTTTCCGATGCGGATCACGTAAGTATAGCAGGTGACGTCATGAAAAATACGCCGCCGCGCCATATATAAGGGGATGTGTGCATTTGGCGCTGAAACACCGTTTTTATGGCTCGTCCAACATTAATTAACACGGGATCTGGAAACGACAAATGAAGAACGGCTGGCTTTGCAGCCGTTGATTTGTTGCAAACTGTTGGTGACCCCGCCGGTCTTCTAAATTGACTTTTTGCAAAGAATTTGGGTTGAAAATTTAAGGGTTTCGGAATTTTGGTCGCCATTTCAAGCATGTGTCATTTTGACAAATTTTAATATATTATTTGAAATATTTTGTAATACAATTTTGCTTATAAGAAAACATTTTCAAGCAGAAATTTGAATCGAAAATAAAATTCATACGTACTGATCATTCTCATATACTTTCACCATTTTTCCTCACAAAATATTCAGAGGCTGCCATCAAAACAATATTTATTTCTCATACTTATGCAGACATCAATCTACGCCGGAAAACATGAACTAACTTGTCAAGCCTCAAGTTTTCACGACATCGCGTAATAAAATGTTCGAAAAAGTCGAAGCTCGATTTTTTTCGAAGTTTCAGTCGACATTCGCATTCGTAAAAGAGCCTTTGTCAGCTCATTTCTCACATTCTGATTGAGATGGACTGTCTTGCATAAATCTGAAGCATTTCATTTCACTCCCGCAAGAAATATTTCAAGTTATGAACAAGAACGCGTAATTTTTACTAATGGATGTTTCATTTTAGGAAATTATATTGTGATTTATGAGTTGTCGTATTTTTTTATCGATCTGGGAATAACTGGGCGGTAGAAATTGTCTTGTGTACAACCTGGACCTACAAAAAATATTAACAGTTCATCAATAAGAGGTATAATGCGAAACAGAACCAACTAATTGCGTTCTGGAGATAAGTCTTAGTGCTTAGCTTCATCAAATCAACTATGCATTAATGATCTTACATTAAAACAGGTTTACACTAATACTTTGTGTAAACTGCCTGCTAATGAATTACGCAAAGCGACTACCAAATCTTCCAAAAAAAACTGCCCGTAAGCATTTAGAACATTATCAGCGATATCTAAAGACTGCAAATATCATTTTTCACGTAGCGTGACCACATGAAAGGAGGTGAAATCTCGATAGGCTCGAATAAGCTTAAGACTTTATTCCGGAGTGCGGCGAGGCAACCTTAACGAGCGAAAGATGAACTTTGTATAGACATCGTTATCCATGGCGGTTCTATGATGACTTAATGAAAAAATGTTACGCAATATCTATAGAAAATACCTGGAGGTAAAGTACTTGAGTGTATTATTCTCCAAATTGTGAACATTGGTAACATTCTGTTGTCTAGGTAAAATTTAGTTTTTCTGATGATGCTTCAAAAACATTTCATGTCCTGAGCTGGTGGCTAATAACAGCCGCACGGGTCGATCCATCAGGTTAAGCTACTTTTCCGGGGTGGGTCCGTGGATGGGTTAGCTTTACATATCGAAACTCCTCCGTGCCTCGGAAAGCGCGTTAAGCCGTTGGTTCCGGCTGTCATTCGGGTATCTTTGACAGTCGTTACGGGTCGACAGAAGCCGAATACCAGTATTTTACGTGAAGTGGACTGTCTATCTGACCCCCAGAACCCAGTTACTAACAGAATACCCGTTGGTAAGACTGATTGTCAGACTTTTGAGCTTCTGAGTAGGTAGGGACTCAGTCATTCGGGGTAACGACTGTCAAAGATTTACTAATGACAGCCGGGACCAACACCTTATCGTTCTTTCCGAGGCATGAAGAGGTCTCGATATGTAATGGATGGTCACCCATCCATGAATCAACCTCGGCAAGCGTAGCTTAACCTTCAATCAACCCGTGCTCCTGTTGTTATTTAGCCACGAGCTATAAACACTAAATAATTTAAAAGACGTAATAAAAGCGCGACATGTCGCGCGACACTGGTAGGTAATTGTTCTACCGTGTAGTTTTCTTAGAAATTGTATTATTAAAGTCGCGTCGCGCCTGTTTGTAGGAGCCTTTGAACAAGTTCTTATATCAGACTGAAGCTCGGTCGGAGAAATGTAACGAAACAGACACCAATAAATCATAAATCATTAATTAACTAATGTATCCAATATACCAAAACCACTCTAGCAGAATATGTTTAGATTATTTACAAACACTTAATTTCGAAATTGATACCACTAGTTCTAATGTAGTCGATACCTACATTAGATACTCTCATCTTATGATTAATAACTAGCTGCTGCCCGCGGATTCGCCCGCATGGACCCTAATCCTTTTTCTAAAATTAACGTAGCCCTTAGGCTACCGTATCTTAATACTTCTTATAACATCAACTATCTTCCTGTGAAAGTCCCGTCCTAATCGATCAGAACAGACAGACCGACAATTTTTTTTTTGTTTTAAGTACCGTATATACCTACTTTTATTTGCATTTAGTAAAAAGCTGTTATTTTGACATTACAAACAGACACGTCCATTTTATATTTATTTGTATAGATCTACAGATAATGTCAAATATTCGACGGCTCTTGAAAATAAGTCAGCTGTAAGTATACAATTAAAAATTAAATAAAGTTATAATGTCAAACATGTCATGATTATCTCAATAAAATATTTTTCGAGCTCAATCATATAAAATGTTGGGTAAATTTATATAGCCTATGTCATCCGGATCATTATTACGAATCTATTGATACCTCATTCATCAAAATCGGTTCAGTAATTCAGGCCCAATGGTGGAACACACGTATATACTGCTGTAATCAAAACCCTTCCTTTTGGCTTAATCTTAGTTGGGTAAAACCGAACAGAAATACGCTGACGTACAAATGTAGGTATAAATTATTATATTAATATGTTTTAAAAGTAAAAATAAAAATATAAAATAAAAATTTCAATATTCGGTATAGCAAACAGCACAATCCATGATATCCAGCATAAACCAATTTATATAAGTAACGCCGCATTCAAAAAACTTATCCTACAATAATTGTTGTTTGTTTTAGGTTTAAGAGATGTTATAAATTAGAATCTATTCTAGCAGATTCTTGGGAGAGCGATGTTGCCAGAGTGAGATCCAATCATTACCAGTTTATTTTTCCCTTTCTTTCTTAACTTCGATAAATACTGAACAACTTTAGATTAATCCACCGTTGTTGTGATTCAAGATAAAAACGAAAACGGATAACATTTCTTCCGTTTGTTATACTTTCGTTTCTTGCTCAACCTTCAATCACAGTTAAGTAGCCGTTCCCCTCGTAAATATAACAGATTGCGATTTCATAGAACCCCCTAACAGACTTCCTGCAAATAAGTATCGCGGTAAAAAACGTAGCAAACAGAAATGAGGCCCGTTGTTCCCATAACCAAT
This sequence comes from Eupsilia transversa, assembly GCA_914767815.1. Lineage (NCBI taxonomy): Eukaryota > Metazoa > Arthropoda > Insecta > Lepidoptera > Noctuidae > Eupsilia > Eupsilia transversa. Next base: position 7,134,621 of record OU611880.1, read on the forward strand.
TCAAATTTTCACGATCAGGTTATGGAACCATTTTTTCCTTGTAATTCAATTTGTATAGAAAAATAAAATAGTATCAATAAACGACGTTCGGTTCTAAACATATACCGAAGTTGAATTCCAAAAAATAAAAGGGGAACACTTCGAAAGATCGGGGCCCAGCCGAACTGTGGTAACCACAGGCGCGATAAAGAAGGCAATTTCCTAAATAGGGCTTGTGAGGATTTCCCTAATGTTGGACAAAAAATGGATTGCTACTCGCCGGGGATATACCTTTCCTACACAAGTTTTACTAGCCAGGGAAGCAAAAATGTGGACGAGCACGTATTTTAACTTTGTAGGATCTAATACTGAAAGTCGTATCGCGTGAATGAGGACCTCTTCCTTTATGTGCTGCCACTTTCAACTACTTTAGCGACTCGTTCGCTCAGCGGGTAGTTCGTTTCTCCTAGTTTAAGATCTGAAGAGTCTCGATGTAGCTTTTAGGAATCTTTTTAAGTACCGATGGTCTGCATTACGTTGAAATACCCTGAATTTCCTTAACATATATAGTCGGTTTTTAAATACAGAAAATATCTACAGCTTTAGAAAAAACCTTCCACTCGCTCCACTTCCCAATACTTAATTCGCTATTGTTTTTGCTATCATGGTTTCTGTCATAAATTGGATTTGCTCAGATTTTTGCGGCGACGTTCTTCCATCCATGTCTATATATTTTTTCTTCGATTTTTTCGATGAATCCGTAGCAATATGCTAGGTACTTTAAATGTAATCTTGTAATCTAATCTGCAGGGCAAAACATGAGGATGAGCTTATACAAAAGAAATATTTTCGCCTTAGCGGACTTCGCACACAAATATAATTAAATTCTCTGAAAGTATTGGGACTAAAGTTGGACAAGCGACTGGCCTAGACACAAAAGCAATTTGTGTCGTCAATTACATGGAACTTTATTGAAGAATTTGGGGCACTTATTGCCTTAATATGATAGACAAAAGTAAGCGAAACATTTTCTAAGAACATTATGTACCCACTCATGTTCTCCTAAGACGTTATTGGTTTCTTTTACAAGGTTATTTATCGCGACAGTAAAACTCAATATTGTTTCAACATCTTTTCTATGTAAGACTAAGTACCTCCCTCACATGCAAATTGGATGATAAAAATAGGTACCGCTCTTATTTTTAAACTTCAAAAAGGCGACGGATATTCTGATTAAGAAGTTTTATGATCAGAATTTTAGGGTTCCGTAGTCAACAAGGAATTCTTATAGTTTCGCTATGTCCGTCTGTCTGTCTGTCCACGGTTTTGCTCAGAGACTCTTAAGCCTGTGTTCACCAACATACAAACCACTGGTTAGGTATTTAAACAGTTGGTTTCTGTGAAATCCCAGTAGTAGAGAGCTGTAATTTGGCATGGGTTTACATATTAATATTAATCATGCCGACAAAGCGGTAAAATAAAATCATGAAAAAAAAGGATGTTTTTTTTTCCCTCGTCTATCCCATAGTGTGCTTAAAAACGGCTGTTTTAGTCAAAATCTGGCTAACAACACTTTTTTTACCGTAGTACGTTAGTTACGTTAGTAAGTACAGGCTGTTGAGGACACATTTGACAATTAAGGCGTTGCAAGTTTTTTATCCGACTGTAAAAAACAGTTTTTTTATTGGTGTCCGAACCATCAGTGAAAAAAATTCTGATTCTGACACTGTGTCCGAGTCGTCAGCAAGCCCGTAAACCGGGCAAAACAGTTTTATCAAAACAACTAAGTAGGTACCTAAGAACTAATTTCATTTAATAATAATATAATGGCGGCGGTCCAGATTAAGTAAGATGAAACAAAACAAATCTAAGTAGGTAGAACAATCCCAAGCTGAATCCACACAGCCTTTAAACACACATACATAATGTATTTAACAGTCCATACACATAACCACCCTATTTACTTCTATAATAAAATACATGAAACATTTTCGTCCAAAATTTTCCATTTGAGGTAAAGTCGAAGATACACGGTACCCTAAAAAGGATGTATCTTTTGTAAGGCATTCGTCTCAAAGCGGTGTGTATCGCCAGAGAGGCACGTTCAATTGGATTGAAACGTCGACTTCAGAAAGTGGTGTTGGCCAAAGGGTCCTAATAGCATTTTTATAGTGAAGGCCTGAAGGGCGCGCTACAGAAAAATTGTTTCGCAGATAGAAAGCTATTTATCTTTGATTACTATTTTGTTGATTAAATTACGACAGCGACAATTTGGAACCGCCCTTATCCTGAAGGCCTTCTGAAAGTCAATTATACGAAAATCCCTTTATTTTAGGTAAAACCCTTACTTCAGTGCCTTTCCAAGAAACACGATACCTACTGAATAATAATTCATTTATTATGTTATTATTTATTACTCGATGACAGATTTCGGAAATTGTTATACACAATTTATTCAGTCAATTTTGACAGGTACCTATGTAAATAATGTCCTTTAATATCAAATTCATGAAGCATTTCATTTGGATCATTACCAAACTTTTGTTTAACAAGTTTTTTTAGTAGACACTTTAAATCGTACGCCATCGTGTCCGTGCCATAATATTGTAAATTAAGATTTACATAACCAAAAACTTCTGAAAACACAATTACAGAAGTTTTAACATAGAGCCTGTAACCGTAGTAGGTAATCACATTTGTCGGGGAAGTTGCTAGAGAAAATTGTCTTTGGTGCTTGTAACAAGGTTCAGCCCTTACCATTTTCCACCCCCTGTTGACAGAGTCGAGGTGACTTAGACTAGAAAATACAAGAATAAAGTTCAGTCTTTGACGTTCAATGTGTATCTGTCGGTTTTTCGATTCGATAAATGTCTTTGTAGTGGCAAAGCTATAGTGGTGAGATCTTTAAAGATAGAGGTTCTGACAGGGCTTTTGTGGGTAAAATTTAACCCTTTCTAATTCATGTTCAAGTGAAAAAGTTTTCATACAAAATGTACGTGGGCGACGTGTCTTGAAACAGTTGAAACTCAAGCGGCGTGGCGGAGGCGAGTACAAAATCCTTTAAACTATAAGTAAAGGTAAATAAGATTTAAATTATATAAAAATAATGTTAGGTTATCCTATATTTTGAACAAAAATAACAAGCTTGTAGTAGATATTGCTTTCCAGCACAAATAAATCGGAAGAAATGACTACTTAGATAGTACTTCACCGGTCCCAAGTTTCAAAACTGTGTGGGTAGACAGAATAATTTAATAAGAACGGGTTCTGAATTAATTTATTTTGATAAACGAAAGCCTTATAACGTTGGTACTAGACTTAAATAAACTAGGTACGTATCTTCCTGGAAATGAAGATGCTTTATAAAGCTACCTGTGTTAGCAACAACATTCAGTGGAAACCTGATTTCTGGCGTCAAATTACGAGGTTAGACGGCGGTTGCTCTGTGCAACACTATAATTTTCACTAACTATCAGGTAAAGAAACCCAATACCGGGAAAAGAAAACGTTTAGAGTAATGTTAGAAAAACATAAAATACAAAAATAGTGCCATATTATACCAAGTTATCCAGCGATAATTTAAAGGCATCGAACACCCAGTGGAACTATATATTACAAAGCTATCAGTGAATTGCATTGAGACCGAATCATTTATTCACCGAGTCAGACCGAATGCTGAGAATTGATCTGAGAAACGGAGGCGTGTGCAAATCTAGCAATTTGCTTGTAAGGATCTCATCTACATACAATTGACTATGCAGAATCATTTAAGATATAAGTATGAACATAATTAAACAATTATGACGTAAATGGAAGTCTGACATGCGAACTAACTGATTTATAGGTAAGAATGTGAAAATTATCTAACAATTTTACATCAGATCATACTTGTTTCAAAATTCCTTATTTGGTTCTTAATAAAGAATTTTTAAACAAGTATGAAAACGAACAACCAAAACCCTTCGTGCTAAGATCAAATTCAACAACACTACACAATGTAATTACTTAAAATCAAAGTTAAAACTCGCTCACGAAGTCCGTAAAAGTCCTTCAAAGTTTCGGAGATCATTTACTTACCAGGAGGTACTTTACCTGGACACAAAGTGAAGCTGAAAGGTCTTGTAAACAAAACAGACAACGGCCAAGCAGACGGCAACCTACTTCAGGTCACGAATGAATACCCAAAGGTAAAATGTAGCTCGAAAGGTCTGGACAAAGAGTTTGGTAGATTATTCGTTACACAATTGTCCCACAAAAAAACAGGAACGTGAAATGAAATTGTAAATTTCTGGCTCAACCTTTGGCAGCCTGTGGCATGTTAAATACTGCTTGAGTGCTGTTTGAAATAAAAATGTGTATTATTTCAAAATACAATACTTTATACGTAATTATATTTTTCATATCATTCGATTATCTATACTTATAATAAATCTGTAGAAGTGAAAATTCTGTACATTGAAAATATAAAAAAAATAAATGGCAGGGGGTGTTACTAGACCGACACCGAACCCAAAAGTGTGATTAAATTTTTTTTTGTCTGTCTGTCTGTCTGTCTGTCTGTCTGTCTGTTTGTTCAGGTATCACGCAAAAACTACCGGTTCGATTACGATGAAACTTGGTATAATTATTCTTTAATATCCTGGGCACCACACTGGGTACTTTTTATCCCAGAAAAGTATCCTATCCTACGGTTGGGGGGTGTCAAAGTTTGTATGGAAGAATTTTAACGCGCTGTCCGATTAACTCGAAACTCAATATTTATACTTAAACCCAAAAATTAAGAATAACGTGTATCAGGATTTTTCGAAATTCAACCCCTAAGGGGGTAAAATAAGGGATGAAAGTTTGTATGAAAAATCTTATTCCTTGAGGTAATAAACAAGAAACTTCGCACGAATAGTTATCTAAATAAATTATTAAGTTTGTAGTTTTTTGTTTTTCTAAATTACCCCCTAAAGGGGGATTGGTGGGTGTCAGTGTTTGTATGGAAGAATTTTAACGCGCTGTCCGATTAACTCGAAACTCAATATTTATACTTAAAACCCATGGGGATGTATGGGGTAATTTCCGACACTCACGCGTGCGAAGCCGCGGGCAGCAGCTAGTTTATAATATTTTTATGCTTGTATAATTCGAGTACTGTTTAAAGGACAAAGAATGTTTTTTTTTTTTTTTTGGGAAAATGATCTATTTGATTCGAGTAATTTGACGAATATTTATTTTTATTTGATGAGCCTAAATTGCGTCCCACAGTTGGGGAAAGGCCTCCCCTTTTTACTTCAAAATCTCTCTATTTTGTGCGATTTCTGACCATGTTAGCTCCGCAAACATGATTAGATCGTCACACCACCTTCGTCGCGGTCTACCTCTCAGGCGTCCAGTGAGTGAAGATCTTTGCCCATCTCTCCGGGTGCATTCGCGCGACGTGGCCGGCCCACTCCCACTTCAGCCTGGTTTTTTTGTGTTATGGAGCGCAGACGCGGTCTGTTCGCTTGACAACTAGTATGCTGCGCTCTATTGCCCGCTGGCAAATCTTGGGTTTGGACTTCTATTGTTCAGTAAGTGACCAACTTTGTGCATGATAGGTTAGGACGGGCAGGATGCACATGTCGATGAGTTTCCTTTTCAATGCTTTATGAAGATTTACTAACATGTGATCTTTAAGGACCTAGGTAGGTCTTCCAAGCATTTGGAACTTGATTTTCGACTTCTTTGTCTTGCTTACTCTTGAAAGACACTACTCTGGCCCAAGTATGAATACTTATCGACATATTGCAACACGTGCCCGCCGACATGCCCTACCTCAACCCTACGTTTCGTGCTGTTAGTCATGACATTCGATCTGTTTATTGAAAATCCAACCTCAAGACTTGCTGTGCTCAGAAATTGGAGCTCTTTTTCGAGGTCTGAAGGGGATGTGGAGAATAGCACAATATCATCAGCAAAAAAAATTACGAATTGAATTTAAATTAATTTAAAGTAAATTACTTTAAATTAACTTATCATCATTTTTATGCACACAAAACGTAAATACATTATATGATTAGATCACACTTAGCGGTGTACCTACTTGTATCTTACTAAGTTAGTCGATAGATTTCCCCCCTGCAAATCCATCGACTAACTTAGTAAGATACAAGTAGGTACACCCTAACTTTCCGGACGAAAAGTAGCGAAACATGCGATGTTATCCTTATCCTCCAAGACAACAAAAGAATAATATATCACATATACTACTTTCCGAAATAATCTAACTTATAAAAAACCATAGCGAAACCATAACACCAGCACAATCCGCATCTTCCGTGTAAACAAAAACTTCTCCACATTAAATATCTATACACAAGTTTATGCAGTAACTTTGTTTCCTTTGGGCTGCCACCCATGCCCCAAAAACCCTCCGCTTCAGTCGGAAGTCTCGATAATGTGATATGCGAAGCTCAAATACGCCTACCCTCTGTGCTTAAGGTTAAATATACTTTTGCTTTGTACAGCCCCTGACTTGTTTTGATGTTTACTTAATATTTTCCATTTGTGGGAAACAACGGGAATAATAGTTTGAGTCACGTCAAAATGTTGTTAAGCACCTTTTTGCTGTGTATTATACGATCAAAGCTTTTTAGTTATTGCGTTATGTGACATAAGTTTTATTAACGTTGTAAAAATACTCTGAGCATTTCTTCAACATAAATGAAATTATATTTATTCCTCTATGTAGATCTTTAAGACATTTTTACGCTTCAATGTTTGTTTACTTTCAGTAATACCTAACAACTTTCAGTCATGCAAATTCAAGTTAGCATAAAATGGTTCCGTAAACTATGTATCTGAATGCTGAAATGTACAAAGCGTATGCTTTTTATTCTACTTCAAAGTTTCGAGTTGGAATCGGAATTTGATGATACCCGTTGCCTATATCCAAGTTTTTATCGTACCATAGAAAAGTATTCTATTACTCGAATGGAGCTTCATTCGAATGCATGCAGCCCCGTCTACGGTGTAACGTAATATGCAACGTCGTCGCATCGTCGATATTCACTGTTTCACCTGCTTTACCATTCAGGACGACGAGCACCCGATGCTGATACGATACTCAACTACACTTCCTACTGCTTGCTGAAGACACAGTAATGTGTGATTAGATGCCACCGAACCTCGCTTGCATATTAAACAGGAAATAGCTTACAGTACTTTCCGATAAAAGTTATTCGATTATAGTAATAAAATTCTATATGAGTATTACGTTTCTAACAGCACGTTTTTCGTAATGTACAGCTTCGGGCAGAAGTGCCCCAAGCCTTACAAACGGCCTTTGTGTTACGCTTTATCAATATTCTCTGCACATAATCCCCCTTTCTAGATTCCTCGGCTTTTACACAAAATATCGATGGTCAGTGACCCGCACATTCAAGTTTTGTTTATAAAAATCTGAATTCTCACCACTCGACCCAAAAAATATTGTAAACATAAATATTTCTTCATACAGACGGTAATGAGTCGGTGGAGAGTAAATTTTTCAGAAAAGCGTTTGGCGTTGAAGAGGGAAAACGGCTGCGTAATTACTAATAAGAATTGGAGTAACTTCAAATTTCTTTTTTTGGGGAAACAGGTTCTACTTCGAAACAACTTGGTCTTAGAATTTATTTACAGTAAAAAAATGTTTTACAAAATGTAGAAAAACAACGACTATTTTCTTTTATTTTACTAATTCTTATAATCCTTTCCTTTCTCATAACTTTTCATGAAAGTGTTAGTTTACCTATCTATACTCAGGTGATATTAAAGTGATAACAAAGAAAATCCCATATAATACATCAAGTACTGCAGAAAACTTCTAAATCTGTTTGCTAAACCCAGAAACGTTCTTAGTTCTAACCCAAACGCCTAACAAGAACTCTATATTACGTACAAGTCTAAGCTGTACTACGATCAAGACGGCGTGGTTGGCTAGCAAGTTTGTTCATCAACAAACTACTATTTCATAATACGGCAACAGACTGTCTGACTACACAAATATAGCCGAGGAACAAGGAGTGAAAATGGCTACTTACATTCCATCCATTCCATCCGAACTTCCGAAAGTTAATAAGGTACACCTGGCTTAGGTTAACTGAGTCTACACCCTATTGTTGGGGTGTTATGGAAATAAGGATTTCGCTGTGATTTACGAGAGATTTTTTCTTAGTAACCCGGGTATCTTTATGTTTATTCCGCGTGAGGTACTTACGTTTGATTTAGTGATGGTAATGGATAATAGAATGACCGCCATAGGAAAGGATACTTGAAATTGTCTTGCCCTTATGAATGATTAATTTGGAATTCATTTCAGAATCGCTAATAATAATTATGAGTTTTGTTCAATTCTGAAACTAGTCGAGCCGACACCTGGTCGGAAAATCCTCCCTTTTCTATGGAGGATTAGTGAACTTTACACCCTGTTTGTCATGCCTATAAAAGCTTCCCCGTTGTGGTTCAAAAAAAACCTGGCCAACTACATATCATACGTTTAATTTGCACACACATAATTGACTCCTAGACATTATGGGTTTCATACACTAATAAATCTCGCAGCTCACTTCACAAATGCTCCATAAAATTTGCTTTGACGCTTCAGCACTGTTAATTAAAGAACAAATATTATTGCAGCGCTTTTGAAAGCTGCTTTAATATTTCGACGAATAATGAATAGCTGTGATACTCGGCGTTAATTGAAAGCACATTTGATATACTGTGGCTCGATATGAAAATAAAAAATGGAAATATGAGATTCAATTTTCATGAATGCCAGTGATACCTAATAAAGGCCGTGAAAAAGGCTCATAAATGAAAATTTATTTAATAAATAAAATGGAGGTCGTGAATATGGAGGACATTATTGTGAACTATTTGTAAGTACCATTTGAATGATAGCTTTTATTACATTCCAAAAAATATAATACTGAATTATAGGTAAGTTCTGTTAATATATTAACAATGATATTAGATGGGACCCAAATCTGAATGACCATGCAACATAGTGCCTACCAAACTGAAGAATCCACAAGATTCTAACTGATTCTTATATTTATCATTTTCATAAATAATAAAGTAACACATATTGATATTCCAGACATTATTTAAAAGGATCAACAAAAAGCAATACATTTTCATCAAGATAATTCAGTTTGTAGAAGTCAGCTGCTCTCTGCTCGTTACTAAGCTCACCGCGCATAATCTAATACTCTCGCGTAGTATGCGGTGTTGATCGCAAGTTTATTACAAGTCGGCCCACGACTGGAATACACGCAGCGTATTATATAAACAACAGGCTTTGCTAAAGAAAATGATGCTACTTGTACACATCATCTTTCAGCATTGTATTTCATTTAAAGCTATAGCGAATAGTAAATATTCTTTTAATTTTACTTCCATTCTGATTTCAATTAAATAATAAAGTTTAATAATAATAAAATAATAATAACCATTTATTTTCAGGCGACACTGGCCCATAGAAAAATGACTTAACCTAAACATACATTATTTGAATAAGACTTACGACTATGATATTAGCACTTCAGTTCACTTACTTGTTTTTTGAATACAAACTTTTTACCGATAAAATACAACCGCCTTCCAAAAAGACACTACAAAGTGAAAAATAACTTTAATTTCGGAAGTTGGTGTCTTTGGTTTTGTAGTTTCGTTATTTGGCACCGACTGCCGAAATTAAAGTTATTTTTCACTTTGTAGTGTCTTTTTGGAAGGCGGTTGTATTTTTTTGGAAAAACGTTTTTATTTATGTCTTTTTAGTGGGTCGGTTTGTTATTTAATTGATCTAAGTTACAATAGCCTAATGGCAACTGCTCATCACCTTTTACAAAATATTGCTTTTCTCGATGCAGGGACGTTAATTTTTTAGGAGTTCTCCTGGTACCTGACCATCAGCTCCACTTCACCATAATACTATGCATTGTGGCTAGCATAAATTGCTTGGTAACCATATAAAAGTAATCGAATCGCAACCCGTGAAATACTTATTATTTTAGGAAGTTTCAAATATATATTTTTTCCAAATCCTCCTCCTTCTTGCGAAATCGGTTAAAAGTAAAATAAAATATGTCGTGTTGGGTATCAAATGAAAGGGCTTAACTTAACACACAAATTATAAATCCGGAGTCACACGTCGTGTTATGGCATAAATCGATCAGATTAGAACATGTGACTCCAGATTTTTTATTTTTCTGTCTGTGATGTCTAGTTGGGTTTTAGTTTTATAACTTTTATTTTTATTAAAATTGTGTTGGGGTTATAATATATAATTTATACATACCCACATACATACCGGTCAAATTCATAACCCTCCGCCGTAGTCGGGTAAAAAACAGAAATGTTAATCGACATGCGACTGTACAAGGCGCAGAATAAATTATATGACAGCATAGTTATTGGATTATCTATCAGTGAATCTTTGGGTCAAAAAGAGAGGATTCGTAACGATCAATATTTTGACTTCGTAAGTACCGTCGAATGAATACCTACACCTATATGAAATGTTATGTGAAATTATCGGGAATTTAACCAGCACCAGACAAACTGACCGATGTAATATTTACGAAAAGAAAAGTACAGATATAATATTATCATATTGAAACGATAATCTGCAAACTTTTAGAAAAAATACTGCTGTTCACTTCATTGTTATTACAATTTATTCCACAAAAGACAATCATTTGAAGCTGGTACAATATTTATGTCTATTTATTCTGCATAAATATTATTTTACCTATAACGGCGATGGCATAAAATCATAATTACAGGCAATCATGAGACCATGCAGCCGTTAAATTATGACCTGGATGACAAATAATAACGCGATTGTCCAAAGCTGCATGCATGCATGCATGAACATTAACTTTACACACAAATGCTGAACTCCGAAGAGCATTAAAAGACATCTGAATAAATAAAATTATGAAATCAATAAAAAACTTCACGAAGAAGGAAACTTTTAATACTTTATGCTTCGAGAGAAACTGAGCATAACTCGATTTTCTTTTCTAATGAAATCCTTCAATACGGTCAGCCTGATCATATCTTGCCTTTTTCTGTCGTTTCCCTTATTGTTAGTCTTACTTGCTACATGTATTTACATTCATTTGTTTCTAATAGTTATGAAGTAATGCTCCTTTTCCCAATCACAGTAGCTATTCAATTTAATTCATTTTCTAATAAATGACTCTCGGTCTGCATGTATTGTTTTTTGCCAAATAAATTCTCTGTACTTATTCTCTTGAAATCAAAATGTATTAATCGTCTCAAATTTCTCGTATCCTCATACTAATACTAATAATTCCTATTTAAATGATGCGGATGTTGGTACCTACATTTAAACACATTTATATTCGGAGCGCGAGCGTAACCTCAACATTGATCTATTCTTTCTTTACGACTATTGCTATTACTTACCATTACTCTTCCAATGGATATCATCGGTAAACTCTACCCACTTCGCTTGCACAGGACCGATTTTGATACAACCAGAATTTTATAGCAAGTCAGTTTCAGTGAGTAGCCGTAAAGGTGGACAATGTTCGTTTCATTCACGAGATTCGAGATCCTAAGTCACCTTTTGTGACCCCTATGGGAAATTATGTGATGGTGTATTCCAAGTCAAGTCACATGACAATTAGAATGGCATACATCTTGGGATTCCAATCTCCCGACGAGAGGGTGAATATCAAAATATATAATGCAGTATATACTCCTTATTATATAAACACTGAACACGTTATTGGATTGAGATGGAAAGATTGTCGCGTGATGTAGGTTGACATAACATGATAGATGATCCAAATCCTTTTTCAGAATGGAATATCGTCTACGGTCAATATTGGTTTTAAAAACGGCTGCGTCTGTGTGTTCCCGGCTTTGTCGGGTGACTCTTTTAGATAGTAATCGATTCAAGATGGTGTTGTTGTAGAAGTCACTCGATATTTTTTCTATGAATTAATATTGTAGTGTGTGTTTTCGAGGTTACCATACAATCCATTCATTGTTGAAAATATTATAAACACAAGTGTCTGCACCGAAATCAATTTTAGGATTAATACTGTACAAAATTCGACTACATACATAACAAAGTAACAGTTTAAAAAAACGGCTCATCTCAGGCCACTCAAGCCATATAATAATTAAGTAAACGTAAATGTTCAAGTAGGCACTTTCATACGATATACAAAAAACGTTAAGATGAAAACCGTTCTCTCAAAATTTGATTGTACTTATTATATTAAGTGCGTTAGTGGAAGTAAGAGGCAAGGTGCTCTTAGCAAATAATTTAATTAGCTCATAATAGGGAAACCTGGCGGTGATATTATTATCTTATACCCAGTATACGTATACTCTCAGATATATTTATATTCTTAAGAGAAAATGATTCAGTGCCGCAGCCACTGCTTGTTTAGGGCGGCTGCTCACTTTTTTATATGACCAAGTGTATTCAAAAATCCAGTAGGGTCCGCTTTATTCTATTATGTTACTTTGGTGTGCTTTCGTAATTTTATCTCAAGTATTTTTTTTTATATTAGTATGCGATTATTATATCGTAATTTTTATACGAATTCAATTCATTTAATATTAATTTGTAAACAATGTAACATTGTTTTCAAATTAATATAATGATTCGTTGATTGTTTTGGTTTTCAAATAACTGCCTACTATGTTTTCTTTTAATTCTTTTGAATAAAAAATATTATTCAAGCTTCAAACGTATACCTAGATGCGTCAACGTCGACCATTATTTTAACAAGCAAAAGTAAATGTACTTTCATCAAGATAGAAATGGCCGTGTTTATGACATGTTCATGACAAGAATTTTGTGCGAATGTTCTTAAGAAGTGAAGACGGGTCGTCCTGACCCAGGCCTTGTAAACCGAAACTTGCGAACTTCGCTCATAAAACTCAAATTGAAGGCTAAAAAGTCTTACAAGAAAGGTCGATTTTGGCTGAAACCTTAGATAATACGGTGGAGATGAAAATTTGCCAAATTCTGGGAAACTAAACTACACTTTTATGTCGGACCCTCATGTATTGAAAACATAAGTAGAACGAATGGAACCGAATTGTAGTAATGATTTTAGAAGATTGCGTACTTAGGTGCTTGGTAAAAAGGTAGGGACCGTGATTCGAATATATCTGACTTCGGGTTTCGTAATCGAAAGAAGCTTTATCAACAGACCTCAGCATTTTAGTTTCGGAAACCGTATTAACTCTGATCAAGGAATTTCTTTAAATCGTTGAAGTATATTTTTCATTGCTTGCCGTTTTTTTATCTGATGAAGTGACGCGCGCTTTACTTGTGGTATCGAAATGTACAGACACGCTGTGAATGTGTGCGTGAAGACAAGTAGCGTCAGGACATAACCACACACGCACACACACTTCCGACTTCGCCATTGTCTCGGACGGTACAGAGCTCGTGCGCTTATACACACATTCACAGCGTGTTTGTACACTCGCAAACCACACAAAGCGCGCGTCGCTTCGGGAGATGAAAATACTATACTCGTTTCTTTTAATAAAAATATTGTAAAAATAATCTATAATTTACAACAAATGATGTAGGTACACACATGACGTGAGTACTTAACAATAACTGCAATGTTCCTACCGACTGCAAATAATAATATTCGAAGGTTAGGTAATCATGATAGTGCCATAAGAACGAGGAGGTATTTATTTTCATGTTTCTAGTTTGACCATGAGAATGGTAGAACACTTTCGTGCTAGCTATACCTATAGGTACATTTATAACATAACATAATATTTCGTAAAAGAGTCATCACTCTTATTTCTACTACGATAACTGTCAAAAACCAACTGTAACCATCAAAACCTTTACTCTGATTCCAAACATTAAATTACGTTACTTTTTAACGCCAATACACGATTCTCTTTAAACAAATGGAAATCAAGTGGAAATTCACTCGAGAATGAAATGCAAGCTGATAAAAAGGCAAAATCCAGTGCTTACATAAAACCCCCGATAGATGCATTGCAAGTTTAATTCAACAGGGATGTAGTGACCGGAGCTAATGGAAGCACTCACTGAGACATGGCAGTTGACAGGAATCAGCATGAAAACGTACTGCTGGCGAGCGCACTTCAAATCACCTAACTGCTGTACCCCAAAAGGCCATTCAGAAATATTTGCGGAGGTGATTAGTGTTTAAAGGTAACGATAAAAGTCTTTCGCAGTTCCAGGTTTAGATGATCATGGTTTTATGTTGCTTTATGTGCAGTAGTGTGAAAGCTCTAGGTACTAACTATATGACATCGAGGTTATGAGTGGTATATGTTAATGTTCCTTCTTGAGACATCACTATCACAGTGCAGTAGTTTACCCTGTAGAAAGAAACAGAAAGAAGGTAAAAAGAAAGAAAATACTTTTATTTGCGGCAAACATAACGCAAATAAAAAACAAATCCACGAAAATAACAAGTTGTGGGAAAATATGCGTCAGCTATATCGATACGACGTTGTTCTCTACGTGAAATGGGTGAAAATCTTATCATGCACTTATGTTTTGTTCTTCTAAATGACGTTTTGATTTTTATAGTACTGTGTGATACTCTTATTTTTCACAAATCATCCATACAAAATAAAAGTATTTCTTATCAAATTCGTAAGATACTACATAAATGGTATTTTTTTTAGAGTTTTTGAATAAAAATAACATTACTTCATACAATATCATCCCCCTTGCCCTTATTACCTGTGTTTACAAAGAACCGTTGATTTGAAGGGCACGCGTTTAATCTAATCTTCATATCTACGTCGCTCAACCAGATACCTTTCAGAGTATGAAGCCGGCGAAATTATGACAAAAATAAACTTTCTACGCATACAAAATGTGACGAGCGCTTCTTCTGTACATAAAGGGATCTTAGGAACTTCAGATTGTATTTAGGTATGTTTATAATCAATTTAAATAAAAATGAAATTCTGTTCGTTGGTAAGCGCATCACTTGAGAACGGCTGAACCAGTTTGTCTATTTTCTATTTTTAAAATGTTCCTTAAAATCCAAATTAGGTTTTTATGGATAAAAAAATATTGGAAAGTTCAAATCCGGGAAAAGCTGAACGTCTTTTTTTCTTTGGGATTTTTGTATGTTTGGACAGGACAACTTCTGTCGGGTGAACTCGTATGCAATAAACACACACACACACACATTACTATGTTTACACATTATGTCATTTAGATATGGGATGAAAAATATATCAAGATTCAAGAACTATAATTGGAAAACGAGACGTTTTGGAATTAGAAACGTCACTACTGAATCTTGCTCTCTCGTGTCTAAACCACCCTTTAACTTGCGATGTAATAACATTCACAGCGACGCGACGTTGAAATTCTCAATATTACGTACTTGCTAGTGCTCATCAATAACAACGTCCAAACATAATGGTGAACTTGAAAAACCTTTAATTTCAAATGTTGCCAACAGTTTTTAAAACCGTAGGTATGCACCAGCACATTACAGGAATTGATTGACACTTCGTTTAGCGAGACCCGCATCAACTGTTTTAGGGAAAATTGCCAAAACTTTTATGACAAACGAAGTCTGTTTCTACAACGGATATAAAGTCTCTTCATTCTTATCATGTTTAAATATGACAATCGTTTATTTGAAAGACTCTTGAATACCATTCACAAAATGTATTTTTTGTTTGTCTTAAAAGTTGATGAAACAAAAGGCTGTCTACATTGTTTTTCTTTGAAATTGCCGTTTGTCTTGCTTGTTTTAATGGATTAATCGTCATTTTCAATCGAGCTTTAAATCCACTTTTGTTTAAATTACGAATTTCTTCAACTTGAAAGCCACCTCAAAAGAAACGGAACCGAAGATAATCAATTTTAATAGACAGCGCTAACGGATTATTCTAGATGTCTGCGTCTAAAACAATTCTTCAACTGTTTCTGGATGCAGCGAAAACTTTAGTCATTTTAAAATTTGAAAGCGCTTAAAGCGATTCAATCATACTTTCCTTCCGGGGCGACTGGCGTCACGTATTCTTGAATAACCTTTGAAGTTATCTTTTATGAGGACCATTTCCCCAAGCCAAAAGATACTCCAATGAGATTAGTTTAATGAAACCGTACGTCGTACGTCGAATGTGGTGCATGCGGCTGGCAGTTGAATTAGCATGCAATTTTCCATATTTTGAACACATTTAGTCCTGTTACCGCTGCAGCTTTTCTGTTTAGATAGGCGGATGATTAGATGCACAGCACATTTTATTTTATAAACTGTACAATTGAATATGAAATGTGTATTTTTTTGATTATATGATGCCAAGTCGAGACACCAAAGTGAATACTTTAATAAAGAATGTGCCTATGGATCTGTGCAGATAACTTTTTGGTCTAACGATGTAGATGGTTAAGCCACAGCTTCGTAGTAGGTATTTCTAGTGTTATGTACCTCTAAAAACAGTGTGCGGCAGTTTCTCTCTAACAGTGACATATTCCACTGTTCCCGACGTCTGTATTTTTATGTTGCAGCGTCCTGATGGCACGGTACTCCATTTTTGTCACCCTCACCACAGCTGAAGTGGATTTTAAGTGGCGTGCTGCTAACCATCCGTTTTTATGCTGAAAACATTTTTCGACACTTCAAACAGTTTTCGTATTTTTCGAATTTGTTACCGAGAGTATCATATCATGACCGTTTTAAATAAAAATGCTTTTTTTATTAGTAATAGAATAAAATATTTGGTACTAGTCACCAGTTCCAGTAAATTAATTAACGTAATTATAGAATTACAGTATTCTTCATACATATGTATTAGACATTGTGTGTTAACCACCTCCGGATCTTTTTTATATTTATGAAATTATATTAAAGAAAACCCGGGCTTTCAATATAATATTAAAGGAGAATGGGCATGGATGCTAGGAACTTGGTCCAAGAGCCTCCAGTAATGAGACTTGGGGGAAATGCAAGTACTTATATGTCTTATGATCCTGGCAAAATCCTATGAGATTCTGCCCCGGGGTTATATTGTTATGGTCATGTTTATATGCTGAATATAAATAATTATGATTTTAAGTTAAATGCCTCGTTGGTCTAGTCGCAAGCGCGACTGCTGAGCATAAGGTCCTGGGTTCGATTCCCGGGTCGGGCAAACTGTTATTGGTTTTTTACCCGACTACGGCGAAACAAAAAGGAGGGTTATGATTTTAACCGGTATGTTTTCACAAGTGGGGCATCGTTGGAAGCGTCTCGGTCGTCCGCTAGTTATAAGCTATGTGACGTCACACTAAATTAACTATATCGCCCTCTAGAGAGGACAAAAAGTCTCAAAAAGAACTTTAAAAAAAAGTTTTTTTAATGGTGCCATGTTGGGTATCAAATGAAAGGGCTTAATTAGCACATTTCAAAAATATATATATAATTACCCCAAAATAATTTAAATAAAAGTAACTATAAAAACTACTACGCCATGTAGTCAACTAAAAAGGTATAAACAAGTCATCTCAGATAGACAAATTAAAAATCCGGTGTCACACGTTATCTATTCGAATTATCCCCTAACACGTGTGACTCCGGATTTTTATTTGTCTGTCTGAGATGACTTGTTTATACCTTTTTAGTTAACTTTTTTTCCGTAGTTGGGTTTTAGTTTTTATACTTAGTTTTATTTTTATTCTATCTGGAATTTCTCAGTAGCAGCCCGGCGTCTAGATTTGTGCCCGGTTGATGGCAATAGGCTCGCCGTCTATTACATGGGAATTATATTATGGGAATTATTTCGCCAGTTATGTTATAACTACGGATAGGTACACCTCTGCACAACCCTTCGGGGAAACAAGGCGTGATTTTATGTTGTTGTGATTAAGCATAGCGATGCAATGCGAATCATAATAAGCTCAACGTAGGTAGTTGCTAGATAAAATAAAACAAGATAGTGGAGGAACAAATAACATTTATTAATCCTTTATTTTATTTTCAATACTGTTTATTTGGTCGAGGCTTTCCGCTATTAGGCCATTAAACGTAACGATTATCAGTACAATGATTGCAGAGTCCACGTCCAACAGCTTTCACGAGATTGTCGTCAAGATTGAAGGTCAGCGATATCGTCGGTCTATCACCACAATTTCAGGCTTCACAATTGGCTAAAATAGTCCTGTCAGTGATGATAGATCAGTACCAGTACAATGTGGTATAACCATTCTCGAAAACTGGGTCGGGCACATACCTGTAGTATGGTACTTCGGACTCGGCCTTGCAGTACAACCTTGTTGTACTGCACGGCAAGTTGCTGGTGGATAATCCTAGCCACTAGATTGTGTCTGTGCAAGTCATCATCCATTTGTTCGAGATTTTCAAAATCATTTCTTTTTCTACTTTCTGCAACTTGTTTCACCACGTTAATAATTTCAGTTATTTGTTCACTATTAAAACTGTGACTAATATTTGGTGCTCCTAATAATTCTTCCCAAACATTTGCTTCTAAGTGAAACTGACACACTCTTGCAACAGGGAACATAATAGTTGTTATCCATCAGCAATCGTTTTTTTGTAGCGTCTGAATGGCGAGGGCGAGTTCTGTGGCGGCAACCAAAAAACATACAAGCATTCGACGTATTTGGTGGCCGGGAATAAGTAGGTAGCTCTATCACTGGAGTTGCTTCCTGATGTTGATCATTTTGATAATTAAGTATCAACAAGTGGAGGGTCGGCGATGTTTTCAACATTTGGTGGTTGTTCTATGTCACGTTGCTGATGAAGGCATCCTAAAACTCCTACCCAGCAAGGTCTACAAATGTATTCAGCGTTATTAAATAACATCTGAAACAAAAAAAAACAAGTCGTAGTAGTAAATAGTTTAAACATTGGCGTGGTTTAAAATACATAGATTTACCGTTAATTATTAGTAGAGTCTGTTCGGAAAGAGAGCCGCTCACTCACATTCATTCAGTATTATTTTCTTTTTTATTAATGATTATTATTGACTGCCTCGTTAGACTAGTGGTCGCAAGCGCTACTGCGGAGCATGAGGTCTTGGGTTCGCGTCCTGGGTCAGGCAAAGTTTTATTTGATTTTCCATCTGGAATAGCTCAGTAGCAGCCAGGAGTCTGGTCTTGTGCCCGGTTGATGCCAATAGGCTCGCCCCATATTAAATGGGACTTAAACACTGGAGAAATGTGGGTGTACTATAGGTACTAGGATATTTCTGCCTAACCCTTCGGGGACTAAAGGCGTGATGTTATGTTATGTAATAATGATGATTCTCCATACCTGATATGGTTGCAGATTTTCTGTGATGATCACAGCGCCTCCTGGATTTTCATCAAAAAGCGTTTGGGTAATTGTCATTTGTCTTTTACGTAACACAGAATGGTTACACAGTAGACAAAGAACTTCCGCTTAAGGTCGAAACATATTGATAATTATTCACTCACTATAACCAATCACAAGGAAAAAAAGGAATTATCCGTTGAAATCGGTTATAAAGACAAAAATCAAGTCCCGTCAAAAGCAAATGTCGGTATTTTCAAAAATCGAAGATTACAACACAAACTTTTTTTTATTTTTTATTTATGGCATTTCGCAGGTCAACCTTGGAGGTTTTCGGCTGCTTAACCGGCCTTTCTTTATACGCAAAATCATATTATTTATAGTCAGGACAAACATGACCATAACAATAGAACCCCGGGAAAAATAAGCACTTCCATTTCCTCTAAGTCTCATCAGTGGAGGCTCTTGGACCACTTTCGCCCATTCTTCTTTATATCTGTCATGATTAAGGATGGATGGGAAAACTGTTGATATTTAAGGTTGATTACAATAAACTGACTCGGATAAATGCACAAAACGTATTTATTGTTCCGGACAAAGTTTCTACCATGCTAATAACAAGATGGTGCAAACAGGAAAAAAAAAGGGAAGAATGTTGCCAACATAATGCCAAGTGCATTATACACAGTTTGGCCAACTAAATAAACATGATGGTTGCGTTCTCAATTAATGCCCAACACTCCCTCCAGAACGCAAACCCATTTTACTATTACAATACAAATGTTTTGCAAGTGGTACACCCTTGGTTAAACTGTCAGCTACCATATTACAACCATTTACAAATAAAAAATTAACTTTAGATTTAACAATGTTTTCTCTGAGAAAATGTAAACGAATATCTATATGTTTAGTCTTAGGTTTATAACAGTCTGTTGATGCCAGTCTTATTGCACTTTGGTTATCACTATAGATAGATAACACACTGTCCACGCTTTGGCCTAGTTCTTCTTGCAGTTGCCGAAGCCATAAGGCCTCCTGGGTCGCAGACGCCATCGCCATATATTCGGCCTCTGCTGTGGAGAGGGCTACAGTCTGTTGTTTACAGGAGTTCCAGGATATGCAAGCATTTTGGAAAATAAAAGTGTAGCCAGTGCATGATCTCCGGTCCAATGGGTCACTAGCCCAGTCAGCATCACAGTACCCAGTTATTTCTCTAGAGTCTTCTTTAACATAACATATCTTTAAGTTCTTGGTACCTTGAAGGTATCTCATGACCCTTTTTACTCCAAGCCAGTGTTGAATTCCTGGATCATTACAGTACTGACTCAATTTATTGACCGCATAGGTGATATCAGGTCGTGTAACTTGTGCCAGATATATAAGACAGCCCACTGCCTCTCTGTATGGGAAATTGCTATCTTCATTCTCAGGTTTCTTGTTGAATTTTGTATTTACCTCTATTGGAGTGCATACTGGTTTGCACTCTGACATGCCAAAGCGTTCCAACACAAGGTTTGTATATTTCTCTTGGTCTATCATGATCACACCTGCCTCGCGATTCCTATTTATATTTATACCAATACACTGCTGTATCTCACCCAGGTCTTTCATGCAGAATTCTTCTTTTAATTTTTCTTTAATATCTGTTGCTGTTTTCTTATCATTTGTGAAAATCATGAAATCATCCACCCATACTGCAATAAATATCATTTTTGATTCATTCACTGAATAATAGATACACGGATCAATTTTTGACCTTTCCAATCCAATTTTAATCAGAACATTGTTTAATTTCAGGTTCCATTGACGGCTTGCTTGCTTGAGCCCATAGATTGATTTATGTAGGTGACATACCTGAGCATTCTCCTCATAGTATTCTGGCTGTGACATGTAAATTTCAGTGTCTATGTCACCCTGAAGAAATGCACTTATGGCATCCATCTGAACCATTTCTAAATTATATTTGGCAGCCAGAGCAAACAAGAATCGGACTGAGGTATATCTTACCACAGGAGCATACACCTCGTCATAATCATTTCCTTTTCTTTGTGCACACCCCTTAATTACCAATCTTGCTTTAAAACGAACAATCTCTCCTTTCTCATTTGTTTTACTTTTAAATACCCACTTACATGGCAAGGCTCTTTTACCTGATGGCAAATCTACCAGTGACCAAGTTTTATTCTTTCTTAAGGACTCATATTCCTCCTGCATGGCCTTCTTCCACTGGTCAGCATGCGATGACAAAAGAGCTTCATCAAGACTCTGAGGATCATTCAAATCAAGTATTGGGCAAAAGTAACTCACATCATGGTCATCCTTCTCTGCATACTGGACAGCTTTGCGTGGACGTAAATTTATATTACGTGCTGGTGTCGAAAGATCAACTGATTCCTCTGGTACATAGGATGAATCATCATTGTCGCCAGACATATAGTCATCGCTTGAGGAATGATCTAAGTTTGTTTCTAATTCTTCTTTGCAGGGTTCTTCAGGTGATTTAATTTCAGGACCACTATTAAGTATGCCAGGTAAGTACACATTATGATCACATTTATGAACATTTTCTAAAAATACCACATCTCTACTCTTGATTATTTTATTAGTGTCTGGATCAAGTAACCGATAACCCTTGCTGGATTCACAGTAGCCAACAAATATATATTTTCTAGATTTAGTATCCCATTTTTGGCGTTTTTCTTTAGGTATTAGAGCCATAACTTCAGAGCCAAAAATTTTTATATTTGATAAATTGGGTTTCTTACCTGACCACATTTCCATAGGAGTTTTGCCATTAATTGACCTTGTGGGGGATCTATTAATTATATAGGCAGCTGTTGCAAGCGCCTCTCCCCAGAATTGCTTTGACAAATTTGCATCAAACAACATACACTTGGCCCTTTCCACCAGTGTCCTGTTCATTCTTTCGGCAAGACCGTTCTGCTGTGGTGAGTATGGGGTACTTGTTTGATGTTCAATTCCATGCCTATATAAGAAACTTTCAAATTCTCGGTTACAGTATTCTGTCCCGTTGTCTGACCGAACAGTTTTTATCTTTTGTCCAAGTTGATTCTCTACTTTACTTTTATAATCTTTGAATACCTCAAGCACACTCAATTTGTCTTTCAAAAAATAAACATAAACTTTTCTGGTAAAGTCATCGATAAAGGTAATAAAGTACTTCATACCTCCCAGTGATACTTGTTCCATCGGTCCACATAAGTCAGTGTGGATAAGCTGCAGTGGTTGTGTAGCTCTTGAACCAATATTATTAAAAGGCAGTCTGCTCTGTTTACCTTCAAGGCAGGTGGTACATGTGATAAGACCTTTATTTTTGTCAGAAAACTGATTAACTCCTTCTACACACTCTGGTAACTTCTTAACATCTGAAAAATTCAGGTGTCCCATGCGTCTATGCCACAGGACAACATCATTTAAATTATTAGAGCTTGTAAGGTTTGAAAAAACTTCTCTATGGATGTTTAACTGGTACAAATTGTTTACTAGTGTGGCTGAACATAGGAATCCATTATTTCGATCATAAATATCACAACAGTTGTCTCTGAAATTCACCTTACAGCCATTTTTCACCATAGCACTTACTGATAAGAGATTGGCAGCAAGTTTAGGTATGTATAGAACTTCTCTTACCTGAATTCTAGTTTGTTCATTACCATTCATCAATAAATTAACCTTTCCCATACTTTCCACAGGTAGCGCTGTCTTACTTGCAACCGTTATGGTGGGTATCGGTGGACTTGTTACATCATACATCCAATCACATCTGTTGGTCATGTGCATGGAGGCACCTGAGTCCACATTCCAAAGGTCCGGATTCATTGTCTGTGAAGATGCTGAAAAAGCTGCGACAAAACTTTTATTTTCTTCAACTTTTTCTACTTTGTTTTCTGTATTCTTCTTATTCGGAGCACGACAATTCTTCGCAAAATGTCCATGCTTGTTACAGTTATAACATCGGGGCCCTTTCTGATTACTTTGGCTATGTTCCTTCGCTTTACTGTTTTTTCCGTGATTGGCTGTTTTCTTAGTGAAGAATGCTGTACTCTCCGAGCATTGAACTTCCTGCAAGAGTTTTGTTTTGATCGAGTCTGCGCTGATCTTGATCCCTGAGCTCTCCAAACCCATTATCATAGGCTTATAAATTTCAGGTAAACCGGCCAACATCAGCGTTCCAAGCCATTCATCATCAATGTCAAACTTAATGTTCCTAAGCTTATGAGCGGTTGACATAATCTTGTTCACATAGTCATCTACGTTTCGGGAACTGTCCAATGTAGTTGTGATGAGGTCTCTCAACAAGGCAACTTTCCTGTATAAGCCGCTGTCATCAAAAGCCTGTTGCAAACAGTCCCAAACTTCTTTACACGTAGTCGCGCTTTGT
This sequence comes from Eupsilia transversa, assembly GCA_914767815.1. Taxonomy (NCBI): domain Eukaryota; kingdom Metazoa; phylum Arthropoda; class Insecta; order Lepidoptera; family Noctuidae; genus Eupsilia; species Eupsilia transversa. Next base: position 7,158,291 of record OU611880.1, read on the forward strand.
ACATGTACATAATTTATCGGGTCTAGTAATAGAATAAGCTTAGATTTTGCCTTTCTTTCTTTCTTTTCATCTTCATTAGTTCCTTCAACACAGCTCCATAAATCTTCAAGCTGGAAATAAGCTTCCACTGCGAATTTCCAACTCGCGTAATTATCTCTTCCAACAAGTCTATCAATGTGAAACGGATTGTGACCTGTACTGGACATTTTCTTCGTGTACTATAAATTATTTGACGCTATGTGACTGAGCACGCCGCTCTAGGTAACCTCAAAATAAATACGCCGGCCGGTTATTGTCAGTTGCTTCTGCGTTTCCACTCTAAACGATTTTAATCAACCACGCTCTGCTACCATGTTGATATTTAAGGTTGATTACAATAAACTGACTCGGATAAATGCACAAAACGTATTTATTGTTCCGGACAAAGTTTCTACCATGCTAATAACAAGATGGTGCAAACAGGAAAAAAAAAGGGAAGAATGTTGCCAACATAATGCCAAGTGCATTATACACAGTTTGGCCAACTAAATAAACATGATGGTTGCGTTCTCAATTAATGCCCAACAAAAACAAACTTAAGATTAGCCAGCTAAACTTAAGCTTATTTTCAGAGAAGAGGCTAATGTTAATTACTTTCATCTTTAGCCGGCTAAACTAAAATGTAGCCGTAACCCCTTGGCTAAAAATGAAGTAGCAAATTAAAATGGTTGAAAGGTAGGTTAGGTTAGAACTGTGACCACACAACGCACGAGCCGAGCGAGCGTAGCGAGCGCTGCCGCCGGCGAGTGCCAAGGTTCGTGTAGGCACAAGATAATGTAATGTTTTGGGAATGTGGTGTTTTGCGAATGTAGTGTTTGGCGAATATGATGATTTGCGTTTATAATGTTTTGTGAAAATGTTACTCTGTGACGAAAGGGTCGCGAGCTCATGTTCTCTCCCTCCTCTCATCGCCTTTAGATCGAATATTCATTAGCCGTTGCGTCTAGACTAATGTGTAGTTAAGCCCGCTAAAGATGAAATCATTTGTCGAAAATGCACATTATGTCGAACCTTAGCCTCCCCTCAAAAATAAACTCAAGTATTGCCAGCTAATGTTAAACTTATTTCTACACCCGTCTGTATCCGTAACATGTCTGTATTATATATATCGCCAATAGCTACGACAAATAAAAAATAAAAAAAGAATCAAATTATTCTGCCCAAACATTTGGAAGTGGATCTCATTATTTTTACAACATTACCAAAGATTTAATCCAAATCGTTCGTACAAAAGACGCACAAGAACGTGGAAAGAAATTGGAAAGTTTCCTTACGTCTTTCCCACTCATACATAATACATACAATTCTTAAACGTAAAAACTTAGGTAAGTACCGGAGGTAGTAGAAGTACTTTCCAGGCAGTTTATTGTTATATAGAAATACTCAAGAAAACCGCGACTCCGCTTGGGGTAAAAGTTTTGAGTTTTGTGGTCGGTATTGTAAAACAAAACAAAATTATTTTTAATAGATTTGATTGAATACATTAGATAGTTTAAAAATTGTTGTGAGAAACTGACAAAGTATTAGCAAAGGAAGGACAACAATTAAACAAAAGGTTAAACCTTGATGTTAACTAAATAGGTAGGTACATAATAAGCTTGTGAAACCGAGTCGCCTCCTGAGATCTCAAGCTTCGCTTTTTACACTTGGTATAATTTCAGCATTACGTTAAGAGGCTACGGTTTTGCTACTTTGTCATTCGATTATTTGAGCACTGCCGACGCTTTTTTTCCAACAGTCCGGTCGTTGAGAGAATGCATTCCTGACACCTGTCAGTTGGACAGTTTCTAGTTGTAATAAGAATAAAATTCGCAAAACACATATTCGTTAATATGAAACTGACAAGTGTCAAGAAGGCATTCTCACGACGGCCTGATTATAGTGTCACAGTCACTCAAACAAAAACCTAATATATTAATATGTAAGTACTTACGCCCCCGGCTTCGCCCGCGTGGAAGTTGGAAAACATCCCATGGGAAAGTATTTCCGGGAAAAAAGGGCCCAATGTGTTAATTCAGGTTATAATCTATCTGTGTGCCAAATTTCATCCATTTCCGTTCAGCTGTTTTTGCGTGACAGAGTAACAAACAAACATCCATCCTCACAAACTTTCGCGTTTATAATATTAGTAGGTACCTACTCTAAATAAAAACATAACGATTTCTTGTCTTTATATAATACGTCAACACTCAGAGGTATTTCTGGATAAATAGCAGCCGTTCAATTTAATTCAAGGGTCAGTAGATCGTCGCTTGACATAGGCTCCACACAGACTGGCAACTTTATTACAACTACGTAGCCACAAAAACTACTCAAAGAAACGTGGGTAAAGTATTAATAAAATTGTCGATAGAACTTATACCTAAACGTAAAAATGTACTATACGAGCGGCTGCTGACCCCGTAATCAATTGTATTTACTTGAAACTATGAGTTCAGAAAATCATTTTTTTATTATTTCTTTATCATTAGATAACACGTCTGAAAAGTTTCGCTAGTTAATTCACTTTGATCCTGTATTCACACATTATCGCATAGTATCACAAATGTACCATTATTTTTTACCTGAAAGACGTCGTCGGAAGCAAAGTTGTACCTTCTAGCAGCCCGACAACACGTAGGTACCAAAACTGTCTATCACTCACCGCCCACGCTGCGTCTCCGTAATTTGTACAACAAATATGCCTTACGAGTGTAATTATTTCTACTTTCTATATTTAGAATCTAAGCGAAACAGAAAATATGTTTATTTTTACTGCCAGAGATCGTTTACATTATAAATAATTACATACTTTCTTACTTACGGTTATGTTTGAGTTCACGATATCAAATAAGCGAACCGATTGCACTGTTGGTTGCTACGACGTAGCAGTCGTTTGCTACGTCTCGTAGTAACACTGCAATTTTACTATACTCCATTTATGTAAATAACGGAGAAATAACGTAAGTTATTGTGTACTATTGTTCAAATGACTGTACTTTAGAGTTATTTTTTTTAATGTAAATCGCAAATAAATTATTTCGCTTTGTATTTATCGTGAAATAACAGAGTTTATTATATTTACGTTTACACCGTTATTTTTGTAAGGAGTATAGTTTAAGATGAGTGTGACGTAGTGAGTGTTATTAGTTTATACCATATCAAAGTAGTGATGGTACTGTACCTACGACGACTCGACATCACGACTGCTACGCCGTAGTAACTTTGCATTGTGGCTACGCATACCCTACTACTACGCTTTCGTAGCCAATTTTCAAATGAATTAAATCTTTGATTTGTTGAAATGTCCTTTAACGCATACGCTTAAAATCGCGGCAACAGCTTGATCACTTCAACGGCAAAATGATCGCCAATAAATCGCCCGTCTGAACTCGTTTACCAGGCTATTTTGCACAAGTGCCCACAAAAGCGACGGGTCAGCACGCGATTATCGACGCAGGGCGGACAATGCCGTGAATAATTATTCAATTTGTTTCCCTTACAGCGACGCCCTCAACCAGCATGTAAAGTAGGCTCTCGTTTAACGGTGACTTTATTCTTGAAATTAAATTTTATTTGAACAATTTTATAGACACTGCATCTGGTGTCAGTTAACAGAACGGTTGCTTGAAACTTTCAGCTCTTTTTCATAGCCTTAATTGTTGTTTACTCGTGTAATTGGATTATGAATGTCCTTTTCTATACAAGCGCAATCAGCAGCAAAAAACGAAAGAACCTATTTTAGTTTATAAATAACAAAAATGGTATAGTCGACCGTACATTATCATTTTGACCGTAAGTAGACCTAGCGTAGTACGGAGTTTCAATAGAATACGAAGCCAGCTTATACTGGGTTTGTTTCCACTGAATGACGTGAAGTCTACTGCCTCAACATCAGCAGTAGCGTTTGCGACCACTAGACTAACGAGGCAGTCAATTAAATTAATTTATCTAATATACGATATAACGCTATCTATTACACAAAGCAAAATAGCACAAAGATGACCGAACTGTCGAGTCGAAGGCGTTTAATTTCTTATTATTCAAATTCCATTAATTAATTCACTACAGACCCGAATGGAATGCTTTTTAATTAGGACGTCCTCTTGCTTAGGAGCTAAACGTGAATCTTTTGACCTTAGGCCAGTGATACAGCTGCTGAAAATTACGTCGCGTAATTCGGCGCAGGAATATAACACACCGATGAAAATTATTCGTCGTATCTTTCTACACAAAAAACTTGAATTTTCATGTTATGCCACCAAGTTATTTTTCACTTTGTAGTGTTTTTTTTTACGTCGTTTATTTTTTTTGTTAAAAGTTTTTATTTTTCACTTTTTAGTTGTGGTACCTACCCCACACAAATTCGAATACCACACGACCTGCTGATGTTATTGTAAATAACAGTGACAGGAACTTAGAACTTCATCCACATAGGCTAAGTGGGCAAAATACGTATTATTCTAATTCGAAAACTACCCAAGCAAAGTTAATAAAATGTATAAAGGACCACCGCGCAAGCTTCCTCTACCAAATGATTTTTTTTTTTTTTAATCCGTCCACAATTGACGAAAACATCGATGGACATAAATAAAAAAAAATATACATACGCTACGAACATAGAACCTCCTCCTTTTTGGAAGTCTGTTAAAAATACAAAGAAGGTTGAAGTTGCAACCGACTTATAGTAGTAAAAATAGTTTCAAGCTTTTTCGCTAGAAACGATTTTTCACGATTGCGTCAAAGCGCCATGTAATTACCGCCTGATGTGTTGCTGTTAATTTAAAAAAAGCCTTGTTCATCTCAGCCGAAGTTCCGTCGCGTAATTTCGGTTCGTGTGTCGCTCCACCAGTTTAATTACTCAACAAGTGATTATTTACTATCATAGACCGGCCGCTCTAGACATCTATGAATAGTTCCATAGAGCTGTATAGTGCTTGCTATATCCCTTGGGTCTGCTTGAAACGCTACAAGATCCAGACAGATACTCCGAAGTCCCAATAGCGTTGGTTTGCACTGCACAGTACCAATTGAAGCGTATGTTGCCACCGCAGCACTTGATAGATGTGTAATTACTCGCGCGCATATACAATGCAATAGTACGAGGAATCAGTGATATCGATACTCTGATAAACATTAATCAATTACAAGTGAAGCTAATGGTAACGTTATGTGATTATTAAACTTAAAGCCGTAGAGTTAATTTATTTATTCACGAGGCCACTACAACAGGTAACAATCACAGTATATCACTAGGTTCACATTATAGGTTTCAACCTGATTATCACCCAAAGCGCGACATGACGAGCAACAAAAATAACAATGATGACAACTATAGTAAAAAGCTTAGTTCACAATTAGTTCTTAGGCAGGGAATGTGTAGACGACCAAACATGCTATAATTGACACGTTACATTATTTAAAGAAAACAGTATATACAGGCTGGCAGGCACATTGACGTCCAAACATAAAATTTAGTTCCCTCGTATCGTGGGGTATCTTTTGTAGTTTTCGAGTTATGTTTTTTTTTCTGAATTTTTGAAATTTTTTGACTTGTCCAATTTAAAAATACTTTTAATACGAATTTTTTCACATAAGACCAACATTTTCATAACTTTTATCACAGTTACGAAGCTGATTATTTTATGCATAATAGAAATCCTTATGAAGAATCATTTGCAAAAAAAAAACTCGTAAAAGTCTTTTTAAATTGGTTGGGTCAAAAATTCTCAAAAATTCAGAAAAAAAAATCATAACTCGAAAACTATGAAAACTCGCGGAACATACATGGGGGTGTTTCGAATACCCCACAATACGAGGGAACTAAATTATTTTTTTTGGACGTCAATGTTCCAGCCATTCTGTATAACGTTACAAGATTATAAAGAAAGCACATACATGTCTTTTGACAGCAGTGGAACGAGAATCGTAAATGTCAATACTATTATTGTATTTTGAAATTTCATTGTAAAGTTGACACATTCTAATGATAGGGTTCTAATATGAGGTGTTATTAGTAAAGACTAAAACGCGGATCGATTTTTCATGAAAAATCAATTATTATTTAATATAATATTTGTTTACAAGTTTATAGTGAAACATGTACCACTAGCTTTTGCCTGCGGCTTCGCTCGCGTGGATGTCGGAAAATATCTCACGGAAACGAATTTCGAAAAAACCTTCCTTATTCCTTGTCTACATTATAAAGGAAATCTCTGTGCAAAATTTCAGCTTTCTAGGTCCAAGGGTTTTGGCTGGGCGTTGATGAGTCAGTCAGTCAGTCAGGACTTTTCTTTTTATTAAATAGATGCTTCTGGCAAATAATTAATTACTTTCACTTCGACTTTCAATAGTCAATTAACTTCTACCTAAAGAATAAATAGGTTTGACGTTTATTCTATACAAAAGATTATTCTTCAGTTAAAAGTTAACTAACAAGTTACGTTGACACTTTGACAAGGACATCAAAAAGAGTTTTTTGATAGATGGGTCTACATTCATAACATTAGGGCAGCTTATCTCTGAAACTTAATAATTTACTCAATTGAGATTACATAATCGGCTCGTTGGTTTAGTGTTCGCAAGCGCTACTGCTGAGCATGAGGTCCTGGGTTCGATTCCCAGGTCGGGCAAAGTGTCATTAAGTTTTTTTTTCCATTAAATTAGGAATTTCGCAGTAGCAGCCCTGAATCTAGACTTGTGCCCGGTTGATGGCAATAGGCTCGCCCCCTATTACATGGGACGTAAACATAACTGGCGAAATGTGAGGTATACAAGGCGTGATATTATATTATGTATGTTAGAACAACAATGTCAATTTCAAAATTGTATGTATAAGGAACACCTTAGGTACTGTGTTCGCTGCCCATACTAGCCTCTAATAGAAAGAAAGAAGTAATATTCTTTACCGGGTGCCAAATTGTTCATATCTTAATAAAAAAGTATCTTAATTTTTCGAACGTTTAGGTCAAAATGGCTGGTTGTAGAAATGTCCTGATTTAAAAATATTTTTCCTGGAATTCTTTAACAGACTTGGCTCGTAATTTTATTCAAATAAGATTTTTATTGAATTCTTTTGTCTTTTCTCAATACACAACATTGAATAAAGCTATCCTAACAATTATAATGTGTTTCTGTCAAATTAAACTTTCAGTTTTTTTTTTCCATTCGCTTTCTTCATGTTAACGGGTCATCTAGTCAGAACGACAGCCTTCTTAATAAGTTAAAAATGCAATGGCAATCGCACACGGCAATAGAATCTACATACCACAAAATCTACCTAATACTAGTGCTCTGAAAACTTTCTTTGTGTTTGTTTGCGATGGCCAAGTCATTTTATTTATTAAAAAAATAAAGATAAAAAAAAAAAACTAAATTACTAACGATGTCTAATATTGATACGGTCACTATAAAAGGTTGTTAGTAAAGTAATTAGGTAACAATTTATGACACAGTTGTTGGGTAGCTAATGTTCCCATAGATAGGTAGGTACTGAATAAATTAACCGACTTGGTTTTACATTAGATCCTACAAATTTTGCGGTAAAAGAACTGCGTTGCGAGACGTGCATTTTTTCTTATTATCATTTTTTATGTTTTTGGTGGGATTTAACTTACTGATAAGGCTGTCGTCGTTAACAAGTTCTTGAATATATCGCTACAACTGCCAAAATCATCTCCTTCAACATGTTATTAATACACACACCAGTTACTCACGTCACTGCCTAAATAATACAGTTCTGCGCAAACAAGGAAAAACTGGAGAATCATGACAAATGCCCACACAAATTGTAGGAGCCGTTGAAAAAGTGAAGCCACCAAAGATTAATGAGAGCCAATAAGGAAGCCTTTGTGCGTTTGCATTTCATTAGGAGAAGTTCGATCGTCAGTGTGGCAAATATTGTTGGTGAACCGGGTGATATACATAAGTATAATTATATACCCCTACGATACTACGATGCATGCCTGTGACGTGTGCAGTTTAGTGGACTGCAATTCGTAACTTATTTTCGGTATAAGAGTCAATAGTCAGAGTCAAAAGTTGTCTCGAAACTTTGTGATTGTGTTGTGTTCTGATTCTTGAACCATTTCGAATACAACTCACAGCAAAAAATTATACAGAATTACAGAACATTACACATCAAATAATGTAGGTAATATGTGCGGCCATGTAGAAGGCATCTGACTTTCAGATAGAAACGTATATTAATGACAAAGACGACGCTCAACAGCCCGAACTTTTCTTAACGGCTGCACTGTAATCTACAAGATTACAAAAAAAAAGTTGAAACAACAAAAACAAAAGAAACACAGCTAATAAAAACAAATTCATGTTCATTCTCTTCAACGAAAAGGACACATAAACAATGTTGATACCCAAAAGACATAAACAGTTCGTTATTATCGAACGCTTCTCGTACCTAAGTGGATACGTTACGCTCTCGTACGATACGATACTGTACCGTACGAGAGCACGTCAATTTTACGTACGGGGGAAACAGAAGTGTAAGTGGTCCCGCGAGATCAGACACTTCATACGTTCAATTGCATATGAATGAGTTTCGATGGCTCGGTAAATAAACCACTTGTTTCTGTCAACAACGTTTATGCTTTATTTAAATTGTGTAATGTGTTGTTCTTTTTTTGTTAAGGGTAATATGATGATGTGACACACTTGGTACTTCAATAGTACTTCATTTCTTAGTACTTAGGTATATGTACTTGAAATGATAGGGGGTCAGAATCGAATAATTTACGACGTGTAAAATGAAACGGTATCATTTATCTCATGTTTCATTTTTTATGAAAATTCCTGACACATTAAAAATAACAATATTAGCGCTGGTATTCTGCATTAGAACACGATATTTTTTGTTGTAATTTTATACTGGATGACGCTGATGAATAGCTCTACCCTATACCTACAATACTGGCTGTAGAACTAAATATGTAATATACGTAGTGCACCTACGTTAATTAACAGACAGACATTAACTGCGAATTAATTACCACAAAGCGAATCGCTCTTCAAAACGTATCTGTATTAGCATTTTGAAACGCTATCAGGATTGCATCAATTGACAATAATTATTCAAACTCAAAGGGAACAATTTGGCTTAACCAAACTATACTACATTATCCCCAACGGGTTAAGGGAAACTAAACATTAGCGTAGTATCACATCTGCTGTAAATTACGTGACTGCTTTTAAAAATATATACATCAAATCAGGCTGAAACTACGTCGCTAACTTTCACAGTAAATTAAACACGCCGAATTCACACGTCGCGTAATTTTCGGCAGGTGAACCGCTACACTAAGATAAACTGAATACAAATGACGTCACTTGTATGTGGAACGTTCATATTTAATACAAAGTTCAATAATAATAATAAATAAATAAATAAAATGTTTATTTCAATAACTTAAAAATACGTTTACATTAGGTACCTATATTGGGAATAAATATACTTGTGTTAGGAAGTTCCGCTCTTCCACTAGCTACATTATAAGCCATTGAAGAGACATTCATTTTAGTAAGTATTATCAATGGTCGAAAGGCTAAATTAAAAGAACTGAACATTAAAAAAAAAAATGTTAAGTAATATTGAATAAATCACGAACATATTCTCAGTTAATCATTAAAATCAACATTAATAAGTTTTTTTTTTTTATGGAGAATGGCTATTTCTCATGTCCGTTTGAATGAGGCCTGCTGTAGAAAATAGTCTCTCAGATGATACAGAACTGATTTGGAAACTTAAGAACTTTTGTGCCAATCTAATACGCGTTTACTTAGGAGATTTAAACGCGCGTTTGTATTGTATCGATGTATAGGCAAATAAATATCGTCAATTTATCGGAAACATCAAAATATGGCCCCCTATCGGATGCACCCCTAGTATAAACTACACTCCTAATAGACCTGAAAAAACGAAAAAATACGGAAAAAGAAAGTTATAAATCTATATCGGTAGACTATCTAAATAGACAAAGGAGGCTATCATTAAACTTTCATTGCCATTTGGCCGCTGTACGATTTCCTAGCAAATAAGTCAACCACAAAAGGAAAGTTTTTTTTGTAAGGATAACTTTTCCTTCATATCAAGTGAACCAATGAAACGATTGGTTCTCTTGTTGGATTGTATGTTGAGAGTAGTGAATACTAGTTCCAAACATATATTTCGTGTAAAAAAGCTTGCTGAATCCCAGCCCAGGCCATCTCCATCCATACCCAGGCATCTGTATTACTTCATCGTCATTACCATTTCAGCCGAAAGAGGCAGTCCTTGGGGGAGGCCTATGTCCACTGCTAAACATAGGCCCTCCCCCAAGCGCTGCCACTTCGTTTGGTTCTGTGCTTCCCGCATCCAGCGGATTCCTGCGGCCTTCACAAGGTCATCCACATCCAAGGTCCACCTTGTGGGAGGCCTTACAACGCTACATCTTCCGGTACGCGGTTGCCACTCCAGAACCTTTCGGCCCCATCGGGCATCTGTTCTGCGATCAATGTGCCCTGCCCACACCACCTGTCCATCGTGATTGCTGTCACCTAACTCACTATTATGTATGTTACAATATTATGTATAAATTCCTAAACCTAAGCGTATTTAATTTAATCTCAATAGTTAATAATGTAACAATTTAATTATTTCTGAATAATTAAAAATTGGGAACCTGGGTAACTTAATTTAAAAATTTGGGTCTGCAAACCCTACATATGAGTTCAATCTTATATTATGTAACCATTAAATTTGTAGTCACTCTAACTATCACACATGTTGTATGTTAAAAGAGGTGATTTGCCTGTTTAACCTTGGTCGGATTATGTTAGTTTACATTTAGAATATGATCTTTTTGTTACCTTGTATTGAACTTTCTGTTAATAAAGACCTTTAGAAATCAAAAATCAATGTGCCCTGCCCAGTGCCACTTAGGTTTGGCAATTCTTCGGGCCATGTCCATTACCTTGGTTCTCCTGCGGATCTCTTCTTTTCTGATTCGATAACGTAGGGAAACTCCAAGCATAGCCCTTTCCATTGCCATCCATTGTCTCTCCATAGTCATTTTTACTTAAACGTTTTGAATTCTTGCTTGCGAGCATGTTAAGCCGTTGGTCTCAGATGTCATTTGTGGATCTTTGACAGTCGTTACGAGTCTTTAGAAGCCCGTAAGTCTGACAACTAATCTTACCAAGGGGTATCGTATTACCCAGTTACTGGGTTGTGGAGGTCAGATAGGCGGTCGCTCCATGCAAAATACTGGTATTCAGCTGCATCCGGCAAGACTGGAAGCCGACCCCAACATTGTTGGGAAAAGGATAGGTAGATTTATTGAATTCTTACTTGCGGGCTTTTATTACTTTATTTAAATTACCTTCTTTCCATTGTGTGCGTGTATGTATGAACGTGGACGAAGCAACAGGAGTAAGGAAGAATCGTAACAGGTGGTGTGTTGTAGTTTCTGCTTACCTCCCATGGGAAAAAGCGTGAGTTTATGTAAGTATGTGTGTATTAATTAATTAGCGTATGAAGGCTTCTTGGAAACCTTAAAATACACGATATTTAAAAGGCTGAAAACATAATATAGATACCTATGTGGTTTTGGGAAATAGTAAAGTAGGTAACGTTCATTAAGGCGAAAATTCAAGTATCATTTTCCAACTCCAAGAATACGGATAAAGTATAAAGGTTCAGGTTAGGGGTTGCTGTGGTTTTCTCCGAATTTTATATTTTTCTTTCTCCCAAATTACATGTTTATTTCATTATTGAGAATGCTGTTTTCGTTTTTTAGACAAATGTCCTTCCCTTTTTAGGGTTCCGTACCCGACGAGTGGCAAACGAAACCTATATTACTAACCCTCTAGCGCCTAAATGAGTAAATAAAACCAATTATACACAACTAGAAAGAGAGAAAGAATATTTGGGGTCGGCGCAACGTGTAGGTATGTATTTTTCATCAATACTTCTCTATTACTCGTCATGTCGGTAGTCACCCCCTTTCTAGCCATATCATCTTTCACACAGCCCATCCATCTTGTCTTTGGTTTTCCCCACTCGTACAGTCATCCACATTCATACCCAAAACTTTGCTGATGACATTTCCCTCATTCTTCCGCATCACATGCCTATACCATGACAACCTATTTCCACACAACTTTTCAGTCACCGGTGTCACTTTTAGACTTCCTCTTATACTCATTTCTTATTGTATCCATTGGCGTAACACCACACCACACATCATCCCTCTTAGCATTCTCATCTAAACTGCATGCAATTGCCTTTCATTCAACCCTTTTGTGGCCCAAAATTCTGATCCATACAAGACAGCAGGTCTAATAACAACGCTGATTACTATAATTAATTCTTCTGTTAGTTATGTCAACCGCTCCACCCACTTGTTACCAAGCAATTTTCAGTATTTAATTAAAGCCTTGATACATAATAGGTACTTCATTAAGACGGCTTTAATAGGTACAATGTGTTAAATAGCAACTACCAAGCAAAGTAAACATAAATGACGGGTACAGACTGGAGCACAAAGGGCTTACAAAAATTAGAGCTCTCTGTGAGAAAAGACACATCTGACTACAAGTGAAGGGACCTGACTGGCAATCTGGCAATCTGGGTGAAGGGATCTGACTGGCAATAGACTCGCCCCTACTAGATAAAATACTCTTTATTATGTACACTATAAAACATTACATGGGACTTAAACATAACTGGCGAATTGTGTATCGGCGTATCCCTTCGGAAAATATCTTGGACATGGCTAGTATTAGGAGCCTTCTTTATCTAGAGCCCTAAACTTGGGCAGCCTACATGAAGATAAGAAAATAAAAAGAAAACAAAGTTGTGCTGTAGATACTTACCTTATTTTTTTGACGTTTAAGCTTGTTTCAACTTTTATAGGGGTTACTTGTGAAAAAAAGTTTATAGCCCTTTTTATGTACCCTTCGTAAAAACTTATGCACAAAACAATAATAAATGGTGGCATATCAAATATAGGTTTTCTTTATTCGCGCTCAACTACCAACTTACCAGTTGAGGCAAGACTGCCTTCATTCAGCCCCTTATCTGTCAGTCTGGACACTGACATGACGACTTGATGACGGTCGAGAGTCATAGCTTAGTGGCGCAGGAGCATCCTAACTTTGATTGACAATGTTACGCTACAAAATAAGATTAAGATTAAGGAGATCTAGGATCAGTTGACCATTACGTATACAACTAACATTTACGTATAACAAATGGCATTTATCTGTGCTCAATGAAGAATTGTGGCATCGTTTTGATGCTTTATGCAGCTAAAAACATATTTTTAGCTCCATAAACCTAACACTATTTTAGTTATCTTTTTCTGTTTATTCAGTAAGCATACTTACAGCACGCCTGTTTTCCCCGAAGGGTTGGGCAGAGTTCACCCACATTTGCCTGTTATGTTTAGATCCCGATGTAAGGCGAGCCTATTTTAATCATCAGGACAGAAATCCAGACTCCGGGCTGCTACCGAGGGATTCCTGATGGAAAAACCCAAATGACACTTCTTCCAACCTGGGAATCTAACCCATGACCTCATTCTCAGCAGTAGCGCTTGCCACCACTAGACTAATGAGGCAATCATTCAGTGAGCACACGCGCGTTGCCGGAAAATTAACGAGCAATGTGATTTCAATGAATTTCAACCCTAGCAAAGAGAACTGACTAATTGAAATGTACGTAATTGGTAAATTACCTGTATCTAACCCATACCGCTCGTAAACGATACCACAGCGCGCAGTGATAAATGACAGCGTAACCTCACTTTCAAACGTTTTACAGTAGTTACAAATAAAGGATTTTTTTAACGCAAATGAAAGCTACCCCAAATACAGCATTTTGAATAAAAAGAACATGATAAGAAATAATGGAAACTGACAAAGTTGACTGACAAAAACGACGATATGAGACAACTTGACAAAAAATAGTAAAAACTATCAGCCTTTTCCCACGTATGTCGGGGTCGGCTTCCAGTGTAACTGAAGCTGGATACCAGTATTTTACATGGAGCGACTGCCTGTCTGTTTTCAATATAGGTACCTACCAAAAATACCAAAGTATACCTACATCAAATACAAATACGTAAGAGGTTATGTTACTCGCATGTAACAAAGCTGAACGGAATAAATGGGAAACCAGTAATTCGTCAGCCATATTTCAACGATAGAATCGTAAAAGTAGATCGGGTGAAAAGCTTGCTGCTTGTGCACAAGCAAGCAAGTGATTACCTACACTACGCGTTGTAATGTTTACAGAAATAATAGATCTCAATATAAATTAAATGTTTTAATTAACTTAATTAATGTTTATAAACATAATATTATTTTAATTTAATTTTTATTTTAAATTTTATTTTTTTACTTTTTCCTGTGTATAGTTTTGTATTAGCTTTACGCCATTGTAATATCGAGTTAAATTTATGGCACGCAAATAAAGATATATTATGAATATGGAAAAACTATTATTACCTACATACCAACATCACGCCTAGTACGATTATAAAAACTTAATATTAACTATGGCCGCTCTATAGCAAACTGTAACAACTCGCTCGGGGTCAACGGCAGCAGAGGGCTTAGACAAAATGACATTCAATCAGCGATAACGATGATGGGAAAGTCAAAAATGAATGGGACTGACATAAGCTACCGATACGTTAATGTCAATCCTGTTGAAATTCTTTGTAGAAATAAAAAACGCTTTGAAAGCGATTTCCTCTTGTCTAGGCCTTCATTAGACGCACGAACTATATGAAAAAAAAAAAACGTGGTTGGAACGTGGTTTGGAAAATGATACTTCTTTTTTAGTTTTATCATGATTTGATATCGATCCCCACCATGTCTGTGAAGTTGTGTAATTGGACCCTGGACTAATCTAGTATTTGTATTTCAATAAATATTTACCTGTTTCCAGCCAGGTCAAACTAAAATCTCCGTCATACCCGAATTGCGCTGCGAACTCGATTCACAGGGCACTCTCAGTACACCGCAACAACTCTCGAACGCTCAGCCGTGCCGCCGCGCGCCGCCGTGGGCACGATGATACTCAACTTTAACTCAATGTAGGTCGGAATCATTCGGTCTTTCACGACGGCTTCTATGTTTCCACTTATACACTGAAATGAACGTAAAATTGTGTTGTGAAAGCAGCTGATATGGCTGGCTATATTTTGAAATGTTTAGTTCGTTGAAATTTATATTTGATCACTTTTAAATATGACAGTAACGAGGGTGACAGAAATTATGAATAGAAAACAATAATTTTAAAAGTTGGGAAATATTACAAAACATTGAAAATGTGTAACATGTTATTGTAAATATCAAACACGGTAAGTAACGATCATGAAAAGCAAACAAATAGCAATTTAAGACTTTTGAATATCGTCCAAATAATGAACAGTAAAGTACATAAACAAGAACAGAATAAAAAGCATAAACACACGAATGTAAATCGTCGCATCCAGCTTAGAAAACCAGAAAGGAAAAAAAATCAGCTGCCCACGCGAATGGCCAGCAAAAACTCCTGTGGTTAGTTTCCACGAAAAAAAGGAACACCCAAATGTCGTCCGGCTTAAACACAGTTTGCCACTCACCGTCAACATTTCAACTAGCCACAGTAGCCTCTCCAACATAACATTATGCATCAACATGAACGGGACACAGATGGCTAGTCACTTTTATGTGCACTCCGTTGGAAGCTTGGACTTTTATTGGAGGCACACTGACTGCTCGATGCAATTTATTACCTCTTTAGTAAAGTGTAGAACGAAATACTATTATAAAATATCTGATCTACATTTTATTTTTCAGTTCTACGTTGAAATTGTTACCCTTAAAACTGGATACCGTAAAATCTTATAAGTCGTAGTTATCGATGATCAATACAGTGATATTTAATTGATCCTTACCTATTTCAAATTAATATTCTTCTTCGTACCGTTAACCCATACCTCTTCAATTTTGTTTCATAACACAAATAATTACATACATGTGTTACCCCAATTTTCCCATTAAAATTGAAACTCTACTTATTTATGGTCCACATTTACGCTTCAAAAACAACCCCAACTTTTCATTCAAATGTTATAAGTCTGAAAGGGTTGAAGGGTTTTCGAAATTACTTTCAGTGGGTTCAGGTCGGAAATTAAGCCATATTTCACTGTGAATCTAGGCTATTTATAATGTACTAGAACACTTACGTAACCTTCGTGTGTGTATACTTAGTTCTTGAGGTAAATAAGACATCACTTGACTCACTAGGGAATAATAACGTTGTATGGAACTCTGGATATTAGGTAGTCTAGTACTGAAACTGCAATACTACCTGTATTGCAGTTTCAGTACGACTGTGAAAATTAGTCGTCTTGACTAAAGTCCAACACACTAAAGGCTCGTGCATACTGGCGCGACTTGTCACTCGACGCGACACTGGTAAATTGTTCTACCGTGAAATTTTCTTAGGAATTGTATTATTAAAGTCGCGTCGCTCCTGTTTGTAGGATCCTTTAATAGTGAGATCGTAGTCTTTTATTACATATAAGGTGCTATAAAAATATCTGCCACGGCTGCAATGGGAGATAGTATTGTGTTTATAGATTACAATAGTAAAGATAAATTATTGATCATGTGTCATATTTTTTTTCATACAAAAAATTGTACGTATAAATTTGCAAGTGACGAACTAGTCAGCTAATTTCAGTTTTCATTCACAGAACAGATGGAAAGAGATAGCAGTTGTTTTCATTGACGAAGTGCACTTCGCGCGTAATTTGTGAACCACGTTATGCAGAGTAGAGTCAATGTTTATTTAACTACTTTATTTTCTCAAATTGATTTAACTGTGCCGGGGTACGAAATTTCTTCACTATTGTTATCTTTAAACACAATACTACCTCTCATTAAAGCCGTGGCAGATATTTTTATAGCACCTTATATTTATAAACGTTGATGAAAATACTATAGTTAGACATAGACATAATATAATTTTCAATTTAAATGTATTTCTTTAATATGATTTATAATAATTTTTAATTTAGTTTAATTGTATGATTGTATTGTTTGATTGTATTATTGATGTTTTATTGTTTGTTTTATTGTCTATTGATTGCTGTTTAATTGTTGCTGTGTAGGATCATAAAATATAATAGAATATGTTTTACAATAAATATGTATATTCTTTTCTATTCTATGATCCTAAGTTGATTGAAATAAATAAATAATAATATCAGTCTGTCAGTCACAGTCACAGGTATTTGATATACCTAAGTTTTTGTCATGTGCAGTTTTAGCGTGCTTAAACACTACATGTAACTAAGTACTAGTAAATACGTGGTCTGAGGCCTTAGTGTAGGTAAGTTTGCAAGCGAGTAAACGTAAATATAGCGTTAAAATTTGACTGATAAATCTTATTGCTAAGAATATAACGGTGAGAATAAAAGTCTTAACGCAAACGCGATAGTTACGTTTACTCACTTGCAAACTTACACTAAGGCCTCTGATACCTACAAGACGCTCTCAAAGTGTGAAGTAGATTTTGTAGACACGTATTCACAACTCGGCAGTATATTCTGTTATTCAATAAACAATGGGTTGTGCTATCTCGGTCCGGCGGCGTCAGAACTTCGGAGACGGTTTTACATGGCCGCTGTATCGGAAAGACAAGCGCACATTACAACCGTGTCGGGCCGGACCGCATCGCATATCAATTCGATACTTAATGCGTGGTACGGCGAAGCATCGCACACTGTTGGATTGTGCGATGTTAAATATAAAAGAAAATAAATATAACGAAAATGGTGTAGATATTTTTGCGTTGCGATGCGTTGCGGCTCGCCCAAATGTGCGTCAGCCTTTATGCTATCAACTATAACTTTTATTAGCTTTTTATTTTATAGCTCTTTCTTTTATTTTACATTTTAAACAAGGCAAAAATGACGCATTGAAGCGCTAATCCATACTCGCTATCCGGATCCAGTTTTTAAAAGCCTGAATTTCAATGAAAAATATCTCAATTGAAGTATTTATAGTAATAATATATTTTTTTACTTAACTTTATTTATTTAAAGGATCGAGTGGATATGCTAACAATTTGTAATAATACCGACATGACTACAATATTCTGTCTGTGTGTAAATTATTAAACAATTAAGCAGATACAAATAGTTATAGTGAACTATTTAATCCAATTCACAACTACCTTCGCAAGTTTAATTCCTACAAACTATCAATATTGGGACTCAACAATATTAAATTATGTAAAACCAACTTTCCTTTAATCTCGGTGTGACTATGTTTTAACTTACCAAGTATCTGCTTGTTCTTGTGTAATAAAGTATTTCGTGATCGTGAGATTTATTTGATACTAGGTAGGTGTACACGTGCCTACGGCTCCAATTACCTCCGAACTTAATAGACTACCGACCTACCTACGCAAAATCCAGCCGAACCACTTTTTTCAGCAGAACCATGACTGAACTAAGGAATAATAACATTTCTTTAGTTTTTGTATTGTATTCGAGAAATCTCACACCTTATATTTTACTTCCCAGCAATGAATAAAGACAGAATTATACATAACAAAAGAAATAAAAACAGAAATAAATAAAGAATCCGCTTGTAAGAACAAAAATAACATTAATAAATACGTTATTTGGCTAAGAATCGTCCGCATAATAATGGGGCGGAAGATAAATAAAAATACTTCGGTAATCCGCAGGTCAAAACAAAGTCAAAGGAAACTGTCAATGCTAAACTGTATAACACTTATCCACGCCATCCATTGTTTATTTCGTGGCCCTTATCGAATTAGGGGGAAGTTTGCGAGAAATTACATTAACAGCGAAGAGGACGGGCGACGAGCGTTTTAACTTAATGGCCATCCCTCGGACTCCCTTGTCGTCACTTAGCCACGACTCACCGCCCAATAAAAGAAAATGTGGACCACTCGCCAACTTGCCCGAATGGACCAGCTCGCACTTGCAAACCGCACACATTATACGAACCGAAGCCAGATACACTTTTTTATCCTTTTGGATCGGAAATCCTTTGAATTTATGTATAGTCGAGACAGTATCAATATTTTCCTAAAAGTCTTTTGGAAACAACACTAAAATTATTTCTTATTTCATTTTTCTGGATACAAAAGTTGGATGCATTTATAAGTTGAGATGTGACTTTGCTGTTATGGTTATGTCTTAAATACGGTCGTATTGAATAGGAAAAAGTTTGTTAATGATACACGAAAATACAAGCTTAATGGCACTCAGGACAGGAGATTAAAAACATAAGGATCGTGATACTTTTTTTAAGAGGTGATTTTTCAATCGTTAGATTACTTATATCTGAGGACTAAATACGGCGGTTTGACATATTTTCTATACAAAAGCTGTCAAAAACGTCAAACATATTCCCGTGATAAAAGTTATTTGACGTTTGAAATATCGGCCCTAAAAAGAATAAAATGAAAAGAATTCTATACCACTAACTTAAAAAAAAAAATATAGTAAACGACTTTACTGATAAAATGTTACATCAATAATGTAGGTACTAAATACATGGATAGGTACAGGACTTGAAACACCGGTATTTTTGGGAACTGGTACCATTGGCCTTGGTGTGATACCGGTACTAGACGTAGTACCTACCTGTACTATTGGTATTAAACCTCATCAGTATAAGTACTGTATGGGTACCAAAACCAGTACGAAGCACATATGTCCGTAAGTTAGAGTGAGAAAACAGATATAGTAAATAAAAAGGTTAGGTGTTACAAAAATAACTCCAAGGTACAAACATGACAATTTTAGTACGCGACGGGTAGCTAAATTTGGTACCGGTACTTGTTAGGTGGAGTACCGGTACCCGTCTGGAATCGGTATATGTCTGGAACCGGTATCCATCTGGAACCGGTATCCATCTGGAACCCAGGTACTGAAACGGCAAAGAACCGCTCAGTACCGGTACAGAACCTATACTTTTGGTACCAGTTCCAAGCCTGGATAGGTATCTATATTTCGTCACACAAGATTTAACTCAAACACGAGAGATTAACACAACACAATACTATTACGTCTCTCAAATGACTGCTTCGGTAATTAAACAAAACGGTAGCTCAAAGCTAAATGAATAATCAGAAGTGTTCAACATCAATGGGTTTTAACACCTTAATCTCGAGCGAACATCACGAAGTGACGACACAATGAATAGGAGGACGAATTCTATTTGATAATCGGGAAAGGGTGTCTAAATAGTTTTGCACGATAGGATATTATAATATGGTAATGGTTTTTATACATATATTACACTATGAAAGAGTATGGATGAAAACTTTATTACTAACAATAAATTGCTTACACTACACAATTATTACACAACTAATTATTTGCATTAGGTACTAAATTAAATGACTAACAAAACGACACTTAGGTGTGTAAGTACCTACTCGTCCACATCGCAATCATCCGGAAACGTTCCCAGACGACTGGCAGCATTGCCACGTTGAATGGTAATGCTAATCCTTTGGCTAAAGAACGAGCCAGCACTCTCACACATGAAGAATATCAGAAATCTTGAGTTAAATATTTGTTTTTATCCACTGTCATATTCTAAAGTTGTAATAATGAAATCCGACAGACTTTATTCACGGGCCACTCTAATAAAAATAAAATAATTAGGAAACTGTGATAGAAAACTCAAATATGTATATTTGGAGTTATTAAAACACGAGTGTAAGTTTATATAATTATCCTATTTCTTGTGATTTTAATGAATTTGCTTTTAGATAAACATACAGTAATGTATGAAACTGTACATAACTTGGTTGAACAGTTTCTTAAACTACTAAAATTCAGTATTTTTTTAAGTAATGACAAAAAAATCTAAGGAAACGTTTAACGAGGAAAAAATTAAAAGTCTGACATATTTTCACAAAGATTGGGAAAAATAAAACATCGCATGATCGCACCTTTTGTTGATTGTTTCCGGCACGTGTCGCATGCCTGAGGTTCTAATAACAATGCCCAGTGTCTGTATTAAATTATATCAAACTTAATTTTGCCCGCGGCTTCGCTCGCGTGGAGTACAGAAGTAAAATTTATGCCAAGGGATCGCACCTACTATCGGGATAACAAGCATCCATCCAGCAAACAACCAATGGTAAGCATCATATAACTCTTACCATAGGTTAATTTATGATAAGGTACCCGAGTCCCAGAATCCAGATCCATTCAGCCGCTTAAACGTGATTGATTGATTAAATTAAATTCCTAGTGTATTAATAATTTAATTAGTTAATTATCAAACATCGAAACTCACAGACATGCAAAAATCACATTTATAATATTAATAGCGACCCCCCCTTAACTTGACAAAACATTGATATTTCTTTCTTACGCGAAAGTTTTATACATTAATATATTATACTTACACATAAACCTTCCGGAAAAATTCCTCTAAACCGCATCAAAATCTGTTACGTAGTTTAGAAGAACAACGCGGTCACACAGACAGACACGAAAAGCGACTTTATTTTATAATATGTATAAGTAACTGTTACAAAAGACACGGAAGCGGAAACAACAATCGATGATGTCGATAACAGCAAGGGCTTGTTTAGCAGAACGATCAGAAACACGATTATTGAGAGGCTCCATGAATATTCATTATCCAGATGTTCGGTTTTGTTCGGCCATGTCCGCCGCTCTAGTTCGGACATGAACTGAAAGGCTGAATATCCTATGAATCAATGTTAGATAAGACTGTCTTTACAATGCGGACGGGCCGTCAGGTCGAGTAATGTGTGTGTTGGGCTGGTAGGATGGTAGTGGCTGCGACATGCGAGCATAAGTTACGTATCTACTAACTATGCATGTGCTTTTGTATGTAGAGTACGTAGACTGATGTTTTATTTATGCATCGAGTTTGACAAAATATGTATCTTACACGTCCTTTAATCATTAAGTTCTCTGCTAGTGCTGATCGAGCACTTCTGTTAGTGACGAATTCACAATACCCAAAACTGTATGTGATATTTATTTGAGTAAGTTTTACTGAGATAGGTCGTTGAAATATTATACATCAATAAATTAATTAAATCGGTGTGTGTAATTTTCAGTCATTCTAATTACAAAGATTTTATTGTTATTGGTTTTAATTAAATACTAACTGTGCCTTTTTAATAAATAATATTTATTAAAAAGGCACAGTTAGTATTTAATTTAATGATGAGATGACAATGATAGTTAGGTATTTTGTTGTTCCTACCTATACATTATTTATTCCTTTCATGAGAAATGAACTTTTACTACAGCAATAATTTGTAGGTATCATCGACATAATCATAATCTTGGTTTCGTAGAGCTTTGGCAGTCGTTATGGGTACTGTGGGTAGTCAGAAGCCCAAATTTCTGTCAACCAGTCTTACCAAGAGGTATCGTATTACCCAGTAACTGGGTTGGGGAATTCAGATAGGCAGTCGTTCCATATAAAATACTGGTATTCAGCTGCATCCGTTTAGGCTGGACCCCGACATCGATGTAAATTGTAATGGTAAATTGACTAGTTTCTGGGCAAATCTTAGTACAAAATATATTCAATGTGTGGTTTGTGGTGTAGTGGTTTTTGGTTTGATATTAAAGTATAATCTCAAACCAAATACCCCTTAAAATAATTAAAACTTATAATAATTGCGTTCTTTTCCTTTTAAGCAACTATTAAGAAGGCAATCTTCAAAGCAATTGTTCCTAAAACCAGCAAAAAATGAAGCAATTAGCTCTAATTTAATTAAACGACGTCGAAAAGCTTTTCTATTTACCTAGATTTATTCACACAAGAGAATCTAGTGTAGTCGCACCGCGTTTCAAATTAACAAGCTGAAACTAGCTAGTTTGGAGTTCTCAATCGCGCACTTAATAGCTTGAAAGTGCATTTCATGAGATAGAATACGTGACTCAAAAAGATTTATTACCCCTGACTTAATGCAGGCAGTCTTCGGGCCGCCGGCGAAATTCATGCAGTCTAGATTCTAGATAGGGACCCGTGATTTAATTTATTCAATTATGTTAAGCAAGTGAACTATTGCTTGATTGCTTGGTTATTAATATCCTTGACCGTTTTGCTAAATTGTGTGACCTATGTTCTCCCATCTTCTTCTTTATCATAAAAATGAATTGCTCTTCGCTAGTCGCGCTAAAACTCGAGAACGGCTGGACCGATTTGGTTAATGTTGTTAAAAAGGTTTAAATGGAAAAAAATTGAAAATATGGAAAAATTGCTGTAGGTAGGGTAGGTAGGTAGGCAGGGTAGGGTAGGGTAGGTAGGTAGGCAGGGTAGGGTAGGGTAGGGTAGGGTAGGGTAGGGTAGGTAGGTAGGTAGGGTAGGTAGGCAGGGTAGGGAGGTAGGTAGGGTAGGGAGGTAGGTAGGGTAGGGAGGTAGGTAGGGTAGGGAGGTAGGTAGGGAAGGGTAGGTAGGGAGGTAGGTAGGGTAGGGTAGGTAAATAGGTAGGGTAGCGTAGGCAAGTAGGTAGGATAGGTTAACCTACCTATCCTACGAGTAGGTAGGATAGTTTATCTACCTATCCTACCTACTTAGCGCTTACTTACGAAGTGCGTAGCCAGGGCGGGCAGCTAGTTACTCATTATATTTACGATTGGTAAACATGTTTGTTTTTATTTGTGCTGAGAGGGAGTGGAAGGCCAAAGAAGAGATGGATGAATCGGTGAAGAATGATACGGAAGAAAAGGGAGTGTATGATAGCGTGACGGTTGACAGGGGAGACTGGAAGAAGACAAGGTGTTGCGCTGACCCCACGTAACATGTGACAGGGACAGGAAGATGATGATGTGCTGTAGTTTTTTTATTCACCAGTTGAGCTTTAGGGTTATGAGGAACAGGGTGTAAAGTTCTCTCATCCGCTGTAGAAAAGGGAGGATCCTCCGACCAGACGGGTGTTGTGTCTGGCGGGCAATTGCCCAAGGAGTGATGTCGGATAGTCTTATATATGTTAATGCGCGGTAAACTTAAATAGCGCGATGCAGGATTTGTGACGTCAGGTCTTTGATGCGTAGTTGGCATGTGGTGATGTAGATGCCGCCACAGAGCCATTATTAAATTGCATGTCTTATTACTTATCATAAGGTATCGTGATATTAAATCATCGCGAGAATTGTAGATAACCAATTTTTAATACAATTTAAATATCATTGCTTCTAGATTAATAATGACTTAAAACGTTTCGTGAGAGTTTAGCTTTTCATTTAATCTACAACAGATTAACCAAATTTCTATCTAAACAATAGGAAAACTCGCCGAGGCTGATATAACTAAGTTTTATATTATTGTAATTACTCTTTGTTGCAAACAAGATCCAACAATATTTACTGAGCACAAACAATCGCGATCCTACTTCGTACAAAGCTGAACTAGAGAATACTAAATGAGTTCCGAATCAAAGTTACAGGGATCTAAATGTTTCTATAAACAATATTTCCTTTTCCATGTTTACCGACCCTAACAAAATAGAACTGAATGTTTTTGAGTTTTAACAACGTTTTATTGACGAACCTTTTTGTTTGAGGTGAATCAAAGGTGCTTAGTTTAAAGCTGTGTTGTACCATCTCTGTTGTTGATAGTAAATTCAAGTTTTTTTGTTAGCAAATTCACAGTGTTGAAACAATGCAAATGTTAAACAAAGTCTTGCAGACCACACTGTAACCATTACTAGCAAATATTTTCCCTCATAATTTGGGTTCATGTTACAAATTGCGCCTCTTCGCACTAATTGGTAACGCCTAATTGGTAGTCGCTACAGAAAAATTACTTTCATCAACGAGCGAAGAGTTTCATAATTACTGCAATTAGGACCATTGCGGCGTTTTGTTCAAACGAGACGGCGGGATGGTGCGGACGTGTCGCGTGTACTAATTTATCATTTTTGTGGCGGTTCACAACCGCTTTGAATTAATTTGAGTCGTTGGTAACGCACGCACCCCCATCAACACAACCCCCACCCATTGCCCACGTGATCTATTGACACTCGTAAGCGGCGGTGCCCACACAAGATTTACAATTACCAGCAATTAGGTGATCCCCATAAAGTCAAACGACCCGACGAATTCTGATCACGTAGAACTTTCATGATGCGGAGGTAGTAAAATATACATGAACGATAAAAGCGAAATGCATCCCGTATTAGATGAAAGAGCAATCTTCTAATGCAACCACGGTATCACGGAATGAGATAGGAGTTAGCTGACGCTGTATGAACATAGAAAAAGCTGTGGAGCGCATTTCTGTTCATGAATCATTTTGTTTAGACTGTACATTGGAATTCACAGTTAGTAAATACCAACAATGGAAAATTAAACGAGACGAACAAAGAGAAAGTACAAAGAAAAGATAGGTAACCAAGTCCGCTATAAATTCGGAGTTTGTGTGAACGGTGCGGTGCGCGTTATGAAAAGTTACACGGGTGTGTACATCGTTTTATACTGATCTTGTACTATACGATATTACTTGGCTCGCTGCACACGACGACACTGTTTTACAAATATAAGGGAACATAATACTTCATTGAGCTACCTACTTAAAAAGCTTTGTGTGGGTTGTTTGACCGAAAATATATTGAACTGAAGCTAAAATTTGCAGCCTCTAAAACATTATTATGAATACATTGTAAAATACAGACCTAAAAGTAGGCATGTACTTACCTATTTATAATTATATAGCTTTATCGCTTACCTACAAATTAAAGCGTAAAGTGAAACTAAACCAGTATTAATTTCTACTGTAGCACACAATTCAACGAACAAACACACATCGTCGTATTCGTAATCCTCCATTTCAGTTTCATCTAGTTTCCCGAGTTCCCTGGACTTATTCCAAATGGATTAATTCGAGCCTGTTCAAGCCTTAATCTTTTTATTCACACTTCAGTAATAAACAAAAGTTTTACGTTCACGTCTAATTTAATAAATAATACCTATTATACAACAATTATACAATATCGCTTCTCTCTCTCACGAGTTTTGAAATAAAAAAATAAACCATGTAATGTCCGCGCCAAAATTTTAGAACCCGGCTCACCGTGTCGCATCGCATCGCCCGCCCGCGCTTTTATTTTGTTTTTGCTTCGCGTTTTTCTTGTTGCTCGGCTCTTAAGGGTCGTAGCGTGATGTTAAATCCTTCCTCGAGAATTGGGCTATCATAGCAAAAAAAAAAAAAAAAATCTGACTGGTAGTTCCAGAGATTACCGCGTTCAAACAAATAAAACAAACTCTTCAGTTTTATTATTAGTAGGTACTAGTCTCTGCCCGCGACTTCGTCCGCGTGAAATTTCGGCCCACCCGCGCTATTATTTCGATTTCACTTAGCGTTCTTTCTGACTTTTTTCCTTTTGCTCGGCTCTTTAGAGCCGTAGCGTGATTTTACATAGCCTATAACCTTCCTCAATTATGGTTTATTAAAATACTAAATAACCAAGTAACTGCGACCAACTTCGATATAACTGGTCGCAGTTCTAACCTAACCTTGCCCATTTGGTCGGGCTGCCTTATCACAAGCTAAGTAAAACGAACCAACTTTGAAAAAAGGCAAGAAACTTAAAAATATTGATGAATGATTTTTTAAACAATAAATGAGCCTCCTCATTTATTATTTAAAAAGACGAACATCATTAGAAGGTTAATAAGTTTTAGCGTATCAATTAAATATTTCCCTCATTGAAGGAGCAGAAACCGTCTCCGAAATTTGATTCTTTTTAATACTGATAATTAATAACTTCTTTATTTTGCATAAAATATGGTTCTTATAAAATATGGTCTTAAATACCGATATGAAGTTCCACATATTTTGCTTACTTACATATTTCTGCATGCAAAAAATACCATAATAATAAAATTATATAAAAAAAAACACTTCAATTGTTACTTTGAGATCATTTTTCAAATGAAGTTCGCGCAGATGCCATTCACACAATAATACCTATGACTCTATTCAACAATATCTTGTTCTTAGTTCAGTTCTCAATATCTTCTCTCAACTATTTTATTCCCAGCAGTCGCGTGTTGTGCGTTTGCCCTTACCTACTGCTCGTATCATTCACTCATTTAAAGTTAACACTGAGAAAGATCATGAAATATGAAGAGGCGTTCTGAATAATAAATGCTTTTTATATTGGATCCCGCCTCTGTCTCCATCTTGGTTTTATCGTAAGTGGATCGCATCGGTGAATATACAACCTTTAATAATGGATTTTTAAGTTTTATTTTATCCCATTTTTCTAGATGATCGATTTGATATTGTCGCTTAGGAATATTGTGGTGGGAATTCGAGAAGTAGAAAGAAAGATCTTGTTGACATGCTAGACAACATTTAATGTACTATAAATGTATATATATTATAAGTTATAATTATTTAAGCCTTAATTTTTTTTGAAGCATTTTAATATCTAAGCCCCAACAGTTAAATACAATACGGCCGATGAATCATGGCCGGTTCGAACTTTGCGCAGAAGGCTACGTAATAACATTTAAGAACCAAATGGTGACATGTTGTAAGTGTGAGTGAGAGAACATGCGTGAAAATTCGGATACGTTATGTTCAGAATAGCCTTGCATGATTCATCGGCTGTATTGTAGAGTATAATACTCTTTATTACGTACGCCATAAAAATTACAGATATGAATGATGAAATTTTACATAGGGTGACACAATAGGCAGAACACCCTGTATGAGACTAGAATAGAAAGCTTGTCTTACACCCTACAATTCAAATGGAAAAACAACAAAGTTTGTATATTCAAGAAACGCCTCGGTAATTTAATGTTTATTACGTAGTTCATTCATAATAAAACACACAAACCAACACAAATAAAACTAAAACCGACGCAATTTCAATTTTAACAGTAACAAAATCGTAAAAAGTAAACAAACCTTACCCTTCCTTCAACATTTTGCTTGCATGGAACATTTTGGTGCATTTTCCATCGTGGGGATAAAAGGAAAATGGATTAGCGGCTTTTAACTTGCCCACGAACTGACAGCGCGCTGTGCCCGGAACTCATACGGTGAAATTATTGTACCTAGGTAAACGACTGCATGGCTACCGATTTTACTCTGTAATATACTAATGGGAATTTTATGTAGAAATTTGGGCAGAAAAAAATATTATTTGTATATTTTTTAATGTTTGATTTATTTTCTGTTATGTATTTCTGTAGTGTTCAAGTAGGTATATATGATTATAGATAAATAAATTTAATGTGTTTTTTATGCTCAAAACTAAAGCTAGTAGTATTTTTCAGGCGGAGCTACAATCTACTACAACCTACCTAAGCAATTAATACTGTGATAAATTTTCATTTTATTTCAGTACCTACCTAAACAAGTTGTTAGGTACGTTCTTTATTGAGTAGAATGAGGGTTTAACGTAAGATAAGCTCTTAATATTTACCTGCATCAATTAATCTGCCTTGCCTTTTCCTAAAGCTGATGGGGTCAACTTTCAGTCTAACCGGACGCAGCTGAATATCAGTATTACACACGGAGTGACTGCCTATCTGACCCCTGATATTTACTTGCATACTCGTACGTATTATTCCATGTTTTTTTTAAATAATTTATATCAAAGTTTTCACTATATAAAAGCTAAGGGCCTGAAGTTTACCATCGATGCAAGCAAAAAATTGTTCGCTGCTAAAATCTGCACAACACAGCCGAAGGTAGCAAATGAAAAACAAACAATGTTTTATGTAACCTTTACACGAAAATAGCATAATGGAAACAGCAAAAACAATTGAAAAACTCTGTTTTCTTTACGTTATAGGAAACCTGGTAGCCCAGGAGCTCGAGGCATAACCTACAAAATATCAGTTACTAGCTTCTACCCGCGACATCGTCCGCGTGACAATTCTTGTTTTAACATAAAATATATCCTATGCCTCTCGGCAATATTGTTGACATGGTAAAATAGATATTCTTGTGCGATGACACATTTCGCATATTTTGGCATGAAAATATTAAAATCAAAGTAAGGTGCTAATCTAAATAAATAATTTTCTATTCCTGTCTTACAATTGGAGATAATGACTAAACATTAAATTGTTTTAAGTACAATTTCTGAGCCAGCAGTTAGAGTCATCACGACCCGTTTCGCGCGCAGGTTTGATGACTTCCAGACTCCCGAAAAAGCCAGATTTCGTAAAGGCTTTAGCTCCGAAGACTACATACATACGCTGCGGCAGGTTATGCAGAGGGCTGACGAATATAACCTGCCTCTCTATCTCTGCTTAGCGTTTGTGGAGTACATGTAAGCCTTTGATTCGATCGAGACTGTACTGCAGTCTCTCCAACAGTTCCAGATTGACTGTTACATCGACGTGCTGAAGTGTCTATACGAAAAGGCTACTATGTCAGTCCAAGTCCAGGACCGACCTCGAAACCTATCCTTTTGCAGCGAGATGTGAGACAGGGGGACGTTATCTCTCCGGAACTGTTCACCGCTACAATGGCAGATGTCTTCATAAGGTTCTAGAATGGAAAGGGGTTTGCATCAACATCAATGGCGAGTAAATCCCTTTTTTGGTTTGGCGACGATACAGTTGTCATGGCTGAGACTTCGGAGGACCTCAGTACAATGCTCGATGACCTCAGTAGAGCTTCCGAAAGAGTGGGTCTAAAACTGAACATGGACGAAAAGAAAGTCATGTCAAATGCCCATATAAAATTAAATTGTTTGAAGTACGCATTTGAGACAATATAAAAACAATAGAACAAATTATATCTACAATCACAGATTTTAATATAATCTAAGTCTAGTCTACTGTGCAAAGTGATGGAATTGTGAATTAAAAGTGGATCACTTAAAATATGGTCCCCAAACTCCTAAACTACAAACGTACATCGATACGTTAAAAATACCAAAAAATATCAACCGTAGTTCGAAGTGAATGCAAATAAATAACTCGTTTCGATCTTCCCTGGAGTTGTTTATCGATGCGCTAAAATGTTCTATTGCTGCAAGTCTGGGGATGCAATGCAAGTCATGCTATCAATACATTGGGTGTCGAAATAAATTGCACAGTTTGACAAGGTGCTATTGTGCTGTATAGGAAATCTTGAAGTTGAAGCATCTCTTGCACGTCGGTGTAAGCTTAAATTAAACTACGCGTGTTTTTGGAACGATGTTTCTTATCGTTTTGTTTTTTTTAATCCTCGACCGGGAATCTCTTGACCAGAATCTCACCTGATGGTAAGTGATGATCAGGCCGAAAGTGGTAGCGAGCTTCACCCGGAATCCTCAACCACAGAGGAACTGGCTATCTTATCTCTAACCGCCGAAAGACAAAAATGCTGATAACATTGTTGTTATGACGACAGACTTAGAAAATATGGTGGTAGCTAGCCAGGCGGACTTAGAACAAGCCTACCACCAACCAAACCGAGCAGAAAATTTTGCCCCCACTGGGAATCGAACCCGGGATCTCTGGGTCTGAGACAGGTGGTCTAACCACTAGACCACAGAGGCGGTTAGAATAGGTTTTTTGACTCAAACTTTGTTAACTTATTGAATTGTACCTGTAATTCTTTTTTCAGTTACCTACTACCAAATGCCGTTAATTTCGTTGTGTCTGTTACTTAATACATAATATACAGCGAAAGGAACGAGGTATGCTCACAACGTCATTTATCTCGACTTTTTTTTATTTAAGCTTTTATAGTCCCTAACCACAACTAACATCACGAATTAATGAATACCTAAGCATGGATACCTACATAAATAAATTACAAGTAGTTAATTTATGACTAATCCGACCTTTAACCTAGGTATTCTTTGAATGCCTACCTAACCATAAGCACCCGGTCAGCCACAAACATGTTCGGAAAACCACTGAAGTTAGTCAGCACAGGTTACCTAATAAATACTGCGTGATTGTATGTATTTCATTTACGTTTCTGGGTATAAGTATCACTATGTTGAAGAGTTGACTAATAGATTCGCTTCCTACTATGACCTACTTTTAGAAAGTAAATTGTACAATTTCATCAGTACACAGTAAAAATATAATGAAGAGTAACTTCAATCGTGTAAAATTAAATAACTTTATAATCATTGTCCTCCTACTTAATACATTATTATATTATATTAAAAATGTGGAAGTTTGTATGTTTGGATTGTTACTCAATCGCGCAAAAACTGCAGAACGGATTTGGATGTAATTTTTCACTCAGAAAGTTTATAACCCGGATTAACACATAGAATACTTTTAATCCCGGTAGTACGTACCGTGGGATATTTTCCGTGGGCAAAAGCTAGTAATTAAATAAGTAAAACATTACCAAACATTATGAGCACCATCCTATACAAAGAAGTATTCAGTAAAGTTCCCCTAATTTGTCACTGCTCTAGACAAAGCAAAACCTCTTAACGGCACGAACACATCTCACATCGCATCTATTTTCACACCGTTCCCAACGTGCTTAATCTAAAACAGCACATGAAACACGCGTACAAACAACAGGATTGCGGTTTGGTTACATAAATCCTTAGTATAAACACTGAACAATACGTACGAGTTATTTATTATGTTGGAATGAAACTTTTGAAACACGCTGGAATTGGTATATTTGAAAATAGGGACATATTTTTGAAAAAATTGTCCCTCTTACAACCCTTCATTAGAAACAAAGTTGAGAAACTGTTGCGCAACATTGTTTCCAGCGTTGGGTACTACATGAGCTAAAAGTAAGTTTTCTAATGCCTAAAAGTACATAATTATATGATCCTCTGCAGTTAACAAAATCAGCCAAATATATGATAGTCTTCAGGATATATGCTAGTTAGATAGTGTGTTGAAAACATAATACAACTGATTTAATAAGATAGAAAAAATCACAAATATTCCCCTAAAAAAATATTTTAACGGTTAAAAACCATATTAAACATGCAATCATTTTGATTTTTTGTCAGATTATTAACATTAACATACGATTATTCACGAAATAGGGTTTTTTTTTTTATTCAGTCAATAGATTGTTTGTAAATAGATAATTGCTTAATTTTTTTAAATACCAGGTTTGTGTCACCTCGCTTCTCTTTTTTTTCTTCAATGCAGGCCGACAGTGACTGCGCTTTAGCTGTTGTCAGCCTCTTAAGATTTTACGTTGCAAACCTTTTGTTTATCATGAATACGCGACGGTCGCATGTTGCCAGAAACATGATTCCCACTACTCGAAAACATTCCATGAAGCCAGCAACATGATTCCCACTACACAAAAACAAGTTGCGCAACTTTTTAACTCAATAAGCGGCTTTTTTTGAATGACTGAACAAGGGCCATGATTTATTTATTTATACCATTCCCCCTCTAAAAAGCTTATTTTATTCACGCAAAACAGTGAATAAAAAGCACTTTTAATCACTGTTTTGGTGTTTGAATTTAGAACACCAATATATTCAACATCCATCTCAATGCTATACAACCTCCTTGCAAAAAAATTAATGTGCATTTAAATTAATTTCGACGTCACGGTTGGAGTAGTGGTTATGCGATTGACTACTGCGCTGCGTGTCGCGGGTTCGATTCCCGCACGGAACAAATATTTGTATGACCTACATGTAGTTGTTCCGGGTGTGGCTGTTTGTGTATGTCAGTTTAAATGTTTGTAAACGTACCCACATACAGGAGAAATTCCTAGTGTGGGGCAAAGTTAAAAAAAAAACTTTTTTTCTTCATATAATATGTCTATTTTCGCTTAAATCTTTCTTTTTCTCGTAGTCATGGTATAAAGTATAGTATGCAACTCTTGAATAAAACGGATTTATATCGAGGGCCATGAATCACTCGCGTCGCTCAGGATTCTAACACTTGAATCACTCGCTATGCTCGTGATTCAATCATCATGAATCACTCCCTCCGGTCGTGATTCAGTCGTTAGAATCCTTCACTTGGTCGTGATTCATCTATGGCCCTCGCTTTAAATCCGTCCTTTATTCACTAGTTGCATAATATACTATTATACCATTCCACCTCAAAAAAGCTTATTTTATTCACGCAAAACAGTGAATAAAAAGCACTTTTAATCACTGTTTTGGTGTTTGAATTTAGAACCTGCGAATTAGATGATTTTTTGAACATTGGACCAATCGCGAATTGGACCAATCGCGCCTAAAGGATATATTCAACATCCATCTCAATGCTATACAACCTCCTTGCAAAAAAAAAAATGTGCATTTAAATTAATTTCGACGGCACGTTTGGTGTAGTGGTTAAGCGATTGACTACTGCGCTGCGTGTCGCGGGTTCGATTCCCGTACGGAACAAATATTAAATATTGTATGACCTACATGTAGTTGTTCCGGGTCTGGCTGTTTGTGTATGTCAGTTTAAATGTTTGTAAACGCAAACACGATACAGGAGAAATTCCTAGAGTGGGTCAAAGTTAAAAAAAAAAAACTTTTTTTTTCTTCATTGAATATCTATTTTCGCTTAAATATTTCTTTTTCTCGTAGTCATGGTATAAAGTATAGTATGCAACTCTTGAATAAAACGGATTTATATCGAGGGCCACGAATCACTCGCGTCGCTCAGGATTCTAACATTTGAATCACTCGCTATGCTCGTGATTCAATCATCATGAATCACTCCCTCCGGTCGTGATTCAGTCGTTAGAATCCTTCACTTGGTCGTGATTCAGCTATGGCCCTCGCTTTAAATCCGTCCTTTATTCACTAGTTGCATAATATACTATTATACCATTCCACCTCTAAAAAGCTTATTTTATTCACGCAAAACAGTGAATAAAAAGCACTTTTAATCACTGTTTTGGTGTTTGAATTTAGAACACACCAATATATTCAACATCCATCTCAATGCTATACAACCTCCTTGCAAAAAATATTATGTGCATTTAAATTAATTTCGACGGCACGATTGGTGTAGTGGTTAAGCGATTGACTACTGCGCTGCGTGTCGCGGTTTCGATTCCCGCACGGAACAAATATTAAATATTGTATGACCTACATGTAGTTGTTCCGGGTCTGGCTGTTTGTGTATGTCAGTTTAAATGTTTGTAAACGCAAACACGATACAGGAGAAATTCCTAGAGTGGGTCAAAGTAAAAAAAAAAAAAACTTTTTTTTTCTTCATTGAATATCTATTTTCGCTTAAATATTTCTTTTTCTCGTAGTCATGGTATAAAGTATAGTATGCAACTCTTGAATAAAACAGATTTATATCGAGGGCCACGAATCACTCGCGTCGCTCAGGATTCTAACACTTGAATCACTCGCTATGCTCGTGATTCAATCATCATGAATCACTCCCTCCGGTCGTGATTCAGTCGTTAGAATCCTTCACTTGGTCGTGATTCATCTATGGCCCTCGCTTTAAATCCGTCCTTTATTCACTAGTTGCATAATATACTATTATTACTTCAAGCACACAAATGTACAGAGGCGGACTTAACGCCATAGGCATTTTTTACAGTCACCTTTGGGTGATGCAGGGACAAACAGTGGTAGGTGTAACAGTATTGTTGTACCACTTTTATTAAATTTATAACTACGATTTTATGATAATATTACGACATTATGTTATATTATTATTAATAGTTTTTTTTTCTCTCTCTTTGTTCTTCTCAAACAAAGCACCTGCCATCTAATCTCTTCACCACCCTTGGTTGACTGGTAGAGAATGCCTAAGGCATTAAGTCCGCCTTTGTACCTTTTTTTGTGAGAAAAGTTTAATAAATTAATAAATAAATAATAGCGAGCTTATTTTTCGGTCAAGATAGCTAGTGTTCAACCTTCAAAAATCCACTTCTAAGTGAAGGCCAAAGGGTTTATAAATATTAAATCTCATTGAATAGTTCGTTTGAAACCACTGACGAACTATTCAATGACATTTAGTCCCTATAGATTCTAGGAAATCAAGGTAAACATAATAAGTGTTTACTTTACTTACAGTTCGGTTAATTTGGACATTCATAGCCTAATTTTGTAGAAAGTAGTTATAGGTAGGTTGTTTTTGCTATAGAAGCATCAAACACTGTTGTTCGTTCAAATACATAGATTACAACCATTAATGAATAAACAAAAATCCAAACAGAAATGTAATCCAAAATACTGTAGTTATCTTTTCCCATCCATGAAATGTTAAAAAAATATTGGTAAAGCGAATTCTTATTTATTGTATTAAATGCTTTACAGTGATTTTATGAAAACTTTCAGGAGATAATTTAAATTCCAGAAAAACAAACTTTTCTCGCGTATGAAAACGCGGGCGCAGGAAGAAATCTTGTAATCTCCTTTTAGACCAACAAAATCTCCTGTTATAAAGTTTATGTTTTCTTTGTTAAAATAAAGTCATAATATAGGCTTTGTTTCATTTAAATAAGTTCAAAATTACTTGCGAAGTTCGGAAGATATTTCACGCCTAAGGGAACAAACTCACGGGTACTTTTGATTATTATCGTGTTATCACCAGTTTTCAAATACCTACTTCATTGGTTTTGGATTTAAGGGTAAGCACCGAATCCATCAAACTCGGCTAGTTAACGGTTCATTTAACAAAATGTACCGTTAAACATCTTGAATACTGACTGACTTTGAAGAAAGTATTGTTCTAGATATTGAAGAAATAAGTATACTTAGTCCGTCAAAATGCTTGATGACATCATGTCAGGTGAAAATGGGCCTGGAATAAGGTAATAGATTCAATGATGTATCTTCTTTTACGCAAATAGAAATAAATAAAGTGCTTCATGTTTTAAAAGCTATAGCTGTTGTCCCTATTTGCATTCCACGCGAACCAAGCTTACCGAGCTAGCCACCTGTTAGAACTGTTAAAACTTATGCAATATCTTTTTCTTCGTAAAAAGCTTATTTGTAAACGGCTAGTCTTGCAACGCTTGAGACTATTTTATATTAAGTAATTATTCTTAAAAATCTCTTCTTCAATAGTGTAAAACTTAACATCTCAACTAACCACGATTCACTTTAATTTTGGCGCCCAGCGTCTCATATTCACAAATCAAATGTTTTATACAACACGTTCTCGAGACCGCACATAATAATTATAATAACTACAATTAATATGAAAAACAAAATATTTGCTTCCCTTAATCCCAAAACCACCGCTTGCATACTGGATGTAATAACAGTTCCATACAAATTAAAATAAACTACCCACAACACTTGATTATGGCTATTACAAAAGTTGTGCAAAATTAAGAGAGATGAATACGAGCAGCATTCAGGGACACTACAGGACTAACTCTAATGGAAACTGGAAACTAACTTTAGTCCGGCGTAGACCTAAATATAACCTAAACACCACCCCAGTTACATTAAAACTGGAAATTGTATGTAGATTCTTTCATGACTTCGTTAGAATTACATGCATAATTATAACCTATTGCTTTTGATCCTGAATATGGTAAAGTTTGTTACTTCAAATATCAAAACACATAGGTCAAAAGTTTGCAACGGTTCCCCTGTGAGTAACGACCACCACGACGTCGACATAATCGCATTTTAAAAATGGCGGATGTCGATTAACGGCCGGGATAATACAATTATACGACAAAATACATTTTAACGGCTGATTTACCGCCTACTTTTAATTTAATCCATGATTAATTTAATTTCTTTCAATTTAACTCAAGTAAAAATATTGTTTTAGGTACTTGATTTCCGATTGTGAAGAATATTAAGGTTACAATAGAAGAATAATGTAATGTAAACCCAAAGTAAAGCTAATCCAACTCCATAATTATATTGGCTATGTGTTGCTTCACAAAGTGGTACACACTCTATTTAAAACTTTTGATGTCCTCGATACCAAGTTGCACATGCCTGGACCGAGTCAGTACACCATCCACTGCTACGCTACGCAGGATGTGCACGGAAAGGGTTGCCTCATTTGTTTCCCAGCATTTTATTCGTGCGTAGCGTGGCCGTGGTTCGCAGTGAGGAGGTTAGCTCTAGGTATATTTTATACATTATACATAAATATTAAAGTCGCTTTTCATGTCTATCTATGTGACCGCGTTGTTTCTTCCAAACTAGGCAACAGATTTTGATGAGGTTTTCACCATGATTTTGAGAATATATTCTCAAAGGGATACCTATGTGTGTAATACTTTAATATTAAACTAACATTTATAATAAAGAAATATTGTTGTTTGGCCAGTTTGGCCAAGTCGTAAATATCGTTCGAAGAACGCACTATAGTTTTTAACTGACTTCCAAAAAGGAGGAAGTTCTATGTTCCTTGCGTATGTATGTTATTTTTCATTTGGTAGAGAATGCTTGTGCGGTGTCCCACCTATAAATTTTATCAACTTTGCTTGGGTAGTTTTTGAGTTAGATTCAGTATTACGTGTTTTTCCCACTTAGCCTATGTGGATGATGTTATGATAAGTTCCTGTC
Source organism: Eupsilia transversa (assembly GCA_914767815.1). NCBI lineage: Eukaryota > Metazoa > Arthropoda > Insecta > Lepidoptera > Noctuidae > Eupsilia > Eupsilia transversa. The sequence goes on from OU611880.1 coordinate 7,195,771, forward strand.
AATGTTATTTACATAGCAGGTCGTGGTATTTAAATTTGTGTGGGATAGGTACCACAACTAAAAAGTGAAAAAAAAAGTCTTAAATAAAAAAAAACAACTGTATTTGGTTTGGAATTTTCGTTTTTTGCCACCGACTTCCGAAATTCAAAATATTATAATTCGAATTAATATTAAAGTTATTTTTCACTTTGCATTGTATTTTTTTTGGAAGTGGGTTTTTTTTTTACAAAGCAAAGTAAAGTCCACATGTGAAGCTTAGCCGTGGGCTACTTTGGAGTAGCGCCTTTACGTCCATATCGTTATAGTAGGTAGATATATATAGGTATCCGCTTGCAATGTTAACAGGGCAAGCAAAACTTGCGAGAACCGTGTAGCGATCGCCGTACTTCATGTAGCAGTATCAGTACCACAAACGTGAACGTTAGTACTGCAGTCTTGTGCCAGATTTACGTACCTATGTATGGTTTACGTTTCGGCTTCGAGGTTTTAATGTTGAGGGCGAATAAAATTTCAAAATCCACTATTCTTTGTAGTTAAGTAATTGTTGTAAATAAATAGGTAATGTTATACTTATTGGAGAGGCCTTTATCGACCAGCTTTAGGCTAATGGCGTATGATAATGATTATTCCTATCATATTATAGGTAATACCACCCCGCGTAAATGTCAGAAAATATCCCACGGGAACGTACTACCGGGATTAAAAGTATCCTTTGTGTTCATCCAGGTTATAAACTATCTGTCTGCCAAATTTCATCCAAATCCGTTCAGCAGTTTTCGCGCCAATCCGGAACATACATCCAGAAAACGGACAAAAATTCAAAAAAAAATATTTTAGGTATCAGACTCGTTCTACGGTACGGTACGGTAGGTGTGGCCTACCGTAGCAGTTGACTGCCTCGTTGGTCTAGTGGTCGCAAGCGCAACTGCTGAACTTGAGGTCGTGGGTTCGATTCCCGGGTCGGGCAAAGTGTTATTGGGTTTTTCTATCTGGAATTGCTCAGTAACAGCCCGGATTCTGGATTTGTGCCCGGTTGATGGCAATATGCTCGCCCCCTATTACATGGGACTTAAACATAACCGCCGAAATTTGGGTGTACTATATTAATAGGTACCTACACCTCTGCCTAACCCTTCGGGGAATAGGTACAGGCGTGATGTTATGCTATGTTATGATGAGGTCTGCTTTAGTTTAGTATTTTTTATGTTACGAAGCGACGCGCGCTTTGCTGGTTACAGTGTACAAGCACGCTGTAAATATGTGAATAAGCGCAGGAGCTCTCGGTAACGTCCGAGACAATGGCGAAGTTGGAAGCGTGTGTGTGTGTTATGTGCTGTCGCTACTCTTCTTCACGCGCACATTCACAACGTGTTTATTCACTTGGTTACCACTAGTAAAGCTCGCGTCGCGTGACCTTAAAATACTGTAGAAGCATTATCTCGTTTTGATTTGCCCAAGTACCATAGTGGCTACACTGGCTACAGCATCGAATGGCATGTGAGGCTTTTTTTTTTCTTCCCTAGGACAACAAGCGGCAATTCCAACACATCGGAAAGGCCCACCATTCACGTTCTGCACTTCTGCCTACAAGTGCAGAACGTTAAAAACACACAATTCGTTGGTTTTCCAGCGTGTTTTGTTTGCTGTGTCTACAGTGTGTGTGTGTGTGATCTAGATAACACGTGGTTTGTTGAATGTTGTGCGATACGAAAAATAAGGCGTTGTCGAAACAAGGGTCTATTAATACACACAGAAATATGATTGTGTCCCACTTCTAACTAAAACTATGCCACTATAAGTACCAACTTATTCATAAGAGTAGGTAGGCGATATAGTAGCTTTTTCACAATAGGATTAGCCACAAAAGTAATTAGAGAGTGCCAAAGTATACCTAGTATTGTCACAAAATACAACAATCTATCCATAGCCTAAAGTACTCTATATTAATGTTGTTATCCACGCTTAATCTCCACCTCGATGAGTACTAACTGGAGATTATGTGAGAACGAGCTTAAAACTTTGTCTACCGTCTATTGTGAACGCCTAACACAAGCTTAGGAAGCTCCCAGGTTAATAGGAAAAGTGTAAGCGTATATTATCGTAGGAAAGCAGCCAATTTCAAAAGATACACAAGAACAGCGAGTCGATAATCAGGTGTGGAACACACGGAGCAAAAAAGTTCTTCATCTACATTATAACTGGAAGTGACAAACATTCAAGCAGACAACCCCGCAACCACTGCACACATAGCAAAATTCTCAATAGCAGATGGCCAACTAACCATGAAGTTGTTTAACAAGCATGATTTCAACTCCCGTTTGGCATTCACTCAGTTAACACAATGAATTATTGAAGACGTTGTTTTCTATAGAAACTGTTCGACATCGCACCACGGTTATTCACATCGCCCGCGGTACCTACATACTATACAGTCTCTGCAATCAGTCTAGAAGCGTGGCATTCCGCTACAATTTGCGTGGCTCTGGGTGCATAAAAGCCACTCCTATGCCCTCCCCCGCCTTTCTGAAGGCGACGTAGACAAGTTTCCTCTGTGAACAAGGAGCTAACTAGCCCGGGAATGTTACTGTAGATAATGTACTCAATTCGTCTTGTATTCAAGCGTTGGATTCGGAGCCGAGCGTCGTCGGTTAATGCATTAAATAAACTACGTATATATTACGCTCTTTGTTTATTCACACTTCAATTGTACGCTCTTAGGCACTAAGTTATACATTATTTATTTCTTCGCTACCTTTAAGATTAATCTGCTCGTTGCGTCAGCGACAGACGAGGCACTTAATTTTACGCCTCCGCAGACGATCTAGGAACGGAATAGAACTATCAAACATGAGAAGAACAGAGTTTTTCTTAGTTTTATATACGGTGCTGCGAATGCTAGGATCACTACCATTACGGTGAGTAAGCGAAGTCGTCGTTCCCAAAGCCAACTGTAGGGAGTGCCCATCCATCGATAGATATTATTTCCTCTTCCACTCGATGTAAAGACCTAGTGGCTGCGGAGTACACCGTTCGCCGGAGCAAACTGAATTAGGAACGTTTTTCTCCATTTTATATCTCTCGCCCTCTAAGGAGCGGCGAAGTGTTGAATTATTGGACTTACTTTATTTTATAAAACGATTTCGCCTCCAGGAGATTTCTGTTTACTTTGCCACAAAACGTTTTTCATATTCCCCGTTTCATATTCTATTGATACAAATTGATAGTAAGTCGATTTCTATTCGCTTTACGTACGTGTATAACAGCGAATAAGAGTGTGTTATTGGAAAGCAAGTTGACAACACCTTTGACAGACTGACAGGCGTGAACCCCCACGATTTCTTTGCTGTTGGCACGTATAGAATACAGGCAAGAGCATGCTTGTATGTTTTATTTGTATGAATAAATAATATTTTGTGCTTCTGTTGATTTATTTTGCTTCTTCTAGGTTTTAATTTTACCCGAGGTTGTCATTCTTTCTACTTTATTTAGTGTTACTGTATTTAGGTGCTCTGTTTACCTGACTGCGGCGAAGCCAAAAAAGGAGGATTATAGTAGGGTATGTATGTATGTCCGTCCCTACGTTCCCTCGTAACTACGAGGCTGAACAGAGTTTAATGTCATTAGATTCCTCTTTATAGCGCGAGTGTCAATGTGTATATTAAAATATATAAAAAAACAAAATGGCGGGTTATAAAAGTTGATTACAAAAATATGTTTAAATGTAAAGGAATGAGAAATGATAAAAAACATAAAAATTTGAAAATAAAAAAATAATTTAAGAAATTAAAATCCGACTGCAAAAACACAACTGTAAAGAGAAAAACATTTTTTTTGTTTTATAATGACTTTTTGTTCTTGTTACTTTTGAGATACTAGATCTGCAATTAAAACTCATGTCATAATCATATAATATTTATATTTTCTAATTAGGTAACCGTAAATATATATGAATCCATTAAATGACTAAGCAATCCATTAAAGCCTTAATGCAGGTGTTACGAAATGACCGTTCACAGTAAAACGCACAGAGTGTATAGTATAACTGGGATTTATTTGAGGCTACCGGCCGTCACTGGCTTTAATCTATTAATGACTGCCGACACAGGATGTCACTATAGAATTTACCCTTAACGGGATTAAACCATTTAAAACCGAAAACATTTTATACTTATAAAATCTGTCTGTCAATAAATATATCGCCCCTCACAAATTGAGTGTAATATCGATAAGTCCATCAGAAATATCGATGTCGATTTGATCTCTAGTAATGCGATTACTATCGAACTATATCTCAACTCGCAGTACGGTTCCGTCGCCTTTATGACAATGCACTTTTTATTGTTTCTTTTTTTTTATTCAGTGTGTTTTATTCTCAACAATTGTTTGTTTGGGAACTGTAGCGTGGATAATAGGAGATATACGTAATACCTAGGTGGAAGGTATGTATTTAATACTTGAATTAAATAGCTCTATACCTTTCTAGTTCAACCATCGTCACTGAAAAGTATTGTGAACTAACTACAACAATTGCCAATAATTCTATCAAGAATGGTATATAAATAAGTATTCCCTATGTTTAGGAGTGAAGAATAAGTGAGTGCAGATAAATATTATCATCTAATTTTTAAAGCAATACCTTCCAGACGAAATTGCATCCTTTTAAACCGACAGTAGGTATATTCATGTATTATCGACACATGCCAAAATTACATTAGGTACATTATGAAATAAGTATAACCCATACTCCATAGTAAGCCATTTTGCGGTTCTGAACCCTTGCTACCTTATTCAGTCTCTAACTTGATTAAGGAATTTAAATTAGTTATATCTTATAGCTATATGACACTCAAAGGTCTGTTTGATGGTATTATTCAGTCGATAGAGCGTTAATAGTTTTAATCAAATGCCCGATAGTAAGTTGCCATATTGACAGATTACTTTTATATCATCACCTCATTGGCGTCCGCATATATTATAGACCTAGCAAGCGCGGCTGCGTGGAATTTCCTACTTGGTGCGCAGATGTTGTCTTGTAGCAGGCGGGCAAAAGAATTCCTCTGGATTTGCAACAATGTCAAGTTATTATGAAAACGCGCGATACTATCTACCGCCCGCATGCGGATGACGCTGCAGGCGCGAACCCCAACGTAGGACATACTACGATAGTAGCAACCCACACCATCGCCGTCGACCGCACCAAGACTGTACCCTAAATCATTTTCCTTAAATTATTCGAATATCTGAAGATATTTAGATAAGATATTCGATAAACTGTCAAGGCAAATAGGGGGTGCTGTATCTATAACAGAACATCTAACCTGGTCCACCTATACCGTTGAAATATAAACTTAACTTCTTCAGTTTTCATAATCAACAGGGTATCATACATAGGTAATCAACTATTTTTAGATAGAAGATATAACTTCGCCGACAAAGTCGCAAATCGGTGGAGAAAGGCATTTCAATCTCCAATGAATTGAAAACTAATTTACATGATGATTAAGATTAACTTATTAACGCATAAGAGCACGCTAATAAACGCATGAAAACCACGTGCACATTACAGGGTAATATTGAATATCGCTTTAGCTACGGTTTCCTAGAAGAGCGGCAGCCGCCACATAACGGCGCAGTGACGGCCGTCATGAAAATGATGGCATCGGGGTTTGACTTAAGAGCGTCAAAAAACGCTCTCAAGGGAAACACATTACTTACTTCCAGAAATAACGTTTCAGTTACGTCAATCAACTCTCATTTGCTGACGATATTTGGCGGCCACCGCTGTCGTAGGAAACCATAGCTTTACCGACTTATGACGTCCAAAGTGTCGAGTTTTCTCCGAACGTACGTATTCCTCATAGTTTATTAGACCCTTTTACCTTTTAGAAGAGTTTGTTTAGAGGTAAATGTAGGTAACTGTTGAACTTTTGGGGCATAACCAAAAACTATCTGGCGTTCAAAACAATCCATCTGAACCTATAAACCAAGGACGTGAGTAACGATCCTTTATCAGATAAACACGTCAAGCGAGGGATCAAGATGTTGAAACACAAAAACATTAATCCCACTCAGTTCGTCCATTCCTTTTCTTTATTAGGCAGTATTGCATAGTTTCTGTTCCGAGCGAGGGTCTAGAATGTACCTATGTACCGCCAATACGGTGTTTCCTTTTCATTAAGTTTCCACGCACAATATTGCAGGCTGGTCGTAAACTTTCCGAGGTGGTCGGCTAGTCTTTGTTGCTCCTTACGTCCGTCTACCGAAGTAATGAGACTTAGGAAAAATTATACCTTTAATGAAACAGAACTCGTTTACGCATGTTTCGTGGACGCAGACGCAATTACTGGGTGGATACAATATACGAAGTTTAAGGGTGTTGTATTTTAGCGTAGTTAGAGTGTTACGTCTTTAATTAGTTGCAGATAAAACACATATTTTATTGTGTGAGGATTCTTCGTCTTATTGTTCAGGTCGTGTTGCTGTTGGAGATATTTATAGTCTCAGCGGAGTCTGTTATTGTTGTGACGCGCAGAATTGTTGTTTTAAATGGAAGGTTTTGTTTTTTTTAAACAAAGTAATAAGTATTTCTCCAGACGGGTGGGTGTTAGAACAGCTATAGAAACTCTGAGTACACTACAGTCAAATTACCAATAAAGTAAAGGAAAAAATCTTGAACCCAGTAAATTTCAACGATCTAGTTATAGATAGGTACAATATATTTTCTGAATTTGTCATCAATAGGCACTTTTAAAATACGAAAATTACCTTTCTTTATGTAGCTATAGAAGTATTTAACTCGTGACTTCTAACGTCTGGCAAAAATGTAAATAATTGGATTTTTCTGTAAATTGATTGACTGCCTTGTGGGTAGAAGTCGCAAGCGTGACTACCAAATTTTGGGTCTCTAAAACCCAATTCAATTCCATTCCGAAGTCGGGGAAAGTAGTATTGTTTTTTTTATCAGGAATTTCGCAGTAGCATGGACATGCATGGACTTGAAAAGACTACCTAGCTGGCTAAATATGGGTGTCATAGGACATCCACGTTTCACACCAGCACGCGTAGCATGACGGGTTTTCTACGGGTTTTGTCGACGGAAGAATAGACACAATGACAGATTGTGATACTTTATCTGTCATTTTCTCTATTCTTCCGTCGACAAAACCCGTTTCTATTGTGGTCATGCTAAGCGTGCAGGGGTGGGCTGAGGTATCTGTACATCTCTGCCTATCCCCCTGAGAAATACAGGGATGATGTTATGTTATACCTACTTATAACTTGATAACCAGCGCAACCAACTACAAACCTTCGTGGAAACGCTAGCGTATTGGTTATGCTCAATAAATAATAAATTATGTAAACTGTATGACACTGTTCTCTTTCCAATGTCTCGTTTGAACTTTTGTCATACTGCAATAACAAATTGAATAGAAGAACTGCATTGGCGCATAAATGGCGATAGCTTGGTCGTACTAGAGAGCAATTCTATTTGTCTTACAACTTATACGACATTCTATTCTATGTTCTTATTTTGTTTCAACTGTTCGGAGAGATATTGCCATGTCTTCTGCCTTCTGCAAAACATGGATCTTCACATAAATCGTTAGAATGAGTAACATTGCCAAAATCACCATGTTCGGCAAATGTAATATTGGAGGAAATTCTTATAACTTTTCTTCCTTTTCTTTTAACACAAGACTAAATCAAGACCAAATTAAGAGAAAAAGACCATAAAAAACTGGTCAAGTATGAGCCGGACTCGCACACAAAGGGTTCAGTACCACTGTACAATTTTTTTTTTTTTTTTTGTTATAGCGGCACAATCTGTGGTTCGTGAGATACGGCCCGCTGACAGACAGACGGACGGATAGCGGAGCTTAGTAATAGGGTTCCGTTTGGCACCCTTCGGGTACAGAGCCCTAAAAAAACAAGATGTGCCGCGGGTAATTATTCACAGGATTAAATTAATTGAAGAAACTTCACCTTAAAAACATGTCACCTTTTTTGACTCTAAAGGAAAGGGATAGGTAGATAATTATTTGGTGACATTCGGATACCAATCAAATAAATAGTAGATACTTACCCTTACCTATGTCATGTCAAGTCATATTTCTATCTGCTCGAATGCAAAGGTCAAACATTAAACTGAAAATAATAGGTAAATATCAGGCTATCGCATTGATAGAAAAAAAACACAAGTGAAGTGAAACTTCTTAAAAATCAAAAATAAGACAGATTTTGTGTGAGAGACTGAGAGAGTTATATATATATCTTTCTGTTGCACTTCCTTGAAATTTCACTCTCAATTCTCGTCTAATTATCGAATCGCCGCCTAACAAATTTCACTTCAATACTTACCTACCATATTCTCCTTCCTTTGCATTCAGTCTACCCTAGAAGAAACGACGATGACAAACGCAATTACCATTTTATATAGGTAGTAGGTAATTACGTTTTCAGCAGGCACAAACAAGCTTTCGAAGAAAACTCGTTCCACTCCTTTCAGAAAACCTATTCCTTTCAACATTACCTCTGTGATAAACACAGAAACGTCTCGATCAAACTCGTTGCAGGGACCACTCAGCATAACTCCGCAATATTGCGCTTTACACTCCATATCTCAGTTTTATTCCGCAGTTGAGCGCAATAGCAATGTTTTAACGCATTTTTATACAGAATATAGCAGAAATAACGAACCGCGCGGGTGTCGAGTGAATTAAAACTAATGGAACGGTTAATTTCTCATGAGGATAAAGCTAGCGAACTCCGCCCTACTGATTCTGTAGCTCCCGGGCCACTTCCAGATTCACACTCGACAGTTGTTTTTTATTTACTGTGAAATGTTTATGCAAACGTCATCCGCTTTTGGCGTAAATCTGGGATATTGTACTTAATGGTAGGGGAAACGTTTTGTTTATTTTTCAGAAGCTGACACAAAAATGTTCTAGCTGTTGGATATAAAATTATCAAAGAATCAGCGCCACGAATCACGGGATCCTAGGTGCTTAACATGGACTTCTCCTTCTTATCGTGTCGATAACAATCTAAATTAAGTGACCCCAGAACTTGACTACGAGTTTGACACCTTCAGTAGCCTCCATCAGCTCCTGCACCGTGCAGGCAACAGGACACGCTAGACACGCAATATTAAGTGACTCACTCTAAATTGATAACTTCATTTAATTGTAACGTAGGAAGCATAGCTACACCTCAATTAGTAGGTACCTACCACTTTATCAAACACTTGATTCGTCATTCAGTATTCGGTAGTCATAAACCCATTCCTTTAATTTAAATAAAAGGTTAGGTATAATATGTATGATTATAATAATGAATCTCACATTATTATAATCATACATTATTATACCATGTTCAATAATAACTGCGCGAACACAGCACACCTTATCAACTGAGTAAGTGACAAACGTTTGATAAAGGAACGTTAGGTACGTACCTACCTACTTAGTATGGTATGTTAAGTACCTATCCATGTATGAGGAAAATATACAAATATACCTATCTACAATAAGAAAAGTACGTTACGTCGCATCGTCGTAAGTATTTATACGTCGTAGATATTAATATCTATTCGCAGATCGACAATAACCGTTCTGTACAATGGAATATCTCCTAATATAATTTGAGTTCAGGAAATATCATTTACTTAACGTTTTAATATTATTTACACGTATCAAATTCCTCATTTGATATCGTTTATTTATAATAAATAGAATATATTTATTTCGTATGTATAAAAAGAATATTGGAGGTTACTTAGATAAGTTAAATAAGTTTACAGTTTTTTTCGCACAAAAAGGTTAGGTTAGGTTAGGTTGTGACCCCAAAAAAACTAGAATATTTATAGAAAAAAATACTTTAGTAGCTTTAAAGAAGTTCAGTACTTGCCTGTACCTCACCCAAATGGAAAAATGAAAGTCAAAGTCAATTATGTACATTTAGTTAGGAAAGTCAAAATTTACACCAAAAAAATATTGACGCGATTTTTCCAAAATAATGTAAATGTCATATAAAAAATGTACAAATGATTAAATATCATGCAAAATATTTGTAAACAGCAGCATTTGCTTACCAAATGTTGCATAAAACGTTGGTTGTCAACTAATTTGTCAACGGTGTTTTGGTGAACATCTGTGAACTCTAAACGTACAGTTGAAAAGCTTGCGGCTATAGATTGTAGGAAATAGCATAGACAATCTATCCGTGGCTGGCGTGAATACATTGACATGTCGAGTCCTATGTTTTTTTTTAATCTACTTCCTACGCATTAGGAATATATGAAAAAAAAATACAATTTCAAGTACCTACTTTAATTTGTGAAGCAATCGACTGAAGTTTTAAAATGCGAGATGTCAACGTAATAGGTTGACATCTCGCATTATACCATGTCTAACTTGAAAAAAACTCATGTCAGATTAATGATTCACATTTTTGTGAACGAACATTTAGGTAATATTTTGTTAGATCAACATTAGGCACCGACTCAGAACCCAGAATAATATTCGTTATTTGATAACTCAACTTATCATCTTTTATACTTGTCAAATTAAGTGTAATTGAGGTATTTTTGAATAAATCGAGATATATTGAGATGTCCAGTTACGGCCAACTAAGTTTTGAACCCTAAGTGTAATAAGTATAGGCATAGTGAGTTTGTTCGTTTCTCATTAACGATAACTTAAGTAAGATTTGTTTTTCTTTGAAGCTAATGCTGTTGAAAGCTTTTGAGAAAGAACATCTGTCTAAGAAAAGTTTGCTAGGTACTTAAAGCAGAGGTTTTTCCAAATCGGATACTTAATTATATTAAAAGCATCCCAAAACAAACTTATTTTTTCGTCGACACTATACAAATGTTGGAAAACACACTGTTAAGCTGTACAAATTATTGTCATCATACCTCCTGTCTTCGGGCCCGGTTAATAGAGAAAAATACGCCGAGGGCACGAACGGGACGCCAAGCGTGAGTCAGCAATAAATAACATGCGTGATGATGAATGGAACTTGCCAACAGATAATAAAAATAATTACGCACATAACACCCTTTACATCCAACCTTTATAGCTTTTCTTGACGTTGGGACGCGAGAAGGCAAAGGTATCACTAAATCAGCCTTAATGTTACCTATCTGCGCTACTATTCCGAAAAAAGGTGTAGGAACTAAATGAAAGAAACAGTTTTATCCGTTTACAAGATTGAATAGCTAAAATACATATATAGGTACCTAGGTAAGTACATCTTTTTATCCTTAGGGGTAGATAACTATAAAAATGAAGTGCCCATAGCGCCGCCAATATAGAATACCTTGCATGTAAAAGGCGCATCGAAGTTCATGTTTTATAAAAGGTACCTTCTTCTAGCATTGCACTAGAAAATTCCAAGTTCTGCACTGAAGAAAAGAACTGCCGATCTATTCTGTCAAAATCTTACTAGAAGACTTAGGTGAACTGAGCATGAGGTGAGCTGTCAAGTTGTGTCAATCCCTAGCAAATTTATCAATTCTGTAAAAATCTCACGGTGAAGTGAGCTTGAAGTGCGATGCCAATCCTGCATTAGATGAAATGACAGCTCGTCAAGCTCACTTCATCTTAGTTTTCACGGTGAGATTTTTACAGAATAGATCGGCAGGTGGAATGACGCCGGTCACTTCAAACTCACTTCACCTATGTTTTCACGGTGAGTTTTTTTACAGAAAAGAAGAACATTATATTACCTGTTAAAATGTACCTATTTTAGTTTTTTCTCATCATAATCTTAGACCAGATGAGTACCTAAGTATGTATTTATTTTACCTACGTATGTACCTTAGATACACACGTCCAAATCAAATAGCTTAGACCACATACCTACTGATGTTCTAAGCTCAAAATAAATACACATCGGGCCAACCGCAGTGCACCATCTCCAGGTTACGCGAATTTAAATTCTACGGTTCACTTGACACAAAACAGAAGTTCGCTACACCGCCTAACTTGTTTACCCACTCAAAGGAAGCAAGAGTTGAGAGCTGTTCGAGTTTTCTTAAGCCCGTACACTTTTCTCCCTGAAAAAAGTCAGTTAAACGGAATTTGGAACACAATTTCTGAGTAGGTTCTCAATTCGATTTGTATTTTCTAAATAAGCTGCCATTATAATAAGTATAACCGATTTTAGGAAGACAGAAGATTGATAGAATACTCTTTATTGTATACTTACACCATACAAGTTACAAATTACGTAGATATTTTTTATATGGTGACACAATGGATTGTCTTATCGCTAAAAGCGATCTTTTACAGACAACCTTTGGATGGATTAAAAGGAGAAGGAGAGACAGGTGCAGGTGGTCAGGAATGTACCATTTACATAAAAAATAAATAAATACTACATAAAACATATACTTATCTAATCAGCTGAAAATTTAAGGAATGCATTAAGAGTTTAACGTACCTATAGGTGAAAAAGTGTAAATTATGTTTTAATGTTAAAAAAGGAGTTCTGGCGTCTGGCGTCTGCTAAAAAACTGCTTTGCAGTATGGCAGAGGGTAATATACCTAACTTGTTTTAAAGAAAACTGTAAATAAACACGATTTCATTTTTTTTCTCATCTCGTATAGATATAAAAATTTCGTGTCACGGTGTTTGTGGTCGCACTCCTCCGAAACGGCTCGACCGATTCGGAGAATACCTATAACCCCAAATGTTCACCCTCCTACCCCAACCCTCCCAATTTTTTTATCGCGATTTTAAGATTTTTATATGAATAAAATCCAAATAATTTAAAGTAGGCAGGTGGGTATGTAGGTAGGTGTAGGTAGATAGGGTAGGTAGGTAGGTGTAAGTGGGTAGGTAGGTAGGTAGGGTAGATAGGTAGGGTAGATAGGTAGGCTTAGTGCATTTAGTGCTACCCGTGCAAAGCCGGGGCGGGCAGCGAGTAAGGCAAGTACTTATAGTATATATAATAATGTAGGTAAAGGTACTGCTAGTGATAACAGAGATAGCTCGGTCATCGGTGTCAAAAAATTGCCGAAGCATCTGTTGATCGCCACGTAGCGAGGCTAACTGGATTCTTTAACGGTACCTCCGTTAGAGACATTGGTTGTTACCTTGTATATTTTTTTTAAATTTATTTATTTATCAATCAATCATTACAGGATTTTTAATGACCCAATGCGATAAATGCGCCTATCCATTATCCATACTAACATCAGTAACGAATATACTTATAAACTATACTTACTTGATAATTATGTTTACCCATAAAAACTAAGCTGTCTCCAAAATGAAATGAAAGGCTGGGACCTGACGTTCTATGTTACGTCTCTGCTTTCATTTTGTTTGTTAAGGTTCAACAACCTGACACTGACCTGCAAATTGCTTTAAGCCTAAGAAATTTTGAATTTCGCGGGCTACCTACCTTGGACCTTTTTTTGTTGCTTGGAGCATCAACCTTAACCTATGTTTTTCACAGTGAATAGGTATGTACAAACGCCAGCACATCAAGCTACCCGAAATAGTCAAACTTTTCCCAATCAACCTTGAACCTAATGCTTTAGCGATAAAGTTTCAAATCTAATAAAGCTACTAGCTAATAAGCAGTAGCTACTGCAATCTGTCAAATTCCTTTCGGAGGAAAGTCTACTCAACAAGACGAAAACCCCTATTTTCTGATAAAATACTTATCCCAAAATACAAAAATACAATGTACCTATATCATGTAAGTTTCTATTACACAAGAATATCTTCAGCAAGCAGTTATCATAGTTGGGCGGAAGACGTGAGCGGAATATTGCCTTAGTTTCAGGATTATGTTTGCTCGACTGTGGCTTATGAAAACCCCATATTAATATGGTAGAACAAATTTGTACCGTTTAATTGGTTTTGACGGTTTATTAATACAAAGTACATAGATGCTATGCACTACCTTTTAAATTTGGCAATTAATTTAGTGTTGGACGTAAGCAAATTTCGCAGTAATTTGGTAATTTTTACTAAGTGCACCTTAAACCATAAAATCAAAATAAAAATAAAATATTTTATTTCACATAAACCTACATGGGCACTTATGAAACGTCAGAAATGGAATATGGATGCCCTACATAGGCGTAAATAGGGGGGGAGAGGCGTGCCCAGAACAGAATGGTCTAGTGCCCACCCCAGGATGTTTGTTTACCGATTCGAAATTCTATGCTGTACCTACACATAAATAACTTCACACACAAACAATTTCAATCAAATAAATAATCTACACCAGAGAAATCTACACCTACACCTCCTCTTACATAATACATTCCAATAAGTTACTTTTGAAGTAAAAAAAAATATGAAATCCGCAAACACGTACCTACCTATCGTACTTAACCTAGAGTAGGTACTTATACTGGGCGTCGAATCAGCTTCATCGGCAATCGCATCTCAAGGGCCAGCCCCCCCCCCCTGGAAAATAGCCCTAGATACGCCAATGCAATTTTAGCGATAGGTCATTGCCCTACATGATTGATATTATGGTCAAACGTTGACTAAAATATTATGGTCAATTTTAGCTGGCCATTTCATGAAATGGTCGAACACTTCATGAAATGATCAATGAGTAGCTAATAAAACGTATTCCCAAAACATAGAACGATATGTGTACCTATAAAGCATCTAGGGTTTGTTATATCCACTCTGACTTCCCGCTAGAAAATAACACCTCAACAAACTAAACTGTCTAAACGCGCACAGCGAAGCCAGGGCGGGATAGCAATGTGGTCCATCAATTAATATTCGATTATTTGGCATAGTACACCCCATAATAGTCTCAGCAACTCCACATCAAAGCGCGTATTGCGCGGTGGGAAATCGCTTACTTATTCGATCCACCCCAGCTCCTCTAAAAAGGCCAGCAACCATAGAAATATAATTAAAACCAGCAACCAACGCCTTGGTGTTACTGACAATCTCATGTAGGGACTAAAGTACCTCGGTTACCGAAGTACTTTGCCCTGTTTGGTATGTGGCGACCACCGGGCACCTGGGCTACGGCGGCGCTTATGTCGTGTGATGTATGAAATTCAATTATGACGTACCTAGGTGCCTTAGTAGGTACTTACCTACCTACTTTCCAACCTTATTTTTTTTAGAAGCGGTGCCTGATCCGTGAAGGCACTACTTTACGCTAGAATAATAGTTCTGGGTCTGAAGACTCTGAAGTCTGCACATACCTGTACTTACCCATTAGTAGCAGGTAGGTACCGTACTTATATCTAAGTACTTAAGTATCTAACACCTGTGACCAAAATTATCTAGAATATTAGTGTAGGTACTAATTGCCTTGCGTTTTGTTCTGATCTGCAACCAGTTGGACCAACTGGGCTACTGGATTATTGAACTGGTTGAACAAGGGCCATTGTGTGTTCAAGTCATTTGAAATTCGTACCACATGTTTATTCTGACGTCTCGATGTTATGACATTTTGTTTTGACATTTTCATCTTGGTGCGTTCTTAACATATTATTTGTATAACGAAGCCTTCTTGGTATTCATAGGATTTATATCAAAAGTTATTACGATACAAACGTAACTTTCGTTAATACAATCAATTACATCATACAATTTGTTAATTTGCTTGATTTTTACTTGGAATTCAAGATTCACGTAGCGAAAATATAAATAATTTTTTTGATCGGTTGCTATGTTCTTAACGTCGCAAATGTCATTTTTGTCATTTTAGTGCGTTCCATATCTCACAACAGTTTATGATTCATTACATCCTATTGCATCTTGGTTTAACACTCTGTAATTGCTATGCTTTATCTGTGGTCTATATTTTGGAATGCAAAAATGCTAATAGCTAATACTTGCAACGCAAAATCAAAGTTTCATTTCGATCAAATTCGTAATGGGATTCTACGTTTACGTCAAGAACTGAATAATATTGACCTTGTTCGCGGAACACACGGACTGGTTTGTGTTATGTTGAAAAAAACAGATTTATAATTAGTTATTTCTGTTCTATAAACAGACAACCACACTGAGGAGTTCCCTACCGAGTTCTAATCACAAGGTACGTTTAATTAACTTTATGTTTCTTACATCTATTACGATGTATTTTCCTTTCTAATTAATAATTATTTCCTATTAGAATAAATACATCATTCTTGTTCCTCAATAGCGCTCATCACGGATAACGAATTGTAGCTTTATTGTACTTACCTACAAAGAGCCAGATGGTGACGCATGTGAACTTGTGCACTTATCTGCTTAATTATTTAGTTGATTTTAAAATGTATGACCTTAAAACGTTGAAAGCCTTAATACCTGCTCTCTACAGATAAATGACTTCATTTGTTGTTACTCAGACTCGAAAAATCGCTGTGTCTTTACAAAGACTAGGTTCAAGGTGATCCAATCATTTTTACTAACAACCAACCAACCAACTATGGACATCCTGCTAGCCTTCTCCTTTGATAAAAACATCATGTAAATTCCCACCAAATAGTTCATTAATTCATCTATACTTAATTTAAAATAATATACTTAATCATAACAAAATCAATATTTCAAAATATGGTTACCTATATAAAAACTTTCAAACTAATGTTCATAAATTATCAAATTGCTCTACAATTTAAAGCTAAACATCAAGGAAAATCAAACAAAAACTGTGGGAAGATTTTATACTTATAATAAGTTTGAATGTATTTTTTTTTTATCTTTAACTACCTACTTATGGAAAAACCAGCATCTTGCAAAACTAGTTATATAAAAATAAAATTATATATGTATTATGTATAGCTTTACTATAACTGTTTTGAGTCTAATAAGGAAATCTGCACACATTCTTGAAGCACAATTTAGTTAAATTGATTCATCCTGTCATTACATATTTCTATTTTAATAGAAGGGATCTATATTGTATATTTGAATAGTGCTAGTTTGTGCCCGCATAGATTTGAGTGGGTAATGATCTGGAGTTCTGGTCCAAGCAATCTGATACGTCCTTGTTAGCGGGATGATTTAGGAAGACAGATTTCTCTAGGACATGTCCACTTCGCAGATGTGCTTAGTCGTCCTTTTATAATGGTGTGTCTTTACAAAAATAGGCTACAACCATTTTAATTTTGCTGAAGAAATGTAGGTTTCCTTTGTCATCTCCAGATATACTCTACTTTTTTTTTTTGAATTCCATACTTACACCCATTTTGTCTTTAATTATTTTTATTGCAGTATATATTTTAATGAAGTACTCAATTAAATGAACCACTGCAAAGTTGGAAATACTAAAAAGAAAATAATTCTACAGAATTAATTTAATTTGAGCATTTCAATGTGTGATAATGAATTTTTTTATTACTACTTATATTATTTGCTAAGGAGTATGTCATAGCAAAGGTGTTATTTCCTCTTTGAAGGAAATAATACAATGGTTTATGTTATAGTATCACACCTTTATTAAATCAATTGTTTCATTAGTTGATAAATCAAAACACAGCTTGACTGTTGGTTATTGAGTAAGTATAAATAGTTAACATTAGGAGTTTCCTTATATTCCATTTAATTAATTACATTTGGAAAACACAACAAGTTTTCTCATAATGGTGTGTATGTGTTGCAGTCAAAACTCTACGTATTAAAATAAAAAACTTTAAATAACATAATTATAATTAAATAAATTTATCAGAACAAAAAATCTTACATAACTATAATGGGCTATTCGGGTGTTGATCACAATTTACCTATTTATTATGATAATGTAATAAATCCAGATCCAAAAGTAAGGCAATGATTAAAAAATGTTCAGTTTAATTAAAAAATTAGGCACTGCGGTAACGAGACTGTAATCCAATAACAGTATTTGATTAAAACATTTCAAAAATGTTTTAATTTTTGAGACATGCTCAAGTTAAAAAATCCATGTATGTTCTCATTAAATTGTAAAAACCAATTGTTTCTAAGTGATAAACTTATCGAAGTATAGTTAAACTCTTTACATTTGACTTTGCTATGGAACCTCCGCGGTGAAGGCCTGACTGACACAAACTCTTCTAGACAAATTAGGACCTAATCCTAATCAGATATTTCTTTGCTGAATATTATTATATTTAACAAAACCATGAAGAGTGTTTCAGGCAGTCCTATCAAAGCCCGGTATTATGGAGGCTGCAGCGTTAAAACAAAAGGGGTTTACAATAATCTCAGTATATGGATCACATTATGATATATTGCTGGCCATAAAAACGTCTAGTTTGTGTGAGGGAACACTTCCTCTGTAGTCGACTAGGCCGGGAGCTGCACACGCCCGCCGGTACAATTATGGCGTTATGCCAACGTCAGCTTGCTAATATCAGCGTAGATTCGAATGGATATATAAGTCACGTTTTACCAAAATGTTCAAAATCCAGCGCAATATTCTACAATAGCTGCAAACGATAGCTGTGGGACAATTGCGGAAGTTTATACTTTATAGCGACAACGTTACTCGGTTGCAATCGCTTAACTAATACTATTTTTACTTGGAGTCCGTACTTCCGTAGTGCTTCGGCTTAAACGTGCAGTTTGAAACCCAATATGTGTTGAACATAATATTCATTACAAATGTAAAAGATGAAATTTTCTCAATAGATATGAATGTGTTACTTTTTCCATTTCATGAGTGATTGCGTAATTATTTACTTAACCTGAACTGGATTTGTTTACACTTTCATCAGAGATACTTTTGGAAGGAAGAGACATCAGATAGAAGCCTTTCTTAAATTGCGTCACATGGTTCAGCGCACCCAATTTTAGCCTCACGCTATACGAACCTATTCTAGATTCGAGCTAATATCATAATGGGCGTTCTGATTTCAGGGACACTATTGATCTCGCAAAGTCGCAACCTACACAATTTATAATTTAAGACAGGAAAATCTTTATCAATATGAGAGAATGCCTTTCTCGTTTTTCTCTTATATTTGGATCCTATGCTAACATGCGCCAATTTAACGAAGTCTTCATTATAACATCACCAGAGCAAGTTATACGCCGTCCTTTGTGTTTAGGATAAAGCCTAGAGGTCAATCAGGCAGATTACCGAAAAAATTGAAGTAAACTTAATATAGAATGTACTGGGATGTCCTCATTTCATAGAATGTCAACGGCCGTCTTTGTTTTTACCCAGAATATATAACGTTACATAGGTACTTCAACTAAAGTTACCTTCTCTTGAACTCTTATCGAGATTGTTTTTATGATGTCAGCTCCAAAAATTCGGGATTATAGTTCTTCAGACTGTTAAATGAAGCAAACATGAAACGATGGTAGAGTAGCAAGGTTATATCCATTTTGTTATTTTCGTATCTTGTATGTAGTGAATTAAAATGCAATTGCCACTAAAAATATTTATGTATTTGACTATGTCATGATGCCTCAGTTCATTCCATTATAATGAGACAGTTTTGAGTAAGTAATTACGCAGTCCAAAAATAAACGTCACACATTTACGATGTTGAGTATAACATGTTAACTGATACGTATACAGATTGTAGCAGACATAAACTAATGGGCCCTAAGTAGAACAATCGCGCTTTATCACAGTTAGAATGACCCGTCTCAAGGATATTTGCATCATCATACTTCCACAGATTCCACCTACAACCGGTTTTTTCTCATGCTAAGGAAAAACGCGATAATTGTTGCAGAAGCGAAATTTATTCAGAAACGACCCTGATTGGAGCGAAGTATTTAAAACCACAAGCATAAAAAGAATTACTTTAATTACCTATATATTACCAGTAATCAATCGAAGATATAGAGAAAAAAAATCAGCTGATGTGTTTTGGTCTACGCCAGGTCAGATCCTGGATCCAGAAAGCAATGCCTGCTCATAGTGTTATTACGATTGCTGTTGTGCCTAGATTAACAGAATAATGAACTATTTCAGCAGTTGCAGCGGAACGGTAGTCTCCGGATATTCGTTCTCCAGGATAGAGTAAAGAGTCGGAAGCTATGCCTATTTAGGCTAGACATGACCGTTGTTAGTTGTAGTTGTAGTAATTATGCGGTGTATGGTGTAGTAAGAGTTTAGAGGAATGAGATTCCTACACCGTCCTGTCGGCTGTCCGGTACTGTTCAGTGGTGATCAGTGTTTGATCGGATGATAATAAGTAACAACATCCATGTAGGTATTTAGTGCTGTTCGTGTGTACCGTTATATTTTGTGACAACATAGACAGACCAATCGTGACCAAATGCAATAATTATTCTCTAAAATTGTATAAAATGTATTATCTAATAACAAATGGTGCAGACACCCATAAAAATGGAGCGTTTATGGGTGATAAGTGAATTATGCTTGTCCCTCAATATCCCCGATCTACATTTGGCTGTCCTCCAACCAATATAATCTCGCATACACAACTTCATTCGATGGAATTCTATAGAAATTCGCACTTTTCTAAATACGATTGTCTGGGAGCTCTCGCTGCTTTTGATTTATGGTGGAGTAGCTTTTACCGGGCATGGGCTGCGGTGAAATGAGAAGTTTTCGTTTTAATTCCACCACAGTTCAGCAATATTCCTTCTTGTTTTCTTTAATACACTTAAAATCTGGTCTACCAATCTGACACTATCCTAATGCTTGATATGGGTCGCGTGAATCCATTATTGTATGACCTTCCAAATCTCAAGGTTTTCGGTTTGATAGATTGCTTCTCCCCCGTCCCCGTCATCTTATACCAAAACACGAGGCTGCATGTGTACTGGGAAAACAGAGCAAGAACGATTTCTCATAATTTTCCGTTCGTGTAAATTTTAACTGATTAGTTATGGCGCGATTGAGTAACAAACGAAAATAGAGTTAGATTTACAACGCCCACGTTCTGTTTTAATCATTTCAATAGGACGATCGACAATTCCAAACGGTATAGGTACCTACCCACAATATTCGATATACATAAGTTAGTAAATGGCTGAAGTTTTGACAGTAATTGCCATAATTCCAAGAATAATCGACACACACTAGACATTATGGACGAGAATTTATTCACTACAAATTAGATTTCCCTAAGTATACTGAAACATTTGTTGTTATATATGTAGGTACGTATCGGTATTAATAAAATTCAGTTATTGAATTGATTTACTAAAGACAAGTGCTTTTGCCAATAGATCAGCTTGTACCAAGAGCCGCAGGAAAAAAAATTACGCTACAGCATTTAGACATAATTGTATATTATGGTCTGATAAGCCTAGCCTAAACAGACCAAATTAGAATCTTGAGAGAGTGCTCTGATTGCCCTAGATCAGTCGTTGGGTAATAATTCAGAAATCTAAACATCCGTTATTAAATAACATGATAAGAGCGTTGATTCTCAAGTTGGCAACGTCGCAAATAGCTGTCAAATATTTACCTGTTTCGTAGACAGAGAATAGAGGTCTACGACCTGTTTTGATTAATCTGGAAATATGAAATATCGCTAACTAGTGAACAAGAATAATAATACTGAAATGCAAGTATAACACTGATTTTGATACTGTAACCGTTTTAGGTGTAGTTACAAAAGGCATTTGGAAAGAACTTCAACATACTTTTTTACAGTTACTTATAACAAAATATTCGGTGTTACGATATTAATATATTTTCTGTAAAATATTACAACATTTTTTGAGAAATAAAAAACTATTTATTATTATTTATTTAATTATTGCATTTCACAATCAATATTTTAGTTCATTAGTTAGCCATATTTCATATTTCCATACATTCCATTTCCACACATAAAGGCATCGCAAGGCGCGT
Organism: Eupsilia transversa; assembly: GCA_914767815.1. NCBI lineage: Eukaryota > Metazoa > Arthropoda > Insecta > Lepidoptera > Noctuidae > Eupsilia > Eupsilia transversa. The sequence continues at coordinate 7,217,525 of OU611880.1, forward strand.
TGCCTTTATCAAAACAGCGAAATATTTGACATCGATTTGCGATGCACGATTCCACTTTAAACTCGCTTCCCCTGATTTCGTATTTAAAAAGGGCTGTTTAATTAAATGTCGTATGTATAATAAAAAAATATAAATAAATCTGTTTTGGAATTTGCGTTAGGAGGCGTGGACTTTTGGATTTTCCAAATTTTTCAGTAGATTTTATATTCATAGATTTTCGGGTTGTATGCAGGTCGACTTTCGGTTTTTGTTTCCTATAAACATACATTTCTGGAAAACCTCAGTTGTTCATCCGATGACCTATTCGTATTATTAATAACACTAATGATCTCATTTACGAATTACCCCGTCTCTTATCAGCTATTCGACGTAGTGTAAGGGTAAACAGTTTTGTTTCTCAGTTCTCAGTAGTGGTTTAACTTTTGTTATTAGTGGACCGTTTTGTGCGCAATATTTTTATCGACGGTCTGACTACTACGTGTGCTGTGAGTTTTAGATTTTCTATTGTCACCATTTGATCTCAGGCCCCGACAATACTAAAAAGCTTTAAATTCGTACAGCGAGTATAAATCGATGTGTCGCGTATAAGCTTAGGTTGGCGGGACTAAAAATCTGCTCAAACCGCACGTGATACCACCTCGGGAGCATTTTTATCTGGCGTCGCCGTCGCCGCAAGCATGAAGTGTGAACACACTGGAGATTTCCGCCGATATAAATCCCGGTACGCGACACCCTTACTTTACACCCGTCGCATCCTCAGTGCAATCCGCGAATTTGTGGAGTGGAAGCTACCGGCAGTGCATAGCGTCTGGAATTTGAACGCGCCAAATCTTGCTACCACTACGTGGAACACTGAGCGCTAACCGTCACGTACTCCTGTCTATGTATTCACAGGTTTGACACCGCCAGCGTCGTCACGTTTTCCTTGTTTCTGTCGTGGTGGACTTTGATTCGGTTACTTCCTTTATCTACCATTTTACCTTACCTCGACATACACATTTTATATTCGATTACGCGACAAGAACGTCTCTTGCTGCGATGACATTTCCTGGCCCCTGGGTCGTTTTCGGTGGTATTTGTAACATCTTTATGATCTGTATATGACGTGAAGGATTAGAAAGCTATTAAATGGACAATAGTCAGTAAGAGGAACGCTAGTGGACGGCTGAAACGCGGAGGTGACAGGCAGGCCGTTAACATGGCCGTTACAGGCTCAAGTGATATATGAGCTGCGAAGTGGCTTGGTGCCGCTGTCACTTCGCGTTCCGCCGCTCCACGCTGGCAAAAAGATAAAAAGGATTCCGAAATACGATTCACAAGTGGGCTGCCGGAAATGGGCAGAAAGTTACCGAGCACGGCTTTATGTCGGGCAATATATCTCTCGTATCGCTATCCAATTTCTGCTCTATGGCATGTAATATCCCGCCAGGGATCCTTTAATTTGAAATCTCCTTTTAATCAACACCATTCATTCCAACCTCGGTTTAGTAGTAGGCTTTGAAAGACCTTAAGGTTTTTCTTTCCTTTATACTTATTACTATGTACTACTTATTACTTTATAGGTACCTATTACGGCATTTGAGAAAACCTTCGTTTAGGACAGCTGCTTGCCATCTAATACTAGTAGGCTGTTCTCGTTTAGTTACGGAATTTGTTATACCTACATAATGTCTTCAATCGATTTGAATAAATACGTGCATAACAATAGCAGTCATAGTTAAACATCGACATAACAGAGGGGCATTTCCCGTATTTTAAGAACTGTCGCATTTGCGTCTCAATTTGTTAAAAATACAATCAATTTACCAACATTTTTGACAAGTTTGACAGATTGCGACTTGAATGTGAACGTTTTTTAAGTACGAAAATTGGCCCTTCAGAACCCTTAACAGAAAAATACTTATGAGGAAGAGCAAACATTCCCGAACAAACTAAACACCTCAGAAAAGCCGACCCAAATTGATTTTTTCCTATAGTTTATTCAACCTGAACTTTCCGTAGATAAACTGAAGTTTAAGTTGCGTGACTGGCCCGACAGCCGGCCTCCGACCTTCGTTGACCTGCGACATTCAGGCGCACCCTACAGCTCCATCCCTATCACTTCACCACGGGTTTATTTAAACCGCAAGTTCTTTTAGTGAACATTTTAGTGAGGTAAATATTCCGATGTTTTAGTGCCCTTGTTATACTGGAGAGGCTATAGGATTACATCGGTGAATTTCCTATAAGTACCTACTTACTTTTAACAGGCCACGAAAATTATGTTCCGGTTATGAACTTGTAAAGGACGAGGCACGACAAACCAAGTCATCTTTATCAATGGTTGAAAACTAGGAAATAAAGCGATCGCTGTGGGCCTGTGGCCTGAATAGGTAGATAAACGAGATAGACAGAGTGGGACGCTCAAATCATTTGATTGCACCGTATTTATACTATTGTCCGACGTTATTGGTCTACCGGGAAAATCATTCTATCGGAAATATCGTCTGAGTCTTTGTGCGTTTGTATTGCGTATAGTACGGACGCCTAAAGGGAAAACGAATTGAAATATTTTTAGACCGCTGCCGTGAAAAATAACCTTTGTTTTGTCAGCACTTCCAGTTAGATCACCAGTCTAAATGTATTCCAATGGATATACACGTGCAAAAAGCAATTCAAATTCAATTTGCACATCGTACACTATTCGTAAACTATGTAGTCCTGAAAGGAATTATATATTCTAAGTCGATCTACAGAGTACACAAGCGCGGCGCTCCCGCTAACTGGATCCGTCGCTTCTCCTGTTTTCAATAAAGAGAAACAACTTGTGTCATATCCGCAAAACGTTTACTTACATGGTGGAGCGCAGTAGTTGGTAACGAGGTTATACGAAACAGTTTCGGGCGAAATTGCTCGGGGAATGTAGCTAGGTGTCATAAAGTTTCAGCAAAGCTGTCGGACAGACGTGTGCAGCGTTGAAATACACGTGTCGAAGCTATTTCATCTTGCTTACGCTTCAACTTTGTTATAGAGTCCTGCCATTGGTAGGTACTAAGTGTTCTAGTAATGAAGTGTTACGCTCTCGAAGTTCCAATATGTTTTGTAAACTGGTCGCGTTATGTTTTCGCTTATTAGTTTTCCTTGCATTTGTGGAACATATTTGAACCAATGTTTTGTTGTTTTCAGGTCGATCATGGATTGGAGAGCGGTGCTTTGTGCCTTCGCCTTAGTATACTATGCTGATGGATACTCAAGTAAGGTTTTATTTTGATAATAAAATCGCAATATATTAATCACTTGTGACATTAAAGACATCATTATCCAACAATAAATAAACAGTCTACTAACAAAGAAGTCGAACAGAATTCGTTAAGAATACAATATTCGTAAAGAAAACATTAAGAAAGCATCATTGTTTACTTCTACTAAGGTACCTAGTAAACATATTTATCAAATACTCAAAAACGGGCATTAGATTTTGATAACAGCTAGACCGTACTAGCCTTAATATTAACACTTCCTGTTATTACCTACACACGCGCAGTCCATGCGACCTTCACGCTAACGTACCGAGGTGTCACTTGATATTATATCTTATTTTAAACGATCCTCGTCTTCAGTATCTCCCGATATTTGACAGCCGAGCACTTTTTCGGAGAGCACGTACGCACATCCCCCGAATTGCCAAGATATGGCTCGATTCCATTACCTAATGTTGGCGTAAACCGCGCGTCAGACTCCCGAGCTACAAAACAATGAGTTATGATCCTACCCGTGATGCCCCTTTTATTTGTTTGTATTGCTTGTAAAGCAACCGAATATTTTATTTCAGGGAAAATTACATTTACTCATTAGCCTGAAATATTTTTGTGGTACCTATGTGGTAAAAGTTACAGTCAACACACACCTAGGTAGAGGTACATCTATACTTATAATAAATCTGTAGAAGTGAAAATTCTGTACATTGAAAATATCAAAAAAATAAATGGCAGGGGGTGTTACTAGAGCGACACCGAACCCAAAAATTTGATTAAAAATTTTTTTGTCTGTCTGTCTGTCTGTTTGTTCAGGCATCACGCAAAAACTACCGGTTCGATTACGATGAAACTTGGTATAATTATTCTTTAATATCCTGGGCACCACACTGGGTACTTTTTATCCCGGAAAAGTATCCTATCCTACGGTTGGGGGGTGTCAAAGTTTGTATGGAAGAATTTTAACGCGCTGTCCGATTAACTCGAAACTCAATATTTATACTTAAACCCAAAAATGAAGAATAATGTGTATCAGGATTTTTCGAAATTCAACCCCTAAAGGGGTAAAATAAGGGATGAAAGTTTGTATGAAAAATCTTATTCCTTGAGGTAATAAACATGAAACTTCGCACGAATAGTTATCTAAATAAATTATAAAGTTTGTAGTTTTTTGTTTTTCTAAATTACCCCCCAAAGGGGGGTTGGGGGGTGTCAGTGTTTGTATGGAAGAATTTTAACGCGCTGTCCGATTAACTCGATATTTATACTTAAAACCCATGGGGATGTATGGGGTAATTTCCGACACTCACGCGGGCGAAGCCGCGGGCAGCAGCTAGTAATATAATAATGGTATGCATATACGAACCGGTTATGTTGCACTGAAATTGTATCATCATATACCTAAAGGAGCATTGAGTGCTTTCACCACCCAAAACATCGTCATTCTGTACGAAAACTTCGATTCAAATACTAAACATCTTTGTGACTTTATTTCGGTATTTATTTACTTAACCTTTCAAGTACACCGCGGCGAATTACGTCACTACACTTACGCTATGAGCATTTTTGCCAAGAGAAGACGTCGCTAAACTCGTAAAAGTATTGTAATAACAATATAGTAGTGAAATATTAAGACGTAAAGTGCAGAGCAGTCGTTTAACAACCAACGTTAAACTTCATCATTATTTCCAACCCAGACACAGCTTTATTATCTGCACGGGGTTTTCCTTTCACAAGGAATATGATATGGATCTAGAAAGACTAGAACTTCCGCTTTTACAATCCGCTTTAAGACAACTGCAGTTGTCCCGTTTTCAAGTGATTAAAGTCGCGTCTGGAAATTCAGGGAAGTTGCAAGCTAGGATTGAAAACTTTAAAGTAGTTTCTAATAACATGTTAGTCAGTCTTACAAAGTCAGGACGTTTGCAGATAAAGTTAGGTGCATAAAAATTTCACTGCTGAAAATATACGAATTTGTAAGTACAACTTTCACACACTTCTGCATTTCGGATAAACCACCTACCTGTATTACAAAACCGTATTATGATAAAGCACATAAAACCTACGTAGTGGAAAACAATTCGATGGCAAAGTTTTTCGGTTCGGTAGGCTTTTATTACGTGTGATATTGACTCTCGAAGACGACGGCGAGTCCAATCTAAGTATATAATCTTGTATATGCAAATGATCCCTATTCCCTTACAACCGAATTCTTTACCCGGTCACGCCTTTTGGGTTATAAAAGGGCCAAATTCTCGTAGACACAGCGGAATAAAATATATTCATACGATATTATATGGAGTTTTTTTCCATTTTCAAACACGTTTTACCTATCCAAATCCCTTTTATTATTCCAGGAAATGGGTATGAAATGATTGTAACGTTGCGTACTCTGTAGATAATACCACTAAGTAGGTATCTGAAAATGATTTATGTTCTGGAAAAAATTTCAGTGCTTCCGCATCAGGAATTACATTAGGAGGAAATGGACGTCCATTTTGTTTCGTGTGTAGGTACTTTTATCAAGTTGTAAAGATATTTCGGAAAATATTGGATTCGCTCTTTCGTTGTAAGAAAATGTATTGGAGTGATACAGCTTTTGCTTTTTTTTTCTGAAAAATAAAGCGTTTCGTCGATCTGGTAATTCGTAGAACGGTTAGGACAGAAACAAAATAAATTCCAAACTCCACAAGAACTTTAATTGGAGGAAAATGGAGAGAAGGCGACTTTGCCAAAGAATATATTTAGCTTCGTCTTCTATGACTTTCTCAGTATTAAATGTATTTTTTGTTTCTCTGAAATCAGACTAACCGTGGCCATTTAACTAAAGGTCATGTAATGTGTCGTGGCCAGATCTTAGAATTTATCATTTTATGAAGTGTTCGACCATTTCATCAAATGGTTGTGTTTCATGAAATGGCCAGCAAAAATTAACCCTAACATTTAAACTTCAATGTTTCATGATTTATGTCAGTCGACGTTTGGGCATATCATTAATGATTGGTATCCAAATTACATGGTTTATGGTGTAGTCAAAATTGCCAAGTAGCACTCGTTCAGATCGCACGCGGTTTGTCACAGTTCTACCCTAACCCATGCACCGTGGGTGTACAACAAACTCAAAGCGACATTAACGCCTCTACCGGTGGATAATCTAACTATTTTACGATATGACCACTAATAAATAATATTCGTGTGTAGTGTGTAGTGCGTTTAACTGCTAATATCGTGAAACGTTCTGTATTCAATAATCTGGCCAGACCACATCATGATGTGACCAGCACATGTTCTATTTCATGAAATGATCCTAAGATCTGGCCATGACATAACCACATAGTTATACGTAGACTAGTGAACTACAAGGCTGTTTTGGCGTTACTTCACGTATTTGCAGTAGGAGAGGAATATAATTATGCAAAGCATTTGAATTAAGACTGTCAAAATCCTCAGGTAGACATCACTTCCTAAATCTCGAAACAGGTAAATCTGAAACAGATAAACATGTTTCTTATTTTGTTTTATCGAATGTTACAGAGTACGGACGCACCTGCAAAGACATAGGATGCCTCAACAGTGAAGTGTGCGTGCTAGCCGAAGACCCGTGCTCTTTGGGACACAGTTCCAACTGCGGCACATACCCCACCTGCAAGAAGAAGTCTCAAGTAGACGGCGGTAATACTAGAATTGCATCTACATACTTCTAACTTCGTCTATTATATATATTTACTACTTACCCTATCAAACGAATGATCTTTAGGCTCAACGCACTTGTCACATTTTTTATCTCCCGATATTTGAATATGAGTTTCCAACTTTCCAGATTTATTTGTTTTTACCCTCGCATTTAGTGGAATTTAATAAGTAAACCTAATAATTTTTCAGGATCACATTCAGAGCCTGCCAAACCACCCGCGCCAAAACCTCAGGCACCTTCCTACGACTCTGTTCCTAACTACAACCCACCAGCCCCACCTAGTGACACGTCCGGCGGTGGCGGGTCACCTTACGGCGGCAGTTCGCCCTATGGAGGAAACTCACACACCGGCGGCAACTCGCCCTATGGAGGAGGATCACCTTATGGCGGAAGCTCACCTTATGGAGGAAACTCACCCTATGGTGGCAACTCACCATACGGAGGCAGTTCCCCCTACGGCGGAGGAAGCAATACGGGAGGAGGATCGCCTTACGGCGGAGGAAGTAACACAGGAGGAGGATCGCCTTATGGCGGCAACTCACCGTACGGTGGAAGCTCGCCTTACGGCGGATCTTCGAATACTGGGGGCAGCAGCCCATATGGAGGTAATTCTCCGTACGGCGGCGGTGGCACGCGCACCGTTAGCTCCGGCGGATTCGGAGGCGGTGGCAGCCCCATCGATAGTATTCTGAACACTCTAAACAATTATGCGCACCATAATGGAGCGACCACACGCAAGCCCGTCCACTATGGATGGAATGTTAGGTAAACTACACTTTCCAAGTAATCGTAGCAAGGAATTGAGTGGCGCCTATGGTTTCTTTTTTCTTTGCGTTGCACAAGAATTGCTTTCTGGCCCTTTTGCACTTCAAAATTGATTCTCTTTAGCTTTGGTGTTACTAACTCACTTTGCCAGTTGCGTATTTCGTGTTGCACTGTACTCGGTATTATAATTAGTGTAAGCTTAATATTACTGCTGCCTTTATTTTTTATCGGATTAAGAAATTTTGTTAAAAGAAACCCTCGAGCAGAAGCTCATCTAGCACTAATGCTTATATTTTACCTATGTCACAATCAAGTTGCATTTGCAATTTCATGACAAATAAAACACTAAAATGTACACTAAGAAACTCACAAATATAATAAATTATTAGTAAGTAAATAAGGTGAAGGCTAATCTCTTCTGATTGACAGGAAAACCAGAGAACCTTCCAGATAACCTGTTTAACTAAACTTTGCATGAATAACTGGATAACTTTCGGTGAGGTATGATCGTATCATTCGTACCCACCCTTTTGAGGCTATGTTATGTAACTTATAGAATGTACGCACCTTTTTATTTTGTTTTGCCGTATGATCTGTATTTTTCATAGCTATTTTAAGAATACTCATGTATACTTTTTGGCTGGTTTATATAGAAAGTTATTTAGTGGGTAACTAAAGTAGTCTGAAAAACTGTAAACAAAGTCTCACAGACTACTGCACAGTTCCATAACTGTAAAAAACAAATTTCTTGCTGAATAATGACATTTTATTATAACATTAACCTGCCTTACATATTTGCAACGTAATCATTTGATAAAAAATTAATGATATTTTGTAGAAATTACAAACTTTTGATATAGCCTGATGATAAATGTCTCAGCTACCTAGCATATAACTTTCTATATTAAATCTAGCCTTCATTATATACCACAAAATATCTGTGCCATTTCTAATATTGTTATATTGTATTTTTATTTCAGTGTGACAGTGGTCTTGACGTACCTGATTCAGCAATATGTCCAGAGTGTAATTCGTAACTAATTATATTTTTTATTTAACTTTTAAGTACTGTATATAATATTGTATTTAAGTATATGGTGCGCTATGTTATACATTTTATTATGGTTAAGCTTTAAAGTGAACATAAAATGGTACCTTTTTGTAACTTTTAAATTTATACCATTTCATTGCAACAGACGTTGACAAGAATCTCCATTATATTATTCATTAATTAATTTATTATAAGATTTATGTAAACTTGTAATTCCATTCGGCGATACTTGCGTTGTGTTGTTAGCTAACAAAATAATATTTTATAGGTAAGATTTGTGTGATATATATGTTGATAGTTATTTTAAGCTTCGGCGTAGTTTGACGTAGATAATGAATCTATAAATGACGTGTACCGTGGCGGAAAACAGCGGTCAACAGGTTAAATATAATAATAATTTGATTGTGATAAACTTAATGTAACACAGTGAACATTACCTATGTAAAAGAGTAATGAAATAAATACAATATTTATAAAATTAAATAATTTATTCAGTCAATTCAGACAATGCAGACTAGAAATATAAGATTCGGTCAATAATATAAGTGTAATTGCACTATAGCAATACTTGTATTTACATCATATTTCTTATTAAATTAAACCATATATGCCAAGGTTGCATTTATATTGATTAATAAAAATATATATACCTTGTATATTTATACATTATTATTGAAGTATGTATTTACGTACACGCATTTATCTCAACATAAAGTCAACCCATTGCTAACCCCAAGGAATGTTACAATTACACAAAACCTTAAAATTAAAAAAATTACCTACGCCCATTTTTTACAGCAAATAATAATATATAAGGTGCTATAAAAATATCTGCCACGGCTGCAATGGGAGATAGTATTGTGTTTATAGATTACAATAGTAAAGATAAATTATTGATCATGTGTCATATTTTTTTTCATACAAAAAATTGTACGTATAAATTTGCAAGTGACGAACTAGTCAGCTGATTTCAGTTTTCATTCACAGAACAGATGGAAAGAGATAGCAGTTGTTTTCATTGACGAAGTGCACTTCGCGCGTAATTTGTGAACCACGTTATGCAGAGTAGAGTCAATGTTTATTTAACTACTTTATTTTCTCAAATTGATTTAACTGTGCCGGGGTACGAAATTTCTTCACTATTGTTATCTTTAAACACAATACTACCTCTCATTAAAGCCGTGGCAGATATTTTTATAGCACCTTATATATTATTATTTGTTTGTTTACAAAAAAATAACTACAATAAGCAAACCATTCCTAAAGCTATAAGTACATTTGTTTTCAATCATAGTAAAATGTACTATTTTTTTAAGTTTTGATACTTATTTGGAAAAATATACCTAAGTAGGTAAAAATAATTATGTGAAAAACTGCTCCACCCTAAGGGCGTTTGTGCACTACAAGGAATTTTACGGTCCGGATGTAAAATCTCATACTTATATTTCCGGATCACGTGATATTTACTTGAGAAACGTACTGCCGGACCGTAAAATTCCGTGTAGTGCACAAACGCCCTAAGGGTAAACAGGCGGCTTTTTGAAACACTCTCGCTTCGGATCTCGAGGTTGGCTCCAGCTGCTAAGCAAGCGAAAACGTCTCAGGATGTCGATGGAAGCTCTTCTCTACAAGACTATCGAAACAGTAGTTACCATTGTTTACATAAATAAATAATTTGTATCATACCTAAATAAATGCTACCAGGCACCAAGTGCTATAAAAGAAATATATTGCCTCATTTTAATCCCACCAAGAATCTCAAAACCGGTGATCAAACAAATAGTATTTAAAAAAAAATGTGTAAGTATCCGTAATAGGCCGGTTTACAAAACAAAGAAAAAAAATTAATAGTGACTGTATAATGTAGTCCGTTGTTAGGGATTACTCACACTTATTCAGCTATATTCAGCGTTCGCAGATAGAAAACAACGATTTTACGTACGCGACCTTTCAGCTGTCCGCAAAAGGAACAGACAAAGGAGGCGTGAAAGGACGCGTACGCGTCTCATACAAAATCGTTGTTTTCTATGGGCATACGCAGCTGAATAAGTGTGAGTAGTCCCTTAGGCTTTGGCCGTGGCAATGTATGAAGTCCGCAGTCAATGCATTCTGTTAATACACCTATGATATTACTTAGGAACGAATCACGACGTACAAAGATACATTTTGGCAAGATATAACGTTCTAGGCGTAGCCCATTGGAACTGGTGTAAGTTGAATAATTCGTTAATTGATTAGAATTTTTTTATCGAAATGATTCTACAGATACGTTTTTTTTTTAAATTTGAGTTCGAGTTTTGTTCCTAACAAATATACCCTTTCTGTACATTTGCTATTGATTATAATAATTTAAAAAACTATTCTATAACACTTACATTCAAATTGAGCTAACCTTGATCTGAGTTTACTATATTAAATTAATTGCTTACAGTTTTTTGTTTAATTTCAATTTCACTTTTTACTTTACTGGGCCGGTTACTCTTGTGTATTTGGTTTAAAACTATACCTAGTATGAGGAACCCAAGCCATACTCCATACCAGTAGTGGTATACTGACGAATAGTATATCCAAATACGATCGAATGTGAGTAGAAGAAATGCAGCAGCTTGATAGGACTCTGAATGGGAGCGCAAGAACCACATTACGAAGCCCAAGATTTTCTTTTTCTGAAAATGGAAGATTTTTTTGATAAGAATAATAAATACATAACCCTGTTCCTAAAATCACAGTCATCATAATTGAATATTGATTCATGCTCACCAGTCCTGTGGCGTCCTTATAGTAAAGTTTGATGTAAATGTCTTCAGCCATCAAGTAGAATGGGCAGAAGTAGATACAGAAGAAATAGCCGGCATGGAAACCGTGCCATATCACTGAGACAAATAATGCTGCGTGGATCCTGAAATCACAGATTTCGTTTAATTAATTTTAGTGAATTAGCCTTAGGGCCGTTCGCTGCGTAAGGGTCACCGCACACCGTTGAATGCTCGCGTATGGTCTTGACGTGTATTTAATTTTGTAATCTATGGAATTGTCACAAGATTCATTTTTCTGTAGTCTCAGAAAATGCTCTGCTCTTGGTGTGTGCTGACCCTTAACCGAATGCACGGAACCTGTTTTCTATGGGCCGCGTGCGACGGGAGACCCGCCTAACGCAGCGCTGCTCTTAGGACAATAATAGAAAACAAGCACGCCGCGCGAGCGCCCGCTCCTTAGCGGCACTGTCGGCAGTCACCATGACTGTTTTTATTTTTATTTCAAGGATAGCTGCAAAATGTGTGATTTTAAATATCATGAAAGTTTTGCAAAATAATTTTAGGTTTCTTTTTTTATTAAGTACTTTTTTCAACATCATTGTCTGCAATATTTTGTATCGAAGTTGAAAAAAGGGGTCACCTGCAAGCAGACCATATTATTATAATGATGTAGATGATTTTCAAAATCAAAAGTAGTTTCGGAAAATTGTTGTGATTTCTCTTATCTGATATTTCTTATCTGAAGTTGTTCTGAATTTAAATTGAATGAATTTTGGTTCTTATATGATGAAAATAGAGATGAAATCTTACATGGCCACATGCAAGATTTTAACCCTGTGCAATTGTGCATAGTTTGGGATGGTTTCATTCAGCATAGACTTTATAATATCAATATTATTCAAACATTACACTTACTTCAAAGGCTTGACAGGGAACCTCTTATATACAACCATGGCCACCCAGTATTGCACAGCCTTGTTCCATACTTTCATAGAGTCACGTAATGTGACCACAGACTCGCAACCCCATACGTCCATCGACTCCACTGTGTTGAAATCATATTGAGAGTTCTTTGCGTCCAGCTCAGACCTGATAAAAAACGAAAATTGAATCAAAAGTTCTATACTTAAAATATATTGAAAAGTAGTTTGATAGTTGTTGCCATATCCACATTTACTAGGCACAATAACAGTCCAGGAAATAGAACACGAGAGCCAAAGAAAATACTTCATTATGCTTGGCCCTACAACCACACACCCCCCCCATTAAATAGCTTTGAAATAAAATACATAATAAATGCTGACAAAACAAGTATCTTCATCAGTTCAGTATCCTTACATTTGTTTCAACTTCAAATATCCAACAGTGGGCCCATGTCCTGATCTGTTCCTGCCTTGGACTGGGTATGCTCCAAGGCCAGCAGACGTACACACACTCTCAGCCAGCGTCATTCCAGAGTATATCCGCTGCCGGAATTGCGAAAACAACGCCCATGGGTACAGCATTCGGTAAACAAAGTTCCTGTTGTTATGGTCTTCTGTTAAAATGTACTGAAACAATATTTAAAACCTGTTTGTTTTTAAAAGCTTATAAGGTATTCATTGATGATGTTAATAGTTTAATTTAGCCATTTGGCAATCTGCTAGTAAAAATGCTATGCAATGAAACATGCTCACCTCTAGTGGCCAAATGTTAGACAAAGCCAAGTACAGTGAAATATAGAGAGGGACCATTCTCATTGTGTTGATGGTAAAGCCCAAACAGTCAACATACTTGCTGTAAGGCAGGTGGAAGTAGTCATCAAAAGTCCGGTATCTATAGTAAGGACCTGAAATACAGTTAAGACTTATTTTTACATTTTCCCAGTGATAATATTATTAAGGAAATAATTTAAAAAATCCTCTAAGTCAGGATCGTAGCAGGTGGCGTTTTGTAGTTTATGCCTATGGAAAAATATGAGTTTTAGTATGTAAGTAATTTTAATTGCAGCTTTGCTATTATACACACAAAAAAACAATAAGAACGAAATTAAGATATAAATCCAACAAAACCACAAGTAGTATAAAATTATATGTGTATACATTATAAACGAAAGCCATTTTTTATACCTTTAAACATAAAATTACTATCCTAATGAGTTACTACAAGAAACTATTAGCATTACCTGTTAACAGTCCAATGTAATTGAATGAATAGTGGAATAAGTCTTGAAAATCAGGGTTTATGATTTCAAGAAAATCATCATCTTTCGTTTTCACTTCTTTTTGTTCCTTATTTTCATCTTTTTTAGCTTTGCCTACTGCCAGCCACGAGCCATTGATTTCAAATGCAACCCCCACTACTCGAAGAACTATTATCATCTCAATGAGGTTCGTCTGTCCAGAAGATAATGGGATGCCGAACTTATCAGCCAGCCGGAAGAAGAATAGATATCCAAACATTAAAAAGAAAGCCACAATATGACAGTATCTGAAACATAGATTAGTAGGTATGCTTAGTTTTATTATATTTTAGATATTATGATTAATTAGGTATGTCATGCATAATTAGATTATATACGAGACCGGCAAATATGCCCTTTTTAGACTGTTCGATACTTACTTGACAGTAGCCACTTTTATAGCAATTATACCCAGAAGTGCTGACACTATCGGATGGACTGCGCTGTATCCCGAAACAATGATAATAAGTACAAGGCCGACTATGCTGCCGACCCATTTCTTAGCTTGCACTGTTTTTAGAGCCCGGTAACGTGGCCCTATACCTACGCTAAACAGAAGCAAGGATAAATATATAATATCATTTCTGCTTTTTGTAAGAAAGGACAACATCTTTCCTAGCAGAATAAGCTACAAATACACAAAATAAAACAGCCGGGCTAATCGGAAATCTGTGCCACAAACAACGCACACAACACAACATTCAACAATCAAGACAATGTCAGGGTGACAACTGATCTATCTACAGTATCTATGACATAAGTTGAACTCGTTGAAGTTGACTGACAGCTGTGAGCAAAGGCATGAAAATGATCTGATTTTCGAGATAGGATGTAATCGATTTGAGTACCCGTTCCGAATGAGCGTGAGCGCGATAACGATGGCCGGTAAATCGTCATAGCTGACGTCATGATATGCGCCATCTTGCCGTAATTAACATAATTTTAATAATTCTTCAAATTTTTTGTGTAAGGCACGGAAAAGTAAACCACAAAAATCTTAGCCCCTTCTCAGGTTGACTGCTGTGCCACGTTTGACTGATGCGATGAACGCTTGAAAAATAACCTGTCACCCTCGGCGAAGGGCCCTCGCGCCATCCCACGTTTCTAGCACGGCGGGCTGTACTGGGGCGGCTGCTGCAAGTGCCGAAAACCTCAAATGGTGTAAATAAAACAACCTGGTGCTATAATATATGTTTGAGCCCTTTGGAGCTGAAACACTGGCCGTGGGGTCCGAGTGCTCATCGAGTATTTCGGAATATCGCCACGTGGTTGGTCGACTCTTCAGGGTGACGGTGACCCTGGACATTGAGCGATGTGGCAGGTTGACTGGAATCATTTCTGAACGTATAGTTTTGCCGAGTCAAACTGTCAAGTTTTGTCAATCAGCTGTCATTAAAATTATTGATTACTTCGTGTTCAGATTTCTCTTCTATGAAAAATACAAAATAATCAATGGAATATATGTTTTTCGTGCCATGAAACAGATGTTCTGCTAGTAAAGATGGATGAAGAAGACAAGAAGTCAATAATACAGAGCCTTAATATAAGGATAGGTTCTAATATAAATGATTTAGCAAATGCTTTAGAATTACAAACTGAATTAGAGATCAAGCGGGATAAACTTCAAAGTAGTGTGAGTCTTTATGAACACTTTAATTATTGTTTTTACTAATATTCTAGCTTTAACAATACCTACTTTCAGTAAGTTTGATACATGCAATTTTTTCCTTTAAGTACAAGACATGGTTTTAAATTGAAATACCTATTAAGTAAATTTTATTTCAGCTTAATATAGCCAACAATGAAGTGCCAACAAAACTGGCAGCAGCTTTGGAGAAGGCCGAATTGAATTCCGATCAAATAGACAAGCTAAAAACTAGAAGTGAAGAGTTGAAAAAGAAAGTTGAAACATTCCTAAATAAAACCGAACCACTGAGATATGAAGTTGATAGACGTTTTACTGCAATCAACAAGCTGGAAGAAGTATTAGTTTACTTAAGATCTTTTGAGAAAATTGATGAATTGGGGTTTGTATGGACTTTAATTAGAGGTTTACTACTGAATACATAACAATAATAGATCTGAATGGCAACACTAGCGCAATTTACATGCGGTAAATTGCAATATTCATAGGTACTCAGATAATACATTGCATAGATAATATTCTGTTCACAACATGTTGTGGACAAGTTCTGAGCAATAACCTAACAAACTTCTTATTGCATATATTTACATAATAGGAATATTATTATAGTCTATAGCTGGTATAATTTCCAAAAATTATGGCTTTATGGATACAGCCTGTCATGTAAGGAACCTACTATCCAATTTAAAAATGTCTTCCCTAACGGTTTTGGGCTGAGCTATGAATTATGTGTGTTGTAAAATTTCATTCTTCATTAGTGCAGTATGCAGTTATTTTGTATCTAAGATTTCTTATAAGTGGAATCTACACTAATATTATAAAGAGGAAAACTTTGTTTGTTTGCTTGTAATGAATAGGCTCAAAAACTACTGGACCGATTTTAAAAATTCTTTCACCATTCGAAAGCTACATTATCCACGAGTAACATAGGCTATATTTTATTTTGGAAAAAAATAGGGTTCCGTAAGATATTTGGGTTTTTCGGACACAAGGTGTAAAAAATCAACCAGAAAAGTTACTTATTTTGCGTACGCTGCCTAAACTATAAAATACAGAACCATAAAATATTCTAATTAATTGTAGATCTTATAAATATCTACAAAAAAGTCCGCGACACACTATACCTATGTATGTCGAGTGAGGCACAACAACCGTTTTTTTAATTAAAAATCTTGAATTTTTTTTGGACTACATTTAAACGCGTTTATTTTACTCATGCTATTAATCCTTATCAAAATAAATTATTTCATCACTAAGTACAGTTTATGTAGATAATATTTGGTCTTTGAATGATTAAAATTGGCCGTTTGGTTTTGAAGTTATGGCGAAATTAAAATATTACGATTTCGCGCGGCTCTACAATAATCGCTTTAGTTATCTATCCTAAAACAACGGGTTGCGCTCCGGGACTGCCGGCAGAAGTGAAAACTTAGTATTAATGACATTTAAATATTTTCATCATTAACAACTTTAACATACACAGAAAGACAATCTGTGCAGCCTGCGGATAATGACTGCGTCGTCGATGTTACTGTCGGTGTCTGTGAATTGACCTGGGAATCATTTTGCTGACCGTGTCTTTCCTGGGTAGGCTTTTTGCAGCGGTAACCGACATCCACGCGGGCGGAGCCGCGGGCGACCGCTAGTATATTTTTAAAATGATTTCATCTATCTGCTCTTAGTCTACCAATTGATTTATACACTTGGAAATGGAAAAATAATCCATTAGATAGACAGTCAGTCAGATAAATGGAATACTCTTAATCATGTACAGTAAAAAAAAACCAGTTTATATGTAGAAATTAAATGAACAGAAATAATGGACAATTTATAAAAAAAGAATAATTAAATCTAGTTAACTTTTTTTTTTTTTGTGTTGCAATGATTTCATACTGGGATGTACAATTGTGATATTTTCTTTTTCATATTCTAGTCGTCAAATGAAACAGACCAATGATGATGAGCAATTGGTTATAATGTATGGTGAGCTCAGGAAGATGTGTGGCCTGTACCAAAAGGGCCACAGGGCCACCTATGTAAAGGAATATACACACTACTGGCATAATGTGCTCAAAGAAAAACTTACCAAGTAAGTAATACTTATTACTAACTGATTTTGTATTTTACAGTAACTATTATTATATGAATTATAATTAATTTTATTCACACAAAATACAATGGAATATAATAAACTGGAAATATGAGTCATGACATGAGAAGAAGAACAGGAAATATTACTTACTTACTACTTAAAAAGATACTTCTTATTTCTACAGAGATTTATTTATTGGTAACTATTTAAATTAAGTGCTAAGAAAAAACAAGGCCAGAATAAGTTATTATTGATCCCTGGATACCAAAAACTAAGGATCAGTGAACTTCATTCTATTTTTTTTTTATAGGATAAGCAATTAAATCATTTTCTGCCTGTCTCAATACAAATTTCTCTTTCAGAAATTATGAAGATGTACTAAAATTGCTCAAATGGCCATTCTCAGCTCCAGCAGAAAGCCAGCCAGCACCTAAAGAGGTGATGGTGAAGTTTAGCAGTGTTACTAAATATCTGTTCCTAATTGAAGAACCTGAAGATCTAGTGAACAGTAATGTTACTGATGATGTATGGCAAGGTGATCAATCCTTTGATTAAATTTTACTAGAATATTGCTATACGAAATATTCGCAAAATAAGGCCACATTCTTCACGCTTTTGATTCAGTACTATTTCATAACAAAACAAATACCTACACAATTGGATTCTGGATTGGTTTTAGGAACACACACTCGAAAGTCAAGTCATCTGTTTGTTACCTTAATACAAACTAGCTTTTGCCCACTACTGGCTCTGTATTATTGACTTGCCCCGCGTGGAGGTCGGAAATTATCCCACGGGAACATACTACCGGCATAAAAAGTATCCTATGTCCTAACCCAGGTCATGGTCAACCCATGTGCCATATAATATAATCCGCCGTTTTAGCGTAAAAGCGAAACAAACAAACAAAATCATTTCCGAATTAATTATATTGGTTAGGACTATCAATAAAAAATCAACACTAAAGTAGATAGTTGATTAAGTTGCAATACATGTAAAATATTTAAGATAAAAGAAGAGTTTTCAAGAGTATGAAGTGATAGTAATTTATTTATTCTATCAACAGAGAAAGGCCCATGTCTTCCAGTTAGAGTGCTACTGCGGCCTCTTAAAAAGAGGTTTCAATTCCATTTCACGGGTAGTCGTCAAACGGCGCGTATTGATCGACCGGAGTGGTTCCTTACACAGACACTCACCTGGATTAAACACCATCAAGGTTTTGTTAAGACCCATGTTCAACCAATTGCTGATAAGCTGGAGCTAAAGCATGTTAGAGCAGTGGTATGTATGCAGTTGTTTACTCAACGTGTTCCCTGAATTTTATTCCTGTAGTAGTCCTGTGAATAAAGGGGCGAGTTACTAGTACTTACATTTTTTTTAAACTGGCCTTCAGGCTGCAACATTCCGGTACTAACGAAAGCAGCCCCCTATAACTTTTGAAGTAGATACTAAAACAATTAACCCTTTTTAGGACGAATTCAATGCTGGTCTTATAGCACTGGCTGCCGAGAGACTTCATACAGTGCTAGCATTGTATCACTCGCATGGCTCTAAAGGTGAAATAGTCGACGTCGACGCGGCTTTCGCTCATGCTGTGGACGAAACTCTAGGCTTTCAAAGAGAGCTGGTAGAGGTCACAGGCAAAGATAGCAATAGTGTACTCTCTGTTTTGACCAAAGTGGAGACGTTTTTGAGATGGCAGACTGTGGAAAAGAAATGTAAGTTTCATATATTTATGAAATGTTACCATATTGTTTTGGATACTGAGCTAAATTGTGAAGAAAACTGGTAAGGTCTCTTCTCTTCCTAGAAGATATGTGCCAACCTAACAGCACTGGGCCCACGTTACGGCCCACTCCCTTTCGGAGAGGAAGTCTGATTCCCAGCTATGGGAACATTATAATATGGTTTTAGGCTTATTATGATGCTAGCCGTTGATCTTTGCAACATCGACGACTATTGCGCCTATGTTATTTGGCCTCAAAAAGCGAAAAGGTGAAGTGCGGTGATATTTATATATATTTTACTAAACCTTTGTAATGAAGAAGCATGATATTTTTAACTAAAAAGTGATTATCCCAACAACAGATGCATTAGCGAAGATGGACGAGAGTCTAGAATGTCCCCAGTGGAGCGAGGGTGTGGGGTCGGGCGCGGGCGCGGCGACGGGCGCGGCGCTGTGGATCCCGCGCGCCGCTGATTGGTTCGTCACGCTACTGCGGACTATTGAGGACAGATACAAGGTGCTACCACAGCCTGGTCACAGGTCAGTATTTAAAGTAACTAACGAGGACGGTACCTATTGGTGATGTTATTCAGGAGGGTCACGTGCGTAGTACTCGCAACCGGCGTGCGTGAATGGCTGAAAAAGTAGCAAAAAGTTATGTAAGGATCGTAGCAGGTGGCGTTCTGTAGTTTCTACCAACCCTCATAGGAAGAAGATGTGAGTTTATGTTTTACATATGGATTTTCTTCTAGACTGAATTTCCTGGAGCTTCAACTAGAGCTGGTAGAAGAATGGCGCATCCGCCTCACTCAACTGCTGAGCGCGGCGCTCGACAATCTTCACGTGGAGTCCTTCCTGTCTCCCGACGCGGGGTCACATCCCGTGACAGCTGTCATCAACGCTGCTCATCATACTAGGACTGTCTTGCTACAGTGGGCTCATTCTTTGGTAAGGATAGAAGGATAATAAAATTATAGTTATCTTGGACATAGTTTGGTTTTTATCTTGGTATATTTGTTAATAGTTGCTCTTTAGATACCAATGGATACTCCCTAGGGATTAACGGGTTGAATTACAGGCTCAAAGTCTTATTCAACTACTCTGAATTTAGGAATTCTTAAATTTAAAAGACAGTCAGGAAGACGGAATTATAATCCCAAGTGTCCTAACTTCTATCCTATCAACCTTGGCCAAACCCTAATTAGGGTTCCTAAATTCAGATTACTATTTTATAATAACTCCTTTTGTGAATTCTTTGATGTGTATTTTTCGCTTTCCCAAAAATATTCCCTCAGAATAAAGCTGTATTTTAGTGTACAATATTAAACCCCTTATTACAGGACAACCATAAGTATTCCGTTTTCTTTTCTATTTTACCTTGTTTAACACGAATCATGAATAAAATCTAGCCTTCAATAAGATTTTATTTCAATATAGCAAAATTAAACACACTTTAAAGAAACTAAAAAACAGTGTGTATTTTTCTACAGCATTACCTCCAACTCCACTTCTACCGGCGTCAGTTCCTGAACTTCACGCAGCAGCAGCATCAGGACGAAGAGTTCAGTGAGGACACGTCAGATACTGAATATACTGACTCTGATGAAACACCCATTAAGAGGCAGAAAGGTAGGAAGCAATATTAACTGGAAGAAAGAGGGGAAGAACTATGAAATCATGTGACTCTCAGTCAAGTTTCCTTAAATTTAAAATCAAGGACATGTTTCAGAACAGTTTTTTCTGTCTCTAAAAGTTGGTCCACATTGACCATCTTAAGGTGGTCTTCATCCCATCCTGTATAAAGATAGTAACTAATGTCTGTTCCAAAAGTATCATGTGTGTGTATAAGTACAATTTTGCATGCTGTTTATGGACATGTAGTGCGAGCACTTTTTTATAAGTAACGCAATTGCAACATTCTTTAAAAAAACTGCGCATTTCATGAGCGCACGTCTATCATTGCAATTCAAACCTTATGTCAATGACATAACAGTAATTGGACGCGCACTCATGATTTGCAAAGACTAAACAGAACACTTGCGATATTACACTTAGAATGTTTTGTCTTAGAAACAAAACTTCAAGCTATATTTTTTCAGATATAACTGCGCAAGCGTTGTCTTTAATGGAAGTGGAACTGCAAGCCAAACACTTGGCGCTTAGTGAAGTGTCTAGGAGGAATTCTCTAGTGCCTGATTTGAACCAGTATGATATAGTAAGTATTTCAAACTATCTTCTACAATAGTAATGCATTGTCCTACAAAACCCACATAGAATTATCGTTAGTACGTAACACTTCCACTTTGGTACATTTAAACGGGAGCATGATTGACTGAGCGTGGTCAACGGTCTCTAGTAGTGTTGTTAGTTACTTTTATAAGTTTTATAATCATTGTATATCGATACCCACCAAGTGTGTGAAGTTTTTCCAGTTAATTTAATTTGACCCTTTGCATTTCTCCCCTAGACGTCACCAATAGTGAACCTAGCGGTGACAGATCCCCTCACCGGTGAAGACGAGGCTGAAGAGGCGGGTGTGTTCGCTGAGGCGCCGGCTTTGCTCGCTCGGCTTCGAGATAGCGGCCTTGCGTCACTCGCCGAGCATATACTACTCGAGTTCAAGGCCGGGTTGAAGGACTATAAGCGACAGAAGTAAGTTACATAGATCAAGGATTAAAGAAGAAAAATCGAAACTGAAACCCCCCATATATCTCAAAAAAATAAACATTCAGTCGAATTGAGAACCTCCTCTTTTTTAAAGTCGGTTAAAAAGAGTTCTTAGTTTATACTAGACCAATTTTTAAATTTCGAACTTTATCTGATATGTTGCGCTGACCCCAAATAAATAGGGATAAGGGCAGGAGAACGATGACGGTTCCCTCTGAGTTACCTCAGGGGTAATAAAGTTTATATTTCAAAATTGAGAGCTAAAACTCTTCAAACTCAAACTCAATATAACTCCTGGACGGTGAAGAAAAAATAATAAAATAAAATAAATAAGGTTGTGGAACGTTTAGCAACCGCCCTCTGCAATTCAAAAATAAATATTACTTGATATATCAGACTTGACGGCTTTTTATAAATTATCTCATGCACGCTCGCGATACCATTTTCAACTCTATTACAGTTGCGATTCAGTGCAATAACAATGTATCAATGAATATGTCTGGAGCTTTTTCCCGGGTTGTATGCGTTGACCGTTACAGACTTCACAGCGTAAGCAGGACCGCGATATATGCCATTCTACCTCGAAGTTGGTGGTTATTCACCTACCAGCTCCTTCTCTAATCCCAATGTTATCACTTATCCCCACCAGATGGCACGGGCTCCTGATCGTAGAGGAGATGGCGCTGTGCGTGTCTGTGTCGCTGTGCCGGCCGCTGTCGGCGCTGTGCGCGCGCCTGTCGCTGGCCGCGCTCCGCTTAGCGCCGACACTCACCACGCGCCTGCGCGCACATCTCGCTGACATCGTTGACACGTACATCTTTGAAGTAAGTCCTACTCATCTCTGCCTAGTCTTTTTCCAAGTATATTTTGGTTGGCTTCCAGTCTAACCGGATGCAGCTGAATACCAGTATCTGACCTCCACAATCCAATTACTCGGTAACACTTGGTAAGACTGGTTGTCAACAGCTGGGACTGACACCTTAACTGCTTTCTGAAGTAGTGGGGGAGGGTTTCGAGTTGTTCAATATCTCACGAGTTGTTTGTTAGATATAACTTTTAATATGTTGTGGAAAATGTCGTATGTTATACATTTATAACTTAGTATATGATTTTAATGTAAGTATAATTGTTTATTTTCCTATGTATCTACGTATTAACATCTTCTTTCTTTCGTAGGAGATAGTGCTTGAGAATTGGTTCAACACGGGCGGCACGATGCAGTTCACGCACGACGTCAAACGTAACCTTGTGCCCGCGTTCGCACCACCTAACAAAGTTGCGTCGCAAGTGTACCAGTTACCCAGGTAAGTCTAAATAATGTAGTAAGGTTTGTTCCTATGCACGTACTGCCCCAGATTTAATTTTTATTGTACACAAATGAATTCCGGTGCAGTTCTTACCTATGTTAGAAGAGACGAAAAGTGACCAAAAAATTTCGTCCTAAACAGACTCCTCGAGGCCTGCAAACTTCTCAACCTGGATTACGATGACGCGCGTCGTCTCCGCGCTATCCTCACGAAGCAACCATCTGCCGTCGACGAAGCTCTCGACAACCACAACATTCGCTACATACAACCAGTACAAGCCCTTCAAATCCTAAACCAAAGGACCGACCTGAGTGACAGCACCAGTCCGTCATCAGTCATGGAGCTATTCTGAAGTTATGAAGGAGGAGGCGTCTAAACAACTTGCTACAGTACGGCCATCGACTTTTTAAAAAGTTCGGATTTGTAGAGCCTCGTCTCTTTCACTCATACCGGTGTGTCTCTTTCTAGCTCGATGTGTCAATGTAACGCTCGG
Organism: Eupsilia transversa; assembly: GCA_914767815.1. Lineage (NCBI taxonomy): Eukaryota > Metazoa > Arthropoda > Insecta > Lepidoptera > Noctuidae > Eupsilia > Eupsilia transversa. The sequence goes on from OU611880.1 coordinate 7,241,175, forward strand.
GTAGCTATTGCATACTGGTATGGCATGATCAGAAAGGCCGAATGTTGATGTTGTCGTGTAACATGAAGTTATCGTTCTACTAAGCAAATGCGAATAAAGGTGATGCAAAAACCATTTATTTTCGGGATGTATTATCCAAGAGTACGTTGTAGACCTCAGCCAAAATTAAATAAAAGTTTGATATTCACTCATGTTACAGTTATATTTACAGTTTTGAAGGCCAACATACCTTTTAAGGTAAGCTTGAGCTATAAAATGGCAATATTTTCGGCTTGGCTTATAATCTAGGCTTTTGCGAGAATCAGCGATCTTACTTCATAAAACATTAAGGTTGCTAACAAACGATCAATCCTAATAGTTACACGGCAAACATCTTCCAAATTCCTATTTACATCCATTAATTTGCATATTTTTAGCGGTCATAAAATTCTGCTCATTTTTTTAATACAAAAGCCTCTTCCGCTAACGTTATAGGAATTGAAGTATTGAAATCCTATGACCTAGATATATTTGCTAATACATAATATATTTATTTGAACATCACTGTTCAGTTAGAATATCAATCGGAACCAGTTACATCGAAGGTCAGAGGTATTTAGAACTCTAAAGACTTCAAATTATTTCCGCGTCATATGATCCTTAAAATATTCCTCTCACATTTGATCATGTTTGGAGAAGCTAAGCACGTAGCTATATTGATTGATTTTGTTTTTTTTATTGAATAACTGGAGTAACAACGATGTTTATCACTATGATTTCGAATAAATGTATGTCTAATAACTTCCGGACTCGACCAGAGCTATTACTATGTTTACGGCATATCCGCATTTACGTTCTACGCATTAGGGTATAGCGATATACCCACCAATAATATTAAAATACTAGTTGTCCCGTCACACGTTGTCCTTTCCTCATTTTCTTTTTTAACCCCCGACGGAAAAAGAGGGGTGTTATAAGTTTAACCTGTGTATCTGTGGATCTGTGTATCTGTCTGTTCCCTCGTAGCTCCCAAACGGCGGAACCGATTTTGATTATTATTAACCCCCGACGGAAAAAGAGGGGTGTTATAAGTTTAACGTGTGTATCTGTGTATCTGTCAGTTCCCTCGTAGCTCCCAAACGGCTTAACCGATTTTGATTATATTTTTTTTGTTGGAAAGGTTCTTGATCGAGATTGTTCTTAACTATAATTTAAGAAAATCGGTTCAGCCGTTTGAAGATTATCAGCTCTTTTCTATTTGATGAATGGACATCCATTGATCGAATCTTCCACAGATCTGATCGATTCGAAATTTAGTATTCTGTCACTTCAATGATATTAGAAGAACATAGTAAACTTGAACCGATACTGCAGCATCATGTGGAATTGTCTTTCTTTGTAGCGGGGTAATTAATTTTTTTAATTTTAACTTGTTCCTAAACCACCTCAGGGCGTATCAAGGAGAATAAAAAAAAAACGGTCGAGTCTTTTGCGAACGAATTTTTAAAAAATGATTTTTTTAAATACTTATCCACTATGCAACCTAGACATCGACTTGATCCTTACTATGATGCGTTATTTTAGTACGAGAAATCATGCTTTTTCAACACTGAACATTAAAATCATTAAAGTAACTTTTTGATTCGACGGCATAAACTAGTGGCAAGTTGATTTGAAGAGAATAGCCTCCTCCTCATAAAGTAAAGTGTTTGATAAACTGGCGAATACTCAATTTTAATCATACACGCACGGATCTGCATTTTTCTATATATCCATCTCTTTCTGACATTAAGTGGCGTCATTCGCTAGAGCGAGAAGTCCGTTCACAAGCATCCGTACTCAATCGCATCAAGAGTTCTTTTATGTGCGAATGGATTTCTCGCTCTAAACTCTGACCACAGAAAAAATGCGTTCCTGACACCTCTCAGTTGGACACAATGAGGAACAAATTAAGTATAAATTCTTAAAACACGTATTCCTTTGTACTGATCTGACAGGTGTCAGGAACGAATTCTCTCGGCGGCCGGATTATAGTAAATTACATTTCTGAGTAACAGAAAAGGATAGAGATACAAGATGTTGGTCAGTGCGTATAAATGTGATTTAACCCTTAAACCTTAAACCACAGAAATACTGCATAAAGTGGCGTTTGAATATTCGAAGATTAATTGTAGATAATTGTATATTTATGTATTCACGCTTTCTACATTTAAATGGCTTCTATCATCTTAAATATAACGTTTAGAATAGCACATTAGGGCTTCTAGAAATAGTTACTACTGTTAGTAGCAACTGCATTTATTACTCACTATTTTGTCTATACTTACTTATATTCAAGTATATGTAACATTAGTGTGAACGTCTCATGAAACAAATCGTTAAACTATAGGTACTATCATAATACCAATTAAATCCTAAAACCGCGAAAAAAAAAAAACCAGCTGTTCCCTACATTTTCACGAGCTAGGCGAACATAAACAGCTGGTTATCGCTATTACAGGATTGCTCTTATAGTGAAAATGTTTCATAATAATGAGTACAATGACCCCATCAGAGGATGCCCATGAATTAAATTTCACACTGAATAAAAAAAATACTACTACTACTACATTTTACTCTTTTTGGTGTTTTTCAAATCAGTCAGTGTAACAACATAAATTATTTACATTGTATTTTATGAATATTCGTGGTAAAGGTAGATGTGTTGAAAACACTTAGACTGAGTCTAAATAATAATTTTAAGTAGGAGGTATTTTTTTAATTTCATGCTATAATGCATGTTTTCTATTTATCTATTGTAATACCGTATAAATAAATTAATATATTCGTGTTTTTTAATGTTTTATTTAACAAAATACAAGAATATTGTACAAAATAACTTACGAACTACTATCTCAGATAGTTTAAACAAGCAATGGAATCTCCATTCTTAGTCTTAGAATGACATGTTTACTAAAAGTATTAAAACTAATATAAAGCCTGCACACAGATCTCTCTAATGGCACAGAATGCACCCTGACATCAAATGCATAGAGTTTTGCGAGGGTCCAGTATGAAAGTATGTGTCACAAGTCAAAAAGACGCAGACATTAAGGGTCAAAGACGGTCTTAGTCTAAAACCCTTTTTTTTTATTGATGTCCCGCCATTTTCAATTGTTAAGCGCTATTTTCAGTTGTGCTTGAATTCGTTTACTGTAATTGGTTTTAGAAATATTGACATCTATAGTCTAGTGGCAGTGTATCCAACATTGTAGCGTAAACTTTTGACCGATTCCAAAGCATCCAACCAAAAAATAAACAAACGACAAAGGAACAAAGGGGCGTTCGATGGCTTGGGTACCATACCAACCAATTTTCAACCACAGGCTAATCTTATGTGTGTTCTACTTAAAACTTGAATAATATAATTACGGTATCGCAGCTTTGTTCTTATGACATGTTCATAATAGCGTCTTCTTGACTTACGAACTATAATCTCATGAGTGCACTTTCGCGTCATAGTACATTCCATTGCAATAACACTTACAAGAACTTTAAATTAAATCTATTACTAGGGCAATAATATAATCAATGTACTATGGAACGAAAGGATCTTTCGTGTTTTCCTAAGCTCCGAATTTGTTCACAGCCTCTCTTGCAAAAATCGTGAACAAAGTACAAATGCACTGACAAAATGTCAAACCATTTGTCAAATAAATATTCTTCACAAATATTTACAAATAGGCAATCAGTATTCATTCATTAGACAATTATAATACTTTGCATATGACTACTTAGTTTCTAAATCTAAAAGCACCTCAGTCATCAACAACATTATAATAGGTACTTGTAATAAATATTGAATTAAATTTTAATTACTTTCTTGATATTTCAAGATTACTAAATCGTTCTATAGTTATAATTTTCCTAATAATAACTAGAACGGGATTATTAATTATTATTACTATCACATAGCACTGGCGGTGGATTCAGTGAATCGCCTTTTATTATGATTTAAACATTTTTAATTAAAACGCCTACAGTTTGTACTATACATTTTTTTACACACATCTAGTCTAATAATCTTGTCTTGAGTCAGCTGCACGACGCCATAAAACTGATGAACTGAGTACGTTTTTTTATTGTTTAAAGCAGTGTAATAAATTAAATCCTTGGGCACTGCGTCTAATTAAATAATCATAGTGTTTATTTACATTTTTCTTCCGAAACATTAACAGCAGGAAAACGGCCTGAGCCTCAATTCACGTCGAATATTTTCCTCGTTATCGCGATTTGAACCATTTTTTTTTGTCATGGTCTACAACTTGACCTCGGCATTGACGGAGTGGTTGGTGCCTGCCTCGGCTTCACGTTGCTTCCGTGGGTCTTCTGTGGTGGTGTTCCACCACTGCTCGTCGCCGGACGCGTACGCGACGAACACTAAGTTCGTCAGTATGAACACGGCCAGTGCTATCCAGAACACCATCCGCCATTGTACTAACGTGCTCTGAAAAGATGATGTGGATCTTTAGTAATACTTAAAGTGGCATTAACAACTTAGGTACTTCATCAAGGTGCTTGAAAGTGCTACTATTTATGGAGAGTCATTTTCTGAACTGACATATAATCTGAAATAATTTGGCTGTAAGATAGATAATCCTTGTCCATGAACTACAAACATGGTGTCCTCAGTAATGAACAGAATGATGGATTATGTTGCTCTATTTTAAAGTAGGTACCTACATTACTTTAAGTGTGTTTAAAGTCGACCAACTGTTTTAACATTATGAAATGCAATAAAAATAAGCATCCAGTAGGTACCTCTACTTCCATAACGGTCAAAGCCTTTTTGTTGCCAAAACAAATCTCAAGGACTGGCGTTCGATTTGCCAAAGTAACCTTGCGTTGCAATACAATACGTAATTCGTTCCGGTACTTACATCAGGAGTCAGCAAGCCGACTAGGTATGGTGCTATGATGCCGGTTATAGCCCCTATGCCGTTCACGATCGCCATTATAGTCCCGGCGTATTTCCCGCTCAAATCAAGCGCGTTCACTTTCATGCCAGGGTAGAAGGCGCCCATCAGACCCATAGACGCAGTGAACAGGATCACGACAGAGTCTGTGTTGCAGCCGGAGTATGATGCGAGGATCATGCAAATGCCGGGACCGACGGATGCTGTAGAAAAAATTGTGGGTGAATTTGTGAGCGAATTGGAGTCACGTTGAAGACCGTCAAATGTTTAGTTGCTACTTATAAAATAGTTTCTCGTCACAGTCTTTATGCGCAACTGTGCGATCATAATCATAAAATCCGGTAGTAAAATTGCGAAATCTTACTCAATTATCATAAAAGTGAGCAAACAATTTTACCTAATTAAATAAAGCACAATGTTATGGTTTTAAATTAGCATGTACATATTAAGTGTTACATACCGATGGTGGTGAAAGTCTTTCTAGCGTTAGTGACAGTTAACCATTTTCTCTTGACAATCTTGTCGCAAATCCAGCCGAAGGCGATAGAGCTCAGCCACATGACCGCGTAAGGCAAGGCGGCAAGCGTGCCTGTCCGATGTATGTCGAACTTGAGGACCCCTGTCATGTACTTGGGGAGGTCGGTCACCATCGTGAAGTACCCGTAGTCGTGGCCGATCTGTTGAAGAAATGTACTGTTATAGATTTGGACGAAAATGGTATTTGTTTTGCGCTTGCTACATGTGATTACAAAATCTGTCGGAGTGAAACGTTAGGCATTAGCTATGTAGATGATTGAAACTTCAATACTGGAGTAGTAGGAAGGGTAATCAAAATAACAACTGGTAGTAAGATTTGTAGTAACTAGGGCAACAAAGGATAATTTCAGCGTAACAGTCTATTAACTGTTTGAAATCTTAGGTCTTAACAAGGACCTGAAACTAACCGAAACTAGAAACAACAATCAAATAAAGACGTTCCTAGCAGCTGCTTACGTACCTAACCTACGTATATCTTACATACCATAAGCAGCTAACAATAAGCTTTTAAAAAGCCGAATTTTGGTTTAGTTCGTGTTTAACACACAATAAGCCGTTATGCTAAGCTGATGAGCATAATGACTTGCGGATCTCGTCATACACTCCTTTTACTATGACTTGTTTGCTTTGAATTAGGCAAAACGTAACGTGTTAGGCTATGTTTACACCTGAGAGCTCGTTAGCGATATTACTTATCTACGATTCCGGGTGGTACGGTTACTTACTTAAATGTTATTAACGGCTCAGTCAGTTTAAAGCCTTGTGCCCGTGTAGAGCAGTGGTGGCCCACTAGTACCTAACGCGAGCTACGAGTTATAGGTCGTAAGTTCGAAACTTGATAAGCACTTTGTGTAATTTGTTTCATCACCACTGCTCTCAAAACGGTGAGGAAAAACATCTTGAAAAAACCGGCATGTGCTAGAATAAAAAATTCGAAGACGTACCTACTTGGCCCGCGTGGTAGATTACGGCCCACTCCGTCTCACCGAGAGGAGGCCTTGAAGACTAACGGTTTAAAGGTGTTAGGGAGAGCACATACCCTATGCTACCTTAAGGCTCCCGCAGACAGGTACGACACGACGCCGCTTGGCAAGATAGGTGCGACGCGCGGTGGAACAATTTCTATGAAAAGTCCACGGAATTTGTCTTACCAATGTCGCGTCGCGCCTATCTGCGGAAGCCTTAAGGTAGCATTTATACTGCAACTAACGCGGCGAATTCATAAGTTATTGGTTCTATTTAAATAGGTAGGTAGTTGACTAAAGGAATCTTTCCTGTATTGATGTTTTTGTACGTCGAACAGCTGTGCTACGTAATGTAAACGCGCTCTAATGACACGTGCCAGCGTTCTTACGCACGTCCTTTGACGACGTACAATGTACTACGTTCATACAGTAGGTACAGTAGGTAGAAGAAAATTATGTCAAATGCACGTGCAGTTTGTACGGAGAATGGCGCGTGCCGTCGGCTTTAGTTGTATTCAAACCAGCTATCTAATTGCGTAAAACGTTTTCGTAAACGATTCCGATGAATTTGTTTCATTTTGACAGTTCAACAACATTCATTGCGTTTGTTTTTGTATTTACGTTGTTGAGCAGATTTTTTGCAGCAGATACAAAGACCGTGTATTACGCAATTAGGGTGCTGCACCATAATTGCGTAATACACGATCTATCACAATCTGGATCGGTTTGAAACAGATTGCTAATCCATTGCTTCATAAATTCGAAAAAAAAATCAGCTCAACAAGTACCTAAATAACGCAATGAATATTGTTGAACTGTCAAAATGAAACGAATTAATCGGAATCGTTTACGGAAACGTTTTACGAAATTAGATAGCAGGTGTTTTTCATTTGCTTTTTCATTGTTAGTTCCATAATAAAAGTTGTATAAATTATTAGTAGAATGAAAGGAATGCCTTAAAGGTTTAGGTTATTTCAATTACACCTTGTATAACTATTATGATGACTGATGTAATTGTTTAAGAAGGTAGTGCAAATTATCGACTTATTGTTAAATATTACATGACCTGTTTGTTTTACACATTTTTCACGCATCGAGTTGAATGTCATTCAGTGAACTTTGTAAGAATTATGAAATAATAAAACTTGTGAAGGTAATATCATCGGTCTTATTAATATTATTATTAAAGAAAACCTTTAAAACTTCGAATATATCTGAAATAAATGAGACGTCCCGTACAGTCACGAGCATAAATATATTAATATATTTATGGACAGATCGGCAATAATATCTGAATTCATGATTCATCCATTAATACAGAACGGGAAATATAATGTCATTTGTGGAAGGCAAGTACAAGTAGCAGCACAAGTAGGTCTGTGATATCGAAGGCACACCAAAACTATCTGATGCGACAAGCGATGCCAAAATACAGGATGATGCATCAGCTTCAAAAATATGTGTCAGTGCAATACATGTCTTGTGTCATAAATATCTGCCTACTCAGTTAAATTCAGAAGAATGTGATACCTACCTTGTTGTGATCTTTCGACATCTGACAACACTTTGGCAGCATAAAACCTGACATAGTAATATAGGTAGGTATTTTTGCTCGTGACTGTACATCGACTCCTTTAAAAAAATCTACGAACAAAACCATTATTATTCCGTACGGCCATTCTTTATTTCATTCCGTGTTATTTTCTTCCGTTCGTTAAGTGCTCTGGAATTCATTTAATGCCTAATATTTCACTGCGAGCGACCTCTAACTTTGGTAAAGTAGCCTCACCAGAATATTGATGGATTGTGACGCGCGAAGCTAATAATAATGCACAGTACAACTTAGTTCCTGAACTGTGAACAAGATTTAGGAAATAACTATCAAGGTGAGAGAGATTAGTATTTAATTTAACGTTGAATTAGACGGGAACAGTTAAACGGATAAGCAAATTCGTTCAAGGCAATTTCTGCGTTGGTTAACTAAGATGTTATGATAAATCAATGTATTGATTTCAGAAATCGATATAAAACACAGCTTCTGTTACGTAAGCCCGGAAATAAGTTACTTACCTATGCTGAATTACATTACCTATACTGAATTACATTTAATTTTACAATCGATCGATCGTTTGTAAAATTAAATATGGATCAATAACACCTATTGAAATCATCGTTGAGTGAAAGTAGGTAGGTATAGCCATACAATAGATTTGTTTTATATTTTATTTCAATAATACTGAAGGTATTACAGCATACCTGAGCGCAAACCAGGGCCCATAGAGGGACGGACATAAAGATGGCCTTCCACGGAATCGCCGAAGGTAGGCTGCTACGGTGACTGCCCAGCGCCTCTTCTAAATACTTCTTCTCCTTGTCGGATATGAACGGATGCGATTCGGGGTCGTTGTAACACAGTAGTGCCTAAAATAAATACAATTAAGTTTAAGTAAAACAAAAAATACTAACAAATCATTTTAATGATTGCGACGTAGACAAAGATTGATATTTTTTTAAAGACAGTTTATGTACCAAATTAAAGTCAAGAGACATTAATCAAGTAGTAGATAGTTTTTAAAGGCGAGGTTGCAAACTCTAGTCATGTCAAACAAAGCCTTAAGCCTCGTTCAGACTGGCGCGACGCAACTGTAACAATACAATTTCTAAGAAAACGTCACGATAGACCAATTATCAGCGTCGTGTCCCGCCAGTCTGCACGAGGTTTAAGACAAAATTAATATAATAAACAATTTACCAACATATTTAAAGTGCAAAATAATTATCTACCTGCTGTAAATCAATCAATAAGGAACCACTTTACAAAAATGAAGAAAAGTTTTTTTTTTAAATTAAACATACAAGTTATACAGACATTATTCTTTGCAACGCTAAATATAGACAAGACAATTTATTTTATTTAAAGCAATATGTCGCCTTCTGGTTAAACTGGCAAGAAAACAATTCATCCCATAGAAAGCCGGTCTTACATTTGATTGGTTGGATACAACTAGATGTAGGTATAAGTAAGGTAGGTATAGCAACGGTTCGACAATGACGTGAGTTGGGACTTATATCGCGGGGCAAAATCTAGGCATGACAAAGGGCAGATCGAAAATGGTAGTGCAACGGTTTTTTCGGTTGTTCACACTGCCTACTAGGCAAAATATAAAGACATCAACAAACAACCCAGAGGCCTTCGTATAAGTTTGCGAGTAAGTAAACGTAACTATCGCGTTTGCGTTAAGATTTGACTGATAGATCATTCATAATGCTAAAAATATAAAGTTGGAAATAAAAATCTTAACGCAAACGCGATAGTTACGTTTGCTCACTTGCAAACTTACACTAAGGCCTCTGATCATCGTCTCACTTCTTCACCTATAAAATTACTATCGACAACCTTAATAGGTAGAAGGACGAACTTACCCAAAGAATAAACCAGAGAATTCCGATGGCGCCAAACAGGTAAAAGACGGACTGCCATTCCCCAGTTTCCTTGATCACCAGCCCTGACAGATAAGTCCCAGCTATGTTGCCGATCTGGGCTCCTCCGAAGACCAGGGAACCCATTCTCCCTCTCTCTGATACCGGTGCCCACCGCGCAAGCATTGCGTTGAGTGCGGGGAAGGTGAAGCCCTGAAGACATTGTTATTATAACTTATTGATGCTTTTTATTATGGGTTATGCATGCCTACAAAGATGATGGTAGAGATATTATGATACATTTTATGTTTTGTTCTTCGATACTTTATTGGTGTCCAACGTTTATTCTGGCCCAAATCTTTCAGCCAGGCAAATACCAATTTGAAAATCGAAGAAATAAACGACTAAATATGAAGACAATAAAGAAATGCGCTTACCTCTCCAAGTCCCTCCAGTACCCTCAAAATGATCAGTCCAGTGGCGCCACCAGCGCTGACAGTCCATGGCGTCAGGAGTGTGAAGACTGCGGTACTCAGTACTCCGAATCCGAGGGAATACTTTCCTCCAAACCGCTCTGCGAGCATCCCGCCCGGCAAGTGCGTGACGATGTACCCGTAGTAGAACGCGCTTAGGATCATACCCTGCGTCGCTTCGTCCCAGTCGAAGCCTGTTAGCTCCTGAAAGAGGTGAAAGTATTAGTAATAAGGTAGCTTCGAGAAAATGAACAGACAAGCACCTACAATGCAAGATCCAGAAAGATAAGACTACCTACTGCTACATTATTTGATCGTGAGCAAACGTTACCTGACATTTTATTCGCATATTTTATACTATTTTTAATTCATTAAGAAACCCTTACCCTTTACTCTTGGCTTTAAAGTTAAAATCCTACACTGAAATTCAGGTTTGATTACCAGTAAAATCTCAAAACAAACATTTTTACAATAACTAAGTACCCATGCATATATAATTACAAAATGTAATCCGGCAAACGTTACAAATCGGCTATTTTATGGTCTTTAGCCGCCGGCAATAATAATGCGATGAATAAATTTGGTTCTACCACTTATGTATTGTTACTTGTTAGTGCGCAAAGGCATTTCACGCGCTTTTCACGCATTTACGCACTCTAGGAAAAAACCGGCTAAGTGCGTGTCGGACCACGCACAATGAAGGGTTCCTTAGTTGGGATGAATTAAAAAAGAAATGAAATCCTCGTATCACGCTCTTTCAGTTAATATGTACAGTTTGCAAAACTTTTTTTATTTTTCCAATTTTCCTACGAAAAGTGACCCCCTTATTCAAAATTCATTTATTTACGCCACACGTCCGTGTTTGGGTCACTGAAATTCATATGAGTACAAAATTTCCACTAAATTGGTGTAGTAGATTCGGAGAAAATTGGCTGTGACAGATGAACAGACAGAGAGACACACGAGTGATCCTAAGGGTGCCGTTTTCCTTTTGAGGTAGGGAACACTAAAAATCATTTCATTTAAGAAATACAAGGTGTAATTGAAATACCTCATGGGACCAAACGCTGAAATAGTGAAACAAAATCACTGTAACTCGACAAAATGTAGAGAGAAAACTTGTAGATATAGGTACTACTACGCTACGGTTACGGCTACACATGAATAATATGCATGAATATGCTGAGAGCAAATCAAAGTCTATAACTTCGGTTTTTTGTTATTTGCTTTTCGGTTGTTTAACTTGCGCTCGCGCATAATGCGTTATATATTACGTTGACTTTCCAGATTTCGATAGAACCATTAGCCTTCAAAATCTAAACGGTAGGTAGATCCAGTGAACAGCCCAATTTGACATAATTGTCACAAATTAATTAACAACGTATTGGATAACATAAACACATAATTAAAACAAATGTGGATTTAACTACTCAATTTGCCTACATTAATGTTATTTTATTAATATTACCAATATTATGTCACCAAAGAACCGCCTTGCTGCATGATGCTTCAGTGGTTAGTTCGAGCGGTGTTTAGGTATCATAACGAAATGGAAATCCGATAGAAATGCTACTAAAAGTAGCTAGTAGTTCCTTATTACCCGTCATCTCAATATAGCCACCTCTTTTCCTTTCTAGCCACAATCCATCCATCGTTTCTCTGATTTTCCTCAACTCTTATAACCACACATTCATTCTCAAAACTTACCTCTTGACATGTCAGTATACAAAACAATCACATCACATAATCGCATAACAATAAGAATGAAATCAATTCAAAATATTCTATGCAGAAGATACTACATAGCTGAATTCGTAATAACTAAATATAAAAAATATGAAGTAATATGAATAACAGAGAAAAAATATTATGCAAATAATATGTGTTATAGTAACTAGTATCTATCAACATAGCAACCTATTCAATTAATGTTATCTGTTAATTGTTATGACATCAAGCTGTAATAAGTATACAGAGTATAAGTCAAGCAGATATTCGGCCAGTGACCTATACCGCGTATATTTATTAACTGATCTAGTATTAAAAGGGTTTTTATCAAGAAGTTTTGAAAATGCCTTTGAACTAATTAACGTACCTACTGCATTTTCTATGCGTGTTTTCTCTTCGCGATTATTTTCCAATTGTTCAGAAGACAATACATATTTTTAGGGTGCCGTACGTCCAAATGATAAAACGGAACCCTTATAGGATCACTCGTGTGTCTGTCTATCTATGTGTCTATCCGAATGTCACAGCCAATTTGCTCCGAAACGAATGGACCGATTAAGTATTTCTGTGATCCATACCTATCCTACACTACACTTATAACGTTAATAAATGAATGTTGAATATGGGTATCACTTTTGGGGGAAAATTAGAAAATAAAATGAATTAGTTTTGCAAACTGTACCGTCTGACATATCAAATGAAACGGATTGCTGTGAGGGTCACGAATATTTTTTTTAAATAGTTTTAGAATAAATAGCTTTTTAGTTATTTAAGAAAATTGATGAAAATTGACCATTCCCCCTCCGTATTTCCGAAACTGCAGAGCCTAAAATTAAAAAACCTTTAAGAAGTCTATAGTTTTAACATTGTTTGTTCTTGGAATAAATTCATCCCAACTACAGAACCCTACATGTGCGTGGTCCGACACGCACTAGGCTGGTTTTTTTTTGAGTTAAACCTTTCTACAACGAGGTACACATAGTAGGTAGGTAGAATACATAGCAAAACTAAAAAAAATAGGCATTCCACTTTGCCCCACCAAGCCGCCGTGCCCCGCTGGTGGGGCAAAGTGGAATGCCTAAAATTTTGCAGTGGAATCTGCCCGATTTATTCCTGTCGGATCGCCTGATCGGATCCGTCCCACTATATCGATTTGGTGGGGCAGATTCCACTGGTCTGAAATCTTGATGGATCCTGTCACACTAGGGTTGGTTACCTTAGAATTTGTGTAGGTAGACCAGGTAGGTATGCTCATATTTTACATTTGTTTGGAAAATAAAGAAATGTATATCTAAGTAAAATGTAACTAGGACTGATAACGTTAGCCTTAGTACATACCTAGGTAGTGTTTTTAAATAAAATTACAAAAGGAAATATGGTGTACCTACCTGGTACCTGTAAAAACCGGTTTAAATGAAATTAACTAGCAAAACTACACACACTTGATGGGAATCGTACAAGTTTCGCCAGTTTAATTATTAAAATCACGATGTATTTATATCTGTTTGTATGTGTCCGATGTATTTTTATGTGTTTTTTTATGAAGTATGGTAAAAAATACTTACCGTAGGGTCAGCTCCGTCCACGCCAACTTCTTGAACATCGCTAGCAGGACAGGATCCATCGTTGCCTGTGGAATGCGTTGGCCGGTGAACCATCTGTGTGATGGCTATGTTGAGGCAGACTCGCATCGTGTACGCGTTGGCCACCGCCAGGAAACCCATGATGGCCATAACCCATCTTTGAGGTATTATGAATACTGGAAACAGAAAAATATTCTTTAAATTACTCATTCTCAAAATTAGCCGGAATAAAATTACCGAATATTGAGGTTTTCGTGATGAAAATTTCAATAAAAATCAATGAAACTACTACTGTAATCATCATTATGAACAACTTTCAATAAGGGAACAAACCTGAAATAGTGAAAAAAAAATAAGTTGCTTCATTTAGATATTATGTATGTTCGTTTAACTCTACAACAGCAATTTTTGTTTTCCTAAGATCAATTTCACCTTTTAAAAACAGAACCTAAACAGCTGAGTATTGTCACAGCCTTAATATAATATATTTTTACTATCATTCAATTCCTAACCTCGTTACACATTTACATAACAGTATTTTGTATAGCTCTCCATACGCGTCCGCCTGAATTCTAAATACAAAACATTTTGATCTTTAACAATAATTTATAACAACCTTCATTGCACATGGACATGAAAAAAAAATAGTTGGGAATATTTTTATTGCATTTTAAGCAATTAATAAACCAATACATTTTTTTAAAGCAAATTACTATTGTTAAATGTAGGTAAGTACATACATATTAACATAATTATCTTAATATATGAGGATAAGGTGTTTAATGCCTAAGTGTGTCTATTTAGCCTTGACTTTGTTGCACAACCTGCGTGGCGGATTAAGAGAATGCACTTCAAACGATTGTGTAAAGATCCGACTACATGTAAGTCCGATTACTCATGATACATAAATAGGTACAACATTTACTGGCTAAATGGTTATCGAATAAAAAGGCACATATTAGTATTATAATCAAATGTAAAAAAAAATGTCTTCAATTTGAATGTAAAAATCGAAAATCCCTTTTCCCCGACCAATTGTTTAAAAATACATTTTACTGCCTCACTAACGACTAGAAAGTTGGCGTCCTATAAACATGTTTTTTTTTTTTTGCATTGGTCGGTATGTTATGCAATTCATATTAGGGTTTATGTAATTTTAATGGGCCCGATGTGTAAGCTCGAATAGTCATGCATTTTTATCCTTTTTGTATGTTCGTTTTGTCATTGTATTTGGAACTACTTCTATTAATTTTTTTGTGATTACAGTTTCGACCAGACATGATCAGTTTTTTTTTTTGCATTTGTAAACTTTTTGGTCTCTGCTTCGTATAAGAAAATATGTTTTACATAAAACCTTAAACTCGCTGACGCACAGCCCAACTGCTGGGTCTAGAAGCATGAAATTTTGCACGAAAAAAAAGTGGACCCAAGGAGGTAACTAGGCGATGAAAGTTGGAATGGAAGGTCGCCATTTTTGCCGATGGGAAATACCATCGGGTACACGGCTTATAACTAGTATAACAAGAACTGAGAACTGTAAAGCAAGATTCGATAATATTATAATGTCTTATGTTTAAATGATAATATCCTCAATGATTATTACCTTAAAAAACTCACCACACGAAAAAGACGTACCTAATTATTCTCCAAACGACTTATTCTATAGAAAAAGGACCAAGACCTCTCAGTTTTTCAAGTTTGTCATAAAAAGGCACGTGTCATGTCAGAGTCCAGTACACACACACGCATGGTGTGTCACTGTGACAGTAAATAAGTTCAGCAGTTATTTTCAACAAAGGTTTTAACTTCAGTTTGGATCTAGATAAACACAGTGGTAGCACTATTGAACTAGGATGCTCTATTTCACATGCTAATTGAATAAGAACAATAGACAACTACTTCCAGCCTTTCATGAATTGGAGTTTAATTTATTAAAGCTTTCTTAAACCAGGTATGTCTCATATACCTAAGTTAACAATACATAACAGTGAATTAACCTAGTATTAGATGATAATGAATTTACCGACCTTGTGCAAATATAACACCTTAAAAAGACAACGAATTTCTTGGGGTTCCGTACCCAAAGGAACTTTATTACTATGCCTATTCTGAATTTATCCATCGCTGAGAATCCCTTTACCGTACTAAACCGTCTTCTTTTTATTTTATATTCCGTTGAAAATGCAAATAGTAACTTTTTTAACCATTGTCAAGTTAACCCACATTTTATACACAACTGAGTTTTGTTGTCAATGTCGCGGTCGCCGCAGACCGCAATCTCATTAGAGAGATGAAATGAACCTCGCGGTTGAATGCAGCCTCAGTGTTTGAACACAATGTTGAGTTGATCTCAGTTTGATTAACAAACCCCACCCGTCGTACCACGGGTTTATCGACCGTTTACTAAAGGATGTAGAACACTATAAAATGGAACACAAACTATAAATGGAATTTGTGTAAATGTGTAATAATAAATCTGGTCACTAATGTTTTGATGTTTTTTCAGATTACCGGATAGAATTTGAATAGACTTCACTTCGAGTTTAGTTGCGCTAAAAAGTTGTTGGCAGGAAGCTATGTGATTCAATCTGTCGGAATTTAAAAGGCCTCAAAATTATACAGGGTGTCTCAAACGTAGTGGTTCAAAGGCAAATGAGGTAAAGGTAAGGGGTCCACCTATCATTAAAAAATTTAAAAGTTGAGATATTCTGAACAGTTAAAAAAAAACGCTATTTTAATTATTTTCAAGAAACTTCACATTTTTAGGCATCTTCCAGTCAGATTTAAACTCGTTACATCGAAAATTATGTTCATAGGGTCTCTCTTTACCTCATTTGCCTTTGGACCACTACGTTTGAGACAACCTGTATACCTACTTACTTAAATTGGATCTTTCAAGTCAATTGGAGCAAAGAAATCGAAGACATTTTGTCTCGAATTCGCCACTGCTTACAGGTTTTCAGTTGCAAATGTTTAACAAAACGAAATTAATAATAGATCACGATATCGACTAAGTATAGAATTGCATTTTTGACCTTAACAATATTTAACAACAATGGACATTGCGGTACCTAACTACGCGGAACTTCCTGAATGCCAAGTTCTAAATTGTCTATTTTCCGTAGACGTCTAAGAAAAAAAGTAACAGGAAAGAATCTAGTTACGTCTACATGTGCGTCATCAGCTTCTAACAGATCGTAACAAAAGGGATAATGTGACAAATTATGAAGAAATGCAACATGCACAAACGCGTAACTTCAGAATATTAAACAAATTATTACTGAAATGTAAGTACAAACATACCTACTTCAATTTAAATAAAGTAGATGGTATGGTTTCAACTTAGGATAAACATACCTACTTAAGAATCTCGAGATCATTGAGATCCAAACGTTTGCAAACGAATATTACGCACGAACGAATATTATCACATTCCGAATAATCCTGAAAATTTATTATATGAGTCTATTTTCATTTACCTTTTAACTATCGATCTGATCTACAACATCAGTAACAATTTTGAACCAAGTTTGGGGTTTTAGTTTATAGTAGCAACTTTGATTTGACTTTATATCCAACTTTGACACTCAATCAATCGGCTTAGCCTTTCCCCAACTATGTCGGGGTCAGCTTCTAGTCTAAACGGATGCAGCTATGAATACCAGTATTTTACATGGAACCACTGCCCATGGTATAGCGAACTTGGACACTTCTTGATCAAATTTTCAGTCAAGCATTTGATTCTTCAACCCAAGAATATCACCGCACGTCTCATGTAATTATCCTCTTATAAACACGGACAATAGACAACGGATATCAAATGAAGTAAGTCTAAATTGTTGATAATAACTTGCAATCGGTCTGATTGTCATCGCATTGTTGCGCAGCGGCTCGTGACGGAGCTGTCGGATCTGGGAGCGCAGGACACGTTGTCAGCGATCCAATGTAAACATACTTTAACTAGTAGGACTGAATATAGGCTCGTGCAGACTAGCGCGACGCGACACCGGTAGAACCATTTCCGCGAAGTTTTCATAGAAATTGATCTATCGGTGTCGCGTCGCGCCGTCGCGTCGCGCCAATGTGAACGAGCCTAATAATAGTACAAGTCTCGTAGGTAATATAGGACTTCTGTGTAGTATACAAGGTCACACAAGTTCACACAACCAGGTATCCTAATATCCTATAAATCCTAACTAATATTATAAATACGAAAGTTAGTTTGTTTTATTTCTGTGTTTGTTACGCTTTCACGCTAAAACGGCTGAGTGGATTTGGATGAAATTTAGCACATGGGTAGACCATTGCCAGGGTTAGGACATAGGAGACTTTTTATACCAATATTCCCCTTATGCGTGTGAAACCGCGTGGCGCATTAATGAATGAATTAATAATTGAAATTTTAATAATTTTGAATGTTTTTTCTTAATTTATTATTTTTTATGAAAATATTTAAAAACATAAATTATATGTCTGTAAATGGAATAAAGGAAATATTAATTAATTATTTAATAATTAATATTATTATACACGCGAAAGTTTGTGAGGATGGATGGATGGATGTTTGTTATTCTTTCACGCAAAAACTACTGAACGGATTTTGATGAAACTTTACAGTAATATATACAATACTTTCTACTTACTACTTATACATCAGAATAACACATCAATTTATAAAGATTTTGTGTGATTTGGCCATAATTTGTACAAAAAACTCCTGCTCTCTGAGAGCCAAGTTACCTACACGAAGATAATGGATCGCGGCCGTGGGATTGTTCGTCTTAAACACTAAACAGTTCTAAATAAACGCTGAATGCATTTTGATGATAGGTACATACGGGTAGGCCATGATTTGATTTAGGACATGTAACAAGTTCCCGTGGGATAATTTCCGACATTCACGCGGGCGAAGCCGCGAGCAGAAGCTAGTACATATATAAAAGGCGAAACGTGGGTGTACTATTAGGTTCACCCCTACCCGACCCTTCGGGGAAACAGGCGTGGTGCTATATTATGTTATGTCATATAAGGTCAAATTAAATAACCCGTCTAAACTTCACACACTTGGTGTGAGACGTGGATGATTATTACGTGTGAAGTTTCGCTAATTTAATTTGACCCAGTTTATAGGCAGGCATCGATTGATAAAAATACGGACGAGAAACAAGTCATCACTGTTTCGAGTAGAGGAGCGGTCTCATCAAACAGGATTATTGACGTGTCTCAGATATAGCTACGTAGGTAGGAACATTTAATTTTTTCAATAATTGAATTACACTTTTCTCCATTTTGGTTCACCTTGACACCGGGTTGCCAGTACAAGAATGATGACTTAACTGTTGGGCAATCGATACTGGTCAGCCACTCTTCTTTTATGAAAAATTTTTTTTTTTTCTTATACGAGGAAGCGAAGAATAGTCAATAATAATACATATATAATACATTAGTCATACCTAGTGTTATCAAGAATTTGGAGGTTACAAGAAAAAAAAAGATATTCAGTGTACCTATAAAGTTCCCACTGGTGGGACACAGGGAGTGGGCCATTCCACCACGCGGGCCCAGTGCGGGTTGGTGAATGTCACATATCTTCGATTTTTTTATTCTAGGACATGCCGGTTTCCTCACGATGCTTTCCTTCACCGTTTTGAGCAATGGTGACGAAATAATTTATACAAAATAAAATGCCTGCTTAAATTCCAATTCCAACACGACCGACTCGTAAGTAGCGCTCAGTCCAAGAGTAATTTGCTTAAATTGGTGTTAAACTAATGATGGTAAAAAAACTCCAGACTGCAACAAATACCTACATGAAATTAATAACCTATAAATACCTACATGAAACAAGGAACCTATCGGTCGACTGATGCACTAAATGCATTTTTTATTAAAACAAACGTTCAAGATAAGTTTCCGCTTCGTATAATGGGCAGCTAAGTGCTAGTAATTATTCTTTTGCGTTAACCAAGTGCTTCTATTGACACACTAATTGTTAACGAGCGGTGACTGGCGGCTAAACTAGGCGTTAACTCGTGCCTGCATGGAATAAACTAACACGTTACCGTCATGCACTTTCCACGCTAATGCAAATTGCCCATTGTCTTCTTAGAAATAATGTGATCTGATCAGATATTTATAGACCGTATGTGTACTCCGAAAGGGAAAATCGAGGTTTACCGGTTCTTGGCACAAACTTCAGCGATAATTTGCTAAATTTACCTGATTGAAGACCGCGTGTAATATAGGAAAATGTGCAGGATTGTGGTCTCCAATTTGAGATGAATATTATAATGCAATATCCGCATCTCGCCCCTACAAATCTCTATAATTCAGAGATAAAGAATGCGAAAGTATGTTTCAAGTTCAATTAAGAGGAATTTTCAAGTTCATGGGATTTATGAAGTCTGACATAAACTACTGCTTTTGTTAGAAATCCCGTAGTACTTAGGTATAATAGTTATATGAATACCGTATCTATGACAATGGGTGTCTCTGTCATGTCCTTTAGAGCTTCAGGTGCATTGTGATACTACACAAAGGTTGACCGCTTCACAACGTCACCTACCTTTATGTCAAATGTCATGTAGTAGGTACCTAAAGGCTTCCATAAAAAAACATCCCAGAACAATAAGGCTTTTCAAAGTGAGTTTGAACGTCACTCAGTCGGCGCGCGTCGACAAACAAAACAGTTTTATAATTTCCGTTCTCCGCCGCTCATAGAATACAGATCAAAGCGTGGCCGTTAAAATTCCCGTTGACGGCCTAACACCGAATTGTAGTGACGTATGCAACACTGTCCACAAGTCGCATCATTAAACCATTCCGATATGGAGCTGAAACCCACGTTCCTGTCCAGTCAGGTACCTAATTTGGCGTTGGTATCGAGAAACTCGTTAGAAGTGGTAGTTTTTACATCGATCCGCGAAAAAGTTTCTATCAAAGTGGACGAGCGGAGTATTCCGACGCACAATCCCGCCGGCCAATGGCTGCTCCGAACAGGTCTGCGTTGCCAGACAGGCCGGCGGTGGTTTCGCGGCTTGGGACACATTGTAATTTAAACGCATTAAATCGCAGCTTTCCAAGAAGCCGTAAGTTGAGTTTTATTGGATACTCTGCATTACTGATTGGCTATCGACGCGTTTGATTTCCATTTTGTTACTAAAATTGCAGAATGTGTTTAAGATGTTTTTCCTCCTCCACACAATAATTATATAAATAGTCCTTATCGATTTCGATAACGCCACCCTTAAAGATTAATTATATGCGTATGTCCTGAGATGGTTCGCTACACCGAATTTAGTTTTAAACACCAATAGGAACAGCAGGGTCAGCTATACACTTGAGCTATAGTCAAAATATCCATACAGTTCTTATTCACCATTACAACCAGCGCATAATCCATATATTTATGACTCTCAGTTAGTCAGATCATGCTGTTTTCCACGTGCTGTGATTTACAAACTTTTACGAGCACTTAGCTCTACACTTTCACCTTCTCTGGGCATTAAAACAATAGAAACTACTCTGCGATTTAAAATCTTAATCGTGCGGAAACTTTACAGGAACTAAGGGTACCTAGTACCTATGTGTAATTGGTATTTATTAGCCACAAGAGAGTCGTTCGGCCAGTCAGGTCCCTTTCACCTTGATGCTGTAAATCAAACGACATCGCACGAGCCGAGTACCGAGTGGGCGGTATAATAGATTTTTCAAAAGCTGTCCCACGTTAGATGATAGTAGAAATCGAAGATTAATTCTTTTTCAAAGCCATTTGTTTGTTGAAATAACTAATCGAGGCCCTTCGATAAAATAATTGAAACAGATAAAGTAAAGCTTGAAGATGAAAAATTGCATTTTTTATATAATATTCCTACATTATGTGGAGATGTCTTGTATTACTATAAAGTCGTAAGTATTGTCATTAGCGTCTGATGATATGCCATAAAGTTAATTATTTAGCAGTTTTAATTTACACAACGTTACAAATCACGAAGTAATTATCATTTTCTCAGTATCGGAAATCAGACGATCTCTCTTAAAAGACTGATGACAATGCTAAATTCAAACTCGATCGTATCACAAACTAATTTTACGGTTAGCACAAATGTTCCGCTTAATTAATGATATAGTTGCAAAATACAGTGTTTTTATTATGTGAAAATACAATAAAGTTTGATTTGCACGGTTTCGTACGCGCGAATCGAATCGCAAACTAAGAAAAACTGGTACAATTCTTGTAGCAATTTTTTGCTCTATAAATATGGAAATGTTTGCCGTTTTCGTAAAGTTAACGCAATGTCTAGTGTACCGACCAAACACAAAAGGTATCAATTTCGAACTTAAGTTTATTGATAAAACATAGCCATTTTAAAATAAGTGTCGCATAATGTCAAATAGGAAATCATAACTTTAGGGTTTTTCAGGCTCGAGAAGATTCAGGTTGACAATAAGATAATGTGCATATTGCTATATATAATAGTCACAAGGCATGGAAAGAAAAAAAAAGGCTTGAAAGCTTTTAAGAGACAGCCCTCCGCAAACTTACAGAGTAAAAATATTCCACCGGAAAAAATCTCAGGATTTGTTTTTGTCGATTTTTCTGTAAAAAAATTACATTATCTACGAGTACGCAGCACTCAATTTATGTAAATGAAACAGCTAAAATAAAAATAAAAACATTTTTTTGATCAAGTTTAAAGTAAAGTAAAATTATGATGTACATTTATTACAAACAGCAATTGATTTTGAAATACTCTACGTGCGCTGCCGTTCGCTACGTAAGATAATTAAAGAAATCAAGTTTATTGGATTCCCATAACGTTCCTGAAATAATTTAATGTACCGGTCATCTTAGTATTATAATGAAATCAATTCAACCCATCAGTCTGCGGAGGGCTGTCCCTTACATCGTGTAATTGTACCTACCTATATAAGTCATATATGTTTGTGTTTGCTAATCTCGAATCATTATCAAACCTACACGTATTTGAGCCATCATTTCTATGGACATTTAATTTCCTTCCATGCATCCGTCTTTTCCCATTAAACTGTAATGAATACTGTTAGTACCTACAATGGCATGGTGTGTGAAAACTGTTGCGGTAAGTGACGTCAAGGTTGTTCAATAACTTGTGCAAGTACTTGTTAAACTGTTTCATTGTTTTAACAAACAAACGCCATCATAGCTGCGGTAACGCTTTTCCTACCCCCGCCCGTCTTTTTGATGTAGGTACCCCACATACGATTTATATAAGGAAATTCGCTATAAATAAAAAATATTGTGAAATTTCGCAGGTATTTTGTTGTATTTTTTTATTTTATTAATATGCTTAATGGCACCTCTTTAGGTCATGTCATGAGCCACCCGAATGTCAAAAAACATTTGGTCTAGGTTTTAAGGGGGAGGCGTTGATTCGCTGTTACAATGTTTATAGATGTTTAAATTAGTGTTTTTTTTTAAATTTATGTATTTTGTTTTCTCTTCTACTCTTACACACGTTGTTTACCTCTCTTTTTATCTACTAACACAGATATGTTGGAAGAGATTTCTTTATAAATCATCTAAGCCATTTTATCTAAGTCTGTCGCCATAACAACAATGTTAACAGCATTGTTGTGTTCCGTCAGTTAAAGGTAAGATAGCCAGTTCCTCTGTAGTTGAGGATTCCGGGTGAAGCTCGTTTCCACCTTCGGCCTGATCATCATTTACCATCAGGTGAGATTCAGGCCAAGAGCTTCCCCGTTGGGATTAAAAAAAAAAAAAATAACCATCACCTTTGTTCGTATTTTTCTGTTTATTTCTTCTTGTCTGTTTATATGAGTGTAAATAAACAAATACATGAAAAAACCAATTTTATAAGTAAGAGTAGTTAAAAGCCTATACCTATGAGACTATACATATAGTAGGTAAATAGCGCACCATGTCTTTTTATTCCACACTTTTGTATTAGTGGTCATCTCGGTAGTCTCTCCCTTTTTAACCATAATCATCTTTCACACAGTCCATCCATAGTTTCTTTGGTATTCCTCTACACCATGTATAAATATAACACAAAATAAGAAAATCAAACACAAACCAACCTTTGAACGCAAAGCTAAAATGCAGGACTTTGTTTCCACTATCATAACACAAAATAGTTCAAAACAATACAAAATGTGTTCTCTTGTTGTTAAAGGAATTTCATTGTCAAGTTTCAATAATTTACATTTGAATACATAGATAAATAATGTTGCATTTATATGTAAAACTTTTATTTCAATGTGGAAAACTTGAGTAGATAAAGATTCTATGCAAATAATCAGACACGTTTTTTGTCACTACGAACCGAGTGTTTTTTATTTTATTTTGCTTTCTGGGTTTAATTCTGAAGTCCAGGATCAAATTAAATCCCATTAAAGACATTTCTACCTACACCATAGGAAGGAGGCGTGAGTTTATTTTAAATGTATGTTATGTATGAAGAAATACCAACTTGATTAATTTTGAATCCATTGGTTGACTTCCTGATACATAACTGCACCGTCCACTACCCCAGCATACCTTCACAATAAAATATGCATTCACGTGCAGCCGCACTCAAGCAATTGAAACGTGACACTAATTAGCGCCAAGCGTTATGAGATAATTGTATATTAAGTGACAATTTGCAATTTATATCCTCCATTGATATGCCGTGAATGCGTACATCGATATCTCCTTACATTTTAACCTGATTATGTAGGTTGTCTTTTCATGGAAAGATACGGTATTTAGGACAATTAAAAAATTAATGAAAAGGAAAGCAAGGCTGTACGATAAGGATAAATAATATTTATGGGTGTAAAAGTCTAGTTTATTATTGGGACAACATTGAGAGCACTCGTATAAGGCAATTAAGACCTGCCGATCTATTCTGTAAAAATCTCACCGTGAAAACTTAGGTGAAGTGCACTGTCAGTCCAGCCGATGCTAGGGATTGACACTATTGGCAGCTCACTTCACGCTCACTTCATATGTTTTCACGGTGAGATTTTTACAGAATAGACCGGCTGTTCTGCATTACCCCGCTTTTAGAGATTGGACACTGGCACTGCATTACAGCGTTTCAATTAATTTAAATATTTGCCGATTAGCGAGGACGGGAAATACCTGCATTTTTGGATAAAGCCATGTATCACCTACCCGCAATTGGTCTGTGTGGTGGATTACGGCCCACTCTCTCCCACAGAGAGGCGGCCTATTGTGTCCCACCAGTGGGGACATTATAGACTGATTATATTATGTAGGTAAAAAGACACTGCAATAAGAAAGATTATGGTTCACGATGATGAGAAAAGTCCCTACCTATTAGAGACGGTTCCCCTTTATCAGTGAGTTAATTAATATGCATTAATTGTGGCTCGTTGGCTGTTTTATTTTACTGAAGATAGTGTCTGGTAAAAGTTTTTAAAGTATTTATATAGACGAGTTATGGAAATGAATGGAATAAATGAGTCGAACTCGCATTAAAAAAAATATAAGAAACAATAAACTTGACTGCTTCGAAATATATTTACGACTTTATCAAGAGCACGGAAAATATTATAAATACATAACTGAATATTCATAAGGTTTAATTGTTTAAATATAGGACTACCTCTAAGACACGCATATCAACGGTTTTGTTCACGATTTTGTATAGACTTTAATTTTAAATTTTGCGATTAACTTATTTTAACAATAGATATTGACAAGCCCAAACAAAAGATATAACGACTAGTCGAGGTCCACCAACGATGAATGGAGCAATGAGACTTTAAATGGCAACTAAAACGGATGCCCAACGGGAAAATTGGTGGAGTTCCCGAAAATCAAAGAACACCGCGTGTTCGATACGAAAAACTTTTCTCATCACTCAAGAATGCACCCGTACATACCTAGGTATATATTATATTGACTAAATGTTCTGGCCAAAATGGAGTTGCTATTATGATTATTAAGTAGTCTTTGTGTCCGAACAGCATGACATATCATACACTATAAGGAACACACCATAGCTGTTTAGTCTCCAACTTCTATTAGGTGTATATTTTCGTGGTTACAATTTGGAACTATTTGGATCAGCATTTGCAGCATCGCTTAGCGAGCAGCACAGAACCGGTGCGGTCGTTGTGGCGTTTAATGGAGGAGGCCTATGACATGTCATCTTTTGGATGAGATTATGAACAATTTTGTATGCCCATTTTATTAGGCAAAGGTACAGGGACAGGGGCGCAGTTATTTCAGTAGCGAAGCAACTGTAAGGCTTCCTGGACGTGACGCCGGAGCCGCATCAGCGACATTTCACATTTTTGTATACGAATGAATATCACCCATCTCAGAATGAGTGGAAAATCTACGCGGCGCAGGAGCGGCTCCGGGCTCACTCAAGAAAAAATATATTATATGTGTAGATCGACTTTAACTCCTATTTCTAGGAGTCCCCAGGCCGGGATTTCCGCCTAGGCTTACAAGACGCTGGCGTACCTTACCTCGACCAGGTATAGCTTGCCTGCCTGAAGGCAGGCGGACAGGACCTGCTCCCAAGTTGCGTAACACACGATCATTCATAATCTGAATCACTGAAGGAAATGGCTAATCCATTGCTTCATATGTTCGTAAAATTTGTCTGCTCAACAACGTAAATAACGCCATGAATGTTGTTGAACTGTCAGATTGTTATTGATAGTGTGTTACGCAATTAGGGTGAGGCTTAACCGCGCTGCAGGTGTAGCAAATGCTACAGGCCCCGCGCTTTGTGGGGCCCCGTGCTCATATCATGTAGCCTATACCACCTATAGTTTCAATGGAATATTATCTGTCAATGGTCAAAAGAAACCTGACCTCTCCGAGGCGGGGTGCTAAGAATTTTCGAGCTCGTGTCCCTCGCGATTGCATCTAAGTTACCTCTAATTTTATAACTTGCATATGTTGGCAAAGTAACTCCTATTACTATATGAATAACTAGCTGCTGCCCGCGGCTTCGCCCGCGTGAGTGTCGGAAATTACCCCATACATCCCCATGGGTTTTAAGTATAAATATTGAGTTTCGAGTTAATCGGACAGCGCGTTAAAATTCTTCCATACAAACACTGACACCCCCCAATCCCCCTTTAGGGGGTAATTTAGACGAAGGAGGAGGCGGAGCGCGTGAGGGAGAGGCAAAGTTCGCGCCCTCACGCGCCTAGCCGCCGTAGGAGACGCCCTGGGCGTCGGGACTCCTTGGAGGATTCCCGGCCACCGTAGGCACGGGCTTGCGGGCGGTGAGCAATGGGTAGCTCGCCCCCGATAAGGACCAGGCCCGGGTCGACGTCGCGTCGTGTTCCACGCGCGCCTCAAAGAGATGTCAGCAAAACTGACGGGGTCCGCTAGGACCGTTGCCCGCCGGGGTTGCGGGTAGTCCTAAGGGGAAACGGTGGCCCCTGGCATGGCAAGGGAAGGAACACGGCTGGGTTTTAGTCAGTAAAAGTCTGAGACGCCCTCCCGCTCCGCCCAGAGCGGGAGAAGTCATTGGATGATTTCCCACCCAAAAAAAAAAAGGAAAAAAAAAAAAAAAAAAAAAGGGGGTAATTTAGAAAAACAAAAAACTACAAACTTTATCATTTATAACTATTCGTGCGAAGTTTCATGTTTATTACCTCAAGGAATAAGATTTTTCATACAAACTTTCATCCCTTATTTTACCCCCTTAGGGGTTGAATTTCGAAAAATCCTGATACACGTTATTCTTAATTTTTGGGTTTAAGTATAAATATTGAGTTTCGAGTTAATCGGACAGCGCGTTAAAATTCTTCCATACAAACTTTGACACCCCCCAACCGTAGGATAGGATACTTTTCCGGGATAAAAAGTACCCAGTGTGGTGCCCAGGATATTAAAGAATAATTATACCAAGTTTCATCGTAATCGAACCGGTAGTTTTTGCGTGATACTTGAACAAACAGACAGACAGACAGACAGACAGACAGACAGACAGACAGACAGACAGACAGACAAAAAAAATTTTAATCACACTTTTGGGTTCGGTGTCGGTCTAGTAACACCCCCTGCCATTTATTTTTTTGATATTTTCAATGTACAGAATTTTCACTTCTACAGATTTATTATAAGTATAGATGAAAAAAGAAACCTGACCTCTCCGACGCGACGTGCTAAATGTTGCTTCGGGATGGGGACTTAGAGACTTAGAGATCGAGGGGCCCTGGGTCTCTAAGTCCGGACCTGGAAATACTTATCTCCTTTTTGGACGAGTTGTCAATAAATTGAATGTTATAATAATAGCATTCCTATACTCATTTTAATTCGATGAGACATAACTTCATTACATTCTTATGTAAACTGTTATGATTCTTAAATAATCCAGCTTAGTCTTCGATTAAGAATTTATTTATTTTACTTTATTAAAGTAAAAGATAACAGTTGCGGACGCAAGTTACGTGTTTTAACTATGGAGACCACGTGCTGGTCAAGTGTCCAAGCTTCGAATAGAACACAAGGTGTATTCTGTAAAAATCACACCATGAATACTAAGGTGAAGTGAACGGTCATTCCACCCGATGCTAGGGGTTGACACTATTGACATTTCACTTCACCTAACTCCTAAGTTTTCGCGGTGAATTTTCATAGAAGAAGCTGGCTAAAATAGATTGGAAGATAAATACCTAAGTGAAATCAAAAACTCCTGTTTGAAGTAATAACTTATCCTCTAGGTTTGTTTGATGGTGGCGAATATCAATGGCGAACTTGAGTGGAAATCTTTTCTTTTTTCAATTTATCTGTGAGGAATTTCTAGGTTTTGTTGTGTCCTGTTTCAACTTTTCTTTGCATTACTTGAACAAAACCCTCGTATGGACATAATATTTATAAACTACTTAACCAATTTTATTAAAGTTTATTTCCAGTACAGGAGGAGATTTGATGTGATCGTATATAAACTGAAAGGAAGGCCGCGTTACGAAAGTTACCGACTTAGGTGATGAAGTGATGCCGGTCATTACATACGTGTTGCTTGCTTCCTCGACTCGATTAGTATCGATATATCTTTGATAAGTTGCACTACTTGAATACCTAACTTTTAGAGCAATATATGTTGGTACAGTTTGCAACGAAAGTCGAATAACATTTCATTTTTTTTTAATCTTAATTATTGAACAAAATATTTAATTAAAATCGGAACTGACGTAAAATGTAATATATTGAATAATTCTGTGTTGCTTTAGATGATGTGTAACGGTAGCAGTGTTAATTGAATTTTGTCGCTGACCGTACCTACCTACTTATAGGATAGGTGTTTGTTGGTAGAAACATGTTTATTGTTTCTTGAGGAATACGTTTGTTTCATGATTTAGTGAATTGAATTAATTATAATTGTTTGATTGAATTAAATTTGTGTGGTTATGTCATTATAGTCATTGAATTAATCATGAATTTCAATGAAAACTTCACGGATAGGTATTGTGCTACCGATGTCACGTCGCACTGTTCAGTGTCATTTATAAACCCTTCATAGTGTTACATTGTTTCTGCCAGAAATGAGAGGACAAAACAATGAACCTCCACTTTAGTTAAGAAAGTATTTGAATGGGAGGGAAAGCTTTTTAAAAAGGAAGTGTAAAAGCCTTTTGAAAACGAAAGTGTAAATATTTCAATGTAGTGAAAAGACAAAAGAGGCCTTTTTGCTTTCTTTTATTCAGTTCAGGCAGTTTGTTTTCCATAGATCACTTTCACATTGGAATGTGACAATAGGTACGTTGTGTGAAATCTAGTGACGTTTCAAGTAAGAAGCACCGTCAGCAAAACGCGAGCTTAATCGCATACCTACGCATTAAGTATAGAATCTAAGTTACATAATAAATGAAAGGATTCAAAGAGGAATTATTTGCGGAATTGAATGTAACATCAACCTTGCCTGCCTGTTTATAAGTTATAATAATTAATAACAACGCAGCACGAAGGTAATAATTCAATTTTACATTCTTTTCTGCTCACTCTTTTGATCCTTCAACCAATGTTTATGCGATAAAGTAATTTTTATACTTTACTTAATTATCTGCTTTACAAATAATGTAACGCAGATTATTTCCTACTTAGATACTGCATAGTAAGGCATTCCCTTTGGTATGACGTAGGTAAATAAGTTTTATTATCATAACTAACTATTATTATAAATGCGAGTGAGTTTTTTTGTTACTTTGTTATGCTTGCACGCTAAAACGGCTGAACGGATTTGGATGAAATTTGGCACATGACCTGGAGAAGGCCTACTTTTTATCCTGGATCGCGGGCAACAGCTAGTTATTTATAAAACATTGAGTCTCTACGTTATTATTTACTAGCTACGCCTCGCGGTTTTACCCGCCTATGTCTCGATCGAGTGGGAATATCGGGATAAAAAGTATCCTATGTCGTAATCCAGGTCATGCTCTACCCATGTGCCAAATTTTATTTGTTGGTCACGCAAAAACGGCTGGACGGATTTGGATGGGCACACCTTGAGCTGGGTAAGGACATAGGCTATTTTTCATCCTGGATCGTAGACGAAGTCGCGGGCTACAGCTAGTATTATATAATTATAATGAAAGGTTATCCAACATAGCTCTCCGATTAATTAATTATTTTGAAACTATGGAATAGGTAGGTAGGTAGAGGTACTCAATCTAAACTCATGCTTGATAGACAGAAGGTTGTGGCCACAATACGGCTGATATAACCTGCCAGGTCTAAACATAGGCTCTGCGAACCTTCGCACATGTTCTCTCACTCACACTAGCCTAATGTCACCATTTGGTTCCAAAAAAAAATTACTACGCAGCCCTCTGCGCAAAATTCGGAACTGCTAAGTGAAATCGGCCGTATTGTACCTCTAGAGAAAGCAATATAGCTAGACTAAAATTTCAGTGTAACCTATCTATTTTTTTAATTCTACATTTATCGTGTCATAAATTAACTAGGTAGGCACCTACTTTCCTCCACTATTCAATAAGGAGTTCTAGGTACTTACGTACAGCACTATAAGAGTAATTCAATCAACAGATCTATCACAGTTCAATGCTAGCGACCTAAATTATAGGTTTGGTCGTAGTCAAAATCCAAACACAGTTAGCTCACTGAGTGTAGAGCGTGCATTCTGAAAGTAGGCAACGTCACAAATTGCTGTCAAATAATTCACCTTTTTTTGGCATTTGCGATGTTGCCAACTTTGAGAATGAAGCAAAATTCTATTGGAATCAAATGAAAGTCGCTATCAATCATTAACCTACTAGGTAGGTACTTTATTAACTACTGACAGATAAACAGACAGTTATCCACAATACTTGAATAGACATCGATTACAAATAATCTTTATTTATTTATGATGATTTTAATAGACACTAATGCTCATGTTAATGTAGGAACGTGTAAATGAAACGTAAGTACCTACTTAAAGCAAGAAAATGCAGATAAGGCATTTACGATATTTTCCATTGAATTGATTTCCATACTAAATCGTGTACCTAAATATAATAATAATATATTCTTCTTTTTATTCGCAAAATGTGATGTTTGATCTGCACCTTAATTGTGTAACACCTTCGTCAATCACAATCTGAATGATTTTGAAGGATATTGCTAATCCATTATCTCGTATGTCCGAAAATAAAATCTGCTCAACAACGTAAATAACGCAACGAATGTTGTTGAACTGTCAAAATTAAAGCCATTGCTACTATAAGTGTGTTACGCAAGGGGTACATCCGTCGTAAATATGCAAGACTTGCAAAGTAAGCCAACTAAAGATTTTTAGAAAAAAATTGAAAACCTGACTATATCCGAATAGATACTTACAAAACACCTGAATTATCTGTGAATTACCGTAGGATTTCAGAATTAAGATATCAGATTACAATAATTCAGGGAGTACCTAATGGGACTTACACTTAAAACCTAACAATTTAAGTCATGCTAAATAACATTCAAGTTTTGACCAAACTATCATGCAGCAAATAAAATTATCTATCTAAGTATCTTATCTAGACTAAATTCTGATTTCGGTTTCGAAATTTGGTTTAGATTTCATACATCATACACGGAACCCTGACTTAATAACAAATGCATAACAGCAATAACTAATACCTAGTTGATTGACAGTTACCTAATAGGTATAATAGTTATGCGGTTTTATTTTATTTGGAACACGTAATACGCAAATTACTAACACTGTTCTTATTATTTTTGAACACAACATTTAAGTAGGTACCTTATTGTTTTACGGTAAATACCTATAAACAAAGTTTAGTTAATATTTAAAGGCTCCCGCAAACAGGCGCGACGCGACTTTAATAATACAATTTCTAAGAAAACTTCACGATAGAACAATTACCGGTGTGGCGTCGCGCGACAAGTCGCGCCAGTATGCACGAGCCATAAAGCTGTAGGTTCTTCACTTCACGTAGTTAGGTACAACCAGCCACAAAAGCTAATATTAACACTTCAGTTTTTTCAATCTAAATTATTGAGCCAAATAACCATTATAATTCTAAAATGATATAAAATTTAAAGAGCATTAACTCTTAGCTAGTAAGTACATGAAATATTGAAAAACAAAGTATCGAACCATTTTGAATCAATTTAAATTATAAATGTCAAATTAACAGTGTTAATAGACTTTTAATACTGACTGTACCTGAAATGTATTTCATTGTGAAATAAATCGCAAATTAAAAGTTAAAGCCTTTCTTTGAAATTAATCATCCCCATTGCGATGTCCATTGGAGAGTACATTAGGATTATGTTATACATATATATCGTGGCTTGGGCTTTTTTGGGTTAAATAAATGACAACGACACGATTTTTAGATACGAAGTTCGAAGTTTAGTTCTTCTGATAATATTATAAATGAGAAAGTTTGTATGCTTGGATATTTGTATGTTTGGATATTCATTGGAATGGTGGTATGGTTGAATGGATTTGGATGGGTGCACAGATATTGTACAACCTGGATTAACACATTGGATATTTTATATCCTGCCGTTTTAAATTGAGAACAAATCCCATGAAAATTCATGAAATGTGAAAATAATAAGTAGGGAAAAACATGTACGTACAATAATCAGAATTTTAAATAGAGTCATTACATATACCTGTCACTAATCGTTTTCACTACTGTACTATTACCATTATTTATTATTAACACCTAATTACCCCCATTGGTTATTTACACATAATTAATTATTCTTAATTTTTTTTCAATATTTGTTTCAAATATTATTCAACAAATTATCCACTTATTTAGCTTAGCTTGTATCTAAATACTTACTAAAGGTACCTACTAATAAGCATATTGACCACTAATCTATAGAGGAATAAAAGTAATAAAAACTAAAACCCAACTACGGCAAAAAGTCAACTAAAAAGTTATAGCATTTTAGTTGACTTTTTCGTCTTTTGACAAGTCATCACAGACATAAATTAAAAATCCGGAGTCACACGTATTAGGGGATAAATTATTGAATGTGCTAATTAAGCCCCTTTCGTTTGTTATCCAACATGGCACCATTAATTTTTATTTTATTTTAAATTCATGACTTTATGTCCTCTAGAGGGCGCCATATTCTATTTAATTCTATAACCAGCGGACGATCGAGACGCTTCCAACGATATCCCATTTGTCAAATTATGATGAGTAGTTTAGAAGTTATGAGGGAATAGATGAACATACATACATACTTACATATACCGGTCAAAATCATAACCCTCCTTTTTACTTCGCCGTAGTTGAGTAAAAAGAGAACAAATCTTCACGCTTGACTCTGTTATTTGCCATCTACAAGTAATCTACAAAAAGTGGTCTTAAACATAATTTCAGTAAGTTATTTAATTGAAAAACTCAAGTTAATTGAATTGGTATTAGGCACGGTTAACGCTACCATTGCCAATTTCTGCCACAACCTAATTAAAATATGAAATCAATCCATTATTAACTATCAACGATAAATAGCTTAGCTTTGGTATAATTACTTTTTTTACTTATTATATTAAACTAGTTTTCAATTAACTTTTTTATCAAAGGCTTTTTTATTTTATCTCGTTTAATTCATTTGCAAAGTTGAAGTTCTACCTACAACGTATCGCACCTAAATAGTTCCTATGACTGAAACTGAAATGTTATTTAAAGCTCCACGTAATCCCTCTGAAACTGTAATTTTATTGACGTGCTTTACACATTTTTTTTTTTGCTATGGGACATCTCTTGACTTTGACCTCGCCTGATGGAAAGCGATGGATGAGGTCTATGATGGAATGAGCAAGCCTAGAAGATGTCTGTTCACTCTTGCTTAAATGATTATATTTATAAGTCACTTAACTTTATTAATTTTCAACACTTATTATTTAATTTAGTTTTATAACATAACTTCACGCTACGTAATACCTGCATGTATCTTATAAAAAAATCAACAGTTAAAATCGAAAAAAAAAAAAAATAGAAAAATATGAACTCACGCTTCGACAAGATCAGCTGCCAGCCGGTCAACATGTTTATTCTTTTGAATGAAAAACTCCACAAAAATAAAGCACTTTTTTTATTCACTGGATGTTATTTAGTAAAATCCATAGGATAGGAACCATATATCACAAGTACAGGAATGATCGAGTATCGTTGAAGGCGCGAAGCAATCGCAGGAGTCGCGTCGATGCACTGAACCGTCACCCGCAACACACAGCCTACAATTAGGCGCCCGCGCACCGACCACGACTCTATATACCGATCGCCTGGCCAACGTAAAACCATACTACACAGTACACTGTACCATAATCAATTATCCTGTTGATATAAATCTAATTTGTTTTTTTCTTACTCAGAATTGAGGAAATCATTTGTAGGCTGGAACTGGTGTAAGATACGAATCTTTAGTATCAGACGTGTATAGTTTAACTGAAAGTAATGAGTGTTACGGTAGTTATCGATGTTATTTTAGTCTAGACGCTCTGTTGCCTAGGGTCGAAATAGTAGGTCCTGCCTATTTTAATATACATAATTAAATAATAAGCCTTCATTACCGATTTTTTTACTACTATGAAACAATCGATTATGCATAAAGATTCCTATTTTCTTCCAATTTTTTGGATTCTGCAATTAACTAACTAAAAAAATATGTTGAACGGTGACCTAAAACCGTTTCTGAATGATTTTTTTAATGTTTCTATCTATAGTCTACCCGAAACGTGCCTAGACTAATCCTTCGATGATCCAATTCGATTATTGTTTAAATCAAAATATTTAATTTTACATAAACCTACATAATCACTTATGAAATGTCAGAAGCTAGGTACACGGTTCCAATTGGTTGTTTCCTATGGAGAAAAGCCGGCAAGAAGACAGTGTAGGCCTGTCAACAAGTACCAGGTACTTAACAAAATATAAAATTGTTAACAAATCTACAGTCTACAAGGCCTACAACGTTCTCACATTCACAAAACATAAAAGAATTATATATAAAATATAAATAAAATAATATCAATAAAACCCTATATAAACCAAATGACACGATTGCCATTACAAGTCCAGTCCAAAATAGTCACTAAACCTGTCCACAAAAGTTCAAACTCCTTATCCAATAATATCTAGGTACCTATGTAGAAAATTATCACATGTGGGGCAAAAGTTATAAAATTCGCAAAACCGGTTGATTTACGTAACAGCGATACGGTCAAGTTCAGTAACATACTGGCGTGCGATTCGTGTGTCAAAATCGCAATTGTTGGGCCTAAATGCGTATATAATTTCCCGTATCTGATACACTGGTTATAGAGACTGTATTCATTTTCAAACAATTGAGATAAAACGTACAATGTATCGGACTCGGCTTTACTTTCACTTGGATACACTTGCGCACTATGCGTTACAATTGTGATGTAGTTGAAAACACTGCCTGGATTTGTTTCACAGTGTTGCTTTTATTAAAACATGACTGTCTGCATAATATTTACTTCGTGATGTACTCGCAGAGCGTGGGCCTATAATATGACCAAACCGATACAATGAACCGTAAACTAAACGGTTGGTAAAAGCTGACGGTGCTTCAGCACATGTTTGTTACTTAGATAAACTATGTCAGAGCTCTCAGAGCATATTTACTTATCTAACATTTCTAATAAGCCCAAGGATATGCCTCGAAAAACTCATACACATATCCAAAAAATGGTACACTCTATCAATTAATAAATTAATCAAGCCTTTGGTGAATAAATAAAACACGAACATGAAAGTGTGTCAGCATCACTTCTAATGATACCTACGTAACAAATAAATAAAACATGTAAATTGCGTTAGATAGAACATTAAGTAACTATGTGCCTTTGTCCTGCTGAGTCCTGATCACGATGTGCATACAATAATAGAGGTCAGAAAATCCACTTCTTCAAAGTAGACAACAGAAAGAGTGAGAGAATACAGGAAGTCAGGAAGAGAGAGACTTACCTACCTCGATTGGTCGCTATTCTCGCAATACTACAAAATTAGAACATGAAAAGCCAATTGCTTTTCTCAAGAAAAGGGGTTTCCCGCAGTCAACATGTTTAGCAAGCGCATAGCAGGTTAGTGACGGCGACCAGAGCTTTATCAGCTAAAAAGAATGTTGCTTGAAATAAGGTCGGATATATAGCTACTTACTCCTCTTAGGGCGGATTCGATCAAAACAGAAATAAATTTTATCAGCGGAATAAGATTTACTTCTGACAGTTTTCGTATGGATGAACTGTCAAAAATTTAAAATTTATTCGGACGAGGCTTATTCCATGGATAAAATTTATTCCTGTTTGGTCGGATCCGCCCTTAGAGCTCTGTCTATTCTAGTCTACTTGTTACCGTGTTGCCATTTCATCATCATCATCATCCACAGCCCGACTTCATCCACTGCTGGGCCAGGCCTCATCCAGGTTCTACCCGCGAGTGCAATAATGTCGTTCGTCCTTCTCGGTGCCCGCCGGACGACCGACACTTCTTGTTCGCATTTAATGGTGTGAAACTACCTTGCTTTATCTATATTGTGACACGTATCATCTACGCATGATTAATTAGTCTCTTAGATGTTGCTGTTTCTGCAACATTACACAATGCTGCACTAACAATATTGCACATAAACAAGTTTATGAAACAATCGATCATTGATCTATTGGTAACAAAGGTGATAGAGATTTGAATGTCGAGAGTTAATAGAAGACAAGAGAACACACACATGCACATAGTTTTCTACATATTCAGGTATTTTCGAAAAATTGAATTCATCATACAACGAAAGTCCATAAAACAAGGTAAAATAATATGGGGAATGGCTAAGCAGTTTTTATTAAAATCTTCAGGTATTTCAGTTCACAACAACACAAACATCTCGAACAGCTTGACATGGCGATGGCAGTGAACCGCAGGGGTGTGTCAATATTATTTGACACATATCACTTATGAATATGACCTATATTGTCGTCATCGTACAACTGTTGATAAATGATAGTATGACGTTATATTAAAACAGTCATTAAACATTGACAGGGGAAAATAAATTCAATGATAACAACAGCTTCATATCTGCAAATAGGAAGACCGATTCTACGTTCTATGTCTACGCAAGCAATCAAAATTGACGTAGACGACCACGTACGTCTATAAAAGGGGTCGCATTTCAATTGATATGCGAATAAACAAGAACATTGAAGATTATGAACCACTTAAACACATTTATCAATTGTTTTTAAATGGTGAAACGTCAATGCGCAAAAAACACGCCTCCAAATTGTTTGCCGACACAATAGCGGTGTGAGGCTTCACTTTTAGGATAGGAATGTGTATAAGTGACGATAATGAATAAATATTGTTCACATCTTCAAGTACACAAGCTAGTGAAACTGCAGGCAGTACAAGTAGATGTATGGAAGGGAGATGTAAGCAGTAAGGTGCCATCCACGCATCGTCGTGATGCATTCACACACTACCGCGCCCACGTCTGTATACAACCATTCTTCTACACACAATACAAAGCCTGAAAAAATATTTATTAATCATCGTTTGTCCGCAATAATTATATAGAGACATGTGCTGCTTTGTTTCATGAATGTATGCTAAAGGGAATATTAAATAAGTAGTAAGTTATAAAGTGATTCAATCACGCGGCTGACGGTAACGAGTGCTCTGCCGGCTACCGGTCCACATTACAATTACACTCATTAACTCATTACATGTGTTTCGTCAATCTTTAACTAATGCGTCCAAGCTTTGTTACGTAAAGTAACTATGACTAAACTACAGAAAATGTTACTTGTTTTATTGTGACAATACAAGTACCTTTAATGGCGAGATTGATTACTTAATACTTCCGTGATAGTGTTGTGGAGGAGGAGTACATTCTTCAGTAACACTTCTAGGAATAAGTTTTTTGTAGCACGCACCGTAGAAACGGAAGACAAAATGACAGATTGTCGAAGGATTTCTACGGTGCGATGCATAGATATGTGATATATGATTTACAAGAGTTTGTATAGAAAAAGATACATCTACTCTTCGTAAAAATATTGGTTTGTCTAAATTTTTTATGGCTAGTATCGTTTTTTTTTAAAAAAAGAAATTGGTTTTGATTTCCAACAGTATTGTATAATTTATTAGAACCTACTGGGTGAAAATCCATTACATATATCAAGACCCCTCCGTGCCACGGAAAGTACGTTAAGCCGTTGGTCTCGGCTGTCATTCGTAGATCTTTGACAGTCGTTACGGGTAGTCAGAACCCCAAAAATCTGACAACCAGCTTTACCAAGGGGTATCGTGTTACCCACTAACTGGGTAGTGGAAGTCAGATAGGCCAGTCGCTCCATGTAAAATACTGGTATTCAGCTCCATCAATTGATATAGTAAGTACTTACACACCATTCGCCAGTCATGTTGAGTCCTATGACATAGGGAGTGCCATTAACCGGGAGCAAGTCCAGGCTTTGGGCCGCTACTGAATTTAACTACTTCAAACGTTTAGAAAAGCAGGTTGGCCATTATTTTACAATATTCTATTTTACTATTTGTCTTTAACAAACAAACAGTGCGCTCACGATTATAATATTTACGATGACTCTAACTAAATACACCAAGCTAATACCCAATGTCTAATATTCTGAGAAAGTACATAGATCTATGTATAAAGGTGTATTTAACCTGGAGATCATTTTATCTATATTTGGCTGCCTCGTCAGTCTAGTGGTCGCAAGTCAAGTCTCTGCTGAGCATGAGGTTTTGGGATCGATTCCCAGATCGGGCAAAGTGTTATTCTACCTGTAAGTGGGTTTTTCTATCTGGAATTTCTCAGTAGCAACCCGGAATTTTTGACCGGTTGATGGCAATAGGCTCCCTCCCTATTACATGAAACTTATACATAACTGGCGAAATGTGGGTGTACTATACCTCTCACTATCCACACTCGCAGGTGTGACGTCATACCAGCATGCAAGCTACTTGCTCAATAAAAAACGTAAATGGTTCGGCATCGAGTAAATTAGAACTAGATAGAACCGATAGAGCACTGGAATTAAGTTTGAAGTTCAGGACCAAAGCAGTTTAGTTTGTTTAAAACGGCTGCTTCACAAGTGAACAGGTTTAGGCAAGGTGCACCATTGTCGAGTGCATCAGTCAATTACTGGTAAATTACACTCAGCCGGTCCATTCTGTAAAAATGTCACAGTAACAACTTAGGTGTCATTCCACCTGATGGTCGAGACTCGGGACTGACACTATTGTCAGCTCATTTCAAGCTCACTTCACCTATTTTTTTACGGTGAGATTTTTATAGAATGGACCGGCTGAGTGTAATTTACCGTTAAATGACTGATGCACTCGACAATGGTGCATCTTGCCTAAACCTGTTCACTTGTGAAGCAGCCGTTTGCAGCCGGTGGAGATAGAATTCAAACGCTAAAATGCTATACAATCTATAAAAGCAGGAATAATTGTGCTACCGTAGGTACTGATATTGAGTAGGTAATTGTTTAATTGGTTATTAAACACACCTTAAAACAAATATCGACTCACCGTCGCACACTGCCCAAATATTTAATTTCAATACTGGATTTACAATATTGTTGAATATCCTGCACCGGCAGGTAGGTACCTACTTCGGTAGGTTGAAGAACATATTAGTCATAATGTTTCTTTCAATTGTTAACTTTCATGTTACATTACATTATAATAAAGATTTGTTTGTATATCTTTGAAATTTTGAATTACACGTTCGTTCACGTGCGTATGTATTTCTTTGTATTTTTTAACCATGTAGGCGCTCAGCGGCGTATCTACAAGGCGTCTCCGACGTATATGTACCTATAGGAGGCTTTTACGAGGTGTCTGTGAGTTGTCTACGAGGTATCTTCGAGGCTTCCACAAGGTATTTGCGAGGCGTCTACAAGGTATCTGCGAGGCGTCCACGAGGTATCTGCGAGACGTCCACGAGGTATCTTGGAGGCTGCTACGAGGTATCTACGAGGTATATACGAAGCATCTACAAGGTATCTACGCGTCTTCAACGAGACGTATAATAGGCAACATGACATCAATGTCTACAAACGCTGAACCTATACTCAGTGCGAAGATACTCTAAAAAGGTGATGTTTTTGACTTAACAGTGAATGGTTATAGACATCATTGTAACTAACTCATTCGACTGATTAAAGCAAATATAGGAATGTTATTATAGCCTAGCTACGGTACTTCAGAATAACCGATACTACAAAATAAATACTGTCAAGTATATTCTAACTGGACACTATAATGGAACAGAATAGACAAATCAGACATTAAAGAGACTCGTGATAAGTAAAAAATTGTAGATTTGTATGCTTGGTATCCATCGTATTAGGAATTCAATTAGCTTATGAGATGACTACAAATGAACCGGACGCTTATAGATTAGTTTCTATCCGAATTGAAATGATGATCCGCAAATCAATGCCGTTTATTCCGATGCTATAAATAGAATCATTTAACGCTAGATTATTCCGATCTTGAAACTAGATACGTACGTTTTATTTGACCACTGAAGAACGAGTAGGATAATACAGTACAAGTAAGTACTATGTTTACGGAACTCAAGAATGTTTAACTTAAAGACACTACCGGTTCTAGTCTTTGTAACGTGTGCACCACGAAATATTTTCCCTAACTATAAGTAAATCTAGTAGCACAGAATCCAGGGTCGTTGACGTGACCTTGCAATGTTGCTACTGAAAGGAAATCGAGAGACAATCAGCTATTCCAGTAACAATTGTTGTGACACGCCGGTTGCAAAATTGGTATAATCGTTACAAATATACTTGGCAAAAAAGTAAATTGGACAAATAATTTTATTGTGGTCTATCATAGATATTGAAAAGTTATTTAATCTGTGTCAAGTGGATTATAACCTCTTTTCACTCGAGGTTTCAATTTGTTGGCACTTCACATTATATCAATCTTTGATTGTGGATTCGTACACACCACTTATATTTGTATTGTTTTGAACGCGTAGGGAAGTTCCCTGGGAAGCCCTGGATATGTAGACTGACAACATTTTGGTAGGAATGTCCTGTGGAAGCAGCCCTAGGCCCTTGGTCAGGGTAGAGCGAGATTGTCTTACGGCGCTCTTTGATCGACGCTTTCACTTCACGTAAATTCTACTTCGGTTTCATGTTATTTAAAAATAAAATAATTCCCAAATTTTCAAAACATCTACTTTTATTGCAAATATTGAATTTAAATTAAATTAAATAGCCCTATAATTAGTAGATATACTTCTGCTGAAAGTTTTTACTGCTATATTCTTATTTGGTGCTAATTTCAATCAGTCTCTAAATATAAAAATACCTACTATTTTTATAACATAGTTAGAGGAAAACATACACATTCGCTAGATCGATCTAGTTTTTTTAAATCTCATCAGGAACACTGCTCCCGCGCCTCTCAAAAGGCGCCACCAAAATTCTATTTTGCGCATTTGACGTTTTGGCGCCCATTGCCATCTAGCGCGCAGAGCGGCCGCTCCTCCCGCTCTACCCTAGTGAGCTAGTGCCGATGCCGGCGCTGTGTGGAACTTCGAAAATTACACTAACTGCTTGACATTTCCCCAAAAAATACTTCTTGATTGATATTCAGAATACAGTTTATTTTAAACAAAGTGGGTACCTTAGTATCGAGTAGAGACTTCATGCTTAAATGTGCACATTGAATTCTAAAATTAAAATGTGTACCCTGTAGATACCCGACAAGGAAATAAAGGTAATACTAGGCCGGATTCCCATTTTATTTGACTAGAGAATAAGATGAGGTC
Organism: Eupsilia transversa; assembly: GCA_914767815.1. NCBI lineage: Eukaryota > Metazoa > Arthropoda > Insecta > Lepidoptera > Noctuidae > Eupsilia > Eupsilia transversa. Next base: position 7,283,124 of record OU611880.1, read on the forward strand.
ACCAAACATACACATATGATGCATGACATGCATGGATCACTCTATGCACGTGTACTATACTCAGTATTCATGAAGAGTACTCCTATGAGCGCAACCTATGACTTTATGATTTAAGTGTGTATGTTACGGAAGTGGTTTAATATAAACCGAACTCAGGTTTAGAGGTAGTAGTCTTTTGTTGTAATCGAAGTTAGTCAGGAAGTATTAGATACGGGATAAGATACAGGAGGCGTGGGAGTTAGAAAGGAGTTCTGTTTTATTTAGGTCTTAGTTGAAATTCACAACTTCTATACAAGAACATAAAAGACTCCGCTCAAGAAGACATGGCCAGGCCCCACTTTTCCACGGGGCACTCTGGGCAAGTGCCCATCAGGGCCCCGCGATCATCAGGGGCCCTGGCCTGACCACGAAAAACCATTCTTTGTAGCCGCCATTCCATTTTATGCATTAATAGTACCCGATTTAATGACAAAATAATCGGTTTGTCGTACGATTTACAATTTTAGCCCCAAACTTATGAAATATTAGTGTTATGTTTCTTTTATTGGTTTTTTATAATTTAATTAGGTTCTAGTGAACATTGAAAGAAATGGATCTCAAGCAAATCGTCGGAAACGCAAGTGGTCAAATACGCATTTCGTCTTGCCAACTATCAAAATACATAAAATGGCATACTAATTAAGTCGAAAAACTTATCCAGGGTAACTAAGTGCTAATATATCCCCACTCAAAAAAATATATATATCCCCACTTTACGCGTAGGGGAGGTACCCTACATTTTTTTTTTCATGATTTTATTTTTCCACTTTATCGGCGTAATTAATATGTATACTCATGCCAAATTACAGTTTTCTAGTACTAAGTCTCTGCGCTAAGCCGGGGACAGACAGAAATACAGACAGACGGACATGGCGAAACTATAAGAGTTCCTTGTTGACTACGGAACCCTAAAAACGAATTTAAAATCCTGTATTATTATTATTAAATGTATTCCTTGATACAAATGGAAATGTCTAAAGTCAAAATCTTCAAACCGATCTATTTAAAAAAAATCCTTGTTTGTTTAAGTAGTGGAAACGGGGAGTACGTTCGTGACCCAGTGTTTAGTTGTGGCATTATAGTTTCAAGTATAGAAAACCTACAATAATAGTGACAATGGCAACTTCTTGGAAAGAGCTCATATATATTATTATGAGGTTTTACGTAACATCAGTTTTATTTGCGACGAGGTCGATACGTAAATTAGGTTTGTGGTTTTATTTTAAACTAGAACACTGAATTCTAGGTAGGTAGCTAATATTATTTATGGCGTCAAGATGTTATGCATTTAAATTAGATTTTTTTGACTTAATGGTTTAGAAATAACCTTGCTATTAACACTTAAATATGCCATTGTTTGTGTCCTAATCAGTAGTTATACCTACCTATCGAAATGAACGTCTGTGAAACGTTTTTTTGTTAACCGACTTCCATAAAGGAGAAGGTTCTATGTTCGTCTGAATGTTTTTTTTTTAAATGTCTATCAATATTTTCGTCAATTGTGACCCGATTTTGACAATTCTTATTTCATTTGGTAGAGGAAGCTTGCGCGGTGGTTCCTAATTGGATAGGTAGTTTTTGATTTAGCTCCAATAATACTTATTTTTCCCACATAGCCTATGATGTTCACTGTGTTTTACATAGCAGGCGTGGTATTCGGATTTATGTGGGGTAGGTACAACAAAATAATAAATAATATATATTTTTTTTTAATTTCGGAAGTCGATGGCAAAAAACTAAAACTGTAAACCAAAGACACCGACTTCCGAAATTACTTCCGAATTTAATTATTTTTTCACTTTCTACTGTTTTTTTGGAAGTCGGTTGTTTTTTGTGGAGAAAGCCTCGTGGATATCTCATGGATATGGAGGAAAGCATACGCCTAGACTCATAGCAGGAACCGGGAGCGGTGGAGCACGGTATACATATATTCCTCATGAACAAAGTACTAAGTTATACTCTTCTAACTTAGTACTTTGTTCATGAGGAATTAATTTCAATGTTTTCATTCACTGTTATAAATTATTATTAGACACGGTTAATTAGGTATCTTCTGATAGCGTAAGTCCTTCAAGTAATTCAAGAAAGTATCATCGACTCGAAGCAGAAGGTCTTTTATTACGATCTTGTGGACACGGGACACAGGTACCTACTAATTAGGCGAAAACATAAAATTCCTTTTAATAACTATAAAAAACAAGCCTAACTCAAAAACATTGTGTTTACATACAACATTCTTGTATGTAGATCCGTTGGCTATTCGCAGAAGTAACACCGGCCGACCATCGTTATTTACTATGTTGTGGTAAATAATGTTAATATCTCACTAATACTTCTTTATTTACTTCTATAAGTCAATGTGCTTTGTTAACAAAGTCAAGTTGATGAGGTATTAAAGAATAACATTGAACAACCAGATAAATTGTAAGTTAGCAGAATACGTTTCGCGGCATTTTTTAGATTTTTATTTCATAATTATGGCACCTCTTTAGGTCATGAGCTAACCGAATATCAAAAAATATTTGGCCTAGGTCTTAAGGGGGAGAGATATAGATACTTGTGCTCTCTATGCTGTACTAGTATTGTAACTATACAGGAAATGGCCAGAGGCCTTAGTGTAAGTTTACCAATGAGTAAACGTAACTATCGCGTTTGCGTTAAGATTTTTATTCTCACCTTTATATTCTTAGATCAGTCAAATCTTAACGCAAGCCCGATAGTTACCTACGTTAACTCTCTTGCAAACTTACACTAAGGCCTCAGTATGGGAGTGTTTACTGACTCCACTCTATCTGTATACAGGCTGATTTCAAAGTCAATAGCAATCTTTTAGGGGGTCTGTTAGGCTGATAGGCAATGCACAGACTGAACCCCAGAGTCTAAACGCATAATTTTTTTGCACAATACTTCCTTTTGCAACGAAGATGAGCACAAAGGAAAGATTTTTGGACATGCATCCCCTCACTGTTCCGACTGTTGCCGCTGTGTAAATTCCTTCGGAAATAATGGGCATTAACATTAATTCTGTATTGCTGATACTTCCGCCATTCGATGTCTGTTGAATAATGTGTCTTCTTTTTTCAAACTTTTCGTCCCTGACGGCGCGAAGAGCACAGGCTGGCGACAACGGCATGGCTACAATAAGTCCCACCTTGGGGGGTAAAATAACAAACTTCCGTACAAACTTTCATCCCCTGATGAAAATATACGGCAGTTCATCATTTTGCCCGATCGAACATACCAATCGGGGACACGGCTTGTAATAAATAATTTTAAGCGTCTATAGGTACAGGCTAACTTGTAAAACATTAGAGATTTGACTTGTGATGCCCTATGAAATCAAAAGTCTAAATACCTTCCATAAACCTAGTGTTATTAAAACTAAGTGGTCTGTGGGATTATTTTTCACTATTTCACCACTAGGGAGCACCATCGCTAAGATAAATGCACAGTTTTCTTCGGTTATTACAATATCACCGCTTCACCTACTAAAAGGCTTTAGTCCTAATAAAAATCAATGTAGGTACTTGTTATTAAATGACATCACCGTAAAAGCATGTTTCAGTTTTATTTTCTTTCATAATGAACTCGGAATTTACGTAATTAATTAAACAACTGAACATGGTGCAAAAAATAAAACAATGATTAAGTTCTTGATGATTAAGGACTTACCTACTTGGTATTTTAAATTACAAGATAGTTCTGATTTCATAAATATAATATTATCACATAAGTTATATAATATATGTTGTACCCATAAGAAAATGTTTTCAATATTTCCATTAGACTCACTGTCATCCAAAATAGTTAGCAGTAGTAGTCCCAGCTGCATTCTAACTCTAGGCTTAGTAGCTTTTTAATACCAATCCTAAACATTTAATAAAAAGTAATTAATGAATCACCGTAGCTAATAACCCTAAACTTGACCGTAACATTATACCATGACAAGACAATTGCTAAAATAAATAACACACTTTGATAGGCAAGTAAATTATCATAATTATTTTATAAAAAATATACTTAGTAAGAAAAATAGTAGGTATTAAGAGTTATCGTTTGATCTTGAACTACTTGTATATAAGCTTCAATTCAGAATAATGATAAATGAAATTTTCAGTGACACCAATTAAGTCAAGGAAAATATAAAAGACTAGCTTCCGCCAGCCACTTCGCCCGCGTGATATCTTTATAATCCCTCCCTTCGTGCGCAAGTCCGACTTGCACATGGACGGTTTTTTTAATACTTCACCAACGAGATTTACGTTAAGACACGCCCCATCCATACTGTTATGTCCCTAGTGGAAAATCTAAAACATAATAAATTGTAGGTGCCTATGTCAATTGAAAGGAAATCGTCAATTTTATTTATCTCAATAAATAATGCGTCAGTAAACTGTCGTCATTTATCAAAGAATATACAGCGTGTATAAAAGAAACACCTTAAAACAGGATTTAAACTAATGAAAAAAGAGATTTAAACGTCAAAGTTTAAATCTGTACGAAACTTATTTCGTACCTACAGAAGCGTACCCAACGTATTTATCTTACTAACATACTAATTTTGGTCTTATAACATGCGTAAGGCCCATTGTTCTCACACGTTATTCTTGCTGTGAAAAAGGTAAAAATATTGATAATATACGCCCTGTGTAGGCACGGTCGTCAATGTTGTATGGATCACTATGGAAGCTTGATGATTGGCACGTTTTTCCTACGGCGCGGTTTATACACGCCGTTGTATAAAGAAACCATGCCGTGTACCAACTCAAAGGGCCTAACTCATCGCACTGAAACACAGCAAATCGTAAAAGGCTACGTGTGTAGCAAGTAACACGTAGCAAGCTACGCGTAGCAGGTTACGCGTAGCAAGCTCCGCGTAGCCGTAGCACAGACTTTCCGCACGGTTACGCACGTAGTCGCAATTTACTGTCTTTGTTCAATATCCCTTTAGCATAAAGTAAAACCCCCTGTTTTTTTGGAACAGCCATGACGAAGACAAACGTGATGGTCGTAGCACTTGACGCCGCATCACGTTTACATTGGTTTTATTTATATTAACGATCTAATTGAGATAGAGAAACCAGTGGGGATTCCTGTATTATTATCCGGATTATTAGCCGGAAGATTCCTATTATCATGTTTGAAAGGGTCCACTTTAACTATTTTATTTAAATAACTAGCTGCTGCCCGCGGCTTCGCCCGCGTGAGTGTCGGAAATTACCCCATACATCCCCATGGGTTTTAAGTATAAATATTGAGTTTCGAGTTAATCAGACAGCGCGTTAAAATTCTTCCATACAAACACTGACACCCCCCAACCTAGGGGGGTAATTTAGAAAAACAAAAAACTACAAACTTTATAATTTATTTAAATAACTATTCGTGCGAAGTTTCATGTTTATTACCTCAAGGAATAAGATTTTTCATACAAACTTTCATCCCTTATTTTACCCCCTTAGGGGTTGAATTTCGAAAAATCCTGATACACGTTATTCTTCATTTGTGGGTTTAAGTATAAATATTGAGTTTCGAGTTAATCGGACAGCGCGTTAAAATTCTTCCATACAAACTTTGACACCCCCCAACCGTAGGATAGGATACTTTTCCGGGATAAAAAGTACCCAGTGTGGTGCCCAGGATATTAAAGAATAATTATACCAAGTTTCATCGTAATCGAACCGGTAGTTTTTGCGTGATGCCTGAACAAACAGACAGACAGACAGACAGACAGACAGACAGACAAAAAAAATTGTAATAAAATTTTTGGGTTCGGTGTCGGTCTAGTAACACCCCCTGCCAATTATTTTTTTGATATTTTCAATGTACAGAATTTTCACTTCTACAGATTTATTATAAGTATAGATAAGTATTAAATATTTATGAACGACATTTTATTTTACAATAAATAATAACTTGCCTAAATTAAACGTTTATTTCGTACCAATAAATCAGTGTTCCACTACCATTATAAAAACAATTTCCTCATTCTAAAATTAAAACAGCGTTATCGTCCCTCGCCACGCTGTAGTAGAGATTAAAAAAATACTCTAAATTCTATAACAGTTAGTTTTTATCTGTGCATTACCTAGCGTTCTATAAATACCTACTTAATAATTTAGTATTTTTCTCAAGTATTACCTAATGGTCTTGGATTCGGTGCCTAATGCCTACAGGAAAAGATTAACTGCAAGCCGTTTACCTCAAAATTCTCATCACAGCATTTCCCAAGATGATGAGATACCTAAATCTTTTCTTTTTGAGCCGTTTTTTTCTGTTTTGTATCGTGTTGAGGCCTTCGTGCACTAACGGCAAAGTATAACCTCTATCACTAAGCAAAGTTCATTATAAATAGTATGTTTTAGGGTATCAATAAATGTCTTAGATCTCCATTTTTTACTGAATCATATTGTAATAACGTAAAAGTAAACCCTGTTTAATCTACGATACGGGTGAATACTTTAGAAATAGCTCTATAAAATCAATCAATTCATTATCCAAATACTTTTTCTTGTGCCAATACCCACGCTCCTGTGCTACTTTTATCCAGGTTCTACCCGCTATAGTAAAAAAATTGTGCGCCCATCTCGCCGCCCGCCGCCGCCGCAATTGATCATAGATGTAACCAAATATAAAACAAAGAATACGGACGTCTCGCAAGCGATCCGCAATCCATGTCAAATTGTTTGGACTCGGTCGCAAACGCGAGCAACGATTTGCCTAACCACTGCCACTGTTCAAACATTCACGTCTTGTACCAATTTTATTATCGAACGAAGGTTCTCTGCGTATTTATGTTCTTTCAATTATTCAGTACCTAATTGCTAGATAAAAGGACCGTGATGTTTGGCAAGTATTTTTAGTTCCCGTTTCAAAAGCGGAAGTTACATTTGGTTCCGGTGTCATTACCCTTTTTGTCAGATTCCATTTAATTAGGCAGGTCTGTTTTGGTGTTACTATGTGAACTTATGGAATAGACTGAATGGAATAGAGAATTGTCTGATTTTATCTGACTTACCTACCTACTATATCTGCAAATATGACCGACGTCAATGTTTTATTTTCTTCGATTGGGCAAAATTTTCCCTATCCTAATGTAGGCAAAGATTAGGTACTCACGTTGCAGGAAACCTGTTTTAGATGCTTAATAAAATGCAGAATTAAAACGTCTTTTCGTCATTGACTTCGGCCATTCGCTCCGGGAAAACGGAAATGCTGTTTGTTTAGTTTTCCTGTTAGAATAAACGCGACTGGCATATCTATTATCATCAACGTCTAGGAATGTTGCTTAGGTTCCCCAACCGACTCTTGAGATGACGTTAGTCTTAGTACCCACGCTTGGACTCAACACGCATGTCCTACGTCAGCATTTCAGACAGGAATTTCCCAATAGATATGATTTAAATAAAATAGAATCGAATGAGACAGTTTACTAGACACTGTTAAAGACTCAGAGGAAATTAAACTTCGGAGGAATATTCTGGAGGAAATTATTAATTTTTTATTGAATACCTATATAAATACCTTATTTTTAACGCGTCAGTAATCATATGTCATCCTATAGTGATTATTCATGCATTCAAACAACCTAAGTATATTGCCTAATCAATAATAATCAAGTTATAGGTATATTAACATTCTTAAGATAGAAGCTGTACTCAGGTACTAGCTACACGTGATAAAAGTGCATTTAAGTAGGTACATTAACTTATCGCTGCACGTTTGTATCTGCTTGCTAAGGTAAAACACTAACCCATTTGTAAATTACTTCCTAATCTGATCAAAGAACTTTGTCGTTAGAAATATCCAAAAATAGTTTTTGCAATTTATTTAGTCGTATTTTAGAAATAGCTCAGTTATAATAATAATAACTTTGACTTTGCAATCATTGTACCGACAATCGTAACGATTAATGGCCTAATAGGGGAGAGCCTTGACCAACACCTCTGGAGGCTCTCATTGTGCGGCTGGTTCAGGGGCTTGATACAGAAAGCAGTAGGTACTCCTGGACACGGCACGCATAGTGATGAGATTCCTCTCTCTAGAGCCCTGTCCACCGGCAGCTTGGATCCTGTTCCTGATACCGATGGACTACGATTTTTTATAATTCTTATTGCATTTTTTTTTTTTAAATAATACGTATTAAAAATTAAATAGAAGAATAATAACTTTTATTTATACAGATAACCTTTGTTACAAGTACTTAACGATTAGGTTACAAGTTCAGATAGATAAAGGTAGCTCATAAACAACATTATTGGCTAGTTTGGTGACAAACAAAGACAAGGTGGCTTACAAAGTAATAATCAAATCCATACTAATAACATTATAAATTCGAAAGAAACCCTGTGTGTCTGTTTGTATGTTACTTTTTCACGCCTAAACCACTGGACGGTTTTCGTTAAATAGGATTGGATACTTTTTATCCCGATAGTTCCTGTGGGATAATTTCCGACACGCACGCGGACAAAAGCGATTACTTAAGTCATAAGAAAACTGTATAGGTACAGATAAAATCAGACTAGTTTTTGATAATCCCACAAATAAACGAAACAAGTAGCTGTAGTAAGCCTGTTAAATAATTCCACTTACCGAATGTAAATACTTAACAACTATCACGTAGCTGCTTAACGCATCCTTCCTAAGTATAAGTGGTTAAGTATACCGACGAGTGGAACTTTTCGCGTGGCCCACTTCCAGGCGTCGTATATTTTATACCCATCTATGTTAACTAGTACCAACACTATCACACAACGCACACCTAATCTACAGGCACGAGCAATAAAAAAAGCCACATTGTATTGAAAATATTCTATCTCCTAAACCACAATCATGAAGTGTCAATCACTTCAATCATGAAAAAAAAGTCTTGAAAACAGGTTTATGCCCAATAAAAGCTTTTTACTTACACACTGGCCTTTTTTGAAGTCATGGATGGACAAAAGTAAAAAAAAATGTTTGACTGCATTTGATTATTGTGTTCACATTGATTTAATTATTGTTTTCTACCTTTGCGTATCGAGTCGATTTTTTTATAAGTTTCTATTTCGTAAACGCACTTTAAGAAATACCTAATGGCTTTTTTGCCGAAATGGTCCTATTTTGTTTTTACCGTCTTGTAACACATTCAATTAAAATTGTTTTATATCCCTTTTTTTTTTTTTAAAGCGTTATTAAATATACTTGAATGTTGCTTTTTACTTTAAGAAGCAATTTTTATGGTTTTGGAAATATTTTATAAGTTATTGGCTTTTTTATATTGCTCATCAGTGTAGCTCTGTTAAAGATTTTAATCCGCAGTTTCGTTTAACGTTCGCTTACGAAAATGAAAATATTTTATGTTGGTTTATTCAGCAAAAAGTAACCGTTTTTAATCTTTATTTATAAAAATAATACCAGCCTAATACTGTCCCAGTGAAGGGCAAAGGCGTCTTCTCATATAGAGAAGGCACGAGCATTGATCACCACAGTTGCTCAGGACGGTTTGGCTTTTAGACGTAGATTAACTATAAGTCCAGGTTTCACCTAAACAATATCGGTTGGTTGCTTGGTTATATCGGTTGGTTTTTAAATCGCCTCTATAGTTACTTGTTAATTACTAAAAGTCGCGCCAAATTGTAACTGTTTATTTGTTTAATTATCACCTTTTTGCCTAGAAAAATATTTTCCACCATGATCATGACAGATTAATTATATTTACTTATCTACTGTAGACTCGTGACCAAGATGAGGCAAAACTTAACTAAAATATCCGTTAACTACACCTGTACTTAACGGATGAACTGTACAATAATTGAGGAGGGACACTCCATTAATAACAATAAATTTGAAATATTATTGCTGATTGTAATGGTCACACCAATAATTAAAAGAAATTTATATAATAATAATGTTTTAGTATCACTCCCAGTGCAGACTATCAAACGGAAAGTTACCAAAACACCACAAAATTACATAATTTTCTATGTGTATTAAATGTGGTTGACTGCGTGGAATCTTATTAGCTTCATGTAACTTCTGGCTTCATAATCCAATTTGGACGGAGAAACCCGAGTCACAACGGTCACACAATAATTGTAGGAATGTTCAAAATAAATAAAACAAAAGGTAAGCACGCACCTCTGGTAGAAAGCGGCACATTGGAAGATTTCTTCAACAAAGGTGTCCATTCGGATGCAGATACGCCCTGCTTACCCAATGTCACTGAATCTAATGAACATCTTGTAAACAGCACTTTAGAAAACAAAGCGTTTAACATTTTACTTTTAAACTTCGATATTAACAATTTCACTCTTAGACCAGAATTATGGGTGCGTTCGTAAATAAACCTAAAGGTGAAAAGTCACATTGGGAATGTAAACACTAGACCAAGTCGCGTGGAGTACTGGCCGTATACAGTTTCATTATGCAATTAATAAATTAAAATTAATGTGTGTACTGATAACATGAAAGTACCTAGTTAACTGTAGATATGGGCTATTCCTACGTTACCATTTACTAATAATTAATTGTTGTTTGGAAATTACTAACATTTTATTTTTATTTGTCTGTAATGTGAACAAAATGTTTGTGAAGAGAATACAAAAGTACTTACTTATCTTAATAAAAAAATCCAGGGTTGAACTTTATTTTTTTGCAAAAAAGTGTATAATACAGAATTAATTAAATGACTACTGTATCTATGCCAAGGTGTTTAATTGGAATATTAAGGAAGGACCACAAATAAACCCTGAATAATAATTGTGGTTCCTCTTCTTAAATGCGATAAAACTAAAATATACCGCTATCTATTCTTTGACCTTCCATATAAAAACCTAAAATAATGCATTGTTTCCAAAACAAAAAAGTGGAGAATAACCTGTATACATTGCCAACTTATGTTTACTATTGTTGTTACGGAAAAATACTATTCCCTATCGCTTGTAAACAAACAATATGGATAAACTTGACATATGTAGATAACAGATAACTGTGATTAGCGTTATCTATAGCAAACACCTTCGACGTAATGACTGGAAAGAAGTTTCACTTCGACGGTAAGTTCATAGGTTCAAACAATGAACTCTGCATTGTGGAATATTTCCGGACCCTTCCCTTTGAATAAATTAGCGTCTTTGCCTTATCTACATTCCTCAGACTCCGACGACGACCTTATACTGATCTATCTATTGTGAGAAGTACCTACTACAGTCTAGGGTTCATAATTGGAATCAGATCAGATATAGGAGGTAAAAAAAGAATTGCAAACAAAAGATGAAATGCGAAAACCCACTTCTAACCTTACAATTTTGAAGTGGGCGTACTGCATGGATCTATCTGGAGACCTGTGTACCCTATTATATCCAGACATCCTGGCGCGTTACAGACGTTCGGCTGCCAACATCTTAAATGTATGTATTACCTACATTATTTTGTAATAAGTTAAAACCCTTTAAATGTCTACCTTAAATTATTTTATAAGTATACACGGATCTCTACTAAAGCAATTCGAGGGAAACACGATTCGCAAACATAGTTTGCAAAAATTGCGGTGACTCCTACTGCAAACTATTTTAAAGAATCATTCTATAGAAAAATAGCATTGCAAATAAGGACCTATTTCTAAAGCAAACATGGTGAGTAGGTAAATCCAATCCTACAGAAATGTAAGCGCAATTCATTATTTAATCCACTACTGACTACTGCCCATTTGCCAGTAGCTATGAAGAGAGTATTTTTCTTTGTGATACTATTCTCTCTTAGCTATGGAGAAGATAAGCATGCAGCCATGATTGTTGACGTCATTAAATCTGCTGGTAGACCATCTTCGATGATAGCTAAACTTTGTTGGACACCGAGTAAGTTACTTTTCTACCACCTAACACTTAAGGTGGATGCTCCAAGGTAGCCGGCGAAATTCAAATTTTTGCCATTTTTTGTCATTTGCAGGTCTGTATCAGGTTGTATGTTGATCTAAATATGATTTGCGGCTGTATCAGATATTTATTTATAGAATTATAGTCATAAAAATCATCAACACGACTCTCTAAGTTCGTATAATCCTATTGAATGACTATTTCATGAAATCATGACATTTGAGGATTATTCTAACTTAAGGAGTTGTATTGCTGATATGGCAGGGTGAATGGATAATTGAAATACTAATACCTTCCTACGCATAAAAACCGGTTACAGAATAAAATGGGTTTATCCTTTACGTCTTCTCATAGTCATAGACGTCGATTCAACAAACGTAATGTACCGTACGTATCGTAACGTAACGTAATGTAACTGTATTACATTTTTCCAACCGCAACAGGGAAAATGGGTTATGATATGGCTAAAGATGGTGTTCCAAGAATACTTAGTTATGATGGTAGTGAACGAAATCCCATTGGGTGATATTAAAATAATAGGATTGGGAAAAATTGCCAAAATATAAAATAGGACTTTTGTGTTCATAAAGCAATTTAATTATTCAATGTTCCAGCTAGAATAATTGAACTACACTCTCTTCTTGCACGAGAATACATTCAGTTTAGCGCCGGAGACGTTATCAACGGCGATCACGCTCAGTTTTATGACGAAGAGCAACATGTAGTGTTCCTAGCAGATTTAGACTGTCCTGATATTGATATATACTTTGAAAAGGTTGGTTTTATTTAATTTATTTAGAGTTGAACACAGATCTCGAAATTGCAGTCAAAAGATGCTGACCCCAATGATTGCCCACAATGTTCAATTTCTTGTGACAGTTTGCTTGGTGTGGCTGCTTGTGACCGTTATTGACTTCGTTTACAATGTTTTATATTATTTTTAAAAGAATTTTTCTTGCTTATTTTTTTCATCTGATCTACACTTTTTAACCGACTTCGAAAAAGGAGGAGGTTCGTCTCTATGTATGTTTTTTTTAAATTAATTTTCATCGATATTTTCGTCAATTCTGAACCGATATTGAAAATTATTTTTTCCTTTGCCTTTTGAGCAAGCTTGCGTGTTGGTCTTGAGTTAGCTTCGATAATACGTTTGTGTATCTTGATGATGTTATAATACTTCCTGTCCCTGTTGTTTACGTATCAAGTAGTGGTAAACAAATTGGTGTCGGGTAGGTACCTTAAATAAAAAGTGAAAAATAATAAACTTTTTTACAAAAAACGAAAATACCCGCTTCCGTTTAAGTTGTATTGTTTTTTTTGGATGTTGGTTGTTTTTTTTTTTAAAGTTGTTTATCCTTTTGGTCGACTATAAAAGCACAATAAATTTAATTACTTAATGTTTTTCATTTATTTTAATAGTATTTTTGTATATGTTTATAAAATAGAACAGATTAAGAAACTTCTTCCGAGCACCGTTTCGATGGATACTCTTCGGAGATTCTGGAAATAACAACGAGGACATTGTACCGGAGGCTGTTGCTAACATAGACGTGCTACTTGACTCCGAAGTGTTGGTACTACGGAGCATCGACGATAACTACGAAATGCACTTCAGTAAGTTTATTCATTACCCGACTACGGCGAAGCAAAAACGAGGGTTTTGATTTTTGACCGGTATGTATGTATGTATGTAAGTGGGTATGTAAGTTCATCTGTTCCCTGATAACTTCTAAACTACTTATCATACTTTGACAAAATGAGGTATCGTTGGAAGCATCTTGATCATCCCCTGGTTATGTGAAGTCACACCAAATTAAATATGGCGCCCTCTAGAGGACTTATAGCCATGAACTAAAAAAAGTTTTTTTTAATGATGCCATGTTGGGTACATCCAATGAAATTAATAAATACTTAATTATTATTAATTAAGGCTTAATAAACATATTTCAAACAATAATAACCCCAGAATAAGTTAAATAAAAATACATGAGTTTGTTCACATTAGGTATTCTATTCACTTACTTAACCAATTTTGTTTTAGTTTACAAAATAAGTCCCAACAGCACTTGGAACACTGAATACTATGGGACTTGGGATACAAAAAACAGATTCCAGAAATCTCCAAGATTTTTAGAGCCGACATCTTTGAGACGTCTCGATATAGACGGATACGAAATAAGTATCTGTTACGTACTTACAAATAACAAAAGCGTTGATCATTTATCTGATGGACTGTAAGTGTTACACCGTTACTTATGACACATAATGTTGTTATAATAATAATACAATGTAATCTTAGATCACACGATATGAATAAAAAAGTTTGCGGTTTGTAGAACAATCAGTTAGACTTCTTCAAAGATTATGAAGTAGCACAGTGGATAACTTAACGGTATATAGCAAAATATGGACGTACATTAATATATTTTCCTTTACAATAAAGTTACCCAAACAAGTCGGGGAATTTTGTTAGAAAATTTTAAAACAAGGAAAAACGCACAAGTTCAATATCCAGCGAAACTGGTCGCGAGATATTTTTTAATAATTTTGTACAGCTGCTCAATTATTGCAGAGACGATCACATTGATACGATTACGAAGGTGAGTTTCCCCACAACCAACCATTTGCTGGATTTCCTCAATGCAAAAAGGAAATATGTTTTTGCTGACACTTGGGGTTATCGTGTTAATGGCACTTGGAATGGAATGACTGGCTACCTAGTTAGGGGTGAAGTTGAGGTCGGAGGTAGGTTATATCAATTTAATATTATGTCTGAGTCTCATTAAAATGCACCATGTAAAAATAAATGAGTTGCTACAACGGTTCGTCAAAGAAAAGAAAAAATAAACAGCCACATTACTGATACTAAAGACTGGGATCATGTAAATCCGTCTAAGTCTTTTATATTCGGTTTGATGATGAAAATGACGGGCAAGTCATTTCCCGTTGGTGACATAATGAGAAGATGGAGAACATCACAAAACTGAGCAGTAATAACATCATGCCAGTCACCAATTAACTTTGCAATGTAAGCAATTGATTGATTAGCTAATCATTGTAACAGTCTCCGAGCGAAGTTTTTTTGGCTGTGGGTATTTACGGACGTTCGAATTATGAATGACCTTCTATTTAGAGCAAGAACCATTCGATTCAGTATGAAACTCATTTTACACAAAAGGTGACAAGGAATCTTTGAATTTAGAAAATAGCTAGCTATCCACTGACGAGACAAAAGAAAGAAGAAGGAAGAAACCAGGTTGTCTTTTCTTACCCATAACCTAACTGTTTGCCAAAACTTATTGAAACTCAAGACCATTGACGGACTGTTAATAACTTTCACGTATTGTATCATCCGCAGGATCACCAATGTTCTTCACATTCGAGCGTGTATCTATCGTAGACTACATATCTAGTCCAACACCGACTCGCTCAAAATTCGTGTTTCAACAACCAAAATTGTCGTATGAGAACAATTTGTTCTTACTACCATTTAATACTACAGTCTGGTACAGCACCATAGCATTGATATTTTTATTATACCTGGTGTTGTTAATGGTTACGAAATGGGAGTGGAAGAAAACGAGTCATATGATTGAAAGGGTAAGTGCCTTGAAAATGCAATTCTTCCACCCCAGGAATTATACCTAGTCTGATAGTGACTGACAATAGACCAGTATCACGAATTGGCATGTTATTAGTGATTGTTTAAAAAATACGTCAATGTTCAACAAAGCATGACATAATTAAATTATTATAATAGTGAAAATACGAAATGTATGTTCACTTGCAATGTTTTAAAGGACTTCAACTATTTTTTTTACATTTTAAAGATTAGAAGCGCCCTTGATGTCGCGTATATCACCAGTCTCGGGGCCGTTGAAGTGAATTAACAAAAATATCTGCAAATAAAAAAAATACTTTAAATATTTTTTCAGAGGGAAAAAGACTCCGGAGTTCTAAGGGCCAATTTGGTTGATGTTATCGTTTTAATATTTGCAGCTGCGTGTCAACAAGGAAGTCCTTCTGAGCTGAAAGGTATTTAAAATAATTTTATACGGTTTGAAAATCGTGATAAAATCTAAAATGGTCATGAATATTTAGTAAATACATGTCCAAAATTTTTAAGTAAAAAACTCACTTATGGCTTAAATAATTAGATCTAGAATTTCTTCTGTTTCAAGGGTCTTTGGGTCGAGTGGTAATGCTGGTCCTGTTCCTAGCACTAATGTTCCTCTACACCTCTTACTCAGCCAACATCGTTGCTCTTCTCCAATCCAGTTCATCACACATCAAGACACTGGACGACTTACTGCATTCTAGGATCAAGTTCGGCGTTCATGATACTGTTTTCAACCGATACTATTTCTCGGTAATTTGTTCAACCTTCTCAGTCTTAATTTTCCGCTATATCGGGACTTAGATACGGTGCTATACTTTAATAATTTCAGACTGCAACTGAACCAGTGCGAAAAGCAATATATGAGAAAAAAGTCGCTCCACCAGGCACAACTCCTCGTTTCATGACCATGGATGAAGGAGTTATACAAATGCGGAAGGTTTTTACCAAAATTGAATTGTAGGAATCACTAGCAAACTTTACGCTAAATATCTGAATGATGTGATTTTCGTTCCCAGGGTCTATTTGCATTCCATATGGAAACTGGGGTCGGATATAAGTTCGTTGGTAAATATTTCAATGAAGGACAAAAGTGTGGTCTGAGAGAGATACAGTATCTGCAAGTAATAGATCCGTGGCTAGCAGTTAGAAAGGACACTCCATTCCGGGAGATGTTTAAAATTGGGTAATATACTTAAACATATGTTTTTAACAATGAGCTTCGTAACCAATATATTATGTACTCTTATTTCTTCCTTAGTATCTTTACTCAATATTTCAATCGTTACTCATATTATTTTTAGAACCAAACGTATTCAAGAACATGGACTGCAATATCGGGAAAATTTTCTGATGTACGAGAAACGCCCGAAATGCTCAGGTGGAGGGTCAAATTTCGTATCGGTCAGCATGGTGGACTGTTATCCTGCTGTACTAATACTAACGTACGGGGCTATTGTCGCCTTGTTCTTTCTTGCCTTAGAAATACTAGTGTATAAAAGAGAAAAAATATTGCGCAAGATAAGCTGCTTGAAACATGAAAATTACCAATAAAAAAATATGCACTTGTTAACTAGGAAAACTTAATTATATTCAATGTAGTTTTTCGTATTTCCATATACCTAAACGCACATAATAAAGAATGATTGTTGGTAGAATTAAAGCTAAACCTATAGTTAACACTGAATCATGAATAATAAGTTCTCGTAAACGGTTAAGTGGTAGGACAGCCCTTATGATTAAATAGCTACCTGTGTATTATATCCAATTAACGAGGGACATTAACAATTACTGCATGGAAGTAAAAGGCACGTAATTGCACACTGATTGTTAGACATAGTCTTCGCTTCACTAGATACTGCTGTCTTCAATACGATGATTTTAACGTTGTTCATCAATATAGTACTGTGTTTAAAATGTTGTGTTTTAATATCTAACCCAAATAATGTGCTGCAAATGATTGTCGACGTCAGTAAATCGTATGACAAACCTACTGCGGTTGCAGCTAAAGTATGCTGGGAATCTTGTAAGTATGATACAATTAAAAAAGGTTTTGCATACACGAAACAGTATATTTAACTGTACTAAAAATACTTTATATTTACAGCAGCAGTAAAAGTAAAACTGGCAAAAATGTTGGCAAATCTGGAAAGACCAATTAGTGTTTGTTATTTGCAGGAAAACGAAACAATTCAACAGCCTTATCCAAATAACCATCTGTTATTCGTATTAGACAAACATTGTGAAGATGCTGAGTTTTTCCTCAAACAGGTATTTATATTCCAAAAAAACAGGCTTCCCAGAATTTATGTAACATTAATCGTTTAATAATTTTAAAAACTTTTCTATTGTCAAGGCTGGCGCAAACAAAATGTTTAGCAAGTCCTATAGATGGCTAGTTATTGGTAATCCAATACAAGACAATGCAGGTATCGTTCCACCAGAATTTGAGGTTCCGAGAATTTCCGTTGATTCTGAAGTTATAATAGCCCAAGAAAAAGAAAATGATGATATCTTATTATATACCAGTGAGTAAACCATTCATATGGTGACAAATGATGATTTTGATTTAACAGTACAATGTTTTTGTATATACCTGACTGAAAATTTCTTACAGTATACAAATTAAGGGCAAACAATGAATGGAATACGGAATACTACGGGACTTGGTCGGCCGCTTATGGCCTTAATAAATCAGAAGATAGAATTCACTCAAATGTGTTAAGGCGAAAAGATTTCAAAGGAGAACCGTTGCCTATGTCTGTAGTTATTGGAGATAACAGAACCAAAACTGATTTACTTGGACTCAGGTATTTTATAAATGTTACCTTGTATTACTTGTATACAACATTCTTATACATTTCCAATTTTATATTTCCAGCAACATCTTTGTGGATACCGTTGCAAAGAGCTCTTTTCGTTGCATCGATCCTTTATATGACTTCCTTAATGCATCCAGAGTAATACTCTTTGCTGAAACTTGGGGCTATCTTACCAATGGAACTTGGAATGGAATGATTGGAGACATAAAACATGGGAAAGCGGACTTGTGTGGTATCATAAGAATATTTAAGGCCCTTCCCCCTTTCTACCTCTTAGCTCAATTTATTTGCAGTCCTTAACCGTAGTACCTGCTTAGGTACTTCTTTTTCATCCAAATATCAATCAACCGCTATCTCAATGTCGACTTCTTTCCTAGCCATAGTTATCATCTTTTACTTATCGATAATATAAATCTACCTAGCTGATGCTGCTCTGTTGTATGCTTTCAATCATTATTTAATTTCATTGTTATAACCATTTTTCTGTGTTCACCAGGAACTGTGACGTACATATCCATAGAACGAATGCCCATTTTGGAATACTTAACCATCCCAACACCAATTACAGCAAAGTTTGTATTTAGGCAACCTCCTCTGTCGTATCAGAACAATCTGTTTATCTTACCGTTCACAACTAGTGTGTGGATGTGTGCTGGCGCGTTTGTTCTTATACTGACGGCTATACTGTTTATCAACACGAAATGGGACAATCAGAAATATGAAAAATATAACAAGGTGAGGACAATGCCCTAAAGTTTTTCGTAAGTATTTGATGAAAAATTATTGTTTCATATTGATTAAATATTGGCTTAGCAAAAGATGGACCAAACATGCTTGGAGCCAACTTGGAGCGATATGACAATTTTCGTTCTCAGTGCTATATCTCAACAAGGAAGCTCAAATGAGTTAAAAGGTTGGTTAACAACACTTGAAATTAAAATGGATTATTTCATATGTTTTTAAATGACGACGTTATCTTTTTCAGGGACTCTTGGCCGTCTCGTAATGTTTATCGTGTTTTTGGCTTTCCTATTTCTATACACGTCGTACTCAGCTTATATCGTTGCATTACTGCAATCGACATCCAACCAAATCCGAACACTTCCCGATTTGCTGAATTCGAAACTAGAACTTGGGGTCGAAGATGTGACATACAACAGATATTACTTTTCGGTAAGTAATTTCCTTTTTAAACATTCACTCTTTACGCCCATTATATAATCTTATCTTTTATTTGAAATATTGTTTAACGTTTCACAGGCCGCTTATACTTCTAAAGATCCAATCAAAAAAGCAATCTTCGAAACAAAAGTAGCACCAAAAGGTAAACCGAACTTCATGAGCATTGAAGAAGGAGTCAAAACCATGCAAAAGGTTGATAACATTCAATATACTTATCTTCTGTACCTTCGATTCCATAACTCATTACAAAATTGCAATTTTCCTTCACAGAAACCGTTTGCCTTCAATATGAACACAGGCACTGGGTACAGAATCGTTTCAGCGTTCTTTCACGAACATGAAAAATGTGGCCTCCAAGAAATCGATTATATTCCAAACAACAAGCCTTGGCTGTGTAGTAGGAGGAACTCTCCGTTCGGCGAAATGTTTAAAGTCGGGTAGGTAATGAAATAGGAGAAAACAGATTTTAGGCCAGTTCCAAGAATCCAAAATCCAGATTTTTACTTTTAATTTACCTCTAGGTTTATTTTATTTTACTTAACATCATCACCGCTGTTTTCCCTGAAGGGTTAGGTATACCTACCCACATTTCGCCAGTTATTTTTTAGTCCCACATAGTAAGCGGCGACTCTATTGCCACTATATTGATAGATGGGTAGGTATACGATTCTTAAAATAAATACCTATTAGTTTAACCAATAACGGCTGATAAGTAGATAAGAACCTAACTTTCACAGACTCAAGCGCAGAAAGAACAGAAAAACTTTGAATGACAACAAACATCCAAACGTAGATAGCTTTATCAGTATCTGTCACGATTCATGCAAATAGCTTCACAGGGGTGGTCACTATCGCAAGTAATTAAGGCCTACACACGAGGTAAACCTTTTTTATTACAGGTATATCAGGATCCAAGAGCACGGTTTGACTGACAGGGAAAACCGATTAATTTACGCTAAGAAACCGGTATGCTCCGTAATGGGAGGGAGCTTCGACTCAGTCACTATGGTGGATTTCTACCCAGTGTGTCTTATGCTGCTGTATGGAATGATCCTGGCTTTTGTCCTGCTTGGGGTCGAGATTTTGGTATATCATCGACAGAAGAGAGAATTAAATGTTCAATTGTAAACTTCAAAAATATTTCATGTTACTCAATTTCTAATTGGATTAATTAGCTTTTAATATTTACTTGCTGCTTAGGATTATTATAATACTTACGTAGGTTACCATCCAAAAGAGGAACAAAATGATTAGGCCTAGAAAATTGTGAAATCGAGAAAAACTTTTAAGAATCACCATCTACACTATCTTCACGCTGTGTTAATCTGTAACGTGCTTATTAAATCTGTTTTCCCATTGATTTTTCCTTTCAAATAAACAAATCACAACAAAAACACCTAATCCAAGTCTAGTCTATCCAACATTTCCGAGGCAGCCAGGCAGTCTGTCGCACCTACATTACTGCTCCGCTATCGGCTGTGAAACCGGTAAGTACACGGGAATCGATTACCTCGACCGACGGCTGGATCTCTCGGCAACTTGTCTGATGTACGGCAGGTGAAATAGCAATTAAGATAAACACCGGGCAGTGGCCTTCCATCTGCAGTGCGTAACTGGGTTCCTGGTCGGTTGACATGAATTATTTACATGTCAATTGCTCATTGCAGTTTGATAGTAGGAAGGGAGGTAATTTGATGATAAATATGTTTGTAACACTTTCTTGCTTCAGATATTTTGGTCTAGGTATATATATATAAGTAGGACCGAAAATACCGAGGGGCTCGTGGAAATAATAACAGCCTCACGGGTCGATCGAAGGTTAAGCTACGCTTGCCGTTGGCGGTTCGGGGATGGATGACCATACATTAAATTAGGAGACCCCTCCGTGCCTCGGAAAGCACGTTAAGCCGTTGCTCAACAACCAGTTTTACCAAAGTTTATCGTGGTACCCAATAACTGGGTTGTGGAGGTCAGATAGGCAGTCGCTCCATGTAAATTACTGGTATTCAGCTGCATCCGGTTAGACTAGAGAGATTGATTGATAGGTAGGATCGAAAAAATAACTTTACAAATTGCACAATGTGCAAAAATTTTACAAGAGGTTGTGTAAGGACGACTTTTGAAGCGGAAAGATGACCGATAAGATGTGGTAGACTGCGCGGTGTGTAGCTGTAGGTAACCTAAGCATCTAGATTTTTCCTGTGTGGCTGTGATGCCACTGGCCTTAGGTACGAAACGGATATACCACAGACACAGGACGAGGTTTTATTATCTTCTGCAGGATAAACCCTAATAGATATGGTTTATCCTGCAGAATATAATAAAACCACGTCTGAAAGGAAAGCATCAAGTTCATCCTTTGTATAAAAAAAATTACCTACAGGTACCGAGTTATCGATTGTATGTTATCAATTTACATCAAACGAATAAATATCCTAGATCTGTGATTTGATTCGAATTAAAAGACGTATAGGAACTGATAAGATACGCAATTTCAAGTGTTGATTATTCTGATAATGATTATAGTGATATCGAAAAATCACCGACGTGCGCCTGAGTCAGTCACAAAGGAATGTTTGTTTGCGCAAAATGGATTTCAAAATAGTGTTGTTTGTGCTTGCTTGTGTTATTGGAAAAGCTGTTGGTGAGTTTCTATCAGTTACTTTATGGCTTGAAATACCTATGTACCTATAACAACTCTAAGTAGAACTGTATAGCCATTCAGAACCATTCGACACGCTTCCGAATCGAAAATTACACATTTTAAGTTGAGTACCTGATTTGCTTACTCCCAAACTGCAAATACCCGGTCGTCTATTATAGAGCACCACTTTTCTTCCGACAGCTATATACCAGTTTAAACCATATACACGGTACCTATGTATGGTTTAAACTGTAAATAACTACGAGTTTCGGATTTGTGAACAGCTTTTAGAGGAATCCTTCGATAACATGAATTGATGATCGAGTCGGTAGGTACGGATGCGTAGTTATCGAATATTTGTGAATAGCTATGCTGGTCTTCCTACAACCAGAACTTAATTGTATCTGTTTTGCCTTAATGAGAGACCTAATCTAGAATATGGCCGATAAAACTTGGCAGTTCCGAACTTCGCGCAGAGGGCTGCGTATAGGAACATATTTTAGGAACATGCGCAGAAGTTATAACGGCCGTATTGTACCTCATTTATACGTTGATACCTAATATTTTTGAATATCACCGTCCTTGCAAGTGAACACCTCAGACGTTAGTCCTCATCATCTCCGACTAACAAGCTGACAACCGATGCAGAGCTTAATATGACTGATAAAATTTGGTTATTTTTTAGGTGACGGATTACGATGCTACACTTGTGGATTTTCGTCAGTGGACTCCGACCGAGATTGTCTCACAATAACCAACGATACTCGTACTGTCGACTGCCCAAACACCTATTGTACCATCTTGAGACAAGAATTCTTGGTAAGTGCTTCTCTTATTATTATAGCAAACAAGCAATATTGTGAAACCCATTGAAGTAATATAAATGGTGATGGTGTATGTGGATTGAATAAAGCTTACCTATACTCACATTATAATGAAGCGACAATAGGTGAGTTAGGGTTTGTCCAAAAAGCCCAAGGCAATTGACTCTAATCGCCTCACTACACATCCCTCGTACCTTCGATTGGACAACTATTATAAAGGCAATCTCGGGTTGAGGCGTGTGACCAAGAGCGGATCCACCGTCGTGGGCACGATGGGCATGCCCACAACCCATTAGACTTCTGACGTCACACTTTCACGGTCTATTGAGGTCGATAGACCGATGATATTATATCCATAACAGAGTCGAGATTTAGCTTGATATCCTTTGAAGTTGTAAAAATTTCGTCATAATCGGTTCAGTAGTTTAAGAGTCTAAGGGCTGATTTCACCAATGAAACTGAACGCGATCAGCACATCTAAACTGAGTTCAAGAGCTGTCAGTGTCAATATTACAAAGAAAATAATGACACTGACAGCTCTTAAACGTCGTTTATGTGCTGATCGCGTTCGGTTTTCATTGGTGAAATTCGCCCTAAATGTGACACTGTGATGTGCAAACAAACACTCTTTTACTTTTGTAACTTTCGTGAACGAACAAAGTAACATTTTACAGGTTTATTAATTTACTAGTGTTCGCCCCACAGCTTTGCCCATGCGGAACACAATCTTGGTCAGGGCGTCATATATTTTGTAAACATCTCTTTAGTAGAAATACACTAAGTATAACGATCATGAGCGAGTTTGTACTCCAACTCGCACTTGGCCTATTTTCTGGAGACTGTGTCCACAACCTTTTTTGAGGGCTGGATCTGGTGTGACTTCACTTTGCTCAAGTGAAGACGTTGCTTCAACCTGATGCATCTTTTGTCAGACTCAAGAGCGCAAGACACCGTATAGGCCTAGGGACCTACTCATTGAATGATCACATACCTAGGTACTTGAAAACTACGAAAACATTAGATACTTCTGCTAAGACATAAAGACGCTGTTAATGCCAAATTGGTACCAATAAACACGAATATAACATGGGTAGGCCCAGATGGACCCAGAGGCTGATGCAAATTCTATGCTTCTTCTTGAAAACTTGTATCTCTTGATTAAAACTGTACTATTACTTTTCAGGACCCAGCTGGCCAAGTGGCTAGTTTTACTCGTGGTTGTGAAAGCCAACCTGATTTTTTGAACCATGAAGTAACGGACTCTACCTTTAGGACGTTTTACAGAGCTTGTACAACTGACCTTTGTAATATCGGTAGGTATATCTATAACACTTTTTTTATAAAAAAATACCCATTTACCTACTTAAAACTTACCATAATATCACGCCTGTAATCCCCGAAGGATGAGGCAGAGGTGTAGAACTCGTACCTACAGTAGGTAGGTACGCATTTCGCCTGCCTATTGTCATCAACCGGGCACAGACTCCGGGCTGCTAGTCTACTACTGAGAAATTCCTGATGGAGTGACCGAATAACACTTTGTCCGGCCTGGGAATTGAATCCAGGACCTCATGCTAAGCGCCAAGCACTTGCGACCTCTAGATTCATACTAAGATGACTGAACTAAAAAATCACGTTACAATTTTAGTTAATGTTCGTAATGTATTTCACAGGTAACGGCATACAGTCGATAACCGGTGGCAACTTATCTCCAACACCTGAGTACAATGGACAGAACTTGCTCGTACCGGGCACAGGCGGTGTAGCAAATATTAGAATAAGCCTAGTAATGTTGCTTCTAAGCATATTTGTCATAAACATTACATAACTTCTGTTCCATACTTGCCAACCTGTCTTTCATTGAGTTTATCTACCTACCCCGATAATGTACGTAGGTTTTAATACTATAGCCTTTTATTCTCACAATATTTCCCCATTCTTCTACAACGTCGACTGATTCGATGCGTTCATTCATGCATAAAATAGTGCAAGTTTTTTTTTCAAATTCAAAGTGCAAAACAGTTTGTGCTCTACAAGCCTAACTATAGAGGTCAAAATAAAAATATTTATCAGAGGGTAATCATTTATATTTGTAACCGTTGCCATGACAACTGTAAAGCGTAAATAGTATGAATTATAATAATATTAACTGTTGTTGTTAAGAATTTTGGCTTAGTCTTTACAAAATGAGTGTATTCAATATATTGATCAAGTTGTTTCGAACGTATCTTTAAAATTTTGACAGTTTCCTGAGCGTAAAATGTCAGTTTAGAAACGTAATAGGTTATGTTGTCTTTATTTAGTAAAAATGTAATTAGTAACTTAAATTAATCGATTTGTTGGTTTAAAACCAAACATGACAACTTCACCTACAAAATCGAAACAAAAATTGTCACTGCGAAAACGTCTATTTGTTAAAAAATCCCCAAAAGTTGGATGCGTCGTCGATACAGATTCCAACGACGAATTTGCACAGTCTTCATCTCGACCAATCTCTCCCGCTGATCCCTTCTTAGCTGCAAGTGCTTATAGTGCGGACCATTGCATAGAATCCCCGAACCAACGAAACTCCTCA
The DNA here is from genome assembly GCA_914767815.1 of Eupsilia transversa. Classification (NCBI taxonomy): domain Eukaryota; kingdom Metazoa; phylum Arthropoda; class Insecta; order Lepidoptera; family Noctuidae; genus Eupsilia; species Eupsilia transversa. The sequence continues at coordinate 7,308,678 of OU611880.1, forward strand.
GCAGAACCTCTTTGTAACAACGTAAGTCATACGGCCGCCAATACCCACCATGACGACGACAGTCATCAGAAGTGTTGTAGAACTTTCTTCAGACGGTCTCGTCCTAAAAGCTTGGTCGATAACCAGAATTCTAAAGATGACGCACAATCTGTGACTGGTAGTCCAGAGAACAATTCCAACAGCATAAGTGACCAAACAATCTGTTCTCAAACTAAATCGGAAGAATTACCCAAAGCTTCAGTCAAGTTTCCTAAAAGTGAAGATATCAAGAAATGTTTTGAACATTCAGGATCATTTGAAGGGATCAAACCAACAAAGAGTAAATTATTTGTTAAGAGATTATCAGCTGATCATTTGATATCAAATGAGTCTAAGCCTTTGTACCGCGCGTCATCGCCTGAAAGCGACCGGAGTAGCTCTTTGGATCGGAAAAGAAGGTAAGGCATTATTTTATTCTTAACAAAAACGTTATCCTGTTAACATTATCCTGTATTTCTTCATAATGGTGCTGGAAACTTTTCTGTTGTATTGTTGTACACTAGGACCAAGTCGTCTATCGCACGGTCATCTTCGCGTGCTGGGAGCACAGACAGCTTAGCTCGTAACTCGCTGCTTGCAGCACAGGTGCTGCGTCTCATACCCACTCAGGAGGCTCGAGAAAGGTTATCTGTTGTCTATGTTTGTGATGTATTTTGTATCAGGTATACATTTATATTTGCTTGTAGAGAACAATTAATAAGTATTACTTAAAATCTCACTTTTGCTTAATGGGTATCACTACTTCAGCTTGGTAGTTATAGTTAACAGCAAGTAATTTTGCCTAATACAATATTGTTAAAAGTGAATTAAATATTTTATTTCAGGAACTATCTTTACGGGCGTCTAGCATCTCATTCCCTTCTAGGAGCTGCAGAATTAGAACATGTCTTCCCAGATAGAGAAGTAAAAATATTTGTAGGATCATGGAACATGAATGGACAACCACCACCAAAGTAATAATGTTATATGTTTATACAAAAATTTAATTTTCATTTTATTCTTTTCTATTGTTCTACTAATTATTTTATATGATTCCATAGAGAACTGGCCGATTTCATATTCCCAAATCAAGTGACGCATGTACCAGATATATTTGCTATCGGCACACAAGAGTCATACTCGGAGCGTAGCGAATGGGAGATTACTATCCAAGAAGTATTGGGACCATCGCATCTGTTGTTGCATTCTTATTATTTAGGTTAGTTATCATTTGTAAACTCGATTAGTAAATACTAAATGATAAGAATATATTTCAATGAAGGATCAATTAAGCATGGTTGCAAACATAACAAATAAGTATTTTGTTATTTACGTGACTTTTGAAAAGGAATAGACAACAAAAAAAAAAACATTGAAAAAATATAATAGGTTCATTGAAAATTACTATGGTAATTTATTGTAATATAAATTGAGCAGAAGAATGTTTGTATTTGCTGTCATAGTACCTAGATGGTCTATATTTTTCTTCTGATTTAATAGAAGTATTTTATCCTAATGTTCCTTGAATTTTTATCTTGCTATAAATATCAATATTTATTTCTAAATTCTTTCCTTCTTTTCAGGAACTATCCATTTAATGATATTTATAAGAAGAGACCTAATTTGGTTTTGTTCTCTCCCTGAAGACGCGAGTTTATCAGTAAGACCGGGTACAGCCTTCCGTACTAAAGGCGCCGTCGCTATATCATTTGCATTATTTGGATCTACATTCTTGTTCGTAACAGCCCATTTGACCGCGCATCAGGAGAAGGTCAAAGAACGAGTGTCAGATATCAAGAGGATAATTAGGTCTATCGATTTGCCAAAGAATTTGCCTTGCAGGCATAAAAGTAAAGGTATGTTATTGATTTTTTATTAATTCTAAAATTATGCACTGGCTGTCTCTTTTCATACATGAACTTAAGTCTAGATGCAGATATGTTGTCATCTGGCACCCTTCCAAATATAGCTTGAAACCACGGAGTAGTTACAAAATGGAGTGAAATAGCAAATGATGCAATTTTCATAAATATGCATAGGTATGTTGCTTGGTTGATACAGCCAATGGTCCAACAGCAGTTTTTTTTTAAATCCAAACATTATAACTGCACTTTTTCAGACCTATACTACATATTTACTACATAGTATCATGGTTTAAAGCTTTATGCGCTTATTGCTATTGAGCAATAAATAAAAAATAAAAAAAAATTACTGGCCAGTTTATTATTTTATGGCCAGTGTGTTCAATTACTGAATAAATAATAATACAAAGTGTAAATACCTATATAAATCACTTTCCTTCCGCGAAACGTAAGTAAATATAATTTTTACTGATATCCTATCAATTTCCTTTCTGATATCTTTGTTGATACGTAGTTGTGTGTCGTCGTATTTGATTTTACTTATTTTAATCATTCTTTGACATGAGGATAGTTTGTAGACTAAATTACAAAACTAATTGCTTATAAACGCGGTCGCTATTTCGTCCTAAAAAGACGAGTCAATAAAAAGATAAGATAAGATAATGTAGGAGTTTAATCCCTTTAAAATGGATCAAGATCGATAGGTATGTAATACGGGCTGGTTTTCGCAACTCCACGACTAGTTTTTGGGGCTCATGTTGAAACTTGGGCCTCTTAGACATTTTTGATGTTTTAAATCATTTTGCCACATGCCTAACTGGTTCTTAACAAATATTACACAAAGCAAGCCTGTTAACCAGGCACAATTCAAGACTAGGCTGCTACTGAGAACTTTTTATTGGTAAAAAAACCAATAATCATCACTGGTAGTAGATGTTAAATTAACGAATGCTTTTTAATTTCAGACGTCACCAACAATTTCGACTACGTGTTCTGGTGTGGTGATCTAAACTTTAGATTGGGTGAGCCCAGAGCTGCCGTACTGCGGTGGATCGAGCAAACACAAGTACCTGTTCCTTTTAATTACTAAAATTACTGTTGGTCATTAGTAAGTGCATCAGATGTGCACATGTATGTTATTTATAAGTTTAAATGAGATTTCAGAGACTACTCGACTATTAATAATTGGTACGAAACCACTGCTGTTTAACAAATTACATTTAGTTCATTCGCGTACATACCTATTACCGCTGTAACAATCTAAAAATAAACTCAACCACAACACCACACTATTCTTTTAACTCCGATGTTCTGACGTCACTGAGACATTGAAAGTATTGATACTTGAGATTTGCGTCAATAGTGTCGAGTGCAAACATAGTAATGATTGTAACGAAGTAAAGCATTAATAGAAGAGAAAGGAAGAACCCATAATTACCTATATAAGGTCAAATAACATTAATTGGCAAAACTTCACAGGCGTGACGGGCGTCGATGTCTAGAGATGAGTTTCATAAACTCATAATTTTAAGAATAGTATTTTTATCTCACGAAGTGACGCCCGCTTTACTTGTGGTTACCAAGTGTACAACCAAGCTGTGAATGTGCGCGTGATAACGAGTAACGTTAGCACATGAAACACTTCCAACTTCGCCATTGTCTCGGACGGTACCGAGAGCTCCTGCGCTTACACACACATGCAGAAAGTGTTTATACACTTGGGAGATAAAAATACTGTAACTGTACTACCAGCAGCCGCTCACCACATAATCAGCTGTAGTTACCTGAAATTATGATTTTAGAAAATCATTAATAATCAAGATATGGATACCCATCACGTCTGTGAAGTTTCTTTAGTTAATTTAATTTGACCGAATGCAAATAAAATGTTTAACATGTTCCCGGTTCTTATATTCATAGTTTCCGTTACCTCATCACCTGCCGCACGGTTTACTGCACGCGGATCAATTGACTGCAGTGTTAGAAGATGGCGCCGCCTTCCGGGACTTTAGAGAAGCCCCCATCACCTTCCCTCCTACTTACAAGGTATTATTTATGTTATTCATTAACCATTTATTGACAGTATCGTCGCTAAGTAACAGTCAAACGGGTCGATCTATCATGGTTATGCTACACTTCCTGCGGTCTTTGGACATTGGAACATTCATTCCATGCGTTAAGCTGTATAAGGTCCCGAATGTCATTCGTAGATCCTTGACACTTGACAGTCGTGAAGGGGGGACAGAAGCCCGACTACACCAACGACGGTAATCGAAGTTTCAATCGGTTCAATTAAAACAATGTTAAGTGCTTATGAATAGTTGTGTTATTTATTATTATGCATGAATTTTAATTCGTACCACAGATTACTACAGATGGTTCACTCCTCTATAGCATCTAAATAAAAAGCGACTTGCTACGACACAATAAAGTGCAATTCAGTTCAGTATCTACAGTTATATTCAACTAGAAGTTGCATTTCTTTCTATCGCAGAACTCAGATCTTCCTACTATGTTACACTCATTGAATTAGCCCGATATGACGAGCCCGCCGCGTACTTGTAGTTCCATACCTAAAATGCGGAGTGAACCATCTGTAGTAATCTGTGTTCGTACATAGTTTTCCTTCTGGATGCAATAGGAATAAGCTGTTTTAAATAAGTACATAGAACCAATAAATAAAGTTAAATGATTGTAATTTTCAGTACGATCCAGGCAGTCAACAATTCGACACGTCAAGCAAACAGAGAGCGCCGGCTTATACCGACAGAATACTGTATAAAGCGCGGTCAATGACATCTAACACGTCCTCTGCGTTTTCGGGTGAGCTTTCGTCTTGAATATTATTGTGAGACGTCACTAATCTGGAAACTTTAATTATTTGTTTTTCTCGTAGTTCAAATTCTGTTAAATTAAGTATATCATTTATTTCTTTTTAAACATGGTTAAATTTGTACATGTGTTGTCGTAAAGTTAGTTCTCCATGTTCTATCATTATAATCCCATTTTACAAAAGTTTCACTTTCCAATTTATTTTTTGGATAGCTATCACCGTACTACGGACCTAAAACCAGATTCAAAAAGACCGATTAGACAAGAGATAACTCTTCAGGGAAAAGCCCTGAAGACTTAAATCTAATTTCAAATTGGATCTTGTTTCCTGTTGGGATTGGTTCAAAGAAAAAAGAACTGCCAATCAAATTACTTTACAAGAGATTCGATATCAGAATTGAAAAGCCGGTCAGAAAACCGGGGGTGTTTGTATCCATAAATAGTAATAGTAATAAATGTGTCTAACAAAATTGTATTGAATGTAGACTTTTCAGAAATGCGTGTTCCTTGAGGTGTTCGGCAAGAAACCTACATCTACAGTTTGACTGCCATGTTGTAACATATTTTGAGTAATAGGGGACGAGCCTCCAAGCTGACACATTACATCATCACCGAAATCACCGAAAAAATGAAAAGCCCTTTTGTACACGGCACAGTTTCCTTACGGTACGACGTATAAACCGCGCCGTAGAAAAAGCGTGTCCGTCAACAAAATTCCATAATGATCCATAAAACACTGACTACCGTGCATACGTATAAACCGTAGTTTTTACGGCTAGAAAAACGTGTGTACAAAGGGCCTTACATTAGGCGACTGTAAATACGGCTCGAGCCTCAAGTTTCAGAAAAATGCCGGCTTTGTGTAGCGTAATCTCTGTCACTCATACCTGTGCGACAATCCCATTTTAAAAAAGCGGCAAGTATCACAAATAGATGGACATATTTTTTTTTGTAAGTGTACGGTCCGGGGACCCTCGTCAGGAACGAAGTTCCGCACGCACACACGAACGTATATAACAGAAAGAGAGAGAGAGAGAGAGAGAGAGAAAGTCGCATGGAGGGGGCATAAAGCTTTTTCCTTACGTGACGTTTTCTACCAGTCTACTCCTACCGCAAGCCGCGTTAAGGAAATTCGTTCCAAAACATGTTCATACTTAGTTCTAAGTTTCCCTCCAACATTTTAAATACATCACTCTCTGATTTTCACACCTAAGTTGTTGCAGGGCTTCGTCGCATCAGTTCGGTGCCGGTCACTTCGGGAGTCAAGTGTTTGGCATACAACTCTGTTCAATCTGTCTGTACAAGCGACCACAAGCCAGTGTGGGGCTTGTTCTCGACCATGCTGCGACCAGGAACTGACGTGTAAGCATACCTAAATTTATTGAATACAGATGATAGTTATTTATGTTATGCGAAGGAACTTTCGATGGGTAGAGTATTTCAGTTATGGGTACTGGTGATTAAATTTACATTTCATCTAGTTTATCGTTTGTAGAAAAGTGATTAATTTTACCTATTACACTATACTTTAGCAAAATATTTTCGTTAGTGCTTTAATCGTCTTATTTTTCAAATACTGATTCCATGAAATAAATATATTTTAATATTTTGTTACAGAGTACCCTTAGCTGCGGGATTGTTCAATCGTGAAGTCTACCTCGAAGGTATCAAGCGTCGGAGAGCGCTACTTGACCACGCGCCCGGCACTTCCGCGGTATGTAACGTTCAATAGCATTCACTCAAGTAACTCCACAGTTACCGCAATTTTTTGTTCTCATCTCGATACAAAATGTCCAAAATGTCAGTCATACTGTACCCAATGTATTAGAAAATGTTCGTAGAACGTATACCTACTCAATGAAATGCGTAACTATATCACGCACTAGTTTATTTTCGATTGTCTTTATCTTGACCAAATGGCCATTTAAGCCATTGTAACAAAAAGTATTGCGTTTACCAAAGAGGTTTATATTTTTGTTGTTATATTTATTGATTTACACTTTTCAAAATGTTTTATTTTTATTTATTATTTATTACGTCCTAAGTTAGAGTAAGTGGACAGAAGTGCAATGTTACAAAAGACGATTTACATAATTATTGTTAATTTTGAATTACTTATACTTAATTTATTTTATTTTTGTGATGTGCTCATTCTGGAAACATAAAAGACAAATCTAGTCAGTATAATGAACTTCAGCAGTATTCCTAACAATAATAGTTATTTATGTGAAAATAACAAACTAATATAATTTAAATATTTGTAATTTCCACGTAGCTCTAAATTGTTTAGCATATATTCTATTCTTCAAATAATGATTGTGCTTTAAACAAATTAATATACTTTGGCTATACCTTAGCAATAAAATTTATGTAAAATATTATTTCGATGTGTAGTACCTACTTACCTATATTTCCAAATCCTGTTTAGAAAAATGAGCTTTTATGATTATCTTAAACGTAGGTACGTATCGTGGAGTTTCGAAAACAGTACTTAATTAAAATATTTCCTGCCTTAAATCACTGTGTTATACCGTCGAATGAAATGTTAAGAACATTTCAAAGAGTTGATAAAACTATGTTAATTAGGTGCTGTGATTAGTATTCGTCTAGTCTGATGTCCATTCCAGTTACCGTTGTAGTGTCGACAATCTAGAACATTTTGTATATCTATAGTTATACAGTGATCGGAGATCTCACTACTAACATAAAGGTCTAGTCTCGTCTTCAAGGAATATTATCGCACAAATGAGGCGCAGTGTTACGTCCAACATTTCGTCCTTCGATTTGTAGTTGATAACTGAGATGTAACGGGATTGTAGTTGATAACTGAGATGTAACGGGATTGTAGTTGATAACTGAGATTTAAGTATTGAATTCATAATGATTGGTCAATATAGAAAATAGCAACTCCTAAAAATGTACGTATCTAACATTCGTTTTAAAGCCGAGAATCGGATATTAAATTAACTTTGAATAAATATTCGATATTTCTATGTTTGATAATCATTTGTTAAGTAAATTATTTGTGGTAATCATATAATTAATGTTTGTTGTTTATAAATTATGACTACTCGAAAATTGTAGGTCTCTTTGGGTGCCAGTCTAAGAAACTGCCAAACCTAGTATCGTATATTTCTTATTATTACAAAATACTTACCGACCAATAATAATATTCGTGTTTTTAATTAAAACTAGAATAAAAAGTCCTGATCTTAGATCGGTGTGGCAAACAAAAAAAAACGTAGAATGTTGTAGCAGATTTTGATGTTATATATGTGGGATTCGATAATAAAATAAAAAGTTGGGTGTTTAAAAGTATTTTTTCATAACTTTTCGACAGTTAGTCCGATAGATGAAGATAAAAATTCGACTGTGTAGTAGGCCTAGACGTAGAATTTGTATTGTCAATTGTCTGACTGTCTAGGTAAATCAACATCAAAAATATTATTATAAGGACGCCAAGCATCAAGTCGGCACTTTCGATCGACAAAATTTCTCAGTATTAACCAATGCTATGACAGCATTCAAAAGTTCACGTCCATTTCATATTATTGCGACTCATCAGTACCCCAGTACGTTAAATTGAACTTTTAAATTAATCATTAAACCAGTGAAAATTCCATAAATTCATTCTAAGTAAATCAGTCTGTCTTCCATAACGTGTACGTAACATATTGATATATAATTTGAATCAGGATCGTTACCTGAAATCTAGGCGCCAATATACTTTACCATATAGGAATTGTAACTCCTGTACAGTCGCAAACGTAATGTAACCTAAACATCGCGCGAACTATTTTAGTTCCTTCCATGAAGGGATCCATTTGACAATATTATGATTGTGATTGTGACTGTACGTTTCGTATTCTTGTGTATCATTCATAATGTAAACTTTTTTATCATGATTACAATATTTTATTAATTTAATATTAGTACCAGCTTTTTGCAAAATATAACACTTATTTTAGCTTTTATGCTGTAGTGAATAAAATTTAATGTCGCACAAAGAAAAAAAAACACATTTTCTTCCATTTCCACTCCTTCATTTAATATTTTTACACAATTGTAGCTATAGTACGAGGCTGGTTAATACTTGATGTTCGATAAATAAAAGTACAATGTTTTATAAGGATTTTATATCTACATACATAATATTATTTTTCTGATATACACGTTTGGTCTACACAAATGTGGGTACGTGAAATCGTGATAAAAATCTCATATCCTAAACATTGTTGTATACGTGCGTACCTACTTGTAGATTATGTATATCAAATGTGTATAAGAGACAAACAGAGATGGTATATTGCTAACAACTTTTATTTTGTACAAGTTTTTCTGTAATAGTAAATAGCTGAACAAATTAGTCTTAATGTTGTATTACTTTGGATAGGTCCTGAGTGGGGAGGTGACTGCGACAGAATATTTACAAGAAAGAATTCTCAATCATACTGTTATATGCGACCTCTTAAATATAAGGTGAACATAGGGCTCCATTTTAATGCCTATAAATACCAAATACATATTTTTATTTTATAAAATCTTGCTTATGATTGCTGACTGGTTAAACACAGATAAGTACAGTATTATGCCTATTCGCTAACGCAATAGTAAGTAGATTTTTGTCGCAGTTATCTAGTCTTTAGTAATAATTGGTTATGATTTTCATTCAATGAAATAAATGTATTGTCATTATTGTGAATTATATTGCTAGTCCATATTTTATAGATATACTAAGTTATAACTTACTTAAGTCGAAAAAATGTTATGCTAAATATAGTTAACTTTCCTCGCTAATTCTAGTTTAATTTACCTCGAAAAAATACCCAAAATTTTGTTGCCTACCTTTTAAATTAATTTATTGACCTTATATAGTAATAAGGACGATAATAATAGTGGCTGGAACAGTAGTGGTTTGCGTAAGCTGCACATTTACTTATTTTCTTCTTATCTATTTTGTCCACTACTACGCAACGCATAGTAAAGCAATAGGTAGATTATAAGCAGAATGAATATTAAACAATGTTGCCAAAAAAAAAAACATTTATACCATGGTTCAAAAAACCGTTTTCCGCAATCTGAGTAAAAGGTGAAGCTGCATTATAATGCTCTAATCTAATCCACACTTTTGTTGCTATTACCCTGAACGTTGTTATAATGCCATTCCACACAGGCGGAGCCCTTGATACCATTCACTTCGACACTGCACCATCGCTCGTAAATCTTCGCTTCTCTTCCCTTACCAATGTAGAATGTATCTTCACTATCCACCTGCACGCAAACTGCATAAGATTGGCCTCCTGAACGTAACAAATAAGTTTTTGTAAGTAAGAATTCATCATTGTCACAAAATCATAATCCTCCTTTTTGCTTCGCCGAAGTCAGGCGAAGGTCAGTCGGGTATAAAGGCTAGACTGTCTAGCATTTTAACCTGACTGACTACCTTTTTGTTGTAGTTGGGTTTTAGTTTTTATTACTTTTATTTTTATTTCAACTATGTTGGGTTCGGCTAATTTGGTTAAACAAGCCAGCGACACATAAAAAAAAAACAGTTTTTTAAATTAATTATGCCTATACCCTGCCTTATAGCCATGAACATATTTAAAGCAACCCATTTGCAATTTTAAACATTATATCTATATTCTATCTATATAAATAAAAATGAATGTTTGTGTGATTGACAGATTGTGATGAAACTTTGGTAGGGGTTTCTGAGGACGTCTGCGAGGGTTTCTGGCCCAAAAAATCTATATTAAAAATATAGTGGTATTGCAACGCATGCAGCTAGTATTTGACAAAAAAACATTTTCATACGGAAAACAGATGGGAGAAGAAGTGGATGTGGATCTCACTTCCGATCCTACATTAAAAGTTTCAATCGACTTGGATTCTTGTTAAAAGTGGCAAAGAAATGATTATAAGGTCGACCCCGACCGTCATTTGTTACTCTTAAACATTGAACCACCAACCTTGGAAGCATAATTTTATTATGTTAATGGATTTTTCAAGTATGAAATGGGACAAAATGAATGTGACAGCTCTTACCAGCTTCGAAAAGGAACCCATAGTCTCTGGGTAAGATTTGGTGTTCTCCATGTTGGTACAAATGGAAGTCACTGGACTCTACTGGTATAACTGCTTGGTCTGATTGACGGCAGAGGTGGCCGATGGTGAGGCTGAAACAAAGTGGTTATTTATATTGATTGCTAAAAAATGTTTTTTTTTTAGGGTTCCGTAGTCAACAATGAACCCTTATAGTTTCGCCGTGTCCGTCTGTCTGTCTGTTTGTCCCCGGCTTAGCTCAGAGACTGTTAGTACTAGAAAGCTGTAATTTGGCATGAGTATACATATTAATTACGCCGACAAAATAAAATCATGAAAAAAAACATTTCTTTTAGGGTACCTCCACTAGGTACTTACACGTAAAGTGGGGCTATTTTAGCTTTAAACTGCTAACTTTTGTTAGAGTCAAGTGCCAGCTAAATGGTAAGTTCTGTACCTATATGTGGAAAAATTCATAGCAGTAGTATATATAACGCAATTAAAAGGAAAACTATCACAGCTAAGTAGGCTCTACAAGTTAACGAGTAATCATCGACCAACTTACATTTGCAGTTGCAAAAACATTTCCATACATTTCGTATGGGAGAACGTGTTTTTCAACTACAATGTTAAGTTTGTTCTTGGGATAAATTCATCCCAGCTACGGAACCCTTCTTTGTGCTTGGTCTGACACGCACTTGGCCGGTTTCTTATTACTTCACCAGCCAAATGTGTCACTATCAAAATTCGGCCGCCATTCCTATGCAAATTTTAATTTTATTTCAACTACCGAAAGATTGGTATTTGTTAGTCAGTGAAAACCGCGCTTCGCTAGTTTTGCGTCGATCCTAAGCCTTAATAGTGTTATCTGATGATGATGATACTTACTGCGACAAAGCTACAGGTAGACATACTGTGCCGATGGTCATGCAATCTCCGTTTTCCAAGAAGATATAATGATATACATAACGATGGAAATTGCGATAGTCTCGGAACGGTCCTGTAACCAGAAGAAACATGCAAATAAGGATGGAGCGAACCAACAGAGGGTTTATAAATTACACAGGGTTATTCGTTGAGATGGGTCAGTATGGGCAAATCTTAAACTTTAGAGGTAGAGTTTTTTAGGAAGGAATTTAATAATAGGTACCTATAGAATAACACCCGTATTTTAATAAATTACAAAAGTTCTCAGATTTTAATGGCGAATTTCACCAATAAAAGTTGAACGCGATCAGCACATAGACCAAGTGTCATTATTTTCTTTGGAATATTAACACTGACAGCTCTTGAACTCGGTTTGGATAAGCTGATCGCGTTCAGTTTCATTGGAGAAATTCGCACTAAAACTTACCGAAACTGTGATCCCTGACGCATGGTATGTCGATGACGTGTTGATTGCCGTCTATTGTGATCGTGCCCTCCAGGGCACCCATTTGCTCATAATGCGTTTCATGTAATCTGAAAATTACAAATGGGCATCTACATTGTTATAGGTACTAAACTAACTGTTAAGTCAAACCAGTAATCGTACCTATATAATTATAATAGTGTGCTGCTTTAGAAGAAACATCGTCGATTTAAAGAATTTCGACGTGGAATTCAAATTCGCGTTATTTCGTTAACCAGTGAATAACCACCATGTTAATAATAAGTTCTTACTTTTTAAGTAACTTGAAGTAGACTTTCGACCATTTATGCCTAGCCAAGTCTCTGGCCAAACTTTTAGGCGACATCTGTGTGTTGTAGTTGAAAGGTGAGAACACAGCGCTCCAAGTTAGTTCCGCTTCCACCTGCACCGTCTTCTCCTTATCATTTTTGGATCTGTAATAAGACATCAAATTAAATTAACTGGCGAAACTTCAGAGACGAGATGGGTATCGATATCTATTAAATTGATAATAAAACAAAAAATAATAATAACTGATAATATAAAGTAACTAAGTACGGTACAACTGATTACGGGGTTGAGAGTCGCTGGTAGTGTAAACGAAGTTATTTGGGAATTATATAATTATCTAAACAACGCCTTTGAGAATAGGGGAAGAACAAAGAAACAATTGTTCGATTGTGTGAAAGATGATATGGCTAGAAAGTGGGGACTGACTACTGACATGCTACTAAAGATGTATGGAAGAAGAAGATATTAATATCTTATGTAGACTCCAAATAAGTTGAAAAAAACGGATGTTGATGATAACGGGTACATTTTTTCACAGCGGGGATACATTAACTTACAGATACAAAACTTAAAACATTATTTAAACGTTAGTAAATAGGTAGGTAGTTTTAAACAATTTGCCAATTTGTAGGTACTTTTAAAATAAAAGCATCAGCTGTGTACTTATCTACCTTCCTACTTAATGATGGATTAATGAATGAGTTATTATTATCAGATTTTTATCTTGCCGAGTTGATACTCACTTCATTTCGCCATTGTAAGTTAGTTTCCAAGTGCGCATAGGTATGAAGTTGACGACTTCAAGACCTTTTATTTTATAAAAGCCCTCTTCGATCGTCACTTGTTCTTGGTATGTGTCTGGTAACTCAGGAGATAGAAGGAGGTCTTCGCCCTTGACCTGAAAAAAATATAGGTTACCTACCAGCAGTGCTATTTTGTAACCATCTCACCGTGAAAACTTAGGTGAAGTGAGCTATCAGTCCACCCGATGCTAGGAATTGACACTATTGGCAGCTCACTTCATGCTCACTTCACTTAAGTTTACACGGTGAGATTTTAACAGAATAGACCAGCTGTAGTTTATATTTTGCATGCTGTTGGTACTTATTGGTTGCAAGCAACGCTTCTGAAGGGGTCCCAGGTTAATTCCCCGGGCCGAGCAAAGTAGTATTGGGTTTATCCATTAGTTAATTCTCAGTAGCCGCTAGCAGCCCAGTCTTTAAATTGCATGACTGTGCATAGGCCTTACAACCGGCAAAATGTGAGCATTATACCTACTATAGGTATAGGTACATCACTATCTACCTCTTCAGGAAAACCAGTCGTGATGTTACGTATATTTTTATATTATGTAAGTAGTAGGTAAGTACTTATATACCATACCAACCTTCAAGTACAATAAAGCATCAACAACATTCTTATGTCTCCTTGCGATCCTGCAGATAACAGCATCGCCCTCCTTATTATTTCCATTGAAATATACCGCGTCGATGGACTAAAACATAATTTTTGTTAGTGAACTTTGCTCCATTATTGTGCAATATCTGATTAATTCGTAACGTAACATATGGTTTCTCATTAGAGTTGTTACATTTCACGAACACGCGTCAATCATTGCAATTTATACCTTATCGCAATGGCTCAAGTCACATGACGGGCGCTCGTGGATTGTAAGGACTATACCTGTGGATGATCATCGAGATAATATTTTTTTTCCAACGCCTCATCTTGCTTATGCACATGTTTGGTGCCATCACAACTTTTGCCCGATTCGACAGTGTATAAGCGATATAGGTGATTGAAAAGCTGAAGGAAAAAAGGTTAAAATTATATTTTGGTGATAAACAGTTAGTCTAACAGTTAGTGTAGGTATTCAGCTTTCCGCATGATGGCCACTGCTATTGCTTCACTTGTTACAGACCTTAACTTTAAAGTACGTAGGTAATACCATAAATATAACCATATCAGAAAAATGAATGCTCTGTAATTTATCTTCTGGGCAGAGGCTGCTAGAGCCTCGGTAGGTAAATACAATAGTTGTATACTTAGTTGTGTAAAATATTCCCATTTATACTAATATTGAATTATATTACTTTTAATTATTATGAAATCACTTCTTACCATTTCCACAAAAATAATTTAACATAGATACCTGTCTAATTCTTAACGTCGTGTACAGGAAAAGAAACTTGATCCAGTAGAACTTATTCTTCTGTTGATAAACACCAAATATCGCTGGCTTCCGTGGTTTGTTTAGTATTCTAAAAAATACCACCAACCCTACAGGAATAAGCAGAGGTAATAGACAGGAACACAACATTTTGCTGTCAATTATAATAATGTAACTTCTTAATTAAACGGTCGCGACTAATACAAGCAACTAAATGATTATCTCCATTTAATCATTGACCGGTTACCTATCTTATCTGATACCTACCGATAATTGTGCGTTTCGGAACCAAATATAGGATTTCAATTAAAATTACGCATCCTCACAGATTATGCGGATCTATGATAAAAAAATAAGTACCTACTACACTTGAGACTTTGATCCTGAACATTTGATTAGTTAGCAATAAATTATATTATTTAATCATTAGTAATTTTCCGTTTTGGTAAACGTCTTCGCAAAATGTTTGATGCCTTCAGTATGCAACTTCGCCCAGCGTCCTTTTGTTCTTTTTTTAAATAAGAAGTCATAAATGAAATTATGTAAGTAACGAGAAAAGGAATTGACTTAAGAAAAACAAAAAGTGGAGTTAAGTATTTCTATTTATTCCAAACTTATTTCTAAATAAACTGCTTTAAAATAAAATGCACAATTCGTAGTAAATTAAGATTGCTTCCAGATTTCCGTTTTGAAAGTGACATTTTAATGAAACAAAATATTATATCAGAAGGTTTTACTGCATTATTAATTTCACACAGTGAAATATACTCAAGACATTTTGTAGTCTTATAAGATTACTTGAATACGTTGACAGAGGATTGAAATAAGGATATAATTTAATTTATTATTATTTATTCTGCCGTCGCCAGAAGATGTTTGTGCACACACTCCTCTTTGTTGATGAGATGCGTCGTCTTGTTCACGAGTTGCATCAATGAGTTGAGGTTGTTCGACCACTCGTTGAGGCGGTCTGACGCGTCCATGTTCAAACTGGAATTTAAATTTATTATAAAATGATACTACCAGCTGAGATTTTTTTTATATCAACTACAATAACACTCTTATTTTTAAAATGCATGCGTTGTTATTTTCTGCAAAGAATTAGGTCTCGTGTCGCGAACCGACAAATCAATAAAGGTTAGATAGCTACCTATATTTCTATGCACTAATAACAACAAACCAGGTTCCCTGATCTGTCTTTATCTGATGCATTTCCCAAGCGCACATCAATCATTGTAATGTAAACCTTATTTTAAAGGTCATAAAAGTTTCTCGACGCGCGTTCCTGATTTGCATAATTATGTCAACATGTCATTTTCTTCCATACTTCTCTATTAGTCGTCATCTCGGTAGTCACCCCTTTTCTAGCCATATCATTTTTCACACAGTCCATCCATCGATTCTTTGGTCCATCCACATTCATACTGGAAACTTTCCTCATGACATTTTTGCAACGTCTATTATTATTACGTCAATTTCTTCCTGCCGTAATGGTCTAGTTAATACTCGTAATAAAAGGTCAAATTAAATCAGCTAGCGAAACTTCACAGACGTGATCGGGGTAGGTGTCTAATGTTCATAAACATAAAGTGAAGTTTTGCCTTATAGGAGTCTTTACCTGAAATGAACGACGCCTGCCGGACGGTCGATTTTGGCGCGAACTACGCTGCTAACGACGAGCTGACTGAGCGCCTCTTCCGTTTCGGTTTCACTCAGTCCGAGTAGTTCACTCATTCGCTTCATAGTAATACGAGTGTAGTACATCGACATAATACGGATATTCTGTTAAAGAAGGTAAGTTACCAAGTTAGATGAATGTTCTAGAACGAAATGGGAACAGGGACTGATGCTCTCGCTCAAGTTTTTATTTATTTTTAATCTCATCTTTTTGGGATGACAAATACAACCGCTCAGCAAGTTTTATCGTATTTTCGGCGATTGTTTCGATGTGTAGTAACAAAGAGAGAGAGTGTTTAAAAAGTAATTGGAGTTCAGATCATTGCGATTTTATCGCATAGCAATGAAAATGAAAATTTGAACAATGCCATATTTGGTACTTACATGTTCAACAACCCTATTCTTAAGGTCATTCCAGCGCTCCACGCCCTTCTCATCGGATGAGTCGAAGTACGGCGTACCTCGGAGCATTTTCTCGTATGTGGTGCATAGGGTGTTCCATCTGATGATCTCTGGGTTGATGAACAGGCCTAGCAACTGTCTGTAAACAAAAAAAAAGGTTCAAAATAGATAATTAGTCTCTAATTTGCAGAGATCATGAGAAAACCAAAGGTCTTGACGACCTTTGGAAGGACAGCTTTGGAAGGACAGAGAAGATGAACAATAAAACTTTACTTGTATAAGTTTTATTGTTGATCTCTGTCCTTTCTTGACGAGCTTTGGTGTTGAACATTTAAAAATACATGTTCTTTGTTTGTCTCAATGTCATCATGTAGTATTCCTACTGTAGTATGATCTGACCAAGATTATGTCTGGGCATTAAAAGAGACTTTGACGTCTGATTTTGTTTCGCCATTTCTACTCAGGGGTAGTCAGATAGGAAATGTTGACTCCGTCTAGCTTATTTATTTTTTATATGACAAGTAAAAGTGAATTTGGTGTCCTATTTACAGAATAAACAATTTCATTTCAGTACTTAATTCAAGATGTGGTTCTCCCCAAAGAATATTAGTCTGAAAACGCCTCCTCATCACATAAATCTAGTCTTATTTCATAAATCAAATGGATTTTCAAACATTTCAATTATAATGACACAAGTCTGTGATCATTAGGATCACATTATATCAACAAGCACTTTTATGGCGACGAAAACTACAAATAAATCAAATAAAAAAACCTACTTGTATTCTGGCAGCTTATCCAGATCCTTATCCTCATTGACACGATGTGTTAAATCAGCCTGTTCATTGTCATATGGGGCCAGGATCAAGAACACCACGCTGCCAACTAGTGCGTCAGAGCCAGCAGACTGGCCTAGAGCGCGGAAGTGACGACACACTGACAAGTAAGCGGCGTTATGTTGGTCAACCGCTATCATGAGCCGGTAGAACTTCTCTTTCAGTTCCTATAAGCAATTTAAATAATGAATGGGGAATCTTAACACTTTTGAGTAACTACCAGCAATTTCAACAAATGAATACCTAAAGGACTTTTGTTATGCTATATTTGCTGACTGTATTTTTCAAAAAGTAAAAATAGTGCATTGTTTTTCATATGATGTGATTTGCTGTTATTAATTGCTGCCAGGCATTCACAACAGCCATCATAAGATTTAATAGCAGATTTACTGATCAGCCTTTTAAAATTTGTGCTACGATTTATTTTTAATAATACCAACCAGAGTATTTTCCTCTTCAAAGAATTTAGTGTTGATCTTCTTAGAGATGATGTGTGTGCGGATATAATCCTTGATGTTAAGACATAGTCTCATTTGCTCCAGGATGAGCTCAACCTTCTCCCGTTTATCCATTGAACCATACGTCTCAACTTGCAGCTCCTGAATGATCTTTGCCGCTTCAGCCACATTTCCCTCTTCCTCCCTAATCTTCGCCAAGATATGCGTAAGTCTGGCTCTTTCTACTTCAACGTAGATTTTGCCCTCAGTTATTGATCTTAACGTTTCAATTAGTTTTATTTTTGTTTCTTTGTCTGGTGTTTTGTCTACATAAGTGCAACATTCTTGTACCATTTTCACTACAGCTTGTTTGAGTTGGGACCTAAAGATCACAATAGATATTAGTAATACACCTAGCATTGAAGAATTATAGATTTTTTGTTGAATAACACAAGGCAAGTTCTTTGATTATCCAAAAACTTCACTCTTATTAATGCTGTCTCTTCTCCAAATTTTATGATATTTACCTTCTTTTAGACAGAAGAATGACTTGGTCATTAAGTGCAGACCAATTTTTCGCTTCATAACAAATCTGCACAATAGCTACTAAGATCCTTGCAGTGGAAGCCATATCAGCCCCCTGTAACATAAAACGACTGATTTATATTCATATTAATAAGCATACTACAGGGACTACTGTGTGAGCGTGTTGGGGTGTACTATACTATAGGTACACCTCTGACTTACCCTTCGAGAAATTCAGGCGTCATGTTATGTTATGTTGTGTAATACGCATAAATAAATAAGGGCGAATTTCACCAATACAAACCGAACACGATCAGCACAAAAAACAAGTTTAAGAGCTGTCAATGTCATTATTTTCTTTGGAATATTGACACTGACAGGTCTTAAACTCGGTTTAGATGTGATGATCATGTTCATTGGTAAAATTCACACTAAAAGGATAAAACAACAAGAAAATATTTTGGCAGGAACAAAAAGGAATCTCCAATATAGATAATAATGAATTTGACATGTTAAAGTGATATTAAATGTAGCTATTTTCAAGAAGCACAATCACCACAGTACAGTGAAATGGTTTTTTTTTAATGAAAACATTTTTTTTTACTCAATCACTTGAATGTTAGATATCTTTAGCTAGCTATCCTTGGTAGATAAGATGTATGTAAAATTGCCACATATTTGTGTGTGTAAAGTTATTAGTAGTCTAACTACTTTTAGGCTGAGGCTACATTAGGCTGCGACACGACCTGCGAACCATGAGCGATTAAAACAAATAAATGAATGCTCATGTATATTATGGCTACACCGTACATCAAATATTACTAGCGAGGAACAACATTACTATAATCACGGCATTGGCTACATCAACATATCAGTGAAATTGAAGCAAATTTA
The DNA here is from genome assembly GCA_914767815.1 of Eupsilia transversa. Classification (NCBI taxonomy): domain Eukaryota; kingdom Metazoa; phylum Arthropoda; class Insecta; order Lepidoptera; family Noctuidae; genus Eupsilia; species Eupsilia transversa. The sequence goes on from OU611880.1 coordinate 7,328,054, forward strand.
TTAGAAAATTTCTCAATTTCACGACTACTTCAATAGTGCTGCTACTAAATTTGCATGTGGCTACATTATGCGTATAGTAAACCGCGAAGGATGATGTGTACTGTAGCCACGTTAACGCCAAATATACGCCGGATTTTCGCTTATAATGTAGCCATACCATGTTTATCAAGTTTCGCTCTTTTAGTCACATCGCAAATCGCTGCCTACTGTAGCCTCAGCCTAACATGTACACACATGTAGGTATTTATAACAGAAAACAAAATCTTACAGTTCTAGTTTGTTTCTCTAAGGCCAAAAGTTGGTCTATGGCCTCTTGAACTTTGCCTTTGGACGCCCATGACTTCATCAGTGGTATCTTTTCATCACAGGTGGTACTGTAGTCAACCTAAATCAGAAAAATACATTTTTTTATAATTGTATATTGATTACAACCTGAATAATCTATTATGCATTAGGTCTACATGGCTACTGTTACGTAGACAGTACGAAATTGCAAGATTAGTGAGAAAAGTTTAATAAGCTTTTTTGACAAATCAGCAATTTCGATAGTTGGGTACCCCAATTGACAACCCTTTAATAGTTGTCAAGGAAAGCACCAACTATCTCTTTGAGGTAGAATATGTTTATGAACGTGTTATGTTCCTCGAGTTGTACTTACTTCCATTTTAACTATTTTGCCGCTGGCGTCAAGACTTGTGATATCGCCGTTCGTCGACATTGTTACAAAACTGAAACAGTTAGACGATCATCAATGGAAAGACAAACTTAGCAAACAAATATAGTTGATCAATTGATAAGGAAATTACTTTATTGATCTGGGCTAGTAACTGAGAGTATAATCAGTAAACAATGAAAAGCTTTTCACTTCCGACCAAAATGCTCGGTAATGCAAACTCACGATTATGACAATGACAGGTAGATGACCACGGACAATGACATGACTTGTTGACTTGACAGTTTATGGTTAGCTTTTACTTTGTAGCTTGAAAGGCGGCCTATTAAGCCGGGTCTAACCCGGCTTAATAGACACACAGAAACATCAAACACGAACTGATTTGGGGGCGTGGTTTAACATGAAACATTGAACCATTGAACACATGTAAAAGCTTCGTGTTTGATGTTTCATGTTTTTAAAGCGATTTGATTGGTTCATGTTTGATGTTTTTAAAACATCCAAACATGGCGCAGCAGACCCGCTTAATACTTCATTTCTTCATTTTCGGTCGTTCTATTGAACAGATCAGAGCCGTTAGGGTATACAGTGTGAGTCTTCATAATGTGCACATATCGAAATGAGGGATTCTATGCTTAATTTGACAAACGGAAAAAATATTTAAAAAAAATCTATTTTTATTTTTTTTGTATTTTTTACCCCAATGTAAAAAAACGGTGTAACTTTTAAATCATCTATCGCGATGAAACATGCTCAACTCCATAATGATTGGTAGTAATTAAGTGTTCTTATAAAATGAAAATTGTGCGAAAAACCCCTCCCAATTAAACCCAAAAAACCCTCAATGGAAAATAAACAGGTATTTCGTCCAAAAATCTGTTTTTTTAATCAATTTTTACAATAATCTTAAAAAAAAATCAATAAGACGAATTTTTTTAAATAAAAAAAAATGGAAAAAAAATGTATTTAGATTTTATTTTTTATTTTTTCCGTCGATAAAATTAAGCATAGATTCCCCCATTTCGATATGTGCACATTATGAAGACTCACACTGTATAATATGTTCTGTGGATCAGAGCTGCTGTTGTATACAAAATCTGTATAATTTAGTCATGTGTGAAAGAGATTGCCCACAAGATTGTATAATTGGATACAAGAATAGGACCTCGAAATCAAAATAATATAATAGTAAACGTAATATTATTTAACGGCTGCATATCGGTAGTTAGCGGCATTCTTAATATTATTTTACAACAATGCCATACCGTACGAGGCCTATCGTTGTTTCCCTTCTTGTTACTGGTGATGCCATTTAACAGAAATACGCGATACCAAGTGCAATTCTTTATTTCTCTTTTTATTTTTATCTGTTTGTTTCAGTGTACTAATATTCGTCAACAAGTTTCAAAATCAATTTTATTATTATTCGTCAAATAACTAGTATTGGATTTCAGTTTTTTTTTTCGTCGCACGTTTAATCTTAACACATCTGACAGAATTGTCAACATAGGCATAGGCACCACGGCAAAAGAAAAAAAAGCATATTCAGATTTTATTTTGTATATCTGAGTCCAACCCACCGGTCGGTATAAAAAAAGTCTCTCTACTCATCTATATACTGGTAACCCTCTTGAGAATTAATGTTCTGTGCTGGCAACCCTGCTGCTACTGCTATTGATAATGATAAGTTGGTAGCTACCTATGGCGTTGTAGGAGTCGATTGATTTATTTTTACATTTTACATGTAATAGTTTTACTTCATGACGCTAATCTCATATGAGATTTCAGCATTTAATTTACTTATATATCTGTAGGGATCGTGTAATGTTTGTTGTGACTCTTCGGTGATAACGAATAGTTCTTTGTTTTCTTGCCCAACATATGTTGGACTACTTTTGTTCGTTGCAGATTACGCGTAACAAATTAGTCTATACGCGCACAATGATTTCATCAACAAATTGTGATAACTTTGGTCCAAACCGTTGCAAGGGAACCAGAAGTCATTCGGCTCAAGGTCTGGCAAGTTCCTTGTCTAGTCCAGCGATGAAGATACCGTTACCGCCCCGTCCATGGATCACAGGTAAAATGTTGTATAATATTACCACGACGTGTTGTATTATTTTCTTTCTGTGCACACACTTGACGATAGCATAAATGTCAAGAAAGCTGTATCTACGCGGAAGATTGTTTGCTGTGTTGTGTTCACTATGCAAATTCACTGGGATTCCATTATTAAGCATGTGAAAGTTTGCGTGCATTTGTATTATTCAGGTCTTCGGAGTTGACGGATTTAATTCCGTTTTCAATCAATCTGAGTAGGTAGCTAATAGTTGTTTTGAAGTTATGTTTCTGTTGGTTAATCACATGCATACTTATAGCTATAGTTAATATGTTTGTTATTGTAATAAAGTTGTACTATTATTATGTTTCTTCATCTATCACGTTTGCTGCGCGCGTTTGCATAATTTATGGTTTTATCTGCTATCTCATAATAAATATTCATTGTCACTATTTTAACTTCCTTGCAGGCTTCTGGCCTTGCACAGGATATTATTTTTATTTATCAACTAGCTGCTGCCCGCGGCTTCGCCCGCGTGAGTGTCGGAAATTACCCCATACATCCCCATGGGTTTTAAGTATAAATAAATATTGAGTTTCGAGTTAATCGGACAGCACGTTAAAATTCTTCCATACAAACACTGACACCCCCCAATCCCCCTTTAGGGGGTAATTTAGAAAAACAAAAACTACAAACTTTATAATTTATTTAGATAACTATTCGTGCGAAGTTTCATGTTTATTACCTCAAGGAATAAGATTTTTCATACAAACTTTCATCCCTTATTTTACCCCCTTAGGGGTTGAATTTCGAAAAATCCTGATACACGTTATTCTTAATTTTTGGGTTTAAGTATAAATATTGAGTTTCGAGTTAATCGGACTGCGCGTTAAAATTCTTCCATACAAACTTTGACACCCCCCAACCGTAGGATAGGATACTTTTCCGGGATAAAAAGTACCCAGTGTGGTGCCCAGGATATTAAAGAATAATTATACCAAGTTTCATCGTAATCGAACCGGTAGTTTTTGCGTGATACCTGAACAAACAGACAGACAGACAGACAGACAGACAGAAAGACAGACAGACAGACAGACAGACAAAAAAAAATTTAATCACACTTTTGGGTTCGGTGTCGGTCTAGTAACACCCCCTGCCATTTATTTTTTTGATATTTTCAATGTACAGAATTTTCACTTCTACAGATTTATTATAAGTATAGATGAACCAAATACCTACAAGGTAAATAATTCATAACCAGTATCTCTTAACCCTATGTGGATGTAACTCTTAAAAAAATATATTTATATATAGTGCATTGAGTTCACATTGTACAAAAGCAATATGAAAATGAAGTTTAGTATACTTTGTGTTTACTACTATTATCAACTTTAAACACACATGGGCAAAGTTCATATTTGCATGACAGAAACATTCATGGTTATGCAAGGTATGATAGAAAACAATGGGTTCTGATCACACTCCATGGTAAATTAAAGTTGTATTTAACTTGAAAGGATTCTTCTGATGCTTCCTGTAATTTTGGTACTGTATACAAACATTGGTAAATCTAAATATTAAATAAAAGGACCATTTGTTCATCTATAAATCAGATTTTTTGCCATTCTGAAGAAGCATGTTATTTAGTTTTCAGTGCGCATTTTATGCAGTTATTATTTATTCATTTGTTGTGGTTAATAATTATTAACATCTACATAATATATTTTCAAGTTGTTTGGTAGATGTTACTTTATAATCAAGTTCATCACTAACTTGTAAAGTAAGATTTTTACATAGAAATATTATGCTAAGCAAGACCGCATAAAAAAATATATTGTTAGAATTATTTTAAATGAACTTAATAAGGAAAAATTCATGATGGCAAATTGACAAATTCATTCATGGCTGTCTCCATGAATTATGAACATATTCATGGTATAAAGCTTAAACATTCTTACAAAATATTATTATGTAAAATGACTTGTGAAATAGTAAGCTGCCTGCTGAGTCATCTACAGTTTGTATTCTCTAATGTTGTAAGTTATAATATTATTGCAATTTTATTTTGAGTTGTTTTTTCTACATTCATTCATTTATCATTGTTGATAAATGAATGTTGATTTGAGCATTATTATGCAATCTTAATCAGATACTACTTGGATTGCACATACACATTACATTTCCTGCCAATCAATGGGTTAAGGTAAGGCTCATATTAGGCTTCAATTCATATTCCCATTGAGTTCTTGTGCTGTGGGGTGTATCAAAATAGTGAATCTTCAGTCAGTCCTGCTACTGTCTAGCTAACTGGTTAATATTATAGAAATAGTTAAAGGCTGTAACTCCTACAGCAAGGTAATCAACTTAGGAATTAGGTCACCAATCAATGTGTTAACTGCTAGCTAAACTTGGGCTTACACTTTATTAAAGTCCTATAAGGCACTAAATGCAACATTCAATAACTCCATTCACTTCTTTTTTCATAGTGTGTACTATCTTTTGTCTTATTATCATATCATTCCGAGGGCATTTATTTTATCTATTCATTTCAATAACACAGTTCTGTGACACTTGCATCGGACAGTTATCCAATTTAAGGCAGTAGGATGTGCAAATTATTTTGTTATTGTCAGTGCACTACTCTCCCCTTACCAGAGCAGCCACAGCATAGGTCCGTTCTCTGCATGCATTTATTTAATTCAAAACTAAATCTTGTATTAAAAATGTCGTAATCTGTTGGTAATCAGATGCTGAAGATGATTCATCAGATGACATAGATGGTGTTATACGAGAAGAGGGTATGATACCCATGGAAAGAACCAGAATGAGGTCGCGGTACCGCCACCACAAACAAAGACAGACAAACATACCAATCGGTATATTTTGGGATATTGAAAATTGCCAGGTAAGTTTTTTTCTGCTCACCAAAGGCAACCTGATGGCTGGGTGTATGCAAAAAATATTCAGCTCTATGCCTCTAAATGTGTTCTATATAGACTAAATCAATTTACGATATTTGAGGTCAAATGGCCTAGCCATTCAACTACCTTGTTTGTTTCATTTAGCATGATCAACTTTTTTTTGCACTTACAAACGTTTTTTTTATAAATACTACAATTCCAGATACCGCGAGGTTGTTCCGCCATAGAGCTGGTGGCAGCTATTCGAGCTAAGTTTGTGAGAGATGGAAGGAGAGAAGCTGACTTTGTAGTTGTTTGTGATGTCAGGAAGGAGACAACCTCAAGACTTTTAGAACTTAATGATGCTCAAGTAAGTAGTCCATTATATGAATTTATGTGATTTTATCTGGGCGCCATAATCATGAGCTTTAGAAAGACATTTACACTTAAGTATGAATGAGACAACACTTTAAATTCAAACTTTTTATAAAACTTGATGGTCTATATTAACTGCTGGGTACGGTTAATGAATTCGCTCAGATTCTAGTTAATTGGCTCATTAAATTAAAATGCATTCATAAATCTTGCATTATTCTGAGAAGTTAACGTCCATAATTATCTACTTGGTAAACATTTACTTAAAGACTATCAAACAAGTTTTATTAATTACTTCAAGCATTTGGACTTTAACACCACAATTCTGATAGCAGGAGAAGATGATGAAAAATCCATACCTTAGAATCCAAAAGTTTTATTTGATGGTAAATGAAAAAAAACTGTTCAATTTTTTTTTTTCTATAATATTGTTAAGTAGATACATATAGTACAACATTATTTTTCTTCAATAGGTGAGCTTGATACATGTGTGTAGGACACAAAAGAACGCGTCAGATGACAAACTTAGGCAATGCATGAGGAGGTTTGGTGACCTCCACTCATCACCTGCCGCCATACTATTGATCTCAGGAGATATTGACTTTGCTGCTGATTTGACTGACTTCAGATATAGGTATGTAATTTTAAAACTTTTGCAGCATGATACTATAATTTGATGTACAATTCTACTTTTTAAACAGTTGCCCATAACCCATAATTCGAGATATAATGTAAAAAACATGTATAACCTTAAATAGTTAAATGGAAATACCATTTAATTAAAAACAAAAAGATTTGTTACAAACATTTTGTAATAAATCCTGATGGTTTTTCCATTTAAATATTAAACCACAAATTCCCATATTATTCATCAGGAAAAACATGGAAGTAATATTGGTGCACAAAAAGAACACATCTGCAGCTTTAATTGCCTGTGCCTCGGCTCACTATTGCTTTGACGAGATTGCCTCTACTCTTCCCAGAAAGGTAAACAAAGTCGCAAATCATGGTCACAGTAAACAAACCCTGTTCAAATTGTTAACACATTGTGTAGTCAGTGGACTGTATGGAACTACGATAAGCTATCGAAATTTATGTGATTCTATAATGTACTGACATTTTAGAATCACATAAATTTCGATTTATTGATTTTGGTGTGGTAAGAACTCAAGTAATGATGTGTACTGGGTCAGCATGGAGGATAAGGGCCGACTCTCTCAAGTCTGAGTCCCAACCCAGCAATGAGAGCATTATAAGCTGATTAGGTTTGTTTGAGATTAAACTTTAGCTGTTGGTAATGTAGTAATTTTATAAACAATGTTTTATTGTGAAATTGCCATTGTTTGATATTGATGATAAAGCATAATCCAATTATAAATAATGTGAATATAATAGTAATGCTGACTAGATATGTTGCGGTCGTGAATAATAAATGCTTATCGGTCAGTTTAAACAAATAGCTTAGTTGGAAATATCTTTTTTAATTCACTAGAAGTATAATCTCTGAATCACATTTTTTTAAATAATGAGAGCACATTTATCTGTTGTGGGTGTTGAAAATGAAAGCCAAACGTTTGTCACAAAAAAAAATATGCAAAAATAGAATACAAAATATCTGTTAATTGCTTACTTTTGTTTGTTTGGCAACAAAACAAAAGCGATTTAAATAAATTACAATGTCACATTTTGTTATTGTGGGAACCACATTATTTACAAATTGTATAAAAATTACATTACTTTTTAAAAGAAAAATATTCTTGAATTACATCAGTCTATCAATATAATATAGTAGGTACTCTACTTTTTATCTAGAGTAGGAAAATCCTTATTGATTTACGAAATATATGTTACTACAAATAATTTAATTAATATGATTCAGATATCAAAAAGCGAAGAAGATACACCTACATGTGAGGTGGAGGTGTTGAACCTGCCCATCCACCAACCGGCCGAGCTCGTGTCGATTCGGCTCCGCCATCTTGCCAAGAAGAGCGGCGGTCGGGTCGTCTCGGTTACTGCGCCTACGGCGGTACTGAAGTTCACTACCCCTGACCATGCTTCGAGGTAAGAAATATACGTGTTTTTCAATATTGATGCTGCCCGGTTGGTTTATCATGTTCTATTAATGTCCTATAGTCCTAATAGATATCTTCTCCCATACTCTCTATTTACCATTGTCTCTGTTTGCCGATATCTCAGTAGTCACCCTCTCCCTTTCTACTCATATCATCTTTCATATAAATCATCCATCGTTTCTGGTCGCTACTTCCTTGCCTGCCAGTTCCATTTATCATAAAGTACAAGGAACAAGCCAGCACGCGTAGGATGACTACCATAGAAACGGGTTTTGTCGACGGACGAAATGACAGATTGTTATTGCGAAACTGTCATTTTGTCTATGCTTCCTTTGACAAAACCCGTTTCTGTCTGAAAATATTGGAATTATCCACACCTCTTTAGCATAATAAACAACGATAAATGAAGTAAAAACGTAAAAAAGCATGCGTTTCAAAGCCCACTGTTGTCACATAAACCATCGTGGGCGTGCTCCGTAATGCTTGATGTCCCCTCTGTAAATTGCGTGTCAGGTTTCGCGAATGGAGATGCAATGCAATGTAGCGAAACTGAGCCATGACCGATACTTATGTAATTACGCGTCCCCTCTGCTTGATGGATAAAACACGGGTAAACGTTTCAATGGATATATTCATTGCTTCATTCCTGTATGAACTAGTTTGAAGTAGCGTTTCTAAGCGGCAATGAAAGTATTATGTGCAATAGCGTTGCATTGTTGCTAGGAAAATTGAAGGGGAGCATAAGGTGAACCTTTATAATTGACAAATATACATAATACAGTTTATATTACGAATTGTGGAAACTAAAGCAGGCAATACCAGCTGTTAGCGCATTCACCGCAACCAGTGTCGCCAGCGATACCATACTTAAATGTGTAATTTTAAACCTTGCTTATTTTGTACATCCATGCAGAAATGTTGCATGCACAGTTGGTATCATTGTTAACATAATTTATTGTAAGGCTGGGGTCACATCGGGAGTACTGCAAAGTGTGCAAACCCACGTAATTAAACTCCTTTAAAATTGTGTCGTCACTGTTTTTCGAATATCGAAGGCGAAATATTTTCGCTGATACTGGCCTCACTGTGTTCGCATCCTAGTAGTCAGAAGGAGGAAATCGGTAGTCTCATACGTTTGCCAGCTGTTACTACGTCATGTTTTACCTTACGGACAATATTTAACCTCTCAATTATGATTTCTCTGTAATTATATTGCTTTGTATATCATTCAGAAGACTGTTGTTGTAAAGGCGAATGTAAAATGTTTTTGTATAGATAACAATGTCGCGGTTTAAATGTTTGTGGTTAACAAACGTAATGTAAACGAAAAATCGGTAACTCAACACTTGTCCCTGCACCTTTTCAATGTTAACATTAAGTATCGTACACTGATAAGACATCTCCGTTATAAGGGTGTATTGTTTCATGTGTTGGGGAAAACAGTATTTTGCCTTTACCTAGTGGAACAAACAAACACAGTCGCGGTATCACAAAGTCACTGTAAACATAAACCAACTGATAATTATCGTTACTCATTAAAGTCTTTACGATTTGATATTGTTCCTGATTTGCATTAAGCAATTAATAAAATATCAAACTATTAACACTTGCTTAACTGAGCAAGTGCAATTTTTGACATGAATTTGACATTTGAAGAATATTCGAAAATTGTTAACCTTATATATTTTGGTTTACCCACATTGTATGCATGGTGTTCGATTCCAGTCAGTTACGATTTGAATGGGTCATTGCATCGTCAGGTACGAGCCAGAACACAGTGATTTTTAAAAACCTCAAAATTTAAAGTGTAACGAATTTTTAATAAACTAGGTTTTTTAATTTATTTTATTTGAACAATCAATGATCGCCTGGCGCGAACACTAGACACAATGTTATTATCAGGGTAAGAAATTGTATATATTTTTAATTTATTTTACTGAATTTTGTAGTTTTGTATCAATTATTTGATATAAATCCTAGGATGGTTGATGAATTGTGCTTGAAGAAAAACTTGCTCAACTAAATGTTAGCCGTTATGACATTAACGCAAAAAAACTTGATCCTATCATTGTAATACAAATTAAAATGAACATTATAGTTATGACACATTCTATCAAAGATTTGTGTACATTTCAACCATTTTGTGAGCCATTAGTAAAAACTAACTTCTCATTAGCCTAATTTCTTGCGCCCATTTTTCTTTTGTCTCGATCAGTTGATTATGGCCGTCATGCGACAGTTTCTTTCTATTTTCGTACGTCACACTTGATTGCCATCTCGACCTCAACGGTGCGGAACACTGCACAGCGTTTAATCGTGTCCATTCCTATAAATATTTGTTTTATAACGTGCGCAATCGATTTGGCAAATATTTTCACGTATTGTGTTTAAATGAGCGTATAAGTTCACATCCGAGGAAGAGATGAAACGAAATATTCGATTATAGTTGCAATCGAAACCTATTTGTATTAGAATTCGTCGAATGATGAATTAATTTCCCGCCATTGAAAATGGATTATTCATAAAATTATTTCTTTTTGGGATTTTTACAATAGAGAAAATGTGAGGGTACATTGACATCAATTTCCTTCCAATGTAGCCTGGATCAGCTGTTTCGCATCTTTGCAAAAAACAATACAGACTTATGTATACAACTAAGTAATAGTGGTATTGTAAACGAAACTTTTAGTTAAAACTAAGTATTAAATTATTTATTCAGCTTGCATATAAAATATCATTGTTTTAATAAAACTATAAGTACTTTATATGGGTGTGGTTCGTTATCGTGACTTGCAAATAGGTATACTTATTTATTATTTTCAATATTAAGATAATGACAATAACTGGGTCTTATGAGATAACGTTTGAGCATGATGCGCTCTGAGATCGCTCTGACCGAGTGGGCTGCAAGCGCGATTGAATAAACAACTTTTGTTTTTCCAACCTATATGAATAATCTAGACTAAAATTAAAAAAGTTCGTTACTCGCTTAAAATATACAGAAATGAAACTTTCAGGTGCGGTTTAAACGTATTTTGTGGCGATATTCAACAACTGTGTTGTTTTCATTTAATCTTGCTCGGTATTCACCTGTTTTGAGCATGAATTACGTAAACCACGGTTATTTTCACCGACATTCGATTCGGTGTATGGCGGTTTATCGTCATGTCATGTATGACGCAAGTAATACAACGTCATTTCTTCATCGAGTCCGCCGATAGACGTAAATCGCTAAGCCTCCTCAACGATGAGGACATTTTGGCATAATATGGTAGATGAATTATTTGTTTAGCGTTAAGGAAACTGAATTCTGTTGAGGACTGCCTGTTACAGTAACTATGTCTTTTCACTAGAAAATAACGTTGTTTAACTAGGATTGCCTCGTTGTCTAGTCTCACAATCGCTGAGCATTGCGTGGTCCTGGGTTTGATGCTCGGGCAAATGTTATTACGTACTTCCCATTTCTATCCCATTGAATGTAGCAGCCCGGAGTCTGGATTGGTCCCCTATTAATGGCTTCGGTACGCCCAGAAATGGATACACCCCATCTCGCTCATGTACAACTGCCTACTATTTCGAGGAATACAAAATTCCACTGTCACATTTATTATAGAAAAATGTGTTTATTATCCTACGCCCAGTGTAAGATTATGTAGGTAACAATTTTATTAAAGTCGTTGGCGTGGGTACCTATATAAATGCGTAGAGAAATACTCTGCTATGTTTAACCACTGCTGTGGTGGGTAGATGGCCTTTTGCCTTGGCTTACTTAATGTAATAACATCTTTTCAGAGCCCTGATGCGTATGGATGGAGAGGATGTGTACGGACGTAAGATAAGCACACGGTATGCCCGCAGCACGGTGCCGCCGACGTACTCCAGCGATGAAGGGTACAGCACCGCCCCGGCTTCATACCAACAACCCACCTTCATACCTCCGCCGCCTCAGGTTTGTACAATTTAAGCATGCATAAACCCACGGTTTTTTCTCATGAGGGTAGGAAGAAACTACAGAACGCCACCTGCAATGAACTGTTTTTTTAATTTCAAATGGGCATCATAAAACTAGTTTGGCAATTTATTTAAATTAAAGGTTCAGTCATCAGAAATCTCCAGATTCCTTTGCTCTTTAGCATATGCCTCCCGCAGGCTTTTACATAGCTCACGGTAGGGAGTTCTGATGAATGAACTACAATGCCGACCAATACCTGCCTGCTGCTGATATAATATACCTGTATACTTCTATGGACTTAACCAATAGAAATCTATCTATTTTCCTGCCTGAATCATAATAGGTTGATGTACATTTTATTTGGTTCTTCCGAAGATGGAACCTTTAAAGCTTGTCAAACTATACACCTCTGTATCCGGGTATAAAAAATAAAGGCAGGCGTCATGTTATGTCATCATCCTCTCAGGTATGTTCATCACCTCAAGAGGTGAGCACGTTCAACACTACGAGCATTTCTAAGGAGTGGGCGCTGGCACTACAGCAGTTGCCCGCGCCCACGCCGCCGCCGCACGACTTCTGTCCCCCGCCCGCGCCCAAACCTAGGAAGATTAGGGGCACGCATGGTGAGTCACTATCATTAAAACTTTGTTATGGAAAAAAATATAATGCCCATCAGTAGTATTTGTAAGGCTATTAAAATTTATGATTATCTTTAAAAATACCTATTTCAACATTTTGTACACATTCACAGAGCAATAAGTGAATCTTTGTTTTAAATGCAGATAAACTTCTCCGCATGTTACTTAAAAATGGGGACTATTGACCTTAGGCAAGTGGCAATCGCTTTCAAAGCGTTTTGTATTTGTACAACGACTTTAAAAAGGATTGACATACGCTTTTTGACAGCTGATGGTAATCCCAAACATTTTGACTTTTCAATCACCGTTAATGCTGATAACATGTTACTCTGTCTAAGCCCTCAGTTGTAAACGAGCGCCCACGGTGCCGGGCACATATTGAATTGGACAGTAGAGATGGGCTTAAATGTTAAAAATTAATAACACTGCTAAATGCTAATGCCAATAATAATAACACTTAAAATTGAAAAACATGCAGATTGTTAACATATTAATTCTCATTTATCCTCTCCTACATTCTTTTCACAGGCTACCACCTTTTTGTGTTGGTGTATTTAAAATGAGAATCAATTTTATTTACAACGATTTCTTTTTTTATAGCTGTTTTTTTTTAAGGATTTTCATAAACTATAATAATCATCTTATTTTATGATAGTCGAGTGTAACTGGTAAATTTAACACCTATCTCAGAATTTATATAAAAGGAGTTGATAAAAAAAAAATGCACCGTTAATTTAGCATGTTATTAAATTTAAACCCATATCTATTAAACAGTAATTTACTGTACTGACTAGTATTGTGTCTCACAGATGCTGTGATACATTTATTTTAAATCTAGCATTTTAAGTAGCATAATAAAGGTGAGTGACTCGAACTGAGTCATATCACAAATATAAAACACCTACCCTACAACTAAATAATTTTCACCAGGTTCTGTAAACCTGGACCGGTCAGGCTGTTCATCAAGCAACAGCGGTGAAGGTCGTCATAGGGAGCACAGTGTCAGTAGGGCAGTGTCGCCATGGAACTCTTCGGCGAGTTTCAGCGAACATAGTGAGGCTGAAGAGTCCACCGCTGAACTTACCGTGTCTAACCTACCGCCTTATGAATCTACGGTTCTGCAGGTAAGAATATACTTTGGGGTATCGAGGTCACGCAGAAACTTCAGGTGCCTTGCTTAAGTACTGGTGTCTAGTGAATTTCACCTGCTTACTTGTTTTACCGAGGGCACCATGTATCCGTATATTAAAGAAAATTTCTTCCTAGGCTTTTTGCTAGCTAGACACTAGGCACTAAAGCTTGGGTGCCTTCGTTGCGACATAAAACCATTTAAAAAAAATGGCCTCCATATGAATAAGGAAGGCCATTATTGCGACCGTTATATTATGATGACACCTACTTTGTAAAAACCCAAGGTTAAGCGAGGCATCGTTTTAGGAAATATTGTCACTCGCACTCTTTATGTATTTGGTCGGGCCATGTCTTTTATGTTTGCAAACAAAGTTCAATGAGGCGATTGTATTGTTGAGGCACAAATTGCTGTTGGAGCTGACCTTTTTTATCTTTACTCCAGCTATAATATAATATATATACGTGACCTTGTTCGTTTTGTTTGTGCAGAATAAACAATTTATCTTTCTTTAATATTTAATACAATGTATAATAGATATTGATAGATTTGTCCTTTTTGGAGATAGTTTACTCCAGTTTCAAATCTTAATTTAAAAAAAATACAATCATGTCGTTAAAACTTCTTCTAAATACTTGTCTCAGTTGAAGCTTGATTGTGATCATATACAGAATGAGTTTTTTAAGGGTTCACCATGACTAAAATATTTTTAAATCTTTTCAATGTAAAAACACTGTCAAAATAATTCGTTTTTTGATCTCATCCTTTCTAGTTTTTAGCACTTAGCGTAGCTGCAACAGTCATTTTTATTCTTTGTTTAAAACTCACTCTGTATGTTCCAATATGTGATGTTGGTCATATTCACGTAACTCTTGTAGTAATTCATCATATCCCAGAAATTAAAACAAAATTTATTCCAGGTTCAATTGGCATTAATGAACTTATTAAATTGGCCTAATAGTTTTCATATACAGAATTAAATACAGAAAATATTTTGCTATATACAAGCTCATAATAATAGCATAATTTGATTAATTACATGCAAACTTGAAACTACCAATAATGTAAAAGGGGAGATTTCGTACGAATTAATCATTCTTTCCACATTCAATGATTGGCGACTTGAATGTTTTTGAATACCTACTTGAAGAACCCAAATTGACTTCTATATAGTGATCGTATATAAAATATGATAGCGAAATCTACCTTTCTGATTGTTGTTGGCATCGAATGAAAAATGTTCGTATGCCATAACATTTTTTTAATCATTGACACAGAATATATAAATTGTCACTAGGTCTTTCAATCGGTAAACGTATGTATCATTGAGTCATTTAGTGTTAGTTTTGTATGCCTGCTTTTTCCTTATTTTATTTATAACCCATTTCTTTCAATAACCTTCGGGCTTCATCTAGCTGGTTATTAATCTTTTCTTTAATAGTAACTGTAGTGATCATTAATTTAAAAGGGCTTGTGTTAATTTGGTGTGGCTTGTATTAATACTGGCCTCATATCTTGTTTAGGAGATGCTGACTCAGCTGTTCAACCAGTACGTGCAGACCGTTCGCGTTTCAGTATGGGCGGCAGGGGAGGGTCCATTAGCTACTGTAGTGCTCCGTTCAGAATGGGACGCGAGGCTCGCTATTGCACGCATTCACAAGCGCCGCTTAGACAACCAGTGGACGGGGCGCCGCCTTGAACTGTCTCTAGGAAAACCGTCACCCGCACCGAATCTAGACATCCTCAGAGCGCGTCTTAGAGCCATTCTTCTAGATCAAAAGAATCATACGCTGCCTCTACTGAGACTGAGGGATGCTTATGCAAGTCGCCATTGCTGCGCGCTGACGACATCAGACATAGCAAAGCTCAAAGACACCGTTATAATACACGAGGGGTTCGGCAGAATGGTTCAGTTGGTGGACTTGACACCGGTGTCCAATTCTGAAATGGAGGAGGCGCCCTGGAAGTGCCATATACACGCGTCCATGAATACCGGACAGGAAGACGGCAGCCGTATCTTGCAACCTGTTTATATGGAGATCTCGACTTTGGCTAAGAATGTACATATTCTGTTGGAGAATCATGGAGGAATTTTGCCATTGTTAAGGTAAACATTAATATCAAAGAAATTATTTTTACTACACAACTTCTTAAATCTAGTAGTAGTTTTCAATATTTTATTATCTGTAACTTACAAAATTAGCTACTGTAACTTAATTCAGTAATTTCAAACATTATAATATTACTTTTCAATTGAGTAATTTCAAACATTTTATCTATCAATTTACCCATCTTCTATAGTTTCGTGGAGTGCTACGAGGCACGCTTCGACGCGCTAGTGTGCGACGCGCGTCACGGCGTGGCACTAGAGCTGCTCCTGCGCAGCGTGGAGGGATTAGAGGTGCGCGACGCTCCCTCGCGCCATCTGGCGTGGAAGAACGCGCCTCTCGCTGTCACGCCGCCGCTTGCTCACACCGCTAACAGTTAGTATACTACCATAGATATTCGCCAATCTTCACTTTTCCTAGTATTTATCGTTTAGCATACAAAGCTTAGATTGCTTTTCAAATTCTTATTATTACCAGTACGCCTAGTACGAAGGTCGTAGTACGAACGTCCTAATGAAAAATACGTATTCGATTCGACTCCATTTTTAATCGAAAATATAACTATCCTATAGCATCAAAAGCATGTGGTAAAAGTGTATGTAAAGTACAGTAACTGCTATAGATATACAGGGTCAATTTAAATTAGCTAGCGAAACTCCGCAGATGTGATGGGTATCGATAACTTAACATAATAAAACAAAATAGACAGATTTTCTCATCTCGTACTTCAAGTAACATAACTTCAAGCGGTCCTTGACTCCCAAAAAAAAAAATCAAATCTTTTTTCTTTTTCTTTTATCGTGTGTGCGAATGTGGGTTACATTCGTGTTTTAATACCCCTTATTATACAACAGTTGCATAAATAACTAATTATACACCAGAATAATGCATAACAAAAAATAAATTAAACATAATGGGCGGCCTTATCGCTATCTGCGATCTCTTCCTGATTGTTTTGTTTTCTCTTGTTCTCACAATAGTTTATTTCGCAGGCGAGAGCTCTCGTTCGAGCGGTGACCGCGAGCGGCCACGCACGGCGCCCGCTCTAGAGCCGATGCTGGCTCTGTTCGAGAGAGAACTGATCGACCTACTGCGCACGGCTCCCAGATGCTCCATACCATTCAGCAAGTCAGTATTTCAAAACAACGCTGTTTTTCATAAAACATGATCATTTACCGCTTCAAAATAACTGGTTATTGGTTATAAAATGACCAAATCAAAGGTATTTTTTAATGAAAATTGCATTCAGGGCAATATAATATCGAATAGAAAATGGAAATACAAAAATGTTCCACTGCTTTTTATCTGAACTGATCAATTAATCTTATTTGCTTTGATCAAATGTTACCACAAACTCCACCAGATTAAAATGCCACCCAAATAAACTGGCAATGCAACTTAATTATCTCAAACCCAGTTACCTTCACAAGACTGAAAAGAAGGGCACCTCAAGACTTACTAAATAAGTACGAACAGCATGAATGAGCTGTAGTATCGTACGGGTGGGGCAGTGGCCATATGACGTTCAAGATCAGTAGTAACCACCATCTCATCTACCTATTGCTGAATGTCTAACTACAGATTATTAATAATAAATAGGAGATTTAAAAAAAAACTTATGCCTAATCTAAAGTTAACGATTTTGATTGGTGATCGGAAAGACTACGGCCAATCAAATAGCTTTGCATGAGATTATAAGCTTTTAGCAACCAAGGGTTAACATGGCAGTATTTTTCCAGACTTATACCCGCCTTCCACCACCATTTCGGCCGACAATGCCGCGTGGCTGACTATGGCTTCACTAAGCTACCGGATCTGCTCGCTGCTCTCGGCAACGCGATTGTGGTAAGGAAACTATTTGTTACTAAACAAAGGAAGAAAAATAATATTTTTTTGTGACAGTAAATGCAAGTAACATAACTAGGTAACAGCCCGTCCCTGCTTCGCACAGATACGATTTACAGATGTGGTGACATGTCTGGAATTACAGATTTCAGTGCTATTTCTAATATAATAAAGAAGTCTCGACGTTGTGTTAATTTTCGAAGAAGCGGTCGCTAGATATATAAAGGAAGAAAGAAAAAGATTTTATTTTGGACACACACAGGAAATACAACAATAAAATAGGAACTGATAGACTGAAAAGAAAGTTATCTTCACCTATGACGACATTAAAGATTTGTTAATCACAGGATGATGTATGGAAAGTGTTTCATGCTGCTCCTAATTTAGATATTCACAATCAACACTTTGCCTTACCAAGGTTGCCAGAAAGTAATCAGCGTCTGCGATAAGGCCGCTCATTGTATTATACAGTAAAGTCCGCCTTTGTACCTTTTTTGAGTGCGAAAAGTTTAACATACATACACATACATAAACTCAATCCTTCCGTTTAATAGTTAAAATAAATAAATAAAGTAAACATTATCAGAAAATTAAAAAAAAAAACATGAATAAATTATTATATAAGGTTAATCGAGTTAAGTGATATCAACGGCACTTGCGGCCTTGTGGGTGTTATTAGACAATATTGAACTCTATTCTATATAGGATAGAATTAATTCTCGCAGATTATTCTCATCGTGAACAATCGAGCAAAACTAAAAACCGGCCAAGAGCGTGTCAGACCACGCACAATGAGGGGTTCCGTTGTTGGGATGAATTTACCCCAAAAACAAACATAACATTGTAGTTGAAAAACATGTTCCAACTGTAAATGCAAGTTTGTACGCACAATATTGAGAGATTTAACATGTTATTTTATGACCATAGGTCTCTTATAGGTTTCCTTTAATCTATAAGTAAAGAACCACTCGCAGTATGTTTTCAAAATTTTAGAGTCAGTAGTGTCGGAAATAAGGGAATGGTAAATTTTTCCACAATTTTCTTAAATATCTTTAAAAGTATTTATTTTATATATAAAATATCATTTGATATGCCATACGGTACAGTCTACAAAACTGTTTTTTTTAAATTTTCCTATTGGTCCTTGAAAAGTGACCCCCATATTCAAAATTCATTTATTTATGTTACACGTCTGTGTTTGGGTCACAGAAATTCATGAGTACCAAATTTCAACTAAATTGGTCCAGTAGATTCGGAGCAAAAATTGTTTCGATGTTTCATTCGGACGTACGGAACCCTCAAAACACGGGGAATTACCGCTAGGCATGTGCGATGTTTTAAGTTGCTAGAGCGAACGATGCTTAAAGACTTGGGATTACCCGGGTCCGACACAGATTTCATAATAATGTAGCTCCAAATTGTAGAGGCGACAATAATATGCAAAAATAGTTCAAAGTGTTTTAATAAGCTCAATAAATAAATAATTATAAAAATCAATTTCTGCGTAGTTTGGACGATAACCTCATTTTTGACCTTACTTCGGCCTATTCTAGCTAGTATCTAATTGATTTACTTAAATAAGATTAGAATTCATATTAAACTATGTGTTTATTTCGATACGATTTTCAATTGTGTTAACTGACTACAAAACAAGGACAGGGTTATGTTTAAAGGAGTAAAAAACTAGAATCCGTGGAAAGTGAATTATTTTTTAAGAATGTAATAAGCTTAAATCCAACCAGTTTCAAGGTTTGCACTACATAAAGTGACCGAGTCAGTGAGAGAAAAACGCACAACTATTTGATTAACAATTTAAAAAAAGAAAGAAAGAAAGAATAATGTTTATTTGGACACAGTGCAATTTCAACAATGCATTGATAATAAAAAATAAATAAACGTATTCAACCTTGAGATTCATACGGACGCGATTCATACATAAATATCTAATCAATGAATCTATGAATTGAGCCGATTTTCGAGTACTGAATAACGAAGAATCAAGTCGAACCCTCAAAGACAAACTGTGTTGCCTAGAATATGCATAAACTGTTTAGCCGCTTCCTCATCGAAAAACTCCCCCTTTTCCTGGTGCAATATCGAATTCTTCAGGTAAAAGTCAAACCAGTAGCCAAGATGCCGATAGCAATAATGATGGAAGTGTCTGTATCTACACTCAGTTTCTAAAGGTCTCACACGCATTACACGGGCTTCAGTGTTCGCTGCTACCCGGTAACAATGACAGGAAGCGTGTTGAAGGTTCGAGCACCTATCCATATGCATGTGACATCTGATAAAATTCTTCAGCTTTGAAAAACTTACGAATTTGTCGAACGTCGGAGGCGGTTCAATTCCAGCAAACACAAGTAACAAATAGTCCCAATTGAGGAGAATGCGATCTTCTTTTGGTCTTGAGGGATCGAAGTTGTATTCTATTTCTAACTCCTTCCCGTTGATAAATTCTGTTTTGATCTTGTGAGTAGAAAGTTCCCAGAGTTTTCTTCGAACATCGTCGCTTTCGTTATTATTCGGCCAAAGTGCTCGGACGAAATTTTTGTAGTCTTCAAAACTGAGAAATCCGGCCATGTAAAGTACCATGTCCAATGGTAAATCAGTTAGCCCCAGTGTTGCCGACGGTGACGTCATCCGGATCGGAGACCGCAATGTAATGTATTTTTGTTGATTCATTATGATCGCGCTAGAATCACGTGCGTTGTCACGGACGAGCACGACGAGACTACTGCAACTATTGATCAGTGTGTCGCTGTGTGGGTGTATTCTTAACACGTACTGGATTTGAATCTCGAATGATTTTATGCCTTAACGCGTTGAAATAAGGTTGATTCTTAGGTGCAGCGCAGACGACACACTTTTTGTGCGATCGAGTCTGTAGTGCTGCATATAATTGCTTTGAACCTAAGCAATTATATGTAAAGTTTTGCGTTCGTTACTATTTTTATTATATGTACAGATAAAGGAATTGTATGAGTCGAAAAATATCTATCTACCTACATTAGAACCTAAGCAATTATATGCAGCACTACAGACTCGATCGCACAAAAAGTGTGTCGTCTATGCTGCACCTTAGTGAGAGGTAGGATTCAAGGTTAGGCAAAGCGTTTAGCCAAAGTAAGTAAGTAATATAAACCTAAGAAAAGTATTACATAAATACTACTACGGCTTGTTGCTCAAGAAAAAAAACAACATTTTTCTGCTACAGTTTAAACATGTTTCTGTCGCGGTATTATGTGACCTCATGTGGTACGTTACTGCTTTATTTACATCGGTTTTTTAGCCCCAAATCATAAAAATTAAATTGTTTTTGTGCTTTATTCAAGCAGAAATCGCACTTGCAAACTTAGTTTAGTGAGAATTCAAGGAGTTTGCTAAAAAAATATATTTATTCGCATGCCTTTTTAGATCACTTCCGACATTTTCGAAGACGATGCGTTTCGAGTTTGCGTTCCGTTCCACCAAAACAACAACATGAAATAAGTAATCCACTAAAAAATGTCAAGAAAATTTGCATTTGTTTCTTGACTTCTAGGTAATAACTACTTACTAATATAATTTATATTGAAATAATTAATAAGTTTTGAATTACGTGCCTATTCCCTGTTGTTTTCACAGTAATCAAATAGAAAATACATATTTTAATATGAAATTACAGTGTAACAATAGGTCAAGGTCAAACAGTACATTGATAATGCAATACTTAATGCAAATAATCTAGAAAGATAACCTTACGCATATATTTACATAGTGATAAATGCTCAGTTACAAATAAAAGTTAATTTTTTCTGAAATAGGTCCTTTAGAAATGGAAGTAGGTATAGTCAACGAAAAAAGTCGTTAAACATGAGCAATGTTCCACAAGTCGTTTTGCTTTAAGCATAAAAAGTAGCCGAATTGCCCTTGCTTTACAATACCGATCACGTATGTCTGCAATCTGCATTATTTGCAATGCTTAGTGGCAGAGGGAAGTGTGACAAAACTGTCAAGGATGGAGTTATACAAAAAAAAAGTTTTAATTTGTCTATATGGGTAGACAAGGTTACACATAGGTTTTATAAAAGCATTTATGTACTTACTATTTGCAATCATATTTTAACATTTGGCATGCCACCAAGTACAGACGAATACAGAAAATCATTTAAACAAGAGATAAAGGGCCGATTTTACCAATGAAACTGAACGCGATCAGCACATCTAAAACGACTGAATATGACGATGGAATATTTGACACTGACAGCTCTTGAACGCGTTTAAGATGTGCTGATCGCGTTCACTTTCATTGGTGAAATCAGACCATAGGGTGTCAAATTCCTTTGGAATTTTGACATAAGCCATCTGTTTAAATACCTAACCACTGGTTTGAATGTTGGTGAACACAGGCCTTAGTATGGAAAAAAGTACTGATTAACCTTTTAAATAAGACCTAAACTAATATCAGTAAAAATAATAATATTTTTATAATTATCCTGTAAATTTTGTAACAGGCATTTTGAAATACAAAGATTTTAACCAACAAAATATACCTATACCACTACCATCTATGTATGGTGCAGTGGTTGTCATGCAGAATATACTATTATACAAAGTAGTTTTAAAATTCGGTTGATCGCCATGGCGATACCTACCCAAAATCCTGTGAGAGAAAGGTCTTTTCTAAGTAAACTCTTTCAATTCAGGTACTCGGCTCAGGATCATCACGTATCATAACAATATCTGCGTCAGCCCAAAGCCGTCGTTGGACGTCTGATCTCGTGAAGGTTTTGAAAGCGCAACCGGGGCGGACAGTGCAGTTGCACGATATCGCCCAACTGTACCAGGCGACGTCGGGCCGTCCGTTCTCTCCCGTCGACTACGGCGTGTGCACACTCACGGAGTTGATGCAACGCATCAACCCTCAGGCCGTGACCGTCGCGGCTGACGGAATTATATCGTTGCCGCGCCGCACACCCACGCCTGAAGAGAGGGCCCGCACTCGACAGTTTGCTATGCAGGTAAAAATTATCTTCATCTCACTGTCATCATCATTTCAACTCGATTTTCATCCGGATATTACTAAGCTTCGCTTTAAGCTTTTAAGGGATTGCCAAATACGTTATGGTTAGTGCATTGATGTTTGCAGTACTTATGAATGATATAGGCGTCTTGTAATGTTGATTGCTTTTAACATTGAAGTAATCCCTCAGTGGTCTACATAATGTACTCACGGATAGGCGACAGCCAGACTGTACTTTATAGGGAAAGGTATAAAATATTTAGAACCATATTTATTTCGGGCGAAGATTGACCGAAACAAAAATGTTTTTAAATAATTTTACGATAGCTTTGTGGCTACATTGATAGATTTTTGACAAATATTGGTGTCATTCTCGAGATAAGTGCATCAAACAAATTCTTCGACAAAGCGTATCGTATATCGAGATGATACGAATATTCGCCAAATAGCTGTGAGTATGGTCCTGGAGCGAGCGTAACTTTGCTACTAGGCCGTGGAACTACTCCGTCACACGCCCAACCTCCGCATGGAGTTTTCTCGCTTCGTGCCGGCGTACCACGCGCACTTCGGACGTCAGCTGCGCGTGGCGCACTACGGCTGCGTGAAGCTGGCCGAGCTGTTCGAGCTGGTGCCGTGCCGCGTGGCCGTGTGCGGCGACGCGGGCGGCGAGCGCAGCGTGCGCCTGAGCCCGCGCGCCGCCCGCGCCGAGCTCGCGCGGCGCCTGCGCGCCCTGCCGCGCGTGTCGCTGCAAGACCTGCCCGCGCACTACGCGCACCACTACGGCGCGCCGCCGCAGGTACGTCGCGATCTATAGTGGCACGATAGTCGACTGATCTAACCTCAAAATATTCGTAGGGTAGATTTGGGCAGTAGCTCCGGAAGTTTTCGGTTATCGGTCTCTAATGAACTCTGGCTTTATTGTATCCTAGGGAAGGCTGTCTAACCTAAAACTAGCAGTGAACTTGTATTTGGCAAGGTTAAAACTTGCTTTTTACATACATTTATCGCACAGAGAGTGTTTGGCAAGCTCATAGGTAACCGCAGTAGGACATTAACGTTGTTTCATATTTCAGTATTTCCATGTAAGCAAATTATTATTGTTTTTATCCGTGTGCAACGATTTTGCACACATGAAATTTCACTTAATCAAAATTTCCAGCCCGACATGCTGGACGCAGAATCATTGGAAGGTTTAGTGTACGCCGCGGGCGGCTGCGTAGAGAACAACTCGGTGGTCGCACCGGGAGGGTCGCCCGCCTGGGCCGCGTCGCTGCTGTGCGCCTGCGCGGTGCTGTGCGGCGACCGCAGCGTGGCGCGCGGCTCCACGCTGGAGTACTTCACGGCGGCGTACCGGCGCGTGCGCGGCGCGGCGCCGGAGCTGGCGCGCCTGGGCGCGGCCGGCGTGCTGGCGCCGGGCGACGCGCGCGTGACGCTGGCGCCGGCGTGGCGCGCCGTGTGGCGCCTGGCGCAACTGCTCGCGGACCGCGCCGCGCCCGCCACCGCGGATGAACTCTTCGTGGAATACGCCAGACGATTTGAGCCCGTCTTCCCTGGGGTCGATCCCGGTGAGCAGTGCTATAATTGTTCTTTTAATATTCTGCAATGTGCAGGTCGCAGTTTCAGGTTGTACGTGCATAATATGTATTTACAAAATTATAATCTTTAGAATCATCAATACATCTTTCTTAGTTAGAATTGACCTCAAATGTCATGACTTCATGAAATAGTAAACTTCATATTTCCGGAAATAAATATTAGCATAATAAATATTAGTGCTTGGATTAAAAATTCACTTTCAATACCGATACTTTTACGTAACTATACTTACGTCATTCGATATATGATCAATAATGACAACTTTATCCAATAGGTGCAGAGGGCGTAGCGGACTTCCTCCGCCAGTACATGGAGATATTCTCGGAGTCGGAGAGCGGGCGCTGGGCGCTGTGTGCGGGCGTGGCCGTGCCGCGCTGTCGCGAGCCTGCGCCCGCGCCGCAAGGCGAGGACTACTCCGTGCATGATACGCCGCCCGGGCAGAAGGTACCGGCACACTTCCAGCTCATTTTTTTGTAACTTTAAAAACATTTTAGTCAATACTCATAATTGACTAAGGAAGCTGCACTATTTCTACCAAATTAATTAAAGCAAAAATTAATAATCTGTTTACGATTACACTGGGCTATAGCGTTCTGTAGACTGGACACCCAGCCTTTTCGCAACTATTTTGGGGTCTGCTGCCATTTTAACCGGATGCAGCTGAACACCAGTATTTTACATGGAGCGACTGCCTATCTGATCTCAACAATCAATTACTAGGTAATACGAGACCCCTTGTTAATTAAGGGCCTATATATAGGTCGTCAAATTGCTTAGCAAGATCCGCCGTTATATCGAAACTTCTGCAGCATTAATTTTGAAATAAATATATGTTAAAGTTTAATATGGATTAATGTTAGCGACTATGTTAGCCGAAAACACGATTTCATAAAAATTTCTCGATTGAAAAAAAAAACAAAGTTACCTCCAAACCGAACACTAAACCGATGCTATTCCAAAAATACTTCAAATTAGATCATGAAACTTGGCACTCTTAACTGAACTAACTATAAAGAAGCGTTTTTTTTAAAATTACCTACCATTATTTTCGCCGTAAAAAGCAATTACCTAAACTTTTGCCGATTTGGAGGCGCCTCCGTCTCGCTCGCACTCAGTCCGCGAGTAGTATGGTGCAAGCGAGATAAAAACCTGAGGTTGTCTCTTAAGAGTGGTTGTGTCAGACTTTCAGGCTTCTGATTATTCAGTCAAATATATACAAATGACAGCCGGGACCAACGGCTTAACGTCTCCGAGGCACGGAGGGGTCCATTTCAATCACATAATTAATGTTTGCTTGCCTTCTTTGGATCTAACCTAATCATACATAAATGCACCCATTAATTGTCTACTTTTGCCAAATCAGTGTAAGCAATATTTGTTTCAGGGCTCCCGTGTATTTGATTCACCAAAGACCAATATATGGTGTTCCCCACCGGCTAGCGCATTGCCGACACCAACGGCTTTGCTCAACCACGAGAACAGACGTAAGAATAATAGTTTTATTTATCAAATATAGCTAAAGAATTGGCCCTCCTTTGAAATTATATGTAAACGTTCCGTTATGTTTGTTTGCCAGGTCGTATCCGCTTGGCGGCGCACTTCGACGGTTCTTAGTCCCACCGCGTCGTTTAAGAAGATGCATTCCTTTATATTTTTGATGTAGGTTAGTATTACTCGTGTTCCAAACGCGGCACCTGAAACTTGGAGTGATGTGAATCAGGGTCGCAACGAATTTTAACTACTAGACTTATGTAAGTGTCCAATAAATTGTGATGTCTGTAACAATAATATTTTAGATGTTTATATTTTTATGTGTTTATTTAGTATAAGAAATCTAATGGTGCATTCGTCAAATGTTTAAAGTGCCGATTTAAAACTAATGTCCCACGTCTTGTACAATGTAAAGGTAAGTCTTAAGAATCATCTTGACCGACAACTTCTTTAATTATTTCTTAGTGTATGAATTCTAACAATGTTTTATTTTAATTGACTAACGCTATTTTATATGTTTCCAACTGAGGCAGTTTCGTGGTGTGTTGTTTTAGTCTTTCCAAGTTACTTGATGAACTATTTATAAAATTGTTTAGAACTTATCAACAGTTTAACTGAGTAACTCTAATCAATTTTATATTTTATTTTACCTTTTGACATTTTATATATATTATTTTTCTTAGTTTTATATTTCCGTGGCTCTTCTTGTAACAAAGGACTGAACAAGCTTCAAATGATACTTTAAGGTACTAATAAGTTTATTAAAGATCTACAGTATATTATCTACGTAATAATTTATAAGTAGATAATGTTACTGCCATTTATACGAATAAAACAATAATAAACACTAAATGTACATATCATTGATTTGAGGCTCAAAATATGTTAAGAATAGTTGCTAAGTTTTATTAATAAACATCTCGAGCACTTGTAACATTTTTCGGATGCCCACACAAAGTACAATGATCATACAATATGTTGATTGTCCTAGAGTTTTATCTTCTATAATATATTTCGGCCACAAATCTATTTGCATGTATCTTGCTTCTGTATTGTTTCAAAATGTTGTCTTAAAAAGTTATTGTACAGACGAATTTTAATTTCTCGTTCGTAGGAGTATCACATTCGAATTTATGTAATTTTAGATAACATTTACATTCATGGTAAGGTCCTACGATGAATTACGTAATTATTTACGCCAGTTAATTGTTGAATCTCACTGTTGCGAACTGGCCTTAATGACGTGTCAATTAGTAACGTGCAAAGGTTTTATAAGAGTATTCGATGAATGTAGATGTAGGTGATATTATTGCTTTGATAGAATATGCTCGTGCCTAAAGTGCGATGATGCTTTAATTTATGACAGTCGTTTGTGTTTTCCAAAATTAAATTTCTTAGTTCCACATAGTATCCACTGCAGAAAGACGCTGATTTAAGTTCCATTTACGGTAGTACAATCACACTGATTGATTAGTTATAATTGGAAACAGCGTTACAAAATTTGCTGGCTAAGCATTTATTGGCTTGTTTGCACATTCAAATATTGTAAATGATTAAAGCTTCTAACCTTCTAACAAGTTAAGCTGAATTAATTATAGTTGATGCCAAAGCACTAGTTTAAACTCTATTGGGCTAAATTGGCCTGTACTGAATACTATAATAGTGTGCTAAAATACAATCAATAAAAAACGCCATTAGTTAGTGTAAATCATTTTGTAAATGGGAACTAATTCCTTTTGTCTTTCTAACATCCCTAACAGATGTTTCATGGTTTTTATTGTACCTTTTTTATGTTTGTAGATCTAAAATAAATCTAATGAGGTTGGTCTGTCTGACATATGTTTTAACCGACAGCTGACCTACAATAGGCGTTAGTGATATTTTATTTAGTCAATATGATTTGAATTAATGAATAAATAGTATTATCAGATTTATTTAAATACATATTGAAAGTGATAAGCTAATGATTAAAAATTGTAAATACACAATTTGTGATTTAAGTCTGTATTCTAAGGCATTACCACTGTGATACTTCTGTACCATTGAATGCCATAATTTTGGTTTCAACTCAATAATATAATATGTAATCACAAATATTTTCTAGTAAGTGCAGACGTTTTGTAATCATAAGTCAACTACATATTTTCGTAGGTATGTATATAGTGTACATAATATTACCTTTATTATTAAATTGGTACAAAGTATGAACATTTTAGTAATAAAACATTATACACTCGATAATGTGGAACTACGATATTTAATTGTGAAAAAAATATTTACAGATAATTGGATTTATATATTTTATGTAAGCAGGATCTTGCATATTTGAAGTATATTTTTTCAATGCAATTAATTTTACATTTGTTACACTGCCAGTCCGCATTTACATCAGTATTGGCCATCAGATCTATGTATCAAAAAGAGATATTTTAAGTAAGATTTATAATTTTATATCTATTAATTTAATGACCATTATGATTGTCATGGGAGTTATGAATGCGATGACGTTCACAAAAGGCCAGAATACTGTCCATCGTATAATAAATGTTACTTAAGGTTTATAAATTAATTACCAAGTTCTCTAAGACTGTAGTGAAGATACATTTAAGTACTTTATAAGCTGTTGTTTTATTTTCTGACCAATAACTATGTATTTTGTAACAGTAAGATAGAATTAAGTATGCATTCGAAGTTCATTACGGGAAGATGTAACATTTAATTTTATTTTTCCTACATCTTCGTAATTCTGTGATTATTTGTTATAGTTTTAACTAGTGAATCGATGTATTTGAATTAGAGTTGTTTCAGTATTGCATGTATGGAATGTGTCGGAAAATAAATGTTATTTTTTCAATAATAAGTGGTACTTTTTATTATATACATAGGGATCTAAGTTGCTGACCTAGGCCCGTTTCCACTAACACTAAGGGTCAATTTATACTAGCGCAGAGTCGAAGCGCATCGAAGCGTCAAATTCTTTACAACTAAAGCGAAGCCGCACGAGTGCGCGCGTATTGACGAGAAGACGCGCGCACTCTTTAACGTGTAGATGGGTATCAACAGCAGTGCTATCTAATTTCCGACTGATGACGCGTAGGTTCGCTAGTGGGCGCATGGATACGCGAGAATGCGCGCGCACCAAGCAGCGTTGTTCACGCGCAGACGCGCGAATTCCGACGAATGCGCGCGTCTTTTTAAAATCTCAGAAGTAATGTATGCGTTACGCTGTGGAGTTAAGGTTGAATTTGTTGTGTTCAGTTTTGGATAGACGCTTCGATGCGCTTCGACTCTGCGCTAGTATAAATTGACCCTAAAGTGACACTAAAAATGTCATAAATATACAGGTTTTCTTTTTCGCATTCTGATTCGCTTCCCAGATCAGGAAAGGGACTTTGCAAAAATGTTTGTATGCAATGTTACTTACTTTAGAAATAACAAAACAATGTTTCCTTGGAGTATAAATTGGTAGCATCAATATTTAAGGTTCTGCCCCTCCACAGCGCACTTGAACTTTCCACCCTATATAATTGAATGGGCCTTAAATGAAACATTCAAACATTATAATTTACACTCTATATTGCAACAGCAAATAATACCTACATATTAATCATTAAAACAATATATTGCGGCAGTTACATTCATTTCGTCAGATCAGAGAGGGGTCCATAACGTTTCTCCCAGATCATGCGGTGCTTTTGCTTCATGAACGCTTTGCGAGCATCGGCATATGCTCCAAGATCACCATCTGAAATGTAGCAAGTGCCTAGGTTAAAGAGAGTAGATATACTATATCCAGAAGATCAAACGGTAAGGTATCTCTATATAAAACCCTGGCCTAGAACTCAGAAATCGGAAATCAGAAGTTTACCTGGTACCTATTTATTAGGTACCAGGTAAACTTATGAGCAGCATATCTATGCAATGCCATGAAGACGAGTATAATAATAATACAATTTAAAAAAGATCTTAAATAAAAAAACTTGCATGTGTAGCTCACCATAATCAATACAATGGGTCCATATTGGCTCACCTAAAGTTCTTTACCCGAAATTGTTCTTCCTAATGATTTGTAATCCGAATGATCACTCTTCCTAAAATTTTTCATCCTTAAGTTTTCGTTCATACTATTTGTAGTGTTACCGGCGATGTTCATAACACTCATGTTTCCAAAAATTGTAATTAATAATATCATTAATGTAAATATATTTAAACTCCTACTGTTTTTTATCATAACGCTTTTATCCCTAAACATAATTACCATAATATTTTCACTCATACTCAGAAAGAAACATTTACCAAGTGTAATAAAAAATATATGTGGGTAGAAGATGATATTTATAGTTTGAATTTGAGGGTATTATTATTATTTGGGGGTATGCTTTACATAACGTACTGAGTTGTGTCTAGTAAATTTCGCGACCAATTTCGTTGTTGGTCACAGTTCTAACCTAACCTATATAAACTAATTATTATGAATAAAAAGAAGTCTAAACAAAAAAGATATGACTTTGAATAATAGTGTAAAAGATGGTTATGTTGAGAAAATATAGGAAAACAAATAAAAGTATAATAGATGTTTATTGCTACTGACATTATGAAGTTGAATGCTTCGGAATTATGAACATTAGAGACAGAGTAGTTAGGAATTGTGATTGTTAGGATGAAAAATGTTAGGAAGAACATTTTCGGATTTCCAATGGAGTTGAAAATTTAGGTGAACTTTGGCGCACCCCAATACAATACTTACATTTGATAAACCAGGCCTCTTCAGCCTCCTTGTAAGAATCCCAAAGAGGTTTGCAGTGCTTTGCATGGTCTGGTTTTTCATAAATCATGCAGTCCTCATAACGGCTACGCAGGATACTAAGGATCTCAGAGTCCACAGCTCTGAAAAGTGAATATTGAAAATTACACATTCTTTATTGTTTTTCTTCTTATGCTTCTCACAAAATACACTATTTGTGTTTATTAATAAAAATCAATTTAATTAAAAACTTCTAATAGGCCTCTGCGAGGTAACTTTGGCCTTCCGTACACCTTCCAAAGGTCCAGGACCCCAGGATTCAGAGATATGTCGAAGACAACAATAAAAAATCAAATCACTCAATTTGTGTGTCATAAAAAGTCTCACTACAAAATGGCATCCATAGGAGGTACGTTTTCTGATCCAATTGTTTACATTTTTATAAGATACTTTTGGAACAGATCATACCTAGTTAGTCAGCGGCCTTACATTGTTGATTATGATAATATTAAAGATTGGAACACAGTTTCTTTTAACAGCATTATAATCCAACAATATTCTATGTACCGGTTGTATGCTATTTATCAAAAAGAAGATAATAACCTATCACGTTTGAACTGTGCGTTCGCTTCAAAATCGCAAACGACATCATCGTCGTAGCACTGGTCAATGGTAGGCACGCGGCGGAACTTCTGGTGATACCACGGGTACTGCTTCTGATTCGGCACCACAACCTTCTCTGAAGTACAATAACATTATTATTCGTATGGACTTACATAACAATAAACCGATGTTAATTTTAATGGATATTTACCACGGAATGCAGTTACTGGCAAATCGATTGTAGCGTAAAGTGCACTCACAAAAGCCCTAAAGACATTTTCGTCTTTTTTGGGAGAATCTTCTTTCGTCATTATTTTGATTTTACAGAGAATTTGCTTCTCTAGAAGTGAGAAAGTACGAATGGATGGTCGAATTTTCTACGTTTCCTTGTATCAATCAATTTCACAATTGACAGTGACAGACAGAACTGACAGATCAGACAGAACGATCAGTTTGACAGTATTGTTTTTAATTATTTTTTTGTCCATAGTATCTAATATATTTTTATATAGGATAAAGTTTGTATAAAAAAGATAGGTAATTTGTAGGTAGGGTTGGTAGATCGGTATGTAGGAAGGTAGGGTAGGTAATAGTACATTATGATACAAGTGTGCGGTGTTGGTCATTACACACGAGACGGTATTGTCCGCGCGAGCCGCAGGCGAGCGCGATAAGGTAGTCGAGAGTGTAATGATCAACGCACTCGCGTTTCATACGACGTTTTTCAACACACTTGCGAGGAAATAAACAGACTTGTAAGAATGTATGCTACAATAACGTAATATTATAAAGTTCAACTGACCATTGTTGCCATGTACTGATTATCCGGAGCTTCTTTTAAAAACTTTTCAACGTAGGTTGGTGTTACTTTAGATTTCGTATTGATAATATTATTTTAAATATGTATTAGTCTATGAAAATAACCACACAGCGAAACCGGGAACAAATATGTATGGAAAATGGCGCGACGGTTTTGTTTTTCCGCAGTTGTAAATAAAGGCACTGGCAACTGGCAAACCCGCTAAACAGCCTACACCTATTAAAAAATGTATAAAAACAAAATAATATTTTGAAAGACTGAAAAATGCGTGTATTGGACTTTCAGCAGAAAAATAAACACTATATTACTATAAGTACAGTAATCAAATTGTAAATGGTTAAATAAAATATAATAAATAATGGCAACATTCCGTTCAGTCGGCATGGACATGGCATGGAATCGCGCGCCGCCTCCGAAAAACTATACGACCGCATTCCGAGATATGCCCTAATCGCCCACACTTCTCACATCAATATTTTGCGTTCCAATTTAGTTATGATATGATTATGAAAGCTGAGGGCTGTCATCAATTTAGAACGCTAGTGTATGTGCTAATGCTGGGGCCACATTGTCGCGATAAAGCAAACTTAACTCCACGGGCTCTCTTTTATTCAGCGAGACGTCGAGCTGTGTGCGAGAGAGAGCGCGCGCAGTATAGTTTGTCTTATCGCGACAATGTGGCCCTAGCATATCAGTGCTCGCCCAACGTCAAAACTTAAAACATTACTTATTTCTTTGTGTATAGCCACAAATTTCTTCCTCTTTTTTGGTTAGGTGGCGACGGTAGCCAGAATCACAATTTCGAAAAAATGCCTATAACAACACAGCCAAATAACGGTTCACGGAACAAACATAAGTTATCCCGCTCAAGCTTATTCGGAACGGGTGTAAGTACGCTCAAATCGATTGGATTTCATTACATTTACATCGTAATTCGGAACGCAGTCTACGACTAACGTTTTGACACCGGAAAAAAAAAAAAAGTACTCTGTGATCAACGTTAGTTCTAGTTCTCTATATAGTCTGTGGTGATCAGTAAATGTAATGAGTGCTAAGATGGAATTTTGTTTACAATGTTATTTTTGGTCATAACAGTGCTTTTTAACATGGAA
Source organism: Eupsilia transversa (assembly GCA_914767815.1). Classification (NCBI taxonomy): domain Eukaryota; kingdom Metazoa; phylum Arthropoda; class Insecta; order Lepidoptera; family Noctuidae; genus Eupsilia; species Eupsilia transversa. Next base: position 7,361,179 of record OU611880.1, read on the forward strand.
TAGATACACCAAAGCGAGCTGGGCTTGTATTTATTTGCAAGTTCATTGAAGTATGCCAAAAAAACGTTTTCCGAAAATGACTTGGCATTTTTGTTGTTTTTCCACTGTATAAAAGTTTTATAGGCCGCTACGTATTTCTCCTTAGATTTTGGTGGCAACAGGCTATCACTCGCGTTTCGTGCCTCGATGAGTATTTCCGGCGGAGTCAAACCTACGTATTGCTCTTCTTCCCGTGAAGTCGACATTTTTGTTATTAATCACAACGAAAATGATAGCAAGTAAGTATTGGAAAATGACGAGCTGGTTTGTATTTTCGCGCGCCGCGCCAGCGATTCGCGCGCAGGTTTAAATAAATGCGCTGGAAAAACTGCTAGACAATAAAGCCTATAAAAAAAACACAAAATAATAGGTATTTTTGTTTTATTTTTGTTCTGAATACGTACCTATTAAAAACATTATAAGGTTAATATGTAAGTAGCGAAAAATATGAAATAATATATGATGAAATATGTTCATCATATTTTATGTAATAAATATTATGCATAATATAAAGGCATGAAAGTCTCTTTGATGAGATTAAAAAAGCGCACATCCTCTGCTCGGGTGAAATAGTAGATAGTTCATACTAATGCCATGTAGGCACATAGTCCAGCTTCAATAAATAAGTACACAAAAGTTTTATTAAGATTACCTACATTAGGTACTTCGTAAAAAATAAAAGCATTTTCATTTGTGTAGAGAATATGGCCAGACTAATTTTTTTAACGTTAACTAGACAGTTAACGCCCCGGTTTGCGTTATTATGTTTTACAAAAATAAAAAGCTTCACCAAAGTCAATTTCTACAATATAATTCCATGCCGCCATGATAGTACTTACTAACTCCATACTGCCATGTCATAGGACTGGTATAGGTACTAGGTACTCCGACTAGTAAATAGTTATCTGTGGCATTACAGCACTAGTTCGTTATGGTAAAGTAAAAAGCACGCGTTTTTAATACACTGCATTATGAATCTAAAAGCGGTTCAATAAGAGCCACTTTACGAGCAAGTGTGTTGAAAATTTTTTTTTTTACTTTTTTGGGTACGCTTGTTTGGGTTTTATTTCTTCTATACTGTATTTGTTTTCGACAGTATCTGCAATTTGATACTGACACTGTTTTTTTTTGTAATTTTGTTCAAGGTGGTGTTTATATAATTAAATATTATAAATAAATATTAACTATTTTAGATATAAAATCAAAATCAAAACTCATGTATTCAAAGTTTCAAACTAGGCTGAAAATCTGCACTTTTCGAACGTGAAATTACATAAGATGCACTGCGAACCGCTTGGGGAACTGCCCCAAGCGGTTCGCAGTGCATCTGCACTGGCAAAGTAAGCTACCATTTTTTTTTCGTAAGCAAACGAGCAGCAATACCTACAACTATATGCAAAACAATCAACAATACGCAACACAAAAACGTCAAACCTATTAGTATAATAATAATATGCAATAAATAAAGGACGGATTTAAAACGAGGGCCATAGATGAATCCTGAGCGACGCGAGTGATTCATGCCCTCGATATAAATCCGTTTTATTCAAGAGTTGCATACTATACTTTATACCATGACTACGAGAAAAAGAAAGAGAAGATAGTGGGCTGAGTCTTGTATCTTGCGATGCTTGCCAGTGCCAGTTGAGGTTCCAGTGAGTTGGAACCGGGTGCCGCATAGTTCACAGTGGGTCGGAACTGTCTGACCCACTGTGAACTATGCGGCACCCGGTTAAACACCAAAACACCAAAACAGTCCCTCCTTGGACATCCGTCCTTTATTCATTGCATATTATACTAATAGGTTTGACGTTTTTGTGTTGCGTATTGTTGATTGTTTTGCATAAATAGTTGTATTGCCGCTCGTTTGCCCAAGGATTGCTGTCGGATAGTCTTATATATGTTAATCGCTCGGTAAACTCTTATACCGCGATGTAGGATTTGTGACGTCAGATCTTTGATGCTGTAAATCTTATTCTGCGGATAAAATTTATTCGTGTTTGGTCGAATCCGCCCTTAGAGGGGGAATGGTATAAATTAAATTATTTGCCTTATGTCAGCCAGCACACGCCAATATACCCACAAAAAAACCGGCCAAGTGCGTGTCGGATCACGCACAATGAAGTGTTCCGTAGCTGGGATGAACTTATCCCAAGAACAAACTTAACATTGTAGTTGAAAAACATGTTCTCCCATACAAAATGTAGAAGGTAGAACATGAACAATAAAAAGTTGGTCAATAATTACTCGTTAACTAGTAGAGCTTACTTAGCTGTGATAGTTTTCCTTTTAATTTCGTTATATATACTACTGCTGTGAATTTTTTCACATATCCAGAACTTACCGTTTAGCTGGCGGGGGGGGGGGGGGGGGGGATACTTGACTCTGACAAAAGTTAGCACTTTAAAGCTTAATATTTCGGAGACGGATCCTTCAATCCAAAAATGGTTTAAACAACCTCAGAATATTTTTGAACGAGCTTTCTAACGATACCCCACACCATGGGTTATACGAAAAAAAATGATATCCCCACTTTACATATGTAGGGGAGGTACCCTAAAAAATATATTTTTCAACACACTTGCTCGTAAAGTGGCTCTTATTGAACCGCTTTTAGATTCATAATGCAGTGTATTAAAAACGCGTGCTTTTTACTTTACCATAACGAACTAGTGCTGTAATGCCACAGATAACTATTTACTAGTCGGAGTACCTAGTACCTATACCAGTCCTATGACATGGCAGTATGGAGTTAGTAAGTACTATCATGGCGGCATGGAATTATATTGTAGAAATTGACTTTGGTGAAGCTTTTTATTTTTGTAAAACATAATACCATACGCAAACCGGGGCGTTAACTGTCTAGTTAACGTTAAAAAAATTAGTCTGGCCATATTCTGTTACAAATGAAAATGCTTTTATTTTTTACGAAGTACCTAATGTAGGTAATCTTAATAAAACTTTTGTGTACTTATTTATTGAAGCTGGACTATGTGCCTACATGGCATTAGTATGAACTATCTACTATTTCACCCGAGCAGAGGATGTGCGCTTTTTTAATCTCATCAAAGAGACTTTCATGCCTTTATATTATGCATAATATTTATTACATAAAATATGATGAACATATTTCATCATATATTATTTCTTATTTTTCGCTACTTACATATTAACCTTATAATGTTTTTAATAGGTACGTATTCAGAACAAAAATAAAACAAAAATACCTATTATTTTGTGTTTTTTTTATAGGCTTTATTGTCTAGCAGTTTTTCCAGCGCATTTATTTAAACCTGCGCGCGAATCGCTGGCGCGGCGCGCGAAAATACAAACCAGCTCGTCATTTTCCAATACTTACTTGCTATCATTTTCGTTGTGATTAATAACAAAAATGTCGACTTCACGGGAAGAAGAGCAATACGTAGGTTTGACTCCGCCGGAAATACTCATCGAGGCACGAAACGCGAGTGATAGCCTGTTGCCACCAAAATCTAAGGAGAAATACGTAGCGGCCTATAAAACTTTTATACAGTGGAAAAACAACAAAAATGCCAAGTCATTTTCGGAAAACGTTTTTTTTGGCATACTTCAATGAACTTGCAAATAAATACAAGCCCAGCTCGCTTTGGTGTATCTATTCCATGTTAAAAAGCACTGTTATGACCAAAAATAACATTGTAAACAAAATTCCATCTTAGCACTCATTACATTTACTGATCACCACAGACTATATAGAGAAAAAAAAAAAAAAGTACTCTGTGATCAACGTTAGTTACGTTGATCACAGAGTACTTTTTTTTTTTTTTTCCTTTGTCAAAACGTTAGTCGTAGACTGCGTTCCGAATTACGATGTAAATGTAATGAAATCCAATCGATTTGAGCGTGCTTACACCCGTTCCGAATAAGCTTGAGCGGGATAACTTATGTTTGTTCTGTGAACCGTTATTTGGCTGTGTTGTTATAGGCATTTTTTCGAAATTGTGATTCTGGCTACCGTCGCCACCTAACCAAAAAAGAGGAAGAAATTTGTGGCTATACACAAAGAAATAAGTAATGTTTTAAGTTTTGACGTTGGGCGAGCACTGATATGCTGGGGCCACATTGTCGCGATAAGACAAACTATACTGCGCGCGCTCTCTCTCGCACACAGCTCGACGTCTCGCTGAATAAAAGAGAGCCCGTGGAGTTAAGTTCGCTTTATCGCGACAATGTGGCCCCAGCATTAGCACATTCACTAGCGTTCCAAATTGATGACAGCCCTCAGCTTTCATAATCATATCATAACTAAATTGGAACGCAAAATATTGATGTGAGAAGTGTGGGCGATTAGGGCATATATCGGAATGCGGTCGTATAGTTTTTCGGAGGCGGCGCGCGATTCCATGCCATGTCCATGCCGACTGAACGGAATGTTGCCATTATTTATTATATTTTATTTAACCATTTACAATTTGATTACTGTACTTATAGTAATATAGTGTTTATTTTTCTGCTGAAAATCCAATACACGCATTTTTCAGTCTTTCAAAATATTATTTTGTTTTTATACATTTTTTAATAGGTGTAGGCTGTTTAGCGGGTTTGCCAGTTGCCAGTGCCTTTATTTACAACTGCGGAAAAACAAAACCGTCGCGCCATTTTCCATACATATTTGTTCCCGGTTTCGCTGTGTGGTTATTTTCATAGACTATTACATATTTAAAATAATATTATCAATACGAAATCTAAAGTAACACCAACCTACGTTGAAAAGTTTTTAAAAGAAGCTCCGGATAATCAGTACATGGCAACAATGGTCAGTTGAACTTTATAATTACGTTATTGTAGCATACATTCTTACAAGTCTGTTTATTTCCTCGCAAGTGTGTTGAAAAACGTCGTATGAAACGCGAGTGCGTTGATCATTACACTCTCGACTACCTTATCGCGCTCGCCTGCGGCTCGCGCGGACAATACCGTCTCGTGTGTAATGACCAACACCGCACACTTGTATCATAATGTACTATTTCATGCTCAAATTACAGCTTTTTAGTACTAACAGTCTCTGCGCTAAGCCGGGGACAGACAGACAGACAGACGGACATGGCGAAACTATAAGGGTTCCTTGTTTACTACGGAACCCTAAAACCATCGAAATCCATACTCAAGCGAAAAAAATTAAAAACTAAAAACATAAACAGAACTTAATCGAATAAAAGCCAATGAGGTATTAACGTTAGTACAATAATATGATAAAAGCCTCCATGCAAGCATTGAGGTATTATTGTAAGTACCTACGTTAGTACTAACGTAGGTACTTACAATAATACCTCAATGCATGCAAGCATATAATATAGGGCGTGCCCACTTACTATAAAACCCAACTCGAAGTCACAAAAATGATAAAATAGAACCATGGAAGTAAAATAAATAAACAGCGAATAACAATAACAAAACCATGGACAGCAAGACGACCAGTCACCACGAGCAGCACACGTTCAGGAGCATAACGCAAAGATCAGCCATCACACCCCTCGCTATATTTGAGGGAAGGAGGCAACCCGACCCCCGACGGTACAGCAAGCAGTGACATAACATGACATGGCTAAGGGAGGGAGGGCCTTGCTATACGGACAGATCAGGCAAACAATAAAAAAGTTCTATATTTCAGGTGTCGCAGTTACTATCAAATAACAAGGCAAACGGTTTCCCACTCCTATAGTTAATTCGTCCATTTTAAAAATGTATCCACTGATTCTGTTCCTGTTATAGAATATTCTCGGGAAACGGTCCCATCTGTCCTGCAGTTAGAAGAGCGGGTTTCAGTTGCGGTTTGACACTACATGCAGCTGCTGTCGATTTGCTTCCGCCTGTAAACCGCGACAGAAAATCACGTAGGTAACGTAGGTACCTAACTAGTTTACGGTAGGTATATTAAATTGTGTGTACGTTCTGCGACGGTTTTTGAACCTATACCCGCTGTGGGAGGACCGTCCGTGTAAATAGAGCGTTGTCACGACCAACCACTATTATCATCATTATTAAGTCAAGATTTTTCATCAAACATCAACCACTCACCAACCATCAAAGAATTTACACACATGTATGTCACAATCACAACATTTTATTTGATTATGTATGAGCTTTATGTATTATCCTACAAAATACAATAGACGTAGATATGTTTAGTAACCTATTCCACTTAACTATTCTTAAAGAGTCTTAAAAAACCCTGTAAGAAATCGACACGCTGAGCAGCGTCCAGCGCTCGGCGTGTTAACACGTCGTGTACGGGCGACAAGTCAATCGTCAATCGTCATTCTGAGTATGCCTCGTTGAGAGGTGAAACACGTGTCGATTTCTTACAGGGTTTTTTAAGAGGGTGCATCCAAAAAGTTGGCAACGTCGTAAATAGCTGTCAAATATTTACCTGTTTCGATTAATTTGGAAATAATACTGTATGGAAATAAGAAATGTGGCTAACCAATTGACTAGAATATTAATAATGAATTGCAATTATAACATTGAATTTGATGTTGTACCCGTTTTAGGTGAAAAAAAGGCATTTGGAAAGTTACCAAATACTTTTTTTACATCTAAAACTAACTATTCGGTGTTACGATATTAATTATTGCATTTCATAATCAATATTCTAGTTCGCTAGTTAGCCACATTTTTTATTTCCATACAGAAATATTATCAAATTAATCAAAACAGCGAAATATTTGACATGTATTTGCGACGTTGCCAACTTTCAGAATAAACCCTCTTAAGACTCTTTAAGAATAGTTAAGCTGAATAGGTTACTAAATATATCTACGTCTATTGTATTTTCTTATAATGGATTTCCGCCAAGTCACGCCTGAATCAATTAACTATCTTGTATTATCCTGCCTTGTATTATTAATCTACCTATAATTTAAAAACGAGCGGTTCGAGCAATTTACCAGCTAGGTGCCAGAGTTTCTCTGAGAGATTTTTTTAAAGATATTGGTATTCTAACGGTGGCATCACAATTCATCTTCGCGAACATCATATATATAAGCAAAATATACACTTATACACTAAAAACAGTGATATTCATAATGTTAACACCAGAAATAAAGACAAATTAAGATCTCCATTTCACCGGTTTCATAAGGTGCATAACTCATTTTCTGAGCTTGGTATAACCTTGTATAACAAGCTACCCTCTTCTTTGTTAGATTTGCCTTTTAATGCGTTTAAAGCTAAAGTAAAATCCAACCTTTGTTCAAAGGCATACTATTCTATCAACGACTACTTAAATGATAAGAATAGTTGGTCGCTGTGATTAACTCAAGACAATGTTTATGTTCTTTCTCCAGAATTAGTTTACCTACTGACAGGTATATGAGTACATATAATTGTTTATTTTATTTGACTGTGTATGCCAATTTATTTTTATTATTTATTTATTGTTGACATGATCTACTCATTATAATGTTTTTTCATGAGTTGTATTGCAATAATATATGTAGTTAGCTAGCGACCTCGACAATAATTGATCATATTGTAATTAACTTTTTATTTATTTTACTTCGATGGTCCTAGTTTATCATTTATGACTTCCATTTACTGCGATATGTGGGCGGGCACGCCCTTTATGCCTGGAGGCTTTTATCTAGATATTAAGTTCGGTTTACCTTTAGTTTTTTTAATTTCTGCTTGAGTATTAGTTCTCGATGTTTTGGTTGGTATATTGGCGTGTGCTAGCTGACATATGGCTGTTCATTAAATGTATGTTTTGCGAAACTATTGTATAGAATCATTTTTTCTAACTGAACAGACAGCTGTGCTGCTGGGGAGTTTGTTGCGCCACTTCTTCTTCCCAGCTAAAGCACTAGGAAGTGGTGACGGGTGGGCGTTTTGGGGGACTGTCTTATGTAATTTTGACGTTCAAAAAGTGCTGATTCTCAGCCTAATTTGAATAAATGACTTTTGATTTTGATTTTGATATATTATCTTCATTTATTAAAACGGACACACCCTATGTGTTTATTACTCAAGCGTATATGGCACTCGTGGGTTGCAGCTGAAAATCAGCGTCAGGTGGTACACTTGTGTTGTCATCTGACAACGCGAAACAGCCGCGCGGTCAGGTTATTCATTCTCAGCTTTTTTTTTAGGCATGCAACGATGATATTTGTTTGGCAGTGACGAATGTGCTGCGCTGCGCCTCGCCAGATGTGCGCCGGCCCTTACTCAAGTTTTCTCACAACTGTTGTTATTTCAGACATAGGGACTTATAGCCATTCTGTAATAGATTTAGTACATTCATTGACTATAGTTTCATAAGCATTAATAGGTACTTTAAACATCATGGTACAGTTAGAGCTACGCTTGCCGCAAACGGTCCAAGGTGAGGTGGTGGACATCCATTACATATCGATACGGTCCCGGCTGTCATTCGTAGATCTCCGACCGCCGTTATGGATAGTCAGAAGCGCAAAAGTCTGACAACCAGTCTTATCAAGGGGTATCTTGTTACCCAGTCACTGGGTTGTGGAGGTCAGATAGGCAGTCGCTCTATGTAAATTACTGGTATTCAACATCCGGTTAGACTGGAAGCCGACCCCAATATAGTTGGAAATGGGCTAGGCAGATTGATTGATCATGGTACAGTTATCTGCAAATGGAATTATTGGATAATTAAAATTTTCGGGCGGTGGCAGTGGGACAACATTGGCTAAAAATAAAATAATAAATAATGAAATACATAAAATGTAAGTTAAAAATAATGGGCCCAATATACTACCTTGAAGGATACCAAACCTGCAGTCTTTCCAGCGCACCACATTGTGTCTCTTACCCGTGACATTATGATGATCTGAAAGAAATAAGCCAGATGTGTTATTTCTCTCTAATTGCCCTGTGATATCCAAAAACATGCCTTTTTGTTTTTTCTACGGGGAAGTCCTCATGGATACCTTCCGTCTGGGTTACGTACTCCCCAGACGGAGATTATTAATGGGTTATGTATGTATAATGTACAACGTGTAATAATGAAATAAAACATTTTAATTTTTTTATGTCAGGCTCCTACCGATGCCGACTAAAACCGATCCTTCTACTATCTCGACAAGAAACCATGACTTTTTACAAGGGTTTTACAAGACTTAAGATACTTTTTATCCCGGTGGTACGTTTCCGAGGGATAATTTCCATACTCCACGCCGGAGAACCCGCGTGCAAAAGCTAAGTTATTATGATATCGTTGATTGGCACTTGTTAAGTTAGGCTGTCTAACTTTTGAATAAGGACAAGGGATTCGGAGTTAATGGCCTACCTTCAGAAATACGAGTGAGAGGCACTGAAATAGAAGAAGAAGAACTTTTGGATACTATTAATGAGTTTCTCGGATTCTGTTTACCCACTTAGAAAAAAGCGATTGCATAGTGCATAGTGACAGTATGAACGAATTTACCAAAAATTACAAATATATTGAAAGTTCATGTAACTTTTGATATAACTATGATATTACCAGTTGGAGTAAAGATGTTGGTTCCCACAACAATATAAATAATAACTTAATAGAAACCTCATTTATCCAGTGTCAAAAATGTAGGCCCCATTGGATCTCTCAAATTGGTAGCTGAACAAACTAAATATTTTATTTGTTTAGTCTTGTATCGACAAAATAAAATATTATGCCTAGAAAATCATGCCAACAAAGGTTTGTTGTATAGCTGTAAACATAGAGCTTTATCTTCCTGCTTCTTAACCGTCGATTCAGGTAGATGTGAAGTCGTTTTATGGCCAAAAATTGCTTTCCGATACTATTTCGTCATGTTGTGTACCGGAAATTCCTCCACGAATCGCATCTGATGTGAGGGTGCATTCGACAGCTGATAGGCCTAATACAATCTCGTTGTATAGCTAGACTCTTTACATTGAGCGTCAAGTCATTGAACGAAGGGCGGGGGCGCGCATGCGTAACTGATACCTACCAATTTGGGTTGCCATTCACCACAACTAACGAATTCGTGGTGGAAAATATGCCAAAATTGTATATTTTTATCATGTATTGCATGATCAATTTTTGTGATATCGTGTGGGCAGCCTCAGTTCCATTCAACATTCAAAATGTAAGAGTTGATTCAAATTTACAGCAAACTGAAAGCTTTGTATGCTATGTCATTATTTTTATTAAATTTAGATCTAAATGTAGTATCTATACTTATAACAAACATATTTTTTTCATAATTTCTTTCAATTAATGTTTAATTCTTATATATCCGAAAATAACAAACTGGAAAATTATTGAAGGAAGTCAAATGCAAATTGGAAAAAGCATTTGACTTGAGAGATGTGGGTTCTCCTCATCACTCACTGCTACAATTCCCCCATAATTATATGGGAAGAGATAATGCTATCCCAAGAAACTTATATGGATAATTTGATAGAAAGATTAACATGGGAGAATGTAAACCCATGACTACGCCAATGAAGCCAGCTCTGAAGTTAGAGAAAAATGAGAATGAAGATGAGAAGGACAAGTTTCCATATCAAAAACTGATTGGTTCCGAAAGAACCTAGTTGTCGCAACAAGGCCAGACATAATGTTTACTAAACAGTAAGTACAACAACTGTTATGACCAAAGTCATTGGTAAGCAGCAAAAAGAGTTATACGTTACCTAAAAGGAACGAAGAAAATATTTTTATGATACAAGAAAACAGGAACGTTAATGGCACGGCATGCACAATCGATAACCGATCTTAAACAGGTTATATTTTAAAGTATGTTGGTGGTTTAAATAGATACGAGACTAAGAAACAGAGAGTGGTCGCATTGTCAACAGCTGAAGCCAAATACATGGCAATGACAGAAGCGACAAAGGAAGCTTTGCATTTGAAACATTTGCTAGAAGACATTGGAGTGCCACAACAAACAGTCCTAATTTACAATGATAAATTATTTATAGCTGCGCAAAAATTATCAAACAATATGATTACAGGAAAAAGGTCAAAACATGTTAGCATAAAGGAACATTTTATAAGAGATTGTGTCCAAAAGTGACAATTCGCTACAAGGACAAAGAAAATATGGAGGCAGATATTTTAACAAAGGCACTGCCACAACCAAGGTTGTTCAAATGGCTAAAAATGATGGGAATGGGAGTCACTCAGAGCTAAAGATCATATTCGTGACCGGACTGTTATAGATAATGTTGTTTCTATGACGTCAAGGAAAATAAAAAGTTTTAAATTATTTTCATTCAATATAATAGTTTGTTTAAAAAAATGTGAATTTATTGTTTTGAACTTTTCAAGGGTACAGAAAGCTTTTCCGGAGCTTGCAACCCGTTTGAGAGGAGTCCTGTCAGCCCACCATTGCGTATCATATACTAGTCTATGTTGCGTTTTTCGTTAGTGTGGGAAGGCGTCGTGTTGTGTTTTGACGCGACACGCGGTAGCGGAGCGCGGCCGTATGGCGCTGCGGCGCTGGTGATTCAGTCGTGTGGCGCGCGCGTTAGCGGCCACTGTTCTCCCAGTGCTCATGCGAGTGCAGTGTCGACGCGATGAAGTGGCGCGCGGCGCCTTCCCGCGCCAAAGAGCGCGCCAATATCAGTTTCTTCATCTTCATCATGTTCTTTGCGGTGTTTGGTGTCATAATCCTCACTGAACTGCTGCCGCTGGAACGGCCGAATGAGCCCACAAGATCCCGTAATGAACATCTGCAGGTCAGGAACCCTGTATTTTTTTTTTTCATGATTCTGACTGTAGCAGGATGACATTCAATAATTGATAGAAGCAGCTTGACCATGAACTGGTACATGACATAATATTCATGCTAATTGGTAAAAATTGTATTCGGTCCAGATAATAAGGAAAATATAGTACGTATTGTACACAATCCATTTGTTTGCAACATACATATAGCGGCTGCTGAAGTTACAAAATAATAAACTGTCCATATTGTGGGTATATCTTTAATAGAAATGTAGGAAATCTGTTGAAATAAATATAGGTACTAAAATGAGTAACTACTCAAAAGGACAATACAATAAGATAGTCTCAGAGCACAGCAAAGCACGGTTAAATCGTATTAGAGCAACATTTAGAGACATACTAAAAATATTAACGGTTAAGATGCCCAAATGGCGATGTCTGAAGAGATCCACATTGAGCTCAACACGTATTTGAAGGGTTTGTTTGGATGCGAACCCGTTTGACTTATGAATATGAATGCTGAAGCTTAATAATTGTCCAATTCTTAGCAGCAGTATGAAAACGGTATGGCTTTGAGCTTTGTTTGATAATACATTCCTTACGTAGGCTTTGTTTTGATTGGGAGCTGAGCAAATATTTACGTCAGCGAATTTATTGTAAGTGTTCCATTCAGTGGCACTACAAATAGGAGTCGAGGGTTTTTTCTCGTGTCTAGATCACCGTAGGTTACATAGCAAACCTAAAGCTAAGCATAGGTAAGCTCTATAGCAGTTTGTTGCAGTGTTTAGATATTGATTGTTGGCATGATATTTATTTTCAAAACGGCTTGGATTATGAATATTTGGGTAATTTTTAGCATACATTATATTTTGGAAGTGATTTATACTATACAGCCATGTTGGTTGTGAGTGGCGTTTATGGGCTTACATACCTTTTTCGCTTGAAATATAACAACAATGCACTTATTTGTTGCTGTTTGACACCAGCCTTTTTCCGTCAAGCTTTCACAAATATGTGCAAGTAGTAAGTACTAATATTTTTCCAAATGATAATACCTATTCTACTTCTTCATCGAATCTTTCCAACAACATTTGTTAATATATATCCACGTATCTGTTGGGTATTCTGAATACTAATATTGTATCTAAGTACTTAAAAGATTTCTGGCTGCATCTAAAAATTATACACCTATTGAAACTGTTGCATTTTTAAACTTCCGATACTTCCAGTAAAAATCGTGCGAAGCAGGGGCAGGTCGCTAGTATATATAATAAAATATATTTATAACAATAGCAGGCCATTGTTGCACAAAATAACGCGACTGTCGAGGAGGGAGTCGTAGTGCATGATGTCTTATACTTAAAAAGCAGGTTGGTGACCGTAGAACCTGTTTTTGCGAACTAGTGACCCTGACGTTGTCCGCAAGTCTGGAACACGTATATGATGTTGCATAAATTATTTTAATTAATATTTTTTAAATTTCAGTCAGGGTGGCTAGCCAATTTACGTCAAGCCTGACTGGCTTGACGTATTTAATACGTCTTTGGATTTGTTAAACCTATCAAATTGCAATTTCTGTCATATCCAATCAAAAATTTTACGGCCGGACCAGTCGGACCAGTCTTTACAGCCCTGTTATTTTTTTTTACTACAGAAGTCTTATTTAACGCAATTCAAAAAAAGAAGGAGGTTTTCAGTTCGTCGGAATCTTTTTTTTTAATGTATGTTCCCCAATTGCTCGAAGACGGCTGGACCGATTTGGAACTTCTTTTTTGTTGAAAAAGATATTATAATTCCTAGATGGTCCCATTGTCATCAGGTCAGGATCTGATCATGGGATCCTGGAGAAATTGAGGTAACTCTTCAAATATTATAGGCACACATATAGCGATTTGGGTATTTTTATAGTAACTCGTGCAATTGCTTTCGGATGGTGAAGTGGATCTGATGATGAAGACCACAGATGGCCATCGGAACTACTCAATAATAAGTATTTCACGGGTTGCGATTCGATTACTTTAATATGGTTGCCAAGCAATTTATGGTCGTCATAATGCATATTATGACGACCATAAAACTCCTCCAGAGAACTCTTCAACAATTAACATCCCATTTTTTTAAATTTCAGTCAGGGTGGCTAGCCAATTTACGTCAAGCCTGACTGGCTTGACGTATTTAATACGTCTTTGGATTTGTTAAACCTATCAAATTGCAATTTCTGTCATATCCAATCAAAAATTTTACGGCCGGACCAGTCGGACCAGTCTTTACAGCCCTGTTATTTTTTTTTACTACAGAAGTCTTATTTAACGCAATTCAAAAAAAGAAGGAGGTTTTCAGTTCGTCGGAATCTTTTTTTTTAATGTATGTTCCCCAATTGCTCGAAGACGGCTGGACCGATTTGGAACTTCTTTTTTGTTGAAAAAGATATTATAATTCCTAGATGGTCCCATTGTCATCAGGTCAGGATCTGATCATGGGATCCTGGAGAAATTGAGGTAACTCTTCAAATATTATAGGCACACATATAGCGATTTGGGTATTTTTATAGTAACTCGTGCAATTGCTTTCGGATGGTGAAGTGGATCTGATGATGAAGACCACAGATGGCCATCGGAACTACTCAATAATAAGTATTTCACGGGTTGCGATTCGATTACTTTAATATGGTTGCCAAGCAATTTATGGTCGTCATAATGCATATTATGACGACCATAAAACTCCTCCAGAGAACTCTTCAACAATTAACATCCCTGCATCGGGTTACTACCTTCCAATCATTGCAACCTATAGCACTTTCTTAGTCTAAAGTTTTGGGGGTCCCACTAAGAATTGTTGCTTATTCTTCTGTTAAAAGTTTACGAAGACAATGTACCTAATACAATAGACGTAGATATATATTGCAACTTATTCCGCTTAACTATTCCTAAAGAGTCATAAAAAAACCCTGTAAGAAATCGACACGTGTCCGACAACTCTGAACGAGGCATCCCTAGGATGACGGCTGAATCAATTAACCAATATTTTATGTAGGTACCTACCATGTTCTTAGGCCCCATAATTATGTCTTTTTAAAATCGCCAAGTTGCCATGTAAATGGTTTGTCAAGTTTAGATAGGTTTTATAACGAAAGTAGGCATATAACAATTTCAAACAATCCTTTGTAACTCCTTTTTTAAATCCAGCAATGCTTGGAAGTCACTAGAAAACTGGAACTACTCTTTTACAAGCTTGCTAGGTTAGTTAGGTTAATGTGTTTTAGCCTTGTTTTCTACAGAAAAGCTTTTTCCATTCACGCTACGTGTTAGTTTTCGTTGAAGGAGCGTGAGAAACAAAAGTTTAGCTACTTCCATCTTAGTACTCATTAGTAAGACGAATTCATTAAAACGTTTTTTCTCTTTTTTTGCGTTTCAATTTGTTTAAAAGCATCCTTTCTAATATCGTTTACACTACTATGCATTTGTTTGTTGGTGTTGGGAGTACCATAATTTTACCAATTTCGAAGACTTTCAATATTAAATTGCGTGAATGTGAGATAAGCTGTTTATTAAAAGATGATAATAAGGTTCGAAGTTTAGCATTTAATAGCTCCCGTTGAATAATTTAATGTTAATAAGAAGCTTGAAGACAATAATCTCTGTCAGAGATGGTCGTTGATCATCAAGTCACATCTTTGCTGTATCGTGTTATCGTTTAAATAAACGAAAGTACAGATTATCTCTGCCTGTGAATTTGAGTAGGTAGGTACTTGGGTTAATCATATTGTCTAGAGCATGTTAGCGTCAATCAGGTTGTAGCTGTAGATTATTAAGTGTAGGCTTGCGATGCTAATAGGTCGTGTCTAGTTGTACCGCGTAGCGTAGCTATAAAGTACTCGTAGGATTCCCTAACTAGCATGACAACCATAGAAACGGGTTTTCTGCGGTTTTGTCGACGGATGACTAGACAAAGAGACAGAGTGTGATTGATTATATGCCATTTTGTCTGTTCTGCCGTCGACAAAACCCGTTTCTATTGTGGCGCGTGCTGTTCATGTTACTAGTGCTGTTATTAGGCAATCATTACTGTAAAGTACTACTACAACAATACAACACAACAATACACAACAACAATAATAAACAATATACTATTACAATTTAGTATATTAGTCTACAGCATAGTTTGTTGAACACCTGTTGCCAGGCACATAAGCTAGTCCGGATGTATAGTGCGTAGGGAGGAACCTAAGTGAATTTTCTACGTTGGTTGATCGAATTTTCAATGTCCACGTCCGGTCCGCTCCATTTTCGACCGAACGGCAAATGCAATTTGGGAGTTATAAATTGCGTTGTGTACCTATTAAGTGATATACGAACTGATACCAGTTGTGGCATTTATGGTATCAGATCATTTAGTGATGTAAATATTATGCTTCTTTTTTAATGGTAGTGGGAAAACAACAAGGTCGTTAGGTCTGACTTAAAGTATGATTCAGAACCCCACCGAAAGATTCCATAACAGATATAGGTCAAGCTAAAAAAAGCGTTTTAATAAGTATGTATAAAACAGCAAACCTGATTTGCATAAAATTTATGTTGCGTCTTGCATATCAGTTAGTCCGCATTGAACTTGATATCTCTATGTTAGATCCGTTGCTCAATGAAGTAGGTATTACAAATTGTAAAGATGATTTAATAACTAAAACAATTTTATTATACCTGTCTGCATGGTCAGTCCCTCTGAAGGAAGAACTTCTTACAGATCCGTCTGACTAAAATCCTTACCATGTCTTTGAAGGCCGGAGAGATTAAGTACCTACTACTTGAGGCAAATCGTTAAAATAAAGATAAACAGTCTGGGGCCTGAGTGTCTGTTAATCGAAGCTGTTAATCGTTGATACTCGCATGATGACTACTGACCTGCAGCAGATCAATCTTAGATATAAAGTGAATGATCAGTGAATAGTTTAGAAGGCCTGCTACAGCAGTCTTCGCGCCTATCTGCGGCTATTACTTAGTCCTCAACTACTCAGTTCCTCACCGTTACATAAGCATCAGTTAAATAAAACCGGCCAAGTGCGTGTCGGGCACTTTTTTCTTTTTTCCTTTTACAAGTAAACAAAATACTTGTCGAGAAAACTAATTAACTTGTTAATGTTGCTAGGATGACACTAATTAGTTGGCCTATTACTTACTGAAAACAATAAAGCAGAGGACGGTGTGTTCAGCAGATTTATGTACCCAGTTACGGTGCGTTTTTGCGATAAGTACTTACAAACACGTTTTAGCTTCTGTACACTTGAATTGTGTCAACAGATATGCAGACAGGCTTTTCTAGGATAAAACTTCCGTCAGTTCGAATGACACTAAGACTTTCTAGAGATAACCAGTTGAATTCACAAATTGTTGCGTCTCGCTCGTGGCCATATCTAAACTGGGCACATAAAAAATCATCTGCTTTTGAAAACGCGAACAAATTTCTCTTATTTTATGAAAACAAAGATAAGTATTCAAATATTTGTTCCTTTTAAGGCAGTGCTACACTTTATCGGTAGCGGTAAATAGCAAGGCTAGGTAAACAAACATCCATATTCGAGTGCAGGATCATGTGTTCAGGTTTTTCGCTGGATGGTCGGTAATGTTTGAAGAACTTGTGTACCTACCTACTAGTGACCCTTTCGACCTTCGTATCGACATAACATGACCGTTACGTATTGACTCGAAAGGTTGGGCAGAAGTGTACTGTTTGCCAATGACCTCATTAGGGACAAGTAACCCCACCTTGTAATAATGATAGCCAATCATATGCAGCAATTTTCATGATGATTAATTACAGTTTTATATTTAACAAGCTGCTGCCCGCGGCTTCGACGGCGGGGTCTCAATTTTCTAAAATAGTACCTAGCCTAAGTTACTCCATATAATAATATCATCGTGGGCCGAGGCGAATCCGAGGCACACATACGTAAGTCCATCAATGCCTGGTTGCAGCCAAAGCGCGTATAGTACCTACTTTTCTCAATCAATTCCAGAATCAATGACGAACAACGACAATTTTTCACGCGCTAATAAGTTCATTTGTTATGCTTTACTTTAAACAGCTCTATTTGTAAGCCAAATCGAAATTTAAATAAAATGTTTGATAAGTTATCTCCTTGGTTGCCATGTGTCGAAGTAAAAAGTTGGTTCCGTTTTTAATTATCACGATAGATAAGAGTTTAGTTATTGTCATACTAACATTGCCGGCCGACAGCTCGCAAGTATTTGACCAGTACCGCTTTTTTGTCATAACCTTTTGACATTGAGATGGGGCAGTAAGGGCACCTACCTACCTTAACTGTTGTAGCTACAGGAAAACGGTCTTAGGAGACTGTTTTAATTTAAAAAAAAACTCGTGCCATACAAGTCTAAACGTTCTAAAATAGAAGGACATTTTTCTCAGAGTTGCAGAAATCACGAGCAACAAACTATCACAATTTTGTTCTCTAAGTAAATAAAATTATAACGGGTTTTCCGTCGAAATCCGAAGTTGAATTTTTTTTTGTTCATTTTCGGCCAGTTGTGTATTGGCCAGTCTATCCATAATAAAAAAGTAAGTTAGGAGTTTAGGAGTCTCATTTCGTACGAAATGTATGAAAACGTTTTTTTGTGACTATTGACTTTTCTTGTTAAACCTCAGTTGGTCCAATAGAGTTTTTGGATCCATAGAAGAAACAGGATCGACTGCTATCAAAAAAAGTATTGGTGAAAATGGCCCATTTTCTTACTGACTGTATTTTTTTTTCCGGTGAATTGTGGATCTATATTTCTCAAGAAAATAAGGGCATCTCCTAAGACCGTTTTTCTGTAACTACATCGATTAAGGTCTCAACAATCCACGCTGTATTAGATACATAGGCTGAAGTGTATGATTCCGGTTTGTTGAACTAGTTTCTCATGAGGTGTCAAGTTTCAGAACGACTACTGACTGCAACTGCAACGTACAGTCATAAGCATTAATTTAATATTATGTAGGTACACACATAGAAGAAAAAATAAGGGATTTTCACGTGGACTATCGATTGCAACTTTGAGACAAGACGTATTTCATAATAGTATGGGTTCCGAAATACTATGTTCGTAACAACATAAAATTATGGCTAAGTGTAATAGTGCTCGTGACTGTACCTACTCATGATTCAGGTTCAAACTAATTATTATGTACCTAAACATGAACGAATAGGTCTCGCATGTAATAAAATGCTTAATTGTTTTATCACAAATTAGTAAGTAGTTATATAATATTGAACTTGTGTTTCCCGGTATGGGTAATAGTCCACATTAAAATCATTTTCTGCACCCTAATTGCGTAGTACACGATCAATCACAATCTGAATCATTGCTTGAAACAGATTGCTAATCCATGCCTCCATAATTTCTCTAAATCTGCTCAACAACGTAAATAACGGAATGAATGTTGTTGAACTGTTAAAATGTAACACATTAGTCTTAATCGTGTACGAAAAGGTGTTACCTACGCAATTAGGTAGCTGGTCGATGTTGTTTAAGAAAAATAAGTGATTTTACTAGGACAGACAATAGGCACGCATAAATATTCTGTGTTGGCCGTTAAGTTTCATCCAATTGCGTTGGTGGTTAGTAAACTTTTAGCTGAAAACAAGTGCAAACTGAACGACAGTATCGCAATGCCTCTCTCCACCACTTCATTTCCCATGCTATCTGATCATGTATGTATGACCAACTTATACCTACATGGATCCAGAATTTATTAAAAAAATACGCAAAGTACTGGTCGTCTGCAACTCACCGAAGTGAACTTTGTTCGTGGCTAGCTTTTTTGGAGGTTTCGCATCGGACGTACAAAATGAAACTTTTCGTATTCTGTTTCGTTTCTGCAGAAATCTACTCACGAAGTTTATTCGGAATGCCATAGAAATCGGACAGAAAACATTGAACGATTCACGGTTTGAAATTTCTGTGCTTGCGAAAAAGCACAGGGTGGAATGGCAGCTCACTTGAATTCCACTTCTCCTAAGTTTTCGAAGTGGGATTTTTACGAAAAACACCGGGCAGGTCCTGAATTCAGATTTTTATAAAATTCTATTTATATTGTGATAACAGCCATTACTATAAACTGGGTTCAAATAGTACCGATTTAGCGCTGGACCTACAATTAGATCTATTGAAAGAAATAGGTTTATTACTCATTCGCAGCTTGTACGTGTAAATTTCGTTTTTTTTGTCCTTCCGACTGTTTCCAACCTTAGCGCAGACAGGATCTAAGATGGAGCACTAAATGTACCTAAACAGACAGAAAAAAACAACGAATGCTGGATTGATTTAGATTGGTAGTCTCAACAGGCCAGACCACATACAAACTAGATTAAGAAATGTGAGACGGCCTGCGGTAACATAGGTAATAAATTGCTTTAGCTCGGTACACATACCGAAGGTATAATAGTTTGAGTGTGGTCCTTCGAATCTTAGGTACCTACAGCTTTATAAAAATGATAGTTTCCTTTATCAGATTAAATCCTTTTAATTTAATTGTTCATGTTTCCTGGTAAAATAATCTGCTTTTAATCTATATATAATATAAAAATGAAACCCGTTTTCCGTTGTCACGACATAACATGAAAACGGCTGGACCAAATTGGATAATTCTTTTTTTGTTAGGTTCCTTATTCTCAGGAGAAGGTTTTTAGGTAGGGTAGGTAGGGTAGGTAGGGTAGGTAGGGTAGGTAGGGTAGGTAGGGTAGGTAGGGTAGGTAGGGTAGGTAGGGTAGGTAGGGTAGGTAGGGTAGGTAGGGTAGGTAGGGTAGGTAGGGTAGGTAGGTAGGTAGGTTCGCCGTAGAAAAGTACTTAGTGCTACCCGTGCGAAGCCGGGGCGGGGAGCTAGTTCCAGATATCATGTAAAATCGACTTCTTAATTCGGAGTACAAAACCATTTGGTTCTGAATATAAATACAAAATAAGAATGTTAGCAAAAAAAAAATAAGAGTAAAATAATACAGTTTAAAGGACGATTGTAAAATAAACAGCCAGCTTTGAATTTTTATGTTTATTGTTTACTGACTTGTGGAATTGATTAATTGAACGACAAATGACCGTTCTTCTCATCAAAACTAATATATATTTTAAAGAGGTAATTTTTTATGTTTATATGTTTAGTATGTTTGGTAATCTGGAAGTGAATTACAATAGTTATTTGTTATACAAGAGTGCAAAGTTGCTTTTTAACCGCGTGTTCAATTTTGATGACCGAGCAAGCGAAGGATTCTAAAATTTAATCACGAGCGTAGCGAGTGATTCAAAATTAGAATCCTGAGCGTTAGCGAGGGAATCAAAAGAGCACGAGGTGAAAAATCTTTGCACTCGAGTGCAACACGTAACTTTTCATTCCACCTCAGCGAGGAAATGACTAAATGCAAAAAAAAAAACGTTTACAATCACAAGATAGGTACACTTTTATTTCAGTTTAGGTATTAATTACTACATTATGACAGGTAAGTAATATAGAATAATCTTTAAATTATAACAAAATATTACTAAGGTATAATTAAGAAAATTTTAAAGTAACGTTGCTACAGTTATTTAAATTGAGTGTAATATTTTTGTTTGGTACTGTAATATTGGTGTTAGTCACTTGTGTACTGTTTTTCGGTAAACTATCTGTCATACTTAATAGTTGTACCGATTCATCGGATTCCCTTGGCGTGAATGTTGGAGAGAGAGGGAGATGGTTAGGTGTTTCATAACGGCTTATTTTTGATGTAGAAGGGCCAGTCCAAGGATCCGATTGAGGCTCTTTCAGTGTAATGGCTCCTACGATGCCTTCACATATTTTAGACTTATTTTGGATGGAATCCTCTATGTATCCCTCTACAACTGCATTGGACTTCCAGCCTCCGTGGCGCTTAAGGGACAGGAGATCAGCTCCGGAATCAGCCAAAAGTGTGGCTGAAGTTCGTCGGAAACAATGACCCGTGTACAACAGGGGTTCTGGAAGTTCAAGAAATGTTGCTATTTCTCGTGGGATACTGCCAATTTTATTAGTACCCATAGGCTGTCTAACACACTTTCCATTGCGATACTGTAGAAAAAATCGATTGATTGGAGTGTTAGGCGGGCGTAAGGCTTGATATTTCTCAACAATCGTTACGTATTCCTTGCGAATGACGAAGTTGCGGTCTCTTTTTGTCTTTGTATTAGGTAAATTAATTAATAGTAAGTCATCTGAATGTTTCTCAATGTTTTTGACATTAAGTTGTGTTAGTTCATTAGTTCGACATGCTCCGTTTATTCCAATAATAAGAACAACCTGTAACGTAAAGAGTATTGTAGTAGATAAATGAATAAAATTGATATGAACGCATAATTATGCCTATCAACATCTACTAAGTATACTATTTAATTGAGATTAATATACTTAAGTAGATACTGAATGTGCAACTGACTTACTTTTGCCGCCAAATATACGGAATCGGGTGCTTCGTTAAGAAACTTTTCAATATCAGATACTGTGAAAACCTTCGATTTTTTTGGTTGATGACCAGATGAGGCTCTTTTTAAAAATGCCACTAATTTAGGATAGGTATCGATATGTTTGTCTTTTTTCATCTTTATTGTTGCTTTTAGCATCGAATACGTACTCCATAGAGTGCTTGCTTTCTTGTTCTCGGATAATTCTATAAAATATGCCAGCAAAACGTTTTCTGAGAAAGTTTTGGCTCCTTTTGCTAGTCGCCACGTGTTGAACATATCGTACTGTTTTAAATACTTCTCGCGTGATTGTTGAGGGAGAAAGCTCATTTGCGCATTATTAACAGTTTCAGTTAATTCTGTTGGCGTCAAGCAAACTTCCTCGTCGCTAGAATCACTCATTTTAGTTTTTTCACTTGTTTTCAAGTTTCTTGTTTTTAATATAAGGTTTAACAATGACGTGAAAAAATGCCGCGTAAAGAACCGCGTACAAAGCAAATTGAAAAAAGAACACCAAGAAGGTTCCGAGTCTGAGTTTTTAACAAATTAAAAAAAAGTTGTATGATATATTCGGCACCATAGAGGTAGCAGTAAATAGGTTTAATGTTTTTTTTAATTCACAAACTTAGTGCACACGATGTTCTAAATTCAATTTACTTTATCCTCTAGAGAATAAAAACGGCTTTTCCACTCAGATATTGAAGATTAAAAATACTCTTTCCGAGATGGTGGGATGAAAAAAATATTTTTACTGAACGAAAGCTATGCTTTTGCCGGGTATGATATTATGTTTGACGAAGTCATATTCAGAAGCTAGTATTGAACATCTTGACTCCCGCAAATAAAATTATTAGGGACTAAACTATTTTATTTTCTTATTTTTCGGTTTTTACTGTAGCCTTAATACCAGGTACATGTGAAAGCCAATACAGTATTCTTGCAACTTTATACAGCATATTAAGTTAGATGCATCCGAAAATACAACATGTTAGACCCTTGATATTTTTCTTTTTCGTTTGAAACATTTTAAAGATAATCTTGGATAATTTAATAGCAATTTTCAGCCAGCCATGCGTGAAAATGCTGAAATTTTAATGAGTGTTTTATTGCAGTATGAGCTGCATAATATGGTGAAGTGTGTTCATTTGTTCTACTATTATTTTTATTAACAAAAACAGGCCAAGTGCGTGTCGGTCCACGCACAATGAAGGGTATACAAAATGTATGGAAGAACATGTTTTGCAACTGCAAATTAATGTAAGTTGGTCGATAATATAAATATAAGGTCGAAATAACTGTCATAGTTTTCCTTTTAATTTCGTTATATATATATGTGCTGTGCGTGCTGTGTTTTTTTCTACATATCCAGAACTTACTATTTAGCTGGCAGGGTGGGGAACACTTGACTCTAACAAACATTAGCACTTTAATAATAATAATATAATGTAATAATTTGTCAGAGGAGCTGTCTATCTTACCGCTAACTGCCGAAACACAACAATCCTGCTAACATTGTTGTTATGGCGACAGACAGATAAGATGGTGGTAGCTAGCTAGCCAGGCGGGCTTAGGCTTGAACAAGCCCTACCACCAACCAAACCGGGCAGAAAATTTTGCACCCACTGGGAATCGAACCGACCTCTGGGTCAGAGACAGGTGGTCTAACCACTAGACCACAGAGGCGGCAGAGGCGTCTCCGTAAAATTTTGGTTTCCTAAGAAAGTGGTGAACGACATACAATGACGGTGGTCTAAATACTGGGCGTTTTTTGAAATCTTAACGTCAAATACTTGTGACAATGTTATATTTTCATGACGGCTGCTATAATTTATGACGGAACCGCATTCCTAGGAAACCAAAGGTTTACCGGGCCAGGTGGGCTAGTGACTCAAATACAGTGGGTGATATTGCTCGGGAAGCCGAGTCCCGTATATTACGTAGGTACCTACCTATGTAAATAAGATGAAACAATTTCGTAATAAATTGGGTCAGTGGGCGGACTGTTCTCCTATTTCCAGTTTTTGTGCCGTGGATTATTCTTGATTTATGAACCTAAAACTTTTCTTCGCTTGATTACACTTCAACTTTTTTCAATGTTATACCAGTCAGGTTTGTTTGTATAATTAGATTCCACCAAACAATGAGCCCATAATATCCAAATCACAATGTCCTTTCACATAAAAGCAACCGGCCCTAAAAAGAAAGCTATGTTATTAAATCTTATCATAAAAAAAGAAATAAACATAAATGAAAGCATTCAAATGTTTTCAAAGCGTTTAAACGCTTTCATTTATGTGTTTATATCTTTTTTTCGGCTTGAAAATATATGAGACTTTTATTATAAGCGATGGCGTTCTGTAAATACGAAATCTGAAGGCACTAGGTAGGTAATTGGGTGACCTATTGCGGTGGACTCAAGGTCATCGCGCTTAATGTGTTCCAAATGAATATTTATTTGGAATGGATGTTGAATGGATGGATGTTTTATTTACAATCGTTGTATTAGTCAGTTCTTTAAGTCAGTAAAGCTATATTTACAAGTGACTGAATACCACAGAGTATACGGTCAAGGAGGTCACCCTTACTACTCCCGAGGGTGTCGTAAAAAGGAATAGGCTGTAGGTACTATTTAATGGGTATCATTTTGTAATTGTCTCCCGTTTGGCTCACTAAGTGCTAATTTCACCAACGCAACTGAATGCGATCAGCAAATAAACCAAGTTTAAGAGCTGTCAGTGTCGTTATTTTCTATGAAATATTGACAATGACAGGTCTTGAACTCCATTTAGATGTGCTGATCGCGTTTAGTTGTATTGGTGACATTCGCCCTAAATCGTGGATGTAGGAGTGATTAAGCGCGAATTTCACCAATAAAAATTGAATACGGTCTGCACATAAACCAAGTTTAAGAGCTGTCAGTGTCATTATTTTCTTTGGAATATTGACACTGACAGGTCTTGAACTCGGTCGCAGTAAGTCTCTATAGACTTAGAATGATAAGTGACTTTGTGTAGTTGAGATACTCACAGAAGTTGCGGACTTGGCTTGGCCCAAAAAGGCTTGCTTGAAAAGAGATCATTGTAGGTACTTAATGCTGAATGTCATTTTTATTTAGCTGCATCCTCGAAACCTTACGAAAAGTCCATAAAAAAGGAAAACGAAATGTTGTTTAAAGTATTTTTCCCTTGATGAAAATTCCGAGAGCTCGAGTTTCCGTCCGCATGGCGGTCGACGGCCGGGAGCTTCCTCGTTCATTAATTTTATTAGTGAGGTAAGGCGCACTAAGCTCGCTCGTAAAACAACAATCTTGAGTGCAATCAATTTTAAATATGTCCTACCTACCTATCTTGTTCTAGTTGCTTCATCGGTTTGTGGTAACGAGCTTCGAAACTAATTTACTTTTCTTATTTATTAAACATGAAGCGTCTACTTTCTGTAGCCTAGTTTCCAAGAAGTTTTTTATTGTATCGTCTGTTTCGCTTTCTGGTAAAAACATGCTGCGTACCCTTATGTTGTTGTGTCCCCTGAGACCCTTACATCAGGCAAGAGCATGAATAATTTGCAACAATTCCTTAAGAGATAAATTCTCTGAGGGATCGCATGCAACCGAAAGACGGTGTTTATAAAACTCTCGTTTATCCTGCTCTAACCTATGGAACTTTGTGCTGGCAACTGAAGAGAACAGACTTCTACATCCAACTTCCTTAATGATGTTAAGGTAGGCAAAGGTGTCACGTTACTCGAGGGAGAAAAGGAGTAGATTCGTAAGTAGTAGAAAGCTCTAAGGTAGCGGTGATTGGAGAGAAAGCTTTTGTTGAAATACCTAGGTAGTAGGTACTTACATCTATTTACTTGTTGAAATGGTTACGGAGGTAGATACGGAAATAAGGCTAGGAAGTTAAAAGTATCTTTAGCAGATATAGACGTACAATATCACCCGACGACGGGGACACAGGACGAAAACAACTTTTTTTTGTTTTAACCCTGCCCTGTCCCACACCAGGGTAAAGGTCCTCCATTATTTCCATATTTTAATTTTAATGAGGAGTTAAACACAAATGCCCACTTTTAAATATCGCAAGAGATAGACGAGCGGAGATACGAGGTAATGGCAATAGTCTAACGGTTACACTTTGGCCTATAAGTGAGGTTCTATTTGCAAACTTGAATGGATAAGGTTCAAATACGAACCGTAATCTGGCCATGTGCCCTAAAAAGATATGCTCGATAACTTGTACATACCTATAGACAACCTTACCTAAGCCTTTAATCGCTTACTTCCATCCCACCGTTGCGTTGGTAACAAGATTTATCAATTTCCTTTGGCAAGGGTTTAAAAAGTCCTTGAGATTAATAAATTGTTCATCGTTTGTGACGGGCATTTTTCTGAGAGAATACCTACTTTTAATGGTGTAACTACTTTTGCATACTTAATATAAAAAGTGATAACAAAGCGACCAGCATCTTTCATCTGGGTCCCGGCAACATCTTGCGAGGACGCTAATGAAATTTTTCCGGATAAAAAATGACGTCATAATAAAAAATGCGGATTCCAAAAGGATTGTATTTATCATACAAATGGGAACCATAAGATGCTGTTTTAAAAGTTACGATTAAGATATTCAACAATGTTTTCTGTGCCGTCTTTTTGAAATAGTTAAATTGCCAAATTATTTACAACACGTATGTCTGTAAAATTAGCAGCTATGGTCCTAAATGTACTACTAGTAAAAACCACAGAGAGCATTTAAGGGTTAAAAATAAATAAATCAATCTACCTAGCCTTTACCCATGTATGTTAGGGTCGGCTTCCCAACTACTACCACTATGTTATCGGACAGGAAATAGTCTTCGCACCAAAAACACTGATTATGGCATAATTATCACAGAAAACTTAACATCCATTTTTTACATGGTTATGCGAGCGGTTCTACCACAATTATAATTTTAATTGCAGCGAAATAAATGGAGCGCTTTATAGTTAAATATTGCATTCAGAATGAGGGTCAGCCCTTGAAATTCCTTTATATGAAAACAGAAACACGAATAAAAAGATTTTCAGAATACTGTAGTGCAGTCTATTTCAGACGCGGTTTTAAATGGCTGAGACGCTTTTATGGGGAAGGTGAATGTATGTCAATGGCGCTACAGAAGAGAGCGAGATTGTAAAGCAGTAGGTACTGGTTTGTAGGCGTGATTTAATGTCTCAATTTCTGATTGTTTTATGGAGCCTTAATAAATTGGTAATAATTATCTTAGGTAGGTGTATTTGAATCCATCCTCAATCATGTGAGTTCAATAACTGTTCAAAAACGAGCTGTTCGAGCAATGTACCAGCTGGCTGCCCGAGTTTCTGAGTTTTTTTTAAATAATAATGTTATTCTCACGGTGGCATCACAATTCATCTTCGCCATAATTATCTTATATTTTATATACCTTTATTAGGCAAAATATACACAACGAAATTAACACTAGAAAATAAGGACAAACTACGGGCTCCCTTTCACCGGCTTCATAAGATTCATAACTCTTTTGTTGGGCTTGGTGTTATACCAAGCCCTTTTATAACAAGCTACCCCTCTTCTTTGCTAGATTTGGCTTTTAATGCGTTTAAAGCTAAAGTAAAATCCAACCTTTGTTCAAAGGCATACTATTCTATCAACGACTACTTAAATGATTGATTAACTCAAGACAATGTTTATGTTCTTTCTCCAGAATGTGAATGAAAAGTGATGAAGGGTGGGCGTTTTGGGGGACTGTCTTATGTAATTTTGACGTTTGAAAAGATTGCTGATTCTCAGCCTAGTTTGAATACATGACTTTTGATTTGATTTGTGTTTACTTAACACCCAGTTGTTCTTTCTTATCTCAAAATTGTTTGATTGATTTGGTGACTGCGTTTTTTAATTAAAGTTTGGACAATGTTTCGGTCTGGATAATGTGTGAATAATCTATGGTTTTTTTCTGTTTTTACCCGACTGCCCCGGAAGGAGGGTAATGTTTTTCGAAAGTATGTATGTATGTCTATTTATTTGTCACGCTCTGTCGCCTGACGGCTTGATGCATTTTAATTTGACATATTATGAGGAGTCCTTAGATTCGTTTTAATTTTGATGAAATAATCATGCATGCGTATTACGTAAAACTGAAGATTTTTATTAATATAGGGAATTAAATTGACGTTATTCCCAGGAACAGGTTTGCATAATTTAATTTAACAATTTCCTCGTTTATTTGCAGCAATTGAATTAGTTGTACAGTTTCATTTAAACTCGGCGGCGGCTCAGCAGTGCGCTACTCGCTGCGCAGTACCCCACCCCTCACCCGCCCTCACCCATGAATTCGTTACTGCGCAGCGACTCGCTTCATCTTCCGAGCCGCCATTAAGTTTGAATCGGGGTGTAATAAATATTGACTCTGAATTATGACTCACTAGTTTTTGCCCGCGGTTTCACCCGCGTGGAGATCAGAAATTATCCCACGGAAATATACTACCGGGATAAAAAGTATCCTATGTCCCCAGGTCATTAAAAATATATTTCAGCTGTTATGCCGTGAAAAGGTTACAGACAGACATAATGACTTCCGCATTTATAATAGTAATATTGATTAATATTACACTTATTTTCTTTCTTGAACTGAAAATGTGTTGATCGCTAGTCTTATCTTTATGCGATCAAACGTAAATGCATTTATGAACAGGTTTTTAAATTTGATTAGATTTTAACAATCGTTTTTTAAAGGATTTTTTTTGTTGCTTGTTTACAATGGCGTTTGCAAGGTCATCTTCGTGGTTTTACGGCTCGTACACACATGCGCGTTATCGCGGGCGCGACAGGCATTGCTAGCCTGGTCGCGCCAGTGTGTACGAGCCTTTAAAGTGCCAGTGATAATGTATTGATTGTTTTAAATGTTCCTGTTCATTAGGAACCTACCTAAATGCGGAGACTGACTTAACTACGTTTGTTTGTAATGTATCGGGTTTTTGTAACGCGTTACAGTAGTCAGTGCAGCGAGCTGAGCCGCTCGATGCGAGAGGATGTTTCCAAACAAATCAGTGCCTCCAAAATCGTTTTTCTTCTTCTTCCAATAACAATGGCTAAATAAAATTAATAAACCACACACATATACGTCCGCCATTCTGAATAAAAATGGAGATGCTCGAAGCGAGCGTTCTCTACGTTTAGTATATCGCCGGTTTGCAACCAAGCTCGCCTCGAATGATACATTACAAACAAACGTTGCAAGTCAGTCTCTGCGTTAATGTACTTCGGTTTGGAACAATTGCCTTTAATTTTCCTTATGCTAGGGAATAGCTTATTATATTAACTATTAGACTATATTTAGGTATTTAAAAGAGTATTTCGTTCAGAATTACCTGTCTACAAGCCATTGTATTATTCCATGATTCAAAAAATAGCTCACTGCATAGAAATTTGATTCAAACATGTATTCTAACAAGATCATCTTTCCCCGCAAAACCGTTCCTCTTTCTAAGCCGTGAAACCTTAATATTGAAATGTTTATGGAACGAAAATCGCCAGTTTATATAAAATTTGGATATGATCCGTAAGCCGGGACGGGTGGTGAAAACCGCCGGGATGCCCACGTCATGTCCTATAAGCTAAAGCGACGAATAAAAATTCTTGGCACCCAACCTTTCTATCAAAAGGGATGAACCTACACTCAATTGTTATTAGACATCATGTCGGACGTTGTGTTCACGTTTGCGTGTGTGAATAGTTATTTATGCAACTGTTGTATAATAAGGGGTATTAAAGCCGAGTGTGATAATAGTAGTTATCACATGAGTGTTTTAATACCTAATTATGTACAGTTGCATACAAGACTTTATCTACACCCATGATATGAATCGTCTATAAAAGTTTCTGAAGCAGTTAGCTATTGCCAACATTAAACCGACCGACCCTAGCCCGTACCCGCCAAGCGTGACGTATCATATTTTGGAAAAAGTGTCAGATGTGTCGGCGTGAGGGTCTGCACCCGCTGACCGCAAGGAATCGAAGGAGCAGACAAGTTGCATTATGAAATTTAGTACAACATTTTAATACTCGTTTGGATGATATAATGGTTACTATGACACTGGTCGTTTTAATGTTGGCAATAAGCTAACTGGTTCAGAAACTTTTATAGAGGATTTAAAGCATGGGTGTAGATATATAAGATTACAGAATGGAATTATTATAAAAACAATGTTTAGGATGTGGCTAAGAGATAACAGCCGCACGATCGAAGGTTAAGCTACATTACATACAAGGGTCACCATCCGTTAGATATCGGGCTCCACCGTGCCACGGAAAGCACGCTATGCCTGTCCAGATTGTCATTCGTAGATCTTTGTCAGTTGTTTCGGTTAGTCAGAAGCCCAAAAGTCTGACAAGCAGTCTTACCAAGAGATATCGTGTTACCCAACAACTGGGTTGCGGAGGTCAGATAGACAGTCGCTCCATGTAAAATACTCATACTGTATTCAGCTGCATCCGGTTTGACTGGAAGCCAACCCCAAAATAGTTAGGCAGATTATTTAGGATTTTATATGGCTTTTTCGATTGGGAAAGTTTAGAAGTACTTATGTACTTTGTAATCGTATTTTTTTGTATTAAGCCTAATTTGGTTATTGACACAAAATAGGTTCGATACAACGGGATCTTCAATTAATCTGTGGTACATAAGGATAGAATATATCCTTGAATGTCAAAAATGACTATAAAAAAAACATCGATATTTACGGGTTGACCAAAGCTTACGGTCGACAAATAGCGCCCGTAGTAATAACGTTTGCTTAGGCCAACAGACATCAATTGCAGCAGATTATTTATTTACAAGAGTAGTTTGTCATACAACATGCATATTGCATATGCCATCCATTTGCATATTATAGTAGAGCCTTTCGTAAATATAGGGGCGAAGAATACCTAATGTTTTATGTGCATCAACATTATGCCTCATATATTTCATCAAATTCTTCATCTCTTCTAACTTAGTAAATTTAATTTAATCATTTAATTCAAGTAACAAGACTCATAGTGTTAGTAAAAAAAAATCTAAGTAACGTAAGCAAAGGCAACGATTTAAAAAAATGTATACTTACCACTCCCTGTCGTGTTGAAAGTGGAAAAGATTGAAACTTCACGGGTACCGCAGTGAATTTTAATAGTCAAAGTTTCGTACGCAAGGCGCGAAGGACCAATGTTAAAGATTTTTACCCCCGGTATCTACGAAATATACACAAAATATAAAAGTGTAAAAATTCGAGATAAAGAAAAAAAAATATGATGAGCTTACAGCTCATCATATTTCTTTTTCTCCTGAAGTTTGACAGTACAATAGGTACCTAAGGACAAAAAAATACTGAATTCATAACATAA
Organism: Eupsilia transversa; assembly: GCA_914767815.1. Taxonomy (NCBI): domain Eukaryota; kingdom Metazoa; phylum Arthropoda; class Insecta; order Lepidoptera; family Noctuidae; genus Eupsilia; species Eupsilia transversa. The sequence goes on from OU611880.1 coordinate 7,392,738, forward strand.
CACCGCCTTGTTTCCCCGACGGGTTGGGCAGAGGTGTACCTGTGTACACCCACATTTCGCCAGTTATATTTTAAGTCCCATATAGTAGGGGGCGAGCCTATTGCCATCAACCGGGTAAAAATCTGGGTTCCGGCCTGCTACTGAGAAATTCCTGTTGAAAAAACCCAATAATACTTTTCCCAACCTGGGTATCGAACTCAGGACCTCATGCTCAGTACTTCAACAGTAGCGCTTGCGACAACTAGACCAACGAGTTTGAACTTAATTCATCTTTCACTGAAATCGTGGAACGTTTAAATAGGTACTGCCCAATGTAGATTTTTTTAGAGTGATTTTCATTATATTTCGTGATAGGTTTTTTTTTGCTAATGTTCACAGCTACAAAATGTAGTAAATACACCAACCTATCTAAAAAAAATACTTTCAACAAACACGTTCGCCAATTCTACATGTCAATAAACATACAATAGGTTATATCACGGTAAAAGCTACCACAGACAGGCGCGACGCGACACCGGTGGTAGAACAATTTCCGTGAATTTTTCATAGATTCTGCTTGCGAGAGCCTTAATGTTCGATAATGTTTCAGTAATGTTTACGCTCGATTCACTACGAGGTAGCAACCGTGTATTGGTTAGTTAATTACACAATTTAGTTCATATGTTTATAATTCCACGTAATTGTATGGGGACTATACATATGTGGAGTGGTGACTGTCATTTAGCCTCACGGTCATTCACCCGCGATTAGCTTTGATAATGTTGTTATTACTTCACAAAATTGCCGCCAAACATTAAATGGGGGAGTATTTCGACTAGAGGGGGCCGTGGTCAAGGGGGGACTTCCTGGTGGGTGTGCAGTCACGAGCAAAAATATTTACCTACTCACAACTGACTAGCATAAAAATATTTGAACATGTTAAATGTATAAATTTTAGACAAAAATTAAGAAAAATAATTAAATTATAATTATATCTAATAACATTGGTTATGAGGGGTTTTTTTAAATCAATAAGCCATTTGTGAAGTGGATTTAAAGTATTTTACAGGGAGTTCCCTTATTTCTTTTGGAATATTGTTGAAGATTTTAATAGCTGTGATAAAGCTATTTTTATGACATAATGTGCTTTGGTGTGAAGGAATTCTTAGCCGTGTTGGGTCTCGACGAGTATATTTTGAATGTAAGTTATAAAAAATTTAGAGTGTTCTTTCACAAATACACCAGCTTGCCAGCTTGCATTATAACACCTGTTAAGGTTAAAAGTTTACGTTTTTTATAGTGAGGTTTGTAGGATCTCAAAGGACTGATACCTCAGATTCGTCTTAGGCATTTTTTCTGCATTAGGAAGGCTTCGTTTATATTCGTAGAGTTCCCCCAGAGTAGGAGCCCATGCGTGAGTAAACATATCCGTGGTAAACAGTAAGAGCTACGTCTTTACTGGTGGTACGTCTTAAACGTTTAAGAGCTCATTAGTTTAGTTTCTTGCAGAAGTGCTCTCTAAGTAATTTCCAGTTAAAATGCAAAAAATTGTAGGTGTTTTCGATACCTTAAGATTTTATTATGAAAAAATTATTTTAACAAAGTTGCTATAATTATGCAGGGAATACAGTCCGTATCAGGCCGGATGAGATGTACTCGAACTCGTCAAACTTCATCAGTATTGATAACTTATGATAAAGAACTTTTGGAGATAAGTGATAATGTGTCATGCATGACAGAAGTAGGTGATGATAAATTTGAATAATAATCTACAAGCTTATGTTTTCGCTAATTGTATTGATTTTTTGTTGAATAGAATATATGGTAACATTTAATTCATGGGCATGCTCTTAAGGGGTCATTGTACTCATTATTATGAACAACTTTCATCGTCCGCCATCGCGAAAAAAAAATCTGGTGTTCCGTACATTTTGAAGAACTATGCGAACATAAATGTTTGTAATAAAATCTTTTTTCATTGTTTTCAGGGATGGGACGGTAAAATTAATTCAGCGAGCGTCGAGGATGAGCCGCCGCTGCCTGCGCACGCTCCGCTCGACGCTGTCTGGCAACCAGTTGATGGAACTCGGTGAGTTTTACACGACACTGTTTAAAAAAAAAAGTATTCTATACTCTATTTAATTTAGCATTAGACAAATAACGGCTAAATAACGACAGATATTGTGTAATATTGTTATAATAACTGCACTTCAGAGTTATGTTTAAATTGTAAATGGTAAATAGATGACATTGTTTTGTATTTATCGTGAAATAACGGAGTTTGTTATATGTTGATATCAAAATATCGAAAGGTTAACTTACCTTGAGTTATGACAAAGGGAAACTGTTGATGAAGGGGAACGGGATACGCTCAAACGGACCGCCTTTCTAAACTAACGATTTTATACGGTATCGACTGTAAAACGATGTGACATGGTTTTGGTCGTTTGCTGTTGTAATATAGAGGTCACTTAGGTAAATAATCAATGGTGATGAATAATCCGAACCTTCAAAATTTTATTTTACTTGTCCTTACTATGCAAGTCCATTTTTACCATCCATCGGTCACGATTCTGTGCTATTTCAATAATTCAATTATTGCAAAATGTTTCCTTCACCGGTGGTAGGACTATAGAAGGAACATTTCAGAATGAATTAAATTTGCAACGCTGACCTCGTTCTTTACATGGCACTTCGTCGTCGTTGTCACATCGGTACTTACTTAATGGTTTATTTATAAACGTTGCTTTAAGTTAAGTGACGTTCAAACGTCAAAAATGTATGGTTAAACAGTCGCTAATCATTACTTAACTTTAAGCAACGTTTATAAATAAACCCCCTAATGTTAAATTCTTTACAAGAGTTCGGTTTACTTCCATGTAACCATGTAGCTTTTCACTATTGATAACATTGCATGTTGGTCCCTCGTCTGACCATTAAACTATGATAATTATACCAGCAATTATGTTAAAATGCTGATAAGTGTAGATATGTCCATAGTCCATAATTATAACAACAACATAATATTCGTGGCCGAAACGATACAAGGTAAAAAAAATATAACATAGGTTTATCAATGATGCGGTATCTATTGATAACGGTATTCGGTATTTCTAAATAACGTCGTACATATGAGCATGAATGTCCCCCACGACAGTTATTACCTATATAAAAATTACAGATACATTCACCGAGTAATAAAAATTCTCGTATAACAACAAAACGTGTTCAAGGCCTCCTAAACAATTTGATCGGTCGTAACACAAAAACCACAAATAAATAATATAATTTCTTATGGAACGCCTGTGTTTTAAAATGTGTATCACCCCTGGATTCTGTCCTACGTCATATTAAATAATTTTTATTTACTTTTTATGGCTATTAAAATACTATTAGGATAGCAAAAAGCACTTACAGGCTGATGTTGCTAACGACTTCGGCGATATAATGCCGTATTTGTACTTTTTGGTGAGAAAACTCAGTCGTAACTACGCACGTACCTATTATGGCTTTATAGAGATTTATTGTAATGTGGTCAACTGGGTATAACCTACGCTGGTGGGGGCACTTTTTATGTAGGTTTAATTAAAAGTGGAGTCGAAGTAATAATGTGCTTTCATATACTATTTAATGTGCAATCACATCCGAAATATGTTGATCATCTAATGAGTAATTTGCTGAATCTGCTTTACCGACTCAGAATTATACAGGGTGTTTGGTACATCGTGTGCCAAATTGAAATGGTCGACTGAAGGGGTCATCTGCTGTCCTTTCAGAACCCTTAACACCTCTCATGCCCTAATGAGTTTATTGCGTCGTAATGTCAATATCGCAGAATGATATTCAGCCATCTTCTTTACTTTTTCGGAATTAAAAAAATGTGCCACTAACCATTAAATTTAAAAAGAATTGATTTAAGTATATTTCAAAATGGCCAGGCCATTAAAAAGGTTTTAGTTTGATGGCTACTTGACATTGGTCAAAGCTGTATGCTAATTTGATCTTTGGAATCAAGTAATTAAATATAGTTTTCTATGCAATAGTGTGCTGCCATAGCTTCAAAAGGTATTAGTAAAGTCATGACATACTGTCATGAACTCATGACTTAACAAAGAAAAAAAAAACTGACGAAGATATAAAAGACTTGACTGTAGTACACTATGCTGCCATATTATCGGGACAGTTTTATTTATCCTGCTAAAATCAAACAAAAGACATATTTTATTTTGTTTTTAAGGTTGCGAATTGTTCCTCCGCCTTCAAACCACTTCTGTCGTCTTGTGTGCTTAGGCTTGTTGTGGAAAATGAAAAGAAAACACTTCCATTGGTTGCATATTTACATAGTCAAGTACCTCATTACTTTAGATTTTAATTAATAATAAAAACAATGAACGAACTTCTTGAAAAGTAAAAGCGGCAAACAATAATGTTATGCAATAGCAATATATTATGTTCATGTTTTTTTAATGAATCTTACATTTTTGTTCAGTTATACATACAGCGATCCCAAAATCGCCATATTTGCGTCTTTCTAAGAGATGGATTTAAGTCCCGCAAGAATCAAAAACCTGTGAATAATGTAAAATACACTCATTTGGACTGAAAACTATTCAGTAAACAAACTGTGACTGTGTCTGACCGATAAGGACAGATTATATTTATTCAAAGAATTTTTAGAAAATATCTGTGTTTATTTATTTTGAAAGTACGATGTGGGTGAGTGGACGTAGCAGACTGCTACGCTTTCGTAGCAGTCAATCTACACTTAGTGTGGATTGAATCATAGTATCCCGTAGAAACTATTTATTCTGTATCAAAGTCTACCTTCCATAATATGCCTAATATGTGAAGCATTGGTATTATGGAGTGTTTGTTGCTTCCTGACCCATTAACTAATTAACAAACTTTCACATACGCTGAAGGGGCTTGATAACGCAGGTAAGGGAAATTAAAGCAGCCAATTAATTAGTATACATGCTTGGAAAAAGTGTTGACTATTAAAACAAAATATACTCTTGCGGACCTTTTAATTAAATGGAAATGTTTGTGTACATGCAAATGATAAAGGAGTTTATAGTAGCGTTTTATTTTTTAGTAGCTCTTTAATCATCCTTGAGTGAGTTATGTTAGAACAGAAGATTAATACTTGTTCTAGCTTGAGGTGTTGGTTTAGTTGTTTTAATTAGAACGCTGGATATGATAACATAGAGTTCACAAGTTTACGAGTATAGTGGGTACCTACAGGTCTTATTCAAAGTTAAAGACGTAGGTATTATTCGTTTGTGGGTACGAGCTACGAGTTCTCGTAGGCTCGTAGGTTTTCGTAGGCTTTCGTAGCGTCGGTCCAGTTTATTGTTGTTAGACTGTTTGATTGTTCACGGAGGTATAATTGAGGTGGAAATCGATTTACAGCTCGCCTGAGCTGGGCTTTAGTGCCGTTTAGTGGGAATTCAGACGGAACACTGCTTTATACTGAGTTATGTAAATGACGTACATGTATTCAAGCCTTTATTGATGAGCTAAGGCAAACAAAGCAAGCGGCAATCACGCAACTAGGGCTGTGGCGCAAATCAAGCATAATAATATGTATGTTCATAAAATTACACTATGCATTGGCTATGGTTTCGGAGGAGCTCGTGGTTCAGTAATAACAACCGCACGGCTACATACCGAGACTCCTCTCTATGCCGTTGGTCCCGACTGTCATTCGTGGATCTTTGACAGTTGTTACACCGTCAGAAGCCCGAAAGTCTAACCAGTCCTACCAAGGGGTATCGTATTACCCAGTTACTGGGTTGTGGAGGTCGGATAGGTAGTCGCTCCATGTAAAATACTGGTATTCAGCTGCATCCAGCGGCGTAAAATAGAGCTGTAAATGTTCAATACAGGACTTGGATCTTCTTTTACGTATGGTTGTGGGATAATATTTTTACCATTTTCCCATAAACGTTTTGTTGTCTAGTCTACGTCTTGTGAGACCCAAAAAATATAGGTATATACAAAAATGTATCTAGAAAACAGTGTCCTTTAGTGTCCCCTAAATATTTCTTGAAGGAAACAATATTATTCAACTAGAAAGAAGTTCTACTATTATAGTAGACGCTACAGTTTTACGATCTGCACGAGATCCGATGTTATTATTTTAGTGCGAGGTCATCGCAAAGGGGCAACTTTAAAGTAGCAAGCTTTGAATAAAATATGTTCTTTACAGTGCACCAGTTGGAATTCATCTTATTGCAGTCTAAAATAGACTAGGGATGACTAGAATGATGTGAATTAATAATGAATACGGGTAGTGAGAGAAATGAAAGACTTGGGCCCGCCTCCATTTTTTTTAGTAAGTGTGTGACATATTACCTCGTATAATTATCGCTTATTCAAAAATAAAATAAATAAAGAAGGCGATGTTGTTTTCTACTTAGATGTAATTTTAACATGTTTTTTTTTTAACAATACATTAGTTATTCCTCGAGTATGTTCCGAACCAGGCACTCGATAACATAATTGCTAAAGTTATTCTTTCATCGTCGAAGGTACTCGTATATCGTTCGCAAAACTCAAATGGCTAAAACAACTACTCGGAACAAAAGCGAAGGGCTTAAAATATCACGAATAAAACCTCCTGTCCCATATGGGACTGCTCTGGCCTCCCGCCAACAGCCAGACTGAATGTATGAACATTAGCCATTTTATTTATAAACATTATTTACCTAAATAATGGGCTAAAAATTTGTTTCGAAGTTACCAAAATGCTGTTGCTGAAATGGGTTTCGAGAAAAAAACATCATTTCAATCAATACTTAATTATTAATTGATTATTAGTTGTTCTTTTATTAAAATGCGCCGCGTGCACATTTAAAAGTAGTACAAGTTTAAAAACTAATTTAAACATTAGTTGGGTCCTAAAGTCCCTTATTTTGAAGGTGTAAACACATTTAGATTATTTAGAAAGGAATGACTGGTCTTTCTATGATTCTTCAGCCATTTTATTGACGCGAGGAGCAAACCGTGTAAAAATTAGGATTATATTGTTCATCATAATCATAATCATAAAATATTAATTTGCGTAAAATGTTTATACCTATGTGTGCTATGATGTTATGTGCATAACATCTCACTCGTAATGTAACTTAGTTTGGAAGGTGCTGGTGTCTGCAGTGATACAATGATTGATTTCATTAGTACAGGCACCAACGATACACTTTTTTCTGTGATGTACATTTTTTTAACTTTTTTTTTGTGAATCATAATACCTAAGTTTTTTAAATTATTTATTCATATCTATCAAAACTATTAAGAGCAAATCTTTGTTGAATTTAAGTACGTGATAGGTAGTGTACCTACACATATTTTGCCCTTGGTATAACTATGTACCTACACTGTAAGTGTTTATGTGTCACATCTAGGTAATCAAGCCGATCTATCAGAATAGTTTTGTTTGCTTCGTTTGCATGGTAGGTTTAGTGAGCTGTCAAGTGTCAATAGTGTTAATCCCTAGCATCCAATGAAATGACAACTCACTTTAAGATCACTTCACTTAAGTTTTCACGGTGAGATTTTTACGGAATAGACCGACACGTGTCATGCAAATGCAGCAAACAGAACTATTCCTTGATTTACTAAGAAATGAACCATACGTAGTGCCTGAATTATTCATAGCGATAAATTACACGTAATGTAATGGTCATCAAACCGATGTCGTTGGCAAAATCGATAATGGAATAAGTGTGACGGTATTGCATAAGAAAATTTGATTACTGCCCGCTGGATTTTACTGTTTATTTAATTAAAGGAGAAAGTCAGACTGAAACAGTCTGAAATGTCATTGATAACCAAGCTTGCTGATTGCGTCATGCAGGGAAAGTACAAGCAAACTGCCCCTGCATGAGCAGACAGTCTTACCTTGCACTGTGATTTTTCAAGACTGACATTTGCATAGTTTTATAGAAGGAGTAGCAACAACATTGATACATAAACTTAAGCCTTATACCATGATTGTGGGCAGAAACTACCGAACGCCACCTGCTAGCATTCTTACATACAAGTTTATAATCGTAACCTGATGAAATGTGATAAAAATACAAAATTAGATAATTGGGCAGTTTGCGGATTCACAAACGTTGCATTTACTACTACATCATCGGAGGTAACGACAGCTATTCCTGAAACGTGACGTTCCTTTTCATACTAAAATGTTATTTTAGTAAGAAACACTGTACCTTTCAAATCGTCTACAAAGTATAAAACGAGTTGAAAAACTAAGAATACCGTTATTGTGGCGTAAACAAAGATAAATACAAGCTGTCAATCGAATTTCAAAATTTGTAGATTTTCTTGCAATAGTTATCAACAATAATGTCTCTGTTAGTTTATGAACGAGAGGCTTGCTGCGAATAATAATAAGTATTATAGAGAGGTAATATGTGTTTGATTGTAAGTTTGTACCTATGTGGCGGGTTATCTCCGGAACGAATGATCCAATTCTAAAAAAAAACACTGGTATAAAGCTACATTATTCCTGAGTGCTATACATAGGCTATAAATAATATTTATATCATGCATATTAGCCGAGCTATCACAAGTTTTGTCTAGGAAGTCGGAAATAAATACCTCTTACCTCTTAAAACAGAATTGTTTACAACCTGGATTAGCACAAAGGATAAGGTTTATCCCGGTAGTACGTGTCCGCGGGATAATAAAATAAAGAAAAGAATTACTTGCGAAGCCGCGGGAAAAATCTAGTAAGGTCATAAAACTGAGATGTCGTCTTCTAATCGCCAAACAATAAAGTAGTTATTATGCATAGAAGTAACAGTCGCATAATGTTTCTGTGACCTCAATTCCGACCTTAGTTTCAATATAAAGCCTAAGTTATAAAAATAACCACCAACATCACCAACACACCAACAACTACAATATAAAAAAATTACAAATATCAAAATTTTCAAACTATAGATGAATATTTTCAGATTGTACATTCAACCGCACGTTCGCACGACCTTGAGCTAGCTAGCGTAGTATGGAGTTTCAACAAACTAAGAGGCCTGTTTATACTGGTGTTGATACCACTGAAGTGTAGCCTACCAAAAATGTTTTAGGACATTTCACAAAATTCACAAAAGATTCAAAAAGTAGGTAAGTACTAACATACTTTTGTTCTCAAGAAAATTCGTACGGTACAGACATTTGCCGTATTATGTCATAACTGAGGCACTGAATAAGAGACGAGAGTAATAACAAAGTTTTATTCATCGAAGTCATATTTCACCGAATTTCAAAGCCGAGGGGCCTTAGCCAACGAGCAGTATGGAGTCACGTAATAAAATGTTAAGCAGAATAAAGTCTTGTTGTGACACATTAAATACCGCGACGGAAATAGAAATTCCTTCTCTTGAATGCTTTCATTTGAGATACCTTGAAGTATGAACAAGGCAAGGTACATAAGAAGAGATAAGTAGATGCAAGCAGTGTTCGGTATCTCATTATACAGGGTGAAATGTTATTCATGGGGATCCTCTTAAGGGGTCATTTTACTCATAATTATGGACAACTTTCAGCGAGTCCAACACTGAAATTACGAAAAAAATATCAGGCGTTCCTTTCATTAATGTTCTCTATCTAAATACGATAAAACAAAAAACTACCAGAGGTCATCAAATCAAATTATTTTTTATCATGTTAAGATATCGATACCCATCATGTCTGTGGAGTTTCGCTACTTAATTTAATTTGACCCTGTATTGAAATATCGATAAAAAATGCAATGGATGTTGTTAACACAACAACAACGACTGTATAAGGGCTCTATCATATTATCCCCTGCTGAGCCATAAGTTCTAATTAACCGTTACTTTCATAGAACGATCGAAAGGAACGTTACAGTATCTAAACCCACCCCCGCCAGACGATCATAATGCCTACTAGTACGTAGTATAGCTTACTCTTGTCTCATTCATACTCTGAAGTTGAATTTTATACCCTAAAGCCAGTAACAGCCGTCTGCTAACCCGTCGGTATGTAGGCCGGTATTGTACAGCCCGTATTATGAACACGTTGGCGAAAATGTTTTTCAGAACACGTTTCCCACTCAACCTACTAGAAAATGGAAATGGGTTGAGCCGTGAGCGTTGCCAACGAAAGAAAATAAATTTGTTTTATTTAAATGTAGTTCAGGAGTGGAAAGGTAAGCCTATCGGATTGTGGTGGGGTTTCTTCGTGTCGTGGTGCGCCTTCCATTTTGTGGTGACGGGAATAGCTCCCGTTTATGGTAATGACTTGAACTTTATTTTAATGAGCTTTGGAATTCTTGGTTATTATGTAATTGCGAAATACGTTTTGTAACGTAAATATTATTGAAATATGTTTAGCTATTTACATTTATATTTTCAGGTAGGTACCTAATGTCGTTCATATGTATAGGTAAGCAAAACCGCCAACTCATATCCGTCTGGTTATTAATCTTAACTAATATTATAAATGAGAAAAAAGTAAGAAAGTGAGTTTGTTTGTGACGCTCTCGCGTTATAACGGCTGAGCGGATTTGGATGAAATTTGACACATGGGTAGCCCATGACCTGGATTAGGATATAAGATATATTTTTTTCCGATATTCCCACGGGATTGAGACTTATGCGGGTGAAACCGCGGGGCTCAGCTAGTTTATTATAAAGTCAAGGTTCTATTTTAAGAATCAAAAGCTATCTGGAGAAAGTTTGCAAAACACCCCTCTGTTTAAAAGAATAAGATCTTTCAGTCTGTGGGCGAACCAGAACTCCTTTTGAAGTATTTCTTGAAAATTCTTGAAACTCTCGCGCTACCTGTGAAGAATATAATTAATTGTTTTTAGTTTCTTCGCCTATAATACCTCATTAAATTCTTAGTGAAGACCTTTCTTTTATATTTTAATTAATTCGAGGAAGTGAAACAAGGAAAGAAGGGCTTTGCACTGCTGTGGGCAATCACACACTTAGCTAATAATAATATGAATAAAAAAGTTAATTATTATGCAACTTCTTAAAGAAAGACAAAAATTCGTACTCTAAAGACGAAAAGTGTTTTTCTAGATGAGTTCAACGGAAGCAATCGCACCACAAGTCTAGTTGAGAGGCGTCGATGAGTGTCATCGGTCGCCGACTAGGGCTCTTAGCGTGCAGAGGGCACGCCCCTCTCCAAAAGCTGCTTTTAATATTTCTCGACGAAACTTTGGCTAGAGAAAAGTTGCTGCACGTTTTGTGTAACGTTTAAATATTTTAACCGCAGCTAAGTCTTGATGTTATTCTTAAATGTCGATTTCGATTCAGATAACATTATTTCTTCATGGAAATATTTAAGTCAATAGAAAATTATTGCACAAACAAAAACAATTAATATTGTTTCCAGTCGATAGGTAATTTACAGCCAGCGATTCAAAGGTAATCAAGCGAAAAGATAAAATTATATTTGTGTGCAGTCTCATTTTATCGAGAACGAAGGCAACAAGTAATCAAGGAAACAAAAATGTGAAGTACACGTACTCGTAAAAGTTTTGTTCTTAATTACCAAATTCTATTAATATATTTTGTATTTAATGTTTGACCGATACAGTCGATAAAGTGGAGAGTTCTTTGTTGAGGTGACCCAACGGGCCAAGGTCCCTTACCATGCAAAGAGTTATCACTTCCTCTTTATCGCGTCAATTTCTGAGAACGATCGTGGCAGCTTTTGGCAAACAATTACCTTTAAATATCAACAAAAGTAACAAAACTCGAACCCACTCAATATTAAACATTTTCAAGCATAATTAAATTACCTATAATTCGAAATAGGACAAGCATAAACCGATTGTGGTGCGAGTTGATTTAATATCAGTATATCTGAATTGTGTTAGGCATGCAACGTTAAACTGCCTTCACGGTCTGCTTGTTGTAAAAGCGTGAAGTGTGCTTAATAACGTTGCTTTTAAAGAAAAAATTAGAGAAAATCAAATAAAACTAGAAGTTTTTTCAAAATTCGAAGACATTTTGTGACATCCACCAACTCACACTGGGTCTGCGTCGTGGAATACGTTCTATCACGGAGAGGAGGTCTGAGACCCACCATGGGGAACATTAAAGGCTGATTATGTATGTGTGTTATGTAAAGCAGATAAGCATGGTAATATCGGTTTGTATGCAGAGTCATGCTCCGTAACATGGTAAAAACATTACTGAAAAAATGTGTCAAGTGTTTTTTTGATAAAGCCCCGCATTTTTGTTGCCAACCAAGTTTGTGGTGTAGAAATTTTGTTAGATAGGTATAAAATACGTGAAATGTTAACAATTATAATTGCGAAAATTCGATATCCTGCCAAGTGACTTGTAAAGCTTTAAATGTTGCTACCTACACTGTTTAATCGTGTATATTAAAATTCATCAACTTAAACATTTACTGAAAGGTTTCAGACAGGACATTTAACATTATTTAAATTGTTAATTAACTATTTTGTTCTTCATTTTCCAATGACAATCTATGCAGAACAAAAACAAGTCACAATGCCTGATAACAACTTGTGTGCCACAAGAGAATGCCGTACTTCTAAACTGGGACGAAGCCTTTAGACGTTCACAAATAACGGAGACAAGCAAGACTACAAGGCAATATGACCGCAAGGAATCTTGTGTAAGCAGGAAAGAGGAATCCAAGCAACTTCGATGTGAGAAGACGTACGGCGAGACTACGTGACTCCACGTACTGGAATAGCTTAGTGAGTTTACAGATAAGGAATAATGTATGTGCGTATACAGCGCCTTTTAATGGCAATTTTTTCACCGACGGAGAAGCCAATGTGAATGAGTAACTTAACAATATAACCCTTAGAAGCCTAACAAACATCTTAGAAGCCACTTAACATTTGTATTTTGTGAGCCTTGTGCATATAGCGTGAATGAAAGAATCGATTTCAACAATCAGGTATCGTTAAAGTTTACATTATCCAGAATATTTCCAGAACAACAAAAAGTATTCAAAGTATTTTTCTAATTCTATCAAGGCTTAATTAACTGATTTGAAGTTACGGTGAAAGTATTCCCTGAAGGAGATCCTGGAATCTCGGATAACTTCGCGTTTATGTGGACGAAATAGTAAATACTAATAACTTTTTCCGCGTCATTTCGTGAGTGACGTTCTCGTTTAAAATCAGTGTTGACAGCCTTTGACATGACTTTGGCTCGTGATTCGCACATTTTTTTAGCTGCAGTTTTGCGGAAATTCGGGCAACGTTTCATGGCGTCGGAATCTTTTTTTGGTACGCACGCGATATTAGTATCTACAAACATAAATAAATAAAAATGTAAGGCAATGTAATAGTTTTAAATGCCCACGAATAAGTAATAAGCCTGAAGACCTAGTTTTAAGGCACACAATTTTAATTAAATGCTTTAATATCGCGATCAAAGACCACACGAAACGTACACAAGTTTGTAATCTTCGTCTTTGTTCAGTTCTAAAGAGGGTTAATATTTACTAACATATTAGCTATACTATACGTGCCTAGGTCATCGCTGCTTACTCTTGCATATTTTATCGAAACGCTATGTGCCATGCAATTGGAAAGCAGTTACGTAGCATTAGTCTACTTTGATGCTGTAGTTTTTTTATGATAGGGGTCCAATTTCTGGGAAATGCTATGCAAAAATCTAAGTAAGTACTAAAATAATGTCGACGAATGTTTTTCCGTAAAGCCATAAATCGTTTTATGACATTCTCTTAACAGTGTTAAGAGCCGCTATTACCCTCTTGCGTTGTAACGATCCGTACTGTCTTCATTCCATCCCGACTTTGTTCCATTTATTCAAACAATAAAAACTGTGAATTAACAAAATCATAATAAAAAAGTTATAGCATACTACGAGCGAGTTTCAACATTAAAACAGTTAACACGCATCGCGCGCCGCCACTGGTAAGAACTTTGTCTAGTCTACTAGTTTTAAATTGAAAAGATTCACTCGACAAGGAATTTAATTAGTGCCTCGGAATCTGGATTAAACTCCATGATGAAGGCGGCCTCGATTATGTTAGGGATGTCAAGAAATTGCTTTAGGTGTCTTCTCTGCGGAATTAATGTTGCTCAGCCAACTTTCTCGCATGAGATATTTCATTTTGTAAATTCATCTCGTCACGTTTGCGGATTGATGACCCTGCAGATTCATATGGCGGCATGAATTTTAATAAAAACGCGGCAGGCGCGGTTATTGATTCTCCTCTTGTATGCTAGTTAGCATGTTATCCGCAGACATGTGATTTCCGCCTGTGAATTGCTTCATTCTTCCGTGTCCTTCGTAATAATAACACACATATGGCATCCGTCTGATCGTCGAGTGCCATGATTTTGTCAATTATTAAGTGCGGATTTCACCAATAAAACTGGACGTGTTCAGCACATCTAAACCGAGTTCAAGAGCTGGCAGTGTCAATATTCTAAAGAAAATAATGACATTGACAGCTATTAAACGTGGTTTATGTGCTGATCGTGTTCAGTTTTTATTAGTAAAATTTGCCCTAAGACTTTGTTGTGTATACCTAATTTGTTTTAATTTTCTTAAATGATTCAGTGGCTGAAAACTTGGTGAACTAACCTGCTTTAACCGAGTTTCCTGGCTTGAAATTGAAAACATGGATTGGAGTCCTTTCCTCGTCTGTATGAGATGATTTATCTCTTTACTCTGCATTGGGAAAGCCTCTTATTATAATAATGGTTAATAGGGTCACATTCATTTGATGTTTGGCACCAATGCGACACAATGAACCACTAATGAATTGTCATTCGCGTAATTAGTACTTAGCTACTAACAATATAGTATTAACATAATCACTGGTAACGCATGGCTGGCTAGTGGCTTGCGACAACTCATTAACTTGTGCTGGTCGGTAACTCGGTGTATAACAGTTATTGTTATTGTTTGTAATTAGGTACCTATATTATTTTGTTAATTTTGACTATGTTTTGCAAAAGTGTTATGGAACTCCTGTGGAATGCCCTAGAGCTAAAGAGTACCCAACATCTTTTATAGTTACTTGTTCAGTCAAAGATGTATCGTTTTAAACTGTTTCATAATTATTATTGTTCTGGGTTTAGATAAAGTGATGAGAATATTCCGTCCGGTCATTCAGAGCTGCAACTGTTGGGAGAGTCATTCTTTATTCTTTAGAAGTGAAGACTTGTAGGTTGACCATTTTGCAATTTTATTAATCATCATTCTCCTGCCCATATCCCAATTTATTTGGAGTCAGCGCAACATGACATTTTCTTCCATATTTCTCTATAAGTCGATATCTCGGTTGGCACTCCCTTTCTAGCCATATCATCTTTCACACAGTTCAGTTATCGTTTCTTTGGTCTTGCCCTACTCTTATAGCCATCCATACTCATAACTTTCTTCATTACATTTTCCACCGCAATCACCATACCACCATTCTACCATTTTGCAACTATGTATAACTGTGGCGGCATCTACATCTCCTCATGCGAACTACGCATCAAAGACCTGACGACACTGCATCGCGCTATAAGAGTTTTCCGCGCATATATAAAACTATCTGACTTCAATCCTTGGACAATTGCCCGCCAGACACGACACCCGTCTGGTCGGAGGATCCTCCCTTTTCTGTAGAGGATGAGTGAACTTTACACCCTGTTCCTCATACCCCTAAATAACAAAGACATTTCTCTAGATTTCAAAATGGATCCCCGTTTGCCAACTGTATCCGTCAGAGCTAGGAACGAACAATTTACATACTGGTCGTTACTCTTGTTATCAACTTGTTAGTTATCACTTATCCTCGTCATTGTGTCAAACGGAAGGGACTCATTGCGAATTTATATCACAATGAAATAAATTGCCACAATGAACGGTAATAGGAGTGACAAACTGGGTGCGGTAAGGCGCGGCGCAGTCGGTGAACTTTTATGTATACGTGAAACTTTTTTTAAATCACACCGAAACGCAACTTCAACAGCTGACTGACTCTGATTGTGACGGCTGTATGTGAGCGAAATACCTAATAAAATAAAAAAGCGGCCTAATATTCAACATTTTTATTACGTTTCAAGTCAACTTATTGCCTACGGTTTGCATTAAGCCCGTGTGTTCCTAGTTGCAGACACAACCCCATCCGATATTTTTTGCTTGATGTGTCGTATCGCCAGAAAAAAAAACTTCGTATTGCACCGCACAGCACTACCCTTGGTGTGTAAAGTTCCAAAAGGCAGATCTAAATTCCGATACGCCTCACTTTTCAAAAATCCTTACACTTTATAGGTATACAGTAACGTAGGATAGGAACATCGGTGGTAAAAATTTCACATTAACAGCGCCTTTATTCCGAAGCAGTGAGAACGATTCTTGTTATCCCAATATTAGAACTTACGTTCCGTTGAATGTACCCACATGTTGGGGATGATACTTGAAGCAAATAATAGTACAAACTCATAAATTAGTTTTTGTGCCATGATACCAAAATCAACCTGCCTTTTCCCAACTATGTTGGGGTCGGCGGATGGAGCGACTGGCACACGTTAGAACGTTATCGTGAACTGTTTAAATGTGTCTTCATACATTTTACTTCCGTGTGTTATCGTGATGCCGTGAATTTCCGTGCAATTAAGCCATCAGAATAGGCTTTAACACTATCCACGACATGAGCTATTGTCATCTAACTCGTGCGACACGAGCGAACAAGTAAACAAGCATGTTGAATACATGTTTGTTTACATGTTCGCTCGCATTCATTTGTTTATTTGTTTCTTAAGGTACCTATACACGTAACTGCAAGCATGACAGGCCTGCATGGACTATCATTTTGTGCAAGTGTGCCCAACTTCCTTATAGGCTACACACTGTTCAAGCAAGCGGGAACAGCATCAGTTTTTGCTTGAGCGATGTACGACAACGCTGCGCTTGCTTTAGCTGCATTAATTGTGAGCGTGCATATGATTGCGCAAGTTTAACCTGCATACCACGTTCAATCATACATGCAAAAGCGTGGCTTGTTCAAGCTGCATAATGAAAATTCTATAAATCTTCATGCCGCTTGCACAAACAAGATGCTTGCACAAAATCATCATATATACGCTCAAGCACGCTTGCACAAAATGATTGATCATGCAGGCTTGTCATGGTTTCAGTTACGTGTGTCCCTAGGGCCTTAACCATATTTTCATATATTTTTTTTAAAGTGTCGGTGGCTATCTGTATTCAGTCGGCCCAAAACTTAGCTATGAGTTTGGCGCCATAGTAGCGTTCATTAATCCTGTATCGTCTAGGCAGCAGGGCACGTAGTACACGATCACATGAATAAAAAATATTTCATGTGACACGATACCATGTAGGTATTTCATCGTTTGTGGCCCACATCACATGGTTTCAGTGATAAATTCACTTTCAGACACAGATCATACAAAAATACTGTTTCTATGGTGGTCGGTCATGTTACGCGTGCAGATCGAGTTGATAGTGACCATGAACCAAGAACTCACACCATGGGACTCACACACGTGGTGGGATTTTTTTAGTATAGCACACACCACACGGAAACTGTAATATGTAGGTACTCATGCATAGCTTTTTTTTTTTATAAACAGCTTGTTCTTGGAAAGTGTTTTTCATCTAATCTATCTAAACTAATACCTAGTATTCATAGATAGAATAGATATTCACTAATCCGATTTAAGGTTCGTATACACTGGCGCGATATCGCGGGCGCGACAAGGGTAGCGCTGCCTGTCGCGCCAGTGTGTACGAGCCGTTAAAAAAAACATTGTTGGAAAGCTACGCTATTGCGGAGCCATAGGATATGTTTCATATTATAGTTGACTTTCACGCAGACGAAGTCGGGGCGTTATCTAGTTTTAGAATATTTCAACTCCATTCTTGTACCTATTTACCGAATGTATTTCTGTACAGTGGTTAATTTAATTCGATAGCACGTATAACAACGCAATTATTACTCACCAATAAATGTTCTCTTAATTATGCTTGTTCAAACACATTTGCAATTTGAATTCAAAACCAACGGAAATTAAACCAATCTAATCGAAATTATGTGTTACTATTTACTTATATATTGTGTCGTCATGACAATTATAATTTATGTTTTTGCAAAATTATTATTCACAGTAGGTACGTCTAATCAGTATAAGTCCTTGTAGTTTCCGCTGCTATCTACGAATGTATTACCAGCTTTAGGTTAGTATTCAATAATTGCGGATTTGATATTAATTGCCTTGTAAAACCTATAGAGAGAGTGATATATTTGAGGTTTATTTACTGTCCAGTAGGTACGTGTTGTTGTGAATCAAAATCATAACTTGTAAACGGCAAATATTTTACTGATCCTATAAAAACTTAATGACCTTTTAATGATGGACACTTTTTTAGGGTTCCGAACCTCAAAAGGTAAAAACAGAACCCTTATAGGATCACTTCGTTGTCCGTCTGTCCGTTTGTCTGTCAGTCTGACCAGACCCTTTTTCTCAGGAACGTGAAGGTATCAAGTTTAAATTAATATCAAATACGTATACGATCCGTTGGTGCTCTAAAAATCAAGCTTCTAAGTCAACGCCATAATAAAATACAGCTATGTGACATATTTTGAAACTCGCAAATAAATCAAAACCTATAGGGTACCAACTTCCCGTTGACCTAGAATCATGAAAAAAGGCAAAAAGAAGGTCTTACAGCACAAATAAACGAAACTGTGCGAAAATCATAATTTGTAGTTATAACACGTACAAGAAAATTGTTTTTGCGATTACAGTCTTACATTTGCAATTGAAGAATTGACCGTGACGTATTTCGATGTATGGGAGAACACGTTTTTCACTACAATGTTAAGTTTGGGTTTGATAAATCCATCCCAACTAAGGAACCCTTCATTGTGCGTGGTCCGACATGCAACTGGCCGGTTTTTTTTAAATTAAATTAATGACCCTCTAAAAACTTTTTGCGCTTCTAATGAACACACTTTTGTGCGATCCAAGTTGGTCGCATTACTTGGCTATTTAGTATTTTTACCCGACTACGGCGAAGGTATAAACAAGTCATCTCAGACATACAAATTAAAAATCCGGAATTTGTATGTCTGAGATGACTTGTTTACCTTTTTAGTTCGACTTTTTTGCCGTAGTTGGGTTTTCGTTTTTATACTTTTTAGGACCAAAAATATGAATTATTTGAGGTTTACAAAATGAGGGGCAATCATTATTTGTGTTCAATAATATTTTTAGCAGCGAAAAATGGGAATTATTAGAGGTTCGATTAAATACACGCCTTTGTAATCCAACACTCGCCTTCATACACAATCTCTACCGTGTTACCAGAATAGATGTTAGTTATACAATAAGGTTTAAGTTTGAATGTTGTAGGTACCTACTGTAATTATTAATATTTTTTTTGGTAGTTCTTTCCAATCTGTCTCTAGAAGTGAAGACTTTTAATTGACTGTCAGTCTCACATACTATTTTCTTATTCTGTTTATTTTAGCTGTAAGTCTTCCATAGTTAATAAATAAATAAATAAGTACCTACAGCTTAGGTTCAACCTTGTCGAAAATTAATTTCAATTAGTGCTGCGCTACTCGTCTTTTGTGCTCCAGGGTGCTCCATTGTTATCAGTCCAACACACGCTGCCTGTCAAACAACGCACTCCCGACGTTGCTAACCACAATCCCGCATGGCTTTGACACCACAAATTCTATAGCCATAGATTTAGCTCAGCGCCATCTGCGTTAGTCGCTGTTTTATAGCTTAACATGCTTTTCTACTTAGCTGCTTACATCGCTGTAAAGCGCCACGGGAAGCTAGCATATCCTCTACACAAAATGGTAACCCCATGGAAAAATACACCGAACAAACAATATTCGTTAAAAAATAAATGTACTGTTTGATAAGTTTGTTAAATAAAAAAATGTGATTAAAAAATTCAATGAATTGGGTTTCTGTGAAATATGTTTATTCAAGTAAAATATCTAAGTCGTCAGAACAATAATATTCGAAATAAAAATACAACAACCAAATATTATTACTACGTTAATGGAATATGGTACCTAAATATATTGATATAAAATTAACAGAGTATGCTACTGGCTATGTATATGTAGGGACTCGTGGCTAAATAATAACAGCCGCACGCGCACGGGTAGATCGAAGGTTCGATCGATGGCTGACCATCCATAGTATATCGAGACCCCTCCGTGCCTCGGAAAGCACGTTTTAAGCCGTTGGTCCCGGCTGTCATTATTAGATCTTTGACAGTCACGGGTAGTCAGAATCCTAAAAGTCTAACAACCAGTCTTACGAAGAGATATCGTGTTACCCATGGTAACTGGTTTGTGTAGGTCAGATAGGCAGTCACTCCAATACTGGTATTCAGCTACATCCGGTTAGACTGGAACCCGACCCGCAACATAGTTGGGAAAAGGCTAGGCAGATTGATATTTACTGCCTACGAAAACAACTCATCCATACTATATTTGTAGTTTACGCTCATACTACAGAGGCCTTAGTGTAAGTTTGCAAGTGCGTTAACGTAACTATCGAGTTTGCGTTTAGATTCGACTGTTAGATCATAATGCTAAGAATATAAAGGTGAGAATAAAAATCTTAACGCAACCGCGATAGTTACTTACGTTTACTCATTTGCAAACTTACACTAAGGCCTCTGATTACTGAGTTAAACCAATGCTATTGTTATTTTTTTAATAATATGAATTTTCCACTGACGCAGTAGTAGAACTCTAACTTCTCACGCACTCGTGACGTGTTCCATTCATCGTTTTAATACTGAAAGCATTCACATAATTTTTTCATTCAATGATAAACGAGGCCGATAAAATATTCATATACTTACCTAATAGGATGGGCAGAATCCCCGACGGTATATTAGGCGTATTAGCAATGCGTTACGCGTACTATAATACCTTCTCATGTATGGCATTATGTATTACAGTGGTAATATTTAATAATGTAGGTACATTAATATTCTGTTGTTAATCTCATCATTTATGAAGCCTGATGAAGTTAATACTAAATATCATTTCATTTAGGTGAGTTAAGTATGATATCTTGCATCTGATTAGATTCACACTTACCTGGATAAATTATATTGTACCTACGTGTTAGTTTATATTGTTGTATATTATGTTTAGGATATTATGATTCGTGTGCCAAACATCAAAATGCGTTCAGCCGTTTATGTGTGTTTCAGTGAGACACATCCCAACATCTTCACAAATTTTTACATCATCATCAATAACATTCTCCTTACCGTATTCCAATGTATTTGGTATTTTTCTCTTCATAATTTTTTACCTACATAATAATTACTCGAAGACTAGCCTATAATAGGCCTATTTTTATAATAAGAACTCTAATTTAGTGTAAAATCCTGCCGGGCGGTCTCCACTAACTAATATGATTAGCCTATATTACCCGATCGACTGTGAAGGTGCGAGTATCGTTTACCTGAGAATTATGTTCCGTAAATAAACTAGCACATTGTATAAGGTTGGTTTAACTGTAGAACACTAACTTACGACAACGATGGTAAACGTTTGACTAGAAGTTACCTTAGTTAGTTTTTATAGTGTACATAATAAAGAGTATTCTCTGTCTACCTTCTTATTCCTAGGCCCTGCGCCCACTGGCGGCACTACATGCAAGCGCAGACTGACGGCAACTATGCCGTAAGCCGTTTAACTAAGGATACCCTTAGGTATACCGCGAAGTCCTTAGACACGCCGAAGCGTACCGATCGTCCTGGTGCGGTCTTTTCAAAACAGTAACTCTTAATTAGAACTGTCGTAGCGCTGCCTTGCTTTTCACCAGGATTCGGCAGTCCGAAGGCTGCCAGGATGCTGGGGCATTCCCAAGACTTTTGAGACGGCATGCCTAAATACAACAGTTTTGTTTTTGGTACCTGCGATGGCTATCATTGAAATTTCAATTTTATTGTCATACTATTAAGTTATATTCCTATTCGTACATAGGCTGCCGGGT
Organism: Eupsilia transversa; assembly: GCA_914767815.1. Taxonomy (NCBI): domain Eukaryota; kingdom Metazoa; phylum Arthropoda; class Insecta; order Lepidoptera; family Noctuidae; genus Eupsilia; species Eupsilia transversa. The sequence continues at coordinate 7,414,726 of OU611880.1, forward strand.
CGTGCCGCCAGTAAGCGCAGGCCCTTTTAAGGTATTTCTTTCCCTCTTTTACGAATTTTGTTGTTAAGCAAAAGACAGCGATATTTTTAATGTACTACCTACTATGGGTAGATACCATTAAGTGGAAATTTATAATCAAATTCAATTTCATTAGGTGCTAAAGTTATTTAATTTATTCTAATCTTGAAATCAGTCTGAAGGATCGTAATGAAATCAAGATATGCTGTTTTGGGTTGGGATCTTACTGTCTGGCTTTAAGGAAACACATTATTTGTGTAAAGTTACCTAAATAATTTTCTCCATTTTAGTTCCTAGCCTTTTTGCCTACCATATTTTTTTAATAAAAAAATAAAGTTTATTTTGAGTAACTTTAATTTTTATACATACAATTAATGATAAATTCACAACAATTCTTTAGAAAATTTCAGCTAAACAACGAACATCTATGAGGCTGAATATACTGGGCTGTTACGATGTAAGGGCAGCTCTAAAAATCCTCTCACTTCAATCGATACAGAAAGTATATCCAAAATTAGGTCGACTACCCTATTTGTAGGTTACGCTCAGGTGCCCACGACTGAAGGTGTTGGCATTTGAGATAAGTGGTTTTACACCTTGAGGGATGCAGTTATCGAAAGATATGAAAAACTCTACCGAAATTAAAATATTTATTTCGTGTGTTTCCATTGTAGGTAATATTTAGTAAATAGCCTTTAATTTCCTTTGTCCTTCTTGTAAGGGAAAATACGCAGCTGTTATAACTTTCACCTACAATTTCTTTTTTCATAAATTATGCGACCCGGAAATTAAGTTCATAAAACCAGTATACAAAGTAATTATACAGGTCAAATAACAATAGAAAAATTCACATATATTAATTGAAATTCCTCATCAGGAAACTAGGAAACTAGGCCATGTTTTGTTCCTATTGTAAATCAAGAATCATGAATGATAGGCACTACATAATGGGACTGGGTAAAACTGTATTCGCACACACGTTGCACAAAGGAACAAAGTAAAAAAAAAAAAAATATTACCAGATTGGTAGTGTGAGTGTTAAGTGATTAATTTATATGATTGGTTAGAGAAGTTTGATTAAATTTTCTATTGTTCGTTTGGAATTGCTCTAGTACGAAAAAATGTGTAAATAGCAGTAAAATTTCATACTTTCGCCTTCAGGGGGATACAACCCCGAGAACACAGAACAGTACTACTTAATTACGAATTCTGTGGTTTCAGCCAAAGTTACGGGCACTTCACACTCATGGCAGTATCACTGACGGACATTATATGATTATAGTTGGTGGCCCGAACTGAATAAATGACAACACGATTTGACAGTGTCCCTTCTCCCGATACGTATTTGCCCAACCGAAAAATTGAAATTGACACTGACTCGTTTTGACGGGTCAACTACTTTCGGACGGGCCCATATCTTCGTTGACAGACGTAGAGAGTAAACCCTCAAACACTAAAGTCTTCATTAGTACCTGGATGACTAACGAAAACCTTAACCAAAGTAAGAACTTTATCGTATTCTATTGGAAATGTGACGTAATACATCATTTGACAAGTAACGAGTTTTAATGTGGCAAAGTCCAAAAGCGATCAACGTTTTCGTTAGGTGATCGTACGATACGAATTTAGCAGAACGCAGAACATGTGACGGAAGCCTGTTAGCGCGAGCATGGGATTTGGGGTAAAACTAATTTAGAACTGCCACCTGCAGTGGTGGTACTGTGGGACAAATGTGCCTAACTACACACAATGTGTTTGTGTTATGCACACTTCGTATTTTAGGCGGTTAACACAGAAACACGTGATGAATGTATTTGTTTAGCGGTTTGTGTTGTAAAGCTTTGTTGTACATGTAACGTTGTAACAACCCTACTTTATTTAAGTACCTTCAATTTTGTTGGGGTTACAGTGATTATGTAATCATTAATCTTTGATGTTATTCGGGGCATGATTTTAACAGACAGATATTGTTAAATGTTGCTACGGTTTGTTACAAATGTTTTGTTATAATCAGCCTATAACGTTCCCTCTGCTGGGTCGCAGACCTCTCTGTGAGAGGGAGTGATCCATAATCCACCACGCGGGCTCGGTGCGGGTTGCTCGATGTTACATTTCTTCGAACTTTTGGTTCTAATACATGCCGGTTTCCTCACGATGTTTTCCTTCACCGTTTTGAGAGCAGTGGTGATTAAATATATTACACAAAGTAATGTGCCTGCCTGAGTTCGAACTCACGACCTACGACATGCAAGTCGTGGGTCGTTACCACTGGGCCACCACTGCTCACATCGGTCGTACACTGCTAGATAAACAAATCCCCGAAAAAGGCGTTCTAAGAATTCTGTAATGTGTTTATAAATTAATCTTATTACACATTTGACCTAATTAGATTAAAGCGCACATCGGAAACGTGACCTCTTCACACTAATAATGCGTACCTATAGCAAAATAATACATAGTAACACACAATAATAAACATGTGAACAATGTGGTACATAAACGTTCTTGAATTCCCAAACAATGCACATCATTGCTATTTAACAATGTGTTTCGGAATTCCGAATGCAGTCCAAAAATAGGTCATTAAGCTTTTCAGCACTGTCAATCGCTTTGACAGAAATGTGTATGCAAATCATGTGGATTGGAATCGTATAATCCTATTTCTACCATATTGACAAATAGGGTATTTTTCATCGCCAAAAATGACGAACTTCCATACAAAATTTCATCCCCTATTTAACACCTTTGGGGGATGAATGTTCAAAAATTCATACCTGGTGCTACTCACTCAGAATAGAAAAAACAGGCGCTCTCCTTCGTTAAGTAAGGAACTCTTTTACCGTGCTTTTACGCGCAAAGCGGTTCAGGTTGTCAGTGAATTTAAGATTTTTATTTATTTAGTATATTTTGAATGCCAGCCTCACTATCCCTATTGCTGGTAGTAATTATAACCAGGGAAGAACAGGGAAATTGATTGTTTAGCAAATCGACTACCAACTTGAATTGTCCGTTTAGTCAAATCACGATTGCCATTCTTTGACAGTGGTATGGAAATTTAAATGGCTTTACGTAACACGGAAAATTGCCGTAGGGTTTTAATTTGCTTAACAATGAATTTCCCCGACTGTACTTTATTATACTAACATACTGTTATTGCCAACATTGTCGGTCACTGTGGGCGACAAAAATGATTTATTATGCATTAGAAACATTGGATGGTATTGGAAAATGCATTATTGATTAGAAATTTAATGGGCTCTATTTATGTTGACAATTATTGTGAAAGCATACAGTTTGTAAAGACATATTTATCCGTATCAGTTGCTTTTAAATCTCATTTAGCTTTATATGTCTATTCTTTATGTTTAATCGTTCACGCGAAGCATTTTGAGGCAACTTGAGGGAATTAAATGCGTCAAGGGTTTCAGACAAGTATTTTTACTGCGAAATCCGTATACGCATACACCTCGAATAGGCAGCTTAGGTATATTAGGCATTATTATTTAGCTATTAATCCAATAAGAAGAAAGGATTCCAAGAAGTTAGTGAAAAATATCTCGGATAAAGATACGTTACGAAGTTAAATAGATGTGATTAAAATTGTTTAAAAAAATAAAACTTTTAACTAAAGCCACCCTGGACGCGTCTTGACAACACTATAAAAAAGCAGCTGTGTTCGTAACCAACGATGTGATGTTGGTTCTCGTCGAGGTCTTAACGATTTTCGTCCAGAAATAGTAACCAGCGGCTCGTGGTTCAGTGGAGCTAAGTTTAGCACAGTCGAGATCTATCCTTTGTGGTGCTTTTAAGTTTACTTCGCGGTAATGTCTTACCTACCTATATTTGTTAGGTACGTCCCTGAAATTCCAGAATTCCGTGCTAAACCTACTTTCAGGAATCTAGAGCCCTTTGTCGTTTATAAATGTATTCCCTATGTTTATCATTGTGTTAGGTTAGGTTATGTTATTTTCTGCTTCTCCAAAGCATTTTTTTAGGTAACTGTAACTTATGAAAGTACGCAGTAGACATAGTTTGGAAATCACAGTTTGTGGTAAAAACACAAATCATTGTCAAATTGTCCATTCAGGTACAACTCACGATCAAAACACATAAAACCATGTCCTTAAAATATTTACTTTTACAAAAAGTTACTTTGAAAAACCTCATCACAACTGAATGACAATATTGTGCTGAAGTTCTCCTAATGGGTTTAGTTTGACCCGTTTTGAAATAGACTTTTCTGTGACCCATATTTTCGTTACCTAACTGTGTGACAATTTTCCTGTTTCTCTTTATTGGATAAATGATCATTGTCGATCTTTTATCTTTATTATTACGGCGACTTCTTTCACAACCTCTGTACTTCGTTAATCCTTGTTACTTAGATTTACAAAAATCTGTCACTATAAGATTGATCACATTATCCCAATGAACGTTATGAGTGGATGTTTTTGGGCTTTTTAACCCCAGACGGAAACAGAGGGGGGTTTAACGTGTGTATCTGTCTGTTCCATCGTAGCTCCCAAACGGCTGAACCGATGTTTTTTTTTAAAGGTGTCTGGATCGAGATTGTTCTTAGCTACAATTCAAGAAAATCGGTTCAGCCGTTTGAAGATCAGCTCTTTTCTAGTTGATGAATGGATGTGCGCATCTTCCACAGGTCTGATCGATTCGAAATTTAGTATTCTGTTACATCAATGAGATTAGAAGTTTATAGTAATCTTGAACTGATACTGCAGTACCACCTGGTATTCGCAGGATACCCAACTCCCTCACTATAACTTACAGCACCGGTATCGTGCTTGGGGTCATTGGAATGGTCTCAATGAATAGGTTAGGTATAGATATATCGTGAACAGGGTCTAATGATGGAGTAGAAAATAGGTTAGCAAATTGCACTCGTTTAATTGATATGAAATTTTGGTACTTATACGATGTAGTACTGTTTTGTGTAGTGTCAGTCGTGTAATGTTCTAGGTGTGTGTACGGAGAGAAATTAAACGTTGTTTGATTTAAGATATTTACTTGCTCATGAATTAATTACAATCGAGTACTTAAAGGTAAGGATCGTAAGCGCGTCTATACCGGGTGGTGGTTACGGGCGAAAATAAATACAATAGGCATGTGTCAGCGTTCCTACAAAATTCTCACCGTTTGTGGCGAATTAGTATAAGAATGTGTAACGTGATTGAATGAATGAGTACGATTTGGTATGATAGAGTAGGGTGTGAATACAGTGAGGTATGGATGCTGTATTATGTTACAGTATACTACGAAAACGAAACAATGCTGCAATAGTTAAATATGATGATAGTGTTTAATACATTTTTATAATTAGTAAATTTCAAGTTAGAATTGCAAAGGGTACGACGTACGACTGAAGTCGTACCCTTTGCATCCATCGAGCATTCATCGATTTAAGGGGTGGGAGGTTGTTCGTGTCGGGGGTTTTCAATTTTTTTAATTTTAACTTGTTTAAATACAAATCAAGTAAAAGTGAGGCTAATTAGTGGGTAAGACGAGCAGCTGTTGCTTAGCCTAATTAGCGGTGTTGTGTACTAAGTACATAGTTTGTACATGCAAGCGATACGTGACATGATTAATTAAACACTAAGTAATTGCTAGCTTTTCTGCGCAGGTTGTAGTCAAAGGCGACATCCATTTGCCTCTTCAAACATTATGGTAGTTTTGATTCTCCAAGACTGTAGCAATTTCATTTATGAACTTACTTTGGTATATGGTCATAAATCATATTTATCTTAAAAAACGTTGTATCGTAAACGTTGATCAGTTTTGACCGTTGTCACAAATTCGATTCGAGTCCTGGGTTCGATTCCCGGGTTGGGCAAAGTGTTATAGGGTTTTTCCATCTGGAATTGATTAGTAGCAGCCCGGAGTCTGGATTTGTGCCCAGTTGATGGCAATAGGCTCGCCCCCTATTACATGGGACTTAAACATAACTGGCGAAATGTGGGGGTAAAATAAGTACACCTCTGCCTAACCCTTCGGGGAATTCAGGCGTGATTAATTACAATAATTATATTGTAAAAATGCTGTGCCCTGCACACAGGGTTCATGTCAGGTGCTGGACCCTTAAAACTAATATCTTTTTACCACATGAGAGCAATCAATATTTTAATTTGATGGACGTGACATTTTTTCCGTCGTCAGTTGCTTCGTATAATATGACAAGGTTCTAAGTTCTTTTCGTAAATTGCCTGTACGTGATTTGATTCAAAGAATAATTTAAAAAAATGCAACTGTAAATCTGGAACAGGCTCGAGAAAGAACTTTACGGACAATGTGTTAGATGGTTAATTTTATTATAGGTAACTAATGATAATCTTTTTACTAATACTCTTTATACTTTTTTTAACATGTAGGACAGGTTAAAAAGCAATGTGCATTTACGGTCCCTTTGCAGTGCCAGGTTGGGGAAATGCATATAAGAGAATTTTCTGAAAATGCGTATCAAATCCTGCCTCAACCCGCAAAATATTTATGTCCATTAGCGTCACGACGCTTGCGGTGTTTGTGCGGCAGCACTGAGCACTAACTACTACATACGTCATACGTACTTCTGGTACCCATCTCTTGTTTCTGCTATTTGTAGAACTTCACAAAGACTTTTGGGAAGATATTCATAAAAACGGTCGTTTTCTTTTAGAATCTTTCTTAAAGTGGTATTTAGATTAGCCGAATAACAAAGTCGAAATACAGCCCGCCTAATCTGCAAAAATCTCACCGTGAAACCTTGGTGAAGTGAGTTTGAAGTGAGCTGTCATTTCACTAGATGCTTGCGATTGACACTATTGACAGCTGACTTCACCTAAGTTTTCACGCTGAGTTTTTTACGGAATAGATCGGTAGTTCCCACTCACACTTTCGGCGAGGGAAGGCATGACATAATTTTAATCCAATATAAAATAGGCGTGTTCCCTTATCCCTTACAACTGGGAACGGCAAGGAATTGTCAATTTTTTCGAAGAACTACTACAACAAAAAGTTTCTTTTCCATAATTGACAAGCCATTAGTGTCTGTTTGTTTTGGGAATATAGCAACGGCCCGTTTCCACGGATAGTGACGCTTTTTGGGCACCTACCTAAGGTGCCCAAAGAGAGCGTTACTAATAATACATAAAATCTCGGTTGTATTTCTTGATGGTTTGGGCGATGGTACCTACAGTACATCCACAATCCAAGACTAATTAGTAACAAATGAAAGCTAGTGGTCATAGATCCAGTAGAATCTGAAAGACAGGAATATCGATAAAATATTCAGAAAGAAACTTACAATATTAAAATTTATATAAATTGTATTACGCGTTATCATAATCGATGGTTTATCAAAATTTAATAAAATAAAGAGATTTTTTTTGTTGAACATCTCAAAAATACGCTCAATTATTATTATACATAATTCAGCTTGTCTAGTATTATTTATAAGAAATCAAAATGGGAATAATTTGGGTTTCGATTAAATACATGCCATTGATAAATCTACTTTTCATAATTATATTGACTTCGTTCTACTTCACCTTAGCACTCCATTTCTATACAATTCATGGTCTCATCAGAAGAGGAGTTCGTGGCTAAGTAATAACTGCCGCACGGATCCATCATGTTAAACTACGCTTGGATGGGTGACCATCTTTACATACCGCGACTCCTCCGTGCCTCGAAAAACACGTTAAGTCGTTGGTCCCAGCTGTCATTCCTGGATCTTTGACAGTCGTTACTGCTTCTCAGAAAGCCCGAAAGTCTGACAACCGGTTTTTCCAAGGGGTATCGTATAACCCAGTTACTGGGTTGTGGAGGTCAGATAGGCAGTCGCTCCATGTAAAATACTGGCATTCAGCTGCATTCGGTAAGACTGGAAGCCGACCCCAACATACTTGGGAAAAGGCTAGACGCTAGGCCGCTACACAGGACAGATGTGTATTTTCATAGTAACATTGCTGGCCGCATCGTCACTTGTTTTTGACCAGTACAGCAATTTCGATTTATCTCGAAGAAGGTTGTCAAAATAATGCTCGAATTTCCAAGCATGTTTGAGAAAAATATATTATACCACAGTCAATGTCAACATTCTCATTTCTATTCATAGTCTTTACTAAAATTTTTGTATAATCCTTTTAGTTATGTTACGTAATACTTTGGTCCACATATTTATGTACCTATATTTTGTCTTTGGTATGTAGTATGATGTGATTAGGGCAGACGTTTTTAATCTCTGTATTGTGTATCGTCTTATATTTTGCCAGTATAATATGCCCTTGAGTTCGAATGTATTTCACCCATCGTTGAATACCTAAAATCGTTTTTTTTTTCACAAAAGGGAAGATCTTGGCCTGCATCTCACTTGATGGTAAGGAGGAGGATCAGGCCGAAGATAAAAGTGAACTCCACCCGGAATTCTCACCCACAGAGGAACTGCCTATCTTACCTCTAGCTGCCGAAACACAACAATGCTGTTAACATTGTGGCGACAGACTGTCTAAAGATGGTGGAAACCAGGTGGACTAAGAGCAAGCCCTACCACAAACTCAACCGAGCAGAAAATTGTGCCCCCACTGAATTGTGAATCGAATCCGACCTTTGGGTCTGAGACAGGTGGTCTAACCTTTAAACAGACAGACAGACAGACACAGAGGCGGTTAAAACAGATAGTGTGATTTATAATAGAACTAGTCTTTGAACTAATTGTATCGTCTTATGTCCCAGTCCAAATAAGTTTTGAGTATACAACTTTATTGTAATCACGAGGCTATCTAAGGATGGAACACATTTATTAACACCACAATAATGAAATAATACACAACGACTTTTTTTGTTTGTACTGTACAAACACCAGTTTGTAATGACAGATTCTAAACAATTTTAGTTTTAGTCAAATCTAATAAACACTGTAATGTAGGTATAGGTACAACATCCATCAAATTACATACCGAGACCGCGTCAGTAAGGACATTTGGTCCCGGCTGGCATTCTTTGATCTTTGACATTCGTGACGGATAGTCAGAAGCCCAAAAGTCTGACAACCAAGGGGTCTCACCCAGTTACCGGGTTGGCGGAGGTAAATATCGGCAGTCGCTCCATGTAAAATACTGGTATTCAACTGCTTTTGGTTAGACTGGAAGCCGACCCTAACATAGTTGGGAAAAGACTTGGCAGATTTTAATTGAAAAGAGAGTCCCTGTCCTGGGCAATTTCTCTTCTAATAAAAATTCTCAAATAATATAATATTGCAGAAAGCTATAGCTGTAACGTTGCAGTAACCCTTAGATTGAAGATCACAATTATGCATAATAAATGACCCGCCGTTCGCCTCCGTCGCTGCATTGGTTCATTTGTTGCAGTTTCATATTTTAGAACCGTTTTTCATAAGCACTTATAGTAAGACTATCTGCGCCCCGCGGTTTCACCCTCATAAGCCTTGATCCCGTGGGAATATCGGGATAAAAAAGTATTCTATGTCCTAACCCAGGTCATAGTCTAACCATATGCCAAATTTAATTCAAATCCACTCAGCCGTTTTAGCGTGAAAGCTTAACAAACAAACAAATAAACAGTCTGTCGCTTTTATATAATAGTTAGGATACCTATACCACAGTAGAAACAGTATGTTTATAATGAGCTGGTAATCTTGTTTTATTGAAAGCGGATGTTTACGCGGGACTAATTCGTTTTAGCCAAAATGTTTAGGTACAAAACATCATCACGCCTATAATTCCCCACGGGTTAGGCAGAAGTGTACCTGTACTACACCCTCATTTTGACAGATTCTTTAAGTCCCAGGCGAGCCTACGTTTCATTAAAATGTTTTTAAAAGTCACACGTTATAACCATATTTACCATTTTGCTGTGTTTGCTACATTGGGTTACAATACCAACAATAAACATAATATAATTGTTTAAATAAATAAAGAATAACATCACGCCTGTATTCCCCGAAGGGTTAGGCAGGCCACATTTCGCCAATACCAACAATCCATTGTAATTTTGCCTAGTTTGAACATATACATAAATTATTCGTCTCTCCATTGCTGAGCTACACACTAACCGTTTATGGTCGCTCGTAGTATGCTCGCTACAGTGTGACATTATCCCTAAATTCCTGACTTGGAACGGTATAGCCCCTAATTGTGTTAGAACAATTAGTGGTTTGCACAGCCTGTCGCATACCAGCATTTGCACATTAATGCATCAATTTGCTGGGTGTTCAGCCATAATATTAATATACCTATGTACACCTATGATCTCAGAACATATTATTGAAGTAACACCTGAATTACATGTAAACAGCATTGTTTTGTTTCGGCAGTTAGAGATAAGATAGACAGTTCCTCTGTGGTTGAGGATTCTGGGTGAAGCTCGCTTCCACTTTCGGCCTGATCATCACTTACCATTAGGTGAGATTCAGGCCAAGACTTCCACGTTGCGATAAAAAAAAAAATATATCAGAAACGGGTCGTGATAGTTAAGGGTATGGGAATGTTGATAATTTTTTCGCGATTGCGATGTTTGTCTATGGAGAAAGTTGTTCAGTTTGATGGTCTGAACCACATAATTAAATATGGCCAGACTTTTCTGATAAATGCTGTTTATGGTTCTTATACTTTTCTTATCGATGATACAACATAAGACTTGTTTACGAAATTACTTTGTCTCAGTAGGTGGCCTGTGGTCATGTTGATTCACTTTGCCGTTTGTTCGACTCTCATAAAACTGTTTCTCAATGAGGCTTTGTTGCTTCTGTCGTGTGTTAATAATAAAAACCAACCATCTTATCAACGAAACTGATTAACAATGTTACATGTACCCAGTGTGTACATTATTACCCGACTGCGCGACGCAAAGGGGGGTAATGTGTTAATCAGCCTATACATTACGTATGTTTGTTCTCTAGAGATAAAACGCGTGGGCCGATTTCATTGATTACGTCAATCGATTTGTCTTAATCTTGTGAGTGTACTTGTTTTTTTCATTACGTCATGTTTGCCGCAAATAATAGTATATTATGCAACTAGTGAATAAAGGACGGATTTAAAGCGAGGGCCATAGATGATTCACGACCAAGTGAAGGATTCTAACGACTGAATCACGACCGGAAGGAGTGATTCATGATGATTGAATCACGAGCATAGCGAGTGATTCAAGTGTTAGAATCCTGAGCGACGCGAGTGATTCGTGGCCCTCGATATAAATCCGTTTTATTCAAGAGTTGCATACTATACTTTATACCATGACTACGAGAAAAAGAAAGATTTAAGCGAAAATAGGCATATGATATGAAGTTTTTTTTTTTTTTTAATTTACCCCACACTAGGAATTTCTCCTGTATCGTGGGTGCATTTACAAACATTTAAACTGACATACACAAACAGCCAGACCCGGAACAACTACATGTAGGTCATACAAATATTTGTTCCGTGCGGGAATCGAACCCGCGACACGCAGCGCAGTAGTCAATCGCTTAACCACTACTCCAACCGTGCCGTCGAAATTAATTTAAATGCACATTAATTTTTTCGCAAGGAGGTTGTATAGCATTGAGATGGGGCTCACCAGGACAACAAAACAGTGATTAAAAGTGCTTTTTATTCACTGTTTTGCGTGAATAAAATAAGCTTTTTAGAGGGGGAATGGTATAATAGTATATTATGCAACTAGTGAATAAAGGACGGATTTAAAGCGAGGGCCATAGATGAATCACGACCAAGTGAAGGATTCTAACGACTGAATCACGACCGGAGGGAGTGATTCATGATGATTGAATCACGAGCATAGCGAGTGATTCAAGTGTTAGAATCCTGAGCGACGCGAGTGATTCGTGGCCCTCGATATAAATCCGTTTTATTCAAGAGTTGCATACTATACTTTATACCATGACTACGAGAAAAAGAAAGATTTAAGCGAAAATAGGCATATTATATGAAGATTTTTTTTTTTTTAACTTTACCCCACACTAGGAATTTCTCCTGTATCGTGGGTGCGTTTACAAACATTTAAACTGACATACACAATCAGCCAGCCCGGAACAACTACATGTAGGTCATACAAATATTTGTTCCGTGCGGGAATCGAACCCGCGACACGCAGCGCAGTAGTCAATCGCTTAACCACTACTCCAACCGTGCCGTCGAAATTAATTTAAATGCACATGAATTTTTTCGCAAGGAGGTTGTATAGCATTGAGATGGGGGTCACCAGGACAACAAAACAGTGATTAAAAGTGCTTTTTATTCACTGTTTTGCGTGAATAAAATAAGCTTTTTAGAGGGGGAATGGTATAAACGTATTTTTTTTTCTATTTCTACTATTGTTTTTACTAAAGATGTGCAATAAAAAACGTGTGCGTTGAAACCGTCGTGACCGTCGAATTATAAGAGAACAGTCGCAAGTATGAACGCTTTTTCGTGTGACGATTTCTGCTTTTTCTTTTTCCAATAAAGAACTTCGTTTCAATAATTATGTACCTACTCTATGTATCAAGCTAATTGCGGTACTTATTTTACTGTGGCTTGTTAAATTTATGATGGATGCGATATGAAAACATGGTAGGTATAGCGTTTTTGCTGTTTGCTGTCACTATTATTAAAAATTGTTCTACAAACCATGTCCGTTCTCCGTATTGTTCATTTTAGATAGTTTTATGCTGAATCAAATGTCCGGACATAATTTATCCACAAAGCGTTAGTTTCAATTGATGCTGTTAAACAATATGTTAATTAACGGAAAGGAACATTAGAATTCGTATAATTTAATCCTAATGTTTACAGTTAGATGAGGATGTTAATTGTATGCGAAGAGATGACACAAACAGTTAATTAGCTCGTGTTGAGTTAGCCGCATGGTATTTGATATCGCGTCGCCGTCGTCGTGTCTTGCGAACTCGAATCTTGGCATCAAAGTGACGTTTTTAAAACCATAGGGTGCAACCAAACTGCGGTCGATCGACCACTGCGTGTCACATTTTGAGCCATAATATGACATAATATGTGGTGACACATTTTGTGGTCGACGTCGATGAACCGCCCGCGCCGTCTCATTTACCTACTAACTTTTGGTGAAAGGCTGCACTTGGTTAAAAATCAGCATCAGGCAATGAAATAGCGAGGTGATCAATCACCACTCTTTCTGTTTATCAGAAGGAGCCTTGCCCCTGCAGTAGTTGAACTATATAGTATTATAATCTCATTACCAAATCCTTCAAAATCGTGCCAGTTCTTAGAAGTGTTTTCAGTTCGAAGCGAAATTTTAATAAAATCGTCATTGAATATCATCGAAACGGTCGGGAGGGAACGAGGAGCATATAAATGGACTTCATTTACTGGAAGCGGCAAACTGTAACGGATTTAAGAGTTTAGTTTTAAATTCCATTGCGGTTTCCAGCACACGTATTGATAATAAAGAAGTCCAATAATTTTTTTACACTGTTATTGTTAGAACCTTATATAAAAGCAGCACCCTAATTGCGTTGGTATATTGCGATACCCCATTCGTCAAATTAGGATGAGTGAGATGGGTTTAGAAGTTATGAGGGAACAGATGAACATACACGTACACATACATACATACATATCGGTCAAAACCATAAACCTCCTTAGGTATTGCTTCGCCGTAGTTGGGTAAAAATTTGTCTGCTCAACAACGTAAATAATGCAATGAATGTTGTTGAACTGTCTAAATGAAACAGATTGTGATTGATCGTGTGTTACGCAATTAGGGTGCAAGAACGACAAAAAATATAAAAATCGTGCTTAGTCTCCCGCAGACAGGTGAGACGCGACACTGGTAGAACAATTTCCGTGAAGTTTTCATACACAAATTGTTTCACCAGAGTCGCGTCGCGCCTGTCTGAGGGAGCCTAAAAACGATTTTTTGAGAACCTCCTCCTTTATTTGTTTTTTTATTTTTATTTATTACGGATAACAAATGGTGAAACATTAACACACTCACGAGGTTCGGCCGCGCGGCTTGGCCTCACGGAGCCACGCGGCCCTAGTGAATATATGCGTCTTTACATACATATTTTCCCCAAATTGTTCTTTTGTGTTCTTTCTTTGCGTCATGTTTACCGCAAATTTACGTATTTTCTTTCTTTCTTGCATTTTGTGTGAAGAAATACAGAACACATACGGCTAAATGTTTACACATTTGGGCGTAAGTATCTTTTTTTACACCTGAGCTAACAAAATTTTCAACAGAATACCTACACATTTTTTTTTCCAACCATTCTATTTAAACTGAAACCTACAAACTACAGTCGAAGTCGGTTATATAGGGCAATCAGGCTATCTGTAGTTACTAATCGAACTTCAAAACAAATAACCAGTCCCTCGTAACTTCGAAACCCAATAAAGACAGCTTAATGACAAAAATAAAGCAACATTCACTAATAGCACTATGAATTGCAAAGCGACACATAAATAAGTGCAGTTAGACGTCGGGCGGCGTCGCGTCTGTCGGATTTGTCGCTGGAACAATTTCCTCTCATTCTTCGACGTTGGAAAATGAAGTGCTTTTTCCATTTCCCGTCGTATGTCGCGTTGCTCGAAAGCTCGTGTAGGTGTGAACCGTGTGGAGCGACACTACGACTTGAGCTTTCATATCCTGTGTGTGCCTGAATGTGCTCGAATCGTGAAATTACCTGCTCTTTGTGTGTGATTGATCGTTGATGTACGCACTGTTATAATGTTACTTGTAATTGTGTTTTTTCTTTCTTTTCATTATTTTTGTTGGTGTTGGTTTTTTGTTAGTTTAATGGAAATGTTGTAATTTTTGGCTTGCGTGTCAGTTAGACCACGCAAATAATGATTACATTATTATTGCGGTTTTTGCGGTTTTTTACCGTTGTAATGTCCATAAATTATTTTTATCTACAATACCTCCGGTTATTTTATATTTTACTGAATTTTCAAATAATCACTGAAGAAGGACACGGTTTTACGTAAAAACACATACCTTTACATGTACGGATTTTATAGATTGCACCCTTATAAAGATCAAAGTACGTGTATATTAATTATTAACGCATCGTTAAAGTTTCAAAAGATTCATTTGCAAAGCTGAACAGGTATTATAGTTAGAGGGTTTCCCAGATATTATAGTTAGAGGGTTTCCTAGTCTTGTTACTTTAATTACATAATTTTATTATTTGTTTTTTTTTTTTATGACTGACGACTAACATAAGTTTTAAGACCTTTCTATCTAACAATTTATAGACAAATTAATTAGTCTGAATTAATTGAATCTATCTAGACAGTATCCATTTAAGCTATCTAATTGCGTAAAACGTTTTCGTAAACGATTCCGACTAATCTGTGTCATTTTGACAGTTCAACAGCATTCATTGCGTTATTTACGTTGTTGAGCAGATTTTTTTTTCGAACATTTGAAGCTATGGATTAGCAATCTGTTTCAAACCGATCCAGATTGTGGTAGATCGTGTATTACGCAATTAGGGTGCAGTATTCTGGTTACTATGCAGATTCTTCATTACCTGCACCCCTCATGACATGTGCGTTACTCATAACTGGAGATCAAGGAGATACCTTTTGCTATCTCATCAATTATGGAGGCAAAATTCAGGTTCACGTCATCGTTTACAATTAGTTTCAAAGCAAAACAGACTCACCGTAAAACACAGCTAACAAAGATATGTTAATTGATCACCATCGCTATTAAATTCCTTGTTATAAACGGAATCACAAATTCACGATCGGCTTCGAAACGGGACCGACCTCTCTGTAATAAACAATGCCTATCCAAATGCAAATATTTGTCAACGACCTCCACTGGTACGAAAGGACAGTGGGCGAATGTGCGCCAAAAGCAGCACACTTAACACCACAATTAAGACATAATGTCAAATCAAATGATATGAAAAGTTTTTCAAGTTTGCAGAAGGGCATCATAATCCACCTGAGTAATTTCGAGTAATAGTCGACTGATAATACTACATAATTATATCAATCATCATGATTCGGAAATTGCTTAAAATCACTCGGATAGATTTTAATGCCCTTTTGCGAACTTGACGAACCTTTATACTCTCTCATTTGGCTTAAGTCCTAATCGTCTCTGCTCTTGGACCAACTCCCATACAAACTTGCCCACTGTCTTTTGCGGCTGTGACGATCAATTATTTATTTAGTACTAGTCGTAGCCGCCATTCTTGGGTTCCATCGATCTGTCTGTTGCCAACTGAAATATTTTATTACCTACTCACTGCTGCCCGCGATTTCTCACGGATCAAAACTTTACCCTCCCGTTTGACCCGCACAGGGACTGAGCTTTGAAAAATCACTGTTTATTGGACTTCTACGCCAAGATTATTTCTTCTATTTTCTATTGTTACTCTATCTATGGTATGTCAAGAATAGAAGAAAGGTGTCAAAAAGGCTGCCATTCGTTCAATTTCATCCTATTGGGAAAAACTACACGAAGCTAATTTTGGACATCTTCCTTTTGGCCTGTCCCTATTGACCGGTATTCCGAATAAGCCTTATTCAAGGTTTCGTTAATGAGAACTTATTAGCATAGTACTAATTATTCCTTAAACCTTGTCTTCTCGAATTACAGCCTCCAGGCAATAAAAATGTGCTGCATTCACCACGATGAGGCCTCATCGTGGTGAATGCAGCACATTTTTACACCTCCGTGTAAGGTTCTTTCAATAATGTATTCATTACACAAACAGAACTCCGCCTCCCGTCTATATGTTCCTTCTTTTATTCATAGATTTGCTTTTATTCCTGCTCCATTTTTGTTTCGAGTACCCAAGTTTGTTAACAAATCCGTTAGATGCATTCTTGACAGTTGTAGCTTCAGAATGATTTTTTCAGCTTATCGTTTTTTGGTCAGTAAGAGTCAACACGAAAATAAAACAATTTTGATGCTAATCGCCCATTACTTTAAGGTGTATGTAAAAAATATAATTGGCCCAAAAGGTGGTCATTAACTTGAAACATGATCCCGCTTATTAAAGTGATAGAGAAAACAATGTTTGTAATGGTCGCACATTGTCAGGTTGGGCAGGTTGATTATTTATTCCATTATGATATTACAAGGATACGCAGGTGTATGTTACCCATTAATACCCATCTTTTTAATAAAGATACCTACTTATAATTCATTACTTCATCATAGGTAAGTTAATACGGTGTGATCTATTTTAGTAGCCGAACGGCAGTTAAGTGCCTTGATGTTCACTACCTATTTGCTAAAATAGGATTCGACACTAGCAGAATTAGCATTCTGATTCGCCTTGTAGCTCCCATCAAATACAATCATTCCATGGGCGTACCCAGAATTTTTTTAGGGGTGGGGCAGAAGTACATAAACTCTATAAGTAGTAGGAATTTCTTTCGATAAAACTCGAGAACTACACATGCGCGCTTGATTTATCGATACTGTATTGCTTCACGCGGTAATTTTGAATTTTTAGCAAATTAATTATTAATTTTGTCACCTTAAATAATAAACCTAAATTTTTAGCTTCGTGTCAGGGACCAGGGTCGGGCAGATGCACCACCTTGCCCCACCGCGGGTACGTCCATGTCCAATCAGTCCGTAATATGTCCTTCAAAACTCCCAATATTATTTCAATGCAATATTTGGGCTTCGACGAACAACATGTTTAGTGATGACAGAATATTGCTGTCAGCTTACCTACATGTCGATGGTGTATACCATAGTCACATTTTGCCACACCAGAAAGAAGAAAAGTTTTGCCTGATCTCTCCTTGGATTTACTTAATAATACTTTTATTTGCAGAAATGAACGTTTATCGTTGAGCACTGCAGTGCGAGTAGAAAGATGTATCCATACAATAGGTGCAGTGATTATTGTGAGCGTTCCCCTCTTCCATTGTTAATTACAAACAAAACTAGAGATCCCTTCCGGCCGGATATGCTCGTGAGCGTACACAAGATGATGCTAGTCACACCGTATGTTTGGACCTGTAGGGCTGCTACAGATTTTCTTTTCAGTTTTTGATGTAATACAAATGCAGTGTTGGAAATTCAAAATTATTCTTTTTTTTTCATATCAATTCGTTCTTTGAACCTTCGACCAGCACTTTCCCACAAACATCGTTATCGTATGATATTCGAATTCTCGTTATCATAATTATTACGAAATTGTTGTCGATGAAAATAGTAAACTTTTTATGTAGGTAGGTACTCTTGCCTTCGTCAGTATACTTAAATACCACGGAGTTTGCACAAACATTAAATGAACCCAGTTTTAGCTTCGCCAATAAAATATTTTAACGCACCACTTCGCAAAATGAACTTAATTCCAATTACACCAAAAAAGTGCAAAAGTCAAAAGAAAAATTTATGTAAATATATATGTCAAACAGTATCGGGGAAGTGGGATATATTGAATGTACCTATCTCAGATTTTAAACATAACTGGCGAAATGTGGGTGTACTATAGGTACACCTCTGCCTAACCCTTAGGGGAATACAGGCGTGATGTTATGTTATCTCAATTTTTCAAATATATATTTATGTCTCTGTTCAATTGGCAGCCCTAGAGTTCAGAGAGATTCCTTCCCGTGAAAATGCTAGCAGGGGCTGAGCGTACTATTGTGTACGTGTACCAGCATTGTTTTGAAACATTATGCACTGTATTAATCGGTCTGTCGCTTTCGAGGCGTGTCTTCAGTTTACGTTCACTAATCTCAGGCTGGGGCCAGATGAGCGTTAAGTCGTTGTAATTTGTACCTACCCTCTAAGATAAGTCAACAAATGTATGAATTCAAGACGTAAAGTAGGTATTTTGTACAACTCTCTTAAAACTTGTTTAGACACCTTGGTCTAGGTAGGTACACCTCGTATGATTCTGTAATGAACTAGATTTGATAACTATAAAAATGTGTCGAATTTGAACCAAGGTTCGTGCTTCAACACCGTTCTAGACTACGGGCCACAGTCTGTAGGTGTTCCTTCAACGAGCTCTCGAGATGCAATGTGCACTTGAAGCTAAGGAGATCATAAAACGTTATGGCTTCAAATCTTTCTAGAGCTTTCAAGTAAGGGCTTCGAGGAAGAGTTTCAAGTAGCTCTTGAGATACCTCGACGACAGGTGAAAGTTATTCGCGCGTAAAATTCGCCAATGTTAGGCTGATGCGCTTATTCTTGAAGAATGTTACTCATTTATAGGCGGTTGAGGGCAATGACTCAAGAGGCATTGTTGGCAGAATATTCCCTTGCGTTTACCGAATTACGTATCTACATAAAATAATATAAGGCCTGTATTCCCCGAAGACTTAGAAAAACGTGCACCCACATTTAGCCAGTTACCTATGTTTAAGACCTATGTAATAGGGGGCGAGCATATTGCCATCAACCGGCCACAAATCCAGACTCTGCCTACTGAGAAATTCCAGTATGTACATATACATTCCTACATAACAATAAACAATTAATTTTAAAATCTTTGTTATTCTGGCGAAATGTCAAAGCAGCAGAACAAAGAATCACCAAGAGACAAGAGATCAAGTTGCTAGCTGATTTATAAAAAACAAAATCAAAAGGAAACAAGTACAGATTTCAAGACAAAACATGAAATACGGATAAAGTAATAGATTTAAAGGTAGACAGAACCAGCCTGTGTTTTGTCGGAAAAAATGATTGGAGCGTGACTCCGACAAATTACTTTTGCAAATAGATGTTCAGACTAGAGATCAATAAAAATACACGTGATTTGTTCTAAGTTATTAGTTATACAACTACAAATAAATATGTTTTATAGTTTTTTTTAATGATTTTATGTGGCTTGACATATTGTTAAGTTGATTGCAAGATGGAATCTTGCAAGTAGCTTTGAGACAACTTCCTCTTGGCCTATCAAGTTGAAGGATATTCACGTGGTTTCGGTGACATTATGATTTGGTTTTGGAGATAAATATCATGCAGAAAAAACTGAAATGCACTTTTTGTAGACATTTTCTCTTAGCTGATCTCCCATACCTATTAATACAAAAAAAAAGCTTCAGACGTCTTCAGCAAAGCGTCCATTGTTGATGACTTGAACCAAATATTGAGTAGAGGCTCTAATTTGTTGTTACGAACAATACCTTTTCAAGATAGCTTCTACGAAAGGTTGTGTCTGTTCCTTAAAAGTACGTTTGCCTTTATAGGTACTCCAATACCATACATCCATTAATAATTAGTTAAAATACGAATTATTTATTATGTCTTTCCAGGTTTCGTTTCTACGTGTACTCGGCGTACGTGGAGCGCCGGACGGTTGCTGCCGTGCGCATCATCGCGGCGACCAAGACGCGAGGTGCTGACAGCGTCCTGTGCCGCATATGGCTGGCTGACAACCGCACGCTCACCCTCAAAGCTAAAGTCAAGGTAAGGCAGTCTTCTATGATTGCGAGCTTAGAAGTTGGTGTTTTACGGAGAGGAATAATTGGGAAAGGGTTCCGAATATCGGACACTTTTTGAAAACTTCGTAGAAAATATGTAAAACGTAACCGTGTTTATATAAACAACTGTGTACGTAATCTTGGTCCCTACTATTTGAACTTTAAACGAAATATTCAAGAACTGTGTTAAATTATACACAAAATTATATACTTACATCAATTGAGTAAGAAATTCAGGTTTTAACCAAGTAGGCTCCATGTGGACGTGACATCGTGACAGAACTTGAATCATGAATTCAGTCGATACCTACATGATTATTGTCCCCAGAATTGAAATTTTTCGGTGGTTTAGATATAAAATCAGTTACTTATTCCATCTATTTACTTATTACCTACATACATATTGATGGTGTAGAAGGTATTTAAATTATGTTTGAAACGTAAAATTTCAACTATGTACCTACGTGGGTAAAACTTTGTGTGACGATGTTTCCACCGTGTCTATTTCATTCACCCATCAAGTTGATAAGGTATCAGAAAACAATAGTCTTATTATGTAATACCTACACTCGTAATCTCAATCATGGAAGATGGAGAAGACATAGTAGGTACCTACAACAATACCTCCAACGTCATCTTCACCTTGTGTACGCAATGTATCTCTAAAAACTATTCCTGTCTTTAGAAGCCTAGTATTCCCCTCTCCAGTAAGTTAGGGTCAAGGTAAAACTTGTAAATGATACATTTACAACTTTAATAAGCCGCAACGATCTCCGTTATTCAGACCTACTTAGGTTTGAATAGCGGAGATCGTTGCGGCTTAGAAAAGGTTTAGCGACAGGAATTCAAAAAGGTATGCTTTGACGGTTCGGCCAAGCGGAACGGATAAATGAGAGTCGATTAGCCAAACGGTTTCTGAAGGAAATGAGATTGTGTTATGTCGGCTTTAGTATTTCCGCAGATTTTTTAACTTAGTACCTACCTACAGTTTCCGTTTTCATACTGTTGAGATACTTAGAGTGAGCATTTCAAATCAGGGCAATGCAACTTTTATTGCTTGCGTTGTAAAATTTTTTACAACAGTAGAGATTGTAAGAATGAAAATGATGAACTTTATGCGTCGTTCTGTATCTGGTAAATGTTCTTGTTTTTCTAAAGGTCTGCAATTTTTATGGATTTTTTATAGCTTATGAAAGATAAAAAAATATTTAGACGGTATTTTGTTTCAGTATAAGTTTTAAGGTTTTGAAATGTGTGAAATCAGTGGAGCGTCCGTTTTGAAGGGTAACTGAAGCTTTATAAGAAAATGAAAACAATATTCACATAACAATTTTGAGCGTTTAACTAAACATTACTAACATTAGTTAACATAAGGCCGCAATAAGAGGTAGATGGATGATAAGTATAGTTTCGAAGATCTATCACACCTTACCTTTTTGAACGGAAAATGTCCGCAGTTCCGTATGCCATCAAATCCAATTCGATTGTAGCTAAAGTGCCGGTCGATAAAACATCAGAATTCTATTTCCACGGGGAAAGACACACGTGTGCACAATTGGAAAAAACCTGATAAGGGACATGGTTGACGAGCTCATCTATAAAAAGGTTTTCATCATTTTTGTCATTTATCACAGGGCTATGACTGCTACGGTATACCTAGGTATATGTTTCATTTATATGTCTTTTCAACACATTATGTCTTTATGAGCAATCATACTTCAAACAACTGTGCACGATGAGGTGTAAGTCAATTTCACAGACTGGTAAAATTACTTACTTTTACGTCCTTTTTTATTTATTTAATACTTCAGGCGGACTTAATGCCATAGGCATTTTCTACCATCCAACCTTTGGGTGATGCCTTTTTTCCGGGTAGCAGTTTGCTGAAACACTGTTTTGAGTATCATCGAGTTAGGAGGAGGATTCGACCTATTACGAGTGGCGGTATCTAAATGAAAATCCAATGCACCCTTCGCAGGCAGTCCCGCTACTAGCAAAATATTCTTATTTCTTTAAAAATGTATCGCAAATGTAAAAATCGCCATTGTCTCAACAAATTCACGAATACGAAAGACCAGTAAGTGTCCTGCCCTTTGATTAAAAAACACTTACAATTTATTATTAAAACTAAATATTTATTTATTAAAACTTTATGCACAAGTAGTAAAAAAAAATACTGTACACTAAAAAACACTTACAATCACTTACTTAATGAATATACTTTTTTCTCATTTGCAGGCCATCCGTGAGAACTGGAATCTAAAATACAGTGCGACATACGTGCTGTGTCTCCTGCGTGGCTCGGGCGTCAAGCCTCAGGAGACTGTGGGGGCCTCCGTGGCGGTGGTAGCCTCTAGCAAGCCCAACAATCCACCCACAAACCTGCTGGTTGTCCTTGATACGGAACCCAAGGACGGGATTGAGGTAAGAACGAAAGAAAAAAGAAAGAAAATACATTTATTTAGCACAGGTAGGTACTATGCGATATTCAGTGATACACAGCCAGCAGTGTTCTCCATATTGAACTTTAGGGTGCAACCAGCACCCTAATTGCGTAATGCACGATCAATCACAATCTGGATCGGTTTGAAACAAATTGCTAATCCATTGATTCATAAGTTCGAAAAAAAAATCTGCTTAACAACGTAAATAACGCAATGAATGTTGTTGAACTGTCAAAATGAAACAGATTATTCGGAATCATTTACGAAAATGTTTTACGCAATTAGATAGCTGGCCGCAGTCTATCGACGTCGATCGTCGCCGCAGATTTTGTCACCTCATATAATCATATAGGTACTCACAAAATGTCTTCGACCAACCGATCTGGATAGTACCACATCATTTTACTCGATTCGTAATGAATTTACCATAACGATGGGTTCGCTCAGCTCGATTTGAATCCACATGAAGTAAAAGTAAAAGTAAAAGTCATGGCATATAATGGTACCTTTTTTTTTAGGTAGCACTATATTCGTTTTTTCGTACTAGCTTTTGTATTAGAATCTACTAGAAGAACCACATAAATGTGTAGTTTGTCAAATTAAAACAAGTAGTATAGAAAATAATGTAATTTATTCACAGTCTGTTGATAACACCCGTATTTTTAATAGGCATATACCGTATTTAGCACGATGATGTAGAAATTCTTATTAGTTACTGTATGTGGGTGTTAGTTTAGTACCTACCTATCCTTTTATCACATTTTGGACTTATCACGAAGGCCGATTGGCTTCAAATCGATTTATTTATTTATCACATGGAAAACCAACAGCTTTACATAAAAATACAATAAAATACGGAACAAGAAACATTAAGCCAATTATAGGTTTTCACGGCTAGCTATACAGTAATACACATAAGAGATCTTATACCCGACAAGTCATCAAGAAAAGCAGCGCACCAATCGTCAAATCGGTACCGCCAAACATGCGGAATAAACTATAATAAGTTAACCTGTGTGGATGTGTGTGTGAGTTAGTTTTTTTTTAATTTTTTTTATTGTTTATTAATTAAGGAACAAAACAAAATATTAACTGTTGAACATCACAAAAACCTCAATAGGTTTGTCCGGATGTTGAAACACCATTCAAGCAATCTTAATACTAACGAAATATATAATTTATGGTTAAACATAGTATCGAAATCATTGTGAGGTAGTTAGTAAATAAACCAAAAAAAAAAAAGTACAAAAACGACGACGGTACGGTACATAACAGACAGCCCGTCTTTGCTAATTACTAATAGAATGAAATTTAAACAGGATGATGCATCTTCAAAGAGAATCAAAGTATTTTTTGTATTTATTTTTATAATTATTATTTGTTATTTTCCTTCTTGATTGAATATTATGTTCATCCCTGGTATTAGCTATTGTCGGTCGTCCCAAGAAGAGAGAAAAGTACCTGATCCTCAAAGGCTGAGTGTTTTTCTACAGAATTCAGTCGCAATCCAGTTAGTAGCCGTATCGTGTTCGATCGCGGGTTTATACATATAATTTTCTAGAAGTAAGATTCAACACCTAATTATAAATATTACGTTTACAATTTACAGGAGACTCTACATATCTGCGTCAAGCCGTTTCACTACTCGTTCAATCGCGAGAAGTGGCTGGTGGAGTGGTTCGAGATCAACCGTCTGCTGGGGGCGAGTCACTTCTACATGTACAACGCGTCACTGAGCGCTACGGTCGCGTGCTTGCTCGACGACTACCGCAAGCAGGGGCTCGTCACCTTGCTGTCATGGAAACTTCCTATTCTGTCTAAAGTTGAAATCAGGTAAATGTAACCCAGAGTAAAAATATCCCCGTTTCACTACTCGTGCAACTGCGACAAGTGGCTAGTGGATTGGTTCGAAATCAACCGCCTGCTGAGGGTGAGCCACTTCTAGATGAAATGAGTCGCTCAGCACAACCGTCGCGTGCTTGCTCGACGCGGCATGGGCTCGTCACCTTGATCTCGTGGAAATTTCTTATTTTGTCTAAAGTTGAAATCCGGTAAGACATCGTAACAATAAACAAAACAAAATACGCGTGTATACCCTGAAGGCTTATACAGATGACGTGTTTTAGGCTGCGGGCACGAAACCAGCGGCGAGGAGCGATGGTCGAGCGGGGCGGTGGTGACGGTACAAAATTGTTCCAACACCACCGCCCCGCTGGACCATCGCTCCTCGTCGCTGGTTTCAAGCCCGCAACCTTAAAGGTGGTAAGCCCGCGAAAATCAAATCGTCTTTTGCTATTTGCAGGTCAGTGTCAGGTTGTATTTTGATCAAAATATGATTCGCGATCATAACAAATATGTATTTACAGAATTATAATCATTAGAATCCGATTCAGATGTCATGATTTCATGAAAAAGCAATTCAATGGAACAAATCTAAATAAGATAGATGTAAGCTGACTCTGTGGTCTAGAGGTCAGATCCAAATGTCACGGGTACGATTCCCAATGGGGACAAAATCAATATTACATAATACTAATTTAAGAGATAGATAGAGAGATTAGAGAATACAAATTTAAGATAGTTTTTTTTTTTTTTTTTCTATTTACAGAACAGAGGGCCAGTTCGCAGCGTTCAACGACTGTCTATACAGGTCGATGTCGCGAACGGGCTGGCTGCTCGTCATAGATGTGGACGAAGTAGTGTTCCCGCGAAGGGAACGCACCCTACCTGCCTTACTGACGGCGCTGCGGGCGTCTTACAATCCGCCCTCGAAGGCACCGTCCGCGTTCCTGTTCCGGAACGCGTTCTTTTATACTAGTTGGGAGGTGAGTTTCCCTCTTTAGGTTACCGTAGCCAAAGGGAACTACTTTGCCCAGGGTGAAAATTCTAAGTATGTATAACAGTTTTGGTGGTACGGAATCTTCAGTGCGCAAATCCGACTTGCACTTCGCCGGTTTTGAAAATGAATGTGAATGGCAATTATAGTAGGGGAAGATCAAAGAAACGATGGACAGATTGTGCGAAAAATGATACGGGTATAAATTGGCTATATCCAATAGCCTACTGATGTCGCCATAACAGAAGCTAGAGTAAACATTAATAATATGTAGGTATTTTAAAACATTCAAATAAATAAATCATAGTACTAAATCGCTACGCCAATCGGCTTTATGTATTTATAAGTTAAAATATTGTATTTTCTCTATATGTGATTGCGTAAATCTTTTGAGAAAATAAATGTCTAAAACCGGTAAATCATTACTTTTCAGGACGACCCGGAGGCTAAGTTCACTTTACTGTCAGCGCGCAAAACGCGAAGATGGACAACACCGCACGCGCTCAAGAACCGCAGCAAATACGCGCTGCGACCGCGCGACGCCGTCGAGCTCGGCAACCATTTTGTGTGGGAGCTCGCGCCGGGAGCCAGCTCCGTGGGAGTCAACAATGACAGAGCCATACTGCACCATTATCGGGTAAATGCCAAGTGTTTTAGTTTTTTTTTTTTTAAATTTACCTCTATAGCCCTGGGGCCTACCACCACCACATAAAGAAGTAATATTTTTTTACTTCAGCTTGGGAACGAGATGGAGCTATACCTACGTCCTTTGAAGTAAGCTATAAGAGCAGAGGTGGTGGTAGGCCTGGATGTGGCGGTGTCTCTGAGCTAACTTTCTGCCATTCCAACAACTAAATGTAGCCTTTAATGGTCACACTGAGCATAATTTGTGTAGAATCAACTGCTTCTAACTTAACAGAGTGATATGTAATGCTGAGTTTGTTGCGCCACTTTTTAAAAACACTAGAAACTGGCGAACGACGAGCGTTTTGGGGGACTGTCTTATGTAATTTTGAAGTTCAAAAAGTGCTGATTCTCAGTCTAATTCAAATAATTTATTTTTGATTTCTAAATACCTAAAACTCCACATAAAAAACCTAATCTAAAACTCAATTCCACAGCTCGCATGCGAATTTGGCGGCGTGAACTGTCTAAAAGTGCCATCAACAATCGACAGGACGTCACACCGTTGGAAAGATGAGCTACAGCAGCGCGTGCTCGCCCAGAGCAAGCGCATCGCCACCGCCTGCCCCACGTAAACAGCAAATTAATATAAACCATGGCGTTAATAATACACGAATAAGTGTCACCACCTGTGCGGACTGTATGAACTTCAAGTTCTTAGCAGATACGGAACGGAATATAATGTGTTAGTCTTTGTAGACTTACGACTAAATCTACAGTTTACCCGAACTCTGAAATAAGGATTAGTACATTTTGTATTTATGTATGTTTGCCGGTACTCCTCGTGTGTTCAGAATTCAGAACTACACACTGAATGTGTGTAGTTCTGCATTCCGTAGTGGAAATAAGTTACTGCCAGAACATAATATTTGGGATCGAACTCTGGATGATGTGTCAAAATCGTGTTATCTTAAACGATATAATTATTCTATCTCAACTAAACAGTAAAATCTACCGTGTCTAATTCAAGACGCGCGTGAAGGCTAACCGATCGTATAAACTGACTGAAAGTTGGAAATTATCATGTTCGTCATGTACCTATTCTTTTATTTTTTGGAGTTAGTCATTGTATCTTTAATTAAAAGTTTTCTTTGATAAAACACTGTCACTTACTTTAAAGTTGGGTCGGTCGATAAAATCAGTAGCTTTAAACTATCGGCCAAAAAACATAAGCAATGACATATCTATCCATTCATCTTCTTGCAGATATTATTTTCTACTTTTCTATTTTTTGTAGTTCACTATAGATGTTTTTACTCTTGTTTACCCGACCGCAAAGTATGTATGTAGATACGAATGCAATTTATATTTTATTGATGCCAAATTTTTAGACTTTACATTTAATTATCATGTAATCTTTTCATGTCTCAAGAGGACCTCTGGGATGATACCCCTTTCTCTGTCCTATGTTCACCGTTTGTTTCACAAAGTAACTTCTTGCGCAGCACCTACGAATAATATGTAATACGTTAAGAAACGAAGCTCTCATATTTTGGAACTTTTGGATTTGGAACAAGAATACCACTCATAACAACTAACAGCTATGCCAACGAAGCAATTACACTCTCCCAACGTCAATGCTCGCACGCGTTTGGCCACGTCAAGGTCAGGGGATGGGGCTTGAGAGACGCGTGGTTGGTGATCTTAGGACTCTTGCGTCTTACAATTTCCGTGGTACCGTTTTTGAGCTTGATTTACATTGCTTCACATATTATTATTCGTAGTTCAGCACTATTTTTTGTATGAAAACAGGCGGTCTGGTAGGTAAATTAGATGACTGTTTATGTAATGTTTAATTGTTTGTCACCTGGAACATAGCGCACTTAACCGACACGACAAAGTTTTTGTACACTTTCCCGACTATACAAGTTTTTGTTTCTCATTTGGTCAGTAAAAATAATATAAATATTCATTTAAGCATATAGTACACATAATTATGGTTTATTACAGCATCCGCCTTGAAAATCAGTCAACTATAGTGTAGAGCAGATGGCTGGCAGTCCTACAGCGCCTCTATTTATCCGTAACTTCGGATCATTACAACGGGGGGAAACACGGGGTACCGAAGACTTTCCGAAACTTACGTACCGCAAGTTTACAATAGAACAAAGGGCGCTGGACATTTTTCATACATCAAGGACTCAATATTAAGGAAACCTTGAAAAAATACAACTAAACATCATTCGCTATTGAAAGATTTTTTAATTTATGATGTAACATAACCTATCGCCTGTTATAATATAGTAATTTCATGTACGGCCTCATAATGCCCCAAAAAAGGAAGCGATAACATTATTATCATAAAACTCATAATAATTACGATGGACCACTTCAAATACGTTACATTCGAATAATTTTAATAAACCAAGTACAATTGTATAATTTTAATGAATTTAAATGATTATATTAACGTACTATAATACTTATGTAATATTTAGACGAAAGATTGTGCCATTCTGGTGTTGTATCGATCTATCGATAACTTGCTCAATGTTCGAACAACATAATCAGTATTAATGATAGCTGTCGCTCGATAGTAGTCGATATCCACATACATACCTATCATGTCTATGATGATTCACCATTCAATTTAATTTGACCTGATGGCCAATTCTCTTAAGTACATAAAAAACGTTCGCATTCAAGTCGCAATCTGTCAAACTTGTCAAAAATGTTGCTAAAACCCGATTATAATAACTGTGCGCCTCTCAACGTTAAAATATAGTAATAATTATGTGGTTTAAATAACAACTAACGAATAATATGGCAGAACTATGGAGACGACACTAAGATTTATTCCGTTCTAATACCATAAAACTAATACCACTGGTATTTGTTTGAACTCATATTTACGAGTATTTTCTATTCCTAACGGATACCATACCTACCTACTCTTGAATTTGGTACAGTCAGCTCAGTCAAACCCAATAATATTAAATTTATTTTCTTATAATTATATTTTGTATGATCGTAATATAATTCTATCCAAAGTTGTTTAGAACGGAATAAATCGACACGAACTGTGTAGACCACATTTAAATGCGTCGGATCACTGATGAGGTACCTAACCGTGCGGGTGAATTCAATACTAAGAACCTACGACTTTGACAGCTCCAGCGCACAGTTATAAAAATCAAGAAAAAGTGCGAATGAGTTTAAAATGCGACCGTTCTTAAAAATACGGGAATTGCCCCCCCTCAGATAAACAATCTATATAATTATGTCATTTGTTTTAGATTCAGAACAACATTACAACATGAATATATAATATGAATCTGTCCAAGGGATACTTTATCCAGATGATTATATAGATATTAGATACCTATTCCATAAACGCCAGAAAGTGTTGAAACATTGCGAGTTTCACACTTATAAGGGCAGGAGAATGATAATGATGTAATGCGTCCTTGTAAAACATCTGATTTAAGAAATCATTAGAGAATCAATTAAAAAATATCCGGAAGCACAAAAATATAATACTTATTATTACATACTATAATCATAAGCTTTGAAGAATTTGTAAATAGTATTTCCAGTAGCGTAATCACATCCAATGCAGAAAACAATTTACTTCGTTAAATAATTTTAGCAGAAGCATATTTTTTTGTTAAAAGGCAATGTGAATTCATGAAAATAATTGACGTACCTATTGTATTAGGGGTATATACAGTAGAAAAAGCTATTGGGTATACAGACATAAAGATAATATTCATCTTTCCACTGTAACACCAATATTCATTTTTCATGTGTGCATAATTACTTTTTGATGATGAATAAGATTTTGACTACTCAGCACACATCGTGCCGGGCGAGTGCCGTGCCATGTACGAGGCGCGGGCGAGGCACGGTGGCTAAGACTTTTAAATAAAGTAGCTATCTAATTGCGTAATACATGACAGTTCAACAACATTCATTGCGTTATTTACGTTGTTGAACAGTTTGTTTTTTAGGACTTATGAAGCTATGGATTAGCAATTATGTTTCAAAACGATTCAGATTTTGATTGATCGTGTACTACGCAATTATATATGGTGCTGTTCATGGAACACCGTGCAGCGTCCGTGTTCCGTCCGTGCCCGTGACGTTCTAGCATAATCATGTTCACCTTTATTGTGTAGGTACCAAATAGCTTTGTCGGCTGTACTTACCTAGTGGAGCTGTAATAATAATTAATAAAAACACAATTTGAATGAAGTTGCTATCTTCAGAAGGATTAAAGTTTAGTACCTAAATTAATTCGAGTAACTGTACATAATATTGTGTAATCGCCATGTAAATATTGTAGTTAACCATACAACTAAGAGCACTCGTCAGTTAATAATTTTGTACTATGAAATGTTGTTTAGCTAATACGTCGCGTTATGTTTGCTACTTGTGACCACTTGCTTTTACGGCATTCTTTGTAACCGTTGCCCTAATTAATTAATTATTTTTGATATGATTATGTACCTATCTAACTACCTACTTACTATCTACTTCACTAGGTTTTTAAACACTCGATGCTGTGATCATTAAAATATTCACGGCAATTTATCACTATTTTCAGACATTAAAATGTAAATTGTTTACTATTAAGAATTTTTGTTTAGGGAACTGTAACGTGACCTGCAACTTGTTTATTTTAGCAGACATCTTTCCGTTAAATTTATTTTAGAATCATGATTATTCCATATCATAATGTAGTAGGTATGTTAGTCAAATCAGTGTTTACAAAAGGGCACAAGTCACACGTAATAAATAATGATAAATGTAATGTCAAAACTGAGTACGTAGGTACTTACAGTAGGAAGAAATGTTTGTCTCTACCGAAAATGGAGTTAGTTCACAGTTTAATTGCAGTTGTTCCTCTTTATTATGTAAAATGACAAGTCCATTCCATGATTTATTCCCCTTACACGTTACATCACAAGTGTACAATTAGCATGCTATCCGGGTATCCGGAAAACACATGCGTAAAAATCGCGTATCTGGATAAATGGGATATTATTTCGTTTTATTATTTTACGTCTTCTTTATTGATAACCTAAATCAAGTACTACTATAAAATAGTGTTACCGTGTATTAATTTCAATAGGTAACTAAGTAACTACCTACCTTTGATATAGAATTAATCAGATTTTTGATCTGAACTACGATTTAAAAAATTGCCATTTAAAAAGCTTGGATGGATGTTTTTAAATACCTACCTAACACTACACACATCCTCTCTACGAATCAGATAATAATTATATGCTATCTGCAATGTCCTTCCAAGTTTCACTTGAGTAGGTAATTCTAATTTAGCATTCTGCAAAGCTACACTTTACGAAATTTCGTTTCATTTTTCATCCCATTATTCTGAAACATATCAAAGGTATACATGAAATCAAACTGTTTTATTTTAATTATTTTATTTTAAAAACGTATTTTTAATAAATCTACCGTGCACAACATTAATTTATAAAATGCCTATGTAATTCGTGAAACGGCTGTGTAGATAAAAACTGGACTTAAGCATTATTTATTGTATTTATTAGTGCAAAACAATTTCTAATTATTATATTCGACATTAGACCAACAGGTTGGCCAAAAGGTTTTACTGAAATGCTTCGCAAACTACAACATTACCCTTATATAATAAAAATTGTTGTCAGAAATTTACATTATCTACATGCTAAAATGATTAACATCACATGGTAATCTGCCTGGTTACAGAACTCCGAAGCATACCCTATTAAGTATTATTATCATGGTGACGATAAGTAGACGAATTAAGAACATAATTGCTCGTTTTAACACTAAGCGACACGTAAATGTCCTAATAAAAGCGTGCTGTTGAACTTTCAACTCTCGGCTTAGCGCTGAAACTTGAAATCCGACAGCTCGCTTTATTTTGTGAAAACTGGCATATTTATGTCAAGAAAGGCTGCATGTAATAAACACGGCGGAGGGTAGAAAAGACTTTAGATAGGCAATTTTAAAATATACTTAGTTCTTGTAATACGTATTACTTTGTGAGAACCCAGCATGTCTTGGCATTTCATTGCGGCACTTGTGAAGGCAATAATGTCTAATTCAGTAAATATAAAATAAAATTCTCAATTTTGCCGCACGCCAAAATATTCGTACTGGGTCCTATAATTCAAGTACATTTTCATTTATTTTTAATTCATAAATTTAATCAAAGCTAAACAGCGTTTGATAGACAACTGGTAACAATTTTAGTGGCAAAAAGGATATTTTGTGTCTATATTTTATCTGTGATGTCTATTTTAGAGGTGTGAAGCTGTATTTGTTCAAAGGAGAACGTGATTTGTTAGTCGAATGTTGAAATGGTCTTTTTTATTAAAATAAAAGAATATTGACATTGATATGTGTTTTAATTCCTTTATTTCATTCTTAAACACATAGTTTACATGTTTAATTATTAGTACCTACCTATATAAAAATTATAAAAACATTTAAAAATATAAAAAAAGGTATAAACAAGACATCAAAGACGGATAAATTACAAATCCGGAGTCACACGTTTACCTCTGATTTTGCATCACAGTGATCTTGATTGTCGTTGCTATAAAGCTGCTATCCGATGTAAAATAACTTTGAAAGGACTATCAGTAACGCATTCTCTCATCGGAAAGCGTGTAAATAGCAACCCTGGAAGGTCTAAACCTGCCTTGATGTGTGTGGATAGACACGAAAGGCGAACTGTTGGCGCTGAGCACAGTGACAAACCACTACCAAGGGGCTACTCAAGACAAACCCGGAGAGGGTTTGTCTTGTCCTTCTGTGTGGTTCCTCGATACTTTGCGTGAGGTTGCTTCAGGTCTGGGGCCTAAGTCTACTAATTTATACACGTTACAATGGTCTCTCAATGGTGAGTTTTTGGCGTTTATAAATTAGTAGAGTGTAGACTTAGGCCCCTGGTGACAGACGCTCCATGAAATATAATAATTATAGTCCTTTCGCAGTTATTTTACCCCTGTCAGCAACGAAACAGCAACCTTATTGTAACGACAATAAAGATCACCGTGATGCAAAATCAAAGGTGTAATAACTGTAGTAGATTCTGCACCTCTTATTCGACTGTGAGTGCCATCTGTCGATTGAGCAACGCAAACGTTTGGAGGTTTGGCAAAGTTACAACTCGAGAATTACTTGATGTGATAGTGTTCTTAAAGATGGCGTGATTCTTTTCAATTAATCTTAATTTCCGTTTGTACGTTTATAGAAAATCTTTTAGTTTTTACCCGACTACGGCGAAGGATTATGATTTTTGAAGAAAAAGGGGAGTTATAATTTGACCAGTTTGTATTTGTTCATCTGTTCCCTCATAACTTCTAAACTACTCATAATAATTTGATAAATGAGTTAATCGTTGGAAGCGTCTTGGTCCTCCGCTGGTTATGGGCTATGTGACGTCACATTAAAGTTAATATAGCGCCCTCTAGAGGCCATAAAGCCAAGAACAATAAAAAAAAGTAGGTATGCTGCCATGTTGGGTATCAAATGAAAGGGCTTAAGTACCTAGCTCATAAAAAAAAAATATATACCTAACCCCAAAATAATTAAAAAATCCGGAGTCACACGTAAATTACGGGTGATTCCAGATTTTTAATTTGTCTGTCTTTTATGTCTTGTTTATACCTTTTTTGTCCTAGTTGGGTTTGATGTTTTTTTTTTAGTTTTTACAACTTTAAGTTTTTTATATTCCAGCCCGTAAAATAGGTACCTACTTACCAACTTTTAATAAGATCGGTACGGCCAATTCAAACCTTTGCAGAAAAATCCTTTAACAATGCATAAGTTTGTATTTAATTATCACGTCCTGCAGCTAACTTGGTGAATACCATCTTAACATACCGAGACCCCTCCGTGCCATGAAAAGGACGTTAAGCCTTTGGTCCTGGTTGTAATTCTTGAATCTTTGACAGTCGTTACGGATCGTCAGAAACCCGAAAGTCTGACTACCAGTCTTACCAAGGGCTATCGTATTATCGAGTAACTTGGCTTGTGGAAGTCACATAGGCAGTTAGAGCAGCGGTCCTAAAATGTTTGAAAATAATGACAAAAAGTAGGAAAATTCTATTACAAGCCCGTCATATTATTTTCACCCTCCCACTGCAACTTCTGAAAACCAGAATCTACAATGGCCATACGGCCTACAAATCTCTTGTAGAATGAATGGAGTTCAACGAATTATTAGAGCGTAATCTGCTGTAAATGTGCGATAAAAAAAAAAAGTTTTTAATGAGTTTATACGTTTGTTTATTTAACGCGAAGATTATTTTTTTGAGTTTACATAAATGCATGATTTCTTTAAAAGCGGTAAATATTGTTGAAAATCTAATTTGTGGGTATTTGTGCACTAGATTTAGGAGCTACTGATGCCATAGATATCGCACAATCATTGGTTTCCGAGAAACGAGATTCTGGAAAACGTTACCTACTTCCGCTGGTAAAGAAAAATCTCCAAAACTTTAAGTTGCACAAAAAAAAAACATTTTCGGCGCAGATTTACGCACAAATATACCTAAGCCATCGGCGGACATGTACTTTATTTCTCTCTCTGGTAATGACCGCTTAAAAAAAATCTGCTGGAAAAGGTTACTCCAGGCAGCAGGATTATTTTGTCCGTTTTTTTTCGAAAACGACAGCACGCACAATTTTTTTATTTGTGGCACATTTTTATATCAGATTTCGCTCTTATTATTCGTTGAACTCAATTCATTCTAGAAGATATTTTCTTGCTGGAGTAGGTATCGCACACGCCACCACCAGAAAAGCGCCGAGACGTTGATATTTTGTCTGACTATGCTAAACAATTTTTATTGTTTTTGGAACCAACATTTTCTTTTTTGGTCTCAGGTTGATTTTTATTAAAACAAAATAACAATAGAAATAAAATCTCACCATGTAAACTTTGAAGTGAGCTACCAATTATAGTATTGTCAACCGCGGAATGACAGCTCACTTCAAGCTTACTTTACTAGAAAACCTTTTGGGGTTGCCCATTTATTCCAGTGCAAAGTTAGCGTGGCCAGACTCTAAAGTTTTATTTTTTGCAGAATAGATCTACCGATCTATTGCGTAAAAATCTCATCAAATAAAATCAGTTATTAACAGTCCCGCAGTTACGCAGATTTATATACCTGAACATTTAATTTTTATAAACATTATATTCCACTGTGAAAGGGATTGCTAATCCCATTGATAAGCATAAACAAAGCTGAAGACCTTCGTTAATTTATAATTTAGCTTGGGGCCTATAATTTATACTTCAGCGGAGTTACAAATCACGGGAGATAAGGTGCTCGCTGTGTGCAGCGGCCCGACATATGACTAATGACCACAATTAACTTGGAGGAATCGGGTCGCGACCACCACCAATGTTGGTTTTTTCACCTTTCATAATAATAATAGAAATGTTTGCTAGTCACTTTACGGTAGGTAAAATTACAATTTTGACCACTTCTAATCGCTATTGGGTATCAACTCGAGAAACTTGATCAGATGGTAACAAACTTATAGAAAGAGGGAACCTTAGGTGTAGCCTAAAGTTCGCTCTTTCTGCCAAGTCTTGGTTGGTTCCAATTCAAACATTTTAATTAAATAATATACCATATATATTATTATCTAATTTCGTACGAGACTAACTGAATTCTATCCTCTTTCTTATGAATGTTTGCTGAGAGAAAACTCAGTTTTGAGTAACGCTCGCCTTTTTATTTATTTCCTACATAATGTTTTGACATAGCTACTGTACGAATGTAACTTTGCGACTTGCAATAAACAATTAAGAATTCTTCTATGCAGTTCGTAGAGTACAGGTACCTAATTGTAACATTACCTACACTTCGCTAGTCCAAAGCGTTCGAGACGGCTAATTTGTGGACTTGGGCCGGTTTAATCAAGCTGCGACTGCTGCGAGAAACACCCAGCTGCAGCTGCAGCATTGTCAATAACAATTAATTCTTTGTGAACTGAACCCGAAATTAAGGGACTTTGTTTACAGTATGAAAATGCATACAATGCAATAACGTCAGAGCTAAAATGAGCTACGTTGAATCCTCTATTTATCATAATACTCGTAATATATTTTCTGTGTGGACACATTTTCCATTTCGCACCATTATGATGTGGTCTCTGTTATAGTAATAGCTTCGTCCAGAAATGTGGACTAAATAATAACATATTTGGGGAGCAAAACAAGATGTTTGCACGTATGTAATGTTGCGTATTTTCGTGGATAATTTGGTATACCCCAGCGGCAGCGTATTACGAGATTTGGTCATCGTCTATTAGATACATGGTATTGAATATGGTTTCATTCCCTCGTATGTAGGTAAGCACTGTTTTTGTTGTACCTGACTTTGAAGAGCATCTTTTTATGTTATTCTTTCCACTTGTAGGTATATGTTAGAATATATAGTTACCAAATCGCGTAGAATTTCCCCACCTTATTCCTCAAATTGAATAGTGTCGGATTTGATTTCACATGTTTCGTTAGATAAATCTGGATAGAAGATGGCACAAAATATGGGAGGCTAGTTGCCGGTAGTTACAGAATGTAGGAAATTATGAAGGTGCTGATGAAATGAAAATGGTCACAAAAATACAATAAACGTTACGGAAGTAAAATACCCACTCCGTCATAAACTTTAGTTTATCAGAATTACATTTGTCATATGGGTATGCTGGAAAACATTTGTTTAGAAATAACCAACACCTAAAAGTATTTTTCTGTTCTTTTTTTCTTGTCGGTTTTCTATTTGTGTGAACATAAATGGTTAAATAAGTAAATAGGTACATTATAATGTGAATGGCGTTCTGTCGTACAACACAAATGGATATTTATACTTACTGGTACCTATTGAATTTATGAAGTTCGCCGTGTCATTTAGCTCAGTGCCACGGCAAATAAGAGTAGCTATAGAAATCCTATTTACCGGGCACGCATCCACCGACCCACGGAAATGTTCTATGTAAATATCCTAAACATAACATAGGTTCCTTAAGAGTGTGTATATAGATCTTAAATTACGACCACCGTTACAGTCATGATCTTCTAGTATTCCATAATGATGCTTGCAATGTGAGTTCTACAGTCTTATAAATTAGGTGTGTTTTAATTTGTAAAGTAGAAATACTTAGCCGTTGCAGAGAGCAGTGGGTGCTGTTCCTAAAACTATTTCGTGCCGTTGAAGAGCTTACTTCCGCTCGCTGAAGTGGCTATAATGAATACAGCTGGCGACTTAAGTCCCTACGTATTCGAATAAAGACATTTATATTGCACTTTGCAATTATTTTTCTTTGCAATTCTTTCGTTTTTTCTTTAAAAACCTTGATTTTTACATCCTACGTTTTACGTAGGGAAGTACTGTATTGAGCATGCCTTGTAAGTGGATAGACTTTTCTATATCAAAGTTCCAGTAACAGTTTAAATTCAGTTCCAAGGCTTTCTGTACATGACGCCGGAGCCGCACCGGCGCAAGACCGCATGTTAGTGTATACGATTGAATTCACAAACATATACCGCCGCCGCGCCGCCGCTGCACCGGCGCCGCGTAGATTTTACATTTTCTTTCTGAGATGTTCTGATTTTTTTTCATCTTGTGGTCTTGTGCCGGTGCGGTTCCGGCGTAATGTATACCTACAGGAAGCCCAAGTATCACGGACCTAGGGTAGACAGTAATAGAAGCGTTGCTTTTCAAGAGTTTTGTACCAGATATTCGTTTTATGAAGAAAAAAAAACATCTTATCGGAAAATTGGTAATATAGCATAGGAATAGTATTGTTTTTGAAACGTTGGCCAAACTAAAAACAAGAACTTACAGTTGTTCAAGAAGGAGTTCTTAAAGAACAGCGTCCTTATTTTATTTTCGTT
This sequence comes from Eupsilia transversa, assembly GCA_914767815.1. Lineage (NCBI taxonomy): Eukaryota > Metazoa > Arthropoda > Insecta > Lepidoptera > Noctuidae > Eupsilia > Eupsilia transversa. The sequence continues at coordinate 7,452,964 of OU611880.1, forward strand.
CCAATTCAAAGTTCTGAACTGCATTTAAGAACAAACATCTTAGTGAATAAAAAACAAAAATGTTAAGAGAGCGATAACAGGCGGGCGAGCAATAAGCGGGCAAGTTGTGGCAGTGGCAACGGTTTCAAACTTTGACCGTAACAGTCTTCCGCGATTAAAGTAGGTAATATCCAGCCAAGTCTACTGCACCCTCTCACCCTCTCAGCGGTAATGTGTACCCTCAAATCATTGAAATAAGGAGATACGTTTGAAACTCATTTTGAAGATATTCGAGTATTCAATACTTCTTGGAACTACTTCATTTGATGGCGTAACGAGCTATTCACTTTTAAGACTGACGGAATGTTCGAAAGATTTTAATTTTAAAACAGTCGAACACAGTCTTTTTATTTAGATTTTTCATGAGTAGCATAAAAAGGCAGCCTCTATACTCAACATTGCCAAGAAAAAATAAACCACCTATATTATGTATAAGTAAATGTTTTATGTATGTATGTATTTATTGTATATGTATATATAAATGGTTCACCACAGACTACCTGCAGTATTGCTCTCCTCTCACCATAATCCATCCAAAGGTTGTCTTAAAAAGATCGCTTTTAGCGATAAAACCGCCCATTGTGTCAACCCTTGTAAAATTTCTACACATATATCTGTAATATTTATGGTTTACATAATACTATCTACCTATCTTACATCTAAAGCGACTAGATTGTGTAGGTACCTAGTAATTATCTTTTACTTCTGTTTCCCAAAATAAATAATTTAATTTCATCTTTTATCTTGGTATACCAGCACTATATCTAATTAAAGAATTTCAATATTGAGCATATTGCGGCACAGTTGCCACGCTAGTTGTTATCGCACCCTTGTTTCTATCATCCATATAAACTTTTAACTGTTTGCCGAATGGCGCTGTAACATAAAGAATTCATTTCCTTATGTCACTGTAATTGAAGCAAGGTTGTGTGACGTCATTGCGGAAACCAACTCTCACCTTAAGAAGAAAGTTAAGGGCTTGTTATTTATACGCTACTTCCAAGTCTTTTTGAATGTGTGGGAAGTTCAGTAGGTGTCGTTTTTATTGTACACGTTTTAGGGACCCGTACCTCAAAACGAAAAAAACAGCTTATAAGATCGCTCGTGTGTCTGTCTGGCTGGCTGGCTGTCTAGTCTGTTACAGTCCATTTGCTCGAAATCTACTGGACCAATTTAGTTGAAATTTGGTACACATATGAATTTTAGCGACTCAAACACGGTCGTGTAACGTAAATAAATGAATTTTGAATAAGGGGGTCACTTTTTGGGGTAAAATCGGAACAAATAACTTTTGCAAAGTGTACCGTGTGACATATCAAATTAATGAAAGGACTTGTTGTGAGGATATTTTTTTTTAATAGTTTTAATTTAAGTACTTTTATTTAAGAAAATAGATTAAAATTGACCGCTCCCCCCTTATCTCCAAAAGTACTGATCCTAAAATTTTGAAAAATAAAGAAAATATAAAATAACATGTGGTCTTAAAATAATATGGTAAATCTCTCAATAATGTGCGTACACACTCACATTCACAGTTGGAATATATGGTACATTGTTCTTGCAATAACTTCATCCTAACTACGGAACCCTTCATTGTGCGTGGTTGTGCGTGGTCGTGCGCGGCACGCATTTGGCTGACTTTCGTGATTTTTTAGATAAATAAAGCTTTGGTAGAACTTTATTTTGTAATGTTTAGAGGATCCCAATTTAGACCTGGGAGTACCTATTTTATTGTTACACGCTCTGTCTCGCGCGTACTGTCCCACTGCAGGACAAAGGCCATCAAACATCTGATCAGTACTAGCGGACAGATTCACGCGCCATGTCAACAACATTGACCGAAAGAGAAAAACGTAAGCGCCACCCTCACATACCTACCATAACGTCGTTACCGCATAATATAGTGCCGACATTCTCCAAACACTCTGTGACAACACACTGCAAATAAGACCCCTATTATGACGTAGGAAAGTAGCGCGGCATGTAAATGAAGGTTATACAGGCACCGCCTAAAATATCAGAGCAATTTGACAACGCAACCCGTTTCAGTCAAACGATTCACAATGCGGAACGAGTGAAATGTTGCCAATAAAAAAGGTCAAACAGATAGCCCGGGGCTCGGTTTTCAATATCTCACGGCACAGGTAGAGGAGTTTTAGGGGGACCTGTCGGATATATCCTCATTTTGCCTGTCAATCGCATGTTTCTTCGGCTGCGAATCAAATACCTACAAGAGGTGGAGTTGGGAGGAAGGCGAAATTGACAGATTTCTTTTATTAACAACATTATTTTTGATAAAATAGATAATAAAAAACTTTCCTATCTTTCTACGAGCAATAGCGCACTAGTGGCCAGGTTGCAGAGTTGCAGCGGCCAGGGAGATAGATACATTAGTATGAAATCGCCATGGAACACGCGCGATCGACAACGAAATCGACGTGGCCGCTAGTGCGCTATTGGGCCAAGGTACCAGGCTGAAGGGTTAAGCGAAGGACGCATTCAAAGACATAATTTTTCATGCTGAAATGTAACGAAAAATAAAATAAAGCAAAGTACTGTTTTTGTTTTCAGTGTAGGTAGTAATTAACTAAGTACTTGAGCGTAAGATTCAGAACGTATTGAAAAGTAATGTAAAACATCATTCCAGTTCCTGTTGGTAGTTGCCGGCTGAATTGATTCAAAGGTAGGTAGTTTGTAAAAAGGATAAAAAGCCATGAGACTACTAGGAAAGTCGGAGCACACAATTTGGAGTCCCATTTTATAGCGGCGGCGATTCTAGTCCAATGCGGTTTTATTTGCTGGCATTTCAATGACGCGGCAAAAATATAACGGTAATAGAAGTGCAGGAAATGTGAAGCGTCATTTCGATGTACGATAGTCCGTGGTCTATTTTTTGGAGGAAAACATGTGGTATACATAGTTCTCGTTTAGGTAAAAGTCGAACTTTTTGGTTGTCGCTGATTCTTCCCACTATACCACTCAATCTGCCTAGCTTTTTCCCAGCAATGTTGGGATCGGCTTCCAGTCTAACCAGTCGGCTTCTAGTCTATGCAGCTTTATACCAGTATTTTCCTCCACAACCCAGTAACTGGGTATACGACACCCCTTGGTTGTCAGACTTTTCGGTTCAGACTGTCAAAGATCCACGAAAGACAGCTGGGCCAACGGCCTAACGTGCTTTACGATGCACAGAGTCTCAGTATGTAAAGATGGTTACCCATCCACGGAACAACCCCGTCAAGCGTACCTTAACCTGATAAATCGGGTCGATTTATCAGCTGTGGCTGTTATTACTTAACCACAAGCTCCTTATTCTTCCCACTATACCACTTTGTAAATATTATCTTAATTTTCACCAAATTGGTGTTCTTGTCTTTGTGTGACGTGTTTATTTAACGTTACACTTTTTCCTCGTAGGTACATATTTACTATGGGATTACGAATCTGCTCAAGCGGATTTAGGTACATTCCTACTGTGGGATCACGAATTGGCTAAAGCGGATTTTCTTAAAATTCCGGCACGGCGACTTCCTGGATAACGAACTTGGACGCGGAATAACCAACCATCTGATGTATCGTTTGACTGCTTGTTTCTTCTTGAGTAGAACAATTGAAGTCATGAAGACGTCTTCATAATCTGTCCACTTTCGCCTCTGTTATAAGACTTCTTGAACTAAAACTGCATTAAATAATGCATCCAGAAATTCTACCTCTTTTGTCTATTTGAAACAAAAATATTGCAAACAATAGTCTCTAATAGGGAGCTGCGATGTGTGCATATGACTCGTATTGGGCAATAACCGTTTCATTGGCAATCGAACAGTCCTCTTCAGAGGCAGATAACTGTCTAGTGCACTCGGCTGTACCAGCATTACCAGCCACTAGTTATTAATACGTAGTGTCCATGTACCTCACATGTAGCAACTAATCCTCAAAGGCATCGTCGGTAATAACAACCAACGTAAGCTAATATGTAGTAAGAGCATTTAAACGGCAGCTTCAATTTCAGTACAGTGATAACTAGAAACTTCTGTTGTGATTTTAATTAAGGGACTTACTAATGTTAACTATAACTTCTCGTATTTTTTTAAATTATTCAGGGTAATAACTGACGAAAAATTTCAACACAGGGGGCTCCAGAATCATGTACGGAATCATGTCTCTACCAACCTGTATATTTATATTATTATTATTTAGCGAAATTGGTAGTCACACAGATACTCCCTTGAAATCAGAAACCTGTTTGAACCCTTTCCGAAATCAAATCCTTGCTTTGTTCATGCTGATTACTATTATAATCCCCGACTTGTTTCAGGGCTTGTTCCTTTAGCGAATCGAAGGAAATCTTTAGCAACACAATAAAGCATTTGTAAAGGACGAGATGAAGGCGAAATCTAGATGGAGCATTCGGGTTATTCGACTCGATTTGCAAAGGCTCTCGACAACTAATCCAGTTTGAACAGTTGCAGACATCGGAATCTGTGTATCCAAGTCCATCAGGCTCGTCGAATGGTCGGTGCCCTGAGAATAGCTTCACCTACAGATTGCAACGTTGCGTTGTAAGCCCTAGATACCACGTAAATAATTTGACAAACGTCTAGCAATCGACGAGTGCTCGATGGCTGTAAATCAAATGGAGAGTAACATCGTGAAGTAAGTATTAGGAATAAATTACAGATTAATAATGTAGAAGAAAGGTATCTATGGAATAAATGTAGATAGCCATCTACACGCATAGGAAACCCCTCTTTACACATATGAATAACACCCTCGTTTACCTGCAAAACGATATTGAAAATCGGGCCAGGCGATCCGTTTTACCTTTTTTTATTATTGGAGCGTTTCACTTGTTCCGCATTGTTGACTCTCTGCGTTGACTCATTTTTATTTCTCCAAAATTGAATGACGTATTTATCGAAGTGAATTTTTGGAAAAAAAATATTTTGTTATACCGACGCTCGTTATGAACGCTCAATGAGGGTCGAGTTTTGTGAAAGTAACAAAAGGGACGCCACAGAATTATTTATTTGAGCGCCTTTGATTCAATCCGTCTTTATCGTATGAATGTCGTAGTTAATTTAAATATCATTAATTTGATTGGGACCTGAGGGGCTTTGAGTGGTGTACGTATGAAAGCAAAGGCCAAGCTTTGTCGGCGCACATAAAAGAAGCAGGTGCGTAAGGGTAAATTTCCGCCGAACGGGAAAAATTCCGTGCGTGTAACGTGAAAGGAAAGGCATTTTCTAATAAACACAGGTTTGCCTTTCTCTATCTTCCGGAAATCAAGAATTTTTTGTACAATAACGCAAAAGTAGGTGCAAATTATTTGAATATCAATATTGCATAAATGTACAACGTACTCTTTTTGAGAATCTTGATGCTATGTAACATGATATAATAAATAAGGCCGATGTAGTAAATATGTTGTGTCGCAGCCAGCGCCAGCGGTGCGGTAAGTATTCGTACAGAAGTAGAGGTAGGTAGTAATTGCGACGGTGCAGTCGAGTGCGACATCAGTAATTGCTCGGCAGGGGACAGTGACAGTCGCCTGATGAATGGAGCCAGTGGAAAATTCACTACGCGGAAAAACTCTAGACATTTCTGTAAATTAAAACTGTAGCGCGAGGCTGATCTTGTTATCTACCTAGATGCCGGTCGTTTGTTATAGCTTCCTTGTTTTCTATGAAATTGCAACCGAAGCTGAAGTTAATAAATCAGGTGTTACTATTGATTCATAAGTTTTTCCTTAAAAATCATTAAATTGAGAAATGTTTTCCCTTTTGTATTTGATTTAACGAAAAATAAACCTATTGTAGAGTATAATATTGGATTGCTTTTCAACCTGCAAGGTTTAGGTTCATCCGTTGATACCATGATGATTGACCCACCATCTAGTTACACTATAAGTTATACTTTGGGTGTGAGAACCTAAAAATGGGCTGATCTGGGATGATGTATGAACAAAAGTTCCTTACAGAAATGTTTCTAAGCTGTTCGGTCTTTAACGGTTCATTCGAGTGAATGGTGTACTCGAGTGAATGTTCATTTTAGTTTCATTCCACATTCATATGACATCAACACCGACAAAATTACATAGGAATTAACGTTCTCCTGCTCATTTCATTTAATTCAATCGGTATGCGAGTGATAGAAAGTGTCGAAATCTAACACCGTTGGTTCGGTTCACTAATGAATTCATTTTTCACTTTTATATAAATTTTTGGTTCAGACGTTACACTTTGATGAAATATGCCATTTTAATGACAAAAAAGAACAAAAAGTGAAGCGTCGAATATCTGCTTTACATAAAACTCAAACTACTAAAAGCAATTAGGTTACGTTTACGTTACAACATGTCAGGAAATTGCAGCGAGAATGAACAAGAAGAAGTCATTTAGAGCTTTTCTAATTTCGTGTGAACTGTATAGAATAATATATTTCTCTAGGGAGCGAGCGAATAGTTCGGAGCGAGGGTGAGGTCAGTATTTTAGTTGTGCAAACCAGATAACAGTCCCGGCTGGCCGCCTGTTGCCGATACATTAACGTGCGATACTCCAAGCTCAACCGCGAAGGGTCCATGTGTAATAATTTATTACCGGCTTGTTTCATATGGATGTGTTACTTTGTCCCTGAAACAAAAGTATTTATAGTATATTTTCCACATTAATAACGGCTACTTAACTCTATTTGCTTCCTGGGACCTGGTTAACGGATAACGTTTTTCTTTATTCCACCATTGCGTGAACGGAAACGGTTTTTTTCTTTGTAACTGTCATTCGAAGAGAGACAATAAAACGTCAAAAGAATTATTGGAGTTTTCCAAATATTTTTGTAGTAACAAAACTTGAGTAATTTGCATACAGAGCACTGTCAATACTGCACTTCCTCACGGCAGGTCAGTTACGTGTTGCGGAATTCGAGTGTTTCGAAATGTTGGAGGCCTGTTGATATTAATAGGTTTTCTCTGTAACCGGGTATATTTTCAGTGCCGTGCTGACGTGGCTTGCCGTTACAAATTCCGGGATAGTGAACGAGGCACCCACGTCCCGCCCGAACTCAATACTAATAGTGGCTTCGACAACCTGACAGCTAATTTTGACCTAAATTAACCACTAATACTAGAATTTAATGGTATGTTAATATCTATTCCTAACTTATTTTTTTATCTCTAGGCTTTTTTTTTGAGAGCTGTAGTGATGTAAATGTTAGCCTCAGGGTTATAGGCTTTCCTCGGATGTCGGCATTGAGGTATTATTGCACTACCTCAATGGATGTCGGTGACATTTTCTGTTTTATACACATGTGTAATTCATACCTACTATACGCTTTTCGAGACACATCTGAATCTCGAAAAGAACGTCAGTCGTCGATTTAATACAAATCCATACTAATATTATAAATTCGAAAGAAAATCTGTCTGTATGTTACGTTTTCACCTTTTCACGCCGCTAGTTTAGAAGTTATGAGGGAACAGATGAAGATACATACATACTGGTCAAAATTATAACCATCCTTTTTGTTTCGCCGTAGTCGGGTAAAAAGGTCCTAATATGCCTCAAGATACCATCAGGAAACGGTGAGTGGAAGTCGGATCTCAAATATCATAAAAGTATCATCAAGAAACCGTTCCGAAACGAGACACTTAAACAGACGGACAAAAAACTGGCCGGGAAATCATCGAGGTTCTTAGACTGGCTTCTCACAGTCGCCTTTTAATCACGTTAGTATCAGGCGAATGTGAGAAACGAAGAAACTCGATAATTTCCCAGATTTTTTAAATTTACTTATTAAAAAAAAGATTATTTGAAAATACTAAACCGTGTAAGCACAGCAGAGAGTTTTAGTTTACCAGTGTATTCGACACATGTCGTTGTGGAAAAGACGCGATTTCCTGCCCGCGGCGTTTTTGTTCCTGTTTTCCGCAAGAGAATGACTTTCATACGTGTGCAAAATGTTATTATAGTACGTCCAGCCCACTAAATCTTAATGCTCTAGCAAAAGATGGCAAAATCAGGTAGGAATGCTTAGGGCTAGAACAAGAATTTACTTACCTACTTCTATACTATCGATATCACTTCCATCCATACTTTTCATACAAATATTATAAATGCGAAAGTAACTATATCTATTATATTTTACGCCTTAACGGCTGAATGGATTTGGATAAAATTCATACGAATAGACCATGACATGCACCCTAATTGCGTAATACACTATCAATCACAATCTGAATCGTTTTGAAACAGATTGCTAATCCATTGCTTCATAAGTTCGAAAAAAAATCTGCTCAACAACGTAAAGAACGCAATCAATGTTGTTGAACTATCAAAATGAGACAGATTAGTCTTAATTGTTTACGAAAATGTGTTACGCAATTAGATAGCTGGATTAGGACATAAGATTCTTTTTGTAACCCGGCAGTACAGTCCAGTGGGATAATTTGTGTCATCCAAGCGGGCAAAGCCACAGACAAAGGGTAGTATTTGTAATAAGCCCTAAAATTCTGATTGCCAAACCGATCGAATATCCTACTGCATGGCATAGGAACTTACGATGCCATTAGATAACCGCTTCGAATAATGCTTAGAGTGAAAGCCGATCCTTCTTCTATTACCCTACAGCTCTAGCAACCCTAGTTGATACTTGGGTTCATACTAGATACTCGGCAATAATCTACCTGCCGTAGCTTTGCACACCTTGTAAACAAGCGACCCTTGTTTCTAGTACTTGAATATTTATAGGAGTATTTACACATAGGACCTAAGGCTAGCAATACAATGACGTTGTCATGTCGCTTGCCTGGTCCTACAAGCATAATTAAGTTAGCCGTTTCCTCCTCTTGACACTCACGACTTCCGTGCGATAAGGACAGCCGGCTTGTTTTTCTTTCATTCAGCGGCTACATTGTGTTTGGGTTAAGTGGTGACCTGCATGTGTACCTCGCCTAAATGTTATTATCAGCCCTAATGGTATTGTGGTCTTCCGTGAAATTAATTAATTTAAAAATACAATGTGTTTTTACTCTGGTAAATTTTCGTATATATTTTTAACATGTTATCAATTTAGATCATGAAAAACTTATCAAAACAATGGTCGACGTGATAAAAATTAGCATAAAAGTCGCGAGAACAACCAAGGGCAAATATAACTTTATATTCATGAAGGAATATGCCTATATTACTCCCAGGAGGCAGGCGAAAGCCTAAGTTCGCAAACTAAACGCTGCGAACAATTTAATATACCTATAACCGGAGTAAATTACTTGAAAGTGTCGTTAGTGAACGTAGTAAGTACATACAACCACATGTGAAGCTATACTTTCCTATAAGCTGACCTTTTATTGTACGAAAAGCCTATATAACGCGAGTTCAGCTTACACTGGAACTGTATAGCTTGGTGGTGTGTGTCGTCTGTGCTCATTTATCATAACATGCAGTGCGAGTATTCTGAGCTTGCATTGAGTAGCAATGTTTATGGTAGATTGCCATAATTAATTCAAAAATTGAGCGTTTTATTACGATGATAAATTTTAAATGCGGGAATATTGATAGCCTCGCTAACTAGGTTATGTTACCTAATTAGCGATTGAAACTAGAATGAAACTTTGCTGTGCATTTGCAGAAAGTTGGTCAACACTTTACATTTTGAATGCGTCTTCGGAAGATTACTTGTACTATTAGACGAAGAATATATAAGATAAGCACTATTGTATCAGACCAATCTCTTAATATAGGTTTCAAACAAAACTGTTGGAAATCGTTTACTAATTGGTCATCACGGATCACGGGTTTATCACGGATCATCTAAATAAAGAATAATTACAACTAATAAAACAGATAAAAACCTCTTTTTGTGGCTGAAAACAACAAAAGTCTTATACGAATTCTTTTTCGGAATTAAATAATGGCCCATATTATTTTCGTGTATTTGAAAGCATTACTGTGCGACATTTATTTTGTCCTATTTGTCTTCGTAATCGTCCGGGGGAGGTCATTGGTTTCCGAAGCCATTAAGAATATAGATATCACTGATATCTATTTACAAACATATCTAAGACTGTGTGCGAAGGTTTGACAATATACGTCTAGTCTCTTTATTTGCTTAGGATACATTGATGAATGTTGAAGTTATTTGGAGTTAGGTTACAAAACTAAGCCCCATATTAGATCTTCTACAAAGAGCTACAAGTAGATCCTATCAATTATTATGAAGATACTTCACAGAATATCTAAGTGAGCCTTTTATTACTTGCTCCATTAGGTAATAATATGAGGATTACTTACAAAGACTGCCTCGTTGGTTTAGTGGTCGCAAGTGCTACTGCTGAACATAAGGTACTGGGTTCGATTCCCAGGTCGGGCAAAGTGTCATCGGGTTTTTCTATCTGGAATTTCTCAGTAGCAGCCCGGGGTCTGGATTTGAGCCCGGTTGATAGCAATAGGCTTGCCCCCTATTACATGGGACTTAAACACAACTGGCGAAATGTGGACTCTAGATAGTTGCCCAAGCCTTCGGGGAAACAAGGCGTCATGTTATGTATGTATGTAGGTTTATAGTTACATAGATTCATGTTGAGTTCTACACCAATCTCACTAAATATTTTATTCATTCTCTGACAGATAGCGCACGCCCTAAACCAGTAGGTCTTGCAGCATGAAATTTTTGCTTAAGAATTCGTTATGTATCGAAAGTGAGCAAAGGAAGGACTTTTGAAATTCATTCCTTAATAGGGGATGAAAGTTTCTATGAAAGGGAACCTATTGATCGCGAGGCTTGTAGGTACCTACATAAGTTTCATAATCCATTTGTTCTGATTTTGGATTCATGAAGCCATAGGCCACGACCGCACTGGTAAAGCAAGGGCGACAACAAGACGAAAATAATTCCGCAAGCCGCATTTGCAATGCGACCACCCCATTAATTAGAATACGTTTGTTTTAGTCGTGCCGACGGAGCATCGCCTCGGCTTTACTAATGCGGCTGCAGCCTGTTTTAGGAAGACAGTTTGATATTTTTACAATTCTTACTTACATAATAATTATTATAATTTTGGTATCAACAGAAAATAATTAAGTTCATTTGACTTTGCACTTCAAGTTCCCAATTAATTATACCGATTTATTCCGTTCTAAATACCACTGGTATTCGTTTGAACTCATATCTATTTTCTATTCCGAAGGATACCATTGTTTAAATTAATACCAAAACAAGTTCAAAGATATAAGGTACAGTTAGTAAAAATGTTTTGTATGTTATTATATGACGTTTCTATCTATCCCTGTCATTTTGTTGCATATGAGCAAGAAGACAATACACTATAATAATATATAAAATCTTTTTAGTAGCAAGACAATATTCTTATAAAAGATATGGCTCTACAAACGCAAAATTAAAACAACTTACTAAAACACAAACTACAAATTAAGGACTGACAAAGTAAAAAAACACTTCCAACCAGGGAAACATAGCATACTAAACCTACTCTAAAAATTCGTAAGTCTTTGTATTTTCTTATTAAAGATGTCTTTAGGCTTCGTGGCGTGGCCCAGGCGCGGAACAAATCCCAAGGGATACCGCAGTTTATCTCTCGACAACAAAGACGAACTTTTTAAACGGAGTCGCTACGTATCTGTCCGTCTATGTAACCATCTTTTATTTATAGGGATTCTCTTTAAAAATTAATAGTTTCTGTACTGTTCTGTGCTGTTGTTGGACGTACTAAGAAGGGTACATTGAACTTCACAGGATGTAATAGCATGTACTTTGTATTATTGATTCTTTTGCTTCGGCTTTCAAATTCATAGACTGCGAAGGTTTTTAGAGATATGCTGCTTTGCTTCAGATGTCTTGATCTGCTGAGATTTTGGATAATAGTAACAGCTAAGATGAAGCATAAAATGACTTTTAATTCAATAGCGAAGCGTCGCATAATTTCATGGTCATTAAAAACCGTAATCTATAAGAGGCCTCGTAAACTTAATCCTAACTAACATTATAAATAATGTCTTGTTACTAAAATCCTAACGAAACCGCGAGGCGCAGCTAGTTTACTATGAAATGTTTTTTGTTTTTTATAGTAAACTAGCTGCGCTCCGCAGTTTTAGTATAAATCTCGATTCCATGGGAATATCGGGATAAAATAATCCTATGTCCAATCCAGTTTATGGTCTACCCATGTGCCAAATTTCATCCAAATCCGTTCAGCCGCTTTAGCGTGAAGCCGTAACAAAAAACAAATCAACAAACAAACTCATTTTCACATTTATAATATTAGTTAGAATTTCATTCTATAATGATTACGTGTATTATAGTTTCAATTTATCAAAATAGCGTAACACTAACCCTGAACATTTAATAACGTTATTAATTACGGCACAATGACTAGTACAGGCGGTACTGATAGCAGATAATGCAATTCAGAGGAGTCTGTTTTTCCATTGCATTGTATCGACAAAGCGATTGTCTGTCGGTTCCACCACAAACAGATGCGCTATTGGGTTTATCTATAATGTGTGGTCAATTCGGCAGAGGAACTGCGTACGATCAACACACGATACAACAAACTAAACTATAAATGTTTGTATTTTGGTTATTGACACACCATTGTCATCGCAAATTATATATCTGATCGGGGTAATTGCAATTAATTGATCGCAATGGGTTTCATTTTCACAGTACACCCACGTTCATTGCGTTATTTACATTGCTAAGCAGACGAATTTTTCAAACCTATATAGCAATGGATTAGCAATATCCTCCAAACTCTCGGATTGTGATTGAAAATGTGTTACGCAATCAGGGTACTGGTGCATAAATATTTAAATAATTTATTCATGAGAGTGGAAATCAATTTATTTTAAATAATAAAACATTGCTATAAGCGCTTCATTCAGTGGTCTTTATTCCATACTCAGGGTTTATATGGAACTATCGTAGTCACCAATAGCGCCACCCTATGTTACACATGTACGTAGAGTTATTGAAAGATTGAAAAAAGCTAAATTAAACAATATAAATTAGTCTACTTCTACACAGGCAGGTCGTAATTGACCGCTATGATGGTACAGTTATATTAACCACAACAAAAGGTTTACTTGTGCATACGACGTCGTAGGGACGGTGGGTAAGCGGCAATTTTATTCGCGCCAAAGTAATTTCAATACAGGCTGCACTGGAAGTACAGTCAATGATCTACTAAAACCAGTTTTACCGCGTCGATCGATCGATTAGATATACCAAGTAACAGTTTTAACATAATAAAGTTTATACCAGTCCTTCGTGTGTCATGCTTGGTATCAGTTTACAATTTATCTATACACTAAAAGTGACTAATTACCTTCTCGTATATTTTGACCATCAACCAAAACTCGAGTGTTCCACCGATGAAACTGATCGATTGGTGTCTAATTTCTAAAAATTTTTTCATTGTGTTTCATACAGAATAGGTACATTATATATTGGTTATTCAGTGTATAACTCTATGTCATCGATAATGCACGTGCAGGCTCGCTTGCTATTATTGTTTTTTGCGCTCGATCATCTTTTGGTAAGAATTAATTCATGTTTTTATGTGCTACGTATTGCATGCTACCTAAATGTTTTTTTTTTACATTTGTATTCAGTATTTACTGCGTTGGTGAATAAGACGTTTGGAAATGTCCCTTGTTACTTACTATATATAATTATACAATGTGTAACTGAATTAATGTACAATAAGAAAGTAGTTTGTTGAGAATCGTTTACTGAATCGATTTTTTAATAAATAAATTCCAAAAATAATAGGAAACTGTTGGAGCTGCTGAAGATTGTAAGATCGTCTTTGCATTGTATAAACTCAATAAGCTTTTGTATTATTTGCATAGCACATGCTGTTTCTTGCCCGTTCTTCTCGATAGGTACAGAACCTATGTACTACGCTTTGGAATGGGCTACTAGCTTCATATTTCTGACTTACCGACTTTCAATTGGAAAGTGCCTGTAAAATTTAAATGGTTTAAAAGGTTAAATGGAAGTAATTGCTATAAGTTTGAGTTTGTGTTTAATTAAAACTGCGTAAATTACAGTCACACGTTCACTGTACAGTCAATACAAACGAAAATGGACGAAGTACCGACTATGCTAGATCCTTATACGTGTGACTGTGTGCGTGCGTAGATTTGTAATGTGACCACAATTTTCTCCTACAATCAATATAATTTATATAAAGAATGTTTAAAAAAAAAATCTGTGTACTTATGTATAATTATGACTATAACATAATATTCTAATTGGGTTGTTTAGTGGTGTGCGTTTATTCCGGGACATGTTGTATATTTATTCCTCAATAGGTAATGAATACCACAAGTTTGCTACATGGAAAGCATATTCCTTCATAGTTTTGAAAATACGGATGACGATATCTGTAAAATTCTGTGGTCTTTACTTAGGAACAAGCCAAGGTTTTCCCTAAAGTGGATTAAAGCTGTTAGGGGCGAATTCGACCAAACTTTTATATCTAATAGAAGTCTAATCCTGCGAATAAATTTTTAACTTTTGACAGAATTTCCATTGAAAAACTGTCAGACGTCAATTTTAATCCACGGATAAAAGATAAATCCGGCGTTAAATCAGTCCTAAATAGGTTAATCCTTAACATTATCAACAAATATTTTCCGCTTTATGTCAAATAGTTTCTCAAAATCCTTGGTTTATATGAGTCTATTTTGATTGGACCATAACATAATTTAATAGCCGTATTGTTTACTGTTGATATACAATGGTTAGGCCGAGTTCCCACTTCGCCGGACCAACAGATTTGCCGGGCCGGTAAAACTGCCGGAAGGGCTAGTGGCTATACAATTTATGTGCGGCTCACATTATCCCGGGTCCGGCAAAAATACCGAGCTCGGCATTTTTGCCGAGCGTTTTGTGCGAAGTTCCGGTAAAACCACCGGACCAGGGTAATGTGAATGAGTTTTGGTATCTGACCCCCGCTCGCCCCGCCTGTGCTCCCGTGCTCACGACACATTTCACTGTCCGATTTTCTTGTCGAATCCGATCTAATGTGAACACCTCTGTCCGGTGTCCGGTTTCCGGCAAATCTGCCGGTTCGGCGTAGTGGGAACCCGGCCTTAGTGCATAATAGGTAATGCCTATTACGCGGATTTGCGCCTGAATGGATATTATTCCATTGAAACGCAAATCCGTAATGAATGCAGAACCGCCTACCAATACAAATATTGTTATGACGATCATTATTGATTTAGGCATAATTGTTAAGATGGTTGAACAGAAAAGGCAAACGAAAATTGTTAAAATTGTAGGTAGGTATTATCTTTGTTATTCTTTGATCTCTTTCTTGATTAAACACCAACTTTTTACAGATATTTTTTATGTAAGTTAATGGATTACGTACAAGCTAAACAAATTCCAAGTGTAATTAAAATGTATTTTAATTATAAAATAAATTTTTCTTCTTTTAATTAGTTTGAACACTGTCAACAGGTCGACTGCACGAGTCCTTTGACGTATAAACTGAACGATGGCAACGAAATACCTGCAATCGCCCTGGGGACCAGTCTGGGCCACCTAGCCGATGTAAGTACATGACCTTTGCCTAGACTCTGAACCATATAGGTTAAAATAAAGTTTATAAAAAGTAATCACTCGTTTAAATCGGAGATTTATACGGTGCGTTTTTTTTTTCTGGTACCACACTGTAGTCTGTTGAAGCAACAATAAAAGTTGCAACATCTAAACAGTGTTTAGACATGGTTTAAACGATACAACCCATTTGTTGCTGCAAGTTTATTGTAGGTGTGCCACAGGCAAGAAACTTGCATCGTGTAAATGGACATTATTCATTTGATATTTTTTTTAGATTTTCGCATTATGTAGTTCGGATGACAATACTATCATTAGGTATCTTGGAGCTGATCTGATGATGGAGCTAGGAGGTAGGTAGTGGAACTCAGTGGCTATTAGTAAACCCCTCAAGTTTGGGCTCGTATGATTCGTTTTGACGAGTCCAGTAGCTTGGGCTGGATAACAAGGGTCTGATGATGGAACCAGGGGGGGGGGATAATGGAATTCTTCAGTGGCTACTAGTAAACCCCTATAGTTTGGGGTCATATGATTCGTTTTAATGCGTCCAATATATTGCACTTGGTGTCGAGGGTCTGGTAATGGAGCCAGGAGGTGGATATTGGAACTCTTCAGTGGCTACTAGTAAACCCCTCGAGTTTCGGGTCATTTGATTCGTTTTGATGAGTCCAACCAGTCAAGTCATAACTTCGTTGACTTTAGAGTCTAAAGTCTAAAGTACCGGTTGAAAAAGTACGGAGCGTTTTGTTTAAATTAATTCAAAGTAAACACAACCTAAAAGCGCTCCACCACGCTCTTTGAATTAATCATTGGATAGATATAAAAGAAGTGACAAGCTGCATTGGTACTTATATCGTAATTCGTAACTGATACAAATCAATTTAATTATTTTATACGTTTTTAGTGCGTGATAGAAACGTGTTTTTTTGTTTTTTTTTAACTACATATTTTTAATTGCACAATAAAAAATGTGAATGAGATGAAAAAACTTGCTGTGGTCAATTACATATAATATGGAAAACAGTACAAACGTTTAATCCTAATAGCATCTCAGGAATAGAGCACTCACAGCGGGATTTGGAAAAGCTGATTAAGATGGCGTTCCATCCATCCTGTCAAAGCCTTTAGTCAAATGCAGCAGGGAGCATACGGTCTATTTCATTATGTATACCGTACGTGTATATTGAAACTTTGAAATTGAGGATTATTTACTACCGTTTGCTTGCAACTTTGTCCGCGTTGAGACTGCGTTATGATAACATGATATTTTTGAAGTTATGTTTTAAATTTTTGTTTACTTCCGAACTAACTTACAACCTTACTAACAAAATGAATATTTTCACTAAGGATAAAAGATTTTCGAAGTCCTGTGGTGAGGGTACTGGGAAATAATAGATCAATTCCCTCTTTCGTCGCGTGTGAGTGACGTAAATATTTACTACTACGGGAAAAGCTAGGTGTCAGCAAAATGGACAGTAGCGTCTTCCTTTGTTCTAATAACATAATACAGGAAGTCAAATGATTATCCTCTGTTTACTACAGCTCGTTAACAGGCTAATAGATATATTAAACGAAATAAAGTTGTCTACTATTTTATTAGCAGACAACTTTATTTCGCCTTATTTTTCAGCAAGAAGACATCTTGAACTTAGAGACAACTTACTTTTTATTGAAACACAAACACTCAACAGCATAAAAGATTAAGTTTTAGTGTGATTTTAAGTTAATTAGTCTGAAAAATATAAGTTCATAAGCTTTCTTAAAAAGAAAAAATATCTCGAGGTCGAAAGTCTGTACGTAGAAAATATGGGGATGCTTATAATCGATAACAGAACAGTTTCCAACAGTTTTTAGATTTTTTGTCTGTTTATCTGTTTCTTTGTTTATTTGATCGCGCATCACGTGAAAACAACTGAACCGATTTTGATGAAATTTGGTACGGGAATACTTCGAACCCTGGGGAAGGACAGGATACTTTTTATCGACATACAACGCGGGCGGAAGCTAGTATTGAATATAGCAATACAAAGAAATCTAATAGGTATTGACTATAAAGAAAATCAATTTTCTTAAATGCAGCAAACTAAAAAGCTACAAGGTCTTTTTGGCGCCTGAATAACATTGACGGGGGGAGTTGTTGGTAAACATTTGTGAAAGATGGCGGCTGGCGTTACTTCCTATTTTGGCCACGTGCCAAAATAACCTTGTAGCGTTTTGTATCTTTCATTTACATTTCAGCAACAGCAGATTCAACTAACATGGTCATGTTCACAGGGTACAAGGCTGTTGCCACAGAACCAATCGTTGGCGAAAGCTGTACAATGGGCGCTGGAGGCGAGGTACCGACATGTTGACACCGCCTCGCTGTACCGTGTGGAAGACGAAGTCGGCCTCGGCGTTCGGAACTACGTCAAAAACAACAGCGGCGCTAGTCGACAGGACGTGTACATCACTACTAAGGTGAGTCAATTTGTATTTCGGACTGTTATTTTATAAATCTTAATATATCAGCAGATCAGCCTGCTCATATATTAAGATTTATAAAATTTATGGTGGTGGATGGCAGGCTGATTATTCCCCGAATATTTAGAAATAAATCCAGTTGCAGCTATATAAAGTTCCATTTGCAGTGGAATTTGAGCCCTACACCAACTTAGAATTACTTTAGTAGAGTTGTGAACATTTACCACGTCATTTACCATATTATAGTTTAAAATTTACAAGTAAATACAATGAATGAATCGGCAACAAAAAAGGCTGACGTTCCAGCAATTCTAAAGCCCGATCATGTATTCTCAAATTCCTTTTAGCAACATGAAGGTTGTATCGTGGTAAACATAAACATATTCGTCCTAAGTTACGCCATATATTATTACCACAGTATCTAGTGAAAGGAGCCTAGACGTGTGTGTCACTACGAAAATGAGTTTCGTACTACATTATTAATGGTACCTACGTGGTTGAGAATATACTGAGTGCCATTATGGTCTGCTTTTGTTAGTGATTTCTGACTGCATTAACGGCTAGGGCCCTCTTAAGTGCATTGAACAACTCGTGTAAGTTTTGACAACTTTTATATTTATTATCAAAAGTTTGTATGAGATTATCAATGAGATATTTGCCTCACACGCATTTAGAATAAAAAATACTTCATCAACACAAGCCAATGAAATCTTTTGTTGTGGACCAGTCTCAATTCGTAGGCAGTTGCTCGCCGAAGTTAAAGGTAGCTTCTGAAGTAATTGTAGCACTTACCACGACACTAAATATTTATGATTACTAATTTACATTCCGTTGTTATTTTCATAACTTAACTTCGGCCAAAATAACTTCAACTATTAACCCATTTTGCTAACAGTATTTGGACAGTACTTCAGAGGTAACAAAACTTTGGTTTTCGTAATTATGAAAATCCTTTTGCTTAGTTATTTGGTGTAGTATATAATTAATTGCTTTGTTGAAAGTTATGGAACGACGCCCACGATCGGGAGGAGGTAATACCTGCTCTAAAGAAGTCCCTGGAAGTACTGGAGATGGACTATGTGGACTTATACTTGGTTCACTACCCTATGGCTTATAACGTGAGTAGAGAAACCCTCATCATATTTTATAGCTTCTTCTTTTATTGATAACAATAAAATACACCATTATTATGATAGGTTATGATGCAGGAGCTTGCGTTGGCAATAGAAGTCAGCAGAGTTAGTAGCAGGGCTGACTGTCCCAGATACTTCGGAAATACTTACCTACTCATTTTGACGAGACAATTTAAGACATTACTTTAGTCTGCGCGCAAGGTAAGTCGGCGTGGGACTGGTAGCGCTGCTGTGCTTAATTCTATGCTGTAAAATTTAAATAATTAATGTTATAATTTATATTTGGCGCCGCCGAGGCCGGCGCAGGAAGAGGCGAGACGACCTAGACGCGTACCGCAAGGGTTGGATCGAGGTGGCCCTGGAAAAGAATTTGGGGGGGAGGCCTTTGCTCAGCAGTGGGACAGTATAGGCTAATATAAAAATAAAAACAAACTTATATTAATATTAATTAATTTAATAATTATTTACTTAATTTGACCTTACATAAACGACGACACGGCGGCATCAGTATTAGTTTCGATTTCAGCGCGCAGACTTATCTTGTGAGCACTTTACCTATAGCTTCTAGAATTACTGCCCATTATCTTGACACATTACTCCAGTGCATTCTACCCAGGGAAAGCATGCCGGTGGTCTATTCGAAACCCTACCCACTGGCAAGGTGAGCAACACCTCGTTCATATACTCGGAAAACTAATTTCATGTTTGCACAGCTTCGCAACGTAAACAATCCCCTGAAACGCATTAAACTTTACAAGACTCCATTTGAGTACGTTCAAACACACGCGTTCCTCAGTGTGTAGTTACACAAAATCATTTTAATAATAATATGTGCTGTGTTTTAGTTGAGACTACATGATATTCGTGTACTGTGAGATATATTTAGCTACGTTGAGGTTTTGGGATGTGCTTCATATTTTACGTGTTTTAGAATTAATATTGTCAAAATCTACTGAATATCTAGTCCTATGCTTTTTTTCCCCTAACGGTCGGATAGCTATATAGCTACATATCTATGAGAAATTACAATCCCAGAAGTTTTTTGTTTGTTTAAGCATCCTCTACCCTTATACTATACCAGTTTCATTGTGCGCTGCAACTTTACTGAAAAATCAAAATGGCGTCGGGGTGACCAGCTTTACATAGAAAATTGTTCGAAACTCTTTGCTCGTTCCCCTTTACTTTATTTTTGTACAGAATTTTTCCAACGAAGAGCTTGCTATTGCTATGACATCAAACAGAAATATCAGCTTTAACTGACAACAGTAACGATCTTAATGAAACTAATTAGCTGACAATGTGAGAGCTTATCAAAAGTTTGTCTCGCATTCCGGTGAACTGACAATGCAATAACAATTTTGTTACTTATCAAACAGAAATGGCAGAACTTGCCTGAGGGGAAGGGTCATAAGTTATGACCCATAATGAATTTCCGTGATGGCCTGAAACAACATTTGAGAGTTGAGTATTATAATAAATAAAATTATTTAAGGAGAATGGGGAAACATCATCCTTCTATGTGCTATATAATTAGCTAGAACGTTAAGTTGATGAATAAACCCATCTGTGTTTCATGTGTGGTTTTAACAATTTACATATATCTACCGTCTATCGTTGAAACTAGATATAATCCAGACAAGGACATTAATGAAAAATATGATCACTTGACATATATATATAGGTAGGTACCAATACCATTGTATGGATTTTTGTTGATTCCTTTTTAACAAGCTTCTTTTCTCTGACTGTTGAAGTAAACTGATAATCGATAAGATATTAAGATATTACTGAAAATATCGGACTTATTGATGCTCGAGATAAGTAATTTCTTAGTAATAGTAGTTATATCATGCTCCGGTTACCAATTTACTTATATGTTATTTATTACTAGTTTAGTGATCGCAGTGCGATATTATTAGACCGATCGATGCAGCTGCCTGTGTTCCAGATATAATCTAACCCACAGCCGCCTCTCCGGACAGCCTTGACAAGCCAATCAATAGTCTATTTTAGAAATTGCTTGTTTCATTTTAAATATATAATTATTTGTATTTGTACTGGTTCTACAAATAGTGTGGGTTCCTGTGTATTTAGAGAAAAAACTGCTTAAGCTACAGGTTGAGTTTTTGTCAAAAACCAATGACTATGCGGCCAGCAATGTTACTATGAAAATCCATATCTGTCCTGTGTAGCGGCCAAATAAATTACTATGAAAACTCATATCTGTCGTGTTATTATAAATGGAACTAACTTTTTACTTAAATACATGACAACCCAGGAGGTAACTTATCAAAGATTTTATTGAAAGTTCGATTTCGCTTGCAAATAGAACTGTTTAAAGTAAAGAAGAAACAAATGAACATATTGGCGTGTAAAAATGATCGTTGTCCGTCATTGATCCTTGAATTTATAATTAATTTACTTTGTTTGAATTTCCGCGCATTATTTGAGAAAAGTACTATACAAGCCTTGGCCGCGACCAGGCATTGATGGACTCACGTATGGGTGCCTCGGTTACGCCTCGGCCCACATTTTCACGATCGTCCATCAATGCTTGAGTTGCTGGCCGCGACAGTAATGTACTATATTTTAATCTCGACCCAGTGTGATAGTGTTGCTTTGGATTTAGACAAGACAATAATTATGTAACCTACCAGCAATAGTTAAGCTTAAGCTTACTTATAATATATTTCTGCATGAAACATAATTATTTAGTTTATTGGAATTGCCATTATCGATTGCTGATTTAGAGACAAAATACATGTTTGAGCAACACCCAAGAAGTTATGTACCTTTGGTACCATGAATCATGAGTGTTTCGTGGACTGGAAAAATTCTGTATTGTGTACAGCTCTATGCATGATTTTTCTCGATTTCAAGAACAGTTTTCCTGAAATAAGGTACCTGCTTCGTGTTTACGTGAAAACAACACATATTTCTTATAAAAATATGTTTTTTTTTAAGTTCAGAAGACATGGATTCTGTGCGTAAACTACACACTGAATTCATGTCTAAAGAATTACTAAGAAACGTTATTCCTGTTGGAAACATTTGACCTAAGTTTACAGGAAGGACTTCTGGCGAACTTGTAAACTCTTTCCTCATGTTTTCATTTTAAAATGTTGGAGAACTTTTGTGTTAACAACGATCTTTCCTGTAGGAAGTAATTACGAGACTTGTATTTTTATTAAGGACGCTTAAAATAACGTTGTTTAGGCAGGATATTTTAAGAGCAGGATTTTTAGAACTAGGGACTTTAGTCTTTATAAGTAGTTTTTATTACAATCGAATCAAACCAATAAAATAAGTGTTTTAGTCTGAAAAGACAAGTATATACCTAGGGGTTTACTGTATCTTTTAAATTATTTGGTATGAACGTAAACGTAGCAAAAGGAGTGAGTATCCAATGAGCGTAGTAGTTAGCGTTCTATAGTTTTCGACATGAGGGTTCATGGGAAAAAGGTGTGATTTTATATATGTATGAATTATTTCGACCGTCGAGTCGAAAATGCCTGGAGGAGCTACTGGTCTATGAAGGCGCTAATGAAGGGCGACCTTCCAATTTCATTAAAGCGCAAGCTCGTCGACATGTGTCATGTGTCAGACTTGGTCTTTGACCGAGGCTCAGAAGTTCAAACTCAAGATTTGCCAAAGAGCAATGGAGCGTAGCATTTTAAAAATTAAACTCACCGACCAAATTCGCAACACCACAATACGCTCCAAGACAGGCGTCGCCGATGTTGGCGATAAGTCTGCGAGGCTCAAATGGGACTGGGCGGGTCACATCTGTAGGATGCACGAAAGCAGATGGGCCAGGATCGTCACACAGTGGGTACCTGATGACGGGCGTCGTCGCCGGGGCAGGCCTAAAAAACGCTGGCGTGACGATTTAGACTCGTTCCTAACCGATTGGCCGGAGAAGGCACAACACAAGGAAGACTGGAAAAATATGGGGGAGACCTTTGCCCAGCAGTGGGACAATATAGGTTAAATAAAAAAAAATAAAAAAAATGAATTATTTGTTGATGTAAAAGGTTTGGTGATGTTTAAAGAAAATATAGCGTATAGTGAAATATTTCATAATATCTATCTAAGATAAGTACATATCTTAAGTAATATCTTGCCACCTGAACTCATCTTGGTTAAGTAAGCAAGGCGCTTTTGGAACCAACAGACCGAACTTTACTGAACTTTACGTTCTATATAGTTTGCAATTCAATATGATTCTTGAAATTTCGTCTGAGTAGCTTGAATATAATTATATTTTAAATAAATTAACTGTTAGTAGTGCGTTTCATGTGTTTATGAATGTTTTATGTACTGAGGTAATATTCTGTACTTAATAGTGATGTAATATTACGGATTGCAGGAAAAACGTTCTCCTTATCAGTTATCATCCTCAAACATAACTATCTATTCAAGTCTAAATTAGAAAATAAATTATTTGAAATCTGTTGTTGTAGTACTAGTCCACAAGCAAAAAGTGACAGACTTAATCTCCCCATGACAGCTCATGGTGTAATAAAATATTACGCTTTCAAGGGTAGTTTGTTACAAACTTTAAAGACTTCCCTAAATGTATAATTATCCTCCAGGGGCATTCCTCCCCTTTTCCGGCCAGTCCTTTGTAAAGATAATTAGGCCAGTAATTACGCCAGAGATCCACAAAAAGACATCGGAGCATTAAACCATGTTTCAAACATATTTTCCTTTCAACAGTATCAAAACTGGGGACACAACATACAATCCAATTTTATTTTGGCGCGTGGCCTAAATCGGAACTAATAGTCGCCATCTTGTTTTGTCAATACAATTTCGCAAATGTTTACCAGCAACGCCCCCCTGTCAATGTCATTCAGGCGCCAAAATATCCTTACAGCACTCTACCTTATTTTATTTATTTATCCACAACGGAGAAGCTCTTAGCCTGCATATCACCTGATGGTAAGTAATGATCAAGCCGTAAGTTGGAAGATAGCTTCACCCGGAAGCCTCAACCACAGAGGAACTAGGAACTGGCTATGTTAGCTCTAACTGCCGAAATACAAAAAATGCTATCATTGTTCTATGACGAGAGAGAGTTCTGTAGGTACCTACAAATAATAATTTAACTTATGTTACACAAGAAGTCAGACCAGGTTGGTAGGTACAGAACTTTCAGAGAACCCTTGTTTCTAAGTTAAACTACTTTACCTGTGTATGAACTATGTCATAGGAACATTAAGTTCTACGTTTTACGTATTTTACCTTTGTCTGACCTTTTCTAAAGGGCAAGAACTTACCGACTATCCCATAAATGTCTCGAAGTTTTTGAGTAATTAATTAATAAAGTTCTGCCCAATTAGGTATTGTAAAAGTTGTCTTACAAATATTATTGGATTCCCGATAAATTCCCTGATTGATCACGTTCTTACTGCCTCTAGTCCTGCCTGGCTACTCAATTTGAAAATAAAACATTTGTTCTAAATTCAATGGTGTATCACGTGCACGGTTCGGGAATGCTCGACTTGCTTCAGACTTGAGGCCCTATTTTTGAGTTGATCACGTGGCGGTGTCGCGAGTCACGCAATTTTGAAATATTCACGATACACGTGAGTCAACTCCTGAAGAATCAAAGTTATAATACATGACGTCAATGTTTCTTTTGTAACCGTACTGTAGAACCAGGGGTCTTGTATTACGACGTTTTAAAGGCATGATCGGTGTGAAACAGAGATGGAGCTGTACAGACCTTTTCTTTTACACAATAACACTTTTAACACTTCATAATACGGACCGGAACATGTAATTTTATGACTCCCTATCTAAATTTGGGCCTGAAATATTGACAAACAAAAATTCAAAATTCAATCCAATATGTTTTATTTCACATCAACCTACATGGGCATTTCTGAAACGTACGGTTTTAATTGGTACGTAAGCACGGTTTCAATTGGTTTTCCTGTGGACCGTAAAAGAGTAACCGTGGAGTTTCTTGCCGGCTCTTCAGCAAGAAACTCCACGGTTATTACTCTTGTAAAAATAATTGGCTGTTACTAAATCAATCTGCCTAGCTTTTTCCCAACTATATTGGGTTCGGCTTTCAGTCTATGCGGATGCAGCTGAATAACAGTATTGTACATGGAGCGACTGCCTATCTGATCTCCACTACCCAGTAAATACGATATCCCTTGGTAAGACTGGTTGTCAGACTTTCGAGCTTCTGACAATCCGTAACGACTGTCAAAGATCCACGAATAACAGCTGGGGCCAAAGGCTTAACGTGGTTTCCGAGTCACGGAGGAGTCTCAATATGTAAAGATGGTCACCCAGCCACGGACCAACCCCAGCAAGCGTAGCTTACTTAACCTGAAGGCCAATTCTCTAACTTAGAAACATGTTCACATTCAAGTCGCAATCTGTCAAACGTGTCAAAAATGTTGGTAAATTGATTGCTTTTTTGACAGATTGCGAATGAGATGCGAATGCGAACGTTCTTAAAAATCCGGGAATTGGCCCTCAGATGGATCGATCACACACTCCTCACATAGTCAAATAAGGTTTTAACAATATATTCAAATTACACTGTTAATAGCTATGGAAGGACAGTGTAAGCCTGTCAACGAGTACCTGGTACTTAAGAAGATGGTCAACAAATCGAAACATTTATAAAATTACAAGGCCTACAAACTTTTCATATTCATATACTAAAAAGAATATATTTAAATAAAAGAAAAGAAAGATAATAATCTATACATACTATAAATTAAAGTCGCTTTTCATCTGTATATCTTTGTTCTTCTACATCATCGTTTAGAGAATTTATTTCGGAAGGTTTATGTGTTTAATACCTTAGTATTAAAGTTACATAATAACTAAGAAATCTCGATGATTTGTCAAGTCGTAGAAACTGTGCGAAGCAGGAGCGGGTCGCTAGTATAAAATAAAATAAAAACCTATATTTAAACTACATTAAATTTATGCGCCATTAACTCTCAGTTAATCATTTAACATTATGTTGTTTCTAGAAAGACGGTTCCATCAGTGACACGGATTACCTGACGACATGGCAGGGTATGGAGGATGCAAAGATGATGAACCTGACCAGGTCTATCGGCGTGTCCAACTTTAACCTCACACAGATGCAAAGGCTTTGGGACAATTCGAAGATTAAGCCAGCAGTTCTGCAGATAGAGGTCTGTTTATTTTATATTACGTTTTAGAGTTAAGGTGGATGTACAGTCAGGGAAATTAATTATTAAGCACATTAACTACCAACATAAATTGCCTGTGTATTCAAATTACATCTGACATTCTTTGACAGTTGTATGAAATGGCTATAACACGGCAAATTGATGGTCAATTCGCTTAACAATTAATTTTCCTGACTGTACCCAACTCAGTACCTGAGTGACATGTTCAACAACAAACAACAATATGCACATAACCATTGACGATGTATCATTCAGGTAGTCAGTGATCACATCACCGAGTGATCTCGTGTACATCAAGCTTTATGTCCAAAAATAATTTATTGGTACGTTAACAAAAGTGAATTTCGCTTGGGTTGTATAAAAAACTGAGAACGTTTGCAATTTTTGAACCCTGTGTACAGAATGAAAATAAATTGTTCTTCAAAATTTTTATATTTTTAAACACAATGTTTTACGATTTTTCATTGTGTTCTTTTTCATGAGATTGGTCTTTTTACAAAATGTAGGGTTTTTTACTTTAATTTCATTTGAAACCCTTTGATTACTTCACTACTTTTGACAAAAACTCCCGGTAAATTGCAAATTCGTTAAGGCCTAAATTATTAACTGTTATTCAGGTATCAAAGTAAAAAGAGAACTTGGGGTTTTATGACGTGCAAGCGACATTCAGCCTTCAACACATTGACCGACTAAACATCGTGGTTGATGATTTTTATCTACATTGCTACTCTTACCACATTTGACATTTAATAACACTTATCTTGAATCAATAGATTATCAAAGAACTATTTCTTAAACTCAAAAGATTTCTGTCTATTGTTCATTGCAGGTAAACCCAACAATAACCCAAGATGAGCTGGTGACCTGGTGCCATAACCACGGCGTGGTGGTGATGGGATACAGTCCGTTTGGTGCCATACTAGGCCGCAAGTGGGACGCGCCGGGACCCCGTAGTAACGATACCTTGCTGCAAGAACTGGTTCATAAGTATAACAAGCAAGTGCCGCAAATACTGCTCAGATATTTGGTAGGTGTTTTTAGTTATAACTATACTCCATTTAAGGCTCGTTCACACCGGCGCGACTTGTCGCGCGACGCGACTTTAACAATACAATTTCTAATAAAACTTCACGATTGAACAATTGCCGGTGTCGCGTCGCGCGACAAGTCGCGCCGGTGTGAACGAGCCTTTATTTTAACATAAGACAAATATCGGTTATCACCCTTTTAGTTATTTCGATATAAACGTATTAAAAACTCCGTTATTTCACGATAGGTACAAAGCAATGTAATCTATTTACCATTTACATTAAAAATATAATTCTAAAGTGCAGTTATTTCAATATTATTACGCAATAGCTATTATTATTTGGCCGTTATTTGTCTAATGCTAAAGTAGTATAGAGTAACATATTTTGTTGAGTAAGCCTCACTTTATGGTATTCTGAGCCCTCAATAACGGATCGCTGATGCTAGAAATAGCAAGTCTGCAAATTTTAAGAACCGTAGATGGCTTCTCACATAACGATCCAATGTCTTATTTTTCAAGAAACTAAGTATTCTCACAGACAAAAGAACTATACTTAACATGAAAATAAGAAAATAGAAATTCTTTATTTAACCGCTTTGCCGTCTCCAAATAATTTAACTCTAACACAAATGAAATTGACATTGTAACACATTGACAGGTCTAATTCCCCCGATTCTTCCCTCCTAATCGGCATACGAAATCCTTTCGGCTTATTTACTTGTACAGTAGGCCGCACGTCAGTGGTGACACTTTGTCCTTGATCTGGCCTAGCGTAGTAAGGAGTGTCAATAGAATAAGAGCCAGGTTATACTGGTTTTGTTACCACTCATGTGCAGCCTACCGTACTGTCCTTTACCTTTGACGAGGTGACAGCTCTAAATACGTGTCAACATCACTTTCAACTTGTTTAATTTAAACCCTAAAGTTGGGTACACGGGCCCAATTGGCTTTGATTGCGTCTGTAAGTGGAAAATCGTTTATATTTAGTCAAGCGATTCGCTTATAAAGTTACATGAGGTTGTGGGAACACGTACGCTTATAAATTACAGCGTAGTGTTATGTTAAAGTATCTATGTTTCTGTAATAAATCCTATTATGATAGCGTATTTGAACGGTTTATCTCGAATGCCGTGAGTTTCCCGCGGCGTTTTCCTCTTTTTACGGGAATTTCGTTTCTTTTCACAAAGTTACTGTTGAACTAAAATAATGAATAAGTATCTACTTATTCAAATTACACTGACTTTATTCTACTTTGACTGAAGTGTTAGGACTTAATAGTGCTTTAATTTTACCCGTCACTTTTTTCATGGCTGTGTAATTATTATTACTTATAGCTAGATCGAAACATCGTTGCGATACCTCGATCGACGAACAGAGAGCGTATCTACATGAACATTGCCATTGAAGACTTTAAGCTAACGTCAGAAGAAGTCCTGAAGTTATCAGGATTTAACAAAAACTATAGACTTAGAACCCCTGCGAAATGGTACGATCACCCACAGTTTCCCTTTGAGAAGAAAAACCTTACAAAAGAAGAAATTAAATATATAATTGAACATAGCAAGGAAGATTGATATTTTTAGTATAATAAACAATCTGTAACTGTAATAAAATGGAATTTTATTGAAAACACACTCAGGATGCTACCTACGCAAGGCGAAACCCACAAAGAAATTAAACACAGTCTTAAATGTTAAAGCAAATAAGTAACGAGATTTTTTATAATAATAAATGTCGTTTGAATGTTTTGTACGCTTTCTTATTCAATTCATTTGATCCCCCATAAAAACTACAAGAACACCAACATAAAAACTTATTGATAGAAGTATTATTATCTGAATACATATATGTCTCGTCTGCGTCTTTATATTTATTACTCGCTTTTGTCCGCGGCTTCGCCCGCGTGGATGTCGGAAAATATCCCACACGTATTATAAGAAAACAGGAAAATTACTACGAACACAACTATAGGAATTTATTGAATCTACGTTCAATAGCTCAATATTTGTAACAAAATATATAACGGGCATAATTCACATCAACAATGATAGGCAAAAAATATATACAGGCATATAAAAAAAATAGGTATGATTTATTTAAAAAATCTTTTATATCATACAGAAATAATAACGGTTACTGTTTTACAAAGTCCTTTATTTAACATTCATGTAATTTATTACTTTCCCTTTTATCAGGGAAACCACTTCCGAGCGAAAAGTTGTTGAGTAATAATCTAATTTGATTCATTTCTAATATTAACTTTGACAACTTTTTTGTTTCGTTCTTGATCTTTTTATTTGTTAGTAAACAAAAACATTGTGGTGATTAAAAAAAAACCTTTTACAAAACCTTACAAAAGAAATATGTAGAATAAAATACATTGTTTTCTTTTCTGGGAATAAATCGCATTATATCGGTCCAAGTTTGTCTCGCTACCAAATGTCATAATATCAGTACCTACCCAGAAATTTAGCTTTGAAATACCAAATTAACACAAGATGACAGATAGACCGACTATCCCTTCAGAAAGTAAGTATTCTCTGATTAGTTTCACTAAATACACCATCCAATGGTATATAACACAGATTTAGCGATCAAAGAATTCATGAAGTGAAATTAATTCTGCGTCGTCGAATCGGTTTAGCTTCAAACTTGAAATTATCCGGCTGAGCGTTGCGGAGCGGAAAACGTTTCCAATAATTAAATAGCTACCCACCTTATCTCATCTCAAAGGAGTTGTGTTAGCCTTTTTAATCTCCTTAGTATTATGTAATTGAATTCTTTTAACCGCGAGTATAAAGGGAATACCGTCGCTTTTCTCTGCAACCCGGGCTTTCAGATCACCTAATTGATTTGTGAGCGGCTTTGTTGCTATTTGAGTAATAATGTAAATATCCAATAAACTAATCTGTGCCGCGTCAGCAATAGTTTGTTACCCCATTACTGAGTGTAACCTAATAACTTGGCAAATGTTGTTATATCGGTTTCGGCCGATATTAAATTGTTTCATTTGTTTGTGTCTGCTTTGATATTGGATGAGATATGATTATTTGAAATGCTTAATTATGCAGTACTTATAATGTGTTATGATATCAGCCCAGAATGCTGATGTTTTTGGGTGATAATTTCATAATTACCAAGCTTGTGAAGAAGGACTGGACTGTGAGTATGGTTATAAAACCTTAATCTAATTACAGGACGTTCGAGATAAAAGAGAGTGATTCATGCGTAGCCGAGGTCCATTCGATGAGACCCCAATTCTTTTATTTAACTCTAAACAACATTAGTAAACGACTGTAAGGGAAATTACAACAATAAAGAAAAAAAACTTTAAGTCATTTACGAAGAAAATGTATTTTTCGTTTCTCATTGTTTTCTGTGTCAATGGTTTGTTAGTAATTTGAACCATTATAAGCTCTTGGTGCTTCCCAAAGTAAGCGCTAAGCGACGCTAGGGCACGTCATTAGAAATCATTACGGTACGAAGACTGGTAGCTTTAAGTGCCATTAAATGAAAATGTCCTAAAATTATGGGCACTTAGTGCAAGGAGCCATTCTGTAGAGGCTATTTCCATTCCACATGTACGTTCGTAGATACTCGTTCAATGAAATATATAACGGTCGAGTTTAACATGAAGTATTTTATTTCAACACATGGCCGCAGATAACATCGTTTGCTGTACCCGTATTGTTGCTATCCATGGCATAATAATCATCAGTTTAGGTAGATATTTCGCGTAGTCCAAACAACTATGTTGGCATTATGGCAGCGGACACCGCATGAATGAGCCTTTGTAATGTAATGGCCGTACAATGTTGGCGCAGCTATCAATTCGAAGCTTTATCATTGAATGCATACTGGTTGCTTGTTTTTTGCGAGTGGCTTATTTATGAGAAAAGTTAGGGGAGGTTCGGCCGGCTAACATAAATTAGGTGCGGTGACACGGACTAATTGGCGTCATTATGCGCGCGGATAGCCGGCGCGCGGTGGTGAGGCGCGCGTCCACCGCCACCTACTTCACCAAAGATTCGCTTTTCTTCCTCTATCGTTAACGCTTAATTAAACAAAGGTAACTACAATCATTTATCGTGCTTAACTTACAAAGGCGCGTGATTAGGTCGGAATTAGTCAACTTCTCGAATAAACCACCATGTGACTTATGAATGGTCGTAATTTGCTCGTTATTGAAACGAAAATGCTGTTGAGTTCTTTATTCCGATCAATTAGGAGTTTCTTGTGGAGTGGAGCTAATCGCTGGTGGTGCGATCTGTATTCTCGGATATATATAAGAACGTGAGCAAAGGTGTGCCGGACTAATGGTGGGTGGTGTGTACAGATGTACGAGCTCAGCTGCCGGCGCTCCGCTAAGCAGACGAGTGCGCGGTCCACGCACACTAATTACACACTAAATCAAATAATGTTGAAAAAACTCTCATCAATCAAAGGGGCGACGAAAACAAAATTACTTTTCAAAGTCGTTACGTCGTAGACGACGTAGTCTGTTGTTTTAATCACAAAAGAGATAGAGTTACTTTTATTATACTGAGGGTTGTATCCCGTTCGCTGTTGTCTTTACGTCAACTGCTCAAAATTCAGGAAGCCTTTTGTTGTTGTGGAGGCTTCTATTCAAGATTCGCAAGACAGTGGATCCCGGTGATGTCAGTTGGAATATTAACAAGGGACGCGACGTCGGCCGGCGCCTCGTGACAATCCTTTAAGCGTCCAAACATAACGGCATGTAGGGAGGAGCCCGTGCCGTTCCGACGGCTCGGACGGTGTCAATACTGATCTTTTGAATACCGATACTGATAATGTCTTGAGACACGTCAAGAACTTACTACGTTTACAATCTCTGTTATTGAATGTGTTTGCTTGTTAAACTTTAAACAATTCAATCTTAGTTGAATGTGACAGATTCTTGAAAGTTAGTTCTCTAAGGACTAACTAGTGTAAGACTATTATTTAATTTGAACTTGAATTCGTTAAGCATAGATCTAACTGCTCAATCAATTTATATCTAATTTGGCGTCTCCAACTTTGCAAGAGCTTATTGAACGCCATGTGAATACTACAATAAAGTTTCCACAACAACTTCTAAAAACGAACAGTCTCCAGCAATAAAAGCTGGTATTTAAAAATTCTAAAAAAACTATTTAAAAAATAGCTATCTCTAATGCCGAACCCTGGAACGTACGTAACTTCAGCATATTTGTATTCATATCTACTACTGACTAGCTTGTCTAGAGACTCAGTATCTCGACTATCGCATGCAACTTCATGAATTTGTAACATCCATCTTATTTGTTTTCAAAGATACTTGTAAATAAAGTTAGTTCTCTCGAGTCCAAAAGCCAGTATAGTAACATAAATCCATCCTTTTAAGTTGAATCACGTTCTACAAATGTTTGCCGATGGAACACACGACGGGGCCACATAATAGAAAGACAAACGTATCGGAACTTTGACTTTACAATCAATTTTATAACATTCTGGCGATAAATTTAATACTGGGTAAAGATTTAGTTCGTTGGGAACTCTTTATGTAATATTAAATGGAGCTAAATCTCATTAAAATTTGTAGTTATGCAACCAACCAAGTAAGAATAGATGATAGGTTTTTGGCATTATTTAGTATACTTAGGGACATTCTATGTTGGCTTAGACACAAGTCACTAGAGTAAATATGATGCAATCCAATGAATATCATAATACCTTTGTGATTGTTACGGCTGCTTATGTTAATAATCTCCATAAGTGCTGCCTACCTTGTTTCGCTTTGCTCAGAGATGTGAGAGTGACAGAAGACGTCGTGATGACGGACACGTGCCCGTCACGTCACGGACGAAATCCTCCAGCCGTCCCTAGGTGTCCAGCTTCCTTGTCAATCTTTGAGGAGCTTTAGTGACGTCACATGCAACATAGCTACACCAGATTAACATCATAAGGGTCAGCGTAAACAGAGCAGCAAAATGCTTTTTTTCTATCAAATATTGAGTGAAAATATGCTCGAGCAGACTCGAACACACGAGAGGGAATCATTTCTTGCACGCTATTTTGAATTTTATTTTAGTTGGGATTTAGTTTATTATCATTCTTACTACTCTCATTTTAGATATCGTTTTAACTTGATCCTACCTACAATTATTTTAGTCGCAGAGCGGTGTTTTTAGGATGA
The DNA here is from genome assembly GCA_914767815.1 of Eupsilia transversa. Taxonomy (NCBI): domain Eukaryota; kingdom Metazoa; phylum Arthropoda; class Insecta; order Lepidoptera; family Noctuidae; genus Eupsilia; species Eupsilia transversa. The sequence goes on from OU611880.1 coordinate 7,486,579, forward strand.
TTGGTTCATGGCCGAATAAAATCGATGAAAATTCTGTGTACGCTGATTGGATGACATCCCTGGAGCGAAGCAAATCTGACCGGAGATTTTTCACAGTTTTTTGTACAACATACAAAAGTGTAGAGCATCCTCTGACTATGAAAACTGTTAATAAGAACGTCGTGAGTTTTTATTATTTGCAAGCTAATTTACATATTAAAGAAGATTAGATTCACTTACCTACTTCATTTTAACACATGAATGATACCAATAAAAATATTTTTTGATTGATCTGTGCTCCTTAATCTCCACAGATCAATTAAGAAATATTGTTATTGCAAATCTTGCAATGTGGATGATGCGAATTGTGGTGATGATGAAAATTCCCGAAAATAACCGATATTCTTATTCTTAACAGTAAGTGGTTACCCGTCTAGATCTTTTACATGGGTACCTACCTAAAAGAGCTATACAACGTTGGCTATTCAGAAAAAAAACATTTTTTTTATCACTTTACACATACTAAAACGGACACCTTCAACTTAAACGAGCGCTACAATTGGCTATAAACAAGTGAACCCGACAATGTCTAATACGGGTGTAAAACTGAACTAAAGCGTTGACTTGAAAATAAGAAAATCAACGAGAAAGAACACGGCGCTTTGGGACGCAGACGGGAATCTTGCTTTGTGTAAATAGAGTCCCGTGGCAGAACAACTCAGGCGAACGGCGCACGAGCGTCAATCGGTGCGGGACTGTATTGCCAGCCTCAATTTCGGGAACGAGTTTTTGTATTTGGAAACAGAAAAGTCGTATACGGGTTACTGCTACACAGATGTTAACCTTTCAACTGTCAGGATGTGCGAGTGGGTTTTGAAAACGAGTAATAAATACGGCCTTTGAGAATTTCTGTCACGTCGACTGATTAGATAGAGCAGCAAAGTAAAGGAATTCAAAAAGCTATTTCTGAAACAGGTTGGAATAAATAATTGCAATAATCAGCTTCAACTAAATATAAAATACAGATAATATAGGTATACGTAGGTATAATTGGACCAACTTAGGTTACCATCTCGAGGGGCCTTGATTTGGCATCAAATAAGGTAAGAAACATGTTTGCAAAAATATTGATTATAATGATTTCATTTGATTTGAAAAGAAAAAAGAAGACAATTTTAAATCAGAATTTACAAGAAGGACAAGAAACAAATAATATTAACAAACAATAAAACTCCAATATTCAGAGTTGACAACCCCGATGCGACGTTTTCCGCTGCCGAGCAGTGCGAGAAAGACGTCTGCCCACGACCCTCCCGCGGGAACTGCACGACACAACGGCTCGTCTGAACATGCACTTGTGACACAAAGATGCCACTGACAACTCGATTTGAATGCTGTTGACATGCAACGAACATGGAAATGCTGTATCGACGACAGATGTTTATGTAAAATGGGACGTATTGTTATGCATTACAATTCAATGCGCAGGTGTGCCTATAGCATAATTCCTTCAAAATTATGTGTGTGAACTTGTGTGTTGGCTTCGCTGAAATAGTGTTGCATTAGTGCAATAAAACAATTATTTATAACGAACACGGATCTCGGACTAGGTGAGTGTTAGTTTTTTTTATTCTTATGATATCTTCTTACCAAAATATATTTATGAATTCGAATGGCATATTATGATAGAATGCAGTATTTATATTTTTTTTTGTAATTTACATGCAAAACATTAAAGGCTATTTTGTTTCATTTTATTTATTTACTTAATTTTAAATTCTGATGAGTTATCAAGAGAAGGTTTTCACGGAAACGTTTGACTAGAAAAGGTCGTAGTATACCGTTTTACTGTTGAATAAAATATGGATCACCCATCCAGAAAACTGGCAAACCTCACCTTGATGTTACACAACTTTTGCATCGAACAATTTTTCCAATTTAACTTGCGCTTCAATCTATTTATACATAAGTAAAAATGTATGCAACGACGAACGCCAAGAAGTATGGCGATATAGCTATAGTATTTTATTGAGGGCCGCTTGGTGCAGTCGCGACAAAGTTCTAAAGTCGAGCATTGTATAGGATTCCGTACGGCACATGCGTTCTTCACGCTTGACCGACTGGCTCCGATCTTGTTGAAAACTCTGTTTATAAGACTTTTGCATCTCTACAAGCGTTTGTGCCGCATCAGTAAAACTGAAATACAGTTGTTCTGTTTTATAAAACGCTCAAATCGTTTTATTTGCATTTCATGTCAATTAACCGACGAATAATTCATGTTATTCATTTTGAGTATAATGTGTAATCTTACATTTGTATATATATTTTTTAAACATTATTAATTTTTTGTTTGAAATTTTCTGTGCAACTCAATTATACTTCGAACAGACTCAGAGCTACAATATATTTCCGCAAAACTCTACTCGGTGCACCAAACTTCCTGTAAATTCTGCAAACAACATTATATTTTACGCCCGTATAAATGATTTTGCTGAGTGAAGTTAAATTTATACTGAAAAAAATACTTATATACCTAGCGGAATAAATTACAAGCGTGATTTACAAAAATCTGTATGTCTCTAGACATTAGTATTTTCAATAATAAAAATCCTTTTTTTATCTACAAAAAGTAGATAATGCTTCAAGTCTTGTCAAAAGTGAAGGCGCTGGAAGGTAATTGTTGCTGGTTCCCGCGGTTTTACCCCAGCAGTAATTACCCTCGCGTACAGTACACCATTAATTGCTTCTCACAACGGAAACACTGATGGAGGTCGTTTATCCGGCCAGTTTGTTCACTTATCTATCCACTGTTTTTGCTCTGTCGTGTTAGACGCAAAATAAAGTGGTCTGAACTAACTAGCTTGGTTTTTAACTAGCCCCATTTAAATTCGACGTTCGGAATCCATTACGCAATGAGTAAACATTATTTTGGTTTTGTTTTTGCTGAATGTATTGTTTATTACTAAAAAAATATTTAAAAACAGTAGATTTATTTCTCAATATTCTCCCTCAAAAGTTGAACGAATTTATGAGGTTAAAATTTTACTGGGAGTACTTTATTCATCGCTAAAGTACAAAAGTTTAGCTAAGAAGAGTATTAGCATTCAAGTAATTGAAAATGCATTGTTAAAGTGAAAAGTGTAAACCGGGTGACCGGCCCCTGCTGCTGATACAAACTTATGGAGATTTTTTTTTTCTTTAAAAATATTACAACTTAAACTTTTTACTCAGGATAGCGTTCAAGATTTTGTTGTAAAGTTTCCAAGTAAAAAGCCCACAAGAATAACGAAGCCGGCCGTTGCAAGAGTTTTTGCAAGCTCTACGTTTTTGTCAGTGCAAAATTTCTATCGATTTTGTCGCAGCATCTGTCGTTGTAGGGAACTTTAATTCTTTGACGAACACATTACCTCGCCGATTATATTTTCCCCGAGGAATCTTCGGGTATTATTAACTGCACCACAGCTTCCGTTTAAAGGCCGAAGTTGGAAAAAAATGTGGAAAATTTTATATGTTCCCGTCCCATTATAATTGAAGCAAACATTAATTACGTGGAGAGCTGCGGACGAGGGGGTTTACTCGCCGCGACTAGCCACGAGCCACGCCCAAACTGGACGTGTCTACACACTGCGTACCTATATATAACATTTACCAATAAAAACTTGGGCTCAACGTTTGCGAACCATTAAAATGTAAGATTTTTTGCTTATAATATCGCAACAGTACCAACTTTGGTAGTTAGCGAAACGGCTTAGCGACTTTTTGAAATTTGAGAATTGTGCTGTTTAACTTTGGCCTGCCTTTATTTGGACGATAGGTACCTTAATGTGAAACATTAAACTTTAAATGGTACTTTAGAGCCATATTGCCGCTGTAGTGGGTAGGTAGATACTTGGTTTAGGTGTACCTATGTACGTAAATAATAATTTTACAGCTGGTCCTCAGATTATATCCGATTGTTAAATTTTAATGACATATCAAATCATTTGTTGCTAACTACATATTTGGTAGAGGAACATAGATTTCGGGTAACAAATCACAACATCTCAGATCACATACTGATCAGAGATTTAATCAGGCTTTCAGAAACCAGTGGCGAGTGAAATTAAATAAACAACAGATGTTTTTTTTTCCGTTAGGACTTGTGAAGCTTGAGAATACAATTTGAGAGAACACACTACACTACGATGACTCAAACAAATTATTATTAATTGGAAAACAAAAACCCTGTACCCAAATAAAGTTTTAAATGAACCTCAAACTCAAACTATTAGTTCACCAAATAACTTCTAATTACAGCAAGCTTACATCAGTCTAGCACGATTTAGAGGTGGAGTAATAGCAAAATACAATCAAGTACTTCAAGTTAGAATTTCGGCGAGAGCTTACGTCCACCTCGTTGTTACCCCATGAATATTGAGCAGCCGCCGGTCTAAGCCCGCAATAGTTAATCTTCTTTTCGGCGGTATAACAGCAGGTTTAATTATAAAAGGCGTATTATCGTAGGCATTTTGTGGCGTATCGTGTCTGCAGGCTGTGTTTCGTTTTGTGATTTGTCATGAGTTATGATGTATTGTAATGTCGGTTTTTGGAAAAGAATAGAAAATATTTATTTATTTGCAAAGAATGTAGGAACAAAAATCAGTTGAGGAATCCTTAATGGATATGAAAAATGGTTTATTATTTTTTAACAAGTAAACCTTAACCAAAAAAAAACATCATCAAATCTTTCTTTTTTATATTGCCATTTTTAAATATCGATACCCATCACGTCTGTGGAGTTTCACTAACTAATTTTATTTGACCCGGTACTACTATTTTCAAGCAAGCAACAAGAGCTTGTACCAATAGAAGGACGCTTTGCAAGTCGCCGCCCTGGGACTACGGTACTCCGGAACATTGTTGCCTTAACTTATCTTCGATTCCGTAATGGAATCGCGCCAGACGCAAACATTCAAGTCTGAGTCTCGATCTATGCATAGGCAATAAAGTTACAGCTTTACACTGCTGTGTTCCAATGTTACAAATGTATTCATGTGTTTTGTGTGAGTTTTGATCGGGGAGTGAAATGTCGCGTATCTTTACTGGTTTTAGGGAGGCAGTCGATAAAAAACAGTATACCTTATCAATTACTTATACATAATGGGAAGCAATATAGGCCGGTATTATCTCTGAAATGAGAATCACAAAAGACCGATCATCAGTGGAAGTCGGAGTCACATCCTAAGGTTTCCGTATCACCAAAACTATAATAATTATGATTATTGGGACAGACAGACGGACGGCGTAGACCAACGCCTACGCTGTAGGTCTTAGCGTAAGCCTACGCCGTAGGCCTTGGCCTAAGACTACGCCGTCCCTTTGGATACGGAACACTAAAAATAACTATTATAAATGCACGAAAAATCTCACTCTGAGTAGTATTTTATTCGTGGTTATTTGCTATTAGATGATCCATCTCCACCTGGCTTAAGTGATCTATAAAGAGCTTCATGTTATATGTGATCTTCCTTCATAGATTTTACAATATTTCAAATTTTCTGAAATGGTAAAGTACGGTATAATGATATAATTATTCCAAGACACCTTAAAATCTTGCACGAGAAAATTGGAAATTAAATAGGCTAGTTTCCAATTTTATCGAGGTAAAATTTGATCCTTATTTTAATATCAATAAGGTTCCTTTTGTCAACTTTCACGGTACAAGTTTCCTACCTTCCCACGTAGTTCATAGTTAAATCGCGTGGTTGTGTTTTAAGTAATTGACGTTGGCTGTAATTACTCAGTTGCCACTCATATTCGTGTTAACACCAAAATTACGATACACGAAAAAACCTAGGCGTTTTTACTTTGCAATCTTTCGCTCTATTTTTGCTTTGTCACTTCGTAATGTGCCAAACTGTTGTAGCTTTTGTGAATGGGATGTTCGCTGCCAATTCTGCCGGTACGTCGCATAATCGATTGACTGGAAGTTGAACTAAACTGACTCCCGAGAGTCGGCCACCATTCTTCTGCTGCTGCCTTTTAATGCCTATTGATGGATCGTTTGCGATGATGAGAGTTATGTGTAGCGATCCTCTTTTGTTTTACGTTTATGGAGCCAAATCATAAATGTCAATTGCTGCATGGCTGCTTTAATCTTCTTTCTTTTTAAATTCTTAATTAATTTCTAGAAATTAAGAGAATTCTCTTTATATTTCTTTCTATATCTATAATCTACGTCTACATAATATAAAAATCTCGTGTCACTGTGGTCGCACTCCTCCGAAACGGCTCGACCGATATTATGATTGTTTTTATGTATATTTGGTATGTACGAGTATAAGAATAGGTCGTAAAGTATATTTCATACCGCTCGCTAGGTGATTATGGGTGTCCCTATCCAGTTTTTTTTATAGATGAGTAAATATGGTACTTAAAGCTGTAGGTAGGGTAGGTCGGTAGGTATGTATGTATGTAGGTAGGAAGGTAGATATGTAGGTATGTATGGAGGTAGGAAGGTAGATAAAAGTAGGTATGTAGGTAGAGTAGGTAGGTAGGTATGTAAGTACGTAGGTAGGTATAAAGGTAGGTATGTAGGTAGGTAGTTAGGTAGGTACGTAGGTATGTATGTAAGTAAGTAGGTAGGTAGGTAGGTACGCCGTATATAAGTACTTAATGTTTAGTGCTACCCGTGTGAAGTCGGGGCGGGGAGTAAATATATAAAACTGTGCGATCGCTTTGTTTTTCTAAAATACCTCATGGATTTTGATACGGTTAGAGAATTTATTCCCTAAGGTTAGTGTATAAAACATTCATATTAACCAAGGTCATCAAGGAATCTCAATATTTTGTCAATTCGTAAAACCGTGCGAAGTAGGCGCCGGTCGCTAGTCATAAGTAATTGAGGAATCGTATAATTGGTTGGGTTGGTAAGCAAGTTGGACTTTTCACATGATGAATAGTATTTACATTGTAATTTTTTCAAGAGGATGAAATATACGCTATGACAGTCGATTGGGAACGGATAACTACTGAATAAAACCTTTAGACCTTTTTATTTTCCTGACAAAACCCACTACCTTGTCTTAATCGCTTCAAGTGCCCTATAATTACTCCACAAGTCCACATGTATATTTTAACACTAAGTGTCGTTTTGTCTCTTTCGCTCTCATAGTATTTGACACAAGGTATTGTGTCGTCTCTCTTATTGTTATTTATCACGTGGATGTATGATACGTTATGGCAGTCAATAAGGAACAGATGGCGTTGTTGCCGCTCGTGTAATGAGCAATGCTTCACGTTAAATGGTAGCCATACATTATGGCAAGACTATAATTATGATCTAGCAAAGTATCAAATTGTTTTGAGTTAATGGAGTAGGTATTATGTGAGCTGTAATTTGTTATTCGAGCATAAAATTAAATATAGCTGTTACCTATGTTTACTTTATTGAACGCAAGTATGCATTGTGACATATCTTGTGCGTCCTTCACCTTGCTGATTATCTAATGTTTTTAGAACAAAGTTCTTTAACGCGTCTTGCTGTAGGAGTGAACTGAAACCGTCACGTGACGAAAAAGTGAGTAAAAACTTGAGACCATATACTAGATGGCTGTATTCATACATAATATACAGTAAAATGAACTTCGTTCGAACCGGGTGTCCCACGGCACCTCCCAACTTTTTTTATTTACACGCCGATATGAGACTAAAAGAAGAGATAGTTTTAATGCAGGTATATAATATTGTAAATTAAGATATACCAACCCGAAGCAGAAAATGTCAACATTACGAGTGAAATAGACGTTATTATTATTATAATCAGACTAAATTCTGAAATTAATGGCTAACCTGGGACCAAGGGGTCCACACTAGGCAACCTCATTACACTTATCAGTGTAGTGGTCGAGCGCAACTAAACTAATCTAGAGAAGCCGCCCCTACACGCAAATTACGCAAAATAATAATCATATATACGCTGTTTCAAAATTGAACTGACTAAATATGTATAATTATTATCGTTTTTTATCGATAAGTATTGAATTGATTTATTTTATTTTAGTAGTATGCTTTTAGAATAAAAGTATTATTTATCGTTGCTGGGGGAATTTAAAAAAATTGTCAAAATTAAAAAAAACTAGCATTACTACTCAACTTACCTCTAGGGTGTATCTAAAAAAAAAGAAGAATATTCTAACATGGATATACAGAAAACTAAAGTATGTACAAGAACTATTCTAAGTAATATTAGTTCTAGTTTGTCTGGAGAGCGTGTTTTACACAAAGAAAAGACCAAGAATAAAACAAAACAGCAATATTAACATTTTAATTAAATATTAGCTTCCAAAGGTGATATTGGTATGAATTGTCGTCGAAGTAAAATATAGCTATATCAAATTAGAACTACATTATTGTCGACAATTCTCGCAGAAAATGTATCGACGTTCCAAATAAGTACGAGTTTTTTATTAATCCAATATTTGACTTGCTTCAAAGATTTCCAACTGCCATTTATCTTCCGCGGTAACTGAAATCTGTCATTAAAAGATTGACTGCAGATCAGAAGGATCAAACTCCGAATTGGGATTGTAAATCGAATTTACTGATTTGATAATGGATGGTTGAGGGATATTGGAATGGGGGCCCCTCGGTAAGGAGCTTAAACTTAAAATAATCTTTTCAATCTATTTTATGAAATTTTTGATTTGATTGAATATGCTTTAATCCTCTTCCGTATTGTAGGTTGTGGAAGTTAATGCGAAAGTAATGTTAAAGGAAATAATGTGAATTTTATACTCCTAAATTCTGAATAAAAATATATAAGGAATATTGTCAATGTAGCTACAACAAATATAGTGTGATGACCATTCTAAGGGAGTTAAATAATTCGTCTTAACATTACTTGAAGCATTCAGTCTCATTGCAGAAGTCCAGCATTCTTCATTTCAGAGTAAGAATTAGCATTTAGTTACTACTGTCTTTCTTCAGCTTTCCTCATAAGAGTCCGCGCTTATATTTGAATTCTACACTTATACGCAAAAGCACATGAACCAAAAGAAAGATAAAAAGTATTTTAATTTATTCTTCCTGCAGAATATATTGAATCATTATGAAACATACAGTCCACCACCTCCCCTTTCTACATTTTCTTGATACGGAAAAGAGTAGATTTACCTAATTCCTAACGTATTCAATTACAACTGCAACAGAGTAAGCAAATACAGACACCATTACGGCAACGGTTATTTTAATCGTCTAGTTCAATGGTTCGAACGTTGCAGTTAAGTGGGGGCTCTGAAACCGGCGATTGTTGGAGAAATTAAGGAAAATTACTTCCTTATCAACAAAATTGTTAAAGGGAATAACGTCATTTGCTTTTTGAGAACAGGGAAGGGTTTTATACACTTACGCAGTAGGTTTTTGACCGAGAACCTACGATGCAAAGAGTACCGTATTTAAGTGAACTGCAATTTCCAGCTATATGATTACCGTCACATCTCTGTATGGAATTCGGCAAATTCTAGCACTTTCTGGATAAACTATTTGAGTTACTGTGACTGTACGGACCTAAATTGCCCTAGGCTGAAAATATTTTACTATAAAAACATACAACTGTTTTTAGCACAAAACGTATTAAAGTATTTTAGCTAGCTGCTAGAGTAATAAAATAATTAATCCAATAATTATCTAAAGTTATTCATCAATATACAGTTACATCAATGGGAAGCATTGGCTTTGCATGCCATTTGAATGTTTGGTTAAATCTGGCTCATAATTTGTTGTTTTAAGTTTCCAGTACGACTCTATTTTTATATTTGTTAGTTGGCTTCTTACCTTACTTTTATCTATCATATTCATGCAAGAACACGCTTGCTCGCATGAATATCGAGAGCCGCAACTTTACATCGAAAGAACCGCATGTTGCCGACCGCTGCCTTGGGTTATTCCATTGGTTCTTAGAATTTGTAGGGCCAGACAGATTCCCATAAAATATAAATGGTTTCCCATAAAATAGCAATGGGTTTCTATATTGTTTTAAAATTTTAAAGAAATAGGATCTTTTGTTACTAGTTAGGGTAATGTTTCGAGCTGTCAGACCATAAAATTGAGATTCAATGTGCTTCTAAGAGGCCCAATAACGTGTGACAATTTTAAAATAAATATAATATTTTCTTATTAAATTAGAGTACCTACCTACGTGACAGGCAGTCACATTACCTATTTAAAAAAGTTACCTACACTTTGTAAACCGAATTACAATCACATTACGTCTAGTCTGAGTGTTCAGGCAAGTTTTCCCAACTCAAATACTGTTCCCGCTGACTTCATTGCTTAACCGTTTAAGTTGGCTCATGAATATTGAACGGGCAGGCGCGCCTCTAACGCTCGCACTTTTCCGCTTTCCGCACACCACATTAACACCACACTATTACCACAAAAAGTCGATTTGTAAACTGAAATCAATGGACTTTATTCTCGACCTGGCCTTTCTTTGTACGGTTAAATATTATTTTTGGCTCGAAACTTGAACTTTTAGATCGTAGACTGTTTGAGCGGGCCAAGTCGGGTTCCGGTCTGTATATTTTGTTATTTTTCGCTTCTTATGTTACACTTTTGGCTGGTTTAAGATTTTAAGAATGAATATTTTTGGCTCTGTTTATTGGTTTGTGCAGGTATTCATAAAGTAGTTGAAAATGAGTTACTTTGATGGATGACCGATGAATTGATTGAAAAAGTAGACCTAACCTACCATTTAACTTTTTTAACAAGCATTCAAATGTATACAAAAAAAAAATTGTAAATTGCGATTGTTGTTAACAAGCTTACTGCAGTTGTGAAGAATATAGAAATTTTGAAAATATTTGAATGCAGATTTGTTTCTTTAAAAAAATAAAGGAAGTTCATTTGATTAAAATTCGCTAGCTCCAGTATTTAGTACACTTTCCCTCCAGGTGAGGTTAAAAAATTCCACCCTGTAGGTACATAGTCGACCCAAATTCGAAAATAGGTTTTCTTCTCAATAAAACATACCACATTCTTTAGTGTTAAAATATTTTTATTTTCGATACAGAAATATTTGTAAAATCTATAAGTACAAGATCCTTTCGAATCTTCAGGGAAATCCTCGAAGCGAGTTCCTCTACTTCTGTTTATCTCAATGGACCCGTTTCAAGAACCGAAAAGTTCGCAAGGTGGTGAAAGGGTGAAAAAAGAATGCTCCTCCTTCCTGTTTTCCCTTAGTCATTGTTGATGTTTGATATTTCAGAGTTTTATTAACTTATTGCGAAGTTATGGTATCAGCCGCAATATTTTTTACAAGGCATTCGTACAATAAGACAGTAGGTATATACAGTATCCACAAATTGAATTTTAGGCTTTATAGAGAGTCGTCTCCGTAATTCATACCTGTGGGACAGTTTCTGTCCAAAAGTTGATGAGTCATATTAACACCCGGTTCCTGTACCTATTAATTCTATATCATGTACATAGTTTGCTAGTGAAATTAGTCTATATAAAATAAGGAATGTAATTATATATATGAAAATAATAATCAGTCCCAAGTAAAATAAATACACATTAGAAATGTATGGACTAAATATTAAAATATTATATTTTTTAGTATTTATACTTCTTAAACTGGTATAAATACTGGTATTCGCCTGTATGTGGTTAGACTTGAGGCGACCCCAACAGTTGGGAAAAGGCTACACAGATTGATAGTCTTTATACTTCTATCGACAAAACAAATTTCACGCTCAATTTGATCACATTGAAGACACCTCGAGCGTGGACTTATTATTAAAATTGTCTGAGCGTTCATATTTTATGAATTAAATCAATTTAATAGAATATTTTAAACATTTCAACATAACTTGTATAGTGTGTGTATTTAAAATAAATGATGACAGTGATGATCTATCAGAATAGGAAAGGAGGAGTGCTATGCAGCTGTCTAGTCGGCAGCTGCATAGCACTCCTCCTTTCCTGTTATACCAGGTAAAGCATGGCTTTTACGAAAGAAAGTGAAGTATTGCATCAAGGTCTAGAAGGAATTGAGCGGAAGACTCACATTGTATTTGAGTAAAGTTTGACCGTTAAAGTAAGTCACGTTTTTGAATAATATCTACTTACATCCTTAATTCTACAAATAAATTGTTTATCAACCCGAAATAATGAATTCAGATTTTTGAGTTCAAAATAATTATTTTCTCAGCAGCAAATTATAAATATTTCACTTTAAACGCTTCGTCTCCCTCGGGAACAAGAAAAACATTTGTTAAAAGTTCTTCGTTTTTTGAAGATTCACAGAACGCTGACCCCGTTTTGGAAGGGTCCACGGTATTGGCTTGACCTAAATAATATGACAAAATAAGGCTAATTATCACACAATTTGGGCTTTTAAATGAATACAAGATAATAATACGTTCTTAAGCTGAGTAATAAAATGCGTGGCTTAATTACACGTCGGGGTATTAGTTAGCCAGTAAAACCATTTATTATGTAAGTAGAACTATCGATTCGGGCAGAAGACCGTCCAAAAAGTAACTCTAAAACATCTACATTCTCCGAATTAAAGCCTCTCATCTAAATATCTGAATAATTTAAATACGAAAAGCTTAAAAAATTACGAGAAAAAATGTCTACTTAAGGTCAATTCTTCTTTGGTGAATTAACTTGAAGGAAACACGCTTACAATTTGTATTCGACAGTAAGCACAATTCGCAATCAGCAAAGCCTGTTTCTGTACTCCGAATACGCTTGTTTGTCGAACCATTAAGCGTATTGTTGTAAAATATTCGATATTTTGTCTGCCATGTGTAACAATTCTGTTATTCTGTCGAGACGTTTTAAATTGTACACCGATAAAGTTGAATATCTGCGTAACAGAAATTCGTGATGATTCACAAAAATGTTGGTATATTTTTCCGGGTGGTAGGTACAATGCGAAATCACTTCCTTGTTTGCTTGATGAAGTTACCAAAACGTGAGGTTTTTATGTAAATATTAAGGAAAGTAAATTAAGTCACGTTGCTACGTTTTTTCTATGGCCGCAGAGGAAGGGAAGTTATAAGTATGCAAGTCGATGTGTTATTGTTTATGAACGTTTACCTCCATAAACATCTGTATACTCTATGGAACCCATACAATTTGACTATACTATATGGCTGGTTCGAGGTGGTGCGGGAAAAGAATAGGCTGGAAGAAGTTGGTTGGGCTTTTGCCAAGTCACCTTACCTACTCGTAACAACAATAGGTACTCTGACCACTAATGAATACATATTCAACTAGAGACCACCACAATATAGCATCGGTTATAGCATCGATATTTGAACGTAAATTTAGGCATGTCGAAGGATTACCTGAGTAGTTGCACATATAGATATCTGCAATGCTATTCTATAACCATCTCACCGTGAAAACTTAGGTGAAGTGTGTTGTCAATAGTGTCAATCTCTACCATCTGGTGGACTGACAAGTCTTTTCAAGTTCACCTCACATAAGTTTTGACAGTGAGATTTTTTTCAGAATAGACCGGCTGTCATTAATGTGAACGAACTGCATCCTCGCAAATAACTCCACTAGTGATCGCGGCTGTTTAAGCGTTCTGCCTCAGAAACAAAGTGGTTTATAAACTGTGGTCGATTGCGCGTGCCGCCGATTAAACGTGGTCACTCAGCCACTGCTCTAGAGCTTACGCGCTGAAACGGCGACTCGAGCGCCGAGTGTTAGACGAGTTCATTCAAACCGTATTAAAATATAGACCACTAGATGTTCCCTGCGGCTTCCCCCGCGTGTTGTTCGGGATCATCCCACGGGAACGTACTATCGGGATAAAAAGTATATGTCCTAACCCAGGTCATGGTCTATCCGTGTGCCAAATATCATCCAAATCAGTTCAGTCATTAAGCCGTGAAAAAGTGACAGACAGATAGAGTTACTCCCAAATTTATCATATTACTTAGTATAATTTATAGTTTGGAATGGATATTAGTGGTCAGGTGACTGGTGACAGCTGCCCAGAATGCAGAGTAGACAAGCGAGATGATAAATACAAGTGTCGATTGATCAAAATGCATACACGTTAATATTCACGAAATCTAAAACCAGTTCACAAAATGCTTTCAATTTTAAAACCTGAATCGTTACCTACTGCAGGCTACGGCACTAGATCGATGGCTTATTTTCTCGTTCGCAGTACTGCGACAATAAAGGTAAATGTGTTAGTAACATTGATTGATGTTGAGTCGTTCATCTCCCATCCTGCGGTTGTTATAGACACAACCGCTTTTAACGTACGAAGGTAATTAGCTAACACCTTCACTGAATGATTGATAGTTGGAGCACACCATTATTTATTAAAGCTACGTGTTGAGTTGTATGAATATACATGCCGATACTCATTCATCATACATTTATGTATGTAGGTATTCTGTATATGCAAAAGTAAAGTTCGTTATATCTGCGATTCGTGCGAAAGCGAGTTATATGATTGATATTAAACGTTTGCGTAGGTATTGGATGGTATTCCGTGTTCACGAAAAGTTTTTATATCGAGGATATTCTTTTTTTCCTGTTTTTAAAACCATGAAAGGGTGCGAAGGTACATATTTTGTGGTTAAAAGTTTGTAAAAAAAGCTAAAACACACGCGTTTACTGAAGTTCGAAAGAGAAATACCAACTAGGTTTATTAAGGTAAAAACACGGTTATCTCCGCCCAAGGAGTTCAGAAAATTTCAAAGGTTTCCTTTCACGAAACAAAAATAACACGAGAAACTGAAAGAACTCGTAGAAATGTACAGAAATATTTTGCACAACAGATTCATGACTTTACATCATAGTTACTAAAACAAAAAATACACAGTAAGCATACGTCTAGTGTCATTGGATGCACGTCGTCGAACGACAGGCAGTCCAGCTGTCGTTACCTAAACAAGACCCTAATATTAAGCCTGAGGATAACACAGGTAAAACAGAGTACTCTAAAAGTCAGACAAGCGAATAAAACAGTGAGAAGTACGGCACTCACCTTGTTACCGTTCGTTGTTATTGGGTCTTGTTCCTTTTTGCTCGGCAGGGTGTTAGCTGATGCAGAGTTAGGGTAAATGTACCGACCTACACTAACGTCGGTTTTAAATGGGTTGTGAAGTGTTAAAGTTCGACAACATACTGTATGGCAGGATACCAAAATTCTAACCTAGAATAACGAGAAAATAACTGTAGCATTTCAATGTTTTTTGCTCCGAGCGTTTTATTAAAAATACAATCCGAAAAACTACAATTTTGCATTCAATTCAAACTAAATTCTTTTAGGTAGTCCTAATTGTTTTTCCATTGACTGAGTTATAGGTATTCCCCAATGAATGTTTCAAATAATCAATTAATGCTGTTATTGTTATGTAGTACCTCACTTAGAAGAAACAGAACGTATAAACGCAGATGTATAGCTACAGCCGACTTTAGCATTAGCTTTACCTTACATATTGCGGTCGTAAATGGCTTCTAAGAGATTACGTCATGTGGATGAGGCAGCAGTGTTCTGATGTGTGTCTGCGATCACGAATCCATGCGGTAAGCGAAGCGATCAAGCCTATTCGCCTTTGGATGTCCAATGAGTTACATAGGTACCCAACTATGCAGGATATGTTTGAGATTATTAGTAGGTACATATAGCATGCGACAGTCGTATTTGAGCCCTAATTATAACAAATGTTTGGCTGATCTGGCTACTCCAGCCTCGAGCGGTCTAATCGTCTTAAGACGACATCAAAAGTTTACATCTGAACGTTCAAAATATGTCGAAGACGTTTTTGCTATAACGCCCCAATTTTTGCACAAAAATGCTTACCTATTTGCACCCCATTCTTATAATTACTTATTACGCCCAAAGCAGTTCGATTTCACTTTGGCTCTGAATCATTTCGGTAGGGTGGTACAGTGCTTTGTTGTTCGCTAGGTCAACGAACTATACTCAATGTGTTTTGGGTAGTGAAATCTCAATTCTGCATTCAAGTGCACTACACCGCACGGGTCTATTAGAGCGAGCTTTGAAATACATTTCAGGCTACATAATTAATGTTTGCTTGAAATAGAAAAATCTCTTTTAAAGTCTAGGTATAGATTCATATGAGCATTGCAGTTTTCTTGAGGACGGGTGCTGAAAAAGAAAAGATTGTCTTATTTGTTGTATAGCCCAGTAATTTGTCAATGAAACCGGCATCATGTTTTTCCTTCACACCAATCACTCACCAAGCTTCTTCGTACGGCAATATTGTTCAAACAAGATGACACATTATTGAAAGTAATTTACTTGTCCAAAAATTTCGCTTACTGGCCTAAACGTGGGCGAAGCCAAGTGTGCCACTACATGTTATAATGTAGTGTTGTACTAGCTAGTAATAGCTGACTCTGCATAGTTTGTCTTAGTCCTTCTTAAGCCTCTTATAGCCGCAATGTAGTAAGTAGGTTATATACTGCGAGCAGCTGTGCTAATAGTGTGCTTGTGTGAGTGAACTCAGAGATTTGACACGTTCACTCATTCATTTCAATGTAAAAACCATAAATATAAACTTGCATAATGTAAGTTAGCCTGAAAACGTTATTTTTCCTACAACTGCAACGGCACTACTGGGCGTCTAAAGTGGTGCAGATATTAGGAATATATTTTTGCTGCTTATTTTAGGCACCCTACGAATCTAGCGTAAGTGTTTATTGACCAATAAATATTGGGACGCGCGACGATTGTTTGTATAAAATCATCTTCACGCGACTCTGGCACCGCGTCAACGCGGCTTAAACTCGACGTCATCCAATGCCAGATTCGAATTGCATTAGTTAATTAATGCATCCGTGGAAGCACATAGTCTGCTGAACACTGTTTTTACCTCAACAGTACACAACTATCGATTTTTTGTAAAAGTTTAGAATATTTGCCTGTAAGGATTTTATTAATAGAAAATGGTATTTATATATGTCTAGTTAATTAATGCGCCCGCCAGCCGCACAGTTAAAAATCTTTCGTAAAATAAACCAGCATTTTGCATCGAGCACTTTTTTTAGAATTTATATCTTTTTCACACCGTTTTGAAATTATCAACTACATATTGTCACGCAAAACATGATTTAGCGCTAAACACCAATCACGTGCGTGTTTGTGTAGAATAACAAAGAGTAGGAAAAAAGATCCTTTCATCCAAACAAACAACATGTCCAATCCAGAGCTATTGTGTGTAGTAAAACTGCGGTAAGCAGTGGTCATACCGGTCGTGTGTGCGGTAATTACGGCAGGCTGCAATCAGCCGCCTATCTGCCCCGGGCCTTACGCCGGGCTCCCCGCATCGGCTAGAAATTCACACGTGAACGATTCAAGTCAAACGGTGAAAACACCAAACAAAAGTTTTGCTTTTCGCCATTTGAAAAGCTTTTCATGTTAATTTGCATGGGGAGTGGGAATTGGGATTAAATGTTGTTCTGTGAGTTGAAATGTTTCAAATAAACTTTAGGGTATGTTGTTTTTAGTTCGCCGATGATTTTGAGAAAATGGATTGAACACTTTGGTTTACCTATGTTAATTTGATATCAGACAGTACATTTACATCAGTACCTAAGCATGTTTCTACTTGTCGTCACATCCTACAATCATAATAGGTACATGTTGGCACGTATGTCCTACTTTCTTATTGAAAGCTTTAGCAATAGTTTTTGGAATTTATATTGCCAAATATTCACGTATGAAAAGTCTCGGCAGCCATGTAACCGTCATCATCATAATTATCATCAATCTATGCCTACAGCAGTCCACTGCAGGACATAAGCCTCTCCAATTGCTTACCATTCAGCTCGATTCTCGGCAATTCTCATCCAGCTGCTACCAGCCCCCTGCGAAGATCGTGCTCCAGCTAGCCTGAGAGCTCTCTTACGTTTGCCGATTCGTGCCATGTAAACAGAATGTTATAATTAATTATTTTCAGAATAATACTCATTATAAGATACAAACAAATAAGACGACACATATACTTCTCTGTACAACTCTCCGAATTTTCATTTACATTGTTTATATTTTAGGTACAACTTTCCCGGAACTTGCACTGTTTCTTTGCGTAGACCGTGGTTTGCCTCCTTATTCAATTACCTTCTACACATGTTTGTAGCAATATATACAATATATACATACATCGTATATAGATGCGTAAAGTTTCCCGTAACAAAGCTATACATAACCAAGACATTTACATTTATTTATCACCTCATAAATTTGTTCTCTCCAATTTTCTTGAGCACTGAACTAAAGCAACGTAGGTTAATCCCATTAGTGTACCTGATAGGCTCTTAAAACAGTTACATTGTTTTCAATTATGATTCGAGCTTACGTTACGTGAATTAATTGCGTCAGTGTTCAAGGTGACAAGGAGAGACAGTGCCACGACACGGAATGTGTTTAAACGTTATTGTCCCACTAACAGGTTTGCAAATTAATCGGATTTAGCACTATGTATCATGCCCTTCCGGCAACCGGAAGCCTTCTGAGCTACTGCATGCGCTCTTGCTTTGCCAGCATTTCCACACAAATGCACGTAGTAACCATTTAAATGAATCAATTATTTTGATCTAGCTCTCCTCGGATAGCAGCATGTTTTTAATAAACTATTTTTTTATTTTAGCGAATATTTCAAACGTTTGTTTACGTTTCGGACGAATAAACTTTTTAGTCATAGTTCACAGGTAGTTTAATTTATTGAAATGTTTTATTGGTACATCATATTTTAAAATTCCAAACACGCGCTAAACGATCTAACATAAAGAACTACAAATCGTTTTATACGACATGAGTTATGTTAAACACCTTTCACGCGAGTAGATAGAATCGAGTGACTAAGCGTTGTCCCTCGCAGTTCGGGCCCAATATGTTTCCGAAGACGGACCCCAGATCTATAACAATACAATAAATTGTTTGTATTGGCGGGCGCCGGCTGCGCGTAATGTGCGTGAGACCGCCAACTTTATATCAACACTACGCGGAGGTGAAAAACGTCCCTCTCGTAACTCGAAAGGCAATAAGCAACACGCCATAAAAACCGGTGTCTCAGCGACGTGTAATCCGCCCCGAGGCTACTCTACAACTTTCCCACCACAATATATTGCTTTGAACATTTACAAGCGCTAATAGAAAAAGATCATCTTTATCCCTTTACGGAGAAAAAATATAATATTATTTTTATGAAAAGGTGCGCCCATAAAAATGTGTGAGAAAGTAGCGAATTGTGGCGTTTATACTGTTAGTAAAAGACTGTGTCTATTGTTATTACAGCAACTACTCCTCTTATACTTAAACCTGTATTTACCGTTCGGTTATCCATAATATGTGTATGTATGTACTTAAATTATTATTTACATTTTTATCCGATAAATGTTCAAGTTCGGTACAAGCGTAACTAGTCTTCTAGAATAGTGACTAAAGTCCAAAGTCTGTCTGCTGTAAATACTGTCAAATTACGTCTATAATGAAAACATATGGACTCGTATCACCTTTTTAGTGGGACAATGCAATATCTAAAATTCTAAACGTCTGGCATAACAGTGTGGGGCACAAAAACGTTGCGATAGACCGATATATCACTGAAACACACCTGAACAGTAATAACGGAGAATAATAGCAATTGTTTCGCGCCAGTTTTTATGGGTTCTTCATTTCATTTGGGTTGCCAATATTTGGCATTTGGGCATGTTATTTACCACATTTTATCACAGGTATTTGGGAGTATTGCCTACGTTTCGGTGAATAGGGTTATAATGTAAATATTTATTTTATTTGAAATACGCACTTAGCAGTTGACTGGTCTAGTGTGCTGTGTCTATGACAATTTTGTTAGGAAATGTTAGATCGTGTATGTCATTCCCCATGTGTTAGTATTGGGCAGAGACTTGCTGTAGCAATGGTCATCCTTGAATATTAATTAAATATATAGATGTATAAACTTAGTACTTACTATGTCGTATGTGATTGGGGCGAAGCTGCAGCCAATATCTGTGAATAATCACTCCAAGCCAATTGAAATGCTCGGGAGTTGATCTTCTTCTTTGCTCGTGACGGAGCGTTCGTAGTCACGATGAATTTG
Source organism: Eupsilia transversa (assembly GCA_914767815.1). NCBI lineage: Eukaryota > Metazoa > Arthropoda > Insecta > Lepidoptera > Noctuidae > Eupsilia > Eupsilia transversa. Next base: position 7,506,651 of record OU611880.1, read on the forward strand.
TGAAATCGCTAGTGTACCAACTCCCAGTTGCACTCACAATATGTCTCCAATAAGTTCTGTTAAGACAACAACCTGGTGCATTCATTTACAAGGCTCCTTACCGCGGATTTAATTGAGCGGTAGTCCTCATCGGTGACCACCTGCATGGCGTATTACCTCAGGAATTGTTAGTCTGTGACCATTTCGCAGTACCTATCGGGAAACAAAAGAGACGATTATTTACTAAGATCCACAAAGAAGCCCTTTAGAAACGATATCCATGATGGATAATATTCTACCAGTAGTAACATGTTTCCTGTTCATCCTCGAGGGCGCCAGTGACCCTTCGCAGTCGATTAATTTTTACAACTAGCGTGAGAAGGCCCAGCTGACAAGGATTGTTTTTTCCTAAAACATTATTCTAAGACATTGCTTTTCCTTTTGATTTGTGCCTACTTCATTTAGGTGCGGTTCTAGGTCCTAGGTTTGTAATTTATAATGATTTAAGGCGAACATTAAAGGTTCCACTGCTGCTCTTATAAAAGCAAGACCTGGATCTATTTTTATTACCTGCGCGTTTATGTTTTTACTACTGGATGTTGAGTGGTCAATTTCCGAAAAAATATATTTTTAACGTAGATTTAGAGGTATGAGGAACAGGATGTAAAGTTCACTCATCCTCTATAGAAAAGGATGGAGGATCCTCCGACCAGACGGGTGTTGTGTCTGGCGGGCAACTGCGCAACGATTGATGTCTAACTGCGCGATGAAGGATTTGTGTAACGTCAGGTCTTAGATGCATGGTTCGCATGTGGCGTTGCAGATGCCGCCACATCACTCCCCTCCGGAGACCTGAGGTCGATAGTGGGCTGAATCTTGTATCTTGCGATGCTTCACAGTGCCAATAGAGGTTCCAGTGAGTCGGAACCGGGTGCCGCATAGTTCACGGTGAGTCGGAACCGTCTGCGGTGATTCCCCAGTGAGTCGGGGTGGCGCTGCGTTATGATCTAGTGAGTGCGCTGACGTTTATACTCAGGGTGACCAATTTAGAGGTATGAGGAACAGGGTGTAACGTTCTCTCATTCTCTATAGAAAAGGGAGGATCCTCCGACCACCGTTTGTTGTGTCTGACGGGCAACTGCCAAACGATTGATGTCGGATAGTCTTATATAGGTATGTGGATCGCGCGGTAAACTCTAACTGCGCAATGCAGGATTTGTCTGACGTCAGGTCTTTAATGTGTGGTTCGCATGTGGCGTTGTAGATGCCGCCACATAGACAAAGATTTTACTCCTGCTAAATAACGATATCGGTTTAGTTAGACATTTTATTTTGCAATATTTTTGTGAATTTTATTTGACATTACAAAATGCCTGGATTGTTGTTGTCAGGATATTCCTGATGTCAGGTATAAGGGTAATTCAGAGCATGAGAATATCGGTAGGTCCTACCGCATCCTACAGGACCTGAAAATTATTATGACCTTTGATTTATTTTTTATTACTTGTTTTATATAATTTGTTAGTTTTAATGTTTGTTTTTATTGTTTTATTTCCTTTATTTCCTATGCGCGTCTGAAATAAAAAAAAATCTTTCTTTCTTTCTTTCAAAATCAAAAGCAGACTTTCGAACAAAAGCTTTGGTGTCTCTGCATACATTCAACATTGGTTTACAATAGTAATAACGAAAAGTATTACTACTACACTATTCCTGGTACCTATACTGCAATTGCGGGCCAATCCTTTAAGAAGGAGTCCAGCTCTTCCCACCATTTCTTTCTGGACCTGGCGCGTGATCAGATCCAGCAATTTGGGATCCACAAAGTGGTGGTATTTGCCTATTTGCTGTTTTCACCTATCTTAATACAAGTAAAATTGTACCTACTAAATACCAACACAATAACAATTCTACTTAGATTCTATGTAGATCCTACATAATGCTGCCTATCCACACGTTATTAATTTATTGAATGACGCATTATGATGATCAATCGTTTGCTCCTAATTGTGATCAAATAAGCGTGAGCAATAATTAGATAACTAGGCTATATTGAATTGTTTCCAGAGACGAAATAATTGCCTATGATCAGATGATGATTGAAATACGCATCATATATATGATTATATAGTAATTATATAAATATTAATAATTCAGATAATTTATTTTAAACATTGTTTTGATTATGAAACGGTGTTAAATTATAAATGCAGATATGGATTTTAATATTTGTATTTTAATTAACAGCTACAAAGATAAATATCAATATCAATAATACTCTAAGTTTTTTTTTTAAATCAATAACCTTAATAAAAAACTACCTATTCTTAAAGGTTATTTACCCAACAATGTTGGGGACGGCTTCTAGTCTAACCAGATGCAGTTTGATACCAGTATTTTACATGCAGCGACTGCCTATCTGACCTCCACAATTGCTGGGTAATACAATACCCAGGTAAGGCTGGTTGTCAGACTTTCGCGCTTTTGACTACCCGTAACGACAGTCAAAGATCTACAAATGACAACCGGAACCAACGGCTTAACGTGCTTTCTGAGGCACGGAGGGGTCTCGATATGTAATGGATGAATACCCATCCACGGACCGGCCTCAGTAAGCGTAGCTTAACTTTCGATCGATCCGTGCGGCCGTTATTATTAAGCCGCGAGCCCCTTATTTTGTAATTAAAAAAAGAAAATTGTAGCTAATCTAGTCGTACATACCTAAATAAATTAAACTAGGCTTATATATTTGCTCTATTAGAGAAAACAAAGGCAGCTTATTAGTGATATGTATGTATTTATGTAGGTAATTAAGTAGGATTTTAATGCGATTTTTTTTCAGCCCAATCAAAAAAAAAATCCCAGCCTAATGATAGATTCATTAGGCTGGGATTTTTGTAGAAACTATTTTTCTGAACCTATTTCTGCAATTACTATGTTGGTACCGTAATTGATTATTAGATATGTAAAGCGCGAAAACAAATAAACCAGGAGAAACATGGTGATTCGATTTGATTCATCTTGCAAGATGTCACGTGTATTCCCGTTGTCCCCGTAATCTGTGTCCCCGTCACGGGGACAACGATAGTAAACAGTTTATTGTAATCATAACCCTCCTTTTTGCTTCGCCGTAGTCGGGTAACAAATGAGAGCATTCACAAGAATTTGGTATTTTTACTTATGGTGGGTACTGAAACTGATTCCCAAAGTAAGCCAGGGCACTTTGGGACGCAGTCCTCAGACGTGGAGCATTACTAGAAAATCCGGTCAACGTGAATGTCGTGACGTAAATGATTAGGTATTATAACATATTAGTTTGTACTAGTGAGTGTGGGTGCGACCGCGTTTATGTGTGACGTTTTGATTAACGAATACACATAAAAAGCACGATACTTACATTTTACACAGATCCCGAAACTTACAGATTTCAATAAATATTGCCAAAAAATGAAATTCGTTACAAGCCCGCATGTGTATATATCTGCATAGGCCGATACTAAACGATCCCCGATTGACATAGTTTCACGACTGCGCTATTTCCACCGTATTTCAATCAACGTGGAAATTTATAATCGACTGTTGAAAATGTATTTTCGGAGTGAAACATTTTATTTGCTATGTTGTGTTGCGTTTATTCAAAGTAGTGTTTACACTCTTTAGGTAAACTGAATATGTCACTGTAATAGGTAGGTAATGTTCCTCTACATCTTCAATCATACAGATTCACTTGAATACAAAACAATCTCATTATTAAAATTATGCTGGAAATATTTACATTCCATTACAAAGAAACGTTCGTATTTGACTTTCGATTTTCCATCAATTTGGCCTAACAATGTGTTTTAACAGATCAGCACATCGAGAAAGTTCAACAAGCCGGAAAGCATCATCAAGATTCAGGGAAAGTCGGCAGTGTTTGTCAAAATTATTGAAATCATCGCCCTTTTCAATTCAGTTACTAATTTGAGAGAAAAGCCAGCCAAGATTTTCACTCCCACTTACCGTTATTCTACGACTAAAGGGGTTTAACTACCATTTACTTTGTAAATAAAACGCGACAATTGTTATTTACCTTCCGAGTATCGCTAGGAAATACTCGGAAACATTTGCATAAAAGTGTTGTTTAAAAAATAATAAAAACAAACAACTCTTAATTTCGAATAATGGAATCCCCGAGGCTCACACGAGCCTGCATAGCCTTTGATAACGCCCAGCCCCGAGATTCACAAATTTTACTCTCCATCTGTACCGCAAAGCGGTCATTTAAAATTTTAAATCTTATTATGTTTCTAACGACCGCTCACACACAAATCAGGTCAATTTATTCATTATGTTTCCCAAACATTGCAACACGAACTGCCGCAATTTAATGGCAATCTCTTGGAAAAGTGGCTAAAATTAATTATAACATTTGTAATGAGTTTGTCTGTTCATGTTTCAAGTAAGTTATGGTAATTTCGACTCGATTCCCAGTTGACCGTGTGTTAACGTTTGTGAGTTACGCTCGCTTTTAACTTAGAAGTTAATACCTACTAATGCTTTCATCGGAGTTACCGGGCTTAGCTTTATAATTATTAAGTGCGTATTAACTTTTATCTCTTTTTCATGGGTCACGCTCTAAATGTAATGAGTTCTTTTGAAAACCTTGCGCGCAGATGTACCTACGTCTCATGTTCATTTTCTTATTACATTTTATTGGCCCCTTAATTATAAATAAATATTTTTAAATTACCTGGTTCGAGGCAAGACAAATTAGGAACGCGTAGGGACGAGTCTCAGAAAATTCTTAATCGTCTTGTAAAAATATTATCTCTCCAAACGCAGGTTATTTGAACGTCTAATGAAAATCTCGTTTGAACGGAACTGTGTTGCGGTCAGGAAATTGAAAGGGTGGCCGGAAAACTTGATTTACAGCAAAGTGCCTGAGAAAAGGGATGTTTTATTATGAAAATTATCTTCGGGGACCCGAGAGGGCCGCTCGTCCGCGCTGCCCACTGCTTTGTTATCACACATGAATTATAGTATCGATTAAAATTTGTTTATTTTGTGTAGGCAAATGAAGTGGGATTCAGAACGTTTAAAAGGTAGGCCTTTGTGTATTCTGGTTGTTAATTACTGCTTTAACAATTATAGAACGGAAGACAAAGCGGTGGTAGATAATATTATTGGAATGCCACTCATTATCATTCAGAAGAGATGTAACTAGAATATACAGACCCATTTTTATTTTTTACTCAGGAATAAGTTATCATTACGTATTCTATTCTCCCACAGAAAAGATGAATAATGAAACTAAAATTATAAAGGATCTAAAAGTTCTAAAATGTGGTGTTAAAATAAAAGTGCAATTATTTACTCACGAAGACATTTGGCTAGGCGTGCCTAACTAACTTCGGCTCCGCCTGGCCCAGTTTATTTCCGCACCAACTAATTGCTGGTGCCACAACTTTCTACACCTGTAATTGGGAATGCCAGGTGTCATAGTTTTCATAAAGTTCGTGACTGCTAGGTCAAACACCATTTCAGCTCTTGTTTGCACATGAAAAATGATATGCCCGCACCTTTTACCCATTAGATAATGTGTAGAGGACTTGATAAATATTGAAGTTTGTATTTTACGAAATCTAAGGCCGAAATTTCGGGTAGTTTCTTAAAAAACTCATTATAAGTACGATTTACATTATATGTCATGCAAACCTCAGACTCTAGCTGGGCAATAATATTGTACTGAATTTCATTATGAGTGACCCACTGGTGCATAATGTGATTTGAATATGGGACATCAGCTTTCAAGTTTTCATACGAATTATTAATTCGGATGAAGACTTTTATCATCTATGATAATCTGTGGCGATAATGGCGGCATGTCATTACAACAGCTAACCGGTTGCTCTGACGCAAACCCCGGCTACATTATATAATACTAAACTACAATATTTTTTTACATTTATTTTTATTTTTATTATTTTAACAGTTTCATGAACTACTAATCCGAGAATCTAATTGGTTTTGATTAGGTACCTCGCAGTATGTGCGAAAAGGAGAGTGTTCTCCTCGGAGATAAAGGGTCTTCGTCTTGGGCGAGCTTGATCCCTCGCTGCACGCTCGGGAGCCCTAGAATCCTTAGTTGCGTTCGGGATTCAAAATATCTTCCGCGACATTAAGACACTGCTTTATCCCCTCAGTGAACAATCTCCTATTTTTGACTTAGGTACTTACGTCACTTTCGTTTAGGCATTATCTACGCTAGGACAATAAGCAGTTGAATACCTATGTGACTGCGGCGTGGGTCTTGTAGTCAGGATTATTATCTAAACTTTTTGAGTACCTAAAGAAAAATGCAACTGGATGCAATGATAAAAATGACTTTCCGCACTAAACAAGCATGTAACATAAAAGGAAACCTACGTGTCTCGGAGGACTTAGGACCCATTCTGGACGGTTGTTGTTGTATACGCATAGGTATAAGGTGCCGTAACATAAAGATCACCTCAATACCCACAGTATTGGCGTCTTGCCAGCTTATCGCCTTTAAGCATCGTACTAACCCTGTTCTAACTGTCTTAGAACCGCTTGGCCAGCACCAAGGCCTGTTTCTTGCAATTTAAATTAAATGAATAGTTTTTGCGCTAGTTTTCAGAGCGTCTTGCATTGCAAATCGTGTATTAATCTCATGAACGTGTGTCGTTAGGCAGACAGTCAGAAGCGCGAAAGACATTTGTCTAACCTAAGAAAAAGTCACATGTTACTAACTCTTTTTACTTATATCTATCTTATATCATTGTGTTACAACATGTTTAATATTGTAGAAGTCATTTGGATAGAAGCAGTAACACTGGTAACAAACCTACAAATCTTAAAATAAAAAAATAACAATCTTCTTCATATAAAATTATAAAAGTACGTTATTTAAGTGCGATTCTTGCCCATACAGTAAACCAATTTTCATCGAATATCGGTTGCTGTCCGTAGAATGGACCGACAACTATCAGTAATCCGAACGGCAAACTAATCCATCAGCATGATATTCAAATCTCGGGAACGTTCGGTACCGGCGGCGGCCGTCGGCACACAGTCGTGGAGGCTTAGACAACCTGCAACTTTATACTGGGGGGTCCACGGGTCGAGACCAACAGGTCGGAGACGGGAATCCGGGATACTTCGTCAGTAAAAACACGTTGGTATTTCATTTTCAGATTCCTCATTATAAAATACCATGCAGTTTCTTGCTCGTTCTTCTCCATATATAACTACAGTTTGCAACGAGAAACTTGTTCTAACTTTGTGACTAACTAACGGAATCTTTGGCCATTCAAAAGTAAAGCACAAGCCTGCAAATGATAATTATGTTTGTCATTTGAAATCAAAGTTACCATAATAAGGCGTCATAGCGGGGATGACATTAAAAACCAACCAAAAAGAGGAGAGAGAAGCTAAAGATAATGCCAATACCAATAAGTGATGAGATCATTTCCGTGTGTTTCAATGTTTATCCACCTCCGTAATGTTTATTTGATTCCATCTTTTTGTTTATATTGCTTCCTTCAACTTCATAATCTCTATTCTATTTCTTATCACGATTTTCTTGTTGCTTGTTTTCCTCATAGCTGTCCTGAAGACGGACCGTAATGATATTTTGTATAAAAGCAAGTGGTTTTTTTTTAAACTAAACAGACGTTTCTACTTTAAAGGTTGTTATGGCAACATTCTACGATTGTTATAAGTTTCAGAGTTTCTGAATTTATAATAAGTCCCTTAGATGCACACGGAAGTTTCACTAAAGATAGGTACTATTTTGTATTGGTAAACTTGTAATGTTTATTTTAATCCAAGAAGAGAAAGAGTTGTAAGATTTTTTAAATACTATTAAATAATTCGAGACCTAAAACGCCCTTCGCTTTACGCTTTGATAAAGTAATGAGACCGTGTTAATTATACACTGAAGGCATAATTGTCTGGACTGGTAACGTGATGAAAGCCTAAAATGGAAACCTTGGAAGATTGAATTTATTTGTAAAGCCAGGTACCTACAAGTAGACAATAGCTAAATCATTGAAAATACCTATTGTACGGCTTTTCAATGCTCGCATCAAAATCATCGCTCGAAATGGTTACAGAGCATCTATTTCCGTTCAATTGGCTTATAGGCAACCAAGAATATTGTATCACGTATCGATAGTAGTATAGAATGAATCAAGCCTAAACCGATTGTCAGTCATTGTAGTGAATGCGTGGCTCTCAATCTACCCACATTGCGTCGTTAGGCGGCGCTAAGGCAACAAATAGCGGAACTTCAGGGCTACACGCTCCGAATTAATTATTAACACTGGGTTTCCTCACTACGTTTCCCTTCACTTTGTGTTAGCTCTATAAGGAATAGAATACATAATGTGTTACAAAGATTATGTAATCTGTAACGTTGTCAATTTGGTTGAAAATAATTTACAGGACTATAAAAGTTGTGAAATGATTTTGAACAAACATGTAAAACTAATTTTAAAATAAATCTGTTAAAAACAACTTTATGTCGCCTACTTGCTGTAGACCACTGACAATTTAAAATTGGTAAATTCAAAAGAAACTTAACTATGGCACTATCAGACCCTGAAGGAAAGAAGGAAAGAAAATATATACAATCGACATATAGGTACCAAATACAGATTCTGCTACAGTAGGTACAAATATTGTTAAAGTCACACTTCATATTCATTCAAGTTGGTATAAAGCATAACTAAGTTGCAAGTCAACACCAACCTACAAAAAATTACAATTTTTCTTTGTAACCTCACTCAAAAGCAGCAACACTGTCGCCCAAACAGCATATTTCATACAAAACAAGATACACTTAACAGCCAGTGTTGCCATGTTTAGTGACACAGCACCTTAATCTACACTTCAAAGAGATCACAAACTCACTCACGGCCGTGTGGCGTGTATCTAAGTATATTTAAGGGCCGTCGGAAACTTGCTACCACTCAAATCGGTAGTGTTATTGCATTGTAAATTATGTGTGAGTTTTTGTGTGTTATATGTAGGAAGTGTGTGTTTTCATATGAATAATTCAAAGGTATAAAGTAGTTTTATTGTACTTATTGGGAATGGTTTCAAACACTTTTACTATTCAAAGATTCTAACAAAATAGCAAATTAGAAAATATTTCATCCGGTATAATCAGTTTATGAATCTATCAGTGTAATCTTAGAATACGTATACATTGTAAACAACGGTATTTTTTTAAAGTTATAGAAGTAACTTTATAGGGAACTCTAAGGTAAAAGGTCTAAGTCAATTTAAACTTGGTTTCAGGAAAAGAGAATCTTGTTAACCAATCCGAGTGGGTATATTGTGTTATCAGACGGAATAGGATAACGTCCATGGGTTAACACCTACTGACCCATATCTACTTGGGCAATATCTCACAAAGCCATCTGTAGTATCGACACGTTACATAATAAACGACTCCTGTTGCGACCACTGAGAACTCAGCTTACCCAATATCAGTTTGAAACAAGACCATAAAATGGTGAACTCTTCCTTTGTACGATAAAAAACTGAACAAAATATCAGTAGGTATTTAGTTAGTTTAGCAACTGGGTAGTGGGTACCTACATCTAAACAGCCAATAAAATAATAATAAGGTAGTAGTAATCTGTCAAGGTCAAGTCTGAACTTTTTTTGAAAAGTTCTATTTCTATGAAATTATGAAAGTCATCCTTTATATTTAGCACAATATTTATGATTTATTAAAAAGCAGATAATGTGTATCGGGCAGTAGTGACGTTTTTATTAGGAGGCATAAAAGGTCCTACGTCGGCGGCGACGCGCCATTATGTCCCATTCGCCCCACTGAGTGCTTAATGCAGGATAATGGACTCTCTCACTATTAATTTGCCGCGTTTTTGGTACGAAAATACCATAAACAAGTGCTCCGGTTACCGTAACAACCTACAAGACATCGATTTATTTGGTCACCCCAAATTGTTTATTGTAAACTGTAAGCTCAACCGTTGAATGAAACTCCCAAATTAATCTGCCTGATACGACCAACGCAAATTCACTTGTGATGTTTATTCAAAAACTAATTTAAGCGCTCAACAAACATGAAATATAATTACAACAAATAGCAGTTCATATAGAGGAGACGCTTTTAGTTATATTTAAATAACATGGAATTTTGACATTGCGATGGTTAATTTATCACTCAGAAATGTTAAATGTTAAAATATCCTTTATTTTTATACGAAATCCGAGTTGTGTTTGGATGTTCCCCGCCATAGTCGTAAACCAAATAGCTTTACGAACATGAGCGTACTCAAATATTGGTTGAACGTGGTCTCAGGGACACCAACACAGATTTACTTCGCACTGCATTAGAAATATGGATCATAGCAGAAGTGAAGGCGAATTTAAAGTGTCACCTCGTAAAATATTGCACAGAAGGGAATTTCAAAGTCTCCACCAGTAAGACTCTCTAGCGGTTAGTGGCAGTAAAACGTCTGTAAGCATCTGCTCCAAATATCGTTAAACGTCTGAAAAAACATACCTTATTCTCGGTTTGAGCTGGAATGAAATTTTGAATTGCCACGTTAGAAAAAAAAGATGGAACGCCGTAATTTTCATTAGGTATACCTACCGCGAAATCCCCAACCGGCAGTGACGATCGTTCATATCGGCTACGATTAGAGTGTACGCTTGAAGGAGATAAATTGTCGGCAATACACGAACCGTGGCACGACGGACCAACAAATTATTGTCGCCCAGGGAGCACGAAATATCGGCCGGTGCCGGCACGTCGGCCGCGACCTACCAGAAATATATATCTGCACTCCCATCTGTAGGAAAAGCGGGAGATCCGAACGAATATCCGAACGTACGGGCAGCGGCCGGCGAACGCGGTTCTCTTACTAACTGCCTGCATGGTGCCAAAATATATCTTTCTGTATTTTAAGTAATGCTTTTGAAATATCTCCAGTTGCTAACCTAGAATAATAAAAATAAAGATCTATAATAAAATATTTTGTGGTAAATTTTGTGCACAGTGTTCTAAATTTAGGTCACCGGTTTTGCATTTCAGCACTATATTTAGGTTTGTGTAGCGGGAATTCACTACCTACGTCATTATCGTTGAAAGCTACAGACGAAAGCATATTGGATGTGTAAATAGCAACTAAATATAAGTTAGAGTAGCCTTCTAACTAAATGGCCCGTTTCTATGATGTTTACAACTTGCGCGGGATAATAGGCATCAGATTACCATGAAACTCTTGTTTATATTAACGGTTTCCCGTCTGTTCTGGTTAATGAGCATTCGTTTCTTTATTCATGGAATAGCATGGTTTTCTTTTTACTTAGACTGAAGAAGATAGAAGTAAAATATGTGTACCAACCACATAGTATTACGGGAAAGTTGAGTAAAAGAAAGAAAGAAAGAATAACGTTTATTTGGACACAGTTCGTGAAACACAAATACAAAAAAAAAACAAAGTAAAAAAGTGAAAATAATGTAATAGTGTGTGCCTCACGGCTGCGCCAAGAAGTATTTGGTTACCTCGGAGATCAGATCTGAAAGAACCGATACTGAAAATGTAATGTAATAAAATCATATAAAAACAACATTTATCATAAAAAATGTAATAGCCGTAGGTTTGAGGTTACATTATTTGTAGCAAATTGCTGGCGGCTACGCCGGCTACGAATCGTAGCTCTCGTAGACGCTACAATCGTGCTACAATGTTTATACATTTTTAAGTACCACACAGAAATGTACATTCCTATACTTAGTCTTTGAGTCTTGATCGTTGGTAAGACTTTGAACGCAAAGCTACCTACATAATTATCCTGTTTTAGTTTAACTTGAATGGCGACCTTAGTTATAGAGGACTGCACCAGCGACGACATGTGCTTAAACTAGTATTGCTGTTCTAAGCAAATAAAAAACATAACGCTGAATGGCGTCCGTCGTTCAATTAGTGTATGTCGTTCTCTGTCAAAAGGAATATTGGTGTATAAATGGCGAAGGCAGGCATTGTCACAGACGCGGTATATCATCGGCGCGCGGAAATTCAAAGGGCGCCGGAAGTACTTGATTTATGAGAGGAGGTCGCATGTATGGGCGAGTATTAAAATTTTCATAAAAATATTCTTTATGAATTGCGAGCATTGTGCTGCTAGTTAAATGGCTGATTTAATATTTCACTTTTGTTGTGCTGTTGTATGGACAGGTTTTAGGCGGATTTTAAATCACACGAGGAAAATCCTATAGACAGATTTTTTCGGGAAGGAATATTTTCGGTTTTGCGACAGATTCTGGCAAAGATGACAGTATAGTTGACACTTACAGACAGGAATAGTCTGTCTTAGTTCAAGATCTAAAGAACTGTAATAGAAAAGTAGATACAATACGGGCTGAAAATAATTTAAAACTAAAAAAATGAAAATGTAAAGTAAAGCGCCTAACAGGACTCAAATCCACGAACGTGAGTCGAGGCCGTTACCAATGGGCCACCATTGCTTTCAATAACCACATTTCTTTTTACTTTGTTTTTTATGAACTCATGTTAAAACTAAGGTGCTTTTGCATAATTATTATGCATGTATGAAACGACTCAACTAAAATACATAATATGACAAAAAATAAAACACTAAAACAGTACAAAGGAGTAATAAATGAATCAGGATATAAAATATTAAACAAAATCAATCAAACTTATTGCACAAGGGACTCTAATACAAAGAAATCTATCCTAGATCATGTCAGTACAAATCTAAAAAATCAACATTTCAGCTTGACTATTATCAACTCATCCATGTCAGATCATAAGCAAATATACCTACAAATAAACAAAATGAAACCTCCTCCCAAAATACGCCTAAATTACGAAATAATAGATTACAAGAAACTATATACTTCTATGAAAGCATATGGAATAGAAGACATGTCAAACAACTACAGTGAACTAGAATCAAAGATAAAGCAGTGCGTGGAAGACAATAAAGTATTAAGAACAAAGGTTTTGAATCCACCCCAAGAAGATTGGGTTAACAACGATATAATTACTGGAATCAGCCAAAGAAACCATCTATGGATACAACACAAGAATGATCAGGAAAATGATTTGTTAGAAAATAATTATAAAGAAATGAGAGAAAGAATTGCTAAATTAATACGAAATACGAAAAATTCATACTACTACAAACTATTTACAAATTGTGCTAACAACCCCAAAAAAACGTGGTCGCTTATAAATAATTTAGCTAAAAATAAAATAAAACAAAATGGTGCTCCTTCAAAGCTTTTAGTTGATGCTAACATGGTTACAAATAGAATTGAAATTTGTGAGGTTTTCAACAAGTATTTTTCCACAATAGGATCCATACTGGCAGACAGAATACCGAAAACATATCATGACACCTCAACCCGATGTGCTATCAAACCCCAAAAAAATAATAAACAAGAACTTTTGTCATTGGATCCATGTAGTGCTGATGAAATTACTAAAATTATAAATGATCTTGACCCAAATTCAAGTAGCGGTATAGATAAAATTAGCACGAAAGTCATAAAAAGTTTACAAAATTTAATCTCAAATAGTTTGGCACATTGTTTTAATAAACTCATGACTGACGGGAAATTTCCAGACACCCTAAAGATTGCAAAGGTGACACCGATCTATAAATCGGGTCCTAAAACTGACCCCGGAAACTACCGCCCGATCTCTGTGCTACCAATAATGTCCAAAATTTTGGAGAAAATAATACATAGTCGTCTGTTAAATTACTTGGACTCTTTTAATTTTATATCGGAACGCCAATATGGATTTAGAGCTAAAAATAATACCACTGCAGCCACTATTGATCTGATGACAAAAATTAGAGATAATATAGATAAGAAAAATATTGTTTTGGGTGTGTTTATCGATTTAAAAAAAGCTTTTGATACCGTAAGTCACAAACTGCTATTAGAGAAACTAGAAAACATTGGTATCAAAGGCGATGCACTTAAAATGTTCAAATCTTATTTATCAAATAGATCCCAAGTAGTCAAGATAGATGGTGTCGAAAGTAATGCTTTACCTATCACATATGGAGTCCCGCAAGGATCCATATTGGGACCGTTATTATTCTTGATATACATAAATAATATAACCGGGCTGGGACTACATGGTCATTTAACTTTATACGCAGATGACACATGCTTGTTTTATTTCGGAACAAATGTTCACGACGCTATCTCACGAGCCCAAGACGATTTAAAAATTCTGTTTGAATGGTTCCAACAAAATTTGCTAACTGTAAACATCTCAAAAACGTGTTACATTATCTTTAAAGCTAAAAATAAAAAAATTCCGCTGCATGAACCGTTAACTATAGACAACATTCCATTAGAGCAAAAAACCTACGAAAAATACCTTGGCCTTAGAATCGAAAATTGTTTAACATGGAACAAGCAAATTGATTATATTAGAAATAAAATTTCCTCACTTATTGGCTCACTTCGCAATATAAGTCAATGTATACCCAAAAAGCTGCGTTTAAACATTTACAATTCACTTGTCAAATCACATTTATTATATCTCATAGAAATCTGGGGTAGCGCTGGTAAAACAAAGCTACAGGAACTGCAGAGAATGCAGAACAGGATTATAAAGACACTGTTTCGCTATCCGTACTTGACACCAACGAAAGAAATTTTTAAAGAAACAAAACTAATGAATATTAGACAACTTTATATGTATCATACTTGTATCTTAATAAGAAAAGTAATGGATGGAACCATTCACGCAAACGTAACATTTACCAAAAAGTCTCAAATAAGTAAACGCAGTCTTCGTCGACCCAGCTTACTGGTCCTGCCAAGAACACGTACAAATTATGCTAAAAAGAATATCACCTACGAAGGAGCACAATTTTATAATAGTTTACCATCCTACATAAAAAATGTTAGCTCTTTCAGTGGTTTTAAATCAAAACTGTCAAATCACATAATGGAAACCACTCACTAATAATGTTACTAACCTACTAGTTGAGAATAAAACCGATGAAGGTGTAATCCAACCAAAATAAACACAATTCTTTTTTTAAATATTATTATATTGTATCAGTGTCCGTTACCTAGAATAAGCTTAATACAATATGTTATCTTATGTTCTCATGTAAGTGGCTCTTTTTGTCTTTTTGAGAATAAAGTATTTAAACCTAAAAAATATAAATTGTAATCTGGAACAAATGGTTTTGTTAAGAGACATACAAGTTAGTATTAGTACGCGTCCTAGACACGCTACACCCACATTTAATTTTCTAAGAAACTAAATCCAATTACTTTCTTCGTATACACTAGATAATTAAATCTGCCTCCCTCTTTATCTTCTTCTATAGTAGGTAGTATAAAGTATCTTAGATTAGAGCAATTCTTAACCCTAGAAACCTACATGGGGTACTGGGGCACCCCAAAGCGGTTTGTTTTCTAAATATTTATGTTAGTGGAATATTCACAGTTTTGAGCGAGTTTAGTATTGTAGTGTTTAGTATCAATGTACCTATTAGTTTATTTGAATGGAATATTTTACATAATTTTATTAGTTATTATTGAAATTACGTTATTTATATGAGAAATCGAAGTTATTACTATTATTGTTGAGAAGTTACGCAGTTGAGGAGTAATTTATGATTTTATAGATGTCTGTCAGTCAAGGACTGAATGACAAGGATTTTATATTAGACCACGAATCTGGCGATGAAGAAAAGGAATATGTGGCAAATCGAACACAGAAGTTATTATAAACAAACATATTTTTGAAAAATAAAGGTTCATAAATGGCTTACAGCTCATTTATGAACCAAGTGATATAAAAGAGTCGATTGGAAGCAAATCTTAAAAAACACCAGAGCTTCAAAGGCCTGTTCCTGTATATCATGGAACATCAAACCATAAAATGTTTGTGAGAAGTTTGAGTTTTTTATTCCAAAAAGTCCAAATTCCTATTATTATGTAAAAATATTTTCATGGATTGGATTTTATTTAAAAAAATACATGTATTTTAGTATGGGGTACTCTAGCACCCCTGTGTAGAAATAACTAGTACGCTGCATAGTGTAGAGCTTTAGGGTTAATTCTGTGATAGTTTAAAACATAGTGCCTACCTACTAGTTTTATTATTACGATAAAACTTCGATTCTCCCCGGTAGCTGCCTTTAAAGCTTAAACGGTTTACCGCTATAAAGCAACAAGATCAGAAAGTTAAACACAGAAAGAAAATTGATACTTTTTCCATCAACTTGGGAGAGATCGCTTATAAAATATAACAAGAGTAGATTAAGTACAATAAAAGTATTTGCTTTCGAGTCCAGTTTTTAGTAAAGCTCATTTCATTTGTTTTACATTTTGTATATATAGGAGGGTACTCTGGTGGCCAGTTAGGCGTGCGGGGCGCTTTACACGCGTACTTTGTGAATAATTTGCATGAGCGTGGAGGACGCGGGCGCGCTCGAGCCGCCGCGCCGCTACGGGGGATTTAGGCGGAGGGGGCGCACAGGGGCGCGGGGCGCGTGGCGGCGGGGGCCAGTCAGGATTTAATGGCGAGCGCGTTGCCTGCCCACTGGAGATATTATCATCTCGCCGAGGATAACCACCGTTACGATTTAGCGGCTTTGCAAATTGCAACCGTGTCATGAAAACGTCTGATGCCGGATTTACTATAGGTACTTACATTTTACTTATACACATTTCCCCGAAATACTTGTACGTATTCTCACCAAAGCTAAGCCCCTCGTTTAGTCAGTGAAAATTTCCATTATTCCTACCTTAACGTCAGCTACAAAAGCGTTTTGAATTCATTTCGCGTTAATTAAGTTTTAAATACATTTCAACCTTTTGATATCAGTCCTTTAACCACCTTATTTTCATAAATTTCAGCATATTTTAGTGCATAAATTATGCAAAATCGTTGTGACGCTAGTGTCTGGCACGTTTAGTAGGTACATTGAGAGTGCCTTCCCATAAATATTCAGTTTACGGACACTCGACCACCTTATAGATGCGCTGATTTACACTAAACTAGAGTTGCTGAGAGTGTAGCTTAATGAAGACTGGGTTTTATAGCTTAATCTTGACGATAAAGTTAACAGGTTCGATATTTCATGTCCGCCGAAATGGCTGAACATCTGCGCTTGTATAGCGCTCTTGACTACGAATAATTACATAAACGACTGTTTACATGAGTCTAGAACTGCTATTTATCAAAAAGCTGTTGGGTAATGTCACTGGGTGGTTTTAATCGTAGGAAATAACTATGATTAACTCGTTTCCCTTTGATTACGAGTACGATCAAAAGTGACCAAATAAACTACGTTATGTGCCAATAACCGGGATATGATTTTCGTATGTACGAAACAGCCAATCAGTGTGAAATTATTATTTTCTGAAAGCAACTGTAGATCCCTTATCAAGTTGCGAGTCTGTCGTCACAGTTGCATTAAGAGCGGCAGAGTGCATTCTGTGAAACGTTTACTAAGATTGTGAAGCAGCCTCGTCTACTCATTGAGAGGTATAATACTTAAATACAGGAGTGGCGCGAGCTACTTATAGGACTACTTTGAAGTTTTGAACGTAGCCTGACTGAGCCCCTCGAATTACTTTCTTGTTGTATTTACCAGTGCTATTATTAGCACAGTGGATTTTTTTTGCATGATTATCTTCCGATTTAAGATTATTTATGTTCATACTTTTATTCATTATTTCAATCTCCCTAAAGCGCTGACGATGCAAGCATTGCGCTGTCTTTCCATCTGACCCCAAGACCCTTCGATGCCCTTCATTATCAGTGACGAATGAAAAATGCATAGTTGAAAAAATATGAGGTGATCACGAACTCCAAGGAAAATCTCTTTCGTAGGTATATCGTGATCGCCTCATATGTTGATTGATTTCACCATAGGATATAAACAAGTTTTTTCAATATGGTTATAAAACCTTAATTGAAAACTAACATTAAAATACATAGAGTATGTATAAGTATATAAAAAAAGTTAAAAAAGGGGAAGAACCCATTGGGCATAAAATTGTCCACATCGCTGTCAATGGGAAAAGTACCCAAAAGGCTGGCAACATTGAATGGCAATGCTGATTCTGTGGGCTAAAAATTGGCCAGCCCTCTGGTCGCGTGAAGAGTCTACCAACCGCTTAGCGATGTCCCGAAATAGGTACTCGATCAGCACTCGGACTCAACCCAAGGCCCTAGTGTTTCAACCCTAAACAGCTCAAACCTATTACTCCCAAAAAGGTTGTTATATTTGCGCGTTATTTTTAACTTAAGGTCGATGCTCGAAGGTGGCCCGCAAAATTCGAATTTTATGACACTTTTTGCAATTTGCAGGTCAGGATCAGGTTGTATGTTGATCTAAATATGATTCGCGACTGTAACAGATATTTATTTACAGAATCATAGTCATAAAAATCATCAAAACAACTCTCTAAGTTCATATAATCCTATTGAATGACTATAAGAAGAAACGCCCCTATAAAGCTACAGTGGAAGGTTTTCAGTTCTTTCTACTTACGGATTTGATACAGGTACCCTTCGTTTTACGAGTTGGTCGCAGACTTCACTTCACACGCCTTTCATATCCGCCCAAAAATATGTAAATGACAAAGTCACCGACATAAATATTTATATGAACACTCTGCAGTATTCGAAAATTTCAGCCCAATACTAGTAAATTCTGTAGTGACTAGGGTCACTGAAAATGTCAATACTCGTATATATTTGTTACTTTGATACAAGATTCATGTTTCGTGAGAAGCTGCGGATTAGGTACCAAATTGGTACATGTCGCGTGACATCTTAAGGGTTAGAGTGCCAATTACCGACGTCTGATATAGAATAAGGAATTATGTGTGACCGTTTTGATGATACTGTTTTAGGTATTAAAGCCATAGTGAATAGAATAGAATAGAATAGAATAGATTTATAGTATATAGTATTTTGATATAAAATACCCATGAGTTGGAATTTGACAATGGCCTTTAACAGTTTTTCGTATAGAGGATTTTTTTTTCCTTACTGTTCTTAGCAAAATGAAAAAGCTCATTAAAACAAACTTCTCATAATATCCTTACTTTATCAACACAGTACAGCCACAAACTTCTCTTTAATTCTCCAAAAAGCGTTCTCTACGAAGCTGATTTGTATCGTAATTTGCATAGTTAAGTCTGGAACTTACATAGAGGTACACATAAGCGAACTTCCGTCATAACTCCGCAGCCGATGTCGGCGAGCAAATAAGTAACTAGCAAGTTTAAGCAAACACTATTAACTGTATAGTAGTTTAAGAAACGGTCTCAATTTACCCTTAACATAACCTAGTTTGTGCTTAATCAAAATTCCGGGCCGCACTCAATATGGATACGGGTTAGCGCTGTATAATGGCTT
The DNA here is from genome assembly GCA_914767815.1 of Eupsilia transversa. Taxonomy (NCBI): domain Eukaryota; kingdom Metazoa; phylum Arthropoda; class Insecta; order Lepidoptera; family Noctuidae; genus Eupsilia; species Eupsilia transversa. The sequence goes on from OU611880.1 coordinate 7,526,054, forward strand.
GTACCTTCGCATATATTATTAGGTACTTATGTGATATACATGCTGTTACGTTAATTAGCTTAATCTGAAGTACAAACTGACAATTAACTAGGCGCTAACGATTTGTTGTTGTGGTTAGAATGGGGAGTGACAGATTGGGTTGGGTACGAGGGAGTTAGTTCGCTGCCAAGGTTATCCGTATGTGGCGCTCCTGGTGAATTTTTCAGTAAACTCAGTTTTATTAGATAACAGGATAAAAACCCCTGTTACTAACTCAGCCTCATGGATATCATGTCATAATTAATCACAGTCCAATTGCCCAATAAATACCATTTAACTAGTACATTACAACTGTGGCATGCAATATCAGATGCCGCGCAACAAATGAGACAGTTTCTATATTTGACATCCATCAATGCAATAACAAGTTATTTACAATGAGTTGGGGTTTTATCTAATTCTCTATGTATTTTGATGTGTATTACAAGGTAACTCTTCAAATTCGATTAGAATGTTCTCATTTTAGTTCATGAAAAAAGAAATCGAATTCTATAGAGCTTTAACGCAACTATACTATATGGGGGTGGTGTCTGATAACTTGCACTAAAGCAACTAAGTATCACTGTACCAACGACAGTAAAGTGTCAGTATAAATTACCCGAATGCTGTATCCATATGTGAAAGCATTGATTCTGTGAAAAGTCAAGATGTGTAACGTTGCGTCAAAAATTCAGCAGTTGCACAGCGGCGGTGGTGTTTAAAATTTCAAGAGCAGAGCGCGGGCGGCCCCGCTGAAGTATCACGAGTTCATAAATTAGTTACTTTACGAGGGAAAGGTCGCGCCCCCATAGCGTCGGGCCGTGTATAATTTTCATTTAAACACGAGCAGCCACAGGTTCTCGCCGTAAATCAGCTCCGACGGCCGCCCTTTGAGTCCGTGAAACGCGCGGCTCGACCGCCGCGCGCCGGCCGACCGCCGACCGCCGAACCGCCGCAACAATGTAAAGACATTTCCATTGTACCGTAATAGGGCATTGTTTGTGACGTAAATTTTACTGCTGAATATGCAAATTTCGTTTTGCCGCGACCTCCAGCGAGAAATATTGCGAAAGTTTTGTCGAAAAATTAAAATCACGAATCGCGAACAAGTTTTTAATAACGATCGTTACGGCTTCGGAAAAAATATCGCTATTTGTACTGCAGGGGTATAAAATATTTTTATCCGTCAGATTAAAAATACTCGACCCCTTTTTTAAATATATTTTACTGTTCGTATACAATATAAAGCCAGAGGGAAATGATAATTCCTGGTTTTAAAAATACGTAAAATTAAACGTTTTATTGAGTGGCGTTTACATATCGAATCATAAATATTCATGGCGAAGGTTGCGCACATCTGCTCGTGAGGCGCGAGCGACACGAGAGAAAACAGCCAAAATTTTCTCATCTTTCCCTTACATAGACACGTAGTAGGTATATCTAGAAATCTACTCTTTTAAAGTTGTTTAAAGATACTAGTATAATCTTAATTAAATGGGTGCTGGTATTCCGAGATAACGGCGTCATTACCATAAATCCATATAAAAATCTCACGCTACAACATCGTGGACCACCTTTATCACCTCTTAACAGCGCGATAAATAACTATATGAAACTCATTACCAGGAAATAAGAAACTTCATTATACAGTAGAAGCAGTGCGCGATCTCGTTATCCACAAATAAAAAGGCTTTTTCAGTGGGAGGGCTGGTTGGCCCCAAGCGTTAATATTTAAAGCTGCGCCGTCGAGATGGCTGCTCTAATGTGCTATTAGCCCCACAACCGCGTGTTTGACTCGGCGGAAGCCACGCCGCACCGCGCCGCGCCGATGTGTAGGCGTCTTAAACGCACCGCGAGCTCTGAAAACGTCTTGTAATAATAACATGTTATACATTTTGAGTGGATGCTTTCTAATCAGTGGAGTCGTTTTTTTCATGCATTTCTTTTTTCAGAAACAAGGTTTTTTAACGTTTTTGTGTGATGGTTCATTTCGACATAGTATCATCGTATTATAAAGTCGGTCGAGTCCTCTATTAACAGTTAATCGTTTGTTAATGGAATATCGAATCTTCTGTATACTGTAGAAATAAAACTGATTTCTAGGAAGATTCTTATACTGACTTATGTTGTTGATGACAGATTGAATTTGTTTACTCACCCTGCAAAAATCAAGAATACCTAGAAGAGAGAACTTAAACTTTACTATCACGTCCAACATCAAATTGAGGAAACAAAGTGACTCACAAAGAGGTATTTACCTCACTAGACATACATTAGCTGACACAGCCCTATAAAAAACGTTCCTTAATGTAAGGTAGAAAAAGCCACAGGCCAAGGCACGCGGACGCAACGACGACGGACATGCACCTGACATTTATTACCTCCGACAAAACTCGCGTTCACATTAACTTCCATTTGCAATGGTAAAGGTAAACGCATATCATGCTGGGATACAGCAAGCTACTTCGTAGAGCCACAAACGGCACACATCATTTATTTTCTGGGATACAGCAAGCTACTTTGCAGAGCCAAAAACGGCACACACCACTTCTTATGCTGGGATAAAGCGAGAAGTTTTGCAGAACCAAAAGCAGCACACACCACTTCTCATGCTACGATACAGCGAGCAGCTTTGCAGAGCCAAAAACAGCACATAATTATACTTCTTCACGCAACCCTGTTAATTGAAGCTCTAAGCTTTTTTAAACTTGGGGGTGGGAGGGACCTAATTTTCTGTAGTTTCCTGAAAGTTCTGCAGTTTGCCATGCCGAGGTTCTGATGGCGTAAGCCTGCCTATAAGATTTGAAGATGACGTCTGAATAAGAAAAAAAACTGGTCGATTTTGTGGACAGCCTTTGCCCAGCAGATGGACGGTTATAAATACAGCTAATAAGTTAAATAGGAGCAGATACCAAACAAAGTGGCCCCTTTGAAATCAGGTCAGGATGATAGGCTATGCCAGACTAATCACAACGTACCGAGTTCATTATTCCGTTGGCCATGCGTTTTGATTACGACTTTAGGTATCCCTTATGACCACTGATAGCGTCCACATTCCTAAAATGTGTTTATGTTTATTTGTCTTAGTAAGTAAACAAATAAGGCGTTGGAATTTTTATTTTGAGAAAATAAATATGCGTATAAGTCTATTTGTAGCAGTTTTGATGCAAATCATACCGTATGTGTTTCTCACAAAGATCAATGTTAATTATTGTTCAAACGCCACCTAAAGTGTGTGATTGATGCGAAAACTAGTCATTTTCGTACCATATTTTGTTTATGAAATAGGACTTGTAAGGAAAAACACACTATTTGTAACATGTTCCACGTTAGCTCTAACCCGACAGCATGTGCGCTAACCTTTACTTCCATTTGCACTGCACTTTTAAATTTTCGCTCCATATTCCATATAAAATGGGACAATGTGAAAGATGCATAGAAAGTTTCCGAAACACGATGTGTTTAGGAGGCAAATAGTATACCGTACGAGGAAATGTGTCCGAATATACAGCTTTTGGTGTCTAAACTGAAATGAAGAAAATAATAATCTTAAAGTGAATAGTTTCAGTAGTATAACTCTTTGTGAAGGTGCTCGTCTGGGGTACCATCAGACATATTTATGAAGGAAATGCATCGGATGCTAAGTAATAAGCGGCAGATGTGGCATTTCAGCTTCGCCTCTATAATAACGCAACGCCCACTGGTGGCATTGCAGATGTGTATAGTACAGGCCGCTGTGACCACTTACCACCCTTTGGATTGCCTGCTGGACACTGTTTTGTTGTCTGGACATAATTGAACATTATAGCAAGGCATCCTGTCATGTACCCACTTATGTTTCAATCGAGAACATTATTAAGAATCAATTAAATGGGCCACAAGCTCACTAAGCGTAAAATGTGTTAGCTTTTAGCAAAATCTACGAAATGTGGGGGTGTAAAAAAGCTATTTTTGGTCAGAAACATTTAAAACTCCTACGTCCCATTCGAAAATAACGAAAAAGAAAATATTACAACCTATTTATTTTTCTTAAGTGGGACAGTTTAGGTATTCCATTAAAATAGCTATAGGTAAGCACTTTGAAATAAGTATTCGCAAAAAATAAAATGTCAACATCAAATGCCAAGTGTAGGATACCTAGGTAACATAATTATCCTAAACCTTGATAAATTAAGAACATTTTTGCTGCATAAATAAATTAATTATTATTTCGTTTATTAATTTTTGTTACATATGTAGTTCATTTTAAAATATTTCTTAAAAAATATTTAAAAAAACATTAAAAAATATAAAAAATACTGTTCCGCCGGTGTCGGGAGCACAGTCCAAGATACCGGTGGCTAGGTTTGCAGAGACAGGAACCTCCTCGCAATGCGAGTCGTATCGAGGAGTACTGCCTTCTGAATCAGACCGTTGATCCAACTGCTTAACGAGAGCCTCTAATGATAATTTATTATTATTATTACAAATACTTGAAGAAGGCGTATCATCAAACATACCGGTTCTACCTACATGAACCTCTGGTTAACCAACCAGGAACAATATAATAAGATAAGCTATATTATTCTTTATAAATCCCATTGTAGATATACATACAATAGTTCAACCAAAAATGTTCGAGTCAAAGTTTACCAAAAGGTTTATGTTTCTCGTGCGTTGCCGACGACCCTGAAACGGCTTACGTCTTTCCCAATTTTTTGTTTGATAGCTGCTGTAAATCTCTTATATAAATTAAAAAAACATACGGACGGACAAGGGGAAATCCTATTATGTTTCCGTTTTTATCTCATGATCAACTGCAGCATATTTTCGAATGGGAAAATTCAGTCTCAATGAAGCTCTGTTTCCACAAAATGCACATCATGCATCAAACAGTCATCAATCATCATTGACACTGCATTTAAAATTCAGTGACCGACCTTTTTTTCCGATGTAGCCATTTCAACAAATTCGACTTTAATTATCACAAAAACGTGGCCGAGAAACAATGCATTACTTGTGTTTCATACTTCAAGACAAAGGTTCATAAATCAGAAAAAAGAAACATCTAACTCGACCAACTTGTACAACTTTTGTGGGTGAAGCAACTGGTTACATTAATTAAAGAAAGAGTAAATGGGACAATCAAATTAAGAGAAAGACTTTTAAAACAGTCATAAAATATTAATCTACACCATTATATACGATCAGTAAATTCCATAGAAACCACAACACTATAGTCTGTTAACCATAGTTTCATCCTGTAAAACCTTTTTCAAGGTGACTGGGCTTCAGAGTAGGTACACGTACCCTCTTAAAAATGTATTACTACAGCCTCCTTTATAATGTTTATTCAAATAGAACACATTGCCGGAACCTATCGATTATGCAGGTAATTTCTTTTGTAACAAAAGTGAAAGAAGTCAAGGAATGAAACGCTTAATCATTTATAAAATGCAACAAAAAGCCGCCATATCCCGCGATGTGCGAGTCCGTTTCCGTACCTCCGATTTTATGGTCCCTAGAACCAGAAGCAAAGGCAAGTGAGATGCTTGTATCAACTAAAATTTTCCCCGTATGGTTTCCCAGCTTCTATACAGGCTGACTTTGAAAACATGCGACAAAATTTAAGGGTGTGTTCTACTCATCAATATGAACAACTTTTACTATGGGACCAAATAAGAATTCACAAAAAAAATATCGACCTTTCTGTATAAAGGTATACCCGATTGGACCATTTTGTATAAGAAAATCCATATTTTTTTATCTATATCTATTCTTAGCCCGAGGCTTATAGCATGAGCCCACTATTTATAAATGCGGACATTTTGAATTCATGTTTGCTTGTGATTACGTTTGAATAATTTTGGATAATAATAGATACGTAGGTAGGTGTAATCACCAAAGTGAAATTAGATGAATATATAAATACTTATATACGAATACTATACTTCGTACGGTTTGCCCCGTGACTTCACTATAGACCAATACAAAAAAGTGAATTCTGTTTAAAAGTAAACAAAACTTTCAGTGTGAGTAAAACTGCGTGCAAAGCTAGTAAAACATAACTGACTGAACTATTCAGAAATAAACGGGGAAACAAAAATGGTCGATAAATCCGCGCAATTTCATCGATGTCGGTATAATAAAACACGGACGATAGAGAACGCGTTGCTATTCCAATGGGCGATTTCAATATTATTACGATCACGTTCCACTAATATTTGACTGTCCAATTGCATAATACGCGAACGATGTCTATAATCGTATTTATAGTGGACGTTCAGAATTTTTTTTTACGTTTAAAGGCAGAGATGTAGTTTGAGAAAAATATTACTTTTATATTTGAAAGGTTGGCAAACAAACTGACGCGACACGGTGTCGATAGACCGAACGACTGATGGAACGTTCCGCAGCCTGAAAACACCTGCAACTAACGTACTAGAGACAAAGTCGGTAGTGTAAATGTACCAAAACGCATGCCTTCCGATCCAGCACATAGAACCTACTTAGAAACACAAGTAAAGCTATGATTTCCTAGGAAAGCGGCTCCATCTTATAACGGACGTCATAAGAATCTGTCATTTTCACCAGTATTTGACATTAGTGTCAAAAAACGCTCTGTCTTTGGACAGCCGTTACTGTGTGACCGTTCATCGCTTTCTTAAGAAATCAAAGCTTAAGTATGGTCTTGATCTGGCCGGATCTCTACAACCAAGCCAACATATACAACTCTTTTTCATAGAGAGGACAAGCGCGATTTTTACGAATTTTTTTGATTGATGGAGGTACTTTATTTTCATAAAATAACACGTTACAGTAATTTTGTTCCTATGAATATTTAGCAACGCAAAATTATATTAAATCACGCCTGAATTTTCTATGCTACAGACTGTTTATATACCTTTTCCACGACCATTTATTTCTGTCATTTTGTTTTTGTAAAATTGTAAGCAACGTAAACCATATCTCTAACTTCTCCGAATTTTGTTCTACAGAAAAACGTTTGTCTAACTTGATAATTCTGTGTAAATTTACCAAAATCTGTGGTTAAGTCTCCAAGGGGTTGGACCTTGAAGCCTTTACTTAATTGTGTGATTATTTGCCTAACTTTGTTTACTTATCGTATTCACAGCGACCGAACTTGCCCGACGACGATGTTGCCACTTAATGTTACTAAATAAGCGAGTTTCTACGCAATCCCTAGACATTTTCTGGTAACCCTAATTTTCGTGTAGAAATAGGTGAACCTAGAGTTGGTAAATATGAACTAAGTAGAACGAAATTAATACCGCCCTACCTATATTAGGTAGGTAACTATCTAAATGTAAATAATGTGTTCTTCGCACAAAGTAAAAAAAAAACCTAACAGTGCATTTTTCTCATATAAACAACGGTGAATGTTCATCGAACTAACTATGTTCTTCATTGTGTGACGTTGTATGGGCTATAGGATTACCTTTGACCGCACCCTTTAATCATAAATTAACTGGAACTTACTTCTCAAAAAGAGTGAATCATTCCCTCAATCGCTATGCAAGGCGAGTTCAGATAACGTTGATCACTAACACATTACCATGAACTTATAAAGGAACAAACTAAACTTTTTAACTAAGTACTAATAAATTGTAAGGTTACTTCGGTTTTAATTTTAATAAATAAACTTCTATTACTCTTAAAACTTTCCTGGTTTCGAACGTATAAAGAAACAGAGTTTCTTAGGTTAAAAATAGACCACCCGTCCCTTCCCATGGGAGTTGTTAAAGCCAACTAAGAGATTGTTTCGGAGCATGCAGAGGTTGGCCACTTAGTACAATGTTCCAGTGCAGTAATACTACAAACATGTACATACCCACAATCCTTTTGCCAAACTATGGATTTTGACCGGTAATTGGACCTACCTATTAGTACTGATAAGCTCATACTCAGCAAGCGACGTCGTATTATATCATAAATTATTTCAATTTTCTTTAGTACTCCCAGAAGACAAGCACCACTTGAAAATAAAAATGATAAACACGAATAATGAGCAATAAAACTGACGATTTCAACTCTCGACAAGCTAATGGCTTCCTTCTTGTTCATAATAATAAGAAAAAATAAAACGCTCCGCCGAATTGAAATTCTAATGTCTCCTGAATAATTGAAAACGTTTGGGTACCCACTGAAGTTTTTCCTTAAATATTTGAAAAAACAAAAAACACATCTAATCTGTCGCTTGTTTCGTATACAGAAACTCATTTCACCATTTTTTTCAATTTATTTTGTTTGAGTTTTGCCCACGAGCAGCAATTAGTTTCCTAGTAAGATTGGTCGCGTGTAGGTACTACCTACTATAGAAGTGTAACGTTCAAGCAATTTGCCTAATTTTCATTTTATTTGCAATTTAAACCTGGCCATAGGCTAAATTTCAAGTAATTACTGAAACTACGAGTAGGTACCGAGAATTTTGATTGCTCATCAACCCGTGTAGAAAGTTGCTATAAAATTTTACAACATTCATAAATTGTGAAGGTGACTTGAATACATTATTTAGGATATATGAACATCGTTGGTTGTAAATATATAGCGGGAGGTAAGTAGTAGATACTCTTTTGAGCTCTGCCAGTGCTCGGAGATTAATTAGCGAGTATCGTAAAGAGCAATAACGTGTCAGGTTCAAAGATGGCAGTGATGTGACATAAGTTTCCGCATAGGTTGAGAGAGTATTTTGTGCCGGAGCGTGAATGATTGCGAGAGGGCGTCACACTAACGTGATGCACTCGTTTCCCGTTTTTAGAAGCGATTTTGCATCGCAGAGTCTGACATAGCTATGCAACAGAGATTGGTAGGTCGGTGTGCAGTCGCGTGATAAAAGTTAATGAATCGATCAAGGAATAATATAGTTTATTTTAATAACTGGTGCTATACTATATACGTTTGAAATAAACAGTCAGCGAAGTAGATAAGTAACTACAGCCGAGTAGTCGGCTGTCATGCTAACATTTTCACCGTCACAAGCTCGTAGTATATGTACTTATACAGTTCGTGCCAAGGCGAGGGAAGAAACAAAACAATCCACATAATGTTGGTATATTTTAACAATGCACTTTAGGTACTCGGTTATCCGTTACGAGCCCCGCAGTATAGGTACCCTCAGTTTACTTTTACAACTTGCGCTGAGATAAGCTACCGACATACTTCATGTTGAATTTTATATACCTAACCACTTATGCCATCACATATACCGCATCGTTTGCAAGACTTCAGTAAATAATACTTATTTCTGATTTGATGACTACAACTAAACATTTAAATCTTCTAAATTACACAGTATTCAAGTTCTATAATATCTGAAATTCATCCATGTAAGTAAATATACATTTTCAATAAGAAAGCTAACAGTACAGAGTTCTAAACATTTACTATGTATCTATCGAGCAAGTTTAATAAAGTTCCCAACTATTCGACACATAAGGTGTAGGCAAGGTTAATTCTACGACATAGGTACCTACTTGGGCCATTGTGTTTTAATCTAATTTATAAGGAGAGGATTTATGAGGCCGTAGAGAAGGGAAAATAGCCTCACGCAACGTGTCTGTGCCGGTTCTATTGGATACGTGAGCGTGATACATCGAACAGCTCTCCGCAACACGTACGCCGGCGATTTATCTCGGCGACTCTTTGACAAAACCCGCCCGAGGACCCCGCCCTCACCTCACTTGTCTACACACAATAAAATAAATAAAACATATATCCACCGCGTCGCTCTACAACACTGTTTTCTTAAACGACAAAACCTATTCACTCACACATTCATTTCTAAATTCAACTATAATTAGCCTAGCAAGAATTTCTCATTTTTATTTAGTAGCGGAAATGAAAAATATTAATGACACAAATTTTAAGCTGAAGCCAGCGAGCCGAGGCCGGGCTTACTCAAACCAAATGAAATGTTGATTTTATGACGCGCGTTTTACGTTCTACTGACGGCAGATGAAACAAAATACACGTTCATTAGCGCAGAGCGGGAAATTATATTACAGTTGGTACTTGATTATGAAATCACCGGCCCCACACAGCCAGTTCAAGCACCTACTCTCAGGTGTACATACTTCACTCTACTCTGCAATTAGTGCATTTGGTCTCGGCGCCACGGTTAAACTTTATCTTTTCATCCCTTTTACAACTCCTCAAAGGGCCTACTGTGAGTAACAAACCTCGACATTTTATTAAAGAAAAGTCTTAACAAGAGTGAGCAGTCGTATAAAAGCATTTGAAGTCGTAGATTTAATTAGAATAATGGATTCTTTCAGGCTCCGTGAGTCTACAAGCTACAAGGTTACATGTCGTCGGTTCGTAAGAGTTCATATTTTAAAATTAGCATTTGAGCGAGTTTGTAAGTAGTGGATGACATTAGTGCCGGGGCTGGCGACATGAAACAGAATCCACGCGATGCATGCCGACTTAATCCCAGGTAATGGGACGTAATAAAATGTAAGAGGCTAAGGGTAACGACAGACGTGCGCGCGTGACCTGTTATCTTTACCTTTTGGACTACTTAGGAGAACACAAAATCAGATTTTGTTGCTTACGAGCGGAATCTCTTATGGACGTAGTTCGAGCATTAAATTAGACATAATTTACAGAGATCCGTCTGGGAGTCGTTTGTCGGGTATGATGAGTTTATCAAGGTAATCGATTGGACGCTTTCTCTCGAGTCATCACGTGTGAATTTTCTAACTTTTTCTTTATGACGTCGGGTTTTGACAAATTAACACGTCACCGAAGAGATACGGCGCGCGCTCCAGACTCACCCATCAATATCGACGCGGCCACCATTACTCAATATCACTCAAGTGGAACTGCCCAATTTACAGCTACATTTAACTGATTTGATTGAATCCACCGAAAGTTATCACCTCGGAACGGTTTCAGACTCACATTTGGTCAAGAGATATGAATATATTATACTGTATTTGTTTGCACTAGTACAAAAAAAGTACCATTGACATAAGTTGGACACTGCTTGCATTATAAACAGCTATAACCCCTACACATCCAATGTATTATACCTAGCTCAGGCTCACATTTGGTCCACTAGATGTGAATACATTATAATGTATGCTGTTTATAATGCAAGTAGTGTCCAAGTAATGTCAATGGTACGTGTTGTTATACTAGTGCAAACATACGTGAACTAATTGAAGTAGGATACGGATGCACGGATACAAAGGCCAGAATAACTTGTACTGTATTTCAAACCATATACAATATAAACGCATTATGAGTAGCGTTATATAATCGCCGTTCAAGGAGATATGAGAGTTCCAGTACAGCAAAGGAATAGGAAATATCCTGTCATCACTAAATAATTCCCAGCATTCAGTGTTTCAGTGTTTAGTATTCTCATAGCTAACATGCGGTTATAGTTCTGTCACATACATTTTAGAAAGGTTTTCTTCAAAACGGAAAGGAATCGTTCCCCTTCTTTCCGTCCACGTATTCCGCTCTTGACCCTGAAAACATTGGGCTTAACCTTCCTCAACGAATATTGCTTCGTGCCGCGAAAAGTTTATAAGATACTTTAGACATTTTATATTGACTTGCATAAGATAAACAAAACTGTATATTGTGAATCTCTCTAAAGAATTGACCATAGTATTTCACCCCGTGTTTATTGTAACAATAAAACCTGCCAAAAGGTTATGCAATTATGATTGTTTTTCTGAGCACTTACGTATTTGATATAGGACCTTCATACTGTGGTCAATTTGGACATACTATCTACAACTGTATTAGTTACTTTATTCAAACAAACATAACATTCGTGTGAATAAGGTGGGTATGAATAACTTAAAACAGATATGAATCTCTGCCATTCGTGACTAAAATCCCTGACTCCAACGTCTGAAATATGAGTCGTTTTTGTTAAACCAGATCTCATGATCCAACCGAGATCATATTCAACTTATAAATGTAGCGGAATCTCACACAATTGTTGGCCTGTTCTTATTTAATTTCCGCTTGCTGTATGGTCTACGTTTTTCATTTGTTTTGTAGTGGCGGCCGTCGCAAAGTTAAACATAGCGGTATGTTAGGTGGGTGCTGTATGAGACGACGCGACTTTGATGTATCGTAGAGCGTCGCTAGTCGGACCCTGAATATTTACGAGAGGCGAAGGCCCAGGCTCCCGTCGCCTCGCGCGCCGGGTACCGTGTCACATTATTCATGAACTATATTTTATGTTACATCTGCCAAAATACACTCATCGAGCGTCGCATAAGATGAATGCTTCAGCACTTTTAGCTTGCTAGATATCGGTACAATATTTGCATTTTGTTGAACAGTTGAATACGCGATAAACTTTTTTTTATGTAGATGTTATTTTTATTTGTAGCCTTCTTATTTCCGTTTGTGTCGACAAGAGCCATGACAGAAGAGCCTCTTTAAAGATTTACAGTAGTTTCAGCCACTATGAACACGCACAATATGAAATGGATAATGAAAATTGAATTGATAATTGAATTGTATGTATATAATTAGGTGCATATATTACATTCATAGTTTAATAGGTATTAAATCCATATATTTAAATAAATATTTATCTCTTGAATTCTGGCTATTGCACCTACCAGTGGCGAGGATAGCCTATAAGCCGATTCCTACCGGCTTCCCTTACGACATTCGGAATAAAACCACTCTTTCGTCATTAAAATAAATAAAATAACACATTCAGTAGTATTTTTAAAATGCCTGTACAATAATCACACTATGGGTAAACACCTTAAATTAAAACTATACAAAACGCCTAAATTCAATGTTTTGTCTTTGTTGTCGCCCAACAGCAAAACATTTTTCTCTCTAATAACCCGACCGGCCGCCGGCTTGCTATTCATTCAAAATTCTTAAGGTCATTACGTCACTTCGGTCACGTGACTCCCCGGTTTCGTATGCGCGAGGCAAGCCGGTCTGCAACGGCTTGCTATGAAGATTGTACTCGAAATTGCGTGCGCGTGAACGAGATGGAGCGAACGACCGATATCACGATTCGCCTTCGGTAGTTTTCGTTGTGTGGTGTTTGTTTACACTTGCAGTTAATTTGCAACTATTTATTTTTATTCGTTGAATTAATTAGTTTATCTGTATTAGTTAGTAGTATTTATTTGTTGGTATAAAACAGTGATTATAGTTAGTGTTGAGTTTAGTGAGAGTGTGCGTTGTAATTAGGTATTTGGGGTAAGTAGATAGTTTATATGTTGAAATTACTTATATAAAGTAGATTTGAAAAGTAAGTACTTTAGTACGTTTTGCGTACGTGATTAAACATTTTATGTAAGTACCTATCTCTTTACGATAAATATCAATGGTTCATTGGCAGTTGTAAATTAAATAAAATGTATTGCGTCCCGTGTCTACTTTTATGTGAAAAACATATTTGTAACTTTTAGAGTTAGGTAAGTACATGAGTTCGGGACTAGTAGGACAGAATCATTTTTCGGTAATTCGCATGAAGCTCATATTAGAAAAGTAAATCGAAATTAGAATTTGAAAAGGCGGCTTACCTATCCCAAAAAATGACCCTTCGCCACTGGCACCTACCACTGTTTGTCTCTGCATCACCCAAAGGTTGACTGGTAGAAAATGTCTAAGGCATTAAGTTGAAGTATTTTATAAATAAATAAACAAATAAATAAAACTGCCTTTTTGTAGCGATAACATCGAAATCAAACCTAATTTTACACTACGTATGTATCCATTTACCACGACAGGTATTTTCAGTAGTTACTTCAATCTTTAAAATAACCGCCAACACAAGCTTATCTGTAAAAAATCATACGTGGCACCACCACGCATCGCCAAACATCTCAGTAGTCGAAATAGACCAAAGAAATATTTTCGATTTCAGCCAAATCGTAGGAAAAATTCGTAAAAATATTCCAAAGAGAATAATTTTCTTTGGCATATTTTATTATACAACCTTAAGACTACGTGATACATGTATAACAGAGCCATGCTAGCCAAAAAAAATTATAACATCTTCAATTTAAATATATTTCTCACATTGTTTATTCTAACAAACAATTTTTTATGTTCAACAACGTGAAAGCGCCCGAAATTACCTTACAATATCTTTTATTTATCGTTGATTATTGACTTCCTGACTGAACATTTCATTCCAGTTAACGAAGCAAAGAGCTATTTTATTGTAAACGCTTTGTTTACGAAAGGCAACCGAAAACAACAAAGTCAACAGTTATTTGGGCAATAAATATCTTTATTTTGAATTCGAACGTGCGTAAAGAATAACAGAACAATACCAGAATTAGGTGTAACTCACCGTTATTACAGGCATTCGGCAACCAACCTAATTTTTTACGCAAAGTGCCTCCAGCTGTATTCAATATTTATATTGCAAATTTTTTGCAGAGTCGCGAAAATTTTAACCTGAAATTCGATTATTTTGTTTGAAATAAACGAACACCTGAGAGTAATTATGAAAGATAATAGTGTTCTGAAACATAAATGAATAGTCAACAATAGTCGTACCGTGGAGTGTGTCTCTATAATGATTTGCCTAAAACTAAGTAGGTAGTGCAGAGAAAAACATGCTGGCAAAGTAATTGACCGTCTCGTCGTATTAAATTATATTTTTATTCAAAGAAACGAAAAATGTAGAGAAATAAACGAAGAGGTAAATTACGGGCACCGCAATAATTTCTCTTGTGGACATTTTGTTTTCCTTTATTGGTCATATTTATCAGTGCGAACGCCCGCTGTGGCAAATAAATCGCTTGCTCATTTCAAGTGAACCTCTTATTTCTTAGACGGGCACACTGAACGAGGTTGGGGACGATTAAACTATGTGATTTTGTTCCTCACTCAATTTTTATTATTCTTCGCACGCTGCGCAAAAGTTGGCGGATATCCGACTTCCACCTTATTTCCGGTATTTAGCTGCGATGAATAATTGTTTTGTAATAAATGAAAAGTTTTTTGAATATTTTTTTTTACATTCCCGTGACACGGAATGTTTATCAAAATCGCCACTACCTATATCAAATATTTTTCGTTTAAACTGGACTCTCATAGGTACTCCAATAAAAACAGCGAACGCAAACAGTGGAAAGTTGACACATTCACCGAACTAAAAACATGAAAAATATAAACTATAAATAGGTAATTTTTATCTTCCTAGCATTTTTATGCACCTACTGGTATTTCTCCGATGCGATGTCCGCTACGTAAACTTAATTGGCAACTCGAACAGAAAATAGAAGAATCAACTTTGTTCGAAGCTGCCGCATCTTGCTTCTTAATGACTCATAAATCTAGAAAATCTAGGTACTAGCACTACTAGCTGTTTCCCAATCAAATGCTTAGATGAGAATTTAATAGTAAGGTGTGTGACAGCCTTTAAACATAGAATTTTCTAAATACCCAACTTTGATGCACTCCTCTCGAAGGCCGTAAAAAAGTTGCCTACAACTTACTGACAGATATTTAAGACACCGATGATGGTGGGTGAATCCATTGTTATAAATTCGTTTCTGAACATAATTATTATGTAAGTATATACGATCGAGGATGGCTCAGTCAGGCCGTCCAGTGTCTGCATGTGTGTCAGGCCTATACGTTGTTCAGGCTGACCGACTAATTCTCTTGCCGCTGCTTGCATTCATAGTGGCATGAAAGCTAGTAACAGGAACTGATTCACGCTTGATCACTCACAAACCAAACAGGCGGTTGCGCACTGCGCTATTTTAAGGCGAAAGCGACAAGCCCGCGCAATTCAAATTCGCGTACGTTTTGTGCAATTTGCATGTCTGTATCAGGTTGTCTGTTGATCAAAATATGATTCGCGACTGAAAAAGTATGTATTTACTGTATTAGAACTATATTCATTAAAATCATCAATACCGCTCTCTAAGTTCATATGAGACCTATTGAATGACTATTTAATTAAATGATTTTTGGGGCCAATTCTATCTTAGAGAGTCGCGAATCATATTTTGATCAACATACAACCGTGACACGTAGATAACGTAGAATATTCCATTATAACGATGTAGTTACCATAACTTCCTACTCCTTTTGGTATGACGCGAGCCAGCAATCTGGCCCTGAACTTAAAAGAATTGCGTAGAATCTTTTCGCTTATTTAAATCACGATGAAAGAATCTTTCATTTTGCCATTCTGCCCACAGACCGCCTACGCAATACCTTCAAAATGAGAAAAAGTAGCATTAATACCGTTCAAAGAAAAGTAGAAATAAAGAAAATAAAGAAATAGTGATTTTTTCTATTACTTGAGACAAAAGTAACTACTAAAATTTCTGGCTTTGTTAAGTGAATAATATCAAAAAAAGCGTAGGGTTCGTGAACATTACAGGTTTAGAAGGTATGAGGATGTAAAGTTCACTCATTCTCTAGATATTCGCTTAGATAGTCCGAACAGACGGGTGTTGTTTCTGGCGGGCAACTGCCTAACGATTGATGTCGGATAGTGTTATATATGTTTATCGCACGGTAAACTCTAACTGCGCGATTCAGGATTTGTGTGACGTCAGAGGGGCAATCGCAATTCGCATCTCATTCGCAATCTGTCAAAAATACAATCAATTTATCAACATTTTTGGCAAGTTTGACAAATTTGGCCTTCAGGTCTTTGATGCGTAGTCCGCATGTAGCATTGTAGATGCCGCCACAAGCGTGTCTGAACTAAATAAGTTTTGCAATGCATAATTATACAGGTACTATAAAGATTATAGCCTATTTGGGGCTTGCTTGCAACCTCTAAGAATATTTGTTAAGTTGATAGCATAATTATGAGAGAAGCACTAATTTGTATTTAGAATAGAAAAAAAATTGGGCTGACATGTGTATGCCATGATGTAAACATGTTAAAAGCTTCCGTAATAATTAATATTTTATTTCCAAAGATGTTTTATTGTAGTACCTACCTCTCCCACAGTACTCGTCGTGCCCACACGAAACACGCCAAGTCTCCACGAGTACATATACACCTACATAAATCGAGCCAGCTTGTAGGTTAACTTACCGAGGTCTTCAATTTTACACAAGGAATCATAAGGAATATAAAACCCTAGACGATTGTTTCAAACTCCATTAGCCGCGTATCTCGATGCTATTACGATTATCCTAGTGACTTCCTAAGAACTTTTCATTGCCAATACTGCAATATCAATAACAAAAGTATACAACTTGCCTTTAGTCTTTTATTAGCAAAAGTTTCGGAAAACTCGTTTTCACTTTTATGATATCTTTCAATACTTCTAGGCACAGATTTCTTCTTTGTCTTCAAAATAATTCTGTACATTTCCTAATAAAAGTCTCAAGAGCACATCTCGTTCGATCCGAGATCGAATTATGAGTTAAATCGCGGCGCGATGAACGCTGCTCAGCCGGTAAATGGGAAATATAAATTTGTCTTAAACAAATTCTCTTCCTGATGACGGTGATACGTTCTCGGCGAAATTACAAGCGCTACAGTTCTTTGTTTATTTTTTATGTGTGAGTAATTTGTCTGGAATATGATGGATCGGAAATACTTAATGAAAGGCTTTTATTATATTGAGTGTTTATAATTAAATAGATTTTAATAGTCATAGAAATAACACTTCTTTTTAATATGTCATAGTCACATTATCTATAACAGCTTTGATAACAGTATCGTTAATATCAACATCAATATAAAACGACGCCGAGCTAAGGAGGTAGAGTCTACTAAATTAATCCTTGAAGATTTCAGAAAAAAAACAATATAGATACAATTCACGATAAAACCAAGTGATTCTTCTCTTTCATCTTTAGACAAAGGGTATACGCATAATGAGCTTAGTGTAACATTCTACCCTGGATCTACAAACATCTATTTGTCATGATTTCTAAAACAGCAAAGCCTAACATTGCCTACAGCCGGAGCCGCGAGCTAGTACTAATAAGTAAAATAACTATGAAACTAATTAGAGAATCAAAGAAAGTTTTTCACAGACGACAGACAATGTCGAGAACTTGCTTTTGAATGGAAATTCCTGTTAAAAACAAAATTTTCTTTCTGCTAACTAGCTTAACAATGTTAGAACACAATTCGTAAACTGACAGAAGTATTTCTCAGACGACAAGATTGTATATAACCAGTGATTTGAGCACAAAGCAAAAGAAAAAACACTTAATAAAAGACGGTCGAAATCTATAAACGTTATAGTACTTAGCACGTACTTTGGCTAAGCGTTATTCCTGTCACTTTCGCACAACTGTTAAACTATAAGTGCAAGTTACAGGTGTGTGCTAAGTGACATTTATGGATCTCACTTCCCAAAGATCGTTTTAGGAATACGCTTTCCCAGTGCCCTTTCCTCATTGGTCGGTAAGCAGCAGTGCGCTATAGTATGCTCTGTATACCAAAACGATACCGCACTGCTATCATTTAAAGACCTGACATTATGTTACCCGCATAATTTGTGCAGTACCGTTTAGATAGTCGCGAGAAAATGTCGTCTTCGAGTGATGAAGATGTTGTAGCGTGTTATATTTATCTCCGTTTACGAAAAAAACGTAAGCGCTATTGGTGACATTCGTAAATTGAAAAATATATTATTTAGGTATTTTCTATTAAAAGCGTGAAGTGTCTAAAAACACCGAGCGGGCACTGGTTGTTTCTACCGATGCGGGGTAAACCGAAACCATCCCGTTCCACTCCCGCGCAAACCAAGCCAATCAGGAAACGCTCATTGAAATATAGGCGCTCGGTGAGCTTTTGGTACCGGGTATACCGAGCATGCTGATTCCGCACCGCTGACGCACCGACCAATGACGAAAGTGCCTAAACAGGATTATTCTACAAATACTTACCGCTTCGAAATTCGAACGATGATGGCGAGATGTGATTCCGCAATGACTTATTAAAACTGAGTCCGCTTTCGATTTAAATTCGGTAGTTTAAGTGAGGATTAAAGTAAAATTTACCTACGTAATAGTAGTAGGTATAAATGTTATTACAACAAAGCTTGTGTAAAGCCAGTCTCATCAGGTCTCTCTGGATCAGCCAATCTTGTTTTGAACAGCGCTAAGTCCAGCTGTGGATTTTATAATCATCAGTCATAATGACGTACAGACAAGGAAATTTATTGATAATCCAATTGACACCCTACGGCAATTTGCCATGTTGTTGGCCATTTCATACAACTTGTGATTTGAAACCCCGGAAAGTTCGTACTTAATTTGCTGCAAAATTAATTTCCCTGACTTTACCTACCTATAACTTTATAAAACCATGAATTTAATGTTCGCTACTACTACGTAGATTTTTTAAAACGACCTGTAAAATAAAATGTTAGTATTGATTATTCTGAGGACGTATTGTTACCAACTGAGGGAATTCCCTCGACATCATGACTAGATTCATTCATAATTAATTTCATGATTTGTACTCCCCGCATACGTAGGCAGACAATATAAGCTTGTAATTGATTACGGAAGCTGCAATGTTGTTGTCGGATGATACAACATACGTAGATATATTGCTAGCTGTTTGGCTGTTTTGTACCAATAGTTTTGTTGTTTTCGTAGTCATTACGCAAGCTCCTTGTCTCACTAATTATTTGCGCGACTTTGCTTTCAAAAACAAACAAAAGACAAACAAGAACCTGTATTTTTGTATGTCATCTTGCATTTTTATTCTTACACATGTTTGTGATTGAGCAAATACTGGCGCATAAGTTATCACCTCTTGGGAAGATGCTCTCATTTTTGAAGATGAAATGTTTAGTCATGGCAACTTTGTCATTTGTGAAGTACACAAATATAATATATAAAACACACATAGGAGTAGTGGCGCAAAATGCTCTAAAACGCGCCCAAATGGGTGTCAATTCTGGGGGCGGCCACTTAACAGATACTATTTTTTAACAGAACAAAATTATAAGTACGTACAAACAATATAGATATCAATAAACAGAACTTATAACACAAAAAAAGTTATAACCTTAGGAAATCAGTTGATAACCTATGCGGCACCTAGTTAGTACATTTATAATATTATCTTATTTTATATCATTTACACAACCACCGTCATTAACACTTTCGCGCACGCTTATAAACGCCATAACAATAAACTTCTATTGTGTCTCGTTTATCGTCCGCGAATTTGTTAAGTTAGTCGATAGATAGAAATGCCTAATGAACACGTGAAGTTAACATGACATGTTAAATAATGAATACATAGTGCCTATGACGATAGTATTCACTCACACAGTCTTAGCAATATTTTACACTTAGGTACTAATATTTTTGCCACCCTATAACATAAGACGTGCATTCCTTTGCCACAACACATTGTACCCTACATCAACAGTGCTATTCTACAAACTTTATACATAAAGATTCCAGTTAAAAATTATAAGAAGAAAAGAAAGACATAAATCGTATCAGGCGCTTATCTTTCACAAGTTGTAGGAATCAAGCGAAACGGGTTAGTATATGCTCCTTGGCAGTGAGCCAGCAAGCCAGCTTTACTTAAGTACTATTGTGGTTTTTACGTGCCTTTAAACGATTCTATCGCAACTATTTTTTACACCCTAGAACAAAGTTTGATGTTACGTATCGTCCTAGTTTAATAGCTCAAATTAGAATCTAGGTGAACCCTCGCAATTTAGATTAGAAAATATGGGGGAAAAGGGATAAATATAATTTTATTTTAACTACTTTTTAACCCATTCTGTGCATGTAGGCGTGTACTCAGTTGTTAATATTTGAATTCATTCGTCTGATTTTTGTATTTCGCGGAATCGCAATGATTATTTACTTCGTAGTGCAAAGATTTACATTTCTGGACTGCATACCGAGCTCTTTTTGCACATACCACATATTTGTACACATATTTGCAAAATAGCAGACAGACTGTCCCCAAATATGTAAGTCGCTCTATTCAAATTTCCTTAACACGTTTATGAGGTCCCTTTTAACAAAGGTAAGATACCTAGTTCCCAGAAGAACACTGAAGGTCTGACCCAAGTTCACAAGTAGCCAACTCGAATTTCGTAACACGAAAAAGTTTGTGTAACAACAGTGTGCGCCGGCGGTCTTCCCCGAGGACGCAGCCACAACAAATTACTGGCAAACAACTTCGAAATAAATTAACTCTCAACTTTCAAGCGTTTTACTTTCTTTTTGTTAGACGAAAAACAATTTCCTTTGTGTTTTGTTTACGTTGTAACGTTCTTTGGCGTGGAAACCGTTCGGTGAAAAATAAACATATTTTTATGTATCGGTAGCTGATAATATAGGATCTAAAAATATTTTTATTCAACCCATTTAAGTCTATGTGAAAAAAATATTCGATATAAGATTTGTCTTATTATACCTACAGGTGCTCCAACAAGCGGACAAAGAAACATTTTTGCAGCTCTTTTTATCTGAGGATCAAAAAATGTTTTGAATCCCTTGGATTATCTAATAAAACACAAGAGTCTGAAATTTCAATTTCTACGTAATTTATTAACTTCGTTTTAATAACAGCAAATACTTTAAAAAAAGTCTCTTAATTGGTGAAAAAAATTATAAAGGTCAGCTTGAATTCTGAAAATATATCTCACTACAAACCCACGCTCACGAGTCTGCCAGATACATACGAACGAAGGGTTGGACAGAGAGACGGATGGACATGAAATTATAGGGATGCCCATTGGCTACGAAACCTAAAAACATACATACGCTCATAAAAGGGTTGGCCGGATAACTTTCTTACGTCATAGTCAAAAAGACAAATGTGAATGGTTCGTTTCAACCCTAGTTGTGAAAGTTGCGGGGTCGTCGAGTGCGAGCAAGGTTCCGCATAAATTGCTTTTAATTTCCCGCTTTGTCCATAATACATGATTCCACGTTAATGAGTCCGGAACGTTAATATTCAAGGTCCTCCGTGTAATCGTTCGTCTGTGCCGCCGACTGGTAAAACAGACCCACTTATTTATATTTACAGTAAACTTGAGCCTGATATTGTTGTTTTCACAAGGAAATTTGAGTTTGTTTATTCAATTTCGACTCATTTTGTTGTCAAACAATATGGTAAAGATACAGTAAATTAGATTCTGCCTTTGATTTTATGGAGCAAATTAATTTTGGGCTGCTTATTAGCCCCGGCAAGACGTCTACATAATGTTTAATAGAAGTTAACAAGCATGTTCGTATCATGCTTACATGTGAAACAAAATTACGTATTTCTTGATCATAAAGTGTTGTGGATGGATACGATGATATAAAACGAGGATATATAGCTTACGTAGGTCTCTCGAATTGTGAGATTTATTTGGGCTATTAATTTATTGTTTAATAATTAAGAAACTTAAATTGCCTGTGGTTATATTTATGTTAATCTGCTACAGAGGGTAACTAATAAATTTAAGCACCTGTCCATATATTATTGCCTATAAAAGTAATTAAACATACAGTGAATGGAAACTAGGTACGTACCATCTAACCAATTTTAAGACAAAATCCCGTGCACACGATGACCACATCTGTTAACCGCCACTTTTTTTTGTAGGTAAGCGTTACTATAGCAGCCGAGAGCTGCAAGCAGGGATAGTCCTTACGGTGTTCAGATATTATGCATGTCCGCGATAGTACATAATTTAAGATAAACATTAGAAAACTTGAAATAAAGTGTAACAATATTACCTATACATTACTTAAACAATGTTCTTTCAGCAAACTTTCCAAATTAACACGCGTTAAGTCTACAAAAACAATTGCCCATCGACAGCCCGTTAAGATGGCCATTTCTTGTTCCACGACAATACAGATTGACACATAAATTGTGGTACAATTTCCCTTTATTCTGGGAAATTAGACATTCAAAACTCAATTCTCGGCCAAGAGCCCAATTTTGAATGCAATTTACGGCTAATTAGACTCTTAAGTTCAGAGGCCGGTGGCGCCAGGCGCGAGGCTGGAGTCTCGGAGGAAGTTTGCAATGGTCGCGTTAATGCGCGCGAGGCGACGAGGCGCCAGCGCGCCCCCTAATGTGCAATAACTAGCACTGTTTTGTTTCTGTCGCCAACTTAACATTCTCCTCGCTGACTCACTACTTGTCTTAGCTTGGCCGAGCTGAGACCCCGAGTTAAATGTAGCGTGGGATAGCCTTTTTGTTGAGCTATCATATTGTTGCGAAAACGGTCGCGTTTCAGGGTAATTTTTTTGCTTACCAATTTGGTGAAACCAAACGAATCACCTCAATAAAGTACAGTAACACAATTACCTGAAAAGGATATAGCTTAAATGCTTCGGAAAACTCATGCCTTTGAGATTGTTTTAACAATTTCTAAACCACTCTCTTTACTTATTCAAATATCCGCAATGATCAAAACTGAAAGTAATATTTTCGCGAAATATTTGGTGAAATTATTTCTTCCCTCAAAATTTGCCTTACATTCACGCTAAAAGCATTCCAGAGCTTCTTAATCAACGATCTACGAATATTAATTTAATTAGTTAAAAGTTTTTATAACTTTTAGGTGGAAACGAAAAAAGCTTCCGCGCGGGCGCCGACGACGTAAAGGAAACTTTAGATTTTGAATTCGGCCAAGCAACATTTATTTATTTTGTCTTCTTTTCAAATCAATTAGGTGAACGAATAGATAACATCTTTCGTAATATTTTTACCAATTCTTGTTACTATGTGTGATTCAATATAGTTATTTCCCTTATAATTCGAGACTTTAACTTTTACCATATAAACCATATCCTATCAATACGAGAAAGGTGTTAGGTCACCACTTCACCTGGGAAAGTATTTTCTTGTACGTTATCTTGTTCTTTACAAAATATGAGTGTAAATTTTGTAATAAATAATGTATATTCATGACGTAGCGTAGCGGCGCGGCGCGGCGGCCAGGCGATAAGACTGCGATCGCCTCAGAAGTAAGATGTAATACAGGCGTGCAGCATCGCTGACTCGGCATCCCGTAACAAATGTATGTACCCCTCCATCCATGCTTCCTCTCTGATACATGACGCGACGCCACGTCAATGATTCAAGCATAAATTGCGGACCGCCCTCAGATAATCGCGGGTTTTGAATTAACAATGTGAGGAATAATTGTAGCGTTTCATTAAGATTCCGGATGAGTGATTTTTGTTTATGTTTTGGAATTAAATCCGTTGAACACGAAGGGGTTTTATCCCAACATACGTACCTATCTACGTATATACATGGACAGCTATTTCATCACATGGATTTACAGAATGATCTAATTAAATTGTTTAAAATCAACACATAGTTTGTATATTGTCTAAGTATTGTTAGAAAATAGGTGAAATAAGATAGGCATTTGATTTTTTTGGTTATTAATTTGTAAAAACTCGCCTTTTCAACCAATTTGTCTTGCCAACAATGACCTACGGTGCCGAGACATGGACGCTCACAAAGGAGACTGGCCACCGCATACGAGTAGCACAAAGGGCCATGGAGCAAGCCATGCTTGGCATAACCCCACTAGACCGAGTGCGTAACCCCGTAATCCGTCGTCCGTCGAAATTCTACGACGTGGAGGACAGGGCGATGCGCCTCAAGTGGAGTTGGGCAGGACATCTAGTTAGACGCGGGGATGGCTGATGGAGTAAAGCTGTGACCGAATGGCGACTAAAATAAGGCCAAAGAAACCAGAGCCGTCCAAAAGCGTTGGGTGGTTGATATCGTCAAAGTCGCGGGAAACACCTGGATGTAGGACGCACGGAACCGGGAAGTATGGCAGAAAATATGATTTTACATTTAAAGTTAATAATATTTATTAATGAACACTTTTCTGTTTGCACAGACGTCAAGAATAGTCAAACGTCGTAAAGTCTGATAAAATCGGTCTTAAAACGTTAAAGTAGTAGGCAGGAGTAAGATAGCAGTTTCTTAAATACTTAAAGCCGTAATGCTGTTTTAATACTATTTATAAGAAACAAATGTCACTATTTTTCATGTTAGTGGTACTTGCATGTACTTCAAAGACAGCTGTATACATTAGTTAAAACAATCTTTGGGAAAACCATAATAATAGACCACAATAAATGGAATCGACCGGATAGAAAAAGGTTTTTTATGTGTTTTCAACCATTTAATAATACACGCACGAGATAGAACACTGTACAGAAAATATATAACATATTTATTCGATTTGAACTCTAATCTTGGCTTCGAATTCTGATAATAACGTTTATAAATATTTAAGTAGACAATTTAATACAATGCTTTGATAGATGTTAATAACTGATAAAATAATTTCAATGCGTTATTAATAGCTTATTCCGGCTACTATTATTTTTATAAAAGCGCTGTGATTTTTGTTCCAAAACTCATTTTCATTTGTCTGAAACATTTATTTGTGTAAACCCTTTCTCACAGTTAAAACCTAGATCACTTAGTTCGCTTATTTAACCCTAAAATGAGTTCTGCCAAGACGAGCTTTAGCTAAACGTTTAACGTTGTAATCCACCGTATTTCATCATAACGTTTAGGCTCAGTTTTAAGACAAGGATTTAAAAACAAATGCCTATGTGTAAGGCTGCGTAATCTTGGATTAAGAGCAAATGTCATGCTCATGTAGGGATGGAAGAAGAACGTTTAGATTCGTTCCTTATCCCCCGCGCGATAGACAGCCCCGTATGGCATACACGCAGCCTTTGAAATCACGTTGATATGTGCGATGCGGGAGAGGTCGGCGGTTAATAATTCTTTCGATTATAATTTGACAAGGCCTTGTTTGTGAATATACGTTTATTCTTTGTTTGAATCGCAGCATGAGTATTTTTGTATTATTATCTATAAGTGTAATAACCGATTGCATATTGCGCAAAATATGTATATACCACAATATCCTTTCGTGTCTCGTTTCGCATTAAATTTCTCTCAGACTAAACGGAGGGATAATCCATGTATAAATATTAAAGCAATCTAAAACAACGACTCATAGATTAAAAAGTTACTCTGCGATAATCTCCCCACTAAAAACTTTTGCTGTAAACTCATGAAAAATGCCCTAACATCTAAAACTCTTGTAACAATAAAACTACAAAAACATTAAAGATTTAGTGGCCCGATACACACAACTCCAGTTTACGAAAAAAGTTAAAACCCCAACAGAAAGTTTTCGCCTTAAACGACAACGGAGTCACTATCATTGTTACAAACTGGAAAGTCGCATTATCTGATAAGTGCGAACCTCCTTTTTCTAGAAACTTCCGAGTTATCTCGGTCAAGTTAAGGTTTAGTTGGAGATTAGGTTGTTTCCGCTAATTCATCTGAGATTCAACCCGTTTTCAAGCAATTTGCTCGTCCTTTAATTTGTTGATGAACGTGTTTTAAATTTAATATCATTTGAATTGACGTTAATTACGTCAATTATTATTATTATTTATTACGTCTATTTACTTTTGATTCGTTTTTTGACTATTGCTTATTGCTGTTACATTGACATCTACATAATACTTAATAACTTTTAGAAAAACTACGCATGGTTGTAATAGGCAGAAGTCATGTTCTAAACAAACCAGGCGACCTAATGTACCTCTGGAGGGAGATAGTCTTCGTGGGGTTTAATGGTCGAACGTCAGCCGTCATACACGTACAATGGTCCACTGAAAGGACTAAGTGCAGAAACCAATCCCATTATCATAGAACATAGGGAAAAGTCATTCGAAAAAAATAAAATAGTTTAATACTCGTAACATTGATAAAGATAAGGCAATGATCTTGGAAAGACAATAGTATTTGTGTTTGCGCCAGAACTGGTCATCAGGTTGTTTCCCATTATATTATCAACAATGTTTCTAGCAAAGAAACAATGTAAAACACACTTGAATTTGATGTCTACGAAGATAGTTAATAACACAAAGTTAGATTCAACTTCTCAATTTATGTTCTATTAGCTAGAGTAATACTAAAAAGACAGTCTTAGCCATCTCATGTTTTGAAAGACAATGTTACAGACAATGTAGATTTTGTAATTCGGGATACAAAATAAATACCGAATGATATTTCACACGAAATACATATCTACTTCATTTATACATACATGGAACTGCAAACAATACACTGAAATCACATTATGTTATTCGCACTGTGATGTTACTGTCTACCCTCTTTTCGGCAAAGGTAAAAGCACCATTGACCCCATCCCCCAATATATGACACCCATGGGAACAGAGGTAGAGTGGTTTACACCTTGCTGGGAATAATCACGGAACCTTCCTAAAAATAAATAAAATATTTAGAAAACACAAAAGTTTCTTTTTAATATCTCGCTCCAACTTAATGCAGTTTATTTAGTTTTATTTCAGTAATAAAACTAAATAAACTGACTAATTCCTCTCATAAGTTTCCTTGAGTTAAAGTTAGTTTAAATGTTGCGCAGCATCCGTCTATCGTCTGTTTTATTAAACAAATAAAAAACACTCTTTCATTCTATAATTACGCTTTGCCAACTAAGTCTTATATACGAGTGTCTACATAAATACCTACGTCAAAAAGGTAATTCCTATTTTTTTATAATGAGCTTTATTTACAGCAACACCTAGGTATTTTATTGATCAGAAAGACAAAGCAAAATCTTTGAGGTAAATGTCGCTTCTAGTAGCTTTAGACGAAAAGCTGTATTATAGCATAATTCTCCTTTGAGCAACATGCTTGTCGAGACTTCCTGTCAAAGTTAAGAAGCTCAAGGAAGATTTAATTCGGTAATTATTCTTCATTAATTTATAGTACCTATTAACATTTAATTCATCCCTTTTGATTTTAAATCTCGTACCAAATCGCCTCTTTCAAGCCTGTTACGCTTCAAATATTCCAGGTATAAAATTACGCTATTTTTAGACACCACTGAGCGACGCTCAAACCTAAAGCTTCGCGCTAAATGAACCTTTAAATGGCACTTCAAAAATGAGTATGCAAAGTAGCATCGTGAATTTATTAAACCTTTTGGCTTTATGAAATCTA
Source organism: Eupsilia transversa (assembly GCA_914767815.1). Classification (NCBI taxonomy): domain Eukaryota; kingdom Metazoa; phylum Arthropoda; class Insecta; order Lepidoptera; family Noctuidae; genus Eupsilia; species Eupsilia transversa. The sequence continues at coordinate 7,554,030 of OU611880.1, forward strand.
CATTTCAGATACAAAATAGACCATTCAAATCGCGTAGACTGAATTAAGGCGAGGTTATCCGGGCCTGTAGGCCTTTGAAACGCTACATCCGCCTCACCAAATGCAGCGCGACGTATTTATTACGATTCGCGGCCGACCATATCGCGGAAAATCCATGCCATAGTATTAAATATTTGCAGTTAATCAACAGAATGTATTTTTCTTATGTTTTATTTTTTTCCTTAGGTTGACATTTTAGTTATCTGCTCTGTGGTACCTACGGTGTAGTGAACTAAAATTATAACATAAAATGTCATGTGTACATAATGGGCGTTTTCACATTATCAGATAACGACCCCAACCCGATACCGATATGTCGGCAGTTAAACGCACACCGGTTCAATATACAATTACAATTATTATCGGCTCGATTATATTGGTGGATATCGATGACCATCGCGAAGCATCAAACGACTACTACAGTACTAAGTCTCGAAGTCGGCACTGCGAAAAAGTGTTCAAGTGAAAGAATGCCCGCTACTCTCACGAGGCACGGTATCTTCGCCGGTAGATATCGTGCCGATTTCGGTGTCGGTCGCTATCTGCGACGATTTAGGTGACAATAACAACACAAAGTAAAAGCGGTTGATAGGTACTAAATGCATGCAATTATCTGACAGCCGATATCGTGTCGGTGTCGGGTCGGTGTCGTTATGAGTTTGTGCCGTGTTGTAACAATCAACTAATTTTATTAAAGAAACAAAGGCAGAAATTTATTTTCATACAAAACTAACTTTTGCCTGCGTAAGGCAAAATGTAATTTTGATAGAAAATACCAAAGTTGTAATTTCGGTCGTTATGTGCCGTCTCATCGGACTATTTACCAAAACAAAACTGACATAGATGCAAGTACCAATATCTTTTTTTTTCTAATTGTCAATGTTGTTGCCAGAGTGAAAGTTGTTAATATATGTATTAGTATAAAACCGACAGCCGGAAAAATTGTGTGTAATTGATGTAGGATATGATATTAGCGAAGACAATTCGATGGAGAGTGAATATAGAAAACTAAATATAGTTGAATCTGATCATGAAATTTTAGAAAAATGTGTTTAAAGGCTCGTTCACACCGGCGCGACTTTAACAATACAATTTCTAATAAAACTTCACGATTGAACAATTGCCGGTGTCGCGTCGCGCGACAAGTCGCGCGTAGTAATATATAAGTCAATGGTTTTATTAAAACTTCTTCATAAACGACGATAAAAAATGATATACGACTCGCACGTGACTATAATTTTATTGATAATAATTTGTGATGTGGCTAACACTATTGAAATTATTACTTTTAAGAAAAAATATTAAGAATTAAAACCATAATATAATTACCTCATGGAACATGCAATTTTCATATTTTTTGTGCTGTAATACGAAACAAAACAAAAAAGGGTTTTGAAATCGAAGGAAGTTTCGTTTTTTTTCCATCGAGTTATTTACAATTTATCATATTTTGTACCGCTAATTTCCCTAAAACAAGGATGTATCAATGACATATATTTTTTTCAGGACTCAAAAACACTAATTTTACCATTTCAAATTGATTCAGGCAAATTCGGATAACCCCCCGTTAAATAGTGTGGCAGGAAGTGTCGCGGGCGGCCATAATCCGGCTTTTAAGTAAATAAAACGTCGGCCATGCTTTAGAGAGTACCGCGACCTTCTAGCCTTTGAATACGTAATGAGCGGCCTTTTTGATCATTAAAATGATTGTTTATTTAATCAATCTTAATATAATAATGGGTTTCTCGTGGTTCTTAAATGACTTAGTGAATAAACAAACATTGTAAATATTTGACAACATAACAGACTTTGATAGAAAATTAGTATTGACTTCCACGTTACGGGTCGCGGGTTTAAACACAAAACTAATATTTGTACGGTACAGATAGTTGTTTGTGAGATTAGTGTAGGTATACCGACGTGCGCAGGGCTCGGAAGAACTTCTAGTATTGAGATTCGTGTAAAACAACGATCCTATTATTGACATTCCTCAATGGTGTTTGGCACCAACTTGAAAATTTGCGAACAATTTCTAAAAAAAACATGCTGCATGCAACCGTTATACTAAGAATAAAAACTCTTCAAGAAATCTCTTTTCTACTGTAAAAGAAACTTCATTTCACAAGATTTATCAGTTTTAAAGTGATCGATCTAACTACGAAGCTAGCGTAGTCACTGCACACGAAACTCGTAGCACGTCTACGTCGTAGCTAACCGTGCTACGAGAAATACTACAACTCATTTAAAGTTACACCAACACAACCGACTGGTTTATTTTTTGTATATATAACGTTGCGTTTCCCGGCTAAGAATAGGTCACCCCTCCTCTTCTGGTAGATGTCGTAAAAGGCAACTAGGGGATTATGTGAAGAGGATGGGCAGAAGAATCTTACAGTATCCTAGTAGAAACTTATTGGTATCTCGACTTTGTTCATTAAGTATGGTGATAACGTTAATTAGTAGAATTGACAATAGACATATAGCATGATTTAGTGGGCTCATCTCAATTTAGTGAAAACAGTAGACCAACTTTTCTTTGTCGCATGTCAGGTGCGTTGACATTCAACAATTAACATGTTAACTTCACAATCGAATTGAACAATTATTTGTGTACCTAAACAAGGACAGACACTCGATTCTATTCAACATTAATGTGTGACACACAAACGTCGTAATTGGACAATTACTGTAAGCCCGCGGTGGCATGTGTACCACTACATTTATACGAAATGTGGTAATTATCGTAGACACGCAAACGACTAATTATTATATGTACACGCACAACGTTAGCAAAACCACTGTCATTTGCGCGCCATCTTGATTCCTACTCATATTTTATGCTGTCAAGCTTAATAGGAACATTTTAAATTAGCCTTTGTCCAACTTTAGTTATGTAGCCTCTGGGATAAAACAAAAATGTTTATTGTTGTTTTTTCTCTTAACGTTGTCGCTAAATGGCTGTTGTGGCTTTTAAGCTCATTGATTATCGGGGTTTAAAGAATAAAAAGCAAAAGTTCCATCCATTGTAACCGTGCTAATGAGCGTGACCACTTCCTCTAAGTAAAAAGGATCCTAGAAACCGCTGGAGAGAAACTGTTTTTACTTTGTTCTACTACTGGACGAAGCATAAAGTCAAATTAAATCGTTGCTGTAAATACTTTAATTCGTAAATAGTTTATTTTTACACAGGTAATTCAGGTTCCCGGACCTTATTAGGACGGAATCTGTTAGGATTAAAACAGTTCACAACGCTGTAGGTATCACTTTAAATTAAACCACCATTATTATACATTTCACATATTATTTATTATTATTATTAATAGCCCGTGGTGTCCCGCTGCAGGGCGAAGACCTAATGTTTTCACCCCTATCGGGCTTGTCAGCGATTTACATAGGTACGTACTGTTAAAAGTTGGTCCAGATGGAAAAGTATCTTGAAACCGAAAAAGAACTTACTTATTTCTTTTTCGCTCAACTTGGAACTTAACACACGGATGTGGCCGCGGGCGCGGCTAGTTACAAGTGAAACGACACCATCGTACAACATTATGTAAGTTGGAAGTAATTTCCATAAGATTACGTTCCTCACTCTTCAAACCAGATACGTCTTTCGGCATAACATAAACGAATATAAATCATATGGAAACAAGAGCTCGTTTGAGAATTATTAAGACGCTCTAAGCGTCCGGGCATCTGTTATTTCTAGGAAGGAATTCAGGATTCCGGAAAGGAATTTTCGAACACAAAAATATTTATTTTGCTGTGAAATAATGAGAGAGGTAGCCAACGGAGATAGCTGTGAGAAACTCCTTGCTCACTGGAATTAAGCTGAGGATTGTCTTCCAACATTCCTATTTTAGTTTTTATTTTGTTCAGTATTATATCCCGCATAAGCTGTGAGTTTAAAGTAGGAAATAGGTCGCTCTGGAGCTCTTTGGATCAGTAACCAGAAAGGCATAATAGCTTTTAGATATGGACCTCATTTTAGTATGAATACTTTTGAGTTCATATGTTCATGTTCATATATATTATTTTGCTAACACTCGTGCTTAAACCTTAAGGGTACCTACAGTTATATTGTATTAAAATTATATTTAGGTTTATTATTTACCTATCAGAGGTTACTAGTATGTTAATCTACATAGTAAAAATCTTATAATTAATAATTTACGCACGTAAACTTTAAAGAAAATCAAATATTTCAAGAGAGAATTTAAGATTTTGGAACTAATTTATGTACCTATAATTATTAATTTGATATTATTTCCAGAAAGTCTAATAATAATATAATATCTTAACATTTGAAATATATAAAATAATAGGATCCGTAGGCGTAAAACTAATATAAAGTACCTAGGTATAAGCTAACTACCTAAAATTATCGCGTTTGAAATGTACCTAACTATAATTAAAAGTTGAAAGGCGATAAAAATGTATTACATAGTACATGCACAGATTACATCTCCACTTGTATAACAATAACCATTCTCATCGGTAAACTTTTACGACAACCGTGGATTGATAAAAATCTTTGCCAGCCTTTCTTCTCAAAAAGCTGCTTAGGGTTGCGAAAAACGGGTTTTTTGTTGTTTTTGTGTCAGGATGACGATAACCAGTATAGTTATCCTTCACTCCAGTATATTAAAATACGATCACCACTCCGTCTACTATTAGTGGTGATTATGGCAATTTATAATTTAGCCGATCTATGTAAAGTGGCCATTTGATAAAATAACTGATGAATGCTCTTACTGCATAAGTAAAATCAATACTTTTACAACTCGTTATTTCTTAAACTAAGCAATTGATTTTGTTCATTCACTTCCATAGTTGAGTTGAGTGCGAACTTATTCTGTTTCGTACAACGAGCTTTGCTACGGAAATGCAGTGCACTTCGAGAGAAGCTCGACTTATAAATTATTCAAGTAGTGAGACACTTCAAATATAGCACAGCCGCTGCGCGTTATTTTGAGAACAACGACTGCTCTGCCGACGACGTGGCGTTCGATGCGGCCGCGCCGCTTGACCTCCTTCTGACCTTAGATTGTGACAATGCTTCGTTTCAATGTACCAACATTCACTCCGCCTTCGATTACTATTCAAACTATTTATTCAAAAGGGCTGTCACTCAATTCCCTCGTCTTTGTTCCCTTCCTGAAGTAGTTTTAGATCAGCTGACTGTTCAACTTACATTGGTATTTATCGGACCAACTTCCTTTAAAATATCTCACGGGATGAATTTCGTCAGGAAGTAAGATAATGCAAGATAATATATGATCTTACTTTTGTAATTTATTGCCCCATACACAAGTTTATAGCTGAGCAAAGACGTCGCTTTATGGTAATTACCTTCTACACGTTCAAAGCTCTACAAAGGGGTCACGATGAATTTTTTGATCACGTTTGTTTTCTATCAGAGCCGCGTAACGATATTTTGATTATAAGAGTATCTTTACGTAAGTTAAACAGCGATAGATGTTGATATATATAGTGGTAGCTTTTTTTTCACCTTTTTTTAGAGGAATGCGAGCTCACTTTAATATAAAAACATTGCGTTAATATTTTGATACACATGTAATGATAAGTCCTGCAATAATAGAGGCAATGCAAATTTGGATCTTCAAAGAAATACTAAATCTGTTCAATTATTTTTTACATGCGTTTAAACTTTCTTCATACTTCTATACATCTTCAGGATCGTATAGATAACATTTCAAAACCCCATATGTTGTGTATAAAAAGCTTGAAAGGCCGATGAGAGCGGCGTGTACCACAAGGGGGCCATAGGACGACGCCGCGGGCAGGAACCCGCTATTTGAATAACGTTTGTAGCTACGGATACAACTCAATATTTTCAAAGCCAGAAAGGCTTTCATTGCGACACCTATACAAAGACAGTTTTTTTGAAGCCACGTCGTCTGGAATGTAATATGTAACATTTTAATTTTCAAAAGTATTACCAAATAAAATAGGTATTTATTGCGATCCTGATTTTCATTTTCATAAATACTTGAATACAAATAATAATTTTACGCCAGTATACGTAATCGATACTTAAGTATTGATCTCTTCTCAATTCTGTTAGATATAAGAACCTTACTCAAGGCTCAAGCATTACTGAAAACTATTTTCAATCAATCAAATGGCTTTAAACTCGTTTTAAGCATGCTGAGTCTAGCATGAAGATATATATAACCTTTCAAAAATTCAATTTCGATGAAGGCCTAAACACTGGAGCACCACGTGACATAAATGTAGTGCCTTAAAATGTTATGTTGGTCTATCTACAAAGCCAAAAGAATCCCTATCTTCTCCAGCCTACTATAACAACTGCACAAAAAATAAGCAAGCAATCATAACGTAAAGGCTCGATAATTAATTTCACAAAAGTAATATATTTAAAGTAGGTATAAATTGTTATCAAAGGACACGTTAATTCATTTCACACAAATCTAAAGCATCTATAGATGCCATAAAAAGTTACGCACGTCAGATAACAGTTTAACAAAACCATTCAATATTAAATGAGTTTTATTATTCTATCGTAAAATATATTATCATCGTATCTATTTTATACACGTAAAACGAACAATTCAAACACTAACATAATTTACAAATGTCTGCAATAATACGCTTTATTGAATTTTACGACTGTTTTAAATTCGCCAGACGTGAGTGCGATTCCATCGTTAAAAATAGAGGACGCCATTTCATAAATTATATTGCAGAGCAGATACAATACCTTGGCTAGGTCAGTCACTTACAGTGCTATAAATGTTTGCGTCCCGTCCATAGAGCCAGGCTATTATTCAGTTACTATTATTTTATGCTTTTGTGTGAAAATTTTACACCCGACTGTTATAATTTTAATTCATTTCATAAATCCAACAGTACATGTAGGTTGGTTATAAAAGTTGTAATTGAAACAGTAAAACGGTGTGTGACACCCTGCCACTGGCTGACAGCGCATCATAAGGCGATATTTAATTTATATTTTGTGTTGAAAGCAGCAATTTTAGTTTTATAGACTTTTAAATAGCACATAACTTTAAAACGTATATTTTATGTGTGACTGCCTATAAACAAAAACCAATTAATACTTCAAAATTACTCTAATTTGGTCTAATGTTCAAAGTCATATCAGTATTTATCGAAATAAATTCAACATTGTCCACATTGCAGATATATTCTGAATACATATATCTACTATATTTTTAGGTCTAGCTGGTATTATACGCTGATATTGCAATAGTGATGATACCTTCGCAGTCGCTTATATTCATGTTACAGCACTTAAGCTGCACAATATTGGGGCACATCCGGGAGACGAGGCCGAATCATCGCGTGGCCAAACGCCGCCAAGTGCGGAACAGTAGCGCGTCACACAGAATAATGACACAAAGGCTTTATTTTAAGAACCGCTATTATCTTCCCACTGCACAGCTTTCACGCCCCCAGGCTAAATTAAAATATCTTGCTAGAAATGAACTTGAAGTAAAGCTTTTCTATGACACTGTTTGTGAAATATTAAATGAAGTTACAAAGATGTATACGATCGTAAAAGTTTTCTGTTTAGTACTTCCGCGAGGGTCGTCAGACGCTCAACTTTTGTTAAAGCCGAGACTCGTAATTCTGCACTCGACTGTCATCTTTGTATTGTGATAATAAAGTCTATTGTGTACTACGAAGTATATGACAGATAGATCACTTGGGCATGAACTTCAGGGTGTGTGCAGAGCACTGTCATTTATTTTTAAAAGGTTCAAACTTCGTCACTTACGAGTCCATTTACGACCTATAAAATGTCAAAACCCAGTGAAGTTTCGATACAAACAAATTACCCGGCCCACATTTGCAATACGGCAAAATGAAAATAAGCAATAACAATATTTTTATGTAGCGACGAGTACTTTATAGGCAATTTTTCTCAGCGAATTGTGTTTTGATGACACTGTCTGATATTTTATAAATAAATGATGAGCTTATTTATTAGTATCACTATAAAATTAACAAGTATTAGTTAAAGATAAACTAACTATCAAGGGTTTTTCTCCATAGATAACAGTTTTAGGAAAAAATATGAAGTAACTGCCATATAATTTTCCATTTAGATTTTTCTAGTGTTGCACTAGCTTTTGCCTGACTCGCATCGCTACTTCGGCAACAAAATGACAAATTAAATTACTTCATTAGTCGAGTAGATTTTCTCGGAATAAAAATTTGAACCTGAAGTCTGTCCTTGTGAACTCTGCCGCAATTGCAGGTGACATAATCCACTAGTTTCTGGAAAACGAGTGGCCGAAGATATCATGGCCTACTTTCATTTATGAAGCAGCTACACATATGTAGATAATAAAACTAGCAGATCATTTTTTTTCCATTTTTGCAGGAATGGTTTATACATAAAACTTTTGAATAGAACATGCGGTGTTACTGTACACCGAACTATAACAATACATTGCTCGGTAACTGCACAAAACTACAATAGAATTTGAGAAATTTTATGAAACCGACGGGCAGGTTGTTTTTTAAGTTATTGCTTATTCATTGATCGTTTTGTTACTAACTGAAACACTGTCGTTGGGAATAATCCTAAAATTAAAAAAGCTGAAGAAAATAATATTTCAAGTTATTTTGAGAAATCCTTGTTACTTATTCATTGACTATGGATACAATTATTTTTGTTGGTTCAACATAGTGATCATTCGACGAAATATCTATATGCAATCTAATGAAAAGGAGCAGATATGACAACTTCACTTTCAAGAACCACATAAAAGCCTTTTCGTTTCAAAACGTGGACAACATGCGGGAGGATATAAGTCATCATAACGGTCCCGCCATGATCCCGAAAGGTTAGATAGTGGTGTACCTATATCATACCCACCCTTCTCATATATCCACAGTCCTGTATAACGGTATTAGGTTCTGACAGGGGGCGTGCCCATCACCATTTATCAGTCAAATTTCAAACTCTCAAAATGTGTCTAAAATTTTTATACAACAAAATATTTTTCTTGCAATATTTTTCTAAGTTTAAGTACTGAACTTAATACCCCGAAGTGGGCACCTGTTTTTGTTGGCACTATAATGTTGAGTGAGATAAGTAGCTTATACCGACCTGCACTATATTTTCCTTTCAATCCCGATCTAGCGAGAAAATGGATCATTGTTGTCCGCAAAATAAGACGCCGAGCATAGGTACCTCAAAGATGTTTTCTCTGAGCGTCGGCTAAGCTTTAGCATTTCACATAACTGCTTTCAAATTGCACACTACTCTAAGCATATCATGCAACATCATTTATTTCTATTAAGTAACCAGAAAACGTTCTACACAAATTGCCTAGCGTGTAAATAATTTGAAAACAAATTAAAGGCGAAGTTGGAATAAAAATTCGCGTGCGAGAAAACTAGGAGTATATAATATAAAAGCTTATGAATACGTGCGAGTAGGTAGTTCTTAACACGACGGCGTGGATGGAGGCGAGCGCACTTGGCGTGGGCTCAAGACCTCTTCATTCCCCTATGTCTCGCCGGTAAATAATTGCGACTGTACCGCACACCACTCACCTTGACAATTATGTGCACTTTATTTGACGGTGCTCCGACCTGCCTCACCCTTTGTATGAGGCGTATTATAAAACACTTGCGGACAAAAACCTAACTGTGCGAAATGAAATCATCATCATGATACTAGCCCGTAAACGACCACTTGTAACCGTGCGTATGAAACTGGTTGGTTATTGGTGAATATTACCGCCATTAACAATAGATGGTGTTCCCAGTACAGTACGTATTATAGGAATATGTATTATTTGTATACTTGACTTTTAAATCGCTTACTGGATGATTTTTGCAGAATGAGAGTGAATTACACATTCGTTTTGACGCCCGCGAAACAACAAAATAAATAAATATGAACATGAGTGTATTGTTCCCCGCAATGTTTAGGTCTCTTTGTACAAGACAGCTCAGATAAATGGGTCAGCACGGCGCTTGAAGGCAATGCTCTACTAACCTGTCACTGCATGCTTATTTTTTAATCGTTCTGTTTATTTTTAGATAATTTCATGAATACTGTGTCGCAATATGTTAACTATTTATGTATAACCTAGTAGGTATACGTATTATTTATTTTTGTTCATATAACAAATTAAATGTAATGAACAAGGCAGTCGGCACCTAGCTACCTCCATGCAAAGTTTAAAACTCCAATCTTATTTAGGCACATGTAGGCGACAAAATGCAAAATTGTTCACAAAACTGCTCATTTTTGCTATGAAAACATAAAATATTATCTTTCGGCAGAGCCTAATGCGAGCAGTTTTCCAAACAATTACATAGGCACATGCAGGTAACCGTGGGTGCAGACGATGCCAAGGGACTCGGGCCAACGTACACGTCATCACGTAACCTACCTCCGCGGAATACAAATGAAAGGGTGAGCTCAACTGTTTGTATTCAACTTCATCAAATTGCCCAACTGGGTTCTGTTTAACCTATGAGAGTTAAATGACGATTGATTAACTTTTAAGGTTGTTTTGATTACATTTAAAAGTAACCTAGGACATTTAGTGTATATAGCAGCACATCTGCGGAAATTACGGGACGGAATGTTCGGCGTTTACGTCTGCAACGCTTTTAATAGTACATTTCTGTCGAGGCCAGCAACTCAAGCATTGATGGACGAACGTGAAAATGTGGGCCGAGGCGTAGCCGAGACACACATACGTGAGGCCATCAATGCCTGGTTGCGGCCAAGGCTTGAGTAGTGCTTTTCTCAAATAATGCGCGGAAATTAAAACAAAGTAAATTATTTATAAATTCCAGAATCAGTGACGGACAACAATAATTTTTCACGCGCCAATGCAATGTGTTCATTTGTTTCTTCTTGGTTGTCATGTGTTGAAGTAAAAAGTTCGTTTCATTTTTAAATAACACGACAGATATGAGTTTTCATAGTAATTTATTTGGCCGCTACACAGGACAGATAATTATGGATTTTCATAGTAACATTGCTGGCCGCATCGTCGCAATTTCATCAGATGATCAGTACAGCAATTTCGATTTATCTCGAAGAAGGTTGTCAAAATAATGATCGAATTTCCAAGCATGTTTGAGAAAAATTACCTATGACTCATCAGGCCGAAATTACGTCACGTAGTTTGTATAGAAAACATAAGCACGTTTTTTTCATGATTTGCATCGACTGTTTTTCACTGGCAGGTGTATCGCTATAATATGTACCTATATGTACCTATATCTTTCAGATTAGTTTCGCCGTAGTCGGTTAAAAACATACAGATCAACGTTTTCATGCCTATAAGCCAAGACGTATAAACATCGAACGCAGTTATAACTGCGAAATTAAAACGTGCAGCAATCAAATAATCGTTAAATTAAAAGTTCTATTCGAAAACTAGGTGATGTAATTTTCCTAATGGTAGAGTGCAATACAGTCGCATGTTGAAGAACAAATTGACATAGACTGCGTTGAATTTGCTAGGAAATGTTTTTACACCTATTTGAGGACAACTTGAAGAAAGGTTTATACGAATTACTAGTAGGCTTTTAATGTTTATTAATATATGATCTATCAAAACAATCAGATTATCCTGAAATATCTAATCTTTCAACCGATAACACAAAACAATAATCAACAAACAGAACTAATCTAACTACTGACATAAAAGAAAAACTCTTAGTTATCATTGATCGTGTGTACAAAAGAAATATCACAGTCGACTACCTCTTTCAATGTACGCAAGTTGTGATATTTCTTTTAGCACGCTTCATTACGGCGGAGATACAATCACACATGCTTTGAAGACCCCCTCTCACGACACAATAACGTCTAGACGCATTCATTCTACGTTACGTTACATGCGTTCCTGGAAACTATTACCTCTTGTTTGTACTTTAACGAGAACCATGTAAACAGTTCGAGGCGGAGGCTACACAAGTAACCTGTCTGCATATTCAATAATCAACCTTTTATTAATTGTTTTGAGTTTATTATTTAAAACTAGGTGTATTTATAACTAGCTGTTGCCGGTGACTTTTTAATACAATTATCCAGGATGAAATGTAGTGTAAGGGTTGTCTGTAAAATGGAACCTTACATCATGCATGCTGGCAGAAAAATTAGTCTGGGTGCTTTCGATCACTTAAGCGAAAATAGAAATAATTTCAAAATTTAATAGATTTTATAAAATAACAGTTCTGTAATAGGCACATAAAAGTGAGCACGTCCTCTGGAAAAACATACGATTAAGTAACATTCGATATTGGTTCTTATTTCCTTATGTAGCGCTTACGCCGTATAGGTGCTGGTTCTGTAAGCGTGCGCAGTACTTAGAGTAGCCTATGTCCTTCTCGGTCCTGACGGATAGACAGTCAGACAGTCAGACAGAGTTACTTTCGCATTTATAACATTTGTATGCAGTATGGATCCGTCATAATGTTGACAGAGATTTTTAAGAAAGTTTTGTGAGTTGTGTTTCACTAGCGTTCCACCACGAAGTTTTTGCTTGTTTAAGGATTCAATAGTACTATGATTTGGCTTTTATGCTCTCTAAGTCTCCTTTCCTGTTGGATTATAACCGCGTAATCTATGTACAACTGCCCTTATCCGAGCCCGAGGCTAACGTAAGAAAAAAGATAATTAATTGTATCTCAAACTAAGATGATCTGTAAAATACTTTTCTAGCGTCAACCGATATAGATTAAAATCGGATCACTATGTATTATAATATTGAACGTGCTCATACGATACTCCGCTCAGTGGGACGTATATTGTATAGTGTGAAGTTATGATGCATAGTGGCTAACGGTTGTGCATTTACTTACTGTTGACCATTTGAGGTGTTAACGTTTATACGGGGTGTGATTTATGAAGCTCTGTGTCAGTTTATTGTTTTAATATAAATACATGTTGTTTGCAGGTCTTCAAACAATATAGTCTTAAATTAAATATTTTGTTTTCTGCGTACATTTTGTTTAAGTTATTCAATACACAAGTTAATATCTATCCTACGAGAATCAGCATTCGTTACTCAAATTCTCCAAACGAGGCAAGACTTTCTATGATCTTTTAATTTCTGATGAATAACGTTATAAAATTGGAATTCAAATGAAAAACATTTTTAAGGTGATTTAAAATTAGATTTTTTGTTGATATTTAGATAATCAAATCAAAGCACTTTTGTAAGTCGCACTACAAATTGGCATCTACAGGTACGTTTTCTGATCCATTTGTTTTTGGAACAGACTATAGGTAACAAGAAAAATATTACATAATATATTCTGTAATGATGAAACCTTAAGAATGTATAATGCTAAATTGTACATATTTTTATTATCACTATCGCAGTCAATTGCTGGACGCTGAACTCCCCAATAAAGAGTATAAAGGCAGTGGCACGCTGGTTGGCGTCATGACAGCGACGTAATTTATGGCCATTTTCATTAAATAAATTGAAAAACAAAAGTAAAATATGAAACAAACTGCTTTTGAATACTAATGTAGTCAATAAGCAAACTTATATAGCTAAACTTTTAAAAGCAAGTCATAATTTAACATTTTTGCTACAGCTTGAGCTTTTAATTAACGCATTCTTAATGGTCGGCTTTTAACTGCTACTATTCACTACTTACATTATTAATCACATAGTATGGTATACCTAACTTAACGAATCTAGAATAGTAAGCCAGCCAATAAATATTTGTGAAATCCATTTTTATCAAAAATTGTTTATCAAAATCAAGTTTCAAAAAAATCATTAAAATACTAAAAGCTATTTACATATAACACATAAACCTTTTACAATAAATGTTTTACAAATTAAACCTAGGCTAGTTTTGAGTACAAATGAGTTAAGCATCTGAAGCCGAACTAGGCAAAAACCTGTATTTGGGCTACCAGCGCCAATCCCCTCAGATAATTTTACATTTATCAAAGCCATTTTCTTTTTTATTTATTTACAGTAGTGTTATTGTACACATTTATATTATATTTTATTATAATATGTAGAGTATGAATGCGTGACCTCTCATTGTGCGGAATGAAGTGTGAGTGTGTGAATTGAGAGGGGGGGGTGTGTATGTATGTGTAGTCCATGAGAACTTTACACTTAAACCTTATTTCGAGGCAATAATTCAATGATGGAGTTTTAGAATTAGGAAAATATTTCTGGTTTAGGAAAAACCAGAAATATTTTCCTAATTTTAAATTCTGGAGAAAAGTGGTTTGTTTCAACAACGATCACATCTGACAAAGAAGTAGGTACTTCCAACAATGTACAGAATTCTAACTTCGTTAATATCAAAACAAAGTTATTAATAAAACAAGTTCCCTCGAAGATGACCACAGAAACTAAGTAATGGTGACTGCTCGTTTACTTCAAAACTGAGTTTCAATTTCACTCGCCTACCTTCGTCAAAGGAAATTCTATTAATCTCGAATTACGAAACTGTCTAACTGAAATTAGGCCAAGTCAAGAGTCTTAATGTGTCTTACCTGCACAAATTAGATGCACGTTTAAAGTAGTTCAAATTAAAATTGAGAATAAATTCACTTGAATAAAATTACAATATAAAGAGAAAACACTGGAACACGAGTAACATTTGATGTGAAGATAGAACTAATAAATGAGTGAGGCACGCACATTAATTAGTTGATGAGATAAGACCTTGAAGGGCAGATAAGGTGGATACCTGAAAGGTATAATTTGAAGCGTCGATGGCGCGGCTGCTCGGCCTACGTACGAGGACCGGCGCTCAGTCCGACGTCGACTAGCGAGGTGCGTGGTCGCGTCGCTGTCCGTCGCGATCCTCTCCCACCCCCTCTGTTGCGATTGCGAAGTGCACTAACTTTAAAATGTCCCTCAACTCCCGAATGTTGTTACCAGTGAACCGCAAGCTTGAAAGTGACTGATGAAGTTGAACAAAAATTGCTGTTACATTTAAACGAATAAACGGTTACTAAACTTTGGATTTCGATTGAATTGTAGTGGTTTTTGAGATGTGATTAATTAATAAGTAGCTATTCGTAAGTATATAACTTTTTGATTATATGTTTCAGTAATGATATGATTGAAATGTATTATTTATGCACAGAGCGGTTTTTTGAATATTTAATACCGATATTTTCAAGCTATTTTTGTCATGGAAACTCCTGCTGAAATTATTAATTAAGTATTATCATAAATAATATGTGATCCGTGCTACATCTTGTACAGGGAATCGCTTATTGCTTTAATTTATATTTTATACACTACTTTTAGGTAGATTATTGACTGTTGATACTCGTTCACAAAAAAATAAGAAATAGTTTCTTAACTTTGACGCAGCGCGGAACAAAGTATTTACATGCATAAGAACAGACATGTCATGCCAATTCCTAAATACTTGAAAACTATGCATTCAAGAGCATCCAGAGGCACTGATAAAAAATCTAGGCCAAGTGCCTGTCGAACCACGCACAATGAAGGATTCCGTAATTGGGATGAATTTATTCCAAGAACAAACTTGACATTGTAGTTTGAATAACACGTTTTCTAATAAACTTACATTTGCAGTTGTAATGTATGGGACATTTCAACTGCTAATGTAAGTTTATACGCACAATATTGTGAGATTTGCCATGTTATTTTAAAAGCTACTACTAGACTTCTTACAGACATACGAGTGATCCTATCAGGGTTCCGTTTTTTCATTCGGACGTACGGAACCCTAAAAATAGTTTTAGCTAATTGTATTGAGTTACTTCTATTGTCTTATTAACCTCTTTTTCATATAGTATAAGAAATCCTTGTGAAATAGCTCATTTAGGAAGCAAAGACCACCTTGCCTTCATTGCCGCCAAACCAAATGCTGTGTTTCAGACTGAAGAGTTGACTGCCAGCGTCATTGCACAAGAGTCTTCGGCATTGTTAAGTACTCGGTTCGGGAACGCCTATTATTATGTATTTATACAAGTGTGAGTCATTTTGAGGTGTATACAGCCGACGGTAACCTCTTTCGATTAGGTGTGCTTGTTCATAATAATCATGATAAAAAGCTCATGGTTTCCCTTTAGCTTTTACGCTGGTATCTATTTCCAGCTATCGAGCGTAGGAGCAGTTCCAACGGCGGCTATGTGGCTGTGTACTCTAACAATCGTCTTTTTGTTTAAATACGCCATCATTCTAGGTTGCTCCCTACTAGTAGGTACTTATTACTGAAACCTTGTACAAATAGTATTGGGTTTATTCAAATATAGCCTCCAAGTTCTTCCAACGCACATTTGTGGCACTCTGCCTTGATGGTATTCTGATTGACTAGCTCATCTTTTTACAACTTGTCACATTAAGAGCTTTCTCATACAGCTTGCGGCGACACGATTGAAGTAGCGGATATTACACATATTACGCGTTATTATCACGTTAATGGTGCAGCGGTAGAGGTTTTAACACAGTCCAAGGTATTCGCTGTTGGTGTTGGGCTATCATAGCATAAAGACGATGTAGGAGCTTGTTGGCCGCCGTATCCTAGGTACAAGAGACTGCATGGCAAGCATACAGACCAGTACAAAGTCCTTATGCTCCTTAGGAACCTACTACGCTTTGGAATGGGCAATTTACTTCATCTTTCTGACTAACCGACTCCTTGAAAATTCAAAATTCTTGCCTGTAAATAGTTTAATTGAAATAAGTGCTTTTAGTTTGAGTTTTATCTATGGGATAAGCTTATACCAACCATATTAATATGTGACTCTACCCACTATACACCTATAATATACCTGTTTTTTAATTATCTCTTGTCTAAAGTTGCAATGCGTAATTCTGACTTTATGTTTACAGTTTATTATTGGTGGCTACGATTTGTTTCTGTATTATTACATAAAGTATAGTAAAATAACTTACAAACACAAAATAATGATCACTATAAAACAATCTGTTGAATTTCTCGTAATTCTACTTTGCGTATGCTACGCTATAGCACAACTCGTAGGCTGCTACGAAATTTATTGAAATTCCTTTCGTTTATTAAAATCGTTGAAAGTATCCCCGAAGTAAGTTATTACTTTCCCAAAAAAACTACACTATGTACATGTACATAAACTACGTATGTACATAATATGTAAAAAAGGCCGTTGTACCGTCATTATTATCCACAAACTACACTACACACGTGTACAGTTGTACACCTCTGCCTAACCCTTACATTACAGACGTGATGTTTATTATCCATAAAAGGTTTTTTTTTGTTTGTAAATTGGCTATTATTGAGGATTTTCGAATAGTCAACCTATCATTAGGAAAATAAACAACGTCGCTTCTAAGAAGCGCCAAAAAGAAAAGATCGTTTTGGATTTTATGTAAAATAGAAAACAATACCCTAAATAAATATCCCTCTTAGGATCTTGTACTAAATATGTACATACCTACCTCAAAGATCCTCCTATTATTCAACTACAATGTCTTTTGCAGCAGACGGGCTCAGTTTTTTTAGATTTGTCTGATCGGCTTTATAACCCATCATAACCATTTGCGACAAACTTAACAATTAATCTGTTGTCCTTTTTTGTTTATTAATATTTAGCCAGCGCTACTTTGGTTGGCAGTAAGGCCCTATTTCAAAGACCACAACATAATTTCACAGGCTTTCTTCTACTGTAGCGAAATAAAAATGTAGATTCGGATACTTAAACACGTAATAATTTATTGTTGTTAAAAAAGACATCACATCAAAAAATATAAGGCACTGAAGTAAAAATATATTTAGAATAGTCGATGAATAGGGATTACGAGAAAACTTTAGGAACATCAGACGGTAAAGGAGATAGATAACGGTCCCATACAAAATTGGCCCAGAAATTAACTCAAATGAAACAAAATGTATTATGAAGCTTTAATAGTATTTCATAGCCCTGTATATTTTTGATCGACGTAAAACTTGGTGAAGGGACTTAAGACCCTTCTCAAATCTTATGATTTCAAAAAAATTATTCAATACATATATGATGCTGTCATACGCAGCATCACAGAGTCATAAATAAAATAGAAATCGTCAAATACTCAAACCCGACTGACAAGAAGGGTTATGTATTTGTATGATACATTGTGTGCTTTGTGTAAATATAGGAAACTTGTAATTTATAAAATAAATCAATAAAATAAATATATGTATGTAGGATTCTTTTTCTCTCGTTGCGTCCAGACGTCTGGATGCATTTTAATGAATAACATATCGTTATGTTTGTGGTAGCCGCCCAGGGAAACGCACTTCACTTTCAATCGCAATCCGAAGACTTTTGAAGGAAATTCCCAATCCAACAGGTGAAAGGTGACGTTTCACAAAAATCAACATGGTGGACTGTATAACTTAACAAATAAAGTGAAAAAAGTTTTCAGTACGTGTAAATAAAGGGCGACGATAGGAGACCATTCCAAAAATATGACTTATGACCCTTATGTCACCTGGGTAATTTATTTATTTTTATTGGTTCAGCAACAACTGTTTACACTGGTTTTATGCTAAAGGTAACATGCAAAAGTGCAACAGTGCAACAATCACTTATGCTGGGGCCACACCAACGGTTAACGTCAATGCCCGTCATCGCCATAAACTACGCGGTAACTATTCCGATAATTATAACGATACATTGAGTGGCCATACTTGAACGGTCAACGTCAATGCTCATTTAATTGGCGGTAATGTCCTTGAATATCAAGGTGGACGTTGACGCTGTTACACTGTATTTAATGAGTTTCAATTTTTATTATATGAATAGGTATATAATTTTATTTTAGGGGTATGAGGAACAGGGTGTAAAGTTCTCTCATCCCCCATAGAAAAGGGAGGATCCTCCTACCAGACGGGTGTTATGTCTGGCGGGCAATTGCCCAAGGACTGATGTCGGATAGTCTTATATATATGAATCGCGCGGTAAACTTAAATAGCGCGTTGCAGGATCGGTGACGTCAGGTCTTTGATGCTTAGTTCGTATGTGGCGGTGTAGATGCCGCCACATCACTCCCCTCCGGAGACCGGAGGTCGATAGTGGGCTGAGTCTTGTATCTTGCGATGCTTGCCAGTGCCAGTTGAGGTTCCAGTGAGTCGGAACCGGGTGCCGCATAGTTCACAGTGGGTCGGAACTGTCTGCGGTGATTGAGGGTGCTTTGAGTTTGAGTTTGAGTTTTGAGTTTGATTCCCCAGTGAGTCGGGGTGGCGCTGCGTTGTGATCCAGTGCGTCGGATGTGGTACAGCGCCGGGTTGCTGATGAGGCTGAGGGTGGTGACCAGGAATGCGCCTTCGCTGCATGCTGGTGGTCAGGATACCCGTTGAAGCCGTGGGTGCTGGCTGGCTGTGTGACTCGCCTCACGAAAGCTTGCGGGAGTGATGTTGATGACGTCACGCTGAAGTAGTTGCACGAAGGCTGCGTTGACGTTCATATTCGGGGTCACCAATTTAGGGGTATGAGGAACAGGGTGTAAAGTTCTCTCATCCCCCATAGAAAAGGGAGGATCCTCCTACCAGACGGGTGTTATGTCTGGCGGGCAATTGCCCAAGGACTGATGTCGGATAGTCTTATATATATGAATCGCGCGGTAAACTTAAATAGCGCGATGCAGGATCGGTGACGTCAGGTCTTTGATGCTTAGTTCGTATGTGGCGGTGTAGATGCCGCCACATTATCATTACCGAACGAAGTCTTTTTTTCTTGAATCTTTATAATCTGGTTTAGATGGACTCTATTATAATCTATTAGGGAGGGTATAGTTTTTTATATTTTATTTCTTGGATTGTTGCTTGAAATGGTATCTAATACTTCTTTTATTCGTCTCCAGGCATCATTTCGCATGTCTTGGATCCCACAAACATGGCTGTTTGCAGAACTTCGAAAAGCTTAATGATTTTGTCATTGGTCCACTCCATAATTGGCTGATCGGCTCCGCTAAATGAACACGTACAATCCCGTCGCGCTCACGGTGCACAATGTCAAACAAAACAGTGAAAAAATCTCACGGTAAATCTCTTTGATCTGCCAAGAAATACCGCCACCCTAGTATCGCCCAACGTCAAATGGCAATGTGACCGCTGTCAAATTACCGCGATAAGTAGTGGGTACAACTACGGTTGACGTCCACAATAATCAACGGCGTTTCCCGTTGGTGTGGCTCCAGCATTACAGTCATATCTCATCTTTTAGGAATCGTCTCGTGTCTACGTCAAAAAATAACGAATGGCATAACTATATAAGTACAAGTGTAAGTGTAAATTTTCAACATAATGTATTTTGTTAAGAAATAAATGACTTATGACCCTTTCTAACACACAGGATGTTTCGTATAGAAAAAAGAAAAAATATATATAAGTAGTTATGTTCGTTATACGTCTGTGCAAAGCATAAATAGCATATGATAAATACTTGACAATGACAGACATTAAAAATAATTATGAAAGATAAAGAAGGTGCTGCCATTACGTATCTACTTTTAAGACTGGACTTAACTTTGATTTAAAAATGAAATTGAAACATTAATCAAATGTTAAATATCATGTAAATACAGTTTAAACATTGTATATTCTACAAATAACTGTGAAATAAATTCTTATAATAAGCATGTACCTATTACCATCTTGTTTCCAAAACTGGCAACATAAATATCTCCCTGAATACTTGAATCAAAATAATAACCAAAAATATATTTGTTTTAATATAATTTTCTCCTTGTCTGTGCTAGGCCAGACGTTATCCATGTAACGCATCTGGTTACAAAGCCAGAGAATCGATTGCAATCGGTTTAACGTTAGCAACCACTAATTACGTAAACAATACGTGAATATTATCTAATAAAGACGAACCTACCCCGGTATAAACAGTGCTAGTTTAAAAACCACATGCTAAAATATAAACTCTACGAATGTACTGAACTACGATAAGCAAGTGTGGTGGTTTAAAATAAGCCGGTACTGATGGACTGCATCCTGTACCTCGACCGCAACGTAGATGACACGGCGTTCAGCAAACTGGACCCTCAGACGAAACCCGCCTGAATAGCATCACAGGCAACTCACCGAAACTGGCTGGTAGAAAAAACCGCCTGTTTGTCGGGGTATTAGGATACCCACTCTTATACACCAACAAAAAAGCCCCAAAGCGGCTTCATCAACTGGTCTTATACGATGAGATGAAAAACCTTACACAATTTGCAGAAAATATTACACCATTGGCTCCAGCGTTTGCAGAACTCAACAATAACTGTTACTTGGTTGATTGTAGATAACAGGTCTTATCTTACTTCTTTAATTGTAACTTGATTAAGAATCAAATTTAAAATGTGTTATTTGAAATTGACTGTCTAAAATTAATGATGAAATACATTATTATTCCATTAATGTTTTTTTTTTTTTAAGAAAATCGACAACTTTGCTTTGATTCCAAGCTAAAATAATAATAAACATAGTAAAAAGTCGTTGACCGGCTTGCGAGCAATAAGTTATAACAGCCGAGGTTACGCTGCACTACCTATCCTAATATTCGTCAATCCGAAAACATCTAGTTTTCTATAAACAGATTATTTACTAAACTATACTAACTATAACATATGAAATCGTTAGCCAACTTTCACAAGGAGATCAACAAAAAAAATGTTTTATTAGGATTCCGTTCCCGAAGGGTGCCAAACGGAACCATATAACTAAGCCTCCGCTGTCCATCCGGCCATCTATCTGTTGCGGCAGCGGGCTGTATCTCATGAAATGTAATACATAGAATTGAAATTTTCATAGATTGTATATTTATATTACTGCTATAATAAGTAATACAAAAAATTTAATAAAGTTAATAAATAAAGGGGGTCCCCATATACAAGAAACGTGCTTCATGTGTTTTTTTCAGCGTTTTTTGCTCAATCTTAATCCGGTACGGAACCCTTTGTGTACGAGTTCGACTCGCACTTGGTCGGTTTTTTTTTTTTTCAGCATATCATTCAATCTCGTCCGCTATTACAATGGGTCTTTAAGATAACTGGCGAAATGTGGGTGTACTGTAAACCTCTACATATGGGGGAGGAATATAGGCGTCTTGTTTTGTTATGTTTTTCAACATTCTTTGGGCAGCCATAAGTTCTTGGGAAAATAGTAGGTCAAGGTGTATCATTAGTACACGCCTCTCCAGCATATTGATGCCAACTAATTAGTGACAAAACAACAAAGAATACGGAACTATAATAACTTAACATCTACTTAAAAGCTGGATATAAAAAATATTAATTAACAGCAATGCTTGAATAATTAAACTTGCTATTACCAACTTCAGGAAAATTGCTTAGAGACTTTCCACACAAAAGTGTGTCGGATTTATTCAATATTAACATAAAATAGGGACGCCCTTACTTAAACCCATACATTTACGATCTCTGTTTCAGGTTGCATTTTATGGAACCCGACAGAACAAACCTCTTGTTTCCCAAGTCAGTCAAAGAAGGCCCTTTACCCTTTCTAAGAATTCCAAGCCAGGTTGGGGGTGTCTTTCATTTTTTCCATGAAATAAATCAGTCATAACAAAAAAAGTCGCTTAAAAAAAAACACTATCTATTCATCCTGATAAAGCTGCATCTAAAAGTCGACGGAGAAAAAGGCATAAAGCTGGATCACATGCGTTTATACATACTTTATAAACACAAGAATTCGGTTGATAAATGATACATAAATGTAACGAACATTACAAATGAGCTGAACTTTGCTGCTGAAACACATGCCAAATTTAGTTCATTTGCAATCCACAAAACCGTACATAAACCAAGTGTAGTTAAATTACAAAATCTAGTTCAACTAATTGGATACAAAAACATAGGTCACAACTTGTTTGCGAAATGCTAATTTGAAGCATGTGAACGTGGACAGTAGGTAAATGTATTTTGTGTTCAAATGCAACCACAATATGTGGCTCTTTTTGAACACGTTTTAAAGACTTATTAATATGCTGTTTCTATGTGTATGTTGACTCCGAACCCAGTTTGGCCGAGGACACGAAACCCTGTTCAGGTTGAGATTCATAGACGACTCCGCCTTGGAGTGTAAATGTGGTGCACAACCGATGGGAAACTTATCATATCCAGCCAGCTGCACGTTACATGAACTGATGAACGCTAGTGATGGCGCCAAATACGTAGCCGAATACTGAGCCGAGTCCATTTAGACTGCCATCGACATGCTAAGAAGAAAAATAATATATTCATTAAACCGAATGAGCATTGTTTCATTGTAGTAGATAAGTGGCTCATTAATAGTTTCGAGGAAACGGATTGAACCAATAACTGTGCCCGCTATTAAACCTATAATGAGTTTGATTCTCAGAAACACCAACAGAATGTTGAAAGCACTAAAAGATTCATTATATTTTCTTTATGGTTTGATTTTATTTTCTTCAGGGTAAATAAGGTTTCGATTCCTTCCGGGCAAGCTATAACCGAAGCACATTTTGAGGTTTCGTGTAACAGCTTTCATCGCGGTGACTGACAGTCAATTACGTTCGGGCTGGAGGAGCGAAGGTGCGAGATCACACGAGATACCTTGCAAAAACATCAACCAAGTCGATGTAAAGATAGAACTTTTTGGAGCTGACGAACCTGTACTTCCACGTCTATTCAGTTATATTTCTCACATGATTTTGCCCATTATTTTTGTGTTTATTAAAAAAACAACTCTTGTTGAGTAATGGCTGATCTCTAAACAAAAATATTGATAATCGTAATGGTTCGCTTATAAATATTTTCCAGACTTTGAGTAGCTATTAGTTGTAATCTTAAGAGCAACCTTTTCGAATAGTAGTAGGTATTTGAAGCGTGCAGGTGCAATATATAACCTTTCTACTTTCGGTCGCAGTTACGAGTACCATTGCAAGCCATTTCTCTCAATCCACTTTTACGACTTTTGCGGGAAGGTTAACAGCTGATATATTTTCATTCTCAAGCCGATGTGCACAGTTGCAGCAAAAACATTGTATTTTTTAAGTTGTTTTATTGTATGATTAATTAATCATACCACCTGCTCGTAAATGTCAAATTTATGTCATGCAAACCTAACCTAAAGCAATTCATAAAGCCCTAGACTCTAGCCGGGTAATAAAATTTCTTCGGTAAGCTCGGGTTTCAATATTGCACTAATGACCTAAGACACTGATATATCCCTTTAGTGAATAATCAAAAATACCTAGGCAGTCCAGAAATGAGTTTATAGTTGTGGAAAACAGTTTTTACTGGCTGTAAGTACATAAAATCGACAGGACTTGGCGCACCTCTCGTTTACAGTTAATAAAGTAAAAACGCCTTGCGTAGGTCTGATACTTAGAGCAATTTCTAGAATTTTCTGTAATCTTAGAATTTTTTGGAGCTTCCGCGGTATAAATTCTCACACCACTATTAATTCAATCTACAGATGGTAATTAATTCATCTCGAATAAACCTGAGATACTTTTAATTATAGTATTTCCTGTGATTTAAGCCTTCATTTGGAATCCTGGCGAGGGATATTCATTACCTTCGTGAAATTTTGAGGTTTTAGAGTTCCGTAGCCAGATCGCTAAAACAAAACCCTTCGAATTTCGTCATGTCCGTCAGTCCGTCCTTCCATCCGTCTGTTCGTCCAGATGTTACAGATGTTACACAGCCATTTTACTAGGAGACTATTTGCACTATATTGATGAAAATTGGAAAGGAGATGTATACCTACATCTCCTTTCCAATTTTCATCAATTTAAACAATTATGTATTCAGGACTTCGAAAAAATATAATTAGGGTGGACTCTCCCCATAGGTACATGTAACCGCGGAATGAAAAAAAAAACGTTGTTTTCTATAGTGTTTTTTTGAAATTAACTTATATTCGCGGTGGATAATATCGATGCTGTGCTGAACTATACATGCATAAATATATTCATCCCACCTCGGAACCCTTTACCGACTTTTTCCCGTTGTCTGACAACCAGTCTTACCAAGGGGTATCGTATTACCCAGTTACTGGGTTGTGGAGGTCAGATAGGCAGTCGCTCCATGTAAAATACTGGTATTCAGCTGCATCCGGTTAGACTGGAAGCTGAGCCCAACATGATTGGGAAAAGGCTAGGCAGAATGATGACCTCGGAACCCTTTACTGTGCGTAGTTCGACACGCACATGGCCAGTTTTGTTTGTTTCATTCTAACTCATGTAGAGTGCTCATAGTGAGTGCGTATTTTAGTATATATAATAAAAAATATGATCATGTATACTATCTAGGAAGTCTATTGACTCTTAACTGTAGTCTGTTACAGAACCCTAATTGTGCGAGCTCAACTCGCGCTCTGCTATCTTCGATAAACTTAAAAAACAAAAACAAAATGGTTTTGAGTCCTAATATCATTCAGCAATTCCGTTTTCCCAACGTGTACAAGCTCTTGTTTTTTAAAACTTAAAAAAAAAACTCAAGCTTGCTACAGAAATAAAAAATGTCAAGTTTATTTTCTTTCACTGCAAAATCGAATTGTAGATTCAATTTCTTAAGTATATACAGACTTAGATAATGGAACATAAAGCGCTAACACTGGTCGGAGATACATCGCACCTTATATATGGACTTGAAAGCACTTTAAGAAATTCTCATATAAAACATTACCGGAAGATAAAAGTCACAAAACGATTTTTGATAAGACGTACGTATTTTATGAGTGAATAATTTGAAAGATCTCACAAATACATCCGAGGTGGCGCCTAATCTGATTACCGTACTCCGAAATTTCTCAGATTACCATTTAACGTGAAAATCTCTGCGAAAACTTTTGTGCCACTTATTACCGCTTCGAGTGCCTTAAAATAATTTCTCACTTTTTCGTCGTGGGCACTTCGTTACGGTCTCTTTCATCTTTTAATTTCTTTCTTTACTTCGTTTATTTTTTTATCCCTTTCACATTCCGCTCCCCAGTGCCTAATGCTTCAATTACTGCTCAAAATGGAAATGCAGTAGACAAAATTGAAACAGAAAACCGTTCGATCCGATGCGGATAATAACCGAGGAAATTCAACTTGTAACTGAAGGCTTTTTTTTTATGTTTAGCAAAACACGAATCTTTGCTTTCGTGTTCCGGAGAATCGTTATTGTGAAATCGGATTTGATATATCGTTTCTGTTTGCTTTTTCTATTGTTTTAAACTAAAATTCCCATAACTGATAGTAAAACAGATATTTAATATCGCGAATCATATAGGGTCTGATTGTTAAATACCAGTGCCAGGTGCATGCTGAACCAGATCTTTTCTAGGTGAAACCAGGAGGCATATAAATCATCTTATAGTTGTACTGTTTATTTAAATATTAATGTATTATTTCCTTCAATATAAATTATTTCTTCCTTAAAAAGTACTATTCTCTTATCTGTTAAACAAAATACACATACATAAGCCGTATGTTAGTATAAATAGAAGCGAATAGTGCTCCAGATACGTAGAGCGGATTACTATCCCAAAGAGACATTAATCCCAACTTACGCCAGCTTTTCGTCCACATTCATTTGATAACAGTGGAACAGAGGGAACCGCAACAGTTCACAGCTGCAATCTAATTTGAAACCCTACTCGAATGCAGCCAGAATTTTCCCTACAGCCAACCCTTGGCGCCACTCCAATCTTTATTTTCTCTACTACCACGAAGCACCTTCGTAAAACGTAAATAACCAACTTTTGCTGTCGAACATATTCCCTTTGAGAGTTCGTGTGTAAAAACCAAATTATTAATTCTTTTAGTAATTCTTTGTGTTCCGGGCCCTATGTTGCTAAAATTTAACATCTACAAAAGCAGTGTAATGTCTGTCTGTCTATCCGTCTATCGCATTCATTCATTTCAGTAACCTTTTGAAACGGACTGTTTTAGCTGCGGAAATGTGGTGCCCTAATTACTAACGTGAACTTTCTTTTTTTATCTCTCGGCTCATGTTACTGCAGGAAGTGAGAGCGTTCCTTTATTGGCATACAACAAATAAGCATTTAAGATGGTTAATTGATTCAGGCGTGACTTGACGGAAATCCATTATAAAATACAATAAACGGAGATATATTTAGTAACCTATTCCGCTTAACTATTCTTAAAGAGTCTTAAAAAAGCCCTGTAAGAAATCGACACGTGTTTCACCTCTCACCTCACATGACCAAACTCGAATCTATACCGACCCCAACATAGTTGGGAAAAGGCTAAGCAGATTGATTGATAAGTAAGTTATACCAGGAATAATCTATTCCACGATTTTATTCTCGAGTTAATCAACTGACGTTTTTCCCTGCAATCTAAAGTATAGCTATCCTTGGATTAGCTATGCGCGAATAGCGGAGTGATGTGAACGTATACCTGGCAAAAAAACCTTGTTCTGCAAACGGGCCGGTGAGAAGCATAACTCATCTCAACTCTCATTTGGCGTATTATAGCTGTGTAAAGTAGAGCTGACCATTTTGGAATATAGTCCGCGCCACCACTGAAGTCCGATGGAAAAGTTGTGCAACTACATTTTTTAAATGCAATTTTAAGCAAAGACATAGACACTATCGGACTAGAGTGGTGGCGCGGGCGCTAGTCTAAAGTTTTTCTTGTTGGTTTGGTTTGGTTCATGTGGTGTTTATTTTCGGCCGCTATTGTTTTATTCTTGGAATAGCTCCATTTTCCATGATTATCGGACTATTTCCGAATAGACACGTAATTCCTCGAATTGTAATTAGTTAAACGTAAAATTGATTTACTCCCGAGTAAGTAGTGATTTATTCTTAGAATAAAATGTATTCCTGTTTGGTCGAATCCGCCCTTAGCCTCTCACTTAGCCCCTTAATAAAATAATCAAACAATGTTAGTACACTGAAAGTATTCATCAAGGCATTGAGTTTGTAAACTGTAAAGGCACAAAGCTTTCGCGTGGCATGTCTGATAAAATTGATTAAATGCAAGCATACTCCATAAATAAACCGACGTTTTTCTAAACTCAGCACGAAAGTAACACCGAACGACCCTAAGTATTCACGAGCAACCTCGATGAACGGGAAAATAAGACAGACAATATGAAATGACGGAAATTGGATTTATATTCCTTTTAGTTTCTTTTTTCGTACACATTGCACAAAAGCTGTCGCTTTTTCCTTATAGAAGAAAGCTCTAAGTAGGTGCTATCTTACAATATATGTATATAGGTAGATTGTTATCTACGTATTATTATTAGATACTGCTGCATACTGCTGCCTACATGTAGATGTAATATTATCAGAGATTCTATTCTTCTAACTAAGGGCCGATTTTTCAAGCGTCAGATAACTATTATCTAAGGAATGAAAATGGCGGTTTGACAGCTTTTGTATAGAAAATATGTCAAACTGCAATATTTATTCTTCAGACAAAAGTTATCTAACAATTGAAAAATCAACCCTAAGACGTCATGTTTTAATAAATGTTATACTGTGTGTATAAAGGAAATTCTTTCATCAAACAATTTCATCATTCTATTCATCGTTTCTTTGATATTTCCCTCCTCTTATAGTCATCAACATTCATCAAACAATTTATTGTGTTGTATGTAATTATATCCCGTTTTTCAATGTACACACTATGCGTAGAAAAGTTATTAAAACAATGCATTTCAAAGTGTTTCGTGGTCATAAATAGTGCCCTATAATTACTGACTCAGAGAACGTACATTAAAATACCTGCTAAATCTGGTACAATGAAGTTATTCACACATTCCATTATTGGTATGAAAATAATTATAGAAGTTCGTCGCTGGCTGTAAATATTAAAAATATTCATCCAATTGCACTGGCCAATATTTACCAATATGTTGAGTTTAATAACCAGAAGAGATTACATTTTTTAGCTGCTGTCATTACGTGCAATATTGCGAATGTAAATTAAACTTATTTTCAGATTAGCTTAACGTCTATTTCTTGCATGAATGAAGTAACCGAAGAAAACAATTATAAACTTATTTTTTCTAATTTCTAACAAACTTCAAAAAATTTAGTGTTTGCTTATTTAGTTTTTTTTTCTCTAAATTCATAGACCTAAAGGCATAAGTATATACTAGTATTGTGTGTGACTTTAAATCCCGGTTAATAACTTTCATAATTTTTAAATCTAGATGCTCCAAGTCCAGATGAATGTTATATGATTGATTATTTATTGCCCAAGAACATGAGAGGTCGAAGTTTTCTATTAGACGTAAATTCCGGTTAGTCCTTCAAAAAGTCTACAGTCTGAAATGAAAAAGTTCCAAGTTAATTTACAACTTAACCTTATTAATACAAATTTACTTCTTACAAGATATCTAGCCAGCCCGAGTTAATCAAAAGTCTGGCATAACTAAAATGTAATAATAAAATACTTACACTGAATTGGGATGACTCAACAAACTGCAGGACTCATAGCTAAACAATTCCTTTGTACTAGTATTTCTCTATTGCGACTACAAAAGATTTACAAGCCGATCTGAGTATTCTGAGTACTGAATAAAGACACAAAGAAAGCATCTAGAATTCTCATCTTGTGCAAATTACAAGTGAGTAAAAAGAACAGAGGACTTGTACGTATAAGATTACAGTGTAATAAAAAATGCGTCCTAGCCGCGTTTTTTTGTTGTTTTTAAACAGAGGTCAAGGGCATTTCGGTTGAATGGTGACAAATGGACTTACCCAGTTTTTTAAGGCCTATTTCAGTTGAGTATTATTGAAATAGTGTGACTTTTAGTCAAGAATTTTTGCGTAATTGTTCGAAGCGAGGTTTTATGAAGTTTGTACAATGAGAAAGTATTTTTCATTGTAAGTCTATCTTATTACAACAGTTGACACCCAATGGTAAATATATATTTTTTAATAATTATTATTTATTTATTTAATAAGTGAGGTTAACTCTGTTACAATAAATATAATTTTACAATTGGAAAAATCATAAAGAGACTAACAAATAATATAATTGAATCTGGCGTTTTAGCCAGGTTAGATGGTAACCATTTTAAAGCTCCACATTTTATTATGCTCCAGTAACGTAATTACAGAGATGATACATTTAGATTTATATAGTTCAACTGACCTTTGTCGACAGGTAATAACCAGAAGCTTCTTTAAAAAAAAATCTGCGTCGGTTTGTGACAATACCTACTTTAGATTTCGTATTTTTGATAATAATTAACCACATAACGAAAACTTTTACAAATATTTATGGAAAATGGCGCGCTGGTTTTGTTTTTCCGCACGTCGCGCCAGCGATGCGCGAGCAGGTGTAAATAAAGGCACTGGCACAACCGCTAAAAACAGCCTATATAAAAAATATAATAAACACAAAATGATGTGTTGATTATGCAAATTAAGGTTAAATATGTAAGATGAAATATTATATAATATTAATTTATCATATTTTATTTATTTACACAGTAGGCATGAAGTCTCTTTGCTAAAATTTAAAAAAGCGGACATCTCTGCTCGGGTGAAAATAGAGAATGCTCAATTAATATTATATAAATAGTTAGTTAGATAGTTATACTAATTCCATGCTGCCATCATAGTGGGTACATACTATTATAATTATATGCCGCCATGATGGTACTTACTAATTTCATACTGCCAAGTCATTACTCCGAATAGTAAATAGTTATCTGTGGCGCACCCTGACCGCACTTGTGCGGTAATATAAAGTAATAAAAAGCACGCGTGTTTAATACTAGCTGCATTGTGAACCTAAAAGCGGTTCAATAAGAGCCACTTTACGAGCAAGAATGTTATAAACAATACTATATATCAATATTTTTTGTTAGTTATATGATCTCGGTAGATATTGGTTCTATTGCGTATTCGATATTTTTTTTACTTTTGTGGTAGGTTCCCAACAAGATATAAAAACCGGGGCTGTGCGTGACGGACCATGGCACAGTGAAAAGAAAGCATGCAAAGTATTGACCTCAAAAATAAGTTTGTATTCTATAGTTAAAAATAATAAAATTAGAAAAAGCTATGAAAACAAATTTATATGGGATATTTTCGCTTATTATCCCATATCTCAGTCAAAAAAATAAAATAAAATAAAAACGATTCACTTAAATAAAAAAATAACTTGGAAACATCATAATCTTTATAATTAAGGCATTCACAAAACGATCTCTACGAAAACACCAACTTACTTTCATATATAACGTTTTAGTGACGTCAGTTACCGGTAAACTGCGGATCCTGTGTGGCGGCCAACGCTCTTTTAGGAAACAAACTGTCACATTGCAACAAAATGTTTCGTAATTTTTTTAAGATTTCATGTAGTTTATGTATGAACAATGGTAAGAGTAAGAATTCAGATAGAATGAGAATATCTTTATTATGCCCTTTAACATATTTTCAGCAAGAGAGAAGGTGGTTTATGTACATATTTTCAGCGAATCTAAGTTGCCTACCTTTTGGATCTTTCGCAGTAAACTGACGTGGTTAGACCAACCTCAACATATAATAAAGATATTTGCTACAAAGTTATTGTATAAAATAGCTGCGGTATCATATTTTTCTTAATAAATTCGAATGCTGAAAGTTGATGTGAATTCCTGAATTTCATAACGTAGGTAATACGCAACGTTCCGTCGAGTCAGCTGATATTTCACATCTTGTCGAACAGAGTATTGTTTTCTGACAATATGCAACGTGTATGATCAGCACATAAAGTCAGTTTTACATAATCATCATCTAAATAGATACAAAATAATTCCGTAGCTTTTCAGCATTTTACGTAATAACGAAGAGCTTATATTTTCTTAATTTTGAATCTGTTCCGCCATTTTTATTTTGTGTTTATTAAGGCGCCCTCTCCTCGGACGAGAGAATCGCGGCGATAGTCACGTTATGCCTTCAAATTATCGCCGCGCTTTTCTCGCCCGTGGAGATTTCGCCAAGGCGTGGACACATGTCTACGGTACGGCACCGGCCATCGCGTAACGGCACGACGCCGCTACCGGGAGACGGCACGGCGTCATGCCGCGACACGGTGCCGTGTACGGTGCACCGCGGGCACAAGGCAGCAACCATCGTTCAGTTTTTGTCTTGATATGGACCGCGAAAGACGTAATATTCTACTCCGCTTACTAAGGCGAAGAATGAAGAAAAAACAGAATCAAAGAAAATATTGGGTGAATCCATATCTTTCTAGTTATAATGAACTATGATACTAGAGGAAATTGTTATCCTTATAATTTTCCTTTGTCTTATCTCAGAGAACGGGACGTGCTTACACTAGATAAATAAAAATTCAACATCTAAATTGTCAGCCATTATTATGCATTAATTAACACGTGCGAATTAAACAACAACAAAACATTAAATACTGAGCTGTTCGCTGTATGCCACCGCGGTGCACCGTACACGGTACACATCGTGCCGTCTCCCGGTAGCGGCGTCGTGCCGCTATACGGTGGCCGGTGCCGTACCATAAACACGAGTCCACACCCTAAGTGGGTTTTAAAAAACGAGTTTTACTGCTGCCCATACTCTGATTTAATAATAAATATTTCAATAATTCCTTTCAATAATTATAATCAAATAATACTTTGCCTGCAGTGATGGTGTTGGGGCATGGTTGCGCGCGATGGGCGCTGCAGTGGCTGGCGCTGGTGGCATGTGCGCTGGCGGGGGCTCTGGCGCCGGAGAAGGTGGAACCTTGCGCCAGCAGCCCCCTCTGTTCCTGCCGCGTAGCGCACATGTCCTGCATCGCCGTGCCATTGCACAGGTTCCCAGGTATGTGGTAGCTACCGTGGCTCTATGAGACGTTACGTTGGAATAGGTGACCATAGTAGTCAACTGTGCTTCAAATACGCAAAAGTTCAGAGGTGCTAAAGCAAATATTAGACTTTCATTTTTGTTAATTTTTGTCTTATAATCGAACTGAAACGCCTGAACACAAAATTAATCTAAAGCAAAAAATTCATTCATCAGTGAACCGATTAAACAATGTTGGATTTCGGCACTCGACATATTCCTGTCGCCTACTTACTGAATGATAGAAAAATGAAATGAAATAAGCTGATCAACGTTCACTCCTATGTACCTAATTTTGTCGGTGTTCTGTGGACGTGGAATGAAACAAAACTGAACCTTCACTCCAGTAACGCGTCTCATATCGGCTTAAGCTACCAAGTTATGCAAAAACAGAACGAGTAGGTCGGGGTGGGAGGAGACAGTCGGATGGCTTCGTGCTGAGCTGCGCTTAGTTTATTGCACATTCTGATGTATGCGTCTAGCGTCTTCTCTAGCTAAAAGAAAGCCCGTGGCACATGGCACAGCCGCAGTCAAGAAGAGTCAAACCATAAGCTAGAAAGCCACAAAATAACCAAGTAATAACTCGTCCAAGAAGCATGCATGACAAGATTACCTGCATTGACAATATAAAAAAAACTGTTTTCAGTATTAATAATAAATCGCAATATTTTAACAAAATCATACAAATTGCGGCCTACAAACTGATTAATGTAGTTTAAATTAATTATGTACATTTCAATTTATATGTGGTAATTGATAGACTTTTATTATACGTGTTTACAAGTATAAATATTCTTAATTACCATATAAATGTTTATACGTAGCTGGCGGGACAATTAAAGCAGCCACTTAGTCCACATTTTCTTTCTTTACAAAGTTTATTTAATATCAAATGTTCAACGTAAGGGAGCTTATAAGTTCCAAGTGGGTGCCTTAATTGAAATACTACGCCATCGTAAGTCCTTAAGTCCGGCTCAAAACTATGTACCCATTTAAACTTCTCTTACAGAATGGCCACGAATAGAGCTGCAACATCTAGATATAAGCGTGTCTAACCTAGAAGTGCTGACAGAGAGCGCGCTGGACGGGTTGAGATTGCAAACATTAGTTTTAGTTGCGAACAAATTACATTACATCGAGATGCACGCATTTAGGTAACTCGTATTTTAATAAAACTTTATAACAACTATTTGGAGAAGTTTAATTAAAAGTCAAGTGAAAAGGAAAATTTAATAAAACTCATTCGTTTTCAGTTCCATGGCGGGTACACTAGCATCTTTAGACCTCGGTTACAACGAATTCACTGAAATACCGCAGCAGGGCTTAAAAGATTTAAAAGTTTTAAACTGGTTGAATCTGCAGAAGTAAGCACAAGTTTTGAAACTAAATTCTATTAAACTTTTACCCGGAGAGTTGATTAATTTTATTAATATATTTTTGCTTTTATTTTAGCAACAATATCGTGTACATTGGACCGGAAATTAAATGGCATCACTTGGAAGAAACGCTGACGAGTTTGTCTCTGAGCAACAACCAAGTAACGCAGCTGAAGTCGCAGGCTCTGACGTCACTGTACCACCTGCTGCAGCTGGACCTGGAGGGCAACCATCTCCGCACCGTCAGCACCGACTCCCTGCCCGCTTCCTTGACACTCCTGAAGCTATCCAACAACTTCATCCATGAACTATCCTGTGATTTACTTTATAGTCTACCTAGGTTACAATCTGTACATTTACGACATAATTTTATCACCTTCACGGACAATTACGTTTGTCCAACTAATAAGAGTAAAAAAATAGAAAAATTAGATTTGAGTAATAACAAAATTAACGATACTTCCCAAATACTTCTATTTCGGGAAGTTCAAATTAGGCAAATTATATTAGACCTTAATGAATTAACGACGATCCCAAAGTTGGTTTTCGTCAATAATAGGATAGAAAGATTGTCAGTATCGTACAACATGTTGACTTCCATCAGCCGAGATCTATTTTTGTCTCTGAAAAACTCGCTGGAGCATCTGGAAGTGGAGCACAACAGATTGTTCCACTTGCCGGACAGCCTGGCGCAGCTCGTGCGGCTGCGTCATTTATCATTAGCTTACAACCAGCTGGAGGAGTCGCCGGCGCTCCCCGGCCGGATCCAGACGCTCTCGCTCGCCGGCAACTTTTTAACTTCAATACCCTCTGCACTTCAAACGCTCGAACCCGGTTCTATTCGTTATCTCGACTTAAGCTACAACAGGATATCTAATTTATTACCAAACGAATTCCTAGACTGGTCTTCTTCTCTGGGGAATATCAACTTGAGAGGTAACAGGATTGCGCAGATTTATAAAAACGTTTTTCCGGCAAGCATGTCATTGAAAGAGATTCATCTAAGTTTTAACGACTTGTACTACGTGCATCCACAATCTTTTGCGAACGTGACTAGGTCGCTTCGTATCCTAGAATCTTCTTCTACGCTATTTAGTGGCTATTTTCCATTTGAAATCGAGGAAGGCTTAGAGAATATCAGTTGGCTATCGTTCGATAACAACGATTTTCACATTCTCAAGCTGTCCGATGTGGTTGTGTTTCCATTTCTAAAATATTTAAATTTGGATTACAATAGAATTGTAGATATCGTCATAAGTGAAGACTACCGTAATGAATCACTATACCTGAGCAACTTGAGGCTCGCCTATAATTTTTTGCATTCGCTGCACAGCAGAAGTTTCATTTACATGCCAGAGTTAAGAAACTTGGATTTATCTTATAACAGAATCAACAACTTAACTAAGCACACTTTCACAAACTTACCGAACTTGAGATATTTATCTCTTGCGGGTAACATAATCGATTCGATGGAAGCCGAGACGTTTGCTAATTTACCAAAACTGCAAATATTGGAACTCCAGGGAAACAACTTTACGTATTTATCACTGAACTCGTTTCATAACGTATCTAATATAGACGTAACGTTCACGTTGAACGTTAGCAGAAACCGCATCAAGTTCGTAGATGGCGAATCCGCGATATCGGTTAACATATTCGACGGTTCATATAATGATCTCTATGAAGTGCCAAATAACTTTTTTGTTGCGGTCGCGTCCTCTATACGACAGATTATTTTAGCACATAATAAAATTATTCATATATCAAATGAAGCTTTTGGCGATGCAAAATACCTAGAAATACTAGATTTGCATAAAAATAATATCAATAATATTAAGAGAAAGTCGTTTACTGAACTGATATCTTTACAAATATTGGATCTATCATTCAATATTATTTCTCAATTATCTGTCGAACAATTCTATAATTTGAACAAACTTAGATATTTGAAACTGGACCATAATAATTTACGGCTGTTGCCAAGAGACGTGTTTAAGAACACTATCGTGGAGCATTTAGACCTTAGCTACAACGACATGTCGTTGTTCCCGGGCACGGCGCTGTCGCAGATCGGGTTCACTCTGCGCTACCTCGACATGTCGCACAATCGCATCGAATACTTAGACAGTAATATATTCCGCAGCACACAGTTTCTGTTGAGTCTCAATTTGGGTCACAATCTATTAACAGTGCTATCCGATAACACCTTTTCGAGCCTCGGCGGACTACGCCAACTGGACCTGAGCTTTAATTCCATAAAGGCAAACTTCAAGGAGCTGTTTCATAACCTTCCCAACTTGAGGCATTTGAATCTTGCAAATGTAAGCTTAAAGTCAGTGCCTTATCTACCTTTGACAAACTTAACTAGCCTCAATTTGACTTCAAATTACATTAACAGTTTTAAGGAGACTGATGTGAAACGACTAGCGAGTCTTCGTCATTTAGATCTTAGTAATAATCGTCTTACCTCTTTAGTGCCAAAGATGTGGTTCCATTTAAATAATTTAAATACCCTCGACCTGTCGTACAACCCTATTGTAAGAATCACGCCAAATAGTTTCAAATGGTTGACCAGTTTGTCTCATTTGAATTTAAATGGACTTAAATACTTAGACATAGTTGACCAGGATTCCTTCCGTCCCTTAATATCACTTCGGTCCCTGCATATTCAGTCGTGGTCTACTGTTAATCATTCTACGTTCCGAATTTCCAACATCACCTCTTCCCTGTCCTCTCTGTACAAATTAGTAATACATTGGGCTGACGAAATCATGGATAATCAATTACACGGGATCGATGCGAGGAACATTCGATACTTAGAAATCCGAGGATCAAATCTGAAAAGAATATCTGACGATGCTTTTAAGCCCTTCGCGAAAAGTCAAGAGATATTTATAAGGATAACAATGACCTCCTTAACAAAATTGCCAACAGCGTTTATGAGACATTTGGGACAGGTTCCGCAACTTGGGATCGACTTGAGCTACAATCAACTTACGACACTAAATCCAGCAATTTTCTATCCAAACTTCACTAGTTGGAGCCACGTCGCGACCAAGTTGTTGTCAGGTACGTCATATTCACTTATGTGCTGTATTTTTTTTGATGACCGATATCAAAACCCTCGCAATAGTTCGGCGGCCGAGCCGGCTTCGACGTATAAACAAGATAAAGTTTATATTTCATCGTAGATGAATTGTATTTACACAACCTGTCCAGAGCTCAGCTAAAGGAAGTTGAAAACCTGATTTTTTTTACGCTCGTTTACATTTTTTTTAGTCTAACTTAGTCCAGCGCTATACTCGCCTAGTTAGAAACCAACAGGTCATCAAGGATGAGTCATTCTGGCTTCAAACCTCATAATTAAACCCTCAAATTACACAATCCACCTGTAGTTAAACCACTAAATCTCTTTTGAAAACAATTTTAATATTTAATAAGCTTATAATTAACGCTGCAATATCTCTAAAACGAGTTAGGTGATTCATTAAAAATGTACAGTGGCGCGAGTGAACCCCAAGCAAATTCTAGTATTTTATTAAAATTTACTGAGCCTCTCACCACGCAGAATGAGGCGGGCAACTCTTCTTAATGAGTTTTAATTCTTAATACACCACTCGAAACTTTTCTGAGCGAGTTAAATCGTCTGGTGGGATGTATTAATATGTTGCGTAAATTATTTGTTAGGAGGGCTGATACTGACGGGGAACCCGCTGCGGTGCGAGTGCGAGCTGGCGTGGGTGGGCGCGTGGCTGCGGCGCTGGCTGCAGGAGAACGACGCGGGTGCCGAGCTACGGCGCGCCGTGCGCAGCGGCACGTGCAAAGACGCGGCGGCGCGGCGCGTGCCGCTGCTGACGCTGCGCGCCGACGAGGCCGAATGCCACGCCAGCGCGCTCTCAAGCGACGCGCAGCCACACTGCACCACTGTGTACACGCTCGCGCTCGCCATGTCCACCATGCTGCTCAGATGATGTCTATTACACCTCTAAATGCGCTAGTAAATAATTGTAAATATGTTTCATCATCACCAAATCTAATGTTTGCAAACAGAATAGATACATTTTATACACGGTACAATTAATGATTTTTGTAGGTACATGAACGTGTATACATAGGAGGCGAGAGTAATTTTAATGCCTATTTATAATATTTCGATGTGTAAGGTAGATAATTCTAAGGTCGATTAGGTTTTATAGATATTGTAATCAATATTGTATTGACACAATAGATTGCTCACTAAATACGACCATTTTGAAACAAAATAAATGTAATGTAGTAGTTCAGTCACGTTTTTTTGTCATTATTATAAAAAATCGAAGTATATACGTAACCTAAATATCTACGTTAAACGTATCGACCCTACTGCGGCCACAAATTGTTCGCCACACATGTTTTGTAAATTTCCTTTATATTCATGTAAATATGTACAAAAGTAAATATTTTTACATAATTACATTGTTTTATTCTATTTGACAAAGGCACCCTACATTTCTTAAGGTAACAGCAACAGGAATCCAGTCAAAAGTTTCATCACGTTTTAATAATTCCGCTATGTTTCGTTGATCACAAGCGTAGCTTTGTGATTTCAGCTGTGGATACCTAACCCACTTACATTATAATTTTCATTGTGATTTTGCCTCTAGTAACCTAAACATTTTACTAATCCTCGTACTAAACTAAAACCAAATTGCTTACTTTGTATAAGTTGATTGTTGTATAGATACTGAATGATTTGATACACCTAGCAGTTTTAAATTAAAACTACACTGTTTTATATCGATAAACTGTTGAAAGTGGTCTTATATGAATAATGAAATAATGCGGGTCAACTGTTGTACATGTAAATAAAATGGTGAAGGATTAGCGGTGCGATGGGAATAAATCAAAACGTTGCCAATGAATACATTTAATTTCCGAGCTGGCTTTGATTCGGTATCGATTCGCGGCTATTTCGGTTGTTGCTAATGCGCTGGAATTAATTTAATTGGTCTGGATTGCTACGGTTAGTTATTTGTTGGCATTCAAGATAAGTTGGTAGGTAACTTACCTATAACCTGATGAGGTAACTCAATAAGGAGTTTAACAGGATTTTTTTGGGCAAACTTTGGGTATGAACGTGGAAGGTCGAAATCGATACCAATAAAGCTATACCGTACCGTCAAGCCAAATACAAATGAAAGACTTTCGAAAAAAACGTAACTAAATACCTACGCTATGATACAACAGTAAAGTAGACCAATCAAGTCAGCTAGCAAATTAAATAGAACTAAATCAACACACATTTGACACAAAATTTCGTACCGCAGCGAGCGAAACAAGCTATTTCAGGAGCTAACCAAAATAATACATTCTAGTGTCAATTACAACTGTCACAGCATTGCAGAGAACAGCATAATTCAATAGAAACCTCTGTGGAAGTTACAAAGAATAAATTCGTATCTAAAGACACATATTATTCTGCAGAAAGGCGTCTCGCAGCGAACATAAATCTGCCCACTCGACTCTTACGTAGATAATAGTGAATAGTGGAGCGAGAGAGCTCAGAGCCAGTACAACGTGAAGATAGATGTAGTAAATCATTGTTGCGATGTTTGCAATTAACTCGCTACTGTGCTCGCCCACTGTCGCTCTTGACTGGAGGCTAGTAGACACACTCTACCAGTGTTACTTACTAACCAGACGGATAGGTACAAGCTAGCAGCACATTTGGATATGTGTGTGTTCCAGGAAGCTAATCGTTACACTGGTTAAGAATACACGCTGTCCAATAGGGCAATAAAGTATGACTTGAATGTATAACAAACTTTTATTTTGTTCTATGACTAATAGAATATAATAAACACGAAAAAAAACAATACAAACTGATCAGACTTCTAAATAACTTTATAAAGCATATGAGGCTTACGTAAGTATAAGTAAGTAGGCATACCATAAGTACCTCTTCTTACTCAGGTGTTTTCCAAACTTTCAACTGCAAACATGGTAAGAATCAATGACTTTTTTATCCACTACGGGAAAGCTCTTGGCCTGCATCTCACCTGATGGGAAGTGATTATCAGGCCTATCTGGAAGCGAGGTTCACCCGGAATCGTCAACCATAGAGGAACTGGCTACCTTACCTCTAAATGCCGAAACACAACAATGCTGTTAACATTGTTGTTATGGCGACAGACTTAGATAAGATGGTGGTACCTGGCCAAGCGGACTTAGAACAAGCCCTACCACCAACCAAACCGAACAGAAAATTTTGCTTCACTGGAATCGACCCGTGATTTATAATTCAACTCTTGGTAGAATTTCTAGTACATAAAGCACAGGCAGAAGTGAAACGCAATAACACAGCCGTTTCTGAACGGGAAAAATCAAATAAAACTTATCAATATTGAAAACGTTGATGAATATTGATGACCAATCTGAAATGGGTGAACGACTTTTTGTTAATATTGATTCCACTGTTAGTTTTACAATGAAATCCTCAAAACCTATTTGAATATATTACGTTAAAAGTAGATATGTACTAACAGATTGATTTGAAAAGTTACACCAGGCAAAATTGAGGTACATAACTATGTATGTTAGTGGAAAAAGTCGGAAATCGCAAATTCTCTTATTGACCTGCTACTAAGAACGTTGTCAGAACATTCGGGACACTAAAATAATAACAGCTTTGAACTAATCCTGCGGTTATAAAAACGTAACACTTTACATTGGTCCCTGATGACCTCTCTGGAATATTAAGGCTCGTTCACACCGGCGCGACTTGTCGCGCGACGCGACTTTAACAATACAATTTTTAATAAAACTTCACGATTGAACAATTGCCGGTGTCGCGTCGCGCGACAAGTCGCGCCGGTGTGAACGAGCCTTTAAACGTATAAATAAAACTTTTAAATAATAATACTACGTCTCAGTACAGATACACGCACACTTAGCCCAAGTAGGTAACTACCTACAAGACAAGAAACCGCCAAAATAACATGAAAAGGTAATTTTCTATAACTCGTAGGTATCATTTACTTAATTAAAACCACATAAGTGCCATCGGGTAACGACACGGGAACATGCTTTTAACATTATCTATACCTATTGGGGGTGCTATAGAAGAACGCAATTAGACTGTTGGGACACATTTTAGTATAAACGAAGCATAAAATGTAGATAGGATAGACATGGAAAAATAATCATATTGAAAGCCCGTTCACTCGTTCTATGGCTCTCCTGAGCTATTGAAAGTGAGGATACAACACTCGATTGTGTGTCAGGCTTTCTGCTCTGTTGTTTTTTTTTATAAATATTGTTGTTTTACTATTAATAATCGGCGGTAACTGATATTGTGATACACATAGGTACTCTGTCCTGCTTAAATTCATAAAAATCTCAATCTTAGTAGATAATTAAATTAATTTAGAATGATATATCTACAGCTACTGTTTAAGTGTTTTAGTAATATACCGACTTAGATGTTAAAGTTGCGGGTGCAAATCTCAACAAAATAAACAAAATGTTAACATAGCAAAAGTATAATTTGTTTGTAAACTCAGCTCAAAGGTCTTTAATTTGCTCACTTTTGCAAAGGGGCAGTGTCTCTCAAGGGGCCAAACAAGAAAATTTTAAGTGTCAAAACACAGAATTGAATTTGTCAAAAGTCTAATTTAGTAAAGTACGAGTACCAACGTCAACGTCCTTCAGCATCTTATATATTTTTAGTAACGAAATTAGCCACTCGCAGTTGGCATTCATTAGCTACATAGAAAGGTACATATGTAATATTTGCAATTAGAGGGTGTGATATATCTCGCCGGTGACAGCAGCTCAAGAGCCGGCCTCTAATACGCAAGGATTAAATCGGCATACATTCCTACAGAGATTTGGCGAGCCGATCCGCACTGCCTCGCCTCGCTAGGCCCGCGCTTCGCCGCTACACATGGACACTCCTCACGCTCCACAATTTATGACCCCCTCAACACATAAACGGTAGCTTCAGAAAACTGCAAAAAATAACTTCACCGGTCAAACATAATAGGTATGCGAAGATAACTTTCCAGCGTCTGAAATTCTATTAATACTAGAGAAGGATTTTGCACAAAATGTATTGAAAAGTACTCAAACTTTGCGAAATACACAAGAATTTGTTAAATATTCAAGAAGCCAAATCAAAGTAAATTCTCCTTTTGACAAAACGTTTCAGCGGAGACGCGGGCGGTGACCCGAAAATTCGCTCGCACCTCATACAAACACCACTCTCAAATGTCTTCGGTATTTGTTTATTTACATAGTTACCTCGAATGAAGCGTACTCAATTTTGTATACGGTTTTATTTAATTTACCCACATATTTCAAAGAGTAATATATTTTTCTCAAACATGCTTGGAAATTCGACCATTATTTTGACAACCTTCTTCGAGATAAATTCGAAATTGCTGTACTGGTCAAAAACAAGTGACGATGCGGCCAGCAATGTTACTATGAAAATCCATATCTTGTGTAGCGGCCAAATAAATTACTATGAAAACTCATATCTGTCGTGTTATTTAAAAATGGAACACATGACAACCAAGGAAGTAACTTATCAAAGATTTTTTTTAAATTGCGATTTAAAGTAAAGAAGAAACAAATGAACACATTGGCGTGTGAAAAATTATCGTTGTCCGTCATTGATTCTGGAATTTATAATTAATTTACTTTGTTTGAATTTCCGCGCATTATGTGAGAAAAGCACTATTCAAGCGTTGGCCGCAACCAGGCATTGATGGACTCACGTATGTGTGCCTCGGCTACGCCTTTTCACGATCATCCATCAATGCTTGAGTTGCTGGCCTCGACAGAAATGTACTAATATGTAACTCTTTTATGGTGAGGGTGACACATTATTATTGATTACAATAACGGGATGTAAGTAAAGCAATTAGGAACCTATTGTGGCGACAAGCCACAAAAGTCAAACTACGACAAAATAGAAACTAGCACAGCTGCTAACAACCAGTCAGATTGTGATCGGCTAATCCGATATCAATCATTTTATCCTCCAAATTTTATAATCATAACGCAGCATAGCATTTAAATCCGTTCGACGTTAAATTTTGCCCAACATTTACGAGCCAGTGCGCCCAGCATGGAACGGGAAATTAGTACCGGTGCTTTGCGTATTATTTATTGTTGAACGGATCACTGCGGTTGGTGGTACTCCATCAATTTTCACATTGTGCTACTGCCATTCAAGGATTTCAGTAATCAAGCTCTAGGTCACTCACTGTTGCTACTAATGTAGGTATGTAAATTGTTGAGAATTTATAGTTACAGTATGTTATAATGTAGGTGTATAAAGGCATTTCGCGCGTGCGTGCGAAGGCACTGAAGTCCCACAGGAGATGGAACTC
The DNA here is from genome assembly GCA_914767815.1 of Eupsilia transversa. NCBI lineage: Eukaryota > Metazoa > Arthropoda > Insecta > Lepidoptera > Noctuidae > Eupsilia > Eupsilia transversa. Next base: position 7,597,594 of record OU611880.1, read on the forward strand.
GGCTGGTACGCTACAATTACATTCCACATACGCTACCAGAATCGGCAACAAAGGTAACTCCTAGTGAGGAACGACTGTTATTCAATTTAATACCCTTATAGCACATTAATATACCACGTTTGCTTTATTTATTTAGATGACTCGACATTTTTATAACAAATTGTATGTTCCTAACTAAAGCTCACTAAGCCGGCAAACGAAACAATATTTTCTGCTATGAATAGCAAACACGAAAATTATACAAATCATAAGCTACATTAAATCCGTTTTGAATGAATTCATTTCAATGCTGACGAATTGTAATCACTAACGGTATTTGATGTTACTATACACTTTACATACATAGAGAGGATTTAAATACAATGTTCACCCTTCTCTCAGAATAAGCATACTTTTCACTTAAAACTTAACTTGAGCGAAATCCAGAGCTAATTCAACTCTCAAGAAATCCTTTAATTATTTGCATAGCTTATTCAAAAGTCGTCCTAAATTACTTTTCTTCTCAAAAATACTAAGGGACAAATTGGAAGGGATCGCAAGTCGTTCAGTAATGTTTATAGTTAAAGCGAATTATGTTATAAACGGCAATATCGAGGGGCGCACTAGTTAAACACTGGGAACCTAATCGTTTCGATTCCAATAAAGAAATGCGAATTGAAACTTGAAAGAAGGATAGTCTCGGGGCCCGAATGTAATTGTCCGCGCTCGAAGCAAACGATTTCTTTTGCTTATTGCCTTCGAGGGTTTCTTGCAATTCTCTTAATGTTATTCTCTGACAACTGAATTTTATGACAGTAGAACAAGGGAAAGGTATTGAATGAATTGAGAAAAAGTTATTCTTGAGGAAGATACTTTGAAAGCTATTTAACCAGAAATATAGTTTCAATCATGAAAATACACTGGCTCCACATTTACATAGCAGTTATAATGTATGTAGTTGCTGCACAGCATTAAAAACTTATATCCAACTGGGTGTTGATTATCGAAAAACGCTCAACACAAATGGCAATATATTTGAAACTTATATTACCATTATAATGTTTGCCCATAGGGCACATTGTATTTGATAGAAATGTTACGCTGTTAGTAGATGTACCTTCAAAAGATTTACATAAATAAATATTTTGTTTGTAAATCGTTATGAGTCAATGTATTAGTACCTAGTAGTAGATTTATGTATCAGTTCGTCATCGTAATGGACATTGTCAATTCTGACAAAGTCTATGTAGCGAATAGCGTTCATAAATGAAAATTAAATAACACATTTAAAAATAATGGTAAGTAAATTAGGGTAAAATACTGTAGTTATTCAAAAATTGTATAGCAAAAAAACTTGTTTTAAGTCTATTTATATATCGGTTTATGTAATAATTTTATCCTCTTTAAATATTTTCGTAGCCGGTTGCAATATTTTAAGCATGATTTGCAAATTAATTTCAAAGATAAATCGCTTTTTATATTGACTTAAAAAAATATGAATACCGTTTCACTGAAAATAAGTCGATTCCGGTTGGAAATATCTGCGGCACACAAACACGACCGTGGCACGGAATCATTTTGCGTGCTTTAAATAAATTAATGGTATAAGTTAGTTAAAGTTGGACGCCGAGAGTTCTGGCCCAGCGATGTCTATTTATTTGTGTAATTAATATAATTAAGAGAAGTATAATTGTACGTTTGCTAAACTTTCTCCTTCAGTTATATTAAGCAAATGTCTTTAAAATCTGTTTTCGCTCAAAAGCTCGAATAACAGAATGTTCATTTGAGTCGCGAGGCAAAGGAACAAAAAGGTTGTCTTAGACGAATTGCTTTTTTTATAGTGTTTTAAGGGTTCAGTAATTTATTTAATTACTATTATAACTTCTTTTTCTTTATTTCTTTTTCAATACAACATAATGTTTACATTTTATAAAATATGTAAAAAAATATTTTTTTTACCCTACCAACGTCGGGAACAGGGTTCAAGCTGCCGACGGTCAGGGCAGGGTCTAGAGAGAGGAATCTCCTCACTATGCGTGCTGTCTCCAGGAGTACTACTTTCTGAATCAAGCCCTTGGCAGCCTCCTGAGCTGTTTGTCGATGCTCTCCGCTATTAGGCCATTAACCGTAATGGTTATCGGTACAATGATTGCAGAGTTCGCGTCCCACATGGTGACAACCTCGTGTGCTAGTCAAGATACTTGTTTTTTTGTCATTCTCAGCTTTCACGAGATTCTCGTCATGAAGGACGGCGATATCAATAATTATAGACATTGCACGGCGCTCTCGTCGAACTATCACCTTATGAGCTTTTCACGCAAACGTCAACAGCTTATTTTACTTTTTCCATTGAAATATAATTGAAATACTTAATTATTAACAGTATTTTTATGTCAAGTTCAGATTTTTTATTTCCGCTTATCATGAATGCGGATCCAGTAAGTAAACGTTTTACCGGGAAGCAGGTAAAGGAACCATTGATTGTGTTTGAGTATTGAAAGTTGTACAAATGGTTATTGAATTTGATTTCTGAGAAGTAAATTAAAGTCTAATTTCTATAGGTAGGTAATCAAACAGTTGTTTGTAATATAACTCGAATAATTATTTTGAATACTTCAGGATATTTTCTACATTTTCTTTTTCGTGACATCCGCTTGTCAGCTCGGGGAGCGGACTCTCTTAAACTTTTTTCTTCCTAATACAAATCAATGCTTGCCACATATTCTTGCCATTATGCGGACCTAAACATGCTAAACCCTTTTATGTTAATGCCTTTGCAGTACTATGCAAAATAACTAACAATTACCAACGTTACAGTACAGAAAGTGCCTGCATGCTTTCAACAAAATGCAACATACCGCACAATGTGATAATTTTGTACTAAAAATTATAGAAATAATAAATTAATATTAATAGATTGTGATCTCTCATAAGTCAGTACTTATCCGCCTACATCGTAGACCTGAAGTAGAAAACAAAGACAAGAAGGACCAACAAAGTAAGGGCAGTTCAATAATAATCTCAAACAACATGTAATCTCTTAAGAAGTCCGCCTATAAAAACCAAGATTGTTTCACTTACTCATCAGAGTAACAAGATATTAAGAAAACAAATTATAGAAGTTAGTGAACAACAAGAGTCGTGCATCGAATACGATATTATAAGTAGGTAGGTATAGCAAAACTATTGGAACAGACTATTAGGTAGATGTCCGAGCTATCCAGCCCGTAAGACCCGTTCGTTCAGCCTCCACTAAAACCTGATGGCGCAGAACGAAACGAAATGAACGACCGATGACTTTCGTTTTCTTATAATTCTTTGTATTGTTCCGGAAAATACTGAGCTACTTGACTTGCTACCTGATCTAACGACAACCCTCCTATTTCTTTTATTGTATTAGGAAATATACAAGTTGATATTACACAAAAGCGATAGTAAGCGAAAGGGAGGCGGAAGCGGCGACTGTGATTTAAAACGGGACTTCCATTGATAAAATTTTATTAGAAAGCCGTGGGATCGAGGTGGCTGCGGAAGAAAATGGATTAGATTGTATTACATATACCTAGATATTTATTACCTTGGGATTTTCTGCGAATTCTTTGTACAGTAAAGAGTAAAGTGTCAAAGAAAAACTAAGAAAAATTCTACGGAACAGAAAAGCATGCGGGCTTATAGTAACCACAAATGTGTGAAAACATTCTAAGAATTGTAAGGTGAACCATCCGACAACTCATAACAATTTAAAAGATCATACAATTATGTGCAAAGTAACTATGACATTATTGCACTGCAAGAAACATGGCTGTTACCAGATAATATTCACTTCCTATGCAAAATAGGTACATATGTACATAATGCTCCTTTGAATAGATTAAGCCTTAATAATAGAAACCATGCTCAATTGATGAAGTATCGTCAATTATGTGATGAATGCCAACGTATATTGAACACGCAACGTGCTGTAAGACGTTGCGTGTTCAATATAATAACGCATTCATATGCATACTGGGTCTGCCCTGGTGGTGTAGTGCATCATGTTTGCCGAAAACAGGGTTTTATTGTCATGACAAAGTCATGAGAAAGTCGTAGGCCTCCTTTATGACCCGAATAGACAAATCTGACAATTTATGGAATGGCTATGTACCTACGAGGTAAACTATAATTCATATTCCAGCTATATACTTGCTGTTATGTAATATATATTGTTTTGTAATAACTTAATAATAATTTATGATTAATGAATAATAATAATTTACGATTAATGAAAAATAATAATGTATAATCTGGTTTAAATTTTATATTTATACGGATGTATTCCTGAAATAAAAATGTGTTGATTTGATTTTTAATTTATGTATTATTTAATTAATCGCGGTTAGCAAGTTATCAGTAAATGTTAAAATGTTTTAGTTACTTTCAGCGTGAAGCACGATTCTCATTATCACTTTATACACAGTAGCACGTCATTTATTTTAAAAATTCGTAAGTAATGCGCAAATATCAATACAAATTACTTATTCGTAACAACCCCACAAAGAACATTAACCCTCGAAATTTTAAGTAAAGCTACTGTAATTACACAGTACAATAAAGCTCTTTATGATAGCTATGTAAATTCCAGGAAACGAACAAACCCTTTGGATGAATATTATTAATATTCAGTAGTACGGCTGTTATCAAGATAACTGATTAAGTGGACCGTTCATTCGCACTGACCCACGGCGGTACTGAATAAAGACAATGGATATAACTTTGAAGGTTTTCGCAGTGAGTGGTCGATGTCATTACCGTATTGGTTTAGGGCTGACAGGCGGAAGCTCTCGAACAAACAACATCGCCCGACCCAATGGACGGGTATAGATACGCAGCTGCCTACACGCCACGCTCGCGCCAGTAGTCGCCACTCACCACCAATAAACGGCCATTTGCCACCAACAAAATATCAAACCCTTTGAGTTTTTCGCTGTAACGTTCCGTTTGAGCACAGTTGCACTCAGCAATGACGCTATTTTTTATTTTAACATTGTGATGACATTAATCGGAAAAGCTTTTTAATGAGATTAAATATTTAGTTGATATTTGTATACAGTTGCTTCGAATACAGCTTTTATAAAAGATTTAGATTGAAAACAATAGTAAACTTTCAAAATAAAGCTTCTAATTTCGATCTGTTGTTTATTCTATATTTACGATCATTTGCAAAATATCAAACCCTTTGAGTTTTTCACTGTATCGATCCGATTAGGTACAGTTGCACACAGCAATAAAGCTATTTTATTTTTACCATTGTGATATTTTTAATCGGAAAAGCTTTGATGAGATTAAATATTTAGTTCATATTTGTATTCAGATAATTCGGGTGTTTATTCTCTTTGGAGGCAGACTCTTTGTTTATAAAGAAACAGGTACATACTTAATATTATAATTATGTGCCGTCTATCACTTGGGACCTCATTATTATAAGTAGGTTAACGACACAGCACGCCTCTGCTTATACCTTCGGGGATCATAGGCTTGACAGTTATGATGTAGTTGTGTCATATTTAATTAACATAACTGTCGATGTCCCGAGGCTCCCGCACACAAACACTCACGTAACGCTTCACCGTTCATTCAATAAAAAGGGCTCGTCGCTCATCAAAGTAATTCATCAATGAACGCTGAAGTTTGGCCAATCAAATGGGCGCTATCGCGTAAAATTGCAAAGTCATCCATCACGATTATTGCTTAAATATGAGTAGGTATAACACGTCATAACAACAATGGCGCTTCACTGTCGAGGAACGCCATTCCTAACGACACAAATAATGATGTAAACTTTATAATATTACATTCGACAATAAAAAATCATGTGTAGAATACCTAAATATCAAAAGTTCATAATATCTATGGGATAAAAATAGTCTACAATTCTAACAATTCACTGAGGGAAAGGTCTTGAACTAAAATTAGAAGCAAAGTGAAATCAATAAGCGACTACAAATATCTTTGTACCTCCCTTTTGTCAGGAGCCTCATTTGTCGCAATCTGTTCATCGAAATTACTCTAATCTAATTACGAGTGAGCGACGACAACGAAGGAAAAATAATAAAATTACTCAATTCTCCCGTACTCACTTGTAGATTTACATATGTAAGGAGTTTACACAAATTCGTAACTTTGGATGATTAAAAAGGGCGAGGAACTCTCACACGCGTGAGCTTCATATCAAGTAAGATAATTACAAAATGAATTGTTAAGCTGGCTTACACGTTACTTACTTACTGAACCATTACAATAAAATTGAGAATAAAGTCATGGTGTTGAAAGTTTGTATGAAGCTGCTGTAAATCCTTGGAAACACAGAATTAATTTACTAACTTGTCTCCCTCATATTGGTACTCCTACGTATAATTTTGCCAACATTCAACATGCATGTCTCATCATCTCAAATTTAATAGCGTAAATTTGTTTTCGTCACATCCTTAGCGAAGACCTATTTAATGTATGTGACTCTTTAATTCACAATATTTTTTTCCACTCATGAAACAAAACGGGAGACGAATAAATAAGAAAGCTGGCGAAGTATTTTATCTTCCTCATAGGTACGTATATAGTAGTATCTATATTAGTTACATCCGTGTATAGCCAGCATTGTTCGCTATTTATTGACTCGTGTGAAATAATACATGTGCTGCTCAGACACAATGCCTGAAACGTTAGAACCCTATCAGGTATCATGCTATCATCTCAGACGTTGATAACTACAATTTATAACAATGACAAATTGTTGGACCTTCCTTCATCCCCGCCGCAGGTACTTCGACCTACACTAATACTTTGTAATTAATAACGTTTGCTCTACTCAGAATACAGCTGCTTTAGGTATAAACCCGAATTAATATGAATAAACTGTATGATTGTTTCGTTAATATTTGTGCCGGATTATTCAACAGTACCATTGCGTCATTAAAATTTTTAATCAAAAATACTTATGTCTCCTGTTAATGACGTTACGTTTTATTGAAAATATTTCATGCCTGAAATATATTTACTCTTTTATTACCATATGTTTTTGGAATTACATTTCTGTTGCGAAATATATAAAGGTATTTATAATAAATACGACTGCACTGTAAGCACTTCTACAAAATCTAGTTCTGCTTGTAACTAGAGTGGCTTATGACCTACATATGTGACATTCTTTCGACGCTACGAGAAAAGACTTGGTTTGAAGAAAGCTTTAAACGAAGCGAACGGAAAAGAATTCGTGTAATGAAATCAACTGGCTGCAGACAAGCTTTTGTAATGTCATATACATATTCCTGATTCGATCAACGGGGCATACTTTCAATCCGACTGTCGTCACCGATTGATTGATATCTGCGCACACACGCGGCCGTCAGACGCACACGTACAAATAATGGTCATATGTCTCTGCCAAGATAACGCGCTCCCCAGGTACGATGATCGCGAGTTTTTGTTTGGCGTGTGACAAAGAGAAAATTGATAATTCATCAGAAGGCTCCATTGTTGCCGAGTGGTATTTGATGGGGTAATTCAAAAGGAACAATTTATTTTATTGCTCTTTGTTTTTACCTCACTTCACAAACATTGTGTGTAATGTGAGTGTATGTGTTATAAGCGCGCAATATTATGAAAAGGTTTATGTTAAATATAAAAGGTGAGTTAACTTACTCGTTCACTCGGTATGAAATTCTTGTACGATGTAGCTATATGTTGCTACTGAGGGAGGAAGTTACACGAAATATACCAAGCAGCAGTTCCATTTTTGCAGTTCCTTTGAAAGTAGCAATTTTATCTTCAAAGAAAATCACAAACGGAACGCCGTTCGACTCGAATGTCGAACATAACAGGCTGATCGATAAAACTAATATCAAAACTTGCGACTATCTTTAATATCTTTGACACTGATTGTTTCGTAGCATCAAAGACAGACCGAACGCCGCTCACAAAAACATCAAGTTTAAAAACCATTAGCAAGCTATAAACAAATTTTTCTTTTCGTTGCTTTAAAAATTCTAAGCACTAGGTAATGGAAGTTCAAGATGGATGACAGCACGACCGGAATGTACGTATTACATATTCATCATTTTACATAAAACCAAGTGAAGAATGCAAAAACATTATAGGGCTCAAATATATTTTACGGACATTAATATCAGATAGTTCGAAATAATTGCACATGGGATTTAAATTCCGGTCAGTGCACAATTTCAGTCACTTGCAACGAAATATCTAGAGAGTACAGAAATATGCATAAACTAAATACCTACGAATTCCCAAGATACGTAAATAGGTAAATAAATATCAAAACTTGCACGATCATGTATAATTACCGGAACTAGTATGTTACGTTGTAGAATGTAGGTTCATCCTTATCTTAAGGCGGCACTACATAAAGCGAGAGCCGCCGTCAGGGCCGGATTAGAAGCGTCGTTTTGTGTGCACCTGCTATACAGAGATGAATTTAGGCGGCTGACGAGAGCGACACCTGTCTCATGCGAAATAATACGCTACTTATTCGCCGGTGAAATATGAAATTCTTCGCGGAGGATTATCTAGCGAAATACCTGCGTTGTCATAAGACATGATATCTACATCACAGTGACGCGCTATGTTGCTGTAAGGAACTCGCAACCCCACAATTTCTGGTATTCGTAAATTTTTTCTCAACTTCATGTTGTTGTTGTTATGTATGGCGACGCTTCATGTAATTTATACGTCTTTATGTGGCGTTACAGTTTATGTGTTATTTCGCGAGCTTGTGAAGTGTCGTCATCAATCTACATAAAGGTTTTAGAACTTAATGTTGTGTTTTTAATGTGATGAAGTAAGGAGTACGTAAAAGATACGTAGTACCTAGGTAGCTACGTGTGATTCTGTTAACGAAGAGTTAACGAGTTATAACTTTCAAATATATATAAGTTGTGGCTTGGTAACATGATGTGTCTTTAACTATGTAACTACTAAACTAATTTTCTTACAAGTTGTTCAATATGTTATGCGGCTCACCCCTCAAATTCCCTGTAATCCGCTAAACGAGCAATATACCAAGATAAGACACTCGACTCTTTTACTTCTTCTTCAACCTTGTTAAGCCTCGGTCTATTGGCATACCTGCTCAAAGTACCCTGTTTGATAACTCACATGTTTTCATGTTTGTTTTTATCTTATCAACTTTAATTATTATTAACAGCAATTTGAAATAATGTTGGCTTGGATGTAATCACGTTTAATTATTGTATATTGTTTAATACAAATATCATCCATACGTACTCTTACATAATAGAAAAAGGAAGCAAGCGAAAAAATCCCGTTGAAAATACATGCAACACGGCGTAGTACATTGTTCCGTACGTGAGGCATTGTGGACGTGGACGCTCATGTTATCCATTACGGTAACGAAGTTCGCGCCAGATTCATTAGAAAACAATTCATCAGCCACCGCTGCGCTCTCTAACTACACCTTTATATTTAATTGAAAAATAAATTAATACCTACTGCAAGTCTCGGAAACGATTGATGTAATTTTCCATTTTAAGTCCAGCGTGTCTGTTCCAAGGAATTTCATTTATCGTTTAATCTACGGAGCGTCAAAAGTATTTTTGCGCTCATGGATGTTTTTCAACATGATAGTACAGGTATTGCTTGCAGCGTGCAATACATCGTAAAAAGTAATTAAATCGTAAAGAGAAGAATTAATTTATTTCTTGTTTTACTGCGAATACGATATTTCATTAAAAAACGTAATATTGTATTGCGTAGTTAATTACAGTTTCTACGAGCTCATACCATAAATGCACTAATTGTAATGCAGTGCGCCAAACATTATGCTAACGATACCTATTACAATTATTCTGAACACGATAGCGCGTCGATGTATTGACTTCACGATGATGCAGTGAAGTAACTTTAGTATAACAGAAGCGCATATTTTAAACTATACACTCGTATATCTGACAGTGGTCTAGTTCATGCGACAGAAAGTTTGTAACTTAACAAATGTAAAGTTGAGCGCACAAACGGGACGGCCGTATGCATTTAGTAGAAACTTTTCGCTTTGTAAGGAAAGTGTTCAGTTTAAACCGTGCGCTCGCCTACCCAATATCCGTCGCGAGTGAACATCGCGTCGCGTGTGTATTCAGGCGCGGCGAGGCGCGGCGCGATTGTGTCGCGGCGCCGACTCGACGCACGCCGCCGATAACAAACTGCAGCCCGCCAAGCTTATTGTCGCGCGCACTGTTCTCTGAGCCATTGTATACTCTTAAGTTATTCAAAGTAAATATTATTTTGTTTTTACCATAAAGTTTTATTGACGACACTGAGCGTCCCCCACGCCACGAAATTCCCCGATGAGCCGGAGTTGGCTCGTTAAGTTGTTGTATGTACGCGGGAGGCGGTGTTTGCGCGCCGCCCTCAAAACCAGCAAACAGTCTCAAGTTACACCCTCGCAATCTCTGAAATAAACATGCGACGAGGCCACTACTGCTAACAACCTTAGCAACTCAGGCCGCGAGAGCTTTACTAACTCCAGTCAGAGGATTAATCTTAAGCAAGATTCCGCTCATGTGTGTAACTAACTTAAATTACGATCAAATATTAATGTGAAGTGTTCTCCCGAACAATACAACGTTGCCGCTTTGTGAATTAATTCTCAGAAAGATCCAGCGGCGAAATTGTTTTCAGTTACCTAACCAACCGCATGTGCATACTCGTGTGTTTAGCTACGTGTTCGTACATCGGGTAATATTTGTGTAAGTAAGCAAGAACCTTTATGCAACGGTGTAAAAAGCATGTTGCTATGCCAACCATACCGCCGTATTAATGCAATTCAAAGAAAATTTTATTAATTTGACCGTTCTGTTGGCACAGTGAGCGATAGGTTTCTGCTTCCGAACGATTCAAAATATTTGTATGTGTATAGTTAACAGGAGAAATATCTAAACTGAAGCAATCTCTTCTTGAAAAAAATAGTAAGCAAACTAACAACTAACGAGATAGAAACGAATCATTCAACTATAAACAAACAAAGAAGAAGTTTATCTCAGAAACGTAGTCCAACATAAGTATGAAACTATTAAAATACTTGGCTTTTTGATAGGAACCTACTAAGTTAAGACCGGAGTGTTAGGAATGCATTCCGAAAAAGCAATTAAAATAATCATGTAACCACAATTTAAATTTTAGTGAGTGAAAACGGCGAGGCGAGATAAAGAATTTGTTACAAGTTAGAGGCCGGCAAACTCCTAGGGGCTAATTACATTGTTACATGACAAAACTTTTGGGTCGGCCGAAGTTTCTTTACGTTCCTTGCTCGGCTTAAGCTCTGTTGAGACTAATAAAATCACCTCTGCATCAGAGAACATACAATGTTATTGAACAGCTGATTTAATATTAACTTTGAGCACATTATTTAGCAGCCGGAAACAAGCGACTTTAGGGGTCATTTCTGCGTGCCACTTGTATTGTTTATCATCTTCTTGTTCCTTCGTTTGGTTACGACAAGTGCATTTTGTTTGTTTGGTTATGTTCGATTGCTCATAAATTATTATTATTACGAAATCAGCTTTCGCTCTCCAGTTCGGTAAAACACGTTGTTTTGATTAATAAATTACCATCTTTACACCTTTAATGAAATAACATTAAATGTAAACATATTTTAAACGTGGGCAATCAAATATAATTACTTAAATATTGATTGGATATCCGCAAATATAGGATAACTACTACATATTATTATGTGATTAGTATCGTGAGGGATTTACGTCATTATTATAACAATTATTAATAATGTCATGTCCGGCAACATATTATGAATTTTAATTAAACTGCATTATCACATAAATTCGACAAAAACAAATATTGAAAATTATTTGATTCCGACAAAACATCATATTCAAAGGAACATGTTTAATTAGCAAACCGCAGTAACAACACAACTCGGATGCTAAAGCTAGTTTTAGAAGTATAGTGACCTATAGGCACTATAGCGTAACCATTCCCTAACCCGTTAATTCAGATCTCGTTGAAATCGACAGGGCGGAACCATTCCGAAATTACTGTTCAATGACTCGTCGTGTTTTCGCCGATGCTTCAAGCATTTTCTTGGAGATTAAAAACCGACTCAGAAAGAATTTATGTTTGCCCTTTTTCTCAAAAAAAACATCATTTATTAAAATGGAAGATTGTAATTGACATGCTAATATTATTTTACGACATCTTGACAATTACTGAGGAAATCTCAAAATGCGGAATACGAATATTAAAGAAACATAGATCAGTTGGCCTTTTGCACGGAAGTTATAAAGGTCAACTAAGGGACGCGGGTCAAACGGGTACGTAGGCGGCGGACTTCCGACCAGTCACTACTCACGTCGTCAACTATAATAAACGGTGAATTTTGATTAACCTTGTGAACACGAATGGCTAGAACTAACCGAATTTCATGAACAAGCAATAATTTAAAACGCCTAAAATATCTAAGGCCTACATAAAATTGATTCTTTCACCAAGGTTTTTATAAAGCGTTTAGTTCACAAAAATATTTATCCAATCGGGTAAATGGTTAATTAATCTTCCCATTCCAGGTCTGGGAAATTGAACACCCGCCACAATTCTTTCTAAAGGCCGAACAAATACACAACGTTGGTGGATAACGAGAATATTACCTGAAGAACGTACTTTGTAAAATATAGCTTAGATATTTAGGTTATTGATGATATGAACGTCTACAACTAAGTAGCCCAGATATTTCTTTTATAAACACTACTGCTGTTAACCAAAAACACGGTAAAAACGGATCTTCAAAAGGTAACAGTGTCCTAGGGACAGGCCTGGAACGTCTTAACGAATAATCGAGGTTTTTATTTCCAATAGGTATATTGCACCTAGCATGTAAATATCTTGATTGCGAATGCTCTATTGCTACGAGTCGTAGTAATGATACTAGTGCTACGACGTAGCTGACGCCATTGTTCCAAGGCTACGCCAGCGACGCTGTCGTAGCAGAAAAACTTATCCGCTACGCGTTACGAATCAAGTTTTATTGAACTTTGTTAGGCATCGACACGTGCACCATGCAGCCTGGTTTTATCTGAGACTGTTGAATTTCAGTGATAATAGTAATTTCATGTTGAAGACAATACTTTATTTATTCTTTTAATTCGTATAAAAATCTCTTAAAGGATAGAGTTATTTAAGACAATTTCAACCCTATGGCTAATTACAGTCGGTTTCAATTCCCACCCCGGGCAAGTTAGGTTAGCTAACTTTACCACGCTGACTCAAACCCGACATTCAAGACCACCGAGAGGTGGTTTATAATAATTTTACAGTAAAATATTGGGTCCTGTTGATATACCTGATTGCGTCAAAGTGCTGCGGTGTATCTTTGCACACTAAATTGATTCGCCCCTTCTAATAGGAAGCGTGAGGTTGGAGCCGTTTCCCGATGCGTTCAATCTCAGTATTATGAATACAAATTGAATGTAATTCACCGCTGATCTGAGAATTTATACAGAATACAGACTGTTATATACCGGTCATACATAGTTACTATATACATGTACTAAGTAATTTAAACAGTATAACGTGATGTTAACTGTATAATAAAATAAAAGGTATGCCGCTTGATCATCAAAGTTTTAATTGACAATCTCTTCAGAAGATCTTATTTAATTACAGAATGCTTACCAAATGTAACGTAAAATCAAAAGGCCTCGAAACTATTCGGTAATCAAAAGGTTTATTACAAGACTGAAAGAGTTAGGGCAGTATGGCCTACCTATGATTATTTTTCTCTTCGCCAGATTAATTGTCATGATGTACGCTGTTTTTATAACCGACTGCCAAAAGGAGGAGGAAAACACATACGCTACGAACATAGATGTTCGTAGCGTATGTGTTTTTTTTAATATATGTCCTTCAATATTTTCGTCAATCGTGGAAGGATATAAATAGTACATTATGATACAAGTGTGCGGTGTTGGTCACTACAATCGAGACGGTACTGTTCGCGATAAGGTAGCCGAAAGTGTAATGATCAATGCACACGCGTTTCATACGACGCTTTTCAACACACTTGCGACGAAAAAACAGACTTGTTGTAATAACCTAGGCTACAATAACGTGACTATAAAGATTACACACACACGCACACACATTTAGACATTTAGATTTATAAAGTTCAACTGACCTGTGTTGCCAAGGTACCGACTATCCGAAGCTTCTTTTAAAAACTTTTCTACGTCGGTTGGTGACAATACTTTAGATTTCGTATTTTTGATAATAATTAACCACACAACAAAAACGATAACAAATATTTATGGGAAATGGCGCGCTGATTTTGTTTTTTTCGCTAGCGATGCGCGCGAAAATGAAGGCACTGGCAAAACCGCTGAACAGCCTATATGAAAAATATAATAAATACAAAAAATGTTTTGAATAATTGAAATTGAATAAATTTTTGTAGTAAACTACAAAGATTTATTCTTCATTTTATAAACTACAAAGAATAAATCTTTGAAGTAAACTACAAAGATTTATATGTTACAATTTGATTTGATCATTTATTCATACAGAACAACTATTTTTGTTCTCATAAAATTAGAAATCATTTAAAAAATATGAGAGTAAATCGTAGTTGTTTACTCTTCGTCGTTTTAAGTGAACGTATACATCAATCGTTGTAGTTATAACTTGAGGGTATGGATTAATTTTATAAAGAAAACGTAAGTAAGTTAAATTAATGGATACCCTCAAATTATAACATCTATCGATTAGACAGAGACGTAAAGATAAAGAGACTCAGACACAGAACAGATCACATAAAACAGACACAGTACATACAAATTTCTTCGCAATTCTAATGGGCTCGCTGGCTCGCTCGGCAAACTATGAGTATGACGACGTTCGGTAATGCGATGGATGGTTCGAATCCAAGTGGAAACAATGAACTCTTTTTTAAGTATTCTTTAGATTCTTCGTAACGAATTCAATGTTGTAGCAGTGTAAAACTTAAAAACGCTGTCTTTGGTTATTAATTTTCTTTTGACTTCCAAAATTAAAGTTATTTTTTTCACTTTGTAGTGTTTTTTATAATAAATTGCGCGTCTAATGACGTTTGGACTTCTAATAATGTACGCCTTTTTTATATAAATGAGCTTCTTTTTAACTTTATTGTATTTTCTCAAAGTTAGTCGCAGTAACATATCTAGGGTATCCCGACTAAATGGGTAAGGTTAGAACTGTGACCAACTACGCTATATTCAAGTTGGTAGCAGTTACTATTGGCTATTTACTATTTTTAGGACTCCAAAATGGGAATTATTTGAGGCTCACCAAAAGGGGCGCATTTGTCCATTTATATTTTTAAGAAATCAAAATGGGATTTATTTGGGGTTCGATTAAATACATATTATATGCCTTTATTCAAATGTACTGTAATTAATTAATTGACACTATGATGTTTTAGCCGTCGTTGTTTTAGCACGTTCGCATCAACAGTTACAAATGTTGCAAATTTCCAAAGGACGTCAATGAAAAGATTTGTATGTGTTTCAGATCCATTGGATCACATCTCACACTGCGCAAAATGCATTTACCTATAAATTATACAAATCATGAACATAAATCGTGGTATTATTAGAGGCATAAACTGCGTAGTTTATCTCTTTGCCAATCGTCGGAAATTAGGTGGTAGGTCTGAACGATGAATGTGATCATCACGGTTAATGTGAAAATTAAATCTGATAACGTATCACAATCAAGTATCCTTTGTAGCGTATTCGTAAAAAATAAATAATTAAGTTCCTACCTATGAATCCAATGTTTCTTATTTTGGGGGCCCACGTTGTAGTGGTGCCTATTATCTCGGAGCAGCACAAATTATACAAGAAACTCCCAAAATCACTCGTCACTCGCGCTCGCACTCCTCAGCTTACATACAATCTGAATAATAGATCGATACAGGTATTTCGGCTTATTTGTATCTATATAATACCAACCCAAAATTCTTAATTGTTCCAATAAACTTCGGACCATCTTTACGTTAAGAATTAACTTAGTACAATGTTCCAAGAAAAAGAGACTTTTATAATCTAAACATTCTATTAAAAAATAGGATGTCATCATTTACAAAATATATTAAAACCGTATTTTTCTTTTGTCAAATATAAAGTATTAAGTTAATATTTCGGGAGCAAGTTCGACGCCTCCGAAAAGGCCACTGAATAATATTAATAACCAAACAACGTCGCCACGTCGGAGGCTGCGGAACTTAATTTGCATTCTTGAATCAAAATGTTATTGTAATTATGTAGGGTCAGATAATATTGCCCTGTGGCAGTGCTCGTAACATTCAAAATGTGTACCTTAACTTCACTAGGTAGTAACTTTGTTAGCGATGCTGTGAACTATGTTGCCTTGCCTTTAATATTTAACAACCAAAATACGAGTATGTGGCTATGACGCCGGAACCGAGATATTCGCTGGTGTTTAATAAAATAGCATGATTTTTGTTTAAGAACTTACTCAGAACGAGTTATTCAGGAAGAAGGGTAACTTAACTACCAATAATATACACAGCAGAATCCTACCTCTTTGATAATGCCAATATTAGACTAATTAATATTATTTTCGTATAGCTAATAAATTAGATAGAAGAAACAACTTGAAAAAGGTCATTCTATATTTGTAGGTACTGCGTTTATAATGTAATCTTGTTCTCATTATTCATACTCATGAGAATTTTTAGACGTCTATTTTCTCGAGATAAACTTTGGCCTCAAAGAAAATGTCTCCCTATTTTAATATTTTGTCAAAGAGACTACTACTGTAATGTCGCAGAGTCTCGCGTAATGAAATACCAAAAATATTAAGATGTGAGCGTATATGTAACGAGAGCTTTAATATTAAGAAGATAATTATGCTCATTTAGCCAAGAAAGTATTTACGTATGGTTTGATAAATACGATATTTATCAGCTAACCAATTGTAATACCATTACTACAAAAGCATTAAATTCTCAACTTACTATTGTAACGTAATAACACCGGACACCCAGTACACTTAAACTCGTTTAGAGCACTATACAGGAATCCTAGCCGTCTTGCAAGGCAGACTCACCCCGGGGATAACATTACAAAGGCCTCAGTGTCGGGATGTAAAGGAGCCGACTGACCGGGGCCCCTTTGCCCGCCGTCCCACGGTAACGCTGTCCACACAACCATTAAGATATTAAGGAACAATGTTAAACTGAAACGCTTAAATGTAAACATTTTGAATGGACCTGGCTGTGCACTTCGGTTACCGTTTTTGGTGGACATTTCAATTATTGTTTCTACTTTATGTTCATAGTGAAAATAGTACTTTAACGTTATTCAGTATTCAGTTTTTGGTCTAACTATAATTATTCTCATTGTGGGTTCACTTCCAAGAAACATCTTTTACCCATTCCGGCATAAAACGAGCGCCTATACCTATATACAAAAATAATTCAGGCATGCGCATAATGTAAAAGGTATAAGCTTAACGGCTTTCGTAAATATGTATTACAGGCTTAAATTAGTAACCACGGTTAATTTAACATTCTGTTTTAGAAATAATGTTAAACCTAGTTTTAACTGGGATACTCCACGCCAACACTCTAATACCTACCACAATTTGTGTTGTATTTCAAAATATGTAAATTTAGTATTTTAAGAGCTTTAATAAACGAACTACCATCTAATTTCAATTTTAAATTACGTATAATTAAAATATATCTAGTGATTTTTTCTTTGTACTTTTCCGACAGCAAATTATTTTCGTTTCAACATTTTTATTTTTTTCTATGATCAACTGTAGGCCCCAATTAGACATGCACTTTGTGTCATATATCTCATTAATCTATACTTATAATAAATCTGTAGAAGTGAAAATTCTGTACATTGAAGATATCAAAAAAATAAATGGCGGGGGGTGTTACTAGACCGACACCGAACCCAAAAATTAGATTAAATTTTTTTTTGTCTGTCTGTCTTTCTGTCTGTCTGTCTGTCTGTCTGTCTGTCTGTTTGTTCAGGCATCACGCAAAAACTACCGGTTCGATTACGATGAAACTTGGTATAATTATTCTTTAATATCCTGGGCACCACACTGGGTACTTTTTATCCCGGAAAAGTACCCTATCCTACGGTTGGGGGGTGTCAAAGTTTGTATGGAAGAATTTTAACGCGCTGTCCGATTAACTCGAAACTCAATATTTATACTTAAACCCAAAAATTAAGAATAACGTGTATCAGGATTTTTCGAAATTCAACCCCTAAGGGGGTAAAATAAGGGATGAAAGTTTGTATGAAAAATCTTATTCCTTGAGGTAATAAACATGAAACTTCGCACGAATAGTTATCTAAATAAATTATAAAGTTTGTAGTTTTTTGTTTTTCTAAATTACCCCCTAAAAGGTTGGGGGGTGTCAATGTTTGTATGGAAGAATTTTAACGCGCTGCCGCGCTGTCCGATTAACTCGAAACTCAAACCCATGGGGATGTATGGGGTAATTTCCGACACTCACGCGGGCGAAGCCGCGGGCAGCAGCTAGTTTAGAATAAACCTATGTTTTAGTACAAATACTATACCTACGCTTGCATTTGACCACCATTACACCTGAAAAGGGAAAACTAAATCCAGCACCTCAACGAAAACACATCTGGTTCTCATAACGAACGCTTCAATCCCAGGTGGTCATTCCTGGGACAAATTGGGACCTTATATAACTAAAAGTACATTATGTAAAGTTGCCTTTCATCTACAATACGCGAAGTTACATAATAAGATGACTATCAGGCGGCATCACTCCAGAAATGCCGGGATATATGTTATCCACGCCATTACCGTCGTATAAAGGCTGTATTCAACGGACTGGCGTGTATTCATGGGTACACTTAATATTTTATGAAAAAAGAAATTATTTTTGTTGAGCGCCATGTATAAACTTGCTAACGATGTGTTGTTTTACAACGTAATGTATCATGCTAACACAAGAAAGTTTTTTTTTGTAGTCTTTGGAAGAAATGTGTTATGTAGTATATAAGTTAGTTTACAACAATTATTGGATGACGTTTGAATCTTGCTAACAAGAAGACGAGAAAGTGTTCAAAACATGGCACAGAATCTAGCAGCGTTTACGTGGTGGCATTACTAAAATATGCATGGTTTAAAGAAAAACAATTTGTTTTCCAATTCTGGAACCATTCGGTGTGTGACGTCAGCTCTGGGGTGCGTTATCGAAGCATGCATTTTGTAATAAACTTGGCTATTCATAACTAAAGAATTCACATGATTATATATATATATAATAGGTACCAGGAGCGCTGCAAGAGATTGTAATGAAATCAATTTCGATTGCATACATATTTAATTACGTTATTAATTTTGACAAATGAGGCGTGGCAATAGCGATAAATAATGGACGCGTCATACTCAGGCAGTGAAGCATTGTTAAATGCATATTTCTCATAAATATAGCTGGACTTTGTGTTAAAGCCTAAAAGGCTAACGCAAATCGAATGCTACCGCATCAAGTTTTGCTCCAATTTGGCGATATCACAGCATTCACTGTATGCTTGTTATTATCTGTATCCGATACGAAGCGAGAAGACCAAGGACAATCGGTGGTTCAGCCTATGCCAGTCTATCGACTATCCAGCTATTATATCATCCATTTACCACATCCACAACCACAAATATTCAGAGTACGAAATTTTTTTTGCAGTAAAAAAATATATATTTTGATTCTTCTGCTCTGATTTGGAATAGCTATATCCGAATGAAAACATCAATGCAATCAGCGAAATAGTGAAGCAGACTGGTCGACGTCGGTGAACGTACTTAAAATTTTATATTTTATGGGATTGTTAAAGTTGAATAGCAACAAAATAAATCTCTATTCCATTCATAGAGCTACGACCTTTGCTCAGAATGATCCTTTCAACTAAAGTTCGGGTTATACCACATGTTGCAAAGCGGCTAACATGTTCTATTTTTTCTATTAAATAAATATTTTTATTATTTAAAATTTTGCGTATACAGCCAGACTATAGAAATAAAATGATCTTTATTTTTCATATAATACCTTGATTACAATTGAAAGTCTCAGGCCAGTCCAATTTTCTGAAGGTTTTATTGTTAGCGCTGTTTCATCGGATCACACAAAGGACTGCTAGAATTATAATGATATATATTATTTTGCTGCATGATAATTCTTTTAAATAAAAGTACAAACTACAATAGTTAAATGTTACCTTTTATTTGTTACAGAATAAATAAATTGTGGCTTTGAGTGTCTTTCTATAATAGGTACATTATGATTTGAAGAAATAAGATGAGAATTAAATTAAATACCTTATAACTACAAAATGGAATTAATTTTAACTTCTGAAATGAATACAAACTTGTTCTTACATTAATTGAACAATAACCTGAAGTAAAAACTGGAACGTAAGCAATTAAAAGTTTTAAAAACAAATAGGTAATGGTTAGGACCTTCCTCCTTTTTAACACGCTTATTTTGCAGACGCGTTGGTTCAAACAGAATAATAAATGGCAATAATTGCTAATTGCTTTGCAATTGAAAACCATTGAAAACTACGTTTACCAATTAGCAGTAAAGTCTGGCTTAACGTACTTAGGTTAGATCGCCTACTAACATTATTACTGCTGGTAACACCATTCGATTCCCACAAAATCGCTAGATGATATTGTTATTAGACCCTGTATGAACACATGAGACTATGTATTGAATTTAGATTATCACGGATTTTCCTATGAATTCCATTGACTAGCGGGGTGATGGGGGTGTCCCGGTGAAGGACGACTTTCTGAGTGTTCTTGTTATTATACATACTATGCGTAATACTAGACTTTTTGTTACAATAACGTTACGTAGTGTAATCACTACTTTACGGTCTACCCCTTTTTCAGAGCACACACCTACTTACTTATTAGAATAATTTTGTACACAATAAACAGACAAATCAACCTGTCTGCAAGCAAATTATAAAATCAAACATTTATCAGTTAACTAATTTATTGTGGCCGCAACATCAGGAAGGCCTTATCCATTGCCGGCGCCTGATTTGTCACGGTAGCTGATTCATTAGAGAGGCATTAATCTTCTGCAGAGGTCCGAGGGGGGTGACGTCAGCCAACTAGCGCGGTGATAAGGCCGTACTTTGTCCAAGACGCCGTGACGAGCCCCAGACATCGGGCCTGAAAGCCGACACTGGAATTTAATTAACCCAAATTTGTCCTTTTGTCTCAGCTGTATCGGCGCAAGCCCACCAAAGTGTCTGTCAATATGTGTTACAAGTTAGAACAGGGTTCAGGGTAAGTGCGTTACGAGCTCTGCTTCGTGCAATTCAGTGACGAGAGGTCCCAGTAAACCATTACAATGGGCTAATTTAAAGTACAATCCCCATCCCTTTTGGATTCTTTTTTATTGGGCCATTAAAAACACATTAAAAACCATCAAGCTTGAGTACAATTTGCTGTAACCTACTCGTATAATTCCAAGCTGTATTTAAGTACATAATATACCTACTTATTATACTAAATTAAGTAAAATGTCTTTTCATTTTATAATATTTTAATACAGAAAAGCTTGACAAATAGTTCCCGTTTCCAATTTAGACACGATGTACGACAGAACACAATAAGAAATGTTGGTGTTCCAAAAAGAGAATTATCTGCTGAATACCACCCAACATCCCGGTCCTATTCTCCACATTTTCATGTTAACGTAGATAGAAACTAAATCACAACCATTGCAGTGTACTCATACTCTAAATGCGTAAATGTGTTTCGGACAGGCACTGAAGGCACGTCAAAATGTGAGAGCGGCGTATGAAAGAGAAATTCCGGAAATAGAATAGCGTATACACAGAGCGAAAAATCAACTAGCAACTGATGGCGACCGCTTGAAAAAGTTGCCCAACCAACGGACACCGAAAGTTTTTGAAGACAAGAGTACATTACGATCCAAGCTTTGGAAATATATTTTGTTCTTTGATTTTTATCTGGGGTGTAGGTATACGTGTAGTTTCTAATAATTAACACGTTAAAGGCAAACACATTATTATTATTATTTATTATAATAGAAAGTCTATTCGTTAGTCATTCATTCATACAAAAATTCAAAATTCAAATAAAAAAATTCATACAAAAATATTAGATATTTTTTCATGCTCTGGATTTCCAGCCAAAATTAGAGAATTTTTTAATACATTTAATTTACTAGAATCGGTATTTCCTGTTCGCTGTCTAAAACATATTTCTTCGAAGCGAAACCAAGCAGACTTTCTTTATAATAAATCTTAGCAATACATCAATCGTGGAATAAAACGTTATACATATAAGGTTGAACCAGATGTTCAACTCGACATAGCTAATTATTTCTTCTATAACAAAAATAATCTCATTAATCAAAACTCGTTGATTATTATTTAAAAACATATTATGCATCGACAGAAAAAATCTGATAAAATAAAAACGCTTTAAAGTTCGAGGAACAAGTCTTGAAAAATAACAGTTCTTAGTACGAATCTGTCATAGAACAGAGATTTCCATTCGTTGAACAACGGAAAAAGAAAAAGAACATATAGTTGGAAGAAAGTGTTCCTTAACTCTTGTTTTATAACCTGAATAAAGTGAGATCTCGGCGGTACAAAAAGTGTAGATATTGGAAAGAAATCATAAGTAACAGTTCCTTCCGGGGACTCGAGGTACGCACTCCGAATATAATGCAATTACGTGAGATGGATTGCTTCACTTCGAGCCGCGAGAAGGTCGTATAACTTCCTTATCTTCGCGACGTATCCGCTTTTATGTCGTTTTTATAAAAAAGAGAATAAAAATATTATTTCCATGCTGATTTTGGGATGAAAGAAAAACGTAAAATGTTAGTACGGTTCTGTGTACTTTAGCTATTGTTGCGCATATTTCACAGCTGAAAGACAATTGACGGAGAAGCTCCCAGAGCGACAGAGTTTTAATCATGTCATTGCTTATTATTGCCATTCTTTAAATTCATGTTCGTTAAATGTGCCTTTAGAGTCGGCACGCGTTTCGTATATTGTACAAACGCGTGAGGAGAAATACCTGACATTTTCCAAGCCAAAATAGCGTAAAGAATGAGGAAAATCTTTACAAAGACAATCATTTAGCATAATATTTGCGTATATGTATTTTTCCTCTAGCTTCTTTTGTAAGTATTATTGAGTATAATACTGATACTCAAAATATTGGCACACTATATTTATTTAATTTCTTAAACCATAGTAGCAAAAGTGACGTCAAATGTACGTGAATATTAACAGACAAAGCTACTTTTTAGTTTGTTACATAGGCACGTCCTGACATATCCTATATCAATTACTTAGGCACTCTTAGCAATACAACAATTTAAAAAGTCTGAATAGTAACTCCAGCCATTGACTCATAAGGTAGTGGAGCATAATGAGATCAATGTAGCGACAACAGCCCGACTAGGGCACTCGACCGAGCGCGCGAGAATGGAAGCCCTAACGGGGCAACCCCTCAGCAGTATTGTGGACAAACTGCTCCCGACTAAGAAACATTGCGCATAGTTGAAGCGGCAGGGACATTCTGAAAGTGAGTTAGCTACATGAATGCAAAACGGATTAAGGTACCTATAATTTCTAAAAAAAAATAAGTTGTTTGTTACAATAACTTTCTGTGAAATCTTTGAAACAAAATACAAAACCTGGATGTTGTACTTTAACAAGTACGCCTTTAGTATTAATGTTGTTTAAAAGATGTAGAGAGAAACGCGTACTGACATAATAAAAATATGTGCTTCAAATCCAGCCAACAAGTCTCGCTCACAAAAACGTTACTTTATTTATAGCGGCACAATACAACCAGTGGATTCCCTAAATCTCGTGTGAAATCGAGGAAGGCCAAGGGCAATACGAAACTAACTTTAATTATTGAAAGAAGATCAAGTTAATTGGAGCATATTTTGATGGTTTGACTCGAAGCATCTATTAGCACTTAGCTGTGAACATTCACCAGCGTAGCGTTAAATTTGCATCGCGGATTCCATGGATTAGTCGGATTTTATATATTCAAACCGGATGTCGAAAACAGAATAATTAATGTCGGAAAGCTAAATGCGGTTTTGATTATAATTCTGTCATATTAGTATTGAATCGATTTACAAGCTTAAGCATCAAATACTACTCAAAATGTTTCAGTTAAAGACCACTTTTCTAAAAGAAAATGTGGGAAAACTCATGGTAGCAGTTGAATGCCAGAAAAGGTATTTTTAACTGGCAATGCCCTCAGGTAACGCTACCTTGATGACCCTTTAAACCAGGAGCATTATTGTGAATACCCGCCATCTTTTTCGAAAAGAAAAGTGCGTGACAAGCCAAGCTGTTGAATTAATTATTATTATCAACACAGAAACAACAAAGTACCCATCTATAATTTCTGGAACACAGTGAGCAAGAGAAATGAAACAAGATTGTTTATAATAAAAATATGTGGGAAGGTACACAATGTTAGGGTCTCTAATTGGGTCGAACAAGAATCTCAAATATTTATAATAGGTCCTTAAAGTTTAAAGATATCTTATAACGAAGTCAAAGTTTTCGTAACAAGGCTTAGAATTTTGTTACCTCAATTTTGTAGGTGTACCAAAACATATTTTGGTCCCGGAAATCACAACCGAATGTTATATAATAAAGTTTTATAATCGAATTCAAATTGTAATATAAGCAACAGTTGCTAAATTTAAATGTTAATAAAATCAAAACCTGAAGCAGAGAAATGGAATGGTAACTTTTGCTGTGAGGAAAAACATTTGATAGAAGAGTCGAGTTAGGTGGTGTTAACTCTTCAACTAGCGAGGGGCTTAGTGCCCGCGGCGATCCACGTGGGATCTCGTTACAAACTCTCGATTGAAATATTTCCGAACCAGTACACACGTAGCCTCGCACCTCTATTTGTATACCCGTGTCAATAGGAGTCAAGCCTCTGAAAGAACTGTATTGTCTCCCTCGAGTGTGCAGTGTGTCCAGTGTGGCCATACAGGTCCACGAAAATGAAATTCTTACTTCCATAACACAATCTATTTGCTAAAGCCCCGCGCGTTTGTGCGGCCCGGCCACCGATGCGGTCACTAATTACATCGGAGCGCGAACTGCAATTGTGTTGATCACTGTTTCATGTAATATCACCGTAGTTCGCAATAGTTATCTCTTTAACTATTGGGAATTCTATCTGAACTATGGAACTGTTTAATTTTGCAGCTCCAACATGAGATACCTACATAAGTACCTAATATAATGCACTAAATACAGGATGGTCCGAGTTGACCACCCTGTATACAACTTTTATTACAAACGAAAATTACCAGATAAAAACAAAGTTATTAATTCGTAGGATATGATACAAAGTTGGTAAGTAGAGTCATGTTCAGGACACATCCGCCGCTAAAAGCGGCATTCGAATATTTACAATTTACAATGAATATCACACATAGGTATAAAACCTAACTTATATTTCTTATACTGTAATACAATACAATAAAATAAAACATAAAAACACGACAACAACAACATTTGCATTATAAAATTTAATAAATCTACCTTATATTTCTTACCCTTATAATCAATAAATTATTTAATTGTATAAAAAAATATTTTGAAAAAGCCATGCTTTTAGATTTTTTTTGTTGTAGAAATGAAATGTTAATTATCTTATTGTTTTTTAAATGAGGGTAATTATGGGAAAATATAACCATAATTATATTAGTGAGGCGAATTCATATAGTTAATTAATTGGGACTATAATTATGTTTTAGCCGGTTAGAGTTAAAACACAAAAAAAAAGGCCGTGTAAAGTAGTTCAAAAACCACAATCATCAAGTACAATTCGCTTAGCGAACCTAGTATATTTTTATCTGTTAAAGTAAGACGCTAGCTGTCTGCCCTTCCGACGTAAAGTAATAACATTACGTGTTTATAAAATGAAATACAAATATCGACGTAATTTATGACACTGTCGTAAAATTTAGGCAGTCCCGAACGCTTAGTGAGTTCCTTTTAGGGCTTTAGATAATGACTCGGTAAATAGCTAGAAAAGCTAGGCTGGATGAAAAACGACGAGTCATACCCAGAAGGCAATTAATAACAATTTGTTTATGTACCAAATTCATTTATTTACTGAACAATGTGCCATTTGCTATTATGAAACGAAAACCTTCAAGCAAAGCGGTAATTGATGTATCCATTATTTTTAGCACATAATATTCACCACACTACAAATATTACTGGTTTATAACGTGTTTTCATATAACACTTTGAAGTATTTAGGGTTTTGCCACCAAATATAACGTCATTAATGTATGCTCTCGTACTCAGGCTCACCTCCGATAAATAAAATAAACGCACTGAATTTCGCCAAAAGCGATATCAAACTACAAATTATAGGAATTGAAATTCGATTCACGTTAAAATCCACGTTTTATTGCGATATCCGAGTTACAAAAAACGTATGTCAATAATACATTTCGTTACACACGCTAATTTTACATGCGAATGTACTTTATTTACAGTCGGTATAGACGGTATAGACGTACATGTAATACAATATAACTTACTTAAGTTCATTTTGATCCATTTGGTAATAATTAATCTCAATTGATCCGTCATATTCAAGTAGCTTAATCAACGTTGCAGGTAACAATAACAATTACCATTCGGAATACCGCGTTAACAAGGATTAAGGGCACAAAGGCATAACTTTAGAATTACACGGTATTCAAATGTAATCCGGCGTGGATTCTCCAGCTAACATTAAACGCGTGCTAATAGAGGCAGGGAAGGGAACAGTGTGCCAGATCGCGCCGTTCCGCGGAACACCTATTACGTGCTCATTAACGTGGTCGTAGTGCGCTTTACCCCTCGTTAACAATGCCCTACCAGCAAATTGTGCCTTCAAAATGAATGTATACGATACGGCTACCTTTTGCCGATTACAATCTCTTACATCTTAATTATAACATTCTTAACTGAAACGCCGCGCCGGTAAAGCTGTCCATTAATAAAATCACAGCAAATCACAGGGAAATAGCCGCAGTAAAGGCTTGATTGTGGACCGGCATTCCTTGTTCAGTGACTGGTTGGGAAGTACAAAAGGCTGTCGGTCTGCCTGACCGGAGCGACAGGCGCGGCCGGCAGAGTGGCAGGAACAACGCTTTTCAGTTTGTGGACCCACCCCAGGGCTTTATGAATCTACTTTATCGGTATTTAATTGAATCTGACTAAAACGCGTCCTGTTAGCATCTCTAGTAATCACACCTACTGTTATACCAGTACTAAAAAAACCACTTCTCAAATAGTTGAAGTAGTACTCTTGCACTAATTCCGCATAACAACGTCAAGTTAAAAGTTGATAAAACTGTGCTACGTAGTGAAAGTTCGCGCAGCCTATCGCATAAATACTACAGCGAAACAATTTTCCCTGGCTCTACTTTTACGACTTGCGCGGGGAGATAAACAAATGAGCGTGAAAGTAGTCTCATAAAAGGAATACCTTATTCTGTGTAGAACCTAATTAAACTAATAATATACCTCCCTACTAGAATTTAAAGTCTCTTTCGTCGAAAACATATTCACATAAGATACGTGATATCTGCATATTAAAGTGTTAGCTGTTTCCTTAAATAACGATTTTGCACATTAAGCATCCATTACGGGAACGAGGAGAGGTAGTTTTATTTATTTCTTTGCAACACGTGTCTGCGCGATACAGCGAGCGCTGCAGCGATGCATCGCTGCAACGGTTGGTAGGGCCAGGTGCGAACGCACGATACAGCTTTTTTGTGTCAAACGTTTCTATTTTTGCCGTTGCAACTAGACGGGGAAAATGTAAAACTATAAAAACTTATTTTTGAATCGCTCGCCGTAAAAATCCTGTTACCTATAAACGTTCGGAGTGTGGCTTACAAATATGAAATGCCGTTCGGAAAATAAATTAACAATATGAATAGTTTCGTGTATAGGTATTTTTGCTGCTATGGCTGGATACCTAAAAAATATTTGTGGTTTTATAGTTACAAATACATTATGTCGATGAGTACATCTACTTGGGCCAGTTAGTTTCTTTCGAAAACAGGCAAGAAAAGGAAATCGATCGCCGCATCGAAAATGCCTGGAAAAGCTACTGGTCCATGAAGACGCTAATGAAAGGCGATCTACCGATCTCCCTGAAGCGAAAACTCATCGATATGTGTATTCTGCCCGTCCTAACCTACGGTGCTCAGACTTGGTCGCTCACCGAGTCGCAAAAGTTCCGCCTTGGGGTTTGCCAAAGAGCAATGGAGCGTAGCATTCTGGGTGTAAAACGAAGTGACAGATTAAGGAACACCACGCTGCGCTCCAAAACGGGGATCCTTGACGTAGGCAAAAAGGCTGCCAAGCTAAAATGGGATTGGGCGGGCCATGTCAGCCGCATGCACAACGACCGCTGGGCAACAGTTTCCACACGATGGGTGCCTGGGGATGGACGGCGCCGCCGAGGCCGGCCCAGAAAGAGGTGGCGAGACGACCTAGACGCGTACCGCAACGACTGGATCGAGGTGGCCCTAGATAAGAATACTTGGAAGGATTTGGGGGAGGCCTTTGCTCAGCAGTGGGATAATGTAGGCTAATAAAAAAATAAAAAAAATATAGTTACAAAGTCATTCTGCAAGCAAGTTTATGGATGAAATAAGCTAGTCGAAGAGGTTTTAGGTAGATGGGTCAATTTCTCGCATATTTCCGTGTTTTTTTTGTTTAATGTAATTTTTTTTATTACTTTCAAATTGTCCTTCAGTCTATTTTAATGAATGTATGGGATCAAAATATCGTAAGAAACATACGAGATATTAGATATTAATTTTAAATGCCACCGAAACGATAAAGCGAATGGGACCGACTGCGAAAAGATCATTTATAAAAGAGGGACTGCTAGACATTGGGACCGTCTGCTACTCATCACATCATCATCATCTAGGCCATAAGACGTCCACTGCTGAAAATAGGCATCCCCAATAGATTTCCAGAGTAACCGGTAGTATGCATCCTGCAGATTCCAGCAACTTCTTGCGACCTTTAAATAGTCGTCTGTCAACATTGTGGGTGGACTTACTACGCGGTCCTTGCCGGTACGTGGTCTCCATTCGAGAACTCTTCTGCCTATCGGCCATCAGTTCTACGCGCTATGTGCCCAACCCACTGCCATTTCAACTTGCTGATATGTGGGGCTATGTCGGGAACCTTTGTTCGTCTGCGTAATATGTCCTCGTTTCTGAGTCGTGCGAGTTCTGATCTCGCAGAGAAACCCCAAGCATAGCCCTTTCCAAAGCTCGTTGTGTGACCTTGAAAAGAGTATGGTATCGACTAATAGTCGATGAATGACAAATTTTACAAGGACACCATATGAAATATCTCAGATTTACGTGATTTTTTTATCGGCACTGAAATGCCATCCACCGATGTAAGCTAAATGACGCGAAGGAACATTTATGACACCGAACTGGAAGCTGTTGTCATTTCAGTGAATTTGCTCATATCGGTGGCGGTTTCAGGCCACCATTGTGAGAACACCGAAAGGAGAAAAAAGTCAAAAAACTAAAATTACAAAATAATAAAAATATTAAGGAAGACATAATGAGCATTACTCAAGTAAATATATAGGTATACATATGGTTCATGTACGACACCCAAAATTAAAAGTAATAAACACTCGGTAAAAAAGTTAAAACAGTCACCGAAACTATGTTTTTTGGTCCTTGTTACCTGAAATAAATTACGTAAGTTTTTGGTGGGAACACGTAGCGTTAGCGACCGTTGCTTCACGTCGAGCGCTTAGCGTGACCAGAATACAGCTTGGTGAGTGCCGGGGGCCTACAATGCTGTATGCAAACTATGCCTGTAAAACTTTTGTTCACCGGGATGAGTATATTTTACGGGACACTTGTGTTTTCACGTATCAGTTACTTCACAGGGGAGGTATAAGAATAATAACACGTTTTGTCAATACTATACCTACTGGCCTATTAATTAAAATTAAACGTAAACCTAAATAAAAAATAGTTATTCGTGTACGAGGCACATTACCATCAGAATCATATTGGGGACAGCCACCGCGATGACTAATTTAGTGGTTTATTTTTTTTAAATATAATTAACTAAAATCCAAATAAAAGTAATGTATTGCCTCACATGAAAATTTCTTCGACTGTATTTTAACTTCCTGCAATGGCGTTTTCATCCACGCCACGAAGATTTTCTGTTTGGGAAATTCACCCACATTATATCTTGAAATAGGTACGATTTATAATGCCAACATTCTCAGTTAAATAACAACATGTATTTTTCAATATAATAAGTAAATTGTCGATCTTCTTTTTTTTTAGCTCAGTTTGAATAACCGTATAAAAAAGTTTTAGGTACATATATGAAAAACAAAGCTACGTGTTTTATTACGTCAAAAGCGGCACATGGGGACAATAATAATACAATCTGTTTAAAATCATGTAGGTCATTACATTATTCTGCGATTGCAAGCGATTATACAGCAGACGTCAAGTTAAAATATTTTGAAATGTAGTCAGACATCGAAATACAGAAACAATTGTGTGCAGAATAAAATAGATTATTGTTAAGCCCGTTATTCCAGTCAGCGTTATGAATAGAGAGTGACAACGCAGACTACAGTATCGGACCGCTCACGAACCGAATATATCACAATATAATATTGAACGAGACGATTCTAAATATGTAATACTAGCCGAGTGGCCCCCGGGATTACCTGTGAAAATACATTTCACCCCTATTTCCCGTCTCGAGGTCGAATTTTAAAAGTTTCCTTCTTTGCCAACATTTGCGTTATGGGTGAAATACATTTTCCAAATTTCATTTTTAGGTTCACGGGTTCAAGCTTGATGAGTAAGTCTGTTCACTTTGCGTTATTACGATTTAGTAACTAAGTAAATTCTGCGATGTTTTGCCGAAGTCGGTTTTTTTAAGTAGACCCATAATGTAATTACTTTTTTGGCAACCTTTCTTGTTTTTTGATGGCCGTATTTTTTACGAATTCATTAGCTTTATTACTGTAGCCGTATTTAGATATTGATCTGTTGTATAGAACTATCATTTCATGGTTGTACGTATCAATGTTACACTGCTAATACCCGATACGGATCAAAACAGAACCGACCTTACAAAAACCGCCCAAAAATTAATTGAAACCACTGTCCCAAAAAGCAATAGTTAATTATAGTTCCAACAGGCAGCGCTAAGTTTAGCTGTACAAACATAGGGACTCATTAATGAGGCGGCCGGGTCCTGCAGCGAAGCCTCCAATGAGGACTGTGGGCCAGCGCCGGGACCCGTCACAATTGAACTGGTAACGAGCCCGGATTATTGATTGAATCCATCAGTCCCAGGTGAGTTGTCGTTATTAGTGACGCGCCAATGTAATCATAGATACCTCTACCTATAGCTTCGATGTCCCCTAAATTTCTGTTGTACTAATAATAGGGTGATCACTTTTGGAAACTTTACGAAAATAAAATGCACTCTACCTGCTACTAGCTACCTAGACTTACATACACACAACACACACACACTTAATTATTTTATTGCATGTTAAACTATTAATGCATACGCATAATCAGCCTATGATGTTCCCACTGGTGGGACACAGCCCTTTCGGGCCGTAAGCCACCACGCGGGCCCAGTGCGGGTTGGTCGATGTCACAAATCTTCGAATTTTTAGGGTTAGGAAGGAAAAACAGAAGCCTTATAGGATCACTGGTGTGTCTGTCTATCTGTCCGTCTGCCACAGCCATTTTGCTCCGAATCCAATGGACTTATTACGTTGTTTGAGACACATTTGAATTTCTGTGACTTTTTTTTACGGACGTGTAATGTAAATAAATTAATTTTGTAAATTTACGGACGCAAATAATAAAATATGAAATAAAAAGTTTTACATATTGTCCCGAGTGACATAAAATAAAAGGCCTTACTGTGGTTAGGGTCTCAAATTTGTTTTTTTTATAATTTTAAAATAAATCGTTTTAATGCTATCCAAGCAAATAGATGAATATTGACTACTGAGCCTAAAATTTTGACTTGATAATTAATACGGAGGAAAACTTATAATAAGTCCTACGGTCTTAAAATAACATGGTAAATCTCCTAATATTATTCGTACAAACTTACATTTGCAGTCGGAATGTATGAGAGTATATGTTTAACAACTACAATATTAAAGTTCTTGAGATAAATTCGTCCCACCCTTCATTGACCGACACGCATTTGGCCAGTTCTTGGTTTTAGGACATGCCGGTTTCCTCACGATATTTACTTTCACCGTTTTGAGAGCATTGGTGATGGAGTCATTTACACAAGTCAAGCGCCTGTCAGGGTTCGAACCTACTCGTAAGTCGCGACCGTTACCACTGAGCCACCACTGCTCTTGACTTAAAACTATTAATGATTGTACCCAAAAACATACCGACATCTAATGATATTGCGGTAAAACTCCAACTATTGTACATAACATATGTTAGAATTTAGAAAAATTTTAGATAGTTCTATTTCAGTAAAAACAAAATTTACATTCAGAATAATCCATTATTTGATTAACGATCTTTTTAAGAGTGTAAGTGCTCGTAACCTAAGGGTGACACCAACACCTAAATACTTTTAACGGCACAAGTTATTTTTAAAAGCGTTTTACATCGAATAATTGGAGCATGAATAAATACAATAACGTAGACACCTTAATGGAGGGTCTCTATTTAAGCCCAAGAAACGCTACGGTATAAGATTTCACGTGGTCCGATGTTTACGAAATCGACTTACCTCTTCGCCTTACGTGAATATTATTATGGAACATCTTAACAAAAATGTTTATTTTCACAACAGAAATTAACAAGCTACTGAACAAATCCCGGCTGTCAACACTTGGCCAGTTATTTCGTTAATCTGGTCGGGATTATCAAGGTTTAATATAGATAAAGCCGTAACCTCCTTTGCTCAAAAGACAAAAGATTGTCGAAGATATAATTAAGGCCATTCTCGGCGTATTTACCTTCTGAAATCGTTGAACTGTATGAAAATTAAATGACAGTATTAACACAGGGCGGGCATGGGCTTGTAATTGCCTGTCAAACACAGGTTTAGCCGTTATCTGACGCATGTAGGATAAGTCGCTTTACAAGTTCAGCTGGGCTGTGGACATTGAATGAGCTGTTTGACGCGAGCGAACGAAACATTATCACATAGAATATGGTTCGTAACTATATTGTAAACACGCTGTATACTGTTTCATTTCCGTTTCCACTTACTACTTTTGAGTTCTTGAGTGAAATATTGTTCAACAAATAAAAGTTTCGAGGACCCAGAATGTTTTCCTATTTCCGTCCAGAAAACCGCTTACGTTTCTTTCTAGTGAAATAAACATACATAAACATGTATTTATTCTAAACCAATATTCACCGTTTAGAGAACATGTACATTTTTATGTTTGGGTAATGTGAAATAAATTATTACTAAGATGTGCTACTGTAAAATAACATGGCTAATTATCCTCTAACACAAGACATAAATACATCTACAATCAACAATGGTACTAAATATCCTTGAACAGTAACAGTATTGGTAACATTAGCCCATCAATCCGACGAGGTCTCATATACAAAAGGAGGCGGTATCTAGATCCGTACAAGATAGCAGCAGAATAGCTGGCGACGTACAAAAGCATCCATTACCGCATAGGTACTGATTTGTCACGCCGCTGATTCATTAGACGAACATTAATCTTATAACGCGGTTACATGATAAAGCTTTACTTTGTTTAGCCCCCTTCTACAGCGTCTACGAGACTTCGTAGCCGCGTAGCTAATTCGTAGCACTGAACTCTGCCGTAGGTTTCTTTAGTGAGAATTTACATTTTAGGTAAATATGCTTTTTAATGTAGAAGATTGTTTAGGGCGATAAGGTTTATCTTTTAATTTCTGATGGTGCAATCAAAGGCGAAACCGGTATTTTTGAATATAACTTCATAATATGTATGTTTATCACGTTCAACTTGAAATCTCCAAAGTAATATGGCTTGAGAGACTTAGTAACGAGAACACTATACTAAATGAGGTAATCAGTCAATTAAAAGTTCCATTATCTAATAAAGAAACTAAAGTTACATTCACGACGGAAACAATGTTTGCACGAAGCGTAAAACAATCACCCAAATTGAATAGTTTCCGATTTACCTCAAACAAGAAAACCTTTCTCCGGTTTCTTATTGCTGAAAAACACATTAATAAATACATTAACGAAACGGACCCGCATGAACCTCGGTAGGTACCACGGGATGCCACAAACGAGTGCTGAACGTTGAACTTCCTTCATACGTCATGCAATGCTATCATTAAGGTAGTCTCAGAGTTCCATTTCTGAGCGATGAAGAGAAAACAATATTGATATTGGATAATGGAAAAATAGCGTGTTAGAAACGAATTACTAGCGAGGAAAATTGCCATTTCCTTGCTATTCTTCTATCTAGAGGTACTTACTTACCGAAGTTCTTAGATTACACTGCGTTTGATAGCTTTCGCCGCACCTAACTACTTATTGTAGCGTTAGTCGAACCGACGCAGCATTGTTGTGAGCACTTCTTCTCCCTTTTCATCAAAGATTGAAACTGTAATGTACATTACCTAACACTATTATTAGCCATGCATGGATCATACGGGCGCGGGCAAAGCATAATCCTAGTAATGGACGCTCAAATAAATAAAAAACATGCATGATATGCCGTTTTCTTTGCTAAGTATTTTATAGTTTCATCAGTTTTTATGACTGTTATGTGATTTTGATTTTTGTAGAAGTTTAAATCATAAAACAGAATCTCTCTCCAATGAAAGCAACGATAAGTTAATTGATTAAAGTAAAACACTAACACACAACACAAGCAGGACGCCCTTAGAAAACAAATGAGAACTCACATTGTTAACAAAGTATGACTTCTTCAGTCTCCAGATAACGTACATTTGCGTATCAAATGTCATCATTATGAAGCTCATACGCACTTTGAAAAAGTTTTACTCAGCAATTTGGAAGACTAAGGGCACGAGAACATTGTAATTCAATATTATGTGTTTAATAATACATGCGTAAGGTCTAGACGTCGGCAGATTCTAACCGCAATTTAGTTGAAGCTGTTTCTGTATTATATGGTGAGATGGTGTAGTTATATTGTACCGACTTTTGGTTTTTTGAAGAAAGAATGAAAAAACGTTTATTTGGACACAGTTTGTGAAACCCAAAATACAAATAACAAAATAAAAAAGTGAAAATAATTAATAGAATACCTTGTTTATTTTCGGCATCCGTAAACTATGGATATGACATGTGCCGAAGGCGTTAAAGTATTTGTATTTTTCTGTGTTTTGTGTACGATTAAGAACGATTTCAGTTAAGCATTTAACAATCAATTTATCAATCCTAGTGATGATAAAATCTTTGGTTGTTTTTATGAATATTTTTAAAACAAACATTTACCTATCACATACTCATATTTATTCATATCCGTTAGACCTGACCCACTGAGCTGACTTTAATATTTTATTTCCAATTTATTTATTAATCCGTCCTCGTGCCAAGCCCGTACCACTTCGATTTCAGATTTTTATCGTTTTATCTACTCTAGGAATATTGTTTTCACTCTCACAGCGATCGCAGCTGCAAACTAAAGGAAACATTAGTACAGGTGCATTCGCCTCCGACACACGTCGACATAGAGCGACAACGCGACTTGTACCGACGTGTAGACAAACCATTATAACGCAATATGAACCTACAGAGCTATAAAGTTTTACACCCCCGCACGTACACAACGATATACAGATAATAACGTATCTAACTAGGGTTAAGTTAACCTCGCCCGATGTTTATGCGGTATTACTATGTACAAGCAAACTCCTCTATTGCCGATACAATAGATAACAACTTTCGATAACAGAGTTCAATAAGGATACCACAATAATGCGTAGGTATCTGTTTGATTTTAGTGAACTACTTAAAACTTTAGGACTAACTGACGTTAGATTGGCGTAATCGTGCAGCTGAGAGCCGATGGAAATCATTATAATGAAACCGACCGTTCATCTACCGCCCAATTTGGTAGTAATTAAATATTTTTTACTCACAAGTTAAACAGATTACCTATTGAAAGTCTGATTAGGCTATGTGTTTTTGTTTCGGTCTGTCAACAGCACTATTTCAAATACGTCAAGTATTTCAAGTGCGTTTATATAATTTCTGCAATAAAAACCGCCCTATCAAAACACCGTACTAACTGCTGATGTTCCTTAAATCTAAGACGAATCCCAGCTAAAGGTCAGGTAAGTTCTACTCCTAAACTGAGAATAGGCAGTTAACAACCGCTTCGGCAATATACACGTAATCTACAAGGCCGTACAAGGTCCATTATCATGCTATAACTTACCTACTTAACTTCAAAATAATCTCACGGCTCTATCATAAAATATAACTTAAAAGCTATCGCGAAGAAACCATTACCTGCAATGGTGGATTTTTGATATATATTCTACTATCATCCAATAAATTGTGAACGAGAATATGCGTACTCACCATTAAGTATGATTTAAAGGCTCGTAATTCAAAAACGACACATAATCGATGTTCGGAAGCTACATGGAAAGGACATTCCACCCTTTTCTTACGAGCGGCAATTAAATTTAATATGTCATTTATTCCTTCTAAGATTGCTTTTTGCGAATAGAAATTCTCCCATGTGCGCTCAGTTAATTTTATTGATGATCGGAAAGCTTTTTCGTTTACGGAATACTTTGATCATTTCACACTATTTGCATTCCAAAAATCTGTGAAATAATTAGTTCAAACGTACCTGGCGAAGCTATCCTTGAGCGAACGATTGGGGAACACAAAAGAACCCCGTTGACCAACAAAAGAACAGTGAAATATTATAAAATATTATAATGCAGGTAAAGCATATTAACTCTGCCTTTCTTTATTAACTCTCCTTTGTGTATTTTTTCTCTTATTCAAACGTTAAGCGTGATCTTCCATTGTTCCCTAATCAAAATCCGTGTTTCTCTCTCGGGAAAATGCAATTGAAAAATGAAAACGCAATAATATTAACACATTTTGATTATACATTATTCAAATTTTTTTTTCAATAAGTTTTTGTTGCTAGTATTATTACTAGTATTATTTATTACTCATATCGCGGACAAACAATGCAAAATATATGACTCTCGAGAGTTATTTATTCATGCTCAAAACAAAGTTTGAGTAACTGGTGATCCGGCTACCTGAAATAACAAACAAAGGGAGGAAATGTAAAACTAAGCTTGTTCCACAATCTTCGTCAAAAAAATCCATTGCGAAAATTCCACAAACTTCCTTTCATATTTCTATTTCGACACAAACCAAGTAAATTCCATTTCCTCGAAAATATTTATCCTTCAAACATGATATACCGACTACCAAACAATGTTACAAGAAAAATAAAACGTCCCAGTACGCTTCCCTTACCTTCTGATTAAAAACATTGTATGTCTCAACACGCCAATAAATATACCGTGTCAATATTTGTTGCACGGTAACGTGACGCACGTACAATGTGATAATGTCGTCATGTTCTACGGATGTACGCCGACAGTTCCCTAGTTATTGCGTTGTTAAAGTAAATTATCACACCTGCGACACATTCTGTTTCCGTGATCACATGTACTTGCAGACGGAACCACAACCATATCGAAACATGTCCAAAATAATTGTGGACCAATATTACCAATTGGGCCCATTCATTCATGGGCATACGTGACTAGGTGAACCTGTAAATACAGAAAGCCGCTGTCATTATTCACATTTCCCTTTGACGCACTGTTCTCGTAAGTTCGCAACACCGTGTGAGGGGGATTAAGTGCCGCCCGTCTACAGCTGCGTCCTGTCGGATAAACATAATTTACTAACGACATCTGCCAACACTAACTTAATAATGTTACAAATTACGCCTACCTACATAATGCTATCGCGGTGGATTTAGTTGACGTGAACAAGCAATCTCGGGAGGCACGCAAGGAAGGGATTGTTTTCGTCGATTATTACAAGAGACAGGTACAATGGCGCTCCGCTCGTCGGATCCAGTCGTCTCTGAAAGAACGAGGTAAGCATTGGCCCTTTCGGCCGACAAAGATTTATATCCGTACAATGAACTAATCCGCTGACGATGGGTTTGCGAAGGACACCTGCTGCTCACCAAATGGAAACTGTTTTCGAAGTACTTTTTGTGACTTGAACTAAGCTCGGTATATACGCGTCTGAAGGAATTTGCTGTTCATTTTATTGCTCCACTACAAGTTTGTATCGCGTGGCAAAAGCACGTACGATACGTTTAGAACCAGGTGAGAAAATTGCGGTGATAGGCAAACAAATTATTTCTGAAACTTGTAGGATTTGTAGTGTCGGTAAAATAAAAATCAAGTACAAGTACAATAATAACTGAAGAGCTTACTAAGAAAGAAGACAAAAC
Source organism: Eupsilia transversa (assembly GCA_914767815.1). NCBI lineage: Eukaryota > Metazoa > Arthropoda > Insecta > Lepidoptera > Noctuidae > Eupsilia > Eupsilia transversa. The sequence continues at coordinate 7,636,219 of OU611880.1, forward strand.
AATATTGTAAACTTTATCCTGCGATTGATTTTTGTTGTGACATGTATTTTCTTAACTAACATACACACACATATTTATTTCTTTACTAAATTTCACTAGAAGCTTAAAATCGTCGCGCACGTCCTACGTGGCTACGCGCAGAGCTACGACGTAGTCTACGCCGTAGCAATGTGCTACGATCGCCAGATTTGCGACCATCAAAAATGATAAATTCAAGTCCATAAATATATTTTTAAATGAAATTATTTTTGAGGCATTAACTAAACTAATCAAAGCTGCACCCTGTTTTCTTATTATTATAAGCCGCTGTACCACAGCAGGGCAAACCCCTATATTTCAACTTAATATGCAATGGGCCCAAAAGCTTAAGAAAAATAAAGTTGCGTAAGTACCTACCTTTTAACAAAACGTATTAATTGGCATTCTGTTGAAAAGAGCACCATGTTAAAGGCACTTTTATTTTGTATTTATGTAGATTTACTTTTCGTTTCTTTCAATTGTCGATTCGAATAGAATAAATAAGGCCATTTCAATCGAATTACTGGAAGAACACCATTACACAAACTACATTTAAAACGATTCGGTACATTAAAATGTATCAGTGACATTATCATAATTAACTCCATGTTTACTAATGAATAATTTTTGGAAGGTAGCGTCCTAAATAATCAAAATTAATATAAGTTAAAATAACGATGTAAATGATCGATTTTAGCGTGTTTATTTATTTATAAAATCAAAAAGCAAATGTGGGTAATGATACGTTAGTAATCCATTGAGCCCTCGCGGGAAGAAATTCCGGTAAAATTAATAAATTGGAGTATTTCCGCTCGCAGTTAAAGCGAACTTTGAGAGTGCTCTGAATATTAATACGCGGGTCAGGTCGAAATTAATTTATACGAACCGACCAACCTCTGTTTTACTGGAATTTTCTATTTCAAAATTCCGTTCTCGTTCGATTCTGAAATCACGATCATTCGGACTTTTTAATTCATCACCAGGAATATCGCACTAACGTTTTCAATTCTGATAAGCTTATATTTTATTGGTATTTCAATTTGAACGTAGCACATGACTAGTGAACTATCCCAAATTTTTAAAACCAGTCAGAGTAGTTCCTTTGGACAATAGATAAAGCTAAGTAAATGTACCGCGCTTTACATATTACTTAAGTTATTAGCGATCGAAACTGTCAGGTTTGTGACCGGTTGACCTCCATTTCCGTAGGTGCATGTCGCACATACATTCTGCTACCCATCAACCTGAGTTAATCCCCGCCTCACCCTCAACGACACCAACAGGAGAGATTGGTTGACCTACTTTTAACCACGGTTACCGGTACACGATAATACTTGTTATTAAAAACGAAGTTTTACTTGAACATATTCTTTAATACGAAATCTATTTTTAATTAAAAATTGGGGAACATTTAAAGCTGCCTGATCTTCGCGTTTCCTGTTCTTAGTCGAGCATGGTGCAAACGTTACCAATATGTTGTGATGAAACTGACTGTTTACACCGTTCATGTCACTTGACATGTTTTCGACTAAAGACTGAAATGGATTGTAACAAGCTGCTAATGTCATCAAGCGTTTAGGTCAGAGTAAATTTCACATTACTCTTAATCTACCATGAATGCAAATAGCCATATAATTTGAAAGCATCTAAATTCGTACATTCGTTCCCAAAGCATTTACATTTCCAAACTCACACAATTTGCTTAGTGAAGAAACCACCAAACTGTTTGCCCGCACGCAAATCGAAAGATACCACATTCTATCAGAAATGTCATTTTCTATTTTATACGACAGTTTAAGTTGATTTAAGTTCAGCCTGGCCGAGAATTGACTTCTAATGTAATAAAATATAATGTAAGGATTATAAATCCCATAGGGTGGTGACAGTAACATCCCTGATTATATTATACAGCTGAATGTAACAGTCTGTTTAAAGACTCGAAACATGATCGATGGTGAATTACAACTAAGTCGTATTTCTAATAAGTCTATAACATTAATCATAGAACAAAAACCACACTGGAAAGAAAGAAAATAGAAGAAAGTAATAATGTAGCATTACTTTTGCCTGTCTATTCGAATACAGTAATTGCAAACCCCTGTTCTAATCTGCGGAATTCAGTAACATTAACTTGATATTATATGGAGCACAGCTCCACTCTCTATATTGTGGCTAAAGTAATACCTTCATTCCACATTTTCTTATATGTTACAGGTTTTTGTTGGTACAGTATTTGCAAACAGACAGTTACCCCTTTATTTTGCTGCGAAGAGAATGTAGTCTATTTTTTTATTACGGAACATAGTTTTATTTAGGATTCGGAGAAAACGCTAGAGGAAACCGCAATTTGTAATAGAATATTAAACGCTATTATTTTTGTACCTGTGTTTATGCTATTTTTCTTAGATTATGAGGAGCAATGTAGGTATTTATCAATATTTATGGGAGATATAATAACTATTGATCTTCTAGTGATGATCGTCTTTTTTTGATCCTTTACAAAGTTTTTGGCCTTCTAATGATGATCTTTTATGATTTTTTAAAATAAATATGGCCTGGGTTAGGTAAGAACCGTGGCAAAACACGCGCGATTCGAGCGAACGAAGCGAATAAGGCCGTAGCAGCGGCCGGCGGTGAGCGCTACATCCAAGTTCATCGCAGCTACTATTACTATATTATTACAATATTTTAACAGCTTATAACCGCGACTTCACCCGCGTAGAGTTCGAAAATTATCCCATGAGAACAAACTACCGAGATAAAAAGTATCCTAACCCAGATCATGGTCTACCTGTGCGCCAAATTTCATCTAAATCTGTTCAGCCGTTAAGGCGTGAGGCGTGAAAGCGTAAAAAACAAACTCACTTTCGCATCTTAACTATCCTAACTTGGTATATTATAAATGCGAAAGTGTGTTTGTTTGTTTGTGTGTTACGCTTTCACGCTAAAACGGCTGATTTGGATGAAATTTGGCACATGGGTAGACTGTACCCTGGATTAGGACAGGATTACTTTTTATTTCGATATTGCCACGAGACTTATGCGGGTGAAACCACGGGGCACAGCTAGTTTATAATATTACTAGTTGTTGCCCGCGATACAGGATGAAAACTAGCTCATATCCTTCTCCAAGTCATGATCTACCCATGTGCCAAATTTCATCCAAATCCGTTTAGCCCTTATAGCGTGAATGCGTAACAAACAAACACACTTTCGCATTCATAATATTAGTTAGGATATAGTTAGGATAGTTAGTTAGCGTAACGATTTAGGAAACTAAATGTTGAGAAATGTTTTCACCATTTTCTAATTATCCGTGTTTTCGCAATATCATTAGGGTTTTCGCGAAAATTCGAATTATCAAATCTCCCAACGACATATACATATGGTTTTATATACGGACGCTTTTTTTATGCACGTCTTTCTACATTGTTCTCACATGTATAAGTAATTTCAACATGAATGTAACCAATTTTTGTAACAATTTATTTGATTTAAAAGAGTGTCCGTGGAGTTTCTTGCCCGTTCTTCTCCATAGGTACCTGTAGTAGGAATGGGCAACTAGCTTCATATTTTCTGACTGACTGACTCCTTGACAATTCAAAAGTGCCTGTAATTGGTTTAATTGAAATAAATGCTTGAGTTTGAGTTTGAGTTTGCACCCGACAAATAATTAAAATAACTTTGGCCATTATAACATTATATTTTAATTTAAAAAACGGTGTGTAATCGTTCAGTTATTCTGATATCGGTACATAGAACTCTGTAATACATAATAAACCTTCACTTTTACACGAGTAAAACACATCTTTTATACCTTTTGAAATTCATACGCTTTTCTAACTCTCTTTAATATTTTCAGGAAACCATATAAAATCAAAAGAACGCTTCAAATATCACAGCTTATAAAGATCTGAGCGAAATTTGAAATAGCCGGTTAATACGTACTGGGATTTATTGGGAGGCGTACGATGTTCCTGGTATCTTTTATGTAACACGGGGCTTAGGTAATGAGAATACGTATTAGTCGATCATCAATCACACAACGGCTCATGTTCGTGGATTGTCTGAAGGCGAGACGCGTCGGCCTCATACGCCATTATGTCATCTCACACCTTTGAGATCATGGATCATATGCTTGGCTGGCATTTTTTTCGGTTATTAATATTGGAAAGACCTCTTGCCTTTATTATAGGGAGCTTTTATTGTGCTGGTTTAGCTTTGTTGGTGTTCTCCCATGAATTATATCACTTCTTTTATAATATCCGGTGCTAAACACTAGATCTCTCCTACACCCAGTTTTTTTTAGGTTTTAACATAGTTTCAGATTTACCAGAAGTTATTTATGTATCTTTAAAGCAGCACATTTACAATCAATCAAAAACAAAATCAACAATTATCATTGCAATGTACCTCTTATCTTATTATCGACTTCCTCCAAAATCTACTCAAGGTCCAGATGGAAAACCACAGTACTTGGTTAAGGACGGTTGCGACATTTTCAATTTGCCCTTGCAATTTATCTTCAACCTGTCTATTACGACGAACAAAACAGGGTGGATTTTTGAGATGGAGCAGTAAGGGTAAGTAACTTAACCGTTGTCGCTACAAGAAAATGATCTTAAGAAACTGTCCTTAACTTTTTAAGATATTTTGATATGGATTCACAAAATTTGGAAAAAACGATTACAGTCATCAAGAAATTGAGCAGTTTTCACAAAAACTTTTTTTCATGCCACTCGATACACTTTCTAATAAGAATCAAAAAACCCTATGATAAACTGAGGATTGAGTACTAGAAAAGTCCAGGTTGACAACGACATGCTTTTAAGTAAAACGGCATTGGCTGGCAAACGGAATTTTAGCGATGTGACAGAGAACTGTCACATCGCTAAAATTCTTCGCGAACTATCTGCACGACCGCAAGCAATTTGTAACATATTAAAATGCCAATTCGGAGCGCTACTCGGTCACTACTAGCATTGGGCAGGGCATTAACCTCGGGCCCCGTCTTTTCTTAGCTAACAATCCTCCGACTTATGTAAAACACTCCACAGTTTTAATGTATGCTGATGATATCAAAGTTGTTCTTCTAGTAGCTAACTCTAGTGATACGGCCACACTTCATGTCGACATCGATAACATTCACACTTGGAGCACTACGAACAACCTGAACCTAAACATTAATAAATGCGCGGTCATGACCTACTCAAAAGCCACACAACCCATACACAACATCTAAACTATGAACAATGAGCTCCTGAAACGCGTTTTATTCGGACACGATCTGGTTGCTCACTTTGATCCACAGCTTACCTTTAACCAGCAGATAATACCGATCAACAATTCCGCAAAAACTTAGGTTTTGTCTTACGTCGGGCTAAAATTTTCAGTAACTGACAAGCCATAACCACTGCCATAACACTGTACAACTGACACATCCGCAGTTTGTTGCTCAGTGCAAACTGGAACCCCAATGAAAAAGTTTATACATTAATCATAATCTTAGTCTCGTCAAATATTTCATCCGCCTAATACGTGGTACCCACTTCAATTCCTCTTACTACAGTACATCTCCTTTAACATCCCACTTCACCTTCGCCAATATCCTCTATTCTCAATAGGTACCTCAAACTAGTACCATAATCCTTAAGACCAGACCATTGTACCTAACCCACCCCCATATTAACAACATTTTGCTATTTGACGACTCCTCAGATGTCTACGCGAGTAATGAACTGAGATTCCTGAACACTGCTACTCGGTACCTGGAGACCATTGTGCCATCTCCTCGGAGAAAATAAATTAAATCTTATCTCGTTATTAATAATTTTAGTCTAATTCTATCTAGTTTAATGTTATTTTATCTAAAATTTGTCTAATTTTATCTAATTTTGTCTAATTTTGTCTAATTTTATTTAATTTCATCTAATGTCATTTAGATTTGTCCAGTCTTATTTTATGATCGAATGGGTAACTACTACTATTGACCGATAACTTGTATGTGTGGTGCACACTGTAAATATTTAAGTTTCAGAAGTTGATTAATAAAAAATAAATTGTGAAAAGTATATAAATTAGAATGATTACCGTGAGTTAAAAAAAATCTCGGCAATCATTCTTATTTATAGCTTACCGTACCGAGATTAGAGTTACATTGCAATGACTTACAAATCGTTTTACGTTGATCGTGAATATCCTACCTTAAACTTCGCGAGTCTGATACTCATTTCCAGATTCTTGGATAATAGAAGAAATGCAATCCTACTTACCTGGCACGTCTTATTTAATTTCTCCCCACCAAGTAAATTACCAGGTAATATCGAGTCTAACTGGTTAGAGTCGACACTAATGGCTTCTCGGGCTAGCGTTAGCATAATTTTAATATAATTCCTACCTGCTTTCGCTCAGCTTTTTTTAATGAAATCAAAACCAACTTAAAATAAAACTTAAATTTTAAATTTAAAAAACCCCGGTAATTTCGTAGTATGTAACATACTTCAGCATCCATACCTCATACCAAATCGTATTCATTCATTCATTCATGTTACACATTCATACATGTATTTTGCCACAAACGGTAAGAAGCACTACTACATCGTATAAGTACCAAAAATTCATATCAAGTAAACGAGTGTTTGCTTAGCTATTTCCTACTCCATCATTAGACCCTGATTCACGATCTATACCTAACCTATTGAAACACGATACCGGTGCTGCAAGTTAGTCAGGGAGTTGGGTATCCTGCGAATTCCAGGTGATGCTGCAGTATCAGTTCAAGGTTACTATGTTCTTTTAATATAATTGAAGTAACAGAATACTAAACTTCGAATCAATCAGACCTGTGGAAGATGAGCACATCCATTCATCAACTAGAAAAGCGCAGATAATCTTCAAACGGCTGAACCGATTTTCTTTAATTGTAACTAAAAACACTCTCGATCAAGACACCTGTAAAACAAAAAAAATATAATCAAAATCCGGTTCAGCCGTTTGGGAGCTACGATGGCACACACAGACACACAAATACACACGTTAAACTCTGTTTCCGTCGGGGGTAAAAAATATATCTGTCATTAGTTGAGTGCCAATGAATTTTGTACATTACCTACCTTTTTCGTACAACACAAACAAAAAAATTAAAACATTAAAGTATGATCCAGAGAATGGTCGCTCAACTTTATGCACGTAATTCAAAACGTTGGTAACTCCTGACCAAGTTGTTGCTTCATAAGAAGTAAGGCGGGCTGATGAATGAATGATCTCTAAAGAAACAAATTCCCAAATCAAAAAGTCGCAAGGGAAGCGGGGGCCGGTAATTGACAGTGGTTGTATCAGCGCTGCAAACTTTTTATGACGTCATAAACACGAGATGAAATTATATCCTAACGACCCAATAAACGGGAAAAACTCCTCTCAGCCACCCGTTATTACATGAACGGAAAGGTTCAGCTCCGTATTTGCCCGGCAGCTATATACGTCTTTATGTTATTAGGTGGCTAAACTAGTTACCTACATATTTGTGGGCTTGTTATAAAACGAGCAGTACCCGGAACACTGATCTGCGCGTTTTGCCAATTAATTTATGGATAGTCGGCGGACGTTAAGTTACACAGTATAATTGGATTTGTCTTGCGCATCATTACACCTTATTGCTCAATATCGTTGCGCAAGCGAACGAGGCGATCGAATCCGTTCCCCCTGCCTTCGCTGAATCTCCCAATTAGCATTTAATTTAGTTTTTATCCCTCATTTCATTTCGATGCTGAATAACACCGAGCGACCCTCGTCAAGAAGGCTTTCACGGGAAAATAAAACCTTTGTTTATTTTCTCTATCTTTCCGCGCGAAGTGCAGCTACTAACTACAATTACTCTCTGTAAATTAAAACGCGATCTTGAAAAACAAGTTTCTGTGCCTTATCTCTATCAAAGCTCTATCACAGCGTCTCGCGACAACACGTCTTCGGCTTCATTTCTCAGGACGGCTGTAGTGGATTTAAGAGAATGAAACAGAACGTTGAACCAGGGCATAATAAAAGCGGATGATACCTTTTGCGGTGAAATATTATTACGTGCTTTTGGAAGTACTTTTAACAGAGACGGACCCGAAAGATATTTTAAAGAAAATAAACGCCATCGGTAAGTATTCTAAGTTAAAACGTTACACCGCCTGCCGCCGCTCGCAAAGACAAACTTCACCAGAGCCAGAGAGTTACACAACTCTTTAAATGAACAGCGTCTTGTTAGAGTTGCAACACTCTACTTCGACTCACTATTTACTTACCGATGGTTTATAGATGCTAGTTTTATTATCAAGTTAAAATATTCTGAATTCTAAAGATAAGACGGGAGACGTTTTTATGGAAAGTGCACCTGAGGATGCGCCATGACTTTATAAGTAGTATTCGAAGAGAAAACTCATTTATAAAAAGTAATGGCATAAATCAATTCTTGACCAAGGTAAGATATTCGGGACGAATACGAAATCATAATAGACGAGCTTATTAAAATTCATCGTAGCCACGCAATTCAGGTTGTGAAAAAAAAAGTATCCTTTTGACACCTTATGAATAGCCAATTACGTGCTTGCCTCTCTAGTTCGAAGAGCAGATTACTTTCAAGTATCCCAAATTCGATGCTGTCGATTCTGCCGATGATTGGCAATTGAGTGAACAAAAAGCTAAGCGATGATTTGTGGAGGCATTCATTACAAAAGATTACATTTAAAACGTGTGACTATCATATTTTCAGGTATATTTTCTGTTGTGTCAAAAACGCGGGCAAAAATGTAATATTTAGTATTTTTTTAACATTTTTGCCCGCGTTTTGGAAGTCACCATAAAACTGCAGCACATTACTTTTTCAGATAAAATTAAAGCCACAATTAATTGGTTACAGACCACCAATCAGATTAAAATATTTATCGTCACGAAAAGCAATTTACAGAGTTCGCCACAGCACAATACACGTCAGTACCAGCTTGCCTCTGCAATATCTGGTTGAGGTAGAACGCTGCACATTTCACCTCGAAAATAATTCCACTGTTATTATTTTCGTTTAAATTAAATTTACTTCCGTCACTATCATTTTCCTACATTAATATACGATTATTTCTGCTACGGTAGTTAATTACATAATTATAATAGCACAGCATATTAATAAAAAATATTTTTATCTTAATTTGCATTGATTATACATGATTTTACATTTTTTTAATGTCTTTGACATATCTCGGGACCCCATGGTCCCGGAACTTTGGACGAGGGGACCGAAGCCAACTCGCAGAGGCCACTTAGACAATTTTAAATGGAATGAGGCACCAACCGACGATTATCCCAGTAAGCACTTTGCAAATGCACCCAAGCACTACCCCCGGCTGGTGCAGAACTATTAATTAAGGAACATGGAAACAAATATATTGAGCTATAGGCTTGGGTGGCTATAGTGGATTGGTAACCCGGAACTATGAAAGGACATGTCCCCTGCCTGACCGATATTTTATATACAGTTCAAGGGCCCCCAAAAACGGTCACTATAGGCTAACGGCATATAGTGTCATAGCGACAAGGGGGCAATATGTCCCGAGGTGCTTATGAGGAGTGGAGAAGTATTCCACGGCTATCAGGACAACCTAGAAGTACGGTCACCAGCACTTACTGGTATACTTCCTTCCTCCGAGCACGTTTGCTCTTGCGAATCTCCACTCAAGCCAGCCAATAAAGCCAAGAATGAGATGGGTGCTCAGTTTAATGTTCACCCCAGCCGGTCAATAAAGTAAAGCCAGAGATGAGGAACAAGACTTCTCCAGGCAGATAGGGTCCGTGGGGTCGCCACATGACGCCCTGCGGATTTCTGTATTTGTCTTGGTTTGACTCCTCATCCTAGACCTGTTCCGGCAAAGTAAACTCCACCGGCACAGGCCTAGAGTTCGGAGCGCGCAACCCCATCACGACGTCAACGTAGAGATACGGCGCCGGCGTTGGGGCTTTTATTATTAATACTAAAACAATAAAGTCTTACCTATAATAGACTACTTATATTATTTAAAATAAACCGACTTAGCTAACACCAGCATAACGTACGTAACCTGTCCCCATCTGTGCGCTACTATATAAAGTCTAATTTAAAGACAAATATTTTCAAATATGCTGACGTAGACGGTAAAAGTGACAAACTCAGCAATAAAATGGCAATCAATGCGCAGACATAATATATAAAATAAGTAAAAGAATAAGATATAGTATGCAATAAATAAAATGAAGCCGTTATAAATTCAGCGTGACCTATTCCACCCACCCGACAAACAGCAGTACCTTGAAAATAACTTCCAAAGTCGATCGCAAATAAACGAAAAAGTATAAATGGGAAGGATTTATAGCCGTTTTTATATCCTAATACAACTTTGTCGCACTTTTGTTACAAATTGACATCTTAGAACCGACATAAAATAAAACAGTTTTACGTGTTGCCAGATTAAAAAGAATATTTAAAGAGAGCGCTAATCATTCATTCTGATTTACGACAATTTACGAGCAAAACCTAAACAAAAAAAAGCAGCAGATAGTTTTATTAGTACTTTTATTTTACAGTATTGACTGCCTAGTACCCAAGTCTAGCAGTCGTTCTCGATTGCTTTAGTTCGACAAGTTGTTAGTGCTTAGTTTGCTTCTAGATAATTAACACAAGTCGGGCGTTTTTAATTTGGACATTCGGCACGCGCGGAAGCTCTAGTTAAAGATTTTAAACACTTATAGCAAGAATATGATAAATACTTATAGAAATACACACAACACTGCTTTAAAATCGCTTTTGCTTGAACAACGATCCGTTCCACAACAGTTCGATTGCATCGTTTCGGCTAAAGTTGCTCTTTTGACTTGAGAAACTTTTGCCGATCGTCGCGCTTCGCTCGGTGCAAGAAACGCAAAAGCTCATCTTTAAGATAGACTGGCAGATAGGCAAAGGAACCTCCAGTTAGCATCCCTATATAAATAACTATTAAGTATAAAATTATGAGTACACAGAACTTGACTATTTTTTCCTCACAAAAAGTAATTTTCTTTGTCTTGTTAACAGGCGGCAAGATGAATGGTAAAAACCCGTTTCTTTTAGTTTCTTGTGATGGCATAATAAAAGTAACTATTTCGCCTTAATTTACATTTTGTTTTTATTCAGTATTATAAAAGATATTTTGATAGCAAATGTGATAAAGTAGAGAAAATTAAATCGTGTAAATAAAAACCAGTATCACAGAATACTTACCTAGTAGCTACAAATCCCGCTCCCCAATCGACGTTTTGGGATGACAACAAATTACAAAAGTGAAAGCGAGCTCCTTCATTATGTTTATTGCCACCGATCGTTGGTGAATTGATTCATTTATAAACGAGATTACTCAGGTCTATTCTAACTAACCCTGTTACGAGCCGAAGAGATTTTCAAATAGCGCCCAAGTGGGAGTGAATGGCGCGAGAAAGCGACGCTCCTATTTATCTCGACTTAGATAATTCCCGCCGAACTGACGTGGGATGAGGGTAAACATCTTGACGTGATTAATAGTAATCCTCAGTAGTTTAATAGTGAAGGATTTAGTTGTTTGAATAATATTATCTGAAAGCGGGCACGGTAATTTGCTAACGGCAGTCAGTGTTTTACTAGCGGTATTTTAGCACCCCTAAACAAAGAATTATAGGTGTATATAAGAACAAAAGAAAAATAATACAGGGCGTACGTTAAGTTCAAACAGCTCTCGGCTTTTGTTTCGAAGCTGGGAAATACGTATTATTAGATATCTGCTAACAAAGAACTAGACGTCTGCACCTGAGACTTTCACTATTTGTTGAATGCATTGCTTGAAGAACACGTATGAATGAAATGCTGAGATAAAAACATATATTTTATTGTAAATAAAAATCAATAATAAGAACAAAATATAAGAACTAATACTATGCTGTTTGCAAATAATATACGTAGAAAACATGAAATATTCATAGACTACTTTTGATAACACTGTAGGTGTTGCAAAGAACATATTAGTTCTGGCAATAATAAAGCAAATATTTTATAAATGGAAGAAAAAAACCGCATGCCGACGCCCGCGTGTTTGATCGAAGATTTCCCAGTATTCAATACTAACCAACGTATTTAAAAATGTTTGGAAAGGTATTCATAAAACGTGGTAACAAATACTATTCTCGTGAAATATATTCTGATTGAAAATATTGAATATATTTCATTTCAACCGAGGGAATTTCAAATGTCGTAAGCGACATTTAAATCCCTGTCCCTTACGACATTTGAAATTTTTCATCGAAATTGTTTTATCGTTGTGAATTGTTTTTTTTTTTGTTTTTTTTTTTCCTTCCTGCACTATAGGTAGGTAATAAAACTGGAAAGGGATATAAGTCAAAGTCAAAGTTTTTATTTGTAAACATAGGTGTAAAAATAGATGTTATTGTAGGTAGTTATGTTATAGGTTATGTTTTGCCGCTAACGGCGTACAAATATAAAATACGATAATTAACAGAATTTTGGTAAATGATAATCAAAACGAAGCTAAAATATCTTATAGACTAAGTTAATAATAGGTATTGCATGTAAGTATAAATATTACATTTTAAATATTTTTGTGACAAACATAATCATAACTCAAATACTTACCGCACATAATTATCCACATTTCTGTCTATATGAATTATCATTAAAGTCTTTACACTTTACAGTCGCATTTTAATAGTTATGCAACTGTTGTATAATAAGGTGTATTAAAACACGAATGTGGGTTTATCACACGAGGCGAAACCGAGTGTGATAATAGTATCACATGAGTGTTTTAGTACCTAATTATATACAGTTGCATACAGACTTTATCTACACCCATGATATGAATCATCTATAAAAGTTTCTGAAACAGTTAGCTATTGCCAACATTAAATAATTAATTAATTATCTGTATTTTTGGGAAATAAAGATATTTTATTTATTATTTATAAGCTGGAATTTCGGTAATCTCAGTGACTATTTATAATATTTTTGTTTTAATATAATGAATTATCACTAGATATTTCTTTAATAATATGTACTACATCTAGATATAGAAGCACTTATATTAATCAATGTCATTATTAATTAATAAGTTCCAAGTCCTACCCAAAATACGCACTTCTCCTATCGAAGCTCCGCTCCGCCGCGCGACACAAATAATTTTTTTTACCACATATTTTATACACAATGGGCTATAATGCTTATTTTCTCTTTCCAGTTATGTGTATTTGAAGTCAGGTTTATATTATTAGCTTTTTTTATTTTAAGATTTTTTTTTTTTTTTATAATTTCTCATTCCTATTACATTAAAACATATAATTTGTACATATTTTTGTAATCAATTTTTAAAACCCTTCATTTTGATACTCCACTCGATAGGTTTAACGGTTTCCTTTGTGTTCGTGGTGTCTAGGTGGCGCCATCTGCTATATCAGGTTTGCGCAAGATTCTCTAAATGATGAGGATCAAGAATGAATCAAGATTTTGACCATCGATTATCGACGTAGAGAACTCTACTTTGTAAAAATCTCACCTAGAAAACTTAGATGAAGTGTGCTTTCATAGCAATTAGAAGTCATTTTATTCCATACATTGACCAACTATAGTAGATTATTCACCAAGGGGATAAAGCAGGGTCTTTTAACATGGACGCTTGCTGGCTGTGTATTTTATTGCGTTGTAAAGCCTCAGTGAATTTAACTTAATTGTGAAATTATTATGATTAAATAGTTATTGTTATGTGTTATTAGATATTGTATATAAATATGATAATGAACTTAATCACGTATTGTATAAATATTATATGAGTAGCCTACAATGCCGATACCTAAATGTTCGTCTCGTGACTCTAGTGTACTCTGGACAGTCAGACCTGCTAATATGGCTACCTTGCTGACTTCCTAGGTATTTCCGCCACGGTATGAGCTAATCTCACTAGAATCCGTGTCGATACGAAAGAATCTGAAGCAATAGTTGGATAGCCGTTACCCCATAAAATTACGAAGCCTCTTCCCGCATAAGTATTACCTATATGGTCCTAGTTTTTTCACTCATCACCTCCCTTTAAAAACTCAATTGAATATTTAAGTAGCTTAACAACTATGGCATACATATAAACAAGCTTATTCAATTCCACAGTTTAGTCTGATGTCATCAATATAATTAGTTTGTATAGCGAAGTGGCAATGACCACTGAGAGGTGAGGAAAAGGAGCAATATACCTACATATGAGGGTGAACTTCTCAGTAGATTCACTTATGAAGAATACCCAATACCTATGCCAATACCGTGACAAAATAAAGACTTATTATATATTTATTATTGAAGAATAACGTGCAATGTATAGAAATTTTGATTACCTCATGAGTCGAAAATTCATGTAAAAAAGTTACATGAACCTATTCATACGTAGGTAAGCATGTGTATGTAAGTGAAAAAGTAGGTTTACACAACCATGTTTAACAATTTTCAGATCACTCAGGCCGAGTCCTATTTAAAAGCGATAGTCGCACGAATACACGATCGGCCGCGTGCATATGTCAATTTTTGTTCGGAAAACCGGAAAGCGCCCTCTGTCAGCGCGACCACGCGTCCAGGTTCACCGAACAAAAAGTTATATTCGCGCGACGATCGTTTTTAAATAGTACGCGGGGTCACACTTCATTATAAGACATGTTGACGACATCTTACGGTAACATCTGTCCAAAACACATCCATTTTTCGCCGTAGGTATAACTTACAAACAAAATATTGCGTCTATGAGAAACGTATGAGTTCTCCATGCGCTCACTACTCCATGTAACACCCCTTTGTGACACACATAACATATAGAGCGTGACCAAGTAACGAAACACGCACAACGCGCATTAAAACCTATTTAGAGGTAGATAGATAATGTTTGTCGTTCTAACACATTGACATTGTTACCGATTTGTCTCGTCTATTCAAGGCTTTACCGTGGAAAACTAGTAACGGCGCTTTGGATTGGTAGATCTATAATATTGGTATAAAATAAAACAAAAGCATAGATTTGTACTTACTATTAGATTGATAGAGTTCGAAATTGTTTGATTCCGGAAAGTAGATTTAAAAACTTAAAACTCGTTTATTGAGTTCTGCGTAATGAATAAACATCCGTGTTCTACAGAATTAAAATAAAATATAATTTGAAATGTTAAAATCATAAATCATAGTTAGGTATATTCAGGTTAGCTGTAGGTGCTGCATGGTAAACATAATAAGTACCTAAGCTACAAGTTTAACTCACATTATGCTTGAAGCTAATACCTTAAACAAGGATAGATACTCGTAGGTAGTTTAGTTGCCAACACCTAACATCTTAGGCATAAACTTCGAACACCATAATTAAAGGTTTCACAAAATTTCTCATAAATAAAGAATATACCTACTACGCTATAAGGCTTACTTATGTACCCACAGATGTAATAAAAGTAACGAGCTACTTTCATAACTTTTCACGATGCATCAATCTTGCCCATGTGCATGGGTATAAAAGAAATAAATAGAAAAGGTACGTCAGCTGTTTCTTTAAACGAGCACTTCCCTGAAACTTTACTGCTTCTGGATAAAAAAAGCTTAAAAAATTAAGCACATTTTTAAACTGTTTATCCCTCATTTCAAGTACACTCTGACAGTCATCATAATGTCCGCCATTATGTCTGACATCACGACTAATGTATCGTTTAATAAAGAACGTGAATAAATCAAAACTAGCAAGCCCATCAGTCTTATACTCGTTAGACAAATACCCTGTCCCAACTTCCCCGTTGAACCTCGTATACACAGGAATTTGCATCAGCCGCTTAAATATAACTGCGCATAACAGGGTTAGTGCACTTTGAAAACTCGTAGTACCTAATTGCAATTTGAGGGTATTCAGCGGCGAGTAGTATCATGAATGCGCATGACAACCGCAATAGCTTTGCGGCCGGACAAGCTGTATGCGGTCCGCATGCAGGGCGAACTACCAATGTTCTACAGACTACCTACGGGCCTTACGTATTGCACACACTTTATGCGCAAGTGGGGCAATACACCTTGTATGCGGCCGAACATCGTGTGGGCTCGTCAATACATTTGTAAGGACTCGGAACTCTGGTAGAACATTTTGATAGATTGAAGCAGGGCCTAGCAATGGAGTGCATCGCCGCGAAAAAGATTATCTCTAATAAAAGAGCAAGTATTTTTACTTAAGGGGGCACCGAGCTTTTTATACACACAAACACGTTTTTATAACCCTTATTTGAAGTAGTAAACAATTCAATTAAATTGTAGATAAATATATTGAAATTATTGGGAATATATACTAGGCAGTACACACAATGGAAACACGATTAGTTAAAGTTGGCTCGATAGAATAAATTCGCAAAGTTACCACTTATCGAATTTTTTTTCCTATATTTCCCTAATTTTTAATGTAAATAAGTTATTTTATTTTATGATTCATTTACTAAATTATAGTTCATAGATGACTGGAGCGTTTATACGCGATAGTTTTTTATTTAACAGCAATATGATGAAAATAACAACGAAAAACTTTGAAAAAGTGCAAAAGTGTGGTTATTTTCTTTGCTCTTTACACGTAAAGAAAAAGAAAGAGACAAAGGCAAACGCTCGGTGCGCCCTTAAGTAAATGCATAAAATAGGCACTCTATAAAGCAAGCTCCGATTGCACCAGTGTTTTACGACATGTACCGACCTGTCACACTGTAATAAATCAATAGGTAAACAGGAGAGTGGCGCTGAACAAAGTCCACCCCTCTTCCATTTCTCTATGTCTGTCACTGCTATTTAAATATTACATAGAGCGAGAATCGTTTGAATGCCTTCCTCACAAGCATTCATGTTGTGTATTCAGTGGCCAATGATGTCTCTGTTAATGCCCACACATATTTCATCAATAAAAAAATGCGAGAATGTACTAGTCTGTCAGTCTAAACCACTCTTCATTACGGTTAATAAAATTTTAGCAAGACCGTTCGTTATTAGCATCGCTGTCTTTAGATGGGTGTTTGTCGCAGAAGAACTTATAATTAATTTATAATGTTATGCCTTATTAGAGTGATTGTTGTTATGCACGACTTAATTGGAACAATGTGTCATTATAGATAATTTTCATACATAAGTGTTCCTCTTTTTTGGTTGGTCATTCGTCAACAGAAACCTCGACTAACATTTATAAAATAATTAAATACCCCATTACTTAACTTTGAATAGTAAATATATAATAACAAATGGGCGCAGGTGTCCCAGGGAACAGGCCCCTTGACCACAATAATGGCGGCGGTGTTGGCGGACTCACCCCTACCTGCTAATTAGGGACGTAACGCATTAACAACAACCAACCTCATTTTTTCAACTCGTTAAACTTAAATTCAACAGCCTGAAATATAGCTCTCGTAAATTAATAAAAAAACAAAATTTTGTACAAGCAAAATCATAACAAAGTAAGGACTTAAATGCTATTGTGAAAACCCTTTCAAATTACTCAGAACAAAAAACGACATGAGCAGAACGTGTTTTTAATTAATGTGTATGCTCTCACCAATTTTCCAAGCGTCAATAGTCCGTGCTCTTCATATTTTCGTCACAAAGCTCTCTGCCAGCTTTTGTTTCTAAATAATCGAAAAAAAATCGAGATACTAAACGTGATCTAGCAGGATTTGCTTATATCTTTCTTATTTCTACTTTTGCCGAAAAAACAGAATACCCTCGTCAGGACGGATTTGTTAAATGAAAAAAAGATGTACAATTTGGTTTTTATGTTTTGTTGCGTCACCTGATCAAGATATGTGAGCAATGTAGAAAGCTTGTTTGCAAGAGAACATTTTAAGGGTAACAGCGGCTTTCGTGGCGGGATCTATTGATCTGCCTTCAGATTGGCAAGGACCGACCGCCTTTATTTATTTGGGAAAGCGCACTGAAGAGCGCCTCTGGGTACATTTTATGGATAGCCCTGTACAACCAGAGGAGAGTCTGTCTATCACTGTCTACCCGTGACTGCTGGCCTATTGAGCCTCCCTAATCCGCCGCCACTCCACATCAGTAGCAGTACCACGCTGAATTTACCACCTGAGGGCATGACAAGCTTACTATTTCAACAGGAAATGTTATAATAACATGAAGATTTATCCCATGGAGATAAGGAGATAAAGGAAAAAAATGCCATAAGGTTTAGGATGTGCCCACTATCATCTTCTTCGAAAAGGTTTAATCATGGAAATATAAATTGGAACTTATTTAGTCAACTGATGAATGGTCCTGAATTACACATTTATATAAAATTTATCAACAAATGTAAAAGTTTCAAATACATCAATGAAGAAGTAGAAAAAAAAAGAAGAAATCCTAATAATCATAGTTCCGCGCATACATACACTAACTTTATAAATTCCATTTTACCAACTATAACTAGAACAAAAGTTCTCTACACAGAAGCTCGGTGTCTTCCTCAAGATGACTTGTCAAAACACAAACCCAAATTAGAGGGTTTTTCGTTTACAAATCTCACATGACAAGGGTTGCCCTCCGGCGCCACTACAAATCTACATAGCCGTATCCACAACGTATACCTACCCTGTTCAGGCCTTGCCATGAAAATACATAGGTAACTACAAATACCTTGAGTCGAGAACAAAAACGGACTATTTTAATGATGATGGATATTTATATTTTTACATTGTTGAGGATTCTACGAAAAAATACGTAATTTTATCAAATATGATTTTAATTCACGGTACAAAAATTGAAGAGGAGTACTATACTTAATTAAATAAATTAAATATTATAAAATCCAAGTTTGTCCTACTCTGAATCCGAATTCCGTTACCGTTACCTACCTCTGTTTTGTCAGACTCCAATGAAAGTTGACACTTGACTCACGGAAGTTGTGCAGCATTCAATTCAATCAAAATGAATGGGGTCGTAAGATACAAATCTTTGCCGAATTCAAAATAAAGTCGACAAACCAGAATAAAATGAGTTCTCCATTATGCTCAAGTCCGACTACGAGTTTTCAGAAAGAGAGCGCGGAATGAATTTAAGTCCCTAAAGTATTTTGACCAAAGAAGTTAAGTATCTGACACTATTGGCTACATTTTATATAACTATAAAATATAGCGAATAATGAAATATGACGATACACTGTTCAAATATTCACTCTCGCGTGTATCGCAAACAACATTATTCGTTGTCGTTTACAGGGCATCAATACTCGTTCGATTCAAATATAAAAATAGGTACCAAACACCATCTTCATCAACAAAGCTGAAGTGTACCGTTGTCCGTCACCGCAATTCATCATAATTTTCTATCTTCCAAGTGTATTCTCACATAAACTACTATGATACGAGAGAAGATACAAGCTCACACGACATAATCTGGTCAGTGCCACCGCAAAGACGTCGTAAAGTTCTTCCAGGGAAAGATAAGAAATTTGCGAGTGGCTCGTGTCGCTGCCACCCGCGATAAACTCCGAATATCCATCATAGTTAATTACCTTACTCTTTTAACAGTTTAGAAGAGTCGCAGTGAGCAAGAATTAACGCGCTCTTGTCACGTCGCGTCGCGTCGCCGTCGCCCGCTGTTTCAGCGTTTCACGACAGCCCTGATAAATCTTTACTTCTACCCTCACAACTTTGCGACAGTGACTCGAGTTTTTAAATTAATTTTATATCTATCTGCATTAATTAATTACATCTCGGCCGAAATTCTTAATGTTAGTAAAGCAGCACAGGAAGTCGCTGACGTTTCCACTCGCTGTGTCGATATCATATCCCGCATATCATCTTGCAAACTCAGCTGAACTGGAAAAGTGTAAACCATGATATCATGTAATATCGCTCCAATTTCATCTAATAATAAACATCGTTACAAGCTCAAACGTCGAAACATCAATACGCGATTAATTGACTAAACATAAATAATTACCATCTATATGAGTGTAGATTACACAGCGCAGTGCAGTTTAATTTTGATTCGAGTAGGTAATACAAATTGTTAGTACTCTCAGCCGAAACGAACAGCTGGTGCATCGGCCCGATTCAGTTCTATTTAACATGATTTTTGACTAGAGCGGAATAATACGTTCGAGTGACCGTAATAATCCGCAATACGCCATTACACGGTCATCGGTCGGAGCAGGCATTTTATACGGGCATGATCGGCTCCGTTAATCACATTCGGTTGATTCGGCGCAGGTAATCCGGGACGGGCGCAAGATGGATAGCATGTCAAGGGCCAGTCTAACGAAACACGTTGACCGCCAATAAAATGTCACCGTCATTTACCACGCTCGAAGAAAGCGCCCACTTTAATCATACAGGCGGCTTCATTTTTCTTGAACCTTAAATTTCACTGTGCCCTACAAAATGTGAAACTTTTATAGAGAAACTGTTGTATGAATATAATTAGAATTTGAAACTTATACATAATACACTACACAACCTAAACTAGTATATACGATAATATTAAGCAAAGAAAGAACAAATAGGTAGGTACACGTAAACAACAAGTTGGGGGAAAATATGCGTCACATCCACGCAATACGGCCGGATCGCTCAACATAATGCTACGACTCTATGCGCAACAGAGCCCCAGCGCTAGTTTTCAGTGTCAGCCGGCGTTGACGTTATGACGTCAATCGGTGCAGCATTTGTTGAATTAACAAAATAAAATAAATACAACACTTAGTCAATGTTTATATAAATATAATAGGTATTTAAAATGGCAACATTCCGTTCTCTCGGTAACTCACGCGCCACAGGCTCGAGGAATAATGCAACAACTAAAAAATAATTTTTAATTTGCGAACAAATATTTTCAATATGAAAATTTCAGGACAGTGCGCCGCATACTCGGCACTACATACTTTTCGAAAGGTTTTGTCGCAAAACGGGAGAATTCTTACCACAAATTACTTCATATGATTTTTAAATGTGTAATAAACATTCTGCAGCGCTGCAGAATGTACACACAGAAGTATAATGTTTTCGTATGCTATAAAAATATGTCAGGTTTCTCTAGCACCAAATTGAGAAAACGAAATGTGCAAATCTATCTTTTGTTGAGACTTCTCTAGCAGTTTTATTATTAATTAATTTCGGTTTCATTAACTGCAATTTGACCACCAGAGTTTTTGACCACCAGAGTTTTTTAATAGTCCAGTGGCATTCGCTTTCCCGAGGCACTTTTAGTCAGCTGTAGAATTAACAATAAATTCTCTATTGCCTTCTAATATTTGCGAAACAAATTGAAATCGTAAGAAAACATTTACAGTATTTAGACAAGTTGTGTTTTTTTTAAGATCTACTTATACAGGCTTTTCTTTTTAAATTATATTTTATTACAAAAGAAACTCCATTCCAACTGCTACTTAGTGACAAATTACCAAAGAGCTAAGAAAAGAAACAAGACGATATTAAAGCATTGGGTCATTTCTGTCCGGGAGAAGTTCAACAATCCATCATTCGTAATTGCTACAGTTCCGTTAACGTTCATCTCTTTGATTATTACTCGCTTCTCCACTTACTATCTTCGCTGCACGTCATTTTTCACAAATAATTAAAATTTAAAAGTAAAAATGTGGCTTACGTGAACTTTGATTTTGTCAGCAAAACATTATTTAAATGAATATGGACGAAACCCCCATTTGTTTTCAACGGGAATCAACTAATTGATATTGTGCGAAACGCCATTCAGGAACAGCAAAACAGAGCGCTCGCTTGTTCTTATAATCCGATCACTGCCAAACACAACATTAAATTTAAAAAAGTAATACTTTTATAAAGGAAGATTGCAAATTTCGCATTCAGAAAATCAGGCTGTTGGACATCCGTCAGGCAAGAGTCGAGAGCACACAAACTTTGAACGGCAACTGTAACCGGATTCACTAACGAGTCGGTGCACGGGTGGCGGCGCTTTACACTCCACTCTTTTTGAAATAAAAATCATTTATTGTTCCCTCACCCTAGGGACCATCTACAAATAAACATGATTACTAATTATAATTAAACGGAGTCAGCGAAAATAAACAAATAGAGGCAGGTGCGGCTCCCGAACTATCCAAACGCATAATATGAGTCGTACCCTTTGTATATTTAGTTGAATCCTATTGGGGCGTTATCGGGTGCACGCAGCGGTCGCAGTTTAGGACTTAACGAATTATCAGGCCGGCTGTCAGAGCCGGTATGGAAGCCAATTGTGAATAATGGAGCGGTGAATTTATAATCGTGTGCCGGACTGACCGAGGGGCAGGCGTGTCGCAGCCGCCCGCCGCGTCGCGCCACAGCCGCGCATAGCCGCTAGATTGCTACCATTGTTTGAATGTGGGTTATTCAATATAGCCTAACTACTCTTCGAGAGGCATCGCCTGACATTTATTTTTAAGATTGCCTTTTCTAAATTAATCATTTGTTTATTAATCGTAATGAGATTATTGCAGGTTAAGGCGTATTGTTGTGTCTTGTTCCCCATGAGAAAAGTTCTATACGAAATATGAATCGCAGGTCAGCATAAAAATTGTTGTTTCTTTGAACAAGTTACTACTTGTAATTTTATTTTTCTAATCCAATTTCGCTACGTAAACCAATTTCATAAATCAACCTATAACTTTTAAAAAAGGCGCAGTTGTTTATTTCTCATTGATTATACGTATGTATTAGAATTTCATACTGATATGTCACAAATGCGAAGGGGCCTACCATTTTGTTGATTTATTCCTTTGTTCCAGTGTTATTTCATAGAAATCAGCAGAAAGCGTAGTTTTGATTTTGGCCTAATTACACCCAAAGTCCTCGAGTTAGCATACTAAGTGCCTTAATTAATAGCCTGTCAAATTATTATTTCATTAAATGGTATTTAGTAAACATAGAGCTACTAACAAAGTGAAGTAATAATATCCTAATTATCTTAAAGTTATTAGAAAGCGGGTTGCGTTTGTATTTTGAATTATTAAACTCTTTGAATTTATCTCGAGCACTTTATTCGGTTAATCTTTCAGTATTTTACCCTTCAAATGGTTATACAAAAAACCTTTCAAGTGGATTGTTACATCTCATTACATGTAAGTGTCTATTGCTTTCATGTTTCGACATCGTAGTTCACATTCTCTTGGCCTTATTATTACGTTAAGCGAAATTCCAACCGCTACAAGTGAAGTAAGATGTAGTGATGTGTTGAGCAGGCGATTGCACATTCTGAGATTTTAATCACGTATTTCGATAGAATAACCGGGTTAGGCTACCAACGACTACATCTGCGTAGTCAACAAGGAACTCACTAACAGTGTTGTGGATTTTTAAAACCGGATGCGATCACAGGCTTGTCCGAGGCACTCTAAATATCAATTTTCGAGCTGAGAGAATCCGTATTATGAAGCCTACCCTCCAACCTACGCAGCTCCAAGCCGCTCTAGGATCCGAAAGTTCCAACTGGAACTTCCAAATCGATTCGCCCTGCTGGACACCACAGGCACTGTTAACGACAAAGCCGACGAGGTGGTTCAAGGACTACGCGACGTGTCCCGCAGACTTTTCCCTTCACAGCGAAAAAGTAAGGTGTCCAAACTTTCCTTGGAGACTCTCGGACTTATGAGGGAAACATGAGAGATGCCATCCACGCAGCCGTCTTCGTCAGATATTACGGCCTTAAAGATCAGAAAGCTGATGTGACGCCACCTTCGGTGCTCTAACACCCGCGATATTAAGGTCGTGGTTGAGCAGAACCGAGGGGCGAAAGTGTTCGCTCAGCAATTAGGTAGGTCCTGGAAACTAAGAACTGCGGATGGCCGAATCGTGACACCAAAGTTCAAGATACTCGATGAAGTTGAGCATTTTTACGGTCTCCTGTACTAAACGCGGACGACGAAATCAGCGAGACATAGTGCAGATGACCATCGAGCCGAATTACCGCGCCACTACAGGAGGAGGACATCCAGGATGTCGACCAGTGCGAGATAAGGGCGGTTTTCCAGCAACTAAAGAATAACAAGGTACCAAGGTACCAAAACTACTGTGTGGGTGCTGAAGAACTAATAGACCCATCTCACTTCTGATACAAGCTGTTCTCAAAAGTCGTCACGAACCGTCTCGCCAGGAGACTTGACGAGTTCCAGCCACCAGAACAAGCCGGTTTTCGAAAAGGCTTAATTCAGTACTTAACCATACTGTCTGGCAAATTGTACGGAAGACCGAGTAGTACAACCAGCCCTTGTGTATGGCATTTTTTCTACGAGAAAGCCCTAGACTTCAGCGAAATATGGGCAGTTTTGGCCTCTCTGCATCGTTGTCGAATTGACTGGCACTTTAACGAAGTGTTGACATGCTTGTATCACGCTGCCACGATGACTTTCCAGATCAAGAATCAGAAAACCAGCCCCATCCAACTGCTCAGAGGGGTAACAGGATATCAACATAAACAGCGAGTACATCTGACATCTTCGCTTTGCCAATGACATCGTTATAATAGACGTCAGAGACGCTGGAACATTTAGACCAGATACCGTACAGAATGAATCCTAAACGGGTGTACGTCTTACCAAGTTCAATCTACGTCGACGTATCGCTTCTCCAAGTTGTAAAGGAGTATGTATACCTAGGGCAAGTCATCCAGCTCGGTATACACAACTTCGAGAAAGAAGCCGACAGAAGGATCCACTTGGGTTGGGCAGCGTTTGGGAAACGTCGTCAAGTCTTCTCGTCGCCTACCCCGCAATGTTTCAAGACTAAGGTCTTCAACCAGTGCATCCTGTCCGTTATGACATACGGTGCCGAAACGTGGACACTGACAGTCGGGGTGGTCCACAAATTCGAAGTCACTCAGCGCGCTATGGAGCGGGCTATGCTCGGAGTTTCTTTGAAGGATAAAATCAGAAATGAAATTATTCGGAAAAGAACCGGAGTTACCGACATAGCTTGCAGAGTAAGCAAACTGAAGAAGACTGTAGAAGGACGGATGGCTGGTGGAGCAGACGAGTCCTAGACTGGAGACCGCGTATGGGCAAGCGTAGCTTGTGACGCCCCCTAGCTAGATTAACTAACGACCTTAAGAAAGTGGCTAGGACAGACTGGATGCGGAAGGTGGAGGACAGTGTGTTGTGGTACAGCTTGGGAGAGGCCTATGTCTAGCAGTGGACTGCGATAGGCTGAGTTGATTAATCGATTTCGATACATCGTGTTCTACGTCTGAAACTGAAACCAACCAGCTGATTGCAATAGCCACAGTCTGCTCTTAAACAACAGAACAAGCGTCTTAAAAACACATTATAAATGTAATGTAAGTAGTTAAAATCAGTGCATGTCTAGTTGCACATAGACCGGTAAGCCTTAATAGTTCCAGCAATATCTTTCAAAGAGATTATGTAGTATTTTTCTTCCACATCGGATAGCATAAACACCTTAAGTTCTGACCGCGGTGACTGTGCGGTGAGGTGGTGCAAATTCTTAGCGCACCAAATGAAAGAGTAAACGGTGCAACAGAGCTTGCTTATTACGGTGCTGCGTTATACCCACAGGTTATACCCCACTAACTAGTTGCCGAAACCAAAACGGAAAAACGGACAGCTGCTGCAAATAGCGCTGGGAAACTAAACTTTGGTTATGCTGCTATTTTTGCGGATTTATTTTCTTTAAAACTGTTACATTTTCATATATTTTCTCGATATAATAACACTGGTCTGGTATTCTTTTCACTGAAATAGCTATTCAGTCGAGCATTAAGAAGATTCAGCTATTTTCAACGCCATGAAAAATATATTATCAATGAAAGACCTCAAACCATTATACAATAGTAAAGAACCTTTTTTTACTTGCTGTTCAATCAACTGACTAGGAGTAGTAACCTTTAGTCTATAGATAAAATTAATTAACTATTAATTAACGTTACTTCGGTCTAACACCGCATCAACATTTTTATTATTTGCTTACATTATCAAGGTACTTTATTTTCAATGCTTTTGAATAAAAACAACGAACTTTGCTAAAACTTGTCCGTATTCTGAAACCATTCAGGCTTACAAATCATATAAATATGGTTTCTAAGGACGACAGCTAGATGACAGGGATCGACGGAACCACTCTGCACTAAACCATAAACTCGCTATAATAAGGTCATGTGAATGCCGGGACCCGGGAACCGATCTCCAGGTAGACAAAAGCATAAATGATTGGGATTTCCTAAATAGACAATCACGGTTTTATTATTTTTTCTCTTTTCTGTAAGTACCGCTTGTGTACGGGACCTTGGTATTTGTAATAAACGTTTTATTTGAAGATGCCTCTGTGTCTACTTTCTAAGTGCTTTGAATAGTAGTAGGTACCGAGAGAGTGTAGTTTTATCGTTCAAGACTCAGGTACAATATCAAATGTTCAAACGTACTCCCAAATGAAAGAAACCCCCGAGGGGATCGTACCGTGATATACAATTTACAAAATTACGTTCCATTTCAAGTTTGTCATAGCCTATTATCTTGATGAATTTGCTTGTGCCATCTTATACTTATGCTTTTTTTTATAAAAGGCAGAGAGAATTACCATAATAATACACATAACAACCCGAATTCTTAAATTTTTCTTTCCTTGTATATTCAGTTAATTCGGTATACTATCTTGTTGATTTCATACAAAGTAAATAGAAAAACCGCTGCTGAGCTTAAGTGTACTAAGTTTTTTACTATAGTACCTCTGGAAAAGAAAATTTTCTGTAACAAAACTATTTTTTGCAGAGTAGGGTAATCTTTAAAACTGTTTGGGTCGCCCTTGTCTAGTACGAAATACCGGACTTAGGTAAAAATGCGTGACCTCGTACAGGACAAATCGATACTTCTCAATGATCTTGAACAACTAGGGATGCAAATAAAGCCCGTCAGTTGTAATTCTTAAAAAGAATTTACTTGAACAGAACGGCAGTCGTGCTAGTAATTTAGTAACTTTGATATCTTGCAAACATTTCTAACGTCACAAAGTACCGTTATGACGGTCTTACCTTATCTTAGAACCGTCGCTGCCTGCACGGTGCGCGGCGGAGGCTAGTTTGCGAAGCTCGCCTTCCGCGTCAAGGAAATTATATTTCGTATGAAATAACCTCCCTTTACGTTTCTCTTTCATCTATAATTGGGAGATGGTAACGTAACGAAGGGACGAATGTACACAATGTTTTTTTAAAAAGGTTGTCCCGTCATTTCACCGACAATTAAATTTACAAATTTTCACTTGGCAAGTAACGATTGGCAAAAACATGATTTGTTATCATTATCATTATACAACGAGTTTGCCAAATAATTCGCTATTATTACATTATTACGCAATTTCCAAAATATGAAACCTATTAAATAGGCAAAAGGGTAATTTTAATAAACAAATCAACAAAAAATATATTATACAAATTAAAGGCCAGAAACGAATTGTGCCAATAGAAAAAAAGATATAATTTTTAATAGTCTACCCGGAATCGAACTACTTAGATTACTGCGACACCCTACGCCAAAAACGACTTAATCTAATAACCTAATCCAAACGTGGTTTTATGAGACAACATGAATAAAAAATTGAATCTATTGTCAAATAATACATAGATACGTTATTTAAAAAAACGGATAATTATTTTCTTAAGTGATTTATTTGGCAAACTTGTTGATGTATAATGAAGAAATGAAAAATCATGTTTTGCCAATTATTTGTCAAGAGAAAAGTTTTTTTTTCGTAGTCGTGTTACATTTTTTTTTCTTTTTTTTTTACGTATTTGATCCCTTTGCTAGGCAAATGCCGCCCAAGTTGCCCTCCAGGACTTGCTTAATCCGGCCCCTAAGTATATGTTTAATGAAAGACAGAACATTGCACGACATAATACGGACAGAGGTTTTCGAAGGTAGCCGGTACGTGCGTGTAGCCGCAGACAAAGGCTATTTCTAAGACGAATTCCTACTGCCATGTGTCCTTTATCAATCAAGATGATTAAAGTCCATACTGACCATTCTCCCGACCATTTCAAT
Organism: Eupsilia transversa; assembly: GCA_914767815.1. Classification (NCBI taxonomy): domain Eukaryota; kingdom Metazoa; phylum Arthropoda; class Insecta; order Lepidoptera; family Noctuidae; genus Eupsilia; species Eupsilia transversa. The sequence goes on from OU611880.1 coordinate 7,664,286, forward strand.
GCGCCCCGTATTTTCCGAATCAGACAAGACAGGGTTAAGGAATGCGAACAATTTAGCGAAATCAAGCGTCTGACAGGTTTGGCGGAAACACACGCAGCGATGGCTGTTTGGCCGGATATTGCTCGCCCGCACGAATCGACAGTTTCTTTACACGACCACCCATTGGCAGCCGGGCTTAGATCGAGGTGAGTTAAGATGGTACGTATTCACAGCGTGTCTATCCTCTTCAATTACCAAGGAGTTCAGGTATGCAAAGAAAAGATAAAGTTTAATTTACGTAACCTTACACACGAGTTTTTAATAGGTTTTTAACAATTTTCTGTAAAGACTCTGTAGAAGAAGTAACCTCTGCTCCATTTGACAACTGCCTCATTTAAAAGGTAATATCAGGATTAGCGAAGGGATGATCCTTGTGACCTCTCGCTCGACCCCTGCAAACAAAACGTTAATCTTTGATTAAAGAAGAAGTTTAAAATCGTATTAGTTACAACGACCGTATTAATCATTCGGGCTTTAATCCTAACTACCATAATCCCAATTATTAATATCGTTAACACTAAAGTTAGCTCGTTTGTCAACTTGTTCGTAACTTAGCAACCACTTGACCGACCATTTATAACTACAGTAAAACTTATTTACCCGTTTCGATAAAATCTAGCCCAATGAAAAAAGACAATCTTTAGGGAATATATTGAAACATTTTTTACAATTCAGCTCATGTCACTGACACGTGGCTAAATATTTAATTTCTAATTCCGTGCGAGTGAAACCGCGAGCAACAGCTAGTGATATAGTAAAGTAGGTCTATTTGTGTGATTGTCACTGAATCACCTCCCAGCGTACAATAAACGACAATGAAACTTTCCGTGCAGGGAACTTGCCTTGGGAAACGACATCCGTTAATTTTTGTCCCTCACAGATTTACTGAGATTGATATCACGGGGGCAAAGATAAAATAACAGTTATATTCAACCGTGGCACGTCAGCGATTCTACAAGTCTAATTAGTGCCTAAAATTGCAAGGGAGAAGGAATTTAAGCGCTGATTTATTACGCTCTATCTTAAATTGGGTAACTCTTTTAAAGACTTTTTTCCCTATCGTGAAACCTAACTGAAGGTAAAGCAGAATTTGCCTAATTTAAATGGTCAGTAAAATTATAACGGTAGCTATGAAAACCCACACCCGATCTAAGGACTGCTGATTCATAAAATATGTATTCGATCAAAATTGCACAAAGGACTTTAAACTGAAGGATCTACATAGTCGTTCCACTAATTAACAGACTATTAATAGTTATCAGGCTATTCACAGAATTTATATTAATAGGTTAAGTGTTGGCGGCTTAAGCTACCGGTTTCGTAGAAGAGCGGTCGCCGCGACATAACGGCCGTAGTGACCGGCTGCCATGAAAATGATGGCAGCGGCAAAGATTTAAATCGTTAGGTTCGCTCTACCGCGTCAAAAGATACTCGTAGTTGCATTCCTGTTTCGTTTTGACTCCTCTGACACACACAATAACGCAAAGACTTGACTTAATTATCGAGGAAACGCGATTAATAATGTGTAAGCACACTCTTCTCAGTATTTTTTGCGTAACTAAGTACGATGAGGGCAATTCTAGCGATTTAAATCTTTGGACAGCGGGGTTTGACTTAATGCGAAAAACTAGTGAGTGAAAACTAGTGAAAATAACAGATTTTCATGAGGGCCGTTATAATATGGCCCAGCCGCTTTCCTAGGAAACCAAAGCTTTACAGTGGGCAAGGGGTGCATTGGAAGATCAATGGCAACATTTTGTTTTATTAAAAGTTATTTCGGTTATCAGTGGGTTGAAAAAGGTTTTGCATTACGATGATATACAAGTTCCAAACTTCCAACCACACATTTTGTTTCAGATTAATTAATACTTAAAAAGTGATAATCATAAAGTGAAACTGGATATTGTATCGAGCCGTAATTACAAGTTCAAAATGAAATACTCAAAATAAGACAATATACTGTTGCTGAAAACCGCTTCATATTATGAATATTAAACTTCGCCTCGTTGTCATAGGTGATAAAAAGTGTCAAATATTGATTAAAGCTACACAAAGACGAGGTGACATGTCAAAAAGAAGTACAAAGTTTATGATAAAATTGAAATATGGACAATGGCCATCACTCGTTATAAATGTTATTCAGCAAAACTTATAATTAAGTAAGTAATGTTTGTTTTAATTCAGAGGGTTTCTCAATAGAACATAGCTTGTACTGAAATTTATTAAGGTTACTTACTCGGCTTGCGGTATGAGCCGACCATTGCAGTCCAGGCTGTCGATGACTTTAATGTCCTCTTTCGTCAGAGAAAAGTCCCAAATGTTAAAGTTCTCCGCTATACGGCTCTTGGATATAGACTTCGGTATTACAATAACTCCTCTGTCGATTTGGTACCTAAAATAACAAGTTATATCAAATCAAATCAAATCAAAACAAAATATTTTATTTCACATAAATCTACATGGGCACTTATGAAACGTCAGACGCTAGGTGCACGGTTCCAATTGGTCGTTTCCTATGGAGAAGAGCTGGCAAGAAACTCCACGGTTGCTCTTTTAAAAATAGATGGCTTTTGCTACGGCGTAGTGGAGGCTACGATGCCGTAGATGCATCGTAGCATATTATAACCTACCCGCTACGCGTCTGTGCTGCAATTTGTCTTACGGTGACTTTGTATTACGAAAGAGTTTTTGTGTTTAGTACCTGTAGTCATCTCAAATGGTATTAATATTGAGTTTATGTCAATAAGGCTGATTATCTTTATTTAGAGGACTGTCGTTACTTCTTTCTCATTATTGACATAATCGCTCGTTAAATAAAACATTTATTTTTCCAACTGTTTCCAACGTATAATTTATTTGAACAGGTGGGTTTCTTTATTTCCATCCATTTAATAAAGGACTGCATAGTAATTTAAATAAGCAAAATATGGGTAGTCAAATTTTATACCTAATTGGTTAAAGACGTGAAGCAAACGTAATTGATCGATGTTATCAATATCATGTCCAATACCAGTAAAATCTTATTTTTATTATTCCCAGCATAGGAATACAAATAAAAACGATAAAATCTGCTAAACGGCTCCGTTCCGGTCACTCGGGCTGGTGTCGATCACATCAGATGATGCTCCATTGCCTCGAGTCGCCGGTTATTTTTATTTTCTGTGCACAAATTTTGTACACCAGTAAATTTTATATATAAAATGCAATAAAGAAACATTTTATCATCGTATCTATTTCATCGGTCTATTGAAGCAATAAATTACGATCTAGAAATCGCAATTTCTTATTTACGCCTAAATACGCTTCTTATTTCTGCTGGCTCCATTTATAAATAAATCTTCAAAGTGATCTGTGACCTTTGGCCGTCAATTAGGTTTTCGCTACGTACAAATGTGATAGTAAAGTGTAGTGACCATACATTTTAAATTGTGAAAATAACATTTTAACAAACATTAAGGTCTAACAAAGTATACAAAACAGAATTATAAATTTACCTTCTACATTCAATTTTAAAACGATATTACGTAGAAATCAAAGTGTAGTGAGTCTGTATTCTACGAAGGATCTTGAAGAACATAAATTAAACTTATTTTTAATAATTATCTGCAACAGCATGACCATAGAAACAAAATATAATATTTCTTTCTAAGTAAAAGACCGGCCAGAAATCACTGTACAAATGATTTATATATATAGCTTTCGATCTTTTTTCTTAGATACAGTACCTAAATACAGGTAAATAAACATCAATTTCCGGTATAATTTCGAGGAACTTTTTTATTCTATTATGGGTAAAATAAAAACCAGCCAAGTGCGTGTCGGACCACGCACAATGACGGGTTCCGTAGTTGGGAGGAATTTATCCCAAGAACGAACTTAACATTGTAGTTGAAATACATGTACAAGATGTGATAGTAAAGTGTAGTGACCATACATTTTAAATTGTGAAAATAACATTTTAACAAACATTCAAGTCTCTCATACATTCCAACTGCAAATGTAAGTTTGTACGCAGAATATTGAGAGATTTACCATGTTATTTTAAGATAATAGACTTCAAGGTTTTCCTGTAATCTATAAGTTAAGAACCATTCTAAGTATATTTAAATAAAAGTAGGCTCTGTAGTTTTGGAGTCAATTCTGTTCTATTTTCTTAAATAGGTACCTATCTTTAAAAATACTTATTTTAAAATTTCAAAGAAAGATCGTCGTAACAAACCATTTGAAATATTAGACGGTACAGTTAGCATTTTTTTTCCAATTTGCCCCCGAAAACTGACCCCCTTATTCAAAATTTATTTATTTACACGTCCTTGCTTGGATCACAGATTTATATGTGTACCAAATATCAACTAAACAGACCCAGTAGAATCGTAGCAAATTGGCTGTGACGGACGGAATACAGCCAGACAGACAGCCGAGTGATCGAATAAGGGTTCCGTTTTTTCATTCGGACGTACGGAACCCCAAAAAGGTAAAACAATTATTTAATGTGGTAGAGTCATCATTCATATTCATCTAACTCGAACTTTTATAATGCTATAACTGTCTCGATCGTGATTGAGCTTTATTAATTAAGGTAAAATAATTAATTAGATTGTTTAAACACAATAAACAGTTCCTAAATAAATAGAGCACAGACCAAACATCGATCGATGTAATTTATAATCTTCAAACATTAATTAAAGCAAAATTTCAGTTACCTTATTAAAATTTGTGCCGGAGTTTTGTTCAGCCTTTTCGCAATGGCCAAAATTTTGGGGTCCTCCAATAGAGAGGGGTCGCCAGGCTGCGCCCATGGCCGCTGAGGACTTCCGAGCGGACTGTACGCCGTCAACGTAACCCCGCGCTCCTTGCAGAAGTTAAACAGCTTGCTCTGATTTAAGTATGGGTGGCATTCCACCTACAACAAGCCAATGACTTATCAACTAACTCTCAGTTTGATTAAAATTACAATTAGGCAGGACAATTAATTATTATTATTACCTACGTGCCTTTGGCATTTATAACAGACCGCTATAAAAACCAATCAACCAATTTTAGGAATATTTTTATTCGTGATTGTAATATGCACGATAAATTGCTTTATAGATTAATTTTCCTTCTTTCCAAAAAAAACATTTAAGGCACTCACGAGGCTTTACAAACTGTTTTAAAACCTACCTACCTACAATGTGTAACACCATTTCGAGATTTAACATTCCACAACAAAATCGCCGTTGATTGAATCGTTTTGAACACCTCACCTGATTGGTCACTGGCTTAATTGTAGCAGCGTTCAGAATTCGAGTCAGTTGTACAGAATTGAAGTTGCTGACGCCGATGCTCTTAACGAGGCCTTTCTCGACGAGCTTCTCCATAGCCTTCCACGTATCCACGTAGTCGACTTCGGAGTAAATCACTTTGCCATTAGCATCTGAAGGAAACGGATCACTGCCTTCCTAAAATCAGACAAACATTTCGCTTTGTACATAATAAAGCTAATGTTCCTTGAATATCGTTTTGCCAAAAGCTTTAGCCGAAATTGAAAAGTTTTTTTTCGTTTTATTTACATAAGTCTTCTGTGGATTTAAAGAATTCAGCTAACCTAATATAAACTCAATTTCTGTTCGAGGTTGCGTCAGGCTTAGTTCGCAGTATACAACTTTACGAATAATAAAAATGGGCTTACCTTGTAAGCCATAGGCCAGTGAATGAGATATAAATCCAAATAATCCAATCCGAGATCAGACAACGAGATTTTTACAGCCTTTTCCACTAAATCCGGTCTGTGATACGTATTCCATATCTTTGATGTTATAAAAAGGTCCCCTCTGTAAAACATTAAAGTAGCATAATATCAAACATGTTTGTAATAATAACACGTTTAGATAGGTACACGGTACCTACAGAGCTAATAGCGGCACAACCCCTGTAAAGATCGGAATTGGGATAAGCATTTCTAGATATTTATAGAATTTAACGAACTAAATTAACTTGGTTTCTACTAATACATCTCAACTTAAGGCTTCCACAAACAGGCGCGACGCGACTTTAACAATACAATTTCTAAGAAAACTTCACGTTGTTGCTTCACAATAACCGGTGTCGCGCCAGTATGTACGAGCCTTTACTGTAAAGCTGTGCATAAATAAACATATTTGATTTAATTTGAATAATTTATCTTGTCGTGTTGCAATGTATACCCAGATATTATTACGAATGAAAACGTTCATTCAATTTATTTCGCAGATTTCTAAATATATGTAGGTATAAACCCTACACATTTACTACGAAACTTTGTTATTTAATAACCAGAAAATGGCACGTGGATTAGGGATAAGCGGGACCAAAGACAGGACTGACCCGGAACGGAGAAAGCATTGGGTACCTACAAGCTACGTGGACATAATATATTTTGACCTTTTTACGATGCCTTGCTTAATTTTCTCCTTGATCGCTTCTCCGACCTCCTTCTCGTTAAAATATAGATGCGCACAGTCTATATGTCGGTACCCAATGTCGATGGCTTCGCCGACTGCGCGCGTCACCTCGCCGGGGTTCGACTGAATATCATAAAAAAAACATTGTTATAACGAGTTGTTTTATTATAAATAAAGGGTGGCAGTCACGAGTTGAGCTGAATACTTAAAATTTTAACACAGTTTATAGTAGGTAGCAGCCGGAGTTATGATAAATTTTTACAGTGTAATAACTCGATACGTTTACAGGTACCACCTGAAAATCAGGGTTGTAAAACAAATCTAGATACTGAATAGGTAACATCAGACAATTGTGTTAGTCGTTTTCGTGACTTGTGTCGTGACTTAGAAAAGGCGCAATATCAGTTTTAACAAATTGCTGACGAAACTACTTCAATATTAGATACTAACATTATTTCTACTCTAATATTGGTGACAATTTTGAAACATATAGGCAAAAGCAAGTTACATCTTACCTGCCATGTCCCAAGCCCAAGTATGGGACAGGTCAGTCCGTTATTGAACTTAACACGGGGAACGCTCGCGGTCATGTTCTCGAGACGGCAGTCTTACAACTGGGACAAATATCTTGCATACATAACAGGTTTTATATAAATACATGATATCTACTAGTTATGTAATGTTTTATCTCTGCTTGAGTTAAATTATCGAGGGCCACGGTCAAGGTGATAGTTATCTCTTTTTTTACTTTTGTTGAAGTTGTTACCTTTTTGTGGTCTGTTTACATTAAAGCTTTCATGTAGGTATAGGTACAAAAACAATTTAACCACAGCCATATAGGTACCTAACTACTAACCTACCTACAGTTTCTGGTGTCGCCTATGAACCTTAGGTAAACGTTTTGGAATGAGGATGCCAACTTACTAACATACTGCAATTTTTGTAATGAGACACCTATCCAAAAGTATCAGATGAAAGTGTAAACAATCCCTGTTCAGGTTAACAATCGGTCACTGAAGGTTATTAGTTTCATAACACATTCATCTGTATTTAGAAGTTTCAACTTTATGTCACGCTCACCACTTTTTCCAAAAATTATTGTTTGAATATCATTGTAAGTAAGTAGGTACCTAATTGAAAAATCATCGACAAAAATTGAGATTTTATCATTCGCAATAATTGTCAAATGAAATACATGATTTAAAATTAGAATTTAGGGTTAAAGTACAAACATATTGAAATCAAAGCACTGTGGCATCCACACTATTCCTAAAGAGTCATAAAAAACCCTGTAAGAACTCGGCACTCGGCGTGGCAATACGTCGTGTTCGAGTTCGCGACAACTCAATCATCATCCTAAGGATGCCTCGTAGAGAGGTGAAACACTTTTCGATTTCTTACAGGGTTTTTTATGACTCTTTAGGAGTAGTTAAGCGGAATTGTTACTGAAATCATTTATTAAACGGAAACTCTCTCAAAAAGGTTTCTATTAAGTTTTAAAATTAATATTGACGTTTTTATTTTTATTGATTAACGAAATCAAAAAAAAAAATGTCGGTCATCATAATAAGTTCGGGTTCGATTCCCGCACGGAACAAATATTTTTATGACCTACATGTAGTTGTTCCGGGTCTGGCTGCTTGTGTATGTCAGTTTAAATGTTTGTAAACGCACCGACGATACAGGGGTAACGTTTTAAAAAAAAGAAAAAGAAAGTATAGGTATACTTTTTTCTTTTTCTCTGATAATTTGAATGATAATCGCCGCAGTTTGAGTATTTTATGCGGCCTACCCTTTTTTTTAGGTGGGATCATCAAATAACTTCTCCCGCTCTGAGTGGAGCAGGAGGGCGTGTCAGACTCTTATTAACTAAAACCCACCCGTGTTCCTTCAGTTGCGTGTGTTGCCAGGGGCCACGGTATCCCTTTCGGACTCTCTCGCAACCCCGAAGTTTCCTTTTTTAGGTATGGTTCGCCGAATCATTGAGCTCCTTAAGTTCTGAGTTGATCTTCACGATTACTGACAAACTGTCCACTCAATCTGTGTGGTTCTTTCCTCAAAATACCGTTTCAGACACCAATGTACATGATGTAACCAAGATTATTTCTGGACTTTAAAAGACTGACCACTGAGTTTGTTTCGGCCTTTCTTCTCGTCAGATAGGAAACCCCAACCTCGTCTAGTTTATGAAATATTAAAACCTATGTACCTACAGAAAATAAAATCTTTTCATGATATCATCTACCTACTTAAACACTTCGTAGGTAGGTACTGTACATTCTTATCTCTAGTCTATTTAATCAGTTTGCATGTCAGTAAACATGTTTCTCTCGTTAATTTATTAACGTGTAGTTAGGTATGTATTTATTATGTTAAGATTTTGTAAATATAGTGTACAAATATGATTGAGTACCTATAGTTTCATGTAGGTACCTTGGATGTCAGTGGGTATTTTATATTCAATATCCTACCCTACAGTGTTTGAAAGGGCTTACATAGATACATATATGCCCAGTGGGTCGATAAAAATACTGGAATACTTTGAATTCACTTATATAAATAGGTACTTTCAAATGCACCGTCGTCGTGATCACTGTTGTATCAATTCTTAGTAAATTGCCATATTTCGATAGAACAAAGAGTATTTCCAACATTGCACAGTAAAATTTCTACTTTACAATCATTTTTAAGTCACAGTAGGTACCTACTAGTCAAAGTTCATACAAGTCCATTTCTGGAAAAAGTTTGCGACAAAGTGCATTTACGATGTCTTATTCAAACTCAAACTCAAAGCATTTATTTCAAATAAACCAATTACAGGTACTTTTGAATTGTCAAGGCGTCGGTCAGTCAGAAAAAATGAAGCTAGTTGCCCATTCCAAAGCGTAGTAGGTTCCTATGGAGAAGAACGGGCAAGAAACTCCACGGACACTCTTTTAAATCAAAATATATGTTACAAAATATTTGTTACATCATTCATGTTGAAATTATACATGTGAGAACAATGTAAAAAAGACGTGCACGTTAAAAGCGTCCGTAATAAAAATATAGAAACAATTCAAAAATTAAAATAAACCGTGGCAGCTAAGAGATGACCAGTCCCTGCTGACGGCGCCCGTTCACGAACATGACGCATGGATCAGCACCATTTAGCTCAACCATTTTGAAGGGAACTTAACGATCCAACACACACGCCACCACCAGCGAGACATTTGAGTGAGCATGACATACTCTCAGCCGCCAGGGCACATTCAAGTCAATGTAAGACGTACCCAGTAAATGGTAGCTTTATAAAAAGTATGTGGTCACAGTGCTCACACATGTGCTTTGCAATTATACAATATTAACAGATTGAATTTATACAATGCAAAGATAGTTTTTTCCCAATCTTCAGCAGTTCCAACAATATTTTCGAATGCTAATCAACTAGTTTATGCGCGCTTGTGGAGCTGGACCAGCATTGAGCCAAGCATTTTTGTCAGCGATGTAATCACCCAACGTATAATATGCTTGGCAGCATAGTGTGCGTTTTATACAAGATTTAAATTTCGTTTCATTTAGTTGGAGTATGTGGGGAGGTATTTTATTGTAACATTTTAAACAGTACCCCATGAAGGATGAGTCTACTTTAGCCAGTCTCAAACCAGGTTGAACTAATTGGTCCCTATTTCTCGTACTATAATTATGTCTTTCACCTCTTTTACTGAAAAGATTAAGATTTTTCCTTACGTACATGATGTTTTCATATATATATTGACAAGGTACCGTCATGATGTTAATACTTTTAAACAGTTCCCTTAGAGAATCGCGCCTGCGGAGGCCATATATTGCTCTGATGGCTCTTTTCTGCAGAATAAAAATAGACTCGATATCTGCAGCCCGTCCCCATAGTAAAATACCGTAAGACATAATACTATGAAAGTAACTGAAATAGACTAGCCTCGCAGTATCTACATCAGTAAATTGACGGATTTTTCTTACAGCATATGCTGCTGAACTTAGCCGTCCTGCAAGAGATGTTAAATGAGGACCCCATTGCAGCCTTGAGTCGAGCGTGATCCCCAGAAAAACTGTTTTATCCACGAATTCTAGTTTCTCCCTATTCAATACTATATCACAATCATTACTTTTAACATTCGGTAAAGCAAATCTTATGCATTTAGTTTTTTTCCCATTTAATACTAAATTATTAGCAGTGAACCAATTTTGAACCTGCAGTAGGGCGTTATTTACGTCGTCAAGATTTGATGCACGTCTATTTATCTTAAAAATTAAAGAAGTATCGTCAGCAAATAACACCATTTGTGGTTGGTTTTTTAATAAATGGGGGAGATCATTAATATATACTAAAAAGAAGAAAGGACCCAATATCGAGCCTTGTGGAACACCCATTTTTACTTTTAGACCCAATGAATTGATACCATTTATTTGAACTTGCTGTTGTCTATCATTTAAATAAGATTTTACTAAACTGAGCGCAAGTTCACCTAATCCGTAATGCTGAAGTTTCAAGAGTAAGGTATCATGATTTACGCAATCAAATGCCTTGGAGAGGTCACAAAAGATTCCTATGGCATCTTGAGCTTCCTCCCACGCTGCAAATATGTGTTTTAATAAGGTGACACCGGCGTCAGTCGTACAACGTCCTTTGGTGAAACCGTATTGCTGATCGTGTAAGATTTGGTTGGTGTTAAAATGATTAAGCATTTGATTGAGCATTACCTTTTCGAATACCTTGCTGAATACCGGCAGCACGGATACTGGTCTATAATTGTTTGTGTCTTTACTGTCTCCAGATTTAAAAAGTGGTATAACTTTACTGTATTTCATTACATCCGGGAAGACCCCTTGATCCACACATAAATTAAATATTAAAGCTAAGTATGGTGCTATAGTCTCGATTATGGATGTATGATGTGTATGGTGATGTTTAGAGTATTATATTGTATTACTGTCAAAATTGTAAATATTACATAACATCATCATCACGCCTGTATTACCCGAAGGGTTAGGCAGAGGTGTACCTACGTATTATAGTACACGATCAACCCATCAACATCGAACCGGACCCCATGCTCAGCAGTAGCGTTTGCGACCACTAGACCAACAAGTTTGATAAGACAAGATATTTTTCTAGTATTTCTATGGGTACCTACTTACTTGTACTTTCACATTTAGATAGGTACATACTGAAACATGATAGGAACGTAAGTTAATTAGATACCTATGTATGTGCCCATTTCTTTCATCGACTTTACTTGTTACCAGTATCTAGTACTTACCTACATGCCTACAGGAACGAGTTAACGACCGAGGTTCAGACTCAAAGTCAAGAGTCAGTGACTCTTTCAGAAACTCCACGGACACCCTTTTAAATAAAATAAAATGTTCATGTACCTACCTATCTAACTAATAGATTAATTAGGTATTTGTTGTTATTTATCTTGTTTATAATAACACCGAAATGACGACAATAACCTAAACCTACTTAAAGACCTACTTATTTTCAACCAGGGAAATCCAAGACAAGCCCAGGTACCTAGTAGGTACCTAGGTAGGTACCTATTTTGTAAAGTTCCAACCAACTGCGACTGCGACCGCAATTAACTCTCGGCCGGCGCGTAAACAATGTAAGGAGGGCACGGTTAATTGCCGATTACTCGCTAACCGGTGTAGTGTGGTCAGAACCTTAGTTCTTAAATCCGATTTAGGTATACGAGACCGGCGTTTTAATGTCAAGGGTCGTCCATATTTTTAGATTCCCGTAAAGATGTCATAAAGTTCCCCTTCAGAGGTAGATAAGAAAGTTATATGGATGGCGCGAGTCGGCGCGACCCTTACGGCATCTAACTCGCACTATCAATCACGAGTAATTGCAGCACTTCCTTCAGTGTTCACAAGAAGCATAAATGGGACGACCAGCACGTGACCAGCCCTATCTAGCTATTTATTACATCCACGTTTTCTCTTAAGGATATAGCGTAAAGTTTAGCAATCCCGTTGCGTAGGTAGGTACCTACCTATCCCGAACGTGTGTGTGAAACTGCAAAATATATGTTTAAAGATTTGCTAAGATAGGTGGGTACTCAGTTTTACATATTTTTTACATCGATTGTCATTGTGTCCATTGGCAGATACTTAGGAAGTTAGGTAGACGCAAAACTGTACCACACCTGAACCTTCACTCTCCAGGCTTCTACAATATTTTTTTCACAAGTAACTACCTAATAGTTTGTAGGTACATTAAAAAAGCCAGCGCACCACCTGACAAGAATCTTGCTAAACTGATTGATTTAATGTGTTTCATAAAAGTGAGCTCGCTGATCGGTCGATCGACACTTCAGTTTATTTTTATGGTAACTGAAATTAATATTAGCATAACATTAGCTTTACGAACTACCTACTGAAAACATGTGTAGGTGTCGACTAATGCTGTGTAATAAAAGAATCGGATGTCCTCCTCCTAACTAAAATAGGTAGGCTATCATAACTACTTACGCCATCTATGAGCGACAAGAGAGAACTATGGTACCTGTGCCGTGCCTCCTAAAAGCACTCGAAAATTCGAAATACAATTCCCTACTACACTCCGTGCTGCCACCTTAGCCCTTTTCGGGCTAGATCTAGCACTTTTTACTGTCGGTAAACTCTTTTTTTTATGCTTTAGCCCGAAAAGAGCAATCTAGCCCTTTTCAAGCGATACGAAAACTTCGCACCGCGGTTACCAAGCTATGTATGAAACAATGCGCGTCATGTATTATCTGTATAGGTTTCGTCAGTTCACACTTTACGATCACTAATTGGGTATATTTTCAGTTCTATGAACATAATTAAAACTAAAAACAGGAATAAAATGGGATTAAAAACAATGAAATCCATACATGCGGGGTTTGAAACTATTGAGTCCTGCTGTTCTCACAAGGTGCCAACTGAAATAATAAAAAGTGTGGGAGTAATTTGAAATACTCTTTCAAATTGGCTAAGAACACAGCAGATGTCAATCAGCCATCAACTTCTTCTGTTTCGGCAGATATGATTTTGGAAGATTCCGATGTAGACTCTGATTTTTTAGAATTTAATGACTTAATCATAATTAGATTTCGCGCTTTCTGAAATTAATATGTTTCAAATAAAAAAAAATTAACCCTTTGCATTTGCACCTCTTTTGAGGGCAAAATTAGCTAAATCTAGCTCTTTCTAGCTTGTGCTGTGCCGACTGCCCCTTTTCAAAAACCAAGGTGGCAACACTGACTACACTACTGAATGGGCCATTGGGTTGTTGGCTGTTGCAGCAAGACAGTATTTAGCTGCCATTCCATAATACTATATCCAGAGGATTTTTTGTTGTTAGGATTTGGAAAAATGTCAGCTTTTGTTGATAAATAAGCAATTTAGTGAGCAGGAGACTATGGCTAAAATAAATACACAAATACTCAGGCATTGATTTAATAAAACAACATCAAAACAAAACTAACTATTAAATACATTTACAGCTTAAATTAATTCTAAGTGTACATTGACTCCAGGCAAAACCATATTTATTAAACTAGTCTTTCTGCGGCTCCTTCTGCTAAAAGTTCTTTCTCTGCAGCTTCCTTGCTTGCTTGTATTTGAGGTTTGACATATTTGAAATAGTTGTAAAAATGGTCACCTAAAAGAACAGCCCCATACAGTGTTAGGCCGATGCAGACTAACACACCTCCTCTGTGTACTTTGTCATATAAAACAGAGCGAGCATACTTTTTCATATTTTCTGAAATAGAATAGAAATCTTGATGTTTCTAACATAAGCAACAGACAAAGGGAATTTGCACTGACTGATACATTCATTTCATCAAAATCATTAGTACCTATCTAAAGATTGCCTGTACCCAAATGGCATCAATAGGCATTAAGCATCCAAGTAGAAAAGAAAGCTGAGAAAAGAGTATATCAATAGACTGAATTGAATAATTTAATTATTGGTAATAATGTTTTTCTATTGTAAAGAAGGCAAAAACGAGAATTATACATATTTTTGTAAACACTGTTGATTGTACAATATATCAGCATTATTGGTCTGTTCTGTATATGAATGGATACTGTAAAGAAATAGCATAATTACCTGATCTAAATCAATATCTTGAGAAAAATAACCAATTCTGGATAGAGTTATCCTTTTTCTTTGAAATTGAAACCCTTGAATAGAGGTTATGTTGACAGTCTATGGACGAGTTGAGACGAGACTGCACACGACTGTCAATGTCAATCAAACTGACAAAAATTAACGATAACGAACCACGAAATGATCAAATGACACAATTATAGTGTATGTCTGGGGCACAATACAGCACAAAATACATTATTTACTTATAAACATGAAAAATAGCAACTTCGTATATAGTAAATAAATATCCTATTACCTATATTATGATATTTACCCCACGCCCCATGCGATTTGGGAACAGTGTAGATCTAGAAGTGTTGATAAAAAAAAATGTCGTAAGTTTATTCTGTACAAATAAATATGACGCAAATTGCCAAAACAGTCCAGCACCCTAATTGAGTAATACACGATCTATTACAATCTGGATCGGTTTGCAACAGATTGCTAATCCATTGCTTTAAAAGTTCGAAGAAAAAAATCTGCTCAACAACGTAAATAACGCAATGAATGTTGTTGAACTGTCAAAGTGAAACGGATCGGAATCGCCTACGAAAACGTTTTACGCAATTATATAGCAGCACGATACCCGTATGACCCCATAAAATTAGTAAGGACTATGTAGAGCCATAAAAATAAGTCCGGTCTCAATATTTTTTAGGCGCTTTAAACTCATTTCGGATTTATGTAGCATGATTACTGATTGCTAAGTGTTTTTGTACTCAATTTATGGATATACTCCTACTGTGTTTCAGTGCGTGGTTATAAATTAAGTGACAGCTTCTGTGCCAGACCATAAATATAAAAATGTACAGTCGCCAGCACATCAAGCTACCCAAACTTTCCCAATCAAACTTGAACCTAATACTTTAGCGATAAAGTTTAAAATCTACTAAAGAAATTTGACAGATTTTAGTAGCTTGATGTGCTAGCGACTGTACTCTGAGTGCCAGACTGCCAGGCGCCAGCTACACGAACGCTGTAAAGCCGGGTCTACCTTGGAGCGCCCACCTTAATCTATTACCACCTTCTTGCCACTGTCTTAACTCATAACCAGTCTATAACCAGTGATCGGATTTATGAATTTATCATAATATAAATGTAGTGGTCCGATCGAAGAAATGATCTGCCTGACCATTTCACGATAAGCCGCCTCGACCTATTGTGGGGCATCATGAGCTAATAAAACAATAATAAGCGACCCTATTGCCATCAACCGGGCACTGTAGTGAGAGTTCCTATCGAACCCAGGACCTCTTGATCAGCAGAAGCGCTTGACACCATTAGACCAACGAGGCATTTCAGTTGCCACTGTCATTGCGTATGCTTATCATAACTTGAACGCGTTGCCAATTTGCCTGACAGTGACAGTGACAATTGAAATTATTTTAAATTGACAGCACTACCTACAGCAGTGACGCACTGATAGGCTGTGTATACTGTACTGTACTACTTAATCTGTGACTGTACAGTGGCCAGCACATCAAGCTACCCAAAACTGTCAAACTTTCCCAATCAAACTTGAACCTAATGCTTTAGTGATAAAGTTTAAAATCTACTAAAGAAATTTGACAGATTTTAGTAGCTTGATGTGCTGG
The DNA here is from genome assembly GCA_914767815.1 of Eupsilia transversa. NCBI lineage: Eukaryota > Metazoa > Arthropoda > Insecta > Lepidoptera > Noctuidae > Eupsilia > Eupsilia transversa. The sequence goes on from OU611880.1 coordinate 7,680,488, forward strand.
CCACTAAACTTTTTACCTAGCCTGTGTCCATGGTGGTCCTTCTGGGTCTGTGACTTTTTACTCTGACTTTGACGGATTAGCAAAATTCCTTTTACTTGAAATTTTCATTTTGTTCAGCTTTTTTTCAGCTTAAGATAATAATAAATCACAGAAAGACAACTAAAACCCAAAATAAGTATGATATTAAAGTTGGTCAAAAGAACTTCTAGGTCTTACAAAATAATACAAGTTGCCTGTAGAAAACTGAATTCAAAAATACCAATTTCACCTGTTCCGACATTGGCAAATGAACATGCTTCTGCCGTTAAAGTGGAGCGAAATACCATTGCCCTTTTAGAAAGACTTTCTTTGGTGAGTTACGACACAGAGGAAGGTGTGAAAATTTTAGAAGATTCCATTGCGTTCGCTAATAAGATTCTTCACATCAACACGGAGGATGTCGAACCCTTGTATTCAGTTCTGGAAGATCAGTAAGTACTCTAATGTTGTTGCTCCTTTAAAGGTGATATACTTTGGCCCGATCCACCTGATAAATCAAATGACATGACGACTTTACTATTTTCCAGAGACTTAACCTTGCGGGAAGATAAAATAATGCAAGGCAATTGCCAGAAGGAGATTCTTAAAAATGCTGCAGTAAAAGAGGATGACTATTTCGTCGCACCCATAGGAAATATACCATTACATGAAGTAGAAGTTGAACAACAGACTACCAAAATAAAACAAAATGAGAACTGAAATCTACAAATTGCTTCAAATGAAACAATTCTTTACTGTCCTACAGGTAAAGGACAATAAAAATTGTATAAAATTAAATTTGAAGGAACCTAGTCAGTTACTGATAAATAATATTCATGCTAACTGGCTGTGGTACAACTATGCAAAGTCGGAAAAACATCATACACCTGTCTTCATAAATGAAGCCAATCTCAAATTAAAACAAGTTCCCTCAGTTTTTGGTATAATAAAACAAGAGCTGCATATGTATGACAACAATACAGCATTAGAATTACAACTTAGTGATTTCTCTCCATTGAAAAAATCTTTACTCAAATTCAATTTGATAGTACCACAGGAAGATGCTTTGCCATACATCATTCAATGGCAGAGATATAGAAAATACTGGTGGAGTAGTGTGAGTATGATTTCATTTTCAGCAAAATAGCTGCTAATTACTGGATTATGGGTATTAATGTACCAGGCCAACTATGTATAACCCGTAAGTCTCATTGTAATCTATTGTGTAACCATTCAAATTTGCAGATATCAACCACACCAAGTTTATTCTCTACAAATGAGTTCAGGTATGAAAACAAGTCTGCTAATATGCATATAGTTGCACAATTGCAAAGCGGTCCGCGGTCTGTGGAAACCCTCAGTTTTAAAGCTGATGTAAATGTAAGAAACTAGTTATAAAAACACCAAACTATACTACAAGCTATAGATCAAATAGACCAACCAGCTAATATTTTGAACTAGAAATTATTTTTTGCACTACCTATATTCTTTTTTCATAATAAATTTGCAGGAAAAATCTACCCAACTCACATGTTCATTGTGTTTAGAAAATGCATTACTCATACTTTTACTGGATGGGCTAACTATTAGTGCTGAGGAAGACTATTTGAGGCTTCACAGGAAAATTGCACCATTCAAGATTTCTTTTGCTGTGGCTTCACAAAGTATGAATAGAATAATATAGATGACATAATATTATTATAGCAAAGGAATCTGATTGGCTTATTTACCTACTTAATTGTATTATTTATGTCTGTTATAGAACAATCAGCCAATGAGGCCTTTTTATGTAAACTAGCAACTCTTCTGTATCATAAACTGGAATCAAATAAGATATCAGCATGGTTACCAGATTTCTCACTTCCGTTGGATTTGCAGGTTGTGTTTTTTTTTACATAATAATTTCCCATGAAGTTTTCCCTAAACATTCTTAATTGAAATAAATCCTCAACAAACATTTCAACCTATATACCATACCATCCTGTATTTTGTTGTGGAATAAAGTTTGGTAAATCCAAGGAAACAATTTTGACCACTATTTTCCAACCCAGTGTTCGAAAATAGTGGTCAAAATTGTTTCCTCTCCTGAACTAAACCGTTTATAGTGTTACATTTTTTATGATAAAAATACACTTATTTCAGATTAAAGAAAATCTAAAGATGGGCGTCACTTACACGGGAATCCTAGACGACGAAACACTAAAATTCGGGATTTTTAAGTTAATGAACAGTAGTACAAAATTGATGGTAAGTAATTTTTTTTCTCATTTTTTTTTTGCTAGAGATAGATTAGTACCTACTCATTAGTCAGTGAGGTAACGCCATGGGATCCATTCTAAGCCTAGACTATGTAATTAAATCCTTCATTTTGTATGGATTTGCTTTTGCGAAATGTGCCAAACGGAACGCTATTACTACGCATCCTTTGTCCGCCAGTCTGTCAGCGATCTCATGAACCGTAATAGGTAGACAGTTGAAATTTTCACAGATTGTGTATTTCTATACAAATAATAATAAAATAAAAGGGTCCCCATAGAAGAAACTTTTTCGCTAAATATTGTACGGTGGTACGGAACCCTTCGTAATTAACCCTTAATAATTGGCCGGTTTTTTTACTTTGTGTACCGCGTCTTCCAGCTTTAATCACTATAAATTATGTGTTTTGGCACATTTTTGCGAGGCATTTTGATGCAAAATTAAATATCAACTGTCTCTGTCTATGTAGGCAGTAAACGACAAGTTTACTGCCTTATCACCTACCTACCAAATATCGCGTCTTAATTTTTACCTGAAAATACGTATGCTAAAACTGCCACCCTCCCGCACAAGCACAGCTCCCACAGAATACTGGGGGTGCGGCCGCGCACGCTTGAATGAGAAGAAGCAAACCAAAAGTTGTGACCACTCACAAATCCTCGGCTCGAAAACTTTTCTGACCTTCACCTGCGCAGAAGTGAGTTATTGGGTCCCTTTACGTATTTTGTCATAAGTGTACGATGCGCAAATCGATCCCCACTCTTCCGCCGAGCGCTCAAGATCCGTGCCGGTATCTGTACCTACTTAACTATTTGTCTCAGACAAACACATAAAGCATATTTTTTAATTTAATCAAGGTCCTTTTACGTCTTTTTCTACGGAATTCCAATCATGTGTCCTAAATTTACCCACCGACCCTGCATTTATTACTTTATTATTTTTATGTTTCAGGAACAAGTGCATGTTTCAGATTTTTGTAAGTATGCAGCATTCATATTCAAAAGCAAGACATAATTATTGTTGAAATTAGTGTAAGTAAATTACCTATAGTGAATAAACTTTTTTATGTAATTAACTGGCGTTTAATTCTCTTTCTTTATTTAATTTATAAACTAACCACCGGAATAATAAATTAAATAATTGAATTATGGAGGTGACATGCTTTGCCTAGGCAAAGCATGTCACCTCCATAATGTGATTATTTCAACCAAAAATAATATGTAACGTACCTACTGTAACGTGTCCTTCCTGAAATCCTGATGCCCTTGGGATAAATAGCAGTTAAGAAAACTTTTTTACAACAAAAAAAACAACCGACTTCTAAAAAGACACTACAAAGTGAAAAATAACTTCAATTTCGAAAGTGTTTGTTTTTGTATTTTCGTTTTATGCCACCGACTAAGTTATTTTTCACTTTGTAGTGTCGTTTTGGAAGTCGGGTTTTTTTGTTGTAAAAAGTTATTATTGAAGTAGGTACCTACCTACTTATCGCTTTTTAAATGGTCGGTTTGTAATTTATCTAGGTAACAATAGACTAATGGCAACTGCTCATCACGTTTTACAAAATATTTTGTCGATGCAGGCACGTTAATTGTTGAGGAATTCTCCTGGTACTTCACCATTAGCACCACTTCACCATAATAATATGCATTGTGATTAGCATAAATTGCTTGGCGTCCATATTAAAGTTATCAAATCGCAACCCGTGATAGTGGTGTAGTTCCGGTGGCCATCTGTGGTCTTCATCATCAGTTCCACTTCACCAAATGGTGCTTTCCGAGAGCAAATGCACGAGTTACTATAAAAAATACCCAAATCGCTATAGGTGTGCCGATAATATTTGAAGAGTTCCCTCGATTTCTCCAGGATCCCATGATCTGATCCTGACCCGATTACAATGGGACCACCTGGGAAGTAAACCCTTTCAAACAAAAAAATAATTTTCCAAATCGGTTCATAAATGACGGAGTTGTGAGGTAACACACATTTAAAAAAAATACAACCGAATTGTTAACCTCCTCCTTTTTGGGAAGTCGGTTAAAAATGCACGTAATTCTACTTAACTAATACATAACAGCAGTCCATTGATGATTTGATTATTTACAGCTATGCACGCTTAGTAAATACCTACTTAGACTTAGGTAAGTAGGTACATATTTTACCTACCTTTGATAAATAAGTTGTTTTTCACCTATTACACAAAGCCCCCTGACAAATATGAGGGACCTACATAAAAGGTAGACATCTATTAGTTCTTCACTTCTTCAAGCATGCGCGAGGTTGATCTAAGAGCCGACAAGCACAAGCACTTTGCCCGCATGGACTCCGTACTTTACAAAATTAATTACGTTCCCAGTAGTTTGGGCTGTGCCCTGATGTCAGTCAGCCAATTTCTCCTTTTATAAATAAATAGAATATATGGCCATAATCACTGCACGGGATCAGCAACGCCTCAACCTCGAGCCGTTCAGAATTCTTTCTATCAAACTCCTGTAGGTACGCACACTTAACATGTAACGGCTACGCCTCGGCTCGGGATTAGCTAGTAAACAGCAGTCACCGAGCTTACGACTGGACATGGACATCGCCCCGCTTACGACGAACAGACGCCCCACATACGGCGAACCGTCCGTCGCCTTACTCGTAGCAACCTTCACCCAACCTGAAGCGAGACGTCGGCTACCCTGCAAGTGACCCGGGCGTCACCGACGCCTCGATGTGTTGAGCCGATCTGGTACGTGCTAACGTTGCGTAGACGATGAGGCGAGGCCGAGGTGATGCCGTACGTTGCACTGCTTATAACATAATGCATGTATGTGTACCTTTTATCTTCGAAATAGTTCGGAACTTTATTTAAAATTATCTTCAATCGCTCTTTAAACTACAAAAGTTTACCATCATTCTAGCTAGCACTAACAATAAGAATTTGAAAAACTACTCTTCACTTCCAAATTTTATTTATTCATAAATTCTTATAGCAAGACATTACAATAGGATCTTAGGACTAAACTGTAAAAAACGCATTGTTTGATCTACATTTATGGAATAACGCCAAAACTTGATTTGAATTTCGTTAACTGTAATAATAACTGAACACAATCTATAAATAAAATAGGTAGTACCTAGTTTTTAAATTATTTGACAAATCACAAGTGGTGATTGTGTAAAGGGGTGAGGAAGACACGAACTACCGTAGTATAAAGTAGGTACCTACAAAAACTAGTCATGGCTAAATTAGACGAATATTAGAACTAAATACATACATCCTTAGGAATTCAATAAGCAACTGTAAATAAAATGCAGACGCGCCCTTTTCCGTATATGATTAGAATAGAAAATGAAAGGTAATGAAAATTATGCTCACAGTGAAAGCAAAATAAAAATTGAATATGAAGCAATGATAAAATATTAAACGAATGGCATGCTTGACTTTGCTATTGCTATTTGTGTATGCAAATAAAGAGAAAAATAAACAATAATGAACACTTAAATACATATTTATTTAATAAGTTGTGTGACAATGTATAGAAGGAGTGTTTAATACATGGAATAATTGACATCCCATACATTGTTATACCATGCATAGATAACCTCGACATGACAATTTGCACACAAGTCCATATAATACTAATTTTGGTCTAAGTTAACTCATAAAAAGAATTTGAGATAATATGGAAACAGATACATACATCATCCTAATGTAAACTTACCACATGCAAATAATTATTAAAGTAGTTATCCCTTATGATTAAGCTTTGTCTAAAATTCATAATGTCGAATATCTTACCTCTAATGGGAAGAAATGACAAATACAATATAAGTAAACAAAGTTCATATAATCTAAGGGTTAGATACAAAACCATGTCCTCTGCAATATATTGTTAAAAAATTATTTAACTATTTGCGTCACAATAGGTGGCTATTAAAAATTAAATTGCACTGAAAATATTGTCAACAACTATATAGGTTAACCGTAATTAAAATTAAGTACAGTCACGAACAATAAGGAGTGGTTATGCCAATATAATAGAATAGTATTTAAGACTATTTAAAAGTTATCATACAAACTGTGCTGTACTAATTATTACAGAATGCATTATGCCACTTGTTTTTTTTTTCTTCTTAATTTATGAGAAACCTGTTTTAAAGCAATGCTTGAATTAATTCAAAATGAGAATTTAAAGCCTCTAGTCATGCAATCTCTTAATTATGAAGTTACTTCTCAGAACTATAACTCTTAAATAAAACGTTAGATTTAGCACTATAATCAATACAACAAAGCATACTATAGTTTTATGTTAAGCATGAAAGATTGTAATTTATACCAGGAAGGTACCACATGCACATTAATTCTAGTAATTAATGGAAGCCAAAAGAATATTATTGCTCTATATAAAATATTATTTTAATTTAGCTTTTAATAAATAGGTACAAAATTTCCAATGAAATCAATTTGAATACCTAATACAAATGAGAGAACTATAAAATAGGAATTTTATAAAATGTTAAATAATTATGTACAGTAGCCAATATAATGTATTGTGATGGTAATAGCACTTAGTATACAAGATTAAGACTGTTTTTAAATGCAAAAGACCATTTATTATTGCTTGTGGCTGTACAAGTTAATGAGGATACACAATCACACATAATTGCCATTAGTTAATCAACATTTTCACAACAGTACAATACCGGTAATGTTTGTACAACTAGATCTTAGGTAATTTTATTGGCTCACACAAATATATTCACAGACGTAACTGAACTGTCAGATTGATTTAATGCAATCCTCTTGCTTCCTGGCTTAAGCTGGCAACTGCAATTTCTTTCCTTTCAATACTAGAAATAAAGAAAAATATTATTATCGCATTAACATAATATTACAGGTTTACTAATTGGATATCTTGTAAAACTCACTGTAAGGTATCATTAGTCAAGGAAGTATTTTGTCAATCCTAAGCTCATGATTGAATTTCAAAGAAGCAGTACAAAGTAGAATGCATATTGTTACCTTTTGTAATATAAAGATAGAAGAAATCACAGTATAGTACAGTTTGCACAACTCCAGAGATAATAGCAATCAGCTCATAGTGTTCCTCCACAACATAACGGTATACCTGAAAACAGAAGATAAAATGATTTTCAATCAGACAATTTAAAAAAATCATAATATGTTGACTGCACACTGCACATTACTTGGGTGGAGGTTACCAAGGACTTGATATTGGTCAAGAACCATGGATAATCAATGGACTCATTATTCGTTTATTATTGTTTTTCACAATACATAAACATGTATGATAAATAATATGGAATAGTCTTATGTAAGTGTAATTAAAATAAGTAGAATTCAATAAGATTTTAGATCCCATTGAAAGTGGCAGTCAAGTTTTACTTACCCAGTTCAAGAGGTACAAAGCTCTGTATGATCCAAGCGCAAACAGATAGTGGGATGTAATACTTTCAGCCTCTCCAGTCTTTGACACCAAAAACAACTGTGGTAAAATAGCCACAGACTCCAAGTAAATTGAGAATGTCCATAGTACCTGAAATTAAGACAATACTATTTTAATATGGTTACTATTTGATTAGATCAACTGATATACTTATAAGATATCAACTATGGGGCCATGCAAGTATGTGATATTACAAACCTTTTTTTATATAAAATGATTTTCAAGCCACAACCTACACTAGGATAGCTACCTACATGTATAGTTAAATCATAAGAACTTTATAGCATAGTATAATCAAAAACATACTAACCTCCATCACTGTGAATTCATGATTTATCAACAAAGACATAATCAATGTAGGTATCAACAAGAATTCGATCCTGAATGTGTCGTGGTTGTGGTCATAAGTCGCTTTGAACTTGACATACATCAGGTAAACAGTGGCGTATGAGGCCATAATGAACACCATCTTCATGAATGTATTGTATGCCGAGATGTAATTGGTTAGCAGATCCAAGTAACGCGCCGTGTACACCACGGAGAAAAGTATCTGAGACTTTCCTGATATACCTGAAAATAAAAACCAAATTGAAGAAGTTTTGATTAGAAAATACACTTATAATGTGCCGGTTGATCGGATCACTTCGAAGGCGACATAACTTACCCGCACATGATCTAGTTTTCCAGATTTTGAGTAGTAATATTATAATAGCTAGAAGATGGGATAAATCACCAAGTAAACGGAAAATATTCATTTTTTACAGAAATGCTTATCTCAGTTACGCCGCGTACACTATCATTCAATTCAAGCAAAAATGACGTGGCTGATTGACATGACACAATTGACACAACTTTTTAATTATTCCCAATCCCACAAACAATTATTTGTGTGGCAAGACTAAACTCAAAAACATGTTTTTGAAAAAAAAAAGGTTAAAAAAGTCAACTAAAAAGGTATAAACAAGTCATCACAGGCAGACTAATTAAAAATCCGGAGTCACACGTAATCTATTCGACTTATCCCCTAACACGTGTGACTCCGGATTTTTAATTAGTCTGTCTGTGATGACTTGTTTATACCTTTTTAGTTGACTTTTGCCGTAGTTGGGTTTTAGTTTTTATTACTTTTTGAGTTATTGACACATCACTTAAGAAGATTTTCAGCTCACCGTGCGCCGGCAAGTGGAAAGATGAAACATAATTTGATGCATTTCTGCTTCCCCCCAACTTGTTGCCCCCACACTGCTTTTGGCTCGCTGACTAGAATACTGGCCGAAAAGCCTGGTATCCAAAATTGATTTTTTTTTATCATCATGTGGCAGCAGAAACTGTGTTGCTGTGTGGTGTCAGAATAGCAATAGTGAGGTTATTTTATTTTCTCGTCAAGTGTACCGTGTGGTAAACAGAGGTTATAATTATGATAAACCTTTATTTTGTGTTAAGTGAAGAATAAATTGTACTTTGATTAAAGTGCACATTTCGTAGTTTGTGTATTTGGAAATCTAAATTATCCAAAATGGTGAGGCATAACAATCAGTTGCCGAATAATCTGACGCAGCTACAAAACTTGATCAAAAGGGACCCCGAATCCTATAAAGAAGAATTCCATCAACAACTTGCACACTTTGAAACCACTTTGGAAATTTTCAACTTGAATCCCACACAGTACAACAAAAAGCTAGATGAACAAGCCATGTTCTTGGCACAAGTAGCCCAGTGCTATCTTAGTGAAATGAAGTTATTTCCCCAGAAAATAGTTGATGTTTTGAAAACACACAACACAGTTCTGCACAATGACATGCGGCTTTCTTTGTGCAAATGTCTCATCTTGTTAAGAAACAAGAATTTTATCACAGCTTTTGATTTATTGGAGTTGTTTTTCTTACTGCTGAAATGCCAAGATAAACATTTGAGAGAATTCTTGAAGACCCATATCATAACAGACATTAAAAACATGAACATGAAACATAAAGATATGAAGTTTAATTCAACATTACAGAACTTCATGTTCTCAATGTTACAAGATTCTAATCCTAAAGCAGCAAAATTGTCTCTTGATATATTAGTTGAATTATATCACAAAAACATTTGGAATGATCAGAAGACAGTTAACATTATTGCTGACATTGGTTGCTTCTCGAAAATAACTAAAGTTATGGTTGCCTCATTGAAATTCTTTCTGGGCAGAGATGAAGAAGAAAAAGAAGAAAATTCAGATAGTGAAGATGAAATAGATCCCAGAGATACAATGATTGCAAATAAATTCAACAAAAAGACTAGGAAAAGGGATAAAATGGTAGAAAAGGTTAAGAAACAGGCAAAGAAAATGAAAAAAAGGAAACAAAAGGCTCCAGTATTTAACTTCTCTGCATTACACTTGATTAACAATCCTCAAGGATTTGCTGAAAAGTTATTCAAAAAATTGGAGTCATCTAATGATAGATTTGAAGTCAAATTAATGTTGTTGGATGTTATTTCAAGATTGATTGGTTTACATGACTTATTCTTGTTCAACTACTACCCATTCATTGCAAGACTACTTCTACCTCATCAACGAGAGGTAACTCGCATCTTATTATTTGCTGCCCAAGCATCCCATGAACTTATTCCACCTGAGGTTTTAGAACCAGTCATGAAAGCAATAGCAAATAATTTCATAACTGAAAGGAATTCCACTGATGTCATGGCAGTTGGCTTGAATGCTGTTAGAGAAATATGTGCCAGATGTCCACTTGCTATTGGTGAAGATTTGCTTCGAGATTTGGTTCAATACAAAATATACAAAGAAAAATCAGTGATGATGGCTGCAAGATCTTTAATTCAGCTTTACAGACAGTCAATGCCAGATATGTTACATAAAAAAGATAGAGGCAGACCAACAGAAGCATCAGTAGAATTGAAAAACAAAAAGTATGGTGAAACAGAAATCAAGGACTACATACCTGGTTCAGAGATATTATTGGAAAAACAACAAATTAAAGATACAGAAAAAAAGAAAACTAAAAAATCAAATAAAAAGAAAGATGATTCAGATAGTGAAGATTGGGTTGATGTTGCTTCTTCTGATTCCGAAATTAATATAACTGATAGCGAAGATAGTGATGAAGACGAAGGTGATGCTAAAGAAGAAAAAGTAGAAGGTGATTCTGAAGAAGAAGATGAAGAGGAACAAGATAATGAAGAAGAAAACGATGAGGATGCTAGTAATGAAGTAGACAATAGAAAAGAACCAAACAAAACCACAACGGATAGAAAAATTTTGAAGGCTAAGCGTAAATCATTGGATAAGAAAAATATGGAAGAGAAGGTACAAAGTGCACGAGAAATTGCCATGGAAACTATTTTCACTGATGAAGATTTCAAACGTATTGAAGCAGCACAACTCAAAAAGGCCGTAAGTGGGCCTAAACGTAAAAGTAACATAACAGAAGAGGAAGACGAATCTGGAGAGCTTGTACAACTGTCTGCCATAGAAAACATTCATAAGAAGAGGAAACATGATAAGGATGCCCGGTTAGATAGTGTTCATAAGGGACGAGAAGAGAGAGATAAATATGGATACAAAGATAGAAGGAAGAATATCCACTGCTCCAAAACTAATAGGGAGAAAAGGAAGACCAAGAACTACCAAATGGTTAAACACAAGGCTAAGGGAAAGATCAAGAGGTCTTTTAAAGATAAACAAATAGCATTCAGAAATTATTTGATCAAACAAAAGAAGATGCGTTGATTAATGTACCTACTTGTATAACAATAAAAACTTAAAGTTGAAGCGTTTGATATTTCATTGTAAAAAAAAAGTTCGCAATTTTGTGTAAGTCTCGCTCCCCAACCGTCTGGGTTTTCACCGATTGACCAACTGATTAAAATTTGTCCTAATTTGGAGACCGCTCGGGCGGGGTTTTTAAAAACTGCCATTTTTTGTGTCATGGGGAATCTCGATTAAAATAACGAATTTTGAATTAAAACCCTCTTTGAGTTTAATTATAATATGTTCTGTGATAAAAACAGCACCCTAATTGCGTAATACACAATCTATCACAATCTGGATCGGTTTGAAACAAATTGCTAACTCCAGCCTTATATAGTAGGAGTGGGCGTTGCGACGACGAACCGTTTCCAAAGACCGTTTTATGTTTTGCGACGATGGAACCGTTTTACGTCCTGGGTTCAAACAGTCTTCGTTGCACAAACCAGTCTTCGAATTATTCAGTGCGATTCTATATGATTTGAAAATACAGTCGAGAACGCAATGATAAATGATTCAACGAACGGAACAACACGAGTAGACGAGTCGTCGTCTTCGAACGACCGAACGGAACGCGACAAGTAGTAGACGGACGGACGACGAGTCACTCTTCTTTCGTCGTCGTCGTTTACAAAACAGTCCTTGCAATAAAAAGTGAACTTTATACCAATGATATAGAGTCGATAATATATTACCAGTTGTCAATGCGTCTCGTTCCGTTTGTTTGCAAAACAGTCCTTACAATAAAAAGTGAACTTTATATCACTGATATAAAGTTCACTTCACTAGTTGAAGTTGAATCTAAGAAACTGCAACTATTTCACTCGACGAGAACGTCGGGAACGTCGAAAAGACGACATCGACGAGAACGTCGAAAAGACGGCAACGCAATTATTCTTCGTCTTCAAACCAGTTGCAACGACGACCGTTTCTTGCAACCGTTTTCGTCGTCTCGAAAACGGTTGCGTTTCGTCCGCGAAAAATTCGACAACGACCCACCACTATTATATAGAGTATCAGCAGGGCCGGATTTAGAGGTCTGGAGGCCTCGGGGTAACAAAGGAGTGGAGGCCCCCTGGCCCCAAATTATTTTCCAAATAAAATGAACAATATTTTTCAGTCGAGTTTTTCAATAAATAATTTATTGTGAAACCAAGTAGATTCTTTTTTTATATAAATATAATCGAAAAATTTAGTTATCCTAAATTAAATTTTACATGTTTGTACATACGAAGTAACGGTACCTACTGTAGGTAAAGGTAAAACGGGAAAAAAATGAAAGGAAAAGTTGTTTACTAGTCGGAATTACCTTTTTTTTTTCGAAATCTCTATTGTGGGGGCCCCTCTTTTGTGGAGGCACCGGGGCTGTAGCCCCGGTTGCCCTCCCCTAAATCCGGCCCTGAGAGTATGTACTGGGCCGTAGCACACACAGGGCACAGATTACTAGCAGATGGTCACTCCGCAAAATATAAACTCAAAAACTATAGGTACAGAACCGACTTTAAAAATTCATTCACCTAGCTGCCGGTCTATTCTGTTAAAATCTCACCGTGAAAACGTAAGTGAAGTGAGCTGCCAATAGTGTCAATTCCTAGCATCGGGTGGACTGACAGCACACTTCACCTAAGTTTTCACGGTGAGATGGTTACAGAATAGCACTGCAGTAGAATCAGGGGGTATCAACTTTGTATGGGCCAATGTAGGACAGGTACCCGGGGCAAAGTTGTTACATTGCCAACGTTAAAAAAATTATGAAGGACCCAACAAATTAGGTCTTTAATAATACCGATTTTCAAGTTGTAACACAGGTTCATTGAAAGTGATTCGTTTATTTTTTTCTTTCCAAATAGTAGTTTTTAAGCTAGAAATATGCCAACAAAAAATAAATATTGATTAGATCATATTTTTTTTTCATGATCGATTGAAGTTATACTGATTTTTGATTTACCCAAAATACCTCAATATTGTCTAAAATGAAATAAAACCGAAAATATAGTAGATATTTTTGATAATTCATAGTAGCACTACGCTGTATACAGGACAGGTATACACAGTTGTGATCTTTATCTTTGTTGTGAGTTTTGAAACTTTGTGAAATGGATGAAAATAGAAGGAAATGTTTCAAGTGTGGCTGTTTACCAGCCGAACATAACGTGAAACTGTTCCGTTTTCCTAAACCCGGAGTTCGAAACGTTATTCGGTAAGTATTAACACGTACCTTATAATAAATATTTCAGTGGTTAGCCAGAACTATTGATGATTGATGAAAATGTTATTTTTTTCACTTTCAGTTGTCTGCTGTGGGCAAAGTACATTTTTCCAGAAGAGCAATATAGTTAATACTTTACAAAATCAGACAAAATTGTACAATGATCACAGAATGCTGTGTGAAAAGCTGCTGTTCCATGTGATGTAAGTGAATATTTTAATAACTGATTATACTATATTATTGTCACTAAATTTGTTATAAATATTGGTGCTTCAAACCAAAATTTAATTAATGGAATAATTTTGTTTCAGACTGAACCCGTACTTATTGATTTGGCCGAACCACAAGCTGGTCCATCCCAAAGAATATTTTTAGGGGACATAACAAATATGCAAACTGTGGCCAATACAAATTTATTCTTTAAACTTTATCAACAAACAAATTGAGGTAGGCTGTTGTTTTTTTCATGACTTCCATAAGCAAATAAAATTTAGTTACTATTGTATAGCAAAACTACATGAGTATTAAGTAGTACAGGGCCAGGACGGTTCACACAATAATAAAAAGAAGTTGAGAACAGTAACATGACTAACATGGTATCAACATTATTATAACTGACATGAACACAGGTTCTGTCCGTCTGTACTTATCGTAAATGAATAAATAATTTTGTCACTACTGCTACTAATCTACTGTTTCTGTTTGGGTACACTTTGAAAATTGATTTTTGTCTAATTTTGTTGTAAGATCTCTGTAAATGTAGTTAAAATAAACTTCTGGGTTAGTATGTATTCTGAGGCTACTGCAAACAGATTGTAAATAAAGCATTTGAATCTAATAACACGAACACAATAATAATAAATTGTAATGATATTCTAATATTTAAAAATGTAAAATATATGTATTTAATGAAATTGTAATGAAGCTGTTGAAATAAATAAAAAACAATTTGAATTATTTATATATAGCGTGCGGCAGAGCTTAAATGGCAACCCAGAGTGGTTACCCGGCCGCCCATCAGAGGGCGCCCGCGCAAGCTCAATAGATTGGCGATATATATCTACAGTGCGCGGTGAGCTACGGCAGAGAGAGCTAATGTCATGTGTGCGCGCGCTAGTTTTAAGACAAGGACTCTGTTTGCTTGTAAGGTGATTTTGTGTACCAATATAGTGTAATTTTGAAGCACCTGCGTTTGTCTTACACCCGTTCCCCGGCTATAAGTGGCTGCCCAACGTGTAAATCAAAAGAAAAATGCCGAAGCTACGATCGGAAGATGTCGCAGAGGACGCCGGTGCCGCTATGAATATAACTATGTCACAAGAAACTCTCGCGAGTTTTATCACATCAATCCAGCAAACCCAAAGTGAGTTTTGTCAACAATTAATACGAGAAGTACGATCGTCAACACCTCATGCTAACGTATCTGAGGCCCAGCAGGGAGCGGGCCTTGCATTTGGCGCGAACGGAAATTTCGCAAAATGCTCGACGCGTTATGGGGGTCGTGCGGACGAGTCGTTGGAAAACTTTTTAGACGCGATTGTTACCTACAAGGATTGCGTGAATGTTTCTGATGAAAATGCTCTACGTGGTTTCTCAATGTTGTTGGAAGGGTCTGCTGCAGTGTGGTGGCAAGGTGTGAAAAGGTCGACGAGCACCTGGTCGGAGGCCCTTACTAGAATAAAAGGGGCTTTCAGCGAGCATGACCCACCACACTGGCTTTATAGGAAGTTGTTTACTTTAAATCAGGAAGACGAACACACGGACTTATTTATTGCCAAGGTACGTGCTCTATTAGCAAAATTTCCAGAAGACGACCATTCAGAAAAAGTCCAGTTAGATATGGCGTACGGTTTGCTTAGCCCGCGCATTAGAAAACGCGTAACAAGAGAATGCGTAAAGAGTTTCGACGAGCTACTTCATAAGTGTCGCCTAGTTGAAGATTCCCTAAAGGAAACGGGAAAAGAGCAGGCATCTCTATCGAAGTCTCACGCGCAATCAAGCAAGCGCGCAACATCGTCGTCACAACGGGATGTACCTATAGTCAGCGACGCGTCGAGTACCGGAACCAGCCGCTCCGCAAACTCCGAGACAGCCGCCGGTGCAGCTAAGGAAAAGAAACCGTTCTGCGCGTACTGCAAGCGACTCGGTCACCGCAAGGAAATGTGCGAGAAGCTTAAACGTAACAGTGATAAGTCCGACAAGTGTGATAACAATGACAGTAGTAATAGTAAGGCAAAGTCGGAAAGTGATATAAAGTGTTACGGTTGTGGTGCCGCGAACGTTATCAAATCTAAGTGTAAAAACTGTTCGACGGGTGATCAGAAGTCTGCATTTTATTCCGTCACGACAGACGACGGGAAATTAGGTACGTCCGTAATCAAAACGGTTGCATCGCCGCGAAATTCGAAACCGGGGAAGTCCGCGCGCTCGCGCATGCAGGCGCGTAGCCCTGCCGGCTCGCCCCCCGCTGCCGCCCACGCCGCGCGCGTCGCCGCGCTGCCGTCGGCGTCGGTAAGCCCGTCAAAGCAAGTGTCGGCTCAAGGTAACCCTACACATGTCGCAGAGGGTCTTAGAAACACTTCAGTTTATAACAATAATTTTGATAACGTAAATAATGATTCGGTGAACTCAAACGTTAATAATTGTTTAGTCTTAGACGATCATGTTCGTAATGTAAGCATTTCTGTGCCTTTTTCTAAGGATAAATGTTTTGGTTATGATAATGTTGTTAATGTAAATAGTAATACGTCTGTGTCTAATTATTGTGATTGTAGTTCTTATAACAGTTGTGAGTATATCAAAAATGCAAACGATATCGCACCTTATCGTCGCCCTGTGTTAGATATAAGCGTTTTAGGCCATTGTGGCACTGCTTTGGTAGATTCTGCAGCAAAAAGCTGTATTGCCGGTCACACGCTCTATGCTCTCCTACTCAGATTAGGACATCAGTTAATGCCGTCAACGCAAATTGCTAGGTTGGCGGATGGTGTTAGTAGGGAAATGTATGTGCTAACCACAGAGGTACAGGTGACACTCAAACATAAGACTAAACTTATCAAGTTTTTAATTTTTCCCGAAGCGGACAATAATGAAAGCCTGTTAGGCATAGATTTTCTTTCGATATTCAATCTCGTTTTCAACTTTGGTGATAACAGTTGGCACTTTGCCGAAAATAGTGATCAACAATTTGATACCCAGTTTGAGAGGGTGTCACGGTCACCTGTATCTTCGTGTGCCGCTGTAGAGGTGCTACGGGATGACGAGGGGACTTCACTTAACGATAGTCAACGCGAGGTACTCGCACAACTCGTCGTAGAGCATCAGGATATCTTTAAGCCAGGGGGAGACCCGACTCCTTTCGCCGAACATATTATTGATACCGGAGATCACCTCCCCATTGCTGTTCCGCCGTATAGGTTGACGCCCGCTAAGAAAGAGGTCATGCGGGTAGAGTTGGATAAAATGTTGGCAGACGACATTGTTGAGGAGTGCGAGTCCGCGTGGGGGTCTCCGGCGCTTCTCATTCCAAAGAAAAATGGAAAAGTGCGTTTTTGTGTTGATTATAGGAAACTCAATGCGGTAACTAAGACCGACGTTTATCCGATGCCATTGATAGACGAGCTTGTCCAGTCAACAAAAAAGCATTCTTTCATGAGTACTATTGATTTGCGTAGTGGATTTTGGCAGGTTAATTTACGCGAGCAGGACAGAGATAAAACAGCGTTTCTGACGCCTTTCGGTTCTTTTCGTTTCAAGCGTATGCCGTTTAGTTTGAAGAACGCCCCTTCAACTTTCCAGCGTCTGATAGATAGGCTTCGTACGGGCGCTTCGCTGAAGGACGTGACCCTTCTCGCATATCAAGACGATTTGTTAATTATATCCGAAGGCAGTTTTGAGAAGCATATTTCCGATTTGCGTAAGGTGTTCGAAAGATTACGCTTATTCAAGCTACGCGCGAACAGAGAAAAATGTGTGTTCGCACGAGACAAAGTGAAGTACTTAGGCCATGTCATCACCCAAGATGGTGTATCACCGGATGATGACAAGGTCCGCGCAGTTTTAGATATGCAGGCGCCGTCGTCGTTACGTCATCTAAGAACATTCTTACAGACGTGCTCATGGTTCAGGAAGTTTATACCAAACTTTTCCGCTGTAGCTGAGCCTTTGACACGCTTGCTCAAAAAGAATCAGCCCTGGTCTTGGGATGCAAGCCAGGCTAGTGCGTTTGAGGAGCTTAAAAAGCGCCTATCGTCGGCACCGATTCTCATCCAAGCGGATTACAGTAAACCTTTTGTGTTAAGGACGGACGCTAGCAACTACGCCATTGGAGCTGTATTGTTACAGGGCGAGGGTAAGGATGAACGCCCCATAGAGTACGCTAGCCGTCTCCTTATTCCAGCAGAAAAGAATTACAGCACTACAGAGCGTGAGGCTCTTGCTGTCGTGTGGGCTGTCGATCGATTCAGAGGCTACATTGAAGGACACGAGGTTGTCATAGGTAGCGATCATCAGCCGTTAAAGTGGCTTCTTACTTTAAAGTCGCCATCAGGTAGGCTTGTCCGGTGGGCTTTAAGGCTTCAATGCTTTAACATTCAGTTTCAGTATACGCCTGGAAAGGCTAATGTCATCGCTGACACGCTTAGTCGACCAACCTGCAAAGAAGATACTAAGGATCAGTGTGGAGTTTGCTCTGTTGTAGTTGACTTACCTGCCAGGAGTGCTACTGACCTTCGACGCGCGCAGTTAGATGACTTGGAACTTAAGAAAATCGTTAGTGATCTAGAGGATACATCTGATCCGGAGTCTATAGGTCTTAAGCGTTGGTCTGAAAGAGGTTACTTCTTGCAACAAGGCGTTTTATATAGATACAGTCCCGATGTGGACAGCGAAGAACCACAGCTGGTAGTTCCGACTTCTTTACGCCTCGAAATTATGAAGGAGTGTCATGACTCCGATATAGCAGGTCATCATGGCGTAGATAGAACGTACAATAGAGTCTCTCAAGGTTTCTATTTCCCAGGCATGCGTAGGGCCATTACAGAGTATATCAAGACTTGCGCCACGTGTCAACGGTATAAATCTTCAAATAAAAAGCCGTCAGGTCTGTTACAGACACCTGTTTTGAACCAAAGGGGAGAAGTGTTAGCCATTGACCTATTCGGTCCGCTTCCTATGGGAGATAATGGAGAACGTTGGATATTGTTGATAGAAGACACCGCTTCTCGTTGGACTGAGTTGTACGCCTTGAAGGAGGCAACATCAGAGGCGTGTGCTCGTACATTGATTGAAGAGTTTTTTCTCCGTTACGGATTTCCACGACGCATTGTGTCAGATAATGGCGTTCAATTTGTATCCGCTGTTATGCAGCAGTGTATGTTTGTTTTAGGTATAAGTCAAGAGTTGTTACCTTTGTATCATCCGTCAGCTAATCCAGCTGAGCGCAAAAATAGGGATTTGAAATTCCAGTTGTCACGTTTAGTTGAAACGGACCATTCTTCATGGCCGCAGCACCTACCTGCGATAAGGTTTGCCATGAATTCTGCCGTTTGTGAGACTACGGGTGTGTCTCCAGCGTATTTAACATTTGCTAGAGAGATTCGCTCACCCCTTGACGTACAACATGATATTCGGTCGATACTTAGCAAAGATAACTTTGTCCCGCAAATCACGCCCTATTTAAAAAACTTTGTCAATACCTTCATGGCTGTAAGAGAAAGAGTTGAGGCACAACAGGACCGACGGAAAGAATGTGCTGACAAGGTCGTTGCACCTGCCGAAGTCTTCGAGGTCGGAGACCAAATTCTCTTGAAGTCACATGTTCTTAGCAATGCAGCAAAGAACATCACGGCCAAGTTTGTTCCAAAAAAGGATGGGCCGTACGTCATCGCAAAAAGGGCGAGTCCCACAGCATATTTTATATCAAATTTAGATAGCCCTGAGAATGTCATAGGGAAGTATCATGTATCAGATCTCACTCGATTCCATAACCGGGATAGTACGCCTCCTCGTCCCGTAGTTCCGAGACGTCAAAGAGGGCGTCCACGGAAACATGTATGTCCTGTTTGTTCAGCATCCTTTGAGCGAGTTCATGAGCGGGGACGTTCTCTAGAACTCGAGGGGGAGTGTATAGCGTGCGGCAGAGCTTAAATGGCAACCCAGAGTGGTTACCCGGCCGCCCATCAGAGGGCGCCCGCGCAAGCTCAATAGATTGGCGATATATATCTACAGTGCGCGGTGAGCTACGGCAGAGAGAGCTAATGTCATGTGTGCGCGCGCTAGTTTTAAGACAAGGACTCTGTTTGCTTGTAAGGTGATTTTGTGTACCAATATAGTGTAATTTTGAAGCACCTGCGTTTGTCTTACACCCGTTCCCCGGCTATATATAGTTTTATTTTGCCATATTAATTCCGTAGACTTTTTGGTAGGTACATTCTCTTGTAAGAAAACTCTTTGACTCTTTGAGTTTTCTTACAAGAGAATGTACCTACCAAAAAAACATTTTTTTCCTATTAGGGATGATAGGCAACATTTGAATTTACCGCCATACTAAGGTTTTTTCTCAGGGCTAAGTATAGATGGCGCTGGCGTAACCGTTCTACGAAATATTGTATGGAGTTCGCATTCTTCTCCGTTAGGAGTATATGTGTTCTGTGAGTAGAATGTATCACTGAATAACATAGGCTTTATTACTACACTGTACGTTTATACATATCACGCGGGCGAAGACGCTTGGATGGTTTTCTACTTTTTAGTCTTTTGTAATCTTACAATCAATATTAGATACAAGTGAAGTAATTATGTTTTTTTTTTTTTACTTTTATAATGTAATCATGCATTGTCACGAGAACCAAACACGTACCTATGCCAAATTTCATCCCGATAGCTTCAATATTGATTGCAATATTCCAGGACAGAAATTCCAGGACATATACAAGTGAAGTTAAATAAAAGCTTTTAATAATGAAAACTGCGACATTTTCTCGATGTGCGTAACTGAGCCGGCCATTTTTTTTTGCATTTTTTTTTAAGTTACCATGACGTCATCAACATTTAAATACGACATACATAGGTACCTAACCCGTAAGGGCGGTAAAACTGGTCGAGCTATTACAAGTAATATAGATAAAGTACATTACTTGAACTTGTGGAATCTAGAGAATCTGGGGCGAATCAGACCGATATTATCGGGACTGTGTGAAGATACCACAAATGGTATCGGATCTTGGCTACCGGACTGGCACCAATATCGTATCGAACAATGTGAAAACGCTCTAAGGATCTTTTGGAGGTTGAATGACATTGACGGGGGTTTTTGGAAAGGGAAACACTAATTCAAACTCAACTCAAACTCAAAGCATTTATTTCAATTACAGGCACTTTTGAATTTACAAGGGGTCGGTCAGTCAGAAAGTTGAAGCTAGTTTTCCATTCCAAAGCGTAGTACTTATGAAGAACGGGCAAGAAACTCCACGGACACTCTTTTGAATCAAAATGTTAAGTGTACATCATTCATGTTGAAATTATACATTGTGAGAACAATGTAGAAAGACCTTAAAAGCTTCCGTAATAAAAATATAAAAACAATTCAAATATTAAAATAAGCCGTGGCAGCCAAGAGATGACCAGTCCCTCACTACTTACGGTGCCCGTTCACGAACATGACGCATGGATTGGAGCACCATTTAGCTCAACCATTTTGAAGGGAACACGATCCAACACATACGCCACCACCAGCGAGACATTTGAGTGATCATGACATATTCTCAGCCGCCAAGACACATTCAAGTCAATGAAAGACGTACCTACCCAGTAAATGGTAGCTTTACAGAAGGTATGGTGAAGGTCACAGTGCTCTCACACATGTGCTTTCCAAATAAACAAAGATTGAATTTATACAATGCAAAGATAGTTTTTGCAATCTTCAGCAGCTCAAACAATATTTTCGAATGCTAATCAACTAGTTTATGCGCCCTTGTGGAGCTGGACCAGCGTTGAGCCAAGCATTTTTATCAGCGACGTAATCCCCCAACATAAAATATGCTTGGCAGTATAGTGTGCGTTATAGACAAGATTTAAATTTCGTTTCATTTAGCGGCGAAGCAAAAAGGAGGGTTATGATTTTGACCGGTATGTATTATTGTAACATTTTTAGCAGTACCCCATGAAGGATGAGTCTCCTTTAGCCAGTCTGAAACCAGGTTGAACTACTTGGCCCCTATTTCTCGTACTATAATTGTGTCTTTCACCTATTTTACTGAAAATATTACCTAATATTTTGCCTTACTTAGACATGATGTTTTCATATACCTATATATTGACAAGGTAACGTCATGATGTTAATATTTTTAAACAGTTCCTTTAGAGATTCCATATAAATATTGCTCTGATGGCTCTTTTCTGCAGAATAAATATAGACTCGATATCTGCAGCCCGTCCCCACAGTAAAATACTGTTGGACATGATACTATGAAAGTAACTGAAATAGACTAGCCTCGCGGTATTGACATCATCACTCACCTTTTGGCTTATATACGGATAGCATTCGGCTCATAAATTGTCCACCCATAGACTACTATACGTATATATACTACTGTCCACCCGTCTTTTACGTGCCTTGCGTGTGTACCTAAAAGTCTCAGTTACCAGTACCAGCACAATTTTTAAAAAAAGTTGACATACAAATGGAATGAAACTGTCAAACTGTGTGTCAACTGTCAAACAAAATGAAGTGAGTGACAGAATAGTACAATCGTTAATATTTTATTCTGAATCATCTGATAGAATTGTTGTTTTTTGTTATTCATTTGGAGCTATAACGTGAAATACTAGTGTACTCGTTAAATATTTCACAAAGATACAATTATGTTAAAACCAAAAGCATTGACTCAAGTGCTTAGCCAAGCAAACACAGGGGGAGTTGAAAACACATTGTGGGTGTCATAATATTTACAATATGTATTAGTCGTATTTATTACAATATCAGACAGTTTATTTTAAACATTATCATTTCAGGTTGTTAAATCATCAAGGAGCACTCTTGGCATACTCGGGTTATAATGACAAAGACGCAAGAGTTACAGCAGCAATCGCTAGCAACGTATGGTCAGCGTACGAAAAGCATGGAAGGAACGTTTTCAAAGAAGATAAATTGCATCTGATATTGGTTGACTGTTCGAATGGGAAAATTGCTATAACACAAGTTGCCAATCTGTTACTGTGCCTATATGCTAAAGAAACTGTTGGATTTGGTATCCTAAAAGAAAAAATTAATGCTATAGCTCAATACCTTGAAGGGCCTCTAAAACAAGTTGCAAGTTCATAACATTTTGATATTGTCTTATAAGGTATCAATATTATTGTTTTTGTATGTATAAAATAATAGTATAAAATTGATTTAAATAATATAGGAATATGTTTAGTATAATGTATTTTTTTTAATTAAACTTATTTTAAATAAAATGTTCATTTCAAGTATTCTTTGGTTGGAAGATAAAATTGTGGGGTAGCTGGACTATATTGTAAATGGTCATGTAATGTTTTGATATACATAGTATTTCATGTATTTTGTGCATGCATAATTAATTGGTTGGTAAATAAAATTGTGGGGTAGCTGGAGTATATTGTAAACGGCTGGCAATTCCACTTCCGAGGGCATACTCTATGGGCTAGCTGGACTGGCCAAAGGAGGACAATTTTTTTTTACCTGACTAAAAGGAAGGGTTATGATTTTTGCAGTCTGTATGTATGTTTGTATTTACATGTGTTCCACCATAATGTCTAAACTACATAACCAATTTTGATGAATAGGGTACTTGTTGATAGATTGGTAATAATGATTCGAGTGACATAGGCTATACTCCCTGAATTTAATAAGCTGGACCTTACACATAAATTATGTGTAATTAATTCAAATCAACAAGTACCCTATTCATCAAAATTGGTTATGTAGTTACTGACTATGAAAGAGATTAAATTGAGATAATCATGACTTGTTTGATAACAAAACAAAAGGTCTTGACAAGCACATTACAAATCTGCTTAAATACCATATTGTCTAAGTAAATACAAATATGTTAATATAGGTAGTTAAAAACAAGCAAAAGTGAGACTGCGCTACGCAAAATAAAAGTGATCTAAACAGTATGAAACTAAAATATTTCAGACAGAAATCAATCCAAAAATGGTCAATGTAAAGCCTGTATACCCTGTGGGTGCCAAGAACACCTACACCATTATAATGACATGCATTTAGGTACATTATTTCTAACATTTATACTGTAGGTATTTTACAAATATAAATTTTTGAATAAATATTTATAGTTCCCCCTGCCAAACTCTGTGAACATAATATTTAAATTCCCCAGTTACAACACTAGGCAGTCAAAGGCTAGATATGCTATATTTGGAGTGCCAAAGTGTTGGATTAACATGATGTTCTAATTCAGATTCTAAATCTTTTGTCTGTTGAGGGACAGACCAATACAATAGATCTTGGTCTAAGTTTTCCTACCAAATAATAGACAGATTACATGATATTTTTCTGATTATGGATAAAATTTTGTTCTTGTGTCTGTGCGGTAGGGTAGAATGCAATGCAACCGAAGGTTTCTAAGCATCCTTTCAACCTTCGCACAGGATTGTTGCTGAAACCAAAAGCTAATCGCGTGTGAGTAGTAGTTTGGACTGGTGGACTGTGCAAAATGCCAGAAAGTTTTCAGAGACTGCATGTTTGATTCCCAGGAGCTATGTTAGACTTCGTTATATTAGGCACATAGGCATTATGGGTAATGATCTCAGCCTGTCACATTTTAAAAAACCTTGCTGCTTGCAAGCTTGTGACACTGACATTTTACTGTTTTTTGACATCTTCATGTTGGCATTTCTGTTGCAAATTTTGTTGTCAAATTGCCGCAAAGTTGTGTCTAAACGTAGTGAAGATTATTTTATTGTTTTGCTATAAGATTTTTGTCCAAATATTCTGCGATAAGGTTGTACAATGAATTTATCCGACGATAATACATTTGGAAATGGACTTCTATATGTGGGATTTAATCAAGATCAAGGTAATGGGGCTAGTTGTTGTTCGTTTGCTTGGGCTTCATGTACAAATCGGTTTACATTTTTGTTTTGCAATCTTCAGGTTGTTTTGCTTGCGGAACGGAGAATGGATTTCGGGTGTTTAATAGCGACCCACTTAAAGAAAAAGAGCGACAGAATTTCGCTGAAGGCGGTCTATCTTACGTAGAGATGTTATTCAGATGCAATTACATGGCCTTAGTAGGCGGTGGTAAAACCCCCGTGTATCCTCCAAACAGAGTTATAATATGGGACGATTTGAAAAAAGATTCTGCAATTTCACTTGACTTCAATAGCCCTGTTAAGGCTGTGAAACTTCGAAGAGACCGCATTGTTGTTGTTTTGGGTAAAGTTTACAGTTTTTTTGTTTATTGATAAGTTAGTGTAATCAGCTGTTTTTTTTTGTAACTCAAGTATCATTGACAAATTTGTGTAAATTAAGTTAAATGTTTCACTGCAATGGTAAAGCAAAAGTATTATCTAATAAAGCAGTCTTTTGTCAGAGTGAAACTAATTTAAATAACTTAAGCTATTACTTACGTCCACTTATAGTTGTTGTACAGTAAACATGTATGCTTAATTGTAATTATAACTTTTTGCAGAGAACTTGATCAAAGTATACACATTTACGGCTCAGCCGCAGATGCTGCATGTCTTTGAGACTTGTCAAAACTCTAGAGGGCTGTGTGTTGTGTGTCCCAACAGTAATAATGCCCTGCTTGCATACCCCAGCCGTAAAACAGGACACGTTCAGGTAAACTTGCACACCTATATTAATCTTTAAATTAAATTATATCTGGTCTACTTAATTTAGTTTCTAATTAAAATAATCCTAGTGAATCTTGAATCTGAATTTGTAAATGTAGTTTCAAGTTTATAAGTTTTCCTTATTTTACTTTTTCTTTAAAAAAATGTATTGTTATATCTAGAATACTGTAATAGTCCTTCAAAGATTTTTTCTCTTGACTGTTACAAAACTATTGTAAAAAAATTATGAAAAGCCACGATGAGAGTAAATTATTTATTGGATAAAGTTAAATAAATAATTTATTCCCAAAGTCAAATAATGCAAACAAAGAACTTACTTCTTTGTTCCTGAATATTAAGAAGGTGCCCAATAAAAAGGCTATTATTTAATAAACAATATGTTTATTTCTAAACAGTTGGTAGAATTAAGCAGTCATGCAGGCCCAAGTACAGCACCAGAGGGGCACTTGATTGCTGCACATGAGGCTCCACTCAGTTGCCTAGCACTAAATGTTGGAGGCACCAGGCTGGCTACGGCCTCTACTAAAGGCACACTCATCAGAGTATTTGATACAGCCACTGGACAGAAACTTGCTGAACTCAGGAGAGGTGCACATCAGGTAAAATAAAGCTTTTCTCACAATAATTACACCTCGTAAACTATGTCAGCAGGAATCTGTATTGCATTGTATAGGTACCAAAAGGTGACTGTTAAAATCTATGCAAACTTGCATGATGATGTTAAATTATTCCATGAAGTTTTTAGAACTTATTTTCCTTTTCATTTGTTTTCAGGCTACAATTTACTGCATAAACTTTAATCACTCAAGCACCAATTTGTGTGTCACATCGGACCATGGGACAGTTCACGTGTTTAGTCTCGAAGATGAAAAGCTAAACAAACAATCCAGTTTGGCGACAGTAAATTTCTTACCGAAATATTTTTCAAGCAATTGGAGTTTTTGCAAATTCACCATTCCAAATGGCCCCCCATGCATCTGTGCATTCGGGGTTGATAAAAGTTCCATTATTGGTGAGTACTTTATGATAGTAGAGGTTATGTAATGTTCTATGTATGATATGGTTAATATAATTTGTATAACTTAAATGTGCCAACATGATATCTAATCTTACTTTTTGTTGCAGTTATCTGTGCTGATGGATCTTATTACAAATACAAGTTTAATGAAAAGGGGGAATGTACCAGAGATGTATACGCCCAATTCTTGGAGACATCTGAAGACAGATAAACATATGGTACCTCAGAGAGGATGAGATTATAACAAACTTTCACCCGAAAGTGAGTGTATAAGTGAGGTTGTCTCCTGTGAGCTCATATTCGCGATAATTGTTAAATATTTCGTGTGATTTATTAGTGATATATACAACCAGAAATTTATATAAATATAATATTATTCAACATAGATGTAAAGATCATATTATTCATATACCTACTTATTTATAAATAAAATTTAACTTGTGTTTCCAAGTGTCACATTGGCTTTAGCCATGCAACGTATATGCGAAAATATTGCACATATCATTTAGGCACTGAATTCCATAACGTAAATACTACCTATTTTATTTTGAGTTTGGAGGCAGGCTCATTTATAAACAAGTATAGGAAATTAGAACATTGAGCTACATTACACAATTCTTTCCTTATCCAACAAAACCACAATATTATTTGAAAAACTTTAATCCTAGTTTCGAATTAAGTTGCTCAAGTTACGCAACATCCATACATCTTAGAAGTTACTGTGTAATAAGGTTCTTAAAACACACAACAGATTAGGCGAGTTGTTTAGGACAAGAATTGTGGGATTTCTACAAAACCTGTAAAAAAGGGTTCAAGCGAAATGTGAGGTATTTTTATCTTAAAATATCATGTTTGTAGCCAATTAGTTGTCTTTTCTGGGTGGCACGTAGACTCGGAGTAGACACTGTACAATATTGGTACCACGCGAATGAATTATTGAGAAGCAATGAATCACGCACGCAAACATTCACATAATTTACTGCACACAGTGTAAAAATATCATTGTAAATTACGAACTAACTTTCATTCCATGTAAGCTTGCCGTATAAAAGTAAACGTCTATTATATTTTGTGTTATAAGTAAATAAAAATAAGATACTTATACATTTTGTAAATTTATAATAATATTCAAGAAAAGGTTATATGTAACCAAAAGTTTAATATGAAGTTAAGCACTTTATATTTTACAATGTAATGTATGAAAATTTTAAAATGAATGTATATTGCGATGTTGATGTGTTCTTAGGTAATTAATAATAACAAACTACTAACAGTATATTATAGCTGAAAGAATGCATTAAATTGATGTCGTTAAGTTTGTAAGGAATGTTCTGACTAACTTTTTATCTGTGAAACCTATGTCAACTCATTCGATTTGAGAATTATTTTGAGTTGAGTTTTGTTAAAATTGAAGACTGGATTTTTGATCAATATTTGTTAGTTACTAATTGTCGCAAAATTGCGCACTATATAGAATTATAGTTAAGTGAGTACTTCTTTATTGAGATACTATTGTTATAATATTATTTCATTATCTTTTTTAACAAATCAACATTGTCAATATGAATGAAAAAATAATAAATTGTATGATTTTAGGGTCTTACTTATGTGAAATAGACACAGTATTGCGATTGAGTAATTTTAATAAAAAAGTATAAGTAGCTACTATCTTGTAAAAAAGTTTTTTTTTTTAAAGATTATAATATGTGATATAAGTAGGTAAATTGATCAAGTGGTGCAAGCAAGACCAACCAAAGAATGTCAAACATACTTTTGTACAAGATTGCCTACATGGATACATTGGATAATATCCGACGACGACTATTTGACGATTAATTGGTTGCATTCAAATTTGATTAGCATGATTGCGGTATTCTATGTACTATTAGTGCTACTTCTACCATGCCTTTCCCTAATTGTTTACACGAACTTTATACTCGGTATAATAATTATTATGCCAAAGTAGTACCTATGTATTTTGTATTTTTGTTTCATATCTTTGTGATCTCGGCGACGAATTTTATGTCTCTTCGTGATGACTTCCAAATGGATATATTAATCGTTTCAGTGTATCGCAGTGCTCTATCATTTATTACAGAAGTTATTTCGACGACGCTATATAATATTATGTATACATATAAGTGACGAGGCTCACAATACATTGCTTTAAATACTGATTTAAATTATTGTTTTTAGTGTTCAATACGAAAATTGTTAAATTACTTATTATTCATTTATTTGTGTAATCTAATTTCAAGTGCTGGACTGGAACACTTCGTTCAGTGTTAGACTTACTTTCGCTGTTTTTTGTTCGACACTCGGTGATTAGCAGCAGCTGTAGATTACCTATATTTTTTTAAGAATCATATTATTTTTGTGATGTTTGTTAACCATGCAATGTCCTTTAATTGTAATCAAGTAATTTTTTTAATAAATTAAGTATATTTTTCTATGTGTCTATTATTTTTAACCGACTTCCAAAAAGGAGGAGGTTATATGTTCGTAGCGTATGAATGTTTTTTTTTTTTTTTTGTGTATGTCCGTCGATATTTTCGTCAATTGTGGACGGATTTTGAAAATTCTTTTTTTGTTTGAAAGGGTATGCTCTCAAGGTGGTCCCATATAAATTTTATTAACTTAACTTGAGTACTTTTTGAGTTAGCTTCATTAATACGTATTTTTCCCACTTAGCCTATATGGACGATCTTTTAACATTTTCCTGTCACTGTTATTTACATAGCAGGTCGTGATATTCGAACTAGTAGGGGGTAGGTACAGCAACTAAAAAGTGAAAAATAAAAACTTTTTACAAAAAAAACCAACCAACTTCCAAAAAAAACACTAGAAAATGAAAAATAACTTTAATTTCGGAAGTCGGTGGCTTAAAACGAAAATTCAAAACCAAAGACACCGACTTCCGAAATTAAAGTTATTTTTCACTTTCTAGTGTTTTTTTTGGAAGTCGGTTGTTACTTAGTTATTCGTTCTCGGGACTGCAATTTTCATTTTGCCGGTTAATAGATTTTTTGAAGTATACGGTACAGGGTGTAAAGTTCACTCATTCTCTGTAGAAAAGGGAGGATCCTCCGACCAGACGGGTGTTGAGTCTGGCGGCCAACTGCCCAACAATTGATGTTGGAAAGTTTTATATGTATATGCTGTTCACGCGGTAAACTTTGTTTGCGCGATGCAGGATTTCGCGTGACGTCTGTATGACGCGTAGCTCGCATGTGGCGATGTAGATGCCGCCATAGATTTATAATTTATTATGTCATTTACATAATTGTCAGTAGCTTTGGTCAACATTTCTTTGATTTAGAATTTTAGACAATAAAATTATAGTAACTTCTAACTAATATAGGTTTATTAGTTATCTTTTCAATACATCTATGAAGGTATCTCTTGGTATTCTTATGTTGGCCACACTGCGCATTTTCTTCTTCCCATCCGCTTGCTGTTTCAGCAGCTTCTTTTTACGAGTGACGTCGCCTCCGTACTGAAATTAAGTTATTCGTGATGGGTAACTTGCATTATAAATCAGTATGGTACGGTTTTTCAAGAAATTCGTACGCACTTTCTACTTAGACAAATCATTAATAAATCCATAAGGGGCAGTTGGTTGGCTCATTTTTTTTATTATTTAGGCCCATATTACAGAACCTCACTCAAGACTCAAGCATTACTTAAAACTAGTTTCAACCAATCAAAAGGCTTTATACGAGTTTTAAGTAAGTAATGCTTGGGTTTTGAGTCTTTTACATGACTATGCTTACCAATTTAGCTGTAACGTCCTTTCTGTATGCTTTGAGAGTTTCTCTAGCGAAAACTTTTCCTCCAACGACGGCTTGAATGGCGACCTAAATTTAAAACACATTTTCATGAGTGAAAAAATATTCTTCAAAAAGCGTCGATTTTTTTTTCCTATTTTCTAAATTATTAATATTAATGATTACCTGCACCATCTGCCTTGGTATCATTTCTTTCAGTTTTTCAGCAAGCCTCCTAGCATTGTACTCTAAACGAGTAGTATGCACTATCGTAGATAACTCATCGACTAACATCCCATTGATGAGAATGTCCATCTGAAAAGTGTATAGTCATACAACGCGAAAAAAACAACGCAGTTCTTTCTGTTAATAATGTGAAGATTAGAAGCTCTTAAAAAATACGATATAATAAAACTAAAACAACAACTTACCCTTACTAACGAGCTGGGATGAAACCCATAATCCTGATAATCAAAACTGGCGAATCCCGAAGTAATGCTTTTGAGTGTGTCGTGAAAGTCAATCACGACTTCTGAGAGTGGTAGTATGTACTGCATCATGGTCATTTTGTCATCAACTGCGTTTGAAGGGAGGGGACTACCTCGACGATCTATGCATAGTGATGTTACAGCTCCGATATACTCCACTGGGGTTATTATTGTACCTTAAATAGATATTCATGTTAATATCGTCATACGAATAACGACCTTATTTTCTCAACTATAAGTTTGTAAAAAAAAGCGCATCCAACCATCAAGACTGATCGACATTATAATTTTGAATAGGCAGGGTTTTGATTAAATACAACTTCTTTTATTTCTTACCTATTACAAATGGCTCATAGTATTCTTCAATGTTTTTAACATCAGGGAGCAGTAAAGGATTCGTAATTATAACTTCTGTACCTTTATATTGCTTTATTGCCTTTGCTCCTTTCACTCTGAAATTTTTGTTCCAATTAAAAGAGGAATTATCCCGTAGATTCAATCATATTCTATCTATTTATTTTTATTTTTTTAAATATTTTATAAAAATACAATGTAGAAGCAAAAATGAAAAGAATATGTAATCATCTATAAACAAATAATAACTAACTGATTTATGATTTACCAAAGCTTACTTGATTTTATAAGGTACAGAAGGTGCTGTCAGTATGGCCTCAGCTTTATATTCTTGTAGTAGACGTTGTGTGAACACTTCAAGATGTAAGAGGCCTAGGAAACCAATGCGCCACCCTTGTCCTAAGGCTGGACTGGAAGATTAATTAATTATTTTATTACTGTGTTTGAAATAAGAAAACAAAAACAAACCAGGCTGAGAATCACCACATTGTGATAATCAAAAGTTACATAATAAGACAGTCCCGAAAATGCCTGCCCTTTACCACTTAATAGCAGCGGGGAGGTGTCAATTTTTGCAAGAGAGAAGTTGAAGCGAAGCCGGTTTGAAATTACTTATCAATAAAGCAAAAATAAAAGTCTGTTCCTTTACTGAATAAAATTTTAAACCATCTTTCGTCCAGAACCAAAAAGACACTATCACTACACAAACAAAACTTTCAATGGTTTACAGAAATAAACTCAACTTTAATAGGTAGGTACTATGAGTTTAAAATAATTATAGGAATATAAAGAACCGAATATGAACAGGTGAAAACTAAATAAAATGTGCAATATTTCTATTCTACATCTCGTTCTCGCTTTCGCATTTTTTCTATGACTGCTTTATTGTAACTCGTTGTACAGCAGCTAGCTGTCGTCCATATCGAGCAGTTCCACCGGTGCTACGTGACCTAAAGTGATGACGGAATCGCTATTGTATGAACCCGATTATGACGTTTTGGCGCCGGTTTTTTTTTGTTTATGCAATTAAAGCTAAAACATAGGCTATTTTGTTGTTTGAATGTTATGGTAAATTAAATACCCATAGTTTAATATAGTGCTATGTAAAGTTTTATACTAATTACCTAGAATCAGGACTAACGGTAACTGCAGAGTCATTCAAAGCCAGCTTCTTGATAGCATCACTTAGTTGAGGATGTTGCGACTGGTCTGCTGGGAAGATGCCTGCATACACCATGTGTTTGACTGGTGGGACTGTCGACACTGATTCGTTGTCTGCGACCTCTTTTGCCAGCAATGTGTCGCCGACACTGCCGCCGCCTTTTGGACCGCAACCTGAAATAAAGTTCTATGAAGTATTTTTGTTAAGATACAAAGACCTAACACTGAGATGGGTTGATGACAAGACACCTTCAGCTGTAGTGTAAACACTATAAATGGAATAGAATCATTAACATTCATATTACAAGGAAGACTATAGTAAGCTGATTTTTCACTTACCTACCATAACAACTTGGCCAGCCACAGCTTCTTCAATAGGCTCCTCACTTGGTCTCAATATAGCAAGGAACTTCACTATATGAGGCTTAGCATCAGACTTCCATTTGACTGCTTGACCTACTTGCACCTTACCAGAATGTATGTATGCCAAACATAACACCCCCCTGTATTTATCATGCCAGGTGTCAATGATATGTGCTCTAAAATGGCCCTGAGTATCTACAGAAGGTGGAGGTATTCTAGTTATAACTGCTTCTAACAACTCTTTGACTCCCCAACCTTTTTTGGCTGAAATACTCATAACACTATCTGGTTCTATCTTAAACAAGGAGTGTAGCTGAGCTTTCACTTTGTCAGGATCTGCTCTAGGCAGGTCCACCTTGTTCAGAGTTGGTATAATGAGTAGGTTGTTTCTTTTAGCCAGTGAGTACACCGCTACTGTCTGTGCTTGAACACCTTCATTTGCATCTACTAACATTATTACTCCTTGGCATGCTGTTATACTTCTGACAACCTGTAAAAATATATCATAGAATTATATAGAATACTACATTATTGCATTCAGATTCAATCAATGCTGAAAATTGATTACCTCATTCGAGAAATCTACATGACCTGGAGTATCTATGAGATTGAGGAGGTAGGTTTCATTGTTGTATGTGTAATTTAAGGATGCAGTCACAGCTTTCACAGTGATACCCCTTTCTCTTTCAACCTGCAACAAAAATTGGTTTAAATATTCACCTATGATTCCTATGAAAGCGTTTTGCTGTTCTAGGTGCAATTTATATTAGAAAGTTCATATTCTTTAACTTCACTGATTCATTTTATGTCTTATACATAAAAGTAATACACTTATAAGCTAGAACTTGTAGCTAGCCACTTGTAGAATATTAAGATACTTACTTGCAGTTGGTCCAAAACTTGTGCATGTTCAGCGCCTGGTTTGATTGAACCAGTTATTTCCAGCAATCTGTCGGCTAGTGTACTTTTACCATGGTCTACATGAGCCACAATACTGAAGTTGCGAATCTTACTCACATCAGTATTCTTCTCTAGTGTATCTGAACTATTCAAACGCCGTGATATAATTCTGAAAGGTAGGCAGGTAGGTAGGTTAGGTACTGTTTTATTGATAAAACTTTACAAAGTTTTTAGCTAGAAAACAAACCTAGGAAATCCTCGATAGTTCACAGAAAATAGGCTCCTTACATTATTTATGAACCTAACCATTGTCAATTACATTTGTTTCATTCATACAGATATAGTTAATTTAAAAATAACAAAAATTCGCGCAAACGTATGAGATTAGAGGTTATCTGTCAACTGTCAGTGTCACGATCACGACATATTTTTGACAATCAGCTGTTAGGCCGCATTCCGAGTTAGGCCATGCTAGGAATAGGGATTGGTGAAGGCATAACAAGTGCTTCTGTTTGTCTTAAGAATTTTCTCGATTTTAGTGAATTTTACAAGTGTGAACTTCAATCGAGGCTATTCTTTGTGTTTGTGGTGTAGTATAAGGTTTGTTTTAACACTAACTTTTTATATTTTAAAGATTTTATCCCGTATCCACCATGGATATTAAAAAACCCCCTGACCCTCCTGATCCCTTTGACTATACTCCGGTGTTAACTGTTTCTCTTCCCGATGACGAAGTGTCAAATGATATGATGGATTCCGAATCTACAAGTAGGAAAAGACTGGCTACTTCTTCCCCGACTATTGAAACAAATCCTCCAAAATTACCCAAAAAAGAAATTGGAAGACAGTCTTACACACTAAGGGATAATCCACCATATATTGTACATGTTTCCTTAAAAAATGGCGAGACCCCTGGTACTGTTTTACACCCAGTTAAATTTGGAATGTTTTTGACGCAAAACAACTACAGCAACATTCTCCTAGGTAGTGTCAAACGTCTAGGAAGGAACCGTGTTTCGGTTGAGTTTAAGTCTCACCAGGATGCAAACAGCTTCCTGATAAGTAACACATTAGTCCAAAATAACTTTGTGGCAACAATACCTCAATTCAACATAACGCGTTTGGGCCTCGTTAGAGACGTTCCCAGTGAATGGACAGAGGATGAGGTCATTGAGAATATCAAGGTTCCTGCTGGGTGCGGCCCAGTTATAAAGGCAAGGAGAATGAACCGGAAGGTGACTTCGCTAGGTGTTACAGAGTGGAAACCTACTCAAACTGTAGTTCTCACTTTTGATGGGCAAATCTTACCTAAACGAGTTTTCTGTTTTTATTCTGCCCTTTCGGTGGAGAGATATATGTACCCAAGCATTCAATGTTACAACTGTTGCCGTTTCGGTCACACACGTACAGTATGTCGCTCAAAACCGCGCTGCTTTAAGTGCAGTCAAGACCACCCAGGTGATGGATGCCAAGTTCCCACTGACTGTGCCATTTGTGTATTATGCTCTGGAAATCACTATGCCAACGATAGAGCTTGTCCTGAATTGGGACGACAAAAGGGCATAAAAGCTCTTATGGCTGAAAAATGTATCTCTTATGCGGAAGCAAGTCAGGTTTTCCCTCCTGTTTCAAGATCGTATGCTGAAGTGTCTAGAGTATCCCAAAAATCTAAACCAATACCTAGCTCACCCCAATATCCCAGTCCAGCTTCACAAATACCAAATTCATACCGTAAAACGGTCTTTCTAAAACCTAAATCTCATGCCCCTCTTTCACCTAGCTATGACAAGCAGGCTCATCAAGCCCTTATTCAGGATTACTCCTTCTCTCCTTCCCAAAACGGCTGTGCTTTCCCACGGGAAGGTGCAAGTAGTCCAGATAAGTCTGAAAACATTCTTAATATTATAGCCAATATGCTAATTACTGTATTAGCTAATCCTGCACAATCCCTACCTGACCACGTTGCCAACAAACTGTCATCGATAGTTAAATATATTAATAACATTCCATCCCCTGACATTCCTTCAATGGAACGTGAGGAGTATTACTCCCAGGAAACCTGACCTACTCTTTCTTATCAACAAATTCAAACCATCGATCTGCTGCATTGCTGAGACATGGCTTCGTTCTGATAGTAATTTCAGAATCCCGTGCTTCAGTGATGTTCGCCATGACAGATCAGATGGATACGGAGGATGTGCTTTGTTCATTAATAACAAAGTACCATTCTCCCCAATTCCTTTACCCTTTGTTGGTGACAACATCAATGTTGTTGCTGTTAAGGCTGAGGATATAAATATCTTTAGTTTTTATATTGCACACCCACAAATTGAAGATCTTAATTCAATAAAAAATTTACTAAGTAATGTACAGGGTCCATTACTTGTTATGGGCGATTTTAATGGCCATCATTTTAGATGGGGATCAGAAACCTGCGATAATTTTGGTATAGGCCTAGTGGATATATTGGATGAACTTAATCTATGTGTGATCAATGATGGCAGTACTACACGAAGGTCAGCGCCAGGACAGAATAACAGCTGCGTTGATTTAACATTCTGCTCATCTAATATAGCCAGCCTCTTTAATTGGAGTTGCTTGAATATGACTTATGGGAGTGATCACTATCCCATCATGGTTGATATCCCTTCCAAGACTATTCCTGACAAAATTTCCCCTCCTTTGTTAAAATACCAACTGAACTCAGTGGATTGGGACCTATACTCCAAAATCTTAGACTTACGGGTCTCCTCCCTTCCATCCATCAATCCTGAGACTGCTCAGGAATGCTTCTCCTCTTTTTCCAATTCGATATCCTCAACAGCAGATGATTTATTCCCTCCAAAAAAACCACCAACAGGCAAAATTCCATCCCCACCATGGTGGGATAGGGATTGCTCTGCCGTGATCAGGGCCAGGAATGAGGCTGAAATGAATTTCAACTCAGACATGAACCTGGATAACATCATTACCTTTCAACATATCTTGGCTAAGTCCAAAAAATTGCTTAAGAACAAGAAAAGAGAAGGTTGGCGAAAATATTGTGGCTCGCTGAGCCCATCCACTCCAGCGTCGGCCGTATGGCGTAAGCTGAAGTCGTTCAGGTGTAGTTTGAGGCCCCCCTCTGGGAGCTTACTATCGGAGGAACTGGGTAACCAGTTTCTCTCTAAACTAGCCCCGGTCTATGCTCCTAATATGAATGAGTGTGTCGCTGAGTGCTCTCGAATTCCATCGGACGACCCTCTGGATGGGCCATTTACTCTAGGCGAACTTAAATCAGTTCTCTCCCATGTAAAGGATTCTGCTCCTGGAGTGGATGGATTCCCTTACTCCTTCATTACCAAAGCGGGTGATAAGACCCATCAGTATTATCTGGACTTAGTCAATTACTGTTTTTCTTCCGGTTATATTCCTCCTGATTGGAAGGTTCAAGTCGTCATCCCTATATTAAAACCTGGTAAAGATCCTAGTGATCATTGTTCTTACAGACCAATTGCTCTATCGTCCATACTTATTAAGCTCTTGGAGCATTTGATTAAAAACCGTCTAGAATGGTTCGTAGAAAGCAGGAAATTGCTCCCAACGACTCAATTCGGCTTCAGGAAAGGACTGGGTACAGCTGATAGTGTGGGTATCCTCACATCAGTGATCCGACTGGCCCTTAGCAGGAATGAGTCTGTGGTAGCCGTTTTCTTGGACATTTCAGCCGCCTATGATTCTGTCCTCCTCCCACTTCTCAGGCAGAAGATGCAAGAGCTGAGAATCCCGGCTAGGATTTGTCAAATCATTGGCAGCATTTTTTCAGACCGTAGTGTTAAACTCAGGATTCCTGAGGAAAACTCTGAGCCGAGGTCGGTTTGGAGAGGTCTTCCTCAGGGATCCGTGCTTAGTCCCCCTTTATATAATATTTATACTTCTGACCTTCCTTCTTGTTTAAATTTCAACTGTAATATACTTCAGTATGCTGACGATATTGCATTATTGGTCTGTGGCACTTCTATACAAGATGCCGCTCAGTCCATGAATATCTCTTTGTCCTCGTTAAACCAATGGCTTTTAGGTCACGGGTTATCTTTAAGTGCTCCAAAAAGTTCAGCAGTTATTTTCACTCGCAGACGCCTCATCCCCCAAGTTGACATTAATATCGACGGTCAATCTATCCCAATCGAGGAGAAGGCCAGGTTTCTTGGGGTTACCCTGGATTCCAAATTGTCAGGGGTGGATCATATTAATAACACAGTTAAAAAATGTGAGCGCTCAGTCTCGGTCCTTAAGGCTTTGGCAGGTGTCTGGTGGGGTGCTCACCCATCCACCTTAAAACTAGTTTACAATGCGCTGGTCAGAAGCGTACTAGATTACTGCAGCTACTTAATTGAGCCATGTAACAAAGAAGCTTTGCGGAGACTGGACTCTGTCCAGGCCAAATGCCTGCGGACCGTCATTGGTGCCATGAAATCCTCTCCCATTAATGCTCTCCAGGTAGAATGTGCAGAACCTCCGCTTAACCTTCGTAGGCAATACTTAGCGGATCGTTTCTTGTCAAAAGTTTTCTCCCTTTCGTCCCATCCTTTACTCCCCATTTTGGAACAAATCTTCCTCTCTCTTAACACATCATCCTACTGGAATAATAAATCAATTCCATTGATGAATAGGTACAGAGAGCTTAAACACCTCTCCTCGCCTGTTTGTCAATACCCCACTCTTCCGGTCTTTTCTTCCGCTTATGAGGTAGTCCATTTCAGGCCAAAGGTCGTTTTGGGACTTGGTATCTCCAAAAATTCCCAGGACGTAAAAGGCCACTTCGATCGGGTCGTTAAGAGATACTGGGAGGGTTGGAATTTGTTTTATACGGATGCATCCAAATTGTCTTCAACGGGATGTACAGGTGTTTCAACATATTTTCAAAATTCGAAAATTGCTCTTTTATTCCAGTGTCCAAAAGAGGCCTCAGTATTTACAGGAGAATGCATCGGTATCCTGGAAGCCATCAATTACATTTTAACTCATAATATTAAAAATTCTGTAATTTTCTCAGATTCTCGTAGTAGCATTCAAGCTTTAGCTCAAAACCAACTTAAATCTAAAATTCACAGTAAAATCATCTTTGATATTCTTAATCTACTTTATATTTGTTCGAACAACGGTTTAAACATTGAAATAGCTTGGGTTCCCAGTCACTCGGGTATAGGTGGCAACGAATGCGCCGACTCACTGGCCAAATTTGCTACATCTAACCCGGTAGATCGGAAGCACTACACAGTGCATAGTTACGACTTACGGACTGACACCAAAGATAAGCTGTACAAGTCGTGGTCAGCAGTGTGGCAGGTAAGTTCGAAACTCAAGGGAGCTTATTACGCCAGTATCCAACCCAGCATCCAGCGGAAACCTTGGTTTTTTAAGTGTCCAAAATTGTCCAGAAGGACTGTTGCAACCTTGTGTAGACTGAGACTTGGTCACTGTTGCAGTCCAGTATTCCTAAATAAGATCCGTGTTCGTGACAGTTCTTTATGTGAATGCGGTCTTGATGATGGAACTCTAGATCATATCTTTTTCTCATGTTCCTTGAATTCCCAATCCTATGACTTGTACCATAAGCTCTCCAAAATAAAAATCCCCCTTCCTACTAACTTTCATTACCTCTTGACTAACTTTTCTCCTAAGCTAATCCAAGTACTTTCAATTTTTTTAAATGTTAATGATATCAAAATGTAGTCTGGTGTGTAGTAATAATAACTTTGTAAATATATAATTATATATATATTTTTTAGCTAGATTTACTAACAAAAATTGTCTTGTCCTTTCAGCTACTAACATATTTTTTTAACAACTACCTCCACGACGTGCAAAGTTCGACGGCTCACCTTGCTGCGCTGCCGTCACCACATGACGCTGGCAGAATAGTCGACATCGGCTCAGTTGCCAAAGAAGAAAAAAAAAAAAAAAAAAAAAGAGTTAGGCCATAAAATTAATCGCTCACTCACATCAATATTTTGCGTTCCGATTTAGATAATACGATTATGACAGCTGAGGGCTGTCTTCAATACGGAACGCTTGTGAACGCGTTCTCTATGCAAATGATCTTGTCCATACCTCCCAAGCTATCTATATCTGTGCTCCCAAGTAGTCCCAAGCCACCACCTTTGAAGAGGTGGAGGTCTACTTGTCAGACGCTCTTGGTGAATTAGCTACGTTTTACCTTGCTAACTCACTCAAACTCAATCTTGCATCGGTATATTTCATCTTCGGAATAGAGAAGTGGGCATCTTTTAGGGTTTGGGGCCCATTGAGCACAACCACCATTTTTGGATTCAAGGATCTGTTTGCGAAATATATATATATTATCTGCTGCCCGCGGCTTCGCCCGCGTGAGTGTCGGAAATTACCCCATACATCCCCATTAGGGCGTGCAAAACCGGAAGGTCTTCAAAACCGGTTTTGAATTCCGGTGTTGAGGGGCCAAAACCGGAAACCGGTGCTAGCCCCGGTTTTGGCAACATATTTATATTTTTTATATAAGTAGTATAATTTTAACAAGAAAACAATATTCTTAGATACCCACAAAATCTACTAATAAAACAAATCGTATGAAATACCTCTTTTTAATCAACCAACTATGTACCAAGTAGACCACATTAATACATAGTTTGGATAACATGAAAATAATATAAATGTTAACTAACTGTTATCAAATCAACAACAAGGAAGTTTTTGGTAACTTTAGTAGGCACCCCAAGATATTGTATGATATGAGATAGTAGATGTAGATAGGGACAGTGGGAATCTCGTTAATCCATTCATGCGCGTCACACTAATTAGATGACGAGGCATTTGGCTATTTTAGCTCAGCAATGTGCCTTTCGTCCATTAGTGTGAAACTACTGTAATCATCATGGAATAACGTATACAGATTCCCACTACCGTGTTGTGACAGGACTCCCACGACCCCTACTGTCACCGAACTGCCGAGGTTGACATTCAGAGCACTAGGCAGAAATCACATTGCGTCAACACCCGCGAGGGCCATCGTAATGCTTTGTTTTAATTTGACAGTCGGATTCCCCTTGTCCGTGCCAATTCTGAGCAGACCGTTGAACGGCGGACGTACAGACGGTGATCGTGCACGAGACGAAACCGACACGGCCTTACGGCTAGGAAGATCCGCGGAAGGCCGGAACACGGGTCCGGAATCCGCCCTAGCACCCCGAGAGGCGCCAGAGCATCGACCAAGCCCGGCACCGGCCGCATCCGCTTCCCGTCCAAACCCGACACACCCCGGTCCTCAGAGTCAATCCTTATTCCGTAGTTACGGATCCAATTTGCCGACCTCCCTTACCTACACTATTCTATCGACTAAAATTCAGGTACCAAGGTGATGAAGAGGCTCTTCACCTTGGAGACCTGCTGTGTATATGGGTACCTGAATTTTCAAAGTCCGCACAGAGTATCCGGTCACCGCCGCAAATGCGGTGCTCCCCCGGCAAGTGTATTTGTGCAACAACACGGTGGGACGCGGGTGCGGGGGTCGCGTAGGGAGGAGTGCAAGTGGATACAGGTTACGTTCGGATATATTTGATGACTCAAAATTGAATATTTCTTGAGTGCATTCGAAAAAAGTTGATTTAAATCAAAATGTTATTCAATAACGGGAAAACCGGAGGTAGCTCCGGTTTTGTCTCTCAGCCCCGGTTTTCAAAAATCGGTAAATTTGGTCCGGTTTCCGGTTTTTCGCAAAACCGGAAAACCGGTTTTGCACGCCCTAATCCCCATGGGTTTTAAGTATAAA
The DNA here is from genome assembly GCA_914767815.1 of Eupsilia transversa. Lineage (NCBI taxonomy): Eukaryota > Metazoa > Arthropoda > Insecta > Lepidoptera > Noctuidae > Eupsilia > Eupsilia transversa. The sequence goes on from OU611880.1 coordinate 7,721,856, forward strand.
TATTGAGTTTCGAGTTAATCGGACAGCGCGTTAAAATTCTCCCATACAAACATTGACACCCCCCAACCTTTTAGGGGGTAATTTAGAAAAAACAAAAAACTACAAACTTTATAATTTATTTAGATAACTATTCGTGCGAAGTTTCATGTTTATTACCTCAAGGAATAAGATTTTTCATACAAACTTTCATCCCTTATTTTACCCCCTTAGGGATTGAATTTCGAAAAATCCTGATACACGTTATTCTTAATTTTTGGGTTTAAGTAGAAATATTGAGTTTCGAGTGAATCGGACAGCGCGTTAAAATTCTTCCATACAAACTTTAACACCCCCCAACCGTAGGATAGGGTACTTTTCCGGGATAAAAAGTACCCAGTGTGGTGCCCAGGATATTAAAGAATAATTATACCAAGTTTCATCGTAATCGAACCGGTAGTTTTTGCGTGATGCCTGAACAAACAGACAGACAGACAGACAAAAATTTTTTTAATCAAATTTTTGGGTTCGGTGTCGGTCTAGTAACACCCCCTGCCATTTATTTTTTTGATATCTTCAATGTACAGAATTTTCACTTCTACAGATTTATTATAAGTATAGATAGATATATTTATTTATATTTTTTCTTGGGATTAATTCATCCCAGCTACGAAACACTTCATTGTGCGTGGTCCGACACGCACTAGGGCGGTTTTTTTCTCTTTTCCCGCGTCACCTCAAACCAGCCCTCGTACGCGTCCAGGTTATCTCGCCACCTCTTTCTGGGCCGACCTCGGCAGCGCCCGTTTGAAGGGAAACTTACTCTCGCATAAACTATTTACCAGTAGGGCTGGCACTGTTGGATTTACTTAATAAAATATTACGGCGAAAATAGACACAGTTTTACTTAAAAAATCTATTCATACAAGATTAGGATGACTTTGAAGCAGCTTAAAAACAACAAAGCGAACACAATGATGACGTCAAAATTGTGAACATGACAGATTGGTGGGGCAGTGGAGTACCTAGTCCATTTTTCATGTCAAAAAATCCAGAATTCGGCTTCACGGTAGTTATGCATTGATGGAACGTTTGGTGCGCTATAAGAACAATATGTGCGCTATAAGAACGTTTGGTGCGCTATAAGAACAGAAATTTACAAAAAGAAAAAAAAACATAAAATATCAAATGAGCATTTGAGTTTATTTTTGTTACATAATACGTAGGTACCTAATTATTTACTACACTCACAATGACACAAGTTAATTAATACGGATGAATTAATGTCATAGAATGGACGGAATACATACCTATCACATTTTATCTAAAAACGATAAACATAATCACAAAATTATATCTTAAACAACTTCTTCAATACTGTGATCAGCCGAGTCGGGACTCAAGCTTTGTTCATCTGGTTGCTGCTGTAGTGCCTTAAGCTGATTTTCAAATTCTGTAAAATAATAGAGTGTTCCTTTAAAATCTTTCAATGAAAATGAAAATTACAGTTTAGAGAGAACATAATTATTATGCTAGGCCGAGCGGGTCCGAGTAATGTAGAATAGAAAATGTAATAAAGTGCATTTTCCTAAGGTCTGGTTGCCAAGCACCCGGCATGGCGCAGCTTAGCATAAAAATAAGCCCAATTCGATATTCGATTCTTACGAGGTGCATCCGCGTGATTAGGCGCGTATTGTATAAGTAATCGTAGAACTTTCTCTTCTGATATCAATCCAGGGCGACCAGACACAGCACGCAAAAGCTGTTGCCCAGCTACAACACCTGAGGACATTTAGAGGAAAATGTTTTAGAATAAAAAACTTATTAAAAACTGCTAGTAAACTCGCAAAGTATCCATTACCAGTGTTAATTTCGCCAGTATCTAACATCTTCTTAACATCCACGAAGCGTTTGACGATAGCACTTTGCTCTTGAAGCGCCGTTGTTTGAGCACCTGAAATATATGAATATATAATATTAAGTCAATTATTGACTTAAAATTCAAAATAATAGGTAAGTATGATAAAATAAATGGATAGTGTTAGTTTTATGTCACCTGTATCAGTGTCAGATGATTTTGCCAAACACCTGATAGCTTCTTTAAGCGCCTCTAATGATTTGTCGTAGTTCTGTAAAGCCGATTAAACATTACAATACATTTCAAGACCAAACAAGGCTAGGTGGCATCATGGATCTATACCGGGAGTGCAAAGAAGACATTCAAGCACTCACATCATACTCATCAACTTCGACTTTAGCGCATTCAGCGTAGAAAGCGGCTAGTTTCCCGTACGCCTTTGCCCTGGTGTAGAAATGCAGTATGTGCCTCATGAGATCGGGGCGGGTACGCCAGTCCGCGCGGCGACGCAAGTAGTCGGCCGCCATCAGCTGAGCGTTGCGGTCGCGGGTCGCTGCCGCGAATGTTGCTATACGATCTGCGTCGCCGGAACGCATCAACCATCGCATTGCTCCTGCCTATAAATAATTACATTTTATTTAAAAGGTTTATTATAAAAGCTCAATTTGGCTAAAGTCGACTTCGTAATTGCTTTACCACTTTTGACAAGGATTTCCAGAAAATTGAAACTTCACTAAGGTTTAAACTATCTAACTGTCACGAAGACAAGTAGACCTTGTCTTTTTATGAAGTGCAATCTATACTTATAATAAATCTGTAGAAGTGAAAATTCTGTACATTGAAAATATCAAAAAAAAAAATGGCAGGGGGTGTTACTAGACCGACACCGAACCCAAAAGTGTGATTAAAAAATTTTTTGTCTGTCTGTCTGTCTGTCTGTCTGTCTGTTTGTTCAAGTATCACGCAAAAACTACCGGTTCGATTACGATGAAACTTGGTATAATTATTCTTTAATATCCTGGGCACCACACTGGGTACTTTTTATCCCGGAAAAGTATCGTATCCTACAGTTGGGGGGTGTCAAAGTTTGTATGGAAGAATTTTAACGCGCTGTCCGATTAACTCGAAACTCAATATTTATACTTAAACCCAAAAATTAAGAATAACGTGTATCAGGATTTTTCGAAATTCAACCCCTAAGGGGGTAAAATAAGGGATGACAGTTTGTATGAAAAATCTTATTCCTTGAGGTAATAAACACGAAACTTCGCACGAATAGTTATCTAAATAAATTATAAAGTTTGTAGTTTTTTGTTTTTCTAAATTACCCCCTTTTTTTTTTTTTTTTTATTTCTTTTTTTTTTTTTTTGGGTGGGAAATCATCCAATGACTTCTCCCGCTCTGGGAGGAGCGGGAGGGCGTGTCAGACTTTTACTGACTAAAACCCACCCGTGTTCCTTCCCTTGCCATGCCAGGGCCCACGGTTTCCCCTTAGGACTACCCGCAACCCCGGCGGGCAACGGTCCTAGCGGACCCCGTCAGTTTTGCTGACATCTCTTTGAGGCGCGCGTGGAACACGACGCGCCGTCGACCCCTGGTCCTTATCGGGGGCGAGCTACCCATTGCTCACCGCCCGCAAGCCCGCGCCTACGGTGGCCGGGAATCCTCCAAGGAGTCCCGACGCCCAGGGCGTCTCCTACGGCGGCTAGGCGCGTGAGCGCGCGAACTTTGCCTCTCCCTCACGCGCTCCGCCTCCTCCTTCGTCTAAATTACCCCCTTAAGGGGGATTGGGGGGTGTCAGTGTTTGTATGGAAGAATTTTAACGCGCTGTCCGATTAACTCGAAACTCAATATTTATACTTAAAACCCATGGGGATGTATGGGGTAATTTCCGACACTCACGCGGGCGAAGCCGCGGGCAGCAGCTAGTAAGTAATAAAATTATAAGGTCGATTATACAAGTCGCATATTGCGCAATTTGAGCTGGACGTGTAAATCATTACCTTATCTCCCGCATGCGCCAATCGCTTAGCAGCCTGGTGGTACAGCCCTCGGGCCCCCAACACGTCAGCCAGTCGCCTAAGCAGCGCATCCCTGCCAGTTGTGCCGGCCGGCGCTGCTAACCTCTCGCTCAACTCTTCTGTTAACGGTGTTGGTATTTGTTCCACTATGTCTAAAGCTTCTTCGTACTGTTGGATTGTAGGATAAATTACCAAAGGTGAAGCAAGTAGGTACCTCAGGTAGTGGATTCAATTAGCTCGATGGATAGATGTTGCTGAGTGAACCCAGCGTAGTCGTAACCACATCTATATATAAATAATTAAAACAAAAACTAAAAAGCACGCTTCTATCACAAAAATAATTTTTATTAGGGTTATAATATATATATATTTGAAATGGGCTAAATACGCCCTTTCATTTGATACCCAACATGGCACCATTAAAAAAAAAACTTTTTTTTTTAATGGTGCCATCTTTATGTTCTCTAGAAGGCGCCATATTCAACTGCTATAACCAGCGGACGACCGAGACACTTCAGACAATACCCCATTTGTCAAATTATGATGAGTAGTTTAGAAGTTATGAGGGAACAAATAAACATACATACACACATACATACCGGTCAAAATCATAACCCTCCTTTTTGCTTCGCCGTAGTCGGGTAAAATAGATCTTATGGCCCATATGGACTTATTATTATTAATAGTTATCACAATAATCTCTTACTACTCACCTTCCCAGCGGTCGCTAGCAAAGCAGCAGCATGTGAGTGCTGGTTCGCTTGCCTCAGATGGGTAGCTAACGTATTGGCAAGCTCCGGGTCCACTTTGTCTCCAAGTGCTTCTACAGCCGCGATCATAGCGTTCGTGTCACCGCTGTTAACTGCCAGCTTTAATGCCATATGGATTTTTCCTGAATTGAGCAGAGATAAGTTTTGTAGTTGGGTATTTTTTACACGGACAGTCTTCGGATTTACACATTAGCCAGTTAGCCGGAATTAAATTACGAAAAAAAATAGTTGCGCAAACTAAGTTATTCCTTGATCGTTCCACGAGTAAATCAAACATTATGAAACTTGAATTGCCGTGCTTTAGTCCCGCAAAAACGAAAATGGCTCGACCGATTTATATACACAACAAAAAAATATGTTTTATATTATATGGTTTAGGAAAAAAGAAAATTTGGAAATACCCTAAGGAATAGCCGAAATTTTGTCTAACGTGGTACGAAGTTCACTGGGTCATCTAGTTTTTTCATATATATTTTATATACTAAACCGGCTGTAGGAGTTTAGGCATGCTGCGTAGCAGTGCTGTCGGTATGCTTTTTTTTCTTCTGATATGTCGTTTGGTACAATCAAAAATCGACTCTGTTCCTGATTAACGGTAGTTAATCAGGAACAGAGTCGCAGAAACAAGAAAAACTGTTCAACATCTTAAGATATACCTACCTGCTTTCTGGTAAAGGGCAATGGCTTGTTCAATTTGCCCAGCGTTCTCGAGTATGGACGCGGCATGCAGCGCGTGAGTGGTTGACGCGGAGCCGGCGCGCCACACTAGATTCCAAGCGCTCGCCTCCGCGGCGACTCGGATAGCTGACGTTATTGCGCCGCATTTTATATACATCTGGGGAAATAATCAAGTAGAAAAAATATTCTCAATAGACATATAGGTAAACCCTTGGCTTTTTCGTAGCACGGGAAGAATATATTTTGATTCTATTGAAGTTGTTGGACACTGACATCGGTAAAGAAAAACATCGTGTACAATCCTTTTTTTTTGTTTTCGGTGGGAAATCACCAAATAACTTCTAGGGCGTGACAGACACTTACCTACTGACTAAAACCCACCCGTGTTCCTTCAGTAGCCTGTATTGCCAGGGGTCACACGATATCCCTTTCGGACTTTCCTGCAACCCCGACTTATAAATGAATATACCTAAGTGTGAAATCGCAAAAACGCCTTCAGCAAGCGTGGTAATCAATGCTCATGCCTACTCTGTTTGAGAAGAGGCATTTGCCCTGCAGTGGGCTACTAACTACGAATAGGCTGGTATTATTATTATGGAAGTTGTAGTTTTTGACTTACCATTACTGCACTTTCAGTCTTATCTGGCTGCATTTCGAAATAACGCGCCATTTGATATAGCGACGATCGGTTCTTCTGACAAACTTTTTCAGCTTCGTCTATTTTATCCATATGACACAAAAGTCTCGTCTGCTCGCCGAAATCATTAGCCCGTGCGTACGCCTCTAATGCACTATCAAGATCACCAATACTTTCTAAGTAGTGTCCCCACCACGTTATTAGACTAGGATCACTCGAATTAATCACGTACTGTGCTAGTACAGGAGACTGACCCTGTGCCACAAGCATTCTAGGTACATGTGGAACTAATGTACCTGCACTTTCAAATAATTTCAATGCAGCAGTTATTTCTCCATTTGACCACAATACTTTAGCTAGCTTATGCTGTGCGCTCTTTATTAGAAGAATATTTTCTCCTTCGTGATTACCGTTAGTAATTTCGTTCAGTCCGCCCTCCTTAGCTGATATCAATCGTGTGATCAAATCTGGTCTTTGTGCTTCTTTGAATAAGCTTTCAGCTTCTTCGATCATACCGAGATTGACAGCTAACACTGCGACCTTACTAGTTTCGTCCATATTATTGTCGCTCATCACTTTACGCATCATCAAGGCACCTTTAATGTTGCCCATTTTGCCTAAGCACACAGCACCGACATCGGGCCGCTTTCGGGCGACGCAAACCTTCGCTAAACTGTCCCAAATAACTGAGCTTTTGCCACCCGACAAGGTAGTTCCGACGACGACTGCTTTTTCCAAATAGCCAGTTGTCATGTAGTATAGAAAGTCCAATACTTGTCTCACATTAGTAGGGTCATGTTCACCAGTGTCTTCAAATTCATGTATCAATATTTTTTTAATGTTCTGCTGTGATAAAATAACAACATACGGCGTATGTAAAGAGCATAACATAAAGTCAGTCATATAGTAATCTTCAGAACCTGAACACCAATTTTTATATTCATAGAGGCTGCCCTCGTGACAGAGGAATAGATGAACGCGATCCAGATCTGCTGATCTCATATGCACTGCAACAATTCTTGGGTCATTACAGTCCCATATTATGGCGATGGGCACACTTTGATATGGAGGAGTCGCGTTTTCAGAGATGAGCGTATTTGTGATGACGTCATTAGCTACGTCCCAGAGGTATAGCCTGGGGTCCGGTGCTAAGCCAGCATTAGCAACACTGAGGGATATATAACGACCAGTGCAATTCACTGATGCTCTCATGACTTCACCAAAGTCTTCAATCATTTGATAACAATTTTTTGGAGGATATGGCATTCTTAGTCCTTTCTTTGTGATTTCAGCTAATTTGAGTGTACCATCCATTGTTGCAATGACAATGAACTTGCTCGTATTTGTGACCCCGATAGGCTCTCCTTCGCCTTCAGTACTTGGCAGTATTCCAAGACTAGTACCAGATATAGAGTAGCACTCTATGTGAGGATTAACCACACCGACTACAACATCATTATAAATGATGAGAACGTCTGTCTTCCATGGGAAACTCCGTATGAGTGAAAATTTCGTATCATTTTCTTTGCTGCACATCCAAATCTGGAAATTAAGATAAGAGTACAAATGATTATGTACCATGTTTTCAAAAGTAGTTTGATATGAATGATGTAATACCTACTTAATACATACCTGAACTTCTTTACCATCACCTAAAGCAATATACTGATCTTTGAATGCAAAAGCTCTGATGGTAATTGAGGTATTGATCATTGATGTTATATTACTTTTGTTTGTGAGAGCAACTTCATTTGCAGATTTTTGCACCATATGTATATTAGGGGCATATCCCCAACACACTGGTTGTTCACGTAGAACAAATGCACTTGTTATGCAGTTGACCTGTAGCAGTGGATTCATCAGTCCCTCAGATCCCCAGCTGACTTCTTTAACAGTGCCTTTGACAGAAGTGCTACTTATAAGTTTCCAATTATTCCGGTGGTCTCGTCTCCAAAGATACAGATTCCCTTGTGAAGTTCCACAACAAAGAGTATCACTCAAATTGCTGTAACTAATGCTTGTGAATATGTCTCCTGCAACTATTTCTTCTTTCTCATTTGGCAACACATCATTATCACCAGTATCACTGTCCCATACCCTGATCAAATTATCTCCTGTTATGACTGCTACATAAAAATTGCCAGCAAGGACTATACACTGACCATTTCTTGCAGCCATTCTTACATGAGTGTCTGTCATCAAGGAACCATCATCGGACATAATAAATCTAGTTAAACTAAGAGCTCCGCCTGACTCCCAGGCTACTAGAAGATAGATATTGCTAACTATACCCATAAATATAATATTTCCAGGAGCATTTAGCACCTCAGAACATGCCCCATTATGGTCTATGTATAGTATTACTCCATTATCCTGAGCTGCATAGCATGAATGATTGTCTGGTTGAGCCCCTTCCCTCATTCTTGCTGTTGTCCTTGGCCGCCAAGCAGCCAAGGCATCCAAGGCATTCTCATCTCCAGCAACTGCTGCACGGGCTAGTCCTCTGATGGATGTTTCAGAGCTTGGTTGAGGTGTGCAAAAGGTAATGTGAGTAATAACATCTCCAAGCTGGTGGTGAAATGAAGTAAGTGGAGCACCTGCACTAGACTGCCAACCAGACAGAGAACCTGCAGCGTCAGAAGCTAAGAGTCTGCCCCCTCCCAAGCTAAAGGCTACAGTCGTCAAGGCAGCATTATGGGGTGCCTCTAAGCGAGCCCAAGAGTATTCCAACCAAATGTAAAGCTCCCCACCATCCCAGCCCACAACTAGTAGTCGTCTTACAGGATGCCATGCAAGGGCAGTCACTTGATTGGACAACAAAATGGGCCAGTCACATCCTTCTAAAGGAAAGCCCTGAAATAAAATAACATTTAGTAAAAATTTACCGACGTAAGACGTTTGATTTTTTTTTAAATCATTTTTTTAACTTACGTTTTCTTGAAATATAGTGACGAATCCTCCTTTTTCCTGATTATAAGAACCTACAGCCAGAAGAGGTAGAGCAGGGTGCCATGTACCGACCGTGGATACAACATTACAATCAGTAAAACTAAGTTTTGTATCAATATACAAAGTCATTACTGAGGAGGCGTAGATGTTTGATTAGTTTTTATTAATATATTTGTCAATTGAGCAATAGATTTTAAGTTTTATTCAACAAAGTCTGATTTTTCTTCATTACTCCGTTCTCAGAACAGACCGACGGACGAGTCGACGACACATTCAGACACATACACATCACATCATAGTCACACACACATGACACACATCACATCACATTGTTTAGATTTTTTACGTCAACGTTGCCATGGAGATTGTCCGACTTGTAAATTAAGCCGAGTTTACACACTTTCTAAAACGGTACATTCCAATCATTGATTTGGATTTTTTTTATCAAAATGTTTGGACACCAATTTATTATCAAGCAGAACTGTTCGGCAATTCGGCATGAACAATTGCCTTGTATACAACATTTGGAACTTGAAGGGAGTGATTTATTAGAAAGTGTGTATGTACACTGCTTTAGAACTTTTACGAGATCGGATCGGATTATCCTAAAGCCGGCTCCACACGCTTGACAGTTGTCACAAACTTCACAATCACAATTCTACAAACAGACTATAAAAAATAAACTGTAACCCCCTACGATTCTTTTTTGCATACCTAGGGGAAAACTGCCTTGTACTTTCCTAATAAACTTTTTTTTTTTTATGTTTTTGAATTTCAATCGTTTTGTTTTTGAATTACCTTTTTTCAAGAATATTGACTTATTCCATGGCCTATCCGGCTTGGCAGGCGACGATGGGTAGAGACCACTGAGACCAGGTGGAATGACCATAATGCCTTGGAAGGAAGGTAGGCCTTTGGTGTGGGACTGGGATCCAACGTGTAGCGACACCTTTGCGCCATCCCATCTTCCAGCACGTCGGGCTGCGCTGGGGCGGCTGCTACAGGTGCGGAGAACCTCAAACGGCGCGAATACTCCAATCTTTTTGGGACTTATAATTATGTTCAAGCCGTTTAGGGTCCAAGTGCCCACGTAGTATTTAGAGATATTGCCAAGCGGTTGTTCGACTGTTCACCTGACCAGAGGGCTGGCTTATTTTTTGTCCAAAGAATCAGCATTGCCATACAATATCCTGCCTGCCTTTTGGGCACTTTTACTGTGGACGAATTTTTTGATGGTCTAGTCCCTATGATTATTTCCCCTTCTTTTTTTTATACTTATTATTATTAGTCTGTTCCAGTAAAATTATTATTACACAATCACTCAATAAAGGGAATCAACACATTCATCTTATCTAAAAGGAAGCAATGGTACAACTTTTCGCTTTGGGCATATAAAAAGTACTCTGTGACTTTATCTTTATGGTTTTCATTATAGAGTAGAGCAGAGCGTTGAAGATTGTTGAAGTTTTTAATCTGCCGGCATTTTTTGATCAAATGTCAACAAAGAGCTCTATCGGTGTTAAAGTTTAGTGTTTTTCAAAAATACACTATAAAATCGTTTCTTTTGGTTTTGTTTGGAAGAAATCTACAAATATGTGGTACTTGACATCCGAAAATGATGATCGAGTTATTTATGTCATCCCATCAGCTAATTTAATAATAATAGGAAGAAGTGTTGATAACCAAGTGTGCGACTTTGCTATTCCGGATGACCCTTCTATAAGTAGGAAGCATGCAACGCTGGCTCTATCGGATAATTGTTTGTTTTTGCAAGACTTGGGCTCTAGATACGGAACTTCCATCAATACCAACAAAGCTGAAGTTAATACAAACATTAAATTGAATGAGAATGATGTTGTTAAATTTGGCAAAATGAATAGTGTTTGGAAAGTCAATGTTATTAATCTTATAACGTGTACATCGACTTTGAAAGGAGAAAATCTTCAGAATTTGAAATTGACCATATCCAAAATTGATGGAATGGTGAAAGGTGATTGGGATGACACCTGTAATTATCTGACTATGCCAGCAATTACCTTGACAATCAAAGTTGTGTTAGCTTTGGTGCAAGGGTCAAATATTGTTACAGTAGAGTTTTGGAACAAATGTCTTGAAAGTGTTACCAATGTCACAGCATTACCAGATCCACATGAATTCTTACCTCAAGTTGTGGAATCTACACTTAACAGGGAAGTTGTGTCATTCCTGCCAGATTCACGCCGTGAAGCATTATTTCAAGGAAAGAAATTTGTTTTTTTCTCAAGGAGACAATATGAGATGTACAAACCAGTTTTGATTAAAAGTGGTGCTTCACCAATGCTCCTAAGTGAGTGTAGGATGACAATTTCAATGCTTTCTGCCCAAGATGTAATTGTGATACAGTATATTATGACAGGTGTCAGTCAAGAATCACAATCTCAAAACAAAACAATCAATGATATTGTTAATCTATTAAAAAATAAAGGTAAACGAGTTGTAGCTGATGCTGAGATTGGTCTTGCAATATTGTACTGCTCGATGGATAAGTATTGCAATCCTAACTTTAGTTTCACATCTGAAGTAGTTAAACAAACATCAGCACCAGTCAAGATTTCCAAGGTATTAGCTCAGGAATCCCAGGAACCCATGTCACAACAGAAAAGGGAAAATGTCAACATAAATGAAAGTGTGACATCTCAAGAAAACTATGACAGGCTTTCTAATAAAAGGAAATTAAGTAAATTTACAAGTGAAGCCCAAGTAAATCCTAATAAAAAAATTGCTACAACATTTTTTGCTGTTAATGTAAAAAGTGAGAGTGCCAAAAGGAAAATTTCAGGAAATGATGATAAGTCATTGAATCCAGCCAAGAAAGTAGCAATTGATAAAGAGAATAGCAGTGATATGCCATTAAATCCATCTGAACAGGTTGAACATGAGAATAGTAATGATATGTTTAATTTTGTGAAAACAGTTGCTACTCACAGTGGAGTTGAAAGTAAAGCTAAGAAACTTAATTTATCAAGGCCACAGAAAAGAAAATTCAATGATACTAATGAGGATGAAGACTTGTTTAATTTTGTTCAAAATAAGGTTCAGACTAATGATGATGTTATGACTAACACTAATACGTCTAAACAAAACCTTTTCAGTGTAAATAAAAAGAAAAATGAAGAAACAGCTGAAGTATCACATGTCCAGAAAATTGAAGGACTTTCAGCTGAAGAAATATTAGCTATGAGGGGATCAAAATTGAAAGAGCTAATGGAACGTAATTCTAATACATTGTACACAGTCAAGAAAGAAAAAACGGAGGAATTGGAAGAGCAAATGAATAAACTTGATTTATGCACTACTATTGTTAAAACTTGTAATAATTTGATTGTTAAACGAGAGCCACACATTGTGACTGAAAATAGCTTTGCTAAAACTACCTCTCATAAGAACTTCAAGACATTTAAGAAGGTATGGCCATTAAAGAGGCAAGTCACTATAATTCAGGCATCTCAAATAAGCTTTGGTGATAATACAGCCGCTTAGTTAAGGAATTAAAAATACTTATTTTTCATTATGATTTATTCAATTAGGTAAGATGTTATTTTTTACAAACATGTAAAGAAATAAGATAATAAAGATACTAAACTAATCATCATTTGTTTCTGATTCATCTGATTCTTGATCCTGGTCTTCATCAATGTGTTCCAGTACCACCTTTTCTTTCTCACTGTTGAATAAGAGGATTAATTAATATTTAAGATTATCTATGAGAAGTTAACATAGAGCCAAACATTATCAAAAGTTACAGTGATGATAGGTAAATTGGTTTCTTCTGAAATGAAAAGCATCAAAGTTGCAATGATTGAAAATAAATTACCTAGCTTTGGAAGCTGATTTCATCTTCTTCAGTTTCACAGTACCATCAGGAGCCACCCTGACTGTCTTACCAGGGATTGTTGACAGTTCATCTTCCAGCACAGTGCTGTGCTTAGGTCGCTTCTGCGTTAGTTTTGGTGGTTTAATTGTATTTGATGGTCCTAAAATGTTCAAATATTTTTAGCTGTACTTTATTATAAAATTATACTCTAATTGATATGGTACTTACGCAGTGTTAGATATAAAGGCAATGACATAGACAATGGCAATTTCAGAGAGATAGACCTAATGTTTGCTTCTCCTCCAGGAAACTTTGTTTTGAGTTGCTCAACTAGGGCCATTATATTTTCTTTCAGCTGCTCTTGAGGCATGGTAGTATGTCCTATAGTGATAGTTGAAGTTTCTCCTTCACTAAGACGTAAAATAGCAGTGCGTAAACCAATTTCAATACTTTTCTTTAAGTTTTTGTCTTCATTTATTCTTACTGGGATCAGCATATTGTGTTTTTTGAAGAACATCTTCCCTAACAAATGTGATACATGGCTCAGTACTCTAGTGTCCACCATTATGAAGTCATGCTGAGTCAAGAGTCTGCGTTTCAATTCAAACTGGTCATACTCCACTCTTAGTTGTCTTACTGGGAGTACTGTTTTAACCTAAAACAAGAATATGTTCATTAAATTTACAAAAAATCAGTCCGTAAACACCTTGATACATAATGTTTTTTAATACGGACCCCAGTAACACCCTCTTTCCTCAAAATTTCTTCCCAGCGATCAATAGTTGGCTCATGGTCATGTTTTCTTCCTTTCTTTATATCTGGTGTTACTAAGCAAACTTCTCCCGTCGAAGCAACAGTGCTGTGTGGCAGCAATCTGGAAATAATCATATTATGATTAAATTATATGTTGACATAACTGCCTAAACTTAATAAATGAAATCTAAGTTTACTTACAGTTTTATATTTCCTCTTGTGTTTTGAATTTTAATACAATGGATTTCTGCAAATATCGGCTTTTCATCGTCGAAAATTGTGTTTTTCTGCTTATCATGGGCCACAACTACGTCAAGTAACGCACTCAAGCAAGAATGAACGAGGCCCTCTGTAACACTCTCTGAAGGCATTACATATTTGAGTTTCTTCTTCGATGCAGCCTCTTTTTTTATTTCTTCACAAACTTGTTTCACGATTTTTGTCTTTTGTACAGGTGGTGGATTAACCTGGGGTTTTTGCGGCTTGGTTTTTTTATTGAACTTTTCAACTTTGGCGGATTTTTTGTTTTTCGCCTTCAGTGGCAAGTTAGGTTTTACAGCTACCATTTTAAACAATTTATACCGACTAAGAAATCAAATTAATGTATATGGTTATCACTGTTTATGTCTGTAACAACAACAAAATAACCTCTAATGCTCAAAGAAATTCACACATGACTATTCTTAACCTCACTTTGCACATGTGTCAAGTCAACTGTCAAATTGACATTGGCATTACGTTTTTCATTCAGAAATCCAATTGATTATATATAGGGCAACTAACACGATCAATCTGAGGGGCATTCCCTTATTTGTATGAGCGTCCGCAGGCGCATCTCATTCACAATCTGTAAAAATACAGTCAATTTACCAAAATGTTTGACAAGTTTCACAGATTGCGACTTGAATGTGAACGTTTTTTAAGAGAATTGGCCTTCTGGTTATCTGGTATCCGCGATGTTGGTAAGATTGATGTCAGATTGATCGTGTAATGCTAGATTGACTCAAAATATCCATACATTTTGGAACGAAGTTGACCGGTAGAAATCGTCACGTAGGTAAGGGTTAAGCGCTCTCTCTCTTTCTATTATAATTATATGAGTGTGTGTATGCGGGCGAGAATCGTGTACCTACCTAAGGAACTTTGTTCCTGACAGGGGTCTCCCGACCGCACACTTTTTTTTTTGTCTCGACCTGATTTTCGTCTAATGCTAAGTACACACGCAGCGACTTCAGGTGCCGACGGCTCGCTGGCAATTTCGAAATCTCACGTCCACACACAGATTTTTACAGCCGATTTGTCTCCAGCGACGTTAAAATTTATGTGTACCTAGGTGAGATTTTGAAATCGCCAGCAAATCCCCGGCGAGTAAATTCTCTGCGCCTGTACCTAGTTTACACCGTACAGTAGGTAGGTAGGTATTAGGTATGCGTTTATGGGCTGATGGGCTCCGGACACAAGGCTAGTTTGGGAGTCAGTTCCAGCTACCTACTGTTTTTTAAACTTAAAAAAAAATACATCTTGCTTTAGATAGGTACCTACTAGTTTGGTTTTAATTTCTATGAATAACATTATTTTTTAATTTAGTTTTTGTTTTTAACTGCTGAATACAATCATTTGCAATCACAAGTTTTTTAGAGATCTAGCTTCCTGTAAGCTAAATCTTCCAGGTAATTTTTAGTACCTATACTTACCTACAGTGTTGATCATTGTTTGTACAATATTTCATTGCGAAAATCACCTATTCTGTAGCCGAGTCAATTAGCTGAATGTAAGTGAACGTTTCCTGGCCTACCGCCAGACTTCGCAGTGGTTAAAGGGCGCGTGTTCATTAGCGGGCGCATTGCTAGATAACACGCAATAAGCGCTTGTTGTCTTAATTTATATCAATTAATTAAAAATACCTGTGGTTGGACCATCAGCAACCCTTGAAATCAACTAAGTCATTAAAAAACTCGAAGAATGCATAACCTAATTCTTTTTTAAGTCGGTTATAAAGCTACCTCTGAAATGCCAAAGTTTTTTGCTCATCTACCTAAAACCGTAAACGTCCACCATTGAACTTGAGTTACCTAATCGACCGCTATGACCGATCGTGTGGGAATTTCGTCTATCAACATTTTATCGGGCACATTCCGAACTCAAGTTTAGAATTCAAACTGGAATCTAGAAGCATCCTCCCTTAGGTATTTGGAATTGTCTCTGAGCTTTACATTGTGAATCTCGGGATCGAATAGGCCTGCATCATCGCTTACCGCGGGTTTTATGAAAGGTCACCAAAGGGCGCTAAAGGATGTAATTGCGAATTGCGAGGAGGGTGAGCGGCAATATCCATCTGTAAGCGAATGTATTCATGTCATCTGCAAACAACATTTTCTTTTTCAGGCGAGATGTAACCTTAGGGGAGGTGGGTACCCATTCAATAGTAAATAGTAGGGAAGTCAATTGTAGATAGCTCTAAATGTTTATTTTATCTTACAGCTATTTTTGGGTATTGATATGAAAAAAGCAAAAAGTAAGTTACGTAGCTCTACTTTATCAATGTTCTACCCACGCACCACGCCACCAGCTTCAGGTTTGCAAGAATGAGTTAAGTACTCATTTTATTGTAGTTTTGTTTTGTTGTCCCACTGTTTGATAAAGAGGACAACTTCCTTTCCTTCCACTTGTAATTTTGGGAATAATTTCTAGCACACAATTCCATAACCAAAGCTTTTACTGCAAAATAAATAACTTGACGAAGCTTTGTAAAATTGTGTTTCACCGTAGGTACAATTAAAGAGGTGCGATATTGCTTTCAGTTCCTGGCAAAGATCCAAAACATAACACCTGTGGGGAAGGAAATACATTTGTGGTCAAATCTTTCGGTGTAATTGCTAGGAATGTGCAAATGCACCCTTGGTTAGAGAATGCCTACGGCATCATTAAGTTCGCCTTTGTACCTTTTTGTGCGAAAAGTTTAAATAAGTAAATAAATAAATAAATGTTTTACATTTTGGTGGGCTATAGGGCCTACCTTCTCTTAAAGCGCCAGATTTTCAAAATGAGCAACCACGGCGAACACCTAAAAAAGACGATACGTACCTACGATTTTAATAAAATCGAAATCGAAATAGAAATTGTTAATCTCTGAGTTTTAGCTAGGGCTAAGGATTGCTGAAAATCAAACTTGAAGCCTTTATCTCAATAAGAAAAACGTAAGCCGGTCTTCATCCCGCGCGACTGGTTACACTAGAGTCAATTGCAGGAAATGGTTCATTACCGTAAGCGGCCGCCTGTTAGTAATTATGCACAATGGCTGTCCTAAAAAGTTACGGTCTAACACCTAACTGCTATCTGCGGCTTACCCGTCCAGCGTTAGCGTCATTAGCAAGTTTGTACGTAAGAAAAGAGAGGTTGAAGGAATAAATAGAAAACCAAAAAGCATCATCACGCTTATGTAACAAAAAAGACTCGATAGTCATCGCGGCAGATTATCTACCTATACCCACATAAATAACAGAAGTATGTAAAAAATAATTTTATAAATACCTAGTTTGAATTAATTTATGAATCATATTGAAAATCCGATGACCGCGTAAACTTGGATCACGAAGAACTGTTTTTATGAATATCTACTATATACTACTACTATAGAACTATCAACTATAACTTGAACTATCTGTAGGCTGAAGTATAACTTGAACTATCTGTAGGCCATTTTTTTTTCTTTTCGTGAGGGCTGTGAACCCGATGGAAGGGGACCCAGAGGATTTTTGAGCTGTTCCTACTTCTGCCAATGAATCTCAAAAGCTGTACCTAATATCCGAGATCCGTAAGTCGAGATCGAGCATTATGCATATACCTACCAATCCTATCGGTGTAAGAAGAATAGTGGATACCCTTTTAGCAATTTACATTGTATGATGATGAAAACCTTGGTACCTATGTTTGAAGGTGAACTGTTCTTAGTTCAGAATACAGTAACACAAATATTTGTGTAGATACATTTTATGTCAGGTATATACATTTTTTTGCGACGAGTTATGCTGTCAAGTAGCATTATTGTACAGTTGTAGGTCTAGGTAGGTATATTATACAGTCCTCGTAGTTCCGCCTACATTGGAAAAGCTTAGTTTTCCCGATTTAATGTCCTACATACGCTAGTTTTGTCCGTACGTTGGTTTGGTACCTACCCTAGATTTTGGTACCACACACATACCTATAGGCACCAGTATACATTCAGCGACGAAAATTAATTATATATAACGCTTTAGTTTTTCACGCCTGTAAGCCCCGAAGGGTAAGGCAGAGGTGTAGGTATTTATAGTTCACCCACATTTCGCCAGTTATATTAAGTCCCATTTATAGTTTGATTCAAACTTAATGGCGGCTCGGAAGTTAGCTACTCGCTGCGCAGTACCGCACCCCTCACCCCCGCTGACACATGAAATTGTTACTGCGCAGCGACTCGCCTCATGTTCCGAGCCGAGCCGCCATTAAGTTTGAATCGAACGCTATTAAGTTTGTAATAGGAGGCGACCCCATTGCCATCAACCGGGCAGAAATACAAGACCAACGTGGCAGTTTAGTTTTTTTATTATGTTATTATTGCACACAATTTTAAAAATAGTGTCAGAACAGCTATAAACTTATAAAACAACCTCTGAAGTATCACATCAAATGCTGAAGAACAGTGTTCTAAAATTTTAACTTGTGATCGTAACTTAGGTATACATGTTTTGTCATAATTTTTCGGTTTATCTTTGTACCATAGTGTATGGGTTTTGATGTAAATGAATTTATTTACTTAAATTAGCCGTTATTGTGTGGCATTTACAAGGTAAGAGATAGCCATGTTAGTCGCATACACTCTTAGTTACGTATTATGCGTAGAACACTCAGGATGACAGCTGCGTCCACTTGATGCTAAAGACAGGAAGCTTTGGTGAGCATAGGTTTCATAGGAACCATGTAATAATATTTAATAAAATAACCCGGCCAAGTGCGTGTCGGACCACGCACAAAGAAGGGTTCCGTAGCTGGGATGAATTTATCCCAAGAACAAACTTAACATTGTAGTTGAAAAACATGGTCTCCCGTACAAAATGTATGGGAGAACATGTTTTTTCAACTGCAAATGTAAGTTGGTCGATAATTACTCGTTAACTTGTAGAGTGAGGTGTGACAGTTTTCCTTTTATATACTACTGCTGAGTAATTTTTAATTTGTAATTTTTCCACATATCCAGAACTTACCTTTTAGCTGGCAGGGCACACTTGATTCTAACAAAAAATAGCATTTTAAACCATAATATTTCGCAAACGGATCCTGGAATCAAAAAATGCTTTTCACAAACTCAAGTAATATTTTTGAACGACCTTTTCATAGATAACCCACACCATTGGATAGACGGAAAAAAAATATCCCCACTTTACGTGTAGGGGGAGGTACCCTATTTTTTTTTTTCTTGATTTTATTTTCCACTTTGTCGGCGTAATTAATATGTATACTCATGCCAAATTACAGCTTTCTAGTCCTAGATAACAGTCTCTGAGCTAAGCCGGGGACAGACAGACAGACATGGCGAAACTATTAGGGTGACTACGGAACCCTAAAAAGAATTAAATTTTGTTATTTCCATTAAAAAAATGCCTCTCATGAAATGAAGATGAAAATACATAGGTACCTACTCCCATTAATTGAATTAATAGTTAAAATTCATATGACTTCTAAAAGCATTTGGTGTCACATTTCTACTTACTACATAATGTATGCTCGTGCCTAAATAAATAGGTCAAGTACATAAATGATACACATCAGATTTTATATAAAGTTACGCTCGTAAAAGTGTCAGACTTTGTGTAGTCATAGGCAAGGTAACATCTGTTTTATTGAGTCCTTTGGGACGCTATCCTTCGGTAAGAACCCAATGCAATGAGGTTTTCGTCACCTAATATTTTGAATTATTTAAGTTTAAAGGATTTACGTGAAGAATTAAACCTTAGGCCATGAATTTTATATTTTATCTAGCTGAATAAATTGTGTTATCAAGCACCTTAATTTGGTTTCTGAATCATGGTTTCGTTAGTCTTCGTTACATTTTCACTGTATCGATTGTAAAACAAAGGGAAGGTCTTCAGTAAGAGCATTCTTTTCCCGGAAAAATGGTGACAAAATATTTCTATATGGAAATGTTGCGTAGTACCATGGGCGAACGTAAAGGGCAGCCCTTCGACTTCATCCCGGAGCTCTATTTGCTATTGCGTAGTTACAGCCTTCTATTTATTTAAGAACATTTGCGGTACCGAATACATAGCAAAAGATTCGTAAATTATGGCGCATCGACCTACATGTTTATGGTTACCTTTTTAGTTAGGTGTAGCATACGAGCAGTAAAAATATTTGCATATCGAAATTCAATTTTACATTCGGTGGTACCTATTAATAGAAATGGGAAATATTATTTTTCCCATTTATATTGGCTTACATGATTGATGCTGAATGCTTAAAATTATGGGTTCTCGAAATCACTGCACACATTGCACGAATTTAACATCTGCATTTTAGGAACAGCTTTTAGTTATTACATGCGAGTGTAAGTTTGTCGTTTAGAATTTCTAGGTATTCAGCTATAACTGTGGATATCCATATTTTAAGACTTTATTTAGGTAGGTAAGTGCTTGCTGTTCAATGGTCATTTCATAAAATATAATAGGGTTGTTCGGCTAATGCGACAAGAGCAAATGATAAAGCTGCCGATAAACTGTCCTGCAGTTTGGCAGAAGACTCTTTTGAAAAAAATAATAAAAAAAATAAAAAAATGTTCTGAAATAGTTGGTAAAAATATGTTTCCCTTTATAATAGAGATCCCTTAAGTATTTGTAGATCATACGTTAGGTATTTGGGTAGCCAATTAATAGATAGTCAAATATTATCTACGAAATGCCTTTGCGTAGCGTGTACGTGACATGTATGACTTGCTTTCCTTTTATGTTGGTACCTCCCGCGGCATGTATCTTATCTTAGAATTGATCATTTCATGAAGTGTTCGGGCATTTCATGAAATGTTTGTATATCATGAAATGGCCAGTTAAAAATGACCATAACGTTTAAACGTCAACGTTTAATGATATGCCAGTCGACGTTTGGCCATATCATTAATAGAGGGTATCCATGGTTTATGGTGGTAAGTGAATATTTAAGTTTTATGTTGCATTTCACTTCGCTTGTGCCACCCCGCTACTTTCCAAGTTGGTCGCTTTCCATAATATCATATTTGGAAATCCAATAAGAGTCCATCGACGTTTTTGCGTGGTCACCCTAATCTGTTCGATTTGTTGTATGCCATGCCGCCGCCAAGATGCACAACAAAAACAAAGCCGGTGGATAATATAACTATTTTACGATATGATCATTAATATTTGGCCACATCATGAAGTTGTCATGTGTTTAACTGTTCATATCGTCAATCGTTGAGTATTCAATGATCTGGCCAAACCACATCATGATGTGACCACTATGACCAGCGGTCGATGTTCTGTTTCATGAAATACAACCATTTCATGAAATGATCAATTCTAAGAAATATGTACGTAATTTAGATCATATCATTGAAAATGGAAGACAAAAGTTATGATTTTTTTTAAAGAGCAATTGATTAGTCTCAGTAGTCAAGACTCACGAAGAATTGGAGAGAGCTCGACTGAGCGTACACCTCACAGTACCTTCATATATTTTAGAACATGAATAAGAAGTGGATTAATCCCTTAACGGCCTGAATCGATCAGTGATACACAGTTCCTATAGATACTTTTATTAGTCGACCGATCCACGTAGTTATATGGAAAAGAGATGAGAAGACACGTTTATCCGTAATAATAAGTAACGAATAAACTTTAATATTATAAAACACTTACATACATTCTTGAATACACGAAAAGTTTCCACATTCGTCTGCTCCGGCCATACAATAACTGTGAGAAATGTTTCAACTATGAAAAAACGTTTGCACGTCTGCCACCTCTTTGTCAATTTGTCACGTTGTTTTTACATTTATCAGAATAGAAAGTAACGTATGACATAATCCCAGCTTATTCCCCTGACTCTTTACACAAAGCACAAAAGAAGGTATTTGGCACGTGATAAAGTAGTGAGATCTGCGTCGTGGCATTTCCCGCAGGACGGGCAGTCGAAGACCGATTCGTATTTTATATCAAGATAATATATACACGTTAACAGACTTAACATAATAATAATAATATGTACATGTAAAATAAAAAAGGAGGGGTAAGAAAAAAATGGGGCATCAAAAAATCCGTCCGGGTCGCTGTCAACAGGAAAAGTGCCCAAAAGGCTGGCATCATTGATTCGTTCAATATTTTCAGCTAAAAGCTTGTCATTAATTGGATCAGATCAAAAGCTGTGTTTTGGAACATTTAAAAAGTAAATGGATGTCCAATAAACATAAAAAATATTTACGATTATTTGACATCCATTACTTTTTGGGTTCCGTAGCCGAACGGCATCAGGAATGAACACTTTGTTATGCTAAACTCTGACTGCTGTCTAGACAGATTACTCTCTAAAATTGTATCGAAAATAAAGAAAGTAAAAATAATTTAATACTGTCGCACACAAAGGAAGGTGTAGGTAATACCTATATTTCACTAACAATACCAAGTGACGGTTCTTTACTCTTTCAAATGGAGTGGACGTTACCTTTACTGATTTTTATATTGAGCACACAGAACACTAGGTTTGTCTTCGAGTTATGTTGTAAGTAGCTTGCAAGTTTATAAGCTTTGAGCAATCTGCTTCGATCAATATACGTATAAGGTACTAAAACTAAGTATATTTAGTTCTACTAATTACCTATATAGACTACTTATTTAAGTAGGCACCTACAGGTTGTTTTTAATTGTTGGAAAGTTTGTTAAACTCATAAATTAGTGGAGTAGTTAACATTAATTCGTAGGTACTGGACCTAATAGAGCGGGGGTTCAAGTTAATCTACATGCAGTTTGAGTGTTTATAACTTTAGCTGCGGAACCCCTACTTAATGCGCGTCCAATCCGCACTTATCGGATTTTCGTAGTTGTTCTGGAGCGTGCGATATTGATAAATCATCGGGGTGGATATCGACAATTACGCAGTATTTCATGATGCCGCGCCTACTTTATTATCAATTTCGCACCATTATCGTCTGCAATTGAATGAACAGTGAAAAAATATTATGGTTTGTTTATTATGGACAAAACATTAAACTTTATTTCAAGGAAGGAAAGGTAGAGCTGGAGTCTTGCACTTGCCATATTATTATTTGAATTTGGCATGTGGCAGAACTAAATTATTACAATAGGAAATGATCCCATTAGAGCCGCTCGAAACTATAATTAAAAAAGTAAAACTTAGAAAGAAAACAATCAACAAGATTGTATCCTATTGCAGATAATGATACACAAGTGATCAAAGCGCATTGAACCAATTGGGGTACCACGCGGCGGCGAGTGCCTGAGGTATCTTTTATAACTTAATGCGCCATTCCAACCTTTAAACCAGGATTCGCTTCACGCAGCTTGCGGTGGCTTTGCTTTGAAAAGAAACAATCTTTGATACAATAGCGAACAACGTTCAATTAATACGACGACGCTTGCAATGTAGTTTCAACAAGGATCGACGGAAATAAGTTTGACTGTAACACTGTAGCATTGGACGAAAAATAAACGTAATTGCTTTAATAAAAGCCGAAGTAGTCAATACTTTGTTAGTACGTCGGAGGCAGAGCTGAGAATCCCCGGGGGTGTATGTGCGGGGTTGTGAGCTCTCTGACCGCAAGCCGGGACGCTACGGCGCGACCGACGTCTCTACGTCTACATTATATGAGAACTGTCCATGCGAAATCTATCAGCTGTTCTCATTGTGAAATTCAGTCGAGAGGTTTCCTCGTAAACTAACTATTTAAAGTAGTTTTTTAATTTTACGTGCAGTTCCAGCATCATTTTATTTACATTATGATCGTTCATTCCTTTTTAAGTAGTAGATAAGAATTCTATAATTATTTACTTAGCAAATAAAATCAGCAATGACGCTTTTTGAAGTTAACAAAATATACACAGTCCGGTGTTTATTATGATTTTCCGTAAGTTGTGAACTGCATGCAATTGATTTAAGTCAAACGCCCCAAATCCCTAAAAAGTAGCGCAATAGGCGATAAAATGAAACCTAATAAGTTTAACGTTAACAATCGGGCTCATTCCGTCAGAGTAATTAAATTGGTTTGTATTGGATAAGGGTGGTGGACGATTTAAAATATTCACCGGCAGTCGGCGGACTGCAGTGATTGCCCTCGGGCTGCGCTGTGTCCCGCGCGAGCTCGTCTAAGCACCCGCCTCGTGTTCCACAAGCGGTTCATAAAAATAACAGTTACATACACGAGTTTATTATTTAGGTTACGTATCCCTTACTGTTTTGTTGATACAGCTACGAGAAAACGTATAATATAAAACATTTTCAGTAAATTAATTTGTAGGTAATATGGATTCCCGTCAGCCCACCTGTTTAAAATTAAATTCGGAACCCTAATTCAGGAAAATCACTGGTTGTTTAGGTGGATTGGAGTTGGGTATGTATTACACATATTGGTTCTTCAGTATTATATTGCCGTACCTATAGCAATAGATATCAGGGTTGTTTACATTTTACGTGTTGTGTTTTTACTTGACATTTAAACATCAATTTGACGAGAGTTGAATTATAAACAGCCGCATCTCTTCTCCAGATTGTCATTTGATCCATTAGCGTGTAACTTAATGATAAAAAAAACCGGCCAAGTGGGTGTCGGACCACGCACAATGAAGGGTTCCGTAGCTGGGATGAACTTATCCCAAGAACAACGTAGCTGGGATGAACTTATCCCAAGAACAAACTTAACATTGTAGTTGAAAAACAGGTTCTCTCATACAAAATGTACGGTAGAACATGTTTTTGCAACTGCAAATTTAAGTTGGTCGATCATTACTCGTTAACTAGTAAAACCCACTTAGCTGTGATAGTTTTCCTTTTAATTTCGTTATATATACTACTGCTGTGAATTTTTCCACATATCTAGAACTAACCGTTTAGCTGGCAGGGGCTTGACTCTAACAAAAATTAGCACTTTAAAGCTTAATATTTCGCAAACGGATCTTTCAATCCAAAAATGATTTGAACAAACTCACAATATTTTTGAACGACCTTTCCAAAGATACCCCACACCATGGGATAGACGAAAAAAAAGGCCCAAGGAAAAAAAAAAAAAAAAACATGATTTTATTTTACCACTTTGTCGGCTTAGTTAATATGTATACTCATGCCGAATTACAGCTTTCTAGTACTAACAGTCTCTGCGCTAAGCCGGGGACAGACAGACAGACAGACGGACATGGCGAAATTATACGGGTTCCTTGTTTACTACGGAACCTTAAAAAGTTACTAATGCATTTTTTATAATCAAAGGATGATGGATTTCAAAGGCGCGTAAGTTAAATTCAAATGGATAAAAAAGGGTAGTCTTAAAAAATCTAAAATAATTTAGTCTCTATACTGTGTGCTCATCAAAAATGCAAATTTCATAAAAATCTGTTGAGCGGGCGATGCGCTACGAAGTCTGCTAGCTTACACTCTCTACGAAGGTTCCATTGTGCCGATTTCGTAGAGCTTCCGTTATTTTTATGAACGTTTATCACTAATTTTGATTTTCTTTCTAGATTCAGAATGTAGAGTAAATTCCACACTGTAACTAAACAGATAATATTATTATGGAACCCTAAAAAAGCCAAAGGCGTCGTTTGAATCTTTAAACGTAGAATGTTAACACATAACTTTAAAACTATAAGCCTCGTTTTTCGCTGAATTTCTAAAGTGCAGCTCTACACTTTACACTTTACCTTTATTTACGAAGCCACTATCTCTTCTGTTCCGATAAAGTCTTGAGGGGCCTGCACGATATGTTTTGTATATGCACGTCCAAAAACTTACTGTTATGTGTCAAGATAAAACAATGTTAAGTCACAAAACTTGTTCTCGCATAAAGAGATTTATACGTGCTAGTGGTTTGGGATAAACGGGGTTGGTTACGTGATCGTCGTTCCTACCTTTTGTCTTTTTATAACTCATACGGACGTATTTATTTTGTAAGAGGTAGATACTTCGATACTCGTAAAACACAACTCATATGATATTAAAGCCTACTGTCCATCGATTTTGTGTCCTCTAGACACAAAGTCTCCAAATAAAGTTCTACACGACGCTAAAGCGTCAAATACAAATGTACCTAGACTGCGACTCTTTCTGGACTGAATATTTCATAAAAGCTATTTGAATTCTCGTTGAACAGAATACGTGTCCGATTGTGAATAATTAGAGTTATAATTAACCCTAATGAACCTCGAATGTATAAATCAAAAAGCAGTTTGAGAAACATTTATATCCATTTACTACCTACTTATTACTTGAATCAACAAAACAACACTGTTTAGTTAATATTATTAAACGTGTTGTAACGACGTTAAAATTATTATGTGCACGCTTATCTACGAAGAGCACTTTCAGCACTTATTTTTAAAATATGTTTGCTACAAGTTACCTACACTAGTCTTCATATTATTTAAGAAATAAGACAGCAGAGCGCTACAGCACGGCGGAATAACAAAGGAAGAGACAGGCCACGTTTCAATTTTGCCGACCGTCTTTACAATTTCTCAAGCAAAATTATGCAAGCGGTAACCGAGTTGGCAACTGCAACTATGCTACTTGGGGAAGACAAGACGAATAGCAAATAAAGAATTATCTGAAAGTGGTTCGAGCAGATAGAAGGCGGATAAATCACCAATACTGCACCACCGCCCATGTAGCGTAGCGCACTTGGTTACGTACAAAATTGTAGAACATAAATGTCATATAAAACGCCACCTTGAATTGTGTTATTGTAATTTAATATGCACATGTTTTTAATTAAATTGTTGTATTGTTTTATTTTGGAAACAAAAGTGTTAGCTCTGTTCAGTTTATATTACATTCCGCTCGGGAATTGGAAAAATGAAACATGAAATCTACTCTGCTAGTCTGTTTGTTTCACCGTGATAAAGCCTTTTCTAAGAGATTGCTCGACGCAGATAGCTGATTTTTTGGCAACTTTATTGTTAGTTTTGACCTCAATGTAACTAAATTATGTATAAAAGGTTAAACGATTTGTAAACGAGGTTTTGAAAACAAAATATTAAAAGAGACTTAGGTATACTTTTTATATTTTTTCATTTATGAGAATTCAGCAAGTTAGAAAACAAATACCGTCGTGTTGTACATTTCCTTGTAATTAACTAACGTTTAAACTCCATTTATTTTAAGATTAGACAAATATCGGTTATCACCCTTTCGTTATTTCGATATAAACGTATTATTAACTTCCGTTATTTCACGATAAGTACTAAGCAATTTAATCTATTTGCCATTTACATTAAAAATATAATTCTAAAGTGCAGTCATTTGAATATTCTTACACAATAACTGTCGTTATTTAGCCGTTATTTGCCTAATGCTAAAGTAAATGGAGGTCGATGGAAGTAGATAGGTATAAGTGGTAGACACCAATAAAATGATTTGAAACAAATTGATTGGCTGAGAAAAATAGTGAAAGGTAAGAAATATAATGACTTTAACTTTACCGTTAAATGAGTTTCACGCATGCTTCGAATTGGTTTTTTATAAACTTGAAGACAGTATATAGAAAACCTACTGTTGCGATTTGCTCTCAGTTCTAAAGAAACAATGTTTTATTCAAGAGATAAGACTGGCCTTTGTGTTACTTGGTAGAAGCTCAAATAAATTATTAAGGACAAGGTAATCACTCCGTTTGCCAAGAAAATACTGTGTACAATGAAAAATGCCTTTCAGAGGCTATAGAGAATATATTTTG
Organism: Eupsilia transversa; assembly: GCA_914767815.1. Lineage (NCBI taxonomy): Eukaryota > Metazoa > Arthropoda > Insecta > Lepidoptera > Noctuidae > Eupsilia > Eupsilia transversa. The sequence goes on from OU611880.1 coordinate 7,749,284, forward strand.
GATTGTTTATACACATTCTGTGGTATGGTGCAGGATGTAATGGGAGAAGAATCTTCCAGACGAACGTCATAAATACAGAGTGGAGTGGTATGGTCGTTACTGCAAACAAGGCGCTCAGCTTCACCCTTAAGAACGGGAACTGTTACAAATTTAACACTTGCGCGACTGGCTTTTAGTTGTGCTGTGCAAGCGTACGTGGGCGTTAACGGCCCCGGAGGCCCGGAGCGGCAAGCGGCGGCGGCGGCGCGGGGACGCGGGACGTGGCGCTCGCCCGGGCGGTTCCCGGCTCGGCGTCTCCCGGCCTGCCGAGCGCTCAACACTACCAGTCTTCTCCGCGTTGAGTGCCACACTCACATTCTAAGTATTGCGAATGCTTTAAAATTTAAAACACCCAGAAAGGTAGGGCTTTTTGAAAAAAAAAAGAAAAATGAACCGCTGAATACATTCTGTGGCGTGTAAGTAATGCCAGCGCGTGTATGTAAGGTTACGAGATATTTTTAGTTCTTATTCGAATTCACGATAAGTTTAGTCATATATTCCATTCTTATGCCTACGCTATTGTAATGAATAAGATATAAGATGTGGATAAGGAAATTCATGTGGCATCATTGAAGATACGAATCTGCCTCCATCGATTTTTACTTAGGAGCCGAATGCTGAGCTGGGTAGTTCGTATGAAAAAGTTCACAAAAGAGTGCTTTACAATTTTCAATGAACTAGAAAAAAGTTAAAAAGTTGAATTCATTTCAGTTCACCTTTCGGTAAAGGAAATCTTCCATACGGTTTTGAAATCGTATAGCCTACTAGAATCGGTTTATTTACAATGTAACTAAGTATGTACGAAGAGAAGCTTAAGTATTGTTAGTAACTAAAATAACTAAACTGATTTATTTAGTACTTATCTTTGTATACTTACATTCACATTCAAATTTCTTGCATATTATACTCTTCTATTTATCTTCTTTTTTTCCTGTGAGGTCGAGGACGAGTTCAACAGCGCTAGGAAAGTGCGACGGTGGCACTGAATGGCTCCTTAAGAGAGGCACAAGTACTAAATAACGTTGCACAGTACACAGAAACGTGGTGACGGCTTGTTAGACCACTACAGACAAGATTTGCTAGAGAGAGCAATTTTAAAATCTTTATGAATCCAAAAATATAAGCTATACAACCTTTCAGTTGACAGCTGCCATTCAAGTTTGCAATTACTCGCAAATTGCCCTGAAGTGGGTAAGAATACTCGTGGCAAATACGGGTTGTGTGCTCAAAATATGTTATTATATCTACATATATTGGTGTAATGTAATTATAATAGATGAGTAGTCAAATACTTTGCAAATAATTTACTGAAATTGTTGACATCTAGGAGTGCACTTCTGTTGTAAACAAACTACTGAAGAATGAGTCATCATGGGGCAACAAAAACATCCTTTTTAACCTGTCGAGATTTAATTATTTTGATTACTTTCGAAGATAAATTGAGCTCAGAGCAAAATGAATGTTACAAAAGATAATTTATGATAATGTCGGGTATCATGATAGGAAGGATTTGCATAGTGTGCAAATGTGACATCCTCTACAAGCGTACAAGTGCCATTAAGAACCCGTTAACCGCGGTCGACTGCTGCAACTTTAGCGGAAGATAAGCTGTTGATCATAACTATGAATACACGTTCACACATATGTTCCATCTTGTTAAAAAATCTGGGATAAAAAAATAAGAGCGATTGTGGAAATGGAGCGGAAAAAGTACGTACGAATGGTGGCAGAAATAAATCATCATTGAACGCTGTTTTAATACATAAATCACGTACCACGTTTTTTAAATACGCTTTCAGAATGATCTGGGTTTCTAAAAACCAGGAGTGCATTGTCCTCCCTGAAATAATGATAGTTAGTAGTAATTCACAAAATCGGCTTGGTCCCGTGTACTGGTGCATAAGCGACAGGCTGGCAACTTGTCAAACTATCATAGCTTCACCAACCACATTCATACCTACTAAAAGTGGTCGGTGGCAAGTGATGCTTTGGCACTAATTATTGTAACATGGTCCACATTGTTAGATGCTTAGACGCCATTAATGCCTACATAATATATAAATTAGTTAGTCGTGGCTCCAATATTCAGTACCTACTACTAAATTCAGAGCAGAAGATCCATTTTTAAATGACTTTTGCATAAAGTTCTTCTTTAAGTGTCTGGGCAGACATGAGGTCGCGAACTTTATTTAATTTCCTGATTGCGCAAACGAAAACTAGCGGTAAACGGACCGCACCCCAGATCTGGCTGACTAATGTTGTTTGAACTCGCCTCAAACTACATTATTTATTTTAATGTGTCTTTATTTGAATTTGTAGCCAACGTTACGCGTTACGCTGCATAGGATTAGGTGTGTACCTACCTATTTAAGAATTAAACTTGTGTTATGTTACGAGCAGTTTGCTACGTGTACTGAATGGAAATTTTATGCCTTCTGACCGTTATACTACCGTACTAGAAAATAAGGTGACTTCGACATATTAAAATTGTGTTTCCAACTATCTAGAATGCTAAAGTTGCACCTGAATATTGAATACAAGGTAGATTGCTACTTTGTTTCATTACTTTACGACTTTACAGTGTCGTAAAAGTGTAAGAGGAATTCGGAATTGGCACGGATATTAGCATTGGAGACCATTAATTAACATGCAAAATCTCACGAAAACAAACCTAATTCCACACCACACCTAATTCCGAACAGTTATTTTTTAGGCAAAGTTTTCAGTTGAACCTTACAATTGCCGCGGAAAGACAAACATAGATTCTTAGTGTATTCAACTAAGAATCTATGTTTGTCTTTCTATTTCTAAACCGTTTGGGAAATCTTTCAACCTAAATATCTAATACTACGGCGTTTTATACTGGACAAGGTTGTACACACAACAAAGGAGTTAAGTGTGCAGGTGACGAATGAGATCTGTTCCTACACGTGCCCACACTACGCCGACAACTGTCACGGTGTGCGTGATAACTGAGCAACTGTTATTGTGTGCGCTATAATTGATTATACTCAAGACTCAGGACACGCTCAAAGCGATGACAAAGCCCTGACCACGAAGCCCAAGCAATCTCCGTGAAATTGTTCATGTATATAATACTAAAAGCATAGAGTGTATAATTATTCGTTGTACAAAAGCTGGAGCAATCCATACTGTCTGTTGCATTTATGTGTAAGCAAAACTGCAGCAAATTGAATTGGTATTTGTTATTAAACAACAGGAGCACTTGAATAAGCTGAAACAGCCGGCGACATAAGTTCCGATCTGATTTGTGTTGACTAGACGCTGACTCCGAGATTAATTTTATTAGTGTCTCCGAATGAAGTCCCTCGAAGCTTTGAATAGTAGAAATAAATAGAGAATTAATTGATTGGATTTAATTGTATTGTTTTTCATATGGGTCTAACCACGTCTTGTTTAATTATCTGTTGGCCGTGTTTCTTCTACAGCTCTCAGGTTCTTATGTATGACAGCATTTATTAGATATCTTGCTGGTTTGTTTCTACAGATATAGGTACCTTCATATTTATTTATTTATTATACATACAGAACATACGTGATTGGTGGGGGACCGACTTTATCGAGACTCATATAAAAAACTTTGGGATTACCTGAAAGTTTTTGGAATGCCTCTATTAATCTCCAAACTGAGACATTTATATGAGTTATAAACTTTTTTATTATGAAAATAACGTGGTGGCATACTGTGTAGCCACAAACATATTTGTAAGTAACCATTCGTTTAATTGTTTGCTCAGCTGTCTTGTTCTTTAATTATGAAAAAAAATCTCTGATAAATCTAAGTAGGTGTATGCTCGTCCCTAAAAACTGAACAATGAAGTGTAATGATTCACTGCAATCGATTCCACGCATACAGTAAGTTCGAACTAATTAATGAAAACATTCCTTCTTTTATCCATATCTCAAAACAATGCTAAAGTTTGCGTAACTACGGGAAATACCAGTAAGAGCCGCGGGGCAAAGGTTACCATTTAAACCTGTTTCCAGCAGCAGCTGTCATAGAACTCTATCCAATTATACTCAGAATAACTGAGATAGTCTAGCTAGAGCTTTGCAAATTATATGAAAAATGTGCATTTTCATTTATTCGTGTTTGTATATTCGCGTGGAGTTTATTAGTGGTGCTGGACGGTTCTTGACGCCGGCTCCAATAAGCACGGACACCTCATGACAGATTAATTATTCCGTTTGTCGGCGCTGACTATTACCCTCGACCCCCTTCTCACCCAGCCATCCACAAAGCGGAAACGAGTTTAAAGCTTGTTTCTTTAAACTCGTCATACCTACTCATTGTTTTTAACACATTTTTTCTAAACAGATTTTTTAATTCCATTCTATTAAAAAAAGAGCCATGTCCACGACCTTTTCCCTTTGGAGGCAAACGACTTTGTTTGTAATTTGGGCGTTCTGGGAATTCAAAAGTTTTGCATAAATCCATTTCGGATGCTTATAACGCAATCCGAAGCTCTTTCTGAGTAGGTATTGTATGTGTTTGTTTGTATTGTACACTTCAGATAAACATTACTAGAATGTGGTAGTTTTGAGACAAGTTGATTATGTGGAATCAATACAGCACAATAATATTATATAGTGTAGCGGGCCGCCTCGCCGGCGCGCGCTCGTTGCTCGCCTTGCCGGTTGCCGCTCAGACTGAGTGTAATTGTAGCCTGTGTCTATTGAATTATAGAGAAGTCAACATTTTAGCCGTTCCTGGCGCGAAGCAATCTTATGGGTTCGTCTAAACTTTTTTTAAATATGAAAGGAAAACTAAATAGCAGCATCTTATCAGAAAATACTGAATAGAAAATTCTTAAAAGTTTTCCTCGTATTATTATTATATATTTCAAGTATTGGAAAATACTGCAGTTGAATAAAGAATCAGAATGAAATTCGCTCGATTAAGATTAATTTACCAAAAAATAATATCTGGCTGTATGGTCACTAAATGAGATCAATGCCAAAATGAGATGGGTTTTACGGCGCCTTTCCTGACCAAAACGTTAGGTACGGGAGCGAACATTTCAATTTTCAGTTTCGTTTCACATTTAGTTCTTTCTTTAATGTTTACTGTCAAAGTCAATAACAATAGTACTAAATCTATACAAACAATAGCCAGTAGTGCACAAACGAGGCACGTTTCACTTAAATGCATTATGCAGCGCCAATGTTGGAATATGATATTGAAACGATATCAATAAACGGGTGACGTTTGACGCTGTGCGCCACATGCGAGCCAGTGCTGTGATTTTAATACAGATAAATTATCCCATTCACATGGAGGGGAAACGATTATTTTTCTACAAAGCCTTATATAGATGGGCTACTCGTTTAATATACGAGAACAAGTTGGTGATGTGCGTTTATTATGGCGAAGTGACAGACAGGCCACTGAGCTAACTTATGATGGTCCCTCAACGCCCATTTACTGCTACCGCAGCATAAACAGTCATAAACTAGTTTGTACTTGTGAGCAGCTCAAAAAATGAAGATAAACAGCATCCACATAAAATTCTCTTTCATACTGCAAATTATCTGCCTCTGGGTGCGAGTGCTACATACACATTTCCATAATTTTATTTATATTCATCTGATTTTTTGGTCCCTCATAAATAAATAGTAAACACGTGTTTTGTTTTTAAAATTTCGTTTGGCACATTGTGTGCTTGATATAGTTTGTATTGTTAAACGACAATAAGCTTAGTTATATTATTTCTTTTAGTTCTTTATATTTGTTCAGTGTATCGAGCATATTATTGTCATAATATTGTATCGATGTAATGCCAGCGCATGGTATGGCTCCCTGGAATGCTATCCAGTTATAAGGACCCTCTATTTTATGCCAATCTGCTCCGATCTACCCATATTCTGAGTCTTCTTTCGATATTTTCCTCTCTTCCTGCGAGATACTTGAACCTTTCTGTGCCGGTTTGCAAAAGATTTTTACAGATTGGTACATAAATCGTTCATAAAATATGAACCTGAGTACATTTTAAATACCTACAGACAGCATTAATTTGGCTTCTTCCTAATTAACGGTAGTACTTACGTACATATATACGTACGAAAGAGGCTTTGGCCACCGGCTCTCCGCACCCGCATCGGACCCTTTTGGTTTAACTCCGAGAAATTGAGATATGTACCTATTTTTTGTTTAAATACGACTTCATACTACAATGTAATATGAAATGGAATCCAATTAATTAATTATATTTACTTACGTTTAATGATGTAAATTTTCAATCAGCCGATTGAAAGTGCGTGGTTGAGCCACAGTAATATTCAACTTATGTACATAAGCGTATGAACTGAAAAAGGTATAAATAAGAATTAAAATATCTCGTTAGGTTAATGAGATCACTTAGATGTTTTGATCAATGCTACGCCTTCGTCCGTCCGGCGTCATAAGTCAAAGTCACATTCTTGATGTAGTAAGTAAATTAATCTGTTTGAGAGGCCTGTAGGACGTCACGTCGCCGCACCACGTCCCGGGGTGTCGGGAATATAGTGGGTCAAACAATGGTTCTCATGCAAAATGCAAACGTGAGCCACCACGTCGGCCCGGAGCGAATAGCTGCCCGTCGGACGGAACTGCGGGTACCTGCCGCTCCACTAAACAAACGCACACCTACTACCACCGCATTTTACTTTAGCCTATTTAAAATTTTAAGCGCCGCAGGATTTTTTAGTTCTCGCAGGTAATATATTCCCATTCGAGCGCAAAGAAATCGTATACCTTTAATATTTTATCTGTCCGTGTTAACATAAGGAAACTCCCATCCGAAATGTTTATGAGCAAAAAATGAGAGTAGCTAATGAGAAGCGCGATGTCCTATTATACTTTTAGCGTGAGCACAAAAAAGGGAATGTCAATATTGCGTGCTGGCCGAGATAATGCGAGTTTGTGTAATGATAGGCTCAGCGCGCGGGTCGACCGCCGCCGTCGCCACCGCGAGCCGCTGCAAGGATCTGTTTAGTAAATTGCTACACTTTGTACAACAAGGTGAATCTGTTTTCATGTCTTCATCCTTCCCCGTTACGAATGTTGTTTTTTTTAAACGTAATTGCAGTTTGTGCTATTCAAACAGAAATACAAAGATATTTTTTTTAACTTTTTACTGCACAGTTATTTCTTAATTTATGCAAAGAATATCTCCATGTAAGCATAAAAGAAGAAAAGCTAAGCAAGCTGCGGAGGTTTAAAAATTTAAATCCATCTAAAATGGGCAGCGTCATCTCGTGTCTGTGTTTACTTATTTACTTATTTTAAATTCTGAAGTACTCTGCGTGCGAATAAATTCTTACCTATACGCCAGTATGTATACGCCAATGCCGAGAAATTTAATCATGTATTAAAGTATCTCATTAGAGTATTAATAGATAATAATTGGTTCAAATGTTCTGTAATTGAAAGCTGTCGTATGACCAAGCAGCTTATTCACTCACAGTTTATGAAATAATGCTTACATAAGTCATATTGAGGTAATGTTGTCACTATCTGTTCCATTTTGCATAGACACTGTTATGTCCGCTAGAGTATAACGTGTAAAAGACGGTATCTACATCAGCTATTATGTTGGTTTTTTTATTATGAAGAGTGGCCGTGTTGGGTGTGGAGCTGCCGTGTTTCGGTGGCGGCATGTTTTAAAACTGCGATAACGTTTAGTTGCATCTGGTTTGTCAGAAGCGTCCACTCGTAAAGGTATTATATACAGCAAGAACCAAAATGGTCGCCGGCGTGCGGCTGCGGCTATCATGAAATTTGCACCGTTTGCGTGTGCATAGCGCGCGCACTTCGTTCATTATGTATGCACGTGACGTTTTACGTATTGTCAGGAATTGTGCTTTAGGCTGCATAGACGTGCTTAATTTAAATTAAGAACGGAGCAAACCGGTTGAGCCGAGCTCGTTTGAATGCGTTTGTTAATCAATTATTAATTGGGTTGCAAAATGGTGCCATGTTATGTTTTTTTAAGTGTATTTTCGTGCGTTCTATAAAATGTGTCCTCATGAGTCCCTTATAAACAAATTCAAAGAAATTGATATTATGACTCTGCGTTCTCTTTATATCTTAGAAAGTATTTTGTATGTTCGCAAAAACTATACGAAGCGATATCCATAATAATATATATTATGGATATCGCTACTAATAGTTTTTTCATATTTTATGTAGTAAACATGAAATTGTGATAGCTAAATTTAGATTAACTAAAACTAGCAAGTCTTTTCTAATAAACAGTATTCCCTTTTACAACAAGTTGCCAAAGTCAGCTACAGAACTTAACTATAGAAAGTTCAAAACCCACATCAAACTTGTCCTTATCAAATAAGCAAATTATAAGATAAAAGACTACGTTGAAGACTAGGAATTTTGAAAATAATTCCTTTTTGTGACAATTTTCTTTATGTGAGCGTTAAGCGCACTGCTGCGAGATTTCCGCTCACACTTTTTGAACAAGTTGTAGTAAACTTAAGAGTATGTTTGACGCATAAATAATATATCTATGGTTTGAGGTAACTTTTACATTTGTCTAAGTTTACAATTTATGCGTTGTAGGCTGCAAAACATTGAATTGGCTCGTAACTGAAATAATCGAACGCGTTATGAGGAACGCCATGGAAATTCAAAACGAAAACAAAAAAAAACTGTTCCATAAAAATAAAAATAAATTTACAAGTCACTTGGCCTCCTAGAAAAACAACCTCAACCGCTTCATAGCAACAAAATCCATCCGCGTAAGTAATAATTTATGTATGTAGTACATTAGACACTTAAACTTTATCTAAGAAATAAGAAAAATATTTTTAGCTGAGAAGTTATGAAAGTTGAACGTCAGATACGTTAGGGGTACAATGTGTTCTTATTAGCAGTGCGCCGAGGATTGTAACTACTCAATAAGTACGTGACTGCTCGTACGGAGGTGAGCCATGAGCTGAACAAAGTAAACAAACTTTTATTTGTCTACACAACACGTAGTTTGCTCACTGAAATGTAAGATGGCTGTAAAAATCACGTAACCGTTGCAAATAATTAATTAAGTTGAATGTAATAAAATCGAATCTTAGAGTACGGCACTGTTAAAGTCTCGGTTTTCTGACATTTAGTAACAATTTATTAACAACGGCTACCGTAAAATATCCTCAAATAAATAAAAACGCAGCATAGTTGTTGCTACGTCGTAGCATGGTAGTTGCTACGACGTAGCACAGTCAGCTACGCCGTGGCCCGCACTTTTATATATTAGTGGGATTTTCCTTGTGTGTGAGCGGAGCGATCAATCCCGGATTTGTAAAGGCTCGCGTTAACTTAATTTTCGATGTCCTCATGCGTCCATTGGCTGTCAAGTTATACCTACTTCTCATTTTTTGGCCCACGACCACTCTTTTGCGAAAAAACTTACCAAAATAAAATTGATTCTATTATGAGAATATTTCTTCTGTATCAATAATAAAAACCTGTAGAATAGGTAGTTTCCCTGCAAGGGTACAACATTGCAGGAAAACTACTGGTTCTCATATAAAGAAAGGAACGGGCAATGATCTCACACTTGCTATTTAATTTCAGACTTAAAATATTAAACGATACGTTTAAGTTTCCTCAATTTTTAATTGTCAGTGAAGTTATTTTCCTTAATATCTTTAAAATAAAATGAGTCACATGGAGTTACACTATAATGATCATTACAAATAACGCCGTTAAAATAATACGCGAAACAGATGATGGTTTCATTTGCGAGTTGAGTGTAGATCACATTAACTACATCTGCTTTTATATCTCCATTCTCCGGCTAGCGTATTCGCTCTCAAAGAAATGAAAACATTCAACGAATATCCCAGTAAACGAAGATCTACGTGAGCAGAGTTTTAAGTGTCCATTAACGTAATAATAATTCGTTCAAAGGGAATTAATTACCTATGCAAAACTTTTTCCATTATGGAGGGCCTTTGGCTACACTTGCAGTGTTGACAAAGCAGACTATTCAGAACTAAGTCGCTCTCTAAACGACTAAAAACTAGCTTAGCTCGAGTAAAAACTTAACGTTATTGAGAATTTAAAACAAACTACTTACTTACGTAGCTGATATTCAATGGGAGGATTTGTTATTGACCATTTGTATAAGAGAAGTTCTTGAACAGTGCTGCAGTGTCTTACTTGGTATAATATTCAGTTATACACTTTGTTTGCGCTCAGTAAGGAAAGTCGTTATGCTGCAGAGAACATTTTTATTTTAGTTCCTTTAGATTTTATCGCAATAACTTTAAAGATCAAGTTTGTAAGTAGAAATAATAACTATTGTCTGAAACGTTTACTTTTCTTCTTTTTACAATTCCATCAGATTATTGCGGCCAAAATAATAAGGCTGTCTTGATTCATGGCACTCACTTACATGTGGCACTCCAGCTATCTTACGTGCTTCGAAAAACATATCGCTCCGTTACGCCTCGTAATTTCCATCGTACGTACAAGTTACACAGAAATTCAGAATGTTTCCCACCAAACGATAATAACTGATCAGCGTGACCTACTTTACGCTGTATCATTAGAGTTGATTAGAACGTAGGTTTGTAGAGATTGCATTGTGTTTATGGGTGAACAACTAACATGTATAATCTAACTTTAAAACGATAAATTGTAAGATAGTTATCGACATCCATATTATTATTATTATTAGCATGAATGCAGTCCATTTATCACAATTGATTACTCGCAGGTTTCATTAGACGTCTTAGAGGACAAACTCTCCAATTGCGGTAGTTGCCGCACAACTTTCCTGAATTATTAGTTGGCGGCGCAGCTATATTTATCGGTGCTCGTGACGTGACTGAAATATCTCTGCTTTCCTATTTTTACTTGTACCTGTAGGGGTTTAGAAGAGTTTTTATACTCACTTTGCGACGGTACAGATATTTCAAGTCATGTTTGACATTTTTAGAGGGATTTTTATTTGAGTTATGGTAATTTGTACTATGTTTGTGTATCTTGGTTGTAAATAAATATTGCAGGTGGGTTCCCTCAAACTTGCCGAGAATCAGATGGCCGGCAATATAGGTAATAGCAGCGAGGCGCTCGGTTGGCCGATGAGTTACACTCGCAATTTTGCTGAATAATGAATTTTCCAGACCGCGAGCTGCCCCGTCCTTAGCAGGGGAAGGCGTTCGCGTCGTCCTTATACAAATTTACAACATTTAAAATGAAAATCTACTGATTTATTTCAGGCTTTAAATTGCAGAGCTCTGTAGATCCTAAACAAAGAACAAGGTGGGGTTTTGTCAAAGTCGTCTGCACACTTTACAACGAGTGTAAATTATATTTGCTGTGAGTTTTCCATTCTGCGTTTTACTTGTGCATCTTATGCATTTAATAAAATATTTTGAGCGTCTTATGACACAAATCAGAAGACGTAATATATATTATTATCAGAGTAGGCATATTGATCCTATATCTCTTTGGTTAATTTGTCTTTGATAGGTATCGCAACACCAAGCAAATTTATCGTCAGCAGCCTTTTCAGAAAATTAATTGTTTAAAGATCAAAGTCGATGATGTAAAATTAACTTAGAACAAACTTCAGGAAATTCCTAAATCTTTGGAATAATGTTCGTTTAATAAGTTTCGTCACTCGCTTCAAAACAGATTAGACATTCTTTGTAAATTGAATATTCAGGCTTGGAACTAGCAGGCTAGTCTCGGTAGGTACGTTAAATATTTTGTGCTGGTTTAGCTTCACTCTGTGGTTTCTAATCGGGCTGTGAGGGGATATCACAAAGTGCTATTGATAAAAGATTGCTCTTGTAAGCGAGGAACGTCAATGCCGCAGTGCAAATCAACGGTGCAATGGAGCTTAACGTCAAACGAGGACGTGTGGTTGTCACACAATACTGTACAGCGCAGCGGTGTGACTTCAGAGAGTTGGACATATTAATTGGACGTGTTTGCGACCCAATCCACACCGACAGTGTTAAGCCAGGAATACACGAACAAGCCAGCCCAGTAAGATAGAGGCATTAGCCAGCAACTTGCTTGACATCAGTGTCGCATAAACAGCATTTTAAAGTTGGTTAATTTCAAGTTACATTATCATATTAACAGTTTAAGTAGAGGCACGTTTTATATTAATTTTACATTTCACAGTTCTGTTTTTCTAGCCCCTTTCTATGTATACCTAAAAAAAAAAGTGGGTGCAAAGCTCACCGAAAGAAGTCAGAATTCCAAACGAATATTCTGTCTGTAGTTACTAACGTAAGCGTGTTCAAAAATGCCCACTCGAACTTATTACCGTGTGTTGCATACCAGCAGCATGTATTCCAGACATTATTGAACACCTAAGCGGAATGCTTCGAGCGGCTGTTATTTCGTGCAAAGGCACATGATATATTACAGGACACAGGTGGATTGATTGAGAGCTATGTGGAGCGATCGCGCAGATTGTTTGTATGCCAATAGCTAATATTGCCCCAGCACACGAACGCTTCATTGTATTTTAGTGAAACTTTGATAAATGTTTTGCTCTTAATAGTGCGTTCGCCAATGATAAATGGTGTTAGTATAGCCATGCGCACATCTTTGTCTTTAATATCTAGCCTAAAAGTTCCATAAGCGTCTTAGTGAACGGTTAGAATGTTAAAATTGGAGTGTGTAATTAGCGGAAAGAAGGACGCCATCGTAATTGTTGTGGGAATTAAGAAACCTGAAGAACATCAACTGCATATTAACTAGGGTGGTGCTCGTGGAAACGAGCTGAGGATAATTGCGGTAATTGCTAAGTAGCAAATACTACTAATTACATACAATCAGAGGTGGATTGGTGGTTAAAACCGATTTGTAATATGTATATTATTACGCAACACCGTGTTATTAGAAATAGTGCTAGTATTAGAAAAAGTTCCAAGAATGAATTGAAATCTGATCTACCTTAACAACACAAACCCATAAAAACGAAGTAAAACCTACGGCTTTAAATCTGAATGTCGAGAAAATATCGCATAAATTTCACAGAAGCAAATACGTTTACTTTACATAATACTTGTATTAAAGTACGAATTATATTCATCGTTTAATTTTTATAAACGACCACGTCGTTAGAGATCCAGTTTTATGTGGCTAAGGAATGACATCGTTATTTTCATTTCATTCCTCACTAGGTACTTGAGGTTTTCCATGTAAAATGTGTAATCACTGTCTTCGTTCGTGAATTATATTCGTAGGTACGTATATTAAACGTCATTTAAAAGAACATGTATGTAGCAAAATGCCAGCTAGCCAGGAGTCATTTTGAATAGTAATATTAAAAGCGTAATTATATACCTACAGTACCACATTGCCTTTGCCATTATTGTAAATAATTTAAACAATGTTAATTAGCAACGTTACTTATTTTACTATACTTAGATTACTATTATATCCTGCTTCTGATAGACTTATCCAGACTTTATTTCTGACGTTCCCCTTCTAGCGCCAGATACCGCTTTCCTCCTAAGACTTCTTCATTTTCTGCACAATCAGCTGTTTGTCTACAGAATCGAATTTCAGAATGTTGTGCCAGCATGCAGAGCTTCTGCTGGCTCCCAGGAGGATTTAGTTCGGAAACGCTAAACTAGACCGAGTTTTCTAAATATTTTGAGTCGTTTATTGTATAACAGAAATGTCTTGGTACTGAACAGCATTTTTAAATAATAATTCTTATTGTAGTTTACAAACAGCCGTGTCGTCGGCTAGAGATTTTGTAGATTGTACATACAATTGTTCATATGAAATCTTGTTCTGTGAAAACTTTTCTGGTCAACTACGCGAACTTACGATAGGTACTTCCTAACCTTTAATTCAAGTTTATCATAACACTTTTACAGGATTACACGACCGCTGTTCTGATGAAATGATTCCGTTTAAGTGTACCTATATTAGAAGTTGGTCTTGGAAACTGTTTTTGTTCTCACGTCTCCCGTTGCTCGAGGGATGATGAAATCTTCCTAAAATCCGATACTGAGCCCGCAACAAAGTCACTGTATGCCTACTTGAGACCTTTATCCTCTTGTTTTGACCCAAAACATATAAAGTAGTTTTTGTGAAGGGAAATAGTTATACCGGGAAATAGTGTCCATTCGTTCCATTCCGAATAGTTTTTGCTGTACATTAATTAATTCAACATTATTCTAAACTAATTAATAAATAAAGCGATTTGCCAAATTGTTAAATTGTGAGCAATGTTTTTTGGATGTCAAAGCAGAGTTAAATATTAGCACAGATATTCCAACGAATTTATTCAGCGCCAGCGCTCGCGTCGCCGTCACAATGAATGTTCTGTCTTTCAACTAAGAATCCGAACGGGAGGGAAGCCTTGCAGACGATCGCTCGTAAGAAAAGTTAAATTGTATTGAAGCTCACTAATGTTCTCGGAAAATGGTGGAGCTATTTATTATCAGTGTCTGAGTTTATTTATAAGCTGTGATATGAAGGGTAATCCCTTCATATCGTTCGTGTTCGTGAGCATGTGTTGTGGGTATCCCTCAGCGATGGGCGAGTGACGTAGCCGGTCTATATGAGCCATCGCGTTTATAGCCAAGCTTCGACCAGAATACTCGACCTTTACTTACAAAGCGTACATGTATATCGAGCGGGAATCCATTTAAATGTCTAATAGAATTAACAAGCGCTCTGACCTTTGTGATACCTACGCGTATTAATATGATTTGCATCACAGTACGATTTTAGAATATTCTTTGCAAAAAGAGGATGTTAGTGAGATGAAAAGTGAATCTTGTTTGCATGATAGTTATATACCTAAATATGATTATATACGTAACTTTCTTGAGACATATTCATATTTATCACTATTTACGGGTTTACTTGCGTATTTGTTTCGAAATTGCTTAATTAGTTTGGGACCGCATAGTTATATACTAATTAAGACGTAAAACTCGTGACTCCATCACGTGATGAGCTTAGGAAGAAGGTCTTTGTTAGCGTCCGAAACCGGCTGCGCAATTCCGCAAAATATTAGAAAAAAAAACCTGTAAAATAGCAATGAGTAACAGTATCATTACACCTTTTTTTGAGAGGTATGGAGACTATGGTAGATGCAACCAAGTTGGTAGAACAGAACTTCTTTTTAACCGACTTCAGAATTAAATCGGTTAAAAAGAACGCGGTTCTCAGTTCGTCGGAATCTTTTTTTTTAAAGGGTTTTCACCTATTACTCGAAGACGGCTGGACCGATTTGGATTTTTTGTTTTTGTTTTAAAGGGTATACTTCCTTGGTGGTACCATTGTCATCAGGTCAGGATCTTGGCGAAATCGACGGAACTCTTCAAATATTAAGGCACACCGATAGCGATTTGGGTATGTTTTAAATAGTAACTCGTGCATTTGCTCTCGGAAAAGCACCATTTGGTGAAGTGGAATTGATGATGAAAACCACAGATGGCCACCGGAACTACTCAATAATAAGTATTTCACGGATTGCGATTCGAGTACTTTAATATGGTTGCCAAGCAATTTATGCTCGTCGCAATGCATATTATTATGGTGAAGTAGTGCTGATGGTGAAGTACCGGGAGAACTCCTCAACAATTAACGTCCCTGCATCGAGAAAAGCAAGTTTTTGTAAAGGATGATGAGAAGTTGCCATTAGCTGTTGTTGTTATAAATGTAACTTAGATAGTTTACAAACTGACTCATTAAAAAGCTATAAATAAAACGTTTTTACAAAAAAAACAACCGACTTCCAAAAATACGTAGTGTCTTTTTGGAAGTCGGTTGCTTTTTTTTGTAAAAGTAATCCAAATGCGAAATAATGCATAAATGTTTCCAATTCGTATTTAGGTACTGATTAGATTTTAATTATTTCAAATAATAATTTCTAAGTACACAGTTATAAATCTGCTTTCGAAAAGTATTTACTACCTTTTTCATGTTTTGCAAAACTCTCAAAGTGAGTTAAAGGAGCAATAGAAAAGTTATTGCCGTACACATAAAACGCTACGCGCTACGGTTCGAGCTACGTGATTGCTACGCTAAGTCAATTGCTACGGCGTTACGCCGGATGTTGTATCTGGTTGAACGACAACTTGAAAAAGGCAACAAAGCTTAGCCGTTGAAATGTAAACAGCTTCTCCATCGAGGAATTATTTAAACAGTGTTTAATCGATATACGTTCTCTTACAGAGTAACCAATGTTTTAAATAACGTTTCACTATAGCTATTCTCGTATTTCATTAAAATTGATGTTTAACCGGATAAAGTTGAAACGATTTCAGCTTTTTTTTTGTAAATACAAGATTGAAAATATTGTTTAATCGTGTCATTGGGTTAATATATTTATTGAGTCGTCATAAGTTGTTGGTTGTTATCGGAGTTACCGATCGGACGGATTGGTGTAAGCGCTTGTTTGTACAGTCATATAATATATGACTTTCCTTACGTGCTTTATATTGATAGTTTTCTACACTCGGTATAGGTTAATACATATGAGATGTATTCGATGTATTAACCTGTACCGAGTAACACAGGCAGGCAGGGTAAGTTCAAATGTCGCCGACAACGTATTAGGTTTTACAGACGTTACAGTTTGCAGCAGCTGTGCTCGTATTAGTTCCAGACTCGTATTGCAGCCGGCTTAGAAAGAGACGCACAACTTTTGCCAATTATCAAGAGTTTGTTGTTAGAATAGGTCTTTGCTGCAACATAAGCGGCATCGCACTCACGACTTGTAATTCCCGAGGACCGCAGACGTGTCCGTACATTAATAAAGTCCCGTGTGCTATCACCTGGGACTTTATTAATGTGCGTACACCAAAAGCATGAGCGCAATTACGACGCCAGGAGTTTAACTGCGAAGTTCCTAATAGAAAAACTCAATTACACTTTGTCTATGGCAGTCGAACGTTTGACCTCAACCGCACTTAAGACCGCCAAACCAATCAGATTTGTAGTACACTTAACTGACAAACATTTTTTTGTGGGAATATTGTATCGGACTATTTGAATAAAGAATTTAACAGTTGCTCGTTTAGGCTTCAGCTTTTCTCAGTGTTTGTTAACTAGCCTCTTTCGTTTAGAGCAATTGACTCAAAGACTCTTCACAGGAAACAGAAAGCATAATAAGCCGGTTCGCCGTTAAAATGTTGCTTACTAACTAGCTGAATATTATACGTTAATACTTAATTAAAGTTGCGTACGTAACAATATGCACATTGAATTATTCGTAATCTAATAAACGATATAATCTAGCTAGTAATAATATTGCGAAACTTTAGATTGTATTTGTTGCTAAATAGCATAGAATTTGTTCGAAATTCCATGTCTAGAGTGGTGTACTAGCACATTTGGATTATTTTACCTTTATCTTGGTAATATAAGGACCGAGCCTTAGGACCACTAGTATCATAACTTACGGCAGATACTATATTACCTTTATATTTAAAAAAATCTCTGGATCTCTCTCTTGGTCTGGATTTGTGCCCGGTTGATGGCAATAGGCGGGCCCTGCCGAACGAATTGTGGGTGTATTATAGGTACACCCTGCCTAACCCTGCGGGGAATACCGGCGAGATGTTATGTCAAGTTATTAAAAAACATAATTGTACTTATTTTTTTTTTCAAAAAGTTTTGTTTTATTTTCAACGCATCCTTGACCGAACGGTCAACGCGTGGAACATCATGAGTCTTACTTTTTGAAACTGTACCTGTCTGAAATTTGAAGTAAAACAGTAATTAAAAACAGTTACCTGAACCTGATTAACCTTTTCCTAATTGACCCTTGTTTTATAATGGGAAGGGTTACTCTTGTATACAAAGGTATCAATTGGATGAACAAATTATTAATTTAACTCAAGATTAAATTGCCTCGGACTATTGTTCTATAATTGAAGCTATCACATGAATCGATTGACTTGATAAGATAAAGTTTGATAATATTAATTCAATATGATTTTATTAACAATGAAAAGCAATATAAAATGTATGGGACCTTAGGAAGTTCTTTAATAACGCAGATGAGGATAGAGTCCCCAGCTGACTAGTAAAGGGTGTCAAACGAGAAAGCCTTTCTGTGTCACCCCTCGCAGCGCGGAAAGCGCCATGCCCTATATTTTCTATGAAAACTGTTTGCGTGCTAAAAGTCCCTTTTACGAACGTTTTCTTCTGACTATCATGCTGGAGTTTCTTAAAGCAAACGAGGCTGACTTGTGTTCGCGCACACGCCACTCCGCATTATTACCTCTGGAAACGAGCTCGGAATGAAACACTTTTATGATTAAGTTATTACATTTATTTTAATTTATTCGTGACAAATAATGACAATACCTACATCAATTATTATTTGTAATTACTAAGTATTGAGCGTATGAGTTCTCTCAATTCCTAAATCAGCCAAGCCAACCAGACCTCCCACGTGACCGAACAATCGCATATGATTCGTCGAATATTTACAATATTCACATAAAACGTGACTTATGTATCAGATGTAAGTATACAGTATTAACGCCATGTACTTAGTTATACACATACATATATATATGTCGTTATAAAATACACTGTGTTCCTATACTTTTGAACTGGTAAAAGGGATTGCAGTTTATTTATTGATGTTCATCTTGCACTGCAGACTGAGGTTATTGACCACTTATGACAGTCATTATTAATTTTATTGTGATGGAAATTACGATTGTATTGAATTGACAGAATATATCTAGGAATTGATAAACATAATCATTATTATTGTATGCAGGTATCGGTCACGTTTGTTTTGTAGATAATAATATTATGTTTGTGTATAAATGCACTAGTCAGTAAGTATTTGTGTTGCTTGCACAATCTTTAAGTACCTACGCACCTGTCTTCTGCGTTGAGATTCGATTGCGATTCCTTCCTGAGTTAAGATAAAATCTGGTTGAAATAGGTACCTACCTCAAAAACCAGGCATTAGTGAACTTATTGATTGGCATTGAAAGACGAAACAGTAATAACATACAGTAGGACAAATTACGAACAATACATAGAAGCCCTGCTTATCAACAGTTAAAAATTGATCAATGGAACCTCAGCCTACAGGTACATTATTGTTTTATTATAAATGGTTTACAGTACTGAGGATTTTTAATTGCCATTATTGTAAATTACTAATCTAGTCGATTTTTATTACTTACATTGTTTTAAATGGTTGCTATTGATAATACCATTGAAAGGTCATTGGATCAATATTACCCGTTCAATAATCAGTAAACTTTATGAATTAATATATACCTCAAAAATATTATTGATCTATTACTTCTGATCGTAATGGAATTAAAATTCTATACATTGTTGATTAATTAATTATTAAAAATGTATAAATATCATAAAAAAATGTTTACATTTGGCAAATTATAATATGACTGTGGTATTACTTAATAACATTCAATATAAAAACTATGGTACATTTTAATGTTTAATTAGCAAAATGACACGGACATTCAACTTGACAAAATATATAAAAATAACCACCTGTTAAATTGTAGCTTTCATAAAATGCATACGTCTCAAATTGATGCGACATCGGACAAGTGTTGCTCAATATTAGTGAAATATTAAAATATGTTTCAACACACTTGCTGGTAAACTGACTCATATTGAACCGCTTTTACGTTCATAATGCATCGTATTAAACACGCGTGCTTTTTATATTACCGCACTAGTGCGGTAATGTGAGCCACAGATGACTATTTACTAGTCGGAGATGTGACCTTTTTTAATCCCATAAAAGAGACTTCATGCCTTTTTATACCTACTGTGTTAATAAATAAAATATGATATTTCATCAAATTATATTAGTTTTTCACTACATATTAATTTATTTATGTATTCAAAACATTATTTTGTGTTTATGATAAAGGCTGTTTAGTGGTTTTGCCAGTGCCTTTATTTAAACATGCGCGCGCATCGCTCGGCGCGCGGAAAAATCAAAACCAGCGCATCATTTTCCATAAATATATGTTAACGATTTCGTTGTGTGGTTAATTATTATCAAAAATACGAAATCTAAGGTATTGTCACCAACCGTCGTTGAAAAGTTTTTAAAAGAAGCTCCGAATAGTCAGTACCTGACAACAAAGGTTACTTGAACTTAATTTTTCCTCGCAAGTGTGTCAAAAACGCGTGTGCACATTTGTATCATAATGTACTATCATCTACCTACTTGCTTTGCATAACGTTACTACAATTTGACAGGTAGTTTGTTAAAGTGTGATGCCATTTGTGCGTGGAAATGTCTTAATGGTATATAATGTGAATGAAGTGAATACAAACGTTTCTGGCCAACTGTAAATCAAGTTCTTCGTTCAGTATTTTAATCCTCGGTTCGCACTTGTCGAACTATTCGAGTTAAATGTTTATCTATAACCCACTACCGCCTAACTACAATTTACATAATGCTTAAAAATTTTGACTATTCAGTCGGGTTCCTTAACTCTACGACAAATATTTAATTTTAATGGGTATACTAAACACACAACTTATACATTATGTGTCTTACAAGTACAAGTATCACTACCACGAGAATGCAACTTAAACGATAACTACACGAGAAGAGACTAGTGTTGACGTTTACATAAGTACGTGTGTTCAACTACATATTCTTGTATGGGACTAGCCGGCTTTATGAACAACTGAACGAGGCAAAGAAATATGACAAGATCACATGAGACTCCTTACAAACTGAGTTACTGTGTATTGTTTAATAAGTATGCCATCCTTTGTCAATAATATTTACATAATTTATCTGTGCTTACAACGAAAAGTACACACACATTCAATTCAACATTAAGACAGTACTTATTTTGTGCTCGATTTATGTAAAGAGGAAACCTATATAATTATGAACGTTTAATGTACTTACATTGGTTACTTCTTACGTGCCTATACCTTTGTATCCTGAGCGACGGAAATATTACAATATAAAAAGCAGTTGTATCACCTTCATTTACATCAATTAAAACTGGGTATCAGTTTAATTTTATAAAACGTGACTGCTTTGTCGTTTTTGTATCCATACGTTAGTGCTTACATATTTACAGTAACTGGATTGCAGTGATTTTATACACAAAAGCCGCTAAGGTTCTTCTATCTAAGTTCGACCTTACAATATACATGCTGTACAAGACGTATAGTAAGTTCTAGAAAGGGTAACTACGCAACACAAAAACAGATGAAACGAATGAAGATGGGTAATATTTCGTAACTTAAAAGTTTGCGCCACGCTCGTACTAAACAAAACCGAGAGCACACTCTGGAATAACTCCACATGTACAAAGAATTACAGCGTTGTCTTTGCACAATAGTCGTGTCTTGTGATGAGTTCTGTTGTGATGCTCCATTCTCTATGCCCAACATTACACAGACACAGAATACATCAACTTTATTTGCTATTTTTAGATGTTTTTATTATTCTCATACTCGTTGTGTTTTTATTATCTCGTATTTATTAAAGTATGTAGTTTTATTGTAGTTTACAAACGTTTTATTTATGTTTGACACTAGACTAACGTCACATTAATATGCATGAGAAAGGTATGGGTAAGACAAAGTAGGCATAGAATATTGGCAGGTATTCATGACCAATTTTGCGGTTTATATCAACAATAATGCAAAAATTGCGAAATAAATATCAAAATTCTACTTTTAGTCAAATACCCATGTCGTTGTCTCTCAAAGTTGTATCTTATCCTATTGCGATGGTAATTCCGAATAGATTATTAATATTCAATTGACGCACGTTTATTTAGACTTCTTGGTCCTAAGTCACCTTCCTCTATACTATTAACTGCGTCTTAATTACCACAAAACAATAAAATAAGCTGGATATTTTACAAAAATACAAAAGTAATCGTTGGTAGGTTGATCCTCCATCAAGGAAAGCGTATTTTTAAAACCTATTGTTAATTACGTCCCTCTCAAAGTCTATAGAACGGTAAAGGCACGGTCATGATGTGTATTGCACTTATGGGATTACTTGTCCGTACAGACAGAGAGAAGAAATTTCTTCTAAATGGTTCAAAACACGCTCTAATCTACGAGTCAAGTCGAGGAAAGCGTTTCAAGGCACATACTTTTAGAAACAATAGGAAGGCGGTACAGATGGAAAACGTAGCTGTACCACCGTCAGGTAAGGTTACGTCAGATGAGTTGAAATCAGAGCGACCGCTAGAAGCGTAGCCTACGATAAGATTCAGTAATACACAGTGAACCTCCTAGTACTAATCCCGAGCGCTCGGCTACCGATACAAAGTACACCGACAAGTACCATCATTGAAATTACCCTATAATGTCTTTACACCGTAACTATGGCATTAATATTACATAAAAATTGAAACCAAAGCTCTTAGAGTTCATTAAAAGTTTACCTGCACTGTATTACAATTTTCACGAGTAGTCAAGAACACTTTCCACTTACACAACCCAATTTATACGAAAAGGAGCGACCGTCAGAAAATGTCCAGTCCAGAGCGTATCATGAGTTAATTATCGTACACTCCGCCGTTTGCAATAGTAGGAATATGATTCCCATTAGTTTTTTCGTGCAGCCGGCAGGAGTGGTGCGTAGACTCCTGTCAAAAAACGGGAGGCTGTCGTCTGGTATCGCAGGGCAGGGCCAGGCAGCCACCGCGGCAGAGGTGCGTGGCGGCGTGCAGCAGCGCGGGCGCGCGGGCCGGCGGCAGCACGGGTGACAGCGAGCCCGCGCCGCACGCGCTGTCCGCCGCGGACGGCGGGCGCTACACGTGCGTGCACGCGCCCGCCGCCACGGGTCAGCCGCCCGCCAGCACGTCCTCGGGCTCCGGCGACCAGCAGTTGTCGGACAGCCAGCACCCCACCACCACCGTCACGAAACCGATCAGTAGCGCTAGTATTATGTATACCTCCGCGTTTCCTACAGAACACACAACGTCAAATTAGGTAATGACAAAACCAGTTTTGAGTCATGGGACAGCTTTGAACGAAACGTAGTATGCGTGAATCTAACCGAGCTGCTTGCGTATCCCCAGTGGCTGCCGGCTGCGCCAGAGTGAGTTGATGAGCGTGGGGTCGCCGCGCGTGCGCCAGTCGCGGTATCCTCTCCCTCTGGAATATTGACTGAATCTGCGAAATGTGAAAGTTTAATTAATTTTGTTCTACACCACAAACAATTTATACTACCAACATATAGCTAGTAATGCCTAAATTAAAACATTACTTAGATATAAAATGCTAAGTATGTCTACATTAATAAAATAATGTCACACCACTGCACACTGCGTGTAATGAGACAGCAAAGCTGCCGAAGGTGCTTTGATCGCAACATTGGCGTAAAGCCAAGCCTTCAATGCTGAAGCTTACTGCTCGTACAAATTGTACTTAGATACTGACTGTAGCAAAAAAGCGAAATTGAATTGTTACCATTTTCCGTCCATAGGATATTTACGTTGCGGTTCGTGCATATGCCTAGTGTAAATAAGTGGTTCATGCGAATGCAGTTGTAACTACCGTGATAAATAGGTATTATGAAACTATAGTTACTAAAGCGAATAAAATTTTGTATCATAAATTCAAAAATCAAAGCTGATTATCATGGAAACGGGTATGGATCTGGTAGATGATGCAGTCGATTCTGAATTGCCGAAGAAATGTCTTGTTTGTATATTCGGATGATAGTTTAAAACAATTCAATTTCGCAGCATTTAGGATTCAGTGTTACGTTATTATGGATTATCAGGAATAAATAATAGTTACGTGTTTACAGGAAATATTTGTAGGTTTGGATTCTACTAAATTCTTGTTGTTCTTTACTTTTAGGATTTAATAAAATCAAATACAATAATAGTATTAACTAAATAAAATACCTACTTATTTTTAGTAACCATTAGTCGCTAACATCATCAAATGTAGTGGGGATATGTTCAATCGTCCCTGCTTCAATTACCCTACGATCTACTTGTGAGTCAAACGTGCAAAATGTCAACCATGTAATGTTATCGTCATGCAGCGGAACTGTTCATCCATCGGACACAAGTGATGGCTTACAAAAATGATCTCTGCCTTTGGCCCCTAATTTATTATAAAGAAAAATTTGTCAAAACACTCTAAATAACAAATGACTTACATTATCTCGTCGCACCGGTATTGTAGCGGATAATAAAATATGAAATAAATATTTATATTTTGATCTCATAGCACATCAAATAAATAAAAACAGAATTATAAATATTCACAAGTCATTATTCATTGATATATCAATGTAAAATTCGGCAGATAGTGTTTGGGTTTTATATAGGTAGTGATGTTACATCAGACACACGTCTTGCTCCTGTACACGAGTCGTTCACATCATGTCTCGACAACCTCATCGATTACCATCTATCTGTGAGCACATACTTTAGCTCAATGCCACTTACGGCTCCAGCATCCTCGTTATCTACATATTTTTATCTTTCCACTTACTTATATTACAAGGTCTTTACAATAAAGTTGATGTTAAGACACTCAGTGACAGAGAAAAGGGAGATAGAATCATAAAAGCATTTTTATGAGGTACCTACCAATCTATCGTAAACTACAATGTTCTTATATGATAGATACCCTTTCCCTGAATGCGCGTCGAAATGTTTAACCTCTTCTGTTTGAGAATATGTGAAAATCTTGGAAAACCTATCCTATTGAACGTTATTCTATTCGGCTGAGTTTATAGTCATAATCGTTTCAGAAGACATCACTTGTAACTAACATTAAATGCAATGGTGGATAAATAATAAACGGGATAAGCAGTTATCCGGAGCGTTGCGTCTCCTGGGTACGCTACCTCCGTTTATTAAGTTTTTCTTATTAATAACTAATTTAATTTTCAACCACTTAAATTTTGTAACAAGGGGCAAACTTTCTTATTCATGGGGCTTCTGTTCTATCTCTCCTATCTAAAGATCTGAATCCGACGCTGACTGAATGTATTTCTAAAGTGGAGTGGAATTTTAAAGTTGGTCGATAAATGCCTCACGAATTCGCTGCTTTATTTACTGGACTGAGAAACAAACTCGGGATAAGTACTGGAAACGGAGTACCTCGCGCGCGCACCTGCGGTACCCATAACCGTCAACCTCACTTTCGTACGTAAGACTTACTTTAATAAAAAATCTCCAATATCCTATCTATGAATATGTCTTACCTACAGATACTTACTACAATGACCAAACATATAACCTTACTTGAGAAGTTGGTTACATAAATAGGGTTTAGTGTAGTGGCATCAGTTGTGCGGTAGATTCATGTTACGGGGTTACTTTATAGTATCCCGTGAGAGCCTTTAAACTATCAATTGCAGACCCTGTCACTAGTTTTAAGTTATTGGTGCATCGGTCTCAACTTGAGACTACCTACCTACATTTGCTACATTTTGTTGCTCAAGGATTCGACGAATATGAACGCGAATATTTACTACGCCACTAGTTCCGAAGTAGTAAGCTTTGTGTCAGAATCGTCTTCCGTTGCATGAAGACTAGACAAGTTAAGTTCGTTAAGTATTCATGCATGTTCTTGATGTGTTTAATTTAATAAACCATCCTAAGTTTTAGTACGTAGTCATTGGGGTGTGAATTCATAAATGAATTAGCTCGGTCTGTTAAAATTACAATATTTTTGTTGAGCTGGCATAAATTTAACATTGCTCATTAAGATTATCCTTTGCATAATACATTGAAGGATTACTTTGTTTCATTGTATCTAATTGCAATTTTAATTGCGTTAATTGATTGCAATAATTATCAATAATTATTTCTGCAATCAATTTGGAATTAATGCACAATTGCGGCGATAAGTCCCCTCTTTGAGGAGTGACTAGAGAGGCGCCACGGCGTCCTCAGCTTTCGTCTAACGCAAATCCTCACCGGACACGGTTGCTTCGGGAGGTTCCTGTGCTGGAAAAGGCGTGCGGAAATGCCCGGGTGTCACCATTGTGTGGATCGCCCGGAGGACACAGTGGAGCACCGTGGACCTCTGCCCGGGCTGGGCAGAGCACCGCCGTGTCCCCGTGGAGGCGATCGGTGACGGTGATCTCTCGCGTCCGGCCCTGATCCAGGCCATGGTACGGAGCGGAAGGGCATGGGGAGCCTTCACCTGCCAGTAATGCTCGCAAAGGACGAGGCGGAGCGCTTGTTTAGAGCAATGGGTAGCTCGCCCCCGATAAGGACCAGGCCCTGGTCGACGGCGCGTTGTGTTCCACGCGCGCCTCAAAGAGATGTCAGCACCAATGGCGGGGCCCAACAGGGCCGATGCCTGCCGGGATTGCGGGAAAGTCCGAAAGGGATATCATGGCTCCTGACAACACAGGCAACTGAAGGAACACGGGTGGGTTTTAGTCAGTAAGAGTCAGACACGCCCTCCCGCTCCGCCCAGAGCGGGCGAAACTATTTGATGATTTCAGACCCAAAAAAAAAAGGTAGTTTAACGGTTTCATTTAGATTTGATGCGTAGAGCTTTATGCTCATCTTTTGTTTTATGAAAAAATTGGATCGGATTACTTCTAATTTATTTTAAATGTGCTTCACTAATAGCAGATTGCTTACTGGAATATCTTTTACCGAGATTGAAGGCTTTCATGGGTTTGTGGATTTGCATTATTACCTATTCTACGACTCAGTTTCTAACAAACGATAGCTAAATGTGCCCAAATTTACATCGCAGCAGACTGGCCACTCACTTATTAACGATACTGTGCTGATTAATGAATCACAATGATGTGTATGCACGTAGTTAATTCGTTCTACGCTTATAGTTTATATCAGCTACAGAGGGGATAAAAACAGATAAAGGAGACCACAGGCGACTGATAGTAATCGGTGCTCAATTTTTCGTTGGCAACCATATTATCAACATTCCATCTAGTACTTTAAAATGGGCTACAAAATATCCCCAAAATAGAGCGCGACTCTGCGAGTGAATGTTTTATTTCGAAGGGGCATCGGAAAAAACTACAAAAACGTGTTCTTCTCGAAGTCGATTAGTGAAATTCTGGCCAACAAAAGTGTGTCTTTGCGTCTGCGTCGTCTGCGGTCTCCCTAAAGCTTTTCCCGTGCATTATTTGATTGTGTTTTATTACCTCTAGCCTAAATGGGCCAATCGATTAGCAGAAAGGGTATTACAATGGGGCAATAAATAGTTGGATTCGTTTTAGTATCCACAACGTCATTAGTTAGCGGAGCCGTTCCACCAGTACGGTATGGTGAATTCTGAACTAAAGTACCAGAGATAAATCCCTGATGTCGTATTCATATTTCACGCCTGCTTTATTTTAGCCCTTCTCTAAGATATTGAAGGTAAACTACCTTATAAAGTAACAAGAAAGGCACTACTTACTTCCTTTGACTTAACTCTAGAGCTATTGTTAAAGAACTGAGAAAGTAAGAAGAAGTAATCGTTGCTTGCTTAAAAATATGTGCTCAAAACTTTTAAAGTAAGTAAATACTAGCGACAAATAGAAGGTTGCAACATGTGTGACGTATACTTTTCTACAAGTACGTTCTTGAAAATCTTATATACCTATATATTAACTCGTTAGCCAAACTGATTTCAATTACACTGAACTTTGTACCGGTCGACCTCGTCTTGTGACAAATGAAGGTCGTAATTGCTTTTCCAGGTATAACTATGCCATAAACCTACTTGGGATATGAAAGTTGGGTTACATGACAATAGCTTAACGGCAGTGGCGTCGGACTGGAGATCAAAGTCGTGAGTTCGTACCCCTGCTTATAAATTATGGTAAAGCCACTCTTAGCTTTAAATTTAGTTTAGTTGTTTAATTAACGTGGAATTTTAGTGTAGCACTTATTGCACTGATTACATACTATACAGAACCCAAGTTTCTACATGGGTTGCCGTTGCACATATACGCACAAACTCATACGCAACGCGGTGGGCTGCGTCAGTTCTATGTGCAAGGTCCAAAAGTAACCGTATATACAGGCTGAACGTATAGACAGTCTCTAAGACTAACTACAACGGTAAAGGTACTTACTGCCCCGTCTCAAATCCATCCTGTATATATTCTATTAATAATCAATACTTTGAAACAAAGTTGTTAATGGTACCGTGTGTTTGGAGTCAGGCGCGGTTGTGTGCCGATAAGAACATAGAGTTCACATACGTCTTTGAAAGCGTACGTCGGAAGTATCGATATTCACGCGTATCTTGCGTCTTAGGGAAAAATATATTCGCGTAGTCCGAACGAGCTTATTTAGGACATATCCTTTATAAACAAGCGTTACGTATGTTTGCATGTTATGGGCGGGCGAAAAGTTCTGTATACTATGTTGCCAGTGTAGCATATTTAAAAAAATAACACAGAAGAGTAGTAATTGATTGGTATGGTACCTTCGTATGCCGCCGACCCCTGCCGGCGGCGCGGTGGAGTGCGGTACCCCTGGCGGGACCTGCGCGCCCCCCTGCACGCCGCCCTGCACACTGCCTTGCGGGGCGCACACACAACACCCTGTGTACACAATGTAACACTTAAACTGTAGGCAAAGACAAACCGCTACTCTGGAAACTTAGAACTGTAGAGTTGATATTGTTCGGAATTGCGTCTTCATATTTATAGGGCAATAAAAACAAGTTCGGGCATTTATTTGGTCCATTTTTGTCAATTATAATAGTATGACACATTGGACACTGCTATATTGCATGCATACCTACATTCCAAAATAAAACCTGACAATAACATACAAATAGTGAATATTGTAACGTAAATTCACATATCGAAAACTAAATGGAATCGTGGTAACGTAATCGTTTTTTCATGTTCAGTTTACCAATGTGTAAAACTAAAAAAGCCTTTAATATCTCTGAACCACAACACACATTTTTGAAAGGCTTTTCGGAAAAAGTTAATCCAGTTTGACAGGCGGCCATCTACATTGAGAGCAAATAGTGAGGTAAGTAAACAAGTCGGTTAGTCAGTAAGTAGCTATAATATGATACGTACATAAATATTTACATTCCTTTGATGACGCTTGTAGTGAAACTATAAGTGCTTATTAAGTACCTATGAGTGTTATAACTTTCTATTGATACCGACGTCTGTTGGTCTCGTCAAATAACAATCAGTACTATTTAATGATTCTGCTAGCAAAAAGTATGAAATAGTTTGGGTTCTAATCAAGCCAGTGTCTGAACTTTAGTAGCTGATAGCAAAAAATCGTATTTGGTAAGAATAATGGCTTTAGTGAAGAGTAGAAACTGAAATTCTAGCCAGAGTTAATGTAGCTGACGTTAAAAAAGTAATTTTGAACTAGAATCCTTCGGACACTTAGCTTTAATCATCCGTCAGTTGCTGGTATAAATTGATATCTATTTTTTTTGTGGTGATCACATTCTTATATTTATTCTTTAAATTCTTATATTAAGAGCAGATAGTAAAGATTTCTCAGTTCTTGTAACAGACCTACAATTGACATTATATCTACTAAGTAGGTATATTTTTGTTTACAAAGTCAGAAGCCCGGCAACAGTTGCCTTTCTTGTGAAACACCAAAGTTACGGTGTCGAAAGCAATCATCAATCATGGATTACACCACTTTCTGACAGCGATGCGATATTGTCACAGGCTTGCCAAATAACTCTGTTATGGTACAACTTTAAAATTGATGTTTATGAAGGTTGCCTAAAAGTTTTATGGAGATAACAGTATCTACACAACAGGAAAGTTGAGAGCATTGAGAGTTTGTGGTTGGAAATCCGGTTTTGATAAATTATCGAGTGGAACCAATTTGTTGCGCTCAATTATTCACAAGGTTGCCCGTAACATATCACATAGCTATGGTAGGTGTAATGTTATCTGCAATTTTCTCTATAAAATAAGCCAATAGTTTAAAGACTCCCGCAGACTGCAGAACGTGACGCGACACCGGTAGAACAATTTCCGCAAAGTTTTCATAGAAATTGTTCCACCAGTCACGACGCGCCGTCGCGTCGCGCTTATCTGCGGGAGCCTTAAGTGTTTGTACTGCGAGAAGTTGTTTTATTCGATTATGCTTCAGAGTTAAAAGTTTTCCGCAGAAAACAATGCTAAGTACGAAGTCCGAGAATTGTTTTGTGTTGAAGTAGAGACCGGGCCGTCGGTATCGACGACTATATTATGTAGATCGGTTCCTTCATTCAATTGTTAAGACGACGCAACAAACCTATGTGATTGGTATCTGAAGCCAATTACTGCGATTGACGTAATGGGCTGTAAAATTAGAATAATGTATGTAGGTACAGCTTGTTATATTGGTTTCCGCTCGCTAGCGACCACTAAGTAGACATCAATTTAATTTTACAGCGTGAATAAACAGAGAGGTGAACGTTTTATGTTCATGCACGTAAAGCCTGATCTATTTTACGTGTTCTTCCTGACGTCATTAGATAGATTTTATACTGACTGTACAGCATTTTACTACATTACACGACATTATACGATAAAGAGATATTTACGGTACATTTAAGCACAACATGTTATTTGAAACTAAGCACTTAAGGACTAGACCTATGCAAGCCATTTTACAGCGGCCGCTGTGTAGCAACGTGCTATCTATGTTGATTATCTACTCTCGAACATATAACTGTAGTATGTACCACAGTTACACGCAGTCTTCTTCCGAGTCTTGCGTGAGATAACTCCGACAGGGAGACACTGGCACGAAAATAATTAATAATCAATGATCAATTTAAGTATTGGCTCAACTAGACAATGCTAATCTAACCTATAGGTATTGATACTCTTACATCCTCAATGATTACGCCTAAGAACGACGTTACAAAAAAAGCCGTTTCACGATGTTTTTCCTTTTAGATATTTTCCTGGTTTTCGAATAAAACCTGCAAACACCGAGCTCGGTGACAAACGACAAAGATGTGTTTCCATAATAATATTCGAGGAGTAAAAATCAGTGAAGCCCTTTTATTACATTAACGCTAGTATTCAGTGAAATAAAAAATATTTCTCGTAAACATCCAAGACAAATAATGACTGAGCACAAACACCGATAGAACTGACTCGTTCGTAGATCAACTTCGTATAAATAGGCCACATAAAAGGAAATGTACTTTTATGGAATTATATTATTGACATGGTTTTATTGTATGTATAACAGTGTGCTAAAATGTTTACGACCACTGAAATGCGTGCTGCCATCGAAAAACGTTTAATGATGATAGTGACATTAGATTGCATAAAGTACAATATTTATTATTTTAAGCGTTGTTTGATCTGACATTAAGATTATTCAGGTGCTTAGCATAATGTATTAAACAAATATTCAGGGAAGGAATTATCTCAGTTACAGTCATCCTGAAATTCGCGAATTTTACTAAGAGCGCACGAGAAGTTAGATACAATGGCCTACGGCGTAGCTTCGGCTACGCGTATCGTAGCAATGTCGTGCTCATAGCGATGACCCTTATCGTATGATACTAGCGTCGTAGCAGTGACGTCCGCGGTACCTACGACTATTTATTTAGTCGAGCACAATAAATTATTTAATGCGACAACAATGTTTACAATGATCTTGTTCAGATTTTTTCAATTGTTATAGTAGTATAAATTAATTGAACAATCACGGAAATTGTTGATCCATCCAACCGTGTAAATTGATAAATAATTAATGGTACCATATATAATATTAATTAAACTTTTTTGTATTCCTTTGTGGATTTCAGTTTTACTATTCAATGCTAGGCTGCAACCATGGGAGTGTGAAGTGAGAAGGGGGTTACATAAGAGAATAGGCTGCATGTCTACCTTTGTGAACGTGTTAGTAGGTACCTATATATTGTATATCCCTAGACAGAAGCTGATACCATTCTGGGACTCCAGTTATTAAGCAATGCACATTTAAATGTTAAAACAAGTTGCGGTTTATGATTCGTGAGCCTACATACATAGGTACTATTCGTAAATGCCCTATTCTTTATAACTATTGCGTTGAAGATGATCAACACACCACGGTCACCATGCTCGGTATGAATATAGAACGTACTAGCCAACTGCTAATTTCTGAACACGGATTGAGAAGTCCCAGACGAGCTACGTTTTCATCATCCACAGGAAAGACATCTCACAATTCGGAGCTCTGATATCACAATAATTCATTGTATTGTTTCTATCACAATAATACAATGGTCTACTGAAGCGCAGCCAGAGATGCGAGACCACTATTATACGGTCGTCAGGATTGACTGATTTACGACGAGCACAGCTTGCCTCAGCGCAGCATAATACATAGATTACGTGATACAGACATCCAATTATAATTATCCGCTCACGGCCCCCGAGTAAGTATAGGTACGTTGTACCCAGCTATTTGCAGCTATACGGAGCAGTCTTGGATCTATAAGTGAAAACATTATCCGACCTAATAGAATATGATAATTCAAATTCATTAGCTTTGTTGTCCTCGGCTTAAAGAGGCGACAACAGGATTATACAGGTTTATGGGTACCGGCTCCAATAATGTTTTATATCTTGGTCGTGCGTCATTTGATTATCAACAGAAGGAAGATCTTTATTTTCAAAAATCATACTAACGACCTTCGGGGAACTCGCATTTCCAACAGTAGAGCTGCATTAATGCATCTACGTCGTATGGGTTTGAAAATTGCAATGATCCATATCTGTGTATTCTTCTTTTATTAAAACCATGCTGCAATACAAGATAGTCAGCCTCGCGTCGCACACAATAAACGCGGAAGACATGACGACAGGAACAAGGGAGCTAGAAGGCACGATGACAGTGCTTTTCAAGATGCGCTTATTGCACTACATTCGCCCCATTGTTTTCGTTCAAAAGCAATTCAATAGAAGCCGTTTATCGCGCTGGCACAAATACACCTCTTATGTTTCTATTTGCTCATAGAGAGGGGGCGAGAACGACTCTTGAATTATTCATTTGAGTTATTCGTTGCTAGAGGTGAGCAGTCAATCATAATCCTAATAATCTGAGTGTGCTGCTCTGCGAAGGTTTAGTGACACAAATTATGAGCGCACAAAACAAAGCTGAGGCCCGGTTTAGTAATACGTTACAATATAAACTGTTAATTTATTATTTTCGACGCTGAAACACGAATTTATGTGACACATTCGGAATGGACAACAGCAAAAAATATGTCGATTGAGTCACATGAGCTCATGTTATTCTTTTTCGTTTGCAATGCTCAAACAAAGTCTACATCCAATAAAGAAGTCGATGTGATTTTGTATTTTTCGATAGGTCGTTTCAAAGAGACTTGTGTGACCCCTAAAAGGACTGTAGTTTGGTGACATAACATTCTACATTTTGTAGTTATTGGAGTCTAATAGAGGATAGCCATAAACCTATGTAGGTATGGCGAATACGAACAACGCCTTTTGTTCTAGAATGCGGGTCTTATCACATGACACAAAAAAATATTATACACGCTGACTTGATATGTATGTACAGTCTACGTATTGGTAGAATGTCATTGATTGTTCTAATTAATAAGATGTAGTTAGCTAAGTTTGGTGTTTTTATATGTAAATTACATTGTTGATTTGGAAATGAAAACAAGGCCCAACTAGTTATTCTCTAGCATAATTTGAAACCTTGTTACAATGATTTGTAACAGGCTTAACATTTATTGTTTGAGTTCGTCAATAGAATTGAATAACGCCAAAATAACTTTATTAGAACATTGGCTATGAAAACTAGTTCGCTTCCTAAATCGCATATAAAACGTAACCCAGTAACTGCAGCCCCAAGAACAATAAAGATTGGTTCGTTGCACACCATTGCAGTTGCCAGTTGATTTAAAATGGCGCAAACATGCGTCGTTTTAACTGCAAGACACAATGTATCTAACAATAATAGCTGTAATAGCCGTGTTTGTTCGACGCACTCGGTCACATTTTAAACTGCTACCCTCAATAAACTTTCAGTGTAGACCAAGCAGTTTTAAGTATTATTGTCGTTTGGTGATAGTGTGCGGCGATGTTTTCCTTCTACATATATGCGAACTTTACTCTTATCTCAGAATATATATTCAAGTCATTGAACATGAATCGTGCAGACGTTTTAGTGACGCAAAAGAAATAGTGAATATAGGTGTAGGTATGTGTGTGTCAGTATAAAGATGGATCTGATATGCAAATAATAGACGATGTCTTATCATGTCATGCAAATAATATACGATGATTATAGATGATGGCCAGATCTGAGGATTGATAATTTCATGAAGTGTTCCGTTTCCATTCTATTTCTTTTACTCGTTCGCGTGCGCCCATTCAGCATAACTACCACATATCGGATGTCCTTCTGGAGCGTGTCAATAAAAAGAAAGATCTTGGACTGACCTTAGCCGTGAACCTATCACCTTTAATCACCACATTAATAATGTCTGTGGCAAGGCCTTCCAATCACTTGGTTTTGTTATGAGCCAGGCGAGTAGGTTTAAAGACAGGAATGTTATACTGACTCTCTATTATTCGTTTGTACGTAGCAAACTTGAATACAATGCGCTGGTATGGGATCCACACGAACAAAAATATAAGCTCATGAAAGAACGGGTCCAACGAAAATTTTCTCGCTACCTTTATAAAAAAATATATGGGTATTATCCCTATTTGTATCCGTTTCTGTTTGTTGCGGGTATGGTAGGCATCAACACGTTTGAAATGAGACGCAAGTGTGCGCTCCTGATGCACTACTACTTATTGCTCAATAATAAGATTGATGCCGCGACTACTCCAGCTCGCTGTTCATTGTTTGCCTCACGGTGCCTGTTTGCGGCTCCGCCAGTGCGTACCCATACTGCTCGATATGCTCCCACAACTCAGGCGATCAATCGGCTAAACGCCCTGATTGCTCAGGAACCGGAGTTCGACATATTTATGTATAGCAGTAAATCTATTTTAAATGTTTGCATTTTTTTTTTAGCTTCATGTTATTTGTTGGCTTGCTGCGCGCTTTGGTGTTTACTGTAAGTGCAGCAATCAATTGTTTTATAAATAAATAAATGAAATGATTGTATTTCAAGAAATAGAACACCGACCGCTGGTCACCTCATGATGTGGTCTGGTCAGATCATTGAATACTTCTGACGATACGAACAGCTACTTCGTGATGTGGCCAAACATCAGTGATGATATCGTAAAATAGTTAGATTATCCACCGGTAGGGGCGTTGATGTCGCTTTGTTTTTGTTGTGTATCATGGCGGTGGCATACAACAAATCAAACTTTGATGACTTTTATTGGATATCAAAATATGATATTATGGAAAGCGACCAACTTGGAAGTAGCGCTCGCCGGCGGCGGCTGCCGCAGCACCGCTCGCTCGACTCGCGCGCGGTTGTTCACAGTTCTTCTAACCTAATCTAACCCATTTGGTCGGGGTGCCACAAGCGGCGTGAAATGTAACATAACACTTAAAATTCGTTTAAAAAAATTAAAAATTCACGCCGGGTTAGGTTAGAACTCTGTCCAACTGCTACTTCCAAGTTGCTCGGAGTTATTTTACAATTTTTTACTACACCTTAAACCATGAATACCGTACATTAATGATATTGCCGAAGGTCGACTGATATATCATTTAACGTTAACGTTTAAACGATATGGTTATTTTAAGCTGACCTTTTCATGAAATTATCGAACAACTCATGAAATAATCAATTCTAAGATGTGGCTATGCAATATGCATATAGAATCCAATATTCCCTATATTAACACTTTAGATAAGGAATGAATCGTATAATCCAATCATATTATACAAATGTTCAGTTTTCTTTAAGAATTAGTCTAGTTGAATTCTGTTTGCAAGCTGTAACAGAGCCAAATCTCATACTA
This sequence comes from Eupsilia transversa, assembly GCA_914767815.1. Taxonomy (NCBI): domain Eukaryota; kingdom Metazoa; phylum Arthropoda; class Insecta; order Lepidoptera; family Noctuidae; genus Eupsilia; species Eupsilia transversa. The sequence continues at coordinate 7,785,172 of OU611880.1, forward strand.
TTATAATATTTTGGAACAACCATGCCTCGTCCCGCTCTCCAATGCGACATTGGAATATTTTATCCGAAATTCCGCTACACATTGTTTACGTACATCCTTTACATCCTTTTTGCGAGGATTAGGTACAAAAAGCGTATAGGGGCACATTACCGGCGAGTGCTGCGATAGCTGCCAGCGTAAGGAGGGCGGAGCGGCTGCGTGCCATGTCAGCAAGGCATGCCGCGCCGCGTCATCGCCGCGACATGCTCCGCGACGCGCCCTCCTCAACCTCTCGCGTGCAGCACCTCTCCGCACAGGACCTACAACAAGAGAATACCTCGTTACTTCATATTTACAGCATTCTTGTTCAAAATTCAAACATTCTAATTTACAACAGTCAACAGATTACATTCAATAGATTTTTCTAAAGTTTATGTCACGATCACACTAGAGATTATTTCTACAAATTACACGCTTATATATCCTGAAACGTTTGCAATGGATTCTCTGATACGCCTGCCGAGTTCTCAGAAGATAAAGTTCTCGCCACAACAGGTGGTCTATATTTAATGGTTACTGCTTTGGCTACAATTAATTTGTCAAGGCTGGCCAGCGAGTTCATTTGGAAGGCGAAATAGTGGATCGTCGACTGAGAGCACCACCACGCGGCCGTTAACTGCGTACCGGTGCGCGCGGGCGGCGAGCGGGCGGCGAGCGGGCGGCGAGCGGCCGGCTGGCGGCGCGGCGGGCCGACAAGGGTCATGCTTGCCAAAACATCCGTCCGAATGATATCCGGGGAATTTCTCTATTGGAGATTTATTTGCTTCGCTAACAGAGCTTTACTTTGTGGAGATGCGGAAACGTCATGCTTTTGCTTAAATGTAAATATTTTACATACGTTTTTCTATCTTTTTTTTTTTCAGACGCGATTTTATTTACGCCCGTCATCTTGTAGATCGGTTTTAAAAGATTAAACCCTAATAAGAAAAACAACGTGTTGCCGTCCACTTCAAGATAACGATAACAACCCGGAAAACCAAGAGGAAACATAAAAGATTGAACCTTCGGGCCCGAAGATTGTAAAAGAAATATATACACTCCCGGACTCCTACATCGAGCCGCCGTGCATTTTCATGTTTATAGACCTAAAACATCAAAATACTGATTAGTCAGAAAAAACGTTTTTATGCAGTGCTGAAGCTGACATACTGGCCATTTTAAACCGTTCTGCCGCTCAAAGAATTTACCATCGATATCTGGGGACTGGCGACTTCGTACGCCCGCCGTCCAGGAGGACCACGAAACCGGGTCAGTAATAGATTATTATTATTTCGTTTATTAATTTTATTTCTTACCTATTTTATTACATTTTTAAATATATCTTAAAATAAAAATAGATTTAAAAAAACATTAAAAAACAATGAAAAAATAGAGGTCGGCAAGTGTCGGGAGCAGGGTTGTTCCAAGCTGCAGAGACAGGAACCTCCTCATAATTGGAGCCGCATCGATCTTCAGCCTTCTGATTCAGGCCCTTCATGCAACCGCCTAACGAGAGCTTCGAGAGATGTTGATCAAGGCTTTTGGCCATCAGACCATTGGCCGTTACGACAATCGGTACAATGACAGCCGAGTTCAAATTCATATGTCAGTAGCCTCGTGTGCTAAGTCAAGATATTTTAATTGTTTCTCTTTATCAGTTTACGCGAGGTTCTCGCCATGTGGAAAAGTAATCTATCACCACTATAGATATCAGGCTTATTGGCGACAATAGTCATGTCAGTAATGACTTATGATAGACAGCTCCCAGTACAACGGGAAATGGTCATTTTTCAGACTTGTAATACGGCACGTCAGAGCCTACAAGTTTATATTTAAAAAAGACGAAAACATCCAGAGATAATAAATATGTCTGATGGACTCACCCAGACGGTGGCAATGTCCGATACACGTCAACCGTCCCGTTCATAATATGTCTCCTGTAGTTATTCGTCAAGATAACTTCGTCCTTAATTGAACAGACGAAACCTTCAGTTTTCCCGAAAAAGTCACCAAAACCAAGCCACGATATGAACGCTAAGAAATCTACACTGGGCTCATGAAGAGTGCTCCTTAGTACCGCGGGATCCATTTTTGCAGCCATTTTGAGAGGCAGACATAGTCAATGTGCGTATTAATTTTCGCTCTCCAAATGGATGTAAGAAGTTTATAGACCGTCGACAAACATGTGATCGGTCTATAATTCTTGGCAATGCAGTTCTCTCATTGGTCACCGATCACGGCGGTCCTGCCGCTCAATTCGTCATTGCTGACTAGATGCGCTTCTATAGGCCTATCGGGGGCCTATAAGAGGGCCATCGTAAAATGCTCTTGGAGGTAACACAAGTTACCTACTAAGTAAACGTTATCTCTATGAAAACCATTGTTTTCTTTAAAAAATCCACGCTAAGTTTGCCCCTGAGAAGCCCGAAACGACGACTTATTGCAATTAAAAAGTTTTTTTTAATTCCGATTTCAAAGTTGCAACCATGAGAAACGGACATTATAGTGAGTGACGGCTTCAAAACCACACTTTTTTTTCTTTGAACTATCGTTATTTAGTAACGATAGAGACCTTTAAACAAAAATAGGGAGTGTATTTTTATACTATTTTATACTTGTGCATGCGCTATCTTCGAATAGGTGACATCTCCTAAAACTTTGTGCATGATAAGTTTCTAATACAAATTCAATTTACAAGCCATTAAGATATGTATTTCGGCAAAGTTTATGACGGTAATATTTTACAAACTTGAGCGTAATATGTTTATGAATAAGTCAGATAATGTCGTCATCGCCCCTATATGTAGGTAACGCTGGGAACTTTTATAAATAACGCGGATGGTGTCGATAACTTTAGCAGAGGGCTATTTAGAGCTGGCGACTCCTGAAGTGTTAGGAATTTCCACTTTATCGACAAAGCTTTTTACGAGAGTTCAGGACATTTTCACAACATCGTTGTTATGTCATTTTAGTCAATATTTTATAAAAATGTAGATCCCTGTGAATACCTACCCATGAATATAAATTATGAAACTTGTTTATTATTATTTTACAAGCCAAGAGCACAGCGTCGGATTAATCAAGGCTTAACGGATGCGAAACGGGTAACAAAGCCAAAAAAAGATCATCTTGTGAATTATGCTTTAAACGCAGCGCAACATTTTAGCGAAAAACGGTAAAATGCCAAGAGAATGAGAAGATATTCTTAATAATGTTTTATGTATAACTTTTCGGTAGAAATGAAAATATGATGCTGCAATAAAATAGGCGACACTGTGATGAATGACGGGAGCACGCTCGCGAAACAACAATAGATGTCACGTAGGTACTTACGAACTCATAACCATCGATTCCAATTTATGGCAGACGTATTATTCCTCTGGGGTGGGAAAGAACACACCTCTGTACGACATGCATGGGTATTGATAACTAACGTTGCTTTTTTGGGAGAAGTTTGCAAACCTACCTATGTTAATAATACCTACGTAATACTGAAGCAACACATGGAAGTTTCAGTGACACCGGTTTTGTGGTTTAATTCTGCCAAACAACACTTAAAATAAAAACAACAAATATAAAAAATATGCCAACTTCATATGGTAATTACCTATTTCTTAGAATGTAGAAATGATGCTACAAAAGTACTGTTTTGAAAAAGGTCACACTCTGAACTCTCTGGATACTTTTCCCAATTTATTTACGCAATAAAAAACAATTAAGTACTTATGTATCCGGAAACAAGTGATAAAAGAAATTTCGTAGGTACCTTAGGTATAAAACAGGGCTGAATGGTGGATAAAAAGCAGTGAACATCGAATAAGAAAAGTGCTCTTCTTCCTTTTGGAATCGTTTTATTTACCCAAAGAAGGAATTGAATCTAATAGATTAAACCAAATCAACCGATTCATATAGTGAGAAATCTTGCTTTCTTTAAGCCGTTGCTCTGCATTAACTTTAATCTTCTACTATCTTTTGAATATACAGCAGTTCCATGATTGACTGACTGGCCGACAAAACACAGCTTATAGGTACTATTGGAGTTCCATAGCCGGTGTACAGGAACTATTAAGGAGGCTTAAACATTTTCAATGAGCGTTTATGTATTTTTGAAAATGTACTTGGATAAAACATTTGAACGCTTCTAGATTCTTAGTCTTGCATTCGATATCTTTAGAAAGAAACAGCCTCTAGTCACTCTAGAGGATCTTTCTTAAACAATCACCAACAGGCACAGCAATGTGTTCGCTGGCTATTTTCGTGGTATAATCTCGGAATCACTTTGCTTTACGATGCCCACGGGAAACAATCTGATAGATTATTCGAAACACGACACGTATAAGATGGCATGTTACCTTTCATATCTCTACTTTTCTTAAAAATATTTGTAATAAAATATCGTAATGCGACATAGATCTTATGAGAAATCATTACGTCAAAGAAAAACGTTTCAAGTCTTTCTAAAGCTCAAAACTGAAGAAACATCTTGAATCAAACAAAGAAAGAGACATTGTTATTTATCTGAACCGGAATAAAGACGTTCGTTGGGTGGGCACATTCAGCTGTATGTAACTCGAAAGGACAGAAACACGCACACTACGAACATCTATTCCATTGCGCCTTTGCATGCATCTGTCACCGTATGACTATGAACATCATAATCCAGTTTATAGGCGAGATTATAAACTGCCGAAAAATAGTGAACTGCAACCAAACATTTACAATTTAACGCATTATTTTTCGATAATTTATAATCTATCCATGGCAAACCGACAAATTGTGGACTGCATGCGACCCATGCACCTAGCATTAATACTAAATAGCCAGGTAACTGTGACCAACTTGGAGGAAGTAGTTGTTACGGTTCTAAATGAACCTACCCCATTTGGTCGGGGTGCCCAGGCTTAGTTACTGCGACCAATTCGGCTACCGCCAAGACCTACCAATCAGGGACAGTTTACAATTTAACGAGACATAAAATCGGACAGATTAAGGACCCTGTCGACAAGTGCAGGTCCGTTCACAGTTTGACATTAATAGATTATAAACTATCGAAAATGAATGCGTTATATTGTGTGCTATCTAATTGTGCAACACATTTTCGTGAACGATTAAGATTAATTGTTTCATTTTGACAGTTCACCAATATAAATTGCATTTTTTACGTTGTTGAGCAGATTTTTCGAATTTATGAAGCAATGGAGTAGCAATCTGCTTCAAAACGATTCAGATTATGATTGATCGTGTATTACGCAATTAGGGTGTTGTTCACAATTTTTCGATAGTTTATAATCTCCCTAGATAGATTATAAACTAACGGTGCTCACAATCTTGCGGTGAGACATCCATTACTATTCATAGAGTTTGAAATTGTCTGAACTTCGTACTCGCTATGTAACCTATGAATTGAATAGGAAAGCTTGTTACGCGAACTGAAGATATTATCTGTTTTAATTGAGCTTCATTTGCATTGGACGAATCCGGCTGTTAGTCCAGAATAAAGAGTTTGAAATGTCTCAAAAACCAATACAATTATTATGGAACGCGCATATTAATTTTTATCAAAATTAGACCTAGTGTTGTTGTTATGTGTAGGGTGTTATTGGCTGTTAAACTCAATGGCCATTAACTGACGTCAGCAGAAGCTAAGGGGCTTTATATTTGTAGGAGCAGATTGGTGATCGTAAATCATAACGCGTCGGTTTCTGTTATTATTTTTGGGCTTTTGTTATATAGAATATGTATACGGACTGAATCCATATATCCTTTCAAATAACAATAAAACAAAGCGCAATGGAATTCTGTTATATAAATGTCTTGTAAAATTCAATGATATTAATAATTCAGTAGTGGCAGTTTTGAACGTTTCTACGAATATTCGGCACTCGATCTTTACTAAAGGTTTAATCTCACACAGGCGGCTTTCAATCCTCAACGATAACTGGCGTTCAGATAATAAGCGAGAAACCAAAGTTCAAAGGTTAAAAGGAATTATACTTTAACTTAAATATTAATTTTAATTCTCCATGGCACACGGCTTGAACTTACAAGTTAGAGTAATTCTTAGCTCAATGAACATTTTTGAAGTTTGAAGTAGATTTTCGTGTTTCACGTCCCAATTTACGATTGGTGGTACAAACAGGCGACGGCTCGCGCATATTTGCGTAGGAAGATATAAAAAGGAGGCTCTTATATCTACATGTATAACTGGCGGAGCACACAAAGGTGCTCATAGAATCGCTAACATAATGTTCCTATCCTACTTTAACTAATTAATTACTGGGTACCAGGTAGCCCCGAACCTTGATCCAAGGGATAAATTGTAACTAAGATCTTCCAATCTTTTTAACGCAATAATTGATGACTTTTATGCATACGTTTGCAATTAGCATAAAAAGTGTTTTAGTTAAGTTATATTAGCTTGCTAATAAATCTCGCTGTTGAGCTACTAGACACAACCTGAGCTCATGTTTCAAAGAACTGAAATTAAGAACATAATCTAAGGGTTGAAAATTAAAATGAAAGCAAATACAACCCTATATTTATCGAACCTTAAACGCGAATCCTCATTACCCGGGAAGATGCTGGACAAAGTAAAAGATTATTATAGAGATTTCAGTACAAAAAGCGTTTCTCGCTCAGTTTGCGGACTAATTAAACAATTTAAAAGCAGTATTCACATGAGAATGTTTTAAAAATTATTAATTTATGACAAACTCAAATATAAACAATAATTGCTTCAAATTCTTTAAGTTTCCAAGTACCAACAGTTCGCAAACAGTTTCTTATAAAAATCAATTTTAACGGTCACTTGTTAACATCGTTAATTTTTCACACTCATACTTACAATGTTTCACGTTATAAAGTATTTTCAAAACTGGGCAAAGTTCCTTAGCATTTTTATATATCATCAGCACACAACCACCTAGATATTATTATTTCTTTTAAAAAACAAATTAGCACTGCACAGTGATTTATTGCAAAGCTTAATATTTAAGTTTGATGTTGAAGCCGGCCGTATGAATTGTGGCAAGGCGAGCGAGCGGGTCGAGGCGAGCGGAGCGCGCAGGCGGCGGGCGTCGGCGCCACCTGTCGCTGTCGGCGCGGCGGTCTGCCGGGCGGGCTCGACAGGCGGCCGCGGCTGCTCACTAGCGACTGAGCGCCCGGGCACGTGGGGCCGCGCCGGGCGCCGGCCGCCGCCCAGGTGCACCTGCACCCTCGCGCACCCCCCGCGCGTCCCACCCGCGCTCCCCGCCAGCCCCGTCTGCATCCACTTGCACCCTGTCTGCACGCGCACCACCTAATACACTTCTAATTATAATACGGATGCGCCCAAACACCTCGCCCTACAGTGCTCATGCGAGAAGCAAGCTCGCGACCGGCATGCGTCCACGGAAGTACTCATAAAATATGCACGCCGCTGAAGATAGAGGAAATTGGGACGGGGAAGTATGTGTCCGCGTATCTATGGAGCTCGCGAGATACACTGCGTGAGATGTAAATGAATTAATTATAATGACTTGTACTTTTCAGCAGAGTCTACGTCGTAGCTTTCTCGTAGCGGCGGCGGCGTAGTCAAATGTTTATCAATTCAAACAGTGGTTCGTAAATAGGAGTTTCCATAACGTAGAGAACTGATATTTACATAGTATGGTAGCGGTTACATTGCTGGCTCGATGAGAGTGGTGCTACGCAATTTAAAAAGAAATGTCATGGTAAAGAAAACGCACTAATATTATTGCTCGCGATTAGAATTTGTGATTAGTTCATTTATACCTATAATCCTGTGAATATGTTTTTGAAAAGAATTTGGGTAAGTCTGATTTGGGATAAAGTGGGTCCTCAAACTGGAGGCCAGTGGTGGCCCAAAGGTATCGGGCCCGACTTACTAGTTGAGGGTCATGAGTTTGAGCCCAGGCAGGCACTTTACTTTGTGAATTTAATTTCAACACCACTGCTTTCGTAACGGTGAAGGAAAACATCGTCAGGAAACCGGCATGTCCTAGAACCAAAAATTCGAACACATGTGACATCCACCAAGCCGCACTGGACCCGAGTGGTGGATATGGCACACTCCCTATCTCAGGGAGGAGGCCAGTGTCCCAGCAGTCGGAACGTTATAGGCTGATTATGCTATGCTTATGGGTCCTCAAACTGGATTAATTTCCGGGCAATACGTAAGCGCTACGATCAAGGTGAGTTTAAAGCTTTGTTCGCATTATCACATCAAATTCGAATTTCCTTCTGCCAAGAAAACGTTTTCGAATTTCAATAACTTGGGAAATTCATATGTGCTGCGGTTTGTTACGTAGCGAATACAAGATTTAGAGTCTATCTGCTTAGCCTTTTCTCAACTATGTTGGTGTCGGCTTCCAGTCTTATCGGATGCAGCTAGATATCAGTATTTTACATAGAACGACAGTCTATCTGACCTCCATAACGACCTCCACAATCGGGTTACTGGCTCCCAGTTACTAGCCCAGATATTACTAAAACCCCTTGGTAAGACTGGTTGTCAGACTTACGGGCTTCTGACTACCCGAAACGAATAACGTCTGCCAAAGATCCACGAATGACAGCTGGGTCCAACCGCTTAACGTACTTTCCGAGGCACGAGGGGTCTTGGTATATAAAGATCCACGGTCAACCGCGGCAAGTGAAGCTTAACCTGGTCGATCGACCCACTGATATTACTTAGCCACAAGCCCCTCCGAGATTTTAGAGTAAAGAACTAAATTATCTACTCAATTAATGATATGACTAATACTATAGTACTCTTTATTATGTACACCATATAAATAATACTGTATGTATAGTTCTGACAGGTTACGTAATATCAAGCCTTAAACGGATGACCGCTTTTTCTAAACACAGAATGTATCTCGTGTCTCGGAAAACACGTTAAACCGGCGACGACGGTCTAAAAGACATCGCTCCATCTGCCATGCGCATATTTATGATTGTATAATGGAATATCAATAGGTATATGTAGTAATACTTTGCCCAGAAACTAAACGTTTGCCTAAATAAATAAGGTCATGCAAGAATCTATGGGTACATAGATGGAAGCCAATACAAATGATTATAATAATAATAATAATTCGGCCTCCTCGATACGGCTCGCATTGTGAGGAGGTTCCTGTCTCTGCAGCCCTAACCACCGGTAGCTTGGACCCTGCTCCCGACACCGGCGGAACACTATTTTTTAGATTTTTAAATGTTTTTTTTAATATAACTTTTAAGAAATATTTAAAAATGTATAAAATAAGTATACAAAATAAATGAAAGAAATAATAATAAAAATGTATTTATTTGTCTTCCACAAATTACTATACAGCAGTTTACAACACCAAGTTTAGGTGCAAAATACAATAATTTGTGGGAGACTGATGCCTAAACTAAGCCGAGGCCTGTATCTTAGGACATCAGGCCCACACCACCACAAATTATGAACAATATGGCGAACTTAGTTTATGTCGAGAATTTTACCAATACACTCTTTAATAAGGGGAAAAAAACAGTGATTATCACACAATTTTTATGACATACCTATTCCACATAGAGAGACTTCTAAAAGCAGTCTCCCTCGTATACAAAGCACTCTAGCTAAGGCGTCACTCAAACTCAAAGCATTTATTTGAATTAAACCATTTACAGGTACTTTTGAATTGCCAAGAAGTCAGTCAGTCAGTCAGAAAATATGAAGCTAGTTGCCCATTCCAAAGCGTAGTAGGTACCTATGGAGAAGAACGGGCAAGAAACTCCACGGACACTCTTTTAAAATAAAAATTGCTACATAAATTAGTTACATCATTCATGTTGAAATTATACATGTGAGAACAATGTAGAAAGACGTGCATATAAGCGTCCGTAGATGAAAATTTAAAAAAATACAATTAAAAAATTAAAAATAAGCCATGGCAGCTAAGAGATGACCAGCCCCATCTGACGGCGCCCGTTCACGAACATGACGCATGGATTTATTTCTCTCCATTCAGCTTAACCATTTTGAAGGGAGGGAATGATCCAACACACACGCCACCATCAGCGAGACATCTGAGTGAGCATGACATACTCACAGACTTGAATGAAATAATATTACCAGGTAAATGGTACATAGTACTCACACATGTGCTATGCAATTATACACTAGACTGTCGACCCTTACAATTCGCCGATGTAAACCTGCGGGAGGCGTTAGTTATCTGTAACATGCACAGGTTCGCGACAGTGATCCGCTTACATGAGTGGTTCTCGCCTATACGATACTTTCAGTACCTACAGAATGTAGAACCAAAATCTAGGCGTTAGTGAGTTATTTAAATTCACGATGTAGTGATGTACACGAAATACCGATTAAAATTAACAGCTGTATTACTTTTATCGATATTTTATGTGATAGTCATCAATCGATAAATTGACCAGCCTTAAAGGTGTAAGCTCATCGTCAGATCACAGGGATTACCTCAGTGGGAAGACGTGATCGGGAAACTTAAAAGTTATTAAATCTGGTGCTTGCTTCAAGTGCCTCGTCACGTTATTTGGATAAATCAAAAACGGGTTTAAGATCTTAGCACACTAAAGATTAAATAAGCAGTTAAGAGCAAAACACTGTCAGTATCCATCGATAAGCTACCTTTATTCTTTACTTAAATACGGGGAAGGTTATCGTTAAGTGACTTTATTCAAAATGCAGCAAATTCTTAAAGAGGAGCCAACGAGATAGAGTAATCCTCAAAATGTGAACATGGCGAAACTTATCAAAAAGATATATGAATATAACATTAATCTAAAGGAGATTCACAGTTCCGGCGAAGAAAAGAGTACTTCTACTTAAGTGCAGGGAGGTGAAAGCGGAACCTATTGATCTAGCTCATGTGTCGGTCTGTTCTAGCTTCAGGCTCTAGCTTCTGCGGGGTCTAATGTATCAAATATAACTGAAGATGGAGTGTAATAGTGATTTTTTGGACTCAAAACAAAACCGTTTAGCTCAATGTTAAATCCGAAAGTATTTGCAAGAAGCTTATGTTAAAACTTAGAAATGCAACTGATTTATAACAGTTGAACTAGGTAGAGTAATTCTTACAATGACAGTCGCCTCATTTGTAAAACATAATGTGCTAACTTACTTTAAGTAATTACTCTCACTAATCAAGCTGTATACTCCGGGTTTTGCAGGCAGGGAGAAGGATCTATGATGACTGAAATCAGAATGTTCGCTCTTTCCACAAGGGTCATAGCACTTTACCCGTGATAGTTTTATTTTCGGTGTCAGACTGTGTAGACAATCGCTCTGATTCCGTTCCGAGAGAAAGGTTTATTTTTCCGTTTGGATTTATAGGCTGTGAATCTAGTCCTCGATAGTAAATTATTCTTACAATTTGTTTCCTCGGCCGCCTGTCACAAGGTTTTCTTAGAATTCGAATAACAATGCTCTTTGTCAATTTTTTGGTAAGTTTCGTGATTCTATTCTTAAGAATCGAAGAAAACTGCGGAAACAGTCTGTTATTTTGTCGTAACATAAGATGGAATATAATAGATGTCTGATATTCTAAAGTAGGTAGAATTAAATGTATCCTAAACTTTTGGGCTTAGCAGCGATTTATCTATATACTTATAATAAATCTGTAGAAGTGAAAATTCTGTACATTGAAAATATCAAAAAAATAAATGGCAGGGGGTGTTACTAGACCGACACCGAACCCAAAAATTTGATTAAATTTTTTTTTGTCTGTCTGTCTGTCTGTTTGTTCAGGCATCACGCAAAAACTACCGGTTCGATTACGATGAAACTTGGTATAATTATTCTTTAATATCCTGGGCACCACACTGGGTACTTTTTATCCCGGAAAAGTATCCTATCCTACTATCTATGTATATCTATACCTATTAATATAAAGACATGTCCTGACTGACTGACTCATCAACGCCCAGCCCAAACCCTTGGACCTAGAAAGCTGAAATTTTGCACAGAGGTTCCCTTTATAATGTAGACAAGGAATAAGGAAGCATTTTTCAAAATTCAACCCCTAAGGGGGTCAAATAGGGGATGAAAGTTTGTATGAAAAATCTTATTCCATGAGGTAATAAACATGAAACTCCGCACGAATAATTATCAAAATAAATGAAAAAGTTTGTAATTTGTTGTTTTTCTAAATTACCCTAAAGGGAGGTTGGGGGGTGTCAAAGATTGTATGGAAGAATTTTAACTCGCTGTTCGATTAACTCGAAACTCAATATTTATACTTAAACCCAAAATTTAAGAATAACGTGTATCAGGATTTTTCGAAATTCAACCCCTAAGGGGTAAAATAAGGGATGAAAGTTTGTATGAAAAATCTTATTCCTTGAGGTAATAAACATGAAACTTCGCACGAATAGTTATCTAAATAAATTATAAAGTTTGTAGTTTTTTGGTTTTCTAAATTACCCCCTAAAGGGGGGTTGGGGGGTGTCAGTGTTTTTATGGAAGAATTTTAACGCGCTGTCCGATTAACTCGAAACTCAATATTTATACTTAAACCCAAAAATTAAGAATAAGGTGTATCAGGATTTTTCAAAATTCAACCCTTAAGGGGGTAAAATAAGGGATGAAAGTTTGTATGAAAAATCTTATTCCTTGAGGTAATAAACATGAAAGTTCGCACGAATAGTTATCTAAATAAATTATAAAGTTTGTAGTTTTTGTTTTTCTAAATTACCCCCTAAAGGGGGGTTGGGGGGTGTCAGTGTTTGTATGGAAGAATTTTAACGCGCTCTCCGATTAACTCGAAACTCAATATTTACACTTAAAACCCACGGGGATGTATGGGGTAATTTCCGACACTCACGCGGGCGAAGCCGCGGGCAGCAGCTAGTTTGCTAATATATTGATTGGAGTTGAAATTGATTTGAAATGAAGGATCGTGAAACGAAGTACCTGACAACACTTGCAAATCCGCTTTTAGTAAGAAGTAAATAAGAAAATCGAATTTGATATTCATGATGTGTACGTATGTTACTCATGACCTCTATATCTAGGTGATAATGTTTGTTTCTATGACATCAAAAGCAACCGACAACGTGAAGTAGAATGTAAACACATTCCACTAACAAGATATGAAACACTTTGCAATTTGATGTGTCATATCATTTACATTTTTGCACAAAAATGCTTAACGCGTTAAAATTCCATCTTCGCATAACTCACAATGTCTCATTAAGTTGTATGGGCTACGAATAATAAAAGCATTTATGCGAAGGAAGCTGAAGCGTGCTCGAGGAAATTATTAAAACAAAGTTCATTCGTGAAAGTCCTTTTTTGTGAACAAAAACGTAAGGGTCAATAGTATGAATTGGCCATCATATCATAACAATGTGCAGTTGTAACTTTTAATTTTTGCGCACGTTGTTCCACTGCCTATCGGAGCGGAGTTGTAGACTGAATAAAATTGCTCAAAGACTGCGATGCACGCTCGCCGAAGCGTATGCAAGCGCCCGGAGTGCCCCTTACTTACTGTATTCACTCACTGATATAAGCCAGGAACACATCGCATTCCTTAACGACTATCATATTTTTTGTAACTGGCTAAGCGACGTTCTCAGTTTAATTTTATAAGATTAACTAGCTGTTGCCTGCGATTTCGTCTGCGATTCAGGATGAAAAGTATGTTCATGGTCTACTCATGTGCCTAATTTCATCCTAATCAGTTCAGTTGTTTTAGCCGGAAAGCGTAACAAACAATCACACACTCACTTTCGCATTTATAATATGAGTTAGGATTTTATTTGTGCTTCATGCCGTAGAATTAGGCTTTTTGAAGAAAATGAAAGTTTAGGATATCTACTGATGTGTGATATGGCACGCTTTTAGGGGAATTAGCAGATAATATTTTTTTGAAGATCTGTAAAGGTACAGCCTTTACAGATCTTCGAACTAATCCAAATCCATAAAATCTTAAAAGAGGTAAATAAATAAATAATAAATAAATTTTTGATTTTATAAGTTTTAGGTTGGTAGCAATTATAATTACCGGAACAGGAATCTCTAGGAGATTCAAACTATCCATCGTTTTATGACAATGGTAACACAAAACGTGTTTCACGGACAAAACGCCGGCGGGCGGCGCACGGGTGGAACAAGTTATAAAATAAGCCGCTAGAGGCGTGTAGACGAACCGCTAGCCGGTGCCGATGCCGACAGCGATGTTCGACCCAGGCAAACTGGAGCCACGCCAAGCCTTTCAACCGCTTGCAATATAAATACGTGATACGCGTGGTTGGACTATTCAATTGCTTCCTAGCTTTGTGTGCGATCATAAGCCTCGATTTATTGTTTATTATCGGACGATACGCAACTGTTTATAGCTACTTGTGTTTTTGAGTTGAAAAAGTATGCTAATTTAGGTTATTGCTAGACTCCGATCCGTAGAAATTGAAAAGCAATGCTTGAACAATGTTCGTTGCTTTGTAAAATACCCATATTCCATTATATTTGCGTTGCTAGTGGGATAATGAGCACTACAGATATGATAGCGTCTAAATTAACATAAACGCATTAATTTAGACAGTATCAGATATGCGAATAAACATTTAACACGTCTAAATCATTTAGGAAAACAATAATGGTATTTGCATACTAACCAATTGCGTTGAATTTTAAAACCGAATTTTATCGAAAATGAAAATGAGCTAAAGGTACTTAGTAAACAAATGACAATTTGATTCCAACGTGAAAAAGTAAGTATTACACAATGCAATGATTCATTTATTAATGTCAAAGAAACGGTTCTTCTACATGATTTAAATAAACATGCTAGACGCATGGACATAACTATCACGTGTTTATTATTTGAGAATGTTGGTTTCAGTAGATTCTAGTAACAAAGCGCTAGATAGATATTTGTAAAATATGCAAAAGCCGTATACACGCGCCGCTCCTCTCAGTTTTAAGTGGTTGATCCCTACCGAAGGCTCAATTTTTATTCCGGTGCAATAAAAATAGAAAATAGGATAATGTTTTTTAGATAATTTTATTTCAAGGTTTACACACATTTTGTATGCAGTATACCTAGTGGTGGTAAACGAAAGTTGAGCGCAAGTTTGGAGGCACGTCCGCGGGGATTGAACACTGCACACCTCCGGTCCCAGATATCTGTTATTGCCGGGTTCCATAGTGAACATACACAAAGTATACGCGATATGAGAGAGCCCCATTAATATTTGGAATGAATTCGTGCTTAAAAGCCGCCCAGGGCATCTTACTTTTCTTATAATAGCAAAATGTTTTATGGTTCCGTAATGTGTAAGGCCTGTTAACATTTTAACGTGTAATGTCTGAGTAAGGGCCGGGTGTATGGTAATTTGCATAGGGGTTATGGACTTTTTTTTGGAGGCCCTTTTTTAATCAATTGTTGTTTTTCTTCCGTCTAACTAACTATGTCTTTTCCTGTGGTCAAAATAGGTTGCAATTTAGAACACACTTTTGTTATATTATGTTTTCATATTCCTAGCTGACCATAAGATCTGCTGTATGTGGTATAAACCTTAATTCGTTTTCATTGAACTCCCCAAAATGATTGTTTATAATATGGTAAGTTTCGTTAATCACACAACAAGGAAATTTAATGTAACGCCATTTTAATGTAAGATAAAGTTCCTGATTCCATTAAATTAACTCAGAGCAAATAACGATTTAATGGTGTTATTTGACAGAAACTAGAGCACTTCGCAAAGAAATTAAACACCGCACTTACTACTTAATAGAAACAGAGGAACTTCATTAATTAATAAGAGAATGAAACAAAAATAATTGCCGGCGAGGCTTCGTGGCAGTGGCGGATTTACACATTTGCTGCCAGTAGGTACACTATTCAAATTTTGCCGCCCCTACTGAACTCTACAATTCGATACCCTAGTTCACAGTCATATTTTTTTTTTTAAATTGTCAATGAAATTGCAACTTAGGTTTTGTGCACTATCGCCATCATTAAATCATCATTTTCCCGTTATTAGTGAACTAGGAGATCGATGTGACAGTTCCTAGATTAATTTTACAACCCAGGATTTAGGGAAGATAACACAATTTTTTTTTTTGGCTATATTTCTGAAATAAGAAAAGCTCAATTATAGACTACTTGTAAGGTACGCCTTAAAACTACTTACACAATATGAACACAGCTTACACAAATTCGTTGATTGAATTGTGTGAGTGGACCTAATGACATTTCGGTACTTATACATATTAATGTTTTTCTTTTTCGGGAAATCATAATTTGTGAGTTCAAATGGGTGAAATATTTTTATTAGAGATAAATGAACTTCTCTGATGTGTTTTAATCCATTAAACATCTTTTAAGCTTGTAGTAGAAGGCAAGCTTTATATAAAAGTTGGTAAAGAAGCGCTTAATTAAAAGTATACAATAATAAAGGAGCTCTCTCTAAAGGCGGGCCGGCGTCCCTCGCGTGTTATATTCAATGTAAATCCGTTTACCGGTAAATAACTACCAAATCCTTCAATATTAGTTAATATTTATTATTTCAACTGCCTGGAAATAAGTGAAACCAGTTAGAAATACAAAAACATCCAGTTTATTTCGGATTGATTCGGATGAAAACAGCGAACTTTTAAATAAAATCACGAGTTACTAGTGCGAAGCGCTGAAAAATATGTGTAATATTATCAGTTTATCATCGGAACGTACCATATGTTACCACGGAAACTCCTTCGGGAGGACAGCAACAGGAAACTAGTGGCAATAATAAATATATTCAAGCCGCATACTTAATAATTTTATTTTTATAACATGTCGGATATTTTAGTTTCGTCTCCGATATTTTCACTTGAACAGCTCGTGGCAAAGTATTCATGGAAAGAATATGAAAAGAACAATTTCAGAGGAAGGTGGGTCGAGTTGTTTCCTTTTGCTGTTTTCAACAGAGAATTCCAACTACAAAGTTATGTGCGATGAATGAGGATATACTTTAACTCAGTTATTCTTGTTTATGGGAAGTTCTCGGACAGATTCGTTTCCCGAGCATTCGGATCTGTAATAAACCGTTTATTTGAACTTAAACTCACACTTATTTTGCCCGTCTCTATAGGTTGAAGAGACTGTATCCTTATTTTAATGTTTCATTTCTCACTATTACGACGACAATATACGTCATGTCGCGCTGATAATACCTGAAGAGGTAGGCAGTGGAGTAATGTCAAACACGTTACCTGTGCCCGCGTATTTGGAGGGACCTGCTATAGGAGGAAAGCTTATCGCAATTCCGGGTTGCTACTGAAAAACCCCAATAACCCTTTTCCCAGGACCAGGTAATTGGACCCAATACCCACGTCATCCTGAGTCCGAGTCGAAAAGTATTGCTTGTAATTTTCCCGTGAAACCGGAACTAAACAATGCTGCTTGTTAAATAATGTAGGTCAGGAGGTAATATTTCCCAGGGTGAACTGTTCCTCAGCGAAATGCTAACATCATCTAAAATATATGCATACCTACACATGATCTAATAATACCAACAATTGAGAGTGCAATCGCGGTTCAGATCCGATTAATAAACCCTAGGGAGGACGGTAGCACGTAGTGGTCATGTGTTTTCGTATACCACGAGGGTCTTGGGGGCAATGATTGGTTCCGCTGGGACTAGTCAACTTAGTAGCACAGCAGAGACAACGCAATCCCTTTCGCCAGCGATCCCCGTTCTCCTAAATCACTTAGAATGGCTACTTTTTCCGAAAAAAGGAGGATTTCCACATGAAAACAGCCGATCCAAAAAAGGCCTGTATAAAAAAATCAAAATATTTTATTTCACATAAATCTACATTGGGCACTTATAAAATGTCAGAAGCTAGGTGCACGGTTCCAATTGGTCGTTTTCTATAGAGAAGAGCCGGCAAGAAACTGGTAAAGTTAACTAGCTCTCAATTAGAGTGGTTTATTAATACAGGCGTAAGAATAAATTGTGTTACCTCTAGTGATAAGTGATCACCTCTCACCTCAATTACAGACGCAAGTGAACCTCGCTGACTTGATTCAATGATCTCGATCCAATAACGTGACTGAGCTTGACTATAACTGTGTTACCCTCATGCCTATAAGCTAAGGGAATTGTATTAATCTTCATTCATGAAAGCGTTTATTATGGAAGCTCGTGAAACTAATAGCGGTTACGAACAGTACCTTTTACCATGACCTAAAAAGTTTTCTGTGAAAATAACTATTGGAATATGATTTTCGACAATTTAATAATATAATTTTGATACAAACAGCCATTTAACAACGCCTACATCGATAACAGCAATAAATACGGTGGCTTATGTTTATAAGATTTATTTAGGATTAGTTATACGTAATGATATATACCATGTTATCCAGAAATAAAGTGTATTCAGTATCGAGGGCACTTCCACATGATCACTCTTATACAAAGTAAGCAATATTATAACCAACCATGCACCCCATATTACCATTTCATTACGCAAATCGTTTTTTGTTATCAGCTACGGAGCGCATTTGTATTGCTACGGCGCTACGCCGTAGCGCGGTGCTACGTGCACTCAATAAAGTAGCAATTACGTAGGTTCCCGAGCTTGTTATCAATAAAAGAGGGATCATTTGTTTCTATTAATGTGCCCGGGCTTGATTTATGTTAGTTGGGCAAACTAGCAGAATAAAATATAGCTGTAAACTATACGTATTGCATTACGTCTTCTCGAGATTAATTGCTTGTTTTTCTAGCAAAACGTATTATTAATACTAATGTAAGATTTGTATCAAACATATTATTTGGCCGTTTATAGTGGCATTGAAATATAGCTTTATTTATTTATTTTGATACCTTTTCAGGAAAATTGACATATCCGGATATGTTAAAAGAAAATTACCTTTTAGATTGTATGTAGATCAGAGTTCAGAGTTCCGCAACTATAAAAGAGACCAAGTTTTAATAGTATGAAGTTATCAGTTTATCAGTGGGCTTTAATGTACTGATATAATTAGGGAAAAGCAAGTGCTCCCGGCGAAAAACGCCCTTCTACGGTAGGCATTTTTTAACTTTTATTTTCATAGTGTGGGCGGTTTTAGCCAGAAGCATAGAACAAACATTGAATTAAAACGGCTTAAATATACAACAGCTATGGTTGTCCGCCCCGAGTGAAGCGGCTAACTGTAGGTGTACCTCCACAGAGTACACCCACATTTACGGGCACAGTTCCAATCACAGATTTTTGTCAATGGAATTCAATTGCCCACGCATAGCCGAATTACTGTTGAGTTGTTATCGTTAGATTGAAGTTATGTTTTTTAAAATCGTTAAATAAAGTGGATCCCATTAGAGGGTTCAATAACCTTTGATGATCTTTACATAAAGAGCGATGCCATTGTGCGACATAATTGTGCGGGAGATTAATCGTGCGAAAAATGTTAGTAGCTTGATTTACCTGTGCCATCTGTCAGTATTAGGTCGCGTTCACACCGGCGGCCGCAGCGCCCTCTACCCGCAAGTTATGGCCATCCACCCGTCTTGGCAAGCGTTCGGCTTTGCAGAATTTAAATATTTCCACGCTATACTTATCCTAAGTGGTCGGAATATTAGGTTACATTTGTGTTAATTTAATAATATGTGCTTTATGATCGCCTTTTTAATGTAATTGTTGATGTAAAATGTAAGACCTAATTTAAATAAAAGGATTTTTCGCCATTAATGTATTATAATCTGAATACATGTCCGTTCTTTAGCGGCAACATTTACATTTCATTCTCGGGTTTTTTTTGTTTTTTTTTCCAGCATTAGGTCAAACAAATAGTCTACCGATTTATATTCAGCTCAAGTCTATCTTAAGTTTCGAATATTGAATTTTCCTACAGACCCGTTATTGCCGATGCTGCGTTTTCGCACAAAATATATACAAAACATCATGAACCATCATTATACGGTAATATAAGCTGAAACTGCATATCTACCTATTTGAGATGCAAAATATAGCCTCGGGTTGGACCGATATTCGGCAATGTAATCAAAATGAATTAATATGTCAGCAAACAGAAACTCGCTCGAACAGCTTATCCCTCGGATTTATGTATCATAATATTTATTTTAGTATAGTACTCAGTGTGCAAAGCCGGGGATATTTTATCATCACCAGTCAATATAATATATTACCTCAGATTCCGGCACGGGGATGGTATGCATTGAGTATGTTAAGAGTTTACTGGCAGGTTTCGGTTTTTTGCTGATCGGAAAGTGTGGGGAAAACCAAGGATTTTACCTTCCAACCGTGAATAATATATACTGCGTGGAGTTCGGTAACGCTAGGTATGTACCTACCTATTGGAGCGATATCATGCCATTTTAAATCTTTTTAAAGCTAATCGATCTCGACCTCTAAAGGGAAGAACGTAATCATACTAGGTATCCTACTAACATTATAAATGTAAAAGTTTGGATGTTTGATACTCAATCACGGCTGAACAGATTTGGATAAAATTTGGCACACAGATAGATTATAGTTTGGATCAACACAAAGTATATTTTCCGACAACCTCGCGGGCAAAGACTGGTGTAAAATATTGTATTCTTTAATGATGACATTTTTTATAACTTTTCAATATTGTTGCTAGCGACTGTTCCAATGAAATACAAATGAAAAAAAAAAAAACACTGAACAGTGAACACACAGATATGTTTGCTAGAATGTACTTACAAGTATCACAATGTAGTGCAACCTTATCCAGATTTTAATCTCGTAGGTGACCTCACCTTTACTCTGCGATTAGTTCAGTTCTCTTTTATCCTTCATCGTTAGTAGTGCAAGCTGTTGCATCACAAATAACTTGCGGTATTAATAATTGAATATTTTAACAAAGTTCTTTATTGCTTTTGAAATTGGAAAATATGAAAACAGACCGCAAATATTTTATGTCAAACAAAAATATACGTAATGGAATGTTGTCCAATATAACCTTGATAAGTCATTGAAAACTCAGCCCTGGCAAATGTCTATGACTCAGTTGTGATGGCAAAGGACGGTATAAATAATACAAAGACTGGACGCTTTTATATATTTGTAATAATAACAACACACGTAATCATCGCTTGAGTTAAAACTTTATAGTTAATAGGTATATCCAAGAACAAAATATGCCGAATTTTATAAAAACAGCCTGTGACCTTACCATGAAAGCATGACTTCGGCAGTGTAACGAAAATACCTCTCTCACTTGCAGTTTTGTGTAATTTACAAGAATACATTCAAACCCTTATTAAACTGCTGCGATCTAGGACACACCGCTGAGGCCACTATAAAGTTACGAGGTAAGCCTGTGCACTGACCCGCCCCTGTAACCGATGTGTAGGGGCCGTCATTCACCTGTCACCTTTGCTTTCAAAGCAGGCTAAATCAATTTGGCCGTGTCTCCCCACACAAGCAACACGTGGCCCTGAAAACACGTATGGGGAAAGTGGGGAAACAAACGGCGAAGGGGCTGAGTAGTTAACACGGAAACGGGAAACGTACGCGTTCAAATGGGGAGCCGCACACGCGAGGTGAAGCGTGAGTCCGGCGATTTACGTCACAAGATACTCGACAATACGATACAATAGTGTGTATACAACTTCAGAGTGGCTTCCGGTGAAGAACCATCCACTTCTCTGCTCTGTATCTTATATGGGACCGAACCGATCACTTCACATCACCCTGTCCAGTAATAAGCACACAGGCATTACAAATCATTGTTAAAGCATTACGTTGGGTCAGACGTGTTGATTTTGTCAATACTGTGTTCCAATCGTTAAAAAGCCCGCGTTCAGAAGTGGACGTTAGCAGACTAATATGACAATATAACTTGGATGTTCCGGAATGGTGACCACAGCATTCGATCCGGTGGCGAGGGGATGTGTTGTAATAAGTAAGTGATAACCGCAAGGTCAGCTCAGCTACTTAATATGACAACCTGCTTGCATTCCATTTTGCATTAAATTGCCTTTACCTATACCTATGTGCAAGAATACCTGAGTAGCTAGACAATTTACCTAAAGACTTAACGTAAAATGTTCAGGTTTATCAGTCTGAACTAGTATTTCTACAACACTTCATAAAACGATCAATTCTAAGATCTGGGCACGACATACATTAGGATAAAACAAGAATATCCAGTTCTGTGTCCTGTTTTGTTATGTCTTAACAAATACTGCTTTGACGCCAAAAATGTCCTATGACTTCGCGTTGTCTTTTTAATCCGATGAATTGGCATTCTGTAGATTTATATGAGAATCGACTTTACTATAGAAGGTCACAATTCTCTTAGATCAAGTTATTGTAAAAAAGATTAACTTAATTTTAACACCTACAGTTTGATGGCAAATAACATCTGAAAGAACAAAGAAAATAAGCACGTTATTCTCGGAAAACCGGATAAAATAATTAAGTGTCTTCTTCCAACTTCGAAAATAAAGTAAGAAAATGCCCTAGCTCCGCTCCACGGGCTTATTTGTAGGTCGCCAGTCGAAGAACAGCTTAGTTACGGACAAATAATGAACTTATTTCTACTACTAACTTACTAAAGAAATAATGGAAGTATACGGAACGAACCATATAATTATTTTTATGTTTTTGTATCCAGTGTGTATTCAATTTAAATTTCGTAGGTCTTGATGGAAAATTTTAACATTATTTTAATTTTACAATTCGGTACCCACTTTTAAATATTATTTTAACAAAACATGTTGGCAACAACACATGGCGAAACAACGACGTTAATACTAGCCGGTTCTCCTCTTTTTATGCGACCATATCTCATAGTATTATGGTTTACATGAATATTATGCTGTGGGGCATGGCGTCGCTAAAACAAACATCGACGAACATTCACATTCACCTCTCCTGTCGATGCGAGCCGACGTCGAATATCGTAACAATATAAGTCCTGTGGGAAATTTTTCAGTGTTAACAATAAGCTCGTGTTTTATTTCAGGCAAGATTTCGGCACTTCGTTGTTGAGGCAATATCAAAATAATGAGAAAGTTTTGGAACCTGCAGCTATGTTTGAAGTATTTAGGCACGGAATGAAGCTAAGATTTTGTACACTTGGTTTTGAATCCCTACCGTGTTTCCCATTTTTGTAGTCGCAAATATAAATATACCGTAGGCAAGCGATTTAAATATTCACGCATGAATATGTTAACAACAGGTTTGTATTTTCAAATAAAAACCACTTTTCTAGATTGACTATCCTTGCGTTCTGAATGCTCGCTACTCGTGAACATCCGAGTTTTATATCTATAGTAAAGTTTACAGCACCTTGAGACCTTTTAGAAATATTCACATACATATGACCGAGAAAGGGCGGACTTACGACCGAGCCACGAAATTCTGTTTTTGCCTTTCGGCGTGAATATCTAATTAAGCATGTGTGTACATCACGTACTTGTAGTTACATATAAGTTCATTTGTTTTTGAGAGATTAATGCTAATGAGGTACAGTGTGCACGTCATGTGTATATTATAACGCTGTACTCGTGTAATGTGGCAGCCGGACCTACTAATACGTTACTGATCGTGAGACGAAAACAATTAGTGCTAATTGGGCTTTGATCACTCGCAGTTCATTAGAGTATCATTCATAATAAACAATGAATCCAACCTTCTTACAATGCGACCCCAATGTACACTTATTAAGGAAAATAAACGAAATAATTACAACAATGGGTATTGTGCGCCATAGATTAATTTTGAAAACGTTTGGGGGAGTCACAAGGTACATCGATTTGTTCTGAACGCAGTATTGTGTACAGAGGTGAAAGACACAATTATAGTACGAGAAATAGGGACCAATTAGTTCAACCTGGTTTCAGACTGGCTAAAGTAGACTCATCCTTCATGGGGTACTGTTTAAAATGTTACAATAAAATACCTCCCCACATACTCCAACTAAATGAAACGAAATTTAAATCTTGTATAAAACGCACACTATGCAGCCAAGCATATTATACGTTGGGTGATTACATCGCTGATAAAAATGCTTGGCTCAATGCTGGTCCAGCTCCACAAGCGCGCATAAACTAGTTGATTAGCATTCGAAAATATTGTTGGAGCTGCTGAAAATTGGGAAAAAACTATCTTTGCATTGTATAAATTCAATCTGCTAATATTGTATAATTGCAAAGCACATGTGTGAGCACTGTGACCACATACTTTTTATAAAGCTACCATTTACTGGGTACGTCTTTCATTGACTTGAATGTGCCCTGGCGGCTGAGAGTATGTCATGCTCACTCAAATGTCTCGCTGGTGGTGGCGTGTGTGTTGGATCGTTAAGTTCCCTTCAAAATGGTTGAGCTAAATGGTGCTGATCCATGCGTCATGTTCGTGAACGGGCGCCGTCAGTAGGGACTGGTCATCTCTTAGCTGCCACGGCTTATTTTAATTTTTGAATTGTTTCTATATTTTTATTACGGACGCTTTTAACGTGCACGTCTTTTTACATTGTTCTCACATGTATAATTTCAACATGAATGATGTAACAAATATTTTGTAACATATATTTTGATTTAAAAGAGTGTCCGTGGAGTTTCTTGCCCGTTCTTCTCCATAGGAACCTACTACGCTTTGGAATGGGCAACTAGCTTCATTTTTTCTGACTGACCGACGCCTTGACAATTCAAAAGTACCTGTAATTGGTTTATTTGAAATAAATGCTTTGAGTTTGAGTTTGAAAAGTTTTTGCGTAAAATATCCGGTTGTTAGACTTTTGTTTGATGAAACAAAGTTAAAAGTTAATATCGATCCAAAATGCCTTATCTCACCATGATATAATTTCATCATTGCAATTTCTTTTCTTCCTTCCAGAAGTATCGTTTATTGGATGGTTTAAGTCGATGTGCTTAGAGAAAATCAATGTCTCCACAAAATAATATTTTTGAGTCGACGAATTCTAGAGCGATTACGATCACAGTCGATTCTCACAAAAAGGATACAGTGCCTGACGACTACGCCGACTCTATTGACAAAATAACAAATGTAACGTAAATAAGAACTGTCTTTTACATTTTTTAATTCTGTCATAGAGCCGTGAACTGTTAACATAGCGAGCAGTTATGGTGCCGACTGTACTGAATGGTCGTCAGCTTAGCGCTTAAGGATTCCATTTTGGAAGGCTCGTAAATCCGGCCAGTGTCGAATTTATATTCCTGGCTTCATGCACATATTCAATTCTACGATACTCGGTCCGAACTGATCGACATCTGAATAATCACATGTCAGGGTGAATTGGCGGCATGCCGGACGCAAAAGGTAATCCTCCGGTTTTGGCATATATAACAACCGGCACACTTAGTATTCATTACATTAATTATATTTATCATTATGAACGTTCCCAGCTGTTCCGATGACAAAAAACACGCGTTTTACCGAAGTGGTGAAAGATATGGAAATGGGTCGACCAAATTTATTCGAGGATCATAATTGTTGAAAGATTTCCAGTTTAGCCCGGGCTGTTTCCAATGTTAAACATGTGTACAAAATGTATTAGGTTGGAAGAGATTGTGAGAAAACGGTTAATAATTGGTATATGACAATGTAAAATACCAAGGAGCCATGATCATTGGGCAAAAATATTATATTTTTAATATTATGATTTTGTAGTACACACTAGCAACTTATGTAAGGTCAAATACACGTCTGATAAAACTAACAATTAAAAACGACTCCTAAACTCATAACTGCCTTTTTGCCCCGCCTGTCGTGACGCAATTAGCAGCTTTACAAAAGGTCCAGTTTTTCTGTTAAAACAAAGAAATGTGCAAACAAAGTTTCGCAGTCCGTTACCTACATCATTACAGGGTGCAAAACTCTTCATTTGTTGTTCTTTTTTGTCACGCTTTCATTTATTTTGCCGGTGGCCAATTAAATATACAGGAGACGGCGTGAAGTTATTTTTTCATCAGTCAAAGGGTCAGGGGTGCGGCTGCCCAGAGAAGATAAGGCTAGAAATGAGTCATTTACTAATGTAACAATATTAACCAGAATTATTATGAAATATCTTAATAAACTTAATTTATGCCATGCTGAAATTTTAATAAAGACTTAATTAAATTAGGATGGGGGTTCGGCAGGACGTCAGAAAAGTTCTCAGTGTACACAGAAATTGCATTGCTTTTTTATGCTCATTGTTTTGGTACCTAAAAGCCAAGACATTCATAAATACACTCACTGTTGCATATAATGACTTCAAGATGTTAAGAAACTCAAAATATAGAAAAATACATAAAAAGAAACGAAATCCATTCAGTTTTCAGTCAGTCATTCGTTTCATGTTACATGACATTTCAAATTAATAATCTCTTTTAGTAGATTTAAGTTGGGCAGCAATAAAATGGCATTTGTAAAAAGCAAGCAAAACCGAGACACATTTCTCTCCATGTCGTGGAACTGGGCGTGAACTCGTGACGCTCGCAAGATCTCTTAGCTCACTGGCTGCGACGGTGCCAATAACTCACGGAGATAAGCATTTTAAGAAATTTCATATATTCCGAGGATTTGATTTTTTTTTACTTTATCTTTACCGTTTGCCATCGATTGTGGGCTTAACGTTTTGTTCTTGTTCTTCTGGATTTTGTTATTAGAAAATTTATGAATTCATTGTCGGATTTATTCTTAGTAAGTACCATTATACCTTTTACTTCTAGTATTATATTATCCTTTGCCTTTAACAAAGAAGGTAGGTATTATATAGGTAACTGAAAATACATTAGCAAAACATTGAACAGTTGATAATGTATAAATGATGACGGATAAAGCAATCTACTCTACAACATCATTACTCGTCTCGGACATTTTCCGGCCAATTACTGTAGTTCGTTTTGCGTAAATTGAACTTGCGCTCATTAGCAAGCGCACTCTGAAGTAATTCATTCATTTTCTAGTATGTATGACGCTAAGTTATATCATAAATAAAAGGTGACGTTCGAAACCCTGAAACCATATTTTCCAATGTAATCAGGGTACACGCGTATTTCACTGCCCACCCACCTGATTTAATCCCTTAATCGCATCTTACGACACCCACGAGACAAGCTTGGGTGGTCTGATCTTGGCCGGGACATACGGGGACTGAAGACATTATTATATTCCGCACATACAATATATTGTACTATGTACGAAAATGATATAGCAATTCGTATTTCTTTGATAAGGTAACCTTAGAGCTTGATTTAACTCGGTACTTAAGTGTCAATGTCAACATACTTACTCGTATCTATAGATAAGCCCATCTCAGGATACGATAAGTGCTCCAATGAGTGGTTCAATTTATCACAGTGTCACCGCAGTCTGCCAGCTACGTACACTGCACCCACTCACACATTGTGTAGAGTGGTGCAGCCAGCGACACTGAATATACCGGCTAAGTCAGGATTATAACAAATTCGGACTAAGAGTTTTAACAATGTTATTCTTCGTGCCCGTACAATTCCAAATACAGAAAACGTTATTGATTTAGTAGGTACGCTCAAGTACCGACACATCTTTTCCTGTGGATAAACAAACCTATTTGTACAGTCAGCTGCAGATAAATCTCACCCCCTAGCAATGTATTTTTTCATTGCTAGGGGGTGAGATTTCTCTGCAGCTGTCTGTACCTATCAATAAGAAACATCTATAAACATTCCATTTGAAAACTTAATTAGCGCTCACAGTTATTTAGCCATGAATCATTGAGTACATTAATCAACGGATGACGGAAACATAATGAGTCCGCTCCCTTTCACGTCATTATAAGAATTAACAGAAGGAAAACAAGTTACTCTGGCGCCTCGATAGCGGGAAGACTGACAGGCTATTACGTTAAACTTATATATTGAAACAGTACCTACGTACCCTATATACTTATGTATAGGTGTTTAACAGCGTTAATGTAGGGACATTGTTTGGTTTAGTGTCCTTGGAGAATTTTCCATCCTGAAAGGAAAAAGGGTACGACGTTATATCACATTTAAATACATGTTGACTTTTTAATGCTCTAGCAAACCGTATCTTCTGAGTCTCCAAAGGATTTTTATTGAATTTATGATTGAAAATGATAAATACGCACTTGGCTAAGTAAAACCGTGACGTTACCACAACAGCGATCAGTGTGTTTTCAATCTTAGGAAGAAAATTCTAAAAATATTTAGGTAGCATTCAATGTAGGTATGAGCTTTTTCAGCCCTTACATTCAACGGACTAACCCAGTCTAGTTTTCCTTAAAATGAGATGAATATTTACATTTTTGCCACTGTAAACAACTAATTCGCGGACCAGACGTCGCGTCGTCGTGTAAACGAACGAGTGGCCTCCCTAATTGCTCTCTGGAATGTGATGGAGAAGTCTTATTATGTACTTACTTGTACACACGTCTGTGTATGTGCGGGGACTTTCACAAATGTACTTAATGTAACGGCTGGGTAACTCGCGACTCGGGCTCAGGGTAATTATATCAGCTGTGCACAAAGTGTTCATTAGCACCTCTACTTACTAGATTTTACAGTTGAATAGCAAATGATGTTTACGTTACGACGTAATGACGTTTATGCCATTAACAGATTTGTGTGAGAGCGAAACGTCTCCTTTGTGAGTTTCACGTCGAAAGTGTGTTGATACTTCAGCGAACTGTTAGTTACGAATTGATACCGATAATTATTTCCATGTTTTTTTTCTGACATCAATCAAAGAAGATAATTTACCCCAATGGTACCAACCGATTTCCTGTTTCACAATAATCACTGTTTCAAAAATCCGGCATTTTGATTTTGTTTAATTTTAACAGTGGCACTCGCGCAATATAGGCGAATCTAATGACATATCATTCATCAAAACCGGTGCAGCCGTTTAGGAGTTACGAAGGCACATAGAGACCGACATATATACTTACTTACATACAGATCAAACACATACCTTCTTTTTTTGGTTTCGCCGCAGTCGGGTAAAAAACATAATTTTATTAGTTGGCAGTTTGGCCTTTTCAGTGAGATCCAAAGTTGAATTAACATGTTTAAATTTTCATCCGATAAATAAAATGGAACATTATTTTGATAGAACGCGACGTGTTTTATCGGAGTACAGTTAAAGCTCCGGCAGACGCGACACGACACCGGTAGAACAATTTCCGTGAAGTTTTCATAGAAGTTGTTCTATTAGAGTCGCGTCGCGCCTGTCTGCGGGAGCCTTTAGGTGGTGTGTCATAACACAATTTTTTTACTTTAAAACATGCTAGTTAATTGATTCTTTAGGAATAGTTATGCGAAATAGGTAACCAAATATATCTACGTCTATTGGATTTTTTTCAAACTTGCTGTTTGTAATTTGATTATTAGGCTCTGTGACTGTGATGAATACTTAGCCTGCAGAAGCCGCCCAAGTAGTTTCGTTGCTCGATTCTGGTCTTAGTAAATGTGTTGTGCTTGTGGCTGCTATGCTACATCTAAGCCTCTCGTCTGTTCATAGAGTGTACAAACGCGATTAGGAGACTAGTTTAGTCACGCTCTGTCCAGGATCTGGTAGGAATCGGGCTACTTCTGAGCGAGCCGACCGAACTATATATAACTGCATATTCTTGCATAATAATGCCAGGGCCCATACCGCAGGAATAGTACGAGATTATATCAGAGTTGGTATCATCTCCGTTATGGAATAAGCCTGCTAGCAAGAAGCCCGGATATGAATCCCATAGAGCACCTGTGGTATGAACTATAAAGACGAGTTCGAGCAAGAGATTCTACTGCAGAGACGGCCAGCTGAAAAACGGAATTCAAAACATTCCACAACATGTAGTTGTGACACTTATCCGATCTATACCAGGGCCCTTACGATTATTTCCATACGGATGTCCGTATGGAAATAATCGTAAGGGCCCTGGGAATGAAGGAAACTGGGAAAGATCTATGGGAACATACCTACAAAACGTTAAATAAGCACAAACGCTGAGAGTTATCTCCTCCATATAATATACCGTTTCTTAACGGATATTTGGGACAGGTTATGATGACCGGTTTCCGGACTGACGTCATTTCCGAGCCCCTCGCATCCTATATGCTTTCTGAATTTAATGGAAAAATATGGAGCATATTAGGGAGTAAAAAAATATTGAAATATTTATCAAGGTATTAGCAAAATTTTTACTTATCTATAAGTCTGTAAGCATTGCTCAACTATTATTCAGTGAACATTTAAACTCCTGTTTCATATTATAGTGTAGGTAACATAAATTGGAACGTTTTGTCCCCAAGTTTAGGATATATTGCAAGTTAGGGATCGACACAAAATCGGGTTATTAGATTGATATGAAAACTTCGACATAGATAACTTGGCATGGATACCGGCTAAGGCCGCATAAGTTACACACCTATGTAAATTATTCAAGCGAACCAAGTAGCTAGCTTTACTCGTTTTTAAACTAAGATAACTCTATAATGTACGTTTACGTATAGTTATTTAAAGCTTAAAGCCGCGAATCACAAGTAGTTAGTCGGCGTTTGAAGTAGTTGTTAGTTTACGAACATCCGGTGACGTCGAATGTCTCGCGAACACGATGCTAATTAGTAGCAGCAACAACAATACGGATAACATTATACATACTAACACATAGTTTAATGTAACGATATCTACTTATTCAAACACAGAAATAAGACTGGTACGGATTTGCGTTAAGTTCTGTGTAGGTAGATATGAATTCTGAGGATTTTCATTTTATATTTCAGCTAAGTCATCTGATTGATAGACAGGTCGTCGGAGGCAAACTTAGACCATTTTTGTTAGCACGTTTCGTAAAATTATATCTTCACGAAATAATTAATTATGTACAGTAAAAACTAGTAGTGCAATACTTTTTTTGCTTTTTTATTGAAAAATCGAGACACCTGCCAATTCATACAGCCGTAATTGAAACTCTGCCTATCTGCCTAGCCTTTTCCCAACTATTTGGGGTCGGCTCCCAGTCTAACCGGATGCAGCTGAATATCAGTATTTTACATGGAGCGACTGCCAGTCTGACCTCCATAGCCCAGTTATTGGGTAATTCGATACATGTCAGACTTTTGGGCTTCTGACGATCCGTAACGGCTGTCAACGATCCACGAATGACAGCACGAAGGAGTCTCGATATGTAATGGATGGTCGCTCAACCACAAACCAACGGTGATAAGCATAGGTTGACCTTAGATCGAACCATGCGGCTGTTATCATTTAGCTACGAACCCTCTGTACGTAATCGAAACACCAACGAACGTAATAATTATTGTAAGTGCACTCAACATAACTCTTCATTTTTGGCAGCTAAACTATGAGAAAAATTATCCGTCGCTTCGCAAATGCACTGCGAGACAGTTGCTCTATAGTATTTTGAGTCAATTTCTGCATCACGAAAACTTTTGTAATTACATGAACTAAATGTGGTGGATTATAACGACCAACTTTGACCGCAAATGATATTTCGTAGACAAACTATTTCCACATTAAGTATTAACACTAGGCCGCGTGTTTAATTAAATTTCCTTTTCTACACGTTCCGGTGTTGCTCATAAACTAAAAGGTTACATTCGCTAGCTATCCTAGTAAAAGTGAGCATGTGGACACTGGCCCATTTGATTTGAAGTGGTCATTTTTTATAGAGTTTAAAAAGCGATAGGTAAGATATGCAGGAGATCATTAGGTAATTAATGCTCAGATGACGAATATGTAGTTATAAAGCAAATAGAGTAATCTAGCTAGATAAAGGCCATGCATTGCATGTGTTTACGTTCTTTCTAGTCGGTAGTACGTAACACGAAGTTTTCACACTATATTCAATTAATTGCAGCCGAATCCTAGCGCGTAAATGAAAAGTTTAAATCACATAGTAAGTAATAAGTAGCTGAATAACTAAATGTAACTTCACGCAGGCTGCCGTGGTTTCTGTGATATTGTGTTTAAACAACTTAGAGTAGCCGTAGCTTGGGCTTAATTAAATACCGAATTCGAGTGAGGGGAAGGAATAAAGGAAGCTATTGTGCTGCAACACTACATTCTCATCATACTTCAGTGTTCGAGCAACATGAGAGATAATTTAGGTACCTACATACGACTGCAGCGCAGACATTACACGCCAGAATCATGTTTGAATTTCAGACCGAGGGCTGGCACCGAGCTTATTTATATATTTCCAACATTTCGCTGTTCTTGGCATTTCCGGACAGAGAAAAACGGAACAAAACAAAATTTATTCACGCTACTCAACTACCAGCGAATACAGTACACATTCTATAGTGTTATTGGGTCGAATAATGTTATTCGTGTTCTGTATGTAGGCTGAAAAACAAAACGATTACATTATTATTGTGGAGAAACTGAAACTGCTTTGTGATAAGTTTTTGTTTTTACCTACTTGTCTCCGAGTAGGAACGACGATGTCAGCAGAAAGGAACAAACTTAAAAACTTATAGGTGTCTACTTACCTAACATATATATAATCATAATAACATAATTAGAAAAGTTTTATGATGATGATTAGATTACTAATTTAGAAACTGTTTGTTTTGGCGAACTTTTATTTTCCAAGAAAGTTTTCGTTAATATCAAATCAAGACAAAATACCAGGGGCCCAAGTCTAATCCATACTAATATTATAAATTCGAAAGTAACTCTGTCTGTCTGTCTGTCTGTCTGTCTGTTACCTTTTCACGCCTAAACCACTGGACGGATTTCGATAAAATTTGGCAAGGAGATAGATGGCATCCCGGGGAAGAACATAGGCTACTTTTTGTCTCAAAAATAACCCTAAGGGGGCGGATATAGGGGATGAAATTTTGTATGGGAAACATATCATTTCTTAAGTTAGGGCTATGAAAATTTAAATTTATACTTTTGGTAACAAATAAAGAATTACGTATTTCACCGTTTTAAAAAAAAAATGCCTCAAGAGGGTAGAATGGGGGATGATTTTAAAATTCACATGTAATATTGACATTTTTCAGTGACTCTTTTCAAGATATTTAAGGGTTTTTAGTTTTCAAGATATTGAATATAGTCATAGTCCGTATCTTGAGGTTACATTTAGTGTTTATTTCAGTAAAATCGGTCCACCCGGTCAAAAGTTATTACGCATCGGAGGGATGGTGGTATTGATAGCCGGAGATTTTAGACAGACTCTTTTAAACTCTTTTAGGTAATAACTGGGGCATCACCGGCAGATGAAATAATTGCACGTCTAAAGACGTCGACATTATGGGGACATATAAAAAAAAATTGTTTGATTACAATTATGCGAGTACACCTGCACAATGACATAAAATCGGGGCAAATTGCGGCAGCACTTCTGAAAATTGGCGAAAACCGTATAGTAACAGTTGGTAACGGCATGATTACATTAATCCAAAAATTCTGTAATATTGTTCATATCAACAACGTGGATAGACGTTGTTTTTCAGATAATCTGAGCGATCTGCAAACTAATGGAGAATAGAGAATGGTTGGTGGTGTGAAAGGACAATTTTGGCACCGGCGAATGAAACTGTGGCAAAGATTAATGAAAACATTATGTCACATGGGGAAGGTAGGCTAAGGCTGAAAGTGGGTGTTCCAGTTCTATTAATGCGTAATCTTGATGCGCCAAGATAATGTAATGACACACGGTTACAAATTACTCACCTGAGGCGGAATATTGTAAAAGCAATAATCATGTCAAGAATAGTAAAAAAAAAAAAATGTTCAGATTCCCCGTATTCCAATAATTCCGACAGATTTGTGGCGGCATCTACACCGCCACATACGAACTACGCATCAAAGACCTAACGTCACAAGTCCTACATCGCGGTATATGAGTTTACCCAGCGATTAACATATATAAGACTATCCGACATCAATTCTTGGGCAATTGCCCGCCAGACACAACACCCGTCTGGTCGGAGGATCCTCCATTTTCTATAGAGGCTGAGTGAACTTTACACCCTGTTCCTCATACCCCTAAATTGGTGACCCCGAATATGAACGTCAACGCAGCCTTCGTGCAACTACTTCAGCGTGACGTCATCAACATCATTCCCGCAAGCTTTCGTGCGGCGAGTCACACAGCCAGCCAGCACCCACGGCTTCAACGGGTATCCTGACCACCAGCATGCAGCGAACGCGCATTCTTGGTGACCACCCTCAGCCTCATCAGCAACCCGGCGCTGTACCACATCCGACGCATTGGATCACAACGCAGCGCCACCCCGACTCACTGGGGAATCACCGCAGACAGTTCCGACCCACTGTGAACTATGCGGTACCCGGTTCGAACTCACTGGAACCTCAACTGGCACTGGCAAGCAACGCAAGATACAAGACTCAGCCAACTATCGACCTCCGGTCTCCGGAGGGGAGCCGCCGTGGTATAAGAGTTTACCGAGCGATTAACGTATATAAGACTATCCGACATCAATCCTTGGGCAATTGCCCGCCAGACACAACACCCGTCTGGTCGGAGGATCCTCCCTTTTCCAAAGAGTATGAGTGAACTTTACACCCTGTTCCTCATACCCCTAAAGATTTACCTTTCCAATTTAAAAAGAGTGCAGCCATTGTATGTGGCGTGCTCACGAGTATCCAGCCCCCAAAATCTACATGTTTTAGCAAAAAATGGGAAAACCAAAAATGTTGTTTACAGAAATGTTTTAACATAAGATATTCCAGTTTTATTCATATGACTTTACAGATTGGGATAGACGTTGTTCACCTTCCACAGGCAAATGTGTCATATTAAGACTTTCACAGTTTCATACTTCCGTCCATACTATCCACACTAATATTATGCGTACGAAAGTTACTGGCTGTCTCATGTCTGTAACCTTTCTGTAACGCCTAGATATACCATGACATGGGTTATGGGATCTGGGATATATTTTGATCCCGGTAGTATATTCCCGTGGGATAATTTCCGTCCTCCAGGCGGGCGAAGCCGCGGGCAAAAGCTAGTCTAATTTATAAACGTTACAATGGTCTCTCAATGGTGGGTTTTTGACAGATTTGCCATACAAAAACTGTCAAAAACTCACCATTGAGAGACCATTGTAACGTTTATAAATTAGTAGACTTAGGCCCCTGGCTAATATTTTTCACCGCGTCTTCCTTTATTATATTTAGCGTACACTAGTTTTCTTTTAGGCGGCATCTATGTTAGAAAATCGATAGGTACCAACTATTTTATACCAACCGACGTTGTTGATTACTTTTCTTTAACTTTTCTTACCTACATTCTCCCACCAGTAACACGTAGAGCGTCGAGCGTCGCAAAATCAAATCTATTTCGTTTTGATGTCTATCGATTGAACGTTATGAAATTCTACAGGAAATTGCATTTTGCGCAAGCGTAAAATTAATTTATTAGCACTGTCAAGCAATGAAAGATAACAGGGTTTATATACCTTGCTTTTAAACAAAACATAACAGAGTCACAAAAACAAAACAATCCCTATTTTATATCAATGACGATGCCTACCAAATTAGTCAGCGAAATGGGTTCGATTATATTTCCAAAGATACGGAAACAATGCAATTATCAGATAAAATCAGGTGGACTGAGCGGATTCAGAGTATTTACCTTCGTGCAATACGTAGATATTCGGACTTTATGTGAAACCAAAATACCTAGTTACTTATTTATTATGTACGTAAAAAGATTGGCATTATGTTCTGCAAATGGGTAGATTCCACCGGTGGTTCGACGAGCTTCGGTTGAAGGGATTACTTACAAGGCCTGCTTCACAAATAGGCCTCGGTTCAGCCGAGATTAACTTTCTAAATCATTCTTTTGCATAAAATCTTCCGAAAAGATTCTCAACAAAATGTCGTATTTTAAATTAAATATTTATTTTCTGTAAGGTAAATTTATTTTCTGACATGTGGATAATATACATTATGTAGCTTCATTAAGGTCGCCTCTGGACATAGGTATGTGGGAAACCACACAACATATACTAAACATGTGAACACACGTTATGAAGGTTTAACATTTAACAAATAGGAAACTATCTTGAAAGCTTAATCATAAGTAAATAAAAGATAGATCAAAGACTTCATTCATGCTGGCAGCCCGCCCGGAAGAATTTTGAAAGTTTTCAATATTGCTACTATACCTATAAAGTACACAATACCTAGAGTAGCTGTACGTCCTTTGTACTATGCTATATTCGAAAACTGCTAACTCTTAATGGAAAATAAGAAAAAAATACATTAATTACGAGGCTTAAAAACTCTCCAACAGAATTTTGCAGACATTAAAAGACTCTAATTGCCGGCTGGAGATCCTTTGGCCTCATTCCAAAGCGATGCAGCGGTTGCTCTGTGAAAGATTAAATCAATGGAGTTATTAAAAAAAGTTTGATCAAAAATAAATAGCGCTTAGCAAAATGTTACACAGACAACGTAGAAAGGTCGGAAAGTAAGTATTCCGAGTTTGTGAAAGAGTGTGTCTTTCATTGTTGCCAACGTTCTATAAACTTTTTCTGAATCTCTATTGCCCGTTTTCACTAATACTAGGTGACACCCAAATTAATTGCTTAATAATAAATGCGGTGTTGGGTTTTCAACTTTTGGCGTTTACTTAGGTGTCACCTAAGGTTAATGAAAATGGGCCACAGTGCCGCTTTAACGGCCACGCATTGTAGGTACAGCAGGCGTCTTATTCTATTGAAACTCCGTAGGCTACTAGGCTAGGCCAGCTCAAAGTCAAAGTTTTACCACCGACGTGTGGTCAACTATACGCTACATTTTGTCCAGCTTTGTGCACTTATGCAATGGGATCCATTCTTTGACCAAGAGTGTACCGGCTCGTGCAGACCGGCGCAATATCGCGGGAGCGACAGGCAGCGCAACCCTTGTCGCGCCCGCGATATCGCGCCAGTCTGCACGAGCCGTTACACTCTTCTTTTTGGTTTTTATTTTCAGTTTTGTTCTCTCTGTTCTTTTTGGTACGCGTTTAGTAGTATTTAGTTAAACTACAAGTATGTACATAGTAACTAAACATAACATACCTACTTAACATTTCCAGCATTACTATCTGCTTTATAAAGATTGAATTCAGTGGGTAGTTCAAACTAGTAGGTATTAAGGGAAGGTTACCTACCTACCTATACCACTAACTGAACTGCCAAAAACTCATCAATTCGTTGCCACTGTTCGGCTTCTACCTGGAACTCAATAGTCAATGTTCAATCAAAAACTTTAGTTGTAACTTAAATTTAGTTGATTTCCCATCATAAGAACAGATTGGCCGAAATTCGAGCGATTCAGTTACTATTAATGAACTTCTAAATAATTAGATGAACATGCTTGTAGGTACCTCACGATTTCACGAATGGAATGATTGAGGTACCTATGTGATGAGATAATACGGATGAACGCGTTAGATGCACGATTATGTTGACGAGCTGAGAGGTTTAGAATTCCCCGACTAGGGCTGCTGAATCGGAGAGTAAGAGTAGGAAAAAAACCTGCCAAGTGCGTGTTCGACCACGCACAATTAAGCGTTCCGTAGTTGGGACCGAGTTTTCCTTTTGGGGTACGGCATATTTCGTTTCCCACTTACTACTTTATACACTCCCGGACTCCTAAATCGAGTCACCGTGCGTTTAAACATCAAAATACCTAATCTGCCGTAATGGCGCGCCTTCAGTTTGCATACGAACATTTGCATTGGACTCAACATCAATGGAGCCAGGTTATTTTTACGACTAAAACCTAGATTATGCAGTATGGCAATGATGGACGAAGGAAAGTCTACCGAAGACAGGGAGAATGTTTTCAGTAATGTTGAATTGAAGAGAAGGTGAATTGCGTAAGACGCTGGGTTTTGGATTATTTGGGTAGGAATTTCCACCGAAGGACACCTGAAATTGAGGTTGTGACGGAACCACGGCTATCAGCACTAAATAGCGACCGATAAATGAGGCTCATGTGGTACCTTATGCTGAGTTTGTGGGCAAGGATTTCATTTTTATGCATGATACACACAGACACACTGCAAGAAGTATTCGAGAATACCTGCGTGACGGTAACGCAGTAACAGACTGGCCAGCAAGAAGCTCTGATGTGCATCGAACTAAACAATCAGCTCCAGAAACTTTGCAGGAGCTAAAAACTGCCATCTTGGAAGCATGGGCGAACATTACACAGCACGTCATAGTGGCATTAATTAATTCCATGCCGAACCTCATGACAGCCGTCGTTAATCCTCTAGGAGGTAACACAAGTTAATAAATAAACGTTTTCTATATGTAAAATATTGTTTTGTAAAAAAAAAATACGCAAATTTAGACCCTGAGAAACGCGAAAAAAGGTTACTTATTGCAATTTAACTGTTATTTTTTAGTATTCCGATTTATAAGGAGAGAAAGATTTGTACCATGCAGGCTACCAGGAATCCTTCGGTTAGATTCTAACCGAAGGATTCCTGGTATATTCCGTAATTCCTTCTAACCGTTAGAAGGTCAAAAATAAAAAAGAATCTTTCTAATATTGATTGAAGATTCTCAGAATTCCGATTCCTAGTACGATCCACTGCCGGATCCTTAAACAGCTGAAGTTATCGATTTGCTAGTGCATCTACACACATCTCTAGTCATATAAAATCTCTGTGAAATACCGTAGAAGACAGCTAGCTAGGTTCACAACCATCCGCGAAGCTAAATGTTTTTTGAATCATTGGATTGGTCATAAGTAATGATTTACATAACAACAAACTTCCCGATCTCGTTACTCATCCATCACTATTAGTTAATACTTGATCATTAATAACACTATCGACTATAATTAAATAACAACAATTCCCTCTGAGACCAATTTTCGGGATGGTTTAGGTACAATTTGCCAATGGTGAGTAAGGTATTTGAAGTTTCACGAAATATGTGCTATACTTAGCCAAGTGATTATTAAAATATAAAGATTTGATCTCATATTTATAAAAATTGCTAAGAATATAGGTAATAGGTACAATAGGGGGAGTCCGGGAGATAAACCCCTTTTTACTTAATAAAAACCGTACATAAGTGCGAGTTGATCTCGCGTGGTGAGGGTTAATTACGATATGTTACCTACCATGTTTTTTATCCCAAGAACAAACTTAAATTAATTTAATTTAATTACCTATTACCTACATTCCAACTGCAAATGTAAGTGTGTATGCACAATATTGAGAGATCTGCCATGTTATTTTAAAACCATAGACGTCTTAAAGGTTTTCCGGGAATCTATAAATTTAGGTATTTTTGGCTCAGCACTATCGGCGATAAATGGGAGGGAATGGTCAATTTTCATCTATTTTCTTAAATAACTATATTTATTATATCTATATCTTATTTGCTCCCTAAAAGTGACCTATTCAAAATTCAATTACTTATTCACGTTACACACCCGTGTTTGGGTCATAGAAATACATAAGTGTACTCACTCAGTGTACTTTCTGGGTTCGAAAAGAATCCATTGCTAGATGCAATGGTCCATTCGATTCGGAGCAAATTTGGCTGTGACAGACGGACAGACAGACACACGAGTGATCCTTTATGGGTTTTTTCATTCCGACGTGCGGAACCCTAACAAAGATTTAGTAAATTTTAGAATTAATACAACTAATATAAAAAACATAATTTTTCTTAATAGTTGTCGGAGTAGGTATCAAACCACCAAGATTTTTTTTCACGTGCAACCACCTTAAGGAAAGTAGGTAGGTACGTAGAAATAATATTTGCTACATTGATACTCATAAGCAGTTTTATTTTGGTCGGGAACTTTATAACTTTCCATGCTAGGTAGTTTGGTAGTACTTTCTTGAACACATTAGAAAGCGCTCGTGCAGACTGGCGAGATGCGACGGCGCTGATTATTCTACCGTGAAGTTTTCTTAGAAATTGTATTATTAGAGTCTCGTCGCGCCAGTCTGCACGAGGCTTAAATGATAATTTATCTCACGGACAAAAACGATCCACAATGGCGATCGACAAAAAAATACGATATAGACCGTCTGTCGCTTACCTACACATTCGTTTAAAATCAAGCAAATCTGTAGGCAGTACCTACCTATAGACATACTGACATACCTAAGTATCGGGAATTAGATAGGTACTGGCAAAGAAAAAAAAACTAGTAACTAAAGTAACTAACATTGACGCAATGCGGTAAACAAGACAACATAACTCTTTTACACATCTCTCATTTTTCACCAGCGTCAATCGTTCCACAGTTCGTTCATCTTTGAAATCGCTATACCTACCTAGTTAGTTAGACATACCTATGGGAACCAAATCACAAAATAATGAGATTGCTTCACAAAAAAGTTAAATACTCATCAATAAGTAGATAGGTAGCCATTACAGATGTTTATCAATGAGACATTTATAAATAAGACGTGGAGTTTAATTTTAAACGTTGCTTAAAATTAAGTGATGATTAACGTCTGCTTAACCATATTTTTGATTATGTTTATGCAACGAGATCTTGCTTGAATATGTGTTCTTCCATCATTTGTATTTATTAATTATTAACTGAGAGTGCTTTAGACAACTCCTCACGTTTGTCGGCATAAAGGTATCTACCGTACGCTCATCCATGAATAAAATAAACGACTCCTTAGGGGCATCGCCCCAAAACCATGTCTTTTCTTTTCACCTACGTAAATCCTCGACCAATGTATTATTTACTAAGATTTACCACTGCGAACAAACATCTTACTGATTCTACATAGTTGCGATCGCTCCCTGTCTTACGAAACATTATAAAATAGGTATAATGCCCTTTTGTACCTTCAATCATTTTGTGAAAATGGGAATTCATAATTTGTTCAGTGTTGTTATGACCTTATGGAAGTCCAGTCTCCACACGTCAAAAGCGGTGCGTTTGTCCGTCATTTGCAGATCATGCTCCGCTCACTCGGCTCCATAATCCCCTTCCAACCTAACCCAGCCTTTTCGGGGCGCACTGAATTTATAGTTTCGGGCTAGCGTTCATTAGGGATAGAGTGATTGGGGCTAGCGTTATTCCGGGCTGGAGTTATTCGGCATAGGGTCATTTAAGTGTAGGTACAGTGATTCGAACCTTTTTAATACAGCAGGAACCTTTTATGGCGTTTCTGTTGCAGTTAATGGGAGAAGCCTCAAAATGATGTGACAAAGAGTATGTTGAATGATGCTACTTAGCCACCTCATGTACCTACATGTATAATAATTATATAACTAGTAATAAAAATTCTCTAAATAAATGGTGAATTTGCTGTAAAGCTCCTTTAGACACGATCAAGCACGCACGATATACGACCACCCCAATGAGTTGGACCGCCCTGAGCCTGATGTATGAAGTTATGTCACATGAATAAAAAAAACGGAACAGAGGGTAAGCTTCTAAAGAACGTGCAAAATTTTTACCTATTTTGGTAGGGTTGGCACAGGAGGACAAAATTGAATATACAGAACGTATAATCAGCTTACGTCTTATTAATTTATATGCATGATATGCACAGATCCCAGCGTGGTTTAACCGGACTCGATAAATCGAATGAACCCCAAGATTTGCACTAGCCCCTGGAGCATCATGTTTCATGGGGCTACAGAGGTCATTGCCTATCAAGGAGTAGACCGGGTGGCGCGGTAATGGTAAGGAACACGTGCACTTAGGATATGGAAGGATTTGCGAGTTGTACCGGATGCATCCTAGAGTAGGCAATGGAATAATGGAATAGTCATAGATATAAGAAAGAAGGAATAGTTCTGGTCCATCTCCACCGATGACGAATCTTTTGACGGGGTTATGCTGCTTTCTCGCCTCTTTTCTTTATCGCTGTGCTGTGTTATACTTTGCTTTTTTCTGTGTCTTCGTTAGAGGCCACGCTGCTATCTGTTTCAGGTTTTTTATAAATCTCGCTGGCAGCTTGCTAATCTTAGATCGGTCTGCAGCCAGCCGTGTCCATCCAAAAGTTGATATCCTTGTCCAAGTACGTCATGTCCTGTTTTAGGTTGTCGTTCCATGTGTAAATAAGTCTTGGATTGCATTGCTGCGTGTAACAGGTGTAGTTTGCCGCCCCTGTAAACGTGTGCGAGATAGCACATCCTTGTGATTCTTGATGCGTTTGGCTACTGTTTTTACCAAGTCTTTCATGATAACTTTCTATATCTTCTCAGTCTTGACCTGTTTTCTCATCTTTGGTGATTGCCGATACTTTCAAATGAGACGATCACCATTCGATACATGATGAGTCTGGCTAGTTTCCAGTTCATCTTTGAGTTTATTATGAATGGTAAAGACTTTGCGTTTCTAGTGACCTGTTCACACCGTTTTCTAATTGTGCTTCTCCTGCATAATGCAGACTATGTATTTAATTTAATCGACTGTAGGTAGATTTAATCCGTTCATTAACGTACGTCGCTTTCTGTTTAGCTATGGGGTGTCTAATTAGTATTTTTATTTCGTTTATTTGGAGGCCAACACTAGCTATTAGAAGGAATCGTATACCTTAAACCCGTATGTTTAAGGTATACGATTCCTTCTAATCCTTCTAGGTCATCTGTAGGTAATGAAGATGAGGTTGTCCGCGAAAGATAGCACCAGGGGCCTGAGATTTCACGCATAAATCCTAAATCGAATAACGATTTGGAATTCCGAAGGCAGAGAGATTTGCCATACAAAATCAAGGATCTATCACACACGTTAG
Source organism: Eupsilia transversa (assembly GCA_914767815.1). Taxonomy (NCBI): domain Eukaryota; kingdom Metazoa; phylum Arthropoda; class Insecta; order Lepidoptera; family Noctuidae; genus Eupsilia; species Eupsilia transversa. Next base: position 7,827,852 of record OU611880.1, read on the forward strand.
TAGTCCTCCGTTCGAATTTCTTTTCGATTCGAAATTAATTTCGTCTGTATGTGGCCAGCCAAAGGATTCCTACCTATGTGTCCGGCCAAACTTAAATTGAATCTCAACCTTTTGGCCAAACAACGACAAGGTTTATGCCAGAGCCACACGCTTAGCACTTGCCGCAATGTGGGTATTTTTTTTTGAGGTTTAGAATTGAAAATGAAATAAAACACCTAAAAATAAATGTCATTATCATGGTATTGGTTTTATTTAAATTCTTATGTCATTATGATTTCGGGCATATGGGCGCCACGGCTGCAGCTGGCTCGAATAAAGCGTTATCGAGAAGTCCAATTTTCGACCACTTTTCCGAGCAAGCTTTTTTTAGAGGTTTTTACCTCTAAAAAAAACACCTGTTACAAACTTCTACAAACACACAAACGTGGGGATGCATCACAAGTGCTTGCATTGTTCATTTTAAAACCATAGACATATAAGTAAACCCATACACTTGTAGAGTCTGTGTCGTGTACTTGGTGGTTATAGGGAACTTATCATAGTAAACACAGCTCTAACATTATACATTAAGTTTATTTACGTAATACAAACAATAATAATTACGAGTTGAACACAATGCGTATGCGAGGCGCGAGCGAGTCAATAGTCCTGCCTGCTCGATAGGACGTTTTGCGCTGACTATTGGCTGTGTTTACTATGAAAAGTTCCCTATAACCACCAAGTACACAACACAGACTCTACACACTCATACAAGTTCGTCAAGATTTAGAATATAAAAAAAATACGTACAGCATTTAGCAAGCATGTGAAGCCGGCATTACAAGACACAATGTAGCATGGACCATTGTGTACTTACTGTGTTAAATCTGTGTTGATTATTTTTGTTGACAAGTTTGGCTAAAAAGACGTGGTGTCCGACATTTTTTTTTTTTTTTTTATGAAAATCATACAATTCATGGCTATGGCGTAAATTGGTGTATGTGAAATAGAAATAGAAGAAAAACAGATTGTTCTAGAAATTAAATGATGGCTGCACGAGGAGACAGAGGAGTTTCAAGAGTACTAGATAAGTTAGAAGCATCAGTAAACTCTGGCCATTACTATGAGGCACATCAAATGTATAGAACCCTATATTTCAGGTACCGATCAGAAATTTACGCTTCATGATATTCAGGGAAGTATTAGCATGGATTATTAATAGTTTGTTATGATTTTTCAGATACCTAAGTCAAAAAAAATATGCGGATTTACTAAATCTACTGTACAAAGGTTCAACGTTGTTGCTACAGCGTGATCAGCAAGAGAGTGGCGCAGACTTGGCTATATTACTCGTAGACGTGCTGAATAAATCAGTAACTAAGCCATGTCACGAATGGATTGACAAAATAGCAAAGTTATTCGAATTGATGAGTGCTAGTATACCTGAGAGGGAATCTTACCTCACCAATGCTGTCAAATGGTCTATGGACAATAACAAAAAAGGACATCCTTTTCTTCACCAGGTAAATAAATTCATTACTAACAATATTTCCACCTGCATTATTGTTGAAATTGCTTAAATTGGCTCTACTTGTATAAAAAAAATTACAATGCTGGATAAAACTGACTTATTAGATTTGTCTTTGCTGCCATGTTCAGATTTATTTACATGTGGGAAAATGTGTGAACTTTCCATTTGTTTTGCAGATCTAAACAGTACAGCCATTTCTTTCATATCAAATTCATAATCTCATGTATGGCTGGTGTTGGTAGGATTACAATAAACCGAGACCACAATAAACAATACATTGTATTATAGCATTATTTCACTGACCTACTTGTTCATCACAGTAACTTACTAACATTTAAAATTGATTTATTGTTGATGTTAAGCAATTAACTTTTAATTGAAGTTAAAAGTAAGCCAAATAATAATGGTCTAATAAAGTTGCCAGCTGTCCTATAATAAATTTTGTCACACTTGAGGATAAGAGTTATCATTATCATCATTGTGATTATACTTTATTTTAGAGAATTGCTGAAGTTTATTGGAAAGAGAAGAAGTATGCAGCAGCTCACAGACATTTTTTGCATTCATGTGATGGAACAGCATATGCCAGTATGCTTGTGGAACTCCATACAACGAAAGGACTCAAATCTGAAATAGATTTGTTCATTGCTCAGCCAGTGTTGCAGATTCTTTGTCTACGTAATATACAAATGGCTACAGAAACTTTTAATAAATACACAGGCCTACACCCCACTATAAACAATAATAAAGGGCCTCCATACATATTTCCATTATTAAATTTTCTATGGTTTCTATTACGTGCAATTGAACAGTAAGTAAAATATATAAATTTGCAGTAGAATTTCCCTAGGAGATAATCTTGATTTGCTCAGTGGCTTGTTAGTAACATATAAAATATTTTTTCAGGAGACACTCACATCAATTTAAAATACTTAGAAGTTGGTATGCTATAAGTATTAAAAGGGATCCCAACTACTCAATGTATTTAGATAACATTGGTCGCATTTGGTTTGGCATAGAAATACCACCTGACAACAAGAATCCTAATTCAGTATTTGGAGGACTCCTGAAATCTATAATAGGTGAAGCTGATAGTTCTGATGAAGATGGAGACTATGTAGGAAGAAATGCTGCTGCCCCAGACTTAGACTAAATCAGCGGAAGTAAATCAGTTAACATGGCATTTGTTTTCATTGACACAACTGATATCTGGCGCCAATTATCCCATAGTACCTAATCCTATAAATAATGAAGTAAATTGATATTGTTTTACATGTTGACTGTGGTTTACCTCAATACATACTAGTACTGCTAATATACTTGTGCAATGTTCATGTTCAACATCATGATCTTCATAATATTTTATTTTTTTCGTTTATTGGCATTCTGTTTCTTTATTAATATATTTTTAAGTTGTTTTAATAAGCAGTCGTGGTGAGTTTATCAAATTTAAGATTTTCTTAAATTGAATAGGTTTTAGTGATCAAATGATGCTAAAAAAATATGAAATGCAATACAAGATAATTTTTTAAGTGGGCCTCACTATTCTACAATACCTAACTCTCACTAAGGCATAGTTTGCACTTATTTAAATTATGATAGTCAATGTGTCAGACACAATTTATTGCTCATTGTTGACACATTCACTCAATCATTGCTCTTTCTGCATCATATCCTCATTATTATGTGATTTAAGTTTTAAAAATCTTGCTACAAGATAGCAATAAAATCAACAATGAACTATAGTGTTAGAAATGAATGATGTAAGAGGTCAATTTACTGAACTTGCTATGTAAATATACTTTGCTTCTGCTTTGTCATTTTGAACCATTTGTTAGGAAGTTATAATAATATATATTAGGTGGAAAGATTACTTTGTAAAAATTGTTTAACTTTTAATTTATTTATAACAAATTTATAGTCATAAAATCATTATAGATACATTTTATTATAGTAGGTAGGTAATTCAGTTGACAATTTGTAGAAAAGTGCTGGATACTTAGATGTACATAAATGATTAATTATATTTGAATTCCATACCATTGTGAGCTAAACAATTGTAAAACTGAATTATGTAACACAATAATCATAAATACATGGTAATGATTTTAATTGAATTTATTATTGACTAAACTATCCTAAATTATATTAAAAGATAGGAAAATTGCTTTTGTTTCAACCAATGAGTTAAAACCAAATGGAATATTTACTGATGTATCTAACTGTAAAAATATGACATTATGTATTGGTGGATACCCATACATACACAGTATAAAGTATGTGTTTATCTTCCAATGAATATTTAAAAGTAACATTACATTATATTAATGAGGGTATGTCATTTTGTTATCTAAGTACTTAGTTGACAGAATTTTAATATAATGTGACATATGTATAAATTATCTAGCTAAGTAGTTATCATTTACATAATAATAAGATATAAATTTATCACTGTAACAACTTTGCTATTATCACTTGACCCTGAACATTTCCACTAAGCTTATTTATCAAGATCTTCTATTACCAGAGCTGTCATTTCTCTGGACAAATTTTTCATTTTGAGTGTTTCTTTACGGAGTTCCAATTTCAAGTTTCTGGCCTTTAAATCTAAAGCTTGTCTAGCAATAAATTGATTGAATTCATGAACATCAGGGTGATTCATATATTCTTCAATAGGCATCCACTTGCATGCTTTGATTTCTATGTCTGATTTGGTAATTGTTTCTGATCTAGCTTTTAACAATACAATCACATAAATATCAGAGTTCTCAAACATCATGTTGTGAGTATGTCTCAGTGTCACCATTGATTCAAAAGTGGCATCTATCCCTGTTTCTTCTTTAACTTCTCTCTCAGCTGCATCTTTGATATCTTCTCCTGTAATTATGTAAAAGGTAAACTTATTATTGGGTATTTTTAAATAGTAATAGTTTAAAGTTCTCAGCTTACCTCTTTCTACATATCCCCCAGGAAGTTTCCAATGCGGGACTTCAATATAGTTCTCAGCTACTACTAATATTTCATTTTTATCATTAAAAACCATTCCCCCCACACCAAGATTTGTATGACAGGCTGGTGGTAAGTTAGATGAACTGTTAGGAAGCCATTTGTACATCATGACAAAATCTCCACGTGAATGGTGAAAATTGAAGCCTTCCTGTGAATGTGAAATAAACATAAATTATATTAGGCACAAATTGAGCAACTTAAATCAATTTGAAAAAGTAATCTTTGGTTTCTTCTTAGTGATAATAATATAATCAAATACACTAGCTAGAAGTGGCACCCAAGCTGCGTCTTTGATGTTAATTTTGAACCAGATGCACCGTTTATTCAGTTCTGACCAATTTTTTAACGAATCTGGAAATGGAATTAGAGACAAGAACGAGTTAATTTATACTAGGTAGGTATAAGCACTCACTGTTAGATAATTTTTGTAGAATATAAATTGTGAGACAACATTTAAAGACAAAGTTTTCAAAAATGTAATTATCTTACCATTCAACTGATTTAAAAGCTGACTAATTTCACAAGGTTCTTTTTGAGAATCTACTGTGATTCCATTATATCTGTCTGTAACGCCTTCGAATCTTTTAGATCCCATTTTTAATTACTGTTTAAGATAAATCCCGCTTAAAATTTTGAAAGGTTCTACTACTACTTTTAAGAAATAGATAGGTTACCCATAAGTACGTATTTGCTCTTATCAATGTGATACGTGATACTGATAAGATTTAAATAACTAAATGTCATCCACTGATTGGATGACACTGACAAGTGACAATTGACATTCCGCCAGTGTTCCCACCTCAGAACAATAACTTCCCACCTCCTGATTTTGTCACCACAGAGTTTGAAAATTAGACCGCGCCTGTAGCTTGAAGCCTATGATTATTTTGTCGCGCTGCAAAAACGTCTTAGCCTCGCGCTACCGCATTGTGCTTATCTAGTGTGCGTGCTTTTAGTGGTGGCAACAATATTACTGTTAGCCACAATTTTTTTCGATGAGTGCACAGCTTTGACTGTCTATCTACTATATATATTATTTATTTGATGTCTTTGCTTGAAGCCTTTGTAAGCCCTAAAAGAATTACGATCTTTTTCATATTTTCATTAGGTATTCATTAATTTCGAGCCTAAGCCTTATCGGTTATTATAATATTTTCGAGCCGTTTATAGAGTACATACTAATTCGATAAGAATGCTTAAGGCCGCATTCCGAGTTAGGCCATAATCGCTCACAGCGCTGACATCAATATTTTGCGTTCCGATTTAGATATTATTACGATTATGACAGCTGAAGTCTGTCATCAATTCGGAACGCTCGCGAACGCGCCTACAGTGCTCGCTCAACGTCAAAACTTATAACATTACTTATTTCTTTGTGTAAACATCAGAAATTTATTTTTCTTCTTTGGTTAAATGGCGACGGTAGCCAAAAGCACAATTTAGAAAAAGCCACGTTAGTTTATAGATATGATGCGACTCAAAACAACAGCGCTGCCAAAAATGACAGTTCAGTCAACTGTCATTTTTGACAGTGATCACGGTGATATTAGTAAAAGGCATGGTCGGCGTTATCGCAAGATGGCGCATGCCATGACGTTTCAAGGGTCGGCGTTATCGCGCTAACGTTTTTTCGGAACGGGTGATAACACGCTCAAATCGATAACATCGTAACTCGGAACGCAGCCTAAGGCCGCATTCCGAGTTACACCATAATCCGCTCACAGCGCTCACATCAATATTTTGCGTTCCGATTTAGATATTACGATAATGACAGCTGAGGGTTGTCATCAATTCGGAACGCTCGTGAACGCGCGTGTATTGTGTATTGCTCACTCAATGTCAAAACTTTTATCATTACATATTTCTTCGTTTACACACCACAAATTGCTTTTTCTTCTTTGGTTAGGTGGTGACGGTAGCCAAAAGCACAATTTCGAAGAAGCCTCGTTATTATAAAGATATAAGGTGTGACTCAAAACAACACAGCCAACTGTCATTTTTGACAGCGCCCACGGCGATATTAGTAAAAGGCATAGTCGGCGTTATCGCAAGATGGCGCATGTCATGACGTCATCTATGACGATTCATGAGTCGGCGTTATCGCGCTAACGCTTATTTCCGAATAAGCGTTAGCGCGATAACGCCGACTCACGGGTGTTAGCACGCTCAAATCTATAATATCGTAACTCGGAACGCAGCCTAAGGCCGCATTCCGAGTTAGGCCATAATCGCTCACAGCGCTGACATCAATATTTTGCGTTCCGATTTAGATATTACGATTATGACAGCTGAGGTCTGTCATCAATTCGGAACGCTCGTGAACGCGCCTACAGTGCTTGCTCAACGTCAAAACTTATAACATTACTTAATTCTTTGTATAAACATCAGAAATTTCTTGTAGCGACGGTAGCCAGAAGCACAATTTAGAAAAAGCCACGTTAGTTTATACATATTTGCGACTCAAAACTACAGCGCTGCCAAAAATGACACTTCAGTCAACTGTCATTTTTGACAGAGATCACGGTGATATTAGTAAAAGGCATGGTCGGCGTTATCGCAAGATGGCGCACGCCATGACGTCATCTATGATGTTTCATGGATCGGCGTTATCGCGCTAACGCTTATTCGGAACGGGTGTTAGCACGCTCAAATCGATAACTATCGTAACTCGGAACGCAGCCGTAATCTGTGTGCCTGACAGATGACACTGCTGATAAGTGACAGACAGACAGTTGACTGACAGTTCTCTGTTCTGACTTCTGGTTCTGATAGCTTGTTTGTTTCTACTTGTGTAATTGTGTTCTGTCTGTCTGAGCGCTGTGCACATTTTTAAACCATCACTGTGAAGTGTGAGGAGGACTTTGAGACTTGAGACACAGTTTTCTGCATATTCCAATTTATACGGTTTTTCATAAATAATGCAGTTGTAATCAATTATAATTATGATTATTAATAAATTATTATTGTTTTGTACACGCCTTAACCAGAAAAGTATATTCCTGAGGTAGGTGGCCTCTAATATAATATTTATTTAAAAGTATAAAAAGCCTACACAATAGTCAATACATAGGTACAACAAACCTAGAACCTAACAAATTATTATTGATCTAAGCCAAGTGCAGCACTGTTACATTGTAGACTTATTTACATCCTGAACCTGTCTGTCATGCTTTGAATAAGATAGCGTTTATGTACAGCGGATACAGTGACATGATAATTATTACTGCTATTATGCAGGATTAAAAGTACCTACATTGAATTTGTATACATTTTATTTCAGAAGACATCCCGTTTGTGCATACTCCACTGACATATACAGTAGAGTATTTAATGGTGCTAAAGACAGATACAATGGCATCACAATCGACTCAAGGAAAGAGAAATTCGATGTGCAAAAGTTCACTGAAAACCTTGAAGGTTTGTTACATTTTTTTTTTTACAGTTAAGTACTATACTGGGCAGGCTGAGAAACTCAAACCAAGCAATCAAGAGAATAGGACAATTTTGTTTACATTGTTCAAAAGTAACACAGGGAGTTTAAAAACAATGCTGGATTTGCGAATCTTTGGGGTGCATCAGTAGATTTTACATCTATAACCATTAATGTTTTGATTCAGACATTTGACAATCTATGAATCTAGAAATAGACAAACTTATTTGTTATTTGGCTAGTTTCACTGATTGCTATATACAGTATTTATTTATTTGTAATAATGATATATACTTCATTGTACCTTTCTCATGTATAAACTGTAAGTAATATTACATTATTTTATTTTTTCAGGATCATTGTCTACTTGGGCATCACAAGGACATAGATGTATATGGTTCAAGGTCGACATCAATGATGCTTTCTGCGTTCCTATTTTAGCACAGGTATGATATTTTTCAAAGTATTCCATATATATATTAAGTTTTTCATTGAAGTTGATTACCCATTTATTATTGTTTTTAATTAAGGCTTGCTGTTCTTAGAAAGGCTTTAATTTCCATCATGCAAGAGATGGCTTTGTGATGATGTACAAGTGGCTGCCTGGGGATTCGGAGCCAAATCTGCCTCCTGCTTGCCATACAAACCTTGGAGTTGGGGCCATGGTGTTCAATGGTCAGAACCATCTGCTGGCTGTATCAGAGAAACACTATGAGTATCCACATTGGAAGCTACCTGGAGGCTATGTTGAGAAAGGTACCTGACATATTATGTTAACTCATTATGAGATAATAAAAACTTTCAAACAAAAACACGGAAAAAATGTTTTTTAACAAAAGTCGGTGGCAGAAAACGACGAAACTACAAAACCAAAGACACCAACTTCCGAAATTATAGTTATTTTTCCCTTGGTAGTGTTCTTTTTGTAAGTTTTTTTGTTATAAAAGTTTTTATTTTTACTTTTTGGTTGTAGTCTACACAAGTTCATATACTTACCACTACTTGATGTGTAATTAACAGTGGCAGGCAGTTCTTATAATATCATCGAGAGTGGAAAAAATACGTATTATTGAAGCTGACTCAAGAACTACGCTAGCAAAGTTAGTAAGGTTGGTTTTCCTCTCACACTACCCGTCTGCGCTGATAGGTCGTTATGAAGCATTTTTTTAATTACGCCGACCACTCGGTGCTGATGGTAGTTAGCGCTCGGTTCCAAGCGTTTTCATTTCTCCTACTCGCCAACCGACAGCGTCGTCCATCAAGCGTGAAAGAAAAACCAGCCTTAAATTTATAAGGGACCAAAAGAAAAAATCGACCCAAAATTTACAAAAATATCAAACAAAATATACAGACGAATTGAGAGCCTCCTCCTTTTTTAAGAAGTCGGTTAAGGGACTACTCACATTTATTCAGCTCTATTCAGCGTTTGCCCATAGAAAAAAACGATTTATGGAGACGCGTACGCATCCGTTCAGCTATCCGCGTCTATTCAGCTTTCGCGTCAAACAAGTATAAAATGAGGACAAATGTGTCATTATCATGCGAGTGCTTTAAATAGAGTTTAGCGCTGTTCTGCCGCGTTCAGTGCAGTTCCCACGTGTTTAGCGCTGTTCCGCCGCATTCAGCATCGAACGCGGCGGAACAGCGCTGTACACAGATGGTTCTCGACTCGTTGTCGACAAGTTGCGACCTGCATAGTTCCTTATTGATTTATTATTACATCAGTATGCACGCAAGGATTGAGAGAGTTCGGACGTCTTATAAAGTAATTATAATTATTTTATTTTTACGAAATAAAATGATGGACGAAGAGAAACTTATATTGCTAGTGCAAAAATATCTCTATGTTTAATTTTATCTATTTCTTCTGCAAGAAGCGAAACGATAAAAATATCGCACATAAAACTGTCCATCTTGAAGGCACAATATACTAAATTTGCTTTTCTCATTCTTACAACGCAGTACGCGGCTGATAGAAGCAGAACTGTATAAGTGTGACCAAAATCGTTCAGCGAAAGGGGCTGAATACATGTGAGTAGTCCCTAAAAAGTCTAAAGTCCACTAAAGCAGTCTAAAGTACCTACACTGAAAAGTAATGTTCTATCCTATCCAAACGCTTTAAGGCAAATGCACTAAAGGAAATCTAATGGAGTTGTTGGCATCAATCTGAATTGAACTAAATTATGTGGTACCAACTGCTTAAGACAGATTTTCTTGTTTGAAACTGATTTCTTGTTCTAATCAGTTATTTTTTATAATTGTTTTCTTTCGTAATTGCAGGTGAAGATATTATAGATGCTGCTGTGAGAGAGGTGAAAGAAGAGACCGGAGTTGACGCTGTGTTTGAATCGGTTGTCACATTTCGGCATACACACAACATGATGTTCGAAAACTCAGACATTTACGTAATTCTTATGATGAAGGCTACGTCTGTTAAAATTGTACCATCACAAAGAGAAGTAAACTTATGCAAGTGGATGGAAATAGAAGAGTATGTGAATCATCCGCATGTGCATAAATTCAATAGATTAATAGTAAAAACTGCTTTAGAGTACAAAAAACGAAATTTAAAACTTGACCTACAGAAGAAGACCGTCAAGTGGGCGACACACGTCAGGGACATGAACTTTTTGGTTGTTGGATGGAATTCAATTGATAAATGAAAATAATTATTTATTATAATGTAGGTAGGTAAGTATGTAATTGTGAATAATATGTAATAATATGCAATAAAAAAGTTGTTATGTTTTCATTCATCTTTATTTTGATAGATACCTATAGATAGAGCAATAGAAACAGACACAAAAATATATTTTTCTTTATTGCCATCACAGTTAAGTTACAGAAAATCTTTATTATCTTAAAAAGTATTGCTTATTGTTGTTCATGATTTGCTAGGAAAGTCTTTAGTGTTCGAATTAGGGCAGTACATGGATTTTGGTAGGATGATGCGCTGGATTTCCTTCCACGATATGAGCATGGACTTGTTTTTCGCCTTGGTTTGGGTATTGGCCTGGAAAATAAAGTTTTATTTAGTCATCCATTGTTTGCTAGCGACCCGCCCCTAATTACTTACTTAAAAAATCGAGATTTATTATGTAAAGGTTTTAAATTTACACATAAGCCTTCTGGAATAAATTCTCGTAATGTTGGTGAAAATCGCATCAAAATCCGTTGCGTAGTTTGGATGAACAACGCGGTTACACAGCAGACACGAAAAGCGACTTTTATTTATATTAAAGAAGATACCTATATTGTATTGAGAGAAATGTACCGGAATAAATCTCATGCAGAACTGCCAGACATGTACCTAACACCTATTTGTACTCGATACAAATATTTGATCCGTGCGGGAATCATCGAACACACGACTCGTAGCGAAGGAGCAAAGTGCTCTTCCACTGCGACAACCAGCTGCTGCGAGTCTGATGATAATGAGTCATTGGCGGTTAGCGTCGTCTAGATAGGTAATTCTCAGAATAGCCCTTAGACAATTTTAGATTTGAAAACTTCCGACCGTGAAATATATATGCAAGTGAATCTTACAATACAACTCGTATAAACACAAGTGCATGGTAGTCGCTATATGCTCATTTTTAGTGAGGTGTAGGTATGGTGTGCAGCTATAAAATCGGCAAAAGACGTGTGCAACTGTGCAAGTATTTCTATTTTGCCTCTGACTACAGTACCTACCTAAACATTTTATAGGCTGGTATGACGGCTCATGCAGACCGGCGTTATATCGCGGGCGCAACAGGCAGCGCGACCCTCATCACGCCCGCGATATCGCGCCAGTCTACACGAGCCTTGAGGCAACTACACCAGGGTTCAATTATTAATTCATTTACCTACAATGATCGATTTCAACAGTTGGATATTATGAATCTGTCATTTTGTCTATTCTTCCGTCGACAAAACCCGTTTCTATTATGGTCATGCTACGCGTGCTGGTTTCAGCTATTATCACAGTAAAGGTGCAAATGAACTGCTTCAATGATCTCACATTATTATCTATTAATCACGGTATAACAAAGGATTAGAATTTACATGATTAGGTAATTATCTAGAAATGGAACAATTATCGACTTGAGTAGACGATAAGACGGCTCATTACAATTGCTTAATAGGCTACATCCTAGTACCTAATAGTTGCGGCCGTATATCCTGACAGGAATATACTACAGGGTAAATTTTCTCTCTCTTGTCTTCAGGGACGAAAAAACACGAAATGGCAAGTCGTTTTCTTGTTAGATATGGCACTTTGGCACGTCTATGTACCTAATCAGTTGGATTTTTGTAAAATAGGTACCGATTTACTAATCTTACGAAATATATAAGAAGAGTACTAAGATACCTAACATTTTATTGACGTTAGTAGGTACCTAAGTAACCGATAGGTATACCTATACTTTATGGTGCTTCATTTGCGTAGGTATACCTATTTGTACCTAATGCAGTTTAAGGTATGATTTCGACTGCACGCAGCAGTGCAGAGCTGCCGCGTACTGAAAATCAACAGATTCACTCAACTCATATTTCAAGTAACATCACTAACTACAACGGTCGTTGACTCCTTATAAAAAAATCAGCATAACTTTTTATTTTTATTTGATCGTATTTAGATATCGATACCCATCACGTTTATGGAGTTTCGCTACCAAATATACCCTTTAACCCTGTTCAGTACAGAATTTTTAGGGGGTCTACACTCTAAGCAAGAAATCCGTGGGTTACTATCACTTAGCACATGAGATTAGTTCGGGTCCCGAACTAAGAATTAATGACAACACGATTTGACAGTTGTCCTTACGATCGATGTAGGAGTAGGCCTCCTTCCAAAGTATCGAACTACTTTCGGACGGATCCGTATCTTCGTTGATGAACTCGGAGAATTGAGAGTATGCCTCTAGTTTCGCCCAATAAGTAGTTTCATCTCAAAAACATCCTGTATAATAGGTATTCTCTCCAGTGCTATTTATTCATATATACCTACGTACCTATGCCAAGTGGCGCCGTAGGGTGGATTGGCACCCCGGGCGGTTTATATTGAGCGTAATATTTTATTAATTTCAACTTGGAAAAACTTATTTCTAAAGAAGCCACCGAAACACAAATTGTTAAAAAATAACTCAGGGATAGCGCTAAACTTGGAACAGACTCAGAATAGTCCCGTTTTATAATGAATCTGAGAAGCTCCAATGTAGTCCATTGAACCGCTTCTGGGGCAGAAATGTTGGCGGCTGCCTTATGGAATCATTCCATGAAGGTCTTCTTCTGGTGATTCAAGGTTTTAGGCTGAATATTACAGAGGGAGAGTTTGTGCGCATTCTTTGCTTGGCACCCTGGGCGGAAGATCAACCCCCCCCCCCCCTTATGCCGCCACTGCGTATGCCTATCTTCTCTGTGTTAAAAAAAAGAGAATAAATATATTAAGGAGAATCAATCTTGAAAGACTTGAATGATTAAAATGAGAGGTACCTGTCTATAAAAATAGGGTGTAGCACAAACCAATATCTAATCGCAGAAAATCAAAGTAAGTAGGTACCTACCTACCTACTATGAAGTTAATTGTTCTCGATCACAGCAATAATCTAATCTAAATTGGGGTGTACCCCGCAAGATGTTTTTATACCCATAGCTTTAATACCTCCATAGAGTATAGGTACTTACCTATAGGTAGTGGAATGGTATTTGATAGTTTTTGCGCAGGAAGGTCCAGAATGATGACTTAGGTACTGGTAGGTACTTAAGTTAGGCAGTAGGTAGGTACCTATTCCTGATATTTGTTTTACATTTACGTAGCGGACTGGATTTTGAAAGTTTCGTGACTGTTTTATAGTTAGATAAATTAAATTAAATAATAGATAATATTATTTATAGAAAATATAATAATATTGTGATACAGATAGATTACCTAAAACAAACAAGTAATTTCTTTTAAACAGTAGCTATCCGTCTTTTTATCAAGTTGCCAAAATCGGTTACAGAACTTAGCGATGGAAAGTTCAAAACCCATTTTCAGTTTTTTTTGTTAAGTACCTTGTACATAGGTACCTACGTGTTGAAAGGGCAACACTGTCCTCCCATATCTATTAGCACTAATATTTGGATATATTATAAATAATTATTTTTTAACGTACCTAACCGTGGAGTTTCATGCCGGTTCTTCTCCATAGGAAACGACCAATTGCAACCGTGCACCTTATAGCTTCTGATTTTTCATAAGTGCCCTTGTATTAAATAAACTAACCATTGAGGGAAACTTAGTTTTTTGAAAAATAAAATATTTGATTTTGATTTTGCCGGTCATAAAAATCACTTACGATGGAACCACTGGTGGATGATACCACTGGTTAGTATAATCAGACAGGTAATTACCTCCTACCTATGACAAGGCACGTGAAACGGAGTAGCTCTAGCCCAAGCTCGACCCCATGTTTCTAAAGATATTAAGATACCTAGGGTAGGTGCTCCAGTGAATGAACACACCCCAGTGAATGAACAAAACGGAGATTTTAAAACAAAATAAGAAATTCAGATATTTTTACCAAACGTAGTATTTTTTTTCGTAATTGCAAGTCCTTTTTCTATTAAAGTGGCAAAAGTCCTTTCGTACGTCACTTTTCATTTTCAAATGACGAGCGTTTAAAGTTGCCAGTGTTGGTGTTACTGTGTATTTGTTCGGACAAGAATTTAGGACTCGGGTAAGAAGCAAAATTTTTGATTTCACATTGTAGCCGTAATTGAAGTATGTACTACAAGTTATTTATTTAATCGAATAAAGGATAGTTGTACTATATGTCTCAAATTGATTTCATTGCCATTTTGGCCAGTTTTAAGTAAATTATTAGGTATCCCAGCATTGGAACTAAAAATCGTTTGAAATCCGGTGAATGAACGCCCGTTCATTCACTGGACAAACGTCAATTTCATATTTTTATTAAAATACGTAAGATATTATTATGCCATATGATTCATGTTTTGGGAGTAGTTTTAATAATAGATTTCTGATCTTTAGGCCAGTATTGGGACAGGTATGTTCATTTATTGGTTCTTAAAATCTAGTGAATGAACTAACATTTTTATCATGTTCAAATATTATTTAACATAATGAAGATGGGACCAATAAATGAACACAATATTTTGAGCTAGATTTCATCCTTTTAAGACCTATATTTTATTTTTATATTTTTTTATTATTATTGTCCCTTTACATTACCATGGGTTCCAATAAAAATAAATACGAAAGGTTTCGTTATACCCAAGAAACATTGGAAAGAGCTCATAGGTCTATTGCTCATAGAGAACTAACTATTAATAATGCAAGTAATGTTTTTAAGATACCAAAATCCACCCTAATTAATAAATTCAATAATAAAGTTCTCTTGCAAAAAAAAATGGGTCCTCCATCCGAACTCAGTGTGGATGAAGAGGCTAAGATTGCTGAGTGGTTAACCGGTCAAAGGTACAAAGAACATAATATTGAAATGATAGAAGATGAAAAGAGAATAAAAGAAGAAGAGAAAGAAAATGAAAAGAAAAGGATAGCAGAGGCGAAAAAAAATTAAAAAAGAAGAAAACAGGAAGACGAAAAAGACAAAAAGGAAAGAAAGATGAAGAAAAGCCTTCGCGAAACTGTAACACTAATGAGCACGAAAAAAGCTCTGAAAACAATAAAAAACAAAGAAGTCACATAAAAAAAGCTAAGCCGGACGATGAAATTGAAATCAATGAGGCTATACGCCCATCGAAGGATTTCTATGGAAAATATGTTATTGCAAGATTCAAGACAGAAAAAAGAGTGCGTCATTATGTAGGTAAAGTTCTTATGGTGAACGATGAAGAACAGAAATATAAGACAGATTTTCTTCGAAAAAAATCTGTATGCGATAACATATGGAGTTTTGTAAAACCACACGTACCGGATGTGGCAGAAGTAGATTTTAAGGACATAGAATGCGTGTTGTGTGAACCTGAAATATCTACACGTGGCTTGATCTCTTTTCATAATATTACATTTAGAGATAAACAATTGAGTATTGAGATATAAAAATAAAAAAGATTAAAAGTCCGATTAATACAAACGACTGTATTGAGTCAGATTATTGTGATTCTATACTCCATAGGTTTAGGTAGTTAAAAAAGGGTAAACAAAAAAAACCACGTGACTCATAGATGCAAAACCTTTTATTTCAAATGTTAAAATCATATCATTTAAAGTCACATAATAATAGACTCTATTCTGAATCTGAATCTGATGAACTATCGTCACATTAATAATAAAGAGTACAGTGGTATCATCTATTATTTTGTCTAATTGAAACATTTTCTGTTCTTCTTTTATTACATTTCCCTCGCAATTTTTCCAATTCTCTGCAGTTACATTAGCTAAAGGTTAACCGACTAAGCGTAATACCTGCCACTTCCGTTGCCAGACTAGGTCACAGTTGTACTCTTCAATTTAGCAACGTTATCTAATTCGTTGTATTTTCTAAAAGGTTTGGGGTACCTGTCTTTTTGGGCTCTTTATAAGAGGCAGATTACAAAATATTATATTATTATAATAAATCTAACTAAAATATTGTGCTCAAGCAGTTACATCTACGAAGAGTAGTTTAAGAATAAATGATAAAGTTGAACATAAAAGAGGAAACTATTGTGTGATCGAAAATAAGTTTAATTTTGTTAGAACTTATTTTTAAACAAGAAAGTGTCAACTATAAAAAACCCTTTTTACGATTTGTTTACCCTTTTTTAACTACCTAAACCTTTAGAGTATAGTCATTCATTAATTACTTATTACGTTTGATTAAAGTTTAAGTAAAGTTTGGTCTAAGTTTACAATTATGTTACCTAGTTAGATACTGGGTTTTTATTTGTATATAAATATATTTTCTTTAAAATAAAATATATTAACGCTAGGCGATAAACTATAAAGATTTAATGATTAGGTAATAGTTTGAGGACATTTACTTTTTTTTTTTTTTATTGTAAAATTGTTAGTGATGTACCAGATTTTGAGGCAGAGGATTTATGATTGTTTATTAAGTTGATTATTGGACTGCATTTTTTATAATAATTAGGATTTGTTTGTATTATGAATTGAACAAAAATTGTGTTCATTTACTGGGTTTTATTTAGTTCATTTACTAGAAAAAATCGTTCATTTACTGGGGTTTTAGGGTATTATTCAATTTATTGTTAAATATCAAAGAAATTATACAGGTTATGTCGTAAATCCAACTTAAAAAATATTCTTGAATATAATGTTTTTACAAAAATATAGTTTTGCACCGTATTCCTTAGAGGCAACATACTGTAATATTTTTTTGAAGTTCGATGATCGCTTAAATGTTCATTCACTGGAGCACTTACCCTAACACATGCCTTTCAATCATCCGATTTATCTATTTTGCATTTTGCACGTGTGTGCTTTCACCGTGAGTATATATGGCCGTTTATCTGAGTTCACGACTTGAATTAATAACCATAATAAACGTTTATTTGCTACGAAACCTACCACAAAAAAGATATTTCTATTTCTCACATAAGTTAATTGAGAATAATTATCTCTATTGTAAACTTACCTGCTTTCCTATTTACATATAGATTTTCATATTTATTAAGCAAACAATTAGTCTTATCTTTGGCGAATTCAAGGCATTATTGTGTAAAACATGTAATTAGTGATAGGTTTGTGTTCCTGTTAGTTTTTGGTATTTAAATATCTAAGTCACTCCTAAATTATTCAGGTGTTATATTGCCGAAACTTCAATTTTAGCACGTTGTCCTTAAATCTATATCAGCATCTCTTCATTGCGTAACACACAATCAATCACAATCTAAATCATTTTGAAGGATAGGTATTGCTAATTAACTGCTTCATAAGTCCAAAAAATGTGTCTGCTCAACAACGTAAATAACGCAATGAATGTTGTTGAACTTTCAAAATGAAACAGATTGTGATTAATCGTGTGTTACACAAATAAGGTGCAGGTTAAATAGTTATTAAGCCTGACTGTACCTTTCTCTAAGCCATAAATTGAGATAGGCGTATCCGGTTCCGGTACGGTGAAGCGCTATAAGCCCCGCAGCGTCATATCCGCCCCAATCCGGCAGGTAGTGGGGATACGTTTGCGCAGCGCGCGACGATATCCGTGAACCTCATTGGCGTTCGGAAATCCGAACGGTGTAGTCGCGTTTAAAAGTAAATCGTTACTTTTAAAAAGGGTGTCCTACTTTTTAGTGTTAAATTTTAATTTTTGTTTGAATAAAATTAATTTGTGTTAAAAATGAACTCTTTAGACGAAAATATTAATAATATTAGTATGGACAATGCCCCACGTGCTCGGTCGCAACCTAGTGGTTCGAGCAGTAGCAGCGATTCTTCTTCGACGGCGCGGAAAAGGAGACATCGTAGGCGAAAGGAGCGGCGCCGCCGTACAAAGCTAAGTAAATTAGAGGACGCTTTTGAAAAACTAACCGAAAAAGTATCCTCTTTGCAAGATCTTATTGTTAAGAATAATACGCAATCGTGCATGTCTGACAGTGAGTCTATTCTATATATTCCGAGCCCTACTGAACTGGATAATGAATTAAATAAAGAAAAAGGGATTGATTTTAAAATACAAACTACCCTCAAGTCGCAGACATTACAGACAAATAATACGCATCTCGAATTGCTTAACAAATTGCAACATTTTAACTCGCCTGACTGGGCTCAAGTACGTTATTCTGAAGTACAAAAACTTTATAATTCTACCCCAGGTTTTGTAGAGCTAGAATGTAATGATGTGGTGAAAAATTTCGAACGTAATCGTTCGTTAGCGGTCGTTGAAAATTCTTTAGCTGCTATGTCACATGCTGTTATTTTGCAAAACGAAGCATTCCAAAAAGGTTTATGCCAATTCATTTCATGGGTATCCGAATTAAAAAACCCAACGACCACTGAAGACATTACTTCAAAAATCAATGAAATTTTTGCCGACGGGGAATACCAAAAAATACAATCGGATGTATTACAAATGATATGCGGCAAACGGGCTGATTTAGTGCAACAACGTCGTGATAGCATTTTAAATTCAGTGAAGGAAAGTTGTTTTAAGGAATCGTTAAGGAAAATACCCCCGTCCGCTCATCATTTATTTGACGATTCAAAATTTACAGATTTTGTAGGAAAACAAGGGGGCGTCTTAAAAATTTTTCAAGCCGCACCCATTAAATTATCCTCGCAGTGTAGGTCGTATAAACCTTCTGTTCAAAGAAGGGACACACAAGGAGGTAGGAAATATATAGTGCCTGTGCGCAACAGTGCAAACTATCGCCCATCCACTAATAGTGGCTTTAATCCTGCGCAAGGACGAAAGAGAAAGGCAGAAGAGTTTTTTCGTCACACCGAAGATACACGGTACGGTAAGAAACGTAGTACCCTGGGACGGCGTGATAAACGAGTCGATTGACTATCATCAACGTTTTCAAGCCGGGGGAATCAAACATCGGGTAAGTGTCTGGAGGAAGTTGGGGGCACCATTATATATACTAAAGCTAATATCAGGCTATCGGATCCCCTTTTTATGCAAACCACCGCTTGTTCATCCCCTGAGGATCCCCAAAAGATTTCACACAGTAAATTCAAAAGAAATCTTAATCCAATTAAAGAAGCTAGTAGATCAAGAGGTGTTAGAAAAGGCTTCGTTAACTCCGAGCTTTGTCTCAACAATTTTTCTGGTTCCAAAAAAGGAAGCGACGTCTTCGTTTCGCCCGGTCTTCAATTTAAAATTACTAAACAACTATGTCAAAATAGACAAATTTCGATTGGTGAACATGTACAAAGTACCCGACTTCCTCCAACCACAGGATTGGTTAGTGAAAATAGACCTCAAAAACGCATATTTTCACCTGCCAATCGCGCCAGGGCACAGACGTTTCCTCAGATTAATAGTATCGGACCAACTTTGGCAAATGACCTGCCTCCCCTTCGGTTTGGCAACTGCTCCGAAGGTTTTTGCCAGCCTGACGAATTGGATCGCGCAGATCCTAAGAGACCAAGGAGTGCGATTGCTGGTGTATCTCGACGATTTTATCCTGGCGAATCAGAATCGAGAAACTCTGCAAAGCCACGCGATCTTAACGGTAAGACTGCTGCAGTCCCTTGGCTTTGTAATAAATTTTCAGAAGTCTGTATTGACTCCTCAGCAGTCGATCGAGTATCTGGGGATATTATGGGACCCTTGGAAAAATGTCAAATTACTGCCACTAGCAAAGGTTCGCTTATTGCAATCGAGAACATCGAAAATGGCAAAAGCCACCAAGGTAAGTTTAAAAGAAGTCCAGAGTATACTAGGACTTTGGAATTTTGCCAGCTTCGTAGTCCCGCGAGGGCGCTTGAATTCTCGGGCAATGCAGACCTTCAGCAATTCCCTATTGCGGAAAAATGTAAAAGGTCGAACACAGATGCCTGTCAAGGTAATTCCGAATCTGCAATGGTGGATACAGAACCACAACATGGCTTCTCAACTGCACGGTTCACCTCCAACTTATTTCCTTACGACGGATTCGGCCAAGACAGGTTGGGGCGCGCAGCTCAACAACGAGACCTTATGTGGCAGTTGGTTAGTTGCTCACAGCAATATCTTAGAGATGTTGGCAATTTTGCGAGTCATTCAGGTAAAAGGTCACCGAATGACCGACACAAGCTTATTAATTCAGAGCGACAACCGCACTGTAGTTTTTTACCTGCGCAACGAAGGCGGCACACAGTCACAGCCCCTCTTAAACCTAACGTACGAAGTCTTAGACGAAATAGATCGTTATCGGATACATATGTCGGTATATCACCTTCCCGGTCGATACAACTACGTAGCAGATCGGCTGTCAAGGAAATCTGCCCCGACAGAATGGCATTTGCTTCCCTGTGCTACCGGGAAGATTTTTCAGCATTTCGGAGTTCCCGAAATAGATCTTTTTGCGTCGCGGACTGCTCATGTTGTACCCAGGTATGTGAGTCTGGATTTAGATCAGGCGGCTGTTTTCCACAATGCCTTCGGTCGCCCTTGGCACTACAGGTTGGCATGGGTATTCCCACCACCGTGCCTAATACCCAGAGTATTAGCGCACCTGAACCAAGCAACCGGCAGGTACCTGGTGATAACACCCGAATGGGAGAAGGTCTTTTGGAGAGCAGATCTAGTAGCTCGCTCCATGCGCCCTCCCTACCAGGTGAGGGGTTTGGACCAAGTCTTGATAGACACAACAACCAATCGACCGCCTCCACAAGTTCATCAATTGAATTTAAAGGTGTGGCTAATACAGGGTGGTCATCGCTCGTAGATTCTTGGCAGAAAGATCAGATAGATATTTTAGAAGGTAGCTGGAGGAAATCGACCTTAAATACTTATAAGCCGGCATGGTTACGATGGTGTAAATGGTCACGTGATAATAATGTGAATTCTATAGATCCATCCCCTGAAGATGTGGCTCGATTTCTAACTGATTTGCATCTTAAATTTAAATTTGCGTACAATACAATTGCAGTACATAAGTCTGTGGTATGTACCTTTTGTCGTCCACCTAGTGGCTTCTCATTAGGTTCTCACATTATTATAAAGCAAATATTAAAAGGTATTGCATTAAAACAGCCACCCAAAGCTAAAAGTCCTATTTGGGACATTAATGTTTTAATTAGATTCTTAATTGAAAAAATTCCCTCCAAGATGTCATTATTTGAAATTTCTAAAAGAACTGCAATTCTCCTTTTATTGTGTTCCGGGCGCAGAGTCCATGACCTTACATTATTGAGTGTAAATAAGGAAAACTTTGTAAGGAGTGATGATTCTATAGTATTTTGGCCGATTTTTGGGTCCAAAACTGATAATATAACTTATAAGCAGTCCGGTTGGCGTTTACTTAAAGGCGAGTCAAACTCTAACATTGACCCAATTTATTGGATTGACAAATTGTTAGAGTACTCTAATGGTCGAAGGGGTAATATTGAGAGCTTATTTATTAGCACACGTGGTGAACCCAAACCAGCTACACGCACCATCATAGGGGGCTGGATTAAGTCATTGTTAAAACAAGCTGGAATAAACACTAGTCCAGGTAGTGTGCGATCGGCAGTAGCCTCGGCTAGTTGGTCAGATAATATTCCCATTGATCAAATTTTAGAGAGAGGAAATTGGCGCTCTGCTTTGACATTTCACAAATATTATAAAAAAGAAATCCGGGATTACAGGTCTACAAAGGAACCAAGTTGTTCAAATCAGATCAGTAATCTGTTCCAAACGGTAAGATGATTTACCTAATCGTAATATCGATGTATTGTTGTAATTAAAGTCATAGGAACTAATTCTGTTGATTTAATATAAAGTTGAACTCTTAAAAAGTTTATAATTAATAAATAACTTTGTTGATCACATTGGCGTTCTAATTTAGTCCCAATCCAGCAGTCGATAACAAACACTTCTCAATTTATGGCTTAGAGAAAGGTACAGTCAGGCTTAATAGAACAATTTTACCTAAAAATAAAATTGATATTAAGCATACTTACCTTTCTCTAAGCCAATTTATATTTCTGTCTGCTGATTCTTAATTATAAATGTATGTGATTGACATCCTTATCAATCACTGTAAATTGAGCCGCAATGAGGTTCACGGATATCGTCGCGCGCTGCGCAAACGTATCCCCACTACCTGCCGGATTGGGGCGGATATGACGCTGCGGGGCTTATAGCGCTTCACCGTACCGGAACCGGATACGCCTATCTCAATTTATGGCTTAGAGAAAGGTAAGTATGCTTAATATCAATTTTATTTTTAGGTAAAATTGTTCTATTAGGTAGGTACTTGGCAACTGAAACACTAAGTAGCACCCGCTTTCTGTAACTAAAACCAACGATCTTATAAACTCATGCTAAACTTCAATCTGTATAATAAGTCCATGAGTGGAACTGATTAAGCGCCGTCTAGTGACTTTTAAAGGGAAACGCAATAATTCCCTACAAAATGACGTAAGTGAACGTAAAGTCAACGATACCTACCTACGCTATGTTTCTCCAAATAAATGCTGTCATTAGGAAAGTTGATTCATTCATAGATACATTAATTCCGGTCGGAATGAGTCCCACCCGCTGGAGATTATTGGAATCTTATCTCATTGATAGACAGAAGGTATTGCGTTAAAGGCTCGTACACACTGGCGCGACTTGTTGCGCGACGCGACACCCGTGAAGTTTTCTTAGAAATTGTATTTTTAAAGTCGCGTCGTGCTTGCCTTAAACCGTGGTGGTCATTTCGGACCTGAGTTTACCCTACAAGTTGGTTTCTCACATTGCTCACATCAGCCTTTGCGAAATGACTACAGGTTGGTACCTACATATTACATGAATACTTAACACGAAATAGTAATATTATGTAAACGATTGCAGTTGTGGCACGTCCAGCGTCCAACTCATGCAAACACACACACAATCAAAGAAGACATTGCATAAGTAAACAACTTTTACACAAACAAACGGTAGTAATTGTTATCATTCTGCTAGATTTATTGGTATAAGTATAAAAGCAGCATACAATAAAATACTAGACCTATGCACCTAAGTCTATTTTACTTGTTAAATGGAGTAACCACATATCTAACCGAGAATGAAAGTACTGTAGGCCGCAAGTCAGTGGTAACAAAACCAGTTTAGGGTGGCCTCTCATTCTATTGAAAATACGTACTAGACTAGGCCAGCTCAAGGTCAAAGTGTTACCAATGACACGTGAAGCCAACTGTACCTCACCGTAACCAAAACCGGACATAATCTGATTCGACCTTGCATTTGAAATTAAATGTTACATTATTTCGATAACCATTATAAGTTTACAATAAGTAACTGTTTTATAGGTGAAGGCAGCGTCACGTATGGGTACCGAACTGCTTCACTTACTAAACTAGGTTCAATTACGTTCAACAAAGCAACGATAGGTACGCTTCAAGTTATTTTGTTTACAATAGTGTTTAAAAGGTATTAACTTTGATAACGTGATTAGTGGTGCAAAACGGGTTACCAAACTCACTTTAAGATTCAAACACAAAAGGTTCAAAGACACAACAACGACAAGAAATGTCTGAAATGTGATTTCTAAATTGATCAAGCGACACTCACCTGAGTTAAATCCACTTCTTTGTACTTCATGGTGAAATACATAGACAAACTCAAAAATATTAATTTTAATGTGATTGCTACAGACACCACTATTAAAAACGCGTAGCTCATGATTATTTTTCGTCGTATAAAGTTTGAATTAAAATTCCACACGGTCGTGAGTCGCCGGACAGTGTTCAACCAAAACTGCACAAGAACTACTTACGACATCTGAGCGTTTGTTGTTTTTTTTTATCGAAGTCAACCTCAACGCTGCCGTGCGGTGACGGTGAGTCACAAGTTAACAGAAGCGTCTGTAGTTTTCAACATTGTCCATTCGTATCCAAAACATTCAACAACTATGTAAGGTGATCTTGTAAGATGGTCGTTTTCAGTATGTCGTGTGGTGTAATATACCACATGTGGTTAAGATAAATCGAATGGTTTCTCGATAAAAATCCTTATCTATTGATTAGAAATTAAACACGTTGCGTCGTGATTAGAAGAAAAACGATTTGAACCGTAGATGTTGTAGGTTTTGATAAAAAAAAAAGTATTATTAATCCGGTAATTATATTGAACATAGGAAAATTTAAGTTTTAGTAGGGATACACAATTAAAATAAATAAATTAGTAATTTTGTTTGTCAAGAAGAAAAAATATCACTTAGGTACATAATACAACATAGTACCTAAAAGATTTAAAAAATCTAAAACCCGACTGCGTAAAAAGTGAACTTAAAAAAGATGGAAACAAGACGACCTATTTCTGTCTCTGTTTCTGTCTTTCTGTGTCCTATACATATTTTTGTAATTACTTTTTAAAATCCTTTATTTTGATACCCCGACGATAGATTAGTGGGTTTTCTTTTTTTGAAACCATACATTTTGACGCCAAAAATCCGCCATTTTTATTTTTTATAATTTTAATAATAAACCCAGTGACACTCGTGCGATATCTAATACTTAGACGAATCCAGTGACTTAGCATTCATCAAAATCGGTTTAGCCGTTTATTAGTTACGAGGGAAACATAGAGACGGATATACATACATAGAGATCAAACACATAACCCTTCTTTTTTCCTTTCGCTGCGTTGGATAAAAATACTACAGTTTTTGTGTAGATAGCAAAGTCTACATCGTTTCCTATGTCAGATTGCGTGCCGCGGCCCCGTAATAGGATTCGTCCATTGTCCATATTAATGATTATATTATTAGTCTATGTCTTCGCAATAGGTACTATATCAACAGTTACGGTTTAAACAGGTGTATATAACTCAGCTATTGTTATTGCAAAACCCTATCGTCACGCAAGTACATAGTTATTTGTGTGATTGTAAAACGTTTACTGGCGAGTAATAAAAAACATTTTTAACTCGTAGGCCTGTCCATTTTAAGCGATTAAATTCATGTTGAAGGATTACACTTAGAGCAAACCACTTCAAACAGGTCAAATATGCCAGACTGCCGGGTACCTGCAGTCTTGACCTAATATTAACGTGCACTTCAATGACAGAAGTAGTGACTGACGAATATCCTCTTGGCGGGCATTAACATTCCTTCGGGCTGCCGCTCCGTGAAGGTTTGCGGAAACAATTACGATAAACTCGGAAATGGATGGATGGACAAATACGAAGATACTTTTTTACTGTTCCGTACCCGAGGCGTGCGAAACGGAACCCTATTACTAAGCATTCACTGTCCATCCCTCTGTCTGCCAGCGGTATCTCATGAACCATAATTGGTAGACATTTGAACTTTCATAGATTGTGTATTTTTATTGCCGCTATAACAAAAAATAATAAACAAAAACTTTTTTTCTTTAAATACAACAGCCTTCCAAAAAGACACTAAAAAGTCGGTGTCGTTGGTTTTGTAGTTTCCTTATTTGCCACCGACTTCCGAAATTAAAGTTATTTTTCACTTTGTAGTGTCTTTTTGGAAGGCGGTTTGTATTTTTTTGGAAAAAACGTTTTTATTTATTTCTTTTTAGGGGGTCGGTTTGTTATCTAAGTTACAATAGCCTAATGGCAACTGCTCATCACCTTTTTACAAAATATTGCTTTTCTCGATGCAGAGACGTTTAATTTCGAGGAGTTCTCCTGGTACCTGAGCATCAGCTCCACTTCACCATAATACTATGCATTGTGACTAGCGCTTTTCGAGAGCAAATGCACGAGTTACTACTATAAAAAATATCCAAATCGCTATAGGTGTGCTAATCGCTATATTTGAACAGTTCTCTCGATTTCTCCAGGATCCCATGATCAGATCCTGACTTGATAACAATGGGACCACCTGGGAGGTATACACTTTCAAACAAAAAAATAATTTTCCAAATCGGTCATAAATGACGGAGTTATGACGTAAATTAAAAAAAAAACATACAACCGAAAATTGTTTTGCCTTATTTTGAATCCAATAAGACGGTCTTATTTTTAATTCAAATTATTTACGTTTTAAAATTCAAAATATATACGGTTTTAAAAACGTTTACGTTTTACGAAAGTATAAAAAAAAACCGGCCAAGTTCGAGTCGGACTCATACGAAGGGCTCCGTACCGCCTTACAATACTTAGCAAAGAAATGAAAATACGAAGAATATTTTAAATCTTAAATTTTTAAAATCGTATAGATGAATTTGTATTTCATAATGATACTGTGAATTAAAAAGTTATTTTTTGTAGTTGTCAGAAAATGGCCTGTGACCTCATATCTGAAGTTGTGAAACCTAGATTAGTCACGCCTGATTAAGGAACCCGCTTACAGTGAAGATAAGTAGCAGATTGTAGAAAGTCTGCAGTGTTTGCAAGCTGCCCCTTTTTCACAGCTTTTTCATAAGTAAAAAGCGCGGTGCTGATGTAAACAGAGTTTACCCGGCTGTACTCAGGAGCCCTGAAACACTATCCTCAAGACTCATTTGGCGAGTGGTGGACTCGCCCAAAGTAGAGCCTCGTTTGGCCATCACTCGCTCAAAGTGTTAAAGAAGTGTTATCATTATACAGCGGTAAAAAAAATCAAAGTTTGATTAAATTAGAACGGTGATTGGTTTATCTGGTGATTGGTGATTGTGATATCTGACAAATTATTCATAATCTTTTTTTGCCTACAAAAATCCATAATATGCGTACCTATTTATCTAAGATTTAATTCCTACTTAGGTGTGATAAGATACAGCTATTTATCAAATAATATATAATTAAGTAGCTCTTAATAAATAAAAATCTGCGTTTTCAAAAAAGAAATACTTCGCTTATAAGTAATACATAATATAATACTCGACGTACGTCGAGTAATCGAGTTGCACAGAAACGTGCACAATGCCGATGTAATAGAAGAATCTAAACAATACATTTATTTCAGTTTTTTCTAGTTCCAATTTAGTTTTAATATACCTAGCTTTGTTTTCAAATCCATCGATTACTTTCAACCGATGATCGATTTAATTATTTAGTATTGAATTTTAATTTATTTTATGCATGTTCCTATTGTCTTGTTCGTCACGTAAATTTCATGAATATTCTCTTGAAGATGGAACGGCTACGCCGCGCCGCGATGTAATCAACGAGTCTCCAAACAATGTAATCAACGCTCACAACCAAATATTCTTGAAGGTCATTCCGGCAATTTAAAGTAGCAAAAAGTGATTATTCGCTAAGTATGCTACGTTTATTTGAGATTTGCTTTGTTTATTTCTTTATTACGCCTATTTTAAATAATAATAATCTTCATGGACTGGCTTTGGCCGTAAAACGATGAGACATGGTTTTGATCATGGGCTCTCGTAATATATCAAAAATGTTTAATCGGGAACTAATCGAAATTGTTTTATGGACAGGAATCAAATCTTAATAAGCAATTATTAGTGTCCAGTCTAGCCGCCGCGTAGTAGGAATTCTACTCGTAAAAGGAATGAGCGTAGCAGGATTGGTACGCGTAGAGGAAATGTTACCCAGTGCTACGTGTCTATTCCCGAGGGTGTTAATAGTAGAACTAGAACTAATAAAACATTATATGGGTTGCCCCATATAATGTCTCTAACTAGTATATTCCTGTGCTCTACGATAAATCTATATTAGTTATGTCGAAACGACAGATTACTAATTAATGTTTAACGTCGTGCAATCATAAAACTTGCGAATATAACAGCAAGCAGCTGTGATTAATTATAACTGTGATTCTCGACTCTTGATCAGAATCAATCACTCGTTTTGTTTACCTACGGGGTTGTCTTACAACGTGGTACTTACTATACAATATCATTGTTGTAAGCTTATAGGTACTAAGGTCAAAACTAAATATTGACTGTTACTTGAAACGGAAAGGGACCCAAAAGAAGATCATTTAAAGATGTTTTATCAAATAAGCGTTCAGTTATGTATTATAATAAAGTCTTACATTATAATGAGTAAATATCGGAGTTTCTTAATGCTACGCGGCCTGTCTTGTTTGGTTTTCCGAAATCTCTGCGAGCTGTTGTTGGCTGAGCGAAGGGCTGCCACTCAAGCGCACGATCGTGTCGTACAGCGTGACCTGGGGTTGCAGACTCATGCGGTGGTCCAGGACAGACCCCAGCGTTGATAGACGAGTATCACCCTGGAATACATAATATTAAGGTAATTAGAGCACATAGGTTTATGGAGTGTATACGTTTGTAGCATCTACCCATTAGGAAATTTAGTTACTCTTTTACTTAAGACCTACATACCAATACCTATTGGAAATAAATGATTATGATTAAGCCTCTCTATGCCAATATAAAACCATCGGGTTTATTAAATAGCGAGCTCCTGTAACTTTACATCAAGTTTTTTTCAATTGATGAAACGATGCTATGATAATCAGCTTCTGCCATTCAAGAAAATGAAAAAAAATATGGTTTCGTGTTATTTTATTATTCGGTTATTTATCATAGAGGTTATAAATACATACATAGTTACATGAAAGAATACTCCTTGATCGAATGTTGATATAAAAAACAGACATTAAATCCACTTTCGCTGGCGCCGCTGAAACTGCACTAACACCATTTTGAAATAAGTAACAGTGCTAATGTATTTACGCAGGCATTACGTATTACAGATAACCAACAAAGGGGTTCCGCCAAAATTGCCCCAGGTCCGGCGCAAAAGAAATATATCTCAGATTTCAGAGTAATAATAGTAGAATTATTGTAAAGTATCGCTATTGCCATATTCGGTGGCTAACATAGTTTTTTTGCCCGGTGAAGTTTCATAAGCGCTAGATGTAAAAATATCTGTTTTCTGTGCTTAACTGTCGGAAATACGTCACTGAATTGACTAATCGGGGCGCCAGCGCCGCCGCCGCCTAGCGGCGCTCGACTGAGTCTACATAACATAACGCTCGACTGGGGATAAGCAGAGTTGGTCGGCTATAATTTTACTTGAACTGCAAACGGTTTTTAACCGACTTCCCAAAAAGGAAGAGGTTATCAATTCGGCTGAATTCTTTTTTTTTTTTATGTGTGTTTGTTCACAACTCCGTCATTTATGAACCGATTTGGAAAATTATTTTTATGTTTTTAAAGGGTATATTTCCCAGGTGGTCCTGATGTCATCAAGTCAGGATCTGATCATGGGATCTTAAAGAAATCGAGGGAATTCTTCAAATATTATAGGCACACCTATAGCGATTTGGGTATTTTTTATGGTAACTCGTGCATTTGCTCTTGGAAAGCACCATTTTTCACAGATGCCTACCGGAACTACTCAATAATAATTATTGTATGGGTTGCGATTCGATTACTTTAATATGTTTGCCAATCAAAGCTAGCGGCGCTCGACAGAGTCTAAAACATAACGCTTGACTAAGGGATAAGCAGAGTTGGTCGGTTATAATGAATTTGGTTTTTCTATTGCGCAATACCCAACACTACCCATAGTACGCCCACAGTAGTTAAACTATGGCTGATAATAAGGAAGAGACAACTACCCCATCATATTTTTATATGGCATACCTATGTGAATATATTTACAGTATTTATATAAAAATGTAATACAGTTTGCTTTATACTTTTTGCTTATGTACAAGTATTACAAACCTTCTATACGTGCAGCTTGTGGGTGAAGTATACGTAGAGGGCCTGCAACGTCCTACGCGTTCAGTATAATTATGGGTTTAGGATGTTGATGGGGCTTCCGCGCACAGATGTTCGCGGATACCCGTGTTGACGATTTTCATGCCATTTTGAGAAAGCGGGCAGCGTCAATTATGGGACAAAAAAACCCCAGGCCCGGCGCAAAAGAAATGTATCTCATATTTTAGAGTAATAATAGTAGAAATATTGTAAAGTATCGCTATTGCCAAATTCGGTGGCTAACTTAGTTTTTTTGCCCGGTGAAGTTTCATAAGCGCTAGATGTAAAAATATCTGTGTCGGAAATGACTTAGGAGGTACCGACCCACTAAAAAAGGAAAATACAAAACCAAAGACACCGACTTCCGAAATTAAAGTTATTTTTCACTTTTTAGTGTCTTTTTGGAAGACGGTTGTTTTTTTTTTGTTGTAAAAAAGTTTTATTTATCGCTTTTTAGTGGGTCGGTTTGTAATTTATCTTAGTTACAATAGCCTCATGGCTCATCAGCTCATAATATGAATTGTGACTAGCATAAATTGATTGGCAAACATATTAAAATAATCGAATCGCAACCCATAAAATAATTATTATTGAGTAGTTCCGGTGGGCATCTGTGAAAAATGGTGCTTTCCAAGAGCAAATGCATGAGTTACCATAAAAAATACCCAAATCGCTATAGGTGTGCCTATAATATTTGAAGAGTTCCCTCGACATCTCCAAGATCCCATGATCAGATCCTGACTTGATGACAACTAGACTACCTGGGAAGTATACCCTTTAAAAATATAAAAATAATTTTCCAAATCGGTTCATAAATGACGGAGTTGTGAACAAACACACATACAAAAAAAAAAAAAGAATTCAGCCGAATTGATAACCTCTTCCTTTTTGGGAAGTCGGTTAAAAACCGTTTGCAGTTCGAGTAAAATTATAACCGACCAACTCTGCTCACCCCCAGTCGAGCGTTATGTTATGTAGACTCTGTCGAGCGCCGCTAGGCGGTGGCGGCGCTGGCGCCCCGATTAGTCAATTCAGTGACATATTTCCGACAGTTAAGCACAGAACACAGATATTTTTACATCTAGCGCTTATGAAACTTCACCGGGCAAAAAAACTAAGTTAGCCACCGAATTTGGCAATAGCGATACTTTACAATATTTCTACTATTATTACTCTAAAATATGAGATACATTTCTTTTGCGCCGGGCCTGGGGTTTTTTTGTATGGGATTTGGCGGATCTCCTTTTCATAGAAAGGAGGAGTAAGCTAAATATTTGTGACTAAGGGTTTTTCAAATAAGCCGTAATACCTAATGATAGTTTTTGAAACAGATACGCTCTTGAGCAGAGACTGCGAAATGGCAAACGCCAATGTTTTATTTTTTCAAACTTATTTTTTCATTAACAAGTACAGTATGAAAACAACGAGGTTTCTTATTATAATCAAACACATCTTGATTTTTTTAAGAAATAGAAACGGTTTGATCACAAGCCGCCACGTAGCAGGTATGCTACGCGTAGCAGAAACGCTACGTAGTGCTACGAGTCTATACTAGAGGGTGTTGCAGAACGCAGGAATGCTATGCGTTTGAAGGAATGCGACGCGTAGAAGGAATGCTACGCGTAGTAGAAATGCTACGCGTCGTAAGAATGCTACGCGTAGTAGGAATGGTACGCGTAGAAAGAATGCTACGCGTAGTAGAAATGCTACGCGTCGTAGGAATGCTACGCGTAGTAGGAATGGTACACATAGAAGGAATGCTACGCCGTGCTACGAGTCTATCCCCGAGTGTTGCAGAATGCCATGATAATTAACAAAATAGTCCAGAAAGTCCATTGTAGGTGACCCCAGGCTAGTTCTTATATTTTCATTATACCAGGCTTTTAATAAGTCACAGCATGTGGTTTTTAGACGTTTTTATTGTTACTGCAGTCATTCAACTTTTAATTGACGTTCAATATCACTACAATTAATTTAATACATTTTGCTATTTTAAACATTAGGTATGTATTTAATGTGCTTTAACTAAATATGCATAGTCACAATAACATTACTGCTCCTACTCAATTACTCAAATAATTTTAATACTTTTCGTGAACAACTAAATGCGTATTGACAGTATTCGCCATGCTTTGTTTTTGCAGTTAGACAAACCAGTAAGTACGTACTGGTATGTTACGTATTATTCGGGTGGATGTTTTAGGCAATCTTCTATGTGTACGTCAAGTAAATTAAAATTAATTACATACTACTCCATCGTCAACTTATCATCTGATAATATCCTTTCGAGGAACTCCAATATTCTCTGTTCAGATTTCACGAATTGGACGCATTACTGTCATATGAAGAAAATTAAGCAGTCATACATTAAAATCAAATATAATGTAGAATTTATTACGTAAATGCTCAGAAAAATCGAATAGAGTATGCTATCTTTAGGTAACGTATTATATAACGTAAGTATAATAATTTCCTCTTATGAACCTGCAATATAAGACGTGGGTCGCACGTGGGCGGTGTAGAAACTAATTGACGCTAACTGACGATCCAGTATTATTATTAGACTATGTTATAGGTACGCAAGTTTTTGTAAATAGATCTCACAATAACAAATGCGATGGCCGATCGAGTTATGGATGGAAGGATAAGCAAAAATCCTAAATGGTCGTATATTTTGAGGCACGTTATCAAAGTTATTTTTATTAATTAGTGAGCTTTATATTCATCATCGAAGAGAAGATTAATTCTAGAACTGATATGAAAGTTAGTATTGAGTTTTCTTAAACGAATAAAATCTGCGCAATTAAAACGTGCAAAAAACTAACTTTGGACTAGGAACACCTTCGCTTCCGTAGATTACAACATTAAATTACCTCAGCTGCTCCTAACTTCTTTTCCACGATTTTACCAACCAGATAAATAGCAAGCATTATCGAATATACCACAAAAAAAAACATGATATGGATTAATTAATAACACGACTTACCTTGCTTTTAGAAACCATCAATGTGTATATTAAAGATCCAATTAAAAATATTGTATTTATTATAATTAAGATGCCGGCTACTATTATGAACGCCGCCATTTAGGAACACAAAATGTTATGCACTTTTTTCAGTTTCATGTACGTCCTCTGACGTCTGTACCCTAAGTGCACCGCGTTTATTGTGATTGAAACGAATAAAGCACTTGGTGGTCACACTTGATTGTTCTCTAAATCATCAATCAAATCGTCATAGAACGCTATTTGGTAGGAAATCTAGTTAGGTAAAAGATGTTTATCGTCCAATGCTGGAATTGTATATGATTGTGAATCGCTGTTTTATCAGTATTGGCATATAATACTGTGTTAAGTGTTTACGTATAATGATTTCATAAAGTACCTATGTACATACGTTAAAGCGATAAAAGTGTTAATCTAGAGATTATCAAATGCGAGATTAAAAAACTAATTAAAATTCAGATATCTTGAATTTTACCTTAGTCATTCGGGGTAAAAGGACGCAGTGGGCAACAGGAAAAACTTTGTGGAAGTGGAGCATTCGTACTTTTAAAGGCAAGTTGTTTATTTTTTTAATTTTACTTATTTAACGTTAACCTCAATAAGAATGTTTTTATCTATCCTCACTGGAATTTCATCTGATAACAATTTTTGCTGTAACGGCCGAATGGGGTTAAAACACAGGGGCAATAAAACGCACGTGTCAGAAAGGGGTCACGTGAAAACTATATGTATAGGTAATGATATCTACTTAATTAGGAAGCTTTGGGTCTCAGAATTGTTACTAGTTATTTACTGTGTATGAAAGTACCTATATGAGTAATATGGTGTGTAGGGAAATGATTTTATGAAGAAAAGTACAGTAAGAGACTAGGCATTTATTTAAATGAGGCTTGCCAGTTAAAAGAGAAAACTAGTCACCCGTTCCAACACAAGGTTATCATGGAGAAGAAGGACAAAGAAACTCCATGGCAGCTTGTTTTAAAGTATTTTGTCTTTTTTTTACATTAGCATAAATTATTATTATCACATTGATTTCTTGGACCATTTCTCAAACTTATAACAACGTATCAACGGAAAGAAACAGGACATGCGTATTCCTTAATTTGATTAAACACTTATATATTATAACACTACATAAAAGTATCGTTATCGGCAATAACATTATAGGTAGTTCATCTTTCACCGCAGTTGTATCAAAAAGTTCCCAGAATTGGTGGGTACACGTATTTTTATAGTCTGCCAATATTACTTACTGTTACACAACCAAATCCGTAAGTATATTAATTAGAATTGATATCCTTTATTGGTCTCTATGTGAAATAATTTAGTGATGTGATGAGTGATTTAATGATCACTGGGAATTGGATCAATAGTTGTGCCATTGTCCCCCAGCGGTGGCTATAGGGAATGTTAAAAAATCCGTGTAGCTCTTCACCAGTGGCAGTGGTGGATGAATGGAAACACTTTGAAAGTTGTTTCGCTGTCCCCCAGTGGTGGCCAGACAGGTGGTGGACATCGGGAATAATCGACCTTTATGTTTTATGAATGTAAAGAAAATGTATTACTTATTATTTAATCGCGTTTCGCGTAGTTATAAATACTTTTTCCTTATTAACACTAAAGAGTTTCTCCAAGTCAGTTAGTATGGATGTCAACTAGAAAAAGGTAGAGATGTCAAGATGACATGAAAAATACAATATTAAAGCCCTACGCAGACCGGGACGGTATGGCAAGGGATTTAAATTTTTACCAATGGACATTCAAACGTATCGATATAGAAATACAACATAAATTGCTATGCTTTAAAATGATGCCATGGCATCGAAAGGGATTTCGTTGCACGGCATTGAAAGACGCGCCACAGGTTCCAGTGGCGGGATGCCGTGGCGAACTGCGGTAGGCAACGGCATGCCGAGGACGCCGCCACTCGTTGTGACATACCGCGGGGTGAGGCGGGGGTAGAGAAGCGGGGTTGCATACCATATTCGCCCGCGTCTCTGTCGACAGTGTACGAGAATTTATCATGCTTTGTCGTGCCGCGGCACGCCGTGGCATGCCGTGGCACGCCGTGGCATGCCGTGGCAAGGCGCTGGAATGCCGCGGTATCTAAGCGGCTAGTGTGCGCTGACTGACGGTAAAATTCTTTGCCATCCCGTTCCGGTCTGCGTTGGAATTAATTTTTTGTTGTCAAATATTTTAATAATTTTATTAGAATGAGAAAAGACATACTTAGGTGTAATAAAATACTTTTTCAACACACTTGCTCGTAAAGTGGCTCTTATTGAACCGCTTTTAGGTTCATAATGCAGTGTATTAAACACGCGCGCACAGATAACTATTTACTAGTCGGAGTAAAAATGTTAAAATTCATGGTCTTCTTTTTATTTTTGACACTATGTTATTTAGCAAAACATAATCCCTATGATGAAGCCTTTCGATCGGTATGAAAGCTACAGGATGATTATTTTTCTCGTGTAACGGGTTCGATTTCCGGTTCAACCATGTAATTATTTAAATATCTATGTATGCAGTTTAAATAGTTTTTTAATTCAAATAATGTCTTCTTTCAGTAAAATGTTCCATCTACAATATTCAAGGTACTTTGCCTCCATGTGGCTTAACCCTGAGACGCCCCTGTATAATAAAAATGAATCGCTAAATGTGTTGCTAAGCGCAAAACTTGAGAACCGCTGGACCAAATTGGATAATTCTTTTTTTGTTGTGTTCCTTATTCTCAGGAGAAGGTTTTTAGGTAGGTAGATTGGTAGGTAGGTAGGTTGGTAACCTAGGTAGGGTTGTTAGGGTAGGTAGGGTAGGTAGGGCAGGTAGGGTAGGTACGGTAGGTAGGTACGCCGTAGATAAGTACTTAGTGCTACCCGAGCGAAGCCGGGGCGGGCAGCTAGTTTGTCATATTTTTTATTTCATAATTTTTTAAATATAAAATGTGAAATTACTCGAAAATGTTTGACATTGGCATAGGGGTCATGAGGGGTCTTTTGGTAGCAAATGACCTCTCCTACATCCCCTTAATGGATTGCCAACATATAACCAATAACCCTGTATATTTGTTTGTTTCAGAATGCCATAATGCCACGCAATTATACATACATATACACATAAACTCACGCCACCTGCTACGATCCTTACAAACTCCTTTTGCCTCGTTACCGTTCATACATCTGGTCATACACGCCCGCCGGTTGCGAGTATTACGCACCTGACCTTTCTGAAGAACATCCCGAATAAGGTCACTATATGTACTCCTAGGGCGTCCCCTCCCAGCGTTTCCACTCACACTTGCCTTGTAAATACATTTTGTTAGTCGCCGTTCACTCATCCTCTCAACATGACCAAACCATCTAAGCATACTCTTTTCAATTTTTGTCACTATATCTTCTTTTAAATCGCACCGTTGTCTTATCACATCATTCCTCAGCCTATCATTCATAGTCACACAACACATGCTTTGCAAGTAACGCATTTCCACAGCATTTATTCTACTTTCATGCTTCTTTTACCACACCCAGCAGTCCAGCATACATAAGCGTGGGCACCAGCACACCATTGTGAACAGCCATCCGAGCCCTTTTGGACATCAGCTGGTGGGTCACAATCGCATGTATACCACTATTCACTTTATTCTTTGCTGACGATGCAAGCAGAACTTGATCATCTGCGTATAAAAGGCAACTCATTCATCCTCAAACCACACTCACCGTCTTTTAAATCTGTCAGACAACTATCCATGTACAAGTTGAACCACCACGGGGACGCTACACAACCCTGTCTAACACCCCTCGAGATGCAGAACCACTTTGTGTATGCCCCATTTATCCTGACGCAACGCCAATATATGTATATAAAAAAAACTCCAGAGACAGTTTCTTTCGGAGGAGAGTATTATTGCTGTAAAAAAATAGAACAGGGAAGAACGTTTACGAAGAAGTAAACGATATGCAGCGGACTTTGTAATTTATTTTATTATACCTAAAGACGTACTTTTATTCTACATGCGTACTTTTACCCACATAACCACGTGTTTTTATCCAACATTTGGGGCAAAGGTACGCAGTCTGACCAAGACACATTAATTTTAGCATAATAAATTTATTAGGTTTTAGGAGACTAATAGTTATGCTACAGATAACGTAAATAAATGATCCTAATATCAAAATAGTTTCACTTCAATGTAGCAAAAGTGCGTCCTTTTGCCCCGAATGACCGGCGAACACTTCGCTGCGAATTAAGACCGGCGAATATGCAAGGAAAGATGCGTAAGATGTCGATGCAGATCGATACTTTAAATTGAATGGCAGAAGTTTCTAGTAATATTCCATAAGAAGTCAAAAAAACGATTACCTACTACGGGATTACTTCATGGGGCTGCCCTTTTTTATAAGTAAAACATATTTATAAAAACCGGCCAAGTGCATGTCGGACCACGTTCAATGAAGGGTGCCGTAGCTGGGATGAATTTATCCCAAGAACGAACTTAACATTGTAGTTGAAAAACATGTTCTCCAATACGAAATGTATGGGAGAACATGTTTTTGCAACTGCAAATGTAAGTTGGTCGATAATTAGCATTAATTACTCGTTAACTTGTAGAGCCTACTTAGCTGTGATAGTTTTCCTTTTAAATTCGTTATATATACTACTGCTGTGAATTTTTCCACATATCCAGAAGTTACCATTTAGCTGGCAGGGGCGGGGGGACACTTGACTGTAACAAAAATTAGCACTTTAAAGCAAGCGCACTTTTAAGCTTTTCGCAAACGGATCCTTCAATCCAAAAATGGTTTTAACAAACTCATTACACTATTTTTGGTATTTGTTGGTAACTATGTTTGGACGATCTGTCCAAAGATACCCTACACCATGATATAAGGAAAAAAAAAAACCCACTTTACGTGTAGGGGAGGTACCCTAAAAAAACCCTTTTGTTGATTTTATTTTACCACTTTATCGGCGTAATTAATATGTATACCTACTCATAACAAATTACAGTTTTCTAGTACTAACACTCTGAGCTAAGCCGCGGACAGACAGACAGACGAAACTGGACGACATGGCGAAACTATAAGGGTTCTTTGTTGACTACGGAACCCTAAAAACCCCGAATTGTATTTCGCGAAGGCTTCTTGAAATACCATTTTGTAACCACTGGGAGCCACTGTATATTTTCTGGTTTAGTTATCTGCAGATTACCACATAATGCTCTTTAACGGTAACATATTATAAATAAAACGTACTTACCTACTTAAAATCATTCATCAAGATAAATAAATACTTAAGTAGATTTATAAACACAGTTCAAAGTGTAGAACACGTGCTCTACTTGTGCTTATGCACCTATAAAGTCCTAATTTCTGAACTGTTTTCTGAATGGTTGAAAATCATAGGAAGACCGACGGGGAACGACGGGACGGGGAAGACCCGTCCATTTTTCCTTAAATCGAAAGCGCCAGGGTAGCCCGCGAACTTCAAATTGTCTTACGTTTTTTGCAATTTGCAGGTCAGTATCAGGATGAATGTTAATTAAAATATGATTTACTGCCCCGTGGTCTCGTGGCCCCAAGCGCGACTGCTGAGCGTGGGATCCTGGGTTCGATCCCCCAGGTCGGGCTAAGGTTTATTTGGCTTTTCCATTCGAAATTTCTCGGTGACAGATTGGTCGGTTGGCTGTGTTATACCACCCTGCCTCGGAAAGCACGTTAAGCTGTTGATCGTACGCCTGATCTCTTCCCGGTCGTGTCGGATTGCCTTCCCATCGGACTGTGAGAGTCATGCATACACTTTTGCACTATAATATTATCTTCCACGTAGATGAGCAGTCTCCGCTGAGATTGGCCGCCATGGCCGAAATTCGTTCTAGAGGACTATTATTATTATTTTTATATGTTTACATATCCTTATTATATGTTTAAATATTAAGTTTTAAAGTGCTAATTTTTGTTAGAGTTAAGTGCCTTTCCAAAAACAACCATGGTAGCCAAATGGTTGTCTTTGGATATTCGAAAAAAATCTCACGAAAAAACTATCACACCCGCCCGACCCTTGCTCGAGCCAGCCTGGTCGGGCTGGATCGAGAAAAATTAATTCCCCTAATAATAATATTATTCCGATCCAGCCTGCCCCTTGCTGTCTTCAAAATCAAAATCAAAATCAAAATATTTTATTTCACATAAACCTACATGGGCACTTATGAAACGTCAGAATCTAGGTGCACGGTTCCAATTGGTCGTTTCCTATGGAGAAGAGCCGGCAAGAAACTCCACGGTTACTCTTTTAAAAATAAATGGGTTTTACAATGCTTTAAAAAATGTACAGTTTGAATAAGTATGCGAGGACAGCGTAGGCCTGTCAACAAGATACTTAAAAAAATAGAAAATAGTCTGCAAATCGACAGTCTGTTGTGCCTACAACGTTCTCACATTCACAAAATATAAAGGAATCTATATAAAGGTCGAATAAAATAATAAAAACCAATTTAACCCAAATGGTTGTCACTACAACTTTAACCAATCCGAATGAGAACCCTACTTTAAAATGAAATTTGAATTGTAGGCATATAATGTCAAATAATGAAACTACATGTCAAGTAGTACCTAAATAAAAAAGTAAAATAAAATACATATCGTAATTTGGGAGCAGTTAATAGACATTTACATAATTATGCCGTTAATGAGGTACCAGGGAGGCCACATGTGCAGAAGGAATTATTGCCAAACTTCCTTGTCATCAACGTAGTCTTTAATCTTGTAATATGCTTTTTTGATAAGGACACGTTTTATGTGGGTTTTGAACTTTCCATCGTTAAGTTCTGTAACCGACTTTGGCAACTTGTTATAAAAGCGAATACTGTTTATAAGGAATGACTTGCTAGTTTTAGTTAATCTAAATTTAGGTATCACAATTTCATGTTTACTACGTGTATTTATATTATGGAAATCACTTCTAATTTTGAAAAGTCCTAAGTTTTTGCGAACATACAAAATACTTTCTAAGATATAAAGAGAAGGCAGAGTTAGTACATCAACTTCTTTGAATTTGTTTCTAAGGGACTCACGAGGACCCATTCTATAGATCGCGCGGATTGCTCTCTTTTGTAATATGAAAATTGAGTCTACATCAGCTGCCGATCCCCACAGCAGAACGCCATAAGACATAATACTGTGGAAATAAGCAAAGTATACTAACCTAGCTGTGGCTACATCAGTCAACTGCCTTATTTTTCTTACTGCAAATGCAGCTGAACTTAATCTACCTGAAAGAGCTCTAATGTGGGCACCCCATTGCAATTTAGGATCTAGAGTAATTCCTAGAAACACAGTTTCTGTAATTGCATCTAGTTTTTTGCCATCAAGTTTTAAGTTTAGACCTACTTGGGGTCTTCCCCCAGCAACGCCTTTCGAAGCCGATGTCCGTACCCCACAGGGGGTACGGACATTAGCATGTAGCCTGTAAGTATTATGCTCTTCATTTATTGAGGCGCCCACAGGAAAGTCCGATTAAGCAGCCGACAACCTTTTAGGTTGACCTGCGAGCTGCCATTACCAAAAAAAAAAAGATACAATCACTCTACAACTTAACGAGCAATAATCGACCAACTAACATTTGCAGTTGGAATGTATGGGAGAACATGTTTGTGCAACTACAATGTTAAGTTTGTTCTTGGGTTAAATTCATCTCAACTACGGAACCCTTCATTTATTTATTTAAACTTTTCGCACAAACGGTACAAAGGCGGACTTAATGCCTTAGGCATTCTCTACCAGTCAACCAAGAGTGGTGAAGAGATTAGATGGCAGGTGCTCTGTTTGAGACGAACAAAAAGAACAAAAAGAACAAAAAAAACGTTTAGTAAAATAACATAATTTTATATCATAAAATCGCAGTTATAAATAAAATAGGTACAACACATATCTAAGTAGGTAGGTTATAAACTTACAATACACATACATACATAAATATTTACTATAATATACTATATATATTGTGCGTGGTCTGACACGCACTTGGCCGGTTTTTATATAAGTACTGTACATAATATAGATATATATAGAGTTTTATAGATAGGGTCGATATAATTAATAACAAGTTAGCATCAAAATCTTGCTCAAATAGTCAATAGACCAGCCTGGGGTTTCCTTGTGTAAATTTGGAATCAGTTTTCGGTGTTATTATTTCTACGTAAAGAAACCCCTTCCCTTCAAGGCTCCAAGACAGCCGTCAGCTGATTCACGAAGACATCCGGAACCTTTCGGTCTGCACAGCCTGGACTGGGATGTAGGGTACTGCTCTCCCAGTCCAGGCTGTGCTGACGTCACACCGGGATATACCTGAATAGGCATAAGTACAACCTCCTTGAACACTTCGCGTCCTTTATTGTTAGCTTTCTATACTTGAGTAATTACTCAATTTAAACTAGATCTTAGTACTTATATGTTTAGAATAGCTTGCCATTTTTTATAATTCAACATATATGGCCTGATGGCCAAAGATAACGTAATAAGACATTGTCAAGCACAGTAGGGTATTATGGAAAGCATTAAGTTGATGGTAGTAAGTTATCCAGGGGCCGTGAACGTGCGACGGAAAGGCGGCATGATGTAATAAATGGTCCTCGGATTGGCAACCCCAGCGACACACTTGTTGCTAAGCGGTCGTCTCGAACAGTTCAACAGGTTGACGAGACTGTCGTCAACATGTAGGGTGGCACAAAGAGAAATTAGGTACCTCGTCGTAAAATATTCAGCATTGAGGAAAGGAACAATTGTTTCCGTCTGCCACTAATAAATACAGCTATACCCATAGTCTACTCTACATTATAATGCCTCTAAGTAAGTACCTATAGTGTCACTATTTCGCTTAAATAACGTTTAATATGTAATATATTGGAAACGTTATCAAAGTAATTGTTATCAAGTTAGCGCATTAATTCTCGTTGTTGTTCTGTTAATCGAATGTATATTTGATTGTTTATCACTTTGGTTCGTTTTGATGACATAGAGCATCGAAACCCAAAAAATATTATAATAAGCATAATATTTAATAGCAAATGGAACAGAATAATCTTTTTAAAATAACTAACTAGGGCCTTGGGGTCCAAGTGCTCATCGACTATTTCGGCACATCGTCTAGCGGCTGGTCGACTCTTCACGCGACCAGA
Organism: Eupsilia transversa; assembly: GCA_914767815.1. Lineage (NCBI taxonomy): Eukaryota > Metazoa > Arthropoda > Insecta > Lepidoptera > Noctuidae > Eupsilia > Eupsilia transversa. The sequence continues at coordinate 7,870,202 of OU611880.1, forward strand.
GGGCTGAACCCAAAGAATCAGCATTGCCATTCAACACGGAAATGCTGCCAGCCTTTTGGGTGCTTTCCCCATCGACAGCGATGCGGATGAATTTTTTGATGCCCAATGATCGAGCTCTTCCCCCGTTTTTTAAGTTCCGTTAGTACATACTATATTTTTTTTTTTATTTAATTATATATAGGTAATTAAGATTTATAACTTTTAAACCAAATATATAAATACTAACTCTTAGTTATTAAAATTAAGAAAAACTAAAAAGCAGTTTATTTTGTGATATTTTTTTTTATAATATATTATATAATTGTCTATAAAAGTGAAGCAATACGTGCGTGTTTTTCTGCAGTTTCTGCCTATGCCTCCATAATAAAGTAACGGCCGTCTTTCATGGAGTTAATTTTACGAAACTTATTCTTCTTCTTATTCTTATTTCCAACGTTAACCATTTAGGAATAGTACCGGTATGGATGAAACAGACACGAATCCTGTTGAGCAGTGGTGCTGGTGCCCCAGCGGCAACGACTCCGACTTACTATAGTCGTAGCCCGTGAGGTCGACCACGCACTTTACTTTGTGTCATTTATTTCATCACCACTGCTCCCAAAACGGCGAAGGATAACATCGAGAGGAAATCGGCATGTACTGGAACCAAAATTTCGAAGACATGTGACATTAACCAACCCGCACTTGTTGTTTTCTATGGGCAAACGCTGAATAGAACTGAATAAGTAGTCCCTTATGGCTCACTTCCTCCCATAGAGAGGACGTCTGAGTCCCAGCAGTGGGAACGTTATAGGCTGATTACTCTATGCTATGCCGTATGCGAGACGAATCAAGAAGTTATACCTAAGCAATATCAACATTAACATTTAATAACGCAAACGTCGACTGGATTAGCTACGAACGAAAACTAACACGTCGATTTCCGCAATAATCAAAATGATTAAGTTTTCTTGAACATAGAAAAATGTAATTGAATATGAAAGAAAAATATAGGTAGGTAGGTGGGTAGGTACCTATAGGTACATGAGAACAAGTGACAACGAGTTTAAGAGCAACATTAATAAACTCAAAATGTACATAAATGATGGCTAGAAATAGGTCAGGCATGACGTAAGCTATCTCTGAATAAGGTAGGTATACAAATTATTGATGTCGTTTTATGGAAATTGCAGGCGTTATTAAAAATCAATACACTCGTTTCTTATGAAATATTATTATGATGGAGAGCAGAGCTAGGCGATAGGTAGGTGCCTACATGAGGCACATTAATACCATAGCAACAACTAAGTTATTTTATCTTGACGTGTAGTAGCATAACTGCTTCGTTTGCGTTTGAAAACATTTTCAGTCTAGTTTTACTTAATTCTTCCGCAATAGCTTGACGTTAATGATTTGATACACTTGCCTAGGCACATCTTGTCTTATCTACATACGTATATTCAGGATTTTATTGATTGGATGTACCTATAGCGCAGACGTCGTCTTTACTTGATTTTCCCCTTTTCTAACGTATTTGATTTCGTATCCTCTAGTGGTACCCTTCTAGGATACAGTGCTGTTGAATGAGTCAACCAATCGTTGATTTAAAAAAAAGTTACCCTGGAGCACGGTGGGTGCTGGGAGCTCGGGTGGTGATGTGGTGGTGAGTGGCGGGCGCTGGAGGCTCGCGCGTCAGCCTCCGCGGCTACCCGCAGCACCCGCGCTTCACTCCGCGCCGACCAGTCGCCGAGTGCAGGCGCCCGCGACCGTCACGCCGACGCTCACTCGAACCGAACTCGCTCACCGCGCATTACACGGAAACTATCACTTTCGCTCCAGATGACAATCAAGTTTAAACCATGATAACACTGTGAATTTATTAGTGTGCACCGTCCGGCTCTACCACCACGGCAGCATCGCAAGGTAGGTGAGTTTATTTGATCTATACTTGCATGGTCAGAATCAAAATCGAGTCTACGTGTCAGTTCCGAATGCTAAGTGAAAGGCAAACTCTTTGTTAAATTACGTGGATAGGTTGACAACGAGTTCTATAGAGCATCTCGAAAAGCACTTACTTTCGATCAATGTAACAATATTAATTTAAAATCATTCGTTTTTAATTGTTACTAAAACAACGCGCGTGTTAATAATGTTTGTTGTATAAATCACGCTTCCTCCATGCATAAATGAACTAACTATTCGTAATTTCAATTACCTTTGCAAATTATGTTATCTGCTTACTTTAAGGTATCCTTTTGATCATTTACCACTGACCTACATTCTTGATAGATACATGCATATCATTTTTGTCGTTGATATTTAACATGCATTTCCCTTTAAATATACGGGTACGTAACTAGTTCAGTTGAAACCGAAATGCCACAACTATTTGTAAATAATTGTGGCATTTCAGTTTCAACTAATGAACTCATCAACTACAGTTTACGCAGTGTAATGTAAACTGAGCGTTTAAACCAAGCATATACTTAGGTATGACCAGAAAAACATGTTTATTGTTATCACTATAGAAGTGCATTAGGTATAAATTAAAAGATAATGTTTGTTTGTATATGTTATAAGACAAAAATGTATGCATTTTCTGGGTATTTCTCTTACCGGGTAAATAAAAAGAGTTTACATAGATATAACTTAAAACATTCAGTAAGTTGCGCTGATTTACTTTATCTTTACAGTTTTAGTACATTGCCATGAATCAACACACCAACGTAACATTTACATACTGTAATAATATCTATAATCCAATTTGTTCGTCTGTTAGTAAGATAATGAAACAAAAACAATATTTTAATTAATACGTATTACGTGCATCGTGCATCTCCCTAACAACAATGTAAGGGCGAATAAATAATATCGTTATCAAAGTAATTTTTGCATTGCATCGATTTTCATACCTATATAAGTTTTTATCACATATTTTTACAAGAAAAGCTGTCAAGCATAAGTATGTACAGCAAATTACTTATTTATCTAGCCATTCATATTTTTCAATATATTCCTTAACCGTAAACAAAGTTTTAAGTTAATCTCTTGCATGTTTATCATGAAAATCTCCAACTTATTAGATATCGCTTTCATATCAAAGGGGTAATAAAAATTATCGTGGGACAGATATACATTATTTATTATTTGAGTACCTATTAAGGAAAAATATAAATTATTAAAAATGCAGAAGTCCTTCAAAATAAGATTAGCAGACAAGGTTAGGACTTAGTAATTATGTATGTTTGTATGGCTATAGTTAATTTAATGTCAGACGTTTTCCGTGAACAGTGTATTGTGCATTGATCTTCATTGTGTACGTGGATCGGAAAGTCCCAAGCGAAGACTTGACGATATGCTGAACGCGATAGTCTTCTCGCCACTCGTGCTAATACAATCTTTATATCTAGCACGTTATGTGCTTGATTATATGGTGTGCGTCACGTTTTGCCGCTACGTGGATATGTACTACCTACATAACTAGTACATACCGTGGCACTCGTACATCCTACGATAAAAAGTGAGAGCAACACGTAGGTAATAGAAGTGAAGCATGTCCTTCGAATTATAACGCTAAACCTAAGCGATTATAATTGCTTCGGAACACGAAACTCTGAACTGATTATCTGGTAAATCATAACCTTATGTAAGATACCTAGAGCCAGAAGAGAATAACAGACTGAATAAGTTATAGGTACACGCTACATTTGAATGTGGAGGTCTATTAGAAGGCACATACGCAGTTGTAGAATTTTTCAGAATGTAAAAGCTGCTTGACTGAAGTATGTATCTAAACCAATTAGTGACTAAATGCCGACACGAGTTTTGACAATTATGACATAGAATAACAATATCGTCATTATAATCCTGTTAACCCTAAACTCTATACGACACGATTATCATGAAAGTAGGTTTCTACATATTTTTTGTCATTATGGTCTTCATTACCAGACATGGGGTTAAGTTGGCAGCAGAGTTTGAAGCTTTTCTTGTCCGTGTTCTGAACAAGTGCACTATTGCGTTCTGCTACCCTTTCTATTCACATAATCCCTTAATCGCTTCTTACGGCACAAACGGGAAGTGAATGGAAATTGATGGGCGATTGCACTGGTCTCGGCTCTTTTAGACAAATTATTACGACATCCATTCATTATAGTTGAAAATCCTTCCTAATGTAGACGCTTCTCTATTGAATATTGAAACAATGAAAAAGGATAAATAAAGAGAAAGACGTGAATTCGTCGACTGGTCTTTAATGTTTTGTAATAAAGAATGTAAACGACTTTGTTTTTTGATCCATTAAAAAGTCCTTCATTTAAAATCCGATTAGACTGGTCAACCACAAACGAAGTACTAGATCATGACAATCAGGCCGGTAAGGCACTTATTCAATTTCTTTCAAACTACAGACTAACTCCGCAGTCACAATAGCCCGCTGTTTAGTAGAGGCTCTTCGATACGCCATCGCTAGTATCATACCATTCAAGCAGTATCCAAGAAACAAAAGAATTTTATGTAAAATCTTCATCATTCCTAAAGTAAGTTACGGCATACAGATAATCAAATAATGTTTGCAATGATCTTAAGAAACGTTAAGATGAGATTATTGCTCTCCACCCCACTGATAGAATCCAGCAATCACTTGTTACGTAGAGTAAACTACGTAGAGTAAAGCTTGAGATCAAACAGCATAAAAACCAGTTGTCACTATGCACTTTGCAATTTTTAGCTCAACAGGTTATGGATATAATAGTACATTATGATACAAGTGTGCGGTGTTGGTCATTACACACGAGACGGTATTGTCCGCGCGAGCCGCAGGCGAGCGCGATAAGGTAGTCGAGAGTGTAATGATCAACGCACTCGCGTTTCATACGACGTTTTTCAACACACTTGCGAGGAAATAAACAGACTTGTAAGAATGTATGCTACAATAACGTAATTATAAAGTTCAACTGACCATTGTTGCCATGTACTGATTATCCGGAGCTTCTTTTAAAAACTTTTCAACGTAGGTTGGTGTTACTTTAGATTTCGTATTGATAATATTATTTTAAATATGTATTAGTCTATGAAAATAACCACACAGCGAAACCGGGAACAAATATGTATGGAAAATGGCGCGACGGTTTTGTTTTTCCGCAGTTGTAAATAAAGGCACTGGCAACTGGCAAACCCGCTAAACAGCCTACACCTATTAAAAAATGTATAAAAACAAAATAATATTTTGAAAGACTGAAAAATGCGTGTATTGGATTTTCAGCAGAAAAATAAACACTATATTACTATAAGTACAGTAATCAAATTGTAAATGGTTAAATAAAATATAATAAATAATGGCAACATTCCGTTCAGTCGGCATGGACATGGCATGGAGTCGCGCGCCGCCTCCGAAAAACTATACGACCGCATTCCGAGATATGCCCTAATCGCCCACACTTCTCACATCAATATTTTGCGTTCCAATTTAGTTATGATAATTATGATTATGAAAGCTGAGGGCTGTCATCAATTTGGAACGCTAGTGAATGTGCTAATGCTGGGGCCACATTGTCGCGATAAAGCGAACTTAACTCCACGGGCTCTCTTTTATTCAGCGAGACGTCGAGCTGTGTGCGAGAGAGAGCGCGCGCAGTATAGTTTGTCTTATCGCGACAATGTGGCCCCAGCATATCAGTGCTCGCCCAACGTCAAAACTTAAAACATTACTTATTTCTTTGTGTATAGCCACAAATTTCTTCCTCTTTTTTGGTTAGGTGGCGACGGTAGCCAGAATCACAATTTCGAAAAAATGCCTATAACAACACAGCCAAATAACGGTTCACGGAACAAACATAAGTTATCCCGCTCAAGCTTATTCGGAACGGGTGTAAGCACGCTCAAATCGATTGGATTTCATTACATTTACATCGTAATTCGGAACGCAGTCTACGACTAACGTTTTGACACCGGAAAAAAAAAGTACTCTGTGATCAACGTTAGTTCTCTATATAGTCTGTGGTGATCAGTAAATCTAATGAGTGCTAAGATGGAATTTTGTTTACAATGTTATTTTTGGTCATAACAGTGCTTTTTAACATGGAATAGATACACCAAAGCGAGCTGGGCTTGTATTTATTTGCAAGTTCATTGAAGTATGCCAAAAAAACGTTTTCCGAAAATGACTTGGCATTTTTGTTGTTTTTCCACTGTATAAAAGTTTCATAGGCCGCTACGTATTTCTCCTTAGATTTTGGTGGCAACAGGCTATCACTCGCGTTTCGTGCCTCGATGAGTATTTCCCTACCTATTAAAAACATTATAAGGTTAATATGTAAGTAGCGAAAAATATGAAATAATATATGATGAAATATGTTCATCATATTTTATGTAATAAATATTATGCATAATATAAAGGCATGAAAGTCTCTTTGATGAGATTAAAAAAGCGCCCATCCTCTGCTCGGGTGAAATAGTAGATAGTTCATACTAATGCCATGTAGGCACATAGTCCAGCTTCAATAAATAAGTACACAAAAGTTTTATTAAGATTACCTACATTAGGTACTTCGTAAAAAATAAAAGCATTTTCATTTGTAACAGAATATGGCCAGACTAATTTTTTTTAAGTTAACTAGACAGTTAACGCCCCGGTTTGCGTATGGTATTATGTTTTACAAAAATAAAAAGCTTCACCAAAGTCAATTTCTACAATATAAATTCCATGCCGCCATGATAGTACTTACTAACTCCATACTGCCATGTCATAGGACTGGTATAGGTACTAGGTACTCCGACTAGTAAATAGTTATCTGTGGCATTACAGCACTAGTTCGTTATGGTAAAGTAAAAAGCACGCGTTTTTAATACACTGCATTATGAATCTAAAAGCGGTTCAATAAGAGCCACTTTACGAGCAAGTGTGTTGAAAATGTTGTTATTGCGAACGCTAGCGATGTAATTTATGCCCGCACCCTTCGATCTGATCGAAGCCTGCACCAGTTGCTTTGCTCACCCCTTAGGGAAACTAATACAGTTCGGTTGCATTACAAAGTAGAAGACTGATATTCACTAGACGATAAACAACATTGGACACGTGTCACCGAGCTCATTTTCTTCATAGACATCTCATGTTAACCGTGTATAATCAGATTAGAAAAAATATACATTATTGAAATATATATATATATACATAATAAACAAAAACATTTAATTATTGGGAATACAAATAGAGGCTGCTTAGTGCTCGCTTCTTTCTTTCAAATTATTATAATGTGAAGCACGGACTTCAGTTTAATTTGGGCTGTTCTAAAGATAATTCGTCGGTTAGTCCACAGTGCCCTCATGTTATGGTTATTGTAATATAGATTGCCGAATCGTTTGACTAAAAACAAAGCGAATAAAAATTAACAGTCGTATATTATGAAGGAATGTTATCAAATCCAAAATCAAGTGAGCGCATGTATGCAATGTAGGTACTTGTGAAAGTACCGCTTAAACTATATTTTAGCAATGTGCTTTTAGTATCAGCTATTACGTATTTATATAACTCACTTCTAGACTACAGTCAACAATGCACCAGTATGTTTTAGCCTTATAAAGTGGCTGCTCGTTAAGCAAAAGAGAAATAACGTGCAAAATTCAATCATAAAATTTAATTTCATATTTTGTGTAGTTTATTCTAGGGATAGCCTCATAAACGCTATAACTGTTAAAACTCAACATTCTATGTAGGTACCTTTATCATTGCTTGTACCTAGTTTAAACTTACATCCACCAATCATGTAATATTTTCTTAATAATACAAGTTTGCCATTACGACTCTGCAGGCCCCAATGGTATAGTCAGAAATGTTTGTTTTCTACTACGGAGAATGGCGAAAGGAAGTATAATAGTTGCTATTTGTGTTTACTACCAATATTACATTCGGAAATAATTTTAAATAAATATAGCCAAAAAATCATTCACAGTTCTCAAATATTTTGTGTCGAGATAAAGACAATAAATTAGGACTCCAATAATACAATAAAGATGACGCTTTAGTTTATAGAAAGTGTTGCTCTTAATCGAACGAATAAAAAGTCTAAACTCGCAAGAGGCTCTGTGGGGAGGACGGAAATGCTAGCGAAAGTGGTACCTTCACTCTCAGCTCACTTGCTTATTTGTATGTATCTAACATTATTTACGAGTACTGGCTTTTACCACCTCAACAATAATCTATAGATAGTAGAAGGCACTTCCTTGTTCCTGAGCTTTTATTCCTGGATCGTACAAAGTCTGTCTGTTCCTATACTACAAAGACGGTAAATTTCGTTCTGACGTCACGGGCACAATGTTGCTGTCGTAGAACTGTGGGTGTAGCGTAGCAAACTTCTGCTTAACCTTTCGCATATTGTAGGCGTGACAGGTCTATATGGACTAGCTCTTATTTAGCTACAACATTGTCCTAGGTACCCCCACGCCATTCGCAACAGGGCTGACCTAAAATCGTAATGAGAGTTTATACTGTGGTGGATCGTGTTAGAATAAAACTCTGCCGACGTATTTGGCACAATCTATTTCGACATTTGGCGCTCTTAATAAGTAAAGCGGTATTTTTTGTTTGTTCCATCGATCAAAGTTACAATTATCTACATTTTAATGTGAATACTTGTTAAGTAGAGTGAACGTTAACTTTCGGATAATAGAGGCAAAGGCTTGAATTTAAGTAAAAAATCAGTCATAGGTTCCGATTGCAACGTGTTAAGCGTGGGTAAGGCCGATCCTTACGAGATGATGTTGGTTGCTTCATTTAAAGTTCTGGTTTGTTGGCGTGAAGGAAGGACAACTTACCAAATACACTTTCGCATTTCCACGATGAGGGTAAGGATGTAATGATAGAAGGAAGACTATAAAGGAAAAAAATAGTAATAAGGTTTGTTATAAAAACGAAACCTATTCGTGAAACAATGTGTTTAGTTCAAAGAACCCTCGGAGAGCTGTCCCAGCCGGATTCGCATTATTCCCTCAACTAGAAATCCAATCTCAGACCGCTGATAAGATCGCTCTAGACGGACGTAGCTAACAATTACTTACGACGCCTAGGTTTATTGAAACTGTAACTCAATTGCTGCTCTCGGCTTCTTAGCACTTTATTACTAATTTCACCTGATCACATTGTTGATTAGCACTCAAAGTGGTCGGGTCACCAAAGTATTGTTGGGATTTTAAGAATCGAGAAAACGAATGCCCACTGTCCTTTAACTGTGCGAGTTTAAGTCATCTCTCAATCTTGAAAAAACTTAGTCAATTGACTCTGCGAGTTATATCTCGATATTTTCTAAACGTACGTTCGGTATTTTCCCGTTCTTGTTTACGTTTTCCTGATACAAAGATGAGGTAAGACTAACAAATGATGGAACTTATTTACTGTCTCTTAAAATACAGGTGATCCTAGTTTAAGAGGCAGGGTTATATAAATTATTGTACAGATTTTGCAACATTTGCTTTGTTTTATATATGTCTGTAACTTTTGTTGGTGAATAAACAATTTTATTATTATTTTTATATATTTTTTTATTTTTATTAATAAAGTGGTACTTAAAACTCATATATTTATAGTCTTATCGTAACGATGTGTTTAATTATAGGTCTGTAGATAATTCGATGACCTTTAAAAAAAAACTCAACTTAGTAGCTAGGTACTGACAAAAAGTAGTGGAGGTATCTGGAAGCAAGGACTTCACTGCAGTAGATTTCTGTAGTTTTCAACAGCATCAATCTAACCTCTACTTACTATAAATTGTGAGCAGTTTTTCCTGTTGAATTCTGAAGTAGGTACCTATTTATTACCTAGGCGTACGTTTTTACCCACATCATAAAAAACAATAGAATTGAATGCATTTATCTGCATAAAACAGTTTCAAAATCACGATTTGACTATAACATTGGTTAATAATTAGGAATCACGATCAGCACAAAACTATTACAACACGTCATCCGATTATTATTACAAAAAAAAGCATTAAAAAACTTTATAATAAATAAACTGTTGATTACTGACTTCTATTAGCTTATGCAAAAGATTAGCACAATATTGTGATAGAAGAAATCTAGATAGGTAACTACCTAAAAAACCCCAAAATATAGGTATCTGTAGTAAAGTAAATATTTTCAACGGAAGTTGTGTTATCTAATCACTTTGGCTCTGAAAACTGTTACCTATACCTACGCATAGCAGGTATGTTGAAATTAAAATAAAGATAAAGAACTCGCTTCCTAAAAAAGGTTGTGTTTTTTCTGAATTAATGTTATTGACACAGAGACAGCACGTTAATTAGTATAAAGAATTTTAATTATAAATACTAGAAGGAACCTTATGCAAGATACCTTCAGAGACTCATCGTAAATAAACTATAGAAAATCAACGAATTGAAAAATCTTTTTATTTACTGAAACCTTGTAACTAAAAGGCCAGAAAGTAATTGCATGACCACAATAAAATTACTTCAATTGTTTAATATTTAACCAGCTGATCAGTCGTATTATTAATGACGTTCAAAACAGCTTACATACACTCGAATTGAAAACACGATCATACACGTACTTTGTAGTGTAGGTATATAACTTCATACGCTACACGCCATGCACGAATTATTTAATTTGATTACGTAGCATTATACCTAACTATAATGCATGTAAATGCATGGATGCAAGGAACTACAATTTATAACTTTTTATACAGTTATTCCTGCATACATTCTGCGTTCTCAAAACATTTTCCTTTCTACAGGAACGAGTTTCGAAATATGAATTAAAGTGTTTAAGCTTACCTACTAGTGTTTCTAATCGGTTAGTAACAATTTACAAATCAAAGCATAACGCTACGTAATGGAGTTTGCAAGGAAACCGTTTCAAACTAGTTTTAAAAACATTTGACATTGCTTAATTAATGTATCATTTTGGTTATTTTTATTACCTAGTGTACATAAATATCTTGTGGAGGTAACGATATAAAAAAATCTTATACCTAGGTAAAAAAACGTACCTACTTAAAATTAAATTTCCAGGAAAGCTCTTTCAGAAAATATATTTTTCTTTAAGAGCTTTGAATAGATAGGCATTCGCAGTATAAACAATTTTTTGTTGTATGCATTTTCACAACTAAAGGATCAGACAATTAACAAGAGCGAACAATGTGAGACTCGAAAATTGGAATTTTGACATAATTACATAGAATGGAATTCGCCCCTCGGTTGCCTTCTCATAATATAATTATGCAACTGCTCTAGTACAATAACAATGGAAACGATAAGAGTATGTGGGCTAACAGTAGTGGTAAGTATGGTGAAAGTGTCCGAGCGAGTCCGCGAAGGTCGCCACGCTGCCGGCCGCGGTGACGCGCTCCGCGGCCGAGTCGCGGCCTGCACGCACGCATCGCCGTCGCTGACATTACCGATCCAAATGTCACGCAAATGTCAACGTTTACTCGTGATTGTAGGCTTGTGCTTAACAATGTATACGCAAGTCGTAAATACAATTCTAAACGTGGACGTGGAAGCTGTTACATGTCAAACATTAATTCGAGATAAACAGTTTTTTTTTTTTTTTGTGTAAGTATGGCAATTTTATTGGTGAAAATCTATGCAAAGGTCGTCATTCTGCATGAAATGTTTGTATGGCAAACACAGCGTTGTAAAATATTTAAAAACATACAATGAAATACAATTTCCCTGTTATTAGAACAGGTGCAAGGTACGAGTGACGCAAATGGTTGATTGTAATACATTAGTGTATTATGTCTGAATTAATACAATATGGTTCTTTTTATCGGTATTATGTATTAAATACACGATTGATAATAAAATATTATGAGTTCTTTTTTCTATCGATAGTGTTTTTCAATCATATAGGCAGCCGCCAATAGAGCTACATCATATCGAATATTAAAAAAACTCCTCCAAACTCACTCATCGTGTGTTATCCAGTTAGCTAACTAACCTTCATGGTTTTAGTAATTAAATGAAGAAGAAGAATTAAGTTGTTTTGTAAATCAGTATTACTGCTATTATATAATGCAATGTTGCAAATGTGTGCATAATTGGTGTGGTTGATTCAGCGTGCACGTGCGAACTGCACGCGATAGTGGCGGCGCGGCGGGGAGCGCACCGCGGCGCGCACTGCACCGAGCAAGGGAGCTCCGCAACCAAAACATCCGGATTTAGGCAATGCTGCATTTTTCTGCCGTATTTAGTTCTTTCTCAATAAAATTCTGAGGACATGACATGCTACAAAACCTAATTTTGCAACGCAGTGGACACAAAACACGTGTTGATTGTGATATTGGATACCTTAATTCAATCTTAATTAGTCGTAAACCTTTTTTTGACAACATATTATAATAAATTGGTTTGAATATAAAGAACTACACCCGATTCGCATAAATTATTTTCATGTAGGTAACTGCAACTTATCGGGTCAAGAATTGAACTTTTAATATAGGATTTACGGTTAATAATGATTAGGTATTAAATGTTTACGAATTATTATATTGTAAACTTGTTTAGCTAAATAGTTAATAACAACATTTAACTAATCTTTAAAAACAATAATTTTAACGCAATTAATAATTAGTTTTAAAGGTGATATTTTTAATTGAAACACCAATTAACTCTTAAAAACCGGTCTATTTAAAGTGGAACGATACCCATAGTTATTAGCGAGCGAAACTAGCCAGTCAATCTCGAAACCTACGGCTACGGGCGGGGTTCTTTGAATGAATAATTAAACACGTGCTTGCACTGCTCCACTCGCAGCACAAATTAAATGAGAGTAGTCGCTCTAACTTATTGCTTCAGTATAACTAATTGTAGTCTAGAATAACATTTCGTTAGAGTGCACTAGTTCATCGCTCCTACCATCGGAACTCTCTAAACAAACATAAATACATGTAGCAGTTAAAACATTATACGAATAAGTGCAAACAAGTTTGAAAGTAAAACCAAAAATAAATAAAAAAGCGTAGCCCTAGGGGTTACGCCGTAGCCGCGTAGCATCATTCGTAGCAAAGATGACGTGGCACAGAAAGCTTCGTCTTCGTACAATTTATGTGAGCAACAGAGCTATGCATATTTTAGCAACTATAACTAATGGTAAACAGGTTATTTATAATGTAATATGCAAGTTTTAGTAAGTAAATCCAGTCAGCTTTCTAACTGACAGGGATCACCTTCGTAGTGAGAACTAAGATACAACTGGGTATGCTATATTATAATTATATTTAATTAGTGCTAATAATGAGCGTGACTTATTCAGCTTGCAAAACCGCCGACAATTTAACTTGCCGCCTATTGCTCCAGTTAATCAGTTAGGCATTAAGTCCATTATGCATATAAAGTTATCGGTCGAAATAACTAAGAACTCACGAATGAAGTAAATGCTGAATAAGTAGCTCGGTATTATCTATAGCTGCTTCACTAGTGTATCACTCGTTTTGACCTACTGCTATAGGCTGAATAAATAACGAGGATTATCTTGTCCCTGAATGTAGATTTATTTGTATAATTTATTGAGATCTTTATCATATGACAATCTTTAACTAATAAACAATGTGGTGTATGAGTACTGAATAGTGACACATTATTTCGGTTCAACGGAATCAGCAAAACAATAACAATCCAAATATACCGTTAATCAAGCACTTCTACAGCTAATCACGAATCATAACACTAAAATGGCGCTTTCCATTAACGCGCCGCCTATATAGGTACTATGTATACAGTGTATAAGCGTGTCATTTGTAGCGCGGCGGGCGCCGCGTGGGCGCCGCGCCTGTCGCCGACCACCGGCGGCGCCCAGCTCGCACCCCCACCCAGAAAAAGGATACAGAAGCGCCATTTATAACAATTATAATTGCACTATAAATAAAACCGTCGAAAAACTGTTATTACGTGTGTAAAGTGTGTCTGCTGCGGCCCTTTATACGTTTTAAATCTTCCTCAACCTTCATCATTCTAACGTCTGAAAAGTGGTGCTACCTGCAGCGGCTGCAGCTGACCAATGAGATCTTACCACCGGTAACTACCTACATGACCAGCTTAATCTCAAACGTTACTTCACCATCGTGGGACAATATTAAGGTCAGCAGTTTCCGACTATTCCAGACTCCGTAGCACCTATCTGTGCGAAACATTCTTTGGGAATGGTTCTTCTGGCCCATTCACAGTGTCCGGCGCCCCAACTGAGCATGTACGACATCTCCCATCACTGTCATTACGTTCAACTAGCTACAGCCCACTGCCCACAGTCACCACCCGACAGTGACTATTAACGGCTATTCAAATTTCACCAGTGGACGTCATCGACTACGTCACAAATTGTTATCAAGTTGAAGGACGACAAAAAATTTATACGTATTTGTTGATTGAACTGTTGTGTGGGTTGGTACTTGTAGATACTTATACCCACAAACGTAAAAGTGATAAGGATATCTAACATGATGAAAATTTTAGTACCTATCTAAAAAATCTCAAAATCGCAAAAATCTTTAAAACATTCCTAACATGTACTTGTAAGTCCAAGCATATATCATGCGTCAAATGCAAGAATACTTATGTAAGTAGGTAGTTGCATACTGCATGTTCTATAATGGGGTAGAGCCAAAACGAGGTTTTATAGAACGGACTGTGCTAGAAATAACATAAACATAAAAAAATACACTTCCAGTAAACAGCCATAAAATAATCTCCTATTCTGGGAGGCTGTAGTTCTGAGTTCTGAAGATGTAACCCTGTCACGTAAATAAGCGTAAACGTGATAACCTTGAAGAGATTCAGCCAAACAATCAACAGGTGTCTCTATGGACAGACTCAGTTAACGAGGATACTTGAAATAAAACAGAGATTTCCGAAAGTAGTGAAAATTACATATTAATTTGTTACTTTTTTAAATCTGCTTTTCTTATTCACGCGTGGTTAGTATAGTGTGAGATTAACAAATGTGACATGTGACAATGTGTAAACAACGAACAAGTAAACAGTTTTGTCTACCTAAGCTAGGGCCACAACAAAGTTACCAGTACAAAATACGTATGATCGAAAGTAGCTGCACCAATGTATGAACATTGGTGGATGCAGCTACATTCGGCTAAAATATAAATAACAATGTGCACCCGTGTAATGAAAATTTTGTTTGTTTCAGATAAAAGGATGCCGCAGTGGGCGAGCGCGGAGGGCGGAGGCTCGGAGGCCGAGTCGCCGGACCAGATGATGTTGTACTACGAGGACGAGACCTCACAGTATTATGACAACAAACCTGACATTGCTGATAAAATTGAACAAGCAGGAGGTAAGACATTTGAATAAAAATTGAATCACTAAGTAATAAGCGACATGACAACAGGCTCCGCCGTAGGTTTGGGATTATGGGATTTCGTCAGTGAAAACAACTATATAATAAATTTATAACATATAAACAATAATCTAACAATAAAATTTGTTTATAATGGAATATTGCGATAGATGTATATGTATCCTTTACATCGGCGTATCACTGACGTAGGTGTATAATCCTACACATCACAGCAGTCTACGGCAACTCCAACTACCATTCGTCTAACGAATTGTAGGAATTACAGTACAAATGTAACGATAATTAAAGGAAAAAATATTTTAGAAATTAATCTACATGGATATCGAATTTTAATTTATTATTATAATACGTACAACCGTCGGAAAGCACGGAGCAGATAAGGGCATTTCGAAAATCACCCGTAGCCGTGCGTACAAATCGATTAGTCTGCACTCGCGCTCTTACGCAAATAGTTTATCAAGCGTGCAGCCGCGTCACGTAATGCCCAAGTTTCGTACAGAACAGCTGACTTGTTGCACAAATGTTTTTAAGTGTTCCCACTTCGATATCGTGTCGCTGCCAGCTTCGCGGTTGCCAACGGTTCGTGACGGAGAATGTACTAACGTTCAGTCGCGGAGGTGACGTATGCATTATGCATACAACAGCTTATTTTTAATAAACTCACGCTCACGTTTTAACTTTCTTTATTACGTGGCTTATCTCTATTTAATTAGTATTTGTGACTAGCAATGTATGCATGGAAGGCTTTTTTCACAAACTATTAAATTAGTAGGTAGAATTCATTGAAACGTTGTTTATCATTGCTTTACATCTACACAGTTTAACAGGAAAAATAACGTTTCAGAATTCTACGACAGCGGTAGTGGCAGCGACGAGCAAGTGGCCCGTCGCGTGTGCAGGCCAAGGCGCGCGGCCGCAGGCTCGTCGTCTTCCGCGGCCAGCAGCAGCGGCCCCGCGGGGCCCGCGGGCCCTGGCCGGCGGCGGCGCTGCGGCATCTCCGCGCGGGAGCGCAACCTGCGCAGACTCGAGAGCAACGAACGGGAACGAATGAGGATGCACTCTCTAAACAGAGCCTTTGAGGTAAGCATCAATCAAAATCAAATCACAACAACCACGATCCGTATTCGTCTACAATAAGCATTTTGGCTTGACTTAGATTCTTTCATGTTCTAGGATCTCCGGCGGGTAATACCACACGTCAAGAAGGACAACCGGAGTTTATCAAAAATAGAAACTCTAACTTTAGCCAAAAATTATGTGAAGGCCTTAACGAATGCAATTTGCAACATGAGGGGAGAAGTTCCTCGATACCAGTATGTACCTCCTATATTACATTAACTCCACTTTGAGCAGAATTGTAACAATAACTTGAATAAATATGATCTGAAAAATTAACAAGTATGTTAATCTTACTTACAGATTTAACAGTGACGATGAAAACGTAGAGCCTGTATTCGTGTTAAATCGAGACCAGGAACAAAACAACAACGTGCCAAGTGATCAGGACCGAGAGGACTCCAGCCCGGGCTCCCGCAGCTGCCTCTGACACAGACGCACTAGTACTCGCCTCTTGCTCTCCTCGTGTGCACCGCCCGCTCTCCCACTATACTGACATGAACAAACACAATTACTAATGGATAATTCACGACAAATGCAAGCATTGTGCATCGTCTTAGTATATACGCATATTATACCTAAATATATTTTATTCTCTATAAGAAAAAAAATATCGAAAATGATTTTGAAGTCCAAGCATTTTATGTTCCCAACATTCTTATCGCTAAAAGTTTTCGTAGCAAAATGATACTCGTAGCTGACGTAGCAGTCGTAGCTCTCAATCCAACTTAGATAATGTGGATGTTTACTTACATAGCTATAAAGCTAGGGGACGAAAAGGTAACATTGAGGTACAGAAAGAACAAAAACTAATAAGAGCGAGTAAAGCGTTTAATCTTATAAGTTACGGCAAGAAAAATATATTTAAATAAAGTTTTTTTTTAAGAAGTATTATGATGAAAGCTAACAACAAGTAAAAAAACAACAATATACTTCGATACCTGTAATAGCACACCCAAAGACCAATGGTATGAATTAATTGCTAGATGTTAAAATATTGTAATCGTTATATAAGCATGTTATTAAAATGACATCAAAAAAGCAAAAAAAAAGACACGATTGGTAGCTGGATTGATGCCTTATCTCTTCTTGTCTGTGTCTAATTCTTCGTATAGTTACAATAAAATAATAATATTTGAACGATCTACCTTAGGTACTTATTTCGAAAAAAATAGAATTCATTCAATGTAAAAACTACAAAAACCCGTCACTGCAAAACCTTAACCGTACCTACCCCGACTTACTATTGATTCATAGACCTACCCATCCATAACTTAGCCACCTACAACATTTATGCCAATACCTACTTATTGACATACCTAAATAATGAAGAACAACAATCAAACAATCAAGGGAGACTAGGTAATAATCAGATCTCAAGTTATTCCAATTACATACAGAGTTAGAATAGTAAAGTGTTTGTACTAATACTTAATTTTAAATATCATCTGTTGTAAATTGATTTTTCTCATGGTGCCAAAATGATCGCTTACTTATGCCAAACATAAAAATTACTTTTGGTATTATTATAATTACCTACTAAATATCAATTCTGTCTACAGGTAAATCGTCAATTCAACTAGGATTTTTGATGAATTAATTATATTATAAAGATGTCAGTAATTTGTGATGCGTGCAACAATTTTCATTTACATAGATTTACGTACTTCTTATTTTAAAGGCATCGTCATAGAGTGTGATCTTTTACGTTATTAAAATATTGTAATTAACGAAATCTCAACTTATAGTTACCTACCTACCTTTGAGTTTATTTAAGTTAAGTTTATAATTTAAATAGGTACATAATTGTTTAAGTACATACCTACAATAAGAATGTTGGCAAAACCATTTTGATGGTAACTGATCATTCTTAATTAAGCATTTTTACAGTCATTGTGACTTAGCTTTATGATGTATCAAGTAGGTACCTAGTTATAATATAAAATGTGCGAATGGTTTTTTTTTGTATTTTAAATTTTTAATGCAAACAATTTGTGATTAAATTATAACAAATATATCTGCGAGAACATTATAGACATGCTTTATTTATTTAAATTCAGTCACCTATCCCTTAAGAGGGTTTATCCTGAAAGTTGGCAACGTCGCAAATAGATGTCAAATATTTCGCTGTTTTGATTAATTTGATTATATTTCTGTATGGAAATAAGAAATGTGGCTAACCAATTGACTAGAATATTGATTATGAAATGCAATAATTAATATCGTAACACCGAATAGTTAGTTTTAGATGTAAAAAAAGTATTTGGTAACTTTCCAAAAGCCTTTTTTTCACCTAAAACGGGTACAACATCAAATTCAATGTTATAATTGCAATTCATTATTAATATTCTAGTCAATTGGTTAGCCACATTTCTTATTTCCATACAGTATTATTTCCAAATTAATCGAAACAGGTAAATATTTGACAGCTATTTACGACGTTGCCAACTTTTAGGATGCACCCTCTTAAATGCATCACTTGCATCAAATTTATTTTTTGTGATACCATGTAGGTATAGAATTCAGGCTCAAATATAATTAGCAAGCGAAACTTTGTAGACGTGATGGGTATCGATATCAAAACACGATAAAATAAAAATATAAAATTACCTATTGGAAGTTTTTTTTTGGAATGTCAATCACCGCTGGTTGTTTTGTTACTTGATTTATGAGTTGAGAAAATCTTCTATAGGACCCCACAGAAAAAATCATCACATTTTTGTTTTGTATCTACATATTATATCGATACCTACCCATCGCGTCTGTGGAGTTTCTCTAGCTGTCAGTTACCCACGAATGGCGGGAAACGGTTGAAAAGTGGAGTGTAGGTACCTGCACAAGAGGGTGTAGGATGAATAGGATGATGATAAGCCAGTGTTAGGTGTGATGATAAGCCAGTGTAGTGATGTGTTCATCTTATTTACGGAATCAACAAGATTCTACAGCAAGTATCGGATATTGCGTTTCGGCTACCGGCATCCGGCACCAAAATCGTATCCGACAATGTGAAAACGTATTCTCGTATTCTTTTCCATGCAAGTCACAGATTACCTACTATAGATGCAAGTTTAATTTAACATAGACAATTATTTATTTGTTTTCTAAACATTACTTAGTCTTGACTCCCTGTATTTTAAGCCAACTAAAACTAGAGTTGGAAAGAAAATAAAAGTAAAAAAAACAGTCCTTCCTGGTTTTCCTTTCACGCTTGCCATTGGCGCTTTCGGTCGGCACGTAGCACGTCACTGCAGCACTCGTCACAGCGCTGACGACCCGCGGTCGGCGTGATTCAAAAACGCTTCCCGAATACTTACTAAATCAGCGTCGAAGGTTACCGTGAGAACTGAGATGAAAACCAGCCATAACGCTAGATACACACGCAGCGACTTTGACCGCCCGGCGTCTCACTAAATTCTGCGTTTTCCCTAACTCGTAAACAATCAAAAATCGCGGAACATACATGGGGGTGATACGGATACCCCATGATACGAGGGAACAATTTTTTTTTTTGGATGTCAACCTTCCGGCCACCCTGTATACTAAATAGTATGCATTATTCAGGAAGTCGTACCACGAGCCCCAAGATACAGACTTACTGTCTAGTTTGGGGTTCACTGGTAAATAATTTTGTAACTTAACTATAGGTAATATATTAAGATACTCGTATAAACCTCTTCCTGTAAACCTGCTTACTGTATTACCTGGACAATAAACTAAACTAAACTATGTATTCTCATGTATTAATATATTTATTCTGAACATTTCACAACTTTTGGATTCAGTTTTTGAATTTTCCAGATTATTCTCTTGTTGAGTTCACAAAGGCACTCCGGACGATAGGAAAGGATCTTTTAGCGCTTGGTAGTTGGTAGCATTGCTGGTAAACATATTGAGAAATTATCGGCGTTAGTTCAAAGTATGGTCACACGCCAAATGTCGCCTTGTACTATTATTTGAATTATACAATTTATTACGTTTGGCGTTTATAATTTTTTGGTCGAGATTTCATATTTATTAGAGCATATACTTACACCTCAACTTACACCATAAAAAAACGAACTATTTTGGGTAGTGTTGCTAGCTTCGCATTAGTAATACAAGCTTGTTATCGATTCCGATTGTAATATTTTTTTCTCGATTTGACTCGATTCCAAATTACTAGCCAAGCAAGAGCGAGAGAGCAGAGAGCTCCATCTACCAGCCACCAACCAACTGATTGTCTACGAAAAAAATCCTCATGTGCGTGTGTAGTTAGATTATATCAATTTTAGAGCAATTTTGTGTAAGAAACTTTATAAGCGATCTAAGGTTGAGTATACAAGTAATCAACGATTTGAGCTTGCAGAAAAACACAGTTTGTAACCAATTCCACCCAAATTAAGTTACATACTTCACCTATATACATTCTGCGTCTATCGCAATATGGCCGTCCTGTAATGATTTGGTGGCCAGTATATTATTGTGATTTCATTGTATGCTAAATACCAAAATGGAGCTTCGAGTCGGTAATAAATACCGACTGGGCCGTAAAATCGGCTCAGGATCTTTTGGAGACATTTATCTTGGTGAGTATCTTGAGAGATTATAGTAAACAAAGAAAAGTGGTCATTTGGTAGGCCAGCTGCAGTTTTTTTCGTTTCGAAATAGCTAGCTTAACTTTTTATATCTGCAGTCTATTGTTAGTAACTGATCACAAGTATTTCGTTTGCTAATAGTCAGCCCAAAAAGTTAATTCTTTTTATTGAATCCTGGTCAAAGAGGTGATAGCAGACATGGTGTAATTTGACTATTGAATCCCTAGTACTGCTTCTATGCCTTTTTATGTAGCGACCCACCTAAACGTTCAAAGAAAATGTACAGGAATGGTCTTGAATTTGTTAGTTATATGAATGACAGTGTATAGGTTTGCATGGAAACTGACTTTGATTTTGCCTAGATTTTGTTTTGTGATTGTATAATAATGTGTTTCTCAGGAACAAATATTGTCACCAAAGAGGAGGTAGCTATCAAATTAGAATGTATAAAGACAAGGCACCCACAACTACACATAGAGAGCAAGTTTTATAAACTAATGCAAGGAGGTGGTAAGTAATATTTTAGTAGGTACATATTATTATGCATGGTACCTATATTAGCATTTACTGCTTGGATCAAATATATACATGTGTGGTGTTATTGTGCTGCAATAATTTTGTTAATTTTAACTAACACAATAAGATCCCTACAATCTGTGAAGGCAATATGTATGCCATGTACACAACATTTCATATATTAGTAATACATTTCAGATATATACAATAAGTTTTGACAATCATTTCATTTGTTAAAGTAGCTCCTTGAAAAGCATATCAATCATTACTGTGAAGTTTGTCACTACTCTGTGCACACACTAACTGTTTTTTCCACGGTTAGGGAATTTTTTTAAACAAACTAAAGCAACATGTCTATGTTATAATCATAATTTAAATAATATCCAATATGTGGCCTCTTAATCATTTAAATTGGAACTGTTAACAGTTGGTATACCTGCAATAAAATGGTGCGGCTCAGAAGGAGACTACAATGTTATGGTAATGGAACTGCTCGGACCCTCTTTGGAAGACCTTTTCAATTTCTGCTCGCGTCGCTTCTCCCTCAAGACTGTTCTACTCCTTGCTGATCAACTCATTACGCGTATTGAAGACATTCATTACAGGAACTTCATTCATAGGTATGGAATCATTTGGTATTTTATCTATATTAATTCAAATATAGCTGAGCTAGTGTTATTTAGACATTGAAGCTGGTTCTTACTTATTGCACTAATTAAAGAAATATTGTAACGTTTTAATAAAGGACAGCCACACATACATTTTATTATAGATCAAATTTGAATACCTTAAGTAACATTGTTACTCATAATAATGACCTTTGCTTAGAATCTACTTGACATGGTGTTATGTTTATTTTTGAATTTCAAATATAATCGTAGATTGCACATTATAAACCTTGTGTGAAAAGTAGTGATTAAACAATGATAATTTAAAAGAAAAGTACAAAATATTCTGAGGCTTCAGTAACTTGTATTGCCTGGACATTGAATATACTTTTTGTTTGTAATACCTGTAATATAAATGAGTGTCAGTGGGTGATAATAATAATTGAAAAACCATGTGATTTGATAACTCAGGTTAGTTACATGCCTGGTTTTTTTAAATTTGCTTGGTAGTAATTTTATTTATATGAATTGTCATGTAAACTGATAATCAATCTATATTATTATCTTTGGTAATAAGGACAGCTGATATAAAAGCATGTTACAGGTCAGATGTTAGGGTAAAACATAATATATAACTACCTGTTTACAGAGCTCATTACTCTGCATTTATCATTGACGTCGGATGCTATTGCATGGTTATGTATCTTTTAATCAAACAAAATTATGTGATTGATACTGCTGTCTTACAAAACAATTTTTTACTGATATTTTAGGTGAAACAATCAATTAATGAAATAGTGTTTGTATTTTATTTACCTGGTTTGAATTTAGGCTGATGGGAGAAAGTCTTAGTCATGTCTTTAATGCAATATATCAAAATGACTTAGTCAGCAGTGTACAATTACATCTCACATGGTTTTTCAAACAAACTAAAGTAGTAGAAGTTCGAATCTAACGTAGCAGCTCAAATTTGTGCCAGACTTTACCGGATAATATTATTATGCAAGATAATAAAATGTTATAACACCTAACATAATTTTTAACTTTTAAATAATAATTCCTTAATATTAATGCCCTATTTTTCTTTTCATTGCAGGGATATAAAACCAGATAACTTTCTTATGGGCCTAGGTAAAAAAGGGAATTTAGTGTACATAATAGATTTTGGCTTAGCGAAAAAGTACAAAGATGCCCGCACATTGCAACATATCCCATACAGAGAAAACAAAAACTTAACAGGTAACATTATTTTCCCATAAAACAACTATTTTATCCTTATTTATTTATCTCTATTTTGGAAAATGGCTATCACAGATAATTAAGTTTCAAAAGTTAATAACATTAATACTGTTAAATTTCTTGTCATTCTACCATCACATCAAGTAAACATGAATTCCTGTTTTTTATTTCATTCCTTGTAGGTATGTGTGGTAGGGAGATTTGATAATTCGAATTTTCGCGAAATCCCTAGGGATATTGCGTAATTAGAAAATGGTGAAAGCATTCAACCTTACTAGAAAAAGATATGGTTTTTGCAAAACACGAGTTGCTCTAGTAATAATATAAACGAAACGAAACATTAGCTATTATGAAATACGAACGCTGATTAGCCAGTTGAGAAATGTTTTCACCATTTTCTAATTATCCGTGTTTTCGCAATTTCCCTAGGGTTTTCGCGAAAATTCGAATTATCAAATCTCCCTACGACATGCATTCCACTCGAAATGATACCGTCATCAAGCATCGTAATGAGAAGCATGTGCATCACATTTTAGCAACAATTTTATGTGTTGAATTATACAATAAAACTAATTATGATATTTTTCTTTGTTTTGTTAGATGTCAGACCAATAACAGTTGATGTTGCCTTATGTAATTTTGTCAAATACCTTCCTACTTGGTTCTCTCCAACCTTATTTGCGATACAATATGCAAGCATAGTCAAGTATTTTTTTGTATAGTAGTACTGTTTAAACTAAAATACTAACCAGATATTGTGTCAATTACAGGAACAGCGAGATACGCATCGATAAATACACATTTAGGCATCGAACAATCACGCCGCGATGATCTGGAGTCGTTGGGTTATGTACTCATGTATTTTAATCGTGGAAGCCTTCCCTGGCAAGGGCTTAAAGCCGCTACCAAACGCCAGAAATACGAAAGAATATCTGAAAAGAAATTGTCAACACCTTTCGACGAGCTTTGCAAAGTAAGTTCTTAAGTTTGTAAGTGTTAATAGAATCACAACTACATTCACATCTTGATGTTTTGCTTTTGAGTAGTCCTCCATTCTTTTACTACACTTTTGAGTACATTTTACTATCACTTCATTGTTTAATATTCTAACTGAATTTAAAGAATATTTAACACGTTTAAGAAAATATGTGTGTTTATTACGATTTATTGATATGATTTTTTTCATGTGAATGAAATAGCGATTAAAACTATATTGATGATACTATGTTGTTTCCAGAACCACCCTATTGAGTTTCAACTTTATCTTAAATACTGCCGACGGCTACGTTTCGAGGAGAGACCTGACTACAGTCATCTGCGTCAGTTGTTCCGTACACTCTTCCATCGACAAGGATTCACATATGACTACGTGTTCGATTGGAATATGCTCAAATTCGGTGAGATATAATTTTTCCTTTATGCGGCATACAAGTTACATAATATTAACACGTTAACATGAATATTGACATTATTTTAAAATGCGTTGCAGGTGGCCAGCGCGGCAATTATCAATCAGGCGGCAATGACCGTACTTTAAGACGTCATGATCAAAATCAAGAACCAGAAAACAGTAAGTAATTTGACTTCACTAATACAGCAATGATTTTACTGAACTCATATTTACAAAAATCCGATCCCCTGAGGCCAGATTGTGTTGGTCGCGTTATCGTGATCGACTCGTTGAGTAGAATAACGTCTAAGCAGCCTCACTTGCTTCGATAATGATAGATGGCCGGGACAGCATGCCTGCATGAGTCGTGTCGGTTCAGCTATTGACTGCGTGTTCGCAGCGGCGGGCGCGGCCGGCCAGCCCAGCACCACCGTGGCTGCCATTTCGGAGTGGCGGTGAGGGATCTTGCTGTCGTCGCAGTGTTAACACCACCACTATGGAACCACGTTCGTATTGTGACCTGCATGTTCTGTTCGTCCGAACAAACATAACACAGACTCGATATATTCACGTATTAAGACGGGTGTGTTTTAACGACGACTTATCACGTCATCCAGCCGCGCGGTAGGAATTGAGGCGCGTGGACGTCGTTGGACGTTATCACGTTTCGATATATAGATTCTGTATTAAAATAAGGAAACAATTTTGTATGCATTCGTGTTAACATTCATATTATTGTAAATTATTTAATAATAGACTAAGTATGATGATGAGTGGGCCGAGAAATGAAAAGTAATTTCTGTTTGAATGAGACTCATTTAAGCATAGAGTAAATTGATAGGCCTACCCATGCATCGTTGTACTTTATGCTCAGTTATATTTAGAAGTAAGATACATATTCTATCATATTGGTAAGATTAAAAAGTAAATTGTCAATTGGTCCCAAAAAAATATTGGTCAAGGGCCTTGACTCTGTAAATTAGTAGGTAAATAAAACACCATTCTGACAAGCTTCAGTAAGCATCTATTCGGCGAAATTTATACTTATGGATATGTCCATTTTGCCACAATTAAGTAAAATAGCCAGAAGATACATTATAATAATTCAAATGTACTGATCTGACAATCTTGCTATAGCTTTCCAACTGTATTTTGTATACTGATGCTTTTGATTGAAGCCACAGGCACAATCCTAGCAGTACTTTGAAAGTCGAAGCAGTTCATTGAATGGTCCGAACTTATCATTGTTGAATAAACAACTTGATTGGTTTCATAGCTACAACAGTTACTGACTTAACCTAACATCACGCCTGTTATGCCCGAAGGGTTAGGCATAGGTGTACCTATAGTACACCCACATTTCGCCAGTTACTGACTTTAATCGCCAAAAAGGCTGTCATTTAAAACACAAGCATTTTTTATTTATATTCTTAATTTGGAGGTCTGTACGTTCAAATATTAATGTAGTAAATAAATAATATTATCATTAACTCGATCCAAGACTTCCGTGGGCTGATATTTTTGCGGAACCATATTTAGACAGATTAATCCTATCAGTAGGCTAACCTATATTTTTTAGTGATTCTGCTACATCTTCTTTTAATTTCGTAAATCCTTGTGCAATATGTTTTTTTTTCTTTTAGTATTTTTTTCAATACGAGCTGTATTGAAAGTAGCATTTTGTCTTCCAAGTTGAGTTAAAATAATTATGACTGTCTCTTTTTGTATCGAAAGAAGTAATTATAAATACGTGACGTGTAGGGCGTCTGACGTAAGAGACCGTCAATGAGAAGAGCGAGATTGCGTAAAATTCAGTCGATAGAAATAGTTTTCTTTTTCCATTTTTCTATCGACGATGAATGTTTACACAATTTCGTGGGCCTCTGATTGTTCCTCTGTTTGCGGATAGGCGGCCTAAAGTGGAAATGTTATGTCAGTCTTACAATTTATGTCCAGCCACTGCCATAGTTTTATCTAGGTAAGTTTATTCGAAAATAAATTTGGCCCGAGAAAACATTGTTAGATAATATTTTTGTTTTTCTATTGTAAAATAAACATTGACAAATTTAAAAAAATATAAATAATTACTTGGAGTTTTGTTTATTTTATACTATCGCGTGCATGTAGATGTACCTACATTCCCGTTAGAGCTATTTTATTCTTCTACATTATTTACTTTCATTTAACCGATCTAGAACTTCTAGGAATCTATGATCTCATAAAAATTACCAAATTTTCTCATACATAATAATGTACCTAGTTCAATTAAATCTGTTACCATTCTCATATTCTGACAAAATATTTTTGTTCATTTGCTTTGAAATGCAGAGCTGTAAAATGTCCTATTCTCTGTCAATAATATCTAGCTAATGTTAATAAATAATGAATAGTTTGTAAATATACAACTTTTAAAAAGGTATTGCGATTTTTTTACGAATTTAAATTATCTTTTCATTAGACCGTAATGTAGACAGCGTCACCTCTTTATATGACTGAGAATTAGGTTCAATTTTATGTAAATACATAATGGTAATATATTCAATTTAATTTCAAGGGTTTGTATCGCAAAGCTTTGAGATTTCAAAATCATCCTGATGTTATGATATTGTATAGATGGGGGTTTAGTTTAGAATAAATCGTCTAAGCATGATTTTTTCCATCAGGCACTTGAGAGTATGACTTATAATCAAATTGTTGATATTGTAGCCATCATCTATTGTTCAGTTGTATTGTATTTTAATGCACATTATTCTAAGTTTAAATCAAATATTAAATTAATTAGATCTACAGGGTATTTTGTAGCATTTTGAGAATTTCAATAATTTTTGTTTGAATTAATTTTGTAGACAGTTCAAAGATTTCATCTACAAGTAAAAGTGACAGTCGTCTTACTTTTCAACGCTGTGCCAATATTGATATCAGTGTATGTTTAGCGTTTACAATATGAGTGTTTAAGTTAATTCCTTCATTTAGGAGAGTTCGTAATATGTTAGTACCCAAATATTTTAATGATATTGTGTTACTAATTCTTATGAATATAAATTACTTATTGTATATTAGATGATGTTTTCGTGTTCAAATACGTTGAGACGACAACGATGTCGTGAATTGAATAGTAAGTGACGCGTCGGCAGCGGGCGCGGTGGAGAGGCGCGCGCGAGCCTCGGGTCCTGATGATGTCCTGTGCTTGTCGTCAGTGTGTGGAATGCGCAACATGTATCTCAAATGCTTTGGCGAGGTCGTGGAAGGTCGTGGCTTGCTCTAAAGTTAAGTGTACGCTATAAACGACGAAAGACTTTATGGACTTAATTTTGTAAATAATAAATTTAAGGTAATTAGGTAAGCAGACACTGTTTTTTACAATATCCTAGGTAATGGAATACATACATAACTGTTGTAGCGTTATTGTCATTGAAATTATTTTGCTGTTACTGTATTTTTTTAGACATGTCTCGTACCATACGATATATAATTAATAATGTCTTTGAGATCGAAAGTTGCCTATTTAATATTCTTCAGTTACTGTTATAGGGGAGGGAACAAATGTAAATTAGTAGTTTTAGAATGAATAAGGGACTTAGAAAAACATCGTGGCTTTTATTGCATATGATACAATTTAAATTTAAGTGTCCATACGTTTTGTTCCCTCCAAAGAAGAATAAGATGCACTAATAACATGAGACTAATTTAATTCTGTAGTCTAACCATTCTACGTTTAATTTACCTTTTAATATGGTATATTTTCAACACAATACAAAATATGCTAGCCTATCTTAGCATATGCATTATAAATAAATTATGCTTGCATTATTTTCTATGTCCAGTATGTATAAATTCCTTTGGCACAATAAACTGAGTAAAATTAACAATTTGTTTTCTTCGCTTTATTATAGAAGTAGTTAGAATATCTAAATCTATCTATGTAGCGAGAAATCCTCCATCAACAGGAAGTTGAACGCCGGTGATGAAACTGGCGCTGTCACTCAGGAGGAATATAACTGTATCAACAACTTCTTGTACTTCTCCAAACCTTAAAAGAAAAAGATAGACCGATTTATTGGGCGATAGTTTGTTTTACAATTTCCTAATTACCTAAACCAAATAGGTTAGGGCAATATGATGTTCCATTATTCTGTCAGTTCCGTTTTCACTTAACTATCTGATCTTATTTCAGTAACAGGGTACACTGGGGGCATGGGAACCATTTTAAAATTTAAATTGCACAGTAAGATCCATTACATACCTGCCCATAGGTATCTTTGAAAGCATACCCTGCGACTTGGCAGGCTCCGCCCACACTTTGCGGCCCATATCAGTCATTATTACCGTTGGATTAACAGTATTAGCACGGATGCCATGTGGCCCAAGTTCTAAGGCCATTACCCTAGTCAACGAATCAACTGCACTTTTGGACGCGCAATATGCCGTATGGTCCTTCAGAGCAGCCTGTAAAAAAGAATGGTAATCAGCACCTACCTACATAATTATTCCATTGTTTAATATTATGATTGTAAATATTTAGGTACACATGTTGCCTGCAGCTGTAATCAATGTCAAGTGCTAATACCTAACATTAGTTAAGTAGGTTTGCAGGTCAGTAAATAAGCTCCTGTAATGATTATTTGATGATATAGATAATAATGATCTATTCCATCTACTAATGATGCTGGCTGTGACACCCGCACGGCGCCGCCGCCGTTTAGTTTTCGTGCACATTTCTCCAGGGCGTTACTGAACAAGTTATAACGTTTGTTTCAGAGAATTGAACTGGCTATGGCCTGACGCTAGCACCGCTTGCCAACTTGGCGGGGTCAGTAAGAATTCTTGATGAAGGTTCATAGGTATGAAAAAACGAATTAAACTTACTATTGATGCCTGTGATGAAATATTTACAATGGATCCTTTTATATTCTTTTCAATCATTTTTCTTGCCACAATTTGACTAACGTTAAGTGTAGCCCTTACATTGACCTTCATCGTCCTGTTGAAAATGCGAAATTGAAAAAAAATCAAAATTATATTTTTAAGACACTACTTCAGGTAATGCATGACTGAGTACTTCGGTTACTTACTTGTCAAAACTTTCTGGTAAACATTCTAAAAATGACTCGATTATAGCAATTCCAGCATTGTTAACAAGTCCATCGAAAGTGCCCAAAGAGTCTACCGTTTCTCTAGTTCTGTCCCAGTCGAGTAGATCTGCACATGCTATTTCTATAGACGGATACTCTTTTTTAAGCTTTTCTAAATTGGCCGGTTGGTTCGATAGAACAACAACATTAGCGCCTTGTCTCCATAACTCTAGGGCTATTCCACGACCAATGCCTGTAAAATATTAAGTTTACTCCGAATCCGAGCATATATAAGGTGCTATTAAAATATCTGCCACGGCTTTAATGAGAGTAATCTATAAACACAATACTATCTCCCATTGCAGCCGTGGCAGATATTTTTATAGCACCTTATATGTGTATGATTGTGAACTGATTAAAATGGTTTGGGTTAGGTAGGTTAGACCTTCGGGGGTTGCGGAAGATTTTTACGTTCCCCGGGGGTCGCGGGAACGCGTACCTAGGTGTGAGTTGGAACACCGGGGTGGTTTATAGTCAGTGAGTCTGACAGACCCCTCCGCCCGTTCCAGGCCGGGGGCCATCCATGAGATTTTGCAACCCGGAAAAAATAAAAAATAAATGTAGTCAGACCTGTGACCAACAGAGCGTGTGCTGAGCGAGCGATGCCGCGCGGCGGCCGGTGAGCGTTACTTCCAAGTTGCAGGCTATTTAGTATTAGCGCAAGGTACGTTACGTCGCGTCGCAAGCATGTTTTATACTAGTTCACAATATGTCGGTTTCCCATGGATAGGTTATAAACTATCGAAAAATAATGCTTTTAATTTTAGGATGGTTTGTTGCAGTTCATAATGTTGCGACAGTTAATAATCTTTCGAAAATAATACCGATAGATTATAAAACAATGAAGTTAAAAATATGCGGCGACGTAGACCTAAGAAAACAAAGATTAGGTACCTACCTAACTACACTTTAGATAAGTTTTAAAGAATGTTTTTACCTTGGCAGCCACCGGTGACGAGTATTCGTTTTCCTTTAAAATATTTATCCATTATTGACAAGATCGCTTGAGGATGAGCAACATGTAGTTACTTCTGATCTGAGGTTATTTACAGAAAGCAAAGTCGTATTTGATAAGCCATATCTCAAACAGTAGGTACCTACCATTTATTTTATTACTCAGATAAGAGGTTTGTTTATGTTTGTAATGATAAGGTGCCTTCAGCAATAATCAATTTCATTAGGTTACAAATAAGCCTAGAGCTGGTTTTATTGCCAAGCAAATATCAACATTGTGTATCTTAAAATAAAGTCAAAAATACATAACCTGATACTCAGGCGCGCTCCTTTGTCCACTTTTATGTGTTGTCGGAAAATGAAGTTGATTTAATTTCAACTTTATTTGTATAAGGGTAAGGTTAATTTGGCAGTGAAAACCACGCCGCGCTGCGTTTCGCCAGGACTGCGCGTGGAAAAAAAGAAAATACTTATGTGACTTTTAACAAATTGCATTTATTCAACAACTAAACTTTCATGTAATGGCTTCGATCGATGAACTTTATTTAATGTAGGTAAGTGCCGATAAAATCATTCAACTTAATTTGGTATAATATTTGTCCATTATTTTTATGATATTCATCCCGCCCAATGGGTTCATATTGCTATTATAAATGTTTCAGATTATGTATTATTCTTGACAAATTGTATAATAAATGTTTTTGTACATTTCATTTAACTATAGATACAGTATTGGTGCATTCCAAGTTTTTTATATACGAAAATAAGTCAGCAGTAACTTTATTTATGTTTATACATAATATTTTGTTTTTCCTTTGACTAATAACATCGGCATATAACATTGACTTAAGCTTATACCTACATACTAAAAGGTTAATGTAATCTTATATGATAAAGAATGCGATCGGCGTTCAAATAGATGTGATGAATGAAACAGATCTAATAAAACTCAAGTTATGATTGAAAAGCAGAGGTTATTTTTGTAATTAGGCAATGGTTTATCTTTACAGTAGGATAACTAACTGTTCTACATATTTCATCATAGAGCGTTTTTGAAAGTATGGTTGTGATTTGTGTTCTTAATTTTAGTGTAGTAGGTATAGTTAATTAACCAGAATTGATAACGATATTATCACAAAGTAAAACATACATGATAAGTATGGTCATGGCAATATGTATTATAAAGTACCATCTTTGGTTGATTTACTAATTAACATAGTTCCAATATACTTATTTAAAACTAAAATACGCAATTGTTAAAAAAATATTCCATATTAAAAGCCATAAATATAATAATATCATGTTATTATACAATGTGTTCCTTTTGATGTTTCATATATCTAAGGTTATATGCTATAAGTAAAAATAACACGAAAAACCTGGAACAAGTGTTCCAAAAATACATAGTTTTGAACTCAAAAATAACCTACCACTAGACTCTCCACGTGGTGTGTATCTTAAGATTCCTTTGATAAGTACGAGTAAATCATTTCATTCAAACTAATCCTTCATATTTAAAGCTAAGAAAATGCGACATTGTATTTTTTTTATGGACAAAAATGGGCTGAATGAGATGTTTTATTAATATTCTGTTGAGTCTGGTGTTTTACATTTTTTTTTTTTTAATCACGCCAGTACGTCACGTTTTCATTATTACGCCAGTTGATTCTATTAATACCCTAGAGTTATGGGTTATCAAAAGGAACACATTGTATACTTTGCTAAATAAAACATGTATTTAGCAACTCATAATATTATGTGGCAAGAAAACCTCCATCTATTGGCAGCTCCACTCCATTGATCATACTAGATCTCTCACTCAAGAGGAAAACGACAGCATTCACCACTTCAGAAACTTCTCCAAACCTGAAATTATTGTTTTTTTGTGATTATTGTTAGTTCTGATATAGTTTCTTTATCTGGTTATTATTTTATTATGTTTGTGTGATAAGACTGCTATGACCTCTTTGCTTTATTGTCTGTTTCTATGTTATTTAAATTTTACTCTATAAAATAATATTATATTTATTCATTCAAAGATGTCATAACTGCATATTTATGAAGGTATTACCTTCATAAATATGTCATTATCATAAACATGTAAACAGCAAAGATTACACCTGCTGCCTTTTTCTAAAATTTTAATATCAACAGGACTATAATGTGTATTACCTTCCCAATGGTATTTTAGCAAGCATTTCTTTAGCTTTGACTGGATCTGACCATCCAACTTTGGCCATTTCAGTCATGATGACAGTGGGGTTCACAGAATTCACTCGAATGCCATAGGGACCAAGCTCCAGGGCCATAGAACGAGTTAGAGCATCCAGAGCTGCTTTAGATGCACAGTAGATTGCATGATCTTTCAATGCAGCCTGCAATCATAATAATCAACATTTGTATTATTTATAACAATATAATGCATAGAACACACAAATATATACACACTATTAATATTGAAAAAACTTTTCCCTGTTACCCAGAATAAATAACAGTATTCTTAAGTTTAAGGATGATCTTTTACAGGAAAAACAATATATTCAAAATATAATAGTACAACTGTACAAGTTTTTTCAAAAAATTTACTTTGCATGATATGCAAAATCTGTCTGAATTTATAGCCTTGTGGGAATCAAATAAGATCACAATGTTTGCGAGACATAAGGATTACACATGTAATCCCAGCTGTTTGTTGATGATAACAAGATAACAATGATAGGAATTGAATTGATAGCAACATTGAATTACCTTTGAAGCCTGTGAAGAGATATTGACTATGGCACCAGGAGTTTTGTTTTCAACCATCTTTCTTGCTACAATTTGACTAATATTAAGAGTTGCCTTTACATTGACATTAAACATTCTGAAAACAAAAAATATGGTTTTATTCATTTGGGTAGCTATATTTCCTGAATACTGTTCCGTGTGTGTCATGTACCTACATGTAGGCATATATAGAAAATAAAATTGAATCATACTTATCAAAATCCGAAGGTGAGCAATCGAGGAAAGGCTCGCAAATTGCGGCAGCGGCATTATTCACTAATGCGTCAAAGTGGCCAAGAGACTCAACTACTGTCCGTGTTTTTTCCCAATCAGCTATATCAACGTCCACTATGTCTATAGAAGGATATTCGCTCTGAAGCGATTCTAAATGAGATCTTGTTCGAGACAAGGCGACTATGTTCGCTCCAGCACGCCATAATTCTACAGCGATGCCCCGACCGATTCCTGCAGTTTTTACAATAGTTATTATTCCACGCGTATATTTTTGAACGCGATTATGAACTGTAGCAATTCACCGTGTGCGTTGTTTCCAATGCTGTAAAGTAATAGCTATAACATGACTAGGAAATTAAACAAAAGAGATATTATAGCAAACTAACCTTGGCCAGCGCCGGTAACGAGTACTCTCTTGCCTTTAAATGAGATTTCCATTTTTAAAACAGAATAGATATTCTTTTTGAGTCGAAGATCAATAGGAATTACTACGCCACCAATAGTATTGTAATTTAATTTACGTACGCAAACAGTGAGTCCACACAGCCGTTCGCGTTCGGTGATTCGGTCTAAATTGATGTAACGGATTTTGACGTGGATTTGACAGCTAGAATTCGCCCTGCGGGCTGACTTTTTTAGACTTCACGGTTGACATTGACATTGACTTTTGACAATCAGGGGCTTCGTTCAGTATTAGTTATGTGTTCTGAGGTTCAGTACGCTCGCGTATTACCGAGCGGTGCGCACTGATTTTAATTAAATTGACTGATTAACGGGCAACCAACGTCTTAACGTACTCTCTGTGCGTCGGCGAACGATGAACACACGCAGCGACTAGTCGCTGGCGACTTATTGGCGTTTGCTAAAGCTCACGTCTACACACAGATTTGCCGCTGGCGATTAAAATCGCTGTGTATGTATCTAGCATAATAATTGTGATCCTTCAGTTTTGCGTTTCCAAACTTTTATGTAGTTATGTGTAGCTAGCGTATTATAAACAAAAATGTTAGATTAAGATTAGTAGCAGTAGCAGTGACCTGTGTGTTCTTTCTTTATTATGATTGTAGTGTAAAGAGGTTCCTTTTAACTTGAGAAGGTATCTTCCATCAAGGTATCTTCAAAAAAGTTTGAGTGCTAAATGAGGTTTTATCAGAAAATGGGCGTTAGGCATCCTGTCTCACCGCCGACGAGGGAGCGACTAGCTATAGATTATTTTTCTCGCATTAGAAACGTTTATAGGATACTTAGTAGGTCCCGTGTAATTAAAAGAGATACCTACCTAAAATGATAGTTGATCGCTGACTGTTCACACTACCGATACTGGTGAGAACTAAAACTGATTTTAAGTTGCTAGGTCTACTTGCTTCTCGCCGACGACAGGTGCCTTATGTTTGAGGTAAAAACAGGTTAAAAAAAATTAAAGCTTGCTCTGCGATGGCAGCACTGGTGAATATCCTGTCGCCGTCGTCGTTGCGAATTTGTTGTGTGACTTGGAGAGTGACCCATTAAAAGATGCGATAGGGAAAAGAAAAATGTGTACCGTTAAATGAGCGATTTAGTGGAAAATGACTGGCTTTGTAATTGTTTATCTGCAGACCTTTCATCCATAGAATGAAGGATGTTACATAGGTATTGTTGCAGTCAATAGCTGCGCAAAGGGGCATTTTTATTTTGCATCAAAAGAACTTGCATAAGTTTTTTTAATTAGAAAAAAAAATAGATTTCCTTCCACATTAGATATCCAATAGGCAGTTTTATCCCGATTTTATTTTGATTTTGAATAACTTTTTATGCGCCTTGTCCCTTCTGTGGCGCAGATAAGTAGGTAGATAGAGTTCATTGAAATGATTGATCAATTGAGATTTCAATTAATTATTCGGAAGAATGTAGACAACAGCTTTCCTACTGTATAATCTGCCAAGCCTTTTTCCAAAACTCACAACTATGTTACGATTGGCGTCCAGTCTAACCGGAATACTGGATGGATCTGAATAACAATATTTTACATGGATTTTCTGCTATCTGATTATCTGACCTCCTCTACAGCACAGCCCATCTAGTTATTTTGGCTGACTAATTGTCAGAGTTTCAGGCTTCTGATAAGTGAGGAATATTGTTATTCTTGAATATTCTTAGGTTTATAGACCCAGTGATAGAGGAAAGTAATTAAATGTGGCTAAATGTGGGCAGTGCTTAATAAAGGCTACAAAAAATTCAAGAAAACAAATAATTGAAGAAAAAAAAATCGACTATCTTCTATCGCATTCATTTGCCCTACATCGCATTCACTCTATCACTTCCAGCCGGCCGATTCTGTAAACATCCCACCGTGAAAACTGAGGTGAAGTGAGCAAAACAGATTGCTAACCCATTGCTTCATATGTTCGAAAACAAAATCTGCTCAACAACGTAAATAACGCAATGAATGTTGTTGAACTGTCAAAATGAAACAGGTTAGTCTTAAATGTGTTACCCTAAGTTGTTTAGGGCAGCGCACGCAAAGATAGCTCTCAGATGGCCGGTATTTTTCCGACTTACCTACTTGATCCTTATATTATGGCCAAATCACACAAAATCTTTATAAATTGTAGCTAATGTGTTCTATACTACATATTAGGTACTGTAAATTTAAAATCTGTTCAGTCGTTTTTGCGTGAAAGAGTAACAAACGTCCATCCATCCTCACAAACTTTCGCATATAAAATATTAGTAGGATAGGATAGTAGGATTAATACTACTACATAAATAAAAAGTTGATAATTAAAGAATTTTTCATTTTTGACCCAAAAACAAAATGATAGCCCTATTTATTTACTTTCCTTAAAGATTTTATAACAAAAAAAACTTTCTTTATTAGGTTTTCCTAAACGTTTAATAAACATAAATTCTTA
Source organism: Eupsilia transversa (assembly GCA_914767815.1). Taxonomy (NCBI): domain Eukaryota; kingdom Metazoa; phylum Arthropoda; class Insecta; order Lepidoptera; family Noctuidae; genus Eupsilia; species Eupsilia transversa. Next base: position 7,906,928 of record OU611880.1, read on the forward strand.
CACTTAGGTATATCAATATTTTGTATCTCTATAATTATATTGTTAAATAAATATAAAAATAAGTTAAGAACAATCGATAGAATTGTATTCTCTTATAATAACACAGGTATTCAGGTTTATCTTAGAGGTGCCTTCGTAATAAATTTAACATGAACCATATCACCCATAGTGGTAACTTATTAGATACCTACCTACCTACTTAGTTATATAACACAGTGGTGGGTATTGAATTGTTTTTTGTTTTACGATTTCTACTAGTCGGTTTTCTTATAAAGAAAATGTTTATTTTATATTAGGACATTGTGTTGAGCTTCTCAACATCTTCGGAGTGAATATTAAACAATTTTGCTTTTTTAAAGTGTACATTCAAAACTTACTCAACACAATCTAGATAGGTACCTATTGTACAGAAATATTTACCTACTTAGTTCTTTCGTAGACCACACATTTGGTTATAGTCATAGGTACCTGCAATACATTCAATTACAGGGATTTTACAAATTTATATTGTTTTTAATATTATTTACGTTAATATCAACGCAAAAAAATATAACTTATGAAGTCAAGTTAAGGCACTGTTAAGACACTTCACGTTCCCCTAAATTCAATTAGGTATCTATGTACGAAGCTGTACTTAGCTTACATTTAGTTTATTTTTATTTTTGACGTCATTATGCCCTAAATTATTACCTAGGTACGAATAAAAGCGTTGAGATTAGATGTTGACGAGATTTTTGAATATTATGCACTTCAGCAGTCTAGTTAAGTAGTAGTCGTGTGAAGGCTTATCGTCTGTATGGAGCCTTCCGGTACCGGCCTCGTTCCTCCTCGTCGCGAACTTCCAAGTAATGACTGAAAACCACTGCCCACAGGTAGAGGTATAGACCTGGAGATAGAAAATAAAAATCATTTTACTCTCTCTCTTTTTTCTTAACAACAGATAATATGAAGGCGCCAATTGCAATGAGATTTTACTACAGAATCTACTATACATTGTAACAGTGAATAAATTTTCAGGCCTCCCCCTTAAGACCCAGGCCAAATATTTTTTGATATTCGGATAACTCATGACCTAAAGAGGTGCCATAAAGAATATTAATAAGAAAAAAATGCGAAATTTCGCGGGTTCAAAGAGCGATAGAAGATGAAGAAATAAAGTTAAGGGGCGATTTAGAGATTCTCAAGTTCTCTACTTACATAAATAGAAGAGCCCGCCTATGAGAATGACAGTGGCGGTGATTACGTGGTCATCCTTATCGAGATAATAGGTGATGGAGGTGTGTAGCACGCTGATCAGCAAGCCGATGGCCAGCACTATACCCAGCACAACCCACGGCAGCATTAACCACGACCGCCGCTACATAACAAAACAAATTACATAAAGCTGTATAGGTAAAGACATGAATTAGGTCACTGTGGCAGAGTGAATAATATCTAGGTGAAGCATCAAACGATTTATGAATCCGCAATGATTATGACAACCATGTTTGTACGTAAAAGCCCTGACAATCACAAGATCAAGCAAGGTTAGCAATAATCAGTAGTAGGTAGGTAAGTACCTAGCAGTGTCTCGTGGTATTATGGGCAGGGTATTATCATAGGAATTGACTGCGTTTAAGAGGTCTTTTTAATTAGCATAGGTAACTAAGATTCGCAGAATTTGTAAAGCAACATCACAGCGCCAGGTCACTGATAAGCGGGAAAATTGCCAGCATGAAGAAAAACTTATTGCCCATTGTAACAGTACCTAAGGGTAATGAAATTTAATGAATCACTATGTGTTGCCTGATGTTGCAACAGCAACGCGAAGTGTTACGTTGTTGCGACTTATATTTTGAATAACAAAGCTATTACTAGTGCCAGCCTTACACCACATACACTATATTCTCTTTCAGGAAAATGCAGCTGTTTTTATTTAGCTACATATGATCGTCCGATTTATCAACAACTTACCGAATACGATGTCTGTCAGTAGCATGCAATAAGTTTCAAAGTTATGTTAGTTATCAACGAATCGTTCACGCGTGATGTGCGGTCTACATCGACGATAAGGAAGGCATTCACTTACTATGAGTACTGCTACCATCAACAGCGAGCATATCAGTATCGTGAAGCATAAATTGATTGTTAATATTATCCTCGGAACTGGAAAAGAAAAGAAAAAATAAAGATTATATTTTTTAATTCAGCATTTAGGTAATTTGAGTCTAAATGTGTGCCATTATAAGATTCTTCGTTTAATAAGAATTCTTATTCTTATCAATAAGTAGATAATCTAGAAGACGTTATATCAGATTGTTTTCGATTTATTCGTTGTGGGCGATGCGATCACTGAATCGATAGGTAGGTAGATACGTACTACGCATTTGATTGACTGTGAACATAGGTATTAAGTATCATAGGTTTCTGATCTGAGTAACGGCCTATAATTTGTAGAAATAAGTAATAAGGGTTCTCGATTTAATATAAGTACTAATTTGATTAAAATATTAATATATATCGTGAACAAATCTTCCTGTTACTTACTGTCTAAATCTGAAAGTTTCCTATCAAAATCTTCATCAAAGATGAATGTGCTGAATGTGATTCGGTGCCTCTTCACGACCCATACTACGATGATGGTGGCGATGGAGAGTATGATCCCGAGGATCGCTGTGATGAGCGTGCCCGTGCGTGTCGATGCACAACAGCAGCACTTCTGTAACCGCTTCATGGTGTTAAGTATACGTCACTTCAAATCCTAATAGCTCCTGGACTACGTCTCACCGCCTCATGGCTGCAACAGAAACAATAAAAATAATTAAACTTTGATAAGAACATGTTTTGCGACATAGGACTAAGTAGGTAGGTACCTTATACTTAGTTGAATACTTGGAATAGTTGGTGGCTACTTGGTGATAAAATATTCTAGAACATTATGCGTATCCTAGCCTAGCTGTTAACAGAAGTAAAATGGCATTTAATGGAATCATGCGGAAAGTGTCTGCTTGATAGTGAAATTCCCAAATTAAAATATCTTTTTATCAGCTTGCTTTCATCAAAAAGTTACTCTATCGTGTAATGTAAAATGTAACGTCTGTTTTGGCTGATAACGTGCTCGTTACTACGGTTTGTTTACTCGTTTCATGTTACATAACATTCATGTGCAATTTTAAATAAGCTGCATGAATGTAGGTACTTAGCCAACATAAAAGTCATAGTTTTATCTTTATCGCACTGATTGTGTTTTGTAAATGTAGCTAGCTAACTGCTCACAAGGCGTGGGCGTCCGTCATTGGCTTGACCCGTTACTTCCGCGTCGCCATTGACTTACCTAAGTGATTTCTTGCGGCTCTACATGTTTGGGATATCTATTCTTCTATTCTATAAATACTTATACATCTAGACGAGGCCTTTCTGTACATTGAAAAAATAAAAAAATGTTTATGTGTTAAAGAATAACCAAAAGGTGCCATTTCTACGATTTTTTTAATTTTCGTATGTGTTGTTTGTATGTGAGAGAAGTATCACGTAAAAGGTACGAAATCAATATGGTTTTATGCTCAAATATTGTGTGTAACTCGGAGTTATATTTCGTTTTTGTTTCATCGCAATTGCTCCAATCTATCAAAAGATTGATGAATTTAAACTGTTTAAGAAGAACTTTTCATAACGTAATAGTGTTCATAAAGCGTGATCCTTTTTCCCCATGATAACCGTTCAGCACACTCCGCCAGTCGGTTTATTGAGTACGGCAGGTGCACAGAGCCTCGATGAGGCGCCTTGATTTTTATTTACTCTCAGAAACCAAAGTGACTCTTCGTCGCATTGCCATTATGAAACCTGAAGATGCAGTGACTGCATTCGAAAGGGCTGTGGTAGAGCTAGAGAACCCCAGGTAGCGCTTCCCACAAGGCAAGATAAGAAGATTCTTCCTTTTCAATGGGGGAGTGGTATCTACACCTTCTCTAAGCGACACATGATTGTTTTCCGACATGCACGCGAACGAAGTCGCGGGCAAAGTTTGTCACTAATATTAGATAACAGTCTACTCTTTCTCATTGATATTCGAAATGTTGCAACTACGCGCATAAATTTAAATGTTTAGACACTTATGAATGTACGAAACGTTTTCTATATTTATAAAAGTTTAGCTAAAACTGTCTGCAGTTTGTGAGCAGATACCTCCAGCCTCCAGGTGTGTAGAGGGGAGGGAAAGTGATGATAAAATTGATAACGTCTGGTGCAGAACAAAAATAAATAAATATGATAGATATAGCCTACTGCTCAATGTGTTTCAAAATGCTTTGGGTAATATTTAATATTTATGAAGTGAGAAGACAAATACCGATGTCGGCGCCATAAACCGAATAGAAAGCCGTAAAAACATTGCATCAGTGGCACCGCGACGACTTCCGTTCGCAAGTCGGCCAGAGTGCGACATCGCTGTTATCGGTTCCTCGGTGTTCGGGGCTATTTCTGATCGCCCACGTGGTACGTGACACGTGGCTGCTCATTAACACGGGCACCACCGTGCCCACAACCGAATATTTTGTTGTTTTGTATAAAGCGCTTGGTAGATGGCAGATGCGACATACAGACCAGATGCCTAAACATTTTTGCTCGTCATTTTACACGTGCAGCCTGTGGACTAGACGTTAAACGCCTATCAGGTTTTCCAACCCAGCTCCAAAGAAGTAGCGTTTCTTTTATGCGTATTTGTTAGTTCTTTATATAGAGTCGTGGATTAGGTATACCTAAGGAAACATGAAAATTTTTATGACTTCGATTCTCGAAGCGAATCTATTTTGGGAGGGCCGGCAAAGAATTTTTTTAAACTGTATTTTGTTTTCCTCTATCTGAATAAGTGGATTTTTAATTTGTTTGACATTTATTTACCTATGTAAAGTAGATGGACCTTATGAGAGCGTCTTAGCTCTAGCAGACTACATAGTAGAAGATCTAGTCGTTTCGGCTTTGGCATAGATCTCAGCATTGCATAGTCAGCATCTCTATCGAAATGCCCACTGCTTCTTTATTTATTAAGTATTTGCATAGGTGTCCATATCAATAATTAATATATATAAATAATAAATTTGCTGATGTTTTCACGGAAAATTCCGTGGAAAACAAATGCAGAACATTTGATAATTTCGATATCAATTTTAATTAGAGACAGCAATTCCAACACAACATTTTTTGGTAGGTACCTATTCTATTTACACATATTATGATTGATAAACATTATATTATGGTATTGATGTCATGAAATCTGGATAAAGAACAAACCCATGAATGTAGCTTCCTGCCCGACCAGTTTAAGCTCACTCCAGTTTTAAATGTCAATAGAATAAAATAATGTTTATCTTTATTATTATATTAAACAGACGTTGAATCAAAGCGACTGTAACCAATTCCCGAGGGCTTGCATTAAAAATTTCGCAATAGCGATCCATTTTGATTGAGTGCAGTAACGTTGCGGTCCCGAATTAGACGCATTGCCTAACAGGTACCAAATCAATTGTGGATCACGCTTAGTAGTTCGATTACGTATTTATGAACTCATGGTTGATTGAAACTGTGGCGACGGGATGTTGCGTTGTTGTGCTCCCTTTTGATTTAGGCAATCAATCAATAATATCGCGCGTCCATTCGGTTGTATTGGTACCTATCAAGTAATTTGTTTGTTGGCCCATCGAATCGAAAGCGTAATGGCCTATTTCTTAAGAAAATAACAAAAACCCAACAAAAAATTAGTCCATAAGAGCCATTAGATACTAAGTAGGTACTAGAAGTACTGACATTAGCCTCTGCATGAGTTGGTATCCAAGAGCTTTAACAACCATTTGCAGACAGATGTGATGCATAGCAAATGTAATAATGTCTACGTAACTGTTTTTATAAACCAGATTGAAACGGATTTGCAAACAGTTTGCAATAAGTAGGGTGACGATAACCCTCGCTCCATTATCGCTGGCATTGGCCTGACCCAGTTCGCAGATCGGCCCCATTAGAACAAATGCCTCGCCTATACTGCTATTCTGCGGGACACACCTAGACATTTTACACCCCATTACCATTTGCAATGTTTGGCTATGAAAGCTTTTAGGTAAGTAGGTACTGCAAACTTAATCTGGGTCCATAGATGTTCAGCCGGAGATTTTGTTCGAATTTTTGGATGTGCTGGCTTTAGACCTAGGCATGCACTTATGTGATGGTAAGGTAAGTGTCGAAGGGATTCAATGGAAGCTCCGAATTCATAATAAGACGGGTAAAAAAACAAAATGTAAAAAAACATGATTTACTCAAACTTCAATGTCCTAGGGTTGCCCCTACATGTTTTTTTTTGTTTCGTATAAATGTCTGTTTTAATTTAAAACTAAGGACAATAGATTCGTAAGTAACATTCCTTAGATAACTTTACTTTTAATCTGAAAGCTGATCAGTTAACAAAATTCACAAAGATAAAATGGATTGAGGCGTCTTTCTATTTCATCAATGGATTGAGGGGTATCTGCATCTTAAAATTGCGGCAACCATTTTGCTTAGAGGTACTAACAGATTCGCCTTGAAAACCAACAGATCAGCCATGTTGAAAATGTAAAAATGCAGGCTCGTGTCGCATATTATGTCACTGAGTACTGGGCGTCTTTGCTTGTAATGCTGAAAATATGTATTCACTGAGGACTGAAGCCATTTTGATAATATTTTTTTTATTTGAATGAGTGTCATAGATAATCCGAACAAAATTACATTCATAGATCAAAAATGTCGAATTTCGACTGAGGTTGCACTTTGTTTCTTTACCCGTCATAGTATTTCTCAAACATAATGTTTACAATGCGACCTAAATCAAACAATTATCTAACAATGGGTATCGTAATATGTAATTTAGAAGATGGAATTATGATGTTCCGTTGATATGAATTTAGGTAAATAGAGAATCGTACGAGTAATTAAATCAAATTGCGCAGTTTCCGTGTTGGGCGGTAGGAGGCAAAGCCGGCAGAGTAGCCAGTAGTAACTGCTTGTCTTTGTCAGGGGCATTGCGCAATACGGAGATCGTAACAGATGTCATGGTATTGCCACTTTTGTTCCGTCCATGGCTCAACTTCCGGTACCTACTAATTTGATGGACGCAAAAAAATATCAATCCATCACAGAACAATGCAGAGACGAAATGGTTCTTTATTAATCTGTTTTACTATGCGACAGTTAATATTAGTTGAAACAATTTTGGTTGTGCCATATTCATGGAGTCTTGTATAAAACAGTTCTTAGTGCCTCCTCCCTTCACAAAAGGAAGTTAGTATATAATGTTTTCACTCCATGTTGAGCTTCGTTGGTGTATTGGATTAGTAATCCTTGTACTTTTATAGAGTTGTTATGCTCCATGAGCCGCAGTTGGCGTGATTTCTTTGTTACATTGTAACGAGTACAAACTTTATGGACCTAGTGCTGCTACTATCTTTGTTTATATCAATGTTCAAGTAGGATGTAACTACCGGCTGACGGCCTTCTTCCTGTCATGCTTCAGTTCAATTGTTCTAGAGGCAATTTGCTTATTGTGGTTGAAGTTATGAGGCAATTTATAATATTTTTTAAACAGGTGGTACTTGTTGATAGGCCTACACTGTCCTCCCATACCTACCTGACATTGTAAATTGGAAATATTTTGGTTTTGAAAACATTCAAGGTTTCTGAGAAATTGTAAATTACATCATTATCTACTTATGCATTTTTATAGAGGTACTTATATCGACGTATCAAACCAACCATTCACTATTTAGGAAATCTTATAGTTGATTGGTACTGGTATGTTATGGCGAATGAATGACTAAAAAAATTCCTGCACGCGGCATGGAATTGATCGTTGCATTCCAGAAATCTCCCGCATTCTGAATTTGTTAAGTATCGACTCATAAAAATTACCCTTGTGAGAATTTGTGATGTCGTGATGATAAATATAAATCACAGGATCAGTTTCATGGAGTGAGGTACTGTAGCAATAGAAGGTCCCTTTATGAGATAAAATACAAGCTCACCTAAAAAAAAAAATCTCTTGATTTTATTCTACACATTTGTTTGTTCCCCAGTTTCACCCTTCTGAATCAGTTCAGTCAAAATAGATTTGTTATATAGCATATAGGTAGGTATAGTAGATATTTACTACATAATTATATCGAAAGTAGAGTTTGGCAAGCGCAGTGCGTTCTTGACTATCGGTCATTAAACAAGCGAAGGTCGGTCTTTACAGCAGGGCTTTCTGTGTCATTGTCACCATCACCATTATGACCGGGCACTTCGAATTTTTGATGGCGGAAAAGTTTGGACTTGTGGAAACGTGGTTGCGAGAGGGATTAAGGGTAGAAAGCGAATTACGGAAAATGACAGAAGGAACAAGACTCCTGTACCATTCTGGACAAACATAATATCGTACGACAAGTGATTCTTAAGTAGGTACTTTTAAGGCGTCCATATCAGCGTAAGGGTTTATAGGTAGCACAGCAGCTTCTTGTGCTCGCGTACCATAAAGGCTCGTTCACACCGGCGCGACTTGTCGCGCGACGCGACACCGGCAATTGTTCAATCGTGAAGTTTTATTAGAAACTAGCTGCTGCCCGCGGCTTCGCCCGCGTGAGTGTCGGAAAGTATAAATATTGAGTTTCGAGTTAATCGGACAGCGCGTTAAAATTCTTCCATACAAACACTGACACCCCCCAATCCCCCTTTAGGGGGTAATTTAGACGAAGGAGGAGGCGGAGCGCGTGAGGGAGAGGCAAAGTTCGCGCCCTCACGCGCCTAGCCACCGTAGGAGACGCCCTGGGCGTCGGGACTCCTTGGAGGATTCCCGGCCACCGTAGGCGCGGGCTTGCGGGCGGTGAGCAATGGGTAGCTCGCCCCCGATAAGGACCAGGCCCGGGTCGACGGCGCGTCGTGTTCCACGCGCGCCTCAAAGAGATGTCAGCAAAACTGACGGGGTCCGCTAGGACCGTTGCCCGCCGGGGTTGCGGGTAGTCCTAAGGGGAAACCGTGGCCCCTGGCATGGCAAGGGAAGGAACACGGGTGGGTTTTAGTCAGTAAAAGTCTGACACGCCCTCCCGCTCCGCCCAGAGCGGGAGAAGTCGTTGGATGATTTCCCACCCAAAAAAAAAAAAAAAAGGGGGGTAATTTAGAAAAAACAAAAAAGTACAAACTGTATAATTTATTTAGATAACTATTCGTGCGAAGTTTCGTGTTTATTACCTCAAGGAATAAGATTTTTCATACAAACTGTCATCCCTTATTTTACCCCCTTAGGGGTTGAATTTCGAAAAATCCTGATACACGTTATTCTTAATTTTTGGGTTTAAGCATAAATATTGAGTTTCGAGTTAATCGGACAGCGCGTTAAAATTCTTCCATACAAACTTTGACACCCCCCAACCGTAGGATAGGATACTTTTCCGGGATAAAAAGTACCCAGTGTGGTGCCCAGGATATTAAAGAATAATTATACCAAGTTTCATCGTAATCGAACCGGTAGTTTTTGCGTGATACTTGAACAAACAGACAGACAGACAGACAGACAGACAGACAGACAGACAGACAGACAAAAAAAAAATTAATCACACTTTTGGGTTCGGTGTCGGTCTAGTAACACCCCCTGCCATTTATTTTTTTGATATTTTCAATGTACAGAATTTTCACTTCTACAGATTTATTATAAGTATAGACTAGCTGCTGCCCGCGGCTTCGCCCGCGTGAGTGTCGGAAATTACCCCATACATCCCCATGGGTTTTAAGTATAAATATTGAGTTTCGAGTTAATCAGACAGCGCGTTAAAATTCTTCCATACAAACATTGACACCCCCCCCCAACCTTTTATGGGGTAATTTAGAAAAAACAAAAAACTACAAACTTTATAATTTATTTAGATAACTATTCCTGCGAAGTTTCATGTTTATTACCTCAAGGAATAAGATTTTTCATACAAACTTTCATCCCTTATTTTACCCCCTTAGGGGTTGAATTTCGAAAAATCCTGATACACGTTATTCTTAATTTTTGGGTTTAAGTATAAATATTGAGTTTCGAGTTAATCGGACAGCGCGTTAAAATTCTTCCATACAAACTTTGACACCCCCCAACCGTAGGATAGGGTACTTTTCCGGGATAAAAAGTACCCAGTGTGGTGCCCAGGATACTAAAGAATAATTATACCAAGTTTCATCGTAATCGAACCGGTAGTTTTTGCGTGATGCCTGAACAAACAGACAGACAGACAGACAGACAGACAGACAGACAAAAAAAAATTTAATCAAATTTTTGGGTTCGGTGTCGGTCTAGCAACACCCCCTGCCATTAATTTTTTTGATATCTTCAATGTACAGAATTTTCACTTCTACAGATTTATTATAAGTATAGATATAGATTGTATTGTTAAAGTCGCGTCGCGCGACAAGTCGCGCCGGTGTGAACGAGCCTTAAATCTGTTTTAGTGATCCCTTTGCCAATTAGGTACCTACTCATAAATTATGTGCCCATGTACTGTAATAAACCGTCGTGGTTCCGATTCAACAGGAAACAACTGCGCAGTTAAAACGGGTGGCTATCGTTATTACTTAGTGCTTGTAAGTAGGTTACTAAAGAATAAACCACACAAAAAAAACCTATTACGTAGTCTAAAAATTTTCTACTCCATAGTGTATCAAACGATTTAATTATATTTAACAAGAACACAATCGCAAATGGACAAGTTTTATAACTAACAACTTACTTCGCATGTTGACTACACAGTACAGTATGACACTATTAACTAAACCAAACATTAATTTACGAGATCCACTTACAGCTGTTCACATGTCCGTATCATCTAATGCTATCACGCTCCCAATTCACTTAATCGAAGTTAAGTAATGCAATCAAGAGCCCATTGCAAGCATCTGTATGCAATTGATCCGGGCATTCCACTCGGTGCCCACACTATAGCCCCAGATGCGTGCTCCCGACGACGCCCATACACCGCGTAATCCCACCGATACTACTTTACTGTTAGACTGATTCTTGAGATGAAGATAGTCTCGTCATCTCGTGGGAATCGATCTTGCATAGCATATTGCACTGATTCTTTTTTGGATTTGAAAAGGTTTCACATTGTTTTTTTTTTGTTTCAGTAACTTTTTGTACTTAAAAAACCTATATTTTTACATTTTTACAATGATAAATGTAGGTACATGAATTGAAAAAGTCACATTGGTACCTACTTGCCCGGATCTGAACCCACAACCTCAACCCTTTGTTAGTAAGTATTTAGTTTTATTTTTTCCTATTAGGCTCAATAAAAGGATATTTAAATAGGTGTAGTCATGCTGTTTAAATAAATACGGTTTTAGAAGGTCAAACGTGTACTAGTCAGTAGAGCAAAGTCAGTGTCATTAACTAATTAACATGGGGCCTTGCCTCTGCGCTCTGCGCACACCAGCTCAACCGCGTATAAACACATACCTACAGCATTCTTGTTTGTGTGCAGTGCACCATTCAAAGAAAAACGTCTTTGACGGCTTTTTATGACGCCCGACATGTCAGAAGACATATAACGAAGCTATGAATACCGACCCACATTTTTGTTATCTGTGACGTAAACATTACCCAATTTTAAAGTTCGTTGTCTTTATTCAGTGCACGACAGTGGAACATTATAGAATACGGAATATTTACTTGATAGTTTGAGAAATCGTATAAGTAAGGATAAGAGTAAAGACAACATTACAGTGGTCCGTGTCACCCACGAGAAGCGCGGTTTGCCTTGCTTTGAACAGATACTCTGTAGGCGAAGGCCGGCGGCACACGCGCTGCCGCAGAAGGTAGCGTGACGTCACCAGGTTCACGTCGAGTGACGCTCACTCATTCGTACAAGAATGTATATTGTAAACAATGAGTTCTCTTACTAACAAAGACGTCGGCTTCTTTCATAATGAGTAGGATTTACTTTCTCACAGCAGCAATAAACACTATATTTTCTGGTTCTCACATGTGACTTTTTCGGGCTTTTGACAATCGAGTGATGGATGATTGACGAGTGACGACTGATGTTATGCCTTTGGTCAGCCAAGGAGGGGTTTGCTCGACATCTCTCCCCATAATTATGTCAAGAACAATGCTAGGGCAATATGGAATTCCAATTTCCTTATGGCTCTTCAAGCTTTCCCAAAGTATGAAAATGACAAAATTGTAGTGTTAAGAAAATATTATTCTTAGTTAATATCTATCTATACTTATAATAAATCTGTAGAAGTGAAAATTCTGTACATTGAAAATATCAAAAAAATAAATGGCAGGGGGTGTTACTAGACCGACACCGAACCCAAAAGTGTGATTACATTTTTTTTTGTCTGTCTGTCTGTCTGTCTGTCTGTCTGTCTGTCTGTCTGTCTGTCTGTCTGTTTGTTCAAGTATCACGCAAAAACTACCGGTTCGATTACGATGAAACTTGGTATAATTATTCTTTAATATCCTGGGCACCACACTGGGTACTTTTTATCCCGGAAAAGTATCCTATCCTACGGTTGGGGGGTGTCAAAGTTTGTATGGAAGAATTTTAACGCGCTGTCCGATTAACTCGAAACTCAATATTTATACTTAAACCCAAAAATTAAGAATAACGTGTATCAGGATTTTTCGAAATTCAACCCCTAAAATAAGGGATGAAAGTTTGTATGAAAAATCTTATTCCTTGAGGTAATAATCACGAAACTTCGCACGAATAGTTATCTAAATAAATTATAAAGATTGTACTTAGTTTTTTGTTTTTCTAAATTACCCTTTTTTTTTTTTTTTTTTGGGTGGGAAATCATCCAATGACTTCTCCCGCTCTGGGCGGAGCGGGAGGGCGTGTCAGACTTTTACTGACTAAAACCCACCCGTGTTCCTTCCCTTGCCATGCCAGGGGCCACGGTTTCCCCTTAGGACTACCCGCAACCCCGGCGGGCAACGGTCCTAGCGGACCCCGTCAGTTTTGCTGACATCTCTTTGAGGCGCGCGTGGAACACGACGCGCCGTCGACCCGGGCCTGGTCCTTATCGGGGGCGAGCTACCCATTGCTCACCGCCCGCAAGCCCGCGCCTACGGTGGCCGGGAATCCTCCAAGGACTCCCGACGCCCAGGGCGTCTCCTACGGCGGCTAGGCGCGTGAGGGCGCGAACTTTGCCTCTCCCTCACGCGCTCCGCCTCCTCCTTCGTCTAAATTACCCCCTAAAGGGGGATTGGGGGGTGTCAGTGTTTGTATGGAAGAATTTTAACGCGCTGTCCGATTAACTCGAAACTCAATATTTATACTTAAAACCTATGGAGATGTATGGGGTAATTTCCGACACTCACGCGGGCGAAGCCGCGGGCAGCAGCTAGTCAACAACTATAAATACTACGGAGTGACTAATAAGGTCCCGATAGTGGCAACCACAACACAATGTCAGTGTCAAGCATGGTTAGTAGATTATGATTCGACGAAGCAGTGAACTCACGCAAAAACTATATATGGTCGTGCAGCTCAGCGATTACTGACGAGGACCAAGGTTAACCACTATTGACTACTGATTTAATAAAAAACTATAAATATTTTACTCACACTGTTGTCAAGCTATTCTAAGAACGATTCAAAGTACCATCATAGAGCGATATAAAGTATGCGACTTTATTTCGTTTTGTGCTAAGTAAATGGTAACGTGACTTCTTTGGTTAGGTATCTATATGACGACCCTCAGTTTTCCCCACTATTCATTACTTGGTCAAGGTTCGATTTTAAATGTCATGTCATGTTTGTTTACCCTCGTCTAGTCTAGGTACTAGTCAGTCATACTGACGTCAATATGTCCGCATATTTGAACTACAATTTGAAAACACATAAAAGAGATGACCCCTGTGCGTTCCCAATCCCAAGTCACATAGAATCTTAAATCGACATAAATGATGTGGATGACATCACCCAAAACACCTCGATGTGTAATACAATATGCAACAGAAATGACTCATAAACACAGTGTTATTTCAACTGCTGATTCTACAAACTCCATGGCTGGATGGAAATGATATTCGTGGGGATGAATAATAATACCTTGCATTTCTAGTATCTAGCAACTTGTTAGGTTAGATGGCAAATCACACCCATTTATATTTTTTTTAATATTATAATAATTTTTAACTGTACTTTGTGCTTTTTATATTTTACTAACATAATTATAAAAAAAATACTTACACAGTGGATCTCATGTTGTCCAAAAAATAAAGAATATATATTTATATATTATATTTATCATTAATTTAAGCGTTCATTGACTTTTACTGAATCTAATTTGATGACCAAACCAGGTTTACAGTTCATGTATCTTTAATTTGGAATGTTGATACGCTCCGTTGTTCCAGATCAATGATAATTATTCAAAACGATTCGTCAGTCAGGAAACAAAGACCGAAGAAGGTTCAACGTTTCAAAATCCTTTTGTATACCTCTGTAGGTGTTAGTTTCGACAGGCAATTGATGTTAATTGTAAGAATCATAGCGTTTAACGGAGGATACATACATGGGCTACCGTCTGGTTCTCATGTAGTTGTTAAGTAGAAAGTAGGGAAACGAGGATAAATTACCAGGCGAGCTCTCGAGGCATGTTAGACGTTAGTACTACCATATGCAGTGACTCCATATATGGGTGGAGTCGGGAACATAGACGTGTTCTCACGTACATCAAGAATGTCACAACCGCTCGTACCGTTTTCCATTTGATACCGGTATTGACACAACTGTTTTCCAAAGAAATTGTACGAAAAGTAGCTTAGACCTACCGTTTTACAGACAAAAGACAGCCTTAAGGCAGCAGTGAAGAAAAAAACCTTCAACACAACCCACATTTTTAGGTCAATATCGCTGTACTTCTTTGTTGTAATTCTTATGTTTGACGTTATTAAGCCTAAAATGATATACAGTGAAACCTGGATACCTGTGACATTAAGGGTATCTCACTTAAGGAGGTATTCCACATACGCAGTGTCTCAGATATCCAGTTATAAATAAATATATGTCTCATTTACAGAGGATTCTCACATATAGAGTCATCACTCATAAAAAGAGGTGCGATTATTAAATAAAATAACGTATTTAGTAAACATTTTTATATGAGTAGGAATCTTAAATATAACATTATACAGTATATCTTTACTAGTAATCAAAAAATGTAAATAAACGAAAATAATCAAGCACGCTCTTTATAAACGGTACAAAATGTATACAGAATGCGTCAATCAAAAAAATCTGTCATTTTAGTTTGTCTGTTGGAAGCTAAAGACTAAGCTGTTGGTGACTAAAGCAGTTGGAAGCTCAGGTTGGAAGTATCATAGACAAGATGTTTTTCAATTCTATTTTAACAAAGGTCACCAATTGACAACATTTCAAAAATGACACGGCCATAAAACAAAAATACCATTTCTTTATTTTCATATCCTGAGTTCAAATATATTTTTTTTTTATTTTTTTATTTCTTCATTTCTGAGAAAAAAAATTAAAATCAAAAAACACGTCATGACGTCATAGAAATAGTGGAATGAGGTAGTTACCTTTGCCTAAGCATTCCAATGTATTAGATGAAAACTTGACTTGTCAAACAAGACGTCAATGTCAAAAGTTTGTTTACAATCTTTTTCTTAGGAAATTAAATTTTAAAATATACACGCTGCTTACTGTAAATATTGCCAACTTTTGATTGATATTTCGCCAATGAGGATAATAACACTTGAAAATAAGTAAATTTACGAATTTAATTGAAAACAAACAAACAAGTTTAGGCACCAACGAGTTTGACACATTTGACAAGATGACACCAGTGACATCTAATAGTTTTTTTTTTGACGATCATAGTCAAGCAAAGGTTTTAACGCTATTCCACTGTATGTTTGACGTCATTTGGCGCTTACGTCTTTTTAGAATAAACCGAATTTCAAAGTTAAAACTATGAATGAAAAGTACATCATTTTGAAAAACGGAAAAATACCGGTGCCCTAGTTTTGGATTTACTTTTATAAAACGTAATAATACATGCAGGTTAAAAATATGAAATGTTGTCAATTGTTGACATTTCAAAATAGCTGTGCAAAGTTTTAGACTAAGAACTTATTAGTAAACAAAACGGAAAATCTGCAATAAAGTCCGAGTTAGAGAGGTAATAAATTGATGTTATCTCAGTTACAGAGGTCACACATATACAATTCAAAGAAAACAATTTAGCAAAAGTATTCTTTAAAATATAGTCTCAGTAAAAGAGATGTCTCAATTATAGAGGGACGATAACATCGAAAGAACTAATCCCAGATATTGTTTTGTCCCACTAACAGAGGTACTTACTAAAGTGTCGGGACTTCAGCAGGAGTCCTAGCTATGGAGGTTTCTCACTTATCCAGGTCCCACTTAACCTTGTTTACTGTATTATATTATAATTTTATTAATGTCTTATTTTGATACCTTTAAATATTTTTGTATCGAGTTCTGTGAATACGTCAGATAGTTCTGGAACAGATCTATAAAAATACTTTGACGATAAACCAAGTCTT
The DNA here is from genome assembly GCA_914767815.1 of Eupsilia transversa. Lineage (NCBI taxonomy): Eukaryota > Metazoa > Arthropoda > Insecta > Lepidoptera > Noctuidae > Eupsilia > Eupsilia transversa. The sequence goes on from OU611880.1 coordinate 7,923,483, forward strand.
CATACAACATTATACGAAGATGAGCTATCACTACTGCGGAATTCCGCTTCGTTTATGTCTGTACACATGTTTCCGTTGTCATGGTTTTCGTAACAGAAAACTGTAACGTGCTAAACTATGGTTTTATGGCGGTATTTAACTGTCGTTAACGTGAGACAGTTACTTTGTATTTAGCTCCGTGTTACCTCTAACTGTTCTAACGACGCTACTTTTTGTTAATTTTTTTTTCTGTGTAACGGCACCGTTTGATCTTAACTCTCTTTATGATCGATTTGATATGTATTAGTGAATACAAAATTTAAATATATAAATTGATGCGAGATTTATTTACGTAGCCACATTGAAATGCTGCATGTTAACTTGCTAAGTGCGTGTCACGTAGGAAACCATGTTTACACGGCCTGAAAGGCGCATTGATAACCGTGTGTAAGGAAAGCTACAGGCTTAAGACAGTACACAGATAATATTACATTTGCCAAATGTTAGATAAAACTTCAAACAGGTTGTTTAAAGGTTGTTCACACTCGGACATAAAAATCTATTTCACCGCTATAAATTAATATGTTTTAAAATGCCATTCATATCAGTTTTGTGATATTTTAATATTTATTTTTTATTCTTGAAGTCTCTAAGTTTGAAACTGCAATGCATTTAGTTGAATCACGATGATCTAATTGTAATGTTAGTTAGTCATTTAATTTGGTACCTAGGTAGTGTAAATAAGTTAGTTTATAATTAATCAAATCGAATAATTCAGGAACAATTTTACGACTGACATTCATCCTATAACTGAGCGCGCAAAAATAGAATTTGATCCTTGAATGAATTGTGTTACATGGGGACTACGTGACTCTAGTTGTGGGTACGAATGACATCATACTCAAATTCTGTTCTTATATTGGCTAGGTGCTACTACATACTTAGTTACACTTTAATGAATTGAGTCCTACCAATTAGAACATATTCTGAAATGAAGTAGACACATAACCGCGTAGCTACATGTTGTATATCGGCACTGCCTTCATAGAATCAGCATCAGTTGCAATCTATTGTCGACTTCACCAGTCGAGATGTCATATGTAAACAATGTTAATTATTTGTTGGGCGATAGCTTCATTGAAATTGTCTTCCCACACATCATTCATAATTGTTCAGTATGTCATGTTATGTTGCTGTAAAAGCTTGAACAATGTCCTCAGCTATAATGTTAAATAATATTTTCTAATGCAGAATGACTATACGCATAAGCAGTTTTCATAATTTTCGAAAATGATCAAACGAAAACTACTTCGTTCTATGCTTTGTTTATCTACATTTTACAAAAACATCACAAGTTTTTTTTTCACATTTCCTGATCCTGGTAATAACGACAAGTTGACGTTAATTAATAAGTTGATTAGTTGATAGGTAGTTGGTTAATTGTAATTCTTAAAACCAGTTCTATTTTGTATAAAAGTATCCATATTAGTTCGGTGAATGTTGATGACGGTTGGAAATACCAAATAATCATATTATTTATTCGATTTTCCTTTGGAATGCATTAGAATAATACATTGTATTTCATCTATAGATATTTTTATAAGTGAATATTTCATAGAATACACGTCTATTCGCGAATCTCTACATAAACATTAACGGGTGGTACGTAAAGACTGAATTTTCAAAAATAACTTGCGACTCACACTGTTCAAGGTAAGGACGTAGCGTAACCCAAATATATTCTAAAACAAAATCAAGGCCTTTACCACACACAGCGCAACTATTAAATAAGATATTTATATAGGAAATAAAAAAAAACAAAGCTTATTTTAACATATGATGTCAGTTGAGTTATTTACCTTGTATGCGTGAGGTTCAAACTAATAAATTAAATCACTGGTTATCACTGTTTACCACTTGTTAATCACTTGGACAATGTGAATGATCACCGGGTATCTGTCGTGCTCGTAAGTAGTGAGTTTTCCGCGGCAGTACACGATGTGACTGTTCGCTCGCCAGAGATCGTCTGAAGGAGTCACGCTCGCGACTGTACGCAGGGCCCGCCAGTCGGCTGACGCACGCTGATGATGACAGCGCTAATCATACTGCACCACCCGTTTTCTTGGATGAGATTCATTAGGTTATTAAGCAATATAAATAAGTATAACAGTAATGTTATATCTGTGGGAGATTAGGTAGTTAATCCGCTGTGGTAACAACGGAACGGCAACGCAACGACTGTCTCTGATCGACCTGCTGTAGCAGAATAGAATGACAAAATCACTGAAATATTGAAGAGTTTAGTGTAGAGTTTTTTATAAGGTTGGTGTTTGGCTGAAACAAATATTTAGAATTTTGGATTCACAAAACTTAGAAAAAAGTGAAATGACAACAAAGAAACTTCACTCATCTGACAAGACAAAATGTTGTACAAAATAAAGTCAATAAAGTAAATAAAATTATTAACAAATCAGTAAGTGTACAGAAAATGTCTTCGACATTTACATAGCTGGTTAAAAAAATCTTCAGCGTAACAAAATGATTAACATACTATCGTACGTGGGCATGAACATGCAGTCCGAAGTTTGTTTATGGTGTCTGCTGGGGCTCGTGCGAACCATCTTCGACGCCACGCTCTTCAAAGTGAACGCCAATCTAAAGCAGGTGCCGTCTCGCCGACGACAGATTTATTAAATAATCTTATTAGAATATAATTAAGTAGATGCAGAGCTGCCTACTGTTGACACACATGTTTGTTGTAGGAGTAAGTCTATGTTGTGAGATTATCTTTATACTTTATACCCGGTACATATACCGATGTGAATATGAACAGTAAATCTTTGTTTTCGTCTCATGTTCAGGTATCATTTTCATAGTATTATGAGAGATCAATAAGTTATCAGAATACCTATAATTTATTAATTTAAAAAATCTATCATCATCTTAAATTGTAAGTATTTTCTTTTAACTTTGGAGCAATTTATATTCTTGATTAAGTACGTATAAGACCTGTGAGGCGCAAGCAAAAACATGATGACAAAGGTCATCTTTTACTGATTATAAAGGATTGCTCTTTCAATGGGTTCATCTGCAGTTAGGTATATCTCAGAATTACTGCACCGAAATTGATATAAACCAAATGATAGGCAGTCATATAGATCTCCGTTGTGGTTTAAAATTGAATGTAGAACAAAGTAAAATAATTTTGTTGCACAAATTGTGCGTCAGAGTTCTTGGGGATAGAGTGACTTCATGCAGATTAAAGAAACATAAAACTTCTGTATTTTAGGAAGATAAGTGTCATTTGCTTTCGATGTTGTTAGGAAAGACGGTGAGATGTGAGCGTATACTGGGAAGAGGGTTTAATATATTATTATAAACCTATAATTTTTTCCCCAATAGTCACCATACGTGAATACAAGCTTCTTGAAACTCCTGAAATTGAAGAAAACATCGCACGGATGGCGAATTTTAAGTTAAAGTAACCACTTTGCTTTAAATTGTAATCATTTTCCTCATGTGACTGAACGATATTGCATAGGCTGTTTATTAATATAACACGTAGACGTAGGTACCACACTACCCACAGGAGTCATATTTCCTCAATCGACAAACAGCTGATGAGTATTGTCGATGTTTTCATTCAGTTCCAATATGAATACGTAGGTAGGTACATACTATGAGAAACACTTGACATAGAGTTTCATTTCAAAGCGCAATAATAAATGATTTAAGGAAACAATTATAGTTATTATATCTATACTTATAATAAATCTGTAGAAGTGAAAATTCTGTACATTGAAAATATCAAAAAAATTAATGGCAGGGGGTGTTACTAGACCGACACCGAACCCAAAAGTGTGATTAAATATTTTTTTGTCTGTCTGTCTGTCTGTCTGTCTGTCTGTCTGTCTGTCTGTCTGTTTGTTCAGGTATCACGCAAAAACTACCGGTTCGATTACGATGAAACTTGGTATAATTATTCTTTAATATCCTGGGCACCACACTGGGTACTTTTTATCCCGGAAAAGTATCCTATCCTACGGTTGGGGGGTGTCAAAGTTTGTATGGAAGAATTTTAACGCGCTGTCCGATTAACTCGAAACTCAATATTTATACTTAGACCCAAAAATTAAGAATAACGTGTATCAGGATTTTTCGAAATTTAACCCCTAAGGGGGTAAAATAAGGGATGAAAGTTTGTATGAAAAATCTTATTCCTTGAGGTAATAAACATGAAACTTCGCACGAATAGTAATCTAAATAAATTATAAAGTTTGTAGTTTTTTGTTTTTCTAAATTACCCCCTAAAGGGGGATTGGGGGGTGTCAGTGTTTGTATGGAAGAATTTTAACGCGCTGTCCGATTAACTCGAAACTCAATATTTATACTTAAAACCCATGGGGATGTATGGGGTAATTTCCGACACTCACGCGGGCGAAGCCGCGGGCAGCAGCTAGTTAGTAATATAATTATTATAACAGCCTATGTGTACTGTCACACTGCAGGGCAAAGACCTCTTCTCATGCAGAGCAGGCCTGATCATTGATCAGTTATTATCGAACCGATACGAAAAATACATTTGGCAAAAGTTTGTTGGGTGTAGGTAATATTATTTATAGAGGCGAGTTACTATCCCATAGCCAGTCTATGAATAGCCCTTTCTCTGTCAGTTTTGACGACCCGCGTGAGATGATAAGCAGATGATAGCTTTCCGTATTCCTCCCAGAGATCAGGAAGAATAATATTATGATGGAGTAACGTTTACTTAGAGGCATGTTGGTCTTCAAAAGTTCGTTAAAGTACCTACTGTATGCAAACTTATTGTAAACACGCATATAATTTATGACGAATATAATTTCAAAATCCCTTAATTTCCCGTTGTTAGGTGTGGCAGATGAACATGCCCGCCGAGCTGTCGAAGCCGGTGCAACGCGCGCTGCGCACCATGGTGTCAGGCGTCATGCTGGTGCAGTGCTTCACCGTCTACGTGTACCTCGCTGCTTACATAGTCCTTCTCTATCCTGTGTTCCTGGTACGTCGTCATCATCATGCTCCGTTCCAAGGGTGTAGCTAGACAGCGGTTGATCGATGATATACCTACACGATAATATTTAAAAAATACCTATGAATATAATTTTATAGTGATATATTTTGGGGCGACGGTTGGCGTCGAGTAACCACAATCTGGTAGCACCCTATCCCCATTTGTTCAGGGTCCACGCAGCATGTCATTTACCTTCTTCAATACATTTCAATCAGCCGTCAGTCTCATTATTCACTCTGTAGCCATTTTTATCTATCCTTCGTCAAACTTTGACAAAGGCAAGGAAAATATTGCGTTCGCCTTTAAGTTCGAGCATCTATCTATTCTAAGATTTTAAACAAGAGCAATACACTCAGACACTTTACAACCGATATATATATTTTTTAACAGAGCGTTGTGCACAAGTATAGCGACATATTGATGTATATCTATCACACTAGAATAGCAACATTCGCTACCTACTTTATTTGTTTATTATCGCGGTTTATTTATTTGAAAAATGTATACTAAAAAATAATGATTAATTCTAATGCTGTTTCAAATCTTTGTTTGAGTGCATTGAACTGTCTTCATTCTATATAATTATTTTTAAACTACATATCCAATTCAATGCTATTTCATTTAATGATTCAGATATCAACAATAAGAAGAGTTCAGCTACATTACAATTATCCACCAAGTACCTAGGTACATTAATTATTGCATTGGTTCAATACCTACTATAAGTCTATGATTCATGGTTTACAAACAGGGGTCTCATGTTTTTACCCATTTACAGTAAGTAAGTACCTACTCAATGGAAAGAAACCTCGCAGGTGTTTCACGAACAATTATGAATATGATATTTAGGTAGATACTTCGGTAAATCAGTCTTGCAACTTAAGGCTCCTACAAATAGGCGCGACGCGACAGCACAACGCTACTTTAATAATACAATTTCTAAGAAAACTTCACGGTAGAACAATTACCGGCGGCGGCGTCGCGTCGCGCGAAAAGGCGAGCTAATATGCACGAGCCTTTATTATTACTGAAACAACCTTTAACCAAAGCTTTAGTCTACACGTCACATTCCACACCTAGCTACTGGAAAACAGCCCCGTTGAAAGAGCTCACTAAAAAGTCTTCTTCCCATACAGTAATAACATAACATTATGCCTGTAATCACCGAAGGGTAGGGCAGAGGCGTACCTAAACAGTAACACCCAAATTTTTCCAGTGATGTTTAAGTCCAATATAATAGGGGGCAAAGTCGCATCAGCGAGGCCCCCTTTCTTTCGTTCCCAAGATCTACCAAATAGATCTATCCTACCAAAAATGCTTTGACACGACATACCTACTCTTGATAGTGATAAAATATAAATGCGCGGTGGGAGAATATTGAAAAGCAGACAGATTTATAACAAAGTTTAATTTTGTAACTTGCGTGATCTATTTTTTTAAATTAATTTGTCATCTGTGGTAAACTATTACCCGATTGCGGCGAAGCCAAAAAAGGAGGGTTATGTGTTTGACCTGTATCTATGTATATCTATACCTACCAATTGTGTCAACCGAACACACTTTGTGAAGACTATGCCCCGCTAGCAAAGCTGGTAACAGTCTAGATCGAATTCACTTTTTACTTCTTTTTTTTGCACTTTTTAGTTATCATTTTTTATTCCAAATTACATTTATATATTTGTAATCACCTTTTAAAACGCTTCATTTGATAGGTACCCCACTCGATAGGAAAGGGAGTTTTTTTTAAACATACTTACTATTTTGCGCCAAAAATCCGTTTTTTTTTTCTAATTTTAAAATACCCAGTGACACTTGCGTAATAAAGACGATTCTTACGATATTTCATCCATCAAAATATGTTCAGCTTTTTAGTAGTTACGAGGGAACATAGGGACGGACATACATACATACGTACAGGTCAAATACATAACCCTCTTTTTTGGCTTCACCGCTGTCGGGTAAAAATTGCCGTAAACTGCTTTGGACTGAAATGGTAGTAAGAAATTCTTAATGAAATAATGTTTCTGTTGAAGGAGGAGCGGCCTGGGTTGGTGTTGCCGTGGCTCCTGCTGGCTGCTGTGAGGAAACTGCTGTGTGAGCTAACGAGCCTGGCCCTCGGCCTCGGCACGTGCTTGCTGCTTGGGCCCGCCAGGGCGCCCTGCATAAAGTTCGTCGTAGTCAAGTTCGCTGTAATCATGCCTGCTTTCTACATGTGGATGCTTGTTTTCAGGTAATTTTAATTCTCTTTTGAAATTGGAGTATTCAGTTATTTTCAGATTTGCAATATCTTAATAATTCAAATTCAAATCATTTAAAAATACTACATTCTTATAGTACGAGATTCAGCTGCGTGCTTCAAGTACTACAAGTACTTAAGTATTCAAGTATCTACTTTTTAATATAATATAATTTTTTTTTTTTTTTATTTATATTAGCCTACATTATCCCACTGCTGAGCAAAGGGGAGGCCTTTGCTCAGCAGTGGGATAATGTAGGCTAATAATATAATAAATAAATAAATAAAAAATAAATAATCAAAATCTAATTTTTACATATATTTATGAATGGGGGGAATATATTTTTGCCAAGTTTCCTATTAAAATGTGGCCGCTAGTATTTTTGTTATTTTTTTCTGTGTATTATGGAATACTTGTGCCTATGTAAAAGTGGCCGAAAATAGGGGTTGCTAGCTGTGATAGATTAGAGTGAAAGAGACCTTGAGCGCAACATTGCTCGTCATACGAGGGTGGCGATTGCCAGCTGTACGAGTTCTTAAAGCCATCGCGCTTGTGTCGAAAGCTGGTGGTCGCCTCGGCAAAAATATATTCCCCCATTCATGAAACATTATATTTTGATTAAAAACTTCATGAACGTAGTTATCTCGAAGCCGGATCTTAGACTATTATAAAAGGATGTTATGGACTCATCAATTATAATTACTCAAGGTTTGTCTGACAGCTATTATCACGCTCTTAAAGTGGCGGCGGCATTCAAAACGTTCCCAGCTGTCCTGCCCACCAACGACAATGACTATGGACTGGAGCTAGCCGTCCGAAGGAGGCGTACCAAGTCTCTGCTAGGGGAAGAGCAGCTCCGCAAAAAACTGGTCGCAAACTTGTAAATATAATGTTATCTTAACGTAATACTTACTTATAGTTAATACACTATACGGTCGGTACTTTAATCCAAGATATTGCACTGGTAGTTCCACAAGCTCGTGGCTAAATAATAACAGCCGTACGGGCCGATCAAGGCTACGCTTGGCGCGGCCAGTTCGCGGATGGGTGACCATCCATTACATATGGAGACCTCTCCGTGCCTTGGAAAGCTTGTTAAGCCGTCGGTATCGGCTGTCATTCCTAGATCTTTAACAGTCGTTATGGGTAGTTAGAAGCCCAAAAGTCTGACAACCAGTCTTATTATCAAGGGGTATCCTGTAACCCAGTTACTGGGTTGTGGATGTCAGATTGGCAGTCATTTATGTAAAATACTGGTATTCAGCTGCATCTGGATAGACTGGAAGCCGACCCCAAGCGAAAAGTGCACACCTCAACCTCTTCCATCCTTTAAGGGATATAAAAACGTTATGTTTTTTTTTATTCTTCTTTGTAGTGTCTCATACTCCCTTTTGTCTTTAGTAAATTGTAAATAATCTTAAGTGTAACTTTTATGAACTCTAGCATGAAATCGATATAACTTACTTTACAGTTACGGAGAAAGGACTCCAAGTGCTACCGATAAAACCTATTTGCGCCCGGTTTTACAAACTTCATCGAGAATAGTAATTTCGAATGATGCAAGCATTGAAGAAGAAGGACCAGAGGCTGATGTCATGAAACCTTCAGCGGCAGGATGGCCGGATGTTGGTGCTTACGCATACGAAGATTGGTTCGGAAGCGAAGTTATGATACCTCGTGATACTGACCGCATTTTAGAACAAATTGTTTTGATGTTGTTACGAATAGGTGCTCATTTGAAAAAGGAAGGGAACGAATCTATTCCAGCTTCTCAGATATTAACCTCCGCAATACCTGCGTCGCCGCCTCAGCAGCACAATATTGATTGCGCTGCAATTAATGGAGACGACACTGAGACGCCTCCACATATAGGTAGCAGCAAAGGAAATATAGCTTCGTACCTACGTGAATATCCACAAATATTTATGAAGAAACAAGGTAACGGCCTATCTCAGACTGAACTTACATTTGCAACTTTAAAAACTGGTCAGAGTCATGTTGAAACTGATGAAGGTACCACAAGCAAAAATAAAGTAAAACAGAACTCGCCTAGTCACCTATCTTGCGAAGAAATCTCATTAGTTGGGGTTGAAAAAGTACCCAGCAAGAAGAAAATTACAATAACAGATAGTAACACTACACCGGAGGATAAAACTGTTAAACTAACATTGTCTCCAGAATTGCAGAAAAAACGAACAACTAAAGCAGAAAAGAAAAAGAAAAAAAAACTGAAAAAGCAACGCGCTTCAGAGTCTAATAAGTTCGCATCAGATAAAATATTAATAGAAAATAACAACTGGGAATCTACGCAGGCTCAAGTTTTCAATGTAGGCAACAATGAAAAGTTCTCTTATGATAGTAAAATCTCGAAAGCAGGTACTAGCAGTGAAATAACGAAAGTTGACAATAATAAAGGTTTCACATATACTCAGATATCGAATGATAAAAAAATTAAAGAACCTGCAGGTGTTGAAATTTCAAAAGAAGATAGCAACTCGAATTTAAATAATACTAATAAAGAAATTCATAGTGATCTTTTACATTTAAGTAGTAATTCAGAATTTTCACAAAAAAAGAACAAAAAGACACAATTAACTGAAAGTCAAATCCCTAAAAATGACAAAAATAAAGAATTACCAGTTCATATATCAAATGATGATAACATTACAGACTCTCTGATTGTAAAAGTATCAAATAAAGACTCTTCAGATATGAAAATCTCGCGGGAGGACAAAAATAAAAGCTTTAAAGATGATAAAATACCAAACGAAGTGGATAGTAAAGTATCTAAAGTCCACTGCCGCTGCAGAAAATAAAATTAAAAAATCAAAAGGAAAAACCAAAGCACACCGGATATTTTAACCAACAAAACTATCCCGTACACAAACAAGACAGCAAGAAAACAACCACTTGAATTGTATGTATTTTATTAAGTTACGTATGTATTCATAAATAAAACGATAAAATGTGGTACCCATGACTTAGGAGTCCGTCATATCCGGATTTTCACATGAGTTTCGAATTTCTGGTTGACACATACTATTGTGTACAGCTGCCACTGGATCTAAATACATTACCCGGTAATTAAATTCATTAGGATCAATCAAATTGAATTGATACATTGGTAATCTGTTTGTTATTACCCATGCCATTTGTGGCACTTCATGATCCATTCGTAAATCATTGGGAAAGATCATTGTGTTATTGTTTTGAGCGACAACTACTAGGTTCCGGTTTGTGTATGGTTTGCGTGTGTCCCAACATCCGATACTGTCTCGCGAAATGAGGTTAAAGAACATAACACCGTTGCGGTCGACGGCTGCGGCGGAGACTTGTCCGTCCGCACCGCGACTGTCGCCGAGCAGCATGAACTCGCCCACGGAGTTGCTCACGCGCGTCGGGTCGCGGATTACAGACGTACTCACTACGAACTCCAGGGAACTTGACATAGAGTGATAGTACAGTGGTCGGTCGCCTTGGTGATACTTGCCTAAGGACATACCGAACAGACCGTCACTCCACTGATAATTCAGTCCATGTAAAGTGTAATTTGATAACAATGGCTCGGGATAGAAGCTGTAGTGACTGAATCGCCAAAAAGCGGCGTCTTCATGTCTAAAGACGATTAGTCCGAAACGCCAGGCATCTGCGATATACACGTGCAGGTCTCTGCACCGCACGTCCCTAGAGTCCACCACGAGGTTAGTGATTAGTGAATTCTGAAGAACAAACTCGCTCGGTATTGGATAACGCGCCAATACTGTATCAGTACTGAGATTTATGGCAAACAATGTTGGTGGGCAAAGTTGACGTGGCGTTTCAAAGGCTTCCACTTGACCGGAGTCGAGCACCCACAAAACGCCGCAGTGGTCTATGCTCATGCGGAATACTGAAGTGAAACCAGTGCAGTTATCTGTTGAAAAAAAAGTAAATTAGGTACACTCTTTTTTTTTTGATAATAAGAAAATCATTCAATGAGTTAGGCATACCTGCATTATGCCAGTCCCAGTTAGGGAAAGGTTCTAAGGGCGGTGATTCTGTCGGCGCACCGATGGGTACGGATGATAGCGTGGCTGGGGTCCCCTTCTTCCACCGAGGCGTGCTGACAAACACGCGGTCTTTCCAGCGCTCTACTCCAAGAGGTATTACGTTTGTTGCGTTGAATCGCCTGAAGAAGAATAAAGTTGTAATTACACTCCTTTCTCCGTCACAAATTGCAATGTCTCACAAATATTACCCATTGTTGATAGCTTCCTGGCGATCTTGGGGCGTGGGATATGCGTATTCGATTTGTTTCCATCTGTATAAAGTGCCTAGCGGTTTCTTGCTAGCAATTTGTATATATCCACAGCTTGTCGTCACGATGCTCGTCAATATTACAGATAACAATATCTGAAAGACATTTATTCTAAAGATTAAAATTATGAATAATTGGTAAACAATACCCTATCCACGCAGTGCATACGTAACAACGTATGTACCTACTGCTTAATAATCTTTACACATGAGTGGTGTGTCTCATGTGTAAAGATTATTAAGCGTTAAGGCTCGTACACACTGGCGCGACTTGTCGCGCGACGCGACACCGGCAATTGTTCAATCGTGAAGTTTTATTAGAAATTGTATTGTTAAAGTCGCGTCGCGCGACAAGTCGCGCCAGTGTGTACGGGCCTTTATTTCTTTCATAGTAGGTATTAAATTTTTATGTGCTAAAACCATAGACAACGCAAATATGTATAATATTTTTCTGAAACATGAAAACTTTAAATATGAAATCTCATTAATGCACTGTTTTAAATTAATCCACTACCTATCTTTTTTCATGCAAACCTTCTCCTGACAATAACGAACACATCGTTATTGTCAGGAGAAGGTTTGCATGAAAAAAGATAGGTAGTTTCTAGGTAGGGTACCTACCCTACCTACAAACTACGAGTACCTATCTTTACCTACTTGGGTGGGAAATCAAATTACCTACCTACCTAGGAAGGTTGGTAGATCGGGATGTAAGAAGGTAGTTATGAAGGAAGGTAGGGTAGGTGGGGTAGGTAGGGTAGGTGGGGTAAGTGGGGTAGGTGGGGTAGGTAGGGTCGTGTATTCCCGTTCGTCCCACAGGCATCTTCCCACTGGTGGGACTGCTGATGTAAATGGAAATAGTTAGAATTGGTTCTTTAAACATTTTCATTTCCCACTCACTTTGCGCTCGATGCAACAATCTACTATTTTCTAATGGAACGCATATGCGGGGCGCGCCATTTTTATGGCATTACAAAAAAGTTTTGATTACAATTTTTACTTGTCTGTGGCAGCGCCCGCTTATGCGCATCTGCGGTGATGTGCTGGGCTTGGTGCCATTCATACGTTTTATTGCACTGAATTTAGAGGGATTTTTTCTCTTACTCTTTTAACTTTGATCTTTTATTTAGTAGTTTCAATTCCATTATAATTATGAGAGTAGATAAAGTACCTAGTGTATGAAACTGCACATAACTAGGTATTAAAACAAACGTGTGATAATACCCCTCATTATGTAATAGTTTCATAAACTACTATTTTGTAGATAGTCTGCGCTAGAAACACTTTGTGACGTAGGTATGTTTCTTGATATAAGTATTATAGACTGAAGTCAGAGGCTACGGCAGCCATACTCAAACTGCGGCCCGCCAGGCTTTGGAAAGTGGCCCACCCGTTGTAGCTTCAATTTCTATTAACGAAGTTACTAAGACATTACCTATTTAAAATTCTATATATTTCAATTATTAAGAGAAGAGAGAGGAGAAGGAGTACCTACGCTGAATGTTGGATAATAGTGCCCGAACAATATAAGACTGTTAAATAATGTGCCCAAATTCTGCTTACGTTGTTTGCATCGACATATGGCATGGGGACAATAATTAAATTTTCTTGTAAAGTATGTGCAAAAAATTCTAGCAAGCTACGAGATGTATTGAGTTCCTAATGATAATGATCAAGGCTACAAATAATATGTTAAGAAACTAATTTATATGTATGTGTTATAAACATAGCGGATACAACGGTCAGGTTGGCAATCAATGGAGTTTTAAGGTTGCTAGACCTGTCGCCAAAAATCTTGATAGATATTTACGTCTAAATTATGTATAAGTACGTATATATTCTACGTAGGTTCTTAATAGACAGAGACTTCCTCGTCATTCTAGAGAAGTGCTTCCACCTATCACTGCAAAGCCCCAAAGAAGCAACGCAATTAGTGTTTTTTTAGGGTTTAGTTAACTACAATGTTAAGTTTGTTCTTGGGATAAATTCATCCTAACGGAACCCTTCATTGTGCGTGGTCTGACACATACTTAGCCGGTTTTTTTATGTAACATCTTAGTTTCTGCCTCTATTTGACATAATCTGTATAAATACTTATGTAGGTAACACAGTTATATAAACACAGTTCGTCTACCTATGCAATGATCCGGTTTTAAATAACACAGGGGTCAAACGCCTAAAATCCTCATCGACCTATTTGATATTCAGTTATACTATGAATATCTCATTGTTCGAACAGGATTATCACTTAGTAAATGAATAATTCCAAACACCACACAAGTGCAATATATTTTGCAATAGGCTTCTGCGATATCCCGTTGCGTGCATTACTACCTACACTGTTCGTATTCTAGTAGTAATTTTGTTTGACGTAGGTAAATATGTTTTTAATTATCGTTTTTTTAAGCCGTGTGTAGTTACCTAATATGTAACATTGACTGGGAGGTTAACTCAGTACGGTTGCTTAATTAAGTGAGAACATCGAGGACAACCACCAGTTTGTAACCAGTTTGTATCAAATTAAGCTCGTTATTTGTCGCGTAAGTTATCAAGTCCGAGAATATTAGCTGCTTAGAGAACAGAAGCTTTTACATACCTAACAATAAATCCAGTGTACTTTAAAATCAACTTTGTATGTAAGATTGAAGACGACTTAATTTTTATTACCATCAATATTTTGGAAAAACCTTGGGCAAATCTACGTGGATCATAAACACGCAATTTTTGGAAAATATTCGAAACCTAACTTTCATATTTCATATCACCACGTAAATTCGCTCAATCGTCTACATTACATCAAAAATTAAGTAGGAGTAACTAAGAACTTACCTTTTCCATTTTAACGTTTTCACTGAATCACTTATGCATCTGTTTAAAGCACGTCCGTTCGGTCGGTTGCTTAGAACTGTTATGTATAACAGCGAGGACTAAATACAAATTAAAGAAGTTATTACATAAACAGTTTTTACGTGAGCAACCAGTTCATAGTCTGATAATACTCGAAACTATGTTCAAGGAGTGGCCGTGCCTGGCTGGTTTAATACCATACAATACCTAATTAATCTAGACCAGAATGGAATGTTTTTACGTTCGGGATAAAACTGAATAACTAGTTTGGGTAACTCTGTAGATTATTGTGTTTAATGCAACTGTGAGTTGTATCGTGGAAGACATATTATGTTATTGTATATCTATCTGTAACAAATCTTAGCAATTCCCCGAAACGGATCATGTTTAATTCGATTTTAATCAACTGATTTGCGTTTAAAATTTGACAACAGACGAAGAGTGTATCTACGTAAGCAGCCCCATTTATACGCTGTAAGTTTCTGGAATGTTCAAGAGCAATAATAGCATGCAATAAAGACCTCGTCTAAACACAGAGTTGCACGACTTTGTACAATTTTATGACGCGTTGGTTCAAGCATTGCCGGTGCTCTGCGAACATATTTCTGTCAATTTTACTGAACGTCTTCTCAATTTTTTTTAAAAACCCTCACCGCACTCATGTTTGAATGGTAGAAAATGTTCATGCCTGAATGGCATGCGATATTGAATTGTACACACAGCTACATAGGTATCAAGCTATACATTTCCAGTATAATCCTATACAATACGAGATCAGCTTATACTGGAAATATATAGCTTGATATGTAGCCGTGTGTACGACGGTAGACGGTTGACTTTTCGTAGCAGACTGGTAGACTCGTCGTAGACACTTCGTAGACACATCGTAGGTGCTTCGTATATTCTGTGCTAGTGGCACATATCGCGGAAACGCTATCATTCTTTGGTAAGACTGCACAACCATTTACAAACTGGATTCCAACGACACGGATATCGGCTTTGTTGCAAAAAAAAGTTACCATGAATATAAAAGAATAGAAACAACTATAAAAGCGGGGGTATGAATGGTAGAAGATGCATTCAACTATTTATGTTATATTGTGTAGTTTTAGTAATAGTGTAGTCAGCACTAAAAAAAATATGTAAAGATATTATTCTCAAATAAATAAAAAAGTGATATCTACATACAAGTTTATAATGTAAAAAGCTGTAAGTAAGTAGGTACTTAGGTATGTCCTGTGACTTAGAAAAAATATTATACAATTATGTGAACTTTGTAACATAGCAAGTGGAGGCAAATAATAAAATACAATGAGTAATGTATCAGCGCCGCGGAAAAATGTAAAGCTGCTGTTACCACAAGGATGGTTGCAATCTAAATATGTGCAGGCGTTTAAATTGATGAAGTATCTTTTGCGAAAAGGGCTTAAATATTTTTTACTAGGTGAATAACATTGTTTTTGAGGTACATTTTTATGGCAGCAATCCTCTGTGTAAGACATTGGCGGCGTGCGGGATGTTCGGGTCCGGGTCACAGACAGTTCCCCGCACTGCCTCTGCGGTGTCGGCGTACAGGATGCGGTAGTTGTAGTCGTCCAGGTCCAGCGGTCCGGCTTGGAACATCGGCAACCGATTAGAAATAATCCATAAACTTTGCCTCGCTTCTTGATCAATTTTGATGTCATTCGGAAACACTAAAGTCTCTGAATTCGAAGCGACTATTCCGTTGGTGTTCGTTTTATAGAGTTTTCCTGAGTTCCAGCATCCAATGCTGTCCCGAGTTACTAAACCATAAAACATTACTCCTCGTCTATCAATAGCAGAAGCAGAAGATTGGCCAGTCAATCCTCTACTTTCACCGGCTATATTGAACTCCATAGAACTATTGTCAACGCGGGATGGTTCTCGTAACACCGCTGTTGAGACGTAGAATTCTCTGTAACTGGACATGGGGTGGAAAAACAGTATGCGTTCCTCATGCGGATCAACGGGCGTTAGGGCTAAACCAAAAATGCCGTCTGTCCATTGGAAATTAAGTCCATGGAGAGTGAAGTTTGATGCTAGTGGATCCGGGAAAAAGAAGGGATTCGTGAATCTCCAAAAGCGTACATCACGTTGTCTAAAAACAAGGAGGCCGAATCGCCAAGTGTCTGCTATGTACACGTGAAGATCAGAACAATCTATCGTCCTTGTGTCGATGATGAGATTTGCGAATAATGAGTCTTCCAACACATATTGTTTTGGAATCGTATAACGGGCGATTACTTTATCCGTTTGGAGATCAAACACCACTATACTAGGTGGGCATAACTGTTTCGGATTATCTTGAGAATCTATTTGTCCAGAATCTAATACCCAAAGTCGACCGCAGGGGTCGGCTTGCACTCGAAACACTGAAGTTAGTCCTGTACAGTTCTTCATGTCACCTGAAACATTAAAAAATAAAAACAAATTGACGAATAAAGATACTTTTTTTATTTGCAAGTAAATATAGTATGCATAGTATGTTAAAAAGCTATCCATTAAACTTTGTAGAATTA
This sequence comes from Eupsilia transversa, assembly GCA_914767815.1. Lineage (NCBI taxonomy): Eukaryota > Metazoa > Arthropoda > Insecta > Lepidoptera > Noctuidae > Eupsilia > Eupsilia transversa. Next base: position 7,940,429 of record OU611880.1, read on the forward strand.
TGATTGATTCTTATCGACACACAAAAAGAAACTCACCAAAAGCTCTATGGAAGCTCCAGTCGGGGTATGGCTTGAGTGGTGGCGAGGCGTATCCCCCCTGTCGGGAGACTGTGGCTAGCGTGGCTGGCACTCCGCGTCGCCACGCCGGCACCGTCACCCACACGCGGGTGCCCCACACCTCCAACCCCAGGGGAAGCACGTTAGCAGGCACGAATTTTCTGAAATAACGAATAATAAGGATCATACAAAACTTAATCGGTGTTGTTTTTGTACAGGCAAAATTAATTGTTAAGCTAATTGAAACCCTTCATAATTTTGCTATACAGGGTGGCCGGAACATTGACGTCTAAAAATAAAATTTAGTTCACTCGTATCGTGGGGTATCCGAATCACCCCCATATATGTTCCGGGACTTTTGATAGTTTTCCAGTTATGATTTTTTTTTCAGATTTTTGATTTTTTTCTGAAAAATAATCTGAACTTCCAAATAATAAACTAAATATCCAACAAAAAATTCTAAACTTCCGACAAAAATAGTAAACTTCCGACAACATTTGTACTGCTAAAGTAATCGTTTTCTGAGGCTGTATAGAAACCAGCTTAATTTCAACTATTGGTTATGGAATAACTTTTTAAACTCTCAATTTTAATGAAAATAACTACCGGTCGGCCCGCGCTCGGGCGCTTCGTGCGACGATAAGCTCGCGTGGGACCGCCGGAGCCCTGCAGCACCGGAGCCGTGACAGAAAAAATGCCTGCTGCATATAGCATACTTGCTTGCATGCTGCATTCTTGCTTGCATGCTGCGTGCATGCTTACTTGCATACTGCATGCTTTTGTTTGCTTGCATTTCTGAGATATGATAGTTCTGCCTTTTAATGAATATCGATATGAAATGTATGCCAAAAGACGATTCTGACAAGCCAAAGGCTCATTATTATATGAACCACTTTAAGATCATATTATCTGAACAATGTAGGATTCACAATTATGTATGCACACATTAATACAATAATATCTGAGCAAGATAATGTAATTGAAATTCAACCTTATTACTACGTCATAAAGAAGATTTTACTAGCAATCTTAAAATTGCATGGTCAAGGAGTTTGCACCATTATTTATGACTGGCTAGATTAACTTCAAATGACGTTGTGTTTTTCCATTCCATTGACCATGCAATTTATGATCTTAAAGTGGTTCATATAATAATGTGCCTTTGGCTTTATTCATGTTACTGAAAAAAAGCAGTCACATATTAATGAATCTAAATCTTGCACACAATTTAATGACACTTATAGGTGTTACAACATTATGAAGTTTTTGATGTTCATATATTTTTGAAGCCTGAAAGGGCCAATATATTAATGAACTCGACTGTACTACCGGGATAAAAGTATTCTATGTCCGTCAGCCCGTTAGAGAGTTACTTTCGGTTTTATAATATTTGTATGGATAATATTTGTCTATCGCATTATTAATATTATTAATGGAACTAATGGATGGATTTTAATTCAAATTGGAATCAACTTGTATAAATTATTCTTTTGTTCGCTGTTCTTAGAATTGTTAACGTTAAAAAGTCGAATTTAATACCTTAGAATTGTTATTCACTTATCGATAATTTTATGTCACTGTATAACTAGCTAGCTTACCTACTTAATCTATTATACTGGATGACTTTTTTTACCGTCTCGAAAAAAAATGGGTATAATAGGTGAACGGAGTAGAAGCAAATGGCATACTTAGTTTTTTTTTTTTTTTTTACTAGAAAAAAAAAAATCTAAAAATCTCGTCAATCAAATCATACGCGACTTGCGTATGATTTGAAATTCAATATTTTTTATCAATAAATTGTTTTTTTTCAAAATTTCTCTTTCTTTGTCCCAATATGAAAAGTTTACTTTAAAATTGTAGCGTTTTTTGATGATAGATATTTTTTTTCCAAGATGTGGAAAAAAAATTAAAAAAACTAGGTATGCCATAAGCTTCTACTCCGTTCACCTAATATACCAAATTTTTTTCAAGACGGTAAAAAATGTCATCCGGTATACCTACATATTTGCATGCTTGGCTGCATACATGGTGGAATGTGTCTTTGCAATGAATTTTATAAGTATTTTTTTTGTACTAAGTACCATTTTATGCAAATAAACGATATCGATATAACGATATTTGATAGTTACTTTGTAGAAATTGCATGCCGTCTATGTCTGGCCGAGGGGAACTCGAAGTCGACATGCTTCCACTTGTAGAGCGTGCTGAAGGGCGGCGTGTCGGTGTCGGCCGGTATGGATTGCGCGCGCATCACGCCCAGCATCGTCAGCCACAGCGTGACGCCCGCCACACTTGCATGACCTGGAACGTTATCAAGATTCATAATAATATATAATAATAGGATCCTCGTGAAAACTGAGAGAACCTCGTGAAAGCTGAGAAAGAGAAACAAATGAAATTACTCGACGCGGTTGTTAATAATGCCGTAATTTTAAACATAATATCATCCCTGTATTCCGCGAAGGCAGAGGATAGAGATGTGTATCCCACAGTTCATCAGTGTACGTTTAAATTCCGTGTTATAGGGAGGGAGCCTTTTGCCATAAATCCAGACTACCTACGGGCTGTTTCTGAGAAATTCCTGATGAGAAATCCTAATAACATATTGCAAGACTTCGAAATCGAAGCCTCACTCCAAGGGTCTGTATGAATGATTATGTTTGTATGTTTATTTCACGGATTAAGAAGAATAATCTATCGTATTACTCAGTAGACTGAACGTCTTCCAGTCAGCTACCCCCAACATAGTTGGGAAAAGGCTACGCTTGTGATGAATCATTGGAAAAATTAAATCTGCAGCTGAAACTGTTGTAGGTAGCTCGTACTATGTCTCATGTAAAGAAGTACTGCCTACTGTCCCCTAGTTCGCTCGTTGAGCAAGCCGCAAGCTGCGGACTTCTTATTAGCTGTTCAATAGGTTTTCAAAAATTGGTTGTTAAATAGTTTTTGTCATTTTTGGACTACCTATAAATGAATCCTGCTTGAGTCATTCAAATATAATGTTAAGTAATAGTCTATTCGGATATATTCTATTTTTAATAAATGGCAAGCAAAGCCGATGGCGACTATTCTGCCAATGTCAAAAGTGCGTTGAAAAACAAGTGTGCATGCTGTGAAATTAAGTAATTAAAAGTTTTAAAAACAAATTTCGTAGATTGATATAGTTGAACCCAATTTAAATAAAAGTCAACCAATAATAAAACATAGTAAATTTATATTATAGCTTCGTGAAATATACCAATTAAGTAGGTACAAGATCGGTGAAACTGGTATAAGGAGGTACTGGTGAATAAACGTGGCTAATTGCTATATACCTACAACAGGAAACTTATGTTCAACACATTTTTGTTTCGCTTTGTGTTCATTTACAAAGCAGGTTAAAGGTTTTTATATATTTAATTAAAGTAAGTAACTAGTAACTTACCTAAATAAATTAAAACCATAACCGAATTTGCTATTTGACAAAAACCACACAACTAAACCAAAAATAAAATGTTATAACGACATACTTACTTAGACATTTTTACTTCTACATTTAATTTTAATTATTAATGAATTTAACCGCGTTTATTGCATGAAATCGATTACCTACCCACAATTATACATGCTTTCATAGGTCGCGAACTCTTGGACACTTTCATAAATTGGTGTGAAACTGATGACACAGTAGGTAGTAAAAGTAAGAAGTACAGTCCAGCACACAAAGCTGTATTTAAATTAAAAAACTGAGAATTTTCTTACATAGGTAGTTACAGCACAATAAACGTTTCCTCATTTCAAATTATCTATAAATATAACAACATACAGACCCCCAATCATTTGTAAAATCCAAAAACTAGGAACACTGTACTTCACGGTTACAGGAGTTTTTGACAAGTGTGATATATTAGACTGATACTTGAGAGGCAAACACTATCGACAAACATTACAGATGAGATTACAATAATATAAACTTGCGACCCATTAATGATAATTATTCACTGTAACAATGGTACTCTGACCAAATATTTGGGTTACAAATCATAAGAGTCTGCAAGTATGAGCTGTCGTTCGTCGCGTGTACGTGTATCGAAACAATCTTCGGTTTAAATTCAACTGTGAGGTTTGAAAATTTGTTTGAAGGTTCTTTTGTTCTCACTACTTAGGTGCGGTCTTCTGTTTTGAATTTACAGCAGTAACCTTCTTAATAACAACCACTAATCAGTTCACCAAACGTGGTGATTGTACCAGCATTCCATTTCTGACACACCGGCTCGCAATTTACCTTCATTATTCATCTCAATGAAGTAATAGTAAGGTATTATTTGGTTGACCATGTAAAATCGGTTGCCCACAACTTGTGCCCATTCCCATCTCAAGATACTGAAGTGCAATTAGATTGTTGCATGTCCTGGCAAAACTAGGCTTATAAAAGTCACCAATGCGCTTTTGCCGAGAGTTATTGCATTGGTAACGAGTGTTATAATGGTTTTGTAGTATCTAACAAGTCTTGATTTAGGGTCAAATTTCAAGACTTCTAGTTCTGGTTTGGTAACGTGCTAAATTAATCTTGATTTTATCTTGTAAGCACATTATTTATGTTTTAAATCACAGACTTTGCCAGTATGAGATTAAATTGAAAAAAAAAAAACTTTGCGAATCTGAGCATAATCTAAAAATTCGTTTAATAAAACATTTCATGTTATTTACATTTCGGGCAAGAGCAATTAGGAATAAGTGATACGAGTGTTGCATCGTAAGTGAAATATTAATACGAAGTTACGTTTTCTGTCCTAATATGTGATGTGTTTTCGGTAAAGGGGTTTGAAGATCCGTGGCATACCTTCTGTTCCGCCATTTGTTTTTTTTCAGGCCAAGCGTGAGACCTATCTAGATCGATAGCTGACATCAATTCAAACAGAAAACATAATAAGATCACACCCCGTAAAGAGTCACGTTTCCTAATCTTTGCGTTATCAAAACTTATACTCCTGTAAGAAACATATAAACACATTTTCTTAGAGTCATAATTTCACACAGTAGTCTAAGTTAGAGCATTATTGATGCTTCACTGTTTTAGGTAAAAGTATATGTAATAACGAATTCTTATACAGCCTGTACCTAAATGTCTTGTAAAAGTCACATTCTTTAATCATGTAAAAGTTTTTGAGACTTTTTTTGAAGATCACTGCTCTTGATCCATTTGGTAATTTTAAGATCCAAAGCATTAAAAGCTGCGGTAGTCAAGAGCATTTTGCTAGTTGGGGTGTTATTAAAACCTGCGTGTAATGACTTATTATATCTATGATGTTTTCAGATATAGACATTTCCGTCCCGTCAAATTCATAATGATTGATGTCCATCGGATATAGCGATTCGTGTCTAATGATGCGCTGCACGAGGGCTACAAGCACTGACATGGTTCCGAAGTCTCTTGTCCACGCATTCTGCACACAATAGGGATCGATCCGTAAAACATAGTTAATCGATTTCATGCGTGGCCTGTTCACTTTCTTCCATTTTCTATTGTACGATTGTAATTCTGGAATGTCTTTGCTTCCGATAGGTTTCGAAAGAGATAGAACCAAGCCATTATCACTCTACACAGGGATTTAGAAATTATGACTGTAGTCACAAGTAAGCTGTTGAAACATAAATCCGACAAAAAAATCATGCAAAGTACCTACAGACACAAATTAATCTACAGGTCAAATTCTTGTCGATTCATGCAGTGTGTCCTGGACAAACTTGGCAAGATTTTAACTAAATAAAAGCAATATTGAGATCCTTGAACGTAGCAACTGCATTTTATAAGTAATAACAAATTAAACGCTGCATCTCCTGAGTAGAATAAGAATAAAAATAATTTATTAGTCCAATAATACATTTTTTTTAACTTAGTTTAACTAGAATATTTAACATAGATTGAACAGTTGTCCTAACTAGGCAGCCGCTGTATTTTGGGGGCGCATGTTGCGTTAACTTAAATTTTATTTCAGGCTGTTTGAAAATGGACATAATACTTAATTAAATGGACATAATACTTAATTAAATAAATAAATTAAATATACTATCAAGATAAAATAAAAACATATTGAGCAAATTAAAATAATACTCAACAATTTTATAGTGTGAGTGCGAGTGTATGGTAGAAATACACTACTGTGTCGTGTTGTGTCGTGTACTCGTGTCCGTTTGGTTTCTTAGATTTAGTATGGTTAGAAACACATTATTACCTAAACGCATGCTGTATATTTTTTTTAATGTATGTAATCTGGTGCACAATAAAGTATATATAAAAATAAATAATAATAAATAAATATTACAGTCTGTAGTTTCGACACAACACACTGTAACAATGTGTCTAACCAAGTATTTTTATTTATTTAGTATTCATATTTTAGAAATAAATAATGCAGGTACTTTTATGTATACCTATTTATAATTGTTCAAAGATGCAATTCGTTGCATTCAGTTACGTCATAGCTTTGATAGTCGACGGCCAGATGACCACATTGTTGCATCTGCTCGTCCGCGTACATTCTGTAACCTCACTACTTTATGTAGGCAATATAATTATAGATTTTTATTTATAACTACGAGAAGAAAATAACTATGTCTATTAAATTGTGAACATACTTAAAATCATCAGATAAAGAATAATTATTATCCTATATCCACTGCGCTAATTTGATTGTTGTACAAACTTACAGGAAGTTGCAATTTGCTCTACATTAAGTATTCTATTCTCTCCGGAACACTGAGCAGTCAGATTGTTAATTCTCATTACACAACAACTTTAATTTACTTGTAAATTTTGTAGATACAAATCATTTTAGTCGTTTTGAGGCTGTTCTCTTAAATATGCGTGCGGTATAGAACAATTTGAGGCATATTCCACCCGCTATGGCTTTGTTGACCGATAAGTGTAATCGACTTTACTTTCACCAGCTCGATATTGCTTAAGAAAAACGTTGAGTGGGTTACATACTACTATTAACTGTACATGCAGCAATTTTTAATATTTAAAACAATTATTTTAAAACTTTAGTTAAAGAATTTTGACACCGAATGTTAGTAAATATTGCAGTTATATTTGGAGCTTTAAAATAGAAGCACTATGTGACCTATTTCTACAGAGAGATTAGCATGTTACATAATGTGGACTTGTATAGCAAAAGTGTAATGTGATAAATAACATAATCTTGACGCACCCTTATGCTAATCCCTTATTCAAATTCAATTGTATATTATTAGGTATAATAAGACATTAGGTACCTATAGTTTTGTGATCCCATAGCACTGTTTGATTGTTATCGGTTTAGGCTGACATATTTGATCGGATCAAAATGCGGAACATTTTGAAGTCAATTCTTTTATAATTTTAAACCCTTGACTTTCAAAATCAGCCGGATACTGACATAGATTCGAACAAATTATGTAGACAATTTGACAAAGCCACGGTCGGTGGTTATTGGGTGTTGTTGCGCTAGTAATGGTAGCAGGTACTTAGTAGATGGTATTCATTACTATAAGGACAATATCGAGGTATACTTTATCCTAAAACATAACGTAATTTAATACGATCCCACGAGTTTTGTGTGAATTGTAAGTGGGTTGTCAGACAGTTGGCCATGACTGACATAAAATTAATTTTATGTTTCTTTCTCCAGTTTACGAACAGAAACTTTGCAATGAAAATGCAATTATTTGATCTTAATTTAATTCTGTAAATCTGATTTGACGAAATTATTTTTTGTAAATAGTGTGTGAGTATTTACAAAAATAATTCTCGTATTTCTAGAATTTCGAATTTCTTTTTAATTTAAGAGAGATTCTAAACGAGGCTACTGATAAAGAATTACAATAATGAAGGAATCAATTCAAGTTAGAGTAGAATGTAAGCCATGTATTACAAAAGAAATAACTATGTGCGATATAAAGTTACGCACTGTGTAGTTATCTACTTAATACCCGCCTCATCATCATCCATCGTAATACTAAACATAAATGCTCATAATTAACAACATCAAACGTAATAGGAGTTCCTGTTGCGCTGGTTTAGGGAAATAATAGCAGTTTTCCACACTGCGATGATTTTCTTACATAAAGTAATCCAACGCAGTCAGGGAAACTACTGAAACTGATTAGTCCATAAGATTTTTACATTATGGCCATCATTAACTGTTAAGTAACTAGTACCATAATAACAAGTAATTAGTGCGTAATATAAGCGCTCTACTCCACTTAAAATAACTTAAATTACATATTTCCATTTCAATGGTTGATGCATCGAAATTGCATCAAGATAAAAACGTATTTCCGATTTTTTTGTAACCAATCGGTTATTCTCCAGAAATAATAACTGTTTAATGCATAATTATGCAATCTAACCCGCATCCCGCAGTCTTGCGCACGACTGATTCCATTAATTGTCATTATAGGCTTCTGCTACGCGCTCCGGTGTACATGTTAAGTAAGTGTACAGGATGAATCAGAAAAGTGTGGCCAAAATGAAGGGTGTGGAACACTGAACAACTTTCTCCGTGGGACCAAAATATTAATCGCGAAAAAAAATTTGTCGTCCCATACTTTTAGTTCGAGTCGGTATTGAAGTTTTGTATGAGACGACTGATTTAGCTATATATCCATCTTACAGGCCTGTGTCACAGCAGTGGGAACATTATAGGCTGATAATGTTTATGCTATGATATTATCATACATATTATAGACGGGTTGTGTATATACATTCAATCTTCTGATAACTTATGATCACAAACTAAATTCTGTGTGTGACTAACAAACTATTAAATGATAAAAAGCATTGATTCCTAATAATAAAATCCATTCCAGTAACTTACCATTATTTTTTAATCTATCCGTCTTAAACTTATATTTATTACTTTCTGTCCGGCTACCCTTGTATTGATTGCCATTAGAACTATCATCACTTTGTTCAGGAACTACTAAAGGGTCACTCCACTTCGGTCCATCGCTTTTCCATCGTTCATTGACGTCGTTGTATTGACTAGTAATATCCGCGAAGAGCATCGGCGGGGCGGACCACTGCACGAACCACTGATGCGACACAGCCATGGTTTACGTAACATGCAAATATCTATGAAAACACTATAACTGAAACCTCTCACTCCTACTAACGCTTTTTTCACTGATCCGATGAAGTGAGCAGAACGGTCCCGGTACAATTCTCTGCATCGCATAAAATACGTGAGTACAAGTACGCCACTTGAATTTGTCTGGCGGTGTGGTGTGCTCGCGCCCTTCCCATAAGACCACGTTCAGACCCCTCTCGGGTTAGCTTTCACGATTTGGACATACACGCGAGCAGCTTCTGCATTTCATTGTGGAGAACGACGATACATCACGATTAATGACGAAACGTTCTAAATTAACGAGCCTTTGGATGCGACCATTACGGAATCTTTACAACCTGCATTACTTTAACTTTGGCGAATCTGTTCATACGTGTCTTTTCGTGACATTTTGAAGGGAAACTGTACTTGTAGATGTTTCATAAGTAGGTTAATATTGTGCACGGTAAATGACTGACTCACGAGTTTATTAAATTAATGATAGATAGACCGTTCTGCTTTATCTCCGGTGGGTTTATACGAAAAGTTATTTAAGTCTTAAAATTAATATCTTCAGTAGGTATATAATTGCAAACAGTGTATGAGTCTAGGAAGGATATAAGAGAGTGCTGATGTAAGAAATAATTGCATAAATGTTATTATTTTAATAACTTCAATAAAGATTCAAACAGTTTATTAAAATGAAATGCATACCACCATTAGGTATGTAGCAATAACTTACCACATAAATGTTTTATGCTGTTGGTTCCTTACTTATGTCAAACGGTTCTAGGAAATTAGATCACAACTCCTATTGATTGAAAATAAAACTTACGATAGACCTCAATAAAATACGTACAAATGGTCCAATCAGTGGTTGCCAGGTGGCCACTGTATTGGTTTTACGATTACCATTAGTTTCCACTCTACAAAACGGTTAGTTTTCTACAAAATGTACGTAAAATATATCGTCTTTTTAGCAATTGTGGCTGCCGAGTTCTCTTACGGTATCTACCCATACTTTGATACTCAAGACTTCATATACAATGTTCCAAAGGTTTACAGAATATCTATCACATTGGACAAATTATTGGAACACTATGAGAAGAAGCCTTCGAAAGACCCTGAGTGGTACATTGCCCTGGGAATGGCTAGAGGTAACTATCCTTCTACCTAGTACTAGCACATCCTTCACCATTATTTACTGATAATTTATATATTTACACATTGCAATACTTTTAAATCATTCATGCTTAAATTCAAAGCGACTTTTGCAATTGTGCGTGAGACGCGCCGTAAAGTCATAAGATTAAAAGATACATCTATGTAAATCACCGCAAAAAATGAAAGGCAGTCAAAATCCTAAAATTTACGTAGACCTTTCTAAACTGTGAAATATTTTTGTAGGTCAGTTAGAGTATACGATTAATGAGCTAGATGAGTCGGTGCCAGGCAAGCTCAAGGAGAACTTGAAGAACATTACTCGACGCATGGATCGCATCAGAAACAACACGGACGTCCCCAGCTTTGTGTACCGGAGTAAAGATTACGAATATGGTTTGTACTTTATCATTATAGTCTTAAAGTTCATGATTCAGTAGAAAGACGTCCACTGCTGCACATACACCTCTCCCAAGGATCGTAACAACGACTGATACTGTCATCCTGTGCTTTCCGCATCCAGGGGATTCCCGCGAACTTAACCTGGTCTGAGTTCTTCTTGTGTGGGGTCAACCCACGTATATTCTATTATCTACCTTTAGAGTATCTTGGTCGTTATTTTCCACAGGAATCTTTACCTACATTTGAACTAGCTTTTTGACCAGCTCCAATTCAAAAATGTAAATGTTTTAATTAAAATAAATGATTTGAGATCATGAGAGACCATCGGTATGTTATACAACATTTCGTATCGAAGGTCGAATTTAGAATCTAAGCTTTTGTGCCTTCGTAACAATAATACCTAATCAGACACAATCATTAGTCTGCGGTCACGACTTGACGATTATTACCTATAACTATCTGAGTATAGGTATGTCACGTTGTCGAATAATATGTAGTTTTCGATTATTTTTTGTTCCCAATTACGATTTGCTAATATCTGTTCTATTTCTATATACGATTTTGCGAGTGTTTATCGCGGCATAAATAAAAATGGCAACAGATACCCAAACAGTCTTTTTTTTTTAAGTTATCACTACTACATATTAATTAGGAATATATTGTTGTTTTTCCCCAAGCTGATTGTTGAAGTGTTTTTATGAGAAACCGTATTATTCATAGTTAAATTGTGATATCAATAGATGTCAGTCACGGAAAAATCATATAAGCAAAACCTCAAAAATGCATATTTTATTTGCCATTTCATTTTAATTTCATGTAGACTCATTTACCTTGGTCCCTTGCAACTTGCCTTTATCCTTGGGAGCAACCGTTACCTAAGTAATTCACTGTTGCCTAATTCGGCATCCAAAGTGAGCGATGCAAAAGCTAGTTTTGCGCCCAGGTAGATAGATACCCATCTAGTTGTTACACATAGTTCAAAAAGTTGCGTAAGTTTTGAGAATTTTTGAGAATTGCTGAAATAATTTCATGAACATTTTAAACCAACATTTTAAAACAAGGCTTCTCTTTCTTATTATTCCAAACTCTTCCTCCGCTGGCCGCAGTCAAAACTTACAACAAATAGGTACTTTCGTTTAAAACAATGACTTAACCTTGAATTTCGCACTGTTCAATTAGTCATTAAACGTATATTATCTCAGGTAATTAACGAAAAAAAATTGCGTAACTTCAACATGCACTGGCCAAATATAGGTAGTTCGGTAAAATAATAGGTACAGCTATGACATGATACTTCGATGATCTAAAAACATGTCAAATAATGCATATTATAGCAAAAAAGACGTCCGTCAATCGTTTTTTGGTGTAAAATGAAATTAGAACAAAACAAAATCGGAAAAATGATCAGTTCCCGTTCGCGCATGCACGCTTTCCCAACTTTTCACTTATTACATTCGCTCCTACCTGGGAATTGAGCAACTATCTTATATAAACCGGTGCATCTGAATTGAGATATAGGAACTCTGACAAAACCCGATTGCCGTGGCATTTTACCATAGCTAATAAAATAAAAACCTTTAGGTAATATATTTCGTAATAGATGGATTAATCTAGGCGACGCCGACGCCCAGTGACCTAGCCTAATGTAGTATTCGTTATGATTCTTATTTACTTACATTATTAAATCTTTTGAAAGGGGTCTGCGTAGGTGAAACTATGATATGATAAATCAAGCATGCAATGCTAAATAGCGAAAACTTGAAATTGGAATTTAACCAATGTAATTTTCCAAAAATTCGAAACTCATAAGAGTAAGCTCGTGGCTAAGTAATAACAGTCGCACGGGTCAAAGAGGAGCTAGTGGCTAAGTAATAACAGCCGCATGGGTCGATCGCTTGTTGGGATGGGTGACCATGTTTACATGCCGAGACTGCTCCGTGCCTCGGTCCCGGCCGTCATTCGTGAATCTTTGACATTCGTTACGGGTCGTCATGTAAAACAGTGGTATTTAGGTAGTTAGGTACATCCAGTTAGACTGGAAGCCGACCCCAACATAGTTGGTAAAATTGATTGATTGAGTTTTCCAAAAATCAAAGTCTTAGATGATTTTTTAAACAAACCTTTTGATGATTGTAGGATTGGTAATAAGCGCTCTTTAGCACCGCGTCTGGATACGGAATCCTAAACATTTTTACTGTATTGGGTAAATTCGTTTATTTTAAAATTAATTAAATTAATATAAATGTTTGTTAAGAATGCAACTATGATTGTGAAACCACTGCGCTGGCCGCGACTAGCCTCATGTTACGCACTATCCTTGATGAACTACAATTTTTTTCCTCCCACACCAAATCAGCATAAAGTTTTAGCAATGCATCCATTTCCTAATTTAGAATAAAATATGTTCATGATTAATTACATACCTACATATTATCATACCTAAGCAGATGTAATTTCAATATAGATAGGAAACATATTATTATGTAGGTTCATACTTATATATTTGACTTGCGTAATTTAATTTATAATAATGCGTTACTATGTCAAGATGTGCCATTCAATTAAGTGAACAGTTTATTTTTTCTAAACAGTCTCTCTCGGCAGTAATAACTTTCTAGTTAAGGTGCTTGTGCACTAGATCTGCTAGCACTCACTTATACCTACTGCGTTTGCTCTTCGAGTATATTTAATCGAAGCGTCTGCTGTATCTGAATCTCTATTTGACGTATCCTTTTCGAGAGGTTAATATTATATGCCATTATAGTAGAACTGTTATTGGCTGTTTCATTTATATAATCGAAAAAGCTACCACAACCGCTTTACTACATTTTCCATCATTTCCACAATAACTGACAAACCAATTAATGTCAAACCAACACACTCCACAGATATAATCTGAAGAAAGTACGTATAGCATTTCTAAACGAAGTAGTGAAGTAGTGGAATGGAAACAAAGCTTAACTTGACGGACAGAAAACATTAACTCAAATCGTTATAAATCAATGCGAGTGCTCTGTGGTTAACGTCGTCGGTTAGAGGACAGTGAAACTTATTGCGTTTCTCTCTTAAATGGATTTTATTGAAGTTATATCATTGAATCATTCCTTTGCTAGCTTTCGCTTGATTTATCTATTGGTATAGGTACAACAAGACTCATGTTTAATTTCTATATGTTAAACAAATGCGTTAACTCGAATCCTGAGGCATGGACAGTAGGTTTTTTATGGGTCCCCATGTCAGACGTCTAGAACAAGATTCATGCGATAAGTAGGTATTTTTCACACTTCTCTACACGCTGAATCTGTGTTGATGTTGCGTTGACTTCTAGAGCGAGGCCTGTGTGTTGTAATTGACTACGCACTGGGTAGATTTATTGACGCAATCAGTAAGTAGTTTGTGACTTTTTGATTATTTCACAATCCGTTAAAAATAGATCAAGAATATGCATGCAGAAGATATATAGATGTACTTAACATAAATCCGATTATACAAATACAAAGAGAAGTCATTCGATATCTATAACTATTTGAAATCGATGATTTTGTTAGTGAATAAAATGGGTATTGTTTTAATATTTTACAGTTTCCAAAGCCATATTCGAAAACCTAGAGGTGCTATCAAGTTTAATGGAGCCAATCACAATCGGCACAATGGGCACACAGAAGCCTTATCGCTTCGCATTCGAACAATACGTGCAAGAGGCGAGAACTAAGATGCCGACAAGAAAGGCAGCAGGTTGGTAATTATGCATTGAATTATAATCAAGAATAACGTACAAAGTTAAATTCTGTTATAAAGAACTGCGCGTACCTTTAAATTACTTACCATATATGATAAATATATGGTAAGTAATTTAAAGGTACGCGCAGTTCTTTCCACACACGTTATTCTTTAAATGAACTTAATGGTGAAATTGTCACAAATAGAAATTCTAATTGCGTTGCTGCGTAACATACTTTTGTATTCAATGTAAAGCTAGTTTTCAATTCAGTCCGTGACACGATCGACTTCTTTGAAGGCCGACTTTTTTTAGTTCGGTCAATAACCACAGAGCGTCACCACTTGATGTTAATCAACATTGGTGATAATGAAAATGAGGTGAATGCTTGCCAACCCGGTTTTAATTTCAAGTTTGGAATTCCAGACGCCTGCACGATGCAGCTATTGATATCGGCGATGGAGTCGCAGACGACGAAGACGGACGGCACGTGCGAGCTAGCACCCGAGTGCTCAGCGCAAATACTGAAGGGATCAGGCCTAGCGTTTCAGCAGACCAGCAGAATCAGAGCAGCCGCTTTAGCTTACTTGTTCGATTGCTTGGAAGGACTCGATCTTGCTGCACACATTTATAAACTTTGTATTCAAGTTTACAAAGAATCGAAGTCCTTGGAAGCCTGGGACCATCCCCCTGGAACTAAAACATTGTTTATGCAACAAAGTGAGATAGCTGTAAATTCTTAAACTTTAATATACATATACCACACCACTTCCTGCCAACAAAACAATTAACTTCAGAATGTTTAATGCATACAACATACCTAATAAAAAAGGTTTAATATTTTCAGTTTTATATTGCGCGACACAAGGCTATGGGGAGTTCATAAAGCCCCGTTGGATGAACAGGATCCTGGCGTGGCAGGAGCCGAAGGGGTGCTACTCAGATGATCGCCAGCCGTTCTTGAAACTCACTGGATTTGTGGGGCCCGCATCAGCCCCACCAGCTAAAGATAGAGAGGTTTGTCTAGCTTCCTTTAACTTCTTAAATCTAAGAAACTTTCATTTATTTCAGAAAGATTCCTATATTAACTCATCTCGTTCGTTGTCGTCGTTCATTATATTTACTCAACACGTAGACGCACCGTGCTTTACCTTTTTGGGACAAAATCATCATCATCTATCGGTTCTGAATCGAACTTTCCGATTTCAATTATTATTTTATGCACCATTAATTTTATTGGTGTGTCTAATATAAGAAAAAGAAAGCACACTGTTAAATCAGTAACTGACTCTGATATGCTTCGATTTGTTTTGAATCGAAAATGTCTATATTTATCCGAAACAAATTACCTATAGCCAGTTCAATCATTAGTTACTCGGGAAGTTGAAAAAGTGATCACAAAAACTCTATAAATGACACCTGCCGTAAACTTAGATGAAGTGAGCTATCAGTCCATCCTAAGCTAGGGATTGACACTATTGGCAGCTCACTTCACGCTCACTTCACTTATGTTTTCATGGTGAGATTTTTACAGAATATACCGGCTGCATTACCTAGGTATTTGGGCTATATTATTGATAGTTTGATTTTTTTTCCGAAACGAATGATCGTAGCAGTCTTTATTCTTATTTGGGTGACAAGAAACGTATGACCGTTACGGTAACAATTGCTGTTTATTGCGAGTTTAAATATCTTCGTTACAGGAAGAGTACAGAGTGAAGAAAGCAGCTACGTCCGAAGGTGGTGCGTGTAACTCGCTGACATCAGCGATGGCCCTCGGCTCCCTGGTCATCTACATCAGAGCGTTACTAGAAACCGACCAAGCTTTCCAATACGATGTGCTCACTTGAAACAGCTATACCTAGTCGTATATTTTAGGAAGTGTATAGAGTGCCGCAAGTGGCATTGTATCACAATTATCGGTTATAGTGCCGCCGCCAGATTGCGGCATAATGGTGGCGCTATCGAATCTAGACTGCCGTACAGAGTATGCACGGCAAAATAACGCGACCGTTTAAAGTGCCGTAAGTATTGCATTGTCACTTGTTATTGTGGTTGCTTGTTGAGTAGTAGTTCGCTGCCTTTTGATTTGTATTACTATCCAAGTGATAATTATATCAAAGTTCACTACAATGACTGAATTTACGTCGATAGGTATAAGATTTAGTTTCATATATTGAAGAGTAAGAAAAACAACATTTTGTGTAAGTACAAAAGGTAATGGTACTACGAAGACTTGGGATCCAAAAGCAAGGGAAGCGAGCTCGTGACTTGGGGCACCGCGACTCGGCTTTTTAATTTTAACCGTTCTGAAATAGGAGCCCCGCTGCGCGGGGCTCCGTCTACTACGCCGTGTATAGCCGCGTGCGCGTGGCTTTTAAAATGATGTACTAGTATGCCTCACGCTGACGGCACCACGCATCGTACTATAATACCGCGTGCGGCTTTTTAAAATTATATACTAGTATGCCTCAAGCTGACGGCACTACCGATCGTACTCTGTATAATACCGCGTAGGTACGGTTTTTTAAATTGCAAGCTGACGGCACTATAACCGATAGTGATACGATGTCACTTGCGGCACCACAGAACAGGAAAAACAGTTTTTTCTGTTCTGTGTGCGGCACTCTATACAGTCTATATTTTATACATTGCTTGTATACCATACTCCATGTACGAAAAATGCGTTTATGTTATAATTAAGAATAATAATTAAAAGTATGTATTTATAACCTGTATTGATTGCTAAGTGACTTATTGTAAATTTCTTAAATATAATTATTCGTTTCTTTCATCAAAAGCATTACAATTTACAATTTCAACCGTTAAATAATGTTACGTATGTTTTTAAGAACTATGACAACAGCTCCTAAAAGTCATAAACCACCGCTTGCAGTATTTGGTAAGTATTTAAAATCAATATAATCAGGAATCCGCCAAATTCACTTCTTTAAAAAAGATCAAGTGAATACCATTCCTACATACAACACTCATTTTGTTGCTTGTTGAATTTAGATAAACTTGCTTAGGCCATATTACTCAAAGAACCGTGTTTGTACGTACTTCATAATAAAATTCTGTTCACGGAAAGGTTTGGAAGGCCGCTACGTGTCAGCACTGTACAGAGCCGCTTCGCAAATGAATGAATTGGATACGTTAGAGAAAGGTCTGATTAATCTCGAAAAAGTACTGAAGAAGCCTAAAGTCATCGACTTCATGGAAACCAGTCTGATATCTCGAGCTGATAAAGCTAAGTTACTGATGACTATTAGCACCGAAGCAGGTATGTTACAGTTTTAAATTAGGTTCTTATATTTATTTAGTGCAACGGGCTGCCGACAGGAAGAGTAGATATTTAGGTTAATCACTCGCTCGTTATCGTTCAGGAATGCCAAAAGCTATGACTAATTTCCTTGGTTTGGTGGCTGAAAATGGTCGTCTGAAGCTATTAAGACGAATGATAAACATGTTCCGTCTCGTCATGGTGGCGCACAGGAACGAGGCTCTCTGCGAAGTCATCACCGCGGACCCACTCGATGATGACACCAGAAAGACACTCGCGGACATTTTAAAAAGGTTTGTTCCCAAAGAGAAAACAATTCAACTCAAAGAAATAGTAGCTGCAGATACCCTTGGTGGCGTGGTAATTGGATTTGACGACAGACACATTGATATGACCGTTGCAACAAGAATCACCTTGTATCGTGGAAGAATAAAATATTATATTAAATATCAATAAATTGAGTTTACCCGTCATTCGACATTAAACGCTTGTTTATTTTAGTTTTTAATAATTAGAACTTTAGTTAGAAGACATTATAAATAAAACGGTTCATTCAAAACGATTTTTATTCATAACGTTATAATTATTTAAAATAAAGATGATTACAACACATATTATTGTATGAAATATTGCAGAATAAACGGGACATTAAAATTTAAAAACTGACTTTGGTGTATAAGCAATTTATAATATTCATAGGATTTTTCATAAAATAAAAACACGGTAGCGTTTTTATAAAATGTTCTAAGCTAAGACTTCAGTCATATTCTTTCATACCGTTCGCATCAGTCATTAAAATAAATTACATGAACTTATTATAAAGATGACCGACAGAAAACAGTTTCATACGGCAAATACAATAACCGAATAAATAAAAAGGGCCTGTGAGTGTCTTAAAATTAAATCAATAAAAGTTGTATACTATACATATGGCCAGTTATGCCACATGAATCTACTGAGCAACCGATCGGACATGGCACTAATCTCTACAGATACGAGGCACTGCCATACCTGTGCGGCCGAGGAGTATGACCGTCTCCGGCCCTGTCGATAAGGTTGGCATGGTAGCCAGGCTTTCGCCCCTTTGGGGAATCTCTGCACGGAGAGTTAGCTAAAATATTTTTAATCTTCTCAGCATGAATCCTGAAATTTATCCTATCTGACGAAAGAGATCCCGTCATTACTCTTTGGAAACTTGACGTCAACACCCATAACTCTTCTTCTCCTTTGGCGTTCATGACTACCTTCACGCCACTGGCGAACTGCAGGGTTTCCTTATCGATGGCTACCGCATGGAAGTTGCGAGGCGAGAACTCAGTGGCAGAGTTCCAGCACCAGATGCTAGGCGGCTCCATTAGGCCGAAGTAAAGGACACCGTTACGGTCCATGGCTTCAGCTGCTGACTGAGTTGTGCGCTCTTCCGGGAATACCTTAAAATAAAATAGTTTGCTTTTAAACATTTTTACATGTGACGTAATTACATATTATATTCTCATCATTTTGTCGCTAACTTACGTAAACAGCGTCCGGGTCGATGTTAGAGTCCTCCGTGTACGAGTCGTTCCTGATGACTCTGGTGTTCATCACGTTCTCGGTGGTGGAGGCGAGCGAGTGGAAGTAGAGGAAGCGATCGCGGCCGCGCTGGTACGGTGACAAAGCCATTCCCAACACGCCATCCATTAGATCAAAGCTTTCGCCTGAAACAAAAAAAATATGGACATTAAAAGGCGTAAAAAGTATGACGTTGTTGCCCACAAAATTATGTAAATATTGAACGGATAAGCGCCCATTGAATAGACATTAAGTTTTTTTTATCACTAAAATAATACTGTGACCAGTAACCTCCCCTATGGTGGTAACCGGACACAGTATTATTTTAGTCGCGTAATTATTTGTGCGGGGACAATATAAGGGAGAGATAAGTTGTTTCTTTCACTAAATAAAATTACTCGGAGTTATGTTTTTATATTAATATTCTGTACCCTACCTGATATGGAAAATTCTCCATGGCAAGTTGCGCCAATGTCGGATCTTATTTATTATCTTGGCTGTTTACTCAAGTATTAGCAAATACATGCACTTCAATTTAATGCCATTGAACGGTTTGTCCGCGCATTTTATCTGCGTGTGCGACGCTTCTTCTAACGTCACAGAGAAAGTGCTCCTTTTACGAGACGCTTTGAACTGGACTATTTTCATCGCTTTCTTGGCCAAATTTCGTAATCAAGGCCAGTTTAATAAACACACATCACAATATATATATATACGTATAAACAATAGGGTTTCGGGGTGAAGAAAAGGTTTCATGATACGTCTTAGTACGCAGCCCAGTGACGGATGTCAGACGACTCTTTCAAAAAGAAAGGTGCGCGTCGTCTGTTTTTCACGCAGCTTCTAGAAGATTCTGATGGCCTTAAAAATAGTCCAGTTCAAAGCGTCCCGTAAACCGAGCACTCTCACATTTGGCCAAGAAAGCGATAAAAATTGTCTTGAAGATTATTTTCATCGCTTTCCCGACCCGGTGCGGCTGTCGTCGGTCGTAAGCCAATGCATATGACGTGCAAACTAATTATTTCAATATTTATGTGGTAGATTACTTTTTGGCCGACTTTTAGAGGTATGAGGAACAGGGTGTAAAATTCACTCATCCTCTATCGAAAAGGGAGGATCCTCCGACCAGACGGTTGACGGTGGATAATAACTCGAATAGAAATGAAAACTTACCGTCGATGGTGAACGTTCCTCTGGAAGGGAAGGGGTAGAAGAGGCGGTGGGTGACGCGCCAGGACCTGTCCCGCATCACGTCCACCACCAGCAGGCCGTACGCGGACACGTCCGCCACGTACACGAACGTGTCGGCGCAGTCGCCGGCGCCGCGCGGCCTGACGTCCACCACCTACACATATGATTAACATGTAGAATGGTGAAGAAAATGATATCCAACTTCCTTTTCGTCAAGATTCAGGTACCTACTTAATATAGGTATAGATTTTAGATCTCACTGTATAAGTACGCTACAGGTAATTCAAAAACCGATCTTAAAAACAACGTTATAAGCAAACAAATGGACAGCAGCAGACTCGTTAGTCGTAGTAGTAGAATAATGTTTTTCGACCGACTGGTTTTCCTTCTTAACTTTTTATTATAAAAAATTATACTAAAACCGGGAGTGCGGTGCTGGGCGGCAGGGATCTCCAAGGCGCCAATAGTTTATGTAATTTAATTTTATTACACACAAAAAGGATCGTCGAATATTTTGAAAAGTAATCAGTGTATTAAAACGATTCAAATTATACGCACAATATTATATGGTGGGACGAACGGGATTACACGATACAATTAATAATTTATTCCCGTTCGTCTCACTGATTTTTTTGGACGACGGCATTGGGACGAACCGGAGAAATAATGTTAATAAAAAAATCCAGACTGGGCTGCTACTGAGAAATCCCTGTTGGAAAAACTCAATAATACTTTGCCCAACCTGGGAATCGAACCCCATGCTCAGCAGTAGCGCTTGCGACCTCTAGACCAACGAGGCAGTCAAGTAAAAAAACATAGTAGGTACTTATCTGCTTTATACTTAGTTCAGTTATTATACAACTAATCATGTTCTAATTTGAATTACTGTATACGTTATATTACTGTATATAATACCAACACTGTTTATTGTCGGTTTGGTTTTTTTTTTGCTGTCGAGAAAATTTTATGGAATCATGTTTTCGTCAAAATTTAGTTTAAAATTAATGCTCCAGTATTTTAGATATAGGTAACGGATGATCGTGCTAAGCAATTTGAGGTATTGTAGACTCTTAACAGTCGTAACTAGGAAGTTGATTCTCAAGTTATAATAGGTATGAGTTCACTACGGACGGACAGAGAGACGTTGCGTTTCATTTTATAATAGGTACAAACAACAAGATACTAACAGGTGTAATGAACAGTGACGTGTCAGTAAACAAGGAGCTGTTGACGACGTGGCGGTAGATGAGCGTGTCGGTGGCGAGGTCGAACGCAAGCAGCTGGGGGGGGCACACCTGCTCGTCTCCGATCTTGCCGGCGTCCATCACCCATAGGCGCTGGCATTCGTCTATCTGAAAATGTGATGAAGAAACTTCGTTTATTCTCAGTAGGTAGTTGCGACAGTTGAACTGTACAATTCATTGCTGGTTTTCAGGTTAAAACTAAGTACGCAGAGCCTTTTTAATTTTCTGGTGGAACTTCACAGACTTCATGCATGCATGGGTATCGGGATCTAATATAACAAACCTAAAAATGATTTTTCAAAATTAAGATGTCTGTAATATATTACAGACATCTTAATTTTGAAAAATCGTTGTTATTTTTAGGTACCTATAACTTTAACCGTAATTAAATAATGGATATATTTTACATGTTCTTCTCCGAGTGGCCCGATTGGAAACGCCGATCTCATCTAGTTCTTAAAATATTATTGACGTGTACAAACCTATTTACAGAAAATAAAATCATTTAATTTAATTTCAGTTCTGACGACTTCAAAAGCTGGACATGAGCTGCAACAAAGTCGTAAGTTGCAGCTCAATCTATCAAACACAATTTGAAGTAGGCATTTCCAGGACGGTGTAACGATAGAGTAATCGACACATGGAATGATGGTCGCAGACATTTTGATCTGAACACTTAATGGGCGTTCAGATCAAAATCTCTGCAAAATCCGGGTCTATTGACCTACGAGGTACACTAATGATGTCATTGATTTGTTTGTTGTTTAAGCAAACACAATGACTGATTAAAGTTAAAAGGAAAACTAATCACGTCCTGTATTTTTTGTCTTGAAGATTTATGTACATCTTTAAGACACCTTACAGGTGTGACTAAGCTGCAAAATACTTTTAGATGATCCTATAAGCGTAGATAAACAAGTGTATTGAAAAACTAGATTTCGTTTTGATCTATGTTCTATAGCCGACATGCTATTCATTAGCTTTGGCTAGTACTTGTCTATGGTATCTGCCATGCAAGAAACAATACTGGCCCTTGTTCAAAAATACCATTGTAATCGTATTCTGTTGCATAGTTACTATGATGCCTATTGTGCTAGCATCGTGAGGACTTCCTACGTCAGTAGCCATGTAAATCACGATGCCGTGCTTGCTGTAAGACTCATCGCGTGTTCTTAACAAACATCCCAATATCCTGAATTACTTAACTTCTGTCAGACCTGCGTCAGACACGGAAATGTCACGCAATAATTCCAGGTCTCAATGTTGCTGAGAAAATCTTATTATCTAGGTATCAATGCAATAAAGCCCATAAACGTGGTTATTAGCTTGACAATGGCCTTTGCTGACTATATTGAACAACAAGTACCTATGAACATACAAGGTTTTCCCTTGGTCTTCATTTAATGTATCTAATTACAAAAACTACATCATCTTTAACATAAGTAAATAGGTACCTAATTAAGGTTTTTATTAGTGATTTAAGTAAATGTTTTTTTCCTGTTAAGTCGGAAAAACTTAAGTTTGTTGCAGGAATACGTGGCACTCATTTTAAAACTAAAAACCTTCGACTTATTTGACCTGAAATGTTTTCGTCATCATTCGTACTGGCATTTTGCCAAGTGCGTAAGGGATAGCGTCAAGAGTAGGTAACCAGGTGCGATGGTCCTTATAGGTACCTATAGGGAGTATCAACGATCTGTACTAAGCACTCAGCCAGTAATCTATTGCCGTCAGACCTGAGCCATGGCCTCTTATGTTGGGTTCTAGAACATCTCATTTGAGTAGATGATGCTTAACTATCAGGTTCGTAATAAAATTCTTACGTACAGCAACTCTGAAGACAGATGTGAAGCCGAGACAGTTGGTGCCCTGGTTGTCATGCCAGGAGTAGTCAGGGTAGGCGAGGATGTTGCCCTGCTCGTCCACTGTACCCAGGGTGATCGGGCGGCCTTCATCGAACCGTGGGATGGTCACGAAGATCCGTGATGCGTAGGGACCTTTAGAAAGTAAAAATCTAATTTGTGAATACATAGTTGTGTAGAGTTTTGCAGATTTTTAAGTTAAGTCGGCAGTAAAAATAAAGAGCTTTAAAACAGCCTGATGTCTTATGTACGGTCTTAGGAGAAATTGGCACATTCTCCACGCATGCGGATTTATGTATTGACAAGCCGTGTGGGCAGTTGGGCAAACGGCTTGTCAATACCTACATAAATCCCAATTTAAAATGGGAGATTTCCCATTGGCTAACATGATGAACTACTTACAAAAATGTATTCCCTATTTAACTGCTTTTTTTAAATAAGCCTTTTTTATAGTGCTCACCTTCGTTTTATAAAGTAATTCTTGCACCGAGTAGTTTAGGCTGTGCGTTTTCCGTCAGGGAGAGATAAAGAATTAAAAACAAATTGTAGATGTTGATATTATTTTATTTTTGCTTTTGGTTTGTTATCACCGAGACTGGCGGAGACAACGACTAGTAGAATGTATTATATAATAATTGCATGTATAAGTTCACTTGAGCAAATATGCATGCCATGAGTGCCTTTATGTAGATGTCGTTTACAATCCTATTCAGCATATACCTTCCCTTATATTCATGGTAGCCGGGTGTGTGGTGTGGAAGGTTTATTATTTGCTGGGAACTAAGCACAAGACACCCGATAGTTTCGTGAGTTTAGTGAGTGGCTACAAGAGAGGTAAGAACGAATCACATTGAAATAAGTATTATAATCCTCAAAAGCCAGTTGTTTCAAGGTTAACGACATATAGTCAATATCCCAAAGTCCGCAAATATCTAAATAGTGAAGATCATGTGTATTTCGTCGTTGTTTTAATAATTTAATATGCATAACAATCTCTGTTCGTCCAATTGTTGTGATCGCTTGTATAAGATACGTCACGGACCCACCTTACAACTGACTTTTGTTTAAGTAGTAATAACTTGTTTGGTTGATCATAAGACTTTATCATTGTACAACATAAAAGCCGTAACGTTCTAAAGATAATAAACTCTACATGGTCGTGGTAAATGTTTACTACCTACTGTTGCGTATTTAAATTTGTTACATATTATATATATTATTCACAGCTTTTAGATAACTTATCTAAAGAAATATGAAAAGAAATAGAAATACAGGTTATGAAACAGTAAGAAGTTTTTCGAATGACAGACACCAATAAGGAATTTTAAAAAAAACTGTCGTTTAAGTTAATATGTAAAGTTTTGCGTCTCTACTTATACAGCATGCACATTAACAACTTTTTTACTGTGTGCAAAAAATACCTGAAAACCCGTCTTTATCAGTTGATAAACTGCTCTTAGTAAAAAAGTTGTGAGCATATCCATATAACCATCAATTATTCTTAAACGTCGTACACTTGGGCAACTTTACACAAAACCTAATACTTATTTCGATTTTGCGATTCAAAGCTATAGCGAATAACCTTAGTAGGCACGTAGGTAGGTATGTTTTTTTTTTCTATGGTTTGGTACATTGATAAAGTCTGTGCGAATGGGATGCTAAACCGGCAAACATTGGCCTCAACCTTGATACCGAGACCTTCACAATTAACGGGTCTGAAGGGAAGTTGCCAAGAGACCATTTCCACGGACATAATATTATTGGAATCTGTCGAGCTTGAGTTGATGATAGCAATACGATCATGTTAACGTGGAATGGTAACGTAAACATGGATTCGCTCAGAGTACAAATGTATAACCTGTCTTCGTTGGTTCTTGGATTTGACCATTATTTTAGAGACTCCATACGGACAGAATTGTTTACACAAATTCGGCAACATGTTAAACGGTGGAAGCTTGGAGATTCTACTAGCAAGCATGGAGAGGTTGCAAAATGTCGCCTATTTAATTGAAAAGGAGATATTTCGCAAGGCACTGTTTTACTTTGAACTATTGCGAAGTCAACGATCATTTCATGTGTGTGGGTGTCGCTTTTGTCAATTTGCAGATTAGTGCTGTTGTTTCCATCACAGATAAAATTAATTTTAACAAGACTATTCTGGATTCAATGTAATAGTTTCATTACATGCATTTCAATAGATCAAAGCAGATTGTAGCGTGTCGTTGTCGCATCATGATGGGATCCAATGTGGTCGTCATGTAAAAATGACAAAATATCGTGGTGTACTGTACTTTAACACGCAGCGCTTTTTCATAGTAGCAATTTCGTTTTGGGGTAGATTAGACCCTTTTTAGTGAAATTTGAAAACCCAAAGCGCGTAAAACCATAGGTGCCGAGTAAAAAATAAGCAAAGTTTATTTCTGGATTGGTGGGATAGTGGCAATATAAGGGTGAGGAAGATCACGTGATGGGTCTAAATTTGTTTCCAAGCAAAAATAATCTTCGGTTCGCGGGGCTCCTATTTCTGTCTTCAAGCTTCCTAAGTTCTTCTACTAATAGTAGTAACATTATCTTTTATACATCGAATGAGTGATAACTGTCAAACGTTAGCGTCACTTACATTCGATTACGTTTCGTTACCCACGATCTTTTAAAAGTGATCTGTTAAAGACAATGGAACCAAAAGCACTATGAGTCGTTAATTTTAGATCCACCTTCTCATTTATTGAACTCACCTTGTCTATGGTGCACGTCGACGTCTATGGGCACGGAATTTCCTGCGACATAGTGACGCTTTTCAATAGCTATTTGTTTAGCTTCTTCGCTGGGGAACACGAACTGCAGCTCGGGCCATTGTCTGACCACGCGCAGGTCACTCTTGGCGCCCAGCCCGGGCCAGCAGCACGCCAGGCAGTATGACAGCAAGAAGAACCTCTCGATCCCTTGCGACATCTCCAATTTGAATCTGTCCAGCAAGTGCGGATCTGAAGGACGAAACATATTTCCATATGACATATCCATGTCGAAGATATTTTTCAGTCATTCTACATTCTACACCGGTTGCACAAGATTTATAAACAACAATCTAGTGATTTTATGAATAACGCGTCTCGCAAATGCTTTGTGTTTTATACGAGCTTGGGTTATATATACTCTGAGATACGAATTTTAAGGCAATCTGCTATTTTTTTTCGTCTTTTTAACTTACCGGTATGTTCTTGATACAAAACATAGTAACAAGCACACTCATAAAATAAAATTAGTTTGCTCCGTTTGTGGTGAGAACTATCTGACAATCACAGTATATAAATAATGTTTAGCTACATAATACAATAATTGGATAATTGTCAATTTGGATGTAAAAGTGTACGATGCGCTCTATCCTCTATGTGAAAAATGCCCAAGTTTGCCTTTTGAAACATAATTTCAAGTTACTTATTGGTGACTCAGCATAACGAAGAAGGGGGTGCAATAAAGAAGATGTGGCTTCTATAGATAACACTTATAGTAATTAATACATGATTAATAAAATACCATATTGACTCAACAATACTCCGCAGTACTCCTGTTGTTCATATAATGGAAACATCGCGGCTTGATGCAGACAAAATATCACGAATATGTTTACACTCACAGTAGTAGTAAAACACACTTTTGGAGCCTCATTCACAACACTAAGAGAGAAACACATGTACCTACCCGCTATCTAGTAACCTTTAAATAAAAGTTAAAATAAAATATAAACATTGAAATCACTGAATAAAGCATATAAATCATCTGAATAATAATTTCACAAAAAAAACACCGGTGTTAGTCTGTTCTTCTAAAATATTACTGACCAATGTAAGGGTTACAAAACAATTAATAAACAGTTTTTTTAAATTATCCAATTAATCTACTTTTTTATCTATGTAGTCTACTTTGTCTTGCAATAAACAATATCGTGGAAAATATGTTATAATTATTATGAAAGTCACGCGAACGATATGAACTTTAAATCGCGGAACGTCTGTCGCTACTCTTTTTTCATTCAAAACTGACTACAGACGGTTCGGCACTGACCACACGTTAGGTACATACTACTTCCATATATTCTAGACGTTATACACCTCCGTATATTTTACTATGAATAAGAATAAAAGTTTGAAGGCCCCATACAACATACAACAAAAATATATGTCAATGCAGGTGATTAGCTGCACATTTAATAATTTGTATTAAATAAGATAATAATTAATTGAAGACTACTTTGATTTTACCACCTTCCCGATTAACGTGAACTAGGTATGTTGTGTTTGCTTTAACTTGGTCATGAAGTATTCTTTAAAGTCAAGATTATGCTACTTAGGTCCTACTACCTAAAGTTTAAACTGCATGTGAAATAGACGTTTACATAATGTAAAAAACACAAACTTAGAGTTTGAGAGTTCGTTACCCTCTCAACTAGTCAAAAAGTCTGAAACATATTTCATACAATGATATCTCATTCATAAATATGAAAGTATTGTGTTATCTTGAATGTTTGATTACTCGTTCACCTATATTTTATGATGAAATATTCATTATGGTTCACGTTTACTTAATAGTCACTATAAAGTAAACATAAAAACACTTTTAACTGTAATAAATGCGGTTTGAACTTTTTTAAATTACAATTAGGTATATTTACTGAAGTTACGATATTTGAGTTTTTTAACTTTGTTTACTAATCCCGTTATGAAAATGATTGCACTAACATCCAACTATTTTGAACTGAAAGCGATGGAACTCAAGTTATAACTGAAACACAAACTGGGTTACAATGTAAGGAAAATCACTAATATGGTAGAAGTACTTTAGATGCAATAATCTTGAAGGAATTGCGGAAAACCTCTAGGTCCATTGTTTCTAGATATAGAAAATCGGTAAAAACGATGCTGAATTTATTAACACGTTTATTTCTAATAAAACCCTGATGAGCCATGAACCTTGAGATGTTAACCCAACCTCATTATTTACTTCTCAACGATATAGCATTATTGCCCTGTTATTTGTAGTCACTATAATTTAATTAAAATCCTTGACCATTCAACATGGATTGTTTGATCCATCCTCGTGTCAGCAGACCTAACCATTATCTCATCTAAATGATGGATGTCAATAAGAATTATGTTGAATTATCCTGAACGTAAACGTAAGTAATGTACGTGATCACTTCTTATACTTAAACGGCTCGTACACACTGGCGGGATATCGCGGGCGCGACAGGCAGCGCTATCCTTGTCGCGCCCGCGATATCGCGCCAGTGTGTACAAGCCGTTTAAGTATAACTCTAAAAATAGGTAACAATTTTTGTAAACTTTCTAGCCCCAGTCCCCCAAAAGCCTAATTCGAAACATGATAGTTTGATAAGTAACATGTCTTTTAAGTATTTCTGATGAATTTGAAAGAGTACTACAGACCTACTTGATAATAAAATATAAGCTCTGTAGCCTTATGAACTTAACTTATAAATAGTGTTTGTGTAATTACATACTTGTGTAGGATCTGGATCCATTCCGTAGATATTCCTTATACAATCCTATATTATTATCAACCCACTTTTCACAGAATTTTGTATTAACATACATCATATTGTATTTAATCAGAAAATATTTTTTAAACTCTTAAGACAGGCCATGAAACACTACACGCAAATTATTAACTGAATCTTGTGGTGTCGTGGTTGCAGCTCAACTCTTGAACACTGTCAACAGTTGCGACACTTATTATCCGTCGCAATTCTTTACAAATAATTGAGATACTGATCAATTTATTTAGGCCCGTCGCAAACGGTGAAGCGCCGCCGCTCCTATGAATATTAACCTAATCGCACGCACTCACGACTTGTCTCCGTATCGCAGGAGCTTGTAATATATGAACAAAAACTTGCGAATGTTTTATAAATTTAAAAAAAATGCGTGTTTATAACTACTTAGTGAATATTATTAGTTCTACTGACTGACCGTCCTAATTGACGGGAATAAGTAATGTGATCAGAAAACGGAACAACAACTAAGTAAATGAGGGCCTTCTAAACGTAATCTACGTGATTCACATTGTGTGCGATTGTAGAATAAAAAATAAATAAGAAAAAATACAATGGCACCTTCTGACCCTGTGACAATGGAGTGAAATTAACTCGACTTCGATTGACTAAGTACAATACAGTAAACTACTTATTTTACTCTAGGTAAACGTAACAATTTCCTGTATAATTGTTTCTCCGGATAAATTTTCTTCCAGTAAATTTCTATATATGCTCATTTAGTAATATGCTAACATATAGGCATGTACCACATACCATTAAAGTGATGACTGGTTTTGTAAGGGCCAAGGTCCAGCTTCTAGGTCTTCAACGCGAATAAAATTACAATTTAATTAATAGTACGTACATATATTTTCCTCAGAAATTCAATCTTCAACACAGCATTATTATGTTAAGTTGAACTAATTTCTTGAT
The DNA here is from genome assembly GCA_914767815.1 of Eupsilia transversa. Taxonomy (NCBI): domain Eukaryota; kingdom Metazoa; phylum Arthropoda; class Insecta; order Lepidoptera; family Noctuidae; genus Eupsilia; species Eupsilia transversa. The sequence goes on from OU611880.1 coordinate 7,970,450, forward strand.
CTATCGTCTTTTATGGGCATTTAACAGTTGTCATACCGGACCGAAGCCATGGGACTGCTGCCTCATGGGGCTCACTGACAAAACACTTTCACTCTTCAATATCTTTTTATAGTCACTTCTGTAATTGTTTCTTTTTTACCGCATTAAATGGTATTTTTATTTCCAACACGCCATTAAATTGTGAGCGAAATTGTAATTAGTTTTAGAGAGATATAGGTATTTGTGTTCAATGGCAGATCGCACTATGATCGCGATATATAATAAGGTAGGTATTACAAGCGGTCGTCTATACAATGTGTAACGGAAAGGGTATATCTATCCAAAAGGGGTGGAGATTACATTAGGTATAGAATCTCTATGCAAAGTTTCAGCTCAAAATAAATTACTCAGATCATTTTTTACCAAACTTTAGGTTTCGTAAGTTTATTGAATTATGAATGAAAAATTGATTGTCAAATCATAACAAACGTCACCGCATTACGAAGATCAGACGGGATCGAATAAACCGAAAATACGGAGAAATGCGAGCGGCACAGAATACATCATAGTACCGCGCGGTTGGTATCATGTACTGAAATTTCTCATCATGTTCGTAACATGTAGAAATAAGATTTTAAAACCCTTGCCACATAGTTTGTTATCATCCAAAGAAGCCGTGCACTTGATATGTATATACCCTTTCCGTTACACGTTGTATAACTGATGGGATTGGCGCAAAAACAGCAGAAAGGATTTAAATGAAATTTGGCACATAGATAGTTTACATAATAACCTGAATTAACACATAGGGTACTTTTAGTCCCGGTTCCTGTGGGACATTTTCCGAAATCAACGTGGGTGAAGCCGCTGGCGCAAACTAGTTCTAAATACATCTCTGGAACATTTAATAATCGTTAACACTTTGCCTAACATCCTTATTATTTTATGCAATGATTTTAAGCATGTCTATTTTCGTATTTTAGAGTACCTACCTAGTTTCCAAGAGACTGTCAAATGATTTTATTGATCATCCAAATTCTTCATTGTATTCACTGGTTTTTTAAATCATTTAAGAGATTGATTTAGCAAAAAATATACATTAAAGTACAGGATAATGTGTCCGGATAGATGGCCACAGTGGGTGCCTCAAGACGGGCGTCGTAACGTGGCAGGCCTAAGAAACACTGGGTATGGATTTGGACTCCCTCCTGACCGATTGGCCCGAGAAGACAAAACACAGTGAAAATTGTAAAACTATGGGGAAAACCTTTGCTCAGTTGTGGGACAACAGTTTAATAAAAAAAAAAGTACTTAAAGTATCATATAAAAGCTTTTGTAAAAAGAGTTGTATAATATCTTTCAGTTCTGAGTGAAATGGTAGAGGAGAGTATAGTAAGATGAGGTATGCCCCATTACCAAACCATTAAAGTTATTCTCGTAATATCATATTCTAAAGTCGTATAGGTATGCGTCAGAAATACACGCCTATATGTAACGGAACGGCCATTTATTTATGTTTTTGGTTTTTCTATACCTGTTTCTATGATGTATTAAGAATTTAAGATCGTTGACCCTATCACAAAATTATACTAGGAACCTTTTTATAAATACGTTTGTCTACTTTCTAATACGGTGAAGAAAAAAAGTACTTATTCTAAAAAACTGTTTTTCCGGTGATTACTCTCACTGGAGACAGTGATTAACCGAAAGATAGAAAAGCTTTAAGTGTACCCAAGCGTGCTTCCGCGACGATAAAATAAAACTATCAACAAGTATGTACCTACTTCGGAAAACGATGCACTATAATGTATATTTTTAAACCAACCACCACCTTAAGTAGTGGAAATAATGTTCGTCTTATCATTACCTAATTGAAAATTAGCTTAAGCACTGTTGATTGTAGAATGCACATTTTGTCAACTTATTGCTAAAGTCAATAGAATAAATTAAAGAGTCGATAACACCTTCGACGGAAATACAACTACCAACAAAAGGTGTTAGTAATTTATTTTTTATGACATGAGATTATAATACTTAGCATTACTTCACGGAGATAAGAAAAGAAGGTATCATTATTGTTAAGTAATTTTATGAATAAATATTCAGGTCGCATGTTTTCAGCAATCAAGTTCTCATGGTAAAGAAAAAACTGCTGATAAAAGAAATACAAGCTGAGCGCCCGATGGGATTTCACATTGACAAAATGTCGATCTTACATCGTCTATACTTCGTAAAAAAAACGGCAAAATTGTATGGGTATAATGAATTTAAGATTTTTTTTAAGTTTAGGTTAGGCATTAATAAAAGCTACTACAAGATATTATTGAAATAGTATAATACGCAATAGCAGAGATCAGACGTGTGCGGAGAAGGGAGAGGCAGGTCTTAGCCCAGCAGTGGGACAGTACGAACATGCTAAATTAGATTATATCTATATCTATGTAGAGATAGGTGATGGTCATAGTAGTACCTACCGTCCAATTTGGAGAAAACAAACCTGCAGTCAAGTTACTATTTGCGCTGCCAGATCATTAAGGTTCCGTAGTCAACAAAGAACCCTTATAGTTTAGTCTGTCCGCGGCTAAACTCAGATATAGACTCTTAGAAAGCTGGAATTTGGCATGGGTATACATTATTAACCACGACGACACAGTGGTAAAATATATAAGGTGCTATAAAAATATCTGCCACGGCTGCAATGGGAGATAGTATTGTGTTTATAGATTACAATAGTAAAGATAAATTATTGATCATGTGTCATATTTTTTTTCATACAAAAAATTGTACGTATAAATTTGCAAGTGACGAACTAGTCAGCTGATTTCAGTTTTCATTCACAGAACAGATGGAAAGAGATAGCAGTTGTTTTCATTGACGAAGTGCACTTCGCGCGTAATTTGTGAACCACGTTATGCAGAGTAGAGTCAATGTTTATTTAACTACTTTATTTTCTCAAATTGATTTAACTGTGCCGGGGTACGAAATTTCTTCAATATTGTTATCTTTAAACACAATACTACCTCTCATTAAAGCCGTGGCAGATATTTTTATAGCACCTTATATATATTTTTAGGGTACCTATAGGCTATCTCCCCCACCTGTAAAGTGGGGTATTTTCTCGTCTTTCCAATGGTGTTGGGGTTGTTGGATTAGTCGTTCAAAAATATTGCGGGTGTGTGAAAACCGTTTTTCGATTCAGGGATTCGTTTGCGAACGCTTTGTGGTTGATTCGTTTGTGGTCCGACACGCACTTGTTTCTGACAATTTTTTGCGATAATACTTGACAAGAAATTCATTCAAGTTACAAATTGCTCAATGTATTGCTATGTAAATGTATATCAATTTGGGTGAAGGTGTTTTTAGTTAACAAGATTAAGTAAATTATTCCACGCCTACTCATGGTGCACAAGAATACCTATTGTTAGGATGACACAAACAAAGAAACTGTTAGCACGGATGCTAAGCATATTAAGTTCGACCTCTATTATAATTTTCTTGAGTTTTCCTTGCCACCATCTGGGATGATGGCAATAGGCTCGCCATCTATATGGAACATAAAATAAACGTAGGTAATCGAAATGTCGATGTAGATCTACCTTACTACATACCCACCTCTGTTTTGTTAGTAACTGTATACTTACCACGTGAGTACGAATACATTGCACAACGAAAAGGTCATTATCCTTTTTGTCGGACAATTACCATAGTTAGGTAGGTAAATAGCAGACATTTTTGCACCAATAAATGGTAACTCTAGTACTATTTCCTTCATAATTAACTAATTCGTTTCGCTTGTAAAGTACAGTATACGCCCTGGTACTCCTCCATCTAAACAGACCTCTGTGGTGGTTGTCACCAACGTGGCAGTCTGACAGATTGACACTTATCTCAGGAGCTTGCCAAGAGGCCCCGATATGGGCACATTAGGTTGTAAAACGTGTGGAAACATTATAAAAGTTTAATCCCAATGGAAGCCTTTTCAATATCCTGACCCACCGACGACAGTGTGTTTATTTTCTTTGTTTATACTGCATGCGTGCTGCAACTTCCATTTGCCGGTGATGCCCAAATAATAATTAGGAAATAATAATGATACCTCTCTCATTATTATCTGACTTAAAACTTTGGGCACCACTCGACATAATTAATTCCGTTATCCTTCTATTATCGAGTTAAATCAAGAGAAACAAGTTGACCCGATGGAGTGTCAACAAACTGGATTATGTTAGGTTCTTTTTGACGAATTGCTAGAGGTACTCATCTCAGAAGAGGCCGTATTTTCCAGTATAGGACCATGTGATTCAAAATCAAAATATTTTATTTCACATAAACCTACATGGGCACTTAAGAAATGTCAGAAGTTAGGTGGTGGAAGTTAGGTTCCAATTGGTTGTTTCCTATGTAGAATTTAAGAGCCGGCAAGTCGGTGGTTACTCTTTTAAAAATAATTAGCTTTTACAATAATTTCAAATAACAGTGTTAATAAGTTTGGGAGGGCAGTGTAGGCCTTTCAACAAGTACCAGTTTCTAACGACGAAGATTTTATTAAATGATTGGGCACTGATGATGTATTTAGGACAGCCGCTAACGCAGTGATCATTCGTTATTATATGGTAGGTATGTTTTTACTACTTTGGGCAAACTAATAATACGTTTACATATTCGGGGTATAATTTCTCGTCGAATGAAAAACTAAATTATCGCTAATAGTGACATCATAGCACAATAATTACATCAGACTTCTGCGGTCGGACACGTGACGGTGTTGGCATGTTGTTTACTATACCTACCTACTGTTCTTATCGTGTTTTTTTCTCATGACTGATATTATATCGTATGGATTATTAAACAGCCATAAAAAATAGCTTTGATGTTTTGTGGTTTTAAAATCATGTTTATTAATACCAAAAAATTGTAATGAATTAACGAAACGGCTAGATTTACCTGGTACTTGTAAATACCATCTGAATAATATTTTTTTTAATTATTTACAAAGTCGGTACATCAAAGTATGAAATAACATAATAGAGAAAAGACAGTACGGTACACAATTTAAACTTTCTACAGTAGATCATGAGCAGCAGAATTTTATAATGTTTCGTTTTCTGTTCAATATGACAAGAATTTCATGTAAACCCGTTCTTTCTGCTTCGAACGTGACAATAATCGACTATTAAAGTTCAAATGAGAGGCAATGGTGAATACGAATGTAATCCTAAAGCTATTCGTACGTGATACACTAAAATGCCTGATTTAGTTAGTCTAGCAGGACCCTGGGGGGATTTCCGCATGGAGATATCTTGAAAGTAGGTATCTTAGGCGGTCAGCGCGCTATGGAGCGGGCCGTGCTTCTTTGAAGGATTAAGCATAAATGAAGTTCATCAGCAAAAGAACCGGAGTTACCGACAAAGGTTGCAGAGTAAGCAAGCTGAAGTGATAGTAGGCTGGCCATATTTGACCGAAGGACCGATGATCGGTGGAGCAGTCGAGTCCTTGAGTAGAGACCGCGTATCGGCAAGCGCAGTGTGGGACGCGCCCCAGCTAGATGGACCTAAGACCTTAAAAAGGTGGCTGGGACAGACTGAATGCGGAAGTCGGAGGACAGTGTGTTATGGCACAGCCTCGGAGAGGCCTATGTCCAGCCGTGGACTGCCATAGGCTGACTTGCTTATGTCTTATGTCACCCGGGAATGGAAGCTTTCATCGGTGAGAGGAATTTTGTAATCGATTACAAAAGTCGTTTCACCGATAGGAAGCTTTCATAGGCATTCCGGAGTGTCATAAGATACTTTTTTAAATGCACGGTTTCTGTGGGAATTAATACATACTTGCTGACTAACAAATAACCTCTTCATGAATTAATAAACCTATTTAAGTACCTATTTATTTAAAACCTGTTTATTGATATTTCTTTCATAATATTACTATAGAAGTAAGGATAACTCCCTGACTGGGTCATCCCACGTTATTTTACACCCTAATTACATCCATCTCCGAGCACCCAGATCTCCAGAGTTATTTTTCTATAAAAGTTATGGTGTTCAATATTTCTTGTGCTTAATAACTTGTCTCATTGTGGTAAATCTACTCGCAATTATCGCAAAGTAAACAGTATACAACGCTACTGAGTTTTTAACCTACTGTAGCAACCAAGAAAGCACGCATATGCATTATCCTAGACGTACCTAATTATTTATCCCTAAATATCACTTCACTATATCACTATCACTACATATTAGCAAAGCGGAAGCTAGTTAGTGATAAAATTCAGGGTTATTAAACTATCGATTTATAATGATTTACCAAATTACCACATGTTTCTTTTAGTTTGGTTCTTAATAATAGGCATAGAAAAGACGCAATACTAATGTGCTAAATAAACAAAATAACTACTTACTTGAATACATAACCGAATGAGTACATTATTTTAAATATAGATAAATAACGGTTTATTGATCAATAACAATCTGGTAAAAATTAACAGACGCAATAATATCATGTTTTGTCTGTTTTTCAGTATTTTAATAAATGATTAGATTGTGTAACAATCTGTTATTATAAAATTTGTCGTGACAGACGTGAGTGACAGTATAAAAATAATAAGTTAAAAAAAAATGGGTGCAAGGTTACAAGGAACTTTCGATAGCTGAATCAAAATGATGCTTTGGTGGTACCTACACACCTTTACTGCTTAATTTACCCATGGATAGTAATGTAAGTAAAGTAATGATAGTTAATGTAGATGTATACATCATCACTATAAATCATAGTAACGGATTAGTATTGCACGTGCCCAATTTGACTGTACCTCAACCAGAGCGGTTGGTTTTTGCCATACAAAACAGCACGCCTATTGTGCACCGAAATAGTTGTCTAATAAATAAAGATATTATTTTTATTAAATCCACGAAGTTGTACGTTCACACCCACATTTCGCCAGTTGAGTATAAGCCGCCAATTAATAGGGTAATCCTGTCAGAACGTGGTACAAACTAGCACGACAGGTTATTTTTCGTCTATAAATTGACCTGCTATGAGAGTTTATGGTAGGCCCGATCTTTACACGGTTTTATGTGGACTGGTTAGCCTTACTTAATGGAAAAACCTAATAACAGCTGTCCCAACCCGAGGATCGAACCCAGGACCTACTCAGCAGCCGTACTTGCGACTACTAACTCACAGAGACAATGCAATTGATTTATCATTGATTTTTAAAGTTTCCTTGTACTTGTTATAAGTAAGAAACACGAAACTCTGGCAAGCCCATTTAATTAATTTTTAGGGTTCCGTACCTCTAAAGGAAAAAATTGAACTCTTATAGGATCACTTCGTCGTCCGTCTGTGTGTCTGTAAAGAATCTTTTTCTCAAGAACGTGTGGAGGAATCAAATTGAACTTAATATCAAATACGTCGGTCTACGGTGCCTTGGAGGTGAAAAAAATAAGATTTGAAGTCAACGCGAGTAAAAATATATGCGACCTATTTTGAAACTCGAAAATAAATCAAAAAAGCTGACCTAGAATCATGAAATTTGGCAAGAATGTCACAAAGTCTTACAGCACAAATAAAGGACAAAGTCCGAAAATCGTTAATTTGTAGATTTATCACACAAAAAATCTTACATTTGCCGTTGGAGAATTGACCGTGGCGTTTAACGATGTGTTGGAAAACATTTTTTCAACTACAAAATTAATTTTGTTCTTGGGATACATTCATCCCATCCACGAAACTCACAGTGCGTGACCCGGCACGCACTTGGCCGGTTTTTTCTTATTTGCATATTGCCTGACAAGTAGGTAAACTGTTTTATTCTTTTAGCTCTGAAGGATACCTATAGTAATTATCGATAGTTAACCATTTCACCATTGCATTTTTCCTGATAGTATCTACTCATTATTTTATTCAAATCTCTTTCACTTAATCGTGTATTCCCGTTCTTCCGACTGCCGTCGTCCCACTGGTGGGACGAACGGGAATATTTAAGTCATTTTATTTCTGAGTCCTATTGGTTCCACATATAATTTGAGTGTGGTTGTTGTGCAATAGGAAAAAAAACACTTATTTATTCTAACAAAAAATAATAATACTGTAAATGCGAAAGTGATCTTGTTTGTTTATTTGTTACGCTTTCACGCTAAAACCGCTGAACGGATTTAGATGAAATTTGGCACACGGGTAGACTATGACCGGCTTAGGACATGGGATACTTTTTATCTCGGTAGTACGTTGCATGCATACAAGTCAGTATTTCGTTTGCGACACGTTGTGCACAATTATTGAGCAGTAACCTAACAAAAAGAACAAGTCTTGCATGAATTCACGATAGTATTTATTTCTTTGGGATCTCCAACAGAGGATACCTAGGATATACAATTTAAATCACAATAACAAAAAACGTTATTTTACGAAGGTTTTATTCAATCATTAGTATTATCCTACTAACAGGATTTGGAATATCTCAAAGCTCGGGCAGGATGCGCTGGCGATGCCGGTACTTAACAAAAGAGTGCAGATAACATTGTTTTTATTTGCGTGAATCCTAACATTCGCTCCATCTATTAAATTATCTAGGTACCTCTATTTTGCGTAGAGAATTTTCACGCTCACTGGAAAATTCAGACTTTTTACGGAAAATAAAAGTAATTTTATGGAAATGCACTCTGTTATTTAACATACTGTATTTCAAAAGAAAATTGCAGAATGGAAAAAATATTTATCGAGTGTCTTATTTTACGTCACTTGTGATAATTATAGAGACTTGTTTTAATTATCTGCTCTCACTGTATTTTATAATATGTTTATTTTGTATTGTTTAGGTTTTGTGTATTTCGATGCCTACGTAAACGTTACCTACGTTGATTTGGTTATTTTAATTGAGATTTTTTTGTGCCTATTTTTAATCTGTTTAATTATCTTGTTTTTAATAAATGGCTGATTCTAACATTTTTTAAACTAAAATATTAATTAGTAGCTTTTGCCCGCGGCTTTGCCTTCGTGGAGCTCGGAAACTATCCCACCGGGTCCACTAACTATCGGGTTAAAAAATATCTTAAGTGCTAATCCAAGTTATAAACTATCTGTATGCCAAATTTCATCCGAATCCTATTAGAAGCATAATACTAATGATAAATCAAATGGAATAAATTTAATATTGCCCTCATGGGAAAAAAGCGTGAGTTTATGTATGTAAATTTAATATTAATTATTAAATTACCGTTCGTCCTACCAGTGGAACGAACGAGAATACCCGTACTTAATTAGTTTTAAATCTGGACATGGAAAAATCCATTTCCAGATTTAAGGCCGTCACATCTTTAGATAAAAGTAATGACCGCGAAAAAATTGAAACATCAATTTTCAAAAATAATAATTACAAGATGTTTGAAAATGTGTTCAAAGTTAAAATTGATTGAGTGATCAACCCACCCCAAGCTCTAATTTATTAATGAGTAGCACAATAATAAAAAAGCATAGAAGTCAAGCAAGATATATTGCGGAATTCGTGGAAAGTTAACATATTAACAACTACATGATGAAAATGCGAAATAAAACCCGTTGAGTATAGTAAGTATTATGAAAAAGTTGTACCTACTCATAAAAATATATATTCATGATTATATACAACGTATAATAAATTATAAACATCTTCCATCATTATCAATCAGTTACGGTTATTTTCTAAATTACCTACTTATAGCAAAAACGACAATCAACGCAAGTGTAAAGATTTGAGTCTAAACTTTACATACCTTTAATTAAATGCGGACAGTCTTGCTTCTTTAGTCTTGTTTATGTAAATACTTGTGGTATGTATATACTTAGGTAGAGAAAAATATCTGAAAATATGCGGGTGTCTCCCGCGAGAGACGAACGTGAACTGTTGCGAAAGCCGTCAAAATCCTATATATAATAAAACCCGTAAATCGTATTTGACCGGAAAGGTTCGCCGCGCATCTTCAGTGATTTCCTCTTCGCACTATGGCGTACTACAGTTGAGGAGGTCCATTCATAGGCGTTACTATCACTGTTTACGCGGCACTTCACAGAAGATTCACTGTGTTACTTGTGTTATAAATTGAGATTTACTAAATAAAAAACATATTTTTAATATTAATATTTAAACTCCTACAAAACTCATGTAACACACTCCTAACACTCTTTCGGTCAAACTAAGTAAAATTAATAGTTAGGTAATCAGTATTTCTATTTTCAAAAGAAAGATAAACGAATGTGATACTTATTTAATATGACCGCAACCGCGTTTACATAATGAAAATGAAGTTGACATAATTATTATTTTTATTTCACGGAAGTTTTATTTAATATTATACGAACTATTTGTTCTAAATGCATATTATTAAACTACTTATTATTGGTAACGTTTGATACAGCGAAGGCTCCAAAACGATCAGCGTGTATTGATAGAGTGTATTCGATCTAGTTAATCAACAAAAGCCGGATGAAATTCTACGCTAAATAATGTATATATTTTTGAACAATAGATTGTGTCAGATAGGTTACTTCTTGTCACGTGTACCATGTAACAAAAACCTACACCACAACTAAACGCATGACTGGATTTTTTCAATAGTTACTATATTACTGTCTATTTGCACAATGTATGTACCTAAGGTAAATTCCATTGGAATCATTATAAATAAATACTCATTATACACATGATCTGCACTATTTCTTACGGTTTTCGGGACCAATCTTATTTTCATCACAAACAGTTATGCGTTACGAGTATGTTATGAGTATATTCTATATAAAAAAGAATCGGCCATCTAGATTAATGAATCAACTATAAAATAACACACTATGTGCACAAACAAACTTACCTACCTACCTACTCATTTTAAAACCACTATGAACTATTATTTTTTATTCAAACTACAGAAAAAAGTTTAAAACCACAAGGAATCGCCAACGGAAAGAAATATATTATTTTAAAGTGTCGATTCGCCCGTTACGGCGAGTAAATTCGTGCGAATCAACCAATAAGACAATATGAAGTAATATATAGACAATATAGTATGAATAGCATAATTTAATCATTTAGCTGTTCCTACGGAACTTAAAGATCCTTTATAACTCGAAGGAGAAGATGAATATTATTTAATGTAGGTAAGTAATTAGCAGAAAATATTTAAATTCACGGTCTATTTGTAATGAATATTTCTAGGTACCAATAATAAACAATAGTCAATTAAGTACGCGCGTTCTATTTACCTGTTAGGTACTGGCAGAATACGCTTGTTTATTTAGACAATTATTACCTACAAACACAATGCATGGTTGTTTAAAAGCTTCAAAAAAAGTAATGTGAGCAAAAATTTAAAAAAGGCAATAACCATGCGTTACTTTATCTTATTAGTGCCTTTAGCCTTTCTCCGTGAGGATGCTAATGATGACGACGGATTCGGATTTCCCCAGAAAAACCCAATACTTACGCATGAATGCATGACCCTATTCGAAGTCATCGGAGGTGTGGTCATAACTTATGTAGTTGTGCCATCACATGCAGGGGGGTAAAACTCGTTTGGGATTATATTTTAGTAGGTGTACACCATAAAAAAATCTGACATGTTTATTACAGTTCGGTAGTAGTTCGGTTTAAAGAACTTTATTCTCATTAAGACAAGTTCACGGTAGTTCACGGTAGATACCTATGGAATCAGAGAAAAATCTTTATAATATAATAATTATCAACTGCAAGTAAGACCTGTCAAACCAAACTAATAGTACTACTCATTCCGAATTTATCCGCCACGAGGTTTCACTGTATCATATCAGCATGTGCTTGAAGTTCTCCGTGATATTAGGTAAAAGCCGTGCTCTTAACTCGTCAGCACATAAAAAACGAAAGATAACTAAACTGTTATGCCCCGGATTCATCAATATTACCAAAATTACAGCAAGTCACAAAACCTGTTTTAAATCAATTTGCATGTTATAGATACGCTTATACGGGAAAAACCAAGCTTTTTTTAGAACATTTTTAGTTGTTTAGCTTTGTTTATTTTGGGATGTACAATTTCCTCTGAAACTAGTATTCATCATCTTGACGTCAGGACACACAGTTCTGTGTGTAGAACTAACGTAGGTATAACCAATGTGTTACCATCAGGCACATACATGTATTGTACCTACTTTGCTAATATATTCTTCTGTAAGCCTTACCTATGAACGTCACGACTCACGATCTCTATTAATTTTGCAAGTAATTATTACCATCGAGCAATGAGGCGTTTATGATTTGTACCACAACAAACAGATAAGAATATTGTTATAAATAACTCATCGTTCTGTATCGTTTTGTATGAATCATTGATGGGCCTGAAAATTCCCCCAACACGCACATTACATTCAATACTCTATTTACGTACTTAGTTTACATATACTATAACGAGTACGTTGAGCCGGTAATGATACCTAAATTAATAAAAATGACATTGAAATATTATAACAATGATCCAAAAATGTGAACAAAAATCACATAATTCAACTAATTATTAATAAAAAAGTAAATTTAAAAAATCAAATAGGTACCCGATTACCTACTTAAAAAGTGAACTTAAAAAAAGTTGGGAACAAGATAACCTATTTCTGTCTTCAATCCCACTTAACACTACAAACTATCTCATGCAGTCGGAGGCATCTTCTTATATTTAACAATAAAGACCTATTGCCTCCGACTGCATGAGAACCGGAGCTTTAGGGAATGACACTATAGAAGTATAGACAGCTCACCTCACCTAACTTTTCCCTTTGAGATTTTTACAGAACAGACCGGGGATGCCAATGAACGATTTGGCGTGTTGCAGCCAGTAATTTGTCTCCCCTCATGAAACAACCGGAACTCGGTAGTATTTAGCCCAACATCGAATGATCATCGAGATTCAACAATCAGTCGCAGTAAAGTTCTGGTTTGATGACTGCCGTTGATCCTGCCAGTAACAGAGATAATATCAATGGGGTTTAGTTACTTAGGTGTGTTTATCCAATTATTACTGTTTTTTAAAGTATAAAGATAAGTAAAAGTAAAGATTTATGTTAACAGTGACAAAGTGTCCCAGTGTCCAGTGTCACAGTGTAATACGAAATGTATGGGAGACTGATGCTGATGATGGTATGTGAGGTAGGTTACTACTAAGGTACATATTTATTTTCATGGTTATACAAGTGACATCTGAGATAGATAGTTTCCCGGCGCCAGGTAACGAAAACCTATGTGAATACAGCACGCGTAAATACGATGTATCGAGTTTTAAAAAGACACTTCTCCACATGTATGAGTGACAGAGACAACGCTTTACAAAGCAAAGTTCAAAGCTTTTATAAAACTCATTATGATAATCTGATAGAGAGCTATTTATAAAAATCATTTCAAATTAATAGAACGACGAAAATAAAAAGAGGAAGAGCAATAAATATTAAGATTAGGTATCAACCAATTCTATAGTTGAGATTACAAATACCTAGACAAATTTTTTAAATATATTCAAAAACACACATTTGTTGTTTGCCTCCATCTGATTTGGTATAATATAATGCTACATAGGAAATGATTCAGTGGTCCTTAAAACATTTTGATTTTGATAAAAATTTGCAATTATATTGTTAAAATATAGTTTTTTATTTATCCGACTGTGTGGAAGCCAAACAAGGAGGGCTATGTGTTTGACCTGTATGTATGTATGTCCGTTCCTATATGTTTCCTCGTAACTACTGAACGGCTGAACCGATTTTTATGAATGATATGTAGAGTAAAATGAAAAATCTAAATGGCGGATTTCTGGCACCGAAACGTATGTATATATAAAAAACTCCCAGTCCTATCGAGTGGGGTATTAAAATAAAGGTTTTAAAAGGTAATAACAAAAACTTAGACAAATTATATGTTTTAATGTAATTTGGAATAAGAAATGATAAAAAAAGTCTTAACTAAAAGTGATGGAGATGTGGGGGTGGTCTGAATATGTGTGAAGTCTGAAGAACAAAAGTGTCTGCTGGAAGAAGGATGGAGGTCAATCAATCTGCCTAACCTTTTCTCAACCATTGTAACCCTGGCAAAAGTAGCTTAACCTGATGGATCGACCCGTGCGTCTGTTATTATTTAGCCACGAGCTCCTCGAAAGAAGGATGGAGGTCGTCTACTATAAAAACATATACGACAGCATAGCAGAGATGGTTGAATTCGTGTTCCGTGGTTGGTATAAATTTCTCAGACCCTTCAAGTAGTGTTTTGGCTCGATATTTAGCGAATTTGTACCTAAAAGAAAAATATCCTATTGTACTATTTTACTTCATAAATCGGTTGCGTCTACTTTATGTAATACCTAAGCGTTGCAACAACCTAAAAAGTGACCATTCTCTGTTTGGGATTCTCAGTCTCTAGAAGGTTGGAGGTCAATAGACCTCTTCAAAATCAAAGTTTATTGCATTCGAAATTTCAAGAGTTTGTCCAGTTTGACTGTTGTTAGGTTCGTAGGGTGGCCGGAATATTGACGTCCATAAATAAAATTTAGTTCCCTCGTATCGTGGGGTATCCGAATCACCCCCATATTATGTGCCGCGATTTTTCATAGTTTTCGAGTTATGAATTTTTTTCTGAATTTTTGAGAATTTTCGAGCAGACCAATTAAAAAAAACTAAAAGACGAAGTAGAAGACTTAAATGTATTAATCAGATGGCTAACTTGAAGAATTTTCCACATCGCTGTCTTTGAAGGCCGATTTTTGCCAAAGTAGCATTAAGTACTACTTTATTTTAATGATTATGAAAGCTGTGTCTGGCGAATTCTTGAAGCTTACTTAGGAACTTTTAAAATTTCAGTCATTGTTTACCGAACGTAAATTTTTCACTTTAGACCAACATTTTCATTTCTTTCATCACAGTTACGAAGCTGATTATTTTATGCATATGAGCACTACTTATGAAAATTCAGTTGCAAAAAAACTTAGAAAAATACTTTCTACTTCTCAAAAATTCAGAAAAAATCATTCAACTCGAAAACTATGAAAAATCGCCGAACATACTCTAATCGCGAAACTACGGCTTAGGTTGTTGAGGCCAAAATAAACGATTTGGCGCGCTGCAGCCTCCCGAGTCCCGGGTGAACGCGGGCGAAAATACGTCATCATCGTGTTGTCAAGAATATAGTTGCATATAGATATGACACGAAAAAGGCAGATGCTAGACTCAAATTATGTTTATATGACCCCGAATGAGTCTCCGAACACAACAAGCGTTTTTTTTATGGTAAAACGCTGCTAATATTACCATTAATAAATAATTTATATGGTTCTATAGATAAAACAATGACAATAACGATAAGTGTAGTTCTTTATAAAATATGGTGGATAGTAAAACAATGTTTTATTGATTGTATTTTTTATTATTAAAATATAAAAATAGCAGACACACGTATCTATAGACTTATTATGTACCTAACTATAAAAAAGCATAATCATGCGAATGTATGAATTTACAAAAGCGTACAAGCGAGCATTTAAGAAGTTTCATAGTGTGTAGGTATTGCACTGAGTTATTATTTACAAATTTTGTTACACACCTAGCGTTTTGAGAGGTTGTCTAACCACGCCTGCTGTCGGTTTATGACTATAGTCATATTTTATGTTTGTGATGAAACACACTGATTTAGCTACTTGTAAATGATGTCAGACAAAATACTATAATGCTACAAGGCCATGGCTTTAACAAAAGCACAGATGCTGTAGAAATAAGATCTATAGACGTAGACAGAAAAGGTGTCTTCTTTCTATATATATAGCTGAATTTATTTACCATCCCAGAATAAAGTTTTGTTTTATACTGCCAGTATATACTTCCAACTTAACCTACTGGCCAGGCCAGGCACTGTAAACTATTTACATAAAATATACCGATTAGGTAACTTACAATAGTATATAGATGGTAAGATAATGCCATGATATACATGTATGTATACTTTATACAATACTTGAACTGATGTCATGAAACTACTTCACTCATTTGAATACTGCAGCTAAGTAGACTTTAGAAGAGAGTTTTGTAGGTATCCCTCGACCTTTAACATATTGGTACTTTACCATTTTCATTATTTGAGAATTGCATTGGAGAACAAAATTTTCACACGTGCAGTAGAATTTAGAATATAATTTATTAGAATAATTCATAGGTCATGAATTATACTTTAAGTCACTATGATGTACACCTTAGATTAAAGCCTAATTGTAATTAGGGTTGTGAATAAAACATATATTTATTTATATAAATTATGAAGTAGTTTCACCAAACCTGCCTTATAGTAAAGTTATTAAAAATACCTTTTCGCAGTTCCTCGATTAATTATGAAAACAAGTGTACTAATTACGGTTTAAATCGAAATTTCAGGAAATAAATTGTACGTCACTGAAATCGGCTAGTACCTTGATAATATCTGAAATATTAATCGAATACGATATTTTGTAACCTTATCTTTGTGTATGAACATGTTTATATCATACATATAGACTAGACCTTACGATCTCGTGATCAAGAGATTTAAATTAATAAAATACCCATATAAAATATAATGTGTTGTAGTTAAAAGAGAATTTTTCTTAAAATAATTATTTTCTATTTACTAAAGTGTTAGTACACACCCAACGTCAGTGGATAAACAATAAAATTCTAAGAATACTTCGACGGGGAGTTTAAAATGTATATATAATAAGTACATAAAGAACGGGAAAACCGTAAGACTAAAAAATAAGGTTCGTGTCACCAACATTCTACGAACTTAAAAACTTTTCCTTGGCCTAAATCGATAACGTAATAATCATTAAATATTTTATCAGTTAATACAATAGGTAATGTCAATATTACAATACTATGTAAGACGAGGTTTTTCCTGTAGTTACAACAAAACTAATTATAAAATAAGGTTACAAACAGGTATGTTATATTTGAAATAATGGCAAGATTTTCTTATATTTTTGTTACAAATTTCTTATGTAGAAAGCGCTAAAATTACACTTAAAATTGATTGGAAACTTAGTAAGTAAGTAAAAAAATATCTTAGAGATTATAACTGCAGTGGTTGGTGAAGTTTATTGTAACTCCGTGGCAGTATACCTACTCAGGTAAATAGCCAATATCGTTTAGTTGAACCTATTGTGCAGTGTGTTTATTTACAAATTCATATCTTGGAATACCATAAAATATGGCACAAGAGAAAGCCTTGTTGATTAAAATAAAAGTATTTTATTTTATTCAAATATACGAGTAATATTTTAAATAGATTGTAGTTCGTAACCCTGAAAAGTCCTACTTGTTTAAATGTAATTTATTTAAATTAGGCACTAAATTGAGTGTTGCGTCGAAATTAGGTAAGCTCCATACTTGGCAGTATAATAGGTCCAAAGTTGTTAGTGAGTGACATTATATGATTAGCTACAAGTTTGAAATTTCGAGGAAAAAGTAAGGCAATGTGATAGCAAAACATTGCCTGCATATCTAAGTTTCTTTACTGAAGTAATAAAAATTTAAACTTATCATAAATAATAAAATTAATTTTGATTCCAAACATTCAAACAGTATCGTAACATGCATATTTCCATTCACACCATTTTATTGATTTCACCCGCGAAATATTAATGTTAATAAATTATAAATAAAAAGTATTAACCTAGCCTCTTCTTCTCACTGTTCGAGATTTATCAACATTCGATCGACGTAATTAAATACCTATGCTAATCAAAACATCTAAAGTCTACCCATAACGCGAATCAAAAGCGAAATAATTATAGATAGTACCTAACCGTTATGAAAATGATAAATAAAACAGAAATTGTATAATCATATAGTATTTATAATGTCTTTTTTATTATTATTTCATCAGCGTTATTGAATAAGTTATAGGCAAATAAATGTAGGAAAATGGCTAGCGGCTGGCTAGAGAAACACGTTACTTTAACGTGTTACGTGACGTAGTTAAACGTGTTCGTGCTACGGGTAGTTTATATCCGGGTGTAAGTAATGTAGGCTAACGTTACTACGACGAATAACTAATAGTCATTTCTATTGTAAAACTTTAACTTATATGGAGCAGTAGTAACGGTAACACTTTCTAGTGTAAGTATTGTTGATAGTGAGTTTTTAGTTATCTTTAGGACTTTTGTGTTGCTGACAACACAAAAGTCATACTCGTTAAGAATAGGGTTTGTGGTTACTCGGTCAAACGTTTATTGTTTTTTTCGGGTTTAAGGACATACAATGTCTTTGTTAAATTATAATCGTGTTTTGAATCTGTAAACAACTATCGGTTTAAAAACCTTCTGCACTTTTTATTTTACAACGATACTTAGTTTTGTAAGCTACTGAGAACACATCTGTCCGCATTCAAATGAATGAAACAGCTCTTTTATTTTTGCTTATTCGGATGCATCGTGGTCGAATTCTTTGCTAAGTGTGTGTTACATAAACTGTAATTATATCGAGATGATTACTAAAAAACATTTCGGAATATAAAGGTGGTTACAGTGAAGTTTTTTTTTGTTTGCCTGCCTCGGTTGCTCATCTCAATTAAAATACATTTATTTTAGTATATTATGGATACCTACATTGTTTTGCGATGACACTTACAAGAATTTCTGTTGTGGGGCAAGTGTTTTTGCTAAGAAAGATTTAAATAATCTTATAACTTCTATTTTTTTATAAGCCCTGGAAATTTATCTTTTTACCCGAATATGGCGAATTAAAAAAAGGAGGGTTATATGTTTGACATGTATGTATGTATGTCCATCTCTATGTTCCCTCGTAACTACTAAACTGCTGAAACGATTTTGATGAATGATATGTCGCTAGATTTGTCTTTATTGCGCGAGTATTACTAGGTATATTAAAACTATGAAAACAAAAATGCTTAATTTTGGCGTCAAAATGCAAGCTTTAAAAAAAAAGACCGGAGTATCAAAATGAAGGGTTTTGAAAGGTGATTAATTAAAAAATGTATACAAATTCATTCTCCCTAGCCTTTTCCCAATCATGTTGGGGTCGGCTTCCAGTCTAACCGGATGCAGCTGAATACCAGTATTTTACATGAAGCGACTGCCTATCTGACCTCCACAACCTAGTAACTGGGTACGATACGATACCCCGTGGTAAGACTGGTTGTCAGACTTTCGGGCTTCTGACGATTCGTAACGACTGACAAAGATCCACGAATGACAGCCGGGACCAACAGCTTATCGTGCTTTCCGAAGCACGGAGGAGTCTCGGTATGTAAAGATGGTCACCCATCCACGGACCAACCCCGGCAAGCGCAGCTTAACCTGATAGATCGACCCGAGCGGCTGTTATTACTTAGCCACGAGCTCCACACAAAAATGTATACAAATTATTTATGTTAAAATGTAATTTAAAATTGGAAATGATAAAAAGCGTAAAAACCCAACTGCAAAAAGAATCGACTTACAGAGAATAAAAAGAAGCATTATAATCTATAGAATTTTGGTATCGCAGGCCGACAAACATAAGTTACACAATATTTCAGGTTCGGTTTTTCCCGCCTATGGTTTACTTGTTTTTATTCTTTTTTCAGATATATAATGTGTTTTTGCTGTCGAGTTTTTAAGTGTTTCAAATTACTTTTTAAATAACAAGTTCATATTAATAACCTAAGCTCAACATGATTTTGGCTTTAGACATCTGAAATTCATTCAAGTTTTCAATTTTTCACACTCTGTCAACTGAAACAAAACATATTTGTGCCACCGCTAACAATAGAGCTACTTTATTATAATATTATTGTTAACTGACGTATTTTCACATGGAGGCTGTATTTCGTTTGGCAGTGAACGTCAGTAGTCGTTGGCTAGCATAATGCTTGCACGGTACTTTCACGATGCTTGTACGATACTTGTACGGTGCTTGCAGGACGCTCGCACTGTGCATGTGTTAGTGCAGGGCACGCAGCGTGGCGTTGAACTGCGGCGCGCGCGCGGCGCGCCGGAGCACGTGCGGCTGCAGTGACACGAACCCGCTGTCCACCACGCGCAAAATACGGATGTTCGTCTGCAAGATTAAATTTAGCATATTGTAAGTATTTTAAACCTTGAAACAATCAGAAAATATTATGATAATAAAAGAATAAAGGTACGACCAAAAAAAGAAACTGAAGGAGATCCGAACATCCATCCGTCTTTGGGCAAAACAGTTATTGAAATGAGACGGTTGACAGGTTTTTTTTAAGGGCATAGCTTTACCTTTAACCTAGTGTAACAGGTACAGGCACAATAGACATATTAGTATTAACATAAGATGATGTGCCACAAATGTGTATATGTAACACATGAGTGACATCCTCGTGTAAAAGGGCTTAGTTGAGATACTAGTCATCTTCATTCTGCGGGACAGACCTCGTGCTTGGAGGCAGAGCGGCGGAAGAACTTGTGGAAGCGCGTTGAGAGCGCCCACACGGCGCCATTGTCGCGCTCCGCCCAGCGCACCTCCGCGCAGAACTGTAGCTTCTCCGCGTCCTGCGCCAGCACCCTGCGAAATGGAGGAACCGAACATAAACCATCATATATTTTCTACTGTATGTGTGAGTCAGCAGCAAACCTGGTAAGTTACGCTTCATTCCGATTTGTTACAATCCTAATCCTAACATACTGCATTTAAGTTCATAGTTACCTACAATACCTACTGTCTGTTCCTAAAGTCTCTGATGAAACTGTAAACAAACCCTGTTCAGGCTAAATCCTTACGCAATATTAATAGCACATTAATCTATTTAGAAGGTTTCAACTTTTTCCAAAAAAAATTGTTTGAAATTGTAATTGACAAAATCATTAAATTGTAATAGGAAAATTATCAACGAATATTGAGGTTATAAAATTAACCTGAACATATTCAAATAAAAAAAGAAATTTCGGGGATAAGTAATCAAATAATTCAATCAAAGCACTGATTTTATAAGTAGCCCCACAAATTGGCATCCACAGTTACATTTTCTGTCGCAATTGTTTGGTTTTTATCAGATACTTTTGGAACAAACCGTAAACGCTAAGCTAAGGTTCAAAGGTTGATCCGCTTCCATAATGTGAAGAATAAAGGCGTTATCTAACTTTACGTGCAATGCCAAGGTCAGCAGTCGATGGTCGTTCTAATATTTTATTACTACACGAGTTAACATGAGTATATCGCTAGTCTTGATGATTACGTTGGCCCATCAAATGAATGCGATACTATAATTTAACCCAACGACCTTACATCACAATTATTCTTGCTACGCGTGCAAATTAATCTACCTCAATATTTATTAATCTACTGCAACCGCAATCAATCAGAATTTCCCACGTTGTTGAGCAAAAACTGATCCGTATAGTAAAGGAAAACTTTGAACATAACCCTCCTTCAAACATTATCAATGAGTCATTGAATTAACTAATACTTATTATCGGGAATCGTGCAGTATTTAATCATGTATATGAAGATGGAAGTAAATAAAATGAGGAATATAAGGTGAGGAAATAGTAAAAAATATCAGCCGGGAATACCGAGTTGGAAAATTGATAGCTATCTTTTAATTGTATTGCTCACAGTCCACACACACATCGAACAGCCGCAGTAGAAACCGTACCTACTCTTAACTTCTGAAGTGGGCATCAGACGCAGTACTGTTTAACTAATTACATCTCAGACAGTCATCAATTCCAGGCAGAGCCGACTTCCAGCAGTTGATTACATTATTTGCTTACACGCTGTGACTACGGCCGGCGTAGCTATTTGCTACGGCATTGCATCCATTTCAATACGCGCCTTCAAAGTTATACGTGTAGGTAGGTGTATGCAAATTATATCGAATAATAATAAAAAATCGTTGATTTTATGTACACGTGGATATTTTTTCAAAATGGCCTGCAACTGTCGTAGCTCCTTGCTACGCCGTAGCCATTAACTTCGTCAACATAGATATTAAATGAATTGTTTGAATCCAAATTATTTGGCTGGCTAGTTTCCCCATAAACTGCCCCATTTATAACCTCTTCGTCAGGCAAGGGTCAGACGCTTAGGCTGAAAGCTCATGTTGACTTGATATTGATACTTAGGAAAATGCGACGTAGCACAAATAAAAACTGCATTTTTTCCGCTTTCGACATTTATGTTTTCTTTTTCGGAGGGAAAAAAAACGGTGCCTTTTCTTTCTCTCTGTCTTACTTGTGCGAGTTAGTGATAGGGTTCCAGGCGGCGATGGCGGTCTCGGTCATGGGGCTGAAAATGATGGTGTCGTCGCGCGGGTCCACGGCCACGCCGAGCCCCTGCGACGACTTGCGCCCCACCAGGTTCACGGGCAGGTCCGTGCCCTCGGCTGGCGGACCCGATGCCAGCACGGCTGTTGACACGCTGAACAATCTGCAATCACAATAACGTTTATAAGACACTGCAGACATGGAGTGAATTTTGAATTGAAGTTATTATTTAGGTATCTAATGCTATCTTCTGTTGTAGTTTGTTAACTTTAACGGTTGAATTAACGCAGCTGTTAAAGTGCTATCCGCCTTCCTGACAGTGGATTCTTTATGTGGTAGCCCTAGAACTGTCAATTAGGACATTTTCCTATGTCCTGTTACAACTACGAGGCTTGTTGTTTTAGGTAGCTACTTCTCAGTAGTCAGTGGGTGAAAGTACAGTAAACCCTGCGCAGGGGAGAGCGCGAGCGCAACAATGCCAATCATGAGGGTGAACCTCTCCCCTCCGATGTCGTACTCGCCTTTAGTTATTTCCACACGGTACAGTGCTAGGTACTTTACCTGTCGGTAGCCAGTGGCTGGTAATACAGGAGGCCTTGCGCGGGAGAGTGGGCGAGCCCCACAATGCCGTCCATTAGCGTGAACCTCTCCCCGCCGATGTCGTACTCGCCCAGGTCGGGGTCGGGGTACATGGAAGCGTGCGTCACTCGCCACGCGTTGTCGCGCCTCCCATCGTACACAATGATACCTGAAAATACGTGATTATTAATCGAATGAATCGATTTACCGATTCAATGCTCACTAGAATGTTAACAGGTCTTTAAATAATTAACTCGAATTATTCGTTGAAATAATCAATTTCAACTAATAATTCGATTTTAAACGGTCAATTAAGTGTGGTGTTTTTGCCATAGGTGATGTTTTATGACAAGTCAATTATGTTACTTGTTCCATCCTTAAACTTGTATTCGTCACTTGCATTGTTCTTATGATGGAAGCAAAATGAAGACAAAGTAGTTATCTAAGTGTGTAAATCTATCGGCTTCCCAAGCAAGCGCCAAATGCATATCAATTGTGGGAAAATGTTTGCCTACGAGAGTACGAGTAAGGTAACGGGCACTTATACTAATAAGTACCGAGCCACACGATAGCCTGTATTTCTCACATAACTTAGTTTTGTTTCATGTCTTCAAACCAAAATTTACTGGTATCAATTTTACTAGCAAGTGTCAATTTATCCGGTTTTAATCATTTGTTTATTTAATCATCTTCCACTACTACTAAATATTTGAAGTTTTCGCATATACTTTTTACAATTATTTTTATACAGTTTCACTTTCTTTCGTTATAAAGAAGAAGAAGTACAGGCACTCCGCACTGTCCCGTGAAAAATCCAATTCGCTGGTAAAATGTACAGACATAATAAGCATAAATTATTTGAAAGATGAAACTCACTGACATATTTTTTTATCATCTAGATTGATTTTATCAGTACCTACATAAATATACCTACGAACTTGATTACTTATTGTATTGCTCGTTATAACTGCCACTTCTTAGAATTAAAATGCTTCATCTAATTTTAAAATGCTTACCACTATCAATTTATAAACATCCTCTAAATCTAATATCAATAGTAAGACCGTAGTAATGATTTCTTTTATAAACAGTTAAGTGATAAATAAGTTTTGAATATTATATTATACTTGACAGTTCATTAAGCGATACTCACTCGTTCAAATGTGGATTTTGGGGTGATTGTCCATATTGCGGGACCATGATCAAGCGATGCAAACGAACCGGTTGTCACGAATTACGTACTCGGTCCACTCACGAACTTGATAAAAAGTCGCGGGTTCAACGGGCCGTTTTAGTGTATTTTGCTTCCACCCTAATTGGCAGAAAAACCTAGTCTATTACTTAACTTGTATTGGTTCATAACATATCTAAATATCTAAGAGCACCGTAAATGCTCTTTATCGCTCTTTCTCTGGTGTTCATGATTATTGTAGCTCTGCTTTTCCCTTTAGTAATATCATCATCATCATCATAATTTCAGCCGTAAGACGTCCACTGCTGGACTTAGGCATCCAGCTGGTTCCCGCAACCTCCATCAGGTCGTCGGTCCCACCTTTTGGGGGGCCAGCGAACACTGGGCCTTCGTTGGATAATAATCGTAATCAAAAGGTCTCAAGCGGTACTTCTTCTAAATTGTACGTTTCACACATAGCTGTTATTGTTACGTAATAATACAGTTTCTTGAAATAACAGTCCGTCAATTTAATTAGTATTGTTACGACTTTGCGTTAGCAATTGCATCACTTTTTCGGAGAAAGCAGGGTTTTGGTCGACTCAGCACGCTTGGGTGGTCACTAAACACCGAAACACATGCATTTAACTTGCAATGTTTCAATGTACCCCTAACTACAGATGCTAATTATTGATATGCATTTAACGCTAATTATGCGATGATTAATATAAACTATGAATAGTCAATAGGCTATTTAAAAGTGGCCATTATTTATTTAAACTGCCGCTTATATATCAGCTCATGTGCCGGTTCGGTTCTATTCTGTTGATGTTCGGCTTCCTCTAGATCCGCCTGGCTAGCTACCGCCATCTTGTCTAAGTCTATCGCCATAGCAACAATGTTAATAGCATTATTGTGTTTCGGCAGTTAGAGGTAAGATAGCCAGTTCCTCTGTTGTTGAGGATTCCGGGTGAAGCTCGGTTCCAACTTCGGCCTGATCATCACTTACTATCAGGTGAGATGCAGACTAAGAGCTTCCCTGTTGCGGTGGAAAAAAAACTTCATGATTGTAAGTATATCATACAGTTTTTTTTTCATTCAATGAACTGTTGAGAAATTGGTTGTAAGACATAACCACATAATACGATGTTATAGATAGTGTGTGTTCTTTATTTTCTAATTAAAATGATTGACTTGAACATAGAAGAGAAGCAGAGTATCCACAAGATTGTAAAATTATGTAAAAATCCATAAGTGAGGTATTTTTAATTGTGACGCACGACGAGAATGAAACTAGAACGACAATAGTCAAATTGAGTAGATAGTAGACTAGCTCCATTATACAATGCAACCAAAAAAATACAATGACATGAGATTCTTATAGTTAATAACGTGACCAAGTTGTGCTATTATAATTGCGTTCTCAAACGCGTGCGAAAATTTTAAAGGAATTTATAAAGAGCACTTTTTATTACCGAAGGTAATACAGGTATCACATAATTTGCGAAACTTGCGAATGGATTCTTATATTTAAAACAACTCTGACCTGACGGCACTAGTGCAGCTAGTTATGTTTAAAATAAGAAACTATTGTTACTATGTACGTACATATATCATATGTGAAAAGAGACAAAATAAAATATTACATTCACGATGTTGTGGTATGATCTAACATGAACTGGCAACACTCACAACTAATTAATCAACGTTTAGTGTGGTCACATTGTGGTTGAAGGATCATTAACAGACGACCATATAAATGCTCTACTTAATTTCATTTTGCTCTTACACCTTGCAACATCAATTCCAACAACAACCCTTCGACTTAACCTGGTTTTACATTACGAAACTGTATATTTACGTAAACTTAGTTATTCATTGATATATCCACGAGTAAATAGATAATAACTTACACGTGAAACTATCAATGAATAACTAAGTTTGCGCAATTAATTTCGTTATGTAAATCCGGCTTTATACCTAGAAATACATGAAACTAGTTACATAGAGTGAAATGAGTTTACCTACACCATGCCGACGACCAACCCTGACTACTGTCGGCCTCTACAGTTTTCTGTATAAGTTTACTGTCTTCTGTCAGGAGTGAATTATGGGCCTCACTGGTGCATAAATCGAATCATCTCTCAATACAATATAGCTTACAATGCTTCCACTGCACAGCTGCGACTCGAGCCCCTTCCCTATGAGAGCGAATGGGCCGTAGACTATGTACAGTCAAGTCTTTTACATTTTCGTTCGTTTTCAAATTCTCTCCTTTATCAAGTCAGGGCAAATTATACTTTTTGAAGCTACGGCACTGAGCAGACTATTGCTGTTGCGACCTTTTTTATATTGCTCTATGATTGATTTACTTTTCATATTTTTGACATGTTCTTTTCTTTTATACAAATTAAACAGTTGTGTCAGCGAATGCTAATTTTAATGTTCATATAAAATACAGTCCACATTTTTGCCCACATTTTGGTCCTATCTCGCCGTAAAATGAACACGAGATCCAAAGCAAAGCAGCTGGCACAGCTCCGGGCTACTGGCGAAGTGCTTTCGGAGTCAGATTCGCCCGCCATGGGTGGGCTCGGTCGGTCCCCTGAATTGGACCCCTTTTCGACCGAAGCCACGCATACACCCGCGGCCGTCGATCCGGTCTCCGTAGCATCTCGCCAGAATCCCACTATTAGCACTACTAAATCAATTTCTAGATCTAGTGTGTCAGGTTCCTCGCGGTCATCAGCCACTATTAAGGCACGTAAGTTGACTGCAGAGGCACTTTTGGCTAGAAGATCACTGGAAAGGGAACAACAACTGCTGCTACGTGAGCAGCAGCTCGCAGAAGAGCAGCTAGCTCGCGACCGTAAGCTCCTCCAGCAAGTAACACGAGTGGAAGAGCTCGAGGCGTTAGCGAACCTGGCGTCCCAGGAGGCTGATGAAAAATCAATTCGGTCGGTGAGTCATTCCCGTACGCAATCTTGGGTTCATGACAGTCGTCAATTCCCACAAATTAACCCACCGCGAAAAGACATATTGGCATCCCACGATCACCCTATTTTGACTGGTGAAAGTCATTTCATGGAACCAAATCGTGATCTTCACGCAACAATTAGGCCCGCTGAAATTTCACATCAACAATTGACGAGACCTGAGGTCATAATGAATCCTACACACATTAATTCACACAGGTTTTCTCATAAATTTATAGAATTAATGACATTTAGCGGAAAGGCTACTGAGTGGTTAATGTTTAAACGCACTTATCACGACACTCAACATTTGTTTACGCCTACAGAAAATCTCGCTCGCTTACGCTGCGCATTACGCGGGCGCGCCCTGGAAAGCGTGTCTGCGTTGCTGTACACTGCCGAGCGCCCTGAAGCAGTGCTGGACATGCTGGAGCAGACGTTCGCGCTACCCGAGACTATTGTGTTGCATGAGATTTCGCTCGTCCGGAATTTACCTAAGATAAGCCATGACCAAAGAGAGCTTAATTCTTTTGCATGTAGGTTGCGTAACTGCATAGCTGTCATTAATAGTTTGAACCAAAAAGAATATCTGTATTCTATTGAAATATTCCATACTGTACTCAGCAAATTAACTCCAATATTGTACAGTCAGTGGAAAGATTTTGCTTATCGTAGCGACCGGTCTGTACCAAAACTACAAGTGTTGTCTACATTTCTTGATATTGAAGCCGATAAACAGAATAGGTTCGGTTTAGTTCTGGATTACCCCAAACGGCCTAATGCTTACCATGGCGGCAGCGATTTTGTTCGACGTGAGAGCACGCACGTCACGTCAACTCGTAGCACAAGTACAGGGATTTGCCGATATTGTAAGAATAAGCACGAACTGAGCGAATGTAATGATTTCAAGGGTCTACCTTTAGATGATAAGTGGCGTTGGCTGAAGGATGTAAAGATTTGTTACAAGTGTCTTAAATCTAAGGTTCATCGGTGGAAAGCGTGCAGGATCTCTCGATGTGGCGTCGACGGCTGCGAACGCTTTCATAATCCGCTTCTGCATTCAGCGTCGCCTATGCATGCGACCCACACTGACACAGAGTCCCCCACTAGTTCAAATTGCATTTCATCTGATGTTGATGATAGGGCTCGAATCGTTACTATTTCCAACACTACTGAGTCTGTTTTATTGGGTAAAAATATATCTCAATCCCGTGTGTTTCTCAAAATCGCGCCTGTAGAAGTAACCGGCCCTAATGGAACTTATAACACTTACGCATTACTTGATGACGGATCCACGGCAACTTTGATTGACTCAGAGGTAGCACGTCTTATTGGTGCGAAGGGACCCGTAGAATCAATCAAGGTTGACGGTGTTGCTGGAATGTCAACGCACAAACCTATCCAACATGTTAGTTTTTCTATCAAAGGTAAACATTGTAGTGATACATTTGCCATCACTAACGCTAAAGCTATGGACACACTATCTTTGTTCACGCAAACTATTACCCGAGACGATTTATATCAATGTTCTCATTTAACAGATTTAATTGATCAGCTCACACTCGTTGATGTAACACCCAAAATTCTTCTAGGTGCTGAACATTGGTATTTGACAGTTAGTCGTGACGTGAGAGAGGGTTCTAAAAGTCAACCTGTAGCAACTCGTACAGCTTTGGGGTGGGTATTGCATGGAAAATGTAGTAGTTGGACCAAGCCTGTCCATTTCGTGAACCATCTGTCTCTCGATGAAAGTTCCAATTTAGATAATCTTATCAAAGAGTACTTCCGTCTTGATGCTATTGGGATCTCAAATTTAGAAACTTCGTGTTCCAAGCAGGATAAATATGCTATAGAAATATTAGAATCTACAGCCAAGCGTTTGCCATCTGGTAGATTCGAAGTTGGTTTATTGTGGCGTAACGATATTTCAAATGTACCTGACAGCTACCTTCACGCGCTGTCAAGATTTTTAAGTTTAGAAAAACGTATGGCCCGTGACGCCAATTTTAAAAAGGGTTACTGCAGTTTCATTCATAATATGTTCGAAAAAGGATACGCTGAAGAGTGCCCCAAGGACACGTACCACAACGCAATAAATTCACCAAATGATAACAATAAAGTTCGTTGGTATTTACCACATTTTCCGGTTGTACATCCTCAGAAAAAGAAATTACGAGTTGTCCATGATGCAGCTGCAAAGACCTCCGGGGTTAGCCTTAATTCCCTTCTTTTTCCCGGACCTGACTTACTACAATCCCTTCTCCATATTTTGTTTCGATTTCGCGAAGGACGTGTTGCTTTGATTGCTGACATAAAGGAAATGTTTCCTCAGATCAAAATCAGAGAACATGACCGAGATGCCTTGCGTTTTCTTTGGAGAGAGGATCATAGTAGCGAATTAAAAGAGTTTAGGATGACCTCTGTAATTTTTGGTGCTGTATGCAGCCCTTGCACGGCTCTTTATATTAAAAATCGCAACGCACAAGAACTACAGATGTTGTACCCTGCGGCAGCAAAAGCCATAATTAATGACCATTACATGGATGACTTTTTAGGCAGTATGGATGACACACAAGAGGCTTCGCAGCTTGCAGCTGACATTATCACAGTACACAAGTCAGCAGGAATGGAGATGCGTGGTTGGGTTTCAAACGAGCCCGCCTCACTCACTGGCGTTCCTGAAGACCTGCGTGCTGCAATTCCCAAAAATATTAATGCAGGACCTGAGAACGTCGTTCGAACGTTAGGTCTTATTTGGCATCCTCAGAGTGACATTTTCAATTTTCGACATGGGTCTGAAATCGATAGCAAAGATAAATTAACTAAACGCAAAATTCTATCTTATTTAATGTGCGTTTATGACCCCCTTGGGCTCTTAACTCCTTTTGTAATTCAAGGACGTATATTGTTTCAACAAACGTGGAGAACAGGGATTGACTGGGATACCGAGTTGCAATCAGACATCGTTCAGAAATGGCTATTTTGGTCGCGGCAGTTAGCCAATATTTCAAAAATCAAAATTCCGAGATGGTATAGATGTGATTTTAAAGATAAAACAATTTGTGAAAGACAGCTCCATGTATTTGCTGATGCAAGTGAGCAAGCGTATTCCTGTGTCGCATACTGGCGATTCACTTTTTTAGACGGTTCGTTGAAGCTGTCACTCATTGGTGGAAAGGCGCGCTTAGCCCCTCTGAAGCCCACATCTATACCACGCTTAGAGCTGCAAGCAGCTCTGATTGCTGCTCGTTTTGCTAGTACAATCATTACCGGCCACGACGTTCAAGTTGACCATACATACTTTTGGTCGGATTCAACCACCGTTTTGAGTTGGATCCGAAGCGATGCTCGAACTTTCAAACCATTTGTAGCCAACCGTGTCGGTGAGATAACCGAGTCAACAAATGTAAATAGTTGGAGATATGTGCCCGGTAGTTTGAACGTAGCAGATGATGCGACAAGGTTAAAAGACCGTGACACTGACTTAAACCGTTGGCTATCCGGACCAGAGTATCTTTTACAGCCACAGTCCGAATGGCCTAAACCACCATCAACTTTTGAAACTTCAATCGGCTCAGAAGAACTGAAACCCTCTGAAGCGATTGTAAGTCTCACAAATTGCGATCAAGTTCTTTCGCCGATAATCCCAAATCCCTTACGATTTAGCAAGTGGAATCGATTGTTGCGTGCAACCGCGCGCGTTTACCAATGCGCGTATAAATTTCGATCTCTTTTAGCCCGTTTTAAAGGTCAAAATTCTAAATTGAATACTAATAACTCTTCTTCCAAGTTTTCACCATTGACTGGTTCAGATATACAGAAAGCAGAAAACGCCATTTTACAGAAGACTCAGATGGACAGTTTTGGCCTAGAATTGACCGTGTTGCACGACCCCAAACAATCCAAGATACCTAAAACGAGCAAACTGCACTCCTTGGCTTTGGTACTAGACGAAGAAGGCTTACTTAGGCTGGACAGCCGGGTAAAATATATGAAAAATATGGACTACAACACCACGTCTCCGATTATACTTGATGGTCGTCATCCAGCTGTTCGCCTCCTGATACAGTTCTACCACCTTAAAGCTGCTCATGCCTTCAACGAGCTAGTCTGCAATGAGCTAAAACAACGTTATTGGATTTTGAGATGCCGTAGTGAGGTCCGGAAGATATCGAGAAATTGCACATTTTGCTTGAAACGAAAAGCAACACCTCAAACACCAGCTACAGGCGATTTACCTGATGTTAGACTAGATTGTTACAGTCGTCCATTTACCAACGTCGGTTTAGACTACTTCGGCCCTGTGGATGTGTCTATTGGTCGTCGAAGAGAGAAGCGATGGGTGGCACTATTTACATGTTTGACAACACGAGCAGTGCACCTAGAGATTGTAGCAAACCTTTCTGCTGACTCCGCCATCTCCTGCTTACGTCGGTTTATGGCCCGTCGAGGTGTGCCACGAAAAATCCTGTCAGATAACGGCACTGCTTTTATTGGAGCAAATCACCAGCTAAATGATTTTTTTAGCGATCCTGTACAAGATTTTGTGACCAATAATCAAATTGAATGGAGTTTCATTCCACCTGCGTCGCCTTTTATGGGTGGCTGTTGGGAGAGGCTCATACGCTCTGTCAAGACAGCCCTTCAGGTGACTTTAAGAGAAAAAGCCCCACGAGAAGAACTGCTTCACACGCTTCTATTGGAAGCCGAAGCAATTGTTAATTCGAGGCCTTTGACATATGTTGCAGCTAATAATGAATATCAAAGCCTCACACCTTTTCATTTTTTGATAGGCAGCTCATCAAATCAGCAGTTACCTATACCTCTGGACGACGGAGTCTTCTCATTAAGAAAAGAGTGGAAAAAGGCTCTTCGCCTCTCTGAAATTTTTTGGTGTAGGTGGCTCAAGGAATATTTACCCCTTCTCAAGACAAAGAGGCAGCAAGGAGAAAGATACCGTAATTTGGCTGTTGATGACGTTGTCCTGGTTGTGGATCCTGACCTACCCCGAGGAGTGTGGCCTATGGGGCGCGTGACCAAAACGTACCCTGGAAGAGATGGGGTCGTGCGCGTAGCTGACGTAGTGACCAAAGGCGGAATACTGAAAAGGCCCGCTAGAAAACTAGCTGTGCTAGGAGGTCTCCAGTAGCTGTGCAGCATAGCTACACGGGGGGGATGGTGTTGCGACCTTTTTTATATTGCTCTATGATTGATTTACTTTTCATATTTTTGACATGTTCTTTTCTTTTATACAAATTAAACAGTTGTGTCAGCGAATGCTAATTTTAATGTTCATATAAAATACAGTCCACATTTTTGCCCACAATTGCATTAACTTGATAATAAAGATCAAAATAGCATACATCTTTGACCAATGTCGGCCTGGCCATTGAAAAAAAAATCTTATCTTTTTAATTTAATTGAAGATGGCTGAATGTAATTCTGAGGTATTTACACAACGATACGCAATATTTATTGCTGAGCTGGTAAAGCAGATTCTATCGTGAAATGACCAACCAGAATAGCCCTTAAGGTGACGAACATATTTTGGCAGTAACCATACCACATAGGGCCATCAGTGTAGGTAGGATGATATGATACCATCACTAATATAAATTATCTTAATTTGTACCAACCTGGTGCCACCGTGTCACTGATGTACGCGAACAGATGGTCGCAGGATGACGACAGGCGGGAGTTGGAGGAGCGGGTGTCGTCCAACACCAAGTTGGTGAGCAGAGAGCTCGGCCGCAGCAGCTCGCGAGGAAAGTACACGCTTCTTACCTGGAAAGTTACGATTAAAGATTATCTATCTATTATTTACATATAAAAATGAATGTTGGTATATTTGGGATTGATAAACTCCAACACAGTTTGACCGATCACCATGAAAGTTGGCACATATGTATTTATTAATGGAGAAGGTTTTATGTGGTTTTTATCGACCTCCATGCGATAGCTGGTAGGATATAACAAAGATACGATAAGGTAGTACGAGACATTCTTATTCTATGGACCTACTTACCTATAAGGTTAAAGTAAACAGAGGTTAATGGTTAAGTTCTAACCTGCCACTTGTTTTATACTAATATGAACCCCCTTAATTTGTATAAGGGAAATAGAAAACCCAGAATTTTAATAAATAATTTGACCTACCAAACAAAAAACGGAAACTTTCGATAAGTAGTAGATATTAAACACGTATTTGATTTGAACATGTGTGTGCACTACATTAGCATTCACTTAGCGCTCAAGTATGGACTAATGCGTATCTATTTCTTTGTAATCATACTAATTTCCGAAAATACTACACCAATTTTAATTTAAGTATTAGCAGTTTTTTTTAAATATTAATTTAAAGAGAAAGCTAAGGTTTACGAATAGGTACTACATTTTCATAGTCTCTATAAAATTAAATTTCGTTTACATTAGATGTATGTAGTTCCCAAATATAGAAACCTGGAAAGACCTCCAAGTTACACAGTGCAATGCATCAGTTCTCTTAACATTTATCTGATGTCAACCCAGGTTAACTGGTCCTATTTAAATGAAGGTAGGTACCATCATGTTGGATCAATTTAATAGAAATTTTCAACAATATAACATACCTACTTAGATATGTGTTACTATTAAGTAAGTTGCTTTTATTTATAAATTTAAACGTTTGTCTGTAATTAAATATACCAACCTCATAAATTAATTTAATTGGTCGTTAAAAGGCCAAAGAGAAATGAAATACTTCCCGTCATAATCTAATTAGCCTCCAGGCTTCGTGAAGAACAAATACCGCGAATTTAATCACCAGTGTGGCCACACGCGAGGTTAAATTCCATTCACTAGTTCAGAATTATACAGTGCATGGTTACTGGTCACCCACAAATTGTGCGTATTTACCTAAGTCGGAACAGACAATTGCAGCACGGACAATCGGACAAGCCACACCCTTTCAAATAATAACACGACCTCGCCTGCCAGTATCGACGCTAACACCAGCAGATTTATTTGCATCTAACATTATATGAATGACTAATGATATCATAAAACATAGGCGTTGTTAACAGACATGAACTATTAATCAACCAATTCAATCAATCAAAATCAAAATCAAAATATTTTATTTCACATAAACCTACATGGGCACTTATGAAACGTCAGAATCTAGGTGCACGGTTCCAATTGGTCGTTTCCTATGGAGAAGAGCCGGCAAGAAACTCCACGGTTACTCTTTTAAAAATAAATGGGTTTTACAATGCTTTAAAAAATGTACAGTTTGAATAGGTATGCGAGGACAGCGTAGGCCTGTCAACAAGATACTTAAAAAAATAGAAAATAGTCTGCAAATCGACAGTCTGTTGTGCCTACAACGTTCTCACATTCACAAAATATAAAGGAATCTATATAAAGGTCGAATAAAATAATAAAAACCAATTTAACCCAAATGGTTGTCACTACAACTTTAACCAATCCGAATGAGAACCCTACTTTAAAATGAAATTTGAATTGTAGGCATATAATGTCAAATAATGAAACTACATGTCAAGTAGTACCTAAATAAAAAAGTAAAATAAAATAAAATACATCAATCAAAAAGGAAATATTTGGTCAGGGGTTTTATAAACAATAGACCAATGTCATGGATATAGGTACCGCTTATTTCATTAACGTTTGTGTTGCAAGAATCATCAGATTCAGTATGCAGAATATTTACTTAGTTTACTTACTTCATTCAAACAGCCTTGAATAACTTCCGTACCTAAAATGCCTAATTATTTTACGCGCATCGTAGTTATAAATGTGCATAGGCTCTCAACTAGCTAGATGCAGTTTTAATAACTTGAACTTATTCTTCTACTCATAAATTGCCCTTTTAATTATGAATTAAATAATATGGCCTACGCACCTTGTATTAGTCGTGATAGAGCAATGTAAATTCAAAAACATAAATATCATTGATTGAATCAAAGTTTAGGTACCTAGTAATACGCTACTCTATAATATTCAGCAAGAATAAATGACAAAACTGGGTACGTCAGTTGTTGGTGTTTAAAGATTTTGCTAAACGTCTATGGTATTTTTTCTCTGACTAATCTAAAGAAATGTGCCAGAATCCAAAATTCTTAATTTGGTAATAGCTACGAGCTAAACTAAAACGACTACTTACCGCATTGAATTATTTATGTTCGTGCTCAGTTTTAAAGGCTTAAATTTCTTTTTTTTTTTAAACATGTCAGCAAGATTGGTCAACTGCTTTTAATGACTCATTGTTTAGTAGGTATGTAAAAGTGAAACCGAAGTTATGGCTAAAGTACAACGACCGGTATTAGATAAGTATGCAGTAAGTTTGTACCCTTTATAACAGAACTTCGGTGGGATTCTGGTTCCTGTATAATAAACTCTAAGGTGCCTACTGAACACTGTTAGATATCCAGTTACTAAAGAATTTATTGCTAGTTATCACAGCACGACGAATAATAACTAAATCTCCTTTCACTGCAATGGTTTCATGTTTTAATATTGATAAAGTATCTAAGGTTTATCTTTTTCGTGACTTGCTAAGTTTTGGCGTGGTTAAACAGTTACATACAAACAATGAAATCCAAGAAGGTTACCTACCAAGCAACTTAACCTCATTACACGCTGCGTGACTCTTTTAAATATATCTAATCTAGACATTTATCTACATAAAAAGCTCTACTTATAGTAAGGCACATAAGAAGCTTAAATCCTATGTGTACATTTGTCCTTATTTTTTTAAGAAATCGATCTTAATGTGTAATTCTTTTAACATTCATACTTACTACTTTTCAATGAAGCAAATATAGTAGATGTTCATGATAATACACAAAGAGCGGATTCAACCAAAAAAGAACAATTTTTATCCGCGGAATAAGATTTGCTCTGACAGTTTTCGTATGGAGAAATTGTCAAAAAATTAAAATTTATTCGGAAGAGCAGGCTTATTCCGCAGATAAAATTTATTTCTGTTTGGTCGAATCCACCCTAAAACAAATGACCTCGCCTTTACACTATGAAATATATATTAAAACGTATCAGGTAACAAAATAATTACTTACGTATAATTACACAACGCTGCGCTGTTGAAATAGAGCAACTGTTAATATTAATATGAATGAAGTTTCTATTACGTAAAACAAAAATGTTATTGTTCAAAATGTCTAGTGACCGCTATGCTGAGATCACGATTCGATCTTGAAAAGTCGATGATAGAGTCGCCTCACGACAGACGAATGTCGACACAATCGTAACAACACTAGCCACACGTACCTGTCACATTAACGCTCTACTCATTTAGATAAAAATGATAAAAAACCGCGAGTACAGTGTAGCCGTTTCATTCAAACAACTTTCACGTATCAAGACTTTGGGCTCGCAAAAACCGTATCTTATTTTAGTTATTTAGTAACTAAATTCCAATTCGAGAGCTCAAATATTTGGATTTCTTGTATTTATTAAAAATAAGTTCCTTGTAGGTATAACTATTTACGTAAAACTTAAAAAAGTCGTTTATTTAGGTAAGATTCAAGATTCAAGATTATTTATTTGTGGAAACATGAGTACACATACAGAGCATGCAAGTTATTAATTACAATATAGTTTAGATCAGTCATGTTTGGCCTTAGTGGCGTACAAATATTTAAATGTTAATAATAAAAGTTATTAGTTAAAGTATTACATTACATAAGAACAAAAATAGTAAATGTCAATTTTGAAAACAAACAAATTAGTTAAATGGTCATAGTTACGTGGATTCTGTCAAAGATGTATTG
This sequence comes from Eupsilia transversa, assembly GCA_914767815.1. Lineage (NCBI taxonomy): Eukaryota > Metazoa > Arthropoda > Insecta > Lepidoptera > Noctuidae > Eupsilia > Eupsilia transversa. The sequence continues at coordinate 8,007,180 of OU611880.1, forward strand.
ATAATAATGGTTTCTACATAACTACACGGCATTAGATGGTGTCATTAAAAAAATCTAGAATACTGTAATATGCTTTCCCTTCTAGCAGTTTCTTTAATTTATTTTTTAATTGACGAACATTAAGCTCCTTCCAATTATTTGGGAGTTTATTGAAAATTTTCGGGGCCATACAGAAAATACTCTTGTGCATTAATGCTGTTTTCGATCTATGTAGACAGAGAATACTGTCATCGCGTCTACTATGGTTGCGATCGACCACTTCTGATTGACGTGGAAATAAGTGTCGATTTAATTTAACAAACATGGCCATGTCTAAAATGTAAAGGCAAGGCAAAGTTAATATTTTATATTTTTTAAAGTACGGTTTACATCTTTCGGTTGACTGTAACTTAAACATAGTCCTGATGCACCTTTTTTGGGCTTTAAACGTCAATTCTCCTAAGTTTGCGCCTATGTTTGATATCACTTCAATAAATTAAATTAGTTACCTACGTTAACTACAAGTGCATCTAATAATGTAGTGTAGTAATTTATATATAAAAAACAAACCACATAAATTAAATTCATTAAACCTTCTTTGAATTGAAGTAAATGTAAGCTAAGATACATAAATAATTAACCATTGATGTTTGACTGAATAACAAATAACTAATTGTAAGAAATAACTGCTACACTCATTCACTAAAACCGTTCATCCGTTAAAACATAGCAGTTAGCAAAAAACTTCGCACTAGTTGTGAAGACATTACTGGCGCATTCGAATCAATGAACTACTTATGTGCTTACCTGTGGGGCAGTCATTTTACACGAAGGATCATAATCAGAAGAAGGTCGAATTTCCTCTTTCTGCATTAAAATGCGTCGCAATCAATTAGCATAAATTATGTACTTTATGGTTTTGTCAGAAGAGAAAGCGGACAAATTCTTCTTTGAAAGAGCACTATATGCAAATAATTCCTAAGGTGCCTACACTCGGCAAAGTTGGCGGAGAACCAGATTTCGACTTAATTATTGTACCTATTCATACGTCACTATAGAGTACAGGTATTGTAATTAATCATACCGTAAGGACTTAAAAGACATAAACAAAACTTGACTTAAATGATCTACACTACAAATAGATAAAAGTTAGGTACCTACATTGAATTAAAACAAGTAATAGGTACTTAAACTATAGGTACCTATGTCCACAGCTGGACATAGGCGCCCCCCAAGGGCCACTACTATGACCGGTTCTGTGCTTCCTGCATCCAGCTGATTCCTGCGGCCTTTACAAGGTCATCGGTCCACATTGTGGGAGGCCTTCCAACACTGCGTCTTCCGGCACGCAGCCGACACTGCAGAACCTTTCGGCTCCATCTGGTCTGCGAGTAATGTACACACGGCATTGTATGGGATTTCCGTACAAAGAGAGGTCAGCTTATACTGGAAATGGGACACTCCAAGCATTGCCCTCTCCATTGTCCTTGGGGTGACTTTCAGCCTTGTAATAAGGCCCAATTTCTTAACTTTAATTGCAACTATTAAATTTGCGTATAGGTGTGACATTAATTATGTCAAAATGTACAACCGGCAAATAACGTAACGAATAACACCATTTTTGTTGCAATTATAAGTCGTTTATATATTCTCAAATTATGTGAAAGGATTGTTTGACTTGTCACTAGAACACCGTAACTAGCAGTTAAGCTAGCTCCATCGTTCTCTGGTGACTAATCAAGATAAGCTCCGGCACGACTTTGATTAGTTCCTGTTACACAGTTCCATGCTTAATTAAGCACTTTTAAAATGATTGGCCTACTGTAGTACTCACTGAATAATTGGCATTCTAAATTCAAATTAAAACATAGACGTATTATCTGCTTACGCAGAGTTAAAAAAGATATAGAAGGATCTATGTCATGCGTCATTTGTAGCTAATTCTATTACTACTACTATTCTACTATTCTATTATTTGTTTTCTTACTTAGAATTTATAGTCATGTAACTGGCAATTGATAATGGTTATCGATAGGCAGTATCTGTTTAAGATACTTCTTGAATATGATTCTGAGGCTCACGTAGTTCCTTAGGCCCATATAACAGAACCTCACTCACAACTCAAGCAATACTTAAAACTCGTTTAAAGCCTTTTGATTGGTTGAAACTAGTTTAAAGTAATGGTTGAGTCTTGAGTAAGGTTCTGTAAAACGGTCCTTAGACAACCGATCTAAACAAGTTCCGGCAGGCACGAAACAAATTTAACAATGTTTGAAGCTACGAAAAGCAATTTCAAAAGTTTTATAAGCAAATATCAATTGAACATTTTAAAGTATTTTCCTCAAACTGTAAACAATTATTAAATATTGCTGGCTGAACAGGCCTACTATACAACATTATGTGTGTGTCAGTAACTCTGCATCCTGTATTACGGCCAATTACGTGAACGTCAATAAATTCGTATCATGCTATAGGCAAGAATCAATAAATGCATTACTGCCATCCAGAAACACGGAACTATACACATACTTGTCATGTATGTTACACCGCATGAGCCTTACCTATAAAGTGCAATTAATTAAAAACCTAGTTAAGTACATTCAATATGCGACAATCCTTACGTAACCAATTCGATACAAGACCACACAAGTCGCGTTTAAATAGCCAGTTTTTGTATACATAGATATATGTACTATTTATGACAAAAGCTTTGGCTTGAAAGTCTTCAGGAAACGTGAAAAGGGTTTTTCCTAATTTTGACGAAGACTTGTAGAAAGTATAAGATGAGATGTGTTGATTAAGATGAATGTTCATGCAAATAAAAGAGACTTTGGCGACACAAACATCCCAAGTCCATCTTCTAGGAGACTTTTTCCACATAGACAATAAAACAACTAAGCAAGATCTAAGCGAAGAGCATGTGAAGAATCCCCAATTAAAGATTATTTCTAGTCTCACCAGACGATCGGTTGCCATGTCGAATATGAGGATCTTGGGTGGGCAGACTCTCCTGAAGTCATCGATGCTGGTGACCACTCCGGCGTCCAAGACCCACAGCCTGTTGCAGCGGTCAGCCCGCACGCGGTATACGGAGATCAGACCCGTGCAATTGATGTCGCCTCGGCCAGCAGTGTGCCATGACCAGTCGGGATATGCCTGGAAACAAACAGTATTTTTATAAAAATAAAGATAATCAACCGAATACAAACAAAACCTTCTGTTATAAAACATTTCTTTTAACGTCAGGATAAAAAAAAATAAGTACCATTCGGAACGACTCAAAAATCGTTGATCGTTGATTGTTGAGTTTAAACGCTAATTATAACGTGTAAATAGCAGCAAAAAAATTGTGAGTATCACTACATAATATAAAACAAAGTCGCGTCTGTCTATCTTAACGCAATAAACTCAAAAACTACCTAACGGATTTTCATACGGTTTTCACCAATGGGCGGAGTAATCTATGAGAAAGGTTGAGAAAGGCTATTTACATCACGCTGTGACCCTTAGGAGCAGAGCAAATAAACAAAAAGTAAGGTCGGGGGCCGAGGGAGTTTTATAAAAATGTGTTATTTTAGCATACTGTGTGTCTTACGACTTACCTACACGCGAACGAAGTCGCGGGCAGAAGCTATTAATGTATAAAGTAGGTAGGCTATTCCTACAGAGTTACCATTTATAAATGTTCTGTTTGTCGACCACGATTGGTATTCGTTTACCGCGTCGAACGTCGATTTTGATTCCCATGAACGTATTTGCTAAATGGGAAACATCACATATTGACATAGCGTGTTTTCGATGGCGGCATACAAATAAGCAAACGAACAAAGGATGAATAATGTTGTTGACATCGCAATATGCATTTACATTCTTAAAAATAACTTGTGACAAAAATGCATTCGATGATAAATAACATAACATCACGCCGTGTTTCCCCAAAGAGTTGGGCAGACGTGTATCTATAGTACACCCACATTTCGCGAGTTATGTTTTAAGTCCCATGTAGTATGGGGCGAGCCTCGATGATAAATACTACTTTAAAAAGACATTCGTTACCCGTGGTCCCAGTGGGTCGACCCTTTTCCGGGTCATATCTGTTTGCAATTAAAGTCTTGCTTGGTTTTGAGAACATGATAAGTAGTATCTATATTATGTAGTTGTCAATAGGGTGCTCCTATTTAAAACTCATTCATTATTCAAAACTCGTAACACAAACACTTAATTTTCCAAAACAAACATTAGCAGATACAATATTATATAATAAGTCGATTCTAGATTACGTAACTATTCTTAGTGTCGCATTGGAAAGCTGCGTTTGTGCTTAAATTAAATAGCACCACATCTTTTATATAACCCTATAAGTAATTCTAAACAAACTCTCTCCTGGATCTAAATTCTAGGCAACAAACACAATATAAGTACCTATATCAAGGCTTCGTAACATCGCGTCTTTTAAATTGAATTGTAAAAGCACGGCACGATGACGTTTTGTTTCTACAATATAAAGGCGAATTCGAACATTTTTTTATACCTAGTAGGTGTAAGTCATAATCCTGCATCTTCAATTGTTGACAGTTTTTCCATATAAAAACTATCAGACGTTATTCCACGGATGCAAGATATCTGACTTTAGTAAACTCCTCTAAGGAAAATGAATAAATTAATTTATTCAGCAAACTACATCTGCAAAATCTTCATTCATTTATAACAACCTGATGGATAGTCCCTTAGTACAAACAGCTACTTACAATAGCTACAGTAAATGTGGCTAATGTAATAAGCTAGTAACATTATAAGGTACGTTCGTGCAAACGTGAGTGTCGCACATCTAAGTGTCACAGACCGCAGCTCACCAAGGCCAGCAGCGCAAACTGTGCGCCTGCCCTTCACGCTTTCCCGTATCTTACGCGTAACGCGTAAGTATTTGTAATAACTAAAGCATGTAGCCTGTGTTATCTAATTCCGACACGGAACATTTATTAAAATCACTCGGTTCGTGCACTCGTTTGCCTTATAATTATGCTTCGGCAGTTCAGAAATGGATACGGCTTGCCTTCTAAGTACAACCTGTTAGTCAATTCAAGTGGTACAGGAAAAATAAATATGGCATAGTTTTTCTACCCGGAAAACGAAATAAACATTTTCTCATTTTACATAATAATTGAACTCTAAATACGTGCACATCAACGTTTTTCATCGTGAGTACCTACTTGTGGACACCATACTATCCTTAATGTAGTTTCTATGTGATTTTGATTGACATATTGCTACGGAGGAGTGGCGAAAGAAATTATTCTCATATATTGTGGAAGCTTGGTATTCGCTAAGTATCTAACAGAACCGAAGTTTGCACATCATTCCTAATAATCGCATAAAGCCTCGTGCAACTGCACTATTGGCTACTAAAGCAATATACGTATACTTTGTTAACATGAATCTTTTACAATCAGCAATTTTCCGTATTGCGATTTCAAAATGAAAGGAACTGTTAAGCAACTAGTCGGGACTCTGTTACTTATAATATAACCAAAAGCTAGTTATGGCTACATGGCTACATGGTACAAGTTAAACTTCAAGAACGAATACAAATACTATTATTTACAGCTATTAGTATATTTAACAATCCACATTTATATTTCGAACAAGCAAAGCAATATTACCAAACAAATTAAAGGTTATAAAATTAAAGCCGACAAGAAAAGAGATAGAGATCCAATCAAGCTTATTAAGATATCCAAGTTTTGCGCAATCTGTCTGAAATTGTAATGTCAGACAGACAGACAAAATAGAAAAATAGAAATACCTAGGTACCTATTGAACAACATCACTTCACATATTATCAGCAGTTGTGTGCCGCGTCTGTCTGTCAGTCTGAACGCGATAAACTCGAAAACTAACAAACTGATTTTCGTACGGTTTTCACCAATGGACGTGGTGATTCATGAAGAAGGAAGGTTTATAATTCATTTAAGGTTTTGTGTAAATTGGCTGAAATATGACAATGATTGTTGAAAGATGTCGGAAAAAATCATACCGACTGGGAGCTTCACACACACACAAATGGTTTATAACCAGGATTAACACATAACATATGATACTTTTTATGCCGTTAGTACTTTTGCCGTTGGATAATGTCCGACGTCCACGCGGACCAAACCGCGGGCAAAATATAGTGTACAGATCAGTATAGGTACAGACTGATAGACTTGAACACCTTCAAACAATAAGATTAAAGCTCTCTCTCTGAATGTATGCACAATTGTCAAACCAGATTTCAAAACCTTCTGAAATATAGGTACTTACGTATAGATACATTTCGCAAATGTTTCTAAATATAAGTCTTAATTAATTTTTAACTTTTCATAAGAAACAGAAATAAGACTGGAAGTTGAAGAATCGGCTCGACTTTTACACAAAAAATAATCTTGAATTGTCTTTATCTTGTTTTCTAATCACAAAACTCCGAAACTTATTTGTAAATAGATTGCGGTACATAAGTAAGTAGGTCAGCCAGTACCTAGGTCCTATTGAACGCATTCACACTAACTCAGCTTTCGAAGGCGACACAGGCTCTCCAAAGTGATTGCGCAACTTTAGGTTGAAATCCAAATACCTACTGAGACTTGTTTCTGTAGAATTTATTTTTAAACACATGATCTTATTAGGGTTTTATTTCGTTGAACAACTAAGATGTGTACCGGACAAAGTTACTCTTAGCCGATAATTCATACTTAAATATATATTAACTGGCATTTGACCGCGGCTTTGCCCGTGTGTATGTCGGGAAAGCTCCCAGGCAGCATGATTTTTTCCGACATCTTGAACAATAATCGTCATATTTCAGCCAATTTACACGAAACCATAATGAATTATAATACACTTAAACCTTCCTCATGAATCACTCCGTCCATTGGTGAAAACCGTTTGAAAATCCGTTCGGTAGTTTTTGAGTTTATCGTGTTCAGACAGACAGATAGACAGACGCAGCGGGCGGACTCTGTTTTATAATATTTCAGGATGTAGTAATTATGTTATGAGAGCTTGTTATTCTGTATAAAAATTCTCAGGCACGCATGGAGATGGGAGACTAATGACTTATAAAGTTATAAGTTATACGTAATTAGGTACTAGATAAGCCTAATTTGTACCGGAGATTATTATTAACATTACATAACAGTAGGGCTATGCACTAATTTCAGTTGAAATATATAGTTATTACTACTTGCACACATAAATACTGTAAATGTTAAAAAAAAAAGTTAATAAGGCTTATAATATTGAAAGGGATTGAAATAAAAGTACCTACCTACCTATAAGGAAATAATATAATTGTTTTACTGTTATGGTGCCGATGTTTAATTAAATAGGCAATAATATCTGACAGAAAGAGTCAGCTATATTATTTTGATTATTTTGTAAGAATAAGTTAGTCGATTCTCCTGTCTTCGAAAGAGTTTCGCAACGATAGGTAGTCTTTTTCGGTCCACCAGAACAAACGCGATTTGTGTCCAACAAAAGTATGTGCATGCATAAACATAACAACACTAATAAAATAACTTAAAGACACGTAAATAACAAGCTGATTGCACATAAAGCACGACTTGTTTTATAAATGTTAAGGTGCTTAGCACAAAGCTGGTAAACACAAATTATGTCTTAGAATATTGATGTTGACATTATTTAGCAACAATAATCTAGTAACTCAGGTACCTACGTTTCAGAAAACCTAAATAAATACACCTAAGCCATGAAGATTTTTCAATCACAGAACTTCACAAAATCCGTGGATTTTGTTAGTAAGTATATCAGAATAGTATTATCACATAAATTACTCCAACCGTTAAAAAAATTACTGAACAACAAATAACTTGTGACAGTCATATCTTTGTAAGTTGTAATAACAGCAAAAAAATTGTTGTCAAAAATTCAAAATTACTCGGAAGAGAAGGCTTATTCCGCGGATAAAATGTATTCCTGTTTGGTCGAATCCAGCCGAAGTTTTCCAGTTCAACATGATCTTGACTTAGATAAACCAAATTAAATATTAGATTTTCAATAGAAAGGGCTTGTCGTACAGATACCGAGAGCATGCATCATGCCATAATGATGATTGATGACACCGGCTCCAATTACACAATGAAATGTTACGTACAGTTCCTTGTTAAATGTTTTATTTTAAGGCTCTTGGTAATTGTTACATTCTATGTTCACTGGCCTCTCGATTCTCGAGGCGACTAATCGGCAACGGCGTGATATGCCACGAATACCATTGTACCGGTCGAGGTCGAGGTAAGTTAATTTTCCACTACCTACATTATTTTGACCATAAAAGTCACTAAAGTGTTTATAAAAAAACTGAATCAATAATTGAATGAATACGTCACAATGACTGCGGCACGCGTGTGTAATCATTTTATGACGCAAAAAAAGAAAGTTGTTTTTCATATTACCTGAAGAACAGGACTGACGCCTGGGGGTAAACTCCGTGGTATCCAGGCTAATGTGGCGGGTACTCCTGCCCTCAGCCGAGGAATGCCCAGGTACAGTCTATCCCAGCCTATCTCTAGCCCAGTAGGGACGGTGTTCTCTGGTTGGAACTTTTCTAAGAGGACAGGGTCAGGGGGAAAGTCGAACTGCATCAAGCTCCATTGGTTGACTACTTCAAGCGTAGCACTTGCTGTGGCTATATAAGCCAACAACACTACAATGTGCCTCCTCATTGCGGCGCGGTCTGAAAGAACAAAAATCCTAAAGTTAATAAGAATACTTAAATGTTAAAAATAGACTTTTTTTTGTAATTGAACTTATCGCTCGTTCGGCCTAAGTCTAGAGCAAGTTACCGATTTGACTAAATACCTATACAATTATTTTCGAATAATTATTATGTACCGATTTCCGTGCTAAAACTACTAAAGTAATCGACGGTTTAGGACTTCCTACTTCCTTTATAAAATACCCTCACGTCAATACAAAATATACAATGATATCGTTACTGCAACATCACGCAGCGTATCGTAGCAACATTGACATTGGAAAGAATGCGTCCTTTTTTTACTGAGTTTAGAGCCTGTTCACACGATACGTTGCGGCGGCAAAGTACGGCTCCGCAACGCCCGTGTGACCGCCAATGCAGCGACGTTGTTACGCCGCAGCGGCGCCGCACCGCATAGATTTCACCGCATTAGCGGTCACACGATAAGACTGAGTGGCGCCGCTCTCCGCCTCATCTCACGGGCTGCAAGTCCGCTGTACGTGCGGAGCGACGCCGGAACGTACCGTGTGGCATACCGTGGATATTTGTATGTAAAACGCCGCAGTGACACCGTTCCGGCGCCGCCGCCGCAATGCATTACATGCATCGGCCCTGACCCGTGACCCTAGATTTTCATTTATTTCCTAACCTGCGTGCATATTAAGTAAACCAACAACCTGGTTATGCATTGTAATTTTCTTAAACTATGCGTTTAAGTGCTCTATAACATCGTTGATGTGTAGATATGCATTAATGAGTTAAATTTTTTGTAATCTTTTTGCTCTCTATCTACAAGAATACGACTTGACATTCAGACGTTCTTACATGTCAAAAACAAATGCCTGATAATTACCAAACGTGGCATGTGACCGACTTTTACTTTTAGTTCAAGGACGCTTCCGCAGCAGTGATGTGATACCTGTAGACGTGAATCTATGTAGCGTACCTACAGCAAACTAGATTCACGTCTACAGGTTTCTATCGAGTCCACAGCTTTATGCACTTTAAGTGTATAAATCGTCTCGCTTTCAAGCTCCTTTAACTGACAATTGAGTTTTAATATGAAACTGTAACTTTAACATTCTAATAATTCTCTCAATAAACGTACATACATACCTTGCTATAGGTAAATGAAGATGAAGTACATAATGTTGAAGAATAAAATTCCCTAAAATGGATTATAAAATCTAATCATAAATAAACATTGTAATTCTTACAATATGAAATGCCCATCTATGTATTGATCATATCTGGCCAACGAGTTAGAGTACGTCTTGTTAGACTCGACCCATAACGACTCCGCGACTAACCGTAATAGTAGGTCCATTATAATTATAAAATCCTTATACAATGTGACCTGATGTTTAATAAATAAAGAACATTAATAGTAAAGCGCTACTGCTGAGCATGAGGACCTCCGTTCGATTCCCAAGTCGGGCAAAGTTTTATTGGGATTTTCTCTCTGGAATTTCTCAGTAACAGCCCGGAGTCTGGATGGATAGGCTCGCCCCCTATTACATTGGACTTAAACATAACAGGCGAAATGTGGGTGTACTATAGGTAGGTACACCTCTGCCCAACCCTTCGGGGAAACAACGCGTGATGTCATGTTATTAATGGTAATATATATAAAAAAAATATGGTTAAAAAAAAATATGGTCAAGAGAAAACCTGGACCAATATTGTCAGAAAATTTTCAACAACGGCCTTCAGGATCGCGCTCGAACCTTCTGTAGGTACTGGCACGGTACTGGTCTGTAGACTCGAGAAGTCAAATCATAAATGCCATATTATGACGGGCAATGACATATGAAATGCTTGACAATGACGGGCAGCGACAATAATTATGAAAGATAGAGAAGGTGCTGCCATTACATACTTTTTTGGTTTAAGATTGATTACAAAATTAAATTGATACATTAATCAAGTATTAAATATCATGTTCATTACAGTGTAGGTAGTTATTATTTAATAAGCTTTAAATACAGTTTTCATAATCTATTTTAAAAATACTAGTGAAATCATATCAATTCGTACACTAAGCATGTCCCAATTACTATCATATTTCCAAAACTGGCAACATAAATATCTCCCCGATAATCTTGAATCAAAATAATAGTCTTTTGAAGTCTTTTAAAGGACATCATTCAGGCTTCGAACATTTTGTACCCAAAAATCAAAGTGCCGGCCAGAAAAAAAAAAGCTGTTTTCATATGGGAAATAACATTTTGAACATTTTTTAATACGACAACGAAAGTCTAAACTTAACCCCCTGGCTGCTATTTGAGTTTGAAAGTACCAAAAATCATAAAATTATTTTTAATGTTTTAGATATAACGTTTGAAAAAATACCGAGTTTTAATTGAAAATAACATCGTTTTTTGTAATAACAAAAAGCATTTCCGCTAGGCGAACCTAACCTAACCTAACCTTGCCTATCTAAACCAAACCTAACCTAACATAATCTAACCTAACACTGATAAACTGATCTTAGATTTTGAAGGTCACATGGAACTTCTCAATGATGAAAAGCATTTGCATAATCTTGTGATTAGGTAATTGTACAAAAGATTAACAGAAAACAGCTAGTTAGGTTAGGCTAACCTAACTAAACCTAACAGTGTTCAACTGATCTTAGATTTTGAAGGACACATGGACCTCCTCAATGATGAACAGCATTTGCGTATTCTTGCGATTGGGTAATTGTACAAAAGATTAAAAGAAAACAGCTAGTTAGGTTAGGCTAACCTAACTAGCTGTTTTCTGTTAATCTTTTGTTTCAATTGATCTTCGAAAAAGTATCTAACTTATCAGACATTTCAAATGACACTGGTTTCAAACTTGTTGGAGGGTGGGGACATCCTCCAACAGTCTTAAGATACATGTCATTAATTATATTTAAAAAAGAAAAGACAGAAAAGATTTGCTGTATTTTTCAATTGCAAAGTCGATAGGATTTTTTTGTGATAAAAAAAGGCAAATATGTGTTTATTTTTTAACAAAAACCATTGTTCTTATACATAACCATATCTTAATCATAAAAAAATAATGATACGATAAAAAAACTAGACTCTCGAACTGAAACATAACCACAACATTAATGAGAACGCTTCACCAAGAACGTCTCGAGAAATATCAGTGACAATAGTAATGTTCAACTTAATAGTGAACGTAAATGTACAACTTATTTTTATTAACAACTACGTAACCTAGCTACCAATCCGTATGTCCCTCTCCTCCTGTCCTGTCCTCAACCTCTGATGCGACAATTATGCAATCATTGATGAATGAAGAAAATCCATTGCATTGGTTATTGAAGATTGAGTGGGGATGTTTTCATAGTAGCTATGGGCTTTACCGATAGCATGAATGATATTGAATCGTGTGGCTATGAAGTCCACATTCCACCTACTTACCAGAACACTAGTCAGCTTGCAACAGACCAGGCAAATAAGTCTTGATTGATCACGATATTTAGGTGGGTTGTAAAGGCGGTGAAAGTTTAGGCTGTTGTGACAAACATATTTTAACCGTGCACTACATCACATGTTTTATCATTCTAAAATCGCAGCGGCCATAATAAACGCCGTTTATCGTGTCGCTGTTGACAACAGACTTGCTCCTGAGATTGTTACCATAATTCATTCTAGAAAGAATACCTCCAAGCTTTTGCACGATAACGTACATACGAAAAACGTTAACAGGCAGAGAGTGCCTTTTGTAGCCATGGAAGGAAATCTTCCTTAATTCATAGGGTTTCCACATTTTTCAGAGGAGGACGTATTTCTGTTTGTGCTAGGGAGCTATCATACTAAGCTCGCCAGCAACCCAACACCTAGTCGTAACCGATGTCCCACAGGAGCGGGCCCAGGGACGAGCCCTGTGGAACACCGCACGACATTTCGCGCCGGTCCCCGCCGTCGCGTCCCCTGTAACTGACACATTTCCGAGAAAACCTAACCTAACCTGAGCGAACCTAACCTTTCCTAAAAGTGCCCCATACGGGCGCGAGATGAGCCGCGGCGCGGCGCGTAGATTTATTTGCAAACACAATACAATAAATGGTTACAATACATCATTTCAGCCGAAAAACGTCCACTGCTGGACATAGGCCTCCTCGAAGCATCGCTACTTCAACCGGTTCTGTACTTCTCCCATCCAGCGGATTCCTCCGGCCTTCTCCAGGTCAACTATCCACCACCACCTTAATAGGCCTTTTCCAACGCTACGTCTTCAGGTACGCGGTCACCACTCCAGAACCTTACTATTACCCTTTGTGTAATATTGAGTCTTCAAATGAGGTCCATTGTGGGCGACCACGTTTCAGTGCCATAGGTCATTACTGGCAAAGCACACTGGTCACGATACATTAAAATGTAATGTTCTAAAATATTTTAGTCGAAGTATGTTTTTTAGTATTTTTAAACTTAAATAGGCCGCGGAAGGGTTAATTGTATTCTCTCGTTGTAATAGTAAAAAATGTTGAGGGTGTTATTTCCCATAAGAAAACCGTGTTTTTTTCTTCGGGCTTTTGGCTTGGACTTTAATTTTTGGGTACAAAATGCTCTAAATCTGAATGATGATTATATCATACCTTAGTAGACCTAATGCCTGTCCATTTCTACTTTGAACAATAGCTGTTTGCGTCTACGAATGTTCAAACCATTGTTGGCAAAATTATGATTTTTTTGGTTATTTCAAACTGAAATAGCAGCCAGGGGGTTAATTGTAGACTTTCGTTGTAGTATAAAAAAATGTTCAGGATGTTATTTCCCATAAGAAAACAGCAATTTTTTTTTCTGGCCGGCACTTTTATTTTTGGGTACGAATTGAATGTTGTCCTTTAAATATTTTTTCCCATATTTTGCCAAGTAGCGAAAGCTGTGGTGCGATTTCAAATATTAACAGTTATTTTTAAATAAAATTATATCTTTGTCCATGCTGGGCCAGCGTTTATCCATGTCCTTTATCATTTTGGCCGATGGGAAATCCCACCACGCGTACAGCTTGTAAAGTGATAAAATTGTTTACATTTGGCTTCTTAACTTCATTTACGGTAAATGAACGGTTTAAGGTACAAATTCGTGATCGGAGATGGTTTCGGTATTTTCCTACAATCGCATACCCTGTATAATTTCCCAAACTAACCAATAATTTGCTTTATATTAAGTCACGCAAAGTTCTTGATTTGTAAAATAAGGTCACGAAAAATAATAAATAAGGGATGCAATAGACTTATGTAATAATTAATTACCTACGTATCGATTGTAACTTTAAGCTAGGTACTATACTCACTAAAACTAGTTCATCAACTATCACTTCTTCAAAAACTAGAACTCATTATTTTTTGTTAGGGAGATTACACAACATTAAACTTGTAAAACCAGCCTTATTAATAAATTAGTCTGTGGTGCAGCAAAATAAAGTCAAACTTACAAACAAAATTAATTGAAATGATGTATACCTAGAGTCATATTTACGAACAAAATACTTATTAAATGTTCTCAAACTAACGCAGCCTGACTTCGGCTGCATTCATAGGCGTTAAATAATGGCGTCGAGTCAAATAAATGTGACATGGGGCGAGACCGTGATATAATGAGACAGTGGACCGGTTCCGAGTCTTTACTATTGCCAGTATACACAGGCTTACCTAGGCGCCTTTTGAACACTAAAGGGCTATTCAGATATAAGCGATATCGCTGTCGCGCTCGGTAGCGATACTGGTCAATATAATACTGGTTATAAATGACTAACCAGAAGGTGGACCAGGTATCGCTACTATCGCTACCGAGCGCGACAGCGATATAACTTACATATATCTGAATAGGCCTTAACTCTCGGCTTCTGACAAGATAATCTATTTAATCTGTCATCAATTCTCGTGCCAGGATTAGTTGAATGCTTTTTGGCCAACCTATCGCAAGAGCTCGCGTGCGATTGGTCAACAGATTAAAAGATCAGAGTTTTAGATTACCTAATGTCTAAAACTCTGATCTACCTCCATGAGTAACCTCCGGAGGTAATTCCCAAAATAAAATCATATGGGTTTCAGGAATCAATCCCACAAACTGTTGTGCTATATCTGACGCATCAAAATAAATTTATTACACACAATGCACTGTCTTCATCCCTCGTTGTTGCGTAGTCTATTGTTCTCGTATTATGTAGTTATCAAGTTAAGAATAAAGCATTCAATCAAATTAAGTGATTTAAGTGCAATTTTCATGTCAGTAAGCCACTCAAAATGTCAACTGGTGAGTGGTTTGAAGAAATAATAGTGTGGTGTTGACATCTTCTTAGAGCAATAAGCCAGTGTATGTTCTTTAGGAGTTAGGTTATTTTGTGTAGTTTAATATTTAACGTAGTTGTTTTTTATGTCCCTACCTACTTTATCGATTGATTGCAAGCAGCTCTGAACGTTTTTTGTTGAGTTTTATGAATGCGGCAACTTCTATAATTTATCAAAATTAATTTATTATGCAAAGTCCTTGGAGTGCTCCTTGCTGAAATGCTGACATGCGTGACAGACGGTTCACTGATCACAGAATGTGTTGTGGAATAACGGGGGCAACGCAGATAATGTGTATAATGACCCAATGTGCGTATGTCATTACAATGCTAGTGGTACAATGTGAATGCTGCCCATCCTCCTGCCACATACGTAGATAATGGATTCGACTAGTCTTACGACATTCACAGGAACCGGTGGGCTAGTCCAATCTGTAGTCATTTGAATGTTGAATAGTAAATAATTGTGCGTGGTGTAATTTAGATCGCAGTCGAAGTCGTGTCGGATTTATTCTAATGTGACACCAAGGTTGGGGTGCATTCACCGCTTAGGGAAGTGTTACAAAAAAGTGTATGGCCAATCAAATAAAAAGTAGATTGCCTTTCCTATATAATTAGGCAAAGGAAGGACATGTCTAGCATACCTAGTTGAATATAATATACCTACAAAGATATAACAGCTCACATGTGATTAGGACTTGTTATTAAAATATCTTTCAGTTTTATATAATAAGTGAATGTATTGTTTCACCTTGTAACTTTGTTAGTAGTGTACCTACAATAACTCGCGAAATAATTTAAATATCTGGTCTTACTTTTATAGTTTAGTATAAAGGCTCGTTCACACCGGCGCGACTTGTCGCGCGACGCGACTTTAACAATACAATTTCTAATAAAACTTCACGATTGAACAATTGCCGGTGTCACGTCGCGCGACAAGTCGCGCCGGTGTGAACGAGCCTTAAAGCAGTTATGTATCAGCCTAGTTGAACATTTTCGTTCAAAAGACAGCAGCTGGAAACATTGACCGCAAGTTTCTTATAGTATGAACATTACGTCAGGATTCTTAGACTGAACTAATTTATTCTGCACATAAACCTACTTATAGAACGCAATTAATTAGTTCTAGAATTAGTGAATAGGTACATATCAGAATATTGACTGACATAATTAACCGTATTCGTGTAGAACCTTAGACAGCTCTGACATTCAATGCAGTTGGATTCATGTTTGTTAGTAACGAAAAAACTGCATTAGGTGTAATTACTTAGGTACATATTTAAGGTTCATTAGTTTCGGACTCAACCTTAGCGCCGCCCCTGGGCACAGTAAAAAATGCCGCCCCATTATAGAAATAAAAATTAATTTAAAAAAGCACATAACGCGAAGGTTTTTTTTCCCACCCTCCTAATTTGGCCGCCCTAGGCCCGAGTACCCCTAGTGTAAATCCAGCGCTAAGGTTTGCTCAGTATTACTCAACACATATTTACTGTTTCAAACAGAATTACAAATTTTCACATGAAAGTGATCGAGCAGTAGATTACACAGACTCTATACAATCACGAAATTGCAAAACAATGGCTTAAACATAGTCCTTATGAGTCAAGCAGCCGAACCTGGTAGGGGTTTGCAAACCATTTACTTATAAGTGTGAAATAGCTGATTGAGAACTGCACTAATCCTGAAATAAAATTGTGAAATTATTTCAATACGAAATTAAAATAAAATAAAAAGACACTACAGCTAGAACAAGACGCGATAGCCTTGTATCTATTTAGATACCACAGTAATTGGCGTTATGTAAGTACCTATGAATAAATAATTGAGGACCAGGTGCTTTCAAGCTTACTAGAGATTTGCTCTAGTCAGTCTTTGAAAAATGATTTGTCATTGTTGTCAATATCGCTACGATATTTTATTGGTTTCTACCACAGAGTTTCTACTGAGGGTCGGTTTCGGTTCGGTCGGTTGTAAATTCAAACGTCAACTAGTCATAGCTATGTTATGATCTGTTGACCGAAATAACAACAGTAAATTAAATTCATTGAATAAGTACATGAAGGACGAATTCTAAACTACATATTTCCGTATAACAAAACTGAATTCCTGCATAAGGCTGTAAACAAAAGATTTCATGGACTATTAATGTTATATATTTTTTTGCCGGATGTCTATTAGTTAAGATTAGACTCGAAATTGTTTTAATTGAGAATGGTAAGTAATGTATCAAGTTCATAAACTGTTCGATTTAATCTAAGTTATGGCTGCTGTTTTTTAACGAGCGTGCAGTTTATTCGAAGCAGCATTAACAAAGTGGGTCGTGCAAAGTGTTATTGGGTATTACCATCAGGTTTCAGTAACAACCCGAAGTCTGAATCGCTGCACGGTTAATGGCAATGAGCTTTACTCTTACACAGGACTTTTATAGAAAGGCCGAAGCTTTGCTTACCCGTTCCGGAAAAACAAGTGTACCTAATATTATGTTTTGGATTGACGTACAAACCTAAGACTTGCTCCTCTCCTTGCTTGGCTTATTATCTAATATGAAACAGACAACGCCAACGTCTCCCTTTCGGAGGTGGGCACTAATGGCTGCAACACAGTTTATTTTCAACGAATGTAGCTGTTAATAAACACTTAAAATGTGTATACCTGTTTTTTGTTCCAATAAAATATTTGATTTGATTTGAAATACAAAAGGATTATGTAGACAACTTCGCATTTTATTTTTGACAACGCGTTGCTCTGATGATTATACTCATATTATTGCGGTTGACAGTACAGGTGGGTAGGAACGTGATCGAGGCCGTATGTAAGTGAAACCGGACTTCATGCGAAAATGCCTTCACCTATGCTGAGACATTTTACGTAGACGCGCCGCTTGCGCATTTTTGGCAACCGAAATAGTTTTAAGACGAATGTTCATGTTGTTGTTATATGTTCAAACAAAAATGTTAGTAAGACTATAGACCAAACAAATAATTAAAAACCATTTAGGTAATAATTTTTACACACCTAATAAAAGCTTGTATTCGTGACATTGACATTCACCTTGCTATTCAAACCCAGACAACGACTTAATTTGCAACATTGTGTAATAAGCAATTTATCTTAAAATTCCGTTATGTATTTATTTATGACGACGCGGATAAATTAAATAAAGTTACTAATTTTAGTTAATAGCACGTGTGTTTTTAATAATCCAGTAGAGATAACATAAATCATTTGCACATTTAATAAAATTAAAATGAGTGAAACTCAGACTTTAATTGCTGGCCGCCGCTGTTAGTTATAACAGTCATCAGCGCACGCTAGCATTAGCATTGTTTCTATCCTACCGACCGCCACTTACCTACTACTATTTACGACGGCTGTGACATGCGTGTTTCGACAGTAATTGGCGTGATTGACTGTACCAATCCGGTGTTGTTATCGGAAGTGGATGCTCGAGTAACCGTTATGTAAGGTTCTAGGACGGCAATAAGTAAATGAACTCAAGTGAGCCTACCAAATTATGAAGGTAAGAGAAATCTTGGTCCTATCCTTTAGGCACAAAGTGTAGAGAAATCTCTAGAAAAGATAAAAAAAAACCTTTCACAACTTTATCTCTTAATGGTGAAAAATGTGAAAATCTCCATAATGCGGGCATTGCTAGGTTGCAAAAACAAAGTCGCTATTCACGGTGAATGGTTAGGCAAGCAGCACGTACCTACCTAGATATGACATGTGTTCAAATCCCAAGGTTGTCGACATTGATATTGAAAAGCTTTGGCGTATACATTTAGGTCGATAACTACACAGCAGCTATGATTTTTTCCACTGAATTGAATTCCGTCCTAGTTCCTGAATTAACTTCCTAATGCGGTTTGCTCTGATTTTAATCTTATAATAGATTAACTTACTTCAAAATGGAATAAATAACTAACCTATATAGCGTTGTTGCATCAAATAGAGTTGCATTCACACACAGTTTTAACGTCTAGGCCTTTATTGTACCTAAGTATTTATAAAACAGAAACAAATTATTTATAGCAATCCTACACGAACTATTTCCTATCTACAAAAAATGCAAATTAACACATTGTAGGTACCTACACTCGGAAGAAAAGGCATGTAGGAAAATGCAAACACAATTCAATTAGTTTCCACGATTGCTACGGTTCACAAATTTTTTCCTAGATTTTCCGTTTAGTATAATGCACTTTAGATATTTAGTGGACCATATAGCAATTATGCATATCGTCGATAAATATACTTAATAATCCGCAGCAGTTAAAACGGAAAGTGAACAAAAAGTTAATACGCGCAAACCGGTAACAGCGTATGTATCAGCTGATGACGCGTTTCGACACATTGAAACCATAACAAACCACTTTCACTAGGGCTGCGACTCCTACAAGTCTATCACATGGAGAATATGGATAACGAAACAATGATAAGTAATAAAGTTATTTATGTGCTTGCTTAATTCAGTATTACCTAGCTACTTAGATGTGGCTTTTAATCATTATGACATGTCCACAGTGACCGAATAACTTAGCTCTTTAGTTGCGTGCAAATCTACTTTCTTATGCTTATAAAGGCTTTCTTGCAGACAAAAACTAGGTATTATTATAATGAAGATTAAATAATAAATATGCAAAGTTAAAAGTGAAATTAACAATTAATTATTACGTTATGTGTTAAAAGTGAAATTCTCAAACATTAACAACGAGGGAATTTTTAGCCGCATCATTTCCCAATTTATGTCGGTTACTGTTACTATCTCAAAAGAAGCTACCTACTTAACGATAAAAAAAGAAAAATCTAGAATAGTATCTTTTTTTTTTACGGCTGCTAACCCTAGACGCAACGATTAACTGACCACTGATTGCTATGCGTGAAGTTCAGTATCGTTAAGATCCGCATCACAAAATATTGTTATTTCCTGTTTTCCATACGTTTTTTACCTATACCAGGACTATATCTTTGACTCGTTACAAACTTCCACTATGCTGAAATGAGTTTGCGTACATACCTTCTAAAAAAAACTAAAAATCGAAATGGACAAAATGAGTAGGTAGGTACAAGTATTCTAAAATATGAACATGTTACATTCTGCATGTTATAAGAATAAACGCGTGTTTCATTAACCTGTCAGAATCAAGGAAACTGGTTCTAAATAAAGTCAGGATTTCAATTAAAAACACGACTTACCTATAATTGCGTAAATAATGAATACCACGTATTACATCAAGTTTTAATGAGACACATGCATACATTCAATTTGTGTTCTTCTAAACGACGATTCTTGAAGGATAACTTTTAAAGGCTATATCGGTACCCTGCCAGAACTGCCTCCATTCTGTTGGTTCCCATGTCTGCTATTAGAATAACTAAATACATTGAGAAATTGGGTCTTAAAAGACATGAATAGCCCTAATTATTCTGAAATCTCTAAATCGGATTAAACGATCTATTGTTACCTGTGTCGAGATAGGTATGCGATCGAATGCCGTGCGCTTTTGCAAAATGGTTCCAAGGATACCTACGTTGTTCACTTACAACATAATTGTACTAAAATATAAATAGACATTGAACCAAAGAATAAACGTATTTTATTTATTTAAATATGCACGTATTTTTTCTTCTTGTATGTTGTTATATTTGATACAATACTATATGTGCTATGATGTGCTACTTATTTAGTTAGTAGAATTTTGATTCTGCTATGAAATTAAGTGCCTTAAATGGAAAGTTACGAGTAAGTATTTAAACATTCTTGAAATATTATAAATATTACGTTTCCTGTCCATAAGACATAATTAGCTATTGTAACTACTAGCTTGTGCCCGTGACTTCATCCACGTTTCTTCTTTTAACAAAAAATAGTTTCTATAACACTCGGCAATAGAGTGGCTTTCTATAAGAAAGAATTTTTGTATTCGAACTCGTACCTACTTGTAAAGATCACTTTTTAAACTCAAACTCAAACTCAAAGCATTTATTTCAAATAAACCAATGACAGGCATCAATTTTACCATTTTGATAAGAGTTTATAGAAATTTATATGTTTATAGAACTATATACGTATGCTTCATTGCAGAAACTATTAAGTTCAGTATCTACGATTTTTTTAATGAACAGTAGCTGTGATATTTTTTTTAATTGATCTTCTTAATCTCCAGTGATTTAACCCCAGAAATAAATATACACCACAAAGTGGTTATATTTTGTTCAAAACATGTCATTCAGGGTGAATTGGAATATTTGATAGCTTGAATTGAAGTGAACCGCGGCTTGTTGTCTAATATGGCCACAGCAACAATCCGTCATAAGATGATGATTATTGTATGTAATCGTAAATAAATATTTTTAAAAGAGTAACCGTGGAGCTTCTTGCCAGCTCTCCTTAGGAAACGACAAATTGGAAAGTGCACCTAGCTCCTTATGACGTTTCCTAAGTGATTAGGTTTATGTGAAATAAAAGATTTTGATTTTTAAATTGGTCATCGCTGTAATCTGTTCACCTGAAGACAATGTTTTGGAATTAAGGCTCGTACACACTGGCGCGATAACGCGGGCGCGACAAGCGTAGCGCTGCCCGTCGCGCCCGCGATTTCGCGCCAGTATGTACGAGCCGTTAGCCGTATTTAGGTTTAAATCCATACCAGAAAAAAAAAAACACATCCATACAGATTTTGGAGAAGTAGACAAAAAAAAACTGACCGAAATTTTGCAGCAGAGTTCGCGGAATATTTGTGACGAAAAGGGCGTCGATTAAGGTATTGGATCACTTGTCACATACATGCACTTTTGCAATCCTTAAAGCTGATTGCTACACGAAGCACACCTCGTGTGAGGTATGCTATACCTATAAGTGGCTTCCGAAAGGGGAGAATATCAGAATAAGTAGGTACCTTACGCGGGTCTTTATGTGTTAAAGAAGGCGTGACATGCAGCTACGCGTCCAAGCACCTTCATGCATTTTTGTTTGTGTGTAATTATCATTATACACGCGTTGATAAAGTCGTTAGTGAATAACTTGTGTGCCCAAAACGGCCCCGACTTACGGTCTGTTGTAGGTCGTGAGTTCGATTCCAGACAGTTGTTTTACTTTGTGTAAATCATTTCATCACCACTGCTCACAAAACGGTGATGGAAAACATTGTGAGGAAACCGGCATCTCCTACACCCGAAGAAATGTGGCATCTACCAACCCGCACTGGCCCGCGTGGTAGATTATAGTCCGCAGTGGGAACATTATGGGCTAATTAAGTATGCTTACCACAAATTATTACAAAATTGTTTTAACCCTGAATAGAGTAAAGTTCGGAACTTCTCCAGTTTTTTTTTTTAGCCTATCGTCTGAAGGACCTTGAAGGAATGCTGTTCGTTTATGACTAAGTAAAAATATACTTAGGGATTACAAAACAAACAAGAGTCGTAAAGACATTTTGAAAACCCTATTATACTCGGAGAGGCTGAGTTAGTTATAGTGCACGGATATGTAAACATTGGCATGTTGTAATAACAGCCTATGATTCCATTCGTTTAGGGTTCCAATCAATTGTTCATGCATGTCTTGTTCACTCTAATCTGTTAGGTAGGTACCTATTGTTGAAATAAGGCCGGGGAAATGCAAAATAGTCTATACTATTAGGTAATATTGCATTTGCAGGCCCGGATAGGCTTGCAATATGAAGGTTGTCCCAACTTAGCAAGAAAAAAAACGTCTGTTTTTTCAAAAGATTGGCAAAACATCTACAAATGAGAACACCAACTGCATTGGTGGAGTCGCTGCAATCACAAATCAAAGAAATCGATTTGCAATAGCAGCAAAACAGGCGATCCTGTGATCATAATCTTGCAGATTTCACTTTCTACTCAGAACAAAGTATCTAATATTGTGTATAACTAATATCTAATCGGCATACAATCAGATATTTTGACAGCGGCCTAATAAAAGTAGGACGCTTCCGTCCGATTATAGGCAGCACAAATTTACAGTGTGAACCACTCAGTTTCCTAGTATCGTTCGTACTCACGTATGTTAGACTAAGAACACACTTTTTCCGATTATTATGTCGCAAAAGCTCGATACATATCATGGCACAGAACCCATTCACACCGATTGTAATATTTACCCACTTACGTCAGAACAATAGCAGGCATGTATGGGAACATGCTTAATGTAAATATTTTGACATAGAGGCACGATTATGTACCTAAAACATAGGTAGCGATTGTTTTACCTACACTATGATAATATTCCCTATTGTCATTCCTGAAATGTACTTAATAATGATACTTAAAGTTAATGCATTAATGTTTACGATACTTGGATCCACACCATTGTTTCTAACGATCAAAACTTTTTAAAAGAAGGAAAGAAAACAACCGACTTCATAAAAGGCACTACAAATTTTAAAATACTTAACTTTAATTTCAGAAGTCGGTGGCAAATAACGAAAATACAAAACCAAAGACACCGACTAAACGAAACGAAAAAGTTTTTATTTATGGCTTTTTAGTGGGTCGGTTTGTAATTTATCTAAGTTACAATAGCCTAATGGCAACTGCTCATCACCTTTCGATGCAGGGACGTTAATTGTTGAGGAGTTCTCCTAGTACTTCACCATCAGCACCACTTCACGATAATATTAAGCATTGTGACTAGCATAAATTGCTTGGCAACTACCTATATTAAAGTAATCGATGGCCATTTGTGGTCTTTATCATCAGTTCCACGTCACCAAATGTGGCTTTCCGAGAGCAAATGCACAAGTTACTACAAAAAATACCCAAATCGCTATAGGTGTGCCTATAATATTTGAAGAGTTCCCTCGATTTCTCTAGGATCCCATGATCAGATCCTGACTTGATGACAATGGGACCACCTGGGTGGTATACCCTTTCAAACAAAAAAAGAATATTTCAAATCGGTTCATACATGACGGAGTAGAGGTAAAAACATAAAAAAAAAAAACAATTTCAATAACCGATGAAAAATTTCTATGTAGGCTCAGAATGGTCTACTGAATACGTGGTAACCGTTTTCGCGTCGATGTCCCTGCCACCCCGTATTTAGATTACATACCTACATTTTTATAACCGGGGAAACCCTGTAGTAGTTGCCCGGTTTTCATTCGTGGATCTTTGACAGTCGTTACGGGTAGTCAGAAGCCTGAAAGTCTGACAACCAGTCTTACCAAGGGGTATCGTATTACCCAGTTACTGGGTTGTGGAGGTCAGATAGGCAGTCGCTCCATGTAAAGTACCGGTATTCAGCTGCATCCGGTTAGACTGGAAGCCGACCCCAATATAGTTGGGAAAAGGCTAGGCAGATAGATAGGTATGTACTAGTTAATAGCTTGTATTTTCATTTTACATAATTAATAGCGATTTTCTTAGATGTTTTGAGCAATAACAACGACTTAAAAAAAGCTGAAGCGTTAATCGACTTTCGTTGGTGACTGTATCTAATGTGAGTAAATAAATAATAAAATTGTTCAAGGCACAAGATAGCTGGACAGCTACAACAACTTCCTTCGCTTGTTCATCCACTCATTGTCTCACTGTTTGTAAACATATAACGGCCAATTTATCACACAATGAACTATTGTTTACCTCAGATTATTAGGTATTGCCTAAACCCAATTACGACATTTACCTTTTGCAGGTATGTAACTAAGCTATTTCTGAAGGCATCCGTTAAATATGCAAAGACTTTTCAGCTATTGCTTTAGTTAGATGATCGCATGCATGAGTTTTACTGTAATTTTTAGTGCTTTAAACACGAATGGACAGTTAATAGCATAACGTTGGGCTGTGGTGGTATTAACTGATGTTAATTCCTGCCCAAACATCTCAGCTAAACTACTTACATAATAAAAATGTAGAGTCGGTAGTTGACTTAATAATTATTATTTTAAGACGGAAGGTATGCTTTCTCTAATCTTTTAACAAATACTTACTCAGTAGGTACCTTCCTTTTTTTAAATCGATAATTGTATCATGACAAAACAAATCCGAATTATTATATAGGTAGGTATAAACAACACCTCTAAGCTCAGCTTTTCACAAAAACATTAGTTAGATGATTCAATGATTACCTAATAACACATATTCAAAATTAAAATACCGCGTGTTTTAATAGTCTTTCACAGATTCACCGACATAAATAATGAACAGCATTTAAACTGCAATTGTTTTTGTGTATAAAAACGTTAACAAGTGCTAAATCCAATTGCCGTTTTTACTGTAATACACACGCAATTTACTGTAATAACTTTATTATTTTATTAACAAATCACTGCACGAATGATCTTTCATAGTATGAAATAGCACTGCACTGTGTACCTGTATAGTGTATAGCGGAGCGTGGCGGTGCGCCGGTAGCGGGAACGCGTACGATCGGTCGCAGCACGTGTTCAATCACAAATTCGCGAGCTACACAGGGGGGCGAAGCGTGTCACGGTGCGCCGCTTACGACCTACACTGGAAGAGAACCTTCGCACTCGCACCGATTTTACTCGCCCCTCTACACAACATAACACCTTAAAAGTAAAAGTGGTCGATCCCGAAGGCGTGGCAGCTGGCCAGCCAGCAGCCGTGACTCGGCATTGCCCACACCATTATTTTATTATCAAGGTGCGTGATTGGCAATCGTGATAGCTGCTATCACGCTTGCCAATCACACATTTTAATCAGGAAATGTCAAGATCATATTTTTGGTAGCCAATAAGTCTCCCCGTAACAAAATCAAGGCTTACCCAAGTAAACCATTTATAGCCGGCCTTGTTTACTTATAATTATCTAGGCTTCATGTCTATTGTCTATGCTGTAATAATATTTTATAGGTCTAATATGGCCGGATTTCATGGACATGTGTCAACTACTAACCATTTTATTTTTCTTGTACCCGCACGGGTACATATACCATTAGTTTATAATAGGAAGTATTATTAACCAACTTCAACAATGAGGAGGTTCTCAATTCGACTGTATGTTTTTTTTTTAATGATCTGATTTGATGGTTCTTTTTTCTTCAGAGGTGGTCCCATATGAATTTTATCGAAATTGATTTACCGCTTTTTGAAAAAATCAACAAACACTAAAAACACAGATGACGTTTTGGTTTGTGGTTCCCTTCAGCAAAAGTTTCGATGAATTTTGTTACCTCAGAACTCCGGTCGTTTATAAATCGATTTGTATTTTATAACATCCAGTTTTGATACTGGGATCCATGAGGAATTGAGGGAACTCCTCAAATATTATAGGCATATATATATACCAGCGATTTTTGTATTTTCATCAACGAGTCAAGAAGTGCCATTTGGTTAAGTGTAACTGATGAAGAAGACCACAGATGGGCACCGGATCGCCTCAATGATAAGTATTTCACGGGTGTTGTTAAGCGACTATGATGAAGCAAATTTAAATAACTGCAGTGCTATTCTGTAACCATGTCACCGTGAACACTTAGGTGAAGTGAGCTGTCAGTCCACATGATGCAAGGAATTGACACTATTGGCCGCTCACTTCACTTACGTTTTCACGGTGAGATTTTAACAGAATAGACCGGCTGGTTCGGATCAAAATGCTACCATCAAACGAGGGGCAATTCCCATATTTTCGCATTCGCATCTCATTCGCAATCTGTCAAAAATACAATCAATTTACCAACATTTTTGACAAGTTTGACAGATTGCGACTTGAATGTGAACGTTTTTTTAATTACGAGAATTGGCCTTCTGGTCTAATGATGACGCCGGAAGGTGGGCACCGGAACTCCGTAATAAAATAATGTATTGTAGCCGTATTTGCGCTTATTGGAGTTGTCACCAGAAGCACTCTGGCTATAAATTGTTCTTAATCGACTTCGAATAAAAAGGAGAATGTTCTCAATTCATCGATGTAGAGATCCACTTAGTGTATGTTGATAATGTTATAAAACTTCCTGTCACTATTGTTTACATAGCAAGTAGTGCTATACTAATTGGTGTGGGGTATACTAATTGGTGTGGGGTATCACAACTAAAAAGTGATAAATAAAAATCTATATAAAAAACTACTTACAAAAAAAAAAAAAGTGAAAAATTACTTTAATTTCGATGGCGAAAAGCGAAAACACCGACACCGACACCAACTTTCGAAATTAAAATTACATACATATCATCACGCCTTGTTTCACGCCATTTCGCCAGTTATGGTTAAGTCCCATGTAATAGGAGGCGAGCCTATTTGATAGAAAACCCAATAACATTCCGGACCTCATGCTCAGCAGTAGTGCTTGCGTTTTAAATTAATATTATTTCTCACTTTTTGTGTTTTTTTTTTGGATGTCGGTTGATATTGTTGTAAAAAAGTATTTTAATAATTAGAAAATATGTAGAACTAACTATCGGGTTAGGGCAACCCATAATGATAGATTTAAGGTGTTTTAATAAATAAATAAATAAATAATATTTTATATTGGTCTCATGTAAGTGCTGGGAAGACCGCTAAGCATGCTCAACACCGTCTACCAGGCGGAGTGTGTGGGCATCATACAAGCGGTCCATGCCATAGAAGCCCGGAGAGTTACGGACTTTCACATACGCATACTCTCCGATAGTGCCTCAGTCCTCCAATCCCTGGGAAAGAAATATATTACCTCTAAACTTATACTAGAATGTCACAATGCACTAGAACGCTTATCAGTGTCTAGTCGCAACAAGGTGACACTGCAATGGATAAAAGGACACAGCGGGTCGATGGGTAACGATGCGGCGGACGAACTGGCTAGGAGAGCATCCGGCACACCAGTCTGTGGGCCCGAGCCCATTGTACCCATCCCCTTCAACCAAATACGCAGGTGGCTACAGGAGGTCACCCATACACAAGCAGTGAACTGGTGGACCTCGGCACCGGGCTGCAGACAAGCCAAGGAAGCTATGCCCACCCCGGATAGCAAGTTAACCAGGCGTCTTCTACGCCTGGACAGGGACGGCCTGCGCCTGGTGGCGGGGACCATCACAGGACACTGCTCACTAAATAAACACTTCCACACAATGGGCATAACGGACAGTCCTCTGTGCAGGGCGTGCATGGAGACTGAGGAAACCGTTGCGCACGTGCTCTTCGAATGCACGGGCGTCACCCAGATCAGAACAGAAACCCTTGGATCACCCTTATCTTACACAGACGTTCTTAACAGACCAGGAGCTTTAATTAACTTCTGGAGGGAGGTGGGCTGGTTGGAATAACCACCGCCGGCCGCCATGGCCCACGCACAATGGTCCACTTGAGGACTAAGTGCGGAAACCATAACCCCTAACATAGAACATAGATAGAGTGCTGGGAATAAAACTTTTTAAACCGATTACTAAAAATATAAGTTAATTAAAAACTTAAAATTGTATTGTTAGGTTCGCTTACAAAGATAGCAAGAGCCCTGAAAAAAAATCCTACTGTATCCAAACAGAAATATTTTATAACGTTCTATTTCCTATTGTATCGTTTTGGACCCGAGTTAATGGTAATAATATGTCATATTAATCAACATTCTGTCAGTACAATTAGGTATTTAATAGTGATACTATCGTCTTTAACTTTTGTATAAAGTATACATCCTTCCTAATTGAAAAATTCGTTATCAGCCTCCACGCTAAACTGAACACTAAAATTAGGCAGCAATAGGGCCATTAAGCAGGTATCAATAATGATGGAAGATAATGAAACAAGTGATTATTACGGCGCTCGCGCAGTGTTTGCAGTACATACTTACCTAGGTAGGTAGTTACTAAGTAAATGCCGCAACTATGTGGTAGCTCCACGAACATAGGTTCCCAGGCAGCACACAATTGCCGCTTTTTGTCCTCGATCGATATAATGCCAGAGTATTGGAGACTGTGAGAGCAAACAGGAAACATGAGCCCAGCCCTATGTGTCGGAAGAGTTAGCTCATGTTCTTGCAAAAACAATTAGAGCGAAACGGAATTCGGCTCCTATCGATTTACATTTTATCTTAATTTCGTAACTCTATCCAACCATGTTGAAAAAACATGTAAGTATCATGTGTTGGCAATAAGTGATATGGATTAGGTAAGTTAAACAAAATAATGACGAATATGAAATTATTTTTACTTAAGTATTATAATGACTAATTATAAAACAATGCAAAAATTGTATGTTTCTCCGAAATCATACTTTCTACGTTAGCAATTTAATTCAATGTGCGAAGTTCTCCGCCCAATAATTTATGTGTCTGACATAGTCACAAAGAATATTTGAAACTGCGCTACATTTTTGATCATATCGATCGTATCAAAATGGTGCTCAATATATTAAAAGTTTTTATATTCATTTTGTGGAAAATAGTCGTGTTGGATGGTCACTTGAAGAATTTAGCTTGGAACGGAGGGCCGTTGCACCTGCAATGTGAATACGGAGCGAATTTGTGGATGAGTAGTGAATACGTGAAGGAAAACGTGATCGCTGTGAAGACATTACCATATAAAGATGATATTTACGTCATCACGCCAAGGTATGAAGGGTCAATTACTTAACCTCCTTACTGTAGATCAGCAGGCAGACCTGGAGCAGTTGACTGCTGTGCACTTTACCACCATATCTACTAGTGCAAAGTGCCAAAAAATACTATTGTATATTATCTTTTCGATTAACTTCTAGGAATAAAAATAAACTTGGAAGAGCCACTTCCTGGACAGAGGACCTCAAACATATTTCTTTGTAAAATAGTTACTACTTTAGACTAAAACAATGTGTAGGTGTAATCTTGTAATTACATAAACTGGTAATTGGCCTAAATTGACACCTGAAATAGTTGGTACCTAATGTTTCAAAGACTCGTGACATTAAACATTTTATTTATTAAGAGGCACAGGCTGCCGAATATTACGATTTTTAGGGTTCCGTACCCAAAGGGTGCCAAACGGAACAGTAAGCCTCCGCTCTCCGTCCGTCCGTATGTCCATCTGTCTGTAAGCGGACTGTATCTCATGAACCGTAACAGGTAGACAGTTGAAATTTTCACAGATTGTGTATTTCTATTGCGGCTATAACAACAAATAATGAAAATAAAATAAGGTGAACAATTAAAGATAGTCCCGATACAAAAGCGTGTTTTATTTACTAAAGTATTTAAGAAAATATGTAGTGTTAAATATGGTGGTACGGAACCCTTCGGGTGCGAGTCCGACTCGCACTACCCGGTTTTTTTTAATTATAATCTAATTCGATGTCACAATAACTTCATTTGTTTGATGTAAGTAATTGTAGTTCTCCATATACAGAATGAAGCAAGGTGTTCTGGCGACACTTTGGTTGATCATACGCGAGAAAAACGGTGTGGAACTTCAGCCCTACCCAGAGCTACGAGACCACAAACTTAGTGACTGCAATGCCATACAAAATGCTGTAGACTTCTATTTGGATCATCTTGTAAGTATTATTATAAGTAGGAAAAGACTGCTAAATTGGAGGCCCCATCCTTTATGAGCGGAATTATAAAAAGGTCAATTTTCAGCAGATAATACTCAGTTCATCTATGACGAAAGCGATAATATAAACTGCAACATAGTACAAATAAAATATTCAATTTTCGTATCAAGAGATCTAGTTAATGAAGATGGATGTGAGGCCTCGTTTTTGCTTTGCTCGGGACACCGTATAGCTCGCCGTCCCGTGCTACGGCCACAGCATAAGACGGAATCCCGCTATTAGAGTGATTTTAATTAAACTAGACGGCTTCGCCGCGACATTATAGCCAATTGCAGTAACTCAAATCTACATCCGATTGAATCCGATTATTAAAAAAATTGCAATCGTTTTTCCCGTCACACAATAGCCTTAGTAGGTAGGTACCTACTTATTGTTAGTAAGCATTGTTGTAATACCTGCAATCTCATCTACATTTATTATTATCACTATAGGTATTTATCTAGATATTTCCGAAGAAAGGAACAACGCATAGGTACTATGATCCTTGACATGTCACAGTAGAGTTTAACTCGGAACGTGGAAAGGCATTGTATTATTGGTTTCCATAATCAATTCAACTATTGTTATGCAATAGAAATAAAAGTACCTACGTATGTGTTTGCTCCAACAATGAGAACGGCTAGAGCGGGCGCGGGCTCGACCTCATGAACACAAATCGCTCCCAAACATATTTTGCACGTAGATAATTGTTTCATTGAACACTAATTAATCACTCTGTTTCGTTGCGTAAGGCCATTTATTATATACACACATGCATGATTACTTGATTGCGCTTCAGGCTATTTTGCATATTTAATCGGAGGCAGCCAATATTATTTTCAGCCTTCTTCTTCTAAACAGTTTCAGCCTTCATAATGTAAGTTTGATAAGTCATTCTCACATTGCAGGGACACCGAGATTGCACGCGCGTAGCACAGGCCACGTTACGTAGTATATGTCACGTAGTACATGCCAAAGCAAAAGCCGTGTAGCACAGGCCGCGTAGCATACGACGCGTAGCACAGGCCGCGTAGCATACGACGCGTAGCACAGGCCGCGTCGCATAGGCAGCGTAGCACAGGCCGCATAGCACCGGCCGCGTAGCACAAGCCGAGTAGCACAGGCTTAGTACGACAGGCCGCGTAGAAAAGGCCGCATAGCACGGGCCATTAGTACTGGCCTCAGATTCACTGAAACGTGTTGCATACGGATATTTTTGATTCGAAAATGTCCGTATGCACCATGTAACTATGCAGATTTACCTATACATTGCGATCCTAACAGTATCTACTACAACACTGCTGGTATAGTAATGAATGATATCAACGTTCTGCAGTTGTATCTAACCTTACATTTGGCCCAGCTTTTTAAGGAATGAAGTCAACGGAAACAGCAGCTAGCTTTGCTTGTGCGCTAACGATAATAACATAAAATTGCGAATTTGTTGTTCGATATTTCCCAAGCGAGATGAATTGGTGATTACCTACAGCTGGTGGCAATAAATTTTATTACTTAGGTGCTTTGTTAAGAAAAACATTTAATGTAACATTTTAAAATGCTTTGTTCCACAGGGAAAGCTGTGGGTATTGGACACAGGCATAATTGATACGCTAACAAATCCTAAATGCACGTGCCCGCCGAAGGTAGTTGTTATCAACCTACTCCTAGGAAAACTGATCAAGCGCATCGATATCTCCTCTATCTTGGAAGCTAACTCCTTGCTACAGA
This sequence comes from Eupsilia transversa, assembly GCA_914767815.1. Taxonomy (NCBI): domain Eukaryota; kingdom Metazoa; phylum Arthropoda; class Insecta; order Lepidoptera; family Noctuidae; genus Eupsilia; species Eupsilia transversa. Next base: position 8,039,395 of record OU611880.1, read on the forward strand.
ACATCGTCGTTGAATATGGCTTAGGAGGCAAGACTTTCATGTAAGTAGCTCTCTACTCCCTATTACCTACTTGGTATAAAATTATTTAATTGTAAGGATTCGATAATTAATTGCCTAAATGTATAGTTACGTAACGAGCAAAGCCGAATAATTAGTAAGCCAATCAAAATCAAAGCAAAATGAAATCGATTTAGGCCTTAAAATAGTTTCGCATTCCAGCTGGACACCAAATTATGTAGGTAGGTACCTACCTGCTACTTATGTGATTGCTAAAATGGTCCACCGACTGGCATGCCTGACCTACCTCTCTATCCAATTAATTTGCCTAGGTAAGTCTAATAAATACCTAAATATTAGAAGTCAGATCCGCATTATTTCAAACCCTGTCTAAGCGAAATCGACACTAGCACGATATTTTGCAATACCTACATCATGCCTATAGATATTATTATTGCGACAATAAAATAAGACTTATAGTAATGAATGTCACAACGTTTCGAGGGGTTGTAATAACATCATAGTGCGCTTGAAAATAGGTATGTAGGTAGGTACTCTAATTAGGAAAGGCGAATCTATCAGATTACATCTTCACTTTCGTAACTGTAACAAACTTCGGTAAAAAAATCCGTCCGACTGTGATATACCTATGACAAATCATACCTACATACATCAGTGCCCTATAAATAGTCCAGTGGTCGGCAAACTAATTATTGAAATAGTCCATAGACCCAAATATCAATACTATAACGACTAAGGCTTCATGATGACAGCCAATCCTTTGTGTCCAAACCAATGATATTCTAATAAACAGATATGTTATACACGTACAAAACAACAGAAAAAAGTGTTCCCCGCCGAGCGGCACACTCGTAAGCGTGTGTGGCTCAGACTAAACGCAATATTTCCCAATTGGGTACTTTTCTAGTCTTCACTTTTTGCGCGCTCATAACATATCTGTTTACTAAAACATCATTGGTCCAAACTGTATCAACAAAACACAAATATATCTTTGTAAATATATATTTCGGAAATATATCTTTGAAACATAAAATACAATAAACGTAGATATTATGAGCCGATTTTTCAATCATTATACAGAAACTTTTACCTGAAGAATAAATGTGACGTTTTGACAGATTGTCCATACAAAAACTGTCAAAATGACAAACCTATTCGTCGGCTAAATCTAGTTATCTGGCAATTGAAAAACCGAACCTATTCCTATTCCTTTAGTACGCGGAATAGGTTATTATATTATCTACCTACGTCTATTGTATTTTATAATGGATTTCCGCCAAGTCACGCCAGAATCAATTAACTATCTTTGAAATATAGTTTGAATTTTGAATAAAACTTGATAATTTGAATCAGAAGTAGGTACGCAGAAGTAGGAGACCCGCTAAGTGTGGCTCCTACTTCTGGGTGGTTTAAAAAAAAACCACGAAGGGGACGACCCCCTTGGATCCTATCCTGTCCGAGTCGGGGTGCCCCAAGTCCCGAGCTCGCTTCGCTCGCTCTTACATCCTAAATTCTCCTAGTATCTATATCTATACTTATAATAAATCTGTAGAAGTGAAAATTCTGTACATTGAAAATATCAAAAAAATAAATGGCAGGGGGTGTTACTAGACCGACACCGAACCCAAATATGTGATTAAATATTTTTTTGTCTGTCTGTCTGTCTGTCTGTCTGTTTGTTCAGGTATCACGCAAAAACTACCGGTTCGATTACGATGAAACTTGGTATAATTATTCTTTAATATCCTGGGCACCACACTGGGTACTTTTTATCCCGGAAAAGTATCCTATCCTACGGTTGGGGGGTGTCAAAGTTTGTATGGAAGAATTTTAACGCGCTGTCCGATTAACTCGAAACTCAATATTTATACTTAAACCCAAAAATTAAGAATAACGTGTATCAGGATTTTTAGAAATTCAACCCCTAAGGGGGTAAAATAAGGGATGAAAGTTTGTATGAAAAATCTTATTCCTTGAGGTAATAAACATGAAACTTCGCACGAAATAAATTATAAAGTTTGTAGCTTTTTGTTTTTCTAAATTACGTCCTAAAGGGGGATTGGGGGGTGTCAGTGTTTGTATGGAAGAATTTTAACGCGCTGTCCGATTAACTCGAAACTCAATGTTTATACTTAAAACCCATGGGGATGTATGGGGTAATTTCCGACACTCACGCGGGCGAAGCCGCGGGCAGCAGCTAGTATCTAATAATATTGCATTTTGTACCGATCCCTTCGACATAATTTGTACCTTTTAATCCGATTGGGGCGGTCAACAATTAATATTAGTCGCCATGTCATTATTTATATCTAGTACCTATCGCCTATGATTTCAAGTGGCCCTGTATTTAGTTTTGATAATTCCTTGTATTTTGAAACTCATCTAATATAATAATTATTGCTAAAATATTTAATCGCGGCCAAGTTATTTTTTTAGTAGCAAACAGTTAGTCGCCCTAATTGTTGTCGCCTGGAAAATAATTAGCCTTAAAATATTCATGGACAGTTAGACATTGCCCTACGAAAACGCAATATCTGCACCTTGTGAAGAGAATCCGTGATGTTTTGACAGACCTACTAAATTGCAGGGACAGACATGAGTGAAGATTTTTTAATAGACGTAAGTAAGGAATGCTAGAAAACGTCGGATTGTTTGTAATATTATAGTGTCAGCTGCAGTTAAAATTGCATGTTTTACGACAACCGTCCTCTAGATATACATCCGACGCGTCGCGTGGAGCAATCCTTGTGCATGAGATCTCGTCGGGGGCCGGGTGGTCGGTGGTGGCGTGTGGTCCTGGCACTGGGCTGCAGATCGCAATGGTGAAACGGATGGCGCACACCGTCCTGATCCTGGTTAGGCTTCACTACCCGGGGATCATTGAGTTAGATACCACTGCTTTACGAAGGAGGGATTCCCTTGCGCCGCTCACAGGTGGGTAAATACGTAGGTACCTACTATTTTCTACATTTACACAAAAATATTCAATATTCTTGTTTTCATTGGTATCTATTTCATGTAGTCAGATTAGAGTTGTTTTAATTTAACGGATCTACATCTTTTCTAGTTATCATTGCTTAAGTAGGTAGGTACCTACCTATTATTTATGATTTCCAATAAGTGCAATACTTACCTAATTTAAAACTTATTTGTTGTCAGTATTCGGGGAGCACAGCAAGCCAGTGGTGTTGCTGGGTGCAGACGGCTCCCACGTGTATCTACGTCACACGGAGTGTTCAGACGTGCTGGTGTGGAACACACGCGAAGCTTACAACTCGTCGCGACTCGACAATATACACTCCGCGGGCCCGCGACTCACCACCACTGCTGTAGCTGCTGATCCATTGAAACATGTACTGCTAGTCCTCGATTCTAACTATCTAGATACTCTTCAAGGGAATTCACCGACATATCATAAGATTACTTTCGTGAACAAAAAATTTCATTGAATAATTTATTCGGTACCTACTACCCCACTCCATCAGAACTGAAGTTACATAAGTACAGTTTTTTTTTAAGTTCCTTTGCTCCTTTAAATGAGAAGCTCATGAAAGGTGACTTCAAACGGTAGGTATGCATTCATACCTTACCAACAGAAAAATACAAATTAGGTACCTATTACCAATGTTAACCAGTTGCACTCAGAATTCAAATATTGGTTGTACTTATCTTCGTAATATAATCACTTGCCTCCTTCTACACCGATTTACCTAAAAGTATGATTCCGAACAAAGCGCGCTGCGCAACTTTGCGGCGTCACATAGCTGTCGTGCTCGGAAGGAAATCTCATATAGGTAAACCTACAGAAAATGTATGGGGACCGGCAGCCGGTCTATTCTGTAAACATCTTACCGTGAAAACAAGGTGAAGTGAGCTTTGGGTGAGCTGTCAAATTGTGTCAATCCCTGTGGAATGACGGTCACTTCACGCTCACTTCACCTACGGTTTCACGGTGAGGTTTTTACGGAATAGAGTGGCAGTAGTGACGTGGCAGCACCGCCGCGTGCAGCGTTGTTCGGAATCATACCTTCATACCTAATGGGTACTCATTTTGGTCGTATATAATTTCACACACAATTTTGGTTTCCATATTAGATTCCTAGTCTAGGCATGTACCTACATGGGCATTGGGCGATAGGAATCGGATGTTAGTACCTAGTAGGTATTTTTGTCAATTGTTAGTCATTCTTGTGGACCCATTGAACTTGTTGCTTTTATTTAGAATGAAGATGATTGCACATTGAATTTTTTATCGCCCGATATGGTTTGATTGCCAAATGATACAAATATAAAGACTACAGCACTAATTTTATGTTATGTAACTGAATAATACAGCCTTCCTTTTAGTTCGCTAGAATTAAGGTCGAATATGCAAAGTGCATTATTCACCACCTAGATAGTGCATGTACCTATATCCTAATAATAGCTATCCGGAATCAATTTGGCTGTACAGCATATAACATGTACAGACGAACAATAATTTATCAAGTTCGTTCAAGGTAGGCACCTTTCGATACCGTTGTCTGCTATTTCGGCTCACGGTTTAAGATATGCTGTCCGTGATCAAACAAGGTGTTGTTTTAAATCCTTGTTAGTGTTGGCAAAGTAGTATACTTCTATAAACAAAAAATATGGAAAGGTCCTTGTTGGTCCTTATACAGCGATTCCCACGCTAACCGTATTGACACACATTGTATCAGAAAGGTATGGTCATTTTTATGAATGTGGTAGATAGATCATCAATTTGAACAACTTTCTCCATGTTACCAACATCGTAATCACAAAAAAAATATGAACTGTCCCATAAAAACCTTCAATATCTACTCGAACCAATCAATGTAGGTACGCGGCACATGATTTGTAGGGATAAATAAAACTTTTCGACTGTGGACATAACGCTTATATTTTAACATAACATGGTGAAATTAAAATAAACATCTTTAAATTAAAACAACGAACATAATACAAATATTTGGAGGTCGACCCATGCGACATTATATTCAAAATCAATATATCAAAGTTAAAAAATGGTTGCTTGATAGATTAGAAAACGGCCTTCTTTTTATATTACAGTAAGTTTTATTTCGTCTTCTAAAAGCACTGGTTTCAATAAATATGAACATTTAAAGATTCCAGCATAAATATTGATTTACTAATTATATTATGTATATTTTTCTATATCGTTAGTGTGAACACAAATCATTTTACACATATTTCACGGGTCGGTACCTCCAAAGACTTAAAAATAAATTAATCTGCGATCAAAGTTGAGAGCCAGACATTTATACTTATAATTAATAACATAATCAACTTTCCAATAAAACAAAATTAGCATAATCTTTTAAATTAAGCACTACGGCATGTATCCAGAAACATTTCAGCATTGAACCAATTATTTATCACATTAAAGATTGACCTTCGTTTTGTTGACCTATTTAAAAACCACCGAAAAAATTAAGCTATAAAACATTATAGAAATCAGTTTCAAGTAATAATCAGTAATTAAAAATATCGCAACAAATGAAACAGGACTTTTAATTTTTATACAGGTTAAATTGTAATCTTTATTATTCTAATCAATGCTAGAAATGTCACTGAACTGTCTCATAATAAGATTTGTATCCTGATAAAGTAAATGGATCACAGGTACCTCGTTTAGGCCACGTTACAGTACAGGCTAACACAGATAACGCACTAGGCGGAAGATAGCTGCTCATTTGCCAGTCGGCATACCAAGCCCCTTCGTAATGCGATATCTGTCTCATTAACAGTAATATAACAAAAAAATGTCTTTTAATAAAAGTCAATTTCAATCAAATAAATTAATCAAAATCATCACGGTAAAATGCATAAAGAAATTCAAAATTATGTGCATTTACGAAAAGAATAATATTTTTTATATTTACAAAAAGTCGTTTTAATCCAAATTCAAATATCAGTTTAGGTAAATAATAGCAAATCGCGTCTAAAAAAATACATAAATCCCACGTTATATGTACAATATTTGTGAATAGAAAATATTTAATAAATCACAATGATCTCACGTACTCCTTGCAAGTGGCATTATTAAAAATCATGCTAGACAAATATCCAACATAAATCTCATCGCATACGTTATCTATAAGTTATTCAAGTTTTACTTATACATGTAATATTTCACTTACACATATGTATATCGTAATAGCTGTACAAATATTAAACTTTAGTCACAGTGTACACAGCAAAATGTATTTAATTTATGTTCAATTTTAAAATCACAACATCTCTAGGGCCAAGGCACAAATGTGATTACTTATAACGCCCTCTAGTTACTTTCATATAATTCAAGTTATTCGTTTTTATCTATAGATTGTACGTTACTTATTATAGGTACATGATGAATATTATTTTATATCAATAAAGAAATGAAACAAAAATCTAAATGTAAGAGGGCATGATTTGTCCTATTTGTTCAACAAATATTTTGTTGACTATGAATTTAGAATTGACAATAATGTTAAACAAAATCTGTAAGGCCTCATTACCTCATAAACGATGCCTGAAAAGCTTGATAAAGATAATATCCCGATGTAGAATACAGAACAGTGCCGCTACGCCACGTTACTAGCATTACTACCGTACTTATGGAGCAAGTAGTGCGTCTGTGTTATTTACAGAATAATTGCCAAATGAAAAACAAGATAAGACCAATACCAGTGAAACTAACATTTGTAGTACCTACGTACTTTTTTTTTTTTTTGAAAGTTCATCTAAATAATCACTTTCGACTCTAATTAATTTGATTAAATATCGTTAATGATAAAAAATATTTACTTATTATAAAGTCTATCAGCGGTACTGCGACGTTCGCTCACTTCGGGATATAACCTTAACAAAGACAATCAACAGGTAAGTTTAGTGTAAGTCGTTCGCGTATTGGCTTATAGAATATGAACCATAAACTTTAAATGAGCATGAGTGAACTCAAGGATGCAAGGAAATAAATAAATTACAGACACTATGTTAAAAGCCTCTGCTATAATATTGCTCTATAAAAAAATTGGGCAAATGTTACTTAAGCACAAATGAACTGTCAACTACACGAAATCCTCAGATCTAAGTTTGAATAGAAAATAAATAAGGAGCAGAACCCTAATTGCGTAACACACGATCAATCCCAATCTTTTACGTTTTCAGTTCAACAACATTCATTGCGTTATTTACGTTGCTGAGCAGACAAATTTTCGAACATATGAAGCAATGGATTAGCAATATCCTTCAAAATGATTCAGATTATGATCGATCGTGTGTTACACAATTAGGGTGCCGGTGTGTAAAGTATGATATTCTTCAGACCTCATCTGTTGCTCTCATGTGGATATTCGAGTTTTCCAAACAGCAGACTTCTCTCCTGTAAATATGATGTAGTTATATAGATACATGGAATATGTACATAACAAACTTGAATTTGGAAACGAATGTGCCACAGTGTCATTCAGTACCCTGATTTCCTTGATAATATTATAATAATGTTATATAACATGTGTCATAAATTCATAATCAATAAAAACAAGCAAATCATTATAAAACATATCTACAACATGGCAATGTGAATATATGATTACTAACCTGTCCTATGAGATTCTCCTGCGACATGATTGGTATGCCTAGGAACAATGAACTTGGACTCCTGGAACATTGACAACATTAAATCTTCGGTGGTGGGATGATATTCGACTTCGTTTATACTAGCTACTAATGGAGAACTCTCATAGTTCCTGTTTGTGTCCCGGGTCGTAGGCGTGGGGCCGGTGCAGCGAGTGGGGTAGTCCACGGAGCGCGGCCGGCGCGTGTCCACTGGAGTCATCTTGGGATTCACGTGGACGTCTTTGTGGATATATGGCTCGAGAGACACGCTCGTTTCGTTTTCGTGTTCGCTTGTGTCGTCAGTAGCACTATTCCCGTTCACTTCGACTATCAGTGGTCTTTGAAGCGTCGGCGACTGCACCACGGAAGTTGTGTTGTGTATAACGGTCACACACACAGTGTGCTTTACTGGAGACGTGACTTCACTAATGCTATCATCGGGAAGACTGGCAACACTTCGGGACAGTGAGGGGCTGTGTGTGAGAGCGGTGATATCGGATTCTGAATCCGGCTCGTTAACAGGCGGTTCAATTTTAACTTCTTCAATGACGCTCTCTTCTTTAACCTCACTTAGTTCGTTTACAGTTTCAGTCGTTCGTTTCACGTACTTAGGCATACGCAACGCCCAATGGCCGTTGTGGTCGTCAGAGGAACATGAATGTGTAACAATTGGTTTTTTGCGCTTATAAAAAAGCATATAAGCGGTATTATTAACTAATTCACTGTATGCATTTTCATCGTCGACTGGTGTAACTTTAGAATCATCGAATTTGTACCAATGACCGTCATATGGATTTTTACAAGCTGCCGTGTAATGCCCAGTCTCCAGATCGTCACCGTGGTGGTAGCAGATGGCGTAGAGGTCGTACATGTTCTCGTGCGGGGTGGTGGCGGGCGTCTTCGATTGTCGTCGTCGCGGCGAGCGCGAATGCCCGGGCGACTCGGTCATTTGCACGTTCCTTCTAACAAGATGTGGCGTCATATCAAAATCGTTCAAAGGAAACTCTACCATTGCTGTTAGCTTTGTGCTCGTACGACCTTTTGCTTGCCTGAAAATATGTAGTTTTTAGAAATTATACAGAGTAACAACATACATAATTAAAGGTAAATAAAATTATACTCACTGTCGAAAACGCTTTAAGTGTATTACTAAAATATCCGGAAGCGACCAAAGACCGAGAGTCTTCACCACAGGCATATATCGCTGACACTGCGGACATCTAGACAAAAACAAAAGCAAATTAACCATGTTTAAAAACCGGCCAAATGCGTGTTGGACCACGCACAATGTATGGGTTCCGTAGTTGGGATAAATTTATCCCATGAACAAACTTAATATTGTAGTTGAAAAACATGTTTTCCTATAGAGAATGTATGGGAGAACATGTTTTTACGATGTCTAATGTAAGTTACCTCCACGCGTCCTCCTGCGCCAGACGCTCGGCGCGCGTGTAGTGCGCCAGGCAGGCGTGCAGCGTGAGCGGCGCCGCCGAGCCCGCCGCCGACACGTGCACCTCGCACGCCTCGCTCGGGGAGCGGATTATACTGGCAGCACAAATTAGTGAATGAAGGACGGATGGGCGAATGACGAGGGCCATAGATGAATCACGAGCAACTGAAGGATTCTAACGACTGAATCACGACCGTAGGCAGTGATTCATGATGATTGAATCACGAGCATAGCAAGCGATTCAAGTGTTAGACTCCTGAGTTTACATCGACATATAAATATTAACAAAAAAAAACAACGCCAAAAAAGCAATCGAAAGTACTTAAAAAAAGAGAACCGAGAAAAAAAGAAAAAGAGAAAGATTTTAAAATAGCAAACTGACACGGGCACGTTAGGCCGCGTAAGAGTAAAGAGTAAAGAAAATTACCACACTTGCACTTTTTCAAAGTTTTTCGTTGGTATTTTAATCATATTGCTGTTAAATAAAAAACTATCGCGTATAAACGCTCCAGTCATATATGAACTTTATTTTAGTAAATGAATGATACTATAAAATTACTTATTTACATAAAAAATTAGGGAATAAGAGGTAACTGCGAATTTATTCTATCGAGCCAACTTTATCAAATCGTGTTTCCATTGCGTATACTGCCTAGTATATATTCCCAATAATTCCAAAATATATTTCTCTACATTTTAATTGAATAGTTTACTACTTCAAACAAGGGTTATAAAAACGTGTTTGTGTGTATAAAAAGCTCGGTGCCCCTTAAGAAACCACCTAAGTACACATTAAGGAATGCAATAATTGATGGAGTATTGAATATTCCTCATACTGAGCGTATGCCCAGCGTGAGCTTTGACGCCACCCAAACGCTGCGTAAATGCATAGCGTCAGGTACTCGTCCTGCCGTCCCCACCTAGGGTAGGGTCGACTTCCAAACTAGCCCTATACAGCTACACAACCTGCCTACGCGACACACACAATGCCGTAATATTTCGGTCAAAATACGGCCCAATAATGCATGACGTATTTAAATCAGGACATTAATGCGCAGTATGCTTGCGCGTGGTTCTACTCAATCTGCGGGAAGGTCAAGGCTACGTTATCACAGAGTGTATACCGGGACATAGGATGTGCGCTACGTAATGGTATTCGTGATAAATTAAGTTCCCGTTTAATAAAATGTCAACTTCAAAAATACACTTAATATAAAAGTAGAATAAATAAATAAAAAGTATAGAAAAAGAAATAACAGTTCGCATAAGAGCAAAACTAGGCTAACTATCATACGCTCCGAGAAGCTTTAGGCGGTCCTTTTACTATGACCGTATATACTTAATTATGTTTATTTGTTATTTACAAATTCATAACATTATCACGACATTAGACAAGATTTACCTGTCCCTATGCGCGGCGTCCCAGAGAAGTTCGAGTCGTAGATGAGGATGCTTGTCGTGTGCACACAACGCCTGCTCCACGTCCAGGGAAAACAACGGATGAGGCAGCTGTGAATCAAATTGTTGCTACAGTTGCCTAAAATGGCGTAAATACATTTATGCAAATAATGACTAAAGCTTAATATAAAGTTTCGACTTCCACTTTTAAACATACCAAGGGAATTACAGATTTTGATGACGTAATAACAAAAGTGACTGCTTGATGTGTACTTTTAAAATGTATTTCTATTGGTTCAATTACCGCTTATCCATACAACTTTGCCCGGTGTCCTTTACTTCTGTACAACCATTATTGTGTCCACCTCTACAACGATGTAATAATTACCTCTGGCTGCAAGTACGCGGGGTCTCTAGGCCGGTGTGCCTCAGCGATCCTAGCGCGGAAGATATCTGCGCCCTGCGCATTCTCCAGCACTCGCTCGGCCACCACTTGGCACATCTCCTTCAACATCAGCTTCTGCAAATCCTCGTATGAGATCTCACGAGGTACTTGCATAGCGTAAGGTGATCCTACAAGAATGTAGAAAAAGGATGGCTTAAATACAATATGATAATGTGAGAGAGATTAGACGCATCACATTCCATAATCCAAGATTTTTAATTAAATGAAATTGTTTATTCTGTAAATAGGATAATATCGGATTCAGTTTTATAAGTCATATAAAAAATACGCTAGATGGAGTCGACATTTCCTATCTGATTACCCATGAGAAGAAATGGCGAAACAAACTCAGAAAAGTCAAAGTCTCTTTTAAAGTCCAGACATAATCTTGTTCAGATCATGACGTTAGGATGGTGTAGATCCGTGTTTTTTGAGGAAAGAACCACACAAATTTGAATGGACCTGTCCTGTCAGTGCACTCATTTGTCAGTTATTGTGCAGCTCAACTCAGAATTCAAAGAGCTCAACGATTCGACGTGCAATACCAAAGAAAGGACATTTGGGTAGACCACATTAAGTACTCAAAATGCTAGACCATCATTAAACATTAAAACTAACTGAGAAAGAAGAAAAAAAAAAAAAACACCTAGTAAGTAATATAATAGGTACTGCAAAGAAAATATTTATGTGATTTTGTATATAATATTTAGCAATGTCAATGTATTTAAATGATATATTATGATGGTTTTGCATAATAATCGAAACGTTTTACGGTTTTATCACTTGGCTTAGCAGAGCGAGCAGCTCAATCCCAACCTTTTTTGTTTTAAAAATAATCAGTAATTTTATAGTACCCTTTTTTACAGACTTTGGTTTGAATACAACTTTGACATCAGCCAGGGAATCAGCCAGGGATTCCCGATGCTCAGGGCGTCTCCTACGGCGGCTAGGGGCGGGAGGGCGCGAAATTTGCCTCTCCCTCACGCGCTCCGTCTCCTCCTTTGCCCTCTGGCTCCGTACCATGGCCTGAACCAGGGCCGGACGCGAGAGATCTCCACCGCCGATCGCCTCCACGAGGACACGGCGGTGCTCTGCCCAAGCCAGGCAGACCTCCACCGTATGCTCCACCGTGTCCTCCGGGCGATCCACACAATGGTGACACCCGGGCGCTTCCTCCCGCCTTATCCGGAACAGGAACCTCTCGAAGCAACCGTTTCCGGTGAGGACCTGCGTCAGGCTGAAGGTGAGGACGCCGTGGCGCCTCTCTAGCCACTCCTCAAAGAGGGGACTTATTGCCGCAATTGTGGCGTGCCCAGCACTGGGTTGCGACAATCGCACTCTCCATGTCGCCATGAGACTTCTCGCGGCAGCGGAGTTACGCCCCGGCGTTTCGCCTCCTCGCGCCACTCCCATATGTGCGCGAGGACTTTTGCCTCCAGATCCCACGGCGGCAGTCCGGCAGTCTTGGATTTAGGTTGTAAATGGCTCGATCGGAACGCCCATAGCGACCGCAGATCCTCCAGATCTCTTGCCATTAATATCAACCCTCTGAATTCTGTTGTTCAGATAAGAAGTCAGAAGGTCGAGAGCCCTGTCCCCCATACCAGTGGCACAGTTTCCTGATGAGTGTATCACGATTTACGCAATCAAAAGCCTTAGACAAGTCGTATAATCACGTCAAAGTGAAGTTTATTTTCTCTTTTCGGTGCAAGACAGCATACATGTTTAGAGACCTTAAGAAAAGCAGATATTTATTTATTTTAAACACTTCGGGCGTATAAAGAAACGCAATAATATTGAATAATACTGACCGAATCTCTCTCCTTCCAGTAAATTGACCCACAAAATAAGGAGGTAGGGAGTTGTGGGCGTCTGTAGTAATGGTGGTGCTTCCATACAATATAGAGCGCCGAAGTCTATGCCGGCTGCCTCCCAGCCCGCTCGGGCGTTGCACCAACCTGATGATAAAGAAAAGTCGCTTAATATAATATATGTTTTATGTATTATATATAACATATGTATCATTGTACTGTTACCAAGATTGTTAACCGAATGCTGTCATTCTAATCGATGTGTAAACCTTCGCAAAATATAATTTACCCATTTCATTGATTTCCGCCATAATGATGTGATCCCTATCGATTCCCGTGTCGTTGTGTAGCGTAGTTCGCAGTTCTTCCATGGTCACGTTCGGCGTCAGTTCTACACCGATTCGCACTTGCCGAGGCTGCTGGTTCACGTACACAACCTGAAATATATTTATTTTTTTAATGTCAAGCTCTTTGCCCACGACTTCTTCCGTGTGGATTTCGTACTACATTACGATCTTTATTATTTACCCAGGTAAGTATTTCAGCTATGTTTCAAGTTTCTAAAGGAATAAGATTTTTCAAACAAACTGTATTCCCACTTTTCACCTTTTTAGGGGTTAAAGTTTCGAAAAAGCCTTGCTTATTGGATGGCGTGAATGCCTATTTCACAAAAGGAATCTATTATCTTTTTACCCTAAGCAGTTTGGGCTGGGCGATGATGGGTCAGTTGGAACACTTGCATACTTATAGATAGGGACATCATTATTAATAATTGAAAATCATTTAGTTATGTTTTTCATGTCATCATTATCATCTCATCTAGTTATGTGAAATAATAATGGTATCAGACGTTACTTTAAAAATATTTAGTAAATGTTTAGTATAGGTTGGGGTTGCATGTTGCATCATGATAACCGTGCACATTTTTACGGTGCTGCATACTGCATCCAAGCTTGGATATAGTTATTGCGAAATTAACACTAATATTTATACATAACATTTTAATCTCAGCGTGGCTAAAGTCTATACCCCAAAACTCATATCATAAGTATATATGATACTATTATATCTAATGTGCCTACAAACTGTACGTTCGTTTTATATCAAATAACATGTGAAATAGTCGTAAGCTAGTCTAGTAGACTGTATGGCTACTGACCCCAATCACGCATTGTCGACATACTTTAACCGCAAATGCAACTACCTGCTGTTGCATACAGATGTCTTATTTCTTACAGATTAATTATAAAGTATTTACAGTTTTTTTTGTTTCCGTATCTTTACTCAAACTTACATTAATAGGTAGCGGTGAGGGCTGGGTAGTGGCCAGTCGTGAAGGTAGCTGCACACTCACACAGTGGAATGGGTCAAATGTACATGATGTGCGCTCACATTTTGCACATGTCAATGCTGACCTGTAATATAAATTGCACAATGATTTGCAGTTCAATATTATCAGTGATTTAAAATTAAGGAAATTGCACCTGGAGATTGGTTGAAACAAGCGCGTGATGAAAAATGGCTGTATCTTTTACCAAGCAGTGGATAAAACATGAGTATGACATAGTGATAATAACATTTCTGCACCTGTATTGAGCTTGAAATACAGCCTGTACAAATGAGCTGTTTCTCCTGGCATGATTGGCTAATGTTTCAGCTGCAACTACTTCATCAGGCTTACCACACGTATTCTGAAATAAGATACATCAATAGCGCAACAATCAAAATACGTTTTTTAAATATTTTAAGGCAATGTTGATATGAACTGCTTACCTTAATTGTTTTATATTTTTTCTTAGTAGCTGTATTCAAATCTTCATGCACTTTATCTAGTAGCCAAAATAAAAATTCTTGTGCATCATGTTGGCTATTCCCTCTATATTGTGTACCATGCCTTTCAACTGCACCCTACAAATAGAATACACAATTAAATTAAATCTGTTATATTTTTATCAAGATTTTTGTTTTAAGACCAATTTAGTGAAAACAGACTGAATAATAACTCAGTTTACATTAAACCTTCAATCATCTATAAGTACATGTATATCTATACAAATAAATATAATTTAAGTGTCTGTTTGTAATGTCAAAATAACAGCTTTTTACTAAATTCATATGAAAGTAGGTACGGTACGTATAACAAAAACCAATTTATAATTTTTTTATCGATAAAATCAGTCGAGCCGTTTCGGAGATTAGCCGGAATAAACAAACAGTTTGTTCCGGCTAATCTCCGAAACGGCTCGACTGATTTTGATGGGACTTTGACTGGCAGATAGCTGATGTTATAAGGAGTAACTAAGGCTACTTTTATTTTAGAAAAAGATGTAGGGTCCACGCGGGCATCAGCTCAGCTAGTACCATAAATGAACAACTTAGTAATATTCTCAGCCAAATCTAAATCAAAACCAAGTTCGTCATTAAGGCAGAAAAGGTTGGGATTGGATTATTATAATAGTTCAAAATCAAACAATGGAACATTATAGACATTGAGTATTTTATTTATTATAAAATGCTTTGGTTGAAGTAGCTATCTAGCTGTTTCCTGCAACTTTGTCTGTGATCCAGAATGAAAAGTAGCCTATGTCTTTCTCCAGGTCAAGGTCTACCCATGTGCCAAATGTCATCCAAATCTGTCCAATCGTGATCGTGAGAGCGTAACAAACAAAGAAACTCATTTTCGCCTTTATAATATTAGTCAGGATATCACAAAAATAGCTTCCTATGACTAGAGCTTTTAATAAAAAAATACCTTGAAAGCAGTACTCATATCAGGGTTATAATGGCAAGCCCAGAGAGCTTTTAGTATTGCTGCCAATTGCTCAGTCACTTCACCGCGTGTACCATACTTCTTAGAATTGATTTTATTCCTCTTTTGCAGATCCACCTGAAACAGAATGGTAATTATCAAAGTTATAGAAAGATCATTTATGTTGTTTTTATTTACTAGCTTATGCCCGCGACTTCGTCCGCGTGAAATTTTGACCCTCGACCCACCGCGTCGCATCCCATCGCCCGGCCGCGCTATTCATTTGTTTTCGCTTAGCGTTCTTTCAACTTTATTTATTTTTGCTTGGTTCCTAAGAGTCGTAGCGTGATGTTACATAGCCTTTAACCTTCCTCAAGAAATGGGCTATCCAATGCAAAATAATTTTTCAAATCCGACTGGTACTTCCAGAGATTACCCCCCTACATACAAACAAATAAACAAACAAATTTTACCTCTTCATAATATTAGTATGGATGAAACATTATAATAAAATAAATTGTCATAACGGTCCTGCATGACGGGAACTTTCGTGAAAGCCAGGAAAGAAAAAGAAATCAAATATCTGGACTTCGCTTGCGAGGTTGTCAACATGTGCTCAGTGATCATTGTGCCACTGCATCAGCCAACTGTTTAATTGCCAAGAGCCATAACCAACACCTAATTGTTTGACAGTTTGATTTTTGGGCTTGATTCAGAAAGCCGTACTTCTGGACATGGCTCGCATTGTTAGGTCTCTGGAGCCCTGACCGCCAGTAGCTTGGACCCTGTTCCCGATACCGGTGGACTACTATTTTTTATATTTTAAAATGTTTATATTGTTTTAATGGGATACTGACTTTGTAATGGTCCAAAACAAAATATTCCGAAATAACATCAGTATGTGAGAGACACTGAAGAACGGCATTCATATAGCAAGTGTTGCCATGATTTTTTATTCCTGTGGCTGCAGGGGTTGAACCGGGTGGCCATGGAGGATCCCCGCTGCACGGAACGCGTTCACCATTCATTAGTGCTGGTGCAGACTTTACCTACAAGACAAAGTAATTTTAGTTTTCAGTCACACAGTCAGTTTTTTTTAACACAGTAAGTAAGTTTGTATAAAGTAGACATCATTTCAGTCATAACTTTTCATTATACTTATTGACAAAATCATGTAAATATTTAGCAGTGTGATCATGGTATTTAGGTATTAAATGTAAATCATCATTTAACCACAAAAAAAGTCCTAGTTGCTGTCTGATTCAGCCCAAAACAATGACAGTAGGTAATATAGATGATTTAAGTTCCATAGCAAATGTTTTGTATCTAAAATGTAAGAATCAAAATAATAGTACTATACTATCGCCTTTAAACAGGGCGAATTTTTCAGTGTACGAATTTGGGCAGTTTGCACAAAAACAATTTTTGATGCCTATCCATAAGGATAAAATGAATGCAGATCATATGTCTCAAAAGTGAAGGACAGTCTTCTAAGACCGTTTTCTTGTAGCGACAACGGTTATGGTACCCGCCCTTACTGCGCTGTCTCAAAAATCCAACCTGTACATTTCCCATCGCTATTATCTAGTGGTTAACATAATTTTTTTTTGCCAGAGAAGTTTGTAGCATTCAACCATATTTTTTGTAAAACTGATAAGTTATAGACTTCAGTGATCACTATTTACAATACATAGGTTGTTAAAGTACACATTTTTATTAAAAATATAGCTGCTATTTTGAACTTTTTAGTGTAACAACCAATTGTTTTCAAGGTTGACACATTTGATTCTGTGTTTTCTCCAAATACAAATCCAGACTATGCTGCTGTGCTTCGACCCATTTTTGTTTTAATAGATTTAAAGTTTTGTTTCTTTATATTATGATACTTCTATAACTCAAGGTTGTGTTTCATTTCTAGGTTTAATGATATGCTTGTATATGGACAGACCATTAACATAAATAATAACTTATATTTTGATCCAAAATGAGTTTTGGTGATGAATGCCTTCAAAGCTTCTCTGAAAACAAAACATTAGCCACCTGATAGCCATGGTGATAATATAAAATATTACTTCTCTTCTTACTCTGTAATACAAATAATTTGCACCGGAGCTTTTGCACTGTCTCCTTTACCACACAAGGGAATGCAAGGGTGAAAATATTTTTTTACATTATAGAGAGTGTCATGTAATACTTACGCCTGATACGTGAACAGTGCTCATGTGTTGCGCTATCTTGTTCAAGAATCTTTTCCATGATGGCCTTCTAAACAACTTCCTTTCTATGCCATTCTCGTCTTTAGAAGTCTCTACAAGTGTAGAGCTAGCACTTGCTGGTTTGCTTTCGTTCTCGTTACTCTTATTCTTGCTGGATCCAGGCTTTGTAGTTCCGAAGGGATTGCGAGGCAGGGTAAATGTACGTTTTAATCGGGATCCTTCCACCTGCTTCTGTGTCATACTGTTATCGGACACTTCATTAATCAACTCACTCTCTGAACAAGATTTCAAAACCGAAGATAAATTATTGGTAGACATATTAAAGAAACAATCGTTGCAATTTTACATTTATAACTTATTTTTAACAAAAAAATCCAATAGAAAACATTGATATGTCACTGACGTAAACGCCATTTTGATTATTATTTCTTGCCAAGTGCTCCTGATTTGTCTATGATTGATAGTGGTTTCGTTAGTTCTCTATATAGTCTGTGGTGGTTTCCAATCAAAGAGTAAAGTAACTATAAGTTAAAATTATACTAAAATTACGAAAAGCGCAACATACAACAATATTACTGTGTGTGCTGCTGTCATAGACTACTTAGGGATACTACGTATGCTGCTGTTGGGCGTAGCATTTTTGGGTATTTCCACCAGAAATTTCCCAGCAACTCGTAGTCTAGGCGGTAATAGGCCAATTAGTCCTAAAATTATGATAACTCCCTCCCTCCATGAACTCAATGTAACTTAGAATAACCAATATCAGAAGTAATGGGAGTACTTAGTGAACAATTTAAAAAATGAAGAAACATTCTTTGAAGGCTTCTTTTCGTACACATCGACGCTCACATCATTAGCCGTCGTTCCCACGGACGCGAAAACCACGCGCGTGATAAAATCGCGTGGCGCGCTTGGAATAGAACAAATGCAAAGCGGTACATCTGTTCACACGGCCGCGTTTTTTCCACGCCGAGATTTTAAATCGCGCAGTGTTCGATTTTCAACGCTCGGCGTTGAGCGTTGAATGAATGCGACATACGAAGTTCTGTACTTGTGTTCCCACGGACGCGTAAAAAACGCGCGCGATGCTCAGTTCGGCGCACCGGCTTGTAGAGTGTAGACGTGCCGCAAGTGCGGGCGGATAATTATGTCTTGGGATTTGGATCCAGAAAATTTAATTTTAGAGGTCGAGAGGAGACCATTTTTGTATGATAAATCAATGCCGGACTACGCCAACAAACAAAAAAAAAATGATGCCTGGGAAGAAATTTGTAAGGTTTTATCAAACGAAGACTGGGAATGCCTCTGTCCTAAAATAAAGAATGATCGATGTAAGTGTTTATATTTGGCATTTTTTGTGGTTGTGGTGCGTGGTGGTGTAAGTTTCAATACGTATTTTTTATTTGTTACATTACAGTACTATTCTGTGATTATAGTGATTCACACATCACTCGTTATCATTATCATGCGCTCAAGGTCAGGGGACATCGGGACTCGGGACCCCATAGCATGGATCTTACTTTACCACTATAACTACATTATAATATGGTGCATATTTATTGATTAGCCTTTCCTGGAATACACACGAATGACCTTCTGACGAAACTGTTGATTCTTTCCAGTTTTTAAATTGTATACTTACTAGGTATCTACTACTACGGGCAAATATCCGATAACATAATAAGGAAATAAAAATTAGATTTTTTTACGTAAGTAAACGTATAAAATCTAAGGTTTATTTACTTATTATGGTATCGGATATTTGCCCGTAGTTTTAAACAAACACCTTCGATGTTTTCAATTTTAATAATAGGTACCTACATAGCTACCTATAATAATGGAACCCTAAAATAGTTCTGTCTATTTAAATTCTTGTTTCCAATTGTTTTTTTTTACTTAAACAAATATCTACTTTATAGTTCTGTAAATAAAGTTGATTTTAGACTGACTAGTACTGCGGCTAGTAAATAGCTAAGGCAGATTAGGTTTATGGATGATCATATTCAGCCAACTAGTCAAAAAGTGGTGACTCCTGGCCACACAAATAGCTACCGCTAATAATTTTACGGAATCCATGATACGTCCGCACTGCACGAAGAGTTAATTCCAAGTGATTTTTTCACGCTCGTTCGAACACTCTGTCGAAGGCGCGGAAAAAACGCGCTGGGCGATTTTATTCCGCCGCGATTTTATTACGTCCGTGGGAACGAGGGCTTATGAAGAAGAAGAACCTGGAATCAATAAAATCCAGTGTAGTGTAGGACTACGATCATCTGTGGCGATATTTTATTTTAATTATTTTTTGTAGCACCTCCAAAAGCCGAAGAATGACGTCGTCTATTTTGTGAAGCTGAAGTAGAAATGAATAGACGCGATGAATATATAACACAACGTGTGGCTCCGGATTTTTAATTTCTCTGTCTGTGATATCTTATAGGAACTTTCTTGTCTTTTTACCGTTTTTGTAGTAGTTTGGTTTTAGTTTTCTAACTTTTTTATTAATTTGTCTTTACCCGGGTCCACACTCTTGCGAATGCGCGGCAAGCCGAGGCTACACGAGTGCTACTGCTACCCATCCACAAACTCGTTACCCGTTAGTTTGTTCAGTTCCTCGCCACCACTACCTGCCTCGCGTTCTTTGACTCCGGTCAACAAAACCGACACCGAGCGGAGCGCGCGCTAGGCGAGGCAAAAGATGACGAGAGGAGACGAGGGCGCCATCCACGTTATCGCGCTCGCTTCACCTCGTTTTGCCTCCTGGAGAGTGCGGACCCGGGTTAAGGCGTAGCGCTTACAGCAATAATTTGTGTTCCGATTTAGATAACACGATTATGACAGCTGAATGCTGTCAACAATTTGGAACGCTCGTGAACATGTCACGACGTCATCTATGACGATTCATAGGACATCGTTATCGCGCTCACGCTAATTCGGAACGGATGCTCAAATCGATTACAGTGTAACTCGGAACGCAACCTCAATCGTCTGGTGTTGACACTCGACAAGTTGACACTGACATTTCTCCAATTTCCCACAATCGTCAATCAGTCAAAAAGTAGGTACTTGTGATCACAGTAGTGGTTAGGAGGTTCGGCTCCGGTAGAATGGTTTTGTTTCGCTCTCAGTTCATAAATGGTCTACATATATAGATTCTCATTGAATTAAATCGTGTTTAATTATGCCTTAACAGCGGCCAGCTTACGAGTGTGAAATAAAATCTGTAAGGATATGATGGATTCGTAATACGCAGGTAAGATTTTGAATATTTTCATTCTCGGTAAGGGATTGCTGCGACGAAAATAATAAAATCGCCACTTTAAATAGTACAGTGATCGATTGAATTAATTTATTAAGAATAAAAGTGAAATGATGGTGTTCGTAAATAATTACAGAAAAACTCTTTGTCATGTGGAAGGTCCGAATATTTAGCTTTAGTTAGCAGAATTTATATTGGTGTCGAAAATCAATAAACGTCAAAGAAAACCGATTCCATACATGTAGAAATCAATTTCTTCTGAATCTCCTTCTGAACATTATTACTAATTTATGGTAAATTCGATTGATGCCTTGAAGCGGTATATTTGTTCCAATTGGAATACCAAATACGAATTACACAAAACTAAGGATACATTTTTATAACATAAACTTACGCCTTCTTCGCATGGGGATAGCCATAAACTACAGAACACCTGCTACGATCCATACATACTACTTTTGCCTCTTTTACATTCATTCATACATCTGGTCGTAAATGCACGTTGGTTGCTAGTACTACACACCTGACCTTTCTGCAGAACATCACCAATGATGACCAGTGAACCAGGACGCCCTAGGACATAATTAAAATGACCTTACACTTTAATTTTGTCCTTCTAGGGCGTCCCGGCGTTTTCATTCACATCTGTCTATGGAATTCCTTAAGTATTAATTAAAAAAACTAGTAAAATCAGCTCTTTGTACATCAGCATGGTTTCCTTACCTAATTGATATATATAATGTATGCAAAAATTTCAATCAAGAATTATTTAAACAGAAAAAATAATGAGTCCTTAAAATAGACACCACATAAGCATTATTAACATTTTATACTCTAAGGGCGGATTCAACCAAACAGGCATCAATTTTATCCGCGGAATAAGATTTACTTCTGACAGTTTTCGTATGGAGAAACTCAAAAATTCAAAATTTATTCGGAAGAGAAGGCTTATTCCGTGGATAAAATTTATTCCCATTTGGTCATATCTGCCCTTAGCGGGACACTACACACTTAAAAGACTGACAATACCTCTTTTAGTGCAAATTTTAACAATGAAACTGAACTCAATCAGTACACCTAAACCGAGTTCAAGAGCTGTCTATGTCAATATTCCAAAGAAAATAATGATACTGACATCTCTTAAACTTGGTTTATGTGCTGATCGCGTTCAGTTTTTATTGGTGAAATTCGCCCTTAGTGTCTGGTAAAATTTTAAAGAAAATATCAAATTCTATTTTAATATTAATTTTTTATAAAATACTAGCTTCGATCCGCGAATTCGTCCGCATGACATTTCGGCCCCCGACCAACCGCGTGTTCACCACCGCATTATAGTATAGATACAGATTTATTTACAATTACATACCTCTTTTTACACATACATACTTTTAGGTAAAGTTTTTGTTAATGTTTAAGTTTTATTAAAATGCATATTAACTTGGTATATAAGTTGGTGTGTTTGTGTAGCTAGCAAAAAATAAACAATGATATAAACAACTTAGGCCTGTGTTCACCAACATTTAAACCACCGGTTAGGTATTAAACAGTTGGTTTATGTCAAATTTCCTAAGTAAATTTTAAATATAGAACTGATTAAATATCTAAACAGTTGATTTAAATGTTGGTGAACTTAGGCCTTAGATATTTATTTGTAAGTTTTAATGTAAGGGGAAGTCAAAAAAAATTAATGTTTTTATTTTAGATGACCATCACCTCGCACAATGTCGGCCTTTGATAAATTAAAACTTCTTATTTGGAAGAACTTTCTTCTACAAAGAAGGCACAAATGGCAAACTATTTTCGAGATTGCATCACCTGTGATATTTTCCATGTTTTTAATATTAACAAGATGCCTAGTGGATCCGAAATCAAAACCTGAAATAGATTATCCACCTTTTCTCCCAACTTATTTTAATATTAGTGGACGAAATCTGTAAGTAAATTTTGCTTGAATATGTCGTGATTTGTATAAATAATTAAAACACAAGTAGCTAATGATTAACATTCTTGTTCAGAGGCAATCTAACAACAGCAAAAACAGGAACTTTGGCTTTCTCCCCTGAAAACCCACTCACTAGAAGTGTAACTAAAGATGCCATAGCAATGGTAGCTGATGACAATTTCAGCATACTTTTTGCCCTCCTGTTTGACTCGAATATTCTACCTCAACCTAAAGGCTATAAGAATGCAGAAGAAATGGAACTAGCGCTTACCCAACCTAATGCTATGAACCAAATTCTTGTTGGCATTCAGTTTGATGACAGTATGGCAAGTAAGTAATACAGTTATCTATACTTAAGTGCATGCTGTTCGTTGGGACGCGCATCACTTCAGAACGGCTAGACCTATTTGGCCATTTTTTGTTTTAAAATGTTCGTAATAGTCTGAATCAGTTTTTATAGAAAGAAAACTCGGAAAAGTTTCCCGGAAAATCTTCAAATTCGAAAAACTGAACATCCTCTTTTGTATGAATGATTGAAATTTTACAGGACGACGTCAGTCGGGTCTGCTAGTTCACATTGAATTGTGGGTTCGCCTAATGTTCTTTTGTCTAAAGGTACGAAGTAGACAGAATTTGTAAGTATAAATGTTTTACAGATGCCACAAAATGGCCGAACGACATAACGCTTACTCTAAGATTCCCGGCTGTGATGAGAACACCAATGGTAGAGCACCCACTGAGAGCCAGTTGGAGAACAAATTTATTGTATCCGCTGTTCCCGCAGCCCGGGCCCCGAGCTCCAGGCGACATGTACGGCGGAAAAACACCAGGTTCTGTTTTTGCTAGTTATTTTATTCAAGTCTCATTTATTACTCCTCCACAATAACGTAGGTCATAGGTAGGTATTTAATTATTTATTCATCGATCGATCGGAACTTCTTGTATTTGATTAGGTACAAAAATTCATACATTGTTATGATTGTAAAGTGATTATTATTTAGCTCACACTATTTATACCTTTTAATTATGTTATTTAAAGTCTGTATAATTAGTTACGTGAGGTAAGCATCATCAATTGAAAGCTGACTCAGTCTGGTTATCGTTGCGCTGGACTGGACGGAATCCTTTCTAAAAAAAAACAAGTATCTTGAGCAAATAATGTTGTCAAATGAAATAATGTACTTATTACTTACTTAATTAAATACGAGTAGGTACTTAATGGTATACTTACCTACGCACCTGTTCCGTAAATCTGTAGGAACACTTTCGTCTTAGGACTTTCTTCACTTATTTATGTAGGTAACATCAATTACCCTCGTAGATGGATAGTTGCCAGCTAATCCAACATCGTGACCTTTAACCACTGAACTATTAGGAGGTTTTACGTTAGTTACACTTTTTAGGGTTCCGTACCTCAATATTAGGAAAAAAAACGGAACCTTTTATGATCACTTTATTGTCCGTCTGTCAGTCTGTGAAGACCCATTTTTATCAGAAACGCGTGAAGTTGAAATTAATACCAAATACGTAGGACTACAGTCCCTTGATGCTGTAAAAAAATCAAACTTCTAAGCCAACGCAATATAAAAATACAGCAATTTATGCGACAAATTTTGATACTCGCAGATAAATCAAGACCTATCGGGTACTTTCCGTTGACCTAGAATTAAAAAATTTGGCAAGAAGCGAGGTCGATTTTTTTTGCGTTTACTTGCGTTTACATACTTACATTTGCAGTTGGAGAAATTGACCGTGACGTATATCGATATATGGGAGAACATGTTTTTCAACTGCAATGTTAAGGTTGTTTTTGGGATAAATCCATCCCAACTACGGAACCCTTCATGTGCGTGGTCAAACACGCACTTGACCGGTTTTTTACGAATGGTATAGGCACTCAGATTCAAGGCTAAATAAACCTACAACGATAAAAAAAATCATAAACTTATCAGCAACATAGTCTTATGTAAAGTCGCTGGGTTAATAAACAGTTACAAAAACTATGACTAAAATAGCAATGTTTTAAAACTAGCTTGTGACGCAAAATAACCAGGAACTTACATACTGTGAGTAGGTACATAAACAAATCTATTATTAACTATGAAATAAACGTCGTTAACATCAAACTAAACAGGGTTTTGATTTTTTAGGGTATTCTCCAGAAATGTTCTTAGCCGTCCAGCATGCTATATCTCAGGAAATCATAAAGCAGAAAACCGGGAAATCGGTTGGCACGAAGGTGTACTTACAACGTCTACCTCAGCTTGCATACAGGGAAGATCAACTGCTAGTCGCGTTAGAAAGATTTATATCAATGATTATCATGCTCTGCTTTGCATATTCCTTCGTGAATACAGTCAGGGTTGTAACATTCGAGAAAGAGTTACAATTAAAGGTAAAAAAATATGTATAAATTATTAGATACTTATAGAAAAAAAACCGAAACTTCTGGTTTATCACTGCATGATCAAGTCTAATGTTAAAGGCATTTTCCAGTTTACTCTGATTATATTTGCTTCGAGGTGTAGTGTATGTAAATAGAAATATTGCCAAATGATCTTTATCTGTGTGTTAACAGGAAACAATGACAATAATGGGCCTTCCATCGTGGTTACACTGGCTGGCTTGGTTCATCAAACAGTTCTCGTTCCTTTTGATATCCGTTGCACTTATTGTGATACTATTTAAGGTAAGTTTATTGCGTCAATTTAATGGTCACGCTCTACCGTTATCTTCGTTATTATAGGTTCGGTACAAACAATAATACACAGATCGCCAAAGTTGTTATTGCTTCCCAATCGAAAACACAAAACAGCAGCTAAGTAGGTACGAGCTTTATTATCAATCCCGAATGCGCTTTGTGTTCTCAGAAAGTGTAAGATTCATTTATTGGAAATGTGATGTATACATTCCTAATCAAACTCCATTCCTGCTAAAATCTGTTGTATTCCAAAGATTTAATTATAACATTCGACATTTGAGCGACTTCCGCAGAAAGCTTTTCAGACAAGTTGACCACCACGGCACTGCAGGTTTAAACATAATTTTGGACTACTGAAACAGTACAGATGTACAGAAGGCCAGAGGATACAGTTCCCTTAATCTACAATAAGTGAACTGTATCCTCTGCTAGCCCTCTGTTATTAATTCTATTATTTAAAGGTCGTATCAGTTTTGTTTCACAATTGATTCTGCGTTACGCATAGCGACGAGCGATACGGTTTGTTGAAGCTGCTGCGCGGAGCACTTTTTTCGGGTGTTTTGTGAGTGTATAGCGTATCTGTGTATTAGAATATCATTGCCTATGCATTAATACCTACGCAGTACGCACCTAGTTATATCAACGCATATCTTACGATTAGCTTAAGGAAGGATCGGACTTAGAACATACAAACCAGATCAAGACCATTCTTTTCTTAACATTTTAATATGAATAGACTAACGAAAGATTGTTCTACAAACCCTGATTACAGAAAAAGATTTGGTCGGCTTGGGTTAGAATTCGCTCGTTTGGTCTGAACCGACCTGTAAAATTTACCTTTCCTTACAAAAACTGAACACATATAACTATGAATTAATTTTTTAGATACCATTCAACCGGACAGCTGCAGGTGACGGATATTCAGTACTTACATTCACACCATGGAGTGTTCTTTTCTTCTTTATTATTCTGTTCGTCATAGCCTCATTAGCATTCTCATTTATGATCAGCGTCTTCTTTTCTCGAGGTAAGACAAGCATAAATAAGTTACAGATATGTGTTTCTGATGCAATTTCGATACGGTCTCTCATTTTGAATGAAACATTAATCAATAGCGACACAAAGCTAATTTAGCTCCGAAACTCAATATTGGACCAAACATTTAGAGAGATCGTATCACTACCGGCAATATTGAATGAGCCCATGTTATGAAATTGTAATGATAATGATGCTTTACAGCTAACACCGCCGCATCCTTTATGGGCCTGGCATGGTTCGCGGCATACTCCATATACATGCTAACTCAAGTACTATACGAAGATATAAGTCTGACAACGAAATTACTACTAAGTCTGATATCAAATACCGCTATGGGATATGCATTTCAAATGATCATCATGTGCGAAGGAACTTCAAGAGGTATCTACTGGCAATATGTATTTTGTTAGAAAATTATGCAATAATTATCTTAATCTACACCCATGCTATAAATCCTATATAAAAGTTTCTGAACCAGTTAGCTTATTGCTAACATTAAAACCACCAGTAACCATTATCATCCAAGCGAGTGCTATAATGTTGTACTAAATTTCATTATGCAACTCTTTTCCTAGTTCGCTCCCTTCCCATTACCTTCCCTTCCTATCCGGTCACCTGCTGACCCCCGCCCCGACACATGATTCACTTTTTCGAAAATAAGGTCCGTCACCCTTGGAGGGCTACGGGGCTATGGTCGTTTTGATGTTGGCAATAAGCCAACTGTTTCAGAAACTTTTATAGAGGATTCATATCATGGGTTTAGATAAAGTCTTGTATGCAACTGTACATAATTAGGTATTAAAACACTCATGCGATACTATCGATAAACCCACTATACATAAACCCACCTAGTACTTTACGTTCCGTTACTTAATACTCCATATTATACAACAGTTGCATAAATAACTATTAAACGTCTCGTTAATTCTCGGATATAAATGCTTTTCACACCATTTATTCCGTTCTTATACCATACAACTAATACCACTGGTATTTGTTTGAACTCATATTTATTTTCTATTCCGAACGGATACCGGACCGACCACTCTTTAAATAATTAAATTTAATGTGCGAACAAATACTAACAACTTGAATTTGGTATAGTCAGCTCAGTCAAACCTAATCTAAATAAAATAAAAAAATTGTTTTCTAATATTTGTATGTAATATAATGCGCTCCAAATCCACTTAAGAGACCACACTACCTCAGGTTTTTATCTCGCTCGCACCATACTACTCGCGGTCTGAGTGCGAGCGCGACGGAGGCGGCTACAAAACGGCAATTGCTTTTTACGGCGAAAATAATGTTAATTTCAAAAAAATAAAAAACATAGTCGCTGCTTTATAGTTACCGTACAGTGAATCAGAAAAACACCCAATTAGTTTTCTGTAAAAGTGACCGGCAGTTAGGTCAAAACTTTAACCTCCTTATTAGGTAGGTAATAAACGCTGAGTAAAATTACAACCAGTATTCGCTCCAGATTTACCATACATTTAACAAGAATCTGAATCTGAAAGAGTATTCAGTAACAATGAAAATTGCAAAAAAAAATAATGTGAAAAAGCCGTTTCAAAATAAAGATAGATTTTGTTTGAATGAGACACCTATAAAATATTAGAAGAATAAATATATTTAGAATGTTACCGGCTTAATTTGCCCCACAGCAGAATACCGTAGGACATGACGCTATGATAATAACTAAAGTAGACTAACCGAGCTGTATTTTCCTGACGGCGTAGGCGGCCCAACTGAGCCTTCCCGCTAGGCTTGATATATGTGGGTCCCATTGAAATTTGGCATGTACTGTTATGCCCAGAAAAACTGCTGAGTCTACAGTTTCAAGTAACTCTTTGTCTAAGACGATGTTGGGTTCCTACTATCCTATTCTAACGTTTAGTACAATTTTATCACTGATATTTTGAACACAATCTTAAATCGCTAGACAAAGAACTAAATTATTCATTTGAACTTCGACCGACGCCTACACATCTAACACTGCCTTAAAGACAATAGATGACTTATGTCATAAGTACGTATGCATAAAATATTAGGTAAGTTTTTTTTATGTATGTAGTGTTATAAGGCGTCATACGTACATCGAATTCCAGTATGGCGCCCTTGCTTTGCGAAATTTCATTTTTCATTATTTATTTAAATTACAACTGCGAGAGCCCTGATGCCTATCAGGGTTCTCGCCGTTGTAATTTAAATATAAACTTTGATGTATTTCAAAAGAATACAAATATGATTATATTGCATAGGTCTACAATGGAACGAGTTCTTCACTCCAATCTCGTATCAGGATCAGCTACAGCCGGGCCATATCGTTTTAATGCTGATACTCGACACAATACTGTATATGCTGATCGCGATGTACGTGGAGAAGATACGCCCGGGGCTCTACGGAGTCCCGTTGCCCTGGTACTTCCCGTTTACGAAGAGCTTCTGGAGACCGAATAAGCGTAAAGTTGGAGGTTAGTTTATGCATTTGCCAGTAGAATCTCTCACTTTTTTAGGCCATTTTACCAACAGCGTTTAACTAATGTGTAACTATATTAGTTTTCTCTTTGCTGTGTTGTGGTTTACCTACACGTGAGTTTTAAGTTGGCGCTTTTCGAAGTGTCGTTTATTTTCGGAATGTGTCTTCGATCATTACATTAATGTAATCTGCATATGAAACTTGTAACGAATCAATGAATCACTTACGATCTTCAATGATTATTATTGATTATGTAATCATGCAAACTAGGTCATTATCATTGCGGTCGTTCAACATCTCAAACCAGTTTATTGATTTAAGCGTTCAAAACTTGAAACAGGTTCTGCACAAATCATAATAAATAATCAGCCTGTATTGTCCCACTGCAGGGCAAAGACCTCACTTTCCTTTTTTCACTCTCCTCCTTTTCTCAGTATGGACCAGTCCAATCGCAGAAGACCGTAGATGGCGGGACGAGCTTGATGCTTAAAGGAGGGATTGGCACAAAACTTCAAAAAAAAACTTCCAGTACCTATTGCTCTAAATAAAATTTGCTCTAATTCATTTCAATATTAATAAAGAACATATAAACTTTACGGAATGAGCTGAGCTTTTTGTAGGTAAATTTCTTAGACCTTTGTCTGTTAATGAGATCAAACAGAAAGCAATTAAGATTAATTTTGTATAAGTACTCTTCTCTGTCTATACCCATATGATCAAGGCTTTCCAACGCGCACGGGCAAGTTATCACAAGTTGCCGATATGAGTGATTTATAAAACTGCAAAAAACGAATCGTTCGAGCATTCATTCATTAAATGAAACAAATTATGTGGACTTTAAACCTCGAACGGCGATGATTTTCTGTGCAAACACTATTGATTCCGTTATCTATTGCACATTACTATGAAACGTAATATTTTCAGAGATAAATAGTAAGGAAACGCGTGATCTGGAGTATAATGATGCACTGTTGAAGGTTGTACATGACCACGAAGAGGAACCTAAGGGCGTGCCCGCCGGCGTCAACATACAGGTAAGTCACGCCAGACGTGCCACCAAATATAATGTTACGTACGTTTTGTACATTAACTTCCTCAAATGCCAAATGCAAAAAACATGATTAAAAGAAACAGTCTTGTGCCACATAGTCTTGTGCCACACATTTGGTAATGTTAACTCGGAACGCAATACGGTCCTAAAGTAAATTCAAATTTTAATATGGGACTAACAAGTTACGGTGTTGAAATAACACCGCGTTTGAGTAACGTTTACACGGCGTTAGAGGTTCAAAACAGCGCAAGCCGTTTCATTATAGGCGTTACATAGCTGTCATATTGTATGTTTGTATTGCAAACATTCGTAAAAGAGCTCACAGACCAGAAATGCTTTAAAATGAAATGAAACTAAAGTTACAATCTTTTTCTATAATAAATATTTAGTAGGTACTCAACTATTTAGACAGACTCGATTTTATTTAAAAAAATGGTAAGTATGTATTTAACGCGGCGACAAATTGATCTGAATTTGGGATTAAAAAAACATTAAAGCCTGTAGCATAAATAGTATGTTGGCAGATACCGTGAAGGATGATTTTAAGTAGACAGTAGCAGCTTAATAATCAGTTGTTAGCTTTGTTTTAATTTAAACTGGCATCGAGTTTTTGTTATAAATTTCACATACCTACGTCGTCTGAAATTCGGCTTACTTACGAAAGCTTGCTTGCGGCTCTCAATAAAGTAAAGTCAATAATAATAATAAGGCGTAGTCGACGGAGCCCCGCTTAGCGGGGCTCCTACTTCTGAGTGGTTTAAAAAAAAAACACGAAGAGGATGGTGGGGTCTGGATGACCCCGCCATCCCCTTCGTGCTTAAGCTTGCTTGCGGCTCTCAATAAGGTAAAGTCAATAATAATAAGGCGTAGTCGACAGAGCCCCGCATGGCGGGGTTCCTACGTCAGGGTGGTTAAAAAAATAATAACCACGAATAACCTAACCTGTCCGAGTCGGGGTGCCCCAAGTCCCAAGCTCGCTCTTGCATCCTAAGTTTTCCTAGTACTCGTACAGTAATATTGCATTTTATACCGATCCCTTCGACATAATTTTTATAACTATTAATCCGATTGGGGCGGTCAACAATTAATATTAGTGGCCGTGTCTTTATTTACAGTACCTGCCTATGATTTCAATTGGCCCTGTATTTAGTTTTTATAATTCCTTGCATTTTGAAGCTCATCTAATAATTATTGCTAAACTATTTAATCGCTGCCAAGTTATTTTTTTAGTAGCAAATACTTAGTCGCCCCGTATGTTGTTAGTTGCCTAAAAAATAATAAGCCGAAAAAAATGATGCCGTCATTAAAATGATCAGTCGATCACATATTCCACTTACAATATATTTTATACGCTATCTATGCGTCAGCCTTCAGAGTAGTAAACCCATAATATCCGACACTTTAATAGCGATAAGTTCGTGCAATATAAACATCAATATGGTGTTCGTGAACATCAACGAAGGGACGCTTTAATAGCGGTTGGCCTGTATATTTAGGTAGTACTTACCTAGGAAAAACTAAACGACCATGCCTTCACCTCATCAAAATACCACAGACGTTTTGCTTCATTTTGCACATGTGGATATAAATCATGCAGCTACTTTACTAAGTAGCGTAACTTATAAGGTAGGCCACGAAACGTAACATTTAAATAACCAACAAAATAGAGGTAAGAACATGATTTGTATGTTTTTAAAGTAAGTTTAAAGGTAAGTTCTTCTTTCACTCCACACTTCTTCGGTAGTTTATCAACTAGTTAAAAATGTCAGGTACTTTTTCTTTCAGAATCTTACAAAAATATACAAGGGTCGTAAAAAAGTCGTGGACAATTTGAACCTGAAGTTGTATGAGAACGAGATCACCGTGTTACTGGGTCACAATGGTGCCGGAAAAACAACCACTATCTCCATGCTTACAGGTTATTATTTATATATTGTGATTATTATAAGCACGTGCATAATCACTAGCGGGAGATGCACTATGCACACTGCACGTGCACACAGTCAACATATACCTAGGAATATTGTTTGTATTTTGTTTGGACCTTATACGCAATATATTATCCCGTTATTTAAGGAAAACGCTTGTGTTACGCTTTGAATATATACGAGTACATAGTTCATACAAAGATAATGTAATAATTTCAAAACCATCATCAGTTATAGTAAAATACCTAATTGCTTAATTAAAATGTAACGAATTATTAAAACTATCAGCCCACACACATTCAAGTTTTAAACTTACTTTTGACATTGGCAGAATAGTCGACATCGGGCATAATATTGCCATAAAGAAAAGTAGAATGGAAGTTAAAACTGAATATCTTGATAATTGGAGCGGCTGAATTTACGTTGTCGTTTGCGTAGAAGTTGCTTTTCACTTGACAATGGTAGCAAAAGTTTACCTTTTGTTTCACAAGAAATTCTTATGGTTTAAAATGTACCTTTTGTTTAGAATTCTATATCTACGAAAAACTACTTTCTAACGATCAACATTTAAAAAAGCAAAAAATTCACTCCTTGGAGTCAGAATATTCGTCATCTGCTAGCGTGCCTATGTAGAAGTCTTGACAGCATCGTAGGTAAAACTTGTATGTGCCTATTAGTACCTAGGTAGTATGGAACAGAATTTCCCGTAATTGTAAGCCATTACGATACCAACATAGTATATAATTGTACATGCCGTCAGATATATTGTAGCAGACAAGGTGACCAAATACTTCTGAACAATTTAAAATGTCAATAAGTTCCATACACTAGAAGTTACCATTAATATCATTAATATCAGAGCAGATGCTTGTCAATAATTTATACACACACAACTAACTAAAAATATCGTAATGGCTTACAATTACGGGAAATTCTGTTCCATACTACCTAGGTACTAATGGATAAGTTGTGTGTACTGTACTGTACCTTACTAACATGGTCGCATTCATAGCAAACATATGAGAAGGCCTAGAAAAGAATGTCGCTTGATAACGAGCAAAGACAGAACACTATAATTTGGTGCGATTCGGGTCATAGTAATTTGATGATGCTTGACTGTAGTCTCCGTGTGAATACATGACATAATTACAGAGAAAACCATTGAGAAAATGTTCAGATGCACGGGTTAACAACATTCCTCTAATCGAACGACTGTAGTAACACTATAGCAAGTCAGCACTCGCGTGTTAAACAACTGCCCAATTACAGCCACTTAACTGTAATTTAGCTGTTCCGATTACTTACATCAATCATAGAAATGAATGTTTCTCCGTGTTTGCCGGTACAAACTAATAATGTGCGTACGACGTATACGAAGTATCTTAACTTCGTATAATATGCTAGGCGGATTTTGGCCATAGCTTTTTTTTTTAAAGGTAGGTATTATGATTCTATTAACTTATTTTTCTTCCATTATATCTGTTCAGGTATTGTCCCGCCGACTTCTGGGAAAGCATTTATCAATGGCTACAACATAGTGGAGGACACTAACCTAGCTCGCAAGTCATTGGGCATCTGTCCCCAACACAACGTGCTTTTCCCAGACCTCACGGTCGCCGAACATATCATATTTTATTCAAGACTAAAAGGTGTACCGAATAGTAAATTAAAGGAAGAAGTAAATCACTTTGTCAAACTGCTGGAATTGGAAGAAAAGGTTACTATAATTTTATTAAATGTAGAATGTCTTGTTAAGGTATTTTATTATTTATTCTTCGTAATAGGCATTAGCAATAGGAATGACGTTGGTTTATAGTTTTTTTCCTCCATATCTAAGCTAGTTTACATATCTTCACAATGACTGCACGGATAAATGAAGCAGTTGTGAATGAGATAAATATTTTATGAGTTTTGAAATGGATATTGATCTATGTTGAAGTATTTTCCGACGAGTTAATAATTATTGAACATTGCAACTGACGTTATCACAAGGCAAAGGGCGAATACTTACACTGGAATCGATTTTCTGAAGCAGCTTGTACCTTGTATGTAATAATAATTTGGTGGTAATAATATTAAGTTTTCATACCGTTGTCAGCGTGACGTGACATCAAACAAACTGTCGGGGGGTCAGAAGCGGCGGCTGTCGGTGGGCGCGGCGATGTGCGGCAACTCGCGCGTGGTGCTGCTGGACGAGCCCACGTCCGGCCTCGACCCCGCCGCCCGCCGCGCACTCTGGGACCTGCTGCAGAAGGAAAAGAAAGGTTTGTCTTATAAAGCTGCGAAAGGATGAATGCGCTTTCCAGTGTACGCGTAGTCAGTCAACAGCAGGTGAGATTGAGTTGTTTTGAATATTGCGAAGGTTTCACTAAACCTGTTTTAACAAAGAATGCTGTTGTTATGTGCAGGAGTTACTAAGGCATAACCGCGAAAGTTAATATTGAATGAACTCAAAATCGATTATATTTCCATAAATATCCTTCATCAGATCGGTCATTCACGTCTGTCTGTGGCAGTACAATCGATATATTAAAATGTAAATTTGAAGCAATTTATTATTTCATCGTCTTGGCGGAGTCATTAGAGTGAAACAACCTATTACAATAATTGTGGGCAATGACCAAGCAGAAAATTTCCGAACTACAATGTGAACTTTTAAAACGCGTTTTTGTATAGAAGTGACACCATTGTATTATAATAGCGGAATAGGTACAACATGTAATTATGACTACTTCAGATTTTGTAAACATCGTCACTAGAATCTAGCTCAAATTGTCCCAAAAACTCAGTATAAACATTTGAGAGGTTCCAAAAACCCTCAAATCGGAATCTGCAGAACTGAGTTCTATAGATTAGCGTTGTTAAGTAGCCACTTCAACCAAATTATTTCTAAACTTTATAATAACATAAACAGGATAATTATATACACAACAAGGAACAAGAATTTAGGCAGAAATTAACAGATTGGCTAAAATTCATGTCATTTGATGCTACTGAACAACTTGTGGTATAAATAAAATCACATGCTAGCACTCTCTCTATAGATTATCGCACACAATACAAACACACACATACACACACGCACACTCACTCACTCTTACTTCTACTCTACATAATTACATTAGAAACAAACTTTTAGTGTAATTTTTTGTCATTTAATAGGGGTAAGATAGTTTGGAACAAATGCTATAGGCATTTGTTCCAAATTTTAAAGGCTCGGTGATCAACGGAAAATTGCGCTGCGATGCTCCAAGCTCGATCATTGAGCATTCAAATATATACCTTATTTCGATAAGCATTAAATTCAATTGATAAATTAAAGGCCTCTGCCGTCTCGTCCACCAGTCTGCGTAGGCTATTAGAATACAGGATTTTATGGAGTTATACAGTCTATCACTTAATGTTTATATAGGCCGGAGGCCCATATCTTAATGAACTGAGAGAAACAAAATACAGAATTTCATTACAATATAATAATTCCTTTTTGTGAGAATAAAATATTACTTTTATGAACTTACATGGGACTTAAACATAACTGGCGAAACGTGGGTGTACCTACTATAGGTACACCTCTGCCTCACCCTTCGGAAAATATAGGCATGATGTTATGTTTTATAAGACTTTTACCCTGAAGTAATTTTTTGAACACGCAAGTAGGTATGTTATAGCAATATTACCTATGTCTTTTAAAGTGTCATTACACTCATTACTTATAGCAGCCTTATTTTTTATCTCGTTTTTCCCCTTTTCATAGTAGGTAATGATAATTTAGTACCTACAATATCTCAATTTATTTTACACTTAAAAACTTAAGTTTTGTGAAATAAATACTCACGAAAGTTATTGTTTTGTCCAGGTCGAACAATGATACTCACGACACATTTCATGGATGAGGCAGATATTCTGGGCGACCGAATAGCTATCATGTCCGGAGGTCGCCTGCAGTGTGTCGGAACACCTTACTTCCTTAAAAAACATTACGGGATCGGTTACAAAATGACCATTGTGAAGGGGGAAAACTGTATTGCCGATGATGTCACCAAATTTTTCAGAACTTACGTACCTGATATCAAAGAAAACACTAACATAGGTAAGAAAAAATGTATGATTAACACAAAACTGTCTTTGTAAAAAAGATGTATTTAAATTCTGCGTAGGTAAATCAATTTTCAGTTACCTAGTAAATTACTTAATTCATATCCGTAATTGTATAAGCATCAGGTATTTTGTTTTAACAATTAGAGTTCAATGCCCGTATTATGTATTACTTCTTTCCAAGGTCGCTATGTGTGATTTTACTTTATGATTATATTTTATGATTTGCTCCTATACAGCAGAATTTATTTTCAGGATCGGAATTAACATACATCTTGCCGAGTGACAATGTTAGTAAATTCCCAGAAATGCTGAAAGAATTTGAGGCAAAACGGCAATCACTGTGTGTTTCTAGCTATGGACTTTCTGTTACTAGTTTAGAAGAAGTTTTTATGAAGTACGTATTTAAATTCTTTAACATCGGCTTGTTTATTGACTTCTTTAGCAATAATACGTAATTAAACTGAACTTTTAATAGGGCAGGCGCAGAGGATTTAGAAATCTCGGCGGCGAAAAGGAGCAACAGTTCCGGGCCGTACAATGATTGTGCCATAGCACCTCTAGCTAATCCTCACAACTTAGGTTAGTATAAGACCGTAGTCTTGAAGTCTTTTTAAGCATGTCAGACTACGTGTCATGTTTTACAATATTTATCTTTTTTCAGCGGACAATGAACCGATACAAAAAGTGCGCGGATTTAAACTACTCAGGAACCACATAAAAGCGATGTTTTTGAAACTGGCCTACAACTCGATGAGGAATAAATTGACTGCCTTAATACAGTTCGTGACGCCAATAATTAACATAACAATATCTGTGATTATAGCGAGATCTTGGAGGTTTTTATCCAAACTGCCACCATTGACCTTAAGTCTCGAGAGCGGCTTTGCGACGACGCAAACTTTGATGTCTCAAGCAAACGTAACTGACGGAAGTGTTGAAGCTAAGGCTATGATGGCGTACAAGAATTACTTTAAAACCTCTACATACCCAGGAATGTCGCTTACTGACTTAGGGACGACACATATAGGAAAATTTTATCTGAAACTGGTAAGTGTCAAGTTTATTCATTCTAAACACTCTTAAATCCTCACCTAAACCAAGCATGACATAGTAGTGGTTCTGAGCTCTACGCTGCCTCAGATATTGAGCTCCTGAATAACTGCGCTTTAACTGACGAAAATAACATTAAAAAAATTGTCTCTAATGGTGTATAATATGAAAGTCTTGTGTTAGAGCGAAGCTGACCTCGCCAGGGTGAGAAACGAAGTTCCTATTGGAGCAACGTTTGGCGCTCACAACATCACTGCTTGGTTCAGCAACTACGGATACCACGACTCGGCGATATCTCTCGCACATGTCAACAACGCGATCATGGCCGCTCTGTCGCCTGGAAGTACCTTGAAGGTCGTCAACCATCCGCTGCCTTACGCTATTGAACATTTGGTAAGTGAGATTTTTGGAATTGGCCTAAGCATTTTTTACTACAAAGTGAAAATAATTTCTCTTGCTATCTTCTTTACTATCAAAACCATTCCAATATATCTTCTCTCTTAGTACAGGCAGACCATCTTAGACCCTAAATGTTTGTGCATTCAATATACCAGTCATCCAATTGAATGTATTTGGGTCAGACTTCAATAAGACATTCTATTGTCTAAATATCGGTTTAATTGTATACTGATTCGTGTTAGTGCCGTGTTCATCTTTCATGAGCAAACAATCGTACAGTTTTCTTTGGCCTTATAATAATCTGTAAAAAATTAAAGATTCTATATAATTGGTTTCAGGTCAAGGTGATGGCTTCCGGCAGCAGTATGGGATTTCAGTTTGCATTTAACATCGGATTTTGTATGGCTTTCGTCACTGCCTTCCTCGTACTTTTTGTTATTAGGGTAACGTCGATATTGATTATTAATTATCAAACACACAAGTAATTTAATTATACGAAAACCGTATTTCTTGAAAGGTCAAGGTCAACTTGATCAATGAAGTCTACTTTGTGCTTGTAATCACACAAGTGTATACCACCTGTAGGTATTTTCCTAGATTTAAATCCGTCATGGGTACGTGAAACGTACACTGCCCAAAATCGTGTTATCCAGACGAAAATTAAATTGTAATGTATTGTAAAACATCACACAGACACATTCTGGATATAGCAAAAATATTTACCGAAGCCTTAAGACTATCCCCGGGCCAAGATTGCACAATATATTTTCAAGTATCATCAGAAAGTCTGTTTGCGTTCTAAGATAATACATACTTTTTGAAAGTTGATTTTACATATTCTCTCCGTTACCAGGAGCGCATAAGCGGTGCGAAGCTGCTTCAGCGCGTGTCGGGTGTGCGACCCGCGGTCATGTGGGTAACGGCGTTCATATGGGACTGGTTGTGGCTGTTCCTGGTGTACCTCTGTATTGTGTTCACTCTCGCGTGCTTTCAAGAAAACACTCTATCAAAACCTTCTGAATTAGGTCAGCTGAATGAAATATATTCGATTAATAACTCAAGAGTACCTATTATGTTATCTGTGCTCAGAGTAATTAATATAGATACTTCTCTAGGATCTATATCAATTGCTTTCAATTCAAAGTACCTACTTTAAAGGACCATAATCTATTGCAGGAAGAGTACTTCTAGTCTTGGTAGTGTTCTCGGTAGCGACAATACCAGTACATTACCTCGCATCATTCTATTTCGAAGCCGCCGCAACGGGCTTCTCGAAAATGTGTTTTATGAATATATTTACGGGTGAGTAGATAAAATATTCGAGAAATGGTAAAACATGAACAGCTTATTTGAATTTAGTTTACACAATAACATCATGAAACCGATCTTGAAAATCATTCTTGTATTTTGGGAATGGCACAGAATTCACAAGCTGTATTAATTTTAAAGCGAATAATATATTCATTGTTTTTATTTCATCAGGTTGCATGCCATTTTTAATCACCGAATTATTGAGATTACCCGAAGTAGGCAGTCCGTTTTACGCTCATCTGTTCGACTGGGTTTTTTCTCCGTTGCCCATTTACTGCATCAGTAGAAGTTTCAGGTAATAAATTTGTTATTTTAGTGTTAATAAGTAATTCTGATCCTCCACATATTGGGATAAATATTTGAAGGAAAAAACACGCTTAATTCACGCCGTCTTATGCGTTTAAATTGTAGCTGCTGTTTTATCTGCACAAGTAGCAAAATAATAAAATCAAGTTTTGCTTATGCACAGCTATTGTTCAATTGCCGCACACTTGGTTGCTTCAGCTCTCATTAAAGATCAATTACTAACTTGTGTACATCAAAGGATAGATGGTTGTCATCTAGAAAAATAACGGAAGTGATTTCCTGAAGATATAAGCTTCACGAAGCAAGTTCTTTGTATCCTATTCTAATAAAATGCCATTAATTATCAGCAGTATAACCGTTTCACTCGTATACTTGTTCCGTAGGGACATGAGCGTGTCGTCATTCCAAATGCTGGCGTGCGACGGTCTGTGCAACCAGCTCAACATCGACAACTGCACGCGGTACA
This sequence comes from Eupsilia transversa, assembly GCA_914767815.1. Taxonomy (NCBI): domain Eukaryota; kingdom Metazoa; phylum Arthropoda; class Insecta; order Lepidoptera; family Noctuidae; genus Eupsilia; species Eupsilia transversa. The sequence goes on from OU611880.1 coordinate 8,079,133, forward strand.
CTATCTGCCAGCAGCTCAACCTCTCCGTCTGTTGTAGTAAGTGAGTCTTGTGGGTGCGTGTTATGTATTGTATTGCTTCAGTATGCTGGCTTACTATAGTTTAACGTTGTCTTCCTATGTTTCCTGCGCGCAAGAACAAGATGCTAAACAGTGTTTTAATTTTTGAGGAATTGAACTACTCGATAATATTGATATTTAATGTCTTTTATAAATCCTGTTGATGTCTGCTTCCGGTTTATGAATTCTACATAAGAGCAGTGGTAGAGCCTGCCATCTAACCTGGACTACCTTACCACTTTATTTTAACAGTATCTCTAACAATACTTATTGGTTTATCGACTGATAAAATTGATTTATTTAAAGCTATACAGAAAATTTATAAAATAACTTATTTGCCGCTTGAATGATTTTTTTTGTATGTTGTACCTTCGTCGTAACTTCTTACCTTAAAAGATTAACACAATACACTGCATTTTTACCTACTTGTTTTTTCAGTCGACGATAACCCTTACATGCAGTGGAATGAGCCCGGTATCGGAAGATATCTGTTCATGATGAGCATGGTTGGGATAATATCGTTCACACTGCTGCTGATCAAGGAATATGAGCTTTTGAACAAGGTATGTTGTGCCAAGTTACGATTACTATCTTCTTCTCTTAATAAAATGTATATTCTCAACTTTATTGATAAATTTTCGCCTTGGAAACGGTTCTAGCTTATCATTGAACATGCTATCTCAAAACGAGATGTCTACGTTTTCAAATTGTCGAGTAGATGTAATCTTTTCGCGATATTTAAACCAAGCTCTTGAATATATAATCAACGAGTCCTTATCTTTCATTTAGGTGTTCTACTCTTCGAAACACCAGCCAACGCGGCCCTTAGAGGAAGAAGACAGTGATGTGGCGAAGGAACGTTCCGAAGTGCAAGCGCTGACTAGAGCACAAGTATCGCAGCAAAGCCTCGTGTGCAGGGACCTCACCAAGTTCTTCGACAAATTCCTCGCTGTCAACAGGCTTACGTTTGGTTAGTATATGTGTAAAGTAAACACAGTAGGACAAACACCACTCCGAGTTTTTTTTTTTAATATGTACCTTAATATTTTTTGAGCATGCAGCCTGTTGCTTGGACAGGATTTTATGTACCAAAATGTTGGCAGAGAATCACGATATCCGATGAAGGCGTTCTCGAGTATTAAGGGCACTAACAAACAGACAAGAACGTTTTATAATAAGTTAAAAAAAACACTGCATTCAAGCATTTCAAAAAGGCGTGTCTAATATGGAAACGTTACCCGTTCCCCACAACTCTCATTGGTTCATAAACATCATCAGAACAATCTGTTTCGTTGCTTATCAGCGGTGCACAGAGGCGAATGCTTCGGGTTGCTGGGTATTAACGGCGCGGGCAAGACGACCACGTTTCGTATGTTGACGGGCGACGTACACATCTCGGCCGGCGACGCCTTCGTTCACGGACTCTCCATCAAGACGCACCTACAAGACGTCTACAGACACATTGGTCAGTCAAACTCAATTATTTATTTAAATTTTATCTTGCATCTTATGTTGTTATTTTCCTATGGTATTACCTATTCAGCGACTCGAATATTATATTGTTAAAGCGTTTATCTACACCCAAGCTATAAATCCTCTATAAAAGTTTCTGAAACAGTTATATAGCTTATTGCCAACATTAAAACATCCAGTTTCATAGTTACCACAATATCATCCAAACGAGTGTTATCCAAATGCACCTTCTTTGCTTTTTCGATCCCTTCCATACTCATCAAACAGCCACATTCTCACTACTCAATTCGTGGTATCTTTGGGAATGTCAAAAAAAAAACATTGTCATGCACGCGGTTTTCACTACCACAGCGCCGTAATATAAAAAATGTGAAGTGTGAATGAAGTGGTGAATATAAATATTCCGAGTACATCAGGATCTGCCAACACTCAACAACGTGTAAATAAATATTCAAGTGCATTTCAATAATTGTACGATCCAAAATGTAAATAATTATTACAATAAATAATTCTATTATTACCTATACATATAGTTTGTCGACAAGGCACTTCTTTAGGTCATGAGCTATCTGAATATCAAAAAATATTTGGCCTAGGTCTTGAGGGGGAGACGTGAAAATTGATTCGCTGTTGCAATGTCAGCAATGCAGATACTCAGCAATTAAACTTTCCATCAATTTACATAGAGTTCTTACAACACTGTACTATACCCTACCTACAGAACCTTCTATAGAGGATTCATATCATGGGTTTAGATAAAGTCTTGTATGCAACTGTACATAATTAGGTATTAAAACACTCATGTGATACTATTATCAACTCTCATTCGTGTTTTAATGCCCCTTATTATACAACAGTTGCATAAATAACTATATTCGGACGTTTAATTTTGTTTCCATCGCAATTTAATTATTTAATAACCTGTTGAATGGTAACAGCCATTCTGAAATCAGCTTAATTCTCACGGAAGTAAAGTTGACATTATTGTAGAGACATCATTTTCTACCTAGCCTTTTTCCAACTATGTTGAGGTCATTCCCGTCTAACCGAATGCACCTGTATACCAGTATTTTTCATGGAGTTATAGCCCAGTTATTGGGCTAACACGATACCCCTTATAAGACTGGTTGTCAGACTTTCGTGCTTCTGACTTCCCGAAGCGACTGTCAAAGATCTATAAATGACAGCCGGTGCATTCCGAAGCACGGAGGGGTGAATGAATTACAATTCATGGTCACTGATCTACAGACCGGCCTTGGCAAGCGTAAATTAACCTTCGATCGACCTGTCCAGCTGGTATTAAACGAATCTGTAGTGTACTGGTATCTGTGTACTTATTGCAAATTATAAACTTTTTTCATCATCATTCCTCATTTCAGCCGAATGACGTTCTCTGCTGGACATAGGCCTCCCCCAACCACCGCCACTTCGACCGCTTCTGGGCTTCTCGCATCTAACGGGTTTCTGCGGCCTTTACAAGGTCATCGTCCAACCCCGTTCTCCAACGTTATGTCTTTCGGTACGCGGTCGCCATTTCATTACGTTTCGGCCCCATCGGCCATCTGTTCTGCAAGCAATGTGCCTTGCCCATTACCACTTAAGTTTGGCAATTCTTCGAGCTATGTGGTTACTTTCCCCTTCCCCTGAGGATCTCTTTATTTCTGATTCGATCACGTAGGAAAACTCCAAGCCTTAGCCTTCTAATAAGGCCAATTGTGAGCGACCACGTTTCAGTGCCATAGGTCATCACTGGCCACACGCACTGTTCATAGATTTTCGTCTTGAGACACTGCGGTATCCTCCAGTGCAGCAGTGAACAGATTCGGAGAGATAACGTCTCCCTGTGTCACACCTCGCTGCAGGAGGATAGGTTTGGAGTCTGGTCCTGGAGTCGGGACTGACATAGTGGCGTTTTCGCACAGATATATCAACACCTCGATGACCGATAGTCGATCTGGCACCGTTGAAGAATCTGCAGTACAGCCTAGCCGTAATTCCGTCATCACCCGATAGAGAACGCCCATTCTCTAGTAAGTCCCTTAGTCGCCTTTTACGACACCCACGGGAAGAAATAGGGTAGTGCTATTCTCACACTATATAAACTTTTTTAGGAAACGTTAATTAGTCCTATAATATTATTCTACTGTCTGTAAAAGACTTTATTATTATTATTGCTGAGCCACGAGTTCCTTCACTGAGACAAGCCCTTCATAGGGACAATGACATGTATTTATATTGTAATAAGTAGATTGTATATTTTCGTGTCGCAGGCTACTGCCCGCAGTTCGACGCGTTGTTCGAGAACCTGACGGGTCGCGAGACGCTGCGGATCTTCTGTCTGCTGCGCGGCATCCCGGCTGCGGTCGGCGACGCTCGCGCTTTACGTCTCGCTACGACTCTCGGCTTCTTGACACACTACGATAAGAAGGTCAGTCATATTCGTCAACATGTAGAAAAAAGGAATACCGTTTCAGTCAAGGCGATTCCTTCAATATAGCGCGCGAAATTGAAGATTTCTCACGTTTTTCGCAAGTTACGGCGCTGTGTTACGTTGTATGTTGATCAAAATTCATTACTTGAAAGTTATGATAAAATTACAACTAAGTTATAATCATTTAAAACCAATTAAGCTCTCCCCCGGATCCCTTCTAAAATTCAATATTTTGATCTACTATTATTTTGTCTATCTTCTCTTACCTACCCGTGTCCCGTGTTACTTTGGGTTGGCACAAAGTTTTAATTCTAAGCTTTTTTTTTTCTTTCAGGTATATGAATGCAGCGGTGGAACTAAAAGAAAAATCAGCACAGCTGTTTCGCTACTCGGAGATTCCTCGCTGGTGTTTCTAGATGAACCGACTACAGGTAAAATTTACCAAATACCTTACAGAAATTATTATTATTAATATAGTGTTTTATTTTTAGTTTACAACAAAATATGTTTTAGCATTGTTAGACTCATGTGTAGGCGTTCATCGAACATTATACGCATCGTAGACGCTGCGCTAATGCGGTGTATTATTTACGTATATACAACCACATCTACGCAATGCTCATTGCGAATGCACTCTAATGTCCTCTGGATCTTTCTTTACATGAATAGTAAGAGTTTTCTGGATTATTATCGTTCTTGCAGATGAAGCTTATAATAGGGTATTTCAAGTTAGCTATAGTCATATCACCTGAAAGCCATAGTACCTTCGCGCCATTCAGTACAATGATCGTTAAGCGTGACAAGCATAGAAGAATAATTTCTAGAGCGTGTAATTTATTCCACAAACCGTCTTTTTTTACTAATATCTTTAAAATATGTATTATATTATTGTATATTTTTGATCGTAGCCGAACACCTTATTGACCACTGTAGTCACTGCTTTATAAGTTTATAACAAGTTATTTATCTCAGGCATGGACCCAGCTTCGAAGCGCTTGGTGTGGTCAAGTATTAACGAGGCGGTGATAGCGGGCCGCAGCGTGGTGCTGACGTCACACAGCATGGAGGAGTGCGAGGCGCTGTGTTCGCGCCTCACTGTCATGGTTAACGGACGTCTGTACTGCCTCGGCCCACTCCAGCATTTGAAGAACAAGTTCTCGCAAGGTGAGGCTATGCTCATATGACCTCTGTATTTAAAGGGGTACAGATCGAGGATATCTACAGCAAATAATAAAAAACGCATAATGTGAAACCCTGACTCTAGACCTAGGTTAGAGTACTTGTATTTCAGGCGCCAGTGAATCTTCCAGTGAGGAGTGAGGCTTCCAAATATCGATTCAGTGTGGCTGTGGTGCATGGACATTTTCCGGATTATGGTTGATCAACGTCAATAATCTACCGATTGGTGTTAGATTATGTTCTGAGGCGATCTATACTGACTCATCGTCAACGCTCGACCGCAATGAAGTTACTCTTACAAATGATTATTTACTAAATGGTGCTTGCCTATAAGCACATTGTATATCAGCAAATTAAATCAATACTGTTAAACTTTCAGGTTTCACCTTAATAGTCAAATGCAAATCCGGCCCAGAAAGAGATAACGACGTGGTCAAGATACATAATTACATTGCTGAAAATTTCAATGAATCCAGACTTATGTGAGTAGTTTTTACACCCAAAAAATTCTATGGAAATACCCTGAAAGACTCGACCCACAGTATAAAGAACTACTTTTATCGGAATATTGGCCCTTCTGCTAACTCTTCCGGAGAAAGTAGGCATAATGCGAATTTTAAAAAATGATGTTAACCCTTCTTTGCAGTGAATCATATCTGGGTATCAGTACGTACTACATCAACGACGTCGGTTTACCGTGGTGGCGCGTCTTCAACGTAATGGAGGAAGCCCGGAATCAGTTCCCCATCGAAGATTACTCCGTCACACAAACCACGCTTGAACAGGTATTCCTACAATTTACGAGATTGCAAGGCAACGCTGTGGCTGAAACATCCTCGAAACCAAATGAACCATAACTTAAGTATCAGGGTAAACTCCGGAGTAATCAGATATAAATCAAATTTCTAAACGCCTAATCGAAGATAAACACTTTTCCATTGTTTCTTTAAAGCATACGTACAACTTAACTGTTTGATATCATTATCGGAATATACAGTGCCAAATTAAATTAGCTAGCGAAACTCTGCGGACGTAATGGGTATCGATATCTAAACATGATAAAACAAAAAAAAAATTAATTTGAAGATTTTTTGGGGTCTTTAACCGCCGGTAGTGTAGTCACTTAAAATATCTGTTTAGATATCTATTTTTATTTTGTGTAAACTTTACAGACTTAATGGGTATCGATATCTGAACACGATTAAACAGATTTTATCAACTCACACTTCTAGTAATAACACTACGGGCGGTCATTGACCCCAAACAAAGACATTTTTTTTTGTCCTGTGACTTTCGCTAACTAATTTAATTTGACCCTGCATTACTAAATATAGATAGCTATTGATAAATAATGCCGGCTATACTTAAGTGTACATTTCTACTTAACAAGTTGTTCCCGTTTTGATATGTCGTCGATTAGATAAATCGATCTAATCGGTGCAAAATCCAAAGATAGGTTAAGATAATTTGGATATGTGAAACTCAATTTAGTACTTACCAATAAGTAGTTCTATACATAGTAAAATAACGACCCAACCATTTTGAATGTTCAATATTTTATATGTGAAAATTAACTTATAAATAAATATTTAGGTATAGTTAGTGTATTGCAACTGTATCGTTAAATGTTGTTGTTGATGTGTTTGATTGTGTATTCAATGCATAAAAATAAAATGTACGCAATGCAACTGTTCAACTAGGAACAATTTTCAGAAGCCTTCAATAACTGTTCAAACCTTTCCAAAAGCGTCACAAATGTTTTGAATTATCCTTTGAAGTTAAAGCACACTGTTGTTGATATTATAATCAATCGGAAAACATTGTATTTATCGTCTCATTCGAGTAGCCCAATAAGGCCGTTGGTTTCCGCTGTTATTCGTGGATCTTTGACAGTCGTTACGGGTCGTCAGAAGCCCGAATGTCTGACATCCAGTCTTACCAAGGGGTATCGTATTACCCAGTTACTGGGTTGTGGAGGTCAGATAGGCAGTCGCTCCATGTAAAATACTGGTATTCAGCAGCATCCGGTTAGACTGGAAGCCAATCCCAACATAGTTGGGAAAACGCTAGGCAGTTTTTTTTTTTCGAATATCCTAATAAAGCTCCCTATGTACTTTGACTCACCTCGCATTTAGTTTAGATTATTATTTTCGTGTTTTTTTTTAAATATCATTATTTTTTCGTTACAGTGGTTCAAAGAATAATAGTATTTTCAGTTAAATAAATGAATAAATAATTCACGCCATTCCATATTTTCTTATAATAGTGCCGATAGATCTGAACTGATCTGAACATTCACAAACATAATCTCAAGATGTATGACATCATTACTGTTTAGCTCACTGTTGTTATTTTAAGTTGATATCGAATGCGTTCTAAGAACATACCTGACTAAGGCCACGTTTACGAATAAAAACACCATGTTTAAGGTTGTCACACTTGTTCGGGTTTATTAACCGGCACAGCCGGGCGGCAAAATCGAATATACGTAGTCATTGCCTCGAGTCAGTTTTGTTGTTCAAGAAACTGCCAATGGAAAGTTAAAACCGAAATGTTTGACTTCTAATTCAAACATAGCTAGTTATACTATATAATATGAGTAGTCAAAATAGCCGATAAATTAAAAAATGCAGTATTTAATATAACTTATTCAGTACTTATTTTAGTGAGATAATAATAATTGGTGCTTGTTCTTTTAGGAAAATAAAGAGGTCGTGTAATTGAGTGTCACTTTTATTTATTTTTGCTCTACTGTACAGCTCTTTTTGCTCTATATTCAACTTCGAACAATTTTTGGAAAAATTTATGTTTGCTTTTAAAATGCGAATTTCTTAGTACCAGTCCGGAGTTTAGATTGTGCCCAGTTTTTTTGCAGTAGGCTCCCCTATCTGGCGAAATGTGGGTGTTCTGTACACGTCTGCCTAACCAACATGTTGTGTTAAATCGTTTAAATTATGGAGCAGCAACTTTTTTTTTTACTTTCTTTACACGACCTTAAATTATGTTATGATAATTATGAGTATTTTTTATTAATTTATTCTTATATTTAATACCAAAGGTATTTTGAGCTTAAAAATACAAACGTAGATGAATTACTAAAACTATGTAACACCTTGCCATTATCTTAATTTACCTTTTAAGTAAATGGCTATTAATATTTGTCGCAATCTCGTAGAATTAACAGTCGGCGTGACAAAAGAGGTACGACAAAGCATCGCATACAAAATATTAATCGGACGAACATAACGCACTCGCGCACACACATTTGAATGTGTATCCCGATGAACGTCGCGATAGTCGTCTTGTGGCTTTGTAATATCTTTGTGCTTTGTTATACGACACTTTGTCTTCTCTTTTCCTTATGCTGTAAATAATGTGGGGACAACAATACGTCAATAAATTAAAACACTAGCAATACTAATGCGTAAGAGTATTTTGGATCTATCAATAAATCCTAGCATCAAACTTAAAAAATAATAAAATATATTTTTTCAAACTAACCAAATAGTAGTGATGAACCGACTATGGGTTTTGCCAATCTATGACTAGCTATACTGAATTGGATATATTTGATTGAATTTTCGTATGCAGACTGGGATCGGCATTTGATAAAAGCAGTTTAATTTATTGTCATATTATCGTCTCCACCTTGTAGATCGTTGTTATAAATTTGTATTTTGTTATTGTCTGACGGTTCCCAGTATGGTAAAGTAAACGTGTATATACTTATTGTTCACATCGTTCGATGATAACGTATATATACGTAATCTCCTATGCTCTCTTATTTAACAAACTTTTTTTAACAGGTAGCTACAATTATTGCAATTCTGATATTACTGTTACTAGCTATGTGGAAGTCGTAAGAAATACATTGTACAATGTTTGAATCTGTGTGATATAATTTGTGATCGATTGTAATTTGATTGTCTCATTGCCATTAGCAAAATATATATTTAAGAATGCCCATGCTAATGATATAGCTAATGCCATTTTACAATCGGGCCTAGTTTAATTTTAATTTAATTTAATTAGTACAAGTTCCTTTGAACATAAGTATTATGAAAAAACATTTTACAAATTGTTTGCTGAACTCATGCACAGCTTTCAATGATTACTTGATTATTACGCTTCAACAGTATACATAACTACTCATAATATGCAACATTTTGGCTTTAAAGTATTGCTGTACCTCTCTTTGTATATTATATTCATAAGGACGGTGTTTGTATGTGTAGTGTTTATAGATTTTTTTAAATAAAATTAGGTATATTTTATCACAATTTGTTTTATTTTAATTTTTACTATGCATCATCATCATCGTTATCATCATGCTCCTACCCTTATCCCAATTTAGTTGGGTTCGGCGCAGCACTATACAGGTCTATTGCCGTCATCTCAGTAGTCACCCCCTTTCACGTACACGGCGCCGCGGCTTGTACGTAAAATTCTGTAGTGGAGCGCGTCATTTCAGAGTGGACAAGCTAACCGCGCCCCGCCGTTCTTGAAGTTGGAAGCGAGCTTCAGTCGGAATCCTCAACCACAGAGGAACTGGCTATCTTACCTCCAGCTGTCGAAACACAATAATGCCTTTTACATTGTTTAAAACGATCAATTGCAATTGTCGAAGCGATTGAAAATATTACAACAATAGAAATTGATCTTATCGGGGACCCCTCAAATAAGATGGTGGTAGCTAGCAAGGCGGACTTAGAGCCGCCTCTGCGTTCTAGTGGTTAGACCACCAACCAAACTAAGTAGAAAATTTTACCCCCGCTGGGAATCGAACCCGGGACCTCTGGCCCTGAGACAGCTGCTCTTACCATTAGACCACAGAGGCGGTTAAAACTTGTTCAGTCAGACGTTAGGGCGCGGTTTCTGTGTGGCTGAACGAGCGCTATAGCGTAACGTGATACCAGCGGTAGCCAGACATAATAGGTATAATAATACCTACTCATTAGTTCAACCAGGTTTCAGACTGGCTAAAGTAGACTCATCTTTCATGGGGTACTGTTTAAAATGTTACAATAAAATTCCTCCCCACATACTTCAACTGAATGAGACGAAATTCAAAACATGTATAAAACGCACACTATGCAGGCAGGCATATTATAAGTTGGGGGATTACATCACTGATAAAAATGCTTGGGCCAATGCTAGTCCTGCTCCACAACCACAACTAATTGATTAACATTTGAAAAGTCTGTTGGAGCTGCTGAAGATTATAAGAACATCTTTGCATTGTATAAACTCAATTTCATTTGCATTATATAACTGCATAGCACATGTGTGAGTACTATGTACTATAGAGCTACCATTTACCGGGTAATATTATGTCTTTCATTGACTTGAATGTGCCCTGGCGGCTGTGAGTATGTCATGCTCACTCAGATGTCTCGCTGATGGTGGCGTGTGTGTTGGATCATTTAGCTCCCTTCAAAATGGTTGAGCTGAATGGTGCTAATCCATGCGTCATGTTCGTGAACGGGCGCCGTCAGTTGGGGCTGGTCATCTCTTGGCTGCCATGGCTTATTTTTAATTTTTGAATTGTTTATTTTTATAATTTATATCAACGGACGCTTTTATCATGCACGTCTTTCTACATTGTTCTCACATGTATAAGTAATTTCAACATGAATGATGTAACCAATTTTTGTAACAATTTTTTGATTTAAAAGAGTGTCCGTGGAGTTTCTTGCCCGTTCTTCTCCATAGGTACCTACTACGCTTTGGAATGGGCAACTAGCTTCATATTTTCTGACTGACCGACTCCTTGACAATTCAAAAGTGCCTGTAAATGGTTTAATTGAAATAAATGCTTTGAGTTTGAGTTTGAGTTCATTTAGCTATACATATTCGTACTCAAATCTTTCCTCACGGCATCCTCTTTCTTCCACATCACATGCCCATATACCGTGACAACGGACAGGGAATACAGACGTGATGTTATGTTATGTACCCAAATGTTGAGCATTTAAATTGTAACCATAAAATACGACTTAGCCCAATAGTGCACTAACGGCGGTCGATTTCGTTGTCGATCGCAACTGGCCAGGTGCGCATGCCCCATGGCGATTTCCTACTAATGATATCTCGCAGGCCGCTGCGGCCTGGCCACTAGTGCGTTATTGCCCTCAAAATGACAGACAGACACATTTTAATACGCCCCGAAAACAGTAGGTATTATTAGTTGAATGTATACTGGCGTATCGTAAGTATTTTATTAATAGGACCGTTCATCAGATAAAACCAGAGAGATAAATAAACTGACCGACACAATAGGTACACATTTGTCGGCAAGTGGCAAGTGGTGAACAGCAAGAGCCGACAGCCGGTCCACAATAACGGTCCGACCCATAGATATAAGAAAGAAGGAGATATGCCCGAAAATGTATATCGACACCTAATGTCCCCAGTTTGCCCTACCACCTCGCCACAACTTTGCATGCAGTTTAGTAAAACCAATAGATACGAAGTCGCTCATCGCAATTCATAAACCAGAACGTACTACACAATTTAATATAAACCTTATACCACCAAACACAGCGTACATTTACCATGCACCGTCAACTTACGGTCGCTAAAGTTAAAAGTTATCGATTCTTCCATTTTAATTGTATAAATTTTTTTGGGGGTAAAATAAAATAAATAAAAAACGATGTAGGTAAGTATCTACTTACATAAAATAATATGATATAAATAAACAAAAGAAATAACAGTAGGTAGCAAAAAAAAAAGTAGGTACTTGAATTAAACAAAAACAACATTATGATTAAATCAAAATGAGTAAAAAACAAAATTTCACATCGGTCTTCCAACCGGGCTATAACGGTTGACAAACTGAAGATTAAACTTTAATAAATTCATATACGACAATCGACATTTTTGTCGATTGTCGTATAGCCTACGTTAGTGGATCTGCATCATTATGGCGCATCCACACATGCCCGGCGGCACGGCCGGCGGCATGGCCGGCGGCCGTGCCGCCGGCATTTGCCGCATCTCAGCCGCGGCACGCGCGGCTTACGACAAGGCGCGTCGCCTTATTCAGCGGCAAGGCGGTCTGAAACCCGGTGGCATGTGTGGATGCGCCATTAGGGTCACCGCACACGGGCCACTGGCCACAACCACAAACGCCGCCACGAGAAGCTAGATTTGTATTCAAGTGGCGGCCACCAGCGTCAACCGTGTGCGGCGAGTCCATATAAAATGTATGAAAACTACAGGATATGCCGGTGGCGGCGTTTGGCCGATGGCGTGCGGCGACACTTACTCGTCGCAAGATACAGCGGCCGTACTACCTACGTGATGCAACCGCATAAATAAAGTTTTGTTAACACCGCTTAAGGTCCTGTTCAGACGACTCGCGCGGTCGCGCCTGCTAAGCGCACGCCACGCGCGTCAGCACCCGCGTCTATAGAAGTCGCTTTGAATTTTTTTGTATATATTAAAAAAAAGCCTTTTGTGATTTCTTGTCCAGTCACTTAGCGTAATACTTATGTAGTGGTGAGAAAAAATAGTAGGTACAGTCCTCCTACCAATTTTACAGGAGAGGATTTTACTGCGTGGTTTAATTAACTTGAAAATTGGTATATCACCTATAACATAAAAGTCAAGTAAAGGAAAAGTCCCCTTATTATATACAACCTGAATTAACACATAGGGTACTTTTATTCCCGGTAGTACCTTGAAGTGAGATATTTTCCAACAACCTCGCGGGCGAAGTCGCGGGCAAAAGCTAGTTATTTTATATAGAGATCAGCTATCTAATTGCGTAAAACGTTTTCGTAAACGATTCCGACTAATCTGTTTCATTTTGACAGTTCAACAACGTTCATTGCGTTATTTACGTTGTTGAGCAGATTTTTTTTCGAAATTATGAAGCAATGGATTAGCAATCTGTTTCAAAACGATTCAGATTGTGTGTGATCGTGTATTACGCAATTAGGGTGCAGAATGATCAGAAAAAAAAACAGAATGAAGGTATTTGTAGAGTTAAAAATATAATTTACGATATCGTAGCGGAGCTACGGCGTAGGTTGGACTGTGCTACGGGCTACGTGAAGGGCGGGCCGCGCGCCCGCCCTTCACGTAGCCCGTAGCACAGTTCCCATGTACCTATTATATATCTATACCTATTCGGTGGGAGAAAGTGGACTGCGGTGTTTAGTTTTCTGATATTCTCTATTTCGTATGTGATGAAATTGATATCATCTAGTTCTTTCCTTTTGCGAAAAGTGAATGGACTCAGTGCATGCTTATTGTTTGTTTAAAATAAGTATGTTTGATATTTTCTCCTATTGTTTTTCCTTTTTTAGAGATACCTATGAGGAACAGGGTGTAAAGTGGCATCCTCTATAGAAAAGGGGCAACTGTCTAACGACTGCTGTCGGATAGTCTTATATTATGTTCATCGCGCGGTAAACTCTAACTGCGCGATGCAGGATTTGTGTAACGTCAGGTCTTTGATGCGTAGTTCGCACGTGGCGTTGTAGATGCTGCCACACCTTCATCAATATCTCCTCTTTGAAATCATTTGTCTAGGGATAAAATTAGCCATTTCAATGTAAATTAGATTAAATTCGTAGTGAAAGCCTGGTGATCCGTCACACAGGGTATCCTAATATGGCCGCCAGTCTCTCGGTCACAAAGGTTCATATTTTAAGCATTTTTGTTAAATCGTTTATTCTTTTCTCTATATTTTTATATATACCTATCTGAACCTTTGTTATGAGAAAAAATATAAAGATGAAGAATTGCTAAGTAACATTAACAACTTGGCTATCACTCGATGCAAATTCGTCACTAACGATAACCTCGTCTCCAACTACATTTTATCATATCATATCTGATAGCAAGGTACGTGCCTATTTATTTTAGGGATTATTATTAATTTATTTTCTATTTTAATTTGATTTTTTTCTCTTTTTAATTGAAACTGATTTCTATTGCTATTTATTATTAATTTATTTGTATTAAGAACAGTGTTATTTTTAGTTTTCAGACTTATTTAAATTGAATGATTGAGACTTGGTTGGCTTGATTACTCAATTACAAACACTTGTGCCCTCTGTCATAACAATAAGCGTACTCTTTATTTTCTCTGTATAGACCATTATTATTGTACCTATGTTAAACAAATGAATGATTTATGACTAGTAAATAAAAAGAATGTCCGTAGGTACATGAATGTTATTAAGTAATTAGGTGAATCAGCCACTTTTTATAGCTTCCACGTTTCTTGAACTATTTTGTTATCGCTTAGGTACTACCTAATTAGCAAAATTGTTCGAATTATTATTGGTGATAGACCAAATTATTTATTAACAAATTAGCAGGTATATAGGCAGGTAATTTTGATAAATAACGACGGTGTATATTTTGTAGATATTTTTAATGGAATTCTTAACTGTTTGATCACACATGTAAGGTAGATACTCGTACTATAAATAAATAACCCTAAAATTAACTAAATATGTAAGTAGTATTGTGTACACATGATACAATTAAATGCTAAATAAAGCTTTTTGGTATGAAAGTAAAAAATATATTTTTGGTACAATCACATAATTGTAGGTATTAAATAAAATATTACAAAACATGTATTGTCACTAATTTTCATTATTTACATCAACTTAAAGAATAAAAACAGGCGCAGGCGAAGCGCTTGAGCATGTGTTACAAATAAATAAATTTATCATAAACCTTAATATTAGGTAAATAAATATATGGACGTCTTTTTTTCGAGCCACCTATATTATTTTATTTATCTACACACATGCTATAAATCCTCTACAAAAGTTTCAGAAACAGTTAGCTTATTGCCAACTTTAAAACGACCAGTGTTAAAATATCATCGAAAAGAGTGTTAAAATGTTGTACTAAATTTCAATATGCAACTCTTTTGCTTGTTCGATCCCTTCCGGCTAGGAGGTGGAGACCCCCGCGCCGACACATGTCACATTTTCTAAAACACGCACCGTCACGCGCGCAATGTGGGCAATAGCGAACTGTTTCAGAAACTTTTATAGAGGATTCATATCATGGGTGTAGATATAGTCTTGTATGCAACTGTATATACCTAATTAGGTATTAAAACACTCATGCGATACTATTATCACACTCCGCTTCGCCTCGTGTGATAAACGATAAACCCACATTCGTGTTTGAATACTCCATTATACAACAGTTGTATAAATAACTATTGTTACATTGATTTCCGAAGACATTATTTACAATATTTAACCATTAAAAAAATACAAAAATCATTTACTGTCCGACAGCCTTCATAGCCTTTAAGCTTTATAATGAAAAATTTAAGTCATGGAATGTCGCTAGCATTAAAATAAAAAAAGTAGGTAAACGTATTCCGTATCTATGTGTAAGTACATTACACAAATTATCAGTTGCAAGTACCTGTGCAATATTTTGCTGCTTTCTTTGCTGCTGGTCTTAGCAAATTGACCAGCAACTTCAATTTACCGTAAATTCTAATCACAATATGGCAGTCATGTGCAATAGCTAAAACACGGCAAATCGGCGCGTCGGTTTCAATCTGCTAAACAACAAACTTCTCTGACTGTACATTATGTAGGTATTCTGACGACACGACGACAGCGCTGACGACAACGCTGCAGTCATTGTGGGCACGAGCCGTATCTCACGATAGACACCGATAATAATTTAAAGCGGACATTAGTTATCCTCGTTATACTCAACACATTACCCAGATATAAATTAAATGTTGGGAGAGACCAAAACCTGTATTTGTGCAGATAAAGGGAAACTGGGCTGCGCGGCAAATAACTACACTTTTGTTAACTTAGCTCACCGGGTGCAGAAGATGGTTAGACCACTTTGTTGCATTGTTATCAGCGTAGCAAAAGATTGTTAGGATGGATGAAGACGATGTATTTTTATCTGACCACTTACCACTATTATAAATTGAGCGTGATCGCATCGTAAGGCAAAAGTTGACAACGCAAAATGCTCGCAAAACGCAAAGCAAATTCGTCGTGTATATATGTCACTGCTTGCGGTAGCATCCGGGGTCGGGTTGCTCGTTTTTAGGGTTCTGTAGTCAACAAGGAACCCTTATAGTTTCGCCATGTCCGTCTGTCTGTCTGTCCCCAGCTTAGCACAGAGACTGTAAGTACTAGGAAGCTGTAATTTGGCATGAGTATACATATTAATTACGCCGACAAAGTGGTAAAATAAAATTATTTTGAGGGTACCTCCGCTACATGTAAAGTGGGGATATCTTTTTTTTTCCGCCTATCCCGTAGTGTGGGGTATCGTTAGAAAGCTCGTTCAAATATATTGTGAGCCTGTTAAAACCATTTTTGGATTGAAGAATCCGTCTGCGAAATATTAAGCTTTAAGTGCTAATTTTTGTCAGAGTCAAGTGTCCCCCCCCTGCCAGCTAAATGCTAAGTTCTGGATATTTGGAAAAATTCACAGCAGTAGTATATAACGAAATTAAAAAAAGGAAAACTATCACAGCTAAGTAGACTCTACAAGTTAACGAGTAATTATCGACCAACTTACAAATTGCAGTTGCAAAAACATGTTTTCCCACATACATTTTGTATGGGAGAACATGTTTTTCAACTATCTTGATATAAAATCTTGCAGTATTGGTACGCGAACCCAACTAATAATGTAAAGTGGTCCAACACACTCTATGGGCTGGAGTGCGGTGTGAGATAGGGGTTGAACCCTTCAACCTATATGTTAAAGACTCAGGCTTCTACATGACGCCTGAGCCACACCGGCGCCGGAACGCAACAAGCAACAATTTCAGAATATCTCAGAATAAATGTAAATTCTACGCGGAGCCGCCGCGGCTCCGCCGTCATGAACAGAAGTGGACCTCAGCAGCATGCGCGACGGCCTCGGATTAGTGTTAATGTGAACAGTATCAGTTATGCGGCGACATGCAGCTGCTGGGCCTGACTTCAGGATCTATTGGATATGTTGAAATTATGCGAGGACTATGCTGCTGCACATGGGCTCGTGTACAATGTAAAAAAATGAGAGTACCTTCATGCTTTAAGGCCGCCGCCGTAAATTCAACGGCTAGCACCTAATCTTATCATAATTAGCTTGCACATAAAAGAGGGAATATTTATTGATGCCCTTAAAGTAATGTAGATATTGAGATAGGGCATTGGTAATATAATATTACTTAGGACCGCCAATGCCCTACACTCCGTTTCAATGGTACGTAGATTCTTCCGCTCTACCGACTGGGTCAAGATAACATTATTCAACGCATTTTGTAAGTGTGTAACGGGGGGTCTATGGACCAACTACATCAAAAGGTCGCTAGATGTCTTGCGCATTCAATATAATACTATTTTCAGAATGCTCTTGAGACTGCGCCGTTTCAGTAGTTCGTCAGGAATTTTTACCCAGAATCGAACTGACATGAAATTATTCGAAAAAAAAAAATCGCATCATTAGTGACTAGAACACGGGCCCTGGTAGTAGCAACAGCATTCTGAAAACAGTGACAGAGAGTTTCTCATCTCCGATTTTGAAGCATTTTGCGGAGAGGGTCTTGTACCTTACTTGGTCATCTTCTGTGCAAAATGCTTCAAACTCAAACTCAAACTCAAATAATAATAATATTACTACTAATACTAGCTATAAGGTATTACTAACATTATGGATCTTTGTTGTCGGAATAAAGAAATTTGGATTTTGATTTGATTAAACAGATATAGAATTTTCTATCTAAACTACCAAATATCTATTCGCTATAGTGTGACACTTTCAGATCGCTGGTACTTGGTGAACTGTAGGAATATTTGTTCGAGCGTAGTCTGCGAGATGCTGTAGTCTTCGATAGCCAGGTCCCGCTTGGCGCGCTCCATGATGCCGAACATGCGTGACCAGGCCATGCTGCGGTCCGGAAGGTAATAAGTTAGGAGACCCTCATACTCCTCCCTGAAAAATAAATAAGCGAAATTTACGTACCTAGGCACATCAATTATAGAATGCTATTTTGATATGCAGAAGACTTAATACGCTTAGGAGACATTTTGCATTTAACGGAATGCTGTAATGAACTTGCTTGATAGTCAATGTGAACACGTTTTTATTCCTATTTCAAACATAACTCCCTCCCTCTAATAAGAGGCGAGCCTATTGCTATCAACCAGGCACAAATCCATACTCCAAACTGCTATTGAGAAATTCTTAATGGAAAAGCCCATAACACTCTGCCTGACTTGAGGATCATACCCAAGACCCTCTGCTCAACAGTCGCGCTTATTATAACTAGAGAAACTCTTTGAAAGTCATCAGATAAAGAAAAGAGGCAATACCGTAGTTAGATACTGTAAAGGTTGTATGCGATAGGCAACACTATGTCGTACTGGCCGGTAAACACCTACGGTTTCATTCGAACATTCGAGCAAAATATATTTGAAGAAAAAAGAATAGATGAAAAGTTGAGACAGAGGTAAAGATATCTTTTTATGACTTACATTATCCACGGAGTCTCGAAATGATTATTAACGTATTCTTTGACAGAATCAGTCACACTGCATGAGCTTTTTATCGAAGCTGTTTCGCCATCTCTTTCTTCCAGTTTCATTTTTATAATTAATGTAAAACCTGAAATAGAATTTTATGCATATTAATTAAGGTACTTACTACACGTTACCATTGCGATCAGTATCATATTATTATCATGTCACGGAATCCGGGAATCGACGTATAAATTGATGGTTGAAAATCGAGAACAGCTTATGATAACCATAGGAGATAAATAAGTACCATCATCTAAATCTATGTTCAGAACCATGTTCTGTACTAAAGTAGTAGGTACTATAAATCATTGCTAGATAGAAACAAGTTCAATCTTAAACGTAGGGTTGAAAGAGCATGGCAGTTGAGAGCATGGCAATTGAGAGCATGGCAACGTAAACGTGAAAATACCTTCAGAAAACTTTATCTTGAGGTGTTGTGGCGTGCCGAGGCACTGGAAGCGTCCGTTGACCATGATGGTGAGTCGCGAACATAACGCTTCGCACTCCTCCATGCTGTGTGACGTCAGCACCACCCCGCGTCCTGCACGTTGCACGCCACGTGTCGCACGCCACACCTGCATAAATAAAAAAAATACATATGGCAGGTTACGCAAAGTACGCGCTTGAGTTCCGGACACCAGCCCATCTACATAAGATAGGCTTAAGACTAGGTACATTCCACATTACTTCATTTTCGTCGCGATCTAAGCGAATATAAGACTCGGCGATCATTGTGTAGCAGACTCGCTACGTCTTCCAGCAGTAACTATAATGTGACATACCTGCTTCTGACTGACGAGGATCTATGAGATAACTAGTACAATCTATCCAGATTGACAGAAAATTCAGCACAACATTTAAATTATTATTTTATTATTTCTTTCGCTACAGAGACTTATTGTTACAGAGCGATATTATGTTCAACTTGTGCACTGCATTATGTTCATTTATATGCGCCATAGGTTGAAATGATTACAGTAGATACTTACATGTCGTTTGGCGGCGGGATCAACGCCAGTTGTAGGCTCATCCACGAATACAAGTCGCGTCCGTCCCATGAATGCTATCGCCGTGTTCAGCTTACGTTTCGTGCCGCCCGAGTACTGGTGTACCTGTGATAGACCAAAGAACACAAAAATAAAGACAACTATAATGTCACACGACCATGGACCGACCAACCAATATCTTCTTGTCTTTGCTAACTCATATGAATGGCCCATAAAAATACCTTTTTGTCAAGATGCTTCGTGAAGCCGAGCGCGTGTGCGAGTGTTTCTGCGGTGGGCGCGGCAGTGCGCATACGCAGCCCTCTCATCAGCGCGAACATATGCATCGTCTCGCGACCCGTCAACTCACCGAACAACGCATCAAATTGCGGACAATAGCCTGCAACATACTACGGTATAAGTAGGTATACAGTGTCTGTTATGTTCTGGAAGAGTCATCCGAAAATTTACCTTCGAATCAGTGAGAAACTGATTGAAAAGAACAAGCAATAAATGAGAGACACCGGGACTCTGAGCTACTGACCAATATTCTCGTGTACTCTGTCGAGGTTCTTCTGCACGGAATGTCCGCTGACATGGGCTTCGCCGCTTGAGATGGATTCGTCGCCCATCAGCATCTTGAAGGTAGTAGTTTTGCCAGCGCCATTCACACCCAATAGACCGAAGCATTCACCGTCGCTTACACCTTGAAATGAAGGTTTTAAAGGTTAGGTATGTAGTTTTATGCTTAAATGGTATTTCAAAACGTTACATGCCACGCTGAGGCGTTATCACCCCATCTATTATCGTTTCTGCTAGATTGACGAATTAGTTACTTACTCAGATAATCATCATGGCATCAACAAAACTAATCAGATAATATCGCTCAGTTGGAAGTCTACCTACTCATTTCGTTTCATAAAACCAGAGACCAAAAGCTGAAACACTCACTCAATGAGACTTGGTCTACGGCGAGATGTTTCCCGTAGTACTTAGCGAGGTTGTTGGCTAGCAGTGCGTGCTCGCCGCGGCGCGCTGGTGGCACGCTCCTGGCGCGCTCAGCTTCGCGCTGCACGTCCTCATCTAAAGTGCTCTCATCCAATGGAGGTGGAGTCTTTTTCCAAGTAAATTGCTAGGGTAAAAAGACCATACGTTAGTCGCCTAAGCTAAATTTAGATGCAAGACAACTGGAAGGTCAGTTTTTAGGACATCATGTATGCTTAATTAAGCAGTGGAGTAATTAGTAGTTGTAAAAATAATTGACTTTAGTTGAACAGGTCATACATGCGGTTCTGGATTCGAAAATAGAGTTGTAGACAATATAAATAACTACTACATAAATTTAATTGAAATAACTTAATAAATTGAAAATTTTGAGTCTGACTTTGATATTTTATCTTATAAACAGATACGTTATAATATCGAACTCAAACTTAAAGCATTTATTTCAATTAAACCATTTACGGGCAGTTTTGAATTGTCAAGGAGTCGGCCAGTCAGAAATATGAAGCTAGATGCCCATTCCAAAGCGTAATAGGTACCTATGGAGAAGAACGGGCACGAAACTCCATAGACACACTTTTAGGTTAAAGATTAGAAACGTGCCGCCTCGGAGGGGAGGGGGGATAGGTTAGTAAAACCTCGCACTTTCCCCCGCTGAAGATAGGTACATAGTTATTTTTTTACGATTTATACGATACCCCTTGGTAAGACTGGTTGTCAGACTTCTGACGACTTGTAACGACTGTCAAAGATCCACGAATGACAGCCGAGACCAACGGCTTAACGTGCTTTCCGAGGCACGGAGGAGTCTCAGTATGTAAAGAACCCATCCACGGAGCAACCCCGGCCAGCGTAGCTTAACCTGATCGATCGATCTGTTGTATGGTAAATATCAATTTATTTATGTAAGGCGTAGTCGTCTTTCTGTGTGCAGGGTTTAAAAGGAGCCTAACACGAACCTAAACTGTCCGAGTCGGGGTGATCCAAGTCCCGAGCTCGCTTCGCTCGCTCTTGTATCCTATGTTCTTATTGCCTTTTTAGGGTTCCGTAGTCAACAAGGAACCCTTGTAATTTCGCCATGTCCGTCTGTCTGTCCCCAGCTTAGCGCAGAGACTGTTAGTACTAGAAATATGTAATTTGGCATGAGTATACATATTAACTACGCCGACAAAGTGGTAAAATAAAATCAAGAAAAAAAAAAAGAAAAATCTTTTAGGGTACCTCCCCTACACGTAAAGTGGAGTTTTTTTTTTCGTCTATCCTATCCCATGGTGTGGGTTATCTTTGGAAAGTTCGTTCAAAAATATTGTGAGTTTGTTGAAACTATTTTTGGATTGAATGATCCGTTTGCGAAATATTAAGCTTTAAAGTGCTTATTTTTGTTAGAGTCAAGTGTCCCCCCCCCCTGCTAGCTAAATGGTAAGTTCTGGATAAGTGGAAAAATTCACAGCAGTAGTATATATAACGAAATTAAAAGGAAAACTATCACAGCAAAGTAGGCTCTACAAGTTAACGAGAGATAACTTACATTTGCAGTTGTATGGGAGAACATGTTTTTCAACTACAATGGTAAGGCTTGTTCTTGGGATAAATTCATCCCAGCTACGGAACCCTTCGTTGTGCGTGGTCCGACACGCACTTGGCCGGTTAAAAACCGGCCAAGTTACTAAATCGAAATGTGTCGGGACAGATTCGAAGGGGATAGCGGGATTTTTGTTCGCTCGCTTACCCCGCCAACCCATTCGAACGTAATCTGTCCGAGCCAGGGGTTCGCTCTTGCATCAATAAATACGTAGTTTAAAAAAAAAACCAATTTAAAAAAAAGTGGTCACCGGCAAATAAAAAAATATGTGGAGGGTGCAGGAGAGACCCTCTAGAACCCCCTAATAACCTCACATTCTTTTTAGCGAGGCGGCACGTTTCTAAACCCAAAACCTTTTTTAAATTATATTGTTACAAGGATATTAGTTACATCATTAAAGTTGAGTTTATTATTATAATATGTGAGAACGATGTAAAAAAAAGTACACGTTAAAAGCGTCCAGGGTACAGCAAATACATAGAAACAAAAAAAAACAATACAAATTTTTTCACAATTATTACCTTCTGTATTAGTCTGTACTCGATGGTCATGAGAATGAACCAGAATACTATGCAAGACAAGCACATACTGAGCAAATACCGCATGATACCCGGCTCCTCCCAGTCGAAGAACGCGTTTTCCCGGACTGCAAACAAACCCATTAAAAAATTGTTGAGTTTACAGAAAATAGGTGCCGATGGTTTTTTTAAATGGACTTTCAGAGCTTGAGAAATCCTTCCCTCTCCCCCGTCCTCCTAGAGAAACATTTGCCCTAAATAGGCGGTATTATCTCACGCGAGATAATACCGCCTAAGGCGCGAGCGCGATAACGGAGCCGAGTGTGTAATGATCAATGCACTCGTGTTTCATACAAGGTTTTTCAACACACTTGCGTGGAAAAAAACAGACTTTTTGTAATAACGTATGCTACAATAACGTAATTATAGATGGATAATACCGTCTCGAGTGTAAAGACCAACACCGCACACTTGTATCACAATGTAACGTAACGTAAAGTAGTTAAAAGAGATAGCAAACAAATTCCGTCCAACATTTCATTTTAATCGAACAGCTAGTAAGTTTATTTAACACGTTCGCGGACACTTTGCTTGATTTTGTAACCCTATCTTGACACAAGATTTTTGTATGAAAGGCTTTAGCCGTACTGTCACCGGTAAAAAAGACAAAGTATTTAAATATGTCTTATTTAAATACTTTGTCTTTTTTACCGGCCATAGCCTTCGCCTGCTCCAAACGTTACGTCACAGGTATGTAGTCTTTGACTATATAAATAGGACGCGCGAAAAAAATATCGAAGGATATAACCGGCGCGTCATTCTGCGCAAGTTCCTAATGAATGTCATAACCGGCGTGTCCGTCAACGTGTTAACTAAAAGAGTACACTTCCTTTTTCGAGTCGAAATCTTCTATGAAAATCTTTGTCTCTTTGTGATCTCATTGAGATCGTTCTGCAACCCTTCTATCATAGTAGGTAACTACATAAACTAACTTATAAAACTACATTCGGAAAATGGTGGCACTTACTGCAGCAACTATCGGGCAGCTGGATACACAAGTTCTCCATGGTGCACTGAAGATTGGGATACACCGCTTGCAAGTACTCGCAGCCTTGAAGGCAAGTGTACTCGCGTAAGCCGATCTGGTTCAAAAACCTGAACAATAAATACGTTCCGAAATGCATAAGTAAGCAAGTGTAACTTTAAAGAAACATCTATTTTGGAGAACAGTGGCAACGAAAGCGGAGTGGTCTGGGAAGAAAATAAAGCACTTGGAAACTTTATGTGTCAAAATCTTAGAAAAGTTTGGTACATGTCTACTCTGTAATGGTCCTAATAAAATTATGGTTACGTAAAAATAATACCTGATTGCAGTGACGAGACTGTATAGCGGGAAGAACTGCAGTAAGTTGTCAAGAATTTTGGCGACTTCCTGCGTATCCAGCATAGGATTAGATAGCGCCTCCACCACCTGCGCACCCATCATACCTGCCATACACAAACGGTGTGATAGAATGGATACAATTCAAAATCAAACTCAAAGCATTTATTTCAATTTAAAACGACACCATGCAGTAATTGTTCAACCGTAAAGCTATCTTAGAAATTATATTATTAAAGTCGCGTCGCGCCTGTTTGCGGGAGCCTTAAAGTTTCTCAACTGACAATTTAGTCTATTAGCTACGCAATAAAATTCATTCAGCCGTCCTCACATAATGCTCTCAGGAAATTAACAGACAGAAAGACACAACCAGACACAACTAGATCAAAAGCATTTAAATCATTGGATGGGTTTCCCGTGAAGATGAATGAAACTACCAAAACTGAGAACCTTATTCTCTCACGATTAGCAGTTCTGTTACTTACCAAAAAGTACGTTTAGGAAGTAGAATCCAACGAAGCCAATAGCAGGTCCCTTGAACACTAGCGACATTATGTATGTGAGCGGCAACATTGCAGCACCGTACAGCATAACGACCAAGAACATTCGTCCTGAAGCAAAAGAAGTCAACTATATATTAATTATATAAGTATCTACCATATTATAGGAGGTTAGGAGACCACTATCGTATATTACAATAAATAAAGACGCGACGTGAAATAAAATTTAAATTACTACCTAGTTCTTGCGCAGTGGACAAGCCGATGACGTCGAAGGCCACACACGAGACAACAATGGAAACACAGGTGATGAGGAACCACGCCCAGTTGAAGACGGCGGCGCTGCCCCACAGTACGGCCGGCTGAACGCCCGCCGCGTTTTGTAATAACTTTGCTCCGGACATGCGCTCCTATAACAAACAGTGGAAACCGAAATATTTAACCGAAATATTTAACCGAAATATACCGGTGGACTTCGAAATAATAATACTTATTACAAACATATTAAACTCATGACTTTTCCCATGGTGTAGGCAGAAACTACGTAACGCCACCTGCCACGATTCTTACCTAAGTACTCATTTTACTTCGGCCACTTCGTACATCTAATGATCATACTCTCATCTTGGTCGTGTACTTCATTACTGAAGGTCGTGCCTCTAAAAGGCCTTCATGGCTTTATTTATGATGTTCTTCCACTTCGTTCGGTTCTCCGCTTCTCTCAGGGCAGTCGTAACAGAGAGCCCAGTGAGTGCGGTTACTGGTCTGACCAGTGGCTAAGTGACGAGCCGCAAGATTTTTTTCCATCTACCTTACCCATCACCAAGAAATTTTCAAGGTTATCTAGTTCCTGACGGGCAATGTGATCAAAATAACCGAGAATGCTTTTGTAACAAATCGTTGATAGTAGATCTCTTATGCGTAGTTGTTCAAGAATAGATATATTCGTTATCTTGCTGGTCCATGTTATGTGGAGCATTATTCGCCAAAACCACATCTCTAAAGCCGCATCTTTTTCCGTTCTATTGCCCGAATCATCCACGACTCTGAGCCGTAACGGATCATTCCTCCCTGGTCAGTAAGTAGCAATCCGAAGTATATAAACTCACTGACAAATTCTAGATCTGCAAGTTCTTCCGTTCTGGAGAGTTAATCGGTTCTGTCGATGAGCATGAATGATCATACACACATGAATAATTATTATTATAACTCACCTTAATATAGAACATAATAAACACGGCGCTAACGATGCTGACACTGCTGCCGATACCCGAAGACAGTTGCATGGACAACATGGTTATCATCATCTGCATGTCGCTCTGAAATGAATTAATTTACCCTTTGTCAAAACAGAGTGGGAAAGTCTACCACTTTCTCACTCTCTGTAATAAAGAAATAAATGACAAAAAAAATGGTAGTACCTTAGTCAATCAATCGGCCTAACCTTTTCCCAAATATATTGGGTTCGGCTTCCAATCTAACCGGATGCAGCTGAATACCAGTATTTTACATGGAGCGACTGCCTATGTGACCTCCACAACCCAGTTACTGGGTAACACGACACGATAAGACTGGTTGTCAGACTCCTAAGTAGTAGTAGGTCACTTGTGTGAAAAGGCAGTTGCGCGAAAAAGTTGTGAAAAAGAGATTTCTTCATTACATCACTCCTGTATTCTTTCAAAAGGTTGGGAGGGAAGGTGCTAATTTATTTTTCTTTTTATTATTTTGTTTCGACATGGGTGATTTTCATGGTTTTCGAGATCACTGATAACAAAATTGGTATCTAAATCAACATTCAAGACGGCACCAGCGAAAATTTGCAAATTTTTCGTCGTGGGTGTCGTTTTCATGGTTTGAGAGGACGGTGACAACTATAATGAGGTCAAAATCAATATTCAAGATAGTGCCACCGAAAATTTGGAAACCCGTCGTCATGGGTATCGTTTTTATGGTTTTCGAGGGTGCTGACAACGATAATGAGGTCAAAATAAAAAATTCAACATGTCGCCACCAAAAATTTGCAAACTTTTCGTTATTGTTATTATTTTCCATTCGCGGAAATGTTTTTTCGCGCAAGTGTCTTTCGTGCAAGTGTCCCTTCGTGCAAAAGCCCGTTCGCCCAAAAGTCCATTCGCGGAAATGTCTTTTCGCTCAAGTGTCCTGGTTCCCCCATTACAACTGTCAAAGTTCCTCAAATGACAGCCGGGACCGACGGTTTAACGTGCTTAACTTGTAGTTCCTACCTAAGTACCGTAGTCATTTTGAATTTCCTATACCTACCCAAATTAATGTTTTCGCTAACACGATAGGTGAAACTTACCTGATCTGTATAGGTGGCCTCTAATGGATGATTGTACACATTGAGTACGGCAGTAGAGTTTCTGGTTCTGAGTATAGCTGAGTGGATAGCGGAAAGGGATGTAGCAACGTCGTGGTAACCAAAGTTACTGAACCAGGCTGTTGCAGAGTTGTCATCAAACGTAGAACCAATCAACATCTGGTGACGTAGCGCTCCCAATGCTGCGGTTTCGTGTGTCTAAAAGTTACCAAAAGAATATTCTTAGTTACCTGTAACTAGAACAAATGAGTAAAAAATCCTAAATGAATGCGGATGACGATTTTTTGTATTTTTTTAAGTCATATCTAAGAGTGATGATTATAAATGTTGATGGATGGAGAGGGAGAAGAAGACCAAGGAAAAGATAGATGAATTTATTGTGTTAGAAATAATATTAAAGCAAAACGAACGATGGCTGGCAGGGGAGTTAATGATTTTAGAAACAGTACCTACTTATATATATATAACCGCCTAACTTGGTCGGGTTGTCGTAATTTTTTCATACTCAATTTTAACGGAAGAGTAATAAAAAATAAGGCTAACTAAGATCTGTTGGTATAGAACCCTCAGTGTGCGAGTCCGACTCGCATTTGGCTGTTTTTTTTACCATTTAGGATAATGTTAATCACATTCTTTATGACGTCAGGAAAATGTGATAAGTAAGCAGCTTTTAGATAATAACCCACGTGACAACAAACATTTCATGAATAAACATCGTCACACTTTTGATATGTAGATCGTTATTGCAATTGACTTACTCTATTTAGATAATATTTTTCGACAGGTACACTGCCAATGTCAGTAAGATCCATGTGGGGAATATCAGAAGTCGTAAACATGAGGTCGTATGCGTTCGCCGCAAGAGCGCCCAACGATGCTGTGAGAGTGCCGTTGAAACTTAACAGGGTTTCCGTACTCGAATACCTGAAAGAATAATGTTGCTTAATTTAACCCAAATTCTTTAGACAGATTATACCGTCTGTTGGTAAGAGTGCTCCAAAATAACGCAGTTGATATATTAATAATTCGACTGGGAAATTTCAGTCACTCAATGTTGATCTAAAATAAACGTCGTTATTTTAGATCAACATTGTTACCAAGATCACCGCTATTCACTGAGTTAATGCAAACCACATCTAACGGCCTCGTCAGAGGAAAGAGGAGGCTATTGAAAATAAGTACCTAGGTAGGTACTTCGAAACAATATAAAGGTAGCTAGTGGCTTTGATCGGAACAAAGCCTTCTTTACAAATATCGCTATCGCGTAGATAAAGAATAAAAAGATTTACCCTTCTGTTAGCATAAGGAGTCTCGGGCGTATGGTTGGCGTTAAAGACAAAACGTAATTGAGTACTCCGAGCGTTGTGTTGATTAGTATGATGGGCGCGATGAACTGCAGCATCATAAGCCAGGGCGAGCGGATCAGCACCAGCCACTGCTTCAACCATACCGCCAGCACCTGCTGGCACAACAGGCGGAAGCCCGTCACGCTGCTCTCGTCTCTGTCCACTAGAAAATCAGAACACAGTGGTGCATCAGGGTTAGTTGATAAAATATTAGGTGAAACTAGCCTTTTTATAGTAGGTACCTATGATAAATGACGAATGAAAGGAGTTAAATTGGGGTGAGAGTTTGTATGGATACAAACTTTCACTTTTATTTAACTCCTTTTGGGGACGAATTTTAAAAATCCTTCCTTGCTCACCTTCGTTATAAGGAAAGCTTGTGCAAATTTTCTTGCTTCTGGACCCAGCAGTTTTGGCTTTGTGAATGGGTTGTCTGCCAGATAATTTAAGATTTTCATGAAGTATGAAGGTAGATAAACGATCTCCAAAGGTAAATAAAATTAAACGAATTTCTTACTCTTGGCTAATTGTCTAATTGATCAGCCGATAGACTATTAAGTTCTGTAGGTGCTGTGAAAGTCTTTTCAAAATACCTTGTCCAACGCTCTAGCTAGGTTTTACTGACCACGAGAGCGGTGACTGCACAGATAGTAAGAATATACAACTGCCTCTAATCAAAGACTCATTTAATCATCTCATTTTGTCAATTTTCGCTGAAACATTTTTACGTAGCATGCAGCAGAAGTTTAGTTATGCTAATATATTATATAATTTACATAACTCACATTCTTCTAAAGATGAATCGAGTTCGTTTTTCAACGTATCATCTATAGTTGAATCCGTCGTAGTCGTCGCACAGTCATCCGATTCTGAAGCAACCGGTGACAGGTCCGACCCGACACTGTAATCCACAACATTATATTTACATTGTATATCGTTACCTAAAATATATATCATAACACACTAAGTACATTATGATTTACTTACGACATGAATACATCCTCTAATGTGGTAGCAACTAATCCATAGTTTTTGAATTTAATTTTATCGATATTCCCCTCCAAATCTGTCAACATTTCTTCAAAGATATGTGAATAGTCATTGACTAAATTATATGTGATTTCCGTGCCTACAAAATAAATAATTTATCATTAGAATAATTATTTTTATTTCACAGCTTACCGCGAATTACGTAGAAGTAACTTACCACGATCTTCCTTGACAATAGTCCCCGGTATATAGTTATTTATAAGTATAGTGCACTCATGAAAGTCAAAGTCATTGTCCTTAACGATCACAAGAGTGTATCCAACGCCGTAATGACGTTTGAGAAAGTACGGAGAGCCCACGCACTGCAGACGTCCCTGTGCCATTATAGCCACTCTGTCGCCCAGAATATCTGCCTCGTCCATGAAATGAGTCGTCAGAATCATCGAGCGACCTAAATGAAGTAAATGTGTTATCATTAATTTGGATAAATCATCAAAAAATTGACCTTTTGAATTTAAAAAGGCTTTAGGATTTACGTTCATATTCACAAACAAATTTTGGAGCAAATGATAAATAAATAATTACTTAGGTACCTTTTTTCTCTTTCTGCAAGAGCTCCCATAGTGCTCGGCGTGAAGAAGGATCCATGCCAGACGTAGGTTCGTCGAGCAATACCACACGCGCTGCTCCGCTAAGAGCAATACCTACACACAAACGTCTCTTTTGACCTCCAGAAAGACCCTTTGAAGGATAGTTACGCTGTAAAACAAACAAAAACATATAAGTAGGTACAAATGCAAATCAACAATTAAAAAATCGTAAGTTACACCGAAGTCAATGAGCTAACCTTTTCTTGTAGCTCTAATTTTTCAATGAGCTCATCTATTTCGTTATTGAGCTCTTTGCCTTTAAATCCTTTCAGCCTGGCGAAAAATTCCAAATGTTCCTTGACCGTGAGTTCGTTAAATAGCACATTATGCTGTGGACATAGTCCGATATGGGAACGGGCCGCGGAGCCCTGCGTGGTCATATCAAACCCGGCAACGCTCACAGAACCGTGGGTTACCTTTAAGTTACCTGGAACATGAAAAATAACAATCAAGATGATAAATTAATGTGATAAAAAATGATGTAGATCATTCAAACCTACGACAATCATACCTAAATGAATGTGCCAAATTGTATACTTAAAATAGTTTCCGCATACCTCTGAAATTACTTATTCAGTTATTTAGCCGTGAATTAGAAAAATGTTTGAAGAACCTTCAACTCTTATTAAAATAGATTATTATACTGCCTGGTATCATTATATTAAAGCCAGTGGCTCACTTCACAATAATATATGTAGTCGCGCAACGGTTCAGTTGCTCCAGAAGTGCAAGTTTCAATTGAGCTGAACCCACTCTGCATCGTCATTGTTACGGCACAATAGTGCGAACACTGTATTTAGACAGCATAGTTATAAAATTCTTAATAGTAAGCCAGAAAAGTCTATCTCAATTCTCAAGTAATAAATTAGGCAAGTATTACATTTCCCTTTTACGTTTAAAATTGTAAAGCGGTGACGATTAACGACTTTTATCGATTAAAAATGAATAATATGTACAAACCCGTCATCATAGATATTGTAGTAGATTTCCCTGCGCCATTATGGCCAAGTAAGACTGTGATTTGATCGTCATAAATATTCAAAGATAAATTATTAACTGCTGTGTTATTCCCAAAGATTTTTGTTAAATTCTGTAAATAAATACGTCGAGTTATAGGTATACTTAGTATTCAATTCATCGGTAATCGTAATAAAACAAATTCAAAAAAGTAACACCTGTATATTATGGCACCAATCGAAAAGTTAAACACTTACATGCATTTTCACACCAATTGCGCGATCTGTGGGATCCTTTTCTTTTATAATATCATCAAATTCACTATTTTCATTCTCCAAAACGAAACCTGAATCTGAAAAAAAATGTTTTTAAGTAAATCATTAAGTAGGTATATCACAAAATCGATGGGTTAACATATATGGTGGTTTATAGGTGTACTAAGTACCTCTGCCCAACCCTTCGGGCAGTGCAGGCATGATGTTATGTTATGTTATATTATAAAATCTTGGGTACATAATTCTTTTACGAGAACAATGTCAAAAAAAAAATACAGAAACAACTGACGGCTAGTCAACCAGTTTGAAGGGAACCGCGATTAACACACGAAACCGCATCAGCGAGACATTTGAGTAAGATAACAAACTCTCAGTAAGGAAAGATTGAAAATTTTGGGCAGCCGCCATCTTGAATTTATACAGGCTGACTTTGAAAACATGCAACAAAATTTAAGGGGGTGTTCTACCCATCAATATGAACTACTTAGTTTAACTATGGGAACAAATAAGCACACGCAAAAAAAAAACTACTTCTTATACAAAATGGTCCAATCGGGTATATTATCGAGTATACCTTTATACAGGAAAGTCTTTTTTTTTGCGAATTCAATTTGGTCCTAGAGTAAAAGTTGTTCACATTGATGGGTCCAACACCCCCTTAAATTTTGTAGCACGTTTTCAAAGTCAGCCTGTATACTGACCTCACTAAACATAGATAGTGCCATCCACGGAGAAGCGCTCCGCTCCGCTCCGTACTAAAGTACAGCTTACAGTACAGTAATCGCAGAGTGGGGCGCGTCTTCGTGGATGGCCCTATCTGTATCGGATTTAGGACCCTCGAAAACTATGAAAACGGCACCCATAACGAAAATTTTTAACAACGCAGCCGCCGTATTTACATTTTGACCAAATTCACATTTTATCATAGAGAAAGAAAGAGAGAGAGTGTCACACTCTCTCTCTCTTTCTTTCTCTGACTCAGATTTCACATATATTTCGGATTCGGGCCATTTCTCTTTTTTTTAACTCCTCCGATTTTTTGTGCGTTTATGAAATAGTCATTTTCAGTGCGCCAGAAGTTCATGGAACCATGAGTTCTGTGGATTTTTTTCAATATTTTCGAATGAGTGTTGAATTACTGCACCTTTTACCTGTATTTAACATACAAAAAGGCGAACATGAGATTGATCTTGATTTGATTGATCTATCAACATATCATTATCTATGTCGTCCTCGTACTGTGCACGTACACGAGATTGACAAGTTTGTCGTCCGTGCCGTACACGCGCGTCTATTGAAATCTAGCGACGCGGTGAAAGTGCCACCTGCACCCTTATTGTGCGCTCACGATCAATCACAATCTGAATCATTTTGAAGGATATTGTTAATCCATTGCTTCATAGCTCCGAAAAAGACTGCTGAACAACGTACATAACACAACGAATATTGTTGAACTATCAAAATGAAACAGATTGTGATTGCTCGTGTGTCATGCACGTCGCAACGTGCTCCTCATCTCCATACATATCCACAGACCGACAACGACAAGAGTGGCAAAACAGTCACAGTGACAGAAGTCACTCGTGAGTCATGCGCGCTAGCTTTAATACTTCATTCAGCTTACTAACTTTGTAACCATGTCCGGGTGTCCTAATAGAACCCGATCGTCGTCGAGCGAATACTTACGCATTCTGTTAGGACACCGGCTGTGTTCTTTTCCAGATTTTTTTAAAGACACTAACTTTCTTTATTAAAAATGAAAAGTGTTTAATTACCTGATTTATAATTAGGGCACCAAAATCGCATCTGGAAGGGGAAGTACCAGGGCTTGGGAGTGCCATAGGGTCCTGGTAACACTTGTTCAAGGTAAAGGGTGACCAGCATGTACAGGAAGCAGTCCACTACCATCATGAGGACCACGTGTCCGAACACGAAGCGAGTGGTCTCCGTCTCGGGTGACGACATGAAGTCGCCCCACTGCAAACCTAATTGAAAGAATACGTTCAGTGAAGCAATTTAGCACTTAGACGGTCGCTATGTTAGAATTTATTCTCCTACGCTCATGCGTTACATCGAGTCCAATGAGGTACTCCCCACGTCGCTATCATGAGGCGCGTGTTATTTAAGTTGGTATCACCGAAACAAATTAGAGAAATTCTATACGTAATGCAATTTGCAAATTACAATTTTATTTGTTCATTGAACAATTAAAATAACTATGGACGATCTTTTAACACAGAGAAAAACATTAAAAAGATCGTATCGTATATATCGAAAGATCGATTTGTTTTTGACGATAATATCCATTTAAAAACTTAATTAAACCAAGCAAGAAATTGTAACAAATTACCTCCAGTGCTTTCCTTAGCAAGCATAAGTTGGAAACCATAAGACATCGCTGAATTAAGACTCAAGCATGTGACAACCTGCACCGCAGTAGACATGCTGACATCCATAGCCAGCAGGAAGGCAGGGATGTAAGTCAAGAACCACGCCACCGCCGTGAACAACGCAGCTGTACTACCTTTACGAAACACAAAACAAAATTAACATAATAGGTAAGCAGGAATCGTAAAACTAATAACAAATATAGGAAGGAAGCATACCTGTTGAAAATATACTGCTTATCATGAAAGCGAAAAATATCGTGCAAGATAAGTACAGTACCATAAAAAATAGCAAAACTGTCCAAGGTGTATTAGTAAATACAGCGTATTCACTGAAGCCAGCTTCGTTAGTAAACCAATTCACCTAAAAATAACATAAATTTATTTAAGTTGAATATATTGAATGCACAGAGTAGCAAATTGTTAATATAAATAATATAGTTGTCCTGCAATTATTACCTTTAAAAGTACAACAGTTAGAATTGCGGTCAAGAATAGATAAAGAAATTGCTTGCAAAACCATGCGGCCCAGTGCAACCAAGTAGGGAGACCCATAATTTTCATTGTTTCCTGAAATAAGATCATTTTAACAAATTGTACCAAAATTTCTAATTTTAAATACCCAAATTATTAAAAAAACGCGACTGCAAACACACATAACTGAAAAGAGAAAAACAAGCAATAAATAATCTATAGAATTTTGGTATTGCAGGGCTGACAAACCAATAACCTGAAATATGGTGTAACTCTTGTATATTTCAAAAAACCTTCCCTTCCCATTTGTTGTAGGTATTTGCAGATGCAATAAAATAAATATTTTGTCACTCCCACAATTAAGACGAATCTAACGACACCTCATATGTAAAAATCCATCAAGCCGTTTAGGCTAAAGAGCGCGCCAAAGAAATAAACATACATATATACTCTCGAAAAACATTACCCTCCTTCTGGGGCAGTCGGGTAAAAATAAATAGGCCCGTAGTACCTTTAATTGTAATTCCTTTTCTACCGCAACTGCTCTCGCAATATTGACAGCAGTGTAACTGAAGCTCAACATGATGAACATGGGGAACATGAACTGCAGCAGATCTACTGCCATGTCCTCGACGTAGGGCGGATGAGGGAACCTCTGTATGTTCATCTTGAACGATTTTAAGTCCAATCCGGTTACTCTTGATATCAACTCGGTTGAAATAACTTGTTGTAGTGCTACGAACATTTCGTTAACATAACCTGTACAAAAACACTGAATGAAAGACTTAATTTTAAAAAACAATACCAAGTGTTGAGGTAGGCAGGTACTAAATATTTAGTTGAGAAAAAATATTTTAGAAAACATGCCAATAGCTAATGGTTAGCAAAAAATTACCTGGGTCATTGCCACCTTCCCAAGACTTAGGAAATCTAGGCCCAGGAGTCTCAAACATAGGGAATATCAAAT
This sequence comes from Eupsilia transversa, assembly GCA_914767815.1. Taxonomy (NCBI): domain Eukaryota; kingdom Metazoa; phylum Arthropoda; class Insecta; order Lepidoptera; family Noctuidae; genus Eupsilia; species Eupsilia transversa. The sequence continues at coordinate 8,114,161 of OU611880.1, forward strand.
CAGTTCTCCAAGTGCGCCCTCCGCGTTGGTAGAATGAGTTAAGGCGTGGCCTCTCAGGGAAGCGTAACGAATATGATAAGTTATTTGACAATTCCTGTGCCCCTAAAAAAAAAAATGATAGCCATAGAATGCAGCTACGCAGATAAAGTAAAAACGGGAGGAAGCTGATTTATTACTAACCATAAAGCTCATCGTCAAACTCGACGGCTGCGATAACCTTACGAGTAGTTTCTTCATCAATGTACATCCCTCTTATTAGAGTACTGTTCTTATATGGAACGATCCTTAGACGAGACTTTACATACTCAATAATGGCTGTTGAATTTAAATCAATCAGTGGCAATCCTTCGATTGGAAAGCCTTCTGGTAATTTGTCTTTAATAGGAAGCCGATCTCTCATGTTTTGTAGTAGTAAATTAGTGACAGCAGTTCGCATAACGTCATCCAACACTACACTGTCTGGTGAATACGCAAAAGCTAATTCACTAACGTTCATGCCTCCTCTGAAAAAAATAAACCCAATAATTATAAAATACGTAATGACATGACATTATCATTGTTATCACAAGAATTAGACTTAGTGCCTTATCTCGGAAAGAAGTCAGGAAGTAGAGCTAAGTAGGTCTATCAAATACTGGTTGGTTAAGGTTTATGTTTAAAATAGTAACATAACATAACATCACCCACAGTATCATTATCATCAGCGCACCCACAGTTGCCACAGTACACCCACATATCGCCAGTCATGTTTAAGTCCCATGTATTAGGGGACGAGCCTATTGCCATCAATATAATTGTTTAAAATATTTAGTTGAGTTTTATAATCAAATAGGAGTTTCAAAGGTAACTACTTAAGTAACTGAGCACATAAAAACTAAAATCATGAGAAAATATAAATATTTTTCTCACTTCGCTATGTCGTTACACTCATAGGGTCATCTTTCATACGTAAAAATGCCTTTGGGTCCTTTAAAATGCCTAAATAATGTACGATGAATTCATGATGCAGGGTAAATACTTATAATAACAATTTGCTGACGTTAAAATATTATCTACAGATAAGAATATTAGCCATGTTTATTTTGTCAACAAAAAACATACAGCTGCTAGTAGTAGCTAAGGGCCCGATCACACGTACCACAACCACACCACAACAACAACACGTGGACGGGCGCTAATTTGTACGAAAATGAATAGGTTATTTACACGGACCATATTTGGCCGTGAAAATCGTGTGAGTGATACTGACTACCTCAACGCCACGTCGGCGTCGCGTCGCAGCTACAATGCAACAAAACAACCAGCGAGACCGTGCACTAGCGGCCCTCCACATCGCAAAAAACGTTGCGTCGACCATTTGATTTGATTGATTTGATTTTGATTCTTGTAGTAAACTGTAGACACGACAACGCGAAAAGCGGCAGCGACAATATTCACATATAACCACTGCTTGTTCGCATTTTGTCGTTGCGATGTGGTGTGGTTGTGGTACGTGATCGGGCCCTTATACTTTATGGGGTTTGATTAAAAATAGTCAGAACGATATAACACTGTTAGTAAAAAATTATAATAGTCTAGCATTAAAACCTAGCATTAAAACCTTTTTGTTTTTAATCATTTGAAATATAAAAGAAAAATGATATGCGGGTGAGTAAGCTTACAATCTAAACATGAGTATACATCGTGCTGCCCATAATTGCGCATTATGGTAATTAATTACTAAGGAGATTATTAAATCGTTAAGGACGGCACGCTTGACGTATTTTTTATGCATGCAACAATGAAAGTTAATAAACGAACAAATTGATTAGTTAATATCAATCTTATCAAAATATTTAATAAAGTACTAAGTAACTATATGTAATAATAGAATGTTAAGAAAAGAAGCAGATGGATGGATTGTGGGAAACATGATATAGCTAGGATAAAACTGAACTTTGACATGCCAGCCAACAGTGATGTATGGAACACTAAACGTTCTGCACCAACCTCAAATAAATTAGTATACGGGTGTGGCAAGAATCACAGCATCAGTATCATCAACATAAACCTACAAAATAAACTCTATTTGTTTCGCGAAAACAAAAGGGAAAACAACAATCAAAACATAGAAAAAGAAAAGTCCCACACGCTCACTGACACATCAACGCCCAGCCCAAACCATTGGACCTAGTTAGGTGAAATTTTGCACAGAGGTTCCGTTTATGATATAAGAAAGAAGAAAGAAAGAAAGAAAATACATTTATTTGACACAGACTAAAAGGCACACAATATAAAATACAGCAGACAAGAGAGATAAAAATAAAACAAATAAAAAAGATGTAAAGTAACAAAATTGGCAGGGGAGTGTGCCTCACGGCTGCGGCAAAAAGGCCCAGTTCAGCAAATATAGACAAGGAATATGATGACATAACCGGATTTTTCGGAACTCCTAGGGGATTGTGAATAAAAGACGAAATCGCTGGCTAATAGATAATACAGTCAAAGACGACAATATGTATGCAATGTATCTCTATAAAAAATTGTGCAATAGCTAAACCTTCGTCTAGTAAAATACATAGATAATAGATAGGGTTGATGCGATAAGAACAGATGCTGATGAGATGATAGAAACGAATTTAAAAGTCAAACTTGATAACTCACAGTACTTCCAGAGAAGCGTTGAGTGTGTATGCAGGTAACGGTGGGTAGGTGATTGTGTCCCGTTGAGAAGGTGTTATTTGCCATCGAAGAATGAGCACCAGGGTCATGGTGAGGACTGGCAATAACAGTTCTGCGATAGTCTGTAACCGATGCCTCCATTGCTGTAGAAAGTTCTTCCACATCAGCAGTCGGAACTTAGTGGCAGCGCTGGCGTGCCTCACTTCTAGCTTCATCTTAATGCTGACGGTCTGCCTCCTGCGCGTTATATGATAGTTATACTTTGATATATATTCGCATTGTTTAAAGTAGGAATATTTTTATTTGATTCGTTCTTTCATTGTTATCACACAATTCGATAAGCTTAATTTTCTTCGTCATTACGAATAAATTAAAGATAAAAATAAGAACAGATAATAGCTAAGGACACAGAAACTATACCTTTCAATGTTATTTATATACTGATATACATGACAGCTGTTATTTAGATTCGCGTATTTATACCTAATATAGTGCGGAATATTAATAAATGCTACGTCGTGAATATCATTGGCAATAAAACAATAGATACAACTCGATACAGCACCAAAATTGCGTAATACACGATCAATCACAATTTGAATCGTTTTGAAACAGAGAGCTGATCCATTGCGTCTTAAATTGGAAAAGAAAAACTGCTCAACAACGTAAATAACGCAATAAATGTTGTTGAACTGTCAAAATGAAACAGATTAGCCTCAAGGCTCGTACACACTGGCGCGATATCGCGGGCGGGACAGGCAACGCAACCCTTGTCGCGATATCGCGCCTGTGTGTACGAGCTTTTAATCGTTTACGAAACGAAAACGAGATGTATTACGCAATTAGATAGCAGGTCAGTTACCAGAATTATTGTCGGGTCATGGGTAAATGCACCAACTAAATGGATCAAAGGGGAGGGAAGACTGGCCTATCTACGCAAATCTTATTAAGTCTTTATTGCTGATAATAAACATTATACACAGTAGGAAATTGTTTGATGATTTCCCGGTCCTGGCCATAGGCCATAGGCCTCTTCCAGCTGTTTCAATTACTCTCTATTAGCTTATCTTGACCAGATTGTCCCTACAATAATATTGATATCATCTGACCATCTTATAGCTTTTCTTCCATTTTTTTCTTTTGCCATCATGTGGTTTACATTCCGTTAAGATTTAAGTTATTTTTATCCTGCTGTCCCTTGTTATGTGTGTCCTGTCCATTTCAATTGTCTTATTTTCTTTAGGGCGAATTTCGCGAATTCCGCGGATAAAATTTATTCCTGTTTGGTCGAATCCGCCCTTCTTATGTCTTCCACCTTTGTTTTAGATCTAATATCTATTGCTGTTTTGCGATCTTTAGCGTCACGCCCAACATACTTCTTTCAATTCCTCAAATTATCGTTTTACTTATGCGAATGTCAGAATTCAATTAAATAAACCATTTTATGTCTTAAACATTTGTTGGAAAAACCTATTTTATAGCATACTCAAAACAATTTGACCCTCTTTTACAGGTTTAATGACTCTAAATATTATCTTTTTCGTTTCGCTGTTTCTTAACTTTTGGTTTCTTCTTTTTATTTCAAACAATGTCCATTAAGCTTCCCTATTCGTATGTATGCTAAGCTATAGCTTACATACCAATAGGAAAGGTAACATAATCACATGTCTAATGATAAGTACCTACCTAATACCATTTTATGCTTTCCCTACAAGCACACTACAAGCATAAAATGGTAGTACATTTTGAAGAAAAAATGCTCGAAACACGCATGTGGCTAGCTTTCAGTGACCTACGCGCAGTATTCCTACTATTGCTTCAAGCAAACTAAAAAATCTCACAAAAATTATCGATATGTATAGGCACTTGTGCAGCTCTATGAGAATTACTAAAGATTGCACTCACAATGCACCAAGTAAAAACAATAGTTAAAGTACTTCAAGGAGGTACAAATCAGTACCTACATCGCTAAAGTGAAGTGCCAGATATAGCAAAACACTTATAACATATTGAGGAAAACGTGATATTTATTTAGGGAGTAAAAATAATTCCCTTATAAGTACATCCTACTTCATACTGACAGCAATAATGTATTGGTAGACCACGCGTTTTAATCAAATTATAAGTATCGGTAGGTACCTTAACAGTAGATAGATTTTTCATCTCAAAGTTTTTATGTATCTCTTATATATATTTATTACTATTTATTGTTTAGATTAACGAGTAATTTTCTATCTTCTTTAATATACACTCGTTACAGGATGCGTTGATTAAAATGATAGACGTCGTCAAAGAATGTCAGTGTAGGTACAAAAAAAAATATTGAATACATTTATGGTATGTTATAGTAAAAAGTTTCAATCGGATGCGTGCATTTTACTCAGTAAAAATTACATAGCTCAGGCACAGCTCAAGTGACTGTTAAATTAAATCAATCATATTCCCGAAAAGGAAGTAAGTGCTCGTCTATCCTTATGTATTTTTCTTTATTAAATGTTTTGAGTGTACCTACATAAATAAATAATATTTCCAGATTGAATAGGCAGCTTGCTGATTTAAAAACTCTCATATTTTTTTCGTCAAAAAAACCGCAATGTTTTTTTTTTTTTACAAGCCTACATTGTCCCACTGCTGAGCAAAGGCCTCCGCAGTTATAGTTAAATAATATTAAGTTATCTACGAAGAATTGAACGGCATCTTTAAAAAAACTACGCAGAAAAAGCGATTTATAAAAATAAACTCACCGGCTAAAAGGAATCTTCAAACGAAACGATTATAATCTATAAAATCATATGGTTAACACTCTGTTCTTATTATATTATAATCCTAAGGTTGTTAGCAAACTATGGATCTGAAAACCCCGAACTTTTCTCGAGTCCGCTTCTAAGTTGTTGTGAGGAGTGGTGAGGAGCACGTATCGAACTAAAACGACTCTAGCATGCGTCAGATTTGTTCGTGGACGCATACAGTTGTAACGTCTGTATCTAATTAAAATTCGACATGAACATTATTCACTACCAAAGGAAGGTGCTGGTTCAATTCATAGCCCAAATGATTGATGTCCAGAGGTCACATTATTGTAATTTCATTACAATCGTTTATTAGAGTAGGTATACCTAATCAATCTATCTATCTATGATTCGGCGCTATGTTGATTGTTAGTGTAGATCTTTATGACTCACTTTTATGTGTTAAGTAAGTATTTGTAATCATTAAAGCTAAAGCAGGACTAGGTATGAAGATAGTGGCCAGTAAGGGGGCGTTCGGTACCTACTTAATGTTGAATGTCGATATCCGAATCAATCTAAGGACCATTATCGAGTTTTTCTGATAAGAAAAGTAGGCATTGTTATTGGACTGACTTAAAAGTCGTACTCATGCACAAAGCTTTGTCAAGGGCCGCGAAGAAGGGGCTTAGTGGATACCCCAAGCAAAGCAATTGTGTTCTAGGTTGAGGAGTACCTACGTATCGGTGCCGCTGTAACATAAAGGCAATTGCGACGTCTCGGGTATTACAAATATTCATAGAAGACAGTGATCACTTGTTTCGAAGGTACATAATTTGACAACTAATCGTCATCATCTTGTCCATATCCCAATTAATTTTCGGGTCGGCACAGCATGAAAACCAGCAGAAAAAACCCCAAGGAACCCTAAACACGAGCGGCACGCGTCACCGGCAGAGGCAACTGCAGCCGTCGACGCCCGACGACAGCTGCAGTTGCTCTCTGCTCGTGTGCATCAGCACTAAGCGGGGAAATGCAACTCGTACTTTTGTGACAAATCAATTGGTGCATTAGGGTGATATTTGTACCTATGGCAGTGCCTACTGCCTAGGGCATTAAGTCCGCCTCTGTACATTTGTGTGCTTGAAGTATATAAAAAAATATTTACCTTACATTCCTTATATATTCATTATAGTCATCATTAGTAAGCTGTTTTAATTTAGGATTATTATTATCGAATAAATAATGTAGATTAATTATCCATGATATGGATTTGAGTCTTTCATTTCAATAGCCTTGTTTAGACCTTAGATTTGCCAATTTACCTACGCTAAAATATGATGCAAAGGTTTAAAAAAATGTAGGTAGCTTTCTTTTTACTAGATATTCGTGTTTTCCAGTAAATATACACTTAGAACTTTGAATGACATACCCGGGTATAACGTATTAGATATGTAACCTATGTGTCGCCAGCCGAGTCCAATAGTTCGCTTTTCTGACCAAGGCGTCACTGAACTTGAAAACACTTGGCAAAACAGAGCTTTTGACACTTTGAGCAATTAATCCAACCAGGGGCCTAAGTCTACTAATTAAAAACGTTACAATGGTCTCTCAATAGTGAGTGTTTGACAGTTTTTGTATGGCAAATTGGCCCTAGTTCTACTGTACAACTTAGTTACACACGACAGTCTTTGGGTACGAAAGTAAACAAATATGTGAAAGAAAACTTTTAACGAGCAGTTTTCTAAGTACGTAGTTATATATTTAGTTTCTGTCAATAATCAAAAGTAGGTAGTAGATAGTTATCGTTACGTAGATAGAATTGCGTCATAGAGACTTTTTATTAAGTAATATTACCTAATGAGATACTAGTTTCCACGCAATATTTTAATGTGTTGTAATAATTAAATATAACTGCACGTTTGACATCAACACGTCTTACACTCGCTATACTGAACACACTCTTACCTATCTTTGTTTGTCAATTAATATAACTATTATCAATAAGTAAGTCGTCACTTTATAATATTACAATTGTTACACGACATGTTCACTCGTCAAAATTGTACTGGCTTGGAAGTATATTTATTATACATGATATCTACCTAACAGATAAGGAATCTGCTAAAGATAATGGCCTCCTAATCAATACGCGTACCATGCGTACCGACAACGTATTGCCATTATTTTACCGATGCATTATTATTTATGCGAAAATTGTTTACTTTATTAGTACCACAAGTGATAGGTGATTAGGAATTATTCGTAATTTCTGTTTTTTTAGGGTATTCCTCCTCTACACTTAAAGTGGGGATGTTTTTTTTTCTCGTCTATATCCCATGTTGTAGGGTGTCGTTCGATAGGGCGTTCAAAAATATTGCAGGTGTGTGCAAGCCATTTTTCGATTCAGGGATCCGTTTGCGAAATATAAGATTTAAAGTGCTAATATTTGTTATAGTCAAGTGTGTGTATCTATTCCAGTAAAATAATTGTGAAAAAATCACGGCAGTAGTATAAATATAACGAAGCTAAGTAGGCTTTACAAATTAACGAGTAACAGTCGACCAACTTACATTCGCAGTTGGAATGTATGGGAGAACATATTTTTCTACATCAATGTTAAATTTTTCTTGGGATAAATTCATCCCAACTACGGAACTTGTGTGTGGACACGCCCTTGGCTGGTTTTTATAGTAAGATTCCAAAAGCTTTTGCCTGATAATTTTACACACTCTTAACTGACCTGTTGGAGCTTGTTGCAGGTAGGTATACCAGACTCCTTAATTTCAACCACAAAATTAACTTCATAAATGAACAGTAGCATGAAGTCATGAACAATTTAATGTGAATGACGTCCTTCCATACATTACGTAGTTGAGTGCTGATCAACGTTACGGTTACGGTTGGAATTACGTACCGAGAAAACAGATTTTTTTTAACAACAGTTCTCGTTCAACATCATAATTATCTAGTTTTTACAGAAAAAAAAAGTAAAATACGATACTTAGGTACTACTAACCACTTCTGAATTTTCCGAGTGATTCGATTGATACCCAGGCTCAGGCTACCGGTAACCTGCACCCTAGCTGCGCAACACACTATCAATCACAATCTGTTTCATTTTGACAATTTAGCAACATTCATTGCGTTATTTAGGTTGTTGAGCAGTAAAATTTTTCGAACACATGAAGCAATGGATTAGCAATAGATATCCTTCAAAATGATTCAGAATGTGAGTGATCGTGTTGTGTTACGCATTATGGGTTTTGTACAAAACATAACGAAAACGGTGAAAATATCATGTCTAAAAATGCAATCATAATATTCATAAAGAAAAATCTAAAAACTCAAAAACGATTTTTTTAATAGCATCGGGATGCAGCTGTCGAGTTAGCCAAGCATTTGGTCGAACAGAGAAAATCGATGAAATACCTATAAAATGCAAAGATTTAATAGTCCTATTCTATTGCTGCTTAGCTACCTATGTATAAATAGAATAATAGACAGGTAACCTGTTGGGGTACTGCGCCTTGACTCTGCCATAAATATATCATGGATGACTAACGAGCTTCATTAAAAACTCAACACGTTCCGCGCATCAGAGTGCCTAGAGGTTAACTTAAGACCGCTGCACTTTTGTGGGCATAGATGATTATGTACTTCGATATTTAAATATAATAATTGAGGAGTGTTTTTTCAAGCGTGCATTTTTTTTTTCTTTTAATAATATTGCAAATGATCTTTGGTCATAGTGCTACCATAAATAATTCAGAGAAGAATACACGAGTTTACTAATGTTTGTTTTCTTGAAGCAATTTTATACGTAAATAAAATACATTGGCGTTTGGTTTGAAATGTTACGATAAGGTTTAAAAAAGTAGGTAAGTAGGAAATGTGGCTTTTTGTTTTAAATCATGCAAATCATACCTGACAAATAATGGTGTTGCCTGTTTGAATGAAATTCAATTATTAATGCACCCTTTATTAAAAAGAAAAGGGTCAATCTGATCGTTTGTGATGGCGCGCTTTTAAGTGTCATCTTGCCTTGACTACCCGATTTGGTCGAAATCTCCACTTGGGTGGAAAATTGTAATAAGGCCTTTTGAAAAACCACTCCTCAATATTAGAACATCGAAGTACCTACTTACGCTTTATCGATATCGTTTATTCCACTCAGTTTCGGTGAATACAAGTTAGTGATCACTCCAACAAGCATTTCTAAAGAGAATCCTTAAGCTGCTTTAGAAATGTATCTTCTTTACATTACTAGGTAGCTATATGATGTCAAACCAGCTAAACAGTACCTACACTGTACGAAAGGAACACACCAGTGTATTTTTGCCCTATATATGACCATGTTAACGCTGGTTTCTGAATTTGTAAAGAAGAATAAAATAAATTGTATTGAGAACACTTTTATACGCATTGGTGAAAATAATACACCACTCTAAACTAGGTAATGTAATCGAACTATAGTTTGATTATTCGTAGGGATAAGTACTTTCATCTCACAAAATAAGTGCTATGAGTCTATGACTAACGCACTTTTGATAAAACTTCACGAGTACCTACTTGAAATTATGTATAGATGCTTACTTAAGATTATATCGGTATGAATCATCTCAATACTTACTACTCAATAGATGCCTAGGTATTACTTAATTATCGGTAGATTATCTCACTTATTATTTTGATTACATTATCCTGAAACCTATACCTACCTACGTACTTACGCACGAAACAAATAAGAACTTTGCGCTCATGATAAGGGGCACCAGCACCTCTCGATATATAACTAAGACTGAATAGAATATTGTTTATAGGTACACTTACTTAATTTGTACTCGCCCCCTCGTTACAGAAGCACTAAAACACTAACCAGCTGTACCTATTCTAAAAATTGCACGGTCAAATATTTATGAAATCGCAAAATATTAACGGCGCGGGAATTCCACTCGGTACAAAGATAATAAAATGATAAGCCGCCGCCGTTTGTGATGTAGGTACACTAATAGTACGCGCTATTATTCATGAACACTGCTGTTACGCGGCCACGTCCAACAGCAGTGTTCTAATAATATGTAAACGGTCTAACACAGTTCTGAGTTCTGCCGACTTCTGCTTCTCAGTTAACATGTAGGTAGGAAGGTAGGACGGAAATATTAACGACTAGGTGTAGTATTACTTTTGATCATTTAATTTCAAGTAGTATACGCACGCATGAATTTACTGGGTCACCTGTAACTAAATATGTAGGTACAGAGACAACATTATAATAATAATAATAAGGAGGTTCCTGTCTCTGCAGCCCTAACCACCGGTAGCTTAGACCCTGCTCTCGAAACCGGCGGAACACAATTTTTTATATTTTGAAATGTATTTTTAAGAAATATTAAAAAAAATATTTGATATTTATACTTAAACTTAATAAACGACATAATAATAAGGAGGAGCCTCTTATTGCGCAGCTGGGTCAAGGGCTTGATTCAGAAAGCAGTACACCTGAACACGGCACGCATAGTGAGGAGGTTCCTCTGTCTAGAGTCCTGAGCGCCGGTAGCCGATGGGCCACTATTTTGATATAATTAAATGTTCTTTTTAAATAAAAATGTAATTAATATAAGAAATAATAATAACCTCACCGCCGTATATCTACTATGCCGTCGTGGTGGGGCTTGCGCACTCACTGAGAACACGAACTGTAGGTCTTGTGTTGCCGGTAGTTTACTTTGCCGGATCAGGTCTAGGATGAGGAGGCAGCATGTGGTGAGCTGTTGGGCAGTAGCGACCCCACGGACGCTCTCCCGGGGGAAGTCTTGTTCCTACTGTAGTGCAGATTCGAAAGAGCAAACGAGCACGTTTGCTCTTTCGAAGGAAGGAAGGAAGTATTCCAAAATCCATTTTTAACACTCAATTGCACACCAAAATACTATTTAATAACGCGTTGTAGTTTAACGAGGCAAAAAATTTGTAAGGATCGTAGCAGTTGGCGTTCTGTAGTTTCTGCCTACCCCCATGGGAAAAAGGCGTGAACCAAAAGACCTCTCATGACCCCTATGCTAATGCCGACCATTTTCGAGTAATTTGACATTTTATATTTAAAAATGTATGTATGTGATCTAAGATCTAAACTAGTATGCAGTAGTGACAGGCGTTGATTAATTAGACAGGAATAAACTAAAATGTATCTTCCCTCCTCGCACGTTTTCTCTGACACACATCTCGCATTGGCAGAATTGTCGACATGGCAATGGTGCCATAAAAAATAGAATAAAATGTATGTGCTGTCCTCTTCATAATGAAATACAAAGAAAAAGATGCACTGAACTTAAAAGTTTAGTTTGTAAATAAGGGAATCAGCACCACTATTGACTGTGCCATTTTTCAATAGCGGTAGAGTGGTTCGAATCGTGTTGAATTGTGCTTTCGCCACTGTGCCCCTTGCACCTCCCGACGCCCATGCATGGGGCGAGAAAAATAGTTTCACTTTTCAGTTCGTTTCGTTCCAGTTCTTTGCAACGATTTGAGTTAGTCGCTGAAAATTGTAACCTCTTGCATCTTTCATATTTAATCAGTAGATAATAATGTCATTATCTACATAAAACAGATACACTAACCTTTACGTTGGTAATCCCGGCTCACCGAGCTTGTCTCGTCGAATTCATACGGGAGCGATTTAGGATTTAATCGCAATTTCATCCTGATAAATAGGTAGGTACAATGCATGATCAATCAAAAATTGTTCGAGTTTTGAGTAAATTATCATCACACCTGTATTCTCCTAAGAATTGAAGTTTGTCGAAACACACCATGTAACGACCACCCCTCACAACAACCATTCTTTACCTACATCTAATACTTCGTTGAGAAATTATTGTGAACACTAAGGGGAATACACTTCATAAAGGCGACAAGGCCAAACCACCCAAATGTCATCAATTATTGTAAGTACTACATTATGTTATTAATTTCAATAATGTAACACTTCCATGTAGCACACAGCACACGGTACTTTTATTGTTATACTGACATAGTAGGCACCTAATATGTTTTCTATTTATACTGCTATGGTTAAGTTATAGTATATTTTACAACTTGGGTACTGTTTTTTATTACCAATGAAATGAAATTGTTTATTCTGTAAATAGGATATCGGAATCACTAACACGTCATATAAAAAGAAGGCCAAGTGCGAGTCGGACTCGCACACGTAGGGTACCTATTGTACGGTGGTCCGGACGTTTTTTGTTAAATATTGTAGGGTTCGTCCATACAATATTTAACAACAACAATTTCTATGAAAACTTCACGGAAATTGTTCTACTGGGGGCGCTTCGCGTAAAAAATATATTTGACGGAGAAGGATAGGTGTTTTAACTACTGTGGGCGTACTATGGCTATACGGAACGCGCCACAGTTTCTAAACATCTTCAATGCTTGACCGCCACTAACCAACTCTGCTTATCCCCGGTCTAGCGTTATATTGTAGACTCTGTCGAGCGCCGCTAGGCGGCGCTGGCGCCCCGATTAGTCAAATCAAAATCAGTGATGTATTTCCGACATAGTTATAAACGTTATAGTGGTAAATTTTGAAATAAAACGGATTTATATGGCACATGCATGTTTTATTTTCATCTTACATGTTGATAATCAGTAAATGGAATTAATAGCATTTGCATAAGTTTTCAGTAAAAAATACCCAAACTCGCGAGATCTCGTAAAGCACGTGAACTCTGGAAACTGGCTCAATAGTCTCGCGAGTTCTCGACTAGGTCTAAAATCTCGCGAGATTACATTCCCTAGTTCGTAGTATTTTATTATAAGTGTGTATATATGATTAAATGCTCCACGACGGCTCGATGGTGCCTTATAATGAATCTATACTAATCACAATACACCAATCGAGAAAAAATTATTACTCTTGATTAAGACAAAAACCAATTGCTGTTTTACTACGAGTATCTATACAATTTGGTCTCTTATTTTATTGATAGGCATCAAATCGTCAATTTACCGCCCCTTCAGGTCAAGTAACCTGCCTGTACACTTGATGACAAACGCATTCATCATATTTAATGTAATATTGACAACATTTGAAATTATTTAAACTGAGTTTATGACTCACTCACTTATCTTATCCTGACTCAAACGCCGTATCATGAAAGACAAGTTCAGACTGCCTGAGTCATGCTTATCTAGGAAATCATCTTATTTAGGAAAAATGTAAGACTATCATGTTTGAGATGAACGTATAGGCAGACCTGCAGACGTGATCTCCCGTACATAGAACCACTGTCGCCCCAATAACTACAAAAAATTACACTAGATTGGGTAACAAAGATATTTGATTACGAGTATTACCTACGACGCTAGAGGTCGCTAGTTACTTGTGAGTTCAAGTACTAATCTACTAATGAAAAATCTTATTCCTTGAGGTAATAAACATGAAACTTCGCACGAATATTTATCACACTAAATTATAAAGATTGTAATTTTTTGTTTTTCTAAATTGCCCCCTAAAGGGAGGTTGGGGGTGTCAAAGTTTGTATGGAAGAATTTTAACGCGCTGTCCGATTAACTTGCAACTCAATATTTATACTTAAACCCGAAAATAAAGAATAACGTTACATGTTTTTCAACTACAATGTTTAGTTTGTTCTTGGGATAAGTTCATTCCAGCTACGGAACCCCTCATTGTGCGTGGACCGACACGCACAATGAAGGGCGAGCGTAATATTAATATATTGTATACTCATGCCAAATTACAGCTTTCTAGTACTAACAGTCTCTGCGCTAAGCCGGGGACAGACAGACTGACAGACAGACGGACATGGCGAAACTATAAGGGTTCCTTGTTGACTACGGAACCCTAAAAAGATACAGTATATCAACCAACATTTTAGGTGAAAAACGTCAACATCAGAATAGAAAAGTTGCTATTTTCACCAAATTAATAACTCAGTGCCATCTTAGTGCTGTCTGTGATTTTAAGTCTAGTTAAGAGGCATATTGTGATAAGAGAATCGGCACTAATATCTTCATTAAGAAAATCAAAGGCGAAATAAACTATATTTCGGAAAGCGCAATAGTGATTAAACTATGTCTGGCACGAATGGTTTAGCGCCTCGAAAACTGTACTTTTATAGTCATACAAACTGAATGGTTCAATTATTTCAAGTTATCTCACAATCGCATAAGAAATTGACAAAAGGTCAAAGCGTTTTTTTCGTGCACGGAGCCTTACATGTTACAACATGTGATAATAATTATACCAAGCTATTTTCTTTCATGTAATTACAATTTAATTATTGTACTGTAATTAAATGAAAGAGAATTTAAAAACTCTTAAATATGAAAAGTACACTTTGTAAACAAGCATATGGATCAGAATGTTAGGTCAGAAAAGGGATGAATGAAAGGCAATTGCATGCAGCTGAGATGAGAATGCTAAGAGGGATGTGTGGTGTTACACGAATGGATAGAATAAGAAATGAATAAAAGAGGAAGTCTGAAAGTGACTGACTGATAGGTTGCCTTGACAATTCAAAAGTGCCTGCAAATGGTTTAATGGAAATAAATGCTTTGAGTTTGAGTTTGAGTCATGATATGGGCATGGAATGCGGAGGAACAAGGGAAATGTCGTCAGGAAAGTTTTGAGTATGAATGTGGTATGGCTATACGAGTAGGAGAAGACCAAAGAAATGATGGATGGACTGTGTGAAAGATGATATGGCTAGAAGATGACCACTAATAGAGAAGTATTGAAGAAAAACACATACATATGTTGCGCCGCCCTCAAATAAATTGGGATAAGGGCAGGAGAAGATCTGAGGTAGGAATAATATGGGGGGGGCATTTCGTTTTGCCGCCCCGGGGCCCAACAGGCTTAGTCCGCCTCCTTTCTGTGAGACTGAGGTAGTCACAGCATAATCTGCTTCTAATGTTCCCACTTGTGGGAGGCCTTTGACCTCCTGTTTTCGAGAGAGAGTGGACTGTAATCCACCACGTGGTCTCAGCGCTGTTTGTTAGATGTCACATGTCTTCGAATTTTTTGGTTCTATGCCGTTTTCCAAAAGATATTTTCTTTGACCGCTTTGAGAGCAGCTGCAAATTTGCTACTAAATAATATGTGTATCCGGGCATGTATCAGAGATGGCTCCTCAATCCATAAAGACACTAAGAAACAACGTCAATACCTACATGTATGATATATATTTTATACACGGCAAGTTTTGACAAGTCTTTACAGGTTAAAAGACTTGTCGAAAACAAGTACCATTGCAACTTGTTTATGGGTGTGAACGTGGTGTAATAGATGTGTTAGAAATATAGCAAACTTTCTTGTACCGAAAGAATAGGTACAGCGTTCGTGCATCAGCCTGGATGTGCCCGGAACCGCTACACGTCTGCTACACGTGTTGCTACGCATCTGCTACGAGTTTGCTACGAGATGTTTAGATGAGCTACGCGTGTGCTACGCATATGCTACGCGAGTTGTTACGCGTGTGCTACGCCTCTGCTACGCGAGTTGTTACGCGTCTGCTACACAGTCATCTGCTATGAGTTTGCTACTTCTCTGCTGTGCGTCTGCTACGCCTCTGCCCTCTACTACGTGTGTTGCTACATGTCAGCTACGCGCCTGCTACACGTCTGCTACGTGCCTGCTTGCGGCCTCTACGCTGTAGGTACACGCCAAAACGTTTCTGACGTAAAGATAGCAAAATGAGAGCTCCCGTATCGAGCTTTGGACCTCATGCTTGACCGTTGCTCTTGCGAAATCGAGAATGATGTGGTATTCAACCTGCTATCTAATTGCGTAAAACGTTTTCGTAAACGATTCCGACTAATCTGTTTTATTTTGACAGTTCAACAACATTCATTGCGTTATTTACGTTGAGGAAGGAGCAGATTTTTTTTTCGAACTTATGAAGCAATGGATTAGCAATTTGTTTCAAACCGATCCAGATTGTGAAAGATTGTGTATTACGCAATTAGGGTGCTGGTTTGGAGAACCAATATACATATTTTACACGAGAGGTAAAGTGGGTACCGCAAAAAAAAACAGCTTAGTTAATTGGTAACATATTCTTAAGACTTAATTAAATAGAGTCGTTGTCTACCCCTTCCTTCTCAATTATGTTATGGAAAATTCTGAAAAAATTTGAAGCCGGCAGCAATACTTGTTGGTCATAGCTCGCCGAGCGAAGGCCCATTCGCCTAGCCTCGCCATTGCTCGACGATGCTCGCTTAGCTGGCCGAGTGCAGGCGAGCGCCAACGTGTATACGGTTCATTTAGCGCCGCGTGCCTTGCCACCACCCGGGATCGCGCGCTACGACTCGTGTCACTTCGGAACAGTATCAGTTTTTCTGCACAAATCAAAGGCACTCGCCTACACTCGGCAAGTCGCGACCATAGCTCCACAAAAACTCGTGAACATTGATTGGCATTGGTCTCTTTCGAACTTGACCAACATGTAGACCATAGCACTCACCTTGTATCAATTTTCGTACGCTCGCGTTGGCTGAGGCTTGCCAACATGTATTGCCGGCTTATAGTAGTTGAACAAACGGTTATGATAACGGTTTCAATCGTGTTTGCCATAATTATGAGATATTTTTGGTAACAGCTGTTTGAGTTTAATAACTTTACTTTGCTGTTCTTTTTTAGGGTTCCGTAGTAAACAAGGAACCCTTATAGTTTCGCCATGTCTGTCTGTCTGTCTGTCCCCGGCTTAGCGCAGAGACTGTTAGTACTAGAAAGCTGTAATTTGGCATGAGTATACATACTAATGACGCCGACAAAGTAGTAATTATCGACCAACTTAAATTTTCAGTTGCAAAAACATGTTCTACCATACATTTTGTATGGGAGAACATGTTTTTCAACTACAACGTTAAATTTGTTCTTGGGATAAGTTCATCCCAGCTACGGAACCCTTCATTGTGCGTGGTCCGACACGCACTTGGCACTTGTCCAGGGGGACACTTGACTCTGACAAAAATTAGCACTTTAAAGCTAAATATTTCGCAGACGGATTCTTCAATCCAAAAATGGTTTTAACAAACTCACAATATTTTTGAACGAGCTTTCTAACGATACCGAGCTTTCTAACACACCATGGGATAGACGAAAAAAAAAGATATCCCCACTTTACATGTAGGGGAGGTACCCTAAAAAATATTTTTTTCATGATTTTATTTTACCACTTTGTCGGCGTCATTAGTATGTATACTCATGCCAAATTACAGCTTTCTAGTACAGACGCCAGCACATCAAGCTACTAAAATCTGTCAAATTTCATTAATAGATTTTCAACTTTATCGCTAAAGCATTAAGGTTCAAGTTTGATTGGGAAAATCTGACCGTTTCGGGTAGCTTGACCTGCTGGCGTCTGTACTAACAGTCTCTGCGCTAAGCCGGAGACAGACAGACGGACATGGCGAAACTATAAGGGTTCCTTGTTTACTACGGAACCCTAAAAACGGGTTCAATATTTCCATATTTGTTTTATTTCAGAGTATCATTAGTCAGAAAAAAAAAAAAGACAGTAAAAGTAAAAGTAGGTATTTAAGAAAAAAAATGCATGTACTTATCTATTTGTTTCATGACGTCATCCGTTGATTTCATTTCAAGTCCTGGGCGCTCCGTTATATTTAATTCTGATTAGGGATTTCTGTGGCCTTTCTTTTTCGATTTTTGTTTATCCCGTGTTTTTTACTTTAGATGACTAAACGTTAGGTACCTACTTATTATTTTTACGTCGGTCCCGAACCTATGGAAAGCGTACAAGGGGCCGAAGTCAACTCGCAGAGGCCCGTATAAGACGTTTATAATTAAATGAGGCAACAACCGACGGTTATCCCTGTTCGCACTATGCAAGAGCACCCAAGGACAACCTTCGTTTGGTATACGCCTATATTGCAGGATATGGCAACAAAGTCATTGGATTATGGGTTTGGGTGGCTAAAGTGAATGGTTATCTAGAACAAGAATAAGATGTTAAGTCCAACTAGATACCTAATAATTGAATAATATTAGGTACCTATCTACTTAGACTTACATCAGAATCATCAACATATAAGTCAAGTGTCAATTTATGCTATTTTTTTTTCTTATCACATAAGCAAAGCGGGAATAAAGGGTACGTGCGCGCTTTCATTTACATTTGCTGCACTATGCCAAAGTGGCCTTTACACTCGTACGCTTATGACGTCACAGAATAATTTCTATAGTAGGTAGTCCGTGGCGCTCGGGGCAGTGAAAACTAACTTTTTTGTAGAAATGTGACCATCATTATCGAAAAGGATTGGTAAACAATAACAAGAACTATTATCTGCATCGGCACCCATCTGAAGGTAAATTTTCCCATTGAAAAGGGTGCTGAGGCGTGCAGACATGCATCATGCATGAAGGAGTCGGACCGTCGGGGTCGTTACTAAGCCTGCATGTATTCTCCAAAGAAATAGTCATAAGTGAAGGAAGTTATAAGTTATGTCTAGAGAAATACGAAATAAAACAAATGAATAAGATGTAATCTACACTGTAATGTCTATGTCCAAAATCATATTTTACCACCTATTAGGCACACATTATTTTCTATAGGTACATTAAAAACAAATGATAACTACTTTGAAACAGCTTGTTATAAATCTTTATTGCCACCTATAGTGCGCATATGCTCTGTTCGCTTCACACAATCGATGCAAGTCCTGTTTTCTTTTAACAACTTTACCAGTATTGTTGGCAGCATCAAGGAGTTCCCAAGCAAATTGTTTTGGGAAATGGACTGTTCTTTCCTTTTCGTATGTAGCTTCTAACAACCATTTAATTGCCAGGAACAAAGACCTCTTCTCAGTAATGGGGCCTGGAACCTGCAAAGCAAATATGATATCAAATTCAAACACAGTTCCAATAAAAGGGTGAATAACCAAACAACAATACTTTTGCATTTCAGCCCCCAAAAAAATGAAATGTTTACCCATCCCTGGTGAGTTTACGTCCTATATTTCATAAGTATTGTTAGTGCAACAAGAGAAGTGCAGCAAAAACCTGCCATCACCATTTTCATAAAACTACTTAATATATTTTCATAATTATGACACTTTGCTTTGAGGAGGAGGTTGTGGCTAAGTAATAACAGCCGTACGGGTCGATCCATCAGGTTAAGCTGCACTTGCCGGGGTTGGTCCGTGGATGGGAGACCATCTTTACATACCGAGACTCCTCCGTGCTTCGGAAAGCACGTTAAGCCGTTGGTCCCGGCTGTCATTCGTGGATCTTTGACAGTCGTTACGAGTCGTGAGAAGCCCGACAGTCTTACAACCAGTCTTACCAAGGGGTATCGTATTACCCAGTTACTGGGTTGTGGAGGTCAGATAGGCAGTCGCTCCCTGTAAAATACTGGTGCTCAGCTGCATCCGGTTAGACTGGAAGCCGAACGCAACATGATTGGGAAAAAGCTAGGCAGAATGAAAAAAATATGACACGTTGCTTTGCCCAGCAGTGGAACAAAATAAATTGACAAAAAAAAATTACATTAATATATGTGTTCACATATAGACAATGTTTACCTGATATGTAATACCTCCTCTCTTGATAGGTTGAAGTTGAAGAAGTGGCTTGGAGTTCTCAATAGCTTTGTGCAGGATTTTCTTCGGATCTAGCTCTATTGTAGCCTTCGCCTCCGGTGTTGATGCCAAGTGGTAGCGTTCTATTTGTGACCTCTTGATATTTTCAAATGATTTCTCAACAAGACTGCGAGCCAACTGTTTTTTTCCCATTTCCATGACATGGTTGATAAGTTTGCTGAAATAGAGAGACAATAATATATCTATTAGTATTGATTGATTATACTATAGAGTATAGAGATATAAAAGCTTTGACAAAACATATCCGAAAAGTAATGTAAATACTTACTTTACCAATGGGTCATGGTAAACAGAACTGGTTTCATATACAGCTGGAGGCCTCACAGGTAAGGCAGCTATCTTACTCAACTCTGAACTTTCTATAAGTTTTGCCTGATCTTCTTTCCTAAAGACTGGATTTTGAAAAAAGTCTGGGAAAGTAGTGGGTCTTGAATATTCTCTGGATTGTAGTATCCCTGAAATTCTACAGTATAAACATGGATATGAGTGAGTTGGCCAGTAAGCATTTATTATATGAATAGTCTAGAATCGTTTAATTGTGGACTAAGTAGAGACAGGTTTAACATTCAAAGTATGATTACCTACTGTACAGATGCTTGCATTTAATTGATTTGGTACTCCTGAAGCATTATTAAGTACTATAAAACCAAGGCAAAGGCGTCCCTTCCCTTTTTCCACTTTGCCAGTCTAACCTTTAAAAATGATCATCTCATCTTGAGGATTAGAAGCATTACCTATACTACCTAAAAACCAATTAATGCAGGTATTTATACATTGACATTGGCAGGACTATCAAAGGTTGACTATATCAATTACTTTTAAAGTTGGGGACTTGATCATCGATTTATAAAATATATCTCTGGACTGGTAATCCCTTGAGCAATAATGGATTACCGAGTTGTGTTAGATGATAAATAATTTACTTACCTAGGAAGCAAATAACAAGATGGGTACCATGGCATACATTTATTTAAAATCCGGATATTATTAGCCATGTTTCTGGATATAAGTAGTCTAAAAATACAATTATTCCAGTCGAGTTTGAAAATGTAACCTTACTTTTTGTTTTTACGAAATTCTATTTGACTTGTCAGTTGAGAATGACATGACAGTAGTTGTCAGTCAATCAGGGCCAGGGTTGGATTTAGGTATGTTGAAAAAGATAGTACAAAAAAATTAAAAAGATAGTATTTATAAAAAAAATATATATATACTTTCATTATTTTTAATTTTTTCACATAATAGTCTATAATCATTTTTTTTTTTTAATTTTAAATAAATCCGGGTCTGCTGCGCCATGTTTTAATGTTTAAAAAACATCAAACATCAAACACGAACCAATCAGGCATCCGCAAATCAAACACGAAGCGATTTGATTGGTTCGTGTTTGATGTTTTTGTTTAAAACATTAAAACATGGCGCAGCAGACCCGGCTTTAGTCTTGGTAAGGTTCACTTTACTGAATATTCGTTCACAGACTCACACTCGGCATTTGCATGTGAAAGAACTAAACAATCTAGGAAAATTATACACGCACGGTCGAAATATTCATAATGTGACCTAAAACTAAGCATTCGGGAGCAAACTTTAAATTATAGTATTTTAGCGTACTATACTTAGATGTGGATAGTATATAGTACAGTCGACAAATTTGAATCATGACCCACTTTGACGATAAATCGTTTGAAACCGTCAAAGTAACAAAGATTTCCCACCTTTGCAGTGCATCTCACACTTAGGACGTTTTAAATATTAAATGGCAGATGACAAGGTCGTTACCAGGGAAACGGCTTTTACACGAATGTCGACCTAATTGCATTTGAATGTCTGTAAGAAAATAAGCCTATGGTGGGTCATGATTCTAATTCAATTCAAATTTGTCGATTGACAAAGGGCGGAATTATAGTATAAATACTACTATAATTATAGTACAAAATCCAACCCTGATCAGGGCTGAAGAGCCGCATGACCTAAAATATAACACAGGGTCCCAGAAATTATACAAAATCAAATGATCTAATCTGATGTACCTACTAGATTTTAAATTACTATTTGTGGCACAAATAATTTTTTGGCCTTGATCTTTCGAGTATTAGGCCGCATTCCGAGTTATATATAGGCCAACTCGGAACGCAGCCTTAGTCCAGCCCTGTTGTCAATGTCAAGATAGAAATTGACAAATATAAAATTAAAAAAAACCCACTAACAGAAGACGTATTATTTTATGAGGATCATGGTCTTTTGAGCATGCCACCAGACCACATGACCAGCTTATTCGGTCTATTCACGGTAATGAATGTAACGCTAGGTATTGTGGCTAGTTATGTACAGTGGCCAGCACATCAAGCTACTAAAATCTGTCAAATTTCTTTAGTAGATTTTAAACTTTATCGCTGAAGCATTAGGTTCAAGTTTGATTGGGAAAGTTTGACAGTTTTGGGTAGCTTGATGTGCTGGCCACTGTACAAATCGGCTGACATTTTGTCTGTGTGGACGTGATATATTGAAATCGCTACTGAGTCGCCGGTGACTAAATTCACTTCGAGTGTACCCAGCTTTAAGCGCGAATAAGCGATCATCGCGTGCTTTTGTTCTGTGTTCTGTCTGTCGACGCCAGTGCCCTAATTAGGCTGCAGCCTAGGGCGCGAGGATCGTGGGGGTGCGCTGAAATCGTGTCTTCGCATGCACTATTAATCTAGCATCATTGTACCCTACATATTTCAACCGTTTGTTGCCCTAGTTACTACCAATCTTACTACCAGTTGTAATACCGTTAATTTGATTACCCTTCCTACTACTCCAGCTGCTTAGACCTTTTTTAAAGATAACAACAGAAATGTAAATATTCAAAAAATACTTATATAAATATATTAAAAAAAAGTCTCGGCAACTTCACACACTAGATGCCACGCTCGTGGTCAATGGCCGCAACAACTAAGTTTTCTATAGAAACTAAGCCAATACAAGTCATGTGGCCAAACACGACATGGATTTGGTTTTCTACTTGGTAGCCTGCAATCACTTGTCATGATTTTGGTCGTATAATGCGTGAGGTGCTTTGCCTTTATGTACGGTCAGATAATAAAAATGGTTTGCCACCCTTTTGTTTTTTTTTTTTTTTTTGCGTGGGAAATCATCCAATGACTTCTCCCGCTCTGGGCGGAGCGGGAGGGCGTGTCAGACTTTTACTGACTAAAACCCACCCGTGTTCCTTCCCTTGCCATGCCAGGGGCCACGGTTTCCCCTTAGGACTACCCGCAACCCCGGATGGTTTGCCACCCTAAGGTTAAATTTCGTGCAGATTAAAGGACAACCCGACAACGTTAGTTTCGCTTGCGGATCGATCTGAAAACTTTTATAGGTAGTAGGTATGTAACCATGTTAAAATTTTCACACTAGTAAACAAAGTCAAAACTAATATAGGTACCTACTACTTTTTAGGCCGACCGTAATACACCTGGCGGAGCGCGTCTTCATATTATTAGCCTAGGGCGGTCAGAACTCTTGATCAGTCGCTGGTCGGCGCGCGACCACGGATTCACCGAAGTAGTGAAATAATAATGCCCGTGACGATCGCGTATTCGCGCAGCGATCGCGCGAATAGGACGCTGGGTAAGGGTAGCGCATAGCTGAAAGAACACCAATCTATGTGGTTCAGGATTCAAAAATCTTTTCCATCATTATTCGGCAGTTGGGCCAACCAATCGGCAATCGTACCATTGTCGTGCAAACTGCTGTTTCTATGATAATAGGATTTAAAAAATAGCCATCTTTTGCCATATGAGGTCGACACAAAGTATGCCGTGTACAAAATCACCGTCCACAATTTGTTCATACACCTGCTATAATTCGAATTAAATTTAAAAATATTAGTACTTAATGTACATTTTGTGTAGATTTATTAACGATAACAAATAAATACTATTACACCACTTAAGAAGACGAAACTACGAAAATTACCAAGATAAAAGTAAGCAATTCAAATAAACCTAAATAATAAAATTATATTAAGTGGTTCAAAAAATTAACAAATAGATCATTTTCTAACCAAAACGGAAATTGATGTAAGTACAAAATAAATTTATTTTAATAGTATATTAAAAATCAAATAGGTACTCTGAAATTTTACAACAGGTAAAATTTGAATTATAAATCTTTATAAAGTTATTGTATATCACGTTTGTGCTTTTTAGATTGTTTCGGGAGGGAAGCCTCTGGTTGCTTCTGCTCAGACTCGACTAGTCTACTCTGCCTCTTAATTTTATTCTTTTCTGTCACACTAATTTCACTTTCAACATTCTTTGTTTTTGTCAAAACAGATTTGCCATTAACCGCCTGAGTATGATTGTCTGCCATGTTATTGTTTAGCTGGCTTGCTAATTTAGAATTATTTTTTGAAGCTGAATGTGGAAGCCCATCTCCAATTTGCTTCTGACTGTATGGTTTAGTCTTGTCAAAGTCAACATATGGTACACTGATTGCGTGTGCCGCCTTTTTGTCCACGTCTTCATCATCATCCCCATCAGGACCCAACTTAGCACATCTAAAATGAAAATAAATACAGAAATTAATAATTAAACCTTTTTGTAATGAAAATAGGACTTATGATTGAATTTTCAGGTCACTGACCTCACTTCCCTTAGGTTCCCTTTAAATAACTGTGTGAGTAGTAAGTAGGTGGGGTAAGACTCACCCACGACTCACACATATAATTAAAAGCCTTTTTGAGCAGTTCTTCACAGGCCCTCAATTACTAATTGAAATCATCATGTATTTTTAAAACCCCTTGAATAAATAGAATTATTCTATTCGCCTCTTCCAAAAGTTAGTGTTGTATGGGGAAGAATGCGCACGAAACTCCACCCCAACTCTTTTAAAAATGTTTTACAATATTTTGTATACATTAAATAAACATGCTTCTTAAGATACCTCTCATCAAGCTCTCCTCTAATATATGGCAGGGCTCCATAAAGATCTAACACAACTATACTGAATGTGACCTCTTGTCCTTCCTGGATATTTGAGCCAACCCACTTATTTCCTGGCTCTTCTGTTGGTCTTGGAATAACAACATTAAACACCCTGAAATATAAAAATTGCATAATATTTTAGTAAACCCACAACACTATGTATTTGTTTACCTGTGATTGCACAACATTGGATATGAGTGGGAAACACAAGTAAATTAGTACTTCGCAACAATTGCAATTAAATTGATTTTATGTGAAACCAAGTTTATTACTTACTTAAGTACATTCAAGATTTATGATAGTGTTATTGAGATTTTTTTTAATGAATATAAATTTTGTCACTCTAACCTGTGCACGAGTATGCCTAAATGTGTGGTACTTTTTTTATTAACAATTCCTGTTAATGTAGCTCCTACAAAAGGACGAAAAATGAAATAGTCTGCCTGAACTTGAAAGTGAATATCTGCATTATCATTTCTGATGGTTCCAACATTCTGCAGGATTCTCAGGTTTTTGTAACTTAAAAGAATTCCATTGAACCTGTAAGATTGGATTAATTTCTATATTAGACATAAGTAGGAATATAAACATTGATACCTAATACAAAGTTTTTTTTTATTATCATTGATTTTACTATAGTTATTATTTCGATCTAGTAGACTGTCATAGTGCGATATGGTGAGTTGATTGACATAGATTTGCAACTTTGTAAACAAAATGACTTACTCTTTATCAAACTTTCCTATTTTGTAGTCCAATAAGTTTTTAATAGATTCCTTGAGGTTTCCAAGACACCAAGGTTGAAGGGCTAGATTTTGTGTCACTTTTTTTTCAATAATACACGAATTCTTATCATTCGATAATTTTTTTAGTTCTTTGATATCAAATTTTATAATTGTTGACATTTTATCACCGCATAAATAAATTTGACCTCACTTCAATAATATAGCATCAAATAACCAAAGTTAATAATTTTTGAAATCTATTTTGACACCACCTTTACACCCTAAATCAAATACCAAAATTTATTTGTTTTTTTTTAGTAAAACAACCATAAATACAACCACAGAGAATAGCACATGAGATTTGATGAGATGAGAATACACAGACAGACCTCACACAGACTATGTAAAGCTATGTAAAGAGAGCAATCACAGACGTGCTAGAGAAATGTAAAGAAATCAAAAGGGGAAAATGGGGGTGTGACAACGTACTTACTAATTCAGATTACAAATTCTTAAGCCGGGTCTGCTGCGCCATGTTTTAAACATTAAAACATGGTGCAGCAGACCCGGCTTTAATCTTCCACAAAAAGTAATTTAGACGGCAGGGGAGGAGCTACTTGGGGGGATAACTATAAATCAACTTATTGCCATTTTGTAATAAAAACTGTTTTTGACAATGATGTACAGTACACATCAAGCTACCCAAAACTATCAAACTTGAACCTAATGCTTTAGCGATAAAGTTTAAAATCAACTAAAGAAATTTGACAGATTTTACAAGCTTGATGTGCTGGCGACTGTACTAGGTAAACGGTATAGAAAAAAAAGAGGACAATAAAGGTTCATACAGTCTGTTACGACGTGTCACGTGGCGGTTCTGCGATATTATCGCCACGTAACACCTTTCACACTAGCGCGCTGCGATATCGCGGGCGTGCCAGGCAGCGCGACGCAGTGGCGCACACATTTTCATAGAAATGTTTCTACGGTTATAATATGTTTAGCACAGAATCGCGTTGCGCGACAAATAGTGCCGAGATCAGAATCTGGACGTCATTTCAGGTCCGTACCTACCTAGAAATATTATTAAAATCAATTGAATAGATTTTTAAATCTTACTTTACCCTTTTTTTTAATCCTACTACCTATATTTTTTGAAATAGGGCAAACATTTCGTACCAAAAGATATTAGTACGTAATGTAATGTAATGATTATATTTTACGATAAATCAACTGAATAGTTCCTAATTTTTAATAAAATATTGAAGGTTTCAATTTTTGAATACCATATGAATACCAAAAAATATTTTAAGTTCGGACCTGTAACGACCACCGATATTCCGATCCTTAATTATTATGATGCAAAAAGCAACTTTATGACAATATTGCAAAAGAAAACAGTCTAACTATTAACTGAATTTTACTGAATATTACAACTGAGTATTCAACTGAATGAGACGAAATTCAAGTAATGTATAAAACGCACACTATGCAGGCAGGCATATTATAAGTTGGGGGATTACATCACTGATAAAAATGCCTGGGCCAATGCTGGTCCTGCTCCACAACCACAGTTCTCTGTCTGTGAAAGTGTGAACTAATTCATTAACATTTGAAAAGTCTGTTAGCTGCTGAAGATTGTAAGACCATCTTTGCATTGTACAAAGTCAATTTCCTTTGCATTATATAATTGCATAGCACATGTGTGAGTATTACAGGGTGACTTTGAAAACATGCGACAAAATTTAAGGGGGTAGAACACCCCCTTAAATTTTGTCGAAAAAAAATTCGACCTTATACAAAATGGTCCAATCGGGTATACCTATAAACAGAAAAGTCGTTTTTTTTTTACGAATTCTTATTTGGTCCCATAGTAAAAGTTGTTCATATTGATGAGTAGAACACCCCCTTAAATTTTGTTGCATGTTTTCAAAGTCAGCCTGTATGTAATATAGAGCTACCATTTACCTGGTAATATTATGTCTTTTATTGACTTGAATGTCAGTGAGCCCTAGAGCGGCTCTGAGTATGTCATGCTCGCTCGGATGTCTCGCTGATGGTGGCGCGTGTCAACACACAACAGGGAAACAAGCGGCGGGGAGTCCCCCGTAATATATGCGAGAAAATACAACCAAAATAAGCGACTGACGGGGAATCCCTCGTTACGTTCAATAGATGCGCACAGGGTTAACCTTAAGTTGGGTCTGCTGCGCCATGTTTTAATGTTTTAAAAACATGAAACATCAAACACGAACCAATCAGGCATCCGCAAATCGCTTCGTGTTTGATATTTCATGTTTTTAAAACATTAAAACATGGCGCAGCAGACCCGTCTTTACGATAGATTTTTTTTTAACTTTCGTTTTTTATTTTATTTATTTCACAATAACTTCCATTGTCTTCAACGGGGGCTGGGGGTTTTTTTTATCCCCTGGGCTGAAGCCCATAAAGCCCTTACATAATCTGCCCCTGCATTTAGAGAATGCTGTGTGAAAAATTGGCAAGGACCATAGATAAATGTGGACTGCTTTCGTAATTATCAAACTTCACGTAAAGTCGGGTCTGCTGCGCTATGTTTGGATGTTTTAAAAACATCAAACACGAACCAATCAAATCACTTCGATTTTGATTTGCGGATGCCTGATTGGTTCGTGTTTGATGTTCATGATGGTCACATCCAAACATGACGCAGCAGACCCGACTTTAGTGTATAAGTGTAGTGTGTTTGTAGAGGTGTTTAGTTTGCGGTAGGTGCCAGGTGTCTGGAGCCACCATTAGAAAATAAGAAAAAAAATGACTTCAGAGATGCTTCAGAGGAGCTTCAGAGCGTTCAGAGGTTCAGAGCAATTTATTACTCTTTGTTCAGAGTGAGGTTCAGAGCCGTACCACAGAGTATAGAAGTACAAGGCACTAAGCAGCTGTCAAACGTATGCCATCGTTCCATCGTTGAACGAATCGTATGTTGTCGATTGGTACGATGCTTACATTCGACATTATATTTACATGGCATATTATGAAAACGTGACCAATTCTTCGTAATAAAAACCTTCAAATGGAGAATTTGGAAGCTGTAATTTGCACCAAAGAATAGTGAAAACATAATATTAAACAGTTTCGTATAAGATAAAAATGTCGAAGAATGGCGAAGTGTCATCGAATCAAGGTAATAACAGGCTAATTTATACGTTCAAATGCACGCATTTTACTGATATAAGTGTTAATATTCGTACAAATTAATTTATCAACATGTCTCACATCTTTTAGGCCCAAGTAGACCGACAATGCCGAAGCCTGAATTGAATTTATTTGGTTTGGAGAAGCGCAAAGGTTTAAACCTGCAGATAGCCGGAGGTCCATCAGGTGATGGGGCAGCATTTATGCCGTTTCCTGCCAATCCACCCCCAGTGCAGAGACCCCGAGTCCCGTCACGTACTATAAGAGATGTATTGCCTGAAAACGCAAGGTAAATTATGTTTATTGATTGTCCATTATCTGTTAATGTTTTCAAATCCTTTTTGTGTTTTTATTGTGTATATGCATTTATTGTATAACACAACTAGTCTGTAAAAAAATATCTTATTTTATGGTTTTATGCTGATGTTGTTAATTGAAATTATTCATTATACAACAATACTCTCAATCTTTCAGAGACAGATGTAGAATATATCCATCCATGCAGTCATCAGGGAAATTGCAATTTTCTGCAACAGAAGTGTATGACTTCACATCTGATGACCTGCAGGATCTTGGTGAAATTGGGAGAGGTGCATTTGGAGCTGTAAACAAAATGGTCCACAGGAAGTAAGGCTATTTTATTAAATTAAATGGAAAACATCATATCCAGCATAACATTGATGTGCCCTTCTGATATGTCATGCAAGCCCTTCTTCATTATTTAGTAAACCATACCTATGAAGATACCAATCTAGCAATACTACAGCTGATTACCAATGTAATCAATGCAGACTTTAATATTATAAGCATAATATATAAACCATAGCATAATTATAATTTTGTTTTATTATAATATTATGCATTGTGGATTCCACGTTATTCATTCAAAAGAATGTCAATACATGGATTTCAAAATTATAAAACAGAAATGTAAATATACTTTAATTCACTGTTTTTAGGAAATTATGTGACAATAAAGTAGATTAATTGTGCCCAAAACAATCTCATGTGGGACAAAGATTTAATAAAAAGTTGCACAACACTTGTTAAATTATACTTATCCTATGGAGATTCTATACAGTTTTTCTGGTTCTAAATATTGCAGAACAAACCGTGTCATGGCTGTGAAGCGTATCCGCTCCACTGTTGATGAGAAAGAACAAAAGCAACTGTTGATGGACCTGGAGGTTGTCATGAAGAGCAATGACTGTGTTTATATTGTGCAGTTCTATGGAGCACTCTTTAAAGAGGTAATTTCTTTATTTGTCTATAAAACAGGGGTTAATGGACATTATGGACATTACTTTATATGCCAAATATGTAATAACCCTAAATAAAATTACAAAGTATTGTGTTTTACTACCTACTTTTCTTAAATCTGAAAGAAGTATTTATTTAGACTAATGTTACTGTCTTAAAGATGAACACATAGACTGCTTGCAAGATAAGTCTGCACGCGGCTGAAATAGGAACTAATCATATGCCGCCGTCTTGTTGTATGTAAGGTCAAATTAAGTATAGAATTATTTAATATTTATAATAAATAAGATTATAATATTAAGACTGAATTATTAATATAGATTTAATATTATTGTAAATATTACAATAAAGAATTCAGCACGCCAGCACCACTGGTCGCGCGCAGACTTATCTTGCGCGCACTCTACATAAAACTCACGCTTTCTTCCCATGGGATAGGCAGAAACTATAGAATGCTACCTGCTAGGCTCCTTACACATTCCTTTTGCTTCATTTACTTTTTCATGTACACAAAATCATAGTATTTTCTATGATTATCTGTATTTTTTTTGTTTTGTATTCTCTATGTCATTATAATGTTTGCGTTATAATAAAAATAGGAACTAAGAACTTTTTCCAAATGAAATTGATTAATTTGTTGTTTTGACACATTACAGGGTGACTGCTGGATTTGTATGGAGTTAATGGATACTTCATTAGACAAATATTATAAGTTTATATGTGAACGGATGCAAACTCGAATACCTGAAACCATTTTAGCTAAAATAACTCTTGCAACAGTTAAAGCTTTAAATTATTTAAAAGAAAAATTAAAAATAATACACAGGTGAGGTTTCAGAATTCAGTGTTCAATTACCTATTTTCTTTACCTGATAACATCGTGACAACAAAATTATATTTATTTTTCAGAGATGTGAAGCCATCTAATATTTTATTGGACCGAAGAGGAAACATAAAACTATGTGATTTTGGTATATCTGGGAAACTAGTGGACTCAATAGCGCGCACGCGCGATGCTGGATGCAGACCATACATGGCAGTAAGTTCTCCAGATAAATGTATTTTTAACCTATTTTTTCAATGGGTTTTTGTGAATAGCACCTGAAGATGAGAGTTCATGGACAGCTCAGATCTCAAGTTCGTATGCAGTATCTCCCCACCACAGACAATGGGCCCACCTTCCATCCTGTGCTGCATTCCCTGTCACCTGTGCACTTGATGATCTTATGACTGCGTCAGTGAGCGGACTTGGAATTTCGGGCCAAACATGTTCGCTTATTTAGAAGACCTGATTTGTTTTATGTTATCACTAGTTTCTGCCCGCGACTTCGTCCGCGTGAAATTTCGTTTTGAGCAAGGAGCTGATTGCGATGTATTGGAGATCTACTATCGTCCGTTTTACTTTATCTATCTTTACCATCCATGGTTCCAAATATGTTTCTGGGAATTGAACCTCCGCTGTCCGTCCGTCCGTCTTTCAGAGTGTCAGCGGGCTGTATCTCATGAACCGTAATAAGGCGCGTACGCACGTACGAACACGAACATAGCGAACACAAACACCAGACCCGAACATTTGGTTCGTACGTATGGACGGCATATTCGAACACGAACGCAAACATAGTTCGAGTCGAGTTCGCGAACAACAGTCGTGAACTCTATCTTAGTAGCCATGACGGCGCCGTTGGAAGTGGTCGAAGCGTAACATTTATTAAAGCTCTTCGAACACCGTCGATACAGAACACACTACAAGGATCGCCGCGAACA
The DNA here is from genome assembly GCA_914767815.1 of Eupsilia transversa. Taxonomy (NCBI): domain Eukaryota; kingdom Metazoa; phylum Arthropoda; class Insecta; order Lepidoptera; family Noctuidae; genus Eupsilia; species Eupsilia transversa. Next base: position 8,146,090 of record OU611880.1, read on the forward strand.
TGTTTGACGAACAGAGTGTTCGATGTTCGATAGTGGTACGCACGTGCGAACCAAGTTGTTGCGTATCATGTAACGCAACAAATTTGTTCGTACGTGCGTACGCGGCTATAGGTAGACAGTTGAGATTTTCACAGATTGTGTATTTCTAGTAGTATGACTATGTTTCAATTGGTCTCAAATGTCATGATTTCCTGAAGTTATTTAATAGACCAATTCTTTTATTATAATTCCTGTAAAAGTAAATACATATACTTACACACATCAACGCCGTCTAGGGATATTTCGGATTTTCTCAAAGTACAAAAAAAATTGTTGTAATAACATACAACATGTATTGCCCATTTATTTGATTAAACTTATGAATAAAACAATTTTTTTTTCCTTAATATAATTTTATTTACATAAAAACGAAAAGTGAAATAATGGTAAAACTAACGATGAATGTGTTTTTCAAGAACAATTGAAAAATAAAGCGACATTATTCATTATTGCAATTATGCGAAACATCAGTAGGCAGTAAGTAACAGTGCCCTGCGTGTCCGATACAATAATGCATTCAGGATGTTGCTGGGGTTGCCACGCTTTTGTAGCGCATCAAGTATGTTTGCAGACGCTCAAGTGATAGCTTGAAAGCCATCCACAAAAATACGCAAAAGAATAGAGTCTCTGATGCGCCGCATACGGGACAGCCCCAACAGCTTCCTGCGGCTTCTTCATGGAGCATTGGACAAAACTGCATGTACAAGTAGTGCGGTCCTGATCCAATGTTTCTATTGTTGTGTCGATTTTTTACTTACTTACATTATTAAAAAAAAAAGCATTTATACCTATCTATGATTAAATACGAATAACGATTGTAATTTATCTGAAATAAATTAATTGAATTGAATTGCTAAGGGCGAACCCCTTAAACCACAAGATTGTCGTTACTTGAGCGCATGTGTCAAGAGTTCTCGCTCCAGCTTTACAAGTGTAGTAATATAATATCTATAGTGTACCATTATTTGAATATTCAATCGATTTAGTGGTGAAATGGCATATGATCGGAACCAATCCTGCATACCATGAAAATCATTATACAACTCATTTATGAGTTATGAATGCTCATTATTAGCTAACGTCATTATTTACACGACTTGAAAAGTATGGACCCTGGCATAGCCATCGGAGGCAACTAACTACGAAAGAAGTGTTTTTTGTTTTATATGAAATCATTACGCAAGGCCTTGAAGGAACTACTATTTTCGATATCTAAATAAGTTCAGTCATTCAACCCGACGACCCCGACGATAGCCGCTGAACAAACGCCTCGTGCATCAACACCCTTAAATATACGTATCGGCACATCGTTCACGTGTCACACTTAAAGACTGTAATTATGTCTAAATAGCAAAATCCGCCGGACGACTGTGACTGTGGACGAAATGTGTATAATACACCTCTGCCTACCCCTTCAGGGTTTACAAAGATTTACTATGAATTGGAACTTGTTGTGATTTCTTTTTAGGGTTCGGTAGTCAACAAGGAACCCTTATAGTGTCGCCATGTCCATCTGTCCGCGGCTTAGCTCAGCGACTGTTAGTACTAGAAAGCTGTAATTTGGCATGAGTAGGTATACATACTAATGACGCCGACAAAGAGGTAAAATAAAATCATGAAAAATATATTTTTTAGGGTACCTCCCCTACATGTAAAGTGGGGATATCTTCTTTTTTTTCGTCTATCCCATGGTGTGGGGTATCGTTAGAAAGCTCGTTCAAAAATATTGGGAGTTTGTTCAAACCATTTTTGGATTGAAGAATCCGTGTGCGAAATATTTAGCTTTAAAGTGCTAATTTTTGTCAGAGTCAAGTGTCCCCCCCCCCCCCCTGCCAGCTAAACGGTAAGTTCCGGAGATGTGGAAAAATTCACAGCAGTAGAATATATAACGAAATTAAAAGGAAAACTATCACAGCTAAGTAGGCTCTACTAGGTAACGAGTCGATAAAAACATGTTCTACCATACATTTTGTATGGGAGAACATGTTTTTCAACTACAACGTTAAGTTTAGCTTAGCTCAGAGACTGTTAGTACTAGAAAGCTGTAATTTGGCATGAGTAGGTATACATACTAATGACGCCGATAAAGTGGTAAAATAAAATCATGAAAAAAAGAACTGGGTTTAAAAAAATATCCCCAGTTTACGTGTAGGGTAACCCTAAGTGAGGATATTTTTTTTCCGTGTATCCCATGGTGTGGAGTATCGTCGGACAGTTCGTTCAAAATCTATTGTGAGTTTGTGAAAATCCTTTATGGATTCAAGGATCCGTTTGCGAAATATTAATAAATGTGTTAATTTTTGTTAATCATGGGTCCCCCCCCCCCCCGTGCCAGCTAAATGGTAAGTTCTGGATATGTGGAAAAATTCACAGCAGTAGTAAAATATAACGAAATTAAAAGGAAAACTATCACAGCTAAGTAGGCTCTACAAGTTAACTAGTAATTATCGACCAACTTACATTTGCAGTTGCAAAAACATGTTCTCCCATACATTTCGTATGGGAGAGCATGTTTTTCAACTACAATGTTAAGTTTGTTCTTCGGATAAATTCATCCCAGCTACGGAACCCTTCATTGTGCGTGGTCCGACACGCACTTGGCCGGTTTTTTGTTTATATTTTATCAGTAACTAAGTATAACATAAAATCATCTTCCTGACTTCAACATAAAAACGGTTCACGCTCCACTCTTTCAAAAGTTTTTTTTGTGCATCAGCACGATAGTAATTGTAATAAAACATTTGCCTACCTTGCTTACAGCCGGAGCGCATAGATCCTGGACGAGCTCGTGGCTACGATGTGCGGTCGGACGTGTGGTCGCTCGGCATCACGCTCATGGAGGTCGCCACTGGCGCCTTCCCCTACCCGCGCTGGGGCTCGGTGTTCGAGCAGTTGCAGCAGGTGGTACAGGGTGACCCGCCGCGACTCACTAATACCAACAATGCATTCTCCAATAACTTTGTCAACTTCGTCAATACTTGGTAAGAGATTAACTGCTTAGTATGTAGTACCACTTGTAAACCTTACCATAAAATACAATAGACGTAGATATATTTAGTAACCTATTCCGCTTAACTATTCTTAAAGAGTCTTAAAAAACCCTGTTAGCGTGTGTGTTAAGCGGAATAGGTTACTAAATATATCTACGTCTATTGTATTTTATAATGGATTTCCGCCAAGTCACGCCTGAATCAATTAACAACCTTACCATAATATTATCTTTTATTTACAGCCTCATTAAAGAAGAAAATCAACGACCTAAATATAACAGGTTATTGGAACACCCATTTATCAAAGGTATTGACCAGAATCGGGCTGAAGTTGCTGAACATGTTGGTGAAATTTTAGAAGCCATGGAGCGCAATGGCGTCAGTCCTTTCACAACAGACCAACCTGCACAAGCTTGGGTTGATTAAATATCTAAAATGATTGTGTGGGATATTTGCTTAATATAAAATTAATAACACCAGTACACACTTGCAATATTTTACCATACATTTTTATAAATCCAAATTCTGCTCAAGGAATATCTCAAATTGTTTGTTAAGAAGATACTAAATTGATGCAACCCCCGACTTTGGTTATGGTTATGTCAGCTGTACCTAACAAGAAAGTGTTAAAAAAAAATTACATGACTAGCATTGTTCATTAGTTTTACTAACGAAATCTGTATAAGCTATACAATTGTAATTTCACCTTAATATAGTATCTTTTTAACAATAAGCTTTGAAATTTTAGCAAAATATTAGTCACTTTCAGGTAAACTTACGCTGCCAGTTCCTTTTTAATTAAACTCTTGTTTAAACACTTGGCACTCAAGTGAACTTGATTTTCAACCTCCTTGAAGGCTGGGGCCTGCAAGAAGGTTGAATGTCAAGTTCAGGAGTCAAGACTGAATGTGACTAATATGATAGTCACCAAAACAGTTACTGTGTAGTATGTTAGGGCAACTAGGAAAATTGTTAATTGCCAGTGATTTGTCATAAATAAAATGTGATTGTGTTTTTAGAAGTGTAACAATAACTATGATATAATTATTAACTATGCAAAATTTATATAATATTCAAATAATATAGGTACTGCCATGAATACAGAATCTGATGAAAATCTTGAGGTGCCTAAAAGTGGGACAGCGACGATGTTTCTGTTAACCAAGAGCGCCTGAATTACTTAAGGCACTAATATCGGCAACAGGCGAAGTCTCAAGGCCTACTGGTTTTAACGTTTATGGTGGTACATTTTTTATTTCAATTCAACATTCTTTAATGTACGTAGGTACACACTCTCACTTAAATGCACATCAAATAAAGACAGCCGATTTTTTTTTTATGTGTGATAGGTAACTTTTTGCAATAATGGATTTATAAGCAGGAGCGATTAATTTTGCAAGCAGTAAGTGTAGAGTTATATAAGTCAGACTAAAAGATTAAAAAAACAATGCGCGATTTTGGTGGTGACAATAATTTCTCAAAATAATTTTACAGTTAATCTAGATTTTAACGCAATGCTGATGGTAGATAGCTCTAAAGCTTGTTCTTGATTCAAGATGATATGCCTGTTATAATTTATAAAACAAGTTCATTATTATAATTTATATCTACTTATTGTCACTAACACTGCTGCTTCTGCATTTAGGAGTTTTATTTCATGAAACGGCATTGAGTTTCGAATGTAAATTCACATGCAAAAGTATGTATACAGCTCATGATATGAAAACCGGTCAAATAATAATGTTCATATTAATTATAAAAAATTGTACTCTATAATAGTTTTGTTTAAGTTTCAATCATAAGTGTTAACTCTTGTAATCAATTCGTTTTACAATTTTGTCTCTTCATATTGATATGATTTTATTACTTACCTGCTTCTTACGAATTCTATTTTGAATTTTAAAACTTTTATACCTCTTTTTGCACGTGATTATACAAGGACCTATCTAATATTGAAATCCTTGCAATGGGAAAGTTAAGGAAGGTAGTCGGAAAATAAGACACCCTTCGCAATAAAGACGAGATCCTTTAAAGTCTTACCTTGTTAATGTTGCAGGCGTTAAGACTAGTATTTTCGAAGGGCGAAGATCTTTTCCTCTTTCAATATACGGGAATAGTTGTTAAGCACTCCCTTAGTCTTAAAGCATATCTATTGCTTTAGTAAATTTTGATTCCATTTAATTTATGTAGAGTCATAATTTTAAATTTTGTTGTCTTTATGATCTATTCATTATTTTCAGTAAAAAAATAAACCATTTTCTTTGTAGCAAAACTATAATAGAATGTTTATTATCTCGCATTTTCTTAACACTTTCATTATCCATGCATTACATGTAATGCACTGAAGACGTAGCCATATACGTCCGTGCATAAAATATTCTGCGCTAGTAGCTATATTTTTCAGCTCTATTAAACCTATATTAGTATTCCTGCGAAGTTAACTAAAATTAAATAATAGAACCAGTTCTATGGTTTTTTTTCAACGTTTTTAAACAGCACTAGATATATTATCTAGATTATTAAAGCTCATACGTCCTTACATTGCATGTAATGCAATTCTGAAATTAATATGTAATGGTTATCTGAAGGTGATAAGACTTATGACGAATTTTCGCAATCATATAATTAGTAAATGACCATATAAAATATCACAATGCAATATTATTATTGGACGTATGGTGATAGAATTACCAATTAGATTACTTTGAGACAGTGAAAGATAAAATTAACTACTAATATTTTTTATACATATAAATATTATTCAATTTTGCAACATTTACAAAAAGAAATTAAAAGGTCACGTCATTTCTTGGTGAGAGGACTGTAACATAGAGTATAACGTCGACCCACGTCAGTGGTAGGTAACACTAACTTTGAGCTGGCCTTGCATAGTACGGAGTTTCAATAGAATTCGACACGGAGGTCAGCTTTTACTGCTGATGTGCAAGTTGACTTCATTTCTTCCAGCACACATTCTTTGGCTGGCTGAGTAAGATGTTTGGGTTATGGACTGGATCATTAAATATACATATAGGTACCTAGGTGATTTTATAAATTTGTATATATGTCGCAGGCAGATTGTATGATTCGTCATTATACAAACGGCGCCGTCCGTTACGGAACGACGACGACCGAAAGGACGGCGACATATATACCAACTGAATAATTATTATGGATTTTATCATTGTATGTAATTTGTTATCCATAGTTGGGTAGGTACATATTGCCTACAGGTTTGATAACGTTTGATTGATCATAAGTTGTTGCTTCTCTGCTTAATAATACCTAATTTATGTCAAAATGAAGAGCTTGTGGATTACTTCATTACTGCAGTTGAAGTCATAATTTTAAATACGGCAACTTTGACTGCCACAAATCAATGGCATGTGTTATTTTATTTTAGATTAATTTATGATAAGCTATCAAGTCTACACTTATTTAAAAAATACTGCTGAAGTATTTATTCACTATCTTATAAACACATGGATGAGAATTGTTTGAAAAATTAAAGAAAAAAATTCACTTGCAATTGTTTTATCAGTGTATTTAATCTAAATTCACCTATATATAAGATTTGGTTCTCAATACTACTGTATGTTTAAGAAGTAGATTGGTAACATTATGAATTTGGTTGTTTTTTTTCACTCTCCCAAACTTACTATATACTTAATTATTTTTAGTAATGACAATCATTCTAACACTTCGCCCATTCTTTGAGGATTTAAAACATTACCAAACTTTACAAACAATTTGTACTTTGTTCCATCTGCCAGTAATGGTGTTAGATATATAGCATCTGTGGCTTTTGGGGCCATATCAAGTAATGGAAACCAATCATCCACTTTCACTATTCTATCTTTTCTATTTCCCCAGAAATCTACTGAAGATATCTTGATTTTCTTATCATCTACTCTTATGTATAAATATCCAATAATGTTCCGGAACGGTAAACTAGCCAGTGATAGAACTGCTGAGCCAGTGATACCTGTAACAAATAGAAACAATGTTAAGGTAATGGAACACCATAAGGTGCAACAAGTTGATATGTTTTCCATACAAATTTCGGGGGGGTTTTACTCCACTTTTTGACATTGTACATTCAAAGTTTAACATGATATCGTTTGGTCTCATTATTCATTTTGTCTACGGAAACAGAATAGTAAAATTAAAAACCATTAAAAAGTTATGAGCCAACAAAGATTCGTTTTTCTAGCTAATTTTAACGCAACTTTGGGCGTAAATAAGTGCTAAAAGAAGGGTAAAATCACCAAAACAAAATCCGTACCTACCGACAAAGCTCAATTATCGAAAAGTTCAATTACTTAAGAGGGTTTATCCTGAAAGTTGGCAACGTCGCAAATAGATGTCAAATATTTCGCTGTTTTGATTAATTTGATAATATTTTTGTATGGAAATAAGAAATGTGGCTAACCAATTGACTAGAATATTGATTATGAAATGCAATAATTAATATCGTAACACCGAATAGTTAGTTTTAGATGTAAAAAAATGTAATTGCAATTCATTATTAATATTCTAGTCAATTGGTTAGCCACATTTCTTATTTCCATACAGTATTATTTCCAAATTAATCGAAACAGGTAAATATTTGACAGCTATTTACGACGTTGCCAACTTTTAGGATGCACCCTCTTAACTTTATTTGAATCTGATTTATGCAGTGGTTTTTTCATAAAACACGATTTTCCAAAGGACTTTTCGTAATTTATTACGAGCTAGTTTTACTAAAATAGTTCGGAACGGTGTTTGTGTGCGTGCGAACTAGACGCTATGCATGCATGTAGACTTATAGACTAGCTTCTAAACTTTTAACTGCTCATTACTGATACTCGAGGGGACGAACGGGAATACACGTCTCTGTCGGACGCGGTCCCAGGTGAGACAGCGTGCTTTTTGCTCTCGCCCACCAGTGAGTTCGAGCCCGCGACTAGTTCAACCTTAAAAAATACACATGGCTTTCAAATCATAGTTGGTTGCAAAGTCGAACCAAATAATAATGTTGGACTTAAAAATTATGCGTTATGTACAGTCCGACCATTGAGAAAATGCGGTCCTGACACTTTTTTTTTGTAATGTCAAAGGGAATGCCTGCTTATGAAATTTAAAAAGGAAGGAACTTCTATAAATAATGGAGGATTAAATAAATAATATGCTTGAAAAGCACCATGGAATATAATTACTTTGTGGAACACAGCATAAGTTACCAGTTACTTACTTTTCAGAAGTCACTGGTAATATTTTTTGCTGATAATGGGCTTCATTATAGTTATTTATCGAAATTATATCAATATTTTTTGTATTTCCAGATATTAATTAGAAGCTTACTGCTATTAATTAAAGTACATGGGCAACGAAGCTCTGCTCGGGTGAAAATATAGACAATGGTTTTCCCACATAATTATGAGACTTAGGTAGTAGAGAATAGATGATTAAGTACAAATATATATACAAATATTGCCCATTTAATAGAATAGGATAGGATAATATTAATAACTTACTTTAATAGTTAAATAGTGAAAATAATGAAGTGTTAGTAATTGTTAATAGCTGATTGATATAATATATAAAAGAACCTATTACTTATTTCATATTATTCAGCTCAGCCTATTACACACAATCCACAGGTGATTTTGCAGAATACTCAAAGTTACATAACACTACCTAAACTAGGTACTCTAGTATTAATACTGCAATAATACCCTCAGCAGCAGCCTATCACTGCAGAATATGCAGTGTGTAGTGCAAAAGTGTGTACACAAACACAATTGCACTCCGTCTTCCATTTCATTACCCTTAAAATCTGATGGGAAGGCGATCTGACACATCCGTGGAGTTCAGGATTTAGATGCCCTTTGAGGCTGAGGGGCCATGGGAGTCAATGCACCAACTTCCTTACTCCAGGCTTCTACGTCATGCTAAAAATCTTTTGGAAAAACCTCATAACACAATTTTCTCAATCTCGGAAATCAACTAATAATTAGACAGGTGGCTCACCTATATATGCAGCTGTAAAAAAAGCACCTTGAGGTAGGGCATTGAATATTTCCATTAGAGCACAACCAGGCACGGCTAATGATGTTCCTGTCAAGTGGTATACTTTAAGTCTATTAAATGTTGCAATATATTTAACGAAAGGAAATGAAAATACAGTTTCATAAATACTGGAACATGGTTCTGATTTGGATTGTATTACATTTTCCTTTGAAGTTGAACAACATCTTCCATTGCTGATATTATACTTTTTGCCTAATATCAACTTCAACATTTCTAATTTCTTCATTAAATATTGACTGCTTCAATTATTGCTGTGCTACAACTGTAAACCAAAGAAATCGTGTTTAATTTCATCATGTTCTTCTGACATTCTGACATATTGATACCAGTGTTGCCAACGGTTAACGTAGCTCTCCACCAGATTCAACGCACAGAACACATATACTCCTGATTCAACGTCTAAAACCACCAGAAAACCACTAACAAAAATCGGCCCCAATCTAAAAATCGCTAAAATATCCACTAAACACATTTTTTTTTTTTTTTTTTAAAGTCAGTCTTTATATTAGTAAAAAATGTTCTTTAAAATCAACAAGTCAAGATCAGAAACTAAAATATTCAAACAACAGCTATAACTGATATGCTAAAATCCGTTTTCTTCAAATGAATTTTGTCTGCACCATCATAGTGGCTTAGTGGTTGAGTGATAGCATGTCAATGACTGAAAGTCATTCAAACTGAAGTCTACTAAACCACTAGAAAAAACCACCAGCCACTAAACCCAATATTTCACCACTAAAAGGGGGGACGAAACCACCAGGTTTAGTGGAAAATCCACAAAGTTGGCAACACTGATTGATACAAACTGACACTGACAGCTAGAGGCCGCATATTCCGCGACAATTCCAATCTATTTTGCGTTCGTTACGATTATGACAGCTGAGGTCTGTCATCAATTCGGAACGCTCGTGAACGCGCCTACAGTGCTTGCTCAACGTCAAAACTTATAACATTACTTATTTCTTTGTATAAACATCAGAAATTTCTTTTTCTTCTGCGGTTAAGTGGCGACTGGCGACGGTAGCCAGAAGCACAATTTAGAAAAAAGCCACGTTAGTTTATACATATTTGCGACTCAAAACTACAGCGCTGCCAAAACTGACAGTTCAGTCAACTGTCATTTTTGACAGAGATCACGGTGATATTAGTAAAAGGCATGGTCGGCGTTATCGCAAGATGGCGCACGTCATGACGTCATCTATGACGTTTCATGGGTCGGCGTTATCGCGCTAACGCTTATTCGGAACGGGTGTTAGCTCGCTCAAATCGATAACATCGTAACTCGGAACGCAGCCCTAGACTTAGGCCGCATTCCGAGTTACACCATAAGCGCTCACATCAATATTTTGCGTTCAGATTTAGATAAATACGATAATGACAGCTGAGGGCTGTCATCAATTCGGAACGCTCGTGAACGCGCTTAAAGTGCTCACTCAACGTCAAAACTTTTATTATTACTTATTTCTTCGTATAAACACCACTTTCTTTTTCTTCTTTGGTTAGGTGGTGACGGTAGCCAAAAGCACAATTTCATACTATAAACTAACGTGGCTTTTTCTAAATTGTGCTTCTCGCTACCGTCGTCGCCACTTAACCGCAGAAGAAAAAGAAATTTCTGATGTTTATACAAAGAAATAAGTAATGTTATAAGTTTTGACGTTGAGCGAGCACTTTAGGCGCGTTCACGAGCGTTCCGAATTGATGACAGACCTCAGCTGTCATAATCGTAATATCTATTATCTAAATCGGAACGCAAAATATTGATGTCAGAGCTGTGAGCGATTATGGCCTAACTCGGAATGCGGCCTTAGTAGAAGGCATGTCGGCGTTATCGCAAGATGGTGCATGTCATGACGTCATCTATGACCATTCATGGGTCAGCGTTATCGCGCTAACGCTTATTTGGAACGGGTGTTTAGCCATGTTAGCACGCTCAAATCGATAACATCGTAACTCGGAACGCAGCATTCGTCTAGTTCAATGTAATGTCATTTGTCAAAGCGAAATGTCAAATCAAATTTCAAAATTGTCAAAGTTGAATGTCCGAGCGTGGTCATGTTTTCGTTTTTCGTTTAATTAAAACAAAACGAACTAGTATATTACCAGCTACTAGGTCTGGTATATACAGATAATAACTAAAAGATTCACATAAGACTATCTATAACTGTGGTATTAAAACTTAAGTATTCGTAGAATACAATCGATAGGTTAAGTACTGCATTGTCGGAATAATAAACCATAAAATGACCAGTTTTATGAAAGAAATGTGAGTATCAGTATTTAGGAATATATTACTATAAATTGTTTTAAAAGTAGTCGGGATAATTGAGTAGTTCCCGACTAGATTTTACGAGTCACATGTTTGTATTTATGATAGGTACCGGGTGAAGAATAGAACTTAAGAGCCTACACTACCTCTGGTTTTTATCTCGCTCGCACCATACTACTCGCGGCTAAAAAATGGAAATAGTTTAGGTAATTGCTTTTTACGGCGAAAATATTGATAATATCAAAAAAATAAAAAACATAGTCGCTGCTTTATAGTTAGTTCAGTTAGTATGCAAAGTTTCATGGTTTAATTTGAAGTATTTTTGGAATAGCAGCGGTTTATGGTTCTGTTTGGAGGTAACTTGATTTTTTTTCTATCAAGAAAATTTTATGAAATCGTGTTTTCGGCTAACTTAGTCGCTAACATTAATCCTCAACTTTAACATATATTTATTTCAAAATGAATGCTGCAGTAGTTTCGATATAACGGCGGATCTTGCTAAGCTATTTGACGTCCAGTAGGCCCTTAAATACTTTGTGTTTATTTAAATTCACATGAAGGTTCTGCTTGCGTACAACATTCATTTGCTACTCATATTGGCTGTAGGTACAGTCATGGCCACAACAAAATGTTGATAAAGATTATTGTCGTAGTACTTAAAAAAAAAATTGTTTTAAATTTAATTTGATTTTACCTGTTTAAGTATTGTTGACCTACGTTTGCTGTTGTACACAGCAATATTAATTCCTAAAAAAAACTCCTGAAAAAAGATTGTACACCAATTATTAATTTAAGAACTCATAAGATAAAATATATTCAAAATTAATAGCGGTTCGGACGTTATAGCTACTCGCTGCGCAGTACCACACCCCTCACGTCACATGAAATTGTTACTGTGCAGCGACTCGCCTCATGTTCCGAGCCGCCATTAAGTTTGAATCAAACTGTACCATTAAATGTATCATCCAATAAAATAATGTCACATTTTTTCAATTATTCCCTCAGCACTTTTATATGTTTTAAAAATATTTTCTTTTATTTATTTCCTATTTGCATTTATTTCAGATATGATAAAACTGCTGAATATACTGCATTTTACACTGGTGGGGATGTCCAATGGACAACAGATGGAGTACATCTCTTGTGCCACTGTGAAGATGTAATTAAAGTAGTTGATGTGAACACATTCTCTACAACATACATTATTGGACAGACTGAAGAAGATGCAGAACCAGATCAAATTTATACTTTTCAAATGTCACATAATAATAAAATGGTGGTTACTGCACACAAAAGTGGATTGATGAAATTGTGGGACCAAGAAACTGGCACACAACAGAAGATTTGGAGATCTGGCCATAAAGGACCTGTAGCCAAATTAGCATTTGAATACACAGATGAAAATATAGCCTCAGGAGGGTCTGATGGCAACATCAGGTTATGGGATTTAGCACACAACACATGTACAAGTAGTCTAAGAGGTGCAATGGGTGTCTTCTCTGTTTTGAAGTATCATCCAGATTCCAACAAACAGTTGATATTTGGAGCAGCTGATGACACAAAAATAAGATCATGGAACTCCAAAACTGGCAAAGAACATTTAATCTATTCAGGACATTTCAGCAAAATCACTTCCCTGCAATTTACTCCTGATGGTGAACATATGGTCAGTTCTGGTAGGGACCGTGTGTTAATCTTGTGGAGCTTAAATGAAAGTAAGGCCCTTCGAGTAGTTCCTGTATATGAAAGCATAGAATCCACTATTTTATTACCAACAACATTTAGAATACCAAATTTTAAGAAGAAACTAGAAACAGAAGGAATATATGTTGCTTGTGCTGGTGAGAAAGGTGTTGTCAAAGTGTGGAATGTATTGATGAGCAGGCTCATGTATGAGCAGGATAACAGTCTTGTGTCGCCAGCATCTGAGGAGGGTGGCTTAGCTGTAACACATTTGATTTTTAATGAATTAAGGAATGTTTTATCTGTTGTCACAGCAGACCACAACATTATCATACATGATCTTGAAACTTTTGACTGTAAGAAGCAGTTAATTGGTTTTACAGATGAAGTTCTAGATATTATATTTGTGGGAAAAGAAGAAAAGCACTTGGTGGTAGCTACAAATAGCCCAGATTTAAAATACTATGAAATTGATAGTATGAATTGCCAGATCATTAAGGGACATACTGATATAGTTTTAGCTTTAGCTTGCTTCCCAACAAGACCAGAAATGTTTGTATCTTCAGGCAAAGATAACTCGGTTAGAATTTGGCTACAAAACCCTGATCATGCAATATCCTGTGTTGGGGTTGGAGCTAGACACACAGCATCTGTTGGGTCAGTGTTTACTTCTCAGACATCAAATGATTTCTTTACTTCTGTAAGTCAAGACAGCTGCTTAAAAGTCTGGAGTGTTCCTAAGGAGCTCACAACAACTGATCAAAAGGTCAAATCTACTTACACGGAATTAGCCCACCAGATGGATATAAACTGTGTATCTGTTTCCCCTAATGACAAAATGATTGCTACTGGCTCTCAGGATAAAACTGCCAAACTATGGTCAGAGGAGTTGACATTACTAGGCATACTAAAAGGACACAGAAGAGGTGTGTGGTGTGTGAGATTTTCACCTGTGGATCAAGTTATATTGACATCTTCAGCAGACAGTACAATAAAGTTATGGTCTATAGCTGACTTAAGCTGCTTAAAGACCTTTGAAGGCCATGAGAGCTCAGTTCTAAAAATTGAATTTGTGAGCAGAGGCCAACAAATACTATCAAGTGGAGCAGATGGACTTCTCAAACTATGGAATATAAAAACATCTGAGAGCAAAATGTCTTTAGATAATCATGAGGGCAAAGTGTGGTCTTTAGCTGTCAATAAGAACGAATCTGTCGTAATAACTGGTGGTTCAGATTCAAAGTTAGTAAAACTGAAAGATGTTACAACAGAGAGAAGGGAACAGTTAGCAAAAGAAAGAGAAGAAATGATATTACAAGAACAAGAATTGATGAATTTGTTGCACGATAAGCAACTGATTAAAGCTCTGAAATTAGCGTTGCGCATGCAAAGACCAATGCATGTTTTAAAAATAGTTAATGAGGTTCTGGCTGGTGGCAATGAAAAACTTTATGAAACAGTCAAAGAAATCAACCACACTCAAAAAGAGACTCTGTTAAAGTTTGCTGCAGAGTGGAATACAAACAACAAGAACTGTCATGCAGCACAACTCGTATTTAACATATTAGCGCCGGAAATTGTTGCTGGAAACTTAAAAGTACCAGCTTTAGCAAGTTTTATTGAAGGTGCATTGCCTTATACAGAAAGACACTTTGAAAGACTAACTAATCTTTTACAGGATCTTAACTTTATAACATACACTGTAAATTGCATGCAACCTCATGCTGTTAACAATGTTTAAATGAGTAATAAAGGTTCCATGCTCCAAATTCTAACATTTGTTTAAAAAATGTTTAATTTGCCTTATGTTTACTTGCATGTACACCGTTGACCGTATTTATAGGGTTTAGACTAAAACCTATGACGCATGTAAATATTTCTCCTCAAACAAAACTTGCGAAATGTTAATTTGCTAGTTATATATGTAAAAGCTCAGATATTAGAGCGCGTCAGCGCCCGCGCAACCTTTTTTCCGCGGAGAGCAAGTTCAACCTGCGTGCACGCAGTAGTAGTGAATCGATCACGCGAAGCGGACCGGTCGTGGATTCGCGCTTCTATTTTCCGCGAGTCATAAATGTTTAGTTGTTAAATCATGGATATAAAAATCTCAATTATTTATACCTTTCTTTTAATAATTTGCAATCGTGCACAAGGACAGAAATCGCAAGTGTAAGTTTTTTTTTTTAGTTTATATTTTTATCTTATTCTTTTTTTTACTTAGAAATAAAAACGCATTCATTAAGTAGGTATACCTATTATTAATAAACTAACTTATTTAGTCACCGGGATAAGCAAGTACGTCATGAAGTGGTTCAGTTCAGAGATTTAATTAGTATTGGACTTATGACTATGGAGAAATGTTATAATAATTGTATATCTGTTACCAGTCAAGCTCTGGGAGATATTATTAAACATCAATTACCAATTTAATAAATTAGAATTCGTAATTAAGTCCTAAGTTAGGCTGCATTTTGCTGGTGTAGATACTTTTTGTAACGCTAGCAATCTAATCGACATTGAAATAATTCGGATCAGCTCAATTTTCGATAACTTCAGAACTTCCTGTAAATTACTATGACGCGAATATTTCAAGTGCCCACGGTGCCACTTCGGTATAATTACCTACCAATAACTTATGACGATTTTGATGTTGAGACAAGTGCTGAGATATGGGCTAACGACAGCGAACACGGCAGCCACGATTAAAAAAATATATATTTTAGTCATACAGACATACCTTCTAATTTTAAATGTATGAACAATGGGCCGTAGAAATACATATAAGTACTTATAATTAACTGCAGCTACCTATTCGTAACCCATGCTGATATTACAATGGTTAAATAATGTTATTACAATGATAAGTATTACCTATAGGTACCTACATAAGGTGCACTAAAATATAGATTAACCATGCAATCTGGTTTTTTAAAACCCTATTTCTTAACAATTTTGATAGGCAAAACAAGGTTCTATTTAGGATTCCCAAGACGTAAAGACGTCGAAATGTCGTCAACCAGCCTTGGCCGCGGCCCTCAAATGCTTTCGACCTCGATTGAACGATTGAGCACTTACTAGTGAGAATAAGAAAAACTTTATTAGCAGTAGCTTTAACAAGAGATACTTAATTTACGTACATTATGCGAACGAGGTGAATAAAATCGAACGGCATCATCATTATAAGGTCAACTCATCGCCGAGGGGTATACAGGGTAATCAGCGACACCCGACCGCCATCTACGATGAAGGTATCTACCAAATTTTAAATATTTGAATACTTTTAGTGTTATCTGTACTCTAATTGCATAACACGCGAACACGATCGATCATAATCTGACTCATTTTGAAAGCTATTGCTAATCCATTGCTCCATATGTACGAAAACCTTGTCTGCTCAACAACGTAAATAACACAATGAATGTTGTTGAACTGACAAAATGAAACAGATTGTGATTGATCCTGTGTGATTTAGAATTTTTCTCACCGCCTACTGTCAAATTATATACAAATTAAGCAAAGCAGGACCTAAGTGCTTACGTCATTATAGAATTAGGTTTAGCCGGGTAATAATATTGTACTGAGTTTCCTATAGCCCGCTGGTCAATAATGTGATTTGAATTTGAAACCTCAACTATAACTTCGTAAGTATGAAAAGTTTACTATGGAAACCCTTCACATTAGAAAAATTCATTCAAAGATTGAATTATTTATATTAAGTATAAAATATCTCGCAGAAGGTGTGAAAACTATAACATTCTCCCTGGGGATAAAGGTCTTCGCCTTGGTTGAGCTAACTCCCTCGCTTCGCTTAGATGCTAACTCTGAAAGTCTGAACTACGCTATGATCGGGAGTTAGCCCTAGAATCCTCCGTGTGACTGTACCTACCTAAATTACCCTAAGCTGATAAAGTTTTCGTTTTTCCTAATTATGTTAATATTATTGTTTAGGTCGGTTCCCCCTAGAGTCATTCGTTATGTGCTTAGGATTCAATATTGTGCCCATGACATAAGAAACTGCTTTATCTCCATGTTGAATTGGTGAATAATCTGGGTACTATTTATAGATAGTACTTATGTAAAATTAGGTTACAATAGCTTTCAATGTTTTACTACTTCTGTTGCTGACTGTACTTCACATCGACTTTTATAGGAAGATAACATAGGCATATGTAATAGCGGTTTCTAAAGGTAGATAGGACGTAAAACTTAAAAATACGTAGATATGTAAGTGAGACTTGACCATGCTAAACATTTCCATTGATTTTTACCTTCCATTAAATTCAAACTGCACGTTTTGTGCTTATTGTAACCACCATACCTAAACCTAAGTAAATAAGCATCGTTTGGAACTTTATTGTCACATTTTCCTTATTCTTATAACCGCACTTGAGATTTTGCGTAAGTACCTGACTACCTACTGTAGGTTTATGCAGACTACCTAGATGCATTCGGAAGACTATTACAGTCTGTGTGACCGATAAAAGCACCACTTGTAAACCGTTACTAAATTAGCTATTTGTCATATTTAGAGCGCGACCAGACAACGATTTATTTTGTGTAAAAATCATCGAACAGCTTACTTCAAAACGTAGGTATTCAAAAGGTATTTAAGCTGTAGGTAGGTAGGTGTACCTATAACTTATAGCGTAATATTTCATTTGAATTTGCATAGGAAGGTATGATTTTTTTTCGTTTATTCATAGCCTAAGTACTTGCTCAAATGCTGTTCCTACTTAATAAAGTCATGTGGTGAAAGATCGTTGAGCTTGAGGGCTCATAGGTAAGTGAGATCTGAGTAGTAGAGTAGAATCATGTTCTTTCCAACGCCTAGGAACATACCCGCGAATTCAGCGAAACCCGGTATTATCATTCCATACGCATCCGGACTTCTTCGCTCCTCGAAAAACCGGCGATCATTCAATGATATAGATATATACCTACCTACGACGTGTACTTAATTAAAATAACTGAAAACCTGAAAAGGATTCATTGTAGGTCAACAAATCAGCTGCTCCGTTACATTTCGATCCATACGTTCGCATAACTCGACAAAATGTACCTAGGGGGTACACGTTTTCAATGTTGGTCGGTGGTCCCATACTAAAAAGTTTGTGTGTTGGGTTCGATCCCCAAGTTGGGCAGTGGAAGGCATACGAAATTTCTCAATAGCTGTCCGGTGTCTGGATTTGTGCCCGGTTTAATGGCATACTAAATCGGGTGAACTGTAAGTGACCGCTATACATTAATAAACTTCTGCCTACCCCTTATGAGATGGTAGGCGTGCTGTTATATTTCTAGGTACTTGACTCACCGGTTGCATTGTTTAACAAAGCACTTCTGTTGTTCTATTTTTCTATTCAAGCTATGAGAAAAAGCTTTTAGGGTCATTTAGGGGTGACCAGCAGCAGCTAAGCGTAGCCAAGGCGGGGCGGCGCGGGCGTCGTAAGCGGAAGTTTTTGGGGTGACATTTCAATGCAGTTTTCTTCAATTGCAATATAAAATATATTTAGCTAAAGCCAATGTGACTATGAATGACCAAGAAAATCTAAGTAGGTAAGTTATCCGAGGCTGGGGTTTTTACTTTTCTTTTTGAGTCGAATCCTAACTCATCGTAACTCCTAGATATAGTCAAAAGAAAATCAATTGCTTTTCTTTTGACTTAGCATTCTCAACTTTTGCTCTTAGCTGCATGCAATTGCAGCTAAGTTGAGAATGCTAAGAGGGAATGTGTCGTAAGACACGAATATAAGAGGATGTCGGAAAGTGGCACCGCGCATCGGTGACTCAAAAGTTGTGCGGAAATCGGTTGTATGTGATGCGGAAGTATGAGGAAAATGTCGTGTGGGAAGTTTTGAGTTTGAATGTTGATGGCTATAAGAAAAGGGGAAGACCAAAGGAACGATGACGATGAGACCGTGTGAAAGATTATATGGCTAAAAAGGGGTGACTACCGAGATGACGTCGAAAGGGACATGTTGCGCCGACCCCAAATAAATTGGGATAAGGGCAGGAGAATGAAGCTACTTGGATTGATTTGCTGACATTAGTCCGTCTGTGAGTGTTGCTAAGTAAAATAAAGTTTTATTCATTCGATCGCCATCAAGCTAGGCCACTAGCTAGCCAAGAAGTCTGGTAACAGATATTTAGGGCGGCTGACTGTACCAGTGTACACCGTGCGCCGGTAGAAGGTATTTCGTCATTGGTGGATGTTTGAATGCGTCCCTTTTTGTTGGCCATAGTTAATACAGAACTGCACGCAGAATATTAATAATAATAATAGTGAGAGTGCTCTGATTAAAAGTGTGATTCTATAATTCAGTGCCTATAGTCATTAAGAGAAATTCTTCTTTTTTCTTGTACTTAAATGGTTCGACCTTTCTGTATGAAATTTGCTATGGTTCGCATAGCAACATCCAAAGCTACTTTAAGCTACTTATTGTAAAAAACCTTTCAGCAACCAAAACAACACGTAAACTTACGGCACTGATTCTCTAATGCTTACTGCTTAGACTAGGCAAACTCCGGATTGCTTAGCAACTTGCTTGCCTTAGGCAAGAGTGTAGGTAGACTGCCAAAAGGCATTAGGCATATTACCTACTTAACTAAGCGTTGCTTAACTTGATGTCACTGAAAACGGGCTGGACTTTACCTAGGTACTGTCTACACACTTTAATCACTTCTAGAGACACCTAGACCAAATTTAGGCCCACTCACAGTTACATACAATACAAAAGCATATCATTGTTTTACATAAATGTTTAGATAGCAACACTACCTACCTCTATCCTAGGGGATGGCCTTGGTATAAAGTGATTTCGCGACATTGTCCGCAGATATGCACCACTCGAGCGCAGGAAAAGTGCCTGTTTTCTGTTGTACCGACTGTCTGTGTTTGTTCCTATTGTATTACTAATGATCCGTGGTCACGAAGGCTACCCTACTCATTAACAGATTCATAATGAATAGGCAATTATTACTAGTCCAACAAAATATAGCACTCACCAGTCGACGATCTTTACGTTTTCCTTAATTGCACTGAATTGTTAAGCCTAACCAGATTTTAAGCACTCAATACCAACTTATTGAAATGTAGGTATATCTACTGTCTGTATGGTGAAATTCTTTTTGTTAGATTTTTATCCTCGGATTAATTTTCCAGCGTGTTAATCAGATTATCTGAACGTCATGAGGTGCACTAAGCTCTTAATTACGTATATCATCTCTACTATCGTTGCCGACATCCCCTAATGACCGCAATGTTTTATTAACCGATGGTTAATTATGAACAAAGAAAAGTGTCTCGTAGGTATTGCTGTTGTACAACATCAACTACGTAGATTACAAAAAATAGCTTTGTAGATGATGGATAGATAGACAAATTAGGTACTCTTTACCTACAGTACCTACACCATAACAAATTACAAATAAGAACTTTGGGTTTAAGTAAGTAGATACAGCCTTACACAGGAATGTAGGAATCTGTTGTGGCGACTTTGAAATCGTCACAATATTATAGTGACGAAATGCGACAGGCTGAAAGGCGTTGTAGCATTAAAATCTGTCTAAACTTATTTCAATGCGATGTCGGTACCTAAGCATGTCCCAAGCAGTTTTTTTTCCGATTATATTCCTGATTTATCTATCTAGGATCTAGAAGTTAGTTTCAATTAATATTAAGGGCCCATTCAATATATACAATCACTTCCTCTGAAAACTTAGCTAAATGTGAGAGCATGGTTAATCACGGCCCTTTTGCACCTAAGGTGGTTATGATGATGCTCTGCTGCATCTCATGTGGCACGACTCCCGTCTAGTCTTACTCTTTTGTCGTTCGAGCGCTCCCTTCTTCCCAGTTCCTTCGCTTCTCAAATGAATGAATGATATAAGTACTTATTTATTTGAAAGAATATAATTATGTAGGTAGCTAACATACATTTTTAGGATCTATGGGTTTCACTATAATCGGCATTTGCGCAGCAGCAGCAGCAGCAGTTCATTAGTTCGTTCGATAAGATCGAGTCCTAATAGCGAGAATGAGCGAGAGTGTGGGGCCGCTCGATGTCACGCTAGTCACGTCAGCGTCACTACTACCGCTCACTTACTCGCTGCACATAGTGCACATGGAACACATACAGGAACAGTAGCAAAGCGAGCGAATGATCTGGCTTTCAGACAAATGCAGATGAATTTAAAGAACGACCTTAGCTAAGGAGCTGCGAACTCAACTGAGCGCTCCAGGTAGCGAACTATTAAGCGCAAGACTACTCCCGTTCTTACCCAATGTTCTCATGTCCCTACAGATCTCGCCATCACAATATTATCTTCAAAATAAGCATATTATCAACTTTCACAGAATTGTAATTATTTTGAAGATGATGTTGAACAAGCACCTGCATTTCTTGGGTAAATATATGTGACGACAAAGATAACGTTTTGTGGTATCTGACAAACAGATGACATGAAAGATTGTAGGTACAATTATAATCATTGGAAGTACTCAATACAATTATACTTAACCATCGTGACGAAATAACTCGCGTCTATAAATAAATGACAGGTACAGACAGTATACATTGGTAGGTAAATCCTCAATTAGAGTGAGGCGGAGAGATTAAACTCTTACAGACTAAAATCACACGGTACTCGCCAACTAGGTACCTCTGGTTGGGTGGTTGGAGCACTTACGCATTCATCTCACTCTCTTGTGGCTACCTATTGGCCCGCTTGAGACTGTATAGGCACCTAGGCTAAGATTGGTATCTAATGGAAACGTAGCAGATTGGTTTCATTCCACTGAATTGAATTTGAAGCGAGTAGCACTTCTAAACTCGAGCTAATTTAAGGTATACCTAAGCATAATTATATCGGTTTACTACCTATAAGAGTCCTGGCCGTGAAGAGATCCTCATTTTCATTGACCGTTCTGAGGGAATGGCTAATGGGCATGCTTTTGCATTACTTACCTACCACATTTGCTTGTTATATGCAAAAGGATCTTAGTTGTAACTACCAACTGGGAACAGTGCAGCCCTTGGGTTAACATAACATTCCTGACACCCCGTCTGTGTTACCGAAAGGGTAGGTAGAGGTAGGTACCTACTCCTACATTTCATTATAAGTCCACATGTCATAAGTTTACATGTTATTTTGTAGGAGTAAAGCTATTGCTATTAATCGCTCACAAATGCAGCCCATTAGCATGTGAGTATTTTTAAAGCCAGTGACTATAGGCAGTATACCTAAATATTTTTTTTTTATGATTTCTTTTCGTCTTTAAATTACCTACACGCAGTAAATAATTCGTATTTTGACGTGTGAAATCCAAGAGCGTCATCAAGACAAAGTAACAATACCCAGAACTATTTATGTACTTTAACTCAAAGAAGATATTTTGATCATTATTATTTGCTTGATAAAAAGTTACAATAAGTTACAAGAACGGTTCTATGACACGGTCCGATAATTGACCGTGACCGCGCGTTAGACATTGTCTATAAATTCCGTGTTTAGATAAAATATAACAGGTTACCTACACTTTTTTATAAGTACTTCCTAAACAAATAATATAAGGTGCTATAAAAATATCTGCCACGGCTTTAATGAGAGGTCGTATTGTGTTTAAAGATAACAATAGTGAAGAAATTTCGTACCCCGGCACAGTTAAATCAATTTGAGAAAATGTAAACATTGACTCTACTCTGCATAACGTGGTTCACAAATTACGCGCGAAGTGCACTTCGTCAATGAAAACAACTGCTATCTCTTTCCATCTGTTCTGTGAATGAAAACTGAAATCAGCTGACTAGTTCGTCACTTGCAAATTTATAAGTACAATTTTTTGTATGAAAAAAAATATGACACATGATCAATAATTTATCTTTACTATTGTAATCTATAAACACAATACTATCTCCCATTGCAGCCGTGGCAGATATTTTTATAGCACCTTATATATCTACTCTGAAGTCTGAACTCCATTATTCATCTACATTTTGGAACGAAGTTCCATATGACACGGCTTAATGCGGTATGAGTTGACAAGCGACTTTCTCTCTCTCTGTGTCGTCGCTTTGGAAAGGGCACTACTCATCTTTCTGACTGACCGACACTTGACAATCCAAAAGTGCCTGTAGGTAGGTAGGGCCGTAGGGGTTCATCATTCTTTATAAAATAAATAAATCGTAAAAACCGTGTATTTCTTTAAAAAAAAATCTAACTGTTAATCAGATTCTAAGTAAGTCTAGGTAAAGTAAGTAAAAGTAATCTATATCCTAGTTACAAAACGTTGTTGGATGATTGGATATTGTTGTTACAAGTTAAAATGAAAAATTTAAATAACCCCGACACAATTCCAGGTGATGCTGCAGTATCGGTTCAAGGTTACTATGTTCTTCTAATATCATTGAAGTAACAGAATACTAAATTTCGAATCGATCAGACCTGTGGAAGATGCGCACATCCAATCATCAACTAGAAAAGAGCTGAAAATCTTCAAACGGCTGAACCGATTTTCTTGAATTGGTAGCTAAGAAATCTCTCGATCAAAAATAATAATCAAAATCGGTTCAGCCGTTTGGGAGCTACGAGGGCTGTTCCCTCGTAGCTCCCAAACGATACACAGATACACACGTTAAACTGATAACACCCCTCTTTTTCCGTCGGGGGTTAAAAAGAGAAACGAATAAGGAAAACCTACATAATTATACTATCGGAATCAGCACAATGTACTTTAAAAGAATTAAAAGTACCTACCTTATATTCGAACACATATTGTGTCATCCACCAACCCGCAATAACCCCTTTTACATTACGGCTTACGGTATACCTCCTGTTAGGGTGATACCACACCAATCGATCGATTGTCGATCGATGATAGAATGGATTAGTCGACGTCGATCATCAGTTGTTACCACAGCGACGACACGTCGACTGATCCATTCTATCATCGATCGACAATCGATCGACAATCGATCGATTGGTGTGGTAGCAGCACCTTTACTGAGAGGAGGCCTAGTGTCCCAGCAGTTATAAGTAGGCTGATAAGGTATGTAATAAAAGAGACTAAAAAGTAATATTATGTAGGTATGTAGGAAGCTGAGTATGAAAGACTCATATATAGCAGGTGGCGCTCTGGAGTTTCTGTTTACCGCCATCGCAAGTCCACCATGGAAAGAAGGGGCGAGTATATGGATGTATGTATTAGAACCTACCTGATCCTGGGTTCGACTCCTGGGTTCAACTAGATTCCCAGGTCGGGCAAACTATCATCAGTATATTTTCATCAGGAATTTCTCAGTAGCAGTCCAAAGTTTGCATTTGTGCCCGGTTGATGGCAATATAGGTTCACCTTTCGCCAGTTATATGTACCTAAGTACCTAAAGGTGATAAATGATCTATTTTCTGCACGGTACTATATATTAGGTACTTCTGCTGGCGTGATTTATGTACCTATATACGTGCAATTTTAACACTGAAGTCAACCAAATATATGAATTTCACACTTTCTGTATGAACTATAGATATAATTAAGTTTATATTTCAATGATATGAACTATGAACCATTACGTTTTTTTTTTTTTTTTATCCACAA
The DNA here is from genome assembly GCA_914767815.1 of Eupsilia transversa. NCBI lineage: Eukaryota > Metazoa > Arthropoda > Insecta > Lepidoptera > Noctuidae > Eupsilia > Eupsilia transversa. The sequence goes on from OU611880.1 coordinate 8,170,736, forward strand.
CGGGGAAGCTCTTGGCCAGAATCTCACCTGATGGAAAGTGATGATCAGGCCGAAGGTGGAAGCGAGCTTCATCCGGAATCCTCTACCACAGAGGAACTGGCTATCTTATCTCTAACTGCCGGAACACAACAATGCTTTTAACATTGTTGTTATGACGACAGACTTAGATAAGATGGTGGTAGCTAGCCAGGCGGACTTAAAACAAGCCCTACCACCAACCAAACCGAGCAGAAAATTTTGCCCCCACTGGGAATTGAACCCGGAATCTTGGTCTGAGACAGGTGGTCTAACCACTAGACCACAGAGGCGGTTAAACGTCTTATCTATACTTATAATAAATCTGTAGAAGTGAAAATTCTGTACATTGAAGATATCAAAAAAATAAATGGCAGGGGGACCGACAACGAACCCAAAAGTTTGATAAAAAAAAATTTTGTCTGTCTGTCTGTCTGTCTGTTTGTTCAGGCATCACGCAAAAACCTACGGTTCGATTACGATGAAACTTGGTATAATTATTCTTTAATATCCTAGGCACCACACTGGGTACTTTTTATCCCGGAAAAGTACCCTATCCTACGGTTGGGGGGTGTCAAAGTTTGTATGGAAGAATTTTAACGCGCTGTCCGATTAACTCGAAACTCAATATTTATACCTAAACCCAAAAATTAAGAATAACGTGTATCAGGATTTTTCGAAATTCAACCCCTAAGGGGGTAAAATAAGGGATGAAAGTTTTTATGAAAAATCTTATTCCTTGAGGTAATAAACATGAAACTTCGCACGAATAGTTATCTAAATAAATTATAAAGTTTGTAGTTTTTTGTTTTTCTAAATTATTCCCTAAAAGGTTGGGGGGTGTCAATGTTTGTATGGAAGAATGTTAACGCGCTGTCCGATTAACTCGAAACTCAATATTTATACTTAAAACCCATGGGGATGTATGGGGTAATTTCCGACACTCACGCGGGCGAAGCCGCGGGCAGCAGCTAGTAAAAAATAAAATAAAATGCGGTTAGTACCTACATAAATAAACTTATTTATTTGTTAGCTTTAAGCTAGGTATAAGGTAAGTATATAAATCATTATTTGGTCCCTTTCTTCACAAATGGTCTCATTATTTACAGAACACAATGCTACCTACTAGAACTATTGAAAAAAATGTCTAAGTTTTAAGTTTATAACTTTAACCAGCTATCAGCCATTCTCTTTTTTTGCTGAAAACAATTTTGACTAAGCACTTTCACGTATTAAGTCAATAATAGTTTTTCTGGGTGATAAAACCAATTACAACCCAACTAATTGTCGTGATAGAGCGAGGAAGCGGTGAGTTGACCTTTTGTACAAGTTTTTTATCGCTCAAGGCGCTGATATAATGGATCGCTTTACAGCGACACGGTGTTTTACATCAAATCATCAAATACTGTCACATTGTACGTAGTACCGAATCAGAAAAATGTTAAAAAGACACTATTTCATCAAGTAAAAAAACCTCGCGTCATTATTAAGTTAATTAAAACAATCTAGAATTTGAGGATTGAGAACACATTTTACAGTAGAATAACCACAACTAAGTCATGCTAGTCTGCTAAGTCATGATCAGTAGAATCGTTTGATTATGTTCAAACAACTTACCTGTAAGTAAGTACTTTAAGTAGGTATTTGAAAATTGTCTTTCCAAGATTACGTCATTGGGTAGTAGGATACCAATCAAATGGAGTCAGGATTGCCATTGCGGTGGTGGGATTGCCATTTTGGAAAAGTTAAACCATCTTTATAACTAATATACAGTAAAATTGGGTTTTCAAATACAACCTACAACAGTTTTATCTTGGAGATTGTTTATTGTAGTACTTACCTACTTACACTGAGCCAACTTCCAATATCATTTCGGTATCATGTACCTAGATACTGGAAGGATCTTAAGTTCATGAATTTTATTAGTGGGATAACTAGAGCTAGGTACAATGTCAAACAACAACAACGTATTATGCAAAATATGCGTGTGTCCATAGGTAAATCAGATTATTACTGGTGATTATATGCTATTATGTCGCCTAACCTTACTTGCACAACCCTTGTATGCATATGGACCATAATGACACTGACCTTTTATTATTAACATAGTTGTAGTTTTAATAATAGGTGTTAATAGCAGTGGATACGATATTGTGCCTCTAAATATAATTATTTTACTTTTGGTAGAATTACTGTAACTATTCAGTGTGAAGCGGAATAAAACTAGTAAGTAGGTAACTACAAAATAAATCAAGGTACAAGTAGATAGGTAGTATCACTCAATTTGATTACAAAGAAAAATCACTTTTGACTTGTGTCCTTTTGTAACGTACTCAGTTTATGATTTATATAGGTATCTAGTTACCTACTCGTACAGAACCTATCTACTCTTCCGTCCTGCCCCAATCCACAGTTCACGTCTAGTTTTGTTACTTATTTTCTAAAATACTTAAAGAAGAACTCGGCAGTGAATTTGGAAATTGTGGGAATGTTTAGAGCACGTCTTCAGACATACCTATATATATGTATATAAATATTAAATATGGAACTTGTCTGGCATCTGTTCGTCTAGGTAGGTAAGTATTGTCCAATTATTAGACGCAATCCGGTTGTATTCTAGACTTGTCGACGAACCAGGAAAAAACTATCAAATTACCCCAATGCGCTCAACATAAGTTTTGTCGATTGTCCTCTTCGATAAACACAGATTTTGATTTCACTTCAGCCACTTGGCTCTGCAAGTACCGATAGCGAATTTTATCGGCAACTAAAATTAGATTAGGTATACTTAGTCAAAAAGCAAGCTTCAAAATATACCTACTCGCCATCTACTCGCTTATCAAATGATTATCTAAGTCATTCTAAGTGGTCGACCCTAATGTAATGAAAACCTCCAAAAACGCGTTGCTCAAATTGATAGGGACGGATACTACGGAGTTCTACGCGAGCAGCTTACGTAGCATGACCTCCGTAGAAAATGAAGAAACGAAAGACCACATGACAAAGTGTAGTGGGGATTGTAGAAAGATCTCTACGACATGTTGAAAATGAAGAAAAGAAATGTGACTTTGTCTTCTTAAATGTCTTGATAGTTCGATCGGATCGTACCTACGACTTTGTAAATTACAACTAGAAAAGGCTAAGCTTCAAAGGAATTTCCTGAAAACTTTTTTCTTTTGGTAGAAGTTACCGTCACTGTATGGGTCACCGGGTATACAAAAGGCGGCTTACTTTTGGTTTCAGAATTCAAGAAGGTATCTAAGTAGGCGTATTTGACTGAATCGTGAGCACTGCCTGTAAAGTGAGAGATAGGTTTATTTCAGAATACAGGTTTCTAAAGTTTCTGCTTCGTAGTTGCGATCTTCATAATACCTCTAAAAGTCCATGTGCCAAAAGCTCAACCACGGAGGCAGGCATACCTAATGTTGGCTTGTGATGTGAGCTTGCTAGAGAGATCTCGATTGTGTAATAACACCACATAATGTGTATGTTGCTAAGTTAAATGGAAATCTATACCTTTTTTTCTTATCCCTGGTGGCCTCGTTTTTTTGTAATTGTTCTCCAGCTTTACACGAATCCCAACGGACCTTGGTGTAGGTACTTATATAATTGCTAAGATTCACTATCATATGAGCATATCCGGTCCCGCAGTTAGGATAATAGAGGTAGGTATTCATTCCGTAAATTTTTTGCGTGTTAATACGTTATTGCTGATTAATATGTCAATTTCAAAAGACGTCAATTTTGTATCTTTTGGCCCGTCGCGTCCTCGTCATAAAAAATGCTGGTTAGGTATGCCAATGTTTTCCTCCTAATGATGATCTTTTCAACATGCGAAGCTGGGTCGTTAGGCTATTTAAGTAATGAAATAGTTGCAGATTATGTAGATACCTACCTACCTGATGTATTCGAAAGGAAGTTACCTACTTACTCATTGAATGAGAAGCAACGTAGTTGACGCGGTCTTGGTCACCAGTCACATGACTTAGATTCAAGGTGGACCGACCATCGCCAATTAAACACTTGTCGAAAACCACATTTTTTGTATTGCCTGATTACCATATTTGATGCGAAATTCTGTCGAACGTTTAAATAATAAATAATATTCTATAACAAGTTTTAAATTCGTTTTTTGGGAAAAATATATTAAAATAACGACAACATACAATTTTGCGCTTGAATAACTACCACGGTAAATTCTATGATCGCTTTAAGTATTATGCTAGTATGTATGTCACATTTAGTCACATAATTATTACCTACATCATTATTCATAACTATTAAAAAGAAAACTTTGACGTTCACTTTATTTTCGTGATTTTAGCTCACGACTCTTACTGAATAATAATGACGAGAGGAAGCTGCAGTATCATTTATAATTATTAACATCTGTTACTGACAATGAGCGTGGCGAAGCGTCATCTATTCTGATGCAGATGGCTGCGCGTGCGCCGGCACTGGCGCCTCGCTAGTCCGACCTTACGCCGCGTCGAGAACCCTCGCTACAGCATTGTTATAGACTACATGAAATGTAAATAAATGAATGTACAAAACTATTTCCGAATCGAATTTCCTCTATTGTATCCGTTACCTTATGTTTGAGGTAAATGTGCACAGAACATCTTATTGACAAACAATTCAGAAATGTTTGTTTAGGTTAGTTTAATTGTTGCACTAGCATATCAAAAATCAACTATGGTCTACGTCTACGCTTGTATAGTATTTATAGAATGTAATAGAAAATAGTTAATATATATACTACCGAAAAAATAAGCACCCGGCTAAATAATAAAAAAACAGGCATTTTATTTTACATTATTATTCTGAGTAGCTGTGTCTTCCTAAATTTGTTTTTTAACTAAGAATTAAAGTTCGTCGCGTAGGTAATTGGGTTACGAAGCCTGAGCCTGATTGCTATCATTTACGCTTCGCAACCGCTAATAACGTACCTACTCTACGTGAATGTCGACTCGTAAACATGGACTTGAGTCTCCTCGCTCAAAATGGACCTGCTTTAAACAGTAAGCTAACGCTACGGTAAGCTAAGCACATTAACGCAGAAAATAGTAAGAATTTATCCTAATAAAGATCAACACAAAAAAGTCAAATCAAAATAATTCAAATCAAAATCAGTCAAATTGTAATACCGTCCAGAGGAACTTGTCTCGGATGGCGCGGCACGCGTCGGCAGTCACTGACGCTATGAGGTTAACGAAGAGCCCGATCTCGCCACTCTTCGAAACTCCGGATTGAAAGGAGCCGGTGGGTCTGAAGTACACAGCATGCAGGTTGCGGTCAGAGTAAACGAAGCAAGATTATTATGGACTCCGGTATATGGTCTGAAGTCCGGGACAAAAAAGAAGAACCGCAAACCGGCAATTATAATGCAATTGCTAAGGAACCCAGATTTCAGTTATGAGGAAAAATATGGGACTATACGTACTAGGTCAACTCAACACGCAATTAAACAACATCTTTATTACTACTATGACGAACTATAGGGTCCATTATTCCAAAAGATATTTAATGACCAGCGCTTCTTTATGATCTGGTGGGAACTCAATGCCCTTCTCACCGACTTCAAAAAAGGAGGTTACCTATCAATTCGATACGTATGTAGGTATGTAAGGTTATCGGAACTGCAATATATTCACAATTATAATCTATTCAACTTAGGGAACAGTGCAAGTTTTATCAAAATCGGTTCAGTCGTTTTCAAGATATGCACTATATATACGTATAAGTGTGACGGCCTGGCTTATTGATACGAGCTGTGGGTGTGGTGCAAAAGGGAAAACATCTCAAAACCTTGGTCAGTCACAACTAAAAAGTGAAAACTTAATTGACTCTTCAAAATGAAAACACTTTTTTACAATAAACAACCGACTTCCAAAATAAATACAAAAAGCGAAAATTCAGTTTTCAGTAATAGGTATTAGTCTTTATCATTATGTGCTAGATGTCACGTACCATAGAACGGAATTATGTTTTTAAATTAATTATTAGTTGCTGTAATTTCCTTTTACGTAACAAAGTAAGACTTTTAAGTAAACGGTATCGGTAATTTAACGGAAAGCCCGTGGAATGCCTTTTGCCCCCTGGGGAAATCCTCTTGGAAATTTTCCCTCTGCGACAATGGGAGAGTTATATCGGATTCCTACTTGTGAGATATATTATACACTAGGTATAGATATATACACTAGGTAGGTTACCCTATGATACGCACCTTAAAACTGTTAAGTACAATAAAACGCTACATATTGTATACTATACTGAAGTTTTAGTAAACTTGCTGAATTGGGTCTCGGTCTCGGCTACCTTGCATTGGTTTGACTTGAAAGTTATTGAGATTATTTCATAACAAGACCTTAACATAATATGCATTATTGCATAGTACGATGTAGGACCTATTATTTTTCTGGAAGCTAATGATTGCTAAGCTGTGCCGCAACCGTGCAGATCTTCTCAATGGTCTAGGAGGGTAAGAGGTGTTCAGTTTTGCGTAAGTTAAAATACCAAGGTTTTTTTTTTGTTTAAGTACTTTTTTTTCACAAATATTCTTTTCAGTACCGTCCTTAAAATTAATTTGCTTAGATACTACCTATATACGATTAGTACCCAAATAACTGTTATTGATTATTTTAGTCACGTTTTAGCTAAATAAGTACATTTAGATATTATGTATGAGGCACAGAGCCACATAGATCTTCTGTCATTATTAATCTATGTTTTTCATGGTCGAAGTTAGTTGTAATTTTGCACACAAAGTAGTTCAAGTTCAAGACTAAGGGCGGATTCGACCAAAAGGGACGTGGCTCGATAAGATAAGTACTTAGGTACATATTCGTAGATAACCTGAATAGTAGGTACCTACTCTTTGTTCCCAAATTATTTTTGAATTTTTGACATTTTTTCCATACAAATACTGTCAGATGTGTCAATTTTATTCCACGGATAAAAGATACCTAAAGGTAAAATTCGCCCAAAGCGATCAAGTTTACCCGTAAGCTCATTATTAAAAACAGTGGAAGAAAAGTTCGGAAAGTGCTGTTTCTCGAAAGGGACGTGGCTCGATAAGATAAGTACTTAGGTACATATTCGTAGATAACCTGAATAGTAGGTACCTACTCTTTGTTCCCAAATCTATCAATATATACCTAAATATGGAAATATTACCGCATAATTACAACCTATTTACTTACATATTATGTAAGTACATACCCACTCTCTAACTTGCTCGCAAACTACTGCTGGTGGACTGAGTGAGAGCAAAACTGAGCGACGCGCGACGGGAAGAAGGTTCCAAGGCGCCTATAGTTTAGGTAATTTCTTTTTACGGTGAAAATATGGAAATTGAAAAAAAATAAGCATAGTACCTACTTTATAAACAACGTATAACGTTAAATGATCATGCTAAGCAATTTGAGGTATTATAGACTCATAGGCAAACAGTGACATACGTCTAGTGCCTATATTGTAATGAACCGCTAATTATGTTAATAAGAGAGTTAATATCTAATGGACTTTTTCGTGACTAATGTTCCGTGACTCTTGGCTAATTTATTGTGAATCATTTGCGAACTATATTATCGCCAATTATTAGCGTACAAACAGGAAATAATGAACACGTAGGCACTAAATTATTATTTGTGTGATTTGCAATGATTTGTGTTAGATTCGAAACTGTTACTTACGTAGGCAAGCGAGGTAACGACTTCAACACAAAAGGTGTTCGTGAAGTGTAGATTATCTATACAGACTCCCTATAATATTTTGGAGCTGCGATTTTGGTTAATTTAGTACCTGTGATTTTTGGTATTCGTTAGTTTATCTTATTGATCCGTGCTATTTCACTAGTAGAATTCTATTTGTACCTATTTATCCAAGTATTTCTAGTTGATTAATATACCTTATAGTAGAGATTTATCTAACTAATGGATTTCGTAAATCTTATGCTTAGCTTAAGATTATGTAGGTACCATATGTACCTCAAACATACTTACCTATTTTCGACTGTACCTAAGTAACCACACAAATCTCGCATTCAAATGTTTTAAACTACATTTGACTTTGTATTATTAAGGAATTTCTTACTTAGGTATATCCTTCAGGGTTTATCCGATCACGACTTTAACTAGACTATTTTCGGAAATTCAGGTACGTAGGTACCTACCTACAGCATAGTTCAAACAGCTGACGCAGATAAGCACTAATTACGTTGGAAGATCTCTGCTGGGCACTAGGCAGCTAATTTATACCTATGCCTACACTCAATTTTATGGACTTTTCGAGGTCGGTAAACGCGATAACAGCGTCAATTTGTTTTTCAAACAAGTGAAGATAGATCGTTATTAAATAGCAAGCCGTGAGCCTGAATGGTCAATTGGCAAAAATACGAACTTCCTAAATTAGAATATTAATTGGATTGGGTGATGATTGCATAGATTGGATGAATTATATGTATACTTAGAAGGATTACAAATCCTTGTATAAAATTCATCCCCTATTTAACACGTTGAGACGATTTTTTGCAAAATTAATTGCCTCTAGCGGGTTTAAGCTGTGCTTGCAGTTAAATATTGAATGAATTTAAGATTTTTTCAACAGTCTTGTTCGAGTAGTGGCTCTTATTCCACCGTTTTTGGGTTCACAATGCAGTGTATTGTATTACACGCGAGCCCGTGCACTTTTATAACTTTGCATTCCAGTCCTAGTATGGGAGAAAACACTAGTCGTTTTTTTTTTATCGCAGCAAAGAATTGCATGCCTTTTTATGCCAATTTATTTGAGAATAGGTATATCAATTGGGTTACATTTTAAACATTACATTTTATCCGCGCCGCGCCACGGCGATCCATTTTCTAAAACTCAATAAAGAATAACTTCTTTGATTAATTTAATTTAGCCCGCGGTTTGACTTCAGACAGATAAGTTCAAAGTAAAAAAAAACCGGCCAATTGTGTGTCAGACCACGCACAATGAAGGGTTCCGTAGCTGGGATGAATTTATCCCAAGATCAAACTTAACGTTGTAGTTCAAAAACATGTTCTCCCATAAAAGATCAAAGATAATATAATAATAGTAATATAACCGACTAAACCTGTTATTTCCAGATCCACCTCTAGATCTAGCTGTTTCCCTAAATTTTAAATCCCTCAACCGAATAACTTTCCTTCCTTGCTAACATATTCTTCTCTTGAACTGCTTGTGGTGATCTTCATCCATCACAATAATATAAAGTTATATATTATTCCGTCTATGCGTACCTACCTATATTAATTTTATGTTTTAAGAATTATAATATTTATTCATTTATTTACTAACCCAACAAGTCTACATTGTGTTCAACTGTATCAATCGAAGTTTGTTTTTAACTTTTAATTAAAAATAATAATAATAATAACTTGCACAGTTGTTTTTCCAACTCACTTTAGACATTAGTAGAATAGTCGACATCGGCTTTACTTGCCATTTATTAAAAATATAATAGAATAGTTAGTGGACCTGTCTTTTTGGGCTCTTTACAATAGACAGATTACAAAATATATATTAGGTACAGTATTAGGTATTATATATATTATCTATATTTTATAGCTAAATCTAACAAAAAAATTGTGCTCAAGCAGTTACATCTACGAAGAGTGCCTAGTTTAAGAACAAATGATACAGTTTAACATACTTACATTATTATAAGAGGAAAGTATCGTAAAAATCAGAAGAAATTTAATTTAGTTTACAACGTAATTTTAAACAAGAAAGTGTTATCTATAAAAACCCTTTTTAAGATTTGTTTACCTCTATATAATTACCTAAACCAATGGAGCGTAGTTACGAATTAGTTAATTGATTCACAATCCCATCTTAATAACAACTGCATCAGCTCTTTAGTCACATTTGTTTGAGCGGAATAAAGTAAATGAATGCAAATACACATTATTAAGATACTAAGCCAGAACTAACACTCGTTTATAAAAGGCTTTTCTTAGAAAACAGTAACATTAGATGCACACTAGTATATTTTATTTACTTTGACTACTACGCTGCGTTTGATAGTACACAGTAGTCTCTGATAAAATCTTAATTATCTTGGTTTACCGCTTTGTTAGGTATATTATTCATGATAATTCTGTTTGTTTAATGTCTCACAATGTATTAGGTACCTTACGTATAATTCACAAATATTAATGCAATTCCTTGGAAATGATGCTACGTCGTTGGGTTGTGGTAACAAGTTGTAGCGCGCCGACGCACGAAGCTCCAACCAAATGTAACTAATTATTTAATTATTGATGACATATATATAATACCTCAGTAACTGGGAGACCGAGCTCTGCTCTGGTAAAAATAGAGAAAACTAATTTTTCTCTCACTATCTCATACTCGGAAGCGGGTGGAAGACGCTGCCCCATCTATGGGCGAAAATGAATTTAAAAATTCTAACTAAATTTGGTTAGATAGTCAGCTACGAAAAATTTTACATAGAAAAATATACGAATCGCTTTTTCCTCTACTAACAAAAGGGAAAATAAATAAAATAAAATCTCAGGTATGCTGAAGCAGAGTGCAACATACTTATTTGAATTTACCAAACTGTGAGCAGTATACCGGGCATTGTTATAAAAGAACGTCAGGGATACTGTTAGCCGATTCCGGGGTGAACTTGACCATGTTAAAAAAACATGGAGGATGGAAATCCAGCACAGTCGCTGAAGGCTACATTGAGGGTGCTGTCCTAAATAAAACAAAAGTTTCAAACAAATTAACTGAAACTTTAAATTTACGTCCCAATTCGCCTCAACCAACTACTTCAAGGGAGTCTCCGCCATGGATTCAACCGTCTAATTAAATACCAGAGTCTCCTACTTTTACAGATATCCAGCACAGCCAAAGTCATAATATAATATGAAACAGCGTAAATATTCCAAACAGAAATTCAATTTTTTTCACAAATAATTGTTTTAACTTCTCAATTTATTTTGAATAGGTTACTAATCATGTTATTATTTATCAATAAATATTTTAGAACAAACAATTTTTTTTACTTTCCTTTTATTCGAGATGAGAAGTAGAGTGTTTAACACGGGTGAATAGTAAATAGTCTAAATACCTTGTTTGGGGAATAGATTCCTTTCGACCCTTGTATAACAATCTACTATTCCTAGATATGAGACCTAGCTAGATTGATTTTTAGCGAAATCGTTAGAGCCGTTTTCGAGAACGTACTTACAAATATAAAAATATTGCTCATTTAAAGTACTTATAGAATAGGAATATATTGACAAGATAAGGGTCTAACATAAGTTTCATGACACCGTTTAGTGACGTGGCATTGCTTCAGTTTGTTGACGCCATGACGGACGCTTCAGTAACCTATGGTAAACATGTTTCTGAATTAAAGACCACAGATAAACAATTGTAGGTCCATAATTGCAGTAATTTCCGTAGATGGCTAAACATTAAATAAAATAAACTCAGTAGCGTGTCATAAAACCTAACTAGCAGCAGTAACTGATATGTCGCAGTCATTTAAAATAATTCAGCTAATTCTTACAACTTTATGGTTAGCAGGTGAATGATGTCACCTAATATTTTAGTATTTATCAGCAAGTATAGAAACACAATTCCAGCGTTTCTGTTCGCTAATTCATAATATAACCTTACATTTTTATAATTTACTAAGTACCTAAGTAAAACTACTTACCTAAAGCTTTAAGCTTTAAGTCTCTGTAGGTAGGTAGGTAGGTACCACAGTTATCTTTTATCAGAACAAAATTTATATTAGTTGCGTAAATTCTTAGCTAGTATGTGCTCAGATTAACATAGAAGTGCCGCTGAACAAATTTGATTAAGCCGAGGCAGTTCGGTACATTAGCTAAAGTAAGTAAATAAACAAGGGGATTTAAGAGGAAAAGGTTCAGACCTACTTTGTATTGTAAATTATTCCGTAGCTACGTAAATCACTAAGGCCTTGTGATGTCGACCTGCAGAATTTTCAGTTTTTACGCCTTTTCACCAGGATTAAGAATAAGAAACTGAATTCAAATGTAAATTATACGTTAGCTTTTCTCTTTCTTACTCACTCATTTTGGCATGAGTGTATGATATTCCTACCTAATACGGTAATGAAGTACATTCGGTCTAAGCAAAAAAATGTTAAACTTATTTAATGTACACGTAGCGTGTGGCTTAGCCGTAATCTAAGAGTAAATCTTGTTGATATCTCTCAGAATTGGTTCATAATGTTATCAGGCACCACAAATATTAGCATTGTTGTCGTTACCCGCTCCCACTCCGACCTTGCCGCACCATGAGTCCATATATTAAACTGATACTACAACGTCTTTCAGTAAACAATTAGGTATTGTTATTGAAAAGAGAGTTTGTTCAACGCGCAATCACTGTCACAGCGAGTAAACGTGATCGAGCATAGATAAAATGAATAATGAACTACATAACGCGACTAAGGTTACGTTGCTAACTACTTTGTTTTAACTGAAATAAAGGCACTCGTTCAGATACCTAGGTGAACGCTTTACAATCATTCAACGTGTTGTTGTTTGTGAAAACGTTGCATCATACCGGTTTAAATAGTATCTAATAGTAGAGATTTTTCTTTGACTTAATGTTTTTTCATTACATTCGTAGGTAGGTTCAATCTATGTAGTTGCTGAACACCAATGTTCTTGCAGAAAGTGGCGTTCAGATAATTAAGTGAAACTGTAGACTTTATGTAAGGGATGGAAAGGCATCATCATAGAATCCAGGCGTAGTGTCTGCTTCCGCAGATCAAGAGCAGATTTTGGCAATCTTTATAAGTCCCAACGAAAAAGAAAATTCAATATCCCAAACGATGCAAATACACCATTTGAACCGGACATTTTGCTGGAAGTCGATACAATTTTTGGAAGCAAGATACCTACATTTTATGCATGATTGGAGCAGAACTAAAATAGATAATATGTACAAATGCTCGGTAGACAGTGCAGAAAGAGGGAATCGTCGGATATCGGTTTTAAATTATGACGTTCTTTTGTTAACATGACAACGATAGACGGACTATGAATTTCGCAGAGATTGGTAGCTTTATTTTAACAATGACAATCTATTATGGCCTTCATTACGATTTAATGCTTCCTTATTGTTCACTACAGGATAATTATGTTGTCCATTTCTTTAACTGTACCATTTATTATGTTGGGATTTTTGGCTTCAGTATTTAAATTCTAATATACAAAGAGCTAGAGCTACATATTACAATAACAAAGTAACATACTGTAAGGCTCAATAGATATTTGGCCACAGACAATATTCGACCATGTGATAGACGGTCTATCATTTGTAAGGTTCGTTACTTTTATTGTAGTTATGATCTACTTTTGCGTACGACGGCCTTGTTTGAGACTATTCATTAAACACCGTTTAATCATAACTCGTGACCGTACAGATTATCGCAGCACTTTCAATATTTCTGCGTTTAAGTAAGAATTGTGGGTTTTCTTGATCATAAACGTTCGTTTCTGTAATTTCATCAGAATGATTATCAGCAGCATCCAATTCTGTAATAGCTAGATATCGTTCGAACCGACCACTAAGTTCACTATCTGGCTATGGTGATGGTGACGAATATCAGTATCTATGTTTGTTTTAATTACCTGCCGATATCCTGTTCTCACGAATCACGTGACACGTAGTTACTTGAAACGAGTAGATATGAATTATTGAAGAGGTGTCGCACATTAGTACTAATAGACGCTTTTACCCGCGGCCTTTACAGCACGTATTATCAATAGGCCAAGAATTGGGATAAGGAAAACCATTCTCAATAGCTTAAAAATCAATGATACAATTTTTGCGTGATGTCCTCGAGTAAGGCCGCTAATAGTACGCGTGATTTAAAAGTCTGCACAAGTGGACGTATCGCTACGTGATGAGAAGACGAATGATCTATTGTTGTCAAACTGTCATACTCATAAACTATTGTTGTTTTTTTTCAGACCTAATGTAGCTGATTGTCCAGGGCTCACCGACGGCGATAACTACACGCAGTCCGAGTTCCTCTCGCGCCTGGCCCACCAGTGCCGCTACGACCGGCTGCTGCTGCCTACCTACACGTCCGGAGACGTAGTGTATGTGCATGCTAGCGCCTATGTCTACTTCATACAGCCCGCTGAGGCCCACGATCTGGTGAGTTACTTCTCCTCTTCTAAACCAACACCTATGTAGCTAGCTATCAAACAGCATAGAAATAGGACCTTTTCGAGATGTACTCGTAAAAATAGCAATAAGAGGTACCTACTTACTAAGTAAAAGATGGTGCGTATTGTAAGCACCTTCACTACATTAACTTTTATAAAATAATTAACATGATTTCAGAACTTCAAACTGCACTTCCTCCTCCAACTGCGATGGACTGATCCACGGTTAGCGTATCGATTATTTTCGCCAGAAAGGTCAAAGATTATTGGTGAGAATGATCTGAGAGAAAGAATTTGGGTGCCACATCTATACATGTCAAACGAGCAGTCGTCAAGCTTGATGGGTACCGACAGCAAAGATGTGCTGATATCAATAGCACCCAATGGTGAGGTACTCTTCAGTCGACGTATGCAAGCTGTACTTTACTGCTGGATGAATCTACAAAAATTCCCATTTGATGATCAAACCTGCTCAATGAACTTGGAAAGCTGTAAGTAATATACTTCATTCGATCGATCTCTTCACATACTTAAGTAAGATATTATGTTTATTGTAGGCTAGTCATTTTACGTCACTGTAATTTCATAAGGCTTATTATTATTTATTTAAATATGTGAACGTCATCGCAGACAGCAGGTGAATCACAAATCCGCAAAATGTGGATTTCCTGCAGCGGACAATAACAATTTTCCTTCTTAATTGATTGTAGGGAAATACAACGCATCCATCTTACGACTAATGTGGGAAAAGGACAGCCCAGTCCGGTTATCATCGGAGCTGCATCTCACGGAGTACTCACTTCTAGATTTTTGGACGAATGAGTCAGTTGTACGTGGGGATATCGTCAATATGCGTCTCGGCGAAGGTAGATGTAATGTCGTTTTTCTGTCTGTGACGTCACTATAATATAATTACACATAACTCCAGCGATTATTAATCATTTATGTATTGTTTCGCAGCGGGAAATTACAGCGCCCTCAAATTCACGTTCAAACTAGGTCGTGAAGTGGGCTACTATCTAATGGATTATTTTATCCCTTCGATGATGATCGTAGCCATGTCATGGGTAACATTTTGGCTCCAAGCAGACGCTTCAGCTCCCAGGATAACGTTAGGTACGTCATGAACAAAGGCATAAGAACAGAATACTTGAGAATACAATAATTATTCATTTTGTTCATTTTGCTTATTGATTTGGATCTGAAACATGTTTAGTTGATCATCTTGTCTCATTCCAGGTACTAGCACTATGTTATCGTTTATCACATTGGCGTCCTCTCAGGCGAAGACATTGCCGAAGGTGTCTTACATCAAAGCTAGTGAAATATGGTTCCTGGGCTGCATCGGTTTTATCTTCTCTGCATTAGTCGAATTCGCTTTCGTCAACACGATTTGGCGTAGAAAGTACGTTGTATTTCTAATGATCTAAAACATAACTAGTTGTTAGTTGTACCTAATATAATAATATGTATTAATAAGAATACGTTATTTTTCTTTTTAAGGAAAGCGGTGAGCTTAAAGAAGGTGAATAGTAAATATATACTGAAGAGTACGTTGACACCGCGGCTTGCTCGCAAAGAGTTACAGAAGGAGCTGCAGGAGTCGTCGCCGCAGCTGAGCAAGTCGCGCTCATGCTCGTCGCTCAACCAGGAGACCAGCACCGACCCCGCGGGGCCAGGATACAACAACTACTTGACCGTACACGTACGTTATTGTTTACGTTTGAACCTCTACGGGGATTTACATATGCTTTTTCTAACTTTCATCCATCCACGACCCGATTACGAGTTGATACCTGTTTCCATATTCATCAGGCTGGGCATTACCGTTACAAACATCATGTCATTGTAGATCCTATCACCAACGCTATTATTTTGGAAGTAAACGGCATGTACTTATCATCTACATAATATGATCTCTAAATCCATCGTGCCTTGCAAATATAGATCGTGATCTACTTTCAGCTCTCATTTCCGGGGCTAAGTATACGATAATACTTGTTACGTAGGTACTATATCTAATACTACAACATTAAATTTGCATAATCGTAATTATTACTACAATGGTGCGACCGTGCGATATGGTAAATTAGAATTAATTGTTATCAACGGTAGTTTACAAATAATGGATAGGCACATATTGGTTCAGCACGTGCATCATCATTCAATTTAATAGCACTTACATAAGGATACATGATTATATTGACTAAAATCGGTCAACCTATGACATTCCTATGACTATAAATCTCAATCAGTATGCGGAAGCAGGAACATTCTTTCTAAATTGTAGATATTGCAAACCTGCAATGTGTGGTTACATTGTGAAGCCAAGTCATGACCTTCCTTTGGCATCGTTGTCATAGACCATCATCATGGTATGTAAGAACAAGGAGATGAAACGCACGGTATTAAATGTCAGCTTTGCTTAATGTTACAGAGCTTCCCATCTGCGATGAACCTGCCGACGATCACGACGCAGAGCTTCGACGAGCTCATCGGGCAGGGAGGCAAGCAGCAGCGCGGTGGCAGCGAGGGCTCCGACGAGCCGCCCAAGCACAACTGGACCACCATGACGCCACAGGAGATCGCCACGTGGATCGACAAACGTTCCCGTATACTGTTCCCGCTCATGTTTATCGTCTTCAATATTTTTTACTGGACATTCGTCTACTGTCTTTAACAACTCTAATGCACCATGTGCAAGTGTTTCCATACATCAGAACTTCGGGCGATCAACTAATTATTTCCATCATTATAAAGTGAGCTAATACAAACTATGTCACAGACTAAGTTTAAGCAGGTTATTGATGTTTCATCTGGAAACACCCTTCTCAAAAGGAAACAAAACACGTTTTGCGGTTGTAGAGGCAAAATATTTGAAACTGAATTCTAGTACATAGGTAGTTACTTAGGTAACTTTAGTGGCCATATTATTTTTTGATGATCAAATTAAGAGTCGCTTTCGTCTTTTGCCAATCCGCGGACCTTGCCTATTGCTTCATATTCTAGTTACGCGAGGTTGTATTTATATACTTGAAACCTTTATAACACTATAAACTAGCACCCACGGTTGTGATATCAAAGTATTTGAAAAAAAATGGCAAAGGAATATTTATTTTGCAAATAATTATTTAATATATAAGTTACAATTCGCGATCCTTACATTTTGTTCTGATACGACGCTTTTTGTAACCAAGTTTGTACGAGTGTAATAACAGTATTGCGATAGTTCGTGTTTTCGAAACTTAGGGACCAATAAGGTAAGTATGTAAGTACCTACTTAAGATAATTTGATTTGCTATTTGCATATCGCAAGATTTGTTTTCGATTCGCATTTATGTAAAAAATATATCAAATGAGATTAGTCGAGTTTAGTCAAACGAAATATTATAAGAAATTAGGTAATTAATGTAAGTTGTAATGGGTCATGATCAAATTAAATTATACTATTGTTAGTCATAATACGGTACGGATATGAATAAACTCTGTATTTGAATAAAATATATAAATGTGACTGTGAGTAGATACCCATTTAAATTAAATTAAGTATTTGTAACTTATTATTATTTAAAGATAGAGTTGTTACTAGATTAGAACTGTTAGAATACATCACAATGTACATATGCATATAGATGATGTTTTGTTTTAATTAAATTTCTAACTAATTAAGTGCCTTCATGAGATTAATTATTTAGTTAGAGTCAGAACTTGTCTAATATTAGATAAGTAGTAGATACTTGTTTGTAATCTCAATAATATAAACTCGAATCATCATCATCATTGTATTTATTGCTTGCTTGCATTATGTATAATGTTTATTTTCCCTTACGAGGTAAATGCAGATAGTTATTCACTTCGTTATTATTCATGCGTCGTGTCGTCTGTTGCTATTCTCAGGACATCACCCTCAACAAGATGTTATATGCGCACGTGGATATTACATTTGTCCTTTATGACTATATCTGAACTGGTATAAAAAATTACATCCATGCAGTGCCTGGCATCTTGAGTCTTTTACGACTTTCCTAGAGCTTCCTTAACTTTTTGGTGCAGGTTCCTTAACTTCTAGCTTTGCCTAGATTCTAGTCCTAGTCCTACCAAGCCTCCCAAAAAACCTATTATAGGTACCTATTAAATCCATGATTAAATTGAAGCATATGATATACAAATAGAGCAATTTTTTAAGCATTTTCTTTTCTATGTAGAATCCACTTTTGGCAGGACACACCGTCAGTCCTTCAAAGTTTGTGATTCAATTTATTTTCTCAGTCAAGATCAGACTTTTCGCAAAATGTGACTCAGGTAACTCTAAGGACGGACAAAATCCGTGGGAAACAAAAAAAAGTTCTATGCCTGACAAGTGGCGATTATATTTATTTGATATTATACAAAAAAAAAACAATGTCTTACTTGATACGCAAGCCCAAACAGAACAAACTGACAACAATCCACAACATCACTGTAGTGATATACGCAACATCAACTTGAGTAGCTTTACCACGTGTAAGATCATTCACAAATGTCTAGTTTTGTAATTGTGGTAAACACTTTCACATAAAGCCAAAATCGAGTGAGGGCCTAAACCCACGACCGACAACAATCATACTATCAATAAATATTTTGTAGATTAATGAAACTAAGAACTCATTAGCCGTTTGGCTTATTACCATCGACTGGTTGTCTGTTTAGGCCCAAAAGTCAACACTGGCTTTAGATAAACGCCTATTGAATAGTGCCATAATATAAATATTCTGGCAAGACAGGATCGTCAAGTGCGAGAGCACGCGAAGCTAGAACCGTGAGAGTGAGGAGCGGAGTCAGGGCTCGGGCTCGTCGTCCGCGCGGTGCGCCGCCGTCACCAGGCTATCGTCGCTCGCGTAGCGCTTCAGAGCAGACGCACTTGCTTGACTGAAACCAATAAATATTACATTACCTAAACCACGAAGAGCGTTTACCACACCCTGAGTAAGTAGTACGATTCGCAACCGTATTGCAACCTTCTGCAGTCCCACACAACCTTAATCCTGACAGGAACCTGACTGTCAGGATTAAGGTTCCTCGTTCACTGTTTCGAGTAATATTAAAATAATTCACACTTATACGGACTTCCTCCGATAGCTCGCATCCTGTAATGCACCAACTAAATCTGCTACTGCACGCGTAACTTAAAAGTACCTACCCATTGAAGCTCTACCAAATACTAATTAATTACACTATAGTCAGTAATTCAGTGTTGAGCAGTAGCTCTATGAGTTTGCAGTAATGAGGAGCATTATAGTACTGTTGTGGCTCCAAAAGTTCTCGACTCACCTGTACCTGGTGCGAGGGCGCGGCGTGGGCGCGAGGCGCGGCAGGCGGTAGTCGTACACGAGCGTGCCGCCCGAGCCCGAGCTGGAGCCGCGCCCCGACCCGCTCGAACTCTCCGACCACGTCAGCTCCGACATGCTGGAACGACACAACGTCTCATGTTCTGCCACTGCTACGTACGCCACCAAGTTTCAAAGCACTCACCTAGAAGGTATCAGTGAGTGACTTCTCTATCAATAAATTCTGCCTTCAAATAAACTGCAGCCTAACATAAATCCTGTGTAATACTTATTTTGAGAACGTCAGCCAAAATATTCAGTTTCTATCTGCGCTTACAACGGACCAAAATCAATTTGCCGTTATTATTATTCAAACATTTAAAGGTTTTACTGAAAGATTCGTAGTCGTATTATGCCTGTAAATCATCAATCATGCATTTGTATCGACGAGCGTACCTAGTAGAGATAGGCGGCAGGCGGTGCGGCGGCGTGTAGATGTCGTTGCTCTCTGTGTACGTGGACGCGTGGATCTCTTGCTGATACAACTCGTACAGCTGGGCCAGCTCGGGAGGCACGCCTACGCCTACGTCTGTGGATAAGAAGACCGACAAACAGTTATACCTAGCCCCTTTTGGCATTCGGCTGCGTATGTGACAGTAGACTACGTCACTGTTGCAAAAATAGAGGGTTACACGCATGCACCTGCACTCGCGATGTGACGTCATAGGCAAATGAAAACCTGCCTCAAAATTTGTACAAATGTGGTCTACGTTTTGCATGCTGTAGCATTAAAATTCTCATAGTTATTAGCGGTTGTAATGACTTTCTCGTTCAGAAATACCACCAGTAGGTACACCGAGCCAAAAGACGTTTTCACGTCAAAAGTATACCTTGAAGTGCGCGCCTCTGTCTAGTAATGATCTCATCGGAGAGTCTTCTCTGTGCGTCTCGTCGTTGTAGTGCAAGGTCACGTCTCCGCAGTTCGTGTGCTCGAGCCGCGCGCTCTCCTTGCAGGGCCAGTTTGTCCGCCTCTAGTTCATGCACGCGGCACACTAAAGCCAGCACTTCACGTTCCGGACCACTACTGATGGTGGCTGGTAACTCCTGCAATTAATTATTGGAGTTTTCAGGGTACTAAGCCAAACAATAAGAAAACTATTAAGTATTCATGCTTGACCGTTTACACGTTGCAGGTTCCTAATACGAAATTAATTTCAAATATCATGTGTTCCGATATGTGACACACGATAAGAGGGAAGGGATAGAATGGCCAGAGAGAGATAAGAATGGGGAAGGTTGGAGGAGGTCTTTGCCGACTGGAAAACGGACATACAAAAAATAAATAAATGTCAAATACGAGACTGACGACTACATTTTATGTTTTTAATCATTCAAAATTGCGTTACTAAATGATGGATTACCTGTTCCAACTGAGCGCCTCTCAGCCGGACCTGCTCCAGCTGCCTCTCGACGCGTTCCCGCTCGGTGCGCGCGGACTCCTGCTCGCGCTCGACGGCTGCGAGTTCTGACCACGCCTGTTCTACGGCCACCTCTGCTTCTGCTCGCTCACTGCTGCTCGACGACAGCCCAGTGCCGCCCCTGGACACACGTATAGTCATGATCTCGCAAAAAAAAGCGTATAGAGTACGCCGACATGTTAAACAGGTAATTACAGCGCAAAGCATTTTCATACAAAAAATGCGTGGTGTGACCCGCGTGTAGTGTGCGTTGGTACATAGAAAATGTACGAAAGTGATGAAGGAGCTTTCGCAATGCGTTGCGTTGAGGCACGGCCCGCCCCAGTCTGCTTTAGAATTTAAAGATTACTTTTACTTAATAAGTCGATTCGTCGAGTCGGATTAAGGTCCTTACACCTTGAGTTGATGCTGATTGATACACTGTTTACTGATTGATAGATTTTATTGATAAACTATGATTGCATGATAGATGAGTGAACGCAGTATGAATATTGAGATTAATACCTACTAATATTGATGAAAACTGTGCTGTGTTTTCACTGAACAGTCGAAAAACTACATTTATTTTACAATATTTTACCTGTAACTCTGCTGCGTGCTCAATCTCGAGCCAGGAATATTGATAGGTTTGTAGAGGCGGTTGAACCTCGCTTCCCAGTGCGAGATGGCCGCGTGTTGCCGCTCAGCGTCAAGCGCCAGACCTAGTAGGTGGCTGTCCAGTTCCATCAGCCGTCGTCGCAAGCGCATCTGTTGCTTGAATGTGGACACGATAGCGTCACGTAGAGACTTAAGATGCGCTGCGTTCTCCGCTGCATCCTCTTTGCTGACCTCTTCCTCGACCCTTGCGAATTCTTTTGGTTTACTGTTCAACACGGAAATTATGTACCTATGAGTAACAAGTTACATATTATCTTCTGATGCTATAATAATGATGCTTTTGAATAATAATTCAAAAAAGAAACACTGTAAGTATATGATGTGGAGGTAAACTAAATACTTATGTTAAGTACATACTGCGAGTGCCTTTACTAGTACGTATTCCATTCAAATTGTGACTGTCTGTCACGTACTCAATTAAATAACAAAATATTCTACGGGCTACTACTACGTACCAAGGACAATGCAACCGACAGGTCGAAAGCTATATTTAACGTCACATATTTTCTACAAATTCTAATTAAGAACCAATGGAATAACCCAAGCTCAACGCACATTATTGCAGCCACACCGTTATCATGAATTTGGGTCCATCTCCTAATCCGTACCTTAACAGATATTTTTCATTTGCGTTTGCTTATAGCCGGGAAATTGGGAGGCCTTCCGCTGCACTTTAGCTCTATGACGACTAATGACGATTGTTGACTTCTAACTGCCGCACCATTCATAGAGGGTAGAACCGTAAATACTCACAGTTTATTTAAATCAAACTAGGCTATAAACCCGATGTGTAATTTAACGTTATAAAATAACCATACGTTAGTGACGATTACTGCTTCTAAAAAGGTCTCGCCACAGAACACGTGGGGGTTGTTGTATGCATATTTCCACATTCTAGGAGAGCCTTCACCAAGCACCCCCAACTACCAGTTGGGGTACTTGGTGAAGTAGGTTCGTTCTAAGAACGCGTCTTGTTAAAAACCATACCTGGTTGTTTGTGGGCCTAGTACTGAATTACTGAATTATTATATAATAATACCTATATTACTGAATAGAAATTATTTTGCTAGACACGAAATTTGGACTGTAAGCAGCTAATATTCACACCGCATCCTCTAAATGGGGCAGAGTAAGAAAATGTGAACTGACGAAATACCACTTCGGTGTGCACCAAGAACGATCGGAATGAAATGAAATGAAATGAAATTGTTTATTCTGTAAATAGGATATCGGAATCACTTTTACACGTCATATAAAAAATATTAGAGCTAAGCTAGATGAGGTCGGCGTTTCCTATCTGACTACTCTGAGAAGAAAGGCCGAAACAAATTCAGAGGTCACAGTCTCTTTTAAAGTCCAGACATAATCTTGGTCAGGCCATATGAGGACCATGTAGATTAGTGTCTGAAATGGTCTTTTGAGGAAAGAACCACACAGATTTGAGTTTTGCCACAGACTGAGTCTAGTGCGTTTGTGCTAGTTTTGTATTATCTTAGTAAAAAAGGGGCCGCCGTATGGGTGTCATTCACATTAGTACGCATTTAGAACTCAATACTTGCTTTCCTCAATGGCATTTGGGTTTCGCTGTACTCGACTGCCTTAGGAGTGAGGTAAACATTTATATAGTGCTTAGGGAACGTGTTCTATTAGAATTGTATTAGTGTCTTCAGAGGTTTTATGCTTCAGGTCTTCTGCTAAGACAAATTAACGCAGTTATAAAAATTATTTCACATCTTCTAGACTTTGTGTTGATCCACAACTCTATTAATTGATGATTTTTGAAATTTGATTCTCTACTCCATTTTCTAGTAATTCTTGAATTTTGTATTCTTTGACAATATGCCTATAAGAGAGTTTATCCAAAACTCTATTAATAAATTGAGTTGTGTTATTATTCTTGAGTTTCGATGCTAAACTCTATTATCTGTAAATCTTGGAATGTTGTATTCTGTATCTCAAACCAATAATTCGGTCCAAATAAATACCTGTTACGCTAGCGTAACAAGTATTTGGTCACAAGTTTATAATTATATTAATATATTTTGCTACCTCTATTATCTATTAGCTTTCTAAAACCACTTCCAATGTATTTTCATAACTATGAATTCCTGCTAAGTCTTATTTACCATTTCTTTCAATATTTTCCTTGCTCTATTAACGGGACAAGGGTATTGGACTTCTTCATAATTGGAATTCATGTAATCTCTATAGGTATATCGGTGTCCAGTCTGGAGATGAGCTGTACAGGGCCGTACGGGGTGGAGTGCGGTCATAACACTTAGGGGGAAACCGACCTAAACATGATTATTAACATAATTACTTCGATCAACAATGTTGGTATTGTTGATCGAAGCATAATTAGGAAAAACGAAACGTTTATCCACCTAGGGTAACTTATTTAGGAACAGTTACAAAATCCTATCTAGTGCTAATAAATTACAGATAAAAACACACGGACACAAGTCTGTTCACTGTGTAAGCTATTCTTAATTTGGATTTCAATACCGATGTACCTACATCATTCAGGAAAAACCTACATTGTTCTGTCGTCCTTCATTTTAAGTTTCAGTCGAGCGATTTCCTCGCGCAGTTCGCTGATGACTGTTCGATACTGCGACAGAGGCATCGGAGTTTCCACCAAATCTCGTTCCACCTGAAATAATATTTTGACGTCGTGAAACTTGACACAAACTGAATATGAAAAGACGAATAAATATGGATGACATGAAAAGATAAATCGGCAGCTTATAATGTTCAGTGCCTTGTTTAAAGCCGGCCCTGGGGTAGAGCGAGAGGAGTAGCTCTTGGCGCCAGATGGCAAGGGACGCCAAAAAGCCAAATGCGAAAAACAATTTCGAGCGCAAAATAAATTTAAAGCAGTGCTTTCTTAGTGCTAAAGAAGCAGGAGTATACTAATTAGAGCTATTTAATTTAAATTCAATAAGTTGTGTTGATTTATGAAAATTTGGGAATTTATGTGAAGGAAAAAACTGAAATAGAATTTATGTGAAGTGAAAGCGGCGATCAAATGGCAACGAAAGACAATCTCGTTCTACCCGGATCAATGGCTAGTGCCGGCGCTGTACTTGCTAATACTTACTCCATACTACTCGTATGAACATGAATCAATACCAAAATAAATACCTACTAATACATAGATCCTTACATACATATAAACAAAATAACAAACAGACACACGCATAAAATATATAAACTTTCATACATAAGTACTTGCCTTATTGGTGATAGAAGATGCCTTCTGTGCATAGTGCAGCGTGGAGCGCGTGGTGTCCCGATATGCCCCGCCTGGCGCCACGTGGGCCACCATGGCCGTGCGGCAGCGCCCGCCGAGCACCTCGCGAAGCAGCCGCGTCAGCTTCGAGTCGCGGTAGTTCACATATCTGTCAGGCGTGGTTGTAGATTAAATTTGACGAGGTAAGAAATCCAGATTTTGTGATTTTGATCATTTTAGGAGGTGCAGATGCAAGCATATATAGGCTCACCCCCTATTATATGGGACTTAACCACAACTGGCGAAATGTCACCTCTGCCTAGCCCTTCGGGGAATACAGGCGTGATGTTATGTTATGTTATCTATCGATAGCTATATGTTATGATAAGTTATCTATCTATATCTATTATTTAAAAGGTAGTAATTATAAAAATCCTTAAAGATTCTGTATCAGTTTTAAAATTTCGCAGATCAAGTTCCTGCAAACACTGATATAGCAACTCTTGCAAGGCAACCACGTGCCGAATGAGCATGTGCACCGTATCTAGTAAATGTATAAAGAAGTAACGAGAGAGGTTCGGTTATTAATATTATTGTTAGAGATACTTCTAAAATGATCGTTATAATTATTGTATTTGTTTCGATCTGTAAATTCGGATTAGGTTTTGCTATTGACTGCGCCGTTGATTCTCACTATTATAATCAAAAGTGCGCGACTCTTTGCCACCACAATGTTTAAAGGCGCCTTATCATTCAATAATATCCATCAGCCTTATCCATTAAGAATAAAATTGTACACTAATAATTATTTTTACGTTTTTAATTATTATTGTTATTTTTAAGTTTACCTAGCTCCTCCAGAGAGCGCCATGATGCAGTTTCCAAGTGCTAGAAGTGATCGATTGATGTGCGCGCCCTCTAGGCGTCGCGAGCGCAACCCGGCTCGCTCCGAGCCCGCCAGATCGATGAGGAACAGGCGACCGCGCTGGGTGCCTTTCTCCACTTGCTGGCTAACTGTCACACTGTAACACAGATGGAAGTATACCTTGTGTAGGTCTAAAACCGTTCATAAATTACAATAACTTTTTCTCGAGACATTCCCATCTCATCTCCTACTAATCCAACCAACGACATGACAGCAATCAAATTCCATGATTTGATTAAGTAGTGCTAACTTATTCCATAATATTTAGCTGTTACTGTCTGTAAAATGTGACGATTTTTATGAGATAAATAGCATGAATAATGGAGCTCTCATCTATAAGTCTACAGAAACCTACTGTTCGGAATAGATACCTGAGAAGAGCATGTCCTCTAGAAGAATGTTGGTTAGCATGCGTGGGCTCGGCGGTACGGGAGCGGTCGCCCCTCGCGAGCAGCTCAGCGACGTGCGCGGCGCTGTTGGCTCTCAGCTCGCTCAGGCCCGCCACCACGGGGGCCCCGCTGCCCCCCTCGTCCCGCAGCTCCAAGGGCCCAGCGCTCGGGTTTAGAAGGTCCCGGATAATCTCGTTGTATATCTCGATGTATGACATTTTTACCTTTTCCAAACAATAATTAAGTTTTCCGTGAGGTTTTCGTTACGAAAAATACGAAGTAGAAGAATACATAAGAATGTTACTAGCCACATTTGCAAGTACCTATATTGATACTTGTAAATGTGGCTAAACCCGGTTAGGCTCTCTTTAGTATACGAGCACATATTGGGGCGTTATCAGTTTAAGTGCAAAATGTACTCTTTCTCTGCCTAAGCGTATTGTTGAAACAAAATGGGATTTAAAACCCACTCAGCCACTCTTATTTACAAACTCACCAGTTTAGTGTAATTAAGCCCCGCGAAGTGGTTAGTAATCATCGCTACTACTGTATAGTTAATTGAAACTCATCATGTCAATTACCGCTGCTATCAAAATTACCCGTAACTTGATAAAAACCAGGCCAGTTGAACAAGTCAGTACATTCAACGGTTAGGAGTAGGTATTATTATTTTATTAATTTATTCGGTTAACATCAATACTAAATTATATTTGCGGTCTGTTAGGACTGATTCCTTTATTGTACTGATCTCATAATTAACAAATATCAAAATCAAAGTTTTATGAAATTGTAAATATGATAATTGTGCATTTCATTATTGACTCCCACTGCTAACAGTTATAGACCTGCATCAAATCGATTAACATAATACGAGTACTTAAGTGATATTGGATCCGAAAAATCCGATCAGCTATGTAAATCGATTTTTGTTGTTGACAGTATAACTCATTCATGTGTGTGTCTGTTTGTTTCATTGAAACAGTAATGTCTCGACGCTGAACTGTTTGCTTCCCGCACATGACAAACATCGATGACCATTAGGGGATCGTTAGTCCACAGTCTACAAACTGTGTACTTACGCCACCCACCCCTATTGATTGCAGGCTTCCATGAACACCAAACAACCATTTCGTTCTTTATGAATATCAAATATCTATGAAACGTCCACAACTGAGTACACACTGTCCGTAGCAAATAACATTTCCGACCACCATCGACGTTAAGATCGATGGAAAATTGAACAAACGTCCAATTCATAAAATGGATGACTTCAAAATACTACGAACGTAAGTACTTTTGAATATTATACTACCGGTAAAGCAAGTTTCCCCTAATTTAGGGTAATTTCAAATTAAACTACTATTTTATTAGAATTTAAGTTTACGGTTCGAATGTTTCGTTAAGTAACGAGAAGAAACTGCACTGTTACTTTTCTTAGTAACAGTTAATTTAAAAAAAAATGTTTTATGTACGTCGGTTGAGAGCTTATTCGAGAAGAATATAATATAGGCCTTGCTACAAAAACTAAGATTGAATTTTAAATATATTGAATAATCGCGTAGTATTTATAATATAATATCGATAGATTTAATCGCAATTTTATTATATTTTCTTCTGGTGAGATCTCACTGCCACTGCCTTCTCCTTCGGGGATTACGTATTCCTATACAAATTATGATATGGACGAACAAAAGTTTACCGAGAAACAGGACTTGACTTTTTTCGCCACTTCTCACCTCGCAGTACTCGCGAGGAAGGAACATTACGACATCGTAAAATTCTTAAAGAAGTGGGACTTTCTGTACCTAGCAGTACCTTCTGACTACGTTTGTAAAGATATATGACTACAATATATACAAATGCGACGCAAACAAAAATGAGAGCTTAAAGCCTACGGACACACGCTACGAATGCTACGGAATCCTGCTACGCAAACTAATCTCAAAAATGCTACTTTCGGGACTTTCTCTATTTGCTACGAAGGGTCGTAGCGGTCTACGAGTGCTACGAGACCCAGCTACGCAAGCTTAATTTCAAAACATAAAATTCTGACTGCAAAGATTTTTTGTTTCTAACGTTTTCTTCTTCGTGCAGCCCTCGATTATAATCATTTAAAAAAAACAAATGTTTTTTTATTGTACGTATTGAACCTATTCTTGCATGCTACTAGAATGTTCTATGCAGCAACTTACTATAATTTTACAACTCTAGCTGATGGTTGCGCGGTACGCAGTTGGCAGTATTATTTATTACCTCAAAAGCTATAATGACGAACCGATGTTGAACTCGAAACAGGATCATGACTTTATACCCACAATAACGAAAGTTGATACAATCAATCAATGACTGATTGTATCACTACGAACGTGTAGCCCTAAATGCCCATAACGAGGCTTCCAATGATTAAGCTTATTATACCACCTTCGACGAACGAACTGTTATCATGCCACGTCACGATATCTGAACCAAAATCTGTATTATTATGTAGTTAGTTCGAGAAACAATACATCCCTAATATCAAACATTACGAGTATTCGATCTTCCGGTATTAAAAAAAATCTATTTTGGCTTGGCAAAAGGAGTAATAAGTAGTTGTAATTATTATGATTAAGAATACCTGTAGTTTGTACCTGTTTCAATGACAAGTTAATACTCAAACACGTAGTTTCCTCAGAGCAAGAGGTCATCTTTACCAAATATGTACAAACGTCGGCACATAACAATGTCATTCGTTACTAGAGAACTTTACATAATGATTTATCCTTATAAGCCTGTGGCTTATTAATTGAGTCATAAATAATGAGAAATCAATACCTCCTGCAAAACACAAATGACTAAACAAATAACCCGTAAATTCATGAATACTTAGTAACCCAGTGGTGATTTGTCTACCTACTATAAAAATAATAAGTAGTTCCTTCTTCTAACAAAACGAATTTATTACATAGTACCGGGTATCTGAAGGCAATAATAAAAAATAAAGGAATTAACATTCAAAATTAACAGCCACGAATAATTAAGGACTAAGGACTCATTGCAGTTTCGTAATAAATGGGTCCGACCACAAGTGTACCTCCTCCTACCCATGTACACAAGGACTCATTGCAGTTTCGTAATAAATGGGTCCGACCACAAGTGTACCTCCTCCTACCCATGTACACAATGCGGCATGAAATAAACATTAATGCAGCGTATTCTTATCAGATGAAATACACAAAGCAAACGTTTCACTGAAGTGCAAAACTGCCTCGATGCTTCATTCCCAGCCTTTACAATGTTTATCGGACGATCACCAGCTATCTACAAACTTCATCGGGGCAAAAGCCCTCTTCTTCCACAAACTCAATTTAGAATATAACAAACTAAATAAGCTTCCCGCCAGAGTGCCACATCTATGTAGTACTGTATTGTATTATTAAAGAAAGTTGCTTTTCGTGTCATATGTCCTAGGTGCTTTTAAACCTCACATAATTACAAGTTAGCTTATGGCTACTTTATTTACCTTATGGCCTATTGTAAAATCTTTTAAATTAAGGGTTCAAATAAACGATTTTTTTATTTAAACTACTTTTAATGCAGTGTTCACCATCATTTAGAGAATTTACTTCGAAAGGTAAAATTTATTACATTAATACTTAATTGATACATTATAGCATATGTCGCCACCAGTAGATTGCTTCCGGGCAAAGCTGTGGCGGGTTGCTAGAAATTGTATGATTTTTCGCTTCGCATATCTTCGGGGGGAATGGTATTTTTGAGCTGGTCCTGCTCCACTACCACAACCAATTGATTAACATTTGAAAATACTGTTGGAGCTGCTGAAGATTGTATGACTATCTTTGCATTGTTTAAACTCAATCTCCTTTGTATTATATAATTTCATAGCACAGGTGTGAGTAGTTACTATGTACTGTACTATAAAGGTACCATTTACCGGTTAATTTTTGTAGTTTTTTATACATATTTAGCATACGTGGAGGGCCCCCTACAAAGACTGCCTTTTACTTACTAAACATATCTTGGACTTATTTGAACTAAAGATTTTGCAGCCGCTGCCCCCCCCCTTTATTCCGCCAGTGAAGTACATTAGTGCTATTTATGAATCAAGATTTCCGCTAACCAGCTCACCAAACTAGGTAAAGGCCACAGAGTCTGGCTTGTCCTAGAATGTCGCCCCACAAATAGCAAGCTTTATTAAAAACCGTCTTAATTGAGGCCAACCCTTCAAAAACGTTTTAATGTGAAACGCTCGAATTAAAAATATATCGTTCAATGAGGTTCGCTTACGATCATTAGTTATGTTGATACACCTGTTTGTAACTCGTTACCTATGGTTATTATCAATGTCCGCGGGTCACGCTAACGTGCTCAGGTTAATAGAATGCCTTGTCTCTCGATAACCCTGAATATTTTATCGCTGCTTTCTTCTATAGACTACTGACGAGTGACGTAAGCTAATTTCACGGCCTGCGGGCTGCGAGTGAAATCGACTTGCCGCGCCATCTCCTCTACATAAGATGGAGGGCGGCCACAAATAATCGGATAGCATTAATAAGGTATCACGGCATTCACGGTGAAATACACAATGCTATTCACCGCACATAATTTCCTTGCAAAATGTATGTTGGTATGTATTTTATATATAAAACAACGAATGTTATTTCCATTATGGTTATACTTACAGTGCCTACAATTTTTTTTAACAAATGATTCAAACTTCCTTTGGCCTATAATTTTAACGATACGAAATTTTGAAAGAAATAAATTCTTTGTAAACTATTTTCTAACAAATGTGTGTTAATGACACTTATCCATGTTAATACATGTATAGGTAGGTGGTAAGCACATAGGTAAGTGTATTGAAGAAAGCATCGTCATAGGTTAATGGTTGCCGCGGTGTCAATCACGCAAGTCGGGGCGCCTCGCTCCGACAGTGACCTTGCGGCCGGTGGCCTACAGGGCTCCAGCCTGCTTTAGATACACTACTAACGTATATTTGATTGTTATTGTCATTTAGCTGAAACCCCTCCATTCTATCTGCTTATCTGTAGATTAATCGATAAGATAACTAGGCACTGCCATGTTTGTCTCAAGAGGCGACGTGTTGTTTTAGATATTGCATAAGCGTAATGACGTTCTGGAACTAATGCAATGTACTATATTCGTATTCGGAAATGAAGTCAACTACAGAGTTCGCTCTCGAAATAGAATCGGACAATTTCCAACTCCAACAGAAGGTACCTAATATACAAAATCAGTATTTTAGTAACTTTATTACAAATTCAATATTTAAAACTTTTGTGAATTTCAAACTAAACTATGCAACCTTTTGTCCCACTGCTGGATAAAAGTACCCCCTAAGGCCTTTCACAGTACCCTGTGTGTTGCCTTTTCAGGCCAATTTCTCGTAAATGCTTGAACTACTTTATCAGGATTTGGCCTGCATGTGCATGCGTTACGACTTAGGCCTATATCTGTCCCGTTGAATTCAATATACCTAATTATATCGAATAATGTAGAAGCCTAATCCAACATAAGGCCACACTGGCAATTCCTGTTTTGGAGCTCACCGTGCTTAATTAGATACATCAGTCGCTGAGTTTCATATCAAATACCGACTGCTATATAGCCCTTTGGTTAACCTTGAGTTTGGAATTCCGCCGAGACTGGCACAATACACATTTCGATGTGTTTACGTTTTAGGGATAACGATAGGTGGTGACTTCGACTCTTCCAGGCGTTCTCGACTCGACACGACAGCGACGGTCGATTTCCTTATCTTTGTTACTTCACCTATTTATTAATTTACTAAAGAATATCATCAATCTAATGGATAGCACATTTATCTACGACTTGGATCTTGACCCCGAGGTCAATTGAAGAACAGATGGAGGTTTTGTTGGAAAATTCCAAGTTTCAGACCATGCTTCTGGAACAATTTGAGTAATGTTAAACCAATGATGACAAGCTCGGCACTTACAAACAATACAGACCTACAGATATAGAAACAATTAATTTAATAATATACCTACGTAGGTACCTACAGTACAACTTGCACCTTCCCGTGACCCCAAGCGAAATTAGAAACTGTTACGTAAGTCTGTGAGTGACTAAACTTTAGTCACTAAAGTATGCATTTCAGTCATAAGGAAATTATAATTCATTTAATGGGCTTTCCGTGTTATTCCTATCCTTCTCTTCGCCTCGGGAAATTGCACTAACTATGTGACTAGTCACCACATGAATAAATACCTCATATGTTAGCACGTAGGTTAAACCATGTAATTATTTCCATAAACAATTTTCAATTTATGTACCTTATTAAGGTAATTTTGTAATTAAATATTAAACTAAGTACTTACATACAAAACCAAGGAAAAAAAAAATGAACAATGGGTTTCATGGCTCCTGCAATTTCAGCTTGGTTCGTAAATATGCATGGAAAACAGTAAAGCACTTCCGTTTGGTCAAGGTCGCCGGCGCTGGCTTGCGGTCAGCTCGCTACATTTACATATTAACCTACCCACACTACCCACGGCACCCACCCCGCTTCACTTCAACAAATCTCGTCATTATAACATTTCTTAATAAGGTGTCCACTTATGCACGACCTCTACGAGAAGTACTGATCTTGGACGTTATCTTACCGACAGGTCGTATCCGATACCAGATAAATGAGATCGCTTATTAATAACTGTGTCAACTTCGGACATATAAGATATTTTAATATAGAACGTATGCAGGCACTTGTCAAGTAGATAAATAATATAATAATATAAATAAAGGTCTCAAATTAGGAGTATCGTAGAAGGATTTCTGCGAAAGATTAGTAGAAAGGTAGTTCGGTAACAAATTACTTAGATATGTACTAATTGACGCATCAATCACACAATATTCTCATAGTGTGTCTCTAAAAATTAGTGACACAAGATTTTTATGTGTGAAGCTGATGATGAGTTAACAAATGAAATATTTGTAAAAGAAAAAGAACAGGTATAGATATAAGTAGGTACGTACACTACTCGCTTGTTTGAGACATCGGAAATTGTCATATAAATAGTTAAATTAATTAATGAAATGCCAATCATCGCGATATATTTGGCACTTACTGTATCCGTGGTGTCAATGTGCCAGGTGCCAGTGTGAAGAGTACATGAGACCAATAAATACTAGTTATTTATTACGAATTGTTTATTTAGAGTCGATGTTTACCATTAGGTAAACACGACTGCATTCGTAGGTAATGCATATATGCTAAGTGTGTAACGATGTTGAATCAAGGTAGCACAATAATAATAGGTACATCATGCAGTTCCATGTTCGATGCGACCAAACAATGTAACACAAGGTCTCAAACATCACGCCATTTAATTATGTTTATTACTTACTTAGGTTTCGTGGCTAAATGATAACAGCCGCACGGTTTGACCAAAGATTATAAGCTACGCTTGCCGCGGTCGATTCGGGGATGGATGGCCATCTATTACATATCGAGACCCCTCCGTGCCTTTAAGCCGTTGGTCCCGGTTGTCATTCGTAGATCTTTGACCATCGATATGGGTAGTCAAAAGTCGGACAACCAGTCTTACCAAGGGGAATCGTGTTACAGTGGTTGTGGATGTCAGATATGCAGTTGCTCCATGTAAAATACTGGTACTTACTTACTCATCTGCATCCGGTTAGACTTGAAGCCATCTATATTTGGGAAAAGACTAGGCAGATGGATTGATTTTATGTACCTACTCAGGTTTAACTAATTTCATAAATTCCTAGCTGTCTTCTTTAGTATGGCGTCGAAAATGACGTCAGTCGATTTTAGTTATGACTAATAACCAATTCTGCTGCTGATACAGCTTCATCGTGCTGATGCAGACATTGAACTGAAGTTGAATAATTGTGAATAAGTATACAAAATAAAATGTTAAATTAAAGTATGGCTGTCCCCGCGGCTCCATCATATTTTAACAATTATAACCATCTAAAACATAGCCAGTTATAGAGGAATACGTGGGTCTACTTTCAAGTGTTTCACGATCATGTGTGAGACTAGTGGGCAGACCGTGGCGCAGACAGACGTTACGTTTTATATATGCAGGGATTTTTGGCAGACTTACAAAAAATATATACGAATTGACCAACCACAATTTATTCCAAACTCGGTTTGGGGCGTAGAGATATATATCGTCAGGCCCCAAAAGTAGATCAGTAAAACACTTTAGTACATACCTACACATAGGTGTTTGAAGTTCTGTGATGATAATGTGAGACTTTTTATTGGAGGTCATAATAAACTGGTAAGTACGTGTCAAACCACGCACAGTGAAGGGGTCCGTAGTAGGGATGATTTTACCAGCCGCAAAAATAAGTATGTCGGTATTTCAAAGTATTTCTCGAACACAATGAATACGAAGTTAGGTATATCTACGGCTCTGTAACCGAAAATATCCCATATTCTAAAAACTAATGACTTAAATAGCAAAGTCATCAAAACCAAACAAAACATAATAACAACATAACCTTTTTAATTATTGCATCAAAAGTCCAAACAATATCCCACACGCTTTTATACATATATATTTTTAAAAAAATACGCCAATTGGTTACCTACATATACGGGGAGTGCCATCCCTAATTATTTCTTTCGTAATTTCACTAAGTACTGCATCATTGTTTGTTTCTTCTTTCCAATTTTTATTGACATACCTAGGTGCTATTAGTTTCTAAGTAAAATGTCTGTATCACATTCGGACTATTCCGGACGGACGGATAGACTCGGACATGACGAAATTATAAGAGTTTAACGATTTCCCCATTTTGCTAGAGAAGTCTAAAAAAGTAATGAAAATTAAAAGCCAACTACGGCAAAAAAGTCAACCCAAAAGGTATAAACAAGTCATCACAGACAGACCAATTAAAAATTCGGTGTCACACGTAATCTTCTTCTAATTCGATTTTTTTGCCGTAGTTGGGTTTTAATTTTTATCACTTTTTTTTTTTTTGGGTTGTAATTTATATATTTTTGAAATGTGCTAATTAATTAAGCCCTTTCATTTGATACCCAACCATTACCACCACCATTAAAAAAACTTTTTTTAATGTTCTTGACGTTATGTTCTCTAGAGGGCGCCATACTCAATTTACTGTGACATCACATAGCCTATAACCAGCGGACGACCGAGACGCTTCCAACGATACCCCATTTGTCAAATTATGATGAGTAGTGAACAAACATACATACATACCTTCGTACACACATACCGGTCAAAATCATAACCATCCTTTTTGCTTCGCCGTAGTCGGGTAATAGTTATTTGTTATACAAGAGTGCAAAGTTGCTTTTTAACCGCGTGTTCAATTTTGATGACCGAGCAAGCGAAGGATTCTAAAATTTAATCACGAGCGTAGCGAGTGATTCAAAATTAGAATCCTGAGCGTTAGCGAGGGAATCAAAAGAGCACGAGGTGAAAAATCTTTGCACTCGAGTGCAACACGTAACTTTTCATTCCACCTCAGCGAGGAAATGACTAAATGCAAAAAAAAAAACGTTTACAATCACAAGATAGGTACACTTTTATTTCAGTTTAGGTATTAATTACTACATTATGACAGGTAAGTAATATAGAATAATCTTTAAATTATAACAAAATATTACTAAGGTATAATTAAGAAAATTTTAAAGTAACGTTGCTACAGTTATTTAAATTGAGTGTAATATTTTTGTTTGGTACTGTAATATTGGTGTTAGTCACTTGTGTACTGTTTTTCGGTAAACTATCTGTCATACTTAATAGTTGTACCGATTCATCGGATTCCCTTGGCGTGAATGTTGGAGAGAGAGGGAGATGGTTAGGTGTTTCATAACGGCTTATTTTTGATGTAGAAGGGCCAGTCCAAGGATCCGATTGAGGCTCTTTCAGTGTAATGGCTCCTACGATGCCTTCACATATTTTAGACTTATTTTGGATGGAATCCTCTATGTATCCCTCTACAACTGCATTGGACTTCCAGCCTCCGTGGCGCTTAAGGGACAGGAGATCAGCTCCGGAATCAGCCAAAAGTGTGGCTGAAGTTCGTCGGAAACAATGACCCGTGTACAACAGGGGTTCTGGAAGTTCAAGAAATGTTGCTATTTCTCGTGGGATACTGCCAATTTTATTAGTACCCATAGGCTGTCTAACACACTTTCCATTGCGATACTGTAGAAAAAATCGATTGATTGGAGTGTTAGGCGGGCGTAAGGCTTGATATTTCTCAACAATCGTTACGTATTCCTTGCGAATGACGAAGTTGCGGTCTCTTTTTGTCTTTGTATTAGGTAAATTAATTAATAGTAAGTCATCTGAATGTTTCTCAATGTTTTTGACATTAAGTTGTGTTAGTTCATTAGTTCGACATGCTCCGTTTATTCCAATAATAAGAACAACCTGTAACGTAAAGAGTATTGTAGTAGATAAATGAATAAAATTGATATGAACGCATAATTATGCCTATCAACATCTACTAAGTATACTATTTAATTGAGATTAATATACTTAAGTAGATACTGAATGTGCAACTGACTTACTTTTGCCGCCAAATATACGGAATCGGGTGCTTCGTTAAGAAACTTTTCAATATCAGATACTGTGAAAACCTTCGATTTTTTTGGTTGATGACCAGATGAGGCTCTTTTTAAAAATGCCACTAATTTAGGATAGGTATCGATATGTTTGTCTTTTTTCATCTTTATTGTTGCTTTTAGCATCGAATACGTACTCTATAGAGTGCTTGCTTTCTTGTTCTCGGATAATTCTATAAAATATGCCAGCAAAACGTTTTCTGAGAAAGTTTTGGCTCCTTTTGCTAGTCGCCACGTGTTGAACATATCGTACTGTTTTAAATACTTCTCGCGTGATTGTTGAGGGAGAAAGCTCATTTGCGCATTATTAACAGTTTCAGTTAATTCTGTTGGCGTCAAGCAAACTTCCTCGTCGCTAGAATCACTCATTTTAGTTTTTTCACTTGTTTTCAAGTTTCTTGTTTTTAATATAAGGTTTAACAATGACGTGAAAAAATGCCGCGTAAAGAACCGCGTACAAAGCAAATTGAAAAAAGAACACCAAGAAGGTTCCGAGTCTGAGTTTTTAACAAATTAAAAAAAAGTTGTATGATATATTCGGCACCATAGAGGTAGCAGTAAATAGGTTTAATGTTTTTTTTAATTCACAAACTTAGTGCACACGATGTTCTAAATTCAATTTACTTTATCCTCTAGAGAATAAAAACGGCTTTTCCACTCAGATATTGAAGATTAAAAATACTCTTTCCGAGATGGTGGGATGAAAAAAGACTTTACTGCTGTTATCGCACATTGGTAGATATGTACACCGACTGAGTAGGTATTATATAAATATAAGTCTCACACAGTTTCATAACTTTTCTTTCGTCGCTTATGTAATTAATTATGTAACCAACATAGCAAAGAGTAGATATGTAGTGCCAAAGAACTCACATAAATAACGCATGACAAATGACAATCCAAGATATTTTTAAGGTACCTAATTTGTAAGACCAATAATATCAGAGTCACGTATCGTCAATCTTCATAATATTTGTACTACCGAAGTCATGAGTTTTCGTATTTAACTAACTTTTTACAAAACATAATGAATGCTAATTGATAGGTTTAAAAAATAAACCCCAAATATAAAAAAATAAACCCCAAATATAAAATAATTCTACAGTGATTAAATGTTTAAACAGTATTTTTTGTTTTCCTCATTTAAAGTCTTTAATAAGCTATATAATACCTATGTTATATAAGTATTTAATCTTTCAACGGAACAATAGAGAATAATGATTGTGGAGAACCCATAACAAAAGTCGATGCATATGAAAGTAACAAAAGAATCGCTAATAGAGATTTGCAAGACGACCCTGGCGACGACGCTTCTATTTCACCTAAAACCCACAATGATGGTGCGGTTCGACCTCGCAAGTAAAGGGGACTAATGAAACGCCTTTTCAACAGTATTGACAAAAAGTTCCCACAGTCAAGCCATTCGCTGCTGTGTTTTAGTAAAATGAGCAGAAAATCAATATAAATGTAATCTTAACCATGAAACTGCACCCGATATGGATCTAGATAAGTACCTACCAACCAACGTCATGGCAAGATAGCCACCTAATAAATCAATGTAGGATTCCTAATTGCGTGATAAGTGATAACAATTCCATCGTCCTTGAATGTTTCTGTTTAGGACAGCAGCAGTTCCTAGTTAATCCTAACACTAGATCTAGAGGCCTAAAATTACCTACCATTAATAACTAAGTAGTTAGGTACATATACGTATAAAGCAACTAGTTTCAGTTTACAGAGGAGTATTTAGATTTACGGAGAACTGCAGTAAAACTTAGGCACTTACCTCGTATGACTGAGGATCCTCGCTCTCAGCGATGCTGGCGAAGAGATGGCTAAGAGCCCGGGACATGAGGCCGGTCATAGTGTATGTCTTGCCGGCGCCTGTGGCTCCGTACGCGAACACAGCCCCCGCAAACCCCTTCAGCGTGTCACCCACGAGGGGGGCGCACACTGCATCGTACACGTCTTCCTTTACACAGAAAAAGGCACTAGGTAAATAGATTCTGTCTAGTTAATTAATAAAGCAATGTGTTAGGAAGCATAGATATAGATATGAACAAAGAGAGAGAACAGACTAAACTGCAACAAGGTCCAGCACCATAATTGCGTAATAAACAGATTGCTAATCCATTGCTTCATAAGTTCGAAAAAAATATCTGCTCAACAACCTACATAACGCAATGAATGTTGTTAAACAGTCAAAATGAAACAGATTAGTCGGAATCGTTTTACGCAATTAGATAGCGTCATTGCACCTAAAAAATACCTATACTTAATGTATATTATGTTAGACATAGAGGACGTGCAAACATTTCCTGGTTATTTCTTTGGGTCTAGATGAAACGGGTGAAGTTGGCACTGGTTACAAAACTATTTATTACTTTCATGTAAACTCTGTAATATGAGATAACGACAGCGAAGTATCGCACTCACGACGGTGGCTCACGAAAATAGAATGTTACGTAATAATGCTTGAATCGTATTAACCGTGAAATCTTGGTATTAAATAATTTCAAATATGTACCTACTTAGTTACTTTTAATTGAATATTTTTGTAACGAAGTCTGAAGAAATTTACGTAATCTTACCATCTTGAAACTGCAGAAAGATGTTATATATATCTACATCCATGCTAATATAAATCCTCTATAAAAGTTTCTGAAGCAGTTAGCTTATTGCCAACATTAAAACGACCAGTGTCATAGTAACCATTATAGATATATTTTATAATATCTTACTGACTTTATAAGTGTTGTCTTTCTCTATGAAAAGTATCTTTAGTAGGTAGGTAGGTTCTTTCATAAATATCTCAAAGCTATTCGAAACACACGCATCCCTAATTAGCTGCTAGTGTGTCTTACCAAATGATAATAACTACCATATCAATAATTTC
Source organism: Eupsilia transversa (assembly GCA_914767815.1). NCBI lineage: Eukaryota > Metazoa > Arthropoda > Insecta > Lepidoptera > Noctuidae > Eupsilia > Eupsilia transversa. Next base: position 8,210,447 of record OU611880.1, read on the forward strand.
TACATGAGCGGCCGTCGACCTTTTGTGTAGTCAATTACGTAAATAACTAATACCTATAATAAAATATTAATCTAGTGTTATGAGTAGGTACCTAAACATAAAACATACATCTATCACGCCAATTCTGATACTACCAGTTTTAATAATTAATTACAGTTTATTACCATTAAATAACTATTGAAATTGACTACTGCTACATATTAATAATATATTATATAATATAAGCCTCTATTCAGACATGATATGTAGTACATTAGTTGGTTATTTTTTTTGCTTATTTGAATACAATATTAGAGTTTTGATATAATATTACTTAGAATTAATTAACTGCCCCGACATCCTCTCTGTATGTATGACCCCGTTGTAAAAGGCCTCCTCCAAATGCCTCCACTTCTCCCTTACCTTAGCCACTTTCGCCCATGCAGCGCCTGCTACAGCCTTAATATCATCACCCCGTTCCGCTTCTTATCACCTGTAAACCAGTACATTATTGCTTTAGACCATTTTTCCTTTCCACTGATTGTATGTCCTGTCCATTTCTTTATATCTGCAGTTCTTATTCTATCAGATAGCCTCTTCCCCAACATACTCCTTTCCATAGCGTTTTGGCATGATTCTAACTTCGTGTTATCTGTTTTTCATGATCTCTTTTAGGCTCTAGTATTGTTTCCATTCGTTTCCTATACGATGATCTATTTCTTTTGAGATATTTCTATTGGTGACATAATTTGGCTTAAGTAGACATATTCGTAGACATAGTCAATTATGCTGATATTGATGCAGATAGTTTCTTGCTTCCCATTCGTCATTGCTGGTTATTGGGTAATGGTTCTTTGGGTGTTCATGTCTAAACCCACTTTGCGGCTTTCTCCGTCTAGCTCATTTAGCATTGCCTGCAGTCCATCTTTTGATGGCGAGAGGATTATCAAGTCGTCGGCAAATCGTAGGTGCGAAAGTTTCTCTCCGTTGGCGGCAATCACGCTTCTCCCAATCCAGTCGGCGAACCTTTTCCAGGACCGTTGTAAGAAGTACTTGAAATTGGATCACCCTGACGAACACGACTTTCTATTTTATCTCCTCGCCTTCTGTCTCTAATTTTATTTTGGGTTTGCTGTTATCGTATATGTTTTTCAGAACGCTGATGCTTTGGACACCTTGATTTTAGCGCTTAATTAAATTGCCATATCTCTTCGTGTTCCAGCGAATCATAAGCTTTATTATAATCGACGAAACAGCAGTAAAATGTTATATTTAATTCTTTGCTCTTTTCAAATAGTTGTTTCAGAACGTGTAGTGTATGTGGTCTTAGTTAAGTATCCATTCCTGAATCCGGCATGCTCTCTCGGTTGGTTTCATCGTTCATCGTTTCATCAGGCGTCTTGTTTATTCGACTGCGAATGACGTTAGCGAAGACCTTGTATAAATAGAACATTATACTGATATATCTATAGTTGGTTATGTTGTTCTTGTCCCCTTTCTTGTGTAGCAGGATTATAGTCGACGTTGTCCACTGGTGAGCTATTTTCTCATTCAGTAACACTTCATTAAATAGATGTCTAAGACCTGGAACCAGGGGATCTTCGTTTTCGATGAGGAATTCGTTGTTGATGCCATCTGGACCGGGAGCTTTATCTTTCTTTTGAATTTTAACAGTTTAATCTACCACTACGGGTAGTATATCTGAGACACCGTCTCCAGCTGGCAGGTCTGAACTTTGACTAATATGTTTCTTTGAATAAGTCTCGGAAAAAGTTAGTAGCTATTGAAAGGATACCAGATTCAGATTCAGATTTATTTATTCGCCAACAATGTAGGTAGGTACAGTATAAGATGGTACATCATTAAATGTTTCCGCTACATTCTACCTTACGGCATGCAAAGTCCAATAAAAAGTTCTGTATCCAATATTTTTTTCTAATAATTTATTTGCTGCTTTTTTGATAACTTCTGTTTTTTTAAGTCATCTTTCCAGTAGTCCTACCTTGCATCTTTGGCGGTCTTTTCTCATGTGTGCCTTGATTGGACTAGTTTTCTCTGCTATTTCCTGGCTTAAATACATTTTGCATTTTTAGTCATTGATATGAGTTCGAATCTGTCTTTGGGCAGTTGTTTGGTTGCGCTTGATAACCTTTATATCTTATTCATTCCGCTCCTCGGGTTGCTGTTTGTATTCGTGGTTATATTTAGCTCTTCAAAGTACTAGTATTTGGTTTGTGTGTTTAGATCCATTGTGATTTTGTAAAAAGATTTAGCTTTTCTTTCTGTCTCTAGATAGTGTTAGTTTGCTTTAATCTCAACGGTCTAGTTTTATTAGAGGTGTTAACGTTAAGTTGAAGTTTAACTCTTACCATTCTGTGGTTGCCTTTATTTATGACTCTGTTGGTTGTACTATAGGTACACCTCTGCCCACCCCTTCGGGGAAACAAGGCGTGATGTTATGCGTGTGTGTCTGTGTGCGTGATATATTTCATTTTTGAAACGGCCGTACGGTGATATCCATGTCCATCTATTGTCGCGATTTTTATATACCTAGACTGTTCAATATTTTCAGGTTGTTTTCATAACCATTTGTATTAAGTTTTTCACCATTTCGTCACCTCTTTCCTGAATAGTACGGACCTAGTATCGGCTCCTCTCCTTCGCTTCTGTCCTTTTCTGGCATTGAAATCTCCCATCACTATTAAGTTATTATGTGTATGATCTTTTTTTTGTTGCTACATTGTTCGGTTGGTGAGTACACTTGAACAATTGACCACATTTTGTTCTTGGGAGGTAATTTCAAGTTGGGAATTGCGATGCGTTCGGATACGCCAATGAACTCATCAATATATTGTCTATATAATAATACATTCTTCGTTGACCCAAAATCCTGTTTCATGTTAGCCAGGTGTATCTCCCTTAAAGTAGAAAATAAAATTACTATGATCTTACTACATATTAAATAGATAGTATACTGAAAGCATTGGTGTGCTGCCTTTGTCAAACACGTGGCCATACCTGCGGGCATACGTAAAGTGTTTGGCTTTGAGCAGCCACTGGCGTAGCACATTGCAAAAATATCCCACTGCTACTGCAGTATAGAATATGATAGATGCTATAATAGGAAGCAGTGAACATTACGCACTTGTGTGCTGCCTTCTCCAAACACGCGGTCATACACGTAGTGCTTGTCGTTGAGGCGGCGCTGACGCAGCACATCTCGACGGCTGTCCGCCTCCTCTGCCAGCACCAGCATCTGATAACACACGGTATCTTGCACACGGTAACACGATAGGGTTTAAATATGAAATAAATTGGTTACTGATAAATATGCTGTTTTGGCGATATCTTTTAATTATGTGATAACGTGGCTCGTGGTTCAAATACTATAACATAGGTAAGTACCTGAATGATTGAGTTCAATACTTTACAGGTATTTTGTTCGTATTATTTATTATGGACTCTATCTAGGTATATATTATGGAAAACTTTTTCTTACTCTTTTAACTTTGATCTTTTATTTAGTAGGTTCAATCCCAATGTATGTATGAGAGCAGATAAAGTAGAGTATGAAACTGCACATAACGGGGTATCAAAACACTCGTGTGATACTATTAAAAACCTCGCCTACAGCTCGGATTTTAAACAAACACTAGTGTTTTAATATCCTAGTTTTAAGCCTTATTGATCTTAGTCTGTGTTTTTGTAATGTTATGGCTTTTGGTGAAATAAAGAATTTTATTATTATTATTATTATTATATCCCTCATTACATTATGCAAGTTTCAGAAACTACTATTGTTTAATCTTTTGGTGATATACAGAGTGTTTGGAAGCTGTGTGCATAAATGTCTTAGACAAAGTACTTATGTTCTTTATTTTTTATTAACTGTACACTTTTATTTTTTTTCTGCTTTTGCATTTTACTTTGGGTGGGTTATGCAAATGAGTAAGTAGGAACAGCATTTCTATAGAAATGTAATTTTATAATGGTACCTAGGTATGCTGTATGCTATAAACTGTTTAATTATTTACCTATAACATAAACAGCATGCTATAGCTGTTTGTTATGGCTCATATCGCAGTACATAAAACTTTTTACGTTTTTGTTTTAACATTTCGAGTAAGTACCTACTTAGATACCTACTTATAAGTTCTCCCCATGAAACATGCAAGTATTTTCAACAAGAGGAGAGGTGGTTATTATCAAAATATGGCGAATGTAATTCAACATTCAACATAAATAAACTTGGTGTCACGCCACTATTGCTTCGTAATTGTGAGCACTCGCACTGGTTCAAAGTTTCAAACACGCAACTTCTCTGCTTAGGTTATGTACCAATTGGATTTGCCTTAGGTTAGGTAGGCTAGGTATAAGAGTGCAACATTATATGACCGTGGTGGCGGTTGATTAAATTTTCCAGATCGGAGATCGTGCCCAATAAATAAAAATCCCATAAACCCAGGTACAAGAGACTGGCAACAGTAGTATTTTAGGGCTTTGATATTATGCAGATAGGCAGATAGTAGTAGGTACTATGTACACTATAGTAGGTAGGTAGAGTAGGTACCTTTGCTTTTTACATAAAGTTGGTATACTATACAATACATGAGTTTCTTAGAACATTATTTACTGTCGTTTGTTTATTGCCTATTCTTCTTTTATTTATATGTACCTATACAGTATGTTAACTAACAGAGGGCGTTCTCGTTAACCCGCAATAGTATAGCGTCCATACATGCCAGAAAAAATATTAAAATCGAAAAAAAAAAACTTTTTTTATTTTTTTATCATAAAATATTCACGAAAAATATTAATTTCATACGTAAAACTAACACTCTGTACACGCGTACTTGTCGCACTTGTCTTTCCAAGCTGAAAAACAAGTGAGCGTGTACAGAGTGTTACATTAATATGTGTGAAATTAATATTTTTCGTGAATATTTTATGATAAAAAAATAAAAAAAGTTTTTTTTTTTCGATTTTAATATTTTTTCTGGCATGTATGGACGCTATACTATTGCGGGTTAACGAGAACGCCCTCTGTTAGTTAACATACTGTATATTGCAAGTTTATCCACTCATCATCTAAAACTAGTGTAGTGGTATGTATACCTACCTACGTCTAATAGATGTATTAGGTAAACTATAGGTAGGTACCTAACATTAACAAATAACCTCTTTATGTAACTAGTATGATGAACGTATGAGTGCATTAGGTAATGCAGTAACCTTATCGCTGACCACGTGCACGATCCGGGGACCTTCATCTGCTCGCTGCGGGCGCACGCGCACCGCCACCTGTTGGAAATACACCGTGCTAATAAACTAGGATTATACAAACATTCAAGTGGGTACAAAGCCTAGTCTTTAAAGATTAAAGGTAGCCCGCGAAATTAAACTTTGCGAATTCTTTTCGCGGGCTACGCTGTCACTTTCGCCTAACGTCTGCGATTTATTAAAACGTTATTTAGTCGCCAAAAAACTGGCGGTTCACATAAGTGGTCATAGCCTCCCAGGTATCTTCCTACTAAAAGCATCGCAACTATGTGCGTTGCATCATTGGAAAATGTCTCATGTGCCTATATTTACACGGCGCGGCGGTAGTCCTAGACGGCACCGCATATCCTTGAACGAAACTGAGATTTCAAACAAAAAAAAAATAGCTTCTAGAATTGACATTTGCGAAGGTGTTGGTTAAGTAATGTATATCTACTTAACCAACACCTTCGCAAACGTCAATTCTAGAAGTGAAGTCTGTGAAGGAGAAACAATTGGTTTTCAACAAACACATTTTGCCGAATTAATGAATTTTCCAATTAGTCTATCAGTGAGTAGGTAATGAGGAAAATCCTACGTACAATAAAGGTCTTACAGTCTGCGGATGAACTTGGTCTGTGTATTGTCTTACTTAGATTATTATAATCGTTGCTGTGGTTTAATTGTTGTTGTGCACATAGCATGCGTAATATTGTTCCAGGGGGGCCTAAGTCTACTAATTTATAAACGTTACAGCTGTGGTCTCTCAATGGTGAGTTTTTGACAGTTTTTGTATGACAAATCTGTCAAAAATTGATCATTGTGAGACCATTGTAATAACGTTTATATATTAGTAGACTTAGCCCCCAGTTGGAATGCATGAAGTCAGTCCGTGCTCTTACACACTAGGGGACATGGATTTGAATAGCGTCATCCTTTTTATTGGGGGTCGGAAATAGTTATTCCCGTAGACCGAGATTTCCTGCCGCACCGAACCCGCGAGATGCATTAGATAGGTACGAGCAACTGCATCTTGCAGAGAGGAGGCCTGAGTCTCAGTGGGATGGGAACATAAATACACTGCTGAGTGCTGAGTAGGTATGATAAAGATATCTTATTAAAACCACCCTGCGTTGATATAGAAAGGTCATGAATAGTGTATGTAATGGTGGTACAATTACCAAGGGGCGCCGCAGATCTTAGGCCGTATACAGAAAGAAAGCTGGCAGCCTACCAGCGCTTATAGGAACCGGTCCACGCAGGTAACCGGGGCAGGCATTTATATGAACAAACGCCGATAAGCGCCGAACGTCACCGACAAGTTCCGAGAATCTTTGACACGCGCCTGTCAGCGCTGGCGCCGCCGCCGCCCGCCCAAATCATCGTCCGATGAGTACGACATTTTGCTCGCTCTGCCTCAATCTGCTTGCTTTATGTAACTGTTACCAGAATGGACCAGCGCCGATAAGCGCTGGTAGATCTGCGCCGGCTTCCAGCTTTCTTTCTGTATACAGCCTTAGATGGCACCGGCTGTGACGTTCAGCAATGACGGATCACACCGACACCGAAATTACTGGTCTATGTATTTCTATGAAAATCACCGTACCTTCACGTGATAGAAGTGAAACTTAAAAAAAAATAAAAAATAAGAGAAAATTATTGTGAGAGTCAGAGTGAGTTTTATGTTTCTTCTCTCTCATGTACCGAAATGTGCAACTGCTGACGGCATAACAGAAGCGGTAGCAGTCAGTGGCTGTCACTAAAGAAAGAGAAACAAGAAGTTTTTGTCAGACAATGATTTTCACGAAACTGATTCTATGAAACTCCGATGCTGTTGTAGAAGTGACGTTTGTATTTACACCGTAGCGGCACAATCGGACGGTTATTATCAACTGCAACGCCGTTGCCGTCCTGCCGTCGTCTTCGGAGTGTGAAAAAATTATATATCGCAAGTAGTAGGTACCTATCTAAGATGAGATTTTTTATAATGCTGTTCTATTTCTAGTTACATTATTTACCTACTGCCTCTCTGTAGGCATAGTCAACCTACAATAAAGTCTCGTGCAGACAGGCGCGACAGGGTCGCGCTTACTGTAGCGCCCGCGATATCGCGCTGGTCTGCACGAACCGTAATAGGTACAACAACAAATAACCGATAAAATTCATTCATTTGTGGTCGTGGTGTGAAATAAGGTAAACAAAAGTTAAATACCTACCTACTTAGTTCAAAATCTAATTGGGATAAAAAAAAAATATAACGGCCATAACTTTATTTTACGCTATTTCAATATTATTCATTCTTTACCGGACACCCTATAAATTTATTTCAAAACATGCTAATCGGAGGATTATGCTAAGCAATTCGAGGTATTAATTATCCTAATCGCGGCAATGTGACTGCAGCTTAAGAGCAGAGCAACAAACTATAAACTATTTAAATAAATATTAAGTTTGTATGAAAAATCTTATTCCTTGAGGTAATAAACATGAAAATTCGATACCTACTAATATTATAAAATATGCGAAAGTAAGTCTTGTCTCTTTGTTACCTTTTCACAAATACTGCCAGGACCTACTATAAATATTAAATACCAGACTAGTACATACTTACTTAATGCGACCTGTGAGCATATTATCTGAAGTAAAGCAGGAGGATTTGGTACACGTAGGTACGTTTCTAGTTCTACGGCTGGTGTCATTTGCAACACGATATAATTTACAGACCAATATTGTACGTATTTATGCCATTTGATAGACAGGCTAATTAAAAAATGTAGGTACAATGTATCCTCAACATATCATTTATTTAAATTATTATGAAATGCCCACAGAACATTCTAATAGGTAGGTACATACAATGGCAATTTCTACCGCTGCCTCCTTGTACTTAGTGCATAATTCGCTACAAAGTAAAGAGGAACCTACGTAAGTAATTGGTCAATAATAAGATTGCCCCTATCTTAGGTATAGGTAACTAAGAGTTGGGAATACTTACATAAATACCTACCTACTTATTTAATAAAACGTTTATTACCTACCTACAGATATTTTATACCTACAGATATTCAAAGGTAGGTACACCTTGCAAAATTGTGGTAAATGGCATGGGTAATTAGGTACATACCATCAATTTCTCCTCGGAGACGGTACGGATGCTGCCGTGTGATCTGTCAGAGGCTGCCAGAGTGCTCTGAGTCATGGCATCACTTCGTTGATTCAAACGCATCCAAACACTATGACGTCGTTGTAATGCTGTACCCCACTATGTATTTACACTTGCAGAGTTAGCCCAAAAATATAGAGCACATTGTAAATAATAACCCCGGATAAATAATATTTAAAAAACCGTCAATTATATTAATAACTAGCATTAAACTTTATTTTCTATGGGTATATTCATAGGGTACGAAGTCAAACGTTCTCCGCCTGGGTCGCCTCACGTGGACTGAACGCTGGTCAAAATACAGCCTTCACTTTGGGCGGTCGCTGGGGCAACAGCTAATCACCACAAATAAAAGTTTCATGCGCCGTCATATACACACCTAGGCAGTTATTAATTATATACCTTCCTATAAATAGGGAACTAAACTATACATACAATTATTATAACGTTCTACGGGCCACTATAAATGGCTGATAACTGTGCGTAACGGGTAGGCAATTTACCTATTCCAGCAGTTTACAAACTGCTTGTCTCTACATTTCATATAAGTAGATACTTTTTTCGCAGGTCTATGCAGTGGTTGCGGTCGCAGCTGCCGAGCTTGAGTCGTTCAATTCCCAGTAGATACCTACCTAAAAGCTGTTGAAATTCAATATTTTAAATAAAAACCCGGCTGTATTTATAGAAGCAAAATGATCGTCATAAAGTACCTAGGTACTTAATACTTCCTTGAAATCATATTTTACGATGGGTCTCTAGCCACTATTTTTAAAATCTGAGCTCTCTTTTTCAGCAGAAGCCCACGTTGCGGGTAGTTGTGTTTGATGAACTACTATCGCTGAAGATAGGTCATGGTCAATGATACGGATATAGGTAGGTACAGTTAGGTTAGCATAACTAACTCCTCCAGACCAATTTGGGTCACAGCAATCAATCTCAACCATCTTAACGCAGATTAGGCCTAGTTTAATTGAAGCGCAACAAATCGGGTGAAAAAACTTAGAGGCGAGTTGCTAAAACCGAACTCGCTTCGGTCGCTCCAGCATCTATTAATTCTTAAGCTTTGCTGTAAAAATCAACAAAGTTACTTCTACCTATTTCTGTTTTACTCGTCAAAAGAAAACCTAGTTTCCTATGCCGAGGAGGGATACTAATTTTGAGTTAGTGTCGCTCGCTCTTGCATCTAGCTAACTTAGCAACCAGCACTTTTGCATCAGCAATTTTGCCGATGTCGACAAATTCCGCCAATTTTAGATGTGATAATCTATGGAGAAACGTGTGAGGTCGGAGTGGTGACACTTGCACTACGAAAACCGCCCTTACTGCTACCGATAGGCGCTGTCAATGTCAAATTGTTACCAATGATGTGCGGTTGACTGTACCTGCAGCAAATAACTTGGCTTGGCCGAGACGTCATAATCAACCACATTTGCCAAGAAGTGCGCAATTTAGTTGCTCATGTAAGCGAATACTTAAACTTCACATTTTAATACTCTACTAGTTGATTTGGAGTTGATTTTTATCAAAATATTCTGAAAGATAAAAATGGTATTATTTCTGCATTCGTGTGTTGTTTTAGCCTGCTAATTTTAGATTTTTTACAAAAAAAATTAACTCCTTCAAAAACTGTAAAGAACTAAACTATATAAATATCCTAACACATCTATGGATACCTAACATTCAATAGAATGTTCATGACTGTTGTTTTTCTTGTCTGAACGTAGGTTTTGTAGGTACACACGGCTACATAACAAGCTATACATTTCCAGCATAAACTGACCTCTCATTGTACAGGAATTCTATACAATGCCATATGAGCTTAAACTGGAAATGTATAGCTTGATATGTAGATTTGTGCACATACTGTATACTGAAGTCAGTTTAAGAACTTCCGGAACACCAGAAGCATCTCTAATGCATTGCCTCTTCAATGGGAGATGTACACATGTATGTAGTGTAGTTTTATGAGGTAGCATGGTAGTTTCAATGGTAAAATAAAAACATAGATAATATAACAGAATTTATTTTTAACAATTTTAAATTTTTTATACATTAAACTTAAACTGTACCTGGGGCAAACAGCTTAATGCCTCTATCAAATAATTTGAAAAGATATCGAGATGGTTTTATGTCCATGATATACATATGCTCATTGTCATATTTTAGACCCGGATACTTAATTGTCAGATGTCCTGACACATCTGTACTCCAACCTGAAGGTAGATTTTCAACTTCCAACACTGTGTGAGCTTTATGTGATAATAGATTTGACATTACACATGAAACATCATCCTCAATTGCCTCATTGCAGTGACAAAGAATGAATGAATTATTGTAACAAGTAACAAATGAAATCAACTCTTGACATAACATATTAACTTCTCTGAGTGTGTAATTTAAATCAAATAAGTGTGTAATACCATCCAATATAACATTAACTGCATCATGCTTCTGCCTCATTGACAATACTTTTTCTTTCACTTTAGGAAATAGTTGTGGTAAGTTATTGTCAGAAAGTAAACTATTTATACAATAATCTCCTATGTTAAAATAGTCTACTAGTCCTGTATCCACATATCTCTGCAAGTTGTAATTCATCTTGAGACCCACATTCTGGTAGTGTTGTAAAGAATTGTGGGTTGACAATATGATAACAGCAGTCTTATTCTTGATGCAATAGTTTAGAACGCAACTTGTGATAAATGAACTGTCACATCTACTGATTTCTTTTACAACAACAACTCTGCTGGATAAAGCTTTATCCAGCTGTAGCAATGTTACTATATCTGATGACATTCTGGAACAAAAATGAATGACTGCACAATAACAACTTCCAAAAGTTCACTTATAAGAAACAACTGATGGATAGTAAAAAGAAGTTTAACAAGTGATTACGACTTCAGTTTCACTATAACCCTCTGTAGCAGACGATAAGCGTCACGCAGTCATTACTGGGTGTTTTAAAACAGTGGCCGCGTGTTTATGAAAGGCAAGCTCCGCGCGACCTTTGCCAGTAGGTGTTCGTAGTTTACCGTTAACATTTCCTGGCCGGATTTTGATCTAAACGTACACTTTAGTTATTTATGTAACAGGTGTTCCAAGTGACAATTTTAAAGGACAGCAGTGCAGTCGTACAGTACAGTAAACGACTAAAAGTTTTATTTACTTTCAGGAAGAGAGAACTGAGAAACACGAAAAGTAAGTACCCACCTTTATAAATAAGCATGTAAATATTTAAAATATTCACGGAATTATGGAATACAGGGAAATCTGCCAATATAATTATAGTACACCAACCAAACAGCTTACAACCTTGAAATTATTATATGATGACCGTTTTGAAGGTTAGCAATGCTAGCGTAGACACTTAAAGACAGATATCTATAGAGAGGTTATAATATTTCGTTACGTCAAACAGAAACGTCTGCGTCAAGCGTCAATCAATACTCTTACTCTCTCGTGTTTTGTGATAAATCATGTTAAAAATCGCCCATGGGCGAAAGCCCTCTTAGGGCTTATGCAGATGCTCCTTCTACACCTGCATTGAGGAACATTTAGAAGGGGTCAATCCCCGAGACAATCCACTAAACCAGTCCAATGAAAAATGCAAAATTCGTGTCGATCAGTTACACATACGCCAGCCGAGTAGCCTAGTTCAGTCTGATGATCTGATCAGATTCAAAAACACTTGCGTCCGGCTACTGAAAACAAGTAGTGGAATGGCTAACTGATACGTAGTATCCCTATCTGGTCTGTGGTTAACTGGCACGGATGGGAAGGGAGCACTTGTTCACAAGAAGCCAATCTACTGCAAGAGTTGTGGGGGAAGCTAATAGTGCCAGCAAATGTCGACTACAATGGACTGGCTTCATCAATGGCTTGAGGACAATCCAATGCGGTGGACTGTCTCTATTTACACGATGCTAATATTGGATTTTCTTGGGCATTGTTGGCCCCCTCTGAATGGTCCACTAATGAAGGACCATTTAAACGGGGCTAATCCGCTTTACAATCTACTACTAAGCCAATCCAATAAGTCAGTCCAATGAAAAGTGCAGCATTCGTGTCGGTCAATTCGTCTCGGGGATTGGCCTCGTGTAAATGCTCCATCCATTTAGACGGGGCCAATCCCCTAAGCCAGACCAAGGAAAAGTTCAAAATTCGTGTCATTCAAATACACATACGCCAGCCGAGTAAGCCAGTTCATTTAGATCAGATTCAAAATCAAAAAAACGTGCGTACGGCTAATGAAAACAAGTAGGTAGTGGAATTGCTAACTGGCCTGGCTCGGATGGGAACACGACACGCGTTCACACGAATCCAATCCACTGCGAGAGTGATGGGAAGCTATTGGCGCCAGCAAATTTGAAATCGTTCAATTACAAGGGTGTTCAGATCACGTCGGGGGCACCAATTTTGTGTGTTCAGTCGCGTAATGTTCTAGTTGTGTGAACGGAAAGAAATTAAACGTTGATTGATGTTTACTTTACTCATGATCTAATTACAATCGAGTACGTATAGGTAACCGTATAGACGGCATAGACGCGCCCGTCTATACGGGCAAACTAGTTGTCCCGATCGCTGGACGTATTAAATTATTAAACAATATGCATGGGTCAGCGTTCCTACAGCTTGAAGACAATCCAATGCAGTGGACTGTCTCTAACAGTGCTCTCTAATTACACGATGCTACTATTAGACAGCCTTAGTGGATTGTCTCGGAGATTGGCTCCGTAAATGGTTCATTAATGTTAAGGTCTGAGCTGAGTTAAACTGCGCCATAATTAAGCAGTTCAGCAACAAAAGTTAATGCAGGTAGAAGCGGCTGCGCTTCTTGTGGCCAGCATGAAATGAGACAGCGCTAATGTAGCCACGTGGGATGATGCCATATTCAATGTGCTCAAACCCTTTGATTTGACGAAAAAACCGCTACCCGAGTTATAGGGAATAGCTCTTACGACATTAACAATGACAAACTTATTGGCCACATTTATTTATTATATATATTTTAAAAAGGTACAAAGGCGGACTTTAACCACATCTGCTTAATGTTTCATTCAACCCGCTTATTTACGCGAAACAACGGAGGTGTGACCATGGGATTAACGTTATAGTTAAGGCGCTGATTGGCTGAGATGTTAAAATTAACATAATTGCTCAGCAGGCTCCTGCTTTATTGACAAATGAGAATACTAAACTGCGCGCAAGATAATTCTGCGCTCGGCTCAAATCGGAACTAATTGTGTGCCGCGGTCTTGTCGTCTATGTAAAGTCAAATTCAGATTAAATTAGTAGGTAATATAGTTTAAATATTACAGTATAGAGCACGCCAGCGCCACCAGTTGCGTGCAGACTTATCTTGTGTACACTCTAATGCTCCTGCCCCTATTCGTTACGTGATCATAGCTATGCACACACATATGGACTTGAGATAATGCCATTGTCCTGAATCACCTGCACATAGTGCGTAACACACGATTAACCATAACCTGAATCATTTTGAAGGATCCATTGCTTCATAATTCCGAATTTGTCTGCTCAATAACGTAATTATGCCAAATAACGCAATGAATGTTGTCGAACCGTCAAAATGAAACAGATTGTGATTGCTCGTGTGTTACGCAATTAGGGTGCTGGATACCTACATAATCAATAGCCGAAACGGCCGTAGCTCGGTTGTGTTGTGTTCGGTGTTCCCATGATACTTGACTGATCTGATTTCAAGTTCAATCCATGGAATTAGCATGTACTATTTGGTCTCATCACAGAGTCAGACTAGTGCTATAAATGATCTTTTGAATGCTGAATGACATTGACGGGGGGCGGTGTTGGTAAACATTTTGCCAACGACTTTGAAATAAACAGAAAATGGCGACGTTAGTTCCGATTTTGGCTACGCGACAAAAGAACCAGTGTTGTAATTTGCAGCTTTCGTCACTGTGTTGTCTAGGGTCGTCTGTCACTGTAAGGCTGCGTTCCGAGTAATGCGATAATGCCGACCCGACCAAGCCATAGAGTAATATCACCGTGAGCGCTGTCAAAAATGACAGTTGCGCTGTTTTGTTTTGAGTCGTATATTCCAACGTGGCATTTTCGAAATTATGGTTCTGGCTACAGTCGCCACCTAATTAAGGAAGAAGGAGAATTTGTGGTATATACTCAAAGAAATATATGATAATAAGTTATAAGTTTTGACGTTGAGTGAACACTGAGTGCGCTCACGTGCGTTCCGAATTGTTGACAGCCCTCAGCTGTCACATTTGTGATAGCTAAATCGGAACGCAAATTATTGATGTGATGTGATGAGCGGCCGTCATGTCATAAAAATACAGAATACACATACAGATTAACAGATAATTACTAGTGTCAAACGTAAGTTAGTTGAGTATGGACGTAACTTTTGTTTTGGAAGTAGAACTTTCGAACTTACAATTTTAAAAAATACTTCTGGTTTATTTAATTAATTTCTCGCCTGGAATATATCTAGTAGTAACAAGTAAGGCTAGTTTAATTTCTATAGGTAGGTACCACTGCGATACTTTACTTTATAGAATTTACATAACGTCAACAAGCAAAACTTTAACCGACGCTCAAAAGTAAATAAAATACAATCAATGATAACATCTAGAAAGAACAATGCAAATATGGTGGTTTTATCAAAATTTCTGCGAAATTATCTTTCTTTGTATTTACCTTGTAGGTATAATCTGACTTCTGCACTAAAAAAATTGTAAACAATTGCCTTGGTTTTTAGATCACACAATGAATATACACGATGGGATATTACCGAAAGAAGTAAGAGTATCGAAATGGTATTTTGGAGGTTTGGCATCAGCTGGAGCTGCATGTATAACACACCCATTGGATTTGCTGAAAGTTCAGATGCAAACTCAGAAGGGAAAGAACATCTCTATGGCGCAACTTGTTGGAATAGTGGTAAAAAATCAAGGTAAATGTTGAGTGATTTTTAGGAGCTATTTATTAAAGGCTTAGCGAGGGAATTTATTAGAGCCTTAAGTATATTACAGCCAAAATATTTTTAGACTTCACCTGCAGGCCAGATTTGATAATAGATAAGATTTGAGTAATTTATTGTAATACTAAGATAATATAGGGTCAGAGAGTCATCTTATTTTAAAATAAACTCAGCCCGCGCACAGAAACATAAATAATACCACTTTTCATAATAAATTATAAAACTATAGAGAAAATAAGGGATCAATCCTGATTTTATTGTATTGTAAAGTTAAAGTACTCTTGATAAAAAGATGAAATGGTGCTGGCTGTCATTTTTCATTGCATGAAGATGGTACTAAAATGTGTTATTTTTAGGTATCATGGGTCTTTACAATGGTATCTCAGCTTCATTGCTGAGACAGCTAACCTACTCAACAGCAAGATTTGGAATATATGAGATGGCTAAACAACAATTTACTCCTAAAGATGTGAGCATTTTCTTTTAATATAAGTTCTAAACAGCAAAAATGACAAAATTTATGCAACAGCAGAACTTAACTTAACTTTAAACTTACAGACAAGTTCAAACTTTTCTAGTGCCATAAATTTACATTGTACTATAAAATAAGCAGTGAGCATTAGCACACTCTCTTAAAAAAACCCCAATGCTAAATTGTATGTTTCTGAAGTAAAAATTGTATCCTCTTTATATTTTTTAGGGTCGCCCCTTAGCATTTTATATGTCGGCATTTATAGCTGGACTTGGTGGATTTGCTGGAGGATTTGTAGGAAATCCTGCAGATTTAATCAATGTGCGAATGCAAAATGATGTCAAACTGCCACCTGAGCAAAGAAGGAAGTATGTAATAATTTTGTGTTGTTAGCCTCGGAATATTCTGTAAGGTGTTAATTTTTATAAATGCGAAAGTTACTCTGTCTGTCAGTCTGTCTATCTTAACTGTTACCTTTTCATGCCTTAACCACTCGCAGGTAGACCATAATCTGGGTTAGCTCATAGGATACTTTGTTTCCGGTAGTATGTAGTTTCCCATGAGATAATTTCTGACTTTCAAACAAGCAAAAGCCAGTGTTATAAAAAAAAGTAATTGGGAACACAAATGAGAAATGAAAAATTAAAACCACTTCTAAATTGTTTGTCTGTTTGTTTATGCATGCATACTACACATACAACCTACTGAATAGATTTAAATGTGGAGCACCAAGTCATACAATGATGTTTAACACAAATGTTAGCTATTATGCCATGGAAGATATAATAAACTTACTAGTACTTGTTAATTATTACTATTTTTATAAACAAGAAACAGAACTGATATCACTGGTTTGAAGTTCAATCTAATACTTGGAATAAGTTTCAATTCCGAATTTATTTCAGCTACAAAAATGCTATTCATGGCTTATGGCGTGTAGCAGCAACTGAAGGTGTAACACGACTTTGGGCAGGAGCTACTATGACTTGCAGCCGTGCAGCCCTCATGACTATAGGACAACTAGCCTTTTATGATCAGATCAAGATACTTCTTCTCAACACTCCATATTTCGACGATAATGTCGCAACGCATGTCACATCTAGTTTATTAGCGGTAAGGTTATTGTAACGTTAACTTGTGCAAAATTTTCTACTAGTTAATTTGTTTCTCTAGAAAGTTAACATGTTTTATTTAATATTTCCAGGGAGGTGTAGCAACAACTATGACACAACCGGTAGACGTCCTCAAAACGCGTGCGATGAACGCCAAGCCAGGCGAATTTAATGGCGTAATCCATCTCATCACCAGTACTGGCAAGGAAGGCCCCCTTGCATTCTTTAAAGGATACATTCCAGCATTTGTTAGGCTTGCACCTCACACAATTTTAACGTTCGTATTTCTAGAACAACTGAGAATGACATTTGGTGCAATCAAACTACCAGCTATCCAGAGAGGATAACCATTAGAAGATTTTGCTGTAGGACACATGTACTTTTGCATAGTTTTGTAGAATATTTTTAGACAATGTGTGCTGACTAGACTATTAGATGCATTTAGTTTTACAAGTTAAGGAATTCGACCATCCAATATATATAATTTTACAATAGAAATAAAGTAGTTGCTTGCATAGACTTTATGGTCGATGACCCATTCATGTTTGATGTTGGTTGTCCACAAGACTGTATGAATCCTAAGGGTAACAAACGAAGAACAACACTACATTAAAACCAATCCTTAATACAGTTTTTAAAAAAAACCTGCGTCTGCCGATTGTATTGCTGACAAAGATCAAATTCTATAAACAGAATATTCATATTTTTATTTTTTTAGAATATTTATTAGACAGGATATTTATTAATCCTCTCCGGAATCTATCAGAAGGCTAGTTTTGTTACCTTTAGGATTGACCTCAAATAGTCAAGAAGTAAGTTATAGTTTACTCACAGTCATGTGAGTTTTGATAGTTACCATTTTCTTGATGCTTTTTATTGTTTTTTTAAGTTTTATAATGATTATATTATTTGTTATTTAAATGCTTATATGAAAATGGAATTAGGCACGTTATTTATGATTACATACTCGTGAGATTATCTACTTAATGGTATTAAACTTAGAAGCCGATTCGCTAGCCATTGGTGTCATTTCGTCAACTTTGGTCGTAATTGGCTAGACTTGGTGGAACCTACGTCTTGCCAATAGATTGTAATATAGAGACTGCCACCCTAATAAAGAATAATAATACCTAAGGGTATTGAAGGATATTCTACTCATTAAAATTGCTCAATACACATTGGGAACATTACCTAAGCTATATGCTGTCGTGCTAAAGGGACGTTTCCGAAGCCGACTGCAGACGGCAGCGGTAACGCCGCCCAAAAGCAATGACAGACGGCAGCGAAAATACTGGCTTCTATGCATTAATACTATGAAAACGCAATATCAGGCGTTCGAGCGGCGACTTTTTTTGTTTGACTAGTGAATTTCGCGAAACAATACCGGTACCGTCTTTTATGATATGCCGCGTTCGAAATCAAAACCGCAGCGCCGCATCAACCGCATCGCCGCCGCCCTCTGCGGTATCCCGTTGCGTTCGGAGTTGTACCTTAAACCAATAATATTACAACTAAGCTAAACTGTTTTCCCGTTTGCTATAGTATAGTGAAGCTTAACGCACATGTATATGCGCAGCACGTGATCTGCAACGCTCTTAATGAATGACGGCATCGCCCTCGTCTCGAGATCAGCTAGTAATCATCAGTTCGCGAGCTAACAGCCAGCGGGCCTACCGCTTACCGCGAGCCGTCGACTCGCTTACTTAGAGTCGTGGCCACCTTCATTC
Organism: Eupsilia transversa; assembly: GCA_914767815.1. Taxonomy (NCBI): domain Eukaryota; kingdom Metazoa; phylum Arthropoda; class Insecta; order Lepidoptera; family Noctuidae; genus Eupsilia; species Eupsilia transversa. The sequence continues at coordinate 8,229,135 of OU611880.1, forward strand.
CGCCGTAAGCGGGGCGAACGGCTCGGAGGTGCTGAGCCGATGCGGTTACGTAGAGTTGACAGCGAACGGATGAGGTGAGGTGAATCTAGTCGCATGCAGTGCGTATACGTGTGTGCGTTGACCTTAATACGACAGATTTCTAACAGTTCATAATTGTAGATGACAAGTTATGAAATGCCTCGTTTATTAGAATAAAAAATAACAGATCCTGTTATAGTTTTTAAACATAGACTAAGCACTGGTGTCAAGCAATCTTGATAATTTAATCAATGGCACATAGTAATATCTGTCCCTCAGTCAAGATACGACTTTATTACTTTTTGGATGCGCTGTGTTGTTAAGAAATGATGTTTGTTATGTTTTATATTGTGCCAAAATAATAACTTTAACAAAATAAGAATTTGATGGTTTTTAAAACACTATTCCATTATAATACGACAGTGGTTACAAACTATTTTTATAGAATTTATTTTTGGATGTATTTTTTGATGATGATACATACATTCCTCAAAAACATTATATTTAAACTGTATCAAATACACTATACCTAATGTTATTTACGTGTTTCATATAGAATTGGCGACGTGTTGAAAATTGTTCACGTGTCTGTTTTAGTGAAGTAAACCAACATGGTATGGTTGCATCAGCCAGAAATCACCCATGGCCGTTTCTTACACTCTGTGACATTCCAGATCCGAATGTTAAAATGGGAGTTAACTGAAAGGAGTCATGATAGCTATTGTTTTGTCTTTAATCATGAATGCCAATCATATACTATACCCCATTCACAATAAGATTAGACATTAAACAAAACGTTTTACAGTCTGTTCAACCGATTTTGACTTCTATTCTGTAGGCATAAGGATGGCATTGAAAGCAAAAACGTGATTATAATACCAACTGTTTGCTGCAGCTGCCATTTGTCATGCCGCCAACGCAAAAGAAGTCAAAATCGGTTGAACGGACTGTAAAAAAAGGTTGGTTTAAATTTCTAATCTTATTGTGAATGGGGTATAAATGACTTGGACAGTATCCTTCTAAGCTAAGCAGTGTTCAATATCATATGTAGAACAGCCCTATTGTCAGCAAGGTAGAGTACCTGTTGTTATTACATAACACTGTTACTCATGTAACCTCTACAATACTCTACTTAATATTTACTGCACACTTTAACACGCATAGCTAGTCTGGTATGTTTTGTCAGAAGACTTACGATGCTTGTTATTTGTAGGATGATAAAGATATCATACTTTTATTCATCCTAAATAGAATTCTTCCATTCAAGTGTCCTAAAACAGTGATCGATGCGGTTACAAACTCTATTTTTTTTAAACTTTATAATTGTTATTTTTTACAATTTTGACGTACTGTTATAACCGTATACGAGCATATTTTTTGTTTTAACCGTAAACCTCATGGGGGTTATTGTATTCATCATTAGGAACAAATAAAATAGAAACTGCTGTTATACATTTCTGCTTACTAAGAGTCAGCGCAAGTTCCTCAAGCAGATTCTTCGAAGAAGATGAATTGTTCAAAATAATGTGTACAATGACATATGAGGTTTCGGGTACCTAATCAAAATCTAAGATTGTACCTACCTATAAGTAAATTATTATACAAATGTTATACAAATTGTAATGCGTGAAGTTCTTAGTACCCAAGGTATTAATCAATGTTTGACATTAGACTTAGCTACTATTCTCCAAAAATATTATTAACTTATTATCTAATCATATAAATTCCTATGTTCAATAGTCACAATTTGTTATCAATTTTTTTTTTCGTATGAAATTATTTTATGTAGGTTTATAATATGATTGTTACTAAATTGTTGTGTATGCTATAAGTAAAGATAAATGAAAGACTTTCCATCATTAGTCGAAATAAATAAATGTGTCCAATTAGTCAGATGCGACATAATGTGTAGATTTCGATAAATTTTAGAATTCCATTTTGTTGGTTGTAATGAATTAAATTCTTGTTACTCAACATTCTTTGTTTGGATTAGTCATGTCCTTACCCGTTTAAGTACTTAAAGTTCCCAGGCTCCGCTGCTAGTCGTTCGTTTAGCAAACCCCCGCTATTGCAGCTAAGCGCCAGGGGCTCAAGGCCCAACTTTCAGATTGATGATTGAATTTCGCTTTATCATGGCTAAAGCCGGGAAGTATCATTTGCCCGATCCGATCACGGTATCCGTATCGCCGACGCGTATTATGATCGCCTATGTGGACGGGTGATGATACGCGATCATGATACGCAGTCTCGATACGCCGCTCTGGATACGATACGCGATACGACCCGATCCATGTCGAGTCGGTTTTTGTCCGATCATCAAAGGAGATACGGGTACGGGCTTAGCATATAAGTGGACGCGTTCGCCACTCGCGTTGCATTTGCGCATCATTTGTGCCGCTATATATAGGTGTGCCGTGACAATAAAAAAATCTTTGGAACAACGGTACGCATAATATTGAGAGATGTTGATAATAACCTTTGATGACCATAACCATTCCTGTAGGTAATCAATGAGTAAAGAACCACTCTCCGTATTTTTTTCAAAATTTTAGGCTCAGTATTATCGGTGGGGGGAAAGGTAAACTATTTTCATGTAGGTATTTTCTTAAATGTTTTAAAGTTTTTATTTTTAAACGATTAAAAAAAATATTATGGGGATCCTCACAACAAGCCCTTTCAACGTGAAAACGTTTTTTGTTGAATTTTCCAATTTGTCCCGAGAAGTGACCCCCATAATTATTCAAAATTGATTTATTTAAGTTACACGTCCGTGTTTGGGTCACTCGTGGCTGTCATTCGTCGTACGGGTCGTCAGAAGCACAAAAGTCTGACAACCAGTCTTACGTGGAGTCAGATAGGCACTCGCTCCATGTAAAATACTGGTATTCAGCTGCATCCGGTTAGACTGGAAGTCCACCCCGACATAGTTGCGAAAAGGCTAGGCAGATTAAATAAAAACTCCTGTAAGTCTTAAAATATCATATAATTTATTATAACTTTTGTAACAAACTCATGGATGACGAGTGCATCAAACATTCGCACTAATGATACTAATATTAGAGGTGGGTTTTTATCATTTAAAATCCTATTCATTATTACAATAACACTTCTAACAACTAACGTTTTGTTCTGCCTTAACCGGTGACGCGCCGTGACGCGATGACACCGACCTGGCGCCTCAAGCACCGCGCGTCCCGCGGCCCGCGCGCTTTTCGGAATGGCACGCATTAAAAATAGTCTACTTCAGTTTTTATTGCCTCAAGTCCCTTATCGTAAAGTGGTTTGGGTTCTTGACTAAACAGACCATACCATAAAATGTAAACAATACTCGTATGACGAGGCTCGTATTATGCAGGTAAACACCCGCTTGTCACTGAACTTTTGAAATGTGTGTCACTCCGCGTCATTTTCAACATTTTTTTTCAGCCGATTTCTTAGTGCTGCCTATCGATGTTTTTCGCTTTTAATGATTTAGTTGATGAGAATATCCTTCAGACCATACATAGAGTGAAACTGACCACGGTTGATATTAAACCATAATTTATAGCAAAGACAAAGATTTAAGCCGCGCGTCGCACCGGTGTGCCAGCGGGACTACGAACTCGAAATGGCGCACGTGGGAACGATGGTGCGTCACCGGAATGTTATTTCCAGTGTTTCTTCTTAGTTGTATTATGATAGATTCTGGCGCTGTTTCCCGCATGTTCGTAGCATGAGACTCTGGCCGGCTGGCTCTATTAATATTGTTGCAGGGCCTTGCATCCAAGGCTCGCCGTCCACTTGCATAGCACAAGATCCTTCCAATTCAATCTGAAATAAGAAAAAAAACAATGTTGTGGGTTATCTATACTAAATTTAATCTGCAACTCGATACTATTACCGAGGTGGGGATTTTTGTAACATAATCCATAACATTGCAATGTTAACCATATGACTTATTTGATTCTGTATTTATTATTGCATGGTTTTCAGGTCCAAGATGTCGCGCCAGTCTGCACGAGACTTTACTGTCATTAGACATTATTTGAAAGCCTCATTATTGTTTACAGTAAGTAAATATTTTTTTACTTTTATATTAATTACCTTAAGACTAGAAGCCTGGGCAAAACGGTAAGGTTCTGCCAACCCACACTGCAATCTCGCAATGTGGAAAGATGATGAAATTCCAACCACCTGCAATTGTACATTTTTATAGTAAATCATTAATAATCTATGTAATGAAAGTTAAGGATACGCATTCGTGATCGCTCGTGTTTGAGGAAACATTGAATTCGTCATATTAAGTTATCACAGTCAGTGTTGGGCGAAATTTAGTTTGCTAGATGACCAATGACTTATCATATTATATATGCATGACTAATGATTAAATGATTTTTTCATTAAATCATGGTGCCGTGATTGATGATTGCTTAGTTTTCATCTTAGTTAACTGCCTATTGCAACTATACTAACTATGTATAATTATGCAACTATTCTTGACTGCCTACCGAAAAATACAATTTATAAAACTACCCTACTTAAGGGTCCATGGAAGCTCGCAAGTGCAATTCGAGGCGAGTGCCCTTATTCCACTATTCCAGACGCCTTTCAGCGCTGGATTCGAACGCTGGACTGGAATGCTACTGGAATAATGAGAGCCGGCACTGGAATGTACCCATTCCAGTGAACAATCCAGTGCAGTGACTGGATTGACAGTCTACTTTTCATTCCAGCTGGACCATCCCAGCCCCACTGGAATAGTGTAGGTAGACGCCAAACCAGTGCTGGATTAAGAGGGTTTATTCTGAAAGTTGGCAACGTCGCAAATAGATGTCAAATATTTCGCTGTTTTGATTAATTTGATAATATTTTTGTATGGAAATAAAAAATGTGGCTAACTAGCGAACTAGAATATTGATTATGAAATGCAATAATTAATATCGTAACACCGAATAGTTAGTTTTAGATGTAAAAAAAGTATTTGGTAACTTTCCAAATGCCTTTTTTTCACCTAAAACGGGTACAACATCAAATTCAATGTTATAATTGCAATTCATTATTAATATTCTAGTCAATTGGTTAGCCACATTTCTTATTTCCATACAGTATTATTTCCAAATTAATCGAAACAGGTAAATATTTGACAGCTATTTACGTCGTTGCCAACTTTTAGGATGCACCCTCTTAAACATATAACACGCATTGTTCTATTTCTATAATTCCTAACAACGAAAAAGTTAACTGAAAACCAAACTTCAGTTTGTTTATTTATACTTACACAAAACGTGTATTTGTGGGATCGTTTTGAATACCCAGATAACATATGCATTTAAAATCATTTTATGCCTGAAATTTTTTGCAGCGGATTTATATTACGAAATATTTCATAGAGAAATCTGCAGACTCATCTTTGACAATTGACAACGCAATACATTCGCTGCGTTCCGAGTTACAATGTAATCGATTTGAGCGCGCTAACAGGCCGTTCCGAATAAGCGTTAGCGCGGTAACGCCGACCCATGAAACGTCATAGATGACGTCATGACATGCGCCATCTTGCGATAACGCCGACCATGCCTTTTACTAATATCACCGTGATCTCTGTCAAAAATGACAGTTGACTGAACTGTCATTTTTGGCAGCGCTGTAGTTTTGAGATTAATGTCTATAAACTAACGTGTCTTTTTCTAAATTGTGCTTCTGGCTACCGTCGCCACTTAACCAAAGAAGAAAAAGACATTTCTGATGTTTATACAAAGAATTTAAGTAATGTTATAAATTTTGACGTTTAGCAAGCACTGTAGGCGCCTTCACGAGCGTTCCGAATTGATGACAGACCTCAGCTGTCATAATCGTAATATCTAAATCGGAACGCAAAATATTGATGTCAGCGCTGTGAGCGATTATGGCCTAACTCGGAACGCGGCCATTGTCAGGTCGGGTGCGCGTTATTTGTTTTTAGCCGCAGCCCCATTCACCCGCCAGGACCATGGGACTGTCACCAAAGAAATTGTAGGCATTATAGTGCGTTTTTTGGAAGGGAGAATGATCTCAACATAGTTCATAAAAGAACTCCTATTTTTTTAAATAAGATTTAGATACATTTTTTTACGAAACAGATTCTCGTATATTTGTATCAATCTTTCTCCACGACAATCCGCCAGTGTGTTCATCTACGAATATTACTACGTAAAATGATATCAAACAAGAAAGAGGGATAGTAAGTAAGAACCTATTTGCTATTAATAAAATAATGGTAAGTAATACGTAGTCTTACAAAGTCGAAGTCGAGTCGTAGTCTTAGAAGTGGCTAAGTAATAACAGCCACAGGGTTCATTAATAACAGTCACGTTCCATCAAGTTAAGCTACGCTTGCCGGGGTTGGTCCGGGGTTGGTCCGCGGATGGATGACCATCTTTACATATACAGGGTGGATTTTTGAGATGGGGCAGCAAGGGCAGCTACCTTAACCGTTGTAGCTACAGGAAAATGGTCTTAGGAGACTGTCCTTAACTTTTTGAGAAATTTTGATCTGCATTCAGAGATTTTGAAAAAAATGTACAATCAGCAAGAAAATGGGCCGTTTTCACAAAAACTTTTTTTGATGCTAATCGATCCTGTTTCTTATAAGGATCAAAAACCTCTATTGGACGAACTGAGCTTTGAGTACTAGAAAAGTCAGAAATCGCAAAAAACTTTTCCCATACATTTCGCTGCCCTTGCTGCCCCATCTCAAAAATCCACCCTGTATATCAAGACTCCTCCGTACCTCGGAAAGCACGTTAAGCCTTTATTGGTCCTGGTTGTCATTCGTGGATCTGACCACCCGCTGTAACGACTGTCACGTTACGGCGCCCCGGGTCGTCAGAAGCCCGAAAGTTTAACAACTAGTTTTTCCCAAGGTGTATCGTATTACCCCGTTTTCCAACCAATTTCCTTCGGTGTGGCTAAACTTATTTTTTAAAATACATTTTACGCATTTGTACGAAGAGAGTTTGATACCAAAAGCAATTCTTATTTCAGAATGAGTTTCCTGTGTTCTATAGCGACGGTGTATTTTGGATTGTTTATAGTGTACTGTTATTTGGTTGAATATAATAATAACAGCGACCCGTTTATAAGTGCATATATGTTAATTATTTTTTTCTAAAATCATATGACATACTATATACCTATTGCCACCAACCCACAAACTCAGACCCCGGGCTGGTACTGAGAAATTCCATAAGGAAAAATCCAACAGCACTTTGCTTGACCTGGAAATCGAACCCAGGACTTGATGCTCAGCAGTAGTGCTTGCTACTACTTAGATCAACGAGACAGACATGTACGAGTCGAGTATCGTACATGGCACGCGCGTGACAAAAGTCTAAAGTTAATTAAAGTAGAACGTCTCTCGTCTACTCGGACTATTTAATCCGACTAAAGAAAGAACACACTACTGACAGGTCACTGCTACTAATCTTAATTTAACATTTGTTAATAATACGCTTAGCTTAACCTACACATAACTACATAAAGGTGTCACGCGCATTGTATACATCAGCACTTTTCCGTCGCCTTGCACAAATGATAGTGTAACTGTAACGCGACAGTACACAATCAGCGTTCATAGTCAGCTGTACTCATTCGCACAACATTCACATAGCACTAGTTATGTCTTTATCTTTGGGTATCCGTGACTTATCATTCAAGTTAACATCCAAGGTGTGTGCCACCCATTCAGCAGCGCATACAGTTTGTCTAATATCATGGAAATAAATGTCATACCTCAAGTTTCCCGTCGTGTATGCTCTGTTCGTCCACGTCTTCTTCATTGCCCATACCTACAAAAGAGATGGTTTTGATTAAATGTTATTACGTTTTTGCAATTTGCAGGTCAGTGTCATCAAAATATGATTCACGACCGTAACAAATACAGGGCCAATCAAGGCCCTAGAGGTACCTAATTATTTATTTTTATTCCAAAGATGTCCTGCCATATAAGACATCTTGACACCTCACTGAAAGGAGACCATTCAGGTGACGCTTTTTTTGTACCCAAAAACTTAAAAGTTATACTGTTTTCTTTCGGGGCATTACTACATCTTGTATAAGTTTTAGATACTTTACAACCAAGGTTCACTATTAATTAACTTCACACATTTATTTTATTCAAAGCTGCATAAAATTGTGAGTGAATAAAACACTCTTCAATCTTACTTACACAAATTGCAAGTTGCATAATTATACAAGGATGTAAAATAAATATGGTTTTTGCAAACTCACAATGTAGCAGCCTCGGTATGTGTTTTTCGTAACAGTAAATAATGTTCAGGACGTTATTTACTCGTGCGAATCCAGTATTTTTCTTTCTAATCGGCTCTCTTTTTAGGGTACGATATTTAAGACGTCCTTGGACTTAAGAGCAAAATTTCAGTATTCGAAGGCAGAGGACAGGGTGTAGGGGCGCAGCCTGAGAGAGGCCTACGTCCAGAAGTGGACTGCGATAGGCAGCGTCGATCATTATAGCGAATAGCGGCTACTGACTCCAGAGGTCGACGCCGGCGCCCCAGGACGGGATGTTGAGCGCCACGAGCGCCTGCAGCGGAGGCAGCGCCAGCGCGTCGCCGCGTCCGGCCACGTGCACGCGCAGGCGCCGCTCCAGCCCGCCGCAGCCGCCCGCGTCCAGTGCGCGCCCCGCGCCCAGGAACGCGTACGCCATCTACAGACCGAATCATACACTGTTGCGGCACATTGCGAGCACCGCGAAACACGTCAGTTACGAAAGTCCTAAGACTTCCGTTTTTTAAATCATCAGTATTTTATTAAAAAATAAATAACCAATCTTCATCTCAAACTATTACATGAGATACTGAAAAGCAGTTCATCGTATGATTTTGTGTCTATTTAGATGAGGTGTAAGGTAAGTGTTTATCAACTTTCGATACTGTGCATACCTACCATTATAAGGGTATATTTAATTTTGTCACAAGTAAAATCCCTTTGAAACCATAACGACTGAATATATACGCTTAATTCGTCTATATTAACATAGCCAATAAGTTGCACAAATGAGAAACCGTGATGGCGTAACTTTATGGATTCGATATACCATGTCCGCTCTATACCAGCAACGTCTTGCATACGTCGTTAGCAACAAGTAGGAACGTGGATATCATCGAAGAAAAATAACCTCAAATCAATATAAAAAGTAGGTACTACAATTACAGCCCAACTTACATAATTGAGCGTACGACTGGCGTATCTGTAGAGGAACTGCGCACGCGCGTGATGGAAGTCCAAGGCTACCTGCGCGTCCACGCCGATGCTCGCGTAGTTGTACGCGTGCAGTACGCGCGGCTGCCGGTAACGAATCAGTCTGCTGCGCTTCGGAATAATCGTTACCTTCCATCTGTTAACGAAATGAAATGAAAAGTTTATTTCTGTAAGTAGATCTTTTGAGACACTTTTGGTCACTAATCTCAAATGTCTAAACCTGTCCAGTGGTTGATGACTGGCTTGTTTGACAGCGCTGATGATGTTGTGTGCATCCAGAGTAGTATGACCACCTGCGCCCCAGCCCAGCACGCGAGACAGATCATTGCCCGTACCCATGGGTAAAATCGCAACTGCAGCCTACAACAACAGAAGATTACACAATTCATTCGTTTTTTAATCAACTTAAACAGTAATGTTTTAAAGCTCGTCCAAAGGATTTCTACCGTATAGTTACCTACTTCTGCCACCTAGCAGCTTTACCGGGTTCCGGTTTGAAAGGTAGGTATAGATTCCCGCTTTGGCTACACTCCGCATCAGCGATGGTTTTGGTATTTCAGATGTCCATGGGTGGTGGTGACCACTTAAACCCCTTATACACCAGAAACAATGTTAAGTAACAACGCGAAACATAGTTTCCCGCAACGTTTGATGTTGCGCGACGTTCTTTTGAATAAAGTGAATACGGAACAATACCATGTCGTCAAATACTGTAACATATGTCAATATTTCGCAACTTTATTTCCGGTATATGTATACAGGGCGTCACTTTACCATCAGATGACCCCTCACGTCGGCTTTTTTGTCATCCAATAACATAAAAAAACAATGAGGCCTGTATTCTGGTCTAGACTCACTAATAAATAAGTACCCATGTACAACAGGCGTACAGTAATCATAAAGCATCCTTCGCGATTATTACAATAATATAATCTTTTAGGGTGCTGATTGGGCTCTCTTCCGTAGATGACTACCTGTTGCCAGCGACTTCGTCTGCGATCAAAAATGCAAAGTAGCCTTTGTCCTTTTCCAGGACATCGCTACCCATGTGCCAAATTTTATCCAAATCCGTTCAGCCGTTTTAGCTTGAAAGCGTAGCAAATACAAAAACTCACATTCGCATTTATAATATTAGTGAGGATACTTTGGCCACTCCAACAGTTTTTTTTTTTTTTTTTTTTTTATCATTTTGTATGTTAAACTATGTGGGTCATTGTTTTCTTTTCTCTCAGTAAGTTTTAATGATGGTCTGGCAGTTTGAGTACTTGATTTGGCCTACCCGAATGGCCTTTCTTAGGTATTGTTCGTCGAATTGTTGAGTTCCGAGTTGAGCTGCAAGATAATTGCCAAATGCGTGCACTGACTGGACAGGTCCACTCAAATCTGTGAGGTTCTTTCCTCAAAAGACCATTTCAGACACCAATCTACAGGGTCTTCAAATGATCTAACCAAGATTATTTCCGGATTTATATACAGGGTGAATTTTTGAGGTGGGGCAGCAAGGGCAGCTACCTTAACCGTTGTAGCTACAGGAAAATGTTCTTAGGAGACTGTCCTTAACTTTCTGAAAAATTTTGATCTGCATTCACAGATTTTGAAAAAAAAAATACAGTCAGCAAGAAAATGGGCCATGTTCACAAAAACTTTTTTTTATGCCTAACGATCCTGTTTCTTATAAGGAACAAAAACCTCTATTGGACGAACTGAGCTTTGAGTACCTACTAGAAATGTCAGAAATCGCAAAAAAAACTTTTCCAATACATTTCGTAGGCAATGAGACTCCTGGTCTGCACGATTACTGACAAATGCGTCTGTGTGATGGATGATGATGGTGATGGTGAATGATCTACATGGTTTTCACATGTCTGGGCAGGTCTGAACTCTAAAAGAGACTTTGACCTCTGAGTTTGTTTCGGCCGTTCTTCTCATAGTAGTCAGACAGGAAACGCCGACCTCATCTAGTTTTTAAAATTTCATTGACGTGTGAAAGTGTTTATTAAATACAAACCTACTTTCAGAAATAAATTTTATTTTATTATATTAAGTATACCTTAACATGTGGGAAAGAGAACAATGAGTTCATGACCCACGCTACGGTTCCGTCTCCACCAGCGACGAGGATGCGACATCTCGGCGGCAACCACCGCACCACGCTCTCTGGGGAAGTTGAGCTAATATCCACCACCTGTAAATTCATATTAATTAGACTTGAATTTGTGCTGAGCTTCGAATATCTTCGTACGAAATACAAAAAAAACTGAAAGGTTCACAAGTTTTTTCAACATTGATTATGAGTAGTCAGTATTAGTAAAATAACTCACTTGAATAGGATTCAGGAGCCCTCTAAACAAAGAAAGTACTTCATCACTCCTGTTGCTTCCAGACTTGGGATTTGCTGAAAGATTGAGCATGAAATAATTACAAATAAATAATTACAAGTATTTTGCTATACTCCATTAAATGACCCAGAAGAAAGAGTAGGAAACACTTTATTAATTCTAAAATTATAAAACATTTATTATTTTCTATTACTAAAGTGCCATTATTATCATTAGAATTGCACATAAACATGCTTGTTATGCATAGGTGTCAAACTGTCAACTGAGGTTAAAAAATTATTATAGGTAGTGCCATACTGGGGAGGTGTACCTAAAGCTTATTATTTTGAAACATGCAAAGGTGCATCATGTACTGTAATTATAATTAGCTCTTCAGTGAGTATTGTTTCACAGTAAAAAAGCCAGTGGCCTCTGCAGCATACAATGAAATTAAGCTTCTATTAGATGTCTACAAAATAGAAATGGCTGGAGGAAAACGGTACATTTGGAGAGTGATCTCTGTAATATTTGTAAGGGACTATAAAGTGTGAAATATAATTCTGCTCAAATAAGTCCGTCTTGAAATTTCTAAAGATTCAAGACTAATCTGAAGCAAGCAGAAAGTAGTTTCTAATAAACTAATCAGACAACAGACTACATGATTATTTCTTTTTGTCCCATCTCTATTATTTATGCAAATGAAAATGAGAATATATTTTGCTAAAAAATCCAGGATACTCCATTGACTTCCAATATCTTCTAGGTAATCTAAAGGTTTTGACATGTTTACAAGCAAGCCAAAATAAGTATGTAGTAGAGGCCACTAGGTCTAACTCTAGTAGTGAAATAACTTGGAAAGAATATACTTTTTTCATTCAGAATGGAAACATACCTAAAATTATGAATGGTTCCCAGTCATTGTCACCTGGATGCTTAATGTTAGAAACAAGTCCTTTTTCTAACTGTACACATGCAGGTGGAATTATTATATTCTTGTACTTTTGAAAGTCACAGTGCTGTAAAATGTTATTCAAAATAAATATTTTTAGTAAAATATTGGCATCATAGATAAAATTGTTAGCCCTGTCATAGCTGGACAGTCCTCCATTGCAATAGAAACTGCTAAGCTTGGTAAATCACATCAACCTGTGTTAAATAATTGCCCAGGCTTTCAAAAAGTTATAAAATTTGCGAATTTAATTGTATTACTTCTAATAGCTTACAATCTGTACTTGGAAAGCTATTTTATAATGATATGATAATGAAAAATTTAAAGTTTGGCTGTTTATTTGTAACAAACTGCATTGTATTTCATCATACAAATGTCAATACTACTACTTCCTTTGCACAAAAACTAGTGTCCAACCGAAAATGGATTTTCAGCCGTAAACAAAAAAGAAGCTTTGGTCGGTCACTAATAACAACATGCATCAATAAAGCCAATCATAAAATTCAGTCAATTGATGCCTATATAATAAATTATTATCTTAATTAAAAAATTACCTCATTATCACTAAGCGCATGAGCCCACAATTTTGTTCTGTGACACCATGAACAGAAGTATCTTCTAAGGCCTTCTTCATGCTGATTCACACTCTCAGTTTGACTTGTTCCCACTAATAAACATTGCATTGTAAAAAAACACTTCTATAATATACTTCTACATATTTTTAAAACATACTTCTATAAAACATGATTAATGTTCAGAACACATACCATGAACCCAATGATGATAGAATGGCTTATCGCCTGGCCATGTGACAGGTTTGCATCTCAACTTTTTATCAATAGCTCTATGGCACCTTTTGCATGCACTCACAGCACAGCATTCACAAAAAAGTCCCACTATCGGCAACATAAGCTTACCACAATTTGTGCACTGTAATAAATTAGAAATAGCTTGAAAATTTCAGTCAAGCTGAAAAGGCACACAAACAAGTCCTGGCTTTTTAGGTGATGAAAGCCAGTGTTCAGCATATGCAAGTATGGTGAAAAATGATATTAGGAAGAAAAGATACTGTCAAAGGGCAAGAGTAAATTTTAATAGTCTCTAGTAACTAGAGACTATTAACCAACTAGACTCTAGTTGGTTAATTTAGAAGCTTAACACACCAAGCATGGTGCACAGTCCATCGCGGTGCAGTTTATTTGAACTTTAGTTTTGATTTTAACGTTAATGTCACCCAATTCGTAATGAAATGCTATATTTACATACAGCGCCGTGCCGCACAGCACTGCGCTTTGTTTATAGAGTTCCTAAGATTCACTTACATAAATATTATATGGTACAGATTTGTTACACTGAATGCTTCTCCAAGTATGTCCTCGGCTTCTATAGCGTGTCCGCATGTAATTATTATCAGAAAAAAGAGAATGAAGAATTCGATAAACCAAATAAACGAGAAACACACCGCCTACTAAGAAATAGTGATTGCAAATTAAAACGTCATTCAAATTCAAAAAGGCTTCCATTTCGAATTTGAGCTTTCTCAGATACTGTTCAATTAATTTAGAACATTCTAATAAAACAAAATTATGAGGATATCGAAGGAGAAAAATCGTTAATTTTATTTCATTGTATTTATTGATGAGCACAATAAATGACAATCAATCAAATTTATATATTGCAAAGATTGTCAGTGTCACTTCTCACTTAATGTCAAATTGTCAATACTAATCAAATGTCATATTATTCTCACGTTCTGAAATGTCGTGAAATGAAACGTTTCATGAAAAAGTTATTCAATGGAACAAAAATGATTATAATAATAATTCTGTAAATACATGTTTTGTTGGTCGCGAATCATATTTTGATCAACATACGCTGACACTGACCTTATTGGTTGGTGCCGATTCCCTTATTCACAAACTAAACTAAATTTAACTTCAGTGAGGACAGAAGATAAATTTTAGTTTAGTCCTTTCAAATTAATCAGTGCCTGTCACTACTCCATACATACTTCATACAAGTAAACTTATTGCCTACTCAAATTACGTCAATTTACGTCAGGCGCTGATTAATTTGACAGGACCATACATCAATGGACATAGGAGTTGACAGGACTGAACACTGAACTATGACTGAATTAAAATTTATCTTCTGTCCTTTTTTTTCTTAATGAAATAGAAAGAAAAAGATGCACTAAACTTTAAATTTATTTTAGTCTGTGAACAAGGGAATCGGCACCAGTATTTATTGAAATGTTGTTTTTTTATTATTACTTATTTTTTGTACTTACGTTGAATACTTAGTGAAAATGAAACAAGGGTTATTTGATTGTAGTAGATACCTACATTACCTACCAACGTTAATTTAGTTGATTACAAGTTAGCTAATAAAATCAATTTTCCTTATTTTTTTCCTATAATATTAATGAATTAAAAATTCCCTCTAATATTCAGGACCTAATAGTAAATAAGATTAATGTCACTGTACATTTTCAATAATAACATTATCTACACCGTTCAGAAGTTACGGCGCGTACAGACATCGCGAGGCGTGCGTCGCGAATGGTTCGTCACGCATGACATACCGCCAAAAAAGGAACATACCGTCGTATGCCTCAGTTATCTAATTGCGTAAAACGTTTTCGTAAACGATTCCGACTAATCTGTTTCGTTTTGACAGTTCATCAACATGCACTGCGTTATTTACGTTGTGGAGCAGATTTTTATTTCGAACTTATGAAGCCGTCGCTTTCCTTGAAATCACTCCCACATATTGCAGGAAAGCGAGAGGAAAGACGTTCAATCAATCTACCAAGTCTTTTCCGTACTATGTCGGGGACGGCTTCCAGTTTAACCGGATGCGACTGAATACCAGTATTTTACTTAAAGCGACTGCCTATATTTTATTGGAGTAAAAACAAAATAATATTGAATAAAATATGTAGACATCTCAAAAAGAACTTATTTTATTTGATAGCACATAAAATATTTTTCAACTTGACAGAACTCAAATCAAGTGGTGTCTTTTTATCTTTATTTGCTAATTCCAAGTTAGCTCCAGCTTTCACCAACATACAAGCTACTGCTTCCCTGTCCTCTTCACAAGCAATGTGGCTAAAAAAAAAAAAAAAAAATTAGACAACCCTAAGGCCCTAACATAAATGACAATAAAATAATAAAAAGGTCTAAATGACAATAGGCAGGGAGGATTCCTTGGCATAGTTTTTAAATTCCGTAACCAAATGGGCAAAACCGAAACTATAAAAGTCCGTCTATCCGTCCGTCCATAGGTATCCGTAGGTATGTCACACAGCTTTTTACTCAAAGAATATTGGCACTGGAAGGAGTAGATAGAATACTCCCTGTATATTCTATGAATAGGTAAAGAACGGTGGAGCGAAATTACGAAACAAAATTGGGGGTGGAATTCCCCATACATGGAAACAAGAGATATATATAAAATCCTATGCAGATGATACTGCATGCCTAGCAAGCGATACCGACCCCGTAAATGCATCCACTAAACTGCAGGCACAGTTGGATAAGATCGATGTGTGGCTACAAAAATGGAGAATAAAGCCCAGCGTGACAAAGTCCACGCACGTCACAATCTCACTCCGAAAAGGGGATTTCGCACTAGTTTGCATGGAACGAGGAACCCTGCCGACCAGCACCAACGGTGAAATACCTAGGCTTGCACCTAGATAGACGAATGACATGGGCAAACAACATTAAGGCCAAGAGAACAGAGGCAAACATCCAATTTAGGCCGAAAATCACAACTCTCTCTCAGCAACAAGTTGCTTGTCAACGAGGCCATCATAAAATCAATTTGGACCTATGGAGTGGAACTCTGGATCTGCTAGCAATTCCAACCTAGAGATACTTCAGCGATTCCAAAACATTGCACTAAGAACGATCTCCAGCGCACACTGGTATGTAAGAAACTCTGAGATATACGAATAATAAATAATATCTAGAAATGCCGACCATAAAAGATGGCACATACTTTGAACTCGACCAAAGGAACTGAAGTGTTCCCCACATAGATGGTGCTATTCACTGGAATGGCAACCAAACAAATCTCACCCCAGACCAAATATGATTATGGAAAGGAGAGGAAAAAAAAAATGAGACGGTGGAAAATTCTGAAAAAAAAAAATTATATTGAAAATTGTTTTGAAGAAGATATGCAGCGTCAAATTAAATTAGTTAGCAAAACTTTGCAGACGCGATCGATATCTAAAAAAAAGAAAAAGCTATTTGGTGTTTTTTTTTTTGTGGGTCTTCGACCGCAAATAGTATATATATTAGTAATATACTAATATATAGTACTATACTTATCCACTTGAAATATCAGTTTAAAAAAAACAGTTTTTTTTGTGTAAACTTCACAGACTTGATTGTTATTGATTCTTAAATCCTTATAAGCAGCTTTAACGTTGAACTGTCGATTTGCCTTTAGAAGTCGATAACAATAAAAATTCTATTTTCGCGTTAGTGACAGTAAAACTCTTTAACCATAACAAGTTACCAGCTGATAAGTCTTAGATATTTTTATTATTTTGAAAATAAATTCAACTAAAAGTTTAATAAGGTTAAGGTGGATTTTTCAAATTCAATCTTGCTCTCTCTTGCTGACATAACAAACCAAGTTTAACAAAAATCTCTAGTTATTTCTTATAGTAATCAAACCAAATAGCCAAATACTAACAGAGGTGTAGAGCCAGTGGAATCACAAACATCTACTTTAATTTGTGGTGAAGTTAGGAGAAGTTCCACAATATTACTCCTCCCTTGAGCAGCAGCACGATGCAGAGGAGTTGCACTCAATACATCTGTATCATTAACATTTGCATCAAAGCTTATTAATAACTTTGAGACCTGCAAATAAAATATTAATAACATTAGGTATTGAGATTGGTCTTTGTAGATCTCTTCTAAAAATACAAACTATATTTTAAATGAAATTACTTATTGAAGTAATTGTTTCTCTAGTTTATCAGTTAAGTACATCACGAAAAATGGATTTTAACATAGATTTTAATTACCCCCAAATGGCCTTTTGAGCAAGCATAATGTAAAGATGATTGTCCTCGAATTGTCTTTTTATTGACACCAGCTCCCTTGCTTAACAGCAGTTTCACTACTTCTACTCTTCCAGCTGAAGAGGATAATATTAAAGGAGTTGAATTTGTGTCATCCAGTGGATCAACCGGACTTCCATAATCTATCAAAAAATCCACTAAATTTTCGTTTCCTCCCAGTGAAGCCCAATGAATAAGGAGACGTTGATTCTGAAATGATAAGACAAGAATAAATAAATAATAAAATACAAACATCATGACTTATCATGAGCATGACTTTCAACCTTCTAAACAAAAAAATCGGCTAAGTGAGTTTCGGACCAGGCACCAATGACGTATTATATATAGACACGTTATCAACAAACATCTCGGCGCTTAAAAACGGCACGATATAAATTAAAAACAAACGTAGCGTCGCGCGACAGGTTGGTGCGTGACTGAGCGCAATGTGGCCAATTGGCTTCATTTCATGTTGCCATTTTAGAGTGCGGACAACGTATCTATAGTTTTATACATCATTGCCAGGCACGCACAATATTGATTTTATGAACGGCAAGCAGCAAGAATCATTTTGTAATTCTCAGTATTTCTCAAAGAATATGTGAAAAACCAAGTTGTAACTGCGGTGGCCTGAAATTATCCCTTAACTAAAAAATTATACAATTAGGGGAGGAATTCCCCATTCACGTAACCAAGGTAAGAAAAAATATATGCAATTATGCATTGATGTATACATCAATGCAAATAAGCTTGTGGATCTCCCATATGCTTATTTGCATTTATTTTTTTCACATCATTACGAAGATTGTGATGTTTCTAAAGCGACTCTTATTTTAAGCAATCGTTTTTGAGATACGCATTAGCGATATTTTCGGTTACAACCGCAAGAATAATTTTCGTATTTCGTAATTATTGTGTATCGTTAATGTAGGTACTTAGAAATCTTGACAAAAAAGATTTGTACAAGTACCCCTCATGTCTAAAAATTACACATTAGTATAAGTATTTAATAACACATTAGGCTACCTAGTGCATAAGCTATCCACGAAATAAAACAGTGAATTACCTAATTATTGTCTTATTGAACATAATTGATTGATGAAATCAATACATCATTTGCATTCGTAAATATTCCTCAACTACGGAACCCTTCACCGCGCGTGGTTCGACACTTCAATTTTTTACTGTATAATCAAAAAGATAGAGGGGATGACACTTTTTTTTACATTTTTATCTTTCACGCGCTTATATAAGATTAATGTTTTGTTCTTCCTTCCTACATTTATGGGGAGTGCCACCCCTGTTTTTTTTTTTCGTAGTTTCGCAACACCACCCTAAAAAGGTAATATTTTATGATTGGTATTGGCATACTACATTATCAGTGTAGTATAAGCACAGAATAATCCGTATACTTCAGTATGACATTCAATTTTATGCAAGCTTGCATGATTATGAAGTTCAGCTGTAAAGACTAATTGCACGGTCCGCAGTCAGTAGAGGACTTAAAATGTACAAACTTATTGCTTTTTGTTCACAGCAACTTGTTGTTGTTACGAGACCTAATATTAAAATATTTTAGTATTGAATGTGTATGATTTGCTTTGCCTTCTAGGTCATTTTAAACCTAATATTATAATGTGCATGACAATATGCTGCAAACCTTTAAGTCACTTTTATTGCTTACGCTTTTTAGTTTTGCCAATGTGGATGAAATTTAGATGTATAAATAAATAAAGGACTTAATTACTATGATGATAAAATGGAACTAATAATATGAATGTCTTGGTCTGTGCAATTAATATAGTAGTTGAAAAATTATTTACTTGGTAACCATATTATGAAGACTGATAATGTTAGTAACATTATAGGGTGGATTTTTGAGACGGCAATATGGAGAGGTACTGATCAAACATTATCATTCACAATCTTATAATTATAATATTATGCTAATAATTATGAAACAAAAATAATCTCATTTTGAAAAAAAGTATTGTGCATTTCAAAGTAGAAACCTTAATGAATTCCATCAGGTTTTGCGATTTGTAGCTTTTGTGGTAGGTACTCTACCTCAATAATTGGTCCGAAAGGGTATTTTAATCATGGGAAACTACATGTATTTACTTCATATAAATAAAATATTATAAATTAACATGAAACATCTTGGTAATAGGTAGAACGGGCTGGCGTCCGCAACTCCACGTCAATGCGCGTATTTTGCGTATGGGTGGGAAATCTGTTATTCGATCCACCCCAGCTCCTCAAGAAAGGGCAGCAACGCCTTGATGTTCCTGACAACTTCACAGAGTATCACATCTTTCTATCACAAACACTCAGCTCCTTGGAGATCGCCCGTACCGTACGAACCAAGAATGCGCATTGAATCCACGTATCCGCTGCAATAGGGGCAGGCGCATCAGCCAGCACCCTGAGCGACCGAGCACATTGCTGTACTGTACGATGTTTTACAGTAAAATGTTGGGTTCAAACATTTCACGGAACGTTTTTACATCATTTTCTTCTTAACCGTATGAATGTCGGTATTATTAATTAATTAAAATAAAATGAGCCAACAGTATTAAAAGGAACGCTTACTGAATCTGGTGTATTTAGTAAAGCATTATCTTCATCGACCTTCACTTTAACTTGATTAAAGTCTCCTCTGTAAGCGGTTTCATACACTGAACCTATCGACATTTTTAAAATGGATAATATTTGATTTGATAAATTAATCACAGAACTTTGAATCAATAGGGCTTGGGCTCAATGGGTTCTATCCTGGCCAGTCCTCGGTCCTCGGTATAAAAAAAGTACTCTGTCTGTATTATAAACATGAAACACAGAACAGAATAAAAACAATGAAATGCTAAAATTGATGAATGATTTGCTCTGTCATCTGTCAATAAGTCAAACTGTCAAACACTTTTTTTTAAATAATTTGTTGGGGCTACTGTTAATTAATATTACACGTTGCGATGATGCCTACGTAGTATCCCTAAGTAGTCTGTGATGCCTACCGTTTGGGCAAGCAAGGTTTGGCCGCTTTTCCTGTTGTCTAGCGGTGCGGCCGAATTTTTTTTCGATGCCCTATGATTCTTTCCCTTACCCCTCCTTTTTTATATACATGTACAAATTATTACTATTATTTTAGGCTGTGACCTAAATACTAAGTAAATATTCATCATCAGCCTAAAGCAGTTCACTGCTGGATATTGGCCTCTCCAATTGCACGCCATTCAGCTCAATTCTTGTGAATGATTAATTAATTAAAATATACTCATGACCAAAGATATCGCTTTTATTTGTCACGAACGACTGATAAACGTATCTAACGTAAAAAGACAAACGACATGCAGTGTCAATATTGGTACTGGGTGGGTGGCTAGTACTCACAATTCTTGGCAACTCTTATTCAGCTGCTACGAGCGACGCTGAGAAGATTGTTGCTCCACCTATCCTGATGGCGTCCTACCTTACGTTTGCCTATTCGCGGTCTCCACTCAAAAACTCGTCGACCTCAGCGATTACCATGTAGCCGTAACCAGGGGTTTTTCCAGGGGCTGTTTAGGAGCAGCCTCAATGTCATCTTGTCTGACTTCTGGCAGGTCTTTTGTGAAATGGCGGGCTCGGAAAACCACATTTTCAGAATCTGGTAGCGATGCATGCGATGCGTCCATCGGCCGTACTAGTTTTCGACTTCCGAAAGGATCTCTAGCTTCGAAACTACGATATCCCCACCGGATTTGGTCAACTTCGTCAGTCGGCTCCTCCCAAGTGTTTGGACATAAATATTATCAGGTTTGAAAACAAAAAGATTACTGCCGCGCTGCAAGGTTTTTGTGGCGCGTGGCCAAAATCGGAAGTAACGTTGACATTTTGTCCATACAATTTCTGTGACTTGTTTCTTCCTTTTCGAGTCGATGCATTTATGTGTAGAGGAACGCTAAGGCATTTTGTGTCCGTTCGAATAATGTAACATGCGTATCGAATGTGGTATCGAGCCTCAACCTTATCCCGTAACTCGCAATAAAGTCGAGCGTCTTTCGATCTTTATTACATACATCCATTGTATTAGTAAAATCGTGAGTAAATAAATACTGAAATAACTTTCAACGTTTTAATACTCTGATCCTCTCTGTAGTCTGTACACATTCTAATGAACATTACACGCATCCACAAGAGTGAGTGTGTTGAATGAGTTGGGCCCAATAAGTGGTAACGCCAATCGCGGCGTTTCTATGTCCTCAGAAGTGAAGGTGTATGGACGCTTATAGCCACAATTGCTCAGGGGGTCACCGCATTCGCACTGGGTGGCCGGTCCGTCGTCCATCGTCCGCGTGGCAGATGCTGGACATTGGCGACTTGTAGAGCGCGCGAGCCACATCTGGCCACACAACACTGACTGGATCTAGGTTCTAGGTCTAATTTGATCTTACAATACATCTAATTAGACGATAAGACAGGATAAGACGGTGGCATAGATAATTATTATTTCTGATTTTAGCCGCTCGCTGACTTATATTGCGAGCACTTTAATTATCTGTGGTCTGGGTGGTGTGACTGTGATGCCGTCAAGCCGTCAATTGAATTTGATGAAATGAATGACGTTTGTCAAGTAATTGTAATCGACACAACTTGATGAAATTGAAAAATACATTGTTGTTAACAATACGGTAGTGCAAAGTTGCCTTGAATTGATATTTTATTGAATGGATAGTTAGTTACGTAGGTGGGGCAATATAAAAGCCGATTGTATAGAAGGCTCTATTAAATAAAAGGGTGATAATTCGGTGTTGTGTTAACTGACAAACAATAAAGTCATAAAGTGTTTCAGGTTCTGGAAATAAAATTACAGTTACTAAACGAGTTTTAAGGTATATTGTCAGCTTGGCGAGGGTAAGAAAAAAAAACTAATTAGTCGAAACATGTGATTTTATCTTGTGATGCTCGCAACTAATGTCATAAAGTAGTTTATGAACGAATGTTTTGTACACTCATGTTTATTTACAGTAAATACCCTGGCGATGACGTATTACGATTACTATGATGGCAGTAGACTATTCCTGTTCTTATCGAGCAGAATTGGGCTTCCTCTAGATCTAGTAAGTAACTGCAGTCAATAATTTGTTAGATAAACCTAAATTATTTGGTAACTTTATTTATTTGCATACGTTAGTTTTACTTACTCAGTTATATAATAAATCTTTATTAAAAATTAACATTAAAATATATCCAAGTATCTAACGAAACTAAAAAAAGGGGAAGAGGGCATCAAACAATTTATCTGCATCGCTGTCAATGGGAAAGGTGCTCAAAAGGCTGGATTCTTTGTGCTAAGAATGGTAACTAAAATAAATGACCACAAAACACCAACAAAACCATTTAACAGACAGACAGTAGTAGAGATGAGATATACCTGCCATTCTTCATACCCGGCCTTTAAGGTATGGGTATCACTAAATACCTGGTACAAATACCAGGTATCAAAATACTTCTAAGTATTTGAGTGTGGTAGGATTTCGATAAGTAAACGTATGCGATAAGTATGGTATGCCTCCAATATAATGTAGGTACGACGTTTCAAGTATACGTAATTATGCATTATGAGATAGAGATATGAAATATATGAGATATGAAAATTCAAACTCGTAATAATATTCCCTAACATAAACAAACTAAGGAACTCTTTCGCGTCGTGACAAAAAATGTAATTATGCAATTATGTTCCTTAAGAACGTGGAAATAAGTACCCATTTTGTCTAACTAAATTAAATCACCCGAATGTTCATAAAGCACGAATGACGTTTCGGGTCCCTTCGTAAGCTGTCGGGTATCTTCGGGTTGCTTCGGCGCACCGAACTACCGATAAAACTGGGCGCTACCTTGTAGTAGCGGTTCGTATCGTACTATGCGTCTGACGTCATACCTTCAAGGTATTTACCCAGTATTTCGGTCCGTACCTGGTCTATGTACTGGGAAGCACATACTTGGTATATATACCTCTACCAGTCATATACGTATACGTCTCATCTCTAGACAGTAGCTTTTTGTGGGCAGAAATCATCAAAGATACAGAGGTTCTGAATGAAAAGAAGATTCTACTTATACAAACATGAGTTTGTTGTTGTCTTGAAGATGGTGTTGTTTGAGATGGTTTGCAGGATCCATGATCAATATGTATTTGTATGGAATAAGTAGAAAGTTTTTTTATTTGTGAAAATATAAATTGCTAACAAGGGGTGATTTTTTTTGTAATAAAATAAGAACTTTGAAAAATTAAATGCTGAAATGTTGTAAAAGCAACATGAATTTAAATCAAGCTAAAGTGAACAAGAAAACAGGTACAAATAGTCTCCTGATTTCTTAGCCATTAAAACAATCAACGTGCGGCATCCCCCTATAAGTAACACACAACTGCCCCAGTAGACTTATGAGAGCTTGGTCTGGTGGACACAAGTCATCCTAGACTAACCGCCTCAGGTGAGAAAACAGTAGTGGGAAAAACAGCACCCACGTCAATGCCACTTTGTGCAACCCAAGGAGCAACTGCTACCCAGACGTGATCTGGAGTGGCTTATATAGAGAACAATCAATCAACTGCGGACCCAAGCAGGTTGCTGCAAACACAATCTAGCAAAATGGGGGATTATAGATCCCATACATCTGTTAGTGACCAAAGTTTCCATATGGCTACATTCAGTTGTAGCAATTATTTATAATCATAGTTTAACTGTAACTTATCGGGGCTTTTTACACGTCGTATTATCATTTCAATTGGAATAATACGAGACCTGAGAGAGTTTTAAGGATGACAACTGATAAATAATGTACTGATGTTCTTTATATGCATGGTGATGAGACATTTGTTTATTTAATAGGATTTCCTATAGAGTAAGAGTCTTAAAAAACCCTGTAAGAAATTGGAATTGTGGATTTCTTACAGGGTTTTTTTTTTTTAAGACTTTAAGAATAGAAAAACGGAATAGTTTACTAAATATATCTACGTCTATTGTATTTTATAATGGATTTCCGCCAAGTCAGCCTGAATTAATTAACTATCTTTATGTTACTTATTTAAACAATACACAATAAATTCTCTACTTATGTCAATAATATTCGAAACATTGTTTCTTACAAACAAACATTTATAAGAGGGTTAAGGTATTTATTTTTGTATGCTTGAAATACTTTTATAAGCACACAGTTTTCATTTTATGGCTCATAAATACATAAAAATAAAACGTCTCATATTTCTTTTATGTACTTCAGCTGTAAAGGCATTAAGGATGTTTGAAGTACTTATGTAGGTAGGATGAATATTTTTCTATGCTCTAATGATTATAATTTTTTTCAAACATGCTTGGAAATTCGAGCATTATTTTGACAACCTTCTTAGAGATAAATCGAAATTACTGTACTGGTTAAAAACAAATGACTATGCGGCCGACAATGTTACTATGAAAATCCATATCTGTAATTTTTTGCGGCCAAATAAATTACATGACAACTCTTAACTGTCGTGTTATTTAAGGGCCTATAAGTCGTCAAATTGCTAAGCAAGATCCGCCGTTATGTCGAAACTACTGCAGCATTAATTTTGAAATAAATATATGTTAAAGTTGAGGATTAATGTTAGCGACTATGTTAGCCGAAAACACGATTTCATCAAAATTTCTCGATAGAAAAAAAACCAAAGTTACCTCCAAACCGAACAATAAACCGCTGCTATTAAAAAAATACTTCAAATTAGATCATGAAACTTGGCACACTAACTGAACTAACTATAAAGCAGCGACTATGCTTTTTATTTTTTTGAAATTACCATTATTTTCGCTGTAAAAAGCAATTACCTAAACTTTTGCCGATTTGTTGCCGCCTCGAGTAGTATGGTGCGAGCGAGATAAAAACTTGAGGTTGGGTGGGCTCTTAAAAACCGGCCAAGTGCTTGTCGGACCATACACGGATGGATTTTTCCCAAGAAGGTTCTTGGGATAAAGTCATCCTAGCTACGGAACCCTTCATTGTGCGTGGTCCGACACGCACTTGGCCGGTTTTATTATAAAGCATAAAGGCGCGGGCGTGGACGTGGGTCTTCGTTTCCACTGGAGTACACGGATATGACCCACGACTATGTAT
This sequence comes from Eupsilia transversa, assembly GCA_914767815.1. Taxonomy (NCBI): domain Eukaryota; kingdom Metazoa; phylum Arthropoda; class Insecta; order Lepidoptera; family Noctuidae; genus Eupsilia; species Eupsilia transversa. Next base: position 8,254,876 of record OU611880.1, read on the forward strand.
AGCGTGGCACGGCGCACGGAGAAGCTACGCACGTGCCACTGCAATCCACGGACACGGGCTTCACTGCGGGAGTGGGTGTGGGGAGGTGGGACGGGCGGGAAACTGCGCTGCGATAAGTGAGCTGTACATCGTGCGTAGCCTCTCAGTGCACCGCCATGGGCCCGCGCCTTTAAAGTATGGACATACGGGTGCGGCCTTAAAGACACATTCATCGGCAAGCTGCGGGGTAGCTAATTGCGTAACACACTTTAATGGCAATGCCTTTCTTTTGACCGTTCAATAACATTCTTTGCTTTATTTATCTTGTTGAGCAGCCGAATTTTTTAAACATATGCCGCAATGAAGCCTTCAAAGTCTCCCAGATTTGATTGAAAGTGTGTTTCACAATTATGATTCAGTTTAATGCATTTTCCACATGCTTAAATATATTATTATTAGCATTGCAAATAGAAACGAGTTAAATTATGCAATTTTATTGTCTTACTAAAGTAGTTGGCAAGCTTCATGATGAGCATTGTTGATTTTTTGTAGTTAGTTAAGTCGTTGCTTATGTACCAAATATAAATACAATAACCGTACGTCAATAAGGCACATCCAGCTTTAAAAAGAAACTGTCACACAAGCATGAGTAAAGAATAGAGAAGAAAAAATACGCTCTACAAAATCGAACATTTGCAAAAATCGATGTGCCATATTTACGGTCGCGAATTGTACACATTCATACGTACCTACACAATTTTCTTCGTGCTGCACATTATTCATTCGTTTTTTTTTCAATAGGTAAATTTTTGCATCTCACAAGTAGCTGCACTATGCCTGGCAAGACTGTTTCGAAAACCATTGAGATATGCCTCGCCGGAATTTCGACATTCTGTGTGCCTTGTTATAGGTTTAACAATGGGGTATTTCTGTTTTGGAAGGTAATTATTTATTTTCAGTTTCATTGAGCTATGAATGCATGTTTTAATTTATTTACTTAACGCCAACGGTAATGCGTCAAAATAATACTAATTAATGTGAAAACAATATAATCATACAAATAAAACAAACACACATTTATGTAATTTATTTTTATTTTTGATATTGATGCAATTTTGATTTTTCTTCAAAGTTGCTGTGCACGATGAAACAGGCATGGGTAGAGGACACACTAAACTAAAAAAACAAAAAATGTTCAGGGATATGGATAAAGAAAGATGCCCCAAAGTGTCACGTTGCTGTGATATTTAGATATAAAGGTCGCTAATTATTGAGATATTTATTTACATACATCCAAAATAATTTTAATTTTAGTGTTCCCTACCCATAATTATTATGATGGGATATTTATCATCGAGCACTGCAACGTTGTAGAAATATTAAAATGGCGATAGGGACAAGGGAAAAGGTATTTGATTTTTTTTTTATATAAGCTGGCATACCAGCTTATATAAAAAAAAAATCAAATACCTTTTGCTAGATTGAAGACATGACGGGTTCGATTTCCACATTGTTTTTTTTTCTTTGAATGCGGGTGGTATCTCTAGGTAATCTAAATCTAAAGGCACGATTAAAGGACTAGGTACGGCGGACCAACAAAAAAAGTGTTTTTTGAGGGCCCCACGCCCAACCCCATTTCGTGGATAAATGATTTCCTATACCGGATTATCGTTCCATGAGGCTTCAAAAAAGGAAGACAAGACAATAATAAGTCTGTATTTTTTAGATTAACAAATAATTGTTGCTGATGATTAAGTAGATCTTTATTTGTCTTTTTTCAGACAAGCGATCCATTTATCGGTGCTACCTATGTTAACTTACACTTTGCTAAAGAGTGTTTCACACCAAATTATGGGAAAGTAAGTAAATAAACCTAATTTATTGCATTATTTCCTATTATTAAATAGCAATAATTTAAAATATAAATATAGGTAGGTACACTATCTCTGCGCTTTCTAAATGCTTTCGTCCCAATGTTTATTTTTAGGGTTCCGTAGAATAAAACAAGGAACCCGTATAGTTTCTCCAAGTATGTCTGTGCCTGTCTGACCGCGGTTTAAATCAGAGACCCTTGGTACTAAAAAACTGTAATTTGGCATGGTTATAGGTATATAATAGGTACAAATATTTGCAGTTGCAAAAACTTGTTCTCCCCTACATTTCGTATGGGAGAACATGTTTTTCAACTACAATGTTAAGTTTGTTCTTGGGATAAATTCATTCCAGCTACGGCACCCTTCATTGTGCGTGGTCCGACACGCACTTGGCCGGTTTTTATTATAAGTCAATTTATTGTGGATAAACCTTCAGTTATAAACGCAGAAATAACTGTTTTTCATCGTTTTTTTCTATAAATACCTACAATGAAATACAAAGTTGTTTTTGAAGTGGATAAAAACAATACTGTGTATGCGTAAATTCAACTACGACCCTTTACTGTGCGTGGTTCGACATGCACTTGGCCGGTTTTTAGTAGGTAGGTACTTAGATTTTCCTGACAAATGTAATTTCATTTATTTCCAGCGTAATTTTGGCGGTTTCTATGGTATACCTATCATGTCTCCATTTACATCGACAGATCTATCATACAGCTGACTACACATTAGATATAACAGGTGAGTTATATTGTTAAAAAAACTTATGTGTAATTTTGTATATTTCTCTGTAATCTAGCTCTCAATCTAACATTCATATTCACAGAAGATATTTCTTCTAGGTCCGTTAATGGTGATCACTCAAAGGGTAACATCATTAGCTTACTCACTACAGGATAGTTTAGCTGTAAAAGATATTAAATCTAATGCAGTGACCAAAACCGCAACTACTCCTGAACTAGCGAAAATTGAGAAGATTCCTTCACCACTGGAATACTTCGCATTTACATTAGCCTTCCAAACATTAATGTGTGGACCAGTAGTATTTTATTCTGACTATATAAAATTTATTGAAGGTGCCCGTGTCGATGAGGTAAGTTTTTTTTAAAACTATGAATCATATTTATTGTAAAATAGGTTGAGTAGGATCTGTGTCTTATTTATTTATATTTCTTACTGCGTATGCAGGGTGAATTTTGACGGGGCAGTAAGGGCAGGCACGTTATCCGTGATAGCTACATGAGAATGTTCTTAGGAGACTTAAAACACAAACAAATTCACAGATTTTGAAAACATACAGAGGTACAGACAACTAGGCAAATGTCTATTTCTCACGTTTGGAACGTGGATCCACGCGAGACACAATGCATTGTTAATTGTGTCTGTAATTACGGGAAACGAAAGGCTACGGCATACGAAAGGTTATATGAGGATGCTTTTATAATAATCTCTATATTTAGTGTCATAGTCTGAGATACGACGTTCTTTCACACATACGTAGACAATTTAAGGCACTCACTCAGCCTATGCCGTATGTCTGTATCTTTAGATAACCCGTTGAAATATACTCAGAATATGTGTCAACTCAAAGTCTGTCTGGCCGCTATCGTGCCAAATAATAATAAATTTAAAAAGTCTACATTCGAGGACATACAAGAACCTGGGAAAAATGCTTAATTAAACATTTTTACTTAACACGATAGTACACACAATAGTCAAACTTCAAGTTATTTTAGTGCAATCTATATTGAAGTAACAAAAATAGTCCTATTTCCCAAACATCATGACATGTGAAGTGGTACGGAAGTTACGGAACCCTAAAGGATGATTTCCACCAAACGGCTCGAATCGCATCGGATCGGAAAGGATACGAAGACGAACGGATGCAGCGACAGCCGATCGCGTCCGGCAGGATGTCGACGCATACGATCGGCTCCGTGAGTCGCTTGCGAAAGTATCTGTTTCTGCGCATAGTCAAATAGTTTCATTTCTACCGTGTTGCAACCGAAAGGATCCGACCGGATACCACGACAAGTCGTAGCATACATTCGGCTACGATCGCGTGTCGCGGAAGACGCCCGCGGTCAGATCCGATGCGATACGAGCCGTTTGGTGGAATTCATCCTTTAGTGTCTGACACGTCATACTTGGCAGGTTTTTACGGAAGGACGAAGGAGTTTTTGTAACATAGATAATCATAGAATGATGAAGTTTCTTGTGAATAAGTTAAGGAAGGCGGAAAGAAAATCGGTTATAAAAAATTTAAGTAGGTACCTACTTAAACTTTTTATTTCTTTGCCGAAAAACATAATATAAATATAACACAGAGTTTTTATACAAATATATTCAGAATCATAACTAATTCCGAGCTTTACTAGTCCTTTACTTACTATACTAGTATTCTGACTGCAGTAAGTTGATCCAGAAGAGTCTTTTATCCCTTTATGAAACTGCATCGATTGGACTGCATAAAAATAAAACGCCCATGGTGACCCCTAAATCTTGGCTGCGACCACCTCTGGCCCTAAAGTTTGGCTTTGTAGGGCGTTGTCTGTGTCACTCATACCTGTATCTCTTACTAAAGCTCGATGTGATTACACTTCCACATTGATGCACGGGCAATACATGTCCTCCGTCCTATAATCGTCTGTATATTACGTGTATAGCTTACGTTAATATTTCGCAAATGAGTATAATTTTCATTTCAGTTTGAGAAGAGGAAAGATCTGAAGGAGCCATCACCGCGTCGAGCTGTGTTCTATAAAGTTGGCGGTTCTTTGGCTGCCGCTTTGTTATATTTAACTCTAGCTAAGAAATATCCATTGACTGTTTTAGAAGGTAAGAGATTTGTTGGGTTTCCGACCTATTTAAATTTCACATTAATTCTTGACTGCTTGCGTGAATTAGTAGTAATCAGGATATCTAAATAAATGGAGTATTTTTTTAAAAGTTTTCTCATTCTGTTCTGCCGCCAACTGCATCAGACTGCTTGAAATGTATGAAAGTTTTGAAATGTTTATCCGCTGTCAGCTTTTTTATTATTAAAAAAAATGGGTTTCAAATATGGCTTCATTACAAGGATAATCAACAGCAAAGTTGAGAACGTCATTACGTCCAGGATGCGTAAAGACGAAAAGATCATGCGTGGTTGATAAAATTCGGTTCTTCTGTACCTTTGGAATTATGATGAAAAGCCCTGCACTTGCACTGACGCAACTTCATTCGGATACTAATTATTTGGCATCGCAGAATTGACAGATCCTACGTCAGAAGTATCCCGCTCATGGTCAGCGTTGTACTTGCTGTGGTACGCATACTTGTCGACTCTAGTAGTAAGGTGCAAGTACTATCACGCGTGGCTACTGTCTGAGGCGATCTGCAATAACTGTGGCATGGGATTCAATGGCTACAACAAAGACGGCACGCCTAAATGGGACAAGATGTCTAACATCGATATATTTGGTTTTGAGGTAATTTAATTTTACTTTTGAAAATAACTTTTTTTCTTCGAGCGTTCCTAAATATCATCATCGCTCAACATCATCGTTCATCAAAGTTGAAATAAAAAGATTACTCGATAGGTGTTTTTAGTATAAGTATATTTAGAAAATTCGCGCTGTTCTATTACCTACTAAAGATAAACGGCATGTATCAGAAAGGTGTAATCAAATTTAAAGGTGTGGTACAGACCATCAAACTGAGCAACTTTCTCCAAGGGATCAACATCGTAACACAATATTGGTCCCATAGATGGTCTGTACCACACCTTTAAATTTGACCACACCTATCTGTTACATGCTGTATAGATCATTTAATATCTATTCTTTCTTTCACCGTAAACATTTACCACACCTTTCTGATAAATGCTGTATAAATCATTTAATATTCTTTTTGGAAAGGGTTCTTACCACAGATATAGATATACCTAGATAACGCAAGTATTACGAACCGAGCGTGCCATTTTTTGATTACGTACTATGACGTCACAAGCACTATTTAGTGATGGGAAAGGGAAACCCAAATCGATCCAAAAACGCCACCGCCGCGTGCGGCACCCGCCTGGTCTGCCCGCCATCCAGCGCCAGCACTCACTCACTCAGTACGTGCTGTTTTTAATATTTTTTTATTAGACTTACAAATAATTAATAATTTAACACCGTTTGCATTCTTATTTTCTACATTTAAATTCGGATCATGTGGAAAACTAAAAAATCACGAAACGTTAAGATTATCTATATATAAAAATTGTCTACATAACAAGTATAAAATACATAATTATTCCTGTTTCTGTAATCGATTCTAGAGAATCGATATGTTGCGTAGAATGAACAGCACTAATTGACGGAACAATTATAAAAGCGCCTGTATCACGAAACTGAAGCGATATACGATACTATCACTTGGTTCGATATTCATCCCCTGTTAACACAGAACCACCCCCAAGTAAAAGCTGTAAAGTATTACGAATATAGGCTTTTTCTATTTTATTACTGATCTTCGTCAAGCGCGGCGGACACGCGCAGACTTAGCAACGTTAAGCATTTTATGAAGCCGGGCACGCGATACGCGAAGTAGGTGCTCTTGCGTTATCTAGGTACGTCTATATCTGCGGTTCTTACTCTTGTGTTAGTTAATTTATGATTTAGATCGATCAAATGTCAGGTGAGATCTGTGAAATCAATCTGTTAAACTCGTAAGTAAATTTGTCTTTATAGTTCGCGCAAAACTTTCGCATAGCGATCTCCAGCTGGAACAAGAACACGAACTCGTGGCTTCGGCACGTAGCTTACGAGCGTGGCGGCGCGGCGTGGCGGACTGCGAGAGTGTACTCTCTCTCTGCTGTCTGGCACGGCTTCCATCCAGGATACTACTTAACCTTCTTCGCTGGTGGCCTCTTCACTGTTGCAGCTAGAAAGGTAACTAAAATCGCAGTTACTGTTACATCATTCCACTGCTGCGCAATGGCCTTCCCCCATGATTTCCAACTCTTTCAATCCAGGGCTAATGAGGACCACTGGTCGTTTGTTTTGGCCGGCTCCTCCTGCCATCTTCCATGGGGTCTGTCACGACGCCTTTTGGCTGTTTCAGGGCTCCACTTTGTGGCTATTTAGACCCATAACTCATTGGGCATACTCCAGACGTAGCTAGCCAAGTCCCACTTCAGCTTACCGACTTTTTGGGCAACGGCAGTAATCTGTGTTTTGGAGTGCAGTGTGGTTCGAATATGGTTTGTTAATTTGACGCCTAGAATATTGCGCACGTTGAGTTTGGACTTTTGAATGTTTGTTAAAGACCAAGTCCATCCATCAGTCAGTGGGAAGAATGCACATGCCCATCATTTTCATCATTGAGTGACAAAGGAATTCATAAGCTCTCTTGGACCAGTATTAAGTCGGGTCTGCTGCGCCATGTTTGGATGTTTTAAAAACATCAAACACGAACCAATCAGGCATCCGCAAATCAAACACGAAGCGATTTGATTGGTTCGTGTTTGATGTTTTAAAAACATCCAAACATGGCGCAGCAGACCCGGCTTTAGTAGTAGCAATAAGTTACATCACCGTTTATTTTAGACTCCCACATAGAGCTATCTGCTTCTGTGCAGCGAGGCGAGCACGGGCATACCCAAGATGTTTGTTTTGAGACATTGCTAGCATGGGTCACCCATGTGAAATAATCTAGATGCGCGACATGTCTTTCTTGTCGCTGACTTCTTAGTGTGACATAGTAGACGGGTTTTTGGACTTTCTTTAACGCGGCTTCATACTTGCTAGTACTGATCTTCTTCTAATAAGATAGAGAGAGAGTGAAAGTGTGAATTTGGTCTATGAAGGCGGCTGCGAAAAGAGGTTGGAAGATTTTTGTATGGAAGGTGGCTCTAACGTTCGGCGCCATTTTGTTTTTTTTTCAGAATCGCGGTGATCAACGTAAGTTATATATTTAGATAGAGGAGACTATATACAAAGAAAAAATGTCAGATAACATAATATCCTAAAGCGTCAGGTTTCGGAGTAAAAAAAATATATAACATTTATTGTGCACCGCGATTTAAGCAAAAAAACAAAATGGTGGCTGATTTTAGGGCCAAAATCTTCAAACTCCTTTCAAATTTTTCCCAGGCTATAGTTATTAGCGGAAGGTATATGCGGAATAGGCTCGATGTTGCGTCGCTATGTCCACTCTGTCTGAATGGAGTTCAGATTGAATACGCAAATACTGTTAAAAACTGGGGGTATATATACAATGTATAACGGAAAGGGTAGGTATACCTATCCAAAAGGGGTGGAGATTACATTAGGAATAGAATCTCTATGCAAAGTTTCAGCTCAAAAGAAATTACTCAAATCATTTTTTACCAAACTTTAGGTTTCGTAAGTTTATTGAATTATTAATGAAAAATTGATTGTCAAATCATAACAAACGTGTCACCGCATTACGAAGATCAGACGGCATCGAATAAGCCGAAAATACGGAGAAGCGCGAGCGGCACAGAATACATAATAGTACCGCGCGGTTGGTATCATGTACTGAAATTTCTCATCATGTTCGTAACACGTAGAAATAAGATTTTAAAACCCTTGCCACATAGTTTGTTATCATCCAAAGAAGCCGTGCACTTGATATGTATATACCCTTTCCGTTACACGTTGTAGAATTACCTATTGTGGACTGCCCATGTTGGTCAAGTCAGTCCCAAAGTGCACACATTCCATTCATTGAAATGCCTCCAAGGCTTCTTGCCCTTGAATACCAAAATCGCCTTTACTCAAACTCTCTAAAGCCCATCATAGACTACGCTGATGCCTGTTATTTGAATGCCACCGAGGAGCTGAGCTTTTAAATAAACTTGAACGTTTGAAAAACATCTGTAATATCTGTATTCGTTTTGTTTTTAATCTTAAAAAGTATGATCACGTTTCTAACTTTCGCAAGATACTCCAGTGGCTCCCTATTCGACTTCGCAGGAACTCGAACATCCTTCACATCCTTAGAACGCCATCCTATCTGCAGGAACTTTTAGAAGCATGTATGAACAGCTTGGCAAAGAGTATGACGCGGTGCCAAATGAAACTAAATATTTTCCTTAATGCAGACCTATGATGATGGCACTACCTGTTTTTTCTGTTCCATGGGCATTACTTTGCTGAAAAGTACTAGTAGGTTTTGAGTCACCCACAAACACGCATTTTTTGTTTCACATTTATTTTAACAATTTGTTTAAATACTCATTTCCCATCCGAAGTGACCTAACTGCATAGTGATGCCCTCAATTTTTCCAAACTCTTTGCCAAGTTGTACGTAAGTATATTCTCATAATGTATGTTTATGTTTAAATGAGTTAAAATTTTATTTTATATATTTTATTTTCTGTTCTACTCTTAGACACGTTGTCTACATCTCTTTATTTATTTAAACTTCTCGCACACATTAAGGTACAAAAGCGGACTTAATGCCTTAGGCATTCTCTACCAGTCAACCAAGGGTGGTGAAGAGATAAGATGGAATTATCTACTTTTCTATCACAGGTATGCTGGAAGAGATTTCTTTACAAATAAGCATCACCTTACGTAGCTGTTTATATGTGTGTACATAAACTGTTAAATAAATAAATAAATGTATCAACTTCTTTTACAACATAATATTATTTCGGTATACTTTACTACTTAGTTATCATGGAGCTGACAAAGACAGGTACACATATTTTACAATCGTTTAAGTTATTATTAGAAATCTACTATAAAAGATCAAAATGTGTTACAGATAAGGTTCGTGGCTCGTCCAATGTTTTTGGACAGTCTACCCAAGAAGCTTTTCTACGATTTACTAACGTTCATCACTACAAGGGTTGCGATGACGTACGCTACGGTGCCATTTGTTCTTCTTCATCTTACACCTAGTCTCGCTTTCTATGGGTTTGTATATTTTGAATAATTAAAAAAAACTACGTATGTACCATCCAACCATTCAAAAACTTTTTACAAAAAAAAACAATCGACTTTTAAAAAAAGCAATACAAAGTTTGGTTTTGAATTTTCGTTTTTTGTCTCCGATTTCCGAAATTAAAATTATTTTGCACTTTGTAGTGTTTTCTTTGGATGTCGATTGTTTTTCACTTTTTAGTTGTACCTACCCATACAAATTCGAATATCAGTATTTGCTATGTAAATAGCATTGACAGGAAATTATCAGGGACAACCATAAAAAAAAACATACATACGCTACGAACATAGAACGTCCTCTTTTTTGGAAGTTGATTAAAAACCACTTTTATCAAGAAAAAAAAGGCAAGGGCGAGCCCGGGCTCGCAAAATTGGCAACATTTCATATTTTCAATATAAGATGAAATTAAATCTAAAAATAAGACACCCGTATGTTTTAAAACAGACGTAACACTCTACAATGTTATTTTGTAGCGCTTTTTCTGGTCACTATTACTGGGTTGCCAGGTATAAACAGGAGCTGTAATAAGGACCAGAAAAATGTAGGCAATCTAATGTTACATGATCTGTATGCTTTCAATTCGAATCTAATTTGTTTGGTAAACAAACCAGTAAAAAAAAAAAAAAAACAGTATTTTTAATTAATATTTCGGATCTATAAAGGGTGGCCCGTGAACGAGGGTTTTAGGGAAATTTATTTATTTAATACTTCAAGCACACAAATGTACAGAGGCGGACTTAATGCCTTAGGCATTTTCTACCAGTCAACCTTTGGGTGATGCAGAGACAAACAGTGGTAGGTGCAATAGCGAGAATTCAAGAGATAAATATTTAATTAAATATATGGATTTAATACCTATTAAAACTATGAATGTAATATATACACCTAATTATATATATATATATATTTATGACATGTGACATATGATGAGACAAACAATGGGAAAACATTGCCGAAAAATTCTCATTTGCCTTCAGAAATGTTTATTTTTCTCTTTCGGTGTCGCATTTTTCGATAATAATATGTTTTTTGATTTTGAATCCCTTAATTATGAACTACGATCGATAAAAATACTATCTGTCTAAACATCACCCAAAGTGGCTAATTTTTGCTCGACAAGATTCGTACAAAATATTCAGCCTTTAAAAAAAAAGGGTGACAATGACCCCAAAGTAGTTTTAAAAACTTCCACCGTCGTACTCCCAGCCTCAGCTATCCAAAGCTATACAAATAATAAGTACTTTACGGGACATTATTTCGAGAAATTAGAGTTTGAACATGATAGGTAATGCGAAAAACATTATTTACATACTTGGTAGTACTAAAAGTATTGTGTGTTTCCACTTGGGGTTATCCATTTTTGGGTCTCAAAAATTCATATGTGTACCAAATTTCAACTAAATTGGTCCAATAGATTCGGAGCAAATTGGCTGTGACAAATGGACAGACAGACAAACGAGTGATCCTATAAGGGTTCCGTTTTTTCCTTTTGAGGTACGGAACCCTAAAAAAGCCCACTTGGGGGCTTGTGGAAAAAACGGTGTTTCACGGTTTACCCGAAAGCATTCGTGTAAACCGCGAAACAAGTTTTTTTTTTCTTTTTTCATAATATCACGCCTGCATATCTCCGAAGGGTTAGGCAGAGGTGCACCTAAAGTCCACCCACATTTAGCCAGTTATATTTAAGTCCCATCTAATAGGGCGCTATTGCGTTTTTATTTATTTAATATTTATACTATAAACACGGGCACATATCGTTTTTGTATAGATAACTTTCTTAAATGCATGTAATAATAATATTTAAAATAGTTTTAAGTATATTTTAATTTTATGTAAGTATAGTTTATTCTTTATTTTGTGTACAAATCGTAATCTAATCATTTATAATCACTATTCTTTCTTTTTTTTCAGAAAATTTTATTACTCTCTTCACTTCATCGCGTTGGGTGCTATGCTTATACCTGAAAAATCTAGAAGATCTAAGGTCACACAAATTCCAGAGCCTCCGCAAAAACCTTATAAATCTAGTAAAGAAACTTTAACAGTGATTGAAACAGCAGAAACATTGAATGGTAAACTAAAAATAACATAAGTAAGTCAGTTAGGCTCATCATTGAAGGGCTGACTGGCCCTTGTGTTTTTGCTCATCTTACATGGTCTTTGATCTTCATCATCACAACATCAGCAGAAACAGAGGCTATATTGCTATTCCTGCAAAACCTACAATTAACAGCAGCTGCCATTAAAAATGCAGTTTTCTTAATAACATTATTGACCTTGATATAACAGCAACTTACAACATTTACCGTAAAACTGGGTGAATACCGGGGTGGAGCTTCGGTCCATTGTATCGGTTTTCGTAATTTTGCAGAATTGATACCAAATTTTTCATGCATATTTTATAGACTCATAGGTCAAACTACTGAATTATTTACCTCCCATCAAGAGACAATACACACATACCACACTGTAGGTGGATTCTAAAAGTGGATGTAAGACGGCGTCATGCTATTTTCCCTGAATTGATTGTTTATAAAATTAAGGTCGTTAAATTAAACTAGTAGGTAATTGAAGAAAATAATATGTATTTATTTTCTTAATCCCCAGTTCCCTCTTTCGTGACTAGCGACGCGTGTCCATTAAATCTCCTGTAGACAGGCGTGACACGACACCGGTTGAACAATTTCCGTGCAGTTTTCATAGAAATTCTTCCACCAGAGTCGTGTCAGGCGTGTGTATCCTACGTTTTTTGCAATTTGCAGGTCAGTCGGTGGCATTTTAATCAAAATATGTTTCGCGACTACAAAAAACATGTATTTATAGAATTATATGGTGCTCCCACACTGCTGTTAAAAAATGTTTACTAAAATTAGTAAACATTAGAAATGTTTGGTAAATGTATCTATTACCTAATATTAGTGTCAGAAAATGTTTGTAAACACAGCCAGTGTGGGAGCACCATTAATCATAAAAGTCATCAATATAATTGTCTATTAGAATATTGGTCTCTAATTATAATTCTTAATATACATGTTTGTTACGGTCGGGCAGGTTATTTCCCCGCACTTTTCCGTTTCTTTTGTTAACTATTTTTTGACGTTTTTTTTAATTTTGCCAAACAAAGTTGCTAAACTAAGAAACACAATACAACCAAATTGCATAAAATGCGGATTTTTTGCAAGACACTGAGTTTTCTACACAAAACGTTTCAAATTATACAAAGTTTTGTACCGCCTCCGCGAGTACTATTCACCCCGTTTTAATGTAACTTTTAAGTTTAGTTGTTTTTTTAAACTTTCCTAGACTTGAAAACAATCGAGGTATTTGTATCAGTGGCATTGACTTGGTTAGTTAAACGGGTTGTCTCGGATTCGTGTCATTCCTTTCAGGCCAGGTATATTCTGTGAACATATGCACGTTTATACCTCGTAGATACTGCATTTCCGAGAAATTAATTGTAATTTGCCATTTCGCGCCTTTTGCGATGTCTCTAGCTTGTCGTAATCTGTTTCTGATAATGAATAAACTAAATAAAACAATAACTGGTTAATTATGTTTTGCTTGTTTGGTTATTATGATTAAAGTTTGTGAATTATTTTTTCGGTGGCCATTAACGAAACTTTAAACATTTAGTAATTTTGGATGGCGGTAATGCTTAAAAATCAGTCCGAGCTCAGTTAACGGCTCGTACACACTGGTGCAATCTCGCGACAGGCAGCACTACCCTTGTCGCGCCCGCGATATCGCGCCACTGTGTACGGACCTTAAATCAGTTTATACAGGGTTTACATTGAGATCGGACCTCAGGGCGAAAGTAAAAAAAACGGCCTGACCCATTGTTTTGAATTTCGCCTTAAAGTCCGATCTCAAAATTCGGCTTCAAAGCGGTAAAAGGAACCATGATCTCGATTGTGGAGGATTATAAAACTGCATTTTTAGTTTATGAGAAAGTTTCTGCCTGAGCTAGGAATCAACTCGACCCCTTTTGTAAAAATAACATTCTGTATTTTTCTATACTGAACGATATAGTGTTGCTGATAAGGATCAAATACTGTAAAGGAATATTATGTGTGAAATCAAAAGTAGTGCCAGTTTTGGTCATTTTTAGGGTTGCGTGCGTAGCTAAATTGCAATAACGCACCCATAGTTCAAGATTTAGACCAGCACCCTAATTGCGTAATACTCGATCAATCACAAAATGTATAGTTTTGAAACGGATTGCTAATCCATTGCTACATAATTTATGTTCGAAAAAAAATCTGCTCAACAACGTAAATAACGCCATGAATGTTGTTGATCTGTCAAAATTAAACAGATTAGTCTTATTCGTTTACGAAAATACGTTACGCAATTAGATAGCAGATTTCTCGTAATACAATATTTCGTTAGTTAGGTACGGTATATTATATTGCACCGATTTTTTTAGGTGTCATGGAGCCAAGAAAAAAAAAACAACACTGATACGTTGGTCGTTTATTTCTTTTTTTTATTAAAATGAACTACCCAAGTATTATTGCAAAGCTTTGTCAAAGGAATTATTTTATGCACATTATGAATATAATATTATATTTGGTGATGCTAATAATATGGCATTACATTTTGATTATTTTTATTTCATACAGTATTACATTGAAAGTCTCAGATATTAAAACCGCACAGTTTATTATAGTGTCTCAATAGAAAACTATGGCTGCTTTTATGTTAGAGCATAGGCACTATTTTAATATCATTGAAGAATTTAAATTTAAGCTTACGGCAGGAATATTAGTCGACCTCGTCTCTTGAAATAAGTCGGGAGGAATTCGGGGACTTCGTGGAACGCAGTATTATCATCGTATACTACATATTAAAGAGTTCATGTTTACCTGATTAAATGCATTTAAAACATACCAAATGCTGCTCTGAAAATGAACACTGATGTTTTGCACCAGGTCATTCTACAGAAAATCTTACATATCTCAATAAGCTGAAAAAAAAACGACTTCACGCAAAGACACTTCATACTAAGTAGGTAGTAAAATAGTCTGCTCAAATAGGGACGCAGCTTAACATAACATTCAGTTAGCGTGGATTATCTTTGAAAATAAATGAAGATGAAACATATTATTACGAGTTAGCATGACAGACATTTTGGATCATTGTTTTACTACGAAAACCGTATAAAATCGATAGATTTGGTTATTCTGAATCCAAAAACACTAATTTCAGATAATGACCGCGTCACGTCTGACCGTTTTCAAAATTCGCAAAACAATGCGCCATGGTTTTAATGGTGGGCTCTGGTACTATATTGGTCTGAAATTTGTTTCCTAAAAATATGAATTTGAACGTTGAAAATTTGAATGATTTTAATCGGAAATTAATTTACAGATTCTCGTGACGCTTACTAGCAATTAACAAATGAAAATGTCAATAACTTCCATACACTCGAAGTTACCATTAATATCTGAAAATTCATTAATTCATTAATATCTGAATAGATATTTGTCAATAATTTCTATACAAACGATTTACCAAAAAAATATATCTAATATGCACGTTTAAAAAGGAGTTAGATGCCTGGCTACTCATCTCTATTGTCGACTGAACATAATTTAATTATTTTTCGAATACTTACAAACTAAATTCTTGAGTAATATTCTCTATTTTTATATTATTAGATACTAAAATAAATTTATTACAAAAATTAACATATCTTTAAAGTTCTATTAAATTAGTTGGTAGTCTAAGCATTGCTTGTACACACGGCTACACATCAAGCTATACATTTCCAGTTAATGCTGATCTCGCATTATATAGGATTTCCGTACAATGCGAGGTCAGCTTATACTGGAAATGTATAGCTTGATGTGTAGCCGTGTGTACAGCAACTAGGCTGCGTTCCGAATTACGATGTAACCGATTTGAGCGTGCTAACACCCGTTCCGAATAAGCGTGAGCGCGATAGCGATGTTCCGTGAATCGTCATAGATGACGTCATGAAATGCGCTATCTTGCGATAACGCCGACCATGCGCCGTGAGCGCTGTAAAAAATGACAGTTGGCTGTGTTGTTTTGTTTCGCATCATAACTTTAACTAACGTGGCATTTTCTAAATTGTGCTTCTGGCTACCGTCGCCACCTAACCAAAGAAGGAGAAATTTGAGGTGTTTATACAAATAAATAAGCGCGTTCTCGAGCGTTCCGAATTGATGACAGCCCTCAGCTGCCATAATCGTAATATCTAAATCGGAACGCAAAATATTGATGTGAGCGCTGACAGCGATTATGGCTTAACTCGGAATGCGGCCCTAGTAAAGTAAATGTGATCATTTGTGGAAGACCGACGTAGTATCCTATTATTTTGGCGTCGCTTGTCTCGCCAGATAGTTTAGGTGTTCCTTCGATATCCCATGTGTCTGCCGCCACTTGTTTTATAATTTGAAATTATAACTTACATCGTAAAAGGTTGTTTCCACGAAGGGTTGGGCAGAGGGTACACCCCCATTTCGCCGGTTATGTTTAAGTCCTATGTAATAGGGGGGCGAGCCTATTGCCATCAACCGGGCACAAATCCATACTCCAGGCTGATACTGAGAAATTCCAGATAGAAAAACCCAATACCACTTTACCCGACCTGGGAATCGAACCCAGGACCTCATGGCTATACATGATAAACAAAATATTTTGGCAGTTTTTCAATAACTAAATTAGTTTCGGTTTTGGTCGAAACTAGAAGAGGAGCCGAATATTCGGTTACAATTTCGGTTTGGGTCGAAAATTGTGTCTCGGTCGGACGCTGATAATTATTTTCAATTATGGATAAACTATTTTTTTTTTTATAATTAAAAGGTGACTATTTATCTCATATTCTCATTCAATCATTTTTATATTTTTAACTAATAATAAGTGAACAAAGAATTACTAGACGCTAACTCTAGGTATAGAGTTGAAATTCATTATAACTGAATTCCGTGTGCTTTTGCATAGGTACATATTTAGAGAGAATTTAATATAGTATTATGATAAAGAGAGGTTACATGTATGTGCAGAATGCCTATTACCCAACTGCAAAGAAGGGTTATTTATTGTTAATGTTTTGTCAAAATTGCAGTAAAATGTACTAAACTGAAAATCTTGGTGTTGCTTCGAATACGTGGATGTGATAGGCTATGTATAATACCTCAAACATGGAATTGTATTTATTTTTGTTACAAATTAATTTTATATTTAACGTATTTTATATGGTTAATAAAAACTATATTTTACGTGACTGATTTCATTTGTCCCACCTTATCATTAGCCCGGCTAAAATGCGCGCGCGCCGACACGTTGCGCAAATACGTTCCAATGAACATCCAAACTATAGGTATAGGTACTTGTGATCTTTTTTTTAAACCAGTCTACGGCCTCAATAAATAAATTAATCAATTATTTATTTAACAGAATATGTTAAAGGTATGGTCATAGCCAAAATACGTTCGTCACGTTAAAGCGGATCCGCAGTGGTAGCCCGCGAAATTCAATTTTTCTTACGTTTTTTGTAATTTGCAAGTCAGTCTCAGGTTGTCTGTTGATCAAAATATGATTTGCGACTTTAACAAAATGTATGTACCTAACTCCCGTTTCGCAGTCGCTTTGGTCGCGCTGGTTTGGCTGAAGCTTTACGACAGATGTGAAGATTTGTTACTTCTATTATATTTAGAGCATAGAGCAAAATAGTTTGCATATCTCATATCAGAGACGCAAATGAAGTAAAATTTCTTTTGTTTTTTCTAGCCACCCCTGTCCCGCTCATGGGCAAAGGCCTCCCTCCACTTTCAAGTTGATTCCCCAAAATTGAAAGTTGCGAAATTTTGCGAAAGTAGACTCGAAACTCTTTTTTAGGGTTCCGTAGTAAACAAGGAACCCTTATAGTTTCGCCATGTCCGTCTGTCTGTCTGTGGCGGCTTAGCGCAGAGACGATTAGTACTAGAAAGCTGTAATTTGGCATGAGTATACATATTAATGACGCCGACAAAGTGGTAAAACAAAACCATGAAAAAAATTGTTTTTTAGGTTACCTCCCCTACACGTAAAGTGGGGACATCTTTTTATTTTTTCGTCTGTCCCATCGTGTGGGTCCCATATTTGGATAGATGAATACGTTTGCGAAATATTAGTTTAAAGTGCTAATTTTTGTTAAAAGTCAAGTGTGTGTCCCCCTGCCAGCTAAATAGTAATTTCTGGATTTGTGGAAAAATTCACAGCAGTAGTATATATAACGAAATTAACAGGAAAACTATCACAGCTAAGTAGGCTCTACAAGTTCACGAGTAATTATCGACCAACTTAAATTTGCAGTTGCAAAATCATGTTCTCCCATACATTTTGTATGGGAGAACATGTTTTTCAACTACAATGTTAAGTTTGTTCTTGGGATAAATTCATTCCAGCTACGGAACCCTTCATGGGGATGAGGGAATCTCAATCCGCAAAATCCTTTCTTAGCACCTGCATACCTTCGTATTAAGGGCCTATGAGTCGTCAAATTGCTTAGCAAGATCCGCCGTTTTATCGAAACTACTGCAGCATTAATTTTGAAATAAATATATGTTAAAGTTGAGGATTAATGTTAGCGACTATGTTAGCCGAAAACACGCTTTCATAAAATTTTCTCGATAGAAAAACAATCCAAAGTTGCCTCCAAACCGAACAATAAACCGCTGCTATTCAAAAAATACTTCATATTAGATCATGAAACTTGGCACACTAACTGTTTTTTTTTTATTACCATTATTTTCGCCGTAAAAAGCAATTACCTAAACTTTTGCCAATTTGTTGCCGCCTCCGCCTCGCTTGCACTCACTCCGCGAGTAATACGGTGCGAGCGAGATAAAAACCTGAGGTTGGGTGGGCTCTTAAACTACAACTAAGTTCTGTACATAATTATAGTTTCTAACTTTAGTGGTTTGCATAATCGTTCAGGACGTTTCCTTTTTTTTAAATGAATTATGTGGTTTAAAGTGTGTTATTCGTTTTTTAATTATTAATAATTTTATAAATACTATTCAAATACATAAAATAATAAGGATACATGATTACCTCATTCTATATTTGAATGTTTTCACACATTATTTCTTACTCTTCTTAGTAATCATAAATGCTTGTCTTATGCAACAGAGTGCGCCAGGTACATCATTAGTTTCTTGAAGTCTTTTCTGCACCTCCTTGAATAAATTAAGTTTTGGTGTGACGTTAGACACTGAAATGACGAAATAGTTTAGGTTACACTCAAATAGAAAAAGGGTTGGTGAAACTGGTACTTGACAAGAGAATCATACCTATTCAAGTACATAGGTAATTCATTGAGTTGAGTCAGAATTGAAAAACTAGGTGTTATGTTAATAATTAATAATGAGGCAATGTAAGTCACACTCACATTGATAGCATCCTGTCTTGGTGTCTCTCAATAGGCGGACAGAATAATTTTCGGATTCCTTTTTAGCTTCTGTAAAAAACTGCACAAAGATGGTTTGTGATCCCTCACTTTTTGACTCAATTGTGTAGTACATTTTCAAAAACTTCTTGTAATATTTCTTTGCCATTAGAAAAGCTTCATGAGTTTCTTTAATTTCTTGAGACAATAGTTTTTGGTCTGTAATAAATTGATATAAGGAACATAACTTTTATATTTATACAGGGTTGATTTTTGAGATGGGGCAGTAAGGGCCTTAACCGTTGTCGCTACAAGAAAATGGTCTTAGGTGACTGTCCTTAACTTTTTGAGATAGTTGAATTGGTTTGAAAACAATATTGACTTTTAAAAAAACTGGTCCCATACAAGTTTTTTGTGATATCTGACTTTTGTATCGGACAGCCTTTCCCACGTTTCAAATACAAGTCTGAAAGTTCTAAATTATTTGAAGTTATTTTCTTCGCTGTACATCGGGAATTACAAGCAACAAACCTTAAACACGCTTGCTTGTTCTTAAAGCTACTAAATTTATAATATGTATACATTCAAATTATTATTTTTTTGTTCATCTTCGGCTAATCTCTCCATCATAAAAAGTAAAACATAGTTTCTTTCCTACGAAATGTATGGAAAAAGTTTTTTGTGATTTTACACTTTTCTAGTACTCAAACCTGTTGGTCTGATCGAGCTTTTGATCCTTATAAGAAACAGGATCGATTGGCATCAAAAAAGTTTTTGTGAAAACTGTCCATTTTCTTGCGGACTGTACAATTTTTTCAAAAAATGTGAATGCAGAACAACATGTATCAAAAAGTTAAGAACAGTCTCCTATGCACAGACATATAAGAGAAGCAGACCAAACATAAATCCATAGTTATATTTATATAGATGGACATGATTCTTTATCCTCTTCTTGCTAAGCGACAAGTCGTTAGTTGTGTCTCGTTCTGTCACCTGTTGTCACACTGACTCACACATAGACAAAATGTGACGCGTAGCTTGTCTATCCCGCGCCGCCATATTGGTATGCGACATCAGTGGCAGAAAATGACAGCTCAAATACCTGTGTAGTTAGTCAGGGACGGATTAGGCAAGCAAAGACGAATTTTGGTCAGTGGGTCGTCTTAGGGGCGGATTAAGTTTTTTTTTGTTTTTACCATTGAATTATCAAACAGAGCTTAGTTTACTAGACGATTTTTTTTTGGTGATATATTTTTCATAATACTGTAGAGTGTAGATTGTCAGTGTAATCACACATGCTATTATAATAAATTATAAAATTGATTAAGTATGTTACCCTGTGTCTGTGTCATGGATAACATGAACATAGGCTACTCACTCAATATCACATTCAATATCGCTAAATAATACCGGCAACCGGCCCTGTATTGACAACACTCCCTATGTGTGCGTAATGGCTACGCAATTTTTAGCGAATGTTTGGTCTGCTTCTCTTATATGTCTGTGCTCCTATGATCGTTTTTCTGTAGCTACAACGTGCCCTTACTGCCCCCTCTCAAATATCCACCCTGAATTTTAGGTGCATCTACTGGCTGCATTTCTTAACAACTGAAAGGCGCCTCCAACATGAATAGTTTGGGAAAGGCATGGCAGATGATGATATAGTATTTTTAAGTGGGTAATTATAAAATATAGCAATTCTGGTAGATTTAATAATCTAAATCCACTTATTACTTTGGTTAACCTATAATACAAACAAAGGATTAGTTAGCGAAATTGGTACAATAACTCCGGAAATATATCTAGTATATAGTAACAAAAGATGCAGTTGAAAATAGAAACATCAAAATAATAAAAGCCTTAATTTCCACCAGAGAATTAAAATAAGTAGCACATAATTATAATGTAAGTACTTACCTTTTTTGTACTTCTCATAGTGAATCTTTTGTTGCGAGAGCTCTTCAAGTTTCATTTCAATATCATGCCGCAACTGCTTATTATGTTCTATTAAAGTTTTCAGTTCCTCGTCATGATTTTGAGCTACATTGTTGTAGCAATTATATTTCATATCTCTAAAACCGTTTTCTATATTATTGAGGACATGTTCATGGACAGATACCACTTTAGCTTGAAAATCTATATAACTGTTTTCTTCTATTAGGTTTAAATTAATCTGGATGTCCCAAATTTCTTCAATTATACTCATTTTTTAACAGTAATCAACCAAAAATCTTGCTTGGCGTTTTTGTTTGAATTCAAAAGTTAACCGACTGACGGACTGACAGACAACATTGACAACATGTTTGACATTGACAATATGACGCGTACAGATTACTTAGGCCGCGTTCCGAGTTAGGCCATAATCGCTCACAGCGCTGACATCAATATTTTGCGTTCCGATTTAGATATTACGATTATGACAGCTGAGGTCTGTCATCAATTCGGAACGCTCGTGAACGCGCGTACAGTGCTTGCTCAACGTCAAAACTTATAACATTCTTTGTGTAAACATCAGAAATTTCTTTTTCTGTTTTGGTTAAGTGGCGACGGTAGCCAGAAGCACAATTTAGAAAAAAGCCACGTTAGTTTATACATATTTGCGACTCAAAACTACAGCGCTGCCAAAATGACAGTTCAGTCGACTGTCATTTTTGACAGAGATCACGGTGATATTAGTAAAAGGCATGGTCGGCGTTATCGCAAGATGGCGCACGTCATGACGTCATCTATGACGTTTCATAACGTTTCAAATGACGTTTCATAACTCGGAACGCAGCCTTAGGCTGCGTTCCGAGTTACAATGTAATCGATTTGAGCGTGCTAACACCCGTTCCGAATAAGCGTTAGCGCGATAACGCCGACCCATGATTGCCCATGAAACGTCATAGATGACGTCATGACATGCGCCATCTTGCGATAACGCCGACCATGCCTTTTACTAATATCACCGTGATCTCTGTCAAAAATGACAGTTGACTGAACTGTCATTTTTGGCAGCGCTGTAGTTTTGAGTCGCATATTTCTATAAACTAACGTGGCTTTTTCTAAATTGTGCTTCTGGCTACCGTCGCCACAAAGAAGAAAACGACATTTCTGATGTTTAAACAAAGAATTTAAGTAATGTTATAAGTTTTGACGTTGAGCAAGCACTGTAGGCGCGTTCACGAGCGTTCCGAATTGATGACAGACCTCAGCTGTCATAATCGTAATATCTAAATCGGAACGCAAAATATTGATGTCAGCTCTGTGAGCGATTATGGCTTAACTCGGAACGCGGCCTTAGATGCTTTTTATTTTGTTTAGGTTTAGGCTGGTTTAGGGGGTTTAGGTAGTGACTCGCAGCCTTCGCAGCTGTAACCACAGAGTAGGTACTTTTACGCTGTAACTACGGTGACTTTTGAACTCAGACAATGTGTCCATGAAGAATAATGGTCAAATCTGTCAAATGGTTTTTTCCTCAAAATACCTTTCACACACCGATCTACATGGTGCTCAATCAAATGATCAGACCAAGATTATTATGGATTTTTATAAATACCTACCTTGACGTTGATCAATTTTTACCCGACTACGGCGAAGCAAAAAGGAGGGTTATGATTTTGACCGGTATGTATGTATGAATGTTCATTTGTTCCCTCAGACCTTCTAAACTACTCATCATAATTTGACAAATGGGGTATCGTTGGAAGCGTCTCGGTCGTCCGCTGGTTATAGGCTATGTGACGTCAAATTAAATTGAATATGGCGCCCTCTAGAAGACAAAAAGTCATGAACTAAAAAAAAAGTTTTTTTAATGGTGCCATGTTGGGTATCAAAGGAAGAGGCTTAATTAGCAAATATATTAGAACCCCAAAATAATTTAAATAAAAATAAGAGTATAAAAACTAAAACCCAACTACCGGCAAAGATGTCAACTAAAAAGGTATAAACAAGTCATTTCCACAGACATGTTATTTCAGACAGACAAATTAAAAATCCGGAGTCACTATTAGTCCGGAGTATTATATTACTTTATTGTGAATGTGAAGAGTTTTTTCCTCAAAAGACTTTTTCAAGCACCGATCATGTCGGGGTCACCAGTATAAAGGTATTAGGAGCAGGGTAGAAAGTTCTTCATTCTCCATAGAAAGAGGAGAATCCTCCGACCGGAGTTTCTTGCCCTTCTCCATAGGTACTTACTACGCTTTAGAAAAGGCAACTCTTACTGACCGACCCTTTTACCGTTCAAAAGTGCCTGTAGTGGTTTATTTGAAATAATTGCTTTGAGTTTGAGTTCGGATGGGTGTTGTGTCTGGTTGGCTAGCTCAAAGGGAGAAGTCAGGACGTTGTATTTATACTAGTCACGCGATTCCTCACGAATAACTTTGCTTGCGAGATTTAGACTTGTGTGACGTCAAGTCAATGATGCGTTGATCAAACGTAGTATCCCTAAGTAGTCTGTGCGTTGATCGCATGCGGCGTTGTAGATGCCGCCACAACCACTTAACCCTAGTGGTTGAGTTTCCGTAATTTTTAAATCGACTAAATTTTTATACTTACCTAATTCGCAATGCGCACTTCTAATATCGGGTTGAAAATATTGAAACTCCCTAGAGTAAATATCATGTTTTGTCCATTATTTATTAATCTCTATTTTGTGCTTTGTGGGTTGAATTCATCTCATCATCAGCCTTTTCCCAAATAAGTTGGGGTCGGCTTCCAGTCCACAGAGTACTTTATACTAACTATGTTCCAGTCTAACCGGATGTACAGTGGCCAGCACATCAAGCTACTAAAATCTGTCAAATTTCTTTAGTAGATTTTAAACTTTATCGCTAAAACATTAGGTTCAAGTTTGATTGGGAAAGTTTGACAGTTTTGGGTAGCTTGATGTGCTGGCCACTGTACCATTCAAACCATACCAACCACCGTTACAATTCATTCGGGTTGAATTCATCTGTGGCACAGAATCTAAATACCCTGATGGATCTGTGGTTGAATTGTTGAAAACTTGAAATGTCAATTTGTCAATGAAAATCGTGTATTTGTGACTAGAAATAGAAAATGTATTTGTTATAAACGAGAAATTTCATATTATTGAAACTATTCTATAGTTGTAATAAAAGTTCAATGAATACGCTGTTATGCAAAACCCTTTGTTGAGGAATTATTTATTTCGTGTCTGTTTGCAGTTAGTATAAAGAGGCTATGATTTTCTGGTAAGCAAATCAATGGGCAGATTTTATCAGTACGTCATGTGTTTATTTTAGTTAACTTTCAATCATTTGTTTATCTCAGGTTTTCGGCGAAAAATCTTAAGAGCTCACATCAGCGGACTGTTTTTTATCATTATGTTTTATTGCTTAAATGATGAAAAACTTGTAAAGTCTGTTTCTGTGCTTACTAAAAGTTTTATGACTTTCAAGATATTCGAGCAGAATTTGTCCAATGGGCCATTGTCTAAGCTGTTTCAAAAACCAAGCTAATGCGGATATTACCACTTCTCCCCACAGAAAGAAAGATGGTGAGTAACCTATTTAGTCTTTGAGATTAAAAAACATGACTTTATGTTATAAAATTGATGTATGTAGTGTAATTTTTTTGTACCCAAATGTTTTTATAATATTTGATTTTACTATTCCAGAGATGACAGAAATAGCAGTTACAGTTTCTGTATATCCACAGCAAGAACCACTTCTTCATGATAATCAAAATAGTATTAACAACTTCAGAAACACATGTACTTCACACGTTTCAAGCACACAGTCTGGAGAGCAGAGCCCAGTAGAGTTACTTAATACTCAGAAAACCAGTTTAGTTTCAGAGAGAATGCCTAAACCATTTTATCAAAAGTTGCCGACCATACCCCGGACTATGTCATCTTTAGGTGCTAATGACTCACGCATATCTGAATCTAAAATTAATCAGCTTTTTGACCAATACAAAGACTCATTAGAAGATGCTATATTGGCCGAAGGAATAGAAAACCTATGTAATGATCTGCAGTTAAACCCTGATGACTTTAAAGTTTTGGTTTTAGCATGGAAATTGAATGCTAGTCAAATGTGTAGGTTTACAAAATCTGAATTTATACAGGGCTTGAAGAATATGAAAACAGAATCAATTAAGGGTATACAACAAAAATTAAATGAGATAACAAGTGAGTTCAAGAGAGATACTGAAAACTTTAAGGATTTGTATAGATTTACCTTTAAATTTGGTTTAGATGTGAGTACTGGCCAGAGAATACTGCCTACAGATATTGCTATCCTATTATGGCGTCTAGTCTTCACAAACAATGAGCCTCCTATTTTAGACAGATGGTTATCGTATTTAGAAAAGAATCCACACATAAGAGGCATTCCAAAAGACACTTGGTATATGTTTTTAAATTTCTGTGAATTCATTGGGGATGATCTCAGCAGTTATGATGACACAGAGGCTTGGCCTAGTCTCTTTGATGATTTTGTGGAGTATGAAAATGATCAAATGAATCAAAATGTCAAGAAGAATGATTTCAAAACACAGGATTAAAGTCCATTGCCAAATTTAGCTTCTGTAGGTACTTAATTAAGATATTGAGACTGATAATCTGATAATGAATGTTCAATGATGTTAGTCTTGTATCTCTGGTGAAGTTAAGTGTTAATAAGGTAAATGAATGTATTATTAGTACTGTATTGTGAGATTTAAAAATGTACATAAAGTACTTTTATATTTTATAAATGTTTATCTTTAGGTTTATTTTTTAAAATTATTTAACATTCCAGTGATGGAATTAGACAAAAATTGTGTAAATATTGTTCTTAGTTGCATCAAAGGTACCTTTTATTTCTTTAATGCTGTATATTTTTATTTTACTTTTACCTTTCTCATTACTACTTCGAGTCTAAATCTTGCACAAACAAAATATTGCCTGAAAAATAATAGTATAAATTATAGTAAAGAAGTTTTATTTAATAGTGTAGATTAGTGGGCTAAAAAATATAACATGGAAGTGCAAGGGGAATAATGCATAAAAGCTTACTTAAACCACGCAGTCAAATCATCCTCCTGTAAAATTGGTTACCCCTTTTGGGGTAGATTTTTCAAAAAAAACCTGATACACGTTATTCTTTATTTTCGGTTTTAAGTATAAATACTGAGTTTCGAGTTAATCGGACAGCGTGTTAAAATTCTTCCATACAAACTTTGACACGCCCCAAACCCCCTTTAGTCATTTAGAAAAACAAAAAATTACAAACTTTATAATTTATTTAGATAAGTATTCGTGCGAAGTTTCATGTTTATTACATAAAGGAATAAGATGTTTCATACAAACTTTCATCCCCTATTTGACTCACATAGGGGTTGAATTTCGAAAAATCCTTCCTTATTTGGGAGATAGTATGTTTACTCTACCTTGCCAAACATAAATCGTTTTAATCGATTCCGGGTTTTTAGTCCATACATTTTTGAGCATTATTCTTTGGACATTTTACATAGGGTGACACAATGGGCGGTCTTATCGCTAAAAGCGATCTTTTACAAAAGTCTTTGGATGGATTCAAGGGAGAAGGAGAGACAATACTGTAGGTAGTCAGTGGTGTACCATTTACATATACAATACATACTTACATACATAAAGCATTATGTTATCTATATAAATATATATATATATATATAAATAAATACATACATACCTACCTGAAATATAAACATGAAACAAAAGCAAGGAACTATGTGTAATGTTAATGATTAAGGAGAGAGGAAGTGTTTTTTCACCAACATTTTGAAAGTGGACAAAGATTGAGCACGCCTTATCCACACAGGCAAGGCATTCCATAACCGTACAGCTTGAACTGTAAAAGATCTGTCATAAAAGCTGGTGGAATGTACCGATCTCTAGTCTCAAGTTTTCTGATGACCTTAGATATCAATTATGTGTGTCATGAAGGAACTTGAAACGTTCTTTGAGATAAGAGGGGGTTGTAGGATTGAACAGAATACTGTAGAGCCGAAATAAGATATGAGAATTCCGGCGAAGACGTATGGGAAGCCACTTGAGCTTTGTACGAAATTCAGAAACGTGATCATATTTGCGCAGGCCAAATTTTAATATAAATCTTATGCAAAAGTTTTGAAGTCGCTCAAGTTTATCTAGTTTTATATGGAAATAAGGAAAGGGTGATAATCGTTATTTGTCTACTGCATTGATTCTGGAATTTATAACTAATTTACTCAGTTTGAATTTGCGCGCATTATTTGAGAAAAGTACTACACAAACCTTGGCCGCAACCAGGCATTGATGGAATCACGAATGTGTGCCTCCGCCCACGTGCTCACGATCATCCATTAATGCTAATCAGATTTTTTAAATCTAATTATAGCTCCTCTACACGTAGCCGCTCACAATACACAAGACGAACGTCCCCACGTTTATTTTAAATTTGCAAATTTAAGGGGGTGTTCTACCCATCAATATGAACAACTTTTACTATGGGAACAAATAAGCACTCGCAAAAAAAAACTGACCTACTTATACAAAATGGTCCAATCGGGTTTATTATCGGGTATACCTTTATACAGGAAGTCATTTTCTTTTTGCGAATGAAAGTTTGTCCTAGAGTAAAAGTTGTTCCCATTGATGGGTCCAACAACCCCATAAATTTTGTAGCGTGTTTTCCAAGTCAGCCTGTGTATAAGTGCTATATTTTGTCGTGTGTGCCCCCCCCCCCCCCTACTAGCTAAATGGTTTGTTTTGGATATGTAATAGTATATTGTGATACAAGTGTGCTGTATTGGTCAATGTACACGCGTTTCATTCGACGTATTTGAGCACACTTGCGAGGAAATAAACAGACTTGTTGTAAGAATGTATCCTACAATAACGTAATGATAGTTACATTTAGATTTACAAAATTCAACTGACCTTTGTTGCCATGTACTGACTATCCGGAGCTTTTAAAATTCATGCTGCAGTGGTTTCGACATAACGGCGGATCTTGCTAAGCAATTTGAATTATAGGCCCTTAATACATAATTTTTCGATAGTTTAAAATCTATCCATGGCAAACGGACAAATTGGGAACTGGTATTAAACTTGCATGCGACGAACACACCTTGCGCTACTACCTACTATATAGCCAAGTAACTGCAAGCAACGTCGAAGAAGCGCTCACCCGGCTCGCGCGCGGTTGGTCACAGTTCTAACCTAACCCGTTTGGTTGGGGTGCCATTGCTTTACAGCTTTACTGCGATCAATTCGGCTACCGCTAAGATCGGTTCACAATTTTACGGGTGATAAAATCGGACAGATTATGAACCCAAGTCCAGGTCCGCCCAGTCGACAAGTGCAGGTTCGTTCACAATTTGATATTGATAGATTATAAACTGCCGAAAATGAATGCGTTATATAAAAAAATGTGTTCCATTGTAACAGTTCAAAATGTTTCGATAGTTTATAATCTTGCTAGATAGATTATAAACTAAGGGTGCTCAAAATCTTACAGTGACATACAAATACACTTTCACACAAACTTTCATCCCCAAAAAAAGGAAAACCTTGGAAATTCCATCCCTAAATAGGTTAGGGGTAGAATTTCTTAAACCGGAGAAATACACGGATGTACATGTATACTTCAAACCAAAAACCTAAATATATTATTTCCTTTGACGGCTTCCCATATAAACTTTGACCCTATTTACTTCTTCTAGGGATGTAGTTTCCAAAAATTCTATCGTAGTGAACACCTAGACGGCTACACCGTATAAAGAACTCGTCATGTAATTTGTTACATAGCAATTCATACAATTTTATTGAGCACCCAAAATGCAGCGTACTAGACGCGCGCCTCGGGCGCTTGTTATAACTTAATTGCTGAGATTTCGTGATTAATCGGAAATCTCGATGTTTTTGGACATGTCACCACATGATAAAATTGCACCCGTGCTAAGCAGCAGGGTCGGGTAGCTAGTTTATAAGATATTAATTTAAAAAAAATATGTAAACAGGTGTTATGGGTACAAAGTAAGTGCAGTATGTAGTATTAATAAAATTTTATTTTAAACAAAATAATATAGTCGCAGCCTGCCAGTGCTCGGTCGGTGTCGAGGCGCGCGCGAGGCCCACGCGGCCCGGCACAACAAGGCACTACGACGCGGACCGGGACAGCCCGCGGCCTCTCCGCGCGCTACTTCCCTCTACAAAAGCATGTCGACGAAAACAGAGCATGACGTGATCCGGCTCGGGAGACTACGTGTGCCTCACATCTTGTTCTGATATACACAAAATATGACATTATACAAACGCCCTTAAATGTAAATCTGATTATATTAAAAAAGCTGACAATTTATAAATTCATAATATACATTATCATAACGATTCGGAGTTAGGGCCGACGTTTTACGAAATAATATTCGTAAAACCCCTTTACACATCTTTCCATAAGTACTCTCATTATGTTTCTACATATTAATACTTTATGAGTAAAATTGTGGGCGTTTCCAAATATTGATCAAGTCTGTATATCGTTATTTAGGAGACGTCCGTTACCAATTGTTCTAAAATATATAATGTTGTCTATTTAGTTGCAATAAATCAGCCGCATTTATGTACGAGACATCCCCACAGTAGTTTTCGTTCCGTTAAAGCATTGCTGTATCACTTTGATGAAAAAAGATATATTTGTTTCGCAATAAATTATAATCATTATCATAATTAGATAAAAATATTGCAGATTGTAATAGTTACATTAAAACAGATACGAGCCAAACTAATGTTATACACAAATAAAATGTTCAGATGAAACGTGAAAGGTATAAACAATGTACTGCAATCATAGCAAATTATTTTTAAATACAACATAATTTTGTTTTAAAATAGGAAACAGTATTATTATAACCATTATATCCATAATAAATGTGAAAATATTATTATCAATAGTGTAAATGTATTAGAGTGATCACCACATCGAAAACAAACTTAGCATAGTCGAGAATGCTGTACGATCCATCATTTGAGTAAGTATATAAAGGTAAAAGACAAACAATATTTTGACTACCCACTGGATGATCATTATAACAATTTACATGAGAGCCTTTTCCATCGAAACCACATCGGTCTTTATGATGATAGAAGTGTTACGGTAAATTAATTGCGGCTTTTCCATAGACAAAATTATATAGCATTTCATAATGACTAACAAACGTTGTTCAAGCGTCTCAATACTAAAATTCTACGCGATGCTCGACGGGAATGGACGAATCATAGTAGGTTTTACAATCAAAACCGAGGCAGGACATTATATAAATTCTAAAGATTGCACAGAATACATAGTTGCAATAAAAGTACTACATTCTTAAAAAATGGCCTTGGAAGAAACAAAAGGTAGTGTAATAACTAAAAAAAGTTGTGCAACTTGTACATTGGTAGCAACAAAAATGTTGTACAAAATCAGTTACGAGCTTAAACATTAAAGCAAAATTCACTTGAATGATAAGAAATATTAAAAACACGTAAGAGCATCGTGAGGAATTCAGTATAAATGTGTCGCTTTATGGCTGTGACTGTCAGTATCCATAAATAAAGCCTAGCTGTTCTATGTTATTGAGAAAATGGGAAATGATTCATTAAGTGATCATGATGAAGCAATACACTCGAGCTCTCACAGGATACAGATCCCAAAATTCAGGATTACATATTTCATGCACTCTCTGTTGATATAGGTTTTGGAAAGACCTATCCTAGCTAAATTACAAATTGTAGTGCCAAATTACTCGATCACCTTCAGGACTTTACCGATCGCAATCGTTTTATCTGAAACGAAAATAATAAAAATCATTAAGGTTAGTGTGATTAACAAAGTAAATAATTGCACTCATGTGGGCCGACTGTATCAAAACTTTGATAATCTAAGAAGTCCGATTTGACAGCTATAAAAATACTTTGTGCAGTGAGGAGAAAAAAATCCATCGACTTATCATACTTAGATTCTGTAAAACAATTTATCTACATTCATTAAAACTGATTCTCAAGGCATATCATTTTATTACAAGTACGAGTTTGTAAATATTACAAACCCGGTATTACAATATTACTGCGCATTAACATAGCACCTGGCTCGAAAAGAAGAAGATTCATCTATTGAATCTATTATAATTGAATGAATGTACATTCATAGAATGTTTCAATATAATTAATGTATTGAAACAAACATGTTGAATCAGATGAATCTACTTATTACCGTTGTTTTCGGTGGGCAAACGCTGAATAGAGCTGAATAAGTGTGAATAGTACCTTAAACATCATTCTTTCGACCCAGATGCCATGTTAATGCGCACGGGTTGTAACAGTTATTACATAAATCCTAACAAAATTTAAATTTGGGCGAATTTCAAACCCAAACCAAGACATAAACGAAACCACGACATACTGATTTATTCCGGAAGGTTTATGTATAATAATATATTGTATATTATGCACCAGTGGCATACTTAGAGGAAAGCCACGGATATGTAGCCGTGCGAAGCCGGGGCAAGGCGCTAGTACAGAATAAAATAGAGAATAATAAAGAATAACAAAACAGTAAAAGAATAGGATTTTTCAGAACATCGATTTTATTCAGTCAAAAAACTGCTTACAACTGTCAAAACACTACGGCATCGAACCCAAATACATGACATTGTAAGAACATCCTGTCAAATATTAATCAATGGTTAATTCCGAGTTTTTTTGTGCATTTTTTCAATATAATGTAAACTTGGTGCTTACGAATGATACTCATTGTTACAGTGTAAGGATAAAATAGTAATTAAATAGGATTATGAATTAGATTTTTTTATTTCTTACACGTTCATTCATACAAACTTATTGCGGCATGTATAATGAGAAACGTCGAATCGGACTTCTTATATTGGCGCGATTGAAATAATACTAAAAACAAACGCGAGATAATGATTGAGTTTTTTTTAAAATATGTTGCTTAACATACTTCTAATGACAATTGTTTGCATTTTCTTTCATTCTGACAGTTCAGCCGCGTTCTTTGTGTTATTAAATTAACGTTGTCGAGCAGACAAATTTATTAAATCTATAAAGCAATGGCTTACACATATCCTCCAAAACTCTCGGATGGTGATTGAACCAGTGTTACGCAATCAGGGTGCAGCTCTTGCTTCGCAAGGGTGCAATCTAAAGGTGGAGGCTGACTCGCAACGTCTGTTTGTAAGGTATCAGTAATGTATCATTCGCGGCAAACTAGGTTACCATACGGTGATACACAAGACGCGGTGAACGCTCGCTTTGAGCTCCATGAAATTTTCATTTCTCATATTTCCGTTTCAAAGGAATTCACGAAACAGCCGAACGTCGAGTGGAGGATCTCGCGTCGAGCGACTCGACTCGCTGCACTGACTACTGTAACGCCGTACAACAACTCGATACAATACAAACAAATTTTGCAAGCCAGTCTCCGCCTTGCACCACTGTCATCGTTTATCAATTTATTGGATTTATACTATCATCTCTAGACAAAAACTAAATTGCTGGACAATATTTTGTAAATAAATGATGCACTACTCACTCTCGTCTCTTAATGTGAATCTGCCCATTTGAGCAAATTTTTTGAATGGTTCTAAGCATATAATTCCCGCGCATTCTATCCTCATGATAGCCACTTGATCTTGTTTCACAAAGCGCGGCCGCGTCTTTGACTTGTCT
This sequence comes from Eupsilia transversa, assembly GCA_914767815.1. Taxonomy (NCBI): domain Eukaryota; kingdom Metazoa; phylum Arthropoda; class Insecta; order Lepidoptera; family Noctuidae; genus Eupsilia; species Eupsilia transversa. The sequence continues at coordinate 8,287,745 of OU611880.1, forward strand.
CCAGTCTTTTTGTCCACCAAACAGATAAGTGCCTGCAAATAAATAGAAATAATAGTTTTATATTGTATTTATAAATGAAAGTATCTCTTGACAAAATTGTCCGCAGGAGTACTGCAACTGACTGTCAGGCCGATTTCTATACGTCACTTAGCACGTGCTTTGGCTTAGGCCCAGCACACACCGCTGGAGGCGCAGCGCAGCGCATTCGTCACTGCCGAACAAATATCAACGTTGCATGCCTTAAAATAAAGTTGAAAATAAATAATCTGAGTCGCCCGCCTCTTCCCGCTTATACGCGCTCTCGAGCTAATGGAAGTTTATTTATTTTTAACTTTATTTCAACTGGGGCAAGGTCGGTATTTGTTTGGCAGTGACGAATGTGCTGCGCCTCCAGCGCTGTGCGCTGGGCCTTAGACATTTTTATCTCGCCTCCCCGTTTCTATCTTGCACTTGTGGTTTGCTAGTTGCGTGATACTGACGGGAATAATGTTTAGCCAATATTTATATAACTCGGCCTTAGAGTTCTTAGTATCTTGGAGTATAGCGGGCTGGTAGAGTACACCGCTCACCATGTCCGTTGCCCCATGGAGGCTGCTCCGAAATTGTAGGCTATTAATATTTGAACTACACGGTAGGCATTATCTTTTTATCTAAATGCAATTTTGCTTAGCTATATGCACGAAATTCAAAACTTACTCATTAGTCAAGAAACAAATTCCAATTTTTTTTTCATCTTTTAATGCATAACTTATTTTACAATTTATTATTTTATGTTATGTTTTTTTGGTGAAACAAAATGCAAACTCGAAACGCGTCGTCTTTGAAAATGCCGGAAGTAAACTCAAAAGGCATGTGAATAACACACTTAGCAAACTGCTTGAATTATCACTAAGATAAGTTTGTAAGTGCGATTTCTCCTTGAATAAGGCACAAAAACAATTTAATTAATATAATTTAGATAAAAACGTTACAAAACAGGTGCTAAATCACATCCTGACTGCCACCGAAACGGACGTTTGAACTGTAGTAGAAATTTTTTGGGAGTTTCATAATTTTTTTGAGCAACAAGCACTAGTTGAATTTAACTTTTTATCGTTTTCTTAGGTTTATAATACTGTCTATTAGTGAAAAAAAAAACATACTTAATCCCTATTCCAAATTGATTGTTCCACTTTGCCCCACCAATCTTTTCCAACAGTGGGACAAAGCAGAATGTTCATCGTTTTGTCGTCCACTGTGTCCCACTAATTGATTTTGGTGAGGTTTTTTATTTTCGCCATAATATTTTATTAAATCCAACAGTGGCAGCAAGTGTAATTAGTCACTCCAAACTAAACTAGTGGGACTAAGTGGATGTCAAAATTGTGAATATTTCACTTTGTTCCTATGGTTGGACTGATTGGAGGCTGAGTGGAATAATCCTTACAAAACTCTTTGTTTAATAATGATGTGGAATAATTTACCTTCACTGTGATTTCTTCTGCTGCACAATGTATATGCATCACTGCTGAGTATCCCGCACAAATGATTGATTTGTGTTCGAGGATCACGACTTGAGCGTCGAACACCTGTAAATTGACATATTTATCTTTTTTAGTACAGTGCTAAATTAATTTTCAATAGTATTAAGTAGAGATGGGAAAGCTGACTATTCGGCATCGTTTGTAGTCGGCGACTAGTTGGCGACCAGAGGCGCAGCGTGGACTAATATAGACGTGGGCGAAATCACATCAGCGAGGCCCCTTTTCTTTCGTTCCCAAGATATACCCAATAGATCTATCTTACCAAAAATGCTTTGACACGACATATCTACTCATGATAGTGAAAAAATATAAATTCACGGTGGGAGAATATTTAAAAGCATATATAGATTTGAAACAAGTTTTATTTTGTAACATGCGTTTAAAAAAAAAAAAAACTATGGACTATGAACGGCTGTATTAAGCACAAAAATACAGGACTTTAAATTCAAATAGATAGTGGGATCTATCAATCTAACTACTGCTTAAATTAAAGCGTACCTTTCCAGTGGTGATAGGTTCAGCAGTGTCACAAAGAACGAAGCCAGGAGACACATCTTCTTCCTCAATTCCTTTGAGCTTGACTTTCACATTTTCACCAGGACCGATCGACGTAACTTCGATGTCATCAGACCATAACTGATCTACAGTAACTTGTACCTGCATTCAGAACATAGATGTTGCTGTATAAATCCTTCTTGAATTAAAATTATAAGTCAAAGGCAAAGATCTTCCCGGACGCTTTTTCCGAATCGAAGAGTTCAATTAACTTTATTTGAATCTGATTTATGCAGTTGTTTTTTTTCATAAAACACGATTTTCCAAAGGACTTTTCGTAATTTTTTACGAGCTAGTTTTACTAAAATAGTTCTGAACGGTGTTTGTGTGCGTGCGAACGAGACGCTGTGCATGTAGACTAGCTTCTAACTGCTCATCACTGATACTATCTCTGTCGAACGCGGTCCCAGGTGAGACAGCATGCTTTTTGCCCTCGCCCACCAGTGAGTTCGAGCCCGCGACTAATTCAACCTTAACTGTTTCTTTTCCTATTTCTTGTTTTTAAAAAGTAACTAATATGTATGAAAATGTATTAAAGGGAATATAATAGAAAATTATAATCTGAAAAAATAAAAATAAAAACGAAGGCGTAACAGTTGAGAGTGGAAAGACGAAAAAAAATGTAATTTAAGGAAGTTTCTTACCCTATTAGGCATGAGGAATAGGGCAGCGCCCTTACGAGTAACTCCTGCTTCCACCTTCCCCATGAGAACAGTGCCCATGTCTTTGTATTTGTCGACCACCGGCATAATGAAGGGTCCGTCCATCTTGCGGTTCAGAGAAGGAAGTTCGTCAATCAGTTGTATGAAAGACGGTCCACGATACCACGGACAGATTTCTTCAGTTACCTGGATTGAAAATATATCGAATATTAGCTTATAACTCAAAAAACAGACCAATCGAAATCATTTAGTCACTTTAGGAGTAGATTGATTAAGTTATAATGTGCTTACTCTTTGAAGTAACCCTTGTCCTGTTTGGCCAGAAACAGGAAGGAACGACAAATCCTTTGCTGGGTTGAAGCCCAACTTTTTGAGGTAAGGCATGATTTTGTCTCGACATTCATTGTATCTGGAATTTAAAACATAACAAACTTTAGAAAGGTTTTATGACTATAAGATTACTAACAACATATATTATCGTTTAAAAAAAGATAACTTATTCAAAAAGAAGTTATGGGTTGTTGTCTTCCACAACTGTAAACAGCTATATTAGCAGTGTACACAATTATATTTATATAATATATTTTCAACATCATCTTGGGCATGGGTTTATAAGTTGTTACACATGCATTATTAATATAAAAACTGACTCTATTGTTTTTAAATTAATAAACGAGACTGCTTTGTAATAGTTAAAGAAAAAAGGATTTAGAATAATCTTAATACCTTTTTTCGTCCCAGTTAACTGTTGGATCATCCATCTTGTTAACAAGTGCAACTAGATGTTTGACGCCTGCAGTTTTAGCCAACATCGCATGCTCTCGAGTTTGACCACCTCTGTCGAAGCCAGTTTCAAATTCTCCCTTACGCGCAGATATTACCTGAGGGAACATATTTTAAGAATTTAGATCGCTCAACAGGTTTGCTTAGGTTTCTCCGAGTCGAAAGAAACTATGAGGTCAAGTTGAACATAAGAACTGTGTACAATTAATATAATTGAGAAAAAAAAAAATAACGTACCAGGACGGCGAGATCAGCCTGAGCTGCGCCTCCGATCATGTTCGGCACGAAACTCTTATGGCCAGGAGCGTCCAGGATTGTAAAATGCTTCTTGTCAGTCTCAAAGTATGCTCTACCCACTTCAACAGTCTTACCCTTGTCACGTTCTGAATTAGAAAACAAATACATTTTTCATTAGTTTTTATAAATTACGGATTATTTACGAATTGATATTATGTATTTATAACTATATTGCATACCTTCTTGATTAGTATCAAGTGCCCACGATAAGTACCAGGACTCCCTAGATTTCTCCCGTGCCTCTCTTTCATACTTTTCCAGTGTTCGTTTGTCCACCATTCCCGTTAGTGACATAATTTGACCACCAATTGTAGACTTTCCAGCATCTGTAAATAAAATATGTTATTATTTGCATAAAATATGTAATTATGAAGGTTTTTATGAGTGTAACATTACTTCACTTACCTACATGTCCTATGAATACAACGTTTACATGTTCTTTTTTGCTACAAGTGTCCTCCACCCGTGGCGGCTTCTTTTTGGGGATTTTCTTTGTTGCCTCGCCATCCTCCTGAACAACAATAAAATTACATTTAAATAATTAAAAACTAATAGCAAGTGATCCGAAAATATAGAAGTTGAATTAATTGAATATCACCCCTCGTTCCCAAGAAGGGTTAGGCAGAGATGTAACCATTTTACACCAACTTTTCGCCAGTTTAGGCAGCGAGCCTATGGCAATAATTGAATATCAAATTTATTAAATCAAGTCAGTAACTCATACATGTATAATGTTTACCTTTATCGTCATTATATACAAATAAAGTGTTTACGCAGTGCCCACTTTTGTGAAGAAGACGTCAATCGCTACATACATACATTTTTTTTTTTTACATACATTTTTAGTGATGTAACACTAAATCAGTTTATGGATGTACCACGTACAAGCTAACAATACTAAATGGATAAGTAAGTTAAAGTAAAAACCAACAGTGTGGCAACATTAGGGTTGTACTTTTGAACTGTAAACTTCAAAATTTTGAAATGATTCAATATGAATTTTGAATTTGAATTTTTCGTAAGTTTAGATATCAACTCACCTGTTGGTCAGTTTCTTCATCCTCAGGTTCGTTGTTATCTTCAGGGGTAAGTAGGGCATCATCTGCTTCCGCTTCCCAGCTATCAGCAGTGGGGGAGACATCAGTTGGTACGGGTAGTGCGGCCGTGGGGGCTGAGGGTACAGAGGCGCCGTCCGGCGTGCCAACAGCAGACGTGCCATCGACCGGCGTGCCGGCAGCGGGCGTGCCGGTCGCCGGCGAAGCTACAGCGGGGCTGCCAGCGGCAGGCGGCACGGGAGGTGGCTCCTCCACCCGGGGCGAGGCCGACGCAGCCCCACCGTCTCCACTTTCTCCGCCGCCATCACCGCAACCTATTGTCATTACAAACTCATAAATAGTTTATAATTGAATAATTCCATGATAACCGTCATAGATTATTAAAATAATCCACTCTATAAGGTGAATTTCAAATAAAAACTTTGCAACAACAAATACAATCTCAGATTTTTGAGACGGGGCAGTAAGGGCAGGTACCATAACCCTTGTAGCTACAGGAAAACGGTCTTAGGAGACTGTCCTTAACTTTTTGAGATTAAGTTGATCCGCATTCACAGACTGAAAAAATTGTACAGGCACCAAGAAAATGGGTAATTTCCACAAAAACGTTTTTTGTTACCAATTAATCCTGTTTCTTATAAGGATCAAAAAACTCTACCAAACCATCTGAGGTTTGATTACTAGAAAAGTCACAAATTGCAAACCACTTTTCCATACATATCGTAGCAAAGAAACTATAACTTAATTTGCATTTGTTTTTAGTGGTTTAAATATTTTTTTACAGGTAGCTTCATGTTTTTTTTCAATCGTATCAAATTAGTTGTATTATGTTTTCATATATCACATTTTTCTCATTTTGTTTACTTTAGTGGATAATATACTTTTAGACATTATAAAACTTGCGTTTAGCTACTGTAGCCCCTTATGTAGTTATTGATAGACTGTTATGCATTTGAACATAGCTACCATGCTATTTAGCTAATATTTTTTTAAACTATTCTTTAATAATACAAAATCATTTATTAACCAAATAAAGTATTCTTGCATTTCCTAACAAATATAAATAAACTACTGAAATTTTTGTTACAAAGTAAAATAATTTTAATATTTTAACATGCGGATTCCACACAATGTAGAGCCTGTCTCGTAGTCCTTGAGAGTTATAACAATTTGAGATTTCAGGGTTGATACTGTATTGGAAATTTATTAATTACATATTATTTTGAAAATATAAATGGAACAAAGAAAACTAAGACAGCAAAAGCAACTATATTTGAAATAGTGTGACTCGTAATGATGCAAATTGGTATTTTTATTTATTATTTGCTATTCAGGAAGATTTTGGGAGGGAGTGTGAGTGAGTGTTTGTGATAAATATGTTATGACATTTATCGAAGAAAGAGATTCCGAGTAGGATTGAGCTATTAGGCATTGTGATTTTTTTTTGTTCTACTATTTTTAATGTCACATATTTTTGCAATAATAGTTAAAACAAAACTGAGCTTAATTTCTTGCATATATTGTGCAAACGCAGTTTTTACTACAGTAAGTGGACAATTGAAGATTCATTATTAGAGTATTTGATGATATTCTGTGAGCTGGATTGTTATTTTGTGTTGTTTTAGTATTAATTTAAGGATGTATAACTATTGGACATTAGGTACTGATGCTTCTTTAAACAGGTGATCTCTAGGATATGATTTTTTTTGTATAAATGACCTTTAGCACTGATCTTTGGGTTCTCTGCCTAGCTTTTTCCCAACTATGTTAACTATGTTGGGATTGGTTTCCAGTCTGGATGCAAATAATGCCACATGTACCAGTTCAAAACTCGTTTTGTTGGCCAAGTTACCTAACAGTTTCATTATGGGAATTAGTTTTGTGATTTGCTAACTAAATCTATATATAAAATAGAAAAGAATGAGAAATTTGTCTTGTATCACCAGTTAACTTTTATTTTAATTGAGGTACAATGTATATAAAATATGCTTTTGAGCATAACCTATTTTAAATAAATAATTAAATCAGATTTTAGTGACTCATACAGGATGTCATTTAAATATGGACCTCTATAGTACTTACTTAGTTGTGTTTCTGAATATTTTAATTTTATGCAATATTTTACTACATGCAAAAAAAAAAGGATTGGGATGTCTATAACCTATACAATCACTTACTGATTTTGTTAAATAAAACATTGATATTCAATAAATTGTGTACCTACCTACCTTACAAATTATGAAAAGGTTTGAAAGCTCAATAAATTAGGTTATATATCAAACCAGGATGTAACATAGGTACTATTGAAAAATTAAACATGAAGTAGTAAGTTGTAGTTTGGAAAATCCATATTGAAAAACAATTTTAGATTACTTTTACTGAATAATACTAAATGACTTGGTTTTATGCTATAAGAACAAAGATATTTACGACTTTGGGAAACTGATCCATTCCATAAAAGCAAGTCAAATAAATGACAGAGAAATAATCTGTTACCTATACTTATTATTTGAAGACAATAAATTATACACACCTTTAACCATTGTCCTCCTTATTATTGCAGAATCTTTTCTTTGATATCAATATTAACCAAGAGAAAGTTATGAAATAGCGAATATACGGTTTATAGATATAAAGTCGCGCGCCGCGTGTCGAGAAATAACCCGTTAGAACTGGATTCAGAAAAAAAATAAAGTCATCGAACGTATGTTCCGCTTTAGTAACCGTTTGATTTTCAGTTTGTGTACTACTACAGTGAAGGTGATTGCTTTGTAATAACAATAAATTCTGACAAATTCGAACACGAAAAGCTTCAATGCAGATAGTTATGACAAGACATCTGACTTACCGTTCAAGACGGGACTCCCCACAGATTTTGTTGATCCACTTTCAGATTTTTGTGGAGTAGTGGGGGATTCGGAATCGTCGGAAGCCTGTGAAGGCTTACAAAAAGAAGGCACGAACTCCGTGGCATTAACGTTCAACGTGGAAAATTTTGCAGACACATCGTCCGAATCTTTTGCACCTTGTTCACTTATGACATCAGCTTGACTTTCCCACGAGTCCGGAGCACCGTTATTGGACATATTAATAACAGACAATGTAAATTTTCTAAATAAGTCTTTCTTTTCAAGTTATTTTTATGATTATTCGCGTTTTTTTCTCGATAGATCCGCGTGTGTCTTTATCTGAAACCGGAAGTTCATGGCAATTTGCCAAATATGTAAAGAAACAATCACTTGTTACTTTACATTAAACAAAGCTCAATAACGTAGAAACTCTGAATTTAAAATCCATTAATTGAAATATTTTTTTCTAATATAATTTATTAAAAGTAGCATTTAATTTAAAATACTATAATTAATATATTTTATGATTATTTCCGGTTAAATGCTGCCATGATAGAGAAGTTGGTAGGTCTTGCCATTTGAATTAAATAGGTGTGTAATTTTCTTGGAAAGGGAAAAAATGTACAGCAAAATATTAAACAAAATATATTGAAGTTATAGTAACTCTGATTTGGGCAATAATTCTGCCATTGCTTCATTGGTCCTTTTTTTTTTAAATTCTACAAGATTTTTTTGACGATTGGCCAAAATCGGAACTAGCGCCGCGGTCTTAGTTTGTCAATAAAACGACATTGACCGATTTGGACTAAATACTGTGGGCAGTATTTAGTCCAAATCGGTCAATGTCGTTTACTTTTGACTGATTTTGCTAGTCAATAGTACTTTTGACTGGTTAAGAGTTTTGACTGCAACATATACAAAGAATGTACTATGTCATAATTCATAAATGAAGGATTCGTAATGATATTGTAAATCACAGTATAAGAGTAATGGGTTCTACATGGGCCCGATGTAGACCTCCTAGCGTCCGCATCCTGGAGGGGAATTCCCGTAATTTTTAAGACCGTTCACATTCGCATCTCATTCACAATCTGTCAAAATTACAATCAATTTACCAACATTTTTGACAAGTTTGACAGTTTGCGAGTTGAATGTGAACGTTTTTTAAGTTCGTGAATTGGCCTTCTGGTTGCGATTCGGTGATATTTATGGGGAAACCAAATTTTGACTTTGTGATTATGGACGAAGTTATGATGACGAACAACTGCCGGAAATCTAATTATTGTGAAGGACGGCTTGTTTTTAAATTGTATGCTACCGTCCGGGGAAATCAATCGGACACAATACTGTTCATCAATAAAAAAACTCAACAAAATATTATTTTTTTCGAAACTCCTGGGATTGATTTTGACGAGCTTTGGTTTACAGACTAGAATAAGCCCAAGGAACATAATGCACTGTGTGACCAACCTGGACAGCACTTGGCCCAACTCATGGGAGGTCAAATCAGATTGATCGATTTGACCAGACAGGAATACATTTTATCCGCGGATTAAGATTTACTTCTGACAGTTTTCGTATGGAGAAACTTTCAAAAATTCAATATATATTCGGAAGAGAAGGCTTCTTCTATGTGTTCTATGTTAGAGGTTTGGTTTCTGCACTTAGACCCTGAAGTGGACCATTGTGCGTGTGCCATGGTGGCCGTTGGTAGTTATTCCAACCAGCCCACCTATCCAGAAATTAATTAAAACTCCTGGTCTGTTCAGAACGTCTGTGAAAAAGATATGGGTGACCCAAAGGATTCTGTTCTAATCTGAGTGACGGCCGTGCATTCGAAGAGCACGTGCGCGACGGTCCTCAGCCTCCATGCACGCCCTGCACACAAGACTGTCCGTTATGCCTAATGTGTGAAAGTGTTTATTTAGCGAGCAGTGTCCTGTGATGGTCCCCGTCACCAAGCGCAGGCCGACCCTGTCTGTATCCTGGGATGGCATAGCTTCCTTGGACTGCCTGCAGCCAAATTTAACAGTAGAGCCAACGTTACAGCAAAGGAACTATTTGATGAAATTAATGCTCTCTAGTGTCAAAGTCCACCAGTTCTCCGCTTTTGTGTGGTTGACCTCCTGTAGCCACTTGCGCATTTGGTTGAAGGGGATGTGTACAATGAGATCGGGCCCACAGACTGACGCGCTGGATGCTCTCCTAGCCAATTCGTCAGCTGCATCGTTACCCTTCGATTCACTACATCATTTTATCCATTGCAGCGTCATCTTGTTGCGGCTAGACATCGTTATTCGTTCGAGTGCATTGTGACATTCTAGTATTAGTTTTGAGGTACTGACAGAGAGTATACGTATGTGGGTGTCCGTAACTCTCCTAGTTTCTATGTCGTAGACCGCTTGTATGATGCCCACACACTCCGCCTGGTACGTACACGGTGTTGAGCATTCCCAGCGGACTGGATATATTTATGTTGAGGTCGTGTGAGAAGATTCCAACTCCGGTACCGGAGTCAGTCTTCGATCCGTTCGAAGAGAAGGCTTATTCCGCGAATATTTATTCCTGTTTGGTCGAATCCTCCCTTAGGCGCTAGAGGGTTCCAAATAAAATAAAAACTTGCGTTTTTTGAGAAAATTTATTGAAATCTGCCCCCTCAAATAGCTCTCATACAAATAGAAGAATAGAAGTACAATTACTTTGTATCTCATTGTAAGTGAACCTATGTATTGTTCATATGAGAATAAATTCTTTAAACCGAAGTCAGTAAAAATCCAAAATCCAACCTTTATGTATTCAAGATTGGTGAAAGCGTCAAGATAGCCCGCGAAATTCAAAAATCATACCCGCCTTTAAGGCGGGTCTGCTGCGCCTGAGGCTGCGCCATGTTTGGATGTTTTAAAAACATCAAACACGAACCAATCAAATCGCTTCGTGTTTGATTTGCGGATGCCTGATTGGTTCGTGTTTGATGTTTGATGTTTTTAAAACATCCAAACATGGCGCAGCAGACCTGCTTTAGATTCGCTGCCAAAACATTTTTTTTCTATTGTACGTGAATAGGTGAACAGCTCATGGAATTAGTAAGTACTTTATTTATTGCACAACAACTTGCCCTGCTCACACCTCGCTTTACAATAAATTAAAATGGCGGCCATTGGGATTTGGTCGATTCGGTGTTTGTCGGTATAGAACAAATTGATCGCTTTGTCCTGTATGAAATAAAAATATTTTATTATTAAAGTTAAGTGTAGAAGTTTTAGTTAGTTATGTGCTCGTTTTATATTTTGGTAAGAAGTTCTATTCGTGCCTGCTTAGACAGTAATTGCAAAAGTGAATTCTGGAAGTGAAATCTTTCTTTGGTAAACGTGATTTCATGATTTGTCATGTTGCTAATACAAATTGAAAAACTGAAATGTCTGTACATTACAAATTCAAAAGTGCGTTGGATTACGACACAGTTACTTTTGATGGATTACATATATCAGTAGGGGATTTGAAATCTGCCATATCACAGCAGAAACGAATTGGAAAGACGTCAGATTTTGATCTTCAAATAACTAATGCCCAAACAAAAGAAGGTTAGTATTCAATAAACCGCTAAAGATAACGGCTAAAATATGTAAAAAAATACCATGAACATACTTTTGTAGCAGATAATTATTATGTACCTCTGACCTAATCGTGGGTCAGGGTAATCAGGGTGTAGACTAATCCCCTATAATAATCATTTTTTTACCGGGAATTGTCATCGCGCACCACCACGTTATAAAATCGCCCGTGCCTACGAGGGCTAAGGCTGGGATCTATAAACGTTACTTAGAACGTACTTTGGCTAAGCGTTATTCCTGTCACTGTCGCACAACACTTCACAACAGTCAAACTACAAGTGCAAGATTATAGGGAAACATGTTATTGTAAAAGCAAAAACTATGTAATGTATAAAGATCTCGGAGTTAGTGTGGTCAAACTCAAAGCATTTATTTCAAATAAACCAATTACAGGCACTTTTGAATTGTCAAGGGGTCGGTCAGTCAGAAAAATGAAGCTAGTTGGTGGTCATACACAACCAGCTTGAAGTATTCAGAACTGCCACTGCATGCATAGCTACAATCTTCTATTGATTGTTTCTTTGTTTAAGTTAATAAGTTTCAATCACAGCAAGAAGTCAGAGGGTGCCGTAGTTCTTGTAGGTCTGCAATTGCATGATACTCTTTCAGAAGTGTAATTTTGTATGCACAATGTGCAAACATGTACCAAGCATACCTTGTTTTGTCTATAAGTGTGGCCAATAATAGATTGATGAGAGAACTGCCAACTGATCAGTCATCTGAAGGATAGAAATTAATAGTTTGTAAGGGTTTTTTTGTTTTTTTTCAGTTAAGTATACTATATTTTTACCTTTTTCAGTTTATGTGGATGACAACACTCTAATACCAAAGAATACATCACTTCTTGTTGCTAGAGTGCCACTCTCTCAGCAACCTAAAAAACAGTGGGAAGGATCGAATAGTAATCAGTCAACACACAAAGATGTCGCTCCTAACAAAGGATTGGCTGATCTGTCTCGCATGGAAGGTAGCGAACAGGATAAAATAAATGCTATGATCTCACAATCCACTTTTGACTACGATCCTAGCAAGTAAGAAGAAACAGGATTTTTTCTGCAACATTAATTTTTACATGAAATAATATGTTCTTTTCCGCACACAAAATAAAATATTTACCCCTTCTTTGCCTGCTTTCACACCAAAAATCTATGAAAAAACTATAGCTGCAGACAGACTGTCACTGTCTTTGTTTTAAAAACATCTTCACTGTGGGTGGCCAACTATGTATGGTTGGTGTGAACGGCCTTAGGACAAAAGAAGTGAGTTGTCGACTACCATGGGCTTACCCAACGCCCATGGTAGTAGACAAATCACTTCTCACAACAACTCTCAATTAGCATGTTTAAATTTTTGATGAACGTGTAAAGAACCTGTTCAGGTTAAGTTCTTACGGAATCACTCACTAAACGGAATGAGTCACACAATCATCAGTATTAAGAAGGTTTCAACTCTGTATCTCATCACTTTTTCCAGCAATTATTGTTTAAAAGAACATATTTAAATTTTAAAAATCATTGATGAAAATTGAGGTTATATATTTTTATAACCTCAATATTTATCAATGATTTTTTACCTCAATTGTCATATGAATTTAGGATTTATTTAATGAATTAATGAAATCAAATCACTCAATTTGCAGGTGGCACTACAAACAAAATGTAGTGCCATCCACAGGTACCTTATCTGACCCATATGTTTACATTTTCATCAAATTGACTTGGAACAGGAGTATACATTTAATTATGCTTGCTGTAGAGATATAAGAGACAATGGGTGCTTTAGGTGTGTTTTTAAAGGCCACTATCTCTTCCACAATAAATTATTAACATATTAAATTAATTATTTTACATCAATCTTCAAAACTATTTTTTTTTTTAATTCTAGTTATCAGAAAATTAGAGGGCAAAATCAGAGAGGTCTTGTTCCTTCTAATTATATCTGTTACAAGTGTCAAAACCGTGGACACTGGATTAAAGATTGCCCATCAGCTACTGTGGTATGTATTATGCAACAAAATATTTTGAAGTGGATTCTTTTGGTAACCCCTTTGTGATAGAGCTTTGGTTAACAGATGGCTAGCATTCTGAAATGTAGGCAAAATAGCCAGACATGTAGGTAACAATCTAAACTCAAGCAGTTCCTGCTTTTAAGTAGTCTCTTAAAGCCTTAGTCGTCGTTCACACGCGCTACACGATAAGGCTCGGGTCGAGCCTCCTCTCTATATAATGATGGTGTGGCTCGAGGGTACAACGACTAGCCGTTAGCCTACTGGCGTTATAGCTAAATATCTAAATCTCTGACTTGAATTAAACAACATCCATAAAATTTAAATCAAAATCATTGAGTTTTTTTTTTTTTTAACCACGACGGGGAAGCTCTTGGCCTGAATCTCACCTGATGGTAAGTGATGATTAGGCCGAAGGTGGAAGCGAGCTCCACCCGTAATCCTCTACCACAGAGGAACTGGCTATCTTACCTCTTACTGCCGGAACAGCGACAGAATTAGATAAGATGGTGGTAGCTAGCCAGGCGCACTTAAAACAAACCCTACCACCAACCAAAAGAGTTCTTTCCCTGCACCTGTCTGACAGTTGATGTCATACAATAAAATAAAGCTATTATTACAGCACCACAGAATAGATAATAGATAGCACTGGCGACAGAGCCCAGATAAAAGCGCCCATTCTCCTTTGTTTGCAGTTATTTCCTTTATTTATTTGGACAAGATTTTGAAAAATTAAGCTAATTCGGTATTTATTTTTAGGGCGACCCAATAGAGATAAGGCGAAGCACAGGAATCCCTAGAAGTTTTATGGTCCCTGTCGAAGGTCCCAAAGCTCCTGGCGCCATGATGACTCCAAGTGGAACCTTTGCTGTCCCAGCTGTTGATCGGTAATTGCTAAATTTATTAATCACTATGTTCATGTAAGCCAGCTAACAAACAGTTGCGTTTATTTAAAAAATAGGCGAGTCAGTAATTGCTTTAATAACCTATCGCTTTAGGGGCAGAATGCCCATCAAAGGCAGATCCAGCCTTCGAGTCAGGGGGGGCACATAGTAGAGTCCCAGTCAGGACAGGATCCAATTCGATTACAATAATAAATCTACATGAAAAATAACACGGCAAAATCATTTTAATCAAATAACAAAATCAATTTTTCTCATTTGTCTCCTCGCGAAACGAGTTACGACTTCCTCCACTGGAATGGGTATGTTTTTGTGAACATAGAAAAGTGCCAGTCCAGTTAGGTCGTCTTCTCCCATTGACGCTCTTGCCCAAATTTGAGGCTCCTGGGAGTAGAAAAGTACTCCTCCTTTCTGCCATCGCTACACTACCTGGTAGTGTAGCAAGAATACATTTAAATAAAATACGTTGCGATACAATGTTCAGCACCACAATTTTCTATTGGATTTGAAATCGATCGAAAAATATTTAGATTCCGCTGCCATTTTACCATCTACAGTCGATATCCAAACTTAAATATTATAATTATATTATTTTAATGTCACTCGACAATAATCGAGACCCTGGGGACCCCAGGGTCTCGATTATTGTCGAGTCTCTCTTATCATGCTATCTTCTCACTTATCATGCTTTGTCGTGCCGCGGCACGCCGTGGCATGTCGTGGCAAGGCGCTGGAATGCCGCAGTATCTAAGCGGCTAGTTTGCGCTGACTCTCGGAAAAATCCTTTGCCATCCCATCCCGGTCTGCGTTCGCCCTTACCAAGGGGTATCGTATTACCCAGTTAGTGGGTTGTGGAGGTCCGATAGGCAGTCGCTCAATGTAAAATATTGGTATTTAGCTGCATCCAGCTAGACTGGAAGCCGACCACAACATAGTTGTGAAAATGCTAGGCAGATTGATTGAGAGCTTTTAAGATATTTTTGGTTACAACCTTCAAAAATAAGATTGTATTGCATGGTTTATTTCGAATAATCTGTGAATAAAATACCTTATTTCTGATAAAGTCAATACTGTGTACAGTGTGTACGCGTAAGTAAATAATTCCAATCAAGGAACCCTTCACTGTGCTTGCTCCGACACGCACTTCGCCGGTTGTTTCAACTTGATCTTCACTTAAATTTAGAGTATGTTTATTTATTGTATTTATTCAAAGATTTCGCACACAAAAAAAAAGATACATAGGCGGACTTAACGCCTAACGCATTCTCTACCAGAGTCAACCAAGGGTGGTGAAGAGATTTCATGGCAGGTGCTCTGTTGTGGAGAGGACCAAAGCGAAAAAAAATGTCGATGTGAATCATAAAATCACAGTTACAAATAAAATAGGTACAACAGTACATAAATAGGTTATAAACTTATACTACACATAAGTACAGTCACGAGCAGGTCGATTAATAAAAAAATTAGTTTGATTAAGTCGTCCTGGATTAGCATCTACTTTAACACCAAGAGATGGAATAAAAAGTATGTAAACACTAAGTAAAATTCAAGAACGAATTACTCTTCAATTAATTATTGAAATTATAGGGTTTTCTGCAGATAGAACTTTTAAACAGAACTTTAAATTTTTTCATTAAATTGCAATACTTCAATCCATACTCTAAATGAGAAAATAGCATTAGAATTTTACTTAGTGTTTACATACTTTTGCTGTAACATGTGTTCATGGAATTTTGTCTTATTTTTATATTTTTTCATGTCTTTATTAGAATGTTCTTTTTTTAGTGAAGCATATTTGGCTTCCGAGAGCGCTGGTGGTGCGGACACGCCGACGAACGCGCCGGCCGCGCCCGAACCAAACATACCCGACGAACTGATCTGCAGCTTGTGTCGGGACTTACTCACTGACGCTGTTATGATACCATGTTGTGGCAATTCTTTCTGTGATGAATGTGAGTACTACCTATTGTTTAAGAATATGTATATTTCCTTAGTAAAAATCAGACGAGACTTTTTTCGAAGTTACTTAAAAAAGAGCTAGGTAGAAGAAACGTGATTGCAGTGTTTTCACTTTGTTTCGAAGACAATTTTCAAGTGCTAGTTTCCCATGTTGATACAAAATATTTTTTGTTTCTTTTAACCTTCAGGTATACGAGGAGCACTGTTGGAATCAGAAGATCATGAATGTCCGGATTGTCGTGAAAAAGAAATAGCCCCAACAACATTAATTCCTAATAGGTAAATATTTGTAATCAAATCGTGATATGCCTTTATCTCGTCGAAGGAACCCGAACAATAATATTATAATAATTCGTCTTATTTTGCATTAGTAAAGAAAAAAAATTGTTGAAGATCCGGAAGTATGAATGAGGAATATCCAATGTTGCCATGTTAAAACACAAATAGTGTAACTATAAACCATTAATATAAAAAAAAATAACGATAACATATAATATACACAATTCCTTCAAATTATGGAATTTGCAAGTGTTATTTGCCGCACTCAGAGACGACACTTAATAAAAATAAGCGATATAGGTATATCTACAATCTTCAGATAGATAACTTTAAAATGAGGTGCATCTTCAAACCGATGCGATGTGCTGAGACGGCTTGAAGAATGTCAAAAGGCAATATCTAAAATGTATGGAGAGTTAATGGTTGCCGAAAAAAAGGGACTAATTTTAATATGTGCTTAGGGTATTATTTTATACTTTATCTGTCATTTGGTCAGACGAATTACATCACTGATTTGTTTTCGTTCGATACATTTATGTTTTGAAATGCATACGTTTTCTAAGATTTATCGAAAATGTCTCTTATTATTTAAGTTATCTATTAGAAAAGGAGACTGGGCAAAGTATGGGAAGAGCGATACGGTTTTGATATTTGTGTAGCTACGATACCTCGTCTATCATAATATATTTACCTATTTGCGGTAATAAAATGAAGAATATTGATTAAATGAATGATTGGTAAGATTTATTACCTAGGTTTGATTAGTTTGCTTTATTGTATTATATACTTTTTTTAGGTTTTTAAGGAATTCGGTGTCGTCTTTCCGTAATCAAACGGGCTATAGCCGACGAATGCCTCATCGTCCTGCCGCGGCCCCCATTCAACAACACCCGCCTATCATAGGTAATTTTATTTAATTTATCTAAGTTATTTTTAAAGTGACGCATTTATTATTAACTAGCAACCCGCCCGCCCTGCTTCGCACGGTTTTTACGACTTGACAAAACATCAAGATTTCTTTATTAAGTATATGTTAGTTTAATATTAATGTATTATATACAAAGACTTTTCGTAATAAATACTCTAAATGATGGTAAAAACCGCATCAGAATCCATTGCGTAATTTAGAATAACAACGCTCACAGACAGACACGAAAAGCGACTTTAATTTAAAATATGTTTATGACTGAGAAGGTACGTCTCTTTTGCTATAACCAGCCATAATTTTTAACAACTGCTGTAGGCGTAGTGGGTAGTATTGGTTATTGCGCAATAGAAAAACCGTTTGCAGTTCAGATCAAATTATAATTTACGATCAAATTAATCACACTAACAATTCACACACTGCAGGTATACGACACAACTATAGAGAATGCACGACAGTTTATAAAGGTATTCACTGCTTGACCGCCACCGACAATGGCACCTCGATGAGTCAAATTATTGTCTAACGTATTTCCGACATACCTATAGATTACTTAGCCTTGTGTTCACCAAAATTTAAATCAACTGTTTAGATAATATATAATCATTTCTATATGTAAAATTTCCTTAGGAAATTTGACATTAACCAACTGTTTAATACGTAACCGGTGGTTTGAATCTTGTTGAACACAGGCCTGAGCATTTTTATTGTTAAGACAATATGCTTAAGGTGGAAAGGTCAGGGTAGTCCGCGAAATTTGCAGGTTGTATGTTGATCTAAATATGAGTCGCGGCCATATCAGATATTTATTTAAGTATAGAATTATAATCATAAAAATCATCAATACAACTCTCCTATTGAATGACTATTTCATGAAATCATGACATTTGAGGATTATTCTAACTTAAGGAGTTGTATTGCTGATTCTAATGTATTTCGCAGGCTACCCTGACGCATTAAAAACTTAAAGATATTTCGTTATTTCTAGAACCTCCTCCAATTGCACAAGTCCTGCCACCGCCGAGCGGTCCGGTGCAGCCTGGCTCAAGTAGTGGTGGTTAGTATTCTTTATAAATACTGTAGACTACTACTACTAATGACTTTAGAGTGTGAGACGTGATTCCTAATGCATGTTCATGTTTATTTTAAATAATAACGTGTTTTAATTTAAACTAACACCCGCATCCGCTAAGCAGGAGTGTAATTTACGGATGTGGCGTAATTTTGGTTATTAAATATTAATAATTAAATTGTTTAAAAAAAGGCAATTTTTTCGATTAGTTGTTTGAGCAAAGTGTTATTGGGTTTTTCTATCTGGAATTTCTCAGTATCAGCCCGGAGTATGGATTTGTACCCGTCCGAATTTCGTATCGTAATTTTGGATGCGCCATTATTCTGACTTAAATTCGGCGGAAATTGCCCCCCGGTTCAATTCCTATTTTCCGGTTTTTATCAGTGCATATGCAAATATTATTTTCTTGTGTAAAATAACGAATACTATAATCTTTCCAATCATTTATTTAACTTTTGACACTTAAAGTCTGGTGATGTCCAAAATTGCATTTTTACTCAACGTTTTGTATTATTTTATAGAAATGAACAGGCGTTCAAATGACTATATTATATGTATTAAAATAAATATGTACTTACTTACATTTGTCGCAGTAATTTAAAAAAAACATGTAAAACAATGAAAAAAGTATTTATTATTTATCAATAATAACTTCATAGGTCATAGACAACATCCTTGGCCAACAAAGCGACAGCCATTTTGTGTCAATCGCAACGAGACGGCCTAGCTAGTCACTACATTTCCGTTCGCTGATTATTTTTCGTACGTTGAGTATTTATATTCCTTCGTATTTCGTTTGGTTAAGTTGAGCGTAACGTTCCTCCCTGTAAGCTTCATATTTTCAAAATGCCGAAAGGTTTGATGCTTAAAGAACAATCAAGAGAGCTTGTGTTGCGGCTTCGTAACTATTTCGAACAGGAAAGTCTCAACGATGGACCTCTTTTACAAGTGACGCAAGTTAGAGACCGTTTTTCAGCAGCATTAGGTATCAGTGGCCCAACGGTGGCGAAAATAACTAAAGAAGCCTATGGCAGCAGTGGCATGGAACAGAATAAACTATCTACACCTAAGGAAAACGTCAACCCCGTAAATGACTGCAGTTGACAGTTTTGACGTTGACGCTATTCTTCGTCACTTAAAAGACTGTTATCAAAGAAAAGAGATTCCAATTTTAAAAAAAAAATAGAATCTACGAAATAGTGGTTTGTTCTTTGGTCAGAAATCTTCTTTGGCAAAGGTATTAAGGCCGCTTGGATTCCTGTATAAAAAGTGTGATAAAAGAAAAATATTAATGGAACGCCACGATATTGCCTTGCCTCAATGCACTTTTTTGAGGGAGACGAAAAAAATAGAAGACTGGTCGAATGTTTTTTTCACTGGCGAAACTTGGCTCAATGCGAATCATACGCTCTCAAAAATCCTGAACTGATGACACTGCTGCTTCCAGCTCAGCAGTACCAATAGGAAAAGGTGAACGCCTCATCATTTGGCACGCCGCGCCGGTACAGAAAGAGGATTTTTGTCAAACGCTCTTTTGGCATTTAAATAAAAAAAAACAGGAGATTTCCACAAGGAAATGAATGCTGATGTATACGAAGAGTGGTTTAGAGAAATGCTCGTATCACTCAAAGAACCCTCGATAATTTTTATTGACAATGTACCCTACCAGACTCGTCGAATTGTGGATGAATCCTTACTAAAAGTCGAGCTCGTAAAATTATTATAATCAAAGAAACGGCCTTAACGCTACGTAATTGTCGAAGTGGCATCAGAAAATGCCCATCTTCCCTTTGACTCGTGGCTTAATATGCATATTGTCTTGCGAATTCCCCCGTACCACTGTCAATACAATGCTATTGAGCTCACCTGGGCACAAGTCAAAGGGCACGCCGCGAGAAATAATACAACTCGCACCTTTCACTGCCAACAAAATGTTGGAATTACTGAAAAATGCATGTGACAATGTGACGCCTGAAAACTGGTCAAGAGTTGTCGAACGAACAAAAAAAAAAGATATTGTCGGATTGGGACCGCGATGTTATGTTTGACGATTTGTCTACTCAATAATGTTACCGAAGATTCAAGTGATGCTTCCAGTTCTATGGATAAGAATCCAACGACGACGTAGTTAATAAAAAAATAATATAAAACCATTTTGTTACTTTCACTAATAAATAATAATTTTCATTCTTTTTAAAGTACTATTTAAATTAATTAAAAAAAATATAACTATCAATCTACAATTTTGGATATAATCACGTCACGTCAATATTATTAAAAAAATCAAACTCAAAGCATTTATTTCAATTAAACCATTTACAGGCATTTTTGAATTGTCAAGGAGTCGGTCAGTCAGAAAATATGAAGCTAGTTGCCCATTCCAAAGCGTAGTAGGTACCTATGGAGAAGAACGGGCAAGAAAGTCCACGGACACTCTTTTAAATCAAAAATTTTTTACAAAAATTGGTTACATCATTCATGTTGAAATTACTTATACATGTGAGAACAATGTAGAAAGACGTGCATGATAAAAGCGTCCGTTGATATAAATTATAAAAATAAAAAAAACAATTCAAAAATTAAAAATAAGCCATGGCAGCTAAGAGATGACCAGCCCCAACTGACGGCGCCCGTTCACGACCATGACGCATGGATTAGCACCATTCAGCTCAACCATTTTGAAGGGAGCTAAATGATCCAACACACACGACACCATCAGCGAGACATCTGAGTGAGCATGACATACTCACAGCCGCCAGGGCACATTCAAGTCAATGAAAGACATAATATTACCCGGTAAATGGTAGCTCTATAGTACATAGTACTCACACATGTGCTATGCAGTTATATAATGCAAAGGAAATTGAGTTTATACAATGCAAAGATGTTCTTACAATCTTCAGCAGCTCCAACAGACTTTTCAAATGTTAATCAATTAGTTGTGGTTGTGGAGCAGGACTAGCATTGGCTCAAGCAACTTTATCAGTGATGTAATCCCCCAACTTATAATATGCCTGCCTGTAATAAATATATAATAAATAAAGTGCCCATTAAGCATTGCATTTTTTCACTACTTATTACGCGTTAACTGCATAAGCGTGTATATGTCAACAGTTAAATAAATGGTTGGAAATACTTTAATAAGATACATCTTTACATACCATATAGCAAAATAAAACAATAAACAAACCAACAGTTAAATGAAACAGTTCCAGATGTGACGAAAAGAAAGAAATTACATTTGATTCACACACTGTCCGAAATTCGGAATATATGTTAGGACACTCAGTGGCGTAACTAGGTGATCAGAGGTGCAAAGAGGAAATTGGGTTACGTGATTTCTATTTAGCCTCAAGTATTTTACAATCTTTAACACTAACATTTTTCTGCGAATCATAGCTATGTTTGATAAATAAAATCAATATTGTACAATACTAAAGCTATTAATAATAATATAATATTATCTGAAAGGTACTTTGTAGCAGTTAGGGAAATACATAATGTATGCATTATAAATGGAAAATAAGGGTACTAAAACATCTGTAACATGCAAAAGTATCTCTAAGATAAAGGTATAATTCTGAATAAACAGTGAACTGAAAATTTATATTCAACTTATATTATTGTTTTATTTAAATCAGGGACCCCAGTTAAGAATTAAGCTTTTTGAAGGGCTAAGCCGTTTATGAGGTTACCTATATCATGATGTGACTTTTTCAATGGGTTCTATGCTTGAAACCCAGTAAAAGGGTTATCTCTTCAATATGGATAACCCATTAAATGGGTTCTTATTTGAAACCCAGTGAAAGGGTTACCCACATTGTATGAGTGTTTAATCCTATCGAAAACCGTTTCAATGGGTAACCTAAATGGTCCCTGGGCTAGGGACCGTACAACCCCAGTTAAGATTTAGGCTTTTTGAAGGGGTAAGCCCCGTAAGCCGTTTATGAGGTTACCTTTATCATGATGTAACTCCTTGAATGGGTTCTATGCTTGAAATCCAGTAAAAGGGTTATCTCCTCCATATGGATGACCCATTGAATGGGTTCTTCATTTGAAACCCATTGACAGGGTTACCCACATCGTATGGGGTTTTCATTACCTGCTTAGAAAAACCCTATCGAAAACCCTTTGAATGGATAACCAAAATGGTCCCTGATTTAAACATCTTAAGTATTAGTAACACAAAACTGTAAAAATTAGTCTTCAATACAAATAATATGTTTCATTCAAAAATGTTAAGTTAAAGGTTGTATATCTCAGAGCGGACAGCAAACTGAGACTATCCCCCTTAACAACTATTGTTCTACATAATTAGACCTTTTGAACTGTATACATTTAAATATTTTTTATTGGTTGTTATTAGTTTTCGGGTACCAAATAGCCCATCCTCCGTTCATCCCCTATTTTATTCCTTTAGGAGGATAATTTTCAAAATAATCCTTCCTCAGTGCTCACTTTTGCATTATAAGGGACTCTTTTGCAAATTTTCATACGTCTAGACCCCAGCGGTGTAGGTTGTGCTGCGTTGTTTGTCGGTGAATGAATAAATTTATCCTTTTTCATTAATTGATAACATAGTGCTGCCGCTGCGCTATGTGGTCCCCTTTTTGTTAGCTAGCGCTTGTTGTCATTGCTACCACAGTTTAAGTAGTGAATTAACCAAAGGGAACCTTAGATGCTAAAGCAAGCCAAGCGAACTCAATATTTTAGCTCGCCTCAGATAAGTTAAATTCCCTTAAGAGCATTCGAACAGAACTAGGAGCTACTTTGTCGACTTGTGCAGAAAAGTTTCAGAATAAAGAGAACCTAGGCTGCAAGAGCAAGCGAAGCGAGTTCACTCTTGGCTTAAGAGGCCTACCACAAAATTGCGTTTTGACATTTCGAGCAGTCGACGCCTCACATTATGTAGCAATATGGCAGTTTTAATTACATTTATTTTGATTTATATAATTAATAAAAAAAATAAGTATTTTATTTTCTTATGAACTAACGTTTATTCAGGTATAAATTTTACGTAATAATATTAATGTAGTAAGGATAAATTCACAGTTAATTCTGAGCGTTTTTTTTTGTTTTATTACGATATTGAACGGGTATTTTTTAGATATTCCATATCTTATTTCAAAATTCAGAGGCTGCTATGAACTAAACCACTTTTCAAGAGATATTATTCTATATATTTAATTTCATTTGCTTATGTAAATAGTTCAATCCACGAGCTCGAAAAGTGCCGTCGCGTATTTTATGAAAAACTTGCGTTGGAATTTTGGCTTTATATTAATAGTAAAAAAAATATACTTACTTCTATAAACTATACTAATAACGTCGTAGGTATATATTATATACTAAGAATAAGTCTTTCAGTTTCTCAGAATAAGAACGCCCAAGTTGCCCGTTTAACGCAAAAATCACGGTCGAAATCGTGTCGAAATGTAATAGGCCTCATAATATATTATTCTAAAACCCTCTCGCCTACTGACTGGGCATGATTGAGTGATACTTGATAATTAATTACCTATAGTTGGCAATATTGTTATTTGTTTCGGAGATAAAAAAGCTCGTGCTTTTTGGTCGTATCGTTAGTGCGGAAATGATAGCATCTGTCTTAGTGTTGCGTTGGCTTCTGTATTAAAGAAGGTCGGGCCGGGGCGAGTGGGGTGTCCGGCGCTCCGTGCGGCGCGGCGGGCGACGAGTCGGATGGCTCGGCCGACGACAACATCACGCTGACCCTGCCGGCGGCACACCGCGCACACCGCGCACCTGCCCCGCCATCTTCCATCTCCGACCGCCATCGACACCCGCGCTACGGTACACAAAGCCGAGCTCGCATGTCTGCCACATATGTGCATGCTTTTATGGGGCCCTACAACCGACACATTTCTTTGACTGACTCCGCTAAATCACGTCTGCAGGTGCTTCTTTTTTAACCGATTTAAAATTATTAAACCGATTTCTTCGTTATTAATTGGCCGAATTATGTGATTCTTTTCGTGTTGAGTTAGCTTCATTATTAAGTATGTTATTAAGCTAGCCAAAATGTAAAAAATACTGGTTGCTTTTTGTTTTAAAGTTTTTTTTAATGTAGTTATTAAACCTTTGCACCTCACATCAACTACGCGTAGTTTAGCGGAGTATTGGAATGACGCCTTAATAAACATTTGTTACCTCATTCATCACCGACGATGTATACTGAATGCTATAGGAGTCCCAGTGGTAACACCCAGGTTGGATCGTTTTAGTTTGTTGCTACGTCGTATCCTATATTTTTACTATCACCGCTAGTAACATTGAACTCCTGCTTTTTTCATTCGGTTATTAATATGTTAGTAGGTGTTGAATGAAAGTATGTGGTTGCGTGACTCAGCTACATAAAACCTCATTTAAATAAGTTGTTACATTATTAGGTGCAAATGCTGTACGGGCTGTCAATTTACAACTTATTTATAATATTAGCTATACGTCACTGAGAAAGAAAACGAAAAAAAAGAAACACTGAGAAAGAAAACGAAACATAGAAAAAGTTAAAGTTTTTAAGAAAAGAAACGAATTGACGCGTTGCCAAATTAATAAATGCTAAAAGGAGGGTAACCCCTTTAACCGGTGTATTGTCCAGGAAGTCCCTCGTTTTGAGCGCTGAGTGCGAAGTCTATCAATAGATTAGTCCGGTTTCAGAAGACAATTCAAATCCTAAAAAAATCGTCGCTCGATAATGTTCCTGACGCAGATTGATGTTTCAATGAGGCAGGCATGTATTTAATCGATCCTCTAATAAATACCTTTTTTTGCTCCTAAGAATCTTATTGAACACTAATTATAATGCACCTTTTTTTGTGAACGTCAAATAAATTCAATAGGTATCATCTTTCTTTTAAACATTTTTATCAACTGTTTAATTGATTTGTACGTTCAAAAAAATAAATGGTCATCTACAGGTAAACCTTTATAAAATCAGAAGCGATGACAAGAATAATGCTCAAAAATTTATGGACCAAAAACCCAGAATCGATTAAAACGATTTATGTTTGGCAAGGTAGAGTAAACATACTATATCCCAAATAAGGAAGGATTTTTTCGAAAGTCGACCCCTATGTGAGTCAAATAGGGGATGAAAGTTTGTATGAAAAATCTTATTCCTTGAGGATTACCTCACGGAATACTTATCTAAATAAATTATAAAGTTTGTAATTATTTGTTTTTCTAAATGACCCCATCAAGGGTTGAGGCGTGTAAAAGTTTGTATGGAAGAATTTTCACGCGCTGT
Source organism: Eupsilia transversa (assembly GCA_914767815.1). Classification (NCBI taxonomy): domain Eukaryota; kingdom Metazoa; phylum Arthropoda; class Insecta; order Lepidoptera; family Noctuidae; genus Eupsilia; species Eupsilia transversa. The sequence goes on from OU611880.1 coordinate 8,313,486, forward strand.
CCGATTAACTCGAAACTCAGTATTTATACTTAAACCCGGAAATAAAGAATAACGTGTATCAGGGTTTTTTGAAAATCTACCCCTAACGGGGTGAAAAGGGGTAACCAATTTTACAGGAGAGGATTTGACTGCCTGTTTGGTCATAGTTTAATGCGAAACGAGTAGCGTATTTGCGACCTCTTATTTAAGGTCTACTTTGCTGTACATAAATTATCTTAATCGACTCTCAGTTTTTTTTGAGCATCCTCCTTTGTTTGACGTGCAGTTAAATATTTTAAATAAGCTCGTAAAAATATTGAAAAATTCGACGTTCGTATTTTTACTTATAAATAATAGTATGTACTTTCAAAATAAATTACAACTGACACTGACACTGAAATATATTTCCGCGTTCTTTGGTTGGATATTTGGGAGAGTTAGTCATAAGAGCAAGTCACACCTAATATTGTTACACTATTTATAATATTATCTCACCTTTTAGCAAAAGGTGCATGTAATTTATTTAATATTTTGTTTTTTTTGTTTCAGGACCACCACCTGGCTTAAAGCCTCCTGGGATAGACACTCCACCAACAATTCCTATGAATGTAAGCTTTCAATAGTCTACTCCAGAGTACCAAAAGTTCTCATAATAAATGGTGAGGTTATGAATGAACTTATTCTTTTTAGATGCCGAGAATTGAAGAGCAAAGAGCCAGTACGCCAACTATTGATGAAAGGAGAGATCCCATGTCTTCCCAGGTATTTTATAAATGAGTTCCGAATTTTTTTACTAGCTGACCCGACAGACCAAATTCAATAGTGAAATGAATACATAAATCCCACAGAAAAAAGGACGTTCAGATTTTCACGAATTTTGAAATTATCCGGGAAGCTTCGCTATTTTTCTTTCCATAAAAACCTAATTCGGACTATTACGAAAATTTTAAAACAAAACAGCCAAATCGGTCCAGCCGTTCTCAAGTGATGCGCTCACCAACGAACAGCATTTTTTTATATACCTAGATTTAAACATTGAGAATACAAATTGATTAAAATCAACATTTTCTGACAATCACAACGCGTTTCAGCATTCCTCATCAAGTATTTCGTTAGTCGAAAATATCATTTCTACTGTTGTGACTTTGTGTGACTCACCAGACACATCATTTGAAAACAAATTAAATGAAGAATAAAAAAAACAGAACTGTCTGTGTGTAGCAATTAACAAGAGCAATGAACTATGTTTATTGTGCCCTGTATTATTGCGCTGATTGATAAGCGTTGATACATTTTGGTTGAATGGTCCGCTGGTTAAGGCCTCGCCTCAAATCCGGGCGAGTCCAGTTGTGACTTTTTCAATTCATATGTACTTTCTAAGTTTACAACACTGACAACACTGACATCGGTGAAGGAAAAACATAGCCCATCGTGAGTGAGTTTCCTTGCGATTTTTTATTCCTTGATGTAATAAACATGAAACTTCGCACAAATACTTATCTAAATAAATGATAAAGTTTGTTTGTTTGTTCTTTTCTAAATTACCTCCAAAAGGTGGGTTAGGGGGGGGTGTCAAAGTTTGTATGGAAGAATTTTAACGCGCTGTCCGATTAACTCGAACCTCAGTATTTATACTTAATACCGAAAATAAAGAAAAACGCGTATCAGGGATTTTCGAAAATCTACCCCTAACGGGGTGAAAAGGGTTTAACCAATTTTACAGGAGGGGATTTAGCTGTGTGGTTTAATTAACTTGAAAATTGGTGTATCACCTATAACATAAAAGTCAAATAAAGGAAAAGTTCCCTTAGGATATATAACCCGAATTAACACATATACATACTTTACACATACTTTTAATCCCGGTAGTACGTTCCCGTGAGATATTTTCCTACAAGCACGCGGTCGAAGCCGCGGGCAAAAGCTAGTATAATATAAGTCGCCAATCCGCCTTGAGCAAGCCTCGTGGTTATAAATACTCGTGCCTTCTCTGCATGAGAACCAGCCTATTATATAATTATATTATTATAAGTGTTTTGTGTGTCCATGAATAAATAAATGTTGGATACCGAGCCTCAGCTTAATTTTCATATGTCTCCTTTTCAAGTGCCATTATAGGGCATTTCCATGTTCAATACGTTAAAAGCATTAACAAACATGCCAATCCGTAGTCAAGCCAGATTCCAATAAAAAATTGTCATAATCTATAGTTGACAGTTTTTGAGAAACCGATTAATAATTTTCCTTCTGGTCTATTTTCCAGAAATTATGAATATGTTAGCGAAAGCCTAACTATTAATGAAAAAAAAACATAAATTTTAATAAACAACGGAACCCTGAGGGTCTTTACACATGCATACGGTTGCCATCTAAACGGCGCGGTGCCGTGCCGTGCAAGCGCTTTCACATGCATTGTATGGATGGATCTAATATATTCTCTCACGTATGACATGAAGTCGACGCTGACGACGTCGATACAATAGGAGTAAGGCTATATATACTTTTTCGTTCCATTTAATAATAAAAAACTACCAACGTCTTCATCTGGTACTACGATAATACTGCGACCGCCGCGCCGCTGTGGCCGGGCGACCGTGCGTATGTAGTGTACATGTGAAGGCGCTTTCACATGTACACTGTTTACGCACGGTCGCCCGGCCGTTTAGACGGCAATCGTTTGCATGTGTAAAGGCCCCTATATGATCACTTCGTTGTCCGTCTCTCCGTCTATCTGTCAGTCTGTCAAGACCCTTTTTCTCAGAAATGCGTGGAGGTATCAAGTTGAAATTAATATTAATAAAAAATAAATATAATACGTAGGTCTATGGTTCTTTGGAGCTCTCAAAAATCAATCTTCTAAGTCAACGTCGACGCAATAAAAAAATACGGCCATTTATGCGACTTACTTCGATACTCGCAAATAAATCAAAACTCGTTACTTCCCCGGGTACTTTCCGCTGACCTAGAATCATGAAAGGCAAGAAGCACGCCACATTTGACGTACAAAATGTACAAATCTCACGGTACAAGTAAAGGAAAAAGTCTGATAATAGTTAAATTTTAGTTTCATCACATTAAGAAAAAATGCGATTACAAACTTACATTTGCAGTTGGAGAATTGACCGTATATCGATGTATATGAGAACATGTTTTTTTAACTACAATGTTAAGTTGGTTTTTGGGATAAACTCATCCCAACTACAGAATCCTTCATTGTGCGTGGTCCGACACGCACTTGGCCGGTTTTTATAATTCAATTAAATATGGTGTAACTTCATTTACTGCTTCTGTCGGAATATTATATATTCAGTAGCCTTAATTAACATGGATAATAAGTATTCAAAAAATAATATTCAAAGCAGATAAATAATTATTTGTTTTAATATTTACTTTGAAAGTCAATTTTAGTTGATCATTTCCTAATTTTTTATGTGCCTAGTCAAAATATGACTGAATACTGCTAATTTAGTAGACTAACAATGAACACTGCCACGTTGTGCAAGAGGGACACACTACCAATCAGTGTTGTTCCTTTCAAGACCATTATGTTCGTCTATTGGTAATGGAATAGAAACTTTTTCTCTGACATATAAAGTTTGTTTCTATTTACAATTTATTGGTAACAGTCGCACAGTGTTCCATTTGATGTAAAAATTCCCTCTGCTGTTTTTGGTATTTATCGATCAAGGGATGCATTTATAATGCACGAGTAAAACACCCACGTGTCCATTTCAAATACATTTTTTTTGAAATCATGGTGATCTTTTCATTTAAAAAATTAAATTAAATTCTGAAAACGTAACTATCCAAGATATTTATTTTATATAAATATAATCTGATAGAGCATCTTTGGGCGCATATTTTCCAGTTTTTATTTTTGGAAATTCACTTTCGAATACCGTGATATTTTTTTTCTTCAGTTTTTATTTTTTTTCACCCTAAAAAACTCAAAAGTGCGACTTGACACTAGCACAGAAATATTGCTCGTAACATAGCCTATCACTGATAAAAAAAAACACGTTGCACTATCGCGGTTTTCGGTCGGTGATTTAAATTATCATTATTTGCATTTAGTTGATTAAGATCTTACTTATATTCACCCTTTTCCACCACCCAAGTCTGCATCCGCATAAGCTGATGCGAGATCCCTGGTATGTATGTATGTCTATTTCATTGACACGCTTTTTAGCCTAAACGGCTTGTAGGATTTTAACATATGAGGTGTCGTTAGATTCATATTAATTGTGGGAAAGACATAGGGTATATAATATTTATTATATATTGCATCTGCAAACACAAAAAAGGGAGGGGAATATTTGTTTAAAAAAAATAAAAAACCCGAATGCAAAAACACATCCTTAGGTAACTCAAAAGAGAAAAACAAGCATTGATCTTTGTTTCTTGTAAGGCATCGCAGGCGGGAACAAACCAATAACCTGGAATATGGTGTAACTTTGCTTTATTTCTACGCAATTATTTCTCAAAAATATTTATTTATATAAAATCCTTGACAAAATTTAAAACCATAAGGTATTTTCTTACTGTCAACCTATTATTTGGTGTTTTTTGAGTAAGAATGTAGAAAATCGGTCATATTTTATATGCACATGTATTGTATTTGCAGGTAGTGTTCAATCGCGGACCCCCACCATTTATGCCGGGCCCACTACCGTCACGGCGTTATAAGTAAGATATGTTTTGTACATAGATAAAGATATTCCAATTTAAAATTGCGCCTTCCTCCACTGCTTGTTACATAAGTACACATTGTACTTGCATTGTGTGTATAGAAAATTGACAGGAGTACCGCGAAATTTATATTAGATCTATACTTTTAAGTACTTGTTCGGTATAAGATACAATATTAACAGATTATATCGTGTATTTTACCAGTTCACCATTCGGCAGAACATTGGGACCTGGGGGCCCGCGGCCGTACAACGAGCGTTATCCTTCGGAACCTTACCAGCCTCCTCCGCCTGGAATAAAAGACTCGCCCACTAACGGGTATAGTATTAAAATAATGTATTATGTTTGCTCTCGCGGTTTTAACATCGAATTGGAGACTACAGTCGTGATTTGTTTTTTCTACATTGGTTTTTCATTTTAATATAATGTATATCCTGGTATTCTACTTTGTTTCAATTCATGAAGTGCTCCAACGCTGTAAAATATTTTCGTCTAGTTAAAGTTATTTTTGAAATTTCGTTGATATTTTCATTCACTAGTTAATTAAAGACGGTCGTCTCCCTCGATGGATAAAACCCGCTCAAAGACCACTTCGGGCTACATTGTTCGGCTAAGGACCGTTGCATATTATGTTGTCGTAGGCACGGCGAGGACCCTCTCGAGGCTTTCAACCGAATGATTCGTGAGAAAGAGATGCGGGCAAAGCGGCGAGAGGAGGAGCGCAGACGAGCGCAGTCCGGCTCGCGCAGCACGCGCTCCCGCACGCCGCGCTCGCCCCGCTCGCAGCGCTCACCGCGTTCCCCGCGCTCCCCGCGCTCGCCACGCCCACCCCGTGCGTCTCGCTCGCCACGCCTACCACGCTCGTCTCGCTCGCCCCGCCTGCCACGTTCGCCCCGCTCGCCCCGCCTGCCACGGTCGCCTCGCTCGCCACGTTCACCGCGCTCGCCGCGTCTCCGACCCCGTAGTCGAGGTTCCAGCCGTCTCCGGTACTCTAGGTTCGTTGATAGTCCTCATTTTTGCACGTTCTACTTGAATAAAAACGTTGGTTTATGTTTGTTCATCGTCTTGCTTCATATTTATATGCATGTGCTTGCTTATTTTGTATGCATTTGTTGTTGTGCAGTGTTTGTAGTCGCTTGTCATTCTTCCCCGACCTTTTTTGAACTTGAACTTTAAAATATTCATATCAAAACTTTTAAAGGCAAAACGTAATAATAAAACACTGTCGAAATTATAAGTCGACAACCGATGAAATATGTTTATTAGGAAGTCTGGCTGTAAATGATTTTAATTTCGCGTTTGTTTTATTTTCGCGTTTTATAATGTGAATTGAGTATCCATATCCATTGAGTTTGCTAAGCAACTGCGCTGCGCGTTGTCAGGAGCCGAAAAGATATCACCCGGAAGAAAATCTTTTTTTCTTCAATATTATATATTTATGTTTACTGGATTTTTTTAAAGAACACGTTTTAGGGTGATGCGCTAGGCCCGGATATTCAAATGTTATTATTATTATGTTATAAATCAAAATGTTATAGTATCAATGTCAGATTGTATGGTAAAAATAATTTGACGGGCCCAATTCAAATTTCCGATCTCTTCGATCTACACCAGATTTCGATTTACTCTTCATCTTTTCGATTTACACCAGATTTCGAACGAAGTATGATCAATTCCTGGCCGAAGATATTTTAGGCCATGACAAAATATAATGTGCTTTTTATGTTGTGTGCAACGTTATTAGTGGATCTAAACTGATTGCTCATGTATTGGCGGCCTTTAGATCTGCAATATTATGTGAATAATGTAGTAAAATACTACTCCAATACTTCTCTTAACTCTCACAACGTTAGACCAGACAAACAGAATTTTGACTTACGTAATACCTTCATTTATCGTAATCTCACCATATTGTCATTTTTATATTACAGATCTCGTTCCTTATCACGCGGGCGGCTGCGACGGTCGCCTTGGTCGCCGCGACGTCGGCGAACTCGCGAGAGGACATTGTCACTGACGAGGTCAGTATCTAACTCTGTAGTATCTAATTAGACCTACACGCACATCGACTCATCGGGCAAATCCGAAATAAATACCCAGACTAACAATAAAGTCCAACTATGTCTCTCATTAAAAAAATTGTAAAAATGTTGAACTCGGGAAAATAGAATTAGGCTTCGTTTGGAACTTAGGACATTGTTTATTGTTGTTTATTATCAAATGAATATTTTTCAGATTTTGTAATATTTCAGTGACTCGTTTTCATACTCGCTTTCGTACCTCAGTTTAGTGAATGATTGTTTCGTATCAGATCGCCGTCCCCGCGTCGCCGGCACCGCTCGCCGCTGCGCTACCGCTCGCCGCTGCGCTCGCCGGCGCCGCGCTCGCCTCTGCGCTCGCCGTTGCGGTCGCCGCTGCGCTCGCCGCTGCGCTCGCCGGTGCGCTCGCCGCTGCGCTCTCCGCCGCGCGAGCCTGTGCGTTCACCACTTCGTCCACTCATGCGCTCGCCGCCGCCGCCGCGCAATATATCTCCACATCGGTGAGTCTTATGACCATATGATCGATCTATTTAAATTTACTTAACTTAGATTTAAGTTGTGTAGACGAACTAAGTGGATGAATGAGGGTAAAATATCTTTTAATAACTTCAAGATGTCCAGCCCATATTGTAAAACGTTTCATCGAAAGGATTCGAGTTTGTGTGTTGAATGTCATTGAAATAGAGATTTAGATCATTGTTTTTTGTTGACAGATATGCTGGTGTTTACGACGAACTGTTGTCTCCGCCCCGACGTACTGTTGAGCCGCCCTACGGAGCCAGGTACGATTGTAACAGTCTAAATAGTGTCTTCATGCGCCCTTTAACGACACCTAAGAGAATAATGCGTTTGTTCGTTGACGTTATGAAATTGCTGAGCGGATTGAACCTGTGTTCGCGTTTCAGTGTGCAAACTTGGTCAGAACCGCATATCGCGCTACGTATTTTAAATTGTGTTAACGTAAGCTGTTGAAATGTTATTACTTGTTTAATGTATGGCATTTTCATTAAGCAAATAAAATAGGTTTATTTACTGAGAATTTGTTGGTGCGATGTAAATAGGTTTTTCAGCATTGTGGTAAGTATCATTATGCAAAAGATAATAACAAAAGTTGTTAACACGGTTGAGTATCTTTGACGTCAATTTAACTCCGAAGCTGTAATAAAGTAATTTAAGGTTCTTGTTGTTAATGTGATAAATGTGATTTTATTGTAAAACACGATTTCAAGCATTACATTATGCATAACTTTCTGAACATACGTTCGACTTTTTAGAGGCTTAGTATTAATCAAATGATACATTACGGAAATTCAAAGTCAATGCTGCTTGAACTCGTCTGTTTATCAAGCAATGTGTATCTGACACTGACTGAAGCTATTGAATAATGTAAAAATAAGATGCTTTAGGTATATTTGGTACAGTCAGCCGTACGTCAATGGTAACAGTGACTTTGACAGCGCCTTTATTCTGTATCGGTTAGGGCTGTTTTCGTATTTCAAGTGTTACTGACGTGCGGGTGACTATTTATCTCATATTTCTAGAATCTGTAACGGTCCGAAGTTAGTTTTAGGATGAAATGTGCTCTGAATACGGCGCCCCTTGAGAAGTGGAATACACAAGGTTGCGATATTTTTTTGTTTTTAGAAAGTCATGCAAGTTTGAAAAGGTTTTTTTTTGGTTGATGGCATACATAGCCGACTAGACTATTATGGTAGGTGCATCTGATTTTCATCTACACATTATGGTATTCACAGAAGCCGCAATAGTTTTTACAAAGAACATAGGATATAATAGCGAGTGAAGCTAGCTCGAAAATATTAGCCCCTCGGATAGGGTAGATTTTGTTTTCTATCCTCATCATCATCATTTCAGTCATCAATATAGGCCTCCCCCAAGCGTTGCCACATCGGCTGGTCTTCTTTTTTCTCGTATCCAACGGATTCCTGCGGCCTGCACAAGGCCAACGGTCCACTTTGTGGGCGGCATACTGACGAGGAACGTTTCAGCCCTATTGGTCATCCGTTCTGCAAGCAATGTGCCCTACTGTCATTTGAGTTTGCTAATTCTTCGGGCTATGTCGGGTACCTTGAAGCATATAGAAATAGGAGTTACTTTGCCATAAATTTTAGCATAGCAAGCCTGGGGTAGGTTAGATTTTAATTGGACCCTTTATGCAGAAATAAAGTTACTTGGTCGAATTACACAGAAAAGTTTCAAGAATTAAGAGTAGCGAAGCTGCAATATTAGAACTGCAGAGCTCGAAAATATTAACGCCCTGCCTCGGATAAATTAAGATGCCAGCAACATGTTACCTTTTCCAAATAAAACTTACGTGCTCGAACTTTTAGCAACCCTGTGTATCCCTAGTTGCCTGTTAGGCGCAAGGAGCGCCTAATTCATCCCAGCCCCTGACAAATTTTATCAATCGATCATGCGCCAATCCACCGGGGCGTCAAACCAGAGGCAGGCGAAAGTTTAAAACAGAAGGCCTTTGTTTTAAAAATTCAAAGGAAATCGAGTTTTGCGGGGCGCCTTTGTGGCACAGTTTTATCATCGTCTGTCATTGCTTTGCTGACAGGTAAGTGAAGTGCTAGACGAGCTGATGCTGTTTCTACAACCAGCCAATGAATACAATACACAATGCTCTCAAATAAAGGCGGCGAAAAGGGGATGGAAAATTTCAAAAATAAAGGATTTTTTCTTACATATTTGAAAACAGAGGCGCTCCTCTGCCTCCGGTTCCGCGCTCCCTCTGTTTGGCCCCCGGAGCGGCCGCTCCCTTCGCCCTGTGGAAGAACTAGCCCTGTATAGACTTACTTTATGTAAATAAAACTCTTATGTTGTTGCCCCAATAACTTTTATGTTTTCATAAGTTGGAGCGCAAGTTGGAGCGAATTTTTGTTGCTCGAATTGTTAATTTAATGTGTAATTTATATTTGTGTCTTGACATTTTTAGTCAGCGACAAAGATAATTTTGATTGTTTTATTTATTTGGATTTTATGGACTATCAACGAACCTAGTTATTGTTTTAAATATCACAATAATTTTCTTCTAAATATTCTATATTCTACAAGAATTTGTTAGTAAGTTACAAATAGCAAGTTATTATTCATAATCACTTCTGACAATTAGACAATGAAGAGTGTATCTACTTTTGTTGCTGACTAGAACTAACGTTTCTGTAAATCGATGATCGCGTAATCGCGCAATACACGTCGTCCACGACGCTACTCAAAAGTAAACAGAAGGCCAATTCCTGTAAATAAAGACTTTCAAGTCGCAATCTCATATCAGCGACAATCAATGTTAAAAATGTACTACATACATAATTTTGATCTTGAGATTGAGTTTAGAAAAATGTTCTTTATTAAAAATAAGGGAAATCATCATTATGAAACCAGAATGTCACAGCATAAGTATTTCAATGTCTGTCCGTACACGACGCAACCAATCACAGACTAGTTAAAATACGTTTAGAAACAATTACCCGAATCAATTATAATCTTTCCAACCATTTATGTAATTTTTGACAGCTAAAGTGGCAAATTGCATTTCTGACTCGATTTCTAAAAATTTTTTTCACTTTGGTTTATAATGTAAGTCAAAAGTATATTACTTATAGTCCTTTGAATAAATGGTAGCCTCGTACGTAGAACGAATTACTCTTAAATTAATTATTGAAATTATAGGGTTTTGTACAGACAGAACTTTTTAAAAGAACTTTGAAATTTTTCATTAAATTGCAATACTTTAATCCATACTCTAAATGAGAAAATCGCTTTAGAATTTTACTTAGTGTTGACATATTTTTGCTCCTGACTGTACAACTCAGCGCAATATTACTAATTAATTTATAACTTTAATATTTACTAACCGGTTCTGTCGGTTTTTAGTAGCGTCGTGGACGACTTGCCTACGACATCACGTTGCCTAGATCATCAAACTCATGAAAAGATCATTAAGCGGCTTATTGCAGTCTATTGCGTTGGAATAAATATTGATACTATTTATTTATTTTTCTTATTATTATAATAATTGTCGAGATTCATGCAAAAAAAATCAGACTTTAGTCGATGTTTGAAAATTTCAACAATAAAATCATATTCGACCATCGGCATCGTCCTTATTTTTGCATGACAATTTTGTGTTCCATCTCCACATAAACTTTTACAAGATAGTTTAGGAGTATCTTTAAAATATTATTGTTTTTACATTAATGAACAGTGGTGAATGTTAAACACAGTAGAGCTCAATAAAGGTCCTTTGGTATTTTCATTTGCATTTAATGGCATCTAATTGGCAAATATTTGTCGCTCTAGCAGACCTTTACCACCTTATTCTTAATTATGCTTATAACTAAAATAATGTTCTATGCTATTGCCCTTTTACTACAGTGGCATTAAGACGAAGAGAACAGGAATCATTTAGGCTATAAGAAGTCGTTTTTTTATGAATAAGATGGGCTAACTGGTGCCTACTAATGCAGTAGTACCAATGTTAATCGTGTCTGACTTTTGTTCTGAACTGTTGTTGTAGTAGCACTAATGCTTTTGGAACTTACTTTCTGACTAGTATGTGTATCAGAAGTCGGAAACAAAATAAAAATACCTTTAACTATATGTCTTATTTTAAAAACAAATACAATCGCAACAATCACATTGATTCCAACAGTCTCGTCATGTTGAGATTGTTGAGACAGATTGTATAACAAGTTTAGTTGCGGCAACACCAGGTAATAAGAATATATTTTTCTAAAAGTTAGGGGTGCTACACACACATATTTGGGTCGGTATGATTTGGCACAGCCGAGCGGGAAAGTCTTATATACAGTATGTTAATTAAGGAAAGGCCTTCCCGTTAACCCGCAATATAACAGCGTCCAAAGAGGCAAAAAAAATAAAAATTATATGATTTTGTGTTTCAACGTGGAAAGACAAGTACTACAAGTGAGCGTGTACAGATTGTTTCTTTTACGTATCAATTTAATGTTATTTGGGAATATTTTATTATAAAAATATTGTTTTTCTTTTTATCATAATTTTTGTTACCATATATATATTATATTGATACTAGCGACCCGCCCCTGCTTCGCAGTTTTTACGACTTGAATAAATATCGACATTTCTTTATTATAATGTAAACTTAATATTACTGTATTATGCATAAACCTTCCGCAATAAATTCGCTAAATGATGATGAAAACCGCAGCAAGAAGATCCGTTGCGTAGAAAAGTAATAGGGAACTTGAATTTATAACATGTAATACGTTCGAGAAAAGGCCGCTCGGCTTAGCAGCAAACTTAAAAAAAAAAACAAGTTATAAGTGCTAATTTTTTTGTAAATTATGTTTTGTATCGCCCATTTCAAGCAATGCACCTAATTAACTATCATCCCCTGTATATATAAAATACATTTACGTTGCGCGGGAAAATAAAGCGAATAAAGGCCAACGCAGACCGGGACGGGATAGCAAAGGATTTTGTCGTCAGTCAGCGCACGCTAGCCACTTAGATACCGCGGCATTCCAGCGCCTTGCCACGGCATGCCACGGCGTGCCGCGGCACGACAACGAAAATGGAGTACATCCCCCGCTTCTCTACCGCCTCACCCCGCGGTATGTCACAACGAGCGCCGGCGTCCTCGGCATGCCGTTGCCTACCGCAGTACGCCACGGCATCCCGTTGCGGGAGCCCGTGGCGTGTCTTTCAATGCCGTGCAATGAAATCCCTTTTGATGCCACGGCATCATTTATGTTGTATTTCTATATCGATACGTTTGATTGAATGTCCATTGGTAAAAATTTAAAATCCCTTGCCATGCCGTCCCGGACTGCGTAGGCCTTAAAATAGATATTATCAGTTGACAGTTTGACATTGACAATTATGGCAAAAGTTAATGTAAATATAGTATCAGACCAACAAACCAATAGAAATAGACCAACACACATTTAAAGCTTTTCCGATTCACTTTAGACATTGACAGAATGGTCGATATTGGCTTTGTTTGCCATAATAAGAAATAGAATTGAACACACTTTTATAAGAACAGTAGGAAAGGATATTAATAGTGTTATATTTAAAAAAATACCAGCCTATTATTGTCTCACAGCAGAGGCGTCTTCTCATACAGAGAAAAGATAAATAAAAATAACGAAAGATTGAAACTAAATGACGACAATCGATTAGTATAAAATATCATCATCTTCCTGCCCTTGTCTCATATTACTTATATTTAACATTGTCCCCTGTTAAGCGTCACGCTATGATTCCCTTCACCTTTTCTTTCATATCGTTCCTAACACAATCCATCCGTCTTTTCTTTGGTCTTCCTTTCCCTCTCCATCCATCAACATTTATATTCATCACTCTTTTAGTCACATGCTTTTCATCCGTCGTCATCACATGCCCATACCAAGCCAAACGATTTCTTTTCAAGTTTTCTGACAATTAATTATAATTATAAGTGTTAAAATATAAAAACTCAAATCGAATCTCATTATTTTGCCTGGCAACATTCAGTAATATTATTTGTCGTTCATGGAGCAATTCAGTAAGTTGAATTCCCACTTAAATACAGTTATTAGTTGAAACCGTTGCATACATAGTGGGATACTATTAATATCCTTAGCCTAAAGGGCTTAGCGTGTGGCACGAATATTAAGACCATATTATGTTAGATTTTCTTTTATCATGATTTCATCGAGATGAACACCTAATAATAATGCCGCCTAATAATGTTGCTGTAGTTTTTTTTTTTACATGTGTTATATTTAATTAAGTAAGCGTAGACTGAATAACTGTGATAAACTTGAATAAAAAATGTATTGACATACTATTGCTTTTTATTTCTTATTATAGGAATTATATTGTTGTTAGGTTGAATACTTTTAGTCTTACTTGTTGTGTATTGATGATTAAGCTGGGATACGTAAATTGTATTAAATTGTTTTTTTATTACTTGTTAGTGTTTATTCATGTAAATCTAGTATTATATTACTTAAACACGATAACCGCACGGGTCGATCCATCAGGTTAAGCTACGCTTGGTGGGGTTGGTCTGTAGATGGGACGATCTTTACATACCGAGACACCTCCGTGCCTCGAAAAGCACGTTAAGCCGTTGGTCCCGCCTGTCATTCGTGGATCATTGGCAGTCGTTACGGGTCGTCCGAAGCCCGAAAGTCTGACAACCAGTCTTACCAAGGTGTATCGTATTACCAGTCCTACCAGTCTTACCAGTTACTGGGTTGTGGAGGTCAGATAGGCAGTCGCTCTATGTAAAATATTCAGCTGCATCCGGTTAGACTGGAAGCCAACCTCAACTTAGTTGGGAAAAGGCTACGCAGATTTTTTTTAAGAAGCGTATGTAATTAATCAAGTTATTGTTATAGTATAATTATTTAATTTTGTTTATATAAATACAAGTTTATTTATTAAAATAATTCCTCTTGTAAGTTATGTTTTCCATTCCTCTTGCAACCAATGACTGAATTGTGTAGGTTGGCATTTTATGTACCTATTGCCATAATAATATTGTAATGATATTTTTCGGTAGCTGGGTTGCCCCAACTTAAAAACTCTGTACTATAAGATGGTTAAAGAAGCTGGTTTTATGTGTCTTCAGATGATATGTGGACAACGTGTAACGGTAAAGGTTAATTGCTATTAATATACGGACATATCAAGTGCATGAATTCTTAAGATGATAACAAACTATGTGGCAACATTTATTTGGGATTTTTTAATGACAACAGACGCCAACACAGTAGCAGTCGCTAGCACATTGTTCTCTAGTTAGGAGAAACTGACTGAGTGACATATCAGCGCATAGCCCATCACTGGGACTGGGAAAGTGTGCATAAGGGTTCCTTTTCTAATGTAGTCGAGCACTAAGATGGGGTTTTGGAAACTCGATCTTTAAAGGGTGAAAAAGGTAGTTTCGTTTGAATTTTGGAATTTAGGAGGGTTGGAATTTTATTCCATGAGTTAATAAACATGGAACTTGGTACGAATACATTCCTAAATAAATAATGAAGTTCGTCATTGTTAGTTTTTAAAACTACCCCTCAAAGGGTTTTTAGGGGGTTTAAAAGTTTGTATGAAAGAATCTTCACGCGCCGTCCAATTAACTCGGTATTAATAATTTTTACAGAAATAACGAATTAAAGGGTTTTGGGTTTTCCGAAAACTGACCCTTAACGGGGAACATGTATTTCAGTTGGTAGGGTAGTATTATACCGCGTGGCTTGATTAACACAAAGTTTGTGTCAAAATATTTTATTTCACATAAACCCACATAGGCACTTATGAAATGTCAGAAGCTATGTTGAGGGTTCCAATTGGTCGTTTACTATGGAAAAATGCCCGCAAAAAACTCCACGGTTACTCTTTTAAAAATAAATGGGTTTTTACAATTTCAGATTATAGTGTGAATAGGTATAAGAGGACAGTAGTAGTATAGGCCTGTCAACAAGTACCAGATACAAAATAGAAAATGGTCTATAATCAACAGTCTGTTAAGCCTACAACGTTCTCACATACAAAATATAAAGTATTAATAAAATGAAAACCTATTTAAACCAAATGACATGGTTGTCACTACAACTTTAACCAATCGAATGAATATCCTGTATGCCACGAAAGCCACTAATAAATAGTTGGAATTAGAATTGTAGGTATATAATGTCAAATAATGAAAAGATATATCAAGGAAGTACTTATGTAAAAAAATAAAAATAAGGTTAACATCGTAATTTGAGAGCAGTTGACCTACATAATCTAAAAATTAAATGGTGATACACATGTTTAAAGATTTTTCAATAATCAATCCCTTGTTAGGAAGAAAAGGAATACAGTTTATATAAGAAAATTATTTTTCCATTGTGATCTTGAACTTGAAAAGTGGCCAAAACACTTATCTAAATGAGTAATATAGAATGTGTAGATCTTTAAATTTTTGAAATATAATAAAAAAAATTAAACTAACTTTGAAAGGGCCCTTTCAAAGTTAGTTTAAAAAAAAATAGGGGTGTTCAAATTTGTAGAAGAAATTATGAAATCTATGAGGACGAAGTCGCGGGCGAACTGCTAGTTTATGATTAAAATTACTCAGAAACTCTTCTTCTCTTCTGTATACACGTATACCACCGTTGCACATGGTAGGTTGAGGTTTTGTTGTTTGGGCTACTGTACTAAAGTATAGATCCAGAGATCTATACTTTAGTAAAGAAAATATTTATATTAGTATCTGGTTAAAAGTAATAATACGTTATCGTTTGCAAGCTTTAAATTATGTCCAATCTGGTCGGTGTAAAGTCCCAAACAAGTATTATTGACAACGCAGACGACAGAAATTTTGAGTAAAAAATTTGTTACCGACAAGTTGGGGCCAAAAAAGTCTGTTGTTTGCGTAGTATAATATTATTATGAACGCCTTATTTCATTAATTTTATTCGATTTGAAAACACCAACAAGTTGCAATACTGTAAGCGTATTACGATTTCTGACCGTTTTAAATAATGCTTTATCCAATAAGTGTTAGCAAAACGACCATAAATGTAACCATTTTATGAACTTACTAAACTTCATTGTATGATGTTTTATAAATTATAATGGGGGCAGTATACGCGAAACGAGGTTAATAGACAGCGCCACTTGCATCACGTTGCATTTAACGTTTACTAGTTGTCCAATCGCAAGAAACGAATGGTATAGTCAGCCTCAAAAAGATGTATACATCGACAAGAATCCATTTGATTGTCTACAATCTTTGTTCCATATATCAATATGTAGCCACAAAACATATTACACATTGGGTAATTAATTGCAGCTACTCATTGTCGAATATTATGAAACGCAATCTGCAATCGCAATGTGAGCAACCAAATGAATTCTTGTTGATGTACGTATTCATCAACAAGAATTCATTTGATTGCTCACATCTTGCGTTTTTGAGACTGACTGTACGCTGTATTCGAACATTCGAAAGCACTGATGCAATAAAGTGTACATTTAATCAAATCATTACGAAAATATATGTTAAAATACATTTAGTTGACGTGTAATGTTAGTTTACTGTTAGTGCTGCTAGCGCTTCTAGTGGTAAAACTTGGCAGTGTACTCTCCCATTTAGTTAAGGTATAAAATAAATATACAAAGATGATTATTCGATTATTAATTTGTTTAAAGAATTCTCTATTGTAAATCTCGCTTATGCGAGCGAATGTTGTTGTTTGTTTGTTTTTGTAAGTATATAATTATTATAAAATGGGTAATTATTCATCATAAAATCAACAGTATATAGAGAACAACAGTAGTTTGTTTAGATCAGTTCCATTAAAATCTATGTAAAAAGTTGAACTGTATTGACACACTGTATGACTATGAATGGATAATTGGATATAGGCTCCCTGTGCTGTAATGTTTGCCATTAACCTGATGACGAATGCCCAGTTCTTAGTCTTAAAACCTCCGGCTGCCAAAATGGTTCCTAAAATTAATTCCGGAGGTTGGGGATGGTGAGATTTCTTAACAAATTAGCATAATATTAATTCGTACTTACTTTTATTTCTTCTTGTTTTATTTTATGGACTCTTCAAAGATAAATTTGCCATTAAGACATTAAGAATTGGGCATAACTCACGTAAAATAAATTATATTGTATAAATGATTGTATTGATGTATTTAATGTGGCTCAGTTTTTCGTTATAAGTAGCAAGTGCCAGATATGCTTTGAAAATATCGAGAAATTATTAAAAAAGTGTATGTTACGAGGTTTAAGTATTTTTTTTGTTAAGGTGTTCCAAAGCATTTTTTTATATGATTGTAATTATATCATGTACTTAACGAAAAATATTCTTTTCATTTAAATAGTTCAGAACTATTAAATTGTTACTTTGCTATTTTAAAAGGCAGCTTCATCTGAAATACTTTTCTAGTGAAGAAGATGACTCCTTATCTCTCCAAGATGCTGAACGATTTCGTCCGCAGGCCAGGGATGGCTGCTACACCAGACTGCGGGTAAACTTAATTTCAATATGAAAAGGAATGTTGTGTGTTATGTATTTATACAGGAATTTTACAATATAATATTACAGCCGAGGCCCTGCAAAATGGTAACAAATCTTACGTCAAAATTTTTCCAATGTCTTATTCAATATATATGAACATGGTATGTTCCAGGTTCGTGCTGGTTGTGTAATTGTTCGCTAGTGTGTAGACTTAGTTGCCGATTTCGAAAATGTAATCGACTTAGAGCAGGCCATGTAGTAATATTCCACAAAGAAGTCATGGGACGACTGCAGAATCGACTCAAATCGTTATATTTTAATAGCGCTATTTAAAATGAGACGCCAATGATATTCTAAGAAAAAATATTTTTCTGCTCGCCCAAGAATTTAATTGTTACTCAGTAGTCTATTCACTTGTGCCCAGTTCACAGCAGTTATGCGGAAGGCGAAAAAACATAGGGCACCGTATCTGAGTACATAAATTTCAATATTAATGTCAAAGAAATAAGTTCTATAATAATCGCAGACATTGTCTGCCTTAATTAAACTTTCTGTTGTACTTTTGTTAAGATTTTAATATTTCCCCTTGGATTTTTTTCTGCTCTTGCACTGAAATTTATTTATTTGTTCAAATTGAGAGTTAAGAAAGTATTTGAGACAACGATAAACTAGTATAGACTATAAACGGGTTTTAAATTACATTTGGATAGATAGGTCATCGCATACACAGCACCTACCTTACTGAATGTAAAGCGAATATTAGGCTTACTTATTTTTTATAAAAAGAAAGATAGGCATATTATTTTTATTTGATAATAATTAACAAGTTTCTATATCTGTTATATTGACTTTGACTATTTTTATTTTCTATATCAATTTAGCAGTTTATCCAACTAAGAAAATTCAATAATTATACTTACTAATTTTCAGTACGAGTTTTTGTTTATATGCAGGACCTTCTGCTTATTACTCAATCTTATCTGTGCTTCAGAAAGTTTAATACAGGTAAAAAAAAAACTTAATCGTTATTTAAGTGTACATACCGCTGTTACACCCATTGCAGGTTCGTTCCGCGTGGCAATTTTCAATCTTAGTTATACAAACTATTCTTATGGTAAAATTCCCTATTAAATATTTAAATACTTATTATTTACTATTTGTTTTGGAATGATTTTTTATTATAAAAGCCTACATAACCTAAGCGCATCGGTGTCGAGAGATTTTGACGTAGAGCGGCCTTCTAAGAGCAATCTTCATAGTTAGTACAATAACGAGACCATTATAGCTGGGAACATCTCTACATAAAAAAAATATATATGGGCAATTAATATCTCTAGCTCTATCGTGTACACTTTGTACACTATAGGGCCTTTATTCACACACATTTTTTCCGCCTTAAAATCTACTGTTTATTAATAGGGCGCCATTTTACCGCTGTCTGTCAAAAAGGTTCCATAGCGATTCAGACAACACTGATGCCCGTGTCAACAAACCGTATATTTTGAAAACGAAAAGTGTTGGTGAACAAGAGGTCTTATGATGAGAAAATCTATTACTTACGTTTTTTTGCAAGTTATTTAACATTTCAATTGCCTTCGGCTTAAAAGTTTGAGAACCAATATATTTTGTGACCTACTGTTTAAATTCGAAAGGTGCAGTGCAGAGAGTAATAAAATTGGCCTTAAAAAAATAGTATTATAAAAAAATAATAAAGCCCTGCCTGTTGTTGTTCTAAGATAGTTGAAGACAATTTACACACATTCACTAAAGTCATTATAAAAAAAAAAGATGAAAAGTCCTAAATGATCTTTATATTTCAAAATAATTTAAAAAAATCTTTTATAGGCGTCCGGTTTGGGTTTTCTCCGCAAAGCTTGACGCATTGCAGAGCATACCTGGGTACAAAAATAAATAACTTAGACTCTCAAAATGCTCTTAATCTTTTGCTCCCAAATTTTGTATTTTATTATGTAAATAAGAAAATCAAATTTCTTTTTTTTTCAGATATGGACCTAGAGGCAGTGCACCACCTCCTGGGTACGCACCGATGGGTGTGAAACAGATGCCTCCAGTGGGTAATATACCCGTACAATCTGAACAACCGGGATATCGAGGTCGCTATGACGGTCCTCCATTTGAAGAAATTCCACCTGGTGTCGAACCACCAGTTCCCGGGTTTGAGCCGTCGCCTTTCGAAAAACCACCATTTGGTCCGTCTGGTCCAATTGATCGCGATCGTTTGCCACCGCCTAATTATAGGGATCCTTATAGACCGCCGCCCTATGGTGAAGGGCCTAATAGTTATAGGGACTTGTCTATACCTCCTCCTGTCCAAAACGAGATTCCTGTTCATGTTGGAGAGCAGCCGCCGCGCTATAGAGATAATTATAGACCAGGGCATTATCGTGACCAAGGACCCATGCCGTTCAGAGACGGACAACCATATCGAGAACCTGGACCACCTGGATCGTATCGTGACCCTAACTTCAGAGGAGGACCGCCTCCATTCCGTGATAACTCTTACAGAAACGTTCCATACAGGGATGGTGGGTTCCGAGATAATCCACTTCATAATAGCTTTCGTGATCCAGGTGTACCCTTCAGACCTCCTAGTGCAGATCCCCGAGAGACAGTACCACCTGGTTATCATGATCCAAATTACCGCGATAATTTCAGAGATGAAAGTGCTGCATCTCGAGATCATCCTCGGCCTGGATACAGACCCAACATTCGTAACAGGGGTGGACCCAGACGAAATGCAAATGTTGAGCATGATAGACATAGAGAAAGAGAGGGTCGTGACCGGGATAGATTTAATGATAACCGAGAGCTGATAGATAAAGTGGAAAGAACCCGAGATTCAGACAGAAGAACGGGATACGACAAAAATCGAGATACGCGTGAAAGTCGTGAAGATCGCCCAAGAGAGTATGAAAGACCCCGTGATTATGAAAAGGAACGTGAACATGAAAAGACCTCTCCGGAAAAAAAAGTACGTACCTCACCAAAACGTAGTAGAGAAGCAAGAGAGAAAAAACGTAGCGAATCCAAAGGTCGATCTCGTGACCGAGATTGCAGAAGAGAAAAGAAAGAGGAAAGGGCTCGAGAGAAATCTTCAGCTGATAGAAGCAGAGATCACAAAGAAAAAGAAAAGAAAATGAAAGAGCGAAAGAAGAAGAAAAGAGAAAAGGAAAAGGACACCGAAAAGAAGAAGAAACGTGAGAAAAAAGATAAGAAAGATAAGGATCATACTAAAAAAGAAGATGATGAACCTGACAAAGAAGAAGTTAAAACTGATGAAAAAGAAACGGATAAAATAGAAACTGTAACACCAGTCATCGTTAAAATAGAAACAAAAACCGAAGTTGTTTCTATTAAAAAGGAAAACTCCCCTAAAGCAGATTCCCCAGAGAAACCTACTGATGATTTATATGGTGATGAAGCATTGGGAGCTGTTGATAAAGAAATAATAGAAAATTATGTTAAAACTGAAGACAAAGATCAATCCACGGAAAGTAAAATCACAGAGAGTATAAACAATTCTAAAGAAGAACCGTTTGATGGTATCGAGCTTCAAGCGAATGCCGAGGAATTAGATTTAAAAGCTGAGATAGAAGTAAGCAACCCAACTAATAAAGAAATGTTGGCAACTTTACCTGAATTATCTAAGTGGGAAGTAGACGAGGATCACGCAGAGAAGGCTAAAGAACCAGGAGAGATTACTTCTCCTGAAGAAGAAGAAGATGGAAGTAAAGTTACATCGGATGTTATTAAACGAGCTGAAAACGCCATATTTGCCAAAGCAATAAATTCTCTGAGGCCTATAGAAATTAAGAAAATCAGCAGTGATCGTCTCAAACTTTACGGTGACGAAGTGCCAAAGCCTTCTATGAATAATATACAAATCACGGTTCCAGTAATTGATTCCGAACCCAGGTCAATCGAAATGAACGAAAGAAAAAGGAGATATTCCAAAACACCACCGCCGCGATTATCCGTTAAAGATCGACTCGGTGGAAAAGTAGAAGAAGCACGTAGGGGTAGAGAGGCGAGAGTTGTTCAAAGTACCGTAGAACGTGTAAAATCTAGATCAAAAACTCCTAAGCGCGAACAACCTTACAGACGCGTGACCGTGGAAAGAGAAAGAGGTCGAAAACAGGATACCATTAGAGCAGAACCTTCTAAGAGTGATAGGCGGGTAATGTCTGAAGCTGTAAAGACTGGCGAGAAGCATCGAGCGCGAAGTCCCACTGATAAGAAAAACACCGAGAAACATATTAAAGACGAGAAAAAGTCTAACATTTATGAAGTTGCTACACGAGACCGTGGTCAAGAGAAAAATGTGCCAAGTGAGGTAAAAAGTACACATACGGATCGGGAAAGGAAAAAATCAACCTTGGACGAAGCTCATTTTGAGCCAGATTATGACGAAACTGTAGAATCTGATCAAGAAAATAAAGAAGAAAACGTTAAAAAACGTGAACGTTCAGCTTCACCCACCGGGCTTAACGAAACTAAAAAAGCTAAACTAGATAACGAAACTATAAAATTGGATCTGACCAATGTCAAAAAGAAGCCTGATTCCGAGAGTGAATCCACTAGTGACTCTGAATATTCCTCATCATCATCGTCATCTGATGCTCGCAAACGTAAGAAAAAGAAGAAACGCAGCAAGAAGAAGAAAAAACGAGCAGCAAGTGAAAGCGACAGCGAGTCTGAATCTAGCTCTGACGACCATAAGAAAAAGAAAAAGAAACGTAAACATAAGAAGAAATCTAGTAAAAAGAAGAAGAAATCCAAACACAAGTAAACCTTTTTTTTTGCTCGTATGTGTAATACAGTTTTTTTTGTTCATTATTAACTTACAAATATATAATGTAATATGGTGTTCTGATCAGTTTGAAGGTTGTTTAAGCTCTTTAGTAGAGTCAGCTATTTGAAAAAAAGACTTGTGTTATTGTTTTTTTTTTAATAAACTTCATAATTCTTATTTTTGTTTTTATAATATGGCTTAATTCACATGGAAATGGCAGCCTATCACCTCACCTTCGTTAATAGGTACAGTTTACAATCTACATTCGTCAAGAAAGTGCAGAGTAAGAGAGTGGGTCGTTAGGCAGCTCGCGGCGCCACGTGACTTTAGAGTCTCTTGACAATACTATGTGCTAACGAAGATAACGTTTGAAATGCCGCTTTGCTAAATCTTTGCTCCCTGTAGGCCGGGCCGCTATGGTTTCTCCGTATGAATTCAGAATTCACGGCTGCTACACTACTGACGAGTTGTGCCGAGCTAGGTAATTATCGGACTTGGTATGAGTATCGATTCTGTTCGAAACTGTTCCGAGTACGTATGAAGTACTCAAATAAATGTAGCGATGCGTAACTCCAGCAAAATGTTGCGCCTTAGCGAAATGAGAGTATTACAGATAATTAGTTCATAGTTAGTTGCGATTTGTTCAAGTATACCATTTGTTCAAATATTTTCGAAGTTATTCTATAAAAAATGATTTTGCTGGAGTAACGTTATCCCAGCAAAATGTTTTTCAAAAACAGCATTTAGCCTGGAAGCAAGTAGGTACATGAAAAGATAGCTTTTGATGAGTTGTAAATGTATACCAATAGCAAAATTTGTGTTCATGTTATAGTTTTTGAGATATTCAAGATTTTGCTTGGGTAACGTTTTGGGATTTTCAAAATCTCGAAAACTGTTCGTCAGAGATGTTTGAAAAAAAAAACCAGTGCCTTCATTTGTTCAAATTTGTTCAAACATAAGTATTTCGTTTCATCAAGAAATAACGATGTAATTAATTGTTTTTAAGAATTAGAAAAAAACCATTTACTCGTAAACTAGTACATTTACAAACAAATAAAAAGCAGTTACATATACCTATCATATACCATATTAAGGTGTACAAATATGAAAGCTTTACGCGATATGAAGATAGCGGTGTTTCTTTGGCGATTGAATACACAGGTCCCTCTGAATAAAAAACGATGGAAAATAGTGAACAAATTTGTTCATTTTGTCATAAAACATCCATGAAAGTTTACAAATAATTTATATGCAGTGCCCCACGCTAATTATTCCGGATTTCAGGTCGTTTATTGCCGAATCGATTTCCGCATCTATTTCTTCGTATTTTTTTTTCTTTTTCTTTTTGTAGCTGACTTTTCTTAAATCAAAGCACGTAGACTCTGTGTTTAAAACATCTAGTAAGTGAGCTAGATTTTTTATTTATTTTTGTGTGCCATCCTTCGATATGATTGTTTGTTTTTATTTTTTCATTTTCACAACAACAATAATTCCGTATTTCGTCCTTTTTAACCCATTGTTTATTAAAATATATGTTAAATTTTCTTATTTCTTCACCAACTGGACTTTTGGCCATCACGTATTGGTATCCAGCGGTACATTTTTTTAAATTCATTATCTTAGCTACAACTGGTTGCAAATGTAGAAACGCTTTTCTCCCATACGCAACTATGTAAGTTCGTCGTTCTTATTCTACGTTCGCAACCAAGTTGCGATTAAGGAAAAAAAATCTTGATTCGCAACTGGTTGCGAACAAAGAATCAAAATTCTTCAATCGCAACTGGTTGCGAATCACAGTTGCGAAAACGGCCGGAGGGGAAAATCTATATCTGTCCTGTGTAGGCGTGTAGCGGCCAAATAAATTACTATGAAAACTCATATCTGTAGTGTTTGTGGCGGCATCTACATTGCCACATGCGAACTATGCATCAAAGACCTGACGTCACAGATCCTGCATCGCGCTATTTAAGTTTACCGCGCGATTCATATATATAAGACTATCCGACATCAATCCTTGGGCAATTGCCCGCCAGACATAACACCCGTCTGGTAGGAGGATCCTCCCTTTTCTATGGGGGATGAGAGAACTTTACACCCTGTTCCTCATACCCCCAAATGTTATTTAAAAATGGACTTTTTATTGGTATTTACTAGGGATGGGCCGAAATTCGGTTCACATTCGGTTCAACCGAATTTCGGAAGCTTGAACCGAACTTCGGCATTCGGCCGAAATTCGGTTATGGTGCCGACATTCGGCACAAGAAAAATAATACCTACTTCCACTACTTTGACTGAAATTGAATAGAATTAGAATAGCATTACTGTAAAATAAAATTGTCTTTTACTCACTCATGGTTATTGTAATACAAACCTTAAATTAAATCAGTTCTTCTTATTAGTCTTGAAAACCTCTGCCTAATCAATTAGACATAAAAATTAGAAATACTATTATAATAATGAAATAAGCTTAGTATTCTTCTAACAACCATCTGGATTTCAATTCGTAAATTAAAAAAATCAAAATTTTTGGTTCACAAACTAAACATTCATTAACATCAATATTTTTTAATACAATTAAACGGTGTTTTTTTCAACAATAAAATTAAACAAACTTTTCTAATCTATCTACACACTCAGAATATACAGAGCTTCCAGGAGACGATAAAAGTAGACGATATAAGTTGGGCCGAACTTATCATTTTAACCGAATGTTCGGCCGAAGTTCGGATTCGGTTCAAACCACATTCGGCCCATCTCTAGTATTTACTCAACTGGAACGAAGTTTATAGTTTTCCGATTTTCATGGGACTTCTTTTGTTGAGTACCTAGGTAAGAAAAACCAAGGAAAAAGTTTCGACATCGAAGACCATCTTTTACATTTTCCCTTCCCTTCTAAAAAAACTACAGGAGTTTTCGCTTAGGGAGTCCGACTTTTGCAACTAATTTACTCTACTAGATTGTTATCTAAGATGCACCAATAATACTAAGATACCTACATGAATGCCGAAATAGAAAGGCTGTGGAGGAGTTTGCGTTCCCATTGAGGGACCACATTTGATTTTGAGCTTTTGAATGCGTCAGCCTTTAGTAAAAGTTCTCAAACAATTGTAAATTCAGCCTTTTATTTGTAAAAGTAGCCACTCAAGAGTTACAATCGGTTAAAGGTGGTCCCTCAGTCGTGACTGACCGGCATCCATATCTCAAAACATAGTTAAAATTTACAACTGCTTTAAACGACTACTCTTAGTAAAAGATTTGTAAAACTAATCTATTGAATATCAACCCTTCCTGTTCATAGAATAAAAAGAACTAGCATGCGAAAGGTGGTCCCTCAATCGATCACTATAAGATCACATTGAGTGGAGACGCCAATGGAATTTGAAATTTACTTATGGGTCTAGAGTTAGTAAAAGTACTCGAACGATTGCTATTTCAACCTCTAGTTTGTAAAAGAAGCCATTCAAAAGCTACAATCGTTTTAAGGTGGTCCCTCAATTGAAACGCTTATCATAAGAAAAATCAATTTACGTAGGATTCGGAAATTAAATAGACGAATGCTACAGTCTAGCCTTTAGTAAATTTTTTTTACTAACGATTACTTTACTAAACAGTATAAAAAAATGTACCGTTTTATCACAAATATTAATCGAATTCCTGGGAAGAAATACTAAGATAGGGGTGACCACACAGCAGGATTTTTCTAGTGACTGTTTGTTGATACAAATTTGTAATACACATAAAATAAAAGTAAAACTAGTGACCGTTTGTTGATATTATTTTTTATTAATATTTGACATCACTTAGCTAATTAAAAACACAAACAAAATAATGCTTATTATAATAAAATAAAATAAATTACCGTTCCTGCCTGCCCTGCCACAGATAACTATTTACTAGTCGGAGTACCTGCAGTCCTATGACATGGCAGTATGGAGTTAGTAAGTACTATCATGGCAGTATGGAATTTATATTTAATAAAAAAATACTTTGGTGAAGATTTTAATTGTTTTTGTAAAAAGAAATACCATAGGCAAACCGGGGCGTTTAGTTATGGTAAAAAAAATCTAGTCTAACCATAAGTTCTGTCAGAAATGAAAATGCTTTTATTTGAAGTAGGTAATGTAATCCTAATAAAAGTTCTATGTACATATTTTTTGAAACCGGACTATGTACAGTGGCCAGCACATCAAGCTACCCAAAACTGTCAAACTTTCCCAATCAAACTTGAACCTAATGCTTTAGCGATAAAGTTTAAAATCTATTAAAGAAATTTGACAGATTTTAGTAGCTTGATGTGCTGGCCACTGTACATAGTCCGGTTTCAAAAAATATGTACATAGAACTTTTATTAGGATTACATTACCTACTCCAAATAAAAGCATTTTCATTTTTGACAGAACTTATGGTTAGACTAGATTTTTTTTACCATAACTAAACGCCCCGGTTTGCCTATGGTATTTCTTTTTACAAAAACAATTAAAAGCTTCACCAAAGTATTTTTTTAATAAATATAAATTCCATACTGCCATGATAGTACTTACTAACTCCATACTGCCATGTCATAGGACTGCAGGTACTCCGACTAGTAAATAGTTATCTGTGGCAGGGCAGGCAGGAACGGTAATTTATTTTATTTTATTATAATAAGCATTATTTTGTTTCTGTGTTTTTAATTAGCTAAGTGATGTCAAATATTAATAAAAAATAATATCAACAAACGGTCACTAGTTTTACTTTTATTTTATGTGTATTACAAATTTTTATCAACAAACAGTCACTAGAAAAATCCTGCTGTGTGGTCACCCCTATCTTAGTATTTCTTCCCAGGAATTCGATTAATATTTGTGATAAAACGGTACATTTTTTTATACTGTTTAGTAAAGTAATCGTTAGTAAAAAAAATTTACTAAAGGCTAGACTGTAGCATTCGTCTATTTAATTTCCGAATCCTACGTAAATTGATTTTTCTTATGATAAGCGTTTCAATTGAGGGACCACCTTAAAACGATTGTAGCTTTTGAATGGCTTCTTTTACAAACTAGAGGTTGAAATAGCAATCGTTCGAGTACTTTTACTAACTCTAGACCCATAAGTAAATTTCAAATTCCATTGGCGTCTCCACTCAATGTGATCTTATGGTGATCGATTGAGGGACCACCTTTCGCATGCTAGTTCTTTTTATTCTATGAACAGGAAGGGTTGATATTCAATAGATTAGTTTTACAAATCTTTTACTAATAGTAGTCGTTTAAAGCAGTTGTAAATTTTAACTATGTTTTGAGATATGGATGCCGGTCAGTCACGACTGAGGGACCACCTTTAACCGATTGTAACTCTTGAGTGGCTACTTTTACAAATAAAAGGCTGAATTTACAATTGTTTGAGAACTTTTACTAAAGGCTGACGCATTCAAAAGCTCAAAATTCAATGTGGTCCCTCAATGGGAACGCAAACTGTGGAGGATGCTGTTGAGAAATCAAAATCCAGCAGCACGTTTTTATTTCATGACGCAGGATGTTGACCACGTTGTACCTTTCCGTTTTTATATTCTAAAAATACTAGTGAAATCACATCAATGAATTAATTTAAAGCATGTCCCAATTAGGTACTTTTAAAACTGGCAACATAAGTATCTCCTTCATAGAACATTTTACAAGTTTTTTTTAATTTAAATTTTGCCTGCCTTGTTTTGCCAAGTAACGAAAGCTGTGGTGCAATTTCAAATATTACCTATCAGTTAATTTTAAAATATAGTTATCTCTTTCACTGCCTCGTTGGTCCAGTGGTCGCTAATGCGACTGCTGACCGTGGGGTCCTGGGTTCGATTTCCAGGTTGAGCAAAGCGTTGATGGGTTTTTCTATCTGGAATTTCTCAGTAGCAGCCCAGAGTCTGGATTTGTGCCCGGTTAATGACAATAGGCTCGCCCCCTATTACATGGGACTTATACATAACCGGCCTAATGTGGGTGTACTAAAGGTACCTACTTACACCTCTGCCTAACCCTTCGGGGAATACAGGCGTGATGTTATGTTAATTATCTCTTTGTCTGTGCTAGGCCAAACTTTATCCATGTCCTTTAATAGGTACATAAATGACCTTTTCAAATCTTATCTTTGTCCAGAAACTACATCTAAATATCCATTGTTTACTAACTAATTAGATAAATATTGAAATTCTGCAGTCAAGTAAAAATGTAATATTTATCTAGTTAGTTAGTAAACAATGGATATTTAGATTTGGGATATAATAAATAGATATTATTATTAATTATATATTTACTTTATAGGGTGGGTTCCGACCTGGGTAGGCGTGACATACCTATAGGTACCTACACGTAATTTAGTAGCTTGTATAAAGAAAATTTATTTTAAAATAGTTAATTGTTCTTCAACTTCATTTATGTGCTAATTGACCAATAAACCCACCTTCGCTCGGAACTTTCCTTTCAATTTCACTCTTCAACAACCACAACACTTAAAACATTCCTACTAAGCATGGACAGCAAGCTTGTGCACATGGAGGAACTGGAGAAGCTGCTTAGCTCCCGCATGCGTGAGTACGAAGATAAGCTGCAGAGAGCTACAGCTGGAACTGATCCTGCACACTCAGATCTTGATGCGCTGTCCCTGAACTTTTCTGAGTTTAAATCCTTCGTTTGCAAAACTTTCTGTCACTTCAAAACTCCGATCGAACTCCTGTCGTTAAGTCTAGACGCTCATGAGACTGCGATGCGAAGAAAGATCTTGCTGTTTCACGGTATTCCTGAGAAACCCAATGAAAAGCTGTGCGACTCGATTCTAATATCCAAGTAACGATGATAGAAGACATTAAATTGGTCATTTAGACATATGCCACAGACTTGGATTCCCTCAGGGTAAAACCCGACCTGTGCTGGTGCGATTTACCTAATGAAATGGAGCATCGTCGGTTAGTTTGGAATGGTGAAACTTCACTCAAGGGCAGGGGCATCACCATTTCGGAGTTACTGACTAAGACACGCCACCAGGTAGATATTTATTGCTGCTCGCAAACACATTAGCATGAATAGCTGCTGGTCGGCAGAGGGAAAAGTTATTGTCTTGACTCCTGACAAGTCACGCCGGAAAATAGCGACCATGGGTGAGCTTGAATCGTTAATCGCTCTATTCCCCGCTCCCTCCGGTGTCGCGCCCAATGACCGCGTGCCTGCCGCTTCTACCTCGTCAACCGTTGCATCGACATCGCCTGTAACAGCAATCCCCAAACAGAAGATTGTGAGGAAGGCTCGTCGCTAAGTTTAATATAGATATCCCCTTGCATGTTTAACACTGACCGCTTTGTGATAAATTGTATTAAATCAGTAGGTAGTACGTACACCTCAAAATTATATTACCCCTTTGATTTATCTACCCATAGAATTTACTGTTCGTTTAGTATCTTTTTCTCACAACTGCCGGTAGTTGATATAATTTTTCTGCACATTTTTCTGCTATTGTGACGTCTGTCAGTGCCCTTTTTAGGGTTCCGTAGTCGACAAGGAGCCCTTATAGTTTCACCATGTCAGTCTGTCTGTCAGCTTAGCACAGAGACTGTTAGTACTACAAAGCTGTAATTTGGCATAAGTACATACATATTAACTACGCCGACAAAGTGGTAAAATAAAATAATGAAAAATTTTTTTTTAGGGTACCTCCCCTACACGTAAAGTGGGTTTTTTTGTTTTGTTTTTGGCTATCCCATGTAGGGTATCTTTGGAAAGGTCGTTCAAAAATATTGTGAGTTTGTAGAAATCATTTTTGGATTGGAGGATTAGTTTGCGAAATATTAAGCTTTAAAGTGCCAACTTTTGTTAGAGTCAAGTGTCCCCCCCCTGCCAGCTAAATGGTAGGTTCTGGATTTGTGGAAAAATTCACAGCAGTAGTATACACGGTGAAATTTCAATCACCATTTTCCTCTTAAGGGGTCGTTGTACTCATCATTATGAACAACTTTTACTAAGGGACCAAACTTGAAATCGTGAAAAAAAAATCTGCTGGTCCCTACGTTTAGTTCGTCATATGTACGGTATAACTCGTCAAAATGTACGAAACAGCAGATTTTTTTTTTTAAACCGGCCAAGTGCGAGTCGGACTCGCGCACCGAGGGTTCCGTACAAACCTGTAGGTATACCTATAAGTAAAAGTTAACCCATCACGACAATCGAGTCATTCTAGATCGACTGGAAGTACCCTTTAGGTTTTGATTCCCTTGCGAATAGTTGCGAGTTTGAAAATATACGGCTTAAATTGCTGTTTCTTTTGATTGCGTTGACATAAAAGTTTGATTTTGTTACAGCTTAAAGGTATTATAGACCTGAGTATTTGATATGAATTTCAATTTTGATTCCCTTACGAGTTTCAAAAATTTGCGGTAATTTGCTGCATAAACGGCTGTATCTTTTGATTGCGTAGAAGTTTGATTTTTTCACAGCTCCAAGGAACAGCAGACCTAAGTATTTGGTGTAAATTTCAGCTTGATAACTCCACGCGTTTCTGAGAAAAAGGGTCTTGACAGACGGACGGACGCACAACAAAGTGATCCTATAAGGGTTCCGTTTTTTCCTTTCGAGGTACGGAACCCTAAAAAAGGAGGTCATCAAGTCGACACGTATGTACCTATGTAAATTATTATTGGAACTGCATTAAATTCACATTTGATAATCTATTAGGGCTTCCAAACAAAATACAAAAATAGCTAGGTGTATGTAGGTTTGTTCGTCTATGCATTTCTCCAAAACTATTCATCGGATCGTGACCATTTTTTTATTGGCTTACATTTCAACTTAGGAAACAGTGTAAGATTCACCAAAATCGGTTAAGTAGTTTGCAAGATACGGACTAATACGTATAGCGGTATAGGTAAGTGGGACGGCCTGGCTAATTGATAAACTTTGGTCAACCACAGCAAAAACGTGAAAAATAAAAAACTATTTACAAAAAAAACAACGAATTCCAAAAAAAACCACTAAAAACTGAAAAATAACTTTAATTTCGGAAGTCGGTGGCAAAACACGAAAATACAGAAAGTAGTGTTTTTTTGGAAGCCGCGGTGGTTTTTTTTGTAAAAATGTTTTTATAAGTGGAGTTTCTTGCCGGCTCTTTTCCATAGGAAACGACCAATTGGAGCCGTGCACCTAGCTTCTGACGTTTCATAAGTGCCCGTAAGGTTTATGTGAAATAAAATATTTTGAATTTGATTTGATTTTAGAGGTACCTAATATTTTTTTTCTTATTAATTTACTTAGATTTAGCTTGAGCGCAAACTCTTTTGAATATCTAAGAACCCACTAGCACAACGAGGCAACGAGGCCTAGTGAAACGATGAGGCAGACACGTTAATTAATTTCTCTTAAGTATATATTTATTTAACGTAGGTATAATACAAAATAACACAGTCTGATTAAAACAATAATGCAATAAATAGTATCGAGATAAGAATATTCAAGTCGTTTAAATTCATTTGCGCCCTCGTCGGTAACCTCCTGTCAAACTTAAACCTATATGGTGCCACCAATTTTTGCGTTTGAGTTCCCGTTCATACTTGGCATTACGACGGAACTCACGCCACTCTTCGCGCTTCTGGGGGATACTGGGCCCATATGTTGGTTTTGGCCTGAACGACGTTCTGACAGTCTGCAAATAAACATAGATAATATAATATAATGTTAGTTAATTAATCTACTTGTTTCACACGATTAGATGCTACCCGCTGGATGCCCACAATAAATGCAATAAGCTGAACATCTACATAAAAATGGTTCAAAAGATATTTGTGGCTGTAGATCATATAGATCATCGATATCTGTAGATAAAATCTTTTGTTTGTTACTAGTAGGTAGGTACTGACCTCAACAAAAGTATTAGATTTATATTTCCAGAGTGTAGCTAACATGAATATGGGAATCAATGCTATTCCGAAATATTGAAGGATCGCACCAGCAACTGAAAAAAAAGCAAATTCGTTTATGCAAATTAAAACTATAGTGTAGGTACCCTAAAGATATAACATACAAGAGAAGGTATACAATACGCACTATAAGCACCATTCGGATATTCGTACGTGCCGCCGAATAATAATTGTTCTGTTGTAATCAGGGAATAGAAGAATACGACCATCATCATGATTGGAGTAATAATACCCCAACACATGCGCCAGTAAAACGAAGTCTTCAAACCCAGCATATATTCAATGTCCAGGCACATGTTTTCCAAACCTGGAATATATAAAGGCAGTTAGTGAAAAAGTCATAAACGCTCATTGGGCGTATAAAACGTCTACAACCGGTTGTGGTCTCCTCAATATTATTGTCCACTACGTGAAATACGTGTAAGTAGTGGCTTTTATTATATACCACAACGCATAATAAGGTGAAGCCATGGCTTGACATTGCCCGTACCCCGAAAAAAGAATTAAGCAAAATAAGATGAAAATGAGAATTCATTTTATAAGTCATAGCAGTATTAATGCAATTTTACCGTAAATCCAAAATACTCCTATAGTCTCAATGATTGCAGCAAACAATCTCATGAACGTTCCACCGTAGTAATCTACTATTTCCAGAATGTACTGCCCGCCCTGTAACATTAAAAAAGTATTGGAAAGCAAGAAAAGCTTTGGTTGGATGTGTATTTTTCCACTCAAGATGAAAGCAGTGAAAACTTTTATCGTTTATTTATATCGTTCGGGTTTCCCTAGCCTTGTCGTTTCTATTATAAACAAAAATAACTTCTCTCTTTCTGTACATTTGTTCAAATAAGTATAACATAAATTAAAACAAAATGATTTAAAAAACTTACCGGGGTTACGTACACAAGCCCAACTAAAAAGCATGCCGAAGATACCATCGCTGACATGTAAACAGTGGGCACCTTCGGAAAAGCGTCGAGAAATATTGTGTTAACTGTTGAAAATAAGGCTACTCCTGAGCCCACACCTAGCACCGCCATCATCAAGAAGAACAATGCAGCAAAGAGCTGAAAGGAAACAAGAACTGTACAAATGGGCCAAAATCCGTCATCTGTAGATTCTATGAAAACTCAACCACAACGCATTTTTTTAGCTTAATTTAATAGAAGTAAACACACCGAAGTTTAGTCATAATAGGCCAATCACAAAATTGCGTTTTGACAGTTCGAGCAGCCGACACATCGCATTATGTAGCAATTTGGCGGTTGTAATTACGTTAATTTTTATTTAAAAATATAATTACTATTTATTTTTCAAAGTATGTTATTTTAATTTCTTATGAAGTAACGTTTACACGTTGGTATACATTTGACGTAAAAATATAAATGTAATAAGGAGAAATTGACAGTTAATTCTGAGTGTTTTTTGTCGATTTTTTAATAGATATTCGATTCATATTTCAAAATTTTGAGGCCGCTATGAACTAAACCACTTTTCTAGAGATATTATTAGTTATATATTTTTCATTTCATTTGCAGCATTTGTAATTAGGTGGTTAAATCCACGAAATTAATCAATAAGTCATAGTTGTAAGAAGTCATAAGAACGCCAAAGTAGCCCATTTGTTGTTCGATTTTGGCGATTTACGTTTTTATGAATATTTTATGAAAAACTAACTTTCACAGACACCTTGTCGATATTCAGAGTGGATTTTTGAGACGAATTGATGCAGGGTGGCGACGAAACAATTTTGTACAGTCGCCGCCGTCCTCGCTACCGCCCCCGCTCGGTCATCGCTCCTCACGTATTCGTTCGAAGTTTGAATATTTTGTTTATTTTTGGCTAATCTGTCCATCATAAATACCTAAAAACTTTTTTCCAAAAAAATGAAAAATAACTTTAATTTCGGAAGTCGGTGGCTTTGGTTTTGTAGTTTCGTTATTTGCTACCGACTTCCGAAATTAAAGTTATTTTTCACTTTGGAAGGCGGTTGTATTTTTTTGGAAAAAAGTTTTTATTTATTTCTTTTTAGAGGGTCGGTTTGTAATTTATCTAAGTTACAATAGCTCAATGGCAACTGCTCATCACCTTTTACAAAATATTGCTTTTCTCGATGCAGGAACATTAATTTTTGAGTACTTAACGTAACCATATTAAAGTAATCGAATCGCAACCCGTGAAACACTTATTATTATTGAGTAGTTCCGGTGGCCATCTGTGGTCTTCATCATCAGTTCCACTTAACCAAATGGGGCTTTTCGAGAGCAAATGCACGAGTTACTATAAAAAATACCCAAGTCGCTATAGGTGTGCCTATAATATTTGAAGCGTTCCCTTCTGACTGCAGGGCGAAGGCCTCTTCTCATACGGAGAATGCACGAGCATTGATCACCACGTTTGCTCGAGGCGGGTTGGCGATTTAAGACTTAAATTAACTATAAGTAATCGTTGTTTTTCCTTCACTCATGTCAGTACCTAATGTCCAAGATATACTCAAAAAGTAGATATGAATAAAATTTAAAAAGTCATATTGTTACTTGCCCGGATTTGAACCGACAACCTCGTGCGTGAGTGTTGACTCCTTAACCACTGGGCCATCACGTATAATCGTACAATATTGATATTTAAAAAAATGTGTGTAGAAAATAATAGTACTTAAAAATTGACCTAAAAGGTGTATTTAATTACTTACTTGTGGTACAAACGGTGACTGTGCTATAGCGTCTGGGTAAGAGATGAAAGCAAGACTAGAACCACCAGAATTACTGCCGATAACATCATTTATATTGTCGTAGCCAAGTTGAAACGCAAGGTTCCCCAGAATCCCGAATATAGTGATGCCCGAGATTAAACTTGTGAACGTGTCCAACGTGGTAACAATTAACGAATCTCTGAAAACAAGAGAAAAGTTGTTTTAAAAAGACCGATACCGATACATATATGATACGTTTATCTAGTTGATTGATTGCTGCATTGCATTACTGCAAAAAAAGTGGGTGTTGATTGAACTTGACATTAATTTGAAAATGTCAAGCTCAATCAACATTCACTTTTTCGGGTTCCGTAGTCAACAAGGAACCCTTATAGTTTCGCCATGTCCGTTTGTCTCTCCGCGACTTAGCTCAGAGACTGTTAGTACTAGAAAGCTGTAATTTGGCATGAGAATATTAATTACCCCAAAAAAAAATTTTAGGGTACCTCCCCTACACGTAAAGTGGGGTTTTTTTTTTTCGACTTTCCCATGGTGTGGGTTATCTTTGGAAATGCCATTCAAAAATGAGTTTGTTAAAACCATTTTTGGATTGAAGGATCCGTTTGCGAAATATTAAGCTTTAAAGTGCTAATTTTTGTTAGAGTCAAGTGTTCCCCCCCCCCTGCCAGCTAAGTGGTAAGTTCTGGATATGTGGAAAAATTCACAGCAGTAGTATATATAGCGAAATTAAAAGGAAAACTATCACAGCTGAATAGGCTCTACAAGTTAACGAGTAATTATCGACCAAATTCCATTTGCAGTTGCAAAAACATGTTCTCCCATACATTTCGTATGGGAGACCATGTTTTTCCACTGCAATGTTAAGTTTGTAGGTACTTGGGATAAATTCATCCCAGCTACGGAACCCTTCATTGTGCGTGGTCTGGCACGCACTTAGTCTCTTTTTTTTTTCTTTTTTTCTTCAAATAAATTCCACGAAGTAATACAGGTCACCGTCTGCACTTTAGATTCACATGGTTTGTTCGGAAACGAGGGAAGCATGGCAAAGGTTCTTTGTTGTTTTGGATTGTTAATGATGTTTTAGGCGGCAAGATATTTATATCTATCGGTAAGCTACGAGCTGCTCCTATTTGCGTAACTCACTTTCAACCATGTAAATAACGTAATAATTGTTGTTGAACTGTGAAAGCGAGAGTGAAAGTGAGACTGTAAGTGTGTTACGCAATTACCCCGCTGCTCTTGAATAATGATGATGTCATGTAAGTATCTTACCTATACACATTTTGGGAAAACTTGTTGAAAGACGAGAACATGATCAGAGCTCCTGAGCAAGCGGAGAGAGAGAAGAATACCTGTGTCACTGCTGCGTACCACACCTGAAAGTATATACACTCTTAATCCTCGTTCCCCCAAATTGCTTAGCATGATCCTCCGTTGTCGAAAGTACAGTAGCAGTGCAGTATTGTTTTTGAAAGAAATATACATATGTTCCAGTTGAGGATTAATGTTAAGCAGTAACTTAAAGCTTAAACCTTCCTTAACACTACACATAAATGCCCAGTATTAATGTTTTGTGTTGTGTAAGGCCGTGTCCTAACGTCGCACGAATACGAGATTGTCGCGTGACATATTATGAACGCGGGTAGTGTTTGATGTGAGCTTTCCTATAATTTAGATACGTATACGATGATCTACTATTTAACAAAGATAGTTAGTTGACAAGCCTTTGTATGAACAAACAAATAAATAAATTAATCTAAGGTACTTACTCTCATTTCCAATATTTTTTCCCATTGTGGTGTAATAAAGAACAATATTCCCATGCCAGCGCCGGGTAAAGTGACAGCCCTGGCAACAAACGTAATATGAATACTATAAATGTAGATGCATTACAACATCACGCACTAAGTAGCTGCTAAAACACTGCCTGCCTGCTTTGCTTCAAAAATACTGCGACTGCTACGATAGTTGCTACGCGTATACTACGACTGCTGCTACGCGTGTATTACGGCTGCTGCTACGCGAATACTACGCTTGCTGCTACGCGACTACGAAGTGCTGCTACGCGCTTTCTACACGCTCGCTGCTACGCAAATACTACGACAGCCGCTGCTATGCAAATACGACATCTGCTACGCGAATTTTAGTAACAGCTGCTACGCGAATACTACGACAGCTGACTGCTTCGGCTTCTACACAATATATAAATAAAATTAAAGTATCTGTTGGATAAGTCAAAATAACAGCTTTTTACAATGCATAAGAAAGTATACACGGTACTTATTTTTTTTTATTATTGTCTGTCTGTTTGTTCCGGCTAATATCCGAAGTGACTGGACCGATTTTGACGGGACTTTCACTGGCAGATGTTACAAAGAGTAGGTAACTTACTTTTATTTTAGACGACAACGAGAGTCTTTGACTGAACTGTACTTCAGTAAAAGAGTTTCACTCTGAGCACTCAGATGTCGCAAACGTGCTCCGATTGGTTTAGTCTAGGAATGACTAATTCGCGAAATGACTACATGGTCTATAATTGACCAATTCTTGAAATGTACAATTCTTTAAATGACTGATTCTACAAATGACTGATTCTTTTAAAGACCGATTCTATAAATGACCGATTCTTCAAATGACTGATTTTTCAATTCTATGAATGTGTGTGAATATCGTAAATAAAATGCTATGTAAGGGTTGGCAAATCATATATTTCAACTACTTTAAAAAAATAACTTCTATCCATGTCCCAAAAAATAACTTGTATAATGTCACGTACTACATTTTGTAGCGCAAAAGTAAACATTTATTCGGTTTCTTTTCAAAAAATCGACAGTTATCAAAAAGTCATAAAATCAATTATGAAAAAATCAACAATTATAGAAAATTAAGAAATAAATCACTTAGGAATATGTAGTTGAATATTAATATTTAAAAAAAAAAAAGTCTATCCATATCAAAAACTAAGAAAAAAAATCACTGAGGAATATGTGGTTATAGTGTCACGTACTACATTTTGTAGCGCAAAATTAAACATTTATTCGGTTTCTTTTCAAAAAATCAACAGTTAGCAAAAAGTCATAAAATCAATCAATTATCAAAAAATCAACAATTATAGAAAATTAAGAAATGCATACTACTATAGTTACCTAATAGATTGTTCGAAATAATAAAAAGTTATGGTATCAAATTTAAAAAAATCAAATGCTTCTACGAAGTAAGTTGCTGTGATCAATGCATTGCTAACCCTTACATAGCATTTTATTTACGATATTCACACACATTCATACAATTGAAAAATCAGTCATTTGAAGAATCGGTCATTTATAGAATCGGTCTTTAAAAGAATCGGTCTTTTATAGAATCAGTCATTTGTAGAATCAGTCATTTAAAGAATTGTACATTTCAAGAATTGGTCAATTATAGACCATGTAGTCATTTCGCGAATTAGTCATTCCTAGACTAAACCCTCCGATTTATGATTGACTGATTATACGTAACGGCTACATTAATACACCGATGGATAACAACGATAGAAAGCTAGGACTTTATATTTCTTATGTATTTACTTACCTGATTAGCAATATGAACATAACGACATATGGGAACAAAGCGAGGAAATACGCTGCTTTCCCGGAACTTTTGACACCTCGAGCGACAATCAAGAAGATAATTAACCAGGATATGAACAAACTGAGTGTAAGGTCCCATAATGGCAAACCTGCAAAGAAACCACAAAAAGCTTTATTAAAACCAGGGTTAATAACATTGATTGAACATTTTGAATACTCTTAGGCCGTGTCCTAATATAACCGATAGGCGCGCGAATAAACGTTCGTCACGATCGTTTGTTCAACGAACCCGAACGCCTCGTCGTACGTCGAGAGCACTCGGGTTTCGCCGAACTTCCCGTTGAGCGAGCCTTAATACTACTCTGAAACTATATCGATATCTAAGTATAGAAATGCTTATTCTTACTAGTTGCAAATTTATTTGGAGACCATGCCTAAATTACCATTTAATTTTATACAGCTCTGTTAGTTTGCTTACCAATTCCGTCATGGATTCCATCTGACTGCCGCAGTATGGTTCGCCTGTTAACAAAAGAACTTATATAAATTCGAAATTAAAAGTTCAATCTACTTACAATAAACTCCGTGGCTACGAGATAAAAGCTCTTCAAACGACCCATGCCTTGACTTGTTGGCAGTACGAGGTAGGAATTTTCGACTAATGCAGCAAAGCATAAGGAGCATAGCACGTACGCTTACGCCACGTACAAAAGCGGAAAAAGAAGTTGTCGACGGTTGAACCTAGGCATAATCCTCCTAGTTTGGTTTATTTCTACGAAAACGCGTTTACCCCGCACGACAACGAGATCAAACTGAGCATAGACTAATGGCTGGCTGGGCCTTTTTGCCGCAGGCGTGAGGCACACTCCCCTGCCAAGTTTCTTACTTTACATCTTTTTATTTGTTTTATTTTTATCTCTTTTGTCTGCTGTATTTTATATTGTGTGCCTTATAGTCTGTGTCAAATAAATGTATTTTCTTTCTTTCTTTCTTTCTAATATATGTATAAATGAAACTGAGCTGCCGAGTTTGGTCGCGGTGAACAAACGAACGATCGCCGTCAGTGGGACGTCGCGTTCGGTTCGTATAATCTCGTTTCGCGTTGACGTCCCGTTCATGGACAAACAGTGTTCGAGTTCTGTGGTACACCGGACTTTTAAAAGTTGTAAATAGTAATTGTAAAGTTCTGTGTTAGGTTTAGGGCCCAGCTCGTATTACCTATACCTACCTAATCACCATATCTTATCTGCGAATTAATTAATCGAAATAATTATCAATGTACAGTGGCCAGCACATCAAGCTACTAAAATCTGTCAAATTTCTTTAGTAGATTTTAAACTTTATCGTTAAAGCATTAGGTTCAAGTTTGATTGGGAAAGTTTGACAGTTTTGGGTAGCTTGATGTGCTGGCCACTGTACAATTGATAATTATCAATAATTAATTTGTATTATCAATGTGTGTCAGTCGTAAGTAGGCAGCGTAAACATTATCGTAACATGACATTATTTGTTGATAATTATATATTTTTCAACACACTTGCTCGTAAAGTGGCTCCTATTTTCTCCTATTGCAGTTGCAATAAAAACTTTTTACAAAAAAAAAACAACCGACTTCCAAAAAAAAAAAAAACTAATTTACGTATTCAAAACATTATTTTGTGTTTATTATAGGTACTTTTTATGTAGGCGGTTTAGTGGTTTTGCCAGTGCCCTTATAAATCGAAATGTATCATCTCTATAATTACGTTATTGCAGCATATTATAAACTTCTTACAACAAGTCAATTTTTTTCCTCAAAAGTATGTTGAACAACATACTTTTGAGAACCTGTGTGCATTGTTCATTACACACTTTACCTTCTACGCCGGCTAACTAACGCCGCCTTTAATACCGCCTCGAGTGTAACGACCAACGTATCATGTACTATTGTGATTAGATTACAAGCAATGTTAAATACCTACATTATAGTACTCAGATTATTTACTAACGGGATAAAGCAGTGTCTTAGGTCACGGGCGCTATATTGAATTCCGAACGCATCGAAACATTCCAGGGCTCCCGAGTGCAGCGAGGGAGCTCTGAGTTAACTCCTGAACGAAGCGAGGGAGTTGAGACTAGAATCCTGTGTGCAGCGCAGTGCTCTGCGCGTATTATACGACATTTTGCAACTGTTTATAGGTTACGTTACTGCCAAAAATCTTATCAAACATCTCTGACAATAACAACATTATAAGTGTTTCTGAGGTCGGTGCTTTGGTAAGTGCAGAAGGCCTAATATTATCCCACTTCCGACAAATACAGGGTTAAATTAAATTGGCTATGCTAAACTCCGCAGAAGCGTGGGTATCACTATATCTATCACTTAAGAGCTTATCAATGCAATCGGGAAATGGCTGGTATTTGGACTGCGGAATTATAATTATACTGATTGCCTGTCGGCTTACTAATTGAGCCGACGCGACGTGACGTATTAAATTAATACCAATGTGTAAATAAATTAATATGTGAACTCACGTGAAATATAATTCTGCACTGCTCACTGGTTCTCCAGTCAATTCACTCAAATTAGCGGTCTGTCCAGATGGAACACAGTTTTCCCATTCTGGTTGGCAGAGAGCCCAAGGTAGTGTGCTTTGAAAACTCATGATTAAATAGTACAAGCATAGTCCCACGATTGACATATAGTAAGATACCACATAGAGAGCACTAAGAGCTTGAGCGTAGCCCGTTCCTGAAAAATAAAATATAACTAGTCAGACTAAGACATTAAATAGTTAGATATTTTAAATCAAATCTGTAGAATAGAACTGATGAACCTACCTTTCATTGCTGGTGATAAAGCCCACACTTTAACACAATTACTACTACTGAACTGCCCAAGTGAGGTTTCGAGGTAGTACATGGGTTTTCCTATAAGTATAAGTACGATGATGTAGGGTATAAGGAATGCGCCGCCTCCGTTTTGGTAGGCAATGAAGGGGAACCGCCAAACGTTGCCCAGACCCACCGATGTGGCGATGCATGACATCAGGAACTGGTACTGATTGTCCCACTGAGGTCTTTCATTTTCCGTTTTGGGTTCACCCTGGAATAAAAATAAGCTTGTTATATGTTGTAAATTGAAACCTATTAAGTCAAACACCACCATTGTTTTTCTATAAGATTGCAGATATTGAAAGAAGGGTTGAATCATATATAGTATATGATCTGTACTGTTTTTTGTCAGTTTTGCGCCGATCAGATCGATCGCTGGATCGATCGTGATTTTTCAACAGCTGCTTAAAAAAATCTTAATAAGGCAATGAGATCGGGAATGCAAGGTGGCCACGATAGAGGACAATAATTATCAGACATATTGACAGGATCGATTGGCATCAAAAAAAGTTTTTGTGAAAATTGCTCATTTTTCTTGCTGACTACGTTTTTTTTACGACGACTTACGACCAAAATGTTTCAAAAAGTTAAGGACAGTCTCCTAGGACCGTTTTCTTGTAGTGACAACGGTTAAGGTACCTGTCCTTACTGCCCCATCTCAAAAATCCACCCTGTATATTATAATTATAATACCAGCTGAACCGACACAAGCTTCTTTCCAAATAGATTATTCAAAAATCCCATCGAAAAAAGGAACGTGTTCTGGGAAACGTTTCCAATTTTTCTTTCCATAAAAAAACTAATTTGAACTACTACGAAATAAAATTTTCAAGTGATGCGCTGACCAACGAACAGCATTTCATATTT
Source organism: Eupsilia transversa (assembly GCA_914767815.1). Lineage (NCBI taxonomy): Eukaryota > Metazoa > Arthropoda > Insecta > Lepidoptera > Noctuidae > Eupsilia > Eupsilia transversa. The sequence continues at coordinate 8,355,963 of OU611880.1, forward strand.
ATTTATTTATATAGATAGATTATACATATATCGTTAAATATGTACATCTTCTGCAGGCCATTTTATAGATGAAACTTTGCAACTGTTTAAAAACCAAATTAGTAACGTGCTTTGGGATGAATTAAGTCTGTTTGGAAATACTATTCGAAATAACTTTCTTTATCTATAAGCGGTTTAATGTTTTTTTCCTTTTATCCTAAACGAAACAGTAATTTAGGTTTTTATGACACATTATCATAAACAGCCATAAATACAATCATAAATACCTAACAGTTATGGAAAATAATAAATGATTTATGTTTCCACATTGTCTAATTCATAAATTAATTTGTATCTGATACCTAAAGAGTATATCAATGATTACAATAAAATAGTTTTATTATCTAATCTCTGACATTGTTGTCCTGAATAAAAAAAATTGCATTGATACATTCAGCCTTGGATAATAAACAATGATCCGGGAAAGGACTTGCTTCAAGGATAGAAAGTACCGTGACCATCTATCTAATTGCGTAACACATCTTTGTAAATGAATAAGACTAATCTGTTTTATTTCGACAGTTCAACAACATTCATCGCGTTATTTACGTTGTTGAGCATATTTTTTTTTCGAACTTATGATACAATGGATTAGCAATTGTTTCAAAACGATTCAGATTGTGATTGATCGTGTATTACGCAATTAGGGTACTGTTTGGGAATTCTTGAACTTACTTCCGTCATGTGGGTTGTGAATCTGAAAACCACGGGTACCAACCAACAAGGATATTGTATAATCATGAACCACAATAACTATTAATATAAAAATGTGTTTGCTAGGTATTAGCATTAATTAAATAAATAAACAAAATGAGTTAATAACATAATACGCGTGACGACATTATTTATCTAGTAATTTTAGGACATCATTGATCGCTATTCGCTACGCAACATTAGTACAACACACTAGTACTATTAGTACAAAATTTCTACAAAACAATAAGATGAACAATTTAGAAGCAGAGATTAGAAGTAGTGAACCTCAACTCAACCTATGTAGGTACCTACCTATAACATTTTTATGTTCAGCTTCCTTGCAAATCGAATTTAAGTTAAGGAAATTTTGGCCAATTTTCCGGTTGAGTGATGCTGAAGAATTAGTTGATGCCTTATGTAAGTATATGCTTTTTCCTTGTTATTTGATGCAAGTACATACAAATTGTTTATTATTGTGTATACCTATAAGTTTCAATGTAAATACTGGCGAAATGCGGGTGTACCTATGGTACGTTACACCTATGCCAATTCCTTTGGGGAATACAATATTGGCTTATGTTATGTAGGTAAATATAAAGTTTAGGATAAGTTCACACGATCAGCTTTTTTAGTTTACTTATGCGATGAAGTTTTATCTAAAAGTTGTAGAGGAAAATACTTATATGTAAGTATTTAATGTGTTAAAATACATCCGTTCTAAATACCATTGTAACTAGGTAATCATTCTTTATCAATGTTGTGAAATATGGGATATCTGATTAGATGAATATAATGCCATGTTTGTGGTAATTACAATTAGACATCAATCTCTTGTCCACTATTATTACATTAACTATCTTGTTAATCTTTCTTGGACCTAGACCTCAAAATGCAAAAGATCACAAAATTTTAAGAATAAACTATTTTTTTTTATAAATGTAAAAGGTTCGTTATATTTTCAACAATATCTAAGTCAGCCTGTTCGCACCACGGCTTTGCCCATGTGGAACTATACATTGTACAAAATCTTGGTCAGGGCGTCATATATATTGTAAACATCTCCTTTGTGGAATGTAGATATTAATTACATAAATCGATGGCACTTGGCCGATTTTCGGGTGGCTGTGACCACAACCATTTTTGAGGGCTGGTTCGCGCCTGGGTAGACCCACATTATCACAATTATATCCTGTGACTAATGTATTAGTTTAAACTACTTACTATAGGGTTTTCAGGCGTTTTCGAAGACAGATCCATTTTCTTGGTGCTAAACCCTGATGATCGTTTCTTTGGGAAGGATTCGTCTTCATTTTCAGGTGAAGCATTGAATGCTGGATTCTCACGACTTCCATTTTCAATCACGTTTACGTCGTTTGATTCCTATGCAAAGATAGAAAAAATATAGTTGAATTAATTTAAAATGACTAAGAGTTAGTTTAATTTGGAGTCATTGTTTAAAATCTTTATTTACCATTTCACAGTGCTTGTGATTTACATAAAATATACGTTCACCACAACATACGTGGTCGAAATGACCGTTTGTTTAATTCTTATTCCTAATAAAATATGCATACGATAGAGATTAATTTACTGTGATATGGTTATCTTAGTACCTATCAGTAGATTATGTATCTAAATCTTTTAATGGTTGTATGACGTCCAAATGTTCATAAAAGTTTTTTTTTCTAGGAATGATCATCTATAAGTATTATCTGAAGGATCACAAGTTTTCCACGAAGGTATATATTTTCAGCACTCCGATTTATAAAATATTGTAGTGTATTGTCTATTCACCATAATCACCATGAGATGTTAAACATAAGTAAATATTCACATTGTCCTCGATCATATCAATCAAGCGATTCCGAAGTAGGTATAATTAATTATGAATACGCAGTAGGTAGTCATTAATGCGGGCAAAATGGATTATGTTTATCTATAGCTTATCGTGTTGAAGTCGATGCGATCAAAATCATAATTCACCGACACGTGCTGCTTATCTTCGTGAAAATTCTTTACGTTCTGACCTGTTGGGGCTTCCCATTCTAACTTTTAACATATTATTATGTACCTGGAGGATCGAGGGTATCTACTAGTATCAATAAATTGTAGCTTAGTTGACATATCGAGTCATTTGTCTGATTCAGTTCGATTGCTGAGATTACTGCTACTGCTGAATGGCAGATGAGTCTATAATATGGTTTGTAGTACAATCTCTTGCTCTCGTTGAGGTAAAGTTGTATATATCACATTAATGGTCGACTAGAGGTGGGGAATTTTCTTGACAATATATTTTTCGTCTCTATCTTAATACTAAATATCCACCATGCCGCCAATAATGGCAATAACTTACTACTACTAGGTACTACCTACTACTAAATACTTACTTTATTACCTTTTTCCAAGTTTTCTCTCTCTTTGAAAATTATAACTATTAATATTTTAACTTTGTTACCTTAGTTGATAACGTTATTGTGCATGCTGTGGTCTCCTGTATGTGATGTTACCCTTTATTGATGTGTCATGTATTGTGCAAATCTTTTGTTAGAGATCTTAAATTAATAAATGGAAGCCTACTCTTGATGGATAGCAAGATGTTGATCTCAGTAACTGTATTACGTATCTGAACTAGAACTACAAGGCTGAAAGAAAATTCCATAAAATATCTGTTTTATAAGTAGGTAATGTGTGTAATAGTATTTGCTGGCTATTTGTAGTACCTTCTATTAGGTCAAGCAGTTGTTGCGTAGGTACTCGGCTAAATAATGAGACAGATCTTTGAAGTAGGTATTTCAAAGAAAATTTGTGGTAGTTACCTGGGCAGTGGTAATATTAAAAATGCGTAATAGTAGATTGTTATACAAGGGATGAAAGGGACCTATTTAGGCACGAGATGGTTTGGCGCATAGAGCGTAGCGAGGGCGCCAATAGTTCGAGTGCCTAAATAGGTATTTCACCCGACGTAAACGCTCTGCTTTTAAAATAAAAATCAGGTGTTTAATCCATAACTGAATCTAATAAACTCATTCTATGGAAATATACAGGCTGACTTTGAAAACATGCAACAAAAGGGGGTGTTCTACTCATCAATATGAACAACTTTTACGATGGGACCAAATAAGAATTCGCAAAAAAAAAAGGCCTTTTCTGTATATAGGTATACCCGATTGGACCATTTTGTATAAGGTCGATTTTTTTAGATGTAGTAGATAATAATAACACTCCCCAAAACAACTGAAGATCGAAATGCCGCTTTCGCGCCTTTTTTATGGTTCTTTTTTGTGGCATTCTATTTAACATTGATGATGGTAAATATTTGTTCAAATCTATGTAAATTAAATAATAGTAAAGTCATTATGTTACAAAATTGTTGTATTTTTTTATTACAATTTTACGCCGCGATTAAACAGAGGGGCCGTTTAAAGGCGAAAATACACATGCCTGTAGCTGGCACACTTGCATTCCAGCTCCTTGCATACCTACATGTGCCAGCTGCTTTCATGTGTATACATTAACTGGCATGCCTGTTCCTGGCAAGCAAATAGATTGCACAATATTTGATTTACTGGCATGCAATATGAGGGAGGCCACGCGGGGGGCTGCAGAACCAGCACGTGTGTCCTTACGCGACAGCTACAGGAATGCCAGTAGCTGACCGGTGGTGCTATTCTGTAATCAATCTAATCTCCGATTATGCTTAACAGTCCCACTGACATCTTCATCTTTCTTCTTTTTCTCTTCTTTTTTCTCTCATTAATTAAGCCACAAAATCCACTGCTAGTAGCAATATTTTCACTTCCAATGCTTTCCAGTGCAAAAACTAGAAACAGTATTTGTAGCGTGAGACTGGCTCTTATTGTCTGTGCACTGGCTTGGGTATACTTCTGCAAGTAACAGGCACGCAAGGAAGCAAATGGCATGTAAGTTTACTTGCAAATGTATCCGCAGTGTGCCATTTATTTTCACATAGCACTTAACTGGCATGTAAGGTACTGCTCTATTTTGCAGGCATGTGTATTTTATTCTTAAAAGGTTGGCCCATGGCATAGTTTTTTTTTTTTTTAGACAACATGGGAGATTGTGTCCCAGGGACGAGAAATACTGTTTTCATCCATCTGATCAGGTAACTTCAACCGTACTTTCCAAATATGAGAAATAAAAGGTTATATACTTACCTTCTTATAAAAATGTATTTTACAATAGTCAGTATAAAAGGTTTAGGTACAACATTTACATATTTGAAATTAACTTAATAAATAGGATAAGTACCCTGACATATAATACAACATCGGTATAATTTATTACTATTTAAATAACATCATTTTGGCAATTATAGTTACACAGTTAAGTTTTGACGGTCCACAACAAATCGTCACTTAGGCACCAGCATTAAGGTACATACTAGTTATTTTTACCCTATATCTATAGTAATTTCTAGAGTTAAAGCTAATTGCTAGTGGTTTATAGTCGTCTCCGGTACCCGCCGGTGAGGATGTACCCGAGATGCTGGGGCCATGTCGTGTTGAGCCTCGCTCGCTCCTCGTTGGCCTGTGCTGTGAACTGCTCCCAGTCAGCGCGGTCGGCCGGCGCGCGTGGTCCCCATGACGACTTCGGACTGAACGAACGCTGCACCATCTTGGAAAGGCATATCAACTTCAGTAACGACAAGTTTATTTAGGCGCCTTTTAGAGCGTTGCTTGTGCTTTTATTAAGAAATACATTGAAACATTGAAAAGAGAAGACGGGACTTTATTATTTTAAGTCTGAGAAGACTGAAAGTGTAGAATACTTTCGTATTTCAAATGACCGAGAACTATTATTAAATCTCATTCCAATCAAATGTTCATAATCTTACCTCCACGAAATTTCCGGATCTATTTTTGTACATCGTTAGCGCTATCGAAATCGGTACGAACAGAATACCAATGATGAGCAGCATGTATCCCGATACTGTAATAAATAATATTGTGATAAGTCTTCCATTATGCACAGGACATACCTACATATTCATCGTAGTATACCCGAAAGCTTTAAGACATTTAAACGATTGACTAGGAATCGATTAAATTATGTCAACGCTAAGTAATAAATCAATAATTCAATGACAAGTGACAAATTCTTATATTTTAAAGTACCTACCTATTTCCTTTCAACATAATTATTGTCTCATTTAATAAATATCCACTAACCATATCCTGCTGTTGGGTAGTGATAGTCTTCGCCGAACGTCAGAGCTTCGAAAGAAATGAAAGCGTAGATGAACACGGTAGTCATCATAGCAGGCATGATAATGCTCCAGCAAATTCTCCAATAGAAGCCAGTCTTGATGCCCAACATGAATTCGATGTCCACGCATAATTTCTCCAAACCTGAAGAGTAGGAAAAATATTTTAGAATAGTCCACAAGGTTGTACGCAAAACTAGTAGCACTGTCCATTTAGGTATAGGTGCATTAAGATCCTGACTTATAATCAGCATCAATTTAAAAGGCTCACCGTAAATCCAGATAACTCCTATAATTTCGACGATAGCACAGAAGAGAATCAAGAAAGTTCCACCGAAGTGATCTACCAACTCTAGGACATATTGACCACCCTGTAAAAGACATGTATTCAATCAGTTAAATAGAAAGTATGGTACAACAAAAAATTGCCGGGGTCACAATTTTCAAAGATTGCTTAATCAAACAAATAGTACATAGTGTCTTATGCCACGGGCGCCATATCTTTCGAAAAGGCGAGTCTCTCGCCTTTAAAATAGTTGTGAGGAAGACAATCTACAAATTTTTATGGTAAAAGCTTACGATTTTTTTTGTTGAGGTTTCAAATCACATTATTGACCAGCGGGTTATATGTGCTAGGGCCTATTTAATGACTTGCTTTAGGTTAGGTTTTCACAATTTGTTGTTTTTATAATTTGAAATTAACTAGCTTGGGTGGTATGAAAAAGCTTTTAAAAAACAACTTACAGGTGTAACGTAAACAAGTCCGACGCCGAATCCGACGGTGCAGCAGAAAGCGGACATGAAGACGGTACGGACGCGCGGGAAGGAATCCAGCATGACCGTGTTGATGGTCGACAGCAGCGCCACCGCCGAACCGATGCCGAGCACAGTCATCATCAAGAAGAATAGCACTGAGAACAACTGACAACAATTGCGTTGATAAACTGCTAACATAATAAATTGGTACCTACCTACGAGAATCTAATTCAATTAGATAAAGTCACCATTACTTTTTACAAAAGCTTTAAAATTTACCTGTGGCAAGAAAGTTTTGGAAATGGCATCAGGGTAAGAAATGAAGGCGAGTCCAGTACCACCAGAACCTATGGCGTCTTTGACCTCCGTATTTAGCTCATACGCCAAGTTTCCGAGGATTCCAAAGATCGTGATACCCGACAGCAAACTTGTGAACGTGTCCAACGTCGTCACAATCATCGCATCCCTGGAATATAAATGAATTTGGTGAATTTTTGTTAATTTTTTTCTATAAAAACTAAGTAGTTACAAAAAATAATAATATTATAAGCAACAAAATCTTTGACGTAAGGCAAAGGCACTAAAAAAGATTTTTTTTCCAAATAACTTTATCTTAGGAATAATCTCACAAAAACTATCAGACGTCAATTTTATTCAACAAATAAAAGTTATGAAATCGATAGGTATTTTTTTTTGTTTTAATGTCATAAACGTACCTACCTGTAAACGTTTTGTCTAAAGCCATTGTAGGAAGAGAACATAATAATTGCACCGGTGCACACGGATAGAGAAAAGAACACTTGTGTTACAGCGGCGTACCACACCTGGAACGAAAGACACGATTGTATGTGTATGTTTGCAAGCAAGTACTGTTTACGCTAGGGATGTCATACTCAATTACGCCGGATGAAACAATTTTACTTACATCAAGTTCTAAAAGTTTGTCCCACTGTGGCGTCAAAAAGAAAAGAATGCCATCGCCGGCTCCGGGAAGAATCACGGTTCTGAAATATTTAAAATATTGAATTGTTTATAATTGATATTAATTATTAATACCTATTAATTATTATTTCTAATAAAGCTTGTGAAAAATGTGTCGCGCATTTCATTTCTCCTTGCCGCCGCGCCCTCCCTGTGCATTCACTGACTCGAAGCCGCTAAACATATTATATTAAAAATATAAAAACTTAATATTTTTGACAAAATTTAGCAGTCTTTTTTATTTCGACTGTTTAGATTTTAAAGCATGAAAAGGCATGGTTTTTGTTCCAATAAAAAGATCAAGTCCATATCTCCGACTGGTATAGGTACCTAGTTATTTGTGGCGCACTTTCCCGCACTGCGAGAATGCAAAAAGAAAATGGCACGCTTGTTAAATACACTGCATTATGAACCTAAAAGAGGTGAAATTAGAACCACTTTATGAATTTACGAGCAAGTGTGTTGAATGAATATTTTTATAATCTACGAGGTTTGGAAAAAAAACTTACGTAATTAGCAAAATAATCATCACAACGTAGGGGAAGAGAGCCAAGAAGTATGCGGCTTTGCCGGAACTTTTGACACCCTGGGCTACAATGATGAAGATCACCAACCAAGCAGCAAAGAGACACAACACCAAGTACCAGATAGGTAGACCTGTAATACGAAACGTATCGTCAATTATGTATATTAGAGTAATTAGAGGAAATCAAATAACCCACCCGTAATCCATAGGAGATCGTTGCATCGAATAAACGCTTGCTAAGATCGGGAGACAACTAATCAAAATTGTTGTTCAAAATTACTATTAGCAATTGCCCATTCGATTTGATAGAACAGTCTACTAGGTTTTAGTGTGTCAAATGCGTTAGTTTTTTAAATCAACTAGCGAATGGAACCGTTGTCCTCATAGAAAGCGATCCTGCTAACCGACCAGCAAGGGTTTGCAGCATGTTTGCAGAGACTATCAAAAATATTGATTTACAAACTTACCAAGTCCTCCTTCAATGCCATCTTTCTGCTGGAGCACTGTCTTGCTGGAAAATAGAAAAAATATTTGATTGTTGTAGCTGTTTTCTATTCTAGTCTTCCATTTAAGGAAGGGTTGTCAAGGGCGGTTTGCTTTGTTATATGACCACTTGGATTTAATAAAATATCGTTTATCTGATCTTGGTAGCAAATGATTTGACTTTCGGGAGGAGTTGTAAGATAAGGTAACCACCTATCTTACACATAACCGCCTTATATTTAAAAGTGTTATCGATTCTGGACAAATCATTTTCAGGTTTTGATTTAGGTATTTCAACTGAATAATGGAGATAACTAGGTAAATATTGAGAATAGTTTATAATAATTACGTGAAATATAACTCCGCGCTACTACTGGGTGTTCCTATCGGGTTTGTTTCCGGTTGATTCGGATCCGAAGGGACGCAGTTTTCCCACTCATCCAGACAGATCCCCCACGGTAGCGTGGATTGGAAGCTCATGACCAGGTAGTACATGCAGAGCGCGACGATCGACACGTAGTACGACAGAATGTACCCACATCCCAGGGCCGTGGCGTAGCCGGCGCCTGAAATAACATTAGATTTTGTAAATATATGTAGATCAGATTAAACACACGAGGTGCTTTTAAGATTCAGACTTTGAAAATTCCAAACCTAGAGAAAAATTATTTATATGCTAATCAGATACTAACCTATTTTATTTATTTGACAAATTATTGATAAAGTGGCCCAGGCAAATGAGCCGAGTTGTTTTGTAAAGAAAGAAAAGTAGTCTTGTGAGTACTACTGTTCTTTAAAAACAAACTAGTGTAATAACAAAAAAAATATATGCTAACCTTTCATAGCTGGAGATAGCGACCAGACAGACACTGAGTTCCTCGAACTAAATTGTCCCAAGGCACATTCGAGGTAGTACATAGGTTTTCCGATGAGTAACAGTACAATAATGTAAGGGATGAGGAATGCACCGCCTCCGTTCTCGTAGGCGATGAAGGGGAACCGCCATACGTTGCCGAGACCCACCGACGTGGCAATGCATGACATCAGGAACTCGAGTTGATTGTCCCATACTGCACGCTGGGGCTCGCTTTTTTCCGGGTCTACCTGAAAATTTGTACATATTTTTTATTATTACTACTGCAAAGTATCAAAGTTTCATTGATAAGAGGAATCATTTTCATTCAAACCAATCATATTTAAAGCTACGAAAATGTTGTTCTGTAAAAATTATGTACAAAAATAGTCTGAATTAAATGGTGTTATTTTATTTCACGTAAGGGTGTTTTACATAAATAATTGTGACTTTGACTTGTATTGTACGAAGTTCTTTATTAGTGATCGATGTAAGAAACCAAAAAAAATCATAATTATGCCAGTTGATTCTTTGACATGGTCTTATTAATACTCTAGCTAGAGTAATGGGATATCAAAAGGAACACGTTGTTTATCTGGATACATTCCTGACTCGTCCCCTGGGTACATCTCTAACAAACCCTGGATACCTATATCTCGAAAATATATAAAAATACATAGTACAAATTATACTAAGGTTCATAGACAAAATATATCTTCCAAAATAAGGTTAATTTGTAACCGACTTCCCAAAAAGGAGGGTTAATGTGTATTACCTCACAACTCCGTCATTTATAAACCTTGAATTATTTTTTTGTTTGAAAGGGTATACTTCCCCGGTGGTCCTATTGTCATCAGGTCAGAATCTGATCATAGGATCCTGGAGAAATCGAGGGAACTCTTCAAATATTATAGGCACACCTATAGCGATTTGATTGGGTATTTTTTATTGTTACTCGTGCATTTGCTCTCGGAAAGCACTATTTTGTGAAGTGTAACTGATGATGAAGACTTGATATTCTGACGGTAGCCTCATAGTACCTATTTGAAAACCTTCTGTATGCACAAAAAAATATTTAAAATTTTAAGAAAATGTCCGTTATTCATAGTTTAAATACCAGAGCCCTGTTTAATAAACGTTACAATCCGACAATTTTGTAAATAAGTGACATATTTGTAAAGTTGTATGACAAGTGCTGTTTAATAAACCTTACAAATATGTAAGAATTTTATAAGTAAATATTACAAATATCACCATTATAAATGCTGTTTAATGAACGTTTACATGTGCAGCATAGACCTGTAGATTTCTTTGACAATAATAATTGTGAGAGAGTGAGAGTGCGAGTCCACCTGTCGGAATTGTACTACAATTTACAAAATTGTAAATTTGTAATTACAATTATGTCAATTATGCGTTCAATAAAACAGTTTTCCTTACAAATATGTAAAGTTTCACCTGTAAAGAGAAAACAGAAATAGGTAAAATTGTAGGTACCTACAATTGAACAATTTTGTCAGTTTTCCACCATGGTAAATTTTTAAGTTGTATTCTTTATTAAACAGAAACGGCAGAATTGTAACTTATAAAATACATTTACAGTTTACAATTTGTAACCTTTATTAAACAGGGCCCAGGAATAAACACAATCTTGCTGCACATCGCACTCCCCTCCATAGAGTAGACAACTCGTTCATGGGTCAATTCACGCTTTTGCAACAAACTTCCCATTGACATTCTAAATTTATCCATTAAATGATTTAAAAGCTGTTTAAAACCAAACTTTGTAAACAAGGGTACCTACTACAAAATTTCAGATTATTAGATGAAAAAGAAGTTGTGATTGAGCTGCTCGCTCTGCTATTTACAGTGATTCCAATAGCCTACTAAGTAATCTTTTATTCTTATGTTGTTTTTAACTTAAACGCATTTGCTATGACAGTAAATTGTACCTACAATGTTTATTATGATCGCGTGTTTGCTAAGTTGGAAAACAAGGCAAGGCGCTTCACCCCATTATTGGTCATCCTATAAAGAATGCAAAAAAGATTATAAGTAAGTACTATCTAATCTGCAAAATGTAAATAACAGGAAGGTTGCCATAAACCAATCCTACTCGGCTAAGTGGATAGCACATGGATTAAAAGTGAAGTTTACATAGTTCTTGTACATATTACCTAAAGTTCCTAGGTACTTCATCTATTTATTATAATATAATAGTACATTATGATACAAGTGTGCGGTGTTGGTCATTACACACGAGACGGTATTGTCCGCGCGAGCCGCAGGCGAGCGCGATAAGGTAGTCGAGAGTGTAATGATCAACGCACTCGCGTTTCATACGACGTTTTTCAACACACTTGCGAGGAAATAAACAGACTTGTACTTAAGAATGTATGCTACAATAACGTAGTTATAAAGTTCAACTGACCATTGTTGCCATGTACTGATTATCCGGAGCTTCTTTTAAAAACTTTTCAACGTAGGTTGGTGTTACTTTAGATTTCGTATTGATAATATTATTTTAAATATGTATTAGTCTATGAAAATAACCACACAGCGAAACCGGGAACAAATATGTATGGAAAATGGCGCGACGGTTTTGTTTTTCCGCAGTTGTAAATAAAGGCACTGGCAACTGGCAAACCCGCTAAACAGCCTACACCTATTAAAAAATGAATAAAAACAAAATAATATTTTGAAAGACTGAAAAATGCGTGTATTGGATTTTCAGCAGAAAAATACACCTTATATTACTATAAGTACAGTAATCAAATTGTAAATGGTTAAATAAAATATAATAAATAATGGCAACATTCCGTTCAGTCGGCATGGACAGGGCATGGAGTCGCGCGCCGCCTCCGAAAAACTATACGACCGCATTCCGAGATATGCCCTAATCGCCCACACTTCTCACATCAATATTTTGCGTTCCAATTTAGTTATGATATGATTATGAAAGCTGAGGGCTGTCATCAATTTGGAACGCTAGTGAATGTGCTAATGCTGGGGCCACATTGTCGCGATAAAGCGAACTTAACTCCACGGGCTCTCTTTTATTCAGCGAGACGTCGAGCTGTGTGCGAGAGAGAGCGCGCGCAGTATAGTTTGTCTTATCTCGACAATGTGGCCCCAACATATCAGTGCTCGCCCAACGTCAAAACTTAAAACATTACTTATTTCTTTGCCACAAATTTCTTCCTCTTTTTTGGTTAGGTGGCGACGGTAGCCAGAATCACAATTTCGAAAAAATGCCTATAACAACACAGCCAAATAACGGTTCACGGAACAAACATAAGTTATCCCGCTCAAGCTTATTCGGAACGGGTGTAAGCACGCTCAAATCGATTCGATTTCATTACATTTACATCGTAATTCGGAACGCAGTCTACGACTAACGTTTTGACACCGGAAAAAAAAAAAAAAGTACTCTGTGATCAGTAAATGTAATGAGTGCTAAGATGGAATTTTGTTTACAATGTTATTTTTGGTCATAACAGTGCTTTTTAACATGGAATAGATACACCAAAGCGAGCTGAGCTTATATTTATTTGCAAGTTCATTGAAGTATGCCAAAAAAACGTTTTCTGAAAATGAGTTGGCATTTTTGTTGTTTTTCCACTGTATAAAAGTTTCGTAGGCCGCTACGTATTTCTCCTTAGATTTTGGTGGCAACAGGCTATCACTCGCGTTTCGTGCCTCGATGAGTATTTCCGGCGGAGTCAAACCTACGTATTGCTCTTCTTCCCGTGAAGTCGACATTTTTGTTATTAATCACAACGAAAATGATAGCAAGTAAGTATTGGAAAATGACGAGCTGGTTTGTATTTTCGCGCGCCGCGCCAGCGATTCACGCGCAGGTTTAAATAAATGCGCTGGAAAAACTGCTAGACAGCCTATTAAAAAAACACAAAATAATAGGTATTTTTGTTTTATTTTTGTTCTGAATACGTACCTATTCAAAACATTATAAGGTTAATATGTAAGTAGCGAAAAATATGAAATAATATATGATGAAATATTATGTTCATCATATTTTATGTAATAAATATTATGCATAATATAAAGGCATGAAAGTCTCTTTGATGAGATTAAAAAAGCGCGCATCCTCTGCTCGGGTGAAATAGTAGATAGTTCATACTAATGCCATGTAGGCACATAGTCCAGCTTCAATAAATAAGTACTTACACAAAAGTACGTACCTACATTAGGTACTTCGTAAAAAATAAAAGCATTTTCATTTGTAACAGAATATGGCCAGACTAATTTTTTTTACGTTAACTAGACAGTTAACGCCCCGGTTTGCGTATGGTATTATGTTTTACAAAAATAAAAAGCTTCACCAAAGTCAATTTCTACAATATAAATTCCATGCCGCCATGATAGTACTTACTAACTCCATACTGCCATGTCATAGGACTGGTATAGGTACTAGGTACTCCGACTAGTAAATAGTTATCTGTGGCATTACAGCACTAGTTCGTTATGGTAAAGTAAAAAGCACGCGTTTTTAATACACTGCATTATGAATCTAAAAGCGGTTCAATAAGAGCCACTTTACGAGCAAGTGTGTTGAAAAACATTTAATGGGTGAATATTTTACAATAGGACCAACTCTTAAACCGCAAAGAAAAAATCACCAGTTTGTATTTTTGTATGCAGATAATAGCAGATTACTGTTCAATATTACTTGGTCCCATTCAAAAAATCGTTAATATTTCAGACTATTTTTGGTTAGACGTTATTTGTGATACCATTTTTTGGTACCAATTTAATTATTAACCACAAATTAACTACCTACTAAAACAGTTATAAACTAGCTGCACCCATAGATAGACATAATGCAATACTTACTTTTGTATCATTTATTCCGTTAACTCCATTGAAAGGCACCTTCTCGGACAGCGGCTGGAAAGGTGCTTGCTTAGAGTTTGGTGAGCCCAGGTCACTTGAATCCAGCTTTGCAGGGCTTCCTGATCTTGGAGGACTCGAAGGGTCCTCTGATATGTCAAAGGCATTATTATCTTCACCACTCTGAAAACACATAATCGGAACAAGATAATTAAACATTCCGAAGGAGATAATATCTTTGTTTACGACTATCGAAATTGATAATCTGCTCATTAAAATAGTTTCGGTTGTTTTATCGCAGTGAGTGACTGAAAATATGACTTAGATTAAACTGGATTTATTTAAACCTGTAGTACCTAGTTACAGAAGACTGATAGCACCGGTTTGTATATTTGTTCTTGGGTATATTTTGTGACAAGAAATAAGAGGTTTCACTGCCAACCAATCTGCTTACAGTAGTGACTGTATGTTTGTTTAGGTTTTTTTTAACAAAAGCCAATGTAGAAATCAGACTCAATGCGTTAAATACCTAACCGGCAGCAGCAAAAGCAGTTCATTAAAAATACCCACTAAGTACGTGCTGTGGGAACAAGTCGCGCAGACGAGACGCACTGAACAACAGAAGGTCATGTGCAAACTCAATTTGCCAACGAGCAATGGAGCACAGTCTTCGATGGATCTCTACTACATTACAAGGATGATGCTGAAGGAACCGCTAGTGGTTAGCAACCTTGAAGGTCTGGACGTGCAATGAAAACTTGGTCGGAAATTGTCCAAATCATATCAAAACAGAAAGAAGTAGAAGAAGAAGAACGAGATGTCTTAACACTGCCTAAGTAGTTATACCTAATTTTTCGTTTCTCGAATAGAGCGGAACTAAAACAATAACCTTGGAATGAGTCATAAGATTTAACATTAAATTATGTTAATATGGAGAGAACTTGGTAAATAACCTGTATCATCTTTGTTCCATCGGACCTGCCTATACAAAACAAAGGAAAGACACGTTATTCTTTTATTAACGTGTCTGTAATTTAAATATTATTATTGACTAGCTTCTGCCCGCGACTTCGTCCGCGTTCGCGTGAAATTTCGGACCCCGGCCCACCGCGGGTCAATGATCTTTAATGAGAATTTGATTTGTTTTTCTATTCTCACATGGGAGGTGAGGTATTGATAGGGAGTTATTTATCACTTGCAGCTTTAGCAACAAGCACATTTTGCGTCATATAAAAGATATACTTCATTAGGTAGGTACGTAGGATTGATTTGCAAAATTAATTCTCTCCAATCGTTTCGAACGAAGAAATCTTTCAGTACCTACCTACCATAGATATACGAAAATATTTCTATGGTACCTACTTATAAGAAGAAAAAAATGATTTTAACCCAGATATCGAACGTTTAAATACCAAGTAGATACGTAATTGACGACGACCTCATTGATTACAATTCAATGCAGCATTTCAAGAACAACTTTTAATAACACGAATAATTTTCATGTTTTTATATCTAGCTGGCTACCTAATGGTATGATAACGACGACCTTGATTTTGTATGTAAGCTTGTATGTAGTTGTTGGCCTGCATTCTGTATTGTACACAATAATTAGAATATAACTGCTCTCGCATTAATTTCCACCGAACCATAAATTAACCTCTTTTTCATTGTAAGTAGGTACGTTTAATTGGCAAGTGGCCTAGTGGTCATAAACACCTTATTTCATTACTCATTAACACATTGGCGTAGATTCCACTTTGTTAACGATACGTAGTTATCTTATCCTTCTTCAGTACCTATTTAAAAGATTAAGATATCAAAGAATATGGTAATATAAATTAATGACTCTTATGGATGACTTAGATAATTAAAATAAAAATAATTGGGAATAATTGTGTACTTAGTCTGGTCAATATTCTCTAATCTATTTATTGTAGCTCTAATATTGTATCTTAGGTAATATATGTAAACAGTTGTAAAAAATAAAGTGCACAACTATTTCTTCAACACACTTTGTCGTAAAGTGGCTCTTTATTGCACCGCTTTCAGTATATTAATTTAACACACGTGATTTTTACTTTGCATTCCCGTACTTGTGCAGAAAAATGCTGCACAGATAAGATAACTATTTACTTAGGGCAGATTCGACCAAACAGGAATAAATTTTATCCGCGGAATAAGATTTACTTCCGACAGTTTTCGTATGGAGAAAATGTCAAAAATTCAAAATTTATTCGGAAGAGAAGGCTTACTCCGCGGATAAAATTTATTCCTGTTTGGTCGAATCCACCCCGGATATGTGCGCTTTTTTATCTCAGCAAAGAGCCTTCACCCCTTTTTTATGCCAATTTTTTTTGTGAAGTTTTAAACTCTGAAGATAAATAAAATATTAAGTATAAATAAATAATGTCTTTAAACTTAAATTACATTTTTGTAATGCGCAGTTTCATACGTTTTGCATAATTTATGTACCGATACGTCATGATAATGAAAGGCATTTAGTGGTACCTAGTAATTTAAAATGGTGATAATCATGATTAAATGTTGTCAAGGATCTAAGTAGGTATTATGAAGAAACCATTTAATATTGGTATCGTTCAGTAATATCTAAAGGAAAACTAAAACGAAATGTCGATTTGCCCCAATCACGGAACATAAAACGTAGGTATAAGAGTCTATAATACCTCAAATTGCTTCGCATGATCCTCCGTTATATCGAAAATACAGCAGTAATGCTGCTGTAGTTTTGAAATAAATATATGGTAAAGTTAAGGATATTTTTTGTTGATGGTCTTTTTTGTTGTTGTTTTCCAAACCGAACAATAAACCGCTGGTATTAAAAAAATACTTCAAATTAGATCATGAAACTTTGCATAATAACTGAACTAACTATAAAGCAGATACTATGTATTTTGTTTTTAATAATTACCATTATTTTCGCCGTAATAATAAATTACCTAAACTATTGGCACCTTGGAGCCTTGTCCCCGTCGCTCAGTCTCGCTCTCACTCAGTCCACGAGCAGTATCGTGCCAGCGAGATAAAGAGTGCATTTCAGCTGAGGTAACCTACCTGTACCTAAACTACATAATATATTATTCACGCTTGTTTATTATTTTCGAAACAGTATTTTTTCCTTTTCACATTATTTTTCATATCAACTGACATAGAGGCGATAAATTACTATTACTTCCTTATGGAAGTAATAGTAATTTATCGCCTCTAATAATTTATCGTCTCTATGATGATATGAATGATATGATTTTGAATGAAATTTATGTTTCATTCAAAATCAATTAACACACACATAATGCGCAGGCTCGAATATCGTTATGAATGCAAGATAGACTATCTAATGTTGTTCGATCATTTTAATAATATTTTTCCCTATCGAGCTTTGAAGCATATGTTAAATATTTAGGCAGGTACCTATTTGTTTGATAGGGATTTATCAATGTTCGAACCGGGAAAGCGAAAGTGTCGGCCGATAAGATGAATGCGTAATGCCACAGTATAAAGCGCATGCGTTAATATTCTAAACTGTAGTACCTAAGTAGGTAACTAGAGTGACTCTAGGTTAGAGTTAACAAACGGAGCTAAACTTGAATCGTAAAAATACAAAGTAGCACGGAAATACAATCTACGTAATGGATGTCGATAAACGAAGAATAAGCTATTTACTTTAACTTGTGCATTACGTTTCGTTACAAAATATACAAAGTTGACTTGTCCTTCTTGTATGGAGAACCATTTCTTGTAGGCGTATAAATATACAATGACCAATTGAGTATAATGACCCTTTAAGAATTAAATTTCATTTTAATTTCGCTCATGCACCCCGTATTAGTACTAAGTTGATGGGTTATTTTATGGGCCAAATCCATTTCAAAACCAATTTCAAGTGGACGTACGCTAAAACTAAGTACCTACCTATGTACAACACTTATTTTTTATCAGCACTCTAGCGAAAATAACCAGACAATGCATTGATTCACTTTCATCGTGTTTACGAAAACGTGAATAAATAATTAATCTTTTAGAAAATAATTAAGTATACTGATTTAGACGCGAGGTGTTAAATTGTTGCACTCGGCCATGGTAATGACAAGCAAGTCATTACCAAGGCTTTGCTGACGCTCATGAATGGCGCATATGTAGGTAATTAATTTCTAATCGGCTCACTTTCGTGCTTGTGCAACGCGTTTAACTTTTAGTTACACTGATGAGTATGCTTACTACTTGTAGCTATAGTTAGTTATAGTTGCTTCAAGTTGAGGAATGTTCGCCGGTAAGCCCATCGTGATTTTATAAACAATACGAGAGAATTAAGAATATTTTTAGGAATATAGGTAAACCTCCTTTCTTGGCTTTGCCAAAGTCGGGTAAATATACGATAGTTGTTTGTTGAACGTAGGTATATATTTATACTGACATAGTTCAACATTTATCTACTCCTTCAGTTTGTAAAGATACACTAAAAAGAACAAGTAACCACAGAAAGTGACGAGAGAATTAACAATCAGTATTTAAATACGTAATATTGTTAACATTGTATATTCCTCTTTCATTGTCAAGTTGTTGTTTATGTTTGAAAACAAAGGCTTCATGCTAAAAACATGCATACTATTTAACTGATTTAACACGCTTTAAAAATTATCTAAGTAATTTGATGTTTCACGCACAGAAAAATGATTGTACGTAACGATAGGAATTATCGCATTATTAATTTATTATCCCTAGGTACCTATATAGCTAATATGATAGATAGTGGCCGAAATTAACATAATTTAAGCATAAATTTAAAATCAGATTTATAAATCCACTCAACGTAGTATCCGAAAAATATTACTACCTATGTACTTAAGTACCCTATGTAATAAAATTGTAGCCCATGTAATAAAATTTAAAAAATACCTGGTGGTTCCATCATTTGGGGTCAGCTGAATTCCAAGGGCGCGACAGCCCTTACACAACAAATAAATAATTAAAAATTCTTCTCACCATTTTCACACACTTTGTGATTTGTTTATGAAACAATCAGCTGATCAGTTGATCATTAATAGGAGAGGTTTGTGCAGGCGGACAGCTAGGCAACGCACACCTGCCGCTTGCGAGTGACACGCAGTGACGACTCTTCGCCACTTTTTATACAAATACGTATCAAACACCGGCCGGCCTCGATGACAGATCTTCTGTTATCTATAATTAAATAAAAATATTGAACACTTCTGCAAATATCTTAAAGACGGTAAACGACTGCACCACTTAAACCGACGCAGCCTTGCATACTGATGGAAGTTCGAGAGTTAACCGTCCGCTTTAATGTTAGACTACCTTGAAATAATTCTACCAAATTAAACTAACTACATAATTTAAAGGCTACCTTTCTACATCAGTTAAAGCTATGAATATTTTATGCAATCATGTGCCCATCCATAAGGTCGCAAAAATCTAATTGGTTATTAAATATGTTCAGATCCATCATTATAATATTGTGGTTTATTAATTCAGTATTATAAATTAGACATCAATCAATCGCACTAAACTGTCACACAATTCAACTCTATTCTTCGATATCTTAATAACGAGATCGACTTAATTTAAATTTAAATTCATGCATTTAAACTGACATTGACCTACTAAAGGATGCAATCGTCGAAATCGGTAATAAACCTGTGTTAAAAAAAAATCTATCACATATTGGTCGTTTATTTTATTGGGATGTGTCCTTTATTGGGATTTATGTGTCCTTTATTGGGATGTGTCCTTTTCCAACTGCTAACGATATTGAGGAAGAAAGATGAGGAATATTTGCAAAATATTTTCCAACTTAAACTAAGTAAGACATTGTTATGATGACAACATGCAATATACGCTGAATTGTTAATCATATCCTTCAACATTTATTGTAGGTACTTACCTACTTGTGTGTTGTGAGTCTTGCAGGCTGTGGCAAAGACTGCCTACGAGACTAACTAGAAAAATCCTATTAAAACTGTGTTCTATTTCAAATCCCATACAATCAACTTTTCATTTGAACACTACTTACTAGCATCAATTTAAGTAAAATTGACTCGAAGTTGACTGTTTTACCCGTAGGTAAGTGAAACCATGCATGGTCTATGTAATAATATATTCTTTTGAATTTTAACACTGTCCATCCTGCCCATCCTAAATACCAAATCCTACAGGATTATAGTAAGGGCGATTCGAAAATGACGACTTAATGTTTCTGGCAATAAGCTCGCCCTCTATTATATGGGACTTGAACGTAACTGGCGAAATGTGGGTGTACTAGGCACACCTCTGCCTAACTCTTCGGGGAATACATAGGCGTGATGTTATGTTATGTTTTGTTTGTTATTATTTCTGAATTTTAAAATAGTAAGTAAGTAAACGTGATCGTTTCAAATTCTTTTCTGCGGGGTTGCCATTGAAGTTGACAGCAAATCGTGGAGAAGAACAATATAGTAAGACGTGGAGCGGGACAATGTATAGAAACGTATGTATGAATGATGTAATGGATAAATTGAATAGGACTAGATAAACAAATTGTGCATATGTATTCAGCTTTTCACACTTCGGAGACGTAGAAGTAGTTTATATTTATAGGTACCTATATAAGTTATCTATGAAAATATACTTTTAAATTGCCCACCAATAACAACCTGGTTGCGTTTTCATACTTACTGATAACGCGAATGTTGTACCTATGTAGGTAAAAAGTTCTAAAACTCTGAAAATCACAAAAAAACTCAAATCTCATAATAAAAATCTTGAATTCACTGACAGACAATGCACCGTCTAAACTGAGGTCCTTATATTATAACGACAGTGAGCACTAAGATAGGATTTTTGAAATTTCATCGGTTTAAATAGGGAATGAAAGTTTGTATGGGAATTCGTAATTTTTCCGATGGGAAGTCCCATCGGAGTGCTTGAATCTAAAAAAAACGTAGGTACCTACTGCATGTCTGGCTTCTGACCTGCCCGTAATTAGGATCTAAACATAGTAGATAAACACGTATGCAACTCTACATTTGCACTGTGTGAAGGTCCTTCCGCTGACATTTCCTTGCGCAGCAGGTAAATGGTATAAAATACTACATTTGCACCGGTTGCGACTCCCGCGCACTTATTGAAGATCAAGTGATGATTTACATAACTCTCTATATCGGTGGTTTGCATGGTAACATCTATATATTGAGATAATCGATGTCACCTCGATGGCGCTAAGTACCTATCTACGCAGATATCTATAATAGTTACGATTTCATGCGATAAATATAGTTTTTACATACCAATTAATAGACAAATTGTTGGTCGTTAATGTTAGGCATAGATTTTGATAATAATCAGAGATAAAATGATAAAAGATATATACCTACCCCGTGACTACAAAGTTAGAGGTTTCACTTAATAACACACCGCATTTACTCCATTTTAATAGGCACTTTAATACTTAAGCATTTTATAAACAAACAATAGGCAGCAGGCGGGGACAGCATCCAGGGTGAACTTATAAAGTATGCTGGGGTTCGTTTCGAGAGGCAGTTCCACAAGCTAACTTATACAGATCTGGACCGCAATATCCATGCCGGACGAGAGGAACACGGCTGTCACGGGTCGAGTCTTGGAGTGCCATAACTACCGAAGCATCTTCTTAGTGAACACTGCGTGCACAGAAAGTTAAAATCTTATGTCGAACTCTCAATAGGAGTGTATCAATGTGGTTTTTGACCAAATCGGTCCACAATATACAAAATCATATCTCTGAAGCAAATTCTTTAAGATACCCTGGAAAAAATAGCTATATTCAGATAGCTCATGAGTCATGACCTAAAGAGATGCCGTAAAGAATCTTTACGGCACCGTGGGACCGATTCGGTCAAAAACCACATTGATACACTCCTATTGAGAGTTCGACAATGGTGTTACTAGACCGACACCGAACCCAAAAATGTGATTAAAAAAAATGTTGTCTGTCTGTCTGTTCAGGCATCACGCAAAAACTACCGGTTCGATTACGATGAAACTTAGTATAATTATTCTTTAATATCCTGGGCACCACACTGGGTCCTTTTTATCCCGGAAAAGTATCGAGTAAGTAAGATATAACGATAAGTATCAAGTATGTTGGAAAAATTTCTGCCCTCTGAGAGCTATCTTGGAGTGCGCTGCCTAAACCGTTAATGTTACGCGAAGATAATGTATCGTGGGATTGTATGTCTAAAACAGTTCTAAATAAAAGTCCACAACAGCATATATCTATCTTTTATGTGGAAGCCATTATTCCTAAAATAGTGAGCCATAAATACATTTAAAATGAAGACCTTTTTTACATTGCAAATTTTGTAGTATTTAGTTACTTCTTATCAAAATTAATACCTTCATCGCTTTCGGTATTTAATGTAGAAAAACTTTGTCTTTTACACTAAGACATTTGAAAGAATAGTTTAAAACTTATAACGATAAGAATGAAGCGGGGGTGCGCGGCGGGCCAGATAATGACGCGATATGGTCTAATAAATTTTTTTTGGTAGTATTTTAAGTAGAAATAATATAGAGTAGTTTTAATTTTAATTATTTATTAAAAGTGTTTATCTTTTTGTTAGTTTAAGAATAAAGGATAGTTTTAAAATTCAAATTCAATTTATTTCTCGAACATATTATGAAGCAATGGATTAGCAATATCTATAAAAATCATTCAGATAGTGATTGATAGTGTGTTACGCAATTCGTTTTTAGCTTAATAAATGAAACCACATGACACACGACATGCAAGACGTTCCTGTGGGATAATATCCGACATCCACGCGGGCGAAGCCGCGGGCAGAAGCTAGTTATTTAATAAAATAATTTAATAGATAATAGAAAATTATTAATTTACTCCGTCATGAATTATACCTCATCGTAATTATATCGCATCCATATTCATACGTGGCATCCTAAGCACTTAATAATAGCCACGAAGGTTTACTATGAAAAAAAAAACATTTTTCTCTGTCGTTTGCGGAGTAATGCCAAACGATTTGGGACTCGCATTATAGACGCGTTACCATGACTCCTCGAAAAAAAATCGAATCTTTCGCGAGTCTCGCAACGCATTGAGGCTACAATGGGTGCGGTCTCAGGAGTCTGAGGAAGACCGCGGTGAGAGACTCAGTGGCGCTCTAGCCAGGCAGGCCGCTACGCTTCGGCTGAAACGGCAAGCCAGCGCGAGTGTCGGTTGCAATCCCAAAGACATCGTACGCAATCTTTGAGATCGCTCGAAACTAGCGACGATCGTGATTCTAGACGTAGCCGCGACCGTGATTGGCTTTCTTTATCCCGTGCATCTGAGACGTTCACGCAGTGCGAAGAACGGCGGACCGCTCAGCGGATTCGCACGACAGACGTAGACCTAAATTCGAAAGTTTGTTAGGAAGTATGGATTTCTATGTGTTTATTTACTTACCTTTGCATGCTTAAACTGATTTGACTGGAGGACCGATTTGGATGATATTTGCCATGGACTTGGATAGGTACAGTAAAGGACGTAAAAATACAAAAGTGGTAAGTGCTGTATCGTCCGATATACACCTACTAATACTAATAACTATAACTATCCGCGGAACAAGATTAATTCTGACAGTTTTTTATGGAGAAACTGACAAAATTTCAACATTTGGGTGGATTCAACCAAACAGGAATAAATGTTATCCGCGGAATAAGCCTTCTGTTCCGTGTAAATTTTGATTTTTTGACAGTTTACGAAAATTTATTTTGTATCCGCGGAATAAGATTTACTCTGACAGTTTTCGTATGGATAAACTGTCAAAAATTCAAAATTTACTCGGAACAGAAGGCTTATTCCGCGGATAACATTTATTCCTGTTTGGTCGAATCCAGCCTTAGCCGTTTAAATCACGTCAAAAATTTGAATAAGGGCGAAAAAAACTATTGGTTTTTGAAAATATTTTAAATGGACTACAGTCCTCAAGCGTGTCCATCTGTGAACTTTACTTCAAGTTGCGCCTCCAGGAGAGAGGTAGAGAAATTAGGGGTGAATTGATGCTTACTGACAATACTGACACACCAATTCCACGCGGGCGGAGCCGCGGGTACAGCTAGTAATATTATAATTCTGTATTGCCGAGTTTGTAGTTGTACCTAAGTAAGATCAACGGTTATTTTTTTTTATTAACATATTTGGCAAACATAGTACCTATCTTTTAAGAAAAAAACTGACCAAGTGCATGTCGGAAGTCGGAACACATTTAAAATTAAGGGTTCCGTAGTTTAGAATGAATTTATCCCAAAAACAAACTTTATATTACAATTGAAAATGAAAAACTTGCTCTCCCATACATCGATATACGTCACGGTCAATTCTCCAACTGCAAATATAAGTTTCTTATCGCAAAACTATATTTTGTTAGGTTAATGTGATAAAACTACAAATTACCGATTTTCGGACTTTTTCCTTTACCTGAGACTTTTACTTTGAGACCTTGTTTCTCGCAAATTTTCATGATTCTAGGTCAACAGAATATACCCTTTTTTTTTTTTTTTTGGGTGGGAAATCATCAAATAACTTCTCCCGCTCTGGGCGGAGCGGGAGCGCGTGTCAGACTCTTACTGACTAAAACCCACCCGTGTTCTAACGTGTTCTAACAAAATATAGTCAAAACTATATTTTGTTAGGTTAATGTGATAAAACTACAAATTACCGATTTTCGGACTTTTTCCTTTACCTGAGACTTTTACTTTGTTTCGTTTCTCGCAAATTTTCATGATTCTAGGTCAACAGAATATACCCTTATTTTATATTTTTTTGGGTGTGAAATCATCAAATAACTTCTCCCGCTCTGGGCGGAGCGTGTCAGACTCTTACTGACTAAAACCCACCCGTGTTCCTTCAGTTGCCTGTGTTGCCAGGGGCCACGGTATCCCTTTCGGACTTTCCCGCAACCCCGGCAGGCAACAGAATATACCCTAGCTATTGGCTTTGATTTATTTATATGAGTATCAAAAAGTAGCATAAATAGCAGTTTTATTTATTTATTACGTTGCCTTTTCTCCGAACCAAGGGACCGTAGACCTACGTATTTGATATTAATTTCAACGTGATATCTGCGCTCCTGAAAAAAAGGGTCTTGACAGACTGACAGACGAACGGACGGATACGGACAGACAACGAAGTTATCCTATAAGGGTTCCGGTTTTTTCTTTTGAGGTACGGAACCCTATAAATAAGACTAAATTCCTTATGCCATTCACCCTTACACTTATTACTTATAGAATGCTTTCAGATATAAGTTGTTATGGATAGATGTAGTTTAGAACAATGACAATCCATTGTTTAGAAAAGAACAAACCCAGCGTCGACATAATTAGTCTGGCATTTTAAGTAGGTAGGTGATGAGCTATGGCTTATTTAGCGCAGCCTTGAGACTCGAACCTGTACATATCCTAACTGTAACATATATACTTATATTAATATTATGTAATATTAAAAATGCGAAAGTGAGTGTGTTACGCTTTCACGCTAAAACGGCTGAACGGATTTGGAGCATTGGTAGACCATCACCTGGGTTAGGACATAGAATACTTTTTATGGATCCCCGTGGGATCATTTCCGACCTCCACGCGGGACAAGCCGCGGGCAAAAGCTAGTTTAAAATATTGTACACATTATTATACAGGGTTATTTGGTACTCATCATTATGAACAACTTTTACTATGAGACCAAACCCGAAATCACAAAAAAAAAACACCTATTCCCTACATTTTGACGAACTATGCGAACATAAATGTAGGGAGCAGCAGTGATTTCGGGTTTGGTCTCATAGTAAAAGTTGTTCATAATGATTAGTACAATGACCACTTAAGAGGTTGTAAGTGTTTTATCAATAACCTTGTATAAAGCATAACTTATGCAAGACCAGCCTCTAATGTTCCCACTGCTGGACAGGCCTCCTCTCTCCCCTCTTATTATTATACAAATAGAAAAAATTTATTCTGATAGACACCTTATAAAGTCAACTCAACAACAAAGGAGCGTAGAATATTTTTTTAGATACAAATTGCGTTGTGTTCTTCTGACAGCCAAGAACCTTTTTTCCATAGGCATAGCTGCCAGAAGAGACGCGATGGCCGCGACTTACGAGTTGTAGGTCGTAGGTTCAAATCCAGACAGGCGCTTTACTTTGTGTAAATTATTTCATCACTACCTACTGCTCTCAAAACGGTGATGGAAAAATATCGTGAGAGGCTTTAAGTTTCAGCTGGCCTTAATTTAAGAGAGGCTGCGTACAGCTTTGGATTGATCGGGCATACATGATTTGTATACCTAACTTATGACTTATGGCAGTCCATTGATGTACAGCCAGAGATATAAATTGTTGATCAAACTGACACCTTACGTCGTATTCAAATCACAACCGTCAAAGAATGACAGTTAGATTTTATTTCTCTAGTTTCTAGCTAAAAAAAACCTCTGCTGCGGCTCTGTATTCAAAAACAAAAACTTTTGACACTTGAAACTGACTTTTTCGGGCATAACGCTTTTTCGTTACGTGACGGATTCTACCAGTTTTCTCTTATCGCAAGCCCCGTTACAGAACTTCATTCCAAAAAGAGACTCACATACACCCATCCTCACATTCATTTTGACTTTGATTACAGCTGAGATTTACTGAATTCTTCGTAGCAAAACCAATAATAGATATGTTACGTGCTGTCTCTTGTGGGTCGTTTCTGTACAAGTGAACATATATGACAGGTGCGCATGCACAAACTATTACCTATGTTTCCTACTAGAATTAGTAGCATTAGCATCCATCGTGTTTTCCCTATAAAGACGTTAGCGTTATGTCTGAAATGTGAGCTTAGACTGAAAATTGTATAAGAAATATACTTACTTACATAACATATCATCAAGCCTGTATTCCCCGAAGGGTTAGTCAGAGGTGTTTAATCATGTAACAGGGGCCCAAGCAGCTGCTACTGCGAAATTCAAATGGAAAAACTCACTTTTCCCGACCCGGGAATCGAACCCTGGACCTCATGCTCAGCAGTAGCCCTTGCGACCACGTGGAGGGCGAAGAGGTGTTATTAGGTACTTAGTTACCTATACGTAAAATATTTATAAAAATGTATGCACCATTGCAATTGGCAATAATACAGTATTTGAACTGACAATGCGTGTATAAGAGATGAGCAGGATTTTTATGCCTCATGAAGGAAGTAACTCATGTTCTGTTTAAACACGTCGAATTCTTAAAAGGTGCAGATTTATGTTCGATAGGCCTATTGAGCTGAAGGTTTAACAATATTAATGCAATTTACGAATGCTATAGAGGTATCAATTCATTATCTTATTTAAAATCGAAGAGATCTATAGTCTAGACTACTCATATCAACAATATTCTTTTATAAGTATAAGCGGATTTTAATTACCCACTCGTAAACATCCCAATGTTTTATTTTTATCGTCCCATCTATCAATATTTAACGAGGTGATATTTATTGTTGCTGAACATTACCTTAATGAGTATGTGTTTATTTCTATTACATATTACGATCGCAAGTAATTACCTGCCAGGCATCGATCACTAATACTCAATCACAAACTGTCTGTCTGCTTAGCAAGTCGTGCCTTGTCGACAATAGTTTAATCAGAATACTATCAATACACGAGCCATATCTCAATTTTAAACACGCGCACATTTATTGTTATCTCTTTAAAACTCAAACTCAAGCATTTACTTCAATTAAACCATTTACAGGCACTTTTGAATTGTCTAGGAGTCAGTCAGTCAGAAAATATGAAGCTAGTTGCCCATTCCAAAGCGTAGTAGGTATGAAGAACTGCCCGTTCTTCATACCTACTGCGCTACGCAGAAACTCCACGGACGCTCTTTTAAATAATAAAAACCGGCCAAGTGCGTGTCGGACCACGCACAATGAAGGGTTCCGTAGCTGGGATGAACTTATCCCAAGAACAAACTTAACATTGTAGTTGAAAAACATGTTCTCCCATACAAAATGTATGGTAGAACATGTTTTTGCAACTGCAAATTTAAGTTGGTCGATAATTACTCGTTAACTAGTAGAGCCAACTTAGCTGTGATAGTTTCCCTTTTAATTTCGTTATATATACTACTACTGTGAATTTTTCCACATATCCAGAACTTACCGTTTAGCTGGCAGGGGGGGGGGAACACTTGACTCTGACAAAAATTAGCACTTTAAAGCTTAATATTTCGCAGACGGATCCTTCAATCCAAAAATGGTTTTCACAAGCTCACAATATTTTTATGAGGTGATAGACATAATTATAGTACAAGAAATAGGGACCTATTAGTTCAACCTGGTTCAGACTGGCTAAAGTAGACTCATCTTTCATGGGGTACTGTTTAAAATGTTATAATAAAATTCCTCCCCACATACTTCAACTGAATGAGACGAAATTCAAAACATGTATAAAACGCACACTATGCAGGCGCATATTATAAGTTGGGGGATTATGTCATCACTGATAAAAATGCTTGGGCCAATGCTGGTCCTGCTCCACAACCACAACTAGTTGATTAACATTTGAAAAGTCTGTTGGAGCTGCTGAAGATTGTAAAAACATCTTTGTATTGTATAAACTCAATTTCCTTTGCATTATATAATTGCATAGCACATATGTGAGTACTATGTACTATAGACCTACCATTTACCGGGTAATATTATGTCTTTCATTGGCTTGAATGTGCCCTGGCGGCTGTGAGTATGTCATGCTCAATCAGATGTCTCGCAGATGGTGGCGTGTGTGTTGGATCATTTAGCTCCCTTCAAAATGGTTGAGCTGAATGGTGCTAATCCATGCGCCATGTTCGTGAACGGGCGTCGTCAGTTGGGGCTGGTCATCACTTAGCTGGCATGAGTATACATACTTATGACGCCGACAAAGTGGTAAAATAAAATCATGATAAATATTTTTTTTAGGGTTCCTCCCCTACATGTAAAGTGGGGATATCTTTTTTTTTTTCGTCTATCCCATGGCGTGGAGTATCGTTAGAAAGCTCGTTCAACTACTACACTAGTACTTACGTACTAGAAAGCTGTAATTTGGCATGAGTATACATATTAGATTATTACATATATTACAATAGATAGGGTAAAATAAAACGATGAAAAAAAAAATTTTTTAGCGTAGATACCTCCCCTACATGTAAAACGTTACGTTCAAAAATATTGTGAGCTTGTTAAAACCATTTTTGGATTGAAGAATCCGTCTGCGAAATATTAAGCTTTAAAGTGCTAATTTTTGTCAGAGTCAAGTGTCCCCCCCCCCTGTCAGCTAAACGGTAAGTTCTGGATATGTGGAAAAATTCACAGCAGTAGTATATATAACGAAATTAAAAGGAAAACTATCACACCTAAGTAGGCCTTACTAGTTAACGAGTAATTATCGACCAACTTAAATTTGCAGTTCCAAAAACATGTTCTACCATACATTTTGTATGGGAGAACATGTTTTTCAACTACAATGTTAAGTTTGTTCTTGGGATAAGTTCATCCCAGCTACGGAACCCTTCATTGTGCGTGGTCCGACACGCACTTGGCCGGTTTTTTTTTAATTCAATAAGCGTATCGGTATCGGTATCGCCGATATTTTCATAACAGCATCGGTATCGGTATCGTATCGGCAAAAAGGCGTATCGAGGCATCCCTAATTCAATCAACATGAAACACTCCCTACGGTCGTGATTCGGTCGTTACAATCCTTCACTTGCTCGTGATTCATCTATGGCCCTCGCTTTAAATCCGTCCTTTATCCAATTATTGCATAATTATACTATTTTGCCGCCCTTTCTGATGTGAGACGATTTCTTTTTGCACTGTGTCCCTGTGTGTTAAAAGATCGTTCGGTGGCTGCAGATGTGCAGGGTGCTGTTAATATTCTTAGTGCAACTTTACTTAACTGTCTTGAGCCACAAATCCCCTTGCACCACAAATTGGATTTTTTTAAATTATCACAACGGTGAAGCTACAGCGGGGGAACTTACTTTCTCAGCAGCCTTCCAAGTGAATAGTTTACTCCAAAATCCTTCTTCAGCTTTATACTGGGCCAGATTAGCAAGACAGTCAATGTGACAATGCTCTACGAAACTACACCCGTGCCTTGGTACAAGTGTTTTATATCGGCGCTGCGTAATGTGCAACATTTATTTACACCATTATATGGTTCTCTAAGACATATTTTAAATAAAATGCAATTTAATTCATAAATGTAGGTAGGTACTTAAAACAACTAACTATTACAGTGTACGCATCCCTTGCCCCGCATTTCCCACGATGGAAGTATTTATAAGCCGACGCCGGGTAATTCGTAACATTTATGTTCATAAACATGGTTTTGTAAAACATAAATTTAAATCGAATGGGCAAATTCATAAAAATACAGCTTTAAAGAATTAACCATAACTAAACAACAAACTAAGCCAGCTTCCAAAGCTAATATCAATTTTGTAAATTTATTTTGAAACAATAAATATAATTATGCCCAGATAAATGCCCAAGGACAGAAATTTATGGGCACTTATTAGGAATTTTCCCAATTTGCCAAAAATGCCCGGGCATTTGCCCATCTCTAACGCGACGGATGTCGACCTGTGTACCTAAGTATGATGTACCTATATCGAAGCATCGTGTGACTGTAAACTATCTAATCTTAATCTTTCATTTATCGTTATTAAGTAGTTCAGCTATCAAAGTACCTATTCTTTGTTTCGTGTGACTATGCTAATGTAATACGTGTATTAAGCGATTAACAAACGTGAGTTGCGAGTGTTGTGACCAGATAAATACTGTACTTATCCGTCTGATCGCATATTCGAATTATATGTGCACTGTGAAGATAAAGATTAAGATCATTTATTTGTCCAAAACATGAGTAATACACATGGCATGCAAGATGTTATAATCAAATTATATGACAGTCATGTTTTGCCTTCGCGGTGTACAAATATAAATGGGTAGGTACTTATACATCGAATAATTATTCATTTATTCATTATTCAAATATTAACAATCCAAATAAGAATTTTAAAATTAAAATATTACAGGATAGTGTCATCAACTCATCCATCATAGTTAATAAAATTAGTCAACAAATAAATGTTAAAGTAATTAGGAATACACAGATTATAGATTTAATATAACATTTCACACACAACTTCATCAGTGCTTTAGTAGGCTTTCTCCTAAAGAAAGCCTTTTAACCTGTGTACGTCTATTTAATTTATATCTGCGTCACGCAATGGTTGAGTGGTAAAAAATGCCTATGGCATTAAGTCCGCCTGTGCACATTTGTGTGCCTGCCTAAATAAATAAATAATGACAAGTACCTACTAATAAAGGCACCTTTTTAATCTGAGAACATATAAGTAATCTTAGATGATTATAACTTATCAATAGGTACCTATAGCTGGTATCTATTAAAATATCTATTTAACCGACTTCAAAAAGGAGGAGGTTCTCAATTCGAATTTGTTTTTTTTTATGTTTGTTACGCGATTATTTCGTCAATTCTGAATTGATTTTGATGATTATTTTTTTATTTGGTAGGTCCCATATTTTATTAACTTTGCTTGTGCAGTTTTTGAGTTAGCTTCAATAATACGTATTTTTTTGTCTATAGGATTTAATAGGATGATGTTTTAAGTAGTCACGATGTATTCGAATTTGTGTGAAGGGGCCCCAAAACAACTAAAAAGTGAAAAATTAAACTTTTTACAAAAAAAAACAGTATTAAGTGAAAAATAACTTTAATTGCGGAAGTCGGTGGCAAAATACGAAAATTCAAAACCAAAGACACCGACTTCCGAAATTAAAGATTTACCTGATAGAATAGAAAAAAGCAAATCAATTGCCTGAGTTGTACAGCGTGCGCATGTTCAGGCTAGGTGGAACGACGACCTTCGCAGGGTGGCTGGTATCAGCTGGATGAGAGTTGCCGAAAATCAAGTTGAATGGCGTGGAATAGGAGGGGCATAAGTCCAGCAGTGTAGCTGTGCGGCTGTCCAGCAGTGTAGTGCTGCTATGTGTGGCTGTAGGCTGATGATGGTGATGTGAGAGAGTGCGAAGTTTCTTTGACCCTAAACAAGGATGGATCCTACAGCATAATGTGATATTCCCAAACGATACGATATTGCCTATTGCCTGGCGCCCTATGTACACGGAGCATCTACATTTTTTATTTACCTATATGTAATTCTATTAAAGTTAATTTCAGCCTTCGAAAAATTACTGCACCGGGCTGCAACTTTCTTGGTTGTGTTTCCTTTTTAGTTGGGGTGCATTATTGGGGTGGTAATAGCCTCAACGTGTGGCGATACTCAATTATACTTCCGGCTGGCGTACCTACATACGGACTGCCGACAGTTTTGGCCTTTTTTACCGCTAAATGTGGCTTGAGCTATCTCATGGAGTCCGTGCCAATCCAATAAGGACATCGTTTATTACAGGATCAGGAGCTTATCAGCGATGCATATGAATATTATCGCCGGATCATATAAATAGACATTGTACCTACTTCTTTCACATGCTTCCAAAGATTTTTATCTTATCATTATAAAACTTAGTCCAATCATTTTAACTTATCTATATACGCGTCTAATTTATCTAGATACTTATTTACATCTGATAATAGGATAAGGATTAAGGAATTCTGATAAGAGCAGGAAAATTATGAATGGGAGAATAAATAAAGAGAACCGTGGACTAGGTCCCGCGAGGTCGGCGCTAGTGTTATCCTTTTTATCTTCAGTAAGCGCGAGTTCATCCTACCCGAGTCATTACCATTGTCACCATATTACGCAATTGCCGCAGGTTTTTCTCGTTGGTTTAGTGGTCGAGTGCAAGATTGTTGAGCGGGCTCAATTAGTGCAGATCTGTCTGGTTGGTTTAGTGGTCGAGTGCAAGATAATTGTTGAGCGGGCTCAATTACTGCAGATCTGTCTCGTTGGTTTAGTGGTCGAGTGCACGATTGTTCAGCGTGCTCAATTACTGCAGGTCTGTCTCGTTGGTTTAGTGTTCGAGTGCACGATTGTTGAGCGGGCTCAATTACTGCATGTCTGTCTCGTTGGGTTAGTGGTCGAGTGCACGATTGTTGAGCCGAATAACTGCTGATTCTGCGTTTGATTTCCGAGTTCTGAATTATGTTCCGGATTTTCAACAGGAAATTCTCAGTAGCTGAGTTTTTACTCAGCTGTGGTACCTACATAATCAAACTCGGCATCTTTAGGGAAGATAGGCGTCATGTTATGTAGACGAGACGCATCTTTGATAATAATGACCACGAAGACATAGCACACTGGCATACTGAGTCCGAATTTTGCAAACTGAACATTATTATAATTAGCAATTACCAAAAAGAGAAAATTCTTATTACTTTTTACCATAAAAGCCGTATACTGACCGTGAGGTATTAAGTCCGCTGAAAACGAAACAAACTTTCAAAGAAAACTCATTTATTTAAATTTAATTTGATGTACATACATAAAATCGTATAAGTTTATAGAAAACCATAATTATCGAAACCATTCATTACTAACTCATGCGCACTGAAGTGTATTGTAAGAAAATAAGCTGAGCTTTAAGAAAATTCCGCTATTAATAGGCTTTTCTATTGCTTCCTTGTTTGCTTTTTATTGGCATTTTTGGTGCCCGTTCACTTGCACCTTTAATGACCTAATGAATGCAAGTAATGGCGCAATCAACGTGGCCACCTACTGGGCTCAAACAATATAATATTAGCAGTTAAATCAAAGTAGGTACCGTTGACACGAAAAGAAGAAGAGATTACTATCGATGTGTACAAGCAATGACATTCTGGCATACAAAAAGGTAGCGAAATAATTACAACGAGTCATTAATATCTATTAATAGATAACCTTGCTCTCTTTTGGAATCGTCTAACAACTTTTTTTTAAATCATCACAGAGACGTTTCGTCGTCCGATATTAGCTACTGACATTCTAATCATAAAATAAACGTTACTGCTAATACCACAAAGATAATAGATTTAACCATAGAGTAGAACAACTATAGAAACTGTAGTAACTAAATGTGTTGGACTTGGGCTGGTGGCTGAAGATTGCCCTCCGGCTCTCTTCAACGAGACAATACCGGCTGGCCCGTGTGGTTCCAGGCTATGAAGTAGAAGAGTGTCCATCGCTGCATACGCTTCGTGAACCACACGCTGCAACAAAAAATAATTACATTATAAAGCTTTCCGAATTTTTTACCGAGTTCTGTTCAAGTTGCAACCTACAATTGACGGCGGTTTTGTTTGAAGTTCATAACAAACAGTTATAAAATTTAAACTGTGTACACGAACACTTAACATACTTAGATAACCTGTCAATCGATCCTTTAAGGATTGATGTTTTTGTTATGATTACTTCTGATGTGAGTTTTTGGGGCAGCAAAAACGCATAATAATAATATACCTCAGACATAATTTTGTTGTTGTAGGAATCCGATGGGCGAAACATCATAATAGTGTATGTGTTGTCGATACCCAAGTGGCCATCCACCCAGTCTTCTATACCACCAGCGTATAATGCTGTAATGAAAATATAAATTAGGTTAATACTTTCAAAAACGTAAAATAAAGCCCGTATTCCAGAACCTCACTCGAAAATCCAACACTACTTAAAACTAATTTCAACCATACAACCATAGGTACAGGGTGTTTGGTAGAAGGGCCGACAATTTTTTTTGAGGGATCGTGTGTGTCTGGTAATTTTAAAGTTGAAATTTTTCGTACCTAAACACAATTTTAAGACTAAGGAAGCACACAAGTCGTTTTCTAAAACTAACCGTAGGTCGGTACCACAATGTCATTGCCGATAACATGAAGAATCCCGAACTCAACGAAGGATTCTAGGGCTCCCAAACGCAGCAAAGGAGCTGTGAGTTAACTCCTGCAGCGAGGGATTCAAGTTCACCCAAGACGAAGACACCTTTTTCATCGAAGAGAATACTCTATTTTTCGCACGTAATGCGAAGGTAAAAAAAAACGATATTCGAATTAGTTATGCCATGTGTTAGTCTTGAAACTGTTAAATAACCGGGGAATACCCAAACTCAAACTCAAAGCATTTATTTCAATTAAACTATTTATAGGCACTTTTGAATTGTCAAGGAGTCGGTCAGTCAGAAATATGAAACTAGTTGTCCATTCCAAAGCGTAGCAGGTACCTATGGAAAAGAACGGGCAAGAAACTCCACGGACACTCTTTTAAATCAAAAGATTGTTACAAAACATAATAAACACAACACCTAATAAAAAGATTAGACTGGTGGTCAGACTTTCGGGCTTCTGACGACTCGTAACGACTGTTAAAGATCCACGAATGCCAGCCGGGACCAACGGCTTAACGTGCTTTCCGAAGCTCGGAGGAGTCTCGGTATGTAAAGATGGTCACCCATCCACGGACCAACCCCGGCAAGCGCAGCTTAACCTGATGGATCGAACCGTGCGGCTGTTATTACTTAGCCACGAGCTCCTCCACCTATCATTAAAAAAATTAAAAGCTGGGATATTCTGAACAGTTCAGAAAATTTCACTATTATTATTTTCAGGAAAGATTATATTATTATTTCACTTCCACTTGGATTTTTCGACCCTGTGAACATAATTTTCGACGTAACGAGTTCAAATCTGGCAGCCAGATTACAGACAGACACCCTGTATATTACCCGGTAAATGGTAGCTCTACACACTATTATTACCCGGTAAATGGTAAATGCTCTACACACTATTTTATCTTAACTCATGCAATTTCATCAAAAACACAATATGGAAAACATCGTAAATATGACACCGAAATCCAACATTCGAACCCGGGCGAACAGTACAGTACTATGGTATACAGGACCGGATTTATAGGTATGGAGGCCTCGGGGTAATAACGGAGTGGAGGCCCCCTGGCCCCAAATTATTTTCCAAATAAAATGAACAATTTTTTTCTGTTAATATAAATATAAATAATTCATTGTGAAACCAAGTAGATTATTTTAGTATAAATTATAATCGAACACAAGAATTATCGAATTATTATTAACGAACGGAACCCGGATTTCTGTAATATTTAAGAACAATATAATCATGTTTGTACGAAGTACTGTAGGTAAAGGTAAAACAGGGGGAAAAAAATTAAGGAAAAGTTGTTTACTAGTGTTTACTAGACGAAATTTGAAGGTTTTTTTTTGTTTAGTTTCTATTGTGGGGGCCCCTCTTTTGTGGAGGTCCCGGGTCTGTAGCCCCGATTGCCCTCCCCTAAATCCGGCCCTGATGGTATACTGTGGCGGCGGTACACGCTATAGCAACCGATCAGGGGCCTAAGTCTACTAATTTATAAACGTTACAATGGTCTCTCAATGGTAAGTTTTTGTATGTATGGCAAATTATTTTGTGCTGTTGAAATTGAATGCTGCCATGACGTAGAACATACTTAATTTAAAAAACCAACGTATCTTACTTTGACAAATGAGGTACCTATTCATTTGTCAAATTATGATAAGTAGTTTAGAAGTTATGAGGGAATAGATGAACATACATCCTACATACTTATACATACCGATCAAAATCATAACCCTCATTTTTGCTTCGCTGTAGTCGGGTAAAAAGTAGACTGCGACCTAATGAGTAGGTATAGGAGAGGAAAAAACAAATTTGAACAGTTTTACAATAAATAAAAGAACCTCACGTAAATACTCGGAGGTCTGTCCAAACACATACGGCCGGTTGCTGATGCTGAAAGCCGCCGTGGCCGCCCTTGAGGCTCGTTGTCTCTGCAAAGTTACAAGACCAGTAAACAAACTTACTTTACAGCCCTTTTCCATTGGTCTGTAAACAGCAGTAAGATACCCTCGGGAGAAAATATCGTCTTCGAGTGATGAAGATTTTGTGGGGTGTTATATTTATCTCAGTTTACGAAAACAAACGAAAGCGCTATTGACGATATCCGTAAATTGAAAAAAATCTTTAATAATATTATAAAGAGGAAACATTTGATTGTTTGTTTGTTTGTTTGCATTGAATAGGCTCCGAAAATACTGAACCGATTTGAAAAAATATTTCACTGTTGCGAAGCTACACCATCCCTGGGTGACATAGGCTACATAATATTTTCAAAAAAAATAGGGATCCTTACTTAAACTCCAATAATGTAACGCAAGGTGTAAAAAAATTACCTAAAATATACTTTACATCGCGTGCGCTGCGAAAAGTATTGATGATATATAAAATAGTGTTCTTTATATTAATACTACTCATGATTGCTCACAAAAAAGTACGCGATGGTATATGCCTAACTGGATAACAGTTTTTGTATAAATTATTAAGTTCAAGTACGGGTGGAATCGAATAGTGGTAACATTGCTATCATGATATTAACCCTTAACCATTTAAATGTTTTAATAATTTTCATTATGTAGGTACGTGTAAATTATAATCTTAGTTCAATTATTTCTCGGTATTTTGTAGCATGTAACTGTTTTTTGTCCCTAAATTTTCACTTTACTCAGATCGGACTTTTCGTTCTGAAGTTTTGACGGGTATAAAAATTCTCTAAGTAAGAAAAAATTCACGGTTTAAGCAAACTGTCCTACGTTTAGTCTTTTAACAAATACAAATTTACGTACCTATTTACGTTAAATAATAGTTTTTTCTCAAACATGCTTGGAAATTCGTGCATTATTTTGACTACCTTCTTCGAGATAAATCGAAATTGCTGTACTGGGGCCTAAGTCTACTAATTTATAAACGTCACAATGGTGTCATAATGGTTAGTTTTTGACAGATTTGCCATACAAAAACTGTCAAAAACTAACCATTCTGACGTTTAGTCTCATGTTCATGTAATTTTTCTGGGAACACCCAAATACTCTGAAATATTTTATTCCGAATTTCGATGTTCCGATTTTCAAAAGTCCGAATATCATAATACCTAAGAATTATAATGTCTATTATTAAAAATCACGAAATTTATTTTACCGAAAGTCGTAAATGTTTGTTTTCCGATTTTCATACGTTCGAAGAATCAAATGCTCGATGGGTTCTCGGTCCGAAAAACAACATTCTGATTTTCAATACTTCGAATAAACTGCTAAAATTAGGATTCTGATAAAATTAGTATATTATTCAGTTACGCATATGAATTCAAAATCTATAAGTAACGTTTAATGTAATTTAAAAAAGTCTACTTTTATTATTTTTGTGTTTCTTCTCCTTATATACCTGCCTCGGGTACCATCTAGTATTATTGATTCCTTTGGGTTAGGTTAGGTTAGAACAGTGGCCATTAACGCCCCTATTTTTGGTGAATCATTTGGGTTAAGTTAGGTTAGAACAAGCGAGCGTGTCGCGGCAGCGGCCGCCGAGCGCCAGATCCCCTCTATTGTTGGTGAATCATTTGGGTTAGGTTAGGTTAGAACAGTGAAAGAAAAAAAAAGGCGTTTTTATTTCGGAATTCTAAATTAATCGGTACTTTAATAATCGGAATTCGTATTTTTGATGTTTCAAATTATCAGTCTGACTTTTTGTTATTAGATCTATTGAAACTCGGTATTTTGAAAAAAAGGAATTATAACCGTTAGGAATATTGCAATTTTGGAATTATAAAAATAGGATGAATGATAAATCGGAGTTATGTTAGGAATTTTGAACCATTAGGAATTATGAAAATCGTTATTTTGAAATTCGTATTTGTGATTGACGGAATAAAGTTTTTCGTATGTATGTAGTGTACCCAATTTTACTACCATACGATGCTCCAAAACGGAATAAAGAAATGCTGAGTCAGTAGTAGTGCTAGAAACTCTTTCAAAGCCCGCATCACATACAATAGGTACCTATAATTTTATGTAAGAAACGGTTATTGTGCATTTCGTGGAATCTGCTTCAATCTCTAAAAATCTGATAAAAGGATGAAAAAAACATACTTACATAAACACTATCGAAAGCACGCTTCTTCTTAGTGTGCGAATATGGATACATTACACCCTGTAGGTAAAGAAAACAGTTATTTAAGGCCGTGACCAGTTACTATTAATTGATATTACACTGGCTAAAAGATACTCGTAACATCGACCACTGCTGGGCATAAGCAACCTTCACTATAATTATGATCGGTCCAACTTTGAGCTTAAAAATTTATCAGACTCAAATGTTTTGAAAGTTCGGTTACTCATTGAAATTTTTAACGAGTGTCCTTTTTCTTCCAGTAAGGCCCTTTCCACATTGATCGTTGCGTCAGTGGTGCAGGGTCAGCATGCTCGGTATACCCGGTTGAGTATTTGAAGCCAAAAAATAAAACTTAAAAATTCTTGGCTTAGGTCAACACAGAATGGAGGATGTCCATACAGTCCTGACCTAAGCCCTAACGTTTTCTTTACATTTTCTAAAATTAAGAAAACTGTTCAACAATTCTGTTGGGTGTGTCATTGTTGATGTTCTGTGTTACAATGCGGTGAATAAGCAGTCGACGCTTTCAAATCAACCATACTAAACACCCCCACTTTGGAGTGCAATAAATGTTTTAATAACTGGTTCGAATAGAAAAGTGTATTAAACTACGTGGTGAATACTATGTGAAAAACAATTCGGTTGTACCTAATTGTTTTTTTTCTTCAAACGACAAAACTTAAAAGGCATGCCACTACTGGTATAACATGTCACCAGAGTAACATCTTCATCACTCGATGAAGACATTTTCTCGGGAGGATTTAAGCGGTACTGCACAAATTATGCCGAAAACATAACGTCAGGTTCGTAAATGAAAAAATTGGTATCGTTGCGGTATACAGAGCATACTATACCGCACTGCTTCTTACCGACCAATGAGGGAAGGGCCATATTGTTTTTTGCACTTGACCATACCTGGGAATCTCTGGTTACTGGTTGAAGACTTTTTACGAAAACAAGTTTTAAATGTTAAAACTGAATTTTAAATACTCTCAAGATCCATGTTACTTTGCTTGCATCCATAATTATGCACAATGTTTTGCGTGCGTTACATTGCGCGCGAATTTTCAGACCCAAAATGAAAGTGGTTTTTCAGCAATTATTTTTACACAAAGTTACATAGTTTCACGCTTCGTCATGGGTCTTTTTACCCTGTACGATAATCTGTTACAAAAAGGCTAACCAGAATTTCTCCCTCTTTAAAAGCTATAAAGGTATCGAGTGGCGTGCGCTGTTCGTCCATGTACCGCGTGAGCGCGCGCGTCTCAAGCTCACTGAGCTGACGCACGCCCGAGTATAGGTCGCCACATGGGTGCTCGGCGCGAAGCTCTTCAGCTGCAATCAACACCTTGTTATACTTCACAAGAATGCATGAAGCCTTCACCTATCAAGTCTTGACTCAAAATGGAATTGGCTAGTGTTGCGAGACCCGCATGGGTCCAACACGCATCAATTATTTTAAAACAACTTTCACTAGTGAAAGTTAGTGAAACTGTTGAAACGGGTGAAATGTGGTACTATAAATCAATCACACAACTGCCTTCAATTATAAACATAATGTAATGATAACTAAATTATTCACACATTATTCTCACCAGGTATCCACTGATATTCAAAATTTCTATCAAGATTAACTCCATAACACGGCTGAATCACACATCGCAAGCCGTAGCTCTCGCACATTTTACATGACTCGCGCCCTTTACAAATGTCCCATAATTGACGCAAGTTCTTAGTCCATTCGCGCCTCTATAAATAATGAAGGTGTAATAAATACATGAAAGGAATTTTCACAATTATTTAAAACTTGAAATAACAGAAAGA
Source organism: Eupsilia transversa (assembly GCA_914767815.1). Lineage (NCBI taxonomy): Eukaryota > Metazoa > Arthropoda > Insecta > Lepidoptera > Noctuidae > Eupsilia > Eupsilia transversa. Next base: position 8,397,208 of record OU611880.1, read on the forward strand.
CATACATGTGGAAACGTCATAGAATAGTCGTATCCATCCGGGTTCAATAACGGAATGATCCAGAAACGAAATTTTGTGAGCAGATCAGAATGAGCTTCGCTTCGTTCAATCAGTTGATATAAAACATACATGGCGGCAGTTACCGCATGGTGGTCACGCCCTTGTATACCTGTAAATAATTCATAACAGGGCCGGTGACAGATAAAAAGAAAGCTTTTAACATAGCCCAATATTCTGTTAGGTAAATCACATAATATTGAGCTCAATAAATTTTACCTGCAATAATCATTACAGTTTGTTTAGCAGAAAGAATTTGGCCGCTACTCGGGTCATCTATTTTCATCATATAAATATGATGTTCCATAGTAGTTAAATTTCCATGAGTTATGTCTTCCAATTTGGTCACAGGGCTGACTTCTGCCCATTGCATCAACTGACTCGTTATCTAAAAAACGATTTACTTATTGAATACTCTTTCATTCGGGATTGTACATCAGTAGCAGCATGGAGTCAGGATTTGGGCCCGGTTAATGGCAATAGACTCGCCCCTATAATTGCCTTCACAGACAGTCGCGACGGGACTTTGGTGGAACAATTTATATGCAAACTTCATGAAAATTGTTCTACCGGAGTCGCGTCGCACCTATCTGCGAGAGCCTTTATATGGGGCTTTAAACAGATCTGGCGAAATGTGGGTGTAGGAAATATCCCCTACTTAACCCATCAGGTAATAGATGCGCGATGTTACCTAATGATAAAAGAATTTATTAACCTCTGGTAACGTTCGTGGCGAGGTAAAACTTAATTGCCTCAGTTTGAGTAAACTGCAAAAAGAACGACGTTTATCCCTGAGCCGGTCTTTCGTTGCCGTCAACGGTACTATTTCTACATCAGGTATACCAATTACACCGCTAGATGAAATTTTGGCCGTGGAGTTATCCGAACCATACTCTTCTGGGTAAATAGTTATGAAATCTTTGAAGACAGTGGAACTTTTAAGATCAATGTACTCTACTTCGACATTTTTTCTACCTGAAGAAACTTTTTCTGTTGAATCATCGAGGTTGACTTTTTTATCGAAATAGTTATCACTAATATCTTGATCATCTTTTTTAGGATTAACATCACTAACATCTTCATCGTTATAAAACATCAAATTATATGAAGATTCAGAATCTTTTTCGGCGACCTTTTTTAATTCTTCCTCTCGTCTTCTACCATCTACAAACATTTTTTGTTCAGTCGTCGAATCAATTTCAGTTTTAACGTCGTTTATCATGTTTATTTCAACCATTGTTGTTGTTCTATCCGGAATGGTATAAGTTGACCGAGTTCTTATTTCGGGGTCGCTTCGCGGTTGGGTTGCTTCTTCAAATGAATTAAATTTTCGAAATTCGTCAACTTGATGTGTGGTTCTAGTTGGAATTATTATCTCTGAATATGACTGTGTTCGTGTAGGAATCAAACGCGATGATTGAGATACTTGATCCTGTAAGAAAGCTCCTTAAATATAAATTTTGCTATGTCGAATTTCATTGATCCAATAATTGAAAGGATACTTACATAAGTATTCGTGGAAGGTGGCGTTAATGGAGCAATACCCGTTCGAGGATTAAATGCAACAGGGGCTATTGGTGCATACTGGCGACCCATCAACATCGGCGTCCGCGCTAGGAACTGAGGACTGGCAGGTGGACTATCATCACGTTGGGAATTACGGACAACGTTGGTGCCTAAATTTAATAACAGTGATATAATGGATCAATGTTCTAAATAAATAAATGAAGTCCTAAGTATGACATCTCATCACAATCAAGAAATTTTGTTTATAAAAGAAGAAAAAACTAATGTTTATTTTACCGCGTTTAACTTCGGCATTAAATGGAAAATACAACGATAGGTTAGGATAGTTATACGCAACGAAAATAAATTAAGAAAAATAACAAGACATTTATTTTTACAACACTTTACAGACCTTTTGGTTGCAATGGCGGCGGAATTGCTGGAAATGTCATTTCCGGCGGTGGAATTGCGGCAAGGAAAAGTTCACCTTCTCTCCTTGATATAGATGTTGTAGGAGGTACTGCAAATCGCGTGTAATCTTTCAGTGCGTCTGTAGTAGCTAGCGATGGTGTCGGTGGAGGCACCCTCGCACCGCCTATTATAATCTTCTCACCTCCTTGTGTCAGGGGCTGAATGTTTATAGCAACGATTTTCTGCGTATGAGGCGTCGTCAATTCGTCGTCTAAAACCTTAACTAGGAACTCGTTTGTAGTTAGATCTTGGTTAGCGTGCCATCGTGTGTATTCTGCATATGACCTTTTCCGACGGAAAACTAACACGAAAAACATAACATTTTACTAGAGTATAGTATATTATTGTGAAATACTAAGAACAAAACGAATGTATTACTCCTGTGTGAGATAAGCGGTACTTACAACGAATGGGACAAACAGAGTATAAATCATAGTCGGTAATATTGAGGTCGTGGTTGCAGAAAACTAATTGTATAAAACCTAATGTTATCAAAAATACATAAGTTTTCATGATAACAAAATCTGCATATTTTGACATGACATGATGCCTTTCCTGACGTTTAATTCAGAAGTTATTTATGTATCATAAAATATAGAACATATGTGGCCAGATCTTTGTCTTCGTTTATGTTTTTTTGTACAAGACGCTTCTTCTATGTCGTTGGTTAAGCACAGCGATATTCTAGAATAGGTTACCGTTCTACAAGCTCGGAGTAATCTTGTTGGGTGGAAATATACTATTACCTACCTATAAGAAATCAACATACCCAAAGCTGCGATACCTAATGGGTCAATCAAGCTAAGTTTATCGAGGACGGTGAGTCATTCATATATAACGAATATTATTATAAATGTCTTTGACATATCTCGGATCCCTGAGGTCCCGGAACTTTGGAAGGCGTCCGGGGGGCCGAAGCCAACTCGCAGAGGCAACGGGCCTCTTTTTTTGACGATTTTAATTAACGTTGATTATTAATAGACGTTTTTAATTAAATGGGGCACCAACCGACGACTATCCCCGTTCGCACATGCAATCCCCGGTTGGTGCAGGACTATTGCAGAACATGGAAACAAAACGTATTGGGCTATGAGTTTGGGTGGCTATAGTGGATTGGTAACTTAGAACTATGGAAAGACTATGTCCCCTGCCCGATCAATGTTATATAATACACGGATAAAATGGCAGGGGGTGACTTGTACACTCAATAATGGGCCCCCGAAACTGGTCGCTAGCAAAAAGTGTCGTAGCGACAAGGGGACAACACTTCCTGAGGTGCTTGAGGAGAGGAGCGGTATTCCACGGCTATGAGGACAATATATATATCCCGAAAGTACGGTCAAGATCCCTACCAGCATCTTACTGGAATACTTCCTTCCTCCGAGCACGTTTGCTCTTGCGAATCTTCACTCAAGCCAGCCAATAAAGGCAAGAAAGAGGTGGGAGCTCTGTCCCTCGTCAGTGTTCACTCCAGCCGGCCAATAAAGGCAAGCCAAAGGTGAGGAACAAGACTTCTCCCGGGAGATAGGGTCCGTGGGGTCGCTACTGCCCAACAGCTCGCCACATGCTGTATCTCTCTTAGTCTGGCTCCTCATCCTAGACCTATTCCGGCAAAGTAAACACCACCGGCACAGACCTAGAGTTCGGAGCACGCAAGCCCCACCACGACGTCTACGTAGAGATACGACAGTGGGGATATTATTATTATACAGTGTGTCCTGACATGGAGTAGCGATATTCTAAATACTAAAATATAATAGTTATTTATGCGACTGTTGTATAATAAGGGGTATTAAAACACGAATGTGGGTTCACACTTCACACCCACACACACATGAGTGTAACCACGCAAATCACGACCACGGAAATCAAAATAAATCCTTTATGCTAAAAATATACTAAAACCTTTTAGGGTGGTTCTTCGAGTAAGGCATTCTTTGGTGACTTTCGTGGCAATTTTCATTTTTTATTTTTTATTTATATCAGAATCTTAAAATATACGTAAAAGTAATATTTTTTATGAAAAAAGGCACCTCTGAGAGCGATATACTTACCTAGAGATAATCGAGGTTAAAAAAATGGAGGCCACGCTAATCACAAAACACCCTTAACTTTCTCAAATGAGTTACTTTGCTGTTACTTAAAGAAGTTATTTTATTATAAGGTTAAAAAAAAATAGGTAGGTTACTAAGGCAGAAAACGTTTTTTTGTAAAAATTTCAAAAATATAACACTAATTTAAACATAAAAAAAAACAATACATGAAGAAGAATTTACAAGAATTTACATTCAAACTAAAGTAATAAAAAATGTTTTCATTCATAACTAGTACAAAACTCAAAGTTATTTCATTTGCATGGTTAAAAATTGGTCTGCGTAGGTCAAAACTACCACGTAAACCACGCAAATCACGACCACGGAAATCAAAATAAATCCTATAAGCTAAAAATATACAAAAACCTTTTAAGCAAATAAACTGTGTTTTGATTATAAGTTACGTTACGTTATATTTGTTCGCTACAATATTTTATTAAATAAATAAATTCACTGACAGTGGAGATAATTGGACCACGCAAATCAAAGTTTTGAGAAACCAAACCCACGCAACGAAGTTCTTACATCTATTTTTTGAAAACTCGACGCACCATCATAAAAGCACTCTGCCCAGCCGCCGGAGCGCGACTTGTTGTAACTTGAATTAGGATGACGCATCATCGGGCCGCGAATTTAGAGATGTGCTAGTGAAATTATAATAATCCACGCAAATCAGCAATTACCTCGGGACAGTCACATTTAATTTTTTTTTAGGAAATGTAGTTCTTTTAGAACTATGGTCAAATTTTTCATAGCATTGTTATCTTCTTAGGACTTAGTGTTGTTTTTTTGGTAAGCATGTAGCGTTTAGTTTAAAATATACAATTTACTAAGTGACCAGATCGGGGCTTGGGACACTCCACGAAAATCAAAGAATGGGGGTATTTTATTTTTTTATGATATTTAATTATAAAGATAATTGAATAATAATCAGTAACCCAGGATTTGCACGATTTTTTTTTTTCGATTTCTATTATTTTTAAGTAAAGCCGCTTGAAAAACCTGTCCAAAAGAATGACCCTTATGGCCTTATAGCATGGGTGTAGATAAACTATTTTAAAGTACAGTTACACTCTAAGCTTTTTACAAAGTTCTCTAATGAGGTTATTAATTCAGAATAGATAGTTTTTTTCTATATCGAGTCGTTTACATTTACCTGCTGTCCCGCTGTCTATGCTGTCGTGCTGTCTTTACATGCTGTCAGATTTTTTATAAGTACCTACATCGTAAATTCACTTCTCATTTTGTACTAGTTTTACTCGAACTTCTCATAAAACAGCCACTAATCGAGTATTGAAGTTGATTTACTTGTCTATAAAGATGCTTTTACAAATTAAAATATATTTGATAGCTGTGTCATACTTCCTTGGTGCGCTCTTTATGGTCTGCTTTCCACCTAGAAATTTTGAGCTGTAAGTAACTGAGTGACTTACCGAGTCGGTCACGTAGTAATTTGTTTTCTTTTTTGGTCTAGTAGTCTCAGGTAGAACAAAGTGTTTTTGGGTCTGGAATCTCTCAGTAGTAGAGGCGGCCAGGGTTCAAAGTGCCGGGAGTAAGTTGGCACGAATAACTTCGTTAAGAAAAAGATAGTGTGGCGGCATCTACATCGCCACATGCGAAGTAGGAGCTATAAGAGTTTACCGCGCGATTATTATTTATATCCGACATCGAATTTCGTCCATGTGAATCCATTTTCAGTTACTGCATCACTATAATCATCACAATTGCTTCCGGAATATCTTGCCTCAATGATGGAACAACCAACTCCATGACGACCTGGGTTCTTCCTTGTCGACTTTTCGCAAAATAATGTTTCTGGCCAAGAAGATATCACAAAAATTATAAATATGACCATTTAGTTTAAAACTAGGATACATTCTGCCTCAACATATCTGAAAGTCTTGGAGATCAGACTTCGTTTTAACGGTTTTTTACGTGTTTGAAAATCGGCACTTTTAACCCCGGCCTCCCCTACCTCTGAGTTAGGAAGTTATCGTGCATTAGAGAGTACGTAAAGCATTTGAGCACTTTGGTATCTCTTGAGTAGAACTACTCTGGAGATAGTAACAGGTCAGGAAGATCATTATTATTATGTAAGTACGAATGCCTACAATCCGGTTACGGTATGTGTTATTCAGCACCTTATCCATTAAAGTATGATATAAATAAATAGACACGATCGAGGCTTCGGCCAACTATAGACCGTACGTTCATAAAATAGCGATTAGCGAACGTCGAGTAGATATGTAGTATACTATAGTGCATTCTGTCTCAGTTTAACTAGAAACGTTGTGAACCATTCAGATCTGGAGCTAAAATACGGACGACAAGAAGTACAGATGAAAACACTATAAAATTTAAGCACTACGCCGATCAGAAGACGGTGTTGTCTGCGGCCGACCGGTTCCGTCGCCAAGACCCGGAGGTTGTGAATGTTATCCACTTGACTCCGCTAACTTCTGAAAACCGCAGTATATTGGCGTTGGAGCTGCGCAGTGATAAACAAACCAGAAAACCAGGCATTCTAATCATTGGAGGTAGATTACTACAAGTCTATTTCTTAGATTAACTATGTGTTCGTAAGAGATGTTCATCGTTGCGGCGCTAAAACCGCGAAAGTCGTCAGGTTTGAATAACAGTTGATTCTGAACATGCTTACCCAACTGTGCTGCGGCTGTTGACTGGTAAATTTCATCAGAGCGGCCCAGGAGTCGGGCCGACATGAACTTTCGAAAATCATTTAGTATATTGTAGGGACCTTCGTTAAATTATTAAAAAGAATCTGTGTAATTAATAACTATCGCATTTGTTTTCTTTCCAAACAGCACTAAACCCTATGGCTTGGGGGGCACCAAATGTCTTACTCGAGTTATCAGAGAAGCTACTTTATGATGCGGCCTATCAAACACCATTCTTCAACGATTATGACTGGTAAGCACCTAAGTAGGTACTTAAGATTTACGCAGGTACTTCGAAAGAACGAATGAAGTAGGTAGTACTCTAGTACGCTCTTGATGAAGGGGCCCGTCCGGGGAACTACCTTCACCAAATCTATTCACGCCGCATATCAGAAATATCTAAATAAAAAAAACCGACCAAGTGCGTGTCGGACCACGCACAATGAAAGGTTCCGTAATTGTTATGAATTTATGTGGTTGAAAAACATGGTCTCCCATAAATTTCAACTGCAAATGTAAGTTAGTACGCACAATATTGAGAGATTGCAATGTTTGTTTAAAACCATAGACTTCTTATAGGTTTTACTCAGTATAAAACTATTGCCTGTATTTTTTTCAAAATTTTAGGCTCAGTAGTTTCCGAGATGAGGGGCGCCCGGTCAATTATCATAATTTTTCTTAAATAACTAAATAATAATTTATTTCAAAATTGAGACCCTTACTTTGGGTCACAGAAATTCATATACGTGTACCAAATTTCAACTTCATCGGGCCGCAGGTTTGCAGGTTACCTTTGTGTGTGTACGTAAATTACAGACACACATAATGAAACATAACTTGCGAAACGTGTGTGAACTAAACTTGAATTAGACCGAGTACTTTTGATGATATAGGCTTAGCGATGTTATGTAATGAAATGAAAAATAAAAACGTGTCTCTGTGATGGTCTACATCTGCGGTGGCTCTGGTATTGTAGATGCTCATAGGAAGCGGTGATCACTTAACGTCACGTCAGCCGCAGGCTGTTTTGCCATCACGCCTCCCCGTTATGAACTAGGCCAAATATTTTTTTTAATTCGGATAGCTCATGACCTAGAAGTAGGTAGGTACCATTAAGAATATAAATTAAAAATCTAGACTAATTAAAAAGTTATTCAACAACGCGAAATTTCGCGGATCATATTTTATAACTGTTTTAAATTGACTTTATTATTATACTAGCTGTGCCCGCGACTCCACGCGCGTGGAATAACGTCAATAAATAATGTCAATCACGGTCGCGGCTACGCTACGTCTAGAATCGTCGCTAGTTTCGAGCGATCTCAAAGATTGCGTACGATGTCTTTGGGATCCCAACCGAGACTCGCGCTCGCGTTAGTTCATCCAATTTTTAACCGACTTCCAAAAAGGAGATCCGTCGATATTTTCGTCAATTGTATACGGATTTTGAAAATTCTTTTTTTTTTTGAAAGGATATGCTCTCAAGGTGGTCCCATATAAATTTTATTAACTTAGCTTGAGTACTTTTTGAGTTAGCTTCATTAATACGTATTTTTCCCACTTAGCCTATATGGACGATCTTTTAACATTTTCCTGTCACTGTTATTTACATACCAAGTCGTGATATTCGAACTAGTAGGGGTTAGGTACCATAACTAAAAAGTGAAAAATAAAAACTTTTTACAAAAAAAACCAACCGACTTCCATAAAAAACACTAGAAAGTGAAAAATAACTTTAATTTCGGAAGTCGGTGGCTTAAAACAAAAATTCAAAACTAAAGACACCGACTTCCGAAATTAAAGTTATTTTTCACTTTCTAGTGTTTTTTATGGAAGTCGGTTGGTTTTTTTTGTAAAAAGTTTTTATTGGTTCTAGGATATGGTCCTGACGATGTCTTCCTTCACCGATTTTAGAACATCATCATTCTCCTGCCCTTATCCCAATTTATTTGGGGTCGGCGCAACATGTCTTTTTCTTCCATACTTCTCTGTTAGTCGTTATCTCGGTAGTCACCCCCTTTCTAGCCATATCATCTTTCACACAGTCCATCCATCGTTTCTTTGGTCTTCCCCTAGTCTTATAGCCATCGACATTCATACTAAAAACCTTCCTCACGACATTTTCCTCATTCCTCCGCATCACATGCCCATACCATGCCAACCGATTTCCGCACAACTTTTCAGTCACCGGTACCACTTTCAGACTTCCTCTTATGTACTCATTTCTTATTCTATCCATTCGTGTAACACCACACATCCCTCTTAGCATTCTCATCTCAGCTGCATGCAATTGCCTTTCATTCATCCCTTTTGTGGCCCAACATTCTGATCCATACAGGACAGCAGGTCTAACCATTGTTTTATAGATCTTCCCCTTAAGTTTAAGGGAAATGCGGGAGTCGCAGATTTGAATGACACCGATTTTAGAACAGTGGTGATGAAATAATTTAAACTAAGTAAAGAGCCAGCTTCGGTTCGAATCCACAACCTACAACGCGTAGGTAAGTGGCGGCCGTTACCACAGCCACCACTGCTCACTAGCTAAAATTGTCTAGTTACAAGCAATTCACAAGCCGTGTGCGATTTCCCATCGGCAAAAATGAGGTACTTCCATACTAACTTTCATCCATTTGTGAGTGAGTGTTAGTGGATGAATTTAAAAAAAAATCTTCCTTATGGGTCGCCTTCGTTATTAAGAAACTTTCGTGCAAAATTTCATGCTTCTAGTTCCAGCAATTCATGGCTGTACGTTGTCTGTAGAATTTAAGACTTTCATTAAGTACCTACATTTAGATATTATAGGTACGTAGGTACCTACCTCAAAGTCCTATTGCTTATTATAATTATGTCCAGCTTACTAATATATAACTATAACAGGTACATGGATGACCTTGAGACTCAGACGATACGTTATCAGGCTGCACCTGACACACTGTCTGCCCGTTCCGTACCGACGACAAACAATCATCAGCCGATGCGCGCGGCTGTGGACTGATATTATCACGGTCGCAATGGTTTTTTACTGACGTTCTTGTAATGACGCATTGTTGCATTATTAATCCGGTCTACAGTTTAATACTCAGAATAATTAAATGACATAAATTAGAGGACACTATGTAGATGTTGATAAATGAATTATTATTGTTTTTACGTCTCTTGGCATTTCTCGGGACACGGTCCCGGACCTTCGGAAGGCATATATGAGGGGCCGAAGCCAACTCACAGAGGCCCGTTAGACGTTTTTCATGAAATAAGGCACCAACCGACGATTATCCCTGTTCGCACTATGCAAGTGCACCCAAGGACAACCCCCGGTTGCTGTAGGACTATTGCAGGATATGGAAACAAAAATACTGGATCCAGTTAACTAGGAATATGGAAAGACTATGACCCCTGCCTGATCAATGTTTTATAACAAATACACAGATAAAATGGCAGGGGGTACGGTCAAGATACCTACCAGCATCTTACTGGAATACTTCCTTCCTCCGAGCACGTTTGCTCTTGCGAATCTCTCCACTCAAGCTAGCCAATAAAGGCATGACAGAGGTGGGAGCTCGGTCCCTCGTCAGTGTTCACTCCAGCCGGCCAATAAAGGCAAGCCAGAGTTGAGGAACAAGACTTCTCCCGGGAGATAGGGTCCGTGGGGTCGCTACTGCCCAACAGTTCGCCACATGCTGCCCTGCGGGTTTCTGTATCTCTCTTTGTCTGGCTCCGCATCCTAGACCCGTTCCGGTAAAGTCAACTCTAGGTCTGTGCCGGTATTATTATTGTTTTCTTCATTTCATTTTTAAACGTATTCTTTACATTTCTATATATTTATTATTATTATTGTAATTATTAAGCTTTACCTAACTCGGGACCATGACCCGGACCTTTGGAACACTAACCAACGCTTATCCCTGTACCTATGCAGTATGCAAGTGCACCCAAAGATAATATTATTAGGTATTATAAGCCTATGCGTTGTCAAGGCAAAGGCCTCACTTCCCTTTTTGATTATTTCATAATAACCCGACTACGGCGAAGAAAAAAGGAGGGTTATGATTTTGACCGGTATATATGTATGTTTGTAAGTATATTCATTTGTTTGTTTGTGACGCTTCCAACGATACCCCATTTGTCAAATTATGATGAGTAGTTTAGAAGTTATGAGGGAACAAATGAACATACATACCTACATACATATCGGTCAAAATAGATTTCGTGTGACTCCGGATTTTTACCCGACTACGGCGAAGCAAAAAGGAGGGTTATGTATGTTCATTTGTTCCCTCATAACTTCTAAACTACTTAACATAATTTACCCCAATATAATTTAAATAAAAATAAAAGTAATAAAAACTACAACCCAACTACGGCAAAAGTGAACTTAAAAGGTATAAACAAGTCATCACAGACAGACTAATGAAAAATCCGGAGTCACACGTGTTAGGGGATAAGTCGAATAGATTACGCGTGACTCCGGATTTTTCATTAGTCTGTCTGTGATGACTTGTTTTTATTTTTATTAATTTGTCTGTCTGAGACATAGATGATGACTTGTTTATGCCATTTTAGTTGACTTTTTTGCTGTAGTTAGGTTTTAGTTTTTATACTTTTATTTTTTAATTATAAGACAATCGTGTTACCAAAACTAGAAGATGGATCGATCATTTACTTATCTACTATTTTCATTAAGCGAAAACATTTACATTAACCGTAGCCGCGAAAAAAACTATTCTGGTTCTGCCCACTGATGGCTTTATCCGCTCGACCCTCACTCTCATAGTCCGATGTGACAGCAATTCGACATGACGGGAGAGAGATCAGGCGCAGGCAGAGATCAACAGGTTTACGAACTGTCTGAGGCACTTCGAACTCCGGGTTGCTACGAAAAATTTCTTGTGCAGAAAAACACAATAATTTTTTCTTTTTGACCCGACCGATCCTTCCCCTCGTCATCCTTAATGCTAAGCTGATCTAGTTTCTCTAGCTACATCAACGAGGCAGTCAGTAAGTACCATGTTATAATAGTGACCTTTAATTTTCTAAAACTAAAAATATAGTAGCTCTACCTCATCATAATCAATCTGCCTAGCCTTTTCCCAACTACGTTGAGGTCGGCTTCCAGTATAACCGGATGCAGCTGAATAACTAGTATTTTACATGGAGCGACTGCCTATCTGACCTCAACAAACCAGTAACTGGGTAATACGATACCCCTTGGTAAGACTGGTTGTCAAACTTTCGGGCTTCTGTCGACCCGTTTCTAACGACTTTCAAAGATCCACGAATGACAACCGGGACCAACGGCTTAAGAGGGTGCATCCTAAAAGTTGGCAACGTCGTAAATAGCTGTCAAATATTTACCTGTTTCGATTAATCTATATCTATACTTATAATAAATCTGTAGAAGTGAAAATTCTGTACATTGAAAATATCAAAAAAAGAAATGGCAGGGGGTGTTACTAGACCGACACCGAACCCAAAAATGTGATTAAATTTTTTTTTGTCTGTCTGTCTGTCTGTCTGTCGGTCTGTCTGTCTGTCTGTCTGTTTGTTCAGGCATCACGCAAAAACTACCGGTTCCATTACGATGAAACTTGGTATAATTATTCTTTGATATCCTGGGCACCACACTGGGTACTTTTTATCCCGGAAAAGTATCCTATCCTACGGTTGGGTGGTGTCAAAGTTTGTATGGAAGAATTTTAACGCGCTGTCCGATTAACTCGAAACTCAATATTTATACTTAAACCCAAAAATTAAGAATAACGTGTATCAGGATTTTTCGAAATTCAAACCCTAAGGGGGTAAAATAAGGGATGAAAGTTTGTATGAAAAACCTTATTCCTTGAGGTAATAAACATGAAACTTTGCACGAATAGTTATCTAAATAAATTATAAAGTTTGTAGTTTTTGTTTTTCTAAATTACCCCCCAAAGGGGGGTTGGGGGGTGTCAGTGTTTGTATGGAAGAATTTTAACGCGCTGTCCGATTAACTCGATATTTATACTTAAAACCCATGGGGATGTATGGGGTAATTTCCGACACTCACGCGGGCGAAGCCGCGGGCAGCAGCTAGTTTGGAAATAATACTGTATGGAAATAAGAAATGTGGCTAACCAATTGACTAGAATATTAATAATGAATTGCAATTATAACATTGAATTTGATGTTGTACCCGTTTTAGGTGAAAAAAGGCATTTGGAAAGTTACCAAATACTTTTTTTACATCTAAAACTAACTATTCGGTGTTACGATATTAATTATTGCATTTCATAATCAATATTCTAGTTCGCTAGTTAGCCACATTTTTTATTTCCATACAGAAATATTATCAAATTAATCAAAACAGCGAAATATTTGACATCTATTTGCGACGCGACGTTGCCAACTTTCAGAATAAACCCTCTTAACGTGCTTTTCCGAGGCACGGAGGAGTCTCGATGTGTAAAGATCATAGAAATATCAATTTATCTATGGTAAAGATGGTCACCCATCCACGGACCAACCCCGGCAAGCGTAGCTTAACCTGATGGATCGACCCGTGCGGCTGTTATTACTTAGCCACTAGCTATACATAACTCATACCTCAAACTTACCTAAAATAAGTTAATTTCAGAAATATTACATGCTGAAAATATTCCTGCATCGAGTTGTCATAAATGCATGATATACACATACAGAACACGCTGTTATTACCGTATAGAACCCCCTATTGTACATTCGTTGGCTTGTAACAAATCAGCTATCGGCTATAATTTCGTCTATCATCTTTATGATAAAGTAGGTACTTACTTAAATAATCGAGACATTACAATTCATTTTTCAAATCCCGTCTGATTTGAAAAATGACTTGGTAATGTTTCGTCGAATTTAATATAGGTGCATATCTCGACAATTAAGTAGGTACTACTATTCCGGTCGATTTATAGCAATTATAGTATCTAATTAACAATCGATTATTTAATGCCTAGTAACAAGAAAGTATAATACACCCATTTGTCTTCAATGACTTGGATACCTAAACTTGTTTACCAAATAATACCTAGTTACAGACACAAGGAAAATTATGGCCGGAATCAATACTTAGCTACATTTAAACTCTCTCAGGCTGTAGATACTTAATTGATCAATCAACTCAGCCTATCAAAGTCCACTGCTGGACATAGGCGTCTCCCAGGTTGCGCCACAACCCCCCTGTCCACCGCCATCGGCATCCAGTCTGCCCCAGCCACGTTTTTGAGGTTTTAAAAAGGTGGCTGGGACATAACACCACGCCTGTAGGTAATTCCCTAAAGGGATAGGCAGAGGTGTTCATAGTAAATACTTAGGTAGGTAGGTTAGGTACCTACTCTGGGGATCGAACCCAGGACCTCACGCACAGTGCGGTCAGTTACACAGTTAAATTTTTACAACAGGCCGCGTGTACCGCGTTTAATTATTTTTTAAGATTTATTTGTCGCCGCGTTAAATACATGCCATTGATATATATTTACACCTCTTTTTCTGTGCAAGGTATCTGATACCGCTAGCTAATCCAGATGGCATAGAATACACCCACAAGATTCGCTCGCTTCCAGCACTAGACTATCAAGAGTGGTCGCGTAACGAAACTTTGAGGCTTCAGACTCGCCCAGCTGAGTGGCACAAAAATGTAGACAAGGAAGCTAAAGAAAATACTGCCTGCTTCGGGACAAATATCAATCGCAATTTCGCTTATCATTGGCAAGGTAAGTTGATAATATCAATACGTATGTAAATATTAGATACGATATTTTTTGTGGGAAAATCCCCCAATCCATAAGGGGACGAAAAACCATAGCAAAACCACCGTGCTTTTTTACTTAAGTTAGTTAGAAGTAACAAATAATAGCGTGTAAAAACTACAGCCATACGAAATGACCACGTTAGTTTAATTACCTATCTATAACAAAAATAAACAATAAAAATTCCTACAAGGCACATTGTAATGTAAATTACAGGCTCGATTAAAAAGTGTAAAAAATATTATACTTAATAGAAAAAAACTTCCATCACTGCAATGGATTTTACGCAATTGTGAAAAACAAAAAGCAGATATGATAATGAGTTCCATATCAGATAGTGGTCAGATTGCTTGACCGCCATGATAAGCCCCACGTGCTGCAACAGATAAGCACCTACTACTTGCCTGCTTACATGTATGAGCCTGTTCCAGATGACGTGCATAAAACTCCACCGCGGTGTTGTCAATACTATCCAGGAGAGAAGCCCTTCTCCACTGCAGAAGCGAAAGCGATTCGGAAATATTTGGATAAACTAAGCGATGTTATTAATTTGGCCATACATTTACATGCGAGTTTCTCACCTAAAAAGGTTGGTTACAAATAACACACGTCCTTCATATATCATTGGAATAAAGCCATAGCCTCTTAGTTCGGGATAGACCTGCGGAGGTATTCATTACTTTTATATGAATCTAAGTAGGTAGGTACATGATTACCTAACCACCTTACTGTACACCAATTCTGGCTAATATGTTTACTGCGGCATGAACTAAGTTTTCTCATATTCTTAGTTCGGTATACCTACGTGAGAAGTATTCGATCAAAAACGTATAACGTAGTACCATATATGTATATACATTTTGTTCTAGGAGTACATCCTATATCCATGGCGTTACTCGCTGCGGACACCGAGCAACTACCGCACTCTACAAGAGATTGGCGAATACGCGGCTAGACAAGCTCGCTTGCCGGATGGTCGAATATACGAGGTACAATTAAATTGCTCTTTTTAGGGTTCCGTAGTGAACAAGGAACCCCTTCACTAGTCACTTTTCACTAGTAGTAACGTACTAGAAAGCTGTAATTTGGCATGAGTTACATATTAATTACGCCGACAAAGTGGTAATATAAAACGAAGAAAAAAAAAAATTTTTTTTGCGTAAAACGTTACGTTCAAAAATATAGTGAACTTGTTAAACCATTTTTAGATTGAAGGATCCGCTTGCGAAATATTAAGCTTTTAAAGTGTTAATTTTTGTTAGAGTCAAGTGTGTGTGTCCCCCTGCCAGCTAAATGGTATGTTCTGGATATGTGGAAAAAATCACAGCAGTAGTATATATAGCGAAATTAAAAGGAAAACTATCACAGCCAAGTAGGCTCTACAAGTTAACGAGTAATTATAGACCAACTTATATTTGCAGTTGCAAACACACGTTCTCCTATACATTTCTTAAGGGAGAACATGTTTTTCAACTACAATGTTAAGTTGGTTCTTGGGATAAATTCATTTATTATATTATTATTCCATACTAGCTGCTGCCCGCGGCTTCGCCCGCGTGAGTGTCGGAAATTACCCCATACATCCCCATGGGTTTTAAGTATAAATATTGAGTTTCGAGTTAATCGGACAGCGCGTTAAAATTCTTCCATACAAACTTTGACACCCCCCAACCGTAGGATAGGATACTTTTCCGGGATAAAAAGTACCCAGTGTGGTGCCCAGGATATTAAAGAATAATTATACCAAGTTTCATCGTATTCGAACCGGTAGTTTTTGCGTGATACTTGAACAAACAGACAGACAGACAAAAAATTTTTTAATCACACTTTTGGGTTCGGTGTCGGTCTAGTAACACCCCCTGCCATTTATTTTTTTGATATTTTCAATGTACAGAATTTTCACTTCTACAGATTTATTATAAGTATAGATATATTTCATATATTCCAGCTACGGAACCGTTCATTGTGCGTGGTCCGACACGCACTTGGCCGGTTTTTTTACTTAGAAATCTGAACTCGGCACTCTTCATAGAAGAGACTGGGTGGCCCAGTTCACCTTAGGCGTAAGGCGTCTATATTGGCTGGCTGCCTCGTTGAGGTCTAGTGGTCGCAGGCGCGACTGCGGAGCATGAGGTCCTATGTTTTATTCCCGAGTCGGGCAAAATGTTAGATATTGGGTTTTTCTATCTGGAAATTTTCATCAGCCCGGAGTCTGTTTGTATCCAGTTAATGACTTGTCCGTCACCTATAAGGGACATAATTATACATACATAGGGACTTAAACATATTTGGTGAAATGAGAGTATACATAGGTACACCTCGGTCTACCCCTTCTGGGAAAACAGGCGTGATAACAGTGTATAATTTTCAGGTCCACCAAAGCAGTAGCGACGACCGCGTTGCGGGCACCCTGAGTGACTACGTCACAGGTGTGGTGGGCATTGACCTCGTGTTCCTCATCAAGCCGTACCACGAAATGTTCCCTAACTTCACGGACACTAGCAAACTCAGTGCGTATTTAATCCCACACTTCAACTAATTATCGGGCAAATACCTATAAATATATAATTTAGATTTGTTTTGTTGAACTTCAAACGCTGTATCGCAGTGAAACCCCAGGGGCCTAAGTCTACTAATTTATAAACGTTACAATGTTCTCAATGGTGATTTTATGACTTAGGCCCCTGGATTCTGAAAGTTTGTTGAAGTTATTCTGTTGTCAATCTCATGTCATCTATTTGATTGGCTATTGTTCTTTTAGTCAACCAATCACAGAATTTACACTGCTAGTACAAGGATCTGTTGGTGCTTGAATGACATTCCTACAGGGGGCGTTGTTGTATTAACATTGCAGACCGTTTACTATAACTTGTCCCTTGCCGTCATGTTGGGGCACCATTGCTTGTCAAGCTTAGTTTCAATACTGATAGAGTTCAAAATTGCGACTGACAGAACAGTGGTACTAATCGCGTCACGGGACGAGTTATATTGAACGAAAAGCAAGATAGCGTTGTTAGTTTCGTTTTTGGTCACGCTCCACTTGTAGCGCATTAGTTTGACAGTCTGTTAGCAATTTTTTTTAAACCGCGTGTAAAAGATCATTTAGGTCATGCTAAATGATTTTTTTGTTAAGTTTAATTATGTTTGTTTTTCAATTGCCAGGTCTGTACGTAACGAAGTCTGTGGCAACGATACTGAGCGTGGTGCGTGGCTGGCGAAGCAGTACCAAACAAAACACGCTCTCTTTCTTCGGAAGAGATGTCGAGTTTTGAATAAAAAATGTAGCGAGAATGACTGAATAAATAATTTTTAATAAGTAGACTTTTTTAACTTCGTTGGAATCTGACCGGGCGTTTCGAGAAACAATATAGGTAAATTTAAAAAATATTTCCGTATAAAAATCAAGGTAGGTAAATCCCGAATAAGAAACGAACATAATTTTTTAAATAACTTTTTTTTTTTAAGAGCCTTTAAATCGTCAAACTGCTTAGCAAGATCCGCCGATAGATCGAAAATACTGCAGCATTAATGTTGAAATAAATATATGTTAAAGTTGAGGATTAATGTTAGCGACTATGTTAGCCGAAAACACGATTTCATAAAATTTGGTCGATAGAAAAAAACCGAAAAAATCCAAAGTTACCTCCAAACCGAACAATAAACACCTGCTATTCAAAAATACCTACTTCAAATTAGATCATGAAACTTGACACACTAACTTAACTAACTATAAAGCATCGACTAAGTTTTTATTTTTTTTTAAATTAATATCCGCTGTAAAAAGTAATTACCTAAACTTTTGCCGATTTGGAGCCGCCTCCGTCTCGCTCGCACTCAGTCCGCGAGTAGTAAAAACGTAATATTTCTAGAGAGAGAAACTTTTAAATTGTCAAATTACAAATTATAATTTTACAATTTAAAAGTTTAAACAATAGAAAGTCAAGTGGTTTAAGTAAATATTACGTTTTTCCTCGTTCCTGTAAAATTCACTGCACCTTACGCGGTTTTAAACACTGTTAGTTCCGCGGTTTCAGAATATCACCGACGATATCTTGATTTAAAATTTCGTTGGAGTTTCTTTTCTTCTATGGAGAAATTTACGTGGAAATGGTTTGATTGAAATAAATGCTTTGAGTTTGGATTAATTTTCGCAAAATTCGTTTTAAACTACAACTACTGTCCGAAATTCCAATTTCTACACCGGTTTGGGCTATGCGAGAGTCCTACAACCCTGGTCTTGAACATACAGTGGTGGTCATATAATTAGAAACACAGAGTCACTTGGTAGTGTTAATTACTTTCTAATGTTATTATTGCAATTAATTGCAGGTAAAAGATTAATTTACCACATCAAAATGTTCACTCGTAACTCTAGTTTAAAAACGATCTGTTACATTTTATAAACTCATGTAAAATAGAAAATAAATATAACTTTGAAAAGAATTATCAATATCTTTAGTACTAGCAGTCGGACAACTAATTAGAAACACAAGAAATCAACACTAAAAACTTAAAGAAAACTCCAATCATTTGGACAAATCGTGAAATGGATACTATCGAATACCCTATTCATAACCGATTAGTACTTGTTGGGTAGCCTCTGTTGTCGATTACAGCATTACAATGACGTGGCATTGATTCTATGAATTTTTCACTCGTTTCCAATGGAATACCTCTCAAAATTTCAACAAATGCGTCGTAAAGTTGGTTAACGTTAGTGATATGTTTATCCGACAGGAATTTCTTCACGATTTGCCACAAATTCTCTATCGGATTTAGATCCGGACTATTGGCAGGCCACTCCAACATTGTCACCGATTGTTCTCTGAGAAACACTTTTACGCTGTTTGCTGTATGCTTTGGGTCATTATCGTGTTGAAATATCCAGGTTACTGGCAAATTGTCATCGGAATATGGGATCATTGTTTCCTCTAAGATACCTTTGTACTGATACTGATCCATTAGCCCTTCAATCTTTCTCACGGGACCAACCCCGTATCCCGAAAAACATACCCACACTTTAACATTTCCACCGCCGTGCTTAACTGTCTTTTTGGTGTACTTGTTATTCAACGCTTTGTTAATTGGTACGGCGTACATATCATTTTCCGTAGGAATTTACCAAATTTATTTTACTTTCATCCGAAAATAAAACGTTTTTCCATTGATGAACAGTCCAACTGCCATATTTTCTAGCGAAGGCTAGACGATTTCCTCGTATGGTGCCTGGTAAGAAGTGGTACTTTAATAGCAAGTCTTCCAAACAATTTCCCTTCAACCAATCGCCCGCGGACTATTCTTGCGGATACGTTTCGAGGGTCGTCCTGTGAAAATACTTCTTTTCGAATAACATTAGAACCTTTGAAGGGGTCCGTCTTAGCCAAACGAATCATAAACCTGTCTACTTGAATTGTGGTCTTCCTTGGCCGAACTTTTCTAGGCACATTATCCGATGTGCCATGCTGTTTGTAATGTACAATGGCGTTAAATACCATCTTTACGGAACACTATAAGTGAGCGGCTATTTTTCTGTAAGCCCATTTTCGTTTGAAATAAAAATTTACAATATTTTTTCTTGTTGCTGCATCACAGCTCTTGTTTTTATCCATTTTTAATAATTAAATCACTCAGAATGTAACTTAACTAAATAAATAATAAAAGGCGGCCAAATGCCTAATGTGATGACATTATGAAAGATGTATTCTATTTCCAACATTCAGTTTTAAAACATAAGTTACACTTTGTTTCTAATTAGTTGTCCGACTGCTAGTACTAAAGATATTGATAATTCTTTTCAAAGTTTTATTTATTTTTAATTTTTCATGAGTTAATAGAATGTAACAGATCGTTTTTAAACTAGAGTTACGAGTGTACATTTTAATGTAGTAAATGAATCTTTTAACTGCAATTAATTGCAATAATAACATTAGTAAGTAATTAACACTACCAAGTAACTCTGTGTTTCTAATTATATGACCACCACTGTATATATCCAGCAAAGTACCTACTTATTCGAAAAATATAAAAAACACATAAAATATCTTTGTTTTCAACGTTTAATAGTACTTCGGGGTTCAAAAATAAATAACATAGTTACATATTTCTATATGAGCAATGTACACTATTTACAAAGTTAAAACTAATATCAACTCCTTTTTCGTAGTGATGTGACAGTTGCATTTTTTCTTAACACTGAGTCGATGTCCCAGTTCTTCGATAATATACTAAGGGTATTCAAAAGTGATGTCTGTTTCACACTATTTGCACTGAGATCAGTTATATGGAATAAACTTAAGTCCAACGCAAGTGTGTGTAAGTGTTGCAGTCTTCTAAATAAGGCTTCTTTGAGCTCTCTGTCTTCAACCTGTCGCCAGTATTTAAGGTTTCTAACGATTACCGTTGTCACGTGTTCTTTTATGTCTTTTAAACATGTCGTTTTTTCGGCGTGACTCTGTGAGAAAAATATTATTATTAATAAAGACGATTAAAATCAACTCTTCTGTATCATAACGGTGGGAGCTCTTAGGTAGCCAATGTTTTTTTTACAAATTACAGCTTACGGATTATAATTCCTTGATATACATGATATTTGCTCTTAAGCGCGTCCCGACCAATACGACACAGTGTTAGTATACAAAGCGTGTACCTGCACGGCTGCGCACAATGCGAGGCGCACGCGCATGTGTTGCGGCGAGGCCAGCGAGCGCAGTGCCAGCGCCACCACACCTGCTGACGTCACGCGCTCGTCGCCCGGATACGACTGACTGTCAGCCTCACCTCGCCTGCATATTAATTGATATTCTTTAGGAAAATATTGCCACAATCAGTTGTGGGCAGTGATGGTAGATTCTAGAGAATACTTTTTACTTGATAGTTAAGTTCTCGAGAATATTCGTTTGAAAGAGAATTAAAAAATTGTATCAATCAATTTTTATAGTACCTTATAATAGTTTTGAGGGCAACTTAACGTTTTAAAAAGTTTACGTCTTAAATAACTTCAAAACTATTTATTTTAAAACTATAAAAAAATATTGAGACCCTTTTAATTTGCTTCCTCGTGACCCTCATATTAAAAAATCATTTATATAAGTTACACGCCCATGTTTGGATGACAGAAATTCAACTTAATCGGTGCATTAAATTCGGAGCAAATTGACTGTGAGTGTGACAGACGGACAGACATACACACGAGAGATCCTATAAATAAGGGTTCCGTTTTTTCATACGGACGCATGCTCCCCAGCAACCCTATCACCTTAAAAAAAAGTACCTTAACAGTTTACTGCATAATTCAGTAGCCTGTACCTGTTAAACTGTTAAGGCACTTTTTTTAAAGTATGTACAAATTGAGTATGTATTGGGTACAACCGTATTATAAACTTATACATGAAAAACCAGGTGATAGGGTTGCTGGGGAGCATGAAGTATGGAACCCTAAAAACATTCCGTCCTTATCAAACTCATGATATGCATGTTGCGTGCTGCTTTAATGTCAAAGGTTTCAGGTTACCTTGAGTTTGGCAGACTCTCGAGTCAATGTCGATTATTTTAATTTAAATCAAGTTTTAGCTGTTAATGTCACTGATGGAGGCGGAGTCGACGTGGAGTGGAGTGTAGGAAACGACTTAGAATATGGGTTTATGTCTCGTGTTATGACTGTGGCTGCTACGAACGATGCCACGACGAGACTACAGTTACCTACCTGTGTGCAGGGAACACAAGCAGTGTGGGGTAGTTGTGCGCGGTGTAGTGCCACGGCAGGTCGTGGCGCAGCGCGTCCAGCCGCGCCACGCGCATGCGCAGGCCGCACGCCCACAGCAAGCGCCGCGCCGCGCACAGCGCGCGTGTCGTCGCGGCGCTGCAAGCGCCCCCGCATACCGCTACTAGAGTCATCTGTGGGAATACACTCATGAACATCATCCATCCATACTAAATTAATAAATGCGAAAGTAACCACTGAACCGATCGTTATGAACTCAAACTCAAAGCATTTCAATAAAACCAATTACAGGCACTTTTGAACTGTCAAGAATGTTACTTAATAATTAATTTTCAAAGAGTTCATTCATTCATTGATTAATTTAATTAAAATATATTTAAATTAATATAATGAGTATATAATAAAATAATATGTAAATGAGTGTAAAGCGAAGGGGTCCAACTATCATAAAAAAATAATTAAAAACTGGAATATTCTGAACAGTCACCTTTTCACGCCTTAGCGGCTGAACGGATTTGGATGAGGCACACAGATAAGTCTGAGTTAGGAGTCCTATAAAACTTATAAAAAGAAAAATACCCTAAGTCTTATGTTATATACTTCTCCCATTTCCGTCCTCCACGCTGGCGATGCCGCCGCCGCCGTCAAAAGATAGTA
The DNA here is from genome assembly GCA_914767815.1 of Eupsilia transversa. Taxonomy (NCBI): domain Eukaryota; kingdom Metazoa; phylum Arthropoda; class Insecta; order Lepidoptera; family Noctuidae; genus Eupsilia; species Eupsilia transversa. The sequence goes on from OU611880.1 coordinate 8,420,144, forward strand.
CAATATAGTAAGAGGTAAAAGTACTCACAGTGCCCGGTGTTTTCACCATTCTTCTAAAGCTCCTCGAAGTGAGGTCTTCGATGTACACAGAGTTGTTGTTGATGCCCATCTGATCGGAAGCGCCATCAGAGCCGAAATAGTGCGTATGTGCCGTCTCGTACACGTGGGAGCGCAGCGAACGCTTTAGATTTTTATTGGTGAAGTTCGCTATAAACTCCCTTATTGACTTCGCGTTGTAGTCCCCTGATAATAAGTACTGGCTTTCGTGCTGTGGAAATGTTAATTAAGATTCAGAAAAAAACGTTAGCCATTTTTTTTCCCATAAGTACCAAAATATACTTTGCAACAATAATAGGAAAATGACAATGGTAGATATAGATTGTATTGAAAAATACATATTTTCCCTAGTGTCATTATACAGGAAGAAAACAGAGGCCTAATGAAAGCCGACCACATTTTTTAATTAATTTTGTGAAAAAAAAAAGAATGCGTGTATATATATACCTTGCTATCCAATATAACGACAGCCGTCATGTCCTTCTTATTAGTAATATCTATTCCGAGTGATTCAGCGAAGTGATAGTTCCTCTTACTATCGACTGCAATCATGTGTAAACTAAAGTTCCTTTCACACGACAACCCCTCTATGTGCGTTACATTGGTACGTCGCTCGTCTATGTTCGGCTGACCCGAAGGATAGATCGGAGATCCCCCCTCCTGCGCAAACCGATACACTTTACAGAAGTGTTTAACACTGTCTTGTAAAAGATTCTCTGTTGATAACGGGTCGTCCTCAAATGGCAACATTGTGGTTTCTATTCTGAAATGAAATAGAGAGAGATTAATTTGTAGTTACGGCTTACCTCGTTCTCAGTAGCAAATATTCAACTTTGTAATAGGGTCTAAAATCTGCGAGCATCTTACGCCTTCAAGGAAAAGCAGACATCTATCCCAATCCAATAATTAGCCTGAATTACCTGAATTGTACTTTATTGTTTAGTAGCAGGAGTCGCTTTTTATTTAAATAATTTTGCGGAGTGAACCATCTGTATTAATCTGTGCCTATGGACTATGAAAAGGCTTTTGACTCTATCGAGAACTGGTTTGTTTTGGAGTCTCTGCAGAGATGCCAAGTCGACTGGAGATACATGCTAGTGTTGAGAAGTCTTTATAAAAACGCGACAATGGCCGTCCAAACTCAGGATCAGCGAACTAAACATGGAGTGAGACAAGGGGACGTAATTTCCCCGAAATTGTTCTCTAACGCATTGTGGAGGATTTGTTTAAGACCCTGAACTGGGAAGGGCGTGGCATTAACCACAACGGCGAGTACATCTCACACTTGAGATTTACAGATGGCATCGTCATACTGGCTGAATCGCTGAATGACTTCCAGCATATGCTGGACGGCCTAGTTAATTCTTCTGTACGCTTTGGTCGATGGTGCGAACTGAATTGCTTTATTGTGTCGTAGCAATAGTCGCTTTGTTATTTACCATATGTATTGATTTACGTTTTTATGCAAACGATTGTAGACAAAAGTTTTTATCTATATTATTAAGATAAAAACTTTTGTCGGTCTTGCAATGTTATAAAATTCAGATGCCTCGTAATCGTGAATGCTTACGTCCTATTCATAGTCAATATATCTGCCTATTTAGTTCTACTTACTCTTCTCCCTCTGGAGTAACGTCGTGTTCATGACTGAAGCTCTCCTCAAATGACTGACATTGTTCATAATGTTCATAGAAACTCCTTTCGGCCGGCAAAACCTTCAAACTGCATTCTTGCAACCAATCCAACGACGCAAGCAACTGAGAACTCTCCTCTAAACGTTCAACAGCTTTCGATATAGTAAAACCTCTTTTCAAAAGAAAATTGAAAACACCATTCTTATTGTTTTTCTGCGTAGTATTAAACCATGGGTATTTATTGTTTTGTGATTCTACCCCTTTTCTGTAAAAACGATTTTGTTTTCTAATAGGTTTCTTGAATTTGAACCCGTTGCAGAATTTCGTGTAGTTCTTTTGTTGATAGAGGAGCCTCTGCACTTGTTGCAATTTTACTAACTCTGATGTCCATTGGTTACTGTCTTTGTTCTTACAGTTGTAGTATTCCATTGCTACTTCACGTAACTGGAAGAAATAGTAACACATGCTGAAAGGTACGGTACGGTCAACGGCACGTCAACACTTGAATACGAAAACCCTTACTGCTACAAAATAAAGGTGCTATCAACGTCATAGATGTGCGGTTGAGTTGACTGTACTGTATATTTAAGGTACCTATTTAAATAAAAATAAATAAGTGAACGGTCTGAGTTTGTTCAGTACAATGTCATGCGTCACGTAGCGCACAAGTGGTCGCCGCCCTGCACCTGCGCGCAGCCATCTAGATTTTTAATTGTTTAAAAATAAAATAAACTTTGGCATTAGCATCACTAAAACGAATCTCAGAATACACAGAATAGCTATATGACTTGAACATTCCCATTACATTGTTGGCATATATATTACTTAAAAACCAGATTCACGTAAGTAGCTAAAAAACTCACCAAAGCGTACGACGGAAGTTGTTCATACAAGGGATTGAGTGGCGTGAAGAGTATTAATATAGGATTCCCGTCGACATATCTCTCGAAATTAAACGCTTTTCTCCACAGAGGCATTACCCTCGCCACTGGCTGAGAGAAGTTGTCCAACACCCAATGTATTAGCGAAGAATGATTCCAAGCTTGAAGATCACCATCTCGCGATATGTATTCCTGTTAGAAAAATCACTAAATTACTTAAAACAAAATTATATTTGTAACATAACATTAAAAAACCATAACATCACGCCTGTATTTCCAAAAGGGTTAGGTAGGTGACCCACAGTATACCCACAATTATTAAAAAAAGATAACAAACTACAAAGGTTTTTTTACATTGGTCCCAAACTAGGCGAGCCTGTATCTTGGGCACCAATATGAGAGGGTTTACCATTTATACAGTTATTTTAAAACCATATTAGGTAATAAAAGTAAAATAGATTGGCTTCATTACAAAAGAAAAATTAAATAAAAATCGAAGAATCAAAATGAAAGAAAATAATAAACAAGAAAAAAAACGCTATTATGTGAATGGGTGTGATCATGTGTTATGAACAGGGACCAAAAAGTAACATTTTATAGACTTAATTTTGACTAAGTGCATGTAGTAAATTAAAGATGTGAGTTTTTTTTTTTTTTTTTTAGCTTTCCTCGACATCCAGTGAGGTGTAACGAATGGATATCAGTTACAATCATTACACATATTATACAACATATAGCCCATTCACAATAAGATTAGACAGTTAAACACATTTTTTACAGTCCGTTCAACCGATTTTGACTTCTATTTCGTTGGTAGTATGACAAATGGCAAAGTTGGTATTATAATCCCGTTTTTGCTTTGAATGCCATCCTGCCTACGGAATAAAAGTCAAAATCGGTTGAACGGACTGTAAAAAGATTTGTTGAATTGTCTAATCTTATTGTAAATGCAGTATAGAATAGTATAAAATGTTTTACTACTACTTACACATTTTTTTTATACATTAAACTTAACAAAACAAACAAAAAAGATTGGACAGTTCGACTCCACTCATTCCTTGTCCTAGCGACGAGTCTCGATCGTAGAATTTTGGCAGTTTGTAATTCTGACTTTAAGACAAACAAATTCAACCTTACACGCATGTAAGGTTGAATTTGTTTTGATGTATGTTGACAAGCGAGTATCGGTTGTCGTATTTCCTAGAATTATATAAACACACTTTGGCGACTGTTTTAAGAGAACTTTTGCATGGGATTGTGTATCTAGTTCTTTATTAATGATCGATGGGGTAACCCAAGAAAAAACATGGTACCTCTTTTAGGTTACCGTCTTAATACCGGTTACACACACACAGGGGATGCGCGCCCTTTGGCTAATGCCGACAGCACGGGTAAGATAGAGGTAATTTTTATTTCGGTAACCGCTGTAGTAATACTGTTGTATTCAATTTAAGGTAACCTTTAAAAGTACATGTAAAAAATATAAATGTTAACGAAAAAATACCCGTATTGATTATACCGGTTTCGGTCACTGGTTATGAATGAGTGTGAGTGTAAGTGTGTGATCATGTGATGGTGAGTTTGAGGGAGTTTAAGCGATGTGTGTGTGAGACGACGTCAGAGTAGCACGAACATATGTGTGCAAGATTTATTTTACTACTGTAATTACCTTTCCTGCTCCGTCATATGACAAGTTTAGTAACCAGGATGTTAAGTCTATTTTTTATTTGTTTGCAAGCGCAATTTCTTATATTGCGCTGAATGATCACTGCATTATAGACATTTTTTCACAAAATTCAATACCACTGCCCGATCCGGGAATCGAACCCGAGGACCTCCTGCTCAGCAGTAGCGCTTGCGACCACTAGACCAACGAGTGTTTGTGTTGTCATCTGACATTATGCTGAGCTCAGGCCCTTTTAGCAATAATCATCGTTTTCTGTTATTATAGTTAAGTTAAGGTGTATTTTTCTGCTGTAATGCCAATAAACGCATTTTTCTTTCTTTCAGATGAGTCGATTTGTAATACAACCTTTAATAATGTTATCAACGGTTACTGAATTTTAACACATTTTCCTGCAGCATATTTATTATGACTGTTTGCTTACAAGTAAAAGAGAATGTAAAAAATAATGCTACTTATAATTGAACAATGAATTGAGGCAAACTACAGAGCGGTCCAGGTCGCTACATAACTACTGGTCGGACGAAATATGTGGCATTGAGAAGAATCGAACAAATAAGACTAGGTATAATTAAGTAATTAGTCAAAAATGACTCATGAAATCTACATTCGGCTTAGGCCCGCGATTATTTCAAAAGAGAAAAATTAAAAACAGTAAAACAATATTACGTATCAACCTTAGTATCATTCCACAACATGAGGCGAGCGTTCGGTACGCTTTCGACGCCCAACTCCGCAGCCAGCTCCTCTGACGTCACGGCTGCGAAACATATCTCTCCAAGAATATCTGCCTCTCTTGACTTCAATGCGACTGTGTACCAAGTGTTGTAATACTTTGAAGTGTCTGTGAGCGGTGTGTACCCAACTGCTACAGCCTGCAAATAATATGACGTCATCAATGAACAAGCGGTAAAACAAATAGTAATTATTCATGTAGGCGACATTGTAATTGCTTGTTTTATAAATTACCTACTGTCATTTATGCTATCTTATCTTTAGGGGCTAAGTTCTTTTATCTTTTGAGGCTCAAGTTCATTTCCGAGTGCTTATGGATTAAATGCAGCAATCAAATACAGTTTCAAAAAGTGCGCAAAATAAATTATGTACCCACATCGCAACGCGAGAGTAAATTGACGAGATCTTCCGAGGATGAGACTCTTCTTAAAGGCTTCATCATTATTTCTAAAAAGTTAACCATACTGTGAGCATCTCGAGGACCTGGAAAAGCACAAATGTCATTTTATAATACAGCCTACACTAAGGCTAAGGCTTTGATTAGAAAAGCTGAATAAATTTAAGATAGTTAATTGATTCAGGCGTGACTTGGCGGAAATCCATTACAAAAAACAATAGACGTAGATATATTTAGAAACTATTCCGCTTTACTATTCTTAAAGAGTCTTAAAAAACCCTGTAAGAAGAACGACACGTGTTTCACCTCTCAACGAGGCATCCAGACTCAGCGTCCAGCGCTCGGCGTGTTAACACCTAGTGTACGGGTTCGCAACAAGTCAATTGTCATCCCGAGGATGCCTCGACTCTTTAAGAATAGTAAAGCGGAATAGTTTCTAAATATATCTACGTCTATTGTTTTTTTTGAATAAATTTAGACAAATGGAAAGACTGCCATCTAACCTCCCATACCCTACTAAGGGCGGATTCGACCAAACAGGAATAAATTTTATCTGCGGAATAAGCCCTCTCTTCCGAATAAATTTTGATTTTTTGACAGTTTCTCCATATGAAAACTGTCAGAAGTAAATTGTTGGTAATAAAGTTTACAATGTAATATGTGTGTTGGTAACACTATGGATAAGTTTAGTTCTTTTGTTTTTTTGTCATGTTTCCGGTTCCTTTTAATATGGCTACCAAAGGATCGATAGTTGCTCTTGTAATGTGTGTGTTTCGTTTTCTTCATTAAACTAACAATTCATCTGAAAACATAATCTTTAATTTATAAAACAAGATAAATCTTATTCCGCGGATTAAAATTATTCCTGTTTGGTTGAAGCAGCCCTAAGTGGGCTAAACCAATACAATATCCCAAAGTTAGTTTGGATGCCTGTTTGTTCAAGTTTCTGGTTACTTATGACTTTTAGTTATTCATATAACAATTAGGAGAAACCTAAGGTCCAGGTGAAATTTAACAATCATAACTATACCTGCATCAACATAATTATGGCCATTACTATTTTGGTTAAAGCTGACAATGTGACACATGAAAGCAATTTGATAATGTAGTAGAGAATTTATAGTAATTTTATGTGTTTTACTGAATAACTTAAAAGAATTACTATGCCAAACAAATTTCTGCCTTCCCTGATAAATTCTGAATGAATTGAGTACAATGTTTAATCTGGAGAGAAAACGCTTCTACAATGCAGTCATTGTTGAAGTTCCTCTTTAATGGCAGTCAGTGTACATCTGCAATCTGAGCTTAACATTACCTATTATTTTTGCTTAATATTATATCAAATAACAATGATAAAAATGTACACAGGCACTAATACCTACCATAGTACAGTATTCCTGTTGATATGGTTGTATATGCCATTAAAATAGGCCATGATGATATTTTATTGTTGTGTAATCTACATTCACTTCCTGGATTCCAGCAGTTTATTGCAGAAAACAGCACCTGAAACAATAGATAAATATATATGGAAGAGGTTGCAGTAGAACTATTTGAAACTTTGATGCAAGAATCCACCCTGTGTATATCATGCTGCCCATCTTATATGAAACAGAATCGATTGGCATAAAAAAAAGTTTTTGCGAAAATTGCCCATTTTCCTGCAGACTGTACATTTTTTTCAAAATCTATGAATGCAGACCAACATTTCTTAAAAACTTAAGCACAGTCTCCTAAGAAATGTATGCTGTAGCTGCAACGGTTAAGGTAGCTGCCCTTATTGCATGAAACCAAAAACCACCTCAATAACATCATCTCAAAAATCCACCCATTTTGGTGAAAGAAATATAATCTAATTGCTTTTTCAATAATTCTTTATCATTAGTAAACAGGTGATACCTACTTCAAAAGTAATACCATACATGCTTTACACTTCGATAATGTTTCCACAGCACAATGCCTATTAAACATAACATGTTCTTAGTTTAAAAAAAACATTAATTTATTGTTAATATTAACATAACATCACGCCTGTATTTCCCGGAAGGGTTTGGCAGAGGTGTACCCATACACCCACATTTTGCCAGTTATCTTTAAGCCCCATGTAAGGTGACCCTCTTGCCATCACTCGGGCACAAAACCAGACTCCAGCTGCTATTAAGAAATTCCAGATGGAAAACCAAATAACACTTTGCCAACCTGGGAATCGAACCCGGGACGTCATGCTCAGCGGTAGCAATTACAATGACTAGACCAACAAGGCAGTCAATATTAATAGAGAGAAAAGATGATCATAAAAATTAATGATACTTACTCGATCTTTAAGAATATAAGCAGCTTTCTCAAACTCTTCCCTTACATACTGAGATTCCGCATCCCATGGTGCATAGTACATTACAAATGACACATCCACACGATTCACACTAGCCAGCACATTGTTGAGTTGTCCTTGGTACCAATCCTGAACTACTGAGTCTGATTTGAAGAACCTTGTGGCTTGTGGGTGTTTGGAAATCTTTGTTGGTCTGTACAATTAAAATACAAATTGTTTTTTATTCTACTTGACAACATCATGCTAAAAATCAATCTTTACACAATTATTAGGCAAACTCCTTAATTTACGTTTTTAATAATAAATCATATAGGTATGATTTTTACCATATCATTTATGGTTACAGTTAACCTAACCTACACCATCTTATTATAAATTACTTACTACTTATAGTGTAGGTAATGGCTAATTATTTTTTTTGTGTAATTATGTATGTTCTGTATTGGAGGTATGGTAGACTACAAGTGTTTGCAAGTTGGTAAATAAATAAACGTGATACTTACGAGTTATGTAGGGCCCCATACGTGGTTAGGGCCAGGGCTAAACAGAATAACATCTCTTTGATTAACATGTTGAGTGTTAACTCCCTGGTGCTCTGTTGTGTTGCGATTTGAGTATTTTCAACCGAGATTTGGGCATCGCTAGCAGCACCTGACTTTGTTGTTAATGACGTGACCTGCGAAATATCTTCAGCGTCCGCCGTTGGAAACATTACACGTCATTCAAAAACAATAATGATATTGAAATCCGATCATCGATAACACAGCATTGCAATGTGTAAATTAAGTTGACACTAACAATACTAAGTGAGTTTAATGGAAAATTCATAATAAATTTTCACTTAGTAGGTGTAAAACCGTTTTTAATATTTTCTCTATCAATTAGTAGGAGACTTGTCAAGTTGTCATGTCAGCTTGTCAGCTGGGTGACCTGCTGACATTGCTGTCAAACAAAAGTCAAAAACTAGACATTTACCCCTACTTTTTTTTAAAGCTTATGAGAAGAGACCGCATTACGATTATTTATTTGAGAGGAGCTCGTGGCTAAAAGTAATAACAGCCGCACGGGTCGATCTATCAGGTTAAGCGAAGAATTTCGCCAGTAAAATCGGTTGTTTTAGGAGGATCCTATACTAAAAACACAGATGATTTCTGCCCCCGCGCTGATTCAAACACATGCCATGCCACGAAAAGCTTACATAATAGGCAAGTTGTTTTAGTTATTTGTACATACGATTAACGTCATAGTAATTTTTTTGACGAGACAACATTTTTGAAGCGTAAAATGAAAATAATGGTAAGATATTATTCTTAAATCGGTCATAATTTTAATTATTTTGTTGAATTAAGTACTTTCAATAAGGTTCATAGCTTGATTGAAGTGTCAGCTACGATATCATTATAATGGTACGCATTCAATATGTAGTTTTTTTTTATTTGGAATTAAATGTTAAATTTTGGGTAAATATCGAAAAACCCTTAATTCAAATATCTCGAAAACTACTGAATTTCGGCCATACATATGGGAGGTTCCCCTATCAGTTCCTGACGGATATACGTCGAATTACAAGTAACCCTGTATGTGTTCTGTGCACGAAACGCGCCAAACCGCCCAATCCTTTTCGTGTTTTGTAAAAACTGGTTATTAGACTAGACCCGCCGCGCTCCGCGCCGTACTCCCAATCAGGGCCCGTTCTCTATTTGTTTGCAGTTTATCATGTGGGTAGGTCAAAGGTCACCCACGGACAGAAGGGTCTGTGAGTGGATGGCTAAGATAACGATGTTCGAGCATTCTAAAGCATAGTCTGAAAATCCTAGTATTCAATTTTGATAAAAAGTGACATTTAACTTTTTCATATTAATTGTCATTGTCTTTTCGCAGCCATTTTAATTTCATTGAATTTTTACTGTTTTGGATTCTTTGACGACGAAGTTGTGTCAGTTTTTGTGTTTTAACGGCTGATGTTTAACAAAACGTGAAAATTATTGATCACAACGACTTCGATACGAATAAGTAACAGTAGTAGTATCTGCGCACTAGTTTGTAGAACCCCTGTAACATTATTTTGTTATGATTCGTTAAACATCCTTGGAATCTCATATATTGAAAGTAGTAAATTGTTACAAACATGGAATCTCCAAGACAGTCAGATTCTGATAATGTCGAATATTGGAAGAAACAAGCAAAGTATTATGAACAAAAGTAAGTGTCAACAACTCTCAATAGGCCTTGAAAGAAATATGAAAACATTGCTCATGGCAACTATCATTTTCATGATTCATTATGACTTTAATTGATTGTTTTTTTAGGGTTATCGATATACAACAAGAATTAGATGAATACACTGAAAACTCAGCACAACTAGAAAAAGAACTTGAAGCTTCATTAGTACAAGTTGAGAAGCAAAACAGAGATCTGGAACATCAGAATCAACGGCTGAAAAATGAAATTGAAATATTAAGGGTAACTATAAACAAATAATATGATATCTTTGGGTTTTAGTATTTTTAATGGTCTACAATATTTCCCATTTCCAGAACAAATTGGAAAGAAGTCAGCATGAAACAAATGCTTTAGAGAATGAACTGCAAGCATTAAAAATAGATAAAGATAAACAAGGAGTGTACATCAGAGAGTTAGAGCAAAAAAATGATGACTTAGAAAGAGGTCAAAGGTAAGGGCTTACATAAAGTTTTATTATTAATAATCTTACAGGTGTAATAAGACACATCAGAATTGCATGGCATTTATAACTTGTTTGTAATTTAGTATTTGTTATGGTTACAGAAAGTTGTGTTTTTGCTATCATATTACCTACTCTTCTTTGCCTTATCAGATATAATGTCCTAGAAATTAAACAGAGGTCATTGCACTTGTTTCTTCTAATATACTTTGGTTATGCTCAAAGCAATTTCTTCTAGATAACCAACAGCAAATTAATAACTTAGTTCAATTCTTTGATGTGTTTTGACCCACCAGGGGTCTCATAACAATAGTGGAACCCCAAAAGTAGTCAAATTCAAATTTTCTTACCATTTTTGCAAATTGCAGGTCAGTGCCAGCTTGTATCTTGATCAAAATGTGCTTCGCAACCATAACAAATATACATTTACGGACCTATAATCATAACAATCATTAATACATGTACCTATCTAAGTTAGATTTGTTCCATTTCATGACTGTTTCATGAATTCATGATATTTTTAGAACACCTTAATTGTTTTGCATTTATATATAAATTGTGTACAATTTCCATTAAGAATTATTTATGACATCACTTCTAGAAAGAATAGTAAAGAACCAACAAATTTGTTTACAGAGTCATATCAGAATCTGTGTCATGCATTGAATCAATGCTAAATCAAGCTTATGAAAGAAATGCTGTACTAGAGAGTGAAGTGGATGAAGTAGAGAATTTGAGGATCAGGTTGCAAAGAGCAACAGATGAAGCAAGAGGTATGGTTTTCTGTTAATTAATCATCTATAGATTGTTTAATATAAACAGCTAATTCAGCATAAGCTTCCATAAAGGTCCACAGCAATGAGATTGAGGAACACTTAATCCTCTACTACGTAGGTTTAGAGCAGAGGATTTAGTATACAAATGAAACAGCTTTACTAACCAGTCAGGTAACTGGGTACTAAAACTGTATAATAGGTACAATGTGAATTTTTAGGAATAATGAAACTATGATAGATAGCATAGAACCCATTGTTTTATTACTGCATAGTACAAACTCATACAATTCACTGCAAGTTCTGCAAAAATCCTCAAGTTAAACAATAATTTCAGATCTGAAGCATGAACTGAGAGTAATGGAAAAGGTTCCAAAACCGAAGACGGGAGATGACAGTACAATTGAAAGCTCATTAGTCAATGGACATATTCCAAATCCGTCTCGAACTCAAGTTGAGATAGAAACACAAACTTCTCTGATGTCACCACAAAAACGTAAGTGGAAAATACTTATTATTATCTTAAAACATAAATAACCACATTTCGTTTAAGCATGCTGTTAAATGTACTTACGTACTTACTACTTACTACGTGTAAACTAAGTTTTATCATGATCATCTGCCAAGCATTTATTCAACTACTTATTTAGTAGACACTAAAGTACCAGACTCTGGTCGTCTAGATGCAGTAGTGACTGATTCATTATCAGAAATTTTATAATAGAAAGGATGCATCTGTCACTTGACCTCCATAATCAATTAGTACCTACATCATTTTCTAAAATGTAGGTGGAAATCGTAACAAGAAGCAGCCTGTGACTCTTTCTTTCTTTTTTGTGTGGTTGGACTTACGTGATGTTAGAGTTTTTATGCTACCCATGGGCCTCTGACTTGGCTTCACATGCCGTCAAGTATCAAAGAATGTCAAATATCATAATAGTTTTGAAGCAGTCTGAGGTGCATGCCTTATGGGTTCGAACTCGAGTCACACTTGCACCACTAGACTGTCACTGCTATAATTATTTTGTTCTAGAAAAGATGACTAAATATTCTGAACACTGGTTTCAGGTGAAATAAACGGCAACGCTATGACACCGTCGTCTCGAGTAACCGCCATTAATATAGTCGGTGATTTACTGCGTAAAGTGGGGGTGAGTCAACTAGATATATTTACATTATTCAAAGCTGTATTAGTCTTAATTGTAGCACTAGTCACTTTAGAATGCACCAGATAGTAGGGGAAAAGCTAAAGGAAATTATCATATTTATTTAATTTATGTATATGTAATCATGTATTATTTATGCTTATGTATGTATTTATGTTGTATTTATTAAGCTGTAGAAAGCACAAATGCCTAAATTTTATAATACATATTTATTTTTATGTATACAGTTAAATCTTCGATAGATGTAAGTATGGAATTAAAATAAAACAAACCTAAGTGGGTCCCTTAAACTATTATTTATTTCTTCGTAATTTTTAGATAGCGAATTCATTAGCACAGTTTTTTCCAGCATTACCACAGAGTAAAGAAAGGACAGACGGTAAGCTTCTAAAAAGCAGCGTGCAAAATGTATAAGTACCTATTTGGGTAGGGTTGGCACAGTAGTATAAAATTAAATAAACAAAACGTAGATCAGCTTTTTATTATGTAACTATGATCTGCCTTTCTGCCACCCTTTTCCCAATCATGTTAGGGTCGGCTTCCTGTCTAACCAGATGCAGCTGAATAACTATGATATATCTTTTTACAAATTACTTACACTATTCTTGAACGCACCGTTTACGACATAGGTGCTACTTACTAAAAAAAACATATTTCCGTTTGAGTTTTCTTTCGATATTGAGGTATCTATCTAACACATTAAAAATAATAAATTATTATCAAGTGAGACACACTATTGTCGTACATTATTTTCACTTTTTTACTTTGTTTTTTGTATTTGTGTTTCACAAACTGCGTCCAAATAAACGTTATTCTTTCTTTCTTTTTAAGTTATTTCTTACCAAAAAAAAATGTTTTTATTCGTAGTAGTATTGTTCTTCCACACAGTACAGTAAACCATATTTACACTTTTATATCTATTAAAAAAAGTTCAAAACTCGCAGTTTAAATTACTATTATGTTTACCCATTTCAAAACGTGAAACGACGCGTAACGCGCAGCCCTGAGCAATGCAACTGGCCGAGCTAGTATGAACCGGTTTCTTCCATAAGTGACGAAACCGCCAGTTGCACGCACGCACACACGCGCCTCATGGTTGTAGTAGTGTAACATTCATTGCGCGGTTGTATGAAGCTTACTGTCTGTTCCGTTTCTTTACTCAAGTAGCATTAGGCCCGAGTCACACCGGAATGGCACCGACGCGGCGAGCACTTTCAGTGTCAAATAATTTTAAACTTTATCTACATACTTAAAAGACCAGTTTCGCTTCCTCCGGCGTCGCGTCGCCGCTGGCGGCCTCGCGACCTTTTCAAGCGATACTGGTCTTTTAAGTATGTAGATAAAGTTTAAAATTATTTCGTTTAGTTTAGTCACTGCCGGCCGCTGCCATTCCGGTGTGACTTGGGCCTTAGGGTCTTTTTTAGCATTCTAATTAGGTACCAAGTTTATTTAAATGTGTCACAGGATATTTGGAAAAATCGAATCTTTACTAAAATCCTAGGGTGTTTGCAAAAAATAGGCAGTCATGGGACTGCCGATACAAGTAAAAACTTTAAACTGAAATAACAGTGGCTTTTTTTTTTAAATTTATTTGTAGTTCTTAAGCTTCAGTGTGGCCTGTGGGTGCGCTTGGTTATAGAAGTTTTCACTTTAAACAGCTTAGCGAACTACGACGTTGAGTGGCTGATATGAACGTTCTGCTGACCAAGATGCACCCCAATTGCAAAACGTTGTTTTTTCACAATCTGACGGATTTTAAAAGAAATTCCTAATCTGACTGTAAAACTGTCAAATGCATGGCATTGCAATTGTTACATGTATTACGCAATTAACCTCAGATTAAATAAAGATGATAAAATTTACACTTTGATTAGCTCATCAGCATTCAAGTTTCCAATCGTCCCATACCTTAGGTTAGGTTTTGTGCAAACATCCTGATATTAGCTCGTTTTATCACTTAAATCGTTCTTGGTTTCCAAATTATTGGAAACTAAGATTCAATTTTTCCAATTAATTATTATTCTGTGACATGTTGCATTTTATGGAATTAACTCAACCTCAAACGATTTTTTTTGAGGGTACAGAGAGGGTCTAGGGGTAGGGCCTACCTGGCGATATGCGCCAGTCTATGGAGTTCAGTATATAGCACTACATCGAACCTCTTTACTTTCTCAGTTCTATCATCCCTCTATCATGTCATGTTTAGAGAAATTGATGACATAATCAAAAATACTTTTAATCAAAAGTAGATTCATAACAAAGATTAAATTGTAGTTTTTCTTGATTTTGCATGGTTGTGTTGTGTAGTATGCATGAAATTTATTGCTTACAGCTTGAAAGGTTTCTTTGCCGTGAATGTGGTAAGGTTAAATGCTCCTGTGACACGCCTCCAGCTGCTTCCCAAACAACAACACCGAGCGACTCCAGTTCCACAGAGAATGGATTAAATGACAATGATTTAGATAACTGTGATTCTGTAGAGTACAGAAACCAAAGAGTATACGTTCGGTCAAATTCAGGATCTGAACACGATTCCTCAACGAGAAAAACACCCATTTTAACACAACGCGCATCAGAACAACCGTTTGTGCGATCCGCACAAGCAGGAAATGGAAAGTTGAGAAGATCATTTGCCGTGCGCTCCCGAGAGGGTTTAGAAAATCTTCTTAGTTTTGCTTCTATCAGAAAAGGGCATGAACAAACGAAAAAAGTACAAAACTCATGAGATTTATAGGGATTTTATAAATAGAAAATTGTTCAATGCAGTAGCTTTACTAGAGATAAATGTTTTTATTTTTTTTGTTTTTATTGTAAATACGTACACGTATTAACTCGTACAATTATACAATTTTATAATTATCTAGTTTAAATTAATTAGTTTATAATGTAGATCATTATATTATGTTACTCTTACAATAACGATTTATATAAGGTGCTATAAAAATATCTGCCACGGCTGCAATGGGAGATAGTATTGTGTTTATAGATTACAATAGTAAAGATAAATTATTGATCATGTGTCATTTTTTTTTTCATACAAAAAATTGTACGTATAAATTTGCAAGTGTCGAACTAGTCAGCTGATTTCAGTTTTATTCACAGAACAGATGGAAAGAGATAGCAGTTGTTTTCATTGACGAAGTGCACTTCGCGCGTAATTTGTGAACCACGTTATGCAGAGTAGAGTCAATGTTTATTTAACTACTTTATTTTCTCAAATTGATTTAACTGTGCCGGGGTACGAAATTTCTTCACTATTGTTATCTTTAAACACAATACTACCTCTCATTAAAGCCGTGGCAGATATTTTTATAGCACCTTATATAGAACCAAACTAAAACGACTGCTGCATCACTATTAATACCTATAATATCTGTATGATATTGCCACTAATTTTATTTAAATATATTTTCAGCTTCTCATCCGCATCGTTGTACATACTGTAAAGTTTGCTTTAAATAATAGGTGTTGGTTATCACCGCACATATCTTCCTGTCACCTACTAATATTAACATCATCATTTACTGTGTACTTTTCTTCATTGTAGGCTTTGGAATCAAAGTTAGCGTCGTGTCGCGGTACAGTTAGACCTAAAGAACATTCACCAAATTCAGCTTCGGATGTCAATAAGGACTACAGGTGTGTACTCAAGAACTAGATACGTACCTCATATCATCACATCTATATCGTGACGTGCTGCCGCAGCGTTTAGCTTTTATCATAGTGTGATAGTATATCAAGCGAATCTTTAAACATCGCTTCAAGTTAATCTTGCTGATCATAAAGAATTCAACTCGAGTACTGTGATCGTAATCACATTTTTCCTAATTTTACTAATATCTGTGATGATAATGAAATAGTTAAGTATCGGTATATCTATCTATGTAAACGGTTTTGGCCTACCCACCGGAGAACTAGCACTGTGTGAATTCAATGCCGCACATCATGTAGTTACTAGCTTCACGAAACATGTGTTGTTTCTTTACAAGATAATTAAAAAATATATATAAAGCGTCCATGTAAAAAATCTAATAAGTAAAGTGAGTTTTAGCTACCGCTATTAGCGGTAATTTAGATCTACTAGTATGTTTCGATTAACTCCAGACATAATTAATTGTTTATTATTCTTATCACTTGAGTGCACATATTCTCGGTGTAAAAGTTAGGAGTATTGAACTCCCTTTTACATTACTACAATAAATAAATAGGATACTTTAGTCTATTGGTGGACAAAAATATTTTCGAATGATATTTATGTAAATAGTAGGTAAAGAGGTATGTATGAAATTGTTAAAATTAAAGATAAAAATTTATCAGCAGAAATTGCAATGACATGTATAAATTTATGTATTTTGTACTTGCATAATAGTAACATATTTATGTAGATACAATCAGATCTGTGTATTCGACAATACATTGAGATGAGAATATTATTATAGCAATAAATGTTTAAGTTAGATTTCTCCGTTAATGTGCTGTATCATCATGAAATAATATATTTATATTGAAGTTTTTACAATTTGCGACAAGAATAATTTTATAACACCACTATAATATTATAATCAGGTGCTCAATACACTATTAGTTAAATATTTAGAACTGAAACAGATTGAATAATAATATTAAGAATTAGTATGATTTCTATTCGATTTTGGAAACTTTCTAGGTGTTGCAGAAATAAATTCGTGACTAACCGTTAGTTACTATTGGGCAATAATTGCATGAGTGTATCACTACATTGTTCTTAGCATGCACTAATAATATTGAGATACGTGTTTGTCATTCCCCTAATCTGTATTATATGTATCCATCCTGTTTTGATGCATTCGTCAATTATAATTACCAAGTTGATAGGAAATAATTCTATTCTCCCGGAATCGTTCTCGTAGTGTAACAAGCTATGTACATTTTTTTTTTTACTTATGACGTGTCGAGTCGTGTCGTCGTCTTATAAACTCGTGGTAGTGAGTGGCAGTAATTAAATTTTTATTAAAATTATGTTGCATTACATGCTATAATTATTAACTTAATAACATGAGAGAAATTGAAATGAAACAATTGACTGTAGGTAGAATTTGTATTTAAATATTTCTGCTAATAGAAACACTGCGTTTTATACATATAACATTAATAAAATAGCCCCAAAAACAATTGTATTTAGAAATCACCGTGTAACATACCTCTAAACAATTTGTGTGACATCTAATAATAATGTATTGAAAATTGTTAGTAATATCTACATTTTAGTTGGTCAAAACAATAGTTTGTTGTTTGCGTAATATTACTCAAATGTATTTGCCCTGTTTGCTGCAAATAGTTTTAAGTATCTAGCATTTATACGTTCACGCGTGTGGTGACCAAACAACTTTTTATTTTTTACGCAATATGAAATATCGAACGATAATAAAGTAAGTCAAAACAGACCGGTTTATTTTCTTGAACTTTCCATTTATTTACATCATTTACATAATATAGGTACCTAGCACTGATATAATACTAACAGTAATTAATTATTATACAGTCTCAAACTATTTGCTTCCCAACAAGCACATTCGACAGCAGATTGGTCCATTCCACTTTATTAGGAACTTCAACTGGAGGCTTAAATATATTTACCAATTCAGGGATAGACTTATTGAATAATTTTATCCTGAGTATCAAAGGTGCGTTCTCTTCTTGACATATCACCTCCATAAGAATATTACCTGTAAATTGAAGATAACAACAGTGAATGGTACCCATTCAATTTGTTTGCATAATAGTGTATTATAATCAGACATACCTGTAACTTTAGGAGAATGAGTTAGCCATAGGGTCACTACATACAAAGGTAGTGTTTGAACCATGTAGATTAATTTAGCTAGTAAATACTGGATCGAAAGAGATAATACTCGAAACTGCAGAATAAAAATAAAATAAAAGGTTTACTGGGGTAATTCCGACGGGAATTTTTAAAATGGGTAATCATTTAAGAATTCTCGAACTGTAGTCTCTGAACCTACTGTTTCCTACAAGAGCGGTGGCCGCCACATAACGGCTGTCATGAAAAAGATGGCAGCGGTGTTTGACTTTTAACTGATTTGAGTGACGTCATACGCCGGTAAATTGCAGACGCTATGTGGCGAACAGCGTACTTCTGGGAAACCGTAGCTTTATTAGCATATTGCATATCGGTGATCCGCGTAAGCCGTATTGTGGGTCAAGGCTTTCCTAATGCATGTGAACGTTTTTGTTTATTGAAATAATTGATTTACATATAAGTTTACAAACGTGAAAATAGTTAGTCCAAAATGATGCGTTCACACAAAGTCTTAAGAGGGTTTATTCTGAAAGTTGGCAACGTCGCAAATAGATGTCAAATATTTCGCTGTTTTGATTAATTTGATAATATTTCTGTATGGAAATAAAAAATGTGGCTAACTAGCGAACTAGAATATTGATTATGAAATGCAATAATTACACCGAATAGTTAGTTTTAGATGTACAAAAGTATTTGGTAACTTTCCAAATGCCTTTTTTTCACCTAAAACGGGTACAACATCAAATTCAATGTTATAATTGCAATTCATTATTAATATGTTAGTCAATTGGTTAGCCACATTTCTTATTTCCATACAGTACCTATTATTTCCAAATTAATCGAAACAGGTAAATATTTGACAGCTATTTACGACGTTGCCAACTTTTAGGATGCACAGAGGGTGCATCCTAAAAGTTGGCCACCAGCGCACGTGCACGAACCGTGCACGCTAGGCGCCTCGAATGGTTATGGACGCGTTCGATTCAAACTTAATGGCGGCTCGGAAGTTAGCTACTCGCTGCGCAGTACCTTCATGGGTGAGCGGGGGCTCACCCATGAATTGTTACTGCGCAGCGACTCGCTTCATGTTCCGAGCCGCCATTAAGTTTGAATCGAAGTGTACACGGCATGTCCGCGATTATATTCCTAAGATGCCTGCGAACCGTACTGTTCATGTCCGCGAGAGGACATTAAACTTGCACGCGAAATACTCGCTAACCGCTCGCGAAAATGTCCAAAGGTGTACATACTATGTTCCTATGATGCACGCGAACCGCACAGTTCGTGCGCGTGCGCAGGTGTGGACCCGCCTTTATAGTATACATAGACGATTAAATGCTCCAACTGAATTTAAAAAATTCAGCTCATGTGAATAATATGTCTTGGAAAGCATGCTTCCTTACCACTGTAAATACGATATAGTAAAGAGTTGTTGTAGGTAGCAATAACAGCAATATGGTAAACGCTACAGTGCCTACAAAAAGCTCTTGGTTCGTATATTCGCAGGAGTCAATGCCGCCTCGCAGTGGATTATATTTTCTTCCCACAAACAGTCTCAGTAGTGCAATCAGCCCTGATATTTGTATATTAAATAGCCTGGAAAAAGATATTGTAGCATAATATTGTGTGCAATATTAAAATTTAAGTAAGTACAATGATTTATCGTATAGGTTGATGTCATCGGAGCAACGACGACGTACGTGTTCGAAAACTATAATGAACTATAACAATTAAAACTCAACTGTAGTAAGTTTACTATGAACCATCATTATTATTACATCATGGTTACAAGCTTAAAAGCTTGTAACCATGATGTAATAATCAGGATAAGAAATCGATACATTTATAGTGTATCATTAAATGGATGAAAAAAACATTGCCCCATCCTTCTATGAGAGTAAGTAGAAAATGCCACATGCTGGGATATTTCCTTTCTTCTTAGTACAAATATTTATTACCTGGCTGCATACACGTAGATGCAATAAGAATGGAATGTGGCAATGCATATCAGATCAGACACTATAGCAGTTTGAAATGTGAATCCCAAATATCCTATGTAGTGGTAAATGTAAAGTATAGTATCCAGTTTCTCCCCTGATACATCTGAAATATAAACAATATATTATATTTCAAAATGTTACTGCCGAATTTTACAATAATATTATGGCAAATTTTACCCAAAAACAGCCACCATAGCTGAACATGATAAGAGAAGTATTTTCCTAACATTTTATTGAATGCATTGTTGAGTTTTAATCCAACTGGAGCACCCATTAGCCATTTCAGTAGAGAGTAAAGTGAATTAATCAATTTCTGCAATGGAAACATAAGTTAATTTGTCTGTCGGGAAGGTTAAGGAATAGATGACATAATTTACATTTGATAAAGCCCAGAAGTTGAGTTTTATGGATGTCTACTTACTACCTTGTTTAGTTGTAAAAACACAAAATATTTAATTTAATCTTTAAAGAAAATAGACATAAGGTTGAAATTCAATTACCTAAGTAATATCAATTTCAGTGGTGTGAATAAATTCATCCTGATCCTGAAACTTACACAATTTTCTAGCTACTATGAATCAATCAAAAACCACCAATTATTAATGTCATGAATTTGATTTTCTCATTAAAAAAATCCTAAAAAATATACAGACATGTGTTTTTATTCTTCTATTATAATTATCATGAAAAAAGTCCCTATAGCATAAAAAAAAAACATTTTTTACCTCCAGAACTCCCATTAGAGCTATGCTGATATCCGTTTTGTCCTCTGAAAGCAACTGTAGAGCAATATATCCTAATAGGAAGTCCATGATCACCGCCAAAATTAAATTGCCTTGTTTTACTGTTACCTATAGAAATGTAAAATAGTTAATAATTTAAAAGAAACATTCCGAATGGTCATCATTACTGCTGATTTGATTATGAAATTACGAGACACTTAAGTAGAGTAAAAGATTTGAGTGCACTAAACTTACTTTTTTGTCCCTTTTGATAGTTGATATTAGCCAATTAATTAATTTCCAGTAATTATAAATATGTTGCAGGAACATTGAAGAAGCCAGCCACTGCTGGTTTCTATTGTTTTCTGTATTATCTTTTTCAGTGGTTTTTCCATGTTCCTCTTGAATTAAATGCACCAGTTTTGTAAAATAATTATTCTTGGTGTCAGTAATTGCTTGACAGTCTTTAATACTGTTATAATCATACAGCATAAGAATACAACTACTGGTAGTGCTAACTTCATTTCCACTTAATACCAACTTGTTGATTTTTAGTTTAAAGTTTTGTTCTATGGTCAGAAAATTCAAAAATCTCCTAGACGCTTTCCTTGGAAAATAATCCCCACAGTATCCGTATATTTCGTTTTCTTGTTGTTTCTCGGACCATAATTCATTATTTGAGGTGTATTTTGTGATATAAATCGTACAAGTATTATCTTCCAAGTCAGTAACATAACCCTGGAAAAATACTTCTTTTGAATTCTGTGGAAATATAGGCAGCAATATTCTTACTGAAGCGGGCATTTTTGCAACATAACCGTTACTGTGCTAAATAAAATTATATTCGTACTGAACATACTGAACAAACTAAGTAAGTTCCATAAAACTCAAAACAAACCAAACTGACAAACAAGTTACTGTCAATGATGTCATTATTGTCATTTGATTTGGTTTGACAATTCAAAATGTCTATGAATCATAAGCTGCGTTCCGAGTTACGTTGTAATCGAACAACGATGAGGACGCTTATTCGACATGAACCGCTTCTCCTTCTTCGTTTCGTGTTGATTCACTACCTATTCAAAGGAGACGATTCAAATACCATTGAAGAAAACCCTGGCTTTGTATCTCAAATGTTAGAGATGTGCATGATGGGCAGGAAAGAAGTTAATTAAGGCATGGTTATTTGCACACCCTGTGAAAGCGCCACACATGCACTGCTGAGTTTAATGGGTCGATAATACCCCATGATTTTCCACAGCGGCCAACCTGTACCCGGATTTCGAGATTAGCCACAAGAGTTCGTGCCCAAAGTGTCGAGGGGTGGACGAGTAGTTAGTTTGACTCAAAATTAAACTATTCCGCTGATTATTGGGGATTCATTATTAAGACCGATACAGAAGACCGAAGAAAGTAGACCCTTTTAATCCGATTCGTTGACGTTCACTATTGGAGCCTAAATAAATGCTCTGTCTGAAGCCTCGAGCACAAATTGTCGCGATTCAGCAAACTATACGTCGCGAGCTCCCTTTTGCTCAGCCTGACGTCGAGCGGTGTGCGAGAGATTCACTAATAGTCAAATTTTGAAGATTTGAAGAACTGTGAAAGAAGGTAATTTATAACCATAGAGTATAGTAATACATCGGAAATAAACGAATCTCAAGGCATTTCTGAAAAGCAATGCCAAATGACATTGTTCTGGAACTGATAACATTATTTGTAAATTTAAAAAAATATTGTCGCCATTTTAGTTCCGTAATTTTGATTGATTTGTTGGCTTGTAGTGGCGACTGGAAGTTTTTGAAAATAATTGAAATTTGAACCAGTTTTGAACAAATGATAAAAGAGTATTCTTGCCACCTAACTAGGATTTTATTATTTATTTAGGAATAGAAACTTGTAAATCGGAAAAAGGCTACATTTCCGATTCAATATGTCAGCACACGAGCAAATGAGGGCAATGTTGGACCAACTGATGGGCACCTCTCGCAATGGTATTTTTTTAATATATTCATCATTTTCTGGTCTTCGAGCTTTCCTTTTCTTGCTTTATTTGTAAAAATCGAAGCTCACAATGTTTTATTTGTAAGTGCTGCTTTTGATGTATCCTTTACAAATTGTTTTAGGTGAAACAGACAGACATGGGGTTAAATTTTATGACGATGCAGTGTGCAAATCGTTTTTATTACAATGTTGTCCTCATGAAATCCTATCTTCCACGGTAAGATATTCTGTTTTGATAACAACTTGGTAATGAATTCTGAGTTTTCATTAAAGTTTAGAGTTATGAATCAATTTTTTTTATCTTCTTGATGTATTAGCAAGAAGCTTAAAAGCTAAAAATGTTCATAATCCCCTCTATGAAGTGTTAATGAAATCTCAGTAATTTGATTTTATATTGGGAGTTGCAGTGCTTTTTTGGTCCACATACATTAAGATATTTACATGTTATAACTAATTGATTAAAGTATTTTTCAACTACTTGGTACTGATCTTAATGTATGTGTTTGATTTTCACTCTCACATCTCTTGCCGTATGATCTTATGAATTTAGTTTCGCTGGAGAATTCTTACATCGGAGTGGCATTAACTGTGGTGAAATATGCTTTTCAGAAAATGCCCAACACTAGTCTTTATTGCTCATCACAATACTTAACAGATGAGGGATAGATTGTATGAGTTAGGCTGTTCTGTAAGTACCAAGATGTACGTATAAAAACATTTATAGTTAGCTGATTGTATTATTACTGCTATGCAGTATTTAATTTAATAAGGCTCATGAAATAATTAAATTTTCCAACGGTTACTAATGCTGCTTCGGTGAGTACATGAGAAAATTTTAGGAACATGAAAAACATAAGCCCGGGTGAGAGCAATTTGGTGTCATACATTCTAACTACATTGGGTACGTACTGTGCTGTTTAAATGGCTAGCATATCCAACAAACTTATGCATGAGCAAGAAAAATTTTCAAACTACAATGAAATTATTGAATGTTTTAGTTAAATTGTACTAAATTTTATTAAATGAATTAATTGGACCTTTGCATATCATAGATATTGTCTAATCAGCAATTTAAAAATCATAAGTATTTATTATTTGCTTGAATATGTTTATAATAGTAAACAAATATAATGTATTGTTTTGAAACTAGTTAAAATATTGTTTTATGATCAGGTTTTCAACATTTTTAATGGATGACAAAAACACTGCACAAAATTTTCAATATTAAAGTTGACATTAAATATTTGGCTGATAAAATCTGCAAATATTGAAAACTAAGAGAATATTGAAAATGATAAAAAAACAAATGCACAAAGAACATTATTCAAGTTGTTATATGTATTCTAATAATTTTTGTAAAGATTGTCTGTGACCTTTAATTTTATTCTGTTCTCTTTAAATATATCTTCGGTCTAGTTAGGATATTCAGAAGGGTGTTTCCTCTAACATTTGTAAGTATTTATGATAAATTACATAATCCTGTGCGTGAACCTGGGCTGTGTGAGCTGTGGTGATGTAGTATGTATTTCTTTAAATATTTTTATGACAGATTTTTGTGTATTGAGAATATATTTTTATAAATGTCATTTTGTGTCTGTTAGGGAATGATTATAAAATGGTATTATTAAGTAAAACAGAGAAAAATTAATAAAGTTAATCTCATACGTCTCACCTAAACTTTTTGTTCAATGTATTAATGGGCACTTAGTATTATGTGATTTTATTATTTCTTACAGCGAATGGATTTAGGTGAGTGTCCAAAAATTCATGATTTGGCTCTCCGTGCGGATTATGAATTAGCTTCAAAAACCAAAGACTATTTCTATGACATTGATGTAAGTATGATTCATTAATAAAAAAAATATTTTTACATTTTTGGACCAACCATACCAGTTGTGCTACTTTGTGATGATTTCTTTGATGATAGATACTTCAAATCAACTTCTTAAAAAAATACGCCAATAGTGTGGTTAATTCTTTAGTTGAGTGCAACCAATGGCACAAAATTTGTATTAATGACTAATTATATTTGTTAAAATTTTCAAGTGAGGTACGTAAGTGCCGGAAAAAATCACGATGTGCCAGTAAAATAAATAATTGTAATTTGATTTAAAATGCCTAGGCAACAGAACATTTAGAGGCATTTATAGCAGACTGCGATCGTCGCACAACAGCGGCTAAACAGCGCCTTGCTGAAACTCAGGAAGAACTGTCTGCTGAAGTCACGGAGAAAGCTAATGCTGTGCATGAGTTGGCTGAACAGATAGGTCAAAAACTAGCTCGAGCTGAAGCACTGGGAGAAGAAGGCATGGTAGAAGAAAGCGTTAAACTTATGGGAGAGGTTAGTTGTGTAAAATAATGGTCATTAGTATGCATATTATTATTCCATGGATTATTGTATATTATGTACCGTACGCAAAACACGCGCTTTGACGTGGATTTACGGATTTCAGCCAGTATTATCTACTATCTTTACTATATTCCAGATTGATGAACTACGCAAAAAGAAAGCCGTAGCTGAACAAGAATACCGCAATTCCATGCCCGCGTCTTCTTACCAACAACAGAAACTACGCGTTTGTGAAGTGTGCTCTGCATACTTGGGTATACATGACAATGATAGACGTTTAGCTGATCATTTTGGAGGGAAACTTCATCTTGGATTTATTACCATTCGAGAGAAACTATCCGAATTGAAGGTGAAATGTACTACTACTTCCTTTTCACTGTTCCAGTGTGTCATAATAGATGGCTCTTTTTTTTCCTGAAGTGATGTAACTAATTTACGTCTTGTGATTCTTTAGAAAACCGTAGACAAACGCCGAGAAGAGCGCGGTGCTTCTGAGCGTGAGCGAACGGGCGGTCGTCGCCACTACGTCGGCGGACGCGAGTTAGATCGGCGTGCTCGACGCCACCGCGAGTCTGCGAGGGACCGCGACCGCAACAAGGAGTCCGATCGCGACCGCGACCGTAAGGACAGGGATCGGCGGGATGGCGAACGTGAGCGTGAGCGGAGGTAAACTTCGATAATATCTAATAAATTTTAAATTGGCTTCAGAAAAAAGAATAATAATGTGCAGTTTTTTTTATTGTGCTCATTTGTCTTGGTGATAATCCTCTGAATATTAAACCTCTACTCGATGTCCCGACACTTTTGCATTGAAATATCTCTTTCACTGGGAATAATTAAAGCTTTATAAATAAGAATGCATTTGTTAGATTTCGATTTTTACCTCTATAATTGGGACTTTGTAGTTGTAGTAGCGTATGTCTGAACGTGATAACTCGACAACTACCGACAGATTTTCATGCGGTTTTCACCAATGGACGGAATGAGTCATGAGGAAGTATAAGGTGTATAATTCATTAGGTTTTGTGTAAATTGGCTGAAATATGACGATGATTTTTGAAGATTTCTGAAAAATCATGCCGACTGGGAGCTTTACTGGCGTGCGCCGTGTAAACCAATAGGGTTTTATGAAACAACTTACTATAATATATATTATAGTTTGTTTGTGTATCTATTCTTAACCTTATCAAATATTTGCTGGATTGTATTTATTGGAATGTCTATAATTATTATGGTGTACATAATAAAGAGTATTTCTATTCTATTCTAAATTAAAAATACTCCAAGTAGGATGAACAGTTACATTTTATACTAACCCACATGGTCGACGCAACAGACTACATTTTTGTTTTCTGTCTGGCATCGGATCAGGCGATACCCGAAAAAAATAATTGTAGGCATATATGCTCTGCTACCCGTGCGAAGCCGGGACGGGTTGCTATTGTTGTGTATTTTATAAAGGATGACTCGTCTTCGGTGTTTCAGAATTATATTGTGGTTTTACAATTTCACTTTTCTTCTAACAGACGTAGCCGGTCACGCAGCAGAAGCAAGCGCGAGGGCTCACGCGAGCGATCTCGCGGCCGTGACCGCGACCGTGAACGTGAGCGTGAATCTCGCCGCAGCCGCTCTCATCGTTCTTCCTCGAAAGAACGCAGACGGGACTAGCCGTTGGCATATGCATAACCTTTATTAATAATTTATGATCCTCTTTCTCTCTCAAAACTTACCGTGGTTGATTAAATCCCACACCTTTATTACCCTTACAACCGATTTTTCTCATGCATAAATTGATTTAGTAAAAGTAATGAGGAATGCGCTTGTATGTTTTTATTGGCTTCACGTATAACTCAATCAACCGAGTTTAATGACTAGGTATTTACTTAATTGCAATATGCCTGTACTAAAAAGGGTTTACGCAACACTAATATTTCAACGAGTTATAAATATGCACTATTCTTTGTTTTAGAATTGTATATTATGCCTAATGCGTTTTCATCACCAATAGTTGTGTGTAAATTTATGTTGTGGTTTTATTTAATGTAGAAAAAGTTATTTCTTCTCACCATGATGTATATCTAATTTCTAGTGAGGTTATGAAATAATTGTATTGTAACCGATAAACTTTTTAGGTTAGTAAAAATAATTATAACTAGCACTGCCGTCATAGGAGCAATGTATTTTAACGCCTAAAGTTTATTTTCATTCTATTTGACACAATGTTTTTGACTGACGATGCAACTAAAATAAAGTTCCAGTCTATGTGTATAATATATTCTGTATTTCTTGGACGATCTTGTAATATTTACTTTTTTTTAAAGATTCGATCTTAAAATGATAGAAATACAAACTACAATGCATGTAGTGGGTACGGAACTGACTTCTACGCTGGATCGTTCAGGCGGTAGCATAGGTAATATAAAAGTTATGATTTAGTTTTAGATTATAATTGTAAGACTTGTTAGGTTTTAATGTAAAATTATTTGAAATAATATCATAAGTATATTTCGTGTCGGTATAAGTAACTAGTTCATTTGCGCTAGTTCTATGATGGGATGAGTTAATTTTAGATAATGCAGAAGCGATAAAAAGTTCAATATTTCAGGAACAAGTCAAAAACTGAAAATGAAAGCATGATGTAACATTAGTTTATAGTGCTTTTCGTTTGTTAAAATTAAAATCATTATATTGACTTTCGTGTTTCTTTTATCAACGCCGATGACTCATGCTCATACTCGAGACACTCGAGTACCTACCTACAAGAATCTTTTGGCACTTGGCCAGGATCGGAACGAACGCCGCCATCTTGTTTTTTCAAAACATTTCACTAAACAATCTTTCGCAAATGTTTACCAACAGATTCCCCACGTCAACGTCATTTGAGCGCCAACAGATCCTTGTAGCCCTGTATGTAAAATAAAGTACTCTGAGGACTCCCGAGGTTAATTTATTAAACTAAAGGCGAAAACCAACAATCTAAATTTTGTTCTCAAATCAAATAAAATTATAACGCGTATTCGTTCAAAAATGAAATTCCATTTTTTTTTGTTTATTTTCGGCCAGTCTATCCACCGTGAAAAGTAGGTTGGAGTCTCATTTCCTACGAAATGTAGGTAAAAGCTTTTTGCGATTTCTGACTTTCTAGTACCTACTTACTCAAACCACAGTTGATCCATAAAATAAACAGTATCTATTGGCATCAAAACATTTTTGTGAAACCTGCCCATTTTCTTGCTGACTGCACATTTTTTTCTAAATCTATGAATGCAGATCAAAATATCTCAAAAAGTTAAGGAAAGTCTCCTACGACCGTTTTCTAGTAACAGTTGTCGCTACTAGAAAACGGGCTTACGGCTTTACTGCCTCATCTCCAAAATCCACCCTGATGTCAGTCGCGTAAATGAACGTGATTTTGCGATGGCACATCAGGGCTTAATTCGAAACTAAGCACAACGTGTCCAAAATAATGATGCCCTCAATTTTGATTTAAAAAAAAAACTGCAATTTTCTTCTGTATTTTTGGATCTACAGGTGCTTTTTACAAACAAAAGAGGGGTCGATCGGGGTTGCTTCCTGGCTCAGATAGAAGCCTGCATAACCGGACTTTCCTGTGGGTGCCTCAATAAATAAAGGCCTCCGGCCAGGCCATAAAACTTAAAAGAAGTAATAAACAAAAAATGCAGTTTTATTTTACTTCAAAAACCGCTTTGCCCTATTTTTGCGAACTTAGCCCTGATGTGCCATTGCAAAAATCATGTTCATGTACGCGACTGACGTACTATACAGGGTTATTTGTTACAACTGTATGTCGGTAATCCGTTATGGGGATGTAGGAGAGGTCATTTGCAACCAAATTATGCCAATGTCAACAATTTTCTAGTAATTTGACATTTTATCTTTTAAAAGTTATGAAATAAAAATATTAAATTTCAAATGACTTGAAAGGTGTTGTCATTTGCATTTTCAACAGGGTCATTTGGTTGTAAATGACCTCTCCTACCTCCCCTTAATCACAGATAAAATATAACCCACGTGCAGATACCCAATCCCATATAAATGACACCTCCCTAAGTCTGGCCTTAATGGATTGCCGACATACAGGATGTTTGGTGCATCGTGTGCCAAATTGAAATGGTCCACTGAAGGGTCATCTACTGTCCTTTCAGACCCCTTAACACCTCTCATGCCCTGTGGATTTTTTTTATCGACTTTTTATTATTTTATTTTAAAAAAGACCCAGTTTTTTTTACTCTGAATTTGAATTTTATTTAGATGTGTAATATCGTGACATGTCATCTAGTTTTTTTTTTAAATTAACTCGCAAAGTTAAAGCTATACTATCGAAGAAGTTCATATTCTAAACAGTTTGAAAACAAAATCCCATGCACACGATGACATCTGTTACCGCCCCTTTTTGCGTCGACCAATAAAAGAAAATACATAACGTCAGTGATATTCTGAAAACGCGGAACGAACAGTGTTTAAAACTGCGTAAGGTAGGTGCATTGAATTTTACAGGAACGAGGAAAAACGTAATATTTACTAAACTACTTAACTTTCTTTTTTGACTTTGACTTTCTACTTTCTTAAAAGTTTAAACAATAGAAAGTCAAGAAACAAAAGAACCAAAGAAGATAAATTTTGAAGAAAGAAAAAAACGCACCACATAGCCCCGCATAGTCCTTAAAGTGCTTAGATATGAACTTCTTCGATAGTACATGTTACAGCTGTTTGCACGGCTACAAACAAAAAACCAAAAGCGATCGGGATCTTCCAACTCCCTCAAAAATTCTCTAGTCTATCCTCTTACTAATGATGTGCACATGCCATAAAAATCTTTTAACAACTTTGTGAATTCGCTAGAATTGCGAATCGAGTCACATAAGGCTATTAAATCGATCTGTCGCGTCTTGATCAACTATTAATGTCTCTCTTTTACTTAGCCTATGTAGGCAAGGACGTAAAAATATCGCGGCGGGATTTTATCGCGCACTGGATTTTCAACTCTCGGTGTGGAGCCCAGCGTTGAGAATCCAACAGAGTGCATGCCAGTGCGTCGAAAAAGCACACTGTTCGATTTTCAACTCTTGGCGGTAAGCAGGGGGTTGAAAATAGAATACCTACTTGAAAAAAAATCGCCCGTGCGTACCTGGGCTTACACGGGGTCTACAATCTTCTGTAGGACGTTTCTTGAGCGAGAAAATCGTTGATAGCTAGTCGCTTCCTCGTCGGCGGGACTATAGTTGCAAAACTTCTGAAAAATTCTGAATTATTCCGGAATACTTCTGGGAAAGTTTCTTTAAATCAGAATTATTCAAAATGAATTTAATTAAGATTTTTTTTTTGCTGAAAAATCGTATTTTGCATCGATCGTCGATCGTCGCCGCCGCTGCGCTCCTCGAGTCGTGCGTGCAGGCAATGGCGGTGCGGGGTGCGGTAAGACGGGAGATGCTCCCCGGAGAAGTTTTCCCTCGCCCCGCGAGAAAGATTCGTACCCCGCAATCGAATGTTTCCGCGGAATATTTCGCCTGAATAATTCAATGGGAATAAACGTGTTTGTTTGTGGTGTGGTGGGTGAGTTAATTATTGTTCAGTGGCACATACGTAAGTAAAATATAAATGTTTATTTTATTATAAATGGAATTGATTAAGTATATGTTGATATTTTTATAGGTAGATAATTATGTTAGCCTGCGATTAACAGGATTTTAATTCTTTTGTTTTTAGGTCGGTACCTACTTATTTCGAAATCGAATGCTATTTTGGAACCAATGATGTTTTAGTAAACAGATATGTTATGAGCGCGCAAAACGTGAAGACTAGAAAAGTACCCAATTGGGAAATATTGCTTTTAGTCTGAGCCACACACGCTTACGAGTGATACGGTGCGCGCTGCGCTCGGCGCGGAACACTTTTTTCTGTTGTTTTGTACGTGTATAACATATCTGTTTATTAGAATATCATTGTTTGGAACGAAGTTCCTTATCGCGCGTTGTGAAAGGGGGCTAGACTGAAAAAATTCTTACGAAAAGTTGTCACGACACTTTTTACCCGACACTTTTTGCGCGACGCAAAGGAGGGTAATGTGTTTATTACCATGGAATGGAATGGGATGGAATGGACGACTGGACTGGAATGGAATGGAATGGAGTGGTGTGGAGTGGAGTGGAGTGGAGTGGAGTGGGGTGGAGGGTCGAAAATCGCTTGAACCTTTTTTTTAACCTGCTATCGTTAAGCAAGTTAAAAAAACAGGTGCAAGCGATTTTCGACCTTATTGACATTTAAAATTTAGTTTGTTTTTTCTCACATTCTCGTTAGCTAACATTGCTCTGGAAGTAAATTTAATCACGTCCCGCTGTCCCCGTGACGGGGATATGGCATACGGGGACAACGGGAATAAATCTTTTCAAGTACCATTTGACAATTAGAGGTCATTGACGTGCACATTCTTAGTTGCAACGCATTATACCTACCTGACGCGACGTGCACTCACAACCATAAACTTAATAAACCTACCGCTCACAACATAACTAAAATAATCTATTTTACAACTTCCAAGCGCGAAATAGGTAGTAAGGTCGATTTTCCTGGTTTTTTTTTTGACAATTGAAATATTCCCAAAGCTTCGGAATATTTCCGAATACTTCCGAAGTATTCAACGGGAATGATTCGGAATTTTTCCCGCCAGCATCTATAGGCGGGACAGGTGTCGTAGACGACGCTTTTATAATTTAAGGTGAACATTGGCGCGCACAGTACCAGTTATTTTATAATATCATCATATATTATTATAATTCACTTATCTTCTTTTAAAGCGTCCGTAATAAAAATATAGAAACAATTCAAAAATTAAAATGAGCCGTGGCAGCTAAAAATGACTAGTCCCTACTGACGGCGCCCGTTTACGAATATGACGCATGGATCAGCACCATTTAGCTCAACCATTTTGAAGGGATCTTAACGATCTAACACACACGCCACCACCAGCGAGACATTTGAGTGAGCGTGACATACTCTCAGCCGCCAGCTTTATAGAAGGTATGTGGTCACAGTGCTCACACATCCAGACAGTAGGGTATTAAAATAAAAAACGATCTAAGTATAGTTCATTTATTTCTTGTCTCTCACTTATTGTGAAGCATTTCATGCTCACTTAAGTAGGTATTACTTATTTAATATTTAATTCTAACGACGATACCTAATTGGTATTAAAAACATACCTGTCATAGCAATTTAAGAAAGCACCTACGTTTTATCCTTTATAATTTCTAAGATTTGCAGACTACGACTACTTTTTAGTAAAGCTACGGTGTCCTCTATGAGCGGTTCCGTCATATTGTTACGGCCGTCATGCAAATCTGTCATTTTCACCAGTATTTGACAAAAACACGATCTTTATTTGGACAGCCGTTATTATGTGACCGTTCATCGCAAAAAAACCAAACCTTAACTTCAGAAAATATTCAAGGTATTGATAACAAAGCGTACATAACATTAGTAATCTTCTAAACAGAACACTTTATTACAATCGAATGTTCTAATACTATCAGGATCATGCATTGATATAAAAGGAGAATATAAAAATAAACACTACTAATACACCTATTATCTACTAAACTAAATGAATGGATCTAGTACAAGAATATCTACTAAATAATGTATTTTTGAGAATATTTAAAGACCTCATTGTTATTAGGAACATAGAGTAGGTTTAGGTATAAAAAATAACGGCATTTTAATTTAAACTAAACACTTATAAGTATATTCAGACAGCTACTTACTAAAACGAATTTGTGTGGAAATTATAAAATAATTAGGTAGGTACTGATGCATTTTTAAGTTGTAAATATGCATGGGAACATTTTAAACATATTTTAATAGTACATATAAGTATTCTTTTGTATGTCTATATAGCCTCCTTTCACTTGCACTACTTTAACAATGACAATCAAAACGGTGGTGACTTTGCGCTATAAAATTGTGTGAATATCGTACGTAACACAAAATTATTTTTGGTACTCTACAATCTAAGCAAAAAAATGGCTGCATTTAATATTGTCTAACTGTAGGTACGTATACGCATGACCCATATTACACAATACCTACACGTTATTGGCAAATTTTTATTAGATATTTAAAGAAAACAGACAATGAATATTACTGCAATTTAGACATAACACTAATTAACAAAAATCACAATATGGCCTGTTCACAATGTCAATTACTACACAATTTCATGATAAGAAGTAAATTGATTTCTATGCTAATAGCGCTTTTAAAGGATTACAGCAATATTGTGAGATGGTTGATATTTACAAACCTTAAAAAAAATCTGCAATTAAACTAAGGTTACGAAAAAAAATAGGTAGGTACTCAGTATAAGGATAATAATTGACAACTCAACACTTAATATTAACATAAGTCAGTACGGGTATGAAACAAAACAATTTCAAATATTTATTATCAAAGAAAACCAAAAATTCATTAAAAGATAAAATAAAACTATGAGATCATAACATAGTAGCGTCATGTTTTATATATAGTAAAAATGATGTGATTGTATTTGCGAGAAGAGAAAGTACTACTTATTCTTTTAGTTTAGTTCGTAAATGTGCCACCTGTACTGTATCAGTTCAGCAGGGTTTGCAAAGCCGTGCAAGACACATTTGGATGCACTGAGTTTAATTGTGTAACACACACTTTAGGGCCAGTGTTTCGAACGAAAATAATCCCAAAATTAATGTGAATTGTCGTTATTTGCGTAAATTGCTGTGATTGGCGAACCAATATTACAGCAGTTTACGC
Organism: Eupsilia transversa; assembly: GCA_914767815.1. Lineage (NCBI taxonomy): Eukaryota > Metazoa > Arthropoda > Insecta > Lepidoptera > Noctuidae > Eupsilia > Eupsilia transversa. The sequence continues at coordinate 8,454,167 of OU611880.1, forward strand.
TGCAGAAATCACTAAATGCATTGAGCACTAAACATATTTAAAACATCATTTTGTCTCCGTCATCTTCAAATGCTAGACAGAAACAGAACGATGTTAACAATTCGTTTAGTGCTAAACGCATTTAGTGATTTATAGTGCAAGCAGGCCTTAATCACAATCCTTTCATTTTGACAATAAATTCTATAAAACAACTTTTATAAAATGGCAACTTGCGTCTAGTAGAACTCAATAAGGCATCAGGGTGCGTTCATAAAACGTTGGCCTGACTAAACATAAATTAAGGATCATTCGTAGTTTCTCAAAGATTAGACACTTTTGGCACATAGTACGGAATCTAAATCTACATTTTCAAAATGATAAAGTTGATTAACATATATGTTTACTTGTTGTTTCCTCCAGATTATTATCTGAATATTACTCAAGTATCGCAAGATTTTTTTTTTATACAACGAAATTAAAATAATATCGCGCCTTGTTGAAACTTTTCTAAATAGAGAATTATGATAGAAAGACTACTTAAGTAATATGTATGTCAATTAAATATTTCATTTACTTACAAAATATATCCCTGTTAATAATTTTAACACATTACGCTACTAACTACTCTTTTGTAATCTAACTGTCGAGATTGGTAAACGTAGAAAGATTTTAATTATGCTAAGTGCAGCAAGATGTTTTATTGCAATTAATACAGATGGAAAATAGGTATGAATCCTGATTTTAAACTCTTTCTATATAATTTTCATAGACATGATCTCTTTGTGACATTACATTATGGGCATCCTAACTAATATTATAAATGCGAAAGTTAGTTTGTTTGTTACGCTTTCACGCTAAAACAGCTGAACGGATTTGGATAAAATTTGGCACATGGGTAGACCATGACCTGTTTTAGGACATAGGATACTTTTTATCCCGATATTCCCACGGGATCGAGACTTATGCGGGTGAAACCGCGGGGCGCAGCTAGGGTAAGATATAATATGATTTTTAATAATTTACTCTTAAATATCTAAATTATTTGTGATAGTTGCGCGCAGAAACTGATAGGATCATATAACTAAATGGCCTCTTAGACTAGTAGACTATTATTGGACTACACAGTAGGGCAATTCAAGTCTCCACGCTTTTATTTGATTTTAATTTTGTGTAGTTTTAGCTTGAAGCCTAGCATCTCTGACAGAACCCCTGACAGCGCCGATAGTATGACCACTTTAGTGATGGTGTAGAGGTAATGGTTGGCGCATAATGCAGATATTTTAAACGGTGCGTCCAATTCCTGAAACAAATGAGTCTTGTTGAAAGTAGTTAGAATAACCAAAATAACTACAAACCTTGAATTTGACTGATTATCTTGCTTATAATAATACCAGCCAATAATATTCCTATCACAGTGTTGGGCAAAGGCTTTTTGGCATAGGGTTTGATTTTTTTTATTTATGATTTCGCTGTTGCTTACGGGTTAGAGGGTCGGCAATTTTGACTCTATGGAGTCAGTGTGAGTGCAAACGTGCTTACTTACATTAGGATATTTTTTTTGTCTAAACATACCTTAAGTAAATCTCCAGCTAGTTTGAGTACATTATTAGCGACCGTCAGTTGTTCTTTACTCTCTGGTCTCTGCTCTATGGCGAGATGTAAGTTGATCTGTTCGGTCAGTATGGCGGACAGGCAGCCGCGGTACTTCTTGTTCACGTTGCTTCCCAAAGTGCCGAGTCGCAGTAGGTATATACCGATGCAGAAGCTCCACAGCAACACTTCCAGTAGCCAGCCGCTTTCTAACGTCACTGAGTCCTGAGTATTATTACACTGTTATTAATCTTATTAATTTTCTGAACTTGTACACATAAATATACTTATATAAGTAAATAGTTTATAAGAAACATGGTGTTACATGAACGAGGATTTAAAGGGTGTGATTATTTCTGGACTTACAAAATTATCATGTATTATAATTCAACAACCAAAAAAATAATTAAATGATTTAAATGACATTACATTCAAATAATTACATCATGTATAAAATACCACATGTATTTTATTTTACCTAGTTGTAGACGTATAGTATAGCTTCATTGGTGTTGTGAATGATAATAATATAACTAGCCTAATATCGTCCCAATGTAGGGCAAAGCTCCTCTCTTTAATAACCACGCTTGCTCAAGACTGATTGGCGATATCAGACAAATCCAGGTTTCGTCACGATATTTTTCTTTCACCGAGGACAGTAATGTCCAAGATAAACTGTATATTAGAGAATATTTCATAGCACTTACTCTCAATAGGTGTGTACTAACGCAGCCCAGTAACACCACTATGAGCATGAATGCGGCTGACACGATGACCTCCACTGACCTCTGAGGGCCCCGACGCTAAAATTATTAAAACAGTCTCTGTCTATAACAAACACATGATTGAGTTTAGTCTTCATTTTTATTAGTTTACAAGCTTCTGCCCGCGACTTCGTCCGCCTGTAATTTCTTGTTCCCCCGACCTACCCCCGTCGCATCGCATTGCCTACCTTCCTCAAGAATTGGGCTATCAAATACAAAAATATTTTTCAAATACCGACTGGTATTTCCAGGGATAAAACAAACAAAAAAACCAACGCTTCAGCTTTATTAATAGTATACTTAAATATCTTTTGGGTAATTACATTTTTGGGAAAGAGTGAAAGGAATCGTGTAGTAGACTACACAGCTACAGTATACAAGATAAGATTGCACTATTGAAACCCTTCCCGTCTCATTACAAAATGTTCCTACTTTAGTCCAAGCCCAAACCTTCGAGCCAGTTATTACATTTTGAACTTTATTGTGACTAGCGTAGTTCTCAATTCAGTTTTTGTATGAAGAATTTTACGGTCGCCGGAATATAGATCGAAATTAAAAATATGCCTTGATTTTTTTAACCTTGATCTAAAGATAAACCTTGTTTTAGCGTGTATCTGGGTATACAGGGTGGATTTTTCAGACGGGGCAGTAAGGGCAGGTACCTTAACTTTTTTGCTACAGGGAAACGGTCTTAAGAGACTGTCCTTAACTTTTTGAGAAATTTTGATCTGTCGATACAGTCATACAAATTGCCATGTTAAAGCGATTGATTTGGGCCGTAGCAATTAAACCTCAGCGTAGTATTCAACCTAAAATCATATTGAAAACTTACTCGCAAATAAGACCTCGTAGATAACCACGTCTTAATATTCCTCACAGTGTTGAGTCTAAAGTGGGGTAGTTCGGACTTGCGGGCCCGCCGCGCTGACGTCAGATGTGAGAACAGCTTCGCGTATAAGAAGCGTTGTTTGAACGCGCGCTCCGCCACGGCCAGTAGGAAGAATACAAGAGCGCCCAGAGCGAACCGTAGCATGCAAGACAGCAGGTTCGTTGATACAAGCCTGGTGGAAAAACATGATTTTATATACTGGCAGTTCTAGTGCGAGAGAGTCGAAGATATACTGGACGAATATCACCATCTCCTTTTTGTAACGGAACAATTATGGCTTGCACAGTTTACTAGTACCGCCCTGCACCCTTACACTTACAATTAGAAAGATTTTAAAAGAAATTTCTAACACATTGCTTCAAAAGATCCAAATATTCGACAACGTAAATAACGTAATGAATGATGTTGAACTGGTAAATGAAAGACTGTCAGTTGTAAGTGAGTTACGCAAGTACCCCGCCTTTTTGTTCGCTTCCTGTTTAGAGGAGTCAAAGGAGGCATGGTGGCTTTACTTTGAGTCGGAGCTATGCATGGCGTGGCTTACTGAATATGGAGGTTTTTAGACAGGAAAAAACAATGTGCTCATTTAATAATTTTGATATGCTGTGTCAAGAAAAGAAAAGGAAAATAAATCTCTATGTTATAGGCATAAAGATAATGATCTACACCAGTTATAAGTTTTTTTGTAGTATTAAAACATTTATAATAGTATCTTTTTAATTACCAAATATTATCACCAAAAGCACCAATGAAGATAGAGATTATGGATCCTTTGTAGTTGGCCATAAGAGTCGGGAAGTAAGTAAGAACGGACAGCGCCTGAAGTTCTTCCTCCGTTCTGGTGTCTTGTTCTGCAGCAATCTAAAATTACGACAAAAAATCTGTCTCAGAAGGTCACGTTAATACCCATTTGTGCCATTAAAGAAATAAATTGAAAATGGCGGCCAAATTAAGGACTTTATCATAATCATGTCCGATCTGCCTGTAATTCTTTTGTAACACTTGTGAATGGGCCAGTACCACTGCCCTTAATGCAACTTATTTTATAACTTAATAAGCATGCTGGTTGTAACACCTAGGTACCCGTACGCAAAATACGCGCATTGACGCGGAGTTGCGGACACCAGCCCGTTCTACCTATTAACACCTAGGTACCTGTTTTGTTAACTAGCTTAAGTCAAGCGTAACTACAGATGATACTATTAATGTTAACTTTGTCAGCAGAGTTGTTGTTGCGCCACTTCTTCTTCCCAGCTAAAGCACTAGGAAGTGGTGACGGGTGGGCGTTTTGGGGGACTGTCTTATGTAATTTTGACGTTCAAAAAGTGCTGATTCTCAGCCTAATTTGAATAAATGACTTTTGATTGATTTAGAGTTTTGGTAGCTAATTAAATTTTACCTAATAGTAGTGGTACCTGAGCAAATCGTATAAGAGGTTTGATGACAGCGACGGCGGCGGCCATGGCGAGGCTGGCCCATAGACAACCGTCGGCCGCCATGGCTCGCTCAGCGCGCGCCACAACGTACCAGCTGATGTCCACGGCCGATAGTTCCGCGCGAAGAGTCGAGCCACGCTCCCACATCGTACATTTTACTATAGAACATGAAGCAAAAAGTTGGATATTGTGGTACTTTATTGGAACAGCCAGTTTCCAGACTAATCCAATAGTCTGGAAACTGGCTGTTCCAATAAAGTCTCGCTCGCACAATGTAGTCAGAGATATTATGAGAGCGAGATGTCGCTGTTTCTTACTTTCTTATACTTTTCTTTTAGTACAAGCCGTGTGCCTGATGGGATTTCCTATCGGCAAAAATGACGAACTACCTTACATACTTTCATTCAGCAAAGGAGCTATAGTTGTGGAAAAACGTTCTACAAATTCTTTTTTTGCCCTGTTTTTCAGAAAACTGTAATGAAAATTACTGTTACCTGTATCACTTGTCGGGTTGAGAATAGCAAATGGGTCCCATGAGCTGTCAGCAGTGTACGGAAAGCCCACATCGGAATGACCTCCTTCCGATTGAGAGCAATAACTGCTTTCTTCACCTGTCGATACGTGCAATTAATTTTAAAATAACAAATCACTTGAGAATAAAATAATTGTAACAGAGATAAATGATAAATGTAATGGAGTTGGCATTTTTGTGTTGATTAAAATCATTAATATTACGTCAGTTTATGAGCATAGATATCGATTCTCGATATCGGTTTTTATAGATCAACAAGCAGACTATCGATAAAAAAAAACAAGCGAATCAGTAAATAAAATGCATACAAACATTAGTGAAAATAGTTGATAGTTAACATACATAATTGATGCTTACTGTTAGTAGTTTGCCCAACCCAATCAGACATGGTATGGTGGGATGGTAGGGCGATGGATGGAGCGGACGCCGAGCATTCCCCGTCCGATGACGATGACTGGTAATTGTCTAATTTCTATGGAAATACATTCAGTATTTTAATTATAATGAATCTAAATGTATTCTTTATATTTAGTACGAGACGTTTTAGAGACCATTCCTTGTTAAGATCCAAATGTTTATTCTAAAGTAAAGAAGTCAATTACTAGCAAAAAACTTCGATAATCGTAGTATTCATTAACAGCATAAATATTTTTTTTAAAGAAATATAGTATCCACAGAATAACCTATTTTGTACATTTTAAATGATAAAGGCATCAAACAAGGTATTAGAAGCGATATCAGTGAACGTAGTGTTATTGACATGTTACAGATCCGAACGGCCAATAGATACCTTTATTCGCGTGCTGTAAATGGCTTCCATGTATCACCTAATGTTAAAAGATAGGACAAGTTAAGTAATTTAGTGTTCACTTTATAAAAATAAGTGCTTTTTTATGAGTTTCATAAAATTTTGAATTGGAAGCATGCTTACAAGGAAATAAAAAAATGTCTCAATGTTTACCTTTTCTTTTTTCTTATTGACATTAGGAAAGTCTTCGTCACTAGATTCTTGTATGCGAATGCCTTCTTGAGCCCATGAACTTCTAAATCTGACACCAATTCTTTTCCCAGTATTGGGACTGCTAGTCGGTGCAGCACCGTCAGAATCAGCGTCTAAAGATTTGTCATCTTCGTCTTTCTTCAATATGTTAGATTTAACAAATACTTTCGTAGGTTCATTAGTTTTTGGCTCTGAGTTTTTGGTAGCTTTAGGAGTTTCAGCCAATTTTATATCTGGAGTATTTTTCCCTGCAGGATTTCCATTGTTTTGTTCCTTAGAGCTCGTCGCTTCTTTCTGTACTAGGTTTTCAGTCTCATTTTTAACTCTTTCTCCTTCACTTCCATTAGAATTGTATCCATTTAGGCTCTCGAAACCATCGTCCCCGTCAGCGAGTGCTCTGGAGTGTATTTGCTGATTCTGTCTCACATTGAACGATTCTAGTTGTTTCTTTGTTAGCACATGTGGTTTGTATCTGAAGGAGGTGCTCGGAGTAGCGTCATCAGGCGGTGGGGTGAACGTCACTATGGGTGCTGTTAGATCAGGCTTCTTCCAAACCATGTAGTCTTCGTCATCAGAGTCTTTCGCTTTAACTTTTATGATAGTTTTATTTTTAACAGGTTCCATGTTTTTGATAAGATGCTCTTTTGTCAAATCCTTCTTACGTTTTCTGTAATTTGAAAGATATTCTGTGTAGAATTTTTCAAAAATAATTTTGAATTTGTGTTGTTATTGTTGTTAGTAGTAGATTATTTTTGTTTGAACGAACATAACACTCGATCAATATTAAAGTCAAATGGTTTGGTTCCATTTTATAAAAAAATGCTTCATAAATTGTTTGGGTCTGTCTAATCTAATAAAGGTAACTGGCATTAACCTCAGTCCATTCTCAGAGATTTCAGTGCGCGATTGTCTTCGTCGGAACTTGGCGGGTTTAGAAGTGGTTGTCTTGCTCTGACTGGAGGTGGCACCACTTTCGGCCGAACCGCCACCGCTGCCACCTTCGCAATCTGATCTTCCACGCCTGTTTTACAGGGTATTAAGTTTACTACCCTACCATTTCACGTTATTAAGACTAAATTGGATGTGATATTTGTGGTCCCTCAAATTGCACAGAAATAAGTTTTTTGATAATAGTAGTACAATGTAAATGACTGAATCGATGTTAAACTACCTAATGAACCTTCAACTATGTGTATGTAGGTAATTACCTACCTGAAATATCTAGGTAACTTGCGGCGAAATGTGGTACGGGGCCGGACTCGAGCGAGCTCCATTTCAGTCGTGCTCACTATCTGTGAGTGTACCACACTAAGTACCAGCATCAAACCTAGAGGCACTAACCAACAATTTGGCTGAAAATTAAAGAAAATAATTTTTTTATTAAAAAATGTGTCCCACGTTAGGCGCCAAAGTTGCAGTGGAGCGTAGACGGCGCCATGACGCCATCCTAATCGGTCGTAGTATAAAGAAAAACTGAACCTTACTTAGACTAGGACTTTTCTTAGTTAATAAGTTGATTGAAAGTTTGGGAAACCATCTGAGACAAGGCAAGGCAGCCAAGGGTAAAGTAAAAGCGTGGACCGTGAGAAATGTTTTCTTTAAACATAATATTATTAATGTTACTATCCTTATATTGCAATAAAATACACATATATAACAACATTATAAAATAATAATATTGTATTCCAAAAGAAGCGTAGCCAGTAGCGTGCACCTTATTAGTATTGTAATTCTAGTTAATATTAGCTACTAGCCATTGTATTTCCAATCCACATTAACATGTCAATAGGCATAATAAACTGCATAAATGAATACGCATAAATAAAATACAATTAAAATTAAACTTAAATTGTAAGCAATAGTGTTCAAAATAGAAAGTCAACTTACATCACTTTCCACCAAGTCAGGTGTCATGAAGTATATGGATATATTGAGGACTTGCATGAGCCATAGTGTGAGGAGGAACTTGGCGCATGCTGGTGAGGTCTGCTGCGTCCACCACTGGTATAGCGCGGGTAGGAACAATAGTCGGACTAGAGCGTACCATATGACACGACGCATACTCAGTGTAGGCTTCGCTTTTGGGAATGACGATCCTGTTGATATAGATACTTTAATCTGTTACTGTCTCGGTTCAAATTGCAACAAATAAGGTTTAGGTAAAACCTAATTGGAGTGCTGGTCAAACAATGGGCCACTAACCACTTGATGAAATGTGGTTACTACTGCCTATACACACCTGCAACAAAAATGAGATTGCCCGATGCGTGTCACATGTCGTATAAGTGACTAGCTTTTGCCCGTGGCTTCGCCCGCTTGTATGTCGGAAAATATCCCACGGTAACGTACTACCGGGATAAAAAGTATTAAATCGTATGTGTTAATCCAGATTCCAGGTTCGTCTTTGCCGCAAGAACTTATATACTACTAAACAAATGAAGGTGTACCTCGGACTAAGTCAACATCGATGAGGTAGGAGCGGGGATGCGAGGAGAAGTCTACGATGCGGCGGCGGTAAGTTCCGCGCATCAGTAGCTGTTCTACCATCGTCTCCCATTCCTCTTTGTCGTAAGAACTTATTTTCTTCTGATACCTGTTACAAGAATTTTAGGATTCACTTTTTTGATTATAGCAATACTAATTTCAATCTTTGTATTTATTTGTGTTAACTGACTTCTACCCACGACTTCATCCGCGTGAAATTTCTTGTTTTAACTTAAGAGGGAGCATCCTAAAAGTTGGCAACGTCGTAAATAGCTGTCAAATATTTACCTGTTTCGATTAATTTGGAAATAATACTGTATGGAAATAAGAAATGTGGCTAACCAATTGACTAGAATATTAATAATGAATTGCAATTATAACATTGAATTTGATGTTGTACCCGTTTTAGGTGAAAAAAAGGCATTTGGAAAGTTACCAAATACTTTTTTTACATCTAAAACTAACTATTCGGTGTTACGATATTAATTATTGCATTTCATAATCAATATTCTAGTTCGCTAGTTAGCCACATTTTTTATTTCCATACAGAAATATTATCAAATTAATCAAAACAGCGAAATATTTGACATCTATTTGCGACGTTGCCAACTTTCAGAATAAACCCTCTTAATACATAATATCTGACACTTTGCAATACAGTAGCTTTCCATTTGTGAAAGGATTTTCGGAATCAATGGATGTTTTGCTACATTCCAGTTTTTTATAATGAAACATTTACTCTGCAGATATAATTAAATAATTAGTTGAATAATAGCAAAGGCATAGTTATGTGCATTTATAACATAGTACAATTTGTTTTAATCAATTCTATTTAAATACAGTTGTTATGTATACTCAATGTTTATTGATATTTTAATCACATCATAATAACTAGCTTTAATAAATACTTATTTAACAATCAATCCTCAAAATTTAAAAATGCCTCAGTCAAAACCTCAGTGCAACTGCACTCAGTTGCCTTGCCCAATCAGCTTATAACAATCATTATAATTATAAAAAATTTAGTAACTATAAATTGTGTTCTAACTTTTTGTTCATGTATTGCCTCATAAAGTTATTGCGATTGTGATAAAATTATATGTATAGGCATCAAAATATAAGGAAAATAATGTCTTTCCAGCCTGTTATTTTATAATGTTGAATCATTGTTTATAGCATGATAATTTTAAGCCATGTAGATAGTTACATGTTTCAAGCAATTTTCCTTGTTACAGTTGTGTATGTACACTTTTATCTAGTTATGAACCTTTTAGTTTTTACCCTGAAAGTATCCAAAGAGAATCATTAACATCTTGAACGCCATTTGATGGCAATAACTTACTTACATATGGTGGAGCTTTTTATTCTTCTTCTAACATGCCAAAATTAGCTATTTGAGAATAACTTAGATGCCTAAGGTTGTTAGCGTAGCCAACTGCCTGTGGTGCACTGGACATACTAAAGTGTCATCCCAGTTTTATTAAACCCACAGAACTAATATAGATATTCTGTGCTGATTCATTAATTGATTATGTCTCCAGGCGGAATAATGACTCTATAGAGAGTCTAGTGGTGCAGAGCTGATTGGAAAGTAATAAGTAGGCCATGCGAGAGGTCAGATCAGGTGGACCTATCAAATAAAATCTGCGGTTAGATGCTCTGTTAATGAATGTGCCAGACTGTCACTTAACAGAACCAGATAGAGAGAGACTGTGATTGGATACAGTGCATCCATGACCACAAACACCCCGACAAGAGCTAAGCGAAGAAGAAGAAGTTCTTTTTGAATTCATAAAGATAATCTAATTTAACATTATATGCTTGTGTTACATTTATAGAACAATTTTTTATCATTCATTGTTTTGTAAAGAGTTTTGTTTTGTTTGTTTGTTTTAACGGTATTTTTGTGTTTCACAGAGTTTTAGATCAAGAGAATAAATACTTAATCTTTGTAAAGCAAATGCATTGCACTTACCATGCTGCTAATTGCTTCATGATGAGCAGAAAGATTGGAAGATGTTTCAAATGACTTCACTTTGATTGTACTTGAAAGCTGAAAACATTAAGATATTTAAAAAAAACTCATCATCTCCCTACATGTTTGTAAAATATTCAATTATTAAGTTAACTGTGCTAGAATGTTTTACAAGCATTTGCAATTCAATAACAAGTTTATTTAATAGCACTTGAGATGAGAAGTTTTACTAAAATACCTAATGAACTGATTTAAGTGTAGGGTCTGTAATAAATATACAAAAATTATAAGTAAATCTGATATAAATTGAGTCTTTTCTTTCAGATTTTAATACATTTGATGTGACAGAAACTAATAGTCAAGCTACTGTTACACATTGACTCTAACGACTCCCAAGTTTTATTAATTGGTTTTTAATGGAATTGCTCCACAATTTGATATTTTTCAGATTGCAGTGATGTTAAAAGTGGATAACAGTACTCACCATTTGTCTTACTGGTGGCAGATTGTTAATGGAATATTTCAGTGAAGCAAAACTCAGGTTTATTTAAAGACATCTGAAAACGAAACATTATTTCCATAACTGATAAGCGCTTCAATACTTCGAACAAAGAATGTTTGATCAGCTGTATGTCAACAAGTTACTTGTTATGATCATCATTTTGGGATCACTTCATATCCCCTTACAGTTCAAAGATGAATAAATAGCAGCGGTTAAAGGTCACCTCCAAAATGTATATGGATCAGCATCAGAATTGTACGCATGCTTTAATGCAATATTTAGGCTTTATTTAGAACTTTACCGTTATGAAGTACTTTGCGCTACATTTTTCTTAATTTATCTATCGACAGCCGGTAAATAATAGAAGCAACTAGGATCAAGTTAACAGGAATACACTTTGACCCACAACTCACTAAACGAACATGAATAAAACCAATAACTAATTTAATTATTTGATTGAATTGAGACGAAACAAGAACAACGAACGGCAAGAGATGGATCTTTTCTTTGATTTTGAGTTTGACTTTGACATTGACAGTTTTGAAATAAGTTGCCAACCTTTTTATTTTCTGTTATTTTAAGCCGCGTCCCCACTAGGGCCGCGCGGCTTGGCCTCACGGAGCCCGGCAACCCTAATGGGGACGCGGCTTTTTCTTGTTGTACAGTGCTACAAAGATCTTTTGGCGTTCGAATGACACTGACAGGTGGATACTGTTGATTAACACATTGTGAAACGTATTGAAAAAACAAGAATGTGCCGTTAGTTGCCACGCACCGAAAAAAGATCCTTGAACAGCTTTAGAGAGTTACAAGCATAGAGGAAAGTGTAATATACCGGGTATAGAGAGCCCCCTCGCAGAAGTTATTGAAGACCCACTAATGTCAATTGATCGGATAAATAACGCCATCTATTATCGCCATCCACAAACTTGTGACTTGTATAGCTATAGCTGGCTATAGGTGCTATGCTATGCAATAGTGCCTATACTTTAGCTTCCATAATAATTTGCTTGTTTTTAATTTGATAAAGTTTTACCTACTTAAAATTTTCTCATTATTAAAAATCATAGTAAAACTTTATCAAATTAAAAACAAGCAAATAAGTAAGGAAGCATCAATTTCAAAAGGTACACAGTGGATACCTACATAAAAAAACAACTTGCCTTTTACAAAATTACATATTTATTCGTCTTGTGTTTATTGTTTTAAGCTTGCGCTGCTGCTTTAGTTTTATCCTCACCATAGTATGTGATTTTGCGAGACAACATCCGGTCGATTGAACGGCACCAACTATTTAAAAGCACATGAATAATTGTGTTTTCAAAATTATTTTTAAATATTTTTTTATGTGTCTCACAACTGCATGGAAAATCAATTATACAACCTCTACAAAACAAGCGCAAACGCAAGGAGCTGTCGCAATATTTGTTGTGACGCGTAATTATTACGCGGCTTGTAATCTACACCAATATTTGCAAAAAATTATAATACTTAAGTAATGATATTTTTTTTGTCACAAATTATATTTGTATTCGATGGTGTCGCCATCTGCGGCGACATAATGTAACTAATTGTTTTGGATGGCGACAACAGATGTCACGTTTTGAAAGAAATGACCCCAAATCTGTCATATGGAAGTGTCCTACCCGTGTTTACAAGGATCATTTGGCGATTGTAGGGCTGCCAACTCTTTGTCGGTCAAAAATAATGTCGATAATAAAATTATTATCCATAAAAATATAGTAGATAATAAAAATATGAAAAAAAAAAATAGTAGGTGTCAAAATAAGTACCTACTTTATTTCAAAGATTAATTTTTGCTACTTTTTGAAGATTATTTTTTATTAATAATTGTTTATTTTTAAGGAATACCTCATAGCTATTATTCCAATCGTATTTGGACTCCCACTCGATTTTAAACTTTTGCAGCTACTTTGTTTTTTGTTGTCGTGGCGTTAGGGCCGAGTCACACCGGAATGGCAGCGGCCGGCAGCGACGGGGCGAGCACTTACAGTTTGAAATAATTTTAAACTTTATCTACATACTTAAACGACCAGTATCGCTTGAAAAGGTCGGGGGCAGAACCACCGCGGCTGCCAGCGGCGACGCCGGGGGCCGCTGCCATTCCGGTATGACTCGGCCCTTATAGAGCCAGCGTCCATAGTTTCACCATAATCATTATTACTACTGTTATTCATTTTGGAAATAGAAAATATTCAATTTCAACTCAACTCTTCAGTAATGGCTTTTGTGGAAGAGACACCATACAAAATGTAGGTAGGAATATACATATATAAAGAGAGTAAACTTCAAAAGTAGGTAGTTACCAAAACACAAACTCGAGAGCGCGAAAATCGAAATTTAAAATAGGTCAAATTAAATTAGCTAGCGAAATTGACAACATTTCAAAAATGACACGGCCATAAAACAAAAATACCATTTCTCTATTTTCATATCCTGAGTTCAAATATTTTTTTTTTATTTTTTTTTATTTCTTCATTTCTGAGAAAAAAAAATAAAATCAAAAAACACGTCATGACGTCATAGAAATAGTGGAATGAGGTAGTTACCTTTGCCTAAGCATTCCAATGTATTAGATGAAAACTTGACTTGTCAAACAAGACGTCAATGTCAAAAGTTTGTTTACAATCTTTTTCTTAGGAAATTAAACTTTAAAATATACACGCTCCTTACTGTAAATATTGCCAACTTTTGATTGATATTTCGCCAATGAGGATAATAACACTTGAAAATAAGAAAATTTACGAATTTCATTGAAAACAAACAAACAAGTTTAGGCACCAACGAGTTTGACACATTTGACAAGATGACACCAGTGACATCTAATAGTTTTTTTTTTGACGATCATAGTCAAGCAAAGGTTTTAACGCTATTCCACTATATGTTTGACGTCATTTGGCGCTTACGTCTTTTTAGAATAAACCGAATTTCAAAGTTAAAACTATGAATGAAAAGTACATCATTTTGAAAAACGGAAAAATACCGGTGCCCTAGTTTTGGATTTACTTTAATAAAACGTAATAATACATGCAGGTTAAAAATATGAAATGTTGTCAATTCCGCAGACGATGGGGTAATGGTATAACTAAACATGATCAAACAAAAATAAATTAATTCGATGAGTTTTTTTGGGAAAATATCAGTTTTTTTTGTGTAAATTTCACAAACGTGATGGGCCCTATCAATGCCTAAACGTGATAAAATAAAAATAATATGTAGGTACCTATAGCTCTTGAAATTTAGTTTGAGAGAAGTCATATTTTCACGAAATATCTAGTCATATTTGTGTAGGAAATGTGGGGCTCGTGGCTAAGTAATAACAGCCGGTTGTTCCGTGGATGGGTGACCATCTTTACATACCGAGACTCCTCCGTGCTTCGGTAAGCACGTTAAGCCGTTGGTCCCAGCTGTCATTCGTGGATCTTTGACAGTCGTTACGTATTACCCAGTTCATGGATTGTGGAGGTCAGATAGGCAGTCGCTCCATGTAAAATACTGGTATACTGGTATTCAGCTGCATCCGGTTAGTCTGGAAGCCGACCCCAACATGATTGGGAAAAGGCTAGGCAGAATGAAAAAAATAATTTTAATTGAAATGAAATGAATGAAAAATTGAAATGTGTATTTTAATGTGGGCTAAGAAAAATCTTGTGCTGTCGCTTTTGGCTATTCTTTGATTTTAAGATAAGGCTAGGCAAATAATAATGTAGTACTTACTTTAGTCTCTTATCGTTTCAAGAAAATTATTTCACTACATGATTTCACCCGCGATTCGACATGCATTTTAAAGTAAGTACCTACCTAGTAACAATTTTAATGCATCGTGTTACCTAGGCACGGGTGTTATGAAGGTAGGTATGGGTCTATAAAAATAAATCGTGAACAAGAATATATTCATCTTTATTAATTTAACAATCATAAAAAATACTCTAGACTATTTTAACAAATAGGTATTTTCGATGTCTTTATTACTTACAATATTTAGGCACTTATTCTTACCTAATTACTTACTTGTTAATTTAATATTTACACCGGCAGATTTTTAGGTAATTACCGCCCTGATTTAGCGAAGAAGATTTTTTACTCGACATATTTTCATGCTTATCGCCATGTTGATCTATTTAACGCTCACTTACTCAACCTTAGTGAGTACCAATGCTCAACCCGAACTTGCCTAAGCCAAATGGATTTTGTTCTATTGGTTACTGGTACACACGAGTACTACTTAGCCTGTGTACACACGTAGCTTCTAGTTATCACTGAAGGTCTACCAGCTAGTCGAGGTAAAGAAAAGATTCTTCTTCTACTGCATAAAATACCTACTGTTTCGTGGTTATAGCAACTGTTCGTAGAAAGGTATGAACATACCTATTTCCTAGTTTAAAGATTCCGTACAAAAAATAAATTGTTTTCAAAGAAATATCATATATAACTTTTGCGAAGAATCGTGAATATTTTGAATTTATATATTAGACTAGACTTATTTTATATTCTACTTTGGTTTTAAAATGTCTAAAATTAGTGTTAGGTAGGTACCTATATCTGCATAATCTACAATATAGCATACTGCAATTGTTTTTTTTTAATACAATATAAATCTGTGCAATTTAACACGTGTTTTACAGATTTTGTTTTTTAAAGAATAATTAAATAATTTCAATTTATGTACACACGGCTACACATCAAGCTATACATTTCCAGTACCTATAAGCTGACGTCGCATTGTACGGAAATCCTATACAATGCGAGATCAGCATTAACTGGAAATGTATAGCTTGATGTGTAGCCGTGTGTACTGCATCAGCGATTAACTCAATTCAATTTCTTTTTTAATTTATCCTTTTTAAACTTTTAACTGTAATAACGAAGCAGACCCAGGTAGGTAGGCACTTATTTACAAGGTTGAAAGCACTACTACAAACTTACAGAATTTAAATATTAGTAATCTTGTAGGTATTTTGTACTTGTCAGACTTGGAATGGTGAACCAAATGCTTATAAAATTAATATTACACGATTAAAGTTCAGTGGTTAGTTCGTCTTGGGGCCGCCTCGACATTTCGAAGAATTCATCTTCTAGCCAGACGCTTTCCCTCCTTACAATCGGTCTTCTCTCCCAAGGGTCGGAGAGGACGATGGTCTCTCTTTCTCTCTCTACTTGCGAGTAGCTAGGCGGTCTGCCAACGTCACTCCACTCGCACTCCATATCTTTGTCTATGATATTGCTGTCATATGACGTGGGGGAATACGAAGGAGGTTTGAACGTTGAGAATGATTGCTGGGTTGTCTCCGAGTCGGAACCCTGGCTCGGTGGGGCGGGGAGAAAATTAACTAGCTGGCCATCTTGTTGCGCACCCACAGTTGTGCGGCTGTAGCGCTTCAGAATTCTGTAACAAACATTTCGTGTTTTAAGTAGGGTTAAGACATTATAGGTAGAGTAAAAAAAGATAATAAAGTACTTATGGGTCAGACATAGATACCTACGTTAAAACTGAATATAAATAGCTTCGTCAGTTAATTTGGCATTGTTACTTCTATGAGACTGGAGATACATCAAAACATCTCCGTTTTATTTCTTACTTAGGTACCTACTTTTAAGGATAAACATACTTTCTATTTCTTACATACATACCTACTGTAATAAGCTATGTTTTAAAATTTAAGACAACTGATGTAAAAGACAAAAAAAAAACAAAACAATAAACTACCTTTCAGCCCAACTAGCGAGTCGCGGCCACTCATCCGGCACAACGGGCACCTGCTGCTTGTTCAACAATATCAGCAACTTGGCCAGATCGCTCAGGATGCAACTGTAACAGAAGCTAATATTAGACCCCACTATCTCAAGTATCTAACGTAAATAAACACCGCGCTGCAGTGTTGAGGCTCTGTTTGGAATGTGTTTTTGTAGGTTAGGTTGGTAGCTCTGTGAACAAACTAGCTATGATAATAGAGTAGTGTTGTAACCTCTTTAAATCGGTCTGTTGATTTCTTTCCTCGGTCTTTGGTCTAAATCGGTCTGTTTCTGTTGATACAGTAGCAATGCAGTGACTGCATTCTAAGAAAGAAATACCTACCTAGTAAGTACTGTGGTATAAGAACGAATGTTCACACGTAGGGACCTCCTTTTGTATATGTTATGCTTAAAGCCTTAAACCTATCAAATTAGAGGTAGAGCCGGTACCTACGGCCTGCTTTCTATTCTAAAGTTACCTTTTCTGGTTCCATACACATCTGTTTTCTTGAACATTCAGTCTCGATGTTCATTTCTAATTAAAAAAAATATAATCCAGAAAGTAACTGCAAGCTTTCCTTATTAATATAGTATTGAACAAACTTAGTGCCTCAGTCGTAAGCCGATCTACAGTGTAAAGCCACTGGCCAACTCCCAAGACTCCAATAAGCCTTTCTGTAGACGGCAACCTCATAAAACTCCGAGGTATTTAAAAGTTAACATACCTGTAAGCCATTGCAGCATCATTGTTGCCAAGCTGATAAAGCTCGCGCACTTGGTTCCGCGTGTGGTTCAGGATCGCCAGCAAGGTGTAAGCGTGGGGCTGTAATTATAACAACAGTCTTATCAATGCTAACTTAAGTGCAGAGTTGGCCAGAATAGCTTGGCCGTTTATGAAAGCGTTTCTTGTAAAGAACAACAGAACATTTTAATCCAAGCCAAGATATGTTGGCCATTTGTAATCCTCAACTAGAGCAACTTATGAAATGTTAGAAGAAAAGTAGGCTCTTAAGACATATCGTGCGATCATAATGTGGGCGTTGTGTCTTGATTTCTTAATGTTTTAGCTAACTAGGTTCATTCACTTTTTATCGTTTATTGGTTCTGTCTGTCACCCATTGGTGGTGATTATGTAATTTATTAATTCAGAAGTCTACACCCATCAACCTTTGATAGTTTCGTAACTGCATTCTTTATTTGACCTGCAATTGTTTAATTTAATTTATTTATTGAAGTTTCTGCAGATCTCTAGTAAGTATAAAGTAACATGGGTAGGTATTGTTTTTCTTTCAATATTGAGCTGTTGTTATTAGTAGAAACAAAAGTGAAAAACAATTGAGCATCATAAGAAACAACTGACGAGGGTTTACTACAACGTTAGTAACGCAATTATATCTGAGTTATATTTTGTGTAAACTACTTTTTAATTGGCACTGATGAGTTTAACATTTATAACGACTGTGATTTATATTCAAATGCGAAGTCGCGTTTCAAAGTTGTTCTCACTTTTATAAGCTCGTTTTGGTACTTAGTTTTTAAATGAGATCGATGTTATTTTAGATAGGTAGGTATTCCATTTTACCCATAAGTGTTTTTCAGCTTAAAAATAAAGATGCGTAAGAGTAAACTAGTTTAATTTTATTTCTGTTATGTCTAGGAATCCTACGTATGTACATGAATACGAAAAGAAACATGATTAACTTACTCGCAAGCAGTCCAATTGTTTGTGGAACTCCCGCAGTCGCGTGTCGTCGTCGTGGTGAGTGCGCTGCGGCAGCGGCTGCGGCTGCGCGCGCGCTTTGTTACGACACCGCGCGTAAGCTGCCACCGCTGCCACCAGCGCGATGCATGCTGCCACTCCGCAAGCACCGCCCACTATCACCTGATATACACAAATAGTTAAAAATGAATTAACATCATTTTTTTATCACAACGCTTGTATTTTCGAAGAGTTAGGTAAATATGTTAAATTCTTAACTAATATGATATGTTATGTCTGTGTTTCTCAGGCCTGTTGCACGTGGCACTTTAAGTATACAACAAGTTACTTTTTAGCTGAATGTATACCATATAGCTCTCTTTGATTTTCTAAGCTAAAAGGCGATGTAATGTTAGTGACCGATGCTACAAGTAGCGAATGCGCCGAGCCCTATTATTTACTTGTGGTTATTTTCAATTGACGCCACAGAAGTAACGTAATAGCACCTGCTACAATAGAGTCGTTTATTTATTTAGTAGGTATAGCATTGTGCGCGTATACCTACGTATATTCCTAGGTATGTATGTCTGTAAAGGGCAGAGAAACGAGGGTAGACAAGTTCATTGTACCAAAGCTGAAATTGTAATTAACTTTCAAACTTTAACCAAACTTTAATAATGTAACTTTGAAAATAAGTACGCATATACCTACTCTAATAGATAAAAGCTAAATCAATATAATATGGCCCATAACATAGAATTCACGATAGGTACATAAAACTGAGATTGAAAGTTCATGGAACGAATATCTTTTAAATAGATAGCATTAAACTATTTTAGTTTGTAGAACTGAACAGCTGCCATAAAAGTTATGAGTGCAGAATCATCATTTGGATTTACTATTAAAATGATTGAAATTGCTAGTAGCTACCTACCACGGTCCACATCTGTACCGCGCATCAAAGCCGTTGCATCATAGTGTTTTAATCTGTAAGACGTTGAACTTTGATGTTCTGGCATTTGATAAATTGGGCTAATATAATTAAAATATATTGATGTATAGTCCACTTAAGTACTAATCTAGTAGACCTTTGCTTAGTTATGTTTATAAGTTAAAACTCATGTGAGTGTTTCTAAAGCGCTGGATGTATCGGAATGCCATAAGGCCAAAGCCTCTATTCTTTCATCTTTCATACATGTATGTATTCTAGTTGTCTAGTATAGTGTCAAGGGTGCTTCCAGGCTTTAACTACTATACACAGGACTGTCTTGAGAGAAGCTGTCACCCGTGGAGACCAATAGTTGTCCGCATTCATTCAACAAGTAGTATAGTAGTCAAATGTTAATTTGACATACCTCGTTATAAGTCTGCGCCGGATAACACACCCGGCCCATGAGGTGGTCATCATGGGCCCAGGACTCACGACTACCGGCAGGACAGTCGTGTGCGCAGGTACCTCCCGGCCAGACAAGCAGTCGAGCGCATTTGACGCACCCGTCTGCGGCGCAGCGCACGCATTCCGTACCACAGCCTGGAAACAAAACTAGATGGTAAAAGTTTATCAAGTCTTAGGTCCACTTGCACCACAAATTACTGAATGCATTTAGCGCTACACCAATTTAAAACCATTTTAATATGTCTTTCAATCGTTTGAAGATGACAGAGACATAATGATGTGTTACTCGTAAATAAATGAATGTTTAGTGCTAAACGCATTTAGTCAATTGTGGTGCTAGCGGGCGATGTGCTATAGTTTGCAAAATGGTGACATTTGGTCGATGGGGGTACTATAGCCTGCAGACTGAGTACTCTATCGATGACTAGTTAGTAGCGTGGTCGGTGTTAGAGGACTGCCTTTTGTCTTTGGAAGCAACAAAAGTGAATGATTATTGTGCAATCTAATTAGTGAAGCTTTTTAGCTTAAATGATTGGATTGCTCAAAAATTCCTTAAAACACTACACGTTCACGGTGCACCACACGTTGTCTGATAGACTTTTTGCTTGTCGTACGTGTGCCATTTTGTTGGATACAAAGAGAAACCCCCGTGGGGTTAACTTTAGCTTGCCATAGGCCAAAGCATCAAGTGGATGAAATGGGATTTTATAGATAATATAACCGGTATTGTACCGTCTTTTTCTCGGAAAAAGAATGTGGATTGAATATAAAATGAAATCATTGTGTGAGTAAAGGTATTGCTTAATTTTATTTTAGGAGTCAATTGAGCACGTTGGAATTTATAACATTCCAAAGTTTACTTTTCATGGAAAGATTGGATTTATCTTTTACATCTGTAAAAGTATCTTCAATTCTACGACTAAAGAATTAACTTTGCTTTTGATTTCTTAGGAGGGAATTTCGTCAAATGAGAGAATTTCGTCGAAAAGTAAGCAAAACAAAAAACGTGGTTTCAAGAGGTCCAGTTTATTGGAAAACTTGACCTACAAGATGACGAAGTTTTTCACGGTAGCTGTAACTCCAATAGTTTATAAGGGTTTGCAAGAAACAAACTGCCTACCCTATTCTTATTTGTACATCCTGCCGGAGGCAGTTCGAAGGACACTATATATAAAAGTGTACACAGGTGAAGTTAATTCCTTTTGACTAGCATCATTAAGACACTGATTGGGAACGTGACGTGCCTTACTTACCATACATAGTATATTGCCGCCTCGATAGGCTGTAGGGGATGGGGGGTACCCTCCCCACCGGATACATACATAGTACTTTTTTTAAACGATTTGTTTTATTTGACGTACATTTCGTAAAAAAAGGCTGAGATATTAAATGTAGGAGGAGAAATGAAAAAATGTAGGTTGTAAGGGAGGAGAGAGGAACAGGGCAAGTCATCCCACCAGTTCACAGGAGAGAGATTTTCAAGGTCAATGTGAGACGTCTCAAAGGTCAAAGTTAGAATAAAAAAAGAATGTGAAATGGTTTTTTTTTTTTGAAGTATGGCTTAGTCGACCTATTTCTATCTGCAGGGATTAAAGTAACCTAATGACGACGATGGAGATGACTGCGGATCATTCGCTCGTTTTGCTCGCTCACTTGAGCCCCCGACATCCCCTTCAAGTCCCGAGCTCGTTTTCGCATCCTAAATTGTTATGGTGTTTTACTAAGTCGAGATGTATCGGGACTTGGGGCACCCCGGCTCGGACAGGTTATGATTTTGAGGGGCGGCGGTCGGGTAGACCCCGACCGCCGCCCCTCAAAATCATAACCTGTGAGCGAGCGAAGCGAGCGAACAAGCTCGCTAGGCTCACTCTTGCATCTGTAAATAAGTAGAAATTTGTTCGCGCGCGTTACTAAGTGCGCTCGCTGTACGGTGCATAATGCGTACTCGCAAGATTGTAAGCACAATGCAGTACCACGCTTCAAACTAGTACATAATTTTTAAATTAAATTAGTTATTGGCTATTTTTATCTTTTTAATTTGTGCTGGTAGCCCGCCATTCGTTCATCATTTATCCAAGTCGCCCATCGTCTCAATAAGTCTGTGCATCCCTGCTGTAGAACCACCTCACGTTCTTTCTAGTGAGGCTGCACGCTCCTAAACCCCAACCCAAACAAGTTAAAATTAAAAATTGAAAATACCCCGACACAATTAAGTATTCTGTTACTTCATTAACAGAATACTAAATTTCGAATCGATCAGACCTGTGGAAGATGCGCACATCAACTAGAAAAGACCTGATAGTCTTCAAACGGATGAACCGATTTTCTTGAATTGTAGCACTCTCGATCAAGACACAGACAAAATCAGTTCAGCCGTTTGGGAGATACGAGGGAACAGACAGATACACAGATACACACGTTAAACTTGTAACACAAGGGATGTTTTAAGTTTAAGTTTCTTAAGTGTTTCCGTCGGGGGTTAAAAAATGGTTTTCCATACATTTTGACCGCGTAGGTTTTGCTCTTTTCTATAACAGTTGATTTTTTTGTGAAAACCGACGAAAAATTGCTACGATGGGGATCTAGAATCATGTGCTAAATTCATGGGTATTCTTTGAACGTCGATGTCCAATGCCACCCTGTACCTATATGTACTTATATAGAGCTATGTTTTAGAGCGTCTCGATATAAAATGTGAGGAACGTTAACCTGATTTTAATCTACGATATTTCGCTACGGCGGCATTGAAGTCAGATCCATTAGGTACCCATATTTTTCAATAGTTAAACTACACAACCTTCTTTATTTTTGCTTGCTGCACTTGTGCATCGAATTTTTAAAGGACCTTCATTTTTCGAGGTCTACGTAACTCGAAAGTATCATTGGAATATTTCGAATTTCTATGCTAATAAATGGTACCATGTTTGGGCGTAATGTATTCATGGCGATGCACGACGCGTATACGATTGCTCGGTTTAAACGCAGACTGGTGAATGTAAAATTTCACCTCTCCTACACGGCATCGCCATACAAAGTCATTAATGTTTATAATTTATGTTTGTAGGGGGTCAAACCGCAGCGGTGACCGAAAAACGCCAAAATCAACCAGCAGATGCGGAACTTATGTAAGAAAACATTATTTTTTGGTTACACCGGAAAAGTAGGACTTATAAGCGCATTAATTTGCATATTAAAATGAGTTTACGAGCGGTTTACTTAATATAGTAGAACGTAGAACATTAAAAAGTTTACCGCTTGCTTTGAAACAAATGAAACAAAGCTCGTCAGCGTCTAAATGTCAAGTTTTAAAGCTCGCTCTTGGCATAAAGTTTAGAGCCTTACTGCTTACTGGTACATTATACAAAAGTAACTTACGGTACGGGTTCACTTAATTCCCCGTTTCTGAAGCAATGACTTTGGAAATCGATTTATATTCAACTTCAGTGACTTGGATCGTATTTCGATACTTTCCAAAGGGAAAGCGCGCGCAATATGCGATTAGTGCGCTGTTCAATTAACGGGACCGACCGGACGAATGGACACATTACTGTGTTTTGTTTACTTTACGTTCAGCATTACGTGCATAATACGGCTCCTGTGCACTGCGCTGCATGATAGGCATTTCTAGCGATCGATACTTTAGTGTTCGTCGCAAATGATCGTTTGTACTAGCAGTAGGAAGTTTGATCTATTTGTCAATTGGCGGTAGGTCGGGATTATAGACTACCAATGTAAAGTGCATACCAATGTTTTGCCCTTTGTTTACGTTACCTAAAAGTTTACTGTATACTGTAAACTTTGAAGTTGTGGGTAGGTCAAGAGGAAATGGCTTAGTTATTGTGAAAGCTGAATTAAAAAAATTAAATAACAAAAGAAACCCCATTAAAAAAAATACCTACTATCCTAGTTGCCTAGTTGGTATTTAAATGGGATGTGGAAACGCCCGACATTGAAATTGTTTTAAAATTAATAGTTATTTAATTTGAAACAATATTGACGAAGCCATTTATAACGATCCATCAACTTACCGGTTATTGCTTATTTATTTTGGAGTATGATTGATCATTGTATTAATGTAGGTGATCAATTTCATTGAATTTACATAGTAAATGCCAAGTGTTTTTAAATTTCATCGTATTCATTATCCTATAACATCAAAAATAAGTCTTATGTTAGGGTCATAAGGTATGCAGGTTGGTAATCACATCGCTTTTCTTTAGGCCGCGGCCACGAACTTAGCGGCGCGTTCAAATGCATATATTTATATGGAACTGGCCTCGAAGGCAGCGGCGCGGGGAGCAGCGCATTCAAAGGCGCCGGTCCCAGCGCTGCTGCCGCCGCCTCCGCCGCCGCCGCCGCGACCGCGCCGCTGCCGCTCACTTCGTGGCCGTGGCCTTATGGACATGTTTTCACGATCGATGACGGGAACTTAGATGCAGCCTGTTCAAGTACAATTGGCGCGAAAGGTATGAGAACATTGACACCAGTGCAATAGTTGCAGCCCCTGTGCAGGAGAAAATAGAAATCTTGTTTTCTTGTAGTGTTTTAGTTCTCATCGACTGTTTGCATCACAATGTTTGGAAAGTTAAGATCTATTTAATGTCTTCCAGTTTCTATATATAAGTTGAACTGATTGTCACTTTTGCTTCAATCGGCTGTAGGTACCTAATTGACTTGTTCGTGTGAGAAATGTTGGAAGTGTGACATTTCTACACATAAAAGATAAAAAAGTAAATGACTTCGTAATCATGTAGTGTAAGAATTTCTTTGATTTTATCGCAATTATAGCACGGCAGCTTTTACCGTGTTGCTTATAATTCCTAAAAGTTGACGGAAATCGACTAAATTCCAGTAAAAAATTAATGAAATTGAAAAGTAGTAAAATACAGTGATAATTGAGTGATAATCGTGACACGATTACACGTGTCACGATTATTTGAGTAAAAGGCGTTAACTATTCATTTTTAATACGATAGTTAAAACTGTAATTAGGCTCACGAAAGAGCTATGTATTCTTAGTATAAGATTACCGGAGAAACCAGGTTTAATTACCTGTGTCTGATTGTCCACGGACGCACTTAGGACCGTTTTCCGTAACCCACAGCTTCGCCCGAGCGGACTCTAACTTTTTTCTAAAATAAAAGTTATGTATATAGACTAGCTGATCCGACAGACGTTGTCCTGTTTATACAATAATTCATACAAAAATCCGAAAAAAATATGCACTTTCAGATTTCCCGAATCTTAGCCGTTCTGAAGTGATGCGCTTACCAACGAACAGCATTTCATTTTTATTATATAAGACTAGCTTCTGCACGCGACTCCGTCGTCCGCGTGAATTGTTTTAAAATACATCCCATGACAATACTGTAGCTCTCCATTACTCGTAGTGAAAGAATTTTCGGAATCAGATCAGTTGTTGTAAACCAGCGTCAATCAGCATCTGTCTGGCATTACTGCCGAAATGAACCTTCTTGGCGCAGCCGTGATGCACACACTATTGTTGTTTAATAAACATTATTTTCAATTTTTCATTTTGTTATTTGTGTTTTGTGTTTCATGAACTGTGCCCACATAAAGATTCTCCTTACATACAAACTCACAAATACCTCTTTATAATTTATTGAGTAATAGATTTTTCCTATTATAAATATCATATTATATTTGACAGAAATTAAGATATAGAAATGATGTGAACTATGATTGATTGTTAAATAAACGGGCGTCCTCTCCTAACCTTGTTTGCTTTAAATAAATCTAAACTTAGTAAATCGTTACTTAGTATTTTAGGTTCATTAATTCTGAAGAGATTAATGATAACGAGGGTTAGTCCTTAGTTCATATTTCATTTCGGTGTTATATAGGTCTTTACGATGGATGTCTAGAAAGTAATTGGATACTGACGGAGGGCTAATTAATTTACGAAAAACTAAGATCTGTTGGCAGTTATCTTATAAATATCTTCGTTAAATAAATAGTAGCGCCAAGTGTAAACTGACTAAAATGTTTTTTCTTTTGTTTACTTTTGCCAACTAACTACACACACAAGTACCTACTAGATCGGGGTGAATAGCTTGATGGTGGAGAATGTGGAGATTCCCCATAAAAAACTACGAAAAACGGATCAGTGAGATACAAAACTTCACTCTTGGCCACTTCCACTTCCACTTATTATTCAGAGGTTAGCAAAAACCCTAGTCATAGTTGTGGGGTAAACTAGATAGTTGATAGGTAATTGTTTATGGTTCTGGCAATTGAAATAACTTAGATGTTTTGCACACACTTTTGGGCCAAACACCCTTCTGAAAACTTGTCCCCTTGGTAACAACAGCTGAAATAATCAGCTGTTGTTACTGCTTACGTGCTGACTAGAATATGGGGATCCTTTTTTTTGTTAGCCTTTATTTTGTCCCAACGCTGGGCAAAGGCCTCCTCATTTTCCTTCCAACCCGCTCTGTTTTAAGTGATTTCTGGAAATGTTGGCTCCGCAAACATGATCCGATCGCCACAGCACCTTCGCCGCAGTCTAATTCAAAAGCGATGTTCTCAGGCGTCCAGTGAGTGACGATTTTTGTCTCATGTATCCAATAGCTCTTAAAAGGTAGTAGTAATCGGGGACTCACTCACGTGTGTCGTTGATGGCGAGGGGCGCGTCGGCGGGCCGCAGCTGCGCACACGCAGACGCCGTCAGCAGCACCGCCAGCGCCACCAGCGCCGCGCACGTCATCGCACACCGCTACTCATCGTGACTGTAGAAGAAAACAAATTGGTGAGCGTTTGGTATAATTCGTTACATAGGAATTAATCAATTTTATTGAACGCTCACAAGGCAGCGTACGAGACGCGCGCCTCAGGCACCTGTTATTACTGAATCCTTACATGAACAACTGAAGATATCTTCCGGCTTAGATGATGGTGATGAATAGAAGAGAAAATCATGATGGTTCATTACGATATTCTACAAAGGATTTGTGTACGTTTTTCATACACCACGAGCTTTATGCGAGTTTAATATAACAGCTAGAGAACCTTTCACATCGCTAAAAGCTTAGATAGAAGTACATATAATGAAAGTATAGTGGAACTGTTCTAGATACTTGTTACCCCTAGATACTAAGGAGTAGATAGCATGTGTGAAATTCATAGCTAATTACTAGTACGTGCCATAAGTAGTAAGGTGTTGCCACATCGACGCCTTCGTGCATCTTATTAACATTTTCTCAAGTCAGCGCTCATAACTTTCACGGAATGACAAGCGGCTCTGTGTTGTTGTTGTGTGTTGTGGGCTGCCATAGTTACTTAGTTACTAGTTAGTAGGTTACATCAGGTACTTCCCGTAAGTACTCAAACGGTAATAGGAAATCTGACATGTCACATCTATACATATATACTTACTACATACCTAATGATTTTATAAGGAGTAACTTAACTACTTTTATTTTTAGAAAAAGGGGGTCCACATAGGCAGCGCATAACAGTTAGTTTTTAATTAATTAGGCGAATAGTACTAGGCACTACTACGATATCACCTGTTAGATGTGATGATATTTTCCTTACGCTATTTTTCGCAAAACAAAATATGGACGCCCGCCGTGAAGATAATTATAGGAGTTATATAATGGTCGTCCTGAAGAAGATACTGTAGAAATGTTCAGGTTAAAACTTTAATTAAAGTTGTTTGGAGGTAATACTTATTAATACGCATACATTTCAAGGTAATGATAAACTACCAAGAAACTATACGACCAGCATATAAACTTCACTATAACTGTTTTCGTGACATCACTTTTGTGAGAAACAAGTAATGTCACTGAATTTGAATATTCCTCCTTTATGTGTAATACAAAACCACAGATTTAGTTTCTTTGTTGTGACATCAGTCGTAAAGTTAAAGACAAACATAAAATAAAACAGTTAAGTCGTAATCGTAACTTGAAAATCTTTAATGGCAGTAAAACAAAATAAAGTTCTTATTTCTTAATTCGTGGCTGACGTTTAATTCGAGGAACACATCTAATACATTCCGTACACGCAAAACTATTTACTTTCTCTACACAACATAATATGATAACATAACATCACGCCTGTAATCCCCGAAGGGTTCTAAGGCAGAGGTATAGGTACATATAAGTATAGTACACCCACATTTCTCCAGTTCAGTTTCAGTTTACCCAAGAAATTCCAGAAAAACCCAATAATACTTTGCCCAACCTGGGAATCGAACCCAAGGCCTCATGCTCCGCAGTAGCGCTTACGAGAACTAAACCCACGAGGAATTAATGGCAATAAATGGCATTTAATGGTTATAAAAGCAATGTTCTTAATGCTCACGTTTAATTCGAGTAACTCACCGAATAGATTTCGTTCTCGCAAAACCATTAACTTTCACTATGACGTATTAAATATGTAATGTTCGCAATGACTACATCTATAGCAATTCCATGAGAGTGATCATTACGGCTAACCGGTTTTAGACAGCTCTCATATTTTTACGACACTTAGCTTCTTTGTCAGTAATCATTTTTTTTGAGGGTACCTTTACGCAAAATGGCAGTGCCGTTTTTTGGTAACACTTTGATGGACAAATGCTCTTATATCAATCAAATATTTATGTACAGACGTATTATTGGATATTATGATACCAGTAACAATGTCAGTTATTAATTCCGATCAATGTCCTGTTTATAAACATGAAAACGTAGTCTTGTTTGTAGGTACGTTAAGTTTTGACGTCGAATGATAGTACACTGCGATAAAACTTGCTAAACACGGTAACATCACGGAAAACTGCAAATACTTCTTCATCGAACACACCAACAGACTTATGGAAATATTTCCAATACCTATCGCTTTCTCATGACATTATACTTCATTACTATAGCACGGTAATATTAGTGACTATACTGACTAGCGTTGACCCACGAAATTTCGTGTTATTTTTATTTTTTATTCATATTCTTTATGGCACCTCATAAGGCCATTGAGCTATCCGAATAGGTATCGAAAAAATATTTGTAATAGGTCTTAAGTGGAGGTGTAAAAATTGATTCGCTGTTACAATGTATACTTAATAGATATATTTATATGTTCCCATACACTCAGAGATCATTCTTCAACGTCAATCAAATAAACAGTTAATTATTATATGGTACCAAACACTATACCTATGAAGAGTTATAATTTATCATGACCACAATATACTGCTTATTATTTTTTATCAATAATTGATGTCCATCCCGGCTTAAATGAGTGCGTTCACTTTTTGCAACAGAGGACACAAACTCGCTTTTATTCCTTGTACAAAACTTCTTATGTACATATCATAATGAAATCCTTAAATATCGATGCGTTGGTCGGTGAGTGATGTGATGAGTCACGGAGTATTATTACTGTCGGCCAATGTCCTGTTTAACAAAAACCCTGCCTTAATTATATTGTTTGGTCATGTGGGATGTGGGTCAGACGGTTTCGTCCGTCCGTCTGTCCGTACCGGTGTAACAGTACGACGAGTTTGCAAATCAGTTGACATTGGCATTCGATAACCGCCGCTGATCGAGACTCCTCCCACACGCCACGTGTTTTCAATATTTATGTGCTGTATGCTTATTTACTTGTTTGTTTGTCTACGTAATTATTCAGTTGTTTGTAGCGTCCTCAAAGATACGTCGATCTATCGGCGAAACTTGAACAAAATCCGTTCAGCATTTCTAGAGGTTTTCGCTTTCAAACAGACAGACAGACAATTAAGTCTTTCGGTCGATATGCATCTTTATATTCGGTTTGTCATTAATCAACAGCTTTCTAATTCGATTGCCCAGATCAATATGTCTGAATGTTTGATAAGGCTTGGGTAATAAATATCTGAGGTTTAGATAGTAGATACCTACCTCTCACGGGTACACTACATAAATACGAAAAACTTTATTCCGTCAGTCACAAATACGAATTTCAAAATACCGATTTTCATAATTCCGAATGGTTCAAAATTCCTGTTATATCAACTCCGATTTATCATTCATCCTATTTTTATAATTCCAAAATTTCAATATTCCTAACGTTTATAATTACTATTCTCAAAATACCGAGTTTCAAAAGATCGAATAACAAAAAGTCCGACTTAATGATAATTCAAAACATCAAAAATACGAATTCCGATTATTACAGTACCGATAAATTAGAATTCCGAAATAAAAACGCCTTCTTCTTCTTCTTTCTTTCGCTGCTCACAGTTCTAACATAAAGTAACCCAAATGATTGACCAACAATAGAGGGGATCTGGCACTCGGCGGCCGCTGCCGCGGCACGCTCGCTGCGCTCGCTCGCCTTCGCGCGTTAATGGTCACTGTTCTAACCTAACCTAACCCAAATGGTTGACCAACAATAGAGGGGATCTGGCACTCGGCGGCCGCTGCCGCGGCACGCTCGCTGCGCTCGCTCGCCTTCGCGCGTTAATGGTCACTGTTCTAACCTAACCCAACCAAAATGATTCACCAATAATAGAGGGGATCTGGCATTGATGGCCATTGTTCTAACCTAGCCTAATCCAAAGGATTCAATAATACTAGATGGAACCCGACGCAGGTATATAATTATGTATATAAGGAGAAGAAAAGACACAAAATTAATCATATTAATACACATATATATTAATAACAAAGTAGACGTATTTAAATTACATTAAACGTTACTTATAGATTTTAAATTCATATGCGTAACTGAATCAGAATCCTAATTTTAGCAGTTTATTCGAAGTATTGAAAATCGGAATGTCGTTTTTCGGACCGAGAACCCATCGAGCATTTGATTCTTCGAACGTATGAAAATCGGAAAACAAACAAATCGCATTTACGACAATCGGTAAAATAAATTTCGTGATTTTTAATAATAGACATTATAACTCTTAGGTATTATGATATTCGGATTTTTGAAAATCGGAACATCGAAATTCGGAATAAAATATTTCGGAGTATTTGGGTGTTCCCACCTCTCACATGGTAAGATTAGCCAAATGGACAATACTTTGAGCTAAAGAAGACAGTCAATCGAGTGGGAATACTGGATTTATAAGCCTGTGTTTAAGAGTACCTAATAAATATAGTATTTATTTATTTATTAATACTTCAAGCACACAAATGTACAGAGGCGGACTTAATAACATAGGCATTTTCTACGAGTCATCCTTTGGGTGATGCAGAGACAAACATTGGTAGGTGCAATAGCGAGAATTAAGAATAAATATTTATTTAAATATAAGGACATAATACCTATTAAAAAACTATAAATGTAAACAATACACCTAACTATAGTAGATTCTGTCCGCGACTACGTCCGCGTGAAACGGCAACCGACTCAACGCGTCACTGAACATCGTCCGCCCGCGTCAATACTTAATTTTGACTTAGCGTTCTTTCTGCCTTTCTTTCTTATTTCTCGGCTCCTTAGGGTCTAGAGTAATGTTAAATAGTCTATCATAACTGCAAAAATAATGTTTAAAATCAGACATGTAGTTTCAGAGATTAGCGCGTTCAGTCAGACAGACTGACAGACGCGGCAGGGGGACTTTGTTTTAGAGTATGTAGTGAAGAAGAGCATTGAAATGTCCAGCAGCTTTAAATAAGGTATGTCATCCAAACAAATAAAGGCTCGTTCACACTGGCGCGACTTGTCGCGCGACGCGACACCGGCAATTGTTCAATCGTGAAGTTTTATTAGAAATTGTATTGTTAAAGTCGCGTCGCGCGACAAGTCGCGCTAGTGTGAACGAGCCTTAAAGCTTGAAGTCATTGTTTGATAAGATATTTTATTTTTCTGCAAAAACAGCGAATCACCTCGACCAAGTCTAAAACATATTTTCAGGGTTAGCACTATTTCAGGTAAGGTTTAGCACTATTTCAGGTAAGGTTTAGCACTATTTCAGGTAAGGTGATGGAAGGTTAAAGAATTGATGTAACACAATGTAAGGAGTAGGTAGGTAAGTCATGATCGCGTGTTAGCCTTTCTTGTAGTTTTCTTGCTTGCGTGTAGAACTAACTACCCATACATTATACTTACGTATATGTATAGCAGTTTGCGTGTAAGTAAATGAACTGACAGAGAGTGAGTGAACTTCTATCGAAATAAATAAGGACCACACGTGTAGGTTATTGGCATCATAAATCCCAAAATAAGACTAGATATTCTTTTATTCGTTGCGACCATATGGTCAAGTCATATTATCTGATCCAAAAATATCAACCATAGTTTGTGCTGAGCGCACAAACCGATCAAGAAGCCGATTTGCGTTGGCCAGGATTTTTTTTATTACTTACGAAGTGGCGGGATGACCTGGACGCGTACCGTGAGAGCTGGTTCGAGGTGGCGTGAAAAGAGTTCCTGGAAGGACTTGGGGAAGGCCTTTGCCCAACAGTGGGACAGTATAGGTTAAGTAAAAAAAAGGGCTAAGTAAGTATTGAAGTAGATACCTACCTACATTTGTAGTCAATACTTACGTACTTGAAAACCGTGAGACTAACACCCGGTTTCTGCAAGGTCGATTAAGTTTTCTATTAATCTAATGTCGAATCTTACTTTACCTGTGGTGTTTGGTTGTCGGAAATAACAACAGCCAATTGACACGTCTGACTTCACATGAGTGGGATATGACAACATAAAATTAAACAGCTATCTAATTGCGTAACACATTATCGTAAACGATTAAGATTAATCTGTTTCATTTTGATAGTTCAACAACATTCATTGCATTATTTACGTTGTTGAGCAAATTTTTTTAAATGAAGCTATGGATTAGCAATCAGTTTCAAAACGATTCAGATTGTGATTGATCGTGTACTACGCAATTAGGTTGACGGTTCATTTAAATGGAAACACCTTATTTCAAAGTTGTAGAGAATACTTAACAACACAGGGAACTTATTTAGGGGGATCCCAATAACAGAAGAATTCGATCAGGAGCATATATTATGTGATCCCTAAGTAGGTACCTAAGGTAAAAAGGATATTTTCGTAGACTGGTATTACAATAATTTCAAAAACTGGAAAAAAAGCTGCTTTGTCCTGAACTTATTTAATAAATCCACAAACAAAATGAAGCTTTAAGATATTATATCAAAGTAAATATCAATATCTGCGTCATTTGCGTGCTACCAATGTATTTATGTACACTCGCTCGTATCTAATAATCACGTCTGACTAAGCTAAGGTTATGAAATACTAGGTGCTACTAATGGCTGTGAGCACGACTTGGCGTATACAGTACCTACAGTAGGCATTAGTAGGTACAGTAGGTGCTAGGCACGGCCAGCTGTTACCTCTGTGCTAGCTTATTAGTACTGAATGCTGGAATAGGTCCTATTTGCTGTTGTGAAGAGAAACTATGTAACTGTTATTTGATACAGAATATAAATAGATAAATTTCATCAAAACGTTTTACTTTTAGGTACCTAATTTTCGAATCCAAATCATGATTATATTAGGCACTAGCTGCTGCCTGCGGCTTCGTCCGCGTGGAACCAATTTTTTTTTCTAAAATAAAACATCATCTACAAGTGAAAGTCCCGTCAAAATCGGTCCAGACGTTTCGGAGATGAGAGGGAACAAAAAGACAGACCACAAAATTTTGAAAAATTGTTTTTGATATGTACCGTATAAACTTTCGTATGCATTTAGTGAACAGCTGTTATTTTGACTTTACAAACATAGAATTCTATTTTATTTATTTAGGTATGTTTGTAAAGATTTTACATTTATGTTTATGTTATTCTAAAATTGTTTGTGGAAATAATTCGCACAAACGAAACAAACCTAGTAATCATAATCGATTCAATAACGTCAATACAGCTTTATAAACGGTAGCATAGTTTACATGAGTTTGTCTATCCTTGTTATTATTTATTATGCTCAGGTATAATGTACAGATAGGTATAATATAATGTAGTTAACCATTAGTAGGTCTAGGTACCTACTACATCTGGAGTAGTAGACATTAACCTACATTGGTGGAAGTACTTTATGAACACATTCCTCGTAAATCTTGCCTCCGAGCTTTAGATTAGCTAAAAGTTAAAAGTCCATACGTTCTTACGTAATTAATTGCTTAGATTAACTAATTATTCATTAGAATTTTATTATGATGTTTGCTTAATGGAGAATTTATTTTTGCTTTATCCCTTTATGCATATCACGTGCCCGGAGTTCTAAATGAAATTATGAGCTTGAAAGTTTCTTCGTGAAAAGCTCTCTCCGTAAACGCATGCGAGATTGTTTGTATCGTTTAAAATTAGTTATAGCCTCGTTGTTTGCCTAAATATATTTTAACATGAACACGTTAATGTAAAGAGTGAATAGAAGTAAATAACCAAGTTGAATGGAATCGAGGCTACCGCAGTACCGCATACACACAGTGCGTGCGCCGGCGACTGTGCCGGAGTAGTGAGTACCTCGCCGCGGTGAAAGTTGCCGGTGACGCACTTTTGTATTCACGCAACTCACGAGCCTCGAGTAATTTACGCCACCACTCTAATGAGACCTCCCCCGCCTCTCTTATTAATTCATCAGATATGTTTACAAAGGGGCATCTCTATTGAAATCTGGTGGTTCACTTTAGAATTGTCGTTTTGTATAAATCGGCGGTCATGGCCCTTGCTGCT
Source organism: Eupsilia transversa (assembly GCA_914767815.1). Lineage (NCBI taxonomy): Eukaryota > Metazoa > Arthropoda > Insecta > Lepidoptera > Noctuidae > Eupsilia > Eupsilia transversa. The sequence continues at coordinate 8,488,812 of OU611880.1, forward strand.
AGTCGCCGGATCTGTCGGGAGACATGCGGGCTTCTCGACTGTACCAAACATCCGGGACGGTCGCTCTGTAAGCTTGTTACTTGATTATTACTCATGACATGGACAAAATAGCGTAAATTATTTTCCGGGTGCTTTAGAAAATGATGTAGCTAATGTTAAACTCATATAAAAAGAATGTAAAGAAAGGAGAGGAAGCTTGATTTACCACCATTGAGGGAAAAATACCAAGAAGAAAAAGTAGAAAACTGAGCAGAAAACTGCTAAAAGATTAACATTACGTAGCGATATATGGAAATTTTTACACTTACAAGTGCCAAGCATTTAAGTTTTGAATGGAGGTTACTTAAACTGTTGTAACTCTGGCAGATGGTCAACGTTTATAATGTTTTATTGTCCTATGTAGCTGTTGCTGCAAGCAAGCCTTCGAGTCATTACAATAACATAATTATGTGAATCAGTTATTTCACAAAGGTTATGACATTTTACAAACATTCAACAAACCTTATCGGTGTATCGAGTATCGTGGTTCATTTTTTTCATTGATTCTTAAGCCAGGTGTGATAGAACTCAACTAATCTAAGGAAAAGATCATTGAAAATCGCGAGTACCTTTAGATTTATTATAATCTTAGTTAAATTATGAATAACTGTTGATTATTATCTAACGGTAGTCGGTATTATAAAATATAACAGTCAGTAACTCAGCAATGTCTATAAGACTTTGGAGGAAGTAATACCTTCCTTGAAACAAGAATTGTTATGATGATTAAATAAACCCGACTTCTTAAATTATGAACTAAAAAGATGGAATAGAACAACGAATATCCTTTACCAAAAATTATAACATGCCGGCCGGAGCATCTCTTGAATTTGTTATTCAGTTTGATCGGGAATAATTTCCATTTTTTCCATTTCTTCTTGAACAATTCTAAAATATGCTTCTTCCGCTGCTTGTTCCAATTCTTCGTCATCGGTTACCTCATCAGGAGCTTCATTAGCAGCGGCTTCTTCTTCAACTCGTGCTTTCAGCCGGATTTCCTTTAATCGACTGTCTAAGATATGTTCTCGTCTGGTGTTGCGTTCGTAAATTTGGCTCATCAGTAACTTATCCCGATTTGCCGGTATCGCCATATTTTCCGATAAATGCATAAGATATAATGCTCCTTTACAGTCGCCAACAGCAACTGATTCACCCTCTGGATGAGGAGTCATTCTTGTAAGACCATACTTAGATACTTGTAGAGTTACGACTGGCTCATTGTATTTACGCAGTAGGTCCCAGTAATAAAACATTCCGCCTGCACATACTGACATATATGAGGAGAATCTCAACGGAGCCCAAGCGGCATCGGACACAGGATTCCTATATGGTCTCGTTACCATGATGGGTTCTGTACGAACTTCTTCGCTCCACACTTTAACTGTAAAGTCTCCGCACGTAAGAAACATTCTAAACGTACAAGGACTTCTTTGCACTGCTTGTACTGATCCATCATGCGCATTCCAGTATGACACTAAAATATCAGAATGGCTTCTTCCCATGCGGTTTGCGTTAATGACTAAACCAGTCTCTGTTCCACAGAGAAACTTTGTGGGCAAGCCGTTATCAAATTCTAATGTGCTCACACCTTCTGCATTACTTAGATTTGGTAGTTCTGATGGTGAAAGCCTGATTGCCATTGCCAATCGATCCAGGGGATGTGAGAGTTTGCGTAAATCCCACCACAGACACTGCCCATCAGAAGATCCAGTAAAGAATTCAGAGTGTGTGCGAGAATGAGTGTAAAGTATTGATGTTATTCCTTCACGATGCGAATTGTAGACAGAACTACATGACACAGCCTTTATGCCTACACGGACATCGAATACATTAGCAATACCTTTTTCAAGACCGCATATTAACAATTCAGGGGTTGAAGGAGAACACGCTAGTTGCCAACAAGGGTATTCGGGTCGTAGTTTGTACACTGGTTTTGTTTGCCTATGCACATCCCATAAATAACAATCGTTTATTTTGTTTAATTCCGGCTCTGGCATGCATGTTTTGTAGCAGTAAGCAACTGCAAGCTTAGAATGTTTTTCATTTGTCCATTTGACGCATGATATTGGTCTCTGACTTTCGTCGCGAAACACGTTGGCGACTCGGATACCATACTTTTCTACAGGTTCCTGTTCAGCCATGGTAGCATAATATGTTTGATACATTTCAATGGCATTGTTTTGATCTGCATAGTGAAACAACGGCGTCGACAGATTTTGTACAGATTGTATATAATTATCTTCGTGCATAATTCTGCGGCGATGTCGTTGTACGTGATCTTCGTTGTTAGGGTTAACCTCTCGCGGCCAGCCACCTTCAGTGTGATTTACGTTTTGATCGTGGGTTCTTAATTGTGCCGTGTTAGTTTCATGTTCAGAAGCTGAATATGTTGCTTGTACCTCACGATGCACGGGATTCCGAAGTATGTATTGCTTTTGGTCATCTTTGTTAGGGTTGATAGAATCCAGCATACGGGCTGGCACCACCTGAAAGACAGGCTGCCTGCCGAAGTTACGTCGAACCTTTGTGTACTCATACGTCCACTTAACGTACGAAGACATTATCAAATTATTTTATTGCGTTATCTTGATAGATTGCTTTTTGCAACTGTCAAATGTATAGGAAAATCGAATCAGCAAGGCCATGGCGCAAAATGAATATTGATGACGGAATTAAACAATATGGAAACATCAAGTTATATGACTACAACGTCATGATCGTCTGGAAACATATGTGTCCTTGTTTGGTCGAGAAGTTGTTTTCTGCGACATTACTTCGTAATTTATTATGAGTCTTGATATCAAAGTAACTAAGAATGTTTTATTTTTCATTTAGATGTAAATAGTAGTTGCATTATTTGCGGTGCCGACCTTCAAAAATAGATTAATCAAGCCATGTTATTTTATAACGTCTTCAAGGGATTAGGAATGAAAACCGTTGGCTTCGTTTGTCGTGTTGTTTCTTGCACCTCCGGCTGTGGCTCGTACCAGGAAGTGTCGTAACCACATTGGTAAGGAGTTGTTATGCGCTTCCCATTAATATGCATCGAGTCCATATGGCAATAGCTGCTATGTGCGAGAGGTGAGACGACTCTCGATGTTACGCGGTTACGCCTTTATGCTGATTCAGTCTACTTATTCCAGTTTCAATATCGCTTGTTGTTTTATTAAACAATTATGAAACTAGAGAAGCGTGGCTTGCTATGTGCAATTTTTAATTACTTGGAAATATAATGGACATCAAGTACTGCATTGTACACAAGTACTTATTTCAAGAGTATTAAATGTTAGAGGGTTTTTTTCATGCGAAATAATGAATGAGGTATTTCATTAATTATTCATTTTGTACTTAAATAGTTCTGTTGAAACGGTATTCGCTATTACATATTTAGGTATATTTTACATAATGGATTCTAAACCAAATTTTAATTACCATGGTTTATTAAACATTTTTTTTTATAAGCTTGGGATAAATTAATACAGTGATGCAGTGTATTCTTTATTACGAAGGTAAATGCATTGCGAATATTATTATGCTCACTAACAATGTCAACGAACCCATAAAAAAAAAACTTCCTTACCATAAAAATGTAAACGTCTTCCATATCAGTATTGAACAATCACATATCTGTCACTTCACGTCATTATAATTTAGCTTATTCTGTATTGGTAACATAGATGGGTATCGATACACTGTCACGAATTGGCACAAGTCACAACACTCTTTTGCGTCACGATTAGAAATTCGAATTCGGTGCTTATAAAATGCGCGCGCGCCGTACGCTCGTACCAATGGACGTCTCAGCGGTGACTGGCGCGCGTGACGGCGACTAGCTCTGGAAGATTGGAAGTACGCAGAAAGAACTCAGGTTGTCAAGTACTACGACTGGTTTGGTTCAACCGTATCCCCATAATAAATTGATGTGTTGACTGATGACTATACTGCTAGCTAGAATGGTGTTGACAGTAACATCGACAGGTCGCGCCGAGCGCATGTGACCTCGCCCTTTTTCAACTTTCAATATTATGGTGAGCTAAGTTGACTCACAGATAACTTGAAATGTCAAGGATGGAAACAAAGGCAAACCTTAATTTAAGTACCTTAAAATAGACACCATTTTCTTTGTCTTGGTTTAAAAACAAGTTTTTGTTTCTTTGAACATTTAGGTACCTTCAGGAAATTATATCCCTTTAATGTTATGTGGGTAGGAACTAACTAAGGACAAGTAGGTAAAACGCTAAGTTTAAGTGTAGGAAAAAGTGTAGTACTATGTGGGGCGAAGTAATGACCGAGTCACGACACGACATTGCAACCCGTGGAAAGCGGCGAATACAACCGCGCACGTGGCCCACAGCGCTCCTGTTACTATTTAGTGTGTACTAAGCTTTATATTGGTTACAAAAGAGAACGTTTGCCGGTTGGTTGTCTTTGTAAAGGTTTCTTTTTATGCGTGTTTTATTAGTTTGTCCATGACTACATGAGGTGTTCTTATTTATAAGTCTATCCAAAAGCATTGTTGGCTATGATATTTAGAGAACTTAGATTGCTGCATCAGGATTAGGCCCTATACCACAAAAGTTTACAATTAGGTACCTACAAGTTACAATTTACAAATTTTTACAAGTTCCTATAAGTACCACAAATTCTAAGCCAAAATTGAAACGAAAAATCTTAACAAATATGTAAATTGTAGTGACAATTCCACAGTTTATACAATAGACCTCACGCTTTTAAAAATGCGAAACAATTGAAAGAAAATAGAAACAACAACAATAAACAATTGATAGTAAATTGTAACGATACACATTCGTAATTTCTGTGATATGCAGTTTAACAATTTTGTAGAATTATATACTTGTAAAGTTTTGTAGTATAGGGTCGCGAATGTGCTTATTTCGTAATCAAGGGTTAAAAATTGATAAAATGGCAGAGCAGAAAATCATTACACTAATAATGACGAACAAAGGCTAGATTGATATAGGTATTCCCTTTAAAGTTCACATTCTGAAACAGGTTTAACCCGATAGAGCTCTACCGTCACTGTAACATACCATAAGTAAACATACCTATGCACAATACATTAACTCTACATTAGTTTTATCGTAAAATGGAAACTATGAGGAAATCATTGTGTGACCGCGTTGTTCTAAACTGCACAAAAGATTTTGATGCGGTTTTCACCAACATTTAAAAAATATTAAACTTACATAAAAAGAAATATCGTCGTTTTTTCAAGTCTTAAAAACCGACTGGGTCACTCAGGGTGATGATCATACTTCATTTATTTTATCATTAGACAAACGGTTAACACCCTTAAGTGATATCAATAAAAATAATAATAAAAAATAACTCTAGAGAGCAGTTATTTCAACAATGTTACACAATAACTATCGTTATTTAGCTGTTATTTTTCTAATGCTAAAATAAATGGAGTATAGTTAAGTATATATGGTGGATATATATTATATTAGGTATATCCGTTGTTTGTATAACGTTATAATAAATAGAATATAATTTAAGTATGAACCGAAGTATGAAAAGAAGCTGTAGCTACATGAGCGAAGCTCAACGAACATATTTTCGTTCCCAGTGTGGCCTGTGCTTAGCAGGGTGTCAGCGTGAAAAGTTCCTAGTGTTCCCAGCTGAAAAGTACCTTTTTATGGCTATTGCTATAACCTACGAGATCGCGACTTTTCTTCTATTGAGCCAAACGCTTTAATGATAATTCAAAATAAAAGTTTTACTTATTAATAAAATTATAATAAATATATTTTCTTTTTTTTTCTACTATATTCCGACGATGTTTTTTACTACGCTGTATCGCAACCAACCTCAATAATAAAACCTAATGAATAAAATTATAACATCGTCATTAATTTTATAATTTTCATATTTCATAATAACTAACATTTGAAAAAGATTAATCCCTCACGCTTATATCGAAATGGCTCATGACTTATAAAAGGTTTGAACAAAAATGTTTTGGTCAAAAGTTAATTGGTATAATTGGTCATTAGTGTCTGAGAGCGACCGTTCCTTGAGTTGATTAGTAATTGACCCGGTGGGGACCTTGTGCTCCTAGCTCCACGGTGCCGTCTGTTATGAATATTAGGTTATCGCTGAGTACAACGTAGTCACAGGGTTAAATGTAGGAAGGGAATTTATACAGAACAAAATGATACTACCTACATTACTCTGTGAAATTACTAATGTGAAAATATTATAACGGGAACTTGTGTGACGTGCTCTCTCATTACATGTTATCGAGGTGCTTGTTGTTGTTGTTACTTAATTATCACATTTCTCAAAAATATTATAAGTAGGATATTTTCAGTCATACTTAGCTATGAAATCTAAACATTTCATCAGTCCGCTGAAAAGACAGTTGACAACACACCTTATCGCTTTACTCCTTAAGAATACATTTTTGGTCCCAAGTTCCTGACATTGCTGGTCTGTTTACAATATTATCAATTGTGACATTATTGAATTATAAAGAATCTGAGACCGTTTGAACCGCAATCATTGCGCATTAAATAATAGTCATAATCACGTCGTCCCATACATAATTAAAAGAGGCCGTGGCTACGATTGGTCACGTACAATCACTTGAAATATTACCTTTGCTCAATACGGTGGACGTCTATTACTGACATTTTTTTCCAGACGCATTGTGTAACGCTATGATGAATGGAAGATAAACGGGTTTCGTTTGTGGTTAAACGAAGCTTACACTTGCCCAGAAAATAGACAATAGGAGCTTGATATATCGACACATCGCAGCAGTCTTCATTTCGCACAAATGAATGAATTCTTTGTACATACAATGAACAATGGAGCGTGCCGGAGAACTGATGGAGATGATGAAAGCGTTTGTATATTGGTGAATAGCCTGTAGAGGCGTTTACTGAGAACAAAGTCACGGTCAGTGTGTTTGTGTGCGCGATTTCTGTTTATCAAACATTTCAGTAGAAAGCGTGCCTTAAAATAACAAGTCAGCAAATGTAAGCGATAATTTCATGTTATTGTGTTGAGTGCCTAAGGAATTGACTAATTGTTACGTAACCGGGTTGTTATAGTCTACACACAATTATTTATAAGGGACGTGTCTCCATACATGTGTGTGTACATGTTACGGAAAACATGGTCCCAGAATTTAGAGTATAAGGACGCTAAATCCGGGTAGAGTCATTACTGACCGGACGGGCAGTCAGTCGACTGATTGACCTTGTAGTCGTGTGATCCCCTCGTAATTGGGCCTTTGTAGCTGGTATACTCGGATCAATCCAATAACATGACCGCCTCACAGAGGTGCTCATTTTATGTTCCTTTGCTCTGCGTATATCGGGTTCTGGACACTTTGTTATGTGTTTGATATCGTGACGACGTAGCTGTTTGCTTTGGCACGAGTTTGGTGACAAAGATCGGATCTAGTTTGGCTTTTAAATATCACATTGCCAAAGTGAGAAGGAAAGTTGGACTTGGAAAAATTCAGGGAAACATCGATCCGTACAGGCTTAACGTAGGTACCTACAGGTTACACAAAAGAGAATGTAATTGGAAAACAGCACTGAAATAATTTATTTAGTTTGTAGTAATTTTCATAAGATTTATTATCTAAGTTTTTTTTTGTTTTTGTGCCAGTTGCTTAGTTACTATAAAGATAAAGTTGCAAAATTTAGCAGATTTTGTAAAAAGATTAGATGTTACAAAAACATTAGTGATTTCGCAATTACTCACATAAGTACATAACAAAATTACTTACGTGTAACGTATTTATGTACCTAGATAGTTTGTTAAGCGTTTCTCGTTTACGAAACCACGACAACGTCGGTAATATCTTCAGATTTGATACCACAACATCCCTGTGATTTATGCGAACTCGGGTATCCATTAATCATGTGTTGTCAATTGGAAAGCGACCCATTTTCGCGCGAAGGATATTTGTTTGGTTTTCTCCCACGATTTACTGAACGACGATGACTGAATACTTTTATCTGCATTTTTATTAAGATGAGAGTTCGAGAAGAGTGTTGACATTTACAAAAATCTATTTAGGTCAAATGCTTTCCATGTGAGTTTGCATTATTTAAGTGCGGTACTTTTTGTGTCACTACGGAACATCGAACATATCTGTAGCTAAAACTGAAACACGAATTGAAACACATTAATTGGGAAATGAAAATGCAGAATACTTTCACAGTTTACCTATAAATACGGATAATTTCGGATGCTAATGGCGCATATGCAGCTTTATAATGGCTTTAACTCAGCAATAGTTGAAACAAATGTGCTAATAATTGCGTAGTGTATCCAGTTCTGTATTTAATAACATTGGTAGTAAAGCGCAGTTAATTTAGCACCTTCTGTTTATTAATTAAAAGACATAAGAATAACATTATATTAATCCTTTAACTAAATCTACCAGAATACTAAAACCTCGTGCAAAATTTATTTCAGCATGTACCATTAATAATAATACAGCTACCCGCCATAAAAGCGGTAACATGTGTTGTTACTTGCACTATATCACATACGTCGTTTCATTATGAAACACATTTACTTCGTAATAACATAACACACGTGGCAAAATGACGAAAAAAAAAAGCAATGAACAGATTTTCTGCCAGAGATTTTTTTACAAGAGGGTAACCCAAATGTCGTGGCCGTGGTGTCTGTTTCTCTGTTGGTTTAATCTTATAGTTAGTTTGAACTAAACATAGTTTCCAAATCTGGATGTGATTTATGTTTGCAGAGCTGTTGTCTACACAGGAAATCTAAGCGCCAGCTATGAAGCATCTATTTATTACTGTTCTGTTCTCTGTCGCGTAAAGCGTAAACAATTTACTACGTGTTTGCGTCGCAAACGCAAGGCAAAGCGTCAGGGGTCATTGTCAAGTGTAGTTACGTTTGTTCAAGATCGAAACTGCACTATCGGAAGTGTCGGGGATCGGTCGGCTTACTATCAGATTTATCGCCGCGATCGGGAGCCGAGCGCTTCCCCCGTACAAGAGTGCCAGCGACCCGTGAATTTTATTGTTTCCCCTCGTACGATTCTGTACAAAGTTTTGTGTTCACACGTAATGCACGGGACGATTCGGTAAGCCGATATTCATTTCGTGACTTTAGAACACAGCGTATAAACTTCAATTTCGTTGGATTTAAAGAAAGAAAAATGCGTTTATTATCATTAAAACAGAAAAATACATAATATATTTAATTTAAGTGTTTCTTTGTTATTTTAGGTACATTCGAAGAGAAAAGCCTCGAGATCTGATTCGTCACAGGCGTTGGTTTGATTTACCAGAGTTACTCGTAATTAGATTAGTTCTGTAACCATACTGTAATTTGCAGAAACGTATTAGGTATAACGCCTTGCATAGGACATTTTTTTTCAGAACATGATTCTAACTAGATCAAGCAGCAGGCTTACTCATTCCAAAATCTTAAAAGCAAATGATCAAATAAATGATGATGAGGTACCGGAGATTCCATAACAATTCAGAAGTTTTTGTCAGCCAAATCAAAGAATAACTATTTGCTATGCTAACTGTTATGTAATTTAACATCATGAATGCATCATTATCTTCAATACAGACACGTAATTCGTACATATCTAGTTGTTATTACCTACACGAGTAACAAAAGAGTCGTTGATAGCAGTTCATTGCTCGGCGCTCGCGACTCCGCCGCAGGCCAAATGGCTGTAGTAACAATTGAGGAAGTATTTTGCATTGCTAGGAACTAAGGCCGTATTCTGCCATCGAAAACAGTTCCATATAAAACTATGCATTTGAACGCGCCGTTGCCGTCGACGCCCGCTGCCCGCTGCCGCGGACGCCGAGGCCGCTGAGAGCTCAATGCTGGAATGGAGGATAATATTCAAATATACTACACTAGAAGTGTTAGAGAACGCAAATTCGTGCAACCACCAGTAAAAAATTACTATGGCAAAAGAACCAATAAGTATCTGACCCCTACACTGTTCAATAGTATCGACTGGCTGAGAAGAGATAATACTGTAATCAGTAGGCGAGCATTGGGCAATAGATTAAAGACTGAACTGCTGGATGAAATGGTCGCAACATGTGACAATAATTAATCGATTGAGGGACACTGAACTGCGTCCATTTAAACTATCTATAACTACCTACTTAGATGTGTAATTAGATTGTATAGACCAAACGAGCGCTAATCCTGCCGACAAACTGTCACGCAGTTTGGCAGGTTTATAAAATGTACCTATGCAAGTGTTTGGTCCAAAATTAATGTTTTTTTTTTATTTTTTTTATTAGATTTCTTATTGAGCATTTTCTCATACTAAAATAGTATGAATGCATTTAAATGCAGATAATTTTAATACGCTTTGTGCCTTACGAGTGAGGTCGAGTTTAAGCATGTATAATCAGCAAAATGTTCCCCCTGCTGGAGCACAGGCCTCCACTCTTCGAGAGAGATGGGCTGTAATCTACCACGCCGGCCCAGTGGCGCGGGTTGGTAGTTGTCATATATATTCGAATTTTTGGTTCTAGGACGTGCCGGTTTCCTCAAGATGTTTTTCTTCACCGTTTTGAGAGCAGTGGTGATGAAATTATTTCGATCCAGGACCTACGAACTCGTCATTCGGGGCCGTCACCACTGAGCCGCCACTACTCTGCGAGTAATAGTTGCAAGATGATGGTGGTTGAAAATGATAATAAACGCTTTGCAGTGACAGCTTGCGAGATCTCGTATATGTGTTGATTTGTAATAATATTACAGATATTCATTATACTATTATCATAATACCGCGTAATGCGTATGTGCTATGTCAATGACACTGTTGTCGTTAACATTACGTATGACTGTACCTAAGTATTTATTAAGTTATTAGGTATACCTAATCGTATTAAAATATCATTTCAAACATCTTGTTTAGTTTAAGTGTAGCAAATAGCACCGGTTACCAGGAGAAAATGGCAACGGAAAACATGAGATAATGGCAGGAAAAACAAGAAGCATTTGTAAGAATTTAGGCAACCAGACTTAAAAATAGATCCCACTAAATACATTTCATGCAAAGTAAGTTGCCGAGACTTACAAAACGCTTTCAATGGTAAAAAGGTTATCAGATGTAATGTAAAGCCAAGCCCCTAAAGACAAGGCCTAACTCTACAAACCTTACATTTTGGTCAAAATGTACGGCTCGGCCGTTTCGCGGTCGTCGCACAGACACTCTTATGGGCTTATGGTAAGTCAATAGTCTTTAACTTTTATGTCATGCAATATTTCAATGGGTCGGCCAAGCCGTACATTTTGACCAAGATGTAAGGTTTGTAGAGTTTGTAGAAAATTTTGAGTGCTCTAGAGGTTTTGATGAATGAGTGGGCGAGTGAGTCGATCAGTCTGTATTAATGGAATCCAAAGAATATTAAAGCAAATGAAACTTTGTATGTTTTATAAGTCTGCTAACTACATCTTAACCTTTAACTCTATATTATTATTATTATTATCCAGCCCGTAGCTATGAGGGTTTGAAAATACGACGAAACGCTTCGAGAAAAGGTAGGTAGTGCTCCTGCTTTTTGTTTTTGGCTTGTCTTGGCGGCAGTGACACGGTGTTGTCCCCACCGCAGATGCCAATCAAAAGCTCGATTAAAAACCTATGCACGGTTGCACACAGCAGTACCATTAAGACAGTGTTCGGAGACAAACAAAAGCTACATCAAAGGACCTTCTTTTCCATCAAAATAGGGTGTCAAAGTGCAAATAATCGCATAATATGCCCATCACGAACAGTGTCACCTTCGCATAGGGAGACCCTCTTTGACTCATTCCTTCTAATGGACTTCAGATTTAGAAAAGGGAATAATAGCAAATGTACGGGGATGTACTAGAAACGTGATTTATTACGCTTATATGAATAATACATTGCCTACGGGGATGGATGTATCCATCATAGCCCACGTAATGTTGTTTGTGCACACGAACGAGATCGTTACTCGATAATACAAATTAGTTTCAATGATTCGACTGTCATTGCATGTGATGTAACATTAATCATGCTAATGGTGGAACTGGTTTTGTATCGCTGAACTAGGTTCCCTTAAAAACACCCATCGTTATTGGTTAAAACTACTATGAATGTCGTACAATTAATCAGCTATCTAATTGCGTAAAACCTTTTCGTAAACGATTCCGACTAATCTGTTTCATTTTGACAGTTCAACAGCATTCATTGCGTTATTTACGTTATTGAGCAGATATTTTATTCGAACTTATGAAGCAATGGATTAGCAATCTGTTTCAAACCGATCCAGATTGTGATAGATCGTGTATTACGCAATTAGGGTGCAGGAGTTTGGAGGAGGCTCACGATATAATATACCTATGATATGATCCATATTAGATATTAATATTTTAATCAGAATACAAAGATGACTTAAATGTTTTCGTACCGTGAAAGAAAATATTCCGATTAGAGTTAAACAGTTAATGAGTATTCAAATTCAAAACAAGTTCTAGTATTAACTAGAATTGCAAGCAAATAAAGTACTGTACGTTTAGGTACCTACTTAGGTATATTTGTACCTGTTTTTATTATTATTCACACAAACAAAATCCTAGATCTTCAGCACAAGGTACAAAGCTAATTAAAAGTAATTAAGATTTGCACATGTGTGTGCGGCGTCGGATAAAAAACGTTTACACAAACTGCCCGCTGTTAATGAAAAATGTTTGCTCTTTAGTCTGCGAGGAATGTGAGAATTCGTTCCTGCATATTGTGAGAGAAAATGAATGATTAAAACTCAGTACCTACTCGCCTTTGTCTGTCGAAGTATTCTGTTTGCAGTTCAACAATATATTGTTCAAGTAGGACCACTAGTGCATCCGTAGTGCTGTTTCGATGTCAATAAAGTAATGAAAAAAGTAAATAATAATATCGAAAATAATGGAATGGATTTATCGATGGCACTGTCGATATCGGTAAATAATAAGTACCGATCAGAATATCGCAAAGTACATATTATCGATAATAATTCATGTTCGATAATTATCAACCATTTAACATATCAGTTGTTTAATTAATTGATGTTATAATTAGTAATACGACTTATTGTAATAACAATGAATATGAATGTTATGGGTTGGTAGATATTGTTTTATCAATACAAATACAATAGGTACTCTAGCGGAAAATAATTTTTCAGTTGAAAAACATTTTACTTAACAATGACACTACCTACCTAATGACCTACCTGATATTTCGTTTAATGAGTAATTCGATTCTTACAGCGAATACTTCCTCCCACCCAATCTAATTTGTATCGATTTAAAGTATCTCGTAGGTATGTTTCGATTCAGCACTATGCGCACGTTCCTATCTCGATATTAGCTAACGTTAGTGTTTCAATTATCATGATGCAAGTATCTACATATGTGCTTATAGCGTATCACCTGAATGCATACCGGATTATATGCCAGAGGCATTAGGCAGGCAGGTATTAAGTTTCAATTGCGATTTTGTTTGTGTTTTAAGTAGAGGAAAAACATCTAGGAATATTGAATTACTCAATGATGTTATGAATGTGTTTGTCATACACGATTAGAAGCATTTAACATACCTAAATACGTGAGCTGTTATTCAAATTATATTTTATTGCAAAGACTGTTGTACAGCGAATTTAAATCGAATCGAATTTAACTAGACAATATTTTCCCACAGATCACCTGGTAAGTACAACGTTACGTTTTAATTCGATTTTATTGTTTTATTTTCTCTCAATACCTCGATGGTCGAGCATCTTCGCCAGCAACAAAAAAGCATTCCCTTAACCAGTTCTTCCGAAACCCGTTAGTAGTATTTTTTCGTTCTTCTTCTAGTCTGTGTTTAAAAATAGAACGTGGAACGGTCCACAAAGCACACGTGTGTTCCAGCCATTAGTTCCCGGTATCGCTGGTCGGGAATGTATTGCGCTGAGTTGCGCCCTAAATCTACCGGCAAACGATTTAATTGTTCGGTGTATGGGATTGTTCCTTATGAAATGCTTTGCTTTGGAGTTATATGAACGGTACACTTTGGGTTGGTATTTGTAGATTATTTTTAGATGTTCGAAGTATCTATGAGTCGAATTTTATGATAGTTTTTTTATAGATTTAGTGTGAGCCGTGTCAAATCTGGCTTGGCGAACCGAAATGCTGTTGGAGTCTTACCTACTTTCTTTTGAAATATCAAACTTTTTGGACCTACTTTACATCAAACTATGTTAGAGCCACCTTGAGCAGCAGTAACAAATTGAGCTACTTTTATGAACAATCGCGGTATAATTCCATATTTAATCAAATTCTCCATGCTGTACCTAAGGCACGAAGTTTACATTAAAACTGCACGAACTGAAGGCGATTACTGTGGGCAGGGTACAGTTCTGGCCATCGTTCTCCACTGTCCACTGTCTAGGCTGCTATATTTGGGAATTGGACCGCGCCGCCACCAAGTTTATCAATGTGTATTGGAGCGTGGGATTGTTTTCGAACGTTGCCTCTGCCGTGGAATGCAAACTTGTGCCTTGTGCCCTACTTGATGGCCAATTACCCGTCGGTTACCATCATGGACAATGTTTAAAAAAAAAATTGCATTACTTTTAGTTTTGATTATTTTGTTGGGTTTTGTCCGTACCTCAAGAGGAAAAAGTGGAACCCTAATAGGATCTCTTCGTTTTCCGCCCGTCTGTCTGTCCAGACCCTTTTTCTCAGGAACGCGTGGAGGTTTCAAGTTAAAATTAATATCAAAGTTCGAAAATCGTTAACTTGCAGTTTTATACAGACACAATTAAACACCACGCCTTGTTTCCCCGAAGGTGTAGGTAGAGGTGTACCCATAGTAAGTACACCCACATTTCGCCAGTTGTGTTTAAGTCCCATGTAATAGGGGGAAAGTCTATTCCCATCAACCGGGCACGAACACAGACTTGCTTGAAAAAAAAAATGCGATGACAAACTTACATTTGCAGTTGGAGAATTAACCGTGACGTTTATGATGTATGGGAGAACATTTTTTCAACTAAAAAGTTAAGTTTGTACTTGGGATAAATTCATCCCACTATGGAACCCTTCATTGTGCGTGCTGTGACACGCACTTGCCCGGTTTTTTTTTGTGGATTCAAACTTACTACGTGTAATTGTGTATACCTAGGAAATGGCTGATATTTCAGTATCCCGGCTCATTTTGTCACTAATCATACAGCCAGAAGAAGGGGAATATTTAAATGTAGGTAAGTATTATAATTATTACAAGATGATACCTACCAGTACCAGCAACTTGGAAGTGAGCACGAAGATTTTTTAAACATAAAAGTAATATGGATTTTCTCAAAACACCATTCTGCACAGGAATTACATGGAGGTACACAGCTTTGGGAGCCATGATCACATTCCAATTAACTATATTGTAATGATGTTTCATAAGCAGGATGAAACGTAATTGGTACGTTATATCCGCTGTTTGGAAGGTACTTTAATTACTGGCATAATAATATAGGCGTAGCAAACAAAGACCAATTAATAAATCAGTATATTATTATGAGCGTAGTATAATTGTATGTAACGGCTGTACTATAATTTAGGCACTTCGGTACCTAATACTAAAGGTTAGGTACTAAATTAATTTATGAACCTGACGCTTCGTCTTCAGTTTTGACATAATTATTATTCTCACGGTAATGATGGTGTGCAATAATTACTAGGTATAATATTTGGTTAGTACATTTATCTACGGGTAACTGATATTGTTATATTATGTTTGGCAATTTCTGCTTGTGGAGAGTTTAGCTGGTTAATGGTGCGGTACGAGACTTTACGGCGACACCTGCAGAGATTTACTGTGCATAGATAAAGTTAAGCCAAAAAGTAGCATACCTACAGGAGAACGTCATGTTTAAGTTCCAGTATTACTTCCAGTATTAATGTGAAATGGCAGTTTGTAGTAAGTAGGCAAGTGTGATTGCTAAAATGAGCTTAAAACAAATCCTAACTAATATCGAAAGTGAGTTTGTTTATTTGTTTCTTACACTTTCACGCTAAAACGGCTGAACGGATTTGGATGAAATTTGGCATATGGGTAGACCATGACCTGGGTTATGACATAGGATACTTTTATCTCGATATTCACACCGGATCGAGACTTATGCGGATGTAACCGCGGGGTGCAGCTAGTAAATAATAATAATCATAAATTCAATACTACAAAAAGTACAAACAGTTTGGACTCACCTGCAGAAAATTTCAACTGAAAAATATACCCAAGTCCAGCCCCTGCGTGTTGTGGCAAAAATTCCAAAATATTGGCTGGCTAAAACCAGTTGATAGAATTACGGAGGCAGTAACAGTGTTATGTTACGCTACGAGACTTGGCCGCCTCGTCTCGAGGTGACGACACCTGGGGCAGAGACGAATTCCACCGCGGAATACTAATGCACCCTCGTGGTTCCTTTGGTTTTTACGCACTTAATTAGAATTGTAATAGATCGAACAGTATCAAGATGCCGTGAGCATAGTAATTAGGAAATTATACTTGCATGAAAGATTCTGGTGGAAGGTGAAGGCGAAGGAAATTATGTTGTTTTGAGGACGAAATGATAATAAACATAAGATGGTTTGACTATTTCAAATTAGTATATTATGACTATGATTTACGGTGAAGATGCACATACTTTGTAAGTCACGAGCTGGTGAACACGTTATTTTGCATTTGTATGAGAATACTAAGAACAGGCTATTGCCCCTAATGCGGCTGTTTTTATGATTATTATCTTAAGGATGTTGAAAAGACACTGATTTTATAATAGAAGCAACACTTAATTTTATTTATTTCAATGTGATGTATAATTGCGTAACATGAAACATACTTGAGCGTAAGTAAATAATATTATGTGCGCTTCGCTGGCGGGATAAACACACAATTGTTCAAATTAAACACACTAGATGGACAGTTAATGATTAATATTACGTTAATAAACAGCTCTATTTGTGCAATCCATTATCCAGAAAGTGCGCCACGTCGACGCGTTTTGTTTTATCGTAGTACCTTCATGTTCAGTTAGTCCGGCGCTGAAAATAAAAGGATGCAGAATTTGTCGAGTCGCGGTCATAAATATCCGAAAGCGACAGCCGGGTCCGCCATTTTCCTGTTGACAAAATCACACCCACAATACATTCAAACTTGTCTAAAGTTTCCATTGTTTATTGCTCTTCCGCAGATTGTAAGTGGAGATCTGTGCACCCTTTTAATTCAATTAGATACATTTTCTATTTGTGCTAATGGACGTGACTGTGCCTTTTCAGGTTAAAGTAATGGGAAGTAAGAAGAAACTTGTGCCAATTGTGAAGAGTTCTATTATCGCTGTCACGATAGGTATACGTTGAACGATTCCAGTCTACGATGTCGCGTCGTGGTTTCTCGTCTCGTGAATTGATAGCGTCCATTGAAGTGTCGGGACATCGAGAGCGCCTTGAAAAGAAAATAATCTTGATGAAACGTCTCGCTATAAAAAGAGAACGTCTCCGTTGTCGACGCCTCACGCTTTCGTTGAAATAAACCGGGACACGCCACGACAAAGCTGAAAACTTTATTTTCATACTAAGCCTCGGAACCGTTATTGTCTTTGTTAATAACCTCACTTGAGTATCCCCCTCGGAAAATTCTCGCTAATGACTTTTCTTTTGATAGAATTAAATTATTTGCAAGAAAAATATTTTTGTATTTCTGTTCTTCAAACGTGTTTGGGTAAATAAATATATCCTAACATGAGTGATTGGCTTATGTGAAATAGGATAGGATTCAATTCTGTTATTTGTCCCTCAAATATGTATTAATTGAGAATTGACAATATGCCAACGTAAATAACAATTATTTTAATAAAATATTTACATATTATAATGGCTTCGCTTGGAGTTTTTCAGATTTAATATAGTTACAGAAATATTTTACGGTGGTTTTATGAAATACGACGATGAAATTTAATAAAAACCTTTGCTGGATTTATGAATGTAGATGGTATACCTAGTTATGATATTTGCTTGGTATATTTGAAAGTGAAACAGTGATGAAGCGTGTTCGCATTCTAATTGTAAAATGAATATGTTTATCTGCACTCATGCATTTCCTCATTAGAGTGGAGTCGAAACAAATGACATTTTGCAGAAAGTCGTCGAGATGCAAATGCTTGGCCAGGTACATGCGACACAAAGTAGGAAGTCTTGCAAACTGCTCTCGTTAAGTAGTTCATACATAGACGTACCTATTTGTTCCCAACTCGCGATAAAGTTTAGCCGAAAGTTTTGCGATATTCATCTTTAACTCGGCGGATAACTTTCAGTGGAACTTCATAGATCATGGGATACGTTTAGTGACTTTCATATTGTTATTGAATTATGATGATAGGCGCAGTTGTGTCAACATGCTGAAGTCGTAATGAAGAAGTTTTATTTGTTGTTTTTTTTTTACTTGTGTATTTATCTTTACGCTTAGTAGATGCAAATTATTCTTAGCTAGTTTTAGATGTATCTACATAATTATGTATACTACAGTAGGGACATACTGTTTTACAGCAAAACTAAAAAATTAACTAGGTATATTATTACTGTTTCGGAGCAAACATTTTCAAAATTCTCAAATATTTTCCAAGGATAGTGACGAATGAATGCACAACAACAAGATAGTTTATAATAGAATGGATGTTATAAAATATCTAACCCAACATTCAAATAACAAGTCATAATCATAAACCCAGCCAGACAGGAAAAAGTAATTGCTTGGCTTACAATTATACAATAAATGTCCAGTGGGCGCTTAGAAAGGGACATGATGACTGCGGGTCAAGTGGCTTGATTGTCAGGATTAAGTCCTGGGTGCGACTTGAGAGATATTGCTACACTTGTAGGTACGTATCATTATGATCGTCGCGAATGTTGTCACTCAAGATGATTGCTTAGGGTCTCGTTGTAGCTAAGAATACTAGGAAGATTTAAGTATTGGCCAGCCAAAAGTTAAATCACAGAAAAGAGCTGTTTTTTTTAATGCACCAAAAATTTTTACGCGTCTTTTCCTTGCGTTGAAATTTTTAGTGCATTGAAAAAAAAACTGAATCATGTACTGAAAATCCATGGTCAGTTTGTGCGTCGATGCATGTCGCTACCACCCTGTATGTTTATAGCCTATCTATAAGCACATTTTTGGTGTCTACCCGGTCAACGATTTTTAATTCTAATTGATTTTTAAATTTGTTTGGAATCGAAACACAGCTGTCTATGTTCTAATAAAAAAAAAATGGTAGAATAATATGAACTGAATCAAGTCTATTTCACAATCTTATTTTGTGAATAATATATAAATAAATAATACGTAAATAAATGGGCTTATCTTTTTAAATTTATTGTACCACGTAAAAGTTATTGTATTTTATGAATTCTGCAAACGCTGGTGCCAACGCAACGGTGATATACCTTCTGCAAATGGTGTAAGATTTTTCGTCTAATGGTACGTATTGTACCTTTCTTGCTGATCGTCGTGTCACCTCTAGACGTTTGTGCTTTGACGAAGCCGTTCATCAGGATCGAGTTATTTCAAACTATCACACTCAATTATTAGGTTCGTCTTTATTTGATAATAACAATAAATTATTACGTGTTCAAGTGGTGAATCTGCATTTTTATTTCGCTACAGTAGATACCTACTATTATATACGTATCAAAAGCCAGGTGGAGAATGATGATGCAACGTGAGATTGTTCTAGATTTCTAGAAGCTATTGATTTTGGGTGGGACGCTTTGGTAGTGTTTAAAAATTTACCGACATCGAAGTTTGACTCCCAAGCCGGTTAGTTGCCGATTGAAACTGGCGTAGGCATTGTGTAGAAATAGTTATTGACATAGCCAAGCTGCGAGACTCATCAGGAGTATCACGTCACCTAGAGACTATAGTTTGACCGAAACCGCAGTACCGCGCCTTAGGAATGCACGGCGAGGCAGGGGGCGGAAGGCCGTGAGCGTTGACGAATGAGCGGCCTGCACTGCTCTCCATCTCGCCGCGCAGATACCTATGGCGCGGTACCAGCAGTTTTGGTCAAACTATAGGAGCCCGTGACTTCAAGGGTTCCGTCTTTGGTTCCGTATATTAAGTATTTGTCCACCCTGCAGGCTCTTCATCCTTTTTTTTTTTAGAAATGCTTTTAGCTAACTAACGAATTTAAAAAGTATGGCTAATATTCACGTGAATAAATCTTTTCGGAAATAACCTTTTTGTTAACCGTGCAAAGCCTCAAGCCTCTTCAATGTTAAATTGAACCCGTTTACAGTGTCGGTAATCCCCTATGTGAATATAGCAACACCGTCAGCAATACAATACTGGAATACAAAATAGATAGGAATTTAGCGGCTAACAGTATTACGTATTTAGGTACCAAGGTACCTAGGTTATGTGTGTTGTGGTATGCATCCTTTGTGGTTGACCTATTCGGCACTGGGCCAAACACGTACACAATTTACTTAGCCGCGGTCCCACCTACACCGTGATTTGAATACACTTTAAACTTTAAAATATGTCTACGTGTTCTGTTACAGAATTGCAGTCACCACTTTGTGAAAAAATACGTCTGCCTCGATGTAAGTAGTGTGTGCGTGACTTACATATTAATTACAGTTACTCTTCGTTCAAGATGATTTGGAAAAGAAAATGTTAATGTTGTATCTATTTCTTATTTATTTGATTTGTTACAGAAGTAGGTTTCATGAAAATATAAATTCCTTTGGATATAAAGTTTTATTTGGATAAAAGGAGCACATAAACCTAGCAAAAACAAAAAAAAAAGTTTATCTAGTAAGCGCCGATGACTTTTATTTTACCTATCAACTAACACGTTTCGTGGACTGCCTATGTGGTCAAGTAGTCATAAGCGCTACTGCCGAGTATGAAGTTCTGGGCTCGATTCCCAGGTCGGGTAAAGTGTTATTAGGTTTTTCCCTTAGACATTTGTCAGTAGTAGCCCGGAGTCTGAATTTTCCCGGTTGATGGCAGTAGGCTCGCCCCTATTACATGGGACATACACACATATCTGGCGAAATGCGGGTGTACTATAGGTAAACCTCTGCCTAACTCTTCGGGGATTACAGGCGTGATGTTATGTATGTGTTCCACTTACATTACTTCATGGTTGGTAAGATGAGGCACCCACGTTAAAGAAAAAGATTATCCTTTCATAATATCGGTTACGATTAAAACATCCAATAGAATTTTCCTCACAAAAACCCAAACAAACTTTTCCCGATCCTTTTTTTCGAGCCCGAATTGGCAGATTAGTAAAGTTATCCTTCAAAGAGTATCTAACGCATACAGGGATCCGAATTCATGATATCAAACTTAGTTCGATACAACTAAAGTTGTTGCAAATATCTAAGTAAATTCGTTGCGTGTTAGTTTTCAACCCCTGCAGCAATGCTGTGAAAGTAAAAGTAAGGGGACTTTGAGTTTCTCTTCCCTTTATACTTTTTGCTGTTATACTCGCTACGAAAAGTTTAAGGGGTGATGACACTCGTTATATCATAACATGGCAACCCTGCTGAGCATGGGGTCCCAATTAACGGCCCCGGAATCCAACCTTATAATTAAAGGTTATAAGGTAAAGTGCCGCACTCGTTATAACTATTTATTTAAAACCTCATGCTAATGATTTTGAATACTTACTTAGGTACCACTAACATACGGCATTATGACTTTTTTTGTCGGCAAAACAATTCAGCTTTTCCATTTCTTAAATTGACCCCTGAAAGTTTTTCGAAACACGTAAATAAAATAACCCTTTCACTTTAAAAATACGAGGTGTAAGATCAATCGGAATTAGGGTCATATTTATTTGCACAGTGTGTCAGTATATTTTGAAGTCGCATTAGACTAACGCGAGAAGGGTGGCAGTAAGCGACCCGAGTCGTTATAATGAGATGCAACTAAAATTAAGTATAAAAATAAACATGTATGCTTGCATGTAGAATAACCTATTAAAACTTAGCAAGTATAGTTTGGCAGCTTAACTTGGTAAGTAGTTAGGTAAGTAAAGTGCATTGCAGTGACTGTAGGGAAATTGCGACTTCGAGAAAATTGCAGGTGAAAACTAATAAGCAAATGTTTTAAGTGTTACTAAAATTCATTTTAGTTAAATTCAGACTTATATAAACTGCTGTAAGTACAATTACTCATAGCGTATAAGTTAGAAAAATTAAATAAGCAGTATAAACATAACATTTTTCATGGTGAACAATTTTCCTTGTACGTTTAATGAATTCTAAATGGTAGGACACGCAAAATTATTCTTGATTCAGCATAAACAATAAAATTTGAAGGGTTGAAATCATTTAATAAGGCAAATATATAACTTAAGTCAGGCGATGCTGCGTCGGGCGGAGCATGGAGTTATGCTAACGAACTGCTATTATGTTTCACCCTCGTGTCACTGTGTGAAGGTTTTGCACTCTCGACCGAGTTACCGCGGGGGTTGTTTCAGAAAATCATGTGTTGCTTTGGGGAAAAGCTGGCAGTTTGAACACGCGCGGCGACGGGAACAGACGCGTCGGGCTCGCGGGCGGGCCAACTACGAACAATATTCCGATATCACCGCGCCAGCTTATCTAGGTCGATGAACAATAACACCGGGGTGTAAATTATAAAACAAAAACATTAACCGTGACGTCACCTCACGACAATTGTTCATAGAAACACAGTGATCGCCAAAAGTTTATGAACGTTTCCCGTAAGCGTTAATGGATAGTAATGTTTTTCTGATATTTGGAATGACTAAAATAAGTAAGTATAAGTATTAATTAGTAGTTACGATTCCATAAGGAAGAGAACAACTTTTTATGATTGACGAAAATGGAAAACTTTTCTGATGAGATTTGTTGTTGGCAAATTTGTTAATTAAAGTTGACTGTCTTGTTGACTTGTCCGTTTGTTTCTTTAACAAGGTCCGTTAGTATTATATGGCTATTTATACATAAGTGAGTAATACCTATAGGAAACCGTAATTATACCTATATATGTAAGCTACAATTATATAAACGAATAATACACTTAATAGTTCATAAATAGCAATGAGGCAATTTCGAAAAACATTCACGAAATCATAACATTTTATTAACTTTAATCAGTGAATCTAATTAGATTTCATTTGTATACAGAGTGGAGATTTAGTGCCCTGCATCCGTCAATGGGGTGATTCTATACGTCATACTGAACAACTTTCGCTATGAAACTCATACAGGTATAAGATTCGTAAAAAAACAAAAAACATCGTGGATCGAAATAGTCTGTCTACTGTTGTATGGGCATTATATATTTTTTCACGAATTGGATATGAGTTTCACGGTGAAAGTTGTTTAGTATGGCGGGTAGAAATCGCCCTCTTGACGGATGCAGGTGTCTTAGTCGCCACCCTGTATATTATGAACGAATACAAAATATAAAAATACGATAAACCACCACCTATATAGATACTCGATTACATAATTGAATACGATAAAAATATGCCCGTTGATTCGATAAACTTCCACTGAATTAACTACTAACTATTCCAGTTATTAAAAATACATTTATATGTAATAAACTTACAAAAATAATTATCATGTCCTGCAATGCATCACCTCCTGCATATGCAATCGTTACGCCGACATCAAACTACTTCTAAGTTACTGCATCACGTGGCCTCTACTTCTACCAACACGTGATATTAGCCACTAGCTTCTGCCCGCGACTTCGTCCGCGTGAAATTTCGACTCCGGACCCACCGCGTCGCATCCCATCGCCCGCCCATCCGCGTTATAACGTACTGTGCTATTACATCGTTTCCGCTAAGCGTTCTTTCTGACGTGTTTTTCTTTTTGCTCGGCTCCTAAGAGTCGTAGCGTGATGTTAAATAGTCTTCCTCAAGAATTGAGCTATCAAATGAAAATAGATTTTTTAAATTCCAACGGCCAGTTTCATAGAGATTAGAGCGTTCAAACAAAAAAACAAACTCATGTATGGATATAGATTTGTAGCTAAGTAAAGATAATTATACATTTTTAGCTCTCGCATAGATAAAGATTTGTAGCTTTTTTCTTGTTGAAAATATGTGGTCACAACCTAAGTAAATAAATAAATCTGCCTAGAATTTTCCCAACTATGTTGAGGTCGGTTTCCAGTCTAACTTAACGCAGCTAAATAAATAATATAATGGAAAAAAAAATGATACGACACCTACAACGATTGGTCGTTGCAACATCGACACACAGAGGTAGATTTTATTAGATATGAAATAACATGCGAGGTGAGACATCGGTAATGCAAGTTCTATAATTATTGTTAAGTTAGCTCGTTTATTGAATAAATAGTCAAAAGGATATCCCTTTTAAATAACAAACCTTTTTAGCTATAATCATCATTTCTGTCAGATTTATGGACACCAACCCCGTTTAAGTTCCGGTTAATCTAGTATAGTGGCTATAATGTCTATAATATGGATACCGTGAAAGAAGCTCTTAGGTGTAGGTTTTTCATGTTCCTGAACAGAAAGCTTATAATACAAAACAGTATGTTAGCACCAGATATCGTTTCTGTGCACGGTAACAAACAGTGTCCAGAGATTCTAAAGCAATTAAACTGATTTAGCGCTCGGATTGCTTCGCCCGCCACAGTTGACAAGGAATTTTAACTTGAAAAGTGTATCAGACGGAATTGCGAGCCAAATTGCCGCAACTATCTAGTCGGATGCCTCAATTAAGAAAACCCTGTGTATTTGGTAGATTTACTGCTTCATTTTTGCATGTTTTCGGAATTAGAAGTCTGGGATACCGGTTGTGTTCTTTTAGAAGCTTGAGCTTGATTTCGTATTTAAAAAAAATACTATACTACGATATTTGATTGTTTAGCGTAACGTCACTTACCTCGGAAAGTCTTTTTTGTTCGATAAATAAATAAATACTGGGTTCATATACAAAATGAGATATCTCACATTATAACAGTATTGTTACATCATCGGGGGCTATTTAAGTTCCTCAAACTACCTGTCCATGCGTTGATTGAGTATATCGATAGGTGAAACATACGAGTCCTATATTAAACCTCACGGACAACTTTGACAACGGACGGACTCGGTTCGCAATTAGAGAGGACTCACCCTCCCAACATTTACATTTTAATTTAAATTTCAAACTGACGAGATTCAAGATAAATTGGGCTGCGTATTTAGCGCAATAATTCGAGCCCGGCGCCGACTCGCGGTCTCCAAATTAAGGAGCCGGATAATTGTTTGCGTTATAATTAATAATTGACATTAATATCGTGAACTCGCAACGTGTTTGGGTAAACGTTGGATTATAAACCCGACCTGCGCTGCCGTTAAACTTATTTAGGTGCGTAATTGAATAAACGTATACGGCAGCATCGAAAGCGGCATGTTGCCAAAATGTTTTACTATAATTTTTCATTCATTTCTACAGGTAAATAAACGCTGTTGGGCACATGACTTGTAATGTTGATCTAGCAGCATTCGTTTGTTCCTCAGAACTACTCTGCTAGATCATAATTACCACTCAGCATTCGAAGTGACTTTGTTTTGTAGCCACACACAGTCTGGTGAACAACTGAAAACGTACTTTAAAAGTCCGTCGAAAATATTCCGTTGTTGTTTGAATGAAAAAGCTATTTGGTCACAACAAAGATTCCGGGGAATTCCAGTTTATAGCGGTGTATGTTAAAATATAGTAATAATTTAAGTAAAATATTGTGATTGGTGGATTTATCATATATTGCATGTTCACCACATTGTGGCTGCATCGGATGTCAAAGGTGACCGCGATGATCGACATTCAGTTATAAACTACGCGACTCTTGTCGAATAAATTTTGATTAATCTACCGTCATCATTTTATGTCATGGGGATGTAAATCATGTTTCGTTTTTGAAATATTAGAGTAAAATGATATAAATACAACAGATTTAGACGAAAGTACCTGTCTAATCATAAAAACAAAACCTGATGAAAATTAATAACCATAATTCACCGATAAAAAAGTATCACAAAATCACGAACTCCGATTGCGCTTCGGCATCGACATTGATATACGAATGTAACATTCGATTCGTTAGTGGAAAAAGGAAAATAATGCAAAATGCGGAGGATTGGAGAGAATGGTTCTCATAGGCGGATAACAAAAGGAATGCAATGGGGATATCGTTTGATGGTCGTAGCGAGTCGTAGCGAGTCGTAGCGCGTAGCACGGCTCCGAACACGCTCCAACTATTGTGTTTTGATTGCTTGCCAGCGGCCTTTTATTGATTAGGTCGTAGAACCTGAACATAAGCAACATATTTGTAAACAAGATCTTTTAATTACCACCCATTTTGTATGTTAAATACATACATAATTAACGTAGCGTATTTTGGCGTAGAGCTTCTACGGAGGCACAGATTTCATGAATTTAATTTCACTTACCTCTTGTGAAAATATTTAAATGTTAATTGCGGGAGTACCCTTTCATCTCGTTTATCCAAACTTTGTAAGGGGATTTGTTTACAATGTCCTTAATGATGCTCAGTGTTGCGATAAAAGCTTTGTAATGACCGTTTAATTCATAATTCCTATTATCTATGTCATACTGATTGCAGGTCATATTTCGTGATGAAACTTAATAATAAAAGCGTATATTTCTTGAGGTTTAAGGCGACGGAAGCGGGCTCAATAAATTATTATGTGTCGCCTTTTGAACGCGTAATAAAATATAGCCTCCATTATCAGAAGATATTGTAATTTTTTCATCTGTTCGCTTTATTTTATTTGCATTTCAACACGTAGATGTAAAATTAACATTCGTAGCATATTATTGGTACATTATGTTTGGTTACCAAGCGTTCAGTGAGGGAAAATACAAACGTGATGTATTTGTTTTAATGTTCAATGTATGAGATGTAGACAAGCGTAAATCATAATATTTTAGCTTTTGTGTATTCACATAAATACATATTAAATATTTATCTGGAAAATCCCAATACTTTCCTACCGTTTTGTAAACATTTTGTAATATTTTTATTATAATAAAATACGGGATTCGGAAACATCCGAAGCCAGTAAATTACAAAATTGGACCAAAAAATTGGATATTAATATACAATTATCGGTCGGAACATAAAACGTTTGAGCGCGGCGCGTGTCCGCATAGATTCCGGTTCGTTTCGATCCCTTCTTGAATATTAAGTTTGCCCATTACGCCAGTCGGTAATTCGAAAGCGTTTAGAGCGCTCCCCACAACGAATTTATTACTTAATATCACTTTGACCCGACGCCTGGCACTTATTATGAATCTACTGAAAGTAGCAAATATATGTACAAGGCTATATTGGAATTTTTAAATTGAAAGTTTGATTAAATTTATGTTTAAGCAACATTTTATATCGGGCTATCCCGCGGTATATTTTAAGTAATTGGGGACCAGCACTCTCTGCGATCATTACGCATCACCAAATGGTGATGATCTCAATTTTCAGTCAGTCAACTTTACCGTTGTGGCTCTGAGATATTTACTATAAGGTATGTCTACACATGGAGACTCACCATACATAATATTTAGGCGTAATTTAATTTATATCGCTTTGATACAGCAAATAGCTACCATATCCCGCTCTGTTTACTTGTCTACGTAAATATTGCAATACGAAATGGATATGGATTGATACGTAACATTCATAAAAGTATAGCGCGACAATATTGAATTCAAACGTTACTGAATCTTTAGTGTCATATCCAATACCTTTACGGGCACAAAGCATACATACATACATAACTTATATATTATATACAAATGTAACCAAGTTTTTTTTTGTATTCCCGTAAAAGTTTTTCTCCTACTTTTTTGCTCTCATTGGTGGAATTTGATGAAGTCTTTACGAGGATAACGGAATGGAAGTGAAATAGTTTCTTTAGGTATTGCTTCCCCACATTGTTGGAATGCGAACATCTGTGGGCTTCCAAATATTTTATCTCTGAAGTTCAGCGCGAAAGAAAGAAAGTATGAATAATTAATTATTCACTCGCGGTTCAACACACGAGTGACATTTAGAAACACCTGTCTATTCCCCCGGGCCCGAATACATGGCGTTATTATTTAATGAAGTTTCAAATGGAATGGATATTCTTGAAATCATTTGGAAAGCAATCTCGACGTGTACGATAGAGCTAGCATTAATTTTTTATTTGCTGGAAAAATGTTGCTGTAATATTTAGATTCTGTGAATATGTTTTTACATACGAATATTCAAATGAGAAAATATACATTCAAATTAAACTTTATTATTTGACCTGACTGATATTATTATGAAAATATAATTATTGGCTAGTCATTTTTTACTGGAGGTTAAAAGCCGCTTTTCACACTTTTATATGTTTATGTTAACCCAGACCCAACGTATGTTTTTCAAGCCTTCTTTTATTTTACCGATGAATTTAATCATTTATCTAGTTTAGGTAATAAGGGAGGCTACAAGCAGCAGATAATTGCGTTCGTATTATTGTTTCAAAAGATTTCATCAAAAGAATTTCCTGAGAACGCCACCTAACAAGCGTACTTAATGATCAAGGGATACCCTTCCTAGCTGACGAAAACTCAAAAGACAAACGAATAAGGTCGAACAAAGAAATCGCTTTTACTCCGTTTTCCTTAAATATTTCCGTATATCGTGTAGGCATTACCTATGTATGGGTATGTAAACCCGTATAAATTCCTTTAACGGCGTATGAATCAAGTGTTTTTACTTTCGACGGAAAGGTAGGCACATGCGTGTTGGCTTGAGAAATATTTGATTGTGGACTTTCCCCACCTGTACCTTTATACATTTTAATTTATTTAATGAAGAAGGCATTTTTTCCATAATACTTGAACGTTACCAATCAGTAAAAAAGTGAGGAATATGGATTGAATGTTTGAAACCTTCTCCTTTGTAATTGATACATGTTCCATTAACTTTTGGGTTTGTTGGCAGCTTGCTTCGTGCCAATCAGTGGCGTTACCGTGGATTGTCAGACTAGGTCCATCACACTTTAGGGATTTCGTTGAAATTCACTATAGCGTTAACAAACCTCCTCCTTTCCATTTTCAATGTTTGTTGATGTTGTTGATGTCTTTCGGCAGCCATGTGCTTATAACGTGATAATGCGAAAATAATATGTGGGCTGCATGTTATCATTATCGTGACAAGATGACGAATTGGTACGCGAAGCAATGCGAAATTGTTTATATGCCAAATGGCTTTCAGCAGTGTCAAGCTGCGTTGGTTACTTCCTTTTGCGCCACATTACCCGCACACATAGGGCGATGGGTGATTACCCTGCGTTTAGTTTACAAGAGAAAGTTTCACGATAAAAGTCTATCGCTGGCGGTAAAGTTGGCGCTCGCAGCAGGCTGATCGCGCCGCCACAAGTAATCCACAAACGACGCCCCAGGGATCACAACTCCAAAAATAAATTATGTCGGATTTAATTGCAATTATGCCCACTGACCGCAATGATCATCTGATGAAATCACAGCCTATAAAATACTCTACGAAACTTTTAACAAGTTCTGTTTTAATATCGTCGCGAAAGCTTTCTTATAATTGTTTTTTCTGCTTTACGACTAGTGAACTCGTGCAGAAACAGAATCGCGAACTCGAATTCCAGCCTAGTATTTGTAGAACTACATAATGCATTTAAACCATTCGGCGAGATTTATTTGCGTCGAAGAGAAAACATTGAAGTGTTTTCCAATAGAATTTAATTAAACTAACAACCATTTACAAAATAACATGACGCGGTAAAA
Source organism: Eupsilia transversa (assembly GCA_914767815.1). Lineage (NCBI taxonomy): Eukaryota > Metazoa > Arthropoda > Insecta > Lepidoptera > Noctuidae > Eupsilia > Eupsilia transversa. The sequence continues at coordinate 8,518,701 of OU611880.1, forward strand.
GTTTTGATAGTAACTCCGACTATTGATTTTTCAAAGGCTATCACGGGCAGGAGCTTCGCGCTCCTGGATTTGATAAACTGAGGATTTATTAATGAAACAGAAAGCACGTTAATCTCTGTCCAGAGCACGGATCTGCTAAATGGGCCTTGAAATTTTAGCTCCGCGTTTTTTACGTGGATAGAGAGCTGGCAAAATAAAGATAATGGCTTTTGTTTTAGTTATTATACAGATTTATGAGGGCTTATACTTTAATTTTTTTAAAGATATCGGTGTCGTTGGCTTTTGTGTTATGAAAATTTAATATTGTTTTCGCTGTTATTGATAGGATTTTCTTCTTTGAAGAGGATACTTTGTTTGTTCGTTATACGTAGCAATTTCGAATATTAAAATATTGCCAATGTTAAAACATTTTTTGCATAATATATAATTTCAGATATAAACATTTGAGCGTATGAATAAAAAGCTGTATATTACAATATTATACGCAAACATCAAATTGAGTTTCGCGATAAGAAATAAATGAATGCACATTAATTTTCAGTACTTACTTTAGTTTTATATTGAATTTCGTTTGTAATTCATCGGCATACAATCATCAAGAAATACGTAAAATACGAATTTTCGTTAATTAAAGTGAATATTTTCGCTATATTGTTCGTTTGTCGGGCAATGTCGAGGACTTGTAGGCGTGCTTCACGTCGCCCGTCTGACATTTCAATTATCGGCAGATGTTTCAGCTGTCTGTCATGTACTACGTCAAGCGACGGTGACACTATCATCATAATATTCTATACCAGAGATCATTCATTTTCCAGATAGAAAAATGTGCGAAAGAAAAGTTGTGAAGGTATAAAAATCCGAGCAAGGTGATTTACCTATTCTTATTAACGTAAGTTGTACGTTCTTAATGTAATTCAAATAAAGTTGAAATTCATATTATGAACAACTGTCACGCTGATGGTCTCACTTCAATGTTCCTCACGTTCTCTACGGAAATATAAAAATATAAAATCAATGTTCTGTAGCATAACAATGATACGACGAAAGAAATAGTCTAAAAACAACTAGCTCTTCCTCAATCCGCTCACCTAATTCATTTGACGGAGAAGGGTAGGTGCATTGATTTAATATTATGTCAATGGGTAGGTGTCTAATTGTTATTTTCAGCCATAATTTAAGTACTGTGTTCGTACTATGGTAGTGATGGTGATTGCGCAAAAGAAAAACCGTTTGGTGTTTAAATCAAATTATAATAAATTTTCGATCAAATTAATCACACACTTCACTAGCACTTCACACACTGCGGGCACACAGCACAACTATACGGAACGCGCGACAGTTTCTAAACATACTCTGCTTATCCCCGGTCCAGCGTTATGTTGTAGACTGTATCGAACGCCGCTACGCGGCGCTGGCGCCCCGATTAGTCAAATCACTGACGTATTTCCGACACATACATATAAGAGAGTATGAACTAGGTGAGCGGATTTTTGAAAAATACAATAGAGAAGGATTTTTATAAAGTAGATATTTTTTGGACTAGATAACGCAATTTATGAACTCAGAACTAAACTGCGATGATAATTATATATTATACCCCCTCTGCTTGGTGCAGAAAGAGTACTGAGAAAATCGATATGAAAATCATTTTCATATCGATATCCTTTAGTAACGTGTCTATTATTATCGAAACAATATGCATACGAATACCTATAGATAAACGTGAAACAGCTTTCTGTGTTTGTTCATCGCGAATATTAAAAATTAGCACATGGTGCTATTACACAGTAATCCTAGGCCCATATCTCAGAGTAGATGAGTATTATGATAATGACGTCGAATGAAACAATATTTTCATATTCACATCAAAATCAATTCGATGTCAATATGAAAATATTGTGCTCCTCAAAATCTGTTACGAAGAAACCAAGTTTGAGATATTTGCCACCCTACATTTGATATATGGCACTAATTTAATTCAGATAACTATGTAGAACTATTCTCATATACAATATAAGGCACTTTAACCCGTACACAGACGAAAGGGGTCAATATGGCCTGTTTAATTCAATGTTTCGTAGTTTGCGTTACCGAGAACACACCACCGGTATCCGTGGTACGTAAACTTAGATAATACCTGCTTACCTATTCCACGTCAAGACTAATTAATAATGGAACGTTGTACAGTGTAAAAGCCTGTTTAATTAAATTTGTCTGCGTCGTATATTTGAAAGGAGAACGATTAACATCTTGAAAGCGTGCGGTGACGAACACGGTTCACATCAGCATAATCTGAGCGCGCTTCGACGCCAATATTCGAGTGAGAGGATAGTATGCAATTTATGGATGGTTAATCGAGTGAGGAGCAATATATTTGAAAACCGATAAAATAAAAGTGCTTAGAACATAGTCATAAAATACTCGTAAGAGCGATGTTATGCGATGTTGAAGTTGTGGTTAGCTTTCCATTTGTACTCATTTTGAAATTATAGTATCAATTTAAGCAGCATATTTTATGGATAGTTGACGAAATTAAATATATCTTTAAAGCAACTAAGTTTGTATGAGAAGGATAAACAGTCACTAAAAATGGTTAATTCAACGTATACTTGAATACAATACCAGCTAGCTATAAATAGCAGAATAATAACGGTTTTGAATTTGAAGACACCGGTTTTACCAGAGCCGTCGGCATTGGGCCGGGTACACATCAGTCACGCTAAGCCTCACTTGTACGATGCTATCACTACAATCCCTTACTATGTGCCGACAGCCCATATGTTCACGTAATTTGTCTTACGCAAGCAACTGTCTCCCTTTTGTATACCATTCTTAATGGCTTTTGATAATGGTTTAATTAAAATGTCTATAAAATTATTGCTTAAGCCGAGTTCTTTAATTATATTTAAATGTTTTTGTTCTGGTGAGGATCGATCACGTCACACGGAAAACGATGACGGTGACAGTACGTTTAAAACCCGGCCAAGTGCGTGTTGGACCACGCACAATGAAGGGTTCCGTAGTTGTAATGAATTTATCCCAAGCACAAACTTAACAGGTAGTTGAAAAACATGTTCTCCCATACATTCCAACTACAAATGTAAGTTTGTGCGCACAATAATGAGAGATTTACCAGGTTATTTTAAGACCATAATAAAGGTTTCGTTTTTTCATTCGAATTTATACTATTAGTATCGAAGTATGGATAAGAGTCGAAACTCACAGTGTAATATTTTCATTATGGTAACTCGGCTGGCTGTAGTCTACACAGGTGGAGAGTATAAAAGTCTGTTTTCCGTCTGTATAAAAGCTCATAAGCTCATAAAACAGTACATAATGCAGACAGAAGGTTCCCTTCACTCACGAGACATTATCGCATCATAAATTCTTTCACGAGGCAGACGGAAAGAAAACGAGCCACTTTGACATATTCCCGTTCATTCCACCAGTTTTATGCTATAAAATACAAAAGAAAATATGTATAATACAAATATATTTATATGAAGTTGGGTTGAGTGGCAACTGAACTGTGAAACGACCGGCACACAATTTTTTTAGAGACTTCGAAGTTCGACGAAATATTAAATTAACGTCGTCTTTCCTATTCAGTTCTGTAAGTAAACATTTGCACGTAACACGGTCGCCACTTCATTTGCACGAACGGTAAGTCTCTGGAAGTGTCTCGGGCGCAGTTTATTTTTCTCAGTGAATGCGCCATCGCCAGTGTTTTGTTTTCTGGAGCGTCCTCCGCTCGATTAGTCGTTTCCTTTTTATTCACAGACACGTGCGGAACCAGATGCTATCGATGTACTTCGACTGTTTATATACAGTTCCTATTGCTTTTGTCTTCATTTGAAGTTGTATTTGTACTCGAAATAAAAACATTCTTTGAATTGAATTGAAAGTGATTTCAACAAAAGAAAAACACTTTATTATTTGAAAGAAATTAAATTTGAATCTGTTTCGCTTTTAATTTAGCAAAATTACGTTTTAATTGAAGTTTAATTATAATTTACAAAAATAAGAGAAATTAGGGCAAACAAAAATTCTAAAAATTAAAACTGATGAATGTGGAGCAGTGGGAATGAAAAAGTGAGCCACTTAACTAGTTTAAACTAGTTCCTAGAAAGATTAAGCTCATTAAGTGAGTGTGCAGACGCGGGTAGTGTACAGGAGCGTACGAAAGGGTTAACCACGTCAAACAGTTGTGTCCACAACTTTTATTAGACAAGTTTCGCGGCGCACTCTCGTGATAAATATACTCTGAACATTAATGGTGAAATATTTGTAAACTAATCATCAATCTGGCATTTGTTGTGACGTCAAGTAATGTGTTGTTTAACTTTTAAATTGGTAATTATTATCAACCCGGTTAATGCAAATCGTAGGCTACACAAGAAAAGCTTTTATTCATCATCAAAAAATAAGCTACTTATTTTTTTACAATATATTCTAAAAATAACTAGGTAATCTATTAAAAATACGTACACACAAATCCATAACATACCTACCAACACCAAACTTAATTTACTAAATTGCTTTATCATTCCATCGGTCGTTCGGAACGTTTTGTCAATAATCGTTTACGTCATTAGCAACTGTGTTTTATATTCAAAACGTTCCCTCCGTCAAAGAAGGAAAGAAAATGGCCTGTGAAATACTGGCCATCGTACCGATCGATGTGTACTCACAATGGAATCTTTTTAATATAAAAATGAGATTCTTTTTTAAATTTTTTCATGTCGAAGCATTCACTGGAAGAGATATTAAATATTTTCAGCGTACATTCACATGTTATAGACATTTATCGATAAATTTATTTTTTCGTAGCACTTTCGTAGACACTGCTACGAAATTAGCCACTGGTTCTATTTCTGCTTGTATTTCGTCCAATAATATTACGTATCTAGCTGTTTATTAAGACCCTGTTTAAGTATACGCATAAAACATGCTAGATAATACATAATCTTGGTAAACCAATAGTTGTTGTGGTCAGGTGGCTGCTGCTACGCCTGAAACCGCAAAATTAACCGCATAATCGTAAATTTCGGAATTGGTGAACTCGAGAGAGAACCGTGAAATTACTATGTAGAAGAAATTCTAGTAATTATGTTTATGAGATTCTCTGACATTAAAATAATTACAGCTCTTCAGTGTTACTTACCTCATAATCAGAGAGTTATTCACAAAGTATACGCATTGTCTGCTCAATAGAGAACAATTAGGATTCCCTTGCCACCCTTGCCACCCCTGTTTCCACACCCCACACGTCGGGCGGAAAAGGGACTTTTTCTTTTTATTGTCCGTTAATTGCTCTGATTGGTGCGACGGAACGAAATAAAGCCGCATTCGTGGGGATTTGTAGGCTCGCCCGCGTTCAAACGTAGCAGCCTCTAATTTAGACTTGATTGTAAAACGGCTCCGAGCACTTTTGCTGTTTGTATTTTCTATTTTATTTATTTTTTACTTTTATTGAAATTACAGTATTCTTGGACTTGATCGAAGAAACAGATGAAAGAGGAATCGAAAAGTTATTCCGTTGTAATCGAATTCAGAATTGGGTGTACTTTCCGCTCCGGATAAAATGTTAAATAGGGGAACGCTGAAAAGATAAGAGCTATCCATATATGTATTACATTCTGTTTTTCTGTACTTTATCAACTTGATCATTCATCAAGTGACCGCAGGGGCACTAAACTAATTAACAGTATTGCTGCAGAACGAATCTTCTCACTTCACTCCGAATTAATCGTTTAGGGAGCACCCTCATTGCATTGCGGAGTAGACAAGAACAACTACAAGAACTCTAATCTATTGTAGTTGAAACTGAGGAACAAAGCGCTGCGACAGTGCCAGAGAGTTATTCCGATCTAAGGCTGTTAGTTCATTGCAAGTGGCTAATGGCTGAGGTGAGTGCCTACCTACGCGTAGGTACTCGTAATTTAGTTTCCTGCTGACGTAATATTCATATATGTGAGTGGGTTTACGGCGATGAATTTGTTACTAGGGTCGATTCCGAGTATATCATCTAAGAGTTATTATTCTTGAGAGAGCAGTAAACATAATAGTACAGATATCTTTGGAGGAAAGCAATCGCTGGGTATTATAAGATTTATATCCGATGTGAGTTTTATCGAAAAACCCGGGGATTAGAAGCGTGACGTGAGTTGGTGGGCTTATAATACTTACTGAATAAAAATGAGATTAGAATCCAGTATCCGAGTTACGTATCCCTCCGATACAAAAATAAAATGGTTATGCGAATAAATGCTTTGTTGTGATCTATACTTTAATATTATAAACATGCGAAAGTACCTCTGTTTGGTACCGTTTCACGCCTAAAACGGTAATAAACAGCCAAAAAAAAATTCGGTATCCTGGAACCTGGAAAAAGACATAGCTACTTATCATCCTGGGTGCCAGGTCTACTAGTTTACAAACGTTACAATGGTCTCTACATTGTGAGTTATTGACAGATTTTGTATGGCAAATCTGTCAAAAACTCACAATGGAGAGACCATTGTAACGTTTATAAATTAGTGGACTTAGGCCCTGGACGTTTGTATAAACATTATGAACACGCAGACGAAGTCGCAGACAACTGGAGATAGTCAGATATATTTTATTGATCGGGCAATGCCGCGTACTGATACTTTCTCTGGTGTTAAGCTCAAACCTAGATATGTAACAGTGTTTAAAGGTAAAGCTATAACCGCAAACTGACTGGCTGTCACCTGGGAGACGATAGCAAGAATAACGACACTCCATGCTCTGTGTTTGTGCAAAGTACAAGTACAGGGCTCTAATGATCAGTGTGTTTGCGCTAGGGAATATGTTTCTACGACATTAATAATTCTATTATTACGTCATTACAATTTTCAGTCCTTGTTTGACTAATTGCTTAGTAAAATATGATTGCCTTTGTAGATGTGATTACAAAGCTAACGTTAAAATTGGTACTTTTAAAAATTACTTTCAGAAGCATTAAAAGGTACCAATTTTAACGTTAGCATTGTAATATGCTAACGTTAAAATTGGTACCTTTAAATGCTTCTGAAAGTAATTTGCAAACGTTCTCCACCTAATTGTCTAAAAATACTAACAATAAGCTAGGGCCTTGACTCTTACGATAGGTAGAGGAGGACCCCCTTATTGAATGTATTTGTATGAGTTTATTAAATCAAGCAGGCACGTAAATAATACACGTACATAATACATTATGAAAACGTACATAGGTAACATTCCTGTGAATACACAATAAGTTTTCTCATTCGACTGAGTAATCGAACGATTGAGAAGAAATATTATCGACGGAGGCTCGTAAGTCGCAACCCTTTGAACGTAAAAGTTTTTTTATTCCATTACTAAAACGCTGTAACTCTATCGTCGCCTCGATTTATTGAAAAGAAAGCGACAATGTCCTACAGATTTCTTGAACATTCATGGATATGAAGGTTTTATGAATAAGGCGGGTAGGTAGAATACCTACTGAAAGAAGATATGCTAAGAATAAGTACCTAACCTTAAATCTGTATAGAAACTTTATTCAAGCTCGCAGTAACATTACGTGATAATTATCATGAAGCAACCTAATTAGAATCACTTTAAGAAAACGTTGACATCTCAGGGTCCAGCTTTTCCTGTTATATATTTATAAAGACGGCGACTCAGATCTTTCCCTAGCACGAAAAGGATCTTTCTTAGTTTTATAATTTACCTACTAGCTATTGCCCGCGATTTCGTCTGAGTGTGTTTTGTAAGTATTTCAAAATTTAGAATGCTAAGTCCACGATGAAAAGTAGTGTATGTCCTCTTCCAGGCCCAGGGTTACCTATCTGTAAATTAATAAATTTTCATAACGATCGATTCAGTTGTGAAAAAGTAAAAGACTGGCATAGTTACTTTCGCATTTATAATATTATATAAGTATGGCTTCAATGTAGTTTTCTTATAATTCTGTTTTTATAAACTTGCCGAGACACGCTGTGTACTTATACTATTCGCGTTGTGCCGACAAGGGAGTTGGATTTACGGTCGGGAGGCAATGAGCCGACCATTCAGAGTGGCGTGGCCAGCCTTCATTTTGCATGATATTAAACTGGGAAAATAAAAAAGTTGATATAAAGGGAAACTTGGTCGGGGAATTATCATGAAAAGCGGAGGTGCTGCAACGATGCCTAGGTAACTTCGAGTGACGGTTTTTAGTTTATTTTCCCGGTGTAATATTTAGTACATGATAAATTTTATTGATGAAACCATTCAGTCACTTTTAGTGTAGCCTCAAAATGAGAAAATATTTGTCGCCAGGAGGGTATTAGGTGACGTTAGCGTCTTAAGGTCTGCATTTTTTTTATTACATTTGTTGTATACTTACTTATAATTCCAGATTTAAATATTTTGGTCGCGTTTTAGTTACAATTAAAATGAAGGATGTTTTGGCTCTTTGTAAAAGAGAAGCCAAATATTCCAAACGAAAACCACCATATAAATATTTCGTGTTAGGTAGCTACTAATGATGGACTTTCTAATTTAAAATCAGAATTTGTCTCTGTTCCACCCGGCACAGTGGCATTTCATTAGACGAAGTAGAACTATTCGTTCATGTTGTAGAATTAATCAGTGGTCGGCGTTGAGTCTCCACTATCTTTCTACACGTCACCGCTTGAATTATACCGATATTGCATTTTATTTACATTCTTTATTATCACGCCTGTTTAATAAAAGTACGTGAGTAGTAAGTCACTACAAAACGTAAGTAACGTTTTTATAAAGAGTTTTTTTTTCAATTGATAACCTTACAGATTAATTCTAGGTACAATAGGCCGCAAGTCAGGGGTAACAAAACCAATATAAGCTGGTTTCTTATTCTATTGAAACTCCGTCTTACGCTAGGTCAGCTCAAAGTCAAAATGTCACCACTGATTTGTGGCTTACTGTACAAAATTCGTGCACTTTTTTAACGTTAGGTAATCGAAAACAGTTTATTGAAGCCGTCCCTCAGTTTTCTCTTTCACGTTTAGGTAAATAAATTCAATAAATTCCAGAATTTCAGATAGATATCATCCGTAGACAAGAGAAATCACAAGATTTCAGCTTAGTTACCAAAGTTATTTGTTGTTACCTAAAGTAACCAACTAACCACAGATAATTTAGCAAGGAATATAATACTCCTTGAGGTTCCTTCGGCTACCATCGTCGTTCCTTAGGTACCAAACTGTTTGCTTTTATAGTTTATCTTAGTGAACTGACTTTACTTAAATGGCTTTCGGTACGAAAATCGATTTGCTTGGTATAGGTACGTGGGTCTGATTCGATTTAGAATATATATATATATAATATAGAGCTCATAATCACTCGGTTAGACGTATCAATATATAAATAGTTAATTGGCAGTTGGTCGTGACTTCGGTCTTGTCAGTATTTTCAAAGTTTTATTTATTTTAAATTAAACGCCTGAAGTTAGTGATGTATTAATTAAAAGTTTTAATTAATACATCATTAATTTGAAGCTTGGCTCTACACTAAGGACTTAATTTTAATGCATTTCAGTGCTAGTTAATTACGATTCCTTCATTGAATTAAAGGCACTATTCATTTCCACACCGTTTTCACCACCGAAGCTTGGATTATTATGGAAGTAATCTCATTGCTTTATTACATCAAGGTCTTCCTAATGAGCGAGTATCAAAGATACCAAGCTTCTAAAGTAAAACATAATAAGTATAGATCGCGCACCAACACTAATGAACTATGAAGTTCATTCATAATCTACGAAAGAAAATACACCATGAAAGATGATGATACTATAATAGGTACTATGCGCTTCTAGAAAAGGCTTAAAATCTAAGCTATATTTTCACATCACAGTTTAGGTTCTTTTATTACTCAGAAATATATAAAATAAGACGTGCATTAGGTATGAATTATATAAACATAAAATACACACACTAATACAAAGTACCGAAGAGCATAATATTCGACAAATTAAAACAATAAAAACTTAAAGAGAAATTTAAAAGAAAAAAAAAACACAATATTTTAGAAGAAGATATATGACATACTGAATCAACATTAACAATTAATAAAACTAACAAAATTGTCTGGACAGGAAAAAAATATTTACATAATAATCCTGATAAGTAGGCAGGTTATAGAGTCCACAATTCGGCAGCCCCGTTCACTCTACTCTAATTTGAAGATAGTAATCGCGTTTGAGATACGAGTCGAGCGGCGCTGCGTGATTTACTAGTGTTGTCGCCTTAGTTAACGAGGGAAACTTTTTGCGCGCAGACTACACGAGAATAAATTAGCTAAATTGTACTGTCAACTGATCCGCCTGTTAGTACGCGCCTTTATAATGGTCTCTATAACTTAGTAATGTAGGAGTTGATCAAATTAACAATAGAGACGGAAGACTGGCTAGATTTTAGAAATTAGAACGCGTTCTTGATTTGTGAAAAGTTTGGTACATACAATACAAATAGAAAATTGAAATGGTTTAAAAAAAAAAAAAAGTTTACATATCAAATGAATCCTCTACGATGATGTTAGGTTCCAGGAAATGATTACGTCATCGGCAAGACGTGGCTTCTTTTTATCAACGCAAATGGACATAATTATTTCACTTGAAACTGTATTAGTACTATACGAAAAAAACGAGCCATAAACTCAAAATACCCCATGGCTCCTCGGGCAAATAAGTAAATAACAATATCAGTTTAGCTACTATCGAGCCTTCACAGTTCAAAACTCTAAACAGGGATACTCAAAGCTAACATGATTCCCAGCAATATAAAAACATTACAATTCTGTATTGCCAATAACGTCTAACTTGGCGCACGGTTCACGGAATCAGACACGTTTAATCGCTCAACTATCAAAAGCTTGTTCAGGTCACTAACTCCTAGTTCTGAATTGAAGACGTTCGAACTGAAATCGAGGGTAAAAGCGGCACTGGGGAGCTCAAGATGGCGAACTGGTTGACCTAATAGTGAATGGATGAACGAACGAAGGAGCGATGTGACGTTCAGACCAATGTTATATCCATTCGTGAATGTCAACGTTTTAATCGAATTGAGTTCGGATGCAAGCTAGTTAACTTCATTTTTATTAATGTCAGCTTTTAACTTATCTTGCAATTTGTTCTAAGTAGTGATTGTGGAAATTAGTTAAGCGTTGTTTAATTTAGGTACGGCGGTACCTAATTCTAACTAGGTACCTAAAATGGGAGCTGCTTGGAAACTTAAAGTTGCGAACAATGTCTGGCAGAGCTTACCTATTGGATGAAATGTTTTATAAACACACATACGCTGTTAAGAATAAAATTGTAAAACAGAGTTTTAGTTGCTCAGTCAAAGTTAAAAGAGAACCCGGTATATACCTAGGTACGCCAAACTCAGACAATAAACAAGTTCTGGCTAAAGCAAACTTACACCAACTTCTTTTCATAATATCGTGGCACACTAGCTATAAATTTTATTATAACTTCTTATGCTTGAAACAGACCATATATTTCACGAAAGAATACGGCCAAAGCAAACTTGTGTGAGTATAATCATTAATTCAAGTCCCCAACTGTGCTAAAGTTGGCACAAGTGAAGCTTGCCAATACAATTTGTAAGTCGTGTCAGGTGCTAAAAACTCCGGAGCACCGGGCCGAAACGAACTAGACAGTAAATCTGGATAAATTCAATCTGAGCAAGTTCTACTTGCAGTAAGCTCGGACTAACTTTTGTGCTTGGATTTGTATCTACTTCGTAATTAATACTAAAGTACTGTAATCATGACTGTAACTCACTTACTAAATATTTTCTCATACAACTTGCTAATTGAGTTCCGAGATGGAAGCTTGGAATATTAACACGATAAATGTTGGTAGGTACGTTTCAGGAAAAAAGAAATTGTTTTGCTGTAGAGTATTTATTTTCCGAAATGAAACATCAATTAGTTCAACTAAATCGAAATTGGTTTTGTAATTATTGAAATAAAGTTTTATTTACTTACGTTAATAATTTTAGCATTTCAGGAATAAAAGTGGATCTAACATACATATTATGGTAGTTTGTTATTTTGTGGATTAATGTACTGTTACATGTTTCGAGAGTTAGGTTCAGTTTCATCTTTAGTCAAGTTTAACTAACGCCTGCTTTCATAGTGCGGCACAACGCTATTGTGCGCCTTGAGAATTACTGCGAGCAATTTGGTGACATTAATAAAGCTACAGGCGTTCTTCATGTAAGTTCATTCATTTGGGTCGTTTTAAGAAAAAGTTTCAAGTTAATTTTACACAAAGGACCCATTTTTTTCTTGCGACTAAGCCTACTATATGACGATGTAAGCCTACCCTTGCCAACCACACGGTCAACTTATTTGAAATATGATGGCCTTCATTATTTTCCCATATATGTACTACACCATTAACATTGGTACTTACAACAGAACTACAAAGCATATACTTGATCGATATCAACACGGGAGGTTAAAATACGAATCTCGGAACGGAACGCTTTCATTTTTTTCGCCAGAGCGGCAACGTCACAAGGAACGTTAGCTAACGCTGTTTTCGTTACTCATTTCTTTGAAAGTCTGATACCACAAAGGCACAGATAAAATCGGCAGCCAGTTATCGGTTCGGAGGCGTGCGATCTTTTGTACCCTCAAAAAGGATTTGTGAAGCTATCGAACCGTATTGCACCTATAGACGGTCCTTTTAGGTAATTCGATCGGCTTATTGCTTATTTTAGAAGATTATTTAGCTAGCTTGTCTCTGGTTTTATTTTCGTTGGAATATGTAGTGAGTCGTAGATGGCTTTTTAAGCTGGATTTGAAAATAGATTACTGCCTCGGCCTCGTTGATCTAGTGGCTACTGCTGATCACGAGGTCCTGGGTTTGATTCCCGGGTCGGGCAAACTGTTATTGGATTTTTCCATCTTGAATTTTTCAGTAGCAGCCCGGAGTCTGGATATGTGCCCGATTGATGGCAATAGGCTCACCCCCTATTATATGGGGCAACAAACATAACCGCGAAATGTGGATGTATACCTACTGTAAGTACACCTCTGCTAAAACTTCGGGGTATACAGGCTTGATGTTATATTATGAAAATAGATTAAAGTTTCATTTTTGACAAAGAAAAATTTGCATTCAAATCAAATAATTTAATAGTTTGCAAACATTGGTAATAAAACAGCACACACACACAAAACGACACAACACAACAACAACAGTCACATTTAATTTTACATCTTAACTTAAATAATTTTACTGCTGAATATGGGTTGCCCTATAGAACCTGCAAGGAAAGATGTCGAAACGATAATATATCCCCATAATCCCATACCCATAATCACTGAATTACACAGGCGAACGGAGATCACATTATAACGCTTGTGTTATCTGGTGGATGTTACTGGCCATAATCCATCTGGTAACACAATTATATGAGACGGCTTGACCCATGGGGCAAGAGGGGTGAAACATTCGTAGGCAGAAGCACCGTGAAACGAGGTTACAAAATTAAAATAATTGTGTAAATGGAGATATTGACTGGAGGAACTGGTGAATCAAAACAATTGACGGAAACAAGCCATAAAAGAGAAAGAAGCGTTTGCGATGCAGGTATCGATGATAAAAATACCTTTAAAATAAATGTAACGGTTGTCTTTCATGAAAGCGTTGTCTAAAATTTAACTTAGCACATATATCCACTATTCGTTGATACGATAAACACATGAAAAGTGCTTTTACTATTTTCGAGCGGATTCTCAGTTGTTTTTGCTGCGAAAGAAAGGTAGAGAATTAGGAGCAAAGGGGTGTGGGACGGCGGCTGTAAATCCCGAAGGGTCTACTTTAGTGAGCGTCTTTAGCCATACCGACTCGTTCTTACTCGCAGATGAATTTAGAGACCTCGGTTTTGCTCTCGCAGATCTCAGGGAAAATCCTGGCATCTTTGTTATTATTTTTAAAAGGATTTTGTTTAACCCGCCTAAAGGAATATAAAATAGAAGCAGCCGTAATTGGCCCACTACAACTCGTAGGTCTCTTTCGTACAAAATTATTTTGTGAAGCTAACCTAGTGTTGCCGTTGCAAATATTTTAAAATGAATAACATTTTGCATTGCAGATTTTGAAACCGAATTTATGATGTTTCAGTGATTTTTATATCGTCAGTGGACTCATTAGTATTTATTTATTCAACCCACATTCACTTGCGTCCAATAGTCGAAGTGGGTCTTCGTTTTGTTAATCCACCTTATCCCATGGCCATCTTTGCTGGAACAGTAACTCACACTTTTTGCGACTTGACCGGTGCTGCCACAATGCCATAGAAGCCTTGAGAAGTGTCCAGCTTCTGTCAGGGTTTATTATTGCATTGCTAAAGTTATCATTTGTTTCTCCCTCAATTGTTTCGTTGTTTCGATGTTTGAACAAAACCGGAGCGACTAACATCGAAGTTTGCTAATAATAAACTAATTTCTTGTCACGTTTTATTTGTTACTGAGGGAACTTGAAGAAAATTGTTTGTGTACGTAATTACCCTTGCGCATTGTTGGCTGATCTGCGAAATGGAAACGGAAACCCGTTTACGAAATGAAACGACTGCTCCTACGACTTCCCCTGAGGAGGATTTTGGAGGACTACCGGAGTCTGCGTACGTCACAACTTTAACAAATTAAAGTTTGGATATTATTGTGTTTTGTAGCAAACCCCGTTATACATATAATTAGAATATCATTGTCTTGTCATGAATTGTGGTCGAAATTCCCAGTCAAAGACGCCATGTCTGATTTTTGAACTAAGTCGTTCCTGGTTTTAGGCACGTTATGAATATATTTTTGGTCATGTTAACGAAGTTTACGTTACTTAAATTAATATCAACAAAATGGCGTACACGTCTTTTCAATATTATTCTATTTGTACAACGCGGGGCTATCCACTAAAATCTCATTTCGCTTAAAGCTATCCTAGCTGTCCTATATACGTACAAGGCTTGCTTGCTGCTGCTGTAATGAAATTTTAAATTCCTCGGATACACAGGTAAACATGGAAAATATAAATGGAATGTAAAACTAATATGGAATAAGTGCCGGAGATATTATAACAAGTTTCTCATTTCTTCTCCGACGAGCGCTGTATGCTGTAACTTATCCTCAACTTATAATACATATTCCCAGAAGGTTTAGATCGCATTTTATATTAGTTTAAGGATAAAAGCTTTTAAATATATTAAGATAGAGTAACAAATATATCTTATAGGTTCCGTGGACAAGAGTTCGAAAACTTCAATCTTGAAGATACTCTATTTATTATCCCTTCAGATTAACTTAAGGCGTAGTACTGTGTAGTGCTGAAAAAAACACTTAATTGTGTTTTACAACGTTGTATTCCTTAGCAGGAAGAAAGGAAATACCTAAATGAGGCAACGTGTAGTCGAGTGACATGAATACATGATATTTGTTATGTAGTCTACTAAGCTACTGCCTGGGGAGTTTCGTAAGATTTTTAATATACATAGAATAATATATACATCTATATAAATCTACATTATATAAAAGGTTAATTAGGGGTCACTACAAAAATATACCTATTCTCTTTTAAGAATATCCTTATTATATAATATTTCTTTAGTTCTCATGTTTTGGGTTACTTTTGATCTATTGGCTTAAATTTAAGATGTTGGATCATGACTTAAGTATCTATCAATTTTTATTGTAGTTCTTTAATCAAGATTCCGGTCGATGGTTTCCTTGTAACAAAACAACAACGACCACTATCGACTCAAAAGCTTAGTTGAAGAGCATTCGAAGGACAAACAGGAAAATTGTTGGAAAAATAGAATTGCTCTCCTTTCATGATCGGTCCGATCCGTTTCAAGAGAACTGTCGATTCGACCAAAGTGTAACATCGAGATTCGAAGAAGACCGTCTAATGGACGACGGGGTAATCGTTTGTTCGGTCCTAAAGGTAGACCCGGTGTGATTCCGGTTTCGGCTCCGACTCGGATAGCTCAATGCGGTAGGTGAACGGCTTCTGTTGCCGACTGTTTGTTGTTTTAAATGTTGCATGATATTGTTTGCATTTGTATCGGGCCCGCGGTCGTCGACCCTGATATCCGTTTAATATGATAATCCGCATGCAAACAAGCGGCGGATTGCCCGGCTAAATTATTTATGCACCCCGGCCTGCGGGTGATGGCTTCACTTGTTGGCGACGACTCGGATTTTATTGAACCGCCGAGATTCGGCCAGGTGAGACCGTCCGTGACAAACTTTTTTCACAAGTAATCCTGCACATAAATAATTTACGAGTTCACTGAACAAACGTTGGCGCTTGTGTGCAGAGTACCGTGCGTACCGTGCGTAGGTACTACGTACATGCACGCGGCCGCTGCGAATGTCCCATACGCTTGAATAAATGATGAGGAAAAAAATGTGATTGTGTAATTTTTTTACTGCGTGCATCTTTCATGTTTTATGTTGACGTGAAAGCTTCTGTAAAAGTAGTATATTATGCAGTTTGTCAATAAAGTATAATTTTGTGTAAAGTTAACAGTAACTTAGTGAATAATCCAGCTAGGTATAGATTGTTGAGGCGGTAAATTGCAAAACCCTGACAAAACATTAGAAACAAAAGGCAATCTTTTCGTCCTACATCTTCATCCTCCTTCCACACTTCTTATTATCTTACTAACAAGAATTTCATTAGGTACTGTCTAAATCAGAGCACAGACGAGGTGAAACCATTTAGCCATTGAATCAAATCGTCGCTTTGTAATACGCTGCCGTAAGGGACGCGTAGGCAGATGCTAGCATCGGCTTAGACAGATGATAATCAATTTCGTAGTAATTGAATCTGGTCAGGCGTGCATGCATCATCCGAGATCTAGACGAGGCAGCGATAGTCTTAATGAAATAATGCTGGCTGTAATTCGATCGTACCTAATTCGTGTACAGCCACTAATTCATTGTAATTCGGAAGTGGATCATGTTCGTAATGAACTTATCGGCTCGTGAGTATCATACGTTAATTTGGATAAGGGTTGAGTTGTGCTGCAATCATTATTATTACATGAAAGTGATGTAGTTTTAAGTGTCGCATGAAATGTTGAGTGGATATCATACCTGCACGATAATTTTCACTGTTGACACATTAATAATTGTCACCGTTTTTAACTGTATGTTTACTGCAAGTCTTGCAGTTGATTCTGCGCAGGATATAAGGCACTGAAGGTTTTGAATAATAATAATTGTAAATACCACTGAAGAGCTTTTGTTATAAACGGCCGTAGTGCTAATCGTATATTGATGCAGGCAAGTAATAAGCAGAGATATACTAACGCAACTGAAAGTTCTGAAGGTTATATTGTCGCAATTGTCCAAAACCTAGCAAAATCGCTATCACATACATGTAGATTTCAATCTAAACTCGTTGTGATTGTGGGTTTGTAATCATGACCGCAAAGTAATGACTAATGACACCATTAAGTCTCGTGCAGACTGGCGCGACGCGACTCTAAAAATACAATTTCCAAGATAATTACGCGGTATAGCAAATACCAGTGTCGCGTCGCACCGTCGCGTCGCGCCTGTCTTCCCTAGGCTTTAAATAATAACACCAATAGAAAGAAGATTACAAATAGGTAGGTAGACTACAAAACTGATAGCAAAAGCAATAAATCACGTACAACATTTCGCTTGGTGAAGGGCAGAAAGTCGTAATCAAGTGATCGCCTAATTTCTCTGCGGTCAACTTTGATAGCACAGTCGTCATTACATCAGTTCCTACTGTTACAGAATAGTTCAGAAGATCAATGCAATTACCAAAATCCGGCGCACATACACAGACGCGTACGGAGATCTTAAATATCCTCAACCAAATGCAAGTAGCAAGTGTTATCATTTCTAAATTTGAAAAAGCCATGTTACTTTATAATAGGTATACAGGGTGTTAGGGTAAACACCGTTTTCCTCTTAAGGGGTCATTCTACTCATCATTATGAACAACTTTTACTATGGGACCAAACCTGAAATCGGGAAAAAAAAATCAGCTGTTCCCTACATTTATGTTCGCATAACTCGTCAAAATGTAGGGAACAGCTGATTTTTTTTTCCCGATTTCAGGTTTGGTCCCATAGTAAAAGTTGTTCATAATGATGAGTAGAATGACCCCTTAAGAGGAAAACGGTGTTTACCCTAACACCCTGTATAATTTTTTTGAGAAATCATTTATGTTTTTATACTTTAAAAAAAATTTTGGAACAAAGACCGGACCGGGAGTCAAAAGTCCGGACAAATATGGAGGGCTGGCAACTCTAAACACATACGGCGATTTGAACCTATCTCAAATCTCAAGGCACACGCTGTAGTGTACGTGAAGCATGTTTATGTGTGCGTTCGATTTCGCTCGTTGTATAGAGCCGACCTTCTGTAATGCCTATGCTACAGTTGTTCTGTTGTTCTGTTGCGGTCGATAGCACTGTGCCACTGAATCTGAACTGATTTGCGTTCCATTGAGATAATTTTGGTAAATTTAGGCGTGGTTTACCTACAGATTGTATGTAGGTATATTGCGACGTTTTGATTGATTTGATGAATATTGAATTTATGTTCATCAAATCAAGCACAAAGTCGCAAAACCTGAATATGCTTACCTAACAGCAGGCTATTAAAATTAAAGGAGCCTTAGAATAACATTAAGAAGATTCTTACACAACGCCGCGCACCCACGCGGTAGGCGGTGAAGCGGATCTCACGTCGCATTGGTTTGTATGTAATCCGTTGATGCCTAACACATATATACTGCTCAACCGTACGGTCGAGCCGCCTTTCCGTGCGGCGCCATCCTGACGGACAGGCGCGCTGACCGCGCCACTCCGCGCAACTCACCGCCACAAAATCCGCTTCGCCGCCTCCACGACCGGCGGCGGTGAGCGGCGTGTGCAGACCGGGTGCGCCAAAGTTCACCTAAATTTTCAACTCCGATAATTGGAAATCCGAAAATGTTCTTCCTAACATTTTTCATCCTAACAATCACAATTCCTAACTACTCTGTCTCTAATGTTCATAATTCCGAAGCATTCAACTTCATAATGTCAGTAGCAATAAACATCCATTATACTTTTATTTGTTTTCCTATATTTTCTCAACATAACCATCTTTTACACTATTATTCAAAGTCATATCTTTTTTGTTTAGATTTCTTTTTATTCATAATAGTCAGTATTATACATATAGGTTGGGTTAGGTTAGAACTGTGACCAACTACGCGCGAGCCGAGCGAGCGAAGCGAGCGGTGCTGCGGCAGCGGCCGGCGAGCGCTACCTCGAAATTGGTCGCGAAATTTACTAGACACAACTCAGTACGTTATGTAAAGCATACCCCCAAATAATAATCATACCCTCAAATTAAAACTATAAATATCATCTTCTACCCACATATATTTTTTATTACACTTGGTAAATGTTTCTTTCTGAGTATGAGTGAAAATATTATGGTAATTATGTTTAGGGATAAAAGCGGTATGATAAAAAACAGTAGGAGTTTAAATATATTTACATTAATGATATTATTAATTACAATTTGCGGAAACATGAGTGTTATGAACATCGCCGGTAGCACTACAAATAGTATGAATGAAAACTTTAGGATGAAAATTTTTAGGAAGAGTGATCATTCGGATTACAAATCATTAGGAAGAACAATTTCGGGTAAAGAACTTTAGGTGAGCCAATATGGACCCGTGCAGACCACCTTATTTCAAAACTACTAACTAGATTTAAGTATAAAGCCCGAATCAGATATTAGCGATATCTGATAACTACTACGATACTGGTCCGCGTTCTGGTTCGTGACTTGGAACCAGTATCTTTACCGAGCACGACAGAGATGTCGCTTATATCTGAATAAGCCTTAAATTGTTTTTTACATGAAACTGAAACTGACCGACCTTGACCGGTAGTAAAAGTAAGTGAGACAGATGTACTAGGTATTCTATCTCACTTACTCACATAAATGCAAACACATCTAGTAGGTATGTGAAATTGAACCTATGCGCGTATGTTAAGACTTTAACGGTAAAGGCTCGTTCACACCGGCGCGACTTGTCGCGCGACGCGACTTTAACAATACAATTTCTAATAAAACTTCACGATTGAACAATTGCCGGTGTCGCGTCGCGCGACAAGTCGCGCCGGTGTGAACGAGCCTTAACTCCCAATTGCTTTACCTTACCTACCTACTATGCTTCTGTAGCCCAAGGCATGAGCGTGGTGTGTATTACTAAAATAAAGATGATGAATTTATTAGTTTCAACGCTCTAATCTCAGGAACTCCCAGTCGGATTAAAAAAATATTTTTGCATTTGATAGCCTAATTCTTGAGGAAGGTAATAGGCTATTTAACATTACGCTACGACCCTTAGGGCCGAGAAAAAAGAAAAAAGTCAGAAAGAACGCTAAGCGACAACGAACTAATAGCGCGGGCGGGCGATGCGTTACGAGTTGCGAACTTGCGACGCGCGACGGTGTGGGACGGGGAACCAGAAATTATGCGTAGACGAAGTCGCAGGTAGAAACTAGTGTAAAATATAACAACTTTTCATTAAGGTCCGGTTTATAAAATTGTATTGATATTCATATTTATGTAGTTGCATGGAAAGTATTAACTTGTCGGTCAGACCGACAGGTTAGCACGATTTATTGGTGAGATATGTATGTTAAATATTTTTATCAAGAATCACCATGTGGTTTCTCCTGGTTGGTGTCAATATAACACTCTTGTATACGGTAGCACAAATTAAATCAGTCAGAATGGAATCAAATGACTTTCCATATTATGAAAAGTAAAAATAAACCATGCTGTACCTATTACTTAATTATATTCTTTCTTATTAAAAAAAGTCGTGCGGTTGGCTTCCTATGAAACAAAATAAGAAAAAGAAAATGAAATATTATAAAAAATACTTGCCATATTTATTGTGTATTCATAATCCTGTTACTGTAACAATTTAACCGGTTTTATCGGTAATTGTCAAGTAAACTTCGATTACCCTGAACCGCTTAAAACCCTTTGTTTTTAAACTTTCCTTTGAAAGTTCAGCTGGCGTAATTTCCCAGAGCTTTTGGTCAGCTTATCTTATAAGTCTCTTTTATTTTTAGGGTTTCAACCTTTTCATCTATACATTTATACCGAGCTGTTGCTGTTGTGTAGATACAGTACCTACCACCTTACCTTAAGGACTAAGTGAGGAAACCAAACCCATAACATAGAACATAGAATATCGCACATAAGTTTTAGAAAAAGTTTAGCCCCGTAGACCTGTGTGACATTTTATTTTAAGCTCAAAATATCATAATATTTACGCCCGGATATTGTAGTTCCATTTATTAATAGAAAACAATTTCCGTGTTCGATCTCGAATGAATGTTATTATTATTCATAAACAGAGCCCATAATAGAGCTGTTGACCGATTGACCGAATCTTAGCTAAAGAAAGTCAACTCATTTGTTTTTATAATCACCGCAGAATAAAGACATGGTTGCCTAGATACCAACGCACTGGTAATGAATTCAGATATTAGTAATTTGATAAATTGATATTATATCTATCGATATAGATATTATGTATGGTGTATCAATTTATATGCTCACTAACTAAGTAAGTAATTACAGCCAGTGATAAAGGCTTAAACCACTATACGCGCAAAGTAGTCATCATCGCCCTCCTGCCTTTATGCTATCGCTTGGTTGTTAGCTTGTTGTCCCATATGATTAAGGTAACTTTAATGCCGCAAGCGTCACATCCAAAGTTATTTGTTTAGCGTAGCAAAAGTAAGCATTAGACTTTAGCCTAAAAAAGTAAAGAAAAAACCATTCAATTAAAACTTTAAAGCTAACTTATACGTATTTCGTTTATCTTGCTAATGGCAGACTCCTTTCGGAATTAATTACCACCTGATACCTAATCGATTTCTCTTGAGTATTCTTAGCGGCTCAAAGGGTAAAATAAGTAAAACACAGTAGGTACATTAACGCTTTTATTTTATACCACAGGATAGCATATTATGTTAATTTGTTTCAACCTGTCACTACCAATTACTTGATGTGTCTAAAAGTAGGCCATTTAATTTGGCACATATTCCGAAACCGAAAGCGAGTTTTCGTAAATCGTGTTAAGAGTTTAGCCGTACGACCGCCGCGGACGTTACCGACGTATGCTAATAAGGAGCCAACCAAATGAAACAAGAACAAGATTGTCGGGTTTATAAAAATAACAGGCGAATCCACTTTCATTTTTATACCAAGTTCCGGCGCCACGCCATTGTTGTTGGAGCACTACAAAGGGAACGCATTCTATTTTATTTCTCAAATGCGTTTTTGGAGAAAGCATTACATAAGAGTCAAGCCGCAGCTTCCTCGCTTGCCTTTATAACACGTCTGTTCTCATAAACTTTTAAGTGTTCTTTACGTAATACTTATTATAATAATACATTGTTAAGCTCAATGTATTTTCACAGATCCCTCGTTATTATTCATCAACTAACAAAAAGCCAAAGTAAATAAAATTTATTTGGTAGCTAATTTCAAAAGTTTCGCTTTGTTTACTCTCTGTTGTTTATAAGTTATTTTAGTTGAGAGTTCACTATGATTTTGTTGTTGATTACTGTCGGAATTAATGATCTGTTTTGCTTGAGTGTTTTATTTGTATTACTTTGCAGTAATAAATTGGTAGCTTTCGTGTATTGGAACGTTGTTATGATCCTTCCATGGTCTAGGATAGAAAGGACAACATCAAGGTTATTTGAAAAATTTCATTTCGATTTAAAAAAAATGTTGGAAAATATGTAATTAGGATAAAAATTCATAACATAACACATCACGCCTGTTTTTCCCGCAGGGTTAGGCAGAGGTATACCTCCATAAAATCGGTACTACATCACTGTAAAATCCACTGAGCAATTATAATTCTGAAAATCCCATCAGGCATTCTGAACGAAAAGCATCGTAGGAATATAACACAATCAAACTCAGAATGTCATTATACAGCTATTTACATATACCGCATATTATACAGCTACCTCTGAGAGAAATCGTAAATTGATGTGAAATACTTGATGGAATCTCATCATCGTCATGATATAAATCTTTTATTGAATTTAACATTTTATCACGCTTTGTTTTACGAGTGAGTAGATCTGTTTGCAATAGATGTCGATACCAAAATGTATTTGATTCGAGATAGTACTTGCTCAATATCGATTTTAAAGTCATAACAGTGCTTTAGTTGTGTCAGGTTAATGGTGCATCGGGCGGCACAATAACGACCGAGATCCTTTTGTTGCTCTCAGCCGCGGCTTAGGAGATTGATATTGAACATCAAACGTTGTAGGTAAGCTACGGTTAACTTAAGGCTCCCGCAGGCACGCGCGACGCGCCTTCTGGTGGAACAATATCTATAAAAACTCACGGAAAATTTTCTACTGACGTACCGCCTGCCGCGGGAGTCTTTAAATCAGTTTTCAGACGACCGACTATTTGTAGATTATCTGCCGACTTTGTTGGAGGACTTAGAGGTTTGCGCAAGCTTCTTGTCTCAGCTAGAACTCAGTAAAGATAACTATAGGTCGATTTAATTTAAGTATCTGGCTGTCAGTTGTCCTCTAATGTATTGTGATTGGAAAAACGCTTTTTAGGTAGCATTTCAAATACCTTTCAAACGGCCACCTATTAATAATTGGTAGGCGCACTGATTCATCCGAAATCAAATTATTAGAATATGGCCGCCGCAAAATAAAAAAAATAAAAAATTGAGTTTGTGAAAAATTGACGAGGATTAAGTTACTGGTTTGTTTGTGGGCGCTTCTGCAGTCGTCCGCTTATGAGGATGGATTACGATGCGAACGTCCGCGGCTCCTGATAAATTACTTCATAATGCGCTTGCGTACGTCCCATCGACGAACGTAAAATGAAAATTAATTTATCGGAAACCGTTGTTGCGAGATTATGTCTTCATTAAAATTAAATTTAAGTAATATTTATTTAATGTTAGCAGCACATTCACATATTATTTACAATGAATATGTAAAATATAACTTCCGAAACGCAAAAAACGATAGTTACAAAGTTACATCATCATCTGGCATTACATGATTGTTAGATCTAAGATCTTTATCGACTCTGACGGATATTCAAAGCGACGACGACTTGAAGTGTTTGTGGATTAGTGTCTCCTCCAATTATAAGTGAGAGAAATTTCAAAGCCATGGGGCAAGACGCCCGCCGTAGGCAATCAAGTTTGCTTTCTGTCGAATGACCTTCAGAGAAAGCGTAACATTTGACCGATCTATACCTTTAAAACGATTATTAAGATGAAACAAGTTATAACAGATTTCTATTCGGTAATAAGATTGCAATCAGTATAATTGCGCGTAATCTATCATCTTTATAATATTATGTAGATATTGTTTCCAAGTACTTAAATTAAATGGAATTATCACAATTGCCCTACATGCATGTAGGAGAACATTTTAGCTACATGCTTTAGACCAGAGAGCATACAATTTTTAGTAAACTCGTATACCTAGTAGGTACATCCTAATTCAGATTATGATAAAACTTTCCTGTCCTGCAGTAGACACTTCGCGGAAGCGCAGAATGACATATACATATATATTGTGTTGCGTAATCCTGTATCTACTACCTGCAATCGATAGTCATCCAATGCTGGGGAATATCTATCGGAATATTGACCCAAGAAGAAGAATAAAGGAACTGATATGACACAGCAAGAATAAGTCTTTTATTCACTTAGTCCATATTATGTACAATGATTATTATACTTAAAGTCTGTTCCAAAAGTATCTGATGAAAGTATAAACATATCCTGTTCAGGTTAAATTCGTACACAACCACTCATTAAAAGGAATTAGTACCTAAGATATTCATCTGTATTTATTAAGTTTCAACTTTATATTTCAGCACTTTTTCCAACAACATTTGTTTGAATAACATTTATTAAATTGGAATTGAAAAGTCGTCTATGATAATTGAGGTTATAAAAATAACCTCAATTGCCAAATGAAAAACATATTTAAGATGATATTAAATTAGAATTTCGGGTATTAGTATTTAATTTATCAATCAAGCACTGAAATTCTAAGTGGCACTACAAATTGGCATCCACATGTACGTTTTCTGACCATTTGTTTATATTTTCATCAAATAATCTTGGAACAGACTATACATACTATGACAAAAACTAATTACCTATACAGCAGTTTTTTCATTGCTCGAACATTACAGAAAGAAGTAGGTACGCACTTAACAGGCACTTAATCCAATATACTACGACCTCATTTTTAGGCACACACTCACGTAACGCTATAATTCCTTTTTTATATTAAGTACTGTTATGTACAGCAATGTAGGACCACCATCTATCTCGTCTAATTAGTGTCATAATACAATCAGATAAATGCACGTCTTCCGTTTAGGAAGACGTTTGTAAAGTGTCAACGATAAACGAAAGTTATGATTATTAGTGTACAATAATAGTATGTGATATAACAGTATCCGTGTATTTTGTTTACAGCTATATTTTTGCTACAGATATGCTTGGGAAAACTTTCCATTTACATGTCGACACAAATTTAATTTTTGGCATCGAAAAATCAAAGTTTGAATACAGTAGGTTCGTATACAGGTAACAAACTTCTCTTATTTTTCTATCCAGAAAGAAAACAGCATAATTTATTTCAACATTACCTCTATGCCTGAAGTCTGTTAGCTTTTGTTTCAAGTCTGCTTTAAAATGGTCCTTTCGCAACAAGAAAGTTTCTCTTAAACTACTCAGTAGTTTTGGCCATCATTGGGACAGATAGACATATTGGGGGCTTTATATGTGTATGATCGAAGCGGTTGTAGTGGGAGGCGCCGGCGCCGCAGCGGCCTTGGAGAAAGTGTATGAGTACGGTTTCACCTCGGATCTCGGATCTCGGGTCTCAGCTACCGGGCCCAGCTGATCTCCCTCCGATATTCACGTAATGGACGATATCTCCTTCGAAGTTCAATGATTTGTTGTGTTTTGATGACGTCGAATAACATTATGAGGCTTTCACGATATGTTTAATGAGAATAAAATAATTATAATATTAAGCTTTCCAATTTATAGGTAAGATTCATTTGAATTTTTCCACAGAGTCCTAATCTGTTTCCCCTGAAAGCTTGCCGCGTGGACTACCTATTTTCCGTCTCATTGTGTCAGGGGAAGCCATTAATTTGTTACATAATGAGGTTCACTGTAATTAGTATTGTTGTCGTCCATAGTATTGTGACGACCAAGTTTCTATTAGTATGGTACATTGTCAGAATTATTAAGATACTACTTTTTCCAGCTGGAATGTTAAAATTTCATAAAGTTTCCCCGCTGTCTAGGGCTTATTCTTACATAAGAGCTTTGCTGCATATTATTAAGCTCGGTCGTAGTAAATCTCTATTCTTCTGGAGAGTTAGTAAGAAGGGATTAAAGAAACCGACGTAGGCAGGGAATTATTTATGCAAAAGTCCGTATCTCCGCAACCGACGGATGTTTTCATAAGAAAATTTGAGTGCGTGTATTCAATGAATAACAACTTTGTTGGGAGTTCTAAAAATTAATTTATTATTGTAAAGCGATTTAAGCAGTTGAATAGAATTTTGTAGCGAATTTTATCTTGAAAGTCTATTCAACAATAAATATGTAGGCATGATAAAAGTTTTTGAAGAAATGTAAAAGTACCATGATAAGGGGACGGCTATATCAACATGTGCATTGTAAGTGGAGCGAACAGAAAGTTACGTAAGGGAAGGGGCAACGGAGCGGACATAACTCCAAAGATACTTTTCACGGATTCAAAGATAATGTACACTTGTACGTACGATCATACACACGTAATGTGTAAGAGGAATTAGTGAACATAATTATGAACGTGTTGTATTATATTATGTATGAGCAGCTAAGTAGGAAGTTGTTAAGAACTTCCTCAATTTGAATTACTATAGTCTCAAGTGTCATTTTAATTGAAACTAATTTCTCAGACTATTTTGAAAACAAAGCCAAGAAAACACTAAAGAATTCATGTCTATTCATGCATGCATTTTCATGTAGCAATTTGTTTCTATTATTGTTCTCCTATCAGTTCTAAATATAATGAAAACCCAAAGGGAAAAATATTATAACTCTGACTGTGGCACGATTTACGAGTAAAGAGACAATGTAATAAAAATATGAACATTAATGAATCAATGATGTAAAAGACAAAAATTATGTCTAACGTTTTCATGCTTCTACGCAGGTTGTCTTTATACACTTAATGTGTATACAGACGACTGATTCAAATGCAGGTAGTCAAAAGAGAGAAAGATGTATCACAATTCTAACAAATGAAGAACCAGCCCTATGGTTGTGCGTCAAATGCAAGCGTTCAACGTCCAAAACTATGGCTCTCTGAGTTATTGCGGTCAAGTAAAGTGACAACATTGCTAAGTGTTCCGTAATTTCTGGCACATGTAACTTTAAGCCGTTGTTCGTTGTGTTTTAGACTTTATTCTTGATCTATCATAATTACGAATAGTCTTAACATTCTGTTGGTAATGAAAGCTTATCAGCCTCTTCTGTGGCTCCTTTTTCTTAATTTCCATCCGTCGTATGTTCTTTGTACTGGTTGAGATTGACCTTCCTTGCAGTAACTTTGAATATTTAATTGTTGCTATCCGAAACGTTTTCACTTTCTTTAAGTATTTTTGCATTTAGCTTAGCTTTGTTTAAGACTTCATGTTCTTTGTAATCGTAAGTACCTGCCAGGAATTCTAAGGGATTTCTCAACTTTGTTGTTATTGACGTTGTCAGCATGAAATAAAGACAATATTTTGTTAGCAGGTGTCGGCGGCGGCGGGTG
Organism: Eupsilia transversa; assembly: GCA_914767815.1. NCBI lineage: Eukaryota > Metazoa > Arthropoda > Insecta > Lepidoptera > Noctuidae > Eupsilia > Eupsilia transversa. The sequence goes on from OU611880.1 coordinate 8,546,633, forward strand.
GCGGGTGACGGCGCTGGCGCGGCAGCGGAGCGCGGTCACGAGATGAGCGTGATCGGCGCGCCGCCGCCGCCTTCCGCCGCCGAGGCGCTGTCCGCGCTGCTGTGGCAGCCCTACGAGTGCCGCTCGCCGCCCCTCGCGCGCTCGCGCACCGACAGCGCGCTGCACCGCGCGGGGGGCGCCGACCAGTCGCCACACGGCGGTCGACATGCGCGCGCGTCAACCCGCGCCTACACCGATATGCGGCTGCCCGTGCCCGCGCCCGGCCTGCGCAAGTCGGACTCGGTCTCGGTGCGCGTTCCGGGCGAGCCGAGCCGACAGAACGTGTCCAGTGTGAACGTGAACATAGTGGAGGTGCAGGATGCGCCCGTGAATGTGAACAGTGCGGTGCAGACGGAGAGGGAGCGGAGTGTGGCGAGTGCCGAGTGTCAGACGGAGGAGCCAGCGCGGCGGCGGCGCCTGCGGCGTGCGCGGGCGCCGCGGGTGCCGGAGCTGGAGAATGTACCCCCGCCTCCGTACAGCACGTTGCCGCCGCCGCCGCTGCCGCACCCGGTGCCGGTGCACCCGCCGGCGCCCATACTGGCCCCGCACCCGGCCGTGCATCCAGCCGTGCATCCGCCTGCACATCGCTTCCCCTTCCAGCCAATTCCCCTCAGGTGAATACAATATGTATAGAAACAATATTGGTAAAAGATATTTCGGCTTCTGCGTTTGCACATCTGACCTACTTGAGGACCACCTAGGTGAATATTCAGAGCTAGACACAGCTTTTCTTTCACACGATCTCTCTTGCGTGACACAGAAAATAAAACAAATAACCACAAAGAATATTAACGGCTTGGATATCGTTCAGAAAATCAGAACAGATAAATGAAAGAATACCAACATTACCAAACAACTAGTGGAACACGAAAAAAACTTACAGGTACCACCAAAGTAATCCCTTAGGATAAAACATCTGTAAATGATCTTTAAGTTGACTAAACAAATTGTCTGTTCGATTATAAATTCAAAATGGCAAATACGCCACGTAAATTCCTCTCGCCTGACACCTGAAGATAGTCCTGACTTTTGACCATCTATATCCAAATAATAATAATTATCTCTTCCTGTTTACCGGTGCTTCGTGCGTTGAAGTCTTTTGTTAAGTTTCAATTTATTTATGTAACTGGGTTCATTATTAGAAATCATTAGTGATTATACAATCTCATATGATGTGAATGGACGTACAATAAGAGTAAATGTCTATTACAAAAACTGAACTGAAATTAAAGTCATTGTTTTAAACTGCTGTTACGTAAAGATCTTAATAATTGCCTTCACGTCGTAAAGATACTAGCTTGAAAACATCGCGTCACGTAGAAAAATTCATGCAGTTTCGATAACCTAGACTTTGTTGGATTAAATCACAAACAGAAAGTTTTAACCAAAAGTGGAGCGAATCGGCGTCGACGATGGCCTTGCATAAATGAAAGCCGAGAATTATTTTCTATTCAACATGTCGCAAACGGTTATAAATAATAAAGGACATGAAGATTTGGGTAACTCATTCGTCAAATCTACGCCATCTTTGAGGACAATATACAAAAATCCCAATGAATCAAGAGAGAGACAAGGATCTAAACATGAAATAAACATACTTTTGAATAATAATACTTGTACAACGGTGTAAACAAATTATAATTACGAAGACAACAGCAGCAGAAAGCAACAGGATATACAGAAGATGCAACTCATAAACCGGTGTATAGCATACTTAGATTGGATATCCAGGGTTCTAGACAATTTGATAATAACAGACCGCTAAAAGAAATAATGTTTGTTTGATTCCTCATTATTTTAAGATACATATATCTGTATATCAAGCCTTATTAATTGACCACCCACTCCTTCTTCTGCAATAATTTATGCATATACAACAACCTGGATAGAGAAAACATGATGTTACATGAAAATAAACTGGATAAACATATAGAACTTCCTAACAAATCCGATAAATTGTTTTACAAGTCCGATAAACTAACTAATAGAATAGGTTTCGGTGAGATCAACCGTGTACACACAAATTGTCAGTATACAACTTTCTTAGTATTGATTCATATAAAATTAAATACCTACAAACACAACAGATTGAAACGACCCGAGCGGTTGGATTACTTTCAAATATGTATATAATTGGCTAAGGAAGTATGAAGCTTGCTAATGTAAGTCAGAAAATGTTCACCCATTATTAAGCAACTCCTGAATAGACTCCAGAAAGGCAGATGACTTGGCCTTCAGTACACATTGTTGATGTACTCATCAATTAACATGTGACCTAGAATAGGAATCCTTCTGTCTTGTTAGTCAAATATTGTTATTTATCGTACTCATTTTTTTAATTAACTTGTATTATTAGCTGAATTGTTCATTCAAATCTTAACATTCAAAACGTGCATTGAATGAGAATATGAATAATTTACAAAATCGTTTCAACAATTTGGTGCAGTTCAATGAAATGCCTAACATTTTCAACTGAAATTATGACGATTCTTGGGATATACCACCTTGGAAATAGAGTTGAGAGGTAGAGGAAGGTAAAATAAATATGTCATCTTTTACAAGAAACAGAGTTTGTTTCTATTCACAACGCTTCCTACACTGTAGTCCAGAACTCCATTGGTCACATGGACACCCCTTTATATGGCGCATATTTGCGATAGCACATTCTTCTTTACTCTCTTCCAATATCTCCGCTGCCATCATTTGGATTCGATCTACCAAATATTACGAAATAAATATTTTATTATGTTTAAATGTGCACATTGTATATGTATTCGTTACACATCAGGCGTGCGCAGTTGTTTTTTGTAATTGAAATTGTTTCGGTCATGCAACGCCAAACGCTCAGCCGCTCAGTAATGGACGCTAACTAGGGTGGCCTCGTTATGTAAGCGGATTGTTTACACATATCAGACAAGGTCGGGCTACAGTTTTAAGGATTCAGTGTTAGCACAATAATTTATTGTCTGGAATGTTTTCTTTCTATACAATTCTACTGGTTGGTAAAAGGTTCCATTTCACTACATATGACGTGACAATATCTGAGAAGTCAGAAGCGATACCGAAACAAACTCAGAGTTAGGTTTCCTTGATCTATAATCGAAGAAAGCAGAGTTGCTTCTCGACGAGAAATCTTAGAAGCATTAGAGATTGGTTTAATGACTTACTGCGGTTAGAGAGATATTGAAATATTTATTAAAACGTGACTTAACACGTGGGCTCAAGGCTCTTTATAAAGCAACTGTCGTGATATTTGGAAACTGCATAATTTAAACGATTCTTATTGAAATGAATGACACAGTAGAAAGATTTAAAAAAAATTGTTAAAAAACAGCTTAGCTAAAGCCTGTAAGGACATGACATTAAAAAAATGGTCAGTTTAAACAAAGGAATCCTCGAAGATGATTATACAAACGAAGATAAAGAAAACACACAGTCAAATTATTCTTAAGAAGTTTAAGGAAATTGAGCAAAGGAAGCAAACCATAAATTAGCATTAGGAAGTTTAAATAAAAAGGTGGTAAGACCTGCTTATTGAGTTAGAAACACTAGTACTAGTACTCATTGTGGCAACAGAAACAGGTTTGAGGCACATGGTGGAAAGTGGCGGCATCGAGGCTGCAGCTAACACAAGTCAGATCGTGTTCAATACAACCTAGCGAGGTTTTAGCGCACCGTGCACTCGCCTTGATAGAGTTACCTAGCTAGCAAATGTAACATATGATATTTTGTTTCAACTAGATTAATAATATTGGTCCTATTCAATCATTTGAACTGGCGAACCCTTTTCTAGAACAATTATATTGAGTTTCATAATATGTGATAATACTGATGTTATATACTTACATAAAATCCAATTGGTAAATGTTTTGAAATCAAACAGTTGGATGATCCAATATACGATGGAAACCATTTAATTAATGAAGGACGACAATATAATTGTGTTCATTCTTCATCTTAATAGTACGACAGTGTTATATTTTGTTTTACTTTTATTAATTTAAGAAGTTATATAATCACCATGGTTGACGTTATTATGGTTATTATAATACAATTATGATTTTAGCAGTAGTATTATTGAGAAAATCTGCTAACCTCCGATTATATCCTCACATCATTACTTTAATAGTAAACATTCCAATATAATCCTTACATCAGAAGATAATTTCGCTTAATATTTTTATCGGTAGCCACAAACATTAATAAAACAGCACTTAATAGAAACATCTATTACGTAAATTGCAACAAGTAACATTAATAAAAGCACTAAAATGCTCGTTACAATCGATTAGAGAATGTTCACCGATAAACTAATACATCGATATTGATTGCTTCCAATCGAGATGTTGATTGCATACATTGCGTCCCAGTTGCGAGATAGCGATGTAAGTGGTACGAATAACCGCTTAATTGTATCAATGTATTGGGAACTTGAACATTTGTTCGACGCCGATAAGGAGATGCCTTTAAAAAAAATCGTATGGGTTGATGTTCTTGATAACTGTTTTAGAATCACCTCTTGCTTGCATGCCAATATATTTGGGGTCGCGCATCTCTTTTTCGATAAATGCCTATCAGCTGTCATCTCACAAACCATTCACCCCCTTTCTGGTAATATAATGTTTCACACAAGATCCATCTGTCGTTTATTTGAATTTTCAAATAACTTCTCAAATAATGTTTACTCTCTTCATCCTGTAGTTTTCTATGATTGGATTTTATATAAGTCTGGTTCTGATAGGATTTTTCATAAAGTATCTCTTACTGCATAACTGATATTATAGTATCATAAAGAACTTTGACAGGCGTATTTCTATTTCAAATTGATTTATATACAATGTTATTGGACTTAGAAATGAGTAAATAACAGTAAAGGTCAGACTTAGGACTCAGACGGTTATATTTATATCTTTCTAGCAACCCGCCCCGGCTTCGCACAGGTAGCAGAGCATATTATGCCTACATTTTTTTTTCTGTCATAGTTTCGTATGAGCCTCTTGCGTAAGGCGTCGAGTAGGTACATCAAATACTAACCCACATGGTTTGATTAAAATTTAACTGATGTTCATCCTACTTGGAGTATTTTTTCACATCGTCATGTTTCAGTCAATTTACACAAAACTTTAATGAATTATACACGCAAATCTTGAAACCGTATGAAAATCCGTTCAGTAGATTTTGAGTTAATCGCGTGCAGACAGACAGACACTGCAGGTACTTTGTTTTATTATATTTAGTGTTAGTGATTCAGATTTCTGGATTGTTATTGAAGTCTGTTTAGACTACTATTCTCATGTGATATTGAATTGAAGTTTCATATTTGTAAACAATTGGATATAAATCGAGTGCTGTCGTGAAAGGAAATCCTATTTCGAGAGAACTATTTTATTGTCGGCGATATTAATGTGGGTTGTCAACAATCGAATATAAATGAGTTGTAATGTCTCAGCTCGTGGTGTGTGTGTATATGTGTGTGTTCCACATCGTAACAACAAGGTCCGTGTAGGTCGCTTGCGCGCACGCCGATGTGGGCCGATGCATCTCAGCACCGCACCACTACGATATATTTATATCTCTACTTACGGTATTAATCATTGTCCTCTGTCAATCGGTTAATTAAACGACCGGTTCTTTAAATATAAATACAACGACTTCTGTTAACGACTCGTACTACTGTACTTTGTTAATTAGCTGTATCATTTACGCTTGTTTTTGTAGGTATCACTTGCCATATAAACAAGTTTCGATATTGTTTAAATGCCTTTTAAATTTTTATTTTCTGTACCGTATAGCATGTTTTCAATTATTTTTTATTCCAATTACACACTGTATAGATTAACCATCCATCAGAATGACGTCCACTGTTTTACGCAGTTTTTTAACTGTATACATAGGAAACGGGTTCCAGTCGTAGTCACCGTTGTCATCAGTTAATATCTAGTTTCTGGTGATAATGAGCTATTTTAATAACAGGAAAACTATGAAACTGACTACAAAGTGTTTCACATTAACGCGAACACGACCAACAACATTACGGACAACCATTTCTGTAACGTCTACAAGTTTTGGATTGTCTTCTAAATTATGTCAAGCCAGTGAACAAAAATAAACAAGGCAGTAAATAAAGCAATTAATTATAGTACTGTGTTTATTTAAGCTTGTATCAATTTATATTGTCTCTTAGTTTAAGAGGAGTGATGTGTTATTTACTCAGCTGCCATATAAATGAAAGACATTGTGTTTATCTATTACATTGCCAGGTTGTGGATTTTAGGCGTTAGCGTTCATAATGGTTTTATTTTGAAGCTTGGGACATATACATGCTTGTTTTCACATTTTATCGCCTTCAGTATTTCTTGTGTCGCAAGCGAAATTTCTTGTGTTCACGTAGTAAACAGTTCTGTCCTCCAAACGTGGTTTGTCGGTCAATATCGTTGGTCAATTGCGAAACCACCGCGCGTACGCTGTTGCGTGAATTGTGCCTCTTCGCCACATCCGTGAATAATGCGTTTTGTATATTTTATTGACACATGAAAATTAATTACCCAACACACACCATAAAACTATGGTATTTTAAATTATGATGGACCAGTTATATAATTTTCCATAAATCTGCTCTATATTCAGCCATAAAATATTCCATGATAACTTTGCCAAAATGGATTAATCATTTTGGATAAAGAATTCCTTCGCACTATTTCTAGCGAGTCGACACTCCACGTGGCTTCTATTCCAAGATTCCACACTTCCTTGAATGTTGAGCTTACAAATAAATACTTGCACCTCGAGCGATGCTGGCGCTGTGCCAACATCCTAATGGCTCGGGCCTCGCGCCAAAGCCGCCAGAAAATCATCGGTATTGGAAACTAAACTTGCGACTCGAAGTGGATTTACTTAATGTTCATGTCGGCCGTCTAACAATAACGTTTACAAGGCTAGCGCTCTTTTTGTTTTGAGAATGTAAAGGCTTTCAATTCGTTTTTCAAATCGTAATTCAATTTCTTTGATTGTATCACAATAGCCGGTGTGTTTGCGCTGGTGTGTTTGTGGCTCGAGTGAGCTCAAGATTGTTCGCTCGGCTCGTGACTGAGGCGAGCCGAACGGCCAATTACGAGTCGACTTCGGACGATGCTCGACCCAGAGGCAATCCAATTTCCGAGTGCATTGTCCATCTGTCTACACAAATCTTATGCCATATTTAATGTTTATTGGTAAGCCTAAATATTGAAATAAGGACATCCATTTCCTTCGAGTTTTCCACCAAGGCAGTTAAAATGGAAAATAACCACTATCTTTACAACTTTAACTAGTGCATATATCGTATCTATATGTATAATTTAAGCATCCTCATCAGTTGGTTAGTCATCTACTTCGGTTCGAGATGATCTATCAGAACAATAAAATTGTAATAATAGTTTACTAAACAAACGGACCTTGACTAAAATAGTAATTAAAGCGAATATAATTGCTCAGTAAACTTCACATTGAGGATGCGATTTGTTTTCCTACAAGATTATTAAAATGTATGAAGGACTTAACTTATAATAAGCTATTTTACATTGTGTAGTAGACACTGTCGGCAGTTAGTGGAGCAATCTTGCGAAATCTTATAAACGTGTGTATTGTATTGAACGAGGCATAGTTTATAACGCAATTCAGCTCTAGTTTCATTTATGAAATAGATTGTAAAAGTGATAGTAAATATGTTTTGAATACGCTTGCATATACGTACTGATGAAACAATGGTTACTGATATTTCAGATAGAAGAAAGAAGCGTTACTAAAATGAATGCAAAATGATTGTATTGATTAAATGTAAGTTGAGACGATGTTTTATAACTCAATTGAAGCAAATAGTGTGAAGGACAAGTAATTAGCGACAGAGCCATTTAAACTAAAGACTGCGCTAATAGCAGTCATACGTAGAGTATCAGTCTGCCTAGCCTTTTCCCAACTATGTTGGGGTCGGTTCTTGACTAAAATAGAATGACCTAACAATCGTTTTATCTATTAGATAGATCATGAGCCTACAAATCAGAGCTTCAACATTCGAAGAGTTTCTGCCGGTGCCGGTACTGACGCAAGTCGACACGGCTCGGTGAAAGTGCTCGGTGTCGAATGTCTTACTATCCAAGGCGAGTAAGTTAACGCTTTGTCAACTGTAATTGAATTTACAGATGGAATTCGACGTCAAGCGAAGTGAATGTTCTCTGTACCTACCGTGATACCTTACAGCTGAATTTATGTTTACTTCATTAAAATGTTCAATGAACTTGGTATCCGTATTATTGTGTTAAAGTAATTGAAAAAATGTTGTTTTCATTCTATTTCCTCCTTTTCTTTTAGGGTGACTTAGGGTTTATGATATTTTGATCTGCATTCATAGATTTTGAAAAAAAGAAAACAGCCAGAAAACAAGAAAATTGTCAATTTTCACAAAAACTTTTTTTATTTGATGCCTATTGATCCTTTTTCTTATGTGGATCAAAAAACTATAATGGAGCAACTTAGGTATGAGTACTAGAAAAGTCAGAAATCGCAAAAAAACATCCCATACATTTCGTAGAAAATGAGACTCCAACTTACTTAAAAATGTTAATGGAGTCTCAAAATTATGGATAGACTAACCGAAAATAAACAAAAAAAATTAAGCTTTGTAAATTTTCCATCATGAGTCACGATGATTCAATGTTTTTGTCTATGTTACATCTCGAATTTTCCATTCTTTAACCAACTTATGACTTGGAAAGTTAATTGACTACGGTTAGAGATAGTTTACGATTTGTTTCATAGTAAAATAATTGCTTCAGAAACTCATTTGTGGCAGTGCACGAACTCTTGCAATATGTACATTGCAAGCACAGTAGAGTCTAAATAGTGGAATAGTTTAAAGTGATGCCACAAATGAGTTACTAAGATAGTAATGAAGCATACTACTGCGTATTTTGGCTGTTCTGAAACATATTAATGGGACCTTAAATAAGCTTTTTGATTTATGGTAAGTGGAAACGAAACCTTTATTACTCGTTTGCCACAACTTTGAAAATAGAAAAACGTACGTAACGTTCGTATAAATTTTCGATAATATTCGATCTTCAATACGCCCGTTCAGAAGTTGTGATCAATTTGATTTTAATAAATATAAACTTTAATCAATGAGCGACCTTACTAACAGTGCCACCCGCATTTAGATCCGTTTGCATAATAGCAATGCAAGCGCAGAGGTTGCTTATTATGCAGATAAAAACATGCATAAACCAGCCTGTCAACTAAAAAGCCGACCTTGCTTGTTAATAACGTGATAAAGCATCGTTATGTCCTTAATGGCATTAATTCCAGAAAGCATCAATACTATTAATGTGGTAGACACGTCCCATGCGAATCAAGTGTTTAGTTTTGCGCATTACGGTCATGTTGCTTTAGATCGGAATAGTTTGGAGCACGCACCGGTATATCAACTCCAGACTAATTGTACTGTGTCGTTGTACCGATGCACGCGATTGTAACATTTACATGAAAATTGTCATAACACGGAACGTCCAACGCTAATATTTTGTAATTTAATGATTTGTCGTAATAAACACTTCTTTGTTTCACTGTGCGTAGGTATGTTGATTTTTTTAGATATTTCTAGCTTTTGTTTGTTCTTAAAACTCGTTCTGCATTCACTATTAAGTAACCGATTATATTCAAGTATTTAACACCAATTTCTTTGTCCCAAACCCATTAAATAGCTGACTCAGATTAACATTAGAAAAATAAAGCTGTTCTACTTTTGTGTAACGTAATGATGAACAAAGCAATCGTATTGGTTGCGCAAGCGCTGCCGTTGACTGAATAGAGTATAGCACGTAACGTAACATTTTTGGTGTTATTCAGTCTCACTTAAATAACGTTGCACAATATCACATTTGAACACTTTCGTCGTTATCTAAGTGTGGCGACGGACAACCATGGGATCGTGACATACATTCTTAACTAACAAATGTTTTTGTGAACCGATTACTTACTAATATTTACCCATTTTGTAACAAGTCGGTATCTACATACAAAGGTATAACGAACGCTATTTAAAATAGCTGAAACTGTAACGAGTTACAAAAACTGTTTCGACAGTCAATAAATATTGGAGAATATCGGACAACTGGACTATAAGTCAGCTGATTGATATAAAATATTGTTCTATTCTACATAGTCTATTGTTAGAATTGAATATTTCTAAATAAGTTCGAGGACGAGACCTGGGTAGTTATTCAAATGAAATGTATATTGTTGCATCACAGGCGTCATTTGCGAACAATCGGTCAGCGCATCAGCCACTCGGAAATATATTATGTCCGTCTACAGGTAGCTTGCACATAGTCTTGTCTGTCACCAAAACCCTTTTGACTCTGTTGTAGTAATTGTAGCCTAAAGTCAGACGCCTAGTACGAACGCGCGACGTAAACGTAACGTAAATTAGACATAAGATAACACGACATCACGTCTTGCTTCCCTGAAGGGTAAGGCAGACGCCGCAGACGTGTACCCATAGTAGGTACACCCACATTTCACCAGTTATGTTTAAGTGCCATGTAATAGGGGGCGAGCCTATTGCCATCAACCGTGCACAAATCCAGATTACGGGCTGCTACTGAGAAATTGTTAATGGAACAACCCAATAATACTTTGCCCGACCGAATCTTACCCGGTAGGACCTCATGCTCGCTTGCGACCACTAAGACCGAAGATGCAGGTATTTGAAATTACGATACAAATTCGGCAGAATTGACAACATTTCAAAAATGACACGGCCATAAAACAAAAATACCATTTCTTTATTTTCATATCCTGAGTTCAAATATATTTTTTTTATTTTTTTTTATTTCTTCATTTCTGAGAAAAAAAATTAAAATCAAAAAACACGTCATGACGTCATAGAAATAGTGGAATGAGGTAGTTACCTTTGCCTAAGCATTCCAATGTATTAGATGAAAACTTGGCTTGTCAAACAAGACGTCAATGTCAAAAGTTTGTTTACAATCTTTTTCTTAGGAAATTAAACTTTAAAATATACACGCTGCTTACTGTAAATATTGCCTACTTTTGATTGATATTTCGCCAATGAGGATAATAACACTTGAAAATAAGAAAATTTACGAATTTAATTGAAAACAAACAAACAAGTTTAGGCACCAACGAGTTTGACACATTTGACAAGATGACACCAGTGACATCTAATAGTTTTTTTTTTTGACGATCATAATCAAGCAAAGGTTTTAACGCTATTCCACTATATGTTTGACGTCATTTGGCGCTTACGTCTTTTTAGAATAAACCGAATTTCAAAGTTAAAACTATGAATGAAAAGTACATCATTTTGAAAAACGGAAAAATACCGGTGCCCTAGTTTTGGATTTACTTTTATAAAACGTAATAATACATGCAGGTTAAAAATATGAAATGTTGTCAATTGACATTAATTCACTCCGCGCGTTCGTGGTAGCCCCACAGACCATCAGCACACATGCCTATTAATGTTAATGTAATGTAAAAGCGACAAACATTCTTGTGCCGTATGCGTATTATCTTTCACTGTCATTTGCTACAGTCATTATATAAATTATCATTCGTCCGCGATGACGATCAGTCGCCATCACACATTATAAGTACCTAGTTCTATTATAGTGATTGTGACCTCTAACCTTTACGTTTTTAATGAGGTTAGAAGGCATTTCTCTTAATTGATCGATCGCTGTTATTATGTTCGTGTTCTATCGCTTTCATGATGGATGAATCGGGTTTGGTTTTATAAGAGTGTTTTTTAATACTTCTCCCTATTATTAATCTATTATGGAGTAGGTTTATATTAAGATAAAGTCAATTGCTGCTGAAGGAAATGAAAAGGAGAGTAATTTTCTACGTGTAGGGATTTACTTTTTTATTCATGGATAGGCAGAGACCCGATTTGTTGTTATGGATCCTTTGTAAGTTTAGGGGCATGAGGATAAATAAAACCGCCACGTAAGGATCAATAACGACAAGTAACGTATCTCCATAATTAACCAGTTTAAAAAAATTAAAGATAATAGGCGTGATCATACCATGCATTGAATGTTTAGGTCAGTACTAGTGCTGTGTGTGATTCATTAGAAAGTATGCTTGTTTTAAAGTATTGATAATTTTGTTTCCTAATTTGGTAGTGGGTAATAAACAAAGGTTGAGCATGAATCACTCAGTAAATATTGCCACATCTAGAGATAGTGACTTTTAACATAAGAGTTTTGTTTATGTAGGCAATGTGGTGATAGTAGGTACCTACTCATTGCTTTCCTAAAATATAATTATATCGAGAGCTTAGGGGTGGAGCTTTAGTGGGTCTCTTACGAATGACTTATCTTCATAAATGACTAAACCATTACCTATGCAAGTAAAAAATTAAATCTGCAATTTCTCGTAACAAAAATTGTTGATGGACATAATATACTCTTTATTATGTACACCAACCAAAAAAAAATTTTTTTTTTTCTGTTACCCCTTTGTTTGTAGCAAACCCCAGTGTTCCTATAGCTTGTAGCAATCCCGTCCTGCTATTAACCAATCATAAACAAGATTCTATGACGTCAGTTTAAATTCGATTCTGTAATAACTTTCTTGGTTCAATTTTAGCTTGAAAGACAACATCTTTGATTAGTTCAGTCAAACAGTGCGACAATGACACGGATCCTGTCTGGCTGACATTTGGTAACGACCTCGGTGCGACTGACCCACACGCTTGCACTTTACATTCTAACTCAAATCTCCATAACTCTTATGCACCACATTATAAAGCCCAAATTCATATGCCACGCGACTAGTGGTAGACCGCACCTTGTACCAAACACCACTTATCGTGTGCAATTTGTTTCTATGACGAAATCAGGTGCCTGGTTTTCTTGATAGTAATGAACGGTAATGATGTATGTTATTACTATGATAGGAGCTGGTTTTCAAACAATTTGTGGTAAAAAAAAAACTTATAGTGCCAGCCAACCATTGGAAATAACAAGCGTGAAAAATTATAGTATGACTCTTATATTTCAAACATTTTCTGCGAATGCAATATTTTGCTAAGGTATAGGTTAGCTTAGCATCATGAAAATATATAAACGTAAATTCAAACCCCTCTTGGCTTTATCTACCTACATCGTATTAATAATATTTGGTAACATGAAGATAGAGCTACGCCTACAACGTGAAATGAATACGATCAACATTTTAATCAATTTATTATACGCTCGTGAATAGTAAAATTGTTTATTCTCATTTACCATTCAGCTATCGAAATAAACATTCATATTTGTGAAAGTACAGAAAAAAACACGATTCATAAATAAAATAAACACAGACTGAAAACCAGTTGAAAGCTTGAATAAAATGAAAAGAATATCTAGGTAAACTCCGCTATGAGGCAACGCAAATAAATCGTAAACGGAAAAATAGCGGAAAGCCGAGAGCTTCATAAAGCGAGACGTATCAAAAGACATTATTCAGTATCGAATCACATCGATTCGAGAATCGAAACGTTTTAAAAACGGAATAAAACATGGCGGAGTGTCCGGACTTCTAGTGTTGTGACTATGTTACCGATATGATGTTGAAGGAATATAAGACTTTTTGAATTTTGAACCTCTTTAAGCGCACATTGCTCTCTTTCTGAAAAGCAGTGACCGAAAGTGAACCGTTAGGCTCGGATTGGTGACGCTGAATCGAGTATAATCGGCTCCTGTCAGTCGGTGACGCTGAATCGTGTGTACTCATTCGGCTTCAGTTGTAAGTTTTCACTTCTGTCGTGTCGTCATAAGCACACCCACTTTTTACATATCAATTAACTTGTTCAGAAAACTTTGTTGATTTAGGTACCATGAAGTTCTATTACATATCCCAGGAGGCCGATAAGGCCGTACACCAACATCGCGCTTAAACTTTAACGCTTTTAAATATTAACAAAGAATTCATAAAATAACAATCTTCAGAGTTTTCAAAGTCGTTTCTTCTTGCTTATACAAACTTTTTGAACTAAACTTTCATTCCCTAGTCAAATTATGAAATCACACTGCTTACTTTATTTGCTTGCGTAACTTTTGCATTCTTTTAGAAGAATAAGAATTCGAAAATCATAAAGTTGTGTATGAAAGTCATTACACGATTCTTCAAATCAATTATTTTTGTCCTACCCACGTATTCTATTGTTCTGTGGAACGTGGAGTCTGTCATTCCGTCGTGGGAATGTGTGTCTATGATTACGGGGCATTGACAGCCCGCCGGGACTCGACCCGACCCCGGACTATCGCACCGTTGTTTTGAACCCTCCCAAATATGAAATGAGCTTTGCTGTGACAGTCATCGTTGCAATGCATTCGCAATTACTGCCTATTGTTAGCTTAATGGTAGTTTTAATTAAGCTAGTTGCGGGCTTTGTATATTAACAAGTGTATTGGATATCTGTTTTGTCTATTGGTTTACGGTTAACGGAAGTCAGACAATCTATGAGAAACTTTCTTCATTGCTAATGTATAATTTCCAAAACATATATCACAAAAATTTCCCAGAGTACAGATTGTAGTCTAAAACTGTATTTTTGGGCATCATTTAAGTGTTTATGTGTGCCATATTTATATAACCTCGAAGCGCAAGATTCCAGAGGTTGTTTTATAGGAAGAATAACCGTCGCGTGCTTGAAGAGTAGAAATAATGAAATTTCCAATAAGTTTCATTCTAATTGTGAGTCCTCCTTCCTCCATATCTATAAACCTACGGCGAAATATATAGTATGAATAAGTAGTCTGCAAGGCGAGTAGGTACCACAATAGTGTACCAGGTGTCCTGAAAAGACATAGCAACATTAGCTTCTAAATGTATAGGTGCTCAGTTAGTCACTATTGTGAGGCACAACATACAAAGTTTCCTGCTAATCAGGTTAATTAAAATAATACTGGTATTGTTATAGTTCCAGTAAACACAATGTTTTCCTTGTATGATTATAATTACGTTTTTTTTGTGTGCTAAACAGGAAAATTATTTCTTAACAAGTCCACTTTATCCGCTTTTAGTTGCCTAATGAGGGGGGGGGGTATTAAAGTACTAATTATTTTTTTGAGGTCGTGCAGCGGCTTGTTGTTGTTGTTGTCTGTATATATACCTTAATAAGTAACCTAAAATGTAACAACGTTACTGTTTAAATTCCAATGTGGCCTTTCCATTTTTTCCATAATGTTTGTAATGGTTTTGTATCCTGCTGTGTACCGAATATAATGTTTCCCTATAGATACAATATCGTGCGTCGAAAAATTTATGGCCATATTAATTGTAGGGGTCCCACAGAATTATAGACGATGTCCTGGTTCTGGATTGTTTTCATTGTTTCCTATTTTAACAATAAGGGCACATGTTGAAGGGTTGGTTTTCGATTACTGCGACTATTACAATGTAACAAACGAATAAAAAAACTGTTTATAAAAGCTTTTTTAATAACACTCCACACAACACATTCCATGTAGTTATGACATCACAGTAGACTAATAAATTGACTAATGGTACAATTGATAGACAATTATTTGCCAAATCACATCACTCGGCTACCAATTTGGTGATATAACACACCAACATGGGTCCCACGTAGCATTCATACATTCAACCGACCTGACCTAAAGAACAAAATTTAAATTTATTGCGATCCAATACGAACTACTTACAAATCCACGAGGCTATTGTCGCATCCTGGTTGATATTTATCGATGCCGGCCGCGAGTCCACCCGAACGTTTCGAATTCATTAACTTGAATCCCCAACTGGAATCAATTCAAGTTTGGAATTCAATTAAGAGGTCATTTTTTAATTTAACCGCTTTCGTATTTGTTTCGTACCAGTGCTGGCTGGTGTTTTGAACGGTAAATAAGGAAAAAGATTCGTTTTTGTAGCGATAGCAACTTCCTAAAACATTGTATTGTTAAATAACTAATAAGTCCAGCGGAACTTATTTTCCCTACACTCTGTTCAGATTGTAGAGGTCGCAATCGGATCAACGGTCGCTGTACCGGCCCGAAACACAGTAACAAAACTTTCCTCTTTGTTATATTAGTCCAGTATTAATAACCCTGCCACAGGAAAAAGCAGGGACTCTAGGAAAAAAACAACTTTCAGGAAAAAATATTAGACCTACAATATTATTTACAGCGGTAATATACCATACGGTACAATTTCGTCCAAAGGATTATGCACATAAATTCTCCAACATTTATCCGGAGTATGGAGGAGAAAAT
The DNA here is from genome assembly GCA_914767815.1 of Eupsilia transversa. Lineage (NCBI taxonomy): Eukaryota > Metazoa > Arthropoda > Insecta > Lepidoptera > Noctuidae > Eupsilia > Eupsilia transversa. The sequence continues at coordinate 8,562,952 of OU611880.1, forward strand.
TCTCAAATCTGTTTTACATGTAGCAGTTTGGTTATTGCTGGTGACACGAGTTCGGTCTTAATAAATAATGTCGCGTGCCCGCCCAGCGGTCGGGGTCGGGACGAACAACTATATTTTAGGTACATTGTATGCTCTCGGCTGTATTCGTATCGTCCGTGAACGTCTATTTGAATAAAATACAATTTGGAACGTTTATGAAGAAGTTATATTATGTCGAGATACAGGAGACATGAAATTGGGAAAGCAGAGGAACAAAGTAGTTGAAAGCTTATTGCCATATTTCTATCGATAACCTGATACGAACGAAAAGAAATCAGACATAAATATGAAACAAAGTCAATGCTCTATAAAGAATTCAGAACTTCTAGAATCCAGAAATTCGATCTTCATTGAAATAAAGATGAACTAGTTCCGACCAGTGCTTTTTCCTAATTAAGTACGCAGCTGGGTCTACATAGATATGATAGATGGTACACGTAAAAAACTGAACTTCGATGATTTTAAAACTACTCAGTGAACGCAGGACGCAGGTGTGGAAACTAGTTTCGTCGTCATATTTGGTTTGTATCCCAAACATCCCCTATATCATTCGAGTCTGTATCAATGGGCTCTAATGGCGCGGACACAGCCCTTTGTATCCCCCGCTCGGGTACCCCCTCTGACAATTTAGACCCAATGTTGGAATTAAGACCGGCGCGCCCTAAATTCACACCTCCGCAGAATTATCTCTATTCTTTTACTTGACTGTTTTATCTTGTAATTAGGTCTTTCTTACTTTTCTTTAAAAACAATAATGATTTATTCTCTTTTTAGGTGAGTTGAGTGAAAAAGTATTAACTTGAACAAAATCTTTGCGCACGATCTGATTCTTTTTATATTTTTATTTCAAAAGCCGAGTGTATGAATATAAATTCAGGTTTTGCAATGAATAATTATTATAATTAAATATCAAGGTGCTAAAATTATGTTAATAGAAAGATTGTCTGTTACCAATTTTATTTACAGAAAGGAAGATGTGACTTCCAATATAAATGTTAAGGGGTTAGCTGCCAATCAAAGTCAGTGATAATTAATGACCAACTTGTAATAATGAATTTGTTAACAATTTGTTGTAAGGTTGTACCAAATATCAACTCGTAAGATTCAGCGTTCGCAGAAATACGAAATAGCGACAAAACATTGAAATAAATTACCAAGCTTCACATATTGCCAATAGAATTCGAAGGGCTTTGTTAACGCTTGAAAAGGAAGAAAGAAGTCTAATGTATCAAAAGAGGACAACTTTGAGTTGCGTTCCATTTCTTCAAATAAGGTCCAATAGGGCACTACTATTATTCCATGTTGGATATGTTCAAATCTTGTTACGACCTGAATCCGAGGGTTATCCGGAACAGGAAATAAGTTATCGTTTATTTACCCATCGAACGTATTCCTAATCCATATAAGAAACAAGATTTGTTTTGTTAGGAAAGGTAGATATGATTCGTTTATCATGAAAGATGCCTTTATTTGTACAAAGGTTAAACGAAGAAGATAATGGAGAAATGATTAAATATGAAATTTAATTTGAGGTCACGCGCTATTATATTCATAAAAAATGGAAAGCTTTACGAAACTTTTCTAATTGAATACATAAAATCAAGTCCGAAAATGTCAGTGTTGTAACACAAAACGGCCTCGCTGATAACGAAATAACTTTCGAACGTGATATTACCTACAATGAAACGACGCGCACAAATAAAAATATAGGGCATGAATTATAATATAAATGTTACTAAAAATCAAGAAACCGGATCATAAACAAAACGGAATTAGGTTTAAAAGTGGATACCGTAGAATTTGGTAAACATCGCAGTCACGTGGTGCGCGTGTCGACCGACCGGTAGAAAGTAGCTTACCTCCTGTGCCACTCTTCATTCAACCACATTGAACAGGTTACAACTCGTTAAACGCACACAAACGCAAATCTTGCAGCTTCTAAAGCGAACTACACAAGCGCTTTCACTCACACAGCGGCATTTTGTATATATGTATTCAGTTGCGGGAGCGCAGGTCAACTTGGCATATCTTTTTTTCGGAACTGGTTTCTGGAGCGATAAAAGGATGACTCAGATGTATCAGGTAAGGATTACTTACATTTTATTGGTTGTCTACATAACAACGTTGTTTAACATAATTCAGCAGCATCACCTAAATTTGGAACGGCTACTGTGTCGAAAATTATAAACCGGTCATAACATTTGACGCAAAAAGTGTCTAGGGAATTTTGGGCTACAATGAGCAAAATGGAACAAATTTTGGATTTTATGCAAATGATAAAGTTAATTTGTTGCTCTTTTCTACGTCTATAGGGACCAATCGGGTTGATATTTGAAAATAAATGTGTTTGTTTAATCAAGGCAGCAACGTTGAAATATGTCATGTTGTGTATAGAAATGGGTATATCAGCTTTGAGTACTTTGTATAATGCTGTTGATTTAAATATGCTGGCATTTGTCTCTTTTCTTATTTATCTCCGAAGTAATAATATTCTGTGTACCTACACAGTGACATTGTGGGCTAGCAGTGATTTATTGGGTGAGCGCACGTGTGGTTGGAAGAAACATTCATGTGACAAGGGATGCCTTTACCTGCTATACTCTATAGAAATGGCCCCCGCCCGAGAATGTATTGATAACCTTTATTCAACAGTTCTCTATTCGTGTTACGTTAGACCTTCGTATGCTTGGTTAGTTGGTTTAGAAAACGTGGCTCAAATTACGCCATTTGTAAAAATGGATGTTATAGATGAATATGGTAGTTGGTAGGTGAAAAGTAAAGTGAAAAGGTATAGATCAGATATGATATAAACGGTAGTCCTAATGTAACTTTAGATTATTAACTAAATATAGCATAATAGTAAATTCAATTTGTTTATTAAAATGTTGCTGTTGAATAAATGAAACAAAGATATTAACTTAGCATATTGATGACTATAACAATTGAATCGACTAAATCAAATTTGATTTTACCTTATAAATGTACATTCGATTGAACTTTAATTGGAGATAAAGCACCCGCAAACTCGGCTTTACTGTTTAAATCTCTGATTACGCTAAAGTTTACGGGTAATGTCAATAGCAGTTTGGCTTAACAAAACACTTGGGGAAACAGATTTGTATCAGTTTTGGCGATTTGCGTTGTGTCATCCCCATCCGGCGGGTGTTTATCTTACAATAGCTCTCTACCTGCTGTGGCCGATTTATTGTAACAATGCGTAACTACTCTCCGACTCATAATGGACGCTCTCGGTCCCCCTGGTTTATTGTGAGCCTCGCTTCTCACTTGACAAGCTTCATAGATCTTTCAAGGTTATCTTGTATAAAGCAGAATTCACTATTTTGGGTATCTGCTACGCTCATTTGTTGTAAAGTTTCTATTGTCCGCTTTATTGGAAATTGTTCACTGAATCGAATTTCTTGTGATCTTTTTTGGATTATCTTGGACAAGCAAGATTGTTGAGAGGTTAGACGAAATCCTTGACCCTCATTTTTAGTTTTATCGAGAAACCTGTTCCTCCAGGACGCCTTTCTTTCTGGTTGTAACATGTCGATACGTGAATGTTTTGTCTTACTCGCACACTCACTAAACTTAGTCCTGAAACGAGACGAAATACCTTGCATGCCTACGCCCGCGAGTATCGTGGGAAACCAATGGAAACAAGGTGTCTGTCCTTCCTTTCATTTTATAGCTTATATGATTGGCCTTTGTTTCCAACCTGATTCGTATTTATTCTTATTTTACAATGATTTTAAGGCAAAATCAAAATAACATTTCATTTTCTTCTATTCCTTTTAATACGAAGCTTTTTACATCGTGATATAACGTGAATCACGTTATGTAAATCGTTTTTCTCAGCGATTTCGTAACAGCACTGTCGGCGAATAACTAGGAACGAGTCTATGGAACGATCACGCCTCGGTAGCCATGGGTACCATTCAACACCAAATGATGAATACCTATGGCCTTTGCTCGGTTATTCATCTTCTTTGATGTTTTAGAAAAAAAAATGTTCAGCTTTAGCGTTCGTTATCTCGGAAATGTTGGCAAGTTATAAACATATACAAAGCAAGACTTGTTTTTTTCATGACACATTGACAAATGACAGTTATTCTATACTCTTGTTATTTTGAAAATATTTTTAATTGTTATCTGAATTCTACGAAAAAGGGGAAGAAGTAATTATAGATAACATAAAACATAGAAATTATCTAATACCGTCAGTGTCAATAAATCAAGCGATTCTTCACAATAATAAAAAAAACTGACGCAGCAAAAAACTACTACAGCGTACCAATAATCTAATCTCGTAGTAAATAGTGTCCACGCTCACGTAAACAATTGAATCAGAGCGTGCATACATTGAGAAGTAGTGGTTACTATAAGATGCTAAGTGAATGCGCAGGCGCAGACTGCAGCGAGTCTTCTAAACCGGTACCGGAGTATGGTGAGGTCGATGCTCGCCCGCCAGATGTCGCTCTGTTCGTTTGGACCACACCGGCGCTCACGCACGTTGGGTAGGGGTCCATACAACTAAAGGTTCGACTCACAATACCGTGCTAATAGACGCTTCCCATAAGTTGAATGTTACGAAATTATTCCTTTTCTTGAAAGATTAAAGGTCATGTTTGTGATTTTTTAAAGGCTGATTGACGTATTTTAGTTGCCTCCATTTTCCATCTCAATCAGTAACTTATTTGATTTCGCTTTTACTTCCTGAGTATAATACAACAATATACAAAAATGCCAATTGAAGAAATGGTTTAAAATGTTGTTTATCTTCTAGCATGATTAAAGCTTGCCTGCCTCAACGATCCGTCGACTGACAGAGAGTAAAGTTGGCGACCACCAAACTGTCCTGTGCCCGCATCCGCACTGTCAATGAACCCCTTGTGTTCTACAAGCTTTTATTTCTCTCTTACTGCAGTAACCCAGTTTGCTTTATTAAGACATTAACTTCGTCTTGGGAAACACTTTCAACGAAGTCGTATTTCACAAATCTCTTCAGCTAGCGTGATGGCAAACCTGTGTTCGTATTCCGAATAGATTCTATTCTTTCTATTGTAATGCGGCTTTTCAAAGTTTTCTACGCGTTTAGATACAGCGCAAATAGCGGCAAAGTGTATCGCGACACGACGGAGCTTCGATTTGCTTGAAACCCGTGGGAAAGTTAGAAAGAATGTTATGTCAAGAAGCGGCGCAACGAAAAGCGAGAGCCTTCAATCACGTCGCGAGCAAATAAAAATCGATTAACATAAACACAACCGAAATTTTCATAATTTATCTGCTCGTTATGAGTTCGTGAAACTCTGCTGCAGTTTTTTTCCTACTCGAGTTATTTCAAACTGGTCCCTAAAAAGGGAGAAGGTCGGCTGGAAGGTGAACGTGATTTGAATAATTCTGGAAAGCTCAGCTTAATTAATTATTTTTCATGTTCCTTCAAATGCCACATTTTATGATTTACAACAGATGCGGTTAAATTATAAACAAAATGAAGGATAAAAGAAAGCTGCAGTATTTTTTATAAGTTTGCAATTCAATTAATTTTGTAAATCCATAGACATACTCGTACATGTGTAAATCCGGCTTGGTACAGATGCACCCGTAAAATACGTGTAAACAGTAAACAATTTTAAAATGTTTGCGGAATACGCGTGGAGATTTGTATGTTATTTAAACATTGGCATGTATTTCAGATATTTTTCAATACTATGCGCAACATTTTCATTATAAAATATCTACCATACTCAATGTATTACAACGTGTGGTTTATTTGTTTCAGGTATGTGATCGTGCAAAATATTTACCAATTTAATTGGCGAGAAGACTACAAAAAACAAATAATTGGTTAGTATGGCATTTTGGTAATTAATCCATAGGCAATAATGGTTTGTTGGAAAAACGTTCATTTTGTGTTATTATTAAAGTTTTTATCGGTAAGCTGTTAACAATGGTTGTTGTCGTTCGCATGAATTTTCTCTGCGAGCGTGGCGAAGGCCGGTAAAAGGTCGTAATGTGGCGCACTGACTTAGTTTACTGCACAAAGGCCTTCGACTTTGCTTTCGTGAGCTTTTAAAAATCGAACGGTCAGACGTTTATTCACTCTCGAATAAATTTACTAGAGGCAATTTTATGTTGAAATTGAAAATACTATTATGACGAACTTAAGAACGATTTAACGAAGCGGACGCTATATGTAGAATACTATGATCAAAGAATTTCTTTATTGGGAATATTAATGAAATTGTGTAGAATATTAGAAATGCTTTTAATATTCTGAATTTTCAACAACAGAAAATGCAAACATATTTTTACTTTAGTCTTTGAGAAGTATACGACACTAAAATGTTAGTGACAGTCGAAAACCTGCATATTACTGAAAAAAAATTAAAACAGGTAACAAGTACTGAAGAACTTTTTTCGTAAAACAACAGACTTGCGTTGAAAAGTTGAAAAATTCGACCGTTGTTCTTTGGAACAGTATTCCTCTTGCCGGATTTTATTTCGCTAGTTACTTTTTTGTTACCGAAAATACGTAGCATGCAGTTTCGAATGCTCTATCGTAATAAAAGAACCCAGATATTTTATTGGTAGCTCACATTTTTCAACGAGTGAATTTTGACGAGTAGGTACTTTGAATAAACTACACTGAATCACTAACAAATCCTTCAGAAAGGTCAAGTGCGTAGCACTTACACCCGGCGCGCATGTATGAAAAGATAATAATATTATGACAATAAAACTGGCGTGTGAGGGTCGTCGTGGGTCGTAGCATATTTGCTACGCCGTAGCTTCGGTCAAACCCGGTGCTACGAAATACCATGTTACGCAACTTTTTAACTATTAATATTTTATATTCATTAATTTATTGAATGAAGTTTAATACGCAATAGACTTTAAGAAGCTGACAACAGCTAAAGCGCAGTCACTGTCGGACTGCATAGTAAAGTAAGAGAAGCGCGATGACACAACGCAATTTATTACAAAATATGAAGCAATTATTTATTTACAAAGAAACTTTGGATTGAACTAAAAAAACACTACATTATATCGCTTGTAGAATAATCTGACGAAAAATCAGAATGGTTGCATGTATGTTAATATGGTTTCTAATCGTTAAAATAAATTTGTTGAGGTATTTCGTGATTTTTTTCTGTCGTATCAAATTAGTTGTATTATGTTTTCAAGACACTATCTATCTAGCATATATCCTGAAGAATATCATTTATTTTTCTGATTTTGTTTACTGCAGTGGATCATATATTTTTAAGGCATTATAAAAATTGTGTTAAGTCCTGTAGTCCCCTTAATTGCCTCGTTGGCCTAATCGTCGTAAGCGCTAAAGCTGAGCAATGAGGTCCTGGGTCTGATTCCCGGTACGGCCAAACTGTTATTGCGTTTTTTCATGTGGAATTTCTCGTTAGCAGCCCGGAGTCTGGATTTGTGCATGGGTGATGGCCATAGGCTCGCACCCTATTACATGTCACTTAAACATAATTGGCTAAATATGGTGGGTGCACCTCGGTTTATGTAAGTCCTTAATTAATTAAAACGTTATTTGAGAGGATTTTAAATCATTTAAAATCCCTCATATAACGTTTAATTAATTGCGACTGAGGATTAACATTAACAATTATTGTTAATGTTAATCCTCAGTCGAAATTAATTTAATTTCAATACTCTATTAAACAAAGTATACAAAATACAAACTAACATTAATTAATAAGAGCATTAAAGTTTTGCCATACATTTCTATAACATTCAATAATCTGAAGTTCGAACTTTACCCATTTATTAAGTTAGTTATTTATTAAGGTCAAGTTGGAGATAATATCAGTTATGAATTCGGCGGAACTAACGGAAACTAATATAGCTATAAAACATAATATCACGATAGTTTGGCAAATAGAGTCAGCACATGTAAACTTTACTAGATATAGCCGATATAGGGACCCGTATCAAAGCTTCGATATAGCAAATAAACTCGTAAACGCGGCTGAAAATTGCCTCTTCAATAGACCACTACACAATCAATCTTGGCATTGGAATTGGTGATCACAGTGATATTATTATCTTGGTATATTATGATCCTTTTCCTGTAAGCTTCGAAGAAGGCCGAGTGTTGTTGGTTACAACATGGTGGTGGTTCTCGGCTTAAGAGGCTCCGGGATCTCGTGGAACAAGTACCTACCGTTTTTGTGTCAAGCCTTTGCCACGTCATTGATATCTCTGAAAACTTTCAATATTCTCGAAGCAGACACAACAGTTATATACTAATGATGAAACCTGCGATTAATCAGTTAAATAATTAGCAATACATAATAAATAATAAACCCACACTAAAAATCCCCTAGAAAAGTAATGAAAAATACAATATACCTCATGCATATACATACAAGGAAACGAATAAACAAACTTTGTTTTATAGAAATTTCTGCAGTATTACTATACTTGCATGTTTAACAGTCGTTTATTCGCTACGATTTGCTTAAACTCTTTCGCCATACAATTAGAGGAGTTTTGTTCGTAGATCGTTGGGTTAAGCAACGTTGGTTGCGCCTGTACATTTGACCTCCGTCTGTCTCAAAAAGCACGAACTCGCCCGTCAGTAAATGATGAACGAGAGTAATTGAAGACGTTAATAGGAAGATCTAATCTCGTATGTAGAACACGACCAAATAAGTGATCATAAAAGATAGATATCTTAGTAGAACAATATAAAACTGTTGAAGATGTAGTACGGTATCTAATTTATACTGAACAAAACAAAGGGAATTTCAAGCGCATTCTTTCGTAAGCGGTTGACAATGGCAGTGATCACAACAAGAAGAAAGCATAAAGCGGTTGCGATGAGATGCGGCTGAGAAGAGAAGTCACGTACAACTCGGTACATCTCGGTATATATTCCACTTTCCAGCAGATGAATAATAAATGACAAAATATACTCGCATCTCGCATGTCTCCTACGAATGTGTCCCGTCAGCGACTGCGTTGTGCTGACTTTTAACGTGACGTCACAGCGCAAATCGTTCGGAAATGTAAGCTCTTGTGAACGCCTGCAATATTACTATCGACATACTTTTGCGTTATTATCACTGGAATAGTGGGAACATCTGTGATATTATCGTCTTACTTAAAGTGCCTGGAAATAATTATTTGTCTATTCTGTGGTTTTCATCATTGTTTGTCTCAAAAACTTACTCTGCATCGGTTTTCGTCGCAGCTACCGACACTAAAGATTGCGATTGCGAACCAAAACGCAACATAATTTAACAATATTCAAGCCGTTAAAGTTTTTTTCACTCTATTATCAACGATCAGTTTCTAAGGAGGCACAAAAAGCTCGCAACATATGCGTCATTAAAGTAATCCGGACCCACGTTAAGGATTTGAAATGGGTGCCCTGCGGGAGGCGGCCCAATTACTAGTCCGTGTACCTGCGCTCTTACAATATGCTGCCTTGAAATGTGATAGTATTTGTATATTATGGCGATACACATGAATATTGACTAGACAAGATGATATGGGAGTGCGTACTAGGTCGTAAAAGGGGCAATTATCTCTAGGGTACCAATAAATATAAAGGCCTCATAACAACGTGGGGTGGAAAGGCTTTAAGTCTGTGTACCCACACCTACCTTCATCCTCAAGGATTTGTCGCCAAACCAGAGAATGAACAATTAGCATTGCTCAGCTTTGACTACCGCTTTAGTCTTAACATCTACGTAAGGACTAATCCCAAACCCACGTTATTAGAGGCACGCCTGCTCCCCAGTTGTGTTCACTGCACATTAATACTGTTTAATACTACAATTTGAGAGACATGAAACTGGGGCAAGTTTCGTGTAAAATGCTAAATATTCTTATCTATCCAAGAAGAGTCTTATAAATAACACCGACAAAGACGTTGAATATTTGACGTGCCAACGTAAGCGTTGAAGGCTGGATCGCAGAACGTTTGCAAGGCGTCAGTAAATCCCGAGGGATCCAATTTACCCCGTCGACTTGTAAACGCTACGCCTACCGCGCTAAGCCTGCACGCCACACGTTTTATATACCCCTGAAATTTCACTCGACTTTGTGTTCGATAAAGAAAAAGTTACAAGAAAAAGATTTAACACAAAACAGTAAGCATTTCTCCTCATCACAGCATTATGTAGATCGGATTTGAAGTTTTATTTTGTTTGAGGTTCAATACGTTATTTTCTCGTACATATTGTGGTAGGTATTTGTTCTGTAGTCGTTTGTAAATGTGTACGATTCTTTGAATAGTTGAACTCATGTAAACATGGATACATGGTTTCAGTATCGCCAGCTGTTTAAATAACATCGGAACCGACCTTTATTGTACCTGCTGTATCAAATTACTCGCTATGTTGATGATTGAAATCTGAACGAACATGTTGTTGAGATACCGACAATTTTTTTGTTTGATCGTTCCTCAGATATTTATTATTGTGGTTGTATGAACGCGGTATTGCCTATAAACATTACGTTTGGGTTTTTTCGCCAGCATCTGGTGAAGTTTGGAGCTTGGCGAATTAATCTGTCTCCTTGATCTATAAACGTACACACGTACGCTACAAAGGAAAAACTCTGATTGCTTTATTTGATCTGGGTCGACACGGATTGCTTGAACATAGTTGGTTGTTGTTTTATAAAATAAATTATGCATAATATCAGCGTTGTTTTAGAACTATGATGTTTTTGTTAGTTAAACTAATTCAGAAGGTTAACTGTAGTAATAAGTATAACGTATGTTATACTTAGTGACAAAGGTACCTATTAGAGATGAGTGTATATAGGACAGCCGCTATCGAGGAGTATGCCAACTGAATAGGTAATGTTGTTGGATGCAGTTAGCAAACCGTAACTACAAGGTAACCAGTAACCACACAATCATTCCTTTTGCTAAGCTGTCGTGCAGTTTGCGTGCATTGTGTCGCTGATTTCTAACCGATTCTCCCTTCAATACCAGCCATTAGTAATGGGTGGGTAGTAGATATTCTACTGAAACATTGTCAACATAGTTTCCGGTGCCGTAAACGAAAGTCCATTGCATTGATCTTATAATAATTGATGATAAATCATTGTTTCATCAAATGTATTACAAAAAGCGAGCTACACAAGAAAGTACTATAGTATTGATACAAACGTTTGATTGGTCGTAAAACAAGTGTGCACGAACCTAGTGTTGACATGGCCGTTTTACTGCATTTTAATTATTTAGTCGACCTAAAAGAAGTAGTTATAAAGATGTCTTCATAAACGCCAGTCATAAATAAAAATTACGATGTATCCAATGTTTTTGTAGTTTATATTTTATTTCCTGCATAAAACTTTAGTTTGGTTCGCGTGTGGAGTTTACAGAAAAACTCAGAATATTACGGCGGCTTCTATTTTCCCTTTTGTTGCTCTAAGTAATTTATCAATATTTTTCAAAACAGGGAATCCCTATATACATTTTATTTTTTAAATTACTTCTCTTAAAGCTCAGATGTTTGGACCAATTTTGATGAATGAGGCATCATTCTTTTAGAAAAACTTTTAATGAACCTTTATACAAATTGAAACACGTTTTTCTTCCTTTTTTTCGGCGTTTGTCTCGATAATGTAGGTATAAAATTTTATTTTTCAAGTTTTTCGTAAGTGAATCTAAAAGTTTGTTAAGTATTATGTGTTTTATATTTATTTTGTTTTATTTAAATAATTTAGTTATATGATCGCTAGCTTCATTAAAGGATTATTCACACAAATAAGTAACTTAACATCTAAAATTAATTAGTACATTCATATAAATGTTTACAGTGTACATAGTGTCTATTTCACTGCTTTATCGTTGAAAGCCACGCACACACTGTCGCTTCTATTGCATAGACCACCAACTCGTATTAAATAACAACGTGTACGTCTATACAACGCCCTGTATAACCCATCGTCCTATGTGAGCGGCAAGAGCGACGCGATGCGATTCTAAACAATGATGTAACGGGACATGACACAGTCAAACGCCACGTGAAAAATTATTTGTTCTATGTTATAAAAGTTCGCCACTGATGGCACTGCAGAAAGGTAAAGACGAAAGCGATTAGATAACAAGCTCCATTATACATACAACAATGAATGATCGTGAGGGAAAAATTCCATCGGATCTTAAATATTCGACATAGCAACGTCTCGTCTCGTGTCCTATGTGGCGGTACCACATAGGACATTGTGTAGCAGCCTGTATACACGAAAATCGCTGTTATTTGCCATAATTGTTTAACTAATCTGTTTATTATGCAGAACTAAAATAACAGCTAGTCTGTTTATCATTAGTTCGGGAAACAAACATGTCTATTCAGATAATGTGCGAACAAACTAATTTAGAACTATAAGTTTATGTGCGTGTTAAATATGTATAGGTAATTAGTGGGGCTAAAGTATTTACTTAAAACATAACTTAAAATCGTTGAATTTATTTCTTCTATTATTAGCTAATGAGTAGTTAGTAGTAGTTAATTTCTTAGATTTTTTATTGCAATAAAAGCTTTAGCTATGGAGTTAATTCTAAATAGAATACCGCAATCAATATTAGAATTTAAATAGTTATAGGTAAGTTATTTAAACTTTATAGTTATATTAAGCTTGCAAGTGTCATAAATCATTAGGTTTATGTGTTTATTCATAGGTGCTGTGCATATGCTAAGTAAGTTAAGCTGCAAAGTAGTTTTATTACAGGTTTTATGATGCCATACAGTCAAAGCGCGTATTCAAACCAGTCTAATTACGAGATCAACCTCAATAGAAACATCAAAAGGTTATGCACCACAAAGCGAACAAAACTGTCTCGTTTTGATGTCTAACAGTCTAACGGTCTCCAGATCGAAAGTGGGGTCAACCGGAATCGACAGATTTGCACGGTGCACGGTGTATGTGAAACGAGTTGAAACTTTGACCTATTTCGCCGGTGAGCTAACAGTACCGCAACTGCACTAATCGAACGATCCCAGAGACTCAGGTTCATACCTTATAATGTCTATACCTAAGCCCCTATAACAATAAATAGCGGAGTGAAAGGCAAACCACTACCCACGAAGTGAGCGACTCAGATCACGAGAAGCTAAAAGATTTTGAACTCTACGTTATTTCTGATACGGTTCATTTTAATGGAGCCTTTTTTTTGTGTGCTGGAAAATGGCATTGCTGTGTTCACAATACTCTATACTCGGTCGGTTACTCTTTTGTTTAGCAGTAGGATCCTGCTTCGTATTATTTATATAAATGCTCTGGTACTTGAATCCTAAACTATTACGAAATACGGTCACTAATGTGGAATGAACTTATTGTAGTGAGTTTCGTTCATATGGTTTCTCAACAAGGATTATGTAGTTAACAAGGGTACTTTACGTGTCATGAAATTTAAGTGGAGGATAACGTGAAAACTAGGGTTGGATTGTTAGTTCTTTGATGTAAACTTGAAATTATTCAGCGCTGGTAAGGTGAATGGTGCTTACATTAATCCTGACTTATGTATGAAACAATATTATATGGGTAGCTACAGAATGGTAGCATGTCAGTGTCGGCTGAGCCAAACACCACAGTTCTGTTTAATTATGTTGTTCAAAATTCCATTTGTGTACTTTATAGGTCACACGCTTATTATTGTCTATGGAGATAGGTAAAGAAAGAATGATTGTTTTTTGTTAAACATAACTGCGGAAATGTGTGTTTTACCATAGGTACGACGCAGCCCAACCCATCGGGGATTACAGGAGTGATGTTATGTCATAAGTTATGTGATCAGGTTTATAGAAACCGGGGTTAAATAGATCCGAAAAAAAATCACTGTAGGTAAAATTCTTCACAAAATGTAATAGCTAGGTCAGTGGGTTTTAGATACATATTTTATCGGAATATGCAAGAAGTGGCATTTTACTAGTCGCCATATTAAACTGGTTACCTAATGATCTGAATAAGATGAATATTTTGTGCATTCTTCGCGTATAGTTTCTTCTTCTACCGATGTCAAATATTGCCAAGCATAGTAAGTTTACGCAGATAAAATTAATTTTGATATTTTGTAGGTTTATTCTTAAAAAAAAATCACATAGACGAGTACTTATTACATTTTCCTTTGAGGAAAAAAATTGCAGTTGTTTAGGCTACAGTCTACAGATTTATTCATTACAAAAGCGTTCCTTCAAACTGATTTGACCACGAGGAATTCTGTTCCGGATAGTCAAACTACCTAGTATAACGAAAAATATCCACCCTTTATAGTTCGTAAATATACTTGTACAGTCATTAACAAAAATAATTTCCTTCCTCGTGGTCAAACTTAATGGTCAAACTGAAGTTGACTACTTCAGTTTGACCATTAATTTAGTGTGCCAGTGATAAGTTATTAATGGTATTAGTTCGAAATAATGTATATATGACGCATAATTATTTACAGTCGCCCATGTTAATGAGATAATGTCATGAATAACGTATTGATCGTAAACTAACAATTACTGGCTCAGTAGCTATAAGTATAATAAAAGGAATTCTAGATTAGATCTAAGAACGTTACAATAGTAGGTACCTAAACTTAGGCTAGCTTAATAATAGGTATGACAATACAGTACTCCTATAATGTTAACTTAAAATGTAGGTTCTATCATTGGGACGGACGGTCTGAAACACTATTCAATTATATTATTGACAAGTCTGAGTTTGTTTCGGCCTTTCTTCTCAGATCAGAGTAAACAGATCGAAATTCTCTAGTTTTTAAATAAAAAGTATTTGACGTGTAAAAGTATTTGTACAAACCTACTAACAGAAATATAATCATTTATCATTTAGCCACTTATGGCAAACCCTATTTTTTTTTGCTTGTAACAAAAAGCGTGTAATTGAACTTTATTATCGGCCGAAGACGAATAAAATGTGAGTTCACCAAATAACTGTCTCAAAACAAAATTGTGTCGTGACGGAACGAGTTCCGATGTGAACGAGGCTTTTTGTTTTAAGAGAGACAGCGGAAATGAAAATCCATTTGGCCAAATCCATTTACCTAGGTAGTGTAGATACACGGAAACTTTCATGCAAAAAATGTATATTTTTGCAATACATATACGCTGCACAATAAAATGTTTTATGTATTTTTAACATTGTTCTATATCCGGCGTTGAAATTCAAAGTTTGTGTAATACTGTCCAGGAAATGTTAACATTTCACACCAAGCGGCTTTTCCCGTAGCCTATACGCTCTAGTAACTTTTACACTGACCGCCCCAAATTCTTGTTCGGAGCGTTTGAAATGATTTGTTAGCTCCTGCCCGCTCCACACAATACGCCATTCTTTTATAACTCGCTCCGTAAGTCACAAAAGTATTTCTCAACGAGCATTGCAGTGGGGGAAGTTTTTGCTGAAAATACGAGCCAAGTTTTCTCCTTTACCTTGGATGGTAAAAAATCCGTGCCTGTCCCGGCGGCCGTGCCCAGACACGATAAAATTTACATGTTTCGCTTTCAGCCTTTATTTTATTTTAAAGGGTGAAATAAGACGGCATTACGCAAAGAGAATATTCAATTAGAGACTGCTTTAAGATTTATGCAATAGGAAGGCGAAGCGCCATTCGAACTTATTTTCTGCTTTTCGGTGTTTCGTTTTTTTCTAGACTTTATTTATGAGTCAATTTTAAAGACATTGACTTGCGGAAATTATGCATTTTATTAGTTATGGTTTTAATACTTTTCGTGGAGTTTCTTGCCGGCTCTTCTCAACAATCTCAACCGTGTACCTAACTTCTGACGTTTCATAAGTGCCCATGACATAGGTTTATGTGAAATAAAATATTTATTATTATTTTTTACTTTGGCTGGGTACATTGCTCAGTGGGAATCCTAGAATGATTTAATTTATGAAAAGCTTGATCGTTATGGGAGGTAGAATTTATGGTTATAAGTGGTTCATTCGTTTTTGATGTCTACTCTGGTGTAGCTATTAAATGTTTACCGGCAGTTAGACAACGCGGGTGGCTCGGGAGGCAGTTTCATATTTTACCCACTTGTAATAATCTGGAATTGATTTCTGTCTTTTTACCCTTTTAAGGTTCTTAATTAAATTCTGTTATTTAGTTAAAGGCAAGTACTTTGATTACAGCTACAAAATATAGTACTTAGTAATTAAAAGGTTAACTAAATAAAAGTCTCGTAGAACTCGTTTCTAATGTAAACACTGAGTGCAGTGCAGAATATATTATAGAAGCGCCGTGAAATCACTACCTTCTTAATATTCAGAAGAATGATAAGACAACGTATACCTACCGCGCTCATCAATCGTAAACACAGCCAGGTAATTGAATTTCCATCAATTTATAAGTACCCCCGACCTGAATATAAAATGATAGATGACGAGGAATGGTATACTACGTTTATTCCTATGGTAATGTATTTTATTAGAAGCAGATGTGTCTCTCAGCAACTGTTCAAATAAGTGAGTTTTATTGAGATCCTTTGATGTCTACTGAAAGCAATTTTCTCGTGTTTATGGTCTAAATAAAGACGCGTTTTTGTGCGTACAGATAAGATGATTATGTAGCGGCGGAATTTCTGTGACATGTGTGAGCAATCAAAAATACATAAAGTTGAAGTTGAGTAGAATGTTACAATAAATCATGGACGATAACGGGCTTTATTTAAACCGACGACGATAAAGTAGAAATTATTATGATGGTTATTTTGGTTGTTAAAAATCACTTAGTAGACTTTTTAGTGTCTAACTCTTATCTAAGCTCAGAGGTTATTTATCAGACGAGCTTAAATATAATATGAAAATTAAATATATACTATTTTATCAAGTATCTTGTTGACAGGCCTACACTGTCCTCTCATACCTGTTCACACTGTAAATTTTGGAAACATTGTAAAACCTATTTATTTTTAAAAGAGTAACCGTGGAGTTCCTTGCCGGTTCTTCTCCATAGGAAACGACCAATTGGAACCGTGCACCTAGCTTCTGACGTTTCATTA
The DNA here is from genome assembly GCA_914767815.1 of Eupsilia transversa. Classification (NCBI taxonomy): domain Eukaryota; kingdom Metazoa; phylum Arthropoda; class Insecta; order Lepidoptera; family Noctuidae; genus Eupsilia; species Eupsilia transversa. Next base: position 8,579,991 of record OU611880.1, read on the forward strand.
GTGCCCATGTAGGTTTATGTGAAATAAAATATTTTGATTTGATTTGAAATGAAAAAGGAATGGAATACTGAGCCGACTTACCCGAGCTTACGTTGCTTTTCATCTTCAAAGTTAATATAAATACACATACCTTCATATCTGCAGCTTAGGGGACATCTATCATAATGACATCTAGAGAACTACACAGCATTCATGTAAATCGTCGACTTGATCCTACAGTATAAATATTATGGAGCTCGTATAAACAAGGCGAGGAGCATGGCGTACCGCGGCGCGCAAACAAATTATCGTCGTCATTGCTTCCCAAACTTCCAATCGCGTGTTTGTCTAAGCTCCAAGTTTGTTTTCCAATTATTGAAATTAGACTGACAGCTATGAAGCCGTCCTATCCATGAATTCATAGGCGAATCAACATCTCGGTGAAGTTGACCGGATTTCAACTTAAAGATTAAGTTGTCATCTTTCGATTGAACTGAAACTGTCGAATAACAATTCATGAGCTTTTTATCTAACTAACAACAATACTAATCATTTGTGTTCGATTTAAATAAATAAATTATCCTCATAACAAAACAATTTGTTAATTCTGCAGGAGCAGTAAAGTTGTCACTCAAAATTTTATTTTTTCGCCGCTAGCTAAAATGAACGAGAGAATTTATTAATTCCGACTTTTCTGACATAATTCGGTCGCTTACGGTATTCATTAAGTCATAATGAAATATTACATTCTTCCCGCCTAATGAAATAAGCAGCCGATCGTCATTTATTAATCAAGATGGCTGGGATTTTTGTAACCTAATATCTTTTTCGAAACTTTTTCGTCATAGAAAATTTTATTTTAGGCCGTGCTTTGCTACTAAACAACGGGTGTGGTTAATAAATTGCTAGGCTGTAAATTTACAGTAACATTTAGTCAGTTATTCCACTACGCTTTAGTTTTGATTGAATAAACGTTTTGCTGCTGATTTATAATGATGCCCAAGCTTAAACTTGAGTGAAAGCTGAAATTTGTTTCGGGCACAAGTCACAACACATTATTTTCACCATATCTTGTAAATCTTAACTCGAAAATTAAATCAAAATCCAGAAAAACAAACCTTATTTGCACAAATGCACACCAAATTGACTCAACACAGAATATTAATAGCTAAACCATCTGTATCAACCTATCAACCGTCTGAATTAAAACGTAAGTCAAACAATATTGAGAACCGTTGGCCTCGAGACATGAGGTGACGTCTAGCACATGTGGTTTTAATGGGGTGCACTCTAATGCAGAGATGCTCTATTTCGCCTTATACGACACCATTGAGCTAAGTATCTTGGGAATCTCGAATGGTTTCACGTCTTACAGGTTATATTAGGAAATTTCAATGGAAGAATGGTTGGAACTTAATTGATTTAATTACAGTTATTTACAAAGCAGGCGTACCTACGTAAATGTCCTTTGCGTTATGGAGTCGAAAAATAATATAGCAAAGAAACTCTGCTCCTAAAATTCAAAATATTCTCGGGTGATTGTAATGGTCGTGAACAATGATTTACGTTGTATAACCAAACCACCTGACGTCTATTGTTGAAAAACGTCAGCGACATCGATTAGTGCACGAACGTAGCTATAAAGTGGAAAAATAAAGAGCACCCGAAACTAATCTAGTCCCACGACCTGGCGGAGTGGTGGCTACGCTACGTATTTTAATCAGACATTCCTAAATGGATTTTTTCATTAAGTGCCTGCTCCGGGTGGAATTGTGTTTTAATTTTTTTTATGGTGAACCGAGATTCATCGAAACAACTGTGCTGTACCTGTTTAAGAATGCGTGGAATGCTTTGCCTTCTATATGCATTAAGTAACTAGCATTCAGATGGATTTAATGAAAATGCACGTGCTGAACTTATTGTTGATTGTAATTGCAATTGCTTGCAAATTGTTTTACTTGAGCTTCCATTGCTGCCAATGCTGTTGCACAACTTAAAATACACAACTTTTGTCAATCAAAAGTTGTGTATTTTCTCTCTTGAAATATTGTCTTGCTGCTATTGGGTATTCTTATATGGTGTGCAACAGCAATGGCAGCAATGGAAGCTTGGAAATACAAACTCATCAAGTTATACATTCATGGAGAGACATATTTCTAAATCAACAGAAGATGATTATTGAACAAAAACTACTAAAAACCCACGCATATATTGAGAAGTTTTCTAAATCTTTAACTATAGTTATTCAAAAACATTGAACAAAAACGACTAAAAACCCACGCAGTGTATTCTATCATCTGTAACGTAACGGATTTTGATACGATTTTCACCATCATTATATTAATACACTAGCTGCTGCCCGCGGCTTCGCTCGCGTGGACCCTAATTATTTTTCTAAAATAAAAGCAGCCTAAGTTACTCCTGATAAAATCAGCTATCTGCCAGTGAAAGTCCCGACAAAATCTGTCCAGCCGTTTCGGAGGTTAGCTGGAACAGACAGATAGACAACATTTAAATAAAATGTTGTTTGGCTATAAGTACCGTATTACGCATTTAGTAAAAAGCTGTTATGTTACAAACAGAGACTTATTTATTTGTAAATAAACAAGATAGATTATTATAAAACGTAAGTACTTGCAATATAATAAAGAAATCTCGATGTTTTGTCAAGTCGTAAAAATCGTCCGAAGCAGGGATGGATCGCTAGTATTCTATATTGAGAAGTCCTCGAATACGGTATAACTAAGCAAGTCCGCTGTAACTCTTATCTGTCATCACGCTTCATTGCCTTTACTGCATCGCAACGTTAAACGTTTATAATGGGCAGGCGACGATAGCGCCGACGGCCGCCAATGGCCGCTCAAATACAACCCATTGTCTACAGTTACGCTGCTCTTGATAATAATTTGCTTTTCGTAATTACAGTTACTTTAATTTGTACTGTAATTTTGCTGAAGGAAAATAAAAAGGGTAAAGTAGGACTAGCTAGATTAGTTTTTGAGTTTCAAAGTTAGACATTGAAGCGCGTGTTTGTGTTGCTCAAAAAACAATACTGATGATCACAGCAAGTGAAATCATGGTAGTAAACATAACTGTCTCCATATTGTAACTTTATAGTTAAAATAAACGATTTAACTTTCCTTTTACTGCTAAATTATTTGTTAGATATAAATCTTACTCAACATTATCGATAAGAAAAGGTTGATGAAGATAAAATCGTGAAAACGATTGAGTTGACAACTGAATGAACTTTTATTTTAATCAATCTGTTATCTTTTTGCCTGGTTATGTCATGTTTACTACGATTTCTGTTTACGTAATTTATTTTGCGGTGTGATTTACTATTAAAGTTACAGTAACAGCAGCTGTAAATTATTTTCTGATCGCTTATTCAACGGCTTAAATTGCTCCTTTGTTTGCGTTTGGCACCCTTTTGAGTTCGTTGTTGAAAGTATTAAGATTTTTAGTAAACAAAGTAAGAACATAGTTTTTGTAGAAAAAATAGTTTTAATTTAACATACTTAAAAGACAAACTAAACAGAACAAAACTGAGACTGAGACAGTATTAGATTAGATTAGCGCGAAGTGTAAACGGGATTTAATTTGTTGGCGCTCGCGTTAAAGGAAGTCTTTTCCTAAACAGGGTTGGCGCTGTTAACTAATTTTAATCCTGGAACGAGTCGACTCACGACTGGATATTTTTAGTCGACGCCGTTTGGACGCGTCTAAAAAAAATAAACTAAGCTCTCTGCTCTCTTCATTATTTATGAACACCCAAGTTTATCGACCCACTAAACTATCCCCGCTCTTAAATTAATTCCTATTTTTCTATTCCTGTTCCGTTCACATTTGATTTGTTCATCGTTAAAATGTTACTTATAGACCGTTGTTCCTTATTGTTTGGAGAATAAATTTTTGTGTTCTACTTATACTTAACTTTAGGAGTTTTTCCTGCCTCTTAGTTCAATTGATGTTAGAAATTTTAGTTCATTAATGTTTTCAATTTGCGGTATACTCTTGACTGAAATAAGAATATTGAGTTATCAATCGTCATTTGTTACTGTGAAAAAGGTAATAATTATTAAATGCACCTTCTCCATGAATTCGCTGAGCGATTCTGTTATTTATTCTTACTTTATCTTTTATACCATTTGCTTGATAGAACTGTGCACTTCTGTTTCCATTAGCAAACGATTCCAAGTGTTTATTCAAAGTATTAAGGTACTCTAACAGATGATGTCGACGCTGTAATTGAGAAATCACTATTTAGGACACGGCAAAAAAAAATGAAAAAAGATTAGACTCTTATAAAAGTAAGAAATTAACCTTATTTCGAAAAAGTTTACCTAGACTTCGTATTTATTAAAAACTAGAGGTTTTGCTTTTAATTTGGATACTTTAAGGTCTTTATTTTTTTCTGCTAAAATTAAATGAAATACATGTATTATTTTTTATTATTAATAACTTACGCGAACTCGAAGGTACTTTATAATTAATGTTAGGTGAAACAGAAACGAATGATGACATTTAGAAGTAAAGAGAGAGAGGGGAGAAATGAATACCGATTGACCCAACGGTATCCAGCAGGTACCAGGACCGCAGTACCGGACATTAATTATTTAAACTAATCATTAATGGTTATGGCGATGGGACAGTATCGCGTTATTATTTATTCAGTATCAAGATAGGTACTTAGGGACCAGTCCCAAGTTCAAATTACGAATTATGGTTGGGGACATGTTGTTTATAGTTTTGTATATATGTAAGACTCGCTTATGATATTATTGTGTAAACACCATAAGATCACTAATTCTTCAAATCGTAAGAAAATAGATTTACTTACAATACGATCGATGAGGTATATTTCTTAACCTGCTGCGGTCAATAAACAACGTCTTTTGTTTTTAGGTAATTAAACCATTTCATCAAACAGCCTTGTGGAAAAAAAAGGATTTCTCTGGCATTAACTTATAACACAGTTATGTAAGTTAGTAGTTTATGGTGCTAAGCTTAGGTGCAAAATAATAAGACAAAGAACTATAATAATGATGGGCACTATAATATTTGTAGGAAATACAAGTATTATCCTAGGACTTTCCAGAAGTTATTGTTACTATGCTTAAATCTATACTTATAATAAATCTGTAGAAGTGAAAATTCTGTACATTGAAAATATCAAAAAAATAAATGGCAGGGGGTGTTACTAGACCGACACCGAACCCAAAAATTTGATCAAATTTTTTTTTGTCTGTCTGTCTGTCTGTCTGTTTGTTCAGGCATCACGCAAAAACTACCGGTTCGATTACGATGAAACTTGGTATAATTATTCTTTAATATCCTGGGCACAACACTGGGTACTTTTTTATCCCGGAAAAGTATCCTATCCTACGGTTGGGGGGTGTCAAAATTTGTATGGAAGAATTTTAACGCGCTGTCCGATTAACTCGAAACTCAATATTTATACTTAAACCCAAAAATTAAGAATAACGTGTATCAGGATTTTTCGAAATTCAACCCCTAAAGGGGTAAAATAAGGGATGAAAGTTTGTATGAAAAATCTTATTCCTTGAGGTAATAAACATGAAACTTCGCACGAATAGTTATCTAAATAAATTATAAAGTTTGTAGTTTTTTGTTTTTCTAAATTACCCCCTAAAGGGGGGTTGGGGGGTGTCAGTGTTTGTATGGAAGAATTTTAACGCGCTGTCCGATTAACTCGAAACTCAATATTTATACTTAAAACCCATGGGGATGTATGGGGTAATTTCCGACACTCACGCGGGCGAAGCCGCGGGCAGCAGCTAGTACTTAATAAAATTACAAACGAAACTCACATACAAATAAACAGCACTTAGCATTGTATATTCCGGTAAAAGAGGAAGTAGGTACTCCCTGTACTCTCAACTCGCTGCGTGTAAACCGTCACTTGACTGTTCAATTATGCTAACTTCAAGACCAGTTGAAAACGATGCCATTGTTTGAAGCGTAAGTAGAGTACTGCCATTTATCACCTAGTGTAGTACTGGAATAAAGTGTTTTTATGACAGCTTTTTATGATGTATTTATTCTAAATATTTATTTATTGTTTAATAAATCGTATTTGTTTAATTTAAAGGAATTGATAACGTTATTTTATAAACTTAAGAACTAAACAGACTTAACGATATCGAATTGATTTGTTTTGCATTTTTATAAAAAGTCAGGCTAGATTTAAGTGAGTGAAAAATTCCGGCTCTGATATAGTTTTATTTGAACGTCATAATACAGATTCTAGAGCAAATTATATTTTGTAAGGAAGTGAAGTTATTATAACAAATTGTCTGATATCTGTATCAGAGTAGTCGAGCCAAGTGAAGCATGAACTAACTTTTCATTCTGTTAAATTGCTTTCGCGGCGGTTGTAACTAAACTATTAAGTTATTAGGAAAGTCGATGTATAGCCGCGGCGACTCTACCAAAGTACCAACCAACTAGTTATCTGAAAGCTAATATACGATAGGCATTTATCAGCCGTGTAAACTGGTGTAATATTTACGATACAACGTAATTAATAGATAGTATAAACAACGATGACAGAATTATTTATACATTTAATACTCGTATTATTAATATTGGGTAGAACAGCGTTTGGTCTTTGCTATAAATATCCACCCGATAATTTTCAGTGTATGTTGCAATATTCCGTTTAGGAAAAGATAGGGAACATTCACCTATTATAATATCATGAGTGACGGTGGTTTTTTAAGCATTGCCTTTAAAAAAAGGGTTGGTTCAAATCTTATTAATAGGTTGCGGAACTGAATTCTAACTAATATTGTGAATTGGTGAATTGGTTTGTTTGTTTGTTACGCTTTCGGCCTAAAACGGTAGAACAGATTTGGATAAAATTTGTCGCATGGGTGGAACATGACCTGGGTTAGGACATAGGACACTTTTAATCCTAATATTTTCCCGGGATCGAGAATTCGAGACTTGACTGCGGGTGAAACCGCGGGGCTTAGCTAGTAATTTTATACAAAAGAAGTAATCTTGATATAACCAGTGCTACGTTAAACTCACGATTGATTGAGCATGCATAATAAAGCAAGCTCGGCTCACTGGTCGTAGAACGTTGCTGTTATGTGCACATGAGGTTGCTACTGCATAGATCCTTCCTTAAGTCATGACTGAAATCCTTGTTCTTAAGTATTTCAGTATGACTTATTACGAGCAAAAGGTGGTCAATCTGTGTTAAGTTGGTAACAGAAAGAAAGAAAATTTGTTTTTATTGCCGCAGAAACACGTGCATATTTTATTTTACTCGTATTTCTTAAGAAATCTTACAGCTAGGATAGGTACAGATAGTTTACCAATTAAAAGTTTTCACTGACAATATTAGGGTAGCACAAGATACAAGATAAGTTAACTCAAACAAATGATACTTAGTGCTAATTTCACCAATGAAATTGAACGCGATCAGCACATCTAAACCGAGTTCAAGAGCTGTCAGTGTCAATATTCCAAAGAAAATAATGACACTGGCAGCTCCGTAGTTTCTATGCTGATCGCGTTCAGTTTCATTGATGAAATTCATCCTTTGTATGTGAAACAAATAATAACAGCTCAAAGCTCTACTGTAGATTACTTATTAAAAGCTGAATATTCTAGTTTTTATTTCATTTTGTTCGTTTTCTAAGAAAAGTCAGTTTAAAAAGTATTTCCGTAAAGTCCACAAGTCATAATATGAAAAAAATCCCTGACATCTGTTGCTCCATTGAGTAGTTGAGTACCAAATAGTCGTCGGGTAACAAAAGTGGAGTTTTTCATTTACATACAAGTTAGGGCATGAATAGAGACTGTTGTGAAGGCTTTTTATGGACTCGGTAATGTGGTTTACTATTTAGTTCGAACTACAGCTGCGTAGAATGGAATGATTTGAATAATCGTCGTGTAGTAATTATAGTAAATCAGTATGTTTGGTATTTACTTTATTTTTTCTATAAGTTCTTTGCTATAATGCGAATGTGTAACACCATGTATTTAAAATCAATTTAATTCTAGAACAGGTTTCGCAAAGTAGACCTAGCAGAAAACACTCTAGGAGTGTTTTCTGCTAGGTCATATGATCAAATAAAAACCCGGCTGCAATAACAAAAGTCGGGTTTTTGTTTTTTTTATATGCTTTATTTGAAGCTGTTTTAGTTTTATTAATAGATATATAAATATATTTGGAATTGACTCATTACTAGCTTCTATTCGATACCAATATTGTTGCGATTTATTTAAAAAAAAACTTTTCCTCCCTTTTTGTATTTGCAGATATAATATAATACATAATATATGTATAATACATATATTATGTATTATATTATATCTGCAAATATGCCTATATCACTATAATATATTTATAATATGCCTATATCACTCTCACAATTAAGACAAATCTAACGACACGACTGTTAAAATCCATCAAGCTGTTTAAGCTACAGACCGTGCCAAAGGAACAGACATACTTATTATAAATACATACATACTTTCGAAAAACATTACCCTCTTTCTGGGGCAGTCGTATAAATACAATGTAGATACCTACGATACATAATTACAGAAAAAAGTCTAAATAGGTAGATGACAGCCCAATCATGCATAAACCTATCCTTGAATTAGAGTCAGCAAGCGCATCTTAGTAAATAACACTGGAGGTCTTATTCCTATTGTACGCAGTTTTTACTGGCCCGAAAAAATATATATTTACGCAAGGTAACCGGAAGTATTTAATTAAAAGAAAAACGAAGGTTTTGTCATTGATATAAAATATTAAAGGTAAACACTGCCATTGTCGTCTCCGCCATGAAATAAAACTGGATAAGTTTCAATGTATTCAGCGAATCTTCGGAGAAAGTACGTAGATACCATACGGTATCATAAAGTACCAAATACGTTCGATAATTTTACGAAAACTACAAATAAAACCTGCCTTACACACTGATGACGAAACAACTTTATTTTAAAGTTCCTTAAACTAAGTTCTGACATGAATTGCAACGTGGCTTATCCGTTAGGGATCATTATAAGCATGCATATAAAGTATGTGGTGTTCCCTGAATAGAATCTGGCTTAAACAGCTGACTTTATCGCGGAGAAAATCGCCATCCATATTTTGCATAGGCAGAGAGCCAAGCGGCCAACACTCTCTCTTTACACCTGCTTTGTACCTGACTCGAAATGTTGCTTTGCAATTCTATATTGGATGGCGAGGTAGTTTCTAATATATTTATCAGCCAATTTGTACTTTTATTTAGATTATTTAGACTATGTGATATTTAATTTCTGGGAGCGATGGTTGATTTGTAATTGCAGTGCAAATTTAATTTCATATAATATTTTCTAAGGCACTGAAAGGCTGTAGCGCTAGGCAAAAATGCTCATTAGTAGATTTTGTCACATCACATCACGCTACATCTATCTGTGCAGAATAGCCAACATTGGCCCAACTTCAACAGGACCAATAAAAAAGCACAAGTTTTTGAGATGGCCAGCTTTTCCCCCAACAAAAAAGTAATTAAGTTATGAACATTTTCATTCCTCCTTAACAGCCCAATCGTCTTAAAAAGTAGCGAACAAGCGCGAATTGTAAGTCAATTTATTAAACGGACCAGTGAGACCTGCATACATATTGCGAGTTAGCACTTCGTTAACGGGATACAAAGTAATTAACTGTGAAGTCGTGTTCCTTACATAAGTCCCGGGAAACTCTGGGAACTCTCTCGTAAAATTTATTACTCTTATTCTTTTACGAGCAAAGTAAAAAAATCTATTTAATTATGGTGAAACGATTTTCTTAGCGGGTTAACGCTGTAGTGTTAAAGTATCGCGGATAATTGACGACGACGAAGTCTTTTAATGTTAATTATAAATATCTTTCTTAGATTTAATGTTATTAGTTTAGTAAATAAAGTTGTATTAAAATTAATCTTGAAAAGAGCTTTCATTTATCAAAACTTTGGCCTCGAAAGGAATAAGTTGAGTACCTAATACTGAAACTTTTAAATAAATTAGTTCGACGCTAAAGAGCACTTGTGAATGGTTAATCTATGAATTTATTATCGGTCTTCGCTCATTTAGAATTGAACATCAAAAACGGTCAAACTTTAAATTGTAGGAAACTTCAACCATTCTGTTATCCATTCAATTTACATTTATTCAAGCCTAGTTTGAATCACTTTCACTACGATTTACTCCCCCGTAACAAGTTCCAAATTCGAAATCTATAGACCACAAACAAACACAAGGGACATAACCATAGAGGTTGAACGTTTGTCTTTTTATGGTAACAGTAATGAGCGCTCAAGATTCGTGATCGCGAGCAGCCCGTACTCGGTATATGTGTCAGGGCGATGTGGAGGCTATCCGCTGTCCAAGTACTTTTGCCATAAATATGTATTTGTTTAAATTCTACTTGATTAGTCAAGACTAGTTGCGAGTACCTGTTTGTATTAATTTTATGTTTGGAAGACGACAGAAAATATTTGTTTTTGCTGTTATTAGCATTGTCATCGGCTCATCCAAAACTAATATACATTTACATATTGGTTTTTTTAAGATTTACGTAGGTACAGGTAGATCAGATAAAAACTGAGTCAAACTTTGAAAAATTCGAAGCTTGACCGTGTTTAGCAGTTAAGCATTATTTGCATCAACGATGTATGTATAGGCCCACTTTGATCGCGCATCAAAACCTATCTGTACTTACTTCGTAAGTATATTGAACTAAGTGCAACATACACTAGTATAAACTGTACTGACAGCGGATCAGTGATTCATCTCTAACACCTAGTTTCCCACGCACAGTGCAAGCAAAACCGTGTTCAGAACTAGTTTACAGTGTAATTGCGTTGACGGGTATCATACTTTACTGCGTCCCTTTTACCCAACTGAGTGCGAAAAGGAGGGTAATGTTTTTGTAAATCGTCTATTTGTAATGTATCTGCGAAGATATAATTTTACGCATGTATCTTTTACCAGTCTTTAACGTTTTTACGTTACATGATGCGCTTTATGATTTTTGTGATCGTATGTTGAAAATGGATGGAACATAAGACACATTGAATATGTATAAGCACGTTAAAATATCAGGCTAATTAGGCAATAACTTGCAATAACTTTAAAGCTGTAACTGGAGGTCGGTGGAGAATAAAATGGCGCAGAATATAGTTTTGTCAGCATTAAACAACATTGCCCATTTAGCCGGGAATTTGATACGTTCGGTCTTAAGGCTCGTTCACACCGGCGCGACTTGTCGCGCGACGCGACTTTAACAATACAATTTCTAATAAAACTTCACGATTGAACAATTGCCGGTGTCGCGTCGCGCGACAAGTCGCGCCGGTGTGAACGAGCCTTTATCCCAGCGCCGAACTTACCCCAACTCAAACTCAAAGCATTTATTTCAATTAACCATTTACAGGCACTTTTGAACTGTCAAGGAGTTGGTCAGTCAGAAATATGAAGTTATTTGCCCATTCCAAAGCGTAGTAGGCATCTATGGAGAAGAACAGGCAAGAAACTCCATGGACACTTTTCTAATGTCTTCTTTTCCATCCACTTTCCCAACATACTCTATGGAGAGAGTCTACTTCTCTTATGAGACGGACTCATAAAAACCTATCCGCTAGATAGGTGGTGATGATGGCTATCATACAAATTCTACCAATATATTTCGCGCAGTATTGTCTATCACAAAGCACGAATTGGCGCGACTCGACTCTAGTGGAACAATTCCTATGATAACTTCATAGACATTGTTCTACCGGAGTCGCGTCGCGCCTGTCTTTACGCGCAGCAGCGGTAGCAAAGTCAAGGCAAAATACGATAACTTGAACTCGAGGAAGAAATTTATTCCTCATGCAACGACCGGTCGAACGGGTCTTCAGAACCGCTCATTGTTACCGATAATTGTTCGCTCTCACACGGCTATTTAACACGTACAACTAAATTATAAGTTACAATGCACGCATTAAATACTATTTTATTATTCATTGAATCCAACATTTTGTAATATACGAGTACTGCTCATAATAATTACTTCATTCCGAAAGCCGAAAATCAATTACTTTCAATAACGTCATTGTTCTCTAGAATCTAAAAAAAATTGTTCGGTGTTTAATATTTCAACAGGTGGCGTTAAGGGAACATTATTAGGTATACGGTATTGTTTGAAAGTTTTAGTGAAAAGATATTTAGAACTATTCGAAAATGGGATGTGATCATGTGATGCATGCAATACAATCACGGCTCGTACACACTGGCGCGATATCGCGGGCGCGACAGGCAGCCCTACACTTGTCGCGCCCGCAATACCACGTCAGTGCGTACGAACCTTTATACAATGCAATGCGCTGCGATGCGATACCTATAGACCAGGTAAACCATTCCGTTAGGGTTATAAAACTGTATAGTCCATAGCTCTCCCTCCCTGATCAGAAAATTTAAAAGTAATATTTATTTATAAAATCTAGAATACCCTAGAATGTAAAACACAGACTATTGCATTAATAATGCTTTGACTGCTTCAATAAAAACACATTTAAATCCCATTATTCAGGCCGAGATCATAGAATAAACATACAGCATCTATTTTGTAAGATTTAAATATTTGGAAATACATTTTATTTGTTTGTTTGTACAGGCTATTGTCCGAAACTTTCCTTTCCGGTGAGGACTCTATAAATACATAAGTTTTAAATAAGTATGATTAAACAGGATACTATAATGTATGTGTTGGCTAAGCGCCAGTCTCAGTCACTATAGAGGATGTATGGAAGAGGGTATTTTGTAAATAAATCATCTAAATGTTCGGAAGAATAAATCCTATTTTTTTATTTCAACTTTCGTTTTGATTGGTGTTGGCCATTTGCGGCCTTAGTTAATGTATTTTGTTGATTTATATTAAGTAATATTGTCATTTTTTCATGTATAGTGGATAAGTATGTACTACCACTGCGTGTGATAAATCATTAATTAAGACTAACAAGTTTCTGTATTAAGGATTTCAAAAAATAAAACAAATCTTAATTGAAAATGGAAGTCTTATAAGGTTTTCTTCACAATACAGATGTCTCTCAAAGAAATTAGATCTTGGTATTTCGACGATCCTCTGTCCTTGCAAATAATTTTTACCTAGAAGCGTTTATTTCTTCCGTAAAAAACGTAAAAGAAATCTGCTCAATACAAAATCAAAGCTATAATTTATTTTACGGAACACGGGTTCAAAGTATTCATCATGAAAATATATTATTACCTACTACGTTTAGGTACTTCTTTTTATTTAATTTGGAAGTAGATGTGTCAGTTAAGAAGGTAATAATTATTATTTATCTAAGGATTAGTGTGATACCTACATTAGTTCCACCAACTTCATTTAATTAATAAAGATCAAAGTTTCAGTAGGTACCTGAAGTTAAATAAAACAAAATCTAGTTAATATTAATTAATCTTGTAAATAAAAACGAAGTATATTCTTCTGTAAATTATCTATTGACACTGGGTGGTCAACATGACATTTTTAAATATGGGTTTAGTTTTTTTTTTGTCACTTCCTGCCTTGTATCATGGGCACCACATTGTGTGGTTTGTTGCCCATCCATATGTCCGCTATCATATGGATGAGATTATAAAACAGCTCTTTGCCCTAAATAAACAAATCATGTAAATAGTAAATCGGTACTTCACAAAATAGGGATTTTGTCTTATTTATTGTTTACTTAAATCATTATCGGTTGATATTGATAATTCTTATCTTTTAAGTACTTAATTGATAGTTTTTTTTACCTTAGATTTCATGGTATATTATTATATTTTCTTTTTAACCCAAATGACGCTTAAGTAAAACCACTTTAAATAACATTCATTCCTCTTGGTCAAACTGATTTATTCGCCCAAAACTAAATATAATAGAACAAAAATGTGCGAATAGTTAAGAGCCCACACAACCTCAGGTTTTTATTTCGCTCGCACCATACTATTCGCGGACTGAGTGCGAGTGAGACAGAGGCGGTTCCCAAGCGGCAATAGTTTAGGTAATTGCTTTTTACGGCGAAAATAATGGTACTTAATTAAAAAGAAATAAAAAACATAGTCGCTGCTTTATAGTTAGTTCAGTTAGTATGCAAAGTTTCATGATCTAATTTGAAGTATTTTTTTAATAGCAGCACTGGATTTTTTTGCTATAGAGAAAATATTTATATAATATTTATGTCAAAATTGATGCTGCAGTCGTATCGAAATAACGGTGGATCTTGCTAAGCAATTTGAGGACTTATAGGCCCTTAGGAGCATCACGGAACATGAGAAAATCGCCACGGAACACAACACTGCAAGTATTTGATATTGTTTTAAACGTTGAATAGATAATATTATAACATTTTCTGTAAAAGCCAAAGTCCCTAAAATTAAAACAGCTTAACTAAATGTTTACCTGTAAGTCCTCCAACGAAAATAAATAGCAACAACGAGCACCTAGATACCCTCAAAGATGACAAAATATTGCAACACAACGCACTTTTAATTGGAGAGGATAATTATTCAGGCTATTCGTCCAAAACAAAAAAAAATGGAACAAAAATGTGCGAATAGTTAATGCAAACGGAAGGAGTCGGAGCATCACGGAACATGAGACAATGGCCACGGAACACAACACTGCAAAATGGATTCACCGCGAATGCGAAACGCGACCCAGTTTCACTAATACCTATTCTGTGTAGTTACTTTTAGAGAGCTGATTTATAAAATCGAATGCACACGTAAATGTGTGAATAGTATTCTATATTGCTTAGCATTGTAATACATTGTAACCCTACACGTTAAAGCGCTTTCAAGCGTATTTTAAACTAGGATTGAATTTGCTGTTGTTGGTTTTTATGTTTATTGCAAATTCGTATTCGCAAAATCAATTTATTTTTAAAGCTTTGAATTGTAATCAAATAAATCGGCGAGAAAATAATTCATCTTTTAATAAAAACATACAAATAAATAGATCGATAAAAGGAAAAGGAATAATTTATTTAAGAGGATACAAATATATACACTGGATTAACTTCTTAAACGAATTAACTAACACACTAGAAACAAAAATATATTATATATTATGCTAACTAAACCTATAAACAAACTAAAATAATGGCGTCGAAAATTTCCACCGCATCGCTTTCGACTGGTAATGTACCTAAAGGCGAGTTTGCTTCCATAAATGGGAAGCACGAAGGAAATATGTTAATTTAGGGCCGAAACAGCAGTAACGGATTAAGGTTATGGCCGAATGCATGTTAATTTGGAACAAAGGAATTACGAATATTTGGATCTTTCAGTTTAAAATATCGTAAATCCTCCTGTAAAAAACAGTGAACAAAGTAAAAATAAACGCAAACCTGTGTCAGCTTTGCCCACATAAAAAAACTACAAAACCGTACAATTCCATTAAAAAGAGATATCAAAAATATAAAAGGTATGTAGGGCCAGCATTGATGGATGGCTGAAAACAGTCAAGTTGTTCCATATTACACACACACAGTTCGTAGAGGTTAAGTGCAAGAAGTATCGTTACCGCGATTTTTGTTTAAACCCGTTTATGTAATTGCTGGGTACCGTTCGGCGCTCGCACTTGACCTGGAAACATCTCGCTCGTCGACCAGATCAAACATTATGATGTATAAGTATCTTGTTTGGTTATGCTCTTTATTTGTTGTTGCGATCAAATTTTTAAGTTGTAAGCATGCTTTATTATTGTTCTATCGCAGGGATGGCGAACCTTAAAAGGTAGAGGTGTATTTTTTCAAAATTTTTACCTGTTATCGGGTCTAACGCGAATGATGTTAATATACAATCATGGATCTTTTAGAAGGGGCTCGTGGCTAAGTTATAGGGTCGATCGATCAAAGGTTAAGCTACGCTCACGATGAACTTTAACCTTAAAAGGTTATCGAAAAGAAATATTTCGATAGTGAAAGTCACTTTATATAACAACAACTAGCAGTCAAATAATCGATGTGCTTACAATTATCAGGTGTGGGGGTGTGTGCGTGTGTGTGGGTGTGTGCGTGTGTGTGGGTGTGTGTGTTACTTTTTCCATATATGTAGGTAATTAGGTATGGCACATGGGTGCAAGCATGGCTCTCCCATACTTTTCAAGATGAAAGGAAACACTTTGCTTGCCAGTAGCCAGATATAAACAGTGTATGATGGATTGAATAAAGCTGATGCATAAAAGCAAGCCGTTTGATGTGTTATATCAAATATTATGTTCCATAGTGATTCATATCTGTCAGCCTTGTTGGGAGGATTCCATAGATAGCAGTTATTTATATTGTATGTCCTATAATAGGATGCACAGGTGTGATATGTTAAACAATACATATTTCTTGGTTTAATTAAGGGTACACGTAGTAAATTTGACGAAATGTGTGCTACATTCGTAGCGTGATAGCGTGATATCCGTGACAGGTAACAATTAGCGATGTGGAGTCTCAAATAGCAATGCTTAATGCGCGTTATTGGTTGAGGATCTACTTGGTAATTTAAATAGAAGATGCTAATATAAAATTGTATAAAACAACTGATGTGTCAAGTGAATAACTGAACATCTTCGATATATGACATATTATTATAACAACTTTAGCTTACTGATAATTCTAACTACGATACATGTCATAACTTTAAAGAAATAATATCCATATAGACACTGCCACTTGGGTCCGTGAAATATCATCTGCAATTTTCTCTATGACAATCAAATTGCTAAACTAGAATAACTATAAATCAAAGGTATCAAATCAGGAGGACAATTATTCAAATGCTTAGTTGGTATTGGTCGCACGTAGAGTTGGGACGTGTGTTGAATGAGCTGTCCGTCACAGTCAGGCCGACAATCACATGACGATAATAGTGGTACAGGGTTATTGGGAAAATAATAACTCGTTTGAAGAATAATTTATAATGTATCTTATATGGCCTGAAAGAATCAGTGAGATCTTCAATTACGGCTAGACGATGGGGCCGACTGAAATTCTATTAGCATTTTGTTTGAACTCGTGATAGAAAATATTGAGTTGATTAATTTAATTGGGAGAGTAGAACAAAGTTTTAAAGATATTTTTATGTTTTTAAGACATTTTAAGGTGCCAACTACCAGCAGATTTTGATCGATCGAAAAGCTCGGTTTGATTATACGAACGATCGCTTAGCTGTCAATAAAGTAAATCTACAAGTTAAAATTAAAAATTGAAATAACCCCCGACACAATTCCGGGTGATGCTGCAGTATCGGTTCAATGTTACTATGTTCTTCTAATATCATTGAAGTAACAGAATACTATATTTCGACAATCATCAACTAGAAAAGAGCTGATATTCTTCAAAGCTTGTAGCTAAGAACACTCTCCATCAAGACACCTTTCGAACAAAAAAAATAATAATCAAAATCGGTTCATCCGTTTGGGAGCTACGAGGGAACAGACAGATACACAGATACACCGATACACAGATTCACAGATACACACGTTAAACTTATAACACCCCTCTTTTTCCGTCGGGGGTTAATAACAAGTTCTACAAAAGTAACATGGTGACTGTGCGCGTCGATCAAGAAAATTTTAGGAAATGCGAGCAAGCACCTTCAAGCAAACCCTTTCCGCTACGTCAAGCGTTCGAGGTGATTCTTTTTTCCATAATCTTAGCCATCTTCCGGCCTAAAATGGTCATGCTCTCATTACCATGCATAACCAGGCCTTCATCTATGATTAGGCAAATTTTTGGTCACGTAGTGAATCATAGTACCGAAGTTAGTTATGTATGCTAATAATAGTATTATATCATAAACTCTTACCACAATGTGCGTTTTCTATTTATAACATGAATGGACAGATAGACAGACAGACAGATAAACAAAGGATCACATGGAAGTAGTTACAGCGGGACTCACAAACGTTTGAAAGGTAAAACCACCACGATGCCTAACAAAAGATAATGGAGCGGAACTAAAGCCTGTAAACGTTACATCAATTTATATTATACTTATATACAAAACACATGGCTCGTTTTTGCGAAACAAGACAGCCATGTCTAATCTACACGAAACTTCGTATTTTTTCGACAGTTACTAATTACTTTGTAACTTGAGCCCGCGGAACAAAGAATGCAACGAATTTGAGAAAAAACCAGAGTCAGTTAAACGTTTGTTTGTAGGCTTTAACGAGAGGTTACGTAATTATAAACGTTTCAATAGCTGTCGGTTTAGTGTAGAAATCTGTTTGTTTCCTTTTAATTAATTGACTTTTGATCGATATTGCGCATGGTAAACCTATAGATTGAAGAGAAGCCATAATATGCCCGTCGAGTGCCCGAGCAGCGTTTGTTTATTTTTGGTTGGATACTTTGGAATCGGACAAAAATAAACATTATAGTGTTGGAAACACTACGTACTTTAACCTAGAGTCTATACTATTGATTTCAATATTGCTACAAACAAAGTTAAGGAATTTAAGAAAATCGGATATGGCGCATAACTTTATAGAGCAACGGCGACGTCGGGTCATAGGAAGTTCGACGGGTATATTGCAGATAAAATATTGAAACTCAAGAGATGTAGGCAGATACCTAAAATATATTATAATAAAAAACAGCAATAATTGTCACGACCTATAACCACGAGCCATTCAAATAATAATACCACATATTAAGGTAGGTAGATTGATTGAAGAAATGAACACAAACAATGAGTTTCCTCAAGTAAAGCACGAGCCCTCGCGACAAGTTATTATTATTCAAATATAACAAATGAAACTAGAACATTCTCTCCAAGTGATAGTGGTCTAATTAAATATTATACTTGGAACGAAGCGAAGCTCCTTTGTTGAAATTATAAGTTCAATAAAGGCTGTGATTGCGTTGCAGCTGTCTTCAAACTGTAGGTTTAAGTGTAGGTAGACTAATTTAAACTCGACGAAGAATATCACACCTTGTTTGCTGGAGCTACGAAATGATTAAGTTATTTATTCTTATGACGAGTTAAAAGGTTCATTCACTTTGGCAAATTCACAGATTTGTTGACAGAAGTTGCGCATATTAGTACCGGAATATTGTTCGAAAAAGGCGTCTGAAAAGTTCTTATATACCTACCCTAAGTAATAAGTTCCTTATACAGAAGTTAATTCTATGTATATAATGCGACTTCCTCACACATAACATACTGAATTGAGTTTAATCTATACATAAATTAAATAATAACGAAATCAAAACTGTACATTGAATGTAAAAAAAAATATGTAATCACTACCAGGTGTGGGAACGACCCTGATGCCGAATTTTGCGAGAGAATATAGGTAGTTTTTACAGTTTTTGTCCCTTTGTCTGTTTGTTTGGATGTATGTTCCGGATTGCCGCCTAAACGGCTGAACGGATTTGGATTTGGCACACAGATAGTTTATAACCTGGATTAACACTGTTAATGCCGGAAGTACGTTCCCGTGGAATATTTTCCGATATCCACGCGGGCGAAGTCGCGGCCAAAAGCTAGTAAAATAATAATTGACTTAAGCTAATAACTCCCTTATTTGAAACCAAATATGTTTGAACCTAATAAAATAAAAGAAATATGATAGATAACCCATCCTTTTAACTCCGCCGCCATAAAATAATAAAAACAAAACTTGATCTACTTCCAGTGTTGCCAGTGAGTGATCACTAATAACTAAGTACGGTAATATTACGTAACTCACACCTACCAAGTTACGCCCTAGTGACTTTATACGTAATTATTATTCGTACCATGGGCTGTTATGAGTCATCATAAGTCATAATCATAACTTATGAGGCAAACTAGATTACTTTTGGGAGTAAGGTTCGGTAATATCAATGACCTCATTCAACTTAAATTGATTGTTTGATCTTCAGTCTACCTTACGAAGCCTATTTCTATTCCAATTTCTCAGTCAATTGTGTTGGGATTGATAGTATCGGTCGTAGTAATCGGATATTTAAGTTTAAGTTACTTTACCTACTTCTAGATATATCTCTATCATTATCATCATTATCATTTCAGCCGAAAAATGTATCTATCTATCGATCTATCCTAACACTAATATTATAATTGTGAAAGTGAGTTTGCTTGTTAACTTGTTACGCTTTCACGCTAAAACGGCTGATCGGATTTAGATGATATTTGGTACATGGGTAGATAATGACCTTGGTTAGAATGTAGGATAATTTTTATCCCTATATTCCCATGGGATCGACACTTATGCGGAAGAAACCGCGGGGCGCAGCTGGAAAAAATAATAATGAAATGCTATTCGTTGGTCATCATCAATACGGCTGAACCGATTTGACTATTTTGGTTTCAAAATATTCATAATAGGCCGAATATATTGAAAGTTTCCTAGAAAATTGAAAAAATTGGAAAATCTGAAAATCCTTTTCCCTATGGAATTTCTGTATGAACTTGTTTAAACAGGATAAAGTCCGTCGCGCTAGCTAGTGTTCCATACAATCGGCCATTCAAATCAAGTGAAGTATTTCAATATCAACGTTTGTTGTAGAGTAAACTTTCTCTCGTCAAAATCGATTGACAAAACCAAAGTCAGTTGAACATGAAGCCGGAGGGGCAATTCTTGTAATTTTTAAACATTTTGTGACAAGTTTGACAGATTGCGACTTGAATGTGAACATTTTTTAAGTACGAGAATTGGCCTTCTGTGCTCCTAGCTATATTAAGTTGTTGTTGTATTGACAATAAACACGTTTGCAACTCGTCTAGTTTCCTCTTTCAGGTGTTATTTGAGCTTGGAGGTATGTTCCGTCTTTTTAGTCTTTGAAACTTAGCTCGTGCATTATCGGCGTTCAGTTAGCCGACAGCCTTATCGGATTTCACAGCACTTTTGCAACCCTTTGTAAATCGCCTGAAGTTGCACTTAGCGCTGTTCATAATAAACTAGCTGACAAGACAGACGTTGTCAATAAAGTTCATATAAAAATCCCATAGAAAAAATTATGAAAATTATTTCCCAATTTGAAAAGTTGCCCGAAATTTTTCAAATTCGGGGAAAGCTGCATATAATTTTTTTATGAACGGCGCAATTCGTACTATTACGAATCGGTACAGCCAATCAAGTGTTACCCAGTTAATGGGTTTTGGAGGTCAGATAGGCAGTCGCTTCATGTAAAATACTGGTATTTAGCTGCATCTGGTTAGACTGTGAGCCTACCCTAACACAGTTGGAAAAAGGCTAAGCAAATTAATTCTAGATTCGATTCTCAAGTCCGAAAAACCATCTTGAATTTTGTGTTTCTAAATCAAAACTAATATTATAAATTAATGCGAAAGTAACACTATCTGTTTGTGACAATATTACTCCTAAACGACCGGACCGATCATTATGAAATTTCACATGCAGGTATTCAGAGACCTGGAGCTATTGTTCGTTCTGGATTTTTGTATAAAAAAATGATGAAATACAAAAGTATCGCAGGCAAAGTCGTGCGAAACAGCTCATACATAATAAGCTAGAATCGAGTTCTGACTTCGATTAGCTTGATGACAAAACATGAAAATCCTGAAAAAACTTCTCATATCATGAAAAATAATCAAGCCCTATTCGCTCTCTCAATACCAGTTGCGTTTATGACTATTGAAAAACCTATTTCACTTTTTATGGGCAACATTAAACATATATTAACAACGTTTTTATTTGTTTCAGGTAACACATACGTTTTATCGCCTAATCATGGAAACACGAAACGAAACTGCTATAAAACGTAGGACCTACACGCGAGGTAATGCTATTTGCTGTTATTTGATTAACACAGACACACCCTGTACCTACCTGTGTAAGTGACGTAGCTATAAGGTTCTATATCTTTTACACTTTCATTTTAATATTGTACTTCGTTGGGGCTCGTAGTTAAGTAATAACAGCCGCACGGGTCGATCGCTGTCGGCTCGTGGATGGGTGACCATCTTTCCATACCGAGACTCCTCCGTACCTTGGACAGCACGTTAAGCCGCTGGTCCAGACTATCATTCATAGAACTTTGACCGTCTTTACAGGTCAGAAGCCCAAAAGTCTGACAACCAGTCTTACCAAGTGGTATCGTGTTGTCCAGTTACGGGGTTGTGGAGGTCAAATAGGTAGTCGCTCCATGTAAAATACTGGTATTCAGCTGCATCCGGGTAAACTGGAAGCCGACCCCTACATATTTGAGAAAAGGCTAGCCAGATTGACTTAGTCTTGGGCCCGCTTGCACCACAAATCACTAAATGCGTTTAGCGCTAAATATATTTAAAACATCATTCTATGTCATCTTCAAATGATTGACAGAAACAAAGCGATATTTTAAATAAGTTTAGCGGTAAATGTATTTAGCGATGTGTGTGTAAGCGGGCCTTTGTCTAAGGATCTTTAGATTTCATAGAGAACAAATTGGATGAAAAATCTCGAATCAGCTCGATATAGAATGTTATGACAGGGGTTTTCTTTTCTTAATAAACTTCCTTTCTTTGCTATTCGCTTGTCTCCATAGAGGCCATAAGCAAGTTGCTGTATGGACATAAAACTATATCTCAATCATAGTAATATTACCTATAACGTAGTGTACATATCCGCTGTCTAGTTTCTTTGCGGTTTGCAGTACACGGCATACCAACCTAACGGCATTGCTCGGGATTGCTCATTAGGCTGTACCAAGGAACCACGGGGAGGCATTACAACCGATAAACTAATTGTTTTATTTGGTTTCTATTACTTCTGTACAGTATAGTTTACAAATAATTGGTAGTGGTTCATGTCTGCGGAGTAATTACGTAACACACTTGCAATGACAACTCTTTTTAACAGTTCAGCAATTTAATTTTTTTATTTACGCTCTTGAGCAGACGAATTTTTCAAAATTATATATTAGCAATCTCCTTTAAAATCTTTCGGATTTTGATTGAAAGTGCAGTTTACACCTTTATTTTAATCTCCACAACATACATAATTAATTTAAAAAACAAAAGCATGAAAATGCAATTAATAATTTTACAGGAACGTTTTCACAAGTCCTGAAATGAGTTAAAATAAAAAAAAACAAGGCTCCATTTCAATAGTGTACCTACTATCGATATGCATGAAACGCAATCGATTATATACTTTAATCGAGTATCGATTAATACCCTTGCCCCGCATTTCATATCACATTACAATGCGGCGTACACCTCTATCTCGATAAGGAAGTGTGAGGACACTTGACTCCGATTGTTATAGGTTAAGGTCGAATCGAATGGTTGTATCGTTATGATTGTTATTCTAATCGATATAAACATAAAGTGCTGTTGTTGTAATGATCGTACCGATTTAGGAACAGCTAATGGGATGACATTAAAATAGCGATGGCTGATAGAGACGTGGAATGAATTTAAAATTTTATCGATAGATGAGGATGATATTCGTTGATAATAGTTGTACTTCTTTATAATGGTTACCTGCCAATTATGTTGATTATTTATGTTGCTTGTTGGGTTATTTCACGTATTATGGAGCTCTTGAAATGCCTGGAAATACCATTTAAAGTTCATTTAAGAAATTGGTACCGTTTTCAGATGGTATACCTACTCTTTATACCGAAAAAACAATACTTAAGTTTAAAATAGATCATACAATAATGAAACAACAGAGGGCGGTAAAATAATTAGTGAATCTGAATAATTAATAAGAGAGCTTATATTATTATGCTTTTACTGGAATTCGTTCTCATCCACGCCTAAATAATGAATTAATCACGATAATGGTACGGACAGACCAAAATAATGGTTTTACGCAAAACATGATATTAGCACGAAGTAAATCAAAAACAAAACACGTGATACCACATTTTACATATTAATTTAAATGCTCGCCAAATATTAGTGGAGGGATCAGGTGACCGGCCGGATTTCATTCAATTATAAGGGTTTAATTTACATAGGGGGGTAGAGATACGTCGTGGAAGTATAAATTAAGATATTTTTTATCGTGGCTACATGTATAATTTATGGGCATAAAAAACATTGGTTTAAGTTTTTTTTTGTCCAATTACCTAAGTTCGGGCCATTCTGAAATGGTTATTGTGCTTGAAGGTTAAACTTGTAAGTACTTGTGGGCAGCAATCCACTACGTATCTATGTTAACGTTACTATGTAATTAAGTATTATACTTATAATAATACGTATATTATAAACAGGTAAAATTTGTTTGTTTGTTTATAAGTTTGTATGTAGGATAATCTCCGGAACTCCTAGTGGGATTTTAAAAGTAGCCCAATTCTTGAGGAAGGTTATAGGCTATGTAATATCACGCAAAAAGGAAACACGTCGGAAAGAACACTAAGCGAAAACGAAGTAAAAGCGCGGGCAGGCGATGGGATGCGATGCGGTGAGTCGGGGGTCGAAATTTCACGCGGACGAAGTCGCGGGCAGAAGCTAGTAATCTATAATCTCATAATCTAGGTAGGGAATAGGTACTTTCAGTAATTAATACTACAGTAGTCTAGGAGACCATCGCCTATATTTAGTGAAACAAGCTCAGGCCTGACCTGAACACAACCGTATCCTAAATAGAAATAAAACTAATATAAAGTTTCGTGTTGATCACTGCTTCGTTACCACATAGTTACAAACACACCAATATAGTTACTCGATTTATACAATTAATCCAATTAGAAGGCGACCACGTAATCTTCAATCCACTTACGATAAGTGTTTAGGTCACAGGCTCATAAGAGATACATCAACGCCTTTTCAGTCGTGACCATTACATCAAACACATAAATCTTTTCATCTGAAAACGGTGCATTCACCACAGGAAGTACTTCCGCGTACCATCAACGTGATTCGTTCCGTCCATCCATTACGTAAAACAGAAAACAAACAAAATAAGACCATGTTATGTTATGTCTGTACCTACTTTGTTGTTTAAACTTATTGTGTTTTTTTTAATTTATATTTATATGAGTGTGTTTTAGTTTAGTTTGTGATCTCAGGTGCGAGTCTCAGTAAATACTTTTTCTTTCTTTCCTTACAAAACAGGTGCGAACTTTAAAAAAACCTTATACAGACCTTAAAAGAAACTTGCTCTACATCACTACTTTCTATCTCCTTTTTTAGCTTATCTAAATACAACGGAATACAACAAACGAATTTAAAAGTTGTAGTTTAAAAACATATTTTAGAAAGCGACACAACGTGTTTTACGTGCAAAACATTCCCAAATTACCGATTCGTTTACGTCTTTCTTCATTTGTTTTGAAACTTGATTCGTAAGCTTGTGCTACCGCCTGGCTATAAATGATATAATTAACATTTATTTAAACAATTGTAAATGGAAATGTACGATTTAAATATTCATGCTTTCTATGCATTTTGATGACACAAAATACGGGAAGGTGTGCCAGGCCTTTATGAACCTGGACCTTATTAAAATGTATGTGATTTTGTAATAGAAAGGAATACTAACGTGTAATTGAAATACTGTGGCGTTGAAACTAAAATAACAAAATGACGGCACGTGTTGGCAGAAAAATAAAATATATATTCATTTTCATGTCGATGCCAGGGATGGGAGACGGAAAATACTTCCTGCTATCGATGTATTGAAATATGACGAAGCGGGCTTAAAACAAAACTATGCAGAATAATAATGAAGACAATATGATGCTAACCACCTACCTACGTATACCCAATTAAACTAACACATTCGTGTAACAACCGACAGCGCCGTGTGTGTTAAACCGTCATTATCGTTAATCACAACACGCGTTTCATTGCGTACTATAATTAAGGACACTTAAGCAAATGTCGTGTTGTCAGTGAACACCGCGGATTTGTCATTGGGGCATTATCCGTCCAAAGAGCGGCGCAACGACCCAGCGCGGAATCACGCTCGTGACCGCACTGATTACGAGCCCGCGTCATTTGCACGGACCGAACCTAATAGGTGGCTCATTAAAGTACTCATGTCTATGTCATCGTCCAAATGTCAGTTTGGCACACGCAGCACTTCAATTACTCTGATGCCGAAACCGATGTCAATCGATCTGCTCATCAGCGAAATACAAATGCACTTTACAAATAGTCGTATGTTTCAATCAGCTCTAGATACTGTTTAATAGGTACAATGGCAAGTCTAGGTCTCCATATCGCTATGTAGCAACTCCGAGTGGAGCGCGCGCGCAGTTCAGTCACGAGCATGTCGCAACTATCACGTTCGAATAGTTCTCGCAATAACGCATGGCGAACCTCCTTCGGAAATGAACAGCCTTTGTTCCAAAGGTTGGGAAACATATTATGAGTGATGGATGAGGCTCTGGTTCCCTTTTCAACACGTCCGCTCTTCATTTAATTCCACAGCGTTCACAAAATGAAATAGACATAACCTCTTAGATTCGTAATTTATTTACAAAAGTGTAGCGAATTTTTTAGCGATACCGATAAAGAACGGTTTATTGCAGTGTGTTAAAGGAATTCCCTTTCACCCGAATTTTATGGACTCGTTTTATTTCTCCGTACAGGGTGCATTTACGACGTCATGCGCGAACATAAATTTTATGAGATTTTGGACTCCGTTTTAATAGAGTTTGGGTTGGCAACTGACCGTTTTGCGTATGGCTAATAAAATGTTGATTTTGGATAATTATCAGTATATTTTTGATCGTGTGAATGGTCAGTTCGTCGGCAAGGCTAATTTGCGTGCGTGCGTGAATTCGCTGGTCGGCCTGGGTCAAAGTTAATGCGTGAATACGCATCCTAGTACGTAATGTATATGTACTGATTAACGGCTATTATTGATGCTATCGTTATAGCTTCAAGAACAATGAGACGTAATAACTGAACAATGTTAAGTCAAGGTACCTACGTTATAATCTCACATTAATTATTTGTAAGCAATGCCTATTACATTGGAAAGTCTTTTTTACTCTTCTTCACTATTGGAATGTGCATCAATAGTACCTAGGTATTAAAACTCTTTTTTATCAAAGTTGTAGGAAAGTAAATTAACATTATTTGCAAGGTTGTCTTCTGTAATACTTGTTAAAGTAAGTGCATGATGGCTAACTTACCTCGAATGTTATGGTTGTGAACACTAACTTATACATGTTAATTTTGACCGTATTCAACGGCCTTAAAATGTTGTATGAAATTCAAATAAAACACAAATATTGCTTAAGTAATAAACGTGTAATAATGCACGCAAGTTCATTATGTTGTATAAGTACCCTGTGTAATTGTTTGTATAGTGCCCTTAGATAAACTGCTATTTTGCTGTTACCCAAGAAGATTTCGATTTCGAGATTTGGAGTCATTCATAAAAAAAATCTCGACACAAATACGGAGCAATACCTTTGGAACAATAAGCTCTTATCTAGAATTACGGAATTACACGTTCTCATAGCATTACCCAAACGAGACGTCGAAATGCCAAATTCGGGAATATGACTGACGAAAACACCTATTGCGTGCTGAATGTATGTTAAAAGCTAATATAGATAAGTATCAGGGGGAAACAGTACAAAAACGTCTCAACACGTATCGTGACATCAAGGTCGGGGCGTTCACACGGCAGCAGTGCCTGCGCAGCGCAAAGGCGGAGTTTTAAAACAAGCATCAGTCGGAACAACCATACAGTATGGGAAATTATACTACGTAGTAAACGATTCACACGCTCGTAGACCTTATGACTGAGGTTTGATTGTGCTTTAGTGTCGTTTCTTTTGGAGCCAAGTTCCTTATCGCACGTTATACTCCGGAAACTTGGCGAATGAGGGCTAGACCGAAGTGTAACATTTTGACCATCACGACACTTTGGTTACTTTTACACACGAAAGGAACTTCGGTCCAAACGTGTTGCCCACGACAGCTCAGACTGTTTTTGTGCTAGGTTTTGAACTTGGTTTGACACTGCTGCAGAACTTTTTATCTTCCGTTTTTACAATAAAAGAAACAGCCTCTTCAAAATCTCAAAACGCTTACCAACAACCAAAAATATATATAAATGACGTTTTCGTCATCATAAATTGAAGTAATCCGGAATGTGCGTAACCAAAATAAAAGCTTTCTTTGGTACGCCAATAAAACTGAGAAGGTGTAAAGTTAAATTAATTTTAAAACACGCATATAAGCTGATCGCTCAAATTGCCTTTCCACTGCAACAAAGAACCATCAAACTTTTTATTAGCTTTTGAATTAAGTATACGTAGGTGAGCATTGTAGATGAATACATTCGAATCGTAACTCATTTTTTTTCTCAAAAGAATCATTGCTCTGTAACGCAATAAAGGTACGGTACTTAGATTCACCTCGCTTATTGCTTTTTTGTCGGGACAAAAACAGAAGTTTGACAAAATCCGCGTTACAAAAAGTCGTGAGAAAAAATATCAAGATCACTGCCAATGGTGAGCGAGGAATCTGTGACCACGACTAAGGTCAGCGGTTACGGGTGATACCCTGTATTGTGTTAACAAAAACTGTAATAATACGTGACATTGCATGCAAGCGTTATGTAATCATTTGTTTTTGCAATGCAATTACGTCATGTCTCTGAAGCTATTCGCTCCAGATTAGTTGACGTAATGTGACGATATGCACTAATCTAGTATAATGAAACATCTCTGTATTTTGCAACTGTGTGTAATATTACAAATGTCAAATAGTACAGTAATAAACGAATAATCATACGGATGTTAGCGAACGATCGATCAATACTTACTGATGTAATTTCGTTATAAAAACCATCGTGGATAAACTTCTCATAAAAGGAAAACATGACTGATACCTTTGGAGTGATATCTCAGAATATCACGTTTAAAAAGATATCCTTATTTCTTTGAATTTGCCAAGGTGAACAAAATTAATGAAATTCATCTCCAACCATCTGTCAACTGGAAATATCGGTACACCTCCTTTTGTTTCGGGTATTGGAAGGCGGCAGTGCCCTCCCGTTAATAACATCATAATTCGGCTTCCCAAGCGTGTTGATTATGACATTATCTCCAAGGCCATTCATTGTACCGATCGAGGGCCTATGTTCAGCCGCCGCGCCGTGTATCAATATCAAGACAGTCTTACATTAACCCCAATGTATCAAAACATAGTTTCTCCTTCAGAATATATTGTAGGCACCTACCCGGCTGAAATAAGATCTTTTTGCTGAAACTTACGAATTTACCAAGAGTTGTAACAAATACTCGCCATTCATCAATATAATAGCGAATTTGAGTCTTCGTTCACTCTAGTGACGTAAGGGATGCCATAAATCGAAGCTATTGAACAATGTTAGTTATGTGGACAATAGCATATCGGTGTCAAGATCGTTAGCCCGGGACAGACCGCTTTTGTCTTCTTTTGAGGGCCGAATATCAGACACATGTCGACAGAGACATAGCTAGTAAAATATTACTTTACCGAGGACAATGTGAACTTTAGTCAACAGGAAATTATGTATACCTATGTATCTTAAATAATTGGCCAAAAAATAGATTGGCTTATGTATGACAAAAAAGTTGTACATGTCACAATAGAGTTATGAATGACTCAGGTAGGGTACGGCCAAAAATATGCCTTCATTGTGGAGCTAATATTTTTTGCTTGGGTATTTAGATACAAATTGCGCCAGAGGTACAGGAGACCCATTCAATGTGGTATTTCTGTGAATACCTCATTTTGGGGAAATGTGTCTGCATACCCGGTGACCTAGTTGTACAACCGATTATAGAAATGAAGGTGATTTTATGTTTGACTCATAAAATCACGAAAGAAAGTGCTGAACTTCACAGTAGCTACGTACTTTATAAATTATGGTCCCGAGTAAACAGAGAGGACAGCACTAATTAGAGCAATCTTAGTAAAAATAAAACTCTTGTAACAGCTACCATAGTCATTCGTTTCACAAATTAAATTATTTATCAAGCTACGGTTTTACGTGAAACTTTTTAACGTTGCTTTTATAAAATTTTCAGTAGTTGGAAAAGTTATAACAATATTTTATGGTCGTGCGGCATCAAGTATTTATTCACGGCTTAATTTCGAAACCAAACTCGGAGACGAGAAATTGATTGATGGAAGACTGTATTCAATTAATTTCGTCTTTGCATACAACGCTAAATAAATGTCCTTGTACCTGCCTAATGTAATGTCAAGACTGTTTGCTTCCAATTCTTCCTGACTTGAATAACACCGAAGTTCGCGGTATCATTTCGGTATCACATAAATACTGGTATGAAAAGATGGATGTTCCTTCATAAAGTAAACCGCTGGACAGGTTTTGACAAATGAGGTGTTCATCGATTGAACAAACTGACACGCATAGTGGAAGGTTCTAGGAAGCGTAGGTATAGAAATAAACATAGAGCTTTTCTGAGCGGTTTTCAAAATTTTATCGTTCGTGCTATTAATATTTAATTACTTGCAATTTTGTAAAGTACTCGAAAGTAAATGAATTTTCTCGTATCACATAGAGTAGTAGCATATTTGAGTGTGATTCAAGCAGGTATACATTTTTGTTGTAGTAATTACAACTTAATACATTTCGTAAGGAATTGTCCTAGAAAATAGGTTCTAAAATATATTTTTGAAAGTCATAAGTATCCGCAGGCATACACCCACTTCCCATTACAGTTTAAACCTATAATTATTATATAAATGTTTCGAAATATAATGTGGGGAAGTTGGGTTGACATCCGTGTGGCCAGGTGGCGGGAAATGGCGACCCCGTTACCACAAAGCAGATGGTACAGAAGTACAGAAGGTAAAGTCCTTGTAATGCTGAGTGTGAGTGCACACGTAATTGTATGACGTCGATTAGTGGTTCCCGAGCTATTTTAAAAGAGGAGAGGCATGTTGATGACGATACATCTTATAATACCTACTTACTAGCTTACTTGGTCGAAGTATCCTATGTCTTACTTAGGTCATGGTCTATCCGTGTGCTATCCAAACCCGTGAAAAGGTAACAGGCATACAGACAAAGTTACTTTCGCGTGCTTATTATTAAGTAAGTATGGATATTAGGAAGATCACCTGAGAGCTTGTTGCCAAATAAAATTACATTATTTATTTCTTTGAAAACCTGGGTACCTACATTGATGTTTAAAAAACAAATGTCCTTCTGAATCTTCTGTATACTACCTAGCAACGTTAGTATATAGGTATACTAGGTACCCTTTTATAGTGCTGTACCGACCCTGGGGCAAATCACCTATTTCGCTGGATCAACGCACACGGTTCTAGCATGTCTGCGGTCTCATGTCGATATTGGCTTAGCTTTCACATCATGTATCTACCTACCTATTTGCTGTTTATTAGAATACTAGTTGTTGCCAGCGACTTCGTCTGCATTTATTTTATATTTCATAATTTTTACACGACTGCCCAAAAAAGGGTGTCATGATTTTTGAATTCAAATAATATGAAAAGCAGCCTATGTCCTTCTTCAGGTCCCAGGCTACCTATCTGTTTACGACCGATCACATCGATCGGTTCAGTGATTAAGGAGTGAAAAGGACAAGGACATACAGACAGAGTTACTATTGCATTTATAATATTAGTAGTTTTGGATGAGAAACACTTTGCTAATCAGTATGGCTTCTAGAAAAACTGCTGTATCTAGTGAAAACTGGGTACGTCATATACCTAAGGCCAAAACAAATAGAAAATGCTTCCCATTCATATAAAATAAAAGGTACTTATACTTAATACATTCAAATAGATACATCTATCTATACCTACATATTATAAATTGTTGTTGCTTTTTATGTCTGTCTATCTGACCGCGTTGTTCTTCTTAACTACGCAACAGTATGATCTACAATATTAATATTAGACCTACACATAATTAAGAAACCTCTTTATTGTGTCGTAAAATCCTTGCAAAGCAGGGGTGAGTCGCTAGTCTGGAATAAAATAAGAATGTTTATAATAAATAATAATTATTCCGACCCGAATTCTGCCCCATTACAGTTTTCAACGCCATCTCTATCTTGATGAAGCACATTTCCCCATAATTATTAAACGCCAAGCCTAGCCATGAAAACCCAGTGATTGTACTCGTAGATACCTCCTAAAAAGAAACAAATACACATCAAACAAATAACATCTTATTATCATTATTAGTGTAACATTACCGTCATCGGATATGGATTTATGTACAGATATAATGTTTTTATTACCATTACTTTTAGAACAATCTTTGCTCGTAAATATAATATTATTTTATTTGTGTTTTTTATTACTTTTGTATGAAAAGAGCGATATTATCGACTATGGGCATTCGAATTACAACACGAACTTTGAATAGATTTATTTTTCGCAGAAAACACTATTGCATTTTAGATAAACAATCGTTTTTCGATGCTGAAAAAAGGTTGTAAAAGCTTTCTATATTGAAACATAGAAAGCTTTGTACTAGGTACTAAATAAAACTACTAGCAGCTAAAAACGATCAATTCATCTGTATTGTGGTTTGGCGATTTGCTTGTGTATCGCAGCTGCGTTGTTTATGTAACACAAATGAAATGGAACGAATGTATGAAAGAAAAAAATATACTTCACTGTTATAATAACGCACGATGCAATCTTCTTGATTGACTACAATTTAAAATCTGTAAGTGCAATTTTACTGTGTCTGATATACACTAGAATCAAATGATATACTCACACCATGATGACCACGAATATAATATTATCACAATTAAAGATACATTTTTTTTAAATTTTATTATAATATTGTAATTAATTATCTGTCTTTAAAAGGCACGTTCATTTCAATCCAGAGACGGTAAGAACGATATCGTCGCCGTCACTGCGAAATGCAAATCGATTTCCTCTCTTTCCTCAACAGAAAGATTCCCCCATTAATCTCTGGTTACTGGTAATACTTTAATGTTCTAAATCTAAGCTGGTTTACTAATGGAGCTTCAGACGCGTCCCGCGCCTCGTTACAAACGGTAATGGCCGCTCTTTTATATGAGTTTTGTTTTGTGGGCCAAAACAATGCTGTTCAACCACGTAATGTGCTGCTTAATGACCAAGTGTTTCTGTTTATTCATAATTTTATTGTAACCTTTACGCTGTGAAATATTATAAAACAACATTTGAGTGTGTGTGACTTTATCATCACTTAATTTTCTATGAGAAAAAAATAAGAGAATCACCTTATTCCTAAATCACTATATTTTTTCTACCTTATATTGGCCAAAATGTAGCCAAGTTAATATTGTTACATAAATAAATAATGATAAACCGCCACAGAAGCTAGCAAACATAAAAACCAGGCCAGCGTCCCCAACTCCCGTCCTTGGACAAAAACAACACAAGATTTTTCAATTTGGCAAAGGAGGTAGCCTCTAGAGGATTGTGTGGGTTTTAGCTTGGGGTATAACGGCATCGCTAGGTATAATCCTCGACATCGGTAGGATTACAGACTCGGAACCCGTCTAGTGCCGTACAGAGCGTCAATACCTAGCGGGATGATTAATAGCATACCGATAATCCCTCGGGCTCCTGATATCGTTTTGCTCAACGCTCCGAATCGTCGCTAGTTTTCCTCATCGCGATACTAGAGTGACCACAAAGTTTACAGACATGGACTATAACCTCCTCACTCATTGAGGCCACCTCGGAGCCTGTCGTATTAATTGTTTTGTATATTAATTCAATAGCTCATTTGTATTCGTATCTCGTTTCACTTTCTTTTTGGAATAACCAATTAAACCACTTGTAAACATTTTATGATCCTATCTATCTGAACATGAATACTTAAACGTCTTGGTATCTTTTTTTACTAAGGTTAAGTTCTACAGTAATACAATTTCTGAATTAGGGTATTGATTTGGTAAAAGCGACTGCTTTGTCACCCTTTTGTTCTAAATTCGTCGATCAGCACTATAGAGTGTGATCTCGGCACTGCCGCATCAATTAGTCTCTTGTCAGCGGCTCTTTGAATCATTCACTGAATTCATTTTCGCTGACATCACTATCCATCTCTATTTTAAACTGGAATTTAATAGATTGGGTGAAAATCTTACCTGTCTAAAACAAAGTTTTGAGACGCTATTTTCTTGACTTTCATTATTCATGACCAAAAACGAGGCGACGAATTTAATAAGGCCCAAACAAATTCTTAGTCGTAATTAAATTGATGAAGTGCGTGACAGTGGTATCAAATTCATAATTTGGAAGGGAAATTTTCATCACCCCGAAGCGTTGTGCCAAATTGAATCGAGAGCCACGAATATCCGGATGGCCCGACGACACCCGACTCCCGACGATGTTGATTCTCCCATTTCTCCGACGCACTTTAAATACCTTCCATTTTGGGACATTGTCACAATTCGCTTCACGAAAATTGGGGATGTCAAAACGTAAGTAGTATAAATTCCAATGAACTTTGTTATTTCTATCACTGAGATTTTAAGCTGCTTGATCATTTGGATTTATCCAATTTAAGCGTTTGCTTAGTTTCGATAAGCAGTTGATCTGATTAGTTAAATATTAATCAATTGATGATGTTCCGTGTTTTTTACGCTGTTACCAATTATTTTAGTAGCTTTATCTTTCCAGTTATCCTCAAGGTGACTTCATTCATCGTGGAATTAGTCCAAAACTTCACCTACCAAAATACTCCTCCAGTTTTATATGAAAACTATTTTAACTCAGAGTGGAAAACTATACCGTCCGCTGCTTCATTTAATGCATCAACTACCAAATAACTGCCGCACGTGTTCGCGACGTATAAAACTCCTGTAAACAGTATTTCCTTGCCAACTTTTCGTATGCTCTATAACATGTATGTTGTGCACGTTCAGAACTTGGTGTCATAAACGTCGGTGTGCACCCAGCATCTAAATCAAACGCGTCTCAGTGGCCAGAATTTGGGAACTGTTTCCACTCAGCCGGTATTGGATGGAGGACGAGGGTCCGTCAATTCCCCGACAGTTATAGAGACTACGGACTGCGACCGTCCATCGAAACGTAATTTACTTACTTTTAACTGCCTATAAACCGTTTCTTCTTTTTCTCCCCTTTTTGTATTCAACTGTTTACTTTACACGTCGGATATCGATTACAGAGCTTATTATCATACCTAATGCTTTTGGCGTCATGCTTTGTTTTTCCGTTACGGGTGGAAATCATACGTAATCGTACATATATTATTAAAAGTTACGTAACGTACCTACTACAGCTTCGAAAACATTATTGTGACGACTTTTGCATAACCTCCAATTATAAAGTTCTATCTCATTACTAACTTTATACAACGTAAACAGACAATAAATATTCTATAACCGTGATTTTGTGAACATAATAAATCTTTTGGACACATCTGGTTCTGTTCATTCAACAGCCGGCTGGGTTATGCTTGTAAATTCGTACAAAAACCAGCCACGGGGGCCGAGCGTATATCCCTAAAGGATCCCAATAGAACGCAACCCTCGGGTTCGATTTGAAAGGCATCGAAGGTATATCTTTTTTTCGTTGTCATCTACGCCCACAAAGACAGCTAATATAAAAGATTCTACCTGAACCACTCGAACGTACGCGATACTTTAATAAATACGTACGTTAGCAAAATGATATGGGTAGACAAAGGTTCTCAATGGTATTATTATTAGAAGAATTATTAACATTGTTTACGTATGTTACATCGTGTTTCTTTTACTTTTTGTTTTCCCTGTGGCGATGTCAATGATCGGTTTATTTTTTTAATATAAACACCTTCAACCCCAAGAGGTATGGTTGCTAAAAAGATTTTCATAACTTTTTGAGTATTGCGAGCGTCTGTTCTTGAGCGTATTACTAGTTCTGTCTGTTACAGAAACCACAAACCAATCTTTATCTTCAAATTTCAGTAACTGCATAGGATTTGTTTATGTGATCCCATGTAAACCGATGCACTACCGCAAGACAAGGCGAGATAAACTCGTAAAACCAACGAGATGTTTGTAAAATGTATCCCCAGTGATACTAGTACGGTGAATTGAGCAGAAAACAAATATTCCTATCAATAGCGAATATTTCCCGTAAGAAATTCAAATGCTTTTCACACTTCCTATGGAAATTGAAGCGAATGAATAAAAGAACCAGTCCTAACACTTTATTCGATACAATATTCAGGCTACCAACTACGTGTTTGAGGTTAAATTTTCAATTTGCATAAACATTTTATCATTAGAGTTAATGGCATCGGTTGATGCTAATTTGGGTATCGTCCAATCATCGCTGTCAGTGAATGTAACTGCATTATCAAGCCAATCGATTAGCGGGGATCAAGCTGCATTAATGTGATATGGGCTAATAAACCATAGAAATAAATAGAACGTATGTTGCAGTAAGCAATTGCTATTATCATGAGGAATACAACAGACAGGTAGATAGTTAGGTATACGTTAATTTCTATGTAACCTTGTCGATGTCGTGTAAACGTGGAATGAAACAAAACTGAATATTCACTCCAGTGAAGCGTCTGATATCAGCTTTAAGCACAAAAACGCAACTGTCACAAAAACAACCAAGTAACTTGCATGCCATTGTGGTATTCACCAATCAGAAGTTGTTATGGCTCAATGGCATGCTATTTACTCGCATAGTTTAAGGTTGCACTAGTCGACGGCTCCAACACGTTGGTTGGCTTGGCTAATATGCATGCTTTATAGTTTATTTATTTAGATTTTATATTTATTTATTTAGTGAAAAAGACTATGATTTATAACGAAAAAGAGCGCATAAAATATTTGAACAGGCCTTTGGGCGTATAGATGTAGGTATTCTAGACTTTTCTTTCAAACCATTTAAAAAAATAAAACGTACAGGGTTAGTTAAATAAGGACGACACAAGTAGATATAATTTTACATGTACACTGTCAAAAAATGGAGTAAACTCCATACGACGTTAGTATGGAAGAATAAATGACTAAGGTAACCTTAAGGTTTTAGAGTAGTGCGAGTGAATTGTCGTTCGTTTACGTTTTAGAAAAGCTGTTTAAAATCAACAATAGACGTTCTATGATGGTGAAGCAACAGTTGAACCATATATTTTGTCCAAAAATGATTTTGCCACACGGTACGCCAACTGAAGAGGTAAACAGTCGTGTATGTAAACATCCTGTGACTAATTGTGCGCGAACCCCAAGTCGAGACGAAACAGATGTGCTACCTACATCCATCTAGTCTGTTTACAAGATATTTTACTCAACTTAGGTACCGACGTGCGTTCGAGAAACGAGACTGCCGGTATTGTTGCTTTCGTGGAATAAAACTAGATTAATGTTTATTTCTATTTTGGTTTCTATTAGGTAGTGGAAAATGTACTGTGATATTTTATATGATGGAAAATACTTCTGTATCAAATACCTATAATAACTTGTAGGTACATAGCGAGAATGCTTTTTTTCTATGGACTGATATTCCAAGATGCGATATTGTTAGGTAGGTATCTACTGAATTTTTAACTAAATGTTAAAGCTGAAAGCCGAATTTCTGCAAACAAATAAAATAAAATTGAATACTCTTTTGTTTTAATAAACGTCATGCCTTTCAATCCTTTCTATTTATTACCTACCATAAACTTTACGAAGTTCCAAAACATAGCAACTGAAACAATATGTAAGTAATATATTAAAATACAAGCTGATACTTTAATATAACAATAAACTTTGTGAAAAGAGCTCTAAATTGCGAATTTTGACATGTGTCACCCCAGCACACATCCACTCAGGGTTTTAGGTGGATTTGGCCAAATAGGCACACGGCCCGCACGTGATTTAGCCAGGCTTTGTATTTTTATTTAGGTACGACCCGACGTAAAAGCTAAAAAGGTTACAATATTCGCACCGCGAAAATATAAATCTTTTGTTATTAATTTGTCACTCTCTGGCAGTTTTGGCTTTATTTAAGCATGTTACATACACATAGGCTAACTACGTGGGTAGGTAATTGAAAATAACAAAAACATTACCGCGACAAATTTTCCGCGACCAAGGACAGTTTTAAAATTTTATGAAAATAAACAACGTCATGAATTTGTTTCTCTTCAAAGTTTTTACAGAAAACAGACCAACAACCGAGTTCGATGACCTCCTCAAGAATATAAAGTAAAATATAAGAGAAGGTATCAAAATGATGGGCATGTCACACACCTATTATCGTGTACATCACAAAATGTTCGCACTGTACCCGTCATTGCGTACCTAAGCTATCATTTTTCACGTCCTAATCCGTACAGGGATCGTCAAAGGGAGCGCTTATCGTGGCCCCAATTTATTTCCGAGGGATTTCCACGTAAACCTTGTCATAGATGTCTCATACTGTCGTATTTTCTTCGAATTACAGGCGATCGTCAGCAACCACAATGAAAATGTGGTTGTTATGAGTTAATATTTACTGAGAAAGCAAAACAAAGAGGAACTTTATTAATCAGGGTGACGGGTCATGACTTGACGATAGCTGTCCAAACACAGCGGCTATCTTATGAACTCTCGATGGTGATTTTTTGACAGATTTTGTATGGCAAATCTGTCAAATACTCACCATTGAGAGGCCATTGTAACGTTTATAAATTAGTAGACTTAAGACCCCTGTGCTGATGTTTGCCTCCCGTTCACTGATCGAAATTTAACTGAGTTATTGGGAAATGAGAATTTCTAAGCAGTACAACCAAAGAGCTCTCTCTGGGATATCTTGTTTCCTAAAGGGCTGTGAGAAACAGACTGCAGTAACATCGTGTAGTCGTCTATTTACCTATTTAGTAAATAACCGCAGTACTTACTTAATCGTATACCTCGGTCTATGGTAATGATTAAGTAAAGGTCTTGGTTCCATATAAAGTGTTTAGATTCTATAATAAACTAGCGACCCGCCCTTGCTTCGGACGGGTGCAATGTACCTACTGGTGGGCGATAGGTATGTTAAACCGTAGAGATGTCTGCGCTATATCGAACTTAAATATTAATGTTTTTTAATATACATAAACCTTCTGGAATAAATTCTATACACAATGCTGAAAACCTCATCTAAATCTATGGCGTATTTTAGAAGAACTACGCGGACATACAGTCAAAGACGAAAAATGATTTTAATTTATAATATGTATAGATTAACGTTTGAACTTCATAATGTTATAACTTCCTGAGCAAAAGGCTAGGCTGCTTTAGTCAAACGTTAAAATGTATAAATATTTCAACAAGAAAATATTTTCCGCACATCGTAAAAAAGTCTTCTTTCACTACGTCTAAGCTTTCAGCTAAATAAACACTTTCAATTCACTTTCTGACATTTATGAACAATAAGAACGTTAGTGCCACATTCCAACAAATATTATTACTGTTCGATATACGAGAATAAAGCGAATAGGGCACAATAAAACTAGTGGCCTATTATAAAATAATAAATAAACTCTCTGGAGCGGAACGTGTAGCAGTGAAATCATAAATAACAGTTCATTGTTCTCCAGATATTTGTTTTACATGAACTATGTATCGATTTGTATTGGAAAATGTACAGTTACATCGACACGTTGTGTGTTGTGTACCTAAACCATACTTTGTTCATTTAATAAAACTCAAAAGTGTACGAAAACTAGATGACAACAGATTTATCTCAAATACAAATAAGGTTTTTTGAAAACGTAGAAGATAACAATACTAGACTAGATCTTATCCAACAGTAAATCGAATTGTGCTTCACACAAAACAGCACAACAAATCGAGAATGCAGATCTGCACATCCTTAAGCAATATAGGAAATAGCTGGATCAATTAAGGTGCTTTTACATCCAGTGGCGGCAACGCAAATGACTCGTTGCTAATAGTGCGAACACGCGTGTGAACGGAGCGTCCGAGTCGTGATCGTAAGCTTCCTCTTCCTCGTATGTACACCCACTATCACAACTAGAACAAAAAGTTTCCTTCGGGGATTATGTACTTTACTGAAGGCCGTGTGAACTACTATTCTCTGATCATTAAAGCCTCGAACATTGTTGTCGACATAGGGCTGATGTGTAGGTATCGACGTTGCTATTTTGTCGAAAATTGGAATACTTTCTCCAAATAGCCTTATTTATTATGTTTTCGTTGTTTGATACTGTAGAATACCGACCTACTTCTATTTTCAAAATAATCGAAAACACTGATAAGCATCACGCTTTGTGTAAACTACAAAGGGAATTGATTAATATTACATAACAACTATCTATGTACCTACTACATTATTGAAACCAATAAACAAGGATACCTAATTATCCCTAGCTAATTCCCAACCCCTAATTGTTTCCAAATAATTACTCAATAATCTCGCTTAATGTGCGGTATTAATATTACAAGTACTTATATTTGCAATTCGATGGCACACTGTTTAATCGCGCATCACTCATTTCAACAACCTATACACACTTAATATCCCCTCAGGTTTAATTAGCCAGTAATAAAACGTGATCGTTTTCTATAAAATATGGAACGTTTCATCGCATTAAAGTATTAAGCACTTTTGTCATCAATATCGGCTTTAATGAAACGAAAAGTTTCATAAACGCAAAACTCTATTTCAGTTTTACAGCATTTTAGAAAAATATGAATTTTGAACGTCAGCCGCTTTTTAAATAACCATTTATTGGATCCGTAACACTGTGCAAATGTGGATAGCGTATTGTTAGTTTTTCACTGTTGTTTTTTTTTGTGCACTCGCATTTTGTTCATTCGAAATGTGTTTATGCTGTAAAAAATATCAACCGATGCTTTTAGTATTTGCTGCCATCTGCAGCACAATTTTTCAAGCGTGACAAAAATCAAAGTTTGGATAAAGAAATGCGCCGACAATCCGCCATACAAAGGTCAACCACACACAGCTACGATGTGTAAACTAGATCCCATCTGCCGAGAATTCGACATAGTTGAGGAGAGTGTACCCTATCTGTTCCGCCGGTGCTAGGTTTCCACAAAGGGACCATTCTCGGTAATTCTATTGAATATCATCGGCGATGCGATGCACGGAGCCACGGACCCCGTACACGTGTAATCGGTAAATCGATGCCTACTTTGTTGTTGGTATTTGGTGTGCGTGAGTAAAGCAAGTGAAACGCAATAGCTAGGTACCTACATGAATAGGTGTAGACAAGGGATGTCTCTGTGTGAGTAGGTAATATATGTAGGCTGGATCACGAAGCCTTGATGGATTTTTTGTTCAGTGATAAAAAAGCGATATCTTTAACGATAGATGGTTTTGTGAAACTTAGTTTTTGTGTAGTGATGATTATATCACTGAAGGGCATCAAATCAAGCCTCTTTTTTCGAAAGAGCTTGTGTCTTTCTGAGCAATTTTAGCATAAAAAGGCAGCAAAACTGGATAATAGACTCTTTACAAACTACCACATGACCCATTAAAACAGTTATCTACTACAGTAAAAACAGACGGTTCCTACCCTGCAATCATTTATTTTCCTCAAAGCTTACCAGATGGACTAGCAGAATTTTGCAGTATTGACGTGAATCAAATGTCAAATAGCTGGCGGCAGGGTGCGATATGTTTGAGCTAGGCACGCTTGGTGGGGCACACTGGCACACCGCACCCAGTCACCCACAGGATGTGGGGCGGGAATGACAGACGTCGCGATAGCCAGCCGAGCGTAGGTACTGGTTGCAGTATGTAGCTGTAGGATTGCCAGAAGTGATATGAATGGATACGGTGTTGGTCAATGTATCGAATGAATGGTTTGTTTTAGTCAAAGCATTGGTTGCCTCTGTCAGAATCATTCAG
Organism: Eupsilia transversa; assembly: GCA_914767815.1. Taxonomy (NCBI): domain Eukaryota; kingdom Metazoa; phylum Arthropoda; class Insecta; order Lepidoptera; family Noctuidae; genus Eupsilia; species Eupsilia transversa. The sequence continues at coordinate 8,621,748 of OU611880.1, forward strand.
AGAAGTTACTGTAGTTGCAAAAAGATCGAGACGATCATCAATAGCTTAGGTACTTGAGCTTTTAGTTAGGTATTTAACAGTTTCTTCCAATTAGGTAAATCTAAAATTAAAAACATCTATAGTTGCCAAATGACACTATCTTTCAGATTGAAGCTTCTTTCCATAAAAGCAGATTATAATTCAAAGATAAAATTTTCTAAGAAACAAAAAGCCAATGTGCCATTTCCAGCACAGTTTATGCCAGCGATGATTAGGTTTCATACGTTCCAAGTTTGATGGAGCGTGGCACATCCAGTCTGGCTTGCCGAGGGGCCACGGTTGTTTGTTCACAAAATTGCCATTTTTATGGCACGCAAGGCGATCATATTGTGGCATTACTTGCTTGACGTCACGCACGTCATAACGTAAATACTTGATATTTGCTCTGCGGAGACATGATGCGAATTTATTTGGACAAACCCATGCTTTTAATTAATTTTGTGGTCAAGTGTACAATATATAGATATAAACTGTTATAGCTGCATGCTTTGCTACAAACACCTCAAATTACTACTTACTCGTCAAGAAAAAAGATTTCCTTAAGTATTATTTTATTAATATTCTTCAATAGGTATTACGAAAACCAATTCAAAGAGTAAGTACAGTCATACCAATTCAGAGAATAGCTATACGTGTTTTTTTTCTTTTAAATAAATTCTATGGATATTTTGGTTAACAAGTTAATTGCGCATGTGGCTTCTATTGCAAGCACTATAGTCAACACTGATCATCAGTTTCTCCGCAATTCGTCTTACTTAATCCGTGGACACCAAAACTTGATCGTAGATAGTAGGTAGATACCAACTTTAAAAAAATCTACACCGTTTTTCAGACGCCCACTTACTCGTTCAATCAAGAAATCTCTTCGAATCTATCCCGGTTCGTCACGCATCACTGCCGAATCTTTGTTCATCGTAATTGCCCTCCGTGACGACTCATAGCCGTGTTATATGGAGAGGCTATTAAACTGTCAATGCCAGAGGGTCATAATCCGGAGTGCGCACCGCAATATGGGCAACATAAATCAGCTAATTAACCCTCCTAGCCCTTATTAACGACATAAATTTCGCGCTCCGAAGCACACCACTCGACACGAGATGCGGGTTTATATGCGCATAACACACTCAGCGCCATTTCTGCCGGTGGAATTATGTCAGTAAGTGTTCGAGGCCTAATGTGGCTTAAGTACTTTTAACCGCCTCTTTGGTCTAGTGGTTAGACCACCTGTCTCAGACCAAGAGGTCCCGGGTTCGATTCCCAGTGGGGGCTAAATTTTCTGCTCGGTTTGGTTGGTGGTAGGGCTTGTTTTAAGTCCGCCTGGCTAGCTACCACCATCTTATCTAAGTCTGTCGCCATAACAACAATGTTAAAAGCATTGTTGTGTTCCGGCAGTTAGAGGTAAGATAGCCAGTTCCTCTGTGGTAGAGGATTCCGGGTGAAGCTCGCTTCCACCTTCGGCCTGATCATCACTTTCCATCAGGTGAGATTCTGGCCAAGAGCTTCCCCGTTGTGGATAAAAAAAAAAAAAAAAAAAAAAAAAAGTACAAGACAATGTTAATCTGCGTTGTCCTTACAGTTACTGCGTAACTTGATGTAATCTTGAAAACGTGAGACAATTATGTGCGCTAGTACCTAGTTGACTCAATGAGTCTTTCGTCCTTTGATAATAAAATGGTATAGAATTATCAATTCGCAGAACGCATAATATCTGACTACGTACACACTAATGTAGTAGTCAGGTCATTTATGATGAAAGCGCACATTAAAAAGCAGCACACACACACACACAAACAACTCACAATAAACTGCATAGTGTATTGTGAGTTGTGATTGCGACATATCAAAACTGTAACAACATTTTCCGACGCACATAAAGGTTGTATAAGTGATAAAATTTCTCCCATAATTACAGTACCTACTACAGCGAGTATTCCCGTATCGCGTGGCGAGGGCTATTACAACGGACATAAAGTAGTGAGTCATCTCTTCCTCGCTTATCGAGCCGATCTCCGGCACACATGGCGTCATTCGATGCACTTTATTGTATTGCCATGTTACAACCTATCTCATCTGGCACGCGAACTTTTTCATTTCATCCCACTACTGCGATGCTATCGGGCGGATAAACGACTCCGATAGGAAAATGAGCTTGAAATATACCATAATTTATTATATTACATCCGTGAGCTTCAATAAAAACTCGGATGCTATGAACGGTCTTATCCAGCGAAGTAGAAATGGAAAACTTGTTTTTCGTCGAACTCTGCGGCGAGGTCGACGATGACTAGTCGAATTAAAAAAACAGAAGAGAACCGCGCGAGCCATGGAATGAATGTTATTGTACCAATAGTAATTTATCAAAATGTCCGTGGTCCGTACCGCCCGACAACTATCGCACCGCTTGCTTTATACGAAATTTAACCAATGAGAGCGTTCCAGTCTTATTGCTTTTACACTTGAAAGACGGATCTATTAGGATCACTGCACTGGAAAAGATAAAATGTTTTACCTTTGACAGCTCGGCTTTCCATTCTTAAGTAAGTCAAATCACGCCGACTGAATACTGATGTTGGCTTTTCGTGGGCTTCTGTTGGCCCGGATTGTTTTTGTTAAATAGAAATTAATGCCTATTTGACTACGGATCAATAGGAGTCACGAATGGTTAATGTATGAATGGGTTCAAAAGGTCGTTTGTGAAGCGTGACAAAGATAAAAGTTCACTTTTATCTGTATGTGCGCCGCTATTAGCTATTAACATTATAAGAACCCTCTTCCTTTAGGGGTCAGACGACGTGGGGTCGACAAACTCGTGTGCATTCAGCTGTGATCACTCTCAATGGCGGTCGTTAATATGAACGAACGCACAAATGATGGATTTAGAGTTGATGCGAAGTCATTATGTAAAGATGGACATGCATTCGAAAGTATTACCATAAGCAAATTAAGTAGCCGCTTAGATAGCAGAGCACGAATGTAGGGGAAGAGCTCTGAATTAATTTATGATGTCGAGTTCCTGGGTGTGCTTTTAAAAAGGTGAAAAGTACGTAGTGGTGTTGAAAAATGTCAGAAAACATAAAAAGACCATTAGCATAAAGGGGTGTGTAACCGTGTTCAAGCTAGGCGTTACTGGTGGAGCACCCGCATTTGGCGTAGGTACAGGAGTGCAATTTACGCACCTAACTCAGCAGATCAGTGAATAAAAAGTATATTTAGAAAAATATTGGTAAAGACATCAAGTTATTTATTGTATCGCACCAATACCACGCCAAACTTTTAATTAGATACTTAATGAAAAGCCGTAACTTACTCATTTATAAAAAAAAATAATCTCCTGAGAATACTTTTTCTTCAGCTTCTTGGTCGAAATTTGAAAGTTATAATAAAAAGTCCAATCTAATTTCAGTAATGGGGACCTAGATAGTGAGTCTTCACTGGTTTAATGGTGGTTTAGAGTCAGTAAGCCTCATATCATGTGAGAACACGGCTGTTACGGCCATGCATAATGCAAGGCGACGCGAGCCAGTTACCGCGTTCATACCCGCACTATTTAGTGATGTTACCGGCTAATGAGAAACTAAACTAGGGTCTTTATTTAGATTTGGACAACCTTTGGCATAAGTACACGAAATAAGGATGTTTCTGGAAGAGAACTAAGCTGGAGTGACAGAGGGCTGGAAGTGTTAATTTAAGGTGTGATATCTGGAGGAACAAATACTCTTTGTCAAAATTACGAATAAGCAAACTTATTTTTTGGACGTCTTTTTGTCAGATGGAAATAAATGGTCTGGAAATAGTAGTTAGAGCAAAACTAACAGCAATATCTTATCATGGACAGGACTGCTAACATAACCTCCATCAAACAACAACTAAATATAACGATTTTACCAAATTAGCTATATTTTAGAGACTTCTAGATCGATATTAGATAGCATAAAGGAATATGCAGCTCAATCCGACGGCGAAACCATACTCATCAAAATAGCACTCGGAAACTCTAAAGTAGTTTATCAAACTATAGTTTCTATTCAACTTAAAGTAGGCTTCCCGGAAATACCACTGTTAAAGGCTCCCGCAGACAGGCGTGACGCAACGGCTCAACCCGGCTCTGGTGGAACAATTTATATGAAAACTTTACGGAAATTGTTCTACCGGTGTTGCGTCGCGCCTGTCTGCGGGGCCTTAAGGAGGTAGCCCGCGAAATTCAAATTTTCTTACGTTTTCTTGCAATTTCCATTTCATTATCAGGTTATATGTTGATCTAAATATGATTCCTGGCTTTATCAAATATTAATTTATAGAATCTTTATCATAAAAATCATCAATACAACTCTCAAGCTCCTATTAGCCTATTCAAATGGGTGATTCTTATGATTATAATTATTAGTAAAGCCATATTTGTTACGGTTGCGAATCATTCATCTACGTACAACCTGACAATGATATGCAAAGTGCATAAAGGCTCGTTCACACCGGCGCGACTTGTCGCGCGACGCGACACCGGCAATTGTTCAATCGTGAAGTATTATTAGAAATTGTATTGTTAAAGTCGCGTCGCGCGACAAGTCGCGCTGGTGTGAACGAGCCTTAAAACGTAAGAAAATTTGAATTTCGCGGGCTAGCTTAGCGCAACCCCCGTATGTCCATCCCACGCATCCCACGTTACACTCCTTAAAACATTACCGAAAACAAAACACAGCACTAGCAGTTCGGTATAGCTACGTTTCTGTTGCCGTTTGCGTTAACTAGAAGATAAAGGCTGCACAAACGTTGAATGAGCAATAATAGGGTTATTTAGAAGCCGCGGCGGCACAGGCCTCGTAGTCCTCGTACAAGCCGCCAGTCCGCAACAATATCACTGTATAAGTAGCTTACCCTCAGATTGTTTGCGTTTAATATTGCTTGCTTCTTTTGTTTTACTTAAGAAGTTGATAAGATTGCTTTCTTGTTTCTTTACGTGAATTTGACGTATGATTATGATATAAGTTAAATTATGTCGACTCGCGATTTTACTTATGTACTCTGACTAAAAAAGAAGTTGAAGTAAAAAGTTATTTCTTTTTCTTTTCTTTCTTTTTTTAAAACATTCTTTTTTTTAAAACGTTGCCCCACAATAGGAATTTCTCCTGTATTGTTTGTGGGTGTGTTTACAAACATTTAAACATACACAAACAGCCAGACCAGAAAGTTGACCAATTGAAACTATTGGCTTGCCTACCAAGGATTGGACCATAAGTATAGACTGCAAAAAGTGCTTTTGTTAATAAGAATTTTCCGTCAGTATATAAAATTCGTCGGCATTATCGCTATTAAAAAGCTCGAAAAAGGGAATCGAGCACTTTCATGAATTTAATTATGAGAGTAACAATCAACAGTGCCTTCATTACATATTGCAGGTGGCAGAAAACCATATTTATTTTTTGCATACATCAGTTTTTAACGATGGCTAAGGCAGGCTTCCATTGACAGGCATTCGCCGGTCTGTATTTCTTGTAATGAGTTATAAATAGTTTAATCAACTAATATGAAAATTTGAGGAAAGAAAAAAACATTTCCCTTTTTTATACCTAGCAGTACCTAGTCTTGTAACAAAATGAAGCCACAAAGCTTGAAATTTCAAATTAGGCAGAGTCGGAATTTTAATATACCTACGGCCAATGATGTATAAAACTATAGATACGTTGCCCGCACTCTAAAATGGCAACATGAAATGAAGCCAATTGGCCACATTGCGCTCAGTCACGCACCAACCTGTCGCGCGACGCTACGTTTGTTTTTAATTTATATCGTGTGTGAAAACGATAAAAATAAATTATATATTACATATTTCCCTATTATAATAATAATTATAATTATATATACGTAATATTACGTATTTCCCTTTCTTTACGCGTATAAGTAGTTATCTAGTATTTTCGCCGTTTTTAAGCGCCGAGATGTTTGTTGATAACGTGTCTATATATAATACGTCATTGCCTACGGCACATAAAGTTTCACCGCACCGTCAAGATTTCATCACTAGTTCAGTCCCTTAAAATTCACGATGGCCATGCCATAAAACGGGAAATGTATTTTCTTAGCGAATGTTTTCCACTTTATTCGAACGTTACTTTAACAGCATAGTTAAATTTAAAATTTTAGAAAGATTAAACGTCACCTCACCTTGCTGCCATTACGAAAAACCAAGTTTCCCCGTAATTAATTTTTATGGCAACCCCTACGCATGTAAAAACACTTTTTCTCTAAGAATTATGCCTCAGCTGCCCTGATTTTGTAACTTTTTAGCTGAAATAAACGGAAAACTCGTAAAAAAGGGTCTGAATATGTACGGTGCTATTTAATGTGACTTTTTGCAGTACATAAAATATAACTGAACGGTTTTGTTGTAAAAAGTTTATACGCCACGAAGTGGATGGAGGAGCTTCACGTTATGAAGCTATCATTACAATGGGTTTCCCTCGCTGAAAATCTCTAAATGAATACCTATCATGCTGGTTATTTCCAAAGGATTGGAGTGGAGTGAATATTCAGTACGGTCAGTGCTCTGCATTACCTGACCCCTCTTACAAAGAAGAAGAGGAGAAAAGGGGTCTGATTAAGTACCATCTCATGTAATGCCAATTTTATGATATTAAACCATTGATTGCGTCATGTTTATAGGGTTATTGGTTATATGTCGGCAATCCATTAAGGTGATGTAGGAGAGGTCATTTACAACCGAATGACCCCTTTTGACTCCTATGCAAATGTCGAAAATTTTCGAGTCATAAACCATTTTATATTTTTATTTCATACATTTTAAAATATAAATTGTCATTCAATTACCTTAAAATGGTTGACATTGGCATAGGGGTCATGAGGGGTCATTTGGTTGCAAATGACCCTACATCCCCTTAACGGATTGCCGACATATACCCAACTAATAACCCTGTATAAAAAGGTTGTTTATCATATAAGATTTAGCATTCCCACTTAGAGGTAGTCTGGATACAACTGCTATTGGCAAAATCCTGATGGAAGTTTTTATACAGGATTAACAACGGTGAAACCAGTGGATAATGGTGGAAAGCTGGTATCGTGTTTAATGTCCGTTAATTCGTATTAGTTGAAAAACCGAACTGTTCATAAGAACACCTACGTAATACTCCAATCTAACACTCAAATCCATGCTGCCGATGTTAACCTAATAAGGCTAGCTATTAAATTACTTTAATTTTTATTTCCAGATCAGGCAGAGGCGCGGCCTACGCCTGTTCCGAGGGTGAAGGGAACGCACCCAAGTCCTGTTGCGGCCGGCCCCCGCTCCGGCTCTGTGTGTTGTTCCTCGGCGTGGTAGGGGCCTGCCTAGTGGCCGCCGGTGCCGTACTTGGGGCCCTCAGGCCCCACCCCCGAGCCCCGCTCACATTACTCCTACTCATGATAGGTAAGATACCTACATCATACAGAAGTCATTACGTAGAAAATAAGAGTGTGAGGGCTATGTGCTGAACAAATACATTATCTGGTTTTAAAAGTTACAATACCTTGATCTACAGAATGAAGATGATTAGCTATTCTATTAGGGCCAAGGAAAAAGTAACCTAAATAAACTCAATCCATCTGAATTAAGGACCAAAAGATCCGAAGCTTAGCAAGAAATGATAGCTCGGTGACAAAATCAATAAATTAGCTCACTTTCTATTACGTCTTTGCCGATTATAAAAATAACATTGCACCATTGTATTCGCTGATTTGAACGAAACCCTTTATAATCAGAGTCTTTGATCGTTTAACAGTTCCGAACTCTTTTCATGCTAAAGAGTTTTTTTTTCTTCTTCATAGCTGATTAAAATTATCCGGTTCGATGACTGAACCGACGAAACGAAAGCGGGCGAGATTCATCCGTGCCTGCAGATGTGCATAAAATTTAATGTCCACGTTCTAATATTCATAAATATGACCGAAACGGTTTCACACGGCCGACATAACCGACGTAATTAACCGTGAAACAATCTGCGGTGGCTCATTTGTTATTCGCTATGCATATGACAATAACAAGTCTGGCCGAAATCTCATTACATCATTCACATCGCCGCTGGAGTTTTCAATTAAACTTCTAATGAGTTTTAGAGTAGAATTAATTGGATTTTCATTAGCGTTAGGGACAGATGACATTGTTACAGGCAACCGATCTATTGTTGTGCCGACGGGCCAATTTGTACGCTTCACTCACCCTATCGCGGCATCGGCGAAGCTTCACGCATCTGCACTGTTTTAGCTTATGGCACTTTTCGACCACCGGTGACTAAATTAATAGATTGCTACATCCTGTTGGAATTGGAACTCGTGGAAATAATTACAAAAGGGCTCCATATGATTCGAATTCCGAAGTTCAAAAAAAAAGCAGATAGTTTTTGTTTTCAATATTCATACTTTGTATACACGCTCTCTTTTTAAAAGACCATAAAAGAGCGCTTTGTTTGGTTGACTGTTCATTCAATAATCGATTTATGAAAATATGTCTATTTAATTATTGCTCCTTCGATAAGTATGCTTTATTGTTCGTTAAAATTAATGAAACCCACCACGTACAAAGCAAACCGCGGATTACACCGGAACATATTGTTCGTGATCGCGAGCACGAAAGTAATTAACAACAGTCGCTGAAGCGTCAGTTGCTGTTATTATCAGCGGCTAATTTCTGACAGTAATAATGTATTTAATAACCATTGTTTTGATGGCATCTGGTGCCCATTGATTTATAAGTTTTCAAAATATTTATGTATCACCCATGTGTTATTGATTTTGTAAGGAAACAACTTCAGATAGTATAATCTTCAAGTTCCATTCAAGTTCTGCGATATCTACCTAGACTGTACTTAAATTTTGGTCCCAAAATGTGGACAATCTCAACGACCAACATTGGCCATTTTATACCTACAGGAGCTCATGTATACAATGGTCAAGGTAAGGTTGACGTTTGGCGCGTAATTTGCTTAAGAAAATTGGAAATTATTGTTGCTACAAACACTGTACGCCAAAGATTACAATAAATTCTCACATAAACTTAACAAATACTGAGTATCATAAAAATGAAACATGAATCTGATGTACAGTCAACAAAGCTATTTGGTATACAGGCAAAATTATTCATCCCTCTACTACACTGCCAATATTCATTTTTATTGCGTGCGTAATCACTTTTAAAGCATATGGCATAGGTACATAGAACGAGTAACAAAATTGACTACCCAGCATACTCACAACATTGTTTAAAGTAGTTTAAAGTTAGCTGCCTGTATACCAAATAGCTTTGTGGACTGTACCTACCTAACGTTATCAGATTATGTCAAGGATTAAATCTTCAAACAATCAACAATTAGGAAGTAGCTGAGGCAATTCCTGCCTACATTTCGGTATTATTTTTAAAGTTAGGTGCATAGTATTTTTTGAATATAGGTACATACTAATATTAGGTACTTTGCCACCAAAAACCGTTTCAAATAAATGTATTTGGTCCACGCGACACAGTTTTTAGACTATCTATGCAAATTATTCAACATTCATAATGCTAATGTGTCTAATAATATACAGTGAACTTATGTAACACTAACAGCCGCTTTTTAAACCAGTTAATGTTTGACCTAAATGAACCTATTGCACATCTGCAACTCATTAGGTACATGATGAGGTTTTTTTTTTTTCAAAGTTCAAACTGTTCTCAAAACTAGATTTTGGGTGATGCTTGATCAAACTAAGAAGTCACTCTAATATCAGTGGTACCTTGGTATTTTGAGAAAGCATTTATAGAATAGAATTTCCGATAACAATAACTTTCAGGTAAATCATATGCCCGCTACAGTGTAGCGATTTCCGGAAGTGTTCTCCCTTTATCCTGCAGTAGATACTTAGCAGCTCAAGTGCTCGTTAAGAGACTGATAACTCTACACCAGTGGATATTTATGATGTTCTTTGTTTCCAGGTATAGGAGTAGTGTTAGTAACGGCAGCGGGGCTGGCGTGGCGGCTAGGGGCGCGTGACGCCCCTTGCGCCTTGCTAGGGCTGCGCCGTGCCTCGTGCCGGCGTCTCGTGCCTCGACTACCCCCGAGTTACGCGCGACCGCACCACCCCTACGCGGCCATGCTCTACCCAGAGTTCCACTACAGGCCACCACCCCCCACCTATCAAGCCTCAATGCAAGAATATAGACTCAGGTTGGTGTCAAAAGCCCCCCGAATTTTACTGTCTAGGCCAAAAACCTGGTCTCCTATAACACAAACTGTAAGGTATGTATCAATATTCTCCTTTTAATTTCGTAGTAACGAGGTCTGGTGTCCTAGAAGACAAAATAGAAGAAACTTTGAAGGCAGTCCCAGCTCCGCTTTAAGACCTGTCAGCTGTCAGGCCTCAATGCAAGAATATAGATTTAGGTTTGTAGCAATTTTCTTCCTATTTTGCCACCAATTGCTGGTGTCCCACATGGCTAAATTTATGAAGGTCTCAATGCTTGGGTAAGGGCTCAGGTTAGTAGCAAATTTCCCTCGTGTTTTCTAATGCTGGCTTTTATTAAACCTGTTAAATATCTGAACATTATTTGATTTGAACTGAGCAGCACACATGGAAATGACACAAAATAGAGAGCAATGAAATAGAAACAGACAGGTCCTCCCTCAGCTGTTAGGAACTTTGAGAAAACCAAGCTGTGAGGAAGCTCATGAAAATACATGTGGTCAAAGATTTGACAAGCAGAATGTTTTAAAAGATGGGCAGCTAATTTCCTTTTGTAAGACAACTGCCCATCCTGAAGAGCATGGGGAATAAAATCCTTCGGAGTTAACTATTATACATTGTAACAGCGAATAAATTTTCACGCGTCACCCTTAAAACCTAGGCCAATTTTTATTTTTATTTTCGCATAGCTAAAGAGGATATCGCAGACATTTTAAAACTGATACGTACAATTTTTTTTACGAATCAGTAACACAACTAAATGACATTTTAATTTCCGTTTTTCTTTCAATCAGATTGTTCTTTCACGTGTCTAAAACTGAGCAAATACTTAGTCTGACCTTTTAGCAAAGTTGATAGGTACTACTTCATAAACATAATAATAAAGTACCTAACGTAGGTTGCCATCAAAACAAAAAGCTTCCAGTAATGAAAAGCTAAAAGGAAAATAAAATAACAAAAACTTAACTACCCACGTACCGCATCCTTTATAGAGAATGTTCGCAATTCTAATTGAATTTTACTTTTAGCAATCTTAACTACGACTTATTTTTATATCGTTGCTAGCTTTTGCCTGTGGCTTCACCCGCGTGGAAATTGGGAATTATCCCACGGTAACGCACTACCAGGATAAAAAATCCTATGTGTTAATGCAGGTTATAAACTACATGTGTCCCAAATTTCATTAAAATCCGTTCAGCCGTTGTTGCGTGATTGAATAACAAACATCCAAACACACAACTTTCACATTTATAATATTAGTGTATTAGTTAATTTACAAAAATGAGCTATATATAAAAATATGTTTTCTTTAGCATAATTCACAAACTAAAGGCGCGATATCGTGCGCGGGACAAAAGTGCTTTAGAACAGGCACCTTTGTCCACCATGCCCACAATTTTCCGCAATACGATAGGAACACATGCAGTACCTTTATATTATTAGTATCCAAACTGACAGCTATAGAAAGTGGCAAGTAAAGGAACTGTGCAATTTCCATCTATTTTGTTTTCTTTTTACAAACTAACCACTATTGTTAATTGCAGGTTACTTCTGTTAGACAGAAGTGCGCCCGCCGTGTCGCCTCCGCCGACCTACAGATCAAATTCAGCCAGTCTAGTCAGGTACGCGCAAAGTCAATATAATCGCAATCTGAAACCTATCGCCAGATTGTTTCGTCTTCAAAATGCCTTTCCTTATTGGAACGAAAATATCTCGAACTGTTATCAAATACGAACGTCCGATGTGGACGGTAAAACACATTGTTTTACGTTTGTTTTTAAAGTGGTGGAGGAAATAGAAACGAATGGAATGAAACTGAGAATAGTGTTTATGTGTGTGAGTCAATTTACTTTCGTAAAACTAGAGTTGGAATAAAAAAGTTACTGCAAGTGTAGGAATTGAATACTGTTGAGTGGAGCTGAAACTATACGAAACATACCGGTTTTACTAGTATTCCGTTGAGCAAATTCAAATAGAAAAATCCACAATGTTCACCTTTTGTTTCCATGTCCCCAGCAGAGGATCAACGGGCGCAGCGTGGTGCGGCTCTGAGTACAGCGGGCCTCCATCCTACCGCGCCCCCCGCGTAGATCCCCCCGTCGTGGTCTCGGACAACCTGCCCACCATCACGCCAATAGACCTCAAATACGGCGACAACACCATCGAAGCTTTACCCAAACCCGAACAGGAGAAAGACCCAGACGAACATCTCGTCACCATAGTACATACAGATTCACAACCCGTCATCGTCACCGTGTCGGGCTCCCCCGCACTCAACGACACACACACACAACCACCTACAGAAATCGACATACTAGCACACTTATAACGCATCAAACATTAGCACAATACACGAACTTTACGTTCTAGAAGGAATAAACTAGGCAAACCCGATCGGTATGCGGTTACACGGACATTCCTGATTGGGAGTTTGTATGCAAGCGCTCCGAAGGCTTGTGACTGTAGCAAAGATCGACGTGATTGTAACGATGTACTAGTGTACAGAAAAGTAAGCGAAAAGTGATTTAATATAGAAGTGAAACTGTTAATTATAACAGCAAATGAACTTTAGCAATTATTTTCGAGGGCATGATAATTTTGTTTTGAATGGAAGTGACTTGCATTTGAAATTACGTTCACGTCTAGCTAAACTAGATAATGAAAAGTAGACGATTTCATCTTTAAATCGAGATAAATTTTATTGTACTGCATAGAAGATAAAGTTTTAAGTGCTCATTCAAAACAAAATTGTCTTTTATGTTTGTGTATAACTCTGTTTTAAAATATAATGGTTTGAAGTACCTTATTTTATTATAATAAGTATTGTGTAAATATTTAAAAGCACTGACGTATGTTTCGTTTGAATAGTGTTGTTTTATTTAACAAAATATGTGCCGTGTATATACAATTGATACAAATTATATTAGGATTAAATATGAATACATAAGTAGTTGATGCAACGATCGATTTATTATTGAAACCAAATCCTTCACCGAGATGTACAACTAAGGAACTTGTTATTCATGTAGTGCCAATGGTTGTTTATTAGTTTTTTTTTGTAAATAAAAATAACTACTTATTATCCTTTTCTATAACATTTGCTTAAATACTAACATATTTAAAACTTGAGACAGAAGATTGTTACTTTTCCGCTTCCGTCTATTAGAATGTTCTTTTAATTCTAGGTTCAAGATCTTGTCTGACGTCATAAGAACCTACTTAGTGTCGTCCTCTGTATCGCTTTCTATCCACAATAACTGTTCTAGAACAATAAACCAGTTCTATTGTTACATCTCTGCATTAAAAACCATACAAATAATGTAGGTGTCCTATAAACTAATTTCTGTTATAAATTATCCTACTATTTTATCATTTCTCTACATCTTCATTCGCTTAGCTTCTAATTCGTATTATTTTGTGACCGCAATACTAAAAATTAATTGGTACTAGTAAGTTTTAGAAAACACTGACAATGTTTAAGGACAGATTGAAAAAGTAAAATTCGAAAAGAAAACGTGACTAAGAACTCTTAAATTATTTTTATTAAAACGCGAGTTCCTGGAATAAACTTTGACCCACACAAAATTTATAAGAAATGTAAATAATTGCGAGCGAATGAACAAAATATACGTGTCATACATATAAAATGAGAAAATAAGACACAATTCTATCATATATAAATTATGTTAATTCCATCAAATAAGTACCCAGAAATGTTTTTAATCTAAACATAAATTAGCAGTGATGACATAGTACTGTGTAAAATACTACTAGGTTAAGACATTGTAACGATAATGTATTAAACATATTGTAAATAACGTTATTTGTATTATAAGAAATAAAGATCTTTAGTGAAACCAAACGGTGTTGTTCTTTATTACACCTAAGTACCTAAACGTGGACATACATGGGCGATGTGCAAGCAGCAGGGCATGATCCATATAAACAGATGGCAGTAAAATGAAAAACCATCTACACTGTAGCAACAAATATAGACTAATATGTTACACTTTGGTGGACACTAATGTCCACATACGATAATAATAATTGTTGGGTTTTGGGTACCTCTTTGGGGAAACCGAAGGTTTTGTCGACGAAGTTATTATGACAAATAATTACCGGAGATTTAATGTGAAAGACGGCACGGTTGACATCTGTCGGGCATGCCACCAACCGGGAGAATCAATCCGACACATTATTTGATATCTCTGGGTTTTCTCGCCTAGCTAACCAAGAGTACTTGCATAGACACAACCTTGTAGCCAGGATTATCCATCAGCAACTTGCTCTGAAATACAGCCTTGTGGAATCGGAAGACCCGTACTACAGGTATGTGCCCGATCCAGTTCTCGAAATGGAAATACCTATCACATTGTACTAGGATCGATCCATCATCACTGACAGGACTATTGTTGCCAATAGTGGTGATGGAATGGAATAGAGCGGCGCACAATGATTATTGACATAACGGTCCCGCATGACGGGAACCTCGTGAAAGCCGAGTAAGATAAACAAATCAAGCACCTTGACTTGGCTCGCTAGGTTGTCGACATGTGACATGTGGACTCAGCAATCATTGTGCCGATAGTCGTGACAGCCAATCGCCTAAACGCCAAGAGCCTCGACCAACACCTGAGGAGGCTCTCGTTGGGCAGCTGGATCAAGGGCTTGATTTAGAAAGCGGTACTTCTGGACACGGCTCGCATTGTTAGGAGGTTCCTCTTAGGAGAACTTTGCCGGAACAGAACTAGGATGAGGAGCCAGACTAAGAGAGATACAGAAACCCGCAGGGCAGCTTGTGGTGAGTGTTGGGCAGTAGCGACCCCACGGACCCTATCTCCCGGGAGAAGTCCTCACCTCTGGCTTGCCTTTATTGACCGGCTGGAGTGAACACTGACGAGGGACAGAGCTCCCACCTCTTTCTTGCCTTTATTGGCTGGCATGAGTGGAGATTCGCAAGAGCAAACGTGCTCGGAGGAAGGAAGTATTCCAGTAAGATGCTGGTAGGGATCTTGACCGTACTTCCAGGATTGTCCTGATAGCCGTGGAATACCGCTCCACTCCTCAAGCCCCTCAGGAAGTGTTGCCCCCTTTTTCGCTACAGCACTATGTGCTAGCGACCGGTTTCGGGGGCCCGTTATTGAGCGTGCAAGTCAGCCCCTGCCATTTTATCCGTGTATTATACATATAAGGTGCTATAAAAATATCTGCCACGGCTTTAATGAGAGGTAGTATTGTGTTTAAAGATAACAATAGTGAAGAAATTTCGTACCCCGGCACAGTTAAATCAATTTGAGAAAATAAAGTAGTTAAATAAACATTGACTCTACTCTGCATAACGTGGTTCACAAATTACGCGCGAAGTGCACTTCGTCAATGAAAACAACTGCTATCTCTTTCCATCTGTTCTGTGAATGAAAACTGAAATCAGCTGACTAGTTCGACACTTGCAAAATACGTACAATTTTTTGTATGAAAAAAAATATGACACATGATCAATAATTTATCTTTACTATTGTAATCTATAAACACAATACTATCTCCCATTGCAGCCGTGGCAGATATTTTTATAGCACCTTATATAACAGTGATCGGGCAGGAGACATAGTCTTTCGATAATTCTAAGTTACCAATCCACTATAGCCACCCAAACCCATAGCCCAATATGTGTTGTTTCCATGTTCTTGGATGCATTTGCATAGTGCATACAGGGATAATCGTCGGTTGGTGCCACAACACCTAGAATTGTCTAAGGAGCCCGTGCGAGTTGGCGGCTTTAGCCCCTCGGACGCCTTCCAAAGGTCCGGCATCCAAGCGTCCCGAGATATATCAAAGACAATTAAATAATAATAATACCATTTATTTCAGGCGACCGGCCCATATAAAAATACCTTAAACTAAACATACATATTTTAATATAAACAAAACATGTGTTAATAGATAAGGCTTAAGACTATGTTAGTAGCGTATGGTTGTCAGTTACCAAGTCTATTATGTTGAACTACTTATTACCGAGGAAAAACGGTCATCGGCACATGAAGGACTCAGAGCCAGAGCAGGAGCACTTGAAGAGCCTGGAAATCTAAGAAGATTTCTGAGCGCCTGAAGTATTGGAAGAGACTTATTACAACTGTGAACATCTATAGGGCCAGACCAATTCAAAGAACCAATCGACATAGTTCACGATAATATTCTCTTCCTATTTCAGGAAAGTTACAGAGCAGTTCAGATCACAAGACAAACGGTTGTTAGTTCTTCTTAAATAATGCTCGTTATGGAAATATCTATTTATTTGGCGACAGTGTGCGAATATTTATATGGTAATTGTCTAAATCTCACATTTGCATAATCGGATTTTATGGATTTCACTACGACAACAGTTTGGTGTTTGTAGAATAGAGCACACTTTCACTTGTTATTACGATTTAGTTTAGTAGAACCGAGTCAGCACAATATTGAGAAATGGAAGATATTATGCAGAAACTTATTGATTTTTTGCAATCATACCTACTATCTGAATCAATTATGGAATTTCAGGAAAATTTCAATTTCACATAATTATTACCTAATCACCTAAAACATAGGTACCTGTATATTATGCACTGCCAACTGATAAAACACTTCGGTACTTTTGCCCAGGGACTTTATATGGTCTAATTCATCGGTAATAACCTCACCTACAACCTCCTAGCAGGAATAATTCGATTTACCAGTAACCCTGTACATGTATAGGTATGTCGATAACTTTTGCGCAGGATTCCATGAACACTAAATTGTGAATCAATTATTTTGGACAGAATTACACTGCATCCTACTAATTCTAACATATAATGAGGATAGTGCTGAAAAAATAGCCTTTGATATACATTATCTTGAATTTCCAGAATGCAGTAGGAAATGGCATAATTTCGGCACTAATGAAACTATTGAACAATTTGCACTTCCGTCTCGTTCCGAATGTAAATCGAAGCACAGTCAGGATTCCTGAACAATAGTAGATACTCTGTAATTATATTGTAAAGCAATTTTGTCGCGACACCCCACGACGCCGCTGTTATAATGAAAATCGGACCAAAGTATTAATACCGCTCGGCTCGGTGTAATGCCTGACGGCAAAGTGAATGTAATAAAGCAAAAAATTATGAATGAATTAAATTTTTTAATATAATCCGGTACGCGATGATACATATGGAATTTAATATTGCTCGTAGTCGAATAATGCGACGGAACGTTTAATTTTCGTTAACGCTCAAAATGAGATGCAGTAAAGCTTTTGCGAGTTTAATTATTTTTACGTGAAAGGAAGGGGTAATGAGAGAGAGATGAGAGTGTATTTCACGTTGTTTTAAGTGAAGTAAAGAAAACTGTAGATTTAATTTGCACTTGCAAATACATTATACTAATTGAGGATGTCTACTTATTTCCCTGCTGAAATGATGTAGATACCTACATCATTTCTGCGAAAATAATTATTTATCAAGTAATCTGTTTCTATATAAATATTATAAATTAAAGTCGCTTTTCCTGTCTCTCAGAGTGACAGATTTTGATGCGGTCCTTAACAACATTTACATAACTTAATTCAGAAGGTTTATGTGTTGAATACATTGATATTAAACTTACATAGAATAAAGATATCTCGATATTTTGTAAAGTCTTAAAAACTGTCCGAAGGGGCGGTTCGCTATTAATAGGTAGGTACTTATATAAAATTGAACTAAACTATCGTAAGACTAACTGTAACTAGACTATTACATTGTAGGCAGAGGCACTGAGTATTATAATTTTGTTCGCACATCACGATTCCAATATATGGTTAAAATATAATACCAAGAGCTGCCACCGCGCTCAGTGGATTAGATAGAGTTAATCCAGTTAGCGTTTGTTTATTGTTCAGATTATATTGCTAGTTTAAATGAACGAATACATTACCATATGTGTGTATATAAGGGGTGTCGTGTTCCCCAGTAACTAGGTTGTGGAAGTCAGATAGGCAGTCGCTCCATGTAAATTACTGATCACAGCTGCATCCGGTTAGACTGAGAGCCTACCATTATAGTTAGGAAAAGGCTACGAAGATGATGATGTTGTGATAAAGCAATTAATTTATGACCCTTTCATTAGGCACGTGTATAAGGAAGTTGGTAATTAGAGACATTTTCAGATGACAATGGTTTATATTGTTAAAGAGCTATATTGATGCGATAAATGAGAAATGCCTTGATTTTCAACAGCGCAGCGGAAAAGAAATATGATGTACAAGTAAAGTCTGGAGGTAGGTGCAATATTTCGTGCTGATTTTTGAGAGTACTAGGTACAGCAGGAGTACAGCATCTAAAAATAACAGTAACAGTGAAAGTAGATATAAATGTGAAGCGATTATTTACGTAGCAACCCTCTGTCACACCGCAAAACGTTATGTATCGAGACATGCGGGCAAAAGATCCGATTACCAGATACTAGGAGATCGATTGGCGTTCTTTGCTGCGACGCCGAGCAATAAATTCAGATTTTGGTTAGTTGCTCGCTGGTTAGCGGAGACTGAAATACTGAACTAGCGGAAATTGGTATCTAATATTGATTTACACAGAGTTTTTCAATGTTTTTTCAGTTTTCCTAGAAATTTGTATGGAGCTACGATGCAAAATGTACCTACAGACATCCTCAAAAAGAAGTATCTTACATCGACCATAATTCATTTGATTGTCTACAATTTGTGCTCCATATTACAAAATGTGTATAGCTACAATGAAGTACCCAATGTGTAATATCTTTGGTGGTTAGACATTGATATAATAATTATTCATTCTTGTCGATGCATAAATTATCTTTTAAAGTTTGGTTGTTCTACTGAAAAACTTATAACGATTGTTAATAAAAGAAATTCCGTTTTTAGGGTTCCGCACTTCAAAAGGAAAAACGGAACCCTTATAGGATCACTTCGTCGTCCGTCCGTCTGTCTGTCTGTCAAGACCCTTATTAAATAAAATATGATGTTTCTAAGTATCTTGGCTTCAAAGCCTTTTTTAAAGTCTTTGTGGAAATTTTATTTTTTTATTTTTATAATAGGTACAACCGCAGAAATAACTTTGATTTTATAGTTTTTTTGCAGTCTATAAAAATATTCATCCCCACTTCGGAACCCTTCATTGTACGTGGTCCCACACGCACTTGGCCGATTTTTTTCAATATAGGAAAAGTAAATGGCCTAAATTTTGTGATAAAACAGGCTGGCCAAAATATAATAAAGACAACATATACACGTGCGACGTTATGTACTTACATACGTACGACGTTATGTATTTAATTACGTACCTACCTGAATAGATATTCTTAAAATGATTTGATGAAACTTTAGGCACAAGACCAAATAATCAGCCAGAAACAGATTGGAGTAAATAGTTCAAAGTTTTATTAGAACTTAAAAAACTCTCTCTAAATCACTTTAAATCCAAACTGAAAACAAATGGCTTATTGGTAATTTTTTATCAAAAAAACTTTTACACTATAAACGTAAAAAAAAAACAGATAAATATAAGATATGATACCTATTGACTTAACTTACTAAACTTTATGTATCTAATATTGTTGTGTTCAAATAGATATTAAACCCTAATAAGTCTTAATTACTACGTTATTAACGCTTAATTGTTACAATTATAATTTTAACAAATTAGGGGTTTATTTATAAACGTTGTTTAAAGTTAAGTAATGATTAGCGACTGTTTAACCATACATTTTTGACGTTTGAACGTCTCTTAACTTTAAGCAACGTTTATAAATAAACTCCTAAATGTGTTGTAAATGTATACATACATTTAACATGTTTCAATATTTGTATGCCAGTCCATGGATCAACATGTAAGATCATAACTTATATTAATAAGACCTTATTGTGCAATATGTGTTTTAAAGAAAATAAATATATTCTATTCTATCACTGCCTAAACATTTTCAAGCATATTGAGGTTCTAAATCCTACCTAATAACAAAATATGCTCAGAGCGCTATTCCGGAACATTTGTAGTAAAATTTCAGATATTACTTGCGAATGCAACTCGCTCCCCAGGGCGTACCTGAGCTGCATCCATGTGGAACTTTATGCATATCCAATACAATCCCTAGTCACATCTAGCGCTACAAACTTTAATGGTTTTTGAATAGTTCACTTTCTACTTATGTAGGAAAACCTCGTTTATGTGACGTATGACTTAGTTTTCTATCTACCTACGTGATAGTGTGACCCCTTTGCAACATTTAAACATCTCATACTTATAGTCTAGGCGAAAATCCACACACAACACACAAATGTTGGATTTTCTCGAATCACTTTTCACCTAGGCTACCTATATATATATACCCAGATAGCTTTTAAATGTTGCAAAGGGATAAAACTATCACGTCCTGAATGGATTACGTTGAACAAAAAAACTCAACAAGTCACCCTGTATAATGGTGAACATCAGTTTGAAACCTAAGAAATTGCAAGGATTTGACGACATTTAGATTAGGTATGTCAAAAATCGTAAATCTTTGGTCATTCTACATTATTCAGGAGACAATTTTACCTTAGCTTGTGTTGGTGACGTCTAGATACGATACGAGTAAAGATTAGCCATTCATAAGGGTTGCCTTATGAATGGCTAATCTTTTCACCACGACTTAAGCTCTTCTCGTATCTAGCCGTGAACCCCTTTTCCAACGTATAGGGGTGGACTATCCAGGGTGCCGATAACAGAATAGGGGATGAAGCGTGGTTGAAAAAAAAAAAAATTTTAGACATGTGTTTTTGCTTTATCATATTAATAAAAAAATACTAAGATAAGAGACGCATTAGAATAAAACCTACATAGGCGTGACGCCATGCTACATTTTAACTCAATGTATCGCCGTAATCTCTTGATTACGTAAAGAAAGAAAAAATACGTGTCTAATATGTTTACAAAAGTAAGTAACTGATAGACACGTCATCCCTGTTGTGTAATATAAGTCGGAGTAAATATAAGTAGGTATAACGTTATGGAAATGCGAAAGTTAGTGTCCAGGGTTCTTCTTAGCTCTATTTTCATAGGTTTAGATGTCCGTGTCTCAACTAAAGACGACGTAACGGCTGGACGAAGTTGGATAAACTTTAGAACTTACTGAAATAGATAACGTAGTTATGTAATTACCTACGAGTATATCAGTAGTCTGTAAAAAGGGGATACCTACCCAAAATATCCAGGGTGGCGATTTAGTCACTTTCATCCGTCAATGGGGTGATTCGCAAAAACAGTTAAAAACAGCAAACAACTTATGTCGTGGACAACAAAATTTTCCTATTCCCTATTAATAAATTGACGTCTAATAGCTTGGTAAATACCACTAAGAAACAATGTTAAAGACTTACTTAATTTTTCCTTAAAAAGGAGTTTCTACTGCATTTTTATGTTCCTTCTTAGCTAGAAAATGTACCTAATAGAGAATTTCTTCACCCTTGATGAAAGAATAATGTAATCAACCTGTACCTCTCTATTTAAGTATTTTAAAAGACGTAATTTCAAGTTTGCTACAAAAGTGTATTTTCTTCATAAATATAAAATATGTAAAACGTATTCCTTAAAAGTGTAGCAAAATGTAGAGATGAAAGATTTTAATTTTAATATAGTAAGTAGCTAGATGCTCAGATATCCTTTCTTATTGCAACTATGTACACATTATGGAATGCAATTGATCATTCAGTAATGTGAACGCAAGAAAAATATTCTTGTTTTAGACCAAGTTTACATAACACATTCTCAATCATCAATAGCCGACAGAATTACAAGCAAGGTTTTATTCTGCCAGACATATTACTTAGGTGCCTATAGCCTACTCATATTTGAAAAGCGGCGATTAAGCGTCGAACGAATAAAACGCTATTCAATAGAATCGATAAGAGATGCCGATGCCGAGAAATGATTTATTGACTTGTCGGCTCCTCGCGGGGCGGCCTCACTAATGGTGGCTGAATAAGCGCTCGCCAGTGCCTCATTTGTTTCTTTTTTTCGTAGACGATGATAAATAAAAGAAAATTATGCAATCACGATTGCAGCGAAAGCAGGAAATTGTGTGTATTGTCGGGAAATGCGATAAGTAGTCTGGCGTTTTAGAACGATTGGCGTGGATGTGACTTTATGACCTGTTATGAGAATTTAGATTGTGAGCATTTATATATAGCAACCACCTACCAGCAACCTACCATAGTAGGTTATTGTATAGGTAATGCTAACAACCTAAATTATTTGTCTCAAAAATCACATAACCAGGTAAGCCAGGTAAGGTAACCCTTAGTAAGTATACATAGGATCTCATGAATACTTTAGGTAGATAGATACCCAAAGGGATTCCATTTTTTATATTATTTTTTTTAAAATAATGTATAGTATCTAAGTAGGTAAATTATTTATTCATCTTGCCAATCCATGCAGACTATTGCCAATCTATGGTCACATACCTTCTTATAACATGTTTTCAAATTCAAAATCTAATTACCGTCAAAGATAAAACTTTATCATCTAAATTAAATTGTTGAAAATTGAAAATATAAAACGGAGCATGTCAAAAGGTATTCATTTCTATTATGAGAAACTAGAACTCCATATCAAAGGCGAGTTCTGGAACTTGTCCCATTTGCATAAGTGACTTAACCTTCATTCATTTTATATTCAAACCTGGCAGATTTGCCTGGAAATGTTCAACCCACTCAGAAATATTATGTCTGGCCCAACTATGCAAACTCAGCTATTTTCTCATCACTAGATTCGAGGGCTAAAGTAATTGTGAAGCTATTTCAGTGATTTGACATGGCAACATTCACTTATAAGTAGGAAAATTCGTGATTTTAATTGTTAATTCTACTCAGGGAGTATTATTTATTAGCTTTGTAGTTTTTACGTATTACTTCATGTAGAAATTATACATAGGTACAGTTGCGTCGATACCTGTTACCTAGTAAGGCATAATCGGATCGCCCTGAAGAAATGCGTCAAAACAAAAAAAGGTTTCATGTTTTTATCATTTTTAGAACTATCCACCTACCTCTGTGTTTTCTATTAAAATTAAAGTTTACTAGGAACATTGCGAACGATGCAATAGTCCCATTCCAATTTAATGTGGATTAAGTAAAATAATATCTGTGTGAAGTATACTGCCCTACTAAGCGCAAAAGCGGTATCTCAATGAAAGCGAGTTTCGAGATAATTGGAGATATGTAAATATCGTTTTTTTTTTACTTTATATATTGACTTTTTTGCTTATTAAATAGAATGTATATATTATATTGGATCTATTTGTTACCACAATAGTTAAAATATCAAAAATGTATGTGGATATACCTTTTTCATGAGATACTGCTACACCGCTTAGTAATTATAAAATTAAAATTTGAGTTACCGCTTTTTCGTTACCTCTTCTCCTAGATGTATGTATACAAAAAAATATGAATTTTCTATCGAATAAAATATGTATTTTTTTAAAGGAAAAAAACAATCAAAGTAAATTTTTAAAGTCTTTTATTAATCAAATTTATAATGGCATAAAAAAATATTCGAAGAAAAAACGGATTCTATGAATAAAATCTAGTCAAAAGTAGGCAGTTCTCTCCAAAAGGACATTCTATTTTGAGGTATAATTTTTTGAAAAGATTTCAAAATATTTTCTTTTTTAACCGACTTCCAAAAAGGAGGAGGTTATATGTTCGTAGCGTATGTATTTTTTTTTTTGTGTATGTCCGTCGATATTTTCGTCAATTGTGAACGGATTTAAAAAATTATTTTTTTGTTTGAAAGGGTATGCTCTCAAGGTGGTCCCATATAAATTTTATTAACTTAGCTTGAGTACTTTTTGAGTTAGCTTCATTAATACGTATTTTTCCCACTTAGCCTATATGGACGATCTCTTAACATTTTCCTGTCACTGTTATTTACATAGCAGGTCGTGATATTCGAACTAGTAGGGGGTAGGTACCACAACTAAAAAGTGAAAAATAAAAACTTTTTACAAAAAAAACCAACCGACTTCCAAAAAAAAACACTAGAAAGTGAAAAATAACTTTAATTTCGGAAGTCGGTGGCTTAAAACGAAAATTCAAAACCAAAGACACCGACTTCCGAAATTAAAGTTATTTTTCACTTTCTAGTGTTTTTTTTGGAAGTCGGTTGGTTTTTTTTGTAAAAAGTTTTTTGCTTTTAGAAATGCCTTCTGCTGCAATTTTCTTCTTCGGTGGTGGCAAAACTTTAGTTTTCATAATTTTATTTCCGATTATGCTCGCAGTGATAGGGTCTTTATTGAGTCCATGGAAGATCATCATCTGAATCACTACTAGGGAAAAAGTCGGGATCGATAGTTTGAATATTACGTTGTAATTGTTTCGATTCCTTAAACCTTTCTCTCAACGCCATATTTTTTTTTGCTAACAGCATCATCATTTTCGTATTTCTTTGTGACATGGTTTATCTGAAACAATATTTGTTTATTTTAATAATTAAGATATAAGATCAATTTCGCTATGTAATACTAGTGCGCGTATGCCGCGGCCGCAAGAAAGTTTTGAACAAAATGAACTTAAATTACTTTTTGTAAATGATCTTGATTGTGTTACACTAAAATTATATTTAATAGGACTTACCTGATTGTCAAAACACTCAATTAAACCACTGAACACGTTAATTCACAGATTTTTACTAATTTAACACAGGAATTTCAAGATTATGACCTCTTTGCAACGAAAACAAACAAGTTATGACACGAAATTGTCAACTGCAAGGATAAATCACTGTAAAATGTATTAGAAATTCGATCGTATCAATCAACCCTTAAAGGCCAATTTGATTTGCCGCTGCAACCGTATCTCATATAGTCAAAATGATTTGCGGATCAATTAAGCATTCTAATACTAAGCGTCATAGCGGTAAGTCAGTACTTCACGCGTTATTCATATTTGCCGCTTATCGGCCTAGAAAAGTTGCTGTTCTTTTTTAAGAGATTTGGCGGTATTCAAATATACGGCCGTTTGCCTACGTAATATTGATATACCTCTAATACCCTTAGTGATTTATGGTAAAACTGAGATAGGGAAATGTTTCTTAAGGTTTTTTTTGTATGTTCTAAACAAGATACCGCTAAAAGGCTTAGTTCATTAGATGCGTATTTTTTAAAGCTATCCGATGGCATAAAAATCAACTTTTCGGTTTTTTTTGAGATACCGCTTTTGCGCTTAGTAGGGCAGTATAGACGTAAAAAACTATCAATTGTTCCAACTACTAAAGGTTTTTTGTTGATTATCGATCTTGATACAATGCAATAATATCCCGCAGTTACTTATTCCATATTTTTAACAGCATAGTGTACACGGTACAAACAGTGAGAGCGGAAGTTTATCTCGAGCTCAATTAGTTAGCTACAGTTCGAAAAGGAACAAATAAACCCTTGTGTACACTGAGTTACGGGTTCATCTCGTTTCAGCCGGCTAAACTGACATCAACTAAATTAATTTGTACATTCTGTACACAGCTTTAGGGTATTAAATGTCGATAATTTTGATGTTCAACTACAACTTCTATCGTATTAGGGCAACCTGTAAAGATAGATTTAAGGGTTGTTTAAATAAATAAATAAATGATTTTGTTGTGTGCACTACCTACTTACTAAAAGGAAATGATTGCGGTTTTCCAACCGCAGGACAATTAAAAGCTTCTACTAAAATTGAGAAAGAAAGAGGATTATCGCTTGCACACTATTTAAGAAGCCGCTCGCTTAGGTAATCAAAAACATAGAATAAATAGGTGTCCACATTATAGATCAAAAGTAAACACATGCCCTAAGAATCAGCTTAAACTTATCTCCAAAGCGGCGATTATCGCGAAGCTCGAAGGAACGTGTTATAAATCAATTCTCAATTCTTTATTGCATTCCATATTGTTGGTAAAAATAGTTGGTAGGCTTAAAATTAATTAAACAATGTTAAGAGGACTGTCAGTCACAGCATAGTAGAAGAGAGAAGGAAGAGAGCTTGTTTTGTTTTTATTTTTAACCGACGTCCAAAAAGGAGGAGGTTATATTACTTACTACTTTTTCCTCTCCGTCTGTCCGATTCTCTATCTCCGGAACTGCGCATGTATAAACAGCCATCCAATAGGAAGCATTTGAAGACTGATGCATAGATTTGGTGAACGTATTCAAACATGTTTACCAAATCAATGCTATCGGAAATCGGTTCTTTGAATTCAACCCAAAATAGCTCAAATTCTTTTGGGTTGTATTAAATTAAAACATCTGAAAATAGCGCATACCTAGGTATCACGGTAGATTAGACCGACAGCGAAGAAAGTGTGTATGACAAGGCAGCATCAGACGTAGCTCAATATTTTCACTCGTGGAAATTTTTTCATGCTTTTCTATATTTTTACCCGGCTACGGTGAAGCAAAAAGGAGGGTTATGATTTTGACCGGTATTTATGTTCATTTGTTCTCCCTCATAACTTCTAAAATCCTTATCATAATTTGACAAATGGGCTATCGTTGGAAGCGTCTCGGTCGTCCGCTGGTAATAGTCTATGTGACGTCAAAGAAATTAAAAATCCGGAGTCACACGTAATATATTCGATTTATCCCCAACACGTGTGACTCCGGATTTTTTATTTGTCTGTCTTAGATGACTTGTTTAGGTATATCTTTTAAGTTGACTTTTTTGCCGTAGTTGGGTTTTAGTTTTTATACTATTATGTTTCATTATAAGAACGGCAACTTTTTTTTTTAATATGGGCCGATAACGTTTCATCCAAAAATTACGGTGCTATTTTACAGTATAGGTACCTATTGCAGCTGAAAATCAGCATGAGGTAGCGTATAAACCTATGTTGCATCTAATAGTACATAGGCTGGTGCCCTTTTGGCATAAGCATTGTTTTTTTTTGTAATTGTTTTCCGGTTCTTATGATAATAAACGCATTTTCTTTCTTCTTTCATAAAACAACATTATTTATTGTATGCATATCAAAACGGGATTTCATAGAAATATGACAAACAAGACACCTACATCAATGTAACACAGGAGCACACACACACACGATATCAGAGACCGCTCATAGAATTACACGCTAGAGCTCGACCGGGCGATACTCGACAAGGTGCGTGAAATATAAATCAGCCAACTGTGATTTACGTGAAACCTCCCGGAAAGTTTTAATTCTGTTTCGCCCGGCTCTCGGCCATTTAATTTATCTATTATTTATTGCGCGGCGAGAAACTTAGACACTTTGTTTATTAGCTATTCAATTAGATCGCATGATACTTTTATCCTTCAAGGTTTGTTTGTGAACTGAGTCGCTAGGTAATATCTAGGTAGTTGTTGGGAAAGCTTGAAAAGTTTTGATCATTTTATAGCGAACTATTACTAGGTGTAAGTACGGCTTAGAAATAAATAACACAGATTAGGCCCCTGTTTATTTTCATTTTAACAGCATAATAATGATAAGGTACAGTCACACACTATATCTAACCGATAGGTTCAAAGTTCTACCTACTCATCTCTCTATAATATCTATCTGTAATAGTGATATTGAATAGGTATATTTTACTCTATTCAAATACAGAATTTTAATGTAATTTCATTCCCGGAAAAGATACCTGGAGATTATCCTGTGTGGTGATAATAAAACAGACCATTAGCGCCAGTCAATTTATATAACAACTTATAATTACGATAAAAGCCTCACCGTCTTAGCAGAGTAATGAGTATTTATTAAAACTTTTCGCACACAAAATAATGGTACTTAGGCGGACTAAATGCATTATCTACCAGTCAACCAAGGGTGGTGAATAGATTAGATGGCAGGTGCTCTGTTTGAGAGTAGGTACCAGGCCCTATGCACACAGTTTGTCCGGCAGATATTTCCTACCCTTCGCCGAATTTAGTTAATATAATATAATAACACTACAGATTTTGAAAATGGTCACGGCATATCTTCGCTATTGAAGATGTCGACGCTGCCATCTGCATTTCGCTGGTCAGTCTTCCCATGAAACTGACCATCTGAAAATATCTATAGTTTACACACTACACATTTAAAAACCCACATAAAACTGCTCGTCTAAAATCCCGCACCAATTAATACGAAGTATTAGGTACCTATACCCAACACGACCACGTAATTAAACACCGATAATTAATTTGTACCTGGGTTCAGCGTCATATTGATTAAGAACTCTCGGACACTCGAACAGACCCCGTTCAAGTTGCTTTGTTTCGTATGCCACGAGCACTCCGTTACATTTCTATTTACCGCACTGAACTTTGTTGCGAATATCCCGTACGGAATTTATTTTCAAAACTACCCCCATTCTACCGAACCTACCTGCGTGGTAATAAAAGAAGATACCGTCACATTCCATGTTACTTTATGTTTGGCACAAAATGAAAATTTTGCAATGCAAATGGGAAATGCAGTTTCAATGAAGTTTTACGTCTGTATACGTGCTTCAGTCAGTAACAGCTTTTGCTACGTAATAAGTAAAATAAAATATTACAAAATATTGAAAAACACATTTTAGGTGCCGACGAACTGTACTTACTGCAGTTTTACAGGAGATTTGTGTATTACCAATTTGTACCAGTGGGTACCGACTTTTTCGAATAAACGATTTAAAAAGAAAACGTTTTTTATGTTCCCCTACAGTCCTTCTCTGAAGTATTTTACATATATTTGTTTTTATTTTACTACAATTTTACACCTAAAATTCGAATAATGTTAATTAAATCAACCATCACATAACATAATTATTACCTATTGATGTGCTGAGAATTGTGGCACCTCTACCCTGCAGTATGACTAAAATAGTCACAATTCCTGCTTGGATCAAAAATATTTCGCATACAGCATTTTTTCCGAGGCCGGTATTTGATCCGTAACGGTCATATAGATAAATAATAAAAGATATTTCTATGGTATCGGTACAAACAGTAGGTACAGAAACAACGACGATATGGTTTCAAAAAATGTACCCTCTAGCTATGAGTTTCAAGTAAATTCGGCCTGAATCTAGTATATATTCTAGTCATTCCAGGAAAATGTACCTACCCAGTCGTTGTTTTACTGCAGCGGAGGCGTTGAGCTGTGGCTAACGTTGATGTCCATTTTCTAAATTAAACTCGGTGTAGCTAGAATGTGCCTTTTCAATACCGATACAATCGATATCTTGACAAGCAACATTATTTTTGAAAAAAAAAACGGGCAAGTGCGTGTCGGACCACGCACAATGAAGGGTTCCGTAGCTGGGACGAATTTATCCCAAGAACAAACTTAACATTGTAGTTGAAAAACATGTTCTCCCATACGAAATGTATGGGAGAACATGTTTTGTAGAGCCTACTTAGCTGTGATAGTTTTCCTTTTAATTTCGTTACATACCTATACTAGTGCTGTGAATTTTTCCACATATTATCCAGAACTTACCGTTTAGCTGGCAGGTGGGGGGGACACTTGACTCTAACAAAAATTAGCACTTTAAAGCTTAATATTTCGCAAACAGGTCCTTGAATCCAAAAATGGTGTCGACAAACTGGCAATATTTTTGAACGACCTTTCCAACGATACTCCACAACATGAGACAGACGAAAAAATTTTTTTGTGTAATTTCGTGTAGGGGGTATTTTTCATGATTTTATGTTAGGTACCATTTTGACGGCGTAATTAATATGTATAGGTAGTCATGCCAAATTACAGCTTTCTAGTACTAACAGTCTCTGAGCTAAGCCGCGGACAGACAGACAGACGGACAGGGCGACTATAAGGGTTCCTTGTTGACTACGAAACCCTAAAAACCCTATTCATGATCGTCAGCGATATTTGATACACGCAATCAGCGGTTGATGTTCACTAGCTGATAAGTATTTGTCATATTTAGTAAAGGTTTGAAACTACCACCGACGACAAACTGTAGACATGCCAATAACCCTTCAATACTATCAAAACATTGTAACAGACTACGAAAGATTTTCAGATCAGTACCTAGTAACTTTTCACGGTAGGACGTACGCTCGTGTTTGCCGTCCGGCCGACTTGTTCAGGCCGACTGGGAGGTGTATGTTAAATTAGCATAGCATTCGATGGCCCACCGCGGCCAGACCTGTAATGAGAATTTACTGCTTTTCGGATGCCCCCGACGCATTTAGATATTCGAGCACGTACTCGTAATATGTTAGGTAGTCAGACAATAAGTTAGGCCACGCTAGAGAGTAACTTATGGGAATATGTGGGTTAACTTGGTAGCCCTTTTTGTGTTAATGTGTTTCTTATTCGCTGCTATGTCTATGTTCGGGGTCCTAAGATTCAAAAAACTTTGTTTATTATTTATTTGTGTCTAGACATTTGTTTATGGAAAGGTCTCAGATGCTCATTTCTTTTTTATGTCAAGCGTTACTATTGGTTCACATTTTCCTTAGCGTGCTTAGAGTAAACAATAACTAAAGCAGTAGCAACTTTTTATCTAAATAGTTCCTACAGCAAGTAAAATGATAAGCAAATCGCATTGTTAGGCCGCGAGTTTGTTGCACGATAACTACGACCGTAAACAGAACTCTCCTAGTCTTCTTCCTTATATTGCAGTTATCGAGCTGTGTGTGAAACTATTACTTTCTTATACATATGAAAGTAATAGTTGTACGGTACAAAAAGCGCATTGTGGATTTTTTAGTTCATCTGTATCTTCCTAGGTAGATAAGATCATTGAAAAGCTTTTGAATTTTTAGTAACTGAATGAACCTACCAAGAGGGTTTCTCTATATAGGTAGGTACCTATATTAGTTCCCATGATGATTATTTAATTCTACGGAAATAAAAAGTAATTAAAAAGACATCATGCGTTCGCTTTTATGATACAATTTTTTCCTTACAGAAATTTACCCATCTGATCTGTGAATGATTGTTTCAGCACCAAAGAGTAATAAAATTTAACTCAATTCCAACGGCCGGTCCGCCAATTAACTGAATGAATATTTCGAATATCGAAAGCAATATCTGTGTAAGAATAATTATTGATATTTGGTGGATTACTTTACAGCTAGAGGCCGTCATAAACTATGCGTCAGGCACCCATCACATAATGCGTTGTATCTTTCCCTACTTCAAGTTGTTCTTGTGGTAGGTTCGCACTTGACTTGTAGATTAGGTATTCAGAATTTTCGAGGTTAAAGTATAAACAGAACTGAATTTAATAATGCAAAAGGAAGTTTATTGAAGACTGTCGTAGCTCGTAACCTCACCTCACTTCAGTTTTACAACGCTCCTTTATAGGGGTTAAAGGAGGTTCTAGTACTAAACCCGGTTACTAAGGCTGAAAGAGTGATTCTCGCCTTAAAATTGGTGAGACATCATCTACATAGGGTTGCGCAGATAGGGAGCTGAGAGCCGATATTATCTACGTTTTAGGTTTGCGTTTACGTTTACCTCCATCAACCTTCGTCCAACCCTACGTGCTCCCCTATGCTTATCGGCCGGCAATTTGACTGCACCCTTGTGTTACAAAAATTGAGGAGCCGATATCTTACAGCCGCGTTAGGGTTTACACTTTGTAATGGAGTACTCCCGTAAATTCGATCCCAAAAGCGTTCCATTTGGGGAACGCGTGATGGATAGGTATTTGGGGTGGTTTAAATTCTCGGGTTTGAGGTACCTATTGGACAGTATGTCCTATAAGTGGCTTGAATAAACAAATGTTTTAGGGAGATGGGTGAATAACAAATAGTCTGGTAATTGTTTTGTTACGTTTTGTGGGGAAAGCTCCATTAAAATCATGTGCGCGTCTTCGATCCGTTTTTGTATAATAGGGACGTATACCTACTTATTTCTTTTTTTTAATTATCATGCGTTCTATTACCTACTCGTTATTATTTTTCGGCCTCCGAGTGCCGTAATTCCTACAATGTCTAGCTGGACAAGAGCTAGACTCACGAAAATGGTTTAACTTGTTTCATATTTTCGTTTCGTACAACTACTTTGGGATGCGATCTCCTTTCAGTGCCTGGGGACCTCACACCTTCCTAGATATCATCGTAAGTACCTATACCTACGCTTGATACTAACAAATAACGAAATAAGTACTTAGGTAAGTAGGTACCTACGCAGAATGCTAATCACTATTAGGGATTTCGGGTTATTCCCTAAATATATGTATCATTTTATCATTTTTCGTGTAACATATCATCTGCTGACGGTACTTTTAAGCTAAACTGACTTTTAATTTAGTTTATGAAGATAAAAATAAATTGGGGTCCTCCGGGACGGGGGCTTCGGAGATCGGGGTACTTAGGGAATAACTCCATAGTTCTATGTAGGTAGGTAGGTACTTACCTATACCTACCTACAAAGTCAAGAAAACCTTCTACATCTAGCAAAATATATATCGCCTACATTTTCCGTATAGTTTTCTACTGTGTTTTATCATGAAAATTTATCTCGTAGGTAAAGAACTCTATGTATGCGCATATTAAGTAAATGATGTTAATATATCCGAGTCATACGAAATCTGAGGGTAGACGACCGAGCTGCAAAATTTATGTGCTTAGCAATAAGCGCTTATTATATTAGTACCTTTAGTTATACGGACTCCGGGACGTGGAATAGCGCAATATGTAGGTATATAGCTATATATTTTTTTTATCTAGCTACCTAAGAACCTATTCTGTCAAGTTAACTCATTTGGCTACACGCTACGCATAATTTCTTACCAAATAAGTAAATCCTATCTATCTCTACAATATTTATGCTACACTAGCTTTTGCCCGCGGCTTCGCCCGCGTGGACGTCGGTAATCATCCTATGGGAACGTATACTATAGGGATACAAAAGTATCATAAGTTCTAGTCAGTACCCGGGTCACTGTGTCGGTCAATGTGTCGTTAAGACGTGAAATGGTGACATACAGACACGGCCTAATTACTTTTGCATTTATTATTTATATACTTATTTAATATACTATATTACATAAATTACTTATAACAGAACTGCAATAACAGAAAACTACTACTGAACTACTGATTGGTAGGTTACACCAGTCTATAGAATCCCATCCAAGGGTCAAATCTTAACTGAACTGATCGTTTCCTAGCCACAACCCTTGACCCCTAAGCAAAGACAAAAGATAAAACTACAAAAAACAGTAATAGATTAGGTGTAAGTCATACGAGGTCGCGGATAAATATGCGCATATATCTAGGAGTATCGTACGACGCTACATTATCCTCCCGGGGGATAACGATGCGTGAACTATGGAGATTCTTGGCATTTTTCAGTTACAAGATTTATTAGGAACAGAAGACGCGTAGGTACGTACCAAATATATCTATCTTATTTATATACCTACTCCATTGTTCACCCATCATTAACCCCCGGGAGGATAAATAGGTGATGGGTGAATTGTCTATGAAAAAACATAGTTTTTTAGAATTGTAAATCCAATTAGAATGCACCCAATGCACCGATTAAGCCAACCCGACCGTTAGTATTGTAAATTCAGGCACGTTATAACATAAACTTAGCAATATGAGAACACTTACTTACGTCCGGTCGGGCTTATAGCAACGCTTTCTAAGTTTCTTCGTAGCTACAATCGTTCGTTCTATATAATAAATACTAGCTTATGCCTGGGGTTTCGCCCGCGTGGTGGTAGGAAATTATCCCACGAGAACGTACAACCCAGATAGAAAAGTATCCTTACCCAGATCATAGTCTAACCATATGCCAATTTCATCAAAATCCGTTCAGCCGTTTTAGCATGAAAGCTTTATAAATATAGTTAGGATACGTCACGAAGTTTCTTGGGTAACATCTTAAAATAAATGTGTTTTCATAGAATGAACCATGGAGACTAGCGAAAGCTACAGAATTTATGTGAAAACTTTCTAGATCAGAATCAGAACGGAGCAAGCACAAGCGCGGATCCACGGTTTGCCCACATGAACTATACACTGTACAAAATCCTGTTCAGGGCGTCATATATTTTGTAAAATATGTAAAATCATGAGCGAGTTCGTACTCCGACTCGCACTTGGCCGATTTTCTGGTGGCCGTGACCACAACCTTTTTTGAGGGCTGGATCCGCGCCTGAGCAATCAGTCAGACCGATTCCGATTCTTTAATCTTGTTACCAGACCCCATCCAACAAACGATAAAAGTTGTCTCCAGTTTATTGGTAACTACATACCTCTGCCTAGTATTTTTTAATTGTACCTACTAAACGACCAATAAAAATGCCCGACGCTGTTAAAAATGCCTTTGCCATCATGTCGTCCATATTTTGATGCCACGATATTTTTAATTGGATACGTACCTCTATTAAAGGAACTCTCGTCCCTATCATAGTTCTATGCTCTCACTAACCAGTGTCGAACCTTACTCATTCCTAACATACAAATTATTACCTATAGCCTGTATTCCCAAAGGGGTACCTAGATACAGGTGTATCCAGACTTCGGGATGCTGGGTGGTAGGTACTAAAAACATCTTGAAGTACAAAACTCGATAAGAGCCCACGCTAAACAACAAGACAGTGAGGCAATGTTCATACGGCGTTGATCAGAACGATATTTTGCGGTAAAAAATGGGTGGGATCACACGTCAACATCCCACTGTTCATGCGGTTAAAAACCAATGCAATATGAAACTGCCACATGTGATCCCAAAATTATACGGTAAAATATCGTTTCAACATCGTGTGAATAATTATTGATGAATAAAACCTGGCTCACAAGAAAACGAAATATTAGAATCATTTTTAATTTTATTACATAGATACACATTTGCTTTATAAAAATTGTCTAGTGAGACTATCTAACAATTAGTCCTAAGCAAATTTACATTACTTTATGAAATTATCATGGCTCAGAATAAACTTCGTAAATATATCTAGATAAAGTTCTATTATTGGGGAATTTGCTAAACAGTCACAAGACAATGTCTGGTTTCTTCCAAAGAAAATTTCATAAAGCAATTCGTATTCTCGGTGGAATTAAAAATAACTATTTTGACATCGTACCCTTCATTATAACATATTTTATTTCAATATAAGTTATATATTTAAATTTACATATCTATTATTCAGTTTTACGACATTTCATTGCGAAATCATTACAATATTGCTATTCAAATAATTAGATGGAATTTTAAAATTGACGGAATTAAGTAAATATGGCATACATAACATATTATGATCGCGATGTCTTCATAAATGTCTACATTTGGATGGCATGCAAAGGAATCATAGCCATATAGTATTCTCAACGCATGTCCAGTCCATGTCAGGACTTCGTCAATAAAACACCACACTTATTGCACCTGATACAGCGCTACTACCTTTATTTAGAATGTAGACATTTATAAACCATAATAATATCATTAAAATTAATGCTGCTCATCTTGTAAAATATAACATTTAATTTACCTAGATATATAAAAACAACAAGACTAAAATGAACATTCACCACATTGGTGTAACATACTTGAATTTCAGTTTGCAAATTTTTAAACTTTTGATCCAGAATTTGATGACCAGCCACTTTGATGAACAAAGCCGTCAGATTTGTCAAATGAAGAAACAATAAGATTTCACAATATTAGAAGTATGTCACAGCTAGGGAAGCTTCACAAAATCAGAGATGTAGAAATATATTATGCATTATACATGAACGAACAATTCCGTATGCAAAAATTTGTATAAGATAAAAGATCACAATATTCAATAGGAGTGATTCGGAAAGCCACCTAGCCTGAGATTATGAGCATGCGAAACAGCGAAACGGCACGTCGTCAGCTCAATAGTCTACCTGTAATGTAAAAAAAAAACCT
Source organism: Eupsilia transversa (assembly GCA_914767815.1). Taxonomy (NCBI): domain Eukaryota; kingdom Metazoa; phylum Arthropoda; class Insecta; order Lepidoptera; family Noctuidae; genus Eupsilia; species Eupsilia transversa. The sequence continues at coordinate 8,657,852 of OU611880.1, forward strand.
TGTTAAAGTATATTATCAAGTTTTAATTCCCGGGAATTATTAAAATTCTCCTTTCCTGATCATTATGAAAGCGAAGTCTCGATTGCTCAAAACAAAACTGCGAGCCGTTTTCTTCGAAAAAAACCTGACCTACTGGAGTCGCTGCTGCCACAATAAACTTGAAATCGCAAGATAGATCAGAGCTCTATTCGTCTAGAGTTCAAAACGAATAGACGCAGGTGCAACGAGATTGTGATCGATCGTATAGTCTGTTCCAAAAGTATCTGATTAAAGTGTAAACAAACCCCGTTCAGGTTAAATTCTTACACAATCAATAACGGAAATAATATCACATTCATCTGAATTTAGAACTTTTCAACTTTATATCTCACCGCTTTTTCCAAATATTATTGTTTGTAAGTATAACATTTTTTTTTTATTTACTGTGACGAAGAATTCATGTTATAAAATAAAATTAACCTCTATTGTCAAATGAAAAACTAGAAGAAAAGGTGATTTAAAATTAGAATTTCGGGTACCTATTCAAATAATCAAATCAAAACACTCAATTTGTAAGTAGCACTACAAATTGGCATCCACAAAAACGTTTTCTGATCCATTGGTTTTACATTTTCATCTGCATAGTCGATCGATGAACGTTATCTGGCTGCTATGCACCACACGCGATGATACTGAACGGAACGATTAACTTCAAGTGGCTCCTTTAGAAAGCGCGTTAAATTTAATCATTTCGTTAAAATGAATGATGGTTGTTACCTTTTCTTAGGTGTTTCATCCTTGGCTTTCTTCTCAGCCTCCCTACGCTTGGCGGCCTCCTCTCGCTGCTGGCGAATGATCGCGAGCCTGGCGAGGTCGGCTCGCGCTTGATCGGTCTTGCCTTCCGCGTGCAACTTCTGGTACGCCGCCGCTGCGCGTTGTTTCTCTATCTCTTCCCGTTCACGCCTGTAATACATTGTAATGCATGATGAATCATCTAATTTAACAGTCATGGAGTAAGCGTTTGTTAGGGCGTGGACACATATCTACAGTACGGCACCGGCAGCCGGCACGACGCCGCTACCGGGAGACGGCACGGCGTCGTTTCGCGGCACGGTGCCGTCTACGGTGCACCGCGTGCACAAGGCGGCAACCATAGTTTAGTTTTTCAGTGAAGTTACCACCAAATAAGTGTGGGACAATTAGCCAGCATTTTTCTGCCTGCTACTAACTCCATTAAACAATCTATCAAGTTTGGTAGGTTGTGGCAATATTCCCTGACTACTCTAATATTATTCTGTGTTATTTTGTTTTTTTTATTCTTCCTAGGGTTGAGATGATTTAAATCTACACAAACTCGACTCTTACTTTAAAAAAAAAACTTATTTAAACAATTTTTCCCTTTCTCACAAATAGTGATAGAAAGTGTCCTAAATGAGTTCAATTCGCGCACGGCGCCTTAGGGTTGCGCTACGACTCTGCGCTAGTATAAATTGACCCTTAATGATTGGTTGGAAATAAAAATGAAAATGAATTTTCTGTTAATTATTAGTTAATGATTGTAAACCATAATGATAGTGATTTAAAAATTGAATGCGAAATGAAAAGCGATTTTTTAACACATTATTCTTCCATTAATATTGGATCTTCGACAGTCGTTAAGGGTCGTCGCCTGAGTCTAACAACCAGTCTTATAGATACCGGCAAGGTTCTTGAGCGCTCGGCGGAAGAGTGGGGATCGCTTTGCGCATCGTACTGTTATGACAAAATACGTAAAGGGACCCAATAACTCACTTCTGAGGTGAAGGTCAGCACTCAAGAATCGTGCCGATGATTGTACCAAGTGGTATCGTATTACCCAGTAACTGGGTTGTGGACGTCAGATAAGCTGACTGGATGCCAACCCAAAGCTGGTTGAGAAAAGGCTAGGCAGATTTTTTTAAATTATTATGTCAGACATGGGTAGCATACTGATGCCGCAATAAGAACCTCGTTGTATAATAATATAGAGATTAACATTACCTTGATAATTGAGGTTTCTCTCCTTCACCTAAATTGTCCAAATTGGTCAATTTCTTGTTTTTCTTTACTACACGGTTGGGATTTTCTACTTCAATGAGGCCTGATACACCCTTAGCTTTGGATGGTCTCTGGAACATTAAAAAGTTATAAATAAATATGTATGATCTGCAATTACAATATATTACTTGGTGGAATTAAACACCACTGAAATTTAAATTATTTTTCAAGTTACATTACAATTAAAAACAGTAACAAAGTTCTTTACTTGTTAAAAGTATATTAATATTATGCATAAACAACATGATTTAAAAAAAAGAGCATTATTATTTACCCACAATAAACAAAAAGAGATGATTTAAACAAGATTTTTCTCTAACATTTCTGATTACATACACTATAAAGCCGGACAAGACATGAACAATATGAGATTCAAGTCAGAACTAAGAACATACTAAATACAATTACATCATCATCTGAATCACTATCGGAATCACTGCCGGAGCCCGATTTTTCCTCTTCTGATTCTTCTTCACTCGAGCTTTCCTTCCCATGCTCTTTTCTCCATCTGGAAAAGTTATCACAATTTATAAACTATTTACTATTTTTATTTTTTGTACAGTTTATTTTTTTCTTGACATCACTCAACATTAATAAAGAGAATATCATAGTAAAGGAAAGTATATTTAATTTAGACTCAAGTCTACATGAACAACCTTTTCCCAGAATAGCTTGCTGCAAATATTGAGTCATATCAAAGGAGGTGACATAGGTCTGTATTACAGAACCTCATACCAGACTCAGGAATTACTTAAAACTAGTTTCAACCAACAAAAAGGCTTTGAATGAGTTTTAAATGATGTCGAGTTTTGAGTGAGGTTCTGTAATATATGCCTAAAGTTTGCTATATAACTGAGAGAGACAAGTGAACAATCCAGTACATTTTTTATGAGACTTATTCCTGTATTGTTCCTTTGGAAATAAAAAATATATAAAAAGACAAGGCAGTGCAGGCACAAGAATGTGTTAGTGAAAATCTCTAATTGTAATACATGCACACAAAAGTGATAATGTTATGTTTACAATGAAGTTTGTAAATAAATTATCAAATCAGTTTTCATACTATCAATTATTTAAGTGAATGACCTTTTAATGTAGGTACAACAAATAACTTTCATATCAGATCATTCAAATGATAATCTTTAATTTACTACACAATTAAAGTTTACCTACAAACTACATTGTTATGTTAATTATCTTTTGAGTACTAAACGCTTAGGCGTGGATTCTGAGACGCGTTAATTGCATCATAGACAACATCACAAATATTGAATGAATCACTTACTTCTGCTTCTGTTCTTCTTGTTTGCGCTGTTCTTCCAGCTCTTCTGGGCTGGTGAACTTGCGGTTACGGCCCTTATGGTTCGTGAATTTACCTGTAACGTTACACAAACAAAATATTCGTCACAAAGGTTAGGCCAACTAAACAATGAATAGTATTGAAAAAGACAAAATAGTTGTAGATTTCCTTCGAGAATTTCTATAGTAATAACTTATTTGAACCATCCTTATTGTATATCTGGCTGGGCAGCTACTAATCATTGAGATTTTTTGATGAAAGCACATTCCCATAACATTGGACGACATTGAGAAAAAACAACACGTATACGATAGACTTACCGCGTGGCATGATTGAATTTATATATTAGCGACTTTTTTATGATACTGTAGAATAAGTATTTGATTGCAGTATTATTCTTTGAAGGAAATTAGTAAGCAAAATACTAAAAATTGGATAAATTTAGCGTTGACGTCTCGTCGGAACCGGAATTCAAAATCGAAACGTAGCCTAGATAATAAATGGAATGTTGCCAGATAAAAAAAACTTTTTAGTCGATTTTACTAAAAGTTTAAATTTTTAATCCCTTCCCTTACTTATAGATGGAATGATTCATGAGGAAGGTTTAGGAGTATTATTCATTAAGGTTTTATGTAAATTGGCTGAAATATGACGGTGATTGTTGGAGATGTCGGAAAAAATCATGCCTGCTGGGAGCTATACTGATGCGCGCCTCGTAAAACGTAAAGGTGGGTATTGAGCGGCGTCACAGGGTGGACACGGCGTAACGTAAAATGCTCGCTACAAAATGGTACGCGTACCCCACACTTTAACTACGGTCCAACAAAAAAAGCCGCGACGGTACTGTCAAATTAGCCGAAAAAGTATGGTTACAATTCGCTGCTGAATCCTCAGCTGAATCTTAATTTGATTACAACGTTAGTTCTCTATAAAGTCTGTGATTTGATTGTTTATGACTCAGAACAATAACTATTGTTCTGAGGTTTATGATATCAATCTGAGATAAAAGAAATGTCAAAAGACCCCATCCATCGACAGAATATGAATAGTCAGAATGTCAAATAAAACTTTCTAGTCTTCGTGATAAAATTGACATCTAGTAATTATTTTTCCAGCTTTTCATCGCTTAGTGTTCTCCATTATTGGCGTAGTAAGATCTGAGAGTAAGATCGACTCAAATGCAACCATTACAATAATTCGCAATATTGTAGGCCTGCTTTAAGCCTGGGACAGATTTACGACAGAGATACAATGAAAATAATTATGGCGTGGGGTATCAAAAGATGTGACGGCCTGCCTGGCTCATTGATTCTAAACGATCTTTGTCATTCCGATATTCTGATGATGATAGTCACACTGTCACAGACAGATGTGAGTAGAGTACATAGTACAGTGGCCAGCACATCAAGCTACCCAAAACTGTCAAACTTTCCCAATCAAACTTGAACCTAATGCTTTAGCGATAAAGTTTAAAATCTACTAAAGAAATTTGACAGATTTTAGTAGCTTGATGTGCTGGCCACTGTACGTAAACCCACTTTAGTAGTAACACTCGACCATGAGCCGGCGCTAGCGCTAGTTGGATTTGTTCCAATGAATGACTTTTTCATGAAATCATGACATTTTGAGAACAAATCTAACCTAAAGAGATGACTGTATTTTACAGGACTTGTCTAGGACATAAAACGCTCGGTCGTGAGGTGTAAGGTAGATAAAATACAGTAGCTACCTACGCGGCCTACTTAGGTACTGTTAGAAGAGTAGGTTAGGTATCCACGTCTGAGTCATTATGGAATTGACTCCACGTCTTCACGCTTAGTTGCTTGCGCTTGCAACTAATCGACCAATGGGGAATTTCGTCCGGCCAAATGACTTCCTTGTTTCAATACCAAATTAATGTTACCATCAATAATATCATGTTGTTATTTAATTTATCACTTCTCTAAAATGTGCTAACAGAATACCTATAAAAACACAATGGCTGGGTTCACCATATTAAATTCTTAAACTTGGACAAAATAGACGGCACGGGTTTTGACGGCACGGTTGGCGTAGTGGTTAAGCGATTGACTGCTGCGCTGCGTGTCACGGGTTCGATTCCCGCACGGAACAAATATTTGTATGACCTACATGTAGTTGTTCCGGGTCTGGCTATTTGTGTATGTCAGTCTAAATGTTTGTAAACGCACCCACGATACAGGAGAAATTCCTAGTGTGGGGCAACGTTTAAAATGAAAAAACTACTTTTTAACCGACTTCCAAAAAGGAGGAGGTTCTATATTCGTAACGTATGTATGATTTATGTATATCCCTCGATATTTTTGTTTTGTGTTGTGACCGTGAATGTTTGTGACATGAACTCGCAATACATTTAAAAAATCTTATTTGCTTACTAACCTAGTATCGATACCAAAACACCATAATACCCTTGCCTAATATACATAACTAGAAAACGTACCGTTGGTGTTTTTAGATTCCTAATTACCTTTTTACTTGAGTCATAAATTCATTGGCTAAGTTGCTAAATGTTAATCATAAAAAATAATTATGGCAAATGCCAAAAACGAATCGGCTTTGATTGCAGCTAACTTAGCGTATCAAATGTCGGGTAAAATTAATTTTATGTCAAAGTGTAATAGCCAAGCCTACAGATTGGTAGATATACATACAGACTGATTTTGAAGAAGGGGTTTTCTACCCATCAATATGAACAACTTTTAGTATGGGACCAACTAAGAATCCACATTTTTTAAAAAACGACCTTATACAAAATGGTACCTATATCGGGTATACAGGAAGGTCGATTTTTTTTGCGAATTCAAGTTGGGTCCTGTAGTAAAAGTTGTTCACATTGATGGGTAGAAAACCCCTTTAAATTTTGTCGCATGTTTTCAAAGTCAGCCTGTATATGTTACATCTAAACTCTAATCTGTATGTTTGTAGGCTTAGAGCCATAGATTGTTAACATATTTAAAATGAACCGTAGGTAAGTAAAATAGGTAAAATAGGTAGGTACCTATCTACTTATTAGGAAAATCCGAAGAAATCCACACGAATGGTAACCCTAGCTTCACTGTGGCCACACCCTAAACATTTTGCGAGGTCATCGACACGCGTTTAAGTGATCGCGCGGCAAAATCTTATCAAGTTGATTCATATGCTCCGTTTACCATTCACCCGTTAAAAACTGCAACCACTGTAAAGCATCTTAAATGGGTCAAGTGTTAGTGCTCGTTCACATAGCGGTCCAGTTTACAGGTCCGTTTTATCGTATACGCTTTTATTCGGCGATGCCTTAAGTAGTTGTATGAGCGAGTTCACACGCATAACAGTATTCCAGATCCAGTAAAAAATATCAATCCGACAAAATATATTAAACATATTATTTAAGAAGGTCATCAAAAGTAGACGTCGACATTCGAAAAAAAATTAGATTCGTCTGAGCGGACGCACAAGAGGCATCTTCACGAAATCTTTGCCTCAAAATTGGATGCTGTCAATAACGCCGGGGCTTCCTCCGACGCTTACGACGATTGTACCAATACAACACAAGAATGTCCATCCTCGTGGAAAGTTGGCGGTACACTCATAGTGATCGATTTAAAGAAAGAAAGTCTCCAGTAGCGACGGATCCTGTAAATGCGGTGTGAACATTACCTACAAAACGATCCTGATGTAAATATACGGACTTTCTGTGTGTACGAGCCCTTACATGGCGACAAACTTGTTCTTTTTATCAGCTGTTGTTATTCTTTGGTGTATTGGGTCACACCCTCTCACGTGACATTACATTATGAAAATATTTATGTAGGATCAAATGAATGCTTTTAACTACGGTGTACCTCATGAAACTAAGACAACGAAAGAAAATAAGGTAGGTATTGGTAATGTCGCCGTCTCGTCGATGGTCACTTTGATCTGGAGATGTCCTACCGTAGAAGGTACCTACATAGACGGAGTTTCAATAGAATACGAGGTCCATTGCAGGCGCAGCGTACCTATACTGTTTTCATTACTACTGACACCTACTGACGAGCGGCCTCTTGTAGATAGGTACCTACCTTATAGCTGATGGTAATCGTACGACGTAGGTAGGTAAATTATTTTATATTACTAGGTATCAACAATTAATTCGTTATGAGCACAGACATATTAATCTACCTACTAGGAAAACTGATATAGAATATTCAATTCCGTCACCGTTTCCATAACCTTCTGTATAAAATCTAGGCCATCTATGTGAATAACAAACCTATTGACAATTACCATAATCTCTGCAAAACAGGTAAAAGATAAATCTTAAAAAGTAGTCTATATTGTCTCTTAGATACACCAGGCTGACTGACTGCCAGAAGTCACAACTGTACCTAGTACAATCAATAATCAATGGCTGTTGGAAGAGACATCGTTACCCATAACTGGAGCTTGAAACTCCACCTGTATAATGAACCGAAGACTTGAGGAAATCAATGGAGAGTGAGGCCTTTACTACCCTGTAAATGGAAGCAGAAAGACCTAAGGATCAACTTGGGAAATGAATCGGCAAAAAGTGGATCTCTCCAACGGAACGAGCCAGGTCAATAGCATATATATATTGTGGTAGGTAAAAAGATTACCAACTCAGTCAGAAAGGATGTTGGAAAGCTGATTACCCAAGGTGTGTTAGATGTTATGAATAAGGTATCGTCACCTATGGAGACTCTTATTGCACAGTACAATATACTGCGATGGGTTGATTTGATTTATTTAATCTGTATTTAAAACATCCACGTGGTCAGTTGTCCGCCTCGTCCTTCGATGTGTAGTCAAGGTCCAAAAACAAAAGAATGCCTACCATAAAGTAATTATCCTATAATATCCTGTTATAGAAACTAAACACGAATCATTCACCTCGATATAGAGAGAGGTTATTGTCGAGTCAAGGTTGATCAGCATCTTACTATGTACAACACAAGACCGACACACAAACCTAATGTTTTTGACGAATTAGGTACCTTTGAACCCCTGACACGATACCTAAAATCGGCAAATTCTCAGTTCATTTCTATTCCGCAAATATCTATTGCCTACTTGAAGACAATAGGTAGGTTAGAAGCGGGTCTCCTCATAAATTTCGACAGAAAGTCAGTAGGTACTTAATTTATTCTCAAATCTCATTTAAATGTTCAACAGAATAAAACTCTTTCACCCTACAAGAAAAGCTAAATCTATTTTTTCGACCAGTCTAGTCTGCGGTTTATGACAAAGACTCTTCCACCAAGACGGTGGGTGCGTCACTCATTATTTTTAATAATTATTCGCCTCAAAATGGCGCGTGTTCACCGTAAGTCATTAACTATGTAACGTTCCATGATGATGTATCATGGAACGTTACATTTTATAGTCACTCGCTCCTTATTCGCGAGAAGTTTTTGAATACCCCGTGACAAACATTTTAGGTCGTCCAAATTTTTTTGTCAATGAGGGGTTTGAGGAAACTCTGAGTCTTCATAATTTGTTGAATTTAATAGTATTAAAAGTCATCTGCTACGATAATTTCACCTATTTAGCCTACATAAAAATAGAGTTACCTATCTAACTTTAATCACTTAGCCTTAACACCTTTTCTGGGAGTTAGTCATAAGTTAACCAAGGAAAAAGACACCAAATAATTAGATGTTAGCACTCACTTAATATTTAACAAAAGCCATTGAGCGTAAAGTAAGCATACATGCTCTTAGAGATGCGTTATTGCGTATAAAAAAAATACCTACATAAGGTCCCTTGTGGTGAGACATTAGTATGTATGTAAGTCGCAATTTTAAGATATTTCTGCATGGTGCAAAAAACGTGGACGTTGGGATGTTTACCTTCGGTCATCAAGAAGCATGCTATCTCTTCTCAGTATTTTTTATAGAAAATAATTAGACTACGGTATCTTAAGTTCTCTCTCTCCCTTGTAGACTCATAGATGTTTGGATTCGTTGGGCCATTTCCTATTTTGTTAAGTACCTTACTTGTTCACAGGCCTACACAGGACAGTGCCGTTAATTTGAAAACATTGTAAAAGCCAATGAGTTTTAAAAGCCAAATGTGGAGTTTCTTGCCGACTCTTCTTCATAGGAAATGACTAATGGGACAGTGCACCTAGCTTCTGACGTTTCATAAGCGCCCATTGCACGGAGCGTGTGTCACTAAAGTTCCAAATTCCAATTACGGGGTAATCAATAACGAAAACGATACCTTCATTAAAGTCAGGCCGGTTTTCTGACTTTCGGGCTGCTACGGAGTAAGTTCTTGTAACGACAGTCAATAACAACTGGGACCTAAATGGTCGACATGAATTGTGTTTACGTAGATGAGAAACCCATTCATCATGTAACACAATAATTTATTTTAGGTGTCCTTATATCCAGTTAAGCTCAGGTAGTAAAGCTTTGGGGACATTTAGGTGACACAAATGTAGTGAAAAATTGATCTCATTTTTCAAATATCCAATATTTATTAAACAAATATTTGCTTGACAAATCGATTTAACCCTTAAAAGGTAACTGCAAAACACAATCATGTTCAGATAGCATTTAATAATAATGATATGAAAAATTGCTGCCAATTATGAAAAAAGTAATAACGCGTTTTGTTTATGTACCTACCTACCACCTATGTTGTTTTTTTGCATGTGCTTGTGCCTCGCGAAAATGCAGATTACGTCGACGTGATCACATAACGGTTTGCGGTATAAAACGTTCAACTTTTTAGTACGTCTCGCGGGAGTTCCTCGCCACAATCTGTTTCCGATGACTTAAGTGATTTTTAAATCTCAAAACATGACAGATCGTGCCTCCGAGGTTACGTATCTTGGTGGCCTATGGGTGTCAAATCGGCTATAAATAGTATTCCGATGTTTTATTTTAATTAAGAAAAAAAAAAGTATGAAGTCCAATTTATCAAATGCTGGTCGCAACGTAACGGGAATTATTAGCATTGGCGCTTGTCATGTCAATTTAGTCGTTAGCCTAAATTCGGGAATTATTTTTGTTTTACTTTAAAATGGTTTTTTTTACCCTGATTTTTAGAGCCATGAATTATAGAGCAATAAAGCAGTCAACACTAAATTATCGGTGACTTATGAGGTGGTATGTGTGAACATTTAACACGGTGCATATAATTAAACATGTTTGTAATATATATTTTTTAATTTATATTATAGGTTTGAAATACCGTATTTTTATAATGATCGACATTAAGAATAATTCCAAATAATAACAGCTTACCAAGACCACCTACCTCTTTAGTCTTTAGTACACGGGTGGGTAAGAGCGCATTTGAAGTTCAGCAATCATGCCTAGGGACTCGCAATACTGGCCACCTGACTGCTAATAAAAACAAAATGATGAATGAGACAGGTGATCGGCTGTCTCAATCTGGTAATCTATTTCCGTTTTTTTGAGGAATAACGTTTTTATAGAAATTATCTATTTATTTTATATGAGCATCTATCACAAAAATGTTTTACTTTTGATTTGAACATCATTATTAGAACACCCTCCATTGTTGATAGACATAAACCTCCTCCGAGCAACAACGAAAACGATGCAACGGTTCATTATTGATGCCTTAAATAATAGATAGTACGATAGTACCTATCATAAGTTTACAGTAGGTACAGCTGTAGGTTTATACAAATTATTATATAGGTAATCATATTCATAGGCATGTCAGATATGATATGTTTGATTTAACAATCTCGTGACTACATATTCACTTGTTTAAAGGATGATTACAAATTACTGTTGCATGACTGGTAATCGTGTTTTATTATGCACGTAGGGTCAATTTTATGTGACGTCATAGGCTGAGCTAGGAACTGAAGACGGTTTCAGAAAAGAACGTGCTTTATAAACGCATATTGATTCCTCATTTTGTCGATATCATTCTGAGTGCGGTAGACAGCTGTGAAGTCAAGCAAAACGATGGGCATCAATGAAGGGGTCTTATTTGTACTTACCTACGTCATGTACTTATATAAATAAAATAAAAATAAATAAATAATAAAAATAAAAAACCCCGAAAAACCGCTAAGTGATTTTTATTATACGTAGAGTCTGAAATTCACAAATTAACTATTAGGTGTCATCGACATCATTAATTGTTGTATTGTTTTTGCACTACTACAACGTCACTGAGTCCAACGCATAATAAAATAAGAAACTATCTGAAATTTGGTTACCGTTGCAACTAAGCTTTGCCAATACTCTATGATAATTTCCGCTGGATGAAGCCAGTGCAGCGGAGATCGGCCGTTGTGGCAATCCGAGGGTGCTAATGTCCAGCAGTGAACGTCTTTCCACGGAGATGTTGATCACATAAACTGTAAACATACATAGATAATCAGCTGTTCATTGCTGGGACACAGGCCTCCTGTCTGTGAGGGGGAGTGAGCCATAATCCACCACGCGGGTCCAGTGTGGGTTGACGGGATGTCGTATGTCATCGAATTTTAGGTTCCAGGACATGCCGGTTTCCACACTATGTTTTCAGAACAGTGGTGATAAAATAATTTACACAAAGTAAAATGCCTGCTTGGGTTCGAACCCATGACCTACAACTCGTAAGTCGTGGCCGTTACCACTGTGCCACCACTGCTCTCCTGTTGATTATGATGACAAATTAGAACATAAAAGATAATTTATTTGTAAAAAACGTGAGTACACATATATAGATAAACACTCACCTATACAGGTCAAATTGGGGTTTGTAAGAAAAGGATTTACGTTTAAATAATGGCCTACGTGTTTTTTTTAAATTATATTGGGTCGACTTCTCACCAATGTTGCCATAAATGAAACCTTATAAAAGAAGTTGATTGACTGAAAAACAATTACAAAAAATCGTTCACTATTTTAATCACTGGCGTATTATGCAATTTATTTGCAGTAAAGTTAGTGCAAAGTACACTAACTTAAATTTTTCTTAATTTTGCCTAATACTTATTTTTGGAGTTGTCGATCGCTCACAAACAAATTTACTTCGTGCAAAAAATAATATTAATTAAAAGTGTCGATTCGCCCTTTTTCAGCCGAGTGAATTCGTGCGAGTCAAAAATAAGCCATTGCTTTAATGATTGCATATTTTTAGCTTAGCTTCGTAATCCCCGCTGAGTTGACAATGTACAAATGTTTATCAGTTAAATTGCAAGTTTATCACATTTAAATGGTAATAAGCTGGTAAGGTCAGTGCTCATCCCGTTTTTATAATATTTGTAACAGTAATACTTGTAATTCCTTAGGGGTCGGAGAGATATTATGTTTATGTTATTCGCTTATGACGTTATTAATCGCAAAATGCGCGCTTGGACTTCGAGTCGCGGACACCAGGGGCCTAAGTCTACTAATTTATAAACGTTACAATGGTCTCGGAATGGTGAGTTTTTGACAGTTTTTGTATGGCAAATCTGTCAAAAACTCACCAATATTCGAAATACCGATTCGATCAGGTAAATCAATGTTTGGTTCTGAATTATTTCATCGTTTTTTTATTAGATAGAATTTGTTTTATTTTTGCTTTTTCTTTATTACACTCGCGATTTTGAGTGATGATTTCAAAGCATAAAATAATCATGATATTATTTTTGGATGAGACATGGATAGCACTAGGATAGCTGTGACAGAATCTATTGCAATCGGTGATAGCTCGACTGGCGCAGGTGGTTAATTGAATGGAATTTGCTCTACGTGTTCCAGGTTTAATTTCTGCACGACATAGTTGTACCGTCCCGGTCTGGGTGTTTATTTTTACTTACGTATGATATGAGAATAGCTCGTGGCAAAAATATTAACCGATCAGAAAAGTGGTAGTCCGTTTGAATGCTCAGGGTGCTTCGGACATCTGAATGCCCAGGGTGCATCGGACTATAATTATGGCAATAAGGAACATAATATGTATCGCCTCGTGGAGGCTATTTTAATGCACAGCCACAGCAAGAAAGCACTGGAAATTGGTGCAGTTTGTTATTAACAAATCCTGAATCCATAAGCAAGAACAAGAAAAGAAGAACGATAGATCAATTATTAATTGTGTACTAATATTCAGAGAGCATTCGTTTAGACAGCAGCACAGGCTACAAGGAACTTAGTTACCTACTACTGTACAAACTTGCAGCTTTTTCCTCTAGTTAAATAGCCGTACAATTAAGTTATTATCATCTAATTATTTTATAGGTACTTGTCTAATAATTATGTACACTGTGTTCTGGTATAAATTACCCACATTGTTCTTCAATCAACTATAAAAAAAATACCATGAAGTTGAAATTACAAATGATCAAATGAAATCATCGGGCATAAAAATAACACACAACACATTTAAGTTATAACTTAACTTTCCTTGGTATAAACGAAGCAAGTGCCCTTTCCACAAAAAACTACTAGATATTTATACTCATTAAAATCTCATACTAGAACGATGACTGGCACACAAACCGAATCGGTAATCACTATTTAATCGCGATCGTTTGAGATGTACTCACTAACACAGGTAGTAATCGTAAAAAACAAAACACTAGCTGAGCCCCACAACGGATGATCATGACGCGTTTAATAGTATCGATAAGAGTGCCAAGTGTATCATGTGTGCTGCCCATACGCACGTATAAGAGGCTGGGGTACCGCGCCGCGCATCCACACACAGCCTTATACAGCCTTGCTGAGACCTTGCTTGCCACGCAAGGACGATTGCAGCCCCTACGAACTCTAGCCATTTTCAATACGACTCCTAAGCGAGAAGCTCACTTCGAGAACGACCTTTTTTAAATTTAACGCTAGTTCCGATTATTCTCTACCAGAATAAGACTGAACGTTACAGTGTCTGTGATATTACTGAATAGTGCTGAAGGATTTTTTGGGTGAGTACCAGTGAAATTATTTTTATTTAGCGATATTGTTCTACAAGTATCTGCGGCTGGTTTTATCTAATCGAGGATTTGAAAAGCAATTAATGACACCATAATTGTATTTATTTAAAAATATGTGTAAATAAAAAATCATAATAATAAGTATCTACTTACCGAATAAGGAACATAGCATCATTAAAATTAAATATGTATAAGAATAATTTAAATATTATATTTAAAAAACACATTGAAACTGCGGCGTGCATAAATACGACGCTCGTTGAAGTCTAATTAAGGGACAACGTTATCAGCCGACAGAAACATTTTATACTCCCGAATAACGGAACAATAATTTTATTATAATTGACGTCTCATTCAGCATCGATTTTTATCGCAATTACAGCCTTATCCCGTTAAGAAGTTCAGAAAGGACAAGCAGGATATTTGAAAATTGTTCGAAAGAGTAGGCTGTGTTCCATTATGCATGCATGCACGGTCGTGACGAAGGGTTTTATCGCACAATGTCACTGGTCGGAAACACTTTGGGCAAAGATTACAGAGGATACACAACGGTATTTCTTGTTTGAAAGTAGGATTTCTGGATTGCACGTGACAAAAGGACATTATTTTTTATTAAACATTTCATTAAAACAATATTGTTAGTTGCAACCTACAACAAATATACCTAAATAACTTTCTCGTTCAGAAATTTTTTGTTGTTAGTCATTTTAAAAGTCTCTCTTAAACTATTCACTATTGTGTTTAAATATTATTCATCCTTCCAAAGTTGACTAAGATCAAAAACGCCATTGACACTTTCTCGTTTAAATTGTTACTGCAACCTCAAAACTAGCGATTTAAAAAAATAGTGAGTGCAAATTCACAGGAACCTAACTGATTAATATTCGCAAAAAAATCTTATCTACACAACGCACAGTGGGCTGAAACGGGCCGGTAAAGGACTTAGCATTTAAAAAAAAAAGTTTCTTTTTCTGAAATTTTAAATATTGTGTTGGATTTATCTATCGATTATAAGTAATTATTTCTATGAGGGTCGTTCAGATAACTTAGTATTTTCGGAGTTATAAATATCCAAAGTAATTTTTGTATGAAGCAAAAGAAAAAATGTGAAAATCTCAAAATTCTCAAAGAGTTGACTCTACGTATGCATAGTACGTATATTTGTCCTATTTTAGCGCCTATTCTCGGGTTGCGATTTTCTGCGATTTGGTCGCAATTTCAAATTTTGTTCTCTATTCCACACCACCATAGAGTTTAAGAACTAGGCGCGTTTTTTTTTTATGTAGTGGTCTCCCCTTTAGGCCTAATCCACTAAGGACTAATAAAATAAATAAATAAATAAGTTAAAATCACAATCACTACTGGCCACTGCACTGTTTTAATTTAATCACTGTCCCCTTGACAGTAACGAAATATCCACATTAACGAATGCAAATGTTTCCGGTTGTTCAATTACTAATAAACTTTGTGCTTCTACTCACAAAGTTTTAGGTTTTCTGCGAAGTTTGTGACGTTTCGCTGAGATGAGTGGATCAGAGCTGAGATCATACCTACCTATGGTGGTGGAAAATGTCGAACATTGTTTTTTTTTTAAAGAACTAAGTAGGTATTGAGGTTTTCAGGCCGTTTAGTATACATTATTTTCAATTTCAATTTAATTGGAATAAATTGCTTAACTAAAATAACATGACTCTTCATACAAATTTGATATGGCTATATCTCCGAAAGTACTCGTTAAATTAAAAAAAGTCAAAGAATAAAAACGTTTTAAATTTATGCCTAGATACCAAAAAAATACATTTGATCTCTTAAGACCCAACCTTGTAATCCCAGCCCACTGTGCAACGGTTCGGCGATTCCAAGACAAAGTGTGATAACATAAAATTAAACCTTTGTTTAATAAATTGCTAAAATTTAATCCTAGAGAAAAATCTAGTGGTTGGTAAGGTTACTTCTACTACTTCTACTTAAGGTTACCATCCGTCCGGATTTGTTCGGACATATCCGTAGTTAGTATTCGATGTCAGGAGATTTTATAATAGAAAAACATTATTGGAACTGAAAAAAAAAAAGATTAAAAAGTAAAATGTTCGGATTGTTTTGCTCCATTTCAAATTTCGAAATGGTTACCCTATGTAAGGCCAACATTGTTAGCAGTGTTGCGCAGGGCTTGTAAGAAGATTTTCTGATACGCTGCGCCCGCGCACGGCTCATGCTAATTCGATCGATACTTCGATAGTGACCGCTGCTGTGTACAAGCTAGATAACTAAACTGCTTGTAATGGATGCCTTAACTACTATTTTGTTTATTGAAACTACGCAACTGGCGTAAGCTTCATACTGTAGATACAACTCTGCCTACTCCTTTGGAAAAAAAAGCGTGATATTATGTACAAAATATTTATATTATTCATATTTTAATGGGTGTCATTAACTGCTCGATTTAATTGCTGAGTCGAATACGTTTATGTACCTAATTTACCTAATATCATTACATCTGTATTCTCCAAATTGGTAAGCAGAGGTGAATCTATTCTATATTACACCTACATTTCGTCAGTTATGTTTAAAAGCCTCATGTACCGTGTAATAAGTACCTCTTTTGATAGGGTACCGCGTAGTGCTTTATTTGGTCGAAATTCCCTTTTTCTGAAAAAGAAATAAAAAATAGAAAAAGACTGGGTAAATAGACTTTAACGTGATTCTTATTGAAGATCCTCATGGGAAGAAACTTGCAGATAAAAACAGTCATACAAAGTTATATAATTAGTTATTTACGATTCCTAATCACTTCTGATGAGATAAGCAATGAATGCTGACAATGGCGTAAAATTATTTCCATTGGTTTTTCTACTATTATTTATTTAAATGCGCTACTACCTGTATTTAATTTATTTTCAATGAGTCGTATTGTAGTCGAAAGAATACAGATTTTGTTTGGCGGTCTGCATGTTCGGTGAATGGTCTTAATTTAGCTGTTAAGGTTTTAGTTAACAATTTTCGTTTACTTTTTGAACTACCTGGATGAACTTCTCAAACACCAATCACCAAAAAATTACATCGATGGATTGCAAAGTTATTTCTTAATTTGAAAAAAAAATTGTTTCTGTTTACTGCCATCTGAGGCCAGTTCTTTAGATAGCCTGCCATACGCTACCCTTCTAGGTCTGATGACATCTTTTTGTCTATATATCTTCATTCTTCTAAATGCCTTTATATCGTAGGCCTCATCTAATGCTTTCCATCAACCGAGGTCGAGGTCAAGAGCGAATTCATTCTATACTAATAAAAAAGGTTATCATGCCATTTAGCCAGGCTATCAGAGTTTCTTCTGAAGCTTCCATAATCCCCTTGGGTATATAATTTTACAATTATGGTACGGTAACTGATTTCTTCTTTTTAGAACAATGCATATTCAGACATGCAAAAAATGCTCGCAAAAACCCGTATCAGTCATAAAAGTAGTGTAACATCCTGTAATATCTGCGGTAATAGATTAACACAATGGTAAAATTCGCGATCAAAAACATCGATAAGTTCAGCAAAAAGTAAACTAACAAATGTTAATACCCAAACAAATTAAGTGTTAATTTATATCTTTGGCATAAATCCTATGTAGGTATAAAAGTACCAAGCTAATAAAATTGAAAAAAAAAATTGCTTTCTATTAAGCTAATACTATATAATACTAGGTACCATTAATAGTGCTTTTACTATTTTTGTTTTTATTTGATTTATGTTAACTTATGTTTGGTAATGGGTGTAAATTACTAGAAATAAATAAATTTATTATTAATATTACTTATTGCCTAATAAACACAGACGTTTCTATCCCATATTTTTTTTTCCGGAAATCTTAGGGCCACGTTTTTGGCAAACCTGCATTCGATTTCGAACACTCGCGGTAACAAAAATATTCTTCAAAGCTTTCTATTTAAAAACAAAATTGTTGTACCTACTTAAACGTGTCCTCTGCTTTCTCGAATCATAGTTACACCTCTTCTATGAACCCCGCTCTGTAATCGTGTGACTATTACGATGGCACGTGATAAGCGCCATCGTTTCGCCTCATTTGTACCCTCGACATCGTACTGGGATCGTATGCCACCTTGATGATAGATGTGCAAGTAACAATTGACAATCAGGATTTAGATGCAAAGATGCGTTCACACTCAACGAAGTAGACCAAGCGAATATAAAGAATTTTTTAAATAAGAATATTGTGTATGGTCAAATGATAATGTTAAGAGGAATGTATGGTGTGACAAGAATGGGTAAAAAAGGAATGAGCGTATAAGAGAAAGTTTGAAAGTAACTCGTGACAGAAAAACTGCAATGAATAGTATTCGATTGTCCTTCACTAACATGTGTTTCGAAGGAATAGGGAGTATGTGATAAGACAAGTATTATGATATCACAGAAGATGATAAGGCTAGGAAGTAAAGGCACACTGTTATTTCGGCTAATACAGATAATTTATGAAGATAGAGTGACATACTGTACCGACCCCAAATAAATTGGCATATAGGCAGAAGGATTTTAGTCCGCTTGAAACCACATAAACATTACAAAATTGATTATGTAACACATTTTTTGAAAATCACAAAAGAAGCAGTATTGCTCTGATTGGTTTGACGGTTATGGGTAAATGTCGGTGCAATCATGCGGTGGTGCAAAATCATTGGTCTTTGCCGATGGGCCGTGAAATGGTTTGGTCGGGTGCAGAGCAATGTTTGTATCATTTTTCATCATATTACTTATCCGATAGCTATCTCTAGGTCTAGCACGTTCTAAGTTTCCCATAGATATGGCAGTCATTTTTATTTGCCCAACTATTTTTAATGTTACTGCAGAGAGATCCCTGTTCCTGATTTAATTAAAGCATATTTACAGCACCTGTTTTTCTTACATTTTGCAATCAACATAGAAAATACTCGCTAGATACGGGAACAGATAAACAGCTTCCCACTTGATAATTTTACGTACGTGCATTTATTTAACTTGTTATAACAACCGGATGATGGTACAACAAAAACAACTCGGTTCTTGCAGCTTGGAATCTAATTTTAACCTGTAATACCTTTGGAAAAGTTACAGAAATATATTTTTTAAGTTATCATGAACTGTATGGCGAACTCGATCAAACTTTGTACATACCTAGTAAGTCTTATCCTGCGAATATTTTTTGAATTACTGACAGTTTCTACATACAAAAACTATAAGATTCAATTTTATTCCACGGATAAGAGGTATCTTCCTATGACGTTCATACTAATTCCATGCTTTGTTCACATCAGCTCATAGCCAAGTCTGTTAATTTATCATAGTAGGTTTCAAAACTTAAATGTTTAGTACCTACTCATAATTTGTTTTTTATTATTATTCGAGATAACTTTTGTATCCACGTGTTTTTGTGACAAATAAACTTTTTTTTTTTCTATCATCAGATCGTCATTTCTATTGTCAAGTTTTTTACAATGTAGTAATTTGAACATTTCATACAAAACTACTGAAATATAAGGTTCCTTCAATGACTCGACTACAATCTTCATGTATCAGGTCGTAGATAACTTGAAACACACTATTTCCTTTAAGAGGGATGAATCACACATCTGTCATTTGTTACTCGATTTCATATAATAAGTAATATAGAACCTTACATACTTGCGTGCAGATTCATAAATAAGATACAACTACGTAGATTATGTACTAGAGTGCTCGCAAGATAAGTCTACGCGCGGCTGAAATCAGAACTTATAAGTATGCCCCTCTTGTCGTTTATGTAACGTCAAATTAAGTATAGAACTATTTAATTAATTCATACTAATACAATATTCATTCTTAACATAGATTGAATATTTGAAATATTAAAGTATAGATATAAACACGTCAGCGCCACCAGTCGCGCGACTTATCTTGTGCGCACTCTAGGTTCGTACTTGTATCAGAAAAAAAAGGAACTTGTTACAAGAACAGCTTACATTTAAATATTTAATAGAATAGGTACCTCGTCCAAGAAACCCTTTGCAAACAGGACTGATCTTTAACAGGCCATATTTGTCGAGCTTTTTCTTTTATTTTTATCCGGGATATTCTTGAGCACTTTGTATTTTCTTATCTCTTAAAAAGAGACATTGTAGAGTTTTACTAAGAAAGTTCTAAAGATAACCGAAAGATAGTCTAAAGAAAATTAATTCAAAATTCTATACCAATGTATGGATAAATGGATTATAATTGATATTAATTCGTGAAATAAAGTGCTAACACTGAATTAAGGTAGTGAATTATTTTAAGAATAAAAAAAAACAGCAAAGAAAAATAAGTTATTCCGATTGACCAAGAAGTTTTCACGAGGCTCCAATGCAGCTGAGTACAAAATCAATCGTGAATAACCAACAATCTAATGCATAACCAACTTAATAAACAGTAATAAAACAAATCATCTGTTATTATAGTATCAAGATAGGTATAGGTAATTAAGATGCGATCAACGCATTAAATTATACTACGAATCAAAATATCAAGTATCAAAGATGATTAATGGTATTTAATAGGCCTACCGATGGCTTGCTTTTAACTTCAGCAATTTTATTTTATAACAGGTGCAATTCCGTACGATGTAGAATTGCATAAACAAGTAATGCAGTTTATTTATTTTTTTGTCGATGGTAAGTACAATGTTTTCGTTGGAGCGTACAATAAAACCTGCAGGACGTAATACAACCTCGTCAATAGTGCAAACCAGTTCGATCTTGAGTTACTGAACTACATTGAACTTGTACCTAGACTTTTTATTTATTACATTAAGTACCAACACTCGTTTTATGGCTTTGAAAATATTTCAAGAATAATCTAAACGTTTTTGATAACTTTTTTTTCACTTTTAACAAAAATAGTTTTGGTTGAGTAAAACAAAAATCATTCATAACCATTGTGGACATTTGTTTTAATCAGTTAGATAAATACTCAAACTCAAAACATTTATTTCAAGTAAACCACTTTGGAATTATATAGGGATCGGATAGTCAGAAAGATGAAGCTAGGTGCCCATTCCAAAGCGTAGTAGCTATACCTATGGAGAAGAACTGGTTACAAAATTTACTTGTCAAAAATAATTCGACGGGGCATGATAATGTACCGTAAAATTTTCACATTTGTCCAATTAACACATCTCTTTCAGTAGAGCATTCACAGAATATGTAGGTAATATTGTATGTTACTCGACCCATAAGTCTGCTGTAACTGTTCTTAGGTAAACAAATGTTCAGAAGTGCGAATTTACGTCAGAAACTAGTTTAATGGTTTTGGACAAATTAAATAAATATGACGGTTTTGTGATATGTAAGTACCTACCAACTTAAGTTTATAATATGGATGTATTGTTGCATTAGCAGGTATTTTGAATGGGAAAATTGTGAAATAAAAGAGTTATTTGTATTCATTTAATAAAAATACGCATTAAATAGGACTGTAGTTATAAAGTGTGTGTACATAATAAAGAGTAGGTATTCTATCGATCTATCTATGCTCCTGAAAACGCTCTTTAACGACCACTGAATTTTCTCCTCTTAAAGGCAAGACAGGCGCGACGCGACTCTGGTGATACAATTTCTATGAAAACTTCACGGAAATTGTTCTACCGGTATCCCGTCGCGCCTTTTTGCGTGTGCCTTAATAACCGCTGTATAAGTTCTTTAGCAGCTCCTAATCAGCCCAAGTCCATACCTTTACTTGGCAAATCGTTTTTTATTCCCGATAATCACTCAACAACTCGACTCCAGTAATAAACGATACTTACATACACGTTTAGCCTGTATCTGATCTGTGAAATCATCACATGAATAGATTGTATGTCTCGATCTGAATCCAATCCATTTTTTGCTCCCGATGCAAAGTATTTCTTTGACGAGATGATCTAAATAATGAAGTTGTAATGTCGGGCCATTGTGTAGACGTCAATGGACGAGACATGGAATTGTTCGTAAGAAATGATGCCTTGCCCTGATGGTATTTGATGGTTCAATTCCATAAAATTACTCTAGGGACTGGAAAAGTCAAAAGCGCAGCAGAATCGTCCTGTTTGGTAATAAAAATATACCACGGTTGCTAATAATTATTATTAAATAACATGCATGGTGATTAAGGGATTTTCCTCTTAGGCTTTATATAGGTATCATAGTTGTAGGGAGACCTAATTAGCATGATGAACGGTTAATATAGGTTAATTTCGAAGTTAACATTGTAGGGATTTGCCATTATTTAGACAAAAAGTCGGTCAACGAATATTTACGGATTCAAAGTGTTAGCACCGCAAACAAAGATTACAATGTATTCGGAACATTTGGCAGGCCCGCCAAGTGGGTTCCCTTTCAAGTTCAATGCCAAGAATCCGTTTGATCTTCCTCAATAACATTATATTATGCTACTATTCTAAACGCGAAGTTTGTTGTCCTTTTGGCATCAATGAAGGAGACCGTCATACCTAGATTCTTGTCGGTTCAAGAATTCCGACAAATTCTGATGCGGATTGATTGATTCTGGCCTGCGCAGCGACAATGGATCGTTAGGGAAAGATGCTCATCATTTTCATTTTATTTAAAAGACCCTCCATGATAGTCCGGCGCACCCTAGGCACTTTAATCCCGCTTTCAATCTTGTTAACATCGCAATCTTTTAACCAGCCTATGAGATATAATCACATTTAAAGATCGTACCAAACCGAAAAATGGATTTTAGAAAATCATTTTATAAGATAATAAATACAATACAATTCAATTAATCAGAATGTTGGATTTGTAGATATAACAATCTAGCATTTATCTCATGTCAAAGGACAATGCGTAACAGTAAAAGAATGAACGGGATCTACTGACCACAGGTGACAGGGTACTGAACTACTGACTAACGATGCGAGATAAAGGTGCGCTGGCGCTGATCGTGAAAGTACGGTCTGCATCAAAGGTTTAGAATTTTAAATCATAAATCAGCAAGTTTTCATTCAAGACTTGAGGAACTCCAAGAGAAAAGTAACGTTGCAAAATGCAATAAATTGGAGAAGCTTACATTATGTTCATCACTGGACTGGGCTAAGTCTACATAATTATGTTCATCGGTGTACTGGGCTATTGATGATGAAAAAGTTTTTATCTATATCTATACTTATAATAAATCTGTAGAAGTGAAAATTCTGTACATTGAAAATATCAAAAAAATAAATAGCAGGGGGTGTTACTAGACCGACACCGAACCCAAAAAGTTGATTAATTTTTTTTTTGTCTGTCTGTCTGTCTGTCTGTCTGTCTGTCTGTTTGTTCAGGCATCACGCAAAAACTACCGGTTCGATTACGATGAAACTTGGTATAATTATTCTTTAATATCCTGGGCACCACACTGGGTACTTTTTATCCCGGAAAAGTATCCTATCCTACGGTTGGGGGGTGTCAAAGTTTGTATGGAAGAATTTTAACGCGCTGTCCGATTAACTCGAAACTCAATATTTATACTTAAACCCAAAAATGAAGAATAACGTGTATCAGGATTTTTCGAAATTCAACCCCTAAGGGGGTTAAATAAGGGATGAAAGTTTGTATGAAAAATCTTATTCCTTGAGGTAATAAACATGAAACTTCGCACGAATAGTTATCTAAATAAATTATAAAGTTTGTAGTTTTTTGTTTTTCTAAATTACCCCCTAAAGGGGGGTTGGGGGGTGTCAGTGTTTGTATGAAAGAATTTTAACGCGCTGTCCGATTAACTCGAAACTCAATATTTATACTTAAAACCCTTGGGGATGTATGGGGTAATTTCCGACACTCACGCGGGCGAAGCCGCGGGCAGCAGCTAGTTCATAATAAAACCTTTAAACATTCATCGCTTACTTTGTCGCTGACTGTACCTATACATGTTTCATCGGGTGCGTCATCAATAGATAGGTATCAGTCATCAGCATTGAGGTTCTTATTAACAACAATAGTTAGAGATGATTTGGCGAAATATTGATGAGATAACTTTACCGATCTTTTTATCCGACTACAGTGAAGCCAAAAAAGGCGGGTTATGTATTAGACCTGTATGTATGTCTGTATGTATGTATGGCCGTCTCTATATTTCCTCGTAATTACTAAAAGGCTGCACCGATTTTGATGAATGGTATATAATTAGTTTCATATTTATTGCGCGACTGTCGCTGGGTATATTAAAATTATAGAAAATCAAAATGGCGGAATGTAAGAACAATATAATATATATCTAAAAACTCGCAACCCTATCGAGTGGGGTATCAAAATGAAAGGTTTTAAAAGGTGATTACAAAAATATATACAAATTATATGTTTAAATGTAAATTGAAATGAGAAATGATAAAACACATAAAAGTTGAAAATAAAAAAAAGTTATTAAAAAAAACGAAAAACCCGTCTGCAAAAATATATAACTGAAAAGAGAAAAACAAGCATTATAATCTATAGACTTTTGGTATCGCAGGCAAACCAATAATCTGAAATATGGTACGAGTATAACTCTTATTTGCCTGCGCATTTTACTTTTAAATATCTTTCCTATGACGTTCTTTTTGCAATTTCATATTCTAATTTGACCTATGGAAGCCGTAATTGGATCATTTTCATTTTTAAACCCCATCTTCACGATGCAATTTTCTTGCCTGTGGGCTGGCATACAATCTAAAGTTGAAGGAACAATGCTGAACTGAATTTGCATCGTCTAAGCACTATTTAGATATTATAACTTTGTTCCACAAGCAATTAAATGGCATCATGTAAATCAGGCTTTAGCTTCACCGAAAATCAGCGTTATGCTGTGGGTCCCCCATAGCACAGCATCATGCTGAGTGGAAGCCTTCTTGTCTCAGCTATGACGTGCCGCTGCCGACCATGTCTGTTATATGCTCGTATTACCTAATGTAGATCTTATATTTTGTTTTTTTTTCTGATTACCCATCTTTCTGTATGCACGTTTTTGTGTGAGAAATAAACCTATTTTTTTTCTTTTTCAAGGCAAAGTCTAAAAAGTGCAAGGAAATCGTATATCATTCAAATCTATACTTCTCGTGGTGATTATAAACTTGAAGTCATATAAAACAGTGTGAAGTTACAAAACTAGAGTATGCATTATGATTTTATAATTATGTATTCATTAGCATTATAGTTAAAAAAATGTTACGGAATTTGGTCAGTTAATTCACAACATCTGGTTTATTCATAAAAACATTATTCAGAACTGTAAAAAAGTTGTTGTTTCCTTACACATGATATAATTTACTGTTGAAGGTTATATAGATCGGTCGACAGCTCTACAGTTAAAGAACTTTAATTACATAATGTCTCGCTATAAATAGTAGTAACTAACACCTAATAGGTAGTTACTTGCTGAAAGACTAAGTACCATTTACTATTCAAATAACTTTAAAAACAGTTAAAAAACGGCTAAGCCTCGTGAGTTTTAACCGAACCAGCTGCCTATCTATTCTGTCCAAATCACATTTCATCATCAGGGTCTTTAGATTCTGAAATGCCTCTAATGGAGATCCTGAAGGCAGATATCTTAAATTAAAAAAAAAACTAAATATAGCAGGTTATTTTCATGATTCATTCCGTGATGACTTATAAGAAAACCTTTGACACATGCTCACTTCTAATGACTCTTATTATCAAGGGTGGTAAGGACTCCAAAAGGGATACCATGGCCCCTGGTGACACAGGCAACTGAAGGACCACGGGTGGGTTTTAGTCAGTAAGGGTCTGACACGACCGCTCTGGGCGGAGCGGGAGAAGTCATTTGATAATTTATTTATTTATTTATTTATTTATTTATTTATTTATTTATTTATTTATTTATTTAATACTTCAAGCACACAAATGTACAGAGGCGGACTTAATGCCTTAGGCATTTTCTACCAGTCAACCTTGGGTGATGCAGAGACAAACAGTGGTAGGTGCAATAGCGAGAAATCAAGAGATAAATATTTATTTAAATATATGGATAATTTCCCACCCAGAAAAAAATTAAAATAAAGGGTGACATCGACGCACAGCCTGTTACATTCAGTTCATGATTCTGGAGCCCCTTGAGTCGAAATTATTCGTTGGTAATATAAAAAATAAAATTGCTTTTTCCTACAAATGCAATACGTACGCGGTCAAAACGTATGAAACAGCAAATTTTTATTTTAATAATCGACGAAAAATTTCAACCTATGGGGTCCAGAATCATGTGTTGATTCCATGATATCAGGTTGTCCGTCGATGTCACTACCACCCTGTCTATACGCACCCAAAAGGGACAGTCACAGAGGAAAAGCTAATGTTGAACGTGTCTTTTCTGTATTCCTTAATTCTAAATTTAGTCACAAACACCCGAATTACCAGCCTAAAATGGGCCAAGATTATGATTTACATATTTTTTGTTTCCAAGTTGACCTGGGTTCTAAAATTTTCCTTGATTTATGCTTAAATATCTACGTCAGATATTTTCTTTCTTATGCTGTGGCAGGGCCATTGAACTGCTTTATAATCCTCAGATATAATTACGCTAAGATTGCTATCTGACACTGTACTAAATGTGGATGTTTTGTTTCTTATGAGGAGAGCGAAACAACAAAGTTTTTTTGTCCTGCCAAATTAAGCTACGTATTTAACAATAACGCTTTGTTTTATAATTGTTACCAGCGGATGTTACGCATATGGTGTTAGTTTTATTACGCCTTAAACTGTAACAGTGGTGGCATAATTCTGGGTAAGCCATGTATGATGTATGTAAGAGATGGCTCAAACTAAGTTCATTATGTTCATACCTATTTTACAATCCGGTGTTACGCAAGGCCGCAAGCTTTTGTTTTTATTTAAATTAAAAAAGATTGTTGAGTACTTAAGCTTTGAATAGGTATGTTATCATTCAGGTACCTGGTGCATACTCCAGGTGCATGCTACTACTACTGGCAAATCTTTTCTTGGCATCAGCTTAATACCTGCTTAGATGAGAGCTATGACGATCAAAGCAGAAATGAGTGAAGAAAATATAAAATATATCTATACTTATAATAAATCTGTAGAAGTGAAAATTCTGTACATTGAAAATATCAAAAAAATAAATGGCAGGGGGTGTTACTAGACCGACACCGAACCCAAAAGTGTGATTAAATTTTTTTTTGTCTGTCTGTCTGTCTGTCTGTCTGTCTGTCTGTTTGTTCAGGTATCACGCAAAAACTACCGGTTCGATTACGATGAAACTTGGTATAATTATTCTTTAATATCCTGGGCACCACACTGGGTACTTTTTATCCCGGAAAAGTATCCTACCCTACGGTTGGGGGGTGTCAAAGTTTGTATGGAAGAATTTTAACGCGCTGTCCGATTAACTCGAAACTCAATATTTATACTTAAACCTAAAAATTAAGAATAACGTGTATCAGGATTTTTCGAAATTCAACCCCTAAGGGGGTAAAATAAGGGATGAAAGTTTGTATGAAAAATCTTATTCCTTGAGGTAATAAACATGAAACTTCGCACGAATAGTTATCTAAATAAATTATA
Source organism: Eupsilia transversa (assembly GCA_914767815.1). Lineage (NCBI taxonomy): Eukaryota > Metazoa > Arthropoda > Insecta > Lepidoptera > Noctuidae > Eupsilia > Eupsilia transversa. The sequence goes on from OU611880.1 coordinate 8,685,645, forward strand.
AAGTTTGTAGATTTTTGTTTTTCTAAATTACCCCCTAAAGGGGGATTGGAGGGTGTCAGTGTTTGTATGGAAGAATTTTAACGCGCTGTCCGATTAACTCGAAACTCAATATTTATACTTAAAACCCATGGGGATGTATGGGGTAATTTCCGACACTCACGCGGGCGAAGCCGCGGGCAGCAGCTAGTATAAAATAAATAAGTACTTACCTAATAATTAATTAGTGTCAAGTCAAATTCAAAATGATAAAAGTTAAAATCATCGCCATAATATTCAAATTTTCTTTGTGTTTCTCACCACGATATAAAAGTCATTGGAGTTAGTATCTACACATGATAAGCAGTATGTAGAGCTTTCCTCAAAAAAGTAAAAAATATGCAATCATGGGTGATCGGTGATGAAGTGTTGAAACTGTGTAGGTTGCTTTGTTGCTGTAATTAATTTTGATCACCATAAATCAAAGTCCTTTTAATTAATAGAAACAAAAAAAAGTTAATAGCTGTGCACGGATACATACAATTTCTACAGTTTCATACATGATAGAAAGATTAAAGTATTTGCCTTTTTTTTAAGTACCTGTCCAAGCAACAAATAATTATGTTTTAATTTGTACTATGATTGCATGTTATTAGATCTAATGGACCGAAATATTCCTCAGGTCATTGCCTTTGGTAGGTTTTTATAATTTTTGCCGTTTTTACGAAAATTATACTATAAAACATCTTACTCATTGATGAGACATAATGACGGAGTGAACGATTCGTGATTAATTTTTATTCTGTTTGTGGAGTATTTTACGACATTTTTTCCAATAAATCTTTGTAGAATATACCGTTTTTTGTAAACTATGTCTTTGACACAGTTTGAAATTAAGGTGATTAGCAAAAACAATCGCGTGACGCATATTATTTTTATTTATTTTCTCGTAAAACATGTTAGTGATTAAGTTCTGTTTATTATTAACTGAACGTATTTTTTTCTGCTTTTTGTTTCGACGGTCCATGTTGCTTATACTGTTTGGGCCCAGTACGTGGCCACGTTTATTGCAGCGTCAGCGGCGTAGGGGTGCAGATGAACGGACATTTGCGACCCTTTTTAGTAGATGAACTGAACTGAACAGAATATAGAATATAACCCATATTCTGTTCAGGAGCACCGCACTCGTACCGCATGATGGATGAATCTATATTGCCCCATTTCCCCAGATTATGTTTGAAGCGGCTTACTTGGGTACTCAACTGATTCAGTGACATTTTTTATGATTTTTGGTGTAACGGCTCCTATTCATTAGACCATAATATTGTGATATCAGGATTTTATCAGCTGCAAGTAGGCTTAGCATTGATTTTGAGTTCCTTATATGAGAGTTAGTAAATGCATGTGTCATTTCAGGAAATCTTGTAAGTTCCAGCGCTTAGCGCAATCTAACTAAGGATTTTGAGGAATAAACTTCAAGATGCTTAGTTTGTAAGCTCACTGACGATAATTAATCAATTAAATCTTACTTTGAATTAATTAACTTAACTTTGTATTAATAATTAACATTGGTGTATTACGAACATCTTTATAAGATTGTTGTGTAAGTGCGTCATCCTTGCAATAGGTGAACGACATTAATGAAAAAACCAAAGAAAATCAAGTTCTTGGTGCAATTAGCGGTAATAAACTTTATGGTTTATTATTAAGAATTGGATATCAACGAACTCTTATTATTGATGTTTTTCTACCATAAACGTGGGTTATTCAAAAATAAAGTGATTAATAAACAAATAAGTGTGACTTTATGTTTTAGTTTACCTTTTTTGATAGGTGTAGGTCGGGAGTGTTTGCAAATTACATGTAATTTATCTTTGTTAGAGTTAGTATTCCATCAAAATAAATATTTTACAATTTCTTAGAAAAAGAAGTTGTAAGAATTAATTTAAATATCTTATCTTTTCTTCTTTGGCTATTTTAGTTGTCAGGTATTTTTTAAACATAATCTCGGCTCGTGACTAAAGGCTAGTACACACTGGCGCGATATCGCGGGCGCGACAGGCCCGCTCACGCCAGTGTGTGCGAGGCAAATGGTAACAGCTGCACAGCTCGATCGAAGGTTGAGCTTCGCTTACCGCGGTCGGTTCGGGAATGGGTCCATTACATATCGAGACCCATCCGTGCCTCGGAAAACACGTCAAGCCTTTGGTCCCGGTGTCATTAGTAGATCTTTGACAGTCGTTACGGGTAGTCAGAAGCACAAAAGTCTGACAACCAGTCTTACCAAGGGGTATCGTGTTACCCAGTAACTGGGTTGTGTAGGTCATTCAGCTGCATCCGGCTAGACTGGAAGCCGACCTCAACATAGTTGGGAAAAGGCTAGGCAGATTGTTTGGGAGTGTATTCAAATGATATGTAATTTATCTTTGTTAGAGTTAGTATTCCGTCATAATAAATAATATTAGATCGTTAATAAAGTGGTACAATGTCGTAAAAAATGAAGTTGCAGGAATTAATTTAAATAATAATAGAAACAATTATAAAAAAATATTTTTGAAGCCGTGTATTTTTAAAACATTCACAATAACTTATTCTTGCAGATGGGGACCAAAAATACTTTCTGCTTTTATTCAACATAAAAAAAACGTTTTTTCTGACCGTCGCTAAATGTAAAATAATCCAAATTGGCACTTGCAGCCAATTTGGATGCAGATTAAACTCAATACATTGTTTTAGTACAAATGAAGTCAACTTGACCTTACACCTCGTTCTATTTACCTCCCGGCTTGCCATTGAACGTTTACAGTCCATATAATTAAGACAAAACAATAAGAAAGTGAATAGATTCCAGTAGATATCGTTGTGCAACGATAAAACTTCAGAATCGCCGGATGGTCGATACCATCTGGGAGCCGTAGTCCGTAACGCGGGTTGCCAAACTAAATGATTTTGTACTGGATTGATTTATTGTGATTTAACTCCTGTATTGTTTAGGAGAATGGTGTGATTAAGCCTAAAATTTATAGGTATATGCTGGAGGCTGTATAAGGCCGTCTGTTGTTGGTTTATGGCAGGACTAGTTGAGAGGGCTTTGCCTCTACTCTCCACTCAACCTTATGCTTAGGCAAATATCCGCGATAAAATAGGCTGTTCGGATCAAAAAGCAATTAAAGGTATTTCAAGAATGAAACAACTTTCGTACATTTTACTAATTCGTGATAATTAAGTGCCATAGCAGCGTATGCTGCAGGCCCATATGTATAGTTCGTAAAAGGTTTTTGTTTTAAGATTTTTACTTATTATTTATTGCGTTCTACCGTAGTTACATAACGTAGTTAGTATGCCAACTTTCAGCGTAATCATGATGGCAGGCAGTGAAAAATAAATGACAATGCGACTAACTGGAAACACAATAAACACATACGAACGAAGCAAGCTAATTTTGTAAAAATATTCATCTTGGTTCTTAAAAATAATATCCGGAACGGCATAGATGTATAAGTATGACAGTAGATACCTACATATAAAAGATAATTGTCGACAGGATTCCGTCGGTAATGACGCTGTGGAGTCATCATAATGATAGCTCATGCCGGACCCGCATGAAAATCGTGATTGCGAGGGAAAATTTACTTGTCTATCAGATTTGGTATCCTAGCGCGTAATCGAGTCAAGGTCCTGCAAAGTTTTTGCAAAAACCAAAAGTCTTATTAGTTTCCTATTGCTATTTTCAGGAATTTTCTTTGTAAAATAAAAACATTAGAAAAGGTTTACAGTGGAGTAGGAAGTTAATAGTAAGTAAAAAAGGTTTGGTGAAAAGCAAGACCACGTTTATTGTAAGGTGCTGAAATTAATGGGACAAAGAACAAAAAAATAATTCCATCCTCTTTCGGTCACTTTCAAGCTTCATGTCAAATTATAAACACCTTTGTGAAGAATACCTATTCATTTCATGCATGCATGCATTTGAAATAGACACATTGTCGTTTAGTACGATGTTATTAATAAATCTGAAATGAAAAAAAATAACACCTTTGTGGTATCACATCACAAAAACATTACAGGAAGTTTTTCATGCATAATATTCTCGTTACAACCACGTCTTCCTCACTTACAAAATAATTGTTTACAACGATCCAGTTAAGATGAAAAAAAACCGGCTAACTGCGAGTTAGACCTCCGTATTATGGATTCCGTACCATCATCAAGGATGAAAAAAGGTTTTTTTTTATATATCTTGGTAAAGAGGTTACCTTTTTACTTATTTGCAATGAGAGAGGCCACTAGTTGCAGTTGATACTTTATGTATTCTGTGAATTTCAATTCACTACGTATTAGTTAAAAAGATACACCTTATATCAGACAGAGTGTGTACTATGTAGGCCTAGCAATAGAGTCCCGTTACGCACCCCTGGTGCTGAACCCTAAAAAACAAGGTTGTATTGTTATCTACATTTTAATATACTGCGTCATTCTATGTTGGTTAGTAGTGTGATATTTAAATATAATTTTATTGATATACATAACTAATTCTTCTATGAACTCATTTTCTTGAATATGTAGCAGTTAGTCATGTGTTGTGGTCGCAGAAAACTTTTAATTGAACAAAATTGGTTATTCGAAGTATAATTGTAGTGGGGGATTACAATTGTAATGGCTTGCACGTGTATAATATGTGTTATTGTATATCTAATTTGATATTCACTTTAGCATTATGAATTTATAAATGATCTAGATAAGAATTGATTATACCCATGAGTCGGTAGTTTTTCAGGTGACATGCGAAACTAGCGCCTTCTAAAATATGACTAGTAAAATGTTTAAAATTTGCTTGTCTAACATGCTGATTAAAATGACCGACATTCAAAATATTCCCCAGTTTCGTATTACAAAAATATTTGTAGAAATATGATTACGATTATTAGTCGAAATGGTGACCATTTCATGTTCGAATCCGATCTCTGGTTTAATTTTTAATCCTTATGGCGATTCGTATTTAGTGATATATCACTTATATACTACTTACTTATATTTTGAACTAAATTTAAAAATTAATTTTACCCATCAAAAACGAATATCATGACGTGCTTTTCAGTCGTGGCTTACGCGATCGCTACGTTAACTTCTGAACCACTAGAACCATCTTTTGATACTAAAAATACAAATCTGACATCACCTGTCGCCTCGGAGGAAGTAGTTCTGAGATAAAAACTGAGGAAGGAAAAATCTCAATAGTTACGTTGTTGATCTGATCAATTAATTGCGCATACATAATTACCATTGACAGACATCAATGCAACGATCTAATTGTTCGCTCACAAATGAGATACATCCGGTGGAACTGAACCGGTGTTGATTTTGATTACTTACATTATGTTGATGTCGAATATTCCATCTTACAAAACGGCTTGGGGGATTCCTATGTCCAGCAGTGGATCTCTTTCGGCTGATGATGACTTTCATTTTATGTCGGAGGCCCAGTTGTACCCTACACTTACTGGAACCACGACTGTTATGGTCTCATACTGTTCTGGCACAGTGCTTGCTAAAACTCCAAGGAGTTTCCAACATTGTAGTATCTGAGTAACATCATGGCTAGTACCTATATCCCATGTATCCCATGCCATATGCCACGAAACTTATCACCGCGCGTGGCATTCACTACGCTGGTGGTAAATGCGCAATTTAGCGAAAATCCGTTCCGTTCGAAAGTCCTAATTATATGAGAGATCTATGGTTATTTAATGACCTAGGTTTAGTGGAAAAATCTTCAGGTCATTTTTTGTAATTTTCCGAATAAAGATGGCCTTCACATGAACTTTTGATTCGGTACCTATTCCCAACACACGGCAAGGTCACATCCATGCAACCTCTCTTAAATTAACCCTATGATATCTTCTGTCGCATAGTTATCAGAGTCAGTTACATCGTTAAGTGGCGAAACCAGCCGTAATTGCCGCTTCGGCAGTAGTGAGTAAACACGATGCGAGCCGTAGTCGACGTAACCTTGGCAGTGAACTAGAAACAAGGTGCTGTTGCGAGTCAAGTTGCATCAGTCAGAATTTATTCATTACGCTAGCGAAATTACACCTTTAGCACCTTCTTATTAGTTATAGAACGGGTCGTTTATGAAGGAAGTTGCAAAGTGACTCCTGATCCTGGTCGAGGGATAGTTCTTAAAAATATGATTGATTGAATTTTGTCTTTTAAATTTCTTTGTACAGTTTTGGGTAAGTAAAAATCTCAGCTATGCAAGAATACGCTCGATCAATCAACCATCTTAACGTACCGTAGTCCTTTACTCTATTTCAGGTTTACCTTTGTCTCTGGGGTAGGCAGATATGCCTTAAGCGGTGGTGATCACTTGACATCAGCGTTGGCTTGTTTGCAATCCAATCATTGTAAGTAAATAGCATACCGAACTCCACAACTAAAATTTGGAGTCCTCGGTCCTTAGCCATCCATGTAGTTACAGTCGTCTTATGTCTAACCCTTCTCAATTTTGCAGTTACATTCGTATGTATGTAGACAGTTTAACTCGTTGTATATATTTATTTTTAGCTTTATAGTCGTCTTACTGGGAAAGTAAGTCGGCCGACTTGGCATCAGCGCGTGCACCTGCAACGGCAAGTTCAAGGTCGTTGCATCGTAATCTATGTGCATTCATGAGTTATATGCCACACACATTTTCATGATAACTTTTCTCTTATATTCACGCTCATTTTGTTGTCTGTTAGGCATTTTTATTTATTCTAAGAACACCCGATCCCATATTAACGCTAGCAATAAGAGTTGCATTCCTGTATACTTAAATAGGTAGGTACCGCTTCGCCCACCCTAGGTTGGGGGGCAACCCCACATAGCTCTCCAGTTTGACACATTAATTTGTTTGGTGGTTAGGTTTCAATGGCATCAAATGTGAGTGGTTCCGTCAGTCCGTATTATGACATTTGAGGAAATAGATTTTCTTGGCTTTTCGCCCTTTCCCTAACACTGTACAGTTTAAAGTCATCACAACCTCTTGAAATAACTTGGCGGGTTTTTATTCATGTAATGTGAATCCAAATCATTCAATCCCATCTATTGCTACATTCACATCGTAAACAGTGTTTTTATTCTGCAGTGATTCATTTGATCTTCTAGAGTAAAAAGGATTAAATGAATGAAGCTGTGAGATAAATGGTTGTACCTAATGCAAAAAAAAAACAGTGTTTTGTGAAAAGTTCAATTCGGGAAGTTGATGACACGGTATGTGACCAATAAGTTAAGCTATATTGTAGGTAATTAATTAAATGATTAAGTACGCAATTAGGCACGGCATTGAACTTTACATGTTACCAGATAATGATGATGACTTTGGTGAATCCTGATCATACCTCAGATATTAAGGAAATAATAAAGGAAATCGACGAGGCACGCTCCCTTTTTGCTTCTAACCACAAAATGTTGATAGGATGGTCTTCGACCGCAAAGCTGGCGATAATCTTGTATCCCACGAAGTATAATATAGTACATACGGTCTTTTGGTTATCTGGAATATTAAGTCTTGTCTGCTTATAGATATATTATTAATTGTTTGTTAAATTGACACACTACGTAAATTTTCAGTGTTATAGCCATTTAAACCAACAGATTTTTGAATATGGGGACAATTTAAGTTGGTACTTAATCAATACTCAATACTCAATATATTTATTTGCGTTCCACAATGTTAACATAGGTGGTAGGTACATTATAAAATATACATATAATTTTAGATCATTGTGGACCCTGTCGGGCACAGCAAGATAGAATAGAGGAAGAGGGCTAATATTATATTATTATTTGAAAGAAGTAAAATATAAATGTTTTTCTACTACTCACTCCCACTTTTAATTAATTTATTATTTTTGGTATTTATTTTTGATTATTTATTAAATTTTTCATTAAGATATTCATTAATATTATAATAGCATTTATGGATTAGGTATTGTTTTAGTTTATTTATAAATGTATTCAATTTTTGTTCATTTTTAATTACTTCTGGTAATTTATTATATATTTTAACTGACATTACTAAAGTGCTTGTTGAGTGCATTTTCAGCTTAGAGCCACCAGGTATTTGATACACAATTAATTTCCCTACCTTTACAATTTTTTCAGATGTTCGACTAATAGATTTCGTCGTTGTTGTGTTGTCGACGTGATCTTACACTTTTGAAATGCGATTACCGCTTAATCAATTTTAGTGACGCATCCGCGTATAATATTAATTTATCATTGCTTTCTATTTTTTAAGTCATTCCCGTTTGTTAACTCATGTAGGTACCTATGTACATAATCCTGAAAAAAAAACATGGCTCGTGGATAGCGCCGCTAGCACAGCTTAATCATAAGTTATTAAGTACATTGATAGGTTGCGTGTGACGTAGCTTGTAGGGAATAACTTTAAAAGCAAGAAGACAGTACTCGATCTTTGTTCCAACATCGGCAGAATAGCAGCAAAGCATGAAATAATATAACATTTCATAATCCCGATAACTATACAGGTGTAGCCTTAAATTTCTTGAACACTTAAAGCCCTGTATAGGTACGTAGGTACACAGTTTACACGGGCTAGCCAATTTATTTCTAGACATTAATATCGGGACTCAATCGAGATGCAGCCGCAAGAATGCAGCCCCACCACAACTGCTGGAAAGGGAATCTTCAAGAAACCAGTTTTATACCATTGCGCCCTTCAATACGTTGTAATAAACTATTGGCACCGGTTATTTTAAGTTGCCTATGCAACTTACTCAAGTCATTGAAAGGAAAAGTTTATTAGAGCATTTGCATTTTATATGCTTATATGAAAGGCGCTTAATTAGGTCAATGTGCTAGTCGCATTATTAAATAATGATCTGATTATTTTGGATGGGATATGAAAACACCCCGCCCGCGTACTGCCGCGTTGGTCTAGTGGTCGCAAGCGCTACTGCTGAGCCTGAGGTCCTGGGTTCGATTCCCAGGTCGGGCAAAGTGTTTTTGGGTTTTTCTATGGAATTTCTCAGTAGCAGCCCGGAGTATTGATTTGTGCCCGGTTGATGGCAATAGGCTTGCCGGTATTACGTGGGACTTTGGCCGATATCAATAAATAAAATATCTGGCGAAATATGGGTGTACTGTAGGTACAGTTCTGCCCAACCCTTCGGGGAAACAAGGCATGATGTTATGTATGTATGTATGAAAACCTACATTTGACGGATACTTTTAGATTATAGGTGAATATGTACCAGAAAAACCTAGATAGGTACTATTGAGAAAAAGAAAGCACAATTCAACAAACAGTTATTTCAGTGATTCCGCCCTATGGTATATCTAAATATCCAATGCCGGGTACAGATTGGTGAAACGTAACATGAAAATGTAACACAAATTAGCCGTACTCATTTTTACAATGTTACCTACATAAAATGTACACCACAACTAGACGAATTTGTTTCAACGCGGGTTACATTTCATGGGTACTACTAACTAGTAAAAAACCGGCCAAGTTCATGTCGAACCACGCACAATGAAGGGTTCCGTAGCTGGGATGAACTACTCCCAAGAATAAACTTAACATTGTAGTTGAAAAACATGTTCTCCCATACAAAATGAATGGTAGAACATGTTTTTGCAACTGCAAATTTAAGTTGGTCGATAATTACTCGTTAACTAGTAGAGCCTACTTAGCTGTGATAGTTTTCCTTTTAATTTCGTTATATATACGACTGCTGTGAATTTTTCCACATATCCAAAAATTACCGTTTAGCTGGCAGGGGCGGACACTTGACTCTAACAAAAATTAGTACTTTAAAGCTTAAAATTTCGCAAACGGATCTTTCAATCCAAAAATGGTTTTAACAAACTCGCAATATTTTTGAACGACCTTTCCAAAAATACCCCACACCATGGGACAGACGAAAAAAACCCCCATTTACGTGTAGAGGAGGCACCATAAAAAAAAATGTTTTTCATAATTTTATTTTACCACTTTGTCGGCGTAATTAATGTGTATACTCCTGCCAAATAACAGCTTTCTAGTACTAACAGTCTCTACGCTAAGCCGGGGACAGACAGACAGACACACAGACAGACGGACATGGCGAAACTATAAGGGTTCCTTGTTTACTACGGAACCCTAAAAACAAACAAATTTCACGTACTTTTATCAATCCAATTAAGTACATATATTATGTAGTTATGTAGACATTAGTTTTTGTCGCCACCGCTGATTATTTAGCTCGTTTGCTTTGCATAACTCGCGTCATACAGCCGCGTAATGACAGTGCCCAAGTCCGCGTAAAAAGAAACTTGCCCTCGCCGTATCATCGTTTTGCCTTATTTTCAACTCAGGAGTTGTAATTATTAGTGCCAACGAACTACAGTCCAACGATCAATTTGTTCTTATGAAGGCTACTTGGTTGTTCACTTATGACCTTTAGAAAAATGCCCGAGGAATCGTTGGGAATTCTTTGTAAATGAGTACTACCTAGCATGCTACTTTTACGCTTTTTTTGTTAGGTCTTCCCATAAAAAATGCTCGGTAAATATAACTAAGATTAGCTGCTATTAAATTGTTTAATAATATGGTAGCTGTCATAAATACCCGCCTTAGAATTAAAGTGGTAGGTGGTATTACTTCTTTTATGGCTGTTGTTTTAATAAACCGTAACTCTGAGTTGGATTGTATAATTTAATAATACGGTATTTTTTCGGTAATCATTTGTTACCGGTCGGTAACAGATACCAGTAGCAATTACAAAAGCTCTTTAGAATAGAATGTTATCTTAGCTCATTTTAAATCAAACAAATACTTTTTGTTTGCAAATGATTTTTAGTTTGTATTAGTCATCGTGTACTATTTATATTGTTTATGAACACTGTATATTATTATGTTAGCTGTAAGTTTTTCGACTATAATAAAATAAAATAACCAGAAGCAAACGGCCCTTGGATAGTGGTCACGGTTCGATGTTAAATAATCAATGAATTCTACTGGTCAGCTTACTAAAGCCTTATTTAGGTGTGCTGATTAGCTGGTTTTCTAATGTTCATGAGAAAACCAGCGTCACACAGCATCTGTCCGCAATTGATCTTTTTGGCGCAGCCGTGAGGCGTACACTCTTATTGTTAAAACATAATTTTCACTTTTTAATTTGTATTTTGTGTTTCACGAATTGTCTCCAAATAAACGTTGTTCTTTCTTTCTTTGTAAATAATTCAGCGGGATCGAACTCGCGACCTTTGGCAAGTTCGGTATATTTTTGTTTATAAGGCTTGTCATCTCTATAACTAAAAGCCATGTCCAATAAAATTTAAATAAGGGTACATTAAGAAGTTAAATATATTAGGTACTCTTGGTTATCGCCCACGATCGTAGTAGTAATCTGTTCCACACCGTAGTATCGTTCTAGATACCTTGGTACGTAGTTATAGGCACTTCCACTAAGATGTACTGAAGGTTGCCAACTTGTGCGGGATAAGAGAATATATAAGTAATTATTATAGGTTAAATTAAGACATTGCGTCAATCAGATAAATATATTGTTAAGAGTTTAATTCAATATAATTATTATAGAGCAGACGTAACGTAATTTAGTCTGGGTAATTCCAGCTTTAAAAAAACTGTAGACCTTCTTGAAAAGAATTCTCGTATCCATAGTACGATGTACGATGAATTTATTGATGTTGTTGCATGACTGCAGCAAATTTTAAAATAACAATGCACTATCAAGTATAGGTATATGTCCTTTTATCTTGATCACACAATATCACGCCATTGACTGGTTGTTATGCAATGTCAAACATAGCAGGTTTGTAATTCATTATACCTAAAATTCATTTACGCTTTCCTCAAACATTTAAAACCCAAAACCGTCCACTCTCTAAGGTAACAGTACCTATGGGCGACCGAGCTCTGCTTTGGTGAAAATAAAGAATGCACATTTAAGGGTGGATTCGACCAAACAGGAATAAATTTTATCCGCGGAATAAGAAAGTTTTACTTCTGACAGTTTTCGTATGAAGAAACGGTCAAAACTTCAAAATTTATTCGGAAGAGAAGTCTTATTCCGCGGATAAAATTTATTCCTGTTTGGTCGAATCTGATTCAAATCTGATTTTACCAAATTCTGATATCTTTTATCCGTGGAATAAAACTGAGATGTCAATTTTGAGATGACTGGTTTTGTATGCAGAAACTGTCAAAAATTCAAATTTATTCGGAAGGGAAGTTAGTATAGTTCATACTAATTCTATGCTGTCATGTCATTATTCTAAGGTAGTATCTTGTTCAAAACTTTGGGCAACCGGGCTCTGCTTGGTTGAAAATAGAGAAAACGAATTTTCCCAGATACGAGACCTAGTTATATCGATTTTTCGCCCCCTTAAACCCTGTATTGCAACTTTAATCGAAATCGTTAGAGCCGTTTTCGAGAACGTAATATACAAATATTGCTCATTTAATAGAATAGGATTTTCTTTTCTTCTTCATCATCACTGTAGGCTGTTCCTTCAGTCAGTTCTTCTAATAGTATGAATGCATATTAATTATTTTGACTGTGGGAACACATAGGGTACATTTAATCCCGGTTGTACGTTCCAGTGAGATATTTTCCTACCACACGGGCGAAGCCGCGGGCAAAAGCTAGTGTGGAATAAAAATATCGTTAACTCAGGCAGAGTTCTTGTTATAATTTAGCTCTTTAGCAATACTAGCATTTACCCGCAGTTTCACCCGCTTGGATGTCGGAAAATAACTCAAAAAACTACCCTATCTGTTAATCCAAAGTGGTTCAACCGTACTTGCGCCAATCCGTAACATACATCCAAACAAACAGACAAAACACAAATAAAACAAACAATTAATAAAACTTTATTTTCGGAATCAGACTCGATTCCAAACCTAGTAGCATTTTTTTTTTCTCAAAATTATTCAATGTAGGTATAGTTTTACTTCGTTACTATTTTACTGTATGATATAAATGTATTTAAAAGTCTCGCTTTGCAATTTCAAATGACATAAAATATGAATGCGTGCAATTGAACTGCAACAACCTAGGTGCCAATTAAAAACTAGCACGTACCTGAAATATTTTACGATTATGTCGAGTCTAACTTATGATGAATAATACCGATAGCAGTTTTTTTTTTAATTTAGCAGTTTTTTATCGTATTAGTCAGCTTCTTTGGTTATACATAGTTGACACAAGTGTGATGTGATATCGTGGGAACATGACTATGATCGTGGGAATACCGAGGCATTACCGAGTTAGGCTCGGGTGAATCGTAATCAATCGTTGGATAGTTATGCAAGCATATTATGAAGAATTGTACATAAATTATACAACGAAGCAACAGGAGTATGTAAGCATCGTAGCTGGTGGCGTTCTGTAGTTTCTGACTAATCACATGGGAAGAAGGCGTGACTTTATATACCTATCCAAACGATATTATAGGTATCCCGAAGTTGCCTCTTTGAGTTAAATGTTATATTTAAAACGATGATTTAGTCATAAGATAAGAGGACGGGGAGGACGGGGGGACGGGCTCGTTTAGAGGAGCTCGTGGCTACGTAATAACAGCCGCACGGGTCGATCCATCAGGTTAAGCTGCGCATGTCGTGGTTGGTCCGCGGATGGGTGACCATCGTTAAATACCGAGACTCCTCCGTGCTTCGGAAAGCACGTTAAGCCGTTGGTCCAGGGTGTCATTCGTGGATCTTTGACAGTCGTTACGAGTCGTCAGAAGCCCGAAAGTCTGACAACCAGTCTTACCAAGGGATATCGTATTACCCAGTTACTGGGTTGTGGAGGTCAGATAGGCAGTCGCTCCATGTAAAATACTGGTATTCAGCTGTATCCGGTTAGACTGGAAGCCGACCCCAACATGATTGGGAAAAGGCTAGGCAGAATGAATGAGGTGATTTAGTCATAAGATTGAAGTAAATAACTATTATGAATTGAATTAAAATTTTTATTTCATCAGCCGTATTGGAATTCAAATACTAATTACTAAACAATAATACTCTACTAACGTAATACCCTTGTTAAAACAAATCCTCCTAGCATAAAATCACGTCTTTTATGAATCGGTCCCGTAGGTACTGAATAAGACCGATTTCTTCCTTCATATAAAATAGGTACAGTACGATACAACTTAGATGTACTATAGACCAAATTCGTAAAACCGATGACATCCGAACTGAATGCGCCTTCAAGATCACCAATCTAAAATGATCTTGCAAACGCAATAACTTTTAAAGTCATATAACCGAATACATTCGTAAAATTGATGCGTAGATTTTATCGATGCTTCATCTAAGTTGTGTCGTACTGTATGATAGCAAAAACAAAACACTGCATCTAGTGTGTGTTATAGATTGGATGGGTTGATTTGGATTGCTTAATAAATGCTCGGTTTTTTCTGCTCGGTTTGGTTGGTGGTAGCTGGGCTTGTTCTAAGTCCGCCTGGCTAGCTACCACCATCTTATCTAAGTCTGTCGCCATATCAACAATGTTAACAGCATTGTGGTGTTTCGGCAGTTAGAGATAAGATAGCCAGCTCCTCTGTGGTTGAGGATTCCGGGTGAAGCTCGCTTCCACCTTCGGCCTGATCATCACTTACCATCAGGTGAGATTCAGGCCAAGAGATTCCCCGTCGTGATAAAAAAGAAAAAGCTTCCCTTGGCGGGAGATGGATAAATCCCTCTGTCCATTCGTGGCTGTCGTAAAAGGCGGTTCAGTTTAATAGCCGACAATGGAAGGAATGGGATCATGCTCTTACGAAACCGAATACCTAGTAAATCACATTAAGTGACGAATGAATCAAAATATGCCTTTGTTTAATTAAGTGAAATTCCTTTTTTTAATACGTGTTTAATCTACGACGCTAAATGACTCATTTCATTTGATGACACATGAACAAATACGGAAATGAGAGTGTGACCAACCAGCGCCCTTAAAAATATTTTCAATATGCATTAAACAATATTATAACATTTTAATAAGAATAACTATGCATTTTTCTAATTTTCATACAATATCTAAGCAAGTGCTTTTTTATTTCAGGTAGCTACAGCAAAAATGTTCTACAAGTTATAACCAGCACCAAATTAAAAACATAATGGACATTTCATTACGAAGATTCTGTAAATTATATACAATCGTCCTTCTTGTTTTCATTGCTGAGGCAAAGGGCAGTCATAGCAATGGTGGGTATTTTAACAACTATACACCACATTTGAAATTAGAAAACAATTAATGTAGGATTATTATTAGCATGCTCAATCTACATAATTCAGATTTTTGTTACTTCATAATAAAATATAAAATTGCAGATACGTCACATGAGCGTCGACAATCTCGTGTCACCGGCAGAATAGTAAAACTTTACTCAGGCACAAGACCTGAACCCATCTTGTGTGCCGGTGAAGGTTTTCAAGCGGATCCTCGCGACTGCGCAGTATTCTACCGCTGCATGAAGTCAGGAAGTGGCAAATATACAGTTTTCAGGGTAAGGAGATTAACTTTGAAACTGAGGCTCTGGCATAATCGTTGTAAACTCGTAACCGTGTGTTCAAGTATACTTACAAAATTTATTTCATTACAGTTTCAATGTGGACCTGGTACTGTTTACGATCCTGAAACCGAAGTCTGTAATCATCCTCGAAGTACAAAACGCTCAGAATGTGGTGGTCTATCACCGCTATCAGCTGCAGCAGTGGATCGATTAAACAATAATGAAATTGAAGGAACACAGAATGAGATACCATCTCCAATAACAAACAAACCCATACGTATAGAAAGTACAACCGTCCCAAAGGCTACATTCACAACTGTTTATCCTTGGACAGCACCTAGCTCCACAATTCTGGCTCACTCTTCAACAAAACGTCAAACACCAGAAGTTTCCACGGTATTCACTAGTTCGTTTCCATGGGGATCAACGATGGGTCACACTAACGTGGACTACACAGTAAATCCATTGATCTTACCACAAAACACAGTAACTCAGAATCAACAACATACGATGATATCCAAAACAACTTCTTCTCCAACTATACCTCAATCGAATTCCCGAAATAATATTTGTACCTCAGACGGATTCATGGGTGACAGCGAGAATTGTCGGAAGTTTTATAGATGCGTGGCTAATCAAAGGGGAACCTACACGAGGTTCGAGTTTTCGTGTAGCGAATCAACGGTTTGGGATGATGACTCACAGAGCTGTAATCATGCTTGGGCAGTAAAAAGAAGTAGATGCAGTAGAAGTAACCAGGACAGCCAATTCACAACGAACGCAGAAATTCCTCAAAAAGACAGCCCTACAGACAAAACTATTCAACAACAGCTGCAAGTAAGTTTTGGCTCAAAAGTTACCCAGACCCAAACACAAATAAGTAACGGATCAGTAATACAAAACCAAACTCAAATAAACTATGGTGATCGCTTAAATCAAAATAAAGGCATAAAAGCTAAACAAAACCAGACTCAAATAAGTCATGGATCCGCGGTTAGCCAGACGCAGACTCAAATTGATTATAGTGATAAAGGCGTACAAACCCAATTACAAATCGATCATTCGCAGCAGGCAAGTCAAACGCAGATACAGGTTCATGAATCAACAACAGCGAGACCATTAACGTCAACAGCTGCTTCAACGAGCCATGTCGGTACACAGGAAGGTAACAGATGTGAAAGGTCAGGTTTTATGGGAGATACAAACGACTGCAAGAAGTTCTATCGATGTGTTGACAATGGCAGAGGTGGGTACACTAAATTCGAATTTTCATGTGGTGAAGGAACCGTTTGGGATCAAAGTATTGAAGCCTGTAACCATGCTTGGGCTGTCAAAGATTGTGGAGGAAAAGGTTCTGCAGACACATCAAGTACTACGCAAGCAGCTATAAGTACTCCTTACTCTACACAAAATTATTACACTACAGTATCAACTGATAATCATCATACGACCTCGGAACTTATTGATATGGAAGATAACGAAGACAGTGGTTACGGTCATCAAAATCAGAACCCCACTACATTTTCTTCAACGACTTCGAGCTCAACAACATGGAGTTCAACAACTTGGAGCTCAACAACAAACTCGGCCTCCAATGGGAGTTGCCAATCTAGTGGGTTTATTGGTGATGCAAATGACTGCAAAATATTTTATAGGTGTGTCGAAAACGGTAAAGGTAGCTTTACAAAATATGAGTTTAAATGCGGTGAAGGTACTGTTTGGGATCCTGATTTAGAAGCATGTAACCACGCTTGGGCCGTAAAAAGATGTGGCGGTAATGCATCTCCAGATATTAATAATGTAGGAACAACGACCGAACAACAAAATACGCTTTCCACTGCCCATACGCAAAGTCCTATAGTTACTCCGCTACCTACTGAATCGGCTGCAACCCAAAATGATGACTATGATTCTGGTTATGGATCTGCTAACAATGATTTCACTTCATCGACGACGACTACGACTAAAAAACCACAAAACCAAGAACCTAGTGTGGGTACTGTTTGCACATCAAATGGCTTTATGGGAGATAAAAATGATTGTAAAAAGTTTTACAGATGCGTGGATAACGGAAACGGAGGCTATACTCGTTATGAATTTACTTGCGGTGAGGGAACAGTATGGGATTCCAAGATCGGAGCTTGTAATCATGCCTGGGCAGTGGAAAAATGTGGTGGATCATCAGTTGACCATCAAGAAACTACTACTCAAGCTAAGCCCACTACCATTGATGAAGTCATCGACAGTAGTTCAACAGAGGGTTCCCAAAGTACCAGTTCATCTACACTTCTGCCAAGCTCCACATCCAGTACTTCATCTATAACAGAATCTGTATCTATGAGTAGTAATAACTGCACAAAGAGCGGTTTTATGGGCGATCAAAAGGACTGTAAAAAGTTCTATAGATGCGTAGATAATGGAAAAGGATCCTTTACAAAATACGACTTCTCTTGTGGTGAAGGAACCGTATGGGATCAAAAAATCGAAGCTTGTAATCATGCATGGGCAGTAGAAAAGTGTGGTGGTACTGCCGATTCTTCTACAAGTCACCATGAAACTACTACTCAATATCATCCTACCATGAGTGATGAAATTGATAATGGCTATCCTTCCAACATAGATACGGGTTCCGACATAACTACACAAAGCACAACGACTTATTCTACAACTGAAAGTTCAAAAGAACCAAGTGAAGGCAACAATTGTATAAACAGTGGTTTTATTGGAGACAAAAACGATTGCAAAAAGTTCTATCGTTGCGTCAATGATGGCAATGGCAAATATATTCGGTACGAATTTAGCTGTGGTGAAGGTACATTATGGGATCAAAGTATTGAAGCATGTAATCATGCTTGGGCGGTCAAAAATTGTGGTAAAACTGGTAACAATACAGCGCACCCATCGAGCGAAAGCCCGACACAAGGTATTTTAACTACGGAAACTGAGGATCAAGGATATCCTCAAAGTACTGAAAAAACAAGCACTTCGACGGTCAGCAGTTATCCAGATGGCGAAAAAGGTGAAGCGTGTTCCAAAGAAGGTTTCATGGGTGATGAAAGAAATTGTAAAAAGTTTTACAGATGTGTTGACAATGGCAGTGGTGGTTTCACTAAGTATGATTTCACGTGTGGTGAAGGTACCTATTGGAGTCAGGAAATATTATCATGTGATCATACAACATCTGATAAAACTTGCGGTGAAAAGGAAAGTGGTTCTAATACTCAAACCTCTCAACCAGAACATAATGAGATTTATACGGAAGCAACTAGTATGTCTAGCTCGTCAACGGAAGGAAACGTAAATGAACATCAAACCCAACAAACACCTGCTTCCTCTGGAACATGCACATCAGAAGGATTTCATGGCGATAAAAATGATTGTAAAAAGTTTTATCGATGTGTAGATAATGGAAAGGGAGGTTACACTAAATATGATTTCACTTGTGGAGATGGAACTGTTTGGGATCAAGATATACAAGCATGTAATCATGAATCGAGCAACAAAAAATGTTCAACTAGTTCCCCACCAATCGCTCCAACGACAGAAGACCAGGAAAAACCTGGAAATGATATTTCCATGACCACAACTTTACAAATCCAACATTCAACAGAGAAAACGGAGACTTCATCTACCTCTACCTCTAGTAGTAATCAATGTTCATCTGAGGGATTTTTTGCAGATCCGAATGATTGCAAGAAATTCATTAGATGCGTGAGTAACGATAAGGGAGGATATACAAAATACGAATTCACTTGTGGTGAAGGTACAATTTGGGTTCAAGATATACAAGCATGTGATCATGATACTGGTGATACTATTTGCAGTTCTCAAACAACGACTAAACCTTTAGTAACAGAAGAACACCAACAAACAACTGAAAAGAATGAAGTTGGTACTTCTACATCAGAACCCCAGACTATAGATAAACAAGAAGATGAATATGATAACGGAAATTCCGGGAAGCCTTCCGAACCAGGAAGCGGCGTTTGCTCATCAGAAGGGTTTTACGGAAATGAGAATGATTGCAGGCAATTCTATAGGTGTGTGGATAACGGTCAAGGGGGATACACGAAATATGATTTTACATGTGGAGATGGCACGGCATGGGACTCTGAAATCCAAAATTGTAATCATATAGATCAAGTCAAAACTTGTAATGGAGCTAGTGAAACACAGCCTGTAATGCACGACGAAGATAATAATCCATCCACAGAATCTTCTAGTACAGCATCTTTTAGTACGACATCTTCTGGTACAACGTCTTCTGGTGCAGCATCATCTAGTACAACGTCATCCAGTACAACAGCTTCTGGATCTAATCAAGAAACAAGCTCAGGCAATAAAGATACGTGTGATAGTGAAGGTTACTTTGGAAATTCGCAAGACTGCAAAAAGTTTTATAGATGCGTGGACAATGGAAAAGGAGGCTACACGAAGTATGACTATACTTGTGGCGATGGTACTATATGGGATCAGGATGTTACTACTTGTAATCATCCACAAGATGTTGTTAACCCTTCTTGTAATGAAAATCAAGACGGAAGTACTACATCAACGACCGCGTCTAGTTCATCATCTAGTGGTGAGTCTTCATCAACCAGTGAGGTCTCATCATCCAGTGATTCCTCATCATCAACGTCATCGTCATCTCAAACTACAGAAAGTTCCCAAGGTTCATCTAATTGCTCTCAAGAAGAAAGCTCTAAAAAACCAGCAAATCAAAATATTACTTGTGATAAAGCAGGTTATTTTGCAAATCCTAACGACTGTAAGAAATTTTATAGATGCGTAGACTGGGATGGCGATGGTAAACGATTCTCTGTATTCCACTTTGATTGTGGTGAAGGTACGATATGGGATCCAGCTGTTGAAACATGTAATCATGAAGAGTCAGTATATCCACCTCGAGATTGTAGTGGTTCCCAATCGCAAAGTGAAAATCAACCAGCAACTGAAGGGACTACTACAACACAGCAAGAAACAACAAGTTCGCAAGAAAGTACTTCCACCCAAAGTATATCCACGACACAATCCAGTACTGAACAAACCACACAGTCAACCACTTCTGAACCAACGACTACTCAACAGTCGACTAGTACCGAGAAAACAACAACACAGCAATCCACAACTTCTGAACAAACAACTACACAAAAATCAACTACTTCAGAACAGACGACTCAACAGTCTACCACCTCAGAACAAACCACTCAACAATCTACTACTTCAGAACAAACCACTCAACAATCGACTACTTCTGAACAAACAACAAAACAACCTCCTTCTTCTGAGCAAACAACGACTCAACAGTCTACAAGTTCGGAGCAAACAACAACACAACAATCTACAACTTCAGAGCAAACCACCACACAACAATCCACGACATCTAAACAGACAACTACGCAACAATCGACAACATCAGAACCAACAACAACGGAACAATCGACGACATCAGAACAACCCACGACACAACAATCGACAACATCAGAACCAATAACAACGGAACAATCGACGACATCAGAAAAAACCACGACACAGCAATCAACCACTTCCGAACAAACAACTCAAGAGCCTACCACTTCTGAACAAACGACTCAGGCGTCTTCAACTACGGAACAGTCTACAACTTCAGAGCAAACTACAACAGAAGAATCTACAACTAGTGAATCTACGACAGAACAATCTACTTCGACCACTGAATCGTCCACAACCGAGCAAAGCACGACCCAACAATCAACTACCACTGAACAATCCGAGCAAAGTACAACAGAAGAATCCACAAGTAGTGAAGGAACGACTACTGAACAATCCACTACACAGCAGTCGACAACAGAACAAAGCACCGAAAGCTCAACAACAGAAAGTGGTACTGATGAAAGTACATCAGAAAAGAAATGTCCAGAGACCGATGAAAACCAATCATTGTTTGTATGCCTAGCATCATTTAAAAGACATCCCAAATACTGCAACTTATTCTACCAATGTGATGAAGACGACGACACTCATGACGTTAAAATTGCAGTATTCACTTGTCCCAACAACACTATTTATGATGAAAGTCAAACTCGTTGCGTTGAAGAAAGCAAAACCGACAAAAAGTGTGATGGAAAAATAGCACAAAAGCGGAGATTTAAAAGATTGGACAGAAATTACAAAGAACCTGTAAGTATGACTTTATTTGCATAATAGTTCTAAATTATTGTTCTTTATTAGTGAAAATCAAAATGCTCATGAATTTTTTATCTTTCAGCTTGTGGTAACCAAAGAAAGTCACGCATGCCCAAGTGCGGGCTACTTTTCGTTTGAAAAAGACAGTGAATGCTCACCAGCCTTCCTTAAATGTAAAACCGATAAAACAAATAAGATAAGAGGTCTTGTGTATCAATGTCCAGCGGACTACGTTTACTGGTCAATTAGTAAAAGATGTGAGCCAATGAATAGAGTTAAAGACTGCAAACGTTCACAAAACAACTGGACAGGAAGATGGGAGATACCAATAGAAAGAAGAAATGTAGCACCATCTTAGAAGGCCGAGTGTTGTAAAATTAGGCTCTATGAAAATAAGCCCTGGCATTTCTTTGTGATACTTACATACTGTGCAATTGTGCAATATGTATTAAATATGTAGTAAAGTAAAATAAGTATAAATAAGTATTTGAACATTTTAATGAGCAAGAGATTAAATAACAATATTAGGTGAGTAATTTCCACACATATCAACAATGTAAAAATAGTAACAACTCTACTACAGAGCTGCAGTTTGCAAAAAGAAAAGTGTTATCAACTCGTGAACATTTCTACCTACTTCTTTAGGCTTGTTTATGTGGTGGTATTAATGTTCTTTTCTGAAAGTCACACTGGATTTGTATTTTTTTTCTGACAAAATGAATCTATCATAACTTTTTCTAAATTATTACGATTTACGAAATATCTAGTCTATTATAATATTTTCTCTACAAACAATACTTGCTGCCATATATTAAGAAGAATTAAAACTTGTGAACCAAATATTGTGAACTATTTAGAAAAGCAATATTTGAATCACGACTTCATTAGTAATTAAGTGATGTAATTAAACGAGCAAGTAAATAAATTATTAGCAAAATAATGTTGTTTTTCTTCACAACCAACTCTAGAATACAATACCGAAAGAAAAATACTTATAAAATAAACATTAATATCATCCTCCTACCCTTATCGTAATATATTTGAAGCCAGTGTGCTCCACGCCCTAAAGAAAAACAATACATAAAATGAAATTAAATAATTTAATACACATTCCTAAAATAAGTAACAATAATTAAAGTTAATACAGTTAAAGTAAAATCAAATCAATACCCATACACGAAGACAAAAGTCCTTTACAAAATATTGTCAGTTCAGCAATAATAAAATCTGTTACACTTTCTTCCTCGCTATGATGAACTGCATTACTAAATATAGTACCTAAGAAGGCATGGCACGCTGTATCAGTTGCTATAATTTTCCCTCTTAAATCAATTGTTAGTCGATTTTTCTCCAAATTGTCATCTGTATCTTTACTGGGGTTTACTGTGATAGATTTAGTATATTCAGATTTATTATAAATGCCTGCCGCTGAAATGATGACGGGTCTGTAGGTATCAGCTATTTTTTTTTCAACGGTATCCAGAGACTGAGTTGACATGGAACTTTTAACATCCTTAGATTGAGGTACTTCTATTACACGCCTGCGTGTTCTGTTAGTTGTCACTGCTTCTGTAGGGCTTTGTTTAACTTTAAGTTTATTGTGAAATATGAATTCTAAAAATAAAGGTAGGAGACTCAACTTTGTGATATTCTGACTGCCATCTAAAGCAATGGCCGATTCAGTACTATTATTCACCTCAAAACGATGTCTTGTTTCTTTGGTGTTGCCTTCACTTGAGGAATTTATATGAGGTCGAATTTGTGTTAGATTAAACGGCTCAGTATTCTTTTCTGATTCTTTTTCGACTGTGGTGTCTGTTACCGTAGCTACGTAGCGTTCACTTCTTGTTACAATCGAAGATTTTATGTTTTCTGCCTCAGTAAGAGTTTGCTTGGAAAAAGCATTAATAGGATCATCTTCATTTTCCAAAGCATTAATTATGTCCCGAATATTATTTAATTTTCTTTCTTTCTTTGCTGTTGTGTTGGGTTTGTTCATAATTTTAAACTCACTGTTAGATTTATTAATGTCTGCATACTTGCTAAGTAGTTTGTGTAATTTCTCTTTATAAACAGTATGCTGTGTTCTAGGGGTTAAAATAATAGGATCAAAAGCTATACCTCCTTTATCCCAAATAGACACAGAGCGCGCTAAGAATTCAATAAGATGATGAGGCAGGGTCTTCCAATACTTTCTTAGAGGAGAGTTTTCCATGTAGGCCGATAGAGTTACATATTCAATAGCAATGTTAGATTTTGATGGTTCTATTTTGGAGTCTTTTTTCCATAGTGAATTCATAGCTATTTCATTATTTTCTTCAGCACTCAACCAACCTAAGTTTGTGTCGTTAGCCACTACGATAAAATGATATTTTATGTTATCATATTTATTCGATATTTCTTTAATGTAAGGCATGTATTTATTCAAGTCTATCTCTTCATATTGTTTGACAAAAACATGCATAAATACGTCAGGTAAAGTTTTGGTTGGTGATTTGTCGTTTGTATTAGTTAATATCAGACTTGCAGGCTTTGGGTTAGCAGTCGGTAACATAGCAAATGCAAACAGGCTGTTATAAACTATGAACGTCGTAAGACTAATCATTCCGATTCCTATCCACCAGTACGCAAGAAAAGATGACCAGTGATCTGTAAAGACAAAAAATATAATGTAGATTATGTATGGTAGATTGGTTGCTGACCAAGTTTATAAAAAGTTTTAGAAACTACGTAAAAATTGAGCATACATTTCTTGTGCCTGATCAAAAGCAAGGTGGGGTATTAGGGACCACGGTCTACATAAAATACCATAAAACATTGGAATGCGTACCTGGCCAACGCGTTATAATTGAAGCTGCTCCCTTCAGGTTGGGTCTGGCTCGACCCCTATAGCTCGAAGGTCGCAGCCTCCGATGATATCGAGGACTGAAATGTTCGTCTTCCGAAATCTCTTCACATAGCAATGGATGCTGCTCCTTGTAGTACTCACTCATCACTTGCCATTGGTTCTACTATTAACAAAAACAGAATAGAAATCGTACTGTTCTAATACGAAATCGGCGAACTAATCACAGCAAATTGAAATTACAAGATGTTTAATAATAATTTGAGAAATTCACAAATGACGTTTGTTGTGAATTTGATCACTCGAAAATTTTAAGGGCCTAATACAGTTTTTGGGTTTACGAAAGAGACTTTACTAAATTTAAAAGTAAAATAATAAGGTATCATTTTATTTGAGTGTTGTCTTGTGCAGTTGAGTGTGCAGTATAAGAGAGGCTTGAGATTTTTCGATTCTGTCAGGACGACCACAAATGCTAAACTATTTTTAAACACATAACATAACATCACGCCTGTATTCCCCGAAGGGTTAGGCAGAGTTGTGTATCATTATATTATTATTATTATGTATAAACTAATTAAATCTTTTCTTTCATCATATAGAAATAATCAAGGCAAATAACGTACTCGACCAGTCTCTTAAACAGAATCGTTTGCTGACAAAATTACGATAAAAACGATTACGATTTTTAAGGTAGGTCGTTCACACACGTACAGGAGGAACATGTCCATTTCTACTAGTAACTTGCACAAAGCCATTCAAAAGGGAAGCACTTTATCAGCTTGATAAATTGATACTAACTAGCACATGGAGATGTTTCATCGCAGCCCTTACATAATGCACGTTATTTTTTGCAACATCGGTTATTTTTTTTGCTGAAAACTGTAGCACCCTTTTGTATGTACCTTTTGATTAATTTTCGTTTGAGTTGCATGATAATCAAAGTTTGTTATCACAAAAATGTTATATATGTAAACACCTACCGTCATTTGCGTTTCCTGGGGAAAATCACTTGTTTTAATCGTTTTGAGTTGTCAAATATGATGTTGTTTTAATCACTGATGCGCGTGTTCCGTCCCAGCTCTCGGTGAATTACATTTAACTGAATATGCACGTAAGTTCCTATAATATACATGACGGTGGCACGTTTACATTTTCCGCCATAATTTTGTTGATTCAACATCGGATTCGTCTCACGTACATTCGCCTTGCAGTTACGATTGTTACTGAATTTTGCCGACTTTGCACTTGTGAAGGTGATTTATGACATTGTTATGAATATCTTCTGGTATTGTTCTTTATGAACAAAAGTCCTGTTTCGGCATATGTTTGTGATAGAGCTACATTGCAATAGTGGCCTATAAAACTAAGTGTTAAAATAAAAAACCAAGCTATCTTTTCTCGCATTTGGCGTATTCAACCTTCATCATCATCATCGATTTACTTTGCGGGGTAACAGGACCACGTCAATATATCTATGAAAACATCATATACGTAAGAAAAAAAAACATCTTTTTAGTATAAGAGGACCGATTCCTTCACAATTAAAAAATGCCTGTAAATGGTTTAATTGAAATAAATGGTTTGTGTTTGGCCCCGGGCCTACACACGCAACACATGCAGTGGTTTTCGGTACCTAAGAGAGTGTAATACCAGAAAATTTCGGCCCCATCGGCCATGCGTTTTGGATGCGAAAAGCATGTGGTGACACTAATAGGCCTATGTGCAGTAGTGGACGTGTTTCGGTTGAAATTAAGATTTTGTTAAATCAATCTTTCTTTGACCAACGAGTATTTACGCACTCATATAAAATAAACTAAACACAAAAATACAAACAAAATTGAATGACGTTTATTTCAAAATTGGAATGTCTACAAAATTTGTTGCAAATGTCGTTCTCCCGGCTTCAAATTTTCACATACGTTGATAAATCGGAGTTTTAAATTAATTAACCTTAACTAATAGGTATTCTATAGCAGAGGCTAACGTAAGTATTTTGGTTTAATTTTATATCAAAATAAAATTTCCTAATAAAATGCTTATGCGTAAATATGGTTATAAACTCTAGTTTTGTAACTGGAGTTTTTATGAAAGCCAAATTCCTTCGGGAATGCTTTACGATCTTGATCAAACGATAGGAACGGATCAGGAACAACTAAAGGATTTCGTCTGTGCCAAACCACTTATGAGTTTCAACTGTCACTAACGAGACACAATAGATTTTTTGCTGTTATCGTCTTCAAAAGGCAAATCGACACTTGAGCGGTTTGAGCTACCAGTAAAATTAATACATCACTTACAGGACAATATGGTGGAGCGTGCTCCACAGACAAAACGTGATGAACAGTATCCACTACTAAAGGTAGATGGAGGTGGTGGGGATGGCGGAGTTCATCAACAACCATCGCCGACACTCGTCACACCCGGCTGGGGGGTCGCTTGCCCCCCTAAACAATCCTGGATTGTCCGCTGGCCTGGTTTGAATTCCCATGATTTCTATGTTCTTATTCGGCTGCTATTATATATATTCAACTATAGGTTTACGCACATAACACTGGAACGTAGAAATCCTCCAACATTACTTTCGTATAGTTTGTATGAACCATCGCACACAGCCGGTGCTGCTGCAATAAGCATCTAACTATATTTAACTCGGCAAAATTTCGCCGTTTTTTTTTTTAGTTCTTATTCTTGTTCATGAGCTATCTGAATAACAAAAAATATTTTGGCTAGGTCTTAAGGTGGAGGCGTGAAAGTTGATTCGCTTTCGTTATGATCAATGTCGAATATTACAATTATTTTCGGACACACATCTCACACTGTAAAGGCAGTTAAGGCTGGTTTTCATGCGTGAAACACTCATTTGAGTTTGTCAACCGCGGTGCCTAACTAAACTATCTACAGCGAGGGCAATAAATGACTGGTACTATCACGAATCATACTTGCAGAAGGATTTGTGATCGCAGTTTGTTATGTTGCTAGAGATGCTATTACGCTTAGGTCTAGCACCCTAGTGACATTATACGATACCAGAATGTAAACACTCTATTGGGCTGGCTGCTGGCTGCTGTTATTCTAGACTTTCAAATTCACATTCACAATGACTACATCCTTCCTACCGGCGTATACCGGCTGTTTATGATAGTATATCACTACTCTTACCAAAGGGTCAATGTTTAAACACAATGATTGTGGTACTGGTGTGAATACTTATTACTTACATTTACTCTTTTTTTAGAATACATCTCGGCATGCTGGATGACTTTGATCTTGCTGGGAATATCCTTCCTCGTGTTTTATTCATTGGGCATGGAGGCATATCGAAGAAAGCCTATTTTGATCATAAAATGTAACTCTACTAACCCCGCAAGCGATGTCTACTATCACAACATCATTCAACGAGGCAGCTCTGCTCCTTTCATGCTTTATGCAGATTATCTCTCGGACGTAGCTGCACAATATCCTTCACTCCATTTCCACGTATTATTTCTGGTGGATGACTCGCTACATACTGCATTCCGAGGTCCGAGGCATGCAAGATTCATCAATAAACTGATTCCTTACTCTGCTGGCAATGTATATCCTTTCTCTAAAATTGATGATAACAGTAACCGAGATATTGCCGACTTTGAAACAAGATATCAAAACGTAAACGTTACCATTATGCCCTTAAGCAAGTACATGGCGATGACACCTTTGAAGTATAAGTGGAGGTCCATACCACTTGCATTCATAACGTTTTACGCCAGAGTTTTCTCAGTCTGGCAAAATGGAGGAGTGGCCATGGACTTGAATAATTTTAACAACAATTATAATAATCGCAAATGCGCAGATCGTAGGATTTCTGCTATTTTGAAACAACATAATGATGGTATTAAAATTGAAGAATACACGAATGCTCTAAACAAAATTGACCGTGAGGAAGAAAATGAATTTTTCGCTATATTCTATGGTTTAATGCATCAAATTTTGAACGAGACAAGAACATTCCTATCAAAAAGCTTTCCTTTTCCTCAAATTACTACCGAGAAAGCTGTGTCTCAAAACGAACCTTTGATTCGTACAAACAGAAACAAACGGGACGTTTCTACGCCGATAAACGATAACAATAATAATTCTGAAACCATTTCTAATATTTATGTACAAACTATAAATGCGACAAACGATACAGATTTGAAGAAGAATGAATATCAAACTCTGCCCAACTCTGACGTCAATCTAGAGAGATTAAAACTTACTATAAATGATGCTTTTAAAGCTTTACAAATTAATAATGGGATTAATAAAACGGAGGGATTCAATAGATCTGAAGTTCAAACTGAAATTGTCAATAAATCCGAGACTCCTCAAGTAGTTCTGTTTTACGATTTTTCAGTGTTTTCCGATGGTGTTGCCCCTTACCTGTTGCCTGAACCGTTAATTCGCACCGATTATAGACAAAATGCGAAAATCTCTGAGTTTGGAAAAACTGCAAAATACGGAAATAATGGGGCTCATCTCCTCTCTATTGACTCTGAAGGAATGTTTGTGTCAGCTTCTTCGAAAATGCATCCATTTTTAGGACATTTGATCACTGCCGGTTGTCAACGTATGCATCCTAAATTCGCCATTCAAGATACCCTTGTAACACAATGCTCCGGAATATTCAAGGAAGACACCTACTGCAACAATATTTATTTACTTTAGTTTTAATTTCTTGTTTTCGTTAATGTTTATTAGTATTCTTCTATTTATTGTATTTTCAATTGTTTCACTCAGCAAGCATGGAAAAATGTACTCATTTAGATAATTTTAGTATTAAAATGTTCTTAATTTAACACAAGATATTGTTTTAATTGTACATAATTATATGTACACCGGACACACCGGGAACCAAGCTTAGTTTGTTTAGCTTTGCTCAGTTAGCTACCGCGTTTTTTCATACTTCGGTTCATAGTTCGCGGTCAGAACCGAGGTATGCAAACGCGTATCTACATCATCAATGAATTTGCGTTAAGGGAGTTGGGTAATAAACTCATTTCATTTAAGTATTTAGCGCCAAGTTTATTAATTTACCTACCCACGTCTGTAAATGCGATAATCGCCATTTTCGGTTATTCCTTGTTCAGCCTATTGAACAGCCACCCGATAGGTACTCGGAAACGTGTGTTCATCTCTCCACCCCAAACGGGGGGGTGGATAATCGGAAATCGCTTTTCATTTCTCTCGGGAAAGTAATGTTGTTTGTTTGACACACACACACACAAAAACACGCAATATTCATCATAAGGCTGCGTTTCCACCAGAGAAGAGCGGGGATGCGTAGCGAGGGATGTCCGTAAAATTTACCAATATAAAAACGCTAGCTTAGTTCAAGGTATTACAATGAAGCGATGGTATTGGCTAGTTTCACACACATCCCTCGCTACGCATATCACATCTCTGGTGGAAACGCAGCCTAACACTATTCAATGTGTGTTCAAAATCACCGGTCATAATTGTTTTTTTTATTGTAATGATGTGCGAAAGCGATTATGCCAAATGATATTTTTTTTCTATTGAGTCGTGTAATATCGATACTTGGAAATTGACATACCTAATATTGTTAAATGCATACCCTTATCAAACGCGAGCTTGCGGAGGAGTTAACAAAAAAGTAAGATACGTTCCTAGGTCATTTTGGGTCGTAGATTTCAAAAATACACACAAAAGAGGGGTTAGTGGGGGGGAAGTACCCTTTTTTTGGTGGGAAGTATATATCCCGTCGTCTGTTCTCTCTTGTAAAAAAGTGTGGACTATAACTCCCAGTGTCCACTATGACATCAATATTTTAAAACACTAGCTAGTTGCCCTGGCTTCACTTGTGAATTAAATTTTAACGTTAAAAAATTACATAGATCCTATTTTTTTTATAAAGG
Source organism: Eupsilia transversa (assembly GCA_914767815.1). Lineage (NCBI taxonomy): Eukaryota > Metazoa > Arthropoda > Insecta > Lepidoptera > Noctuidae > Eupsilia > Eupsilia transversa. Next base: position 8,716,050 of record OU611880.1, read on the forward strand.
AGGTAAAAGTAGTCATCAATGCAAGTTTCTTTTACTAAGGAAAGAACTCGGAAATTGAAAAATGAATGACTTCACCATACGTTTTCAGTTGAGTAGCTCTAGCTAGAGTTGAATTTGTAGTAGCAAGTTACTTGTATCGGTGAGTATTTTTCGGCAGTCGGGTAACCAATAAAATAAATTATTTTATTAGAAGTTTTTTATTCACATTGTTTGAAATTATACTTATTATTGAAACTAGTTGTCTAATTATCTGATAATGAAATAACGAACTAATAAGTTGTTGACATCATGCACCTGACGTTTCTTGGTAAAAATGAAGTGAGTGAGTACCATTAACTATACAGACTTCGACCTGCTTACTTTGCTACTTCGAGAATTTCCTAATGGTAAAACTAAAACCCAATAACACTACCCCAAGATCACTCGGCAGTCACGGTCAAAAAGACAGTCCAAAAGAATTTATAACATTAACGACCCTTCAGCTGAAATTATGCGACCGAAATTCGGCCAGGCTCGTAGCGCCGCGCGTCGCGTAGCCGTAGCACCGTAGCACTATGCAATATAGCACCCACGTAGCATTACCGTAGCTTAAATATTATTTTTGGGAAGGAAAAGAAAGAGAATTGTAGGTACAGTCACGAGCATTGATAAATACTTGATGGTGTTACGAACATAGTATTATCGAAACCATACTAATTTAAAAAAAATCTAGGTGTAGGGAAGTTATTCTCAGGGTGTGTGTTGGGGCTATTCAATAAGCGAATGCACGTTATCAGTGAAAGGTTTAATGAAAACACGGTTTGAAAATACATAAACGGCACAAACAGGTAATAATAGATTAATTTAACACGAGCGTTTCGCGAGCGTGGCACACGCCCTCGCGTTCATTCGTCCACACTCGATGTCGGTTAGCGGGGGGGCGCGGGGGTGTCGTCTCCCGTTGCCGCGCTTTAGGGCAAGTCGTACACAAACGTTAAGGGTCCGCTACATAGGTCTTTTAACAAAGTAGCAATTATTGTTTCACCAGAATGCTGCTTAATACAAAAGAGGTTCAATGACAGATTACCATATTCTTTGAACTCTTTTGATACTCAACTTGACAGTTTGACTTACACAATGTTATAAAAATTACCGTTCATTATGTTAAGAATACAAATAAAGCCACTGCTAGACTACAAATATTTACGATGAAGCTTCCGTTTAACATAGTTTTGGGTCCTTTATTAAAACCTTACCTCGGACGTACAAGAATATTTTGCCATCACTCAACATTTAGCATGAGCATTTACTACACCTACATTTATGGAGTACTTGGATTTGTAAGGTTTATGTTGTACAAGCCATATGCCCGATGGAATTTCCCATCGGCAGAAATGACGGACTTCCATACGGACTATAATCCCCTACTTAACCCCTTAAGGGGAAGAATTTTCAAAAATTCTTCCTTTATGCTCTAAAAGAACTCTTGCGCAAAATTTTATTCTTCTAGACTCAGCGGCTTAGGCTAAGCGTTGTCTGTCAGTGAATAAATTTAAGATTATTAAGTAGATTTCATGTTACTCAACATGTAAGTAACTTATGTATTGATTAGCGAAGATTTTATTTCTATTTAAACCTATTGCAGATCATAAGTGCAAATCATTTGAGGAAACATCTGGGAGAATCACCCGAACGCTTTGTGCCATCAGACACAGAAGTTCGAGCTGATCGAAACTTCATGCTTGTTCACGATTTGAAAATCATCGGCACATCCATGGGATTGGTGCAATATGCCTGTCTGATAGTCGGATGCATGACGGTACATATTTAAAAAAATTAAATTAAATCTTTATTAGATGGCGCAAGAAAAGATTGCCTACCTGGAACAGCTTTGGGGAGGTGCCCAGCACAGGTAACAGGTCAACTCCCAATATATCACGCCCATTTCCCCGAAGTGTAAGGCAGTGGTGTAGGTTAGGTTAGGTTAGTACATTAAACCCACATTACACCCACATTTCGACCAATAGGGGTAAGCAGGTGATGTACAGATAGATGTGAAAGTATATTTCATAAAACAGGAGCGGACTCATTTTATATGTAAGGTACCTCAAAACTAACATATTAAGATTTATCTGACTCTATTTTTTAATGTACATACAGCCAGGGGCTTATGCGCTTATGTGTACCTACAGTAGGCTAAGCCGCACGTCAGTCACAAAAACCAGTATAAGTTGGCCTCTTATTGAAACTCCGCACTGCGCTAGCCTAGCTCCAGGGCGAAGTGTGTGTGTGATTAACTAATGTTATTTAACCGTTGCAGGAAAATCCATCTCTATTTATTCCACATCTCACTGGTCAGTTACTGATTGTCACTGTGAAGATTCTCAATGCTCTGCTGCTGTTTATTCCTATCAACACTAAGGCTATGAGCAAGCTCAGCCACAAAATACCCGCCATCATCCTGATGACGTTCAACTGGCTTCAGGAGTTCTGTGTATTTCGACAATTCCTGTGTATATGTGACTTATGATTATGAGTACCTACCTATAAAATTATTTATACGCATTAATTAAAATGTTTTTGTAAACATGTAAACATAAATGCTTCATTTCAGTTGTTTTTTTATGATACCTACTTGCTGAAAAATGCCATTCGTTGTGATTTGTTGTCTGTTGGTCGAAGATCGCTTGTATTCGATTGGTACTTAGGTAGGTACCTACCACAAAGGCAGCACCATTCTCTTAAAAGTTCGTCCAGCTTAGAACACTGTAATACCTCTGTGGGTTTGTCAAGCTTGATGCTTATGGTAGGCCTATCTTTATCGCTGAGCATTGTAGCGCTCAGCTTACTTTAATAGAGAAAAATATCCAGTATTAATCGATTTGATTGTTTATCGAAAGCTCTAGTAAGTGAAGTGCACGAGAGCAAGCCATCGACCTCGGAAGAATAACAGGCGTGTTCGTTACTCTAGCAGGAAAATCTCTTCTAGCATGAAATGAGACTTTATTTCTCTCTATGGTCACACATTACAGGCAGGAGACTCTCTTAACTATTTATTAGCAATAAAAAGGAGTTTTCAACAAATAAACACAACATTAGTCGTCACTGACGACCCTACTTGTGTTTTGGGTATTATAAACATAATATAACATCACGCCTGTATACAATGAAGGGTTAGGTAGAGGTGTACCTATACCTACCTAGTACCTACATCTACATTTCGCCAATTATGTTAAGTCCCATATAATAGGGGGCGAGCCTATTGCCATCAACCAGGTACTTTAGACTCCGGCTGCTACTGAGAAATTCCTGATGGAAAACCCAATAACACTTTGACCAACCAGGGAATCGAACCCAGGACCTCGTGCTCAGAGCGGTAGCGCTTGCGCCCACTAAACCAACGAGAACATTAGGTACGATAAAATCGTATAGAAAACTTGTTTTATTAAAAATAATTTATTTAGACATTGACCATTGACAATGACAATGCAATAAATATTTCATACGCCATCCGGCTGTCATTTACCAATTCATACTTTTAAATGCGCTGCATTATGTAATAACGTTTAATAACCTCCATTTGGCGTGAAAATTCGTGTGGTTACTCATGGAATGTACCTTCATTAGAATAGATTTTTCGTGACAACTACCAGGATGTTTTACAGTGATTGAAATGAAAAAGCATGGAAACGGAAAGTAATGCTTTCTTGAATCAGCTTCGGCTCAAGCATGAGAATCACGCGAATGTTGTAAGTATACTAACTTTAGAAATGTTCTTGCTTACATCGTGTTTGTTTACTCGTAGTAAGTGGGATAATGGAACTACTCTTGGATGTTGGACGGAACTTTGATGGTCAGCAGATTTATAGCTGTAGACCATCAAATCTTTCTAGCTGCTTGGGGCAAATATCAGGAGTGTATGGCAGCAGTCTACCCTTAATCATAAAATGTATAGCAACATCACGCCTGTTTTCTAGAAGGGTAGGGCAGAGATATAGTTACCTATAGTAACATTCACATTTCTCCTGTTCTCTTGTCCTCATGATTAAGTTCCATGTAATAGGGGGCCTGTTGCCATCAACCGGGCACAAATCAGACTATCATGACATAATGAAAATGTCCCAAAATGCCTGTGAAAAAAACCGCGACAACACTGATGATTACAACGATTTCCAACTCTATATTATTTTGCTGTATAAATAAATACTGTGTAGTAAAGTGTTTCTTTTGCTTTTCCAATTTACTTTAGACATTGGTAGAATGAACGACATCGGCTTTGCTTGCGATAATTAGAAAAAGAATGGAATTTAAGTTACTCATTTCTCTAGCCCAGAATATTTTGCAGCTAACTCACATCAGCGGCGAGAATTCGGAAGGCCTTAAAATAAAGTTGCGAGCGTTGTTAGTCGCGCTTCTTGGCGTGTCCATGTCGGCATGCGCCTTTGCGTCCCAGCCGGTCGAACTGGAGTTGGACGACGATGAGGTCGCACAGAAACTCAACAATGTCAGCTTCGCTAGGAGGTACCACATACCTTTTCATATAAATTTGTTATTTCGATAGTACTGTAGAAACCAACTAGCGAAGTCTTTACCAAAGTGGGTTTGGTGGATTGATTGATTTTGTGTAGGAAGTCTTGTCAAGGAATAATAAGTTATATTCGACTCACGGTCAGGTATGTATAAAGTGTATGGTTCCTCCAGTCCAGAGTAGAGGCACACGGTTCCCCCACACAATTTTGTTTGGAAGGTGCAATGGGTAAGTTATTAAGTTCACACAAAGTTAGTAAACAAAGTCATGCAAGCACACAAGCACAATGATTAAATACCTACCCAGTAGCAAGAACATACAACACGCCAATCAACGCGTTAATCAATCACGTTGTTGCACTAGACTCTAGTGCATCCAAATCCATTAAGACGTGGTCTAGTGACTAGACCACCACCATGACTTTGACCTAACTTAGTTATAGGGCCTTTTCCTCTCGGTAGTGGGGTTTCCTATCCTATAACAGCATAATCAGCCTATAATTATCCCACTGGGTACACAGGCGTCCTCTTGGTGAGAGGGAGTGGGCTGTAATCCACAATGCGAGCCCATTGCGGTTTGGTAGATGTCACCGTTTGTTGCCCATGTTACTACCAATCTTACTACCAGTAGTAATACCGTTAATTTGATTACCCTTCCTACTACTCCAGTATTGAGTTGTTAGAAGGGAAAAATTAAAAAGCCCGTGTTACTACCGTAAATACCTACTTTATAAAAAAACTAATTTCATTTCTAAACTAATTAATTTTTTCTATAACTTGAACATAAAACAATTTACTTCTAAAATAAAAGGAAAATCAGCGCAATTTCTCGAGGGCGTAGCCTAGGCACTGAGATTTCTATATTTAAATTGCGCTGATTTTTAACCGACTTCGCAAAAAGGAGAAGGTTATCAATTGGGTTGTTTTTTTTTTTTTTGTTTATGTTTTTTACCTCAGAACTCCGTCATTTATGAACTGATTTAGAAAATTATTTTTTATTTGAAACGGTATACTTCCCAGGTGGTCCCATTGTCATCAAGTCAGGATCTGATCATGGGATCCTGGAGAAATCGAGGGAACTCTTCAAATATTATAGGCACACCTATAGCAATTTGGGTATTTTTTATAGTAAATCGTGCATTTGCTCTCGAAAAGCACCATTTGGTGAAGTAGAACTGATGATGAATACCACAGATGGCCACGGGAACAACTCAATAATAATAAATGGTATTTCACGGGTTGCGATTCGATTACTTTAATATGGTTACCAAGCAATTTATGCTAGTCACAATGCATAATTGCATAGTATTATGGTGATACCAGGAGAACTCCTCAAAAATTAACGTCCCTGCATCGAAAAAAACAATATTTAACTTAGATAAATTAGAAACCGACCCACTAAAAAGACATAAAAACTTTTTTTCAAAAAAATACAACCGCCTTACAAAAAGACACTACAAAGTGAAAAATAGCTTTAATTTCGGAAGTCAGTGGCAAATAAAGAAACTACAAAACCAAAGACACCGACTACCGTAATTAAAGTTATTTTTCAGTTTGTAGTGTCTTTTTGGAATGCGGTTGTATTTTTTCCTTTTTTTATTTTATTTTAGAAGTAAATTGTTTTATGTTTAAGTTATATAGAAAAAATAAATTAGTTTAGAAATGAAATTAGTTTTTTTATAAAGTAGGTATTTACGGTAGTAACACGGGCTTTTTAATTTTTCCCTTCTAACAACTCAATACTGGAGTAGTAGGAAGGGTAATCAAATTAACGGTATTACTACTGGTAGTAAGATTGGTAGTAATATGGGCAACAAACGGATGTCACATGCCTTCGAATTTTTAGTTCTAGGACATGCTGGTTTCCTCACGATGTTTTTCCTTCACCGTTTTGAGAGGAGTGGTAATTAAATAATTAACACACAGTAAAGCACCTGTCAGGATTTGAACCTCGACTTACGACGACTCGTAAGTCACGGCCATTATCACTGGGTTACCGTTCCTATCTTATAATATAAAATTATATATAATTATACCTCCATGCGAGCGAAGCCGCGGACAAAAGCTAGTTAACAATAAATTAACCACCGGATGTCGCCTGTAAATATAAGCGAGTTGCTTCTTGCGTTGCTGTTGCTGCACGATTGCTCAGCTATTTGTTTGATGGTTCATCTTCAAGCCCTACAAAGCGCTAGTTGAAAGTTTTCGAGAAACCAATTAATAATGTTTCATGTCCCAATTCATGTTACAGAATTACAAAACCAACAATTCGACTTGTGATGGGTTATGGGAAACTCAGTGCATTTGTCACCGCAACAACTTCATTGCTTTTATTAGTCGCTGTTATGTCTAAGGTATGTATTAAAATTTTATATTTGTTGGACTCTCACTGGCCCCTGTTACTTACTAGGCCTCCGCATACGAAAAACCCCCGCATTTGAGTCGCCCCACGTTGTGTTTTGGAGACATCAGACTTCACCACAAATACCTAATGTAGTAAAACCCACGGTTGTAAATAGTGAGTTTAGGGAGTGATCACACTTATCGACGCTGAATCTGATTAAGCCGGAACTATATCACCACACTTGTAAAGTTCGACGCGGTGTTGAGACGCGTCATTGAAATTGAAACGAGGCATAGGTATGACTTCTTCTTTATTTCGCTTTTATTGCATGGACATAAAGCTCTTTCTGACCTGCTCATGCGACACGATTTCGCGTCTATAGGTGTGTCAATCCTTTAAGGACAACAACATTTTTTTAAATTATAATTTTACTTGTTCGTTTTGAAGAACCATCACATGTGTGAAGTTGATCCCGTTAATTTAATTCAACTATGTATTTCTGCCGAAGCAATCCTGGTGGCGTCGAGGAGCTCGTTGGTTGGCAGCCCCAGCGCTTCTGGTCGCTGCTTTAGAGACAGCATCGGATGCCAGTGATGCCATGCTTGCAGCAGTGCTCCGCGGCTCGGCTGATCCGGGCCGGGTCGTTGCTCAGACCGCCGCCGCTGTTCTGCTCATCACCGTTGAGATTCTTGTCTGGTAGGTTATAGAATCAGTAGGTCTCTTATGTAAATCTCACCGTAAATATGTAGGTGAAGTAAGCTACTAGTTGGGACGTCAGTTCACTTCTCACACCGCTTCTAACTTCTTCTTCAGGTGGGCCTGACGCTAGGGGTTGACCGTTGACGACTCACTTCAAACTAACTTCACTCACTCACTCAACAATAGTTTCCACCGTGAATTTTGTACAGAATAGCACTACTTAGGCCTGTGTTCACCAACATTCAAACCACCGGTTAGGTATTAAACAGTTGGTTTATGTCAAGTTTCCTAAGGAAATTTTAAATATAGAACTGATTAAATATGTAAACAGTTGATTTAAATGTTGGTGAACATAGGCCTTAGGTACTGTGTAGGATAATCACGATATTGCCGTGAACTTGACTTGTCATATTTTACAGTTTAAACTTATCTTAACTGTGTCGTTTGTTTCTAAACTTGAATTCAGAATTTTAAATGTTTTGATAAAGTATCAAGTTTCGGAAACACAAACTCAATAACAAAGTTCAAATTCTATTGTAACCTTACCTACTGAAGATATTATGACATGGTATGATGACACGTAAAATATGGTGAAGTGCCTACCTAGAGTTGAGTAATAAATATAAGAATGGTATCTAATAATTATCCCAGACTTTGAATTCAGGTGAAAACATGGCAGCTAAGTCACAAACTAGCCTTGTCAAGACTGCATTGTTTGTCTTTGGGTTGCGCAACTGTGATTGCGAGCATGGTGTCCTGGGTTCGATACCCGGGTCGGGCAAAGTGTTATTGGGAATCCGGATTTGTGAACAGTTCATTCCAGTTGTATCTACTTATTACGGAATAATAGCTGTCCGTGAACCTATCCCAAGTCAATTCATAAGGCGGATGAATCATCAGGTAGCTATGTAGGTAGTGTAGGTACTAATCAATCATATTATTTGCTACAGGTACTTCATAGCGAAATTTTTCGAGTATAATCCACCCCCGTCGGCTGAGGAACGAGAAAAAGAAAATATGATACGACCAATGCCGGAATAAAGTAAAATGTATCATCTTTCACACAAATATCATTATTTTTTATTTATAAATCGCCTATCTAAAACAACTTTTACAAGTCTTTTCTTTAAAACTCATGAAACTTTTATGGTTTGAATAGACATTCAGACAATAGCATGAAAGGGATTTTAACATTTAATAAAAAAAAGAATTAATGATAGGTAATAATTACTCCACCGCCGTATCTCTACGCTGAAGTGGTGGTGGGGCTTGCGCGCTCCTACGTACCTACTCTAGGTCTGTGCTGGTAAAGTTTACTTTGGAGAAAACAGGTCTAGAGAGAGGAGCCCGACCGAGAGAGATACAGAAACCCGCAGGGCAGCATGTGGCGAGGCTGTTTGGCACGGACCCTATCTCCCAGGAGAAATCTTGCGCCTCATCTATAGCTTGCATTTATTGACCGGTCAGAGTGAACACTGACAAGGAACAGCTTCCTCCACAAGCGCCTCAGGACATGTTGCCTCCTTGTTGCTACGATACTATTTATGTACTAGCGACAGTTTTCGGGGTCTTGAGTGTGCAGGCCACCCGAGCTTTAGCTAAAGCTAAAACGGCTGAACGGATTTGGATGAAATTTGGCACATGGGTAGACCATTACCTAGGTTAGGATATAGGATACTTTTTATTCCAGGAGTAAGTTCCCGTGGGAAATTTCCAACCACGGGCGAAGTCGCGGGAAAAAGCTAGTTGTAAATGAAACATTGGTCAGGCAGGGGACTGGTTGCCAAGAACTATGGAAAGACCTACTCTTTCCATAGTTCTTGGCAACCAGTCCACTTTAGACACCCAAAACACAGTTCAGTTTTTTTTTTAAATAGGTATCCTGCAATATTTAGGGGCTGTCAGTGGGTACACTTCCTAATAATTGCAAACAGGGATAATCGGTTGGTGCCTCCTTCCATTAAAAATGTGTAACGACCCTCTGCGAGTTGGCTTCGACGCCTTCTTTGGTAAGCCATCCGAAGGTCTGAGACCCCAGGGTCCCGAGTTATGTCAAATGAAAATAATAATTAGGTTTAAAGTAATTTTGAAAATAAACGTGCAAAACCGGTCAAGTGCGTGTCGGACCACGCATGTTTCCGTAGCTGGGATGAATTTTTCCCACGAACAAACTTAACATTGTAGTTGAAAAACATGTTCTCCCCATACGAAATGTATGGGAGAACATGTTTTTGCAACTGCAAATGTAAGTTGGTCGAACTTGTAGAGCCTACTTAGCTGTGATAGTTTTCCTTTTAATTTCGTTATATAGACTACTGCTGTGACTTTTTCCAAATAACCAGAACTAACCATTTAGCTGGCAGGGGGGGGGACACTTGACTAATAAAAATTAGAGAAAAGAAAGAAAGAAAAATAGGTTTATTTTTCACAGAAACACGTGCATACATGCATACAGGAAGATGGGTAGGTAATCAGAAGACAAAAAAAAGTATAAAAAATGTCTGAGATGACTTTTTTGCCGTAGTTGGGTTTTAGTTTTTATAATTTTATTTTTATTTAAATGAGTTTGGGGTAATATTGTATATATTTTTGAAATGTGCTAATTAAGCCCTTTCATTTGATACCCAGCATGGCACCATTAAAAACACTTTTTTTTTTAGTTCATGACTTTCTGTCCTCTAGAGGGGCCATATTCAATTTAATGTGACGTCACATAGCCTATTATAACCAGCGGACGACCGAGACGCTTCCAACGATACCCCATTTGTCAAATTATTTTGAGTAGTTTAGAAGTTATGAGGGAACACATGAACATACATACCATACATACATACTTACTTACATACCGGCCAAAAGCATAACCCTCCTTTTTGCTTCGCCATAGTCGGGTAAAAAACAGATGTAGGTACGAGCATAAAACAGACAGAGTCGCCAGTTGCACGTCATGACTGTGACAAGAAGGCTTCCACTCAGCATGATGCTGATTTTCAGTGGTCACCCGAAAAAGACGTTAAATTTCAATACTCAAAGACGTCGACGTTTTTAATTTTTGAATTGTTTCCATATTTTTATTACGGATGCTTTTAACGTGCATGTCTTTTTACATTGTTCTCACATGTATAATTTCAACATGAATGATGTAACAAATATTTTGTAACATATATTGTGATTTAAAAGAGTGTCCGTGGAGTTTCTTGCCCGTTCTTCTCCATAGGAACCTACTACGCTTTGGAATGGGCAACTAGCTCCATTTTTCTGACTGACCGACCCCTTGACAATTCAAAAGTACCTGTAATTGGTTTATTTGAAATAAATGCTTTGAGTTTGAGTTAAAGCTTAATATTTCACAAACAGAATGATGATAGGTGCACCAGCTTCAAGTTTCTTTGTTGCTGGAACATGTTGCTCGTAAACTTGCATGCAGTGTAATGTGTGAGCAACATGTTAGTAGCAACATGGATGTAGGGTAGTAACTCAAGAAACGTGTTGTTCAGGTTGTAAGAGAAACAATGTATTCTGTAAATAAAATGAATTATAATATATTATTATGAAGACATTACGGTAGAAAGCATAGAACTTACAACTATTATTTTATTGTCTACATTTCACGATAATCATACGTATTAAAAAAAAATATGTAGAAGCACAAGTTGGTCAGCTTACTTATGTTTATTTATCTTGAATCGCCACCACGGGCGAGCCATTTTCGATTTTAAAGTAGTACGTTTATTAACCCAAAGTTAATTGTAACTTTGGGTAAATAAACGAATATGGATATTGATCCAGCTATACATTTCCAGCATAAGCGAATCTTGCATTGTATAGGATTTCCTTACAATGAGAGGTTAGCTTATAAAGGGAATGTATGGCTTGTGTACCAACTTAAAAAATATTTGAATAATTTGATTTGAAGAACATTTTGGATAGCTTAGTTATAGCAGCTAAGAAGACATATTATCCAAATTTAAAAAAAAACTTATTACGCAAACAAATACAAAAAAAAAATGGTTTTAAAATACTGATGCTTGACTACATAAAATAAATGCAAAAGAAATAATTACAACTAATATTCAGGTAAAAAATAAATATGCTAAAATAAAATAAGCGCATTATCGTTAAGACCTACTTAAAATCATGCTTCAATTCATCAATAGGGACGCGACTAATATCACTTTTTATTGCGATCATAGTCTGCGTATAGCCTTAGGCTATAGCAGTAAGTACGACGTAAGGATTACACTCCACTCAGGCGGAGCGATCATTAATTGACTATTAGGCTCTTCTCCGCTCAACATTCATGGGACCCTTCTCTTATTCATGTAAGGAGAGGGTCCCTTATGAATGTTGAGCGGTGAAGAGTAATTCCGTGGAGTGTCAGCCTGTTTGACTATCTCAATCGTTTTAGTCTCGTTATCTCTAACGTATTACAGTCCTTTCAAAAGTTATTTTATCTGTGACAGCAGCAAATCAATAGCAACTTTATAGTAACGAAAATAATGATTACTGTGATTTCCAAACCAAATTTCCAATGACTGCAACCCAACAGCTACTTTATTGTAACTACAATAAAGATCACAGTGCTTTTGAGCGATGCAAAATCAGAAGTAAAAAAATATGAAAGAACTGTAATCCCACGTATTGCCACTTGCCTTCTTTTATGAAAAGGAATTCACATTATAAACGTATGTTACATTAAATAAAAAATACTTTTATCTAAACTAAGGCACTTTTAAGATTGTCAATTTTCTCTTTTTTACGTAACTTCTGAAATACCTATTTCATTTAGGTACTTATATCTCAATTCATTGTATGAATTTATTATCTGAACTCTTCCCAACTATGTTGGAGGTTGAATTCAGTTTTAAGTTAGTTAATTAAAAGTAAAAATGTTATGTGTTACTCCTACTCATAGTACAGGTGCCAGGGCTACACAGATTGGGCACGCCACAATTGCGGAGATAAGTCCCCTCTTTGAGGAGTGGCTAGAGAGACGCCACGGCGTCCTCACCTTCCGCCTGACGCAGGTCCTCACCGGACACGGTTGCTTCAGGAGTTTCCTGTTCCGGAGGAGGTCTACCCGGCTTGGGCAGAGCACCGCCGTGTCCTCGTGGAGGCGATCGGCGGTGGAGATCTCTCGGGTCCGGCCCTGGTCCAGGCCATGGTTCGGAGCGATAGGGCATAGTAAGCCGTCACCTGCTTCTGCGAAGCAGTCATGCTCGCAAAGGAGGAGGCGGGGCGCTCTAGGGAGAGGCAAAATAGAATCCCTGGCTGATGAATCCCGGCCACCGAAAGCACGGGCTTGCAGGCGGTGAGCAAAGGGTAGCTCGCCCCCGATAAGGACCAGGCCCGGGTCGACGGCTCGTTGTGTTCCACGCGCGCCTCAAAGAGATGTCAGCACCAATGGCGGGGCCCACTAGGGCCGATGCCTGCCGGGGTTGCGGAAAAGTCCGAAAGGGATACCGTGGCCCCTGGCCACACAGGCAACTGAAGGAACACGGGTGGGTTTTAGTCAGTAGGAGTCTGACACGCCCAGAGCGGGAGAAATTATTTGATGATTTCCCACCCAAAAAAAAAAAAGGGCTACACAGATGTTTGTGTCTTGAATTTAAAATAAAGAACTTATTAAAAAATACGCATAAAAGTGAATACGTAGGTAAATTATTAGGTATCTTACTTATTTTTACAAAATGTTATACCCTTACATTTTACACAAGTGTATTGTTCTCTAACGCGTTGACGATCACACCACTTAATAATTTCCGTTTTCAATGAAAGAACCATACAATCGTCTACAGTTCGCGTTACCGTAATATAATCGTCAAATCTATCCATTACATAAAGAGAAACCCTGATCATTATATCTTCATCTGGATTTATAGCATTTAAACGGCGAACCTCATATTTACTTAAAGTTGCTATGATTTTAAAACATAGGTCCATAAACATATCGCATTTTTCTTGCGAATAGTTTTGAAGCCAATTTTCAAAGTTATCTACCGAGGTTTGTTTCACAAGGATTGTATGGGGCCCAACCACAAGCTCTTGTCCGACTCGTAGTGTGTTGAAACCGCTAAGATAATTCCTCATGTAATCATCCCCCTCGTCCCAAGTTCTGTTACGAGAATATTTATCTCTCTTCAATTTTGCAAAGAAATCCATTACTTTTTCCTTCAGTTTCAATAATGTTTCTCTGTTAATTCTACCATCACGTATGTATGATTTAAGGGCAGCCATGAACACACTGTCCTTTTCATCATCAGTAATTTTTGACTTTAAATACTGGAATACAAAAAATACCAACCGCCTCTTCCAGTCAGGCACAATGGAATTAATGAAGTCTAATTCTGAGGGTATTAATAAAATTATAAGTTCAGTACAGACTAACAAAAACCCATCATGTAATACTTCACTCAAGTGCGATAGTAAATCTATAATGAAATCTTGATCAGCCGCGCTCAGATGCATAATAAATGCCGAAATTTTGATAATCTCTTCAGGGCGAATTTTACATAATACTAACTCTTTCACTGGTACTTTCGAGGAGCCGGCCACCTGGTCGGATGAATATATTCTTGTAGGAGCATTCTTAGTGGTCACCTTCGCAGGTCCATATCTTGCAAGAAGTTTATTGCGGCCCTCCGGTCCCATCCGATACATTTTATTAATATTACCTCTGTGTTGATTGTTTATTAACACTTTGCCATCAGAAGCCAATGATACCCTTACTTTATTTTTGTTGAATGATTTATTCATAGACTTTAATTTTCCGAAAAATTCATCTTTATTTTCAATAGTTTTGAGAGCTCTTATAACATCAGTGTTGCCATCAATAGTACCTCTTACTCTTCGGGTTTCAGCAGTCACTTTATCGAATATTTTCCTGAAAGTTAAGATTGAAATACTATTAGGTGAGCTGTCAATATTGTCAATCTAGTATCAAGTGAGATGACTGTATACTTCAAGCATACTTCACCTAAGTTTTCACGGTGAGGTTTTTACAGTACAGACCGGTCCGTTATCGTGATTTTGGGGTTAAGCAACTTTGGTAGAAAACGTTAATACAAATAAAAACAAACGTATGTACCGTCGAACAAGCTATATGGTATACAGTTAGTTAACTTGCAACTTTTAAACAATGTTTTATGTGTGCTGAGTATTCAATTCTTTTACATCACTGTCTTACGAATGCCATGGTAGATTAAAAAGTTAAGCAAAAATCTCTCCGTGAAAACTTAAGCGAAGTGAGTTTGAAGTGAGCTGTCAATTGTGTCATCAGGTGGGGTGACAGCTCAATTCAAGCACACTTCACCAAAGTTTTCGGGGTGAGATTTTTAAAGAACAGAGCGGCAGAAACTATTAGGTCTCTTACCTTTTATTGTTACTGGACAATGAATCTCTGATTTCATTGATTTTGTTAGCTTGCGCATCTTTAACGATTTCTTGTGCGGTCTGGTTAGACATCACACCAATCCCAAGGAACAGGGCAGATGTGGTGAACTGGAATACTTCAACAGTTGTTGGTGTCTCTCCGTACTTAACGAACTGAAAATTTAAGAAAATTATAGCAGTTATTTGACCGCTAATTAAGAAGAAATTAAATTATTAGATTTTATTGAATTGAATTGATTTCAATTAGAAACTATATTATTTTGAACAATGTTACTTAATTACTTAGCCTATTGCTAAGTAGTTACGTTTTTAAAATCATAATTCGTTGCAGAGTAGTGAAAAGATGAATATTTATGCCTGTATACTGAACTCTTTTGCTGACTGTACTAAGTACGTACCTTGTAAATCATATCGCCCAAGCCGTTGGCAACTCCTATGAAACCAGTTGCAAGATTAGTAAACTTTAAAAAGTCCAATGCGCTCATTAGGATCTGTAAAATAAATTGCTATTGGTATTAAGTCCGCATAATAATATGTAGCTTCAGCATGCGATTTTGTCTGCTTGGAAAACAACTGAACCATAAAACATATCATATGGCACTCCTCGGCAATAGTGTAGCTTTCTATCAGTGAAATAATATTTGTATACGGATCAGTAGTTCCAGACCTCTTACAAACAAACAAACATTTCCACATTATTACATATTACTTTAGATTGATTAATTAACTTAGATGTATTGGGTATGGATGGGACAGTTTCATGCGTCATTCCAAAAAGCGGGTACTTTCATGAAATTATAGATTACATCGTTACCTTGACATTTCTGCCGGACGTAGCAGCCCAAGTTAATAATTTTCCTGCTGTAGTGAAGGACAAACCGACGGTGGATATCATTATATTTATCCAACTAGAGCGGGCTTCCATGTTCTCTAAACCGATACTCTGAAACAGAAATATAAACTTGTTGATACTCATCAACAGAGTCAGCCCCGGTTACGGCCTCGAGCGATACGACTTGGACGCAACTTGCGTCAAGCAACACGCGCAAGCGTCCGCGGTTTTCGTCAGTGACAGCGGAAGTCGCGTCGTGGTGACTCGTGGCCTTCTCTAAACAAATTCTTTAATTTGCTTCTTCCGCAGTTGCTGTTCCAAGACGCGTTTCACTTGAGCGTATGAGAGCTACACGCTCAAGCGATTAAACTTAATTTGTACTGAATTGTGGTGACAAAATTCAAAAAAATCATTCCTGGACAAGTAGACGGGCAAACGGGTAGACGGACGGTACGGCGTTGGCTTAGTAATAGGGTTGGTCATGCGCACCAACATTTGTTGTTATAATCTGGTTAGGTTTCCTACCGTTTAGCCAAGATAGAGCAGCACTGACACGGACAAATAGTAAACGTATAAAGGATTCATTTTCCCGTTTAACGTCGGAACCCTGAAAACGTAGAGATTTTTTTTGAGGTTTTTTGTATGGGGCGACCACATTTGCGTTTGGGATTTTTATTATTATTATTTCCCATGATTGCGGCCATAGTTACACTCAAGGTCTGAAGCTCTCGCTCAAACTGAAGCGGATCCCGCGCGGGGATTTGCTTAGCTTGAAGTTAGTTGACACAATTGGCACGAGCGCATTTTTACACGGATCCGGCATGGTTTATATTATTCTCTGAAATCTATGTATATTTAATATATTTAACTCCCTATGACAGACAGACAGACGGTGTAGACATAGCAACACACGTTGATTCTCGTTATCACCCTAAGGGTACGTAAAAATAAATACTCATACCTGTTCGTGTTGAGCTCTATCAACTAGGGTTGCGATCGATCGTCCGATGCTGTATATTCCGGAGACTGATGCCACGCCTACGGCTGTCGTGATCATCACCGGCGCCACGACAGGGGTCGCGAACGCCGCTCCCACGACAGCTACCAAAGCTCCCACATTCGCCACTGTAAAAGCCGAATTTCCGAGATGCCACTAAAGAATTAAATAATAATTACCCCCCCGACCCTATTATTGTTCCACTGCTTGGCCAAGGCTTTTTCTCATACAGAGTTGGCATGAGCATTACAGATAGTGCCATCCACGAAGACGCGCCCCACTCTGCGATTACCGTACTGCAAGCTGTACTTTAGTACGGAGCGGAGTGGAGTGGGGCGGGTCTTCGTGGACGGCACTATCTATAATCACCAAGCTTGCTCGAGACGACCTAACGAATTAGCAACTCAGGCTGGTTCGAGGCGGCGCGGGATGATTTCTTGGAATTATTTGGGGGAGGCCTTTGCAGAGCAGTGGGATAATATGTGTTTAAAAAAAAAAGCAACTTCAGAGCACGAGTCATGTAACTCTTATATCATTGTAATAATAAGGTGGGTATAAATTGGAATGATTGACGCGTACTTGTGAACTGCTACTTGTTTACTGACGTTTCGTTAATAGTGCGACGGGTCTATTCTATGTCCAGTCAAACAAGAGGTACCTACCTACACTTCTCAGGTCGCTTGCAACTACTGTACACCAATGCTGTCAGTGTGCTTACAATGATGGCACTGTAGAATAGCTTGTGACGCATGCAACTTTTACTACTTTTACGTATGAATAACATAACATCATGCCTATATTCCCCGAAGGGTTAGACAGAGGTGTACCTATAATAGTACACTCACATTTCGCCAGTTATGTTTAAGTCACATGTTATAGGGGCGAGCCTATTGCCAATAATCGGGCACAAATCCAGACTCTGGGCTGCTACTGAAAAACCTCCCCTACACGTAAAGTGGGGATGAGTTTTTTTCCTCGTCTTTCCCATGGTGTGTGGTGTCGTTGGAAATGTGGTTCAAAAATATAGCTGGTGTGTGGAAAGCATTTTTAGATTCTTGGATCCGTTTGCCAAATATTTTTCTTCAGCTATTAAGCTTTAAAATGCTAATTTTTCTTCCAGCTAAATGGTTGTTTTTGGATATGGAACTCTCAAATACCTGTGCTTACGTTGTCAGCGACATTAATCACCTGCGCAGCAGGACCCAGCTCTGGTGAAGCCTGAACGGTCAAATTCACTAGCGGCATTTCTCCCTTCTGTAAACAACAACAATAATTACCAAATAACTTGCTTTACCTCGTGGCCAGGCTATATGCTCAAGTGACATAATTATGTCTGAAGACAGCGATTGCGTTCAAAACAAATGAAATAAGTTGCTTAGAGCATGCTTCGAGCTTATTGCGAAGTGATGGATGGAAACTGAGGATGCGTGCTCGGGTCGCTTAATCGGTCGATGGCACGTTGCATTTTTTCATAATTGATTTCTGCAGTAAACCATAATGAAAAAATGCAACCTGCCACGTTGCGTCGTCGTAACGTGTTTATGTGTTTGAGCCCGGCTGTGATTGATGTATCCACGACTTTAACTGATTAACATCCAGGATGCCAAGCCATGCATGTATTAAGATTGCATGTGTTTTGAGAACTATAGAAAAAATAAAAAAAACTTGCGGTATTTGATCATGCAGTTCTCATGGTTAGAATTTACTTACTTATAATATCATTGGTTGGACTGAATGAACTTTGGCGATTTGATAGGTCCTCCGCAAAATAACCTTCAAAATCGCCAAATCTCTTTCTATTCCTGAATTTAGCAGGCTCGTGATGGTATTTTCAATTATTATTTTTTTGCCAGTATATTTCTGCTTTTGTTGGGATTCTCTTCCGGTTATGTCTGAGATCTCTATCTTGCCCCATCGTCCTATAAACGACTTACTTACCGTAATAATCTTTCCTGTATATTCTCCATTTTGGGGAACCACCATCACACATTTCGGCAGTTTGTTTTCAGTCAGATAGTCCATCCAGGTTTCATATACTCTCGCATCGTGGTCTATGAATACTTTGCATCCCTTCACTGCAATTTAAATGACATAAAATGTAAACATGGTTTATTGGAATGAATTATCATCAAAATCCATTGTGTACCCACTTTAGAAGACCTAAGCGGTAACACAGATAGTCATGAAAAGCGACTCAGCTTTAAACTATTTATAGATTTCAAGTAAAGCATCCTTCTGTATTGGAAACTGGTTCTATAACCCTATTTGGCTATATTTTCGTGACTCACGTATAATTATTATTTTATTTTATGAAAGTAAACTCACCTTTGGGATTCAGTGATATACATTTTCTTATACTGAACACATGAAATACTAGAATATGGACAGATGCTCCTTTTTTCCTGTGAAGGTCGCACCAATAATCATTTGGAGTTATTTCGAAAAACTTTATTTCTCGACTTGGTATTACGCAGACGACTCGAAGGACGGAAATGATTAAATTTTCCCCGTTGTGTGAATATTTCGCTGAAAAAAGCAGTCGAGGTTAGTTCGTGAGAAGCTTTTATTTAACGTTCGTTTTACCTATAGGAATCAAATTCAAGTAGGTAACCAAAATTACTATGTAAAATTGAGGAAAATTGCATTTTTAACCGAAAAAGGAACAGGTTCCCAAATTGAGGTGTATAAATATTTTGTTTTAATGTGACCACGATCCGATTTTAACTATTCTTTTTTTATTGGATAGAGTACCTATAAGTCCGTCGAATTTGGCCCAATTAAGTTACTTACATAATTATATATAAACAGTTTAATAAAAAAACACTTTTATGTTTTTCTTCCGCCGTCGGTAATTTTTTTGTTAAAGATTTAATATTAGGTACTAGATTTGCAACGGATATCCGGCCAATATCCGGTATCCGGCCTAACCAGCCATTTTTTTACTATCCGGCGCACGGCCTGAATGTCATATTGTGCCGGATATCCGGGTAGACGGATACTTTGTCTTATTTTCATAATAAAATATAAATAATACTACTAATTTCGAAACTCAACCTGTTCCCGGTTATCCGGTATCTGGGGCGGCCAAGTCACTATCCGTTGCAACTCTATTAGGTACGCCACGCCGCGTGCTTAGGTACCTCTTTATACTAGACGAATCGCAGTTATCAATTTAATAGGTACCTACCTTGTTCTAGAATCTTGTCAAACACTTTCATACACGTGTCTTCGTCGCGGGCTTCATATCCTTGCAGCTTAAGTTCTGTATTATTACTTTTCACACAGTCCATCAAATTCCCCTCGTGGCTAGGCGGTCCACAAAGGGCCACGGCTACCTTTTGTAGAAGAAATCTTCTGTCTTTTTTCTCATACCTGCAAAATACAGGTGTAGGTACCATTGAATTGCACGTCATTATTCGATAGAACAAGGGTTAGCTCAAAATAAAGTAAGAAGAAAGGCAGAAAAATGGTTTATTGGTTGGCCGACAGACAAGCAAAATGCATGCCCAGTGAGAAATTAAAAACCGGCCAAGTGCGTGTCTAACCACGTAGGGTAAGTTGTCTCACATTGAACCAGGTAAATTTCAAAGTCTCATAGTGGGTTGGATTTTCAATCAATGCGTTTAATTTTTTGTGTATAGTTAGCATATTTATTTAGCTTCAATTTTGTAAAACATTAATTTCTCATATTCCTTTTAGTTTTAGTGTAAAACAGGTTTTTATGAAAAATGATTTTTGGTTCATTGAGTACTTCAGGTGGTACACATTTAACCAGGGTATCGTCCACATTGAGCCACCTTATTTACTATGTCTTCTTGTTCAATTTATAAGACATAATAATAATAAAAAACAGTTATAATAAAAATCAGCCATATATTTATTAAAGTCACTTAAAATCTTATGCAATTAAATATCTTCTTGTTCTGCGGTAAAAATTTAATTATTTTCATAATTCGGTACTAATCTCTTCTCGGCAAGATCCTCTGTATTGACGTCTAAGTTTTGTGCTACGTACCGTCGTAAGGCTGGGTAAGCAATATTGTAAGTTTTCGCTGCTTTTCTAATACTTTCACCTGATCTGTGGAGTTTGAGGGCCTTTAGCATGTTGGCAGCCGAATGCCCCCCTCTTTTTCTTATTAAAACTTTGTTTCGCGCCATTCTATAACAAATTAAAATAATTGTAAAAAATACACTCATTTAACGACTGGGATTTAAACAAAGAACCAATGGTTCAAAGTGTACCACCCTCAGGTGGCTCACTGTGAGACACACCACGTTTTGATAACTAACTTCAAAATTTTACCGGCAAATCAATCTCGTAAAAACACGAATTATAGCGCTTTTAATTGCTAAATAACCGTAGAAAACAGTGTATATATAAATAAACCGTTATCATTTAAACAAAAAAAGCTAAAAAAGATTGAAATTTGCAAAAAATACTCACTTTTTGAGTCGGTTTGCTTTCGAATGGTCCTCACACAACCACTTTGCACGCGATCGCCACGCAACTAGTGGGTAGGAACGGAACGTAAATACCTCTCTTTCACTCATATTAGCGCGGTTTAGCAACGTCACATTTTCGAGATTCGGCGGTGGTTAAATGTAGCTGCCTGGTTCACTGTGAGACACCCGACCCTACAGTAAAGGGTTCCTTCCGTACTTAGTTGGGATGAATTTATCCCAAAACAAACTTAACATTGTAGTTGAAAAACGCGTGTGTTGTATTGATATACGTCACGGTCAACAAATCCAAATAACAACGGCAAATGTCAGTTTGTAATCGCAAAAAAAAAAAAAATGATTTGATAAAACACAACGATTTACGTTATTTTTCCTTTATTTGTGCCGTGAAACCTTGCTTCTTACCAAATTTCATGATTCTAGGGCAAAGGGAAGCACCCTATAGGTTATGATATAATTAAGTATCCAAATTTATGTCGCATAAATGGCCGTATTTTTTATTGCGTTAAATTATAAGCTTGATTTTAGATCTCCAAGGGATCTTACGTATTTGATATTAATTTCAACTTGATACCTCCACGCGTTCCTGAGAAAAAGGGTCTTGACAGAGTGACAGACAGACAGACTGACGGACAACGAAGTGATCCTATAAGGGTTCCGTTTTTCCTTTTGAGGTACAGAACCCTAAAACAGAACTAAATCACAATTAAAATAGAGTTAGAATCTGAACCTTATTTCTAATGCATAATTATAATGTTCGTGAATGTGAGCAAATATTTCATACGAATATGAACTTAAAGTTATAAAAATAAAGTTCACATTTGCATGAGAGGCTTACTTTTTTACCAAAGTAAAGTCAATGTATGGTCTGTGGATCTTGCCCTTGCAGAGCGTGCAGTGACAGTTTTTTTTGTGTTTGCACTGTGTCTGTCGCTCACTGAGACCGCCAGATTATCTACAGTATTTACAGATTACAGGTTACAACAGGTTATTAAATAGGTAGGTACATTTGCAATTTGTTATCTGTAAAGTACTTAATATGATATCGTTTCTAGGTACATAAACGACTGAAGTAGTACCTAATTCATTGATTACAAACTGAAGTAGTGGAATTAGGTACCTAGCTACGAAACAGATAACTGTTTTACCAAGTACCGGATATCCGGCCATCTGATACCTACTATGCCGTACCATACGTACCTAAGCCGAATATTCAAAGAAAGCCTCACCTGGAGCGAGTGTGATGGAGAGACACGATGTACAAAAAAGGCATAATTAAAAAAAATGTGAGGTAGGTAATAATGAAGGGTAGGTCAAAGTATCTCTACATTACTATAGTCTATGATAAGTATTATACTTACAATTCCCAATCAACATCGCCAATTGTTTCAAAATACTCCTGTTGTATCTCGACCGCGGTCATGTCAAGACGTTTGTTTGGGTCTTCCATCTTGATTACAACTAAAAACAATCAAAAAGTAGTCAAATAATATAGAAAGAAAAGACGCTTATTAGGCACAGAACCAAGGAACACATCAAAATTAAAACTAACATAATGTTAAAATCATGTGTGCCTCACGGCCGCGGCAAATAGGTTAATTTCAGAAATAATATTGAAAATGAAAATATAGGTACCTATTCAAATTAACCTTTTTGCGAATATCATTTAATTGAAACACAACATGCGTAAAATAACATTTTTGTATTCCTATTCCTAAAGATAAATCTCGCCCTTAGAAACAGACATTGTAAATGCAAATTATAAAAGAGCAACTAATAATAAATAATACTTAAATTAAATCATTCCTAATACCTATTATAATGCAAAACTTTATAACACAAAAATGTTTTCTTATTACTTCGAATTCCGCGCCTAAAATTTGCTCTAACGTAAGTATAATAAACAAGTTAAAACTGACACGGCGCAGGCGCCGGCGATCGCATACGAATCACAAAGTGAAACTAAAGCAGCATACCTACACTAATTTTCATTAAATAACATTATGATCGGCAGGCAAATGTGCTCCCTCAGGACCGATCAGAGCGTGTAAGCTCTAAAAATAAAGTAGTAGAAGGAACAAAAAACGAACGAAGACGAAATACCACCTTAATAATTCACAACACGTTTTCACTCAACGGGATATATTCGCACCATAACAATGTGTAAAGTACATAATAATCTACTGCGACTCAGCGGCTTTAACACAGTTTATTATGAGTTATAATAGGACACGGCTATAAATTTTTATTATTTAAAGAATACATACCTTGTAATCAATTTAAGAAAAAACACTCCAGTAGTAACACAACCTGTCATTCAGACGCACCACTGCAGAATGCAATGCAATTACATACAATTACCCAGTCGGTATTGACAGCTATGCCTCTTGCAATGGCACACTTACAGAGTACTTTATACTATACTGGCACACTGAGACTATGCTATGCAAAAAGAAAATCACCGACCATAGACGATTTTCACGATTGCAGGGTTGCCAGGGTTCACAGAAAACTTTGTTGGTTTATTTTGCTAATCGATGCCATAAAATAATGAGAATAAGTCTATGGTCTGTACACAGTGAGTGATTCAGGGATTCCCATTTTAATTAAGCTGATAAGCTCTGACCAAACTGAAGCGAGCGAGCGGGAGGGATGCAGGCCGCGATTGTTTTTACTAGCAATTGATTGCTAGTAAAAACAATCTGTTGATTACTAGCAAGTCAAGCGACTATTCGCGCGAGTTTGAACTCTTACATACACCATACAAGTTATTGATATAATCGGCGCGAGTGAATTTCTCCCCGTAATTATTTTTAAACATTTACATCTCGGAGCACTTCTATTCCGTAGGCATAAGAATGGCGTGTCTGCAGCTGTCATTTGTCATTCAACCAACGCAATAGAAGTCAAAATCGGTTGAACGGACTGTAAAAAAGGTTTGTTTAAATGTCTAATCTTATTGTGAATGGGGTATAGAACTTGAGGTTGTAGTCCTTTTCCTTTCCGTGTAAGAATAATTTTATAATCTTTAGTTTGTCTATCAGAAGCTTAGGTGTTTAATAAATAAATAAAAAGTAATATTTTTTTAGTAGGTTGGTACCTAGTTTTTATTGACAATAAATTATATTATCTTTGTTCAATGATGACATCATGTCGATGATAGAGACATCACTCGAATGATTCGAATCGAGGTCAAACAATTACACGGATGAGAGATAAGACAGTTTATTATTTAATATAACAATATTTAATATTTATATATAGTTCAATATGTAGCTTAATCTAATAACTGGTTAAAATCTACTCTTCACGTGTAAATACATATTTAATTAAACATTTTCAATTTTGAGATTTTACACAATCTAAAAGGCACTATATTTTGTGCGATATTAGTTATTACCATAATCTAAGAATAAGCAATCAGTGGTGTGTTATCACAGTGCATAATCTATCACATGTTAATACAAATATCTTCTCTAATATAAATGATTGAAACTGCAATTTGATAAAAAATGTTTTACAAAAGAAGCCTTATTATATTATATTACTCTTAGCTTTTTACTAAATATTTGGACATTATTGATATGTTTTTTAAATTTTTATTACTTACTTCTGTGGATGATGCAGAGGAGTGAGGAAAATGACGTGAGAAATTTCAGTTTGAATTTTGATGGCTAAGAGAAGGGGAAGACCTAAGAAACCATGGATGATATGGCTAGAAAGGGGGTGACTACACGCACATGAAGGACTAGTGCAGAAACCAAACCTTTTAACATGATATAGGGGGTGACTACCGAGATGACGACTTAAAAATACAGAAGTATGGAAGAAAAAGAGATGTTGAGCCGACCCCAAATAAACACGATCAAGAGATGACTTACTTCAGTCTCGGAATCTTAATCGAATCGTTATTAAAATCGAGTGCTGATTAGTGCTAAAACTGGGATTACCATTTATGACCACAGTCACCATAGTATATTAAAGGACTAATGTTATTTGTACTTACAATATTCATTTTTCGAATTATAGTTACGTTCAGTCTAATACAATAATTTTCCTCATGATAATGCCCTTTAGTAAGTGTTTACAATAAAATTATGAGTCAAGTAGAAGCTATCGAAGTATAGAACAATAGCAAGTATACCTACATCACAGCGGTTTACCAAAGCATCTTGTGTTAATAATAACTATTTACCTAATTAGTCATTACTTCTAATGACAGCAAAGCTTATGCCAGGAATATTTATAAAAAAATCTTTGTTCAAAATAATTATGTCTCAAAAATATTACAACTCTTAAGCATACCTAATGCCTCTACAAATTTCACATACAATTGACTTCTTGTTTGGGAACTCTAAGCTCCTACGATCCATTTCGCCGTCGACCCAGCCGAGCAAACGATCTTTCAAATATAAGATCGTTTCCTGACGTACAACACCTTCTTGGAAGAATTCTTTTAACACTATCGTGATACCGTTGTCGTTCTCTCTGCTGGCGTCGCCGAGCGGTCTTTCGTGTTTCATGTAATTGAACACAAACTTCACTATTTGGACGATTAGATCTTCTTCAGGGCTCAGCAGTCTAAGTCTGGCGATGTCTTCAGGGACCAGCTTAGACAACACGTTGAAGGATATTGTCATCAAGTTGGCATAGACATCTTGACTTAAATTTTCTAGCATGAGAGCCACATTTTCGGCCCCGGATGCGCTAACTCGAACGAGTAGGGAGCCAATTCTTAGTATTTCTCCTGGATGAATGCCGACCAATGTATTATTTTCTTCCTCGCCTTCGATATAGCCGGCGACTGCGTTCGTGGAGGGTACTATCCGTGTTGGCACGTTGTTGCTATTAACTGAAGCAGGGCCAAGATTACTGAACAGTTGTGCCCTGCCTTCCTTTCCAAGGTTATACAGCTCTGCAGGGTTGAACTTATGTTGAGCGTTCAAGTTGACTTGTCCATCAGAAGTCATGGATATTCTGAGCTTGTGTTGGTTGACGTCTTTGTTAATTCTGAGTACGTCGGCGAAGTATTGGTCTTTATCGAAGATGTTCTGTATGCCTCTGATGACTTCAGTGTTGCCCTGTACAGCGCCTTGAACCCTCCTTGATTCAGCGCTGATTTTGTCGAACATTTTCCTAGAAAAAAAAAATGTTTAAAGGATTTTCTGGTGTATCATAGTGTTAATGTTAGCTTCGTAGATTGATCGTTGTAAATATCACAATAGTTTGGCTACAACAAAAATTATAAAAAAAAACATAATTATTATGTTGCTGACCTGTGTCTATTGCTCCTGAGTGTGGAGCGATACTCGTTGATAGCTTTAGCCTGAGCATCTTCAATAATACTCTGCGCAGTCCGGTTGGATACCACGGCATGACAGAAGAACAAAGTCGCCGACGCGAATTGGAACAGCTCTAACTTCGTAGGTTTCTCTCCGTGCTTGCGATACTAAAGAGAAAGATATGTTGTTAAAAGGAGGATCTGAAATAGTACCATAGTTGGGAAAATACAAGATAAACTATAGCCATAAAATATACGTTGCAACCCCAAAAAAACGTTTTTTTCACTGAATATTTAGTTTTAGATACAAGAAAAGCATTTGGCAACTTTTCAAATGCCCTTTTACACATATAAATGTTACAACACCTAATTCAGTACTATTACTGCAATTCATAATTAATATGTTATTGCGATATTTTATATTTCCGTACAAACAAGTTAATATTCGCGACTATTCGCGGCGTGACCAAGTAACAGAATGCAGCGTGCATTCTAACAGTTGACAACGTGAGTGTTACCCCGTCCCTGGCACTTAGAGGTGTACTGATACGACAGAAATACACTTAAGCACGTATCTCAGGCAGTGGGCACTCTGGTTTTATCTAAAACAGGCTCTGCCCCGCGGTTTCATCCGATGCCGTAGGAACATCGGGATAAAAAGTATCATATGTGCTAACCGTAGTATCACATGTGTAGACCATAACCTGGTTATGGTCTACACATGTGGCAAATCTCATGAAAATCCGTTCAGCCATTTTAGCTTCAAAGCGTAACAAACAAAAGTACACATCTTTTATCTTCATAATATTAGTGTAGCTGATATGATATTATCAAAACCAAAGGAAGTTTGGTTTACCACAACTAGGTTTAGAATTGACTACGATATAGGTTTAATAGTTATTTATGCAACTGTTGTATAATAAGGGGTATTAAAACAAACACGAATGTGGGTTTATCACATGAGTGTTTTAATACCTAATTATATACAGTTGCATACAAAACTTTATCTACACACATGATATGAATCCTCTATAAAAGTTTCTGAAACAGTTAGCTATTGCCAACATTAAACCGACCATAGCCCGTACCCGCCAAGCGTGACGTATCGTATTTTGGAAAATGTGTCGGCGTGGGGGTCCGCACCTGCTAACCGCAAGGTATCGAAGGAGCAAACGAGTTGCATTATGAAATTTAGTACAACATTATAACACTCGTTTGGATGATATAATTGTTACTATGACACTGGGCGTTTTTATGTTGGCAATAAGCTAACTGTTTCAGAAACTTTTATAGAGGATTTATAGCATGGGTATAGATAAAGATTTTTATTTCCCATAAGAACTATATAACAGTTCACTTATAATGAGGTATAGAGTTAGTTCTAAATAATAATACATAATATTAGACGCTGGGGCCTTATGTACCTTCAGTATAATGTGAAGCAAGCTGTTGACGACGCCCGCTCCACCGGTGACCATGTTCGCGTGACGTAACACCTCCACCGACACTGCCAGCGCCTGTCCTGTCTACAATAAAAAAACTTGTCTATTAAGGGCCTATAAGTCGTCAAATTGCTTAGCAAGATCCGCCGTTATGTCGAAACTACTGCAGCATTAATTTTGAAATAAATATATGTTAAAGTTGAGGATTAATTTTAGCGACTATGTTAGCCGAAAACACGGTTTCATAAAAAAATTATGAAATCGTGTATGTCTCGATAGGAAAAAAAAACCAAAGTTTATTGTTCGGTTTGGAGGTATAAACCGAACAATAAACCGCTGCTATTCAAAAAATACTTCAAATTATATCATGGAACACACTAACTGAACTAGCTATAAAGCAGCGAATAAGTTTTTTATTTTTTTGAAATTACCATTATTTTCGCCGTAAAAAGCAATTACCTAAACTTTTGCTGATTTGTTGCCGCCTCCGTCTCGGCCGCACTCAGTCCGCGAGTAGTATGGTGCGAGCGAGATAAAAACCTGAGGTTGGGTGGGCTCTGAACAAACTAGCGAACCACTGCTTCGTACGGCTTTTACGACTTAACAAAATATCGACATTTCTTTATTAATTTAGTATATGTCATTTTTATATGAATGTATTATACACATAAACCTTTCGTTTCCGTAATAAATTCTTTAAATGTTGGTGAAAACCGCATCAAAACCCGTTGCGTATAGAAGAACAATGCGGTCACACGGTCAGACATGAAAAGCGAGTTTTATTTATAATATGTATAGATTCAGTGCATAGACTGTATCAAGGGTAATTTGCGTAAATTCAACTCGGTTAAAACACTTCAGAAAAAGAAGCTTATTTTCCAAAAAGAAGACTATGAGCACTGTAAGGCCTCTTTGCACATAGTGTGGACGATCCTCGAAATGTATACACTGCGTCAATGCTACAATAGTTTCTAAATAGTCACATTATTATCTACGCGACGCTAGCGCAGCGTTTACTCGTCAACGTGGGGTCACTGAAGGCCAGATACGAAGACATGACACCTATGAGAATGTTTCAAGTAAAAGGGCAGAAACTTTCTGCAGGCGGGACTTTTTTTCCCATGCTTGACGCGCAATGTTTAGCAGCGACGTCACTGATTCGATGCTAGCTTAGGATGATGGTGAGTATGATCAGTTTCAAAAGTATCTGATTAAAATGTAAACATGGATCAGAAATTCAGAAAACGTGCAGTGAATGCCAATTTCTTCATTAAAAAATCTGCTTTGATTTGATTATTAATTTTAAATCGCCTGAAAGGTGTTTTTCGTTTGATGATTTAGATTAATTTATTGTTGGAAAAAGTGGTGAGATATGAAGTTGAAAACCTTCTTTATAGAGATGAATGTGTTACTAATTCCCTTTAGACCTAGTGAATGATTGCGTAAGAATTTAACTAGAACAGGGTTTGTTTACACTTACAACAGATACTTTTGGAACAGACTATACTTACTTTGGTCATGTTGGTGCCAGCGGCGGCGGAGCGCGACAGCAGCGAGCTGGCGGCGCCGGCGGCCAGGCCCACGCTCGACGCCGCGATGTTCAGCCAGCTGCCGCGGGCTTCGGCGTCCGTCGGGCTAATAGACTGGAAAAAGGTCGAAGCTTCAGGGTAGCCCGCGAAATTCAAATTTTTCAGGTCAGTATCAGGTTGTATGTGGATCTACATATGATTCGCGGCCGTATCAAATATTTATTTATAGAATTACAGTCATATAAAAGTCATCAACTAAGTTCATATTCCAATTGAATCATGAAATGATTGACATTTGAGGATTACTCTAACTTAAGGAGTTTTTTCGCTTACTTGTTCATGAACGCTTCTGTCGTGCAAATGCAGCGAGGATCGTACGAGGCCGTACACGCCAGTGGCCACGGTAGCGGCGGCGGCGCCGGCCAGCACGACGGGCGCGACGGGCGTGAACGCCGCCACACCGATCACGCCGATGGCGCCAATAGACGCAATCGTAGTCGCGGAGTCCACTGAACTGAGCACTCGTGCCTTTATGCCCAACGTCGGCGATGGCGCTACCGTCAGTTTTACAGCGAAAGATTCTTCGCCCTGTAATAATTAAGTAAACGAAATTAATACTATGAAATATACACCTAAACCTTCCCCATGAATCACTCCGTCCATTGGTGGAAACCGTATGAAAATCCATTCGGAAGTTTTTGAGTTTATCGCGTTTAGACAGATAGACAGACGCGGCGGGGGAACTTTGTTTTATAATATATGTAGTGATGCTATAAGTGGCAAGAGGCCATTTCCTGCCACTGGAACAAAATTTGTAAAAAAATGCATTTTCAAGATTAGGTCCCTACTACGGGCGAAAAAAGATTACGTTCGATTCCAGGTTAAATTACGAGCAAATCGAAAAAACTAAAAACACTGTTGACCACTTTTCTCTGCTGCACACTGCTATCACAATAATTCTTAGTTACCTCAAGAAGAGTTCCAGTGTATTCTCCATTTTCAGGCGCAATGATGACACATTTTGGCAGAGTATTGTCTATCAAATACGAATCCCAGTTTTGGTAAACACGTGCATTTTCATCAACGTAAACGCGGCAGGATTTCACTAAAAACAATTAAAAAATTACAATTAAATACATGCAAATGACAGCTTGGTTTAAACGAATTATCATTTACTATAATTTTATCTAAATAAAATAAAAATGTATCTAATACTTACTGCCAACTGTAGTAGGTATACATCTCCTAACTCTGAATACAGCAGTACACCACATGTCACTGTCCGTTCTCTCGTGAAGGTCTAACCAGTAGTTTGATGGCTGCATCTGATAGAATTTCAGCGGTTTCGGTTTAGCGCAGACAATAAGAAGTACTGACATTACTATGTCATCATCATTGTGAGAAAATTTACCTGGAATAAATATGTGAAGTTAATAATAACTGCTGAAAATGCAGTTTTCATACTTCAACCACCACGCGGCAGATACTGGAGGAGATGGCAGGATGAACTCCACTCTTTTCTTAAAGATTGGCCATATACTGCATTAGATAGGGATAAGTGAATAAAGGGAAGGGAGGCCTTTCCCCTGCAGTGGGACTCAAGCGGCTGATAATATGCAGCCACAGTTGACCTTACTCATGCGTTAGCTTTTTTATCAATGATTAACTTTTCTTCATTGAAAAACGCTTACGTAAAAGAATTAAAGGACGACACCTTAGCAGGGCAAGTGATTAAATGCCAAACGAAATAGACACAAAATTATGGCAGTACACATTATGATGAAAAATAGTATATTATGCAACTAGTGAATAAAGGACGGATTTAAAGCGAGGGCCATAGATGAATCACGACCAAGTGAAGGATTCTAACGACTGAATCACGACCGGAGGGAGTGATTCATGATGATTGAATCACGAGCATAGCGAGTGATTCAAGTGTTAGAATCCTGAGCGACGCGAGTGATTCCTGGCCCTCGATATAAATTCGTTTTATTCAAGAGTTGCATACTATACTTTATACCATGACTACGAGAAAAAGAAATATTTAAGCGAAAATAGATATTCAATGAAGAAAAAAAAAGTTTTTTTTTTTTTAACTTTGACCCACTCTAGGAATTTCTCCTGTATCGTATTTGCGTTTACAAACATTTAAACTGACATACACAAACAGCCAGATCCGGAACAACTACATGTAGGTCATACAATATTTAATATTTGTTCCGTGCGGGAATCGAACCCGCGACACGCAGCGCAGTAGTCAATCGCTTAACCACTACACCAATCGTGCCGTCGAAATTAATTTAAATGCACATAATTTTTTTTGCAAGGAGGTTGTATAGCATTGAGATGGATGTTG
Source organism: Eupsilia transversa (assembly GCA_914767815.1). Taxonomy (NCBI): domain Eukaryota; kingdom Metazoa; phylum Arthropoda; class Insecta; order Lepidoptera; family Noctuidae; genus Eupsilia; species Eupsilia transversa. The sequence continues at coordinate 8,747,886 of OU611880.1, forward strand.
AATATATTGGTCTGTTCTAAATTCAAACACCAAAACAGTGATTAAAAGTGCTTTTTATTCACTGTTTTGCGTGAATAAAATAAGCTTTTTAGAGGGGGAATGGTATAATAGTATATTATGCAACTAGTGAATAAAGGACGGATTTAAAGCGAGGGCCATAGATGAATCACGACCAAGTGAAGGATTCTAACGACTGAATCACGACCGGAGGGAGTGATTCATGATGATTGAATCACGAGCATAGCGAGTGATTCAAGTGTTAGAATCCTGAGCGACGCGAGTGATTCGTGGCCCTCGATATAAATCCGTTTTATTCAAGAGTTGCATACTATACTTTATACCATGACTACGAGAAAAAGAAAGATTTAAGCGAAAATAGGCATATTATATGAAGATATTTTTTTTTTTAACTTTACCCCACACTAGGAATTTCTCCTGTATCGTGGGTGCGTTTACAACCACTTAAACTGACATACACAAACAGCCAGACCCGGAACAACTACATGTAGGTCATACAAATATTTGTTCCGTGCGGGAATCGAACCCGCGACACGCAGCGCAGTAGTCAATCGCTTAACCACTACTCCAACCGTGCCGTCGAAATTAATTTAAATGCACATTAATTTGTTCGCAAGGAGGTTGTATAGCATTGAGATGGGGTCACCAGGACACCAAAACAGTGATTAAAAGTGCTTTTTATTCACTGTTTTGCGTGAATAAAATAAGCTTTTTAGAGGGGGAGTGGTATAAATAATATTAATATATTTGCTTCAACCACTCTGTATTGTCTGCATGAAATAATAGAAAAATAAAAAAAAAGCTCTCAGATTGAAAGTCTATCAATACCAATCAAAGGTTGTATTTAACAATCAAAAATATATTAAAATAAAATGCAAGATAGGTACTTACTTTGTTCACACAATTTTTCATAAACTCTCATGACTTGTTCTTTCTGTCTGGTTGTGTAACCTTCAAGGTGTGCATTCTGATCACCAACAACTTCTGATAATTCACCCTCATAGCTTGGACCACCAAAGAGTGCAAATGCTACATTTTGAAGCAAATAGTTCCTATTGCTTTTTTCATACCTGAATGAAAAAATTATAACCAAACGATACATCATTTATTATTTTCTATACATAAAGCAATTGAGAATTTTATAAAATAATAAAAGTATTGCTGAAAAAAAGTGGTTTCCATTGGTGTTTTATGGGAAGGTGCATCATTCTAAAAATAAATATTATTATGTAAAGTACCTACATTTTCTGTAGTGTCTGATAAACAACATTCAAGTATTGTGTAGTAGTAATGATAGAGTTTTGAACAGAATGTTTTATAATTCATAACTGAATGGCAGAAAGAAAATCATTTATCTTTTAATTAGAAACAGTTTCATCTATTATATTAGTTGTTTATTTATACATATTGGCAGTCTAGCCCTGTGTCATCATTATTTTATTTTATTCAAAATTAGATACTTTTGGAACAAACCAAAGAAACAATTTTATGTGTGAACTGAACTGAGTATTTAATGAACTTTATTCTAAATTAACTGAACTGCAGTGATTAAATACATAAAAATTATACTTATATTTTTTCCTAATTTGTTTCTAAATTAAATTTATTGAATGCCACCTTTAATGGCTCAAATAAGGTTCATAATGCAAAATTAATTTTATATCATTTTTACGGCAAAGCAAAAAGGAGGGTTATGATTTTGACTGGTATATATATATGTATTTTCATCTGCTCCCTCATAACTTCTAAACTGCTCATCATAATTTGACATAAGGGGTATAGTTTGAAGCATCTTGGTCGTTGGCTGGTTATAGGCTATGTGATGTAACATTAAATTACCCACAGCGACCACTAGAGGACTTATAGGCATGAACAAAAAAAAAAAGTTTTGAATACTGCCATGTTGTGCATCAAATGAAAGGGCTTAATTAGCACATTTCAAATATATTTATTGTATATTATATCTGCAAAATAGTAAAAATAAAAGTTATAAAAACTAAAACCCAACTACAACAACACAGTCAACTAAAAAGGTATCAACAAGACATCACAGACAAACAAATTAAAAATCCGGAGTCATATGTGTTATAGCGGGCATATGGTATAAATCAAACCAATTATTAAGTAAGTACATGTTGTGTTTTCATTTTTATAATAAATTATTTTTATATTGTCTTATGCTTCAGCAAATCAAACCTTACTTACTTCACCCAGTCGCAGTCCCCTAAGTTTTCATAATACTCCTGCTGTATCTGAACCGGAGATATCTTCATCATAGCCTCAACAGCTTTTTCAACATTTGGATCATCCTCATTTTGCAACGTAACTGATTCAGGAAGTGTCTCAAAATTTTCCACTTGTTGTATTAAACCAGAGTGTTCTGAAGCCATTTTAGTCTGAAATACATACATTACATCATAATTTCAAATTAAAATTGATCTTTACTCATGCGAGCATGGTTAAAATGTAAATTAGTGTTAAGAAAAAAATAAGACATGAGTAACAGATTGTAACAATGTGTTTTCAGTCCCTGTACACAAACTTACTTCCCTCATAGAAATAATCATGGAAACAGTGACAGTGACTCATTCGTCATCTTCAAACACTAATAAGATCATGTTTGTATTTTTTTTAAATTGTCTTTGTTTATTAAAACATTATTGTAGGCAATATTGAAAAATTTTGTTAAAAAATCATTGTTCAAGTTATTTGCCTGTTACAATTATTATTTTAATTAATAGGTACAACACTTAATTTCACTGCACATAATTATTTTATGTTACGCTCTGTTACAATTTTTATTTTAGTAGGTACGACATCAAGATTTCGTACCGTTACGGTTCACTTGCACTAGTTTACCATACACAATTTAATTTAGGATAGATTTCGAGTTTTGAACATTTTAATGATCCAACATGTTCTTTTTACTAAGCACAGAACAACAGTTTTAAAATAAGGAAAATATAAGTACGTCGTTTTCTCTTGACTTTTTGTTTGTTTTGACATTTCACTGATAAATTTTCCACAGTGACGTGTAACGTCAAACACTTGAAAGGCCGCGTTCCGAGTTAGGCCATAATCGCTCACAGCGCTGACATCAATATTTTGCGTTCCGATTTAGATATTACGATTATGACAGCTGAGGTCTGTCGTCAATTCGGAACGCTCGTGAACGCGCCTACAGTGCTTGCTAAACGTCAAAACTGATAACATTACGAAGGCCGCGTTCCGAGTTAGGCCATAATCGCTCACAGCGCTGACATCAATATTTTGCGTTCCGATTTAGATATTACGATTATGACAGCTGAGGTCTGTCATCAATTCGGAACGCTCGTGAAGGCGCCTACAGTGCTTGCTAAACGTCAAAACTTATAACATTACTTAAATTCTTTGTATAAACATCAGAAATGTCTTTTTCTTCTTTGGTTAAGTGGCGACGGTAGCCAGAAGCACAATTTAGAAAAAGCCACGTTAGTTTATAGATATATGCGACTCAAAACTACAGCGCTGCCAAAAATGACAGTTCAGTCAACTGTCATTTTTGACAGAACTCACGGTGATATTAGTAAAAGGCATGGTCGGCGTTATCGCAAGATGGCGCATGTCATGACGTCATCTACGACGTTTCATGGGTCGGCGTTATTGCGCTAACGCTTATTCGGAACGGGTGTTAGCACGCTCAAATCGATTACATTGTAACTCGGAACGCGGCCTTAAATTCTTTGTATAAACATCAGAAATGTCTTTTTCTTCTTTGGTTAAGTGGCGACGGTACCCAGAAGCACAATTTAGAAAAAGCCACGTTAGTTTATAGATATATGCGACTCAAAACTACAGCGCTGCCAAAAATGACAGTTCAGTCAACTGTCATTTTTGACAGAGATCACGGTGATATTAGTAAAAGGCATGGTCGGCGTTATCGCAAGATGGCGCATGTCATAACGTCATCTATGACGTTTCATGGGTCGGCGTTACCGCGCTAACGCTTATTCGGAACGGGTGTTAGCACGCTCAAATCGATTACATTGTAACTCGGAACGCAGCCAAAGATGTCATCATTATTTTCTACCGTTTTTTATTCATGCATCATTGCAAAACACGTGATATCATTTAGCGAGGCAGACAAGTTTCATTCTCTCCAATTAATATTTTATGGTATTATTTATTGGTATTAGGCAGGTAGGTGATCAATGATATAGAAGGGGTACCTGTTGTACGTTGAACAATGTTGTTGTACCTAGGAAAATCGTAAAGTCGGGTCCGCTGCGCCATGTTTTAATTTTTTATAAACATCAAACACGAAGATACACTATACACACTGAGATATGTCGTGAGGAAAATTTGGATGGCCTAAACTAGGGTAAGGGACGCAAGAAACGATGGATGTATTATGTGAAAGATGATCTGGATAGGAAAGGCGGCGAATACTCAGAAGCCCGCTTATAAAGATGGTTGGAAGGAGATAACATATACGTGACTTGGAGTGTAGAAGCCTCTACCACTGATAAAACAGGACCTGTAGTGGAAAAGTAAATAGAATATGCACATTTTATATTTTATACTTAGGTTATTTTATGTTTGTTGACTTTAATTATTATTTTTTTGTTGAAGTTGGAGGCGTACGACAGGAATAAGCTGGAGTTGAAAACCAACTCGAGTATGATCTTCATGATAGAAAAACGTCAGAGATGTTAATTCAAGCAATCACGAGTCGTGTGACTGAATTTATTTTTAATAAAATTTGTCTGTCTGTGATGTCTTGTTTATTATCTACCTTCATCAAAATACAATTTGCGCATTTTGAATTACTGGAGATCTAACCTAATAACTTAAAAGCCTATTACTTAACTAACCACTTGGAGAAAACGCGCGAAATTAGAAATTGAGCTCGGAATGCAGTCAAGCATCAAAACTATTGAGCCTGAGGACAGAGCCTGCTTTGCGGTCCATCCTTTCCAATAAAAAATCTTTTTTCAACGCTGATGACACTTCACTTTTTTCTAAGTTAGGTTCCTAGGCACCTACTATACCTACTCTTTACTTTACTTAGGTACGTATCTAATGAAAAACACGCTTTAATTTTGTTAAAGAAATTAAGAAAATATTTAAGTTTATGCTTATTTTTACCCAACTACGGCGAAGCAAAAAGGAGGGTTATGATTTTGACCGGTATGTATGTATTTCAATTATATTATTGCACTCTAACGCGCGTCGCTCACTGGTAAGTCGAGGCGAGGTTGCTGCACGGTCGAGGCGTGGTCTCTATGTAGAACTGTATGCTCGTCCGCCCGTGCCGCGACTCTAGTATATGAGCGCACTGCCACTTATTCCTAAGAAAACGTAACTCCAGCTCGTGTGAGCGACGCCCCAAGGGGCGTCGCTCACACGAGCTGGAGTTACGTACGTAGTCACGTACGGAGTCACGTACGAGTTACGTACGGAGTCGAGGCGGCGTCAAGGCGCGGGCTTACAAGCGGCGCGCCGTTTCTACGTTTTCTTAGGAATAAATGGCAGTGCGCTCATATACCTACTAGAGTCGCGGCACGGGCGGACGAGCATACAGTTCTACATAGAGACCACCCCTCTCGACCGTGCCGCAACCTCGCCTCGGCTTACCAGTGAGCGACGCGCCCTAAATGCACAGCTAGATATTAGACCAACATTTCATATTTAAAAAAATGTTAATAATATTTATTATTTGATTGCTAGTTGTGGTTAAAAGAGATATAATAATGCTCGATGATGTTTTTACGTTTATTATAATTATGTACAATTATTTTTATTTCTGTCTAAAGGTCGAATAATGCATTATCTAATTCTAGCCATGATCTCTCTCAGATCAACCATCTTACAGTAAAAAAATATAAATTGAAGTTCACTGAGTAGGTATTGAGTCCGATCACGAGGTCGGGTGCAGATTCCAAGTTAAAATGGGATTAGTGTCATACGAAACTATTGAGCGTGGAATCCTGGATTCAGTAGATCAACGGTTCTACCGAGAACAGTGTTAGGTATTGGTTTTTCAATTAGGACATTTTCATTAGCAGCTTGGAGTTATGCAATGTCGTTAGGCTCGTCCCCTATTCATCATCATTCAGCCGAAAGAAGTCCATTGCTAGACATAGGTCCCCCAATCGTCGCCACACTAACCGGTCTTAAGCTGTGCTTCTCGCATCCAGAGGATTGCTTACAGAACGTTCTTGAGTGACGATTGAATCCCCTAATACTGAAACATAATTAGCGAAATGTACCTACCTACCTTACTGAATGAACCATACCTGCACCTTCTCCTTCTTCGGATACAGGCGTGAATCAGCGTGATGTTAGAAAATATGTCGAGATCCCAAAGACTGGCAGTTATGCATGTGACATGTCAATTCGAAGATTGGTACTAATGACAACATACTGTATGCTCAAGTTAGTCGTTTCCAAATCCGGTGTCTAAAGAATTACCACCAATGTAAGTATTTAATTATTGTGAATGTGAGGAGTATGTGGTTTTTCTTTTTTTCTTTCTCAGCTAGTTTTAACGATGGTCTGGCAGTTAGAGCACTTTAAGGCACTTTAAGGGTAGGGGAAACCAAATGTTCTTTGGTAGGTATTGTTCTGAGTTGAGCCCCACCATTACTGACAATTGCTGGCACTGACTAGACAGGTCTTTTCCTCAAAAGACCATTTCAGACGCATGGTCCATTTCATTATCTACATGGTCCTCATATGGCCTCACCAATATTATGTCTGGACTTTATGTAACTGCGACCTCTGAGTTTGTTTTGGCCTTTTTTCTCAGAGTACCTAGTCTGATAGGAAACGCCGACCTTATCTAGCTTTTTTTTTTAAATATTTTCTAATATGACGTGTAAGTAAAAGTGATTCCGATATCCTATACCTACTATACTATACAAACAATTTCATTTCAATTTCATTTTGGCGAACCGGTTTTTTTTTTAACACGTTCGGGCCCGCAACGTCATATAACGTCCAATTTTTACAATTTATTATAATCACAACGTCTCATCACGTCTAATAAAAATGTGACATTATTTGCACTACGTCTCACAACGTCAGGAAGACATAGTAAATTCCATTAGTTGAACTTTTGCGCCGCAATACTTTCAAGTGTCAAACATCTTGAGCCACAACAAACCGAATTTTGGCGGCTTACTGTTGTCGTCTACTACACACTTGCGGGCGCGTACGCACACATGCGCAACGTCCGAACACGTCTTGCGGAGCGGCAACGCTCCCCACACCAGTCGCAGTGCGCCGCCTTCGTGACCGCGCGTGTCTTAGACGGATTTTTTAACGATAAAACGTAAGTAATTCATACTTATTTTTATAAAACGATGTATTTTGAATACGCGTTATGAATAGAATTATTGCTGTATAGAATTTATCACTAAAACAGGATATTCAACCATCCAAATTGTATTGTTTTTGTTTTAGATGGATAAAAAGCGGCAGTGCAGCAAGGCGTCCTTGAAGCTTTTCGAAGATGTTTCGTCGCCAGAAACTACACCTGATCCCTTCAGTTTCTAGCCCCCAAAATACAGGCCCAGGCCTAGTTTGGGAGCTAGCATCAGTACCGATTGTCGCATTACATTCACTTGTATCATGTCAAACTACTTGTACCCTCATGTATTATTAGTGTCTAATAAATCTTTTTATTTTAATTTTATTTATTTTATCAGTGATGACGGAGAGTACGGAACAGATCGCGATTATGATCCTGGACCAGGGCCGTGTGACGACAGTGACAGCGATAGCTCCGTCATCTGACGTCGACGTCTTTTGACGTTGTGTTTTATCATAAAACCCTCTAGGGTACTTGAAAAGCAGAACGTTTGTGAACGTATGTCCATTTTGTATGAGAAAATATTGTGTCATATAGCGTGCACCTCACGAGAGCGGCGCGGGTCCGAACGTGTTAAAGGTAAACTTCTTGTGGTTTGCTTTTAGCAAGTCCAAGTGCTTTATATTTTGGCATAATGTCTATAGGCGGTTTCCATATCCTCCAAGGTTAATTTAGCACGTTCTATCTTCCTCAGGTAGTGGCGAACCATAATAAGGATGATACCTGGGTAAAAAAAAAGAAATTGTAATAGTCCGTCAGCCAAAAAAAAAAAAAAAATATTGGACATGTATTTTTTGCTTTATCCTATTAATAAAAAATGACATAACTACAGACTTAAAAATGAAAATAAAAAAAAAGGCAAATCTTACGTTTTTCCGTTTTGTGTACGAGTGACGTATATTTCCGCACACAAAATCACTTTTGTCTCGCAAGTGCGAGGTCGACTTGAACGCTGCTGCGAAGGACCAGGGGTGTCCGTTTTACCACGGGGGCGCGCAATGCCCGCGGCATTTTATTTTACTCTACGAATAATAGTATGTTTTGCAACAACCTGTGAATAATCCTTACATTGTTTTACGATTATTGGTACCTGGTGGTACCAACAATCGTAAAACAATGTTAATTTCATTACTTTTTTAAACACAATTAATTCGGTAGGTAACTACATAGTTACCGGCTGTGAGTAGGTAATACCTAAGTAAACACACTTCCGCCCCCTACCAATACAACAAAGCACAGGACTAGATAAAACGTAATCAATGTTTCCATTTCCACGTTATCTAAAAACCAATTAATTTTACAAGAACAGTTATGTTTTTTTAATAGATAATCTCCATTATCATAAAAGGTCGTCCTCGGTTTTTAACTGATTTCAGTATCATTGTTCGACCACTTCAAGTTTACATTTTGTTAACGTTGTAGGTATGTCGAGTATGTTATTATCAGAGGCGCGCTATATTTCATGTCATCCACGCACATGATGCCTTGCAGTATTGTGGCTCAGCTCATGTAGATACGCCAGTCAATACGTTCGACTAAGGCGTTAGAGTTAAACGTATCCATTATGTTCGTGACTTAAACAGTGTTTTGTGATAACAGTGCCTTGCAGTTTATATTATAAAAAAGTAAACTACCTGTAGTTAAAGTTTTAAAGATTAATTCGTGCTTTAATTAGCCATTAAAACAGCCATATATTATGTTGGTTCATTTGCATGAGCGAATTTAATTTCGAGGGAAAACTGTGTTTTAGTGGTAGTACGAGTAGGATATTAGTTCTGTAATGAAAACCAATAAGGTTTTTTCAATTAGATTAACGCAATTGGGCATTTCGATAACTCGGCTTGTGTTCTGAAAAACTTAAGTGAAAATGCGGTAGTTATACTAGTGACTGTAGTAAATAATTATCAAAGACATATCACCATGGCTCAGGTCCTGGTAAGAATACGAAGAAAGCTAGCTTCAATGAAAGCTATAACTTTCATATTTTTATGTATGTGCATGATGATTCCCCTTGGATCTTATTTGCACGATATGCATCATCTTACACCCGAGCTTAGAGCGCATCGAAAAGATTTGGTGGACAGATGGCATGCTGCATCCGTAGATCGTTTCTTATCACTTCGAGTGGTGAGTATTTACGAGTCTACCACTCTAACTCCACTTGGCTCTAAATTCCTATAAACTTTAATATTAATATATGATATGATATTATGTAACTAATTATAATTTGTTATTCTGGGCGAAAGTCTGACAATCAGTCTGTGGATGTCAAACAGGCAGTCGCAGGCAGTAAAATTTTGGTATTCAGCTGCATCCGCTTAGACTGGAAGCTGACCCTAACACGGTTGGAAAAGGTAGGTAGGCAGATTGATTTTGATTCTGGGCAGTGCTGCAGTGGTGCAAAAGGCTACTTGTTGGTATTTTGTAGCAAGCATGCCTTCTCTAGCTCACTAACACGCTACCATGCGTTTGGCACAATATTGCTCCCTTAAAATAATCACATGGCAGTATGGTATCATTTCTGCCAGGAATTACACCAATCCGAGTGGCTTGATCCCAAAAGACGATAATCCGAGTAATTTCAGACCGACTACTTACGTTAGCCCGAATCATCGGAAATGTTACGACGATTATATCGTCGTAACATTTCCGATGATATGTTGTTGTTATTCCCAAGTAACACAAACATGCTCTTTAGCAGCTGACTTGTGGTTCACATGGATAAAATATTGATTGATATAGGTACAATCTAAAAAACCCCGATTTAGTCACTAACTCATTGATGATCATCAAAATGCTTAGGGCACTTCCTGAAGTCCTAGAAAACTGAAATTTTGTATGTAAGCTAGTATTAGTAGGTACACATTTTATTTTTTTATGTTTGGAACTTTTACCCCTCTACCCCTTAAACTAGGGGATGGACGTTTGTATGAGACTTGTATGAACAAAGAACATATATACAGGGACTCCTTGTTATAAATCATAAAATAAATTTCATTCAAAGGTTTGGTTAGGAAATCTTAATCAATTTATGGCAAACTTACAAAAAGTGCTGATTCGGGCTATCATTTCTGGTCATAAGAGAGGACTGTAGAATCCTCATATTATGTGTGGAAAATTCGCATCATAAAGTCCCTGTGTAATGTTGTTTCGTTACAAAATAGTATAATTCTCGGCCTTTGAAGTAGTTTACCGATTAGGAAAAGGTAGCGTTATGTAGGTAATCGACATAACAGCCAGTGTACCTACCTTACTTAGTACTTAGTATACCTTTTACACGAATATAGTGATGTATTCTTTAAAGTGATGATCTCATGTCTGCACGTCTAACGCAAAAAGTAGCTAACGTCATGATAACGTCCCGTCACGACTCACGATTGGTAGCTAGTAAATTGTAAAATACATATATTAAGTTTATAATCAAATCAACTTTCATTATTAAGTAGGTAATAAAACTAAGTAACCTATCATTATATCTACATACAATACAGGATTCGACGGATGTATCATAAAACTTTGGCATACCCAATAATAACGACACTAGAGGAATTTCTCCTGAATCGTGTGTCTGTTTACGGATACAAATCTCACATGAAAACACATCTAGACCCGCGTGGTAATTGTGTAACACGCTTAGTAACAATGATATTCATCATCCTCGTCACTATAGCAGTCTACTGCTAGACAGGCCTCTCCTATCACTCGCCATTTAACTCGATCCTCGGCCACCCTCATCCAGCTGCTACCAACCATCCGCGATGATCGTCGCTACATCTAGCCTGAGGGTGTCCTATCCTACGCTTTTCGTTTTACGGTCTCTTCTCAAGAACACGGTTTTCACCATGGTCATCGGTTCTACGCGTAATATAGCAGGCCCATTGCCATATTATCATCTGGTGATACTTTCTTAGTCAATTGATTGTCAGGCTCATGTCCACCGGGCTTCGCACAATATAACAAAGAGTGGTAAAAGTTAAATGTACAATTTTTTTCTTATAAGTAAATAATTTGTATAACGCGGACAATGACGTGGGTTATGTTAGTTAAATCTTAGTTTAATTATTTCTCTGTATTTTGTAGCATGTAACTGTTTTTTGTCCTTAAATAAATAGTGTCAGACAATTGGACTTACAATCATAGAACATATTCGTGGATAACTTACAATGCGCTGTAAAAAAACTTTTTATATTTTATCACCGCATTTGTGCGGGCCAATGACTTCTGCAACTATGCCAAACATGTCGATAATAATAGAAGTCGCAGACAAACGGCCTTAGCGTACGGACCCTTTGTTTTTTATCTACTAAACCCTAAAGACGATTGGAACTGGTTACTGCTACTTCATGATGAATACTAGTTCAACACTCTAGACTAAATTTAAGATAATTATTTATTCGAACTAAATGAAGCGTAGCGTTGTACTTATTGTGGCACTCATTTACATATGGTTTTTGTACTTGTATAAAGTACTTTAATATACATACAGTGGATAAACTTCTTATAATACTAATTTAACTAACAAACTATGTACATGTATATAAAAAATGGGAGGTGAAAGAATCATAGGGCATCGAAGAATTCGTCCGTGTCGCTGTCAACAGGAAAGGTGCCCAGAAGGCTGGCAGCATAACAGCAGCAAACAACAGCAGCACTTGTATAAAGTGTCAAATTATATGGCTTCAGTGTTCAACAAATAAACGATAACAGACAACCTGAATTGCCAAGAGTTGGTAAATGACGTATAGAATAAAATTAAATAATATAATCGAATGGTAGATACGAGCAGGCAGGAACAACGATACAATCTTATTAAAACAAGTTTTCAGTATAGAGTTTGAGAACCTACATAGAGTTCTTTGGTATAGAGCACAACCAAGGAAGTACCACCTCTGTGGTCTAGTAGTTAGACCACCTGTCTCAGACGCAGAGTTCCCGGTTTCGATTCCTAGTGGGGGCAATATTTTATGCTCGGTTTGTTTGGTAGGGTTCTCAGTTCGCCTGACTAGCTACTACTTAGGTACCATCTTATCTAAGTCTGCCGCCTTAACAATGTTAACAGCATTGCTGCGTTTCGGCGGTTAGAGGTAAGATAGCCAGTTCCTCTGTGGCGGAGGATTCCAGGTGGAGCTCGCTTCCACCTTCGGCCTGATCATCACTTACCGTCAGATGAGATGCAGGCCAAGATATTTTTCTTTGTGGTTAAAAAGGTGCTATATCTCGGTTTCGAAGAATAGAAGTAATATTGTCATGGATGGCAAAACACCTGCGATTCCTCTATGATATCGCAGATGTCAGAGGAATTACAGGAAGCCATTAAAGGGTTTGCTAATCATCATCATGCTTATAACGACTCAACCTTCCAATTTACGATGTTGTGGTTGTCTTTCTGTTTATCCAGCTGTTAAATCAGTTTTCGACTAACCATGACATTTTTAGTTACTGGCGATACAAAGAAGTTCTGAAGTAACAACTGTAATTCAGAAAAAATGTTTGAAATGACGGGTCCGGCATCATGTACGGGAAGCCTGTAAAGTCCTTACTGTATAGTGTTATTTCACAAGTTAGAGCGTGATATTAAACTGTAATAATGAATGAATAGATTGTTATTGAATATCAGTCTCATGTATCATGCTCAATACAATTAAAAGAATTGTTTGTGTGAATCTCGAGGAGCATTTAGTTCGTGTAGTTCAAAAACATCATGGTGCGACTTAGATACGTAGCTGTTCTCACGACTCTGTCTAAAGTAGCGAGTAGAGAATAAAGTTGTCAGTTGTTAGAAGTACCCTAATCTATGTATGTTTATGCCCATTTTCACTAACTTTAGGGTAGACGGCACCTAAATGAATGCCTTAATAAAAGAACACTGTTCATTTGGATTTTCAACACTTGGCGCTGAGCCGAGCGTCAAAAATCCAACAGTGCGCTTTTATTAGGTAAGTAATATATTAAGGTGTCGCGTAGTGTTAGTGACAACGTTCATTAGCTGGACAGTCCAGTCTGGATTACGTATACGTACCTTCTCCAAGCCAGTGTCATTACTAGACGTAAGTAGTTCAGTATTTTGATGATTATTAGAAATAGAAAATAGTTTATGGTCCAGGTAATACAGTAAGCAACTTTACAGGAAGAGGTTTACAGGTTTACATGAGTATCTTAAAATATTACCTATATCTAGGTTACAAAATTATTTACCAGTGAACCCCAAACTAGATAGTTAGTCTGTATCTTGGGGCTCGGGGTACGACTTCCAGAGTGGAGACTAGAGAGGTGATTTATTATTATTGTATTAGTTTTAGTATCAAAACCACACAGCTAAAGTAAACTTCACAATAATTTTAATAGATTTTTTCTGTAATTTACAGAAAAACGTTTTTAAATTCAGACGCAGTCTCTCTATATTTCTACCCTATTTCGATGCACTTGAATATCAGCAGTTTAAAGTCAAATTATGAATTTAAATTTATTTGCTCGAAATACTGAAGGTACATAGAATGTTTATTATTGTTTATACATTTAAAAATAGATCTACAATGTTTCACCATTAGCAGCGAGAGTCCGACTAAAAATAGATTTTTGGTATAGGACAATTTGTTTTATTTTGGGTGAAAATTTTGAAAACTAAAAACGTGAACGAAATTTGGTCGGATTCTATTCACATTTGATCGTATAGTCTGTTATCTCTTCGATCAAGACGTTGATCGTTAAACTACGGTTATTAGAAAATGCTGATAAGATTGATGAAGTAGGTTCTTCAGCTCGATGGATCATATATACTCATGTCTAGACTAGTGCTTCCATCACTGGACGTGATAGTAAATGAATACATTTTAACGTCCATCTACCTATATTATTATTCTTTTACTTGAGAAACTGATTCTTCATTCTGTTGAAGAGAGTTGAACTGGAAAACTAAAAATAGAACCCAAGTTTTTCAAAGCAAATTGGTCTTTCGTCTTACTGCAACTATCGTTGGTAATGTTGTAATAATTATCAATACCTCTCTTTAAAAATAGGAACATAGGTATTATGGGTAGGCAGATACCACCTACATAGGTACTTGCTTCGTTTAATAATAATTTAGTCAATAGAGTTAGTTAACCGATCAAAATTAAGTTAATCAACGTTACGGTAATAATTTATCATAAGAAATTAAATAACCAAAAATGTATTACCTATTTTCAGATGCCCCCCGCCTCGAAATTAGGTGGAATATTGTTTGCTCAGGAGCAAATACCAAAACCTAATCCCAATGTGAACAGAACATTTGTGGTCCTCGTGTGGAAATACTGGAATATTCTCAAGAAACGACACGTTTTTAACTTCGGGAAGCCGGGGTATGAGTATGTTAAACTAAATATTTACTAACGTGATTGTTGTGTCCGAAGTACTCCTATAACCTAGCGAGCCTAGCAGACATGATGCTTTTAGCATTGGCGGTGGTTGATTAGCGATTTAGTCACTTTCCAAGGCTTGGTACAGCTACGCTACTGACAGAAGAGCGTAAGATAAACGACACGAAATTTGGATACCAAGCTCAAAGCGAGTCACCAAACCGAGATGCAGCATCAAAGCATTTCCTGTAATGTTGATTTTGCGAAGAAGAAAAATGAACACCGAAAAGACCGTGGATAACAGGTGTGAAGTTATGTTGTTGTGTAAAAACAATCAACTCATTGCAGTGCCGTGCTGGACATAGGCCTCTCCCAGGCTGCGCCACAACACCCTGTCCACTGCCTTCCGCATCCAGTCTGTCCCCACGTTTTGAAGGTCGTCGGTCCATCTAGCTGGGGGGCGTCCTACACTACGCTTGCCGATACGCGGTCTCTACTCCAGGACTCGTCTGATCCACCGGTTATCGGTCTTTCGACAGACATGGCCAGCCCACTGCCGCTTCAGCTTGCTTATTCTGCAATCTGTGTCGGTTACTCCGGTTCCGGATAGTGTAATTTGGGATTTTATCCTTCAAAGAAACTCCGAGCATAGCCTACTTCATAGCGCATGTGTAAAATCCCCGATGCCAAAAGAAACAAGTCGGATATGGCCCAAAGGATTAGGTTATAATATATGTATATGTAAGTGTAATATGACTACATGTGAAGGACAAAATCCTTCTTTCCATGGAGAAGGAGGAAATAAAAACCATATTGACTTGTCAAACTTCAACTGCAGCGTATAGTTAAAGGTATATTTAGGCAGCAACTACTTTCTACACAACCAAGAATTATAAGATTGTTGCGTTAAAATAAATCGTTGCGTTAAAGTATTAACTAGTAGTAAGCCGTTTGAAGACGGACCATGATGATCCATGATAAATTTTATTGAGCATATATTATTATTATAAAGGTGTGGGGTACATGCGCGGGAAAAATAATTTTATTGTACCTACTTCGTATAGATTTTCTACAAAATGCACTATTTAATCGAAGCAGGTGCCCGAAAACTAGGTACCTACCTACTTAGGTTAAATCCAACCTACACAAACACCTTTACTTACGGAAGAACGCGAACTTCAAACGTCAACTTTTCGAAATATCTCTACCGGTAATCAATCAATCCGACAAAACTTCGCTGTTATTGACTTCAAAGCAAGATGCTTTAGTACCTACTAACATCTCCGTAGAACGAATCCTCGTTTTGAAACGCCGCTCACGTATGATTATGTCGTATCGTAAACGCTGTAAGCGTGTAATGTGTATCATTCATGCGGCCATGCATAACTAGATTATGCAAAACGTACGTACCTACAGTTGCCTACAGCTATGTAACATAACAAGTGACAATAGGATTTTTGTTTTATTTTGTGCGTTATTGAAAGCGTTTTTTTTTTTTGTTTTAACAAGTATATTCGGATACTTCCTCTGATTAAGTTGGTTGCTCGTATAATGATAATTCAGGCCCGCAATGTTGTGTTTAAAACTGATCCAATACTGCTGATACAATCTGATACTGCAACAGGTACAAGAGCTATCGTAGAATTAGCCTCAAAAAGATGTAAACATCCACAAGAATTCAATTGATTTTTTTGTCTGTTCCATAATACTGTATCAAGGTGTAGATACTACTAGTTGTTTTGTGGCTACACACTGATGCAACACTACGGAACAACGATTGGAGATTTCAAGGATTTCTTATCGAAAGTCTGTCGCCATAACAACAATGTTATCAGCATTGTTGTGTTTCGGCAGTTAGAGGTAAGATAGCCAGTTCCTCTGTGGTAGAGGATTCCGGGTGGAGCTCGCTTCCACCTTCGTCCTGATCATCACTTACCATCAGGTGGGATTCAGGCCAAGAGCTTCACCGTTGTGGTTAAAAAAAAAAAGTAAATTAAATGAAATCTTACTTACATATTTTTTTGAGGCTGACTGTACTTCTTGTCTCCGGTGTTGCTCTTCAGTCAAGCGATGAACTGCTGAAGGCTTGATAGGCTTCCCTTACAACCACAAGGGAAGACCAAAAATGGGATTGAGAATGACCATGCTTGGCACATTAGTGACGGCAGATTGTTGTTATTCGCAGACAAGGGGACACTGCTGCCAATAATGTCTTTTATGACTATCCAATGTGTAAAATGTGTTGCGCTTATTTACTCTAAACTGTTTAAATTATAATGAAACACATCCATTCAAAATCCAAGGTAGTTTGGGTAGTTTTCTAACAAAATTGAACAACAATTGATTGTTAAATGAATCATGTTTATTTTGCTGAATATCCAAGGTATTGTATGAACAGATGTTTTCAAAAATATTTACCTACTGGCACATAAGTGGATGACCGTCATGTGGAAAAGTACTTTGTTGTCTGAGTATCTCCTTGTTTTTACTATAATAAGTTATACCATTTTTTATTTTTTTTTGTATCTAGTTTAGTAGATACATGTATGTAGATAGATATAGTTAGTGTTGTAGGATTTTGATCAAAAGCCGGAATATGACATAATAGTGACTTGATTTTATCGAAATGATTAGGCAGATTTAAGATATAGAGTACCTAAACATAAATACTAGCATACTAGCGGTATTAGAACCAAACGGCTAGGTACGTTACGATGGGAAGAGACCAGACGGCATGACGTTGTTGCCTTGGCATTAAAGGTGGATAGGCCTCTGGTGTGGGACGCAACCTGTGTTGACACCCTTGCGCCATCTCTTGTTCTTAGTACGGCGGGCAGTGCTGGTGCCGCTGCTGCGGCTGCTTAGACCCCTAAGCTAACTACAGTTTTGAGCCGTTTGGGGTCGAAGCACACGGGTCCTGGGGCCCGAATGAGCGTCTCCTTTTTATGGAAACTCCTCGACTGAACACTTCACGTGACCAGAGGGCTGGCTCTTCTTTGGCCAAAGAATTAGCATTGCCATTCAACGTGGCAATGCTGCTGGTGTTCTGGGCATGTTTCCGGTTGAGAACGGATGAGTACTTCGACGTCTAAGGCTAGGACTACAAGCTTCAGGAATCTCCCAGGCCCAAAAAAAAACGGCCCTAGACAAGCCCAGATTCAATCCGTCTCTCAAGCAATCATTTGATTTGTTCCTGCATCGGCTACGTATGATTAGGGGCCGTTCCCGAATTTTACCCGGAAATAACCGGATCATGCTCTGGTTTTCTCCAGCCAACCGGTCCGTTATTTTTCGGCACAAGGGGTACTTTCAATATATTATGTAGTTGTCATGGAGCTGACCACACGAAAACGAAAAATGTTCATTCCGGGCGCTTCCGTACGAATCACACGCCAGTGTCATTTTTGGAACACACCTTCCGTTACGCGGTCTACGTGAAAAGGATGAGCCCAGTATCTATTGGCTTTCCTTTGTTTGGTGTTCCTTTTTTATTAATGACCACAGCTAAACACGTAAGTTTCCAATTGAGACACCAAAGTAGCGACTATTCAGCGCAAGTGCTAGGGGCCGACTGTGTAAACTAAACTCTCCGGATTCAAAAGGGCCGCGTGTAGTTCATTGATAGCATGCCGAATTCGGCTTTTTCTCGGACCGGGGAGATTCCGAATGCTTGTAGTTCGAGCCTAAGTGTCCTTTTGTTTTTGTATTTATTTGTATAGTTTGTTAGTCGTTTAATTTTCTGTTAGTTTATAAATTGTATAAAAGTTTGTCAACTAATGGTTATAATAACGGACTTAATGTTAATACGTAATAATACATTCTTAATGTCGAATTTATGTACATAAAACAAACCATTCACTCGTTGGGATTTCCCATCGGCAAAAATGACGAAATTCCATACAAACATTCATCCATTATTTAACTAATTCAACGGATGAATTTCCAAAAAACCCTTCCTTACTGCTTACCTAAGTTATATAAAGAAGACTTGTGCAAATTTTCATGATTCTAGACGCGGCGGTTTAGACTGTGCGTTGTCTGACAGTGAATGATTTTAGATTTTTGTTATGTAGAAGATATCTTCACCTATTCTGATCATAGATTTTTGTTCTATTTACAGAGACAAAGAAAATAAAATACTAGAAGATTGCAGTGTGAACAACTGTATTTTTTCAGGCAATGACAGCCTGATAGATACAGCAGATGCTGTCGTCGTATATTTGCAATTAGGAATTATTCCTGAAGTTAAAAATAGAAACCGGACACAAAGATGGATATTTTTAAACGACGAGTCTCCAAGAAATGTATTTTCTTTAGCAGAAAAAAAAGAAAGACCTGCCTTGTCCAGTCTTTATAATGTATTCAATTGGTCTATGACTTACCGGTAGGTTTAATTTCTAAAGTTCTTATTTGTTAAAGACTAACTAACGAACATCTTTCATTCAGACCCCATATAGACTTAGTAGCAAAGCGTATCAGAAAACTGATTCACGTAGAGTCATTCGGGGTAAGAGCTCGCAGCGGGCAAGAGTTCGCAGTAGCCCGATCTCCGACAGGGGAGGGGGGACTGAGGTTTGTGTTCACGGAACTTAGTGACCGACGAGACGCCGTATCGGAACCACGTGTTGCGCGCGCGCAAAATATGTACTTGTCGCCACAGGTCGCCGAATACGTAAACCGCAACAAAATCCTTTAATATTTGCGTCGGGGAAAAGTGTGTTGAAGTTACATGCATGGATCTAAGACTGTAAGTTTATTACATTTCTATAGTTCGATTATCGTAGTATTTATGTAAGTATATCATATTCTCTTAAATTCATTGACTTGTGTATTGTGATCGATCATTTAATATTTTTGCTGATTGGGGTAAGAGTGCGAGGTTATAAGTACGCACGCGTATTTTTACCCATGTTGCATACTTATGTAAATAAAAATATCCAAAGTTATTTTAAAGTTGTTTATTCTTTCAGAACACATCACAATGCCGAGGAACTAGTAAGGAAAGCACCACAACGAGCCCTGATCTCAGATGATCAAATAGACATCGCAAAAAAACTAATCCAAGAAGGTAAAAGTCAGAGACGCACTAGAAGTAGGTATTAGTGAAGGTGCTTTGCGAAAGAGGCTGAAGTCTACTCACGTGCCAACCTCTTTGGGACGTTTTAAACCTACATTTACCAAAGACCAAGAAGCAGAATTTGCAATTCATTGCCAAGATATGGACGATAGGTTTTTTGGTATTACAATTAGTGATTTACGACGATTGGCATATGAGTTTGCAATGGCCAATAATATATTTTAAGTTACAGATAAGTACAAAAGTTACCATTATATTCTTTTAAAAGTTTAATAAATGTTGATTATCACCAATCTTTATTTTATTTCACTATCTATTTAGATTTCTTTAAATGCGTACGTTTACCCCGCACGCGTAATTTTACCCTGATGCTTGCGTAATTTTACCCGCGTCACGGGGCAAGAGTACGCATTCGGAACATGTTACTTTAAACATACGTAGAAAAAAATGTAATTGGTATAGAACGTAAATTTACTTAAATAATGAAAATATATTAAATTCTCGACCAATTCTATAACCAATCAACACAGATAAATCTCGTTTTTTATAGTTTTTTAAGACCATAGAAAATAAAGTGCGTGCTCTTGACCCGAATGACTCTAATGAAACTGTTACGTAACTCGGCCAACAAGATCTTACACTTGGTGTATGTGGCATTATGTGAGTCAGTTCTCTGCTACTGCATTACAGTATGGGGTGGAGTCGGCATTACCTCAATGATACAACTGGAAAGAGCCCAAAGATCAGTGCTAAAAGTTATGTATAGAAAACACTTTCGGTACCCTACAGATCATTTGTAATTTTTTTGTCCGACAGTTATACATCCTTAAATTAGTACTAAAACAACATAAAATAACAATCCAATCCACAGAATATCACCATCTACTCAAACAACGAATCTTTAAATGTCCACTCACTGTAGTAGAAACCGCTTTCGCACAACGTATGCAAGGATTTATGCTCAGTTTCGTGTATAACAAAATTGCAAAAATCTGTGACATCAAAAATTGTAGGACGTACCAAGTTAAGAAAATAACTAAACAATGGATTAACCCAATCCTATTCAGATTCCGAAGCCTTCGTACGAGTAATATCATAACATATCTATATCAAACACACTCTCTCACTCACACCCTCACTCTCAACTTCACCCCCACACGCCCTTCTTCTCACACTAGCTCTCTCACTTTCACACTTCCTCTAAAACCCTTTCACACATTCATAAATAATTATTCTTTCGCACTCTTGCTAAACATCAATTACCCAAATTTGCAACGACGCACACTATTTCAAACATAGTTGGTTTTTACGATTAGTTTTACTTTATTTGGAAGTCTCTTATTTCTTATTTTGTTTTGTTTTACATACAATTTTCTGAACATCACGTAATAAATAAACTTGTAGGAAGATTAGGCATTAACATGAACGCGCGCATCCGCCCCGCGCCCCGCGGTCGCCCGCACCCCGCTCCGCGGCAGTTAGTCCGGCCCGCATCACGCTCGCTAACGGCACGATTTTATACTGTCAAAGTAGTGTCCTAATCGAATTCCTTAAAATCGTTAAAACTTGTAATTTCTGTGTTTTGTAACGGTCGAATTAATATACAGTGTAGTTTTCATGTGCAAAACTTTATTTTTTATTCCATTCGCCCCTACAAACTACTATTATTACTATTCAGTATCGACCCTGAAATTTCAAACTGTCAAGGACTCCACGAGACAGGCACGACCTAGTGTGGAGTCCACAAGTTAACATTAAAATTATGTTTCCTTTGTAAAAATATCTTTAAGAATAATTTACTTGTATTAGTTTTAAGGAAATGTATGAATATTTTATTTAGTTAATAAACGATTTTATTATTATTATTATTTATAACTAATATAATTATAGTTGCACGTTATTGTAACTGAAGCCCACAATCCATCGACGGTCTACCACATTTGGAATGTCTTGCGAAATCCTGAGCCGATCGCAAAAAGCCAAACAGATAGTGCGCGGCTGTGCGCATCTTGTACATATATTTTTCCCACTACAACATTAATGTTCTATTTTTCAGGACCGATGCTGATGTGCCTGTCCCATACGGTCGAACGCTTGCATTAGAACAGCCTTTACATCTAGAGTATAAGTCCTTACAAGATCTTGTTGAAATCATTCCATACTGGAAAAGGAAAAAACGAGGCAGAATAGCCGCACTAGTAATGTCCAATTGTGTAAACGTACCCAGAAACAACTTTTTGAAGAACTTACGGAAACATATTGATGTTGATGTTTATGGAAAATGTTCAGATAAAAAACAATTAAAAATGAGGTAAGAATGATAATATCGGTAACTGGCTTACCATATAAGATGGTATTAATCAAAATGTGTGGTATGCAAAATGTTTTTAATCCGCTGATTAAATATTTCAGTACCTATTTAAAAGAACCGCATCCGGTTAGACTGGAAGCCAACCCTAACATAGTTGCGAAAAGGCTAGACAGTTTGATTGTGCTAATTAAAAGAATATAAAAATTCTTAAACTTTTATCATTTAATCCAGACAGTGTGAAACAAAGCTGCTAAATAAATAAATAAAATTCATTTAATTCAGGCAAAACCAATATTAATTACATAAAATAAAATAAAATATTATAATACTGCAAGAATAGAATAAAATATGTCAATGTACAACTTATAGAGGTCACAGAATCAAAATTAAAATAAAATGTCAAATGCAATGCAAATCCCCCAGTATACGTCGGGCGGCTGGATCGCCCGACGTATACAGGGGGCTTCTGGAACTGCAAGCTATAAAATGTCTTCAAAGCACAATTTTATTTTATTTCAGTTGTCCTGGACATTTTAAAGCGGATTGCGGCCCAATAGCAGAGTATTTATTTTATTTAGTATTAGAAAATAGTAGATGTTTTCAATACTTGACCGAGAAGGTGTTCTACCATGCTTACGCGAAAGGAGCTATACCAGTTATTTTCGGTCCTACAATTAAAGACGTCCAGAGCCTACTACCACCAAATTCCTATCTACATGCTGACGCGAAAACAAATGTAGAAATACTCGCAAGGGATATGAGGAAAATAGCGGCAAATAACGAACTACTTCTTAGTATGCATATGTGGAGGATTCATTTCAAAATAGTCAATGAGCACGGATACTTTGGAACAAATTCTTATCATTTGTGTCGTTTATGTGAAGCACTGAATTATAATGATGAGAGGGAGAAGATTTACGACAAAGAGCTTCTTGGCTTTTTCCTAGATCCATCAAGAAACTGTTATAAATACGTATAGGTAATGTAATGAAAGATTTAAAATATATTTTAATTAATTAATGTTTGTTGTTTTTTAAATTGTTATTAACTTTGTAAATAAACGAAGAAAACTTCAAACTCAAGACCAACGGATAATTCTTTGGCCAAACATTCGCCTGAGTCCTCAAACCATTTCGAAGAGTTTTGAAAGCTCCCTCCCGGGGGATCTTCCAGGACAAATATAAATCTACTGTTCATTGAGTAATTTTCATCGCATTGTTATTCAGGGAGAGACTGGTGCCTTTGAATTATGATACAAGTTTGTTTTTATTACTTGTATTGTTGAAGGTGCTAAAAAAGGATCCTGCTAAGCGTTCTGGATATTTAAACATCCTTTCTTACTATCCTGGAATTTTGAAAATCTCCAACGCAATTTCATCGAGAAAATTATTGTGATAATTGTGGCGGTGAAACCAGTAAACAGGTATCATCGCAAACACTAGCGGTGAACCAGTTTTCTAAGGCCATTAGGGTGAAAAGTGGTCGACTGCGATTGACCGCGGCTGTACCTCTCCTGGGACCCGGGTGGTCGCGGCAACCAACAGGTTAGGTTACAGGTTAGGTTATATTTACCTTTGAGGTGTCTACAATTATTGTAGGTATCGCGACTTGGTTGCTCCGTCAGGTTCAGGCTCCGCTCGCCCCATGGATCTTGCCCATTGCCTAAGTGTATCTACTCGCCCCCTTGAATACGAGATACCCCAAATCACCCCCGATTATTAGTAGGTAAGTTAAAAGTACTGTCAGCACTCTAACTTTTTAAACATTTGTTTTTTCTTAAAACTTCAATGTCAATGTCTTCTTCGGATGTAATGGTGAAGATTGAAATAAAACTTCACATGGAGTTAAAAAAGTGTAATTTGGAATCTAATCACGTTAGGTATTTAATCTATTCAATGTTTAACAATTAAATTTTGTTACACTTTTTGGTTTATAGATAATTAAATAAAAATCACAGTCAAAGTTATGGAATCAATACTTAAATGACTAAGAAAACGTACAAAATAATCACACATTTTGTAAAAAAACAATAGTTTTTGTACAAAACCGTAATCTTTGGTGTTGTACAAAAACTTTTGTAGGTAATATATATACAGGGTGGATTTTTGAGATGGGACAGAATATAATGTATAATATATATAAAAACATCTAGCGGTAGAACTACAAGGTTCTACAAAAATAACCCACACCATAGGCTAGACGAAAAAAAAAATATCCCCACTTTACGTGCAGGGGAGGTACCCCAAAAAAATGATTTATTTTACCACTTTGTCGGCGTAATTAATATGTATACTCATGCCAAATTACAGCTTTCTAGTACTAACAGTCTCTGCGCTAAGCCGGGGAAGACAGACAGACGGACAGACAGACAGACAGACGGACATGGCGAAACTATAAGGGTTCCTTGTTGACTGCGGAACCCTAAAAATGGATTGTGAAAACGATTTCAAAATCTGAATCGAATATTTAACTGTTTGAGTAAAAATTCAAATCACCCATGTCTATCCTCTATCCCTTATGTTCCCAACCTTATATGGGCTAAGTGAATTCATCCTGGACCCCCTCCATGGAACCCCCAGAGACACCCCCCCGGCGCCCGTATTCCTTTACAAGAAAAAAAAAATCCTACGGCCCCATAAAATTAATTATACCAATTGTATGTGACTGTATGTTATACCTGAGGGTTATACTATACTAATAAATATCAATGGATCATTAAAAAAATAAATTGCTATTAATAATCACAAA
The DNA here is from genome assembly GCA_914767815.1 of Eupsilia transversa. NCBI lineage: Eukaryota > Metazoa > Arthropoda > Insecta > Lepidoptera > Noctuidae > Eupsilia > Eupsilia transversa. The sequence goes on from OU611880.1 coordinate 8,772,728, forward strand.
TTAATTTTCTCTCTCTCTCTCTCTTTGTAATCGTGCTACTCGTGGTTGTGGCTGAGGGTCGTGATTATTAATTATTTAAAAATATAAAAACATGTATTGTTTTATTTAAAACATTTAATTCAGACAAAGACCATAAAAAGTGTAATTAACAAAATTATAACTTAACCAACAAATGCAAGACAATAGACAAAGCTGGAACACCCCTCTTGGACCCTAGAAGGCTTCATGGGTACATTTGAAAATACTTTTTAGCAAATTAAACACATATGTAACAATTGGTTTATTGGAGATTGCGTAAATCCATATTTAGTATTTTATTATATGAAATTTCTAATTAGGCAGGTCCGCCGCGACCGCCCCTTTGACTGCCATAACGTCCCCCATTTGCCTTTGGACCCACTTCCGCCCCCACGAAAAGCTCCAGCGCCCACTAGGGGGTGGTACCGCCCCCTTTTGGGAACCTGTGCTCTATCCTTTTATTTATTAAGCAACAACGCTGTGCCGACAAATATCACAGTCGAGCAAGTAACAAAGTAGTTTGGCTAATCCTTTAACGAAACGACATCCATGTTAAGCCTTTGAGAAAACTTCTCTTAGCATTACGCAGTTATGGAACAACATTAATTGTTTTAAGAAATACATGGCTGCTCATAAAAGGCTTATAGTGACAGTTTAATTTTAGAGCTCGGCTTAAACAAAGATTTTAATGCAAGGCTCAGTTTGTTGGGACTATCTTAGCTAATTTAATTTGCGGAAAGTTAAAGACTTTTTAAATCCAAATAAAAAATACTGGATTAAAAAAGTCTTTTAACATTATTGTATCAGAGTATAAAACAGCTTGGGTAGTCTCATTACTACACAAGCTGTTTGCGTTAATTCACAGCATACAAAATAACTAGTAGTTGGTGGTAGTTCAGTGCAGCTATAAAAGAAAAGCAAATAAGTATTACTTTTCAACTTCTTTTTAATAGGGATTGAGTATGATTGTGCATTTAACTAAGTAGGTACAATAATAAAACTCTAGAATATTCCGGGATTTAATTTAACTGGACCATAAATAAATAAAAAACTTAAGCTCTGATCAAACTAAGGCGAATATCCCCGCTGATTGTATCAACTAACTTGTATGACAGACATGACTTCCTAATCATTAAAACAATCGACGCGCGTAATCGTAGCCTGCGTCCCGCCCGGGATTAGCCCCAGTTTGAACATTCCTTTACTCATTGAAATAAAGCAATCCACCAAATAACGTGGAAAACATTTTCACAATTTAATTATCCTTTTAGCCCCAGGGTTATTTTAATAATGGTGGACATGGCCGTCGTATCACATTAAAGTTAAAACATAAAAAAGGACTGTCTGGGAAAAGGCTAGGCCAGCGCATGCCGCCGTTAAATGATATTACCGGGATTTACATTCAGATTTAATTTCTATAGCCGGCTCTCGCAATATGCTAATATAATGTTGTTTAAATATATCATTTTTACGGTAAATGTATGTAAATGTTTGTTGCGATGGTTCGTGTAATGTGGTGTAGGGGTTGTACACAATTTTCAGTTTGTCATAAGTCATAATTAATAATAATTATTCTCATATAACTGTGCTGCATCTGTTTTTTCCATGTGTTATTAAAAGATTCCTAGGTTCCAGGAGGGCTACGATATTTTTGTAAGAACTTAATCTAACTTTCACTATACTTCACTTTAGATTGTGCTTTCTGTTTTTATCTTTGTAGCAAAATTAAACAGAGAGGCAATTCCCGTAGGTATTTTTAAGAACGTTCGCATTCGCATCTCATTCGCAATCTGACAAAAATACAATCATTTTACCAACACTTTTTATAAGTTTGACAGATTGTGACTTGAATGTGAACGTTTTTTTAGTTCGAGAATTGGCCTTATTTTAACTGCATGCACTACTTACGATTTGATGTTATATTTAAGGTCAAACATAGTATACAAACGTATTACAATGGGACTACAATTATTTTCATCTACATAAATATTGTGTGTGGATTATGCATTTCCGCCTTTCCAAACACGAGTCCATTATACTGATCCATGTTTTGATAAAAGTCTGTTGAAATAGTAACTACCATTTCAACACACTTTTACAGAATTAAATTCTCATTTCCAATGAATAAGATACCTATCTGATTTATTGTTTGTAAGTTCTCAATGATAACATCGAAACATTCAGTTTTAATAGGACACTAACAAAACCACGAGAAAAAAATCACGGTTTATATGATTAATTATCTTCAAAAACTGCATTAAACTTTCTAAGTTCTACCGTACCGACTTCAAAATATGGCTGCTAACTTTGTTCGATTAGTTAATTTTGCGAATTACGTCTCTACTTAGTTAGTGCACAAGAAACTTCATTTGATCAAGTTTTCTGAAGTAGAAAGTAAATCTTATTCTTAATATCAATGTATTACGTGAGAATCGATTCATTTTGTTTTCCAAAGACTATACGAATGTTTGAAAAGGTTAGTTAAACGAGGCAACGTGCAACGCAGGGTACGAAAATCCAGTACGCCCGTTACTTCAAAAAGAATTGGGATACTCATTTTAGTTTAGCTATTGTCCACCCAACGGTTGGCGATGAACGTCGTGGATCCTTTGACAGCTCCCATGTGATACGGGCTGAACCTGCCGCCATAAATTCCAGTAACAATGCCTGGTCATCAATCCCAGACCCTCTTGATACCGGACCGAGCTTGTGTTTACTTATTTCAGGATCAGAGAGAAGGCTTGAGTCAAATGTAAGATACGAGCATTGAATGAAACAATATTAATTCCTGAACTACTTACTATATGGATCCTTTCTATAATTCTTTCTCCTGACTTTAGTATGTTCTGACTGTTCTAACTATACACTTTGGAGGTCATAACTACCCTAATAAAGATAGGAACGACATGATTTTACTGCTTACAGCCGGATAGGATGGTCATGAAATGTATTTTCATTCAAATAGTCCTCGTCATTGCACCATAAACGCTTGGGTCCCCTTTATTGACCTCAAGGCTGATCTTGTTACCACCACTTAAGGCGTAATGGATTTTCTTTCACACCAACTTGCATTAGGCCTATTTATTTGGAATCTCGTCTCCTCGACACGAACACAAGCGATCAGTTTCTGGCTAAATGGGCATTAAAGCACCATTCGTGCAAACTTCCAAAGTTACGAGGCGTGCGTATTCGTTGAAGCGATTTACAAAATTGCTCTTATATCCAAGTTTCAAGTTCTTGCGGGATACCTGGCCCAACTTCACTTGTTATGCCCAAGAATAATGCCCAATATTTGGAGAAGTTCACAACTTTTGAACGATCGCGAAAAACTTGTTTGTTGTTCGAATGGCTAACGGCTCATTTTGCAGTCTAGAAGTTCGGGAGCTCTTTTGTTCGCTTTATTATGAGCGGGCAGTAAAATAGCTTATCGTACGAAAGCCAATACAATACTTTTTATGCCCATATAATATTATTGTCAAACAGTAAACACAAGATGGATATCGGTTCTCTGGTATAAATTCAATAGTTTATTGGCATTTTTCGAACAGTGGCAATTTGTGGCTGGTTGTTTTTCTCTCACAATAAAAAGTGGTTGTAACTTGGTTATAGTTTCCGAAACAGAGGCACCAGCTACCAATGTAATTTGATATACGAGTGTCGTTGGGATTTATATTCTGAAGGAAGATTGGTAAGGTTCAATTTATGTTGGACGCATGCACGACTGAATTACAGGACCTACACTTATATCGCGGAGGGTAAATGATTAGGTGCGTACTTGTAGCGTGCGTGTTGTACTCTCAAAAGTATTCTCTTATCTTGAGGCCTTATTCTTCTTACAATAAAGAAGATTAGGTTTTCGTATTACTTTCCCTTCGTGAGAAATTACCAAAAAAAGAATTATAGGGTTTCTTTTGATGAAAGTAAGATTAGCGAGTTTGGACGTAATTCTTGGAGTTAGAATGACAACTGGGTATAGGTGGACGACCTATACCCTAACGGCCGAACCCAACTACCTACCTATCACCAGTTTTGCCATATTGGAGATAAAAAAACATATCTATGTACGGTTTTAACGTCCCAATAATCTGTTAGAGTATAAGGAATCTTACCGGCCCACAATATCTATCGATAGCTTACTACGGATAGCTATTTGTATGTAAAAGCCAAAGTATGTGACCCAATACCGTTTTGACAGCTATGCAGCTATGTTTGATAGGACAGTTACTACAGATGACAGACGGTTTATTCCCCGAATAGCAGGGATAAACGTATGTGCCTAAGCATTGTTTAATTTAAGAAACAACACTTTATAAATAATCATAATTGAAAACATGTCCGATCCAAGTGAAAGTACCTACTTTAATCGGAAGTGATTAAACCCCTTCGACCCATGAGCAAATTAAGTTGTTATTACATACATACATACATAAACTCACACCTTTTTCCCATGGGTGTAGGCAGAAACTCAGAACGCCGTACACTACATAAATACGAAAAACTTTATTCCGTCAGTCACAAATACGAATTTCAAAATACCGATTTTCATAATTCAGAATGGTTCAAAATTCCTAACATAACAACTCCGATTTATATTATCCTCCGATAATATATTTATTCATCCTATTTTTATAATTCCAAAATTTCAATATTCCTAACGTTTATAATTACTCTTGAAAACAAACAAGTAGCATTTACGACTTTCGGCAAAATAAATTTCGTGATTTTTAATAATAGGCATTATAATTCTTAGGTATTATGATATTCGGACTTTTGAAAATCGGAACATCAAAATTCGGAATAAAATATTTCGGAGTATTTGGGTGTTCCCAAAATCACATGATTGTGTGCACTAACTACGACACTAAATAAATCAGGTACGGTTGCAACAGATGGCGCCACCCGACATCTTGTACAGTTTATTCCTGTTTCTCAATAGGCCATAGGCGATCAACCTTCGCCAAGATAATATATAGCTGACCCGATCCCCTTGCCGCTTTTCAGCTTTTTAATCCCGTGATTTATATTACGAACGGAAAACGATTTCTGAATACAATGAATTTTATTCTTGACGCGATGTCCAGTGATCGAGCGACGGTAATGTTTGGTATTGCCTTGTTCGTAAAATGTTTGTTTGGAAAAAGGTGGAACGATTAAAGGAGTCTGTTTTAAAAATGTAGACAAAGCAGTGGTACGAGGTATGTTGATTGTTATAGATTCGGAATTTCCGAATGTTATTGTACCTCCTTACCTTACAATGACGTTCTCGACAATCTAATAACAAGATTGAGCCTTTTCCATAAGACATCTTCCAAGCGTACCTCGGACAGAGATTGTTTTAAAAATACGTAGACAAAACAGTGGAACGAGGGTTCAATGATATGGATAGGGAATATTAAATAGTATAGTCCAAATATTATTGTTAGTTCTATATGGACTCCTCGTCCTTATAATACAGCTTGGGATAAATAAAAGACTTATTTAGTTTTAAAGCGTAATTATTTTAAATTAATATCAATTATTATCATTTTATTAGTTCTATATGGACTCCTCGTCCTTATAATACAGCTTCGGATAAATAAAAGACTTATTTAGTTTTAAAGCGTAATTATTTTAAATCAATACTTATCAATTATTATCATTTTATGTTATGACGCAATCTGTCAGCTATTCCAAACTATAGCTGACATATATATACTAGGCTGTAGCAAACTCCTATTGTTTTCTAATAATCTAAATACGAATTCTTTGATTTATTTGTCTAGATGGTGTTCGCTGCAAAAGAACTAAAACAAACAGGCTAATTTTGCTATCCTAGACGTGTGCGTGACAGGTACGTCTTACACTCTCGCCACTTCATTCTGCTTTTCTAGTGCATGCTTAAGATACCAATAATGTCAACTGTCAGTTTTACCTCGAATGGCGGGAAATGGTTGAAAATCGGAGCGTACCTGCACAAGAGGCTTGGTGTGGTGACACTAAACAAGTTTAGTACAGAAAACTTTAACTCTTACTAAGTAATCTCCTTACGAATACTTAACTACTTAAAATTCCCGCAATAGGCAAAGGTCTGGAACAACCAAAGGAATGTTAAACAAAGCTTTTTGTTCAGCAAGTAATCAGCTTAGCGTAAAAGAAAGTGAAGGTGTTGGTAAGAACGTAGGTAGGTACAGCCTGTGGTGGGTACATCTGAAGATTCCCACCTGAGTATTAGACGTTTCTTAGGGCGACCACAGAAAATGTTTGCAGACAGCGCTTTGTTTATGAATTAGATACAGAATAATAATTTTTTCGTAATTATTTTCATTAGCTTTTGGTATTATTGTAACTTAAATGAATTGTAGTTGCTGAATTATATTAGGCTCTGTATATTTTGTACCCGCACTAGATAGTTACTATATTTTAGGCATTGTCTTTTGTAAATTTCCTGATATATCAACGTAGTGTTAAAATATCGTTTATCATGTAATTGCACTTGGCTATGAAAAAGTAGTTTGTGGCTAACACAATGAATTTGCAGTAATGTGTGTCAATCACATAATCCAATGACAATAAATTTAGACGAGACAAAAAGTATGTCGGCGGTTTGGCGTTTTGTATTAATAAAAAAATAGTCCCGGATTTTCGCTGAATCTAAAGTATATTCGTGATCCACAGAATGAAAAAGTTTGTGTGTGTATTTAGAGCACAGAGACACTGACACGCAGATATCTTGTTCAATTCCCAGGCAATTTCAATGTGATTGCTTCTGGAGGTGTGAAAACCTCCGGTATAGGTAGGTACGGTAGGCATAATAATTGCATTGAGTGCAATCTTTTGTTCATTCCCTTGAATGCCCTCCAACCATTCCCTCTACAATGTATGTAGTTAGTACTTACACTTGATTGCTTTTTGTTTGATTAGAACTCAAATAATTTCGTTGATGTGCACGCAGGCAACTAACTATCTATCTAAATTAATAAAAGGAAAAGTCCCGACTAACTGACTGACTCATCAAGCTCAAACCCTTGGACCTAGAAAGCTGAAACTTTTCAAAGAGGTTCCCTTTATAATGCAGACAAGGAATAAGGAAGGATTTTTCGAAATTCAACCTATATAGGATTCAAATACCTAGTGGATGAAAGATTGTATGAAAAATCTTATTCGTTGAGTTAATAAACTTCAAACATGGCCCGAATACGTATCTAAATCAATTATTAAGTTATACTCCAATGACATCCAATCATGACTCTGTTATGAAAACTTAACAACAATAACACACCGCAGTCTATTATGCAAATAGTTTTAAGCCATTTTACGGTAAGTCAATATTTCATGTCATCCACGCACATGATGCCTTGCAGTATTGTGGCTCAGCTCATGTAGATACGCCAGTCAATACGTTCGACTAAGGCGTTAGAGTTAAACGTATCCATTATGTTCGTGACTTAAACAGTGTTGTGTGATAACAGTGCCTTGCAGTTTAAAATAAAAAAGTAAACTACCTGCAGTTAAAGTTTTAAAGATTAACTCGTGCTTTAATTAGCCATTAAAACAGCCATCTATTTCAATGGTTCATTTGCATGAGCGAATTTAATTCCGAGGGAAAACTGTGTTTTAGTGGTAGTAGGATATTAGTTCTGTAATGAAAACCAATAAGGTTTTTTCAATTAGATTAACGCAATTGGGCATTTCGATAGATCGGCCTGTGTTCTGAATAACTTAAGTTGAAAATGCGGAAGTTATACTAGTGATTATAGTAAATAATTATCCAAGACCATGGCTCAGATCCTGGTAATAATACGAAGAAAGCTAGTTTCAATAAAAGCTATAACTTTCATATTTTTATGTATGTGCATGATGATTCCGCTTGGATCTTATTTCCACGATATTCGTCATCTTTCACCCCAGTTTATAGCGCATCCAAAAGATTTGATGAACAGATGGCATGCTGCATCCGTGGATGGTTTCTTATCACTCGAGTGGTGAGTATTTACGAGTGCTACTTGGTTCTAAATTCCTTTATACTTTAATTTAAATGTTTATATAATATGTAAGTAGGTAATATGTAATTATAATTTGTTATTCTGGGCGAAAGTCTGACAACCAGTCTTACCAAGGGGTATCGTATCCACAACCCAGTAAGTAACTAGGTTGTGGATGTCAGACAGGCAGTCGGTCAGACTGGAAGCTGACCCTAACATGGTTGGAAAAGGTTAGGCAGATTGATTTTAATTCTGGGCAGTGCTGCAGTGGTGCAAAAGGCTGCTTGTATTTTGTGGCAAGCATGCCTTCTTTAGCTATGGATATGTAAAAGGCATTAAATACACACATTAAATACTACCTATGTTTGGCACAATAATTAGTTTCCCTTAAAATAATCACATGGCAGCATGGAATTAGTATGTACTTGAAACTTAAATACACTATGGTCGAATTTTGACAATACTTTTTGGAAAAAGTGTTGTTTTATATAGGTCTTTCTATGATCAATGATGGAAGCCCTGCTTTTAAAGAACGTATCATTTCTGCCAGGAACGACACCGACCCGAGTGGCTTGATCTCAAAAGACGATAAGCCGAGTAATTTCAGCCCGACTACTTACGTTAGCCCGAATCATCGGAAATGTTACGACGATAATAAAATTATGTTGTTGTTATTCTGTGTCTAGTACAGGAGAACCTTAGCATAAATTTTTTTCTATAATTTTCCCACCGCTGGGACCCAGGCCTCTTCTCTTCAAGAGGCGGAGGAGGGAGTAGGCTGCTACCAAGCGAGCCCAGTGCGGTTGGTTCTAGGACATGCCGGTTTCCTCACGATGTTTTCCTTCACCGTTTTGAGAGCAGTGGTGATGAAATTATTAACACAAAGTGAAGAGCCTGCCTGGGTCCGAACCCATGACCTATAACAACTCGTAAGTCGGGTCCGTTACCACTGGGTCACCATTACTCTCAGGCAGAACCTTAGCCGGGTCCAATTTCCGTGTGTAAGTCAAAAGAAAACCAACACGAAGAGGTACATCCTCTGCGGTCCTAACCAGCACATACCTTACCTGTTCGTGTATTTCTATTCCTAAATTCTAATTGAATCAAGATCCAAAGGGCCAGTGTATGTGTATGTCATAAGATATTTAATCACAATTTTGTTGTTGTTAATTATTGTTCCTTCATTTAAAAACTTTTTTTGTAAGTCGGTTGTTTTTTTATGTAAAAAAGTTTTTATTTATCGCTTTTTAGTGGGCCCGTTCGTAATGTATTTAAGTGAGAATAGCCATGCCAACTGCTCATCATTACGTTGTCGTCGTTACGTTAATTGTTGACGATTCTCCTGGTACTTAACCATCAGCACCATAATAAAATGCATTGTGACGAGCATAAATTGCTTGGCAACCATATAAACTAATCGAATCGCAACCCGTGAAATACTTATTATTGAGTAGTTCCCGTGGCCATCTGTAGTCTTCATCATCAATAATTCCACTTCACGAAATGGTGCTTTCCGAGAGCAAATGCACGACTTACTATAAAAAATACCCAAATTGCTATCGGTGTGCCTAAAATATTTGAAAGTTCCTTCGATTTCTCCAGGATTACATGATCAGATCCTGACCTGATGACAATGGGACCACCTGGAAAGTAAACCCTTTCAAACAAAAAAATAATTACCCAAATCCGTCCAGCTGTCTTCGAGAAATCAGTGAACATACATAAAAATAAAAAATAAAGATTCCGACGAACTGAGAACCTCCTCCTTTTTCTGAAGTTGGTTAGAAATAGATGTACATGTTCCAACATAAGCATCGAGAGTCCAACCAGAAAATAGATTTTTGAAATAGCTAAAACGTTATATTTCGCATGAAAATTGCCGAAAACCGAAAACGTAAACGAAATTCGGTCGGATTCTATTTATAAGTGATCCTATTGCCTAGAGCTGTTAGCTCTTCGATCAAGACTTCGATCGTTAAACTAGGGTTATTAGAAAATGCTGATAAGATTGATGAAGTAGGTTCTTCATCTCGACGGATCATATACTCATGTCTAGACTAGTGCTTCCATAACTGGACGTGATAGTAAATGAATACATTTTAACTTCCACCTACCTATATTATTTTACTTGAGAAACCGATTCTTCATTCTGTTGAAGAAAGTTGAACTGGAAAACTAAACATCGAACACCGACTTTTGAAAGAAAATTGTTCTGTGACATACTGCAACTCGTTGATAAATGTATAAATAATTATCAAATACTCTATTTTTAATTTAAAAAAAAATATAAGTACATAAACTCATAACTTGCCATGGGGGTTGGCAGATACTACAGAGCGCCACCTGCTGCGATCCTACTCGTTTTACTTTGTTTAATAATAATTTCGTCAATAAAGTTAGTTAACCTACAAAATTAAGTTAATCAACCTAACGTTAGTATTATATCATATGAAATGAAATAACCAAAAATAAATTACCTTTTTTCAGATACAGCCTACCTCGAAATTAGGTGGAATATTGTTTGATCGACGGCCAATACCAAAACCTAATCCCAATGCGAAAAGAAAATTTGTGGTTCTTGTGTGGAAACACTGGGGTTTTCTCAAGAAACGACACGTTTTTAACTTCGGAAAGCCGGGGTATGAGTATGTAAAAGTACATATTTACTAACATGATTGTTGTGTTCGGAGTAATCCTATAACCTAGCGAGCCTAGCAGCAGACATGATGCGTTTAGCATCCGTGATTAGCGATTTAGTCACTTTCCAAAGCTTGGTGCAGCTACGCTACTGACAGAAGACCGTAAGATAAACGGCACGCAAGTTTGATACCACGTTCAAAGCCAGTAATCAAACCGCGATGAAGCATCAAAGCATTCACGCCTTCTGCATCCAGTCTGTCCCCACGTTTTTAAGGTCGTCGGTGTATCTAGCTGGGGGGCGTCCTACACTACGCTTGCCGATACGCGGTCTCTGCTCCAGGACTCGTCTGATCCACCGGCTATCGGTCTTTCGACAGACATGGCCAGCCCACTGCCGCTTCAGCTTGCTTATTCGGCAATCTGTGTCGGTTACTCCGGTTCCGGATAATGTAATTTGGGATTTTATCCTTCAAAGAAACTCCGAGCGTGGAGCGTGGAGCGCGAAGTGGGCTATCACTTCATAGCGCATGTGTAAAATCCCCGATGCCAAAATTAACATGTCTGCTAAGGCCTTAAGGATAAGGTTATATAGTATGTAAAAGTGACTACATGTGAAGGAAAAAATTCTTGGAGATGGATGAAATCTACTATCTAACTTCAACTCTAGCGTATGGCTAAAGGTATTTAAGCAGCAACCACTTTCCACACAAACAAGAATTTTAAGATTGTTGCGTTAAAATAAATCGTGGGTAACACGGCCTAGACTTAAAACGACGGTGTTCCTTTTTTAGGGTTCCGTAGTCAACAAGGAACCCTTATAGTTTCGCCATGTCCGTCTGTCTGTCTGTCCCCGGCATGAGTATACATATTAATTAGGTACGCCGACAAAGTATTAAACAAAATGAGTTTTTTTTTGGGTACCTACCTACTTCCCCTACACGTACAGTGGGGTTATTATTATTTATATTATTACCTTTGGAAAGGTCGTTCAAAAATATTGTGACTTTTTTAAAACTATTTTTGGATTGAAGGATCGGTTTGCGAAATATTAAGCTTTAAAGTGCTAAAGAGCAGTAAGGTGAGCGTTTATATAAAGAACTTATGTGCATTTCATGATTCTAGACGCAGCGGTTTAGACTGTGCGTTGTCTGACAGTGAATGATTTAAGATTTTTATAGGTAATTTTATAGTAATTTCCAACACAGTAGGTAGTCAATGTACGCACGGCTACATTTCAAGCTATACATTTCCAGTATAAGCTTACGTAGAAGATATCTTCATCTATTCTGATCATAGATTTTTGTTCTATTTACAGAGACAAAGAAAATAAAACACTAGAAGATTGCAGTGTGAACAACTGTATTTTTTCAGGCAATGACAGCCTGATAGATACAGCAGATGCTGTCGTCGTATATTTGCATAGGGGAAATGTACCTAAAGTGAAAAATAGAAAGCGGTCACAAAGATGGATATTTTTAAACGACGAGTCTCCAATAAATGCATTTAATTTCGTAGGAAAAAAAAAACCTGCCTTGGCCAGTCTTTATAATGTATTCAATTGGTCTATGACTTACCGGTAGGTTTAATTTCAAAAGTTCTTATTTGTTAAAGACAACAAGGAAGTAACTAAATTGTTACTCAGTCATCATAATGTTATCATTGCTCGTTGCTTGATAAACATAATAATTATTTATAACTAATATAATTATAGTTGCACGTTATTGTAACTGAAGCCGACAATCTATCGACGCTCTACCACATTTGGAATGTCTTGCGAAATCTTGAGCCGATCGCACAAAGCCAAACAGATAGTGCGCGCCTGTGCGCATCATAAACATATTATATTTTTCCCACTACAACATTAATGTTCTATTTTTCAGAATCGATGCGGATGTGCCTGTCCCATACGGTCGAACGCTTGCATTAGAACAGCCTTTAAATCCAGAGTATAAGTCCTTACAAGATCTTGTAGAAATCATTCCAAACTGGAAAAGGAAAAAACGAGGCAGAATAGCCGCACTAGTAATGTCCAATTGTGGAAACGTACCCAGAAACGACTTTTTGAAGAACTTACGGAAACATGTTGATGTGGATGTTTATGGAAAATGTTCAGATAAAAAACAATTAAAAATGAGGTAAGAATGATAATATCGGTAACTGGCTAAACATATAAGATTTATTTTCTGTGTGACTTAAGGTATTAATCGAAATGTGTGGTAACTTTCATCATTTTTTTTACTCACTCATTTTTCACTTTCGTCATTTGTTTTTGATCAGTACAGCAATTTCGATTTATCTCGAAGAATGTTGTCAAAATAATGGTCGAATTTCCAAGCATGTTTGAGAAAAATAAAATATTACAATACTGCAAAAGAATAGATAAGAATAGAATAAATGTCAATATACAATTATAGAGGTCACAGAATTAAAATTAAAATAAAATGTCAAATGCATTGCAGGCTTAATCCCCCAGTATCCGTCGGGCGGCTGGATCGCCCGACGTGAACAGGGGGCTTCTGGAACTGCAAGCTATAAAATGTCTTCAAAGCACAATTTTATTTTATTTCAGTTGTCCTGGACATTTTAAAGCGGATTGCGGCCCAATAGCAGAGTATTTATTTTATTTAGTATTAGAAAATAGTAGATGTTTTCAATACTTGACCGAGAAGGTGTTCTACCATGCGTATGCGAAAGGAGCTATACCAGTTATTTTCGGTCCTACAATTGAAGACGTCCAGAGCCTTCTACCACCAAATTCCTATCTACATGCTGACGCGAAAACAAATGTAGAAATACTCGCAAAGGATATGAAGATATTAGCGGCAAATAGCGAACTACTTCTCAGTATGCATATGTGGAGGAATCATTTCAAAATAGTCAATGAGCACGGATACTTTGGAACAAAATCTTATCATTTGTGTCGTTTATGTGAAGCACTGAATTATAACGATAAGAGGGAGAAGATTTACGACAAAGAGCTTCTTGGCTTTTTCCTAGATCCTTTAAGAAACTGTTATAAATACGTATAGGTAATATAATGAAAGACTTAAAATACAGGGTGTCTCAAACGTAGTGGTCCAAAGGCAAATGAGGTAAAGCGAAGGGGTCCATCTATCTTCATCTATCACTAAATTTTCTGAACTGTTATGAATATCCCAGCTTTTAATTTTTTAATGATAGGTGGACCTCTTCACTTTACCTCATTTGCTTTTGGACCACTACGTTTAAGACCCTGTACATTTTAAGTAATGAATGTTTGTTGTTTTTTAAAATTATTATTAACTTTGTAAATAAGAACAACGGATATTTCTTTGGCCCAACATTCGCCTGAGTCCGCAAATCATATCGGAGAGTTTTGAAAGTTCCCTCCCGGGATCTTCCAGGAGAAATATAAATCTACTGTTCATTGAGTAATTTTCAGGGAGAGACTGGTCCCTGTGAATTATGATACAAGTTTGTTTTTATTACTTGTATTGTTGAAGGTGCCAAAAAAGGATCCTGCTAAGCGTTCTGAAGATTTAAACATCCTTTCTTACTATCCTAATTTTGAAAATCTCCGACGCAATTTCATCAAGAATATTATTGTGATCATTGTGGCGGTGAAACCAGTAAACAGATATCATCGCAGACACTGGCGGTGAACCAGTTTTCTAAGGGCATAAGGGTGGACAGTGGTCGACTGCGATTGACCGCGGCTGTACCTCTCCTGGGGCCCGGTTGGTCGTGGCAACCAAGTGAACGACAGGTTAGGTTTTATATTTACCTTTGAGGTGTCTACAATTATTGTAGGCATCGCGACTTGGCTGCTCTGTCAAGGCTACGTCGTCAGTTTGTCAAAAAAAGCTACCTATGGGAACAACTGTAGGCAGGTAATTAAGGTTAGTCCTATAATAGACATGCGTCAGGTATATATCAAAACGTAACTAAAATCCGATTTCAGTCACAAATCGTATCGTATCGATAATCCGAACTAGACAAACCGATTTCACAAAACCACGGCAAGAGTAGATGGGTAATTATTATTCGGGCTCAGTTGACTCGGGCCGTGCTGTCGCTGACCCAAGTGGATAAGTAGATTTGCGTAAGCAATTATTTGTTTATGTTTGGATAATTTTGATTGATGCACTGCGAGCCGTAGGCACCGCTCCTGAAATTTATTTCTAAAAATGGATTGTGAAAACGATTTCAAAATCTGAATCGGATATTTAATTGTTTGAGTAAAAATCCAAAATCGCCCATTTCTATCCTCTATCCCATAGGTTCCCAACCTTTTATAGGCTACCGCCCCTTTACAAGAAAAAAAAAATCCAACGTCCCCCTAATTATACCAATTTTATATGACTGTATATTTACCTACGGACTCTTTACATGACTAGAGGGCTGGCCTATTTTTTGGCCAAAGAATCAGCTTTGCCATACAACGTGGCAATGCTGAACCGCAAGTATCGAAAAATACATAATTCAAGCGCCTGTCGTTCCAATGAAGCGATATATATCTCTTCCATCGAATTCGGTCCAGTTATTTTGCTCTTAGGTCCATACACATATAGACTTTCAAATAGGAACGCTACTGCTTGCCTATCCGACCATTTAAATAGTCTTAGCCAATCGTTTAAATTAACGTTTCCAACGAATTATTCAATAGGGAAATCACTTGATAATCAAATAAAATAAAACTGTCCTTTTTACGATTTTGAAGCCCATTGTAATTACGGTAAATAGATTACTCGGATGCCGAAATATCTTGGTTTTGCCAGAAAACCCTATGTGATTATGAGCAGGAAAGCCAATGATATCCATGACTTTTCTATGAAAACTTAACAACAATAACACACCGCAGTCAATTACCTATGCAAATAGTTTTAAGCCATTTTACGGTAACGGCCCAGCTTGTTTAGATTTCATGGTAATTTGCTACTATAATCTGTGAGTGCTAAATCCTGTCGTGTGTGCGGTACGCGACTAGATAGCGTTGTTCCTACGTATCTGCAATGCAAATGTTCGCCATCAGAATTCTGTGCATACGACTCCACACTGACGGACTAACAACATTTCTGAATAAAAAATCGAGATTAATAAACACTATGTAGGTACGTGGTTTACGTTTCGGGGTTTTTCAGTGGGTACTGGTTTAAAATGTTTTTATTTACTGCTGCGATGACTGTGATTGGTTTGTGTCAGATAATTAGTATGTTCGTGTACTGCAGTGCTGCAGGTCCGCTCACCTTTATTTCTTTACTAGCTGACCCAATAGACTTTGTCTGTCAAAATGGGTAGAAAAAAGTTCAGTTGTCCCGAATTTTCCTATTTTCCTAGCAACTTTAAAAAAAAACCGTAAGAACCTAAATAGTCCGACTATTGCGAACATTTTAAAACAAAACTTCACGAAGTCGGGTCCAGCCGTACTGAAGAGATCAACGAACAGTATTTAATTTTAATTACATAGTAATTATATAGATGTATAATTATCTTGTAGCCACTTTACACTTAAATGATAAATGATTTTATTTTTGTAAGTAGGTTTGTACAAACACTTCTACACGTCAATTATATTTAAAAAACTAGATGACGTCGGCATTTCCAATATTATCTGACTACTCTGAGAAGAAAAGCCGAACCACAATCGGAGGTCAAGTCTCTATTAAAGTCGAGACATAATCTTGGTTAGATCATGTGAAGACCATGTAGATTGGAGTCTGAAATGGTCTTTTGAGAAGAGAACCACACAAATTAACTCGACGTGTACAGTCAGTGCACGCATTTGTCAGTAATCGTGCAGCTCAACTTAGAACTTAAGGAGCTCTACGATTCGAAGAACAATAACAAAAAAGGACTTTTGGGTAGACCGCATAAACTACTCAAACTGCCAGACCATCATTAAAACAACGGAGAACGAATAAGAAAAACAAACACTGACCCACATAACCCTCACATTCTCAATGATCATATAATATTATACTGTACATAGTAAATATTCATGTCATTGTATAAATTATGTAAATTGTGTTAGTATAGAAAAAAAGTTAACAAAAATGTTGATTTTTACATTCAATGTGCAGTTCAATCCCAAGCCTTTTTGGTTCAATATAGTCTTTGACAGTATAAAAGGCTTTCTGGCATAGTTTCCGTTTTATAGATGAATGCAATAAAGAATTTGAGTTTGAGTTTCAATGTATTTCTTGTACGTGGTTGGTAAGTTTATTATAAAAACGTATACATTGGCATCTAAACGACTCACCTTTTTTCTTGAGCCTGGTTAAAGTAATAATTTAAAACAAATACACTATGGGCGGATTCGACCAAACAGGAATTTTACCCGCGGAATAAGATTTACTTCTGACAGTTTTCTTATGGAGAAACTGTCAAAAATTCAATTATTCACGGATAAAATTTATTCCTGTTTGGTCGAATCCGCCATTAACCTATTTAAAAAAAACATAGAACAAAAATCGCTTCCCCATTTTCTATTTGGATCGACTGAACAATAAACTTTAAAGCTATTTCCTTGAAAATCTGTTTCAGGCTAACTTTTATATAATTAAAACTCCGGATTGGCGAACTCTACTCTAATAATTCATAAGGAGGTTAATTAAGTTCGTTCTTCCTCGGCGGTTCGTACGTACTCGGGTACGTTATAAAATTGAATTACCTCCATTAATCTAATAGCACATATTAGCTTTCGATCTTGAGGTGCGAGTATACCGCTAAATGCTATAATACACGAAAAGGTGTTTAAATTTTTGTTTAAGTCCGTATTCGGTTTTTGTTGTCAGATGGATGATAATGGATGGATGATAATCTCGTGCATGGAAGTTTGGCTGGAATCAGTTCGTTATTTTAATGTACCCGATGATGTTGATGATGATGTGATCAGATCTTATGTACTGCAGGCACATATTATCTGATAGATAGGTACTCTTGGTGTTCAACACTCGCTTCTACTGACAAATTAAAAGATTGATGTCATTGCTAAGCAAGGTCTTAAGAATGAACAAAAAACAGACTTGTTTTTTTCAATACTTTTTCTAAGTCAGTAGAATTTCATAGAACTCGTGCGTATGTCACCATGAAGTATGTCGTTTCATTAAAAAATAACCGGCCAATGCACGGGCAACGTCGGACCACGCACAATGAAGGGTTTCGTAGCTGGGATGAATTTATCCCAAGAACAAACTTTACATTGTAGTTGAAAAACATGTTCTCCCATATAAAATGTACGGCAGAACATATTTTTGCAACTGCAAATGTAAGTTGGTTGATAATTACTCGTTAACTTGTAGAGCCTACTTAGCTATGACAATTTTCCTTTTAATTTCGTTATATATACTACTGCTGTGCAGGGGACACACACAAAAATTAGCACTTTAAAGCTTAATATTTCGCAAACGGATCCTTCAATCCAAAAATAGTTTAGTCCAAAAACTCACCATATTTTTGAACGACCTTTCCAAAGATCCCACACACCATGAGATAGACGGAAAAAAAACCCGCTTTACGTGTAGGGGAGGTAACCTAAAAACATTTTTTTTTTTCATGATTTTATTTGTCGGTGTAATTAATATGTATACTCATGCCAAATTACAGCTTTCTAGTACTAACAGTCTCTGCGTTAAGCCGGGGACAGACAGACAGACAAAGACGGACATGGCGAAACTATAAGGGTTCCTTGTTGACTACGGAACCCTAAAAAATTGAAACATGGAAATATTATTTCTAGAACAGCGTTTTCTTCAATGAAATCGGAACGGAGACAGTTTAATGAAAAATTTCTTGTCACGTTAGGCTAGTCGATGTCCCCCTTAGGGGCACCTTAATAAGATTCCTCCCGTTTTAAACTGCATTTTTCCGTTTCTACAGACATTGCGAATTTAATTTCAGAATAAAATTCTGACAGACATCTTAGACTTCTAGCAACCATTTTTTATTAATAAAAGGTTAGTAATTTTCACGGTTTCCATCATGGTTATTTTTTACGTTTGTATGAATTACCATAACTAAACCAAGTATAAGTAGGTACTGTTTGTGTTAGAATACTATATCGAGATTCCATTGCTTGTGATGGAATTACAGCATTCATATTTTTGCAAGTTAGCGTCCATTCGAATCATCCGATTGGAATGAAAGTTTTTTTAAATTAATTGGGTTTCTAAACTTCAGCATTTGCTAATCAGAGATTTCTATTAATGTATGTTTGGCAATGGGTGTTATTTACCTGAAATAAATACATTTTATATTATTTATATGACTTTTTATTAAAGTAAATTAATTGTTAAACAAATAGACTACCAGCTTAAGTTGCCCGTAAAATCAAATCACAACTGTCATTCTTTGACAGCTGTATGAATTGGCATATAACACAGGAAATTGACGTAGGGTGTAAATTTTCTTAACAATTAATTTCCCTGGATGTACTTTGACTCACCACGAATATTTAGCTTCGCTAGACATTTTCACTTTAATTAAATTTTCACATTGAGGGCGAGGATTATCTCGAATGTTTTAGACCGATGCCACGAATAATAAGAAGGCTCTCTTATATACATATATTTTCTGAACAAACACCCGAAACAGCTTAGCAACTAAGTGCTCTGCCTCCATTGGTCAAGTATTAGTAAGTACGGCTGCTGGTTCAGGGTTATTCGATCCTCAGGTAAAGTGTGGGTTTACTTGGTTTTTATTGCCACCCGATAGGTTAGACTTAAAACCGTCATCGGTGTAAATTAAAATAACGCCCGTTTTCAATAACTCTAGGCGATACATAAAAGAAAGTGTTAATAAAAGTGCGCTGTTGGATTTTCACCGCTCGTCTCAGGGCCGAAAGTTGAAAATCTGACTACGCGCTTTTATTTAGACATTCATTTGGGTGTCGTCTAGTGCTAGTGAATGCGGGCACAGGCATCGCATTGAGCAAGCGTTGTAATTTAATGCTCATTCTATCTCTGTTGGAAATACGAGGTGATTTACATGTATGTATATAAACTTATGTATTAGCTAGAATGCTGTAGGTAAGTCTGAATATTTGAGTCATTGCTAATTGTCTTTAATAATCTCCAATTAAGATGAGATGAAATCATTATTACAAACATAATATAACATCACGCCTGTATTCCGGGAAAGGTTAGGCAGATACTTAGTACACCTACATTTCGCCAGTTATATTTAAGACCAATGTAATAGGGGGCGAGCCTATTGCCATCAACCGGACACAATCCCGGATTCCAGGATGCTACTGAGACATTTCAGATGGAAAACGCAATAACACTTTGCCCAACCGTGAATCGAACCCAGAACCTCATGCTCAGCAGTAGCGCTTGCGACCACTAGACCAACGAGGCAGTAAACCAATATTATTACGTTACAATTTCTTTTTTTTTTTTATCTTTCTTCGATTATCTGGCAGGATCACAAAACAGCTGATTCGTCTTGCATTGTCATGAAATTCGATACAAATTGTATGAAAAAGCTGTAAATGCACTTGTTAAAGAGCTATCGAACAGTTTTATTGAACGCAGTTAACTTTGTCACTAACAAAGAAATACAAAAGCCTTTGTGTTATTCCATTTATAAATGTAATAAAAAAGAAACTCCAATAAAGCCCAGAATATTATCAGAATGTCTATAAATACACAATAAATCCTATTAAGTAAATTGATAAAATCCACCCCACTGCCAATCTTCAACATCCTGTAATAAATTACAGCCAATTTTCTTGAGAGCTTCGTTATACAAATTGTCAATAGCACTCGTTAATCCGACAAAGTACCCACAAACAAAGGGGTTATCATCGAAATTTATGAGCTATAAAATTGGCACGGACCACCTTTATAGGCGAAAATATGAAAATATTGAAGTTCGCACGGAATAAATTATTCTAAATTGCTCCCGTTTGGATTGTGGTGAACCCTTTAGGATCGAGAATTGAGAAGATTAGGGGCGTCACACTGGGGACTGCGGTCATCTATCAGACGAGATAGCGGCCGGCGACAATGAGACCCGCTTAAAGTAATTGGGCGGGATGGAACTACTTACATTCAGAAGTTGATAATATTTTTGACATAGAGTTAGCGGTAAAAAAACCGTGAATTTACAAGGCGGTATTTGGACTGAAAAACGTTGTTACCACTCCAATGAAACGTGTATATGGTGACTTTAGGTTTAACAAGGCTTCAATTTAAATTATGTATAAAGGATTCTGCACATTTTAACGTGTTGGTGTGCCTAGAATGCCAGACTATTCTAGGGTTTTCCAAGAATAACTCTATAAACGCCTTTGTAGTAGACGAGACTTTTTTAAGTCATTGGTGAGAGTATTTTGATGCTGTATTTCTATTACTGGTGGACCATTTCTGGGTGAAGCACTGTTTTCACATAGCCTGATACCAATTGCAAAGCGTAGCCTCGCGTAGCCCCGCTTAGCCCCGCGTAGCCCCGCGTAGCACCATGTAGCCCTCCGTATCGTAGCGTCGTAGACCCTTCACGTACCCTTCGACAAAGTCTTTTTGTAGTAGGTAAATATGACTGTTTGCAAGTAAACCTGATTATGACAGTATTAGTAATAATAAATAACAATACTATTAAATGTACACTATGGTTTGTAAAAGAAATGGTTGATCTATCTCTGCTAAAGGCTGCGCTCATTTTCGGCCTATCTCCTGAAGCAACACAAATCAAGCCGACAAGATCTTTTTAAACGCAATAATACTAAAGTAATGTATGGCAATTTACTCGCAAGAAAAGCGAGGACGCTTTATCTCGCTTCCCTTTGCTTTGGAAATGGCGTGTGATTTACGATAGGCTGGTAATGATCTTGTTAACAAGTTGCTATAAAGTTATATTATTGTAATATCATCCGTTTTGAATTTTCTTCCGTTTAATTTTGAGGTTGCATAATATTTATCATTACGCAGAGGTACCTATAGTTCACCCACATTTCGCCATTTCGTTATGTTTAAGTCCCATGTGACAGGGGGCGAGTTTATTGCCATAAACCGGGCTGGACTGAGAAATTCCAGATGGAAAAGCCCAATAACACTATTCCCGACCCGGGAATCGAACCCAGGACCAAGGCAGTCTGAGGTAGCATGCTTTTGTTTTCCAGTTATTTGATAAAAGGATAATTTGGTTTAATAATATTCTTTGAACCAGTAGGTACCAAAATATTTTGGAATAATCTTCAAACACAGATTATAAATTGTAAACGGTCCATTAATATTTCATGTCTCTGTAACGATGTCAGGCGTTGAGTAAGGATACAATTCATGTATTGACTAGCTCTTTGATGTTTAAAGACATACGGCATCTTGCTTTATGCCAAAAATATATATTTATACGAGTAGTAGAAGGTGGTACGTATATATTTTTAAATATGCACACAAAGGACACAATGCCTGTTCAGCTATGTAAATTAAAGTGTTGAACACTTACCCTAACACACACTATCTCAACCTCCCCCAGTATAATTAAAGATTTATGCCTAAGTGCCTTAGCAACAAATTTCCTGTGTGCAAACTAACTTCTTAATTAAGTGCTTCACTAAGGAACGTGAATAGACGCCACTCTCTAAAGATCTCGTTACAGATTAACGACTGATTTGTTTTAATTAACATTCAGCCTATAATAGACTCAATATGTTTTTCATAAAGCCTTTGTTAGAATCAAACGCTCGGGTAAAAATCAGATTAAAATATAATGAAATCGCTCCCCCAATGACGATTCGATTTTCATTTTGCTGAATGCTCTCTTGCAGATTAACGTCGGCCGATTGAAATTTGAAATGAATGAAAGATTATTACTTCTTCAATAATTTAGATAATTGACTGAGATCGTTCAGTTCCGCAGACTGAGCCGGCCATTAAAAAGAGCCCAGTTAAAACTTTTCCCTTTGCAGTTCTCCGCAGTTTATTTAAACAAACTACTTGTTTAATTGAATATTTAAACGAGATCCCTCACGGTAAGTATAAAAAGCTCTTGGGCCGGGAGAGGAAAAAGGCAAACTTGGATTTTATTTCATAAAGTTCAACGCTGAGATGTTGGGGGCTAAGAATATTTGCGTGTATTAATTATTATTTTTTTCCTATGAAATTACCCACACCAAAGTCGGCGAGTTGCTCGGCGTACACCCGCCGCCAAGCTCAAAAAAGGGTTCAATAATGTTATTTTCTTTGGAAATAAAAATGTTTCATTTCTAGTGGTCTCGTTTTTTATGCATAAAATAGGGACTATGTCTAATTTCCCCAACTCGGGTCCACGAATACCTATACCGTTCGCATTGGTACCTATAGCTACGTATTCGTTCAGACCATAATGTGAATTGTAAGTATCGGTTCCTGGTAACGCAATGATTGGCATTTTAATTTGGAGTGGTTAATATCAGCCGTTCTATTCTGTAAAAAACTCACCGTGAAAACTTAGGTGACGTGAGCGTGAAGTGACCGTCATTCCACAGGGACTGACACAATTTGACAGATCACCTCAAGCTCACTTCACGTTGATTTCACGGTGAGATGTTTGCAGAATTGACCAGCAGATAGTCTAGGGAAAGTGTCAATATACTCTCTGATCGGAGACGAGATGGATTCGTTTATCGCTGTTAGTATTTTTTTCTTCCCATTGCCGTCCTAAAAGCTGTAGACAAGATACGATCTTTGTATGAACCACGACCTGGGGCCTAAGTCTACTAATTTATAAACGTTACAATGGTCTCTCAATGGTGAGTTTTTGACAGTTTTTGTACGGCAAATCTGTCAAAAACTCACCATTGTGAGACCATTGTAACGTTTATAAATTATTAGACTTAGGCCCCTGGGTATGAACATGTAGGCATGTAGGTATACAACCAAGCACAAGAAATGATTGAATAAATTAGTCTTCAGTCAAAAAAAAAAAAACTATTGCTTTAGTAGAGTGCGTATTAAATATCAGAATCTATTGCTTTAATGACTAGGTAAGTACTTATCTAAACTCCCGAGGGTCGACCACCACTTCTCATAGTATTATTTAAATATTACTTCAGTGTGGGAAAGAGTTGGAGCTTTTCAGCACGTATAACCCCATCTTATTCCCCCAATGAGATAAGACTGCTTTAAGAGGTGGTGTTAGGCCCCCATTCCGCTGTTATGCAATATTGTGCCTCTAAATTCCTAAAGTAATTTGGTCTTATTTTAAACTTCGAATTTAGAAAACTATGCAGAGGCGAATACAAAATCGTTTCAGATACACAATACATGTCGATGCCCCCAAGCAATAAGTCGGTAATGTGCTATTATGGACTTTTTATTGTTATGTCAAATTCGGAACCTATGAGTTGGGATACATCTTAGTAATTTATTTCACATTTTTCGTAGTGATATTTACGAAGATATCATGAAAAACAGTTATATTGTAGGGAAATTAAAAAACGAAATTATGTCGAGAAAAGTATCTTTACGTATCAATACAAACGAGTATTTCGTATTTAATTTTGGTAAGTTGCTATTACCGACTTATTGGCTTGAATGAATTTCGTGCAGTTCTTGGTAAACGCTAGCACGTTGTTGTTGTCGAATTATTTTGAGTCGGCTCAGACCGTAAGGGGAATCAATGTAAATAAATCACTAGGAAAATTCCAATACAATTCGAAGAAGGAAATGTAATAATGACTTTAGAGACTACGGTCATAGCATGCCATGTCTCTTGACAATTTCTGATTGATCTGCCATATGACATGTACAAAGGAATCAACTAAAGTAATGAACAATGAAATAGATAAACGATTAATATGATACTCCTTTCAACTTTTGGTTTGTTACGCCACGCGCCACAACATAGAACTGATTTATTAATATTCTTTTAATGTTTTATAGTTCTTACAAACACATTCACCGTCTCAAGCTGTCGCAGTTCGATAGCTCGAGACCTCCGTTCATTGTCTTAAAACATCAATAAATAATGTCTTCAAGACGATTCTTTATTCGCAGGAAGCTACTGTATTATGTAAAGTCCCACCTAATCACTCTGTCAACTATGACCAACTGTCCATCCGTCCGTCAATCAAAGCTGAAGGAAACATATTACTTAATTTCCATCAGTTGTCAAATGATAATAAGTCTTATTTTGATGAATATAACGTTTTATCTGAAACTTTTAACACGCAGCCATTATATTTGTGCGCGCCGACCTCCCCGACGGCGTCAGCGTGGTTTGCTACGCTGACGACACGTTGGTCCTGGCGCAGGGGAGGTCGCACCAGGCGGCGGCCGAAATTGCGACACGCGGGGTTGCGACAATCGTCGACAGGATCCGGCAATTGGGACTCGAGGTGGCCCTACACAAGTCCGAGGCCATGTGTTTTCATGGTCCTCGGAACGCGCCACCTTTGGGTTCCCAAATAACGGTAGGAGGGGTTCACATCGGCGTCGAGTCGACGATGAAGTACCTGGGACTTGTCCTCGACACCCGGTGGAACTTCGTGGAGCATTTCCGACGTTTGGCTCCCAGACTGGAGAAGGCTGGGGCTGCTTTGAAGCGGCTCCTGCCTAATCTGGGGGGTCCAAACGCCTCCTGCCGGAGGCTCTACGCGAGGGTCGTGCGGTCCATGGCCCTTTACGGGGCTCCTGTGTGGGCGCGTTCTTTGAGGCTGCGGCCAGCCCGCCGGTTGAACGCGTCCCAAAGGGTCATGGCCATCCGGCTTGTCCGGGGATACCGCACGGTCTCGGGTGAGGCGGCGAGCCTCCTTGCCGGATTGCCGCCGTGGGATCTAGAGGCAAAAGTCCTCGCGCACATATGGGAGTGGCGCGAGGAGGCGAAACGCCGGGGCGTAACTCCGCTGCCGCGAGAAGTCGTGGCACAGCGGACAGAGCTTCGGCGGGATCTCATGGCGACATGGAGAGTGCGATTGTCGCAACCCAGTGCTGGGCACGCCACAATTGCGGCGATAAGTCCCCTCTTTGAGGAGTGGCTAGAGAGGCGCCACGGCGTCCTCACCTTCCGCCTGACACAGGTCCTCACCGGACACGGTTGTTTCGGGAGGTTCCTGTTCCGGATAAGGCGGGAGGAAGCGCCCGGGTGTCACCATTGTGTGGATCGCCCGGAGGACACGGTGGAGCATACGGTGGAGGTCTGCCCGGCTTGGGCAGAGCACCGCCGTGTCCTCGTGGAGGCCATCGGCGGTGGAGATCTCTCGCGTCCGGCCCTGGTCCAGGCCATGGTACGGAGCGAGAGGGAATGGGGAGCCGTCACCTCCTTCTGCGAAGCAGTAATGCTCGCAAAGGAGGAGGCGGAGCGCGTGAGGGAGAGGCAAAGTTCGCGCCCTCACGCGCCTAGCCGCCGTAGGAGACGCCCTGGGCGTCGGGACTCCTTGGAGGATTCCCGGCCACCTTAGGCGCGGGCTTGCGGGCGGTGAGCAATGGGTAGCTCGCCCCCGATAAGGACCAGGCCCGGGTCGACGGCGTGTTGTGTTCCACGCGCGCCTCAAAGAGATGTCAGCACCAATGGCGGGACCCACCAGGGCCGATGCCTGCCGGGGTTGCGGGAAAGTCCGAAAGGGATACCGTGGCCCCTGGCAACACAGGCAACTGAAGGAACATGGGTGGGTTTTAGTCAGTAAGAGTCTGACACGCCCTCCCGCTCCGCCCAGAGCGGGAGAAGTTATTTGATGATTTCCCACCCAAAAAAAAAAAAAAAAAAGGGGAATTAACAAGGTTTTTAAAGTAAATAATTAAAAGTTATTATACTCATCATCTACAGTCTTTTCTTGTAAACCTAGACATATTACACTTTAAAAATTCGATTAAAAATTATTAGTACTGGATGATTACACAAAAATATTTTTCAGAATTTTCCTCCAAAAACAATGTTCTGTAACGATACTGTTACTGTGTGAATTTAAAATAACCACAATAACACCCGTAATAGCCAATTACGTATCGTCTTCAAGATGAAAAATTACGCTGGAAAAGTCCGTATTGTAATGTTACGTATCAACATTGTTTACAAATTTACTGCAATAATGGCGTAAGTGTATATTACTTAAACAATTTACCAAATATATTTTTGTAATATTTATTTTCTTAAATTGCAAGGCTTTTCACGCAAAAAATCTAATGTTAAAATAATCATTCAATTAAACAAAAAATTAGCTTTCGTTTGATGTATCAATAACCTCACTACTTCGACTCGTTGAAAAGCTATTCAACAAAAACAGAAAAACATTTCTCCTGTAAAATTTTAGTTTTACGATTACCGACTTATTGCTTGGGGGCGTCGATGTATATTGCACTGCTTCTAAGTCGCAAAACCTATAAAAGGACCATCACGTAATTGATGTTTACAACCGTCGAGTTACAAAAGATTCACATTTAAGTTAAGAAAACCCATAAAAATGTCATTGAAGATATCTCTTATTTGACTATCTATGTATAAATTACGGTCAGACATAATTGCAATGTTTTTCTCGACAAACATTAACGAAGTGTCTATAAAGGCTATATCTCTGTGACGGATAACCAACAACTCTTGTTCTAGGATCTGATACCCAGTGAAGGATGACTGTTGTGACGTAATTTGCTCACTAATTTGGGTCAGTCTTCAGTTTTATCAGATCAGGGCCGGATTTAGGGGAGGGCAATCGGGGCTACAGCCCCAGGGCCTCCACAAAAGAGGGGCCCCCACAATAGAGACTGAGCAAAAAAAAACCTTCAAATTCCGTCTAGTAAACACTAGTACACAACTTTTCCTTAATTTTTTCCCCCCTGTTTTACCTTTACCTACAGTACTTCGTGCAAACATGATTATATTGTTCTTAAATTAATATTACAAAAATCAACGATTTTTCGGTGAAAAAAGCTCGGAAGGTTCCGTTCGTCGCTAAAATTTAATTTACGATAATTCTTGTTTTCGATTATAATTATATGTTCGATTAAAAA
Organism: Eupsilia transversa; assembly: GCA_914767815.1. Classification (NCBI taxonomy): domain Eukaryota; kingdom Metazoa; phylum Arthropoda; class Insecta; order Lepidoptera; family Noctuidae; genus Eupsilia; species Eupsilia transversa. The sequence goes on from OU611880.1 coordinate 8,800,248, forward strand.
TACTAAAATAATCTAAGTACTTGGTTTCACAATAAATTATTTATATTTATATTAACAGAAAAAAATTGTTCATTTTATTTGGAAAATAATTTGAGGCCAGGGGGCCTCCACTCCGTTGTTACCCCGAGGCCTCCATACCTATAAATCCGGTCCTGCATCAGATACTCGCTGCGTTCCTGACTGCGCTCTCGTAGGTTACCACTAAAATGTGGCTGAAGACCAATTTGTTATTAGAAACAAAAATTACGTATTTCGCATCTGTGGTTCGCGAGTTAAAAGCACACTAACGATACAGAAAGACGTGTCATATACTATGTCATAATTTGTGGGGATGACTGGTATATTTGTAGGTAAACGACATCCTATCGTTAACCATAAAGGTACCCGCAGGCAGGCGCGACGCTACTCTGGCGGAACAATTTCAATGAAAACTTCACGGTAGAACAATAACCGGTGTCGCGTCACGCCGTCGCGTCGCGCCAGTCTGCACGAGCCTTAAGATATCCGCATCCTATAATATGATTAAATAAAAAAATCAATATATTTTATTTCACATAAACCTACATGGGCAGTTATGAAACGTCAGAAGCTCCCATATTATTATTATACTCTTTGGTCAGAAGCTAGGTGCGCGGTTCTAATTTGTCCTTTCCTATGGAAAAAAGAGCCGGCAAGAAACTACGCTTACCGCCAATTTGAAAAAAAAAAATGGCTTTTGAATGTTTTCAAATTACAATGTTACGGGAGGACAGTGTAGTCCAGTGTAGTAAGAAATGGCCGAAAAATCAACAAATCTATGAGTCTGCGAAAATAGAAGAGATAAATAAAAGAATAAAATAAAATATTTAAAACAAATGTCTTGGTTGTCATGACAACTCTAACAAACCTATGTGGAAAACAAATGTCCACAAAAGCCACTAATGAAGAGTTGCAGTTAGAAAGAAAGGAAGGAAGAAAAAAAGAAACTTATTAGAAGAGTATACCTATAATGTCTTGGCACTAGATAAAGAAAAAAAAGAACTGGCCAAGTGCGTGTCGGACCACGCACAATGAAGGGTTATGTAGTTGGGATGAATTTATCCCAAAAAAAAACTTTGTGTTGTAGTTGAAAAACATGTTCTCCCGTACATCAATATACCTTATCCTTTTGAGGTACGGAACCCTAAAAATAACCTTAAAAAAGTCATCCCGATTTGGGAGTAGTTAATAGACATTTACATAAGTATGCCGTTAATGAGGTATACCTACCAGGGAAGCCACATGTGCAGAGAGTTGCTAAACATCCTTGTCTTCAACGTAATCATTAATTTTGTGATATGCTTTTTTGATAAGGTCATGTTTGATGTGAGTTTTTAACTTTCTATTGCTAAGTTCAGTAACCGACTTTGGCAACTTGTTATAAAATAGATACTCACGCGGTGCCTATCCTTTTTGGAAACCCTGATGAATGATAGGGTGCTCTCAAGCTTTGAATTTCCCGTGGCGACTGAAAAATAAGTCGCCTGAATGTACCTAAAAGAACGTGGAGAGGTCTTTCTTTGATAAAGAATCCACCGCCAGCGCCATTTGAACGTGACACCCTAAAATTTACAAAACCATGATCGATCTGCGCAGAAGCCACCAAGGAAGCCTCGTAAATTATAGATTGTATCCGAAGATATTGCCTGACACCTATACAAACAATTATAAACACGAGTCTACCGCAGACTTATTACAAACATTTATTTCCCCGAAAAACGGGGGCACGTAAATTACTTCAGTATCTTTGGAAGCAAAAACATAATTAATGTTTTGTTGTTTGTAATCAGAGAGCTAAGTGGTAGATATTGCCAGATGGTTGCGTGTTATTACATTCTACTGCGCATTTTATCCTGCGCTGCGTCTAAATGAAAACATCATTCTTACACACGTTTCGTTATCTTATTAGGTACGGGTAGGTAATATGGCTATCCTAACTAATATTATAAATACGAAAATGACTTTGTTTGTTACAGTTTCACGCTAAAACGGCTTCATAATTACATAAGACAGTCCTCCAAAACGCTCACCCTTCACCACTTCCTGTGCTTTAGCTGGGAAAAAGTGGCGCTAAAAACTCCCCAGCAGCACAGCTGTCTGTTAAGTTAGAAAAAGAAATTGATTCTATACAGTAGTACGTAAAATCATTTACCTTATTCAATACAAAACATGCCAATTTAGGCACATGGGTAGACCGTGACCTGGAGGATAGGTTACTTTTCATCCTGGATCGCAGAAGAAGTTGGGGGCAGGAGCTATTTAGGTAATATTTTTGTAGGTACTTCTAAAACCACTGTGTTGGTATTCTGACGGAAATCAATAAGCGAGAAAAAGGCAGAGGCTCGGTTCTCAGAAAACGGCTGTTCTTTGAAAAATCTGTAAAGGTCAAGTAGATACATAAATGTACCTAGGTTGTAGATACCTTCGTATTCATATAAAAAGATTAAATACTTTCGAACGCACCTGAGCGGTTCTAAAGGAGGGTTAAACATTGTATGCGAATGAAGTCGCGGGCTATTACTAGTCTTTCAACTAAGCTCGCAGCTGCACCCTTTCCTCAAGACATCTGAAGGTCTCCTAGGCCGTCATTAATCAAGCGCAGATTATGTTTCCTGGCGTGATGCCGTTTTAAATTTATTTATTCTCTGTACTTAATTGCGGTCTTCAGTTACCGGCTCTTTGGAGCAAAAACCTTTCTGTTTTGATAATTAATGGATTCAACGCTCGTTAGGAGTACTGAGCGCCGTTTCTGAACAGCTGTTTCACTTTTTAGTACCGAAAACGCTATTTTTATTGACGGCTATTCGGATAGTGCTGTGTGATAGCGTTTTGTGCATTCTGGGTTGTGTTTGTTTTGTTTTTATGTCGTTGATGCTTACATCATGTGTATATGTCGGAGACGGTCATTAGTACGGTCGCTAAACGAATCGCAAGCGCGCCACTGGCGACATCACGTGATCTACCCACACCACAAGCGATATATAAGACTCTGTATAAGACAGAGTCGTGATGTTTAAGTCCACGGCGAGCAGGCCATTCAGTGTCTGATCGCATCGGAGTTAAGACGTCGCGAAACTGTACTCGATTCGTTGTGCTCAGTTATTGTGATTAAATTGTAATTTGTGATAATGTTAGTTTGTGATTTTAAACTAATAAACGCCGTGTATCGCACCGAGTGTGTTTTCATTGCACGAAACCCATCTTCTGCCCACATGATGTCGATTCTAATGAAATAAAATCCTGATGTCGCTCCGACAAATTATTATTTCAATTCATAATGAGTTAAAATATTATGGACTAGTGAGTTAAAATATTATGGATTTTGTAAGCAAATATTGTTAATATTCTAAATCAAAGTATTTATTTTATTAATTGAATATTGAAAAAATGTGCGTTTTCTTCATCGTGTACTTTTTCAAGTATTATGTAATAGAGATTTTACATTTTGATGTATATTTTGACTATATGGCCTAGCATCCTGGAAAAGATATAAACGACAATGAAATTTTGAAATTAATAGACAACTATTTTAGTTGTTCATTAAATATTTTATATTAGGTATTTGTCTACCTACTCCATAGCTCTTCAAAAGTTTCATAGACCGAGATAAAATTAACGTTACTTAGCACGCACTTTTTTCTTAGATGTTTCAGTCTTTATCTTGCACTTTTAGTTTGACAGTTGTGCGACAGTAACAAGCATAATGCTCAGCCATAGCCCATGCTAAGTAAGTAACGTTTTTTAAATCCGTTTAGTGATTTCGTAAGTTCCACTTTTGCCTACTGATTCAGACAAGTTTGTTGCGTCGCGGGCGTCATGGCGGCTGACCGCGGAAGATGGAACCGCCACTCCCCGAAATAAGCCACGCCAATCAAACTACTGTTTATTTGCAAGGGCCTTAACTTAGGTTTTTGCAGGCACAAGTTACATTAAATCCTGAACTAATTTAAATGACTGCAATAATCCTACAATAGATAAAACAGCTGAAAACAAAAGCAATATTATTCATATTGGTTATCAAAGTAGTTGTACCTAGCACTAAAGGTAATCTAATCTGATAACAGTAATATGCCATTGTAATTAATATAAATACCTAGATACCGACCACGCTGATTCACGGGAGGGGCATGTAACGAAGTACAGTCAGCAAAAAAGTTGATTGGTAGACGAAAAACAACCAAAATTTGCTCTACGCAGCCAATATTAAAAAGAGTGATTAAGAAACGAAGGTCTTCGATATCGGAAAATGTATTATGGACTTCAAGTGAAGTTGGGCAGGGCACCTGGCAAGGCGTAGTGATGACAGGTATAGTAAGGCTGTGACCGAGTGGCGTCCAAGGGCTGCCGGGAGACGAGGGGTCGGTCGTCTGGTGGTGATATGGGCAGACGACATTGTTGCCATCGCCGGAAAAACATAGATAAGGATGGACAGAAGCGTGAGGATCGGCACAAGAAAAGACGTATGCCCAGCAGTGGGTGAAGTCGGGCTGTGGATGATAATTTCAAAGAAACACGCACAACATGAGTTAAGCAGAGGTAGTTGGGAAATGTACCTATTCCCTGCATACCTATCTCTTTTATCAACTGTACCTCTACTAGCAGTTTGCGATCAGTGTGAAGTTCCAAGAATTAAGGTAGGTACGAGCTGTGTGCTCTGTATGTTAATATATTATTTTATCAGAATTCAAGTAAAACCCCCTATAAAAATTTGAAATCACTTGGTCAATTTAAATTTACACCAATAAATTGGAACCTTTTTAAATACGCAATAACGTTTTTATTTGCCAACTGGAAACCGAAACCAAGTTCACTTTAATGACGTCATTATTGTTTTACTTATTTACAATTTCACTGTTGACTTTATTTTCTCTTCAAAGATTTATATTATATTTGCAATTATTAAAAATTGAAATAGCTTGGCAACATTTTAGCAAATAAACGGACACAATCCAGTTCCAGGAACCCATTAGCGCACACCTAATTTATTATGATAATAAAGCACGGTGGTTCCCGAGAAACCAAGCGTGTCACCGTTTTCACACACTACGACACAATTGACGTAAGTGATGATAGAAATTTGATGCCTTTGACTGGTGCCGCATGTGTTAAGTTGCGGTCCCAGAGCCCTCTTTCTCACAGGCCAGATTGCGCCAAGTCAGGCCGACAGGCCGTGGGAACCGTCGCATCCTATGAGGCCTCTGGTAGCCTGTCATTGCCCATCCAATCCGTCGGGAGTCGATAAGTTCAAAGGCGCAGTGAAGCGCGGCGCGAAGCTACCTGTCGCGGCCTGCCCATACATGCATTTCTTGTGCTTTGTTTATCAAATATTGACAACTGAATAAAACCATAGTGACTACATACGCAGCCATGCGCTTCGTTTCACTTGACATGTTGGAATAGAGGCTAACAAACCGACACACGCTGTGGGAATGTTCAGCACGGGTCGCGACAGGCCCCGACTGGCGTGGCAACGTCTGGCGAGGCCTGTCAGTTAATGGGCCGCGGAACCGCAGCTTCACGGGCAGTAGGACCGCAGCTATAGAAGTACCTAATGCGCTCAACGCACTTTCAGCGCACTTTCAGCGCAACTAATTTTAATAGTAGGTACTGCCGTCTCTAGACGCTGCCGGTGCAGTGGTGCCGTGCTCTGTAATGACGATGATTATAGTTCAATATGAGTTGTGCAAAAGAAGGCTTGACATAACGTTAAGTAAGTATTAAATAACTTCTGTGCATAAAAGTCAAGCCTTCTAACTCCTCAAATGCAAAAGAGATATCAGATAAAATCTTTCTGGTTCACACTGTTTCAATAAAACTGTCACATCCAATATGGCACAGAGTGACAATCCGCATGACGACACGACATTATTGAAGAGAAAATATTGGATCCTAGGATTTCATATTGTAAATCTAGACAAACTATTTCTAAAACTAGGGCATATTATTGTGCTTTCGTCTTGCTTTTTATAAGCCTGATGATTTTAAGTTTGCTTGTCTGAGATTGAGAAGAGAGAAGAGAAGAATTCGTTGCTTAGTATTGAACAATAAAGCCACGCCCCGCGAGCGAATCTGTCTTAGTTTGGATAGATAGATAAACTATTTATTAGATGCACACAAAAGAAATAGCACAACATACAAAGCACAATTAAATGATAATAAATAACATCATATTTTTAATTATCTTAATTTATCAAAAGGAAATCATATTTTTAAGAAATAAAGTGACACTATGACTATGACATAATGTCCTCCTGCAGTGAAATACGGACTTCAAGCAGACAAGATAAATACGCGAATTGGTGTTGGTAAGAAGTGTTTGTGCAGAGTGAAATTCTGTAAGTATATAAATATGGGTACCTACCTAAATAAGCATGTGTATTATTAATATTATCAATATTATACAAATTAATGGAACTATTAAGTATAGCTATATTCACCTCCTTCCAAACTATTGCATAGTTACTAGGCTATTTAAGACCGGAGACTTATTAAACTAGTACCATTAAAATGTCCATAAGTATAAATCTTAAATTCATTATATCTAGAACCACACAATGTTGCAGATGAGTAACTTTTGTAACGAAGGTGAGTACAAAGAAAGGATTTTTGAAAAATCATCCCCTAAAGGGGTTAAATGGGGGATGAAAGAAAAGAAAAATGATGTATGGAATTTCGACGTTGTGTTAATGGGTAATCCCATCGGGTACACGGCTTGTAGTGGTAATAATGGTTAAACCCCTTTGTAGGACACTTAGGGGGCTACTCTCGTAGGGGATAGAAACTCTCGCGTGTTAGATTTAAGTACCTAACATAATTAATGCATGTGTTTATATGATTTAATTAAGATATATTACTATAATAACAAGAGTAGAAGGGGCTCTGCCTTGAGACGATACCTTGTATATAATTTTGCATTATCTCTTAGATAAAGCAATAATAATGTTCGCTCTTAATTTATTTTTGATAATGGAGACATTGATTTAGGAACTGTGCATTTCGATTATTTATTAAGTATTTAGGAAAAAGAAATGTGGAGAATTTTTACTCTGGTGCTTGCCAAAGGAGAAGGACAAGACCACTGGTGCGTAACACCATGCAGATATTCACTATGTGCTGAGAATTGCCAACGTGTGGTTGTAGTGGATAACTATACCGCTTTGACGTTTTGGCCGGGCTTATGGCTACGTTACTCTGTACAGGATTACTCGTCCGTACAGCAGTCAATTATACACAGTTTGAACTGACCACTAGCCCAGGTTCGCTCCAGCGATTTTTTCGCGCATTGGATTTTCAACGCACACTTTAGCGCCGAGAGTTGAAAATCTAACAATGTATTTTTTGACGCGCTGGGATGCACTCTGTTGAATTCTCAATGCTCGGCTGAAAACCGAAAGTTTAAAATCCATTACGCGATAAAATCCCGCCGCGTAATTTTAATGCCCGTGCGTTTGGCTTGGGCTTATCCCAAATTGTCAAGAGAAAATTTGTACAATGACACTACCAACTCTGCCGAGTGATTCCATTATGTATGAGGGCTACTACATTGGCGACGAGTCTTTATTTCAATCTTTGAATTGGATCTCAGAAATTACCGTAGTTTGGAGGGATAAGTACCGCCATATGTCACACGGGTTGGATCCACCCGGGGTAAAAAAACAGAGCGGCAACCTTCGAAAACTATCTCTTAGCTTCAGCTGTGGCCACCCCAGTTTACAACTTTACTAATTCATGATCCAATAAATAGCCGATGCGTCGCAACATGTCGGGACACACTTAATGCTATTGCGTCCCGAATATTTCTTGCTCGTTTTTCTTGGATTACTTTTTCACTTGATCGAAAAGAATTCTTTCTTATGAATGTAATAAACCTACGTGTAGAAAATATGATATCGTTTTAGCTTGTAGAATGTCCAGCTGTTTATCGCAAAATATAATCAATATTAATATCTTGCGAAAAACAGCTGGACAGCCGTGTGAGAAATTATTTCGAAAATCCATCTGGGCTTGTTAAAAACGAAAACGATGGAGGAATGTATTCATTACTTACAAACTCATAATTTATTATTGTATTAAACTCATAGGTAAGTACCTCAAAACGTGCAAAATTAGCCGGGTTTTTTCTGATACCTACTAGTCAATAGATGTCTATTGTCTAGTTTAGCTAGGTTAGTAAGCCTGCGGCCCCAGACATGTGTCTGGGACCGAGCTTAACGTACTTTTCAATATACAGAGTAAGTAGTTAATGTCTAAAGAACTGTCTTCCACTCAAAACATAGCCCGAAGCTCTTTTCTCCTTTAAAAATTCATAAGTACCATCTTGCTTATTTTACCGGACTGCCAAAATGTAACCTTCTTGATAATATAAAGAACCCTATTTAAAATACACCACAACATGATTGCTGGGTTTTCCTCATGTTCGTGTATCACTATAACGAAGATAAACTGCTTATCTACGTGACTTTACTCCGATGTATATCGTATGAACGTGGGCATGTATTTTGTTGAAATATTAAATAGGTTGGGTCCCTTATTAATCTCCGAAAGAAATCTCTTGCGTTTTGGGTTAGCGAGATCAAAACCTCGCGTGCATTTGGATGTACTTAGGTAGTAATATAATAATAGTAGTATAATTCTCTGTGTATGTTATGTAAATGGTACACCACTGACTACCTGCAGTATTGTCTCTCCTTCTCCCTTGAATCCATCCAAAGGTTGTCTGTAAAAGATCGCTTTTAGCGATAAGACCGCCCATTGTGTCACCCTATGTAAAATGTCCAAAGGACATCATTCATTTCGTACCCAAAAATAAAAGTGCCGGCCAGAAAAAAAAATTGCTGTTTTCTTATGGTAAATAACATCCTGAACATTTTTTTATACTACAATGAAAGTCTACAATTAACCCCCTGGCTGCTATTTCAGTTTGAAAGTACCAAAAAAATAATAATTTTGCCAACAATGTTTTCAACATTCGAAGACGCAAACAGCTCTTGTTCAAAGTAGAAATGGACAATATATGCGTTAGGTCTACTAAGGTATGATATAATCATCATTCAGGTTTAGAGCATTTTGTACCCAAAAATTAAAGTGCCGGCCAGAAGAAAAAAACACGGTTTTCTTATGGGAAATAACACCCTCAACATTTTTTACTATTACAACGAGAGAATACAATTAACCCTTCCGCCGCTATTTAAGTTTAAAAATACTAAAAAACATACTTCGACTAAAATATTTTAGAGCATTACATTTTAATGTATCGTGACCAGTGTGCCTTGCCAGTAATGGCCTATGGCACTGAAACGTGGTCGCCCACACTGGGCCTCATTTGAAGACTCAATGTTACACAAAGGGTAATAGGGAGGTTCTGGAGTGGTGACCGCGTACCGGAAGACGTAGCGTTGGAAAAGGCCTATTAAGGTGGTGGTGGATCGTTGACCTGGAGAAGGCCGGAGGAATCCGCTGGATGGGAGAATTACAGAACCGGTTGAAGTAGCGATGCTTCGAGGAGGCCTATGTCCAGCAGTGGACGTTTTTCAGCTGAAATGATGTATTGTAACCATTTATTGTATTGTGTTTGCAAATAAATCTACGCGCCGCGCCGCGGCGCACCTCGCGCCCGTATGGGGCACTTTTAGGAAAGGTTAGGTTCGCTCAGGTTAGGTTACGTTTTCTCGGAAATGTGTCACTTACAGGGGACGCGACGACGGGGACCGGCGCGAAATGTCGTGCGGTGTTCCACAGGGCTCATTCCTGGGCCCGCTCCTGTGGGACATCGGTTACGACTAGGTGTTGGGTTGCTGGCGAGCTTAGTATGATAGCTCCCTAGCACAAACAGAAATACGTCCTCCTCTGAAAAATGTGGAAACCCTTTGAATTAAGGAAGATTTTCTTCCATGGCTACAAAAGGCACTCTCTGCCTGTAAACGTTTTTCGTATGTACGTTATCGTGCAAAAGCTTTGAGGTATTCTTTCTAGAATTAATTATGGTAACAATCTCAGGAGCGAGTGTGTTGTCAATAGCGACAGGATAAACGGCGTTTATTATGGCCGCTGCGATTTTATAATCATAAAACATGTGATGTAGTGAACGGTTAAAATATGTTTGTCAGAACAGCCTAAACCTTCACCGCTTCTACAACCCACCTAAACATCGTGATCAATCAAGACTTATTTGCCTGGTCTGTTGTAAGCTGACTAGCGTTCCGGTAAGTAGGTGGAATGTGGACTTCATAGCCACACGATTCGATATCATTCATGCTATCGGTAAAGCCCATAGCTACTATGAAAACATCCCCACTGTTCAATAACCATGCAATGGATTTATTTTTATTCATTACGATAATTTTTCTTCATTCATCAATGATTGCATAATTGTCGCATCAGAGGTTGTAGCACGCAAAGGATTCACAACGAAAAAAATACATACGTATAGGTAGCTAGGTTAGGTAGTTGTTAATAAAAATAAGTTGTACATTTACTTTCACTATTAAGTTGACCATTACTATTGTCACTGATATTTCTCGAGACGTTCTTGGTCAGGCGTTCTCATTAATGTTGTGGTTATGTTTCAGTTCGAGAGTCAAGTTTTTTTATCGTATCATTATTTTTATATGATTAAGATATGGTTATGTATAAGAACAATGGTTTTTGTTAAAAAATAAACACATATTTGCCGAAAAGCTTTTTTTATCACAAAAAAATCCCATCGACTTTGCAATCGAAAAAGACAGCAAATCTTTTCTGTCTTTTCTTTTTTTTTTACATAATTAATGACATGTATCTTAAGACTGTTGGAGGACGTTCCCACCCTCCAACAAGTTTGAAACCAGTGTCATTAGAAATGTCTGATAAGTTAGATACTTTTTCGAAGATCAATTGAACACTGTTTGTTGGGTTAGGTTAGCCTAACCTAACTAGCTGTTTTCTTTTAATCTTTTGTACAATTACCTAATCACAAGAATACGCAAATGCTGTTCATCATTGAGGAGGTCCATGTGTCCTTCAAAATCTAAGATCAGTTGAACACTGTTAGGTTTAGTTAAGTTAGCCTAACCTAACTAGTTGTTTTCTGTTAATCTTTTGTACAATTACCTAATCACAAGATTATGCAGATGCTTTTCATCATTGAGAAGTTCCATTTGACCTTCAAAATCTAAGATCAGTTTATCAGTGTTAGGTTAGATTATGTTAGGTTAGGTTTGGTTTAGATAGGCATCACGGCTCCCTGTCGTTTCGGGTGACGCAGGTGCTCTCGGGGCATGGTTGCTTCGGGAAGTATCTGTGTCGCATAAACAGGGAGCCGGACGCCCGGTGTCACCACTGCGTCGACTGTCGGGAGGACACGGCGCGGCATACGCTGGCAGAGTGTGCCGCTTGGGAGGAGCCGCGCCGTGCCCTCATCTCAGAAGTAGGCAGTGACTTGTCGCTGCCGGCCGTTGTGAATGCGATGGTCGGCGGCGAGGAGTCCTGGGACGCGGTGGTTTCCTACTGCGAAACGGTCGTCTCGCAGAAGGAGGCTGCGGAAAGGGAGAGGGAGATCTCATCCACTCACCCGGCCCGCAGCAGGCGCACCGGGCGTCGGAGGAGGGCGGACAACGCCCTCTTCCAGCCCCCCTAAATGGGTCCAGGGGCGACGGACTCGGGGACGTCTGTCGCCCCCCACACATCAGGACCCGAGGTGGCGGCGCGTAGTGTTCCACGCGCGCCCCTCTTAGACGGCGCGGGGGGAGTTTAACACCTCACTCCCCCCTGACCCGAGGAAGAGGCCCGCGTTCGCGGGCCGGCACCAATCGGGGGTTGCGGACGATTTTTACGTTCCCGCGACCCCCGGCGTCGGTGTGAGATGGGACACCGGGGTGGTTTTTAGTCAGTAAGAGTCTGACAGACCCCTCCGCCCGCCCCAGGGCGGGGGACATCCATGAGGATTTTCCACCCCGGAACAAAAAAAAAAAAAAAGGTTAGGTTCGCCTAGCCGAAATGCTTTTTGTTGAAAAAACGATGTTATTTTCAATTAAAACTCGGTATTTTTTCAAACGTTATACGAGTACCTATCTAAAATCTTTTAAAATAATTTTATGATTTTTGGTACTTTCAAACTCAAATAGCAGCCCGGGGGTTAAGTGTAGACTTTCGTTGTAGTATTAAAAAATGTTCAAAATGTTATTTCCCATATGAAAACAGCTTTTTTTTTTTCTGGCCGGCACTTTGATTTTTGGGTACAAAATGTTCGAAGCCTGAATGATGTCCTTTATGTCTGTAATTTTTTGGTGTACATAATAAAGAGTATTCTATTCTATTCTATTCTATTCTATTCTCTGCAAATTGACATTATTAATTGATGGAATGAACTTGTATAAACAATACTACCAATGTAATTAATTGCAAACGTCAAAATTCAAATTATGATTACTACTACATTATTAAAGGAAGATCTATCAACCGAAAATGTTTATTAAGTCATTGATATTATCAAAGACAAGCAAACTTAAATTAAAACACTAAATACTCCTTCCTATGGGCCAATTGTTTGTGGCCCTTCGTCGGTATCATTTACAATGCTTCATTATTATGTCATGCGAAGCATGTCTGTACACCTGGACCCGAGAGAATTCCCCGAACGCCTTATTTGGTCGATACCTTCGGGCTACAGAGTACACACGACAACATATCAAGCTATATTTTCCATCATACGCTGACCTCGCTTTGTAGAGACTTAAAGTAACATTGTTTATCAATTTACCAACTTAAAAAATCCGTATATTGAAATCACAACTCTCGTTCTTTGACTGTGAAATGTATATAACACGGCAAGTAAGGTAGGTAGTGTAACAATTTGATAAACAATTGCTCAGGAATTTGTTCCGCCATTTCTTCTTCCCAACGCACTAGGAGGTGAAGTGGCAGGTGATTTCGGGGTCTGTCTTACGTAATTTTGACGCTCAAAAAGATTGTCAGCCTAATGGGAAGAAAATTACTTTTTATTTTGAATTAATTTCCTTTACTGTACAATGCGAGGTCAGTTTATTCTGGAAATATAGGAATAGTTTGATACGCCGTCCTGAGTACCACGTAAGACCGTGACCGCTCCGTGAGTGGAATTTTGCAGGTAATAAATCAGTATGACGTAGCACACGATGCTAAGGTTATTTATTGACGATTTTGTATAGGTTACAAGGGTATTTCGATGTAAGCTGGAGGTCAGGTCTTATCTTGTGTTTATGCATGAGAATTATGGAAACGGTGGTTGTATGTCATTCTTTTGCCAAGCGAGGATTGTGGTTATAAATTACTGTTGCAATTGCAAGGATTTAGCAACAATATATTCGATCGAACTACCTGAAAGCTTGTTGAAGTACAATGTAAAAACACAAGGAAATAGCTTGATTGAGAATCAATCTCCTCTCTTTTTCAAATTGCTGACAAATTACCTTCTCATATCCTGTTGTATCGCCAAAATGCACTAAACTTCTTCGTAATAAAGTATTGAGTATAACACAAGGCTACAATATAGCCCATTACCCACTGTTTTTTTTTTACAAAAGCGAGACTGCAAATTCCCGTAACAATGTCGCAAAATTTTATACACTCTGTATAGGTACTCGTTGCGTGTACAGTTTGCTTGTTTCTTTTGTAAATTTGCACCAATTTGTGCTATCTGTACACCACAGTGAACACTCACGTTATTATGGTTATTGTTATACTCGTTATGTTTTCCGTATCGTGAGCGTTACGTGTCGTGTAAATTATTATTGCTTTTGCTTTTGATATGAGGAAAAACTCGAGGAGATAAGTGTTCGTTTGTGGATGGATAAAAGGAAACTGTCGAGTGGTGTGGTGTTTGAGTTACCTCCACCAACTGTACCTAAGTCAAAGCATTTATTTCAATTAGACTGTATCTGCAAGAAAAATGAACAAATAATGTCTTCCGAACATCTTAGTACTTACACACAAAGTAATCGGTGTTATTGTTATTATATTTTTTTCTTTCTTTTTATGTAGCTATCTGAGTGTACAGAGTGGTTTTGGCACCGGTTTAAAGAAGTTAGTTAATAATATATCTGTTTATAATCCACGAATACCAACTAACATTCTAGATACCTAAATACGTCTATATTCCTAGACACCTCGTTTCATCTAACTAGTCAGACTACACTTACGCCATAAAACATCCAAACTTTTAGTAATACATCTCCAAAAGCTACTTACGAACTGAAGGTTAGTGAAGAGCTCCTCACTCCTCAGTGAAATTACTTGAGACTTTCTTGACGCATTAAGAAGACGAGCCTTCTCCAAACTATCTTGGTGGCACCATCTGTCTCACTATCGTGAACCACAAACGATCCAAGTTTGTTTCGACGTTCGGGCTCTCACTCGCTATTTTCTAGTGATAGTTGTTGAACTTCATATTTTATAGCCCTTTCGACACCAGTTCTTGTAGGTAGGAGATTTGGGACATCGGTGAGGTCTATGTATGTGTTACCTAAGTGTGGGGTGTGTGTGTAAAATGTATTTCACAAAATACATTTTTATTTAAAACAAAGTTAAGGTTCATAAATTGACTATCTAATGTAGAACTCATGGTGTAGTTTTGAAGGTTGATTTGTTTTTTATGTAGCATAGTTTTCTAAAAAAGTGCTTTCAATCATCCAGGGCGTAACCCAAATTCGAAGACTTAACAACCTATTTTTAGACTTAAAACATTGCTTCAAAATTCAATTTTCCACGGTTAAAACTTTATACTTATTTACCTATAGGCAACACAGGCTTGTGCCAAAAAAAAAACACCTTGTTAATTTGAATTCGGTAGAAAACATAAAATGAAATGTCGTCATTAAAATAATGAAAATTACGTAAATAAATGTTCACGAAATTTTGTGCGGAGGACCTTTATAAGGGGAGGCAGTTTTTTCGCGTCAATGGACCGGCTAATTGATAGGCCTTCCTGGTTCCAAGTCGAGTAGATATTACCGGCAGCTTCTCTTAACGATCGAATTATGGTAAATTATATGCGGGTATCATACTTAAGTAAGTAGGTTGGGTCATGTTGTGTAAAAAAAAAAATTTTTTTTTGAATACTGTAGTGACATATAAGCACAAAGTACTGGTAATCAGCTGTATTCGGTTAGACTGGAAGCCGACCCCAACATTATAGTTGGGAAAAGGCTAGGCCAATTGATTGATTGATATAATATAAGCGCAACAATTTTAAAATATAAGAAAGTTATTATTATATATAAGTAACTAACTACTATTATATAACAAAATTGATGATAAAGAGCCTAGGTGGTGTTCTACGGAAAAGTGTGTAAAATTATTAATGAACTGAAATGTACCTCTACAAGTCTTAGAGCAATATTCAAAAGTTGCCTAATGGTAATAAATTTTTAACACATCGTATGAACGAACGGGGACACAATGGCTTTTTAATTGTTTCTGTAATTACCTGATACGAAGGGTTAAAACCTTTATACTTACCTTAAACTTGTTCAAATTGAATGAAGTACTGTTTCAAAATCACAATCCTCTAGAAGGTTCTAAACAATTGAAGCTCTTGAACAGTATTGACTGTGACAGAATGCAAGTAACTACTTGGCATTTCCAATAAGCTTGAAGTAGGTACCCTAAAAGGACTTGACTTAAGATTTCGATACTATTCAATAAGATTATTAGATTAGCAGAGCTCCTCCAAAGTACTCTTAGATACTCGCAGGTCCGTTGTCTTAGTAACAAGGTTGCCACTTTAAAATGCTAGAGAGAGGGTTGATTGAATTAAAATTATGTATAGATATCATTGGTAAGGTAAACGTTATTAAATCAGGGTTTTTCGAAACCAAAATACTGAAAAATAATTACTGTATTATCACAGGCGTTCGTGGGTGTGTTTTTGTTTACCACAGCCTGCTGGTTCATGTAAAAAGATAAATTACAGTAATCATTTTGATTCAGTTTACCTTAATAAGCCGAACGAATTTCGATATTATCTGATCATTTCATGAAAAAATTCGAATAAAAGTTGAAAGTAAAAGTGAGAAAAGTCTTCCTCCTTGCCAACCCTAGAAGCGCCTCGAATAATTGTAAAAGCAGATAATCGATAAATTACCGCTTGACTTAAGAATAAAGCGTAATAAATGAATCAATTTACAGAAAGTTTCCTCAGGCTCGGTTGACAAAGGGTTCGGTGTGCGCTGCCTTGAATAGCTTATTTGGCGCTAATCACCTAACTTTTAATTAATGACATCGCTTAAGTGTATAAAAGTAAAACGAACTACAGTCATCATTCTAGAAGAAACGCCCGCAATTAGTTTCGGGAGCACGTCAGCGTTTCGTGACTGATGATATTTTCTTAGGGAGGCTAAATCGGCAGATTTTGCGAAATATTTTTAAGCTTGGTTTAGATTTGAATATTACCTACCTATACCAAGTAGACACTATCATATTTGCTTTAGGTAATGTCCTCACATGACATTGTAGCTACAATTAACGCATTTAAATCACTTGTTAAACATTTGCATAAATTGGAAAGAGAGCAAAGTAAATAAAGATTAAAATGATCACTTAACGACCGATTTGACAAACCATGTTCTTTAAAAATCCTTTTGTGTAAATTAAAGCTATAAGGTATAGGTAAAATCAAATCTGCAATGGCTTCAGATACGCCAGACAAAGCCTAAATCAATACCAAATGTTACATCGACCTTTATACCTAATGACAGCCACTTTTCACTCACCCGCGCCGATCCACAATGAATTTAAATTACAGTGATATGACACCATTAGGGACTAACGACTGTAATCACAAGATACTTTATCTATCTATATTAAAAATAAAGATGAAGAGTTTGTTTGAAGCGCTAATCTCGGGAACTACCGAACTACCAATCGGATTTGAAAAAATATTTTTGCATTTGATAGCACAATTCTTGAGAATGTTTATTGGCTATTTAACATCACGGTACATCCCGTCCCTTTGGAGCAGATCAAAAAGAAAAAAAGTCAAAAAGAACGCTAAGTGACAACGAAGTAAAAGCGCGGGCGATGTGATGCGACGCGGAAGATCGGGGGCCGAGGAATTTTATAAAAATGTGGCTGTTATTTTAGTTTATTGTGGCTTCCACGCGAACGAAGTCGCGGGCAAAAGCTAATCGTATAAAGTTACATCACATGTGGTTCTAACTTACGCATTAGCAGTAGTTTTGAGGACTCGGGACGAGGAAATGATGGATGATTCTGTGTGCTTAGGTTCAGTTTGTGTTTGTTTAGGTATAGTAATACCTACACACATTTGGAGATAGCTACTAACTTTTTCACACGAATTCACCCGCGTGGCTTTCGGATGTTATAATTTCTTTTCGAAGTTTCAGGCTAATTTTAATTTTATACCACATTTAATTAGAATTGGTTTAGCGTTTTACCCCTGAAAACGTAACAGACAGTATTACTTTCACAGTACCTGTAATGTAAATTGCACACAAAAACATTACGCTATTTTGGAAAATTACTTTCAAACGCCAAACGGGAGGAGGAATGTTTTCCATAATGGACGATCATTTTGAAACAGATTTTTAAATTTATTTTTCTGCAACAGCAACGTGCAATCTCAGACCACTCTTCACTGCTAATTAGCAATAATTAGCCCACTAATGATGGAGTTACGCTATACAACCGAGCAACATTTTCGTTGACCTGTCGCTTGCCATTTTTTTTCGTCTCTCGGCGCGTGTAAACGACTTTTAATGTTGTCATAATGAGGACAGATTTAGTTGTTTTTTTTTGTAGTATTCCAGAGTACCCGCGAAATTTCGCGTTGTTGCATAACTTTTTAATTAGTCGAGATTTTTAATTCATATTCTTTAAGGCACTTCTTTAGGTCATGAGGTCATGAGCTATCCGAATATCAAAAAATATTTGGCCTGGGAGAGGCGTGAAAATTGATTCGCATTGTATATTAGATGTTGTTTTTTTATTAAACCTACCTACGAAGTTGCCCAAAGTAATTATCTTTTTGTGTAGTTACTTTCAAACTACTCCTTATTTTATTTACTACCTATTGGCTCACTAGTTAATTTGGCCTATATGATCCGACATTTATAATGTGGTCCTAGTAATTGAACCAATAATGTTATGTAGGTATTTCGAGTGTTAGAAACACGATGTATTCACAAAACTGTATCTAAAAATATTGTCAGAGCTACTACAAAGTCAATAAACATGAACACGGTGACAAAAATCGAAAACAATAAGTGGCCCCACGATTGCAAAGAGTAATTGAATTTCGTTCGGAGTGGTCTGATGTTTCTCGTTAGCCCCTGTCGCGTCGAATCATTTCAACGGAACCACAAACCGAATGTCAATCTATATTCAAACTTCGTTTTCACACCAAAAATACAAAGCGGATTTCGGTTTTACTCGTTCGAACGAACCCTTTTTTTAAAACCGACACGAGTATGCAATTACCAATAGGTATCGAGAGAACCGTAGTTACAGAACTATAATTGAACAGGTCGTTATGAAAACCGCGCTTTAATTGTAACAAAGTTACTTGCATTAATAGGGACGTAGAAAAGCTTTCAACATTCTTATCAGTTTACTTATTTTTAACCGACTTCCAAAAAGGAGGAGGTTCTATGTTCATTTTTTGTTTCTTTCAATTTGCTTAATTTGTACAAGAATTTATTTTCTTTTGTTCTAGCCGGGGTAATTTTCCGTTTATATTTTATTAAAACCTAGAAACAAATTTTTAACATTAGCATTTATACCCATATCTAAATTCCAAGTATTTACATAGTTTTATTTCTACCACAATCACTTATATACCTACTTCCGCGGCTTCCATTTTGACGGAGCAGCAACAAATTTCGTAAATAAACGCTCACGGAACGGAACTACGAGGCTTACGTATTCTCAAAGGGCTGAGCATCTGGTTTGTAGCAAATTTAATACAACACGTTACTTAAGCCACGGTCTTCTCTCTAGGGGAGAGCGGGGAACGCTCCCCAGTCGCATAGTGTGACTAATTCATGCTTCTTTCGCCTGTAATCGGATTAGAGAGTAGGCACCTTTTTCACCTTAGGTATGTTTGAATTGTCCTATTGATGTCACAGCAATTGTGGAGTTGTGTACACTTTGTCTTCTTAACAACAACTTACAAATAAATTTTAGTTTGATTATCAAGTAGGTTAAGTCCTGATAGAAAAGTGCGTGATTTTGTGCCCAAAGAATTATGACTGCGTCGTTAGTCTAGTGGTTTCAAGTTTTTAATGCTAAGCATGTAGTCCTGGGCACTAATGCTAAGCATGTAGTCCTGGCCACTAATGCTAAGCACGTAGTCCTGGCTTTCGATTTCCAGGTCGGGCAAAATGTTATGGGGTTTTTCCTTTTGGAGTTTAAAAAAAAAGTTTAATGAGTTAAAATAAGTCTTGGACTCATAGGTCACCTTCCTTCTCCATCATCTTATCAGCAAAAACCTAATCGTGTGTTCAAATTTTTAACGCAATCCGGATTTGGTAGAATCGATCACAATATTCGACGGAGAAAATGGGCATGAATTTGAATCAAATATTTTAAAAGCCTCGTTTGTCTAGTGGTCGCAAGCTATACTGCTAAGCATGATGTCCTGGGTTTTTATTCTCATGTTGACCAAAGTGTTATTACGATTTTCTATAAGGAGTTTCTCAGTAGCAGTCCGGAGTCCGGATTTGTGCCCGGTTGATCGTAATAAGCCAGCCCCCTTTACAATGACATGGGACTTAAACATAATTGGCAAAATGTGGGTGTACTAAGGTACACCTCTGCCTAACCCTTCGGGGATTACAGACGTGATGCTATGTTTATGATAGGTATGTATAGAATTTTGTATAAAACCCAAAAGTTTTTTGTGTTCAGGAAACATGATAAATGTTTGTTTTATAAAATTGCGGACTGTTCCTTGTTTGCAATAAAATTGTATAATTAAAATGTAGTCAGTACAGTAGGTAATGTGAACAATTGCCCCTAGTGTTTATATGATTTGATTAACGATGAAAAGTGTTATTAAATTTAAACTCTATTGCAGTCTTTGTCACACTTAGCCAATACATACACAATACAATACATAAACTCACGCATTCTCCCCATGGGGGTAGAAAGAAACTACAGAAGGCTACCGACTACTTATGATCCTTTTGATCTTTACATACTTTTTTTGCTTCGTATACGTTCATGTATCTGGTCATACCCGCTGCACTTCGGTTGCGAGATCTACGCACCTGACCGTTCTGAAGAACATCACCAATAAGGTCACTCCTTATTATAGGTTCATGTCCTTCTGGGGCGTCCCCTCACTCACATCTGCCTTGTTTTGCCTGCCTGCCTTTTGTTAGTCGTCTTTCATTCATTCTCTCAACATGACCAAACCATCTAAGTATCCTTAGCGGATTGCACTTTATAACATCGAGTCCTTTGTCTTTTGCACTCTTTATAAGTAAGGTCGTCAATCTGTCCAACTCAAGGGCGTCCTACACTTCATTCGCCGTCGTGCAGATGTTGACCTTTATTTACTTTGGCCGAAGCAAATGCCGAAGGTACCCAATCAAAGTGGTAATAAAAACTTTTACCGTCAAAATATCACGTTTAATAGCTACATCTTTGTTTACGACTTAATTAATTTCCAAAGTGTTGTAAAACTGTAGTTCATAAATAAAACTGCCCTACCGGGCGATTGTTTAACAATTCCACTTTTTCTTTTTTGAAATTATATTTCTTGCAGTACAAGTTATGGGCTATAGAAAAGTAGTTTACAATTTCTCCCGGCGAAACACTCTATTCTACTACTTTGTGAGTATTTTCATAAAACTTTTCCGACGACATTATAATGTGTGGACGAATACAAGATGTTTAATATATAACTTTGCTTTTTTATATTTAACTTGGGCTGAAGAAAATTTTACTGTCGACTACTGTCGATATTGTTCTTGTTTTTGACATAGAATAAAATATAATACTGCCTCGATGGCCGCAAGCGCTACTGCTGAGCATGAGGTCTTGGGTCCGATTCTCGGGTCGACAGAAGGGTTATTGGGTTTTTACTGTGCCCGGTTGATGGCAATAGGCTCGCCCCCTATTACATGACTTATACATAACTCGCGAAATGTGTGTGTAGGTACTATAAATGCACCTCTGCCTTACCCTTCAGAGAATACAAAGGCGATGTTATATTATAATGGAGCTTCTTATTAAAAAACTCCTTTAAAAGTTATTTTTTGCTGAATAACATGACGTGGAAACATCGTAATAAAAAAATGGTTACAGTTAGGTATTATTATGAGGAAAAGCTTACCTACCTCGGGTTAATATCTCGCATTCCTTGGTATACTTCAGTATTCAATAGAAGTTTGTTGATTAGTTATTAAATCAACATGAATAGGAACCCTTGTTCAACAAAACAATTCTGGAGGAGTGAACATAATTCCGAATTGTTTATAAACTTAGCAATTTGTTAAATTTCAAAAGTGCTAAGTGCAAGGTAAGTTGAAGAGTTGTTTCGTGGAAACACCTTTGTTGGAAATTATCTACAGCTTTGGAATATTAAAGTATGAGTAGGTATCATCTTTTATATTTCCATCAATATCAAAGCATAAATACGTATCACGTATATTTTTACATTTAATTGAAGAAGTTGTAAGAAAACGAAAGAAAATACGAAGTCGGCCATTTTATAATTCCGTGTACCCAATTAACGTTACAAATATAGAAAAAAACCAAAATAATGTACAATGGAGAAGTACAGAACACCAAATCACGCGAACTGTTAACATTTTCGTAAAAAACACATTTTATTTTGAGTGATTTTCTAGGAAAACGACTGTGAAATGGGAATCTATTTTAAAGCACCTCTGTTTGGTACGTTCCAAATTTTATAGTTATTATGTTCTTGCGGTATCTATGTAACTACCAAGACCTATAAACGGTGACTGAAGAGAGGCGCGTAAATGTATGTAGGTACATTTTATCGTGCAAGAGAAGGAAGGCGTTTATGTTCTAATATACATACATAAGTATGAGTATTGTGCCATTTTATTGTTTTTTTGTTTATCTTTTTATTATTTTGAGCATCATGTGGTCTGCAATAAAGGACTTTATTGATTAATCTTAACAAAAACTTCGATACTACTCTAACATAATATTGTTGAAAAACGAATTATTTCTCCTTCACAAGAAACTCTTTGTGTCCCTTTTATTTAAAATTGCAACAAAACATCGTCTTGGAAATGGTGTTATGATGGATTACGAACATAACGTTCCAGCAGACGAGGTTTGTAGAGATAAGGTGAAACCATCATTCATGTTTTTTTGGCCTTCTTCGCTCAGCTCTATTATATTTTTTCCGGATATCCGAATGGATGCGGATACTTTACGAAGATTTGTTTTCTCTTGCTGCCAGATGTTTTATGCTGATTTGATTTGTTCTTATGTCTTTATTGAGATTTTAAGAAAAAGTTGACTTTATTTAAAAGAAATGTTAAAAATGTATGCAGGTAAGATCCATTATTCACAACATTTTCTTGGTGTGAAGCACTTCAATATTCAATACTTAATAATATCCCACATAAAACTCTGTTTTTTTTTTTAATGCAATGACATACGGTAACACGTGTGAGCCGATTATATACGTCTTTAAAGAAGCCTACTTTAAGTCATCAAGCCTATTTGAGTGACCTATCCAATAACCTTTTTTTTTTGGGTGCGATATTATCGAATAACTGCTTTGGGCAGAGCGGGAGGGCGTGTCAGACTCTTACTGAGTAAAACCCACCCGTGTTCCTTCAGTTACCTGTGTTGCGAGGGGCCGCGGTATCCGTTTCGGAATATCTTGCAACCCTGGCAAGATCAAATAACCTAAACCTATGATTTTAATTCATTTAATTTTTTTACTTTTACGACACAATTAAGCCTCGTGCAGCTTGGCGCGACGTGACTCCGGTAATATTGTTCTACCGAGACGTTTTGTTAGAAATTGTATTGTTAGAGTCGCGTCGCGCCAGTCTGCACGAGGCTTTATGCACGAACTCAAAACTAGGTATTTCATTGCTTTAATGTGTAACAAATCAGCCCACCCATATTTGCTAACATTACACGTCCAAAGCAATCAGAGTCGCAAGTAATTTGGGTCCGCAAACACATTACTAACATTAGTCACTAAACAATCAGTCGAGTAGAAGCCACTATCGGTAATTGATACCTAACTCTCGCCCAAGATATAGTACATACTAATTCCATGCTCTCGCCATGTTCTAGATTGACAGCTTTTATAGTCTGTAGTATTTAATCAAGCAGACATGTCTGGTGTTTGATGAAAATGTTGATGATGATGAAACGCACATAACCTCACGTCTGTATTCTCCGAAGGGTTAGGCAGAGGTGCACCTATAGGACACCCACATTTCGCTAGTTATGTTAAAAACGCGGGTATCGAACCCAGGCCCTCATAGGCAGCAGTAGTACTTGCAACTACTAGACTAACGAGGCAGTAGCGAGGGCAAATAGATGATGATATTATTCATTTAAAATATTTCATTCACCTCTGTCAAATCTAATGTGATCGATTCTACCATATCGGATTGGGATTGAGAACACTTGAGTAGCTTTTAGCTGATCTGACGATGAGAAGGATGATCTGACGATGAGAAGGAAGGTGGTGTTAGTGCTAGTCTTATTATAATTTATAAAATGTTATTTTTGTTGGGAATTAATAACTTGGTATTATGTTATGCTACTTAATTTAAAAAAATACAATCACATTTTGTTCCCAAAACGGTGAAGGAAAACATCGTGAGGAAACCGGCATGGCCTAGAACCAAAAATTCGAAGACATGGTGACATCCACCAACCCGCACTGGGCCCGCCGTGGATTATGGCCCACTCCCTCTCACCGAGAGGAGGCCTGTGTACAAGCAGTGCAAAAATTATAGGCTGATAGGCTAAGCTAAGACAATCACATTAGTATTACTGTAGCCGATTTGGAAATCTCTAAATAGACTTAGAACACAAGTCGGCTGGAGCAAAGATAATCTCCACAGATGGAGGTACATGGCTTAGATCTCAAGTGCGTATGCGACATCTCCCCACAGACAATGGCCCACCTCCCATCCTGCGCTGCACGCCCTGTCACCTGTGCACTTGATGATTTTAGGACTGCGTCAGCAAGCGGAGTTCGGGCAGCTGAATTTTGGGCCAAACATGTTTGAACTTATTGCCATCGATACCCTAAGAAGAACAATATCAAAAGATTTATACAACATGTTCATTGGATGTCCCATAACTCTAAGGTTTTAGGCTAAGTAATAATAATACAAAAAGTCCTAGAACAAGTGTTCCAAAAATACATAGTTTCGAAGATAACATTAATCAAAATTAAAAAAAGTTTCATTGATAAGAACGAGTAAATCATTTTCATTCAAACCAATCATTCATATTTAATATAAAGCATAAAGCTAAGAAAATCCAGCGTTTTCATATTTCACGAAAGATTGTTTTATATAATCATGACTTTGTCGAATTATTTTGTACTAGCTTCAGCCCGCGGCTTCGACACGTTTTATGTCGATAAAAAGTATCCTATGTCCTTCCCCAGGGTTCAAAGTATTCTTGTACCAAATTTTATCAGAATCGGTCCAGCCGTTTTAACGTGATGCGTGATCAAATAAACAGACAAACAGTCTAAACACTGTTGGAACGTGTTCTGTTATCGATTCTAACTATCCCCAGCCAACTTTTTTTCGAATACCTTGGATGTACAGACATTCGACCCTCTTCAGCTTTATTATAAATGTATAGATGAAAAATGAAAACTATTTTTTTTTATAATTCATATGCCAGTGTTGATTCTTTGACATGGTCTCATGAATACCCTAGAGTAATGGAATATCAAAAGGAACACGTTATATAGTAGGTACCTCTCTCTAATCTAAACAACTTGCATAATTATTACAAAGCCGAATGCACGGAATACACCTTCTCGAATGCATAAAGTAAAAGTAAGTATAGTATTTATTACCCTTCGTTCCAGGAGTCGAGGAAAGTATGAACTTAAATTATTAAAGCAATTAATTAGGATATTCTACGCTAGTTTCAATATTGGTCACTATTAACCGTAACCGCAAAGTCGTATAACCGTAAAATGTGATACGTTTTAATATCGGTTCGTCGATCCCTGCGTGGCTAAACGGTTTTATGTAATGAACTTATATTAGGTAGCTAGTTATCGATATAATGTTATCATTTACCTGCCATGGCTAGCTAGCGACAAAATTCTATTTAGCCAGGTTCCAGCCACTTTGATATAATATACTTGCGAGCAAAAATATTGACTCACCCCGCGCTCTTCGATTTGAAACAAGATAAAACAACAAGTTTTATTAACAAGAACCTAATTTATTGTATACTGAAATCTTCCTGAAAGTATGTAGATTAGGTACGTTAGTGACGGAGTTATCAAAACTGTTTTATTGTTTTTTGAGGAAAACCCGAAGTTACAAAGATGCGGGTCGAATGATGAAGCTCCTTTTTTTAATCGGTTAAGCATTCAAGTTAAATGGTCAATAAATGAATAGAAATAAACGAAATAAAGTTTTTGTCAACTTCACTGACGAAAAACTTCAAGCAGTTTTTCCGAGCAAAAGTGAGTGATGAAGAATTAAGTCAATCTTGTCAAGAATATTGCTTTCATCAATGTTTAAATAAACTTTTCACCTCACAAGCTCGGAAAGATTCTGTTTCTCATTCGAAATGTAAACTGCAAAAGTACATTTTATCCGCTAGCGTGGAAAGAGTTTTTAAAATTTGAACCTTTCTATTCAATCATTTTCTATAACGCCGGGTCCACTGAAAATGCAAAAATACTTATTTCATTTCAATGCGCCAGCAAAGTTATTCTGCGTCTCGTACCTTTGAAACCTTCGCAACGCTCAGGATTCTATATTTGAACCATTCGCTTCGCTCATGGTTCAATCCAAGCATCCTTCACTTGCTCAGGTTTCAATACAAGTACTCGCACCAAAAAACAACTTTGCAGCCTTGCATAACAAATAACTATTATCCTACCTTCCTTCACACAGTAAAAAAAAAAAAAATTCGTTAACATTTTTCAGCTATCGCTGCTCGAGCAAAGGGTGGGCCAATTTTTTTGCACGCAAGTGTATTTTAGAGGGTGCGAAATTTTTAAGGTTATTATTTTATATCGAATACACCTTACGGCCTTACCCGGTGTAAATACTATACACAACAACAATAACAATAAATCGTGATTGAATATTATACACATATAAGGGAAACATACTCTAATGGCAAGAATATAGGTATTATAAGTTCTGCTGTTTATTTGAAATTGCAGGAATATCTAGAAACAAAACAGTAATAGAAACATAACAATTATATCTCAACTTTAATTTGTTTTAATTTGATATCACGATATACGACACTAATAGAAACTTCTTCAATATCAAATAACACGGTACAATAATATTTATATTATTTGGCGTGAGCAACATTTTGTTTATTAGTTTTTAATGACTGCCATTTGCGAACTGTTTTGTACTAGACTATTGTTTGCGCCAGTTAAGAGTAAGTTCGTACTGTGCCGTTTACACTTATTTCTTAGCAAAAGTTATGGTTTTATGTATAAAAAAATAAAAAATAAAATACTGTATAAATATAGACTTATTGCCTGAGGCTTTATCTACTTGTATAGAGTTCCTGAGCTGGGTCTGAATAAAATTGATGGTCTTGTATTACCGAATACCTGTTTTGGGTCCTGCAGGTCGGTCAAAAGACCTTTAATGTTTTCATAGAAATCAGCAGCGCCATTTTGTGCGGAGATACCTAACAGAATTGATCACTGTTTCGTTTGTTGTTCACTGTAGTCTGGGGAGAGAAAACGCTGATCTGATTTAGAACACAATAGGTCCAAAATATTACTGACAGCAACGATCTTGTCCAAACAAAGCCTACCCCCGAAAGTGTCTTTGTTTTATAAAATACACAACACCGTTCATTGTAAGTTAATTAGTGCCGAAACAGACTTTTATCCTCAGGGTGACGTAAGATTAGCATAAGTAAATTCGATACTTTCGGCCGAAAATCCTTTTGGGACTCATTCTAATTCAGATCGCGTCGGAATATTTACAGAATCGTGTTACATTTTTATCCTTTTAGAATTGCAGACGCCCATTTGAATAATTGGCAAATAGTACCCCTTTTTATTCCATTCGAACCCATGGAAAGTGTAAAACACTCATTCGAATTGATTCCAGAACTGAGTTTCAATAAGTTGGAAGCGAGTTTCTGAACAGTCGTTTCTTAACGGCCGATTTAGCGATGCCTTTATTGCAAGCCTAATGAATTGTACTTGTTTTAAAGTTTCTTGTATCACAGTCTGATATCGGATTCAGATTGGAATGAGGGCGCCTCTAATGACGGCGAAGCAAGGAGCCGTTCAGACTTTTTCATTTCGACTTTGGTTTTAATTAAAACCAGCACCACGTTCATTGGAACTGAGAAGAGGAACGGTAAAGTTGGACTGTACTATTACTGCTTTTATGGCTTAGCGAGCAAGTACTTGCGGTCACGGTTTATAGGGAACTTACTTTTGAATGGTTCGACTATAATACCCAAGTACCTAGTGGTTTTATTGCTAGCAATCGCTTTTCTAGTACTGCTTATTATTTCTATTGATGCTGAGCGAAATGATAACGAGGTGAACTTGTAACGTTGTAATATACCTACAATAGTACATTGTGATACATGTGTGCTGTATTGGTCATTACAATCGAGGCGGTATTATTCGCGCGAGCATAAATAAGTATGCAGTATTTTTGATGAGCTTAAAAAAAGCGCACGGATGTGCGCAGAGCAGAGATCTGCTCGGGTGACAATAGAGAATGCTCATTTAATACTACAGGATAGTTCATACTGCCTGCCGTGTCATTACCCCGACTAGTAGATAATTATTTGTCTGTGGCGCACATTACCGCACTAGTGTGGTAATATAAAGTAAATGTCGTGACATGATTTACTGTGATATAATTAGTGAGCTCAACTTCTTTTTTGTCTGAAGTGTATCTCTCCACAACTTTTATTTTCAACGTCTTACGGGATATAAAAAAAGACTTCACGTATTTTCTTTTACTCTCGGATCAGACACACTAATCATATATTCTGTGTATTGCCCAGAAAAGGGCGATTGGTAGCGTTACCTGTCACAGACGACATAAACTACAGTCCCTACGGGAATATATCGAGCACCGCGCTTTCGACTGACATTCTAATAAATATCCCTAACTTATGTGGGCGTCCCATACTTTATTTTTATCGTAGTAACTAAAATTATTTGTGAAGCGTTATTCAATATTTCTCACAGATATTATTAATGGTGAGATGGTAAAAATAACGAAGTGTTTTGATGATTTAGCGCAACTAGTCGCTGAATCGAGGAAAGGAAGAGGAGGTTGGGGAGTTTCCTCTGTTTGTTTCTAGAGTGTTGTGTGTATCTTCGATTGTATATTTTAATACACTATTTACTAGATAATATGATTAAAGATCTGATGTGAGTTTCTCTTTCTTTTGATTCTTGGTCAATCAAGTTTATGTGACCGTTTCGTTTGTTCACAGCGAGGGTGTTGAGACGAAAGTTTTTGTCGGTTTTGACTTTCCAAAGGAAATACAGGAAAGGTAAGTACCCAGGACCATTATGCGTTTGAGTAATTTTTTTTTTTCAATATACAGGGTGGCCGGTCGGTTGACGTCCAAAAATAAAATTTAGTTCCCTCGTATCGTGAGGTATCCGAATCACCCCCATGTATGTTCCGCGATTTTTGATAGTTTTCGAGTTATGATTTTTTTTCTGAATTTTTGAGAATTTTCGACCTGACAAATTGAAAAATTAAAAGAAACAAAAGTAGAAGACTTTTAGGAGTTTTTTTTTTTGCAACTGAATCTTCATTAGTAGTACTTTCATGCAAAAAATAATCAGCTTCGTAACTGTGATGAAAGTTATGAAAATGGTGGTCTAAAGTGAAAAATTTACATTTGGTAAATTATGACTGAAATTTTCAACTTTAAATTAAAAATCTTAGCAAGTGACTTCATGGTTCCTAAGTAAGCTGCAAGAATGCGCCAGACTCTCAGCTTTCATAATCATTAAAAAAAAGTAGTACTTAATGGGGCAACTTTGGCTAAAATCGGCCTTCAAAGACAGCGAGGTGGAAAGGACCATGGGGGATTTTATATGGACCCCGTCCCCACCCTCCAACAGTTATAATATGCATGTCAATATGTTTATAAGGATCCAGAAAAAGACTTACTGTCTTGTACGATTGCAAAATCGATGGGATTTTTTTGTAATAACAAAAAGCATTTTGTTAGGCAAACCTAACCTAACCTAACCTTGCCTATCCAAACCAAACCTAACCTAACATAACCTAACCTAATACTGATGAACTGATCTTGGATTTTGAAGGTCACATGGAACTCCTTAATGATGAACAGCATTTGTATAATCTTATGATTAGGCAATCGTACAAAAGATTAATAGAAAACAGCTAGTTAGGTTAGGCTAACCTAACCAAACCTAACAAAGTTCAATTGATCTTACATTTTGAAGGTCACATGGACCTCCTCAATGATGAACAGCATTAATTGCGTATTCTTGTGATTGGGTAATTATACAAAAGATTAAAAGAAAACAGCTAGTTAGGTTAGGCTAACCTAACCTAACAGTGTTCAATTTCGAAAAAGTATCTAACCTACCAGACACTTCAAATGACACTGGTTTCAAACTTGTTGGAGGGCCCCACCCTCCAACAGTCTTAAGATACATGTCAATAATTGCAAAGTTGATGGGATTTTTTAGAGATAAAGAAAAAAGAAAGCTTTTGGGCAATGATGTGTTTATTTTTTAACAAAAAACATTTTTTTTGTACAAAACCACATAACCACATTTAAAAAAAATGATACTATAAAAAAAACTAGACTCTGAAACTGAAACATAACCACAGTAATAATGCGAACGACTCACCAAGAACGTCTCGAGAAATATCAGTGACAATAGTAATGTTCAACTTTAGTAGTAGCCGTAAATGTGCAGCTTATTTTTATTAACAACTATCTAACCTACCTACTTAAACCTACCAAATAATTAATTATGTCGTTTTTTCGCATGTGGATCCTTTGCGTGCTACAACCTCTGATGCGACAAATATCCAATTATTAATGAATGAAGAAAACCAATGCATTGGTTCAATTCAACAGTGGGGATGTTTTCATAGTAGCTAGGGGCTTTACCGATAGCATTAATGATATCGAATCGTGTGGCTATGGCGTCCCGTTCCACCTACAAATGACCGGAACGCTAGTCAGCTTACAACAGACCAAGCAAAGAAGTCCTGAATAATCACGATATTTAGGTGGGTTGTAGAGGCGGTGATGGCTGTTGTAACAAACATATTTTAACCGTGCACTACATCACATGTTTTGTCATTTTAAAATTGCCGCGGCCAGAATAAACGCCGTTTATCGTGTCGCTGTTGACAATAGACTCGGTCCTGAGATTGTGACCATAATTCATTCTAGAAAGAATACCCTCAATCTATTGCACTATAACGTGCATACGAAAAACGTTACCAGGCGGAGAGTGTCTTTTGTAGCCATGGAAGGAAAGCTTCCTCAATTCGTAGGGTTTCCACATTTGTCAGAAGAGGACGCATTTCTATTTGTGCTAGGGAACTATCATACTAAGCACGCCAGCAACCCAACACCTAGTCGTAGTCTTAGCCGATGTCCCACAGGAGCGGGCCCAGGACCAAGCCCTGTGGAACACCGCACGACATTTCGCGCCGGTCCACGCCGTCGCGTCCCCTGTAAGTGACACCTTTCCGAGAAAACCTAACCTAACCTAAGCGAACCTAACCTTTCCTAAAAGTGAGCAACTGATCTTGGATTTTCAAGGTAGGCTCATGGAACTGCTCAAAGATGAACAGCATCACCGTATTCTTGTGATTGGGTAATCATATAAAATATCAAAGAAAACAGCTGGTTAAGTTAGGCTAACCTAACCGAACAAAGGTATTAGAGTAAAAAAATGGCCCCTGGTAAAAAAAAAATGCCATCATGAATGAGAACCATAGTGAGGTCGCTCTATTCTATTCCTTTTATGGTGGTGATTTCCGAGAGCAAATGCACAAGTTACTATAAAAAATATCCAAATCGCTATAGGTGTGCCAATAATATTTAAAGATTTCCCTCGATTTCTCCAGGGTTCCATGATCAGATTCTGACCTGATGACAATGGGACCACCTGGGACGTATACCCTTTCAAACAAAATAAACATTTTTCAAATCGGTTCATAAATGACGGAGATATGAGGAAACACACATTTAAAAAAAATACAACCGAAATGATAACCTCCTCCTTTATGCTAAGTCGGTTAATGACGGCGCCCCGTGTCACTACGCAACGCAGGTAACAAATTACTGAAATGAAAAATACCGCGACAGATGGACCAATTACCGGCAAGTGTTTAAATCTTAGCTTTTCTGCAGTCATTTTTGGTTAGTTACCAAGCTAAATAATCTTAGGAACGAGAAAATTGGGAAAAAAAATGTATTTATCAGATGACTAATTTTAAGAAGTTTCCACCTCGCTGTCTTTGAAGGCCGATTTTAGCCAAAGTTGCCCCATTATGTACTACTTTTTTTTAATGATTATGAAAGCTGAGAGTCTGGCGCATTCTTACAGCTTACTTAGGAACCATGAAGTCACCTGTTAAGATTTTTAATTTAAAGTTGAAAATTTCAGTCATAATTTACCGAATGTAAATTTTTCACTTTAGACCAACATTTTCATAACTTTCATCACAGTTACGAAGCTGATTATTTTTTGCATGAAAGTACTACTAATGAAGATTCAGTTGCAAAAAAAAAATCTCGTAAAAGTCTTCTACTTCTTTTTCTTTTAATTGTTTAATTTATCGGGTCGAAAATTCTCAAAAATTCAGAAAAAAAATCATAACTCGAAAACTATCAAAAATCGCGGAACATACATGGGGGTGATTCGGATACCTCACGATACGAGGGAACTAAATTTTATTTTTGGACGTCAACCGACCGGCCACCCTGTATGTAATTTATTATGTCGATTTATTATAACATAGGTATATAAACTAATTAATAAATAAAAATAAATAAATTATGTACTTACTAACTTAACTAAAACTATTCACAAACTAAAGAATGGTGTCGAAAAATTCATCCGCATCGCTGTCCAATTAAAAAAAACTTTAAAAATATTTGGGTAGGTACGTACGTCGCTCCAATTTAGTGTGCTTAGTTCAGTTCGGAAAAAGTTCTCGTCTCACATAACAGTTGATCAGAATTTTTAAACACCACATAATAAACCTGAAATTTATGATGAGCTTGATGAGGGTATTATTACAAACGGACACTTTTATTGCCACGTCAGACCCTTTTAGAGGTGAACATGTTGCTAATAAAGACTTATTTCCTTGGACTTGAGCAATTGAGACCTGAAAATGGATTGTTGTTTGCTTAAGAAAGAAGAAAAGAAAGAATAATAGATTTATTTGTTACCATTTGTTTATTTAACTTACAAAAAGCATACAAAAACATAAGGGAAATCTGAAAAATTTAACAAAATTGATTGATCTAAGTAATCACGAGCATAAAACATAAATAGTCGGCAGCTGCACGTCATGACTGTGATAGGAAGGTGTCTACTCAGCATAATGCTGTGCTATGGGGGACCCACAGCACAGCGCTGATTTTCAGTA
Organism: Eupsilia transversa; assembly: GCA_914767815.1. Classification (NCBI taxonomy): domain Eukaryota; kingdom Metazoa; phylum Arthropoda; class Insecta; order Lepidoptera; family Noctuidae; genus Eupsilia; species Eupsilia transversa. The sequence goes on from OU611880.1 coordinate 8,833,079, forward strand.
GTCACCCGAAAAATAGCCAAAAATAGCTGGCATAATAAAATAAAATAAACAGTACTTAGAATATAATGCAACTAGATACAAAACAAATATCTGAATAAATATTACCTATTATATAACATAAAAAACAATTGGAGTCAAGGCTCGGTAATTATTATACACCGGTAATTATTCTACTGTAAAGTTTTCTTAAAATAAAATATATAAAGTCGCGTCGCGCTGTCGCTACCTAAATGTAACATTATTATAACAGGGTGTTATCCAGCGTTTTGTCTCACTCTCGCCCTCACCTTCTTCGCCTGCGCGCGCGCTCACAATATAATAATCTTATTTGTTCGTTTTGGCTGAAAAGTGGTTAACCTTCAAGAGATAATGTCTTGTGAACGTGTTAGACTTTCTGTATATGCCTCCGGAGTCGGACCAGAGTCTTAGTCTCCGGATGAGAGGAGGAGGCTTTTGCCCTGCAGTGGGACACAACATACTCATGATAATAATATAAAAAAACAATATAAATCACTGATTTGAAATCTCCCTTCATCTTGCGATGAGCAAATCGTTTGACCGGTTATTGTTATTCCATAAAATACTGCTTTATTTTCATAAAAAATTGAATTTATTTTATGCCTTTGTGTACCAAAGCGATAATCATAACATTAAAACTATTCAATCAACAAAACGGCTACTATTTGCTCTAAAACAGTGATCGTACCAATAAAAGCAATTCTCTAAATTGTTTTAACTCTGTAGATACAAACGCTGTGTTGATTAACTATTGTCCATGACAAAGGAACGTTAAGTATAGCAAATTCAATCAATGGATATCGGGCTTGGCGACGTATATGTGCGCTTTAAGCCCTTGTCGTCTAAACTAGCCATTTGTGTCAAGGTCAAAAAAGAATCACCATTAACTTAATTGGCGAAAGGTCTGCCTTATCAGTTTTCCGCACGGCCGGCTGATTAACGATTTACGAAAATAGCTTTTGGTAAGACGATCGGACAATATTTTCTTGGCGAAATATCCGTTTTCAATGAGTCTGATAATGGTTATCTAAGATCAATGAGCTTTTTTTATACTTTTTAGGGAAGATTTATAAATTCTCGCTTATTAAGTTAACAGGATAAAGCGTAATAATTATCTCACTCTTCAAGGCCAGGCAAAATCACCGTTGATCGTTGACAGCGCACCGCTACGAGCGTCTACGAGCGACGTAGCGCGATAAGCGTAGACATTCTCGTAGCAAGCTGATGTCGTTTGACATACCTCACACTGGCGACGTAGAAGTAAAAAATCAGTAAAAAAAATTACTGATTTAAAATTCGGAAAACCGATTGCTTGTCTACCTGTTTAGAAATAATTATAGTAAAGTTGCTAGCCATTTCCTGTATTACTTACCACAATGGAAGAGATAAACCGCAAAAAGAGTAAAAAAAATACGAGAAGCCGAGGATTACATGTTTTTGCATTTTTATTCCATTCCCGAATCAGCATGCAAACATTTTTCAATGCCGGGATTTGCTTTATTTATTACGAGTCTGGTTACACGTTGCTATGCCATAGGAATGCACAATTATTCACATAATGAGATTGAATTTAATTACGTTATTTATTTTGATATTCCCGGAACATGAAACAAAATGGGCGCCAACTATTTAGTTCAATCGTTAATAGCTTTTATTGTGCGTGCAATTAAAATGAAATTAATTGAAATTAGTAGCAATACCTACTTATTAATATTTCTTATCAAAGGGCCAACTCCAAAAATAACAACCTTCATTAAAATGTCAACAAAAAGAGCCTCAAATGTCAATCTGTCGAAAGCTTACGAAACCGAAGCATTTTCTCTTGAAGAATATTTCCGTAGACGCATGGAGGTCTTCAATCAAGAGAGGGGACAAGGCACATAAGTCGACGACCCGCGAGAGGGGCTGGGACACAGTGCGATTTATATCGTCCGGTGTACAGGCGACGCAATATTGCGATAGAGGGACGCGTGGTGCAACGATATAATTATTTATTTATTTAATAAAATTGGATAAGGACAAAATCACAGTTAGCGCTATAAGTTAGTGGAAAAACTACATAAACTCTGTAAGTTATATTTATTCTTATCGTTCAGTATAAAAGCGACGCGATATTGAGATACTGCAAGTATCTCAATATCTCGCGGTTGGTAGATTATTTGATACTATTATTTATTAAAAACGGCTAATTACATCGGATAAAGACCTAATTACAGTATAAATACAGTATACAACTACTTACACTCTCAAACATACTCAATATAACAACTCAAGAGAGAGGATCCGGGACACAACCCGTTGATCCGAGAGAAAAGGCTGTGCTACGACACATAGGCGCGATTTATCGTCTGGTGTACACACGGCGCCGTATTGCGATAGTTGGACGCGCGGTATTTATTATGATACTAATCAAAAATATCATATCATAATCAGAATATTTCAGGCACAATGTTAAAGAGAAAAGTGTATGATGTTCTGAGTAACAGACGCCGGTTACAGATCACCTGTTTCTCTTACATAGGACATGTTAATTTATAAACGGTTAAAGTCAAGATACTTAAAATGTGTAAGTCTAAAATTGCAATTAAATACTATTTATTTGCTTTATTAAAACGGCAAACGGCAAATTACATCAGATAAAGACCTTATTATAGCACTTAAATCCGTTTTATTATTACTTTATTCTGTAAAGGTATACTACCTACATACAGAATCGTCCTAAAACTAACTTTAATAATTAGCACCCTAATTTGCGAGCTCTGTAAAAGGCCGCTAAGTGAAAACTGCCTACTGTGATAATTTAAGACCTCTTTTGTACACTTTATTGTGGCTATTTAAAAGCCCAAGTTGACCCTCGGCAGGAAAAGGCCTCCGCTGCTGTCTTTTCACTTCTCTCCATCTAGAATTCTAGAGCTACTAAAAACTTGTATTGTATAAATTCTTAATTATGTACTTAGTTTCCAAAAAGTTTGAGGCATATAATTATCTAAATGTAGAATCAAAACCAATCGATCCTCGTTCCGAAATTCAGTTCAGTAATTGTGGATTTAAAATCACCACCAGTTACCCCATATAGGACCGTGACGACTGAAGTATGCCCAGTTAGCCACGACCAAACCTGGTCCACAATTTTGGCCGAGAACTGTGCCAGGAAGCTACTTTCTCCCATTAGCCAACCGCATTATACTGGCACACAGCTTTATTGCGAGGCCATTTGTTTCGCTCTCGCATTGTATTATATTACAATTCAAAGAAAATCTAACAACAATATAAAAGTTTTTAAAAAACATACAAAGAAAAGCTAACAACAATAATAATATAAAAGTCGCAAAAATAAATCGCGTCGCACCCATGTGTAGGGGCCTAACAGAACCACAAAAATAACGCAAAATACAAAACCTTAGATAGAATTTGAGGAGGGCTGTTACAGTTCTAATGGACGTTTTTGTAAACGAAAACAATCCTAATGATTTTGTTTAGCGCAATCAGTGTACGGACCTAATAAAGGCCAGACGATAAAATAAAAGAACAGACTATCTACGTCAGAACAATGGTCCTAATGAATGTTTATTGAATGCTTTTAATACTTACTCAAACGAGCAGTTTCGAACGTCCCATTTTAGAGAATGAAACACGATTTTTTTGTTTAACGTTATTTCATTTGAAATGAAATGGGAAACCTTCGAAGGATGTCTCCATTCAGAATGCCTTTAAATAAGAACAAAATTTGTCTCTGTTAAATCCGTTTTCTGCATGATTATTTAAACGTTTGAATCAAACAAAAGCTTGAAATCTAAAACAGCGATTCAATTATGTGAAATAAACTGCAGTGCAGTGTTGTAGCTATAGCGAGCAGCCAGGGGGAAGTTAATTAAGTCTCTGAATAGAAATTGATTAACAAGAAAAACTAACAAAAACACCAATACAATTTAAATTCAAAGGGCAACGTGTCTGATTGAAAAGCCTACCTTACAGACATGCAATACAAGTTTAAGTACGGTGCCGAGGGAGCGTTAGGGTGGTGGGAAAACCGACCCTCATCTTCACTATAAAAACCATTCAAATTCTGTAAATACGATGCTAGATTACATCCATTACTGGCTTCCCACTCTTATGTCAGACAGTATTTTGTAGTTAGCGGTCAATGTAACAGATACGAGGATGAATCACGAGGGTTTGGTGGAAAGCCTATGGTAAATGAAGTTCGCGAACAGGCGCGTAGTCAGTCAGGTTCGAGCCTTGAGCGACGGAGCACGCGTCTCGTTTGCGTCGAAACACGTTCGTTACGGAGAAGAACAAAGTTTTGTGACTGAAAATTAAAGTTCGGTTTATTTTGAGTTTGCAATCACACTGGGAAGAGTTTGTTTGAAATTCGCATTTGGAAGTGCGTGTAAATAAAGGTTTGTAGGTTCATTTTGAATTTGCATACGTTTTGTTAGGAAGGGTTTTTGTTTTGTTTGGAATTAAACCTTTGTGCAGTACTCAATTAATGAAAGCCCTAAAAATACAGTTAATAAATACAGTAAAGAAGTTTGTTATATTTCAAGTGGAAATAAGTTAACATTATACAAACATTAAAAACAAAAAATGTTTTTCTGAAATAGGATGGTAAAGCCAAGTCCCTGTCCTACTCTAGACATGGAAAAACATAGGGGTGCCAATGTCCAATTATTTTGATAGCAAGATTTGAAAATAAAATAGCCCTCCCTACCTTCTCAAATATTTTAAGACACTGACTGATCCTTATTTGATTCAGGCATGGTAAACTAATGATGATAATAATTTCATTATTTTGTTAACATCTTGAAGATGGGCTGTATCTTCTTTAGCACCTAACCAAAGTGACTGCAAAGCAAGGTAGTAATGACTATTTCTGTAATAGTACTGTGTATTTTAGCGTTTTATGATGTAGCTAATGTTCGCTTTAGTACATAACGAGTGGGTACCTACATAATAATAATTAGATATCACGGGACAATGTTATGGCATCAATTTATCACTAATATTATTAACGTCTTGTTTTTTGTGGAGATGTTTGTTTGTTACTCAGGGAGACATACTTAAATACGGCGGAACGGATTTGTATGAAAGACACAGAGATGATCATGACTGATAAAATCAACGCAAGCGTTTTCATAAATTAAATAAAAAATATACTTTTATCAGAGTAGGTATATAAAGCTTCTTATTATAGTTTTCTCTTGAGTGAATTTTCTTTTTTATTCAGTCCTACAAAATCAAAATCGCCAGCCATAAAATAAAACTAGCCAAATTGTTGCAAGCCGAAAAAGTGTGATTTCTTTGGGCTTCAAGCCGTCAATCAAAGTAATAAAAAAATTATATCATCAAACCTTTGCGGCAGAGGCAAAAGCGGAGGAGTATACTGTTTAGTAGGTACACGCGCATTATTCTGATATCTTATCAGACCGTGCTGATAGAATATATGCTACTAATACCTACAAGCGGAGGTTGGAAATAGCCGCGTAAATGTTTGTATTTTTAATGTGCAAGAGAAGAAAGGCATGAGTTCATGTTTATATGTATGTACTTATGCCATTTTATTGTATTTCCTTTTATAATTTTTTATTTTTAAATTATGTTTTTTTATGGATCATGTGGCCTGCAATAAAGATTTTTATTAGTATAATAATATATACCTATTATTATAAGTCTCTTATAGCACAGTGCGAGCTGCACCCAGATTCCGGGCAGTAACTGAGAATTGTGTTCTGTTCTTTGTTTTTGTTCCCTTTACCAGGATACTGTACAGCAGTCGCATTTATAACCACTGGACCAACGAGGTACTACAGGCCAGCTAATATACAAAAAATTAAAAATACATTTATATACCTACCTATAAATCGAGTACAGAATTTTGTAAACATTTCATAGGAACATATGCCTTAACGCTCGTTAACCGGACTATGGAAATATTTATCCTTTCAATACATCGTTTTGATAATGTAAGCTGATAAGGGTATAATTTAAGTTCACCGTTCGCCTTGATTGTTGTTAAAAACTATGTTGGAATGTTTTGCCCTAAGTAGATAGTTTATGTTCAGAGTTTGTTCAAGTGTTTTACTTTAGTACATAAAATAGTTTGTTTTTAAGTAGGGGTGTAGTACGTACTCATGGTTTTCGGTATTTTGTTGTTCGTTTTCGTGTTCATTTGGAGTACAAATAATGTTGACTAGGTGGTTATTTTTAAATTCTTTAATGCTTTATGTCTAGGGAAATCCAACACATTATGGGTCATTTTCTAGGCACACCAATTAGTGTGGATTTTGACGTAAACAGTTTACCAACATTAGGTCTGATATTAGTGGACGAGTTGCTAACAAACATAATATATTTTCAAGCCCTGAGAACTTCTTATTTTATGAATAGGGCAATTTATTAGTGGGTCCTGATGACTGGACTAGTACAATAGCGGAAGAAGATGTCGATTTTTTATTGAAATTTAACTGTGCAGCATTTATGTATGTAATGTTTTGCATGGTTTTGCCGAATAAATTGAGAGACTAATGACTTACCACCACAATAGTACATATGGAGGTTTATTGATTATGGGTTACAGCCACATGAGATCTTTCAGTTCCGTCTTAGTGATGAGCAATGAAAGGCGTACTCAGTGGACATGACAAAAATTACTGCATAACATTCATTGATGGTACCATGCATGTCCCAAAGCCGTCACTCTCACAAATATGTTTTGTTTACCTAAAACTCAACACTGCTAACAAAAAGCTCAGTGAAGCGGAAATATAAATAAATTGCAGCGAAAATAAAAGCTATTTTATTATTCTATAAAGGATTTTCAACAAAGAGATCTAAATACGCGTTCTTTTTTTATTTATATTTTTTTTAAAGCTCCATCCTACTACATCCATTAACCACGGCAAAAAAAGGTATATTCTGCAGCAATAGGACGCAGATTATAAAATATAAAATAATACTAAGTAGCCAAAAAAGCCTTGCAGTCGACAAAAAAATTAACATAAAAATAAAAGTTATAGACACAAATTTTGGCATCCAGAAATTCCCAAACCGAAATGATGATAATGTACCTAATATTCCGTTCAGTGCGAGAATCAAGTTGGTGAAACGCAACACAGAAACCACTAGTTATATAAAAACACTCAAGCACTGCATCAATCAAGCAACCAATTTCTAGTTGAAGTCCTATAAACACCACACTTCCTACCTTTTTCCTAAATCGCAAACAAGTCTAGACATTTGAGTTTCGTCTAGACGCCTCTTTGGTAACAGTTTACCCACGTGTCGGCCATAATACAGAACTAATGACCGTTTACATTTTAGCACGAACTTTTTACTTGACGTACGGACTAATGCGACTTTTTATACGAGTTTAAAAGGAGTGGCAACGTTTTTAAAATGTCGGTGTAACTTATCGTACACTTTTTAATAATGGTACAGTCTACCACACATCAGTGGCAACAGTATACTGCCAAAATCGCCCTTACTGTTATAACGTATAGCCGTTGTCAATGTCAAATTGTTACCATGGATGTGCATTTGACTGTACCAATTTATGTAAATTCAGCTCACACTTGTAGATTGTTCGGAACGTAAATAGAATTACGTAGGTAGCTACCAAAGCACGTATTCTATACTGAAACTCATGCTCAGTAATGATTCTCGTTTTAAAACTAGATTTGAGTCGAGATTAGATCTAATATTGAATCGAAATATCACCATCCCAGAATACGGGCGAAAATAATTTACCTAGTTGGTGTACGTTCTTCTTTCACACGACCGTCTCAAATAAATGCAATGAATCGCAGTAAAGTTAAATGAATACAGTCAAAGTCATTTATTTGCAATTTATACAATAGAATCATCAACTGCCTTGTTGGTCTAGTGATCGCAAGCTCTACTACTGAGCACGAGGTCCTGGGTTCGATTCCCGGGTCAGGCACAGAGTTATTGGATTTTTCCATCTGGAATTTCTCAGTAGCAGCCCGAAGTCTGGATTTGTGTCCGGTTGATAGCAATGGGCTCGCCCCCATTACATGGGACTTAAACATAACTGATGAAAAGTGGGTAGGTACATCTCTGCCCAACCTTTCGGTGAAACGGCGTGATGTTTTGTATGTAACCATCATTTTGCCTTAGTTTTAGCTTTTAGCCCCTGCTTCGCACATGGTGCGGCGACAAGTCCAAAAGAAAGAGATGTCACTGCAATAGGTATCTAAGTTAAATATTAACATGTTCACATTCTCTAAATGATAGTGAAAAAAACATCAAAAATCAGTGTGCAGTTTAGAAGAACTAAGCGGTCACACATGCAGACAGATACGAAATGCGACTTTGATTTATACTTTGTACCTAAGTATTACACTTTAAGAGGATCTTATTACCCAGTTACTGGCCGGGAGTCGCTCCATGTAAAATACTGGTATTCAGCTGCATCCGTTTAGACTGGAAGCCGACCCCGACATAGTTGCGAAAAGGCTAGGCAGATTGATTGATTTACACTTTAAGAAAATACCTAAACAGCGGCGTTGTTTGGATCGCTAATTGAATTGAACAAACTGCGATCATTAACTTGGAATTAATTGTGTAGCTGCCTTTTGGAGCAGTGGTGGCCCAGTGGTAACTGCCGCGACTTAGGAGTTGTAGGTCGTAGGTTCGAACAAGACAGCACTTTACTTTGTGTAAATTATTTCATCACCACTGCCCTCAAAACGGTGAAGGAAAACATCGTGAGGGAACCGGCGGCATGTCCTAGAACAAAACATTCGAAGACATGTCACATCTGCCAACCCACACTGGCCCCACGTAGTGGACTATGGCCCACTCCCTCTCACCGAAAGGAGGCCTGTGTGTCCCAGCAGTGGAAATATTATAGGCTAATTATGCTATTATGTTTTTAGAGCTTATTTTTAGCAGACTTGTCCTATGTAAGAGAAACAGGTGATCTGTAACCGGCGTCTGATACTCAGAACATCATACACTTTTCTCTTTAACATTGTGCATTTTATTAACCAGTGCCTGAAATATTCTGATGAGATAAATAGATATTTATGATTAGTATCATAATACATCGTCCAACTATCGCAATACGGCGTGTGTACATCAGACGATAAATCGCGCCTATGTCGTAGCACAGCCTTTTCTCTCGGATCAACGGGTTGTGTCCCGGATCCTCTCTCTTGATTGAAAGTATGTTTGAGAGTGTAAGTAGTTGTATACTGTATTTATACTGTAATTAGGTCTTTATCCGATGTAATTAGCCGTTTTGAATAAATAATAGTATCAAATAATCTACCTACCGCGCGTGCAAGTATCTCAATATCGCGTCGCTTTTATGGACTATTTTAAAAGCTGACATTCTTTGTTGCTTTCAATTTAGGTGATCCGTGATGATTAATTGATTATGAAGGCAAGCAATTTTGCTATATAACTGTTAGTTTTATTTTTCACATCAGTATACTTTTTCTTGTACTCTGTAATGGACGAAATAAGCAGTTCATGCTTTTAATAAATATTTATTGTAGCAAGACAAATTAAAGTAAAAATCACAAACTAAAATGTCTTTTTAAAGTACAAGTACACTTCCTCGCTATGTGGCAGCCATTTTGTTTTTGTTGTTGAAATATTCTCTATGCGAGTACAATAAAAATCATATCTCTCAAAGCTTTAGTCATACTGAGATAAAAATAAGCTTATTCCAAGTAAAGAAAGTGGACACATAAATACCACAATTTATTTTTAATTCAATCAAAACCCAAAAATACGGCGTCGAATATTTCAGCAAGAGACAGACACAGCGGAAAAATCTAAATATGCAAATAATAATGGTAGCAGGTGTAGATAATAACACCGTATATTAGACGAAACGTATTTTAATAAGAGCTGAGAGAGAAAAAGCCTTGAACAAATTAAAAAGTCACCACATCGTTCAACTTTCCCCCGGGCGCAAGAGAATTCCATAAATTTCATTTTTGCGAGCAATGTCGTAGTGAAACCTGCAAAAATAAGTGATATTTTTTCTTGAAAATTTCGACAATGCTAGGATTTCAATGGCTTCTTAGTATCGAAGAATTTGTGTTCTCGAGTTCTCTTTATTTCTTTCTTTTGACTTTCAAAATCTTTAATATTTCAATATAAGGCGATCTTATTTATTTTTGCAAATATCCAAAATGGAATCAAAGGTCGGTCCTATGTAAAATGTGTGTGTGTGTGTGTGTGGTTGTTGTGTCATCCTATGTAAAGTTTCGAAAAAGTCTGTTATTTTTATGTTGCACATAATAAAGAGTATCTCTTATCTATCCTTAAATAGAACATTACCTAATCATTTTAGGACGTATTTGAGCATGGGTTGTGTATTTTAGCGCAGCGCTCCTTTTCCGTTTCCATTTGACAGAACGTATAAGTACAAAAATACTTAAGCCTGTCTACTGCATGTAAGTTTTCCACTGCTTGAGCTGCTTTTCCAAACTAGCTGGCACCAACAATAAATTATAAATGAATTTGGCGAGGAACGCTACTTTTCACATCCGAATTTGTTTATTGGTCTACACTGTTTTGGGTTTGATAATACTAACATTCATAACAGAACATAACATTACGCCTGTAATCCCTGAAGGGTTAGGCAGAGGTGTACACTCATATTTCGACAAATAGGGAGCGAACCTATTGCCATCAACCGGGTACAAGTCCAAACTACAGGCTGCTAATGAGAAATTCCTGATGGAAAAAGCCAATAACACTTTGCCCGACCTGGATCAAACGCAGGACCTCATGATCAGCAGTAGCGCTTGCGACCACTAAACGACTCTTCTAATTTTGCTAACTATCTCTTCCAAGTTCACTTGTATCTCTAATCAATGCCCGTAATTTTTAAGGTCGATTCACACATATCAGTGAACCCACAGTTCCGGCACAGTACCGTACAGTTCCGTATCCGTGCTACAGTGGTGCGTCAGTGCTTCAATTCACACATATCAGGCACAGTACAGTTCTCTGCGGGTCTTCGTGCACGACGTTCCCTTCAGACTAGCGTTGACGTCGATTGTTTTGATGGCACTCTTCAATAACACAGAATTAGCTATGATAGACATGCTTTAGACGAAGAAGAAGAAGAGAATCGAGGAAAAAAAAGAAAATAGGTACATGAAGCATGGAAGTTAAGAGAATCTCGAAGGAGAATTCGTGACATTATACAAAGAATTAATTAAACTAACTAATTCAATCAACACCTCGTCCTCCATTTTGTTTTCGATACAGCGGCGTCAGTGATCCGTGATAAAATATCGTCGTCGCCGATCACGTCCGTGATGGCCGGTGCCGGCACCGACACTGACGGTACTGAGACGACACTGACACTGACAAGTGTGAATACATCCATAGAGAATGTTTGAAAGAATAATTATCACTGATGCGGTACTGTGCCGGAACTGTGGGCTCACTGATATGTGTGAATCGACCAACGTTCTTGAAGATTTAAATCATTCTAATTTCATTCGCAATCTGTTAAAAATACAATCAATTTACCAACAATTTTGACAATTTGCGACTTGAATGTGAACGTTTTTTAAGTAGGTACGAGAATTGGCCTTCAGATCCCTCGATCACGCCGGTTTATTTGGCAAATCCATACTACTTAATATTATAAATCGAAAGTAACTCTGTCTGTCTGTTACCTTTTCACACCTTATCTGCTGATTGATCATATATATCGAAATGTAATTTGGCACACAGATAGTCCATGACATGGTGCCATAATATGACCATGGGACCATAGGATACTTTTTATCCCGGGTAACCGTGAGATAACTTCAAAATGTGTAAGTAATTCACACCTCTGACTAACCCCTTGGGACTGGCGTTATGTTATTTGGTTTTTATTACAAATAAGTACATTTTGGTAGGAATTTTGGGTCAGCTGAATTTATCAATAAAATTCTTCGTAGGTTCCTATTACTTATTACGCGTTCATTTCGCTCAGAACAAAACCGTGAAAATGTTATTAAGAAAGGAGTCTTGTTTGATAAGGGTTGACGTGAAACGACTTGATCAAAACTAAGGGTTGAGTCCAGCAGTAGATTCTGTTGAAAATAAAATGGGAAGATCAATGTGCTCGGCAACAATTTTTGGTAAAAAAATTGCATCCTACATGGCATTAATATTGAGTCGATTTTTCTGAGGAATAAAAATTGAGTTTTCAGTTTTTGTTTAGAAAATATATGGGTTGTGGAAGACAGAAGGCAGTCGCTTTATGTAAAATATTGGTATCCAGCTTCATCCGGTTAGATTGGAAGCCGAGCCCAACATACTTGGGAAAAGGCTAGGCAGATTAATTGTAAAGAAAATAATGTCCAACCGCTGTATTTATTATTCAGATAAAAATTATCTGACAATTGAAAAATCGGCCCTTGTCGACCTCGTATTACGTTACCCTTTAAATTGAAACTATGTTACTGTAGACAAAATAGAGATAAACGTTTATCCCTATTATACGTCTATGTCTATTTTATACCATCCGCACTTGGCCGATATACCGGCTAGTCGTTCTCAGCGCTTCTCCTCCACAATATTATGCGCATGGCCAAAGTCTTGAACCTGCCAGCGTTTGTATTCCCTTCCACGTATAACCCTTCACCCTTCAATGAAAGAATGAACACGCATCTTCTGCTCGTTCCATCATAGACCTCATCCATCGCTTTCCAACAAGCGAGATCGAGGCCAACAGGTGGCTCATATAACAATAAAAAAAAAAAATGAACATAAAAAATAGACGAGTCGCTTTATGACGTGTTAGTGACATTAAATCTAAGTGTGATAAAGTTATTACGAGGTCAGCTATACCTACTTGCTATATGTAACTACGAGCATTTAAGACAACTTCTATTTCGGATTTAAAAAACCTTCTTGTCGTTCGTTGGAGCTTAATTATTTCTTAACCCCTTTTATATAAACACTCCAACTCATTGTGTTATATGAGCTATCACGTCGCTCGCACATGGTTGCGAAAGGTTCAGTCAGGGTATAAAATGATGCCCTTCCTCTTGACCTAATCCCTGAGACCCTGTTTACGACACACATACAAATTAACAGGCAACCTTGCCTTCTTTGCCATAAATAACCTGCCCCTTTACGGATATAATTTTATATCTCCTACATAATATTGCTATCAACATGTTTACGCTTGCTTGATGTCGTGAAACTATGAAACTATCAAATTTTTCAATGGAATTAATTTAAAAAACTTGATTTGTTCTATCAACCCTCGTCAATTGGAGAGTTATCTAAAGCTAGATAAACGAGTATAGGGGTTTCTGAATTGAAAATTTGAAGTTGATTGGTTGGTTGGTTTGAGTTGGTTGGTTGGTTTGAAGTTGGTTTGAAACTCTACTCTAAGAAATTCAAAACCGCGAAATTTGCGAGAAAAAAATAATCGCGGCCTACATTGAAGGGTCTAAAGGTATTCAGCTCCATCCAGATAGACTGGAAGTCGACCCCAACATAGTTGGGAAAAGGATTGGCAGATGATGATTGAAGGAAACAAACAAAAGTTTGACAAGTCCTCAACTTCAAATTCTCAATTAGTTAGAAGAAACCGGTGTTAGTTTAGAAACTCTTGGTGCCTATAAAAAATTTGTCGTTGAATACCCGATATCAGTGATTACTCTTTTGTTGAAAGTTGTTTGCACACAAAAGCATAACTCAGCCTAACCCTTTGGGGATACGGGGTAACACAACTATTCTTTTTGCACACATTTCGTTACGGAGCTGACAAAAAGTCGACGCATACTTTTCTAATTTTTCCGACAAACTCTCGGCATGCTTTTGCGCAAAATGCAACTGAAAGTTTTCAAATATCCAGCAGGAAGTTGCGCATAAAACATATTTGTGCTTAAATATTTTGAAAGCGGAAAATGTAAAGGCTCATTTTAAATATTTTATTTTTTTCTTTGTTCATCCACTTTTCACTTCTCTCAGCTAAGAAGACAAATTCTGATAAAGCCAAATTGTTTTATATAGGTACTACTAGCGACCTGCAAAACATCAAGATTTCGGTGAAAACCACATCAAAATCTATTGCGTAGTTTAGAACACCTAACCTGCCACACAGACAGACGCGAAAAGCATAGATTTCAGACATGGCAAATTGCGTGAACATAGTTTCCGCCCATTGAACTAAGTTAGTTCGTTTTGTTTCAGGTCTGCAGGCATCATTAGAAGGCTGATGTACAGGCATATAATGGACTACATGACCTTTCTCTTTATCTTCATAGTATGCATTGGTAAGTTAGTTTTCAATAATAATAGACACTTTAATTTATATTAAATATTTCTTTCTGTACGTTGACCAACTTTTAACTGCATAGCGTATCTCTGTTCTTAATTGTCCAAATAATCATCAGGTAATTGGTATAATAACGCAATATATTTTAGTAATTCTTCTATAACTAGGTTCTCAGAATCACAATCACGCGAACCTACCCAATAACTCCCAGATTGATTATTTACTACTACACCGAAATACAAAGAAACGGGAAAATCCGAAAATATATCAGTGCTGCCGGGCAAAACATCAATCGAAATTTCTATCAATACAATAAAAACGAGATCATTCCGATCCAACCTTTGAGAGATTTCTTTTCATCCCGAAATTACTATCAGAGTAGAAATATATCTTTAATTTATTTCCCACAGATCAAGGTGATGGACATTGGAAAGAAAGGGACAAAGAAAAGCTAAGACATGATATTGAACTGTACAAAACGATGGCAGGTAAGATTTTGTATGAAATAATAAGATATCTGTAAGGTAGAGTTTTGTTTAACACAGTAAAACACACTGAAGTACAGTTCCCACTTTGTCGTGACGGTTTTGTTACCAGTGGACGGCTGTCGTGTCGTGAAGACGAAAATGAATAAGAAGTATAAAGAAATCATTGTAAAATTATCGTGGACACTATTGAATTATGTCGTGGTTCTTACTTATTAAACATCTTCTTACTTAAACCCCATTAAAATATAAAAGCCTCATTACATTGAAAAGGACGACTATCCGTCGTCATGATACAGTGAGAACTTCTACTAATGACGATACCTCTCTCTACTCTCATGAAACTTCCATCTCTTCCATTGACAACCCTTCGATAAACTTTTGATAGCAATATCGAAGTTTTGCCAGCGTTAGTAAACCTGTCAATACAGTACTTAAACTGAAATACCTAAATGTCGATACTGTTGTACTGTGAACTACCGAAATAGACAAAACACAAAAAACAGACTTGCCTAAAGGCAACACACGAATTTATAACTTGCGCGGTGATTGTGTCACACACATACAATGATAATTGATCGCAATGGGTTTCATTGTGACAGTTCTTGAGCTTAGTTACTTACGTTATTGAGCCGATGAATTTTTCAGACCTATGAAGCAATGGATTAGCAATATCCTTCAAAACTCTCGGATTGTAATTGGAAGTGTGTAACGCAATTTATTTATTTATTTCATACTTCAAGCACAGAAATGTACAGAGGCGTACTTATGGTGCAGGCTTTGAGCAGCAGTGCTATACTGTTTTTATTATTTTAACGAATGCAAATAGCAATTACTACACAACAATTCTTGTTTAAAAAAGCAAGTCTAGGTTGAACCGGTATTTGCATATAAATTGTTATTCTTGCACCATATTTCCCTCGTTCCACAACATGATTCCATTTCAAATATTTTTTTATTATCCTTTAGAGAGAGTCATTTGTTAGCGAGAAAATATTTTCTTTATTTAAAAATAGCCAT
The DNA here is from genome assembly GCA_914767815.1 of Eupsilia transversa. Classification (NCBI taxonomy): domain Eukaryota; kingdom Metazoa; phylum Arthropoda; class Insecta; order Lepidoptera; family Noctuidae; genus Eupsilia; species Eupsilia transversa. Next base: position 8,848,877 of record OU611880.1, read on the forward strand.
TATAAAGTAAACTGGCTTCGTCATCTATCGCTTCAATTCGTTAAAGTCTAGTCTAGTTCTAGTCTTATTCACGGCAGGAGCATCAAGAAAACAAAACTGTTAACAAACGATGTCATGAAAATTTGTTCCTTTTAAAAGTTCTCCCCTTTCCCTAACAATTGCTTGCAAAAAGTGTGTCTGACATATTTCAATTTCCTTTGCAGAAAAAATTGAGCGCGAGATAGAAAGCTTTTACGATGAATATCCAGACGAGCGATACAAGGGGGATAATGTTGATAGAATACACTACAAACATGTAACAAATATACTGGATCGTAAAAAAGAAACGGGGAATGATGAACACAACGATAAAGTAGAAAGGAATTTTTTATACGCCAACACTAGTGATATGACTAATGAAATGCCTTCGAAACATTCAATAAATGAACACAATACTATTAAATATGAAGCCTTAAACAATGATAAGCCTAATAAACCTAGTTCAATAAAATCACCTTGGCCTAAATTTGAAGACATCCTATTAGCTATGGGCAGAAAATACGACTGGAAGAACGACAGATGGATAAAAGTAAAAGGAAAATTAAAGATAGCTGACACAAAAGAAGATATAAATGGAAGAGGAGATAATAATAGTATTGAATATCATGAGAAACATAAATTCAGTTATAGAATCGTTAAACTAAATAAAAGTAAGAGTAGAAGAAACGTGGTGGTCGCGGTGTCAGCTGTGAGATAGTGCGTAATGAAACAGTAAATTAAGCCAATGAACTGTAAAGGGACATATTTTTTGTAGATAAAAACGGGACCAACAAGGGTGGCGCCGGCATTCGATCGTTTTATGAAGACAACTAGGCTAGAGCGTTGCGTCGATGTGTAAGCCCCAGTAATGACTGCAGTGTATGAAAGAACATTTAACTGTGCTAATAAATATAAAGGCGCTTCATTGTTTATGCCTAATGCCCGAAAATGTATAGTCATTGCCTATAGAAATCTTAACAAGTACGCATGTAATTAAATCTCCAATTGTTGTCTGTTAACGCATAAGTAGTGCTCTCAATAGTTTCTGTTTTTGCCATATAAAAAGCTAGATGTGTAACTTTGAACTGGTTAAGTTAACTTTACGAGTCTCGGAAATCTCCATATATGAACAAACGTTAAAAATAAACTTCTCCAGTAAAACTTTTGTTTTATTCTCTACCTTTTGAAACTATTTAGGAAAGTGTTTTTGAAGTTTTCTTTAAGTGCTCCCCCGTGTGCTATCTTTAAAGATTTCACCGTTCATTAAATTGGTTGAATAATATAAAATGTTCTAAATTGTTTGAAACTATTACAATCCTCAGACGCATATTAAAATCTTCAACGCGTAGTAAAAGGAAGTTCACAATCGATCAGAAAATAGTTATTATACAAAAATTATAAGGAACAATATATAATTATTCAGATCTCTCCGAAAAATTGTAGTAATTCTATTTTTTTCAGAGAACATATCATTCTGGAATACCGCAGTGTGAGCGTGGAGGTTTGAGGAGAAGCTCTGTCATTTTTCATCCTCCAGAGACGGTTGGCAACACTATGAACAAGTTCCCAGATAATTTGTCAGGAGCATATTGTGTTTTCCCACGTCGACATATGCATACGAGATATGACTGCCATTTGTAACAAGTAAAAACTTCACGAAAATAAATTGCCTCTTTCTTTTCCGGCTTCAAAACGACTCCTAAAATGAGGCACGTCCTGGTACCTACTACACAAGTAATGACTTTACTTACTAACAATGATAGCTTACGTAATGTAAATATAACCTCAATATGGCTGTTTGTAAATATAACATTGTTTAAACCTCATTTACATAATAAATCTTAAATTCAAATTTTGTACTAAGGTGGTCGGGACGGAGCATTACGTCGCCACCGCGCCATGCCATTTTGCAAAGTGTGCTTACAGATGATAAATTATCATTATGCCTAACTGACATCATGATCGATTGAGTCGTTAAGCTAAGGTTGACGATGTTTTGTTTGAATTTTAACAAAGAAAACAGATTTAATTTGTTAAAATTCCGTGATGAGCCTACGAGAAGGCAAGAAAGCGTTGACTTTACAAAATTAAATTAGCAAAAAATGTGCTGGAAAAGAAAGAAACGGATTAAAATTAATTAAAGCTCTCACGACTGTCACAATGCAATTTTAAATGAGAATAAATTCTCATTCTTTTTGTCATTCGTCCTTGAGTTAGAGTGGACAAACAATTTTAATTAATTCAATAACAAAGAAATGTCGTTTCCTTGTTTTGCTTTTGTGGCAATATCTTATCTGCGATTTTTCATCTCCATTTTTTTGGTGACCGAAAATATTCGCTTATCTTGTAAGTCGTTTCACAATGTTGTTCTATACAATCTCCTTCATAGAATTTTAGGCCTGAAAGGATTTTTTGTGCTGATGGTGCAAAATGTTTGGAACACCAGTACAATACACTTTTATGGGACTAAGTGGGACGCTAGTTGTGGAAAGAATTATCTTGAAAGCAAGTAAAAATTTATTTTAGGATTTATCTAATCAAACATGTGTATTAAACACGTGTTTGAGTAGATAAATCATTTATTCAGAACATCAAAAATAAAAATAAAATAAAAAGTACATTAGTTTTTAAAGTTTTACAAAGTCACTTTAGACGTTGACAGAATCATGGCAGAATAAATTGTCGACATTGGCATGTATTCCCTTATTTAAAGAAAACACAAGGTTGCACCAAGCGGGGAGTCCAGCTCTGCATGTGTCAGGTAAAACACAAAATATCAGCGTCAGGTATTTCCTGACGCTGATAATTTTCTGGATCCGTGCAGTGTCATACGAACGCGAATAATTCGTGAAATAGTGTTATGTACATTGTAGGTAGTGTAACTGAAGTGAACCACGCCAAAAGTGATTGTAGGTGAAAAAAAGTGAAGTTGTTATTAGGTATGTTATCAAAACAATAATAAAGATTAATAATACTGCGATACAAAACGTCGTAAAAAGTATCAAGTAGGTAAATTAATTGAAACAAACGAAGCTTGCTGTTCTCCCTACATCGTGGTTGTGTGGGACAAACTGATGCTGTTGAAAGTAACTTTAAGATTAGAAAGCTGCAAAGACTTTTCTGGATCCAAATGAGTATAGATCATTACCTACATACTGTGCAGTTGCAGTTATCTGTTATGGAAATTATTCATTCAATTTTAATTATAGCGGTCATTAGGAGAATTATGTTCAGCATTTGGGTTGATATGTTTAACCTAACCTTAAGGATCCCCGAAACGATCAATTGCAAGTGTCCATTTTTACGTAATTGATACACATTGACGCGCAAATTGATCGTCTATCGTATGCAACCATATGCATATACCATATGCAAATTGATCATATTATCTGGGACCGTTAACAAGTTGTGCTGATAAAATATACATACTTTAAGCTACAAATAAAATTAGATAGATATCACGTTTTTACTGGTTCACTCGTGTGATAACCATAATATAAACCTCATGGAAACAGAATCACTGAAAAGGTTACTTACCAACGAGATGTTTATCTATTAGCCGTCGTGATTAGTGCGTGGGTCATCATCATTATCGTTATAATAGTCGGGTGAAAGAAATACTCATTATATTTACTTTCCTGTGTAGTTATTATCTTCGTTGTGAATAATATCGGCTCGTGGTCATTATTATTTGGTTCTGTTTTCCTGTTGACCTTTCTAATGCTATATATATGGTATGTACTTTTGGTAAGGGTGTGGGTACTTCCATCGATTTATTAATAACGCTAAGATTTTTACAATTTTTTTGTGAATATAGGACATAGTAATTGCTTTCCATCGCCGCGCACTGAAAACCTTCTGATTGCAATAAAAATTATTTTTCTGAAACATGCTTGGAAATTCGAGCATTATTTTGACAACCTTCTTCGAGGTAAATCGAATTTGCTGTACTGGTCAAAAACCAGTGATACATTTTCAATGCGGCCGGCAATATTACCGACTATGAAAACTCAAATATGTTACGGACCAAGTGATTAATACGGCATTATTCATAATGACCGGGCAATTTGAAAAATGCCCAATATGAGTAGGCAATATGATAAAAACTATCGAAATAATTAAATTTACCGGCCTTTCTGAATAATGCTCATCATTTATTGGGCAGGGTAATAAAAAGATGTGTTTCATGCATCCTAAGTTCTAATAACATTGTAGTTCCTATCAATAATAGTCGACGGAGCCCCACCGGGGCTCCTACTTCTGAATGGTTTAAAAAAATAACCACGGATGGGATAGCGGGGCCATCCCCTTAGAACCTAAGCTGTCCGAGTCGGGGTGCCTCAAGTCCCGAGCTCACTTTGCTCACTCTTGCTGCCTAAGTTCTCCTAATAATATTTTAGAATTAAGAAAGCTGTTTAAGTAAAGAAGAAACAAATGGACATAATATTGGCGCGTGAAAAATTATCGTTGTCCGTCATTGATTCTGGAATGTATAGGTAATTAATTTACTCAGTTTGAATTTCGGCGCATTATGTGATAAAAGTACCATACAAGCCTTGGCCGCAACCAGGCATTGATGGACCCACGAATGTGTGCCTCAGCTTCGCGTCGTCCCACATTTTCACGATCGTCCATTAATGCCTGAGTTGCAGGCCGCGACAGTAATGTATTATTACAGTGGATGATAAAAAATTACTGAAAAAAATGGCCGTCATTGACGTTTCCCGAGGTTCTCAACATAATCACCAGATGGCATTAGTAGCATCTTAGAGCTGCGCACGTTTGTTCTAAATATGCTTTACGAGGTTTTCTTCCCAACAAAAAAAAACAATCTGCCTAGCCTTTTCCCACGGTATCCCTTTCGGATTTTCCCACAAACCCGGCAGAACCCCGCTAACCCTGTTTGAGGCGCGTGTGGATATTGATATAAAAACATCTCACGTATAGTCTGTAATGAGAATCGACCACGTTACTATAATTATGAAGGAGGCAGCTGACACTAAACAAGTGCCATTTTTATTAAGACGTGTAAAAGTGATTCCGATGACCTATTTACAGAATAAACAATTTAATTTCACTATTACCGTTTCCTTCCCGTTCAATTTCACCCGTCTTACTCCAAAAGCCTTTGCAGTGATTTGTAATTATTCGTGCCGGACAAATATCTCGTGTAAAGAAGGCTCTCGGAAAGGTCGAAGGGCCCTTAGCTTGACGGTCGTAAGACTGATCTCTCCGCAAACTCTGCCACCTTCAGTAAACAAAACTATTTGCTTTACCTCGTCCACGCAGACCCAAACAAACACCAAAATTCTCATCACTGAGGCGGTAAACTGTAAGAAAAAAAAACAAGTTTCAATAGCTTCTTTTGAACGATTTATGAAATACTAATTGGGTACGAAAAGGGTGAATTTTGAAAGGGCTGTCCTTTTTTCGGTATTAAAACTTGTACGAATTCTGATCGCGTTATGAAAGGCGACTCGGGCAATGGGTTTTTCTGATACCTGGTCCCGACAAACGTGGCTCTATTGTGTCCCTATTGTAGGTTTTATCGGCCTGAGTTTGGGTAGCTTACAGAAAAGGGTGTAGGTATCGGGTCCAATAAATTCTTTAATCGAAAAAAGAAAATCACAATATTTACGACTTACTACGATCAAGAACATAAACCTATGTCACATCCATACATCAATATTTCTCAGTTATTTATTTTTTACGGCTTTACTCAAGAACTAGCAATTTATCAAGAGCATGTGTTACGGGTATACAGAACAAAAATCACAGATTAGGTATTTACAAAAAAAAAAAACAAAGACGAACGTGATCTCGTTGAAATACGTGACTGGAATGGTGTGAAGCAAAAATGTGAGTTTTATGATTTTTATACGCACACGAATCCTTTTTTTCCTACTCCCAAATGGGCGTGCACACAGCCTAGTAAAGTGATTTTAATTTTGTAGTGAAACTCGCAGCTTGTCAATCTTGGTACACTGCGCTAGTGCGCAGTTTGTTCTATTTTCCAACCGATTTATATCACACGACGTTATTTGAGGAGGACTGTTTGCTGAGCAAAGAAGCTGTTCAGTAATGTTGTTGCTTGCTAAACCTAACAGTTTAATTCAGTGCTAATGGCTAGGATCTAGAAAAACAAATAGGGCTTAGTTCTACAACTTAGCCCTTTTGATTTGAGATCTAATTTTAAAGCGCGTATTTAGAGAATTTCTCCATTTTCAAACAAAATAATATTGCCTTTCTACGGGAAAAACTGATTATTTGGTATGCCGAAGACGGATTCTCGTCTCCAGTAAGCATTTTGACTAAGCTTAGCTAGAGAGAATTCTAGGGAAAAAGAATTATTCAGGGCAAGTCGATCAATAAATACAGGGCCAGTCATCTTGCTCGGGTAAAACAATTACCGGTCGCCACTATTACGCTGCTACAACGTTAACGTCGTATGCAGTGAACTATCTCAGAACATACATGGTGGATTTTTAGCAAGGTCAATTACGTTTACCGTTGTAGCTACAGGATAACGGTCTTAAGAGTCTGTCCTTAACTTTTTGAGTTATTGCTAACTACATTAAAACTCATTCTGCCTAGCCTTTTCCCAATCATGTTGAGGTCGGCTTCCAGCCTAACCGGATGCAGCTGAATACCAGCACTTTACATGGAGCGACTGCCTATCTGACCTCCACGACCCAGTAACTGGGTAATACGATACCCCTTGGTAAGACTGGTCGTCAGACTTTCGGGCTTCTGACGACTCGTAACGACTGTCAAAGATCTACGAATGACCGCAGGGTCCAACGGCTCGTGCTTTCCGAAGCACGGAGGAGTCTCGGTATGTAAAGATGTTCACCCATCCACAGACCAACCGCAAGCGCAGCTAAACCTGATGGATCGACCCGTGCGGCTGTTATTACTTAGCCATGAGCTCCTCTTCACTACTACTAACTACATTAAAACTACAAACTATATTTAAAATGTATGCCCAACTCAAAAATCCACCCTGTATAGGAGACAACAAGTCGTAAGGAGTGACATAATAATATTTGTAAAGAGGAACTGCATGTTGTATATGTATGGTTTCGTAGGACTTGGGGTTGGCGCGTTTACACAAGAATCAATTTATTTTCAAGTTAGCAGTAACATAATATTTACTCATTTATATATTTTTATTATCTTTCTATACTATAATTTGGAAGTTTCTTTACCCAAAAGTTCAAAATATTTTACTAAATCGACAAAACGTTATGCGCAAGTCTTAACAAAGTCTAAACGTGACTTTTATTGGTGCTTACGTAATAAGGACCCTTGAAAAATGCTCTGCTTTTCAGTACTTATACAAATCCGAAATAGTCAATAAGAGTTTTCAGGCGTAACATTTTATTCAGCGATAAATCTAAGATTTTTTTATGTTAAGTAACACTTCTCATTGATATAGGTATAAGAAAATACAAATTTTAAAGACTATTCAAATTAAAATCACGATACCTCTGAGGGAAAGCGAAACGAAACACGGCAAAGAAAATTCGAAGAAACAAAAATATAACACCATGTAAAATTTACACTTACGTTCGTAAACAAAGTTTTACACAAAGACAAAAGGTTTCTAGAGAAAAAATCCGTTTAGTCGACATTTGACAGATTCTACTTTTGACATCATAGTCTACTATTGACAGATTCTACATATGACAGATTCTACATATGACAGATTCTACGTATGACAGATTCTACATATGACAGATTCTACTTATGACAGATTCTACGTATGACAGATTCTGTATTTGACAGTATCGGTAACTTGTGTCATGTTTTATCGAACCACAGAGTTGGAGACGCATTCGCGCTTGCTGCTAGCTGCTAGAGGCGATACTGACCACAATTTCCATACAAACCAAGCGTGTCACCATTGTCTCGCACTAGACTCAAAATAATAACGAATAAAAAGTGAGGGCTTTAAATAGTCCGTGGCAGAAGTTGTGTGCTCAAAGCACTTTCGGCGCCATGAATTTTATTAAAACCATCTCTAGACGCTGCCGGTGCGGCGATTCCGTGCTCCATGTATCGAGCCATTTAGTTGTCATCCTATATATCTCACTCGCACGAAGCTGTTTGTTTGTGTACATTCGTTTCACTTTATGTTTACACGATTTCAATCTCAGCACACCCGCAGATTGGATTCCGTGGATAGATAAGAACGTTTTCAGTGAACATGTCAAATGTATTTTTGTTTGCGATGAATTTGTGTAACTGGTTATTTTGTTTAGATACGAAATGTGGAATTATATATGTTGATAACGATTATAATTATTGTAGAATGTATTCTGGATATTATCATCATCCTTTTGTAAATTGGGTTTAGATGTTTCATATATTACGAAAATTTAGTCTTCGGTATTTAGATAAGGAACTTCGAATAGACGATCAAAAATTATGAAAAAATAATTTAAAGTCTTTTGTTGTGGACTAATGTAGCATCAATAACGAATTTATGGCGCGACTTTTTTTTCTTATGCTCAACAATTATTATCTCTACCTAGCAAAAGATAAACTCCTAAAAATATATTTGTTCCTTGACAATCTCATACATTACAAGGCTAATGTATTTTGCCAATATGCCACAAGTATCGTTTACATGCAGGCCCGCATGAGCGATGGCTAAACATTTACCTACCCGCCAAGCAATAACATATTTGCGAGCCACGAGCCACAAATATTAGGAAAAGCTTTTACCTGAAATGGAACGAGAAAACATACTTACATTGAGTAGGTATTGACACACATTCTAATGAATGTGGTCCGAAATACTGTAGCAATAACGTCGGTTATTCTCTGCGTATTTATAATTCAGAAAAAATATTATTATTTCTTCTTTCGGTCTGTTGCTTCCCGATGTTAATTAATTAATGTTGATTATACAGAGTGTTTATAGTTATAAGTTGAGTTTTGAGGTTTCGTTTATATTTGTAATTGGAAATAATGATTAGCAGAACCTTTTAAGATTTGCGGACTGTTTTTCAATAATCTTTTTTTCTATTGGGTTCAGGACATTCTGAACTGGTATTTGGAATTGTACTTGATTGACAATAACCTCGCCCTATTTTGCTTTCACGTAAACCTGTGACGGAATACCATCTCCAGGCAATAGAACAATGTAGTAGGTGAAACTATTTAACTTTAATTTCATGCACATATTTGGTTTCTATTTATTCAACCTTATCAGAATACCCGCGTTATTTCGCAGTTATTTTGTTAGATTTTTATCTTTATGCACCTCTTTAGTCATGAGCTATATGAATATAATAAATATTTGGTCTAGGTATTAAGGGGGAGGCGTGGAAATTGATTCGCTGTTACAATGTATAGTCATAGATACTATAAACAAGGTGATGCAATAAAAAACTTAATATGAAGTTTTGAACAAACAAATATTCTGTACTAGCTGCTGCCCGCGGCTTCGCCCGCGTGAGTGTCGGAAATTACCCCATACATCCCCATGGGTTTTAAGTATAAATATTGAGTTTCGAGTTAATCGGACAGCGCGTTAAAATTCTTCCATACAAACACTGACACCCCCCAATCCCCCTTTAGGGGGTAATTTAGAAAAACAAAAAACTACAAACTTTATAATTTATTTAGATAACTATTCGTGCGAAGTTTCATGTTTATTACCTCAAGGAATAAGATTTTTCATACAAACTTTCATCCCTTATTTTACCCCCTTAGGGGTTGAATTTCGAAAAATCCTGATACACGTTATTTTTAATTTTTGGGTTTAAGTATAAATATTGAGTTTCGAGTTAATCGGACAGCGCGTTAAAATTCTTCCATACAAACTTTGACACCCCCCAACCGTAGGATAGGATACTTTTCCGGGATAAAAAGTACCCAGTGTGGTGCCCAGGATACTAAAGAATAATTATACCAAGTTTCATCGCAATCGAACCGGTAGTTTTTGCGTGATACCTGAACAAACAGACAGACAGACAGACAGACAGACAAAAAAAAATTTAATCACATTTTTGGTTCGGTGTCGGTCTAGTAACACCCCCTGCCATTTATTTTTTTGATATTTTCAATGTACAGAATTTTCACTTCTACAGATTTATTATAAGTATAGATATACCACGGTTTAATGCTGCTGCGGTTAATTACTCTGATGTAAACAGGTATAACATGACAAATGATACGATTCAGTTTCAGAAGGGAAGTTAGCCGGTCATTGTATAACTAAGTCTATGGTATAATCTTTCTAGTTTATAATATATCGTCGTTCAAGCTATTTAAAACCTTTTCCTTCTTTTGACGTCTGAGATGGGTAGAAAATGTGTTCAATATCGGATGTTCCGTTTCCGCACTTATCGAAATAATATTTTCCCGTGGTCTCGTTGCCTGTAGGTAGGTAGGTAGGTACTTGTAACACCTGGGCTTGTACACGAACCGTAATATACAAGGAAATTCTTAGCGAGAGATTTTCAAAGATCTCTCTGTGGGTCTTTAAAAGATCGCTTTCAGCCAAAATACCGCCTATTGTGTCCCCCTTTGTAAAACTTATATATCTGTATCTGCAATTTAATGGTGTAGGTACATAATAAAGCGTATTCTATTATTTTTGTTACAAACCAAAAACTAAAACCCAACATGAAAGGAATTGCCCGCATTCCACTACAGATACAATTCTGTTTTAATAACACTACAACAAAGAACAAACCTGTCGGGAAACAGCTGTCTTCAAAATTAATTAATTGAGAAAACTGCAGGGAATGTACCATTAAGGAATCGCTCTTTTGGACAATGATAAATGCTACTAGAACAATTCTGACGGCTTTTTAATGACTGATGATTTAACGGATGGTGTTAATACAGGGTGTGAAGTAAATAGTATTTAAGGTCTAGAACGGCTGAAATGAAAAGTCACAAGATAGTTAATTCATTCAGGCGTGACTTGGCGGAAATCCATTATAAAATACAATAGACACAGATATATTTAGCAATCTATTCCGCTTAACTATTCCTAAAGAGTCTTAAAAAACCCTGTAAGAAATCGACAAGTCAATCGGCATCCTGAGGATGCCTCGTTGAGAGGTGAAACACGTGTCGTTTTGTCACAGGGTTTTTTAAGACTCTTTAGGAATAGTTAAGCGGAATTGGTCTATTGTATGAAAAATCAAACTTAATACAAAAGACAATATTTTGGAATGCTTTGGTTTGTTTTTATCAGAATGATTTGTTTTTTTTCCATAGTCTTTCATATTTTCCAAACAGTGTTAAAATTAACCACAGAATACGCCTTTCTACTCATTTTTTATTTATTTTCTCTCACCCTAGGTAATACGGGCTATATTGGCATGAATGGCTTTGACGAGACTAAAAAGTACCTTTGTAGGTTTACTTCAACTTTAATTTATTCAGGTGAACCAGAAAAAAATACCTGGTATTCAAAATGTTATTTCTATGAGAGAAAAATGTTAAGATTCCACTTTGATCTGAGTTAATAAATCTTGAACTGTAAGGACCAATTCCTAAAAATATTGTGTTTATTGCGAAGTTTTTTCCAAGACATAATAAATTGAAATAGGGCTAATAAATTGAAGTTCTTTCTAGATTTCTGTTGAACCAAGTCTATAACAAATTCCGGTAATTCCAGATTTACATTATCATCAAAAATACGTAGGTACATAAGTCCTACGTATTTTTCTCACATAGATTCCTTTAAGTACGGAGTTTTCAAAATACTCTAATATCAAAAAAACGATATTGCACCACATTGCGATGCTGGTAAATATCGGGCTACGTATCATCTAACCAGAGAAATCCATACTCCTAGAATTTCGTTCTTAAATGGATAGCGCCCAGTCAACAATGCATACTAGGGTTACATTGCCAACGAAGCTAGTGGAACAAAGAACATAACCTCGTCAGCTATCAGCCAGTCAAACAGGTCGGCACAAGAGTAATGAAATATTTTCATTACCCCACTCTCGTTCGGCAAACATGTTGACGAGTTCTCTTACAGACGCCATTACAAAATGCTGCAGTGAACGGTAATTGTATAGTTAAATTGCGCCTAAAAAATAATTGCAACAAATAATTGCGTGCATGAGACTAGTAAAAATTGGCCCTAAAGGGAGGAGGCCTATCCATACTAAAATATTATAAAGATGTAAAATTTGTTTGTATGTAGGGGGTAATCTTCGGAACTGCCAGTCGGATTTGATTTTTTCTTTGCATTGGATAGCCAAATTCTTGAGGAAGGTTATACGCTATGTAATATCACTCTACGACTCTTAGGCGCCGAGCAAAAACAAAAAAAAGTCAGAACGAACGCTAAGCGAAAACGAAGTAATAGCGCGCGCGGGCCTATGGCATGCGACGTTGTGGACCGGGTGTCAAAACACGCGGACGATGTCGCGGGAAGAAGCTAGTACTCAGTATAGTGGGTGGAACAAGGCTGCCAATGATGATGATTGCGTGAATTAATGTTTGAAGTAAAATTCTTTATGTAATTTCATTGAACTAAGGTTGGTTTAGAACTCTTGCACACTGTTAAGATTTGACATAAAGGTATAATTGAAACGTGAGCTGTATCGTGTCACGGTACAGTGTAACCATTTATATGAAAGTAGGCTGCGTATGACTCGCGTAAATTAGACGAACTTAGCCACTACCTATCAGAAATCTACGCGAAAGTAAGAAAATATTTGTGACAAACAAACCAAACCAATTTATTTTTATTAAAAAGTAAAAATACAAAGGCTCCAACTTCAATCTCTCACAATTGTTTCCGGCCAAAAGATTGTAAAGATAATAAAGTCCTTGTTTAACAAACTCAAGAAAAATTGAGTTAACATGAAATACAGTGTTGGCGTCGCGTTGTCTGCCAAATAAATTCCATCAAAGAATAGTTGGTTACGCAAAGTTGTGTCGCTTTATCCCAAATGTGTATCACATGAGGATTTGGTCCACAATGTATGTAAACCTTGTTGGCAAATTGAATTACTGGTGTGAAGTGAATAGATCATTTATTTGTCCGAAACATGAGTAGCACACACAAAGCATGCAAGATGTTAAGTACCTACATTGGAGAAAGGATCACAGTCATGTTTTACCTTAACGGCGAACTTCAAACCTTTTTGGTTTAACTCGGGGATTAGTAGTTCACGATGTCAAGGTGACTAGAAAATTATTAAAAAAAAACCAAACCATCTTAGACTTTCTTTTTTTTTACCTTTATTGTTCTCAAGTGAAATTTCCCACTGGGCAAATCCTCAAAACTTTTCAGTTTTTTTTATGGGCCTATTTGCAAAAGTTATAATATCTTTTTTTTTATACAAAGAATGTTTTAAACGCAAACTTAGTAAACACAGGATATATATCCTATGCAAAGTCGTATATTGAATACCTTTGGCATAGTACATGGAAATTATTCAATACACGTAGATATCTCTGCTTCATTTCCTCGTTTCCCACGTCAGGAACATAAGGACAGGTGAGAGGACAGCACGTCCTCAACACAACCCAATTAAGAAGCCAAGAATGTGGTCACCGTAGTCGGAATTACATTGATTTGAACAGCACCGACGCATCTTGTGCCTATTGGAATTCCGCTCAGCCGTAAATGTGGTCACCGGGATTAATCAAGTAAAAAGGGGACGGCGATCCATATGTGAATACATACATAACATCACGCCTGTTTTCCCCGAAGGGTTAGGCAGAGGTGTACCTTATAGTACACCCCCATTTTACCAGTTATGTTTAGGTCCCATGTAATAAGGGGCGGCCCTAACGTCATCAACCGGGCACTAATCCAGACTCCGGGCTGCTACTGAGAATGTAAATACCCAATAATCCTTTACCCAACCTGGGAATCGAAACCCAAGACCTCATGCTCCGCAGTAGCGCTTGCAACCACTAGACCAACGAGGCTGTCATATAATTATTTATTAATACGCATTCCCGTATCAAGGTAGGCACACTTCTAAGCATTGTGTTCGGGTCAGTAGTTCGATATCAATATAATTGCTCAACGGCTGCTATATTGTGAGGAACGCTCCAACAGGGTGAGTGTAGGCTGTAGGCACTCCGTACCCCATTTGGCTCCTTTGATCGTGTGCTCGCGCTAATTTATGCAATTACTGCTTACTCAGCAACTTGGCTTGATATCAAGAAATTGACGATGGTGGGGCGCCTGACTTTCTGATAATTTTATTCAAGACTCGCTTCACACTACAAACAAGCAAATGCTTTCATTAGAATTTGTAGGAGAGCATAATATTACTCTATTAGATTTTGTGGGCTTTGTTTGCTTAGGATTAGATGTTATACATGGTGAAGGCGTTGTGTTCTTAGGCCCAGGATAGTTTTTCGTATAATATTTTCAGTTTTTTGGACTTTCCTGGAGTGGTAAAGATAAAGGGAAAAAAGCTTTTAAATAAAACAACAAAGCCGAAACTTTATCTTTGTACAATAAATTGTTTGTCAAAACAGTGCTATCATAAATTATAGCACTCTGCACCACTATTTTAAGTTAATACTATATTTTAGTTATGAGTTACGCCTGGGAATCAAGTTTAATCATTTATTATAAAAAATGTCTCATTAAATCTATTTCTTTATTAAAACTAACCATCAATTATTTCTTATTCTACCTCGGAATCAGCGTAGCTATAAAAAAAAACGTAACAAATTATATAATGTTAGTTGAGAACTGAGAGAATACAATTATTCCTGCCTTATATAATTTTACTATTTATTATATAAAATAGATCTGCGTAGGAGTAAAATCTCTAACGTGATTATAATCTAAAACATCTTATAAATATTTGTTAGTTTGCGTGGGACTAACCTTTCACAATTTAAACAAGAATAACAAATGTCTGTATCTATAATAATATAATAAAGCTGAGTTTAGTTGTTTGAACGCGCTTATCTCTGGAAGTAAGAGTCGGATTGAAAAAAATATTTTTGCCAAGCAAAAACAAAGCAATAGCGCGGACGGGTGATCCAATGCGACGCGGTGGGTTGAAAAATGTCACGCGGACAATGTCGCGGGCAGAAGCTAGTATAATATAATTTTATTCAATAAAAAAATAATGGGTTTAATAAATCGAAGTTCGAATTCGTTCGAAATTGAATTATTTGTTAAAGGCAGTACGTACTATCACTAAGACTGATCCCAACTCCATTTGGTTGTATAGGAACCTAAGGCATTGCGTATGCAAATCTCTGATCCGATCACTCGTGTTACATCCCACATTTCTTTGCCCGGATGTATTTCCCAATCTCCCAGCATTATCTCTTATCTTTACACCCCAGTTCTCGCGAAATAGATAGCAATCCGAAAGGCCAAGATTGTTATCGCCCGGCATAGCCTAGCTTTCATAGTTACACTAGCCTATACTTAACTAGGTATATACAGCATACTGTTTCCGAACACATTATTACGCAAACAAGGTATAAATCCTTCGGGTACGGAACTTAGTATAAACAGATACATATTGCAGTCATACTTGCAGCGCTGCACTGTTCGTTGCCAAACTTCGGGGAGGAGACTTATCGTCTATCCAACTAAAGCGCTCGAAGCGCAGGTAGGATCCGTTCGAGATTAAAACATTCTGGGACTCTATTACCCTATTGAACTTTAATGTTTTAAAAGTTATATAATAAACAAGTACGTAGTTTCACAGCTCGGCAAGAGGGTGCATTCTGAAAGTTGGAAATGTTGTAAATGTCTGTCAAATATTACGCTATTTTGATTAATTTATCAATATTACCACAGATATTTTAATTTAGTAATATTGATAAACTTATCAAAGCAGCGAAATATTTGGCAGCTATTTGCGACGAAATTGCAAACATTCAGCATGCAGGATGGAGCATGTACCCTCTTAAGACTTCACTTTACGTCCGGCCGATGGGTCCCTTTTCATGCTGGACGAGACAAATGCTCGCTATTTAGCCTCGCCCCTTTCAGACTAAGGTGTCTTTACTTACGTATACTTAAAAAGGTTTTAAGGTAGATTATTAGAAACCTTACATCCCGGAATTAATATGTCGGAGTTGGTTGTCAATTACAATTGTGGGTAGTTAACAAAATTGGTATGATTTGATTTTGTTGTTATAATTTAAGTGATTTTACTATTGTCTAATAAATCGGAACATTTATAAACCGAGTATTAAATACTCTGTGTACGCATTAATTGATTTTTGCCAACTTATTTCGATAATATTGTAACTGATGGTTTTGTTCAAAACAATTGTTGTCATTTACTTTAATTTTAAATAGATTTACTTTGTGAATTCACTAATGTTTATTTACGACAATTATTCTTGTATTATTTGATTACTTTGTAATGTAAGTCTTATATGATTTAGCACATTACATTAGTGTTTTGTATCAAGTAAACACGTGACGCACTTCCGCGCGCCATCGGAGATAGTTGTTGTGGAGGGATTACAAGGTGGGGGGGCATCGTCATATAAAAGAGCGTGCATTCAGCATGCTCGTCACCCTGGCTGGAAGCTTTTAGAATTAAAACCCTAAAAGTAGCCACAGGTTAGTCCGGTTAAGCAGACAACCTCCTAGGTTGATCTGCGAGATGCCATTCATAAAAAAAATAAAAAAATATGCTCGTCAGGCGGTCTTTGGATTCGACTCAATAAAGAGCCCCTGTTGCCGACAAAACTGTCGGTTTACCTGGTACAGCACTGCTGTATATTCATATAGCTGTATAGGCATACCTACTGTAATTAAAACTCTGTAATCGTTTATACTGTGTTGTTTATCCCAATAAAATGGGAACTCCAAACCCTGACGATATACCTCTCGGCACTCCTGATCCTACAAATACAACAAGTACTTATTTTGTAGGCTCAATTATAAAGGCACTTTTTTGACTGTTGGGTAAATAGAAGTTTTATTTTCTGTTTATTTTTTTTGTAATTTTAGCATTGAAAGTACTTTAACTAATTAACTGTTAGGTTTTTATCAAAGGCAAGGTTTTCTGTTTGATTGTAAAGGACATGTCCCTAGGCGCTCTAGTGGTTTAAGTGCAGCTGTGATTTTATACAGCATATTTTATATTGCTGTTTATTTACTTCAATTTTACCGACACCATATATAACTCTTTAGTTGCCCCTGCTTCCATCCCCTTTAAGGCTCGTTCACACCGGCGCGACTTGTCGCGCGACGCGACACCGGCAATTGTTCAATCGTGAAGTTTTATTAGAAATTGTATTGTTAAAGTCACGTCGCGCGACAAGTCGCGCCGGTGTGAACGAGCCTTTAAGCGTAAACCAAACAAAAAATCAGTCAATATTAAAATGAAGATATAATTTTTTCTCTAAATTATATCCTTATCAATAATTTCAGTATTCCATGGGAGTCCCCTCGCGTTAAGCACTTAATAAATCTGCAAAGCAATATCAGTTTGAATTTACCGGTGAGATAAATTGATATCGAAATTGCTCGTAACTCAATAGATAACGGCGCGGGAAAACGGTAAAATTAATAGCGCGGCCTAATTGGCATGTTTTTTTATTTTTCAGCTATGGAAGTATTGTGGAGTGGAACTGATCCTTTTTAGCCGTCACCTAGGTTATTAATATTAGTTCATCTTTCTGGTTACAGGGTAATTTTGCGTGAGAGTAGAATATTTGGTGGTGAATAATTCGTGACTTACGAATACAAAAGACACGAATCTATGAATCAATTATGATGACATTACTCGCGTTCGAACGACAATTTCTGAAGTGTCATAATTTGAATTTAATGAAAAAAGTAAAAGCTCTAAAGCAAATGTGTACATAAGGTATAATTTTTCTATCCTATGGTAGTATAGAAGTCACTCCTCAAGGTTCGTAAAAACAAACAAAAGTTCCAAGTAAAATCCAATCAACACCAATATCCTAGGTATCTGGGAAATCTTCCACAAAACCTTAAGTGACTTATGAAACAAAACACAAATACAAAGTTGATCCCAAACTTGAAGACGATTGTTTATCACACCGATACCTACCATACATAGCAAACAACACCCAGGTGCGTTCTGTTCTGAAAAGTTACCACGCGGAAATTTATACGTAGCAAAATACCTCGAAATGGGTAATATGTTATCGCTGTGGTAGGCTAAAGCCACATTAATGTGAGTGAGCATGTTCCAAGATGGTAGAGGTACTGTGGTTAAATGTACCGCGAGTGAGAAACTATTGGTCCTTCCTGGACCTAACATCGTCGGAAGTCTCCGTGTGTAATACGAAGTGATGGTACAAATCGTTTCTTTTCTTTCGAATCAGATTGGAATCAGAACAAACAGTTCAATACCTTTTCTATTTGGGACGTCGAAAGTGTTGATGGAATCTTGAACTTTTTATATAAATCAAAAATCCACTCGTGATTGGGAAGAATTTGTTGATTTTCACGGATAAATTGCGATACGACGGATCATATCAGCTTGGCTATAAAGGTCACCAGTATTTTATTATTGCTTCAAGTTTATTTAGGTTCCGGGGTCACCAAAAAGCTTAAGTCCTTTGACCTTCCAGTTTCATTGAGCGTGGGTACGTATATAGGTCAAAGGTGAGGTACCATAAGGTTCGTTAACTAAGCCTATAACATTCTATACAGATAAATGCCCTCTGTTACATAATCATTGTAGTTGATGTGACAAGTTAATTGTTAGTTTGTCTTGCAAACCAAGTAAGAAGGAGGAATGAAGGCAGTTTTGGACACAAGCCAAAGCTCGAACGAATCTTTTCTCTAAAAGTTTGCATAACATTAAGTACAGGAAAATAACTTCAAATAGCTATTCTATTCATTGTGTTCCAAGATTCTCAAGTAAGAAAAAAGGTTTTTCATTTATTAACTTGCAGAAATAAAGAGGTCGTAACAAACTAGACTTTAAAATAAGGTTATAGTGTGATGTTACTCGAGTTTTATATAGTTGGAAAATACACTTTATCCGAACAATATATTCGCAACAACCCTTCAAAATTAATTATTGTAAATTGTAATATCTTCTGGTTACGTAAAATAATATTTTATTAAACCAACACAATTTCGTTTCAATAATGAAGTAACTTAGTACTTAATAAAAATTCGCTGCGTTGTAATATCAAATTCTTTTCAAATTTTCGAAGTGCAAAAATTCTCCGTCATTAAATTTGGTCTACTTTATATTCAAATACGATTTTATCAAACTTCAAAAGTAAAGATAAGGCTTCGCTGAGATACAGAATTCAATAAAACGAGCACAGACTTTTGATGTATTGAGTGGGAATAAAAATAAACGTAAGACTTTGAAAAGACAAGTTTTTTTATTTATGTAGGATAACATAAATACGTGTGTTGCTTGCGTGAGGGTCGGTTTCGACCCAAGCGCTCATTATGCTGCCTTTATCAAAGCATGACGGTCAGAAGGGCGCGTCCTAATCAAGAATGTTCATCTTGTACCACACCATACTTTCTCTTGGGAATTCAGAATTTAATTCTTTCCGCTTAACAAGGAAACTTGGCAAAAGTTCGACTTTTCCCGTAAACTTAAATGAAAGTAGGTATTGCAATTTATTTTTTGAAACCACTTACAACTTTACCTGGATACTTCTCTATGTTTATCGTTCCAAATGGATCGTTTACGTAATTTCAAATCTCTAATTGCTTGGAAATGGTTTTACGTTCCATTTCAAATTCAAATGTTACTTTGATTAACGTTATTTTGGTATTTAAATATGAATTAATTTAATGAATTATTCTGTTACGATCGCAGTGCGTATCTTTCTTTGGAATTCAACTCGGAACATAAAATAACTTCCATTAGCGTTTGCTTTCCCGGAACTGGGGCACTAGAAGGTAATTATAAAATAATGTTACCTTTTAAGAATTCACAGCTTGGGCTTTAGGTAAATGTGATGAATTAAAAAAAAAAAATCGAATATGTTGGCAAAAAAAAATTATGGGACATCTAAAGCATTAACTAACGCAGTTTGCCAATTGAGTTGCCTACCCTGAGACAAAGTTGTCATCTGCCTACGTATGTCCCATCGCGGACACGGGCGGTGGACCACTAATTAACCTTATTACTAAGGGCATAAGGGTGAAAACTGGTCGACCGCCATCGTCAGCGGTTGTAGATTACTTCAAGGATCTTTTGGCGCTGAAATGACGTTTGTGCAATTATTTCACAAAATAATTGAAATAACTAATAATTGTACATACTAATTCCAAGGAGCTACAGAAAAAACAAGATGGCGTCGTTAGACCCGATTTTAGCCGCGCGCCGAATGAACCTTGTAGCGCAATATGCCTGTACCTTACCTTTAAAACCTACAAAATGGCACCTATAAAAATACCATGCCGTTTGACGTCAAAACCTACCTAACCTAGTTTATAGTCTTTCTCAGGACGACTTTATATTTACAGGGAGCTCTACGCTTTCTCTAAAAACATTTATAAATAATGAACTCAACAGTAAATTACAGAAAATTTTCTTATTTCGCTGACATAGCAACATAAATTGGGGAGTTGCGCTTGAAGCAACCTTCATTATAATTTACTCTGTCGTCGAAAATGTGTTGGTTAAATACATTAATATGGACGCCGAAGCTCTTCTTGTGAAACTTAGTTGCAGCTAGTGTCTCCACCTATATTCGAGTAGGTTATAGTCACGGTAACTTGAAAATGACAGTGTAGTGTATAACATAAAACAGTAAGTAAAGTCAACATTATCATGTGAGCAGGAGCAAATCGTGTAGAGAAGTTGTATAAATTCTGTGTTTAAAGTCTAGTGGAGCATATTATTTGAACCTGAAAAATTATTAACTTTATGGAATTGAAAGTAAAGTCAGGGAAATTAATTTTATCACAGTGATTATCAACTTAAATTGTCCTTATATTCAAATCACGAGTGTCATTCTGACACAGTTGTATGAAATTGGTATTACACGGCAAAATGACGTTAATTGTCAATTTAATTAACAATTTGTAACATTGTGTAATAAATAAATAAAATCAAGTACCAATATTTGTTTATCGAGTTTAACGAAGACTCCATCTATAGTGTTCATGAAACGGGGTAATAGTTACACCTCATACGAGATACTTTATCAAAGCCAATGAAGAGTCGAACATGCCATCAGTCTTAAAATGTTTGATCTAAAAATCCCCAGACCATTTGTCCGTTCTATTTACGTCACTATTTTCACTCGAACGAGTTTCACATGAAAAATAGATCGGCGTCTCTTGCTTGATTCCCCAAATTCTATTTGAATCAGTGAATGTTAAGTCGGTTTGAAATAATGCGGCGTACGGTGGTCATCCATCAAATACCTAGTTTGGTAGTGCTTTTCTCAGTGTTTTAGATATGTTTTATGTAAATTGTAAATATTAGATAGTTCATGTCATTATCAGTAGTTTTCTATTTTATTTAAAATATGGATTAAGAGTTCCTACTTCCGGGAGGAGCTCGTGGCTAAGTAATAACAGCCGCATGGGTCCCATCCATCAGGTTAAGCTGCGCTTGCCGGGGTTGCTCCGTGGATGGATGACCATCTGTACATACCGAGACTTCTCCGTGCTTCGGAAAGCACGTTAAGCCGTTGGTCCCGGCTGTCATTCGTGAATCTTTGACAGTCGTCACGAGTCGTCAGAAGCCCGAAAGTCTGACAACCAGTCTTACCAAGGGGTATCGTATTACCCAGTTAATGGGTTGTGGAGGTCAGATAGGCAGTCGCTCCATGTGAAATACTGGTATTCAGCTGTATCCGGTTAGACTGGAAGCCGACCCCAACATGATTGGGAAAAGGCTAGGCAGAATGAATGATTAAGAGTTCCTACTTAGTATTTAGTCCTTTTAGAATAATGTAGATCTGATTTTATTTTATGGTTTATTTTATTTTAAGACTGTTAGCTGGTAAATTATGAAAATATCTTTGAGAGAAGAGAAGAGTTTGAGAATAAACATGTCGTAGTTTGTAATTCGTTCGGACTTAGTTGTGCGGTATTCAAAGTACTCATTTATCTAATAACAATCAATAATTATTATGTATACAAAACTGACTATAGTATACAAGACTGGTTCCAAACCATTTTCAGTATACAAACTTCTACTAGCATTAAAACAAATAGGTAACCAAGAGGTAAAGTACTTTCAGACCTACATTTAAAACACTTTATTACCAAAAATACGTGCTTAGTCCTGCTAAAAACTTTTTAGTATTCATTGGGGATAATCCTTTAAAATAAAGAACAGCCACAAAGTATCGAAGTTGCCTGGGATCCTGGCTAAGTGGCTTTGAGTTAATACAATTTCAAATTTAATTATTTACTTAAAGTATTTCGACGCAAAACACTTAGGTACATTTTGTCAGTGCTTATTA
Organism: Eupsilia transversa; assembly: GCA_914767815.1. Lineage (NCBI taxonomy): Eukaryota > Metazoa > Arthropoda > Insecta > Lepidoptera > Noctuidae > Eupsilia > Eupsilia transversa. The sequence continues at coordinate 8,871,263 of OU611880.1, forward strand.
TTGAAGCCGAGAAACGTGAGGTTTTCATGAAATAGCCATATTTTCGTCGAGAGTTATATTTATCAATTTAGTGATTCTACAAGGTAATGAACAACTTATACAATAGGACCGAATCGAAATCGGCAAAAAGAAATCAGCTGTTCCCTAGATTTAGTCGAGTTATGCGAACTGTACGGAGCACTTGATTCAGAACAATGCTCAAAGTCAAATAATTTATTTGAAGTAGGCCACTAAAAGGCACTTTTGAATGTCAAAATTTACAAGAAAATTTAATTGATTCTAGGTGTAAGTGCTAGTTGTGACATTACCATTGTTAAGTGTATTAATATGCAAAAGGTGACTGATTTCATAAAGTTGATAAAATTCTATTTCTACGCTGCATAACGTATGGAAATATGCATTATAACATATTTCAACTTGCGTCAGTAATAAAAACTTAACATACACACGCCCACATCGGCTTTAAGTGCAACGGAACTTATACAGAGCGACTTTTCATGTTTCGCAATTTCATAGCAGTGTGACGTACGCGTATGTACCGACAACTTTACAAGAGTGCGACGATCGCTCGATGTTCTGACTTTTCTACATGATCAAAGAACGTCCTAGATAGGTAAGTACTAAAAGTATGTCATTACGTAGCGTTTTGGATAAAATAAGTAGATATCAGTAGTGTATGGGTCATCCATTCATCATCCAGAATACTACCTAGGTATTCTCCATATCACCATAGGGATCTCTTGCGCCAAAACATACTGTTTTGTCTAACTTTAAAAGTTATCAAAGACAACAGCAAAGCGTATTTAATTAATTCGTAAGCATTTGACTACGAAAGCGTAGCTATTCCGCTACGCCGTAGCAACCGCGTAGCTCCTACCATATTTTTCTTAGAAACTCTTCTTTATCCTGTAGAGTGTAGACCTTGGTTGATATTTAAAAGGAACCACGTGCTCCTATTAATTCAAAGCCTAAAGCCCTATACTGTGGACCGCGATCGAATCTCATAAGTACTAGTCATTAAGAAATATCTTCCATATATTTTTAGGTTTTTACAATATTATTCTTTATGTCCGATAAGTTATAAAAGGTAAACGATGGACATTGTATGCGGCTCATGGAGTATTAAATGGCCCAAGACATATGCTGTTAAATTTTGTGACGCGTTGCCAATATTATAAAGATGGGCTTTTGATTTGCTGAAAGTTATGGTCTTGAAAATATAAAATTCTAGTAAGTGGGGACCAGCGGCCGAGGGGCTGTCTTTTGATGACCATAATGATAGCGAGAGTGAAAGAAACATGTATTTTCCTAAAGTCTTTTCGTAAATACTATCAAAGAAAATGTTTTAATAATTGCAATTTTGTACATCACACAAAAATATTGTTTAACAAAAAAAATAATTAATATTTTATATTTTATATTAATATTTTAAATTGTTTATCGTCAAAAAGCTACAGAGCAAGACAAATTAATAATTACTTATAGTCAAAGTTTATCGCATTTAAAAGCTACACAAAAACGTCACTAGCCCTTGTTTTATTCTTTCGAGTTTTATCACTACTATTAAAGGTTTTCATAGTATATCACTCACATTCAAATCCAAATAGATATTTCATAAAAGCATAGAAGTATCAAAATGTTCGCGAAAAACAAGTCCAGCTTTACAAACATTAAAACCTTCTCGTAAACGAAGTTCCTGATTCAGAGTTGCAAGTTTAAAGTTCTTAGCGAAAGACTTTTAATACTTCCCGTAGTTTTCGTCTTCAAAGACAAGAAAATGGCCGCCATAGATATTTTACGACGGATGAATAACAATAAAACTTTACATTTGTCTGTGAACGGTTCGTTTTCAGACAAACGTTACAGATTGATGTTTGTATATTTACCAGTGTTACTGGATTTTTCTTATCTGCACTTCTTTTGTGTTAAATAGAGGAATTCTAAAGGAAATATATAACTGTAAGAATATCTCAGCGAAAGATTCTTCCACGCGTATTAACGTTTTTATTTTTTTACAAATAATCTAAAACTGACTAACTAAAACAATTGCAGTAAAGAATAATTTTTAATTTAATCTGCTATCAAATTTTAAATCAAAAACTTGATTTGCTTTAGAAAATTGTTATGGGGCGAAAACATAAATAAAAATTGTTTTCGTTCATTTATTAAACATGTTTACTTTGGTAAAATACGATAAGAGGAGATTTATTGATCTCAGAGAAACCGAGGGTTAGTAGATCATCCTTGCCTTTAAATAATTCAAAATTATTGCTAGCTGAAAGTGCAGTTTCATTTTAACTATTCAAAATTAATATTTTATTCTGATTCGGATTCCAGGAGCCATTCAGATTTAACATCATTTTTATCCCTCATAAATTCTGTCGTAAAGATAATAACTGATACTAAATTTTAATTCCATGAATATAATAATTCGGGATCGTCGTCGCCAAACCCCAAATTTTATATACTTGATGGAATCGAGGTCACCTAGATTTATTCGTGAATTTCGTAACGTTGCGACGAAAAACAGTCAGTGTAGCTAACGTGTGAGTGTATAATATCTTAGAAGATACAAAGGGGAATCTGAGAAGCATGAAGACGAAATTAGAGGCGGAAGAGAGACCCATATGTAACGCGGTGAACGTGTTCCGAGAACGAGGGTATGTTTAACAAACAAAACTAAAGTTTCGCACTTTGGAATGTAGTGACAAATTGTCTATTCGGTATTGTTGTATCACAGGTGAGCGAAGATGTAGCGTGATGCTGTAATATTAAACAGCAGCTGTTTGTGATGAAACTTCCTTTATCTCTTATTATAGCTCCTTTGAGCGTCATTCTGTGCATTGTCAAATCATGCATTCACAAAAAATAGGTTACAAGATACATCCAGTTCATAACACGTATTTTTGTTCAGTCTTGTAGAAGCGGGCTCAACATGAACGACCCACGATAGAGTGATCAGGTCCCTCATAAAATGAAGTCATAGAGTGTCATTGATCGGCCCTATTATCTGTCCCCGTATAACGGAGGGCCACTAGAGCCTTCACCTGCCAATTCAGGTTATATTGCGCAGAAAATGATTGATTACTTCATTTACCGAGTTAATTAAAAAAAGGTCCCAGAGGTATTCTCTTTTTATGACCTTTTTTCGCTGGTTACACGTCGGATGTGGATGACCTGTACAGCTTTGTGGTTGTACTGTTCATGCTGGAAATGCAGAGCTCTAAATAATATGGCCTGTACACAGCACTAACCTCATGCTCATACGTTAATGTCCTGTGGTTTTGGGCAGAATTGACATAGTTACTTATGATTTTCACAACCACCATACGTATAATCTCTAATGGCATCAACAGGGTTAGAATTAGTGCCAAATTACTATTTTAGCCAGTATTTGGCTCAAAATAATATTGTGCTGAAAGTTTATAAAACCGCAGAGCGGTTTTAATGAGCAAAGTTTATAGTTAGTTATATGATAATATTCAATTATTTTGAAGTAACTTATTATAGTTTTCGTCGAAAGACTTAATGACATTCATTACGTTTAATGAACAGAATGAGACCCCGAGTTTAAGTTAATGGTTCGATTTGTGCTCACGAAGCAAATATTTATTTATGATATACCTACTTAGATAGTTTCTCAGGGTATAATAGGAACCGGTGCAGTCGGAAAAATACCCACAAAACCGGATATATCCGATATCTTCAGCGCGAGGCACTATTTATTTGCTAAACGCCTCATTAAATATTTATCTTACCAAGAAATAAATAATCCGTATTTCCCATACATACACTTACTGTTGGTTTACTAAACTTCAAACAATCACAATGCTATTGATTGTTTGAAGATTTCTAACTGACTTGTTTTTCCAGCAATTACTTACAACGCTTGGAACTCTTCGAGAACTCCACACAAGCGTACAATGAAGCTCTTCGATGGAATGTGAGTTAAAAACAAACAGCTAGAGAATCTATTCCCAACCAGTAAACATGTAATTAGACGCACCAATCCGTTGATAATGTTTGCTTGGATAATTCCAAGTTCTAACTCAAACTTGGGACGCGAAATTCTATCGTCTATATTTTATTTCTGCTTGACTAGATTGCGGTTTCGTGTGGATAAACCTACAGGTTCTTAATTCAAAAAGTATTTGGATTCAGAGAAACATAATCTTTTTGAGAGTAGACCTGACACTGTATTTATCGTTCCTGTATTGTACGTGTGTAATATCTAAGGTTCGAAAAAAGCACGTGTATTGCACGTCTCAGTATTTAGTTTCATTGATTCAGAAACATTTTTAGCGTAGAAAAAGCACGTATAGGTATGTATCATCCATGTGTGTACGTACGTGTGTTTGTATAGTGTCTAGATGTCTAATAAGCCAACAAACACTACAAAAAAAAATGTTTTGATCTACAAGCGCATTCCGTTCGGTCCCACCGTCTGTACCAAATCCGAGGAGTAACTTGGTTAATACATTTTTAGGAATTTTATTTAGGCGTACAAACACAGTTTACCATTTTGCAAACATCCTAATATTGTTAATGCGAAAATTTTTGTTTGTTACGCGTTCACGCTAAAACGGCTAAACGGATTTGGATGAAATTTGGCACGTGGGTAAACCATAGCCAAAGTTAGAACGTGGGATACATTTTCTCCTGTTATTCCTACTGGATTGCGAGCGATGTCAAGGTGAAACCACGGGGCGCAGTTAGTAAATTATATTGCCCTAAACATTTTGACACAGTATATTCGATTTATGACAAATTGATCTTATCGACTAGACTAGTACTGCAATAAAAGGGGTCTTTTGTGAAATAAACAAAGACAGTTAATGGACGTCAAATAGTGCGAAGCAATCAGGCTCGTTGATTGTTAAACACTCGACGTGCTGAGTCTATTGTGTCGACGACAGGTGCTGCCACCTATCCGGTTCCCATGGCATCACTAATTTGGAGCGTCGTTCTTTGGATAGCTTGAAACAATAAAATAACTAGTAAAATTATTTGGCTTTTGGCCACAACATTAATCTTATTATTTCTTATTGATTTCGTTTTATTCACACCCCTCTTTAGCAGTTTTTTTATGGTTCAATAAGTAAAATGCAGGTTATTTAAAAAGATTATTACAGATAGAACAATAAACCAATAATTTCATACGTACCCCTTTTTTTTAATCTTTGCCGTTTTTGTAACTACAAGTAACCATTATTGTAAACGGTAGCGGTAGGTTATTCATCTTTTTCATCGCAGTACACTGCTCTCTTCCATGCTGCACCACAACATCCTGTCATCCGCCTTCAGCATCCAGTTTGTCCCGGCTACTTTTTTCGTCCCACACTACGCTACTAACCCTACTACACCCTCCTACTACCCTAAAACATTGATACCTATTTCCTGTTTTTATAAGTGTCGGAAAGCCGGTGAAATGTAATATAACTATATGGTATAATTATACACCAATAATGTATACCGACTGTCGTAAAGCATATAAATTGTTTGTGTCAATTGGATCATTATACGTATTATACCTATTTAAAGATAATTATTCGTAGTATACCTATGTAAAGGTTTCTTATTTATTTCATACTATTCCATCATGTTTCTAAACGAAAACAGTGTTTTCGTATAATGAATTTTACCAAATAACAATTAGCTCCTAAAACAATTATATGCTTCATCTCGCCTACAGTTTTGAGATAAACTTTTGTTTGATTTTTTATTTTATTTTTTTATCCACAACGCGGAAGCTCTTGGCCAGAATCTCACCTGATGGAAAGTGATGATCAGGCCGAAGGTGGAAGCGAGCTTCACCCGGAATATCCGGATTATCTTATGTGTAAGCCCAAATAATTATGCGAAAGACTAAAGCCACCTAATATCCGTCCGCTTATAAAACATACATATTTAAGCATGTTTTTGACGTTAAAATCGTACCCACTCCAGTCGGTAGCGGCTAAAAATGAACATATATTTTATTTACAGCCCTCTGATGTTCGCTCGTTGCTCGGGCGAAGTTTGGTTCGGGCGAAATCAACACATTACAGCGGCGCTTTGGCAGACGCGGCGCAGGCAGCCGGTACACACTACACATTTACTATGTACCTGTATTGAACGTTAGTGCAAATAACGGCCAATAAAGGTTTATATTATGAAGTTCGCACTTAAAAGTTTTAAGACAAAGATTTTTCTTGATGTAGGTCATGTTTTCATGTAGCTTGAAAGTTTAAAAGTGCAGAAAAAGGCTAAGGTAATCTTACCTTCATTGCTTTAGTTTAGAATATATTTACCTTTCTCTTACATGTACTACGATAATTTAACAAATCTACTTCGATTTGTTAAATTACCGTAGCATAATTATAAATTGTAGACGATGCATGTAAGCATATTTTAGTTTCATTGTTTTATTTGTTATTAAATGCAAAAGTATTTACAAACAGGCGCGACGCGACAGTGCGACTCGACTTTAATAAACAATTTAGAAGAAAACTTCACGGTAGAACAATTAGCGTTGTCGCGTCGCGCAACAAGTCGCGCCCGTATGCACGAGCCTTTACGTCGTCGGTCGTATGCCGATTTCTTCTTGCTCGAAAACTTTAAATATACTATACTACAATGCTGCTACTCCAAGACTTTGGAATTATTTTGAGGATATAACATTTTATCAGGAGAAATTTTCTTGTTTGTCAATTTCGCCGCAAAAATAAGTAGGTAAACATTCAAATTATAATATCCAATTTTCTTCCCAGCATTGGAACCTAAAAATTCAAGGGCCTTACAAATTCGGGCGCAAACTGAATACGAGAAATGCGCGTTTGAACGTTCCTTGGTCCTGGCACATCGAGGACAGCGTATGAGGCGGTTCCCACCGGATTTCGCTGAATGCGCAAGATGTGCTGAAGAAACGGTAATGCAAGCTATTTAAATTTAAAAAAAGCTATTGAAATTGTCTTAAACATGATACAATATGAGCATGCTTTAATCGATTAGATTAGATCTGGGATTGGAAGATATTTTAATATTTTTGGAGCAGAAAAGCATGCTTCTGTCCATACTAGAGTCATAATGTAATTAATATGGTATTTGTTTGCCCTTCTCGTAGAACCTATGATAGCATTTAAATAAAGTGTGTCCAGCAATCTAAAATTTAAATCAGCAGACCGTTTAGTAAAAACATTCCAAATACCAATTTGAAATCGTCTGATAAAATAATCTAGAGACGTCCCGCTTTCAATTTGTTTTTCAGTAAAACGTCCAAGAGACTCGCTTAGGGCCGTCTGAAAAAATAACCAAGTTTTCACGCTATTCAGCTATCTTCTAATGGAATGTTTTCTCACCAAAACGTAGCAATGGAAATTTCTTTAAAAAAACAAGTTGCCAGGCCTTTTCAGCAGGTTAAAACTTTTTGGGACGGTGTTATGACTATTCAGAAGTGCCGGTAATGATCTACCTCAATGCAGATAAGTAAGTACGAAGATGAATAAATGGAAACTCTTTTTTATTTTATTTGATAAGGGATTTTGTGAGTCTGGAATTGTGCCCGGTTAATTGCAAAGGGCTCGCCCTCTATTACATGGAACTTGTAACGTAACTTACAAGATGTGGGGCTACTACATAGCCCAATCTTTAGGAGAATACATACAGACATGATGATAATATAATGTGAGTGGAAGTGTGTGTATAGACACTTTTTCACGATGTTATACCTATTCTATGCAATTGACAGTCTGGATAAACAATTAGATCCGCTTTTTTTAAGCACAACTATGTAGGTATAGATCGTAAGGTACTAGAATTTTTTATTAAACTCTTATTTGATATTTATGAATACACGAATAGGATAATTCTTTAAAATTTAAATTATTTTACATAAGACAGGTGCTGTAAGCTAACCGAGATGACTATCTTCTACTCTCTTTCTTATTCTTCTAAATATGAAATAGAGGTTTATTATACAATGAGGAGGCCAATAACATGGATAAAAGCCATGTTGGTTAAACCCTCTCCATTACCAAACGTCTTCTACTCAGTCCATCTGTGAACGTAACTAACTTAAAGCACCCTCTGTATCATTTAGGTCATGACACGACACAATTTAAGATCAAGTTACAACGCTCACTAATTTACTGCAAATGTTATTAGGTGCAAGAATGTGCCGGGAATACGGCGAGCAAAGTATTGCAAACAGCTGTGTCGTTGCTTAGCAACGTGGAGATTAAGAGGGAGGCCAAAAGCGAAGATGCTCCTAAAGTCCTGGTGCATCATGGACGTATGCAACCGCAAAAGGAACAACAGGTTCAGAACTATCCCCATATTTTATAACAAGCTGGCTGCTAGGAATTTAATGACCAAATTACGACAAACTACTTTGTTGTTTTTGATGCTTGATATTTATTATGATAAACGGTGGTTCTTATTGTTGTGAAAACTCTAGCGTTTAAAATTAAATATTAAAACCGGCCAAGTGAATGTCGGACCACGCACAATGAAGGGTTCCGTAGCTGGAATGAATTTATTCCAAGAACAAACTTAACATTGTAGTTGAAAAACATGTTCTCCCATACAAAATGTATGGGAGAATTTAAGTTGGTCGATAATTACTCCTTAACTTTTAGAGCCTACTTAGCTGTGATAGTTTTTCTTTTAATTTCCTTATATATACTACTGCTGTGAATTTATGCACATATCCATTTTTCCATCCTTACCATTTAGCTGGCAGGGGGGGGGGATACACTTGACTCTAACAAAAATTAGCACTTTAAAGCTTAATATTTCGCAAACGGATCCTTCAATCCAAAAATGGTTTTAACAATCTCACAATATTTTTGAACGACCTTTCTAAACTCCACTCCATGGGATAGACGAAAAAAAAAAGATATCCCCACTTTACGTGTAGGGGAGGTACCGACCATAAAAAAAAAAAAAACATGATTTTATTTTACCACTTTGTCGGCGTCATCCATATGTATACTCATCCAAATTACAGCTTTCTAGTACTAATAGTCTCTGCGCTAAGCCGGGGACAGACAGACAGACATGGCGAAACTATAAGGGTGCCTTGTTTACTACGGAACCCTAAAAACGTAGAAGACAACTATAATAGGTCAAATGTTTACGAACATACATAATATGAGTGTGTCGAGAATAAACAAGTCAGTAGTACATTACGATAGTAATATATCACGCCCGCAGCTACCGGCAATACAAACTTTTTTCAAAACAAATTATTGTGATGGCAATAAATATTCCTACAGATTTATTTTACTACTTCCGTGTAAAGAACGTCCTTTATCTCGTTTAATAAAGTGCAGAATACGTCTTTGTTTACAACGAGAAATAAAAAATATGTTGGCAATAACCGTAATTCTAGGTCCAAGAAATATCCCGCGCGGAAAAACAGAGAGCCGAACAAATCTCCCGTTTAATGGCTTCGAAATATTTGGAGCGAATGGCACATGACAAATATTTCTTAACTGCCTTATGTAAGGACGAACGATTGGTCTCTGCCAATAAACAAGGATCGCAAAAGCTGCAGGAATTGGCCAATAAAGCTCTCGCCGATTTGGAGAAACGACAAGTACGCTCACACTTTCTTAACTTAATTAAATTAAACTCTGAACCGTTGACCCACAAAATATAGGTAATACGCCTTCATTTTTTATAAACGGCCAGCTAAATTGAAATTTATAGCACTTGTTCTGATTGAAATCTAACCCTGTAGTCGTTCGGTGTTCACAAAATTCTTTGCATACCTGTAAGCTTAACTGAATAACAACGGCAATTTTTGAAGCAAAATATCACACGATAGCTGGGTATTTTATTCCAGTATTATTTAGCACATTTTTTGCGCTGTCTGTGTTTTCGCGTAGTCCATTTTTTCAGACAGATATTATCATTTAAATTGCGTAAGCCTGTCACGTCGTCTGAAAGGCTGGAACACATTATGATTCAGCTTTTTCTAATGTGAGCTTTGTATGTCTTGATCGTATATTTAATATGTATCAGGCTGTTCTACGTGAGCGTAGACCCCTGTACGCTGCTCGTGCGTTAGAGGCAGCCGCTCGTGCTCGCCTGTCACGAGCACGGAAAGAGCAATTGACGCACACGCAACTTCAACACGCAACCGACGCACGTCGCCTCATACAGACAACTCAATCTATTTACGAAGAACGAGATACCGCCAAGTGTTTAGAACAAGCAGAGTTCGGAATGGAACAAATAACAAGAAAACCAGCCAACTTATTACCGGGAAAAGATAAATTCCTACAAAAGCTCCACGATATAGTTGGAAACGCTTTCCTGGACCAGGTAGGTTCATTTCTGTATTTTATTATAAATTGTGTAGCCATGGGCATTACGAAGCTGGGAAGTTTAATAGAGCTTGTTTGCCAAGTCACGTAGACCGTGAAAAATCTCTCTTATTTTATGTTTAGAAACGTGTTCGAGAAAGTATGAGCGAGTCGGATCGGGAACGGAGGGCGTTTATTCTTCTGGGCATGTCGGTTTCGCGGGAACCGAGTCGCGACTCCGTGCTGCGAGTGCGCCCGCCCGCGCCACCTCGAGACGCTAAGTAATTTAGATATTCCACTTATATCTGCAGTTCTCTTAATAACCTCTGGTTAGGAATTTGGTGTTGCATACCGCTTTGAAGCCAGGATTTAATATCCTCACAAAAGTGTGTTGAATTTTTATCGGAGAACGAATAAGCGAAAAGTCATTACTGTCGCGCAGTCGGGTTAAAAGGAACGTATTGTCACACTGTCCAAAATGTCCTATCCCCATAGTCGTTTACTTATTGAAACTTAATGTTATTATGTAAATTTTCTCGACCTTAAAATCTAGTACTCATATGAATTAAAGCACACTCTCGTAACATATGGAAACTAGACTGACTAGGGATTACGTAACTTCGCCTTGACCTAACTTTCTTTAATTAATTCGGCCTTTTATCTGCGACGTAGCTTAGCCAGCGGTATTCCCACCCTAGCGTTTTATGTAATTTAATGTCCGTGGTGGCTTATCTTTTCTTTTATATGCCTTAAGATAACCTGTCATCAAAAAATATGTGGTTTCCCGAATGTGGGTTCTAATCTTTATGTATTTTTTATACGTATTTCTAGATCAACATCATAATTCTAACAAAAGAAAATAATAGGGATGGTGGTGTTTTAAAATTAGTTGCTTTTCAAAGTCGTTCATACTTATTAGTAGAGTACGTCTATCTTTTAATTATTACGATTTTTGTTAAGTCATCACAACCTGAAACATAGATCAATGACAACACTATCTTTGTTTATGATGTCTGTGAAACTGTCCATTTATAAGTCTCTTGAATAAATTTGATATTTTTAATTATAATCCTCCAGCAATAAAAGTCGTTGGGAAATGGCTTAGCGTGGCCATGAACTGTAGCAATGAACCGTACGGAGAAGGTAGTTACGTCGTTTCTTTTAGTACAAGAATAGAGAATTAATTGATTTGCGGTTGGTCTTGAACTCTTGACTATATGTGTTTGCATAAAAAAGCGGGGTTTCGGGCCAGATTCTTGGTACAGATCGCTGCAAATTGATCTTCGGAAAGAAACGGTAAGGTACATTTTAAGCTATTTCTACGGAAACCATTTCAGCCGCAGCGATCGGCACCGACTTTTCTTTACCGGGAACCCGCTTCTTTCTGCAACCATCCCAAAGTCGGCCTGAGCCCGGTTCCAAATCGTGTTCTTATCAAGTGGAATCTAATACTAGATTAATACTGTCTCCAGGGTTCGCATCCGCACCCTGGAGCGTTCGCTGTCCATGAGCACACGAGTTTCAGAACGATGTTACTTGTTGCACGAACTGGCTCGTCTCAATGTTGACACTAAGCAGCCTTTAAAAGCCAGAGTCTACGCTTCCAAATGTCAAACCGGTAAGTTGAGATATTTTCAGTAGAACGGAATTTATCACATTGTTAGCACTAAAATACTCGTGCCCCAAGAATTTATAGGCTAGTGAACGGGTCGTTGATTCGAGGAAATAAACTAGCCTCCCACGATCGAACGAATGTCTTTTTATTCTTAAATTGTTTGACTTCCATCGATATTATTAACTCAGAGATCCCTGTCTTTACCTGCAGTCGTTTTCTCTTTTCCTCTTTAGATAATTCACTTTGTATAGATTCTAAAGTCGTGTTAGCATAGACGAGAGTTTGAAAATACGGGATGCATGGTAACATACGTGAAACTCATTCGCTTATAGTAAGTAGATTGAAACACATCTGAAGCTCGAAATCGCAGGTCTACACTGAGAGCATTAAAGTAATGAATAAACATGGCAACGTTATCCAAACAAGAATACGAGATTTATTTATTTTTAATACGTCGAGAAGAGTTTTATTAATAACTGATACGGTGCTGTAAACAGAGTATGTTCTGGTACATTCTGTTTAATTAATTATGGTACTACATGTTAAAGGGTAAAATAGTTAAACACGAACTTATTCATTTCAATGATTTGATAATATTGACTGCCTCGTTGATCTAGTGGTCGCAAGCGCTACTGCTGAGCATGAGGTTCTGGGTTCGATTCCCAGATCAGGCAAAGTGTTATTGGGTATTTCTATCTGGACTTTATCAGTATCAGCCCGGAGTATAGATTTGTACCCGGTTGATGGCAACAGGCTCGCCCCCCATTACATGAGACATGAAATGTGGGTGTACTATAGGAAACCTCTGCCCAACCCTTCAGGGAAACAAGGCATGATATTATTTTATATGATTCGCTATATTTTGAGTTAGTTAGACTACATTGTTATTCAAACTACGAGTGGCCTGTCACAACTTTGTCCCTTTGATTCGATACTGGCTGCAGAGAGTAGACCGTACAAATCTAGAGGACGCTTCGTGACTTTGAATTGATTCGTAAGCTTTGATTTCGAAATACGAACCGTTGAAGGAGATAAATGTGTGTTTACATCTGTTACTATCATCAATTTAATGGATGAGTGGCTTCTAGCATAGCGTAGATATCTATTACTTGTTCGTACTAGTAGAAATATTCTTGTGTTTAAACAATTAGGCTATATCTACCTAGCACTGGTATTTTTTTAAGCGTTTCATAATCGGAAGTTGGTCGATTTTTAGGTAATTATTTTAAGTGCCGATTTTTCTATCTTTAGACTCTACGCTTTTAACTGAGGAATAAACATTGAGATTTGACAACTTTTGTATAGAAATTATGTCGAATCACTAGGTTTTTCTTTAGATAAAAGCTATCCGACGGGCGAGGTTGAAATATCGACCCTAAAGATATATCTCTATACATATAAAAAAGTGTTAAACTTTCTTGTATGCGTCAAGTTTATATAATAATTATGTCAATCACAACAAATTTTTTAGAGTTTTCCAATAACAAGTTCTAAATTCAACAGAGGCTCGCTCATCCAACCAGCGTCCATGGCTTCTAAATGCCCTGTTCCTATTGGCTCGCTGCCATCTCCTGCAGAACAACCGGCCTGAATCTCGTGCAGTTCTCCTGGAAGCAGCCGGGCTAGCTCGCTCCTACGGATACCATGAAGTTGCTGACTTCTATGACACAGTAAGCGCCTTAAAACTTTAAGTAGTTTATAGAACATTGTTTAGTACTTAATTTCATAGCGCAGAGAATATTGTTGGACGTTTAAAGGTAGTTAGACGGCTGTTTTGTTATGGTTTCTAGGTTAAACTATAATATTACTTTGTGGTTGGAAGCTTTGCTTTTTGTTTTTGAAATGTCTAACGTAGGTTCGTTGTAAGAAGAAAAGCCCATTAAGTATAATAATTATTATAATGAACTAGACTTTTTAAAATTAAAGCCGATCGTACTCTTCCTAAATTAAATTAAACTCAAAAAAGGACGTCAAAAGGTATACACAAATCTGAAAGACTTCAAATAGTACAAAAAAGTTGGGGCCTAAAATCCTCTCGTAATTCGCTTTTGATAAGCTAAGTGCTACATGGCGGACGTTAGCCGGCAAGTCCGAAAGTATCAGAAAATAAAATAGAACGCTTATATTTTTTAAACTTCAAGCTAATTTCAGTGTACTGCATTTTATGCCCGTATTTTTGTTTACGAAATACCTCGGACGGAAATATAAAAGTGCATTTTGGGGACTTTTTTTTTTGTAAACTTTTCACAGATATCACATAGTACATCCTCTATAGCTAGTGGTCCATGTTTTTGAAAGCCAGGGTATGGATGTGGAGGAAATAAAAGCAGGATATCAACCTTCAAACATTCGGTGACTTATTTATTTTTCGCTAAGCAGCATTTATGTAGCCTCTGAAATGAACAGTACAACTGCAGCCTAATTGGACTTTTCTTCTTTGTCTTTAGGACGACTATCAATCGATAAGTTGTAGCAGGTATCTAAAAGTTTCCGTCAGGTTGTCCATCAGTCAGTTTGCTTACTTACACCATAAAAAGAACCTTAAGATCAGAACAATAGAACAAATAACCAATCATTCCTTTGCTAGTGTGTGAACGTGGCATTGGAAGGCGAAGTGCTCGCAGCGGATGCTCCTCTCGAGAAACGCGAGAAGGACCTGGTCAGCTTGATGCAAGACGATGACTTACGATCAGCCGCCAGACATCTCTTCAAGCGGATGTCTCTCATACCTGCGTCCAGGTGAATAATTTCTCCTGTACAAACTAATTTGTTTAAATAGCATAGGCTGGGCAGGAATTAACCCATAAAACCCTAGCATGTCCATTCTATTCTACAAATATCTAATTGTTCCCATCTCTTACGCCGCGAAAGACGGATAAGAAACAAGTTTCAAGCCAAAGAATAAATAATAATGTAAGTAAATAATTGGAAATAATCCGATGCTCGACATAAGCTTCTCCCAAGGTTTTTCGCCTGTGTGAGTAGATAACACTACTAAAACCATGATCTATTTACATGAAGATGAGTAAAATTAGTACAGTCTATGTTATGAAAAACAATTGGCATAATATTCTCCCCGTCAAGTTGGGGGAGGACTTTGATTACAACGTAACTAAACTCATTCATCATTAGTTGAACTCTTAAGACATACGAATCAGATTTCCAAATCTACGCCACTAAATTACCAATCAAGCCGTTACCACTAATTGACAATTATCAGCTTACATACACACCCGAACTATTCTCAGAAACCATGAAACGGCCTCATATGTCGCACATGACAGCCTCTTGGCACAGAATAGACAGAAACAGAAGGTCAGCTCGCATACAACGAGTGAAAACGTACGCACACATACACATGCTTCACGTACAGCGAGTGCAAGCGTACTCGCGAGAATGGCATTTGTAATGGCGGCCATACGCGCTACGTTCCATCTGAAATGTCAACCTGTGCAGGTGTTCTTAGGCAGGAGGACCTGAGCGTGTATTTGAGTAGAACTGTAATTTCTTGGAACCTACTATATATTGTTGTCCATACGTATGCGTATATATGTGCATGAGCCTGTTTTCGCTCGTTGGATGGAGCTGACCTTCTGTAGGTATCTATCTATTTTATTCTCTCGACCAATTAATCTTATCTGGTGTTGATTACAGGCGCTTCTCGATCATGCCCGGTGCTCGAGTTGAAGAGAGTGCAAGAAGCTCTGCCCGAAGTAGAAGGATATCTATAATGCCGAAGGCTGCACTACCCGCTTTGATGTCTCGGAGGTCGCAACATCCTTTGGGCTTCCAAGATTTTGATTTTTGAGTCATGTTTTTAATAAGTCTTATTGTATACCAAACTACGGATATTAATGAAGACCTATTGAAATCAACGAGGCAATAAATAGGTACTATTGACAACTACGCAAAATATCCTAGTGTTATAGAAACTTACACTAGTTTTTGACATAATATACATTATATTTAACCCCGTGAGCTAGCAAATGTTTTATTATAATCAGCTAACTAACACTACAGTTTTCATAATAAACTACCAGTTTTTTTATCAAACACTCCGTATGTCACGACATGTTTCTCAATCATACAAATTGTTATCTTCTCAAGTCGTATCAGAAATCGCTCCATAGTATTTCAACAAAAGTATGTTAAAAGCCGCATAACATAATTATTGAAATTATGCGAGTATGAAGAGAGTGGGATCCATTAAACATTTGAAAAGAAAAGGGCACGAGGATTTCCACTTGAAAACTTTTACATCCATTACAATATTAATGAACCAGTCGTGAATAATATGGCCTTAATTATGTTTTCTTTTTTATACACTTTTTTCCCCACCGAAATATAAATTGACGATGGCATTATTTGTAATCAACTGAAATCTTTTTTATAATATACATTTGCGTTTTGTAATTTTCGTTTAGAATATTAAAAAATTAACACAAGATACTGTTATTATTTTCTATATTTTCTTCACATCAAGTGGTCTCATACATTTTAGAAATTAAAATTTTATTTAAATAAAATGCGTTAAATTGAGCAACCATAATTATATATTAAGATAAACAACGTATCTAAACGGTTTTTTTTATTTAAGAAAAGCTTTGGAGTACGTTCATGTCAACGTGTTTCTCCTGCATGATGCATCTACAGACACAAATCTCACATAAGCCAACCTAATTCAGCTATACTTTTCACAGTGAAACATCTCTACTAGACCGTAAAGTATTTGGCTAGTTTCATTGCTTTTAGAAAACATCCTTTTTTTTTTTTTTTTGGGTCGGTAGTTATCACATAACTTTTCCCGCTCCCTGTGTGCTGCTAGGGCCCACGGTAACCCTTTCGGACTTTCCACGCCACACCCCTGGTTTCTGAAAACCTATTAAATTAACCGATTTAATTGCCTGTTTTTATTTAGGTCAATCAATCACAGCATAATAAGTTTTGGTTCTATCGTATTATAAAACTTTACGTTGAGCAGCATTTCAAAAATCCTAGCTGGATGTTAAACAGCCAGAGATTTGCGCATGTAAACAAATAAAATTACTTCTTTTTGAATTGATGATACATTATTCGTCTAGATAACTAGATTACTTTGGCCCAGTAGGTGTCATAATATTTATATTACTTACCAGATTTAGCTACTCAATCATAGAGAAGGGTATTACAAAATCATGTACTATGTATATACTTCAGTACTTAATAAACTAGATCAGGCAGCACTTTAATTGATTGTCATTCGATTTAGCTTCGCGTCGCGTCGATAGTGCCAGACGGCGGGAGTAGGGTTACATCGAATGTCTCATTTAAATCAGCCGGTATGCAACGGGTTAACTTTGAAATGCGACTACACTTTGATTTAGCGTGCTTGGATTAGAATGTTGAATTTTAGTTAGTTAAAAGTAATTGGTACAGATTGAGTTAAAGTTTGCATGTAATAAATTTAGGACAGAATACTCCTGGGTTGGTTCTCTTAAATATTGGGTAACACTGATGCTTTTAGGTACGTAAACAAGTAAATATTAAAACATACTATTATAAATATGAAAGTAACTCTGTGTTACGTTTTCACACCTAAGCCCCTGAACCGATAGTTATATGACAGAAGGTAGCTTGGGACCTAGAGAAGGTCATAGGCTATTTTTCATTCTGGATATATGTTGAATTTTTAGCCGGGGTAAAAAGCTAGTAATTTATGTAAATTGATTCAATAGGTATTTTTCAAGACACTGATACAAAAATGATTCCTACATAATGTCAGTCTGCTTTTCAGCATTTCATGTAACAGCCAAGAGGCGGCTATTTAACGAATTTCAAATTTGACACAATTATTACATACATAGGTACGTATAAAAAGAAAAGATTATTTCATTATTCAGTTATATTTTATTTTATATACATTTAGGAGTGGCCCAGGAGTGGGCAGGCTAGATTCCTTTTTTAAATTAACATTTTCGTTTTAGAAAGTTGTATAAAATATCGATGTAAAAAACATATTGAATTTTTTGTCACCCTTATTTCAGGATTGTAAGAAAATTAAACGTTATGGCTAGTCGTGTTTTTAGTTAACAGACAGACAGATAATCATCTTCGCGTCTTTTTTTGTTGAGAGGTTGAACTATCCCTTGTTATATTCATTGAGATAAGTTTACTGTGCTCTAATAGAAGTGAAATGACTAATTATTTATCAATGAAAAAAAACGAATAATCCGTTTAAAGATAATTTGTGGACTTATTTTAACCAATGGTCTGACAATCGATTCCCTTGCTAACTTTACTTAAAGCTAACAAGTTGTAATTTCAACTTTTCATCTTTCAACAAACATCCGATACAAAGTGAATGTTAAAACACAAACTTGGTACGTAAATATTAATAGATTTAACAACTAAGTACCTATCTAGCAACTTCCGTTCTACGTAGAAAGCGTGTCTGAACTAAGAGGATAGAAAATTGGGGATTCTGGGGCGAAATCACTCAACTAATTTTAGTTGTATAGTTTTCCGCTAGTAAATAAAATAAACAAAACTATTACGCAGTCGGTGTACTTTTATTAATAAAGGGTGTATTTTAGGAGCACTACAATCCACAAAACGCGAATAAGGCTGTATTCACAATTTGTATTCACGGCTCCGATATGGCAGCGCTGGTCGGCGCTGATTCCTATCTGACATAGTCGACGCCGTTTCGCGCTGATTTAGCAAAAACTATGAAAACTGCCTGCGACCAGGGTTGGCAACCAGAGCGTTTGTCGGGGCTGACAAGCGCTGGCAAATCGGCACCGGTAACCATACAGCTCTACGTGAATACACCAAGGAAAGCATTAACAGCACCATTTCGTTTCTGTAAAAGTTAAAGAAATTGTATTTTTATTAAATTGAATACTAACTTAAATTGTCCTTATATTCAAATTTTGACAGTCATTATGATAATAAAATGGCTATAAAACGGTAAATTGACGTACCTAGTGTGTTAATTTCCGTGAACAAAGCATGTTTATAATTAATTTTCACTCATTGTGACCCAACTTTGTCAATTCAGCGACTTCTGCGAAGCAACACGCGAAGCGATCGTGGTTTTAAGTGACAATACATTTTTATCTCATCCCAGAACCACTCGGGGTACATAATTACGTGTATATGTAAAGCTTGCGCGTCTTATCTCCCTTATTTCTATGATCCGAGGCTTGAATCATCCCAACCCGCGGCTTGACAACGAACACGCAATTAACTTCCGGGTACATTCGCAATTATGTCGCGAGCTTTGCTTTCGCATGAAGAACTTACATATCAAAAACCTATGACCCTTATAAACATGCTCATAAAGATCAAAATCCAATAATACCCAACATAATTAGCTGTTGCGAGGTTTGGAACATTGTGAAGGGTTTTAATATTCAACCGTAGGTATGTCTTATCTGATGACGTAATGCGTAATTCGTGTTTAGAGGATTTATGTTTTACAATAATGTGACGTTTCACATACAGGCGGGTTAGATGACATTTCATTGTGGGATTGTGTGAGGGATTATCTTCGGGGTCTTTTGATATATTAATAATCGTACCCGAGTTTTTATTTCATAAAATGTGAAATGTATTCGCATTTTGCTGGTATGGCGATTGGCTTACATGAGACGATTCTCTGTCCGTGATTTTTCAATTTCATAATAATTATGGATGTAGTCGTACTCGTCGTACCTACAGTCAGGGAAATGAACTATTTATCAAATTAACTCTACGTCAATTTGACGTGTTATAATAGCTATTTCATATAACTGTCAAAGAATGGAAGTAGTGACTTTTTACATGCTGAGTTATTCTTAGATACATCCAAGAATAACTCGGCATGTGGCTAACAACTTAAATTATCCGTAAATTCAAATTAAGTTGACCTACTGGGAACTAAACATGGCAACAAAATCGGCATTAAAAATCTTTCCTCAGTTAAATGTAAATGTGTACCTTATACTTACAACACAATGTAAGTTGGTATCCCTGGCGCACGTCTTAATCCTTCTGTCAGCTTATACACTAAGCGCAGGGATGCCGGGGGATGCCTTCATCAGACACGGCGTTTCAGTAAAACCTGGCTTTATCGCTAACGTAATTTGAATACCTTGTCTTATAGGAGAATAATATGAGTAATTGTTCCTTTATAAATGAGGAAATAATCCTATGTTTATGGGTTTGGAATGGAATATTTTATAAACAAGGAAAACTCCCTATTTAGGAAAGTAAAAAGAAAAATAAAACAATTACAAATTTTACTGTTTTCTCTAATTTCGTTTCGTGTACCTAATTGACAGCCAAATTTTTTTAGAATACCAAAAATTCTTTTAGATAAATCAGAAGTTAAAAAAATCTCGAATCTACATACATACATACATAAACTCACGCCTTTTTCCCATGGGGGTAGGCAGAAAAATTAAATCGAATCTAATACAATTTAATCTTTTTTTTTTAATCTAAACATTTATTACTTGTTTTAATTAATTACTTGTGTTATAATCTTCGCATAAAGTAGTGCAAGCTGTGCATGCTGTGCTTAAAGTAAAGCACGGCTTAAGAACACAAAGCTTAAGTTTGCAATGAACAAATTATAAAGTAATAGTGTAGTCATTGTTGAAGAGCCTAATAATAATAAATAAATACCTCTAAAAGTGATATGAAATACTATTATATTATGAATATATAAGCAATATTTATATCAAATGAAATGCTTATACTTCTTCACGGCTCATTTGCCATTGTTTTTTTTTTAGGCGATGAAAGCATATGCTAATCAACATTAATATCGTTTAAAACGTCTTTTGAGATAATTCATTTTCCTCTCATCTCAAATTAGGATAAACGGCTTTCCTTGACCAATCAAATGGAGCAAAGCGATTAAGGCGAAACAAAAACATTTCCTCGTTCATAAACTTACAAAGTTCATTAATATTTAAATTATGTAATAACAAAAAGTGGGGTTTATCCGCGACGTGTAGGGTTAATGTTCTCGACACTAATTGGCTATCGACGTGACGTATGGTCCCGAACCTGAGTCACTCAATAATTAAAACACCCACCGGACATATTTATTGGAAAATGAACAAACTCCATTACCTTCTCGTAATAACATGTCAGCTATCATTCAGTTCAATGACGCGAGTGCAATTATATATTTATTGAGTCATCCCATTTTACTATTTTAATCCACATTCGTAGATTTAATCGGTTTCGATTAGTGCTAAATCGAAACTTAATTCAACAACGATTTACTACGCAAAATCCTAAAAATGCCTTAAATAAAATGGTACGTAAAATAAAATAAATTATTTAATCAAATGCCGTTAAAGCGATTTGCATGCTCAATATTTCATATTGTGCAGAGTATTCATGTTGGGTATATTATTCGCAACGTTTCAACTAACATCAAGAATATTCTGGCGCGCAGACAGCGAAAAATTATGACAATGAGTTTTCATCAGAGCGTCTTTTGTTATTCTGATTGTATGTTTATGTAAATGAACGCTTCGTAGACAAGATGCGGCATCGGCAGCCGTATTGCAGGGGTAGACAATCGCGTACATGACGATAAAAAAATGACCCTCGCCATAATTACTTGTTCAGGATGGGTTCATTAATTATTGCCGCGTCGCACCGCCAACCGTGGCATGACAAATTTGTAACGTTACACCGTGTGATTAATGTACAATTTGAAATTTCCTTTATTGTTGTCATATAACACTGGGCCCTTCCGGGGACGAATTAATCTGTCCTCTGTTTATTTGGAATAAAGAGATGTGTATTTGTGAAACGAACATTAATCATTCCTCAAATTAATGTGGTGGATTAAGTAACATGACAAATTCTTCCCTTATTAGTTCTCTAGGGAAGTAGTCGCTTCCTCATTAGAAAGCGCAGGACTAAGGGGATTACGAGATTACATTAACTTGTCAGGGCCGTCCAACCGACTACTTATATAAATCCCTTAGTTGCTTCTTACGACACCCTTAGAACGGGGCCAGCAATTCTTAGCTAGGGTTAAACCCTGTGTTCAATAATATATGTAACAGTGACCCTTACTTTTAAAGAACCTCCAAATAGTCAGCTTAAAAATTTAACTTGTAGATAGTTCCTACACAAATAGAAAAAAATGATTGAGCCAACAAATAAACCTTTCACAAGAAGTTCTTTATAAAAAGAGCACTTACCTACTCCGTTGCTATTCTGTAAAAAAACTGTTCATAAGTATAAAGGCTCGTTCACACCGGCGCGACTTGTCGCGCGACGCGACACCGGCAATTGTTCAATCGTGAAGTTTTATTAGAAATTGTATTGTTAAAGTCGCGTCGCGCGACAAGTCGCGCCGGTGTGAACGAGCCTTAATACTCACTCGTTTAGGGCCACCCAAAATATTCATGATAAAACCTTTACGCAAACAAAAAAATTCAAACGTAACGTTTTTTTTTTAGAATGAGGTCGATTTTTTGAATATTTTACAAAAAGTTGATATTCGGTAGCGCGTGCGGTTGAAATCCTGAACTTTAATTTCCTGCCGACAAACTCAGACGCGAGATTTCTCGTTTACCTACCGCCCTTGATTCGGAACGCGGTATTATACGGAAAACACATGTACTGTGTACCGCTTACGTGCCGTCACGTGGCGAACAGAAATTCCAAATGAAATTGTGTCCTTGTAATAAACTGAAACATTACATACGTTAAACTTACTTTGCTAACGTGTAACGTAGGTAAGTATATCGAAGTACGTTTCTCATTTACATAGCTGTTTGTATTATTTAAAAAAAAACAGTTTACGACAAATAAGTAAAAAAAACCGGTTTCCATTTCTGCCATATGTTTACGGAACCCTAAAAAAGCCTTATTATTCCAATATTATTACCGTAAAAAATCTTTTCATGTGAAAAAGGATTCATCTAGATAACATAAGTGCGTAAAAAGGTTCGAAAGAAGAAAATACTCTCTGTTGTTTAAATTTTTACTACGATCTACCCTAATGGATACGAATAATGTAGAATTTCCCTCAAGTGCCTAATAAATGCTCGTAGAAAGGCCTAAGGTTTTAGCCCTTGAGTGGGATGGTAATAAAAGCTTTTGGACAAAGAAAATTGACAAAGCAAAAAACGTGATTCTAAATGTTCTATTGGTACTTTTTTGTATTGTAGTATTGAGTATCTTTTATAGATTTTACTTACCACAACTATAATTTATAACTCTATGGTGATACAGTGAACACAGATATTTCTGTAATCAGCTGGAGCTCAGTAATTAATACCCCTTTTATCAATAATCATCATCAGAAGAAGTACCTTATTTATTTTTAAATATAACATTATATTTCCTCCTTTATATTACCCTAGTGATTGACCCTGAAACCCGAAAACCCATTTATTAAAACCGACTTGTGGCAAAGTGAAAACCTTACTCATTTTTTTACCAGCACCCAAGTCAGTGTATTTTAAAATATGTACCCAACCACGAGTACCAAAATACCCATGGCGAGCCGCCACATTCGCTGACGCCACAAAGTGTTTTTTGCGGGTGTCAAGGCCCCACTCCTAGGGGTCGAGAGGCTGACTGCGCACTCTTAATTGCCCAAACGATCACGCGTGGTAGTAATTTCCTTCCAAAAAATACTGCGTAGGTTAAACTTACTAAGGTTACAGTACCCTAAATATATAAAATATGGCGTTTTGTTTTGTAGGGTTCCCTATATAACCATATTTTTCGAGACTCGACAAAGGGTCTACGGAACTCTATTGTATTGGCAACTGTGTCGGCTTTTTTCCGACTATCAAAAGCTTCTATTTCTTAAAAGAAAGAATGTATAGGATGTTAATCTTTATATAAAATTATTGGAAATATTTTATATATAAAACCGATTTCATGGTCTAAAGTATGGGCCTAATACTTTAGAATGCTCGTCATAAACTATATTATGATTTTTTCTAGGCCTTCATCCAAATTAGAAAACTGTCGAGGTTTGAATTCACTTTCGAATTTTGTGTGAATATTTGAATGTATATATAATATATTTGTAAATTAATTGTCACTGCTCAACATTATTCTAGAATGATAACTTTAAAAAGCACTAGCAAGAGACTCCAACACTACGTTCGCAGTTTCACCTAAATCATTATATAAACTAGTCGTAAATGACAGTTACGCGACAAGACAAAGCAAATGGCAGACTAGCATAAAACGAAGCCCTCACCGCACGTGTGAACGTGTTCCCAACAACAGTGCTAGTTGTAAAGTAATTCAGTTAATTGTAGTTGGTAATTGAGTTCATTAATTGACTCGTAACATAATTGTTACTTTCTACGTGTTCAGTTTGTAAGAGGAAGTTAAGTGATAATAATATAGAACTTTAAAGTTGTAAGATAACTCTGCAAATGTCTTCTTTGTTAAGTCTCAAACGTAACGTAATGACAAAATAATGTTTTCTGTAGGCTTGAAGTAAGGTCCTCTCCTAGTTTGAAAAACTGTCTATCAACTGGTAGTAGAAAAAGCAAAAAGGTTGGTTCGGCAACTCTTTGAAAAAAATAAAGGCTCATTGTATTCTTATAACATCGAAATCCTCGTCTTTACCTGAATGTAAGAAGCTTTTAGAAATTGAGCCTATTTTTTTCAGCAGAGAACCTTCAGTTTTCCTTAGTTCATAAAGAAATAATAGAATATTACCTAAAATATTAAAAACTAAGCCGTTTTTTCTCGCGTTCTACGATTTACTAAGACTTTTTCACTTCGCTTGGAGTTGCTCTAAATAACATAAAAATGAATAAAATAATAATACATAACTATTCAAATGATCTTCTCGGCGGGACTTGTGACGAGTGGCAATGTATTCCTGTACATTGCCACCCGTAAAGGCAAGGTAATTTAGGCGTTAGGCAAGGGTATTTCGGCTTAATTTTGCCAAAATGAGCCAACCCAGAATTTGCCAGTAGGTATCTCAGTTGATTGCGTTCAAAAAAATCCAATAGGTATTCCAATTGTAGTATATTACCATTCATCGAAATCAGTCAAATAAACAACCAAAGCGTATGCTTTTAATAGATTAAAAAATAATCAACTATCCAAAATCATTACAATTACTTCAGCAAATGGGAGAAATTTTCATGATCGTTTTTGCAAAACTAAGCTCAGCTAAGTGACCTAGTAAGGAGCCCTCGCTACCACCTTGTACCACCAGGTTACTGTTTAGTTCGTGGAGATAATAATGAGAGGAGATACCTTTGGGAACAGAAGAGATACGCATGAAAGCTGAAGAGGTTCTAAACACTGCCTGTATGTACCTACATAGGTACATATATGAGTAGTTAGCGAGCTGAGTACATAGCGAAGAGGATCCGTTTTGGATTCTGTTTCGTTGCAGAACGATCCGGCTTGTGCTTGCAATATTCAATTACATACTGCGAAACTGTGTATCGAGAGCTCCATTATTTTAGTTTAGTAAAAGAAATTATGAAGAATTTTCTAATGAAATATTTGTAGTTTAGATAAGCAAGCCTCGAAGCAACTCGAATGTTGCATTGTGATTAAGTCTCTTATATCATTTTAAATATTCGTAAATACTAACGTTAGGTACTTTTCAACAATGTTTAGTTTGGAATCTATTGATAATAGGTACTAACGACGCACAAGTTTGAAATACCAAACAAAAATCAGGTCATAAAATATTCCAAGACTCTTTCTCGTTAGGCGCTGAGCAGACGACCGACAATTTGGAATCATAATTATGGAAAACCCGACACTGTTCACGTGCGCGTTAGATTTCCATATGATTCCAAATTGTCCATCCTCTGCTTAGCGCCTATTTGAATTGGCGCACTTAAGAATTTAATAGACACTTACGTAGGTAAAGCAATCTATGAGATTAAAAGAAGCACCTCAAGCTTGGGTTCCGACCGCGGGCGTATTCATCTTTCTAAACGAGTTTTCCTAATACCTGCCCTAATTAAAACGTCTACTCGCATCCCTAATCACGTAGGTCCGTTAGGTTTTCGTGATTAAAGTGGCAATACGTAATTGCTGTGCTTTTGGCCTTTCTCCAGGAGTGAGATCTTATAATTTATCATTTATTCTCTCTGACATAAAGTTGATTTAAAGTTAATGTGTACAGAAAAAATGTCTCAGCTGTAGTCCACCTTTGTGAGAGAGTGGTGCCTGATATAGATTTTTGGAAAAAACCTGTGTTACAGGTCACCAAGCCCCATACACGGCTAGAGTTAGCTTTTATAGAGATACCGTGCAAGAGTCGAAGTTAAACAACATGCATAACCAAATATTTTTATTGTGTTATGCATATTATTTAACTTCGACTTCGACTAAGTAATAGTTAAAACAATAATAATTATACTTAACACAAATAAATAAAGAAGTAAAAACAATAAAAAATGATGATGTGAGACGATGTGTGAGTGAGTGTTTATCTTGTGTGAAGTGTTAAACTAGTAGGTGTGTGTGAGTAATTCAGATGAGATGGGTATGTGGTGTGGGTACTCACTGCACAAAAATCGCATTCACTATGTGATTTTTGTGGGTGAGTGTTATTTTTCAAGGTGAGGTTTCAAGGGTCTTATGGACTACCACTATTATTAATATCTTTTTAAATATAACTCTTCTGTAGGTACGTCTGTATGTCACTGAACTCCTTCTAAACGGCTGGACCTAGAATTGTTTTGTGTGTGTTTGAGTAGATCCCTGGATGGTTTAGATTCACAATTGGACCCGGTAGGTGGCGCTGCGATCAACAATAAACAGGACGTCGTCGGTCCGGTTAGCTGATTTATTAGAGAAAATAGTGGTAATCATTACTGTAATTATAGTCGCCTCTTCATTGATTTTACCACCCTAAGGTAGAACGTATCACTTACACATCATAAAACGTCATATAAATATATTATACTAGCTTTTGCCCCCGGTTTCACCCGTGTGGATGTCGGGAACGTAGTACTGGGATTAAAAGTACCCTATGTGTTAATTCTGTAATACGTTGTTTTCATATAATTCTATTGATTTACGCACGCCTGAAAACGTCCCAGTCGGCATGATTTCCTACATCTTCAACAATCATCGTCATATTTCAGCCAATTTACACTCAAACCTTCCTCATGAATCACTCCGTCCATCCGTATATGTAGTTTTTGAGTTTATTGCGTTCAAACAGACAGACAGACAGACGCGACAGGGGATTTTGTTTTATAATATGTAGTGATATAACGTCTTACATTTTTTCTTAAAGACTAATTTGACAGTTTTTGATACTTTCTACTAGGGATGCATCGATACGCATCTTTTGAATACATATAATATCGGCGATACCGAAAACGATACCGATACGGATGGTTAAAAGGACTGACTATTAAAAAAACCAAATGATTAAATTTATAATATTTAATAAACTCAAAATCACAAAAATATTCTCAGTTTATAATAAAAATTAACATTAACAAGTTTTTTTATTGTTTTAACAAATCGTCCTCAAGTTATGCCGAAAAAGGCGATATTCGCTAGTCTGTTTGAATGAATCCTGCTGAAGAAAATAGTCTCTTGGATGCAACAGAACTCATTTGGAAACTTAACTTACTAAAGCGCCAATCTTTTATACACGTTTACTTAGGTTTTTTTAACGCGCGAAATTTGCAAAATCGGTGTATCGGCAAATAAATGTCGTCGATATCGATGTATCAGAAAAATCAAAATATCGCCGATATATCGGATGCATCCCTCCCTACTTTCAACCTTACTAAAGTTCCAATTTTCTAGGAGGTTTTCTCAAAAGTGGTACCTAAAGTAATGACAAGATCAATTACTATAGTAGTTAGAGCATTTATGACGTGAAACACATGACGTCGAAATAAGTCTATAGATAAGCTCGTACCATATTTAGGATGTGTAGGTGTGTCTCCTTCATAACTTTGTGTCAACTTTGGTTTTAGACTTCAGTCTGCTGTTCATAACTGGCTAGCTTTCATCCAATAAAAACAAACCGAACAAGAATGTCCAGCGCTCTAAACTGCAAACATTTTAAAAATCTATTCGAACATAATCCTTTTCAGTACAGTCGTGCAGAGCTTTGCGTTCCCATTCGAAATATTTTTCCACATACGGTTTCGCGTTTCGATATGTATCTTTATGGAATGCACTCGGATAGCAGATATAAATTTATATTGGAATACCCATTGTGGTGTTGTGAACCTTGAAGATTTGTGCGAATCGCGCCAATGGACTACAATGGGGGTTTTGAAATCCTCAATGCGATATTATTGGCACGTAAATCTAATAGATAAAATACTGGATACCTTTGTAAAGTTCGATGAAAATGTATTAGAACAGGAGAAAAATATAAAGGATCAGACCCGACTGGTCAGACAATTGTGAGGCTAGCTTAAAATATGTGAATACTCGTAGTACTATATACCGTTTAGCATTGCGTTAAAGAAGAGAGGCCTATCTTCTAAGTTGCGTTTGTTCCATAAAGACTGAAATGATGACGAGCCCAA
Organism: Eupsilia transversa; assembly: GCA_914767815.1. Taxonomy (NCBI): domain Eukaryota; kingdom Metazoa; phylum Arthropoda; class Insecta; order Lepidoptera; family Noctuidae; genus Eupsilia; species Eupsilia transversa. Next base: position 8,899,678 of record OU611880.1, read on the forward strand.
AACGTCCATTCAAATACGACAAACAAAAGCAAAACCCAAGAAACATTACAATGAATTATTTAAACATTGTGATATAATTTACCGAAAAACAATAACAGCTAAAGGAAAGATTTGAACTTTCCTAAACAAAAGGGGCGTTTTATTTCGTTATACAAATACGAAACGTTTGAGCGCTCATAAAATATTTAGGAATTATAATATGAATACTTCTCTTTGTCACAGAGTAATTCAGAGCAAGATAAATGAGATATCTAAATAACAAACAACAGTTTCAAATGGAATGATGCCAAATTGGGCTGAGATTATTGTAAAAGACGGATAACTCGGGTTCAGCCTTTAATTTACCATAACTTTACCATTAATTTACTTTATTAAGGTTGTGTGCAGACATAAAGCCGTTGAAAAATATTCAAACTCAGTCTAGAGTTTGAATATTTTTTACACTTGTTTGAAGACTTGCAGGACGGGAGGCAAAAAGTAGAATAAGTGTTAAAACTCTGCACCTGCTCAATAATACCCGGCCACATATTACAGCTTTGTATGAAATCTATATCTGTGGACAAACTTTCTTTCTACGAAAAAATGATAACGCGCACAAATAACAATACTGTAAAATTCAAAGTTCATAACAATAATATATTATGTAATAACCCTATTATCTCACTGCAGGCTGCAGGCTCTTCTTATACAGAGAAGGCACGAGCATTGATCACCACGCCTGTTCAAGACGGGTTGGCGATTTCAGAATGCTGATCGTTGGTATGCGCATCACTTCAGAACGGCTGAACGGATTTGGCCAATTTTTTAAAATGTTCGTGACAGTCCTAGTTCGTAATCAGGTTCTTGCGTAGAGAAAAAATTGAAAAGTTGCCGGGAAAATTGGGAAATTCGGGAAAAATTATAGTTCGTTTTCTATGGGATTTTTTGGACAGGACAGTGTCTGTCGGGTCAACTAGTCTACATCATGGGTCACAATGAAGGGTTCCGAAGCTGGGATGAATTTTTCCCAAGAACAAACTGCAAATGTAAGTTGGTCGATAATTATTCGTTAACTTGCAGAGCCTACTTAGCTGTGATAGTTTTCCTTTTAATTTCGTTATATATACTACTGCTGTGATTTTTTCCACATATCCAGAACTTACCATTTAGCTGGCGGGGGGGGACACACACACACTTGACTCTAACAAAAATTTGCACTTTATAAAAAAATGGTTGTAGGAAACTCTATTTTTTTACGACCTTTCCAAAGATGCCGCACACCATGGGATAGACGAAAAAATAAATAAAAAAGGTCACGTGTAGTTACAGTTAGTAGTATACTCATGCCAAATGACAGCTTTCTAGTACTAACAGTCTCTGAGCTAAGCCACGGACATGGTGAAACTATAAGGGTTCCTTGTTGACTACGAAACCCTAAAAAGATTTGTAATAAATGAACTTAAAAGTTACTGGAACGATTTTAAAATTCCTGCCTCAAGAATGCTATATGACCACTGAGTAACAGGTTATAATTTATAAAAGATATCACGCTGGCGAAGCCGCTGACGGAGGCTAGTATTTAATAAAGGCCCAGGTTTCCTCACGCTGTTTCAAAGTTCATAGTCAAAGTTGGAAAATTATTCTGAAAAACTCGTTATGTATATTTTGACACACTAGTGGCCGAAAAGACGAATATCTCGACCTCGACCCTTAATATACCTACCATAACTTTATTAATTCACTTCATTTAGAAAGCTGGATTTACAAGATTAACCCAACTCGTAGGTACGCAATTGTGTTAGGTTTAAAATGTAAAATTCATGAATCCCGGTCGCTTAGTAGCGAACTTATTATAAGGAGAAGGAAAGTGTATTAATTTAATCTTATTATTTAGTTATGCTTCGGTGAGCTGCTTTAAATGGGCCTCGTTAATTATCGGGATTTACTCGAACTTAGCATAAGTATTTGGTACAGAATTATTTGAATAAGAAAAACATTGATGTATTTTATTAAAAAGGTCAATGTTCTGTTATTATTTAAAGAAGAGTTATCTATTATCAAATTGAATGTAGTGACGAGTGTTATTTGGCGAAGGTATAGACTGCAATCGGTGCATAGTTATCTCATGGTTTTCCATTATCTCCTTTGGGTAGAAATATTAAAGCTTTATTTGAAGGTATAAACTTGTTAATGGATGGAAAGGAAGAGGAAAGCCAAAGAAAGGATGGATGGATTGTGAGAGGAATGATGTAAAAGAGAAAGGGATTGAATGATAGCGTGAAGGTTGACAGGGGAGAATGGAAGAGGAAAACGTGTTGCGCCGACCTCATTACTTAATTACTATTGAAACACTATCCATTATTCTTGCTATTTTTTATTGACATGACATTATTATTATTGATCGCTATTTTTTAATATAAATTATTATTTTAAATGAATAGAATTGTATTTAATTTTAATTTTATAAATTGCATTGTAATCTAAATCATGAAATTATTATTAGTATTTTTTATGTTATTGCTAATTATTAAATGTGTACTGCATGCTACAAATATAACTAATTTGTAAATCTAAATATTTGCACGGCTCGTATCTCGTATCGCACGGATTATAAGAACTTATGTTAGCTACCTATATTCTTGCAAATAAATATACTTAAATCATTCATTCATTCACTCAAGTCACACGGGGGAAGGGCAGGAAGATGATGCATTGAAGGTATAAACTTTCAAATTAATTATAATGTGGAATTTCTGAATAAATTCTACATCATAAAAGAGAAAGTTGGGCCTGCCAGCCTGATACAAGATCAGCTAATAGGCTAATCATGCCTGTTGTTATCAACTAGCTTTTCTTCACCATCGCATTACCTGCCCGCGCTATTACTTCGTTTTCGTTTAGCGTTCTTTCCGACTCTTTTTTTTGGTCCAAAAGGTCCTATCGTGATGTTAAAATTAGCATAAAGTATTCCTCAAGAATTGTACAACAAATGACGACACGGTTGGCACAGTGGTTAAGCGATTGACTGCTGCGTTACGTGTCGCGGGTTCAATTCCCGTAGTTGTAGTAGTTGTTCCGGGTCTGGTTGTTTGTGTATATGTGAGTTTAAATGTTTGTAAACGCACCCACAATACAGGAGAAAATCCTAGTGTGGAGCAACGTTTTTTTTTGAAAAAACTAACAAATGCAAAACGATTTTTTCAAATCCAACTGGTAGTTCCAGAGATTAGCGCGTTCACAAACAAACAAAAAAACAAACTTTTCAGTTTTATTATTAGTTTATATTAACTACCCATAGATGTACTAAGCCACATGGTTCAATTCAGGAACTAATTGTCTCCAAAATTAATCAATTATGGGGTAGTCTGCAATTAAGACCAGTTCACTATCGTCAAGCAACAGCTAACCACAGCTATTGCACTGGTTTGCGTCTAGAGTAAATTATCATTTGTATTAGTTATTAATTATTGTCTACATGCATCAGGTAGGTACAGTTAATGTAATTTTCCGACTAGCTTTTTCGCTTTATAGGCAAATTTTGACTATAGCCTCAGAAGAAATAATTGAATATTCTGACTGTATTAGCATCAGTTTTTCAAGCAAGTACAGTCAACCGCATAAATGTGGTTTTACTCGCACTAAAAAACGGCTTTAGAAATAAAGAATGAAAGAAAAATGCGTTTATAGGCATAACAGCAGAAAAATACACCTTAAAACTATAAAAACAGAAAACGATGATTATAATGTCAAAAGGGCCTCAGCTCAGCATAATCTATACTTATAATAAATCTGTAGACGTGAAAATTCTGTACATTGAAAATATCAAAAAAATAAATGGCGGGGGGTGTTACTAGACCGACACCGAACCCAAAAATTAGATTTAAATTTTTTTTGTCTGTCTGTCTGTCTGTCTGTTTGTTCAGGCATCACGCAAAAACTACCGGTTCGATTACGATGAAACTTGGTATAATTATTCTTTAATATCCTGGGCACCACACTGGGTACTTTTTATCCCGGAAAAGTATCCTATCCTACTATCGATATCTATACCTATTAATAAAAAGACAAGTCCTGACTGACTGACTCATCAACGCCCAGCCCAAACCCTTGGACCTAGGAAGCTGAAATTTTGCACAGAGGTTCCCTTTATAATGTAGGCAAGGAATGAGGAAGCATTTTTCGAAATTCAACCCCTATGGGGGTCAAATAGGGGATGAAAGTTTGTATGAAAAATCTTATTCCTTGAGGTAATAAACATAAAACTCCGAACGAATAATTATCAAAATAAATGAAAAAGTTTGTAATTTGTTGTTTTTCTAAATTACACCCTAAAGGGGGGTTGGGGGGTGTCAAAGTTTGTATGGAAGAATTTTAACGCGCTGTCCGATTAACTCGAAACTCAATATTTATACTTAAACCCAAAAATTAAGAATAACGTGTATCAGGATTTTTCGAAATTCAACCCCTAAGGGGGTAAAATAAGGGATGAAAGTTTGTATCAAAAATCTTATTCCTTGAGGTAATAAACATGAAACTTCGCACGAATAGTTATCTAAATAAATTATAAAGTTTGTAGTTTTTTGTTTTTCTAAATTACCCCCTAAAGGGGGGTTGGGGGGTGTCAGTGTTTGTATGGAAGAATTTTAACGCGCTGTCCGATTAACTCGAAACTCAATATTTATACTTAAAACCCATGGGGATGTATGGGGTAATTTCCGACACTCACGCGGGCGAAGCCGCGGGCAGCAGCTAGTGTCATAATATGACAACACAAAGTGACCACACAACACAAAGTGGCACTCGTGGGTTGCAGCTGAAAATAATAATAAACGCAGGGAAGTGTGTCTCCATTTTAAAGATTATAAATTAAAGGTACTCTTAAAGTGGGGTTTAAGTTATGACATAAGAGCGGTGTCAATGCCAAATTGATACCACTCATGTGCTCTATCGACCTTAATGACTGGCTAATCTTTTAACCACGACTTAAGAACAGAAAGTTCAAGTTGTACATTATACATACATGAACAGCTAACGCCTTTTTCCCATGGGGGGGGGGGGGGCAGAAACCACCGTACGTCATCTGCTACGATTCTTACACACTAAGATTGCATCGTTTACGTTTATACACGCACGCCGGTTGCGAGTACGCACCTGGCCTTTCTGAACATCACTAATAAGTTCATTCAAAGTAGGTACCTAGTAGTGGATACCATTACCAGAAAATAAAGTTACAATCTTTCATATTACTGACCGCTACAAAAGTAATGTTATGCTAATAATCCCCACATCATAAGCTAATAATTAACCTGCCATTCATTAACCCCGCCGAATCAAAAAAAGATTGCAATCCCGATAATCAATCGGATATTTCAGCCGGCCCTGTCGAACCCATATCACTCGTATTGGCTTATTTGCCCGAAGGGTTGCTATCTGATATGTTGTTTTAATACCACGTAGGAGCGAGTATAGCGGATTTGCAGGAAGCTTAGTCAAAGGCAAATTTACCTAGCTCTTGGAGTTGGAAAAACTCCGAATGAGAATGTAAACCTCGATCTGGCATAATACGAAAATTGTGTGCGCCACTCCACTTGATTAAGGGGAAGAATAAACTGGTTTTTTTTCTTTTGAGATTTACGCAAGTATTACGTTAAGACATTTTCAAGGGGTGAATGTAAGTAATGCTTGAAGCATGACAGTTTTATTTATTCTGTGGGTTTTTTATCATTTCTTTGTAAACAAAGGATGTTGCGAATTATTGCCCGGGCGCACCGAATGGATCCGACACTTTTTTAAATATATAATTTAACAACCAATAAACCTAAATGCAGTAAATTAAAAAGAAAACCTTATTTTCGAAGTCTGTTAAAAATAAAATAGAAGTCCCACTCCCAGAGCAAAATTGAATTTAAACCGTCGTAATCTATTTAAAAATGCTTAGCAATTCCCGAAAACGGGGACGCAAAAATGAATAAAAAACAAAAGCTATGCGCCATTGCAAATATTACAAACGAGGCATCCGGTGAATCCCTCCAATTTTATTATGGAAGGAATATCTGCCTTATCGCCGTGTTCCATAATTTTAAAACCCCTTGTTTTAGCCCAAAACAGCGGAATAATAAAGAATGAAATATATTTTTACTCTTCCTAATAATTTTTCCGGCATCCTGTCCAAAATTATATTTGAATGTTTTTACTAAGCGAAAATAAATGCCTACATATTTCAGCTGAAATGATAAAAGATTTTTTAAATTAGCTTACTTGTACAACGGTATAAATAAGCGTGAATATGTTGTATTTTTCGTGGCTTATTATTATTGTTATATTTCCGTTGAAACAAATAATCTGAGGTTATAATTACCATGTATAAAGATTATTTACAAAATATGTGCCTACCGAACAAACGATTCGCCTATGTACCCGCATACTTTTCTTTTCATATTCATTCAGGAATCAATTGAATTGCTTGGCCTCTCAGTTTACATGAAAAAATAAAACAAATGAAATGGACTTTAGAAATCAGAAGCAACAATCAAAATTTAGTTTATTTAATTCTCACAAATCTAACCGACCGACGTTACGTATGTGCCCGCCTAACGTACCTACTATGTATGCTATAATAGTTGTAAGACGAAGGAGACTAGTCTCCACGACACAGGGTATCCTAGTGTGGAGGCTAGTGCTATTCGAACTTGTACTGCTCTCTTGAACAATAAAGATTTTATTTTATTATTATTATTAAAAACAAGTTACATCCCCAAAATAAATAAAATAATGTCGATGTCATGATCAACATCGATCGATCGTCTTGAGCTATTTTCAACAAGATCGATCCGAGTCCTATCGATGATAACGTAAGTAGGTATCGATCATCCTGACATCGACGCGGTCAAGCTTTCGATGCTATGTAGATCATGTGGGTTTATTATCGTACTAACATAGACTTATATGCAATTATTCCGTAACTGGATACATGAAGACATGGACGTCCCACCTTTGTAGGTAGTTCGTAGAACCGCAAATTAACGGGATACTGCCCCGGGATACTTAATACCTCGTACATGTTGTTGTTATGAACAGACACTAAAGTTATTGATTCGCCTTAGTAACTCACTAATATTAGTAACTATAGATACTTCAAGTTTGTGTATAGTTTTGAGTACAGTTACCCACCTACTTGCATGTTTCTGACGGGTTACATAATAGGATAGCTTACCTATCTACTGCAAAGTTATGTTTTGTTTAAGAGAAGTATCAGTTTTCTCTTAATACCTACCTGTGGTGGTAATGGTGTTTTGAATTATTGAAAATATGTTTAAAGTTAAAGCGTGTCAATAAAGTTTTGAAAATGTTTGTGTGAGATTCATAATAAGGAACATACAAAAATATCTTAATTCTAAAACCGTTGTAAATGAAATGAAATTAAATAGTTTATTCTGTAAACAATTTCATTTCATTTACAACGGTTCTCCCAACAACAGTAACAATCTTAGTAAAACAAAAAAAAAATGCATAGCTTTTTACGTTGCACGTAGACGCAGAGATTCATGAAGCATACTTTTATTTCCACCGGGTAACTCGGTCACACCACAACAGAAGTTGCGTTTTATCTCTAGCCTAGAAACTCTGAATACGGACTGAAGTTTTTAAAAACACTCTTTGTCTTATAGCAAGTCAGCGGTGAAGATGGAAGGCGGCATCGTCAGCACGTTCCGGAATGTTTTACGAGGGAGAGATGAATCAAATAGGAGTGTGCAAAAAATTGTCTAAGCCTGGCTCCTACGTTAAAGAAATAGGTTATGTTTTGATATTTTTAGACGTGATATAAGGCCTAGTTTGTAAGGAACGTTTTTCATGTATTTTGTCAAGGCTTTGGTTTATTGCGACGCGACGTTATTATAAATCATCTGAACAACACAAAGGTTTGTTTTTTTTGGGAAGTTTCGCCAACTATATCGATTTACGTTCCTCGTGTAATCAGAAAAATATTAGAGATAATTAAATTAGGTAGGTAATTAAGATAGGCTTTCCTCTGTAGATAAAAAAAAATGTCTTTGTAATACACAACAGCGCCATCCAAACTTAAAATGGGCTATAAAAAATATTTTTAGAACAAAAGTATTTTTATACCGTAGCTTAGATACTTATAAAGCCATTTAAAAGAAAATGATCTAAAGAAATGCGTAACTCATGCATAACGCTTCCTATTAATGAGGCACTCCGTAATAATGCCAGGCCGTAACACCGTTTACTGTAGGCTCTTAAGCTTATTGGAAAACTTTGATCCTCTCCAAATGACTTTTTACTAAATATTCTAAGGAAATTATGAGGAAGAAGAGTAACATTAAATTACCCGGTATTGAAATATGAATAAAATATTTCACTGTTTGTAAAATACTTCTTTTCATTTGTGTATTTCGATTAACATTGTTTCAATTTGTTCGACGACGCTCAATTAGGCACTGTTCTTTGTGTTCTTTTATTGCCGCTTCATTGGCTTTATTTTTTTCGTAATATTGAAAAGACTGCCGCAGACAGACGGGATGCGATGGCGCGATGCGTCCCTGGTGGAACAATTTCTATGAAAACTTCACGGAAATTATTCTACCGGTGTCGCGTCGCAACCTCGGGTCGCGCCTGTTTGCGGGAGCCTTAACAAGTGCGCTTGTGATCTTTGATGGCTTGATTTCAATATCTTCGAGGCATTTCAAGGATTTCAAGAATTTCCTGATCGAAGAAGTTTCAATACGAAATTAGTTTTGGAATCAGTTATAATTTGGAACTACGAGTATTTTTGATAGTGGTGAGTTAAGAATATAAACTTTTATACGAAGAAAAGCAAAACATCGTGGTCGGACCAAAAGCGAAACCGCACGGACATAAAACAACCTAAATCCCTATCCAGGGATGACCTCATTTTTAAGTTCCAAAGTGTAACTTTTCTCAGTAATTGACTTAAGCCTCCTAAACAAAAACTTCCTAACAAGAGACATGTTATTCTTCCAACTAAATAATGAAAGAAAATGTAAACAGACAACCATTCTCGTAAACAAAGCCCCATGCAATGTCTGTAACGTCAAACAGTGAAGATATATCACTGTAGTTGCCTATTTATCTAGCTACCTAATAAAGCAAGCCAGCATAATAGTGTAGTGACTCCATTCGCCTTGAGTGTGCATTTTATCATGCTTACAGTCCGGCGGAGGCAAATTTGCAGAGCCATTGAATGCACTACCCGCATCTCTAGGTACTATACTTGACTAACAATGGAGATGGCAAATGATATTGGACGGAGTTCGGCCACTATGCTGACCAAGTCATATTAATTTTCTTGTCAGAATATTGGCCGCTTGAATAATGCTGTTATGGAAGTTTTTAGTGCTTTCTGAGGTCTTTTTCTTAGGTTTCTTTGCCTTTAATGGATCGAGGATATAATGACTGGATTGTGCTGACATATTTTTGACGTTGATTGATAAATTATCGTTGTGGGTCGAAGTATTGGATGGAGCATTAACTTGACGTTTTGGCTAAGAATAGGTTATTATCTTATTTCAAGTTTGTTAAAAACAACTCGGGTTTCTGAAAATGCGACTGTATTGTTGTTTATATTTAATTGAGTTCACGATACTGTGATTATGTCTTTGGAAATATGCTCAAAACCTTCGTTCGACACACTTTCAATGCCATCAATTTACTTTACCTTTACCAAAATAACCTGTTGGTTAAACCCTAAATAACTGTGCGTAGGATGAAAATAATTTCAAATTCTGTTGAAAATTGGCCATTTTGCAAAAGGGAACTTAAAATAAAGAGGTAAAATTTTAATTAAAATACTTTCTTTGTGTTGTTTCCAATTAAAATCTACAATCTGTACAAAACTATTAGCGCTCGAGTGGATACCTTTTAATTATTTCGTAATTTTAATCAACGTTGTTCAGAATTGGAAAATTTATTGGAATACCTACTACCAACTAAATAATTTCACAATATTTCACTGAGGACGCTTTTTGAGAAGCTAATTGACGATCTGTTTTTCATTCCGTCATGAAATACGGCAAATTATGCATTGAGTTGGAATTCATAAGCTGTGTTTTGATGGTAAAATTCACTACTACATTGAAATGTTTAACAAGCATAATGCCCAGATTTAATTAATTAACGCATTCAGCGGAATCGAGATGCATACAAATAATTTGTTGGAGCATGTTCAATTGTTCACATTTGCATTAATACATATTCGCAGGCTACGCGACTGGCGGATAGGCTGTAGAATTCTAGCTAAACCTAATTAATACATAACACCACGCCTGTAATCCCCGAAGGGTAAGGCAGTGGTGTACCTATAGTACTCCCACATTTCACTAGTTATGTTTCAATCTCATGTAATAGTGGGCAAGCCTATTGGCATTAACCGCGCCCAAATCCAGACTCCGGGTTGCTACTGAGAAATTTCAGATGGAAAAACCCAATAATACCTTGCCCGACCCGGGAATCTTCCCCAGGACCTCATGTTCAGCAGTAGTGCTTGCGACCACTAGACCAACGAGGCAGTCGAGATTGTATCTAAAGTAGGTAAGTCTATATTTGGGTTACTTATAGGTACAGGCGATGACGGAGGTTTCGGGCGAAAACAATTTCGGGGCGGTATAATCTACCGTTTTGGCGATTTGAACTGGCTGGCCAGATCATGAGATCTGACGGTGCCAGACCTCTTCCTTTGAGGCTATTTAAAATCGAGCGTTTAGCAACACAAACCACAAAGCTTGCAAAACTTGAAAGCCAACATTGAACAAGAAATCACCAAATTGAGGGCAGATTAATTCAAAATTCCGTAAAACGAGCACAAAATGTGCATCAACTCAGGAGGTATGTCATCAGCTTTCCGTTAAAACAGGGCCCAATTGTTATCATTACTAAATGGCCACCTTGTACATGTTTTGTTGATATTATTATTTGTTCTTGTTCTTTGTTTTGTAATAACAATAACGTGTCTATAAAGTCAAACTCAACATTTCCTGTACCATTAAACACACTTGACGAAATACAAACGTGTTCATTCGTATTTATATTGCGGTAACAACCAAATCTCTTCGGTGAACCTATAATAATTCCTTTGTTGTATTGACTGAACAATTGAGTTGAGTGTATTACCGGCGGGAACCCATTCAAATTTCCAATAGATCAGATGGCGCCGCAACAAATTGCTATCTGGTCGTACCCAAATCGTATTTTCATTTCTGCGGCTCGAGACCCCTTTGTTCCATGCAAATCAATTTGGAATCAAGCTTATAGAGTTTATAGGATTTTTGAATGGAAAAGTATTTTGGAAGTTAAGGATTATGTGAGTACGTTTGTTGTTTACTTGTGCGACTTTTGTGTGTATCAATGAAATGATTCATTTGAATTTGAATGAAAGGCAGTTCAAAGATTATGCTAGGAAGGTTCATTTTCTAATTCATATTTTCCTTCCGTTTTTCTTATTTTAGTCATGAGAATACAGACGTAGGTCGAATTTATATTTTCTCTTCAACAAAACTCTTGGAAAAGGTTTTCTGGGAAACTATAATTTAGAGCATTAATTCTCTTCTTGACAACATTGCCTCGATTTAATAGGATTTTATTTTCTTGTAAAAAAAGGATTTTTCTATGTATTTCATTGAGAATGACTTCCTTTTAAATATGTGCAGTGCGGTTTGTTGCAACCTTCACAACCGTCAAGCAAATACATAGGACTCCTGGCCTCTTTTAATAAGCAAGGTGGCATATAATAAATAGCACTGTACAAAATAGCACTCTGTAAAATGGTCCTTGACAAATAGGTTGTGCTGCTGAAAAACTAAGCAAAAAAGATTTGATTACTGTTAGTAAGGAACAACATACTTCGCCGCCTTACATCCACTACCATAGACTCAGGTTCTTCCCACAACTAGGATAGTTATTTTTTACTCTGCTGGGATATGCCCATGGGTCTATATCCAGTGTGATATCGTTCCGCCGCGGAGATAACTCTCACCCTCTGTATAGACAACAGCTCACCCGCTTAAAGAGTCAAATCAGCTTCTAGAGACACACGTCCTCCTCGAAAGTAAACTCCAGAGCAGTGGTTGAGGATGCAAACGGCTGACAAACCTCTTCCCTCCTCACATACTTCATCTTTCGGGAAGAACATTACCTATTCCTGGACAAGAACTGCAATGACCAATAGGGAAAATTTAATATCTATAAACTAATTGCGGGCAAAGGTTGGCCAGAACTGGTTTAATGGGGTATTTTAACAAACCATCCCAAATACAGTGTGATTGTGGAATCCTGTGTAACCGTTCAGAGGATACGTCACATCTTCTTTTCTGCCAGTTATGCACGACTATTTGCCACGCTGCAGGGTTTAAATGCGGCAAACGACAGAGCTATACAGTCTGTGTACATTATAAATCGGACATCCAGAAAAAAGAAAAAGGAACAACTATGTTACAAGTAAAGAAGTAGAAAAAAGATGTTAAGTTCAACAATAATCTGAGCATGTTTAATTAGCCTTGAACCTTCTAAGCACGGTAATGGCGGTCTCGGATAGTAATTTCTAGACAGTAATCAACCCCTTGTGCATGGATATCCAAACTTTTCCCCAAACAACATTATACCACTTATCTTCGGTCATAATACTCAATCTGTTGGGACACAATATCCAATCTTAATCATTATTTGCCCTTATTTCCTGATAATTAACGTTGTAATCGAACTTATTGGCAATTCACTACAACGTTAAGTAAACACTCGAATGGCACTACAATATTCACAAAAGTACTAAGTGACGGTCTTTTCTCATGTTTTTGAATATTCTTCAGAATAACGTACGATAGTCATTTTTATTTTGTATTTATTATAACACAGGTAAGTACTCTACATATTGGTTAAATAATAAACACACTGTCACTGCAGATTTTTGTATTATAGCGTGTTAAACTTTCGACTTTCTTACTTCTCAGAACACCACCTGCTTCGATCCTGACACACCTACTCCTTTTGCCTCGTTTACGTTCATACACGCACGCCGGTTGCGAGTACTACGTACTTGATTTTTCTGAAGAACATCACCAATAAGGAAAAAAAAGATCGCTGAAAATTAATTTCACATTAACACACATTTCACTATCATATAATATGAAAATTTATTTCGAAATTCCACACCATTCACCGTCGAATTTTAACCACTATCAAACTGAAGTAATCCTTAACAGTCACCAATACCTATAAGCTTCTTATAAAACATTCAACACCTATAACTGCACAGAAATGTACTGTTGATTTGCCATCAAAAGCAATACAAAACAGCTAATTAACCGGAGCTCGGGGATGAATGGAGGTAATTTCAATAGAGAGATAGGTATATCTCGATGTCACACATGCTTAGCTTCAGCTCAAATATACAGCTCCATTTTCGTGCATTAATATTGATCACGTATTACGCTAAGTACTGAATGGTTTTAAAACTATCCTCAATATTGTTGTAGTTACTGAATAGATTATTAATGTAGGAGTTGATTTATTTAATTATTGTTTGTCTAGTTTTCATGTCTAAGCACTTCTGGTGATGGGTAGGAAATAATTTTCTTACTGGTCCTGATATTTTTTAAACAAATTTGGAGTAGAATACGCTATCAGTTATATTATGTAGATACTTAAAGGAGCAAAATGATACAATGCTCCCGATATTTTATCAAAGATCCTACCTAAAAATAGATATTGTTTGTACAGTGAAAGGAATTATCTTCATTCCATACTCTTATCATTAAATTATTTTCAGGACTATTGTTTCAGTTTAAATATAACACGGCTATAAAATGATGAATGGACTTTAAAGAATTCATACCACTGTTTTACACCAAAAATACTGTCTGTAAAAAAAGGAAATTAACATTTTAAGCTCTCCAGTGTTGTGGATTTTATTGTAAACAGAAATTAATGTGTTGTTCAATAAGTAAATGCACTGACTCGGAAATTCATTATTAATTTACTGTTATTGAAAGAAAATTAATTTATTTAACCCATGTTATGGCACACAATATTAAAATATCTACAATATATTAAACAACAACAAAAAAAAAACTGGAAATAGTATTGTTTGCCTCACGCCGCGGCTGCGCTAAATAGGCCCAGTACAGCATATTTACCAGCCAACTAGTGCCTGACGCTAGTTTTCAGCTGGACTTTATGCTAATGTGGACGTCCAGATGTAAATCAGGTTTATATTGTGAGAAATTAATTAAATAAAAAAATTATGTAACAAATAATTTTAACCTCTATTAGATATTTGTTTAAAAATAATTTATTATAGACAATATTATAAAGTGGTGTTTAAGAAAAGAAATAAAATGTTATGGTTGCACAAGAAACCATTATTATTATTTACTGACTACGGAGTCTGTCTGTTTAAAACACAAATCCTATACGATGAAATGTATTTATAATATTTATTCATACAATGCACAATGGTGCCGATTCCCTTGTTCACAAACTAAACTAAATTTAAGTTCAGTGCATCTTTTACTTTGTATTTCAATAAGAGAGACAGACGAGAGGACAGAAGATAAATTTTAGTTTAGTCCTGTCAAATTAATCAGAAACCCAACTACGACAAAAGTCAACTAAAAAGGTATAAACAAGACATCACAGTATCACACAAATAAAAAATCCGGAGTCACACATGTTAGCCTAAATCGAACAGATTACGTGTGACTAAAATTATATGTAAGTATACAGGGTTACTTGTAATTCGACGTATATCCGTTAGGAGCTGATAGGGGGGCCAGAATGCAACAAATTGAACACCCCCTATGTATGGCCGACATTCAATAGTTCTCGAGATATTTGAATTTTACGGGTTTTTCGATATTTACCCAAAATTTGACATTTAATTCCAAATAAAAAAAGAACTACATATTAAATGCGTACCATTAAAGAATGATATCGTAGCTGGCACTTCAATCAAGCTATGAACCTAATTAAAAGTACTTAATTCAACGAAATAATTAAAATTATGAGCGATTTAAGAATAATATCTTACCAATATTTTCATTTTACGCTTCAAAAATGTTGTTTCGTCAAAAAAATTACTATGACGTTAATCGTAAAAATAACTAAAACAACTTGCCTATTCTGTAAGCTTTCCAAAAAGGTATAAATGTTAAATTTAAGATACGTAATTCGTGGCATGGCATGTGTTTGAATCAGCGCGGGGACAGAAATCATCTGTGTTTTCAGTTTAGGATCATCCCTAAAACTACCGATTTTACTGGCGAATTTCTTCGTGATGGGTCGGAGTATGCGGGCTGTTTTATAACCGTTGAAGAACTTATATCGGCCACATGGGAACGCAATGGGAAACGTGAGTATTCATCGATCACAGTTATTATGTACTTATTTCTTGAATTGGAAGGTACATAATAACTGTGATCGATGAATACTCAAATGTCTGGACCTTTAAAATCAATACTTTATCTCTCCATAGGTGAAGTAGCTTTTATCAAGAACAGCTATTCAGTTCAGAACGTAATCCCAGTAGCGGCTTGGAAGCCTACGATCTCTGGTCGTTCTTCGCTGAGTAGTTGAATTTTCAGTGGCCTGGCGTTCTGCTTCGACAATTTGATGTTCTCCAGCTGGAGAACATTGTTCTGAAATACAACTAAAATTCTACAGATCTGCCTTGCCAGATCCAATCTTGATAAAAGCTACTTCACCTATGGATAAAGTATTGATTTTATAGGTCCAGACATTTGAGTATTCATCGATCACAGTTATTATGTACCTTCCGATACAAGAAATAAGTACATAATAACTGTGATCGATGAATACTCACGTTTCCCATTGCGTTCCCATGTGGCCGATATAAGTTCTTCAACGGTTATAAAACAGCCCGCATACTCCGACCCATCACGAAGAAATTCGCCAGTAAAATCGGTAGTTTTAGGGATGATCCTAAACTGAAAACACAGATGATTTCTGTCCCCGCGCTGATTCAAACACATGCCATGCCACGAATTACGTATCTTAAATTTAACTTTTATACCTTTTTGGAAAGCTTACAGAATAGGCAAGTTGTTTTAGTTATTTGTACGATTAACGTCATAGTAATTTTTTTGACTAGACAACATTTTTGAAGCGTATAATGAAAATATTGGTAAGATATTATTCTTAAATCGCTCATAATTTTAATTATTTCGTTGAATTAAGTACTTTTAATTAGGTTCATAGCTTGATTGAAGTGCCAGCTACGATATCATTATTTAATGGTACGCATTCAATATGTAGTTCTTTTTTTATTTGGAATTAAATGTCAAATTTTGGGTAAATATCGAAAAACCCGTAAAATTCAAATATCTCGAGAACTATTGAATTTCGGCCATACATAGGGGGTGTTCAATTTGTTGCATTCTGGCCCCCCTATCAGCTCCTAACGGATATACGTCGAATTACAAGTAACCCTGTATAAATTAAATAAACAGCAACATACCTAATTTCAAGGCATTTCCTAAAGTCAGAAGACACCTCATTAAACATAACCAAACCTAAGTAAACACTAGAACTGTCGAAGCCTTGGATAAGCTCGACTTATTAGTACAGCGGAATCGAATGTCAAAGTTAGCGCATCCCGAACTTAGTCTTAGATATACGAGTATTAAGACTGAAGTACCTACTTACCTATCTTGCATCGGTGCGGTGTAGGTAAGCACTCAGTTAAAGCTAATATAGTTTATTGAAGTGCCTGTATTAGCTTTTCAAGGTAATACTACTGAGCAACGGCTATTGTTGGTCTATGTTCATTTTAGTAATCTGTGAAATGTAGCAGGTAGGTATTACTTATGTGGTACCTACTGTAATGGAAAATGTAGTGGACTGTATATTTGCTGATTAGAATTACCAAGTCGCTGACAGAAGTAGGTACTTAATTTATTTGCAAAAGTGAAAAACAAACGTCATCTTGATTTTTTTTTAAACGTATAACCTTTAAGTCAGTTCACAACACCTACTTTAAAACACAAATGAATAAAAAAGTATTATTTTGATTCCAAGGTAATCTAGAAGGTCTTCTTTTCTGATACATAGGGTTTTTTTTTCGTACCTTATTTTGGGTCTTTGAGCAGCCGTATCTTTTCCCAAACATTGAAAATCCGTACAACAACTAAGTACCATTTAGATAAGAAGCTGTTGAAAAAACTCGAAAAAAGAAATGTGAAAGGTTTTTTCTCAATGTACCCTTTTACTTAAATAAATGAAAAGACGCATTTGTTCCTATTAGCGTTGTCCACGTCATAACAAACCGTCCCCGGTCTGACCCGGTACGATCCGGTCCGTGACTCGATTACAAAAGAATCGCTCGGACGTAAACGACAAAAGTTTTACCGTCGCACGGCTCAGAGGACATTTCTAGAAAGACTAGAAACTACTGAATTCACTCAGCCTGTTTGTCTGAGCATAAATGCTGGCTTTCATGTTTAGCAATGTTCTCGTTACATAAAATAAAACAATGGTCTTTATATCTTGTATTTATTGTTTCTGAGAACAAGCCTTTTGCTGATGGTCACTTTGTAAACTATCCTTGCGAAGTCAATAGATATTATTGTTTGTTTTTGTTTAGAAATAATTTGTTACGAACAAAGATTTTGTCTTTCATTTATTTATCTAGCTGCTAGGGGAATTTAATTATTGACCAACAGATATCCTACAGCGTATTTAAGTGGATTTACACACATATTATTATTAATTTCTTGGAAGGAGGAGGAGAGAAGAGAGAGAGAAAGAAAATAAGAAAGAAATAGGAGCTCGTGGCTAAGTAATAACAGTCGCACGGGACGATCCATCAGGTTAAGCTATGCTTTTCGGGGTTGGCCGATGGGTGACCATCTTTACATACCGAGACTCTTACGAGCCTCCGAAAGCACGTTAGGCCGTTGGTCCCGACTGTCATTCGTGTCTTCGACAGTCGTTATGGGTCGTCAGAAGCCTGAAAGTCTGACAACCAGTCTTACCAAGGAGTATTTTTGTACTACTCAGTTAGTGCATTGTGGAGGTCAGATAGGCAGTCGCTCCATGTAAAATACTGGTATTCAGCTGCATCCGGTTAACCTGGCAGCCGACCCCAACATAATCAAATCAAATCAAAATCAAAAGTCATTTATTCAAACTAGGCTCAGAATCAGCACTTTTCGAACGTCATAGTTGGGAAAAGGCTAGGCAGATTGATTGGCAGGAGGAGGAAAGGTTATTGAAAATTTTAAGGCTCAAACAGAATGTTGGAGGTTGTATTAAAAGCACAAATTACTGCTTACATCGCAGTACCAAATCTTAACACTGAAACTCCCTTTGACACGGCTTCGTATCTACTTAAACGTAATCAATATCCGCTCCCTCGACCACAGCCATCTCAATTACTTAGTAAGCCGTAATCACCTGAGTATTGGCTTAAGTACTAATCCTTGTGTTGAGGGATTAAGCAATACATGCATGCATGTGTTTAGGGACCGTTCATCTTCTAGTGAATTACTGAGACACCTTTCAGGTGTGACATGCCCCAGTGGACAATGCTATGTTTACGTAATGTTGGTATTGGACAGTCAAGTTCGCATATAGAAGAGGCGTGGAATGTGACCATCGGAGGGATCTAGAAAAGCATAAGTTTTTTTTTATCAGAGAGAAGGTTTAAAAATGAAACATGAAGTACGCTGTAGGAGAAAATTGTTAACGGTGGGGCGCGCACATCAAATTCTAACTTAACACTGCTGTGCTGCTGAGGAGTTTATTGCGCCACTTCTTCCCAGCTAAAGCACTAGGAAGTGGTGAAGGGTGGGTGTTATAGGGAACTTTCTTTGTAATTTTGACGTTCAAAGATGCTGATTCTCAGCCTAGCTTGAATATTTATTTAAAGAGACTTTTATTTAGATTTTTGTATTTTTAGAATAGAATATTCATTTATTTGCTTCTATTGGATTTATCCCCTAACACGTGTGACTTCGGATTTTTAATTTGTCTGTCTGAGATGACTTGTTTATACCTATTCAGTTGACTTTTTTGCCGTAGTTGGGTTTTAGTTTTTATAACTTTTATTTTTATTGATTCATTATGCTATAGCATTTTCTATAAGAAACAAGCCGTGCCCCTGATGACATTTCCCATTGGCAAAATAACGAACTTCCGCACAAACTTTCATTCCCTATTTAACCCATCTAGGTGATGAATTTTAAAAAATCCTCCATTATTTAGTGCTCACCTTCTACAAGGAACTCTTGTATAAAACTTCATGCAACTAGACCCAGCGGTTTAGGCTGTGCGTTGTCTGTCAGTGAATTTTGTAGCTTTCACAGACTACTTAGAGATATGGTAGTTTTAGTAGATTTTTATTAAGTCAAATAAAACGTAGGTACCATATTTTTTTCCTTTGGGAACGATTGTACTTCCAAAGAAAGTCGAACATGTACATAACCTTCGCATGTTGCATAACACGCTCTTTAATATGCGTTTTACGGTGTCGGGACACTAAGACCCTTGCCGTTTCCACTCTTATGTGCAAAGTAACATCAGACAAGCATCGTGTACGTTCAAGGGCTCTTTCAACAGCTTAAAGAGGTATAAAATCTGTTTGAGTCATTTGGTTCACGCCTCGTTCGCTGTTTGGGTTGTCGCAAGAGTGTTAAACAAGTGACAAATAAGTCTGACTTGAGCGTAGTTGAAAAACGATTTAATTAAACAAAAATTAAGTATCGATAAAATGTATTAAATCGATCATTTTTGTTTAATTAAGTCGATTCGATACTGCAGTATAAAAGAATCGTAAAATACAGTAAGAAAAAATGCGCGAAGCTAGTTGAGTCTAAGACAAAGCGTGGTTGTTCATGCCCTGAAACTCCTGACAAACCAATCCAGCGTTTACAAAAAACTATACAACAAACTGATTTCACCTTTATTTAAAAAAATTGCTAGTGGTGGCCATGCATAAAATAAATTGCCAAATTATTATGACATGCAATGAGCGTTATTTTAATTATTTTAACGATACAAGTAGGTACTTCAGGATGTACTTGATTTTATAAGTAATATTCATTTCGATATTGTGCGCCGTACAAAGTGGCTGAATGTATAAAGAACGGTAAACACTTCGGGGCAAGCCTTTGTGACACAATTCAATCAATATTTGGGTATAGATTTACTTTCGTACGTAAATAATCTATATTTATTATATAAAAATGAAATTCTGTTCGTTGGTAAGCGCATAACTTGAGAACGGCTAGACTGATTTGGCTATTTTTTATTATATAACGGGATTTTTGTTTGAATCAGCTAATCTATAGGTATGTAAATAAAAAATGAAATACTGTTCGTTGACGGCTGGACCGATTTGGCAATTTTTTTAGTGTTAAAATATTCGTAGTAGTCCGAATTAAAATTGTAAAATTAACGAAAAACTGAAACTCCATTTTCTTTGGGAATTTTGTGAATTATTTAAATTTGAACAGGCCAACGTTTGTCGGGTCAGCTAGTTTATAAAAAATATTAGTTTATAATAATAAATATCAATATCAATACAAAGGGGGATTTTATTTGTCTAGCATATCTTTTTTTAGAAGCCTTAACGTCATAATACATAGTTTTCCGACTGATAACACTATATATTTGCTTTTACAAACTTTTATTTGTATTTCGAGACACGCGCGCCGACTCCTTAGAGCATCGATCAATACATATGTAATGAATTGTGCCTCATTAATCGGGGTTTGATAGGTTAAACTTTCAATGTTTGTGTAGCCCTTCTGTTGAATTCTTCTTCTCATATTATTAGCCCAAAATACAGCTACGCGAATTGCACTCATTAAATATTGTAATGTTTATTCATGTTCTCTCATTTCAAATCACACAGCCTGTTGACTTATGAATAATTAGCATAGTTTTATTAAGAAAAACATTACTGAAGTCTTTTCTTAGTTAGTTTTAATCATGGTCTGGCAGTTTGAGTAATTTATGTGGCCTACCCAACTGTCCTTTCTTTAGTATTGTTCGCCAAATAGTTAAGCTCCTTAAGTTCTGAGTTGAGCTGCACGATTACTGACAAATGCGTGCTACTGACTGGACAGGTCCACTCAATCTCTGTGGTTCTTTACTGAAAAGACAATTTCAGACATCAATCTACATGGTCTGGGGTCTCTGGTCTACTGGGTCTTAACATGTTCTGAACAAGATTACTGTCTGCACTTTGCAAAGGAGACTGTGACCTCTGATTTTTTTTCGCCATTTCTTCTCATAGTATTCGATTTTTAAAATATTATTGACAATTTAAAAGATTATTGTAAAAATGTTTGAACAAACCTATTTACAGAAAATAAAATCATCTTATCATTTCATTTCACGGATATAGATGGGTATCTATATCCGTGTACTTTAGAAACATACGGAGGAATGTTTCCACACCTGACGACTCGAACACGGTACGTGGAGAGAAGTCGTTATCTTACGAAACAGATAGTTTGTTTTGCATAACTTGTACGTTTTCTACTTAGGTATGCACTTATATGGCTATTACCAAACAGACAACAGTCGTTCAACGCTATACATTATATCTTTTATAGTTTCTTCGAATGTTGAAACGAAGATGTTAGGCAATTTGAGCGCAGGCCACACTGGGAAGCTAAATTCAGGGATGTTGCGAATATTCGCATCCGCAACCGCAATCGCGGAGTTTCCGCATTTATTTAGACCTCCGCGTCCGCATCCGTATTAATCAATGTGGAGCTCATGCGGATGCAAATGTGGGTCGAAAAGGGTGAATATAAGTAAAATCATAATCAGAAAAATATAAATTATGATCATTTAAATCATCAATATAGCTCAATCGTCACATTTTCACGAAATCCTGTGTCCATCGAACACATAAAATTTCGAGAGCTATAGATTTTTAAATGATTATAATTTAGTAATTATTTTTTTATAATAGCCGCGTATTGAATTATGATAAACATACAAAGCAACAGCGCTTTCTTATTTATTTTTTTTTTTTTTTTTTTTTTTTTTTTTTTTTTTTTTTTTTTTTTTTTTTGGTGGGAAATCATCAAATAACTTCTCCCGCTCTGGGCGGAGCGGGAGGGCGTGTCAACAGCGCTGGAATTTGCAAAATACGTAACGAATTTTGTATTTTGCCTTGCCGCCTTGACAGATCCCTTAAAAACACTTGAGATCCGCGTCCGCGAATTTTAATAAATCACACCCAGGTCTTTTATCACATTTTTCGTGTTTTTCCAGATTTTCAGAGCTTTTTCCGGTTTGGTCCGCCAACTATGGACCGAAGTATGAAAAGTTGCGGCAGCTAAATGAACCAATCTTACTTCACTTAGTTTCCAATGTGGCCTGCGCTTTGTTCGTGTCGGCATTAATCGGCACAGCCGGGAGACAAATCTAATATAATATACCGGATGATTTATTTTACCGTCTCGAAAAAAAATGGGTATATTAGGTGAACGGAGTAGAAGCTTATGGGCTTAAGCTTACTAGTTTTTTTTTTCTTTTTTCTACAGCTTAGAAAAAATTGATCTATCATCAAAAAACGCTTCAAAGGAAATTAAAAAAAAAGAAAAATTGGTAAATAATATCGAATTTCAAATCATCCTATGTAAGTCGCGTATTATTTTAATTTCGATTTTTTTTAAACTAACTAACTAAAAAAAAACTACGTATGCCCTTTGCTACGTAGTTTTTACTAGTAGTCTAGTCTACTCCTTTCACCTATTATACGCATTTTTTTTCGAAACGGTAAAAAAAGTTATCCGTTACATTCGAGTTGGCTTTGTTATTCAACTAAAACTACCGAATCGAATATGCCCGAACCGGTGTGTTGGACGTAGTCGTCGCAGACTGGACAGTAAGCCCTGCTAAAACTTACTGACTGGGATACTTATACGAAAAGATCGAAAAAAAAATAGATTGAGAATTATTTCTTCTTCAAACATTATCATTAGCGGTACAAACTCGAATGCCTATGGAAATTGGTTTGAATGAAATCCTTATTGAATTTTGATTCTATGCAAACACGTTCCCAGAGAAAACCGCAAGCAAGCCTCCGTGTATGTTCATACGTTAAGTAAATTTCCATAGTACATCTGAATATTTGAATATGATAATAATACGGCTCAAACTCGCACAAATATCATCTTTAAACGAATTTCCAATAGAATTTCCCAATAAAATTTTGTATTGGAAAACGAGCGGTGGACACAGGAGCCCATATAAAATGGTTAGCATATGCTTGTAACGACAAAAAAGTTGCTGCAATAAATTTCTGTTACGACGCACAGTTAGTACGATATTTTGTTAAAGTTGGACTAGTTATTGAAATTTCGACCGTCTGGTGTAAGTTTGTAATGAGTAAATATTTCGAACGAACGGAAAATTGGTCCCGGAGCAATCGCTTGCTACAGAAATATTTACCCAAACCATAACCCAAACGATAAATATCTACTGGGGACTAAACGAACTCCAAATGTCTAAATTTCTCGACTATAATATTTTCCAAAAGTATTTTACTTGTTCCCAATTCAAATGTTAAAGTACCTAACTGCGGTGAGAACTACATTACCCTGATCTTCCTAGCTTTTTCCCAACTATGTTGGGGTCAGCGTCCAGTCTCGTCGGATGCAGCTAGATACCAGTATTTTACATGAAGCGACTGCCTATCTGACCTCCACAACCCAGTAATTGGGTAATACGATACCCGTCGTAGACCTGTAAGTCAGAACTTAGGGCTTCTAACTACCCGTAACGACTGTAAAATATCTACAGATGACAGCCGGGACCAACGACTTATTTATTTATTTATTTATTTAAACTTCTCGCACACAAAAAAGGTACAAAGGCGGAATTAATGCCTTAGGCATTCTCTACCAGTCAACCAAGGGTGGTGAAGAGATTAGATGGCAGGTGCTCTGTTACAGAGGAACAAAGAGAAAAAAGATAATATTTATAATTATTAACAATATATCTAAATGCATTATATAAATAAAAAAGGTAGGGTTGGACTTATAATACACATACATACATATTTACTACAATATATACCAATATAATATATATATATATTTATATATATATATATACGAAATCAAGGGAAAGAGGTGTTGAGATGACTCTACTCTATTTGTTTTGAAAATAACTCTGCAATTTCCGCTTAAATGCATACCGACTTGTGGCCGTCCTGATATCAAGAGGAAGCGCATTCCAAAGAAGAATGGACTGAATATGAAAGGAAGAATGAACAAAGTCACTTAACGTGCATTCTGAGGCACGGAGGGATATCGGTATATAACTACAATACACTACATACTGCATGCCACTGTTGGTACCTTATATTTTATGGGTAGGTATTGCTATTGGACTATCGTACACATTGGATTTTTTGTCGCCTGCGCCCGGCGTCAGCGTCAGAGGAAAATCAACGCCCGCACGGTGACAAGCTTTTACCCGCGGGTACGTTGGATGTGCTGAAATACTGCAGTGCCTTTTTTTTGGTACAGATATTTTTCGTTTTAGGTTTTGATAAAAGTTACTGTTTGGAGCCAGTGATGACCTCAAAGACCAATGATTAAAATTATGTTATACTTTAACTTAATATGCTTTAAAATTTCTTAAAGATATACAGGGTGTAATTTTAATCACCGTTTTCCTCTTAAGGGGTCATTGTACTCATCATTATGAACAACTTTTACTATGGGACCAAACCTGAAATCGTGAAAATAAAATCAGATGTTCCCTACATTTTGACGAGTCATGCGAACATAAATGTAGGGAACAGCTGATTTTTTTTTCACGATTTCAGGCTTGGTCCCATAGTAAAAGTTGTTCATAATGATGAGTACAATGACCCCTTAAGAGGAAAACGGTGATTAAAATTACACCCTGTATAGTGAGAGGCCAAAAAATCAAAAAGTCTTTAAATAAATATTTAGTACCGTCGGTAGCGTTCGCATCCTGTTCCTTCAAAGCTTTTCAATGTCATATCAAGTTTTCCCCGAATAAAAGGAAACACGTTTTAGTGACGTATTTTCTTTCAGTGAGCATAATAAGTAGGTATGGTAGGTAAGTAGTAAATAGGTAGGTATTTCTGAAATTTTTTGAATCATGAAAGGTCGACTAATGAGGTCTTGGGCTTGGGCATAGATATTATTACTTGAACAAACAGAAAACGTGGGCGATTTCTAAAAGGAAAACATCGTGACGAAACCCGGCAATGTTTCAGAACCAAAAAATCGAAGTCATTATTTGACATTTACCAACCCGCGCTGGGCCCGCGTGGTGGATTACGGCTCATTCCCTCTCACAGAGAGGCCTGTGTCCCAGCAGTGGGAACATTACAGGCAGATAATGCTACAAGAAAACGTGGGCGATTTGATTACTAAATAAATGCTGCGAAAAAGCACCATTTATTTTAATACATATCTACATACTACTAAAAACTTTTTCCAAAAAAAAACAACCGACTTCCAAAAAAACAAAGTGAAAAATAACTTTAATTTCGGAAGTCGGTGTCTTTGGTTTTTTTTTCGTTCTTTGCCACTGACTTCCGAAATTAAAGTTATTTTTCACTTTGTGTTTTTTTTTGGAAGTCGGTTGGTTTTGTTTGTAAAACGTTTTTATTTTTTACTTTTTAGTTTTGGTACATACCCTCCACAAATTCGAATATCACGACCTGCTATGTAAATAACAGTGACAGTAATAATATGTTAAAATATCATCCACATAGACTAAGTGGGAAAAATACGTATTATTGAAGCTAACTCAAAAAGTACCCAAGCAAAGTTAATAAAATTTATAAAATATGGGACCACCTTGAGAGCATACCGTTTCAAACAAAAAATAATTTTCAAAATCGGTCCACAATTGAAGGAGAAATCGGTGAACATACATTAAAAAAAAAACATACATACGCTACGAACATATTAGCTCCTCCTTTTTGAAAGTCGGTTAAAAATAAAATGACAAATGTCAGTTCGAAAGAAAATCTAATAAAGAAAACTGAAAACGTCAATATATTCGTTACATAGTTTGAAGTTCGCGATAAGGCACTTTGATCCTTGGGGTGTGAAGTAAGGACGCCTGAAGGGCGCATGTCATCCCTTTGAAAAGGGTGACACGGGTATGAAAACTCGTTGACTCGATCTTCAATTGCACTCGTCTTGAATTTAAGTGACCCTCAAGACTATTTGTTAGTGTAAATCAGGAGTTGAGGAATCTGGTGGACGCCAAGTTGTAAGTTGTAATATTACAGTTTCATTGTTAAAGTGGAATAGCAAAGTTATAGTGTCATGTAAGTTATATAATGGCAACTAAGTAATTAAGTAAGATTTATGACCACTTGTACCAAAAATCACTAAATACATTTAGCGAACATATTTAAAACATTATTCTGTCACTGTCACATCCAAACGAGATTGAGAGAAACATTAAGATGTTTTAAATTCGTTTAGCGCTAAACTTACTAAACACAGTAAGTTTTGGGTTAGGGCGAGACGCCTCAGAAATCCAGAAAAAACTTAAAGTCACGAAAAGCATTACTATGTTTTTTTACAAAATGAAAAGTCAAACTCTGATGTCCGTTTTTACATCATCTGTAGGACATTTCTCACTGAGACAATTTATGGATTTAGGTTGAAACCAGACTACTTAATATGACTCAACTTCAGTAACATTCGATTTGCGTTACATTGCCAGACAGACGGATTTTATTCAGTTGATTAAAACTTTGTTACGTGTGCGTGTTGCGTCGAGTGCGGCTAAAGCCTACGTGCTTGGTGTCATTAAACGGGAAGGCGGCAAAGGAATCATTTTGCGTCGTTTAAATGGTGCAAAACGTGACAGTAAATGAAACCGTTCACTATAATAAATTACTTGACGTCGCTCTGTGTAATATAAGTTTTAATACTTACGCCAATCTAGATTTAGTCTTACGGTACTTTAAGATAAAAAATACTTATTTTATTTTTGACAGTTATATTATCCTTACCTTATATTATCGAACCTTAAAATTATCTTTTAAAACTTTCCCGAGTGGCGACAATTTGGTGAATGTTCTACAACCGGCGCGGCGCTCCCTGGTCAGTTTGGCACGTCACATATTTGCGGACCAGCTATGTACACCACTGAGCCACTAACCATGACATTTACTATTCTAGTTCGTCCTGATATGAGAGAAAAAGAAGCTCGTCTCCTCTTGATTATAATTACCTGTAGGAAAAACAGTCAAACAATTTCTATTTTTCTTTTATACGGAACTGGGCACGAGGTTCCGCCTTCCTGAATAAGCTAAAGTTAGTTCAGAACTGTCTATAGATACTGGGCAAAGTTGGGTAACTACTGGCGGAGTACTTGCTCAGACAGTTTCGTTAGGATTACTAACAATAAGAACAGAACCCTTACAGTTTGGCTTGCATGGACTCGAATTTTGCCCTCTTATGAAGCTATCGGTTGTAGATTTAGTTTGAGTAAATATTCGGGTACTTACCTACTGATCTTGTGTGGTACTGTGGTCTGTATGAAATTAGGTAACAGCCTGTATTAAATATCCACTGTGGAACATGGCGACTTAGTCTATTCATAATTTAAGATGGTTCAGGCACAACAAACTACGGTAAGGGCCTATACACACAGCGTTTTTTTACATGCCGTCGGCGCACGTGTACGCCCTGCAAACACAACTAGCGCTGCTTTATAAAAAAAAAGACGAAAATGCGCCACGGTTGCGTACATAACGCATGTTACGTGGAACGCGCGAATAAAAACACCGGATGCTTTAAGGTGCATTTATTACCTATTACTTATTGAGTTAGTACGTTA
Source organism: Eupsilia transversa (assembly GCA_914767815.1). Taxonomy (NCBI): domain Eukaryota; kingdom Metazoa; phylum Arthropoda; class Insecta; order Lepidoptera; family Noctuidae; genus Eupsilia; species Eupsilia transversa. The sequence goes on from OU611880.1 coordinate 8,927,515, forward strand.
GTAGTAATTGTTGTTGTGTTGTAATATTTTCATTAAAAAAACTTAGCTGATAATTAATAAAAACTCGTTTCATAAAATGCTAGTTGACCCGACTTGTCATTATTATTACCCACTCGGAAAAAAAACTACAGTAAACTCAGATAAATTATAAATTATAAAATTAAACTGAATATAACGGTCAGATGAAAATACTTCATTGAAATGAACGTAACATTACAATAATGGATTATCCGGTACTTATTTATATGTCAAAATATTCTATTCATGACGCCTTTATTTCGCATATTGTTGTCAATGACAATACAAAAGCTAATGCACCATGTAAACAGTACACATTTATATGCAATATTTCGTGTAATAAACCAATTAAATAATACTGTATCTGTTCTAGTAATTTTATTGAGAGATTTAAACTTCACACCCCCAACCCTTCGGGAAAACACGGCGTGATGTAGGTAATGTTATTTATTAATTGAACTTCAATAACAGTTTTTATACAACAGAACCTTTTTTATTCAGATAATTTTCTCTTTAACTAACAGGCTGTTTGGTAAGTTGTAGAGAATACTTAAGGGGGATAACTTTTTCTTATATATACCTAAAGATTAAATGTAGGTTCTTAGGTAGATGCCACGCCGTCCAATGACAGATTCAATTTCAGCTATAAATGCGAAACGGACTTTTAACAAACAAATGCAATAAAAGATAAAAGGGGAAAAACGGAAAACTAATGGGGAGGACACACGGCATCAAGATATCTTTATATAACTGACCTGCATGCGGTGTAAATGTACTTACCTTAATTAAGGCTGCTACTGACTGTTGAACCTCCTGTTACGATTTAATCCAATTATGTCTTCAGCATAACTTGAATCTAACTACTAATAAAGCTCTTCTGGATCTATTCGAATATAATTGGCAATTGAAATCAAATATCAAATTCCCGGTATCGGCCAGAATCTCACTTTACGAAAATTCAAATCCGCATGTTTACTCATTAATTGAGTGAGCCCCTAATTAACCAGCGCGTTTATTGGCCAATGGCATTGTTCTACGTCAGTGAGGTGACACCTAATCTCGGCCGGATATTCGGGCCTTCCAAAATCCGTCACTCGCATCACCGAACCTCATTTTGTATCATCGGTAACGTTAAATTATATTGTATACCTATGTATATAATGTCCTTTGTTACTCCCTGCTATCCTATTTAAGGGGAAATGACGGGATTTTTAAAGCCCCGATAAATTTTGCTAGGCCGCCATTTAGAATATTTCGGATTTAGTAGTCAATACAAAGGTTTATTACAAATGCCATCGCGTAGGTATTTTTTTTATGTTGATTTGTTTAGAATTTTATTGAAGAACGGAAGTTATAATGATTTATGATTTTTTTCCAGCCATTTGTTGGCTTCTGATCGCTCACTATATTGTGTGACTGATGTTTTTGTTAAATTATAACTAAGGAGTATTAAAACTGACACCAGCCAATATTCTTCAGCTCCTTTTCTCTTGTAACATTAGCAACTTATGTATACTAGAGCCATGAGCCGTGGTAAAAATATTAGCCAAGTGATAGCGAGGCTGACTGCCCAGGGCACGCCGGGAACCCTTAAACCGTGCCAATTAATCAATAGGTATTTTAAGCCAGGAGCATAGTATAAATAAGTAACAGTAATATATCTTCATAGAAAATGACCAAAAAGACGCGCTTCGCAATCTCGGTGTTTATCAGTAGGTACGCAACAATATATAGTTCGCGACAGTTACGCACGGACGCAGAAGGTTTATCTACCGAGCGGCTGTAGGTTATTATTTCAAGGTCACTGCCGAGATATAATACTGTTACTTAGTTATACTGTGCCAGGGGTAAACAACTAATAATCCACTTACGTACCTTCCGACAACACGGCGCGCTCGTGTGGTCACTAAAACAAGTCACAAAAAGTAAAACTACCCACAAACGTAGGTATAGCGACGAAGTAGCAATTACGTGAACAGGAAAAGTGGAATACACAGCTTATTTGTTCCAATATTGATGTTTTGCTTGTGTAAATACTATTTCTAGGGATTAATAGATAGTACTTTTCGTGATATTTCATTATAATTTTAGTGTTTGTGAGCTTTAACGATTTTCTTTATGAAAACCACAAAATGAGATTTACCTATTTTATTAATTAAACTACCCGTAACAAGAATAAATATACGTATACAGTATTATATTTTATTCTATTGTAAAGTACCCAGGTGCTTGAATAAAAATTATTTTTTTAAATCAAATTTTTTGAACAAACTGTTAGGTATTTTAAATAAAAATTGAGTGTAGGAACCATTACATTATAAGTATGTACTTTTATTTCCAATTTGTGCTTTCGTATATTGTTTTGACTTTCAATTTATTGTTCAATATTGGAACATAATAATTGAAAGTCAGAATTTATTCGGTTTGTACCTTTTGTAGCCCTAAAACCTGTCAGAAAAACCTAATTATGTAAATTTCAAGTTACGATTTGTTAAAAAGAATGTTAGAAAACATTTTATCAAACATTGTTTCATTGTCATCGAAAAAACATAATTAACCTCAAACTAAAATACAAACTTTTTTCATACAACAATTTATTTCTTCGTCCTCGTTACTACCCACACTTGTGTTCCGCCGCTGGCTCATGAAAGATTTCCGTTTGAATAAAGCTTATCTTTTCGCGAGTGATGAATGTGATTTTCAGGTCCACCATTCACCATCGTCATCAGCCGAAAAGGTGGACGCTTTAACGGCTAGCGCTGTCGCAGACTTAGGGCTGATTTCACCAATGAAACTGAACGCGTTCAGCACATCTAATCTGCGTTCACGAGGTGTCAATGTGTCAGCATTCTACAAAAATGATGACACTGACACCTCTTGAACGCGGTTTGGATGTGCTGGACGGCGGCGGCGTTCAGTTTCAATGATAAAATCCGCCCGCCCAGAACAGGTATTATTACTGTTGTCAATATTGGACCTGCCTCGAACGCGGGGTATAAACGTAACGTAAATTCAAACGATTTAAAAATTAAAAACATCTACTAGTTTCAGTTAACATTTCCTTACTTACTTTGAAGACTTTGTTCAAATCTTTGAGTGATAAAAAAATATTTATCGCAATGTAAACCCAAATGCTATACCTACTTAAATAGGGCATTATTATTAGGTTTAAGATTCATAAATCGTTCGAATTCACGTTACGCTTACGTCGCGCATTCGTGCTAGAGCGTCATAAAATAATTTAGTTACGCATATCAGATTACAAACGTGTGATAAATCCCCTGGTCTTCCCAGAGTACATACAAACTTTCAATTTATCGTAATTGTAAGGTCTAGTACGCACTGCCATGCGTTTTTTTACCGCAAAATCTGTGAAGTATTGCGATGATAAAAACTCATGCAGTTAATATAAGTGGGCCTCCCGCTGCTAATTTAGGGTGACTCCATCGTTAGTATTTTGTATTGCAAAGAGATATTAGGAAGTATACCGTGCACAGCAGTGACGCCTCGAGGCACCGACCAAGCCAAAAATAGACCATAATAGGCCTTAAACAGCAGTGAAAAAAACGCCTCGAGGCACCGACCAAGCCAAAAATAGACCATAATAGGCCTTAAGGCCGACGAGGGATGCAAGCAAACCTGTTTGGGTACGAAACACGTAATTTTTTGTCATCGCCAGTGCGCGGACCCGAGACAGCGTTTGGTATACCGTACTTTCACCGCACCGTAGTGCGCGCTAGCCCTAAAATAACTGTATTTAAAACTTTTACAATAAACCGCAACCCGCATACCAACTAAAATAACATAAAAGGAACAACATTAACAAAATCCAACCAAACCACACAACTAAAACTAACCTTCAAATAATTCAAAAGATAAACCTAAAGAGGCTCTTGAAAGGCTTCAAATGTTGGTTTTAACGTATCGTAACAGTGTAATCTCATTTGAGATAGCAAAACCACGTTACAAAGTAATTTTAATCCGTTGAGTACCGTAATGTATGAATAGGAGCCCGTTTATGATGCTTGATAAATCTTCATTATGTCTCGTTGTTCGGTTGGTGATAAAACTGGACGTGATTGTTGTTACAATGTTGGTAGCTTTGCTGGTATTCGAGATTGTGGGAAACACTTAAAACTAGGGGGTTGGGCATAAAACGACTAAAAGTTATAAATTGTATGCTTTTATTATTTTAAAATAATTTTAGCTGTTACACTAGAGATTTTGTTTAAACTGTTGTACAACTAGATTAAGGGCGAATTTCACCAATAAAAACTGAACGCGATCAGCATATAAACCACGTTTAAGAGCTGTCAGTGTCTTATTTTCTTTGGAATATTGACGCTGACAGCTCATGAACTCGGTTTAGATGTGCTGATCGCGTTCAGTTTCATTGGTGAAATTAGCAGTTAGCCACTGAAGATCATCTAGATTAATCGTAACTGGGTAAGCTTGTAGATAAACATGATCAGCATCATTCCCCTGCCCTAATCCCAATTTATTTGGGATCGACGCAACATGTATTTTCTAAGGTATGAGGAACAGGGTGTAAAGTTCACTCATCCTCTATAGAAAATGGAGGATCCTCCGACCAGGCGGGTGTTGTGTCTGGTGTGCAACTGCGCGACGATTGATGTTGGGACGTTGTATATATTCTCGTCACGAAGTAAACTCTGCTTGCGTGATGCAGCATTTTGCGTAACGTCAGTGTAATGCGTAGTGACCTCATCCCGGTAGTCATCCCCTTTCCAACCATAGGTAGCAGTTATACGAAAGAAAATATTTTTTGGGTTGAACGATCTTTCATTAATTACATCCAAATAGACCGATTTGACAAACATATTTTCACACTATGAAATACCACGTATGTTTTCAGCATTTTGATCAGTTAGCTAGGCAATAAAAGAGAATTGCATTACAGTAAAAGGTTACTAAAAAGAGATTTTAATAAAAACCCTCATCAAATTTAATAATTTATGGCCACATAAAACATGAACGAATGACGTTCTTATAGAGATGGAACGAAATTTCAGTATAAAATTTAATTAAAGTAAAAATCCGTGTAGGTATTTCATTTCAGTATAAAGTCTATCATGATGAAAAATGCTGTCAAGAGTCATTAAAAGATTAAAAATCCTAATGCGTGAAATGAACGCACATTTAATCCATTCCAACGTTCCAAGACCTAACTACCTTATAAACAGGGCCTTATACCAAATGAACAATAAATAGTAACAATTCTGTGCTATACATATATAACACATGAACAAAGTGTTTTTATCAATTATCAGACCCTAAGAAAGTGCTACGAAATTGTGTAAAAGTGCAAATTGACACTATCCTTAGTTATAACATAATCTATCTCGTAAAATATTAAGTTAGAATTAAATTACTTATTAGTCTATTAGGCTAGATTGTAATCAATTACTAAGAACTTTAGTTCTTATTAATAAGGAAAAAAAATTAAAAATAATATCAAAATCAAAATCAAAATATTTTATTTCACATAAACCTACATGGGCACTTATGAAACGTCAGAATCTAGGTGCACGGTTCCAATTGGTCGTTTCCTATGGAGAAGAGCCGGCAAGAAACTCCACGGTTACTCTTTTAAAAATAAATGGGTTTTACAATGCTTTAAAAAATGTACAGTTTGAATAGGTATGCGAGGACAGCGTAGGCCTGTCAACAAGATACTTAAAAAAATAGAAAATAGTCTGCAAATCGACAGTCTGTTGTGCCTACAACGTTCTCACATTCACAAAATATAAAGGAATCTATATAAAGGTCGAATAAAATAATAAAAACCAATTTAACCCAAATGGTTGTCACTACAACTTTAACCAATCCGAATGAGAACCCTACTTTAAAATGAAATTTGAATTGTAGGCATATAATGTCAAATAATGAAACTACATGTCAAGTAGTACCTAAATATCAAACTGTGTTACCAGATTTTATTTTCTTATGGGTAGGTATTTTAGAGGAGAAGAACGAGGAGTGTTATGGCGGCCTTCTTACGACAGCAACCACACGGTTGACGTCACCATATTTAGGCGTCCTACATAATTGTTCGGATCGGCATTGGTCCTCGCAGCCGGGCGCCAAAATATAATATAATATGTAGTAGAATATAACATTCGGGTCGGCTTTCAATCAATCAGTAAATCAATTTAGCCTATCGCAGTTCACTGAAAGAGAAATGCGCTTTTTGGCATTACAACACTATAACTACGAAACAGAACGAATTTTGATGCGGTTTTTATTATTATTTAGAGTGTATGACAATAATAATTGACTAATAAAAATATTTACTGATAAAAATGAAAAAAATTTAAGAAATTGATCAAATTGACAAAATTGATAAAAATGTACAGCCGGCGGGCGTTAAAGATAAAGATAAATTCATTTGTTATGTCGACTGGTGCAGCATACAATGAGATATATTATCAAATATATAAAAATAAAATACAATAATTAATTGTAAATGTTTAGGTATATAAAATAAATATAATAATAAAAATGGAAACATTCCGTTCAGTCGGCATGGACTCGCGCGCTGCCGGCTTAGAGTAATCTGTGCGCGAAGCTATTAAAAACTATTTACTTTTGTTCTCCAATAGGTAAATGATTCTCATAATTGTGTATACCGAGCTGCATGCCTTACTCGGCTTTGCTGTTCAACAAATACTGCCAAATCGAACGTGCACCCGAACAAGTGTGCACCACTCCTAAATATCTTTGTGGAAATGAATCAGAGCAGGGCCAAAGGATCCTTTGGCACATCCCGAATGATAATTACCATGGCCTAAAGCCAATATCGCTTGACTTTTCGTAAATGATTAGTGTTCCGTACGCCCGAATGAAAAAACGGAACCCTTAAAATCCTATAACGGTTCCGTGTATCTCTCCGTCCGTTTGTCTGTCTGTCTATCCGTCTGTCACAGCCAATTTGCTCCGGATCTAATGGACCGATTAAGATAAAATTTGGTATAAATATAAATTTTTGTGATAAACCAGTTACGTAGACGTATCAAAAAAGCCTTCATGGAAACCAGTTACGAAACTCCGGTTTCCTTGACGGCCGAAGCGATCCAAACACTGAAGTGTAACGTAAATAAATGAATTTTGAATATAATATATTATTATCACACTTTTGGGGGACAAATTAATAAAAAAAAGTTGTACAAACTGTACCGTGTGACACATTAAATGTTACTGTGAGAATCTCAAATATACAGGGTTACTTGTAATTCGACATATATCCGCCAGGAGCTGATATACGGGCCATCGGGGCCAGGATGCAACAAATTGAACGCCCCATATGTATGGCCGAAATTCAATAGTTTTCGAGATATTTGAATTTTACGGGTTTTTCGATATTTACCCAAAACTTGACATTTAATTCCAAATAATAAAAAAACTACATATTGAATGCGCACCATTAAAGAATGATATCATAGCTGGCACTTCAATCAAGCTATGAACCTAATTAAAAGTACTTAATTCAACTAAATAATTAAAATTATTAGCGATTTAAGAATAAATATCTTACCAACCTTTTCATTTTACGCTTCAAAAATGTTGTCTCGTCAAAAAAAATACTATAACGTTAATCGTACAAATAACTAAAACAACTTGCCTATTCTGTAAGCTTTCCAAAAAGGTATAAAAGTTAAATTTAAGATACGTAATTCGTGGCATGGGATGTGTTTGAATCAGCGCGGGGACAGATAAATCTGTGTTTTCAGTTTAGGAAATCCCCTAAAACTACCGATTTTACTGGCAAAATTCTTCGTGATGGGTCGGGGTGTGCGGGCTGTTTTATAACCGTTGTAGAACTTATATCGGCCACATGGGAAGGCAATGGGAAACGTGAATATTCATCGATCACAGTTATTATGTACTTATTTCTTGTATTGAGAGGTACATAATAACTGTGATCTATGAATACTCAAATGTCGGGACCTTTAAAATCAATACTTTATCTCTCCATAGGTGAAGTAGCTTTTATCAAGATTGGATCTGGCAAGGTAGATCTGTAGAATTTTAGTTGTATTTCAGAACAATGTTCTCCAGCTGGAGAACATCAAATAGTCGAAGCAGAACGTCAGGCCACTGAAAATTCAACTACTCAGCGAAGAACGACGAGAGATCGTAGGCTTCCGAGCCGCTACTGGGATTACGTTCTGAACAACTGAATAGCTGTTCTCTTTTAGTAGGTACTCCCAATCCCTCGAAAGTTACTAAGGAAGGGGACGCTAGCGCAGCAGACGCCGTTTACCCCGCCCGCACACCCCGGACCATCACGAAGAATTTCGCCAGTAAAATCGGTAGTTTTAGGGGATTTCCTAAACTGAAAACACAGATGATTTCTGTTCCCGCGCTTATTCAAACACATGCCATGCCACGAATTACGTATCTTAAATTGAACTTTTATACCTTTGTGGAAAGCTTACAGAATAGGCAAGTTGTTTTAGTTATTTGTACGATTAACGTCATAGTAATTTTTTTGACGAGACAACATTTTTGAAGAGTAAAATGAAAATATTAGTAAGATATTTTTCTTAAATCGCTCATAATTTTAATTATTTCGTTGAATTAAGTACTTTTAATTAGGTTCATAGCTTGATTGAAGTGCCAGCTACGATATCATTATTTAATGGTACGCATTCAATATGTAGTTTTTTTTTAATTTGGAGTTAAATGTCAAATTTTGGGTAAATATCGAAAAACCCGTAAAATTCAAATATGTCGAAAACTATTGAATTTCGGCCATACATATGGGGTGTTCAATTTGTTGCATTCTGGCCCCCCTTTCAGCTCCTGACGGATATACGTCGAATTACAAGTAACCCTGTATATATATATTTTTTTTTATCTTTCTCTCGCCTACAGAATAATCAAAAAATGACATGAAAATTCCGTTCATCCCTATATAAATTTCGCGGTGTGTGAAAGTGGAATGAAACAAAATTAATGCTTCACACGAGTGAAGCATCCGATAACATCAGTAAATTGAAATTCTGTCAATATAGTCGATTTTCTAGTTCCTAGAATACATTAATGAAAACGTTCAGTGAATTGATTGTAGTGTAGAGCTTTTGAATGACGTTTGAATGTTCATTTATTAGGGCATGGGCAGTTACGATCTGAATTGAATTCATAGAATTGATATTATTCAATACCACCCTGCTTCGCAAGGTTTTTACGACTTGACAAAACATCGAGATTTATTTAAATAATATAAGTTTAATATCAACGTATTATACTTAGAAATAATATATACTTTCCCGAATAAATTGTCCAAATAATGATGAAAACCACATCCAAGTCAATTGCGTAGTTTAGAAAAACAATGCGGTCACACATGTCATACAGACACAAAAAGCGACTTTAATTTATAATATCTGATAGATGTAAACTGAACAGTGATATGACGGTCTTCAAACCAGAATAAAGTCAAAACAACCTAGTTATTTTGAATCTACAAGAAAATTCAATGAAAAAAAAACGAACAACGTTATTTACTTTGAGCACCAGTCTTATAATAGCAGGTTCTCTTATTACGGCGAGGGTGACTGTAATGACCACGAGTAAATGACAGTGCCGATTCTATTACAGACGGTGATCCCATTACTTCGCGTAATGAGCATGTAACTTAGTTAGAACAGCATAGTTTTATTTGATTCGATTAACGCCTTGGTTTTAGCAGCTTAATTTAGTTTGTAAGACAAGGTTATTATAGGTACACGTATCTTACCAGTTTGTTTTTTTTTATAAGTAACTTGTAAAGGTCCAGGGCTAAAATTATCATAACTACACTCACTATACCACGTCGATTGATAGAAAATGAGATCAGCCGACGTCAACCGATAGCCGACTCCAATCCGCCCACATAAGTCGATTCATGACATTGATCGACATTTGTCGAGTTGTAAATTCATTTTTTTTGTAATTTCTTAAACTAACAACCCAACGAAAGCGGCTTTTTTTTTCTTAACGCTTTTATTTTATTTATTTTAAAAATGATCCTGATATTGTTTTTACAAGCAAATTAATGATACGTGTTTTACTAGTGAAGAAATTTCAATTCGCTACAATAGGTACTGATGCGTACGATGTATGAGTCGATGTTTATACAAACAAAATGAGTTCATTACTCTAAACATGACAATACTCTAATACGATAGTTGTTTATCCAAACAACAACTATAGCCGCCCACCCATAGCGCCCACCCCATACCAGACAACTAAGATAGCAAATTATTTTGCATTGTTACGATGGTCACCAATCTACCAACGTATTTTTTTACTCGACCTGGACGCTTTAACAGGATGGTGTCACGATGCTGGCTTAGTGCTTAATGCAAGTAAAACTAAACTTCTGGTTATTAAATCTCCATACATTAAAAAATTGCCCTTACGGAACTTAATAGCCCATGACCATGACTGCTTGCATACGGTTAATGCGATTAATTGTAACTGTCCTCAAATAGATGTTGTCAGTAAACAAACATATCTTGGAGTAATTATAGACGATAAGTTTAATTGGAGTTATCACATAGAACGTGTTTGCGATAAACTTCGGCAATTTCTCGCTATTATGACCATATTAAAAAACCGCCTGCCCTTCAAAGTGAAGATAATGCTTTATTTCGCAATGGCTGACTCTTACATCCAGTATGGCCTAAGCAGTTATGGTCGTACCTATAAAACTTACCTTGATAGTATTTTTAAACTTCAACTTCGTATTTTAAAAACAATAGTATCTCCTAAAATTAGAAACGAACTTTACGACAATATAAATGGCCTCTTTAAACACTGTAATGTCTTACCAGTTCATATACAATTAAATTTTTTGTTATTGAAAGAACAATTTTTCAATGAATCCTTGAGAAATAAAATCGAGCATCCTGTATGCACACGGGCAGTTTCTGAGAATAGGCTTCGTACACAGCCCGCCAACAATACGTATGGCGAGCGAACTACCGGATATATTATACCGAGACTTATAAACAGTCTACCCTCAGAAATAAATAAATGTATTACACCTAAAAATATAAAATGTAAACTTAGGCAATATTACTTAAGTATTTTAAAGGAATGATTGTTTTGTAACAACTTAATGACCTAAATATTTTATTAATTGTATAGTTTGATAATGAGATAGACTCACGATAGCATAAGTTTAAACCTTAGTGGTTTTTTATTGCTATCTATTATTTAATCCTGTGTTCTTTGTATATATGATAATTAAATAAAAAAAAAAAATAAAAAAAAAGTAATTCCATTTTTCATTAACTATATAAGGTGCTATAAAAATATCTGCCACGGCTTTAATGAGAGGTAGTATTGTGTTTAAAGATAACAATAGTGAAGAAATTTCGTACCCCGGCACAGTTAAATCAATTTGAGAAAATAAAGTAGTTAAATAAACATTGACTCTACTCTGCATAACGTGGTTCACAAATTACGCGCGAAGTGCACTTCGTCAATGAAAACAACTGCTATCTCTTTCCATCTGTTCTGTGAATGAAAACTGAAATCAGCTGACTAGTTCGTCACTTGCAAATTTATAAGTACAATTTTTTGTATGAAAAAAAAAATGACACATGATCAATCATTTATCTTTACTATTGTAATCTATAAACACAATACTATCTCCCATTGCAGCCGTGGCAGATATTTTTATAGCACCTTATATACTATCTATACATAATATTATAAGTTAAAGTCGTTTTTTAGAGTTCCGTAGTCAACAAGGAAACCTTGTAGTTTCGCCATGTCCGTCTGTCTGTCTGTTTGTCTGTCCCCGGCTTAGCGCAGAGACTGTTAGTAGTAGAAAACTGTAATTTGGCATGAGTATACATATTAATTACGCCGACCAAGTGGTAAAACAAAAAACTGTAATTTGGCATGAGTATACATATTAATTACGCCGACCAAGTGGTAAAACAAAATCATGAAAAATATTTTTTTTTTAGGGTATCTCCCCTACGCGTAAAGTGGGGATATATTTTTTTTTTTCGTCTATCCCATGGTGTGGGTTGTCTTTGGAAAGGTCGTTTAAAAATATTGCGAGTTTGTTAAAACCATTTTTGGATTGAAGGATCCGTTTGCGAAATATTAAACTTTAAAGTGCTAATTTTTGTTAGACTTGGCAGGGGGGGCCCTGCCAGCTAAATGGTTACCTTCTGGATATGTGGAAAAATTCACAGCAGTAGTATTTATAACGAAATTAAGGCTCTTTACTGATGAAACCTCAAATGCCAATCACTAATAAAGGTACCCCAGCTATAAAGTCTTCAATGCAAACTTCTACCACAATCCCACAAGAACTTTCTCACAAAACAATAGAAAACTTCGTTCTAACTCCACAATGATTAAAACAAATGTTAGTGTAAGAAGTAATTTAACCAAATCCGGCAACATTCAAGCAAGTTAGGCACCGCATTAAGTCAATGGCTCCAAATCATTAGTTCTGGAATTGCGGCGCTATCGTCTCAACGTTTTCCATTATCTTGCACGTCGTGAGCAGTAGGTACTCTTACAACTGTAGTGTTAATTAGTAAAGTTGTTTCGTACATTCCTGTAGGCTGTGAACGAGGGTAGGATCGACTGTAGAGGTTTATTACGTAGTGCTTTGTATGAGCCCAAAATTAGAAATAATTATTTTCGATTATCATAATCTGAAGGCTGAGAATCAGCACTTGTCGAACGTCAAAATTACATAAGACAGTTCCCAGTCCACTAGTGCTTTAGTTGGGAAGAAGAAGTGGCACAGCTGTCTTCAGTTGAAAAAAGAAATATTCTATACACTTGTACGCAAAATCATTTACCTTACGCAACACAAAACATATAGTAGTAACATACAGCAGTAGTAAACATACATATTTTAAAAAAAACTATGCTGAAATCGATTAACTTAATGAGAGTTATGTCATAGTGCGTCTTTGGACCAAAAATGTTAAAGATCGGTTTGAAAAGAAAAAAATCGTGGGTGCGTTTATAAATCTCTCAAGCAAAATAAATGCCCTGACCCCAGCCAGCAATTTTTTCCGTGTGTGGATCGAACCTCCGATCCGTAATGCAGGAGAGCCACTCACTCAGCCGCATTTATTGTACAGCGAAACGTGTTATGGAAAAATTATCGCTGTTACTCTGCTGAGAATAAGTTAGTAGTTTAACACATTTTCATCATCAACCTATAAACCTATTTCAATTTAGGTGACATATAAAAAATCAAGAAATTGGTGAGCCCGAAACCCTACCCTAGTTAATTATTTTCCGAGTTAACAATTCTCAAGTTAGTTTTCGTACTCAAACTGTTGTCAATAATTAATGGGGACAAACTGGTCCTTCCCAAAACTGAACACCTTCATCAATAAACTAAGACAACTCTAATTTAATTTATGTTACACTGTCTAACTTTTACACAGTAACAAAACAGTAATGTGTTCATGAATAAGTTTATAAATAAATAATAATTACTCTACGAATTAAAATGCAAAGTATTTTGTACCACACGTTGTCATAATTCCCGTGTAATCCTGATTCCCGACATGATCCACATTTTAATGAAATTTTAAAGGCAGTTATTGCAATAAAATTAATATTAATATTAACGGAATATTGATATCAAAATATCGAGTTTGCCGTATTCGTCGCTAAAACGTTGATTTTGGTTAGGTAGAACTTTGTTCTGTTTAACTTCATACCTGAAAGGCCACTAGCTTTTCAACGCGGTTTCTGCTGTTAATATACAGAGTGGCGATTAGGTTATCACATTAAATAGTACAGCGGTTATTACAAGTTGTTATCAGTAAAATACTAAAATAAACAATTTTACAAAACATTTAAAACTGAATTTTTCAAACTAAATAAATAGCGTTAAAGTTGGCACGAAGTAAACTACCCTTTATATTATGGCATTAGTCACGCGCGGGGCGTTGGTATCAACAATTCAACACAAACTTTATGGTATTGTTACCAAATAATCACAAATTAAGTATAATGTTGTTAAATACTGAAACGAAAAAAAGGTCTTGTGTTTGTTTAAAATACGTAATGTAGATTAAGTGGTTTCAATTAATGTGATAACCTATTCGCCACACTATACAAAAATTCACGCCTGTTCTCATGGGGGCACGCAGAACCTACGGAACACTACTTCCTACTATCCTTACATAATTCCTTTTGCTAATGTGTCAAAAATACTGTCAATTTACCAACATTTTTGACAAGTTTGACAGATTGAGACTTGAATTTGAACGTTTTTTAAGTATGAGAATTGGCCTTCAGGTCAAACACGCTCACCTTGAGTGCGAGTAGAATCTATCTTTCTGAAGAACATCACCAATAAACAAGTTGGGGGATAATATCCCTCACATTCATTTAAAACGGCTATGGCTCAGCATAATGCTGTGACACTGAGCAAGACAGAGCCACAGCGGTTGTTTTCAGTGACAGCCGGAGTTGACGTGATGACGCCAACCAATGCAGGAGTCCGCTGCTCCATTCAGCAGTAGATATGTTTACATTCATACAAATAACCTGTGAGGTCGATGCCATATAAGAAAGAGAGAAGTTGAGGATTATAATCAATATTAAAATGTACATATTTGAGAATTAATGATGTAGGTACTTTATATTGAGCAGTAGTTATGTACTTTATTTTAGTAGTGCTTGTTCAGTTTTATTTTAAATTAGATCACAAAAATGCAATTCAAGCTTTGTTTCGAACATTGATTTCCATTTGTACCTCGTCAGCGTTTTTCATCCGCCATGTAAAAGTTAATCCGCGGAATATTCTATTAAACTAGCTGCGTTTGAATGTGAAACTAAAAACTTTTAACGGATTTTACGGTTGTAGTTACAGTTTAAAAATAAAATGTGTTAATGGAAACACCCATTGCAGCGGACGACGACCCATAGGTCGTCCTCAGCTGCAATGGATTATTTCCTGATTAAAATCATGATTCGTGTGAACCATCGCAAAGCTTCAGAAAAAAGCACACATTACATGTTGATGCATTTGGTTTGGTTTACCTACGTAATGTGACGCAATAAAAAATTGAGAATAAGAAACACTAACTTCAAGACGAAAGTCTCGCTTTTTAAATTTTCGGTTACGACGGCGTAGCTTGCGTAGTGGCTTCTACGCCGCCGCGCCGTAGCAGCGTAGCGTATTATGACTCATGAAGTCATGACTATTAAAACATAACTTTTACGATAAGCAGAAACATTAACACTAAAATTAATTATAACCACTCAACCATCCAATTTACTGGTTGCTAACTCGGGAACTCATTCCACTTTCAGAACTCGCGCAGCATGATAAATCCAGTGTTATTCTTTCACCGGATTAGCGTTGCAGTACTAACTTTGTATGAAAACCAAGTTTTGGCACGAATATGCGAACGTTATCTCTGTAGTTGTATTGTTAATCGCAACTCCTGAACTATTCGTGCGGTAACTGCAAACAAATGAACTTAATGTTGGCAGTTGGATTCAATTGAAACAAAACAAGCAAGAAATGGTGCAGCTTCAGTTGGTGTACATAGTTGGGGCTAGTTTTTCTGGCTGCGATCATTCTATTACGAGGTTAGACCCGGCACAGAGAGAAATTAGGCAGCCATTTTGAAAATGGTAGTTCCATTTTTGGCCGCCACAATTTTTGAAAATTTTACACAGAGACGGTGAACGCTGCAATTTGTCTGGTAATAGCATTATACAGACTTCTTTTTCACGGAGGTTAATTTCTGGCAGTAAGGCGATTATTCTTACGACAAATAATTCAGAAGAAGTGTATTTTTGACGACCTAAAATTAAAAAAGGAATAAAAAATTGTAATAAATTGAATATGTATTAATACTTAGTCAGAAAACTAGCTAGAAATACTTCTGAAGTACACATACAAACATTAACTCACCCCTTCTTCCCATGGGGGTAGGCAGAAAGTACAGAACGCCACCTGCCCGCCCGCCACCTGTCTACTGAAATAGTTGGCTCTCTACTCTACTAATCGATACTAATATTATAAATGCGATAGTAACTGTCTGTCTGTCTGTTAACTTTCCACGTCTTAAAGACTGCTGAACGAATTTCGTTGAAATTTGGCACACGGTAGACATGACTGGACCTGACTTGGACATTGGAAAAATACCTATACAAAGTATTATAATATAATACTTTGTATATTTGTACTTATATGTCGCATAAGGGCAACCAGTAAAGATAGATTTAAGGCGTTGTATTGTATTAAATAATTAACCCGATAGGTGGTAAGTTTCCGTGGGATAATTTCCGATCTCCAAGCGGGCAAAGCCGCGGGAAAAAGCTAATTATTTATAATTAGACCAAACTAAATTATCTGCATCCAGCCAAACAATTCCCTGCATCTCAAACTCCCGTATATTCTAGTCAAAATATACCTGTGAGACTATTATTCTCTAAAACAGGAACTATATTACGTATGCAATCCTATTTGGAAGGCATATTGCAGACTGAATATTGTCACAATTGGGTAGTGACGAGAGTACTAGCACAATAGGATAGGTGCAGAAGGCCGTCTCCATAAAACGAGCGAAAACAGGCGCGCGCACACATAGACGCGTACGTACGGCGATCTTTTAAATAAATGCCAGTTGCGAGTGCACTTGCACTCGCTGTACGGCGGCGTGGCGGCGTGTCTAGGTGTGCGTGCGTTGCTAGTTGTATGGAGCCGGCCTTCTGGACCTATCTTTTTGTTGTACTAGATAGTTGGTTCCGTATACGGCCTGTTTCCAATACTGTCGGGTGCTTTGAAGCGAATGGAGTCTGTGTAGTGTGAACCTATTTGCTGGTAAGGTATGGCTCGATTGGGCACGTGTAGCTTTAGCACTTGCAACGATGTTCAATTGTTATTGAATGATTAATAATGTTTATTTTTCATTTCATTAAAATTTGGACTATTAGTAAAAGTAAAGTAAAAAGTAAAAAGTTTTTTTATTTTGGAACATAAACAATAGGCTCAGTTACAAAGAAAACGATAATAGCTACAAAAAATTAAAACTGTGTCGCAGCTATCAACGCCCATCCAAACAGAAAAACAATTGTTCCAGACTTAAAACTAATTTTTTTAGTTTGGTAAACATAGGGGTAAACTATATTAGAAAAGTGGGGGTGTGTGGGAGTGTGTGAGTGCGTGTGCAGGTGTAGAGTGTGGGTGTATGTGAGAGTGTGTGTAAGAGTTTAGGTGTGTGGGAGTATTTGTGCTTGTTA
The DNA here is from genome assembly GCA_914767815.1 of Eupsilia transversa. NCBI lineage: Eukaryota > Metazoa > Arthropoda > Insecta > Lepidoptera > Noctuidae > Eupsilia > Eupsilia transversa. Next base: position 8,944,798 of record OU611880.1, read on the forward strand.
GGTTTCCACAATTTTTTCAGTTTCATCATATGACAATGATTTCAACCACTCAGTCAACTTCCTTCTCAGGAGACCCCGGGATAAATGATAGATATTTAAGGTCTTGTTAATCCTGTTATAAAGCTTGGGGCTGATAAACCTAAAATGTCTTCTCGCAACTGCTGTTCTACAGGGTAGATTTTTACAGACTCTGCCAGCGAGGCGTACAGAAGTACTATAAGTTGGGTCGTAATGCATCTGTTTGTGTTTTCTGAGTATAGTCTGCAGTACGAAGAGCTGCCTAACTGTGAGGACCTTGCAAACTGAATAGAGGTCAGAAGTCGGAAAGCGGATTGGCTTCTTTGATAGGACCTTTAGTACAGCCCTCTGCGCCCTTTCTAGACGCAGCATGGTAGTTTTGTGCACTCCTCCCCACGCGGTAACGCAATACCCAAGGACTGATTGAGCGAGAGCAAGGTAGACAGCTGTTATCAGACATTTGAAGCCAGCAGCCCCCCTAAGTTTTTTAAATATATAAATTAATCTTCGCGCACGTTTCACTGTAGAGTCAATCTGCTTTTTCCATTTAAGGTGATTGTCTATGATAACTCCAAGATATTTAATATCATCAGTTCGTTCGATAGGTGTGCAGTTGCAAGCAGAAAAATCAATAAGTGTGCGAACGTGAGCTTTAATTTTGAGGGAACAGGGTGGCTGGCTTAAAATGCCTGGGGTAAAGGGTATTAACTTGGTTTTGGCGATATTTAGCGTGAGGAGGTTTGTGTTTAACCAGTACATGACCACGCTGAGAGCCATCTCTGCTTTATTGAAGGTTTCAGACCAGTCCTTGCCGTGGATGATAAGCGCTGTATCGTCGGCATATGTGATGATCTTACAGTTTAGGGGAGATAGTTGGCAGAGTTCATTCACATAAATGAGGAAGAGAGTAGGTCCAAGGACACTACCCTGAGGCACGCCAAAAGTAACCATCTCCTCTTCACTGGTAAAGGTTTCAATTGTAACTACCTGCCGGCGATCTGTCAGGTAGCTACGAAAGACATCGTTAGCAATACCGCGAATTCCAATGCTCTCCAGCTTAGAAATTAGTAAGGGGACAGAAACGGTGTCAAAAGCCTTGGATAAATCCAGGAAGATACCAAGAGCTTTTTGTTTGTTATTTAGATGGCCAATTATTGTATCTGTAAGCTCCAGAACTGCATCATCCGTAGATTTTCCAGCTATTATTATATATATTAGTAAAAAGAGTGTTGCTGAAATAAGGTCATAGCCCACTCCAGGTAGCAAATATTAAATAAACATACAAATGATTTTAATATCCGTTTTTCTATTAATTTTATTTCGTTATATGCAGTGATATATTTAATTTTCAGTTATTTAAAAGTAAATGGTTGTTAAATTAACCTGAAACGATCTGTGTAAACTGTAATCTTCATCCATTAGCGCTAAACTTACTATAATACCTCACTTTCTTCAGTTAAAAAGCCCACCATTTGCTCTATATACATTGTAGGAGCAGTTACGAACACATCTTGCGCGCTCAAACACTCAGACAAATATCTGGAGGCCATACAAATATTTGCTCCGAGCGGGTAACATGCGACCTTGTGCACGGAAGCCAATCATTTAGATAGTGACTCAATCTTCATGCATAGAAAAACATCAACGTTAAATAGATAAATCGTTTATTTGGTGCAAGCAAAAGACATAGCACAACATTCAAAAGCACAGTAAATTAATAATAACATATACGTACAAAAAAAAAGTCATACTTGGACAGCACTAACGTCGTCAACGTTAACTTGTCTCATTTTACAATAAAAAATTAAATAAATCATTTAATATAAAGCTTCAATATTGTAATCCTTATCCTGCCCAATAAATAACCTACATAAATTCTACAAACAAATTCAATAAAACGGTAATTGTTTGCTATCGATACTGGCAATACAGAACAAAGAATGAACCGATAAATAGAAACAAAACCACAAAATAGAAGGCAATTACCTACTTACATTAAAGTAATTAGCTATCCCGAACATTCAGTAAATTAATAGGCACTCGTAGGGATTTCTGAATTAGATCGCTTCAGGGATTGGATTAGTAGCGGAATAATTAAATAACGAAACTTAGCTCAGTACCACAATAAAAAGATACTCAGAAGGCCCAACTTACAAATCAAAGCAGGATGGTTGAGTCAACGCCCTACCAAAAATATTTGTCCTCTAGTCATGTAACCAGGCTTTATTATTACAAGATTTATATCAACTTGCTTCTATTTTGAGAGTCGTATTACTATCGTAGAAGTATCGTAGCGTAAAATTGTCCATTAGCCATCACTGAATTTGTGGGCGTTTGGCACTTTCTGGTCTTTGCCGTCTTTTCTGGAAGAAGCTGCTTAACACGGGTTATTTTCTGCGAAGGGGTACGAAAAAGGACTCGGACTCAGTTTCAGAACGACACATATTTCGGGGACCTTTTATTTCAGTTGGCATTTGAATTTTCATTGGTTGGTACGATCGAGTGAGTCTTCTGACAATAATTATTTCAAGCTCAGGCATAAACCAATGTTGTTTTGTTGTTTATTATTCTAGTTATGTATGTATTAGTTTTTAAGGGTGTACGTACATGGGATATGTTAATGGTTTGTGTTCATTTAATAAACATAATCGGCTATACCCCTCGGTTATAAGATAAAGCTCCAGTACGTGATTGGATATTAAATATTTAAACCTGACCGCGATACACACCGGTAGGAAAACAGCGCTTTCATCGCTACAAATATATTTTTAGTAGATATTGTTTTTCCATTTTGTTGAAGCCAGATTTGATTTTCTAAAGTTCGTTTCCAGTATTCAAATCCAATTTCGAAATCGACTTCGTTAATGCCTAGTCTAAACATAACAATCACAGTAAGGTCAGTTTCGTTTATCCAAAATCACTCCTAAATTTACAACGAAATAACAAAAGAAATTGGCAAGAACAATCTGGAACAATCCAACCAGACCAGCAACATTATCTACACCACTTTAATAAAGAAAACAAAAAAAACAAGAATCAAAGAAAGCGCCCACTCGACGCTAATCACTCGCCTATTTGTTAGGCTCTCCAACAAAGGAAAGAACATGCTACCATCAAAGATAACACAATAAAAACAAAGGTAAATTGGCCTGGAATAAATAGGGTGCGCAAGGTCAACGTTAGGTCAGTACCTGCCATCCGTCTCAGTCAGGTAGGTGAGGCCATTAATAAGGCCTACGGACATCTAGTCGCGATACCCGTTCGGGATTTACCTTCTGAATAATGATTTGCGATGATGTGTAAGGAGGTTTATGTGAGGTATCGTGTTGACCTTTTTCGTGCGTGTATTTTTTTTTAAACGGAACCCTTATAGGATCACTCGTGTGTCTGTCTGTCTGTCCGTCTGTCACAGCCAATTTGTTCCGAATCTAATAGACCGATTTAGTTGAAATTTGGTACACATGAATTTCTGTAACCCAAATACGGACGTGTAACGTAAATAAATGAATTTTGAATAATTATGGGGGTCACTTTTGAGATGATCTCAATATTGTATGTACATTTGCAGTTGGAATGTATTGGAGAAAATGTTTTTCAACTACAAAGTTAAGTTTGTTCTTGGTTCGAACTACGGAACCCTTCATTGTGCGTGGTCCGACACGCACTTGGGCGGTTTTTGTTTAAAGATATAGGTTTTTTGCTTTGTCAGATTTTGTATTATGTTTGTGCATGGCTGTTCAATTATTGGATACACATACATAGCCATTGTCGAAATTTAATTCGATATAAGACTGTAATTAGAGTTTTCAGAGCACAATTAACTTTTCATAAAATGTCATCGGAATTTAGCCTTATTTGTTAGTGGTGTGTAACTGTGTTTTCGTTAACAATTTCTTAAGCTAACACTTAAATGAATTCTTTGAACCAACTCATTAAAATTCCAACCACATTACACAACTACAACACACAGAAAACAAATCAATTTCGCTATTAAAAGTTTTCGCATAAAACTCCGTACGAGGCTTTAAACTCGACAAATATTATGAAAGTGGTCGCAGATTCGTCGGAGATTGCGCTTGTAATTTGCGGGTAGTCGCTAATGCGTCGCGCGCATGCAATTTCCACGTAAACTGCATGCGGCCGTAAACACCATCTGCGGTATCCCAGATTGAAATCGTCGTAGATAACGATCCACGTACGTGTGTTGAATTTGCATCAACTGTCTGTATTAACGCGTTCTACATGATGTCGTTTGCTTTTCAATGTTTTTTCCCTTTTTTGTTTTGTTTTGTTTTTAGATTTTTCTTTTGAATTTGTCGCTGATATTAGCAAGTCGTATAATTTAATCGATAGATATTGTTGTAGATAACAATCTACGTTCGTGTGTTGAATTTGCATCAACTGTCCGTATTAACGCGCTCTGCATGATGTCGTTTGCTTTTCAATTGTTTCTTTTGTTTTTAGATTCTTCTTTTGGCTTTGTAACTATTACATTAGCAGGCCCGTTTAATGTGATCGATGGAAATCGCTGTAGGTAGGTAATGATTTTTCATCTAGTTACGTGTAGGTATTGTATTTGCATCAACTCCCTTTTTTATCGCTTTCTAGATGATGTCGATGTTGTTTGGCTTACTATTTGTTTTGTGTTTTGTTTATTTACTTCTTTTGTTTTATTTTATCTTTCTCTTCTTCGGATTCGTAACTAATAGGTACCTACGGGTAGCAGTAATTAGGAAACTCTAGACCTAGGGTTAGGTAAGGTTTCGTTTTAATTTTTGTTTTGCAAGTAAGTATGTGGCATTTGCTGTATGTTTTTATTTTCTGTAACACAACGTTTAAATTGAATTAAATGTTTTTCCCGAATTTAAATACAGGCTGGAATTTTTTAACCTCACCTGGAGGGACAGTAGGTACCTACTCTAAATACTGGAGATAGCAAATTTTACTCAAAGGAAACATTCCTTTATTAAAAAAAAAGAAACGAAAAGATCTGGATTCAAAGATATTTCAAAATTCGCTTGCCACACTCGGGAATCGAACCGGCTTATATATCCGAAAAAATAACACGCTGTACTTTTATGGCATCGCTCGGTAGGGTCAATCATAAGGATTAAATCTCCCTAACAACCATGATAAATTAAATGAAAGGATTTTTTTTTGAGTGACATTGCGTGGACTGACGAAACCAACTTTAGTAATGTGTCGTAATGACAATCATTATTGGTCTCTAGGGGGGTCAAATGGGGAATCATTTGAAACTGCCACTCTTAAAACGATGTTGTAGTAGGTACTAACCAGTAACCCGTATTGAAATCAACATTTTAGCATTTATTGGTTGATTAAACCGCTTCAAATATATTCGAAACTCTTCAAACGATTTAGACCTATTACATGCGGGATGAATGAATACATTACATTTCATTACTGATGCTGTAGATTGTATTTTGGTGTAGAAATATGATTATTTTCTTTTCCAATCTGGTTCAATGGGAGCAATAAACTGCTTTACCTTTATGCAAATTATTATTTAGTAAAATGATTGTTATTGTGAAAAGTTCAAATTGAAATATTCTCATAATTGGCCCTGTAATGTGTTACTCAAATCTTACTACTATAATATTTAGTAGAAAATAATATTCAAAAAGGCGCATAAACATCGATTAACTTGGTGATGCTATTTAGATTCATGTAAAGCTAAATTAAAATTCGCTTTCGCTTCTTTATTATATTATATTTTTTCACAATTTTCAAAAAAGTTGACCCAAATTACCTGAGTGACCTTTTAAAGAAAAGCTTTTAAGAAAATGAGAGGTAAAAAATTCTCTTCGTCTAAATTATTTTTTCAAGCGTAACAAACTATGCTATTACTATTTAAATGAAAACATTACCGCCTGTCGTCAAGTCGTAATGAAAAAGACACTTGAAAAGATAGACTTAATAGAATATTATTATTCAAGTCCATCCATTAAGTAACACCTGTTAATTTAGACATAATTTGCTGTAAGAATCCAAGAATAAATTTGAATATCTTTATTCCTACATCCACAAAAAATACCTAACCCTACCTATGCCTTTTTGCCGCAGCCGTGAGGCACACTCTCCAGCCAATTTTCTTTCCTGGTACTTTATACCTTTTTATTTGTTTTATTTTTATCGCTTTTTGTCTGCTGTTTGATATATATTGTGTGCCTTTTAGTCTGTGTCAAATAAATGTATTTTCTTTCTTTCTTTCTAAAAATCTAAACTTGAACATTAAGCTCGTATCTACAATACAAAATTTGCTTTAGAGCTGTTAGCTGCTTGCGGTGGTTGAATTATAACTTCACTGAATAATAGTAGTCCTTTAACTAACTGAACTAAAACCAGAAACTTAAATGGAAGACACAAGCTATAAGACATAATAATCATCTGCCTTGCCTTTTCCCAACTTTGTTGGGGTCAGCTGCCATTTACGCAGATGCCGCTGAATACCAGTATTTTACATGGAGTGACTGTCTATCGTACCTCCACAACCTAGTTTACTTAGTAATACAGTACCCAATGGTGAGACTGGTTGTCGGACTATATCTAAATAGTAAAAACTTTATTGCCACAATTCACATGCCTAATTCCTATCTATTTTGGCTACAGTAATTGAATATCCACTCCACTCCACTAACAAACCCACACGTAAAATAACCGGCCAAATGCGTGTCGGACCACGCACAATGAAGGGTTCCGTAGTTGGGATGAATTTATCCTGATAACAAACTTAACTTTGTAGTTAAAAAAAATAAACACATAGGTATTCTTCCATACATTCCAACTACAAATGTAAGTTTATACGCACATTATTAAGAGATTTACCATGTTATTTTAAGATAGACATCATAAAGGTTTTCCTGTAATCTATGAGAAAATACTTTTTGGCTCAGTAGTTTTGGAGGAAAGGGGGAGGGATGGTAAATCATATCTTTAAAAGTATTTATTTTAAAACTAGCTGCTGCCCGCGGCTTCGCCCGCGTGAGTGTCGGAAATTACCCAATACATCCCCATGGGTTTTAAGTATAAATATTGAGTTTCGAGTTAATCGGACAGCGCGTTAAAATTCTTCCATACAAACACTGACACCCCCCAATCCCCCTTTAGGGAGTAATTTAGAAAAACAAAAAACTACAAACTTTATAATTTATTTAGATAACTATTCGTGCGAAGTTTCATGTTTATTACCTCAAGAAATAAGATTTTTCATACAAACTTTCATCCCTTATTTTACCCCCTTAGGGGTTGAATTTCGAAAAATCCTGATACACGTTATTCTTAATTTTTGGGTTTAAGTATAAATATTGAGTTTCGAGTTAATCGGACAGCGCGTTAAAAATCTTCCATACAAACTTTGACACCCCCCAACCGTAGGATAGGGTACTTTTCCGGGATAAAAAGTACCCAGTGTGGTGCCCAGGATATTAAAGAATAATTATACCAAGTTTCATCGTAATCGAACCGGTAGTTTTTGCGTGATGCCTGAACAAACAGACAGACAGACAGACAGACAGACAGACAGACAAAAAAAAATTTAATCAAATTTTTGGGTTCGGTGTCGGTCTAGTAACACCCCCTGCTATTTATTTTTTTGATATCTTCAATGTACAGAATTTTCACTTCTACAGATTTATTATAAGTATAGATTGCAACAGAAATATATTTGAAATACTCAGAATAATTCCTTACATTTGATGTCACACGGCACAGTTCACAAAACTTCTTTTTAAAATTTTCCAATTTGCCCCCGAAAAGTGACACCCATATTCAAAATTTATTTATTTACGTTACCTACACGTCTGTGTTTGGGTCACAGAAATTCATATGTACCTATACCAAATTTCAACGCAATTGGTAAGTACAGTAGATTCGGAGCAAATTGACTGTGACGGACAGACAGACACTTTCAGTTCCGCTTTTCCTTTTGAGGCACGGAACCCTAAAAAAAATTCATTCGTTAAAAACTCCCCAATTTTTCCGTATCATAACACACATACATCATGCACTAAACCATTTTTCAAACGGTTTGCAAACTTTTATACGAAAATAATTATTTGTCGCATAAAAAATACACTATCAAAACATCCACGGGAGTCCGTCTGAGTGTTCAAAATATACAAAAGTCCAACTAACGTTTGTGTCTCTCCGAGCCGTTAAGGGAAATGGGCACGGGAAAAGGGAAAAATGGGTTTTGGATAGGTATACGCGACGTACCAACTTATGAACGCGATAGCGAGTTCTACGGAAAATGTACGAAAAACAATTTCAATTTCATATTCATGAATATTTTACACGACGTCTCTTATTTCAGTGAAATATTATTGCGTATGCTTCACGTCTTTCCGACGTTAATTAATATTTTACGTTGCATTTCAAACACATGCTTGTTTGTTTCATACAGTTTTAAATAATAAAATATTATGCTATCGTTGTTTTATTCGCCTTTACTTTCTGTTTATGTGGTTTCTGATGTTTATTTTATATTAGTAAAGGCAAAAGTTACTTGTTAATGAATTGGACATAACATTAATCACGAAAAAGAAGTTTTATAATGTCGTGAAAAAAATATATAGAACATAAATTATAGGAGCCAAGGAGCATCATAGGGGCGATTTACTGGGAAGAGGGCTTTTGAAATACAGAATGCTGTGTGGTGCAGTACTTTGCGTCGCCGGGCTATGCGATGCGGTACTTTGCGGTGCTATGCAATACTGTACGTTGCGTTGCTGCAGTGCGTTGCGATACAGTACAATAGCTGTGTATCGGGGTGCTTTCAATTTTCGCTTTCACTGCGCGTTCAATGTGGAGCTAATCTCTTGTATGCTATTTCAGACTTCAAGTTCGCGGACCAACAAGTTTTCCTTTAATTTCTATTTTGTTATCATTGTGACCAACAGATTGAATAGGAGGTAGGTATAATAATTAGGGTTCTGGATTATCTTGACAGATGTCGGAAAACGATAATGAGAAAACAATAGATGGTTGAATGCAAGCTGAAATACCGTGGATTTTTTAATAAGTAGTAGGTGCAACTTTCCAAGCAGGGATTTGTGTATGATCGTAGTAAGGTTTTTTTACCGTGTTTTTACAACTCCATACACTAGTAGCATGCTGGCTTAAATACAACCATACACGCCGTTTTCCGTGTCGTACACGTAATTTTTTGTTTGAACATTTATAATTATTCCGTACAATCATACAGCCCAATAGAGACATAAAACGACGAGCGAGTGATCACACATTCCCTTTAAATAAGTAATAAAAAATAAAAAAACATGTTGCGGTCCTGTCGAATTCATTTGTACCGTCAATATTGATACAAGAGGGTGTTCTGTAATTCGATTGCGTTGCAAATAGTTTGTTATGACGATACGTATTAATATTCAGTGGCTGCAGTCTCGATAGAACACACCCTGTGGCGTGTGGCGTATCGCCTCTTTGACGCCGAGAATATTGCTCTAACGATAATACTAACTAGAAGATGGCAGAGGCGCGATATGCTAATTCTTAGTACAAGCAATCTGTTTCGCCTAAAATTGATTTCTCAAGAATTTTAATACACTAAAGTCGTTCAAAGATTTACCGGTTCAACTCACTAGAAAATCTAATAAATTGCTACGGCTGAAGCAAAAAGAAAAATGTGAAAACTTCGTAACGATTTAAAATAGTGGAAAAGCTTCAATGAAAAAAGCGGAGTTGCAGAGCCCTTTCACGCGAAGGGCTTTGGTCCGTTTTAGAAGTAAAGCGATGAAGATTTGTAAGGATTAGTTAGATAAACAACTTTCTTTATATAAAAGGAAAATAAAGACAAGTAGGCTGCGAGAAGAAAATAAGAGGGGATCGTTCGAGACTTCTGTGTGTACGAATTTTTACGTAACGTACGATAAAGGTGTGATAAATGGAGCTAAGTGTGAGCGCCTCAAGTGTGCCTAATATCCACCGGTGCGTTTATGATGAAAATTCACTTTTACGGGGAAGGTAACCGTTACTCAGGAACTTTCATTATTTTATACGAGATAGATGACTGTTCAAGTATGTAAATATTGTACATACGTATATATTTTATAAGATTTTGCTTCCATTATTGCGTCTTTGATACTCTAGTAGGTTTTACAGAGGAGTAGGACGTACAATGTACGAAAAATCATTTTAATGGTAACACTTTTTATTTTCAATAATAATTAAATTATTATTATTATTTAAACTAGCATTTGCCTGCGGCTGAATAGATATCGTAAAACATCCCACAGGAAACGTACTACTGGGATTAAAATTAAAAGGAATGTATTATAAACTCGCTACCTATCTGTGCGTCAAGTTTCAACTAAATCCGTTCAGCCGTTTTTGCGCAAATCCGGAACATACATCCAGACAAACTGACAAACCGACAAAAATTCTAATTACTATTTTATTTTATGTAGGTATAGATATATATTATGGTGGTGGCTTGGTGGTATTATTATTATTTTTATGGTAACTTCAGAATTTCAGTTTAAAAAAGAAATTAGATACGACAACAGGATTGAAATAAAAAACAATACTCCATTTAACAATCATGCAGTTTTCGGTATGATAGTCGGTGAGTGCAAAAACTTTTTTAATAACTGAAAAGTACTGCAAAACTAGTTTATTTTATATTCTGACGTGATCCAATAATCCATAAATGTCGAAGTTACAAAAATAACGAACGCAAAATAAAAAGTTGAAAATAGTCAATCGGACTATCCAATATTTAAACTGGTCACGATCATAATTTAACTCCGAAACAGATATTTTTGTCTCTATTTACCAAGAAGAAGAAGTTACCCACTATACTTTAGATTTACTTAATTAAATTCTTAAGTTCATTCATTCATGACAGATAACGCACAGCCTTAAAAGCTGGGTCTTAACTTGCCATTTTGCATACCAGTCCTGAAAATGAGCACAAGGACAGGATTTTGAATATTCATGATGAAAGTCTGTATCGAAGTTCGTAATTTTTTCCGGGCACACAATTTGTATTATTATAAAATGTGCATTTATTTTAGCTTCACTTTGTAATTAAAAGGGGCGATATATTTTTTAACGTGAAGATATCTTCACAATAAAAAAAAAATCGCATCTATTTGGCGCAGCGGTGAGGCACTATTGTTGTTAAACATTATTTTCGATTTTTTATATAGCTCTTTATATATTTTATTTCACGAACTGTGTCCAAATAAACGTTATTCTTTCTTTCTTTCTTTTATATCAAAAGAATCTTGAGTTACCATAACTATTAGTACCATCCGTCACATCATAGGCACTGAGTCAATCTTTCAACCTTACTGCCTGGATATGGCTAATATTTACTCGTACACTTGTGACACAAGCAAAGATTTTTTTTAACATAATAATAAAATCACACAATACTTTATCTAATCTCTAAACAAGACAACAGAAAAACCGCATAGAACCGTACATTCTCGAAGAACAAACATACATTTCAATTTTATTTATTTCTCTTGGTATTCGGTGCACGTATCTCTGGACAGATTTTACTGCTTCATCTCTACATTGGATTCATAAATAAATATTCGCTTGTGCATATGACGTCACACTTCTGCCCAAAGGCAACAGAACGAGTGACTGGTCTTGTCTTTTAATTTTTGCGAACCGTAGTCGGAAAGTTGTTGTTTATTTTCATGTTGGCATTTAACGAAGCTGAATGTTTTTTTCAGATGGCATGTTTGTTTATTAATGTCAAATACGTTTTAAAACATTAAGTATTTTAATACTTAGCTCTGTAGTAGACAATACAGATGTGAAGCTATGTTAAAAAAACGATATTCAGGGTTTACATAATATAACATATCATATCTTATCTATATTATTCTATAACATAACTTATATAAATACAAAACGCGCAAGAACCGAAATGATGAAAACAATGATGGCGCGTAAATATCAAATTAACAATTGTGGTATTTCGCGCCATCATTGTTTTCATAGAGCGTTAGTCTATCTAATAGTAATTCTTGTTTCAATCTGCGCACAGTCTAAGAGTAGGTACTTCGCACGGTTTTTACGACCTAGCGTTATTTATGAGCGTTATTAGATATGGAGAAAACAGCGTCTAAATCCGTTTTTTGTTTAGAAGAACAATGCGATCTCACTGACACAAATAGCGACTTTAATTTATAACATGTATAGATTAACAGAGAAAGTCGGCGAAATCCTTCTTTCAAAATAATCTCCAGTATCAACAAAGGCTGAAGCTCTCAGGGGCTACATGAAACAGTACTAAAACTGTTCGTGTTCCCTCGTGACAAATCGCGCCCGCATTCACGCACTGTCGTATCAATCAAACTTATCTGCTAACGTTTCTGCCAGTACTTTGAGCTAGTTGTAATGTCTGTTTGTCTTCTTAGCTTCTAATGTAGTGGAACCATGGAGCATTAATTTCGTATCAAATTATATAATCTAGTAGAAGCATTAGGTATGTGAAGTTTGACTTTCAGGGATACATGAAACACAAAATGTACATGGATGGCACTTGGCGATATTTTTGTGAGATTTTTGTAGCGAAATTCTAATGGGTTCGCGTCACCGCCATGCTAATGTTAACGGTACATCTGTATTGTATAAGTTAATAAGTTTGAGTTTTTTTGTGTGGCACCTGGTCCGTGAAAGAATTTCTGTTTCAAGTTTTGGTAGTCCCCATGACTGCCAATTTTTAGGGTTCCGTGCCTCAAAAGGAAAATACGGAACCCTTAAAGGACCACTTTGTTGTCCATTTGTCTGTCAAGACCCTTGTTCTCAGGAAGGCGTGGAGTTATCAAGTTGAAATTAATTTAGAATACATAGGTCTACGATCCCTTGGTGCTCTAAAAAAATCAAGCTTCTAAGGCAACGCAAAAAAAGACGGGCATTTATGCGACATATTTTGATGGTGTTTTTCAACTACAATGTTCAGTTTGTTTTGGGGATAAATCCATCCCAGCTACAGAACCCTTCATTGTGCTTTGTTCGACACGCACTAGGCCGGTTTATTTTGTTCAATTTGATTTTAAACGTTAGGAACGACCAAATTATATAGGTATAATTGCTTTTTTCCATTCATACTCACTCAAAAACCTCATCTCATCACTCATTTAAATGTTGTATTGATTCATTTGGGTGGTAAATCTATATACCTACCTGTAATATATAACTTACCGAAGATTTAATTCAGTAACTAAGCCGGTTACAAGCGAATAGCTTAGGTACACGGAAATATGCTCCATTATAACCACTAACGGCTCGTACACCTGGCGCGATATCACGGGCGCGACAGGCGCGATATCGCGCCAGTGTGTACGAGCCTTAACTCGTATTGTTAAAATTTCCTGGAAAGACGTACGGAGATATATATATACGTACAGGAATAAACGAAATTCCATTAATTAGCCGCCTGTCACACATACACGCCCACAGCTGGTTGAGGGGTGTTATAACGCGTTGAAAATTGCCTTTCAATCCTCACCACGGATTAATCATGATATTTAGTACGCAATCCGTCATCATGGACGGGAGCGGTCTGTACATTTGGTATGAGCCGAGTTTTGGCGAGTCCAAATATGCAGATTACGCGTAAACATTTTCGATAAATATTGGTGGAAGCAGAATTAGGTGATGGCTGCGAATACCGGAGGTCCGGAGTTGGTAGGTATTGGAACATGTCGGGAAGTTTGTGTTACCTGCCAAATGTAATTTAACATCCATTTCGAAATGTTCTGTGATTAAGACCCTAATTAGTAAATTAAGCAGTAGGTATTTAGCTAACAAACGCATTAGGAACCTTACAATCTTAGTTCATTGGCCGTTGCCAGGTAAAAAGGTAACCATGTTCATAATTTGTATAGTGTGTGTAGTGTGACGTTAATTGAGACACAGCCTAACTTGTATTGTAAAGATTTTAAAAGTCGAGCAAGACATATCAAAAGCAAATCGTGAAAAAAGACTACGTAAACGAAACAAATCAGAACAGAAATCACTGTGAACACAAAGATTTCTGACTTCCAACATCACAGACATTTCAAACGTGTCATAAAACTTCCAACATTGGCCCCAACATACGTCACCAATAAAATCTGACAAGAAGCAAACTGTATGATAAGTACAGACATACGGCACACACGAGATTGGAATAAAAATTACACATTACAACTCGTATATCGAACGAATGAAGTTTAACATACTTATGTAAATATGTCGCGATGGAGCGGGACCCACGGATTTTATTACAAGAGTTTCCTCGTTCGTAACTGATGTAAATTTTAAACGTACAAGACGCGATACGGATGTTAAGAGTTTTAACATTCAGGGAAGTGAGTTAAAAATGTATATGGCGTTGTTGAGGCATGTATTGTTAAGGATTTTGTTGGATAATAGAGTTTGTGAATACTGTGTGGATGTTAATTTGAGTATTGCATTTATGTCTCTCAAATACAACTGGGTTTTAGAAGATGTGATGTTCTACGGAATTATGAGGTACGACTGAATGGCTTTAGCGTAAGTAAGTAGGTAATCTGAATAATAGAGCAATCTCTAGCTTATTTAATAGCTATATCAAGCTATATTTCTAACTATATACAGCTATATTTCCAGGTTATGTAAGTTGACTAATGAACCAAAATAACAAACACAATACTACTTATTTTCCAAAATAACAAACTCAACATTACTTATTTTCCAAAATAACAAACTCAACATTACTTATTATCCAAAATAACAAACTCAATACTACTTCTAGTACTAGTACTACTACGTGTCAGTTTGCCAAAGCAATGTTTTATCAACAAACCGATATTTCCAATGCAACAATTGCAAATAGAAGCCATTCTATTCGGGTCCTAATTACAAAGTCAATCAAGACAACGTGACCGAGGTACAGCCGGGAACAGTCTATTGATCCCTCAGTATTTATACTCGGCTGCAATGCCTGAATGAAATCGATTGTTGCCATGTTGCTACAAACTGTAACACAACATAGAAGATTGGACACTCGCCTCGATGGAATTAGGATTGGAAGATTTAATATTAATAGAATTTGTCTCAATTGTTAGTCCATTCCGAAAATATTAGCAATACTTTCGTAATTGTTATAGAACATGACGTATAACGCTTGTAAATAGTAATATTTTGTACTCGGAACCTTCTGTTTACGGAGATATTGAAGGGCAAAATTCCAACTTTATGTTTTATTTTTCATGAAAACTCGTTTTCAAAACAAACAAAAACAATTTTAGAACAATAGAAAACAATTTTGTTCAAACGTCAAAAATGTATGGTAAAGCAGTCGCTAATCATTACTAAACTTAAGTAACGTTTAGAAATAAAGCCCTTAACTTTAGATACCCAGCGTTGCATGCACCGATAAGCACAATGATTGCTTGCGTTACATTGCGCGCTACCGTAAACAGTGAATTACACAATTTCACACTAAAAAAATAAAAGTCATTACACAGCAATAATTTTTGCTCAAGTAACTTTATGTACAAAATGCATAGATAACTGTTATGAGATGGGTCTTGTTACACCCTATGTTTGTTGCAACTAAAAAAAAAACGTAACTACGGAGAATTAACTCCAGACAACGTAACTAGTGACTTATAAAAAGAGTTAAATTATGGCAATAGGCTCGCCCCATATTAATGGGACAAAATGTGGTAGCTACGCCTGTAACCCCCGAAGGGTTAAGCAGAGATTGCTTAAACCTTCGGGGATTACAGGCGTGATGTTATGTTATCTATACATATAACAAAGCTGAAGGGGGTCGAAAGTCTGTACATGGAGGATATTCGAAAAAAAGTAGAATCGATAACAGAACACGTTCCAACAGTTTTTATTCTTTTTGTTTGTTTGTCTGTTAATCTGTATGTCTGTTTATTTGATCGCGCATCACGTTAAAACGGCTGAATCGATTTTGATGAAATTTGGTACGGGACAACTTTGAACCCTGAGAAAGTACATAGGATACTTTTTATCGAAATACAACGCGGGCAACGCCGCGGGCGAAGCCGCTGGCGAAAGATAGTCTTATATAATTATTTATCATTTGCTAACGAATTAGTTCATTAGTTTGTATGAACTAATTTATTGATACAAATTGAAATTTAAATGTTTAATGACAAATCGATATCCGTTGTGTTCACTGGACAAACTCATTATGAATGCAAATTCAAATTCTAAATTAATAAAGCTGTGCTTGGAAATAGAAATATTCATAATCTGCCTGATATACATGTTATTTTGTCAAGTTGTCAAAATTGTTGAGATACGATGAAAGTTTTTTGTTTTTGACATAATCTACTCATTACAATGTTTTTTTTATTATTTGTATTGCAATATGTGGTTAGCTAGCGACCTCGATAATTGATCATAATATTCTTGCCTGAGCAACCACAGGCAGCAAGTTCGTCATGCTCCCTTTGATGTCACTGCTTGCGGTAGCATCGGGGGTTGGGTGGCCTCCTTCCCTCAAATATGGCGATGATGGCTGATCTTTGCGTTATGCTCGTGAAGGGGTGCTGCTCGTGGTGACTGTTCGTCTTGCTGTCCAAGTCCTGGGGAAGTATGGCAGAAAAAAGGGGAGGCCTATACTCAGCAGTGGGTGATTCCGGGCTGAAATGATGATGATGATGATTAGTAATGAACTGTTTATTTATTTTACTTCGATGGTGCTAGTTTATCATTTTTGTGACTTCGAGTTCCAATTTTAATAGCTATTATGTAAGTGGGCACGCCCTTTATGCTTACATGGAGGCTTTTACTCGAACAAGTTCTGTTTACCTACGTTTTTATTTTTTTCGCTTGAGTATAGATTTCGATGTTTTTGTGGGTATATTGGCGTGTGCTAGTTGACATACGGCAAACAATTTCATTAAAGTTTGACTTTTTTGTGTGGCGTATTGTTAATTATTTTGCATAGTATTGTATAGATTGAATTTTTTCTAACTTATCAGACAGCTGATCTGCTGGGGAGTTTGTTGCGCCACTTCTTCTTCCCAGCTAAAGCACTAGGAAGTGGTGAAGGGCGGGCGTTTTGGGGACTATCTTATGTAGTTTTGACGTTCGAAAAGTGCTGATTCTCAGCCTAGTTTGAATAAATGACTTTTGATTTTGAAAGGGATTTTTTTGTTCTTGTATTATTATTATAAGTAGAAGATAAATTATTGTGTTTTATAAGTGGTTTTATTGGATTATTGTGGCCTAAAATACATACCCACGATACGACTTTGCATCGTGGGATATTGCAACCGACGTTATTTCAGACATTGATAACTTTCTACGATTTTCGTTTACCATTTGCACCTAAAACAAGTTGTACAGACTAGTTATCAATAAAAAATTGTTATCTAACATTGCTGTAACAACGTCGCGGCGTCGTCGGTCGCAACGTGCCATGATGCGACGTCGTATCGTGTGTATCATGTGTTTTGGCCCTTAGGCAATGACGTGACAGCCTGTGAGGCAGCCATACACATATATAGGAACATAAAGTTACGCTTTCTTCCCATGAAGGTAAGCAGAAACTACAGAATGCCACCGCTACGACCCTTACATACTCCGACTAGTGATTTCATCACTTCTTTATTTAATATGTGATAGTTACTCGGTGTAAAACTTATGAAAAAATTGGAAAGTTCTTTAATCGCAACAATTACAGTCAAATGGTTTGATCGCTCTTGATTCTTATCACTCATGATTACTCTGATATCGTTTCGTTCAACAGCACGATAATTACCTGATACCATTTTTACTGGAAACACGCCACGGGTGTTAAAATTACATTTAAATATTCTGGTTATAGGTATTAACCCAAAAAATATTGTTCAACAAAAATCTCATCTAATGTTTATTTCATAAACCCTTGCGTTGCCGAGAGCTCTGTGGAATTACTTCGTTACCTACACGGCCGGCCGTTTTATTATTCTATTAGATAATACAGATTTGCTTTGAAATAATTTACTCCGTAGGTTTCGAGGTATTATTTTGCGGAAGGAAATACAGTCTGGACTCTGGACGGGTCTATTATTCAAAACCAAGTTTATTCGGAACAAAAGCGTTGATCCGTTAACTTAACCCTTCACAACTGTGTGTCCGTTCGTGCGATAGAAATTATTCGTGTGTTTGTTCGTTAAAATTCATGGCGGAATGGACGTGTTTTAGGTTCACTTTGTCATATTCGTACGTAAATATAATTAATGTGAGAAATGTAGTTGGGGAAGGAAGATGAATGAAGGTAGTGTTTACATTTTAATTTGCGTTCATAAAAGTAAGGTCAACGAGTGACGTTATACAGACATGACATTTTACAGTACATCCGGCACACCCTAAGTAGCTACCCCCACTAGCAACTTTGCTGACCACTTAGTAATCTCTGCACGAGAAAATGAATATAATGATCATTGCACTATTTATAGACGGCTCAATTTCAGGTGGATTTTGCATTTTGAAGGTCCAGGACCATTCTTGAAAAAATGTAGCTGCCAAAACTAAAATATTAATGTTATTATCATCACGAAACTTTCATCTACAAAAGTAGGTCTGTTAGTACCTACAGACTGTAAGGACGAATTGTTCCCTAATAGGTAACACATGACATGGCTAAAACCTATATTTTTCGTAACTGTATCTCCGTTAATTACACTGAGAATACTGGGTAGATATAGCGTAAATAAAACTTTTTTGTTCAAAAGATTAGACTCACGCCGAAGGTATTTATCTTATTAGGTTATTACTTATTACGTAATTGCAGAGCAAATAAGTTGCGAAAACAAAGTTAGGTTATAAAGGGGAGAAGTTTTTGTAAGGAATTTTGACTAGCTCCTGAATTACTTTTTGCACTTTATGATTTATTTAAGGTACGCGTTCTGTAGAATATACAGATAAAGACAATTGATTCAATTTATACTTAATATCTTTATTATTCTTTTTTTTTTTATAATAGGTAGGTAAACTACTTCGTAAAAGGATGTAAAAAACATGAAAAAAATAAAAATTACTTAATATTATTGTAAATATTTGTGATTTTGCATGTAAGGGAGTAATCTTCGAAACTACTGATTCCATTCCGAAAATTCATTCACTAGTGGGAAGCTACAGTATTGCCGAGTATAAACATAAAATATATAAGTATATAACATAAAATATCCTATTTTATGTTATAAAACAAGACGCGGACGAAGTCGCGGGCAGGAGTTAGAATCTTATGTCTTTACTATTATTCCACATAACTTAAAACTAAGGCGCGAAAAGTTTTTTTGTTTTCTTTCAATACAATCATTTGCTTCGTAGAACTAAAATAAATATGAATATTATGTAGATGAAAATGTATTCACCCACCACAAAATTCAAATCAAGATACAAAAAGAGTCTTTTGAAAGTTAAATTTTGCTTGTATAGCGAATTCACTAAGTTAAGATGGATTTTTTTTGCAATAGTCACTGAGTCACTGTAGTTACTGTATCTGTACACTGTATCTCGTATTTTCGAATAAACAGTTTCAACAAACTGGTACCGACATTAAAGTGCCTAGCAACACATCGGCTTATCCATTGAACGCGGAACATTCGCCACTTATGGCACCCCCGGGCACTATTAGTTTGTTTTCACATCAGAAACTAGGCTAGTATCGGAAACAATATGTTCCTGTTCTTACCCGGAAAAGAAACTTCACTAAGTCAAAACTCAATACTTTTATTGCATTCCATACGTAGGCATTCTTAGGTGGTAAACTTATAATTAGATCATTATGGACGCTGTCCGGCACAACAACAATAAGTGAGTTAGGAGAGAGGAAGCATTTGTTAATTATATAACATTAATTAGGAAACTTCTTTAATTATAATAATCAAGTAGGTATTTTCTGAGATCCATTAATATAAAATATAAACACTGTAAACAGGTAACTATTGAGAGAAATAATAATAATTAAATAATAACAGCATAACATCACGCCAGTAGTTCTCCGAAGGGTTAGGCAGAGCTGTGCCTTTTTTTATTCAGTCTTAATACAGGTTCATGTTTGTAAACACAACCATGTTTGTAACCTCCTATACCCTCATTTCGCCAGTTATGTTTAAGTCCCATGTAATAGGGGGTGAGCATTCAATGGGACACAAAGCTAGAATCCGGGCTGCCACTGAGATATTCCTGATGGAAATACCCAATAACACTATCCGACCTGGGAATCGAACCCTGGACCTGCTCAGCAGTAGCGCCTGCGACCACTAGACCTACGAGGCAGACTTTTCAACAATAATAAAAGTACTTTAAACATTTTCAGTATTGATGTTAGTTTTACTCAAGTTCCGAAGGTTTTCATTATTCCGTGAATTATTCAAATATAATTAATTCAAATGATTTTGTAATTGGTATTGTTTGTTTTAGCGACTTTTAATGTGTTGAATTACTTGCTTCATTCGTAGAGACTCGCATTTTTACCAAACTTAACCTTGAAATTATATTAAGGTAAAACGGATCACACCTGCCTGCCTTATTTAGAGGTTTAACCATTTAGCTCTGAGTTGTCGCCCGCGTTAGTGCGCCCACACTTTGCGAATGTTTTCAAAATAATTTTATTATCGTTATCATGGCGATATTTTCTTGTTTTTTTTTTTATAAAAAATCTTAGTAGGTAATTGTAAATGTCACATTTGGTTATAAATTATTATGTTCAATGCACGTAATTCAAAACTTATTCATTATATAAATATACATTTTATAGGACTCAACAAAACAAATTCCATTTTTTTTTTACATTTTTTAAAGCATTGGTTATTTTACAATTCAACATTTTTTTGAGCATCAAGCAGTAGTTGAATTTAACTTTTAGTACTTTTCTTAAGTTGATATTACTGTAATTTATGGAATAAGTGAAAAAAAAAGTTACAATACATGCATAATCCCTATTAACAGTCATATTGAAGAATGTCTTAATCTCGTGTTCTCATATGAAATATGATCCGTGTTAAACCATACCACAGCCATTTAAAAAATTCAGCAACAACATCTTTTGTTCACAAAACAATAACATGGTAATGGTAAAACAATTCCATAACAACGAAATGAAGGAAATTGAATTAGTTTCGCTCTTTGTCCTGTTAAATCTGTGACATCGTTGCACTTACCCAAATTGTGCCGCGGAGACTATACCCCACGGATTAGATTATGATTCTTGTGTTTCTGACACGAGTTTTCAAACAGTTTCGCAGTTTCAGAATTTACTAAATTTTGGATGTGGCATGTTGTTGTGATCCTTTAAAGATAAGCGCACATTATAGCCGCAACGGGCCTCAGTGCAGCGTATATATCCATGAAAAATAGTTTTAAGCGGCCTGTAGTGTGCGATGGATCATACCTAATGGACGAAAGTGATGAAGGAGCACTCTTGCAACGATTTGGATGGACCGCACCACTCCATCCAAATCTGCGTCAGGCTTACTGTAGGTACATATTACATACAGGGTGTTAAAATAGTGTATAAAAAATTTAAAAATACTTCCGATCTTCAATATCTCCATTTGGAATTTGCTTAACAATTAATTTCTCCATACCTAAAGTAATTCTGACTGTACTTTTCCTTAAACATTTGCAATTTTAGCTACTACTAAGAACTGTTCGCAAAATAATTACTTATTATTTATTACAACCCCGTGTTGTCCTACAGCAGGGCAAAGGCCTCCCTTCCATCTTTTCCCGGTCTACTGCGATAGTAACGAAATAATTACTTACCTATGATTTTATTACATACAGAATGTACTACCTTTTTCATTAAAATATACCTACTTCAAACACACAGGTTCATCCTACTCATAATATTATTTTACGTGGCTTGCATTATTAAATGTTTTAGCAATTTGATGAATGTATCTCCCTTTTGTGTTGTTACTTGGAAATAACAAGTAACCGAAGAATTTTATGGAGTATTCGGTATTCCGCCGATGTGTGTGCATATTATTGTATAAATTTTCTGGTATAGTCTATAGTCGAATAATATTAATAATTTACTTCTAAATAAAAGCACTTCTCAGGTTTTTATAGGTTACCTAAAGTTAAAGGTTACCTTAAATTGAATACAACCAGTATTAATACCGGTTCCCGAAATAAAAATTACCTCTGGCTTTCTCGTGCCGTCGGCATAAGTCAAAGGCCGCGCATCGCGTGTACAGTCGATGCGTGTCCTTAAACGGTAACCTAAAAGAGGTAACATGTTTCTTCTTCTTGGGTTAGCCAAATAGCGTACAGTAATTTATAAAGGTTTTCGGTCCCTGCTTTTCAGTACCGTCGTGGATGATGGGCCTTAAGATTTAAGGCTAACTAGACTAAGTGAGGTAATTTCTACCGTCAGTTTACATTTTTTTCTTTTTAATGATTGTTATTGTTATTAGTAATTAACTGTTTATTTATTTTACTTCGATGGTCCTAGTTTAACATTTTTGTGGCTTTGAGTTCCAGTTTTAATAGCTATTATGTAAGTGGGCACGCCCTTTATGCTTGCATGGAGGCTTTTATTCGATTAAGTTCTCTTTACGTTTTTAATTTATTCGCTTGAGTAAGGATTTCGATGTTTTTTGTGGGTATATTGGCGTGTGCTAGCTGACATAAGGCAAATAATTTAATATAAGTTTGACGTTTTTTGCATTGCATTGCATATTATTTTGGGTACTATTGTATAGATTCATTTTCTTTTCTAACTGATCAGACACCTGTGCTGCTGGGGAGTTTGTTGCGCCACTTCTTCTTCCCAGCTAAAGCACTAGGAAGTGGTGAAGGGCGGGCGTTTTTGGGGGACTGTCTTATGTAATTTTGACGTTCGAAAAGTGCTGATTCTCAGCCTAGTTTGAATAAATGACTTTTGATTTTGATTTTGATTTTGAATGAAAATATAATAACCTAACTGTCAAAATTATCACACAATGTGCAAATTACATTACCTGGCAACGTGATAGCCATTGTTAGCTTAAAATCATTAAGCGAAATTAATTCATAGCATATTTTGATAGCGTCGAATCGAAATGAATATAATAAAAGTAAGTACGTACTTATTATTTTACTAGCTTTTAGCCGCGACTGCGACTGCGTGATACATGCAGGACATGGTTTACTCATGTAGGTACTCAATGTCATCCAAATCCGTTCAGCCGTTTCAGCGTAAAAACGTAATAAACAAACAAACTCACTTTTGCATTTATAATATTATTATATATTTTAAAATATTAAGTTAGGATTATTAAATAAACCGTTTTTATTTTTAAATGGCTTCAACTCTCAAGCCAGGCTGGCAAGTATTTTAAATAACGTTGCATCTATTTTCATGAAGAAGTCACCTCGCGGCGTTAGGAACAAAGCTTGAATTTAAAGTCAAAGCATTTATTTCAATTAAACTAATTACAGGCACTTTTGAACTGTCAAGGCGTCGTTTAAGCTTTGGTTTCCTGAAAGCGGTGAACGGTCACACATTAGCGGCTGTCCAAATACTAAGCGATTTTTGACACCTTATGTCAATCATGGGGGATGCCTTTGCCTAGCAGTGGGATAACATAGGTTAATATAAAAAAATAAAATGTCAATTACAGCAAGATAAAGAAATACTCTGAGGAATGGAATTGGCTCTTATGGCGAAACCACCAGTCACCACTTATGATTTAACTATAGCATTATTTAAAAATACGAAGATTGTTCTTCAGATACTTCAGATAAAATCATTCCAGAGAACTGAGTCTCTGGAATGATTTTATCTGAAGAACAATTTTCGTATTTTTTATAACGGTCGCTTTATTATCTCGGTCACAATCTGTTCAAATTACCGCTAACTTACCTACATTTATGATAAGTTTTTGACACTGATTGTCGCTGAGAAGAGATTACGACTCGATTTTTTAAATACGGGATTTGGCCTTCTGGTAAAACTATACTCGTATAATCTCGCAACAAATAATAATGCACTACTAAAATCTGTAGATACATACAATAAACTCACTAATAGATTACAAGCATTATCAGCAGTGCTATTCTGTAACCATCTCACCGTGAAAACTTAGGTGAAGTGTGCTGTCAGTCCACCCGATCATAGGAATTGAGACTATTGCCAGCTCACTTCACTTAAATTTTCACGGTGAGATTTTAACAGAATAGACCGGCAGGTCTGAACGTTCTATGTTCAGGACCGACCAACATTCCAATTACGAGGTTTCATTACCAGTATTGGTTCAATTTGTCGCACTCAGTGCTTAAACTGGTCAATTTGGTTGTTATAACCGTGTTGGCCAGTGGTAGAGCTATCATTGGTCTATTATGGGTCAAGTTACGGTTGCGTGACATTCTTTTATTTCTAGTTCTCAGAAATCTTGTTCTCGGTTTCCATTTGGCGTTATATGGTTAGAAGACTCTGCAGTTTGTGTGTGTACATGTGTCGGATGCGTTTTAGAAACCGACATGCAACTTTACTTGCTTGCGCCTCAGAAGATAAGGACGATATTATATTGAATACATTTTTTAAAGTCATAGTTACATCTAGGTAGTTATGATAAAAGTTTTTCTTATTTCTGTCGTATACCTAAGTACGCAAATTTCAACTTTTGCGTTGAGCGCCTCTTCCAACAAGGTGATTTATTATTTCTATGACGGGAACCTACCTACTTGCGAATTACATACATATGTGAAGTAAGTACATGCTACATGAACTGTACTGCAAAAATCGACAAAGGGGAACCAATATTGGCGAGCAAGAGAAAGCAAATAAACGTTGGCCATTAAGAACTTTTCTGTTTTCAAATTACCGCGAGCCAAAACTCGAATACATTGAAAAAAAACGAGAACACAGCATTACGAAACTAATTACACCGGATAATTTGGCCGGAGCAATTAGAATACTTTTTGGGGCTGAAATTGTGGTGGATATAAAAAAATAGTAGAAAAACTTTTGTATAACGAACACACAGCGGTTAACGTCAGAACTACATCCAATTACGCGTCTGAGCCCATTAAATGGATTCAGCACAAGTTTCAAACTTCCGCGCAAATATACAGTAATAGTTAGCAGGCAACTTTATTGGTTAACCAGCTTTTATCACTGGATCTGTTTGTACTGTTTCTAAATTATAGAGGGTAAACATTAATTAATTTAAAAGCTTTTCTCTGTCTGTTCGTGTTAGAAATTACATTATATGGAAATACATAGGTACAAACTTAACGAAATTCAAAAGTGTTTAGAAATAGTTTCTAACAAAAATGTAGAAAAAAAATCTACACGTATTAGTAGGTACTTGCAAACAAATTGGATCATGTTCTCAGTGCTACACAGTTTCACTAAAGAAAAAATAATTTTGAAAAATGTAAAGGTAACGTTTTTCACGAACAAAATTATGTTGTTAAAATTATTTATGAATAAATCACGATAAGCGACTTATCCATTTCCCAAAATGGTTGATTATGGCAATACGAATAATAACCGTCGACCAAAACCATTATTTATTGATGCTGCTATGATTTAAACCTCCAATCAATGTAGGTATTACACAGAATTATGAAGTACAATTTAATCATGTTTTCCACGTAAAATGGACGAGCAGAAAAGAAAATTACATCAATTTATTTATTCGCCCTCTTCATTCTGCGAATCGGATGCAAATCTGCTTTTAATGTTTCAGTTTGTATTTTATTTTACATAGGACGAAGTAAAGACAATTACAGGGTATTCGAAACAGTAAACGAAGACCTGAATAAAATTGTTTCAGCGCTTCGGAAGCGTTGAGTGCAACCGACAAAAACCCAGGAATTCTTTGAGACCAGCTACTAAAACCAACAAGGATCAATTCAGGTTTTTATCGTTGAACTTCCTTTTATGGAAAATGGGTCATAGAAGCCTTCATTTTTAGAGAATAAAATAAAAACACTTTGAAGTCTGCTGACGAAAGTCGAATGATGCGCTGAATTGATGATCGCATTACAAAATAATGTGGACTAACAACAATAAATTGTTTTTCAGCCCCTCTTACACCTTGTGCCATAAATGGAAAATTTTATATGATATATAGGTCTACATTTAAAACGATTGTTCTATTCCATAAATTCTGCAACAAATTACCGTCTTTAACAATGTTTTTTTACTAAAATGTAAGAACAACATTGAACATTCAAACCCTAACACAAACAGTCTACATACGTGCCGCGTTCAGATCCATGTACTCCTAAAAGCCTAGTCAATCTGAACATGACACAACATGCCTAAAGCCTTTTATCTCGACACAGATGGAAAATTGATTTCAAACGATTGGTTTTATTTCTCAAAAGCTATTCTTTCGACATTTTAATAATGTCAACGATCGCTGAAAAACGAGAATTGGCTCAACATTGATCTTAAAAGTAAATGTCTGCGAAATCAAGTCGTACAAAGTGTCTATGATTGGTATTTGAACATAATATTATTTTAGTTTTGTATATAGATCGATGTAAAAACAAAAGAACTTTCGTAGTTCTTTTGTTTTTACATCGATCTATTTCGACAGTGGGTAGGTATAATACATTACTGACGCGGCTTGCAACTCGGGCATTGATGGACGATCGTGAAAATGTGGTGTGTGAAGCGAAGCTGAGGCATAAATACAAGGCTTGTTCTCAAATAATGCGCCGAAACTCACGCAAAGTAAATTAATTATAAATTCCAAAATCAATGACGCACAACGATAATTTTCACGTTCATCTGTTTCTTCCTTAGTTTAAACAGCTCTATTTTCAAGCGAAATCGAAATATAAATAAAATCTAGTTTGTTCCATTAGTAAATAACACGACAGATATGTATTTTCATAGGAACATTGACAGCTGCAAATTCATTTATTTATAACCAGTACATCAATTTCGATTTATCTCCAAGAAGGTTGTCAAAATAATTCTCGAATTTCCAATCATGTTTGAGAAATAAAAAAATCTGAAGTTCCCTTTTTAAAGGCGTTTGTCCTGCGGGATCTATGCCAAGATACTGGTATAGTTTTAACAATAGTTGTTATTTAACAATATCCTTAACTGCAGCATAATATAATTCATACGTCGGAAAACAAGCTTCCGTGACATTACAAAAACTGCTATCTCGCATCTGTTGAATTATTCTTTTTATGTATATCAGTTTATTACACATAATATACTACAAGGTGTCATGTCTTAAGATTTTTCATCTTGATACATGTTAAAGCACGAACACTCCTGGGCCAAGATAAGACAATGTTTAAAGCTCTTTTCCATAATCGAATGAGTTACAAGCGCTCCCGGATTGACGGGAAACGAAGTCGTGCGTCTGAAACGTTCGAAACGTCATGAAATTGTAGTCTCGATTGAATTGTTATAGGGCATTTTCTGATTGAATACGTAAGGGATTGTACAGTCAGGAGCATAAATACCTTACAGTTACGCAAAATTCAAAAGCGATTTGCCCATACATAAAAGTTACTG
Organism: Eupsilia transversa; assembly: GCA_914767815.1. Taxonomy (NCBI): domain Eukaryota; kingdom Metazoa; phylum Arthropoda; class Insecta; order Lepidoptera; family Noctuidae; genus Eupsilia; species Eupsilia transversa. Next base: position 8,972,291 of record OU611880.1, read on the forward strand.
TAATAAAAAAAAATCATGTAATTAAAGTTATATGTACATAATTATAAGAGTGTACTAAGCACTGGCACATAATTATTCAATATATACATCCAATGTTTCAAAACACGGAGAAGATAATACTCGTAACTACAGCGGAACTTAACTGAAAGCTTGACTGAAAGCCGGAAATCGAATGTGCCATCTCAAGGAAACTATTTAAAGCGGCAGCCTTAGATTTAAGATTCCCTTTAGTCTTCACCTTAAATTAGGTGTCAGAGTGTTTTCGGTGTAATAGAAAACATAACATAGTATCACGTCTGTTTTTGCCGAATGCAGAGGTTTTTATAGTCACCCACAGTTCGTACGTTACGTTTTAAGTCCCATGTAACAGGGGGCGAGCCTATTGCCATCAACCGGACACTATCTCTATATATCCAATCTCTAAAAAATTCTAATGGAAAAACCTAATAACACTGTGCGTGACCTGGGAATTGAACACAAGACCTCATGCACAGCAGTAGAACTTACGACCACACTTTCACTTGCATTAAGGCCAACGAGACAGTTAATAGTCAAAGAAAATATGTTATAACGGGTGTAAAAATACCCTTGACAAGCCAAGAATCACGTGGTTTTCCGTTATTATGATATATTTTTGTACTGGACCAGACCTGGGAACCTTCTGGTAACTAATACATATATTGAAGGTCAAAGTGCCAACATATTTTGTACAAAAACGAGTTAAAAATGTTACTACTTAAATTGAAATAGTCCCACAATTCCTGTACCTTTGCATGCACCCATAAGCCCGATGTTTTGCGTGCGCTACATAGCGCGGTAATTTTCACACCAAAAATAAAAGTCGTTTCCCAGCAATTATTTTTGCACAAAGTTAATTTGATGTAAATACATAATGCATAAATGACAGTATCGCAATGGGTATTTCTACCCATGTTTGCTTTATGTTATATTTGAGAGTTACACAGATAAGTATACAGAGTACTATACTGGAATCACATTTCTCACGTTATGTATTAACTGTCACTTGGGCAAGCCATTATATATCCAAATCTGGACTCTGGGTTATGAGTGCTCAGAAATTCCTAATTGATTAAAAGCAATACCACGTTTGGGGATCGAACTCGTCACCTCACACCTAACAGTCATGCTTGTGATACTGTGTGACTAGACAATCGAGGCAATAGTACGTACTCATGTAGATTTAAAAAAAACTTTTTTCTCACACGAGTTCACAGAATAATATAATCTCGCGCTTTTTATATCAGCGCTGTAGGTATAACACACCAACGAAATTGTTTTCTGATTGGCAGAGATTCCTTTACGACGATCTGAGAAACATTTGGGATCTTTAGACCAACATTACCGTAGGCTTATGGGAGATAAAAAAAAGTATTAATATCGCTTTGCGGTCCCTTTCCCGAGTTCCGAACATAAGAACTATCATTACGAAAAAGGTTTGGGTAATGTTCATCTCTATTGCTATTTTATTAATTTTATTACTTCGTATATTTTTTATGGAGAGTTGGTCATACGCAAATTGTTTAGCTTTTATAAATAAGTATTTAGAGGTATGAGGAACAGGGTGTAAAGTTCACTCATCCTCTATAGAAAAGGGAGGATCCGCCGACCAGACGGGTGTTGTTTCTGGCAGGCAACAGCCCAAGGATTGACGTCGGGCAGTCTTATATAAGTTCGCGCGGTAAACTGTAATAGCGCGATGCAGGATTTTGTGACGTCAGGTCTTTGATGCGTAGTTTGCATGTGGCGTTGTAAATGCCGCCAAAAGTAGGATAAACCATTTGTTGGAGAAACGTTTCACTAAATCTTGTTGTCAAGTAAAAATAGATAATTTTATCTTGAGCTTTAAATGAAATAAGGAAAACGTAAGTGCCTAATAATTGATAAAATCAATAAGACTTTTATAAACTTACCTACATAAAATGTTGCATACAGTAAAGTACATTATAGAAAGTCAACAAGAAAAAAATAAAAATCTACTTAGTTTAAAGTTAAAAAGGACACACACTTGAGAGACTTTTGAGTTTATTCTCATGAATGCTAATGTGAAAATAAAAGCTGAACTATGGTTTTAGCTTACGGTCTTGGCTTTAAAGATTTTATTGTAATTGCGTTTTACATTTGCAAGGATTTCTCGCCTACTTGAAAAAGTTGCTACTAATTAGGATAAATAAGTGATTAAAATTAACCTAATGTTGGGCCTCTCCATCTTCGTCAACGCTCTGATGACCTTGAAGTCGATCCATCTAACGGTATACCTACCGTTTGAAGGACCAGTCTTACCTCACAATATAAATCGAGCGGGTTACGTTACGGTTGGCAATGTCACTCGGATGACATAGCTGGCTCTATGATTAACTTGTCGTGTCCCACACCCTGGTGCAACGTGAGGAAAATGAATAATAACTCTATAAATAAACTAGCCCAGCAGGTGACTGCAATTTGTGGCAGTTAATAGATTGCGGGATATTATGCTAGGGTCATTTTAATAATGTATTTATTTATTTGCTCTGGAAGACTTACACCTAAAAACAGAATGAAATAGTAAGTGTGATGGTAAATTGAATAATGAGAAATAGGTCATGTCAATTCATTACGACTGCGTAAACACTGTGATTATCTTTTAGAAATTTAGAAGGTAATAAAATCACATTCTTCTCTCATCTAAGAACTTTGCCATAAACTCACTACCCCCTATTTGAGATTAAAAACTCCATATTACTGTACCGATAAGATATTATAGAGGTACCGTACTTAAATATTTTGCTATTAAAATCACTTTAAACTCCCGAGCTCACGACATTTATTTTCTCTCAGAACACACGACTTTTATAAGAAAACGAGCTCACCCTCAATATAAAGTTGGAAAATAAATATGCCCAAGACAAATATTATATTTGAGTGCAGAAAGTATGCCTCAGAGATATTGCGATATCCAACGGTGAGGAGGCAAAGGAAATATGTGTATATCATGCATTATTGTAAATGTGAGGCAAGTTGAGTTTGTGCGTTCAAGAATTTATGTGAAACTGGGTTTATTTCAGAAGAAGCAATGAAATTCTGGAGTTTCTTTTGTTTTGCAATGAAGGGTTAATATTGGCTAGATAAAACAATATGATGATAATTAATTCTTTTGTTAAGCATAGAAAAGGTTGAATGTAGATAAGTCTTGAGGTCAATAATTAAAAGAAGAAAGAAAAATATTTTATTTGGGACACGCACACAAACAATAAAAACATTAAAACATTAAAACTAACAAATTATATAAAGCAAGTAATAAAAAATAAACCAAGGGCAAAGAAAACCTGTGCGAGGCCAAAAAGGCTCCTATCTCAGCATAATGCTACGATATTTGGTTAATGGGGAAGTGTCAACACTGAAATTAAAATATATTATCTTCCTGAAGTGTATATTTGAGCTACAAGGTCCTCCAAGGTCCAAGGTCCAGGGCACCAATGGATTTAAAAAACAGTTACTTATATTATGTATCTGCCTCGTAGGGCTTGTGGTAGTAAGGGCTACTGCTGAGCATAAGGCCCGGGTCGGGCCAAGTGTTATTGGGTATTTCCATCTGAAAGTTTTCAGAAGCAGTTCGTAGTCTGGATTCGTGCCCGTTTGATGGTAATAGGCCTGCCCTCTGTTTTATGGGACTTAAACATAACTGGCGAAATGTGGGTGTACTATAGGTGGACCTCTGTCTAACCCTTCGGGGAATACAGGTGTCATGCCATTTTTATGTTATTAACTTATGTTATAGTACGAAACTGACTGAAAGTCAGAAAGTTTTCAATTCACGCGAGATAATACACATTGTATGTTTTCTTAAACTCCCGGCTGAACGATTCATCTTCCAAAGAACTATCTACAACATGTTTATTTCACACTAGAGACTAAAACTATCATCTAAAATATTTTCCAGCACCTTATTGTTCGTAATGTAGTCCAATTTTTCTCAAGAACCAACGTCGACGTCTTTTCTTTGTTATTTTGCGAAAAATATGAGTGTGAACAAAAACCCTAATGTCTTTAGTGACTGTTTATAGTTATGAGGTTATTTACTTTTCTAGGTTCAGTAGATGTATCTACGGTTTACTCGCATTATTTCGAGGTTCGCCGACTAGCTTCAAACTAGCAATGAGATGGTAGTCACGCTCTTCTTGTGGAGCAGTCGCTAGCCGAAGTTAAAACAGTTAGTGATCTCTCCAAAAATATACCTACCCAATAAGTTTGTTATGACGATTATTTTCTACATGAAGATGTACGTAGAGACATTTATTACCTTGAATACAGTGGTTTGTTAGAGTTTATCTCTGGAAATACTGATCCAATTACAACAAAATTTTATAGAAACTTACATTATTCCCAAGTGCCATAATTATGATACCTTTATCTCGAAAATTTCACTGTTCGTGTGGGTTTGACCGAATTAAGCAACGGATAAATAATAAGAGATTATAAGAAACTGGTTTTTTATTAATTCTTCTTTTACTTGTACGGTATAAAAGGAACAATTTCGAACTGACTAAGAACTGAGAACTCTTGTAAAAGAAAAAGACACTATCAGTTTGCCTGTCCTTGTTAAAAGAGGTACTTACCTACTAAGATCTCGCTTGCAATTTACCTGAAACATTTTATCATAAAAGTTTCTACTGTTTATTGCGATACATTTGCAAGCCAGTAGTCCATATGAAAATTTTACTTGTTCTTAATGACATAGTTACGTAAGGTTTTTTTATAGGGGGCTCGTGGCTAAGTCATAACAGCCGCACGGGTCGATCGAAGGTTAGTTTAACCTTAACCGGCGAGCATAGCTTATGAGGTGCATAGCATATGGCTGATGAGGTGAAGACTTAAAATACAAAGTACACTGTGTGTTTATTTTGATGGAAAGCTTACCTGTCAAAAGTGAATGAGTCAAATAACCTTCATATTATTGCCATATAAATAGACATCAAACAAAAAATTAATCAAACAACGATTATTCCCTAGTGTAAGGAATCTACATACTAAAGTCTTGTTCGAATATTCTGATCCAGATTTAGATTTGGAATCAAAGTCACAGCTGTATTTTGTTTCATGTATATTCACGAATCTATGTGAGCATAATATAACAAGCGTTGTACTGTTAGTACAATAATACCTCAATGGCGTTATTAATACCAGATTTTACCCAGTTCCTTTTTGACGATTTACTAAATTTACTATACGTACAGTCACTAGTACCTAGAGCTGGCCTTGTTTAGTTGTACGAAGCTTCAATAGAATAAAAGGATGCAATTCAGTAGTAACTAAACCAGAATAGGTTTTGTTACTACTGAAGTGCACCCTACTGAAATGTACCACGAACGAGTCATACTGGGCAGTCGTGCGGAGTCGTGCGGAGTCCTGCCCAGCTATTAATCTAGTCTGCCAGCTGATCTGAGTCATTCTATTGTTACCGAACAAGTGAGAAGAATTTCAGAAAGGTATCAATTTTCATCAGAATTTTCAAATCGCAATCTATAAGACAGGCATCAAGTTACTGTATGATAGACCTTAGACTTTGAGCAAAATTCAATGATTGTATTATATTATATTATATTCATCATGTTTCCTCGCATTCCGTAGGATCTTATTTCAAATGTTTATTAAATTCCATCCGATGTTACTAACCAAATTGACTATCGCGAAGTCTCATTTTCCAATTAAGCGAAATCCTTTGAAATTCACCTCATTTTACTTAAGACTTGCTTGTGGTGCTTCACTTCTGAACACCGAAATCGGTTATAAAGCTCATTTTGTACAGCTATAATATTCCTTCGCTGAATTCAAAGCAAAATTTAATTATTTGAGATAGGTTCGCGTTACATCGGTGTACTTAATGTTGTTAGCTGTTACCAGCTAAGGTCTCCGCCAGATAATAAACAAATAAAATTCATGCAGCGCAAAAGGCTCCTCTCATACAGAAAAGGCATGAGCATTGATCACCACGCCACGCTTGCTCAAGACGGGTTGGCGATTTCAGCCATATATTAACTATACCTAAGTGCAGGATAAACTCAGAAAAAACATATGAATTGAAAAAGTCACATTGTAACTTGCTCGGAGTTGAACCCACAATCTCGTGCATGAGAGACAAGCCTGTAACAACCATCACGACATTTTGGAGCATACACATTCATTATTTCGGAACTGACTGACAACACACAACCTCAACCACGGAAAATATTGGTACCTAGTTTCTACTTCTGACCGGTTTTAATAGAAGGCTGAAGTTTTACACGAAAAAAGTAAAAAAGATTATAATAATAATAAAGTATAATCAATTCTTTATTGCCACAAACACATCGAATCGGACTCGAAGATGAACATTTGAGATACAAAACAGTTGAGACCCTAGCTCCAGAGCTAGGTTAAAGTACCTGTATTTCAGGAGCCCATGACTTCTTCCATTTATGTTACAATTACTACGCAAGTATATACAGCAAATTAATAAAGGGAAGATAATCTGTGTAAGGCCCATAAAACCTTTTTATACTAGCGCTTCTGCAATATTGAACGCCGGACGTCAATTTCCTGTGCATGTCCTGTTATATTATTATTATTGGAAACAGTGTTATTATGTTATTATTATTTTAGCATTATTGATAGGAATTATTACAGCAGAAATATTGTTTTGCTTTGAAAGGTCGAGTAATAAATTAATGGTATTGGAGGGGGCTGCAAATAAAACAAAACAATTTTGTTTTTATTTTATCCATAAATAAATACTAGGAACAAACACAAATTTGTTGTTCCTACAATGGGGGTCACTGGCATGGTTTATTTTTTCTCTCAGGTAGTTGTAATGATGATCTGGCAGTTTGAGTACTTTATGCGGCCAACCTCCTCCGTTCTTTTTTTGGTATTGTTCGTCGAATCGTTGAGCTCCTTAAGCTCTTAATTGAGCTGTACGATAACTGACAAATGCGTGCACTAACTGGACAGGTCCACTCAATCTATGTGATTCTTTCCTCAAGTGACCATTTCAGACACCAATCTACATGGTCTTCATAAGCTCTGACCAAGATTATGACTTTCAAAGAGACCACTGAGTTTGTTTCGGAAACGCTGACCTCATCTATTTTTTTTAAATATGATTGACATTAAAAGTGTTTGTAAAAACCTACTTACAGAAATAAAATCATTTATCATTAACTAGCGACCCGCCCGTGCTTTGCACGTTGTTAACGACTTGACAAAACATAGAGATTTATTTATTTTATGTAAGATTAATATGAATTTGAACTTTGCCTTTTGGCTAATCTGTAATTTAAGTGTTTTATGTATAATAATTTAAGTAAGGTGCGTTTAGTTTGTGCAGAATAAACAATTTTTCTTTTTTTTTTTTTCATTATTTCATTCTTTATTTATAGCAATTACATTAAGAACTAACGTTAATTTGATTGAAAATTGTATTTCGTAACTTTTTGTTTGCAAACAAGATGTCTTATTAATATATTTTAGTATTATTCTATATAATTAACATAACATTGAAAGCATCATCAAAAAGATTACGTCTCCTTGACAACACCACGTTGTATTTTAGCTGAAAACGGGCCTCACAGTTTTCTTCCCACGTTATATTTGGTTAATCAATATTCCCAGGCTGCACAGAATAAATGGTGCATCTACTATCTACCCATCTAGCTGATGTTTTAAATGTTGAAAGAACTGCGAGCTACTTGCGTAACATACATACCTAAAATGGCAATCCAAATGACTTTCCAGGAATTTCCTTCAAAACCCCTCGGATTGTGGTTGAAAATTTTACGCAATTAGGGTGCAGAAAAATATATACTTAGTTTAAATTATGAAATAAATTTCTAAGAAAATGCCAACTTAAACAGTTACTAGTGAACTATACAAAGCTAGCTCGTAGGTACCCTAGGTATGAAAATACGAAAAACTAAAATTAAGAAAACATACCTCATTCCATTTAAAAAGCAGTTCGACATAGGAGTGGAATACTAAAGTGGAATAATAAATCTCATTTAAAAACAATTTGTGCTTTTCAAGGAAACTCTCTCATAAGTAATTATAATTTCATCATCCTTAATTACATGTCATGTGCATACTTTAAATAATTTCCATTTATTTTGAAGTAGCTTTTGCCCGCGGCTTTGGTACTACCGAGATAAAATGTATCGTTTGTGTTGATCCTTATCCCAGGTCATGATGTATCTGTTTGCCAAATTTGCTCGAAATCCGTTCAGCTCAGGTGTGAAAAAGTAACACACAGACAGACAGAGTTATAATAATTATTTATAAATAATAATTATATTTTGTATTTATAATTATAAATATGTCAGAGACGGTCATTAGTACGCTCGCTAAACGAATTTTCCCACATGATGACTGATTCTAATGGGATAAATGATAAAGATCCGACAAATATTTTATAATATAAACGTATATGAATGCTACTGCGACTAAACAATAGCTAACAGGTCGGACATCTGCCTACCCGCATGGAAAGACGCATGAGTTTATGCATGAATGTAGGCAACATTGTGCCAACATAAACGGCCATTGATCAATTACTATCTACCTCGATACACCTTGTGCAAACAGCTTTCGAAGCAAGCAACATAATGTCATTATATCCATAAACCATATGCAGGCATTTGCATTAACTCTATTAGTCTATGATTACATCCAATTATTATTAATATAAACATAGATTTAATGTAAATTAGTGTAGGCTACCGTGTCGTCTAGTATGTTTCATATTGGGCCAATGCCTCCCACAAATGACACTATTAATTATGTTCTGTTAGAACGGGGTTTTCTACGTTGTTTCAGGATTTTGGTTAACGTTTCGTTTGTTGTTAATGTCACATAAAAGTGGTATGATTGATTGTTTTAATTCTAGAGCAACCGATAAAATAATAGTAGCCAATATATTATGCCTCATGTTTGTTATTTTTCACTGCCAGTATTGTTTTACGATGTGGCCAGGTTGTTATTAATTTGTGCCCACTCATGTGCGTCATTATCGTTAATAGTTCATTATTATCTTGAATGTAGGCGTTGGATTACTTTCATCCCTTTGTTCAGTTATTGTTGTTCAAAAATCTACTAATAACCAGCAATCATAGACCTGAAAACATAATACGAATAACGTTTTCACAACAAAAAGTAAACAAAAACAGTTCAAAGAAACTGTTTTTATTAACAACATAAACCACCAAAAAAAAACTAACAGATTCCATTTTTAAACTCGTTAACATTTTTACCAGCGCTATTCGTAACAGCTCCAATAGCTAACTCGACAAAAGCACTGCGGCTGAAATAACTTCCCGCTATAAATTCAAGCTGAATTGTGCAGCTTGAAATGCTGCTTGTGTATAACTTCAATTGAAATAAGAATACGCGAAGGCGACTCCATTTTTCTTGCGATAAACGAGTTTCCTGACACTCGATATGAACAACCATTGCTGTACGTTATTTAAAAGGTGCCGCGACTTGCAAACTAAACTGTTTCCGAATTTTGGCCAATGGACTTTGTAATGGAAGTTCCATTAACTTAACAAAATGGGTTTATATATTTTTTTTTATTAAGGGATCTGTTTGAAACTTAAAAGTCTTTCAATAAACTCATCGTTATATTTCCTCCTCTACTATTACGGTTGAAGACGTAGGTAGTTTTTTTTTTAGTTTCACGTATTTTTTTGTCTTTTATTTTATTATGATTTATAAATTTTTTCGAAGTCAGGAATTTACGTACCCGGACCATTATTACGAATCTATTGATAACTCATCCAGTAGTTTAGGCGCTACGGTGGAACACAGGTAAATAAAAACATACAGTACATAGACTGCTAAAATCATAACCCTTCATTTTGGCTTTGCCGTAGTCAGGTAAATAATAAAATTATGTTAATATGTACAGAAAAAAAGCAGCTTTGCAGTTTGGCACAAATATTATCTTATTTCTGTGAATAAACCCTTTTTTTTTAACTTAGTTATTGCGATAGTATCCAGCAGAGAATTTTCGATTGGAATTGGAAGGTTAATGACCTGTATAGGGAGACTCCTTTACTCCGTTGCTTACTGAATAGCACGTGATAGATGCAATGCTATAACATTAGCTAGCCAACTGCTGCTGAAATAGGAATTGCCGTGGTGCTTCCCCAAATGAATACTTTCTCAAGGAATTATTACGCCACTAACGACCATTATTATAAGGTGGCCCATTCCCAGAGGTTGGACATTTTTATCACTAGTGGAGAGATGTAAAGGCAGTTAGGTTCTGAAAACTTTGCTTTCATACCCGCACTTATTCCTCTCATATTTTCACTATCCGTGGATAGTGAATTCACGGAATTGTAGAGAGAAAAATAATTCATATTTTATACTCCTTTGACTTTTGTAATACAATATTAGTTTCCACGAATGTTCTCCATTTGTGAATGTTTTATTAATTAGAAATTCAACTTTACGTAGAACGTATTTCAAAACAGTATCGACAGAAATAATAATACTCGGGACTTTACAGACTTTGCTAGCAGGTACAACATGTTAGTTAAGTATTGATTTTTCACCCATTTCCTGGAATCCATCAGAGAGATCAGAATTACAGCCTTGTTCATTCCGGACACGGGTGTGATTTTGATAGAAATAAAGTAATAAAATGCAAAGTACTCCAGCAACACAAAACTAAAAGTCGGTATCTATAGTTAGGTATGTATTATAGCTCGCTCTACTATGATAGAGGCGAGAAGTCAACTTTAAATGATTAAAATTATAGTTTATTTTGTTTGTTTGCTATTGATTTCTAATGGTGACTTATCATCACTCAAGTTTTTTCAGGAATATTAAATTCGACTGTTTAAAAAAAAATTAACCCCTGGTGGGACGCCTAAAAAGAATATAATGACCTTATTGATTATTGGTGATGGTCTTCAGAAAGGTCAGGTGCGTAGTACTCGCAACCGGCATGCGTGTACCTACTACCAGATGTATGAACGTAATCGAAGCAAAAGGAGTATGTAAAGATGAATTTGTATATAAGTATGTTATTTTCCATACAAAAGCGAATCACATAAATGCTCATTCCATACGTCGTAACTGCATTCACAAATGAACAGGACTTACGGCCACCGGCTCGTACTCTCGAAAGAATGTCCGCAATCAGGCATGTGAGCGCCAACGATCCTTACATCGCAAATGGAGCCTGAAAAGCAATTATGTAAATGCAATTACCGAATATCAGCTCATTATTAACAACCCAATTAATAGCACTTACTTGTCAGTAGCGTTATGTGCTGTTTGCACTATAATATGAACAAATACTAGGGGTGTAGAAAGCTTTTCAGAAAAGTGCACAAATAATAGAAAATCTATAATTTCATATGTGGCGATCCCTAACATTTACCTTATATATAAACACATACATAAATATAACATACACAATTATATAAGGGGTTAAAAAATTAACTTTACAAACTTTAAGTACTCGAAGTGAATAACTTTTACTATCGGACCAACTTCGAAATCGCAAAAAAAAAACAGCTGTCCCATAGAGTTTAGAACAGTAGGTATTAAACTTTAGTATGGAACAGCTGATTTTTTTTCGCGATTTCAAAGTTCGTCCCATAGTAAAAGTTAATCAGGTCGATGGTCTAAAGCACTCCTTACTGTTTGTAAAGTTATTTTTTTAACACATTGTATACTTAAATCTACAAATCATAATATTGTTAAGACAAAAACATCACCGTCGTACACAACATTAACGTCCTGTGGAAGCACGCGACCTTTAGTGCGATTTCGCCCACGCAACTTTCTGCCCTTCCGGTCAATGTATATTTGCCATAACCCTTCCAGATTGTTCTGTAATTATCGCAGTGTATCAGTCGTTAGACCGCCTAACAATAAGACTTCCTTCTAAGTGTTAAAAACTATATCTGTGTGTGTTACTTCCACTATGAATGTTCTGTGTTTGTGTTTCGGACAATATAACCGTGATTAGCAAACAAACTGCTTTCATTTACCACTGCTCACGACACAAACATAATAGTGTACCGACGAACAATAAACATAATTATAAAATAAACTGTGATCCCGTTGTTCTTCTAAATTGCGCAACCGATTTTGATATGATTTTCACCGTCATTTTACAGATTTTTTTACAGAATATTTACCTGTAAAATAAACTGATTAAACTTACTTATAATAAAGAAATATCGATTATGTTGTTCTCTAGTGGAGTCTAAATAAATCAGTAAAAAAAAAAACAAAAAAGGAAACTTAGTTCAGGAAAAGACATTAACATACTGACAGATTCATCACGTTAGTTGACGTGTAACATATCGCAGATCATTTACATGCACCCCCATAATAACAAAGAGAGACTTCATTTATCATTCACACAATACTTCGCAAGTTCCTACTCCCGACGCCATATTTTCTTTTGTGTTTTCAAGTACCCACTGTAAAGACTTGAAGCGTTATTCTAATTATTTTGTATAATTATTTGAAAAAAAAAAATGGTTTACTCATATAGATTTTATTAGTAGTTACCGAGTAGTATCGAAGTTAATGAGAGATCATAATCTTGGGCACTTCCTTCCTGCAGCATGGTCGAGTATTATACAACATGTATCAGAAAGGTGTGGTCAAATTTAAGGGTGTGGACCATCAAACTGAACAACATTCTCCATTGGACCAACATCGACATCGCGAAAAAATTATCTGTCTGTATTAACTGTCCCATACAAAACTCGACTCTAATGTATGGGACGGCTGATTACTTTTTCGCGATTACAATGTTGGTCCAATGGAGAAAGTTTTTCAGTGTGATGGTCTGTTATGTACCACACCCTTAAATTTGACCACACCTTTCTAATACACGCTGTAGGTCACCTTACTCCGAATATCTACTTGTTATACCAAAAATCGTTTCAGGCGGGTCCACGGACACAGCTTTAGTTAAAAACAATCACCGATTTACCTGATTATGGTGCCAAATTGAGCACAACAATAACAGTGTTATTTAATTTTATTTATTTTAGGTAGGTACTTTTATTTTACGGGATGAAAATGGATCTAATTAATGTTTCCAAGGCGTACCTGCTTACAGTTAAATTGTTACTGGGAATTACCCAAGCAGTATTATGACGCTTGTAAGCATTATTGTATCAGTATTTATAAGATTACGTAGGGGTTTGTTTACGTAGGCTCTTGGGGGTTACGGTTCCAAGGAGGTAGGCATTTCGTTATTCATTACTATACTTTGTATAGGTATTAACATGTTATACCTATGTACATAGTTATCTTTACATAAAATAAAGCTGGAGAGAGTCAAAAGTCTGTACATGGAAGAAAAAAAGTTATCGATCTGTTAGCTGGCTGGGGATCGATAACAGAACACGTTCCAACAGTTTTAGAATTTTTGTCTGTACGTATATATCTGTTTATCTGTATGTCTGTTTATTTGATCGCGCATCACGTTAAAACGGCTGAACCGATTTTGATGAAATTTGTTACGGGTATACTTTGAACCCTGGGGAAGGACATAGGATACTTTTTAACGAGATACAACGCGGGCGGAAGCTAGTACCTAATATGTCTAAGCCTACAGCAAACTAGAATCTAGAGCCAAGATATACAGGATCAAATTAAATTAGCAATCGAAATTCCGTAGACGTGATTTGTATCGATAGGACTACACATGAACCGAAAACAAAATCACTTTTTTTTTTTTTGGATAAACTTTCGCTTTACTTGAAGTATGAGTTGATACCATCACGACTAAGGGCCGAAACTGCGTTAAGCGGACGCCCGCGAGGTTCTATACAAAAGTGCTCCGCGCGGGCACCCGCGCGGAGCACTTTTGTATAGAACCTCGCGGGCGTCCGCTTAACGCAGTTTCGGCCCTAAGAAGTTTACACAAAAAAAAAAAACAGATTTTAAAACCAATATTTTAGTTCAATACAGTGCATACTTACGGTGGGTTCAGGTGTATACGATGCGGCAAACGTTTCTCAGACGATTCTTACGAATGGCACTGCGTCAAGCATTCCGAAAATCCTACACATGAACCGAAAACAAAATCACTTTTTTTTTTTTTGGATAAACTTTCGCTTTACTTGAAGTATGAGTTGATACCATCACGACTAAGAAGTTTACACAAAAAAAAAAAACAGATTTTAAAACCAATATTTTAGTTCAATACAGTGCATACTTACGGTGGGTTCAGGTGTATACGATGCGGCAAACGTTTCTCAGACGATTCTTACGAATGGCACTGCGTCAAGCATTCCGAAAATCCCAAAAAAAATATTATCTTAAGATGTTTTGTTTTGTTTTATCGTGTATCAACATTATTTCGGTAGCTAATTTAATTTGAACTTATAAATATTCCCCCGAAGACGATTATTTCTATTCAAATATTTTAGTGATTTTTTAATGAAAATTTAATATTCTTACTTTAAGAAAACTTCGAATGTCAATTGAAAGACGCCACCGTCTATTAGTAATTAGAGAGAAAAGTTTTTGTAGGCATAAGTTTCGTAAGTAACTAATATAATAATAATTGTTCATAACTTTTATTAAAACAGAAATTTTTGGAACTCACTGAATAACTTGAAAAATGCAAACTAATTATGACATATTTTCATAATAAAATAAGTACGAATATTTCAGAGGTTTTTAAATTACTTGGCTTTTATTAAGAACCTAACTGTTATGGGTCAGTGGCAGCTCGGCCCAAGACAACTCAACCCGAATAATAATACCACATAGAACCAATGCCGAACAACGATCATTTTCCACGCACTAATTACGTTCATTTGTTTCTAAAACTCTATTTGCAAGCCAAATCTAAATTTAAATAAAACGTTCGTTCCATTTTTAATTATCTCGAGAGATATGAGCTTTCATAGTAATTTATTCGGCTGCTAAACACGACAGATATGGATTTTCATAGTAACATTACTGGCCGACTAATCGCATATATTTGACCAGTAGGACCATTTTTGATTTTTTTTGAAGAAGGTTATCAAAATAATGCTCGAATTCCAATCATGTTTGAGAAAAAATGGTTTTTTGTTTATATTCATCACTTCTTTGATGTCAGATAATAAAACCTAACAGCATAGACGTAGCGCGATGTTCACATTCACTCGGTACCGACTTAACAATAAAGTGATTCGCCACTAGCTATCAATTACTTCCTGCTGCTATCCAATTTGTCGAATTTTCTGAATCAAAATAATCGTAAAGTACAGCTACTTTGAAACTGAAATAACGAGAAGTATTTTGTGAAGTTGTAGGTAGGTACATAAATAAAGTAAAATCGTGATAAAACCCGAGCCTACTACGAAGTGTGAACGAACTACTTTGAAGTGGCTATGCGGGTGCTGCGGTGAGAAAACTCGAAAGTCAATCCTTTTACATTTTCAGTTCTAAATTGAATTTGATAGTAGGTACGACGTAGCATATAATCTATTTATAAACGAATAATAGATGAGAGAGATGAGAGATTATGGCGTTCTTAGAAACTGTTCAGCTAACAGTTTCTAAGAACGCCATAATCTCTGACACTAAAAGTCGGATTAGAAAATTACTTTTTGAATGTTAAAGGCTATTTACCATCACGCTACAAACCTTGGGAGCCGAGCAAAAAGAAAAAAGTCAGAAAGAACGCTAAGCGAAAACGAAGTTATAGAGCGGGCGGGCGACGCGATGTGTTGAGGTGGGTCGGGGTATCAAGAAACACGCGGATGAGGTCGTGGATGAAGCTAGTATTATATAATGTTGCTACAGGGTTTTTTTTTTCATTCTGCCTAGCCTTTTCCCAATCATGTTGGGGTCGGCTTCCAGTCAAATCGGTTGCAGCTGAATACCAGTATTTCACATGGAGCGACTGCCTCTCTGACCTCCACAACCCCGTAACCGGGTAATACGATACCCCTTGGTAAGACTGGTTTTCAGACTTAATCATTTACTTTTGACCATCATACATTCTGACTTATTGATAAACACATAATGTATAACTATTTTAATTAAAATAACGATATTAAGGCTCCATCAAACAGGCGCGACGCGACATCGCGACGCGACTTTAAATAATACAGTTTCTAAGAAAACTTCACGGTAGTACAATTACGGCTCGTACACACTGGCGCGATATCGCGGGCACGACAGGCAGTGCTATCCTTGTCGCGCTCGCGATATCGCGCAAGTGTGTCCGAGCCTTTACCAGTGTCGCGTCGCGTGACAAGTCGCGCCAGTATGCCCGAGCCTTTAAGCTTTATCACAGTTTATTGTGGGGCTTGTGGAAGCAGCACGGGTCGGTCGAAGGTTAAGCTACGCTTGCCGCGGACGGTTCGTGGATGAGTGACCATCGGTTACATATCGAGATGCTGCCTCGGAAAGCACGTTAGCGGGGGGTTATCTGAATGTTGATCCCGGCTTGCATTCGTAGATATTTGACAGTCGTAGTGCAACCGTATCGAACATATTGATGACCACGCTCCGTCAAGCATGACATCTCACCTGCACCCCGATTTCGTAACACAATCGCAATCAGAAGCACCTCAAGGCTTATTTTGACGGCATGATTTACACAGAACGGCTTCTGCACTGCGTGTAACAGATTCAATCCCAGCACGGAACAACTAAATTACTTACTTTTGTCTAAAGATTCATTGTGTCATGGTCTACATTGTGAACCTTTACAAAGATTTTATGGAGGTATTATACCTTCCTACTAATATTAGAAAGAGGTAAAATTTTTGAGTTTGTAGGTATATCTTCGGATAGACTTTCCTGTATAAATTATTGTTATTACAAAAAAAACTAGATTCGATGTCGTAAACGATTTATTATTGCGACTTTCTATAGGTACATGAACCTTTCCGCGAAAATGTTGTCAACGGTATTAGCACCCTCAGAATAGGTATCAAAACTACCGTGCAATTTTCCGTTTATCGATGCCACTTTCACACACGATCGCACGTAGCATTCCCCGTAGACGGATTATTACGAGACGCCATATATTCAAGTGTATTGCTCCCCTATGGGTTCCGTAATAATTTACTTTACTTTTATAATTTAGGCACTGGTATAATGACCATATATTATAACCTTATTAGGTACATTAATATATGAACTATGAACAACCTACTATTGTTATTACCTACATTTCTAAAGATACAGCCATATGATAGATAAAAGGACAGACAGACTGATAGACAGAGGCAGGCTTAGTTTGCTTAGTTAGTTAGTTAGTTAGCTTTTTTAGAGAGAGTTAAATTAAATTCGAATCATATTCACGAAAGTATACTTTCGTGTATATTACTAGCGAACTCCTTTGTTTTTATCACACAGTTTAAAAAAACACATGTTCCAAAGAATCGTAGTTACAGAGCTAACTGTTCCAAGGAATCAATAAATCCTGCATGACCAACTTCCGCACTGTAGTTTAAGTGATTCTATTTGCTTTCTCACACGTTTTCCAACGATTTATTTTTAACATGTGTTACACTTTTAGAAAGATAACCTGAGAGCTTCTGAAACAATGTAGGTAGGTACCTACATGATTCATTACTGGTTTTCAGCCTAGGTTTTTGAAAGCGGCTTCGCCCGCATGGATGTCGGGAAATATCCCACAGGAACGCATTATACCGGGATTAAAAGTCAAATTTCATCCAAATCCGTTCAGCCGTTTTTGCGCTAGTCCGGAACATACTTACATCCAGACACAGACAGATGGACAAAAATTCTTAAAACGATATTTTCGTCATACATAAATAGCGGCCGCACTGCTGGACTAAAGTGGAACAGGGCTGGCCATATCTGTCGCATGTCAGAGCACCAATACCCAAAAAACACCACTCAGTGGATCCCAAGTAGCAGGAAACGACTACGCGGCAGGGCTAGAAATAGATGGTGGGATGTACTGGACTCCTTCTTAAAGGATTGGCCCGCAATCGCAGTAGACCGGGAAAAGTAAGAAGAGGGACGGGGGGCCTTTGCTCTGCAGTGGGACACATGTCAGCATCAGACTCGTTCCCTCACCTCTCAATTCCAACTTTTCAACAAAAAAAATATATAAAGATTATTATATAATTAATTATTTTATATTAATAAATAAATTGTTATTTTATATAAAGAAAATAACCAGAAATCCTTTGCCCAGACAGATAGTACGTAGGTGTTTGAATGATTGACATCCTCGCTTAACTGTGCGTGTGAAATAATGGAAATCAGCGTCTCATATTTTGAAATTGATACCTAAATTATTCCCATGTTGTTCAGACATGTAAAGGATCTATTAATAACCGTTCAGTATAAGACAATGGGATGAAGGAGCTCGTGGCCAAGTAATAATAGCCGCACGGGTCCATCCATCAGGTCAACCCTTGCCAGGGTTGGTCCGTGGATGGGTGACCAACTTTACATACCGAGACTCCTCCATGCCTTGGAAAGCACGTTAAGCCGCTGGTCCTGGCTGTGATTCGTGTATCGAAAGTCTTACCAAGGGGTATTGTATTACCCTGAGGATTATTGTGGAGGTTAGATAGGCAGTCGTTGTTCATGTAAAATACTGATATTCAGCAGCATCCGGTTAGACTGACAGCCGACCCCAACAAAGTTGGGAAAAGGCTGGGCAGATTGAATTATAAGACAACGGAACAGTAACTGAAATCGAACTGAACGTACAATTTTAGAATAAAAAACAATACCTATACAAAATGGTCCATTTGTTTCACGACGCATACCAATTGAACAGTTAGATATTATAAAGGAAATATTTTTGCAGAAAGCTCTGTAAAACCGTCAGGGAAATTATCTTTATACTTACCGATATCCGCTTTCACACTTTAGCATTAAGATACGATATGCAAGATCCACTTTGAATAAGTTCCTGTATCGACACTATTTCGCTAGAATGAGATTGTATTCCCTCCCTATCACTGCGCCGTATCTTTGCCGTGTCAACGCTCTCGAAGTTCTGTGAAAATAATTTATGAAAATGTTCCAATATACTTAACGCAAATAAAACTCTACGGCAATGAAAAGCCTGATGTACACGGTGGGATTTCATTGCCTCTGGGATACCATAAGTTGAAGCAACAATAAAAGTTGCACAGTATCAGTGTTTATACGATGCAAATAATTTGTTGCAGTTTTATTGTATACCACAGGCAAGAAACTTGCATCGTGTAAATAGGGCTTAAGTGAGAGGATAATTCCTATAACTTTAGCAGACTTAATAATACGCTACTGAAAATGAAATGAGGTATTTTAGTTCTCTCAACTTGCTTGTCGCGCAATAACTAATTTTGCCGAGCGTGGCGCCAACTTCCAATTTGCACGTAACCAAACTCAGTGACTCAGTTTCTTTGACTTAAATGATGCTGTGCCCCGTTCGTCTGCCTCCACCTTTATACATACGAGAGTAAGAAAAAATACTAACATTAATATCCTGAGCTCATTTCACCTCTCCTGTTGATTGAATTATTCATACGAAGACGCACATTGAGTTGCAAATAACGGCCAAACGCACGGCCTATCGTCGTGAATTAGTGGTGAGGGAGATAAGTGGCCGTAAATGGCCGTAATGTTTAATAATAAATGAATTTATGGCCGCTAAGCTCAAGTGGCGTTTACACGTTGCGCGGCGCTTATTGCAGGCTATTTGGCAATTTACGATGATGATGATTACACATGATTACAATCGATTTGATCATTTTGTTTTATTATTTAGGTACAAACATTGACCCCTACCCCTACCCTAGTGGTCGCAAACGCCGATTCTCGGGCAAAGTGTTATTGGGTTTCCTCAGTTCCGTCTGGATTTGTGCCCGGTTGATGGCAATAGGCTTCGCCCTCTATTACATAGACTTAATATAACTGGAGAAATGTCGTTGTACTATATGTAATACAGGCTCTTGCGGTCCGGCGCCGGTTCGGCTCTGGCGTCATGTACAGGCAGCCTTATAATGTTCCACATGTTTTTATCTTCAGTGGTTCGACTGTTTGTAGAAAATAGTTGGTAGATATTAAGTAATTTTTTTTTTATTTCATACACTGTCAAAGTTATAATTTTAACACAGGATTGACATTGACAATAATATATAAGTTTGTAGTCAAGTTGTTTAATAATAAATTTCCCCAAAAAGATTACAGTGAAGTTATTCTGTAGGAGCTTGGGAAAAGTACGAACAGGACCGTAAGCTTATCTTTTAGAAAAGGATTCAGTTTTGACTTTGGAGATAACAATCCTTTTAAAAATATTTCAGATTCCTTTGTTTATTTACCGAAACAACTACTGTCTTATCTGATGCTTCAAGTAGGTTCGAATTATTACAGTACTAGCAACCTACCCCTGCTTTGCACCGTTTTTACGACTTCGGATAATATATCAAGATTTCTTTATTAGGTACATGTTAGAGAAATATTAATGTGTTATACACATACCCCTTTCGGAATAAATTCTTAAAATGAAACCGCATCTAAATCCGTTGCGTAGTTTATAAGAAAAACGCGACACACAAACAGACACGAAAAATGACTTTAATTTATACTTATGTATATATTTTACAAAAATGTTAGTTGAACTGTCGTAGTCATGCTTGAACTTTTCCCAATCAATGATGACGATTCAACGCACAGCCTATCCTGAATTAGCAGGGAAGCAAGATAAGTGGGCATAACGTTTGAATAATAAATGAATTTTCAACACACTTGCTCGTAAAGTGGCTCTTATTGAACCGCTTTTAGATTCATAATGCAGTGTATTAAACACGCGTGCTTTTTACTTTACCATAACGAACTAGTGCTGTAATGCCACAGATAACTATTTACTAGTCGGAGTACCTAGTACCTATACCAGTCCTATGACATGGCAGTATGGAGTTAGTAAGTACTATCATGGCAGCATGGAATTTTTATTTAATAAAAAATTACTTTGGTGAAGCTTTTATTTGTTTTTGTAAAAAGAAATACCATAGGCAAACTGGGGCGTTTAGTTATGGTAAAAAAAAAACTATTCTGACCATAAATTCTGTCAAAAATGAAAACGCTTTTATTTTTAGGAGTAATGTAATCTTAATAAAACTTCTATGTCCATATTTATGGAAGCCGGACTACCTATGTATACATGGAATGATTATGAAGTATCCTATACAATATCACCCGAGCAGAGATGTGCGCTTTTAAAAAAAAATCTCATCAAAGCATTCATGCATTCATATGCCTTTTGTATAGATAAATAAAAAATGATAAATTAACATAATATTTCATCAAACTATATATTTTTCACTACATATTAATCTTAATTTGCGTATTCAAAACATTATTTTGTGTTTATTACATTTTTCATAGGCTGTTCAGCGGTTTTGTCAGTGCCTTTATTAACATTTTCGCGCGCATCGCTAGCAGGAAAAAAACAAAACGAGCGCGCCATTTTCCATAGATATTTGTTATCGTTTTTGTTGTGTGGTTAATTATTATCAAAAATACGATTTCTAAAGTTTTGCACCATCAACGTAGAAAAGTTTTTAAAATAAGCTCCGGATAGTCAGTACAGTACCCTGGCAAAAAAGGTCAGTTGAACTTTATAAATCTAAATGTATCATCTCTATAGTCACGTTATTGTAGCCTAGATTGTTACAAGTCTGTTTTTTCCTCGCAAGTGTGTTGAAAAACGTCGTATGAAACGCGTGTGCATTGATCATTACACTCTCGGCTACCTTATCGCGCTCGCCTGCGGCTCGCGCGAACAATACCGTCTCGAGTGTAATGACCAACACCGCACACTTGTATCATAATGTACTATTATGGCTCAAGTGGAATTTACATATGCCACATTTCGCCAGTTGTCGGCCATTTGGAAACGCCATTAATTTATGACGCCGATTACGAATGCAATGTCGATTAGCTTACCGTGGGTTATTTATTTAAGTAGGGTATTTTGGCTGAAGCTGGAAATAGAACTGGATAGGCTAGAGTGTTTGTGTAATATAAATGATTTATTTGGATAACTGTACTTTAGACACGTACCTACATGAAAAAACAGTAAGTGTTCTAATCGTTATAGGATACTATATAATATGAGATACAATAAAAAAACTAGGTATATGATTTTGTTACTGTGGATTAGATGGTGACTGAGGAATACAATATAAAATAAAATAAAAACCGTCTTAAAAACATATTTTATGGCCTAACAACGAATTCTGAAAATCGAGATGTACGTGTCTGATATTTATATTTGAATTGATATCCTAAGCTCAATAACATCCCGTTTCATATCAAAGTAAACATCTTGAATATTTTGGTCTCTGCATTTGACGGATAAGCAAAGTATCGAAGCGTCTCCATAGCTCCGGAAATCCTTAACCTGCAAACTCCAGCTATAAGATATAAGTTGTTTGCTCCAGGATGTTATACGAGTAAGTCTCTTACTTCGGTTAAGCCGTTGTTCAGCATCTATTTTGCGAAAGTATAGCCTCTTAAAGGAACTGGCTGCTTATAATTATATTATAAATCTTGAAAATTGAAACAGCGAAGGAAAAGCTTTCTGATTCTGGTAGCGCTTATCAACTAGTTATGTATAACTTATGCATTTTGTAAAAGGAACTTTAATGTAAGGCAGTACGTACTTAGTGACACTTGCAAATGATGCGCTAAAAAACGTTTACTTACCAACATCTTTAGAATCACTATAATTCTCTATGGTAAACAAGGATTTATACAATTATTTCCTTCCCTTTCTCCCCTAAAAATATAACTTTAGGTTGCCATGACAACAACGTTTACTAACATGGCAATCGAGTATTACTGTCAAAAATAGGACGGTCATGGTTTATTTTAATTTTATCGCTACACTTCAAGAATAGCACAAACTATTTTTTTTCCGTAATCTTAAATAACAGTGATGCGGCCCTCGCGAGTAGTGCCGTCACACAGCAAGAAATCCGTAGCTAATATCTACCGTCTAACGAGTTCACCACATGATGGGAAGCATAATATGAATTTCTGTACAGATTTCGATAAATCTATAGTCATTAACACCTTCAAGAGACGGGGATGGACCCAAGTGATGCCAGAGGAAGATTGGAACGTTTACTGGGCAAACACAGTGAATTGTCGAACTATATTCAGCATAGAGAGTGGGTTACGCCTCGGTGACAATCAATTGATCAACCATTTCCCGAACCACTACGAACTAGTACGTAAAGATTTACTCGTAAAAAACATAAAGAGATACAGAAAAGAATTGGAAAAAGACTGTAATTCCCTTGCGGAAAAAACTGAAGTAAAACTCCCGAGTGGGCAAGTCATCACTCGCTATTTATATTTAGATTTCATTCCAGTAACGTTCGTATTGCCTTCCGACTACAGCATGTTTGTCGAAGAGTACCGAAAATATCCTCAAACAACCTGGATTTTGAAGCCTTGCGGCAAATCCCAAGGCGCCGGCATTTTCCTTATAAACAAACTGTCGAAACTGAAAAAATGGTCTCGGGAATCTAAGAAATACTTACAGCATCATCTCACGAGTAAAGATACTTATGTCATATCTCGCTATATAGATAATCCGCTCCTCATCGGAGGGAAGAAATTCGATTTAAGGATTTACGTCCTCGTTACGTCGTTCCGCCCTTTAAAAGCTTACATGTTTCGAAATGGATTTTGTAGATTTTGCACAATGAAATACGACACAAGCGTCGCTGAGCTCGATAACATGTATGTTCACCTAACGAACGTCAGCGTACAAAAACACGGCACCGACTACAATAGTGAGCACGGGGGGAAGCTGGGCATACATAATTTAAAGCTCTATTTAGAAGGAACCCGGGGTCGGGAAGTTACCGACCGTCTGTTTGAGAGCATACAGTGGTTGATAGTGCACTCGTTAAAGGCTGTGGCGCACGTTATGTCGAATGACCGCCATTGCTTCGAGTGTTACGGTTACGATATAATCATCGACGATAACTTAAAGCCGTGGCTTATTGAGGTGAACGCTTCCCCATCGATGACGGCCACGACGGTTAACGACAGGATACTCAAGTACAAGCTCCTGGATAATCTTTTATCGGTCGTTCTGCCTCCAAGCGGGATCCCGGACTCACGCTGGAACAAAACGCCCACCGCTGAGGCTTTAGGGGATTTTCAAATACTCATCGACGAAGATTCTATGTATAAGGGGGAGATGGATCTACGTTCTGAGAGAGGAGCTCGCAAAAACTAAAATATATTTCAAGTATTGTGTTATGTGCATTCTAGTTGGCTTGGTTACTGAATAAAATAGTTTAAAATGGGTTCGATTTTTTATTCAATTATATAATACAACATATTAAAAAATTGTTACAAAATTATGGTCTGACACGATGGTACTTGTTGTAGCGCGAATTTGCGTCTTCTTTTTCTATGAGTTCCTCATCAATCAACAGTTCAAAGTCACCGAGCGCTTCGGCGGTGGGGATCTTATTCCACCTCGCATCAGGAATGCCATCAGGCGGTACAACCACAGACACAATGTTATCTATTAATTTGTATTTCAATATTCTATCATTATGAGTCGTCGACTGTAGTGACGGTGAAGCATTCACCTCTACAAGCCAAGGCTTGAGAGTATTGTCTATTATAATATCGTATCCGTAACATTCAAAGGAGTGGCGATCGTTAGCCATCACGGGGGCGACAGCTTTCAAAGAGTGAACAATAAGCCACTGCATTTCTGCAAACAATCTATCGGTTACAGAGCGCCCTCTCGTGCCTTCCAAATAGAGACGGAAATTCTGGATACTCATTTTCCCGCCGTGCAAACTATTGTAATCACCACCGTGCTTCTGTACGCTGACATTAGTCAGGTGCACGTACATGTTATCGAGCTCAGTAACACTCGTGTCATATTTCACTGTACAGAATCTACAGAAGCCATGTTGGAATAAATACGCTTTTAGAGGGCGGAATGATGTCACCAGTACGTACAGTCGTAGGTCGAATTTCTTCCCGCCAATTAGGAGCGGGTTGTCGATGTAACGCGATATTACGTAACTTTCTTTACTGGTCAATTGTGGATGAAATGGAGTTTTCGCTTCACGGGACCACTTCTTAAGTTTCGATAGTTTATTTATAAGAAATATTCCTGCCCCCTGTGACTTTCCGCATGGTTTCATAATCCACGTGCTCTGAGGGGACTTTCTGTATTCTTCAACGAACATATTATAGTCGGCAGGCAGTACATACGTCACTGGTATAAAATCTAAATGTAAGTAGCGGGTAATCAATTGTCCGTTAGGTAATGCAACGTCTGTTTTTTCAGCCAAGGGATTACCTTCTCTCTCCAGCTCCTTTCTATATCTCTTGATGTTTTTTACTAATAAATCTTTACGCGATAATTCGTAATGGTTTGGGAAGTGATTTATCATTTGGTTGTCGTTCATTCGGTAGCCGCTCTCGATGCTGAAAACTGTTCGGCAATTTTGTGTGAAGGACCAGTAGAAGTTCCATTCATCGTCGGGTCCCACTTGGGTCCAGCCTCGACGCTCGAAGTTGCTCATTATCACGGACTTCTCCAAGTCGGTACAATACGTCACTCTACCTTTCTCCATAACTGGCGGTGTAACTTTACCGTAAACTGCGGGGGATACCTTTCTCGGTTCTTGTGTCATTACGCACTAAAAATTCAAAATTAAAGACATTGTTACAAAAATAAAAATATAGTCACAACAAAAATAAAATAAAACGTTCAGCAATGGTTTTGACTTGTCACTGTCAATTTTGCTTTTATTTATTTTTACATCGTTTTTAATACCACGGTGAATTTTTTAAGAGTTTATATACCTACTGTGTTGTGTTTGTGGTAGAGTAATTAATTTTCAATGTTGGTGTTAATAATCTGAAGCGATGTGGGAGGATGGCGGCCATGCTTTTAGCAGCATATTAAAAATATCAACATTGATTGATGGGCAGGCGATCAAATATTGTTTTTGTGGGGCCGGGCTCACTCGACGCACTCCCCTAGCGACAAGGTAAAAAGAATAAAAGCCATTGTGTCTTCAGTTTACCATCCAATTTTAGTGGAGGCGACTTCAATTCCCCGAAGAAATCTCGCTCAACATTTTCTCTTCTTTTGTTTGTTTGTATCATTTTCTAAACTACGCCGCGATAATCTGCCTTTTCATATCGTAGATGTGAACTTTGTGTTACGTTACAAGGATAGCGGAAAATCATAGAATTATTTATGTTTGGTGGAACTAAAACTGAAGCTTGTGTAACATACTTGGTACACATGATTTATTATTTAGATCCTATCTGAACCCAAAGTTGACGGTACGAAAATACCTGTTTTTCTCCTTTTGCAGAGTAAGCTTGGAATAACAAAGGCAAACAGTGATATGGTCTATTTGCTATTGTTTACGTCCTATTTGTTTATCTTGTTCTGAAATATTTTGCCGTGATAGGCCCCTGGTTGGGATATTGGGCGGCTATTCGATAGCGCTACGCAATATACAAAGTTTGATCCGAGCGTGAACCAATTTTTTTTGCCGGCTACTTGGAATAAAACAAATATTTGACAGGCTTTTTATATATTTGTGTTTGCTCGCTCTAACACCTTTCTTAATTATATAGTCAGTTTCGACTAGTTAATTCCAAATGCGTATGAAATTAGTAACTCAAGATATATTTGATAATTAAGATGTCCTAAAGAAAGAAAGCAAAGAAGATGCATTTATATACAAAATATATTTATTTAACACAGGGAAGGCACACAAAATAATATATAGCAGATAAAAAAATCAAATAAAAAGTGTATGTAATAAATTAGCAGGGAAGTGTGCCTCACGGCTACGCCAAAAAGGCCCAGTTCAGCAAAAATACCAGACAACTATAAGTACCCGACGCTGCTTTTCAACTAGACCTGAAAGTGTGAGCTGACGGATATAAATCAATTTTGTAATGTAACGTCCTATGTATGCATACTTAAATAAAAATAAGTTTGTGTCAGATAAAAATAATAACGAATACGTACATAGATACATAAATAGTGTGTTTTGTGTATAAAACTGCAAAACAAAACAAAAACAACTGATAAATAAATGATTAAATGAGACGCATAGTATGTAACGCTAGTATGTAATTATAGAAATCTTCAAAACGAGTAAGAACAAAAACCCTGTTTTAAACGATGCCAGACTTCCACGTTCTAACACATTGTTCTAAAATATTAAGTTTGGTGGAACTTATTAGGTACATAGGTCTGAGAGATTTGTCCTAATGATGTAATTGTAATTTCATTCGTCCTTCTAGGAACGTTTACCATAAAACATGTTTGAATAAAAAGTTGTTTGCAAACTGTAATGTTAAATAATAATAAACTGCAAACAAAATAGTATAAAATAGGCTACCTTTGGGTCGGAAGGGCACTGTATTCAAGTACCTATCATCTATCATGGCGGCCGACACTCAATCTCTGCTCACGCCGCAAGGGACTAAACTTGATGATGCTTTTTTATTTCTTTGTTATGTTTTCCACCAAAATATGAAAAAGGAAACAAAAGAAATATCTCAAGATCGTGCAACGATGGGTCCTTATGTAGTTTACCCGTATGTTGTATACGGAAATAGTTATATACGCTTTTCCTAAAGCATACCTATACTCACGGAAATCTATAGAAATATAAATAGATGTGGTAATTATGTTACCTACTTTTTGCTTTTTATAAGTAGGTACCTACGTACAATACAATTTCCACTTTTAATGGAAATATTTCGTTTTTTTAACAACAACTAATTTAAACTTACCTTTATCTCAATACTTAGAAAGAAAATACATTTATTTAACACAGACTAAAAGACACACAATATAACATAAAGCAGACAAAAAACATGGAAATAAAAAGGTACTTAGAAGATGAAACAAAATGACAATGTAAGAACGACGATGATGTCGACGGATGTGTGTTGTTTTCGATGTTATTACAACTATGAAATTATCTTGCATTCGACCTTACTTATACGTCATCGGTGTTACCGGTTCAGTATGTTTAAAATAAAAACATGCATCCCTATAAAACATTACCTTCCTTCTCGGGCATTCGAATAACAAAGTGAAGAAAGCAGAGAAAAAATAAAAGCCTAAGAAACCACACGAATAAAACAAACAAAAAAACAATTTCTTTGGTTCCATTTTCAAATTATCTGATAATTTCGTGGCATAGCTATTATTTTTCCCACTTGCCACACTATCCCCAACTCCCCATGTCACACGAACGCAATCAAAAGATCAGCATCAGAGGGCCTGACAGTTCTGTAACGAAGGAGGACCTCCTTGTAAATCTTCCTTATGTAAATGTTCAACCAATTTTGTATGTTCGCATTCACATTTGGTTTTTATAAAACTACAGGGATACAGAAAAATGTGTGAATTTGTTTCGCGTATCGTGTGTGGAGTTTTCAATTTAATATGTAGCAGTTTTTGTAATAGCAATGTAGATTTCCTAGACATTTCATTGAACTAATCATTAATAAAACATTAATATTTAATTAAACAAATTAACATTTAATGAAATAATCATGTGTTTTTACTAACAACCCTAGTTTAATTTTGATTACAAGATTTTAAACTAACTACAAATAAATTATCTATAAATAACATGTATCGGAATTAACGCACGTGGTGTACGTTACTTCACACACCCCTAATTAAAATATTATCTTAAAATCATAATAGGTACATACACTGAGTTTTTACTAGTATAAAACATTGTTTATTTATTAAATGAGTTATACTGATTTTGGGAGAAAACTGTGGTCGCATTACAAATCTGCGCACGCACACGTATAAGATCGATTTTGGTTTGTCTTGACTGCAGCGGAAGTGTGACTGTAATTTGCGTAGGTAGTTTTAATTATTTTTGGGATAAAAAATAACTAAATAACCTATATTCTCAACAAACTACTTTCATATCATGTGCATTAATTCAGTTATACATTGTTTATTTATCAATAAAAATATTGCTCGTTCTCATTTTAATAATGTTTTATTTATTTCTGTTTTAATGATAGGTACCTGTTCCATTTTGATGGACACCTCTTTAATCTTCTTTGAAGCCCGGCTTCGGAAACAAAATGTACTTAGAAACTGTCTTAAATACCAATTTAAGTTTGAAGTGCTTCCTAAAATGTTTTCAAACTTAGATAAAAAAAACAACTCAATTAATAGACAAACAACGACCCTGCTTTTTTAAAGATTTTTATTTTTATTTTTTAAGTATTTCTCGGCAAGTATTTCTTGTCGAACTCCGGTCCAACACAGATTTTTAAGTGTTTTTTTTTTTAATATGTAATGAACGTATGCCTGCCTTATTCCATGGGCATTTCAAATTGTAGATTATTTCACTATTTTCAAGTTGTACAATAGTGAAAAAAACCTCGTCGCCACGATAAAATCGATTGTTATGAACTGGCAACTCAATTAATACAGTAAGATTTTTTTTTACAAAACCATAATCCTAAGAAAGATTTCATCAAAATGCTTCCTAGAAATATTCCAGTGAAATACTTCGTTAGTCTTACAAATGAAATGAAATAACAAACTCCAACATAATTACAACGAAAAAAAAAACTGTACCTCATGAAATACCTACGTTAACGAACCAAAACTTACATAAAAGGAGTTCTATTCAGTTTTTCTCCCAGGTAAGCTTTCACGTCTCATTCATTACGAAGTCTACAAAAAGTCCCGGTATAATCTCAAATCCTTGACCTCGGCAAAATAATAAATACATTTTCATCTTTTTTTCCCCTTTTTTCTAAAAGTGGAGTGGGATGAAAGTCTTTACAAATTGGGGCAATGTCTAATGGAACGTGGGAACTGTAGAGGGTCCTCGTGATTGCGAGGCAGCAAATGGAGTGTTGTTCCATTCGCTTGTCTGCACTTTCACGCATGCAAATAAAAGGCACGAGACGTGTTTTTTTTGTGTTTTTACATACATTTTTTTATTACGTCACGCTTTTCCCCTTTGTAAACGTGACGTTCTGACATCCAATTTGATTCTTCCAGATTCATGCACCGTTTCATACAAGCTTTCTTTTGTTTTTTTTTTTAATTAATTCATAATTTTTTGCTTGTTTATCAATTGATCGTATCTGGCAAAACTCCGATTCCGACGTCTCATTTTTAATCACTATCGAAATAGTTTATACACAAAAAGTATAGTCGCGTCCGCTAGAAGACTTTTTGTATCCGATATTGGAACTCTGCCCAATCAATGGCGATAAGCTCGTCCCGCTAACACACAATATACTCAATACAGATAAGCTTGCCGTGACAGGTGTATTCTTCCCTTCGATTGAAAATGTCTTATCTTTTTG
The DNA here is from genome assembly GCA_914767815.1 of Eupsilia transversa. NCBI lineage: Eukaryota > Metazoa > Arthropoda > Insecta > Lepidoptera > Noctuidae > Eupsilia > Eupsilia transversa. The sequence continues at coordinate 9,002,669 of OU611880.1, forward strand.
TATCGATAAAGCCTTCTAACTTTAATAACTAAATTACAGTCTCTTACTGGTATATTAAATCAAAGGAAGCCCCGTGATTAAAGGGTGGAGGACAGGAACGTGACACTTATGCCAAGTAAAAGCCGATATACGGGGAATCCTCAATACATTAGGGCAATTTAAAGCAACCCGTTTCAAACGGAACTATTTTTGTTTCACTTTGTATCCAGAAATACTTTGACAGAATATTCCGTTCCCCTTTTGTGTTGATTGCAGTGTAAATTATAGATTTGTATGCGACACTAAAGAGTTCAATGTCTTTATTTGTACGGTAACAAAGTTTATTATTGAGTCAGGTTTTAGTTCGTTTATTAGCTAACCATGCAGTTTCTGTGATAATTTATCATATCTTGGCAGGAACAAATAACTTTACCAGCTGTTGTAGCTACATCGTCTTACTACACCAGGCGCGCCGGGCGCGCCTGCCGAGTGGCCGACCGTGGAGCCCTAGCGTTCGGCTACCGCAACCGCAATGGTGGCGCCCCCGTCGTAAGTTGCTAGAACTACTGACCAATACCTGACCAACGTGCTGTTGGTCTATACAAAATCTGATGTTTTTTAAGTTGCCCGCAATTTACTTTTTATTTGTAAAAATCTATATTAGTACCTAAGCCCTTCCGAAATAAAGCTAGTACTGTTTAGCGCCTTGAACTGGTCATTTCACCCAACCAGCTCCTAACACTGTTACTCAGAAATAAAATGATATTGGTAATTTGTAAAAAATATTTCTACATAAAACTCAGTATCTAAGGACAGCACCCAGCAATAACGAAATCAATCAATAAAACCAATATGTCCTATTTCTCGGTGTGCAAAGTCCCGAAACCATCGAAAGATTAATACAACACAAATTAAAATATCAATTAATTGAGTCATGTAAATATTATACTACATACCCAAAGCTATCATTGCTGGGCAAACATCGGCAAACTTTGAGCGATCCCAATTACCGGCACTACTCGATACAGAATCGATTAAAATATCGTTCAATTACCAATCGAGTTCCCTGCGGAAATAGATACTACTCAATAATTGACACCCCTCGGATACTATGTTTCGGTTTATTTTTACGCCGCGTAATTGGATTACGCGTATTGATTTCAGCCTATCTGCATTTGGATATTCAGCTATTCTGAAATCTGGATGTTAATTTGATCCCTTTATTATTTTTATTAAAATTGAGAATAATTACGTATTTCGTAATTTGAGCAGCATTCTTTTCTGAATAAAACATATTGTTAAGTATCCATCTAATTTAACTACTTCCATTCTCCAATGTTTCAATGGTTAAAATAATATTTTCATTACGTCTGTTCAAAATATGTCAATGAGCATACTTATAGATATGTGGGTACGCTAAGTAGCGTGTTATAGTTAAAAGCTTTATGAGGCTCTAAAAGAACATGAAATCTGTCATTACTTTTACATTTCTCGCAACCAGTTCACTTGTGGAAAGGTAAGTAGGTATGTTTCATTTTAGTACCTCTCGCCTCACTGCCGTAAAACAAAGACAACCGGGGTGCATGCATATACATTATTTAGTATATGGCTGTTACAAAATGACTTTTTTACAACTTGACGTGGTCTGTAACGGGTAAGTGGCTCGTACGGTAGAATTGGCCAGATTAAATCGTTATCTATCAAAAGATAAATTAGTTTTTCTCGACTATCTGAGCTTGGAGCTATCAAGCAAGATAACTTGCGTTCGATTTTTATTGCAAACTCATCTTATTTTTACAGAAATATGTTTTCATCCTCAGTATTTTTTTAAGATTTGGCATTTTTGTGTTATCATTTGCAGCAGAATTATGATTTTTCGTGAAACTTTTTTGTGATGCGCTTGCAACTAAGCTCAGCTTTTTGATAATGAGTATAATGTAACATTTTTGGGAATACAATACAATAATAATTTATTTCTCTCAAAAAGGTACAAATTCGGTACATATATCTAGGAATAGACAATAGGTCTATCATTTTTTCTAACGATATCTATTCCGAATCGCGAAATATAAGCATATTCCAACTTGATTGATGTGGCGCACGGAAGAAAATAAAGTAAGTAAAACCACACCTCTCTTTGTGTCCTGTGAAGCCTAACATAATATGATGGCCAAGAACAATGACAGGGCCATCTATCACGTGAGGTATGAACTATTCAAGCGTAACGTGAAACCATCAAGTGTCGAGCTACACTTCAGAATGATTGACGCTCAATTGAATATCTCTGCCAGCCGCGCAATACGAACAGAGATACTCAACATTTTGTATTTCCTTTTCTAGGCAGAATTTCAGCGATGTTTAGAGTCTCGCCAATTTGCTACCTTTTATCTTTATCGTCGCCTAAAGCCTAGACTCCATACGTAACTGTAATAAGAACGCGTCCACAAACATTTTCATTAAGAAAATTCAACAACGCAAACGTAAACGCGACCTCTCACACCCGCACTCAACATTTATGAAAACGCACGGAAGTGTAGTAAAAATAAAACTTTATGTCGCACCCGACGAGTTTTATGTCTGTAAATGGAGAATTTCATAATACAGTGTATAGTGAGTGAATAAGGGCAGGATCGTGACGGGTAACTCTGTTTGTAAAGTTATTACCGAACGCCAACGAACAGACTCCGGAGTTCGCTCGGGTGAGCGATAAAAGCAATTTTTGCAGATAAACTCGTGCTGTGTTTCAAATTGTTTCGTGAATCAAGCCGTGTTACAGTTATTGGTGTGTTTATGATGTAAAGTCAAGTATTGTGTTTATTGTACTGTAGGTATTCGAGCGTTAATATGACACTTCGAGCTTTAGAGTGAGACTATGACTGCCAGACATGACATTCGTCGGAAGGTTCTTCGAAGCAAACTTTTTTCAAAAACTTGATGTGTCGTATTTACCGCCGCGTAAGGTAGTTTTTGCGTAAAACTCTGTCAAGATGCAATAACAACCCCTGAGTTTGTTTCGAAACAAAGTCGAATAGGAAATTTTGACTCCATCCAGCTTATTTTTTTAATATGAGAAGTGATCTGATATCCTATTTACAGAATAAATAATTTCTTTTCATGCAAAATTACGTAAGTACGCCAAGCTTATGGTGCCTAGTCTAGTTTTATTATTGAGATTAATACATTAGGGTCCGCTAGCATTACAAATCACTATTAGTGCGTCTGCGATAGACTTACGATTAGACGTGCGATTAGACGTGCGATTAGTACGTCTATCGCAGACGCACTAATAGTACGCGTATTTAAAACATGTTCTGTTTATGTCAATCGCTTAAAGATGGGAGAGGAATGAAATTTCATATATATTTAGTGACTTGTGGTGCGAGAGGTCTAGATTCTCTCATCTACGTCTTTCACACAGCAACCTAGTATAAAACCACACACTTCATACATGCCCACTTCGACCATACACCAAACACAGTCCACAAATTGCGACCACTAATCGTACAGACTTGTATATCTGCGACCAAATTGCATTTGGCGCCGCAGCACGTGCGACATGAATTACGAACAGACTGACTGCAAACCGGTTTATGACGGTAGAAACTGGCAAATTGGTTGCAGATACTAAGTATTGGCAGTTGTGGGTTTTTGTGGCGTTATAATTGTGTAATAAGCGCATAGCTGAAGAAAAATACAAATGTAAGTTCATTTATTTTAAAGACTTGTGAAAGTTTTTAAGATTTACGTAGGTATGGTTGGAAAAAATGCTGCAGTGGTTAGAAAAAATAGATAGGTTCCCTTTTCTCCTCACATTGTAAAAAACATTTGGCAGGGCTGATTGCCCAAGGCGAACCGAACGTACATTTTGCTACTCTTGGAGATAATCTAAATGCTGGGTGCATTTAGATTAACAGGTTAATATTAATACACAAAATTCAAAACAAAAGGGAGAAATATTTAAATTCCATTTATTATACGTAGATACCCTCGCAAAGTCAATGATTACTTTGGCTAACTTCGTTACTTAAATAATTCAAAGAGTTGACGTTTTATCGGAAGTTTTATTAAGTTACCTCAACTAAACCGGTTGTCGTCATTTATCAGCCGGCTCAATTCTAAAAGGTCGTTTAATTTTGAAATTTTCAAGTTGTTCTCGAGGAAAATGTAACGAAGTACATAAACCAGCCTATCGTACCGTGAGTCGTAAATGATGACAATAGGAAAGGGCTATTGTTGAATGATTAAATAAGGAGACAATGGCAAACCTCCTGTAACTATATAATAATTATATCCAACTCTCTTATTTATGTCTAAGGAGATGTCGGCCGCTCTAGTAATTCTGCTTACCCCTTAACGGATCATTAGCGTGATGTTATGTTCGCCCGAAATACCAATAGAGGCAGAGTGAAACGTGCCCACAGTAATACAAATATTTCACCGAAACGTCTCGACTCCACGCGGCGTAGTCTAGCCGCGTACTTATGGCTACACTACATCTGCTACGAATGCCTACAGCGTAGCGGTTGCTACGCGGCAAATGTAGTTACATGACGTAATTGCCATGCGTTGTGTAGTGTATAAACATTCATTATGAACATTTCGTTTTGAACTTGATTCATTCATTTTTTTATGTTAACGTTGGGCTAGTTATATCGTCGCTGTAGCTCGTAAACGTATTTCGTAGTATTTAAAATGGCCGTAATTAAATTGGGTGGGAAATTTATTGCACTAGCCATTAACCTCGGTTTCGCTCATGTGACCGTCAGGCTTGAACTTATATATTTTGCTTGTAGATTACAAATGTAAGCCCATTCGGTTTTAAGGCTGCTTTTTTACATTTCCATGAAAAATTGAGAAGTTTTTCTTAGTTATTTTTTTATTTACCTTCGTTGTTGAAGGTGGTTGTCTAGTTAATTTATTTTTTAAGAATACTGGCAGCTTTAGGGTCTCTTGTAACCACTGGGTTGGAATGGATAAAGGTTAACTTATCCAATTCTTTCTCTGTATTTGCATGCAATTTTAAGACCAGCGGTAGCGTAGGTCATGAATTTATTATTGAAACACTTGTTAAGAAAATATGTGAAGTCTAAAGCCCGGTCCGCTGCTTAAATTTTCTTAACAAAACATGTTAGCTAAACAGCCAGTCCGCTGCGAATTTTGAGTAAACATGGATTTTGTTAGACAATCTCTTTTCAAAAATGAGTTCAGACGAGGCAGACGTGTCTGCCTTTTAGCAATAGAAGATTTAGTTCTACAATGAAGAAATAGAAATACAGTCCGTACAATTTTTTTTTTTAATAATTACTAAATATGTGAAAGAGTGTACACCTTTAAGGTAGATTTTTTTGTGGAACTAATTATTTATTATTAAGATCTCATGTAAAATGTACCAAACATCACACCAATAAATGAATTTGAATTTGAATTTTTGTCCGAAAATGTTCGTTTAATATTTAACTTGATCAAGAACTGTAACTTGATGATAAGTTCGGTATAAAAAAAACGATGTTCAGAAACCGATTTTGAAGAGTGTGTTATAGTTATAAGAGAAACTAAGGTATTAAAAATTTAATATGAAATAATTAACCAATTATCCCACGTTTTCTGATAACCAGTAAACAGGCGCAATATATAGTTGCAGTACACTCATAAATTTTACCGCTTTCTGCTCCAAAGAGCTCCATTAAACCCTCTCCCAGCTCGTGATGCTAAGTAGTTCCTAGGGCATATTAAGAGGGTTAATTCTGAAAGTTGGCAACGTCGCAAATAGATGTCAAATATTTCGCTGTTTTGATTAATTTGATAATATTTCTGTATGGAAATAAAAAATGTGGCTAACTAGCGAACTAGAATATTGATTATGAAATGCAATAATTAATATCGTAACACCGAATAGTTAGTTTTAGATGTAAAAAAAGTATTTGGTAACTTTCCAAATGCCTTTTTTGCACCTAAAACGGGTACAACATCAAATTCAATGTTATAATTGCAATTCATTATTAATATTCTAGTCAATTGATTAGCCACATTTCTTATTTCCATACAGTATTATTTCCAAATTAATCGAAACAGGTAAATATTTGACAGCTATTTACGACGTTGCCAACTTTTAGGATGCACCCTCTTAAACGTGAACTTTGATAACAGTTTGAAAGTTCGAAAATGCTATAAGTTAGCTTCAACGACTGGCGAAGATTAAGCTCAAGAATGTTCTGGAAAACTATTAATAGATTTAAGTTATTACAGCTTGATGTTATGCTGAGATGGAAATTGTTTTGTTCAGTTTTGGGGGGTAAACCATATTCATTTGAAATTATTATTGAAATTTCGATTTGGAAGAGCCCACAAAGACTGCCCGACCTTACATCAGACTCCACGATAAAAAAATCACGCTTGCAACCAATGGAACCAACGCAACGAGGGAAAACTCATCAATATATTGGATACGTGATAAATTGAATCAGAAAAAACGGAAGGTTACAATAAAATTCTCCCTTCCCAATCAATGAAAAAGCCCCCAGTCACAACAACCTATGAATAGTGGATTTGATTCCCGTGATCACGTACCAGCAATAGAAAAGCACATCCCTAGTCATAGGTCCCGACTTGCAGTACATTCGTAATTTGTAGGCTAGGGACGATGCCTTCAATTGAGTGCAATTTCCGCCAATTCCCCTTTACCATTCACCGTTGGAATGACGGAACATGTAGTTTAGGGCTGTCACAGAAATATTGATGACAAGGTGTGTGTGAGGCAGTTTATTTCCTCACTGTATTTCGATAAATAAAGTTGATTTTTTTTGGCAATTTTGGCATGAAAAAACTTCAACTAAGTGCCTGGTACAATAAGATATAGTTTAACATAAGTATTCTAACTTGGAGGCTTGTAAATAGCTTGTCGTCAATTACCTAACTATGACGTCTGTATTAATAGCTGTAAGCCACGCAAATACAATAAAATAAAATTAAAAAACTTCAATGTCCTATTTACTTATTAACTAGCTTTTTATTAAGAATTTTTTTACAATTTAAAGTATTTTCATAAGAAATTAATCTAGTGATAGTTGTTTTCGTTAACACAAACTAAAACTTGCCAGTTAATTAAATGGGCCGGCCGGTTTCTGAAAGACTAAAGGTCCGTAACCGACTGCAGGCAGCAGAAGCACGCGACGTATTGCCACGACACAACTAGTTGGTATGTATTTCTATGAAATACCTTTCGTAGCTAGAGACACTTCGATTTCATAAAAATCCATAGAAACCAGTAGTGCCTTGTACTGTTATCAACACACAAATTAGGTACCAGATTGTCAAACTCATTTCAAATTATTTGATTGCTTGTTGTTATTACAATCAACGAATCACTACACTACACAACACAACGCCAATTTTTGTGCTAATTAGGTTTCAGGAACCGGTTGTTGCTCTTGGATACTGTTAGAAATAGCGCGCACACACATGAGATTGAAACAGTTAGGCGAGCCGCAACGACAGGCTGCGGCTCAATATTATACAACATTCTCATATTTTGATTAAAGCTCAACAAACTTGGCGTCCAGTTGCAGAGTCCCAAGGCCAGGCTAGTGGAGTCGCATGCTCTCGCTACGTGTCGCAGCGACAAGATACAGAGTTTGTGCTGGCCCTTATTTTATTATTTTCCAAAGGATTACCAATAACTGAAAGTATAGAGCTCCTCATATCTCCTTTGTTGGAATACAATAAAGTCTTATAAAATTGAAACTCTTCACTGCACCAGTATATCCTGGTCATACAATATTTTCTTTTTCAAACACATAATCCTATTTGAACCGTAACAGCCCGCTGTTTTCGCTTGAAAGATTTTCTTGAACGTAAGCTATAATATCGAGTTTCTCTATATACTGCAGTTAATAGAATGGAGATAGTCGAGCCAGCTGACAGTTTTACACATTATTACTGACATTAAACGAGAAACGTTAAAGGTAGACATTTTATAGTCTAAGAGGTAAACGTGGCAGACTGTTTCTGTATCACGCCAAACTTTCCTTATTACTTACTAGGAATACGTGAAGATAAAAAGTGTGTGTGAGCGATAAATAAGGCGGTAGAAACGTTGGGAAATGAAACTTATAGGTTGATTAAACCAATTAACGTATTGAAACTATGCATAATAATAAAAATAAAAATATCACAAAAACAATTTTTCAAGTAAAAATTAACATTACATAAAAATTAAACTCAAACTCAAACTCAAAGCATTTATTTCAATTAAACCATTTACAGGCACTTTTGAATTGTCAAGGAGTCGGTCAGTCAGAAAAATGAAGCTAGTTGCCCATTCCAAAGCGTAGTAGGTACCTATGGAGAAGAACGGGCAAGAAACTCCACGGACACTCTTTTAAATCAAAAAATTGTTACAAAAATTGGTTACATCATTCATGTTGAAATTACTTAAGTATACATGTGAGAACAATGTAGAAAGACGTGCATGATAAAAAGCGTCCGAAGATATAAACAATTCAAAAATTAAAAATAAACCATGGCAGCTAAGAGATGACCAGCCCCAACTGACGGCGCCCGTTCACGAACATGACGCATGGATTAGCACCATTCAGCTCAACCATTTTGAAGGGAGCTAAATGATCCAACACACACGCCACCATCAGCGAGACATCTTAGCGAGCATGACATACTCACAGCCGCCAGGGCACATTCAAGTCAATGAAAGACATAAAATTATCCGGTAAATGGAAGCTCTATAGTACATAGTACTCACACATGTGCTATGCAATTATATAATGCAAAGGAAATTGAGTTTATACAATGCAAAGATGTTCTTACAATCTTCAGCAGCTCCAACAGACTTTCCAAATGTTAATCAATTAGTTGTGGTTGTGGAGCAGGACTAGCATTGGCCCAAGCATTTTTATCAGTGATGTAATCCCCCAACTTATAATATGCCTGTCTGCATAGTGTGCGTTTTATACATGTTTTGAATTTCGTCTCATTCAGTTGAAGTATGTGGGGAGGAATTTTATTATAACATTTTAAACAGTACCCCATGAAAGATGAGTCCACTTTAGCCAGTCTGAAACCTGGTTGAACTAATAGGTCCCTATTTCTTGTACTATAGTTATGTCTATCACCTCTTTTACTAAAAAGATGTACATTTTTTCTTACATACATGATGTTTTCATAGATATATTGACAAGGTACCGTCATGATGTTAATATCTTTAAACAGTTCCCTTAGAGAATCGCGCCTGCGGAGATGATATATGGCTCTGATCGCTCTTTTCTGCAGAATAAAAATAGACTCGATGTCTGCAGCTCGTCCCCACAGTAAAATACCGTAAGACATGATACTATGAAAGTAACTAAAATAGACCAGTCTCGCGGTATCTACATCAGTAAATTGACGGATTTTTCTGACAGCATATGCTGCTGAACTTAGCCGTCCTGCAAGAGATGTTAAATGAGGACCCCATTGTAGCCTTGAGTCGAGCGTGATCCCCAGGAAAACGGTTTTATCGACGAATTCTAGTTTCTCTTGATTCAATAATATCTCACAATCATTACTTTTTACATTTGGTAAAGAAAATTTTATGCACTTAGTTTTTGTTCCATTTAATACTAAATTATTAGCAGTGAACCAATTATGGACCTGCAGTAGGGCGTTATTTACGTCGTCAAAATTTGTAGCACGTCTATCTACCTTAAAAATTAATGAAGTATCATCAGCAAATAACACCATTTGTGGTTGATTTTTTAATAAATGGAGTAGATCATTAATGTATACTAAAAAGAGGAAAGGACCCAATATCGAGCCCTGCGGAACACCCATTTTTACTTTTAAGCCTAGTGAATTGATACCGTTTATTTGAACTTGCTGTTGTCTATCATTTAAATAAGATTTTACTAAACTGAGCGCAAGTTTTCCAAGTCCGTAATGCTCTAGTTTCAAGAGTAAGGTTTCGTGATCGACGCAATCAAATGCCTTGGAGAGGTCACAAAAGATTCCTATGGCGTCTTGGGCCTCTTCCCACGCGTTAAAAATGTGTCTTAATAAGGTAACACCGGCGTCGGTCGTACAACGTCCTTTGGTGAAACCATACTGTTGATCGTGAAGGATTTTATTTGTGTTAAAATGATTGAGCATTTGATTAAGCATTACCTTTTCAAACACCTTACTGAAAGCTGGCAACACGGATACGGGTCTATAATTATTGGTGTCTTTACTGTCCCCGGATTTGAAAAGTGGTATAACCTTACTGTATTTCATTAAATCCGGGAAGACTCCTTGATCCACACATAAATTAAATATTAAGGCTAAGTAAGGCGCTATGGTTTCAATTATGGAGGTACAGACTTTAATGGACATTCCCCAAAGATCTTCGGTCAATTTTATCTTGATTTGCTTAAAAGCTTTTATTACTGTTACGGGGTTAATATGCTTAAAGTTAAATTCAATCGGGCAGGTTGAAACGTTCGCCTGTAGTAAATCAAAAGAAAGCGAGGGCGAGGAATTTAAGGTTTCAGTAGTTTTAAGTGGGATATTAGTAAAGAAATTTACAAATTCTTGTGCAACTTTTTTGTTATCGCTAATGAGACCACCACATGACGTCTCTAGTATGTAATCAGAATTATGCTTTTTGGTCCTGTTCGTTTCATTATTGATAATTTTCCAAACCGTCTGTATTTTATTGTCTGCTGATTTAACCTTGTTGCTAATGTATAAGGCTTTAGCTGCCTTACAAATGTTCTTAAAAGTTCTAGAGTAAGTAGCAACATATTTATTAAAAGTTTCCGCGTTAATATAGGGCTTAAGGCCATACAACTCAAAAAGTCTTTCCCTACTTTTTCTGAGTCCTTTCGTTGCCCAGTCACTAAATAAAAACTTAGGGCTGATAGTTTTAGTTCTCTTCTTAAAAGAATTATTGAACTCAGTTTGGACTACCGAAAAGAATTCTTTATAGAGAATATTGACATTGTCCATTGTAAGGTCCTGATTACTTAACTTACAGATTAAAGTGTTATTAAATTTATTTAAATTACCGGCTGTTATTGGTCTGAATTGTATCTGCACTTTTTGTAATGGTATATTGGACTCAAAAGTTACGGTTTGGCCACTGTGATCAGAAGGCAGATAATTAATTATAGCTTTATCTAAATATTCGCAGCAACAAAACACATTATCAATACATGTAGCTGTAGATGTAGTTATTCTGGTTGGTTCTACAAACACATTTGACAAATTAAATGATTTAAACAAATTTAAGAATCTACTGGTATTTGAATTATTTTCTAAAATATTAATGTTAAAGTCACCACAGATAATTACTGATTTATTACCAGATGCAAGTTTTGCTAAAACATCTTCCATTACCGACTCAAATAAAGAGTAGTTTTGATAATTTGGGGGTCTGTAAACGCACACTATGACATGCTTATCTAGCTCAACACAAGACAGTTCAATGCTATGTTCAATTGATAGTTCAACTATATCGTTACGGGTTTTTGATTTAATAACATTTTTAGTTAAGATTAGTGAACCACCACGCAGCATTGATTTTCGGTTAAAGCAACTGGCCACACTATAATTGTCATAGTTAATTAACATTTCACAATCTTTTAACCAATGCTCAGTTAAACAAATAATGTCAAACTTTGTTTTTTCTAAAAACAATTCAATTTCCAATTGTTTGGAAGAAAAACCTTGAATATTTTGGTGAAATAATTTCAAGGATTTCTGCTTAGCCCCTTTTGTACAGTTAACTATGTTAGTGCTAGAAAATACCTTTTTGTTATTATGTGTAACTATAGTGTTAGTGGTACCTTCTGTTGTCTTACAAACTAGTTTAAATTACTATTAGAGCTAACCACCTTAACATTAGTACTATTACTAATTGTGGTGCTAATTACAGATGACTTCGACATACTAATTATGTCTGGGTTAATATTAAAAGCTAATAGCCTAGCTATTTGACGTCTAAAACTAATGGGCAGATACACAGTATCCCTAGTCGACCTTAACTTATCAACAAAAATGTTGGTGTCAAAAAATATAAACTTGTCACTATGGTGACTAACCAAGAAATGCATGTAATTATTTAACCTGTGAATGTAATTGTTTTGCCTGTTTGACAAGTGCTCAAAGTATGGAAAAGCACACAAAATTATTTTCTTACACTTTAACTTCAATAGTTCGGTGACACTATCAATGATATCATCTTTTTTAACATTAAAACTATTACCTATAAAAACAGTTATAATAGCATTAGGATCATATTCATTCCTAGTTATTGAAGACATTATTTTTTTGTAGGAAGTTTGAGGCATACAATTGTTTTGAGAAGAATGACTCAGGTTGTTGCTAATTAATTTTCCTAAACCTTTTCCAAAACTATCAGAAAACACAATGGAAGAGTAACAAACTTTACTTCTACAAGGGAGAGAACTAGCATCTGTCTGAACTACCTGCAATGAACCTTGTTCAATATCTGGTGTACTTTCTGAATGGTGCGGATCTTCCGTTGCCTCAGGTTGGAGGGTGCCAAGATTGGATTTTTTTTGCAATGAAGATTGATGGCTGCTGAGAGTCAGCGGGTCCACTTTGTCTGCATTAGAGTTGCACATTTCCACTAACTCATTTGCAGCAAGGATGTGCTCCTGAATTTGTTTTTCAGACCTCACATATTTTCTATAGAGTGAATTTAGTGACTCTTCTAGTACCTGAATTTCAGACTGTAATTGTTGAGTGTCAAACTCATAAATGTTTTTACTGTCTTCCAATTTTATTTGATAGTTTTTTAGTTTATTAATAAGAAAACCACGTTCTTTTCTTAGTTGAATATTATTGGAACTGTGTTTTTGCTGTTTCCTATATTTATTACATTTATTTATGATTTTATTTAGCTTTGCATATTTTTTAATTTTATTTTGACTTACTTTATAACGACTATTATTATGTTTCATTATAGAATCCTCAGTAAGGTCTATTGTTATTAAGGAATGCGGGTTGCAAGTAGTATTTAATATTTAATTTAATAATTGTATCGTTGGTGCCTCTACTAACGAAAAAAGCATTGTATCATAGACACCAGCGCCTTCCATACTAGGTTACATTAAAAACGAAAAAAAATGGCACATAGTATACTCAAAATAATTAAACAACAACAATAATTTAATCATAAACAATAATACAATAACAATAATAACAATAATTAACAATAATTAACGATAATTAACAATAATTAACAATAATTAACAATAATAATAATATTTAACAATAATTTAATCATAATATAAAACAAATGCTATAAAATAAAATTAAGCTACTTATTTAATATTGTTGAACATTACTGTGTGAGTGGCACGTCCACGAGAGTGCATGGGTGAGTGATTGTATATGAGAATTGCGTTTAAGTTATATAGGCTCAATTTGCGTTTAGGTGTCTAAATGTAATGTTTTTACATAAATTATTCCGAAAATCCCAGTCCTTGTGTTATTGATATAGTAAATTAGTGATCATAGACGTTTGTTTCTTTTTAACGGCTGAAACTTCAAACTTTAGCGTATTCAATTCAGACATAACTAGCGTTCCAGATAAATGAAAAATGTAAAAAAAAAGAATAAATAAAACACACAACGTTAAATCTAGAATGTTTCAAAAGTAGAAGAAAAGATCGATCAACGTTGATCAGTCATAACTCATTCGACTCAAATCTAGTTTTAAATGAGATTTATGACAGAGCTGCTCACTAGACTACCGACCAAACCAATTGTTCAAAATGCAGGTGAACAAAACAAGGTACCTATTTAAAAGTGATTAATATGAGTTTAGCATAAATCACAGACTTTTACAAGATGAAAATGCATACCTACAGATATCTGTTAACATTAGCATGTATGTCGGTGACACGTACCCAACAGATTCTCCGCTATCAAACATCGCTCAACGCGTCTAAAGAAGTTTTACTTCAAAATTTAGTGCCAATTCTGCCTAATAGTACCAACATTCTTGTTCAGCGAATTCGCCGCAATGTGATTTATAACTTTGGTAGTGACGAGGCGCTTCGCGAATTTTTCAATCCAAGTTAGCTCGCACTCTAAGCTCAGGGCAAAAACGTGACATTAAAATATGCAGGAGGCCGTTCCACTGGCATCCTATCGATCGAAAAATACCCTGGCGTTCCCTGGCTACTGCTGGTATCCCTAACTTTTTTTACCCTGTTCTTTTTTTCGTACATTCTCTGGTGGCTGAAAAGTTTTGGCCTGTTTTGTGGCGGTATGTTTTACTAATGTGCTTTAGACGCTCGGTTAAGCTAAGTTAATTTATTTTCAACGTAAGCGCACCTGTGCTGTGAAAGTTAATTAACTTTTTTTAATGATAGATTCTAAACTAAAATCCGTTATATTTCATTTCAACATTTAATTTTATACTTAATAGTTTAACATTTTATTTCTTCTTTACCGTTATTAAATTTAGACATATTTTGGTCAAGTTACCACAATAGCCTACCACAACATTTGCCAGCAGATTTCCTCAATTATTCATTAAACTCTCACAAAAAATCGTAGCCCTATACTATGTCAAACAACAGCCAAATTCTATCAAATATTAAAAAATCCGGTACAAATCTCAAAGCTTCGCAGCACTTGTTACAATTTACCCTGGGTTCCAACTAAGCGTTCCTTTAAGTCGTAGAGTGTACTACATAAGTAATGCGCACATAGCGGTACCACCAAGTACATAGGTATACTACAGAAGGCCGTGCATACAACGAGCGCAAAACAGAATCACGTACACATAGACGCGCACGTATCGCGATTTCAAACAAATGCCAGTCGCGAGTGCACTTGCACTCAATGTACGTACACACGTATCTATATGTCTACGTGTTCGTGTGTTTTCGGTCGTTGTATGTAGTCGACCTTCTGTAACTTTTGTGGCCGTACCCTGCGTTATGCGACAGGGAAAAGTATGCAGCATGCATTAGGTGGCGCGACGCGGTGTAAAGCGCTGTCGACTGTCGCATATATTAGTCGGTAAGGCTAAGTTTAGATGACGAGCGCTTTATGTGCTGCAAAGACGGCGGTCACATTTCAATAAAACATGCGTTGCTTTGAACGGACTATTTTAAGTTAAGTTATACATATATTCTCTTGTAGATACTACTACTTAGACGTAATATTAATGTTAAACGTACTAACTACCTACTGTACGTTAGGGCTGCAATTCATCACGTCTTAATACCAGATAACATAGATCAGATCTAATTAAATGTATATTTTTTATTAATAAGGTCGATTGCGAGAAAAACTAAACATTATAATAAAAAGAGATGGACATCAAATCGAATGAATGCAACGGAACTTTACGCCGATGATGCTGGAATAAAAAAAATGTGTTCAATTATCTGCTATATCAGTTTATACTGATATAGCAGATAATTGAACACATTTTTTTTGGTGGCGAGAAAAAAAAAATGTCATCCAGACTGAATTTCGGCCACGGCAGCCAATCTCAGTGGAAACTAGCCATCTACGCGGGAGGTATCATAGCGCACAAGTGTGTGCGGAGACACATGTCACTCACTCTTCCCTCATACTCACGAACGGCAATCCGACACGACCTGAGACTAAGCACAGGGATATCACGCGGCTAACTACCAAACTCTGGGCTGTAACTGAGAAATTCCTACTGGAAAAACCCGCGCGTCGCTAGAAAACGAAGTGTAAAAGTGCCTCTTTATCATGTTAGACATTTGGATGACGTCAGAATTGTAGGCATAACTCGGCGCCTGTCAAATCTTCTCCAGTGTTTTGCGCCGCATCACGCTATATTTCGCGGAAGTAGCGAACCAACCAGAGTCACAGTCGTTTTTGATTGTAGTGCAAAATCTAATTAAGGAAAGTCGCTATACGACATCCAGTTTATAGGTCCCGTAATTCAGGATGAATTCATAAATATTTTAATTCGATTCCGTCAACACAAATCATTTTGTCGGGGGACATAACAAAAATGTACCGACAAATTAGAATCGATCCCTCGCAGCGCCACCTGCAATACTGGTCAACTTGACAAACGAAAACAATATATTTTTATATGACATAATATCAAAGTTTTTTTGATAATAAGTCATATTATAATTTTGAGTAGTAAATGGGTCAATATCAACAAAGTGCATTTTTGTTCAATTTTGGTGGCGAAAGTTTTTCTTCTGTTTTCGTGAAAAATAAGGACCTGGTATAAGAGTAGAAAGTCCAAGTTAGAAGGATCTTTAAGAGGTCTGGGAATATCTCGATAACTTTTTGAGATATTTTAGTTCAAAGTTTAGTGGGCCACCAAAATTGAAAATTGCCCACCAAAATCGAAAGTGCCCACCAAAATTGGAAATCAGTGGCACCAAAATTGTATTTCTCTGTCACAAACCTCAATTTCACTAATTAATAAAGCTCAATGTAACCAATCTCACAAATTCTCGGGATTTGTCAATAACTTTCATCGGTTAATAAAACTCTATTGCAATATTTTTTTATTATTTCCAATTTGTCTGATAAACTCATAATAACTCAATTTGTATGATAATTATGAGTTTAGTAAACAAAACGCGAAATCCAAAAAACATTAATATTTTTGTTGTTAACGAAATTACTTGCCAACAACTAACTACAAAAGTTGCCCAAACAAAACTAAGAAATAAAACATAATTAACCCTAAAATAAAATAAAAAGCAATAATTACATCACTGCGTATTTTTGTTTTCTGATTATTTGTACTTTTTATCATTGTGTTTCGCTTCAGTAAGGCAACTATCTAATTTGATTCTTTAGTCTTTTATTAACATTTACTAATTTTTAGGGTTCCGTAGTAAACAAGGTCGCCATGTCCGTCTGTCCCCCGCTTAGCGCAGAGACTGTTAGTACTAGAAAGCTGTAATTTGGCATGAGTATACATACTAATGAAACCGACAAAGTGGTAAAATAAATTCATATAAAATATTTTTTTTTAGGGTACCTCCCCTACATGTAAAGTGGGGATATCTTTTTTTTTTTCGTCTATCCCATCGTGTGGGGTATCGTTAGAAAGGTCTTTCAAAAATATTGTGAGCTTATTAAAACCATTTTTGGATTGAAGGATCCGTCTGCGAAATATTAAGCTTTAAAGTGCTAATTTTCGTCAGAGTCAAGTGTCCCCCCCCCTGCCAGCTAAACGGTAAGTTCTGGATATGTGGAAAAATTGACAGTAGTAGTATATATAATGAAATTAAAAGGAAAACTATCACAGCTAAGTAGGCTCTACTAGTTAACGAGTAATTATCGACCAACTTAAATTTGCAGTTGCAAAAACATGTTCTACCATACATTTTGTATGGGAGAGAGGCTGGTCTGATTTGGCAAAAAATAAAAGTATAAAAACTAAAACCCAACTACGGCAAAAAAGTCAACGAAAAAGGTATAAACAAGTCATCTCAGACAGACAAATTAAAAATCCGGAGTCACACGTGTTATGGGATAAATCGAATGGATTACGTGTGACTCCGGATTTTTAATTTGTCTGTCTGAGATGACTTGTTTATACCTTTTTCGTTGACTTTTTTGCCGTAGTTGGGTTTTAGTTTTTATACTTTTATTTTTATTTAAATTATTTTGGGGTAATAATATATATATTTTCGTAATGCGCTAATTATGCCCTTTCATTTGATACCCAACATGGCACCATTAAAAAAACTTTTTTTTTTAGTTCACCTCTTTTTGTCCTCTAGAGGGCGCCATATTCAATTTAATGTAACGTCACATAGCCTATAACCAGCGGACGACCGAGACTCTTCCAACGATACCCCATTTGTCAAGTTATGATGAGTAGTTTAGAAGTTATGAGGGAACAAATGAACATACATACATACATACATACATACTTACATACATACATACATACATACATACATACATACCGGTCAAAATCATAACCCTACTTTTTGCTTCGCCGTAGTCGGGTAAAAACAAATTAAAAATATAATGAATAAGAAACGTGATCATTAGTATGCCACCCATATAATAAATACTTAATACCTAGGTCGTTTCAATTTTGGTGGCGTGAAAGCGCCACCAAAGCCACCAAAATTGAGCCACCAAAATTGGAACCAGGCATAAAAAAAATCTTTAAAAATAGGGGTTTTAAGTTACAATTAAATTAATATCACTGATTTATTCGTAGCCCAAATCACTACCTATACCGTCTAGCTTAATATAAAAAAAACTTTAAAATCAACAGCAAATCGATCCACCAAAAATTGAACAATTCTTGTCCCCCGTCCCACCCAAGATGATACTTACGTTTTTGACGGGAAATCACAGCATTAATCACACACCTGTGACGCGCAACTGCCAGCGTATGACTGTGACATACTAAATAATAAAACGTGATTGAACGCACACGCACGAAACTGTAGCATATACTAAGTTGAACATGAGCCACCAAAATTTTGATTTTTGCTTGGACAAACTTTGATCGAGTATCCTGTGCTTTTAAATTAGATTTTCTAATAAGGTTTAATTGTTTTTAGATAATGTGTCTTATGCATATACTAACGAAATTGTTTATTTTTTATTTTACTTTAAATTATTACTTTGGTGAACGCAATTATATCAAAAAATGGAGCTGGGACAAGCCACCCAACTTGAATTTTAAGGCGATTTTTTTTCCCCGTATTATTTACTTACATATATGTAAAAAAAAAATGTGGCCCTAATTGACCCAAGTTACGTAGTACACTATAAAAAAAAAACAGAAACATCCTATCATTTAACACCTCGATTCTCAACGTGGACAAGTATAATTTGCCCCCGGGATATTCACCCAAATGGTATGAGACATATTCTCTAAGTACTTATAGAATATGTCTCATACCATTTAAAAATAGTTTCCGTGCAACGCTCTTGTAGACTATCGCCTTTGTGTTGAGCACTTCTTATTTGAGCGTAGCCTTAAGGTGAGAGCACACTTATGACAGTGTAACTGTCCGTGCTTCCAAGTTTAGAACATTTTTTGCTCCGCCATAGTCCGATTTTCTTTCGTCCATTTTACTATCATTCGTGTTTCATTCAGTAAAACAAGAGAGAGCAAATGAAACACGACAAAATATTATAACATACATAGGTACTTAAACTCACATATTAAATTGTGTATTTCATATTCATGTTGATAATAAAACACTTGAAAGCTTCAGTAAGAATGTGACGTATAAAACCTTTATTCATTGTGTAAATCGAATTTGCTTTTCCATTTCGCGTTATTTTGATCCCATATTATCCTCGTTGAGTGCAAATTTTAATGTTTTCAACGTCACGTACTTGTCGTGTTTCTGTACCAATCCATCATTTTACGGTATTTACTTTCTTTTGATGTGCTTTCATTTTCATTTCAGATATGTTTGCGCTACTTGTGAACATTTTTGTAAAGGTATTTTCCGCTGCGAGAAAAATAAATAAAATACATGATTACACTGGTGGTTATTTTTTATTAGCTTTTATGTGTTTATAAATATCACAAATATAATTATCATTATTTTAGTGATATTTATTATTCTGTTTGATTCGTACATTGACAAGTTTCTAGAGTCGAGAATATAGCAATATTCCTGATATTTTATTTATCTCTTAAGATATAGCAATAAAATATAATAACAAATAAAATCTGAAGTAACTACATTTTCGGAAGGCGACAATTAAGTACAATACGACCTTACAATGTTTACAACAATATTTAATTCAACATTCTCATTCAGGAGAATGGAGAATCACATGTCTTTTTCTTCCATACTTCTCTATTAGTCGTCATCTCGGTAGTCACTCCCTTTCTAGTCATCACATCTTTCACACATTTCATCCATCGTTTTTTTAGTCTTCCCCAACTCATAGGCCCATCCACATTCATACTCAAAACTTTTCCGACGACATTTTTATTGCACCTTCCCATATTTTAAACGAGTTATTATAATAACTGTGATATAATAAAACACATTCACAGCGACACTATCACATAATTTATTTTATACAAAACCGCCCATGGATGTCATCAACCCATTCATTGCGGACCTCAAATAGCGCTATTACGAACGATGTGGCCATTGTAGCCCGTGAACGCTCATCATTATAAGCGCCGAGCGTAGTGATTCACTGGTCAATTTCAAATAATATTCGCTTATAGGCGACTGCCGAATCCAGTATGGAAAGGATTAAAAACAACTTTTATTTCTTGATACTTGACAATCGGTAGGTATTATACTGCCGAATAACAAAAGCATTATTTTAAGGCTATGCGCAGACTGGGCCAAGACTGTGTATCAGACAGACTTTCACTCCAATGAACAAAAGTCTCATAATCAAAAATACTGAAAAACCTGTTTTGCCCCTGACAAAACTGTTTTGTGTTCAATATGCACACTGTTCCACATTTCACAGCACTGGCCGGAAATAAAAGTTCTCTTTTAAACCCGCATCAAATCTTCTTACCAAAACCACATACAAAGCCTCCACACGTACCATATAATTTAAAAAAGGAACTTCGTAAATTCGCAAAGAGTACGTGGAGAGCCAAATTATAAAGTTGCGAGCAAAGCCAAGTTGTGGCGGTCGCCGTAGATACAAACTTGTACAACATTAACCGGCCGGAAGTTCTTCACTATTTAGCATATAGAATGGCCCGACGGTGTTATTTTTCCACCACAAAACTTTAAAATGCAAATCGCAACGTATGCACGGCGGCTTCTTTGACGTACTCTCTAATTTTAAACTCTCTTGTGGCAGCTTTACGAGATCGCAACATGTGATAGGGGTTTTTAATAACTTATAATAGTGGCAGTACCTTTTGGGTGTTAAACTTAATTGTACATTGATTTTGTAACATTAATTATAAAAAATAGAATGAACGTGGAACGCAACACAATTGGACAACATAATTTCTGCGTTTTTATTATAATTAATCTATACTGTTAGTTAAAAAAAAACTTATTAAAAAGCTGTGTTAAAGTTTTTTTTATAATCGTATCGGTCTTATTAACGAAAAAAATAAATAATTATTATAATTCAGTGTAATTATTAAAATCGAGTGACAAACCCAGAATTTTACTGCTTTGGAAGATAATTTTAACGACCGTTAGCCACATAAATTGTTTCTTACAGTGAGAGCAAAATAACCCGAACGAAAAGTTAAAAAAAAAAACGACAGCGTGACATTATTTATAGTGTCAAGTGGGATTGCAGACAGAAATAGGTCATCTTGCTTCCATCTTTTTTGAAGGTCATTTTTGACGTTTTTGTATTGATTTTTTTATGTTGGGAGGAACATAGTATTTTGGAACCCATAGGTAGTAATATTATGAAAAAGCTCTTATTTCAAAGTTGCAATCGTTATTCCAAGAGAAAATAGGTTTTGACTTTGGCTAAGTGCATGTATATTTTAATATACATAAGTGCTCGTGACTGTACATAGTTACGAAATAGTTCTTGCATTTCTCAGAGGATGCCACTTTGATATTAGTGCCACTGTTCTCTTGATTCGTTCTCGCTCAGTACAATTTTCTAGAACATTTGAATTTTATTGGTAACAACTTCGTACCGGTATTGTGAATGTTTCAGAAATAAGTCGATCAGAAAGGTATCCGGAGCTAAAGCGTATTCTTATTTAGTTAGATATATAGGTACACTCACTATAAGCTTGTTTTCACTTATATTTAGTTTTCACTGCACGACTGTGTGTGGAAGGTTCCTCCTTTTCTACCAACTCTTCATCAATTAGTAAGTCAAAGTTACCCAAAGCTTCAGCATTCGGTATTTTATTCCAACGAACGTCCGGCACACCATCTGGAGGAAGAACCACTGATAACATGTTATCTATTAATTTATACTTTAATATCCTATCGTTCACCGTCGTCGATGTTAATGAAGGAGACGCATTCACTTCTACTAACCACGGCTTTAGTTGATTGTCAATTATTATGTCATAACCGTAACACTCAAAACAATGTCTGTCATTAGCCATCACAGATGAAACAGCCTTCAAAGAATGCACTATCAGCCACTGCATCGCTGCAAAGAGCTTCTCAGTAACCGCCCTGCCTTGCGTGCCTTCTAAATACAAGCGCAGATTCTGCACCGTCATCTTCCCACCGTGTATGTTATTGTAGTCACCGCCATGTTTCTGCACACTAACGTTCGTAAGATGTACGTACATATTATCCAACTCCGTAACACTTGTGTCGTACTTCACCGTGCAAAACCTACAAAAGCCGAGTTGGAACAGATAAGCCTTCAGAGGTCGGAAAGAAGTAACCAACACGTAAAGTCTCAGGTCAAACTTTTTGCCCCCTATTAGTAAGGGATTGTCTATATAACGCGAAATAACGTAACTTTCTTTAGTCAATTGTGGGTGGAAAGGCGTTTTTGCTTCACGAGACCATTTCTTCAGTTTAGATAGCTTGTTTATGAGAAAAATTCCCGTTCCCTGAGATTTTCCGCACGGTTTCATGATCCAGGTGCTTTGCGGTGATTTACGGTACTCCTCGACGAACATGTTGTAGTCAGCGGGGAGCACAAACGTAACAGGTACAAAGTCTAGATGAACGTACCGAGTTACCACTTGACCTCCGTGTAAAGCGACCTCGGCTTTCTCCGCCAAAGGATTGCCTTCCCTTTCGAGCTCCTTTCTATAGCGCTTTATATTTTTCACGAGCAAGTCTTTCCGCGACAGTTCGTAGTGGTTCGGAAAGTGATTTATTATTTGGTTGTCATTCATCCGGTATCCGCTCTCGACGCTGAATAAGTTCCGGCACGTCTGCGTGGAGGCCCAGTAGAAGTTCCATTCATCGTCGGGCCCAACTTGGTTCCATGCCCGCCTCTCAAAGTTGCTCATCAAAACTGACTTTTCTAAGTCCGTGCAAAAGTTAACTCGGCATCTTTCGACAGGCGGCACGTTGACTCTTCCGTAGAGGCTGTTCGCGATCTTTTTAGCGTCCTGATTCATAGCTTAAAATTCGCGTTTATTCGGAATGTTTGTTCTACATATTGACCAAATATTCGAAGCACAGGTGCGTATCCACGGTTGTCATGGCTTTCGACAAATATCCCCCGCTATTGGCTGACATCCAATACGGCTCGTTTCGCTATGACTACGTGTAAACATTGCCGCTACGTATTGATTTTTAACGAGTTTTTCGATGTCGGCACGCCGGCTTACGTGCAACTTTTGTATTACGGGAAAATAAAGGCGATTTCTGATATTAGTAAGAGAATTCCTTACTAAGTAATAATGCGACATTTGTAATATTACGTGAAGGTTTTACGTATACCTACGTTTTATGTACATACTTCTGCGATTGTAACGAATGTTAACTGACATAGTTAGTTGCTTACTTTTATATAAATAAAGGCGATTTACGCCTAATATCGTACCTACTTGAAAACGAAATCACGCGACATAACATAAATAAGGTGTTATGTTAATACTGAGCTAATTATCGGGTGTACTACTGGTATACTCTGGGGCTCGCACTAAGCTTAACGCTCGTAAAAGACGTCGTGTAAGCACTTTCCGTGTTAATATTGTTTTGACGTTTTACGACAGCCGTCGCTCATAATGCGACATTGGGCCATGAAGTAAGCGGTGTAAAAATACCATTTTATTTTTAACTAATCAATCCCCCGACTCAGTACAAACAAGCAATGGATTAAGTAGTAAAATCTCAGAAAACTTATTTATATGAAAAAAAAAGTAATTTTAAATAATAATAATAACTTTCAGAATGATTCCAAATAACTGTTGGGTAGCGTAGCGCTAGAATGTAGTTACGAAATATGCGATAAAAAACATAGTTTATATTTATTCCACGGGTACAATTATAAGGTAATTATAACCGAAACTGTGATCCAAAGTAGGTTTAGGTGTTGCATTGAAGTTCTGCTTGCCAAAACTGTGATCCAAACTAGGTTTAAGTGTTTCATTGAAGTTCTGTTTCCAGTTTTGTTCAAAAAGTTTAAGCTTTTCCTGAAACACGCAATGTGTCGTAATGTTGATCGCAATTTTCCTGGCCACAAACTCGGTTCGGTAATAAAACACTCATTTCTAACTCTCACATACGGCATGATTTAATAAATGTTTATTCCTTTTCCGTAAGGTTTTCCTTCTTGGGTTTCCGAGAAATTACCCTTGTTATGTTAACTATACTTACGGAGTTTTTCTAATATTAGACACGGTGTTGATGTTTTGTTAAGCAGTTTGTTCGTTTTCCGTTGTTGTTTATAAAATCAATAGATGGAACGAGGATATCTAATTCCTTCTTTGTGTAGGTAAATACGGCAAAATAATTAAGTATACATTCAAGAAATGAGCACCTACACATCGTCCGTCTATTAAATTATTACGTCAGCTTCCCATCTAACCAGAAAAGGCAGAGCATTCGTATTTTTTACGTGGCACAATCCAATCACTGGACAAATCGAATATATCCTGAGGGTATGTTTGTTTTTTATTTTTGCATCTGTCACGCTCAAGGGTCAGCGCACACCAAGAGCAGAGCTGAGCAGAGCATTTTCTGAGACTGCTGAAAAATGAATTATATGACAATTCCATAGATTGCAGAATTAAATACACGTCAAGACCATATTGCAGTCGGTGTGCGCTGACCCCAAGCGAGCTATGACAAGGACTTCGTCAGATAACACTCTCGTAACTAAGTTAATAAGGTACGGTCTGTTCCAAAAGTATCTTATGAAAGTGTAAACAACAAGGTTCAGGTTAAATTTTTACGCAATCACTCACTAAAGGGTAATTAGTAACACATTGATGTGGTTTCAACTTTAAATCTCACCACTTTGTCCAATTATTGTTGAATTAACGTTATTAAATTGTATAGTTTATAAAATTAACCTCAATTTTATTGTCAAACGAAAAATATCAATACGGTAATTTGAAATTAAAATTTCGAGATTAAGTATTCAATTAATCAAATAAAGCACTCAATTTTTAAGTGGAAATATTAATTGGCTTCCACAGGTGCCTTTTCTAATCCATTTGTATACATTTTTATCAGATACTATTAGAACAGCCAAAAGTGAGTGCTTTATTTGATTAATTGAATACTTAATATCGAAATTTTAATTTCAAATTACAATATAGATATTTTTCATTTGGAAAAAAATGGCTTTAGCTGGATACTCGTATCTTCATGCCGACTGTACATAAAGACAAACATGTTAATCTGCGTTAATGGTTATAACATTATACATAGGAATATCAGTGGTACCTACCGAACAATGTTAATACATTATTGGGTAGGCACACGCATCTAGGTGCCTTAGTACTAATTAGAAACCTATGCAATATGGATAATTAATTATGGAACATTATCTGCTAATTGATACCAGTTATCACTCAACTGTTAACTATATCTGATAGCGTCACGTAGAACATGTCCGTGACGTAACGTGGTGTCAATTATTGCTGATTGGAAAATTGATTTATTGAAATAAAAAAACATAACCCTGTCATTGTTGTCGCGCAGTCGGGTCATTAGTAAAAAATGGCCTACAACCATTGGGTGGAAATTGCATTAAATAAAATAAACACCAGAGGTATTCTTCTTCGCACGGGTTTTACGACTTCAAAAACCATCGAGATTTCTTTGTTATTTCGTTTTATACAAATGTTTAATTATACACATAAACCTTCCAGAATAAAATGTCTAAATGATTGTGAAAACCGCATCAAAATTCGTTGCACGGACTGAAACAACAGACTTGAAAAGCATCTTTTCATAATTATGTATCCTCTCGTATGTCGCGGAGGAGCACCAAGGACATACGAAAGGGTAGGTCTGCGGGTTGCAACGTTTTTGCGTTAGCTGGTCAATGATTTGTTTTTTTATTTTCTAATTTGATTGGAATCAAAACAAAATTGCCAATTTGCTATAAAAAAATTCATTCGTTGAAAAATATAAATATTGAATCAAGTCGATTTTATTATTTTGCGCTGCGTTTAAAGTAAATTCTATTAAGAATCAAGTTACAAGTTATTATGGCCTATTATATTCTGCAGTCAACTAAGTAAAAGTTAACATACATATATTATATTTTATTGTTGAGCAAACGCTGATGCCAACGGTGTAAGACTTTCTGCAAATGGTGTAACATTTTTCGTCTAGCGATATATTACCAGTTGAAAAGGCCTTTTTTTGGGGTATCGGAATATACACCAAATTTAATTTATTTTAGTTTTTCACGATAGTTTCCTGTCCTATATTAAACTAACTACTCTTCTTAGATGTAACTGCTTGAACACCATTTTTTTTGTTAGATTTATAATAATAATATAATATTTTGTAATCTGTATAAATGTAAAGAGCCCAAACTCTAAACGTCAACGAATTATAACGTTGCTAAATTGAAGAGTAAAACTGTGACGTAGCATGACAACTGAAGTGACAGTTATTACGTTCAGATAGTTCCTTGACAGCTGTCTCGTCACGTGTTTTTTTTTTTGTTTAAGTACCTAACCAACGGAGTATAGGTATATATTTTTTATGTAGGCCAAACAAAATACCAAATTCATCACTTCATTTATATTTTGTGTTACGACGTACGTGAACCAAATTTTTATGAGCAAAAAATGCGCAATATTTTGATTACTCGAAGGAAATAAATTAAACAACAGCTTTTATTAAGTGTGGCAAAATTTTAATATTTCAGAGAGCTTTCCTTAAGGAGATTTATTGGCATAGTTATAAAACGTCAGGCTAGTTAATAAACTATCGTAGAAAGAAACAAGGCCTGAAACTTTTTTCATTTTATGTTAATAAAGAACCATTTATTGAAGAAACAATGTTAGTTTAAAAAAAACGACTTCATACTTGATCTCAGCACAGACAAAATTATGTACTGTACCTAACATTGTAAACTAGCACATTAAGGGCGCACGGGCTGCTCGAGCAGTTAGCCAGTGATCAAAATACACGGATCGCTCGTGCAGTCATAGTAAACAGCTTGAAGCTGCCATTGATAACTACTGCAGCAGTCGGTTTCAACTGCTAGATCAGTCACAATTTAATCAGTAGCAATAAATCGACGTTGAGGTGGGATGGAGAATAGAATAGAATAGAATAGAGCACGGGGGAGGGGATAACTGCGCGAAAGCAGTCGACAGCTCCACAAGTCAGTGTATGCCTGGCAACTGCTTGATCGCATGATGAAATTTCACCGTGATGCTGACCGCCTGGAGCAGTCGTAACTACTCGAGCAGTTCCATGTATGTATGAAAATAGAAGACTGTAGTTCACCATGCAATCGTAGCTGAAGCAGTCGATCCTAACTGCTTCAAGCTGCCCGTGTATGGCCGCTCTAAAGGCGTAGACTGACTTGTAACATTTGTTTGTAATGTATCGAGTTTTTGTAACGCGTAACGGTAGTCGGTGCAGCGAGCCGAGCCGCTCGATATGAGCGCCGGATCCTCCAGCGACTGTCGGCTGTTTTGTGAATTACTTTGAAACGGAAATATGAGAAACGAGGTGTTTGAAGCGAGTGTTCGCCGCGTCTTGTGTAACACCGTATTGTAACAAGGTTCGCCACGAATGATACATTACTGATATGCTATTACAAACAAATGTTACAAGTCAGTCTCCGAGCCAAGGCATTATTTTATTGTTAAGCAGCGCAGCCAGTTCGAGCAATTTATTTTTTGTGCCGTAGGTATGTGGCTATAATTTATCTGTAACTGACTTTTATGTTCATTCAATACACTAGACGTAAATAAATAAAGCACCAACTAACGAAATAATTAAAATGTATTGTTTGTGCGTTGCGGGAGTAAGAATAAATAATTTCGTTGGAAAAGCAGCCATTTGTGCTTTTTACAACTTTACGAAATTCTGGTACAAATTAAATGCATAATTTGTTATGAGTGTTAATGCCGAAAATCGTCATGTTAATAATGTTTGCCATTATTAAACCTATTAACCCGATATTACGCTCCTTCATTTTAGGATTACGGTGGGTAATGTATGTAATTAATGTAAAATAGTTCTTGGAATTATGAAATGTAACTAACGACATAAAATGAAATCATTCACAGGTTCATTTTAAAATCTTTTAAATTTTATTATTATTTTCCCTCCCGTATTAATGAAAAGTATGATAATTTTTTGTAATAAATATTGCTCGTCAAATATTCTAATAGGTACTAACCGAACCCAACCTAGCCATTACCAGGAAACGGTTAAGTGTTACATTAATAATTATAAGGCAGTAAAAGTGTAAAAAAGTACCACGGCAAGTAATACAGCAGTGTCGAGTGCCGTAAGAGTGCCGTAGGAGGCCGTGGGCTAAGAGCTCTCCCATATAGATTAATGAATGTGGACGGAACAAAAGAGGCGTGCGCTCGGAAAATAGGGCTCTATTCTCTTAGCCTAAAAGAGATACAGCTAGCTGTATGTACTAAAGCGTGGGAAGGCTGTGTAAAAAATTAATGCAACGATGACAATATGAGTGGAAGTTTTTCTTTGGGAAAACTTACGTGACGTGGTTTGTTATGCAAAGAGTTGTGAGTGTTTTTACCCGACTGCGGCCAAGACAAAAAAGGAGGGTTATGTGTTTGACCTGTATGTATTTCCGTCCCTAATGCGCACGTAACTACTAAACGGCTCAACCGATTTTGATAAATGATACTTCGTTAGATTCGTCTTTATTCCGCAAATGAACGGGGTATTTTTAAATTATTAAAAATGAAACATCATTTTGATTTTTGGCGCCAAAATGGAGTGATGATGATGATGATGATGATTTTATGTTCTGTAAATAGGTTTGTAAAAAACACTTTTACATGTCAATAATATTTTAAGTACCGTACTAGATGAGGTCAGAGTGTAAATCATAATTGTACCTATGTACAAAAAAATCTCCCAAATCTATCGAGTGGGGTATCAAATTGAAGGGTTTTAAAAGGTGATTACAAATAATAATGTTAATTTGGAATGAGAAATGATTTTTTTAAATCCTAACTAAAAAGTGTAAAATAAAAAAGTCAATAAAAAAAGTCAAAAACCCGACTGCGTAAAAACTGACCTTTAAAAAAGATGGAACAAGACCTATTTCTATCTCCAATCCCACTTAATGTTATATATACACACAATGTATATACACAATGTCATGCAGTCGAAAGTCTTTATTTTTTAATTTAATTATTAATACAGTTATTGGACTAAAATGCTGATTTCAACATTTAAAGCCCCATTTACATGATGCAAGTTTCTTGTCTGAGTATACAATAAAATTGAAGCAACAAATGACTCGCGTCGTCTAAACCCTACTGTTTAGACGGTGCAACTTTAAGGCCTGTGTTCACCAACATTCAAACATAATTAACTGTTGCAAAAAAGGTAGGCTATACTAGCCAAGCAATTTTCCAAATTCTACGCAAACCGCTTTCCGTTGTAGAGCATCCATGTTTTTATTCCAGTAATCAGTAAAAAAACCTGATTACATTCAAGCACGTATGTACGAGGTATTGGACCTTAATTTACACAAACATCCTGAAATTCCCTGAAAGGTATACCCAGAGTAACGTTTCTGGGTTCACAACAAAAGTGCCTATTAAAGGCAGTTTCCTGACCCCACTCGTGGTAAAAGGCTTCCCTAATATAGACCATAGAAATAACATGTGACCCGGGCGTCAGGTAAATAAATTTTCCACCACCCGCTCGGCTTCTTTCGACACGTTTCGTGTAACTTCGGTAACGTTCGACCATCATCGGCTGGTTTATCGTGAAGGAAATAATATTTTATGCGGATAAACCGGTGAACGAAGATTTTAAAATAGGGTGCTCGGACGCGCTGCAGATTTTCTATTAGTTTATAAAATGTGCTTTAATGCAGTTTGTAATATCGTGGAGCTCGCGTTATTTAGTTTTTTTATAAATATGCTAAAGTCTTGATAGAAAAATCACTCTGATACAATTGAAAGAAAGAAAATACGTTTACTTGCGGTGAACATGACGCAAAGAAAGAACAGTGGTATTCTGTAATATCTCACCGTGAAAACTTGAGTGACGTGACCTTGAAGTGATATATCTATAGTATCAATCCCTAGCATTTGAAGGAATGCAACTCACTTCACTTAAGTTCTCACGGTGAGTGTTTTTACAGAATAGACTGGCAGAAACATAAAAGAAGAACAAGTTGGGGGAAAATATGCACATCCACGCAAAACGGCCATCGCTCAGCATAATGCTGCGACCCTATGCGAGACAGAGCTCCAGCGCTGGTTTTGATTGAGTAATCCGATTTGAGTCTTTATTATGTAGGAGTATAATAATATTATCATTATAGATTGGCCGTCATCGCTTACCAATTAATTATTATCCATATTAATTATCAGCCTTTACAAATGAGTATATTTAAAACATAGAATCTGTTAATCAGATGATATAATAAATTAATGACTATCGTTAGTCTAGATTATCGGATTAATTTCAATTTTGATTCGTTCGTTTTGATAAATGACTTTAGCTTCAGCGATATTTTACATCTGTCCGCGAAAATGACTGAACTTGCATACAACATTTCATCCCCTATTTAACATCTTAGAGCATGAATTTTCAAAAACCCCGCCTTAGTGCACACGGTATACTCGTAGTTAGGTCATACGGAACTCGTGTAAAATGTCATGCTTTTAGACCATAATTTCATGGTATAGGCTATGCGTTGTCCGACAGTAAGTGAATGAATTTAAGATTTAAGTATACCTAGTAAATTGTTTTTGTCTTATTTGTGATCTATACACTTGTTTCTTCAGTTTTTTTTTTGTCGTATGAAAAGTGTCTAAATCCGTACAGATCAAACAAACTGACATCCAAACTTCCAAACTTACTTTTTCTATAAAGAAAGTCTGTACAAAAATATGAAGAAAACCATAAATCTGGTGATAAATGTCTATGGTTGCATATAAATTCCCATGCTCTGTTGGGCACGCCCCGAGTTCCCGGCCAAAATATAATTATGTGGGACACCCCGGATCGCCCGGGCATACAACAAATGTGCATTTAGCCCAAATGTTTGTAATAAACAAAATATGACGGTGTAATGTTATTATTTTTAATGGTGAAGCCGTTTCTATGTGTGAGTATGTTATACGAGTGTTTGTTCGTTCGTTTGTGCATGTGTGTGAGAGAATGCGGTATCGTGAAATGCAAGGTAGTTTGCCTGAAGTTAATGAGTCTGTTAGTCACTGGCACTGCAAAATAACTATAGAATTGAATGCAACATTAATTCTGAAGCATACCTAATTATATGTACAGCTTCTTCGCCAATGCTAACGTACCTAGTAAAAAGCTAAATTATGTGTAAAAAGAAAAATGAGAGCTTATTATTTTAATGTGTAATAAAATAGAAACAAAGTAATAATAATGCTAATTTATTATTACTTTGTTTCTATTACACATTATAATAAAATAGTAACGAAGAATTTATGTCCGTTTGTCTGGATGTTGTTCCGGATCGGCGCAAAAACGGCTGTATGGATTTGGATGAAATTTGGCCCACAGATAGTTTATAACCTAGATTAACACTTAAGGTACTTTTAAACCCGGGCGAAGTCGCGGGCAAGAGCTAGTTAATTCATAAATTATATCAGGAGGTTCGTCGAGTCTTGGTTATATCCCAAGCTTTAACATAAAAAGCCTTCCAGCAAAAGAAAAGAACTCTAGCAATATCTCTTTAACCATTTCACGACCCATCCTTTTCTCTCCTTTTCTCCAGTCAACAAAGAAAATTAATAAAGGAAGACATACAAAGCAACGTATATCAGCGGAAGCCGGTCTCTAAGGAAATTAACTTTAAGAATATTGCACAAGTTTTAAAACTTTGCTTAAAATTTTGTAACTAACATATATGTACACTGAGAGATATATCTTGGCCACATTCCTTTAGTAAGTTTGTAGATGGATGCGGGCATCGCCGCGGGAGGGCTACAGCGAATATACAAAAGTTTAATTAAAGTGCAGAACGTAACTTCGACTTTAATGAATCTAAACGCCGCACTCTGTTTATCTTCGATCACAGTATCCATGAGTAACAGTATTAAATCTTAATAGAAAATGACCGAAACGACGCGTTTCGAAATCTTATATTTTTTCAAGGTCATTGTCGAGTTATCATTTCAAATTATTTAAAATGATTGAATTCTTCTAATTCAAATTATGCATTCAAATAAATAAATTGATTAATATCGACTAAAATAAAAAAAATATAATTAAAATAAAATATCATTAGTGTTTTCTCTATCTGACGTGGTGACCAGCCCAGTCTCGCCCAGATTGGATTCGCAATAATCTCGTCCTGCCATCGGGCACACGGCCGGCCTCTAATTCCGGTACCTCATGGACCTTCCCATTTAGTTGTCCTGATTGTCCAACGATCATGAGAAATTTCAGGCTTTGCGAAAAAGTAGTGATTGTGTACCTATTCTTACTATGTGTCATTTTGGGCATGTATTGAACAGTGAGTACAAAGTCCTCAAAATATATTACACTGGTCGTGGGTGTCACCGTTTTGTCACACTCTCAATTCTACTCGAGGACAATCGAGTCGACGTCTATTGATAAACATACTTTCCTTAGGCCCTAGTACGGAAGCGCGACATAAACGTAACGTAAATTCAAACGTTTTTTAAATCGTAAATAGAACTCTATAATAGCATTTTGGTTTAAATTTTGCGACAAGCACACTTAGGCCCGTTTGAACCAGGCTAATCATATTTCAAACACCATTCTGTCTCTGTCGTTTTCAAACGATTGGCAGAAACAGAACGATGTTTTAAATACGTTTACCGCTAAAGCATTTAGGTATTTGTGGTACAAGCGGGCGTTAGACCCTTTGTACACGGCACGGTTTCTTTATGGTACCGTATAAACCGCACCGTAGAAAAAACCTGTCCGTCAACAAGCTTCCATAGTGATCTATATAGCACTGACTACCGTGCCTACTCAGGGCGTATAAACAGAGCCGTAGAAAAAATGTGTCTGTCAACAAGCTGCCATAGTGATCCACACACCATACACACTGCGAATAAATAATATGTTTATAATGTGTTTCATGGCAAGAAAAACGTATGTGTACAAAGGGCCTTAGTACCCATAGATGTGAATAAAGTCTTAAAACTAAGTAAATATTATGTGCGAAGCAATAATTTTCTATTTTAATATCGTTCGAATTTACGTAAAATTACCTCCGCGCGTTCGTACTAGGCCCACTTGTTCCACTTAGTTTTCGGAATGTATACCAAAGTATGTGCCTATATTATGTATGATTTAGATTTACGGCTCCTTAGGGACAAACCATGTACGATTCTGTTACGCATCTTAATATTTAATTTTTAATTTGGGAAGAGCATCCGCGCGAAAGCTGTTTATTAATGCAGCTTGCATTGATAATTTATAATCAGCCGAATTTGTAGCTATTATCGGTAATTAGTCATCTTGAAATAGGGCCGATCTTAACACTAATGCTATCATAATTAGGAAAAACTATGATTTTATCAGCATGGGTAATTTAGGTACAGTCACATATATGGACATAATAATTAATTATGTGAGAAACATCTCATCGTAAGTCCTACATAATTACATATTAATGATACCTACCTTATTCTCGTGGGAATAGAAAAAAAACCAAGAGATACGAATATTATTTGATTACTACGGGCCTTTCAAAAAGTATTTCATTTGTAATGTTTTTCCGCAATTTTTATCGCATAAGAAAAGTTATCTTGTTTTTTTATTCCCTTCGATCGCTGTCTGCACTGGCCACTCATAAACCGCTTACGGGTAATAGACGAAAATGCATAAACCAATCCCGCGTTTCACGTCAGTATCGTAGCGATAAGCGGTAGTGTACAAACAGAGTAAATCCAAAACAAACAAATCTATACAAATCGACCAAGATCTACAATTACCTCGGCTTCACTAAATGGCTTTTCTGAACCAATACACGATTGTTTTAACTGTCGGAAACTGCTTTGTTGATCGAAATGGATCTAGGGATCTGATCGTAAATCGTACACTTGCAACTCCGTTGATATGGTTATGTGGTTGTAAATAAACAGTAAACTCGTGAATTCCGTTCCGGAACTGAACAACAGAGCTGTTTCATCAAAAATCGTCGGGAGACAATAATATTGAATTTGCTGGTAACTATGTTTGTATGATTTTGTTGCAGGATTGCAATGTTGTATTTTTATTTTATTCATGGCGTTAAATTTATAAAGCCAGTTTTAAAATCGTTTTACAAAGCTAGGTTGTTTTTTTTCTTGGTCATCAGGTCAATCCGCAGTTTTAACCCTGTTCATGCAACATTGAGTGACTCATTTGACTGGTGCAGTTGTGGTCACAACAATCATATAATAAACTTCAATCATAATTAGGTACATCATGATGAAGCATCTTTAATATTATGATTATAATATTTAAAGATTTTCTTTATTAGAGTTTTAACTCTTTATTTATCCTTACTACCCCTTAATTAAGGTGTGACGTCATTTATGGACGGCCCCTTTCGCATTAAATTTACTTGAAACAATCAAAAGAATGAGAAAAATGTCTCTGTATAATCTGCTTTTTTAGAGGTTTGCTATGTAACATGGGGCAATATTATTATTTGGATAATAATGTAGAATGAATCAATAAACGTATTTCCCAATGTATTCTAACATCAAAAGAGAGATACATCATATTATTAGGTAAAAATATAATGGATCATGTTGTTTTGCTCATCATTATTGAGAAACATGGCTTGTTTTAATAAGACGTATCTAGTTAGAAAGACAACTACCGTTCTTGTTATTATTTTACTTGCTTTCGCCTGCGGCTTCGCCCTCGTGGAAGTTGGTACCATACTACCAGGATAAAAAGTATCGTATGTTCTAACCTAGGTCATGGCCTTTCCGTCCAAATCCGTTCAACAGTTATGAACGGATTTGGATGAAAGGCATACGGAGGCGTGAAAAAGCAACAGATTTAACAGTTATTTTTTTCATTAAATAGAAGAATTTATTTATGATTCTCACGCAGGCCTAAATGTCTTCTATAAATATTCCAGCGCCGCCATTGACCACGCAATGGTGCCGATTCCCTTGTTCACAAACTAAACAAAATTTAAGTTCAGTGCATCTTTTTCTTTCTATTTATTTTTAAAATTACGTCAATTTACGTCAGGCGCTGATTAATTTGAAAAACCCACCGGAATTGTGACATGAAGATCACCCGGGCGATGCCGGGCACGAGCAGCTTGTCTGACTTACCTACTTAGCGAAAAGAGCAACAGTGATTTCCGAGAAAATTGTTCTTTTGATTTTCTCAGTATTCAATCTGATTTCATAATCTTATACTTGAAGTATTTTTTTTATTTATTTATTTAAGCCTTTTATTTCCCAAAAATCAATACATTCAAAAATTCATTACATAGTATCATAATTCATTCATAATAATTTAAACATGCATTTTAACAATAATTTGATAAATAAAAATAGGTTTCTAAATAAAGAGATTTGATAAAATAAGATAAGTTTGGTACATAATCTCATAATTAGTTCATATAATTGGGCGCCCATTTAAGGGCGAAGGCCTCCTCCATCTTTCGCCATTCCTCTCTCTCTTGGGCTATTCTAGTCCAGGTGGGGCCGGTCAAGGCCACAATATCATCGCACCACCGGCGCCTGGGTCTGCCTCTGGTGCGTGGTGCATCGCGAGGGTACCAACTTGAAGTATACCTGGAGCTAAATCAATTTAAAAAAAAAATCCTTTTGAATCCTGCAAATGAGTCTCTTTACCTGCTATTTGAAATTAAAGGAAATTTTTATAATTTATTTCTTGTTAATTTCACTTTTGTTAGAAAAAAAAAAAAATGTTGTTTAAGGATACAACAAAATTAATTATATAAGTTATAACATTTACTTTAATAATTCAGTACCTAGTTAAGGCTTCTTGTGAAGGAGAAATTGATACCTACTGCGTAGAAACAAATCTACTTCTGTCACCAATAACATTGCTAACTTTCGGGTTGAAACTTTTGTTTTTTGTGTGTAAAAAATAATAAATAAATAGGGTTACCTATATTTAAATATTATATCTATCTAATCCATCAAACCTGGAAAATTAACAGTCCTACTCTCACGGTTAGTTAGTTACCTCATTCGCCAAAAAATTAATGCCACAAAGACCGCAACACACCCAGTGTAATAAAACAGAATGAAACGTTAAAATTTATACAGAAAGTTAATAGACCGCAACCTCTGGTGCGCGTCCACATGCTGGCAACATTAATTTATTGGCGCACAGACCAGGATATTTATAGCTCAGTCTTAGCCCAACTTTCGCTGGGAGCACGCCAGTTTCACAGCACGTGATAACTTCAGTCCACAACTTCTTACTACCCTTGTTCTCTTAGAAAAACATTTCAGACAAAAAATTAAGCTTCATTCGAAAAGGGATGTTGTCGTTTTTTGTGGGATCCGGGTATGTATTTTTAATTAAATAGCTGGTAATAATAAAGGTTTTGTGCTTAATTCATTGGCGCCCTTATAAATATTAAAACATGAATTTAATTTTCGGACACGAAATAATAAGAAAACCATTTTCTATATTCATTTATTAATTTAGGAACATAAAATGTTCTTAAATACCTACTTACAATAATAATTCTGCCAGGATTAATTTTAAACAAACTTTTTTCACATCTAATTCCAAAGTTTCATACTAAATTGGGGTTTCGTATGTTTTGAGAGGACCATAAATTCAATTTGCAAGAAATTTGTTAATTTGAAATTTATTGCCGGCCTACAGAATACGCAATGAAGGGGGTTAAAACGGGGTTGCATAGAGTGTCGTCTAAATTAATAATGGCAGGTTTCGAGAGAAAGGGTTTCGAGCTGACAATTAGGTACTTACCTATTAAGGCGCGATTCCACCAGTGTGCGCTACTGTACTGCACAATGTACGGCACAAATGTTTCTTTCGGCAGATTCACTCTAGTAAACATTTATAAATGTACTGCACCCTTAACAAAACTTACGAACAGCTTTGACGGTTGAAACAGAGACTGACGGATCTGCAACTCAGTCTGCACTGTTGGAGTTCTGCACAAAAATGTGATGAACACAATTTTGGTGGAATCGCGCCTTTACCAGGAATACAGAACAAACATGTTTTCAAAAACGTGACGGTTCTATGTTAATTTTACTCCATTGTAAAAGTCTATTTGCTTTTAATTATGGCCTGTCATTTGCTTTATCTAACGGGTGTAAAAGGCACTTAACGAAACCGAGAGTAACTTGTTTTCTCCGCCATTGCTATATTTTTTCCTTCTGGTTACGGAGATATTTAAAAGGACAAATGTCAACTTTTTTTACGTTTATTATTTTGCGAAAACAAGTTTTAAAAATACGAAAAAAGTTAACTTTAATTATACCCCCACGACCACTGTACTGTTGCAAGCATAATTTTTTGCGTGCGTTACACAGTTACACTGCTCAAAAGTCGTTTCCCAGCAATAATTTTTGCTCAATGTTATGTTTGATGTACTGATTGCGTAGGTGACGGCTATCATAAAGTCTTTTAAAACCCTGTGTATACGTTAAGATCGATTGAATTAAACAAAAGCAAACTTACGATTCCCAAGTACAAGTTGCCTTGCAATCAACACAATATCCTTTAAAATTACTTAAGCTAAGCTTATAAGCTTAACGTAAAACACTATTAATAAATAACTTTTATTTCAGAACAAACTTTTGTATAAGTATACGAACAAAGACCGAACTGACTTTACTAGGTACACATGGCTTGCCACAGAACATTAAAGATCACGTTAACTTGCTCTGTATGTATTATAACACACATAGTATGGCATTACGGTTACTGAATCTTGGATCCCATAACTTGTGGGAGGCTATAAAACACGCGTGTATTAATCGTAAGTAAGATAACATCGCGGCTGTATTTCTCCGAAGGGTTTGAGCAGAGGGTAGACCTCTGCTCAAACCCTTCGGAGAAATACAGCCTATATTGCACCCATACATTTCGCCAGTTATGTTTAAGTCCCATCTAATAGGGGGCGAGCCTATTGCCATCAATCGGGCACAAATCCAGACTCCGGGCTGCTACTGAGAAACAGTTTGCCCGACCCGGGAATCTAACCCGGGTCCTCATGCTCAGCAGTAGCAGTTGCGACCACTAGACCAAGGAGGCAGTCTCCCACGCGTGTATAAATTGTAACTATATGTAACTAAGTATATGTTTAATGAAATATTCAGTAAATTGTATCAAATTGTAGGTACGATATGTTTAAGATACTGTAGTTTTCTAAGTGCATCCGGGAAATCAGAGTCCAACGAAGAATGTCTGGTCTTTAACACATCAGTGATGTCTTTCTATCACTGTTATCCATAAGTGGTGGAAATCTCTTTCATCAGGGGCTGTGGTTAAAGTCAGTATGTTTTTATTAAGATTGGATAACAACAGCTTGATACCTACTCTAATTACATTCAGCAATAAATATCAAACAAAATCCAGACATTTGAGATTTTTCACTCGCATTTAACCAAAATCCAAATAAATACAATACATAAAGAAGAACGGGCATAGGTATTTAACCCCAAATCCTGTATTTCCCGCGGGAATAAAAATTTCCACGGACGAAACCTTTCGCGTAAAAGCTGGTAAGGAAACACACTTGCGATGGCCTGCCAGCCTGCCACCGATCGTTCATTGTAGGTGGGCGAACGATCCGTCAATGCCACCTCGCGCTGATTTTATTTACCGAGAAAAGTACCGTGATTTGTACAACGTGTATGAACGACACGTTTCCCCGAAATTGGATTTAAACGAAAATCGAAGGAAAAGTTCTGTTGTTTGTAAAGATTTCAGATAATATTAGAACGTTGGGAATTCGGATCTCTCAGTTAATTTTTGTACGTTGCGATGTTTTTAACGTATAAATCCGTAATCATACATAGATGGTAGTTTCCTATTTACTATAAATCTCAAAGGAGATTATTATATTACAAATCTAAAAATCGTTCAAACATTATATTACTGTAACTTTAAGTAACTATTAATAAAGAATCCCAAATTACTGGATTAGTAGGTCTATCACTTGCACTGCTTGTTTGAAATAAACCTTTACGTCTATTAAAAATGAAATAAGATGCGAGATTAAAATGGACTGGATTTTTATTACGAGCTGGAGCGATGAAAATCTCCCAGAAACAAATTCTTTATTCCTACCATACCCGCCATCTTCCGAGCCCAAACCTTGTATTATGAATGCGGGCACTAAGTTCAACTATCACGATTCCGAACCATTAAACACTGCGAAATACTGCTCACAATGTTGTATAAACGTGTAATATTATTCTCCAACACATATTAGGTGTTTAAACGCATTCATGTCAATTATTAACACCACATTAACTTGAATGCTGCGAACAATAAGTTGGCCGCAAAAAATTCAATGCATTACTTAGCGCCTTAATATTTTTTGTGGCGTCATCTTTCGCTTCATAAATTTTGAGACATTATCGAAGTGCTGCGAAGGTGTCAAGGGAGTTCGTTTGCTAGTCACTTCAGGGTTAAACCAAGGTTACTTACTTTTAAAGGGAAACTCGTTATAATTTAGATATACTTTAGTATTTTTTTCCTGTTACTCAAGTTTCCTATTTTTTTAGGTTTAAGAGCCGGTACCGACATAGGTGACTTTTGAATTTTACCAGTCTGGAACCTAACCTTAATACCATTGACTTCTGTTGAAGAACAACATCGTCAGATAAGCTGATGGTGTTCGTACTACTAAAACCACAAATGCCACTATCATCTCATTTCCCACTTTTACTACAATCTATCACAATAAGGGTCAATATTGCTCATAGTACAAGAAATTTCCAATCGCATACAATTCTCATTTCCCTAACAGCGCAAAAATAGTTTTCCCGCAGATTTCCGTGAAAAGTTAATAGTGTAACTGTGACAAACTGGGGGCAAACATAGTGTAACTGTGACAAACTGGGGGCAAACATAGTGAAACTGTGACAAACTGGGGGCAAACATAATGTAACTGTGACAAACTGGGGGCAAACATAGTGTAACTGTGACAAATTGGGGGCAAACATAGTGTAACTGTGACAAAAATAATGTACCTGTGACAAACTGGGGGCAAACCTAGTGTAACTGTGACAAACTGGGAACAAACATAGTGTAACTGTGACAAATTGAGGGCAAACATAGTGTAACTGTGACAAACATAATGTAACTGTGACAAACTGGGGGCAAACATTGTGTAACTGTGACAAACTGGGGGCAAACATAGTGTAACTGTGACAAACATAATGTAACTGTGACAAACTGGGGGCAAACATAGTGTGACATGACAAACTGGGGGCAAACATAGTGTAACTGTGACAAACATAATGTAACTGTGACAAACTGGGGGAAAACATAGTGTGCCATGACAAACTGGGGGCAAACATAGTGTAACTGTTACAAACTGGGGGCAAACATAGTGTAACTGTGACAAACTGGGGGCAAACATAGTGAAACTGTGACAAACTGGGGGCAAACATAGTGTAACTGTGACAAACTAGGGGCAAACATAGCGTAACTGTGACAAGCTGGGGGCAAACATAATGTAACTGTAATAAACGGGGGGCAAACATAGTGTGACATGACAAACTGGGGGCAAACATACTGTAACTGTGACAAACTGGGGGCAAACATAGTGTAATTGTGACAAACTGGGGCCAAACAAAGTGTAACTGTGACAAACATAATGTAACTGTGACAAACTGGGGGCAAACATAGTGAAACTGTGACAAACTGAGGGGCAAACATAGTGTAACTGTTACAAACTGGGGGCAAACATAGTGTAACTGTGACAAGCTGGGGGCAAACATAATGTAACTGTGATAAACGGGGGGAAAACATAGTGTGACATGACAAACTGGGGGCAAACATAATGTTACTGTGACAAACTGGGGGCAAACATAGTGTAACTGTGACTCCCGCAAACATAGTGTAACTGTGACAAACTGGGGGCAAACATAGTGTAACTGTGACAAACTGGGGGCAAACATAGTGTAACTGTGACAAACATAATGTAACTGTGACAGACTGGGGGCAAACATAGTGTAACTGTGACAAACATAATGTAACTGTGACAAACTGGGGGCAAACATAGTGTAACTGTGACAAACATAATGTAACTGTGACAAACTAGGGGCAAACATAGTGTAACTGTGACAAACTGGGGGCAAACATAGTGTAACTGTGACAAACTGGGGGCAAACATAGTGTGACATGACAAACTGGGGGCAAACATAGTGTAACTCTGACTGGGGGCAAACATAGTGTAACTGTGACAAACATAATGTAACTGTGACAAACTGGGGGCAAACATAATGTAACTGTGACAAACTGGGGGCAAACATAGTGTACCTGTGACAAACTGGGGGCAAACATAATGTAACTGTGATAAACTGGGGGCAAACATAGTGCGACATGACAAACTGGGGGCAAACATAATGTAACTGTCACAAACTGGGGGCAAACATAGTGTAACTGTGACAAATTGGGGGCAAACATAGTGTAACTGTGACAAACATAATGTACCTGTGATAAACTGGGGGCAAACATAGTGTAACTGTGACAAATTGGGGGCAAACATAGTGTAACTGTGACAAACTGGGGGCAAACATAATGTAACTGTGATAAACTGGGGGCAAACATAGTGTGACATGACAAACTGGGGGCAAACATAATGTAACTGTGACAAACTGGGGGCAAACATAATGTAACTGTGACAAACTGGGGGCAAACATAGTGTAACTGTGACTCCCGCAAACATAGTGTAACTGTGACAAACATAATGTAACTGTGACAAACCGGGGGCAAACATAGTGTGACATGACAAACTGGGGCAAACATAATGTAACTGTGATAAACTGGGGGCAAACATAGTGTGACATGACAAACTGGGGGCAAACATAGTGTAACTGTGACAAACTGGGGGCAAACATAGTGTAACTGTGACAAACATAATGTAACTGTGACAAACTGGGGGCAAACATAGTGTGACATGACAAACTGGGGGCAAACATAGTGTAACTGTGACAAACTGGGGGCAAACATAATGTAACTGTGACAAACTGGGGGCAAACATAATGTAACTCTAATAATAATTTATTTCCCCGACCCGGGCATTTTCCTTCCGCCTTTCACTAGCTGCTATACAAACCCGTGCATTGGCATTTTATACATAATAAATAATGACGTCATCCAATCGGGCCTTTCCAAATCATTTGCTGGATCGAATTAGGGAAGAGGAAAAAGTTCTATTGAAATATGACACCTGTTCGGGCTCGCTCGAATCAAAGGGAGATGATAAAGACGGAGGTTTTCAATAAAGGGGAATTGGTCCCTTTTTCTTACGTATTTATATCTATATGTTTTTCTGTTCCGGGATTTGGGCATTATCTCCATCCTAATAAATGGTACCTGTGTGTTTATTCACGTACCTACCATCATTTATTATGTCATGCCAAGAAATTATCGTTTGTTCTGCGAAAAGAATATTATTTTCTGAATGAGTTATCTTTTGGCTCTGAATGTTTTTGCTGCCATCGATATTTATGTATAGTTTTCCTGAGGTCCGCAACTTTTTTCACAAACAAACTTCAATCCTTCGTAGACTCGCTCGGGAGTGGACTTTTCATTTTAGTTTTAGTGAACGTCTGCAGTTCTACACACTCTTCTTAGTATGATTATTATTATATACTTTACATACGATTACTATTTACGGATAGTAAGTAGTTCAGGCTTTAAATACGTTGTTGGTCAAATAAATAAATAATATGACCAAAGAAGTCCCCACTATAAATTCTTCAGTACATGTTGTTAAAATACCTACTTAAAACTTAAGATTGGATTCAAGACAGTATCGGTTCTCCATTGCATTCGGTCTCACAATCGGTCCGCGTCGTCAATCCAACAATCTGAAAGGAGATAGTTCTTCAAACTTTCCCCATTTAATTTAATCTTCGTCAGCTGTGGGTGACTATTTGCTTTTACTTTGCAGCTTAAAGTTGGCGTTTACGAAAGAGCTAGAAGTGAAAATTCGAACCGAAGAAATTCGAAAAAGTTAATATTGTATTTTAAAAGGTCGAAAATTTAAAAACTTTTCAGGAACTGAGGAAGTTTTTTTTTTGTTTTCCGAAAATATAAACAGCTCATAGAGAATGAAAAGGAAAATCGGTCTGCTGCACAAACGAAGTGCCAAAAAGTGCAAATCCTTCGAACGTGGCCAATCATTAGACCGAAGTAATGTCCGAATAAGCAGTATAAAACATACTGCGACCCAGTTTGGTATTAAAGGCTACCAGATCCTCCTCAAAGCACCGTAAAACGTCCTCTGACCGACGCTGAAATTTATGCTCCATCCCGGATTTTGTATGGAAACGTTCGATAAAGGGTGACATTCTGGAAAACATAAATTTCGTTTAGGTTTTCCACATTTAAGCCTCGCAACCTCAACCCAAACAAGCTTTAACAGTGAGGGAAGTTATGTGTAAATGCGAAATATGAAAAACGGACAGCGGATTACGAGCGCTTTAAATAATAGGGTCGAGTGTGCTGGTTTTATTTTGTTTTTTTCTAAGTCTAACATATTGAATGCCTGTGTTTCAATATGAACAGAGCCAGACCTGACGAGGTCCTGTCTGATTACTGCTAACATTTACAGCAGTTAATTCAGAATAAACAGAAATATAAAATAAAAAGATAGAGATACGTCTTATAATACAAAAGACAGAATATTACTTTACTATGAAATATGCTTTCAGACGATGCCTGAAATAAACTCACTGAATCCTACCACAGCATAACACAAGCGATGGCAGTAGGATATTATAATTATTTTATATCATAGTTATTAAGTTGTTTTGGCTGAGCCTCGCAAATAACAAACGGTAATTACA
This sequence comes from Eupsilia transversa, assembly GCA_914767815.1. Taxonomy (NCBI): domain Eukaryota; kingdom Metazoa; phylum Arthropoda; class Insecta; order Lepidoptera; family Noctuidae; genus Eupsilia; species Eupsilia transversa. The sequence continues at coordinate 9,046,686 of OU611880.1, forward strand.
CGGCGCATAGCCTATTTAACATTTAGGTAATCTTTAGGCCGCGGACACGAAGTCAGCGGCAGCGGCGCGGAGGCAGCGGCGGCGGGAGCAGCGGCGCGTTTCAATGCATATATTTATATGGAACTGGCCTCAAAAGCAGCGGTGCGTGGAGCGGCGCCTGTTCTTTATAAAACTATGAATTTGAACGCGCCGCACTCGCGCCGTTGCCGCCCCCACGCCGCTGCCGCTGACTTCGTGTCCGCGGCCTTAGACTTGCTTGACTCCGTATCTTCAAAAGCGTATTAAATCTACTTGACCTCGCCCATTCCGCTTGATACAATTACGTTTAGACCCCTTAAGCTTGCTCTAATACCGGCAGAAGCCGGTAAAGGGAATTTGAAAATAACTTCAGGCGTCAGCTGACATAAAGCTTCCTGATTTTATGTTACTGGTATCATTAAGTTAGTAAATTGTTTACGAAAGAGAGACATTCGAAATGGGTAGGTTTTTTACTGTTTTCATTTCAGCTTTAAATAAGGCGTGGAAGCCGGCTTTTAGAGCTGTAGAAATATTATTTAAAACATTATGCACTTAAGATTTAAGGCTCTCGCAGACAGGCGAGACGCGACGGTGCGACGTGATACTGTTAGAGCAATTTCCATGAAGGTTTCAAAGAAATTGTTGTACAAGAGTCGTGACGCGGCAATGCGCTGTCACGTCGCGCCTGTCTACGGGAGCGTTTATAGGTGAAAGCAATGTGCCTGATGGAGTTTCCCGTCTGCAAACATTAAAAGTTCCATACAAACTTTCAACCCCTATTAGGGAATTCACCTAATAACCCCTTTGAGGAATGGCTTAATTCTTGTACAAAATTGCATGTTTCTAGACCCAGCGGCTAGCTATGCGTTGTCTGTCGTAAGTACCTGTTCTTAAGCCGCTTTAGGTACCTGCCTGTAAGCCATATACGTAGTTTATTACCTACCTACTTTCGTCTTCCATTGTCTTTCTCAACACACAATCGCGTCATTTTAGCATTATATTAACCATGATATTAACCCGTAACTAAATACGGAAAGAAGGCGTCCCGTATTAAAACACGCGCTTCAGTAATTACTAAGTAAATGGAACACTGACTCACGAGGAGACAGCTCCAATCGTTTCCGTCGCGTTTGGAACACTCCATTACCCCGGTTCCCCTTTGACTATGGCAGCTTAGCTGGTGCAATAAACGGTAATGTGTTTAATCGGTCTTTCTAGACAAACATGTATACAGGGTGGCAGAGACATCGACGCACAACCTGGGGCCTAAGTCTATTAATTTATAAACGTTACAATGGTCTCTCAATTGTGAGTTTTTGACAGTTTTTGTATGGCAAAACTGTCAAAAACTCACCATTAAGAGACCATTGTAACGTTTATAAATTAGTAGACCCCTGTTACCATGCATTTTCAGTACATGATTCTGGACTGCGTTGAAATGATCTAAGTTTCCTACAAAAGTGCGGGGTCCAGCTAACCTGCCAGAGGAGCAGTTAACCTATAAATGCTCTATGATTGTTAGGGATATTAATATCAAACGTTTGACATCCTTTACGTAACTGTGATACCAAAATATAGGGGTGTTGAATGTCAATTCTTAGCGGTGAAAATATTTTATAATTTTAGTAGGTATTCCTGTATTCTATTTCTAAACATAAAACCAATTCTTAATTAAATATGCAAAAGAACACAATAAAATACGAAAAAGTGCTTTATTTTAGAAAGTAACCATTTACTCCTTTGTAGTCTTATGAAGGTATGTCAACATCAAATATTGTGAGTAACAATCTGTCTCCAGTCCGGCCGTCGAGAGAATGCGTTCTTGACACCTGTCAGTTTCATACTAACGAATATGTGTTTTGCGAATTTGATCCGTATTCCAACTCGAAATTATCCAACTGACAGGTGTCAGGAACGCATTCTGACCAGACTGTACCAAGCAACAAGCGACACTATTATTATTTAGGTTTAAAAGTCACAGTAAAAAAAATAGTTTTGTAGGTAAGTACATTTTATAAATGATTGGATAATAAAACCAAAAAACTAGATGCAATAAACTACTGTAAAATATCCATGAAAAAAACAATTTCACAAAAAAAACCAATGATTTAAAAACCATTTTCATGCCTTCAAGGCCTGGCCACAAGTCAATCACTTCTCTTCTTTTTTTGCGCTGGCAACCTCGAGCCATCAGTCAACGGCTACGATTTATCTCTCTAGAAGTTCCCACGTTCAAGTGACACCACCCACAACTTATCTACTTAAATGTACGCCACTTTTTATTCAGGAATGCTGATCTATCAGGAACAGTGATTGGTAAGTTTATAATAGCTATCGTACAGTACCGTAGGATACCTACAGTCTACACTTGTAAAAATAAAAATATAAAACTTTTAACTACTACTTGTTGTTGTTAACTTACCACTTTATAACTAAAGTATTGACTTATTCCTATACTATAAGAACAAATATTATAAGAACAAAAGTGTTGTAATAAATAATAATTATAAACCGACCTCCAAAATTATAAACAAAAAAATAAGTTATTGCGCGCTTGGATTGAATAGCAGGGTAGAGCATCGGATATTTTTGTGTTGAATCGATCAACCATTTTGAAGAGAACTTATCTCTTCAAAATGGTTTAGCTGACTGGTGCTGATCCATGCGTCACGTTCGTGAACGGGCGCCGCCGTCAGTAGGGACTGGTCATCTCTTAGCTGCCACGGCTTATTTTAATTTTTGAATTGTTTTTATCTTTTTATTACGGACGGTTTTAACATGCACGTCTAGCTATATTGTTCTCACATGTATAATTTCAACATGAATGATGGTAGGTAACCAATATTTTGTAACATATTTTGATTTAAAAGAGTGTCCGTGGAGTTTCTTGCCTGTTCTTCTCCATAGGAACCTACTACACTTTGGAATGGGCAACTGGCTTCACCATTCTGACTGACCGACCCCTTGACAATTCAAAAGTGCCTGTAATGTGCTTATTTGAAATAAATGCTTTACTTACCTACGTAATCATAAAATAATCTAACTAGGTATTAATTTACAATCCCGTTTTAAAATATTATTTACGGCAAGTGAAAACTCCTACAAGTTCTCGGTAATATTTCATAGTTTTCCCCCTGATAAAACTGTAGACCGATTTAGTGTGAGTGTTACATGTAAAAACATTAACTTTAGGTCAGTGGGAACCCTTACCTAAAAACCTACGCGATTGAAATCAAGCTTCAATATTATTCATTTACTAATTGACGTCATAAATTCCTGGGTAACATTCAACTAACACAGACAAACATGAGATAAAACTAACACAAACCATCAATTTAGTCGGCGAGAGCTACCTAGTGTGTATTTTTTGTTAGCAAAGCTGGAATATGAATGTTATTTGTATGAATAAAGGTAAATAAACATTTTTGCTGTAACTGTGAACGTCCAATTAAGCTAAAATGTAAAAAAAACTTTACAAATTTGAGTTCAAAGGTTGTCATAAACATAATAAGAAATTGTACGCAATAAAATGCTTATAACCTAATACTGTAAATTGACAATGCTTCTAAAATATTCATAGAGACTTTATTACTTTAGTCTGCATGGCTTGTTTTTCATTTAGCTACAAAATCCTATTTGGCTGTCCACATTCATTTCGGAGATAAATTGGTAAATATTTTTTTAAACCAAAACAACATTGTTTGCCTAAATAAAATATTTCAAATTAATTTACATATAGAGAGAAACTTTTGTCAATGGGTAAAAACAACTCTATGCAATAAATTTGTAACAAGCCTTTGTAATATCAAGTCTCAATTGGCATATTGTTATTCACAGTACGATTCGAACGATCACCAGGCCATAATATATCATCGCATTCCTCGCTGAGCAATAAACTAAATGATAATAAACCCGCTTGTCGCCGTCGCAATAAATTTCACTATTTGCTGGGAACAAAACACAGTATTACATGAAATATTACCCAATATAGGGACACACAGACAGTACTGAACATAGCGACTCGTAAAGCCGAGTTACCACGACACTTGAGTCTGACTTACCGTTTTTGGAACTCAATTTTTCGAAATCAAAATCTCCTCGCTCTGTTTTACGAGCTCGTAAACAAAGACTTTGTTTTTACCATACATTTTCTCACACAATTGTCATTTCCAAATATTCTCAGTCAGAGTAAACTGCAAGAAATTAAAAAATCATTGAAAGCCGTTCGTCTAAAAGTTCGTCTTGTCTGACCCAAAGTCGAGTTTAATGGCTCTAAATAAAAGTAAGGTTGAATAAGATAAATCGATGAACTACGTGTAGATATTTAAAACAGATCAACATAGTGTTATGGCCCGCCTCGTGGTCGGGGCAAACGTGAAATGCTCTTTCAAAGCTACCTTACTATTAAGATAGAGCTTCAGAATTAAAAGTTTGTTTCAGGAAAATGCGAAGTAAAGACATGAGAAATCCGTTCCCCAATAACTTGAAATCTGTGGGTTAATCCAGAGTGACAGCATAGGACATATCCTTTATCAAGATAAAATCCGAGGACAGCCCGGACCACAGCGATTACGTCCGAAACATTTTATGTAAGTACCTACCTATACGATCCCGTAACATAACGTTTTTAGCTTGTTTTTCCTCGACTGTTTTCACATAGTTTCCTATGTTTTTTTTTGCATCCGTTTCAGAGTGGAACCCTAATAAAAACATGCCCTAGTGCACTCGTGGGACACAACCCAATATGCAACGGAAATGCCATTAAAATCCCTCCGAGTTTTTACGAGAATGGTGTGCATACAGACAGATAAGAATATTCAAGTTTATTGTATTATTTTTTAGGAAAAGCAGCTAGCTTGTTACACATCAAAAGTGTCTAGGGATCAAAGTATTAAAAAAAAAGATTATATTGCCCTATTGAAAATAAATAAAAATGTTTATTTAGATTGTAGTACTCTCTGCTTTTGCATTAATAAAGCTTTTCGCGATTTTTGCTTATGCTGGATTTTTCACCTTAGCTGTTAATCCCCTTATTGCGTAAAATAAATATGTAGTTGTCTGTATATCCGCCATGAACGCGTATAACACACCATTGTGTTATACGCGTTAACGGCTTTAACTCACATGATTATGGCCTAATCGCTACGATCAGCGATCGGCATACTCAATATGAGTTCATCCAAATCACTTTGCAAAAAGGCCGGCCACATCCGTTGTAACCAGCGAAAAAGATTTTCTGGTGTGTGTACGGCATCCATATTTAGCAGAGCTCTTCTTTGAAGCATAGGTATCTCATGCGTGCTCAATAGGATTCATGTCTGGCGATTGAGCAGACCATGGTAGAGCGTTGATATTAGCTGTGACAAGGTGTGTTTGCATCGACTCTGGCAGCGTGTGGACGAGCATTATCATGCATAAGCAGAAATAAAGCACCAAATTGGGTCCGCAAAGGAATTAAAACATACGATACAATCGTTTCAGTTTAAATCTGTGCATTGAGATGCAATGACCTCATAATTATATAGCCATTAGTTATATTGATAAAAGCCTACTTACCTTTATGTTTAAAATTAAAACATTTATAACGATAACAATATCCCAGCACGTGAAACTTTCTTCTTCTATGCATAGACAACTTCTGTAAGCCGTATGTAGGTCAAACTGAAGTTTCACAAGTGAATACTAATTGCTAACTCGGAGTTAAAGCATTATCTAGACTTCTACGTGGATGGGATACGTTGAGGAACCTAATCTGCTTAAAACTTATGGAAGATCGATAGCAGGTATAGAAAGGGAGTTCGGTTTCGGCCGGATTGTGTAACACAATCGAATTCTAAATCGCTTTCAATTGACAGTTCAAAAAAATCCATTGTGGTGGGTACTGAGTAGTGAGCTAGTTGATGAGTATCTCAAACACAATAAGCAATGGATCGTAATGTATTATTAAAGTGCAAGCAAGACAAGTATGCAAGTATGCTACGCAGTTTATAAAGCTATTAAACGATAAAGCAATTAGCTCATCTTACCTCTCCACAACTGGACGTAGACCCCTCCTGTTTTTGCATCATAATTCTCAACCTTTTTCATAGTTGCTTAAATTTCTGTACCTACCCTTATCTTTAAGACTTCTACCCGGTTGGCACGGGGAGCCCAGACTCTGGCTCGGAATGTTAATTATTAAGTCACTTGGGACCACTCTTATCCGAGAAAAGTACAACAATGTTTCATTTAGCTTAGTAGGCAATAGGAAAGCACCTGCTGTTTCCACACAATCGTTCCTACACAGGTGCATTACCCACAAATATTTTATTTTTCAGTCGAGTTGTACAACACCCATGAGTTTTCAAAGGTGATATATTATTATAATTAATATACCTTAAGACCACACGGCCGCAGTAAATATTGCAATAGTACTATTGTATCAAGGTTCAATTTCCCAAGAGTTATATTTAATTTTCGCGGTCAAAAGGCAAAATCAGGGCAAAACATGGCAAGATTGTCCTCCCACTACTTCAATTTAGGAACCGCTCTCAGGTTTTTGTTAATTTTTCGTAATATAGCCGTTTCTAGGTGGTCTTAAAATTATCATGAGACCTCCTTAAAACGTGATCTAAATAAATTACGGTAATTCGGCTCGGCATCGAAGATGAATATACTAAATTTTACAATGTATTGCCCCAAACTTTGGGAAAATACTAAGCATAAATTATAATATTATTTACCACAAAGCACTTAGCCATTTAGTAAACATGGTTATAACAATGGTGCAACGTAATGTGTTTAGCTGGGATATAAAATATTATAAAGTATTTTTTTTTAATTAAAAAAATAAAGGAAATACAGCTAAAGCTCGTACAATATATATTAAAAACACAGTCCTGACACTGATCGATCAGTTTGTTTAAAAACAGAACACGCCTCATTACGCGGGTAGAGGAGATGAGTCTTTAGAATTTTAATTCCGGTTGGCAATAATACGTATATTCATGACGGATGTTGGTAAAATTGTATGGAATAGGGATGATGATGAATTTTTAATACTCTTAGTCATCCATTGATCACGTTCTGTGCCTCGTCACATATATTATTGTCAAGGCGTGACTCAATGTGCAAAGGCGAGAAAATATTTCCTTATTACTTACAAAGAAAAAAAAATCATACATACGCTACGAACATAAATAACCTCCTCCTTTTTGGAAGTCGGTTAAAAAGAGGGACTTTAGAGTGTGCCTATTGGTGGTATTAGAAAATTTTGTGACTAGAGCAAATGAGTAAATTATTATACTGATTCCGCCATCCACTACTTACCTTGTCAGTTCTTTCTCACGAATCCTGTTCAAAGAAACATAAACATAATAAGCGATTGCCAATTCGCCTACAAAATACAATGATTTACCGCCACGGTATGATCACCACAGTTATACCAGTTTATGCGGAAGGCCGAACGTTCAGTAGAGAATATTTACCGGCCGCTGATGATTTATACAAACTGCCGCCGTGATTTAAGGGTCCACACTACGGGCCGTAGCTGGTGCGTGTCACGGACGGTAAAGTGTCCGGAGGTTTATATTACACATGTTGATGTAACAGCTGTGACGCAACGTTGCAACACCTGGCACAATGGAACTTGTGAATAAAAATCTTGGAGTTTGGTTTAATATAATTCCAGTGCATTAAGGGCCTATATGTCATCAAATTGCTTAGCAAGATCTGCCGTTATGTCCAAACTACTGCAGCATTAATTTTGAAATAAATATATGTTAAAGTTGAGGATTAATGTTAGCGACTATGTTAGCCGAAAACACGATTTCATAAAATCTCAATAGAAAAAAAAACCTAAGTTACCTCCAAACCGAACAATAAACCGCTGCTATTCAAAAAATACTTTAAATTAGATCATGAAACTTGGCACACTAACTGAACTAACTATAAAGCAGCGACTATGTTTTTGTTTTTTTTGAAATTACCATTATTTTCGCCGTAAAAAGCAATTACCTACACTTTTGCCGATTTGTTGCCGCCTCCGTCTCGCTCGCACTCAGTCCGCGAGTAGTATGGTGCGAGCGAGATAAAAATCTGAGGTTGGGTGGGCTCTTAAGAGGGACTGTACTACTGAACTTTGAACTTTAAAATACCGATGTACTGCATTCATAAAGTTTAAAAGCGCGAATCCCGTGAGTTAGAAGGTACGCTATGACGAATTACTCAATTGAGAATGTTCATAATCGCCATGTACGGAACTTCGAAAATCGTCATAGCAAGCTTACGAAGTTCCGTACAGCAAGCACCTAGTAATTGGTACTGTTCAACTTTATGAATACAGTACATCGGCATTTTAAACTTCGAAGTTCAGTGTAGTACAGTCGTTAAGAGGCTGTGCACGGAAGTTCCGTCCTCTTCGCTGCCGTGCCTGCGACAATAACATTTCAAAAATGTTCCGTGCTCGAACTAGTTTTGCACCAGTTATACATAATGATTTAGATGTAGGTATGTGTGTATTAGTCACGAATCAAATCTCGAAAAGCTATCACTAGCAGGTAAGCCGATCACTGAATACAAAATTAACTTCAAAGTAAAATCACAACTACAGTCCTTTGTACATCAGGGCCATTACACACTTGACTTACACAAAGCTCGATTGCCGAAACGATAATACTGATTAAATCCCGTTCGCATATATCCGCGTGTCAACACAGCTTTACATTTTAGAATAACCCGACTATTCCCGATTATTCCCGACTAATTAGACCATTACGAACAAAAGTGAAGTACGCCCTTGGGCCTACATATTATTGCCGTTTCTATTCCCAAAACACTCATTTATAGGCGTGTTTGCTAACAATTAGTATGTTATGTATTCAGAGAATCGAGATACGTAATACAGGCATTTGGACAACGTAAGTGATCCCTAGGCTAGTTAAAATGTCGTGTTTCTAGTTAATGTTGTATGATAGTAAGCTTCATGATTATAATTTCAACTTTATATAAAAGCTTATGTTTGGCTGTCTGCTTGATTAAATACCTAGTATGTAATGGACTATTTTTAAACGGTACTCACAGGCATAATTTAGTTTGTCTTCAAATAATCAGAAACTTACAACAAATGTGAAGTTTGTTGACAGTTCCCTAATATTTAGAACGACACATCTGTAATTCTACATGTAGTTTGATAGTCGCCTGTCAGTCTCTCCTACAATCGAACAACGCAAAGCTCACCAAACTGACACAAAAACAGAGAAATACAACAAAAACAATTTAAAAACAGCGCAGGAAAATAAAAGTCTGTTTACATTCACAGACTAACGTATAAAAGTGGCTAGCGCCACAAGCTGGTCGCAACTCAAATGCTATCCGCTACAAAACCGGTGTAAGTGCAACCGCACAGTGTATCCACACCGTAATACTGCACTCAAGTTAACCGACAAAAGTTAGGGAGTGTGCGACGAGTAGCTAATAAACGCTTCCTAGTAAAGCATTCTGTTGCAGCTTCGGAACTTTAATAAGGGACGATATGGTACGCGTAAAGTTTTGAAGTGGTAATTGTTCAACAGTTACTAAGGCGCGTATTGGCGAAGGCGTGGTTATGAGTTTGAAACTCTTCCGTTGCAGAGTCTTGTGTCACGAGTTGACGTGAATATACACAACATTGTTTTGCTTAGAGCTGTTTACAGATTTTTCAGCTGCATCCGGTTAGATTGCAAACCGACCCCAACATGGTTCGGACAAGGCTATGCAGATGATAATGATGAGAGCCGTTAACAGGACTTTAATAATCTGCAACCCATTTTACGTTGTGCAAGACATTATAATAAATATCCCACGGTTGCTGTGGCGTTGCAGTTGAAGCGTCGTAATGGTCGCTACGGCGTAGCAGTTACTATGGCGTTGTGGTGCTACGTCGTAGCGGCTCCGCTACGCTTGGTAAAAAAAGCGATTCCTACATTGATTTCGATTCACGTTTTTGTTTCGTATTGAAATTATAAGGAGTAGCAATCATGATAAATAAATGTGTGTGTCATAATTATTATTAAGAAATTATGTCGTTAATTATTATTAACATTACCATCATGTTTTTCCTCTTATCTTACATTTGGGCGCAGCTTCTTCTTTCTCCATACATCACTAGTTTACGTACGTTTATCTAAATTATTTCAATGCTGCTAAAGGTTTGTTTTTCATAATTTGAAAACAATCTTTTGTATATATTTCACAAAATTCCGCCTGCGGCTTCGCCAGCGAAACAACCAGATAAATATCAATTTGTATACAGCATAGTTAACTACTGATAATAAAGCAGATGAAAGATTTTTTAAATAGTTTTTTTTTTTTAATGTTTGAATTTATTAATTATAAACCAAAACTACAAATCTTTTCTCTTTAAAATATTAGCATAGATAACCGAATGATATTTCAAAATATTCTTTTAAAATTCATCATTCAACTGTGCCTAAGTAATTTCAAATGACCCACGTACCGTACGTACCCACATTTAAGAAGTAACGTCATTATCGCGGAGCTCTCGCCGTCGTCTAAAATGTCTTTCTGATTGCCTCCTCCGAGTGGAAGCCGTGACATTTATGTAGGACAAGGACCTATGTAAAGTCCGGTCTAATAGCTTTCGCAAAACCCATCATACGCACCCTTTGGTTAAGGCAGAGTTTCTCAAACTGAGATGCGCAAAATGTTTTTTACCCAACTTCGCGACAGCAAAGACAGGGTTATGTGTATCACGCGTATCAATATTTCTTTGTATGTTGTATTTATAAACATAAAGTGTCCATCGACTTGTCTTGGTTGAATAAAAAATAGTTGATAAAAACACAATCTAACCTAAAGCCTAAAAAAAATAAGTTGATAAAAACACAATCTAGCCTAGGTATAACCATCGTGTGGTTATACCTAGGCTAGATTGTGTTTTTCTAAACTCAAAGGCGGATGTTAGGTGTCAATAAGTAATAGCTTTAAAAAAAATATTGATCGCACGGCCATGGTGGGGTTCTCAAATAAAGGGCTTGAGATGATTTCACAAATAAAACACATTAAAAAGTTGAAATAAAATCAAAAGTTCAGTTTTCAATCGGTCCGATACAGTTCGTGGCATCAAATCTGTGACTAAAGTAAATTATCTACCATTAGTTGCAGTCAGATTGTTTCCTTTTTTTATGTTGACTTATGTCATAATACATGTATTGTGTCAAAAACGTCCGACTCTCCACCCTCAAATGTCAGATACTCCCGACTTGCTGCTCGGATGTGTCAGACGACCCACACTATAGTCTTACACGGGATTACAACATTGAGGAACCTAAGCTTGACGTTTCGAAGCCGTCAAATCAGCGGTTATAGAGTAGGGATAACAGTCAGACATTACGACGGACTAATAAAGAAGGGAAAAAGTCGAATAATTGGAATTGATTAAATGTCTGATTTTCTCTTTAGTTGTTGGCTCAATAGTGGCGACACGTGCGACTAGTGTAGGATTAGCAGAATCAAGGTTCCCTTTTGCAGACAACATTACGTACTTGTTACTTAAGCTAAAATACGTACACCGACGATTTGAGAACCACCTTTTTGATGTCGTTTAAAGCAGTCAAAATAACAACACACCCTAAGTAAGAAACCACGTAATCTAAATAGAATTAACAGATGCGACAAGAAAAATAAGTGAAGCAGCGATTGTACGACAACTCAAGATAAACCTTTTGTGGTTAGAGGGACCGGTGTAATACATTCTGCAAACAGGGGTGCTCTCATAATAGAACCGTTACAAAAGAGGGATGGAAGAAAAACAAGATGAGAATGTACCACATATCCGGCTTATTTACTTCTTTACCGTATTGTTTAGAAAATGTACTCTAAAGGACAGTTAATTGTTTACAGGATACCGCTCTCCAAAGCTTGGGATAGGGGTTATTTTGTATGTACATAACATACGATACGCGAAACATTCTTGGAAAAAAAAAACTCAATCTGCTTAGCGTTTTCCAAAGTATGTTGGGGTCGGCTTCCAGTCTAAACGAATGCAGCTGACTACCAGTATTTTACATGGAGCGACTGCCTATATGTCCTCCACAGCCCAGTAACTGGGTATTATGAAACTCCTTGGTAAGACTGGTTGTCAGACTTTCGGGCCTCTGACATCTTTGTGCATTTTTGACAGTTTTTACGGGTCCGTAACGACTATCAAAGATGCACGAATGACAGCCGGGACCAACAGCTTATCGTGCTTTCCGAGGCAAGGAGGAGTCTCGGTATGTAAAAATGGTCCCCAACCACGAACCAACCCCGGCAAGTGTAGCTTAACCTGATCTGTAGACCCGTGCGGTTATTATTACTTAGCCACGAGCTCTTCCCCTAAAAAACGAAAGAAAACACGATACCTACACACTGTGAATAAAACAATTTGCCGCGTTGATTGTTTTAAGTTTTCTACCTACTTTACATCAAGTGTGCGAATTATTTAATATATATATATATAGGTATATATATACAATGTGTAACGGAAAGGGTATATATATCGGAAAGGGGTGAAGATTACATTAGGTATAGAATCTCTATGCAAAGTTTCAGCTCAAAGTAAATTACTCAAATCATTTTTTACCAAACTTTAGGTTTCGTAAGTTTATTGAATTATGAATGAAAAATTGATTTGTCAAATCATAACAAACGTGTCACCGCATTACGAACATCAGATGGGATCGAATAAGCCGAAAATACGGAGAAGCGCGAGCGGCACAGAATACATCACAGTACCGCGCGGTTGGTATCATGTATCATGCATCATTTTTATTACACTTTAACGTTGATAAATTTTAAATGTGTATAATAACGTTAATATTTACATAATATTATATTACTTTAATAATTGTGAATATGAAGATTTTGTGGGTTATCTTTTCTTTTATCTTTTACTTTTAATCATGGTCTGGCAGTTTGAGTGTTTTTTTTTGCGGTCTCCCCAAATGTCCTTTCTTTGGTATTGTTCGTCACATCGTTGAGCTCCTTAACTTTTGAGTTGAGCTGCATGATTACTGACAAATGCGTGCACTGACTGGACAGGTCCACTCAATCTGTGTGGTTCTTTCCTCAAAAGATCATTTCAGACACGAATCTACATCGTCTTCATATGATCTAACCAATAAAATGTCTGGACTTTAAAAGAGACTGTGACCTCTGAGTTTGTTTCGGCCTTTCTTCTCAGAGTAGTCAGATAGGAAACGCCGACCTCATCTAGTACGGTACCTACGTAAAACATATTTTTGACATGTAAAAGTGTTTTGTACAAACCCATTTACAGAAAATATAATCATTTCATTAATCATTTCATTTCATTTCATTTCATGTTCGTAACAAGTAGAAATAAGATTTTTTTTAAACCCTTGCCACATAGTTTGTTATCATCCAAAGAAGCCGTGCACTTGATATGTATATCCGTTACACGTTGTATATATATTTTTTCATTTATTTCGGATCACACATACAATACATAAGCATGCTTGACAGCAGGTAAGTACTTAGCATGCTCTCCGTGTCTGAAAAATTATCATACTTTTTGAATACCCATACTTGGTAGCGTCTGCTGCTTGAAATTAGCATGCTTTTATGCTACTGCATAGCATGTGTATCCAGGTTTAATATCAATAAAATATTGCATTCAATATATTATTATGTAGATATTCCAGTAATTGATAGTGATGTTTTGCATTGACCAAGCCTTAAGCAATTACCTATTTGTGCAGCCGAGATTTAGTCCCAAGTGTAGATACTTTAACGGTACAATCCTATGCAAGCATGATAGCCTAATTATTCTTTATAGGTACCATTCAACAAACCAAACCGTAAAATTACTACTTATTACTTCTAAACAATTTCCACAACAGTTTAAGCGAAAATCCAAGCCGTAATAGAACCAAGTTCCATTAGTGACGTAGTTTTATTAATAGTTTTAAAGGAAACATGGCAACAATGCGATGCGGCGGTCTGTGTGCTTCCCAGAAACTTTTATACGGTTATTGTTACATACGAGGTATACGTGTCCACTGTTAATGCACTGTAATGCTCGGTGCTAATGTTCCTTCTAATGTGGCTAATGTGAAACTCCTTATGTAGCTACTTGGAGCAATTTTAATACAAGTAAACCTTGTAAATTCTGTAGTGTTTCCGTTCAGGAAACTGTAACATCTTGTGGCGAGAATTTCTGTGTGTATTTATTGAAAGTTGTATGTGGATTTATATCTGGATAATAAAACTTTTCATTCCATTTCTATAGAATGTAAAGAGCTTACAAAAATGTTGTGTTTGTGTAGTGTATATGGTTTAGCTTCTAAGCCAGTGAAGCGGTTTACATTAAAAAAAAAGAGTAGGCACAAAAATACAGCAGTCTTATATTAATGAAATGAAAATATCTTAAATTAATTATAAGTAAATATGAATTTATTATCTATCTACCCTACACGAATGTATTCAAAACCAACATTCATTGTTCCGGTACATTACCAGTAAACCAGCTTAGCGGACGAAAGCTCCGATCAACATTATAAGCGCCCGCTTAGCAATCCGATTATAGGCCTCATACAGGCTTCCAGACTGCCGCGGTGTAGACAAGCGGGTTTAATGGAGTTTTTATAAGTTTTGTTGTATTATGAGGTAAGCATAAAACGGTCCGAATGGGATAGGTACTAAGTGCGGAATAGAAACTACATTTACTAAGGTGGCCTATCTTAGTAAATCTGCCATTTGGTATTAGCTATTAGGAGAAACCCGGATGTGCAGCTGCATAGAAAGACGGTCAAGAAAATCCGGCCAAGTGCGTGACGGACCACACACAGCAAACTTAACATTGTAGTTGAAAAGCATGTTCTCCTATAGTATGCCAACTGCAAATGTAAGTGTGTACGAACAATATTGAGAAAAATATGTTATTTTAAGAGTTCTTGAGTGACACTTCATAAAGGTTTTCCAGTCCTTAATCTTTATGAATAGAACTATTTTTCATTTGATATGTCACACGGTACATAATTTATTTACATTACAAGCCCATGTTTGAGTCACAGAAATTCATATGTGTACCAATTTCAACTCAATTGGTCCATTAGATTCGGAGAAAATTGGCTGTGACAGACGGACAGACAGACAGACACACGAGTGATCCTATAGGGGTTCCATTTATTATTCCGACGTACGGAACCCTAAAAATGCAGGTTGTTGTGTTGATGTAAACAGAATGTTTTTAAATCTTTAAAATTTTACACCATACTTGCAAGAGCCGTAGGTACCTAATTCCTGAAATGTTAATAATAGTAGCAGTTCAGGTAAGGTTCAAGGGGTATCGTATTACCCAGTTACTGGGTTGCGGAAGTCACATAGGCAGTCGCTTCATGTAAAATACTGGTATTTAGCTGCATCCGGTTAGACTGCAAGCCGACCCTAAGATAGTTGGGAAAAGGCTAGGCAGATTGAGTAGTAACTCAGTTAAGATTGTTAAACCCACGGCTTTTTATGAACAGTATTATGATAGTATAGTATCCCACTATTAGGTGGGCTCATAGAATGAGTAAGTAGTCGAGTTCTGAGATATTTCTGGCAAGAGTAGATATTGTTGTTAGATTTTCTCGTGTATCGTGGGCGCGTTTACAGCCACAAACAACCTGTAGGTAGTTACAACTATCGGTAAACAATTCAATAAGCTAATTCAATTCAATAAGCTGTGTGGGAATCTAATCCACGAGAACAACCTACTTACAATGTATAGGTAGATACAGAATTTAATTTCACAAGACACAATATTTTTGCAAGAAAATATTTTTTATATACTTAGACTTTCTTATGCTTGTTTACAGTATTTCAAAAAATATAAAAGTAATAATAAAATATTTTGCGGAGACTAAATATTTTCACATTAATTAAGGACATAAGGCAGACACACGTCCATTAGGGTACTTACAGTAAATCAATAAGCTTAGAGTAACTCTCAAAGAAATTAAAACACTGACTAAGAAACCAAGCACTTAAATCTAGACAGTACCTAGTAATTTTATTATTAGAGCTGTACCATGGCGTGTGCAATAATGCAATTATGATAATATAATTCAGTCTTTTATGAATATTCAAGCAGTATGATTTCGCAAAATTGGCACCTACGGGTAAACCCTTGCTCATTTATATTCTATGCATCGAGCCAATTTGATTGGCTCTCTGTGAACACTTCGATGATTGCAAATTTCAAATACAGCGAGGATTTATCTACCTCCAATATCGATAGCTAATAGCTTTGCGAGGTGACTTATCTCCGCATTCTCCGCGTCGTCGTCGAAAATTATATTCGTAGCTACAGATTATTTTTCCTTGTGTTGCGTACAATCAACACTATTCTAAATTTTAAAATAATTATCATGTCCAAATTTAGTTTTTCAAACCTATGAAGCATTAGGATTAGGAGTTTCCTTCAAAAACCCTTGGATTGTGATTGAAAGTGTGTTACGCAATGATAGGTAATTAAGGTGCTGGTTCTTTATTAAAAAAAAAAAAAAACCTAACATTTATCTTACGTGGTAAACAAGTATGAACGTCATGAGCGGCATCAAAAGTTTGAAGGAATTGATGTGTGTTTCAACATCACTAGATTTACCTTATAATGAAGGACAGTTTTTTAAATGAATGAACCTCTAAAAACTTTTGCCATTCTCATAATGCACACTTTTTATAATAATTGAGCTAGTTACTAAGGCCCAAACTGGTTAGGTTAGGTTGGAACTGTGACTAACCACGCGCGAGCCGAATTGGTCGCAGTAACTAAGCTAGGTCACCCCGATCAAATGGGTTATGTTAGCTTAGAACAGAAAATAATGGGTTATGTTAGCTTAGAACAGAAAATAACGCACGCACGAGCCGAGTCAGCGAGTCAGTGCCGCGGCAGCGACCGGCGAGCGCTCAGAGTGCTGCATCCAAGTTGGTCACAGTTACTTGGCCATGTAATACCTTTGGGATACCAAAATAGGTTCACAAAAAGAGTCGCAATGAATAGATTTGACAATTCAATAATATTTTTAGGAGCGGCATTATTACAGAGGTTCGATTAAACCACGCCCTAAGAGTGAAGGTATAGACGTAGGTTTTAAACCTTCACTCTCATTTACCTATTGCTATAGTAAACCCAAATTAGGAATTCTCCTCAGCACGCGTAGCATGAAAACCATAGAAACGGGTTTTACAGATAAACAATCTCAATCTGTCGTTTTGTATATTCTTCCGTCGACAAAACCCGTTTCTATTGTGGTCATGTTAAGCGTGCTGAGGAGAATTCCTAATTCCTTTTAGATTACGTTTCCACTACCCACAAAGCTGCAAATTCAGTCGAACAACCACCATGAGACTGTGGAGGTTCACATCCAGATAGCGGCACGGATACGGCCTTGTTTTATTCATAGGACCTACGTCTCACAACTAAGGTTAGGCGTTTAGCATACATTTGAATGGGAATGTCTCATCCGAAAAACTGTTCCGTTTAATACGTCTCACGTGCAACATACAATGCTGATAGCAGTAGATATAAAAGGTATAGTGAACTGTGAAATGTAGTGCAATTAGGTACGCGCAGATAGGGATAGGTTTTTTACATAAGTATTAAGTGCTTTTTTCATGTGTTCCTCATCACGCCTGACGGCCTAAGTGTAGACCAGTTGGTTATATTGTTCGTTTTCTTGAAGAAGTACCTAGATAGTGCTGAGTGATTCGGTACAAATTCATGTCTGTAAATGGGCATATGCCCTGCCCATTTCCTTTAATGTTCTTTATCAGCAACATAATATTATTATTATTATAACTTGACTGTTCAGCTGCATCCGGTTCCGGTTAGACTGGAAGCCGACCCGAACATAGTTGGGAAAAGGCTAGGCATATTGATTGACGATTTCTGCCAGTCGACTCCTGCCGCAAGCCACGTTAGAGAACTTCGTTCCAATAATATCGGAGATCTTCAACAAAGTAACAATAAAATTGTGTACAAGTTAGTCCGAGCTGAACAATGAATGCCTGAAACTCAATGCATCCTCGTCGCGCTGGTATTAAAAATGCCTACGTTGGCAATGCAATCTATCGCAAACCCGGTCCGACTCGGACCATTGGAATTTGAACGGCCACCAATAAGCCAAGATCATTTCATGGTTTAAATTTTTTGTTTTTCTAATGAGTTTATTTCTTTACATGTAGTGAATAAACGAAATTGATGGATAAATAGATAGACAACTATACAGGCGACTACTCCTATGTAGTCTACGGGGGAGTTGGAACGAAATATCAACTCAACTAGGAAATTGTATAATTGGCTGGAATACTGGTGTTCATAAGAAAGAAAGAAAAAAAAATAGGTTTATTTGTCATAGAAACACGTGCAGACAAAGATGGGTAACCAGAAAAATATAAAAATTTTACCTTAAAATAAAATTTGTATTATGTTTCCTATGACGTCTGAAGTCCATTATGAGAGTACATCGTCCTTTTCACACGTCTTCCGTTAGATGATGTCATTTCCGTCACGTGAAGTGGCCCCAGCGCCACCTATAGCCTAACCTGGAACTAACTGCACCACAGAGCAAGCCGCCATATCTTATGTCATTGTTCGGCTCATAATGTTATTGATGAACCAGGAAGAAATTACTTGGACTTCAGACGTCATAGGAAACATAATACAAATTTTATTTTAAGGTAAAATTTTTATATTATGTGTTCCGTTAGACGTCTGAAGTCCATTATGAGAGACCTGTTTGTTATCTCCTGGTGGCTTGCTTCATAAAATGCAACAATGTGATTAGTAATTATGTTTTTAATGAAAAACCAATACTACAATGTCCCAAGAATTTGACTCCAATGAACAATTAACATTGCTGTAAATTAGTACTGTAAACTTTGAAGATTTTTAATCAGAAACTGCAAAGAATTGAGAAAGTGACTTTTCTGACTCAATACTATTGTTGTGGCCTGTATTTCCTACCTCTCTGTAGTAATATTTTCTAAAAGTATCTTCATGGCGCCAATTTGCCTTAGCCAAAATATCATTAACTGGGTATTTCTCTAAACAATTCAGAGATGAAACTGCTGACCTGAAACTACCCGGTGTAGCTTGTATTCCGGCTTCAGAAAGAATTCGTCTTACCCAACCACCTATAATTACGGCACTAGCTGGTTTTCGAGGCTCCCTCGTGGTAATAAATAAATTTGTAAGACCACCTCTGAATTTTTTGGAAATTCTAATCAATGCTCTTAACCAAAACAAAGGATTTGTATTTCTATCTGGAGAAGCAAGTAATGTCCAACTTGATTGTTGGTATGAAGCTGAATCAGTTTTTGAGCCAAAAACAGGATGCAGGATTATTGAGTCCCCCTTATCCACTAAATGTTTAGGATCACAATGCAAGAGAGTCAAGTCATGTACTCTTCGACCTGAAGCCAACAATAGTATAGTGGCAGCACGCCTAGTAACATCATATAAGCTTTGCAAATTTGGATCTGTATTTTTTAAAAACTGAATTACTATTCTTGCATCCCAAATTGGCAATTTTTTTGGGATTGGTCTAGCTAATGATACAGCTTTTAAAATATGTTTAACTAAATGATTTGATGAAATCTTAATATCAGAGAGAGTTTCACAAACTGATGCTATAACTGATTTATGTACCAGAATAGTACGGTATGCTAATCGATCTTCAAGAAAAAGTTTAGCTAAATACTGGGCTACATTGGTAGGTGCTGGACAACGACAGTTTAGGTTATTAAGATTACACCACAGTACCCATTTGCTCCATATAGGAGTATAAGTTTTGAGCGTAGAAGCTCTCCAACACGTTGACAAAAGCTGTTTTTCCTCACCTGACCAATTTTGTGTCAGGGAGTCCCAGCCGAAATGAGCCAGGCTTCCAGCTGTAGGTTGAGTACTTGAGCTGGGGGACGCCCAGTCATTGTGTCCACCAGTGATGTTTTCAGGTCCCTGATTTTCATTGGACGTGCTAGGGCGCGACTCTTCAGATCTGGACGCCAAAAGGGTTTCTTCCACTTGGGTGCTACTATTATAAACTTTCCTTTTGCTGAATTGAGATGGTGTAACACACGTGGGAGCAGAGCTGGTGGAGGAAAAATCCACGCCAGGTCGTATAGCCAGTATCTGCTGAAAGCGTCGTGAAAGCAAGCCTTCGAGTCTGATAAGTCTAGAGAAACATAGTTGCATACGACGTGTGCCTCTTGAGAGGCGAACAGGTCTATGCTTGGAGTTCCCCAGTGTGTGAATATTTTGTGGGTCGCCTCGCTCAGTAGATGCCATTCTGAACCGACTCGATTTCTTGACAGGTGATCGGCTTCCATGTTGTACAGTCCCGGTAGATGGTGTGGGACTAGTACAACGTTCAGGCTGTCCGTTAGTGCCAGCAGCTGTTTTGTCAATTTGAGGAGGTTTTGAGATTTTGTTCCGCCCTCGTTTTTTATGTAAGACACGACTGTTTTGTTGTCTGTTTGCAAAAGAATGGTTGAATTTTGTAAAATATTTGCTTCCAGGGATATTGCAGCTAACACTGCATACATTTCTTTTAAGTTGCAGTGCCACTTCAGTTGATGTTGATTCCATGTGCCTCCTATTTGTTTGTTGTTTAGTATGGCCCCCCATTGAATGTCTGAAGCGTCTGTGACAAGATAGTTGACTGGTGACCTCTTGGGGTGAATAGAAGATTTTTGACTCACATTCTCTAGCCACCATTTTAGATCTTTTCGTACCTCGTCTGTGAATTGTATTGGATGGCGCGAATTCTTCTGAGCATGATTGCTGTGGCGCTGCAACGTACGGCAATGCAACCTTCCCCGGAGGGTGATGAAGGTCGCAAAGTTGAGATACCCTAAGAGGCGTTGCGCCTGCTTGAGGGTCCAACTGCCGGCTGCTAAGCGAGTCAATAGGCACTGACGGATCCTGCAAACTTTGTCTGGAGGCAAACTCTTGGTGTTGGAGTGTGTGTCCCAGACAATTCCCAGGAATTCTATACACCTTGTTGGGATTAGTATAGATTTTTCCATATTGATGTTCCAACCTAGGGAGGTGAGGAACTCTATAGCTAGATGGGCATGCGTTGTTAACGTCTCCCTGCTTTGGTGGACTATCAAATAATCGTCTAGGAAGAGAACCAGGCGTAGACCTTTGCTGCGTAGCACTTCGGCAGTCCAGTTTGTGACCGATGCAAACATTTTCGGTGCTGCGGCGAGACCAAAGGGCAGACAGGTCATTTGTAGCAGTCGACCCTCGTAACTTATGCGTAGAAAGCAACGGTGTCTTCGAGAAATCCTCAAATGATAATAGGCTTGGCTTAGGTCCAGTTTGACCATCCAGTCGCCCGCTTGTAAGAAGTTTGACATTTGGTGATGATGAAAAAGATGGAAATGTTTTGGTTTCATGAATTGATTTAATGCCTTCAAATTGAAAATGACCCGCTTCTTTCCACTGTTTTTTGTTATTATGAATAGTGGGGATATGAATGATGGGGTTAAAGGCGCAGGCTCGAGAATTTGACTTTGAATCATGGCTTGAATTTCCAATGACATTGCTGAAGAACTTGGCGTTTGAAATTTTTGCATGATGTCCGGTGTTGGGAAGATAAGGGGTGGTGTCTGATTGAATGGAATGCGTGCTGCAGAAATTAATTTGAGAACCATCTTGGGAGGATTGAATTTGGCCCACACTTCTTGATACAACATCAGACAACCCCCCATAAACCTCGAGTCATTTGTGTCTATTTCTATTGGGTTCACCTTTTCGCCCCCCCCTTTTCTTTTTTCCTTGCTCGTCGAAATAACGTTTATTGTTCTTTCCTTGTTTGGTTTTATTATGTTGGAAACGAAAGGGCTTTTCATGGGAAGTAGAAGCCGCTGGAGATTTTGAAGGTATTGGTGATTTAGAACGTCCAGAGAATTTTGAACTAGGCGCTGAATCTCTGTTAATTTTGTCCATTCCGCCAATCTTTTGTATATAAGCGGATAAACTTTGTGGG
Organism: Eupsilia transversa; assembly: GCA_914767815.1. Taxonomy (NCBI): domain Eukaryota; kingdom Metazoa; phylum Arthropoda; class Insecta; order Lepidoptera; family Noctuidae; genus Eupsilia; species Eupsilia transversa. Next base: position 9,068,723 of record OU611880.1, read on the forward strand.
TTAAACATATATTCCACTGAGGGGGGTATTTTGTCAATATCTTCACGTATGTATTTCCCTTTTAAACCTTTTAGCAACGCTTTACGCCGTAATTCTAAAACCTCGGCCCGCTTTCCACAAATAATTTGCAAAATATCATGAGAAATTGTTTTGTAATCAGACTCATTTCCAAATAACTCTTTTAGTTTATCGTAAATTGTAGTTGAAGTAAGTTGTGCGTTTGGTTTTGCAGACCAGTCAATTAAATTTCGCAGAGCTAAATTAACAAACTCATTTTGGGCTAGAAAGGCATTTGACAAAGCGGCGAAGCTACGTTCCATCTGATACCATCTAAGTGGGGCAAACGGATCTTCTAAACGTCTCAATTCCTCGTTTACTTTCAGCTCAGTGAACGCTGGGAAAGCTGCATATTTCTTTTGCACCTCATTATACCGCACAGAGTTCCAATCTAAGGAGTCGAACCTTTGCATAGTAACCAACTTAGCAACTCGGTCAGGATTCGCTTTCGGTACGGACGGTTCCTTGATGGAAACATTAAGATCGGCAATATCATTAACTTCGGTTGACAGGCGTAAAAACGGATCATCTAAGGGTTTATTTACTGATCCCGACGTAGGCACAGCGGAGAGTCCTGAAGAGCTCGGTTGCATCGCAGCGTAATTTGCACAAAATATATTATTAACGTGACTTACTAGTTGCTGTGACAGAACTTCAAACCTGCGATCTATTTCTCGTAATGAGTCGTGAGACCGAATCCGGCGCTGTCTTTTTGTCGGCGGCTCATCGTCCTCGCTCGAACTCGATGCTGATGATGATGACTCCGAGCTTGACGCACTTGCCGGCACGGGAGGCGGCACATTTGCACTTTTCCCACTTTTTCGTAACCGCGTGGTATCGCGATCACTCAAAACGTCCGCGAGATTGTCAACCACTGGCTCGATCGCTTTGTCACTGTCCATAGTGTCCATTTTCACAATCACACAAGATTTCGAGTCGATCTTTGAAAGATAATTTTGCACTTTTTCCAAACTTAGCAAGATGGCCGACGTTACGGAGAAGAAAAGTTTTATTACGCCAATCTCACTGTTTTCACGTAACGGATAGCAATTTATAGGTACTTTCTACTTTAATCTCGAAAGACTTCAATTAAATTTGAAAAATGTCTCCGTACAAAACGGAGATCAAAAAATCTAACGAACGAACACGCGCGCAATTAGGAAAACGACGCAACAATGACATAAGATATGGCGGCTTGCTCTGTGGTGCAGTTAGTTCCAGGTTAGGCTATAGGTGGCGCTGGGGCCACTTCACGTGACGGAAATGACATCATCTAACGGAAGACGTGTGAAAAGGACGATGTACTCTCATAATGGACTTCAGACGTCTAACGGAACACATAATATAAGATCTACATCAGGAGCGTAAAACAGACAGCTGCACGTCAAAATATGACTGTGACAAGATGTCTAACGAAGGCAGAAGACATACTTCATAGCAATGTTGGAGAAAAAGTATCTCTGGGTTTTTAAATGAAAGTCTATTATTTTATAATTAAAACCATTTAACAACCTATTTTCTAAACTATATAGAAAATAGTCTGCAAATCGACAGTGTTGAGACTACAACGTTCGCACATTCACAAAATATAAAGGAATCTATATAAGGGTTGAATAAAATAATAAGAATAAAAACCTATTTACTCGTGAGATTCTGGCCAAGAGCTTCCCCGTTGTGGATAAAAAAAAAAAAAAAAAAAAAAATTAACCAAATGGTTGTCACTACAACTTTAACCAATCCGAATGAAAACCCCGTGTTCCACAAAAGCCTCTACTGTAGGCAAAAGCGTCCTACAGCAGACTTCTTTCTTTTTCTTATTTGACTAATTTCGGAGCCTAGTGGTCTAGGCAAAAAAAGTTAGATCTATCTAGCCTCATAGCGTGACAAGCCAGTGTCGGAGAGAGCGTGACAAGCCAGTGTTGGAGCGAACGTGACAAGCCAGTGTCGGAGCGAGCGTGACAAGCCAGCCCCCGCACAGCTTCAGCGTGACGAGCCAGGAATACATCGGATATATTATATAATTATATAGGCAGACGAGCCAGGTATTTACAGGCAGGTTCATAAATAAAAATGTTTTATAATTAGAAACGATTTATTTTCTATACAAAATAATGAAACAACAATGTTTAACTTAATTTTTATATTCGTCCTCTTATTCGTTAGTTCACAACAAAATATATTCGCGTATAAAAATGTCATTTATTTATTTGCAGAGTTCAGTGAGGGCACTATGATGGCTGATTCGGTTGAAAGGAGTGGATAACGTTTGGACGGATCCTACAAGCACAATGCAAATATGACTTGTCATTTAGAACCACAGTCCATCTTCGGGTTCCTCCTCACTGTCGGTTACCTGCAGATCGTCTTGTATGGCCGGGTCAGGCTGGGAAAGAAAAAAGTTTTAAAATAACTCAGGAACAACAACAATTTATTCCTGCTTCTAATTCTATTCCTTTTTCAAAGTCCTACTTCCAGGGGTGTGACGCAAAGGGTGGGTACCAAAATTTCGTTATTTTTTACCTGGGTGGGACCACTAGTTTCTGAGACTTTACTTTACCAGGAACAAAATAAACCGGCCAAGTGCGAGTCGGACCAAGCATAGTGAAACGTGCCCTTATGTAGGAAGATGAATGATATCTTTTAATATTTTATACATCAATTACAATTATTATTGTTATATTATTAATTAAATCCTAGTTGCTTACCTGCCAGTTCTCTGGTGGTTCTTCCTTAAACTGTGGAGGTGGTTCCAATCCTGTGCCTCCCAACATTTGGGGCTCCAAGCCCATATTACCCATGTCAGGTTCCATTGGTTCCTCCTACACAAACGATATACAAATTATTGGTTTTTAAGAATGTCACATAATTATTTACATACATGACAAAGTTCAAATAATATTGCAACCAAAATATTGTTTCGGACCTTTTTATAACAAATGGTCACTCAAAAATGAACTTAGAATACAGAATGATAGAGTAAAAAGTTAAGTGACAATAATTAGAGTCCAACCGAATTTCGTTCTCGACAGAAAATCATTATTTTCGTCAGTGGCCGAAAAATTGTAAGACCCTGTATTCATTTTAATTTTATTATCGTCCATAAAAAAAACCCACTTGTCGTTCCGTTTTCGGTTTTCGGTAGAAAATGCATATCATGCCGAATGTCGCTTTTCGCCGAAAAATTTAACCACTTTCGGTCAGACTCCATTGAGTGGGAATAATGCAAATTATGAATTGAAGTATAGCTAAGTATATTACCTTGACAACAGGCGGGAAGGAGTAGTCAGTGCTGTGTTGGTCGAGATCCACGAAGTCATCGGAAGGCTGCGGCGGTTCGTCCGGCACCTCGCGCTTTATTAGGAACTCTGATGTGTCGAAACTTGGCTCGCCTAATGGCGGGTCATCATCTGTAACCAAATAAAACATTTTAGGCCTGACTAAAACAACTGAATTTAATGGAATTCCAGTTCAATAAAACTGTAACTAGAGTTGGTGAGTAGATGAATCTGATTTTTCTAATGCCATATTATACACCGTTCTCCTTAACAACGCAGTCATTTTGAAAACGTTAGTGCTGGATTTTTGCATGAATTTATTTTTCATGAATACCAAGCCGTCGGTTCAAATATAGGCTTATTTATAATTTTAAGGTTGTCATTACAGTTAATTTCAATACTATGTTTTCTATTGTAAAATAATTAAATTGATTAATAGAACTCACCTGGATACGGTGGACGTACTGCGAGTTGCACCATAGCTTCTGCGGCGACCTTCTGTTCAACCTCTTCTAGTTCTGAACTGCCACTGTCAGAGTACTGAAGATCTGCATAGTAAAAAAAACAAAAGTAAGATCGATATGCAAAAGGTAAACAGCCGAAAATATATTGTTAGTACTTATTCCAAAGATATACACTGGTAATTTTAAAAAAAGTGAGACATACCTTCTTCCAGGGAATTTTGATCTTTTCTTGGTCTTCCTCGTTTCCTTGGAGTAGCACCTAGAAAGAATGTAAAATATTATAGTCAGTGAATAATATAATAAGGTATAGTTTGACTGAGACCGTCGGTCAAACTATATTCATGTTATCATAAAGAAAACAAGACTCACACAGGGAGACAGAAAATAAAACAACAGTATAAAAAGAAACTTGTACGAGGCCAAAAGGCCAAGGCATCCTTTTGAATAAATAGTAGATCCCAAGGATACATCAAGTACCCTTATTTATAGGAACCGACTTTAAAAAGGCATTCAATGCGTTAATATTTTTGATTTTACCATCAGCAGCTGCAGTAGAAGTGGAAGGCTTGTGCTTCCTGGGCCTGCCGCGGCCGCGCTTCTCGTCGGGCGGCGGCGGCGGCGGCTCCTCCACGTCGAGGTCGGAATGTTCCGCCTCCTCCAACATCTTCTGTTGTACTCGAGATATGTTTGCCTCTAACTGACTTACATGCTCGCCAAACTGGAAGAAAGTAGAGTTGCCGCGAATACTCGCTATTATTCGATATTCGGCATTACTCGTGATTTTTTTGATATTCGTCGAATACCGAATAATAGCTAGTATTATTCGGCATTCGGCGAATATAAACTTTTAACGAACAAAAGAACGAGCCTGTGCCTATCATATTCATGAAATTAAATTAGTAAGGAAAATCCAACAGAGGCAGATTGTGGTGCAAAAAAACAATTTTTTCTGCACGTTCTGTAGCAAGTCGGTTTCGTTTTTCCTCGTAAATTAAACCTGCCTCGGAAAATAGTCTTTCTGAATAAACAGAGCTTGCTGGTGTGATTAAGTATCGTTTAGCAAGCTTACTTAAAATAGGAAATCTATTCTTATTGGTACTCAACTTGGTTTCTTTAACTTTATTGTTTTCTTTTCTCACAACCTTAGAAGAAATTAGAAATATTTTTAATGTGTTTAATGTTTTTTTTTATGTCGAATAGTAATGTCGAGTTATTCGACTATTCGCCAAAGTGAATGGCGATTAATCGGTATTCGATTATTCGCTATAAACACTATTCGCGGCAACTCTAGAAGAAAGTAATACATAATAGCAGTAAATGTTGTCAAAAGAGATGCTATTATTTTTTGTTTTGGTACTAATACATGTGAAAAAGGGTAGGTCTTAGGAGTTATACACACCAAACGGGATGTGGCGCGGTCATTTCGAGTTTGTTTGTTACGTGCAGCAGGTTGTCGACGCCGTAACATATCGGCGCTCCTAACAATTACTAATCGAGCACGCTTTTAATCCTAAATCAAAGCAATACTTTCATGTTTTTACAAATCTTACTATTGTGTAAGAAATGAGTCTTGTAAGCTTAAATAAGTAAATATTAACCAACTTAAAAAACATGTTACCTGTTCAAGCGAGTCTTGTGTGACCTTGAGTATAATTTCAGCCTGCCTTGTAAACTGTGAGTTGGGTCCGTTGTACGCGCGACAGTTGTCCACTAACAGCTGAACGTCGCGTAAGAAGTCGGCGCGACTGTGGTACTTGTGAGCTGAAATGTTTTATTTTATTAAAATGGACTCATTAAGGATACCGTGTGAACAGAGCACTTAATGAGAACCTGCGTAGATATAAGACTATTGTTTACTACTATTACAAAAACGCCGATGAATCATGGCCGGCCTGAACATAGGCACTACGAACATTGGGCGCATGTGCTCTCACTCACACTCGTCTCTTGTCTCCATTTGGTTCCTTAAAAAACGTTATTGCGCAGCCTTCTGTGCATAGTTCGGACCGGCCATGGTTAAAATCATACGGACAATAATGCTCCATGAGGAAAAGAGAAGGAGCAATAAGCGCTTACTCGTTCCCTCACTTCATTGTTTTACGTGTAGACAGATTGATCCTCGTACAGTTAAAACAAAAGTCTATGTGTAATAACTTCCACAACTGTTAACATTCTATCTCTGAACGACTTCGTATATTCAACTATTACGAAAGTAAAGTCTCATAAGTATACGAATGAAGAAAAGTCATAAGTTCGGTTATTATATACCTTGTATCTTCTTGCCCATAGTTTCCATATCAATAGGTTTCTTGATCACGTTGTAGTAGTCTTTCACTTGTTTCTTGTTGACCGGCTTCAGGAAAGGCCACGCTTCGGGCATAATCTTCAACTTTGTCGTCAGTAAGTTTTCTAAGATGAATGATAATGCCACCTGGAAAAGAAAAGTTTTAGTATGAAAGTATGAAAATAATGTGCCACAAACTTCTTCATTACAGGAAGAATTTAACAGTCTTATAAATGACTAACTGTAAGGTAGTTTGGAAACAGATTATACCATCAAAGACCTATACAAGAATAAACAGAAATAAACTGCAGAAGAATAGAATGAAAATTGATACACAGAGCGGAGTTGCAACTTTATATTCCTGTTGCAGGCTTCCTTTGACAGGCTTCTGCTTCATTTTGTTGATAAGAAGCCCGATGTTATAAGTCCACGATATAACCAAGCATAAAACACACATAATTCTTTGAAGATTTTTGTATATTACCTGATCATTATCATCAAGTAACGGATTGATTTGTTTCTCCAATTTCATCAGTTGTTCTTCCTTCTCTGCTAGTTTTTCAACGCATCTCTGTAACATTCGCTGCGCAGCGACTGTCAAACTGCTTGTTGGTCCTTCGAAACATTCAAAAGTATTAAGAATTGTGTAAAAACAGCTTGAGTTCGCTCGGTGTATCATGGGCTGACTGCCCCGGTAGTGGTACCGGAGATAGCCTTACTGAAGAGTTAAACTTCTCCTAAACACTCACACACACACACACACATATTTTGTAGTCCATAACCACACGAGCTTTACGAGAAAAATAGCTCATTTCGTCATGCAAAAATAAAACATCATTTGTTACAAAATTTCTCGTAGGCAATTATTTAAATACTACCTACATACTACAAAATATAATTGGCAACTAAATTTATACTTACTAACATTTAAATATGAACTAATTTTAATATTGACATAACTCAAAAATCTCTGCATGCTAATTAAACGACAACGACAAGCAGCTAGTAATAAGACTAAAACAAAAATTTCAACAGCATGCTTTAATATAAACAGTGCGCAGCGTATGTCATTTGGCATTAAATGAATGCATACACTAGATGTGAGATGAATTCAAAATTTAAGTGCCTGAGTGTATAACTGCATATAACTTAATGAAAGACACACAAGTGCAGACATACCATTGCACGAGTGCGGACATAGATAACCGTCGCCAGACATAGTTTCAAATACGCAAATACCCACAAACTCAACAATGTAATACACGTATTTGAGCAAAACATGTGTTATACATATTTTCCACTTCACTGCCTCGTTTTGCAAAATGTTTGAAGCTATGTCTGGCGCCAGCTTTACTAAAAACTAGGTTAAACTAGGTATAAAAAATCAATTCACTCTAAAATACCGTTAGTACCGTTGTAAAGAGTCGAGTTCTCGACAATTTGATTAACATCTGCCAAGAACTCTTCTCTGCTCTGATAATGTTTCTGTCTGAGGTTGTCTCTTATTGTTTGCAGGTCCATCGGCCGGGATACGATGCGGTAGTAGTCCGCTACCAGCTTTAAAAATTAAAAAAGAAATTGTATAAGGAGGTTGTAAGTTTAACAGTTATTTTACAGCGTAGATCGTCAATGTAATTTCGCTATTGCGCATGAGTAATTTTAATTTGAACATTGTCTAAAAATTTGTCCGTGAGAGTCGAAATATTGTTACTAATTTGTCCATAATTGTGTGTTACTGTTTAACTGACTAAAATCCGTTAAATATTTGTATGCCATCACTGCATGGCGGAATGTGTCTTTGCACAGAATTTTATATGTAACATCTTTTGTACCACAGTTTATACAAAAAATAGTATATTATGAAATTAGTGAATAAAGGACGGATTCAAAGCGAAGACCATAGATGAATCCTGAGCGACGCGAGTGATTCATTGCCCTCGATATAAATCCGTTTTATTTAAGAGTTGCATACTATACTTTTTATACCATGACTACGCGAAAAAGAAAGATAGAAAATAGACATTTAAATTAATTAAAATGCACATTAATTTTTTCGCAAGGAGGTTGTAAAGCATTGACATAGAGGTCTGATATATTGCTGTGTTCTAAATTCAAACATACTTACATTCTATATTCACTGTTTTCAGTGAATAAAATAAGCTTTTTAGAGGGGGAATGGTATAAACGATTTTAACATGACGCGTCACATCTTCCAACAATGACGACAAGGTGACTAGCCGGACAGTTTGTTTCTCTGAGTCTTATTAGAAGACCGCATAGTAAAATGAACCTTAAATCTAAGATAATAACACTTACTTTTGGATTGACAGGGAACAAAAACGGCTGAACATCAGGCAGATGCCGCATATGATTGAGCACATCTTCTAGCAGTGACGACAAGGTGACCAGCGGGTCAGTTCGCCGTCTCTCCGCGGGCCGGCGAACTAGATAGTCGCAGGAGTCGCCGGCAGTGCCGCGACGTACTCTACGTCCCATGCTGCGAGGCTCGCCTGAGTTTGACCCGCCCGCGCGGCGACCTGAACCACGGCGTTTTAGTTCTTCGGCCGATTGCTAGGGAGAGAATGGAAATGTTAGACAAAAAATATAAATTGAAGTAATCTGCCCATCTATCTACTATACATTGTAACAGCGAATCAGTTTTCACGCGAATCAACTCCCCCTTCCCCAACAATTTTTATTGATAATAGATTTCTCATGACCTAATGCGGTGCCATAAAGAATTTTTTTTATTTTTTTTATTTATTATATTTTAAATACAGTGATACTTAAATCTAAACTCGCCAAACTTTTACGTTCGATGGCGAGAGGCGCTCTTTTACATAACAATGCACCACCTTAAGTACATACCTACTACTACTGTTATACAATCTTATACAATGTCTTCAGTTCTGTTTCCTATCTTGTATAATGTTTTTTAATTTTGTCTAAAGTGATCCTTTGCCAATTTTTACATTTTCCCTTAATAAATCTATTTTGTTAAACACTTTAGGTACCAGATACTTAGATGTTCTCTTACCATAATAATTTGTTATCTGTGGTTGAACCACTTTATTCTCTCTAACCCTACGTGTGTTGTACTTGTTTTTAACATTAACTTTATGGTTTTCATTATAATAATATTCCAGACCTACCAAATAATCAACTTTTTTATCTATTGGTATAATTTTACAGATGGGAAATAACTTATCATAATCTTTGTTGCAATTATCTTTAACATTTTTACTAACTAGAAACTTTATCAGTCTTATTTGTATGTCTTTAATATCTTTTAAATATGAAATAAAGGTTCGCCCGTATACAAGGAGTCCATAACTCATAAGCGAATCGGCAAGTGCAAAATACACCATTCTTAGCGTCTGTTTGTTCAATACATTTTTTAAGTGGTAAAATTTACTTAGGACCGATCTCAGCCTGTTGCAAACGTCATTTACATGTAATCTCCAATTAAGGTTCTTGTCTATTGTATTAAAGGCCTAAGTATTTAAATTTTTCTACGTACTCCAATTTTGCACAGTTACAATTACATTTATTTCGATGCAAACATTCGTATGTATGTCCTGTCACTGTGAGATATTCATTATTGACAGATTTAGCATTTCGATTGTATGGCGAGTGTATATGCATACATTTCGTTTTTGAGAGATTTAATATAATCCCGTTGTCGTGTGCCCATTCACTAATATTTTCAAAGTCCCCTTGAACACACTTTTGTACCTCAGCTATATCTTTGGAGGCATAAACAAGACACATATCGTCAGCGTACATGAACACCTCACAATTACGTACGACATTTGACACACTGTTCACATGCATTATATATCCGACAGGGCCGTACACCGATGCAGTAGGCACACCTAAATCGACATTCGACTCTTTCCCAGCTACACGGGAGATAATTGTGCTTATCTTTCTATCAGTGAGATAATTTTTAAACCAATTATTTGCAGGACCGCGTATTCCACATTCGTCCATTGCCTGTAATAAGATGTCATGGTCTAAAGTGTCAAACGCTTTTTTATAGTCAATGAATAGTGCTATAATTTGTTTGCCAGAATCTAAACAATCATTAATATAATCTGAAAATCCTAACAAGGCAGATACGGTGTTTCGCCCTCTTCGGAAACCGTGCTGAGTGTCACACAATATGTTGTGTTGTTCCAAGAACGCGCTAATCTGTCCTACAATAATTTTTAATATGAAACAAAATCTTTTAAAAAAAACGCGAATGTGGGTATCCTGGTTTAGTACAATCGACTGCTATGGTAAAAGTTTGACATTGTTAACGCCTTTATTTGGTAGCAGTAATGACGGTATTAGTACATGAAGTAATTTTTCTTAATTAGTACGGCACCTTAATATTTACGATCCTACGGTTTCGACACGCGCATATTTCGAGATCACGATCAGATAAGGACAAAAACACCGTGCTTATCCAACTTTAAAAGCTATGATACGAAGGAAAACCGTTCCAATTTGTTATATGTACAAATTGGAATACAAAATATGCGCGTGAGTAAACCCATAAATAAATGATAGAGCTCTTCAACAGCCACGCTGATGTTAGTAACAGATGCAAGTGTAAATCAACATTTAAATCTCTTACCTTAATAATCTTCGTAGGCAACGTCAACTTGGTGCCGTCAACGTATCCCATATCGTCGTCTTCAGGTTCTAGCGGCGGAGGTTCCACGTCAGTCTCAGGCGGCGACGCCGGCCAACCCATGGACCCTGTGTACAGCGGACACGCCTTGTTTGTACGCATGTGGCCCACTTGACCGCAAGCACCGCACTGGAAGAAAATATTAAAGTAAGTAAAAACTCTAAAAACGTTGTTGGTTCCAGAAACTAGTGCTTTTACTTCGATTCTTTTAGGATGTAGGGACTATTTATACCCAACTGCCCTAGAACGAGGGTAATGTGTGTTTTATATGTTTATCATCGCTATCGTTTTTTGTGTAGTAATGAGTGAAATGGTTAGGTTTTCTTATATCATAGACATAGAAAGCGTTCAGTAAGCGAATGCGCTGCCTGGCGCAGTACGCCAGAACACAACGTGAGCGCAGACCACACACACACACACTACATCGCCGCTGCTCTGCTGATAAGCTTTTTAGGCTCACGTTGGATGTTAGCGGAATTTACATTACGAAACTACATAATACACGTGTAAATAATTATTTATTTACACGTGAAACTATCACTGAATAACTAAGTTAGCGCAACTAGTTTCGTAATGTAAATTCGGCTTTAGGACAAGCGGGGTTTTGGACTTGTATGAAGGTTCCGAAGACAGTAATTCTGGCCTTAATATAAAAAAGGGTTATTTTAGACACGTTTAAACATCGAGCTAATTCTACCTATTAATTAATAAGTAGATCATAAAAATCACCAAAAAGCTATTTCTTAATTTCGAACATTCTGACAGAGAAAAACGTCCGAAATTCGTTAATAGATCTTTTGGTGATGTTAATTATTATAATTCAATAAATAAATATTTGTTTCTGTCGCGAATCATTATATTTTGATCTACATAAAACATGATACTATACTGTAAATTGCAAAAAACTGATTTTCGATGGCTACCCTGGCGCTTTCGCCTTAAAGCCTTTTTACATGATTTACCTTCAGTTTCAGATCCGGCTTCAACTTGGCACGACGCCGTGAGGAGGATGGGGTGTGTAGATCTGGTTCCGTCTTGATTTGTCCCAGCGGAATCAACGGTGACGGTGAATTCATCTCCATTGCCGAAGACATTATAGGATCTGATACAAAAGTAGTATAGTAAGTATTATGATATTTGAGTATGAATGTGGATATAAGAGTAGGGGAAGACCAAAGAAACGATGGATGGACTGTGAGAAAGATGATATGGCTAGAAAGGGGGTGAATACCGAGATTACTACTAATAAAAAACTATGGAAGGACTTGTTGAGCCAATTACAAATAAATAAGGATAAGGGCAGGAGAATTATGTCTATGATATAAGAAGCCCCAAGACTGAAAGTTTTTTTCTTTTCTTTTATATAGGGAAATTCTAAATAATAAAAATCAATTACTCACTATCAGGGAACGGCCCAGGCACGGTGACGTTGCCAGCCAGTCTTTCTCTTTCTTGATTCCTCTTGATACGCCTCAGTTGTTCCTGTGTAATTATTATCAAAGTTCAGAATAATATGGCGACGATGTGTCGTAACTCGTAGCTTGCCAAGGAATGTTATACTACTGCAAATATGTAACTTATATGATGTTCAAATAACTTAATTTGAACACTGGGCTGAACAAAACCCTTAATCTGAAATAATGATTTTGCCGGGTACATTTTTCTTTACCATATATTTTCCCTTTCACAATATTTTACAACAGATGACATTAGGAGACTAGCTTCTATTCAAAGCCTAGATTTTAATTGGCATTATTGTCTCCTAAACGAATATCGACGTTATAGTGCAAATTAAAAATTGATTTCAAAATGGCTAGTACCAGCGCAAATGTCAAATCACTTAATAAGCTCCACGGAGAATCTTTTAAATGAAAATATTGTTACAACATATTGTTTAAAAATATTATTTAAATGCAACCGATGAAATAAACATACCTGAATCCTCCTCTTTTCCCTCTTCATTTCTTCCTTCTGTGATTCATCCATTGTCGCAAACTGTCTTATAAAGGCATCATCTTTAGTTTGTCGTATCTTCATATACGCTTCAATGACAGCCGCTTTACGTACTAACTCTACGCGGGTGTAGCGTTGTCCTGTCGCGTTGCGGAACGTACGGACTATGCGGAGCACGCGACCTGCTATAGGGGAAAACAGGGTAAGTGTAATATATAAATGGTATGGTGAAATAATTTACAAGAAAATAAGTGTATAGGTAAGGTAAGCAGGCCAGTATTCTTTTTTTGTTTAGGTAATTAAGAAAATATTGTCATCACTGACTGCAAATTATGAAATAATTAGGAAGTAAGGAAAATTCGTAACTTTCATTAAATATAATATATGAAATTAAAAACCTGTGACAATGTCGATTTAGAACTGCCTAAATGTTTTTAAAAACAATTTGCAGTAGTAAAAAAATCTGCCTAGCCTTTTCCCAACTATGTTGGGGTCGGCTTCCAGTCTAACCGGATGCAGCTGAATACCAGTATTTTACATCCACAATCCAGTAACTGACGATACCCTTTGATAAGACTGGTTGTCAGGTTTTCGGGCTTTGACGACCCGTAACGACTGTCAAAGACCCACGAATAAAAGCCGGGACCAACGGTTTAACGTGCTTTCCGAGGCACGGAGGAGGCTCGATATGTAAAGATGGTCACCCATCCACAGACCAACCCCGGCAAGCGTAACTTAACCCGATGGATTAACCCGTGCGGCTGTTATTACTTAGCCGCGAGCCACGATTGGCAATGCTGTAAGCAAATTCATTTTCGTTCCAGAAACCAGGCATAAATAGCTATGAGCAAACTTAATATCACGTATGATAATATCAATGTATTTGACTAACCTTGACTTGATGATTGCTGCTGATCGTTTTGATTGATTTGAGGCTTCTTTTCTGATTGACCTAGGATCATTTTCCTTAGTTCCGCTCTCTCTGCCTCTTCTCTTTCCATTGACAACTACAAATATATAAATATAATAAATAAATATATTTTTTATGCACAATTTTTTTTTACACAATAACATAAACTTTGTCAATAAGTAGATATACGGAATGGTAAGCAAACTTGAATTATACAACGATTTGATACAAAAGGTAGGTAGTGAGGTCGAAAATCCAATAAGAATAGGAACCCTGCCCCCCAAACTAGGAAAATCCTGTATCTTGAGCGGCAGTGTCTTCGCGTAACAATAAGGTTATTGTGAGCATACAAGTTGATTTAGATTTACAAAATTGTCTAAGATAAGATTAAAAGAGAATGATGTCTAAGTTTAGATGTAATATTATTTAATGTAATAAAATATAAACAAAATATGTTCATCATACTACCACTGGTAAGTAAACCATTGAGTGAGCCAATAATTTTAAAGTTGTTGTTTTAAACCGGAAGTGCGTAAATTAATCTGTTGAGAATGGATGGAAATCAATTTACGCTTAGGATTTTAAAAACTTACCTGTTCAGTAGTCTTCTTGTTTGCCAGCATGTTCTCCAAATTCTTTCCCATCTCTTCCAAATCTGATTCTTCACTGACGGAACTCTCGGCCTCGTCTGTACTCAGCACTTCTGTGCTCGTCAGTACGCGGTTCTGCAGTTCGAATATACGCTGGCACTCTTCTTTGTATCTGTATAAGACAAACGGATTATAACCTAATCATAAATGTCTACTACTAGAAAGGATATTCTAGAGGAAAGAAATCCAAATTTAAAAAAAAGTTAGGTAGGTAAAAAAAACCCTGGTTTAATCATTATTGCTAAAACCTTCTTCTTTGCGTATCGATGGCAATCTAAATGGACTCGGTCCAGAATTCGGCTAAGTGTTTGGCGCCATTACTAGCACGGTATAATAAAGTAACAGTATTATGTCTCAGTAGTGACCTTAAAATAATTACCTATGGCCACACAGTAGATAAACCTTCCGCGTCCGTGTGTAACTGACGCTCACTCGAGACTATTGCGTACGCGTCGTTACGGCCGTTCTTTATGAAGACATAATACTGTTACTTATTTATACTGTGTCCCATGGTTTGTGGAACGACACCACATTAATACTCCAATGCGGAGTCGTTTATGAATCTCCACCTATAAAGAGGTTTTCCTTGCTTTGGTCAACCTGGTTCCGGAGTCTGTTTAAAGACATCCAGGTTACCCAAGGCAACTCATTTCCAGGTGGGAGATCTTCAGCAGGTGGAACGAATGGTTTGGGTAAGGAAGCAATGTCTCGCCACAGCTTCAGTCTTACCTTTGATCGCTCGCCAGTGAGTGGGACGACATAGAAATGTGGCGTTCAGTTTTTCAGCCTTTGAGCCACAAGGATGTTGTCGTGCAAAGGCTGTCGTGTGTCGGAGACCATTATAGCTCTTTCTCTAGTGCCACCGGTCTGCGAACAACTGGTGGCACTATTCCTGCTAGTGTATACAGCATTTGAACCGGGATCAGTTTTAGGCGACAAGTGATGATCCGGCGTTGTTGCATGTTGCATTGTTTCATTCAATGCTGTATCCACTAACTAAAACTTTGAACATTAGCTATAACCTTACATTTATCAAAGAAACTAACCTTTCTTGATGTTCAGCTATAGAGAATCTGTTTCCTCTCGAAAACTTCGTCATTCCTTCTTCACCGGCTTTTGCTTTTTCGGTTGACAAAGTTCTGACTACGTCAATAACTTCCCAACGAGATAATTTTTTGATCTATAAAACGAAGAATTTACATTTCATTACACATTGATTTTGTAAATAAACAAATGTATAAATAAATAAAATAGATAACTTACAGCTTAACCTGCCCTTGGTTTATCGGAACTTTTCTAGGTATTAGGTAGGTTACCACAGGAGAGTCATGTTATCATTGTAAGTAAATTTAATATCCACGATGCCTGATTTTACCAACACCAAAGAATTTTGATAATCTTTCCGTAATTAGCTACAACCCACCATGAGATACTTCATACTGATATTTTGCCACATATTTATACTTATATATTATTCAGCATCTGAATATTAATACCTGGCTCAAAAATAAAATGATGCGTCTAACAATAATTATTCTAAAATCCAGCATACCTCTTCCTCAGGCACTCCAAACTTCCTCAACAAAGCCTTAGCATTATTCAAGCTGAGTCTCCTCAAGTCAGCGTCAGTTCCCGTCACAGTTCTCTTCGGCTGTTGTTCCTCATTGGGCTGCTGTGTTGGCTTGTTGGGCACGCGTACGTAAGAGAAACCTTCGCCGCAGCCGGTAGGGTCCGCTGGCCCAGTCAGTTGGAGCAAACATTTGCCACGCATGGCTTGGATGTAGGCGCGAGTTGTGTTCCAGGGTGCGACTTTTACCTTAGGAATAAACGTAAATGTTATTTTAATTGGTGACTTATAGTTAAAATGAGTTATAAAAATAATAAAAAGAAAACTGTATTGAATGGAATCAATAATTGACTTTTTTAGCTACATGTTAGTGTCCGTAATACAGTTTTCATATTATAAAAAGTGGAAGTAGGAGGTACACTATTGTTAAACCTTGTTTAGGGAAAACATGTCCTTAAAACAATGTTTAACTACAAAGCATTTAATGTTCATATTCGTATAAGCGAATGTGAACAAGCGTCGCATGTGAATATGCACGTAAACAGTATACAAAGAAAGTTCATATTAGTACGAAACGCTAACTTTACTTGGCTAAGGGCGGATTCGGCCAAACAGGAATAAATTTTATCCGCGGAATAATATTTACGTCTGACAGTTTTCGTATGGATAAACTGTCAAAAATTCAAAATTGATTCGGAAGACAATGCTTATAACGCGAATAAAATTTATTCCTGTTTGGTCAAATCCGCCCTAAGTAAAGTCAAAGAGCGTTCTGTGAATCTTGCCCTTACACTCAAATGTTAATTAAAAACAAAACACCATCAACACCCCAAGCCTAATAAAGTTCTGCGATACCTCATCATCCATCTTCAACTGCATTTCTTCATCGTCATCTTCCTGGGGTGTGAATATGAACTTCTCTCCGTAGCCAGCGTCTTTGAGCCTTTGTTCTGCCGCCGCCATACTGAAGTACGCACAACACTGCTCCGGGGAAACCATAGCACGGATCTCTTCTTCGGATGGGAGGCGGAAGTCTGGTTTTATAACCCACCTTTAGAGAATTACAAATAATTTTGATCATTGCTAGGTAGAAAAATGAGTTGTACTAACTACTTAATAACTTTTCCCTACTGACCTATCGCATTACGTTGACTGACTGTACTACAGTCAGCAACGAAATTCTGCTAATACTTTAGTATTAAAACACCACTTCAGTTAGTTTTTTTATTTTATTTTGTTGAGTACACTAAAGAATAGTTCTCAATAATTATGTTTCAATTTAGATGCATGTCAAAGCAATAGTTTCAACAATCTTTCGTTGCTGATCATACAAACATTTTTTTTTTTTACCACGACGTGGAATCTCTTTGCCTGAATCTCACCTGATGGTAAGACATGATCAGGCCGAAGGTGGAAGCGAGCTTCACCCGGAATCCTCAAACACAGAGGACCTGGCTATCTTATCTCTAACTGCCGAAACACAACAATACTGTTAACATTGTTGTTATGGCGACAGAATTAGATAAGATGGTGATAGCTAGCCTCGCGGACTTAGAACAAGCTCTACCATCAACCAAACCGAGCAGAAAATTTTGCCCCCACTGGGAATCGAACCCGGGACCTCTGGGTCTGAGAGAGGTGGTCTAACCACTAGACCACAGAGGTGGTCAAAATACAATAAAAGCAAGAATAGACAATAGCAAGAAAATGTAATTGTCGGACCGTAACATGATCTTACCAATTAGAATCCAATCCCGTTCGCTTGAAATCGGCACACAACTTGAGACGTTTTCGAATAGAGCTCTCAGAGTGTGAAGGGAAAGCCCTTTTTATGTCATCCATCTTTATACGCCGCGGCTTGTCTCGGGATTTCCAGAACAATCTGTATATGAAGACCTGTAAAGACAATATAATTGAAACGTCGAAAACGATTTGTGTATTGCAAGCGGAGTGGAAAACAAAAGTGAGACAACACAGGCTTAAAATAAATAAATCATAATAGACATGTAACTGACCTGCAAAAAGTCTCGTACAAAGTTATTGGCCCTCTTTGAGTTTGGGCCAGGCACCTCATACAGAGGACATTCTTGTCCGGCCACGAATATTGCGTCCACTTCACGAATGTAATAAGATTGCCTGGAAACAAACTCGTTTTATTGGCGAGATACAAGTAGTTTTTTTTTAAAGAAAAAATTACTTATTAAATCTGTCTACGCATACATATTATGCAGATGTTTATCTGTGCACTTACCTCGTCCTTATAATCAAAAAGTCAGATGGCTGTAGTGTATGTTCGTATATTGGCGCTCTGTACATATTATTTTCAACAACGGGCTGCGTTGCGCCTGGCGGTAATATGCCGAGGAAAGGCGACGTATGTGCGTAAGCTACCTCGCCATATTTGAGCGGTTTTGGACCCTCGTCCTGTAAGAGTAGGTCTTATATTTCAGTAGCAGTTATAGAATAACCCAAGATTTATAAAAGATTTAAAATATTTAAAAAAAGGCAAAGTAAACAAAGAAATTTTACAATATGAAGAAGATGATTATTTTAATTTAACTTTATTTATGACATATTTTATTTTGTAAAAGTTTCAGTTCGGAAAACTTTTTCTTTGTAAAAAAGCGGAAATCTTTATGTAAATGGTTTAAGAATTTAAAAAGATGCCTACCTTCGAATTAGCACCTGCCCTTTTGGATCCCTTTGGCAATGAAAATAAAAATACACATTTAATAGTACATTATGATACGACACTCTCGCCTACGTTATCGCGCTCGCCACAACACGTGGCGAGCGCGATAACGTAGGCGAGAGTGTAATGATCAATGCATACGCGTTTCATACCAACGTTTTTCAACATACTTGTGAGGAAAAAATAGACTTGTTCTAATAACCTAGGCTGCAACAACGTGACTATAAAGATTACACATTTAGATTTATAAAGTTCAACTGACATTTGTTGCCAGGTACGTGTACTGACTATGCGAAGCTTCTTTTAAAAACTTTTCTATGTTGGTTGGTTGGTATTAACCACACAACGAAAACGATAACAAATATTTATGGAAAATGGCGCGCTGGTTTTGTTTTATGCGCGCGCAAATGTAAATAAAGGCACTGGCAAAACCGCTGAACAGCCTATATGAAAAATAAATTAAACACAACATAATATTTTGAATTCGCTAAATAAGGTTAATATGTGAAAAATATATAATTTGATGATATATTTGTATATATATTATGTTAATTATTTATATATTTTTATTTATTTACACAGTAGGCATAAAAAACCATGTCAAAAAACCAAGTCTCTCATTTAATAGGATAGGTTAGTTGATACTAATTTCATGTATACATAGTCCGGCTTCAATAAATATGAACATGATAAGTTTTATTAAGATTACACTAGTTCATAAAAATATTAATGCATTTTCATTTGTAACAGAACTTATGGCCAGACTATAGTTAGTGTCCCACTGACCTGCCCATGGGATTATTTTTTACCATTACTATTGCCTTTGGTATTTATTGCTTGCTTTTGAGCGCTTGCCTTTGGTAAAAAGATTCACCAAAGTCAATTACTACAAATTCCATGTTGCCATGATAGTACCTACTAATTCCATACCCACTGCCATGTCATTACTGCGACTAGTAAATAGTTATCTGTGGCTCACATCACCGCACTAGTTCGGTAATATAAAGTAAAAAGCACGCGTGCTTATTACATTGCATTATGAACCTAAAAGCGATTCAATAAGAGCCACTTTACGAGCAAGTGTGTTGAAAAAAATATTATACCCCAAACCATTCGAGAACTGTGTCGAATATTAAGTTAATAATTAAATCATTATGTCTGAAAAAATACAAAACAAATTGACAAATATTGTAATGACAAATAGCATTCACTTGGACAATGAACCCACAATAAAGTTTTTTTTTTTTTTTTTGATTGAAGTCCCGCTATTTCGTTTCCATTGAGAAGTTAAGATGTTGGGAGCAGGCCTGCAGCTTTTTTCCACTATTTTGAAAGCGGTTTCATAGGGATTTCATTTAAAGCGGCGCCATACTTTATGAAGGCATAATAATAGAATGGTTGGTAAAAATACAGTCTTCAATCATTTTTGAACTTACTAGATGCATAAGGCTATATCTTGACTGGGGTCGTTTTAAAGCCAGCATTCATCTAGTGTGAGAGAAAGATGGAGCTATACAGGATTAATAGCACCATCCCTTTTCAGCAACAGAACAATGTTGACCTTAAAACTTGAAAATACAGTACCAGAATTACGAAATAAACATACCTTTGCCGCTGTTCGTTTGTAGTAGTTCTTAATCTTGGAACACATGCCAACTTGACTGATGAGTGGGGGATGTTCCTCACAAAACTCTACTAGTACCAGTTCGCCGTCCCTACCACTGAGGTCTTCGGGAGTTCTCATGAAGAACACGTCACCGCCACCAGATGCTAACCGTTCAGCCTCGCGTTGCTGGGGACAAGAATGGTAAGATTTAAAGTTCATTTTTGCGTGCAGTTTCATATTATTTGGCATAGTAAGTACAGAAGAAGCGTTAGTGGAATTGCACGAATGTTCATGTTGTAAGGTCCATGTTTAACCGAGGTATTTATTGCGCCGCTTCTTTTCAGTAAGTAAAGAAAGACCAGGCGGCGAAGAAGGATAATCGGTTGTGGGAGCTGTCATACCTAAGATACTTAGTTCCCAAAAACGATAACCATCGTGGTCGATCATGACTTATAAAAACCTCTCTTTTCACTCCATTTTAAATCATGCATTTCTAGCTTAGTTCTACAATACATACCTTAGCCTTCTTCTTGATATGTTTAAGCAGGGGTTGCACGGGATGCGGGCCGGGCGCGGCCAGCGGGCCGTACGACAGTTTCCTCATGGGCGGGCGGTGGAAGGCCCGCAGCCGCGCCGGGCCCATGTGCGTCTGTATGAAGGGAGCGCGAAGTTCTACCACTGGGGTACTGTGTTGGATCAGTTGGCCGCCACCCACTTTGAGGCGAGGGTTCTGAGACTTGGCCATGTAGAACCTGCGGATTAGGTCATTTGGAAGATTGGTATTTTGTAAGTACTCTATTAGTGTTAAGAATTGGCAATAGTTTACTCTAGTGTTGTATGTAACAGACCGAAATGTTATATTCGCAGTAAAAAAAATCGAATTTATTGTCATATTTGCATACATGTCTAGGCTATTTTATGAAGATCAAAGTGATAATAATATGGTAATTTTTAAACCGCTTGAAAATGCTCCTATAACTTTAAGCTAAATCATATTTTCTTTCAATGTTTTCCGTTACTAAACTGGGGGCACGCCACCTTGTTATTGCGGTTAGGGAAACTTAAAATACAAGAAACCTCGCTGGTAAACACATCACTCAAATGTCTTGTGTGCCTACAATTACTACGGCACCCATACCATTTTATCTTGCATACATAACAAACTGTTTTAAACATGTAAAAACACTATGAATACTTACACATCGTTAGAAATATTGAAGGGATCTCGATCAGGAGATTTGGGTGGCGGCGGCGGCGCGTCTTCCTGTAACACGTTGATCACGCCCGCCTTGCCGAGAAGAATCTTTGACTTCTTCACATGAGGATGCGGTATCTTCACTTTGGGTTGTGGCCCTCTCTCTAAAACAATGATTGTAAAATTTATCTCATTAGAAGGCACTTGGAAACAGCAAAATGAGGTGTTACTTAAAAGCTTTCACGTTTAGATAAGATTATTATTTTATTTATTTATTTATTTAAACTTCTCGCACACAAAAAAGGTACAAAGGCGGACTTAATGCCTTAGGCATTATCTACCAGTCAACCAAGGGTGGTGAAGAGATTAGATGGCAGGTGCTCTGTTACAGAGGAACAAAGAGAAAAAAGATAATATTTATTATTATTTTGTGCCCACAAAAGCACACTTACGAGCTATCATTAAAAAAATGTATTTTATGTAATGTTATTACACAAAGTACATGGTGGCAAAAAAAAGAAACATATTTTGAAGAAAGAAAGTAACATTTATAATTACTATCACATACTTAATTTCAAAGATAAAATCTTTGGGATGAGATAAAAGCACAGATGAATACAGATGGTTCACTCTGCAAATCATTTAAATAAAAAGCGACTCTTGCTACGACACATTATGGTTCAATTCAGGTCGCACAGCGCTAATTACCTACAGTAATATTCACCTAGAAGTTGCCTCTCTTTCTATCGCTTAACTCTATATTTTCTGACTACGTTACACGCGCTGAATTCGACAAGTCGAGCCAGCCGCGTGCCTACTTGTAGCTTCATATTTAAGATGCGGAGTGAACCATCTGTATTAATCTGTGGTATAAGTAGGAATGAGAGAGAGAAATCAAGCAATTATTTAATTTTTCATAGATCAACCTACATATAAGCCTCTACTATAATTGAATTAGTCATTATCCTTAACCCCAACACAAAAAAACAGTACATACCTCTAGTTATCTTCGAAGGATCCACATCATCAGGTATACCCAGAATAATATTCTCGTCATTAGGATCCAAGGTCAGTATCTTGGGTTTCGGGACCATGGCCATGTTCTCCGCGTCCCATATGACTTCTTCCTCCCAAGTTCCATACACCAACTCCTCGTTTTCAACAGGGAAAATACTGTACCAAGTGTTGTCTTCACCATCAGCAGCGTTGGCGTTAGGATCTTGCTTGGATGATGAGGTTGATGCACTGTATGATAGATAATAAAGATGATAAAATCATTATGGAATCTTATAGCACAAAGTTCTGAATTAACATGATGTGAAGAAACACTATTGCAAAAAAAAAATGTCTTATTCAAGAGTGAATCTAGTTTATAAGGCTTGATCGATTTACTGATCGTAAAATCTCATATTTGATATTACTTAACTTGACCGGTATTAGACAAATGAATTAGGTATCACGACAGCTCTTTACTTAAAGAATAACTCACATATGCACCCAGTTGCACAAAGACAAATATTAAAATCGACTCTAATGTTGCATTCTTCAAAAAGCTAATGGAAGATTAGTATTTAATGACAGCATTAAAAGCTAAAGTTCGTGTCGGCAAATGGCTGTGAAAAAAATCATTCTGAACTCTATCTCATTTTTGTTATGATTGTAATTTCTGAAGCCTCGACTTACGTAGGAGGCTTAGGTTGCAACGGCGCAGGCGGTTGCGGGCGCGGATGTGAGAACTGTTGAGCAGTCCGACTCACTGAGGTCGGGACCCAGCCGGCCGCGTTGCTTTTACTGTTCAGTCGAGCCAGCACCTATGAAAAGTACCAGGTAACATAAGCTTCACACCCACTTTTACTAGGGCCACACGGTTAACTTTAAGGGCCGGGGATGCGATAAGGTAGCCCGCGAAATTCTACGTTTCTTACGTTTTTCTTTAACATACAACCCAATAGTGACCAGCAAATTGCAGAAACATGTAAAAAAATATAATTCCCCCTTAATGTACAATTAAACGTGTGATCATGATCATGAAAATCGAATTGAGCTGGGCAAAAAAAATTGTTCGCGTATATCGCCAAATATTTCTGCTGAGCGCGCTCCGCGCAGCTCCGTTCCTCTCCTCTCTTCTTCGCTCCTGTAAACAGTAGGCATTATGGCACAGAGGTTCTATTCACATTGACAGCACCTTTATGTCGCAGCAATAAGGGCGGTACTCTTACATAGTCCAAGTATTACTTCTATGGAGGCATGAGGAACAGGGTGTAAAGTTCCTCCACATAGAAAAGGGAGGATCCTCCGACCAGATGGCTATCGTGTCTGCTGGGCAAATTATCGATGATCTAAAGCACCTAATCTATATCGAGTATATTCCAATATGTATTATGTATCATCACGTCTGTATTCCACTAAGGGTTGGGCAGAGGTGTATAAGTACCAATAGTACACCCACATTTCGCACATTTGTAAGTACTAATGTAAATTATTAAAAATTATAAAAAGAAAGGTACACTTATTACTAAGCGACATAGGAAATGTTTATCGGCAGTGACCTTGAAATAATGACCTACGGCCTGTCGTTAGATAAACAATGTTGCATCTTCCGCGTCCGTGCGTAACTGTCGCGCACTTGAGACTGTTGCGTACTAGTATACACACTGGTAGAAACGCGTCCTTTCGGCCGTTTTCTATAAAGATGTAATGCTGTTCGTTTATTATACAGTGGTATTACTGGTCTCACCTTATGTTTGATCTCGCTACCATCCCATATGACGTCATCTTCCCATTGCAGCTGTGACACCATGAGGAAGGAATCATCCGGGAACCCACTGTCAGGATCGTCCTCTTTCTCTGGTTCCTCAGGATTATCTTCCTCAACTTCTTTTGGCTTCTCTTCTCTTTCTGGTGAAGGTGCCTGAAGGTGCAAAATTCTATCTTTATTAGTATTGATAACGATAGGTGTTCGGCTGTATCCGGTTAGACTGGAAGCCGACCCCAACATAGTTGGGAAAAGGTTAGGCAGACATTAGTATTGATAACGAATGGAAGGATTTTGTACTCACACTAGTATATTGATCATCACAAAACTAACCAGTTTCTTAAATCTTAAATTTTACAGTTGAATTGTTTAATTTTTGCGATCATAATATTGACTAAAGACGTATTATGTTTAATTAATGTGAATAATATTTTTTATTTATCAGTTCTTTATTTCAGGGCTGACAAGAGTCGAATTCAAGACGAAAGTCGGGGCATTAATTCACCCATTTACAGGCAATTTTCTACTGTCAAGGATTTAGAAAGCTTTGCTGCTGCCTATTCCAAACCGTGGATTTTTTTGAGAAGAACAGGCAAGAAACTCTGGCATGGACACTCTTTTTAAATCAACTTTCATAAAACCCTATAGTAAAACGAATTGTTTACCTTAACTTTAAACCCGTAGTCAAATCCATCGCCGGTCTCAGGAACATTGAGCATGTCATACCACATCTGCGCAGGCCCGAACCGCCAATGCGCAGGAGTTGGTCTCTGTGACTTGTCGCCCGAATTTCCCGAGTTACTGTCGTTGTTTGAATGCTGGTTCTCTTCCATAGGCCTGTTGTTGGATTGGGAATTTATTAGTTTACTAGCTGACCCGACAGACTTTGTCCTGTCTAATTTTCAATAATTCATACGAAAATCTTATTGAAAAAAGGACGTTCAGTTTTCCCGAATTTTAAAATTTTCCGAAAAATTTTAATTTTTTTTTCCATTCAAACCTATTTCAGACTATAACGAACATTTTAAAACAAAAACCAGCCAAATCGGTCCAGCCGTTCGCACTTACCAACAAATAGCATTTCATTTTTATTTATATAAATAGTAAATAATTTAAGATCATCAGGTTCAAAAAGTATAAATAGCCTCATTGTATAGTCGACCTCGTATTTACTCTACCACCATAAAGTTAAATGCCAAACAATCAACTCAGCCGCAATCGCAGTCCACTGCTGGTCATAGACCTCTCCCAGCGGCCTCTCCAGTTGAATATCACTTGCACGTAATATGCTTTACCAATGTGGCCGTTAGATAGTTTTACCTCAGTGAAGTTTTGATTTGCTGGGAGTTTTTGTCAAAAGTAGTAAAAGAGGCTGACTTTACGAATAAGTATGATTGACACGTATAGTACGCATAAAACTTTATGGCAGCTCTGAAGTGCGCTACTCGCTGCGCACCCCTCACCCCCTAACACGAATTTGTTACTGCGCAGCGAAACGCCTCATGTTCCGAGCCGCCATAAACTTTAAATCGAGCTGTACTCGTAACATAAAACGGTAAGGTAAGATAAGCAACAAATGTATAAGATTTTAAATTAAATGCCCCTCCCTTCCTGATAATCTACTCGTCGATAAGTAACAACCATAACGGTGATTTGAATAGCATCGTGAGAGTTTGTTTATAAACTATCTAGAATTCTGACTTCACCGTAGTACTTACTTACTTTGATATGAAAATAGTTACGACTGTCAGTACGCTAATAATGAGCCTTAGCAATTTATGGGCTGGACATTTTCTCAACACAAACTACGTAGTTTTATGAACTGTCACATAAAAAAATCCTTACTTCAACAATTTATCTTCATCGTCACTAGCATACTGCGTTTCCTGGTTGTCTGCCGTTGTGGGTGGAGTGTCACTACTTGTGCTACCGCTGCGCTTGCGTCGTCTTCGCTTCTTAACGCCACGCCATATTTGAGGCAAGCTCGACAACTTGCCAGGACCGAAAAGACGGGTGAAGAGGAGAACCTGAAATGTTTTGTTGATTTTAGTAATTTAAAAATCCCACTAAGAACATGAATGTAAAAATGAGCCGCATGAGCCAAGTTCGGTAAATTCAAACGCACATGAGTGGTAACAATTTGACATTGACAGCGCCTTTATGACGCAGCAGTAAGGCCGTTTTTCGTAGTGCGAGTATTAACACTGATGTGCCCGTACAAAGGAGGTACCGGATTTTTTGGCTTCGCCGATTTAAGAGTTCAATTGAGTGGGTACTTGGCGGGTGCCAAGTACCCACTATTTAGACATAAATTCTTTTCCATGGAGAATAAAGAAAGCTTATCCTTCATACTGAATGTGCAACTCAGCAAGTTTTCAAAGTGA
This sequence comes from Eupsilia transversa, assembly GCA_914767815.1. Lineage (NCBI taxonomy): Eukaryota > Metazoa > Arthropoda > Insecta > Lepidoptera > Noctuidae > Eupsilia > Eupsilia transversa. The sequence goes on from OU611880.1 coordinate 9,095,196, forward strand.
ATGATTTGTTTGTAACTGTTGAGACTTTGTAAACTAGCAAGGAATCGAATTACTTACTTAACTTTCTTTCAACTAAACATTACATCTAAACATAAACCCAACATAAACAACATTAACTTTGAAAATAAACAGAAACAACATTTTTTATAGGTAGGACTCATTTGAGAGATCAATCAATCACCTACTCCTATAAAAACAAAAATACGCTTTGCGTGAAAAGTTCAGACCTGTATACTGTTCATGTAATGGAACCAATTATGCCGAATATTCGGCATGTTGTACCGAACATTCAGCCGCATGTTCGTATTCGGTGAAACCCATGTTCGGCCCATCCCTTAGGCATGGTCAGGAATGTTCGAAATATGACTTATTTATCGATTGGTACTTTATCAGTGCCTAACTGCGTAACACTCTCGGACTGACAACCGTTTCTTTTTCGAAATTAAAAAAAAAACATATTTTTAAAAGATTACTAGTCTGCTGTTCAGCAAAATTACAATGAATTAAATATCGCAAATTCGAGTGTGTTACACAATTAGGATTACGACATGACTTACTTTATCAGATCTGAAGTCTGGAAACAGTTCCCTCACATCAATATTAGCGTATTTAGATGGCAACATAGCCGCCAGTGGTGTTTCCAATCTCTTATCCCTATCTTTCTTGTCCGAAGATTTATGAGATCTGTAAAAATAAAAAATAAATTATTTAAGAGTTCAAGTCACACCGCATATACATACCTACCTACATTAATGAAAAAATATTGTAAAATAGAAAACTTTGTACTTACTTCCAAAAAAACAACCAACTTCAAAAAAACCACTAGGTACAAACTGAATAAGTAATATAGTTCATTTTCACTTTAAAGTGGGTTTTTTGAAGTTGGTTGTCATTTTAATTGTACAGTGGCCAGCATATCAAGCTACCCTACCCGCTAACTGTCAAACTTTCCCAATCAAACTTGAACCTAATGCTTTAGCGATAAAGTTTAAAATGTACTAAAGAAATTTGACAGATTTTTGTAGCTTGATGTGCTGGCCACTGTACAATATTTCTTTTTCACTTTTTAGTTGTGTTGTAACTATTAGGTCCCTTATGCAAATTTGTGAACCACAACTTGCTATGTGAACTTATAACATCATCAACATAGATTCAAAACATAATAATTATTGAAGCTAACTCTTACAGGTACTACTCAAGCAAAGTTAAAAAATATTTGCATGGGACCACCGCGCAAACTTCCTCTACCAAATGAATAAAGAATCACGCAAATCAGCCTACTAATCACGGATAAATCGATGTACATACATGAAAATAAAACTACTTGCCGAATGCATAATCCTCCTCCGGTTTATAATGTCGGTTAAAAATAAACTTACGGTATTGTATTAGGAGGTGGCATGAGTTCGCCGTCCCCCTCCATATCCCCTTCATAGCCCTCATCATTAGTGCTTTGTCCACCAGACCGATAGATATCATCCTCCTTCCATTTATTCCTATGTTCCTTTACTTCGCTCTGTGAACAATTGGTACCATCGACCTCGGACTTTACATCGCTGTTTGTCCCCCGTGCCTCTGTGCTCGTAGAGTCTTTCTGTGCACCCTGTTTAGTGGCACTTTCTAGATCCTAGTGTTAACACAAATAAGTCAGTGTGCTGGATACGTACTGTGATATACTGGGAATTAGTTGACAGATGTGTAGGTAGTGAATATTGAAATAGACACATCTGGCTATATGCGGGTGTACTATATAAGTACCCCTGCAAGCCCTGTCAGGGACACAGGCGTGATGTTATGTAATTTAATGACAGCATTTAACAATCTTTTTTATAATTTGATACTACATCTGCCAGTTAATTCTCAGTGTAAACAAGTATATTAGGTCACAAAACATAAACACATACATTCTCTAGATAACCCGATTATCATAGAACAGTGGTAGATTAAGAATGATATTAGAGGTCTCAAAATCAAGAACAGAACTTTGAATAATGCTTTGCTTAATAACCTGATGGCAGAAACATAAATGATCACTATACGGCCAAAAAATACCACAAAGAACATCTTGCTGTTATTTTCAATATAAAAGGAAATAAGGATTTTTTTGTTGAAATTAAAATGCAATACTTAATTATTTTGTTGTTTTTATTGAGACTTAAACAACCTAAAAACTAAAGCACTAAAAATATGTACCTAGGTAATTTTTATTACATTTTACTTAGAACAAACAATTATTTTTTTATATGTATGTTACAACTTTTACAACCATAGCATACACATTCAAAGACACTAACACAACGACACGTGAGCATACCCTTTTACCTTTTATCTAAACTAATATAACGTAAATAAAATTGTTTGTTGGTTTGTAAGAGGTAATCTCAGGAAGTCCTGAACTCCTGATCTGATAACTAAAATGATTTCACTGATAGAAAGCTTATTGCCGAGTGCCAGGCAGGCTAGGCATGTTTTTTGTTAAAACACGCGGACAAAGCCACGGGCAGAAGCTTGTTCATCAATAAAGTAACAGAGAAAGCCAGCGTTCATAAGAAATCGAGAAAAAACGACATGAAGTAATATAAACTTCCTGTGGTATTTTTTACCCAAAAGTGTGTCTTGTCGCATTCAAAAATGAATTGTATGTACAAGTATAATTGTATAAACTAAGTTTTCATAAATATCATTTATAATATCTTAATTTGCCACTGATCCTTCACCAAAAAATTACCATTGACACATGTCACAGTTTATACAATGGAATGTTGCAATTAAAACATTGTGTTATTATTCATTTAAGACAAACAATCTTATCCACAAACCAATTCCCAAAATTATTAAGACAAAAAGTATAATAAACAAATAATTTCACCATAAACATAAAAGAGTAAATGACTGGACAAAATAAATAATAAACACAGATAGCATTGTTTAAAAAATTACTAGAAAATAAGTGCTTACCGTGCAGTTGTGGTTTAAGTGCCTGCTACTAGGTATTAATCCCAGGTACCCAATTTAGCTTTCATAAAACTTCAGTATTTAAGAAAAACAATTTATAATTTTTTAAATAAGTCAACAAAAAAATATAATAATAAGGTACATTATACCTGTTCACTAACATATTATATAGAACTATTGCCTTGTAATTATATTCTTACCCCTATCACTTATAGTTTATCATTTTAAGACAATATCTACTCCAGGATATTTTTCCCGTTGTGTGCTGTGCAATCTTTAAAAAGCACAGTTGTTCAAAAAGGTTTGTTTTAAGAAAACCAAGAAATACAGTTAAAATTAGCATTACTTATTCCTTTATTTTTCACAATTAGAGCAGGAGCTTGGTGCAAATATTGCATAACACTATGGCAGTTGCAGGAGTTTAGAAATTTTGCAAACATTCAGGGCCAACCTTTTCAGAAACGACAATGTCTTCTACCTGTATAAAAACATGCAATAATACCTTAACGTCTTCCACAGCATCTTCAATATCAAAAAAGTCGATAGCGGATGGACTTTTTTGAGTATAATCTTCTGAAAAGAGTTTCAGTCAGTTTAAAATGTGAGTCAATGCAACTTGATTTTGTTGAAACATGATAAAATACTGATCTCAAGTCAGTGGATAGCATATTTCATGTGAAATACGCTATCCATCATAAAATCTTGTAAACAATGCATAGACATTCTCCAATACTTACTAAAATATTACAATGAGGATAAAATGTAACTCGGACATAGTTCGACCTTCGACAATATCTAGCATCATGACCTGTGACCACGAAAACTTCATCAATAGACTACATATTCTTACCTTTCTCCTGATCTTCACCATTAGCTTCCTCAATGTCAATTACCTCAGATATCATGGAACCGAACCCAAAGCGGGTGAGCGATGACAGCATCCGTTTAGACTGTTTATCAAGAATACTATCATCTTCTAATTGACCGTTTTCGTCGATATTACCGAACAGAAAACCAGTCAAATCCATGCCAGACTCGCCATCACCCGGGTCGTGGTCGTCGCCGTCGCTATCACACATTTTGCGTAGCAAGAAAACTCCAAATTAGAAAGTAAAAACGTGCCTTATGTGCGCACTTTGGTTTGAATTCAGTTTTCAGTGTAAGAAAACAGGTACTTAACTTATTTTTTACAATATACACCGTCAGTCAGTCAAGCTTGGTTTTTATTTTGACAAGACAGACAATAGTTATAGCGCGTTGCTCTGCTCGTTTCTTTTCGTCGAATAATTAATGCAAAGCAAAGTCTCTTTTGCTCTTAAGCATATTGTCACACAAGCCATCTCGTTTTTAAGCAGATTTGATGCTCACAGTTGTTGTTATTCGCACTTCGCAGGAACTGGAACGCACGCAGCTATTGAGTTAATAAATGTCACGCCATAATGTTGCCAGAAAAAGAGGTCAGAAAATGAAAAAATATGAAGCAACTACACGTTTTTTGAAAATAATTAAGAAGCTTTTGGCTTGTTATGGTTCAATTAGACTGGAAAAAACTTATGTCCCAAACAGAACATTTCTGCAATTCGTTTTTCGTTTTATTATCAGTGTATCAAGATGTTACTACTTATGATCACCGATAGATGGCGGTAAATACAATGAATGCATCTGAACGGCATTACTGAAGCTATCTCACAGCAGAAGTCGTTTCTCATTATAAAACAAAAAACAGAAATATTAGATAGGAAAATGTCAAAAGTCCCCAGAAGAGAAAAGACATAAGTAGGTACCTACTTAGCTAGATGGATTCCAGAATAGTCGGTTTCTTTCCCGTTTGATATTTAGGTAGTTCTTCGAACTTTTTAAATCAACTTAAACATATAAATATGGATGAACCTAGTCTTCTAAATAAAACGAACGGACCTAAAGATGGAATCTTGAAGTACCTACATACCTGCCTACCCATATTACCCAGCTACGGCCTAAAAGTACCCCCCCAAAGTCTTCCCCTTTTTTTTTTGTGTTCGGGTTGATGTTAAACAGACACATTCTGTTTTTCTTTGTTCCTAAATCAACATGAAAAAACAGCACCGAAAAATAACCCAAAAACGGTAGGCGATAAAGTACTTAGCGTCTTGGAATCCTAACTATAATATTATAAATGCTAAAGAGAGATTGTTTGTTCGTTTGTTATGCTTTTACGCTAAAACGGTTGAATGGATTTGGATGAAATGAGCTGTGTTAGGGCAGATTACTTTTTATCCGAAATTCCCACTAAATCGAGACTATGCGGTTGAAACCGCGGGGCGCAGCTAATGATACAATTTTTCGGTAGGTACCTACCTACTCTAGCTAAAACTAGCTACAATAGAAAACCTACAGAAATATAGATTCTTCGTGAATAAAGGCTCGTGTATACTGGCGGGACAATGTCGCGCGATGCGACACTTTATTGTTCTACCGGTACCGTGAAGTTTTCTTAGAAATAATTTGTATTATTAAAGTCACGTCGCGCCTGTTTGTAGGAGCCTTAAAGGTATAACTAGTTACTTAGTAGGATTTTTTTATTTTTCTCTACCTGTGAAAGTGTGAACGCAAGGTAGGACCCTCAAGTTTCAAGTTAGGCGGACCAAGATCTCATGGTTGCTGTTAGCAGCAGGTTTAGCCTATGATCTAGTAGGTATAATGGCGAGCGATCGAGCGATGGTATCCTAAACGATCAATAATTGCAATTGATAAATTGCAATCAATTGCAATTGTAGTAACATGTTAATAGCTTTAATTGCATTTGGTAGACGATCAATTTGCGCATTACTAAGTACCTATGAATCACTCCAAAATTGACAGTTGCAATATATCGTTTCGGGGACTCTATAGGTAACCAGCACTTGCGTAGGCTGATGATGTTCATGCCCTGTGAATGCTACCTACCTACTATCAGATGTGATCATGCTGCGATGTGCCCTAAAGACTACACGCTTCGTTGTGGTACTACCTACTATTGAAAATACCTTAGGTAGATATGTAGGCAGGTCCCTAGGTACTAACAACCAACAACGGACTTCGAATTATACAAGAATCAAAATCAAACTGCATTCTGTTCATTAAAACGGAATCACACATGAAAATCAGTTCCAAAGTGTATTAAACCCGTACCATTACTAACGCCGCGACAGAACTAAGCCAGTTCATTTCAGTCAGCCAGTAAAAGCCTACTTGCGGATTGTCCGGATAATTTATGTCTGCGGTGGCAGCTAGGCAAGTTCAATATACCTACGCACTGGAATGGTCGTGTTGCGTAATCCGCATTCCTAATTACCACAACACTGGTACCTACCCGTCATCTGGTATTATTAGATGCTTACATGTTGCTGCGTGATTAGCAGCGACGTCAAAATAAGATATTATTAATACCTACCTAGGCTAGGTAATTATATAGGTACTCGTACTTATCAATGATAGAGAGAGTAGTGTTATGTTAGGTATCTTCTAAACTATGCATTTTTGGACCACATATTCTAGGACTTTTTGTATTATTTTTACAAAATATATATATAAAATACACATTGTATAAGACTGCGAAATTCTCAACTAATAACTACTTGATAATTTTGAAGATTTGGGAAATAATAAAGCTTCCGAAAAAAAAACCTAATTAACTTCCAGCGATCTGTTGCTGACTGTAATACTAAATAAGCTGTGCTAAAATTAATTTCCGAAAAAAATAGGTACTAGAATACCTACCGAAAACATATGTTTGCTTAAGTGGCCCGCGCTTGGGCGCTTCGTGCGTACTTCGGGTGTTGTTGTCTTAAAAAGTCAACATGTTGTGCTACAAAAGTTGTGACAGAAACGAATTGCTGCAAAATGCAAAACCGACTCAGGACTCCACGTAGTCTTGTCTGCAGGAGTGTTATTTAAGCCCGCGTAGGCGCGGAGGGGCGAGGCGGCCCGCGAGCTTAGGAGCAGGTTGTTTTGAACGCTCGCCGTCGCGGCTGAGGCTGAACGGCGAGGCCGGCCAGCAAGCTGAAGCTGCGGTGGTGAGCGTTAAAACCATCTGCGACTATAAACTCGTGTGGGACCGCCGCCGGAGTCTTGCAGTACCGGAGCCGTGACAGAAACCATGCCTGCTGCATGTTGCATACATACTCGCTTGCATGCTTTTGATTGCGTGCATTTCTGGCTTTTAATGACATTTTCGGAAGTTTAGTATTTTTGTCGAAAGTTTAGTATTTTATTCGGTCATTTCTTTATTTGTATTCGCATGTTGTGGGAAGATTAGTATTTAGGACCAGTAAATTTCATATTTTGGGTATGCTCATATTTTAATATTTTTTCGGAGCTTTTATTACTAGATACAATTACTATCATAACCAATTCAACGTCATGTCAATTAAATAACCATAATTTTCATACTTACAATTTTGACAGATGAACATGAACTCACGTATGAAATGAGTTACAATAGTTATAAAGAACCCATCTAGATGTATAGGGTTCAGTAAGAATCTATAAAAACATAATAACGTAATGAAGTAGGTAATTATAAAATTAATATTATATATTATTACAACGTGATGTATTCAAATAGGTATCCATATGCCCTGAAGCGTGAGTCTGAAGGGGATATTCAAAAGGAAAATGCAAATTAGGCGTTATCAGTAGGATCGCAAAGGACTGAATGTTCTTTTTGATCCCACCATCAGATTAACTGATACGATATCCTTTTGTTCGTATTCTTATTATTACTTATCTTTTCCGTTTTTAGAAAATATGGTAGCCAGTACCTACCCTTTTTGACTGGAAGCTTATAAACACAAGGTAGGTAGGCTCTTATAAAAATATTGTAAAGCAAGTATCAGAAAGTGTGGTCATATTTGTGAGTATGGTACGGACCATTCAACTGAGCAACTTTCCACCAAAACAAAAATAAACGCAAAAAAAAAAAACTTATAAATACCTACTAAAAACCCAATGACAAAAAGTCATCTAAAAAGGTATTTGTAATTTGTCCATCTATGATGTCTTGTTTCTTACCTTTTTATTTTACGTGTTTGTCGTAGTTGGGTTTTAGTTTTATAACTTTTATTTTTATATCTTATTTTGGGCTTATAATATACTTACTTATATATTTTTGAAATGTGATAAATAAGCCCTTTCGTTTGTTACACAACAACGCAGCAGTCAAAAAAGACACATTTTTCATGACTTTGTGCTCTAGAGCCTTATATCAATTTAATGTGACGTCACATAGCCTACAAACCAGCGGATGCTTCACCGTAGTCGGGTAAAAAATTATCAGCTGTCCCATACATTTAGGTCGAATAGGTATTGAAGTTTTCTAGCTATCGGTACCTACTCTAGAATGTGCTACTGGCGATGGATACCCTTACAATCTTTATTAAAGATAGATGAATGTTAACAGAGGGTGCCTAGTAATGGGAATGCTGTCTAGACTGTAGAGGTAGGTAATATAGAAACCTGTTATTGGTAGATAAGCCGTATATCTCTGAAAGTCATCATTATGTTGAAGAGAGTTCTGTATGCTATCGGTGATGGTTTTTAGGAATTTCAGCTTGCACGTGAAAAGTGCTAAGGCGGGTGGATGACCCAGGGGTCTCTCCGTTATATTCCTAAGCGTCACAAATGCCATGTGTTTATTACCATGTAGGTATGACGCATACATGTGACAGTAATATCTTTAGGTATAGGTACAGAAGTGTGGAGCCACCTCATAAACCTACAATTTGCTATAGGTTTAAGTATTATGATCCTGAGAGGTCTTGATTAAACAATTTCTCATCTTAAAGCAAGATATAGACCTCAGTTACCAGTTACGATGTTACTTCGTAAGTTTCTCATTGCGAAATTTCTAGACAATTTGACCCTCAATGAACCCTACATATTTTTCGGCATCTACTTAGTTGGAGAACAAGGCAACAAGTTTATTTTTTTTTATTTATTTTTTTCATTTTAATTTTAAGTTCATAGTCTTGTTACGTAAGCAGTGGTTCTTAAATATTCTTGCGCAGTACCTATCCATAAAAATACTCAGGTAATAGAATTGGTTATTATAGAATCATTAGTAGGCGGACTAAGGTCACCAACACGTGTGTTTTTTTAATAATAAATGTAGTTAGTGAAAACCAACTTTCCAATCGTACGTACAATCGTACGCTGGTCAAAGTATTTATCTTCGTACGCTCATTACAAGAAAATATAATTGATTCTTCCATTTTTTGGTTTCGTATGGAAAAGAATGGAACTCTTTTGTGGTAGGTATTGTAGGTAAGTATACAAAAGAGTTTCTTTCCCCTTCTACAGTACATAGGTAATTAAATAATATTTTTTGAATTTTGAATTTAATTTTTATATCAGAAAATATGGTAGGTAGGTACCTAATTAAGTACCTACCTTCAGTAAATAAATGTGAAGACGATATATCAAGAATAAAATTACAATTATAGGTGTGCCTAGCCTAGTGCCTACAGGCTCAAAAGTTGATACCCAAACTGATTGTTATATGAAAATTGGCCTGTTTCTGGCTTTCACCGACTGAAACAAATTAGGTATCTGCTTATTGTACAGCGCAGCTGCGTACCTACCACAACAGAAGTGGTAGGTACATAGTTTGAGAACTAGTTTCAGAGCTTAATTATTATAATTGAAAGTAGTATAATTATAAAAGCGAGCTCAACACTAAACTCGGGATAACAGACGGAGGGATAATATTCATAATTGAGTTTGCTTGTAGTAAAATGCTGTATGCTGTAATAGCTTGGATGTTCAGAGATCAACATCTCGAACACGGTAAAGGAAAACCTCTCGCGAGGATACCAGAGGGACAATCCCGTATTTTTCGGTCTCAGTTTCAATGTGTTAAAAATAACTCTAATTTATCAATATTTTTGACAACTTTTTTTTTTTTTTTTTTAAGTTACCTATCTATTTATTATTTATTTATTTATTATCATTTATTCAGTAGTACACTTACATTTTTATATAATTATATAGGTTTTGACATAGACTGTCGCTGAAATAAGATTGCGACTACATTTTGACCGTTTTTAATTACGGGAATTGGCCTTCTGCACCCATAGTTACGTAACATGTCAACGTGGCGGTACCCACCGTCAAAATTAAAGGCATTCCGATCGATTGCCATTTTATATTTTAAATTGCCAAAATTGTGTAGGTATTGTTTTTGTACCTACTTAATAAGGATCAAGGACCTGAAATAAATGTTAATTTTTATTTTTGTTTTAACGCAATTTCCCCGCTGGATAATCTAGGATGAACTGAGATGTTAGACAGTAAGTAGGTCCAAGTAGGTTAATCTAATTAGGTAAGTACGTTAAGTTCCAATTAATGAAAGAAACATCAAAACATCATTTCGCAGTTATCAACTGCATCCAATTAAGTAGGTACTTACATTTAATAATTTTATTTACGAATCTGGAACAGGAGTGGATTATTAATATTTCAGCGATTTAAATTGCACAAACTTTCAGAAACGTTAATTAAACAATTTTATAGTAACAGTTTCATTTAAAATAGTTATTGGCTAAGCTTAATTAGCTGTATCTAGCATTGTAAGTAATTTTAACAAAAAAAAAACCCAACCGCAAAAACACATAACTGAAAAGAGAAAAACAAATAGGTAAGTATTATAATCTACTTATAGAATTTTGTAAAATATGGTGGTGGAATGGTTACATGGTTACATGGCTAGGTAGTACAATGGCATGCAAACCTTACAAAAAAAAACTATACAATAAAATGCTCTCTCTTCTCTTTTCAGTCACGTGTTTTTGCAGTCGGGTTTAAAAAAAAAACCTATATTTCAAGCTTTTTCAGAACGAGTTGTTCAGTTAAGTAAATTCTGGTAAGTACTTGCTTTTATTTGATACTTAGGTACCAATAATGTTGTAATTTATTTAAAAAATCACAGCTGTAGTAAATATAACGAAATTAAAAGGAAAATAATCACAGCTAAGTAGGCTCTACATGTTAACGAGTAATAATCCACCAACTTACATTTGCAGTTGAAAAAACATGTTTGCCAACCATTCCGTATGGGAGAAAATGTTTTTAAACTACACTGTTAAGTTTGTTCTTGAAATAAATCTTTTGAGCTAGTGTTAATTTGTTCTTACTTGGGAAAAATTCATCCCAACTATGGAACCCTTCATTGTACGTGGTGCGACACGCACTTGGCCGGTTTTTTGGATTTGCAGATGCATTAAAATACATATTATTTAACCAACGTCACTTCCACATTAAGACGAATCTAACGATATCTCATACACTATGTTAAAATCCATTAAGCCGTTTAGGCTACAGAGCGTGCCAAATAAATAGACTTACATTCATGCTCTCGAAAAAAGGCATTCCGCTCCTTCTGGGGCAGTCGGGTAATAAGTTCTGTAAGAATACTTCAGGCCAATTCAGTTCACACATTATTTCTTATATTAGATCGGATAACTTTCTAAACAAATACCTAATAATCAAATGAATGATTACGCCATTTACTGTTTAAAGACTGCAAAGTATGATACATAATGAAAAACTTTTATCTTGTCTACTTTTCACCTTGTTGTTTGCCTGCAGGTAAATCAGAGCAGCGGGATAATGATGTTTATTCATTAAACCAAACGCAACATCTGTCCTTTAGAACGCGTATTAGTCGACCACAATAATCCAATTAACGTGGTTTTCTATCTCAGTCTATACGGGTGGTCGCACATCTGTGGGAAGGTGCGTCGCGTATCGTCGGTCGCGTAAAGCCATAAGGGACAAGTAGCCACAGCCCACAATCCCCTGTCCTCCGTCTTCCGCATCCAGTCTGCCCCAGCAACCTTCCGGTCCATGTAGCTGGGGAGCGTCCCACACTATACTAGCCGATACGCGGTCTCCAGTCCAGAACTTGTCTGCTCCTCCGGCCATCGGTCATTCGACAAACAGGCCAGCCCATTGCCACTTCAGTTTACTTACCCTGCAAGCTATGTCGGTTACTCCGGTTATTTTCCGGATACTTTAATTTCAAATGTTATCCTTCAAAGAACCTCCGAGCATAGCCCGCTCCATAGCGCACACTCAACCCATGATGTGTGTAGTGCATCGAGCGTAGTAACTGGAAGTTAACGAAGTTACGCCCGACGCATCTTCCGTCAGATATGCGACCACCCTAGTTATTGATTGTTGACTTGTGGTGGCCCAGTGGTATCGGCCCCGACTTACGTACGTGTTACTAGGTTCAGGGTACGAACCCAGCAGGCACTTTACTTTGTGTAATATATTTCACTATAGTGAGCAGTGGTATACCAATGCTAGGAAAACATGGTGAAGAAACCGGCATGCTTTAACACAAAAATTGCAAGACATTGTGACATCCACCACTCCCTCTCAGAGAGAGGAGGCCTATGTCCCAGCAGAAATCTGTGTGATCTGAATGTCTGATTATGCTATGCATATGCAACAGTTAATATTTCTTAGGCAAAGGCGATCAGTTCAAGCGAGCTGAAGTAGAAGTCTTAGCGCATTTTGTTATGATATTTCCAGGTCCATAAAAAAATTGTTCACAGGGGAATTCTGATAGAATTCCCGCTAAAGCGACACACTTATCAAACGGCTCGCACTTGATCGGATTTTTATGTACCCAATGCGACTCGTAAGTTCTCTTTAACAACCTGAACCTCATTCTTTATCTAAACGTTCTTGGATAGTACATATAGATGTTACTTAGGTAAATAAAGTAAGGAGCTATAAGAAACGGTATCTGTAGATGATATCTACCAAAGATTTTTGAATAGAAGCAGTTTATATTTATTTATTTCAAGCACAACATTACAGAATATAATTCCAAGGCGTTCTATAGAACAATTTACAAACTAAAAACACACATACATACTTAGGTAAGTAGGTTAGGTAAAAAATATATATATATATATAAAAAAACGTGAAAATAACAAAATTAACAAACAAAGTAACACTTGTTTAATAAACAAACTGCAATCAAGTGAGAAAAAATAATAAAATCTAATTATCTTTCATCCATCTTCTCACATTAGTACCATATTTTAGTTTCATGCAAAAACATAGTCTTGAATGTAATGAGCATTTAAGTAACGAGGTTCCACATACGATGGTGGATCATCATAAATAACATGTTTTGGGTAAAAAAAAGACATTTATTCAAACTATGCTGAGAATCAGCACTTTTCGAACGTCAACATTACACAAGACGTTCCCCCAAAACGCCCACCCTTCACCACTTCCTAGTGCTTTCGCTGGGAAGAAGAAGTGGCGCAACAAACTCCCCAGCAGCACAGCTGTCTGCGTGCATGTACCTACCTACTGAAATGAAATGAAATGAAATTGTTTATTCTGTAAATAGGATATCAGAATCACTTTACACATTTATTATTTTTCATACACATAATATTCTTAGATATCCTACACTATTATTCTTTTTTATCACCCACTGACTCACAAAAGTCGCCATGTATGCGATAAACAGTAAAATGACAGCATGTGCAATATCTTGGTTTATTAAAGTAACTAGCTGCTGCCCGCGGTTTCGCCCGCGTGGGTGTCGGAAATTACCCCATACATCCGGTCAGGTTTTAAGTATAAATATTGAGTTTCGAGTTAATCGGACCGCGTGTTAAAATTCTTCCATACAAACACTGACACCCCCCAACCCCCCTTTAGGGGGTAATTTAGAAAAACAAAAAACTACAAACTTTATAATTTATTTTGATAACTATTCGTGCGAAGTTTCATGTTTATTACCTCAAGGAATAAGATTTTTCATACAAACTTTCATCCCTTATTTTACCCCCTTAAGGGTTTAATTTCGAAAAATCCTGATACACCTTATTCTTAATTTTTGGGTTTAAGTATAAATATTGAGTTTCGAGTTAATCGGACAGCGCGTTAAAATTCTTCCATACAAACTTTGACACCCCCCAACCGTAGGATAGGCTACTTTTCCGGGATAAAAAGTACCCAGTGTTGTGCCCAGGATATTAAAGAATAATTATACCAAGTTTCATCGTAATCGAACCGGTAGTTTTTGCGTGATGCCTGAACAAACAGACAGACAGACAGACAGACAAAAAAAATTTTAATCAAATTTTTGGGGTCGGTGTCGGTCTAGTAACACCCCCTGCTATTTATTTTTTTGATATTTTCAATGTACAGAATTTTCACTTCTACAGATTTATTATAAGTATAGATAACTTATAGAAATGTATCGCTAACATTTTGTAGAACTAGAAAAAGTATATAATTTAATATCATAAGGCGACGACATTTACAATGTCTCTCGTCTTTTAAATCTAAATTGAATCAAGTTCTACAATATGAGAGCTCATATTTTAGCCTTGATCTTTTTTGCCTAGAAACGTTACTCACCGTCATCAAAAAAGGAAGAGGTTATTTGTTCGTCTGCATGTTATTATATACTATAATATTATAAAGAGGTAACATTTGTTTGTTTGTAAACGTCACCATTTCCTTTGTTGAGCATGGTGTGTTCACGTGAGGTTGTGTGTTCCCTTCATTAATAGGTACACAATCCTCAGAATTCGTGAATTTCGTTTCGTAAGTTTGTATGGGGTAATCTCCGGAAATACCAATCGGATTTAAAAAGTTATTTTTGCATTGGGTAGCCCAATTCTTGAGGAAGGCTGTAACAAGACGCTACGAGCCGAGAAAAATGAAGAAAAGTCAGAAAAAGTCAGAAAGAACGCTAAGCCAAAATGAAGTAACAGCGCGGGCGGGCGATGGGATGCGACGTGGTGGGCCGGGGGCCAAAATTTCACGCGGACGAAGTTGCGGGCAGAAGCTGATATATAATGTATATAATATATATATATATATATATTTGTTTTGTATTTTATTTATGTTCATTGATATGTTCGTCACTTGTTGACCGTTTTTGACAATTCATTTTTACCACATGGTTTCATATTTTTGCATATGGGTATGGGCATCATAAGGATCCCGCATGATTATTTTATCTCATATTTTTGTGTTGTAGGTATACATCTGTTTTGAAAGAAATGAGTTTAAAAAAGAACAAGAGTTTGCAAAGTATTATTAAATTGTAAAGGAGTCGGTCAAATAATTTTTGAACAAACCATGTCTAACACCTACATATTCTCACTAAACTTATAGGTACAGGTCAAAAGAAGGAGCGTTGGCAGATCAATAGCCAGGAGGACAAACTACAGAAGATCGCTAAGAAGACCACGGGGACTTGGGAAGCATGGCACAAAAGGAGGATGTGTATACTCAGCAGTGGGTGGAACAAGGCTGCCAATGACGATGATGATGAATTGTCAGAAGTATATCTTGATGGAGATCTATTTCTCCTTCAACTGGCTTCTGACAAGTCATCGAATTTTGGCTATCAAAATTTTGCAAATTTTGCAGTCCTTCATTTTGCATTAGTTAGTATAGAAAACATATCACTATCACGTCTAAACACTATCTTCACCAAGAAGACTAATCGATGACGCGATCCTTATGCCTGTATGTACACTTGCACATCGATATTAAGTTGTTAGGGTCAGCTCGTAAGCCGTTCGAACTAATTTCACTAATCCGATTACAACTATAATACTGGGCATATCCGCGAAATTGTTTCCGACTCGCTCGGATGAGCCGTTTAATTGATGTAAGGCAAGCTTGCGATGCTCGAAGTATTGTTCCGAGTCCTCGAATCCTGGCGATTATGTACCTACCTATGTTGTTCCACTTATTCCAGCAGTTTGAAGGAAACAAGAGGGTTGTTGCCCTGAGTTGAGGATTGTTGCTTTTATCAGATTCGGTTAATTTGTAAATTGTTTCCTCGGAACAGACATTATTTCTTCTTCACTTCCATAGTATAACTTCTATACAATCATTTGATTTTTGATAATAAAAGTAGGTTATTAGAGAACCTAAAATTTTAATTAAGCTGATACAAAGCTTAAACTTTTTGGACCAAAGCATACTTAGGGTAAATAAAAACTGGGAAGTCATTAAAAAAAACCTAATTTTGCAAAGCGATGAAGCATTACAATCGTCTGAAATACGTAAGTTTAAAGCATTGTTACCAACCAAATTCCAAAAATATTAATGTAATCCATACCTAGATCACATTCCTTATTACCATACAGAAAAGAGATCAGTAGCGTTCGCATTATCTTTATGAATCCTCCATTGTATAAATTGTAAAGAAAACCAGATGAAAATTTTGTATAAGGCTTAATATTCTGAGAAAAGGATCGTAGTCGCTACATTTGAAGTGAGCAGTTTAGAATAGCTTTGATAATACTGCGACAGTGTGAATACCTACAATGTTATAAAAGTTTCTCACTGTAATGCCACTTTTCCATTACGTTCTTGTGTACCTTGGGTAGATGAGGTTGGTGTGTAGTATTCTAATGCTCGTATTGAGGTTAATACAAAAGCAAGAGCTGTGATGTTTTATTATTATGTTATGTATTATACGCCGGCACAAAATAAATGTAACACGATTTAAAGTACATTGTGCTGTGCATATTGTGAGGTCATAAAGGGATTTTCAAACTTGCTCGTAAAGTGTTTTTTATTGAACCGTTTTTAGATTCATAATGCAGTATAACATGCTTTTTACTTTATTACGGTAATGTGCGCCACAGATAACTATGTACTAGTAAGAAAACTGCGAAATGTGCACTTTTTTAATTTTATCAAAGAGACTTCATGCATTTTTGTACCTGCTGCGTTTTAAATAAAATAACATAATATGATTTAATATAAAATTCGATCAAATTATTTATTTTTGTCAAAAAAATAACATTATTTTATTTCGTGTTCTATCTATATTAACGACAACACGCATAATCTAATATTATACGTAATTTTAGCTCATCACAAGTCATCATCATCGATCATCGCCAGAATTACCACTTAGCCAATAGCATTTGGAGGCAACTTCCGAATACACACATTATATCCGAACATGCACAACTTTTGTGAATATAGGTTTTACAGTCACGAGCATTAAGAACCTTAGGCGCCATCTCCACGGGCGACAGAATCACGGCAATTGTACTAATCTGTGGCGATAGTCTCGCCGGGCCATCAAATTCTCGCCGTGTGGAGATTGCTCCATGCAGTTTCTATTGAATTTGATGCCGCGGCGTGACTATCGCCGCGATACTCTCGCCCGTCGAAATGGCGCTTTCCAGTTAAGCAAAATTTAAAAGTGTTTTTCTCGTGAAATATCAATTGCAACTTTGAGAAAAGACCTATTTCAAAATGGTATGGTTTTGATAACACTATGTTTGTAACACCATAAAATATACAGGGTAGATTTTTGAAATGGGGCAATATGGAAAGCTACCTTAACCAATGTAGAGCTACAGGAAAACCGTGCTTAACTTTTTGAGTCATTTTGATCTGCCTTTACAGATTACCTACCTACTGTCAAAAATCCACCGTGAATATCGCTTTTGAAATCTACCCAAGTTACACCATCAAACCAGCACTACTTAGCACCAACAAGTAATGTAGTATGTTGTTCTACATTATATACCGACATAAATAATCCAAATCTTCAATTAACAGCGTAGTAGTGTAGCGATAACATATGCTCATTAAAGAGTCAAAGCTTAATAATCCAAGACGTTAAAAGCCGGCAGCATGGCGTTCTGTAATTAACCTCTTGTAAATTAGGCACCTAATCACGTTAGAGCAAAGTAAAGACTGCATAGATTAACGTTATTGCAGATAGGTCGGTATACGACGTCATTAAATGTAAGTGGCTGTTTCTTCAGCAGGA
This sequence comes from Eupsilia transversa, assembly GCA_914767815.1. NCBI lineage: Eukaryota > Metazoa > Arthropoda > Insecta > Lepidoptera > Noctuidae > Eupsilia > Eupsilia transversa. The sequence continues at coordinate 9,112,963 of OU611880.1, forward strand.
ATATTTTTTGAGGAGCTTTTCATAATAAAGTATATAGCGCGAGTAAGTAAAAGGAAAATCAGACAGCTGAAATCGTATGAAACTACACGTCTATATGGAATTATCCGCCCCTTTATTGATATTTCTGACATTGTTGAGCATTCTATGGATATCCAAGAAATCCAACTGTCCCAGCTGTTGCCGATGTGTAGAAGCGGAAATAATGGCGGTAAGGCCTGGGTATTTGACATTTAATAAATCTGTTTAAGCGATACATCCACCATGCGATGTATGATTAATGTTATTTTTTTTCAAACTCGTGGCGTCCCTGACGGCGCGAAAAATGCAGGCTGGCGCAACGGCATGGCTACAGAAAGTCCCGCCGTGCGCCACCCGGCGGCGGCGGGGCCGTAACAGCAACGACACCTCAATAAAAGACATGCATATTTTTTTTATCCATGTAAATGCTGTGTGACATGCTTTACGTAGGTACTTTACCTTTTGACTTTGCCGTAGCCAATTAAAAAACTGAGTAGGTATGTACCAAGTTTCAACAAAGTTATAGTTGCTGCTTACTACTTAGAAGTAGGTAGGTAGGTACGTACCTACGTAACTGAAAAAGAAGATATGGCTAATTATCGACATATTTTACGACGTGCATTTCAAGTAACTTTCGGGAATTTTTTAGTAAAATATTTCGTGTGGGTGCCGTCCGAGTGGCTTTTAGCATTAGCATGCATAGACTTTAAAATTGAGTGCACTCGAGCAAGCAACCTCATTATGAGTCAATCAGCAGGTCACTAATCGAAAGCCTAATTTTATCAACCCTAGCGACTATATATCTAATAAAATCACTTGTGTTAGTTATTTATATTTTTAAGATATTTACAGTATTTTTGAAATAAAACAATAATTGTATTTGGTCAAATTAAAAAGTTATTTGATTTTATTTTTATTTTAAAATGGCGCCTCTTTCTCTCTCTCTCTATTTGGTAACGAAGACAAATTTTAAAAATTACGTGGCAGCACCATTTTAGCAAGGCAGTGGTTGTTGAACTGCGAAAGAGCTCTGTTATACCCATATTAGTATTGAGAACTGTAATCTTCTTCTTCTTTTCGTGTCGATGGTACTCTTCTTCGTAGTTTTTTTTATATTGTCTGATCCCAGTAGGTGGCTACGGTGATTGCGGCATCAGTGGCCTTCTTGGACCCTGCTCTCGACACCGGTGGAACACTATAAAATATTATATATTTAATTAGAAATATTTAATAATGTAGATATATAAAGACATAATAAATAAATATATTGCCGTAGTTATTATATTTGTGCTTTTTTTTTTTTTTTTTTTTTAATTTAATTATCATATATACAAAGAACACAGGATTAAAATAATAGATAGCAATCAAAAACCACTAAGGTTTAAACTTATGCTATCGTGAGTCTATCTCATTATCAAACTATACAATTAATAAAATCTTTAGGTCATTAAGTTGTTACAAAACAATTATATTTATAATTGAAAACCAGTTAATAAATCATGCTTATTTGTTGAAATGAACGCTTTTTATTTCCCATTTGCTCTGGCTCGTCCTACAATTGTAATGTGAAAGAGAAAATTCTCAACAATTTCCCGAATAATTAATAACATCTTACAACGGTACTCAAAAGCTCTACTAAGATTTCTCAGAGACTAAACACTTACCAGGCTTTAAGAATCTCCTGTCCATGATTATTTACAATATTCTTTGACGTAGCTAAATACCGTGATGTTTGCAGTGTCTAACGAGGTACAATGATTTGATAAAAAATCCGCTTGAGCGCTATAAAAGCCTAATAGGATTATTTGCGAAGCTTCTAAGGTAACAGGAATAGGGAATGTTGATATAGCAAATTAGCGCTGCCTTGCGGCTTCGAACATCCATCGGGATTAAGCGATGTATTTATTACAGGGTCCCCTTTATACAGTTATGGTTTCAGTAATAAACCCTTCTTGGTTTACGGAGCCTTATGGGTTTATAAATCCTGTCCCCTGGCCAGCCAGTAAAGAAATATAAGAGGTGAATCTAAAAATATTCTAGCATTTATATAAAACTTCGTTTTAGCTTGACAATAGGTCTAAATTACCAACGTAATCTTCAAAGGCTGTATAAAAATTGAATCAAAAGTTCCTGAAGGTTAAGAAAACATTCGGCCATCTACCTAGGGATACACTTTCTTTTATTCGTCGTAGTGTTATAAGTAAGTTTGCCTAATGGTTTAGTCTGCCAGCTTTCAACGTATAAGTAGTGCCTTAGAATATTACCCTTTGTTGTAATGTTAGTTGTACGTACATCCGTGCACGTCTAACGGTCATAATCTCTAAGGAGGCCCAAAGGCATTATTAAGCAGCCTAAGTTCTTGGGCCCTCAATAATAGCATTGCGAGAAACTTCCACAATTTACCTACGAATGGAGTTCATAGTTTCATAGCCTTCAAACGCCATGTTTGCTCTTAAAAGCCTTTTTTTTTTAAATGTTTTAATTATTTCCATTCTGGATACTCCCCTGATATAAATTCAAAGCTGGGGTTTATTAGCCTATTAATTCGACAACTAAGTAAGTATAGTCCCGTCAATCTCGGTGCCATATAATATTCTTAGTTGTACTAGTTTAATAGCTAACGTGTACCTCACTGAATTAATACAGCCATTTTATGGTAAATTACAAGTCGACAGTGTGCTATATTTTACTTAATTTCGGTGTCTGAAGTCTCTAAGGGTAGAATTTGTGGGCATTGTCAGGTGTTTTGTAAAAGGGCTAAAAGTGACGCACAAAAGCACACCCTTAACTTTCCGCAACTTTGGAGTTATTTTGCGAAGGGTGGAAAGTGAATTTTCATACTACAGGAAATAAGCTACGGGGACATGGGGCTCACAAAAGCATTCGATCCCGGAGGAGAGCCGTCACTCAAATTTGGAAAATGATGTATATTTTTTATTTTTTCATATGAAACATTATCCTCCTCTTCATTTCCGAAACATGCATTACAGAACCAGCAATAGCTTTTATTTCAATACTAACCCGCAGTAAATATGTTAAAACTAACACAAAAAGCCACAACATTTTAATCAAAACTCGCAGTCATAAGTTTATGTTGAACTATTTTCGTCGTTTGTGGAACAGCTAATCATGGACAGAATTTTGAAAGCCATAGGTAATATAAATAAGAAACCGGCCAAGTGCGTGTCTGACCACGCACAATAAAGGGTTCCGTAGTTGGGATGAATTCATTCCAAAAACAAACTTAACATTGTAGTTGAAAAACATGTTCTCCCGTACATCGATACGTCACTGCCAATTCTCCAACTGCAAATGTCTGTTTGTAATCGCAAAACAATATTTTTGTATGAAATAAAACTACAAATTAACGATTTTCGAACCCTTTCCTTTACTTGTTCTGTGAGACCTTGTTTCATGATTCTAGGTCAACGGGAAGTACCCTATAGGTTTTCATTTATTGGCGAGTGTCATAGTATGTCGCATAAATGGCCGTATTTTTTTATTGCGTTGACTTACGAGCTTGAACTTGATACCTCCACGCATTCCACACAGACAGACAGACGGGCAGACAACGAAGTGATCCTATAAGGGTTCTGTTATTTCCTTTTGAGGTACAGAACCCTAAAAATGGTCGTAGACTAGTCTCTGAAACTCGATAAAGTTCAATAGCTCAATTGTCTCAATTGCTCGAGATTCAGTAAAATGAAACCGGTGGTAGATACTTACCAAAGTATCGACTGAATAATTGTCGATTTAGTTTCGACCTATGTACATTGTACATACATACCTACTCTGCTAGTGTGTTTATAAATAGCGTACACAAATATACGTGGAAAAGTATTTCTACTTCAATAGCGTAGGCACTGGAATATACGTTAATCTTCATAAAGGTAGGTAAGGTACACATTATTTAGGTACCTAAATAAGTATTCTATACCTACATATACAAGGGTTATATACGATTAAGAAGAATTTATTTACAGAAGTAAAAGTAGGCATCGGAAAATACAACACCTATTTTATTTTATACCTATTCATAGAGATTTCCTTACCTACGTAGGACCGCTCTTTCCCGCTGTCCCAGAGGTACCGTAGGCTGCTAGTGCTAAGTGATTATACCGGGTCAATGGGCAGCAGGAGCATAGTTACTAAGGGTCTTACACGCAGGACTGAACCGCACCTTGGCGCTAGTAGAAAATCAGGAACTTTAATAAATCCTAACTAATATTATAGATGCCAAAATGAGTTTGTTTGTTACGCTTTCACGCTAAAACGGCTGACCAGATTTGGATGATATTTGGCTCATGGGTAGACAATGATCTGGATTACATTTGCTCAATATGTAATTATTTTGTTGGTAGATAAAAATCTTCTAAACTGCACAATGGATTTTGATGTAGTTGCAACCATAATTAAGAGATTTCAGGAAGGTTTTATGTGAAAATACATTCATAATCCATAAAATAAAGTAAAGAAATCTCGTGTTATGGCGTAAAAACCGTACGAAGCAGGAGTGCTACGCTAGTTTTTATCTATGAACAAGTGACAATGTCCTATTTCTCGCATTCTTTGGGTAACCGAACCTTTTAACACTTGATGACTGACTCACTGACTTTCCTTATGATTTTAAGAAGGTAGTTATAGGTACCTATTGTGAAATAGGTTCAATATTCCCCACTGTAGGTATAACTAAGAAAATAAGAAAAACATGACTAAGGTACTCACCGAAAACTTGATTTGGGAAGCGAGACTTGACATTTGAGTAGAAAACAATGATTGAGATACTTGGAAAAACTTAACCCAATAAAATAAATACAAAATATCTAGCAATAACAACTATATATCTTGTAATGTCTCTTGGCAACATTTTATTTGTGTTGCCAAAGTTTTATATGGAAGCGTAAAATTTCATGTTGTTTTTAGGACCGAAGTGTTCAAGTTTTTTGTTTATTTATGACGTTACCGATGGAGGAATTTCCGTCAGTTTAGGCACACAAGCTTAAACTTGTATTTCGTTAGTGAAAAGTTGGCGCCTGAAGCGGGCTTCCAACTTTGTTGCCGACTATATTAGATGCATTATTCATAAATGTATATTGGCATAGAGGTTGCACACTCCATTAAGAAGCGTGAAGTCTTGAGAAATTCTGAAAAATATTTTTTGTTTTTCTTTAGGAATATAAAAGAAGCAGCATAGTTTTGCCTGGTTTTTTCTATAGGTATTGATTTATCATGGGGTTATTTGTTCGAGCCTTTTTGGATTGAAACACTAGGGCCATGGGCTCCGAGTGCCCAATTGGTTTTCCAAGACTTCGCCATGCGGTTGGTCGACTCTTCACGTGACCTGAACTGACTGCCTAACTGAAGGCTGGCTTATTATTTGGCATACAACGTGGCAATGCTGCCAGTCTTTTGGGCATCTTTCCTGTTGACAGCGATGCGGACGATTTTTTTGATGCCCTATGATTCTTTCCCCCCTTTTTATATATTATATTATTTTAACTCTGTTGGCGTATATATTAGGTAAATAAAGGCAAATTTAAGTAATAAGTATTGAAGTAGGTACAGTAATGTACTTATTACTGTACTACCGTATCGCCATACAGTACAGCTCTACCTAACCCACTGAATATGACCACCCTGTGACCACCCCACTATCCACACGATAATTATATGCAATGCGGCTATTAAGCGGATTACTGATTGCAGTATATCGGGTACAGATAGTAAATGTGTGTGTGGTGGTTGCAAGCGCTATTTCTGGGCATGAGGTCCTGCCAGTGGTTCGATTCCCGGGTCTAGCAAAGTGTTAACGAGTTTTTCCATCTGAAATTTCTCAGTAGCAGCCCCGGAGCCTGGGTTCGTGCACGGTTGATGGCAATAGGCTCGCCCCCTGTGTAACATGGGACTTAAACATAACTGGCGAAATGTGGGTGTTCTATGCTGGAAGAGATATCTTCAGGAATAAGCATTGCCTTTGTACGTATTTTTCTGTTATTTTCTTCTTGTCTGTTTATACACGGTGTAATTTTAATCACCGTTTTCCTCTTAAGGGGTCATTGGACTTATCATTATGAAAAACTTTTACTATGGGACCAAACCTGAAATCGTGAAAAAAATATCAGCTATTCCCTACATTTTGACGAGTTATGCGAACATTAATGTAGGGAACAGCAGATTTTTTGTTGTGTGCCGGTAAAGACAAAATTCACCTTTGCCTAACTCTTCGGAGAATACAGGCGTAATGTTATATAATGTTATTTTTAATACCCGATGCTTAATCTACTCAATTTCAAAGTTCAATGCGCTACGCTACCGATCTCTGAAAGGACCAAAAATTCGGTGTCGGCTTCATACGACAATTTGTTTCGAGATCGAATGTACGTGTCTATAGTAGCACTCTCGAGTCACCTAAAAAAACAAGAGGGAGGCGGCCACTTAAAAAAAAATAGAATCGAACGTCATGGAAGCCTTTTACCCGGACTGCCCCAGAAGGAGGGTAATGGTTTTTGAGAGTACCTAAGTATGTTTGTTTGTATGTATGGATGTATGTCTTTGGCAGGAGTTAGCATGAGGTTTCTTTACATTCGTCTTAATTGTGGGAGACAGGCTATATAATAATTATTAATTGCATCCGCAAATACAAAAAAAGGGGGGGAAGGTAAAAAAAAATAAAAATAGTAACGAGTCAATTCCAAATAGCAGGGGACAAACAAAAGTTACATCATATTTGAGGTAATTGGATTGTCGCCCGCCTTTTTAAATATATTTTTTCTACCTTTTCTGACCAACCTAAGACCCAGTCACATAAGGAAGAGTATCAGAATAAGCACGAGGTATTGGAGGAAATTCATTCATAGTCAAGTTTAGCGCTAATTTCAAACATTTTATGTAGAGGTTCTTAACATCACGCCTGGTTTCTAGGCGTACTTATACACAATCTATGTATACTAAAACTATGTTTAAAGAAGTAAAATTTGTTAGTTTGTTTGTATGTAGGGGGTAATCGAATTACCAGTCGGATTTGACAAATTCTATTTGCAATTTTTGATAGCCCTATTGTTCAGGAACTAACATCACGCTGCAACCCATAGGGGCCGAACAAAAAGAAAAAAAGTCAGAAAGAACGCTAAGCGAAAACGAAGTAAAAGCGCTGGCGGGCGATGCGACGCAACGGGGTGGGACGGGGATCAAGAAATTTCACGCAGACGAGGTCGCGGGCAGCATTTCATATTAATAATTCTTAATTATAGTTGCAAGGTGCACAAAACCTAACAGTGTTCGGCTGAGAGATTATTTTAATCCGATTTTTACAACTTGTGGACGATGTCGATCTAAACTTGTTTTGTGCAACTTGCAACTATCATAAAGATTTTTGTTTTATTGAGAAAGTCTGTGCCTTGTATTGTAATACATGTTTTATAGGCCCACAGTTAAATACAATATCATTGAAGCTTGTCGTACCTAAATACAATAGAATACACATGCAGTTCACTATGTACCATTAATCGCGTGTCGGACGTTCATTAAATACAGGGGTCTGTGCTTGCCACAGTTCTCGGCACAATCTTCTTACTGTACCACTAATTATGGTCTGTTCGTGTACCGATTGGTTTTCAGTTAAAATTTTTAGTAATTAACTAAAAGCGTACGTTATTTACAGGAAGTGTTTGCTATACGTGGTAACATTGGAAGTATTAAAAAACGGTTATTTTTAACTTACTCTGTTGACTCGACTCTAGACCTAATATCCTGGTGTTCGGGTACTATACAATTTTAGATTAGTGTAACAAAAAGCTGGTGCTGGGTCTTGAATGGTGTAAATCATGAAATTCGACGTCATATTAGAAGCTAGTAAACACCAGCAAACAGAAAAATGAAAATCAAACGCAGTTTATATACCTTTAGATGAATTTTTATCAAGCTGCCATAGTAATCCCTGTTCAAAAACTCATCCTGTATAAATCTCCCCTGCCCTACGCATAGTGGGTACTGGTTTTTGTGAACCACCCAGTTTCAAACATGGCATAGGTAGTATAACATCATGCCTTGTTTCCTCGAAGGGTTGGGCAGAGGTGTACATATAGTACACCCACATTTCACCAGTTATGTTTAATACCCAGATATCTAACAGGGGGCGAGCCTATTGCCATCAACCGGGCACAAATTTAGACTCCGGGCTGCTACTGAGAAATCCCAGATATAACACTTTGCCCGACCTGGGAATCGAACCCAGGAGCTCATGCTCAGCAGTAGCGCTTGCGACCACTAGAACAACGACACAGTCTCGCATAGGTAACTTACTTCTGATAACAAAATGACAATAAGTACATGTTTTTAGGGTTCCGTGGTCAACAAGTCCGTCTGTCTGTCTGTCTGTCTGTCCCCGGCTTAGCGCAGAGACAGTTAGTACTAGAAAGCTGTAATTTGGCATGAGTATACATATTAATGACAGCAGTAGTATATAATATATAACGAAATTAAAAGGAAAACTATCACAGCTAAGTAGGCTCTACAAGTTAACGAGTAATTATCGACCAACTTACATTTGCAGTTACAAAAACATGTTCTCCCATACATTTTGAATGGGAGAACATGTTTTTAAACTACAATGTTAAAGGAGATCCGCCAAATCCCATACAAAAAAACCCCAGGCCCGGCGCAAAAGAAATGTATCTCATATTTCAGAGTAATAATAGTAGAAATATTGTAAAGTATCGCTATTGCCAAATTCGGTGGCTAACTTCGTTTTTTTGCCCGGTGAAGTTTCATAAGCGCTAGATGTAAAAATATGTGTTTTCTGTTATTAACTGTCGGAAATACGTCACTGAATTGACTAATCGGGGCGCCAGCGCCGCCGCCGCCTAGCGGCACTCGACAGAGTCTACATAACATAACGCTTGACTAGGGATAAGCAGAGTTGGTCGGTTATAATTTTACTTGAACTGCAAACGGTTTTTAACCAACTTCCCAAAAAGGAAGAGGTTATTAATTCGGCTGAATTCTTTTTTTTTTGAATGTGTGTTTGTTCACAACTCCATCATTTATGAACCGATTTGGAAAATTATTTTTTTGTTTATAAATATACTATACAGGTATAATATACTAATAGGTATACTTTCCAGGTGGTCTTTTTGTCATCAAGTCAGGATCTGATCATGGGATCTTGGAGAAATCGAGGGAACTCTTCAAATATTATAACCGACCAACTCTGCTTATCCCCAGTCGAGCGTTCGAGCGCGTGTCGAGCGCCGCTAGGCGGCGGCGGCGCTGGCGCCCCGATTAGACAATTCAGTGACGTATTTCCGACAGTTAAGCACAGAAAACAGATATTTTTACATCTAGCGCTTATGAAACTTCACCGGGCAAAAAAACTATGTTAGCCACCGAATATGGCAATAGCGATACTTTACAATATTGCTACTATTATTACTCTGAAATCTGAGATATATATTGTTTGCGCCGGACCTGGGGCAATTTTGGCGGAACTCCTTTGTTCTTGGCATAAATTCATCCCAGCTACGGAACCCTTCATTGTGCGTGGTCCGACACGCACTTGGCCGGTTTTTATTCACTATTGTGTTACTCGCTGGTGTACGTACAATCAAATCTTCAATACAAACAGAGTTTGAATGTTTGTTCCTACTGTAGGCCATACAAATTTTTGTATTGGTAATAGAACCCAACACTAGTTTTTTTAGGATTTGGCAGTAAAACTTCCACTATGGATTTGGCACTAAATCATTGGCACTTCCAGTTAACTAAAATAATAAATAAAGCGTCAGCTAATCATAATAAAGGACCTATACAAATTCTAGTTTTTTTTTTTAAGGCGGTTATAAACTGCTTCCTTAACTTTTTTTACCCCCCGTTTCAATCCTTTATAGGGTACCCTCTGTAAGAACCCAAAAATAACTTAATATCCTTGTAATATGCGTGGGTTTACGTCAGAAAAAAGGTTTAACGGGTGAGCTTTGAACTCATGCTCGTTCGAGATCAATTCTTCAAATACATTCGATCATTTCTAAATCTATCTCTGGTATTCCGCATGTTGCATCCTCTACTCATCTAATAATTGGACGATGGATTTATTTGGCGCGTTTCTTGTTTACCAATTGGAAATGTAAAGCGGGTATTCCACTGCGGTGATACGCACATAATTCTTTATTTCATTTGATGTTTTATGTTGACTGAGGACCCGGTGGAAAATGCATTTTCCATCAATGCCGGTTCACAAATGTCTCTCGGTGAGACATTTGTGAACCGGCAGACATTGAATAAAAATAAAGAAGAAGAGAATTGTTTAAAAATAAAGGAACTTTATTAAGGTATTATTTCAATTACAAGTAGCAATTTCGAAGATACTGTGCACAATGGCAACCGATGCACGTTTTTACGACGTACTCGTAACTGTTGCACGCAAACTGTGAATTGGACACATTTCGTGCAAAGCGTGTGTAGTTCACGCTCGAAAAGGTTCGCGTCAGCTGTTCACGTTCGCAATGTAAGCGCCCGTTGATAACCCAATGTCCACGTATGTACCGAAAACGTACGCCGCTGTAGGCAACCGGCTTATTACACCACTTAATGTTCCAAATATTTCATTTCCCCTATTTTGATGTGAATAGCAACTAAAGTTAACACATTACCCGGCTGCGAAACGGAAACGGCTCGTCATCACGGCATGCTTCTCGCGTGCCGCCGGTTAGTCTCGCTAATGTGTGTTCGCAACATTTTTATAGCTGTTAAAGGCAATAAATATACAAACGCCCCCGTGTCGGTCCGTTAACGCCTCTAGAGGATTACCCGCTGACGTATTGTGTACCAACTGACCAAGATTGTTACACAGATGGACGCGGCGCGAACATTTCACAACAACCCCGAAAATATATGGAAATGTTCCACACAATTGGGTTTTATTTTCAGAAATCTTTGAGCGGATAAACATGTAAGTAGGTCACAAACTTACAAGGAAGGGCGTAATTTCATGATGTCTTCAAACGCCAGTTCTGACACGAAACGTTATAATTTTGCCCAACTTCACTTTATCTGTGCCAACATTGTGTCGTAGCAACTGTCTACGGCGTAGCATTTTGCTACGCAGTTGGTATTCTCATTTGCTTTAAAAAGAGCATCTACATAAGTTTTACATAAAGTCTAATAAATATGTATGATGCTGAAACTCTAGTAAAATGCTTGAAATATGCTTGTTAGCTTTATTTAACTTGGACACAAAGGGAGTATAAATGTTAACTCAGACGGCACTAACTTGAATTAGAGTTTGAATCATTGTTATTATTTAATAATAGCACCTTTATAATGTGTTTATTCACTAATATAATAAACGCTTAATGCTGTTAAAATAATTTAAAATTACCAGGTAATTTAGGAGCTTATTCATTTTGTAGCTGTTTATCAAATTACCTCGGTACGGATTATGTAAAGCTCATTAGCCATCGCAGTTCATTAACGCGATCCGTAAAAGTTTGAGGGAATTTTAGACAGTCGAGAATAATTAAAAGAGTTTGGCTTAGCAGTTTCAAAGCCGAGTTTGGTCCCGTGTGTTTCCCGTAAATCCAAGTAACCTCTTTATCCTTTGCCGTGAAGCTACCTCGCTTCTTTTGGTTTCAGTTCATTGCTTCTCTTTGAGAGGACTTGATCTAACTGTAACTTGATTTCGTTTGATCAAAGCAAAAAAGTCGGCGCCCGAGAACCCCGCACATTGGTAAACAATTTCACATGAAACATTTTGACGAACATAACGACTGTTCGTGTAAACATTAGATACAGAGTCCGGATCGTTACGAACAGCGTTTTAAAGTGTTAACAAACAATAAAAGTCTATTAAACACAGGCTTTGTGGCACTGAAAAAAGACCGGTTTATTCACTTACCAACAAAGCTCCATTTTATTTGGAATTCAGTTATACCGGTTCGTCACAAGGCTTCATTTTTCGATGAAACTTTTGGCTTTTTAGCCCGAATAGTAACAACGAGAATGGGGTCGGGTTATTTGATCACACTGTTATTTAGTTTCGTCCGTTCAGTTTTTGTTGATTTTAATTCGCTGAAAATGGCCTGTATGTATTGAGCTAAATTTTTGCTGTCAACGCAGATTGGTCGATGGTCGTATAAAGCGATGATTTATTATTTAACAAGCGGGCACTACATTATTCGTGCGATCACTGGTAAATGGTACAAACTACAATACAATACAATGCAGTGAATGATCGCTGTTGTCTATAATCTGATTGCCTGAAGGCTTCTACTGTGAATGCATTCGGTATTTTGTTTAAATTAGAAACGAGGGTATTTTGGTTTGCAATTGTTATTTTATACTTAGTTTACTTTGTTGTTCCATTGTTATTTGTTTGTAGCCAAGAGTACCTCAATCAATCTGCATTTTCCCAATTATGTTGGGGTCGGCTTCCAGTCTAACCGGATGCAGCTGAATACCAGCATTTTACATAGAGCGACTACCTATCTGACTTCCACAACCCAGTTACTGGGCAACACGATACCCCTTGTGAATGAATGTAAAATACTGGTATTCAGCTGCATCCGGTTAGACTGGAAGCCGACCCCAACATAGGGCTTGCTTGGTTACCGATTCGCAGTTTTGTGTACAAGCCCTTAGTTGGGAAAAGGCGAGACGGATTGAATTTATGCGTGAACAACACACAGCTGAAAGACGTGTGTCTTGTATTGTTCAAGATTTATTATACCTACTCCAAATAGTTGTGAATTTTACCGTCTATCATATATAGCATGTGTATTGTGTGGCTTAATGTATAGGGTAGAACTCACTGCGAATACCTAAAGAAAACACAATATTGCTCACACTTTTTACCTCGCGGGATTAAACCGCAGCACGGTGCGGTATCAAACTAAGTTTACTGTTACTTTCTGACTCACGAGCTCCAATAAGATAATGGGTTTACTGAAATAAATAATAAATTGTGATAATTTTGTGTTCTAGTCTAGTTTGTATTGATTCTTACGAGTTCACTGAACAGGTTTTATTAGAGTTCTCTTAGGAAATTATAGTCTGATTTAATGCATTAGCATCCATTCAGAATGAAAATTATATTTATGTAAATAAAAACTATTATACCAAATTATTTAACAAAAATAATAAAATTATATTCACAACATATGGCGTCGAAAAATTTATTCGCATCGCGGTGGAATGGTATGTAATTATATTAGTAGGTACAATATTATGACGAATATATTAATGTAACATTTGGTTTTAGAAAGAGACGACACACAAGTATGACTGACAGAGATGATCCGAAGCTCAACATAAACTTTTTTTTTCTGTAATTAGGTATACGTATATTGTCTTATTATCACTCCACTAGACGAATTAGATCAGAGCACCTCATTCATATTGCTACCAGCCATTTCCTTAATGTGGCACGTTTGCTTTTATACCTACCTTTTTTTCCTCTGATTTCCTACTAGATAACCCCTGTGATTCGAGAAAAATAAGAAGTGGGTATATCGGAATCCTACCGAGAAACCGCACTGTTGTTGTCCAGGGACCAGTTGAGCAGAGCATTGAAGGTGGGTCCACCTTTAATGCACCGATCAGATTTTATAAGAACATCAGAAATGAAGCATAATAAATGTACGTACGTAGGTGTTTAAATAGCCATGTTATAGCCTACCCCACGTAGGCACTTATTTCATTCCTGTAACACACTTTAAATCTTAGCCAACTAAACCAATTCGTACCAAATATCCATTTCAGTGAAAAATTCCGCTTTATAAGTGACACAGAATGATGCAGTGTGATGTATGAGCGATCAAATTCATTCCAAGCAATGTACGTCGGACCGTCCAGCAGCAAAATAAATAAAACTTTTTGTTCAGCCGAAGTTGAAACGGTTCCTGAACAAATACTTTAAATTGTTGGTGTTTATCATTAAATTTAATAAAAGTGGCACTGTGGATTGAGCAATAAGCGGTAACGAAGATGTATAATTTTCTGTCTAATTTTGTTCTCTTGTAAGTTGATTTTCTTGCCCATTCTTCTCCATAAGAAACTAAATTTTGGAAGGGGCATCTAGAATAATCATCATCATCACTCAGATCATCTTGTAGTCAGATACATCTTGTAGTTGTATGTGTGGTGCAGACTGTAAATATAAGTTGGTTTAAATAAATAAATAAAATAAATAAATGAATTCTAATTTCTTCTTAATTTTAACGTTCCAAAGTTTTATTTCAAACTAGCTGCGCCCGCAATTTCAACCGCATACCTCTCGATTCCGTTGAAATATCGGGATAAAAAGTATCCTATGTCCTAACTCAGGTCATGCTCTACCCATGTACCAAATTTGATCCAAATCCGATAAGCCGTTTTTGCGTGAAAGCGTAACAAACAAACAAAATATTAAATACTTTCTGTTTATAATATTAGTTTAGATAAATTATTTGACTTTGTCTTTGTCTACGCACCAGTTTTCAGGTTTTGCTGTGCACAAAAAATGCTGGTTTTTTATTCCATATTAAGAAAATCAACAGCACATCGTCCACGGGCTGATTGAAGCATTTTTAACCGACTTCAAAAAGGAAGAGGCTATATTTGTAACATTCGTGTCGCATAACAGAAATACAAGCTGTTATTTCAGAGTCCTTAAATAGTAACTCCGAAGGTCTATTAGATAAGATGTTTTGTTAGAAAACATAGCGACAAAAGCTAAACTTACTCGTATTATTGCAGATAATATTGCAAAGCTAAAATTGTATCCCTCGATATTTATTAACAAAACAGAATCCACTTTGTCAGATTTCAACTCGGTATTAAAGATAATATTTCAACATAAAGGTGTCCTTAATAAAAACTGGCCAAGTGCGTGTCGGACCACGCACAGTGAAGGGTTTCGTAGTCGGGATATTTTTTTTTTGCAGCTGCAAGAACAAGTTTGGCATTCATAGTATAAAAACATATGCACTACAATATTTCCGACGTCAATGGCTAGTCTCAGCTGAGATTGGTCGCTATAGCTGAAATTCGATCTACCTCTATTTATTTCTTTCGTAATTTCATTACACCATCGTTTAGCAGTGCACAGAATTCCCCTTCTTTCCAACTTAAATCGATATGGTGCTAATATTCTCCAATTAAAATGGCTGTGTCACATTCAGGCAGACGGACAAAACGAAATTGTTGGTTTCGTTTTTGGGATTTGTCTACGGAACACGCTTTTTTCCGCAGCTTCGATCATAAATATAATATTAACAGCCTACAATTTCCCAACTGGGACTCAAAACTCCACTCTGTGAGAAGTCTGGGCCCATAGATCAGAAGGGTGGATCTCGTTGCTAGGATAGTAAGTAACTACGTCTCCCTTCAAAGCAATTCTTCTTTCAGGCAAATATGTTAGGTACGATGTAAAATAACAAACAAATAGCTTAAATATTCAGTAATAAATAAAGGATTATAAGATTATAAATAAACAGGTACTTGCTTGCACATTCATATGGAGGATTAACCTATTATAATCGCCTTAATTCCAACATATATGTTTAATTTAACGTAGTACCGACATGCACTCACATCGTTTCGACTTCATAAAACTAACTGAATTAAAACTCTCTTTCATCCCTTTACTTTTTTATTTCGCTCTAAATCATCTTGTTTCATCCCAGCCACTTCCAGTGTTATTTCAACATCCTACACACGAGTCGAAGTACTGGGGGTACCTACTTGTATTAAGCAAACTCTCTAATTTAAAATGTATGAGCACGTTATACAAGTACAAAGTGAGATTAATTTGATGTTGAGTCAATATGCTTTGCAAAATTGAACCTTTGGTTTTCCGTAACTTAGTGTGGTTAACTATTTGTGTAGGTATTTATTTGTTTCTGAGAACAGATTCGAATTTGATTTAATTGAATAATAGTTAGACGTATAAAGTTAGAATATTATTTTTATGCTTTGATTATTTGTAAATGGCTTTCCTTTCAGGTAATTTTAATACGTAAACCAGCGTGTGTCTGCTTTTTTTACATAACTTCTTTTTTTTAAACCTGTCATTGTGATGTTTCCAAGCGAATGCAAGAGCGAGTGAAGCGAGCTCGCATTGGAGTATTATACTAAGTTAATCTGGCGTTGTTATTTTACTACAATGTAAGAGCTTGAGAAGCGATCTCGAAAATTGGAGCATCCTGACTGGGATTAGATTAAGCTGTCATTGTGATTATAAAAGCAAGAAAGAGCGCAACGAGCTCAAAATTTTAGTACCTACCCTAACTTAGATAAGTAGGTTAGATTCTGTAGGTTCGGTCTGTGTTCTTTTATTAAATGAATGCGTGAGCTTGAGAATTGGACCGCGCCCGTTGCTTGAAGCATTATTGTAAGCCATAAACATAACGTTAATTCTCATATTTTTCTCTCATATCTTCATAATTATTCACCCGTTACAGGCCTCTTATTGATAAAAATTTGAGGTTGTGGAAAACATTTTTAGAATTTTCGTGGCTACAGGGGGCCCCCCCGGGGCCCGGTATCATTGATGCGGCTGGTATGGCGGTAGCTACGCCCATGAGTACGCTAATTATAATTGTAGGTAATGAAAATATTAGGTACCTACACTAATTAACTTCTAGTTTCTCTTTAACTGTTTGCAAATATGATAGATTTTTTGCGTGTGTCATCGACTGTTAGACCACGATGTATTTGGTACCTTCTCAAAATGTGTGATATTATCTTGCTGATCATAGGTACCCAATAGGGACTAACGATGTTTGTTAATATCGCCACAAATAGCCGTTTTAGCCCGCCGCACAACACGTAACGCGTAACTCCACAAAATATCTGCCTTTAAACAGTTTAAAACTTTCGCTAACACAATAAATACTAAACAAAATAAAACGTTTTTACCTGAAAGATAAACTCCTAGAGTTACCAAGCTCTTATCGTTTAACGAACCCACTCTTAAAATTTAAAGTTAAAACACAAGAACACTGAACCACACTGAGTGTAAGCATTAAAATTTAACTACGTTATGCGGTTAACAAGAACACTGGTGCAGTTAAACTATATAAACCATGAATTTATTCCCGAAAGTCGGTCCTAATTAAACCCACGGTTGGACTGCGGACTCGCAGTATGCGGGCTGTCGGAACATCGTCCTACAGGCTGTGAGCACAGAGTGGAGAGGTACAGAAGGCCAGCTCTACAAAACGAGTGAAAACGCACGCACACTCAGGGTGCTTCTATAAAGAAGCGGGTTCCCGGTAAAGACAAGTAGGTACCGATCGACGGGTGAAATAGTCCCGTGTAAATAAAGACTGCGTGATTCTTAAACAATATGGTGTTTGTATTTTATTATTTATAAACTGATGGGGATTTGTGAACTATTTTTCCACGTTTTATTTGATTAGCAATTTCTTCAAAACTCTTCGGATTGTGAAAGGAAGTATGCTAGGCAATTGGGGTGCCGCTTCTATATGAAAGCACCCATAGACACGCGTCTCCTTACTGTACTAAGTGCCAAGTGCACTTGCACGGGCAACTGGGTTCGTTTGAGATCGCCGTAAGTACGCGTTTATTTAATCTTATTTAAAATTGTTTATTTAGTCTTATTTAAAAGCGATCGTCGCGTGAATACACGATCGTTCGAACTTGAACGCGTGGTCGCGCCGACAAAGGGCGCTATTCGGTTTTCTGACGATTTTTTTTACAAATTATGCACAAGGCCGATCGCGTATTTGAGCGACGATCGCTTTTAAATAGAACGCGGCGCGGCATATTGTGTGCGTGCTCCTTTTTTCAGCTCGTTGTATAACCTTCTGTAAATTTCTATTCTATGCTATGAGGCTAAAGTTGTTATATTATTAAGCCTCCTTGGATATTTATTTTGAAGTACCGGCAGCAAGGTTAAGTAGGTACAGAGTATTTGTTTTGAAGTAGATATTATGTTTCATTAGTAGCGCGAAAACTTGTGTTTTCTTTACTTTCTTTCTTATCGGTTATGATTGTTTTTTTTTTAAAGTAAATACCTAATAGTCAAGAACTTGTTGGCTGGTTTCAATTACTAATTGATAGATAAAATTCAAACCTGTTATTGCTATAAATAATACAAATTCATTGTAAAACCATAAACTGGCTTTAAAAGGAATTAAGGATTTCGACGTTCAACGTTTAATGAGTGTGCGGGTAGTTCGTAAACTAAAGTGGAGGGTGGCAATTAACAGAAAATACGAAAAAAACAAAAAAAACGTATATTTTGGTTTTTCTTATTTTCTGTTTTTCTTTGCTTTTTTACATCTCTAGGTACAGAATTAGGCATATTAGATTTATAAGTATACCAACGCTGGGGCCTTTAGAGAAACGCCCCCAGATGTAGGAATTACAATAAAACATCTATTGTGTCTCGTTCAGTGCTCTTCAACAGATTAATTTATTTCACTAATCAACTGAGCTCGGTTTTTAAAACGTCATAGTCATCGATTTTCCTACTACAAACCCATATCCGTGTGGCTTGCCTGTAAAAACATTCAAGCTCAGCACAAAAGTGAGTAGGTCAATACCTAAGTATCTAAGATTCTTAGTGCATAGAACTTGAATGTTTTGTTGACGAATGGAACGGCCATATTATATTGTTGTGTTACTCTTATATTTTACAACAAAGCATTATATTAAACCCTCCTTCCGCTATCTCTCATCAGCATGCACTCTACTTCACAGATAAGCTTAAAATGCATCGGTAATGAGCTTGCACGGCCTAACTACTCGGGTGAGTATAAGAGGATTTTTCGCTCGCATTTTCATTGTAATTTATTCTCTGTGATAACTATGCATTTCTGTGTAGTCTGTGTCTTTTTTTATGCGGAAAAACTTTTTGCGTTTACTGTAATTTTGCAGAAACTAAATTCAGTGCTGTATGTATGAAACTAACTACATATTTGATAAGAGCAAACCAACATTTTTAAAATAAGAGTTTCATCGTGTAATTTATTTCAATAAAATCTCTTCCGAAGTAGTTACATTTTTCGTTCGATGGAAACCATTCCCAATATAATGATCTCATAAGGCCGTGTCCTATTCAAAAGCGATCGGGAAACCGAAAAACGCCCTCTGTCGGCGCGACCAGACATTCTAGTTCACACAATTCGCGCGATGATCGCTTTTAAATTGGAAGCAGGGTAAACGTCGTTTTTGATGATGAATTCGAAAATTAAAACCATTGAAACAAAAAACGTAAAACCTACGTATATTTTAAAACGCTTTCAACACTTTGGAAACTGTATAATTTCCTCTTCATAAGTAAATGGAAAGAGCAAAAGAAATAATTATTCCGTTTGTGAATATTGCAAAAGGCTTTGAATTTCCTGTGGTAAACGAGGTAGTCGTTTCGGTTTCCCGGTAGCGCTCGACTCCTGAGCAAGGACGTTCGTATATATGCCAACTATTACCTGTTAACGTTTTATACAGACGTGACGTATCTATGCGTGAAGTGTGAGAGGAAGAGATACTTCGTGTGTCTGCCTTTTTTATGCTATGGGTAGACAGTTTCGGGTTTGCAGCGGTGTAGCAAAAATTTTGATGCACTCGAAAGATTATCGGAGCCACGTTTATTTGGTGAGACCTGAGACAGGGTGATTAGGAAGGTACAGGGACATTGATAATATTAATAGTTATGTATGCAACTGTTGGGGGTATTAAAACACGAATGTGGGTTTTATAGAGGATTTATAGCATGGGTGTAGATAAAAGTATTAAAACCACCCAATATCACGTCTCAGGAGATCTTTAAACTGAAAAACACGTACTCATTATAAAAAAATGGCACATTTAGTTAAATAAAAAGGCCATCCTTTACCTTAGTATCTACCTATTATAATTATTATCTGTGCCTCTGGTATCACAGTAATGCCATTATGTGACTTGCGAACGAGGTACTCAGGAACTCTGAGTCCACCTAAGTGTTAAATAACGTTGCAGTGCACAACATTAATAGTCCTTAGCTCGCGTTGGACGCCCAATGTATTACGAGGTAATACACAGGCCATCTAGTTACCAACTAATGAAAACCAGTTAAGCCATCACAATGTTTCTTTGTCATCAAAATTAGCATGAAAACCACATCTAAACAATTGAAAATTTCGTTATGCATATGAAAATGGCGTCATAATTCAAAAATGTGTAAACCTTTGTACTGCAGTGCACATTTAGTGAATATATTACGCTGTTTAGTAGACTGTTGTGTGCTAAAAGTTACGTTCCTCTACATCCCCGTGGAAGAGCTAAATCTTCACGACTCTAAAGAAAATGTCCGCAATGTTTCTAGTCCATTTTAACAAGCAGAGGTTGTACTGACACGGTCTTTGCATTTGATACTATGAGCAAATTTATACAGTGAGACTGAACGTGATCAGCACATCTAAATCGCTTTCAAGAACTGTCAGTGTCATTAGTTTAGAAGTATGATGACCAGGGTGTAAAGTACACTCATTCTCTGTAGAAAAGGGAGGATCCTCCGGGGTGTGTCTGATGGCAACTGCCCAACGATTGATGTCGGGAAGTTATTTATATGTTGACCACGTGACGTCAGTGTGATGCGTAGCTGGCGATGTAGGTGCCGCCCCATTATTGTTATGGAATATTGACACTGTAAGCTCTTGAACGCGGTTTAGGTGTCTGTTCGCGTTCAGTTGCAATGGTGAAATTAGCCCTTATTGCTTAAGTTCGTAGTTTATTTTCTTCTGTGACCTTTTTATATGATACTGTAGTGTGACCGTATTATGTAAGACCATTGTATGTTTATGATAAATATGGTAATGTTTATTGTTCCGTTTTGTAGTGTCTCTTTTGTAATGGCAATCTTAATTAACATCAGTGTTGTCATAATATATATAGAACGAGCTATTTGAAATATAATTCACCTTCAAATTACTTTCAATTCAAAGAGGTAGGTAACCACAGCCTCGTTTACACAAGAAGAGTTTATCGAACGTCGAGAGGCGATAATATCCATGCGAGGCTCGTAGGTGAGAATCGCCAGGCGATATATCACTCACTTACACTCATCTGTGTACTGTTTACAGATGATGAGTGTAAACGCAAGACTTCGATTCTAGCCTGTGAAAGCGAAGCTTGACACGTTAATAGAAAATAATAAAAAGTTATTTCACTTCCCAGTACGCATGAATGATGTAAACAATTTTTTGATTTAAAATAGTGTCCGTGGAGCTTCTTGCCCGTTCATCCCCATAGGTACCTACTACGCTTGGAATGGGCAACTAGCTTCATATTTTCTGACTGACCGACTTCTTGACAATTCAAAAGTGCCTGTAAATGGTTTAACTGAAATAAATACTTTGAGTTTGAGTAAATGTCCACCAACCATCTATTTTAGCAAACAATATCCACAGGAGTGTTATATTTATAAACAAGACAACAAAGCAAGCCCTTCCAGATATTACAATTTCATATTCCCAAAACGGACTCAATTTATGAACAGCAAACAAAAGTTAAAGGTTATATCGTAAAACAATAACGGGAAGCACTCCCTATCCCGGATTGTCCGATCTCTACACCGAGTAACTAAAACTAACTGATCCTAACCTTGTTACAGGAGACCGTTTTATAAGGTTCGCGATACGCTCAGAACTTCGCATCTTACTACTTCTAAAGAGAAAAATAAATACAAACGAACAAATCAAATTCAAAGGATGTGGCCTGAATATTGAAGTTTATGTTATGTGTTCAAGTAATCACGCTTGACCCTAATATAAGGTAAGCGTTGATAAAGGGATTACTTTGTAAACTTGTTGTTGGAGCCTCTTTGTCTAATCTTGAAGTTATTCAATTAGGAAACTATGTTGGCCTAACTTCACATCTTGATATTGTTTTCACTCTTTATCTTTAGAGAATCAGCAGAAACCTACTCCTTTGTGAAATGTTTTGGCATCGGTTGTGGTACGTTCTAAAGTTGAAGTCGAGACGTTTGTTGAAGATATGTGAAGACTACGCGATGACTCAGGGGCTTAGGTATAACGTCGCTAAGAGTGAGTTACTTGTTTTTAATGTTGGCGCCAAGAGAGACTTAAATGTGCCGTGTATCTCACTAGCGGGTAAGCCCTTGAAGCGAGTCTCAAATTTTAAGTACCTGGGCCACTGGGTCACCGACGACCTATGTGATGACTTGGATATAGAGAGAGAGCGTAGGGCGCTGTCTGTTCGAAGTAATATGTTGGCGCGCAGGTTTGCACGGTGTACTTGTGAGGTTAAAATGACGCTTTTTAGAGCCTATTGTCAGACTTTCTACACCTGCAGCCTCTGGGTCAAGTATACGCAGAAGGCATACAGCGCCCTACGTGTACAATATAATAATGCCTTCAGAATGCTCGTGGGGTTGCCGCGGTTTTGTAGCGCTTCGGGTATGTTTGCCGATGCGAGGGTAGATGATTTCTACGCAATTATTCGGAAGCGATGCGCTTCTCTTCGGCAAAGAACATGCTTCAGCTCCCACACCATGTTGAGGGCATTAAGTGACCGGTGGGACTGTCCGATGCTTGGCCGATGGGTGAGACTGCACACTCAGGTCGGCTCTAAGTAGCTGCGGGCATCTTGTTTTTATTTAGTATTTTATTGTGTTATGTTTTTTGTGTTATATGTTTACTAACAATAGTTAAATAAGAATGTTATTACTAATACTATGGACTTCAAGGTCTGCAAATAAAGAATTGAATTGAATTGAATTGAATTGAAGTCATTTATTTATTTAGATTAGCCGTAAATAAAAGTCTTTCTCCACTGACTGTCAACAGCGCTACCACCATTTCGGAATGCGAAGCAGAGCAAATAGCTCCCGAAATAGTTCCGTTAATTAATTAAAGATTGAAACAGAACTATTTGCATTAACCGTGGCCCGTTTCCGTCGTCTGAGAGCTCTGCTTAGCATATTACATTACAATATCTAGAAATTACACGAATGAAAATAATAAAATTACGAGATTTTTTCATCGATACCAATTCATCAAAGTAATACCTTTCAGAATCTTCCTTATAGAGACAATTTCAGATCAGACGTTTCTTGATCTCCCCGGGGTATTAAATAAAATATTTGATTCAATGAGGTAGTTACTTTTGTCTGCATTCATTATTAAAATAGCTCACTGGGGACGTGGAAAAAACATGTTTTATCCATCGTTATATTATGTAGTTGGAGCTTGCCGGTTCGTAATAATGCCGAGCCAGCATGTGCATTAAGTTTAAAAAATAAACAGTTCGCATTTACCCTAGTGTTTGCGCACCCTGTATTATTCACTCAACTACTGTCGAGAAACGGCTTTCCTATGAAAGAACCAGTAGATTTACAGTCTGTTATTATTGCCAAAGTTTCTAGCGCTTGCAATGTTAGTGCACCAACTTGAAGACTAAATGAAAATTATGTATGAATACAATTGTTTTATTTATTGCAATAGTTTGTTTTGCTAGTATACCTCGACGTGTTTGTTGAGTTAGTTTATAACTTTTTCTGGCTTTAGAAACTTGTGTGCTGGTAATGTTAGATATTATTTTATTTTGAAAGCAACTTTGTTTGCTGTCATGTTTGTTCAAATACAACATAAGTTTAAAGACCAATAAAAATGTATGTTTTTATAGCCACTGCTGTAATATTTCTATAGTTCAAATAGGTACTTTTGTTGATGCAAAATGTGAGTAGAAATCCGTTTGCGAAGCGTGTGTCAAAGCATCATTGTGTAAATTTCCTTTTTGAACATTAATTGTTGTGGATTTTGGGAAGCTCACAAGGGCTCACATAAAATCTAACATTGTTTAGTTATTTATGCTCCAAGTGCGGAAAGTAGGTGATTTACGACGAGTGGCATTTTAATTTTTTTTTTTAATGTCGACACGATTCGGAATTAATCATCTTACGCACGTGTATCATACAACATTTGACTATGCATTGTGCGAGAAAAAAAAAAAAAAAAACTAAATCAAGATTAATTAATAACGCTTTTAATGAAATATGAGTTTTATTTTGCCTTTTATAAATTATGTGATGATGATGACAGCACGCAACATTGTGTGATCTGAAAAATAAAAATCACTAGTGTGAAGAAGCGGAATTTTCCGCACAATTTGGCTGCTTGAAAAACGCAATTTTCGAGCACATGCATTGTAAATAAATAAACAAAATTATTTACTGCCAGTCACCTCAAGATAAGATACCTACTATAAAAACAAATGACTGCTGCTTTTGACGTTAAATAGACGAGAATAAAAAACTTCTCGTCATAAAAGTTTATAATACTAAAAGTTAGAAACTTTATTACTTAGAGGTACTCACGAAACTTTTTAAAATTCTGTGCTTTAAAGTAATCCGGATCATTTAAAATTTATATGTGATGACGTAAAAATGCTTTATGATAAAATTTTAATAAACATATTTCACATAGAACGTTTAAGTTCAAAATAATAGATTTACCCTGTGTTTGCGGAACTAACCTTAACGCCGACCTGTGAGGCCGTGTTTGACATGTTTGACAACCTTTACTGAAACATGGGGCCTCCCCATAAATCACTACGGCGAACAACTAAGGGATCATGCCATAATTACCATACTGTTGTTAGGGGAATCAGCGATCGCTGTCACTTTAATTTATTCATGCACTAATGGCTACTGTTGTTCATCAACATTAATGTTATGTTTATGACTAAAGTGTCAAGTTTGAAGTTTTCAATTTTCGTAGCACTGCGTAGCATAGAGCTACAACAGGCGTAGCTATGCTGCAGCATCTGCTACGCTTAAAGACAGATTGTATTTTTGTACTTTGTACTTTAAATAAATTAATCCATAACTTAAACAAATCAGGCTAACCTAACTCAAGGCAAACCTACACACCCTCATCCATATCTACACTCACCCTTACACACCTACACTCACCCCAACAACACACACCCGGCACATAAATAGCTACTACCTTTTCCTTGATATTAATGAATTTAAACCCCTTTTACTATCTTCCCCTGTTTCTTATCCTCAAAATTAATTGTGTTAGTCTAGTTGTTTTTTTTTGCAAACCTGGACATCACTAAATTTTAAGTAACTATTATAACACCCATAATAGTATACAAATGGACGGTTTTTTTCCTAGATGAGGGTCATTGATCAATATTTTGTACCAGGCTATTTCCACGTTTAACTAAGTGTCACCCTATATCTGTGTACTTTTTACGTCAAATAAATATATGAAAATATTAAATCACCGTACAGGATTTACGATTCCATAGGCATCCTGATTGCCATTAGCTACACATAATAATTTTTGTTTATAGGAAATAGGCTTATAATTTTTCCATAAAAACTCTCAGGGAAATATAGGGAGGTGTAAAATCCATACCTTAGACCACTTGGTTGAATAATTTTTTTTTTCAATATTTTCGTTTGTGCATGTGTATACTGGGTGGGAGTGGGTAGGTATGTGAAAACTTATTTTAACAAAGTAGGTGGTCCCTTGTTTCCTTCACTCTCAAAAAAAACTGTCAAAATAAGTCCCTCAATCCATGACAAGGGAATCACAGATGGACCGGAACGTTCAACACAATAGGAGCTACCATCTATTCCATTCCATTGAATGATTGGAAAACTTTCTAGTGTCCTACATATCAGATTCATTATGAGTTTTTCCATAGGGTAGTTGTTTAAATCGTGGCAAACTGTCTTGGGTAGGTATAGACTGTCGGTTGTATATGCTTTCAAGTAGGTTTAGAAAGGCTCTCTTCGCTAAAATCAGCATTCTTGCAATAGTACCTTTGTAAGTATTTCTGGAGCAATTACCGCGTTTTCCTGTTTTGTGTTACTCTGTACATTGGAGTTCATACACGGGCAGGAGGTAGCTAAATGACGTGTAACGAACAAGGTAAATGTTTCAGGGTAGTGACGTAACTACCTCGTTAAGACTATGGGGTTCCTAGTTTACAAACTAAAATAGACACATGTTTGCTACGTCTGCTTTGGGAGTCCAGGAAATGGCAACAGTTTGGCGCATTTCTAGTCGTCTCGCATTCTACACTGCTATAAGGAGATTTTGGCGCTCGTACGATGTCGAAGGGGGGCGCTATTGGTAACTTGTGAATTTTTTTACACACAAAAAAAAAAAAAAGAGCGGCTTTAGTTCCGATTTTGATCACGTGCCAAAAGAACCTTGTAACGCTACGAGTATTGTGTGACAACTTCTACTTCATAATATGTACAAAAGTAATCTGTGACTATTAAAGCTATATCATTCATATTCTCATATGATTTTTTGGCCAAATCACCCAGGTACCGTAGGGCTTGACACAAGAACTTCTGATCAAACATTTCCGGAGTGCCATTGTGACAAAGGTAGGTACCAACAAACATAGTGAAACGTAAATTCGCGCAAAGCAAAGACAGTAACTTTGAAACTGGTCTTAAATAAATAAGGACTTTCAAAGAAGTAAGACATCTAATAATACTAAGAACGAACTTCCTACTGAAAGAAAATGTAGGTGAGTATATTTTCAGATGAAGTTAAAAGATCTTAGTTCTGAAAGCCGAGACATAAGAAAACTTTATATATTTTTACTGCGTGATTTAAACAGACCAGTTATTATCTCGTGACTGCACTGGTAGTGGTACTAGCATGGGAAGTAGTTTTCAGACAAGCCTTTCACAGAACACTGATAGATATGGATATGTCTAATTGCACATGCATAATTCAGTTGTCTGACTCATTTTTTACGCCTGTGTTTAATTTTAAATTATCCATATCTATACTTACATATTATAACTTAAATTCGCTTGTTTGACTGTGTGACCGCGTTGGTCTTCTAAACTACGCAACGGATTTTACATATAATACACACACACAAACACTTAAACACATACATTAATATTAAACTTTCATATAATAAAGAAATCTAGTTTTTTTACAATTCGTCAAACCCGTACGAAGCCGTTAATTTGATGAAAAAAAAAAATCTCTCAAAGCGATCTCAAGGTTTCAAAATTCTATCTGTTTTCGCATAGCTTCTAAAGCCTCCAAGAATTTTCGGATAAGAATAAAAACTCAACATACCTGGTCCATACCTCTTTTGTTTTGAACCTAATTTATGGAAATAATTTATGATCTGCGACCCTTCAGTTTGACTTTGGTTGCACTTCAGTTAAACGTCGCTTTATTTTTGTAAAATTATTTTTGTATTTAATAAACTGTTATATTTTATGGAAAGCATTTATTGTATTTGATAAACAAATATAATCGGAACAATGGTGAGATTTAGGTGCGACTTGATTATTTTCTTAATTGATCTGATTTTGAATCCGAACATCTGAATATAATTTCCATTGATACATGGATTTCTTATTACTTCTATACCCTAAACTTAAAGGAATTTTGGCCTAATAGCGCAAATAATATGCTTTGAAAATCAACAAAAACAGGACACGCTTTAAACTCATCAAAATTATGGTAAAAAACTAAGTTAGTTCCTAGTTGGTTCCTTGCAGAAGGGATTGCCATTGCCTCTTTTCAACAGTCGCAAGTCACAAAGAGCAGCGCGGACGTGGGTAACAACTGTGTATGAGCAAAAATACAGTTTTCCAAACCTCTTCATATTTTTTTTTTGTTTGCAATTATTGTCCCACTGCTGGGTAAAGGCCTCCCTACTCTCGTTCCATTCTCAACGTAAAATAGTTATGAAATTCGTCTTTTTAGGAGGACTTGCATTGTGAATTAACTCAACTGGTTGCATACGGAAAATCCTCTTTTATACATACTAAGAATAAATAAATGTACTAAACAAAAATTAAACTCCGGATTAATTAATTCGGGTAAAACAGGCGTAATGTATGTTATGTGTTATGATTCTAATGACAATGTATTATTTTTCAGCGTTTTACTAATGTCAGCATTCTGTCTCGGAATATGTATGTTTGCATCCGGTTAGTATGTATACGTCCCCTATGAATGTCTCAATTCACTATTTTTGAACAATTTAGGGTAAAGTCAGAAAAAATAATTGTTAAGCAAATTAACTACTATAAGTTTGACCGAGACAGCTATACCGCGCCTTCAGTATGTGCGCGGCGAGACGGGGGCAGTGCAGGCTGCTTATTCGTCAACGCTCACGGGCGGCGTCCCGCCACTCATTCGTCAACGCTGCCTCGGTCAAACTATAACTTAATCTGTCCGGATATTAAAATCACTGGTCTTTCTTTGATAGTTGTAGGAAAAGGCTATAGCACGGAAAATTTTCGTAAGGTGTCAATTTGCTTAACAGTTCATTTTCCTGACCGAAAAAAGCGAGTGGCTAATAATTCCTTAATATTGCAGGCCTGGTGTGCATGCTCCGAGGTTTGGATTTGTACCAAAAGGAGGAGGCGCATAATGCAATACTGCGGTTACTAATAGGCTCTGTGTTACTAGTGTTTGGACCTGTTATTATAGGTTTGTCAATGATTGTTTTACGTTTAATATATACTTAGCAGAACTGATAAAATATAAAACTACAAATAGAAAATTAAAAGTGCTAACCAAAGTCGACCAAATCAATTGGATGTGTTTTTTTTTGCGTCGTTGTTCTAAGCTGAAACTTTCTGGTCTATATACTTAGCTATTTCATAACTATAATAGGGTTCTAATCTTACCATGATGTGGCAAAAAATCAGCTGTATACTCTAGGTGGAATCTACAGTCTTTAGGGCTTCTGAATAAGTGGTTATGTGTTAATCTGATTGCCATGACAAACAGTTTAACATACTTTCTAATGGGCTGATCATAGCAAGCGCAACTTCAGAGCCTTATTTCTTCGTTGTGTGGCAAAATACGGGCATTCATATAACACCCAGTTATTTTAACGGAGGCCTATATCCAGAAAGGATTGATCCCTGTGTTGCTAGATAAAAAACATCCTAAAATGATAAATACTTGTTGTTACTGACATACAGCCTCGTTGCCCAGCTGTGGAGGACTGTCTTCAACGTCCGTGCGCATCTGGTAATCAAGAATGTCGGTCGCGGAAGAGACCAGCACCTCAGTTGCGCCAACGATCGCAAAACGCAGCACCTCCAAGATTGCGTCGGCGCCGCGTTTAGACGTGAAAACCTTCTCCTATTGAGAGCAGATTCTTTTGCCAAACATCTACTAGTGTCCACTGATAGGTGAATAAATTGTTGTTATCTTTATTTATTGAAGTTTTTGTTAGATTTTTGGGGATTTTTTTATACTGGCCTTTAGTTACCAAAACTTATGGGTGGCATAACGGAAGCGAACTGTCTTCAGCGAAAGAAACCCTGACATCTGCTCCAAAGGTCTTAAAAGCACTGTCTTTATTTTAATTTTTACCAGAATATACTCCCGAACTAAATATCTACACACACCTACATACATACATAAACTCAAGCCTTCTTCCCATAGGGCAGAGGCAGAAGCAACCTACTACGATCCTTACTTACCTTTTTCGGTCATACATCTGGGCATACACGCACGCCAGTTACGAGTTACGCACCTGACCATAAAATATCGAATTAAGGTAAAAATAAGACAAACATAAAAATTAGCAGTGATAGCCACCTTAAGGCGGCCATCACACCTGCGCCGTGAAACCATAGCAGCGAAACCAGTGCAGTAGTTCCAGCATGACTTGTCCGTTGTACGACAAGCGAAACTGACTAGCGTACAGATTTGATTCTGATTGTCTTTTCCGCGTGATTTTGCCGATCTGCTCGGAAGTCTGTTACACCTCCGCGCTCAGCCCGCCATTTGGTTGCGGTGCCGCATTTTTTTCCCACATAAGCGAAACAATTTTTTTTTGTAAAAATGGGTGTTGATTTTATGGAATCTTTATTAAAACAAGAGGTCCAAGGTACTAAGTCGGAAGGTGTCGACATTTTGCACCGATTGCTACAATTCATGCATGATGCTCCGCTACTCGAATCGTGACATAATGAACAGTCCGCGCGCGACTGCTAGTCACCGCCTGAGGTATGTATGTGAGCGGTGAGAGGGAAGGGCGCCAGTGACAAAATTGACAGACTGAGTTAGCTTGTCCTTTGTCTACCGCCCCCGTCTCACCGCTCATACCTCAGGCGGTGACTAGCAGTCGCACGCAGACTATAGTAATGTTTCACAGCGGAATACGTTAAGCGATTTCGCATGATTATTTTCAATCAATCACGAAAAATAAAACGATTTCGGTGAATTATAGCAGATAAAAAATGTGTCTGCATTCATTCATCGGATACAAATCTACCTATAATTTTGGAAATACTCGTATCGTACTTATCACTAATTTAGTATGGCTGCTTGAATAATTTACCTATTAAATGCCAAAAACAGCTGTAGATTCCGTTTGTACGACTAATTGGTACCATCGATTGGACTTACATTCGTTTGGATCATGGACATATATAAAATGGTACTCTATGAATCTGTAATAGTATGTAGATCGATATTTTTGGAAGTTATCTCAGTATGATGTACACGGAGTACCTATTTTATCATTTGGCAAGCCGTCTGCCCGATGGGATTTAGGATTTAAGCAAAAATGAAGAACTTCCAAGCAAACTATCATCCACTAATTTAACTCATTTAGGGAATGAATTTTAAAAATCCTTCATTAGTGTTCACTTTCGCGATAAAAGGAACCCTTGTGCAAAATGTGATGCTTCAAGACCCAACGGCTTTTAGCTATGCGTTGTCTAACAGTGAATAAATGAACGAATTTAAGATTTTAATTATAATTAGAAGATAATTACAGGCACCTACATTTCAATTGAAGCACTAGTTATCTAACAGCATGAAAAAGATAGTTTAACTATAGGAAAAAAACAAAAGAGCATTGAAAAAATGGCTTATTTTAAAAACCCTTTTTACGGTTCCGTAGTCCCTTATAGTTTCGCCATGTCCGTCTGTCTGACTGTCCCCGGCTTAGCGCAGAGACTGTTAGTACTAGAAAGCTGTAATTTGGCATGAGTATACAAAGTCATTACACAGTACACAGTAATTACGCCGACAAAGTGGTAAAATAAAATCATGATAAAAAATGTTTTTAGGGTCCAAAAAAGAAAAACCCCACTTTATGTGTAGGGGAGGTCCCTCCCCCCTCCAAAGCAGTAGTATATATACATGTCTTTTAACTACAATGTTAAGTTTGTTCTTGGGATAAATTCATCCCAGCTACACACTTGGCCTGTTTTTTTAACTTTTATTATAAAATGAGTAGTGTCAAATCATCGCGTTTTTGTGTCTGTCTCCTGATCTTATCAAAACGAGTTTTTAATTTAGTTGAAAAGACTGTGAGCTGTACTCACATTCAGCGTTTTGTTGTTCCTAGTCATCTTGTTCATGATCAGCCTACAAATAGAAACTCATATGACCTGCAATGTTATTCAAACAATCAATCTGCCTAGCCTTTTCCCAACTATGTCGGCTTTCAATCTAACCGGATGTAGCTGACTACCAGTATTTTACATGGAGAGACTGCCTATCTGACCACCACAACCCAGTTATTGGGTACCATGATACTCCTGGGTAACTTCTGACGACACGTTATATACGACTGTCAAAGATCCAAGAATAGTGACAGACAATGTTATTCAATAATATAAATTCATTTATAACCTTTCCTAAGTAATATCAATAGACCTTTGAAGATATTTCATATTTTACATGGAGCATAAGTTTTTTTTTTTTGCTCTTCTAAGATTTCTCTCTTATATTTTCTATGATATTTTTACATAGTTCAAAACAGATACGCCATAAACGTATTAGCGTCATAGCAACGACTCGTTTGATCTAACAACGAATAAGAATAAGATTCTTGGAAAGACATCAAACATAGAGTTTATGTGTTCTCACCACAGAGTGAAAAAAAAACAGGTTTTCACCTAACATAACATCACGCCCCGAAGGGTTAGGCAGAGGTGTACCTTTAGTACACCCACATTTCGCCAGTTATGTTTTAGTCCCATGCAAAATGGGGCGAGCCTATTGCCACTAACTGGGCACAAATCCAGACTCTGGGCTGCTACTGAGAAATTCCAGATGGAAAAACCCATTAACACTTAGCCCGACCTAGGAATCGAACCCAGGACCCCCTGCTCAACAGTGGAATTTGCGACCACTAGACCAACTAGGCCGTTGAGAGAGGGGCGGGTTGGGGGAGGTTTTCCCCTATTTATAATATATGGGTTCATGTACTTTCTTGAATAGTGAAGAGAGAACAACAACGGAAATAGTCTAGAGCTTGTTTTTTAATTTCCATAGTTATACATATGAAAGCCTTTGTTTCCACAATACAAAATAAATCAATAACGTTTCGCGGCAATCAGGGATACTAAATCAAGAGGACAAGAGATATCAGTCTAATCGATCGTCAATGTGGGGTTGACGTATTTGTAAGTACAGTTAACAAAAGAAATAAGTTGTACGCAGGGAACAAAAAGTTTTTTTACGTTGTTCTCTGAGTTTTCCATAAATACGTAAGTTGTTTTATATAAAGCAAAAATATTGTGTAAAGTGCTCGCGTAAGGCACCTAAGCAACCTATAGATATTTATTTCTAGCCAGTTCTCCTAACTCTTTTATTATCTGTACATAATAATATATCTCCGAATTTGATATCAGACGTGGAAGTGGCAGCATTATGTGAATATGTGTGGTTTCCGAATTCTAATGGCATCATTTCATATTTTCTGCTCCTAGATAACAAACACACATTCACATTAGGGCTGCGTTTATGCTACGAAATATTCACCACGCAACAGCTCCGCTTTGTACGGAGGTGTTTACTAGTTAAAGCTTTAAATATACAGATCTGTAATTTGGACTAAAGTATATTAGTAGCCTTGCATGCATTGAGCCATAACAACTTCTGATTGGTGATGATATTCAAGCCTACATAATTTTGTACAAGTGTATAACGTATTACGTGCTTTTGTACGTGCATACGTGCTGTATGTCTGTCTGCTGTCATAAAAACCGATCCTACTGAAACAGATTTTGAATTCTGTATGGATTTACTTACGTGCATTGTTTTCTTCTGAAATAACGCTGAAGTGTGTTTCGCAAGCAAAGCTGCTAATACTTGAGGGGCAATTCCCGTATTTTTAAGAACTTTCGTACTTGCATCTCTTCGCAATCTGTCAAAAATACAATCAATTTACCAGTATTTTTGACAAGTTTGACAGATTGCGACTTGAATGTGAACGGTTTTTTAAGTATGAGAATTGGCCTTCTGGTTGTCAGCGCCGGGCTTCTTATATTTTCCAGGCACTCAAAGATCATTGTCTTCTCCAAAGGCGTGCATTTCCAACCAACGCGGTCGCTTCGTAGATATATCGAGTCTACTGTCACTGCAACTTGCTCACTGTGTTTCTACCTAATAACAATACCAAATACCTACATAAGAATTAGTGTACCTACTAACCAACCATTAGATACTGGTATCTATACCTAAGTAGATAAGTATTATATTTACCGCTTCACGATAAATAAAATCATAAATCCGTAGCTGAAATGTGTGCAAGGTCTGACAAACGATTATTGCTGTTCTAAATCTTGGAACGGGATATCGCTCTGACTTTAGATTTTAGAACATTTTGCTGACGTTATTGTGAAGGTAATACTTTTAGGATTCTTACGGTATTTCAGCTTTCGTAAAAAGATGGGTCTCTCCCTCTCACAGAGTGAGGCCTGTAGTGGCCCAGCAGTGAGAACGCTATATGCTGGTTGATAGCTTCGGTCATTTAATTTTAATAAAAATGTAATTCTTTTAATAAATTGTTGAACGCCGTTAACGGTAAAACAAGACATATCAGTCAACCTGCCCAGCCTTTTCCCAACTATGTTGGGTTCGGCTTTTAGTGTAACCGGATGCAGCTGAATACCAATATTTTAAATGGAGCGACTGCCTATCTTACCTCCGCAACCCAGTTACTGGGTAGCACGGTACCCCTTTATAAGACTGGTTGTCAGACTTTTTGGGCAAAAACGTAGAGATATCAGTACCTATTTTATTTACAACACCTTTTTTACACTTATACACTGTAACTGCAAATCAATTTTGAGTCTTAAGACCTAGGCCAATATTTTTTGATATTCGGATAGCTCATGACCTGAATGAGCTGATGATGTTAAAGAATAAGAATTAAAAATCTCGACTAATTAAAAAGTTTTGCAACAACGCGACATCTTACGGCTATTCTGGTGTTTAACAAATAAAAACTTTTACTTTGGATTATGCTAAGATGATTGGTCCAATCGTGTATATACAGCAACGTCTAACAGCGCAGGGTACGTTGATTGTCGTGATTTAGGGGGCGACCATGTTGTGACAAACCTGGCAAATCTAGACTCCGGTATACTATTACCAAGAAATTCCTAACGGAAAAACCTTATGGCATTTTTCTCAACCTGATAGAACCCATGAATCCGGGCTTAGCAGTCACGCAATACACCAACAAAGCAGTCATTATCATTATCACTGGGGGTGTACAATCATATTTCATTACATAATTTTCAATTCGTGATCAGTACTTTTTCGAAGATAATTGTTTAGGGCAGATGTTAGTTTTGCGCTCTCTTCCAATGGTTTCTAAAAACGGGATTTCATATCAAGTTACTTAATAATAAACATGCAAATACATGTAACACATCGTTGTAACAGAATCCTGTTACGCCACCTACGACGACCTTTGATTATTCAGCGAAGAGTTAAATTAAATTTACATATAGATAAAAGTTTATTCATCGTAGAGACACACTAACGTATCTAGTAAATTTTCTACTCTCATATTATTGATAGGTACTGTAAGTACTTACCTACCTATTTATTATATGTTGTTCGACCTTGAAATTAAACGAAGAAAAATAGCTTTCAACGTTTTAGTAAAGAATGTGTGCAGAACGGAAAATACAGAGTGTTAGGGACATCGACGCACACCCTTTTACCATGGATTCTGGACTTAACGCGTTGAAATTATTAATCGACTTAATAAAATAAAATAAAATGCTGTGCCATACATTTCAACCGCGTAGGTATTGCAGTTTTGTAGGAAACAGCATTTTTTTTTTCTTCAACCGTTCGGCTATTACCGATTTATTTTTTTGTTTTTTATCCCGGTTGGTTGTTGAATATAGGTAGGATATTTTTTTATTTTAGTCCGAAACTACTTACGATACGGGATGTTCTAGAAACCCCCACCCAAAGATTTTAATCATGAGTTAGAAAAGCTAAATAAGTCCAGCTATGTACATTTCTGTGAAAAAGTCCTATTCAAAAGGTTAAAATTCCTGTGAACTCCATAATGTTTTTATGTTCCGAATACGCTCCATGATACTTACTATATTGTAGTTGTATATACACGTTTAAAAAATTAAAAAGACTTACCTAAATTGCAATTTTCGCCAAAAAGAGAAAATCTGTTTGAATGAAAATACTATTAGCAAAGTTTACATTTTATAAAATTGTATGAAAGCAAAATCCTGAGGACTTTTACACATTTTAATAAGACTTCAATGCAATTTGTTTAGTTAAAGCCTTACATTTTTCTTTTTTCTTATAAAAATGTTGATTTTACACAATTTTTGCGAGAAAACATCTCAAAGTGACGCTTTTTAATAGAAACATGATTATGCAAATGTTTTTGCTTGTATAATGAAAAATGCACAAGCGTCGCAGTCTAAAAATGGATGGCCAATTAAAATGTTAAATAGTGAAGCCCAAAGATTCCGCGTAATATTTTGTAGTCAAGTTTAAGGTTTCTTTGAATAGATACTTACGTCGCCGTCGTCGTGTCGTCGTGAGCGACATTAGGTTGTAGGCTCTTTCGAATTTGTCATACTTCATTATATGAAATATTAAATGTTTCAAAGTCTATTTTTTTTCAAAATATGACATCACCATGAGATTCTTGTTAAAAGACACTTTTGTCTGTACAATAAAATTATCAGTTACTTTTATGGTTTAAAAATAAACTACATTTGTTATTTTAACCCACGACAAAATCACACGTGGTTGTCTTCTTGTATCGTGTTTCACAAGTTATGTAGCTACATGCTAAAAATATTCCCAATTAGTCGAAATAAATACACTTGATTATTTTGTCTCTGAGGTCCCTCTAACAAAAGAGACAAAATAAAGTTACGACAAAAATAATTTACTTATTCCCCAAAAATAAATGTTATATTGTTCACAGAAACATGGCAAACTTGACTAATTAATAACAATTCTTGTACAAGTACAACTAAACAATTTTGCCGTAAGCTTTTAACATCTTTATGGTGATTATAGAAAAAATAATATATTTCTCGGTAATTTGATTTTACCTCTATATAAGCCGGTTCTCCGGATTAGATTTATCCTCCTTCAAAACCAAGACATCTGCGAAGTCTTTGACAATTACACAAATCTACATCAAAAGGAAACTACAGGTATCGTAGACGACACCGTAACAAAGAACCTTAATTATTCTTAATAAAATATCATTTTCCGTATAAATCTTAACACGACTGGAATTAGTTTGAGGACTTTAAATTGGGTTTTTTGTGAAATCGTGAAGTAACGTTACTAGAGATAGATACCATTCATTTTTTACACGGTGTAACATCGAGACACAAACTATTACCATGAATTCAGCAGATTTTACCATCCAGCATAGACATTTTTCGTCGATTAATAAGAAATCAACAGTTTCATAGAAAAGTGTAAACCCTATCCTGTAACCATGATAACAGTATGCACGTCGATATCCTTTACACCCTGTATTTTGAATCCGGGTGATAAATAAAAGTATTAGCGAAAGTTTTGTTGTGAAACAAACCGAAAATTAGTTATCTAGACCAGTTAGATAGGTACCTAGCAGTTTTACTAAAGAATAAAATAACAAACGACTCAAAAATGAAATCTCAAACACACTTCAAATTCAGAGAAACAAAGTCAGAGAAACGGCAACAATTTCGTTAAATGCATGAATGACACAGACAATACCCCGCATTACAGAGCATAAAGAATTTAACATTTAAACTGCTCGAAGCCCAAAGAGGCTTTGTTAGTCCCTGTTAGTCCATATTCACTCCGGTACGAAAGGTAATTAAATAATTTCTCCAACAAAAAGCCCTCTCAGGTCGTGGCACTCTTGAACAAGTTAAATTTTCATACAGACTTGTAAAGTGACCTGTACATTACGAGACCTGTCTCTGAGTTGGGGGAGAATTGAATGTGAATGGTCTTACGTGCATTGAAAGTTTTTAATTAGAATCTATTTAATTATAGAATTATTGTACAGGCAAGTGAATGGTATCTTGTTCTGTGACTGACTGACTATACTTTAATGACTGACCAGCCAAGTGCGTGTCGGACCACGCACAATGAAGGGTTCCGAATTTATTCCAAGAACAAACTTAACTTTGTAGTTGCGATAATGTTCTCCCATACATCGATAATCGATATACGTCGCGGTGAATTCTAAAACTGCAAATGTAAGTTTGTAATCTTAAAAAAATGTTTTTTATGTGATAGAACTACAAATTAACGATTTTCGGACTTGTTCCTTTACTTGTGCTGTAAGACCTTACTTCTTGCCAAATTTCATGATTCCAGATCAACGGGAAGCACCCTATACGTTTTGATTTATTTGCGAATATAAAAACTATGTCACATAAATGACCGTATTTTTTTATTGCGTGAATTTAGAAGTTTACCTTTTTTTTTAGAGCTCCAAGAGATCGTAGATATTAATTTTAACTTGATACTTCCACGCATTCCTGAAGGAAAGGTTTTTGACAAACAGACAAACGGACAACAAAGTGATCCCAGGCGTGAATAACACAGAGAAAGCGTAAGGCACAGGCGCCCCGCAGGCGTGGAACGGATAAGGCACGGACGCGATTTAAATTATATAGAAGAAGAGACATTACGATGCGTCATTATACAGGCTGACTTTGTTGCGATAGCATGTCTTCCTCTCCACATGGTCATAATCATTCAGGGTGCTCGAGTAGCTTTGACGTTTCAGTGCATACACGCCGCTTGAGTTTCAACCGTTTCAAGACACGTCGACTACGTACATTTTGTATGAAAACTTTTTGAAACGGCATCATGCCTGCGCCACGCCTTCACCACGCCGCGCCGTTTCTGTATAATTCACGCCTTACAAGGGTACCGTTTTTTCTTTTTGAGTTACGGAACCCAAAAAATTATAAATGTGATCAAATGTGCAGGTGCACTAATTACGTCTACCACTCAGTGGGTCTATTGCAGGATTGAAGTTTGTTCGCGAATGAGGCTGACGGTAGCGTAGCAATGAGATGTTAACTTATGTTTTTAAGTAATATATAACTTTCAGAAACTGAAAATACCTTAAAATTGGCTCTACGTGTGTTTATCCAGTAAATACTATTAAATTAGCAATATTTGTATTTATATTCGTAATCATAAATGAGCATGAGGTCTTGGGTTTGATTCCCCGGTCAGGCAAAGTGTTATTGGCCTTTTTCCGTCAGGAATTTCTCAGCAGCAGCCCGGAATCTGGATTTGTGCCCGGTTGATGGCCATAGGCTCGCCCGCTGGGACTTAAACATAACTGGCGAAATGTTGTACTAAGGTAAACACCTCAGCCTTACCGTTGCGGGATGACAGGCGTGATTTGATGTTATATTTTGTAATCACGTTCTCGAAAACGGCTTAAACGATTTCGATGAAAGTTGCAATATACGGGGGCGAAAAATCGATCTAGCTAGGTCTCATTTCTGTGAAAATCCGTTTTCTGTACTTTTACCCGGGCAGAGGTCGGTCGACTAAGTACTAATTCTCATGTAGCACCCTTATCTACACAGTTTTTCTGAACAGGAAAATTTGTTTCATATCTTAATTAAACGCGGGATAGAAACCTATTACATGATGTAAGCTTCTTACAACCCTTCATTATTATGTTATTGTCCACTATTTTAAACATTTATTTTGTTCTCGTTAATTTAGATATCATTAAACACTTTGGAAAGGCCTTCTTTATTCATATATCTATCCATTATTTTTTTAGACCCGACTGCGAAAAAGGCTTATTATAATGAACTAAAGCAACACAATGTAAATGAAATGTGACTCAAAATAGTAGGTACCTTACTAAGGTCGGGATTTACTCCACAATGGGTATTTGAAGTTATACAAGGCGAACCCTGGCGTTAGCAGGGATTTATAACGCCAGGCGTGTACCTAGTGCCTTCCTCCAAGAATAGGCCCATTTCTCCCTAAAGGCTTGTTGGGCTTACAGGAGTATTCATTCAGACTGAATAATAACAGACTCAAGTAAAACAGCGCTGATATTAACAATCATCATCATCATTTATCATTTCAGCCAAAAGACATCCACTGCTGGACATAGGCCTCCCCAAGCACCGCCACTTCGATCGGTTCTGTACTTCTCGCATTCAGCGGATTCCTGCGGCCTTCTTCAGGTCATCGGTCCACTTAGTGGGGTCCATCCAATGCTACGTCTTCCGATACGCGGGCCAACCTGAACCTTTCTACGAAAAAATACAGGAAGAAAAGCGGAAAAATCTGTTAACTAAATAAATAAAACACATCCAAGACTTATTTTCCTTGTTTTGAAGTCGTTGAAAAATAGAACAATGTTCCGTTTACCTATTTAATTTTATACACACTAATCAGCACGTATACGCTGTAAAGATCTCCGTGAAAACTTAGGTGAAGTGAGCTTGAAGTGAACTGTCATCCCACCAGCCGATTTATTCTGTAACAATGTCACCGTGAAAACTTAGATGAAGTGAACTTGAAGTGATCTGTCAATAGTGTCAATTCCTATCATCAGATGGACATGACAGCTCACTTCACCTACATTTTCACGGTGAGATTTTAACAGAATAGACGCGCTGATGCTATGGATTGACACTATTGACAGCTCACTTCATCTAAATGTCTCGGTGAGATTTAAACAGAATATCACTACAGCTGTAGGCGTTGTCAAAGAAACAACTAGAGTTACTAATGCTAGTAGGTAGTACATTATCCCAGCTCTAAGTTCATGAGAAAATGCCCGTGTGTGTCATTTCGTAAGCCCCATTTAATTATTCTATTACGCGATGCGACTAACTCCCTCAGAAAGGACTAACTCAGAGCTACTAAGTACATTTCAGATGCATTTCAGGACTAAAACATTACACACTCGAGCTCACTTTTTAATTTCGTTTACTTAACGCGTTTATCCTTGAGTTAAGAACTGTCTGATTTCGTCTGAGTCTGTTGAAAAGTTTTACGCTCTTCGGTATTTTGAGGGGTTTTAAATTAAAATCCAAATATTTTTCTATAACTATTTATGTTTCGGTTTAAACAATATTATTCTCGTAAGGAACACAAACAGTTCAGTTAACATTTGAAAAATATAAAAAATAATCATGCAGTTATAATAATGACTCCGTGAGTCGATGAAAGATAAACAGAATATTTAAAACTAGGATTCTATAGATTTTAAATTCAATTTAAAAGGTTAATTTTTTTTTTTTGTTCTAGCTCTCTTCTTTCATTTTTTTTTGTACATTTTAGTTTCTTGCATTAATAATTGCAGATGAAGTAGAATGTATGAATGTGCTGAGTTATTGCGTAAGAATTTAACCTGAACGTGTAAATAAACCCTTTATTTAAACTTTCATCTAATACTTTTGAAACAGACTCTAGGTCTAAGCGAAAATTTTAGACAATTTCAAAATGCTTCATCATTTATTATTATCAGCGTGTATTGTCCCACTTTTAAGCGAAGGCCCATTTACTCTCCATTCACTTCTGTCTATTTAATGCTTTTGAGGACGCCATTAATAAGTTGAGTAGAAACCTACTCCACTTGAGTTGTTGTATGAATGGACATAATGGGCGGTTTACTTTAACTTTCAGTATATAGTAGGCAACTGAAAACCATTTATTGGGGTATACTTATTGAATTTGTTGGAATTCAAAGCTACGATAATATTTACATACATGAGTGAGGTTCGAAACCCTTTCTTGATTTAATCATAGTCAGCGAAAAAACAAGTGAAATCTAATATTAAACCTATCTAATGCCCGGGATACACGAGGCTAGTTTTTCAAAGCTAGGATAGCAAGCTTTGTATTCCTCTGAACCTCTGTATTCTATCCTGGCTATGCACAAGGTAGTGCTGTTTACACGATGCTAGTAAATTTTAAGCCAATAAATAGCTTTTGGTACTTTCTTCGTCTACCAGACTAGGCTAGTAAACAAGCCAGGATAGTAAAATAGCTCTACCAGCTCAAAAATAGATCCCCATCATATTAAACTATTCTGGCTTGAAACGCTAGCTTACTAGCTTTCTCACTAGGTTACTATATAGCCTAGAACTGAAACTATTTCCGTATACACGAAGCCAGAGTTACTTGCTTGCTTACTAACACTAGCTTACTATACCAGCTTCAAAAACTAGCCCAAAAACTAGAAAAACTAGTTTAGAATAAGGACGAAAAATGTTTAATAAATTATTATTAATGTAGCTTTAGTAAACGTTTGAAACAAAGTACTTTTCTAGTAAAAAAATAATTAGAAAACGCAGTTTAACTTATAAAGTTGTAAGTTAAAAAAAACTAGATAATGAAAGAAATTTAGTAAAATTAAAAAACTTCGTAAGATAATTTCCAGCTTTCAACCCGTTTTTTGTACAGGCTTTCCTACCAACCAACAGTGTATTTTTATTTCGTTTTCTGATCACGTAAACAAATGACTTTACTAACATTTTGATTTTGAGAAAATTTACATTTATTCGAATTATTTTTTAATATAATTTATGCCGCGTTTGTTCATTTAAAATGACTTTAAACAATTAATTGAACCACAAACTCTTTATTTTCGTACCGTATTATTTTGTTTACCAAAATAGAAAGGTAAAGTAAACACAGTGTACAACGAGCGAGCTTCACTCTACGTTTGATTTATTCATACAGACGTGTGATAAGGTAGCCGGGCTCAGGTGTTGCACACTCAGCTTCGACAGCTGGCAGAAAAACAAGGAGCATTTATTACAAAGTTGGTCCGAAACACACTGACGGGAGAGGGTACGTAAAATTAAACTATACCCAACTTTTGTGGAAGGATACGCAAGGGACTATGTTGCGAGCGGTGGTGCCCCGGACGATCAAATTGCGACGTCTAAAAATTTGCTGCTAAAAGGTACTTTTATATTTTGACGTGTAAATAATATAGACTACTTGGAGAACCGCATGTAGTTTAGGAAGAGTTTAAGTTTTAATATCTTTTCGTCCTTAAAGAGTAGCCAAAAAAGCGGCCAACAACACGAATGATTCCGAGCCCCTTTAATTTTTAACTTTATTTATTTGATGTTATTGCAGCCGTAAGTGATGATGATGTTAGTACTCTGTGAACATTTCAAGTGTCTACTTTTATTACGGGTTAAAAGACACAGCCTTGTGTCAGATGAACGGACAGCGGAGCCTTAGTAATAGCGTCCCGTTGGCACCCTTTGGGTACGAGACCCTAAAAATGGTCTGTTCTTAAAAAACACAGAATAAATAAATGTAAACATCATTCCTGTGATAACAGAACACAGCGTCAGAAATAAAATTAAAAACGAACGACCTCAAAGCGCTCAACGAATCGCGAGGATTTCGTAAAACCTCAATTCATTTTATCGTTATCTGAATGACTCACCAAAGCTGATTAATTGGTACATCACTGAGGTTCAAAAAACGTATTACAAGGGCTTTATTGCATCCTTCGTACTAAATTAGATTGTAAACGTAGGTACAGTCAGGGAAATTCATTGTTTATCACGTTGACACACTACTCAATTTGCCGTGATAAAGCCATTTCATACAACTGTCACAGAATGACAGTTGTGATTTGAATTTGTAGTGCTACAAGGTGATGCATGGCCAAAATTAGAACTAACGCCGCCATCTTGTTTTTGAATACATTTCACAGAACAATAGGGAATATGCATGTATTTTTTTAATTATTTTATTCGATAGTTTACATCGATAAATAAATAGTTTAAAAAAAATCAACTCCAAAAATCAATTGAAAGTACAATGACAACAAATCGCAAACGGTCCTACAAAACACATTGGCTTTTTATTTTTGTCCTAGCTTTTCAAACATTTGAATTTCCCGCGGTTTTTTTGAAAGGATCTATTGGCGTGTGGCCACATCACCAATGAGGTCAATTGTAAATGTCATGAGGTCTTCGTTTTCCCCGTGCGAGATGAAAAGGTCGGTTCAGGAAGGCTATACTTATCAGGTGGGTAGAACTAGGCATTAATCAGTTATTACGTATTAAATAACAATATACCTAAAACCTACGTAGACTATTCGTTTTTCTTCAAATTCAAAGGTCGGACAGATTATTTGCATAAAATAGAGAAACCGTGATATAATATAATATACACATTGCAATAGAAAAAAAACAACATTTGCTAATGAACTTACGATAAACGAGAAAAACAAAATAACAGCAAAAAGCAAGGCCAAATAAGAAGAACAAAGTTAGGAAGGTAATCCCTGATAAAAAAGTAACATTATTTAAACGAGTTTAACAGAAATCTTCCACATCAATAACTTGTAAACTTGTTCGCACAAAACTTCACAACCCGAAGATTACGGTAATGAGGCGCGATAAGTTAGCAATCAATAATACCTACTGAGCTGATTAATGGCAACGCTGGAGCGAGGAAAACAGACTTATAACACATGAAGCGATTGTCGCGCGCTTATTAGCCACAATTCGCCAATCGGTAGGTGAAGACGCGCGGGGCAGTGTCGAGTGTTACCAGTGTTGCCTTCGCTTTTAAAACACACGTTTTGATAAAGTTATGATGTACTCGTAAAAGTGGGGAGTTGTTGATGGTTTCACGACGGACAGAACACCTGAGCTGGTTGAAATGTGGAACGCATTAAACACTGACGACGACATTACTTGCCTGTCTCTGTTTTGGCAAGTTTGCCTTGAGACAAACTTGGTTGAAAGCAGCTT
Organism: Eupsilia transversa; assembly: GCA_914767815.1. NCBI lineage: Eukaryota > Metazoa > Arthropoda > Insecta > Lepidoptera > Noctuidae > Eupsilia > Eupsilia transversa. The sequence goes on from OU611880.1 coordinate 9,156,980, forward strand.
CTTTAGGAACAAATTGTATACCTATATTATGTTCTAGTCGTGTTGCTAAAGTTAAGCCTAATTTACACGGTGCAATTTAATTGCCTGTGGCATACTATAACTTGAGCAACAATAAAAGTTGCACCGTCTAACCCGTGTTAAAACGATGTACCTACGTCATTTGTTACTTGTATGTATGCCGATACGATTGTGTAATTGAAAATAATATTTATTTTCACAAAAAACAAGAATGAATTGTGTTTGGAGCCTCTTTTAGGCAAACAATGCCCGTGTGAAGATTCCGCTATTCCATAACTTAGATTTACATTTAAATATAACATATTTTTATTTTTTACACAAATATCTTGAGTATGAATCATGTGGTAAGAAGCGTAGTTTATATTATTTAGTTTGGTATGGTGTGTATGTGAGATGTAGTGAGGTTTGGGGTTATGTGATGTGGTGCGGTGTGTGGTGTGGTGTGGTGTTGCGTGAGGTGTGTATCGGTGTGTGGTTATATTACTCACTAGCTGCTGCCCGCGGCTTCGCCCGCGTGAGTGTCGGAAATTACCCCATACATCCCCATGGGTTTTAAGTATAAATATTGAGTTTCGAGTTAATTGGACAGCGCGTTAAAATTCTTCCATACAAACACTGACACCCCCCAATCCCCCTTTAGGGGGTAATTTAGACGAAGGAGGAGGCGGAGCGCGTGAGGGAGAGGCAAAGTTCGCGCCCTCACGCGCCTAGCCGCCGTAGGAGACGCCCTGGGCGTCGGGACTCCTTGGAGGATTCCCGGCCACCGTAGGCGCGGGCTTGCGGGCGGTGAGCAATGGGTAGCTCGCCCCCGATAAGGAACAGGCCCGGGTCGACGGCGCGTCGTGTTCCACGCGCGCCTCAAAGAGATGTCAGCAAAACTGACGGGGTCCGCTAGGACCGTTGCCCGCCGGGGTTGCGGGTAGTCCTAAGGGGAAACCGTGGCCCCTGGCATGGCAAGGGAAGGAACACGGGTGGGTTTTAGTCGGTAAAAGTCTGACACGCCCTCCCGCTCCGCCCAGAGCGGGAGAAGTCATTGGATGATTTCCCACCCAAAAAAAAAAAAAAAAGAAAAAAAAAAAGGGGGTAATTTAGAAAAACAAAAAACTACAAACTTTATAATTTATTTAGATAACTATTCGTGCGAAGTTTCGTGTTTATGACCTCAAGGAATAAGATTTTTCATACAAACTTTCATCCCTTATTTTACCCCCTTAGGGGTTGAATTTCGAAAAATCCTGATACACGTTATTCTTAATTTTTGGGTTTAAGTATAAATATTGAGTTTCGAGTTAATCGGACAGCGCGTTAAAATTCTTCCATACAAACTTTGACACCCCCCAACCGTAGGATAGGATACTTTTCCGGGATAAAAAGTACCCAGTGTGGTGCCCAGGATATTAAAGAATAATTATACCAAGTTTCATCGTAATCGAACCGGTAGTTTTTGCGTGATACTTGAACAAACAGACAGACAGAGAGACAGACAGACAGACAGACAGACAGACAAAAAAAAATTTAATCACACTTTTGGGTTCGGTGTCGGTCTAGTAACACCCCCTGCCATTTATTTTTTTGATATTTTCAATGTACAGAATTTTCACTTCTACAGATTTATTATAAGTATAGATGATATTCCAGAAGAGCTTCCGTATCCTCATAAATAAGAGACCCATTTTGTTATAATATTTTTACAGACGTAATAGTTTCTAATGGGGCTTAAGTGTCATTTTGTCAGGCCTACGAAATTGTTAAGCTTAGAAACTTGCAGGATCAACGAAAGTTCCGATAGCTTGCCGGATTCATAGGTAAGTTTGTCTGTACACTTTATCTGACGCCAAGTGATTTGATTGGCTTATAATCATTCTGGTCAGCCAAACACATTAACTGATAACACAGTTAATCAGACTTTAAGGGTAAGTTTTGGTGGCAATAAACTCGCCTCCTATTAGATGGGACCTGGCGAGATATGGGTGATCTCCTTAATACTTCGGGGAAAACTTACTTGATGTTATGTTATGTTTGTTACTGTCAGCTGACCAGAAGATCATTGTAATGAAGGTGTTTAGGTACTCAATCAATCTGCCCAGCCTTTTCCCAACTATATTGGGGTCAACTTCCAGTCTAACCGGATGCAGCTGAATACCTACCTACCAGTATTTTACATGGAGCGATCTGCTTATCTGACTTCCACAACCCAGTAACCGGGTAATACGATATCCCTTGATAAGACTGGTTGTCAGACTTTCGGGCTTCTGACGACTCGTATCGACTGTTAAAGATACACGAAGGCGTATCTAGAGGTACCTACTCAAGGTATTATATTGATATTTCATTTTCTAACCTTCAAATCGGCTTTATGCCTTTTGTTCCGAATTAATTAGCTTTACAAGTACAACCAAGACCCGTTTCAGATTACAGTCTATAGAAACCAAAACAAAACCCCAATCATCTTTCAATAGAATACATTTTTAATTATCTGACATTTAATGCTACAAAATGGGAATTCATTTCAATGTAAAATAAATCTTATTTCTATGTTCTTGTGGCTGAAAATCCAATAAAGTTAGTGGTATCAAAACGTAATACACGTTAGGATTTCGCATTGGTATTTCCGAAAAATATGGAAACTGCATCCTCGTTGCTTCTGATTTAAATGCAAAGCCTTGAAATGGGATCGCGTCGCTGGAATCCTATCATTTATCGGGTCCCTCCATTGTTGGGAATCAAGTGTATTTGCTATTGGAAATTATGATTTCTTCTGAATCATTTATTGATATGCGATAAATCATTTCGCAGTTTTGAAGTCCTTAGTTTTATAGGGGCTGTCTTTTCTAGTCTTATTATTTTCTTTTGTACAGACTATAACACTATTGTAGGTCATTTAATCATGCCAAAGGGTAATGAAAACTTATTAAATTATTAATGAGGTAGAGCTGCACCTTTGATTCAAATACTTATGCAAAACAATACCATATTCTTTACAGTCCACCAGAATATGGCATAAGAAAGTACACGAAATAAGCTAGTTAGTATTTATGTGATTTTTCTATAAAAAATTGTCATTGAAAACACTAACAATGGAAACAATACACCAATATTTAATAGATTAGCACTATATTTATTTGTAAACATTTGTAAATTTTCAATTTATTGTAATTTAAAGCATAGCTGCCGTCTGCCAAACTCATGAATAATGTTGTTAACCGAACTTAATGCGCTCAGAATAACATTTTATTACCAGTAATGGCGGCAGTACGCGATGTGAATATTTATTGCAATTGTACAACCTGCGATTTTTCTGTTACATAAATAATAAAAAATTGTTCATAGAACCTTCGTAATTTCGAAAAATACTTTGCAATAATGAAACACTTGTCTTAATCAAATTAGTTCTTAATCACCTCGTAATTCTAAAGAAAAAAGAGTGAAATCAAGTGATTTCATGATATGAGAATACACTGAAAGACAAATCCGTTGCAATTTATTTTCCGTAGGTAATAATCATTTTATACTTCATTAGAAAAATTATCTATATTTAAAAAAAATCCTTACTAAACTTTAGGTATGTTAAAAGTCTAAATGATAAATAACAACAATTAAATCGAATGCTAAAATAAATAAATAGACATCGTTCTGTAAATGATTTCAACTATCTGTATTCATGAGTCAGTTCTGTTCAATAAATGGAAACTAATATAGTTAAACAGGCTTTTATTTGAAACATTTCAAAAAACACAGGTTCATACATATTTGTGCAGACTTATATGGCCAGCGGCTTCGCCCGCGTCAATGTCGGAAGTTTTTCGACAGAAACGTATTACCGACATAAAATGTATCCTATAACCTGGATGGTAATCCTATATTTATATAAACTATCTGTTTGCCAAATTTCACCCAAATCCGTGAGGTAAATGCGTGACATACTATCAGTAGCAATGGGATTCATTTTGTCGGTTCAACAACATTCATTGCGTTATTTACGTTGTAGAGCAGACAATTTTTTGGAACAGATGAAGCAATAGACACCTTCAAAAATGGTTCAGATTGTCATTGAAAGTGTATTACACAAGAAGGGTGCTGTTCAGCATTTTTTGCGAGATTGAGTAACAAACAAACATTAAAACATACAAAGTTTAAATTTTATTATTATTAGTAGGATAGTAGAATACCTACATACATTGATGTTTTGAATTTCCTAGCTTTTGCACTGAAACATATTTATTTTAATGGACGACAAACATTTTCCGATAAAAAGTCCTGTCGTTCAGCTATTTTAATGCTCGCATAAGTTTTATATTTGAATCTTCAATCAAAATCAATTAACTTATAACTTTAAAAAAGTTACTAATGGCGTCGATGAACGTCAAAGTGTCAATATGTCAGGAAAAAGGAACTTTAATTTCCCTTAAAAATATTTAGCAAGGACCCTGAAACATTTTCTATTCAAGTAAAGCTGGTCAAACATAAGCATTGGCAATTTAAAGACAAAAGTGGCATTCGAATTTAACAGAGCCCAGGAGTTCAATTAAAATTCAATTACCTCACCTGCTGAAAAGAAAACAAAAAGTCACAAAACGGATCCCATTTTGCAGTCAAATTCAGTCCAATGCAATTCGTGTGTAAACGCCCTGAGAGGGCAGCACATAACTCAGGCCGCCTGTGGGCAGCCTAACAAATGGCTAGCAATCTAATTGAATTATGTCACCTGGACACTAGGTACCGTCTCAATTTAAACTAATTTATAACTACACTGCACACAGATATTGCAACTGTCCGACACAATTGGATAAACGTATGTGCGTTCGTCCGTAAATCTTGGTTGTCAGGCAACTTGTCTGTGAGTCCTATTTGGGCATAAAATATTACTTACTGAAGATTAATAAGTTCGTTACTCACGTGCCAGTAAACACAGCAGATTGAAGCTCCGTTCAAACTTTGTTCGATATTTGAAACTAAGCACATAACTATAATCGGTTTCAAATAATCTGCCAATTTACATTCAAAAGACTTATTGCATCAAATACCACAAAAATATGGTCGAGGTCCAGCTTGGCGCTCGAGACGCTGAGTACTTCTCAATATCATTGACAAAAATATTCACGTAACATTTCAACTACTAAAACCTCTGCATATTCTATACCAAAAACCTGTTCATAAATGATACTTTAGAAAACAACCCCTAAACATAATGTTAAAATCCAGTTAGTGACCGGAAACCCCGTCAGGTTGAATAATGGAGTCAACGGGAAAATATCTCGAGAATATTTGTTATTCAACGGAACCCTCTGAAATGTTGAATACACGTAGTTTTGAAGCCGAAGTAACTTGCTTGTACATGATACTCCATACCCCGACTCATGACATAGTTCTTCAAGTACTTTCAGAAATGAAAAGAGGGCGGAATACTTTGCTTCGTTAGGTGGTGGCTGCTTAATTTCTCTTGATTTTCAGGAAGCAGCAAGTTTTTGAATTTTTTAGAGACAATCGCTGCAGTTTTTTGCTGATTCAAAGGCAAATTTATCAATAATTCAAAACTTTGCCGTCCGTGAAGCCGAAATTCCAGTACCTATATACCTAAAACGTATACCTATGAAGAAAGTTATAATATAATTGAATAATTGAAAAACCCAACTCTAAATAACAATCCGAAAACTTCTGGAAAATTCTCACAAAATTAGCGAAAACGAAGTTAAAAGTGTCAGCGAAATAATTAAATTAATGTACTTCTCCCATGTCAACCGTTTATGGAGTGGGAGTAACTTTAAATTACGTTTTTATTGCCTTACTTGATACCCTCGCTTTGTTACCCTGAAGTTAGGGCATGTACAAACTGAACATTCTATGACGCGCGAGCGAACGACTGCAGCATTCACGGCGCGATTTATGCGCGACAGTAACCGCGTAAATCGCGAATGTGACTGCAGCTAGTTCGTAACTTCTCATCGAGATTCCGTATTCACATGCATCTAAAGTGATTAATTCGTTGAAGCTGTTATGTTGGCAAATAATTTAATGTAATGTTTTTAGTTTCTTTGTTTTGTATTGTTAAATAATTTGCATTATATATAGAATCAAATTCTTCTAACTTAACAGACAGCTTGGGAATTTGTTGCACCTTCTTCTTCCCAGCAAAAGCGCTGGAATTGGTGAAGGGTGGGCGTTTTGGGGAACTGTCTTCTGTAATGTTGACGAAAAAGTGCTTATTCGCAGCCTAATTTGAATAAATGGGTTTTGTTTTTTGTTGGCCAAAGTAGATTGATCATACATATTATAAATTAAGGTCGCTTTTCGTGTTTGTCTGTATGACCGTGTTGTTCTTCTAAACCACGCAACAGATTTTGATTAGGTTTTCACCATAATTTACCGAATTTATTCTGGAAGGTTTATGTGTGTATTTATGTTAATATTAAAATTACATACCCATAACTAAGAAATGTCGATTTTTTGTCAAGTCCTAAACACCATACGAAGCAGGAGCGGGTCGCTAGTGTAGGTATAATCACGAAAGTACTAGTATGATTACGCCCTTACTCGACGTGCAAATATTCCCTTTTACTTCCCTCCTAATTATATTTCATTGGCCTGTTAACGCCCCTGGATTAAATAGCTATTATAAATCTGACAAAAATTTAATTGGACTCCACAAAAGGATGAAAGGCTATTAAGTGATGTTTCATTGAGAAGAGGCGAAAGTTCTGATTGACTGGCGATTGAGAGAGTTTTTACTTCTCAACTGTAAATGTGGGAGCACATTTTAGTAGCAATAAAACCTCAATAATAGAGGTTTAACGGCATTTTCAGAACGTGACACGCATCAACAAATTAGTTCAATTCTTAGGAATGGGACTCGGAAAAAAATAATATATTTTTGGTAAAATCGGATCCTCATTATACAAAACCTTACGGTTTGGCACAGTTCCAGATCTGAATAAAATTCAGATGTAGGTTTGTATCGAACTCTCATTTTCTTTCGATCAGTGAAACAATGTTTTAAATAACGAGGGAAAGTAGGTACCCACACGGAAATAGATAGATTGATTTAGTCAAGGAGATATCAGAAGCTTCAGGTTTTGTTCAGTCTTGTCTTACATTTGGTGAATTTCATTCGTTCTTCAATCTTCTGAATATAAAATGAATCAAAAGTGAAAAATGAATTCATTAGTTAACCGATCCAATGATTTTGGATTTTGGCACTCGGCATCTTTCACTCGCCTACCGATTAATCGAAAAATGAAACGAAATGAGCAGATGAACGTTTATTCATATGTAAGTAATTTAGTCAGTAACGTGTGAACGTGATGGAAATAAACAAAAATGAACATTCACTAGCGTGAATCGTCTGATATCAGCTTTAGAGAGGTAACAATTTGTTCTGTCTTGTCATCGTTATATTCTAGCAAAAACAAAAATCCAGCCAAGTGTGAGTCGGACTAGCACACAAAGGGTTCCGTACCACCGTAAATATTTATTTAGCACAAAAACGCTTAAAAAAACACGACTCGTGTAGGTACCTATGGACCCCCTTTAATTTTTAACTTAATTTTTTTATTTGTATTATTATAGCGGCAAAAAATAAACAATCTGTGAAAATTTCAACTGTCTTCCTACTACGGTTCATAAGATACAGTCCGCTGACAGACAGACGGACAGACGGACAGCAGAGGCTTAAGATTTCCATTTGGCACCCTTCGGGTACGGAACCCTAAAAAGTTTTTTAAAACGCAATACTTCAAAGTAAAGAGTTGTCGAAATATATTTAATGGTTATTTCCGAAGCTCAGACAACTTTCGAAGATGTTTACCTCAGCTTTTAAACAGCGAATAGTTTATTATTCAGAACAAAAAGTTCAATGAAAATGGTACATTGTTAATAATAATGCTTTGTTATTTTCTCTAATAATTGGAGTACATTTATGAACTGAAAGGATGGAAACTTGTTATTTTATAATGGGTTATTTAAACTAGATTCGCATAAAAAGGATCAAATTCGAGGATGTTGTTCTAGAGAAATTCGTTTTGTGTTTCTTCTACACTTAATGAATCTTCAGTAGAAGTCGTTGAGACAGTGGTTAGAAAAGAGGACGTAAGATAGTTAAAAGCTATTATTATAGTGAAATGAGGGTATTCTATCCATCTATGTTTTTCGTTTGTTAGTGACTAACCTGCCGATCTATTCTGTAAAAATCTCACCGTTAAAACTTAGGTGAAGTGAGCTGTCAGTCCACCCGATTTTCTATTTCTATTCATCGAATTTTTTACAGAATAGACCGGCTGGTGTCAGAGTTTATATATGGGCCTCTGACTTGGTTCCACATGCCGTCGACAAATATCTCTCAGGCATGTTTTAGGTTTCCTCACGATGTTTACCTTCACCGGTTTTAAAGCAACTGATAATTATCCAACACGTGCATGAATCTGAAAAGCCAGAGGTGTGCCTTCGGTTCGAACTCAAGACCTACGAGAGACGAGAACTTGGCAGTCCGACGGTCACATCACTGCTGCCTTGACTTTGGCTTATAAAATCTCAGATACAGATATAAAACTAAGTCTCCCGGATTCCGAATCCGGATCTACCTCGGAATTCGGGAAAAAATTAGAACCTTTCCTTAGTCGTATCGCTGATTCTAAATTAAATCTTCTAAAAAAGCCCTACAACTACTTGATAGATTTTGATGTGGTTTTTACAAAAAGAAGAAGATAAGGTAGGGTTAGAACCTTAAAATACTAATACTACTTATTTGTTCAAAGGGATTTGATCCCAGCTGATATGTTTGTAATAATTTTAAATTTTAAATTACGCTCCAACAAATTACATCATGCTATTATAATTAGCTTTGGCAATTAACCTTTTATTGATTAAATGTGGTTAATGTGGTTATTGAGGCTGCATTGAGGTTTGGTGTTAATTAAAATTGATAAAATCTCATCATTATTAATTTCCGATATTTCTGGCAAGTGTATTTAACACGTTTATTATTATTAATTTATGACGTAAAGATCATTTGAGCAGTCGTTATGAACATTGCATCTATTGTGTAAATGACCGTTTATTCACTTGACCAAATCTGTTTTTTTTTACTATTCTTATTGAAGCTGTATTAGGCAGGTATAGACAGTCCTACTCCGCTCCACTCCGTACTAAAGTACAGCTTACAGTACTCGTACAGTAATCGCGGAGGGGGCGCGTCTTCGTGGATAGCAATATCTGTCCTTACCCATATTTTCTCACTACCTACTAAGCATAAGAAAGTGGCATCGGTGACTGAAAAGTGGTGTGGAAATCGTGGTATCCATGGCTCCGCCAAGCGGGGCTCCTACTGAAAAGTAAAAATTCATTCGGTAAAAACTAGTTTGAACTAGTGAAACGCGTTCTAACTGAAAACGCATTTTAACTGTAACACATGCAATCCTAATCACCCATTAGGAAAACAAAAGGGGTAGCGCAAGCTCCTAAACCAAGATTTGCTGCGTCATATCTCGCCTCAGCATCTCTTTGGTTAGGTCATAAGGCCCTGAGGCGAGCTCCCGTTGATTGTGAGTGAAATTACGTGTACATTCAATAACAATAGAGTCTGAAGCTCTAAGGACTAAGTAACGCCTATTGCAGAGTTTGAGAAATGCGTTGGTACACCGTTTTTGGCCTACCTATACAAGAACCCTTGAATGCTATGGCGTTTTAGCCTATTTGTGTGAACTCAACGAAGTCTTTGTTGAAGAATTAAGTTTAGTATGAAACTTAATGCGTTTAGTTCGGTAAGTTAGTTGACTTTAAGTTCATTATCTCTTAGAATAGATATATATGTATATCTCAAAGATTCTTGAAATTAAGTTTAAATATAATTTTCATCTAATTTACCAAGTAAAGCAATCTAGTTTACCAAACCATTCTGTTGCAATGGAAAATCGAATTTAAGTAATTTTCTTATTTTCTCAGAGCTAAAAAAATACTCTCAGAATGTTTGATTAATTTAAAACTAAGTATGACAATTTAGACATTTACTGCTTTTATAATCCAAATTGTCCCAGAGTATAATATAACATTCCCGGGAGTTAGTCAAGTTACAGTGTAAAATTTAATGAGCCTGTCAAGCGTCAAGAAGTTACGAGTAATTCGAATTAAAAAGTTTCGCTGTGAATTAATTTCGAGTGGCGCAATGAAGGCACGGGCGCGACTGATATTTGTATACAATATGCCAGTAACTATGTCTCTCAAAATATATTTACAATATTTCAGTAACTCGCTCAACAAATATTAAAGTAGGTAACTACTTCATAAGTAATTTAATTTGGGATGACTTGACTGAACTATTTTTTTTTCCCTTTTGCAATCCGCGATCAGTTTTGTACTTTTAGCGGATGAGTTGGAGGTAAATATTGGCGGGAAGAGCGTGACTCCAGCGAGTCATCAACTCCGTATTCGTGCTTAAGTCCACACAGGTGCTGGTGGACTACACGTACATAATGTCTTTCTTAATTATATAATTCCTAATAATAACTAATTTAATAAAATTTTATACAATACAAAAACACAAGTAAAAGTACAACAAAGAAAAACCGATCATTTTATTTCAAGAGAAGAAAATTATAGATACGTATCTTCACCAAATTCAAACAGCCTAAGGATAGAACAAAATACTATCAACATTGTAACTTGTGTTCCGTGTAATAGAGAGTCTTCAAAACAAAGGAAATTATTTGAAAAGTGTTGTTGATTGACAATTAGACAATTTAGCTGCCCCGAGGTAGATTTTACCTTATTGACACCGTACGCCGCGCGCGTACGTCGTTAGGACCATAAAACATTATAGTTTGATCAAACCACAGATCATGGAGACGCCTAGCCGGCCGCATTTAGAGGCTGCATTGTACAACACTTTTTGTACAAACTATTAAGTACAGAAACTGTTGGCTTTGAAGGCGGTCCGTAACAGAAGTTTTGCGCTAAACGCACTTTTCATGGCACGTATTTTCTCTAGACACTACGTACGGCGATTCCGTGTTCCGTGGAATAAACTGTATCTTTTTACAGTCTACGGGTACTACGGTGTAACAATATCCATTAGGTTAACTACCACAGACTTATGATCTTACATCTCCAAAAGTTTCGTCTAAAGGGATTGAATCCTTGACTCCTTATATCCTCCTTACAGCGGCCCAACCCTTTACGAGCTCTTCAAACTTGGACGATTAAACGTCGGCCTGAATTTGCGTGCAAGTTGCATTAAGTGAAGATAATGGTGGCACTCGGTCTTTGGGGACATTATGTGAGCCAGCTAAAGAGGAAAGTTCGCGGCTTGTCTCCACACTACCAGACGTTTGTTGGCTTAATTAAACGGACGATATTTACAACTATGTTGAGGGTTACGTCGAGTTAGTCTCGGTTTGAATTTCGGGATTGGTATGGTTTGGTACACGGTTAAACTACACTTCTCTCTGCTTAAACTTCGAAGGTAGAGTAAATTGGAAAAAATAAACATTTGTGAATAAAATCATTTGGGGTAGGCTTATTCACTTCCTCTCTCCATAAACATTAACATTACACATAGTTCCATGCGCTTGTTTCATGTTTATTATTTTGTATATATATTTATATAGATGATAAGTATATGCTTTATGTATTTATTGTATATGTAAATGGTACACCACTGACTACCTGCAGTATTGTCTCTCCTTCACCCTTGAATCCATCCAAAGATGAAATTCGCACTAAGTGCGGAATTCACTAATGAAATTGAACGCGACCAGCACTTCTAAACCCCGTTCAAGTGCTGTCAGTGTGAATATTCCACAACAATTTTGTCACTGACAGTCTTGAACGCGGTTTAAATGTGATGAACAGTCATCAGTTTCATTGGTAAAATTGGCCGTAAATGATTTTCGTAATGATTCACTTCACTACTAACGTTTGGCAAACTTGTTTGTAACGAACGCCTTTCTGCCATACATCAGTACTGCTTCAAGGATTATCATATAGCAATATCAGATATCTTAGTAAACTAACAAGAAGCGCTACTCCTACAAACATCAAACGAAGACACACAAGGAACCTACAACGTAAAGGAACTGAATAACGTAAACTGGAATCTGTTCTATACCAAGAAACCCTCTCACCACGTACTAACGTACAAGATGTTCCTAGAAACGGATACACTTAATCTTTATTATGTACTTAGGAGACTTCCAAAGGTGTCCTATTACGAATTCAAACTCTTCCCCTTTCCGAATATCCATCGGCTGAAAAGGCAAAAACAAAAGAATGTGAAACAAATGAGACAACATTCTCAATAGGCTCAAGAAAACTAAATTCTCTTTTTAAAATGTTCATCGAATTTCGTACGCATAGGAATTTTTTGGAACGTGCACAATGAGCGGGTATTCAAACTATTATCATATTTAATTAAACCCGCATTTTGCTATACCTACTAAGATTCGTATTACATCAAAACTAATTTATCTTGATCGCATAATTCATTAGCGGCCCAACAGAATCCTCTAAAGAGGTGTTTTAGAATTTATGTAATTATTTTAAACGTGAATATTGGTGGCGTGGTCCCCGGGTGGAAACCTCTCCATCTTTGGTATTCAGTTTCCCGAGATGAAACTTAGGGATTGTTTGTAGGGTTCTTCTGCACGATCGTACACTGTCACAAATAGTGCAATGAAGTTTCCTTTTCAGGAGCTGAAGAGTTGAATGCTTTTAAAATAACTTGTGTACCTATAGCAAATAAAAGTTTTTTGTTTTTGACTTTTGTGTAATACGATCATTAATTTTATCGTGTTTGATACCGTATTGATTATACACTTATGCAATCATTTCTTTGCATTTCTTTATCATTCTGTGTGGTAATTATTTCCAAGCTTCTTAAAAGCTTTTTGGTTAAACTGTAAGCTTATAATGTATTTTTCAAATAAATAAAGTCGAATCCAGAATCAGCCATCGCGCCTGTGTGGAGGAGACTTTACGAAGTGAACAAGCAAAACAGCGCTATCATATCAGCCGAAGTCAAATGCACTAATAATGGCAATGACTGCACACAGGATGGACGTTCATCACAGAACACACAAATATCTATTCCCGATCACTTCCAAATAGTCAATCAAAACTATTGTTAGAGCAAGTTACTGCAAACACTTAATAGTCAGAAACTGCTTCCCGTTCAATATTGATTCTGCTGCGAAGAGCTACAGGAAACGGAATAGTTTCACTTGCATGAACTACCACATTGTCTTTGAAAAGTCAACTTGTACGCGCTAATTACTTACCTGCTATGTTTACCTTGCAGGTATCATCAAGACAGCTTGAATATTGGGAGGCATTCGCCAAAGAGTGTAAAACAACAGATAAAAAAATCTCAGAATAAATAGGAAATACATTAAAGTCTCGCATCCCTCTTATTTAGCTAAGTACCTACTTTAAAAAAAGGGATGGGCGACTATTCCGCAAATAGTCAACGAGATCCCTTACCTCCAAAACTATTAGTTACATAGTTTTGTAATCATATTATACCCTATTATACCTACGGCTCTAATTTGAATATTTAATTAGGCAGGACTATTCGGAAAGCCTTTAGTCCCGAAGTACCTAAAGATAAAGAGTTTTAGCTTCAATTTCCGTGGAAGTACTCAGGTCGAGATCTATAAACGTTACATAGTAAGTAATTTTTCTAAACGTTACTCCTGTCACCATCGCACAACTGTCAAACTACTAATGCAAGATAGAAACGGGAAAATGTCTGAGTCAAAGCGCTTGCTAAGTAACGTACATAGATCTCAGCCTCAAAGTCTTGTGTTATAATAAAAGCAAAAAACTCTAAGTAACAGCTGTTCATGTTACTCCTAATATCAATGAACTAAACAAAAACCAATAACAGAAAGGAAATTCTCTACCAAACATAATTTCTAATTAGCTCAAAATTTAGTTTTGAAATTTAGACGCAAACAGCGCCTGTCAGAGGTAAACCACGGCTAAATTGCGGCTTCGAGTGCACAAGATGTGTGGAACTCACGAGCTGATTATATTATATAATTAGTTGAAACGACCTGATTCTGTGTTTACGTACGGTAATTCAATTTACTGATCGGTTAATGGTTGTAGATGGTATAATCTGGATGTTTGACTTAATCCAGCTCATTGTGAGATGATTCCGGATTAAGCTAAGTCTATTGAGACGACATTAATTTCGTATTATGTTAGTTAATTGTATATCGACGTTATTATCTGTGTTTACACTAATGCAACATATTTTGACAAGATTTTAAGTAATTGGTTAAGTCTACCTCGACATTGTTATATCACCCTGGTTGAATCTCACTTGTACCTAAGTCATAAAACGACACGGTCAATGAGACAGACAGTCTGGCAATTTTGTTAGAGCCAACAAGAAGTGTAAAACCTCTTTTGATCGTTTTATTTTTATTAAGAAGTGTAAAATCTCTTTTGATCGTTGTATTTTTATTGAGAAGTGTAAAACCTAAATGAATCGCCGAAATGTATGTACGCGCATAACTTCCGAATGAATGCACCAAATTGGATAATTATTTTTTTGTTGTATTCGTAGCAGTCAGGGCAAGGTCTGTATGACAGACCTTGCCCTGACTGCTATAGAAATTCTTAGAAAATCCACCTGAAACACCCGGGCAACGCCGGGCACAACCCGTTTTAAATATTTTACATCTTTTGTTTTTAATTCTATAAGTGACATCTCATGTAGGTATGCACAAAAAACTAAATAATATTTAATGATATTTCGGATATTTCATTATTTGTTTGCTTATGTCTAACTTTCAACCGTACCGATATATCAAATTCCTGGGAATTCTTTTCAAAAGTGGGAATTGTGATAAAGCAATAAATTAAGATACAGTCCTCAAAAGACTCACAAAATTCTTGTCATGACTCAATTACAAAATTCCTGTTATTTTACTAAAAAGAGTCACAACAGTTAACGGCCGGCAGACAGAAAATCATAAAATATTTAAAGTGCAATTTTCGCGCAAATACGATATTCTCTTCCGAGCCGTAATGTTGGCGGACAATAACAGTTAAAAGTTACCGTATAAATGCTAAGAAACAATAATTGTGCACACCAAATTATTACGTTTTTAGAAATCCCTATTGGAGTACCGCTGAAACCAACTTCTGGAAATAGCGGTTTATCAAAATATCTACTTACAACACGGAACATTGTGACCATACAACAAGATAGCATGAATCTGTAAATGAAATCAAAATCCATGTTAAAAAAACTGGTTTCCCTTTTAATTTCCTCAATACTAGCCTCTGACAGCAAACGAAAAACAAACAAATGAGAAGTTTCCTTTTATCCATCCAAAGAAAATTTTAAAGTAGAATCTTGACCAACTAAGTTTCCTTTGTGGAAATTCACGTTATTAGCTGAATTTTATGAGAACCCGGCCCGCCCTGAATATACTTTTAACTAATTGTAAGATCCTTACAATCAAGGGATGCACAAAGAGGAAAAAAAGTGAATAGACTATTAGCTGAAAAGGCCGGGAAACGCCGCACAGGAAATTATAAGCATCATCCCATACAATATCTAAAAGAACTTCCGCCTTGTTATCATCTGGCATTTTGAAGGCCGGTTTTTATGTTTAAAAATAAAATACGCCGTAAATGAATAAAACGATTCCAGTCGTTGATGAACAACTTTATGTGTTAACTTTTGGGGTGAGAGAAATTTCTTAGGAAACTTGGCCTCCCAACTTTTCGCATAGCGAGATGATTTTTTTACAGAAACCTCGAAAATTATGGGCCAAGTGTTCATTATGTTAATGCGTATCGGGGTGAAGCAGCTGCTATTTAATTTATATCTAGTACCTATTTATGTTATGAATATCGTAGGTTGGGACGAGCATAACTGTAGACATCTAACGTGCAATTGAAACGATTATGGAACGAGCACAATAGCAAAATAATATGCGAAATAATGTTCCGCATTTTGTGTGAAATGGCTTTCTGCAAATGCTGAGTACATTATGCTACGTTTAGATGGACTCGCTCCGCTATCTCCGTCATCCTTTTCATGTCGTTGAGCGAGTTAGCTCGCACTTAGAACTCCACCTTTGCTTATTAGCGAGTCGTATCGACGAAATTATGGAAATTACACTTGACTAAGGATTTATAGGTACACATCGTTGAATATCAGGTAACATTATGCAAGTCAATTAAAAATATTCAGATTTCTCTCACTATTCAAAATGTGAATGTTTCTTTGATAGAGCGGTAACTTTATAATGGCCTAGCTCAAAAACTTTTGTTTCACAAAACACCAATCAATTTTGCGATCGCTTTACTTGATGATCCGTGTTTTTATTTGACTATGTATTTGTTTTATAAAAGTGTATTTTGATCACTGGCGTTCATCAGTCTGTTTGCACTCAATCTTTGTTTCAAATTGAATTCCAACAGGGCAGCTATTGATTTAATTTAGCAACGGATTTTATTTCATTTATGTTTCAAATCAGCCTGGTATCATTTGATTTTAATATTTATACTTACAATTGATTCATTCTATTTCGAAAAAAAAATGTACTTATATTTTAGTAACTTGGTTTATACTAAAAATATAAGTGCGCAATGTAGATTTTTATCAAACAAGCAACACTCAAGGCCGAGAATAACTGCAAAATATTCTCATGAATTTTTCGCATGCCCAACTTTCCGTAAGACATTCTGTCTTGGGAAACCTCAAAGTAAGCAGAAAAGTCGTATACTTTCGAACAACAGTTCCTCCTGAAAACAGGCAAAGAACGGCAAACAAACTAGTGGCGACTACCAATTGATCGATAATGGTTGGGACCGAAGCTTAAATAGGTGTATTGTGGTCGAAACACACGGAACAAATCTGTGTGTTGAACTAAAGCTATAACTCAGAGCTCGCCGATATTTATAGCCTAGTTGTGAAGCTTAACACGTTCGTATGTTTGCAGCAACTATAATAAATTCTGAACAAATATCCTCGTATTTTCAATTACACGTCATGGCGTCAGTTCGTTTGTAACTTATCACGACTTTAATTAAGGAAATTAGTGCAGCTCGCACTGCGAGTGTTTGAAGTTTTATTACTTACGAACTAGTGCGCGTCCGGGTAATCGCTCGGTTTATCTTTGTGATTGTTATATATTCAGGTCTCAACTCCTGAGAAACTGCATACTGCCACTGCGGTGGATAAAATATTCTGTGATGTAAAAACAAAAGCTAATGATCAAATAATTAAGTACCTAATAAAGAGTTAATGATCTGATAAAAAAAACTGAGCATAGTGAGCATAGGAATTGTGGTTTATTTAGGTTACCAATAATGTAGGTTTTATATTTATTTTGAGTGTTTTTCTTAAATTTTTAAAATAATTTTTCATTTGTGGGAGCTTGTTAATGGCAAGTGTAAGCATTATTTATGTATATAGATGTTACGGACCAAGTGACTAATACAGCATTATTCATAAGGCCCGGGCAATTTGAAAAATGCCCAATATGAGTAGGCAATAATCACTTGGTCTATGACATAGATAGGTATTAGAATGTAAACTTTCTGAAGAATAAATAAAATAAATAAATAATTCTTTACGCTAATTTAGGCACGGAACACTAAATATACAATAATTGAAGTACACCGTCACTTGCAGATAAAAAAAATAGGTAATGTTTCTTCTGTTTTCCAAACACCTATTATAGAACGTTAGTTATTTACTTATCTCGTGTAATCACATTTACTTTGATTTCTCACCGGTATCTTTAAGAGAGTCTCTAGTGGCCAGGTGTTAAAAACAGGGTATATTGTCTACTCGGATACAATAAGTGATTTTACTAAAAGCCTCTTAGTATTTCTCGATATATAGCACTCGAGAAAAAGGTAGAAAGTAAACGTATTTTTCTTTTCGCGCTAATGGTAAGGCATTTTATTTCAAATAATATCAAAAACTTCAAAAGTGATAATTTTCAAGGTTTTACAAAGGAGTTATGTAAATACGAAACATATTATTTTGTAGTAATTAATTCCCCCCCCATTCCGTTCCCCTATTCCATGGGACTTAAACATAACTGACGAAATGTGGGTGTACTATTGGTACACCCCTGCCCAACCCTTCGGGGAAACAAGGCGTGATGTTATGTAATTAATGTTGCTACAGTTTAAAAACTAAAACTAACCAAAACAACGTACCCATATATTATAATTTAAACATTACTATTAAAAATCTACATTTAAAAACCGTTTTAACAATTTTATGCTTACAATTTAGAAATCAAGTACTTTAGTATTTTCCCCCTCAAACATTTAAAACAAGTGGCTGCGTGTAACACGCATGGTAATACATAAGTACAAAGAATTGATTTACTGCTCAACTTACCGGAAGGCACAAACTTCCCCAGCTGAGGGAAATCATAGACGGTAACTTCACCATATAAGAATTTCAAACTTTGCTATGCACTAGATATGGCAGCTGCTGAGTTCGCATTTATTCGCTACTTACTTCAAATCCTCGGATGGATTTCAGTGAAGTAAAAAATTCAGGAATGTAAAATATTTCTCGTGGATGTTGTGGCTCGTTTAAATTTTTGAGGATAGCTGGCAATAGGTATAGAGATGAAAATGTAGTATTTGAAATGGATTTTTGGCGTAACCGATTGGCCATTAACCTTTTGTTCATTATCACACTTTTTGACACTCTCCAAAAGAGTTTTAACAACAATAAAACCATAATATTTGTTTTTTTTTTCAAAATTAATCTAATCCATAAGCTCAAAAGACAACGCTAAAGTTTCAAAACTGCCACCAAAATTATTTAACCACAAGCTCCTTAAAAATAAAAGCTAATAGTCATACTCAAACTCAGTCAAAAACATAACGGAAACAAATTACCCTGAAAAATTCCACAGCGAAAATTTAATAGGAGAAAAAATATTCACATTTTTCGGGCATACAATCAGAAGGAATTACGTGAAGCTATTCATCGGACCGTGCTTAGTATTCCATCACCAATCACGGCGCTTCAGAGGGAGGCTTCAAATACTTCATTAGCCAGTTTGACGCCCCCACCTCTCCCCATTTAAAGGATAGCGCTGATAAGCAACATAATCTGAATTTTGACGATTTGTAAATAAAATCTGTTCACAATTGAGTTTGGAAGGGGATAAAAACATTTTTGTATTCACGGCAGGTTGAGGGCTTAAATGCGATTTTTATATCGTTTTGTTGCTAGCTTTATAGAAACTTTTGAAATGATGTTCAGACAGTTATAATGACTACATTCTCGTGCTATTACGCTAACTTCTCTATTATGCAAAATTTTCAGACTGCTACTCCGTATTTTCTAAAGTTATGTTACAGAATTGAAGACCTAGAATTTGAACAATAGCGTGAGACTGGTTCAAGCTATAGCCTACATTCAACCTCGCACGCCATACAACCCATTCATCAGGCGGTTCTCAACTGTCCGCTCAACTAAAGAACGACCATTGGTGCCAGTCACACGGGACTCGGAACGATCCTTGTTCGCAACCAGAATGTATGTGTGACATTCGACGCCAACCATGACCAAAGCTCGTACTGCGGACACGTTTGGCCAAGTCAACACACGGTGATTAACCGCACACATTTGTTGTCAGTTGCTTTAAAAGTATTGGTCAGAAATCGTCAAACATTTGCTAACGCAACATCTATGAGTTGCATTCCATGATTTATTTTATGCTGAAATGTGATGTTTATTTTATTGCACCTAACGGCTACCAAAATAACGGGTGTAAAAATACCACGAACAATGCCGAGAGCGACTTGTTCTTCCCGTTATTACGTTTTTTTACGGAGATATTGAAAGTCAGGTTTTCAACTTTTTTTGATGTTTTTTTACGAAAAGTTTTGAATGTTATAACTAAAAAATAAATACTTCCTTGGTCTCTATACCGTTTCATGCATTTCATAAGTACCGACAATGTTTTAAACAGCGAATTTTCACACAAAAATAAAAGTCTTATCCCAGGAATTACTTTTACGCCAAGGATTTTTTTTTATTTTGATGTACAGAATGCGTGAAGGGTCTTATTACACCATGTATAGTATTATTTCCCGTGTTTCGCTGCATATGGTAGGTATATTCTATACTCATGCAGAAAAGTTTTGTTACTCTAGAAATGACGTTAAAAAGCTATCGGTCACTGTTTGTCCTGCTACCATAGTAGGATGTGCTAGCGAAGAGGTTTCGGTAAGGGGGAAATTTATAAAGGAAGACTATGTTTTTATTTACTTTGTTAAAAAGAACGACAATAGAATTATTGTTGGTCCTAATAAATTTACGCTTTCTTCGAACGTAACAAATACAGGGCCAAATTAAATTAGCTAGCGAAACTCCGCAGAGGTGATGGGTATAGATATCTAAACATGATCAAACAAACAAATTATAATTTGATGATTTTTTTTGGGTTCATCATACTTGTAGATATCAGGTCAGGTCAGTACTGTAAATGTTGTATGCGATAGGCGACCATGTCGTACGGGCTGCCGACCGCGCATAGTTTCATCCGAACGTTCAAGAAAAAAATTAGAAAGAAAAAAAAAATGTTTGATAGGAGTAACCGTTCAAAAGTGTCCAGGAGTGATATTATAATCATGCGCTCTGATAAAGTAAAAATATCATAATTTAAAAGTTATCTGGTATCATTGCGTCCCCTACACACACCCTAGACGTCACAGTACCTAGATATTCATGAATCTTATAGAAGAAGATAAATCAATTTAGTTTTGGTCCTAACGTATCCCCTTGAAAGTGATTTCTTAGACATGAAACTTCGGACTCGTTGAACAATTACCAACCTGCATGTACGTATCGAAGAAAATGTAGATAACTGTAGTATCTACAATGCATGTGTGTCGAGGTTTTAACTCTTCACAAGTGCGTGAGGCTTAATTTGTGCAAATAAATCTGGTTGTCTGTCGCGCCTTCTAAAGGCTCGTACATACTGGCGCGACTTGTCGCGTGACGCGACACCGGTAATTGTTAAACCGTGAGGTTTTCTTTGAAATTGGTTTGAAATTGTCGCGCCTGTTTGTGGGAGCCTTCATTCAGAATGAATCTCCTTTTTGGCAAACAGAGCTTTCAATGTGTTTATTTTTTGGAACAGACCGTTATCTCTAGACTAGGAATAATTTAATGAAAATCAACAGCAATTAGTGGTCTTATCAATATTTTAAGATTCCTAATTTACTAGTAAATTTATTTTGCTTAGGTAAGCAAAATATTGTTGACGCCTCCGTTAAAAGTTCATGTCCCATGTCCTATTATTCAGCTCTGCCAACCCTATCGGAAAATATAGGCTTGATGTGTGTTCGAAATCATAGACGCGCGCCAGGTAACCATCAACGAGTATCCTTAATCCTTTAAGTTTCAAGTTGTTTATAGATAAAGGTAAGTTTCAACATGCTTCAAGTACCTGGGCAATTCTTGAAAAAATATTATTTTTGTTGTGTTTCGTGTGTTTTTGAACAAACCCAGAGATTTTTTTTTTTCATCTTGGCAAGTTATACGCACTGTTCTAGAATAGTTCGTACAATTTGTTTTTGTGTTTTTGCTTAAAGTTTAAAAAATAGAAACTAAGATTAAAAAAAAAAATGAGGTCGAAAGAATGCCTTTGAGTGTCGGTGAATGATGATTCCGGTGATTGTAATGTTGTATGCAATATTGAATTATTGCGACTTCAAGTTCATACCATGAGAACTTTTTAGCAAAACAGTCTGAGACTGTTTAATTGTTTAACAAAAAAATATGCCACCGGAAAGTAATTATTGGCCAAAGCGGAGAAACACCCACCTACTCAAAGTACTCAAGTAAGTAAGTATTTCAAGGAGGGATTGTTTCCTAGACTTCATAGCAAGCGTGATATTACATTTCACTTCATAGAATTAAACTCAACGAGAGATTAAGCTGTAGAAGGAAAAAGATATTATATTTCCTAGGAAAGCTCTCCAGCTTTTCATGAACATTTAAACTGGGCGGCGGTTTCAGCTCGCCGTTTTTTGTTTCAGTGAATTTGTGACATGCGGTACTGCATCAGGATGCAAAAACTGCACCTTTTTTTTCAAGTAAAATGGACACTAAAGAAGTTAAAACTGTTATTGCTGTACAGTTTTTAGACACTAGTATTTCTTCTAGATCTGGTTCAGATGTGGGAAAAAATCTCATTAACGCTGAACTGAACGACGAAGTAGGTATGGAAGGCCATGTCTAAATATTTGCTCAAGTTGAACCTGAAATGCCGCAAACCAATCGCTTAGCCACTGTATTGAGGGGGTATAATGGCCACATTGAGCATTTCCTCTAAAAGCGATTCATTAGCAATTTCTCTAATATTCATTACATGATATCACAAACTAAATTCATTTCATATCAGAATCGAATTTGGTGTAAAGATAGCCGCATGAAAAAAATAAAAACCGTAATTTTACCGGTTGATTTTTCCTTGTTTTATTTTACCCTGGGCCAATGAAAGCCATATTGCATTCTTGGGAAACTTTGAAGCTAGTCTTCCCTTTACCAAACGTCAAAAAAATTCGAACACTTCGAGAATCGAACCAGAAAACCCAAAAGTTAACATACACCATAAAATAATCTTCAAAACAAAGCAATCAAATCTGTTACACAACATAATTACATAATTATCACAAAAGCTTTAAAATTACCAAATACAAATATAATTGCATTTCGATCAACAGGATTTAAACACAAGCTCTAATCAAAATTGTTGTAAAGCTTCGCAAATGTACTAATTATTTAATGTACAATAGGTAGTTGTTTTGCTAGCGTCTGTTTAATGTGCTTTTCAGAACGGTAGGAACATACCTGTTTTCATATGAAAATTAAACTTCGGACATCTGGTAAAATCCTATACAATGTGGAGATGATAATATGATAATAAATCAAAACACTGGCAGTACTATGCATATGATAATTTAGGAACGATCAAATAAATCCTAACATTAAAATTAAAAAAATGATTTTTTCTAACATACTAAATAGTAGTGAGGGCCGACTATGGATTTTGCCTAGCTATATTGAGTAAACTATTGGATATATCAGCACCCTAATTGTGTAATACACGATCTATTACAATCTGGATCGGTTTGAAACAGATTGCTAATCCATTGCTTTATAAGTTCGAAGAAAAAATCTGCTCAACAACGTAAATAACGCAATGAATGTTGTTGAACCGTCAAAGTGAAACAGATTAGTCGGAATCGTTTACGAAAACGTTTTACGCAATTAGATAGCTGATTGAATTTTTGGATGCATACTGAGAACGTCATTACATATAGGCAGTTTAATTAATTGTCCTATTGTCGTCTCTAACTTGTAGGAAACGAGAGACCAGAGATAAGAGATTCTGAATTTTACTTAACAATTTATAACTTGCCTACATCTAAGTAAAACTATTAGGTCGTTTATGTCGTCAATTTGATTCATAATGAACTCTGAGTGGGTTCATTACTTATGTACGTACATTTAGATGAAAAACGGTAAACGGGACGCAATCTAAATATACAAAAGTCTTCTAAAAATAACACAATAGGCAGTATGACTGAATACAAAAGGTAGAATGCTTAATACAACCCATTTTACTCCTCAAAGATGATGCCTATTTTATTTATTCCTTAATTGGCCATCAATGAATAGAGAATTGAAGTGGATATGAATTTGTCATGGAATATTTCAATAATATTGATTGATTTCTGCAAAGTAATCAATTCCCGATTTGATTGTGTGCCTTCATAGTGAAAATAAATAAAATCATTTTAGAAATAAGTTGTAGAAGTTTCGGTAACTAAAACTAATTCTAACTTTGGTAAAGCAAACAAAAACGAATA
Organism: Eupsilia transversa; assembly: GCA_914767815.1. Classification (NCBI taxonomy): domain Eukaryota; kingdom Metazoa; phylum Arthropoda; class Insecta; order Lepidoptera; family Noctuidae; genus Eupsilia; species Eupsilia transversa. Next base: position 9,180,869 of record OU611880.1, read on the forward strand.
AAACATATCCTTTCCTTTTCCACAAATAGGCAGACAGTTGAAATTGTTTTATTTTTAGTGGTTAAAACTAAATCAAATTAATGTGAAATGCGAAATAAACATATAAATTATTAATGTTAACAACGTTATTAGGCGTAAAGCGAAATCACCAATATTTTACTGTCGTCATTAGGATTTAGAGCTGCTAATTAAATTAGATTCGACGCTCAGGTGTCGGAAGACATTAATTAAGCAACCCTTATAATTACTGTGATACTCCTTTAATAAATCTAAATGTATCTATTAATTTAACTATATTCTCTTCAAATAAATCGAATTAGTATCAAACTTTATATTTCGGAAGGCATAGCGAAGTTGAATTTAAAAAAGCAAATCCAACTGTCCTTTACCTACATCATTACCTGAAAATGGAAGTTTAAAAAAAGATCGCGACACCTAGCATTTCTGGAAACGTCGCGAAAGAAAATCTTTGACGCGTTAAATGTATAATTTCTTGGATATTTTCGAAGAATTTGTTGTCTATTTCTGTTTATCGAATGATTATAGAATCAATTTCCAAAGAAATGTTCATTTTCTTTCTCTTAGCTAGTCCTTTTTTAGGGTTCCGTAGTCAACAAGGAACCCTTATAGTTTCGCCATGTCCGGCTGTCTGTCCCCAAAACATGTTCTCCCATACATTTTGTATGGGAGAACATGTTTTTCATCTAAAATGTTAAGTTTGTTCCTGGGATAAATTCATCCCAGCTACGGAACCCTTCATTGTGCGTGGTCCGACACGAACTTGGCCGGTTTTTTATATTTAAAGATAAACTTAAACCCGGGGTGAAGGCGGGGCGTGCCAAGGTATTTTATTTGATGTTCTATTAGTCCCCGTCTGCCGCGGAGTTCCTTAGTACAGTCAGGTTTTCCAACAAAAATATTAGTTTTAATCATAGTTTTCCATAGCCAAGCCCGTTTTAAGAAGCCTTTTAAAATAGGAAGAATAGTTATAATCCTACATCTATTGCGTACTTTTATTACCTGCCAGTAAAACGTATATTCGTTTATCATTGAAGTCGTTTTCAGACTATAATACGAGTATTGCTAAGCCGCTCTACAGTGGGATCAAGCCATAAGCGATAGGATTCAATTACCATTAAAATTGACTTCGACAACCGACCAATTTTTCATCTTCCGACGTTACTCGTTCGATTCTCTTTTCATGAATTTAAACGAAGCAGCAACAAGTAGTTGCAGCAATTCAATTTTGAATATTTTTTCAATCAGTACTGGCCAGAATTGATAGTTGATTAATCTGGGTTGAATGAGAGGATGTGAACAAAGGTGGTACTTTAATGAAGGATTACAAAATGAGATGATGATCTTATAACATCCTTAAGATCGCGGAAAGAGAGAGAGTGGATCATACTTACCAGGAACGATCAGTTTCCAAATGCATTCAACAATAGGTGTATTTTTATAAGTGAATCTTAAAAGAGACGAAAGCAACAGCTGAACAATTAAAAATATACTGAAAACATTCTTAAATTCAAACCAACATCCCAAGTAAAACATAAAACAACCACATAACAAAAATAGATGTGTACCAACACAAATAAAATATAATATACTACCAAGAACCTAATACATCCTCATTTCTGTGCGAGTTTCTTCCAAATCCGTCCCAGTGATCCAGGCAATACTTATACCGTACATTATGGAATGGCCGTTAGGAAGAGCACAAATCTTAAAGTCGATTACCATAAACAACGATAAAACTGAGATATCTGAATAAAGAAAACAGAGTAATAACATAATTCGCTGCTCGCATCATTGGCATAATGGTGGAACCCCACACCACGGTCTGAATAGCCGTATCCTGGATAGGATCTGTGATGGGAAAATGTCTTCTATTATGATTTTCCTATAGATTGTTGCTGATGTGTTTATGTATGATAGACTCTGTCATTGAAAGTATTTACGTAAAATATATGTAAAGGCGTTAAATGTCCGCAGAATCAAAATATACTTATCTTTGTTTTTTGACTTCGGAGTGTGTTCTATCATAAAAGTGATAAAACCACTCCTCAGCAGAAATAACTTCTGTGGAACTTATGTATTAGGTATCACAATTTTTACGATAGAGATTTCCCTGGGATTTTTCCTTTTAGAAGATTTCATACGTCGAATGCCAAATATTGGTGTTTACGATTCCACTATTTCAACTACAACGATTTACGTAATCCCAGCTTTTTCTATAAAGTCTTATTCTATCCTAAAACGACTGGTTCTACGTAATGTAGAACTATATTCACTGAATAATAGAATGATATTTTTGGTCATAATGTTAAGATACGATTTGCAACTTTAACCCCACTCGATTTAATCTCTTAAACACCTCTAATGATACCTATCAGAAGAAGGAGACCTCTATATAAGATTTTTTTATCAAGGTAATACTACATTGTATGTATCTTGCAAGGCAAATACCACAAGCCCTACACTTGCACCACCTCAGAGACAGGTAGGCAACCAGCAGTTTCATTCTGTTGAAGCCGATTACGAGTTTCCTTAACTCTTACAATGTCGTACAATAAGAGACTCAACTTGAATTCAACACGTGAGATCGTTCGGAAACATTGTTACAATATAGGTACCCTATCACGGACTCGCCGCCTCATACCCTAATATTTAATAAAGCTTTCGAAAATGGAATTGCGATTTCAAAGAAGATTACAAGTAAGATTGCGTTCGTATTACCAAAGTTTACGCGAAGTATTGTAGTTTGTTTTTTGTCGCGAAATGTTTGCTTATTAAATTCTCTTTTAAATTCTTTTGTTTTAATACACTTTAGGACGGTAACGAACATTGAATGTCAGAGGCATGAGCATTTTCAGTGCATAAGGTCGCCCGCCGGTTTTTTAACATCATTATTATATTGCAAAAAATGGAGGTTCTCTATATTATGACTACTTTTTTTGGTCCGTTTTTATTCTTCTTTGTAAGATGATGATGAAGTTCGGAGGTGCGTGATAGCAAATCACTACCTATTCAGTTGGTGGATTGTCGAAATCAAAAACAGTTTTTTTTTCTCCGTCAATTTAATTGCTAATTCAAAAAAAATCTTCGGTGTTTCTTCGTCAGAGCCGATTCATAACCTATTTGAACCTAAAAGCTTCTCTACAGTATAATGAACACTGTATTTATTAACTTAAGTTAACTTAATTTATAAACGACACCCCGGTTTTACTAGCAGCGCCTTTCCACTTAGGTGCAGTCAAACTTCATTGGATATTGAGCTATTATACCTGCTCTATTGAGCTGGTTGAGCTAAGTAATACGTTCTCTCAATATAAACTGAGCGGGCAGTATTATTACAAGCCGTTAATATCGTGTTCTCAAGTTTGCAGTTTGAATTAGCTCTGTTGAATATGGTGCGTTAGGAAACTTATATTTAATCGGTTTAAGATAGACTGGATAAATTATCTTGGCATAATAATTTGGAGACTGTATCGTGGTCTAGTAGGTACTGTTGCAAGTGCGACTACTGAGCACGACGTCCTTGGTTCATGTTTGGGTCGGGCAAAATGTTATTGGGTTAAGATCTAGGATAATCTCAGTAGCAACCCGAAGTCTTAGGTTTCTTGTCTGGTTACCCCTGCGAACACATTATTTAGACAGGCATAATATTACAAGTTGTATGATTATAATATTGTAGATAAAAATGCTTGACTTAATACTGGTGATGCTCCACAACCACGTGGGCTCACTTGTTAAAGTTTGTAATTTGGAAGAGATGTTTCCCTTTTTTCCGGACATTACGATCTTAATGTTTATTTCAAATTTTTATTTAATCAAGTTTTAGATGTTGAATACTTCAATAGGTAATAGTGACCTCCTTTCCTTTTGGTAGTAAAATTTTATTAATCTTTCAAATACATTTCAAACTATATAGTTCTGTGTAATTTAGAAGCATTTTTTTTCAAGTTTGTAAATGTGAGTACCCCATGTTACTGATCCATAGTCGCACTCCATAGTAGTTTATAATGTTACTAGCGACCCGCTCCTGCTTCGAACGGTTTTTACGACTTGACAAAACATCGAGATTTCTTAGTTATATGTAACTTTTATATAACCGTATTATACACATAAACCTTCTATAAACGATGGTGGAAACCTCATCAAAATCTGTTGCGACGTTTAGAATAACAACGCGGTCATACCGATTGAACGCCTGGTGAGATAACCACCATAAAGTTGTGTATATTTTACTGGCAGTGCGACCATGGTTGCGCCACTATGGTGTCTCTGCAAACCCTGCATTCAAAACTCGCATTTAAGAGACTCAAAAACATATTAAGGTGATTGATCTTAGTATTTAATTAGAATTCCCGATTGATCTTTATAAATGAGTTCATAAAGCGAACAACTAATTCTCCAAAGCGCAGTATTTTACACCTAAGTCGGGCTTAATAAAATACCATCATTTATAACTTAGGCCAACTTACCGACAGAGCTTAAGTTACTAGATTAATAACAAGTCTGAAATATATTACTTGGATTCTACTCATTTATCTGTGAGTTCAATTAGTAATCATTAGGAGTATGAAGTTGTAAAGGCACATACAAATTACTTAGGTTTTGTATACATACAAAACATATAATATGCACGTCATTCAAAACTTATACATTATTTAAATATAAAGGAGTCAAGAAATGAATTCCGATTTTTTTTGTCATTTTTTAATGCACTAGGTAGGTACTTATTTAACTTTTTTTTGTGGTTCGGAACGCAAATTCGTAACACGTCATCTTCGAAAATGCTGAAAGTGACCTCAATAGACATGCAAATAAATATCTTTTCTTACCAACTGCTTAAATTCTCACTCAGGTTAGTTTTAAGTGCGATTTCTGCTTGAATAAAGCACAAAAACAATTTATTTTTTATGATTTGAGGCTAAGAATCATAAAAAAACAGATGTAAATAAAGCAGTAACGTGACAAATGACCAAATGACGTAACATCCTGATCGCCAAAGAAACGGACGTTTGAACTGTAGTAGAAAAGATTAGTTAGTTTTTCTTGGGATAAATTCATCCCAACTACGAAACCCTTCATTGCGCTTGGTCCGACACGCACTTGGCCGGTTTTTGTAAAAGTAAACAAATACTAGAAATCAATTTATTTTCTTGGTTTCTATACAAGCAATTTTTACCTACATTCACACTCAAACATACATAACTACCTACATATTTTACACACCACAGTTACAGAATCCCACCTCTAAATCCGAGAGAGGTATCCCACATATTCACTCACTGTAAATAAAGGGTGGCCGCAGACATATTACTTATATCTTTTATATTATGTACTGCACACAAGATTTCATTTTAGAAAATATTACTTTAGATTGTTGAGCTCCTGCCCAGTGTGATGTTTCAGTTTAGGGAATATGTAAATTAAGTGGGAATGAATAAGATTGTGTACTGAGCCAATTTAAAATAAACTGGAGTGGAGAATCGGCCTCAGATAAATTGGGGCTTGGTGAAATACACGTTGCGCATGAATACTGTAGATGCATAAGTCTATTTTGCCCAAAAATAATGAATGATATAAGTAATATTATTGCCCTGTAAAACCAAAACGGGGCTGAAAAAAACAGCTTTTCTGTGCCAAATTTTTAATCATCAATAAAAATCACTTTAGTATCCTTGAAACCACTATTTATCTGCAAAATTACACATCTATTTATTTACTACCAGCTACGACGCTTGTGCTACGGCTACGCGTACGTAGACGCCTGCTACGCCGTAGTCGATCCGCCCTTGCTTCACCTAAATGCATTTAACAGTGGTCATGCCCATTTTTTATATTTTTTTGGTTCATTTTTAGTTTTTTATTATTTTTGTGTTCATTTAATTAGGGGATAAAAAGTAGCCTAAATACTACTCAGTCATGCTCTACCCGTGTGCCAAATTTCATTGGAATCCGTTCAGCGGTACTTTCGCATTTATAATATTCATTATAAGTATTAATATATGGCGCAATTTTTCAACCATAAACTTTTTATAATTATTTTATATTCAAACTAAAAACCGGCCAAGTCGGACTTGCACACTAAGGGTTCCGTACCACCGTAGAATATTTAGCAAAAAACGCCGAAAAAATCACGTCTCTTGCATGGCGTCGTCCCTATAATTTTTAACTTTATTTTATTTTTATTATTTGTTGTTATAGTGGCAATAGAAATATACAATCTGTGATATTTCAACTGTCTACTTATTACGGTTCATGAGATACAGCCCGCTGACAGATTGACAGATGGACGGACAGCGAAGGCTTAGTGGTAGGGTTCCGTTTGGCACCCTTCGGGTACGGAACCCTAAAAATAAGTAATTAGGTGTTATTTTTTTCCCGTATAAAAATATTTTCAAAACTAAACCAAAAGCTTTTTGCCCAATTAAACAAGTGAGATTACTAACATGCTTCATGATCCATTGTATCAAGTCCAAAGGGAATCACAGTTTCCAAAATTTAATAATGCCCGAGGGACATTAATAAATAAGGGTAATGCCTCAACGGCCCGTCAGGAATTCGTCATAATTACCTTGGAAACCAACATGCGGACATGATATGCGAACGTACCTTTATATTTACGATGTACAGTCACAAGCTCTAATGAGGGGCTCGTCGCTAAATAAGAACAGATACTAGGGTACGGGTCGATCAAATTTTAATGTAAAGCTACAGTGTCCGCGGTCAGTTCGTAGATGGGTGACCATCCATTATAACATAATCGAGACCCCTCCGTGCCTCGGAACGTTAAGCCGTTGGCATCGGCTCTCTTTCGTTGATCTTTTACAGTCATTACTGTTAGTTAGTAGTGGAACCACAAAAGTCTGACAACCAGTCTTACCAAGGGGTATTGTGTTAACCAGTAACTCGGTTGTGGAGGTCAGATAGACAGTCTCTCCATGTAAAATACTGGTATTCAGCTGCAGCCGGCTAGACTGGAAGCCGACCTCAGTATAGTTAGGAAAAGATTAGGCAGATGATTGATGACTTAGCATAATTCAAAAGTTAAGTTCTCGTGAAACAACGAATGCAACTTTCAGATATGACCTACTTCATAATGTGTTCAGTATGGGTTCCGAAATACTTTGTTTGTAACAACATAAAATTAAAATCAATAGGAGAAATTCACTTTTAAAAGTTCCTATGTGTGCCTATATATTGTTAGTGCTCGAGACTGTACCTTTATGCAAGTATTACAGTATAAGTAACTATATCATAACCTACACATAAAGGGGTTTGTTTATAAACGTTGCTTAAAGTTAAGTAATGATTAGCGGCTGTTTAACCATACATTTTTGACGTTTGAACGTCACTTAACTTTAAGCAACGTGTATAAATAAACCCCAAAGTACCCACACCAGTATTTAAAATATATGCTATATTTTAAATACTGGTGTGGGTATAATAGAATTTAAAAGTTTGACAAAATAAGAAAGAAGAATGGCGAATGGAAACTTTGCTTCAATAGAAATAAATTATACACGAATATAAAGACTTGTTATGCTAAAAATTACTCCACGATAGAAACGGATTTTGTCGACGGAAGAATAGACAAAATGACAGATTCACAATACCTATCTGTCATTTTGGTTGTCTATGGTTGTCATGCTTCGCGTGCTGTACTACCTACATCCAGATAAAAAACCGGCCAAGTGTGAGTCGGACTCACACACAAAAGTTTCCTTATCACCGTACAATATTTAGCAAAAAACGCCGAAAAAAACACGTTTCTTGTATGGACCTCATTTAATATTTAACTGTAAAATTTCAACTGTCTACCTATTACGGTTCATGAGATACAGACCGCTGACAGACGGATGGACAGTGGAAGCTTAGTAATAGGGTTCCGTTTGACACCCTTCGTGTGCGGAACCCTAAAAAGATAGATCCGTAAGCTTATAACAGCTTATTTCGTAAAACTAGCATCCTGTGTCGCATGATGTAATTTTTAAAACTGTTTCCCTAAATTACTTCCCCATTTCTCCTTTCTCTGTTTAGGTTTAACATTAAAATGTTTAGAAAATACCAAGCGATAAGGATATACAGTGCACCTTGGTTCACTGTATAACTACCTAAGGGAGGCAGTGGTGTTCGTCATAGAACATTTTTATTAGCTAGCGAACGACCAGTTTGGTTTCATGTACTCTTTCAGGAGAAGTGCGACATTTCTGTACGTTGTTTTCCGTGTACCACGTAAAAACTGCTGACATGGGGTGATTTTACAAAAAAGGCTTCTGATTTCAGAGGGGTTTTTCTGAAATTTAAAGAGCTTTAGTTAGTGTGTGTTGGCTGTAGTTCGACGTCACTTGGCTGCAACCATTGTTTTTTCTCAGAGAAACCCATTTAATTTCATGCTGCAATCTTTCTAAAAGTGTATAATTTCAACACAGCGACATACCTACTGAAAAAGGGGATAATAAGCTATGATTTTATGAATTTCTATCGCTTTGCCAGTGACTTCTTCCACTCGTGAATATCCCGTGGAAATTTCGGAAACTGCGGCCTTGTCTATTTCATGAAGGGAATCTCTGTGCATTTCAGCTTACTAGGTCCAAAGCTTTGGGCTGGGCATTGATGAGTCAGTCAGTGAGTGATTCAGGACTTTTCTTTTTATATGATGATATTAACACATTAACTGTCCGTGAAGCCAACCCCTCATTATTTGCCACCACAATCAAAAAATAAATCCCAATTTCGCCCGTCTTTCAATCACTATTTCACACTTTACTATCTTCCATTTACGCGTAAATCTGTATCTACTTATTACTTACGTACCGTCTACAAACGTCTACCCGCATCACACCCTGTTTACCAGCAATACCTTGCCAACATTAGCCACTACACTTAGGTTCAAACCCTTCTCCAAATAGGACGAGTTCGGATCTTAGCACGAATTGACTTCGGTCGACATTGATATACGTAGTACATTTTTCACTGAGCATCTTAGTCTGGGATATAAATTGTTTACATTGCTTTTGTATTGGAATTCTTTGTGTGAAGATATATCTTTATTATTTTGTTAAATGTATACCTTTTTTCTCTACTGAAGTATTGTTTAAACTCCAAACTGGAAAAACGTAACTAACAAACACGAAAAGCAAGACTTATGGGCAAACATAGACCTATTTTCTTTATTTATTCATAGAAGGATCTCACAGAGAGGAGGCCAGTGTCCCAACAGTGCAGCAGTGGGAACATTAAAGGTTGATTATGCTATAGACCTATTTATATCATTCATATAATCATCATAAAGAAAAACACATTCGAGGCATTAAATTGGAATATTTTTATCCGAAAATGTTATTTATTGTTTGTCACGCTCTGAATGCAAAATCACATTGTTCCCGCAACCGAAACCCGTAAAACGCTTGCTAACATATAAATGTGAATTCCTCAAAGAATGGCAATAACCTAGAGAAAGAAACATGATATTTTTGCTATAACAGCACAGTTTTTTTATTATGAACTTTAAGCTAAATAATATTTTATTCATGTCACAGCGTCCACTGTTCGAAACCAATGAATTTGTATGACGTAGATAACGCGTTTTATTGTCACAGTTAGTAAATAAATTCTCTCGCATACAGCAATCATGTACAGGGCTCACGTACGACCGGCCCGATGAAAGGTATAATCCAATCAATTATTACGCCGTGCTCCAATTCTGCAGTGAAATGCAAAGAGAAACGATTTAATCCCAAAAAAGTTTGCTCCAAAAACATCGGTCGCTCTAAGTGACGTCTATTTGTTCTTTCTTTCTTTCGTCGTGTTATTGGCATTGTCGCAGACGTAGATTTGTCGCGTCATTACAACGTATTTGTAATCTGGACATTGGTAGATGGCCGATTTGAAGACATGACTGGAACAAATAATGGTCGAATTTAGGTCGATTAATGAAAATACAATTTGCTCCGATACAAATTTATTATTACACAGCTTTATTCACGCATCACTTAAATGTCAATACATTTATTGAAATGTAAGTGATGGGTGAATGAAGGTGTATTATGTGCAACTTAAATACCTGAATACCTAAATAAATATTTTTCTCAAACATGCTTGGAAATTCCAGCATTGTTTTGACAACCTTCTTCGGGATAAATCGAAAATGCTGTACTACTGGTCAAATGCATGAGAGCAGGTGGCCAGGAATGTTAGTATGAAATTCCACAATTTTACATCTGTCCTGTTTAGCGGCCAAATAAATTACTGTGAAAACTCATATCTGTCATGTTATTAAAAATTGGAACGACTTTTTTACTTCGACACATGGCAACCAAGGTTTAAATTTCGATTAGGTATGCAAATAGACCTGTTGCAAATGTTTTTGACTAAGTGCTTAGTGATTGATTCTGGAATTTATAATTAATTTACTTAGTTTGAATTTCCGCGCATTATTTGAGAAGAGTACTATACAAACCTTGGCCGCAATCAGGCACTTTTGGACTCACGTATGTGTGCCTCGGCTTCGCCTCGGCCTACATTTTCACTTTCTTCCATCAATGCCCCTTTTGCAGTCCGCGGCAGTAATGTACTATTATGAGTTCTGGTTAACGTGAATTTGTGGACGAAAGCCAAAAAGAATTTGTATTAAAAACAAAGTAAAGCCACTCGAATATCACAGAGGGAAAACATCTTTAAAATTAACTTAGCCTGAAGTGCCAAAGTTTAGAGTGCATATTACAAAAAGTTTGATGATAGTGCACACCAAAACTCTTTTAATCTGAAAAGCGGGTTTAATATTAATTGGCGGGCCAAAGTTCTGTAGTAACATAAATATGTTTATGGAGAGTTTCCCCCCGGCGTCGTTAGGAGTCCGTTGTCGCCACAGACTTAAGCCAGTTTTCTCGTGTGATATTGCATCGCATCACGTACAACGTAACTGAAATATTTTGTTCACTCATAGAATACATTCCCTTTCATAAAAACAGACTGCGCTCAAACAAATAGACTCTCATTTTCTACAACGTTTTTCTTGCTTTTTCGTACCCTAATCTTAATTTCACTCAAGTAATTCCTTAAGTTTACCAATAAATAAGAAGAAACGACACACGTAACGTGGGTCAACAAGACAGGCATGAAAGATATATTAAGGTGGCGGCAAACAAAAATATTTGCAAACCTAATTACACTGAGGAAATGTAGGTAATATTCTGAAAGTTTCCGGATAACTCGCTACGTGCCGACAGAGTGCACGCAACAAAAGAGGAGTTTTTCAAGGAAATGAGTTAACTTTCGCAAGCCAGTGGGCTAATTCAACGCCTTACTGTGGCAAGTTTTACTTTTTCAGCTATATTAGGCGCGTCGTCATGATATATCCCGCGGAAGCACAAAGATGCCGCAACTTTGTCCGCCTCATTTTTCAGAATATCTCGTATTATGTGAGCGTTGAAAATTGTTGAAAGTGAGTTTTCGACTTGGTGCTGCCGTATTTTATATTTTTGCTCAGTGAAGGAAGTTTTTTTAACAATGGAGGTTTCTGGATGGATTTTAACTTTCATGTGCTTTGATGGACTTATTCAATAAACTTTTTGTGTAAGAGCGGAGCGATGGATGGGTGATGCCGAAATATTTGCGGGTCGATTGGTACAGTCTGTTGCTAAGTGATTAGATTTTTACGCTTCAGGTCGCGCATGTTGAATTCCCGCACGAAACAAATATTAAAAAGGCCTTCAGATAGCGGTTTCAGTCTAGGGTAGTGCTTATTAGATTTATTTTTTGTTTGTAAACACATAACACACTCCTGTTTCAACCGACACGACAGTAAAAAAACATTCCTGGCTCGCCTACAAGCATTGTCGTTATTTTATCAGACCACCATTTTTCCCTTTTTTAAAAGGCAAAGCCTTTAGAGCGTTCTTCGACATCTTAATAATAACAGACACTATAATAAACACAATATCAGTCCTTTTCAAAAGCTCCAACAATATCCAATCCTGTCTCCAAAGTTGTTTCAAGTTTATTAAGTAAGAGCTCTAGGCTATATTGGAATTAAATAAATTACTAACTGAAATCATATTGGTACGAACAAAATAACGTAACGTATAACAAGAATCAGCTGAAATTATTATTGGACCAATAAATGGCCTACATTCATTGTTCCAATAATAATTTCAGCTAAAGTTTTGCGAAATGATTTCTCTTTAGTTCAACTTTCGTTTATGAAAGGTTTTGCTAAAATAATCGAACGGGATATTTTATCTTTTTTATACTAGGTCTGTCGCGTTGGTCTAATGGTCGCAAGCGCTACTTCTGAGCATGAGGTCCTGGGTTCAATTCAAAGTTATTGTGTTTTCCATTAGGAATTTCTCTGTAGCAGCTCGGAATCTAGATTAATGGCCGCCTCTTGGCAATGGATCGCCCCCAATTACATGGGATAAACATAACTGGCGAAATGTGGGTGTATTATAAATACACCGCTGCCTAACCCTTCGGGGATTATAGGCGTGATGTTATGTGATTGGCATTGTTCACGAGTCATTAAACAAAAAGACAGCCATAATATTTTTATTTATGTCAATCGAATGCAGTTCTGCACACGAGCTAAAATTGATTTTATTTTCATCTGCTCGCAAACTCGACAGTAAAAGAATATCAATGTCCCTGTTAACTGTTTGAAAATAGTCGATTGGTTTTTATTTATTTTAGTTCGAAAGGCTCGTTTTTGTTAAGAACTTTAGTTAACAGGTGTGCTTTGCTTACGTTTCATTTTGATGGAAATCACATGAACTAGATATTTGGATATGTCATGGTAAAAAAATTAACACACTGAATATATTTTGTCCGATATTCAGGTAGGTAATCATTATGAGCACGAGAGGTTTTTTACGTCACTGATCTTTTAACATATTATTATAAGTAACGTATCCAAGGTAGATCAATTAGCTAGCAGAACTCCTCAAACAGACTTATAATAAACAGTCAGTGAGCTGCAGTTAAAGCCATCGCTTAAACATAATCGCATTTTATTATTATATTCTAGAGAGGATCATCGACTTCGAAAAAGGTGAAGCGCAAAACTAAATGGAACAAAATAGTGAACACAGTTGACGCAAATTGCTTCCAGTCCAGAAATCATTGGACACTCTACATAGTTTTAAAAGATTTTCAATGAGAAGTCAGTTTAATTCTTTTTACCCATGGCGAAGCCAAAAAAGAAGGGTTATGTGTTTGACCTGTATGTATGTCCGTCCCTATGTTCCCTCGTAACTTCTAAACGGCTGAACCGATTGTGATTAATGATGTATTTAATTTATTTATTGGTTAACCACAATTGTACAATATATAATAATAATAATACACTGGTTATGGGTATAAAAAACAAGCAAAAACAGATAAACAATAGTGTACAATCATAAGTAAACTCAGCATGCAAATAAATGTTATTGTCGTTAGATACATCATTATCGCGCAAGTGCTTGCTTTTTTTAAACATAATATAATTTTTGAGATTTTTCGGGTTTTGTTTAATAACTATTTTTTCCTAGTATAACGATTCCTATCACAAACGGATTTGTCTTTTACATCAAAAGTGTTTAATTCACTTCAAACGAGTTCGTATGCACGTAGCAGCAAAACCTTAAGAGAAAAAACGAACCCTTCGGTGAAAATGGGCGTGATTTTTTAATGTGTGAAAAAAAAAGAAATGAATTCTAAACCGAGTAAGAACACCGAAACCTAAACACCGGAAAAGGTTTGACATAACTGCATAACACACAACATTGATTTTCCGAAAGTCCTCTAGGTGAACAATAGGTGCACCTCTGCCTAAACCTTCGAGAATACAGGCATGATGTTAAGTTATGTAAATCAAAGACAGGAAATCGCAGTAGACCGGGAAAAGTCGAAAGATGAGTAGATGGGAGTTCTTAGACGGAAGGGAGTTCTCACAGCCCTGCAGTGGGCCAAAATAGCCTTATAATAAATAATAATAAATTAATAATACATCTAAGACAAAGAAACACAATTGACTAAAAGGACATGCAAGTCAGATAAAACATATAACCAACACAAATAACAACCATAATAAATGTTGCACATTCCCCCAATCTTCTGTATAAAGAAGAAAATGTCCAGGTTCGCAATTGATTAGCTGGAGAGACCTCGGTGCAACCTAGCCCATTAATTGCGAGCCACTTTGGAGAGCGATCGGCGCTATTAATAGCCCGCCTCGCAGCAGGTAAGTAGCACAGAATAGATAGATACAGAAGACCAGCTCTGTACGTAAAGCGTAACAAACAAGCAAACTCACTTTCACATTTATGATATTAATTAATATTATTAGTTAGGATTAGAATTGACATGTCTATGCGTGCGTGCGTTTTCGCTCACTGTATGAGGCCGACCTTCTGTACCTATATCTATTCTATGTCACGGTGCAGGTAAGTAGTACTGGGTGGTGGTTTAAAGCGTCACTTTAGTTCGCAGTAGTTAAGGATATTGGATATGGTGTATCATGTTGTTTAATGTGTTAGGAAGAATATCGGGATAACTTAAGCTCATCTTTATTAGATACCTAATATACACGTGTTGTTTACGTAATGTTGTGGTCGCGAACCTAAAACCGATTGCAATCGATTCCCTGGCTCCGAAGCCATACCATCCGATGTTCCGTTTTCAAATGTCCGATGTCAAATTACCCGTTCTGCGACTATTTTAATCATATTTTACTTCAGTTTATTATATTTTTTATGCGATACTTTTAATAAAGTAATATACGTGTTATAGCTGCATTTTTATTTCGTGACTATCGTTATTTCGGTGATGTATTACAATCAACCGGGGACATTTTTTTTTTCAAATATTTATACATTTTTTTTTAAATAGGTACTTAATTGAATAATTTTAAAAAAAAACTGAATAAATTTTCATCTGGCTGGAACCTATATTTTGAGTTAATTTAAAAAGAGACATCATTATTTTTCTTCTGATGGGTAAATTAATGCAATAATTTATTATTAATTGTCAAATTATAATAGGTAGCTGTATATATGCGATTGATTCGTGATAATATATAATAATAAATAAACACAAATAAGCAAGTGTGCACTATGCATAGTTAAACTACAAGAAAAACTCTATTATCCTACATTCCTTTCATAACCAAGTTCACAGAAACACTCCTTCCGAAGTATCTTATAGAAAATATAACACAAAATAAAACGTTCCTTCGTAAAGTTTCAAACGATTTCTCGCCCCGACAAGTTCAGTCTCTCAATGCACTGCACCCCGGCTCCCGGCTCCCGGCTCCCGTTTGCGATCAAATAAAGAATAATCGGCTTTCATTAGAAGTCGCTACTGATTTCTCTGAGGAAGTGATCAACTCGCGGCTTACGGGAACGAAGAAGATTTAAAACGTGGTTTCCTCTAGTTTTTGCTTCGTAAGCGACGTTGAATGAGTTTTTTGCCATAAGTATACCAAGTGTTGGGAACTTAGTTTTTACTTTCAACTGTTAGAACAATCAAAGATGGTAACCTTGTCTTGGTTTTTTAAAACAGTTCTTGTGGGGTCTTCATTCTTATTGCAAACTTTAAAATGCGCAATCTTCCGTACGCCATTTAATGCTGTAAATAGGTAGTATATTCTCTATTTGATGCATTTATTGTTTACCTAGCTAACATCATACAATCAAAAATGAAAATAAGTGTACTTACTCAATACTCTATTCTTCATTCGTAGGTGGTAAACATTTTTTTGGAAACAATCGTGGACACTGTCGGGCACAGCAAAAGTAAGATATGTGGAGAGGACTTATATTATTGAAGTAAATATCTTATAATCTAACTTATTCTAAAAAAAACATGGACATTAACATTATTAGAATAATTATTTTCCGAGTTTCAAGGATCATTATATCATTTAAATATTCGCTGACACTGTAGTAACATTTCCTCAATAGTAACTTTTTTAACTTGTGTGTGAATAAATGGAGTTTTTAGAATAGAATAGAATAGATACTCTTTATTATGTGTTTTTTCTTTTCGTATTGATTCGGGTAACATATTATATACTTTTAGTGACATAACCATATTTAAGATAGTTAATTGATTCAGGCGTGACTTGGCGGAAATCCATTATAAAATACAATAGACCTAGATATATTTAGTAACCTATTCTTAAAGAGTCTTAAAAAAACCCTGTAAGAAATCGACACGTGTTTCACCTCTCAACGAGGCATCCTCAGGATGACGATTGACTTGTCGCGAGCCCGTACACGACGTGTTAACACGCCGAGCGCTGGTGCTGGTCGCTTACACTACACCTATGTAAAATAACTAGATACTAGGAGTATCTAGTTATTTTACATAGGTACATGAATTATTATCCGTATCTATAAGTGAATTACCATATTTATCCTCAGTTAAATACCACTAAGCCTTTGTAAACCCGTAAGCTTTGCTTAACATACCCAATGACGTATTATATATAGACACGTTATCAACAAACATCTCGGCGCTTAAAAACGGCGAAAATACTAGATAACTACTTATACGCGTAAAGAAAGGGAAATACGTAATATTACGTATATATAATTATAATTATTATTATAATAGGGAAATATGTAATATATAATTTATTTTTATCGTTTTCACACACGATATAAATTAAAAACAAACGTAGCGTCGCGCGACAGGTTGGTGCGTGACTGAGCGCAATGTGGCCAATTGGCTTCATTTCATGTTGCCATTTTAGAGTGCGGACAACGTATCTATAGTTTTATACATCATTGAACATACCTACATCTATATAGGTACCTACAGAATGTACCGAATACATCTACCTCCTATATAATACTAATTTACCCTAGCAAAATGTTAGGTACCTACCGTGTCGCAGCACAGCGTTGCACATAAACTTCATTTTCCATCAACTGTTCGCCAATCTCCGCTGCTTTCCATCAGAATGATTCACTACCGTCGTCCTTCACAAAAAGAAGTCAACATAATGGCCATCCCCAGGAAATGAGCCGTTCTGCACACAGGTAACAAAAAGTTACAAAGTAGATAAACTAGGTACTCGACGGGATTTTCTCATATTGATTAGTAACAGATTATGGATGTTTCAAATGTTTTTCATACAATGCACTTACAGAGGTTTGTCGGTACATAGCTTCAAAAAAACGCCTACAAGAAAATAATAGCAAATTCGACTACCTACGGTTTCGATTTGAAAAATTACATATTCGTCTCTCCATTAATCGATTACTGTAACACCGTGTAACATAGAAATGGCAAGTTTCTTTAAAAAAACCTTGTACAAAAAGGTACCTTCCTTCCAAATCAGGTTTTTGATAGCATTAAATCGCTATCTTTGACTTCAAAAGAACTTTGTAAGATGATATCCGTCTCGTATGTTCCTACAGCCAAAGATTCCCGAACGCTTTCCCTAATGGAACTTTGTTTTGTATAAAACTCTGATTCACGAAAGGTCAGCGGACAAAGACACAAAATAGGAACCACGAGCTCTTTACTTTTTTATTTGTAAATGACTCTAAAGTAGAAACTTTTTGGTCAGATCTGGCCGACTTTTTCGTTTTCACCAGCATCCGATGCACATTTTGTCGTCAGTGTTGTTTTTCTCATTTTCCTCACGGAATATTGCGCTGCTGTACTGTCGAGCGCCGCTCTTAGTTAAGAACCTTTCATTAAGTATTATTCGGAACTCTTTTCATCATTCTTTTGCAGTTTTTACATCAAAATGCTCTTAGAATTTAGAATGTATTAAGTGTTTCTATGGTGTGAAAGTTAGAGGAAGAAGGCAGTGGTGAAGAAAATGTTGTTTCTTGCCAGTGTAATAACATTCTACATACGGAAGTTTCACTTTTTTATTGTAGGTACCTCCATTTCCGTACTTTTCCTCTATAGGATAAACGTTTTTATGTATGTATACTGGTTTAGTTCAGTAAATGTTTCAAACAAATTAAGCCAATTAAAGCAAGCAGCCTAACTATGAGGTTTAATTATCCGGTTGTCTACCGAGCGAAATGAATCTAGCAATAGCGGAAAAAAAAGAAAAAAAAGTCAGAACATCAATTCTCAACTTATTTATTTTCATAGATGAATAATCTCTAAAAGACTATGTCTTTTACATTCATCGCCTAATTAGTGGATACGAGTACATTAGTACCTACATAGTAAAATACTCATAATCGTTAACAATATCATATAATGATAGGATGTTTAAGGTAGGTATCCATTGGTGTCAGATCACGACACAGTGCAAGCCGATATGCCACATTTCCCGTCAACGAAAAGAACTAAGTAATGACCGCTTCAAAAAGGCAGTGTGCTTTGTGAAAAATTGAGGCTACATTTCTTTTACCAATCGCTTTTTCCAGAAGAAGTGATACAATGTGTAATTGAATTAAGTAATACACACTATGCAAGAATTTTGTTGAAAATCGTTTACTTAATCGATTTAAATTTTTTATAAGTACCTAGATAATTTTTAATCCCAAAAAAAAATATGAAAACTACGTAAATTAGGTACAGTCACACTTCATGCTGTACAGTCAAAACAAACCAAAATGGACGAAGTACTTACTGCCCCCCTATACGTGTGCGTAGATTTGTATTGTGACACACAGACCACAAATGATATACCTATTCCAAAACTTTATACCGTCTTTCTTTTGATTTACTACTTTGAAAGTTATAATAGGTGTAATCGTTTTCATTTGTGTCAAATGCATTTATAAGTTATTTCAAATAAAATATGTTGGTATAAGTAAATACTACAGTGATTAGTTTTAACTAAGTACTTATTTATTTTTAACTACGTCTGGTAGCTAACACATAGGCGAAAATTTTCTCATTAGAAAGTAATATAGGTAACATATTCACACGCAGTTGTAGAAAAATGGCAGTTTTTACAAAAAAAAAACTGTCAAAAATAATGCACAACATTAAAACAAAAAATCAACAAAAAACCTTTCGACTTGCACTGTCACAGATCCTATAACGAATGGAGACCTACCATATACCCTCATACAACGCACTTAGGTACAGTACTTATAATTAGACAGATCTACAAAAATCATAGAGGTAATGATATGTAGATATTTGATATCTATTCGGGTATACCTGTTTTACAAATAGGAGAAAAATTGGGAGAAGGTTTTCGACTACAAATGTTTATATTTACTAATCTTACAGATATGAAAATTTACAACTGATTTATCTTTCTCCTTATAACAGTTCACTTAACACATCATAAGATCTAAATTACCAAGAATAGTAAAAATCTAAGTGTTTTATTTTACACAAAACTTAAGAAACATATTGTGTGACATGAATTGTATACTTAATTGAAATAAAAAGACAACTACTTTACTTAAGTCTGAACTCAGTTCTCACTTTAACCGCCTTTTTTCTATATCTTACCGACCACAGACATTGCCTACAATAACATAGCAAGCAAGATTAACAACAGTTAATTTCTGACGCGAAATTGCTACCATGGTACATCTGAGTCTATATTTTTTTTTTTTTTTTGCATACAAGATTGGTATACTATTTAGTATAAGATTTTATAGTGACAGGTCACTGATAAGCAAAGGTATTCACAACCTCTTCAAGAAATCGCATTTTATCTACAAACATAACTATGAATAGCGTCTTTCACTATGTTAGTTTCAAAGGTAATAACGACAGCAAAGTAAATAATGGAGTACTTGCGGTCCAACAACTGACGTCTATAGAAATATTGCAATCGTTAACGGCACAGTCGTCACTTAATTGTATTATCAACATTAACATATCGACATAATATACCAAATGACGTGTCAGCAATCGACGACTGTGAAACTCTGCTATCACCTCTGTGTCACGACACGAGTCTGACTCTAGGGAATATTATGCATACTTAGCACTCCATGTATGGACTTATCTGTGAAATCAACAAGAAATTAGTAAGTCGTAAAAAAAACGGCTTAAGGATTTAATCAAAACCTAAGTATCTATGTTTATATTTTGCTTCCATTTTTAATCCACCTTTCCCATGTTTTCACAATCGAACACAACCTCTATTGTTATTATAATAGCAGAGCATTAAACGTATTACGTTTTTTTATTGACATTATTATTTTATCATACTTTCTCCTATACCGTTTTTAAATTTTCACGTAAATAAAAAAGCTATAAAAGTATACCAGGAATGACTAAAATAATAATAAAACAAATACTACAAAAATAATAACAAATTGATTAATTTCTCGTAACAATTAAAAAATATTTTTACTCTGTTACATTGTACTGTCAACGACAAAAGTGAAAAAAATATTTTGACGGCAGTTCTTGCTTCGTTATCCGTAATTATTCCTATTCAGTCACTTACGGATCATAAAGTAATAAGTTTTTTATTTTGAAGATATAAAAATGTTTTTCACCGTTGTCGTTGGTTGTACCCACAGTATCAGAATTTTTACCCGACTGCAAAGAAGGGTTATGTTTTTACCCTAAATTTTGACACAATGCTGCTACTTACAATCTATCACAGGATGTTCTGAGCTTAATATAAAGACTGACATCCTTATAAAATATTTTCTCTACAAGCTATAATATAAGTATACTTACCTACCTAAACAATAAAATAATTATATTATATATATAATGATTATTTTATATAATAATAACAAATTAACGTTTAATAATTTCATAAATTCATTAAGTATTAATAACCATCATTTCAATGAGATAATTTCAAAAGAATGCATTATTTTTGATTGAGCAATTTTAAATTTCCGTTTTTTAATTTGCAACATTAATATTAACGAAACGATAAAAAGAATGTTACTAACATCTCTCTTAACTGCCACCCGACTACGGAAAACACTAACATTTAATTAATCTATATACCTTAACCTGATTTTTATAGGTAAATCAGTCCAGTAAGTTAGACATCAATAAGTACAAATAAATGTTCTTGCATACACAGTGCCTGTCGAAGTCATAACCTCTACATTTACAATACCATAGTCGGGTAAATAATGTAATATAATGTAATGTACACATATCAATGACTACAATATTATTTGGCAACAACGCAGTGGAATTATTTACATAAAACACTCAGTGCTCATAATTTACTACTTACACAATTTACAATGGACGACGAAAAAGGCGTAAAACAATGAGATTATATTCTACGAGTATAACTACATAAAATAAATAGTATCTATCAGGTTTTTAACCGAGGAACTGCAACATTCACCCGCATTCATTTCTTACAGTTCATTACACATTGCATCAGTCATTGACAAACTCGTACTGGCAACATTGCACACCGCACAGCGTTCTAAATTCAAATTCTGCATTGTTCCTTGCACGAAAAACTTACGTGGGAACTAAGTTGCCAGATGCATAAAATGCTAAGTGCGTGAGGCTTGCAACACTGATTAAAAGAACACTATGGGAGAGATGTGAACCCGTGTCTCGTAGCCCGCACTCCTGCCTGTTGTATTCGAAGCAGAAATTCTGTAAAACAAATGTTAATGTTGAAATTTTCTTAACGATACAGCTTTTCAAACAATCACAAGTTTGGTTCTAGCATTATGCTCTTATTATTATGCAAACTAGAACTAGGATAATAAGAACTATACTTGGTAAAATATCAGTATTATTGTATGTTTAAATTTCTATTGGATAGGTGGTTGACAGCAAAAACACTAATAGTTTCACTTACAAAATGAACCAACATAAACCACTAGATATAAAATTTACAGCACAAGGCACAGTTTCGGAGTCACGAACGAAATCGGAAGAGTTTCCCGTCACGACATTGTCTCTTCGGTTTGGCTCCAGAAAACTCGTAATTTTGTGAAAGAAATAATAAAGTTTTCGGAGTTTGGAAAGCTCGGTTCTTTTGGAAGTGTACAAATGTTATACGTTTGCGAACCACAGTTCTGACGCGTTGGCATGAAGCAGACTGAAAGAAAATAGCGAAGGTATAGGTACAAGAACCACTACACGAATTTATTTTTCATTACTCGATTTTTTGTTTCCAAGAAAACCCGAGTAAGAAAAGCTCTTAGTTGTAATTAGTCTAGTTAGTGTCTGCAAACAGTCTTGGTCAAGGCTAAGTGGCTTGGGTCTTTTCAGTTTGTTTTAGGTTCAGACTTGGTTGAAAATCACTCCAAAGATTGTTGGTGCTGAAATTTTCATTCCGTAAAAGGTAGAATTATTTACCAACCTTAATGATGTTTGACGCCATCCTTTTCAGGAAAGCACTTGTGAACAGCGCCGCTTCATCGCCGCAGGACCTCTGCACTGTCTCTTCAGAGCACAGTAGATACTCTTGGAATGAACTGAAATGAACACAACTTTAATAAACACACCACAAAATTAAACTGTCCTTAAACTACAATACATACGGTCCAAAATTTTCTGATCGCTTTTAATTTTAATATCACGCAATTTACATAAGAAGGACCATAATGAATTTTCAGATCAGAACCTGCTATGGATATTAAAACTTCACGCTTTAAAAATAAAAAAACACATTTTGGACCAGCAGACAACGATTTAAATCGTAGATTTCCCTCATCGAACAAAAAAGTATTCATACTGAGGAGAGCGAGGTCACACATTAACAACGGCGATTCCATGATGTCAGAGGTGTCAAAATGGAACAGAATCTTTTGACGCGTCTGGGCAAATCTACGATTGAAATCTTTGGTGACAGAGGGAAGAGGATGATACCTATTATTTTAAGTTGCTGCTCCGATACATAGCATACTGATACGCTATGCTATGTTATGCTGTGTCTTTTGTGTGCACCAAATAAACGATTTATCTATCTATCTATCTTAAGCAATTAGGATTGCCTTTGGTCGACCAACGTAGATTTTTTGCACTTGAAACGGAAGACTAAAGAAAACTGCTGAAAAACGAATATCCGAAAATTGTAGCACGACTCACAATATGGCAACTAATGATATTTAAAAGACAGGATGAGTTGATTAATTGAGAAGGGACTGATTCGTTGACTCTAAGACCTTTTGTACACGGCACGGTTTCTTAACGGTACGGCGGGCGGCGCCAGCGTATAAACCGCACCGTAGAAAAAACGTGTCTGTCAACAAGCTTCCATAATGGTCCGTATAACACTGACGACCTTGCCTACACACGGCGTATAAACCGTAGTTTTTTACGGCAAGAAAAACGTGTGAGTGCAAAGGGCCTAAGTCGGCACGAACTGTTTATTACGCAATCATAGGGAACAGACGAGCACATTGATCACTTACATCAAGAACGACAGCTGATGTTCTGAAGGTACTTCCAGTCAATAAACCAATCATATCAGGTTAAAGAGCACAATCGGAATGGAGTCTAATTAGCAGGAGGTCAAAACAGTTGCCAGTTGGCCAGCAATGCTGGTCGGAAAGATTTTTAGTCGTTCCTCAACCTCAGAATCTATACTTATTACTTATTTAATACATATTACATAATTATATAATAATAATAATATAAAGAGGTATTTGTTTCTGTTTGTAAGTTTGTATGTAGGGAGTAATTTCCGGCCAGTCGGATTTGAAAAAATCTTTTGCATTGGATAGCCCATTTCGTGAGGAAGGTTATAGAACAGTTACAGCTGGTGCAGTTACAAAGACTAATCATGCCTTAATAAATTGCTCGAAACCACATAAAGCAGAAGTTCAGATCGTTACTATTTCTTTAAGGCTCGTACACACTGGCGCGACTTGTCGCGCGACGCGACACCGGCAATTGTTCAATCGTGAAGTTTTATTAGAAATTGTATTGTTAAAGTCGCGTCGTGCGACAAGTCGCGCCAGTGAGTACGAGCCTTAAAGAAATACATTGCAAGGTTATGTATTAAAGGTTATGTACTATCTTGATTAATTGGGTTCATAGGTTTATTTTACTAGAAGATCAGCCTGAAATTCTTCCACTGCGAAGCAAAGGCCTCTTCTCCATAACATCACGCCTGTAATCTCCGAAGGGTTAGGCAGAGGTGTACCTATGTGTGTGGGCTTTTCTCGTAGGACTATAAATAAGATAAATACCTACTAAGTAGTAAGTACATATAAGATACGGGTATGAAAAACCTATGGGACTTCATTATCATTCATTACTTGCTCCCTATTTACTGCAGATGTGCACATAATTGTCCATGTCAATCATCGCCATTGGAGTCAATTGACTTCTTCAATTATTAGGCTGTTTGATGGTTTCACGATTTCATGTCGGAGAAGTGTTTTTTTTACTTTTAACGCCTTTTCCATTCAAATTAACCCGGCTCGAAAAGGGTTAGGAACATAATTATGTATTTAAAATTATCTTCTTAACCCTTTTTGAATTAAATACCCACATGACACCAAAAAGAAAATAACATAGCATTCTGTATTCCCCGAAGGGTTAGGCAGAGGTATACCATAGTACAACAATGTTCATTGACCTCCACAGCTGTTTTGCAATAAACACCTACTTTCGACCCGTTTTCCCGGAAAATATCTACTTAAAATAGAATAGAATACTCTTTATTCTTATTTCTATTCGACATTTGGATACCTACAAGTTAAAAAAAACCGGCCAAGTGCGTGTCGGACCACGCACAATAAAGGGTTCCGTAGCTGGGATGAATTTATCCCAAGAACAAACTTAACATTGTAGTTGAAAAAGTTTCATGATTTTATTTTACCACTGTTGGCGTCATTAATATGTACTCTTGCCAAATAACAGCTTTCTAGTACTAACAGTCTCTGCACTAAGCCGGGGACAGACAGACAGACAGACATATATATTATGGCGAAACTATAAGGGTTCCTTGTTGACTACGGAACCTTAAAATGGAGAAATAAGAGCCCATACTACTTCAGCTCTAATTCACTTTTTATTTCGCTCGCACCATTCTGCTTGCGGACTGAGTGAGAGCGAGACTGTGGGGTGCTGGCGGTTCGAATGCGCCAATAGTTTCGGTAAGTACTTAATTGCTTTTTACGACGAAAATAACGGTAATTAAAAAAAAAATAGTCGCTGCTTTTTATTTATATTTCTATGGTCAGTTCAGTTACTATGCAAAGTTTCATAATCTAATTTGAAGTATTTTTTTAATACCAGCGGTAAACTACCTACCTTAGTGGTAGTTTTTCTATAGAGAAAATTTGGTGGAATCGTGTTTTCGTCAAACATACTTAGTACTTAAAATTAATCCTCAACTTTAACGTATATTTATTTCGAAATAAATGCAGCAGTATTTTCGATACAACAGAGGATCATGGAATGAGGTATATCAATAGACTTGCGATCTTATCGCTAAAAGATATCTTTTCTCTACATTTCCTTACGTATCGATCTTTACGGGTCATTCTAGTAACTAACAGAAATATAATCTTAATTAATATTGCTTCATAAGACCCAGGATCTATAACTTTTCTCAAATTGTGTCTAACTTAGATATTTCCTACTTAACGAGGCAGAAAACAAGTTCAACAGAGTATCAAACTCTAGCCAGTACAAGTTGTAGTTCGTAGACAGTTTGCGAACAACCGGTAACCTGTGTTAACCCACACGTAGACTTGTAAACGATAGCCAATTACCGGCCGATCATGAGGGCCTATTACGTATGATGTGGTATACCTAATTACCGGTGTTGGTCGGCTATTGTAACTTTAATGTTTAGATCCAATATCGGGTTAAGTATACTTAGGCTAATTATCCAAATAGGCAGTCGAGTTATCCAAAAATTACTGAACGATTAAATTTAGTAGTAATTCAATTAGTTCAAACAAATACCAGTGGTATTAGTTACAACTAATGGTATTAGAACGGAATAAATCCATTTTAGGACCTCTATCAGCAATTGAATGCATTCTTTAGGCAGGGACCCTTGAACATACGTTTAAAATGCTATTAAAGCATCAATGGAAACAAGGAAATCTCTGAAATAAATGTTTATCATCGACCTAATTTTGTATGCCTTTTGAAACTTAACAGCGCACCAGTAAAGCAGAGTTAAATAAGCTAGTCCATGCATAATAATAACGGGCAGAACTAGCCTTACGTTCCAGTGCCAATTTACTTACGCCAAGTCCATGAAAAAATTGACATTCAAGTCTTTATTCACATTCGAAATAATTCATACTACTTTAAATTCAAACGTATCACAAAACCACATAAAAGTAAAAATCGCTTATAAATTGATCTGGTAAAAATGTGAAATCCTTTTTCGAAATTCTATCAGTGTTCCGTTAAAATAATGTAACATTAGCTTTGAAATAAAATGCATGGTTTAATTCAGTCAGAGTCACAGTCGGCACAGTTCGCGGAGTTGCTTTTTTTCAGTGTGGAAATAGCACTGTTTTTGTTCATCTTTCCATTGTGTCAGTGCATGGCCAGCGATGTATAAATCCTCTGATAGTGCACGAATATTTTAACTAGAAAAAACTGACCAAACGCGAAACATTCCAATGCAAATGTTATTCAGCACCCGAAAATATTATTACAGCAGAGTTTTCTGAAAATTACTAACATTATGCGAACAAAAACCCGTCGTTAGCATCAGAATTAGAAAGAAATAAACCAAGAAAGAAAAGAACATCGTTTTCCTTTTTCGCAAATCAACAAATGCCCGACAAATTGTAGATTCAATTGTATGGAATGGCGGGGATAACGGAATCATTAACACACCGAAAAACTCTTAAGTACACCACTTAATCCAAACTGAATCTTAATCAGGGTTTAATGGTGAGGAGAGGGGAGCACAATGTCTTCCGAACAGCTTCCCAACATCAGCTTATTCAGGAAATTCTTCGAATTTACGTAAACCCGATAAAATTAATGATCGCAAACTCATTCAGATGAATACTTACTATCAGAAAAAAAACAGCCTCCACAAATACTGTTCTGGCTCGTAAACATCAAGCTTAATTTAACGGAATATTTGAGTTTCATTCACTGCGATCTTGTATAAGGACTCGGTCAAAATCTAAACCAGAAAAATTATATTACAAAGTCGACAGGCCCCGAAAACCTCGGGCGGGCGTTGTTAATTTACATGTAAATTGGTACAGATAAGTATTATTATCAGTGGAAATCACGCCTCAGACAAGTAATTAGTTCGTGAGGCCGGGGGAGCAGTTCGATTTGTTGAATATTTTACTAACGAGGACTATTCAATATTCAGGAGTCCTCCCGACTCTTTGAAGTACCGAGTCTCTAGGACTACTCTTGATAACTTCCATGACAGTTTAATTTTGCAGAACTTGAAAATGAGTGACGCTGTTCGCCTTAAAAGATAGTCCAAAAGACGAAGAAGTTTTAGTACAATTCATGCTTGGTGGCCGATTATAAAAATAACAATGTATTTATGTATGAAACAGTGTTGATTCTCAATAGATATCGGCCTTGTCGGTTGCCAAAAAACAAAATAGCTAATCTGAAGCGACTGGCGTGCGACGCTCATAAACGAGTTTATCCTACGCGTTACGCATCAAAGTGGATGGATCTACACGAGATTTTTAATACATATTAATGATGTTCTACTAGAATATTATTATTTTTATTGTCTTAAACCTCGAACACGTGCGCCAAGCTTCTGACTATTTTAGAGTAAGATTAAAATTACAGAGCTAAAAACAACAGTGAGATGTTACAGACAGATAAATTCCATAAAAGTCAGCGAAAATGGTAAATATTACAGTCCTAGTATCAAAGACAAATATACTGATATCATAAAAAAATCATACGATGACGTAAATTCGTTATCTTCTCTGGCGTGATTTTATCCGCACTCATGATGCATTACTCGAATATGCCAACAACATTTAAATCTTTCGTAAGACCCAAGAAAGTTTTTGAGCAAAACAATTTGCAGCCTGTTATCTCTTGTAAGTCGGCGAATGGCGCACTTTGAGCATTTAGCGAGAAGCCTGCATTTATCAGTATGGATTTTACTGTAAGTGCTTCAACTCAAATAAAAGCGGGGTGTAGGCGACGCGTGATAATATCGATTTGTTATTTTTTATATTTGTATTTGTCAAGTATGTAACTATGTACTTAATTCTAATTATGTATGTACCTAATAAATCAACGGGCTCGTAAGGGCGCGGGAGACGCATGCGGCCGGGAGTGGGGCGCGCGCCTAGCGGCGGCGCTACGATTTGCAATTTGAATTTTGTCAGTGATCCTTTACGAACAACTGCGCACGGACGTATTGCTTTGCCTCTCCCACGCCCTTCATCCTTACGCAAACAAGTGTCTTTTCATATACAGTCCACATCCGCTACATTAGTTGGTCTTCGAGTCGGATTTCTGGATGTACCATACACCACCGCGAAGCGTGATGACTAGGAGTGCGAGAAGAAAGGAAGATGAGCAAAATGAAGCGCAACAAAAAGATGCTCAACAATTGCAAGTTCGAGAACAATGCAAAGTCGAACACACAGACATTTCGAAAGAAGCTATAGAACCTATTGAACCCGGGAACAAGATGGAAGAAAATCAACCTGGACCTTCTACTGCCCAAAGTGTTCGAAAGTCCACCCGCAATAAAAAATCGTCGACATCATCTATTACGGCGAGAAAGAAAAGGCTGGAACTGATAGCCGCCCAAGCAAAGGCTAAAATTAGAATGGAATTGATAGACAAACAACTGGATGCAGACCTAGCAGAAATCGATGACGACTGCAGCAGATGTAGTCTACCCTCAGAAGAAAATATAAATGACCGTGTAGTGGAAAAGTGGCTGGAAAGTAGTCAGCAGGACGTGAATACTCAGGATGTCACCAATCATGGCATCCGCGATGATGTGCTGCGTTCGGTACAGCAGGAATTGCACCTGCACCATGTGGGGCCCACCGGCCCGCAACCGGCTACGGAACTCGCGCTCGAGGCACGCCCGCCGCCACCAGCTGCTGGTGACACTGATGAAACCGTGCGAGCCCTGGCGAGCGCTCTGAAGGACCTTGCCGCTGCCTCTGCTACCGGTGCTAGCAGATCTAACGACAGAATGCTGAATCGCTTGTGTACACCGAGGGACTTACCTAATTACTCTGGTGACCCCCTTGAATGGCTTCAGTACAAGCAAGCATTTGAAGAATCTTCTCAAGTGTGTAATTTTAGTGACAAAGAAAACCTGTGGCGTCTGAGGAGGAGCTTACAAGGACCAGCAAAAGAAGCGGTGACGGCCTTACTCATTGGTGCTACCTCCGCAGTAGATGTAATGAACACACTGGAACTTCAGTTTGGAAATCCTGATGTAATAATATCCAGGATCCTGCAGGACATAAGTAAACTACGCCCCATGGCACAAGAGTATCAGAAGGATATTATTCCCTTCTCTGTGAAAGTAAGAAACTGTGTCGCTGCTGTGACTGCCATCGGACGTGAAGAATACCTAAAAGGAATGAACATTGTAGCGGTCATCCTCTCGAAACTACCAATGATACTGATCTCAAAGTGGGCTGATTACTGCTACCCCCATATCAGTAACACAGAAAAACCTAAACTATTAATATTGTCCGAGTTTCTAAGTGATGAAGCAGTAAAAATGACAAAAACTTCCGTAAATTTAACAACCATACACACAAAACAAAGTTACAACGAACATTCAAAACATCGTACTCTATTGAATAGTGAACAAGTGAGCAAAAACAATGGACAGAAAAGTGTTATGGAGTGTCGGTACTGTCACGTATCCGAGCACTTACTACAAGACTGTAAAAAGTTTAAAAAATCATTACGCAAAGACCGCTGGGCATTCGTGAAACGCCATGGTATTTGCTACAAGTGTCTGACGTCACAACATAAACAAGATACCTGTACCGCACCGGCTTGTGACGTAGACAAGTGTGGACTGAATCACCATCGTTTGTTGCACTATATTCCAAACAAAAACTCAGTGCCGCGCGTGAAAATAACCGACGTAACTGAATCTGAGACTGAAACCAAGACAGAGTCGCGCGTGGAAACTGTGAATCATCTGCACCAGAACTGCCGTAAAGTTTTACTAAAAACTGTACCGATTTACCTACACGGACCTAACGGTACTTTTCGTAGTGTCGCGCTCCTCGATGACGGTTCAACTGTGACCTTGATAAGCGCTACGCTCGCGTCGAAACTAGGATTCCGCGGTAATAAACAAACTATGCGTGTATGCGGTGCATGGGACAATAGTGAAGTGGTATGCCATAGTGAGGTAATCGACCTTGAACTTTCTAACTGTGAAGGAATTAAGTTTACAATTCGTGCGCGCAGTGTAACAAACATGAACTTACCTGTACAAAATGTTACTGCCGTGGACCTAAGTGATTACGAACTGATGAAACCGGAAATAAAAAATGTGATTTGTGATGGTCAATACAGACCGGAACTTTTGATAGGGCAGGACAATTACGATTTAATTTTACCATTAGAAATAATTAAGGGTAAACCTACGGACCCCTACTTCACACGCACTCCGTTAGGGTGGTGCATGCACGGGTGCATGCGCACCAAGCCCGCTGTCGATCATGATGTGAAGCTGCAGTCTACTCTGTTCCTGTCGGAAGGAGAAAACAATGAATGTGAGCATATACTACGCGAAATGCAAAACGAGATGCGCCAGTCATTTGAATTGGAGTCTGTCGGAGTTACTAGTAAGCCCCGCCAAAACTTATTAGACGTAAAAGCTACAGAATACCTACAAGAAACGGCCACTTTGAAAGATGGAAGGTGGTACGTGGGTCTCCCGTGGAAAGGTACGTTTGGTGAGATGCCTAACTCATACGATAATGCACTCACAAGACTGAAAGGCGTTGAAAAGAAAATGAAAGTGAATTCAAGCTTCGCCGAGCGATACAAAGAAAGAATCGACCACCTGTTCAGTAACGATTTTGCATCAGAACTCACTGAAACTAAAAGTCCGAATAGAATATGGTACTTACCACATTTCGGAGTTGACAACCCTAATAAACAAAAACTACGACTGGTGTTTGATGCCGCGGCTAAGAACAAAGGCATGTGTTTAAATGACTACCTACTGCAAGGTCCCGACCTACTTACCTCTCTGTACGGGATAATGCTGAAATTCCGAGAAAACAAAGTGGCGGTCACGGGTGATATAAAAGACATGTTTTTAAGGATTAAAATACGAGATCTTGATCGAGATGCCTTGCGCTTTTTATGGCGAGAATCACCAGACAAACCAGTACAAACTTGGGTCATGACTAGCCTTATATTTGGCGCGAACTGTTCCCCATTCATTGCCCAGTTTATAAAGAACAAAAACGCTGAAAGATTCCGGTCCACAATGCCGGCCGCTGTGCAAGCTGTACTTACCCAACACTACGCCGACGACTACATAGACTCCTTACCCGATGAACAAACGGCTACCCAACTTGTGAATGACGTCACATTCGTCCACAGACAGGGTGGATTCGAGATTAGAAATTGGACGTCTAATAAGCAGTCTGTACTTAAAGATGTACCCAAAGAAAACCTGAAATCGACGTCTGTGATATTCAAAAATGGACAACTATATGACGGAGAACGTACACTCGGCCTAATTTGGTTTCCGGCCAATGATAACCTGGGATTCGATGTGTCTTTTAAAAGAATTCCCACACCAATATTGCTTGGACAAAAGAAACCTACTAAACGGGAAATGCTACGTGTACTAATGTCCATCTTCGATGTCTATGGATTCCTTTCGCCTATTACGATAAAAGGCAAGATCCTTTTACAAGACACTTGGAGGTCTGGAATAAGCTGGGACGACGAAATAACAGACCAAATATTTATAAAATGGGTCGAATGGCTGAGCGTTATGAAAAACATTGATAAAATTCGTTTGCCTCGACATTACGAGTCGGCAACAAGAAATACTCGCCACTCAGTACCTACGTGCGAGAGCGAGACGCACGATCTCAGTGCAGACGCACCGAATAGCGCGTCGCAGGCTCAGTTGACCGAGCGCTATACGAACCTACAGCTCCATATGTTCTGCGACGCGTCGACTCAAGCGATGTGCGCTGTCGCGTACTGGCGTTGGATTGATTGTAAACAAACTATTCAAGTTGCCTTTGTGTCCAGTAAATGTCGAGTCGCGCCTGTAAAGTATGTATCTATGCCACGCTTAGAGCTACAAGCAGCTGTTTTGGCGGGAAGATTGGCCAATAACATAATAAACGAGCATAGAATAAAGGCTGAAAGAAAAATATTCTGGTGTGACTCATCTACAGTTTTACACTGGATACGCAATAACGCGCGAAGTTATAAAGCCTACATAGCTCACCGCCTTGGCGAATTAGATGAACTTACGAAAATTGAAGAATGGAGATATATACCTACGAAGTTGAATATCGCCGATATTGCCACACGAGAAACCTGTGAAATAAAAACATTGAAAAATGAGTGGTTATATGGGCCGTCATTTCTATATGAAGAAGAACAATCGTGGCCTGGAGAATCGAAGATACAGCTACCTGATGTTCGCGACGTGGACCTAGAATGTATAAATAATATTCACGTTGCACCTGTGTGTTTACCTGCTGTTCCTGAACCAGAAAGGTTCTCTTCATGGCTTCGACTGGTGAGATCCATGTGTGTGGTTTTATCTTTCATAAACAAATGCAAGAAAGTTTCTAGTGTTGATATAGATGGCGCAATGATGGAACGCGCTGAGAACATGTTGTTGAAGTACTCTCAGATGAAAGCTTTCCCAGATGACCTGCACAACCTGAAACAAAATAAAGCATTAGATAAAAAAAGTAAATTACTTACCTTGACTCCAATTATTGACGATGATGGCTTGCTGAGACTGGGTGGCCGCATTGATTCCGCACCTGAGATATCAACCAACGTAAAACGTCCTGTGATACTGCACGGCCGGTGCCATGTCACTCACCTCATCGTGAAGTACTACCACGTAAAAGCATACCACGGAAACCAGGAAATGGTCGTGAACGAACTGAAACAATTATACTGGATTATACGGCTACGACCTACTGTGAAATATATCAGTTCAAAATGCATGTTATGCAGAATCAAGAGGGCTCGTCCCCATCCACCCAGAATGGGTGACTTACCTGAAGCGCGGCTCGCTCATCACCATCGCCCCTTCACGTTCACCGGAGTTGACCTATTTGGACCCCTAGAAGTAACCGTTGGCCGACGTCGAGAGAAGAGGTACGGTGTCATCTTTACTTGCCTCACCGTAAGAGCCATTCACATTGAGATAGTGAACCAGCTGACCACAGACGCACTAATAATGGCTCTCAGACGAATGGCAGCTAGAAGAGGCTGGCCACGATACTTGTACTCAGACAATGGTACGAACTTGAGAGGAGCTGATACGGAGCTGAAGAAATGTGTTCTAGAGCTGGACCAGGAGAAACTCAAAGAAGGAGCAACCACCTACAGTACGGCAACAACTTGGGTTTTTATTCCACCCGCTAGCCCTCACTGGGGAGGGGCTTGGGAACGGCTAATAAGAAGCGTAAAAACCGCACTTAAGGTTGTATTGAGAGAACGAGCGCCACGTGACGCGACACTTCAAACGTTATTAGCCGAAATAGAACAAACAATAAACAGCCGTCCCCTCACCCACGTCGCAGTGGAGCCGAGCAGCCTTGAGAGTCTAACCCCCAACCATTTTTTATTGGGAACATCATCCAACCTACCTACCTTGGGGGAATTTAATGAATCCGATATCTACCTCCGGAAACAGTGGCGGCTGTCGCAAACGCTAGCCGACATGTTCTGGAAGCGTTGGGTGCGCGAAATCTTACCTGACATGCGCCCCAGGAAAAAGTGGCACGACGAACCAAAACCCCTTCAAGTGGGAGATCTGGTCTTGATCGTGGACCCAAACACCCCCAGGAATATATGGCCGAAAGGCCTGATTCAGGCCGTAATACCCGGCAAGGATGGCCGCATTAGAGTGGTCGACGTTAAGACCAGATCCGGCCTTCTGAGGCGAAACGCGACACGCGTCGCACCTATCTCATTGGATAATGAGTGCTGCTCTAGCAGCACTAGGGAGGGGAATGTAGGCGACGCGTGATAATATCGATTTGTTATTTTTTATATTTGTATTTGTCAAGTATGTAACTATGTACTTAATTCTAATTATGTATGTACCTAATAAATCAACGGGCTCGTAAGGGCGCGGGAGACGCATGCGGCCGGGAGTGGGGCGCGCGCCTAGCGGCGGCGCTACGATTTGCAATTTGAATTTTGTCAGTGATCCTTTACGAACAACTGCGCACGGACGTATTGCTTTGCCTCTCCCACGCCCTTCACCCTTACGCAAACAAGTGTCTTTTCATATACAGTCCACATCCGCTACACGGGGCTTGTTGGGAACTTCTAAAGATGTGCTGTAGAAACAGCGGGCGCTGTAGGTTTTGTTACAGCGAATTACGCCTGCATTGTGACTTTGTACTTGTAGTAACAAGGAAAATAACTCGATCGGCAGTAGCGTTTTGCTCTTTAGGGCGGAATCGACCAAACAGGAATAAATTTTACCCGCGGAATAAGCCTTCTCTTCTGAATAAATTTTGAATTTTTGACAGTTTCTCCATACGAAAACTGTCAGAGTAAATCTTATTCCGCGAATAAAATGTATTCGTGTTTGGTCGAATCCGCCCTTAGTATGTAAAAGCAAAGACTTACACATTTATAATTTGATTTAGATAACTCAACTCATAACAAAACGGACAACAAAAAAGTGAGTAAAGGAATTTGTTTTGTTCGTGTTTTTAAATTCTTTATAATCTGAATTTCTGATACGATAGGAGCCACACAGCTCCCAAAATCAGTTTTGTTTTATTTTGCATATCCCAATATCAAATCACGTTTATTCTTATAAATATAAGTTCGCAGAATTCAGCAGAGGTGAGGTAAATAACAAAACAACAATAATAAACAATAACAAAAGATTGGATGGAGTTATCTCGTAGTTACTGTTATGTAAGGATTGGATATAGTGAATCCCCCCTACTGGGCGCCAATATGGAAGAAGCCTATGACAAACAGTGAATAGAAAAGGAATACATTAAATTAAATTCTTAATTGATTGTCCCGCCACTTCCCGCAATAGTTCTAAGAATCAACAAAGATAATATTGGGCAGTTTTGGCAGCAACACCATACTACGATCACCAACTTCGGTGCCAAACGTACCTAGTAATTACGTGAATGGGGTTTTTATGACGGACTATAAAAAAGATCCATGCTCAAAGTGAAAATATACAATATACATCAAGCATTTTACAAGATGGAAGATACAACTTTAAGGCTGCGTTTCCACTGGAGATTTGCGATGATGCGTAGCTATGGATGATATGATATCAAGTAATACGATCATATCATTTTCATTGCGTTGTTTGGCTTACTTATGGTGGAAAAGGATTCAACAACGCTCAGTTTTTACATACTTATTTCGCTCTGTGGTAAAAATACATATACCTAGTTTCGTAAATTAGCTTCAACGCTTAGCAACCTCGCACATCTCTGGTGGAAAGCCAGCCTTAAATTAACTAATGACAACGGTCGCCAAAACGAAGCGATATTCTTGGTTAGGGTTTTCACACATTTCTAGCTAAGCAAGCTAAACGACCTATTATATCTACCATGCAATCATGAAATATTATTCACTTACCAACAAACCGTTCTGAGATGATCCTCATGGCTAGTGGCCAGTCCTGTCTGATCAGTCTGGTACTGATCTCCTTGCTGATGGTTCCCCAAAGTCATAAGCGTCACTTCATAGTTCTTGCTACAAGTTTCATAGTCTGACCTGACCATCTTCACACAATCAGCGTGTTTCAAGTACTCGTCCTGGTACTTTCCTCTGGTGCATAACTCTTGGACTACGTCGGTGATTCCAGCGTAGATCCGACGGAACACTACTTGTTCATGCTTTTCCATGCAGACGTTTGTGTAGTTGTCTATGCACTTAATTCCCATTCGCAGCTCACTGTAAGAAAATGTTCGATTAATCAATATGTTCTGAGCCGAGTATAATGCCTTGCGGGACTCCGCAAAAATAGGCAATCTTTTCTTAACTTAACTATGGCATGTTATCAAGAAGAATTTCGGTAGCACCCCTTTAGTTCGCTAGTAACAGGATATAGATAGCGCGATTACCAATTTATTCAAAATCAAAATCAAAAGTCATTTATTCAAACTAGGCTGAGATTCAGCACTTTTTGAAAGCCAAAACTACATAAGACAGTCCCCCAAAACGCCCACCCTTCACTTCACTTCATTCAGCTGGTGATTATGACCATCGCGACTTCTGTCTGCGTAGAAGTCAAGTATACCATAATAAAACACTCCTATGGCACTAGATAAAAGCTTGCTATCAGTGAAATACAAACAAACGAACAATTTTACCTTTATAAAATATTTATAGTTTAGTTAGATGATCATTATTTAACTTGACTGAGTGGAAATCCGGGTATGATAGGTACGGAATTTCGTTCGGATTTATAGACGGTAGCATGATAAATACGTGGAAATTGCAAACATTCTTCTAAGCCTCTAAGGAAATCCCTCTACCTCCTTGCTTGTCGGAAATCACTAAGTAACCCATCATTTCCAATCATATTGTGTTCCTGGTTATGTTAGCTGCGTTATGAGGGTTTATCCCTTAAAAAGGGAAAAGATCGTGACTTCCCACATTTATCATCCGCGACCCCACATTATAATTTACCAGTAAGACTAGTGGGAATTCCTTCCTTTTTAGATCCAAACATACTTCGCTTATGTTTTATGTATAGAGTTGTACGTGTTTCAGCAATGACCAGATCGATCGTTATTCTCAAAAGAAGAGTTTTTTCAAGCTTTGCTACTATACAAGTACTTAACATACATAGGTCAGACACACATTAGCATAAATTTTACGCGGTCATGCCAGTATTCAATGAAGGGGTAAGAGTAGAAGTAGGTACACCCATACTTCACCATCTATACTTATATATTTGTGTCCCATGTAATAGAGGACGATTATTTCAAATAGTTCCTTTTATAAATACTTGTATTTCCAGAAACGACTGCACCTGTTAGTCCCATTAAAAACCGTTTAGCTGCAGATGAATTATAGGAAAAGAGACATATGCTTTGCATTTTATTATCCGTAGAGAAAGCAACACTATCAAGGCATATGCATATACAATATGAAAGGTAAAATCATTTAGATCATGCTGCTATCATCAATCCGCCTAACGAGTCATCGTGGCATATGGCAATGTTCAAGAGATAACTATGAAACATAACATCACGGCTTGTTCCCCGAACGGTTAGGCACAAGTGTTTCGGTAAGTTTCATATAAAAAGGAGCGAGTCTATTGCAATCGAACGGGCACTAATCCAGACTCCGGGCTGCTACTGAGAAATTCCTGATGGAAAAACCCAATAACACTATGCCGGCGTAGAAACGAAACCAGACCCTCCAACCTTCTGCTCAGCAATAGCATTTTGCTGACAGGAGGTTCTGGGTTCGACTTGCGACCACTAGACCAACAAACCAGACAAATCCCTAAACAATTAAATTTTTTCAAATATTTGTTACCGTAATACTTGTGGTGGGTGTACTAAAGGTACACACACCACTGCCTAACCCTTCGGGGAATACAGGCGTGATGCTATGTTATGTTGTTACAGTAAATATTTATTTTATATAGGTACGTACTTTGATTATCCTCCGGGGATCCTAACAAATTCATTAAATAGATTTGATGATACTATTAAACCGAATTTACGTACGCAATACGATAAGTCGTAAAATTTAAGGGCAGAACTTTAGCTTTAGAAAAATGGAGGAATCCAAATACCTACACTTAGATTTTAATGTAAATCGGATATGACTAATATAAATTCGCGTTGAATAAGCTCGATAAGCAGTGATAAATTTTTGCCTATAATTAACAAAACATGTTCTAGATAAAATAAAACAATAATATCTGCGCATGACTCCAACCATGGGGATACCGAAAAAACACGAAACTCTTAAAAACATACAATGTGTTGGTGTAAACGAGGGACATACTCTCAGGGAGTTTAATAATCAGGTATTCCATACAAAAAGTGCAATACTAACACGATTAAAATGTATGAACAGATAAAATGAGCATAATATCGTACGTATCATAATTTATTGCTACAAATACATTACAGCAAACAACGTATCGTAGGCCCAAGAATACTCTTGGACCATAGCCAAAACAAGCGAACATCGAGGCGTTCGTAAAAATTACCGTCCGTATTAGGCATGTTAATATCTCGTAATTTCAATGTTTGCCGACCCGACCGCACTAAAGTGCTTCATTGGCTATTCAGCTCTATGAAGCCGCTGAAGCGCTGAGTGAAGTCCGACAACTAGTTTCAAATTGCTATTTACCGCAAACAAGAGCACTAAATTAAGATGAGCTAACTGCGTGCCGACCGCGCCATTCCACCGCTTGAAGTTACTCGTCCCTGACGTAGCCAACTCTTTAGCAAAACTTACTTTCGCTAAGTTCTTGGTTGAGCGTAAATGAGTGAGATCGCTGCATCATGATATCGTTGAAGTGAAAAAGAGCGACCGTTCGTCGGAGCGTTTTATAATTGGAATTAAAGGGCTGCTGGTTATTTGAGCTTTTTGTTGGTTTTCTTGACTTTTCATTGTATAACTTTAGTTGGCGTATTAGGTATTAATTTCGTGAATGGTTGATTGGTCTTGCCTTTTGTTTCCGTTATAATATAACAGATATTCCTGATGGCTTTTCCGCCTTAACCACCGCTTTAATGAATTAATCTAAGAATATTAAATTTACTTTACAGTCAATTGATTAAGAAAAAATATTGTTTCCTCTTAACTTATAATAATAGTTTGCCTATTATTATATGTAATGATATATTAACAATAATATAATAATAATAATGATATAATGAATTATCTTGTCAATTAAGCGATATCCGCCATCACCTCTGTTTAAATCATTTACTCCAATATAACAGCATCCATAAATATCCTCATTATAGATTGCACAGTAATTATAATTTCTAGAAAAGTCAATTAATTAACTTACACGCAACTCTTGTCCAGTTCCTCTCGTGTGAGCGCGAACGATATTTCTGGAGAGCTTAATACCGGTAATGCCATCGAACATCTTTGCAGCAGGTCCTCTTCACGATTGCAGTGGCCTTTGAGCGCACCAGCTAAAAAAAAGGAACATACAAATATTTTCACGTTCATTCCAATACGAACTCGTGCATAAATATTCCAGTGTTTGTACAGATGGTGGGGAGAAATATCGACCGCTAACATTTAAAATAAATAATTAAGCCACTTTCACTCATTTTGCTAGTCTGGTTTATCTTAAACAATATATTTTAAGCTGCCTTTAACATTAATTTTTAATGGGTGTTTTTATAAAACGACGAAACGAAAGTTAGATACTAAAAAAAACGTTTATTTTAAAACTAACAAAAACCGCTTTCTTTATTTTATCTCAGCTCGAAGTATTAATCTTTCTGACCCGCACTAAAGTGGCAGGGAACGTGTAAAATAACATCTTTTACAGAATATTTCAGTGTAGCTTGTATTTAGTTAGGTGAAAAGTTTAAATTAACTTTCCTTAAAGTCTCTTTGAAGTCTAGAAACTTATAATTCGGAGCCTACACCGGGATTCCTAATAGGGTTGGTAGATATCTTTTAAAAGGGACCCAAGGTAGTACAATTAGAAAACTTGGCGAAGAATTACCTAATTGCTTGGTTAAATATATTGTTACTGCCAACGATTCAAAGTCTTTCTTATGTGATTCTTTGCTATACATATACCTATAGACCACCCGTTGGGCTTTAAATGTAGCAGTGCAGGAACGGCGAAAATGAGGCCAAAACTAGATCCATAACATAGCTGTCGTATGTTTTCAGAGAATTTAGAATTCGAATCACACATTATAATAAATATAATTGACCTTATCAAATATAATTTGGGGCGCCTACAATGAGTAAACATCTAGGCATTTGCATAGTTTACCAAACTACCGCTTTCTTGACTTTTGACTTCTTTTCTGGCATTAATAGACGTACACAACATATTAATTGCCTTATTAGGTAACGTAATATATCAATCATATGACTCCATAATTACGTCATTACAATAAGTAATATTGACTCTCAGCTCTCCAGTGAATTATTTGTCTTCACACACTATCTCTCAGATTCACTTACACAAGACAAATTGAAATTTAATTTATCCGTTCTATTCTTGAACAGCTGTTCAGCATTACTTTGTCGAACTACTGATAAATGATAGCCCACCTATTGGAAACGAGTGATGAACGATGGTTCTATTACACAGTGAGAGGCAACTGCTGAATACTAAAACGAATGGCCAAATCGTCTTCAAAATCTCATCCATCTCTGTCGAATGGTGCTTCCATGATTTTTGTGTTGTATGTCAAGGTGGACAGTGTTTTAGGTTTTGATTGTGTTTTTATTTTATAAGCTAGATTTGCTATTTTCTTCAAAACGGGAAACAAATCAATTCCTAAATGACCGGCGGAGGAAGCTATATATGTATGTACGTATAATATATGCACATTTTGGCAGATCTTGCTGCGGAACGATTTTTTGTAAATTAAGAATTCTGCCAACTCTACAGTCTTGGTTATTTGTTTACGAGTCTGTTCCAATGCTGATATGTTTTCCCTATTCATCTGTCCTGTTGCGTTAGAAAGTGTTGTTATCTAGTCCTATTTGTGCGCATGCTCGCGTCACAGCAGCGCGATCGTGTTTCACGTGGCGTCCACGCAATCAGCTGTTTACTCACATGTGATTGGATCGGAAAATTTTAGAGAACCTATTCTTTGTGGAGCGGCATTGCCCTTATTGTTAAGACTTCATTCCAATCTATGAATTTATGTAGTTCTCTAGTTCCAGTACCTACTGCAGTCTACTTACTGAACGCATTTAGTTGGACTGTCGTATAAACTTTCGAGTTAATTATTGGCTCCTGAGCAAAAAATAAGGATATTAGTCCCTTCACAAATTGGCAATGGCCTCGAACGTCATCTGACATCGTGTATCCTGTCAAACAGGTAGTTATTTTTAACAGTGCCGTTCTTAGCACTATGCATTCCGATGGTGTAGTGGGGAGCCGAGCCCACCACGCCGCTCTCTGCCATTGGCTGGCTCATATCGTACGATGTTTTTGCATGTGTGCGTGTCGTGTACACATTATACCATACGCTCTCACTCAATCGAAGCATAATCGTCGGGCAATTTAAGAAGTATAGTAGAACAGCAGCCTGATTGAATTGCTCCGATGCCATAGGAAGTCATTCTTGCCTTGACACGATGACGTAGCTGCTCTATTTGTTTTGATTTATCATTATCTTCATATTATAGAGTACGATAGTCAGCGTTTGCGTTGTTTTTATTTAGCTTAGTCAAATAACATTATTTTATGTAGGTATTTCACACGACTGTATGAGTTTTGTTATCTTCATTACCTGTATGTTACTCACGGTAGATGCTATAAGCGTAACATTTTCATAAAGTAGATGAGGGACGTAGTACACCGCCTTATGGTTCTCATTTGTCAACGTCTTGATCTTACGAAACTTCTAGAACTTTCTCAATAGTACTTCAATATTGTAATGAGTAATACTTATAGGTGGAGTCAATTATATTTTCTTAACAAAGATTCTCTATAAGACATTGATGACTTCATCCCACAGATATTCAAGAGCCTTATTGGAGCTCCTTATATTTTGCACCGAGATTAGAAACAGTAGTCCACAGGCACCCGTTGTGATAAGTTTCGAGATAAAAAAATCTAGAAATTGCAGTTTTAATTTCGAACGCGGTGGCTTCTGGCAAATTAATGACATTTGTCGAGACAGAAAAA
The DNA here is from genome assembly GCA_914767815.1 of Eupsilia transversa. Lineage (NCBI taxonomy): Eukaryota > Metazoa > Arthropoda > Insecta > Lepidoptera > Noctuidae > Eupsilia > Eupsilia transversa. The sequence continues at coordinate 9,222,762 of OU611880.1, forward strand.
AAAGAAAAATATAAAAGGGACAACAAAAATAGATTAAATCCTTCGAATAAATTAATCCCAACAGTACGATTTCAGTTTGGATTTGTTTAATTAATACAAAAAAAACATTTCGAAAGCTAAATTAAGGTAAAATTCTAAACAGTAAACCATGTTATAATTGTATGGAAAAAGTAATTTCTGCTACAATACAATTTTTTATTATAAAGGTATTTGAGTGCACCTTTATAAAAATCCTTGTAAGTCTTTTCAACTTTCCTTCTAAGATTTTAAGGTCATTAACGGTTATTTCAGACCAAAACTTATTTAGGAGTAAGAATTGGCTGCGAACGGGCTATATTTTCAGGGTTATAATGAAAATTTACGCTCTTGTTCTTATCTATTTTAAAGGGTTATATTTCTGAAAGATGGCATTAATGTCAACGTTTATTACACGAACTCGCTATCTAGTGAGTGATAATGACATTGATAACATAAGTAAATAATATTACTTACTTATTAGTCTAAACTTCTACAGTAGTACAGTAGGTTAGGCGTATAATATTTACCTAAATGTTGACTGGCCTATATTTATAGGTAAGTAGATGTTTGATGTCTTGAAATCATTCTTATAATATGCAGTGAGTGTGATGCATACGTGATAGTATTCAATTGAGCTGGCTGGAAATTTCCCGGACGTTTAAATATAGGTCCCATTAGGTTCGTCCACATCTATTTACTACGAAGATATAATTAGTACTTCGGTAGCTTGTTGAGATTGTCTTTAAAGGCGTCCATTGAAAGGGCCGCAGCATACGGAATTCCTTCATTGAATAAAATTGATATCTATGGAATTCAAAGTTCTAACATTCAACTTACCTAACTGTCTTTCAAATATTTTAAAGGAATATACAAAGAGATCGCCAGTTGTGGGAAGAAATAGGTACTTATGAATTCAAAGATTCAAACGATTATTTACAAAATAATATGAAGCACCGAAAGCTGATTTCACGAAAATACAGAAAAAAAAAGTACCTACGTTTATTTGCGATAAACATGACGCAAAGAAAGAACATGATGGAGGAAAATATGCGTCACATAGTCACATCCACGCAAAACGGTCATCGTTCAGCATAATGCTGCCCCAGCGCTGGTTTTCAGCGTTGACGTGATAAAGATATGGGTAGGTATACTTACATATAGTCTGTATTTTAACTAAAGTCTCGAAAATAATTTAGGTACTTATATAATAACTTTAAGGCTCGTTCACATCGGCGCGACTTGTCGCGCGACGCGACTTTAACAATACAATTTCTAATAAAACTTCACGATTGAACAATTGCCGGTGTCGCGTCGCGCGACAAGTCGCGCCGGTGTGAACGAGCCTTTATTCCAATCACTATAAATTGTTATCGATTTAACACCTCGTTTTCTCATTTCTTTAGCGGCATTATTGTGTTGTACAGAGGGTTATCTTCTTTTATAATTCATTGAACTTTTTAAACAGCCCACAATGTTATCTGAAATGAGTGGCGAGGTCGGTTAAATGTTTTCCAATGGGTGTATAAACAATCCGCAATGACGGTCACAATTTGTAATGCCTTTACAATTAAGGAAAATATGAGTTAAATTTTACTACTACAGTTAATTCTTCCAAATTTGGTTAGCCCACGTCATAAACGTGCCGTACCGTAAGAATTGCCAGTAGGTCTGACTGCCCAACTCACGACTCACGACAGACGTTCGAGAACACTTTTATCTTCCTCAGAAGTTTTTCATCGAATGTTATGATCTAGATTCTAGAGTCTAGATCATAACATTCGATCAAAAACTTCATAAAGTTTTATATGAAAAATAATAATGAAGCTCGTAACAACGGTTGCACTGTATAATACCGCAGTTAAAAGTGATATCTGAGTATGAATTAACATGATATTGATTACAAATAATTGGCCTCGCAAATCTTTCATTTATACCGGTAAAGATAATTCTAAAGATACTGCCACTGGAGGTTGCTGGCAATAAGTTTGCCCCTTATTACATAATAGGACTTAAAAATAACTGGCAGAATGTGGGTGTACTATAGGTTCACCTCTACCCAATCTTTCGGGAAAAGAAGGCGTGATGTTATGTTTATAACTCTAAAGATAATATTGGTCAAGGCCAAATTGAACGTGGAGGATTCCGTATGGAACTCCATATAATATGTCCATTCCGTGCCAGAAAAAAATACTGATAATATTATAGTAACTAGTTTCCTAATCTCTGGTTTTCGAGCTTCTAAATATAAAAGATATTACGCTTTGATGGTATAAGAGTACAGAGGAAAACGCGCAAAAATGAAAAATAAAGGGCGTCCATAGTTCCTCTTCGTGAAACTCCAAAGTTACCTAAGCCTACTATTTCTTAGTGAGTGGAAAGACAAAGTGACTAATTAATATACTTTTCTGAACCCCACAAGGCATACAATTTCCCTACTTTGAAAAACTAATGCATTTAAAGAAACTCATTTTGTATTTTGAATACATTTTCTACCTCCGCAAACTTCAGCACAGCCGGTCTATTTCTGTAAAAAAACTCACCGCGAAAACTTATGTGCAGTGAGCGTAAAGTGAGCTGACAATAGTGTCAATTCCTAGCATCGTGGAATGACAGCTCACTTCAACCTAAGATTTTACAAAATTGATCGAGATTATCAAGTGATCGTGATTCATTTGTTATTACTTCAAAGCTTGCGCCGGTTATTAAGACATAATCCAAATAGATTATCTCGATACTCGCAGAAGCTGATCGATCAATCGTTATTAATTGGTCTTATACGCATTACTTGGATTTGTGGAGGAAAATTCCCGAACGATATTATCAGAGATAAAAATTCGCAAACAATGTTTTTATGTAGACGTACGACAGCCTTATCGATACGATATCGAAGTTATCAGTTACGTTGTGTTAGATAAAGTTTGATTGATTATATCACAGTTTTGATGGTCATTTGATGGATAATTGAGTAGATCTAGTTGTGTTAGTTAGTACCAAAATGTTCCAGTATCTTTTATAAAAACATTGGAATTAAAAAATGTAATTCAGCATCTTTCTTATTTACTAGCAGGCTTTTCCGCTACCTACTTCGTGTTTTTTGGGTAGAACATTGAACTGACGGTTAAAATAGTACCTATTTTTACAACAGCTGATTAGCGTTCATTTTATACAGGGTGTTTGGCAGAACGTTGAACATACGAAAATGGTGGATAGGTGGGGTCATCTGCTACTTACTCAGCCCAAATTTTTTTGGCCCTGGCCCACGGGATATTTTTTAATTTTTTTTTTTGTCTTTCTTCTTCTTACACCACTTTCTTAACTTTAAAGTGTAATTTTTATTAAAAATGGGTAAAACAGGCAAAAATACTAAATATTGCCTGTTTTACCCATTTTTAATAAAAATTACACTTTAAAGTTAAGAAAGTGGTGAAACAAGAAGAAAGACAAAAAAAAATTTAAAAAATATCCCGTGGTCCAGGGCCAAAAAAATTTGGGCTGAGTAAGTAGCAGATGACCCCACCTATCCACCATTTTCGTATGTTCAACGTTCTGCCAAACACCCTGTATATGTAAAAGACAAAAGTGAAACCGCAATCGTCACATGCACACACAATAAAAGTTTCGTCGCGCTCATAAATTATTACCTCCACCAAATTACAGCCAGATATGGACTAGCGAACTATAAGCGAGGTGAAGAAATCCACACAAAACGTTATTATGGAAACATATCAATGTCAGAGTATATAAAGGGCCGAATGATCGCGAAGCAAATCGTCCGTCGCACTGATGTCTCGGCGCCCGCACCGGTCATTTGTCATAGAGCTCAGATGGGGTAACTTTTTGTTCAGACCGCTGACTTCATCCCAAGTTTTGAAAGGAAAACGAGCCTTATTATCACACCCCGACGCTAATGCCCCCCATTCTTACCGCTAATCGTCTCATTTGTGAATAATAAATTCGCAAAATTGCAATTACGACTGAATCATCATCTTTCTTTATGACATGACAGGGACATGCTTTATTATCGTTTGTTGCAGTGACATGGTTACTGAATTGCGTTATTACAAACATACAGTTCACATCTAGACAAATTACTATTTTCATTTATCAGATTTGCGCGGAAAATGTTTAAGCCAGCCTCCTGTGGGTAATAAATTTGGATAAAACAATTTCATCTGACTGGAATCGCACCCCAAACTATGCGGCTTACCTCATAAATCCCGATTAGCCTTCGGGTGAAAGAATGAATCAATAGATTATCCTGCAATAATATTTGTTCAACAAATAACGTATGTATCTGTTTTACTGGATTGCGAGTTATTTCAAACTATTTCATTAAATTAATAGTTAAGTGTTCATTTTATTTAAACAGTTAGTGTTCCTTTGTTCCCGAACTACTAAGTGAACTGGAAACAATTAAGTCTTTGAAGAAAAACTATTTGATTTAAGTGCTTGGAAAACCGACCAGTTTATTCAATTGAGATGAGTTCAAGCATCTCCTTCATAAAGATGATTACTGGGAAAAAATGAAATAGAATTTTTTGGTTAAAAAGACTGTTTACTTGCATTTTGACAATTTGTTTAGTTTACTCAGCCCGTTCAGATAACCTACTGTAATTACCTACTCTATCAATATGTAGGTAGGACTTATATACAGTGTGATTCTTCATAATGTGCACATATCGAAATGAGGGAATCTATGCTTAATTTTATCGACGGGAAAAAAAAAAAAAAAATCTAAATACATTTTTTTTCCATTTTTTTTTTATTAAAAAAAATCGTCTTATTCAATTTTTTTACAAATATTGTAAAAATTGATTTAAAAAAAGAGATTTTTGGACGAAATACCTGTTTATTTTCAATTGAGGGTTTTTTGGTTTTAATTGGGAGGGGTTTTTCCCACAATTTTCATTTTATAAGAACACTTAATTACTACCAATCATATGGAGTTTGTTTCATCGCGATAGATCATTTAAAAGTTACACCGTTTTTTTACATTGGGGTAAAAAATACAAAACAAATAAAAAAATAAAAATAGATTTTTTTAAATATTTTTTCCGTTTGTCAAATTAAGCATAGAATCCCTCATTTCGATATGTGCACATTATGAAGAATCACACTGTATAATATAACACAAAATGGATTAATGTTAGTGCAGGTGCAAGTGAATAATTTATTAAATCAAATAATTGCTGAGCTGACATATTCATAAACATAAATAAACAAGTCATAAACATAAACAGGCCTCATCAGACTTTCTCTAAGAACTACTTAGACTTATTGATTACCACTCGATCACACAACAGTAGGTAAGTGACGTCTTATCTAATGGGAATTAATATACAAGATTGATATGATTTCAGTTTTGGATTACATGAACTTAATCTACTTAGAATCTAAGTTATAAATGAACTATTAATTAAGTACCGTCGTATCTAAGACTTAAATAAGGTGGTACTTAATTCATAGTTAATGTATAATACATAAGAATATATAATATAATATAAATTTTAATATAGGTATATATAATACGATAGCTTCGATTCATTTGTACTACAAAAGTTTACCTACATTCATGAAAATTTCTAACCACTTCTCATCGGAAATAAAAGTTATTTCATTATTTGCATGATACATACAATTAATTTAATTTAAAAAAATATTGGTTTAATGTAACTTGAGTAATTAAGAATCCGAAAAAGTATCGCAACAGCGATGGGAACAAAGCTACTGGATGCTCGAGAAAGAAACTTCCACTGTCGAGAAGATAATATTATTTTCATATCATCCCACGAAAAAGGTTTCTTTTAAATTCCTCATCCTAATCATATAACGAGGGTCACTTGGGTACATGTTAATATTTATTTTACGTTAAAACCTGTTTGCATTATCATACCTTTCTTGTTCTACATTTAAATTAATTATGAATTACAGGATTTAGAGGCAATACAACCCGACGGTCCATCATTCAAAACTTAATGAAGGGATTTAATTAAATTATGAATCTGTTGAGTGCTGCTCGAGTGAAAAACTGGTGTGCTAATGAGGTCTGTACCAGCGGCCGGACACTGGCTGAAAACCCTGAAGAGACAAATGAAATAGGTCGTAACTCGAATAACTCTCCGCCCAAAACAAAACGAGTATTAAGAGGGTGCATCCTAAAAGTTGGCAACGTCGTAAATAGCTGTCAAATATTTACCTGTTTCGATTAATTTGGAAATAATACTGTATGGAAATAAGAAATGTGGCTAACCAATTGACTAGAATATTAATAATGAATTGCAATTATAACATTGAATTTGATGTTCTACCCGTTTTAGGTGAAAAAAAGGCATTTGGAAAGTTACCAAATACTTTTTTTACATCTAAAACTAACTATTTGGTGTTACGATATTAATTATTGCATTTCATAATCAATATTCTAGTTCGCTAGTTAGCCACATTTTTTATTTCCATACAGAAATATTATCAAATTAATCAAAACAGCGAAATATTTGACATCTATTTGCGACGTTGCCAACTTTCAGAATAAACCCTCTTAAGTTGAAAGTCATTCGTTTAAAAATATTAACTTCCAAGGGTTTGGGACTTTAGACGTCGTAATTTACGACGGAGACTACAATGCCTTTATCAATATTGTTTGCATAAGTGTTTTGGATACGATTATACATTATCTTGCCGCAAATTCGGCATCGCTTTCAAATAATTTGAATATGATATATGTAGCTCACGTATTTTCCCACATTTTTACGGATCATATTTTACGGAGTAACGAAAAAAATTCTGAAAGCGACGTTCAATCTGATCACTTCAAAATCTGGTAACAATCCAACTGCCATTGAAAATTGCTACTCGTTTTACGTGCCCACGGTTGAAATCGAATATTCAATCTATATCGTTTCAAAATTTTGTTTGATTACGTAAAGGCTTTAGGGGCGCCAAATTGACCGAATTCATGCCGCGGGCTGGGTGTAATTTTCCTTTTGCTCGAGCCAGAATCGCGTATTGATACCTAACGTGTATACCTAACCTATTTTAACAATTCAACACACAGCGTGCTATCCAATTGTACGGAGGAATTTTTATTCCGGACATAAAGATGCTGAATTATGAAAATTTTGTTACTTGTTCAGATAAAAATGTTTGTAATTGAATCCAATTTTATTACTGGAGAGATACTTGTTATTAAGATAGAGCATATTGTGTGCTCAGCAGTAGAAAAATGAATAGTGGAATCTTTTAAATCTGAAAACAGTGCTTACTTGCTTAGTAGGTAACTATTTTGGAGTGACGAAGCAGATGCGAAATACACCAATACTAATACTAAGTACTTCTATTTTTCTAAAAGCCAGACGACATCTCTTGAAAAAAATAAACAACTCTTTTATAAAAGAAACTTGTTTAATAGAGTACCTAAATCCATTGCGAAAAAGGGTTATAAGTATCTCCAGGTAAGTAAACAGGAAAAGTGAGGCAATTTGTGGTAACATCTGTACTTTAGTAGATTAAAGTCAACCGGTTGAATTAGTTGACGTTCATTTCAGTTTACAATTATACGAATATTTACACAAGCGAATAAAGCAGCGCTTTTCAAATGGGTCATCATCGATATTCATCACGGGGCTATTGAATCAAATAGGGCATAATTGCACGCCACTAGCGTAGTACTGGCAGGAAAAAACATTATGGCGTTCTTTATTTTTTTTTTAATAACCGGATTTTACGATACGTACAGCTGACAACATAATGGTATTTTGTAAATACGGAAGACGTTGCAATATGTTTAATTTAAAAAAAATACAGTTTGCGTTTTCAGCATTTAGAGAGTGAATTGGATATTTAACTTTTATTTTCATGTTTTGACAATACTTTATTGTTGTTGCCACAGAAATTAACATTGGTTTAGTTGTCAACGAGTGCATTGAACAACTGTAGGCCTATCAAGATATAATTGCTGCACATTGTGTCACGCACAAATCAATTCGAACCAAATCAATTTATGGGAATATTCTCATGAATACATTCGTCGATAGCCGATGGTGCACTACAGATAGATACGCTACGATTCGACGATTTTGCGTTTATGAACAAGGTTTATAAAATGATTTTCAATCTAGGTGAAATTTTCCATCTACATTATTTATCGGAAGGACAGGTAAAGTAAACAGCTATGAATTGTAAAGTCTGCTGAAGTAATAAAATCCCTTTGAAGGAAAAGCTTCTTTAGGGCTATGATCGTAAGAAATTTTTAATATTTGTTGCTAATTAACACGTAAGGAAATCAAGCCTGATGGTTTTATAGAACACGGCCTTGTATTCAAACGTGTACAAACAACATATTTAGGTACTGAACAGGTAGAATATTAAATATGATCTAGTCAAGCGTATCAATGAGAACGGTAAGCGCGTCACACTCACAGCACGTAGGCGTTTGGACGCGAGCCCGAAGACGCTGCCACGCCTCGAGTTATAAACACATCCATGAAAAAAAAAAATTGCGCTCATCGTGTATGCTCTGCGGTTCCAATGAACTTGTGAAGTTGCGCTAATGTTCTTAGCGCGACTGTACCGCGGGCGCCATAATCGTTGCCTTAGAAACCTTGCAAACAGGGCATTGTTATTTGTTATGCATAATTTTATCGCTGTAATGGTAATTTTTAGGTGACGTCAAAGGTATCGTATGTATAGAACCATAGGTATGATATATTTTAGTGTTCCACGTGCTTGTTCTCTTTTTAGTTTTATTATAGTCTCTTATGCCTAGTGAGCACATTACCATTTTTTTTTATTTACCTACGTAATCAAAATGTTGTTTTTTATCTTTTTTAAAGGCTGCCCTTTTGTAGGTACCTAGTTTGGTATCGCAATCATCACATTAGATTTAAGGTTTTTAGATTGTTTTGAATGCCTGCTAGATATACAATCGGATTCCTCTAAATTTAGCTATTTATTGAATTAAAAACAGCGTGTTTCTCTTTCAAACAATTAACATAACTATCTTCCTATGCGTAAATTTATATAGAAAAGTTGTTTACATATTTTTTCAGACACAAATCTACGCTAAGGACAGTTGAAGTATTTTATAAATACATCTACCCACTTACGGTACCTACCTATATTTTTTATGTTATTGCACGGAATACCTACTGTTTCTTGGATCAAATCCAGAAACGCCCTCTTGTTTTAACGTAGTCACATAAAATTCCCAATACACCGAAACGGAGGGAGAATAAATTCTAAATAAGTAATCGACACTTCTACACGAGGCTGAAAATCGTTTATTGTAACTGTTGGAATTAAGTGTTAACTTATGCAATGTCATAAAGTCTTAGTACGTTTAAGTTGGTGTGGGTGTGTATAAATGGGTTAAGTATATTATACATTCTAGATACGTAGTAATAGTTAGGAACTCCGATGAAATTTATAGATTTTATGTATTTACAAAGTGGGAGTCGAGTTTTGTCTTATGAAGCGTTTAATAGTAGGTAAAGAAGACGATACATGTAGATTTTATGATGGATTTTATGATCTGAAAATAAAAATGATTTGATTTGATACAGGCTACGACACCTTGGAATTTACTGTTTAGGTACACCTGTTGTCGATCCCGTTATTGGTACCTACGTAAAGTTGAATTAACTCCTCCTACTGTGTATCAAAATTAGCCTTTTCTCATAATGATTATTATCATCGTTCAGTACGTTTATAGGTAGGTATGCCATCTGTTTCCAAACCATTTAGGTACCTATAATTGCAAGACGGAGATACTATAAATCAGTGACATTGTATGGTGGTTCAATCTTATCGGAATATCGTGTTTGGTGAGTAGGTATCTTTATTGCGTTCGCAATTTAGTTTCCAAACATGTAAACAAATATGTGTTTTTAGAAAAGCCACTTTAATATCGACGCATAAAGTTTAGATCCCGCTACAACTTCCAAAAAATTTACGACTTTTTTAATAGTAGGTTCGAGTCATTCTGAAATCAACTTATTTTGCACTACTCTATAGTTGATATTCGTTTAAATTAAAATAACAGCAATTGGAAAAATTGTTTTATAAGACTTTCGTTATGAACCCATATAAATAATTAGCACCACTTTAAAAACTTCTTACAAAGTGTTAATTTTTTTATTCGTAAGTCAGAATTTTCACGTCTTCGGCCATTGTGTAAACATAGGTAGAACCTACATAAGTACCTACCGTGGGATCACATAAACAGCTGATCATAACTTCGGCTGTAGGAAGCTTATCAAGATTAATAGCATAATATTCTGAATCGATAGATAAATAAGGTGTTACTCATAGTCGTTGTCCACGTAACGAAACGTCATACAATTCACTATTTACCTTGAAACGAAGCAAACAGAACCTTTATCAGTTCATTATGTATGAATGAAAGTTGCTTGCAATCACATGTTCCACACTAGTTTGCACAGTCTTAGTGGCTTGTTGTTTAGTCTAAACTTACATACCAGAATATATTTTTAAAGTTCCACAAATGTTGGTAAGTACCTAGGCAATTAAAAATATAAGTAGTAAATGATGGCAAAAATAATCTTACCGGTAACACTCAGCGTGATGATAAAAAATAAACAGCATAAATGAATGTCTCTAGACATCTTGAAGATATCTAGTTAACACTTTCTTCTAAACTAGGTATTTTTTTAATTTATTATTCAGTCAATCATAAATTAATTTTTAAATACCCAGTTTTTCACTTTTGTTTAAAGAATGCAAGTTAGAAGTTTGTAAGCATCCAGAATATTACACTTTAACTCGTGCGCTTGTAACAAAAAGTTACAGTAATGTTTTCGTATTTCAATACGTAATTTACAAGTTTTTGAGAACGACACGTCTAACTCCACCTACGCATCAATTTCAACTGGGTTGTTGAATAGAATGAAATAATGAATGATTCATACCGCGAGTGGGAAGCGGGAAATAGAAACTGCGCTTGCCGCTGCACGACCGAGTGCACGAATGAACGAACATTTATGAATGGTTTAATTCACTACAATGCAGGGCAAGGCCATTTTAGCATCAGTAACCCAGATGATACAGTGTTAAATATATAATAAAAAACAATAGTATATTGGAGTGGCTATGAAGTAAAACACAAACTCCGCTAGTTGGTCTGTGGAAAAATGAACTAAAATGGACGTAGAGGACAAACCTCAGGACAAACAGCGTAAAATAAAATGTCAATGTCATTGTGTTGTGTCAGTCAACTAAATGTCAATTATTGTAATTCTAGCTGGTGCCGATCGCGAGTTATTATAAATTTTTCACTGATATCTATAATAAATTGTAGTTCTAGGAACTTAATGTGGAAGCATAACATAAAAGTGAAGTTATTGCACTAATAAAGTTATCTGATCAAAAGTTATTTCGCTGTAACTGACAAAAACTGGACTTAAATAGTTATAAACATAACCTATAATGGCTAATAAAATTTTGGGAAATATTTTGAGAACTAGACCATCCCTTATGTTATTTAAACGATGGGAAGGTTCAAATTCAGAAAAACGTGTGACAGTTCATGATCCATTTTATTCCCAGCCGCAGAAGAACAAACAAACCTACTTAGAGGTTGTAAAGATGTTCGAGGGCCGGGACACAAGAAGACGGGGTCATGTTGAGTTTATATACGCAGCATTAGCAAGAATGCAGGAATTCGGTGTCCAGAAAGACATTGAAGTTTACAAAGCCCTAATTGAAGTGCTCCCTAAAGGAAAATTTATTCCTAAAAATATATTCCAAGCAGAATTTATGCATTATCCTAAGCAGCAGCAGTGTGCCGTGGACTTGTTGGAGCAAATGGAAGACAACAGTACTTGTCGTTTACATGTTGCTTCGGTTGTTACATAGTCTTAACATCTATCTTTTGTAGCACCAGAATCCATTATTTAAATCAGTTGCTTGTGTTGTTGTCCTTCTTTACCATTTTTATAGACCATTTAATAATATTATGTTTTTCTCTGAAAGTACAGAAGTAATGCCAGATTCAGAAATGGAACAGATGCTTCTGAATATATTTGGCTCCCGTGGTATCCCTCTTCGTAAGTTCTGGCGCATGTTGTACTGGATGCCAAAGTTCAGGAACCTAAGTCCTTGGTATTTGCCTGAAGAACTGCCCGGCAACACAATTGAGTTGGCCAGACTTGCTATAGAGAGAATAACTTCAGTAGATCCAGACACCAAAGTGGAGATCTGGCAGGTGATAATTTTGTTTACTTTTTATTAAATTTAGAAGACAAAGGTTTTTAATGAAGTATTCTTTATTGTCCCGTATGAGAGGCCTTTTTGCTTCAAGTTGTTTGTTTTTGGTTCTACATCTGAAATGAAATGATTATATTTTCTGTAAATAGGTTTGTACTAAACACTTTTACATGTCAATAATAATATTTTTTAAGTAGGTACCGTACTAGATGATCTGATTAATAAAAGTAATTTTTGTCAGACAGAAGAAATAGAAGCCTGTTTAGACAACACGTGGGTTGTTAGCGCCCAAAGTGAAACCCAGAAGATTCTTTTAGCAGAACAGCCAACCGATGAACCTCTGACAGTGAAAGGACCCTTCAATGTGTACCTGAGGGAACAAGTTGTAAGCTACTTCTTACTTGTTGGGAAGATAAGGCCTGAAATCAAAGATGATACAGATCCTGATGGTAATCTCCTTTAAGCAAATAAATAGCAAGTTCCTTAAAAAAAAAAAATTGGATTGTATTGATAAGAATTTTCATATTATGTGTTTTCCAGATGTTTCAAACATAAAGAAACCTCTTGGAATACCTGGAGTTGTTGGTAGTACAAAGCTACCATCAGTGAGACAAACATTACATGAACAAGATGATGGTACAATAGTGTCTGTATGTGCTACAGGTAAGATTTTATTGACTGTTGTATGAAAAGTTATAAAAAACTTAGTTGATGGGGTAGAGAGCCCGGAAAAACTTGGAGTAATAGTACTGAAGTAAAATGTGACATGATATTCCTAATACTTGCTCAAACTATGGAGATTTTTGCTAATCCTTTGTGTATATTTCAGGCACATCTTCAAGAGATTCCCTACTGTCTTGGATCAGGCTGCTAGAGAGACATGGTAACCCCCTACTATCAAGCATACCAGTTATATTCACTCTCACAGCCCCTCCCAGTGAGATGTCCATACCTGAAACTCCACCAGCCGAAAAGGATAGCCATAAAATTAAAGAAATTAGAGCATAATAAGTTGAAATAAGTTATAGTTATTGTAGTTGTATGTAGTAAAATTGTTTTGTTTTTAAATAATTTTGTTTTAATCTTAATTAAAACCCTGCAGCCCTGCTTGCAAAACAATGTTTAATGCAAATTTTATTGTCAATAATTTGAATCAAATAAAAAAATGGTTTTATTCAGTATACTTCTTTATGTTTGATAACAAAATCAAAGAACTGTACAAAATTAAGAGTAGGTAGTATACATTACCTGTGTACTGTGTACAGCAGGACATTTAACATGATAGTTTCATAATGTAGAAGTTGAAAACAAGTCAAAAGCCTAAGTTAATCTATTGTTTCATATTTTATGTTACAAAATTATAAACATACTGAGTTGTGTAAATACCGAAAGACTGTAATATCCTGTCAGACATGCAAAAACAACTGATCACTGTACAGTCTTATTTCAAAACAGAAAATATCTACACCCACTTCAGACCTATCAGACCATAACATAATCTAAAATGCGGAGGAGCATTTTGTGCAGTGTGCAGCGGGCGTTACATGCGGAAAGAGTTCATTATAGGCCATGCTGCACATGCAAGAAATGCCCCTCTGAATTTCTGAACAAATACTAAAAACAATAAAAAATTACACATAATCACATCAGCCTTACAAAAAAATTATCATATTCATCCATATTTACAACATTTATACTACAAGAGTCAGTCCACTATTTAACACAAGCACACAGCATCTTTATGTCCACTCATAGTCTTCATCATCCTCAAATGATATGGTTCCCCACTGTCAGGTGATGTTGTGCCAGTCTGCTTGGGGCAGCAGATATGTCTCATTAGTACTGCGGACTACGGTGACACCGGCTCCATAGTAAGGTATGACGTATGCTGAACCATCTGAGGGTCCCACCACCTACAAAATAAAAATGTTGTATAAGGTGGATAGGCCATAGTATTACAAAATGTGGTTTGCAGTCAGCTAATGCCAAGGAGGAAAAGATAATAATAACTAACTCTTATTTAAATATACTTTGTTTAATCATTTACCTGAGCAGCAATTAGTATTATGTCCAAGAGCTGTCCTAGGAACATGAATCCCAAAGTACAAAGCTTGGCTAGCCCAATGCCTGGATAGCCTAGGTAGAACCGGTCCAGTCCAAACATACCCAGGAAGACTGAAAGAAGCAGCGCAATCTCTAGAGAGTATCCATTCCTATGAAACAAAAATAATAACAATAAAATGATTGTAGAAGAAAACTTAAGAGGGTGCATCCTAAAAGTTGGCAACGTCGTAAATAGCTGTCAAATATTTACCCGTTTCGATTAATTTGGAAATAATACTGTATGGAAATAAGAAATGTGGCTAACCAATTGACTAGAATATTAATAATGAATTGCAATTATAACATTGAATTTGATGTTGTACCCGTTTTAGGTGAAAAAAAGGCATTTGGAAAGTTACCAAATACTTTTTTTACATCTAAAACTAACTATTCGGTGTTACGATATTAATTATTGCATTTCATAATCAATATTCTAGTTCGCTAGTTAGCCACATTTTTTATTTCCATACAGAAATATTATCAAATTAATCAAAACAGCGAAATATTTGACATCTATTTGCGACGTTGCCAACTTTCAGAATAAACCCTCTTAAAGGTAATTTCATATTGGTTTTAAATGTTTAATTTCACTTACGTCCATTTACAAGGCAACTTTCTTTTGAATGTGGAATTGTTTGTTTCATTGCAGATTATTCCTTCTGCCGCAATACATAGCACTGTCAAACAAAACAATTAAATTAAATATGTGCATGATTGAAACATCAGAGTTTATAGGTATGTTAACATGTTTTCGTACCTTCTGCTTCCCCTTCTGATGGGATATCTTTCCCTTTGATGCATCCTTTGAACTGTTGGGTGTCTGGATCGATTTGATCTTCGTTCGGGTCTGGACAAATGTATTGGCCTAAACGCAGCGTGCTGCAGTCCACTGTCACCACTTTATCCCCTTTAACTTCATCTGAAGCCCCTACTCTTGAATAGAGGAACAAAAAACATATCTGCACGAGATATATTCGTAACATTTTTGTATCTACGTGCTTCTTTAAAAAATGAAAACAAGTGTTGAATATTGCTACATATTCATTAATGTGGTAATGCCGCCACTCCCCACCTTAGTTTATTATAGGATATTTATTATTTATTTTGTTCTTTCGCGATTCATTCGACACGACACTGACATAATTTAATCAATTAGTCGTATTGTGCTAAATTGTGTTGTTGTACACACTGTTATTGCTACACTTGCATTATCTTAGTGACTTTACCGTAGGTGTGAAAGAGATACAATTACTGCTAATGCTCAAAATGCTGATTTTGGATTTAGTTTTATCTGTGGCCTTTTAATATGTCATTTGAAATGATACTGAGATATTCGTTCTGAAATCGGATTGTTGTTCGTCAAGAAATTAATATTCTCAGACTCCAAAACTAGAAAAAAAAGTGAATAAATATTACAAAATTGGTTTTTTCCAAACCATGATGAAATTGTGGCGGCATTTTCAACGGGTATCCTGACCACCAGCATGCAGCGGACGCACATTCCTGGTCATCTCCCTTAGCCCTCATCAGTAACCTTGGTACAGCACACTGCACTTTCAGCCGGTCTACAAAGCAGAACCCTTCAACCCTCTCCTGGTCGACGCCAGCAGTCAGCCACAACCCGGCGCTGTACCACATCCGACTCGCTGGATCGTATCGCAGCGCCACCCCGACTCACCGTGAACTATGCGGCACCCGGATCCGTTTCACTGGAACCTCAACTGGCACTGCGAAGCATTGCAAGATACAAGATTCAGCCCACTATCGACCTCGTATCTACAACGCCACATCAAACACCTGTCAGCACACAAATCCTGCATCTCGCAATTAGAGTTTACCGCGCAATCAACATTATATGAGTTCCCGACATCAATCGTTGGACAGTTGCCCGCCATACCCGACACCCGTCTGATCAGAGGATACTCCCTTTTTTTATAGGATGAGTGAATTTTACATCCTGTTCCTCATACCTCCAAAAAATAGCTGCCTTGTTGATCTTGTCCTAGTGGTCGTTTGCGCGACTACTATTAAATACGTAACATAACATCACGCCTGTAAACCTCGTAAGGTAGGCAGAAGTATTATTCCTACTTTATGCACATTTTGACACATTATAGGTTCCATGTACTTGTCCTCTTGCGTCGCTTAATTTGCTGAAAATTCTGAATGTGAACTATAGGTTCAATCTCCGGGGCAGGTGTAAGTAGAAGAGTTTCCGGTAAATAGCAATCACTCACCCCCTATTACATTAGTAGCACCTCTATCCTATCCTTTCGACCAAAGCCTTTCGTCGAATAGGTACATCATCATCCTCTTGCCCCTCTATTTTATTTTGACACCTAGTAAAAAGCTTGATAAACTGCCTTTGGCTTGAAACAAAATATTATAATGGCCAATCTCAGAAAAAATATTCCATTAGCACACTTGTCTAGTGATCAGACCCTAAATGTGGAATGGATTTATAAATTCCAATTTCCAATCCTGCACCTATGAATAATTTCGTTAATTTCCTGTACGAACATATCCGAAATTTGTCAATAGTAGTGCTCGAGCGACTAGATCAGCTTTAATATTGTAGTAAGTACGTTAAACTGGACTCGACCCATATTCTAGTTTAATTTCCGGGATAACCACGGCCGCAGAAACTATTCAGAATATCTAGAGGCCATTTTAAACGATCGTAATTTTATATGATACCTATTCAATATTAGGTAGGTACTTAGGTATAGCTAGGTATGCAGCCAGAACATAATATTTATGTAGATTCCTTTCCTTTTATCTATTTATATTTCATTTATAACTTTTAAATGGTTTGAATTTTTGCTCAACACTACCTTGTTCGTAACGTGTGAAGTGTTCGCGGAGTGAGTGCTTTATGAGTTTTAAAATGGAATTTTATTGGAAAAATTGACACGCGCTCGCGTGACGTTAAGGCTCTTATGTTGACAGAGAGCCCTCATATTCTCTTCACATTTTTGTAGACCACTTTCATGTTTCAGTTCAGCGTAAATTAATAATTGCATTTGATACTGCAGTTTATTGAATGGGGAGCGCGAGTGGTGACTGACTAACGGCAACTTATAAGTACCTTAATTAACAAGAAACCTATGTACCTAACAGTTTTTTTTTTTTGTAATGTTAATAAATCTAAATGTTCTATTATTTTTCTTGAAAGAAAACATATTTAATAATTTATAAAGTGACTAAATTAAAAAAGACGCAGTGCAATTTTCCTCAACAATTAGGCATTGTCAGAAAAAAGACAATAAGGCAACTTCTGGTGGTAATGAGTGCAATCTTGAGGTGTTAACAGCCCCCTGTGTAGGTAATTGCAGCCAAGACTAATGCGCCCCATTACAGGGAACAAGTTTTGTTTACCCGACAACACCTGCAGCTCGAATAACTTGTCTTTGTTAGAATATCATGAATAATGCGGCTGGTTGGCTGGCTTTTGTTTGTAGTTTTGTCCGCATGCTAATTAGAATTACTTGTATATGTGTACATACACTGATACTACATGTAGCACCTAAACAATTTATATACCTACCTACATTTAAGTAGGTAATGTAGGAAGGTACCTATATTGTTTTTTTTTTAAGTCAGTCTTTTTATGTCAAGCCAGCACGGGATATTCCTTGCGTCTAACTTTTAGGAAGAGACTACAATACCTACCTCGGTTGTTGTCGGTACTAGGTAGGTACTTTACGAGGATCGAGATTTCGTGACTGAATTGGACAAAGAATAGAAAGAAAGAAAATAAATTTATTTGACCCAGAATGTCCTATTTTCATTACATAAGAACAGGGGGATAAGTCTACTAATTTTTAAACGTTACAATGGTCTCTCAATGGTGAGTTTTAGACAGTTTTTGTATGGCAAATCTGTCAAAAACTCATCATTGAGAGACCATTGTAACGTTTATAAATTAGTAGACTTAGGCCCCAGATGCAATGTAGCAAATAATGAACCAATAATTTCGCCCCAGTGAAGTCCTCACTCAATAATTCGACCGTTGTCTCATTAGTGGAAGTAGGACATACAAAAGTTATTGAACGAACAAAGTTTTTCTAAACTTTGCTTGGACTCATTATACATTCAGGATAAGTCGGTAACATCCGTGAGATGACACAGTTTGCACCCGGACATCGGAGTTGCACTAACGAATCAACTTTAACTAGTCCATCAGTTGAGCTCGTGATCGAATTCTAGGAAATAGCTGATACTCGATTTGGGATGAAGTGGAGCACCGAGAGCATCTTATGAGAATAGAATAATTTTTAATGATATTTTTCAATAATAGAATATGTCCAGGGGTTACGAAATGGCGGACCGGGGTCCGCATCCGGGCCGTCGCCGGAACTATTTTGTGCGGACC
Organism: Eupsilia transversa; assembly: GCA_914767815.1. Taxonomy (NCBI): domain Eukaryota; kingdom Metazoa; phylum Arthropoda; class Insecta; order Lepidoptera; family Noctuidae; genus Eupsilia; species Eupsilia transversa. The sequence continues at coordinate 9,241,477 of OU611880.1, forward strand.
TTAAGTAAACGGTATTTATAACCAGAGATCGGAATCAGAGCGTCATTTCAGGGTGTCTCAAACTCAAACTCAAAGCATTTATTTCAATTAAACCATTTACAGGCACTTTTGAATTGTCAAGGAGTCGGTCAGTCAGAAAAATGAAGCTAGTTGCCCATTCCAAAGCGTAGTAGGTAGGTACCTACCTATGGAGAAGAACGGGCAAGAAACTCCACAGACACTCTTTTAAATCAAAAAATTGTTACTAAATATTGGTTACGTCATTGATGTTGAAATTACTTAAGTAATAGTCTAAAATAATTATTAATCAATTGAATAGATTTTGAATAGGTATTTAGTCATATACATATTTAGTCTGCAATCTAAAAGGTATTCGTATCAAAAGATATTAAGTACTTACGTAATGTAATGTAATTATGAAATTGAATAAGATGAAATTTTACCACAAAATAATATTAATCAACTGAATGGTTTTACTTAATTTAAAAAATATTTAAGGTTCAATTTTTTTATACCATAAATGAATAAGTAGGTAAAATACAATAGACGTAGATATATTTAGTAACCTATTCCGCTTAACTATTCTTAAAGAGTCTTAAAAAAACCCTGTAAGAAATCAAGTCTATATCTGTATCTGTGTCTGTGTGTGAGTGTGTATCTGTGAATAAGTAGGTAGGTACCAAAAAATATTGTACACCCCATGGGTATAATTTTTTTATACCATAAATGAATAAGTATGTACTTACCCACCAAAAAATATTGTACCTACACCCCATTGGGTATTGTTACAGTGATACAATAATGCTAATTGTAAGAACTGTCATTACACCTGTAAGGCTGTAAGAAACATTGAATGAATTTGTATTTGAATTTTTTCAAGTTCGGACCGGAATGACCACCGATAGAGTCTGACCACGCCATATATTACTTTCCTCTATGGACCACGCTAACTCTGCACTGGAATAAATGGGCAACCCCAAAGGTTTTTTATATGGTACCTTTAACCTATACCTACTTTTACACCCATTTATGTATCCGACTGAAAGACTCGTATCTATGGTCATGAATAAAAATTATTAAAAAAAAAACCTACTTTTACATGTGTCAGTACTTGAGCTGTCAGATTGCTTACGCGGTAACCGGTTTTTCAAAAATATTGTATAAAAATGGTGAAACCTATTGAAAGTGGAGTGCGGTAGTTATTATATAAAATGATAATAAAATTCCAAGGTGTGAAGGAACAGCATGATGTCGTCCTCAGCCAAAAACGACAATGTTTACAAGATATCGCAAATTTGACGTGTAAGTAGACCTAATGATTTTGATATTTTGTCTTTTGATTTTTGCCTAATAGATATGTAGTAAAGAGTATACCCGTAATATTTAGACATTTTAGCTTCTTTACAAATGATGTACGTTCCATAATAATCGGGGAGTTTATATTATCACAAGATGTTTATCTATTGTAAGCACATTTTTTCGAATACTCATAAGCCTGTTGTATACAAGAAGATCGTGTCAAAATACAACATAGTGAAACAAAACAAAAAACTTTATGGTTATGCGGGAATCACTCACTGTGAAACTACTATAGACACAAAATTTATAACATGTAGGTAAATTCCAGGTGGAATAAGTGAATAATAAAAACCTAATCTTCAAGCAGCGCTTCAAAAGCTAAAGGCTCTTGATGAAGTTACCATCAGTAGTGAGAATCAGTAGATATATAAAACAGATTGCTTCAATGACGGGTCAGAATCTTTTACGTTACGTTTCCGAAAACGTTTTCGTAAACGATTCCGTCTAATCTGTTTCATTTTGTCAGTTTAACTACATTCATTGCGTTATTTACGTTGTTGAGCAGATTTTTTTTCTAATTTATGAAGCAATGGATTAGCGATCTGTTTCAAACCGATCCAGTATTAATAACGTGTTGGTAAAATTTGGTAAACGAGGATCTTGAATTTCATCCTGCGTCGTACCTATGCTCTATATCCATACGATGACAAAATTGTATCAAATCCACACTATTCTTTACCAGGAAAAAAAAATCGGAATATAAACAAAATAATCCATCAAAAACAAATAAAATACCAAAGTATCAAATTAGTTTTTCGCAGTACAGACAGTGTTTCCGTCTATAGACTTTCAAATTCCACCATTTTTTTTACCGATGCAGAGTTAGCGTGGCCAGAGGGGCAATTCCCGTATTATTAAGAACGTTCGCATTAAAATCTCATTCGCAATCTGTCAAAAATCCAATCACTTTACTAACATTTTTGGCAAGTTTGACAGATTGCGACTCGAATGCGAACGTTTTTAAGGTACGGGAATTGTCCTTCAGACTCTATTCCGATTCCTGATTATAACTAAAACTTAAAATAAAATTGAGTTTTAGCTTGCACCAACTTTACTCCTGACTTCAGACAGGCGGTGCGAAGTAAAAAAATACATTTTTCACATTAATATTAATTACTACTTACCTACTTACTTTGCTATTTTTGTACATCACGGATCACCTAATATTTTGTTAATTACTTAACTAGCTTCCGCCAGTGGTTTCGCACACGTGATATCTTTATAAATTATAGCCTATATTACTCAGTGATTTTTAAATCGGTTCTGTGGTTTTTGAGTATATTCATTACAGACTAACATATAAAATACTTTGAGTAAAAAAAAACAGCCATCTTCCAAAAAAAACACTAGAAACTGCAAAAATAACTTTGATTTCGGAAGTCGGTGACAAAAAACGAAAATTCTAAACCAAGGACACCTATGTAGTGTTTTTTTTTCAATTACACAATTTAAAAAAAAACATACAGTCGAATAGAGGACCTCCGTTTATAAGTCGGTTAAAAATACAAATCATTCTCTTTCTAATATTTGTGTAGAAGTGTACCTATATAAAAAAATATTTAGGTTTCTTTTCGTTTTATTTCATATTTTTAACCTTGGTTGTTAATATGAATCGTCTGCCAAACGGACACCGACAGTCATCATAGGTACCTATTTTTTTTTAAACGGACCCTCAATTTAACTTGTTATTGGTTATCCCTGCAAAAGGTGATGCTGCTATCGGTTGATAACTATTTAAGTGAAATTCTGAAAAAACAGAAAATTATTTATTGAATTTCAACCGAGCAAGTTAAATTGATCTGTCATAATCATCTTGGCAAAAAGTCGCTTTTGTAAAAGCGACGATGATAAGCGGAAAGACGCGCGCGATATTCCGCCGCTTTAGGCCGCGTTCTATTTTCAAGTGATCGTCGCGCGAATACGGGAGCGGTCGCGTACATGTTGTTCGGAAGACCGGAAAGCGCCCTCTGTCGGCGCGACCACGCATTCAGGTTCACCGAACAAAAAGTTCGAACGATAGTGTATTCGAGCGTCGCTTTCAAATAGGCTGCGGTGTTATTCACCTAAACTTGTACCTGTGTTGCAGTCCTCCTACTCTTTTAATAAAAACAGTGATGGACTATTGAAACCTCTGTAGTACGTAATTAAAACTCGTTCGATAATTTAAATGAAACGATTTTAATTCAATACATAGATAAACTGGTTACATGCGTTATTATATCACTCATTGAATACACAAAATCGATTACAATGATTTCGTTACAAAAATTAAATACGATACAAATATTACATTGGCACTAAAACTATATATTTTATTGATGTTTCTTCGCTTTGAGAACACGCTTCTTGTTAAATAGTCCTCAGCCTCGCCAACCAGTAAAAGATGGAGACCTGTTAAAATCGAAAAGTTGAAACAAAAAGGTATCCTCAATTATTATTTTCTTAGGATATTACGTGCCTATACTAGGAAGGCCGTTAGGCAGGAAGTTTAAAATTTATGTCTGAAGTGCAGGTTTTCAAATTTGCCAAAGATACAAAAATATCCACTCGAAATTGTCTATGGTTTAGTGATGCGGTACAGTATTCTTATCTCACGAAGTGACTCATGCTAAAGCGCGAGTCACTTCGTGAGATGAAAATACTATAGTATGAATTTTAAATTCTGGTGCCATCGATGTTACAAATAAATTCCACACACAGAATAGATTGAATAATTTGAATTTCGATAATAGACAGACAGTTACTTTAGCATCAATACTATAAAGTATGGATGAATGTGTAGGTAAAACCAATTAATATAATAAAAAAGTTAAATGAACACATCCTCAAAATTTCAATAATTCACTAGGTAGCTGGCACACAATTATGCTGCCTCTGGGTTCAAATATAGACTACAATAATAAGATAATACTTACGTGTTGAAAGTGGGTGCCTGTGGCTGTGGCGCCTGCGCCTGTTGCGCTAAGTTACCGAATGTCAGAGTGTTCTGTGTCGCTAAGTTCTCGAACGTAGCGTTGGATTGCGTTGGCTGACCGAAACCTGATGAAAATTATATCTTATATTAATACTTGACTTTTCATTATTGGCACTTAATCGAGACCTAGTTTGTAGCGAGTTTTCGAAAATTACAGATAGTAGTGACTCAAAACCTCTCGTTATTTAAATCTAAGTAATTTTTGCTTACATTTCTATAAAGAAAAACTTTAAAGCGTCACAAGTGCAAATAACTGAGAGTTGGCACAAGGAAGATGAGGCTGAATGTGCAGTAATTTGTCTGGCTAATGTAAAAAAATAAAAAATAATAATGTGTCTTTGCCTTTTGACTAAGATTATGAGGATACTTACTGGGTTGTGCGCCTCCAAACATCTTCCCCGGCGATGAACCGCCCCCGAATGCGGCGCCTCCCCCGAATGTGGCGCCCCCTCCGAAGGCCGCGGGCGCACCGAACCCTCCTACTGGACTCTTGTTGAAGCCACCGCCGAATGACGAGCCAAAGCCGCCACCGCTAGGCGGGGAACCAAAGCCCGTCGGTTGCCCGAATACGGGCTTAGAACCAAATCCAGGCGAGCCACCGAATGCGGGAGCTGGGTGTATAAAGTTCCGGTTAAAATACAGCTTTTAGCATGCATACATAATCAGGATGGCCGGGGCTTGATATTATATTGATTGGAAACAGTCGATTTAAAAATTGACGGAATTTTCAATTCATCATGCATTATGTTAAAACAAGCCGTGCGCCCGATACGTCCCGTCCTCCTCTTTTTGAACCCCTTTAGAGGATGATTTAAAAAAATCCTGCTTTTGTGCTCAGTTTCGGTATACAAAGGATGTCTTGTGAAAAATTTAATGCTTCTAGACCCAGCGGTTTAGGCTGTGCGGTATATGACAGTGAATGAATGAATCTTTGATTTTTAATAAGTAAGATGTAAGTTCGAAATAAAGGCGCTCATTAAAAAACAGAAAATAAGGACGTCGATATACATACACTCACCGGCTTGTTGCTGCGGGGTTCCGAACACGGAAGGCTTGTTGTCTCCGCCGCCGAATGCCGGAGCCTGCGGGCTACCGAACGCCTGGCCGGCAGGGGAAGGGGTACTGAAACTACCGCCCGTCGTGTTGCCGAAGATTGATGACGCCTGCGTTGTTGATTGTTGACCTGGTGAATGGAAATGTAAGTTATCTTTCTCAAGTTAGTGGAAAGTTTTAAACGAGCATTATTATGCGTTTTACGCTTTTAAGCGGGCCATGTTTTGAATTTTTAACTAAATATAATTTTAAATAAAATAAACACTTACCAAATCCAGTAGATCCAAATCCACCTTCAGTATTAGCATTGCCTCCAGACCAGAAACTAGTAGCTGGCTTCGGTTGCCCGAAAGCCGTAGCCCCTCCGCCACCAAATATTGCAGCCGCTGTAGAGTTAGACTGCCCGAATGCTGCCTTATTACCGAATACATTCGTGTTGGCACCGCCGAATACTGAGCCTGGAGAACTGCTGAAAAGTGGAGATAGATTGTTTTGTTTCATGTTTAGGTAAGTACAGAAATGAAATAACTTAGGCTTTGCAAATGTATGTGAGGTGGATAATGAATACACGCAAAAAATTATTACCTTCCTCCAAATATACTGCCACCACTAGTCGGCGACGGTGCGCTCGTGGTAGATATACTAGCAGCCGCAAACATACTGCTTTCACCACCGCCAAAGATAGAGCTCTGGGTAGTCGTAGTCGGTTGAGCACCGAACACCGAGGCTTGAGTCGTCGGCGCCGACCCAAATACCGATGCTTGAGGAGACGGCGTTGGTGTCCCAAATACAGAAGATTGAGTAGTAGCAGTCGACGATCCGAATACAGAAGCTTGAGTTGAAGGAGCTCCGAACACAGATGTCTGGGCATTGGGCGATGCTGACCCAAAAACAGAAGTTCCCGCTCCACCAAATACAGACGATTTCGTCGTACTTGCTGCGGCAAATATACTCTGTGCACCTGAAGATGGGGTCGTCGTTGACGTAAACGCGCTTGGAGCATTTGAAGCTGCGCTGCCGAATATAGATGATTGTGTTGTAGCGGGTGCCGTTCCAAATACAGATTGTGTTGTAGTAGTTGACGCGCCGAATACTGAAGCTTGTGTAGTAAGTGTCGATCCAAACACTGAAGACGTAGTTGAAGCACCGAAGACTGAAGTAGGAGATGACGGTGCGGCAGTCGTAGATGGAGCAAAAACGGATGGTTGAGCAAATGATGAGCCGAATATCGAACCCGCTTGAGTTGTTGGTGTCACCGTTGAACCAAATACTGATTGAGGCGACGGTGGAGCTTCCGGAGTCGAAGGGGTCGGTGTACTGAACACTGAAGGTTTCGTACTGCCCGCAGTCGCAGCACTACTGAATACTGATTGAGCGGTGGAACCGAATACTGAAGCCGTTGTAGTAGCTGTCGGTGATGTACTTCCAAATATAGATCCTGGGGACGATGTTCCGAAGACAGACGAAGGTGTGGGTGACGGCGACGCTCCTGTTGCGAATATTGATGTTGGTGACGTAGGTTTTGGTTGAGAAGCTACGGCAGCACCGAACACAGACGCGGCAGAAGGACTAGTCGTAGTAATACTTAAGAATAGTGAAGGTTTTGATGACGGGGGTCCTTCTTTTGTAGAATATTCTGGTTTCACTATCGGTTGTTCGGACGTGGTGGGGCTACTAGGTTTGGAATCTGAAATTAAAATGTACAATATTATTAGTATTTTGGGCAGTTGGCACACATTTCTAATGATGTTTAAAAAATCTACTAATAAATTACCTGGACTAGGTGCTGCATTGGCACTAAATATTGACGAAACACTAGACGTGGATTCAGACTTTTCTAGTGCTTTCAATGGTTCTACTTTAGCGTCATTTTTTAATTCTAATGATTTTGGTGGTTCACCTGGAAAGGGTAAAGTCATGATTGATTATTATGCTTTGATAGCATGACATTGTTTCATTTGTTTCCATTGACTTCATTTATTTTAGCAAAATGATGAGGGACATTTTTTTAAAGGCAATGAGATTTTAATCATGGTGTTATTATGATGGAAACCTTACTTGGACTAGAGCTGCTTGCAGGTACAGGTTGAGGCGTTGCACCAAATATAGAGGTTTTATTTCCCGACTGCACAGCTAATGGTTTAGGCGCTTCTTTATTATCAGCTCCAGGTTTTGGTACAACTTTAGGCTCTACTTTCTGTGGTACATTTTCCTTAGATTTCTCTTTTTCAACAGGTTTTGGAGCATCAGTCTTTACATCTTTAGTGGTTTTCAGAACATCTGGGACAATTGGACTATGTATGGGAGTGGAGGTTTTCATGGCAAAGAGGTTTGTTAGTGGTTTATCAGTCTTAGGTTTGACAGCTGCCGTTTTACTGTCAGCTTCAGGTTCCCCTGTTTCACTTGATTTTGGACTGCCGAATATTGAAGATGGTAGTTTACTTTCAGAAGCAAAAGGTTTGGGATCAGGAGCGAAGGCGGGAAGCTTGGGTTCAGACGAAAATGCTTGAGTTTTAGGTTCCGGAGCAAAAGCCTGCGGTTTAGAATCTTGTACAAATGTCTGTGGTTGGAATTTACTGAACATGTTGTTAATGTCTGCTATCGGTTTGGCTGTGAATACTGCTGATGGTGCCGGGGTGGATGTTGCTGCGGTTGTTGTAACTAAAATCAATGGAACACCCGATTACATACTTCAGCAGAAAAAAGACCTAATGCAAAAGCATGCCTAAAGCAAAATATTCCCTCTAGTGGTCAATATAACTTTCTGGTATAGTTACTAAGATTTTAAATGATACTGTTCATTCAGAGATTTTCCAGGAAGTTCAAGTAAAGGAAAGTTCAGAAAGAAGGATGTATAAAAATGGATCATTTGAGATTGACCTAAAAATATTACATTTAGAACTGTAATAACAGGGACTTATAATAACTTACATGCAAATGAAGAGGGCGAACAAATATTCTGTCCCATGAAAGTATTGGCATCGCTCTTCGCTTGCTTGTTCTGTAGTAAGTCTTTGAGAACACTTCGAGTGTCCGCCGATACTGGTGTGTTAGAGAAACTAAATGCTGGGGCCACGGGCTTCAGTTGTGGCACTTGCGGTTGAGGCTTAGCTGGCTCTTGTTTTGGTTCTGTAAATAGTAAAAACAGGGTTATTTTGTGTTTGATTCTAGTGTCACCTGATAGTAAACGCAAATAACGTTTGAGATGGAGCAATGTCTCCATTACCAGTACTCCTCTCACAAACAGAGGGATACAGTTAACTGCTAAGCACTATTGCAGATCGAGGGGTATGCAATAGTGCTTAGCAGTTTACCTGTATCCCTCTGTTTTGTTTTGTTTTCTGTGTCCCTTCGAATGTTCTCACAAATATTCAAAGGGGCACAGTAAAGCGCAAAGTATCACTCTTATATGAGAGTAAGTAGCTAGCCAAGCAGACCGTACAGAACCAACTGTTGTAGGTTTTGTTGAACCTTACATTATTAGTAGCTGTTATTTGGGTCAACCTATCACAACAGGTAATTGACTGATTTTGACATGCAGTATTAAAAACGTAAGTTCGGTTGTTTACTTAAAATGCCCCTGCCGTACTTATGTTAGTAATTGACCGGTCCAGACGGTATATGTGCCATCGATATGAGAACAGAAACATATTAGAACAAAACCTCTCAGGTCACCCAGATCTTTCACAGATGTTCTGAAGAGACCAGGAGTTTTAATTAACTTCTGGAGGGAGGTGGGCTGGTCGGAAGAACCACCGACGGCCGCCATGGCCCACGCACAATGGTCCTTAGAACATAGAACATAGTGCCATCGATATAATCACTTACCATCAGTAAACAATGTTCTAGCGACATTGGTCAGTCCTGGTACAGTTGGCTTCACACCACCGACCGGGGTGAAAGATGGCACGTTGATAGGTGATGGTTTGAATGGCTCGAGTTTAGCCTCTTGTTTTGGCTCCACTTTAGGTACTACCAATGGTTGTGGTTGAACTAAAAATAATGCATTATGAGTTAGGTAATGTAGGGTTTGTAGTTAACGAAATTCTGTAAGTTCAATAAAATTGATGTGGTTATTTGGTACGTAGTTAATAACTTCAACAAACATGAACTTTAATTTTAAAAACTAAACATAAAAATATTTAAATTGTATACAGTCTGATAAAAAAAGTCTGTCTGTAAACAAATGTCTTTTTGCGCACACAACGGTTAGTAAACGATAAGTTTTAAAAAAACTGTTTTCCAAAAAAACAACTGTCTTCCTTTTTTAATTTTTACACCACACCCGTAGCTCGTATCAATAAGCCAGGCCGTCACACTTATTCTTATAAGACCATTTAAAAACTACTGAATCGATTTTGATGAAACTGAGACTGTTCCATAAGTTGAAGTAAATGTAAGGCAATAAAAAATGGTCTCGACTAATAGTTTCGGAGAAATGCGTGGACATACATACATACATCTATAAAACGTTATGTATGCATTTGGAAGCCCTAATAGATTATAGCATGTGATTATATTGCAGTTCCAATAATATTACGTATATACGTTTCGAATTGTTTTTTTTTTAAGACGGTTAAAAATAGTCGAGCAATTCAACATTAAGGGAAAAGATGTCGTGCAACGACACTTTCACTTACTAAACGTGATGAACATCTGGACGGAGCTGAGCTGGTTGGAATAACCACCGATGGCCGCGATGGCCCATGGACAATTGGACACCTGAAGGACTAAGTGCGGAACCAAACCCATACATAGAACATATTATACTAAAACTTGCAACCAAAGTTTTCTTAACTCACCTTGTCTGACTTGTGGTTTAACATCAGCCTCAGTTTTAACAACCTGCTTAGTCGGCTGCACTTTTTCCTTCAAACTCTTCTCATAATTCATCCTCATAGTCGCCAAATGCTGTCTCATTTCAACGTTCACAGGCTTTATCTTGACAGTCTTGTGGTTTGACAACATATCTCTTAGAGCATCGAGTTTCTGTGACGTCAGAAGTGGCTCTTTCTTCTTACTGTCAGTGGTATCAAGACTCATGTTAAGGATGTTCTTCGTTAATTTTGAGAGGGGATCCCTGTGAAGTGGAGTTTTGTGTTTATTCTAACTACATATTATTGTGAAGTGAAATTAAGGTTTCTATCATGCAAGCGTGTATGTGTAGTGCGTGTCTCAGGAAAGAAGGCGTCAAGTTGAAGTGCCGTGCAAGCCGCGACGGCTCCGCCTTATTTCAAAGTACTAAAAAGGAAAAAAATATAAAGTAGAATGTAATGTTTTTTTTAACGCGTTACAGTAGTCAGTGCAGCAAACCGAGCCGCACGATACGAGCGCTGGATCCTTCACTCGACTGTCAGCTTTTTCGTGAATTCCTTTGAAACGCGTTACAGTAGTCAGTGCAGCGAGCCGAGCCGCTCGATGCGAGCATTGCGAGCGCATGTTTACAATGGAGCAAAAACCAAAATGGAGCGCGCTTAAGCCAGGTGCTCGAAGCGAGCGTAAGCCGCGTCTTGTGTATCGCCGTTTTGTACCTCTCCTCGAATGTTACATTACAAACAAACGTTCCAAGTAAGTCTCCGGCTGTAAGCTTATTTCATAGCATACGAAGCTTTGCTTGCTGGCGACTCAGCCGTTATTATGGACATAAACATAAAGCCTATATTCGTACAACATTCATATAGAACCTACTTGTTCCTAAAGGGTGTCCTTCTCAACAGCGACGTAGACTTGAGTGTAGGTGTACAGAATACTGATTGCTGACGACTCAGCACACCTTATGGCTATAGCATTAAGATGCATAATGTATATTTGTAAAGAAAATTTGAATAAAACCTACTTGTTTCTGAAGGGTGTGCTTCTCAACAGCGAGGTAGACTTGAACATAGGCGTGACGTCACATTCGTTGAGCGTATTCCTCAGTGTTCGAAGTACGGCTTGTTGGCGACTTAGAATCTCTTGTTGTTTGACTAAAGGTTGGTATACGTCATCGAGGATTGGGCGTATCATGCGATTGCCTGGCCTGGGATAAATAAATAAATAATAATTACATGTACCTAATGGATAAGTAAATAATAAAATGAAGAAAAAAGAACAATGACAGATTTTTGCCAACCACTTTTTTTACACTCCCCACTCTGTAGCTATGTTCGTTATTTGATTTAAAGTATCATTAGTGTCACTTTTTTTCGTTAAAAAAAGTTTTTTTTCTTTTTTGTGGCATCTTGTGTTTTCTTTATATTCATGTTCCTTTGTAATATTTAATTCTGATTTTGTGTGTTGACGTTAATGATAATGAAAAAGGGATTAAACTGCATTCATTTGAATATTTAAAGCATAATATTTGTAGGAACTAGCGACAGTCATGCAGACATCAAGCTAGCTGTAAAATTGCAGTTTGAATGCGGTTTATTCAGTTTAAAGCTTCGAACAGTCTCCACTATAGACAGATATCATGTTCAAGGAATCATGAACGCCAATTTTAACACAAAGAAAAATCAAGATTTATAGAAATCATTCTCAATTTTGTTCAAACTGTCAAACACTTTGGCAAAGATATGTATATTTATTAATTTTTTAACTTACTTGTTGAACTGAGAATCCCTAGTCACAGCCTCGCTCCACTTATAGTCCAGCGATCTCTGAGCTTGTTCCAACTGATTCTGTACGTAGTAAGCTAGTTTCTTTACAGACGCTACGCGTTTGGATGTAAGAGGATCTGCTTGTGTCCATTGGTGGCTGTCTTTTGCTCTGAAAGTAATTTTGAGTGTTGGATTAATAAATGATAGTAGAATCCCTCCCGGATAGAAAGATATTATAGAATAATCTTTATCGTACACCAAATTACAATAAGAAACTTAGAACAAAAGGTGTTCCAATGGGTACTTCTGAAGTTGTTGCTTTGCATTAGGTATAAATTGGCCTGTGGTCTATATTACCTATGCATTGCCAGCCTGTTTCATTGGAAACAGGTTCATTGTCACATTGATGGAACATCTTGGTGTTTAAATATGGTAATATCAGTTTTCCACTTTCTAACCTATTTATTTAACTCTATTGAACTCAAATCTATTGCATTCAAAGTATGTGCATGATACTGAATGTTACGATTCAAATAAAGTAAGCAACTTACTCAGCATGCGTACGCGCTTCAGCCACAACCGCGCATGCGCGAACCAGCTCTAACTTCAGTTGTACAATTGCATTGCGCAACTCGTCAGACGAACATTCCTTTCTCAGTTGTTCTGCATCTTGTGAGTTGTAGTTAAAACTTGCGTTTATTGAGTCGATGTCACGCTGTAACTGTTGAAGATAATGAAATGTTAGTTTTACTATGTCTCTCTCTACTTTAGAATAGTCTAATACGTCATAATATGGCGCTGATTGTGTTATTATTTGTGTTGCCCGTTGCAATAAAAAATACTATGAGGGTTTAGTTACGACTAGCTGACTCAATTGTTGAACATTTGCGTACTAGCTTGACAATAGGGGTCATTGACCCCACCTACATTTATTGACAATATTTATTTATTGGTCCTAGTACAACAAAACATAAAACCAACTCACCTTCGCCTGAGTTTCCCTAGTCTTCACCATAAACTTGTATAACTCCATTTGAAAGTCATTCACTTCTTTCACGAGCATATTCTTCAACTCCTGATTGGCTTTCATTTCGTTGATCTTCTCTTGTTCTGCTTTTAACGCGGCGTTTTCTTGCGCCTGCGCAGGCTTGGGAGTTACGGGTCGAGGTTGAGCCTGTTGGGTACAAAGTAATTTATTTTGTGGTTGAAATGAAACTTATCTAAATCTAAACTAATATTATTGAACTGCAATAAGTAATATCGTGACGCTGCATATTATTTAAAAGTTTTATACCACAGCAGCTTGCGGTGTTGGTGGAGCGATAGGTGTTGGTTTTATTTCTACCGGAGCAGGCTTCTGTTCAATTTGTACTGGAGCTGAAACATAACCAAAAAAATAATACAACAAATGTGTTACGCGTCTGATTAATTAAACTTATCTGTTTCTAATATTTTTTTCGACGACATGGTGTAACTACCCTAGTACGCATGCGTGCCGCTACACAAAAAAATCATGCAATGTTGCCACTCTGGCCATGCGTTTCAATAACAATCATTCAAATCAATTCGCACATTCTCGGATTCTGTTACAATATACGTCGTATCATTTTTGTATACGTCATCTAAATTTATTGAGTCATTCAGAATTTCAAATAATTATCAAGTTTTGGGAACACAAACGCAATGTCATACATGACAAAGTTCAAATTCTGTTGCCACTGATATATATTTAGGAACTTTTTATTACAAATGGTCTATCAAAATATCAACTTCGACTTCATAACGCTAAATTAAAAATGGTTTATTTAAGTATAGTATACCTGCAGCTAACAAGCTCTGGGACTGCGCGTAGCTGGGCGGTTTAGGTATGTTCAGTATGCTGCCGTACTGTGAAGATGGCGCCACTGCTTGCGGTTGCGGCTGTGGCGTCGGAGCTAGTTGTACTGGCTGCATCGTTTGAGGCTGAAGGAAAAGCAACACACACATATTGAAGTTAAGGTTGAATTTATCATAGCAGCATGCATAAACAAGTTAAGCCTAGAACTGCACTACCGTAGGACGACTTTTCTCATAAAAAAAAGTTCTTCGCCGTAAATACTATACACTATAACTGATTTTATTCGGCGCCGTGATTCTAAATCATGTTATTTATATTACCAGATGCTGGATTAAGTACTTAATTGAATTAATAATGGTTACCTTTAATAACAATATAATACAATTTATTTCAGGCGACTAAACATACATATTTTAATATAAACAAAACTTGTGTTAGTAAAATAAGGCTTTAGACTGTTAGTAGCACTTCACTTTGCACTAGCTTGTCTTTGTGCTGTCCTGTGGAACTTGTCCACGGAAGCGACGGAAAACCACGACCTGTGGCCAAAAGTCTTCTTCCGTGACAAGGGGCAGATAACAGCCGCAGCAGGTTTACCTTTGGTTGAACCACGGATGTAGGGGCGGGGGTCGGCGCGGGTGTCGGCGTCGGCACAGGGGCGGGCGCCGCTTGAGGAGGAGCCTCTCCCGGGATCGCACTAAGAAATATACAAACGTTATAAAATAATTTATTATTTTACATGATTTATGTTAAGATCAAACAGTCAAACCTTTGCATGGAAATGTCACATAGCACAACTTATATCTATCAAATATAGATCTTACCTGGTCATCGCAGCGGCCGGTAAGGGTAGTTGTTGAGGAGGAGTGCACACTTGAGGAGCTTGCTTGTTCAAGTTAATGATATTGAATATAGTGAGCAGGCCACTTTGTGACACCACATGTAGTAACGGCATGTGGGGCAGTGTTGTGTTCTCATCTGTAATATAATACATAAAATTGTTATTTTCATCGTTAAATTGACAAGAGAATAAGTGAGATGTACCATAATAATAATGAATTGATTGGTTTAGGCCTGTGTTCACCAAAATTCAAACCACCGGTTACGTATTAAACAGTTGGTTTATGCCAAATTTTCTAAGGAAATTTTTATATATAGAACTGAATACATATCTAAACAGTTGATTCAAATTTGGTGAACACAAGGCTTAGTGTGACATGTATATAAATAAAATTTAGATTATTACGAGCAAAATGTTTATACTAGATTCTACTAACTGTAACTATAAACGATACCTACCCCACTGCATTTGAAGCGTAGCGCAAGTATCGATACAAACACCCACAGGATAGTTCTCCTGTTTTTTATCTGTTAGAGGGAGCTCTGGTCTTGCTTCATCAGTCTACAAACAAAATAAAAATTATGTCATTATAATGTAGTCTAAAGCAGGGACCTAACCCGGTATGATCATACGGGTATTTTTCGCCATTTACATTTTTACAGGTAAATTTAAAGGTTACCTTAAATTGAATACAACCAGTATTAATAACGGTTACCGAAAAAAAAACCTTGTCTTACACGTGCCGTCGGCATTAATCAAAGCGCGCGTACAACCTGTGTGTGTGAACCGGCATTAAAACGGTAACCTAAAGGTATCATATTTCTTCTTCTTGGGTTACTCAGATAGCGGTAACCTTAGTCGTAGAATTAACCAACATTCTTCGATACCTGTACCGTAATTTATAAAGGTTTTCGGTCCCTGGTCAAAAGATTGGTTTACCAGACGATGGACTACTAGAACAGTTTTGTCAATTACTTAACTATGTCAAAATAAGTCATTTTATTTACCTGACACCACTGAACCCAATTGGCCCCATCAGCGGATCCAAGAGTTGCTATCTCCATACCGTTTGCTGACGCCGACATTATGATATTCCTGATAAAAAGAACGCAAATTAATAAATGGGTTTTTTGGCTATTAGCTGGATAGAGAACTGCCAAAGTGATTTCTGCTAATGTATATTTTACCCTCTACACCTAACCTTATTATGAGGTTGTTATTGGAGGTAATATTCAGAAATGTTTCACACACGAAAGAAACGCTATTGATACTATAACACACGGTTAAATTTTGTTCAAATAATGGTTTTAATTTGCATAATATTGTTTATGGTTAAGTTTTGGTATAGCTTGTCCACACTGAAATGACGCGCCCCACTACCGCATTTTACGTACACGGCGCCGCCGCTTGTACATTAAATGTGGAAGTGGAGCTTATCACTTCAGAGTGGACAAGCTGCCGGCGAAATAGTATTCTTACCATTGCGCCAATCCCTGCAAGTAGTAGTACCAGGGTCTATTAGACCCCATGCTGTAGCAAATATCCTCATAGTTCTGGCAGCTGGGTTGCCCAGCTTTCGGAGTATTTATGATGGTTACAGCTGCAAGCAAGGCATGGTTAATTTATTTTCTTTGAAGATTATAAAGGATCATAAGGTGCTCCGGAGAAGAGATGTATTTTTGGCAGTCTTTAGTGTGAATGAAACCAAAATACAACAAAAGAAATTACTTTTACACTGGATGAATGTTCCTAAAAAATAAATTCTACGGTATTTATAATTATAATATCTTTTGTAGTTTCATGATTAATGATTTGCATGCCCATGTGACGGTAGAACATGGAGGACTATATCATAAACTAGCTTCTGCCCGCGAGTTTGTCCGCGTGAAATTTAGACCCCGACCCAACCGCGTCGTATCCCATCGCCCGCCCGCGCTATTACTTCGTTTTCACTTAGCGTTAAAAAATGAGTCATTCATAAAGATGAGTTTTTTTTCCATTTGTTCGTCTACTTTTTTTTTGGTCGTAGCGTGATGTTACATAGCTTTCCTCAATAATTGGGCTATCCAAAGCAAAAAGATTTTTTCAAATCCACTGGTGGTTCCGGAGATTACCCCCTACATACAAAATTACAAACAAACATTTTTACCTCTTTATAATATTAGTATAGAAAAATCTATGTACCCATGTTTCCAAAAAAATATATGATTTGATTTATTAATGGGTGCGAAATACAAGGTTTTTTTTATGGAGTTGAGGAAAATAACCCACTACGCTAAGTAACGACCTTGAACGGTAATGACCTTACCTGGGCGACTATTATTCGTAGCATTTTTATAAACAGCAGCAAACTGAAAGGTTGATATCCAGTACACAGCCAGCGCTTCTACAGGTGCACTCTCAAACAGGTTCGGCGCAGGAATGGTCTTGGCTGGCGTTAGATCCGGTTTGAATTGACTAAGGGTACCGTCACTGTTGCCAGTGACCAGTTGTTTCCCCTTAGGACTCCAGCAGAGGCACCTGATAAAAGACAATATTAATAATTATAGTAGAGGAGGTATTAAATAAGCGTGAGCGCCATTTTTATGGTCTGAGAAAGCATCACAATATCACTTCTGCAAGGAACTGAAGTGGAAATTCATTTATTTTAATTAAAACAAGCAGATATCGACGCCCCCAAGCAATAAGTCGGTAATCGTAAAACTAAAATTTTACAGGAGAAATGTTTTTCTGTTTTTGTTGAATAGCTTTTCAACGAGTCGAAGTAGTGAGGTTATTGATACATCAAACGAAAGCTAATTTTTTGTTTAATTCAATGATTATTTTAACATTAGATTTTTTGCGTGAAAAGCCTTGCAATTTAAGAAAATAAATATAACAAAAATATATTTGGTAAATTGTTTAAGTAATATACACTTACGCCATTATTGCAGTAAATTTGTAAACAATGTTGATACGTAACATTACAATACGGACTTTTCCAGCGTAATTTTTCATCTTGAAGACGATACGTAATTGGCTATTACGGGTGTTATTGTGGTTATTTTAAATTCACACAGTAACAGTATCGTTACAGAACATTGTTTTTGGAGGAAAATTCTGAAAAATATTTTTGTGTAATCATCCAGTACTAATAATTTTTAATCGAATTTTTAAAGTGTAATATGTCTAGGTTTACAAGAAAAGACTGTAGATGATGAGTATAATAACGTTTAATTATTTACTTTAAAAACCTTGTTAATTACCCTTTTTTTTTTTTTTTTGGGTGGGAAATCATCAAATAACTTCTCCCGCTCTGGGCGGAGCGGGAGGGCGTGTCAGACTCTTACTGACTAAAACCCACCCATGTTCCTTCAGTTGCCTGTGTTGCCAGGGGCCACGGTATCCCTTTCGGACTTTCCCGCAACCCCGGCAGGCATCGGCCCTGGTGGGCCCCGCCATTGGTGCTGACATCTCTTTGAGGCGCGCGTGGAACACAACACGCCGTCGACCCGGGCCTGGTCCTTATCGGGGGCGAGCTACCCATTGCTCACCGCCCGCAAGCCGGCGCCTAAGGTGGCCGGGAATCCTCCAAGGAGTCCCGACGCCCAGGGCGTCTCCTACGGCGGCTAGGCGCGTGAGGGCGCGAACTTTGCCTCTCCCTCACGCGCTCCGCCTCCTCCTTTGCGAGCATTACTGCTCCGCAGAAGGAGGTGACGGCTCCCCATTCCCTCTCGCTCCGTACCATGGCCTGGACCAGGGCCGGACGCGAGAGATCTCCACCGCCGATGGCCTCCACGAGGACACGGCGGTGCTCTGCCCAAGCCGGGCAGACCTCCACCGTATGCTCCACCGTGTCCTCCGGGCGATCCACACAATGGTGACACCCGGGCGCTTCCTCCCGCCTTATCCGGAACAGGAACCTCCCGAAACAACCGTGTCCGGTGAGGACCTGTGTCAGGCGGAAGGTGAGGACGCCGTGGCGCCTCTCTAGCCACTCCTCAAAGAGGGGACTTATCGCCGCAATTGTGGCGTGCCCAGCACTGGGTTGCGACAATCGCACTCTCCATGTCGCCATGAGATCCCGCCGAAGCTCTGTCCGCTGTGCCACGACTTCTCGCGGCAGCGGAGTTACGCCCCGGCGTTTCGCCTCCTCGCGCCACTCCCATATGTGCGCGAGGACTTTCGCCTCTAGATCCCACGGCGGCAATCCGGCAAGGAGGCTCGCCGCCTCACCCGAGACCGTGCGGTATCCCCGGACAAGCCGGATGGCCATGACCCTTTGGGACGCGTTCAAGCGGCGGGCTGGCCGCAGCCTCAAAGAACGCGCCCACACAGGAGCCCCGTAAAGGGCCATGGACCGCACGACCCTCGCGTAGAGCCTCCGGCAGGAGGCGTTTGGACCCCCCAGATTAGGCAGGAGCCGCTTCAAAGCAGCCCCAGCCTTCTCCAGTCTGGGAGCCAAACGTCGGAAATGCTCCACGAAGTTCCACCGGCTGTCGAGGACAAGTCCCAGGTACTTCATCGTCGACTCGACGCCGATGTGAACCCCTCCTACCGTTATTTGGGAACCCAAAGGTGGCGCGTTCCGAGGACCATGAAAACACATGGCCTCGGACTTGTGTAGGGCCACCTCGAGTCCCAATTGCCGGATCCTGTCGACGATTGTCGCAACCCCGCGTGTCGCAATTTCGGCCGCCGCCTGGTGCGACCTCCCCTGCGCCAGGACCAACGTGTCGTCAGCGTAGCAAACCACGCTGACGCCGTCGGGGAGGTCGGCGCGCACAAATATAATGGCTGCGTGTTAAAAGTTTCAGATAAAACGTTAGATTCATCAAAATAAGACTTATTATCATTTGACAACTGATGGAAATGAAGTAAAGTTTTCTTAACGCGGCAATATGTTTCCTTCAGCTTTGATTGACGGACGGATGGACAGTTGGTCATAGTTGACAGAGTGATTAGGTGGGACTTTACATAATACAGTAGCTTCCTGCGAATAAAGAATCGTCTTGAAGACATTATTTATTGATGTTTTAAGACAATGAACGGAGGTCTCGAGCTATCGAACTGCGACAGCTTGAGACGGTGAATGTGTTTGTAAGAACTATAAAACATTAAAAGAATATTAATAAATCAGTTCTATGTTGTGGCGCGTGGCGTAACAAACCAAAAGTTGAAAGGAGTATCATATTAATCGTTTATCTATTTCATTGTTCATTACTTTAGTTGATTCCTTTGTACATGTCATATGGCAGATCAATCAGAAATTGTCAAGAGACATGGCATGCTATGACCGTAGTCTCTAAAGTCATTATTACATTTCCTTCTTCGAATTTTATTGGAATTTTCCTAGTGATTTATTAACATTGATTCCCCTTACGGTCTGAGCCGACTCAAAATAATTCGACAACAACAACGTGCTAGCGTTTACCAAGAACTGCACGAAATTCATTCAAGCCAATAAGTCGGTAATAGCAACTTACCAAAATTAAATACGAAATACTCGTTTGTATTGATACGTAAAGATACTTTTCTCGACATAATTTCGTTTTTTAATTTCCCTACAATATAAGTGTTTTTCATGATATCTTCGTAAATATCACTACGAAAAATGTGAAATAAATTACTAAGATGTATCCCAACTCATAGGTTCCGAATTTGACATAACAATAAAAAGTCCATAATAGCACATTACCGACTTATTGCTTGGGGGCATCGATATAATGTGTTCTCTACAACATTCTTTTAATAACCCAACACATACTACAAGTTCCTCACTTAAACTCTTAGGAAAATTCCCAGCTCATAAATATTTCTATGGTCTAATGCCTAAGGGCGAATTTCACCAATGAAACTGAACGCGATCAGCGCATCTAAATCGCATTCAAGAGCTGTCAGTGTCAAATGTTCCATAATAATGATATGACACTCACAGACTGCTCTTTAACTCGTTTTAGATGCGCTGATCGCGTTCAGTTTCATTGGTGAAATTCGCCCTTAGGCAAATATTAGACCATCAATAAACTTCCATCCATTAAAATTTAATAAGAAAGTTAAACCATAGCATATGTAAATATTCTTACCTTGCTTTAGAAGGCACTTTTTTAACTTGAGATGTGCTAACTTGCGATACCAGGAGTGTGCCATCATAGAAGGCTATTGCAATAGTATCAGGGATGCAAGGGTTCCATTGTAAAGCAGATACAAAGGTGGATGGGTTCACATCACACCTGATTGCTAGAGAGGGAGATGCATTCTGCAATAGAATTGTAATGCTATGATTAACATTGTAGATGGTGTTGTATGTTATGATTTTCATATGGGTAAATACAAACATACAACAAATTACCATGTTATTACAACCGCTACTATAAGATTCAATAACAAGTTTACTAATCAAAGTCTTGCATCATTCCTCAGACCTGGGCAGAATTTGCATCAGACCAGGGCAACATTAGCATTTGTCTTGCCTCACCCACATACAATAATTACAATCAAATCAAACCATAAAAAGACAAAATGAGAAAGTTGTAACAAGAGAGCTGTATAAATGCTTTTAGTGACTATAATATTCTGTAAATACACATTTGTTACAGTCTGGAATCATACTTTGATCAACATACAACCTGACATTGAACTGCAAGTTGCTAAAAACATAAGGAAAATTAAATTTTACAGGCTACCTTATCCCCCTTATTATAGCATCAATTTACCAAAATTTATGGTGCCATTGAAAAAACCATATGAAAGAGAAAAGATTGAAACCTTTTGCCATAGAGAATAATAGTGTAGGATGGAATCTCACATTTAAAATGGAAAAATAACTGTCAGGTTTCATTTATAGTTGTATCAGTCTGTTCCAAGGGTATCTAATAGAAACGTAAACAAATAGATCACAAAACATACCTGTGGATGCCAATTTATAGTGCCACTTAAAAATGAGTGCTTATAATTTAATTATTTGAATACTTACACCAGTATTTTAACTATGTAATATAGTTAGTATTCCTTATAAATAAATAAATAACCTGTGATTTATCAATTACAATATTTAATCATGTTATTTAAACAATAATTGTTGGAAAAAGTGGTGAGATTTAAAGTAAACCTTTTTATTACCCTTCTCTTTAGTGAGTGATTGCATAAGAATTAAACATGAACAAGGTATGTTTACACTTCCAGCAAATAATTTCAATTTCTTTAATGGTCATCTCCACTTATGCAACTTTACAATAAGAACCTTAGTTTGACGGTAATACTAAAGTAATTTACCTGATTTTGGAAGTCAGTAATCTTATAGATTGTCAGTAGTTGACCACCCGTAACGGCCAACAATTCCTGGTCACAACTAGCAGCAATGTGGGTTGGTTTCTCCTGGAGTTTTACAGTTGTGTGCTGTGGTTCACACTCCTTATCAATCAGCTGTTGTAGGTAGTAAACTGAAAGAAATAGTAGTAAGTACTTAAGCTGTATAATAATACACCTATAGATAGTGAGGTAAAATGAAAGTGGGTCAGGGGCACATACATTTTATTAAGTCACCCGCAAGCAGGAGCGACACAACTCTGGTGAAACAATTTCTATGAAAACTTCACAGAAATTGTTCTACCAGTGTTCTGTTGCACCTGTCTGCGGGAGCAGAGTGTTTTTACCTACATCTTTACTAACAAGGCTAATAAAAGAATAGAACATACATAGTTCTAACAAATAATAGACCATACAAAGCTCAACATACAAAGCAGAACAGGCCTATTCTTGAATCAATTTTAATTCATTAAAAATTTCTTAATCTTGTGCAAATATAATTTAAAATCCATGCCTACCTGTCAAATGCCCGTCAGGCGAAGCAACAAAAACGATCCCATACTTGCTGGCGCAGGCAACCAAGTTGTATCCTCGGTTAGGCAGTGGATCAGTAGTATTGAACACTTTTAGTTTACGTTGCAATTTATATAGAAGATTCTGTAAACACATAAATAGTTAAATAGTTTTTGAAAATTCAAACAGTTTTTAATTTTGTAACTTTAGCAATCATTACTGATAATAAGTACAGTTGCCACAGTTTCAGTAGACCTAAGTTTTCTTACTACAGGTTTTGAATATTTAGTGAAAGTGAGTGTTTTGATATTTCCAGTCAGTCCATTATTTTTATTAGATCACTACAATAATAACCTATAAACTGTATGAAAAATCAATAGTTAACGATGACTTATCAAACTTATGTCCAGCTCTGTTTTTTTTAATCTTGATAGTAATCAAAATATTGTAATAAAATTGACTAAAATTCAAATTCAAAATTACAGTTGTAACAAAATACTGTACGTACCGGTTCGTCGACCGAATTCGGCCCAAACACCACCTCCATTTCTTCGGAATGAGACTGCTTTGCACGAAAATGTATGCAATATTAATTGCCTTCTGTTCTCACACTGTATTTGATATTTTTGCACTGTTTTTGTTGGTTTTTAACAGAAAAATTGATTTTTCTTCAATACTATTAGCAAAATCTGTCAAAACTGAAAATCTCAACTGTCAATCGTCTGCCGTGACGTGAGACGTCAACGTCACGTTTTTCGCTTAATTTTTTTTCAATATTTTAACTTGGATAATTGAGTTTTAGGCCCGTATTACAGAACCTCACTCAAGACTCAAGCATTACTCAGAACTAGTTTCAACCAATCAAATTGAGTGTTGAGTAAGGTTCTGTAATATGGGCCTTAGTTATAGGTTTTAGTGGACGGTAACGAACCAAAGTATTTCATTTAAAACTGAACCAATTTTACAATCTGCTATAAACAGCCATGTATTAGTACATGTGTCTAGGTACTGGGTCATCAGTGGTTGCCCAGCAACAATACTTTTATAAATTGCGCCAAGCATTTATAACGTCGGACTTCTAAGTACCTAGATCTTCGATATGAGCCTAGTAAGGAATACAGTTAACTTTTTTTTCCTTTTTTGTATCTTGTTTCGGTCAAGTCCCAGCAGTGAGTAGGTACATTATGGGCTTGTTTAGCTAAGTAAATTTGGTTCTCCACGCTATGTAAATAAAGTGCTCCACGAACATCCTGAGGAGCATGACAAGGGTTTTTACTGGACTAAAAATAACTCGCAGTTCGAAAAAAAATCTGCTCAACAATGTATAAATAACGCAATGATTGTTGTTGAACTGTCAAAATGAAACAGATGTCTTAATCGTTTACGAAAATGTGTTACGCAATTAGATAGCTGATCAGAGACAGATTGAGACAGATCGTTAAGAAAATAGGATCGCTGCGTAGGTAGGCGATTGCTATGTGTTGTACTTGCCTTAGCTCGTTAGTGTCCATCCACCTGCAGACAAATTATGTGCTGTAGCCGGTACCTAGGTATATTACTTTCCTCTATGTGCTGTAGGTACCTTGCCAAAACACGCCGATGCACGAAAGCATTTCTGGTGATATGTATACTACGCTGCCACGTAAATTATGAAAAACTAAATTTGTTTTTTGAAAAAGTACGGTAAATATATTTATATTTAACGGTTTATTAAATAGTTAATAATTAGCAGACTACAAATAACACAGCTAATAAGTATACAATTCAGCTAATTGCAAAACATTTAGATAGCGGTGATTTCCCAGATATTTATTTTTTGAGTTTCCATCCGAAATGAAAGTCTTATAAAAAAATAGCTGCGACTTTTTCTATTCCATAATGCTATAGTCAATCAATGAATATTTTGAAGACGTCCCTAGAATAGACTATCTAGATTTGAGACGAATATAGTAAGTGCATTAGGTAGGTACTGCCACGGCATGATAAAAAGGGGCATTGATAGACGATCGTAAAAATCTTTGTCATGTAACCTTCTCGGTTGCCAAGTCTCGAAGTAAAAAGTTCGTTCCATTTTTAAATTACACGACAGATATGAATTTTAATAGTCTTTATTCGCCCGCTAAACACGACACATAATAATTATGGATTTTGATACAACTTTGTCGTCCGGGCATTCGTTTGTAGGTATTCGACCAGTACCGCAATTTCGATTTATCTCGAAGAAGGTTGTCAAAATAGTGTTCGAATTTACAAGCATGTTCGAGATAAGCAATATTCTATTCTCCCTTTATAGGGTTCCGTAGTCAACAAGGAACCCTTATAGTTTCGCTATGTCCGTCTGTCGGTTCGTCTGCTGTCCCCCGCTTAGCGCATCTCGCAGAGACTGTTAGTACTATGGTTAGTACCTACTAGAAAGCTGTAATTTGGCATGAGTATACATATAAAATACGCCGAGAAAGTGGTAAAATAAAATATAACGAAATTAAAAGGAAAGCTATCAGAACTAAGTAGGCTCTTTATCTAAGTTAACGAGTAATTATCGACCAACTTACATTTGCAGTTGCAAAAACATGTTAATCCATACAAAATTTATGGAAGAACATGTTTTTGCAACTACAATGTTAAGTTTTTTCTTGGGTCTTGGGTCTTTTTCTCGCCGAGAAAGGGCAAAGAAACAAATTATAGTTGATTTACATAAAATAAAATCAATATTAGATATTATGTGCCGAGAGGGAAAACATACAGCATTGTTTATGAAGAAGAAGCAGTGTATACACTTAGCCTCATTTGTGCAGTCAATAGTAATAAAGACTAATAATGAATGAAGGGCGCGATGAATATCCATTTTTGAAGTTCAGTAAATTTTTTGGGCCACTATTTAGCGATATTTCCTAAGTAATTCCAATACTTACAGTAGGTACCTATTATTGCCAAATTAATCAAAACAGGTACATAAATATTTGACAGCTATTTGCGACGCTGCCAACTTTTAGAATAAAAGAAAGAAAAGACGGGTTTTTATTTGCAATTCATTATTAAGTAGGTACATTTTTTAGGTCACCAGTTAGCTATATTTCATAATTCCATAAAGTAATGTTGCCAAATTAATCAGGTTCAAACGTCAAAAACACAAGCAGTAAACAGTCGCTAATCCATACAGGATTAGCGACTGTTTAGTCGCCAATAATAACTTTACTTTAAAGCAACGTTTATAAATAAACCACTAAGGGCGAATTTTACCAATAAACACTGAACGCGATCAACACCTAAACCACGTTTAAGAGCTGTCAGTGTCATTATTTTCTTTGGATATTGACACTGAGCTTTGGTGAAATTCGCACTAAGTATTTAAAGTAGTACCTAATAATTTATTTTTAAGTATAGTTAAATGTTATATCACAATAATAAGTCTCTTTGTATTATGTAGGTACTTATTACGTGGATGTACAAAACTATGATAAAGTTACATGTAGTTTCCTTATCTTAGAAGTATTCCCATAAAATAATTTATTCACTCGGGAAACTTAAGGAATTTTTTTACAAGCCAACTGAGAGTGGCTTCTGGGAGAGGTAACTTGAACAGATTATAGTAAAACATGTATCTCCACGACTCCACTTTATACAGGTCCTTGGGGTTATCATTCGTCAAAGCTTTGACGAATGTCTCTATAATGTTCTCGTCCTTCAAAGAGTCATATTCTGCGTTGTGAGCTGTTACTGACTGGAAATAATTAGAGAGTGTTGTGATCCTTTTGCCGTAAAAAGATTTTTGTTCGTCATTCAAATTTTCGAGCATGGTGTTTCCGTATGCTCCTTGACTTGCAATTAAGTTGCTGGAGGAAACGAAGCCGCCTGGAATAAAAATAATAGATAAACTTAAGCATAATCAATAAACATAAGGTAAAAAAGGTCGTGAAAAGAAAGAAAAAGTTTAAGAAAAATAACTTGGTATCATTTCAAACGTTTCTGTGGCAAACTCGGTGATCCCTAAATCTGAATCTTTAGCAACTTGGTGGTATAAATGGTTTTTCAACACACATGCTAGTAAAGTGGCTCTTATTGAACCGCTTTTAGATTCATAAGTGTATATTAAATACGCGTGCGTTTCACTTTATATTACCGAACCAGTGCGGTAAAGTGCGTCACTGTTAACTATTTACTAGTCGAAGTAATGACGTGGCAGTATGGAATTAGTAAGTAGGTACTGTCATGGCAGAATTGGAATTAGTATGTACTATCATGGCAACATTGAATTCCTATGTAGGTACTATACATGGTATTAGTATGAACTATCCTATAAGTACTATTAAATGTACATTTTCTATTTTCACCCGAGCAGAGATGTATCTACGCATTTAGAGACTTCATGCCTTGTTGTGCCTACTGTGTAAATAAATAAAATATGATAAATTAATAATAAAAAATAAAAATAAAAATATTTCGTCAAATTATATATTGTTCACGTACCTACTTTATTAACCCTAACTTGCATAAAACATTATTTTGTGTTTATTATACCTATAGGGTGTTCAGCGGTTTTCCCAGTGCCTTTATTTATTAAACCTGCCCCTTCATGGCTGGCGCGGAAAAAACAAAACTACCTACTACTAAACTCTTAAGTTGTGTGTGTGATCAAATAAATTATCAAAAATACGAAATCTAAAGTATTGTCACCAACCGACGTTTAAGAGATTATAAGTGTTGTTTTCATTGAAGTAAGTAGGTATATTTTTTTTTTGTCATTGCTATGTTTTATCAAGGGCAGCAATTATTCTCCGCATTTTATTTCAGAAAATAGCAATGTTTTAGAAGTTGTTGTTGTTCTTAATTAGCCATGTTAATTCTCAATATCGGATACCTGCGCTTGCCCAATATCGGATATCCGATATAAGGAGACTCATCCGATAAAAGAAGATATGAGGCATTATACGCCTACCTAATCGAAATAAACTGATTTTAATAAGACTGATAATTGTAAATAAATGAATACCTACAATGTAAAACATTTAGCACCTCCTTTTATTTAAAAGTAGTCGCCTAATAGCAGATTATGGTAATTGGGACCGGTACGCTAGTATTATCGGATATCCGATTAAGGGCAACCTTTTTGAAAACCACAATTTCTACCGGTTTTTGTAAAATAACTATCATTTAAATAAATTAAATGTAATGCGTTAAATAGTTACTTTTCCTTTGGAATATAAAATGTCAAGTTCTAAGGTCTAAGCCATAGTTTAATTTTTTTTTTAATTTTAAACAAAAGTATCCGATAGTCGGTTCCTCTCCCTTACCTAAGCAAAAAAAGGCAGTTGAACTTTAGATCATCTCTTTATTAACGTTATTGGAGCTGTTCTTACAACAGGTTTGTTTTTTTCCTCGCAAGTGTGTTGAAAACGTCGTATGAAACGCATGTGCATTGATCATTACCTACACACTCGGCTTCTTATCGCCTCGAGTGTAAGGGCCAACATAGCAACACTTGTAGTGTGGGGGTCTTTAAAGTTAAGATATAAAATTTAAAACTTGTTGAGGAAAGAAGTTGTAACTTTGACTTAGGGCGAATTTCACCAATGAAACTAAACGCGTTCAGCACATCTAAACTGCGATCAAGAGCTGTTAGTGTCATCTTTATTGGGGAATATTGACACTGAAAGCTCTTGAACTCGGTTTAGATGCGCTGATCATGTATAATATCTTCGTAACAAGAAGGTTCCCAGCAATGGTCCGGCACAAAAAATGCTCACAATGATAGGGAGTATCAATGACTCTCAGCTTCGTTAAGCGTATTTTTACACCCATTATATTTTAAATAGGTCTTAAAACAAGTAATTACCTGGCACAAAAGCCACGGCACTCAACCCGTGTCTTCGATGCTCCATCCGCAAAGCTTTCGTTAAAGCCAGCACGCCCGCCTTGCTGGCACAGTAGGCCCCAAAGCCAGGCAATGGCTGTAAGCCACAGTGGCTTGCCACGTTAATTATACGGGGTTTCAAGGGCCCCGTGCTCTGAAATATAGAATGAGTAAGACAATTATCTTAAAAAATATGACTTGTATTTGTTATACGCAGTCGGCTAAAAAAAAAGTCGAAAAGGTATTGCTACTTGTACAACATATAGATAGATAGATTTTTCTTTATATACTATGTCACCATAAGATTGTGAGAACCGATATTTTATAAATACATTGTCGGTATTCTTTATACAGTATGAGTCTTCATAATGTGCACATATCGAAATGAGGGATTCTATGCTTAATTTGACAAACGGAAAAAATATTTAAAAAAATCAATTTTTTTTTTTTTTTTTTTTTTTTACCCCAATGTAAAAAAACGGTGTAACTTTTAAATGATCTATCGCGATGAAACAAACTCAACTCCATAATGATTGGTAGTAATTAAGTGTTCTTATAAAATGAAAATTGTGGGAAAAACCCCTCCCAATTAAACCCAAAAAACCCTCAATTGAAAATAAACAGGTATTTCGTCCAAAAATCTGTTTTTTTAATCAATTTTTACAATAATCGTAAAAAAAAAAAACAATAAGACGAATTTTTTTAAATAAAAAAAAATGGAAAAAAAAATGTATTTAGATTTTATTTATTATTTTTTCCGTCGATAAAATTAAGCATAGATTCCCCCATTTCGATATGTGCACATTATGAAGACTCACACTGTATATTAGATTTTAAACTTGCGAAATTGGTGGTTTTTAACTGGGTGAAATGGGTTAGGTTAGAACTGTACTTTGACCAACCAAGCGCGAGCCGTGCGTGCGAAATGAGCGGTGCCGCACCATCAGCAGAGGCCGGAAAGCTATACTTCCAAGTTGCTCGCAGCTTGGCAAACTATTAAGTATTAGCGAAAGGTGCGTTACGTTGCAAGCAAGTACTAGTTCACAATTTGTCGGTTTCCCACGGAATTATTATATTTAAATTATCGAAAAGTAATATGCGATAAACGTAAAACTTATCTCTTTGTTAACAACTTGTAACTTTAAATTATGATCTCGTAATAAATAGGTGTTTTGTATAATAAATAAGTGTTTTTTATATTACTAATAATATAATTTTGAGGTTATTGTCATGTGACTTTGTGCAAATCTAATTATGTAGGTACTTTTTCATGTATAATTTTAATTTTATTTTTATGTTAGCTACACTAACAATAATTTTTGCTGTGCCCTGACAGGGTCTACAACGGATCTCATCTTTTTACCTTGTGGAAAGCAAATAAAATGAATATGAAAAAATATGAATATGAATTGTAGGTACCTAATTGGTTTGTTGCAGTTCACAGTTTTATGACAGTAAATCTAACGGAAATAATACCGATATAAAACTAATGAAGTTTATAATTAGTTATACGGTAACATTTAGTAGGTATAGAATTTTTATTGAAACGATATTTTTCAGTACATATTACGGCTATTGAATTTTTGTAAGAAAACCAATTGAAAGTAAGTACCAATCAGCTCGCTCAGCGTCTCATAGGAAATACTAGGTGCCTTTTGTTGTTTGCGTAGGAACTGGGGGTAAGCAGAAGTGCGCAGCTAAATATATTGTTTCGAAACGACTTTGAAGGGCCATGCAGCAGTTATAGCACTACTTACAAGGTTATTTAAGCGAGTGGCAGTTTGTCTTCATGAAGGTAGGATCAGTAACAATAGGAACATACTGTACTGTGACTGGCAAGAAACATGACAACAACCTCTTTCAAACAAAGAACAAGTAAAACCAAATAAAAATAATATTTTATTTATAACGCGGAACATCATAAATAAACAAATCCAGGTTTACGTTTTCAATTAAACATTTTAAACAAAAAATATTGTCGTTTTCCCTATAGGGTGATATTATTTTGTCGGCTTACGATGCCC
The DNA here is from genome assembly GCA_914767815.1 of Eupsilia transversa. Lineage (NCBI taxonomy): Eukaryota > Metazoa > Arthropoda > Insecta > Lepidoptera > Noctuidae > Eupsilia > Eupsilia transversa. The sequence continues at coordinate 9,271,794 of OU611880.1, forward strand.
AGAAAATAATACCTACCTACGTGTTTTCAGAAAATAATGTTTACCAAGTCAATTTCATTTTGAGGAAGAATCCTATTTCATTTGTTTGCGTAGAAATCACACGATTATTTGGGGCGGTATCAAATTTTCTATCGTTGTTATTACAATACCTACCTGTTTCCGGGAAGCCGGGAAGTAATAATATGAATTTTAACTTGTTGCCACGGTCACCGTTATTTGGGGATTTATTTGGGAAGTCGTTGCCCTACCGTATGGTAGGACAACGACTTTGGAAGTAATATTGCCTACACGCGACGTCCCGAAACATAGATACTCAGTTAAGTACCTACATAATATTATGTTTGTGTTGTTCTCTATGTTCTCGTATATTTTGTTTACGTATCTGTTTCATATTGATGGTACAAAAATGAACTCAATTTGTTATTTTTATTAAATGAGAAGCTCTATACAAAGATACTTGGTTTTTATTATTCGCTTTGTGTCGTATAATACGAGTATATCAGACATGTTTTGTCATCAAGAAATAAATTGCTCAAGCCCTACAAAAAGCACTAGGCTATTTTATTTATACTTATATTTTTCCTGAAATTGTATCAAGGGTAACATAGGCCAGAACTAGACGTTATTTCGTAGGTTATTTTTCGGTTTTTGTATTAAAATAGCCTCCATGAATAGCTCGATACTTGAATGTTTACTGGAATGGACACACCCTCTGCTGTCAAGCTAACTTGTGCACTATAATATTTCCTCATTTTTATAAAAAAATTGTTAGTGTCCGAAATTCGGTGTGAGGATCCAATATTTTTTTGTCGGACACATTACCACCTGTGTAATTACTGCATGGCCAGAACTTTTACAGCATAGCATGCAAAATCAGCCTATAATGTTCCTACTGCGCTGGGACACAGGCCTCCTCTCGGTGAGAGGGAGTGGGCCGTAGGTAAATCCACCACGTGGTTTTTTTTTTGACATTCGTCATGCGCAGGGCTCATGCACTAATAGTCTGCACAAAACACCCAATCATAATGTTTAAATGCTTTTAGAATAATATCTGAGTTTTTTTTATCTGTATTGTTTATCGTAATATAAATAAATAAAATTAAAAAAAATTAAAGCGATCCACCACGCGGGCCCAATGCGGGTTGATATATGGCACATGTCTTCGAATTTGTGGTTCACCGTTTTGAGAGCAGCGGTGATGAAAAAATTTACACAAGGTAAAGCGCCCGTCTGGGTTCGATACTTGTAAGTCGTGGCCGTTACCACTACGCCACCACTGCTCTCTACTGCTTTTACATCATGAGCTTCTTCTGTTAGTGCCGACACACGTGAAAAAAAGTCGAATATTTTTGATAAGACAGTTTGTGCTTACCTGTAAAGCACTCTTCCTGAGGTCAGGCAGGAATGCAGTGGTTACCCTCATGGTGCCAAGCAGGTTGACGTTTATACAGCTTTCGATCATAGCTGGTGTTTGCCACTCATAATCACCTATTGTCATTACTCCAGCATTATTTACGACAGCATGAAGCTCTGAAATGATGATATTTTAACACTTCAATCACAGCAAATTAGTTTACAACTTGTAGGTACTTTATTAAATCGGTGCTCCAATTTCAAAGTAATTACTTTTAAGGATATTTTAATTAAAGTAACGGCACTCGTACCAAAATAGTTTTGGGTAGTCTAATATTTTAATTTTATTCTAGTCCCACTCCGGTGGACTCTTGCTACGCGCACAGAATATTAATTTCAGCAAAGCATGTCTCTGTAGAGGTGGTTTTAATTGACCCATTTTATCTCCCTAGATCCCTTTTTTGCTGGCTGGCTGTCCGTCTGTCACAGTCAATTTGCTCCGAATCTACTGGACCGATTTAGTTGAAATTTGGTACCGATATGAATTTCTGTGACCCAAACACGGACGTGTAACGTAAATTAATTAACTTTGAATAATATGAGTGTCACTTTTCGGGGGCAATGCGGAAATTTAAAAAAAAAAAGTGTTCAAACTGTACCATGTGACATATCCAATGAAAGGACTTATTATGAGGATCTCAAATATTATTTTTAAATAATTTAGCAATTAATAGTTTTAAAGATATTTAAGAAAATAGATGAAAATTTACCATTCTCACCTTATCTCCGAAACTTACTTATACTTACTTACTTACTTATATACCGGGTCAATTTTTTTTTTTAATACTGGGTCTTGTTCTTTACTTTATAGATACAGGTAAACCTTTAGGAAGTCTATGGTCTTAAAACACCATGGTAAATCTCTCAATATTATGCGTACAAACTTACATTTGCACTTGGAATGTATGGGAGATTATGTTTTCAACTACAATGATAAGTTGGTACTTGGGATAAATTCATCCCAACTACGGAACCATTCATTGTGCGCGGTCTGACACGCAATTAGCCAGTTTTTAACTAATAGGAACCAGTATTGAAATATTGTTAAAACAAAAAATAATCACTTACTGTAATTAGGGTTGTCATCCAGCAAACATTTGACGTAGTCTCGGAATCCGGCGATACTTTCCGAGTTCGTCACATCCAGTGAATAGGGGAGTGCGCACAACTTTCTTAGCCCTTCTGCAGCCTTAGTATCAACTCCATTGTACATGCCAGCCACTGTGACAAGACCTTCACGAGCTGACCTGGCTGCTATGGCCCATCCCAGACCACTGTCGCAACCTGTTATTGCTACCACACGCATTATCGACATCGTTTTTGATTGGCGAGCTCAGTAGAAAATTGACAGTTGTTATTTCGCTTTCAATTTAGTTAAAGTGTTCTGTGGAAACAATAGCAGTCCAGATAAGAGCAAAGCTAGGAAGGAACTGACGTCCATGAACGCGATCCTCGACCGATTCGTTGCATATGAAACGGGTTTCGGCTTTCGTTGCATATTTACAATGAATATCATGTTTTTTCCTCCTGTTACATTGTAAACAGAGTTGATAATGTGTTTATTTTATCATCACGGGTTCCGCCACCATCTCTATAATTCATAATCTGTCTCCATGCATCCCATAGTTTAATAGATAAATCAAATTAGTGTCTTACAAATAATAGGTAGGATATGGTAGGTACCTACTGCTGAAAGTAAGTAGGTACATAATTCTTTAGGTAATCTTTCTAAAAGTCTCCCTTGACTCCCTCGATGTTCTAGTGGTGGCAAGCGCTACTACTGAGTATGAGGGTTCGACTCCCGGGTCGGGCAAGTGTTATTGGGATTTTCTATGAGAAACTCAGTAGCATTTCCGAGCCTGGATTTGTTGATGGTAATAGGCTCAAACCCTATTACATGGGACTTTATCATAACTACCGAAATGTGGGTGTACTATAGGTACACCTCTGCCTAACCCTTCGGGGAATACACTAGAGATCCACCGTACCCCTGGCCGTACCTCTGGTGGTACGGTGGGTATTTCGATACCACTGTTAGTGTTGTGCTGATGTAGATACTAGGCAGGAATATTATATTATATTATTAACAGTTATCTCGCATATACTCTAATGACTAATTCATTAGTTAGTTAATCGAGTCACGAAGATAATATAAAATATATGTTTTCTTCGTGAAGATAATATAAAATAATACATGTCTTCGTGACACGCTAATAAAATACATATTAGGTATCTTCGACATAATGATAATATGTATTTTATTTTATTGGGTCTGCAGTTAGTTTGTAGGTCGCGATAGTGCAGTAGCGGTAGCTAGTCTCAAAGTATTAAGTGCAATTTCTGCCAGTTGATCTTTAAGAGAACGCTGCAACTTTCTTAGCTCGTCATCCTCTGATCGAAAAGCCGTTGCAAGTAGTTAGTATTTAGAAGAATATCTTGTGATTCTATTCAGAAGGTAATAGTAGCAATACGTCTTGGATAATTAAGTTAAGTGAACCTAGTTAAAGAACGAGGCGGAAGTTCTAAGTACACTAAAATAAGGTCACTAAATTCGAAACCTTTAGGTCAAAATCAAATTAAGAGTCGCCGAGATGTTTCGTCCTAAACAAAAATTCGTATAGTAACCGATGAAAATGTCGAATACTTCGACAAAGAGACGCCAATAAAAGAGGATCGTTTCGGCACGAATACCCATCTGAGAGATTAGACCTATTGAACGGAAACAATCTTGTATTTCTGCTTGACTTAATTCAGGATCGGATCTGTCGGCCTTAAAGTGTTTCGCCAAATACACCACAAATAATATTTTACCTTTTCAACCGCATGTTTAAATCTTTTAATCCTTACTTAAATTATTAAACTATGTTATTTTTTCTCATCTAATCGCACTTCACTATGGTACTTTTTGATAATGAAATCTCGAAAACCTGTTCCAACCATTTATGTATAGTTTGCCGCTCACCTTTTCCGCGGAATTATAGAGAATGTAAAAAAATAGGGGCATAAAATTGTATGAATCGTTTTTGGTCGGCGTATCGGGGCTGTGAATAGATTGGCAAATAACAAAATGTGTCCGGCCCAGCGGGACACGTACTAATTGTGACGTGGCGCGGATATTTACCGTCGGGCCGTTCTTTATTTGTTGCATTGATTTTACATAAATTTGCCACCCGACGGGAGCACTGACATAGATTGTGGATGTACCACGATATTGGGATTCAGGGATCAGAGACGAATCACTGATAAATTGTGTGTTCCCTTTTTTGTGAGACAGTTTTAGGCTGTCAATAGTCATCCGATTTGGTTAAATGTTTTGGCTTACAAAACTCGTCACTATGATTCGACATCGGTGCGGCGTTGTGTTTTTGGGCCGTAAAAATGCTGCAGTACTTCTTTAGTACAAAGTAGTACAATGTACAAAGACCAAATGTGTTTGAGAACTGGGGGGAACCCCCCAGTTCTCAAACTACATTTGGTCTTTGTGAAAAGTTTTCTCGTTAGCCAAAATCTCCTTTCCACGTCGAGGATTTGGCAAAAATCGAACGCGCTCACTTTTAAAATTCTATTCATCACACTTTTAAAGTAAAAAGAAGTCGGGCAGAGGCTGTGCGGTGAATAGCGGTCATCCGACCGGCACTTTTAAGGAGAAGGGCACTCCGGGGAAATCTGTACGCCCTCGGCACAGTCCTGATAATAGTGTTTGCTCATTTGAGTGTTCTTCTCCCGGATTGTGTTCCACAACGTTTAATAGCATAGGGAACGTGGAGCGTGGCTTTAAGAGCCTCGTAGACGAGCCAGAAGCGGTGTGTGACCGTTATGTCAATACGCCTAAGGAAAAGTATTAATTAAGCGTGTTATTAATTCAGGGATGATGTTAGTTAGAGAGCCAAAAGCGTTCAAATGTTGATACAGATGTGGTTTGGCAATTAGAATAAGAATGACCTCGTTTTGTGGCCTCATGTGTAATATAACACGAATAGTTTAACGATTAGATGAAGCTTAGCAACAAAATTGTGAGCGTATACCTATTGCTTTTTGCCGCTACCACGCCTCGGGAAGTTCCCACAATCCGTCATCATTCGTCAAAGGCACGGCTTGCTGCCACTCCGTCTAAACACACACTTGGATAATAATTAAGCTGTAAGTATTTTCATGTTATACTCCAGAAACATTAAGGAGCAATTTACGCTACATTCAGTTTTAATGGAATTAGGTAATTTTGGAAAGAAGGTGATAAAAACATACATTTGGCAGCAAGCTAGAAACACTAAGTGCTTTTCACGTGAGCAGGAATGCGCCTAAGTGTCCATTGTTGCCATACTTTTCGGGCTAAAATGAATTTAATAAAACAGCAGCCGCATTAACAGATTATTTGTTCAAACCAATAAAAAAAACCGACTTGAAATCTACCTAACAATCTTTCAAAGGTCCATTCGGCCAATCACTGCATTTTTTGGAACCCTTCCCGTGTTGCCGTATGGCCATAAGTACCAATCACCTTTGCTAGTTCAGTTGTGCGATGGAAAATCTCATAATTCATTATTATTTCATATGCAACTCGCCCCACTCATTAACGGGGAACATGTGACGGAACCTGTAATAGTGCGGCTTTACTAAAGCAAAGTCTGTATACATGGATATATGTTAGAACGCGGAAAGGTATATCGAAGGCAGGTTATTCAATACTTCACATGTTTTCCTTTAGGTAAGGGGAACTATCAACTGAACAAGACTGGGAGTTCCTTTCATGTTTTTTAGAGTATTGTAGAAGGATTCAAAGGCAGTGGATGAATCATTCACCATGAACATGCAGATTCTTTTTCGTCTCCCGTTGAAACGTCAAATTATTTTACCACAGAATTCGTAACTGAGCAATCATTCCAATCTATTACGCCAAATTACGCGTCAATTATGATATCTGTACGCCAAATTTTATTATTAATATCCCTATTAAGTTTTCAATAAAATTAATCTTTCACTTCAATGCACAATTTTGCAATCGCTGAATACGCTGGCAATTTACGCGCCACAAAGCGAGCCTGCCAACGCCACAGCAAAACAGCTACAAAATATTGCCACCTCGAATTTTACCGCTATATTTTTCAGTTCATAAAAGTTTATTTGTGCTCGATAGCATGCAAAACCTAGCTCTTGGGAAACTGAGACCTTCCGTAGCCGGCAATCATTCCGCAATATTATGCTACATTTAACACACTCACGGTTCTGGCAAGAGGGATTCGTGGAACCTTTTTGCTAAATCTATTGTATGGAAATGAATTGAATCGTTTTTTCTTTTGATTTAATTTATTTTGATAGCACTTGAAAATTAAACTAGTGTTTCTTTATTTTACTTGTACAGACAAACCTACAACATAATCGCAATGAGACTATACATTCAAACTCAAACAGCGAGATCAAAATAATTAATTCTTCATGTTGCTCCGTATCCAGTCGCTGTAGTGGTACACGCTAGTGTAGAGCGATGGCACGGAGGTCCCACAGGGCGCGTCGGCCCTCTTCCCACTTACGACACCCACTACTTCATACTTCCCGCCGTACACCGTCATAAGTGGACCGCCGGAGTCTCCTTTGCATGTGTCCTCGCCGGTGTAGCCCGCTGCACACATTTGACGCCGCGACAGGTTCGTGTAGAATTTCTTGCATTTTGCTTGGGGTACTAGGTTGACGATTGTCGATTGTTTGACGTCGGATCGATAGCGGCCGTTTCGACCCCAACCGACGACGGCGAGACGAAGGTTGGAAAAGTCCGGGCTGTCAATGTCGATGGTTGGCAGGCAGATGGGGCGAATGTAGTCTGGAAACGCAAGCCAATGAAAGATTACAAGACAGAAGAACGATTAGGTCAAGTCTACACTGGTTAGTGAGTTTTGATAATAGCATATTTACGGTGTGAGTCTCTTTATGTAGGTATGTATGGTTGTATATTTATTCCAGGCTATTGAGCTTTTCTTTATTTTCAAGGAACGTTTATTGTTGTTTTAACACGGATAACATAAGTCCCTACTTATTGATCATTAGGAGAAGTTGTTCGTGAACCAACAGTTTCAGAAACTTCCCTTTGCTTGTTTACAAAACAAGTCTAGAATCTGTTTGAACACAACAATAACAAAGTTTGTTATTCAATTGGTTTATATTCCAAATTGTTGTAATAAGTCGTTTCAATTATTAACAATTGTTCAAGTCAACCTGGATTGGAATAGTTTATGAAGACTTTGAGTAGGTATGATGAAAATACGGAATAATACAACATTTTTTGCATAAACATCAAACAACTAAACTTATAATTTACTTTCTACTTTGTAACTTTTGGAAGCCATATTCTCATATGTTCTTCACAAAGTTTAGCAGACAGTTTTTGATTACTCTCTAATTATATAAACTATCGAGACTTGTTCGGTTTCTAGGGTTCCGTGCCCGAACGGTGCTAAACGGAACCCTATTACTAAGCCTCTGCTGTCCGTCTATCTGTCAGCGGGCTGTATCTCATGAACCGTAATACTTAGGTAGACAATTGAATTTTTTATAGATTGTCTATTTCTATTGCCGCAATAACAACAAATAATAAAAGTAAAATAAAGGAGAAACACTAACTTGTATGGGGATACAGTTAGTGTTTTTATAGCTTTTTTCTAAATATTGTACGGAACCTTTCGTGTTGCGAGTCCGACTAGCATTTGTCCTATTTTTTCTATTGAGATACATAATTCGCAAAGCCTTTAGCCTACCTGGGTAGTTGGTTCGCCAGGTTAGGCCACTTTTACTTAGTAAATTCTATATTCTACCCACGAACGTTACATACGTGTACAATTGTACAATATAATAAGGCTTCACATGAGCAAAACATTTTTCGTTCACTGATAAAGGATGTGTTCCGTGAAACTCTTTTTTTTCTAGAAATTGAGAAATAGATTTTTGGGAAAATGACGGACTAACTGGCACCTCGTCTTATGTACGTTGGCTTAGGTACTAAAGATTGTATTTACAATTCACTCTCATTTATAATCTAACTAAAATGACCTTTTTTTATCATCATTTGCGATGCCGATTTAAAATTCTAAACGCTCCAACTCCCTGCGAATGTTTGTACATTTGTTTTTGGTGTTCGTCATTTCGTATTCGCTAGTGTAGATTAGCTTAAAGATGGAAGGTGGCTTACCCGTGTAAGGCGCATGGCCTTGTATTCTTATCAGGGCGATGTCATTGTGCAGCTGCGTGTCGTCGTACTGCGGATGCAGCACCACATCCTCGGCTTTCATCACGATGTTTTCTATACACTTCTGTCCTTGGCCTAATACCATTTTGCAGTCTTTTGGGAATGTACGCTTGTCGTATTCAGCTAGGTAGATATCGATGCTGTGGAATAAAGGTAATATGACATGTAAATTTTTTGTTTAATGTGGAATTTTTGATTGCATGTTGAAGGAAGTTATTAATACCATTGTCACTAAAAAACAAACTATACAATAAGTTACTATAACTACTCTAAAAAAACCTCAAATATTTTTAAACGTCTACTGTGGAACTGAGCTAGATTGGTTTCCTATACCTACACCAAGTTAAAACACTACGCGTATCAACCGGATTGGCGAAAATTATCGATCATTGGAGTTTTCTGTAAAAAGTCCAATGTTCAGGAGTCACAATGGCAAGCTAATGTTCCAGGTATCATTATTATACAAGAGGCGACAATACAACAATAAATGAAAACACTGGTAATATTAATGCATAGGAGTATTTAGGAACTATCAAATAAAGGCTCGTGCAAACAGGCGCGACTTGTCGCGCGACGCGACACCGGTAATTGTTCTACCGTGACGTTTTCTTAGAAATTGTTTTATTAAAGTCGCGTCGCGCTGTCGCTTCGCACCTGTTGGCGGGAACTTTAAATCCTAACATTGAAATTCAAAAAGTGATTTATTTCTAATAAACTAAATAGTAGTGTTGGGCAGACTATGGGTTTTGCCAATTTTTGACTAGCTATAGTGACTTAACCATTGCAGATATGTGATTGAATTTTCGTATGCAGACTGGGAACGTCATTAGATATACGCAGTTTAATTTATTGTTATATTGTCGTCTCCATCTTGTATAACTCCTAAGATTAGCTAAAGGAATACTCACTCTATAATCTTGCCGCCTTGATCAAAGACGCAGTGACCAGCAGTCAGAACATATCGGGAGCTGATGAGGGACCCACCACAGTTGAAAGCTTGCCTCTTATCTCCGTAGTCGAAGGTAATCTCCAGGAGAACCGTCCAGGGAAACTGCTGCAATTCTGTTTCTCGGCCACCTGATTTGATGGAAGATAGATATTATATAGAGCTATTTTAGAGTGCCTGAAACTTCAGCGAGTGTTTACGTAGTTTAAAAAGAACATGTTTAATTTAGTACCTAGTTATCCAAACAGAAATTAGTTTAGACTGTTAAATATACATGAGAAGGCCATCTGTTCAGAGTCAGACTGAACGATTCAACTGATGGTTTCCATTTTGTTCATCAGATGCTACAAGATCTTACATACAGATTATCGGTAAGCGGTTCGATCGGAACCGGTAAGTGGTCCTGAGGTAATCGGCAGCTTTAAAAGAAGTGTAGCCCAAACTTCTAATTTGTTACTTTCTGGAAGGCTCCTTTTAAAAAGGTTTTAATATTTTCAATTGGATATTTTGTTTCTTTAACATAACTTAATTGTCAAACACATTAATACAAGATACCCATTAAAACTCATAATTACGAAATACTTCACTAATTAATACTAGCAGTAAGCGTATTTAGTTAATAGCATTGGAAACTCCACACCACAATTTGCGAGAGTTCCAAATGTTACAGAAAATAATAGCTAGTTAATTAAAATGTCTATTACACGATATCGTTAATTACTGTGGTAATAGCCATGGAGTGTATTATGTTACTTATTCAGGAAGTGATATTATATACTTTGGATGGTTGATTGCAAAAAAATTAAGACCAGAAAGCAGATTACCATGTAGGATTACTTATCTAAATTATATCAGGGTATAATTTATTATTATTGCAATTGCAGAAGTTTAGACAAGTCAGTTGGGTCAGTTGAGTATATTTTTTTTTTCCAACCAATCAAAACAACTGATTGTGAAGTGTAGGTATAGATTTCAGCTCCAATGCTGTTGGTGCGTTAGACGATTAGAAATGACTTGGAATGCGCTGCACAACGATTAAGAGCCAAGCCAAAATTACATTACGAAATTAGTGACATTAAATTTTTAGAAGGCTTTTTCGTGTGATGCGGGTGGCGGTCCCGCCTGGCAGGAGCGTCAGTCGCCCGACCGCGTGAATCATGCGACTGTCACCAACGAAAAAATGTCCCCCTCTAATTGTAAATAATTTCATGTCATTAATTTCGTCATGTAATTTCGGCTTTAGATGCTTGAGTTATGCTATGTATTTTATACGATACCTGCTATACGATCACCAATGGTCACAGCCACAGGCGGAGTTCCTTCCACTGAGCGCGTAAACCTTGAATGAGGGCTATTATAAGGCCAAGCTGAATTGCTGAAAGAATTCCCTGGCCTAGTTCTAGGGCCATTGTCATAATACCCCGCTGGTTTAGGCTTATCTGTGCGAAGAAAATAGAAAATTGTGCGAAGAGGAACATAGAAAACAGTGTGGAAAGAAACATGCAACAGCGAAGTGATCTTAAAACTGTACTTTAGGATTTGAAGGCAAGGAAGTGGCAGGTAACAGACAAAGAAGTGCAAATAAAATATTCTTAAAATAATTTGAATTTAAACCGTGCAACTTTTAATTAAAATTCCCAAGCATCCTGCACCTGATCGGTCTTACGTTTAACAAATAAAAGATGGCTGTTTTGTTTTACCTTTCACGTTAAAAGCGAAGCTGTGAATAGTGTTCGGTAACTTACCGATAATCCTGTCGGTGTCAGACGCCTCGCGTCCGCAACATCCTGTTTCAGGCTTCGGCGGGAAGCTTGTTACGGGGCACTGCCCTTGGTTACCAATGTTACCATCATCGCGACTACCCTGCCCACGTGCGGGGAAAAACGGACTCGATGTAACATACGGATTATTATTCTCGTTGAAGTAGTTTTTAGGCGGCGCTGGAGTATTTTCCACCGGGCTATACCCGTAATCGCCCCCTTGATTAGGGTATCCGATATTATTTTCGGTATCAGAACCCCACCCATCATTTTTAGGCCTGTTATTTCCAAAATCATAGCCGTCTGGATTTTGCGAATTTGGGTAATTATTGTAGCCAGTGTTTGGGTCATCAAAATTATTTTGATTACCGAAATTATTGTAATCTAAATGTCTGCTACCAACAGTAGGTGCTTGGGCCTCGTCAGTACAACATATCTGAAAGATTAACGTTAATGAGCCTTTTAATAATTATAAAAATTTAATTAATCTGTATTTCAAACACAGGTAAAGCTTCGTCAATATCAAATTGCAATTAATAAAATATATTTTTTACTGGAAAGCTCTTAATTATTTTACGATAGTTTGGTAGCTGTCATCCAACTTTTAATTGTGAAATTTTCGTGTAAATACGTTACATAGCTCGATGGATTCATAATTACACGGGTATTTATGAAACCATTTTATCGTGTTGCATTTACGCTCCAAGTATTTTTAATGACATATTTGGTGATTAACGGTAATATCGGGATAAATTGTTCATGTTTGTATATAGTTCGGAATAAATGAGGAGGAGGATTATGAGTAGTGAGAGGCGTATTTACAAAGTCTCCTTTGGCGATATTGGAGAATCCGAAGAGTTTGCTATATTCCTTGGCACTGGGTGATGCACACGGGTGGGCAATTTGCCATGCTTCTTGTTCTTGCTTACTTAATTTCTCATATGATGCACATTGATCTGGTTTTACGCACTTGTCACAAACTGAAACAAAATTTTACTAAATTAATTTAAATAATTAATTTGGAAAACCCAATTTAAAAGTAGGTCCTAGTCGTCTGCCTGTTCTTGCCCCGTGTTGATATTAAAGTAAAACAATCACAGATGTGGATATATAGGTAAACTTGGACCTTATTTTGAAACAAGATAGATCACAGGTCAAGAAAATTTACCCTCTGAAACAGCTGTTGTAATTAATATTGCGATAAAGCCGATAGCTAAATAGCTCTTCATTGTTATAAGTATAAGAAATGTTTGAACACTTGGTATCTACAGAACACAATGTATTCTCATGATCACACTCTAGTGACTGACTGAATACTATAGCATCGAACTAAAATGCTTTACTAATTATGAGACAATGGAGCAAATCTGGTATTTACACTAATTACATGTCGCATAGATAATTCGATAGTTTAGTTCCTACATGCAATGGCCCTGCGATTATGATGAAATTATCAAGTTCTAAGAAATAAATAATACTTTTATGTTTTTCTTAATGAAAAGTTAGTCAATAGGAAAATTATACAAGTTAGTAAATTTTCCTCTTGAGTAACACACGTTAGTTTCATAGTGTTTCAAGCTTATAGGACCCCATTAGGTTTTCAAACACAAATCACAATTACACGTATCCAGAATCACGAATTTTAGGGGCAGCGGTGAGTAATGACTGCTTGGGTAGTAAGCCTAATAACGTGCTTGAAAAGGGCGGGTGTGACGATGAAACAGAATGTGCATTGTGATGATACAAACCATTATGTGCTATACTTACGACATCAGGGGCCTAAGTCTACTAATTTATAAACGTTACAATGGTCTCTCAATGGTGAGGTTTTGACAGTTTTTGTACGGCAAATCTGTCAAAAACTCACAATTGAGAGACCATTGTAACGTTTATAAATTAGTAGACTAAGGCCTGTGGGTCATCCTAATCTTAACTAGTAGTAAGTATTATAAATGCGAAAGTGAGTTTGTTTTTTTGGTTGTTACGCTTTCACGCTTAAATCGCTGAACGAATTTTGATGAGTACACCGTAACCTGGGTTAGGATACTTTTTATCCCGTTATTCTTACGGGATCGAGACTTATGAGGGTGAAAAAAAAAAAAAAAATAGTTCAAACCCTGAGAAGTTTTTTATAAAAAAGGTTTTTACTTTGAAATGTACCAGCTACCAGCTAAAAAAATAACTATACTTTTATAACCTTTCTTCGATAATGCGGTCCACTTTATGATTTCGGTTTACCGACTTACAAAGCGCTTAAAGCGCTTACCGTCTAGCCGTGTCTGCGAATACTAAAAAGCTTAATAGAAAACAAACGCATAATAGACTGTAAAACTGATTCAATTTTCATTAAATTTAAGCAGAAAGAAGGCAAATGTTCCAAAGCAGATGCATTTCAAACAGAATTTGTGGAATTCGCTTTGCGAATTTAAAAGCAGTGGTAATTGGTCAGCACTTTCTGCTAGGGAACACGGAATCGACGCACACCGGGCCGCAGCAGGCCGCACCGGGTCGCATCGGGCCGCACCGTGCCGTACGTGTGACAGAAACTCAATTAGCAGGGAAATACACGCTCTTTAACATACGAAATCAAACGTTTGAGTATTTGCCTTCCGTGGGGAATGGCTCAAACAAAACACTGTTCGTAATTTCGTACGTTTGAGCGTTTCATGCGTTTTAATCTAGTCCCTTTATGAATTCCTAGAACGAATTTCACTGTAGTAAGCTAACCTGACGTTTCTAATGAAATGATTGTAAAGATAGCAGCTTTTATTATTTTCCACAATTACTGTTGTCCTAGATTACACCTTACATTTGTAGGTAGGGTTGCCAACCTTACTCTAAAATACTGTTTATTGTTCAACAAAAATAAAGTATACGAATACTGCATTCACTGAGCTATACAAATAAATAGTTCCATCTGCTGCTTAGAACATGGTGCATCACAACGGGGCATGGGCGCGGTGTTTTAGCCAGGCTTTATTTTTATTACATTAAAATACTTTATTTTTTCAGCAATACTGTTTGATTTCCAACCCTAATTCGTCACCAACACTGCAAAGGAGCCTCATACAAACGGTCCAAAATTAGTTAAGTATACAAAAATTCTCCATTTTTCCAGCTGTATGTCGTCATAAAAGGGCGAAGACCTAAGACTAATAGAAACGAAAAAAGATTGACGGCTTATCTCAAAATGAGTTCAAATCAGCTCCAGAAAAAAAACGTTTTTTGGCTCTCCTGTAAAGTTTTCATAATTGAGGTTCGCCCCTTTGCGGTGTTGGCGACGAATTGTAGGTAATATTGTAAATAAATTTGAAGGGTTAGTCGTCCGCTGGCGTTTAGTAGGTTAACTAAAGTAACCACACAAAGGCGGAGAAATATAACTGATATCATCATAGAAGTATAAACTGACAGGCTATTATTTATAATGACATCGACGAACAATAATCTCTATCAAGTCAATTAACTGCCGTTTATCAGGCTCGTTAAACTTCAATTATATGGCAGTTCCTGCAGTAAGTACATTACATATTCTGGTGAGTAGGTGTTGTTGGAGTTTCTCTTGTATTGAGATTTCTGTGACGTCATAGTGTCTAGGTAGTATGGTGACACTTTCTTATCTTTACCTGAGGTACTTACAGGAAATGTGAGAAAGGACATTGGAATTATTATTGTATTTAATTTTGTACATGTTTACAGTATGTATCAGAAAGGTGATAAAATTTAAGGCTGTGTACAGACTACCAAACTGAACAACTTTTTCGTAATCGCGAAAAAATAATCATCAGCTGTTCCATACATTTGGGTCGAGTAGGTAAGTTTTGTATGGGACAGTTGATAATTTTTTCCCGATTACGATGTTCGGCCCACGGAAAAAGTTGTTCAGTTTGATGGCCTGTAACACACTCTTAAATATGACCTTTCTGATACAGGCTATTTATTAAAAATCAAAATATTTTATTTTACATAGCACATAACCTTCATGGGGTCAGAAGCTGGTGCACAATTCCATTTGGTCGTTTGCTATGGAGAAGAGCCGGAAAGAGATTCCACGGTTACTCTTTTAAAAATAAATGGGTTTTACAATGTTTTCAAGTTACAGTGTGAATACATACCTAGGTAATGAGAGGACAGTGTATTGTGCAAAGTTAGACTCTGTCTTGATTACTTCAAGTGTTAGAATAACTAATCTGATCCTAACGTAAGACTGTACACTAACTTGCACCACAAATTACTAAATACGATCAAGCGCTAAACATATTTAAATCATCATTCTGTTTCCGTAATCTTCAAGCGATTGACTGAGAGTGATATTTAAAATTCGTTTAGTGCGAAACGTCAGTATTAAGTGAATTGTGGTACAAACGGGCCTCTAGTAAACATTCTAGTGGTTTTTTTTTCTAAGGCATCATAATTTCAGTACATTTATGAATGAGAGCTCAGTTGTCAGATATGTACAGATATATATAGACAATACGATTGTGTACGTGACAAAAACCAACAGCTCTACTAATACGTAGAGCTGTTATTTTCGATATTAAATGTCAGAAAACTTTGAGTTATAAAATTATTTAGATATACTAATTCATATCAAAGTATCTTCACATACCTGAAAGATCTTATTCAAGTACCTCGACAAAGATTTTCAACAAGTTTTCATATAACTAGTTTAGCACACTTTCAAACAAACTTTAATATTATGTCATTTACTTAGATAAATTGTTGAGGCTGAGCGGTAATTTATAACTCTCTCCGTTAACTAAATCCGGGATAAGTCTTAAGGTTTAAAATGCGGCAGAACTTCGTTGTTCAGTTTTAAGGGACAACAGAGCTGGCAGCCAATTTAATGTAGACAGTAAACACCCTGGAAATGGTCCAAAAACTATTTTACGATTTACTAAACGTGGATAGTGTGTATTATTTTAAGGAATTAATTGTTCTTTACTGTGTAGAGAGAGACTCAAGTAGGTAGTGGATACGTGGAGGATACGTTATAATCGTTTTTTTCCCAACATGATCGCAATCATTGTAGATACACAGAAAGCTCCATTCATTTCACTCATGTAAAACATTTTTTCTTGAAAAGAAATGAAAACTTTGAAGAACTTTACAAGAGAAAGAGTAGAGTACTAATATACTTGATCACGTTTGATAATAATTACCTACGTGAGGTGTACGTGTTCGCATGAAACCAAAAACCAAAATTACCTAAACTAAGATAATATTTCTGTAGAGTGTAGTAGGTATATTCCTCTGGGTAAGTCTGAAATCCATCATCATAAGGTGTAAACTTTCTCCTCAAGACTGAGTGGCTCTCAGCTATATCTGTGGAAATAGTTTCTTAGAAAAGACCTAATAACTACAAAGACTGAAAGTACACAATGCTCATGAGAATACATATTCCGTCTGTAGTTTCATGCTCAGGGAAATAATGAATCATGTCGGTTAAATGTGCGAAAATAAAACAAAAGAATTACAACACAGGTTCTGAATTTAAAATAGGTTGCTGTGTTTTTTTTCTATGGCATAGGGCTTTCAAAGTTTTAAACAGTTTGTATGGTTTTAAAGCTAGGAATTCATTCACCTAATGGACTTTATACACACGCATGTCCGCCGGACTGTACCGGCTTTACTATGGAAGCTTGCCTCGGCTTTACAATTTACTCGGTCACATAAAATATTGTCAGGTTTTGATATTTTGATTTTAAAAGAGTGTCAAGCAGAAAATATAATTATATGACAAAAGAAAAGGTTTCCATTTTAAATGCATTGTAGTAATCACATAATTATCCTGCACTTATTTTTCTATCATTAAAAAAATAACAGGTTATTTCTAACATCAGTCTGGGGAATAAATTAAGAAATACAAAACGGAGCAGCATCCTGTTTCTTTTGTTTGTATTTCAATTTTTTCTCAAAACAAAAGTGTAAAGTTGGACTGAAAACTTTGTCTTAGCATTTTCGACGCAAACAAACCCAGTTCCAACAAGTTCTGACACCATAACTGACGCATTGATATCTATTGTCTCACTGTATCCAACTCGCCACCCCACAATTATTTTTCTAAGACGGTGCGACTTTGACGGCACTCAACAAATATCTGGTTTCAATTTTCTCTCAATTAACTTCAGGTTACGTTGAATTCGACAAGTGGCACTTAGTTGTAATGGGTCTATGTGGCGAGGGGCTCTCGGGACCCTTCGTATTTACTGTTATATCGGAAGGGTTGCTTATGTCCCATTGTGTCGCGACTCACGGTCCCACCGACCGTGGTTTTCTGAACTTTACCGTCCGCTTGTCAAGTTAGTTGAAAGGATACATTGTGGTGGTGTCATTCGTTCGGCTTCTTATTATTTGTTATTTAATAGATATAGGAAGTTTGGAGACTGTTTAGTGGATTGGAAAGTAGTTATTGAACAGAGTGTGTCTATAGCTTGACTTGTATACACACCTTCGGCAAAGATTTTCGGAAGCCATCGTTTTCAACCAAAATCATGTTGTGTGGTTGAGTATAATGCTGTAATAAGATTGTTTCGCTATAAATAATATAGGGCTATACTGTTCTAAACAGTAATTTCGTCCGACATATGTGTCAATGTAATCGACTAAGGACGGATTCGACTAAACAGGAATAAATTTTATCCGCAGAATAAGATTTATTTCAGACAATTTTCGTGTGGGGACTGCAAAAATTCAAAATTTTTTCGGAAGAGAAATTTATTCCTGTTTGGTCGAATTCGCCCTTAAACCTATATACTAACTTCTGAGTAGTACAAAGTAAGCTTAAATAAAATAATACTTATATACTCATACAAAACTTTTGAGCTTGTTTACTTCTCTAATCCGATTGACATGACTCCGTCGTCCACTCATGTCCTCTTGGACAAACTGTATAAAACAAACTTCAGACAAGGATCCCTTTTTGCCGGGAAGAGTGGGGGAGTGCAGCTAGTACTGGCCAGTAATAAACATGGTAAGTGTATGAGACGGTTTTGATGATAGTGAGTGAATGCGCGAATATTGCGAGCTGCGAATGCTTTGGGTCACTGAGTAAGTATCTACCAGATTTTGTGATTTTTTCTCTCTCTCTCTCTCTTAACTCTGTAGAAGGTGTAGGTATAGGTACCATGGTACGTAATTTATTTTGTTATTTCGTCCTGCCTTAATTCAATGATCTTTGACACTTGATCGATGATTTAGCCACCTTATTTTTACAAAAGATTAAATAATAAAGCAGTAAAAGAAATGCAATATTTTCGCTTACACAGAAAGGAAAAGTTAATAAATGACGAACATCACCCCTGCTGCACGTGTCGAAACATCGATCATGGCTCTTAGACGTAAACTGGGGTTCTTACCCTACGCCAAACATTTTCTATTATCCTGCATGGCTCTGTTACGTTACGTTACGTGAATAGTATCTTGGATATTGATATTTAGAATATTATGTACTTTGAAGACGCAGCGTAAATTAAATATAAAGATGTTTGTAATGTTGGTTGGTAAAGTTATTTTATTTAGATTAGTTATTTCATTTAGAACATCTTATTAAAACTCCTGTTTATAGTTTACGAATTTTAATAGACGAAAGACAAAGGTTAGATAAGGTTGGTCTAGTGGTCGCAAGTGCTACTGCTGGGTATGAGGTCCTGGGTTCGATTCCCAGGTCGGGCAAAGTGTTATTGGGTTTTCAATCAAGAATTTCTCAGTAGCAGCCCGGAGTCTGGATCTGTGCCTGACCGATGGTAATAGGCTCGCCCCCTGTTACATGAGACTTAAACTAACGTAACCTAACCCTTCAACAAATTCAAAACTGAGTAAAAACACCCAAACCTAAACACCAGAAAAGGCTTGACATAACTGTATGACACTCCATTGATTTTCCGAAAGTCCTAGGCAGAAAATTACCTCGTACATTTAATGTCATTGGCCGTTGGCCAGAGGGTTATAATTTAGTTATGGCCGTACATCGTTAATCACTGCGGTCAAACAACGCTCACCGTAGTCCCAGATTGATGATCGTTTAAATGCGCTGATCGCTACTAGATTTTCTTGTTGTATTCTGTGGCACGTGCGTTTGTTAATTAGTGTGTGCATGGCTTTATTTGTGTGACTGTGGCTCGGTTTAGTTGGTACAAGATTTAGGGCGAATTTCACCAATGAAGCTAAACCGCATTAAGTTTCAGTGATGAAATTCCCCCTTGAAGTGTTGCGGCTCTAGAGTTACATGGGCTTTGTTGAAAAAAGTAGGTAGGGTATCATTCTTCTTTTCTTTTGTGATTTACGGGATTTGTGAATATTTATTTAATACTTCAAGCATACGTTTGTGTGCTGCACACAAATCTATAGAGACGGACTTAATGTCATAGGAATTTTTTACCAGTGTTTGTGTCTGCATCACCCTTGATGCAAACAAACAGTGGTGCATAACGAGAATGAAGGAATACCTACATAATTATTTCAATATAAAGATAAACATTTACCCATTAAAAACTATATATAACTATATACTATATTAATATAATATCCTATACACCTTAGTTAAACAGGGTGAACACAATCTAGTGCATACACGTCTTTCAAAAAGAAAAAAAAATAGTCAAAAGCAAGCAGCGATTTGGTTTAAATAATTTAAGTATTAAAAAAAGATTTTCAAAAATAAATAAGAACTTTCTTTGACTAATTGTTCATCTTTTTCAAAGCATTCCTTTTACAAAGGGCCAGATAGTATAATTATACAACTATAACAATCTTTTCATTCCTGCAACCGTTATCTCACGATCCTTTGTATTCTTTGACACTGAATGAAAAAAAAACTTTATACCAGGCACAGATAGAATAATTACTTCAGGCGCTTTGGGTAATCTGCCTAGGAAGGAAAAAATTAAGAAAGGGAAGGACTAGGGGACTTAAATTCCAAGAGAGGGGGCGACCAACCGAAAAATTTACTTCGTAAGAAGACCATAATTTTTGGAGATCCGCAGCCAAATGGTAAAAACGGAACTATACTTCTATCGGCCCCACCAGACATCCATCTGTCTGTCCGTCCGTTCGGATGTTACATACCCATTTTACTCGATGACTGTATTGATGAAAATTGGAAAGGTGTATTCTGTGCAGCGCTACAATGAGGAAGAAAAATTACGAACAAAATAATAATTGGGGGGGCATTACCCATAGGTACATAATAACCGGGGGATGAATAATTCAATGCACATAAGCGTATGAGGTATTGTTAGATCCCATAATTAAAAAAGATTATGATGTATCTAAGTGACTTTGCTATTTAAGTGAATAGTTTTTGAGATACGGAATGTTTTCGGTTACAACCGCAGAAATAACTTTGCTTTTCATCGTTTTTCGAGAAATACTTTGACTTACAAACTTATTGTTGCGGTCGGTAAAATCAATACCTGCGGTGCATGCGTAAATATTCATCCCAACTACGGAACCCTTCACTGGACGTGGTCCGACACGCACTTGGGTGTTTTTTTTTACTTAGGTTTACGCTACGTTTTTTGGTTATCACAGTGCCTAAAGTCATTGGGTTTTGAAACAGTTAGCGGAGCGTGGAACATTATCTACTTTGGAATAATTAGTTTGAGATATTTTTATGAAGGCGCGTGAGAAATTAGTTTCTGAGTATTTTAGCTACAAATGAGCTGTCATTTTCGGTAGCTTTATTATATTTTTGGCGTTTATATTTTAGTTTAATTTTAGCTTATGTTTAACTGTTATGTAATGTACCTACTATCCATAACTCAGAAAATGACCCTTAAGATACAGGCAAATGCCTAGTTTGGGTGTCGCCGTCCAATCTGTTTTCGTACAACCTGATTATAAATAGGTACATTTTTTTAAATTAGCTCCGTATTTTGTGTTTTGTAACTTGTATCTAAGATATTATTATGATTATAAGACTAACATTGATAACTAGTTAGAAAACTCATAAACTAAGTCCACCGTTACACTTTGGCCGGTCAAGTCCCATATTTATTATCTTCCATAAATTCCAATGGACTAAAAACATGTCACTTGAAATTCCGAGTCCAGTCCAAAAATTGCAGTGACCAATTCCCCACAGACTTATCGCATATCACCCGAAACTAAGCTCCTTAATTTAGCGAATAGTGGTGAACTCTGCGAATAAAGGTGAACTGCGAATTCGGTGTTGGTATTTTGTGAGTCTGTCGCATCCGTCACTGCAGTAAGCCGATTTGTCTTAATTCGGAAACAGGCTGATATTCATTTCCCTCGGTAAACTCTATTTTGTAACGCATTTGAGTGATTGCCGGTTTAGGGGCTTCGTTGGCGCGAATTTCGGTGAAGTAACTGTTTTCGAGAAAATTAGTTTTTGGGTGATTGGCTTTTGGTTTATCGATCTTTGATTGGTTCTACTTAGTGGTACCTATTTGGTGTATCGAAATTTATGTGTTAAGTAGTTAAACATTAAGATGAATCTAGTTCGTAATTTTTCCGTTTCTAATACTGAACATTTATTCCTTTACAATATTACTGGTGGTTGTAATAAGTGTCTAAGTAACAGAACATATAAGTTAAAGTAGGTACCTAAGTGAAAATTCCCTCAAACTAAGCAGTACCTACCTAACCGTAACAAGTAGGTAAAACCCAAACTTTTTATCGAACTTCAAAATTATGCTAAAATCGGTGTCCTGATTTGTAAACAGGAATGTTTTAATGAAATCAAATAGGATCCTTTTATGCGCATATTTATGGTTCGCATTTAAAATATAAATTCAGCGCGGCAGCTGTAGAGGCCGTCGACGACATATTGCGTCCTGTGATACGAGCAAAAAACTCCAAACTGCGCAAAAAGTTACTTTTATTCCCACTGTTTCACTTCATAATACGTATTTTGTTGAACAAAGTTAAATGTTGTCGCATAAACTTCGAGTGTTTACAGGGATAGTGGCTGAATAATGGTTGGCTATTTTTAGGAGATATTTTATTTTTGTGACCTTTTCTGACGAACAACTTATTAGGTAATCTACGGCGTAGGTTTAAGGTTGACACAAATGAAAACAGGGTAATATCCGGCACTGGGCTACTGTTTTTTTTAACTCTTTCTGACCAACACCCACCCGTGTTCTTTCAGTTGCCTGTGTTGCCAGGGCCACGGTATCCCTTTCGGACTTTCCCGCAACCCGGGCAGGGCACACAGCCTGTGAATTAAGATGATAAAGGGCCATTTTCGGTAGCAAAAAGTGTGAAAAGTATATCGGTGGCCGAGTTTAACTTCCATTTTTGTGAGATTTAGCAATCTTTCAAAGACATTACGAAACTGCAACCCCCTTACTCATATTAATAATGCCATAGAACGTTAATTCCCACTTTAACTTGACAATTTTTTTAAATAAATCCCTTTGTCGAGACCTCGTTTTCACACATCATAAAGCGCGGCGTCGTAATTTTGAAACACTCGCTACGTCTGGGTATGAAAGGCCTCCTTCACCGTGACTCCGTTGCTCCGTACAATTTTCCCCTGCTTTCTCGTTTCGAGGGCGTTTGACGACTGGCATGTAACAATGATCTTTTGACTGGCGCCCGAGTCAGCCAGGTGCGAACTTTAAAACTATGCGACTTTTTAAAGTGCCCGTTTACAGCTGCAGAAAATTAGACGACGAAATAATAGAGAGTCGGCGGGAACAGCGCGCGGTAGTTCTGTTTTCCGTCCGTTTATTTTTCTGTCTTTATAATAAACTCCGTGCTTTTATATTGCAGAAAATATTCATATTCTTGGCGGAAACAGCGTGAAATGAACGAGTTCGCGACCAAATCTCAGTCAAAGTGCGTTTTTATTAAGTTCTTTATTAGATTCATGTTAGATAAAGAAGGCTTCACAATGATAATTGTGTTAATAAGCCGTAGGCGTTTTTTCTCCAGTTATAGAACAAAGAAAGTAGGTATATCTACTGTGTTCCTCACTATATCCTTAACAGTTAGCTCATCTAACATTTGTTTAGGAATACTAAGATTGAAATATTCGTTTATTTTTCTCTACCTTGACTTTTGAATATAGACGGCTAGGTAACTGAATACCCATGTAAATGTCTTTGTGAATACCGCTGGTTTTACGAGCACTGAACCAAAAAATAATAATTTAATCTTGCCAAAATACCGCCGATATTTCTGTTTATTGCCACAACAATCCGTTTCACTTGCGCTCTCTTCAGTAAATAAAGGAGATTACATTCTTCTTGCGGTTATAAAATGGGCATAATAAAACATTATGCGTCCCTATCGCCGTTATTTGTGGCTGCACTCCACCGGGGCGCGGCAATAAGGCAAGAACACACCAGCGGTGTCGCAATAATGTTACTCAGAGTTACGATGTGACAGATACTTTACGCCTGTGGTTATTTTGGAGACGCTATCGCACAATGCGGCTTGTTAGGTCGATATCTCGGATACACGGATGCGTCTAGTGTGTACGCGACTTTACTGCAAGGGGGAGCAAATGAACTCGGTCTGTACTCTGGCTATAATATTTGCAAATCTTTATTATTAAATGCACAGTCAGGGGAGCCGTTCTTACTTTGTTATCTGTGGATAGCAGCCTAGTTTAATATTCTGCTACGTCATCATGTTAGTTATTTTATTACTTTTACATGCATTTATGCTAATTATACAATCATAAATATACTTACAGTACTTGGGAATAGGTAGGTACCCATAAGCTGTTGTTATGTTATGGATTAGTATTGGACACTGTAGGTAGTGCATAGTTTCCTTTGATTTTTCAGCCATGTAGGTAACATAATTATGAGACTTGAAAAGATACCTGTTGAGTGCGGTTGAAATATACTAACAATAAGTACTTATCTACTTACAAAAAATTATGAGTAAACTATTACGAATATAGGTACCTACTTTGATGATAGATTGTTAAGTGCTAAGATTTTACTGGAAACACCGATGCAAAACCACGCAATCATTGACTTTTAATGCCAAACTGAATTCGTTGTCAACAAAATACAAGAAACATAATTTTCTGCGACGCTTTTCCTTTGGGTGACGTGATTAAATTAAAGAAAACGCAGTAATTACGCAGCGGCGTCGTTATCCAAAGTTCGCAGGTTTACGAGCAACGCGCGGTCCACCGCAATCAAAACGTTCCCACTGTCACTAACGTTGACTTAAAGTTAATGGAAATGACGTTTGGAACTTTAGTATTAAGCGATTTTGGCTAAATACAATGAGAGTATTTATTTGCCTGAACAAAAAATGCTGGGGTAATTAATACCTAAGTGTTAAGAGAACAAAGCCATTAATAATATGATCATAATCCATAACAGAAACTTACAACACAAATAAATAAATAAACAGTCAATACTTTGTTTGTTTCAGGCTTCACCAATAAAAGTGAAAATTCCAAAATAAACCCGATTACAAAAATAACAGCGTATCGCAGTCACATTTATAAGTAAAAGCTTATCGTATACTTTCGACTCTTACGAGCGCGTAAATGCTGTTAACGTGGCGCCGTAAAAGCCATTAACACCGTTTTTATTTCGATGTATTTATCGGAAAACACAATTCACATTATACCCCCTACATGATATTACAGATTTATACATGACTTCAAGCTTCTATTTGATAGAAATGTTGTTAAAAATGGACGTTACGTTTGGAATTAAATAGAAAAGTACAAGGAAGTGATGCTAGGGATTCTACCAATATTATAAATGTGAAAGTTTGTATGTTTGTTATTCAATCACGCTAAAACGGCTGAACGGAATTTGGATGAAATTTGGCACACATATAGGTAGTTTTTATAACCTGGATTAACACACAGGATACTTGTTATCCCGGTAGTACGTTACCGTGGGATAATTTCCGAGCACCTCGCGGACGAAGCCGCGGGCAAAAGATAGTTACATTACGTATAAATTATACTAAAAATGATATGGAAGTGACGATAGGAATTACATAGAAATGACGCTAGGAACAACATATACCTACAAAACCATGGCAATAGAAGTTACGGTTGCAATTAAATTGAAATGACATTTACCTACAATTGACTGAAAATTGTACTAGGAATTGAATAGCAATTCTGATTGGAATTTAACGTTTCAAACGGTTTATGCAACGGTAGAACAGGCCACAATGGATTTTCTATTGTGTCTCCAACGTTCAATGGTTTAATTAAAATATTTGATGTGGGATCCCTTTTTTTCGCATAATGTTTTTTTTCCTAATATTCTTTGGCATAACGATTTTGGCATAAGTATTTTTGGTCTAATAATTGTTTGCCATAATTTTTTTTTGGCCTAAATATTTTTTGGCATAATTATCTTGTTGCATAATTTGTTTTGCCATAATTTTTATTCGCATAATGTTACTAGGCGTAATGTTAGTTGGTTTAGGTTAGGTTAGGTTTGAGGGGACTCTACACAGCGTGCCTTGAGCAGGGCCAGTTTCCCACTCTGTGGAAATCAGGTCGTCTGGTCCTGCTCAGGAAGGAAGGGCGCCCTGCAGACTCACCGTCCGCGTACCGGCCCATAGTGCTGCTAGACGAGGTGGGCAAGCTGTTTGAGCGGATAATCGCAGCCCGCCTCGTCGGCCACTTGTGCAGAGAGGGGCCGGACCTGGACGACAGTCAATTTGGGTTTCGGCATGGGCGCTCCACGATCCACGCTGTGTCGCGGGTAAGAGTCCTGGCGGAGGAAGCGGTGTCCCGGGGCGGAGTGATGTTGGCGGTGTCCTTGGACATCTCCAACGCCTTCAACACCCTGCCCTGGAGTTGTATTCGGGAGGCACTGCGGTATCATGGCGTGCCTCCCTACCTCTGCCACATCGTTGGGGCTTATCTGTCGGAGAGGTGTGTCACCTACATGGGACGAGATGGCGGAAACCAGCGCCGCATGTCGTGCGGTGTTCCACAGGGCTCGGTTGTTGGCCCGCTCCTGTGGAACATCGGGTACGACTGGGTGCTGAGGGGCGAACTCCAACCGGGCATCGACCTGACGTGCTACGCGGACGATACGCTGGTCACTGCCCGGGGGAGCTCGCACAGGGAGGCAGCGTTGCTGGCGACGGCTGCGGTCTCACAGGTGGTGGGCCGCATACGTCGCCTGGGCCTGGAGGTGGCCCTCAGCAAGTCGGAGGCCATGGTGTTTCATGGCCCCCGGCGGGCGCCGCCGCCCGGTTCACACATCGTGGTCGGGGGGGCTCGGATCGCTGTCGAGTCTACCATGAAGTACCTAGGATTGGTGCTCGACAGCCGGTGGAACTTCGAGCCCCACTTCCGGCGGCTGGCGCCCAAGTTGCTGGGTGCTGCTGGGGCGCTGTCAACGCTGCTTCCCAATCTGGGGGGCCCGAGCGCCGCTTGTAGGCGGCTCTACGTGGGGATCGTGCGGTCGATGGCCCTTTACGGGGCCCCGATCTGGGCGGCTGACCTGACGGCCGGAAGCATCGCTGTACTGCGTAAGCCGCAGAGAGCGATGGCCGTCAGAGTCATCAGAGGGTATCGCACGATCTCCTACGAGGCGGCTTGTGCACTGGCCGGATCCCCGCCCTGGGACCTTGAGGCGAAAGTACTCGCGTCATCGTATCGGTGGCGCGAGGAAGCGAGGGCGCGGGGCGAGCAACCGATGCAGCGTCACATTGAGCTGCATCGGTCTCAGCTCCGCGAGGTCCTGGTGGCGGAATGGCGGGACAGGCTTTCACGCCCTACCGCCGGCCTCGACATCATCGAGGCGGTCCGGCCGGTGCTCGACCTCTGGCTCGGGAGGAGGCACGGCTCCCTGTCGTTTCGGGTGACGCAGGTGCTCTCGGGGCATGGTTGCTTCGGGAAGTATCTGTGTCGCATAAACAGGGAGCCGGACGCCCGGTGTCACCACTGCGTCGACTGTCGGGAGGACACGGCGCGGCATACGCTGGCAGAGTGTGCCGCTTGGGAGGAGCCGCGCCGTGCCCTCATCTCAGAAGTAGGCAGTGACTTGTCGCTGCCGGCCGTAGTGAATGCGATGGTCGGCAGCGAGGAGTCCTGGGACGCGGTGGTCTCCTACTGCGAGACGGTCGTCTCGCAGAAGGAGGCTGCGGAAAGGGAGAGGGAGATTACGTCCACTCACCCAGCCCGCAGCAGGCGCACCGGGCGTCGAAGGAGGGCGGATAACGCCCTCTTCCAGCCCCCCTAAATGGGTCCAGGGGCGACGGACTCGGGGACGTCTGTCGCCCCCCACACATCAGGACCCGAGGTGGCGGCGCGTAGTGTTCCACGCGCGCCCGTCTTAGACGGCGCGGGGGGAGTTTAACACCTCACTCCCCCCTGACCCGAGGAAGAGGCCCGCGTTCGCGGGCCGGCACCAATCGGGGGTTGCGGAAGATTTTTAAGTTCCCGCGACCCCCGGCGTCGGTGTGAGATGGGACACCGGGGTGGTTTTTAGTCAGTAAGAGTCTGACAGACCCCTCCGCCCGCCCCAGGGCGGGGGACATCCATGAGGATTTTCCACCCCGGAACAAAAAAAAAAAAAAAAAAAGGTTAGGTTAGGTTAGAACTGTGACCTCCTACGCACGAGCCGAGCGAGCGAAGCGAGCGGTGCCGCGGCAGCGGCCGGCGAAGTGCCAGAAACTACTAGAATGATGAAAATATATTTATGCTTTAGAATATTATGCTTAATCATTATTATGGTTAGAGAAATTATGCTTAAAAAAATTATGCGTAAGGTGTTATGCGTATTTATATTATGCGGAAATATAATTATGCCAAACAAAATTATGCTAAGTTATATTAGGTCTTAAAATTTTATGCAAATGGATAGGGAACCATTTGATGTGTATGGTCTGTTTCAAAAGTATTTATCTGAATATGAAAATGAATCAGAAAACGTACATGTGAAAGCCAATTTGTAGTGCCACAAATTGAGTGTTGCTGATTTGATTATTTAGACACTTGTCCCGAAATTCTCATGTTAAGACACCAGAGATATTTTTTTCATTTGACAATTTATGTCAATTGATTAACCTCAATTATCGTCGATGATATTTCAAATACAATTTAATCATTTATTCAAACAATCATTGTTGGAAAAAGCAATGTGATATGAAGTTGAAACCTTCTAAACACGAATTAATGTGTTACTAATTCTGAACAGACTTTGTATACATTTTCATCTGATACTTTTGGAATAGACTATAGGTATTTATTTTGTGGATTAAATACCATTTAATTAAGGCATTTCCTTTCCGATCATGTACGGTAACGATGACCATGTTAAGATAATTGCGTAAAGGTGTGTCCAGGCTCCAGGCACCCGTCTAGCGTGCTAATAAAGCTCGTATAAAATTGATTGCAGCCAAATAGGGACGCTCATGTTTGAAGGTAAACGGCTTGCAAGTATTTTATGTTGTTGTTAGATAAGATTTAGTTAATTTACTGTAATAAAATTGATATACACCTTTTTTATGATGCACTCAAATCATAATTTGTGTTTTCCTGTCCCTTGGCCATACAGAAAAGGAAAGAGCTAACTCGCAATAGGTACCTATGTAACTGCTAGCGATTTCAGACCAATTTATCCAGGTTTACTCATAATTTTTATGTTATCCGTAAATTTTAAGTGTCCAAGATTTATTCAAGAAATATTATTTAAAACGAAAAGGTATTTGCCAAGTCCGAACCCACAAATAGATCACCGCTCAAATGTTTTGCAAGTAGTTTGTTGTTTGATTTAATTTAATTAGTATAAAGGTATTGTTTATTTTTATTTAATGTGTTTAGGGAGTTACGTAGAATAAGGACAATTAAATTTAAAAAAATAGTTTATGTATTACAAGCCTTTAAAGTTAGCTCATCCAGAATCTCTTCATCATTGTAGTTGAGACGTTTTCACTAGTAAGTTTAGAGAGACGGATGGATCCATTCCAAAGTAGGTACATGCCTAATTGTAAGTTGAGGAAAGTCATGGCGCCCGGAAGGGTGACTACGGCTAATAGCAGCTGTCAAGTTTCCACTACTGCGGGACGGATTAAGAAATAATATAATTAAGAAAATGTACGTAATAAGTTAAAGAGAAATTATACGATTCACTCACGACGCAACCTTTTAGAGTTAAGAAATTACGAGTTTCGACTAATCGGGACGTAAAACTTCCTTTAAGAAAACAATTTTCAAGCACCCGCACCCGGAAACACGATTAATTCTGTGTTAATTAAGAAAACCCTGTAGAGGAACAATACAAACTAATTGAAAAGCAAACGCGATCACATATCTAAAGGTTTGTCTGATCCCTCATTTATTTATTCCTGGAAAGAATTCTACTATTTAATTTGTTTATGTGATGTTAGTTTTAATTAAAGATTCTGGGAAAAGCCTATGGAATAAACGAATGCCTGCCTGCCTTGAGTTTCCTACCTTTTATTTGAAATGCAATATAAAAGCGACTAGTAAAGGAATTTGAAGAACAGAAAGAATATCTTTCGTTTGCTGACAGTTATTAGTAGAGTTTTTATTAAATACGTAAATGTTCAGCCAATGTTACAATGTAAACTGCAATTATATTCAAATATTCCAAGGTTAGTCAAGTCCATTAATACTAAAATAAACCCTACCTGAATTTATTACCCACTTCAACCCTATACTCAAGTACCTTCGCAAACAGTAAACACGTTCTCATTACAGGACCTAGGACCTAACCCTGCAGCATCCAAGGCGTTTATAAAATATAATTAAGCAATGTTCTAAATTAAACGCAAACAGAGCAACGCACCAGGCTAGGGTCAACGTTTGACCCATGTTTGTCTCTATAACGCGACTGTTTAGGAAGTGTTAAGGATCCCTGCATCCAGGGTTGCTGCTGGAAGTCTTGTAAGATTTATGTTCGGACCCTGGTCATAAACAACGCCCCGGAGACCTATGTTTAGTGGGAATAGCACAAATCTTAAGGTACATGCGTCTCAGATTGTGCCGCAAACTGTACTTAGCTTAAGTTATAGCCAGCATTTAAGTTATTAATTAGCGGAGTATAGGGATGTGTTTTCTGTGGGTAGTATACAGATTTGGTATCAAAGTTTCTTTATTTTTATTTAAGGCTTTAATTGGTCCGACAAAGATTACGAGCTACAGATTTTTCGTTAGCTGTAGTATGGTGCTATTGCAAATGTTGCAAAACTTAAGAAACCCTATCTATACGATTGTTCCTTTCTCTTAACATTTCCTGTTATAAATCGAATGCGCCAAATCTCATCTCTGAATACATTCCACATAAATAGTTTCCGTATATTTCAGGATTTACACCAGCCATACACATTCAAATATCATTAGTTTCCACAGAGTACGTGACACCGAACATTTGTTTCCAATTCTCTCGAGGATTTTACTGACATTTACATTGTATATTTTTACATAAAGCTCTGTTCACATTATCGTGGCGTGACCTTCTTTATTTTACAGTCTGAAAGGGTTGTGCTGAATGAAACGGGTTGAAATCATTTTGAAGTTATGCAAGTTTAAAATCATCATGACTTCAAATAGTGTGAACATAAACTTAAGCCCAGCAACTGGATTGAACACGACTAAGAAAATTAAGCTTTAAATGATCAAAAGCACTTTTTGAAGACATTATTTCTGCAATTGCAGTTTATAACTGGATGCTTACTTCGTAGGTACCAGTAGGCAATTGAGTATACTAATTTAATATCACAATGTACAATAGACGCAACACCGCCAAACTTCCACTGATGACACTATGATTAAACCTGTTCCACAACTTCAGCAGGTTTAATCAAGTCACACGTGATACCAGCAACAGTGTAGACGCGTCATTACACAGGCCATCACGACAAAGTTGGCGTCGGCTGGCGGGTGTGAAATCGCAAAGTTAGCTCCACCTACCTCATACAGATCCTTAACTATTCGGTACCAACGATGCGGTACTCGGTACTGAATAGTTGCAGGCATACCTCGCGGTACTAGTTACTCTCATAACTAGCGTAACACATTAGGTATTGGATAGCAGTTGTATGTTAGTTATTTGTTTCATGTTTGACGTCTGATGAAATGGAATTCGAGGTATTATTTGGAAAGTTCATTGTAGTACAAGAGAAACACGTTAAAATTTAATTGATTAACTCAACGGTCCCACCGTTGAGTTAATCAATTAAATTTTCAAAAATAAAAGAGTACCGTATCAATGCAGTTACTGATTTATCACAAATGTCTGTAACAGAACCACCTACTTTATCGGAAAACGATGTGGGTAGGAATCTAGCTGAAAAAAAGAAAAAAAATGTTGTAGTGTATTATATATAAAACAACATTATTATCATTTTATACTTTCACATTTTTGCGTCCCAAGCACAAATTGTGATTTAGTGCCTAGTTACTTACCAGCGAGAGTTATTACTGCAATCTATCTTTAGCTTGATCCATGTCTTAGTGTCAGGCTGCCCAAAGCCGTACATTTTTTGTCTACAATGTGTAATTTCGCCCTTTATGTGTTTTATATTACATTAATGAAAAAGAAAGGCTCTTCTTCGTAGTTATAAAATAAAGTTGCTCCTAAAAGGCGCGAGTTTGATGACATTTTGACGAAAGTCTATTTCTAGTACATTTTATACGAAGTTGCGCGCTACACTTAGCAGCGATTTCCATACTTACTTCACCTTGTCGCAGAGTCGCGATGTTTGGGAAACAAGTAAGATAACTATGCAGTTATTAAGTTACCTGCGTTATGAAGCTTCAATGTTAGCACAGGTTGAACACAGTATTTCGTAAAGTAGAAATTCTCGGAACCGAACAGTAGGTATATACGCGGAAATTCCGTTTCAATTTCTAAACCCAAGCGATTTTTTTTTAAATATTCAACGTTCCATCCATTAACACGCCATCACGGTAATTAACGTCCATTAACACCCAATAAATTCGTGAAAAATAAAATGCTGAGCGTTTTATCCTGACTCGCGTACAATGTCCATTATTGCGATAAGGGATTTACGCGTAGTGCCTTAATAAGATCTAACTCAACATAAACAAAAGGCTAACGGGGCAAGCAGTTATTTTGCTCAGCTTACAGCTAAGCAGTTAATTTTCAGGCTAAAGCTAGTGGCAACTTTATTGTCTCGGGGGATAATATTTCCAGTTGCATTTGCTCAAAAGCGGAGGATCGTTTACAAGTCAGCGCCGGACGCGGCGCAAGCGGCGAAACGAGCAGATTGACTCGCGACTTCCGTGAGTTTAATCTTTAGGGAAAATACTCGAGTCGCCCCTTTAACTTGTAACGTCTCGTGGCAGTGTGCGCTATTTGAATACGGCTAACACAATTTGACGGTTCGTTTTGTTTTATTCGATTGGAAATGTCGAGTTTTTCTTTTGTTTTTCTTTTATTTGCGAATGGGGAAATAAAGGTGTTGGCATATCTTGTTAGTTGTGAAAACTTTAATGTGATTGAAATTAGGATTGCTGTCTGCATGCGTTTAGTGTTAGTGGTACCTACTCGATATAACGTATCATGAATAAATAAATGTATAATAATGTGACTGCTTCGTTGGTCTAGTGGTCGAAAGCGGTACTGCTGAGCATGAGGTCCTGGGTTCGATTCCCGGGTCGGGCAAATACTAATAACCCAATAATACGGGTTATTTACATCTGGAATTCTCAGTAGCAGCCCGGAGTCTGGATTTGTGCCCAGTGTAATAATGGCTATAGGGTCGCCACCTATTACATGTGACTCAAACATATCTATGGGCCTGTGTCGCCTGAAATAAAAGGTATTA
Organism: Eupsilia transversa; assembly: GCA_914767815.1. Taxonomy (NCBI): domain Eukaryota; kingdom Metazoa; phylum Arthropoda; class Insecta; order Lepidoptera; family Noctuidae; genus Eupsilia; species Eupsilia transversa. Next base: position 9,304,882 of record OU611880.1, read on the forward strand.
TTATTATTTAATATTATAACTGGCGAAATGTACTTGTACTATAGGTACAACTCTGCCCTACCCTTCGGAGAATACGGGCGTGATGTTGATGTGAATAAAATAATACATATAGGTAACGAAACATACTAAAAGTGTTTAATAATCTGATCCCAATCCAATTAATGCAGTAGGTAAACATTAACCTGAAAAAACATGTTAACATTATTTAAACAACACAAAAACCTTGTTCATTCCGTAAAATAAAATGAATGTAACGATGAATAACGAACTACGAATAAATAAACACATTAAACCTTTTCATAAGCCAACCAAAAAGGTCACGTGTAAATATAAAACCGTAGGATCGACAGTCACACATTTTGTCCGCAAATAATTTTATTCGTCGCACTGTGCATGAATATATTCAACTAGCTTCTAGATAATTTCCCCTGTGATTCGCTACATCGTTTACTTCTATTCACGTAAAGTGGCAAGCTATTGAAAAACTGTTCAAATCAGTGTGTATTTTCACTTAGAGTGGAAAGGATGAGCACCGACAGGAAATGTTTTTTAGAAAACTCTTTGTGTCATTCTTTGAAAAGGAATAAAAACTATACACTATTTCCTTTCCTGGTAATACTGTAAGTTGAAATAAAATCTAAAGGAACAAACTTAGAAACAGAATTCTGCGCTAGAAATATAATCCCGCGGTGGCCTTCTACTAAAATGTTCACTATTTACGAAAAAAAAATGTTTACGACATCAATATAAAGACATCGTTCAAAATCTGTATATTCATATCCCAAAGCGCAAAGAGTGGACGAGCACACACACACACACCTATCTGTATCAATTTACGGTTTGGCAGAATATTGACACAAACGTCAAAAGCCACGCAAAAACCGTTCCATGTCAAACGAAACCAGTAAAAAAAATGTTTCTTTGATAAATTATGTACCTCCTGTTCGTCGGTAGATAGGAATTTAGACGCAAATCGCATCGCATAAATTTTCACTAAATTCTGAATTTATCAAAGACGTACGAAATTCGATGTCAAAGAGTTGTACAATGGTACCGCCGAAGGGCCGTGAGGGTTAGAATTTCGCAGTTCGCTTGGAATCCCTGTGATGTCGCACAACATTGCGCCACTAAAACTATCATCTAGAATTCTATTAAGAAATTCTTACTGTCTAGAGGGCGCGTCGTGTTAAGACAACCGATGTGCAATTTCAGGCTCTGAATTCAAAATTGTGAGGTGTTTTATTTGTTATGACTGGGATTCTACATGAATTATCTTATCCCTACTAATATTACAAATGCGAAAGTGAGTTTGTTTTTTACGCTTTCACGCTAAACCAGCTGAACGAATTTCGATGAAATTTGGCAGAAGGGTAGACCATGACCAGGGTTAGGACATAGGATATTTTTGTCCCGTTATTCCCACGAAAACGAGACTTATGCGGGTGAAACCGCGGGGCGCAGCTAGTAGTAAATATTTTAATCAGTCAAATGAAATAGTTGACAACTGTCAGGTTAAAATTAATAGTATCTTTAATTTTAGAAAATATTATTATATAACATTGAAACAATAACAACTGTGAATAACCCTGGCTCCTATTTATTTCTGAAACTAAATTTGGTATACTTTTATTAAAAGTTTGCAATACGCAATCATCACATCTAAACTTTAAATGTGATGATTGCGTATTGCGATAATCTACCGCGTACAAGAGCTTGTCAGTGTCATTATTAGTATGGAGTATTGATACTGACAGTTCTTGAAGGGGGTTTAGATATGCTGATTGCGTTCAGTTTCATCGGTGAAATTCGTCCTAAGTCTGTAAGTTTATTGTGTAGTATAAACTTTTGAATAAAATCCAAAAATAAATATATTTAGCTCCACTTCCTGAAAGTCTGAAAGCAAAGCACACATGAATAAATTTCTCAAGCCACGTACAATATACGCTCGAGACACATGTTTAATGTTTGCTCGCATATTTCTTAACATACAAGTAGCTAAACATTAATTTTATTTCTTTTCAAGCTCACAAGGCAGGAAATAGTGAGTGTTTCAGGAAATTAGCTACGTTAGCTCCGTAATCTGTTTAGTATATAATTTCCTTTCGTACCTCGCTGAATGCTTCCTCTATATAAATATGATTTCCTTTAGAGTGTTTATTGTTTCGTATGGCTTTAGAACGGGCTTGGTTGTTTTGTTTTGAGCTATATAACAAATGTTATTGTATTTCCTATTTACTTAATAAAAATCTTAAATTCATTCAGTGACAGATAACGCACGTCCTAAACCGTTGGGTCTAAAGCATACAATTTTGTACTTGCAAGAGTTCCATAAACGAAAGTGAGTTAAGGACGAATTTTTGAAAATTAATTCCCGAAAAAAGTTTTTTTTATGCATGCAACAAAATATTACCATTTTTTTTACTAATAAAATATTCATTTGTAATCGGTATACTATTGCGGGTTAGTGGGAACGCCTTTCATTAGTTAATATTCTACTGTATTATAATGAATACGTTGGATGAATTTTGTATGGAAGTTCGTCATTTTGGCCGATGAGAAATTCCATCGGGTACTCGGCTTGTTTTTGAAAAAAATATCAGAGTGATTCCAGAATAAAAAAATAACAAGCAATACGAAACTAACAACCCACAAGTAATAACAACAACACGACCCAATTCCAACAACAACATTATTATAGAAACAATTATTCGCCAAGCAGTCCGTAACTCCGTACACTACAGAGCAAATCCATTTACCATAAGTATTAATATTCACAAGTTGAGCTATTGGTTCATTAGTGCATTTCGCACGTTTCGCACGCTGCACCGGCCGAGGGCAATTCCTAATTAGATAACGAATTAACGTCTTCAGAGCGAAGCGCTGTTTGTTTTCCTCATCACGAGTGCCTTTGCACAGCGTTTGGGAAGCATTTTGAAAGCTGATCCTTGGCGATGTTGACGCCATCGCTGTAATTACGCTGTGTGTACTCGACGTACTTGCACTCGTCGTGACGCTAAGATGTTTTGTGGACAGTGTACGTTTCTTTTTAATTAGAAGCTTGTGTAATTATGTCGGGCTTTAAAACCGTGTTTACGATACACGGTTTTAACGGCTAAGGGAATGTTTTTTTGGTTAGCCTGTGGTTTTAATTTAGCTGCGGTAGTTTTTTTATACTCATTCTTTTTTTTTTGCATATGTGATAGTGGGATAGTTTGAGTTTAATTAGAAGATAATTTATATTCTTTTCTATATAATAAATAAAGTCGTAGCATTCGTAGCAACGGCTACGCTCGCTACGCCGTAGTAAATGATGGGTAATGAACTTTATCTGCGTAGTTCCTTGCTAATCACAGCTTTTCTCATCAGGAGTTCCTTTGCGAGATTTTTGGAGGCAAATCCATCGCGATGTTGACACGTCAAGAGTTGGTTCAGATAGCAAAGACGATCCTTTGATTTGTTACCTTGAGACAATGTTTTCTCAGACTGTTGTCGGTGTTTAGGAAAAAAATATAAATGAAACATGACGTATGTCTACATGATTCAAGTTAGTGTGAGAGAGACGGAGCTATAAATGATCGATAGCTAACCATAGTTAACGTTTGCTAACAGCTTGATTATTTAATATAGTAATCTGTGGAAAATGTTGTGGGTAGTATATTATTTGTTAAGTTTAATTTTAAGACAACACTGTTTATGCTTAATATTATACTACTGTTTGTTTTCCCAAAATGTAATAAATAAATAAATAGCTCTATCCCTTTTTCGGCATGGCATCCATAGGTACTTCATAATACGGCTTCTGTATGTGCACTTGCAGATTGGTCCTGTGTCAAAACTTAAACATACAGTAATCTAGGAATTGTGTCACACAGCGTAGTGATTGTCTAAAACTATCTTGTTATCTGTTTGTGGAACTAATTTGCTCGCTCAGTTAGGCCGAGCAACTTAGCTCTATAGCGTGTAATTAGCAACATTCAGCAACAAATGGGAAGAGACGTTGAGATTTACTATTTTTGGAACTACTTACTTATTTCGCCCCCTATTACATGGAACTTAAACATAACTGGCGAAATGTGGGTATACTATAGGTACACCTCTGCCCAACCCTTCGAGGAAACTAGCCGTGATGTTATGTTTTATACGTTAATTATTTTAAACTTGGCTTCGTTAATCTTCTCGACGTAAACGCAACTGCTGGGCGGTTCTGAATTCAATCACCGGGTCGTGTAATGTGTTTTATGTATTTTTCCATTAGAATATTCAAGAGGTTTCTGTAAATAGACGCCCCTAAACTTGGGTCGTTAAACATAACTGGTAAACAGAGGTTCAATCAAATTCAAATTTTATCTCACATAAACCTACATGGGCACTTATGAAACGTCTGACGCAATTGGAACCGTGCACTTATGTGCACGGTTCCAATTGATTACACTGGTAGCTCCGCCTCTACCTACCCCTTCCAGGAATACCGTACAGGCGTGATGTTGTTATATTATTTATTTCCCTTATATTATTTCTTCAACTCCGTTGGAATTGGTTTGGAAGCCTTTGAAGGCATTTTTTCTATCTAGTATCGTTGAAAGTTTCAGCGGTAAATAGTTACAGTTGAAACACAAGTTTTCCTCGTAATTTCACATCGGCGGAACATTTTACGAGGGAGGCCTAAATATTTAAGCAAGATCTACCTATATCTTGCTAAAATATTTAGGCCTTGATTTATATTATATTTTTAGAATGGTGTACCTTATAAATTGTACTAAGCATGTTAATTAAAATAGATAGGTACTTTTAAATAATAATATACCTGCTCGTATAATAAGATGAAGATGACTACATAATTTAATTTGTATTAAGTAAGGTTTCTATTATTTCATCGCTTTTCATTAATATGGTTTCCAGTGTCTAATTTTGGATACATCTAATAATTTCCACGAAAAGACGTTCTCTCACGAAAATACAATAAAGGTAATTCCCTACAGACGCAAAATCAAGAAGAAGCCTTCCTGCGTGAGGTAATAAAGATTTATAATAAATCTGGGTGTAAGCTCTGTGTCTAGACGCTTCTGAGTCCCGCCAGGCCTGCTCGCTATAAGGATTTGTCGCGTGAACACGGCTTCTTAGACCTTCCGCCACCCACACACACCACTCTCGTAATCCCACATAATATTAGGCACACAATACAGAGCTCGTTCCGTTGACGCACATTGGCTGCCAACATCCCAGCTGTAAAGATCACCGAACAATGGACCTCTATAGGAAGTAAGATTACGGCGTCTGGATATCTAAGCTCCCTGATACCCCACTTTGCCTAACAAAGGTTCAGACATGTTCCCCCGACCCTAAACAAGCAGCACTAAAGGCTTAACGTGCTACCAGAACACGAACTTACAGTTATGGTAAGTTTTATGCGCCATCTAAACAACCGGACGTAACAATCAAAGTTTGATGGCTCATCTATAAAAGCGACTATTTTGATCGCCGACGGTTACAAACAAACATTTTTATTCTCCGCAAGGATTAGAGTATTAGAAGTTAGAACTTGTTGATACTGGTTCGAACGTTTTGATATTTTTCATCCTGTCCTCGCCGTCAGGTGCGACTGACGATGATTTATGTCCTCACTGAAATGGGAGAATTGAATGAGTTTTGGCTTGATTCCGTGAAATTCTTTCAACGTGTTAATATATTACGACAGATATATTTTATTACAAGAGTTTCCTTGAGGAAAATCGTGTCGTGATTTTGTTTTCAGTGAAATGAACATCAAGTTTGGTTGTACGATTATCATAAAAATAATGTTCTTCCAACAGGAAACGTGACCAAGTCATAAATTGGTTACAAAGGTTATTCAATCATCGAAATGAAAACATACAAATGAAATGGAATATCGTTAGGTGTCTACATAGATTTATGCGGCATGTAATAAAGCTGAGGCATATCTCGACTTATCACACGTGCTGCGATACGCTTTGCTTCATTCATTCCATTCAACTCGCTCCCACTTATCGTGTGGACCAATTGAATACATTCACTAATTTATCACAAGTTTCCGAGTCCATCCTCTCTTATCTTTTCTCATCTGCAATCAAAAAAGTTTGTAAAAAACGAACTGCATTCACGGCTCGAATTAATAGAGAAAATGGAATTTTTAAAACGTCCTTTTGTGTTAAAGCAGATGAAAAGCATGTCGTTATGAAGGAGTCTAAAATAGCTAATTACGTTGGAGAAAAACCCGGCTGCGAAGTATCCTGAAAACTTCGTTTAACTGTCACCATTAAAACTTAAGTACCTACTTGTATCAGCTGTTTCACTAGTTTGATAGTTCTTAATTTTTTATGATTCCGAACCCAAAGGGTGCCAATGGGACCCTATTACTAATGTTCCGCTGTCCGTACGTCTGTCACAGGGCTGTATCTATTTAACCGGTACACTTGAAAATTTTACAGAGTGTGTGACAACTATGGCCGCTATATTAAAAAAAAAACTATAAAATAAAGTTCTAATTACATTTTTACACTTTATTTTATTTATAAGAAATATGTTTTCCGGCCTTTTTTAATCGATCTTGATACGGTACGGAATCGTTCGTGTGTGAGTCCGACTCGGACCTGACCGTTTTTTTTTGTGTGAAAATTCATACAAACTCAAAAAGCATAGCTGCACTACGATGATCATTAGATATGTTATTCTTTTTTAATTTATTTTCTTCCTCTGCTTGACGTGATTAATCCCAGTTTACCAGGGGTCCGACTTCCGGCTCAATTTTCTCCGCGTCCGGTTTTCGACACCAATCATATATCACTCGATAATTGTATTTTACAGTTTCAGAGTAATTACGAGCTCTTCTGCGGTAAAACCGTCTTTATTACTTTATTAAACCGTGTTTGTAAACGTAAAAAAAATGTTTGCTCATATTTCAGTAGTGAGATTTTATATAAAGTAATTTATGGGCTTAAGGTCTGTTTGGAGGCTCTTCCCTAGAGCCTTCCAGACTAAAAGATGAAAACATAACACTATTAGGAAAGGTTCATTTATCATTTTCTCATTATATACCAAAACAAAAGAAAACTAGACAACTATCCTGGATGTCTCAATGATAATAATCTCACGCTCAATAAACAGATAGATACATATTTACTGGAATATAACTAATAACATTCTCACGCATTTCGCACATCACTCAGCGATCCTTCAGATTGTTTTCTTCCAGAGCATTTAATTCTGGGTATATAACCAGTATACCTTGGACCCCACACTTCTTTCCCAGCACCAATTAATCTAGGGACCGGTGAGGTCACAATAAACGGACACAATGTATTAGGACCAAGACATTGCGCCCTGGTTAATGGTCTACTTCTAAATTGTCCGTTTGTTCAACATCCACTCAAGTTCTGCAATTACTTTTTATTTTTCTTCATTATCTTCTGCCGTAAACATGAATATAAAAGTGAGTCATAAAATAATGTAACGAGATATTCTCATATATTTACGTTACTGTGAAAAATGATAATACAATGTCGGGGTTGTATTGAGATTCGTTCGTGCAAACTTATTAAATTACAACCTCGCGTTACCAATTAGTCTGTGAAGCCGTAGACAATAATAAACACGGGAAAAACTTGAGAAGGAATACAAAAGCTTTCGTGTTATATAAAATGTTTTTAGTATGATAAAAATATCTAAGTATCACTGTTATTACGAGTATACAGAAGCCTGGAAGTCTAACAAGTGGTCTAACCTTTGAGTGGTATTTCCGAATATCTAATTAGGGTGTGTAAATCTAATTATAGTACTTGTATACGTGTACTATTGATATTCACTGAAATCTGAAGCCAAAACAGTTGGGAAATAGCTAGACCACGAGCTAGACATACCTACAATATGTCTACGTTACCGACTTAGAGCTGAACTAGACATACCTACAATATAGGTATGTCTGATATAAAGTTTTTGCCCGCCTACGGCGAAGCAAAAAGGAGGGTTATGATTTTGACCGGTATGTATGTATGTATGTATGTTCAATTGTTCCCTCATAACTTCTAAACTGCTCATCATTATTTGACAAATGGGGTATCGTTGGAAGCGTCTTGGTCGTCCGCTGGTTATAATCCATGTGCCATCATTCAATTGAATATGGCGCCCTCTATAGAACATAAAGTCTTGAACTAAAAAAGGAAACTACAAGTAAGTGTTTCTAACGTGTATGATGTCTAGAGTCAATCCTTAAATATCTTACATATTAATTGCATAACTAAAGATTAAGTAATAACAATGCAGCAAGGGGTCAAACGAACGCTATTATTTCGTAAAGTGGTCGGTGCGCTCTTAATAAATTGTATTAGTAAACCATCCCTTTCAATGTCAAAGTGCTTTATCTCTATTTACGTAGAGCGTCGTACGCACTTAGAAAGAGTAAAGAGATAGTACTTCCTGCTTGAATGTAACTTAATGGGACATCCGGTAGAAATCTCCACGTTTATTTGAATAGGAAATATTACTATGTTTCCAAAGTAAAACCAAATGTAAGAATAATCTCTGATGAACTCGTCGTCGCTTTTAGTTTTAGTATATTTTTATTATTGGTTAAGTGGGTACCTAATACCAAAAACTCGTAATTAAAAATTAATCTTTTCATCATAATATTTCAGCTGGCCATTCACGAGGGTTCTGGATTAGAGAAGTTTGAACCACGTTTTCGCATTTTATTTTTTCGACGAATACTAATAACAAAATGATATTTTTTATGTCATACCACTTTATTGATCTCGTAGTTGCGTCAGAACAGCTTTTAGTTAGTGGGTTTTCATACGATATTTTTACGATATTTTTTTGCAAAGTGTTATCTGACCTTTTTGCAAGTGAATTTCTAGTAGCAGCATGTAGTTTGACTTTCTGCCCAGTTTATGAATGGCAATTGCTTAGGCCTTTACCACCAATGATAATGGAACCCAATACAGTCAATGTCAATTGATAAAATGTATATTTATAAAAAAGAACATAATCAATCAGCTAGAACCTACTGCCATCAACAGGTTACAATTCCAAACTCGAGACTGTAACTGGAGTTGCCTAATGGAAAAACCAAACAAGCTGCCTGGCTTGAGTACTCTGGGTAACCAAGGAAATGAACACTTCGTTCAGCGGTCGCACTTGCGCCCACTGAACCAAAGAGTCAGTCAGTCAGTGTACGTAACATAATATTACGTCTGCAATCCCCGAAGGATTAGGCAGAGGTGTTAGTACCTATAGTAATACCCACATTTCGCTAGTTGTGTTTAAATTCTATATAACAGAGGGCCACCCTGTTGCCATCAACCGGGCATAAATCTAGACTCCGGGCTGCTACTGAGAAATTCCAGATCGAAAAACCCAATAGCACTTTTCCCGACCCGTGAACCAAAACCCCGCAGCAGCGCTTACGACCACTAGAAAGACAAGGCAGTCAATGCCTTAGTAAAATATTTTTAATCTCATATGCAACGAAAATTTCTTCAAAATGAGTGTAATAAAGGTACAATAAACACACTTCCCGCGGCAATTACTCCTTTCTTAATACGCGAACGTTCTTTGTTAGTTTTCTTCACAAAATTCTGTCATAACACTCTGCCCGTCATTAGTAGAGAGTTCAGCTCTCGTTATATTTTACGACCAGCCTGGCAACTGTTAGTAACCCTTTAAATGCAACTGTTTTAATACAGAATGATAATCTTTTATCTTTTAACCGATTGCGTTGTATTAATAAATAAAAAAATATATGATTTGTCTTCATGAACTAGTTAGAAATTAAGTAAAACGCGGCAAATTTTAAGTCAACAGCTGTAATTGTAGAAATAAATAAAAAACAGCTGATCAAAATGAGATTTAAAAACCGATTTAAATAATACAAAATTTCAGAAACTGGAAGACTCCTTGAGTTGCTATAGTTCAGTTGTTCAAGAATTTCCATACTGTTTCATTCAATTTTTTATTTATTTATTCGAAGCCACATATTGTAACCTAAAGGTAGGTTACAATATGTGGCTTACCTGTACCTGTACCTGTACCGTACCTACTTATCTTAGTCTTTCATCTGAATAACATTAAAGAACGTGGGATGAAGTTCCTTCGTGATGTACATACCTACGTAGCTCAATAAGTAATATGAACAGTTTTTTTTCTCGTTAAGTTCGTCATTGTGATAATTGTATTTGCCAAGCATGGTGATTATGACAATATTGCTTTAGAATCGTAAATGGAGTGATCTCCATGAGGACTTCCATATTGTAGAGTGGATATTAATGTGACATGACTATAAACTGCTGTTATGGTCATTTAACATTGCTAAATGAATATTAAAAACGATGTGGTAAAATGGGTGAAATGGAAAAGGTATTAATTGACAAACCGAGTGGCCGCAATTTGGTCGCTGCATCGGTAAAAATATATGTTATGCCCTGCAGATATTTGTTCAGTCTGTATTTTTGAGTGTACGAGCCATGCAAAGGGCATCCCGAAGTTCGGGGCATACATTATGCACGGCACACTTAAACGCATGAATTAACTACGGTTTATTTAGCGAATACATTACTCATTCTGTTTCGCGGATATTCTGCACTTGCAGTGCAAAGTGACCAGTGTAAGTAAACGATTACCACTATAATAAATCTCGCTGTTTGTTCAGCAAGTCGTTCAGTAGCTACGGGTACAAATGTCGGGTTCCAGCGTTCTGTTTCAAGCACCCTGTAGTATATGAAGGCAATTTGCTACATTCTACTTTAACGTATTTCCATAATTGTGTGAGGTGTTAAGAAAAGGAATGGCACCTATGTCATGATATTTGATAAACTAACATTATAAGCGAAGACCCAATGTTTTACGTGATAGTGTTAGTCTTAAGTAGACCCAGCCTGCTTCGTGATTATGATTTACATTAACTAACCTAACGTAACCTAAGTTCAGAAACTTTCCTACTCGATAATGTCGAATTAAGTAATTAGGTAAGATTAAGTGCCTAAATATTGAAATAAAGACATCGAAAATACCTATTTGTAATCCTGCACACGTTACCTGAAGTGACCTCATTATAACCCTGGGGCTCTTCCTGCACACGTTACCTGAAGTGACCTCATTATAACCCTGGGGGTCTAACAATAATATTGTTCTGAATTTCATTATAACTCGCTGGTAAATAATATCATTTGAATTTGGAACCTTATCGAAAAATTTGTATGGAAACACAAACAATATTCAAAAATCAAATAGCTTTTTATTAGTATCTTTTTAAGATGTGAAAAGTAGAGTAAAGATAGGAAAGTAGAGGGGAAAATATGTCTTCGCCTTGGGTGCGGTTGACCCCTCTCGGCACTCAGGATTCTAGTCTTAACTTCGCTCATGAGTTAACTCTGAACTCGCGCTCGTGACAGAAGACACTGCTTTTTCCCCTTAGTGAATAATCTCCTATTAAAATATTTGGTTTTCCCGAGGTATCTAAGACTCAACATCAATGAGTTCCTACTGTAATCAATCATTTTATTTCTAATCAAATTATAGGCGACAATTATAACTCTAAGAAATTGGCAACCGTGAGAGGAGAATGTAGCTAAAACAACTACCTACCAACGTTTACTCCGGCAGTAAAATATCAAACGTTCCTCTATCTAAACGTAGGTATAAAACATAAAGACATTAAGAATAAGATGAGCGTAAAACTTAAAAATAATAAAAAGTGGAGTAGCTTCAAATAGCCCCAAGAAATAAAACATTTAACACCAAACCTGTCGAGATTTAAGTTAAGACGCTAAAACATTCTCTGTTTTAGCAGTTAGCTTATACATTTCATATTCCGTTATAAAACTTGGTAAGTAATAGCTTTCGAAAACTGTGGATAGTCGAAACAAAAATCTGAGAAAGCTTTTAGTATACGTGTTTGAGACCCGAGTGATGTAAATTTCGGCACTTGGAGGATAGAAACAAGTGATTTGCAAAGTTTCCAGAATAAATCTAAGAGGTATGATAGCTATAGAGCTCCAATTTTATATTTTACATAAAGAGTTTAGTTGGAAAACAAAACTTGTTCACTAGTTTGTTGTTGCTAAGATTTATTGTTTTCAGGAGCTGCTAGGAGCAGATAACAATTCTATATTTTTCTTCAGATTTGTGGTCTGGATTAACAATTTTGTGCTCAGCACGATTTTCATCATTATAGAAGGTCCCGTAATGTCTTGTGAATGCCATTATTAGATGACTGAATGACTATCTCTGGGTAGTTTAATTTGATGTTTGAACCCGTGCATCAAGCGAACATTGACAGGTTTTTTAAATCTATCCAAAAAATATGATTGTAAAAATGTCTAGTTTTTGTAATACACCCAACAATATTGAGTTATGTTGAGTGTTTAATATTCTCATGTAAGTGAATTATTGTATTGTTATGAGAATAAAGTTATCACAAACCACAAAGAGAAAAAAAAAAGAGAGGTAAAGATTCTAGGATACTAAAACTAGCATCTGTATGCAGGATTAGGATAAAAGGGAATTCAAATGAAAATTCAACAAAAAATTACGTTTTTCCTTATCCATTAATTTATAACTTCTTAGCAGATACCTAAGAAAGCTTTCAACGACATCTACATAATAATATCCTAAATTCAATTGACCCTCATAACTTATGCGGAATTACAAGTGGTGGACAGCTTTTAAATATTCCTCTTCATACAGACAAGGATGAAAATCTCATTATAGGAAATGACATTTTCCCCACTGTCAAATAGGCACTGACTTTTCACGTGCCCTCCCAATCTTAATACGTAACACTAAAGAGGTCACGTGAAGCCTTTTCAGTAAAAAAAGACCTTCGTATAAACTGAACATATATTTTACATTATTCTCTCTTGCCGAGACAACGGCTCCTCAATACGCGGACACTTTTCCCCGGAGGGGACTCTTGAAGTTTATTGACATTTACTTTCCGAGGGTAAACACGGCGACAGGGCTGTCTGTCTCGACTTGACTCGCCGCATAATGCGTTTCTTCCATACCACCTACTTATAGACATGGGATATTATTTATCACCAATTCATTCTTCCAATATTCCTTAGTCACATAAACGGTAGGGTAACGCGACCCACATTGCGTTTTTGCATAAACGACGCATGGGAAAGGCTGTATTATATAGAGCTCCAGTTTCGTTTGCATGTTTATATACTCTGCCGTGTACCTACTACTTATCCTTATCTACTATTTTTTACTGCTATAATATCTTACAAATTATTACTGTTTTACGGGATCAGTTCCCAAAACAGAACCTTTTCCCGGATTTCCCAATTTTCTTTTATGGAGCAGAACGAAGGTAACCGTAGGTGATACAATTGCTTTGCTAGATAAAATGGTAGGAGTTCAAGTAGCAAAGAATAAATGAGAAATAAACATTGCATGTAAAAGTGTGCATTTTGTTATCAAACATAGGTACATTCCACGGCAAAACTTTTCCATTTTTCCGCAGATAGTGTCTTAAGAAACTAATTAAAAATTTCGCTTCACTTAAAACTTACCACAGCCGCCGCTATCCTGATTCGCAACTTCCTTGAATTGATAAAAAAACTTTTTGTTGATCTTCCGTGTTATTCGAACGACGGCCAAGATTTCCTCGTCGGATTTCTCCGCAGAATCGAGGGCTAAAACAATGTGTCGGGATCAAACTAGCTCGAGACGGAAGCTAATGCAATATGTATCAGCTCTCAAGTGCAAACCGACTAGCCGAAGGCCAAAGTATCCTTCGGGAAGGAACTACTTTTTATTTATCTGAAGGAGCTATTGAATTCACCCGACACGCAGGTAAAGTTCCAGAAAAATTGTCGCGTTTGTTTTGCTTGACCGCACAAATCGTTACGTATATTGAGTTTTTGATAATAGAGAACCTCGAGAGTTCGAATATGAATATAAAAGTCCTATCACATTCAGACATCGACAAGCAAAATAGACATAACACATTTCGTATATCCATAAATCCATGCGCCGCGCCGTCGTCTGTGCGTCTACTGAGTAAGGCACAGATCTATTACATTTGAGTTATCCGTAATGTAAAAAGACGCTGACTTAGCCGTATGCATTCCTATTCGACTATTCGGCCTCGTAACGTACCTATTTGGATGTATTTGGCTCCTGAGCATCGCTTGGCTCGAGCACAAGTGGGACAATAACAAACGGAGCCGCCATAAAGTGGCAATGTCAATTCCAACTTGTGCGCTTTTTCAGTAGTCTAGACACATTAACTAGCCATTGCGTAACATTTTTACATTAATGTGCTGGAACTCACAGCAGTTTGTACTGAAAAGAGATAAGTATGAAAGTTGCAACAATGTTTTTGATGGCTTAATCTTCTTCTTGTTTAAAACTTGAATTTCCTTGTAGTTCACATCTAGTTTATTCCGTGAAATAAACTTGATTGTTCATTGTTATGTAATACTACAATACCCCCGAAGTCAGGTAAAAATAGTAACATTATCAGCACCACCAATATCACGTTTACCTTTGCCAACTGCGAAAACTTTTCTCTCCAGCGTATTCCGAACGTAACTGAGGGTAAAACTTTTTGTGAGTACAAAACATGATTTGACAGATTGAAATCTATAACACCACCGGGGCTGTCGACGACTGATGTAGCTAACCGTGCGGGAGATGATTGAGATCAAATCGAATGATTGACACGTCACTCACTTTTCCTCATTTCGCTATTCTTTCGTCTGTTTCGATTTCGGTTTGAATACTGCCACGGTGTCACCTACGATACAATATTTTCAAAGCAGGAAAATTGAATTTGCGCGTCGAAATCGGGAAACGGTAACATAATTCCAGCTCTTTGTGTTTGCGTACAAAACATTAAACCGACGAACAGCCTGTAACATCCATTGTTTATACGCGACAAAATATTTTTTATTCATAAAATTTCTTTACCAATATTTCCACGGAACTAACTGGGACAGAATGGCGTTCACTAAGCGTCCATTTAAACATAAATTAGGCCACCGGAACTAAAATATCGGTATATGTTGCGTAGGCCGGTGCGGGTTGGCATCGAATTGTGATAAAGGCTGGTTTCGTTGCCAAATTGCCCTGTCCGCTTATCATCTGGCTTACGTATAGTGCACCAGTACCACCGTGTGCCGAGTTACATTTAAAAAATTTGAATATAGACAAGATTTTAAGACGAACGCCTTAATTCTCGAATCTGTTGTGTACGTTACCCCAGCAGGAAAGTGTCCTAGAGTTATATGAGTGGAATATTTAATTGGTGCCTTAGCTGCTGTAAACATAAAAAATGTGTGCCCCCTGTCGTTTTGGAAAAAAACGGGAAAAACGATTCCTGCTGGGGTAACGTTTTTCTAGCAGGAAAATTCTAAACGAATGATCGGAGGGAGAAAAATTGTGCATGGCCAGATAGCTTATATGTGTGCCAAAATGTGCCCCCAAAAATAAAATCTGTGCCCCTTCAGGTTTTCGAGATATTGCATTTCCTGCTGGAGTAACGTTTTGCAGAATCGTATATCTCTAAAACCATTGCATGTGCCCCTGTAGAATAAACATACACGAGTAGCTCTTAATGTGGCACACATTAAGAGCTACTCGTGTATGTTTAGTGCCCTAATTAGATTTAAGAAAATATTTATAGTTTTCAAGTTATCGCGGTTTTATGAAAACCCGAAAAAACATCGCAGCGCCTAAATGAGAGAAGGTATAAGTTCGCTGAAAACTGTATTCGGTCCTTCTTGACGCTAATAATGACCATACTACAGCAGCTAAGGCACCAATTAAATGTTCCACTTACTTATATAACTCTAGGAGACACTTTCCTGCTGGGGTAACGTACACGAATCTGTTGTCTAGGCCTGCTTGGGTGTGACCTTACATCTGTGTTAGATGCTTACAGGAGATTTGATCACACTGTTGCGTTGTTAGGTAATCGGGTTACTAGGTCAAATGTCATTATCGTGCCAAATTTGAAACAGCTGTACGTGCAGCAGAGATACAAAATGTTTGAACCTGCAAAGTTACGCCACGATACTAAATCTAACTAAATCCTAAATTTTCTATTCACTCAAAAAACCCCAAACCACAAGCATTGAAAATCAAAACTTCAATCAATTACGGAAACAATCAGCAATAGCGAATTTTGATCCTCCAATTTTGATATCGAGGTTTTCTATTGCAGTGGGATTAAAGCGAAATCCCGGATGCGCCGCGCCGGTGACGCGTGGCCTAGCCATGCATTTATAAAGTCACTGCATATTTTTTACAAAATTGTGGAAATTTCCAGGCCACGGAGCTTAAGGGAGCCGATGACTTGGAAAGCATTGGTCTCCGCGCTCGATTTGCACTGCAAATTGATTTTTATGTGGGCCGGGAAGATTCCTCTGTTTGTTTGTCATGTTGCGCTATTCATCAACTAGCTATTGTTGCTGCAATTTTTGGTTGGGGGATAGAAATGGTTTGTTACGAGGAGATAAAAAAAATGTTTGCTGCAAATATTTTCATTTATTTTGAGGCGTTACGATCGTAATATGTGTATGCCGAACACCTACATTTCGCCAGTTATGTTTAAGTTGATATCTCCTCATATCTTTATATTTTTTACTAAAATACTGAAGTTCTTCGTACTTTCAGAAAAACTAGTGACATAACAAGCACTAACTGAAAAGAACGTAAACCCTTGTAATACGACGATAAATACGTCGTTTGCAAAAAAAACCTGAACCACATACTCGCTTACTTCCATATTATTATGTTAACAAAGATTTCGCCTTTAAGTCTGGATTGCTGCGCTCCTTTTGAAGGGCCATAGCGGGTCGAGCTTCCGCCGGTGGAACATAATCGCAGCCGCTTTTTGCGCTTTACTCAGCTGCTTTACAAAGAAAAACGTAAGCCGTGCTCTTTAGTATCAAACGTAGGCGTTTCTCTATAGCTCTTTAATACTCCATATTATTATCTACTGTGAGTTACATGCTCAGGTGTTTTACCGTAGTATGCATATTTTAGGTTCTTTTCAGTACAGTTTAATTTAGCGGAATACGGATGTTAGATGAATGGAACATTTTTGGGGCTGCAGTGGGTTTTAATCTTTTTGCCAACGGTAGATAAAATTATACTCATGTTTTATATAATATTGCAGCTTATGGAATTTAATACCAGCAGGGTGCCTACTTTTTGTAATCAGCTTATGCGTTAGCAAATTAATTTTTCTATGGTTTCTGGAGATACTTATCGTTGTATACATTTTGTATAGGCAAGGCAACATAGGTACTTAGTAGACGTATGCTATGTTATTTAACTGAGTTATGATTTTGATATCTATTCAAGACTTTTCCAGTGCATTTTTGACCAAAAAGTCTCGTTCCATAGTTGCATAACGTAAGGTTGGTAGAAATCGTTGTTAGACAGTTCACTTAACTGTTTAGCTGATTGGGCCTACTTTTATTTTCTTTACTTCACAAGAAAGATTTATTGTATGTAGATGCGTATAGTTTATCGACATATTGTTCTATCAACGCCGTCGGCCGACGACTTGACAGATGATCGATTTACGATGTTCAGCCCTCCCTGCAGTCCCTGTATTTGGTGAGGAATAGAACAGTTTGCAAAACTATAGGTGGTTTTAGTTAAGTCATGATTCAGTTGTGGTTTACCTACAGAATCAAGTGGGCAATATTTACTGATTATACATGTTTTCTATTCTTAGGAAAATACAGGGTGGTAGGACATGGACGTGCAACCTGTTACAATGGGTTCAGTTTATGATCCTGGAGCCCCCTTCGTTGAAATTTTTCGTCTGGTGGTATACAGTAGGTCAGTAGGGCAGCCTGTCTGCTAAAACCGACAACCTGCGATCAGTTACCCGCCTGCCAAGCGTGCCGATTACTGCCTCTGGAATGGTAGAGTTCCTTTCCTATGCTTTGTATAATTTATAATACTTACTTTGTGTCGTTCACAGCCCATACTCACTTATTTGTCCGAAATAGGTTGTATTTTCAAGTATCCTTACTGTGATATTGAAACATTAAAGCGCCTTAAATCCCCTTTTAGATAAGTTTTACTAGAAAGACCCAGGATTTATACCAACTATATATTCCAGCTATAATAAAATAGTCCCTCAACCATCGGATGTGGATGCCACGAAAAAGGCTTTTACTTTCTTGAACCTTATTCGTATAATTGACGGCAGGAGTGTCTCAGCAACATAACATATCGACGGAATATTTCTCGACGAGACAGCGACGGCGCGTCATTTCCGGCGATCCCCATAGGGACGGGAAACGCAATAAATCATCGGTCATTGTCGCGTGGGGCCAATTGAACGTTGATTTTTCTTTTGCGACAAACTGCACGAGTCGTGCATTGATTTAATTTTGTTGGAGTCATATTTTTCTTTGATGCGATGAGGGTAAAGGCGTCACATAAAGGTAGGCTTCAATTGTTTCAAGTTTTACGACACCGATGGGAAGTAATGAATCATTGTCTGACTGCAATCTGACTGGCTACCTACAGGATTTATAGGTTTGGATTTGTTTTATGAAAGACTTCATAAGATTTATCTAAATTGTAACCTTTTGTAAGATGGTTACTCTCTATGAATGCACTTTGATTAATTTAGTGTTCTTGCGGATCATAAAAGAAACGATCATTTAGATTATTGTAAAAAATTGTGATATATTTCTTTGTTAGACTATGAATATTTAACTGTACAAAATACATGGTGTTTCTAACTTACAATTAATATTAATTAACAAAATAATATAATTATATTATATTATACGCATATAAAACATTACTCGATGGCCGGCGACGAGCGATCATTTGTTAACGCTTTCCTTAACTTCACCGTTGCAAATTGTTGGGGCCTGCGGGAGAAATGGAAAATTAATACTAGATACTACACACAAAATATTACCAACTTTTATTTTAATGATTTTAAATGTAGTTAAGAACATTTAACTGAATATTGTTTGCTTTATTTTATTGAATAACAAAATTACACACGTAATAATTTGACAGCTGTGTCGTTATAAAAAAATGATGTTGTTTAAAAATATGTACCTATTGTAGATTTAAGTATTATTCATTACAGTATTGACAGTTCTAAATACGTGACACAAAACGCAGAGAGGAACTAGACAAAAAGCAGCAAACAAAAAGATATTTCGTGCCTATAAAAGTAAAAGTAAACAAAAGAATATCAGTAAGTTAATAAAAACAAACCTCCTTCATATTACTTGTAGACGGCTGTTTCGCGTCCCCATAAATCATACCAGGGTCCAAAAGTATGGCCGTCTTCTGGCAACAACTCGCTTCCTTCCGACGGTCTCTTCAGTAACTTGGTCCGAGGAAGCAACTGCGGTCGCTGTTGCTTCAAGGCTTCATTGAACTTTTGGTCGTCTGATTCGCTGTAAGGGCCCTCACTCCGACGGTCGACAAAACGCCTCGCTTCAAGCCTCGCCTCCTCTTGCCGAATCTTTGACTTTTCGGCTTTCTTGGAATCTGTTTCGTAGTCATATCGAGACGATCTCCGCTCTTGGTCACTGAAGTACGATATATTCGATTCGTAGTACCTTTCTTCTCTGCGTCCATTATGTGGTAAAGAGCTGTCGTCATAACTTCTGTTCGTTCTGTTCTTCTTTGGATCCCTGCCCCTTGTATCAGTGAATTCTTTCCTTGTTTGGCGTCTGTCTAGCGAGTAATCTATTCTTGGTTCACGATTGGCTTCATATGGTCTGCCGTCTTTCTTCTGGTTTCTTGTTTCGGCTTGAGGATACTCTTTTTTATGAACCTTTCCATTTTCAAAAGTGTTTGGTGGTTGATGATTCTTCTCTTCATTACTTGATCGCTTTTTATATTTCAAGGTTCCTTCATCGTGTCCATTATAAATGTCCTCATTACGAACGTCGTTGTTATTTCGTTCGATGGGGATTCCATAACGGTCAGTGTGTTGTTCGCTGTCTTTGTACTTGAGTGTTTCAGATGATGCGGAAAATGTTTTAATTTCTTTCGAGCTGTCTTTGAAAGTTTTAAATTCCATAGTTTTTGGCGGACTTCGCTCATGAGTAGAGTTTTTAGTTTTTTCTGAAGATAAAGTGGCACGAACGTGTGGCTTGATAGGAGTTACCTCTATTTCTTCAAATTCTGGCATGTATGCGTTTTCTTTGCGTTTCTTGACATCTTCTTCAATCATTTGCGTCTGCCGACGTCTATCCATTTCTTGCTGCTTCCGTGATTTCATATGATCATCTACAATTATACAGTCATATGGATCAGTACTCGAAGCAACAGAATTAACGTCAGAGCTGCTGTCATTGTCATACTTTTGCAGTATTTCTCTTCGCTTAACAGTTTTCATAACAAAGCCTTCTCCGTTCTCATCGTTATAGAAACTGTTTTCAAAGTTCGTTTTGATTGTACTCGTGTTGGTTAAGTCCGAGTGCCTTGACTCGTTTCGTGGTATAAAATCTTCATGTTTTTCTTCCATTATCGATTTCTCCGACATGCTTTTTTTATTCATAGTTTGAGTTTGTTGGTAGCCGTCCATTGCTTTGCGACCTTTTTCTATTCTTTCTTCACTTTGTATTGATCCCAGGCTCTTGGCTTGGCGTATGCCGTTAACAGCCTTCACGTCTTTTCTGTCAATAGTTTCTCTTGGACGCGACGACTGTCCATTTTCTGTGGGAATCGTTTTTTCTGGACTAGCTTGTTTTGGAATATCTGGTGCAGGGCGCAATTCCTTTTTCATCTTTTCGAAAAGCTTTTTCTTATACTCTGGAACGGTGTCAACAATATCACGATGTTGCCAGAGTGACATTCCTTCCATGATCTCTTCAGCAGTAGTGCGTCCAAATTTCCAGAATGATTTAGTCCTTTTTACTTTTTGGGAGTCTTTGTCCATGTCCAACATGTTGCGCAACATTAATTGTTGATCATCGGTCATATATCCATTGGCGGTATTATTCGGTTTAGGACCTCGCTTCAAGCTTTGAGTTTTAAGCAAGTACGCTCTATTATCGATGTTTTGTTGAGCAGATTTACTACAAAAAATAAATAAAAGGAAAAGTGAATGGTACTAGCTAAACTACATAAAAGCAACGAAAAAAGTCAAGCATACAGGAGTTTTAAATGAACACATGCAAAAATAACATAAAAATTTGGGGCTGTACGAGATGGATACCTGATGGGCACACGGAGTCGTTGGGCTTCTTCATCACTGTAGTCTACGTCCGGCTGCGGTGGAGGCTCATTAGAGAAGCCTGAATCATTGGAGCTATGCAGTGACACATTTCCTACTGCACCTACTGCACTAACTACGGTTTTAGCTGGTCCTGCTTTATTCTGGGCCACCTGCAGAATCAAGAGAGATCCATTGATTTTTGCAATCGATAAGACAACTAAGTATTTTATTGGGAAGACTGTCAATAGATACCTGAGAACGCATAGGTAATGTCTGTGGCCCGAAACTTCTTGTTTCTATGACAGCGTGAGTAGTGAAGCTGGCCGATGATGTGGAGTTCTTGATAGCACTGGTAGCACCTGCGGCCGGAGTGGACGCGTGGAATGTGGCACTCGCTGAGGTGCTTAGAGCACTAGGTGATGGCGCTGGTAAAGTCGGTGGAAGTCCTGGAGATCCGCTTCCAAGACGACCCTATAAAAGAATGTGGTGTATTAGTGGGTGTTTAAAAAAAGTCGTTTGTGAAATTGTTATTGAGGAGCATAGATAGAAAACATAACTTAGCTCGTAGTGTTTTCCATGTAAGTACCAGAAAGTGTGGCCGAAGTTAAGGCACTGTTATCTTTAGTTGAAGCATTTAGTTTACCTTGGTTACATGATGAGCAGTGACAGTATCTCCGAACATGCGAGCAGGTGGGTGTGAGTGCGTGTGCACTGAGCCTGAGGGTGTTGTCTGTGCGTGTGCCATCGGCGCCGGTGGTGGCGCCTCTGAGGGTGTCTGTACGACGCTCCACCGAGCAGGTGAACTTCTGCGGAAATTATTAAGAAATTACCTTACAGCCTTTGGGGAAAAAGTGAAAATCATTATTATGGACACAAAGTCAATTTGCCAAGTACAACATTTGTTTTTTTTCTGTCATAGTTGTAGACGTATTCTTTTTACTCAGAGATGTAGGTATTGATTTCATATTGGGCTCTCAAGGCAGCCTGTATTATTTTTGACCATTTGATCATGTTATTTCACGTAAAAACGCACGAATGTTTTTGATATGAAATTCCAGCTTTGATGTTGTCTATGGCATTCCTGTGTAAGTGTTTAGCCACATAGGAGTCGGGCTCGTGCAGTCGCTCATCTCGTAAACATACATGAAGTTGAATAGGAACATAAGAGCTACAAAAAATAAAAATCTTACCCAGTTTCATCTAGAGGAATCGGTTCAGTATAAGCAAGGGGGAACCAGCCAGCATGATGAGACCGCAAATTCTCGCCATATTGCCATCCTTTAGTCCTTTCTCCTAGGAGGGCCAGTACGTCTCCTTGTTGGAAGCTTAGCTGATTGTCTCCAGCAGCTGCGTATGCGTATAAAGCTCGGGCCAATGGCGGGTCTCGTGTGGTACAGGTCGGTGGGGCAAGAGATGAGGGACGGGTTGCTGTGCGGGTGTCAGTCACTGTAAAGAAAAAGGAAATTCTTATAGTAAATTCTCGCGTCGATAAAGCAGTGGACATATGCTCTGGATATCGATCAATGGCAAGAAAAGAAAAAAAAAATGTTTTTAATTTGGAAATGGACGTTCCGTATCACATAGTACCAGCACAAATTTATCTTTCTGAGAACTCATTGACATTAAATCCGCTAAATACAAACTCATGCAGGTCGTAATCTTCCAGATTCCTTACCTTGATCTTCATTATTTGAGCTGGCTTGAAGGTTAAAATCAGATTTGGCTCTCGACAATCCTTGAGCTGGTGAGCCTAGGTCTCCAATAGACCTGACATCAAGACATGAAGCATCCACTGATCTGGTTTTGCGTAAAGCAGATCCGACTGAAGCTCGATCATCATCATCACCGATGCGAGGACTAGCGTAAACGTCCTCATCAGCCCAGAATGACACTTGCTGTAAACAAAAGTCAAGTTATATATTTACTTTATGATGGAAACTTTCAAGTATCTAGATTCTGATCTGTAATTAAGACAAAGCTTAGCCTTGAGCCAGTCTATGATTGAGTTCAGGGTTTTAAAAGCCATAAAGCTTTAACAGGATCAGATAAGCAACCATTAAATGTCTTATTAGTAAGATGTGATTAGACGACACAATTGTTATTGAACCATTATGTAATTTAACCATTTACTTTTCCGATTCTATTCAGTCGTCAGTTTGAAGGAATACGATCGTTTAATCGGGCTGTATAGCAAGAAAGAGCCCATAAAATAATTTTACGTTAGTGAAGACAGATTTTTATGACATCACAATGCAGGACTCGGAAGCGAGACATACCATTTTGTTGGAGTCGTGAAAATATTTTTCCGCTTGCTTTTATCTACGTCTTGTGTTGGGAAGTACCCAATGATGCTAATATGCCAACTTTCTCTCGAATATTAGGCTACTAATTTACGCATTTCAGGGTGAAGCGGGATGTTGTAAGTATTAAAAATGTTAATTAATTTTGTTAGTTTTTGTAGTACTGCGTTACTTGGCGGAAGTGACTCTTATACGACTAAACTTGAAAATTTTAGTTTTTAAGGTTTTATATAACATTTAACTAATTCCTTTTTATAAAAAAAAGAAATATAACTATTTCCCGCAGCTTTGAAATGCCACTTCTCTTTTTTATAAAGTAAAGCCACGTTTTAAAACTACAGTCATATTGTGGACGTTATTAAACGTCAAGTTGATTCAAAAGAGTAAGTACCTACTTTGAATAAATAAATTGCTGCTTTTTACTGTTTTACCCTCGAGGGTAACCAAATAAATTAATGTTTTAATGTGCTCTATGTTGAACTAGCAAAATTGTGAGCTTAAAAATACTATTAGATTTTTTTTCAGGTACTCACCCTCATTCTGCTAACAAACATGGCTTCAACATTGGGAGGCAGGAACTCGCGGGTCCTGGACACTTCGAGCCACTCCTCTAGTCCTGAGTTGTAGGTAGCTGCTCCTGCGGTGTGGTAGGCCAGCCAATGTTTAGCCAGGGAGCATTGCCGTTCTAGCACAAAACCGTACCGACGACGTTCTTGTGTCATGGCCTGGAGGAGAAAAAAGAGGATGTAAGCAATTTGTATATGCAGAAGTGAGGAATAAACATGGTTTGACATCTCATGCACTAGCTGAATATAACTAGTACACTTGTAGCTAGCTACATACACCGCTTGTGTCCCAAATCAAGTTTGACAAATGAATTGATTTTCTAATTTAAACAGTGTAGGTATTGAGGTTCGCTAAAGCCTTATGGTTTTCACAACTGGTTTTTTGAAAGCTCATTCAATTTAATCTACTATCAAATCTTATGTCAATGATATGATTAGCTGTTGTCATTTTGATGAACCAATCACAACAACTAACTTAAGATGTGACAGCAGATAATCTGATCACAGGGCAAGACATAAGTGGCAACCGCTTTCAAAGCGAATTGTTTTTCTACAAAGACTTTCTAGAGGATTGACACAAGCTTTTCGGTAGCATAATTCAATCTAATACATATTTTACTCTTCCGTTAAAGTTGTCGCTGTTAGAATGTCACATTGTCTAGGCCCTCAGCATTTGTGTACCTGAACAGGCTTTTAGAAATCAGTAGACAAAGCCATTGTTTCATAAACATTGAATGAACTGCAGTATGGCGCGTTGACAATATCGATATAACTAATTAAGTCGTCTGGAGCAATTTTCGTTATATTTTTTTTAATTAGTTCATTATTGTCTGAAGTGGTCCTTAAACATGCAATTACAGACCTGTCTGCAATCGAATGAATGAATAAATGAAAAAAACGAACTGAATGTAGTTCTGCTAAGATCAATAAAAGTAGTGTATTGTTCGTTTTGCTTTGTTCGGGTATTGTGGTAGGATACAGTTCGACGTTCGTTGTCATAGTACTTACGTTCTTCAGGCTTTGTTCGCAGAACGCATCCAATTTGGTTTTCTCTTCTTCTAGTATCTGCATGTTCTGGAAAAATAGTACAATGTCATTACAAGTTTAGTGAACTGTTCGCGGATTGGTTGCAATTGAAATAGATTTTCTTTTTTATTAGGTGCGGGGGGTATTACTGTCTGTAAACTGAATTTTCTGGGGTTGGTTTAATTAAAATAAGTATATAAGTTTTAAAGTTTCTAAGAATTCAGTTGAATTAGGTAACGCTGGATAACTGTGGTTGGAGTGGAGTTAACCTCTACTAACGTCCTAAGCTTTTAAAGTTTGGCGGGTGTGGGTATTTTGAATTTTTGTTTTAATTATTATTACCGCATTTGCTATAATTAACAGAAGGTAATTTTATCCAGATTTTATTACCACCACTATTATTTATCGCAATGAGTTCGCTATTCATCAAAGTACCTAACATACAATGGGACGAGTCCATTAACATATTATTACTGCATCGTATTTCATGTTTATACGAGACTTTATTTATGCGAACTATTATTATGCCTAATACGTGAAAATATGTCACAGTAGAGTCATTGTGAAAATGTTATATAAACTGATATTCCTCTAGTTTCAATACTGTGCTTTGAATAATACATTCAATTCTAGTTTCCTATTACCATTGAATGAGAATATGGATGGAATTTAAATGTATTATTACTCTTAATATAAATTAAATGGTCTGCCACACTTTACATAGCGTACATACAAATATATATTAAAACACGAATTGCAGGATTTTTTTTTAATATTAAAAACAAATGAAGGAGTTTTATTTCCATACATTGACAAAGTTAACACCGACTTTTGGTTCCATCTTCAGTAGGTATAAAAAAGAGCAATTTTTTTGAAAGAAATAAATTAATAGTAACGTTTATTTGGACACAGTTCATGAAACACAAATACAAAAAGAAAATAAAATAATGTGTAACAACAATAAAGTGTGCCTCACGGCTGCGCCAAAAAGGTTAATTTCAGCATGAATGCCAGATAAATGTAGTCTGACGATGGTTTCCTAATGGTTTTTCTTTACCTTCATCTCCTTATCCATGGCGGTTCCAACTTTGGTGACATTAGGCTTTTTCTTTCGTTGTTTTTTTATAGTCGCAGCAGCCTTACTGTAGCTCTCTGACCGCAGCTTGTGTTGTTGTAAAAACCTCTTTTGTTCCGACTGAAAAGACAAACCAATAATTTGAATTCCGAATAGTTCAATTGTTTCGTGAGCATCGTTCCCGTACGTCATATTTTTCAGATTTATGAATTCCTGGTACGGAATTTTGTGATGAAAAGAACAATACTGTACATCTGTGCTCGAGTTTTTGAGAGTCAATCAAAATTTTGTCGTCTGCTATCTGGTCTGACGTCAATAAAAATAGTTCTCCGAAACTAGATTTGAATTCAATTGAAGAGATATGGCAGGGAAACGTAATAACTTCTCCTTTAATATTATTTACGGAGAAAAATTGCTACAGTACATTCGGATAAAATCTTATTTATGTACCTATTGGCAAAATGTTGTAAATAGTCACAGCTCGTGTCGAACAAACAAACTACGCCATTTGTAAAAATATACGAACTTTTGGTACCTACTATCGAAACTTTTTTAATAGAAAGTCTTATCTCACGGGCACTATACTAAGCTTATTTGAACTCCGGACCCTATTCCCTTTTTCCGGTAAACAATCCCTTGAAACTTGGAACTATTCACATAAAAGATTATGAAAGAAAAAAATCTTATTGACTGACCTGTACTACTTTTGTATCTTTCTCCAGATTAGTTTCCAGGGGTACCAGTAGATCTACGTAGAATGCCTTTAGCTGAAACAAACAAATAACTTGCAGATTATTGGATGGGGACATTTAGATAGTTTCTACTATAAGGACAGAAGCAAAGATATAGGTATAAACAGTATCTTTGTTTTCCTGTTACTTTTCCTTATAAATGGAACTTACGATATTCATTTGTTGATCTTGTATTTCTCGGTATACCTCGACGACTTTCATTAGGGCAGTTCCTGAAAATTATTGTTATTGTTCAGATTGTTAATTATATTCGTACTTTCGGGAAATAGGTATTTATATTTAGGGAGCAGGTAGGTGCTTTGAACTCCATTGTATTTTTTTAGGGAAATCAGTTGTTCTTAGAAGAGATGTAACCAAATCTTTCTGAGACACTTACAATGCCCCAGGGGCCTTAGGCAACATACGCTCAATCAATATCACCTGCCACCAAAAAATTGTATCTTCAAATTTTTAGCAACATTTACTGAAACAGGGGTTGCAAGTCCTTTTGCGTTCCTTTATTACCAGCCAAATCATCCAATATTACATACATAATATATGTCATATACCTATATCTGCGCATCCTCCCCACGTGCCCTGTTGTGCCTGCCTGCCTAACTTCCCCACTGCATCCACATACAACCGCGATGCCGCTGCCGCACCTGTGCAAAAAAACATAAAGTTAGATAAAGCCATATATATATACACTGATGTACTCCGCCGTCGCCCCATTTGAATCGTACATGGTATAATGAAAACGTGCCGATCGACGATACATCGGGTGAAGGAAAAATGAAGAATGCATCAGGTGCCCATTGTTTTGTGCAACCCTTTACCAGCCAAGGGTGGTAATTGTACCAGGGTTTGAACGAAAGGCTGGTTCCCTTTTAATTTATAAATGTTGCAGAATATCAACTTAATATTAGTAACTTATTATGTTTGCGTGTTACTATGGAGAATTTGAGACGAGGATTTTTTAAAATAACAACGACATTAAATCGATCTAAATGTAACTAGTGTCACGAATTTGGACAAACAAACCGCGAAACCATTCCGTAAACTACTTTAATTTCGCCATTTTTACATAAATCGAACATTATGCCGGTAGCAATCGGATTTTATGTCCGTCATTCACCCGGTTAGCTACATTAGTGAAATAAAATAAAATTAGAAACGATAAAATTAAATAAAACCAGAAAATCGTGATGAACTCGATTGCGGATGTCGATACGATAATATTATACTACTTACTCAGACATAATAGATCGATACATAAAATATGATATAATGTAAGTACAGTTGTGCCACATTATCTAAGCAGTGAAAGTACTTATCTATTATTATTAAATTATAGCATGCCGCCACTAAGTACCTATGCAATAATATTTTATTATTTTTTCTTACGTAAAGCGGATTCTGAATTCAAAAATGATTGAACATTTTTTTCTTTAAAATGTTGTAAAGATGGCCAGTCATTGATGTACATGTAAGTAGGTTAATGACCTTTAGTTACGTAAATTATTCTCAGCAGTAATTAAGATTCTTGAAATAAACTGTAGGTATATGTAATTTCGCAAATGGTAAAGGAGGGATCGTCATAGCAGCAATAATTACTTATTACTATGCGATGCTACCCAAAGTAGAATGTCCATAGAGTCTGTGGTCTTCGCCTGAGAATAGGATTCCCTTATCTTTTTCCGTGTGGGTTAGGCACCTGTACTTCGATAATAGGAATAGGTAACTCACCGAGATATCTTAGACATAGGTACGGCTTCTAAGTGCTTACATAATCAATTGCGACCGGCTAAGACCAAAAAAGTGTAACGAGAATTTAGAAGAACTAACTCTTACAGGGTCAGCTGTTGATTGACCATAAAAGCACAAAATTCTTTAAGTTCATTAGAATAATTTAAAAAGGCAAGTAAGTACTTGTATCTGGCACAAGTCAACAACAAGTACGGTTAAATACCAAATCTTGTTGTCCTAAAACTGTTTGAGAAGTTCCAACAGCATTTTTTCGTCCTTTCGAGTAAAAATATTCAGGCCAGATTAAAAGAGGCTGAGGGCATTCAACGAATCTGTAAAGTGCCATAAAATGTTAAGTGCTTCGAGAAAATTTCCAATCGGAGGGTTTTAGGCGAAATTAAATTTTAATATTCATTCTACTTACTGAAACTCATTATTCCTAAAATGTAATTATAACGATGATACACTTGATAGTCCAATGCGTACATTACAATTATACAGTTTTTACTATGCTGAATCCTTTGATTTATATACGAAAGTTAAGAGTAAGGGAACAACGGGGACAAAGTTCAGCTAATAAATAAACAGGTCACTCATTACCCTCATAAACCGAGATAAAACAAAATTACCCGCAAAACATCTAAATGAAACACATACATGGAGGCCTCTGGAGCCATACATCGCGGGAATGCCCAAGTTTATTGCTGCTAGTTCTGGCTATAATACTCTAGATAAGCCAGCAGAGACAATTTGGCACAAACCACGCCCCAGTTCCGTAGCCAAGCAAGCGGGGAACACCGAGGTTTTGCATATAGATGCGCCCATTTGGCTTACACTACATAAATTAATTGTACGCGTTTCACTGAATACGCGTCAACAGAGATTTACGAGACGCTGAAACGGTTTCACTTTCTTATCGATGTAGCTAATTGTGTGGTGTCTAGCCGGGTCTAGAATATGCTAATTTCTATAAACTTATTATAATGCAAAGCTTCTAAACTTGTCCGACTTTTTGTTAATCTGCATCTAGAGTTATCTATGCTCTGCTTTAGTAATACTTTTCGCTAATCTACGTTCACCTTTTTGGAAATTATCTAGGGCCCTTATCCATCTAGCGGATACATCCTTCAGTACAATCTTAAAACCAGATTTTTACAATAAGTTCTAATTAGCGAACAACTGCTGCATATGTGATAAAATCTCTAAATCACCGCTTACGAGTCATGGGAAGATCTCATATCTTATTCTTAGTACCTAGCACCACTATGATGCCTACAATTACGTACTAGTGTAAATTATATAGCTTTGATTAGCATACAGACTCTGACTGAACCTCGCAATGGCAACCTGTTTATGATGGTCACCATTTACTATGTAATTCTAGAATCTTATTAGCTACACGTCGACATATTCAACAAGTACAATAACATAATAAAGTCACGCGTAATTTAATTTAATATAAAGGTGATGTGATAAAAAGGTACTTACCATGTAAAGCCTTTAAGTAGGCCTTTCCGGCCGTTATCATCTGTCGAGCACCTGGATTAAATTTGTCCAGGATGTTCTGAAACAGCAGAAAAATTACGTTTTCAAATGTTTTGAAGACAATATTGTACTGATGTTTGAATGGAGAAAGTTTTGTTTGGGAGTTGCGCGGCGTTAAGACCGTCTGATTAAATTATTGTGATTGTATATTCCCCGTCTAAACATGCCTTTGGAGTACTTAAAAGTGACATTTATGTTAGTAAATGGGTAATTGTTGTTCAAAAGCATATGTTTGAAGACAGAAAATACTGACTTTAATACTGCTACATCATAATTTCTAAACAGTCTTTATTAAGAAACAGAAGTCCTCTCGTTTAGTTGATTTTTTTAAGCACTTTTAAATGTAAATTGCACCTTAGCAATTCATTACTGCAATGGACAGGGGAATGTCCATTTTAATACCTGTTATTTTAGAATAGTTAAGTACTTAATCAGACAGATGAATCTGCGACAGACACCAGACTCTAGAAATGTCATTACCCTAATTAATAAAATCACAATAAGTAGTTGACAGCGACTGGCACTTTATAAAACCAAATATAAAATTACCTAATAAAACCAAAGAATAGCAATCAATCAATCAATTCATTGTTATGCAAGCGAAAGTCTGCAGCATTTTTTTAGAAACGTCAGGTCGTTACGAAAGGGCATCATCATTATATGATGGTTAATACAGATAAGGTCCATTCATATGCATTGGAAAATGAGGTCTTAGACCGTAAATAGACTTTGGTGCTGGAATGTGGCCTTCAAGGATGCTGCAGCGGTTTGCGGCCTCGATGGCAAGGTGTGGCGACGACGACATTCCTTTACAAATACTGCTTTACACCACTTCTCCGAAAGCGTTGAACGCGTTTAAAAATCACTAGTGCTTTTGCATTCTGTGCATGAATGAGAGTGCTGCTATCTTTAACATACAAACGGTCAGTGTGCCACTTAATTTTTATAAATAAAATACAAGTTAGGTAGGTACTTACGAATCCAAAAATAAAGTTTTTTTTTTTCTTTTTTTTTTTGTATAAAATAATAATCTCATCTAAATATAGAATTTGTACCTACGCATATAAAAACAAAAGTCTTTTATGTTTGATTGGTATTAATTATACGGTACATTTACCTTCTGATTTATTTTTGATGCGCCCGATTCTGAATTGAGCTCCAAAATGCTGAACAACGCGAACACAAGGGATCTCATATATTCGAATCAACTCTAGCTTTGTACAACAGACATGTTGGAATTTAGCACACACGAATAGCGACAGATAGTTATTTATTTGCTCCTTTTCTGAGCAAAATTGCTTATAAGCCCAAAAAAGAGCTCTACTAAATCCACCCGAATATATTGTGCTCGTTGTTTAATTTAGCAACAAAACGTCTCTTCGACGTATCCTATCTAAATCGATACGATATACGAGGCGAGAAACAGGCCTTAGCTTTTATGTCCTACGGATCCTCTGAGATAACCGAAAAGAGTAATGTAGGAGAAAACAAAACACTGGCAACGTGCAAACTGTGACTCGAGTCTCGAATACTCGAGTATTCGAGACTCGAGTCACAGTTTGAACACACTGAAGCAAATGTTTTCGGAATGTTTCAGAGAGCTAATACAATCTTCGCACGGTTTTGGAGTTATAGCAAATTAGTTTGACAGCGTTTCTGAGGTATTGAAATAAGGATAATGTCACTTCGATCAAGTGTCAGCATTTAGAAACCTGTTTGAGAAATCGTGTGACATACTACTTGCTGGAGTTGTTGAGTACGTGCTAAAGAATTTAAAATATCGACGATTTTGTCAAGTTTTCTCTGATATTGGTGCTAATATCTTTCTGCGCATCTATGAGAGTTTTAATATTTTCTGACGACATTTTAACTAGTTGTAACATTGCTAAGTTACGAGTAATATCTTTGTTACTTTACCTAGGAAAATAGTTTTGTTAAAACCGTTTCCATATTCAGCAAACTAAAACGGAGATATCTTCCCCACATTACATATTAATTTAAGCGTAAGCGTTCCTTTACACGTTTAGATACGCATAGCGCAGCGACCCCAACGTTAAAGATTCTCCATCGTAAGCATGTTAGGGTATAAGTAAGTGCGTGGAACAGAAAATGGCCGAGTATTCCGGACCGGCCCGTCCTAATCCCCAGGTTATTGCCACATTACAAAAAGCCAATGCATTTTCCCTTCTCCTCCAATATCAGTAGGCTGTGGGTCTAACTACGTGCTAATGTGTTTTACGATGGGTAGACTAAAAAAATGTATGCGGTGTATTTCCTCGATGGATGTTAATGTTTAATTCATTATGTTGTATTTTGTGAGGTGCGTCCAAATTGTAGCGTTTATATGAAAGCGAGGCAAATTGGAAGAAAATCTTTTATGGTGTCGTTTGTATAATTATGTAATCAGTGTTGCAACATACTCAAGCGTGTGCGTGCAGCTTATGAATAGAATTTATTTGAATACGATTTTGGAAATCCCATTGTTTTGTTTAATTAAAATGCATTATAATAATTGTTGTAGGCGGTTTCTATTCAAGTCAGCACACCTAAAATATGATACTGTCTGGAATGCCAATAAATTTATCTTCGTACATTATAGTTAAATATAAAGTTGAATGAATACCTATGAATCCAAGGCCGGATTATAATAAATGCCTGAGCTAAAAAACTAGTTTAATTGAATCGCTTTAAAGCGAAGAATCAGCTTATAGTTATGTATGCAATTATTATTTAAACGTTGGCGACTGACTCATTGAATCGTGATCACTCAATCGTGATGCAATATCCTTTAATACAAAATACTGTTTAACAACACCACAATTTATTAATAATACGCCTCCATAATATAACGTAACATCACGCCTGTAATCCCCGAATGGATAGGCAGAGGTTCACCATTAGTACAACCACATTTCACCAGTTATGTTAAGTCCCAATGTAGGTAATAGGGGGCGAGCCTATTGCCATCAACTGGGGCAAAAATACAGACACTGGGCTGCTGCTGAAAATTCTAGATGGAAAAACCTAATAACACTTTGCCCAATCGAAACCAGGACTTCATACTCAGCAGTAGCGTTTGCGACCACTAGACCAACGAGGTAGTTACGCCTTTATAATACTGTTTAAACTTCAATCAGAACGATAAAATGGTTGTTTGCAAGGAGCAACAGCTGTAATATTTACCCGCGACCCGACGGATCCTTTCACACTTTCACCTCCACTCTCGGCTTACTTCTGTTATTGAATGCTCTTCAACGGTAAAACCTTTCTCAGAACATTCCATATTGCTATACGTTTATTGTTTATAAGGGCAATCACGGCACTTAGTACCTACGTATTACCGGATAAATGTTACCTTTTATATCGCCATAACTTGTAATGGATCGCTCACGGTTTATGCCTCATGTGGTTAGCAATCAGTCATTAATATGATGCTCAGATACTTGAGCTCTTCATTGCAAAAATATGTGAGTAGGTACCTATATGCACAATATACGATATAATTGCTAGGTTGCTTACGAGCACCGTCAGTCTTTTCTCTTCAATTTAGACCCGCATGGAAATCTTCAGATTATTGATTTACTCCTATTTATAAGTACCTACAACCTCATAACGATGTTAAGCCGAGGGGCGTCTATCGTAGTATAAACACTTAACGTTTTAAATAAGTTATCTGTCCCCATCTTCACGGTCGTTCAATACACGACGATGACTGAAATATATGGCTTCTCGGTAGGGGCGGGCGGGAAGCAATTTTTCACCGGATTCAGACGTACCTTTTTAAAATACCGAACAGGCTGCGTCGTAGGTAGGCACGCTTATTGCTCGCGTCGAGAGCGTAAATCTTGAGGGAGATTCGTATACGGAAGACGGCCAAGGGTGAAAAATAGATTCGCACTTAGAAAAATTAAGCAACTGGCGTAGGGGGAAAATGATGGAAATATTTCGGAACTATAATTTATAGTAAAAAGACAGTGTATTTTGGCCGTGAAACATTAATTGAACTCAGAAAATGTGAGAAATATTTCCTCCTACAGAAATCATACCCAGATTTGGGTTAGATAAAATATGAGGTCCTTAGCATAAGTTGGAAGTCATTTATCATGCCCAAATCTCTTTGAGACATCACGTCCGTCAGAAAAAGATGACGTATCCCTTGACATAGGTAAAATGCGCATGTGATATTGTATCGTGAGCTAGCTATTCTAATGTAATACTGTGACTTTATCCCATCCTCTTTATTTGTGGGGCACGTAGCACACGACATTTGCTACAAAATTGCTTGGGGTTGACTTCGTGACGTTACCGGCTTTCGTACCCTTTTCGGGCCTAATGTCCCACGCACACGTCCGATATTTTTTTACTATCTACCGAGAGTATTGGCCATTGAAATTCATACGGAATTATACGATAGATGTGTCAGTCAAATCTATAATGTGTGGTGTTTGGTTCTCCTTGTAAAGCTTATTGTTGCTCACATAATATACGACATAGTTTAATTAAATGCCTTGCATAATAAATTTAATTTAATAGGAGCAGGCATTTCAATAATTAAATTTAAATTTCATTTAATGGGACCAGACATTTCAATAATCACATCTCATTTTAATTAGTTTCACGAACATAAATTTTATTGCACTTAATGCGTCAAAGTGTGCATCGAAATAACCAAGTTAGATCCGGCAAATGTTAAATAATTTAACCATTAAGTTCACAAACAATCCCCCGTAGATTTACATTAGTAATACATGCATAAATTTAATTTAATTTCATAATTCACATGAGCAACGTTGTGGAATACTTTATGAATTTAATTACTAACTTTGATGACGTGCCTCTCTCTGGTGTCTGATTTTTAATCGTTTTACGTGCCGACTGTAATTAAGCTTATTTAATTTAAGGGCAATGTTAAAATGATAATGTATCTGTAAAGATTTATTTACTTTCGAATACATGGTGGTTTCAATGACTGGAAGTCTAGCATCGTAACTTCTCTTATGAGTATAAATATTATGCAAACCATGTTCTCAAACCAAACATCACATTCTATCAGTTCTCTCAAATCCCCCTCCAAGCAAGTAATTACAATTCACTTTAAAGTCAAAATGCGACAGCATTACATGACAATAAACCCGAGACGAGCGACACAGGTACAAGTTCCCAGTAATCTCAGGGTTTAAATCTTTTATAAAATGTTTGGGTACACAAACATGCAAGTTGTACGGCAGCCGACGGGATGTTTGCACAGAACACTTGTTGCCACTCGTAGACGGCACAGGGACATGACTATGTTGTTTACAACATGCCTGCAAGCGAAGTTTATCCTTAAAAATAAAAAAAAGATCAACAAACTTTTTTACACAGCTTCAGCCCCTAAGCTGTCTGCAAAAGTTAACTTGCCAGATTCGCTACACGGAAAGCAAATTTAGAAAAGGCAAAGTTTTTATGGGAGTTTGAGTGCGTAGGTACAAGGTTTTAGTTTTCCAAATCATTAACAATTTACCATGGCTTGTACAAAATTATTCGCAGTAGATAAACCCGTAGCAATATACTCACCCTTTAGAGTTTCAATAAAGTTTAATTAATTAATTGTCTTTCTGTCGTCCCTGTGGACTTTGCTAACACTTTCCAGGAGTTTTAAACTGATTGCAATCGGACTGATAACTGTTAAATTCCAATCTAAGCTCCACCCTAGACGGTGGAGTTCTTAACGTAATCACGGCCGTGCAATTTGTTACGGATTCAACAATGCACCTCTTAAGTTCTTTGCTGGTGCAAAATAAAAGAGTTCCTTTAAGTTCGCTAAATGAAGTCGACTACAAAAGGCGGAGCCCAGCGTAATTCAAATGAACGCAAGCGGTCGCCGCTCCTCGCTTTGATTCCGTACTTTTGAAAAGTTTAATTTTTGCGAAGTTTCACTAGCAGGACTTTGCAAATACTTTTAGATCTCGTTCGAACTTCAACATCTGATTCAATGGTTTTACCTAAAAGGCTGCTACTGCTAATGTCAATGCTTTTCATTAATCTTTCAATGTCTAATTCGTTAATGGCAAAGTTTTTTGGGCTGTATTTAAAAAATGAGCTAAAATGTTCATTGTGAAAAAGTCCGTGATCAAACAATAAAATGGTGATTGATCATAATGACGGAAACTATTTAATGAAGTTGTGCATTGTACCTACAATAGACAGATGGAGTATGATACAGCCGTACAGCAAGGTCGACATCTTAGCAGTTAATATTGGTTATTTATGTATGGAGACCGTTCTTGTGTGTACTCGTACGTTAGACTCCATTGTTTGTCGTCATTATTATGTAGATCTATTTATTACCATTCACTGTCGTTTAGTAAGACAATTAGAACAAACGCAAGGTCGGGCTCATGCCAAATTGGCTTTATAGCCGTCGTTTTGTTAATAAAACATTGGCTTGTCACGACATGAACTTGAATTATAGAAAGTCTTAGGTTATTAAGTTGAAAAGTTTAGTAATATTTATTTAGTTTAATCGTTCTACGCGTGACTTTGCAAAGTGGCAGTGGGATGAATTTTAATAAGTATAACTAAGTAAGTAGTAACTGGTTACCGTGAAGTTGTAAACCTCTTTACTTAAGTTTTATAGCAACTTTACAAGATTTACTACAGACAGCGAGGGTTTATGTTCCTAACACATTTTATTCCTACGACGTGAAAAGTATTTTCCGCAGTATTTTTTAGTACCTATCTGAACACTGAAAGCTGACCCTAAACAGTTGCGAATAGCTAGCCAAATGATAAAATTTTCGTTCTCAAAAATTGAGGAAAAAAAAATCTTTAGGACCTATTTTTCTCTTTAAATCTTTAGGATCTACTTTAAATATAAGATGTAGAAGTGAAGAATAATTTCATCACACTTCACCACGTCAACTTTCTAAGACTTAATCACTACAAACTAATTCTAATACCTAACTACGTGTGAATTCGCAAACATTACATCATGTCTATGATTTCTGACAAGATAAATATAGTTGTTATTTTATTACTACCAAAGCACTATACCTACTATTGCCAGCCCGCAAAACCTGTTTACAAATAGAACAAGCTAGCTCTCGGTAGAATTATTAAAGTCATGAAAGATGAAAAGTGGTTTTCTTCAGTAGCAATATTTTCCTATTTTTATGTTTATGTTTTCTTTTTGGAAAATAAACAATAAAACGAGTTTTATGAGTCGATATAGGTAATTCAAAGGGAGTAAGACTGAGGAGAATTTATTATAAATGATTTTTATTCTCAAATTTTCTAACGAGAACTCATTTCTCGGAAAATTCGACATTAATTTTCAAACTTACGTCATTTCATATGCAGATTCCAATTTCATCAATTCATCTGTGATTCAACATTGCAGGCTGTCTAACTTCTAAAGAAGATGTAAACTACTGTCGTAAAAGCCCTTCGATCATAAATTACAACATCTTTTCAAGCTAAGAAATCGATTGAGAGTTTAACAACTATATTTCTGAGAGCTTCAATAAGTTACTAAGCTAATAAAATTGCTTAACATTAACAGAAAGGCAGGCTTGAAATGTTTAGCTAGTACTTAACTGTGTTAGTTAGAACTAGTTACTAAAATTGTATGTTAAGTATTTTAGAATTTATACAACACACATAACATCACGCCTGTAAAACCCGAAGGGTTAGGCAGAGGTGGACTTTAATGCACTCACATTTCGCCAGTTATATTTAAGTCCCATGTTATAGGGGGCAAGCCTATTGACGTCAACCGGGCACAAATCTAAACTCCGGGCTGTTACTGAAAAATTAATGATAGAAAAAACCCATTAACACTTTGCCCGACCTGGGAATCGAACCCAGGACCTCATGCTCAACAGTAGTGCTTGTTACCACTAGACTAACGAGGCAGTCAGATTTTATACAAGTTCGATGTTATTGATGCAAGCTTGGCCAACAAGTTAACTACATATTTATGCATGCAAGTTTCTGTACCAGTTAATCGTAGATTTATCGTTAAATCTCAAGATATACATCATCGTGTCGTCATTAAGAATAAATCCAGTGAACGAGTATTAGCTGCCGCATTCCTTTTGGAAGTGCGCAGTGCAACCGCTTGTTTATGCAATGTATGGCGATGGTGTAGAAACCACGGAATAGGAAAATTGCATGTATGAAATAATCTTTGAGTACTTATACGAATCATATCTTATTTCATATGACATAATAATATGGGAACATGTGTGTGTGTGTGTGCTTCGTAAACAAAAGTTGAGCAACTGTTGCTGAACATTTTTTTATTTCTACCAACAAAGTTTATTTCTTATTCGTTTCGTCATATTTTTTTTTTTTAAACTAGATGAGGTCGGCGTTTCCTATCCGAAGAAAGGCCGAAATAAACTCGAGAGGAATAGTTCATATTGCAGCAATACAAAATTAAGTATTATTGTGTATTGTGTTTTATTATGTTGGGCAACTTTTGCTTGCCATGAATACGAGGCTTTACGAAGCACTTTACGAAGCACGAACTAAAAGTTTTGTTTATGTGAGTGTGTAACTCACACTTTTTCCCAGTAAGGGTGGGCAGTGTTTTCAGTGACATTAGCAACATATGCGGATTATTTATTACTTGTACACAACGAATTTATAAACGTGGGTAGTTTGGCAATTTATGGGCAAGGTAACTTTATACAGTGTGTTCGCAAATTATAATTACTTATTTTATGTTTTGTTAGGTAACTTTTTTAAATACGAGATCAACTTTCGGATACCTATGAAAAACGTGCACTAACACTCGCATTACATGAACTAAAACACACGGGTACACTCTCTATGTAAATGTTGAAAATGAACAAGGACGCGACACCCTGAACGCTTAATGAAATATTTGTTCCGACACCAATGTCCAAGCATTGGACAAATAAAACCAATAAAGTTAAGCTTAATGACAAATTCGTGTCGCTTTATTAAAAACATTTAGCTTTATTTGATCCAATAATAATATTTCTTTTCAGACATTGTCCCCACCTTTCAGGTACTGTTTTGCTTATTAGAAATAAATCCAAGAACAATGCCGGTTCCTTCATATGATTGACAGTACGTGTTCCTAAGCAAAGAGATGATTTTATTTTAGTCATTAAAAGGAGACAGGTTGTCCTACTTTCAACAGAAAATATTAATCAATTCAATGAAAATCAAGAAATCCACGATTTCTCGTTAATCTGTTTAAGTACTGGTTCGCCTACTAGCCTCTTGACCAAGTACAAGTCACGACCAGATGGAATGACTTCTTAACGCAATGGCTTAAGTTCAGAACTTTAACTGCGACACTTAGGAGGCTCATAAATATGCCTTAGTTTCAAACGTATATTTATCTCCATAATCTTGTACATTCATTAGAACTCCGTACTAGAGTACTTGTTGAAGGGTGTTAATTAGCCTTGCATTCTTCACAGCCTACATTCTGCAGGTACTGCAGGTACAGCCTACGTAATAAGTTTACCAAACAACTCCGGATCAATTCATCGTTCGCGGTATATAATGAAACTGCCGCAGCGAATTTCAATGCGGTCGCCAATAATTTGTGGTTTTTGTAACGGAATGTACGGGGTTTTTTACCGATTTTAATACATGTCTGTTCTGAAATTACACGATGGGTGGCAGGCAG
Source organism: Eupsilia transversa (assembly GCA_914767815.1). Lineage (NCBI taxonomy): Eukaryota > Metazoa > Arthropoda > Insecta > Lepidoptera > Noctuidae > Eupsilia > Eupsilia transversa. Next base: position 9,344,707 of record OU611880.1, read on the forward strand.
ATGTCCCTATAACTCATGGTACCTACCTATAGCCCGCTTGGTATTGAAACCACGCGTGTCATGGCTGTCGCACCAACGGGAGGAGGAAGTTTTTAAACACGTAACTCCGAAATCGTGTTGGGGTGTTGTTTTGTCCGACTTTAAAAAGATTTAATGCGTTCATGAGAATCTGAATCGGTTGATTTTGATAGCATTATTCGGATAAGCAATTTCTAAGCAAAATTAACAGTTTAATTTACGATGTTATAAACAGTCCAATGATTCTGATCTTAATGTTCATTAAAAGGCTTGCTCGAAGATTAGTGGTCGCTGCCTGATGTATTTAGCACTCAGAAGGTTCCGGCTGTCAAACCTACTAAAATGTTTAACTTTAGTTTTAGAAAGTCAAAATGCCAAAAGGGTGGTTAGCCACAGACTGTTATCAATTCAATTCAGTACGCGAAGACCATGACCAATATATCCTGAGTGAAAAAGTACTACAGTTGTATTATTTAGTGTTGTGTATTATGAGGTCCTGGGTTCGATTCCCGGGTGGGGCAAAGTATTATTGGGTTTTTCCATTTCCGGAATTTCTCAGTAGCAGGCCGTTTGATGGTAATACCTTATTACATGGGACTTAATAACTGGTGAAATGTGGATGCACTATAGGTACAACTCTGCCTAACCCTTCGGGAAATTCAGGCGTGATTTTATATAAGTGTGAAAAAGCATTGCATGCAATGCAAACTGGAGGAGAATGGATCTGATATGTGATGTCTATTCAAAGCTAAATTCAACACAACAACGCAACGATTGTGTAAATAAAATGCAGATGACGGTCCGACCTTGAATTAGATCCACACTTCGTCATAACATCGCGTTTAATAGTAACTAATCGCTTCAGTTTACATGGCGTCATCTTATTTAATTGTCGGATTGTGTGAACGTTTGATCAGTCAATGCTCAATGTATTGGGATTCGATTACTGCTGTGATGCGTATTGATTGGGGCACGTTCGAATTTCGAGCCCTTTGAATTAAAATGCTGTTGGTGTAACTGATGGCTTGTTGGTATGACCTGAGGGGAATGCTGGAATGCTGGCTGGGATGTAGTGGCTGACGACGAGCTGGAATTGTCATTTGTTTTGTTCTACTATCTACGTTATTACTCCTATATAATTTAGGACACTTCTGTACAGAGTATATCCTCGGTATGTGCACGTATGACTGGGTTGGTCTTTTGTAATTTACCTGGCACGCCTTTAACCGTAGGACTGTACTAAAACTGTGATAAAAAACGTTTCCAATTTATTTAATCTATAAACTGAACTTAAGGCTTTTTCATGCAAAATAATAAGAAAAAAATTCTGAGAAAATACTCGAGAGATTATTGTAAGTAGTCAATTTACCAAAGAGTACAAAAATGTAATTTGGATTTAAATTGATTTTGAGAATGTCTCAAAATAGATCATAATTCGTTTTTAAACAAGAAAATCCAATCTTTGGAGTTTTATCTAAAACTGACGTTTTATTCGGTCATAGACTTTGTAAATTTCGTACAGTATTTAACATGCAGATAGTGTCTAGCGTCTAAACACCTTGGCTGTGCATTACGCAGACTAATCTTGGCAGTCACGAATTCTACGTTTGCAGCCGCATTCCACGCTTACAGAGGCAACATTACTCACACAAGCATACCTTCGAGCTATGTGTATCTAAATAGAAAACAAAACATACACGAAATAGGTATCCAAGAAAAAACACAGACTAGAAAAAAGTTCGGTGGCGAAATATTTTGGCTCCGCAGGACGGCATGACAATGAGACTGGCTGTTTGCAGAAAAAGATGGCGTAAGGTAGCCGGGGTAGCGCGCGAGAATGTGGACTGAATAGTACTCATTTTAAAATTTAAATTACTTAGCACTTTACGCAACGTTGTTTAGCGAATAACTTAACTTATAATGCATGCAATTTTATAATAAAAGTAGAATTAAGATTGCTAAATGTAATTGCTGGTAAACTAGGCAATTCGCCTAGCTATTTAGTTTAATAAAATGCAATAATATGAAAAGGTGGAATATGAAGAACACATAACATTTTTAATTTAACTTAAAGCTATAATAATAACATTGCCATTCTTTTACAAAACATCCGCGGCACAATAAAAGGTAAACAAAGATAACGAACAACTAACTTGAGATTAAGACTCGGCTCTCATTTCAGCATTAAATCGCAGAATAATAAAGAAAGTTTTCTTTTACAAAAACTTCAATATAATTCAAAGTGGGGTTTGGTCTGCGTTTGAAACGGAATGAATTCCGACGCCAGTCTAGGAAGAGTTTCACCATAATGAAATTCTTCAAATATCGCCCTCACCCCATAAGGATTAAAATTCATGTAATTGCGTGTGCGGTTTTCTATGCGGGCCGCATACGATTCCAAGTATTTCGAAAAATATTAAGGGGAAAACTTACAGCATTGTGTGAAAGCGCTTTAACAGAACAAACGGATTATGCGCTTTGTTTTTCATTTCGTTTGTGAGCTCGGGTTAAGTAACGATTAAACATTTTTAAGGTGCAATCCGCGCTCCATAGTGTTTGTTTTCTTAGCTTCGTTTGTTTTTACAAGTTAAATAGTTTTCAAGTGGCTGTTTGAAACTAATTTCGAATTGTTTGATACGAGTGTGCTCAACATAAAAGGATTCCTTGATGTGAAATTGAATGGAAGAAAATGTGTTACAATTTGATTAAACTATTTTGATTGACGATTGTGCGTGCTATTTGATTTCAACGAAAACAACTGAAAACGTACACATATTTGCTTTAAACACGTATAAAAAATCGACGAATCACAATCAAAACGAATGGGATACCTAAACCTGATTACGCGAATCATAACGTATAATTAAGGAAATGAATAAAATAATAGCAGAATCAAATGAAATGAAATCAATATAATAGAATTACAATTAAATGTCGTGTAAAGTTTATTGAAATTTCAAACACACATAGCCCGGTCGAGTAACTGTGCCCGGGCCATTAGGGCCCCGGGCACGTTCCGTTTACAACCTGTCGTGCAAATATTTATCCGCATCGGATTTACGTGTTAACCGTCCGGAATTGTAATCAGCTTTGATTGGGAACGCGCTGCCGATGCCTCCAAGACTAATGATATTCCTATTTACACCACCGCGTATGCAGATCTGTGTGCTAAGCTCTAATCTCCAATACATTACGTATTGAAATTATGAGGTAATACTACCTGTCGATATGTCATTCATATAAACCTTGTATTTAATGATCATCATCTACTGAATGAAAATTTGAAAATTCATTGCTTACTTCATCCTGTTATTCATATTCAATTCATAACCAAAAACATAGAGCTTAGTACCTGAAAGTCCAAACAAAAATCAACAAAGAACTGAATTTCTCTTTTCACGCGTTCGAGGCTGCGCCGTTCATACAACCTATACGTACCTATAGATCAAAAGGCAATCGAGCCAATGTAAAGGGAAGCGGAACTCGGAAAAAAGAAAAACCTAATAAAAAATATTCTTACAAGGAAAAGTTTTGCCATAGATTCATTTTGCTTTAATTGCAAGAAAACGAAAGAGTACGGAATAAGCGGATAATTTAATTAGAAAGAAATTGAGTTCTACGTCGGTGTGCCGTATAAAAAAATAGGCCTGCAGAATTGATCGTTTAGTTTTTCTCCTGTAATATCACGTATTTCTCAGCTCAACGTATTACGTTTTTCTTGGGTGCTAAAAAGTCGTACGGAATTCGGACGGTGGCTTTCAGGCATTTGTCACGCCAGTTGCGGGACCACCGCGCCGCACCGATGGAATAAATTTTGCGTTGTGCCAAAACAACGCGCTCTGTTCTTACGGCGGCAATACCTTTGTAAAATTCCAATTTCACGCCAATAGCTAGGTCACTGTCTGTTTCACTTAGAAAGTACAACACAATGGGTAAAGTCTAATTGTTACACAAGAGGGACATCGATACTTGTCGCACTCGTGAAGGGACTACACGAGCACTTTCGTTACGTTCTCATTTCAGTTCTAGCAAAGTTTCCGCATTTATACGGAGAGATGGGAATAATAAATAGCTCACTCGGACTGACTGTTAAGTAAATGCTCCGCTCGCTTTCAGGTGACGTCATAATCCGTTACACAGAAATGATGTTCTTTTGTTACTCGGCGCGCAATTACGAAAATATTTCGAGTATTTAGAGGAACTAATTTCTAATAGCTCCGAGACGAGCACAAGCCGTGATGCTGCAGAATGTAGGCAATTACATAAACGACAATCAACGGCACAAAAGCGTCAGGGAGGGAAAGTCGGGTAATATAATTATACAGATATGGCAAGTTAGCACTGTGCAGTGTGACGAGTGAGGCGCCGCGGGCGAAACGCGCGGCTAACCGAATAATCATAACTCATTAAGAGCCGTTAAGATACATGCTTCCTACACATCGAGAGTGCGTATCTTGTGTAAATAATCATGTTTATCAGATCACGACTCTTGTTTGTCGACAACCGTAAGATTTAAAAAGTGGAGACGTCGCAGCGTCGGCGTCGGTCCATAAGGGATAGTGCGCTATTTTGTACTAGGTATACGCCTTTGGTAAAAACATAGACATTTTATATCATAAAAAAATGTTATCTAAAAACATTTTCTCATCGATAATTGAATTTTCCAAAGAAACCAAAAATGAAGATAGAATTTAAAGTGCTTCCTACACAAACATTAACAGTTACCATCTGATATTAATTCGATCTTCCCGACGTAATGTAATTATTTCCCACCATTCCGACACTGATAAAACAATTACGGTTATTGGAGCGCTTGAAACGTCATTCTATATTTCGCCATGTCTACGGTAGGCAATAAGCATTAATGTAATTTGTGCAAATATGAAAACGGCTGAGTTTGCCCTTATTAGTTCAGCGAGGCAGTTGCGCGGATCGTCTCACGCCGAGCCGCCCTAATACGTACAGACATAATTACATTGTATATGAACGCCATCTGTTCCCAGACTATTTTGTTTACCGATATCATAAAGCCTGAATATTCTCGCGATAAAATGAAGAGGATTTAACGAAAAATGTTTTGTTATCCTGCCGTCTTGTAACACATTTAATCAAAGTCTTAACTCCAGAAGGATTCGGAGTAACGTGTAGATTAGTATGTCTAGTTGGCTTTCGAAATGACAATCACAGCACCAAAACGCACCGGAGCAAATCGGTTTAATTTAGAATTTATAATGTTGGCGCAATTTTTAACAAGATTAAAAAGGCCTGAGTCGAAAGTTAAGCGGATTGCGAAACATAATTTACGTCTGTTTACAAGCGGCACAGTCGGGTACCCACTGATAAAATGAAGAACGAATCTGTCATGTACGGGACAACTCCCCGTTGTGCTGATTCCGCATCTAATTTATTGCAGAATTAGCTACAGCGATGCCAATTTTTCAATATAAAAAAAATGGTCTTGTTTCCTGGTGTTCATTTCACGATGGACGGATTTTGAATTATTTAGAAAAATATCAAGGAAAGACAACCCTACTTATCAAACAAAATATTTACGAAGAAAGTAGAGATGCCCAAAAACGTTGATTAATTAAAAGGGTCCTAATGGATACATTTTCATACATGCACTCAAAATGCAGTTGAATTTTCCTCTTTACTTGCGGAATCCTATTATACCATTAAGGTATGTTTTCACCCCAGGTATAGAAAAAAAGGAACGTTTATTTTTATACAACAACAGAGAAACGCGAGCGAGCTAGATACGCGCTTATAAAATAAATTTTCATTGTATGTTCACTGGGGTGTTGCCGGTAGGCGTGTTCTTATCCGTTCTTGTTTAATCTTCCAAACAGTCGTATCTAATCCTGGAACATCTGGTTTTTTGTAACCTTTGACAACAATGACAAAAACCAGCGCTCAGTTCTCACGCTTGCTTCTTTAAATTCCAAGTTACGCTAAGAATAGTATCTTTACACAAAATTGTTTGAAGAAATCCGTGTGTCGTAATTTTTTGCGTGCAAAATCAGCAACAATGCCAAAACTGTTATTCCATATAGCCAACGTATGAAGTTGGTTCTGTGCCAATGCGAATTACATTCAGGTGTTACGTGCATTCCTTATGATATTGTCTAGAGACACGCCTGCAAGCCGACCTACTTTTCGCTCCGTATCGATATCATTTCTATAACGCTAGAGTTAATAAAAGTGTTCGTGTACAAAGCTCATTTTCGCCTCCGGTTAACAATTTCTCGCTAAATATCACCTCATTTTATTTTGAATTCGTTTTGTGTGGAGCCACCGAGCGCCACTCGGCACTCCTAATAACTGTCATCCAGATTTAATATCACATCTTCCATTTTGTACGGGTTCTACCGGGAGGCAATTTCCTTCCTAAAATTGTATTTGGACGAATACGCGTAAACTTAATACATATGCGACCCGAAAGACAAATTTTATTTATATTTTCTCTCCGCGCCATAGGTTCAGCGATCAGCTTCTGTGTTTTACGACATGTTTCATATTGATGGCTTTATGTTCCCGTTTTAGGCTGCATCGCATAAAATGTTGTGTCGTATAGAGAAAGATGGAATCTTTAAATAAAACTTTGCTAAGATTTGATCAATTTACCCTTTGTCAGGGCTGCTAATAGAAAACAAAGAATCAAAAACAAAACACTATGGAATTCTAACCCAAGAAACAATTGAAATCATATTTGATCAATCATTAAAGTCATTAATGTGAATATCGGTCAAGGTCAACAATTGTTTTACGAAGTTACGCTCTACTCGTCTACAGTCGAACTTTACGTCTGCAACTCTTCATTGCTTTGTTTCGCTTGCACAGCTCACGAATACGGTACCTACACACTTAAATGTTACAATATTAAATATTATTTACTTTCATTGTTTATGTATTTCATATGTCTTTTCTTCAATAAGTGGATGTGTACTACATACCTAATAATAGAAAATATTATATTTTTCTTTCATTTAATATTTTTCTGACCTGGATTTGTTCCAGATGTAACCGCTAGATCGTTTATCATGTACAGAAAATAAGTTGACATATTTTGCATTTCAGAAACGTAGAAATTATGGAAACGCTGGTCTACGTTACCAGACATAAAAGTGGAGAAAACTAGAACTTCAGATCTGCATTGCATAAAGCGTTCGTTTTGCCGCGTCTACGTATTCACGACAAAAACGACCTGTAGTGACTCCAGTCCTCAGGTTCTAAAGGCAATGTCATTAGTGACCGGACGACTCCATAAATAATGATTGCTTCAAGGATAATCCTAAAATATGAGCACAAAAATGCAACGCCATTAAAGTATAATTCAGTACACGATTTCCTCTGTACAGTAATCATCTTAAAACAAGTTTGATCTATTAAACAGTAATCAATGTCATTTAAATTATAGGATCTCATGTTATATTCACGACTCTTGAAGGGGAAGTCACGTATTTGATATACGGAGATACCTACTACTGGCAGCATATAGGAAGTATCTTTATTGACTGTACTTTGTACGAATAATGAGTCAGAGAGAACCATAATAATTTACTGTAGTAAATATTCAGTAACTATGAAACACTGGTCATAGAAGACAAAGACGGAAGAAAGACCATTCATGGGTCTTTAGAAATAAACGGGTACTTACCTAGTTTTTTAATTCTTTTTTTTTAAACAAAAATTTAATTCTTTTTTTGCTGTGCTTGACATTGCATTGATTACAATATCTAGCTGCCTTATAATTTAATATACTAAATTAGAACTAAAATAAACTAAACTAACGTATACTAAAGTAAATAAGGCGGGTGGCAAAAAAACAAACAAAAAATGAAATTAAAATTAAAAACAACTTGGCATGGATAGCCTGATTTTCTTTCTGAATATCGGTAGCTTGTCGCTGAATATATCGAAGTCAGACGTGTTTAATATAGTATTATTGTACCTACTAGTCGGTAAAATACTCATCGCTAATGCAATCACGTTGAATCCTTTGATAAAGGTTCCCGAAGACAGGCGCGTTGCAATTCTAGTAATAGTTTCTATGAAAACTTCTTGGAAATTGTTCTACTAGAATCACGTCGCACCGTCGCGTCACGAGTGAGAGCCTAAATATGTAGACGTAAACAAAGAATTATAGCTCTAACTACCCACATAACTTACACTATGACAGACATTCTCCTCAAAATTCCCCACACGCTTTTGAAAAAATAATTTTGAGATGTGTGAGAAGTGATATAAAGTTCCCTTCACAAGATGTGTCATGAGATGTAAGTTAGTTAAGTATCCGGCCATCACCGGCTCCACGTGATCGCCAGCCTAACAAATCGAACTCTTTCCGACAGAGGGCGCCCTCGTTACTCAATCTTACTTCCTAGTTTCTTAGCCAATGTGAACGAAACTTGGTAAACGTCACCCTATATCGAAAGGGTGAAACGACGAAGTTTGGCCTATCAGCCTATAAGTTTTGCGGGAATGGAATATTGCGAGCCTTTTTGCATGGATTGATTCGATATTTTTTTATCCTTGTGCTTGTTAAATGGCTACTGAAGCTGAAAATGGATTAGGTTTTTGTACTTTAAAAACGATTTATCAAATAACTTAAGTTAATATGATTAAATATCCAAGAATACACAACCAAATTTCATTTCACGTAGAAAAAACAGATTTCTACGCGGAAACTTGAAAACTAAAAAGAACATTTTATAAACTTTATGATCAAACAAGTTTGACTTTAACAAAAAAACGCATATCTCAATAAAATTAAGATGCAAACGTGTTATGTATTAAGAAGATAACATAATCATGAAGTTCATCCTAATAACCTAGATACAAGATAGTTTACGTAGTTTACACGTAAGTTTCATGCAAAAACACACAGAGCTAACTAATTTGCATACAATTTCACACAAAAAGAGACCTGCTTTTCATTCCGGAAAACTAGGGCCAGTTACGTGGTTACAGCTGCGGACAGCTTTTACTCCACAATACCATCATTATGTACATTAACGTTAATGCATTACGCTTCTGAGTGAAACACGCGATGTACTTCATGTGGCAAGGTAAGTGGGACCGTCTGGCTTTGCCCCGTGGGACACTGCCGGGCCATTCTTATTCAAATAAGTGGGGGCAACGATTTACCCCCGGGAACCGTGACAGTGCAGTGGTTTCCGCAACCCGCTGTACAAATGTTTGAGCTGAATAATAGTCATAAGGCTGGATAGCCTGGCTTTGTAATGATATGATAATAGTGGTTGTGAGATGGCTGGAAAATAGATTTTCTTGTTAGTTGTGATAAAAAATAAAATAAAAATTCTTGTTACTGCTGATCCGATTTCAGTTCAGTTAGCTATGCATGGTCAAAACAAAAAATAGATAATCCAAGGATGCAGTAATTAACAAAATATAAATTGCAATTGATAGTCATTTTAGATCTACAGCTCAATATCGGCTAGTTTTTTGCTCAACCCGGATATCACAGCTTAAGTTCCAACTGGCATAAAAAGATAAAAAAAAGTCTAACTTTTCTCATTTCATTGTTTGCGCCATTAGTAAACATTAGGTCCTAATAGAGGTTTTGCACATGCAAATACTTTAACCTACTTTTCCAACCCGCTGTCACATTAACGTATACTTGCTAATTTTAAGCCAAACTTTACGATGTCTCTGTAATATCCTTACTGAGTATGAATTATACAATGTTCTAATATTTCTTGTAATATTTTGGACCTACCAGGAAATAACACTGCTGTATGTTGTATAACTAAACATGCTTCCAACCAATTCATGCTATTATCACATCACGAACAAAATTTAGGAAATAAAGCTAATAATTAATATGAATATGGATCATAAAAACAAATGAACCTATTACGGCACCCATTGTGCTCCATATTACATTATCCTTGGAGGGAGAGGGTTTCATACGAAGATCCTTTCATTGACCGGGGAAATCACGCAATACATGAGAACCTAGCTACGGACAAACAGACATAGAGTAACGACGAAAATTTACATCGGCTCGGTTTAATGTCGCGAGGCAATCTCATTCTGGGGAGGAAACGGGGCAACACTCGACCACTGAACCCTGATCCCGCTAAATATTATACAAAATAGCTGATGAGGCTCATGCAATGATGGTCGCCATGATCAGTTACGATGATACCCGCGATATGGCTACAGAGACAAATGCATATCTCGAAAGCGGTTTCTATGCTTATATCTGTAGTAAGTTTTTCTTGTAACTCTTTTCCATTTTCTGCGGACAGTTAATATTGTCTATTATTTTTTTACGACACTTTTCGTATGACTATAATCATAAAATGTGTTTGTTTTATTATTGTGCGGTGCCCAATAAAAATTGTAAATAATATTGCACTGAAGAATAAAATACTTTTCTTTATAGAACTATAAGTAATAAAACCAGCAAATTATTTCACTTTTCCAGCGGTTTGAATACGAACCTCATTTTAAATTATATTTTCACTGAAATATGTTGTAATTTTATTTTCATATTTAACAAAGGTAAATCAGCGAACTTTTATTTTTACTACCGAGCCACGATAACTCAAATTCTCTTATTTCCCCTAAACAATATTTTTGATGTCATATCATAAAGAAAATTGAAGCAATAAACCAGTCTCGTTTTATGCGAACAACTGTATCTGTACAGAAATTAAACGCGTATTTCAGGAATTTTCTTTTCAAGTGACCACTTTACAAATAAATACCTAACAATGACAATTGCCAAGGTATTAAATAACTTCAAGTTGAACACAATTCGTAAAGAAAATTAACTTCTGAAAGCATTTCCAACAAAATCACACCTAAATCACCTATTTTCCTTAGTCATTATCCTAATTATTTAAGAGGCCTTCCACTCTATGAAGCATAAATATCTTAAGTTACGTCTATTTTCGGTGAAGTTTTTATAACAAAATGCCACTCAGTGAAGTGATTCAAAGCCACGTAATTGTGCTGTTGGGGCAAAAAGTCCTAATTCTCCCCTCGCAATTCTATTTAGGTGACAACGAAGTAAAAACTGGGAAATTTATAACAGTCACGTAAGTATAATGTTGCCACAATTTTTTAATTAAAATGGTTTTGATTTTTGTCTCGTTTTTGCGTTTTTGTTTTTGTTCTCATTCTCAATTAAAGAAACTTCTGACCAATGTATTTTTTCTTTAAATGTTATGTACGCCTTTTGTATATACATTAGCAGTCATACCTTTCATACTTTTGTAAACCAATGTTGAACGTATATGCTTTTGGTGTTCTTTAATAAATAAATAAATTAACCGATATTATTTGGTTTTTAACTAATTTTCCAGTACATTCTAGTACTTAAACATTCTACTAAAGTTAACTAGTAAGAACTGTGTAACATTGTAGATAACAAAGTTCTGACAGCATCTGTTTGCATGAGAAACCGCAACTAAGAAAACTACTGAAGCGATTTTAATGCATCGTCCCACAACAACAGCTCGAATAGACTTGACCAAAGAGGTAAAAGCAAAGTAGGAACTACATATACATACTATTGCTTTTGAAATCAGTGAAAATGTGTTTACCATTTACCCTTTATAAAGGTACGAAGAGTTATAGCAAGTGATGGCATAACACCATCGTGGACTTCAATAACTTAACTTGGATTCAAAGGCTTTTCTTCCGTACAAATAACGTATTCAACACATTCCGGAAGCAAAGGTTATATGCTCACAAAATAACATTAAGCAAATTACCGTTATTTGCAAATATTTTATTTACCATTGAATTCTATTCATATGAGTTATTACGTAAAATAACTTCTTAAATATGTTCGTAAGATTATATAATTTACAAAAGCAATTTTTTCAAAACATCAATCAGTATGTACTTATGAAGGTAAATTATGCAAAATATATGCAGTATTAATAGTTATATGCAATCATTATTGACCTTGTTATTGAGAAGTAATATGATATGCTCGTTATAGAACGCGATGGCGATAAAACAACAAAGAATACCTTTATAAACATACATTTTACTTTACATACCTACCTAATGTTATTATTATTATTATATGTTATTATTTTATCGTGCTTTTGTATGTTATGCTGTGTCTTTTGTGTGCACCAAATAAATGATTTATCTATCTAATGAGGCGTAATAAATGGTTATACAGTAAATCTAGCATAATATTAGTACATAAAGCGAAACTTATTCAACTAATAACATTAATTCCGGAAAACCTTGAATCGCTTTCCCAGCGATCGCATTGCAGAAATGTATAAAAATATGATAGCAATCTTTACACTCAATAATTTAAAACTGCATGAGATCGACACTTCTCGCATTTGCTGGGAATTCTGCATTTTATGAGAGAAAGTTAGAGCCATAATAAGAATATGCATATATCTATATTATAGCGTCACAATATGGTGTCATCTTAGCACTTTCGTAGCGTTGACGAAAGACAATTAAAAAAGAAGAAATCAAATAGCTAAGTAAGTAGGTAGGTAACTACATTTGGCGATGTATTTTTATGAGTAAATAAATTTAAAAAAGTTATTAATATTTTTAAAAGGTTTTCGTCTGGAAATTTGTGGCATCCTACACAAAATATTGAAAACGTAAGTAATAATAGTTGTGAAACTTAAAACATTATGATCTCAGGAAATTAACTAAAGCTAAAAGATCGTTTACTTTAGCAATATATATAACAATATTTTAAATTAATTTACCTACAGATCTTAATGGATCCGAATGATGTAATGAGGAGATATCTCAATTACTTTACCTAAAGTTATTCCGGATAGAAACAAAAATAATATGACTTACATAACTAACATAATTAATTTGCTGTTCATTTCAAAATATTGCAACACTGACCCGGTTATGCTATTTAAGAATAATTTTAATAATACAGATTAAAATAATATGATTTAATAAACGAGATAGTAGTTATTAAATTCCTCGGACGTAGAGCGTAGATGTAACACAGAAACTGGTTTCTATGTTTAATTTTTTTTTTGTTTATCGCTCTTATTATCGACGATTTGTCAGTGAACAAGGCTTTCGCCGTAAAAGTTGAATCGTACATTAATTAAATCAATTGAAACCATTAACGATATTCGTTGTCATTTTTCTTTGATGACGTTAAGTTAGATACTTACTTACTTACTTTTTATTTTGTTTCGTACTTTTAACATACAAGACGGTATTCAATTTCTTTTGATGATTTTTTAATATTGTTGCGATGTGAAAGATTCCTATTTAATTCAAGTCATGCTTTTGAGATAACCATAAACGTTCTTATTCACAATAGCTGTGATTTCTAAATAGGTATCTATGTAGATGTAAAACTTTCTACATGATTGTTAATAGATATTCAAATAAACAACGATGTATTCGAGTCAATCAGTGTTATTTATTGCTTTTTTTTAAGATTTATTTCCTCACATAAGCCTGCGTTGGAATTGCAAATTAAATGGAGTCCTTAATGAAGATCTAGAAAATATTCATGAGATATTAATTTACGGCTGTCGTATAAAGTTCTAGAAAACTTAACCGGATGATCTGTTGAGAAAATTAACATTCTTCTTGGATTTTGACATTGGGTACGGAAATAACTTAGAAATTACCTATATCTACCTACTTGTTTTCATCGACTGAGGGCGGATTCGACCAAACAGGAATAAATTTTATCCACGGAATAAGCCTTCTCTTCCGAATAAATTTTGAATTTTTGACAGTTTCTCCATACGAAAGCTGTCAGAAGTAAATTTTATTCCGCGGATAAAATCTATTACTATTTGGTCGAATCCACCTTAAGTATGATAACTTCACTTTTCATAAATATGTGAATATCTATTAGAATCGAGATTTTTCTAAAATTAGGTATAGGTGTGATTATGTATTTATTATTTCTGTCAAATATATACGGCATCGGATTTAAATTTCGCGTTTTTGTAACCCAAGTCAAATGGTATTCGACAAACAAAATAATAAGCTTTTAATTGACCGATTTCTATTGTAAGTAGTTACACAACGAAAAAAACCCAACCAACCAGTTCCTACTAGTGTTTTTTCATGGACCACAAATATTTATTTGTTTACCGGTCAGGCACCACAATATTGGCGCGGGCTTGCGGGCGGTGAGCAATGGGTAGCTCGCCCCCGATAAGGACCAGGCCCGGGTCGACGGCGCGTTGTGTTCCACGCGCGCCTCAAAGAGATGTCAGCACCAATGGCGGGGCCCACTAGGGCCGATGCCTGCTGGGGTTGCGGGAAAGTCCGAAAGGGATACCGTGGCCCCTGGCAACACAGGCAACTGAAGGAACACGGGTGGGTTTTATTTAAATAATTTCCCACCCAAAAAAAAAAAAAAAAAAAGGCACCACAATATTAATCTAAGATCCTAGAGAAACGGTATCGACGCCTACGATTTTCAAACAAAAATTCTAATAGGAATCCTGTCACATTACCATAACTTTTGCCCAAACTGGTGCTATAAAAACTAAGTCCAACAAAGCTTCGAAACGAAAGTCGACACATGTATCTAAGGAATGCGATAAATATACATATTTATACAATAAAACGTGATGGAGAAATCGAGTCGTACTCGCTTCTCGCTTCGCTTGACCGTTTGACCTTGACATTTAGGCAGGTGTGAGATGCCCTGGTCAATGAATTTAATTAAGTGGTATTTTAAGCTTTAATTTTTTACTCAGTAACACGATGGCAGTTTAACTATGGTTAGCGACCGTGAAGAGTAATTACGTCTAATGTGTAATCAGTCGTTAGGATACAATGTTGGTTTGTATGAAAAAGCTTTTCAATTAAAATTGTTATGGTATTAAATAATATTGCGTAATTTTATTGGATGGGTTTTTAATTTAATTTAAAATTATTATTTCTTATCTTAAAGAAAAGTTCGAAACCAAAATCAATTCTGCCTAAAACTTAATCAATTTTGTTTATGGTAAACACGTTAAACAAACTTGGTTACCTTTCCCTCTTAAATTGATTTCGATTTTCAGGACTGAGTTGTACAACTCAATCGATTATAAAAGAAAAATAAAGTAGGTAGTATCCCTAATGAAAGAAAAAAATAGATTAATATTTTACAAACAAATAGAATTTTCTAAAAGTTCAGTAAGTTGAATTATTTTTGTAACGTCTAAAGTAAATATTTGACAAGAGTATTCCTTACCTTGTAGATGCCATCGACAAGTTTTGTCAACTCCTCCGTCTCCATGGCGAAAGATTTTCAATAAACCAATTCCGCGAACAGTTGTGACTACACGAGAAACTTCATCGGGATAACAACAACGTACGAACAAAGTTCAATTTTAACACTGTACACACAAAATTCACATTTCAATGTACACCCACATCGGTATATTTCCCTTTCGGTTGTCGAATCACTCAAGCAAACAAACTCACTTTCGAACACATCTGAAACAAAAGAAAACAACAATTAACTTTCAATGTTCTTATTAAAAACAACAAAACTTTGTATAACCTACTCTAATTTCAAATTAATATCACGTTATTAAAAAAAAAAACTGACATTCGCAATTAAAAAAAAGTAATATAAATGTCAAAATGTGTTTTTTTATGCACCTGTCCGAGATAAGTTCAGCTGTCGAGCCGAGGCGTGCGTCGTACTCGAGGCTCGCCAGTAGAGTCACCTATCGCCTTCACCGGTAGGTATCTCATGAATGCCGATATTTAGAAACACGAAGTAAACGGACTGGTAGTAAGATCAGTATGGGCCCGATGTCTAAACCTCTCGCTGTGTTTACCGTAACGCAGCTTGTTTAGAAACTACGTACATTTGTTGGGTCATTTCGAAATGCTTAGTTCAATGATCTTTCAATGTTGTTTATCATCTACCTATGTGTTAATCTTACCTACATATTACATCCCATTTAGATATTACCATTGAGATAAAGTTATAATATGTGTACTAGGCAATAATCATAATTATTTTAGATTTATCTTTGATCGCATAAGTAGGTAATACGAAAAATAAATAACCTAGAAGGTAGACAGGTGGATAAGAAGTTCGTGACAAAAAATGTTAATAGTAACTATTATGAAATGTTCTCAATGCCAGAGCAGCATAATTAAATGCCTACATGCAATTTGCGTGGCAGGTATTACTCACTCATACATAATACGAATACAATGGACGACAACTTTCATTTTTGATTACGCCCACAGCTACCGAAAATATTCAATTCCGTCAAAAAAATGCATATAAAAGAGACCAGTTTTCATCAATAGGCGTGCCGCAAACTTTTACTTTCTAGATTTATACGCATTTTATGCAGATAAAGCATTAATTAAGCACGTTATCAAAACGTCAAAGCAAATGAAAGATTTTGATATGATTAGCATAATTGCGCAACGTGAGAGCTTATGCACTCCGTCGTTAATCGTATGCAAGAGTCGTCTCGTCGTCGCTTGGGATCGTGTAATTAAATATAAATTTATTGAAAACAAGCCAACCACCTTCCATGCCTCTAACGTTGTTGGTCAAGTGTTCAAACCTGCTTTTCGTTTGTTTAAAACCAACATTCCATTCATCCGCTTTGCATCTGACCTCTTTGATCCTTAAGATTATTATAAACGTTACGATCGTTTATAAAATATGAAGTACTAGAATATTTTCCAGCACTTCATGTTTTAATACTGAACATAAAATATTGGATACAACTTAACTCGTTGCATAAACTCCGCGTACATATTCAACTGTAATCCAACTCTCGGGAACTTTATCGCGATGAAATCATAATCAGCTGGAGCTTTAACGTCACAAATTTTAGCGACATTGAAAGAAAGAAAAATGTTATTCAGCGACTTCACGAGCGAGCGAGCTCCTAAGGAAAAAGGTCTCAAACTATGTGAAAGTTTTTTTTCGCGTCACATGCCGAGGGAAAATATAAAACACAATTTCTGAGCGGATCCGTAACTTCATTTTGAACAAGAGAGATTTGCGCCCGCCCTCGCACTCCGCCACCCTTGCATATGCAACCGGGAAACTGCGAGCTTGCCACTTTTCTTTCTTTTCCCGTATCCCTGAGGCGCGACGGAGCATGTGTGCAACGGGTGCTTATTTCAGTTGGAACTTGTTTAGTCCGTATTGGACTTGTTGTATCCGGATTTGGGAGTTAGAAACCTCGTAAGTAAGGACACAACACTTTGTACGAAATCAGTTAAGATCCCCAAAGTCGGTCCGAGTTTCGGATTGCAAAGGTGGGTTACATTTTTAGGGTTAAACTGTAAGTCGTGCTGATCTTTATGTGAGTTTTAAAGGAAATCTTTGGAGGAATAATGTGATGGCGATGTATTCTGGTGCCAAGACAAGTGTGGGTAGGTCGCGGGGTGGGGAGCCGCCGAGTTAGCACAAATGGTTCGCAGGCGACGACGCTCGCGTTCTGCTGACGAACCTTGTTATCGTGAATATAATGTGGAACTGCACGCTGCAGCTGAATATTCATGTTCGAATTCTTGTCTGAATTTACAGAACTTGTAGACACATTGAATGTCTTGTATTACAACTATGTTTGAACTGAGACAGTTTGCAACCCCTAAGGGATATCACAATTCAATTAGAGAGGTAGTAGTATTTTCTACGATAGCTAGACGTCTCGGTATGTTGTTCTTGGCACTGGTTATACATATTTAGTTCTTGTGTAGACACCTGATACGTTTCTCAGGATGTTGAAAGAAAACTCATAATTATGCGTTTAGATATTATCAGGCCCTTTGAATAATACATGTATTTCTGTATCCTGTACAATGTTGTGGCACCAAAGTAGAAATTGAATCCATGAATAAATTAATGAACGTTTTTTTAATAAGATTGTGCGTGTGATCATAAGTGAAACGCACATTATCTGCCATCAGTAATCTTAGCACAATATTATTTTATTGTCCAGAATAAGTATTCTGATATTAATATCGTTCTTAGCTACCTGTCATATCTCACACTCCATCAAAAAAGGAATCTTTCGGAAAAAGCAATATCCATGTCCGGTGTCGTGATAGTGTATGAAATCATTCGTCTGTCAACTACACATGTGCACCAAGTAATGAGATTCCCATTCACTCCTGGGAAATTTCCCATAATGTGCCGTGCGTTTGACGTTGGACTGACACGACTCATTCGTTCGTTCAATCATTCACGACCTTTGTCTCCGAACAAATTATTGTTAAGTGGGTAATTAAATTATATTCAGGGTGATTTTTTTTCCCTCCGTGTCGCTTCTTAATTAGAGATTGAAGTTAAAAGCGGTAATTCTGAAAGTAACGTCGCAAATACGTGTCAAATATTTCGCTGTTCCGATTAATTTGGCAATATTACTTTATAGAAATATGAAATATCGCTAACTAGTCGATACTAAAATATTTATTATAAAATGCAATAATTAATATCATAACAAAATAAAATATATTTGAAAACTTTCCAAATGCCCGTTACAACGTCTAATTCTGTGTTATTAATTGCAATTGATATGAATATTTTAGGTCACTAGTTAGCGATATTACATATTTTCTTAAAGTAATATTAACAAATTAATAAAAACATTTAAATATTTGACAGCTATTTGTGACGTTGCCAACTTTTATAATGCACGCTCTTATGGAAATTGCCCGTGGGAAGATCGATGACTACAACTTCAATATTTACCTACTTGTTTTGCTGACAGTAAGTAGGGTTGTACTTATAATTATGATGTTCAATGTATTTATTTATATAAACAATAACATGTTCTGTTAAAAATGAATAACCGCATAGAATAATAAAAAGTGACCACGAAATATTATTTCATACAATAACAATAATTAATAACATATCTCTAATAGCCAGTTTACCTTACATCCTTCTTAGTTACCGCATGTTAACAGTTCAACTATTACCTACTGTTCCGACACCTAATCGTTGTTTCCAATTATACAATAAATACGCACATCCATAAAGAGTTGCAATCAGTGATACCTGTAATTAAATCTTTGTAGGTATTATTAATTGCAAAGAGCTCTTGCTTGAAATAATAAGAACTTTCTTTAATGGAAGAAAAACACATTTAACAATCTGATTTCGTACGAAAATTGCTACAGCAGTTAGCAACTGTGACGTAGCTAATCTCTAAGAGGAAGACGATAGCGTTCCAGGATACAAGAGAAAGATCAAGAGGAATAAAAAATAAATCAAAATTATATATTAAAAATAATTGGAATTGAACTAGTCATCCATTTCCATTCGCTTGGATTTGGCAGCTGAAATAGCAAGCGGCGGAGTATATAACAAGATTAAGCCCTGAAGATGCTGAAGTGCGTCTAAAGACAGGTCACCGGATGAGCGTAAAGCATTTTTTTTTAAATTAACAAACACCATCGACCACTTTCATAGATTAAAGTGTCTGGACCGTACTAAAAGCCATGGGGAGGGTGAGTGTATAAAATACGGAAAGTTGATGAAAAAGATTTAAGTTAATGTTTTTTGTTTTTGTATTATTTTTTTGGAATTTCGAATACTGTTCCTGAAGGCCTGCCCACGAAGTGACATTCTATCAGCGAAAACGATTAAAGAAAAGTCAAAAATGTATTAGATTGACATAATAGCAACCGAAAACCTTATGTCAATCATGTTGAAAGTCGTTGTAGAAATACCTTACCTATATGATTGGTAACTACAAAAAAAAACAAAAAAAACTACAATATTTTATACAGAGTAGCTCCATCTTTTATCATTATTATAGTCATACATTTAGGTAATACGTTCTTACCGTACTTCATCTTCTGCAGTAAAAGGGTACTGTTAGTGACACTATCATAGGACGGGGTCATAAGTCATATCCCGTAATTGAAAATACGAGCTGCTGCCGTTTAATACTGAAGAAATTGTCATCTGTGGTGTAAGCGCTTTGGACTCTTTTTGGTTGTGATCAAAGGTCCCTAGGTTTGTGGGAATATAAGGATGGTTCTTCTGAAAACCTTGAAATGTTAAGAAATTCATTACCTAAAGTTAACAGAGCAAAGTTTTAAAACTCAAAACCGATATCGTTAAGCTGAAACCCTGAAAAGATGGTTATTTTTAGTGTATTTTTCAGTAACCTCAGTCCGCGTAGTCTATCGTGGTTGTGGCGAGAAAAACCTTATTTAAAAAAACTTGACATTTGCCAGAATTAGGTATAGCAAAAAAAAAACATATGAAAAAACAAACAACCTTTTCTTCAACGAGTCACATTAATAAGTTATTATTTGTATATTAATATAATTTCATATTTGTGATAGTCAGTAAAAAATAACATAACAACATCATAACACACGTTTACCATGAATCAAAAGCTATGGCCTGTTACGGCACGGCATTTAGCCGGTGTTAAATATCCCATAAAGAACGGCATACGTCTTTATACACGGTTTAACACTTTATTACACCGTGCTTCGTGAACTTACGCCGTAGTAAAAGTTGAACGGTTAAGTTATTTTAGGAGAATTTCGCCAGGAGACTGAATACTGTCGTTTGCTCTATCACTACCATAATGTTTAACGAACACGTGTGAAATTGGTTGGAGTTTTGTGGTTTTAAGCAAATTCTCGTTAATTTAAGATTTGCTGAGAAAACTACCATGCTTAACAGATTTTAATGGTCTATGCTTTGTAAAAGATTAAATTGTTACCAAATAAATCAGTATCGCAAAACCTCACGTCAAAATTCCCCGAAGGGGTCAAGCGAAAGGGGCATAGTGGGACAAGCCTAATCCCAGTAACCGAGCACGCTCAGCAGACCACTAGATCTACAAGGTAAGTAATGCCAGTATCTAAATGTAGCGTCACCTATCAACACACCCTAAAATAGTGATGAGATGACGAATAGGTACATTCGAAAATAGACACACAGGCTGTTTTAATTAAGAACAATATAGTTCCCGTTAATGAATGCCGTTAGACCAGAACTAATCACTGAACTTCGCGACATTCAATACATTATTAATCGCCACGTTCGTGTATAAAGCAAAAGTCTAGAACACTGGAAGTGACGGTGCTATAGAACCTACGTTCTAGCTAGGTGTATGTTGCTGAATAGCACCGTATGCGGTAGCCCCCGCGGGCCGAGTGCGTTTGACATCTCGCTATATTGAATAATATTTCCATATAATGACTAAAGTTCATACGTTATTTGAAAACTGCAATGGGGTGTACTGGATACGTCATGACCACGCTGAAAATGTGTATTGTTTAATATTTCATATTTTGTGCGTAGATATGGATAGGTCATGGATTTTATGCTTTTGGTTCTTTTCTATCAGGATCTTTGCCATTGCTTAGAATTATGGCTTTCTAAGTGATGGGACCTGCGTTGCAACCGTATCCTCTTCAGCAATAACTACATACTTATAACACCGAAGGAATGGTCTTAAGATTAAAGAAAAAACAAGAGACTGTCTGGGTGTTCGAAAACACTAGGTAAGGACACTATCTACATAACACGACTCAAAATATTTTACTACATTTTAAAGACAAGACAAATTGAAAAAGAGTGACACCAGTCCTAGTAACAGTCAGGATCAATCACTTCAAAGAGGGAGACGACGTTAAATACTCTTGTCTAATCGCGACTTTACGGAACCAAGCCACCGATAAATTTTACTTAATTAAATCCAATTAATACTTCGACAAATTAGCATCACTGCCGATTGTAGCGTATCTATCAGTTCGGCACAGCGTAAAAATAACATTTAAGCGTACACGATCATGGATTAGTATCGGTCAGTGATCGCAAACTTAAAATGTTGGTGTCATCGTTTTAGTGAACAAACAAACTTTAATTGGAAATACACGCACAAATTAGAAATATAAAAAAATCCAATAATTTCATATCAAAAGTGTTTAAAATAAAAGTTTATTTTTCGCGTTTTCACTGTCTGTCAACTTTCGTTTACTGATTATTTAAACATTTTCTTTTTGAGAGAGTAAAAGATAAGTCTTTTATATTTTCCAATGTTGCGTTTTTAATGTTTTCCGCAAGATGGGCGTTCCATTGTAGTATTGTATAGAATGATAGTCTATACAAATTTTAGGCGCTATTATTCGTGTGACAACAAAGCATATCATTGTGTTGGAACCAGTAGTCGATACATCTCTAGTTTTGAGGAAGCTCCCAGGAAACACATATACCTACTTTACGACTTCTCCCATTGCTGTTCGGTATTGTATCCATTTGAAATGATTCTTTTATGTAAATAAATAATATAAAGAGGTATAAAACGGGTGTATCTATCCGTAACTAACAGAATTAATCAAACGAATTATACAGTTACGTAGGCGTCAGAACTCAGAGCATTCTTCAGGATATTCTATATTGAATTTAAGGTTTAGAAATTGGCAAAATGTTCACATTCATTTCGCGGTTTGGAAATTGGAATTTTCGCGTTTATACGCAATAGAGCCCAAAGCGGCAGATCATGAAAAACATGTATAAACATTTTTTACACGATGCTAGGGTTAATACTGTTCGACGGCACATCGCCCCTCGATGCGATGCGATTGTTCAATTGGCGAGAAATTGCGACGCGACTAAGCTTGCGGAAAATTGGCGATATCGTTAATATTCACCCGAAACCGGCGGTTCACGTGGCGACTACAAATAACGAGCCGACAGCCCCCATAGATTTATGCTCTGTCGTTTTAAGTGATATATAGGTCTCAACCCGCCCGGCCCGTCGATCTACCGAAGAATATCTCAAGTAACTGTTTACTGCCACCATCCGTCTCTATACCTCCTAAGTTGGCTACCGATCTCCTGAATAAGTTGCGAAAAAAGACCGCGGAATGTCCCAGTTAAATAAGAACTTAGCACACGCGTGTTAATAAAGCGGTAATGTAATCGAAAGGCTATTTCAACGCCGTCGCCGTCTAAAAGAAATATAGCAGGCATTCAGGTGGGGTCCATAAAATATACGATATCTTGACAGCGCCCGAAGAGTCTCAGGTAAGTCTAAGTAACTTTTTCCGGGCGTTAAGCCGTTCGCCTGAGGAAATTGGTGACAAAAATATTCCGGTCATGTAGGAGCCCCTTGTTAGCGCGCCCCAAAAATACAAGAAAATTCCCCCTCCTGACATGGCTTGTTTCTTAAGATGACTCGTTGGTCTCTAAGTTTTTATGACGAAGACAAAAATGGCTGAACTCTTAAATTTTATGTCAATAGATGCAGCTGCGTGCGTGTACGGTATCTTTATACCCCCATGAAAGTAAGTAATGTTTACTTAAGGCGCGGTTTCGACGACATCTCCGGTGTATATAACACTTTCAAAATTTTATGCTTGTTAACCTCATCTTCGTGTATCGAGGAGATTGAGCTGTGTTCGCCTAAAATGTCAACATCGCACGCTACACTCAATTGAGAATTAAAAATATTTTGTAACCGAACGGTTTTTGAAAATAAACCTTTAAAACTTTGTAACTTTAGTTGCATAACCCAATTCAGTATAAGCCGAGCATACATGCGACGGCTGGTTTAATGTAATTGCCTCTCTTTTAGAAAAAAGTTTGTCAACGATTTTTCATAAACATGAAAACGTCGGTTATAACGCGTGTCCGGATCAGCCCTAGGCTTTCACTGGATCCGGCTTCATAGCTGTTATAATAAAGTGTTTTTTATGTTTCTTTATCTTTGTCTGGGTTTCCGTAACGAATGTTTATTGCTGGTATCGCACACGCGTCAGCGGATTCCCAAAAAAAAATAAAGCGCGATATACGAGTGTACTGACCCTGTGTAAACATGTTACACGAACGCCTGTACTTTTCGCTTTTAGCTGCGAGTATGATATAAACCGCGCAAAGTGAGGTTAGGCACGCACCAAGCACATTACGCGTAACCTAGCGACAATCATGGTTTTGTGAAATAAGTTCTCAGCTCTCAATTTGTGTCCGTAATTCCGTATGTCTTGCTTTATCGCCAGTTTGCGATTTCTAAGTCAATTATTTCTAGTTTCCCGTTATGTTGATAGCTAAAACGAGAATATCGCCGGAGGCTGGGACATTGCATTAATCCCTGCTGCAGAGTAAGGGCTGCCTATTACTTTTTATTGCGCAACGCTGCCCACTGATCCGATCTTTAATCAACCCTTCGTCTTTATTAGCTCAGAGGAGTTGCATGTCCGTTTCTACTAACATTACAAGAAAAATAAAACAATGTAATTTATTGTAATTTCTAAGAATGTTAGTTAATACTGAATACTAGACAAACTACAACATAAAACAAAGAAGTGTAAAACGGAAGTAATAAATATTGCCCGTTAAATACCCGCTAAGCTTACAAAAGGAAATGTATTACGGAAAATCAAGAGTATCAAGCTAGTTAATTGCGCGAGAAACTTGCTCACAAGTAGCTGAAGTTCGTGTTACTGAAGAGTATCATTGGGAAGAACGTTTTTCCTCATTAGGAGCTCAGTGGCAATAACAGCGCCTAACGAACGATGCAGTGCTACAACAAAAATTCCAAGTACCAAATAAGTACCTTATCGCGCAGTTTTCAACTTACTTTATTTCTCTTTTTTGTAAATACAGACGAACTTTGAGATGTATCTCGTTTATTTTTTATTTGTTGGTACTTTCATTCGTTAATAAAGTTATGCATTAATATATTTTTGTCGCTCATCTATTTGTGACTCAAAGTAACGTATGGTAGGAGCGTGTTAAGTTAGAGGATTAACATAGAATTTTGCATGTATGTGCGCATTATATTACGACAGGCACAGGCTGGTAGCTGCTATATTTTAAGTAAAACAAAAAATAAAATCTTCAAAGTCAGACGTCTTCTATACTTTATTTACAAGATAATAATACCAAAACAGTTACTCAATGTTGTTTATTTACGAAAATATAAAGCAAGGTTAGCGAGATCAATTTCGAAAATAAAATAACATTTGAAACAACATGAAGCGAATAAATTCAATCAAAGTAAAATCGAATTATGCTAGGTACATTTTATTTGAGATTGATATTGATATGTGCGTTGCAAAAATATTCAATTTATCTGCTACTGGAATCGAATTTATTGCTTTTTTGGCACTAAATGTTCTCCCAGTATAATAATATCAGAATCAAATAACAGCAGTCAAAGCAAATAAAAGCTTTAATACGAAGTTCAATACATAGATAGGTATCTAAATAGTTTTGTTTTGGCTCGCTTCTGGCCACTATCACACCTGCACGCATAGTATGACCACCGTAGAAACTTCTCCCGTAGACAAAATCGACAAAATCGACAAAATCGATGGTGTACAAGTACTTATCTAGAAGAACCTTAATACTTAGAATCACCCCGTAGGTTAAAACTACCAGGAAACAAAGAATACGTCAGAGAGTTTTATTCCTTACAAATTGAGCACACCTACGCAGAAAAGCACTAAAACCTAAAAGAAATAAACCCAGCAAGAGACGCACTTACGAAACACATAAACACCTACGCCCATCTATGAAATCAACACCAATAAACACTCATCAACAGCCCACAAATTTGTGTGCGATCAAACCAATAAACGGCTTATAATATGGTCACAATTGAGCAGTACAAAGGCGCACAAAAACGCCAGTATTTACCGGCCAGTTAAATACAACGTTTATATCCATTAAGGGTACTTCCGACACGTAACTGGTAATCATATTCCGGGCAGGCACAGCATAAATCATGGGAGGATAACCGGGGGGCAAAAAACAAGGCTGGACACGCACGCCCTAACCACTGTTTATTGTAGGTTCTACATTCACTTTATTGTTCAACATATCTGATGTGGATTAAGGCGCTGGTTCGTATTTTTAGGGCCTGTTTTATTGCGTCAACGCGATCCGACAAATAAGTAGGGACGATTTTGTGTTTCAACAGACATGTTAGTCAAATCACCGTCCATCAAACGTTTTTTTGACGTTTTTTATAGTGTGCACACCCCTTAATGTAAATTGGGCAGCATAACAACACTAGGTTTAAAAAAAACTTCATCTGAATATTTCAAGCTATTTTAATTAAATGCCTTATTCATTTTCACCCAAATTTTAATAAAGTACTGTTGTTTTTTATTTTTTTCTTCTGAATAAAGCGGTTTTTAAGTCTAGACGGTACACGGCCGGACTTTTAAGAATCGTAAATTTTTAGTGGCTAGTCACTTTATATTTTGAATGAAATTATACAATTTGCATAATCATCTGAGAGTGAAAAGAAAATATGGGAAGTAACTCAGTAAGTCAGTATGGCATTTATTATTCTATAGCAGTCAAAGATGTCGTTTGAGGGTAATTTGTTTGCACAGGTCAAGAATTTTATTTTATTTTATTTTATTTACTTAACCATTGGTTCCCTAAAAACTCTTAAAACAACTCATTGAATTAAATTAAATGAGTGTGGGAGTGAGTGGTGTGTGTTTGAGTGTGTTTGTACTAGTTATACGTACAATTATTATAGGTTTAAACCTATAATTATACAGACAAGTTATCCCTATATAACTATAATAACTTGTCTGTGCTGTCAAACACTAGGTACTAATATCTACCCAAAGCGAGTGACTTCTACTATAATTGAATTCAATCAGCGGACTATATGATTAAATTAATTCCTGCTACAGCTTTTTTCAAACCAACAAGTCATAATAACGTGAATGGATTATGTGCACCCGCAAAATACAAAAAAAATCACGGCCACATGACAGAAATTTTCGTTACACCCGAATTGCAGTTCAAAACTCGTAAAATTTCGGTGGTCGCATTTTAGTGTTAAATAAAATTATGTCAAGCTTTACGACCCGAAGTGTTAGCTTACTTTTATATTAACCATTCCGTATATTTTTCGTTTACTTGAAACTTTAGAGACTTTAAAATATAAATAGCAAATGAACTGAGAAAATGTGAGAGTATTTTTGCCTAAAAGATTTTATAAATTGAAAAGGAGGTTGTAACTATTACTGTATAGGAGAAATGAATGGCGCTATTTTTGGAATATGATAAAGTAAAAAAACCGTATTTATAAATCTTCGTCCCAGATCTTATTATTTACATAAACATATATTTTGTCTAGATTGGCGCTCTTTGTTTGTTGTCCAAAGCAAACACTAGCACGAACAAATAACTAAAGTAAGCAGATGCACCTACTTTAACATAAAAACCGCAAAGCTGCAAAGAAAAAACAGCATAATATAGACTTCAAACTTACACCTACGTTACCAAGAAATCATGTAACTTAGCTAAAGAAACGCGAAGTTATTTTAGCATAACAAGCAATTGCTCTTTAAGTTCAACAAATAGAAAGGCTGAGTACATATTATTTAGTCGTTAGTGCTGTTACGAGAGCTAAAACATTACCTTACGATACACTGGAACTAAAAGCAAGATTACTTTTGTATCCGTCGGTACTCTGGTAATAGTCACTCGGTAAGTTAGGGTTGATTCTTAGTCACTAAAGTGCCTATGAACATTACATAACATCACGCCTGTTTTTCCTGAAGGGTTAGACAGAGGTGCACATAGTAGCACCCACATTTCGCCAGTTTTATTTAAGTCCCATGTAATAGAGCGTAAGCCTATTGCCATCAATCGGGCTCAAATTCAGACTCCAGGCTGCTACTGAGAAATTCCTGATTGAAAAACCCAATAATACTTTGCTTGACCTGGGAATCGAAAACAGGACCTTATGCTCTGCAATAGCGAAGGCAGTAAGTAAGTACTTATTTATGGTAGTATTTTTAACTATCCTGCAAAACAGATGAATTTATTTAATATTTTTTTAATTTAATTAACTTATAACTTACTTAAATCGTGATAAGTAGGTACTGCGACATGACTGCGTATAATTAGGTGCAGAAACCGTAGTTTAAAAGTTATGAATTGCGACTTAAAAATAAAACAGAGTAACATTGAATATGTTCGCTGGATACGTTACACTGTCGTTTCGACACGTTTTGCAATGTTTTATTACTCTGCTAACGAAGAATTGCAACGCTAATTATGTTATTGCTCGCCAAATAAAAGAGCCAACGTTAATTATATACTTGTAAGTAATTTTGTAAGAATAAATTACATACGAGATCTGAATTGATTTCTAAATGAAATCTACTTACGCTATTTGCAATCATGTGAATTAAATTAATGTTATTAACACGTATTACAACATAAATAGCTAGGAGGTAGGAGGTGCTCCTGGCTCAGTAATAACAGCCGAACGGGTCGATCCATCAGGTTAAGCTACGCTTGCCAGGGTTGGTCAGTGGATGGGTGACCAACTTTACACACCGAGACTCCTCCGTGCTTCGGAAAATAAATTAAGCTGTTGGTCCCGGCTGACATTCGTGGATCTTTGACAGTCGTTACGAAGCCCAAAAGTCTGACAACCAGTCTTAACAAGGGGTATCGCATTACCCAGTTACTGGGTTGTGAAGGTTAGATAAGCACTCGCTCCATGTAAAATACTGGTATTCAGCAGCATCCGGTTAGACTGGAAGCCGACCCTATTATAGTTGGGAAAAGGCTCGGCAGATTGAGTTGACAACATAAATTGTTAGAAAAGTTTTATTTTTAATATTAGGTACCTACCCATTTGCCCAGCACTATGATTTCCCCTGAGTACGTTAACACTTTTACAGTTACGTAAACTTGACTTTAACACTAAAGGGTTCAACCGATCACGATTTAGAAACGATAAATTAGAATTTACTTTCATTAAACCAAACAATAAGCACTTCGATAACAATAAACAAATTAAACTTAATCTTAACAGTAGGTATACCTACCTACCTGCAGCGCTAGAAGAACGCTACCTAATGCGTATTAGAAGATGATAACTTTTATGTATTTATTAAGTTCATCAAATCATCTCGTGTTTATAGCGTACACTTCTAGACAGCTACTTTTGTACTGTCGCCTTTATCAAACAAAAACATAACATTTTTTAATTTAAATATTATTTGCTCGAATGTTCGAATGAAACAATTGAAATTTACCAGCCTGTACGACATAGGGTCGCCTTTCGCATGAAACCTTTACAGTACCTAAGCTTGTCACGGAAATGAAAGTAAACCTTGATGCATGTCAGTTCCAGCTCCTCTATAACATCTCAGTGAGAGTAGGTACAGCAGGGCGCGAACTCTACGCCTGTCTGCTTTCACCACCTGCCCAGTTAAACCGCTTAAAGCTTCGCCCACACTCACGCGACTACGCTATATTGCTGCGTCTAGACGCGACCGCTCCTGTCTCACGTTCAAGCCTGTTAGGCAAGAGGCGTTTTCGGAAGAGATTGTTTATGCAATAAGTGGCTGTCGATGACGACGTGAATGACTGAATGGGTCTTAAAATAAACGCAATAAACTAAATTATAAATTGTATTTTAACTTTAAAGCACTTTAAATAATTAAAGTGAGTGCATTAATGGCTCTATTTGTTTTCTAAATTCTAAGTTATTCCAATTGCTTTAGCACACGAAAAGAACCTGCTTATTTTATTTTTAATGCTGCTTCGGTAAAATTCGATTGTATTTTTTTAAACCTAAAAGCACGTTAAATGAATTATAGATGAGTGAATTAATGGTCTGTTTGTTTTCTAAATTATAATGATTGCCTTAGCACAAGAAAAGCAGCTGCTTATTAATAAATGCTACTTTACTAGGCTGTCTGAAAATCGCGAGTCGCCGTCGCTTTCATTCCGCGACTGTGTGATCGAAACCTTACACTAGAAATGAACGTAGTACGGCGGTATTTTAAAAATATTTTACTATTTCAGTGCTGCAACGAGCTTAACTCGCTGTCTTGCCGTATCGTGCGCGTAATGTATAAAATGAAAAGGTCTGGCCTGGACATTAAATATTGAACTGCATTTTCCTCTGAAAAGTTTTTAAAGTTAAACATGATTTTATTTGATAGACTGGTTGAAAATAGCATTACCTCCATCCGACACAGACATGTTTGAAATGCATACTTAATAACTTTATTTTTCGTGATAAAATCTTCTTCGTTATGTGTCGTTTACTCAGATGTCACACGACAGGACATTTCACACAAAGAAAAATATAAAATTCCATGATTTAAGAGAAGTTTTTTTTAGCTTCCGCTTCACTTAAATCCTGGATAATGCAGGTATCTCATATCGTTAAATACCTAACATGTTTATTTTATTTCTTCAGAAAACTTAGCTAGAAACTTGCAAATAAAAATGATAAGATTTATAATAATACTTCATTTTATGATTCATAATAACTTTATTTTAACTTTGATTACTTGTTTACGTATCGGTACTAAGAATAAGTTAAAGTTTCCTATAAAACTTTGAAGACAACGCGGCAAAGTTCGAAGTGAATGAGAGTGGCTGTAACGTGGCGAGACGTGCGTGTTATGCTAACTTGCCAGGATAATAACCCTGCTAAAGAACTTCACGATAGGCTATGCAATTTTGTAGTACCTGCACCCTAATTGCGTAATACACGATCAATCACAATCTCTCGCATAGACCAACGAGGCAGTCTATTACGCAGGAAGGTTTTTGAAAATTCATTCCCTAAAGGGGTGTAATAAAGATCTTCCAATACAAACTTTCATCCCCATGAAAGTTTGTATTGGAACTTCGTCATTTTTGCTGATTGGAAATCCCACCGGGCATACGGTTTGTAAAACAATAAAAGTTATTAGTAAAAGGTTTGCCTACGGTAAATTTTAAAATGCCACTCGTAAAATATGCACTGTCAGTAATGGCTACCGAACCCTAAAAAAATAAAAGGTGCATTGGACACCTGCTGAATGCAAGATGGTATCAAAAAGTTATACGGAGAAATTAATACAAGGTATGCACAATACGACACTCCTTACAAAAGCAAATGGAGATTTGACATTGTTTTAGATCATCAATGTAGTAATGGATTACTGGGGCGCGACAAACGTGTCAGATCTTCGACACGTCACACATGGAGGCTCTCTACTTGCACTTCATTCATAAAACCAAACTACAACCACATTCATTCAAAAATATTTTGCAAATAACATCAAAAAACTACAATGTTATGTAACCTCACTTTTCCTAACTTGATTCTTGGATAGCCAAATTTCACCAAATGTTCAGTGAGTCCTTGTTACTATATCCTTGAATAGGATTAGATTGAATTAACACCTGGGCCCAGGAAACTATCGAGCCTTTCCCTTCTCCTTTGTAATATGTATTGTTCATAATCCCATTTCCTGACTCATTCTCAGGAATCACTTGAAACAAAACATTGTCATCAACATAAGTTAGACCAATATTAGACTGGGACACCATAGTTTATACTGCCAACAAAATGCATACCTACGGTGGGTCTCTCACACGACGACTGATTGGTTGCGCAACAAATCATAATTTTTTTGGCAGCGCGACCATGTTTGCTACACTGGAACACCATATAATATAGCTCTTAAGGCGGAGGCTGACTTTTAGCGTGTGTTTGTAATGTATCAAGTTTTTGTAAAGCGTTACAGTAGTCAGTGCAGCGAGCCGAGTCGCTCGATGCGAGCGCCGGATCCTCCACTTTACTATCGGCTGGTTAACGGAAATATGAGAAACGAAAATTTCATGTGGTCGAAGGGAGCGTTCGCCACGTCTTGCGTATCACCGTATTGTAACAAACCTCGCCTCGAATGATACATTACAAACAAAGGTCACAAGTCAGTATCCGCCTTTAGGTAGGTAGTTTGAAGATCATTTCATTTAAAACGACATTTTCCTAGCTGAAACTTACTAAACGTCCCTATTCCTAATGAAACAACATAACCATTATCATAAGTTGCTTTTATAACCGGCATCAGAAACTACTTGTCCCAAGAGGATTATAATGCTCTATCTATTTGGAATCACCCCATTTCTAAAGGATATGGGGGCTTCCCTTGTAATCATATTTGACAATAGCCTACGTTAAAGAGTATATTAGCCACGTTACACGTTGAAGCTTTCTGCAAATAGTTTAGGCTGGTTTCATATAATGAGGATTTTCTTCGCTGTATTGTGTGTTATGTTAGTTTACCATGACCTTTTCTGCCATTGTCTCTTCCAAAATCAACATTGATTCTTATCTTAAAAGGTTAATTAATCGAGAAGTTCTGTGGTACAAATCCACCATTGTGTATGCTGTACTGTGCTGTGATACTGTTTCAAAGTTTTTTTTGGTCAAATAAATTTATTTTCTTCTTTTCTTTCTTGTAGACTGGTAGAAAATTGTACCTTGAAATATCAAGGTACAATTTTCTCACTGTCTCGGGTATGATTATTAGGCTCGGAAATACAGACCCGAACCTTTTAGCCGAACATAATGTGAGATATGTATTTATAAACACCCTCTCTACAGAGTTATCTCTAGTAGGTATAAGCCACTGAAAGCTTCATGAAGTTAAAGATATTTAGAGGTATGAGGAACAGAGTGTAAAGTTCAGTCATCCTATATAGAAAAGGTAGGATCCTCCGAACAGACGGCTGTCGTGTCCGGCGGGCACCTACCCAACGATTGATGTCGGGAAGTCTTATATATGTTGATCGCGCGGTAAACTCTAATTGCGCGATGCAGGATTAGTGGGACGTCAGGTCTTTGATGCGTCGTTCGCATGTGGCGTTGCAGATGCCGCCATAGATAGACCAATATGCATTACATGTGGGTAACCTTACCTAATACCTGCGTAAGTAGGCAATAGCCGTTTATGGAATGGTCTAATATTTCTAAGTAACTTCCAGACCAAGACCATCCAGTTCTATAAATATTTACACAATGGTAATACATTTTTAATAAGTTTCAGCACTGAAATACTTCACGTATTTTAATGGCCTTTTGTCGACGCATTTTGGTTAATTAATACTGCGACACGGCGTGAGCGGTCTGAGCGGTGCGAGCGGTGTGAGCGAACAGCGGAAATTATAGTCACCAACGCTGTCGGTACACCTGAGTTTATTCCACTGGAAATTAACTAGGTATATTTAGTTAGGTATTTAATAAACTGGTCAAATCTTAGTCTATACGATGGATTTAAATTCGAACTATTTTGGGGGATTTATATTCCAGTTAGGTAGGGTACCTACTTTTGTGCAATATCATTTTGGTTTAAAAGGCTTAGGAGTTGCTTTGTGTTAGTTGCTAAGGCTGTGTTTGCTCGAATGATTGGGGTCTCTATGTAACCATTATTAGATAACGCCAGTAATGGGTAAAACAAAGTTGACCCAAACTCAACACTAAAAAACTCATTGTTAAGCGTCGTGCAGACGGGCGCGACGCGACACCGGTTGTTGTGAAGTTTGCTTAGACATTGTACTGTTAGAGTCAAGGCGCGCCGTCGCGTCGCGTCAATCTGCACGAGGCTTTACGTACAAAAATAATATTACATTACACAAACAAACATTAAAATCTTCTAAAACCTCTTTAAAATCAACATGTTTCCATAAAGATCGCAATAATAAACCTATAAGTTAGACATTCGCCTCCACTTGCAGTAAGCCGCGGTGACCGCGCCCAGCAGTTTCACTCAATTGCTGTACAATTTACGATAAGCATCCAATACGGCTGTATTTCCCTTTCAACTGGTACAACAGAAGTATCGCTTCAAGAGGGTTATAAATATATATACAAGCGAAAGTAGGGATCAGCTACGCAAATAATTTAAATTATATTACACTCAGAAAATATTTGGAATAATAATGTATTGATGTCAATATATTATGATTCCTATATAGACTGAAAGGAATACAATGAAAAATTAAACAAAACCTACATTGAAGAAGGTTCCTACTTAATTTAGAAAAAAAAACTAATTAATTTGAAAACAATTGCTGAAAACTACTGTCTGTAACCCGATGTTTATAACTGTGCTCCTGACAACGTCAAAATATTACAGTATAATATTATGTGGTTAAATATTAACAATAACAACCTTCACGAATAATATGCCAGAACTGTAGAGACGACACAAGTTATGTAGACCGTATTAAGAGGGTGCATTCGGAAAGTGGGCAACGTCGCAAATAGATGTCAAATATATCGCTGTTTTGATTAATTAGGCATTAATCAAAACAGCGATATATTTGACATCTTAAGAAGCGTCGGGGCACTGGGGAGGTAACCGTGTGGTTGAATTCAATACTAACAACCTACGACTTTGACAGCTCCAAGCGCTCAGTTATAAAGATCGAGTTATATCTACTAACACTTACCTACCAAAGAACTTCACAATTTTTTAAAGCAATAGTATGTATTTAGTCCTCCACTGATATAAAAATTTATACGTTTAATCATCACAAAATAAACACGAGTTACATGTACTGATTACCCCACTACACTACACACCACTATGTAGGTACATTCCCATAAATAGTTGATCACAACCGCACTTATTCCCGATCTCACTGCGCACGATTGTTTAAAGCGGCTACTAATCGGATTGGACGACAGGACAGCGCCAGCTGATCGGGCGCAAACGTTAATGGAATTAAACACAATGCAATTACAGACAATACTGTATGAGATAACAGTATTATAAAGATACAATTATACCTACGTGTTGGAGATTATCCGATAATATTGTGAAGATAATGCGGATGTGGAACTGATTGAAATTGATGGTTGAGGTGTTGTAACCTGTGATTAATCTTGTGTTGAAGAAGTATGGGATGAGAGGTCAAAGTTGAGCTAATTACATTTAATGCATTATTATTTAGATATTAAATACTTCAAGCACACAAATGTATTGAGGTGGACATAATGCCATAGGCATATTAGCAATATTAGCATAAAGTCAAATATACGAAGTAGGTACGACTACACTTTTTATATCAAAATGAGAAACTAATTCTTGAAAAATGTATTGCAGGTAACCGAACAAAAAATGTGACAAAAAACCATACGAAAATTTTAACAACACGAATTTCAATATTATAATATTTCCACATCGAGCAAAACAAAGCTTAATGACACTTGAGACAAACGAGACGGTAAACAAAGACAGTGCGGCAACAATATTAAATGCAGACGTTTAATATTGAATTGGCGCAGTGTGTAATGCCCTGAGAACTAGCACGGGTGTCATCTGCCCATTCAGCCAGTGAGTTGAACGAGGCACCGCACTTGCTATTGGGTTTAAGCGCTGCTGAATTCATTGTTATTTGGTGCAGCACCTCTGCTATCAATTTTAGATAAATGCAGGTGTTGTGAACCTAAATACAACACATGCATGCTTAGATGGAAACGTACACACTTTGTTTATACAGGGTTACTTGTAATTCGACGTATATCCGTCAGGAGCTGATAGGGGGGCCAGAATGCAACAAATAGAACACCCCATATGTATGGCCGAAATTCAATAGTTTTCGAGATATTTGAACTTTAAGAGTTTTTCGATATTTACCCAAAATTTGACATTTAATTCCAAATTAAAAAAGAACTACGTATTGAATGCGTACCATTAAACAATGATATCGTAGCTGGCACTTCAATCAAGCTATGAACCTAATTAAAAGTACTTATTTCAACGAAATAATTAAAATTATGAGCGATTTAAGAATAATATCTTACCAATATTTTCATTTTACGCTTCAAAAATGTTGTCTCGTCAAAAAAATTACTATGACGTTAGTCGTACAAATAACTAAAATAACTTGCCTATTCTTTAAGCTTTCCAAAAAGGTATAAAAGTTAAATTTAAGATACGTAATTCGTGGCATGGCATGGGTTTGAATCAGCGCGGGGACAGAAATCCTCCCTAAAACTACCGATTTTACTGCCGAAATTCTTCGTGATGGGGCACGGTGTGCAGGCGGGCGGGGGAATAAACGGCGTCTGCTGCGCTCGCGTCCTCTTCCTTAGTAAATTTCGACCGCCCCGAGGGATTGGAAGTACTAAAAGAGAACAGCTATTCAGTTCAGAACGTAATCCCAGTAGCGGCTTGGAAGCCTACGAACTCTCGTCGTTCTTCGCTGAGTAGTTGAATTTTCAGTGGCCTGGCGTTCTGCTTTGACTATTTGATAAAAGCTACTTCACCTATGGAGAGATAAAGTATTGATTTTAAAAGTCCAGACATTTGAGTATTCATCGATCACAGTTATCATGTACCTTCCAATACAAGAAATAAGTACAATAGTACATAATAACTGTGATCGATGAATACTCACGTTTCCCATTGGGTTCCCATGTGCCGATATAAGTTCTGCAACGGTTATAAAACAGCCCGCATAACCCGACCTATCACGAAGAATTTCGGCAGTAAAATCGGTAGTTTTAGGGAGGATTTCTGTCACCGCGCTGATTCAAACACATGCCATGCCACGAATTACGTATCTTAAATTTAACTTTTATACCTTTTTGGAAAGCTTACAGAATAGGCAAGTTATTTTAGTTATTTGTACGACTAACGTCATAGTAATTTTTTTGACGAGACAACATTTTTGAAGCGTAAAATGAAAATATTGGTAAGATATTATTCTTAAATCGCTCATAATTTTAATTATTTCGTTGAAATAAGTACTTTTAATTAGGTTCATAGCTTGATTGAAGTGCCAGCTACGATATCATTGTTTAATGGTACGCATTCAATACGTAGTTCTTTTTTAATTTGGAATTAATTTCAAATTTTGGGTAAATATCGAAAAACCCGTAAAATTCAAATATCTCGAAAACTATTGAATTTCGGCCATACATATGGGGTGTTCTATTTGTTGCATTCTGGCCCCCCTATCAGCTCCTGACGGATATACGTCGAATTACAAGTAACCCTGTATATTTATGTGTCTGCCCGTCAGTTAAGCATTTAGGAAATTCTGTGAACTTTATGCTATATTATTATATAGGGTGGCTTAAGGACATCCACGCGCAACCTGCTACCATGGATTCAGTACATGATTTTGGACACACTGCATTGAAATTTGAAATATCTACGCGGTCAAATTGTATGGGACAGCATTTTTTTTTTATAATCGGTGAAAATTTTCAACGATCCAGAATCACGTGCTGAATCCATGGTAACATGTTGCACGTCGTTGTTCCTGCCACCGTGTTTACTATGTTTTGATCAGATCAAACAATGCTCTATAACTTATTTTCTCTCAGTAGCTTTCGATGACGCAATTCCCCCGCGGTATTTTACTTACAAATCCTATAAGACACAAATAAGAAACAGCTTCAATTCTCCCGATCATGTCTGCATACAATCAAACGAACAAACACTACTGAACAAATCATTACGCTGCCCATTATGAGATGATTGCATCGAACGTTAAGTTCCACGTACCCCATACCTTTTTTTGTGAATCGAAACATTGGTACTAGATTGGAAACGTGACCTATTTCATTGGAGGCTGCCATGTTTTATTATAGCTCATTTCTCTGTACACACGACCATTGTTATTTCCAAAGCTTATGTAGAATACTCAATCAATTGTAAATAATGTGGAGAACTAAGCCTTAGCGTACTTAAAAAGGTTTGGGCCATCTGTCTAAATAAATGTTGGTAAATAAATAAGGGATATGTTGCTATGTATCAAGATAATA
Source organism: Eupsilia transversa (assembly GCA_914767815.1). Lineage (NCBI taxonomy): Eukaryota > Metazoa > Arthropoda > Insecta > Lepidoptera > Noctuidae > Eupsilia > Eupsilia transversa. The sequence goes on from OU611880.1 coordinate 9,382,251, forward strand.
TAAAGTTAGACGAATAAATGGGTCTTGTTTTAAGGGAATTATTAGGCAGGTCCGCGAATTTAGTTATTTAGCAGTTAGTTTCGTTACATACCTTTGAAAATACAGAGAGTAATTCAAATATGTGGGTAGGTTTTGCATAATGCACAGAGTTAGCAAAGTGCAAACTTCTAAAATGTAAATAATATTCCCTGATTTAGCTTCATTCCAATTCTGTTATTATAGCCTTAGTATATAACGGTCGACTGGCAGTGCAACTAACCGATCCAGACATCAGTATTTAACCATATCCCCATTTGTGTGCTCGTCATAATTAGCTCAAACACGGTTGAAATGCGGGCGCCAAATCTGCAAACTAATCATGTAACTCCAATAGTAATTGAAATCGGTTTCATTTCACATCGGGACGCACTGTGTACGTTGAATTAAACACAATCCCGTCACGAATGTAACTGTGTGTTTATTTTACACTGCTCTGCAGTCTGTGAAAGAGCAAATTGCAATCAAATCTAAGTTTGATTATGACAATTAACGAACCTAATTTTGGTTGGGATTAGCTAGCGTGAATTAAATGCATAACATTCCAGTTTTCAGTGGTAAATTATAACCTTTTCTATGTAAAGTAATAAATTTAATACACTAGCAACAAAAAACCAACACACGTCCAAATTCTAGAACTTGGGTTCCGTTCCGTTCTAAGTTTCTCGCCAGTAAACTTACTTAAACTATTTAAAAGATTCAATTAAAACAATTAGGAATGCAACGCGTGTCTATGCTTTAAACCGACGAGGGTGTAATTCGTTTTTGTAACTGTATTTTCTACGGAATCGGTTTAGGAGTCGGCCGGCTAACGTGCCGGGCCGGTGCCGGGCCTAGGCCGCAGACGTACCGCGGACCCTGTTACCTTCTACCATTGTTTTTCGTTGCTTTATCGTGAGGGTGGAAATCCTGAATTGGATTTTGAAAAAAGTGCATTGATGCGGAATTGGGGACTGCCGTCAGAGTTATGGATTTATTTTCATGGATACACATGATGTGAATTGGTGTACTGTAGACCGTGTAAACTGACAAATATAATCGTAAGCGGAGACCTAATCTGGCATTGAAATAAAAATAATTTTCTTTCCATTGACATGGACTGATCGACGCCGGAGTTGTTTTTCAGCTTTTTGGCAACGCACCCTGCCGCGCTGAATATTGTGAAAATTCAACGGAAAGCGAGCAGGCATTCAGGCATCATAATTACATCAGCATTGCGTGCATTCTAGGGTGTATGTAGGTATACCTGCCTGTTTTTCATATTTATGTTCATCCATTTATTAGCATGGAAACTGGTTGCAAAACCGAATGAAAATGTTAAAGAAATATAAGTAGCAGATTTCTGTGCTAACTTTAGTTAAGACATTATCTAATGTAAATAAATATACACACTTGCTTTTCCAACTCACTTATACATTAGCAGAATGGTCGTCATACGCTTTGCTGGTCATAACAAAAAAATTAATAGGTAGAATCTAATGTAAAGCTTCTAAGCGGAGTTATTTATAAAAGTTTTTCTTATTTTATTATCCTTCCCTATGACGTTCAGTTCTAAATTCCCGTTCAGCAATTTACAATAAGTGACGCGACGACTAGGATGCGCGACGTCAGGCTAAAAGAACGCACTAAAGATTTTAAGTGCATTCGCGCGGAAAATGTCAAGACGCTTGACAGTTTGCCTTGCACAACACCCTGTACTTACGTTCCATCACTACACTAGAACTTTGGGAAAAACTTGTAAAATATTAAAATAGGAATAACTGTTTCTTTTGACCACGTTTTACTTAAGTTGATTGAAAAAAGCCTTCTAAAGGTGTGCAAAAAATATTTTTGCACCTTTAAAAATACAACTACGGTATGTGATTATAAGTACTATTCAACATCTAATTTTTTGCCGTTTGGCAATTATCCTATGCTATACTAGAGCATGCCCAATGCCTTATTAAGCATGACTAACCATTTTCATATAAGCCTAAAATAGTCCCAATCAAGTCCAAATTACGATCTCCGTTTTAAACTGTATTCAATTAAATCAAAGGATCTAGTTCAAGCATTATTTTCACTTTTTTAAAATTTATATTTTGTGTTCGAGCCCGTTTAAAATAGAATAAAGAGTTGAAATTCCTTCGAAATATGAACAAATAGAATATAGCAAAGATAACCGTGTTACGGCAGTTTATCGGCATCACAAATTCTGAACATCAAACCAGTTCGCACGGACTGCATTGTAATAGCCCAGAACCGGCAAGCCTGCACGCACAGCCATTTTGTGCATAATATATTTAGCTCTAAACATTACTATATTATCTTCTATACGTAATATAAATTAAAGTCGCTTTTCGTGTTTGTCTGTATGTTCGCGTTGTTCTTCTAAACCACGTAACGGATTCTGATGTGGTTTTCATGATCGTTTAGAGAATTTATTACGGAAGGTTTATGTGTATAAAACATCAATATTTAACTTCGATACTGCGCAGAAATCTCGACGATTTGACATATCGCCCACCAGTACATCGCACCCGTGCGAAGCATGGACGTGTCGCTAGTAGTAATATTTTTTTTTTTTTTTTTCTTCCACCTGCCTGAGCATGTGTAAACTTCACGTTACGTTCTTGAATTTTTCTTCAGATGGCTTATGAATTTAAAAAAAATCTTTAGAATAAATTGTTTTGGAAAGTGGTAAATCAATTCAAAATAATCATTTAAACAAAATTGTGATCATACAAAACTTTGATCATTTCTACAGAAAGCATTTCGTTGATATTCAAAAAATTTCAACTTGTAGAAATGTTACCTTCTCTCACTACTCACAGCTCAACAAACATGTTATTCAAAAACCTTCATTCGTCAGTTGTGATTGGTTATTTCCCTATTACATTGTAATTTGTAAGTATAAAGGAAGGGAGGAGCGGATATGCGGTTATCACTCACCTTTATAGCCACTAATATTGACTTACGATCGCTTCCCTGAGACCGTCCCCAATCCTAATGATAATTGACGGCCAGGACATTAAAAAGATGGGTCGCCAAACTTGCGTGCTATCGCGCAGGCATCGGTGCGCTCGAGCTGTTTTGTTCCGCACTTGAATGGGGTTTTTTTATTCGTTCAATTTTTTTTTATTGGTTTTACAAACTTTCTTTGATCTCGAGGTTGTTTCTTACATAAAGTTTCTCATACTTACAAAGTTTTTTTCCTATCAACGATTCTTGCTCTATAGAAATGTTATCGACATTTCCGCAAATAGAACCCTTTTTTAATTAAATAGAAGTCACCATTTGGAGCTTTGCGACACAGGAATAACACAGACAGCTGAGACCATTGCAAACAACGTTGAAAAATTTAACTACGCTGTTAGTTGACCGTTTGCAGCAAAGTTACTGATACTAAAAGCTGTAGTTGGTTTTATTTCCGTGTTGTAAATACTAAAAGGGTTTGTGAATTTGCAAAACTTTTTAGACTAGTTCGAAGCGGAAGAAAATAAATAGAGAACTTGTTTGCAAGGGAAATGGTCGATACTCTGCTTCTTGACTACCATTTCGTGGATCTTGTTTTGGTGGATTTTATACACTCTCGTATTATACGAGTATTTTCAAACCTTTTTGGTATTTGATTGCTGTCCTTTCTAAATTGACTTGTGCTTGTTAGTTCGTGTTCGGGGTCTTGTTAGTAGTAAAAGTTCTTACCTGCAACAAAACGAAAATAATTTTATGAGCTGCAAAAATACACACAGAGGAATATATTATACATCTAACTAAAGACATTCTATGCGAATAAATGTTTTCATTTTTGTTTTATTTTTTGAAGACCAAAGTACAAAGTTACAAATAGTAAGAAATCTATTGCGAGTCACAATAGATTTGTTACTACCAGCAAAACCTCTACACAACAGGCGGCAATACCCACAATGCCGTTTTATTTCGCCGATCGCAATTTTTCACCAAACATATTTTTCACGACAACACATTGCTGCGCCGACAAAACTTAGCTTGATTAATCCAATGTTAGATTTATTGCATAAATAAATCAATTCGAGTGCGACAAACAAGCCCCTTTTGCTTTTGCCTGTTGATTTTTTTGTCTTCCCTATTCATTTCGCTGCCCCAGCGAACTTCGGCACTCTTGATACACAAATTAAATATTGATTTTTTATACAAAAGAGGGTTCGACATTTTTCAAATTTTATAAGGAAAATTGAGTTCATTAGATAGATGCCCCGGAAAAGGGAAAATTGATACACGGTTCTTTAAATTAAAAACATTGTATTTTTATGTTGAGTGAAGAAATATCTTTACTTTGCAACCAATCAACAAAATCTCGATCGGTAACGGGAAGAGTAGTCCTTTTTTTGCCGGTTTTGATGCATTTATTCGTGAAAGCTTATGCGGCGCCGTAAACATTTGCGTTGTGTTGCTGATCATTTTTCCGCCCTATGGCCAACTTCAAACAAAACATCGACACAATATTTAATGACGCTTAAATAACGAAGAAAATAACGCTTAAATCTGGATTATCTTAAAACAACCCATTCACAAATAAAGCCTAGTAAACAAACAAATTCATTCCGACACCATATTAGTAAGCATTCATTTAAAACAGATATCCATTTTATGGCTTCCATTACAGTGTCCATAACGGGATGGTATTCTGCGTTGAAGCCAAATTGCGTTGCCTGAAGCACTGCCTAACATTTTATTACTTGATAAAAACACAGGGAGAGAATTTTGTCCCTTCTTCCAGAGTTTTATGGGCACACGAAACTTGAGATGCAGTGAGAATGTTCGGAGTAATATACTTAGGCGTTTCTTATGTAAGGAAAAAAGGCGTTAAAGTGTCTGCATGTGAAATATGTAGGTTTATGCGTACGTTTGAAGACTGTTCTATAACGTAGTTTTGAGGCCTATTGCTTGCAATAACATTGCAAACTCCATTTTTACCTTTTCTACGGAAAATAAAGTAACCACTCAAGATTCGTGGTTACATGGGTGGTAACTATAAGCTTTAATACTGTTTTGTTACAGTGTTAATGATAAATAAAAGCACGCAAGATAATAAACTAATTCCTGTGTTGTCAACCCTAAAATCTCCATAACATATTGTAAATAACACGTCACTTGCAGCGGAGGGGCCGTCTCCAAATAACGTCGTGTCAGCAGGACGTGCGCCTACTCATGTCATGCGGCTTCCGACTAAGGTAACATCATAAAATTATAACATTATGGGGTTTATTTATTTACGTTGCTTAAAGTTAAGTAATGATTAGCGATTGTTTAATCATACATTTTTGACTTATAAATAATCCCCTGCATGTTTATATAAAATGGTAACTTTGGTAAATAAACATGGTTAGTTTAAACAGGATCCGGAAATTTATCAATTGCCTTTGAGTGATGAAAATACCAAATTGAAGTAAGGGTTTATTCTGAAAGTTGGCAACGTCGCAAATAGATGTCAAATATTTCGCTGTTTTGATTAATTTGATAATATTTCTGTATGGAAATAAAAAATGTGGCCAACTAGCGAACTAGAATATTTATTATGAAATACAATAATTAATATCGTAACACCGAATAGTTAGTTTTAGATGTAAAAAAAGTATTTGGTAACTTTCCAAATGCCTTTTTTTCACCTAAAACGGGTACAACATCAAATTCAATGTTATAATTGCAATTCATTATTAATATTCTAGTCAATTGGTTAGCCACATTTCTTATTTCCATACAGTATTATTTCCAAATTAATCGAAACAGGTAAATATTTGACAGCTATTTACACCGTTGCCAACTTTTAGGATGTACCCTCTTAAAAAAATAACGTATCTAGTCGTATCTACCATATTTTGATTGAACAATGTAATGAAGAAGGTACCCACAAGTTCACTCAAGTGAATTTTATAACTCGGTGTGCAATTCGAACTTGGCTTTTTATCAGATAAGTTATTTATAGGATTTTGTTTTCCTCGATACTTAGTCATATTTTTACGGCATTCCATGAAAAATAAATTGACATCAATCGAAAAGAAAATTGTAGAATAGGTACTTAATAAACAAAAATATTATTTGTAACGACAAATAGTTTTATATGTTAGTTCTTAAAATAGGTCTCTGAAAAGACTATTCAGATTTAATAGCCATAATTCACGAAGCTAGACAAAGATTTATTATAACAACATTTTCCGTATCGTCCGAATACTAAGCTGCTTTTATTTAAAAAGAAAACTAATTTGCTCGTTATTAGGCCTCATTCGTCTCCTACAATCCCGGGCGGGTCGTTACGTGGTACATTTCGGGCTGAGATTAACTTAACTTTTGCCCTATCGTTTCGTCCTAAAGCAATAATAAATACTGCTGTACTAATGTGTGTAGAAATTAATTGTTGTGTTTCAGTCATTTTTGTTTAATTTTCAATATGGTTGGTGTAAGGATATGTTTCAGTTTAATAATTCCCACGTTTCGTCATATTCTTGCGAACATAGGATAGGTGGGAAGGTACTATCAGGAAAATCTATTGTTTATCAAATATACACTACGTCAATTGCCCGCGTTACAGCAATTTCATACAACTATAAAAGAATGATAGTTAGAAAGAAAGATAAGTAAAGTTTGCCTACAAAAAGATAATTAACTCTAATAATACAGTACTTAACAGAAAAATAAAATACAAATACATTTACAACTACATAATTATAATCACGAGCACAAAACAGAAAAAGTCGGCTGCTCGCACGTCATGACTGTGACTGTGGATTTCATTCAGCATAATGCTGTGCGACCCACAGCACTGCGCTAATATTCAGTAGTGGTCACCTGAAAAAGACGTACGGAAACCAAGTCCGGTTTAATGAGTTATGGTAGTCAATTGGATTAACAGTTATTCCCAGTCTTTACAACATTATTAGGTATAAGTTTAATCCGCGTATTATCTCATTTTGTTCTATGAGTAATTTTAGATGAGCCTTGAATAAGATTGTTATGATTAGCCGTTTTTGATGATAAATAGCACAATTTTTTTTCTATAAAGCATTATAAGGTACTTATATATTTATCTCGAAGCTTTTTCCCACGCTCCAATCGTAGTTTGTTATGATAGACCTAACACCTGGCTGACTGGATAGTACTGAGGGCGAGGGCGAAGTGAAATTCTATCAGCCATCGCTGATGATGAAATAGTAAAAAAATGTAGGTATTTGATTGACATCAGCTACTGTAAAGGTTATATCAAACCTGTTGAAAGTCGTTGTAAAAATACAAATCGCTTTCAAAGCTATTGCCACTTGTCTAGGCTCTCTGGTATCGATACCCATCAAGCCTATGAAGTTTTGCCAGTTATTTTTTGTATATATTGTATATTCATATTCTGCGTTTTAATTTGCGTTACTATCTAAACTTCTGCTAGAGTTTATTACAACCAACTAGGAACAATTGAATTATATAAAATGTTGCGTAATATGTCGATCACATCACAACGGTAACGTCAATCACAAATTAAATTACGATGTCCGGTCATTATCCCCGAGCAGCATGTTAATCAAGCTTCTGTGATTGATGCCACGGTTAACTTGTAACATTCTACTATGTATTAAGTAATCTATACCTAGTAATGTTTAATAAGAGTATTAAGAAGCCTCAGTAGGCCATCTTTATTCATTAATTAGCCGTTGCCCGCGACTTCGTCTGAGATCCAGGATTAAAAGTAGCCTATGTACTTTTCCAGATCATGGTCTACCCATGTGCCGAATTTCATCCAAATCCGTTCAGCCGTTTTAGCGTGAAAGCGTAAAAAACAAACAAACTCACTTTAGTATTTATATTATTAGTTAGGATGTGGAATGTACATAAGTGGAAACTATGTTGACAATAATATTTGTAATGCAGACATTTTAAACGGATAATTTTGACATTTCGACCTCTTACTTTAGGATTCAAATACGGATGCATTGTGGGCTAAAAGTACCTACTACAAGATGGGTTCCTAAATATGTCCAAAGGCATCGCGGAAGACCCAGGCGTAGATGGCGGGACGACCTGGACGCTTGGAAGAATTTGCCCATATTGGCTCATAAGGAGGCCTTTGCCGTGCAGTGGGACACTACAGGCTGATTATTATATTATTATTATTAATACATGTAAAAATAACAGGGGTTTTGAACCAAGATTAAGCACAAATGATACTATACAGCTTGAATTTGTCCTGTTTCAGGAAAACTGCAGACGGACAAGGAACTATGAATTTATCACCCCTCTTACTCACTGTATGCTGGCGATTGCAGACGATCGAGTCCAGGTTTTCTAACAATGTACCTTTTCTTTTCCAGTCTATGCTATATAAAAAGTTAAATAACTGCCACAGGTCTACGGCCAATGCCAACATCACAAAAAGTATCCAAATAATTCTTAATGGTATTAACCTCAACCTACAGAAGTTAGGCGAAAGAACGATCTACCCCAAAAGTCTTGGTTAATTAATTTTAGGTCCCAAATTCTTAATCAACTCCTCCAAGCGTGCTTGGGTCAACCAATTTATTGTTCAATTTGTCTCGAAGTTACAACTCAACAACTTCCACTGAATTCTTTCCAATGATTACCGTAGAAATCAACATACACGTTAAGAACAAAAGAAAGTCTTTTAATACTTTATGCCAGTGTAAATTATATTGTTTATGTGTTCCCATCGCATTGACGGTTTGTTAATGACATTGTACTTTACTCATTACCACTTATTGAAAGCGAATTTCCAACATTTCTTAGAGACGCTTCATCAGCATGACCCACTTTCTATAGAAAATGTGTCAATGCTGTCGTTATGATCAATTTTCATCGTAAACTGGAGATATTATTGGTTTCGTATTAAGTAAAGCGAGCTTGATACGGTGTACATTGAACTAAAGAATTTGTTTACTGAGCCCAATAGAGCGCACAGCAAAGAACCCGGTAAGTAAGAATAAATATTATTTCACTTACTTTAGAGTAGCTGAGAATATTTCGCAAATATCTTTATGTTAATGGGTTAGGCATTGCAATGAGAAAAATTTAAGTAAAATAAATTCAGGTAGTAAGTTAGTATATTTGTACGGTGCCTTTTACGGTACCTAATGTGCATCGTTACAAAATAAAGATCTATCTCTAAAAACAATGTTTTAGGGAAGGTAAAGGAACATTCAATCATTAAGGCTCATAATTGGGTAACGGATCGGAAACCAACTCCCAATATTTCCGATATCTAGTATCGGAAAGTACAGACGTCTCAATTTACATAGACCAGAAGGCCAATTCTCGTACTTAAAAAAACGTTCACATTCAAGTCGCAATCTGTCAAAATTGTCAAAAATGTTGGTTAGGTAATTGATTGTATTTTTGACTGATTGCGAATGAGATTTGAATGCGAACTTTCTTAAAAATAAGGCAATTGCCCCTCAGTTCTGTCCCACATGTACGTAAGGTGACAATTCTCTGTAGAAATCTACCATAATGCCTTGAATTTTAAGATTATAATGAGAGTAAAAATTTTAATGCCTGAAATATGAGTTAACTCCAAATAAACATAACTAAACAATAAAAGTCCTATGCAGAACGACCGTAATTATTAGCATACTACACAGTACACATAACACACAGATTGAAGTATATCTATACATTTTATAAATTAAAGACACTTTTCGTGTCTGATTGTGTTTTGTTGTGTCGCGTTGTTCTTCTAAAGTACATGACGGATTTTGATGCAGTTTTCACGATCACTTTGTGAATTTATTCAGGGAGTTTTATGTTAAAACACATTAATTAATAAAGAAATCTCGATGTTTTGTCATGTGTTAGTAACTGTACTAATCAGGCGCGAGTCGACTAAATAAGCGCCTTTTCTTAAGTAATAAATTGCCTACTTCGCTCTGCATGCCTTGTAAGTCTTACTTTCAATATTAATTAACGCGTTTGTTGAAGTTAATTGAAGGCTAAATTCAATTAACTTTGTACGTTGTATAATTGATTAATATATGGGATTTCTGTGAACGATTTACGCCGGTTAAGAAGGAACAACCATATTTCAGTGTTTTGAAAGGCGTCGAAAAAATATATTATACCTGCACAAGAATATACAGAGATATATAAAAGTACTTAAGTAGGTACTCTTAGTATATTTCTATGACAAGTCCTGTCGGCTCTCGTACCATCTATCTAGAAAACATGACAGTTGAGGCATAAACAACAAACAGACACAACAACAGTTTAGTCGCCTGTCAATGTGGGCGCCTACAGGCTATAGGATTACGAACGAAACACGACTTAACTTTAGCTCCAATAGTTCATTCAACCAATTCTAAACCTCTGTATCGAAACCCATTGTGAAACTCTGCCTTAGGACAGACGATAATAACTCTTCACCCACTCTTGGTTAATTATTTAAACTTACATTTGTCTTAATAAATACAGACGCAAACCAAAAATATTTAAAAAAAAACCTTGCCTCAGGCATTTGGCATAACTATGCCCTTCGTCGACCTAGACGATTGAAAAAAAAAAAAAGAATACGGGCGTACACGCATACCATTCTTATATATTTTATGCCGTTTCCTATGTACAATTTGTATACAGACAAGCTTTGACAATTAATTGACAGGTACCTATGTATTAGAAAAAAGTTCTGAGGAGCCTTAGGAGTGAGATTGAAACCAGATATCATTCATTCATTGTAATATACAATGAATGAATGATATCTGGAATGATATTTGTTACATGTCAGTTTGAACTCTCGGAATGTGAAGGCCGTTGACTAGGAACTTAAATGCCATGCCTTTTGGTTGAGGTAGCTTACTAAATAGCTTGGTCTATTGTATGAAAATATTTGTAGGAATTATTGAGCTTGTGGGAGTTGGTACAATTTTGAACTTCAAAATTGTGAAGCTTGCACATTATTTAAAATTTTAAAAGTCTATGGCTAGTTTAAAATAGTGGTATTGTATTATTATAATGCATCTTTATTAAGCTACTGAAGAATAACTTAATTTGCAATACCCTGCAGATTTAAAAGCAGTTTTTTAAGTTGGTAGTCCTACAAGGTAGTCAACAAGACTTATTGTCCTTAGGTAATGATGAAACATTCCTGATTATATATACCTAACCTAATGATAGCGAGGAAGATATAATTCTAAGAAATTACGTAGATTTTTATTGTTTTATTGGTAGATAATATGCTTTGTATGTAAGAATAAGCTTGCCTAACGGAGCTCACACCACAGACTAGTTTTTATGTGAATATACGGTAGACGTTTTTAAATATCCTCTACATGGAATATAACACGCTAATTATCACGTAAGGAACTTTATAACTTTTTTAATCAACATAGAACTTTTTGTCAATCGGTTCCGTGAACAGATTCAACAGATTTCTAATACTCGACAGCCGAAGTCAGTTTCTAGACAAGACTATACGAGACAATTAGCTGCACCGTGAATCATCAAGGAGAAGCAGACATCGGTATTCAATACAATAGGTTAATACGCTTACAAATACCGACGCAATTGGTTACATCGTCTGTCACACCAGAAGACGCTATTCTAGGCGTTGCACTAAAAGGATTAAGGAGCAAATTCGTGTGACTAAACTGTGGATATAATTTAATGCACACAGTTAAATTGCTCCAGACACCTTGAAGCTTTGATTGGAGCATGTTGCGATAGCGAGTACTAAACACGGAGGCATCACGGACTTACCTAACAAAAGCGTACTAATGAGGAAACCATGTACACAACACGACGACCGATTGAGAGAACGCGGTGATTGAGTGAAAGTAACCACAGAGTACTGCAGAACAGGTAACGGCATGTTGTAATAACAATACAACAACAAGTAATACAACAGACTCATAAAGGCTGTGAACTTGGAGAAAACTAGAACGCATGTTATTATCGCACGTCGCTCGGGAGGTGAATTAAATACTGAGAAGTTTGACTGCTCTCCCCGTAGGTTCGTAATATCCGTGTTTTCTGACAAACAAGCTGTAACTATGTTCCAGGATTGTATCTTCTGTTTTGTGATGTAAGTTTGTTATAATTGCCTTCCGAGTTTTCATTGTGTTTGTTTACGAACTATTGGAGATAAGGTGTACAAATTGCGTTTCTCTTGGTCTTGCTTTGAAACTAAGCGTAGGTACCTATACAGACAGTCTTCTTGTTCAGTTGACGGAGATAAATTGCTTTATACAGGAACACATATTTTTCTTGTAGAAATAGTGAATAGACCAGTACACAATGCGAATGAAAAATAGTGCCGATTGATCACCTTGGGTTGGTAAATAATTTTCTGAAGCAAATTGTAGTACCGTATCACATGTATGTTGCAAGTTCAATCATAAAAAAAAAACAAAACACTGTTTCTTTTTCACTAAAACTTAAGCAATGCAATTGAACTTTTAAAGTTACTTCAACTCAATAGACTCGGTTCCACTCTTGCTTAATACTAAAGATAAACTATTTGGTACAAACAACTATTGTTTAACTTTAAACTCATAGTCGCAACAGATAAATGGAAATCAATTCGATTGGTGTTTACAGTTGCACCAAACTTCGGCAGTTTGGACGCGAATGTAAGTCGTTGCAACATTAGCAAAGTAAATACATTTAATATTTGTAGCCATTATAAGGTTCTCATATTACTAGCTGTTGTTTGTGGTTCCATTTGCGTACAAACGCTCGTATTAGTTTAAACCCTTCGTTGAATCCACTCGGATCGAGATTTGAAAATTTTTAACATCTTCCTAACCCTTCGTAGATCCCAGGTGTGATGTTATGTTATTAACCTCTGCACCGTCTATGAGTTTCTATATTAAGTAACGTTTTCTATGTCAGGTATTCAGTCAACCACATTTGTGTAGAATTTCGTTTCAGTCTTGTATTAACCCAACAAGATCAACATTGTGTTCAACTTTATCAATCAAAGAATTTTATTTTTGTCTACACTATATTATACAGTTGTATAATATTATTATTAGTGTTTTTTTTATTATGTTTGACAACGGCTTTGCTAACCAGATAGAAAAAATAGTATAGAATTACTTTATAGCGGTTAACTATGAACAACAAGCAATAATTATGAACGAAGGGTTAGGCAGAGGTGTACCTATAATACAATCACTATTTTGCCAGTTATGTTTGAATCCGATGTACTAGGGGGCGAGCCTATTGCCATCAACCGCGTACATATCTAACTTCGGACTACTACTGAGAAATTCCAGATTGAAAAACTAATAAGACTATGGCCGACTCGGGAATCGATAGCTGGACCTATGAACATACCATGCAGAACCATGCTCAGCAGTAGCGCTTGCGACCACTACACCAACGAAGCATTTGAGTTGAGTTGAGTTGTTTTTATAAATATTACTACGAAAATGGTCAAGTAGGTATATCCTGGTAAAAACCAGTGTACTCAGTGTAATCACTAAGAAGAAAATTAACTAACTTAATACATATTTATGTCATGTCGTAGATCATAACGACTATAAGAAGTGGCAAGTCTGTAATTAGGCCGATATCTCATTCCATTTAGAAGAGTCCATTACTATTATTATTCCTAGCGACATTGTGTCACTATTCTATACTAGTTTCTGCCCGCGACTTCTTCTGCGTGACACTTCTTTTAATATAAAATATATTATACTATGACTCTCGGCAATATAGAAGCTTCCCATTAGTGAGAATTGTCGGAATCGGTTCAGTAATTCCGAAGATTACTTCCAAATTTTACTTCTTTATAATACTGCTAGCTGCGCCCCGCGGTTTCACATGCATAAGTCTCGATCCCGTGGGAATATCGGGATAAAAAGTAACCTATGTCATAATCCAGGTCATGGTCTACCCATGTGCCAAATTTCATCCAAATATGTTGAGCCGTTTTAGAGTGAAAGCGTAACAAACAAACTGCTGGTGGGTTACGTTTTTTATAGTAATTTAATGGTGTTGAGGTCAGCTTCCAGTCTAACCGGATGATGCAGCTGACCTACAAACCCCAGTTACTGGGTACACGATACGCCTTGGTAAGACTGGTTGTCAGACTTTAGGGCTTCTGACGACCCATAACGACTGTCAAAGCACTACGAATGACAGCCGGGACTAACCTTCTTTCCGAGGCACGGAGGGTTCTCGATATCGAATGGACCTACGTAACAAATACCTTAGGGTCAATATGTTACATATTACCCTATTTACCTAAAACGATAACAATATAAACAATTTTAGATTTTTTCACGCACATGTAATATTCCTGGGAAATCTTAATTGTTCATATTCTTTAGACACGCACATTCACACGACTTTGGTCTTAATGTATAAATCTATTGCACCTTATTACATAACGAATTGCTTCATTAGTGTAGTTTATTGCTTGAATATTAATTTACAGTTCAATGAAAACTATAATTAATACGATGTGGTGATGCTCCACGGTGATATTGAAAGTTTCGATATTTATTGTTAGACTCGGTACCGTTAGCAAAAACTTTCAACTTTCAGTGACTTTTTATGTACGTTTTTTTGCTTATCTTGTAGAGTCATGTAGAAGAGACATCATATTTAGATAAAGGTAGGTATACCTACAGTCGCTCCATGTTAAATACTGGTATTCAGCTGCATCCGGTTAGACTGGAAGCCGACCCCAACATAGTTGGGATAAGGCTAGGCAGATTATGATGATGACGTACTTCAGCAGCGCAGGTAATAAAAACTTGTACCTGAAAATAGTACATGCTTTCAATAAACTCTCATAATAAACTCTGGTATTTCAATAAAGTTTGGCCTTTCGAGTCAATAATTTGAAATTAATATACTCACCATTTCCTAAACTTATAATTAATTGCACTATATCTAAGTGTTTCTAAGTATGTACAACGTAACAACACGTACTTAATCTTAATGAGCTTATGAGCTGCCTGTCTACAAATTATATGCACACTTGATGGTTGTACCGGCGTATGCTTCCGTGACTGTAATACTAATCAGAACTAAAATGCATTACCTATAATGTATTTTGATTGTGTTCAAGTATATTTGTGTTTTGAGCAGTCGTGGCCCAGAGGTAACGGCCTCGACAGACGTGCGCGACGCGACAGCGCGACGCGACAGCTCCACGCGACAGCGCGACGCGACACCGGCTTTACGAGTCGGTGGTCGTAGGTACGAACCCAGCCAGACGGGGTTCACTTTGCGTAAATTTCATCACCACTGCTCTCAAAAACGGTGAAGGAAAACATTGTGAAGAAACCGGCATATACTAGAACTAAAAATTCGAAGACATGTGAAATCTACAAACCCGCACTGGGCCCGCGTGGTGGATTAGGCTGCGTTTCCACCAGAGATGAGCGAGGATGCGTAGCGAGGGATGTCCGTAAAACTAACTAATAACAACGCTAGTTTAGCTCAAGCTATAACAATGAAGCGATGTTATTGGCTAGTTTCACACCCATCCCTCGCTACGCATCCTAGCTCATCTCTGGTGGAAACGCAGCCTTACGGCCCACTCCATCTCATTGGGAGGAGGCCGGTGTCCCAACAGTGGGAACATAATAGGCTAATTATGATATATATTTGTGTTGTGCTATTGTGGCTAAATAATGCATGTGTTAAACTATGTAGTCATTCAAGAGGTGAATAACAACCTTTTTTTATTGGACAGAAAGATATTTGCATTTATTTTATTGTATCACAAACTAGTTTATGGCCACGATTGCATATTTTAAATCAAATAAATCCCAACATTGAAATTAATAAAGTTTTTTTTTTTAAACAAACTAAATAGTAGTTATGGGCCGACTATGGGTATTCAATCTTTGACTAGCTATAGTGACTAAACTATTGGAGATCTTTGATTCAATTTTCGTATGCAGACTGGGAACGGCATTAAATATACGCTGTTTAATTTATTGTTGTATTGTTGTCTCCACCTTGTTTATTACATAATAATTATAGACAATACGATTAGTTGAAATAGCTAAAGCTCAGCTTTGTATTTTTTATTATTATTTTTGTACACACAGGATAATAGATCCAGATACGAAATAGAGTAAAGGCAATTATGTAACGAGTGACAACTACTAACAAAAGAACGTTCTTGTTTCAGGTATTTATATATATTAAGGTAGGTATGTATTTACCAAAATACCTTTTGGTTATGTTATTTTACGCCAGGGAAATAGGGTTTTACTCTTCATTATTGAACAGGACTTTTAGTTTTAACATGTTTATATTAAGCTTTACAACTTCAATAAACTTTAAAAAAACATCAATAAGTAAACAGATTATTACACGATATAAATGAAGAAATGTATCAGCAATTCAGCATTCTTATCGACATAAGTCTCACATGTTTTCTTGTATTTCTTTCTTCGCGGTGATATTTCGATGATAAACATTGTGGTACATTTATTACAACATGGATGATTTAGTTGCCTTCCCATTCCGTAGTACATTGACGTGACTAATGATGTACATTTTTAGGCTTTTTTCCTTTGTTTTATGTGGAAGTAGATTTGTATGTAGCATATAATATTATAATGTATTTAATACATTATTTTTGACTGGCAAAAATATACTTAAATTAAACCGAAAGTAATTATTTGAAGCACAATCATTAGAGCTTTTTACATTACGTAAGCTGAAATAAAAGGTACTCTATGGCAATAATAAAACCGGTAAGTGGTTGAAAAGTAGGTAAAGGACTAAAAACCCTGTAAAAACGATGAGAGTTTTGATTATGTGATTCAGCACAATCCTTAACGCATGAATACGAACTTATACACACCATTCAAAGCATCAAGTAAATTACATTATTGTCCAATATAACAAAAATGTTTTGTATGTAACGAAAAGACGCCTATTGTCAATAGATAAAATTCGCCACTCCGCCTCCTAACTGCCGATGATAACTTATTCGAGGCCCATTTTGGCCCGAATTTATGGTTGATTTAACTCGTTTATTCTGGGAAAGAACTTCCCATGCTTAACGATGAGATACACCAACAAAGATAGGGTAATGCTAAAGCTATTCCGAATTCTTACGCATTTTTCCGTGTTCCAAACTTCGGTATGAAACCGGCTTTAATTAAAAAGATCGAACCCTTCTAAATAATTTATGTAGAATTACAATGCGATCGTATCAACGACGCCTACCTGAAATTCAATAAATGCCTGACTACATTCTAATAAATTGCCAAACTTAATATATTCCACAGCATTCGGAATTCCTTTATATATTAATATTATTAGCAAACGAAATCCAAGAAGAGGAAAGTAGGCCAATTAGGACGTATATCCGTACACAAAAGGGAAATCTGATAAATCCGAGTTTCATAGTTGATAAGTGTGCCACGTGCCGGTAATTGATTTCGCGCCTCTGATAACTATAATGTATCGAGTATCCGAGATAGATTGGTGCACAACCACGTAGTCCGGACAGCTCGCGACGTGACACGAATGTTGCGAACTCGATCCGTTAAAATTACCAACGCGATCAATGACACAAACAACGCAAAGGTCTCGGTCAAAGTTTTCCTTTGACTGGCTCATTTGTTATTCAGGACAATCACTGTTTAGTGGGCTACCGCTAACCTGGTTACATTCCTATCGCTAAGAATTTTGAGCTACTTGATCAACTCCCGTCTCTCCAACAGCGAACAATTAAGTCTTCTAATTTATACAAATTTCCCTGAAAAGCCAATCCACTGTAATAGCAGAATTTGCCTAACAACATAATACTGAACTTCCAATCATATAAGGGCTTTCAATTAATTAACTATGCTCTCTAATTCAGTGAAGTTGCGAGGCGATGCATTAAATCGCGCGCATCTGCACAAGCTGCATAGAATCTCGCCTTAATTGCAAAGAGCGGCGTCAGCTAAGATTTACCAATTAAGGGAATCGGAAGCGGAACCACTTGCCCAGTCAGCGGGGCTCAGCGCAGCCGAGCATGGAGGCCCAGACCAGACCCACACACGCTTCTATTAACAACTAACGATCGTAACCAAATAAAACACTGAAGGGATTCCTCATTTACATATTTCTTTGTGAAGGACGCACGCTCGCTTTTGTTTGGGACGTAAAACATTTTGTCCCTAATATGTCGCTTTTAAATTATCAGCCACATTATTTTATGGTTCCTCTGAACTGGAAAAGAAAGAAACATATTAAACGTATCAACGATTTATCTTCCCACGCAATTTGTAAGAGTCAACTGTGGGAAACGGATTACTTAATATTTGGTTGCTTAGCAATCGGTGGTTGGTCACTGCACGCGATGCGACAAAGTTTAAACACATTACTGCTTGTTTTTTTTTGTATCTATGGACCTTACTCCTGTCTCAAAGACACGTATTCATTGGTACTCTTAACTTTACGTACCTTTGCCAGGTAACGTAACAACCCTGTTACAGCTTTATGCCATAAAATAAAAGATAAAACTTTAAAGAAAACACTATCTAAAGTACTTTAGATAATAATACAATTTACGCAAGAAATTCCAAAGAGAGACAAATCGATATCGTCAACTCAATGAAAATTATGCTCAACATAAAATTACGTTGTCTTAAATATGAATAAACTTTTCACATAAATTGCTGATGACAATACCAATTTTAATAAACTAAATACTAATTTATTTCATTGTTACCGAGAAAGTTATTTCAAAATGAGTAATTTAATTAAAAAGTAGGCGAAAAGTAACTCGGATGTCGAAGACGACCTTTTCAGGATTCACCAATAATATTCCGTGCATTTAAGGACCAGAGTTGGATTGTTTGAACAATAATGAGATTAAAGAAAATGCTTCTGTAAAACTTATCCAGATTACGGCAAAGTAAGCCTTCGAGGCGGTATGAAATAAAAAGACAATAGAAGGGAACAAAGCATAGGTAAATTAAACAAGAAAATAAACAAGCAACACGTTTGAACGTGATTCTTTAAGTCGCTAGAGAAAATGTCGCTATCTTTCATGAATAACATGCCTTTACCCCAGCCAACTGAGGATCTAGTTCAGTATGTTTTTATAACGGAAACCTCTGGAGAGAATATCCAATTAAAATGCTTGAGGTTTACAAGTAAAGGGAGACACCACACGATGCTACAAAGCTTAGAAAAAAGCTAGAAAAATAATAATGGTACGTAACTCCTCCGGAAGATTTTTTTTTCGAAGCAGTATTTTGTCGCCGTATAAATTAAAGTGAAGTCAACAGTAACGACTTTTAATTTGGTACAAGTACCATTTAGGATAACTTAACTAGAGGTTATAATTTCAGGGATTTCTATTCAAAAGTTTATTGTATAATAGGCCAAAGGAGGTAATGGTAAAATTCAAAGATTTTACAACAACAGTTTATCTTTTGAGTTAACTTTAAAATTAATTAAAAAGCTCGCATAATTTACTTGAAAGTATTGTACCTTAAACTTCCCTGTAAGCTTGATGTACCTAATTAATTAAGAGCTTGTCTACCAATTCTATTTATAATGTTGGAGGTATTTGTTCAGAATTCTTGAAGCGTTTCAACTTTAAAATGACACTGGATATTGAATCAAAATCCAATTATTATTGTCGACGAAGCAAAAGACTTACTCAGAGACAATATCAAGCGCCCGCTCGTTAACTTACTACTAAACTAAGATAGCTTTACATTTTAAAAAGATATTATGATGATGGCACTAAAAGATTCATAAGACGATAAAGTATCGCTCTTTTAAAATTATGCATAAGAATAGCTCATACATTTGCATGTAAAAACATGTACTTTTTGCTTTTATATATTATTTCTGTGAGCATTTCTTAAAATCAGTACCTATTAACATAACAGATCTTCTTTAAATTCTAATTTAAGAAACAAGATTTAAATTTTAATTAAACAAGGGAATAACGTAAATGCGAATCTCATAAAAACTTATATCCTTTATGCCGATAGCGTCTTATCGTAATGCTCTTAGTCGACTATTACAGTACAATCTAATACTGCTGGCTATTCCACGTCTATTTAGAATTCCGTGTGTCCTGGAGCGATAAAGTCGGCGGACCTAATAACTGGTATTATTAGCCAGTCAGCGTAGTTATTGCTGGACCAGCTATCCGCTTGCGACAATACGCCTTTAATTGAATGCCCGCTGTTTATCTTTGTTATAGTATCCTGAATTATCTACATCTACTGAAAGCCAAGATAGACTATATACATAATTTACTTGACTATATTATCCATTTTCTTTACTTTATTCACGTTCAACAATTTGTATTAGAAACTCGAGTAAGGTTTGATTTACAGCGAGAACAGTGTATCAAAGACCACAATACATTGCCGATACCTCGAGGTTTGAACATGTCTGCAATCTACAGAGGAATGATTAATTTTCCTGCCCTGTGCACACACACAGGTTTGCTTTTCAATCGCCTCAAAATCCCACAGAAAATGTCAAAGATGTGTGTGTGACTGTGTATGCATGTTTACAATGAGTGTAATATTGTGATGTTGGGTTAGTCCTCTGTGATGTCAGATACAGGTGTCGCGATTTGCAATACGCAATAACCTTGTGTCGGGAGCACGAATTGCCCCAAACTATTTGTGGTCCAAAGTTTGGAATGAGCGTGCGCTCCGCTCTAGCATTGCATGAATATTTTGGACATGGTATTCTGTTGATGTGAATATAGAACAGTCATGCTTTTAGAGCGACTCGCAGCTCAATTTACTTTCAATTGTTGTCAATTTCATTTTTCTTTAAATATTGTAACTAAATTAAAGCTGTGCCATTTTCTTTTAACTATCTACTTTTTTAATTTATACATGAGTCTCTTTGATATTTTAAGACTAATTGAAGATCATGTTAGATTCTACTTTTTCACAATCTATAATTGGAAAGTATGAAAGAAATTAGATTCTCTTTGGGTCCGGTAATTGAGTGAAACCTAATGGTCCCACGAGGCGTAGTCAAATAGCCCAGCATAAACGAAGCAATCATGCGAATGATCAACTTTATTTACGTAATGTAACGACTTCTTATTAAATTTAATGGCTTTAAGATGTTAGAGTTCAGTTTTTTTCAATATCCTATCGTTTTGTCGTGCTTATGAAGGAAACTTCTTTTTGCGTAATAAACTGTTAACCCTGTCTGCTTCTAAGTCATCTTTTTTTTCAATATCCGGGAAAGTAATCATGCAGACCCGGGGACCACACGGCAAAGTATTTATAGACCCAATATTCCCTTTTACTTTGTTACAGCAAAAGTACGGAATCCACACAATAATAATAATTAATTAATTTGCATTTAATACGGAGCGCGTCCGATAAGTTTTTATTACATTTGGACCCAAAAATTAAAGCTAACACATTTACCTACTAATTTGATGTGCGAGTTACAGACATTCGTGCCAACTGTTTTACGGAACTGTCGTTAAACGCAGGGTTGTCGATTACATACAAACGTTATTTTAAGGTCTTGTTAGAAAATAAAAAGGGTTAAGTATTTTGTACATCTGTAGGTACATTCTGGAGGAAAAACGTTTTTTACGTCAACAAAAGCGTTGCAGCAACGGTTTTCTCATACAAACTGAAGAGAAAAGCGTATTTAAAACGTTTCCCCGAACTGAGATAAGGTTCAATATGTTGTCCGGTATTTTGAGCAGAGTTATGTGGCGAGCGTGTGCAAAATACCGGCAAACGAAGCAGCGATAAAGGGTTAGGTTCAAACTTATGGGCGCCGGCACCGGTTGAATGAATAGTGCTCTTAATTGCCAACCGGCTTTGTCAATGGCTTTCCACTTTTTAGGACGCCATTTTCGAAGCTAAGGGGCGGAAATTGCAAATCGTATGAAGTATTTCGTTCGGAATTAAATTAACTTCCAAATAAAATGTATTGTATTTCAGTATGTAACTGTATTACGAAATTTGATTGTGAAGCTTTCCCTTTTTTGCTTTTATTTAAATTGGTACTGATTTCTAAAAGTATTTTTAATGGTTCTATTATTATAAAATGAAACGCAATTATTGAGCCTAAATGATTGTACAAACATTTCAATAACATTAGTCCACGCATAAGTTCAAAATCAAAACCAATCAAAGTTTGATCGAGCGTGCCGTACAAACGAAGTACGTGATGTGTACGTGATGTCTCGTTTTTTACTTTTTTTTGTATATTATAGCATCTTGTAGCTATTACCTAATATTTATGTACCTACTTAGTTATTATTTTATCGTGCTTTTGTATGTTATGCTGTGTCTTCTGTGTGCACCAAATAAACGATGTATCTATCTATGTATCTTCTATCAAAAAAGAGGGTGTGCTTACCATACGATAGAAGTGAAAACTTACGAGCCGAGTAGCCGAGGACCCGATTACACCCGATTCAGGGCCGAGTACACGCGATTCGGCGTCACCGACCGATTGGAGCCCAGTATACCTGATTCAGCATCACTGACCCGAGCGTGATAGTTCAGTTTCGTTCACTGTTCAGAAAGAGCGCAAAGTGCGCATAAAGAAGTTTTCACTTCAAAAAGTAAACAAAAAATATTTTTATTATGAATGTAAAATCAGATAACTTGATCTCGGTAGCCCTTGCTTAAAACGTGCTAGAGACGGGCCCCGTACGAAACGCAAACGCGCTAACTGAAAACCGATATCGATATTCTGCAGTTTGATGACACTAAAATTTAACGTGTCTGATATTTGCCAATTTCACTTATCTAAGTTTGCTTAAATCCTTTTTATGACTAATCCGATTAACTGAACTAATATAAAAGTCCGATTATTATATTTGTTGAATAAGTCACTCAAGAACTTTTACTACTACCTAGTTACCAATATGCTGCAAAGCAAAAAAACATTAAAAACTACTTCAGGCTGTAGCAGAGTAGGAGGAGGCGGAGCGCGTGAGGGAGAGGCAAAGTTCGCGCCCTCACGCGCCTAGCCGCCGTAGGAGACGCCCTGGGCGTCGGGACTCCTTGGAGGATTCCCGGCCACCGTAGGCGCGGGCTTGCGGGCGGTGAGCAATGGGTAGCTCGCCCCCGATAAGGACCAGGCCCGGGTCGACGGCGCGTCGTGTTCCACGCGCGCCTCAAAGAGATGTCAGCAAAACGGACGGGGTCCGCTAGGACCGTTGCCCGCCGGGGTTGCGGGTAGTCCTAAGGGGAAACCGTGGCCCCTGGCATGGCAAGGGAAGGAACACGGGTGGGTTTTAGTCAGTAAGAGTCTGACACGCCCTCCCGCTCCGCCCAGAGCGGGAGAAGTCATTGGATGATTTCCCACCCAAAAAAAAAAAAAAAAAAGGCTGTAGCAGAGTATTTTTTACTTAATTTATGTCCGAATAAACGTGATTCAAATAGGCAAAGTTGGTTAAAGTAATTAGTCGTATACAAACCAGCCCATCCCTAGCTCTGATTCAGTAGCTGCCTTTATAGTTGGTAGTTTGATTCGTTTTATTTGTTAGCGGGTATTTTCCGATCCCCATTCACATGAATCAAACCGAGCGGACTCATTTATTTGATAGTAACCGACAAGGTACACCCCTACCCAACTATAAATTCGTACGTAGACAAACTAGTGTACCGGATAATAAAACAAAATGAGATAATCTTAATTAATCATCTCTATATTGCTTTTGTTGGAGATGGATTTCTTTTGAGATATGGAAATATTATATTATCAACTTTCTTTCTATTATAATTCATAAGTGAGTAAGTAGTTTAATTTCAAGAACCTTGTAAGTATATTCAAATTTCTAGAACATAAATTTACCTTTATCTAGGCAAAAAACCGAGATAAGAAGTCTAGACGTCCATACCGTTAGAACGAAGCCCTCAATACAAAAACCTAATTCCATTTTGAATTTTAATTCAACTAGAAAATAAATTATATACGAATTTGTCTGGCTCATTTGTGAGAGATCCCAGGCCGGAATAAGACACCTATTTTCCAAATTTACCCATTTTGCAGTCTTATTTGATAAAAGATATCTAATTTCATTAAGTTAATGAAGAGTGTTGTAGTAATCCAATCCTGTTTACTAATTAATACGGAGGAAAGATCTGCATGTTGAAATTGGGGGTGAAACCTCAATAAATACTTAGGTGACGGCTTCATTATTTTCTCGTTTGTAGTTGCGCTTGAATTAATGGTTGTGATGGAATGAAATGGAATAATGGAAAAGCTTTTGGGAAACCCATACGAAGTTTGGCGAATAATAATTTATCTATTTTCGTTTTTTTTATTGGTTACAATAGTCTACTATTGGGTGGTTTTTGTTAACCTTGTTGTAGTTACTGGGTGCCGTTGCATTTACCCATTAAAATGGCATTTCGATATAAATACAAAACATTTTGGCAAAAAGAATGTGCCACTACAAAAAACATTTTAATGTCTTTGTTATAAAGTAGAGCAATTAGTAAAAAATCTACCAAATCGTTGAGTATCTTTTATTTTTCAAAAGTAAAAGTGATGAACACAAAAACTTTTGCGTAAAAAAGTAAAAAGTCGTAACTGTGTTGAATGCAGTTTGGGTCGTAATTAGAGATAGATTTTTTCCAAAATTAATTAAAAGTCACCGTTGGCCTCAGCTTCGGGCGAGCGATGTACGTGCTCAAAATACTTTCAGACTCCCCTTTTGTTCTGCTGTTTCTGTCTGAACACCTAGCTATGTTTGTGTATCTCGGAAACCCTAATGTGGTAATGACGGTTTTTATGCTACTGGGAAAAGTATGATGGATTAAATTTATTTTGAGTGAGCAATTATCCAGTTTTAAAATTAATAAGTTGATATTTGAGGATGCTTAGTTTTTTTGGCGGACGATAATTAGGTAGCCATGTGTTGTAATGAAATGTTTTGGCAAAAGTATTGTACGTCGTACATTCCAAGCTGCTATCAATAAGTACAGTAAAGACAGTATCATTTCACAATTTTGTTCACGTCTGCTGCTTAAATAGTTGACTTTTGCTGTTGTCGTACTTTACCTGTTCATAGTCTAAATTTTATAAAACAATGTATTTTGAGTAGAGGGATAAAAAATGTCAACGGTATAGGTACTTCTAAAAATAATACTGTGCTTAATGTTTCTACAAAACAAAACTTCAGAGAATAGAGTCATTTTCGAGTGTATTGTGAGAATAATTGTAGGTATTATCACAGATTAAAACTAGAACGGTGGCAGAGCGTGACTTGCCATGGTCGGGTGGGCCCAGCGCCCCAGCCGCTGCGCGGTGCAGCGGGCGTTCAACTACCTAATAAGTTCAGGTGCTATCAGACATAAGCAACCGCACTACTTTATAATCTTTTTTTGTTAAAAAAGATAAAGAAACATTTTCCTTTTTTTTGTGGTCTTTTATAAGAGGCAACAGCGAAAGTTGTTTGTAGTTTTATTGTAATAACATTTTAATAAAATATAAAGTTGCTTTTCTTTTATTACCATTTTGAGAAATGAAATATTTATAGCGAAAGTCATTCCAATTTTTAAGAGTGCCTACGTCATCGAGATAATACGTCTTTCTTCAGAAGCTCAAGGTCGAAAAAAGACAAGATTTAGGTCGCAGCCCCACTGAGAGGCTGTATAGATACGACTGCGAAGAACAAAATTATGCCAATGGGGCGACTGCCATAAGTTAAAGGGGTTTATTGTGTTACTGACGCATTGCCGTAACTCTAGCGTCGTTTTGAGGACTAGGCAGATATGACGCCAGGAAAATAAATAGTAAATAGGTTATAGTGAAGACATTTTCATGCTTTCAGTATCTTTTATACATCTTGAATCTTTTGTAAATATTATCTTTTTTGTTTATTAATTTTCCTCAACTGCCTATTTCAGTATTATATGGTTACGTATTGTTCTCTGTTCTCTCTTCTCTTCTACCAGTATTTTGTAAACTATTAAAAATGACATGCTATAAAACTGTAAAATTAAACCAAGTATCAAATAATACGTAATAAATAACACCACCGCTTACCGTATGTCATTTCAGCACGACAGAATGTAACACAAATAAAATCTGTTTACACAAAAGCCCAGGGTTTTATGATTTAAATTTTGTTCTGTCTGATTTACGTGGGTGGTACACTGGTACCGCAGGCGTTTGCTATTAACGGAAATATCATGATTTACAATCAATGCCCGATTCACATTTCACCGTGACAATTATAGACGTAATTGCCTGGGTTTATTGCTAAAACAAACAAAAAGGGATGTACCTAGCACTTACCATATTAAGTTAAAATTTCCACAGCGAATCACTTCTTGTATGAAGACCAAGATTGTGAAATACCTGTAACAAAAATGAATTAAAAATAAGACTATTTGTAGTTGTAAAGCTCCTTAGACTGTAATAAACATGTTTCTAGTTAAAACGAGACAACATTTACAGTACATACGGACCTATAAAGTACATACAGGGAAGCAAACGGGTGCTCAGTCAAGCTCGACAAAATCCTAGGAGCCCATTTACTTGAGTTGACTTCGAACAAATGTCACGAGACGGTGTGCAACAAATACCGAACCGCTTCATGTATCTCTTGCGAACAACCTCCTGTATATAAATACAGGCTATTTCATACAGGAGACAAACAATAAATGTTTCGATTCATAATTTAATTTCTATATATTGTTATTTACTGTTTGCAAATTGAAAATCGGTAATCGGGCGCGAAGGGCCCAACGTCCGAATCAAAATCGAATCGAATTTCAACGTTAATCAGTTTAAAACTCAAATGAGCATCCATATGTTTCATCAACCGACCGTGCATTATATTATGTTTCAATTTTAATAATTCCGCAAACACAACTTTTAATTATAGTTCAGAGATGAAGAGAAAATGCAATAAAAAGCGATAATGAACGTTATTTTAATTGCTGTCTCGTGACGTCATTACGGAGATATTGAAAACCGATAACGGTAATGAAAGGGTTAAGTGAATCTCAAAGCATTAACAATATTACCAATAAGAGATAGTATTAAATAAATCAATCTACATATTGGTTTTAATAGCAGATACATCACACAGAAATGAAAATATATCAAAAACCATGCAGGCACAGATTAAGAGAGCCTTAATTCCCATACCGCATAAAGTTTTTCCGACTCGTAACCGAAATTATTTTCCGCATACCAATAAATCGCTTTCAAAGACTCGACCACAGAAGTGTATGTTTTCCAGCAATGCTGCACTGCTAGTGTGCATCCATTAATATCAATAAAACATGTACACAGTCCGTCGCACGTTTTAATTCCGCTAAAAGCGTCGATCTCATTGTGGTCGGACCGATGATTCGGAATTACTGTGTCCCCTGTGTCCACTGTTAGATGGGACAGTCCCAGGTGACTTCTAACGAGGATTGTACTTTGTAGCTTAAAACTCTAGTCATCCTACTGATCTGCCACA
Source organism: Eupsilia transversa (assembly GCA_914767815.1). Classification (NCBI taxonomy): domain Eukaryota; kingdom Metazoa; phylum Arthropoda; class Insecta; order Lepidoptera; family Noctuidae; genus Eupsilia; species Eupsilia transversa. Next base: position 9,409,654 of record OU611880.1, read on the forward strand.
GCCTTTGTAAACTCTTTCGTTATTTCATTTTATTACTGTACAGGGATTTGAAAGCCAGTGATACTTTTTGTTTTGAGATGTTGTTATTTGAACTTTGTGAAGAGAAAAGTTGTATTTTGTTGTTAAGCTAACTTCAAATACGACCTAAAGACTTTTGTGTTTTCCTTCTTCCGGGATTTTAATTTTACAAAAACACTTTTCACACCAAGAATATACATCTAATGAATAAGAACTATATGGAGATTTTGTAGCTAATTCTCAAGGTGAATCTTTTGGTACACTGCCCATATTTATACATTTATACATCATAGCACCCAAAATGTTAAAAATATTACTCTTCAAGTGGATTGGTGCCCGCAATACCTGTCCTTTTGCACCGGTGACTACAACCCTTCTCTACCTGTGCTATGGAAGATACCTTATTTTTTGTTTCTTTTGTATATTTGATATGCTCGCGATTGACCAATGTCGTTTGCATACGACTTACAACTTACAAGTAATCTACTCACTAATGACTTTTAAGGTTCTATCATTTGTAATGAGTTGTACTGTAGACACAAGGATTTTGTAGTAATCTAATATTTTAGTAAACAAAACGACTTTCTCGGTACCTATATTCAGAATTCGAATTCCTAAACTACAATATTTCATAAACGCTCATAAAACTGTTGGACCATTACGAAGGCAGGATAGATACTGTAGTGTAGGCACTATTCTCTTTGTCACCGAAGAGATTTTCCAACGAGTGTCAATCGACGCGTCAAATGTCTCCCTCTTGATATATCGACATCACTGAGCCCGTCTATGTCAGACGTATACAGCCGTATCTCTCTTTTTACCGCTTTTGCCGCTTCGGGACAGGCAAAAGAAATGGTTATGATTTTGACGGGGCATTGCATGGAGTGTACAATGTACAGGACGTGTAGGAATGCCTTTTTGTTACTTTGTCCAGTGATGCTCGATTGTTAACTTTGGATTTGATTGCTATTTTCATCTTATGGTTGTCAATAAGACACAGTCGCTCCATGTAAAATACTGGTATTCAGCTGCATCCGGTTAGACTGGAAGCCGACCCCAACATGATTGGGAAAAGGCTAGGCAGAATGAATGGTTGTCAATAAAACAAGTGCGGTGAGTCATTTCTGATTTAAATTTATTATTTTGGATTTGTTTGACGTTGAGTAAAGTTAGTTATATTTATTGATAAAATAATTTAAAATATTTTTCAAGGTAACTAAGTTATAGATTGTTGCAAATAAGTACGAGTTTAAAGACAAAACAAAAGATAGAGGTACAAGAAGAAACAAGTTTCAAATTCTGCGATGCCGCCCCTGCGATAGTTACCCTACAACTGTTTCCGTTTTAATTACCAAGAAATTGTAAAGAAAACAGATGATGATAATATCAACAAAGACTCCCGTTACACGAACAGCTGTAAAAATATTCAACACTGAATTTATTCTGATAGGTATTTAACAGGAGCTAGCTTTTGAGCCGATGGTTTTCTCGAGTGGATGTCGGAAAATATCCCACGGGAACGTACTACCGGGATTAAAAGTACCCTATGTATTTATCCAGGTTATAAACTATCAGTGTGCCAAATTTCTTCCAAATACGTTTAGCCGTTTTCGCGCTAATCCGGAACATACATCCAGACAAACAAAAAATCAAAAAGTATATTTTCGGCATCAGACTCGTTCCCACATCTAGTAGCAGTTACTTTTTTTCAAAAATATTCAATGTACAGTTTTGTCTTCGTTACTAATTTATTATATATTATATACTAGCTTCCGCCCGTTGTTCACCCGCGTTGTATGTCGATAAAAAGTATCCTATTTGGTTCCCAAAGGTTCAAAGTATTCCCGTACCAAATTTCATCAAAATCGGTTCAGCTGTTTTAACGCGATGCGCAATCAAATAAACAGATAAACAGACAAAAAATCTAAAAACTGTTGGAACCTATCCCCAGCCAACTTTTTTTCGAATATCTTCCATGTACAAACTTTCGACCCTCTTCAGTTTTATTATATGTATAGATAGATTTTCATACCTTTTACCGGTAAGTGACCTTAAGACAAAGATTAAAGGTCAAACCTAAGCTAAGATTTGATTAGATTTTTATGAACTTCTGAAAGGCTGCTTGCCTTTTTACTTAATTAAGGATTATTGATGAATTAAATGTCTTTGTTGCTACGCAGAGGTAATGTTAAGAGAAAACCTACTGAATATAAGAAGTTAAACAAAGATATCACTCATAACAAATTATGAATGTATAAAGCAAGGTCAGCACCTTGTCATAACACTATTATAATATATCAATCAAACAATCTACGTGATATCAAATTGACATACAAGGCTCTTCATCTTCCGCATTCGACCACCTTCTGGAATCTTCGAAACACCTGATCATATCCTATGATTTTCATTGCCAGATATAAGAAAGAAACATCGTTATCATTATTATGCTATCAATAAAAAAATCCAATTTTCGGGACACGGATCTAAAAGATAGTTTATTAGTCATCTTTTAGCATTATTTTTTCTCTTCGATTTTGTAGATTCTGTCAAGATTTTCCCAATAAGTAAGCATACATATATTTCCTAAGAATGATCCATAACAAGACAAACATAAACACCTCACCAAATTATATTTATTAATATTAATTAAGTACCAGATACATGAATTTTAATTGTGTTATTATAGTCCCGTATCTTGTTACAAAAGGTCTGTGCAAACTTTCGGATAACATTATGAGGAGCCTAATAACGGGTGCGTAAACAGAGTTCGTATAAATTACACTACACGGGACAATATTTAACTCACTCCCTACCCTTTAGAGTTATTAAATATTTTATGAGTGTGTAGATAGGCTGCGTTCGTGCGTTCCGTTCGCGTTCAATTTGCGATCTGAAAGCACACAGTTTTTACATGGTTGTAACTTGCACAAGTGCATGTAGGTAGATTGTGCATTTTAAAATAACAACAAATTGCCGTGTAAACAAGTGTGCATGTCTCTATTCGCGTGTGAACCCGCACTTTTGCTTTCTTATTTCCAATGTATTAACGTTATGAAAGATTCGTCTTCGCTTCGCAGTTCCTGATACCTTTGGTGGGAATATAACGATGTTTCAAGGACGAAAAAACGCAATTGGTAAGTGCGTAACGAGAACGCAGAACGCAAGCCCGCTGACTGTGAAATACATTTTTATTCTCCGTCCATTCGTACAGGTACGTCGTAAAAGTTGGCAGTTGCCCACTAAATTATTGTAAATGTCTTCCAATTTATATAGGAGACCTACATGCGAGACAATACGATGGTTTGCCAGTGTCTGGAAACGTTTTAATGCGAAAAATGTGTTTGTTGTCGATGTATTACAAAGATTTGAATATTGCAGGACTGTTTTTTATTTTTTGTCTTATTTTAAAGGAACTTTTGTAGTAGAAACATTATAGATATGAAAATAAAATAATGGGTATCAAAAGTTCTATGAAAAAAAAAAACCTGTAAAAAGTTCGGGTTTTGTAAAATTTACTGCCAAAAATTCATTTACAAATACTCTTTGGGGCTAGTGCCAGGCTGCTGTCAGAGAGGGGGGTGGGTACATATGTAGGTATGTGTGTAGCTTTATAAATGCGCCTGACACCCTGGCTACGGTGATTGACAACCACTGTTTGTAAATAGTGAAACAATATCGGGCTTTTTCAATAGTTGTTTAGACTGTGTTCACAAAATTGTCCAAAATCTAAAAGTTGCCCTCACTGAAAGTCCTCTTATCTTTCATCAAACCCTTCAAGAATACGGGTTTATAAAGTAGAATTAAGATTTATTCGTGGAAAGGCGAAGAAATAATCCAATAGCAAGTTTTAATTCAATTATTTCGCTTAAAACGACAATGTTAGGAACGCAAGGAATGTGCCGCCCGTTCTCTAAACGAGGAACAATTCTACCAACTGAATCGCTTGAACTTCAATCGAGCCACATTTACTCTTGTGCTGCAAACACTTGCATAACTATTTTTAATGTTGGCACTATCTATTTTTCCTATCTCTCCTTTATTCAGTTAATTGAAAACCTATATGCGCTACAAAGGCGTGAATGTACATAGAAGCGATTCGTTTTTAACCCGACGAACAGTAAACCGGTTTGCGAAAAATATCCGGTTTTATTTTTGATGTTTAGTGCGTCGCTTAACGACGCAGTGCGCAAAATTTTATGAGTCGGCTGGGTCGCATTTTTTCCCTCCAAAATTTATTTTAAATCGAAATATTGAACGAGCCATTGGTTTGCAACTGAGCGTTTTATAAAATATTATTTCACATATGCGATAGGATTAAATGCAAGATTAACCATAAAAGCAATCAATCCGTATTTACGATTCAATGGTTTATTTATCTTTACCAAAACATAAACCCAACCCAATGTCGTGCAATATACAAATAAAATGTACCTACGTTTATTGACAGTAATTTCATGCCGAACAACCAAAAAAACATCGATAAAACATTTAAAAAATATGGTGATGAAACCATCAGTTTGATGCAATTGAATACCAGTATTTTACATAGAGCTGGATCTGACCGCCTGTCTGGGTAACACGATACCCCTTGGTAAGAATGGAAACCATCAGTATGTATTCAATACAAAGCTAAAATAGTGGTCAGACAGTAGGTTTCAAAGTAGTGGGCACTCAGGCAGATAAAGTTTTACGTCCTATAGATATATATGCAAAGTTATAGTGAATGGATCAGCAGCGCCCAATATTGCGTTAGGTCAGACAAATTGGGATCAGCCAGTGAATATATTACGGTCCCCCGTACTATGTGTCGGTCTGTTAATCGTTCCTCGTTATTTATGAACGTTTCAACTGTTTACATAAGCATACTATAATATGGTTATGCAAATTTTTGGATGGGGTGCAGATTGCACTGATTGCTTCCATGGATTGTATAGGGATCTTATTGAAGTTCGTTATCAACGATGAAGAAGCAAGAACAGACTTGACGAGGTTCACTATTGATCCGCTTAAAATTTAATTTTAAATATAACTCGAATGATAGTTATTCAATGCATAAACAGTATGCCAATAAATATTATAATATAGTATTATATCTACCTAATGCCTTTCAAAGTTTTGCCTAACTCGTTATAAGAAAGTGTTTTTTTAATGCTATTGAAAGACAGTCCCTAATCGATTATGGTAAATTGCAGTAATCTTGCAATTCAGCCAATTAGCTAGGCTAGTTTATATCTAAAACATAGTGTTTGTGTACTTTGCTTAATAAATTCAAGTGGAAAAGCGGATTCTTACTCATAAATATAATTTCAAATAGGCATACTCGCTTTACCTAGGTAGGTATACATATAATTACATACATATAATAATTGCCCACTAAGCGTTTTTTGCATGGAACATCATTCCATACTGTAATTGGAGAAGGGGGTTGTAGACTTTTGCAGCTGTCATCGTTTTACTTGTTGTACCTAGTCTGGTGTTGTTGTTCCGTAATAAACTTTTTAATACAAAATAAAAAAACTCGAAATACATTAGGATAAAAATGATCTATTAATTCATGACTAGCAGGTAAGAGCAATGTTCTTAACCTCAACAGCTGAGCCTTACTATAATTATCTCTTATAAAACAGAGGAACAGGGTTTCCTAACATTAGCCCACACGCCTTGCAAATAGGGAATATGACATATTATTTATACATATTATTATCATTTGCTGTTAGCAGTGAATGATAATGTCGCAAATTGTAATTTAATCAAATTAATAATAAAATTCATACTATTTATTATATCTTTCGAAATATTTCATGAGTATTAGTGTTATCCTTGTGTGGTCACCAAAATGCTAATAATAATGTCGAAATTATCGTTGCTTGTAAGTATATTGTTTACGATTTACAATGATCATTATTTTAAACAAAACTAAGGTTTCAATAAGATTATTAAAGTTCAGATTTATTATTGCTGAACCTTTATTTTATTTAGCTTTAGAAATTAACTTTAAAAGCACAACTAACTTGAGTGAAATTTATAATAACCAAATAATTTTAGTCTGCGATGAACATCAAACAGCTCCATCAGTGAATAACTAAATATAATCTTAGTCAGGCTTTTATGCCTTGTAGAATATTAGATTTCCGAGAATGAGAATATTCCCTAACATACGGTGGGAGCAGGCCACATTTACCACGAACTTGCGCACTTATACGTCAGTACATTCACCGTTATGGGAGCTCTTCCTATCATTCTGTCAATAAGTCAATTCATTTTGTCTAAGAGTTAGACGTAGTTATATTCGCAGTAACAAAGTTATAATCTTACAAAAGCCTGCGCAGTGTTTTAACGAGTTCTCTCTCTAACCGTGGGAGCTGCTAATTTAAACTTATGATAGGTTTGCAGTATTCCCGTAAAGTTTCACCGTAGCATAACAAAAATTAATTATGTACATCGACTGAGTCACAACAAGTCACTCGTGTGTATTCATTATGCGAAACATGAAAGTTTTGTTCCTTTTTTCGTCACTTCCTTTGCATAAAGTGGGTTGTACACATAAATTGTAGGGTAGGGACAAATTGCGTTCCGCCAGTAATGTATTCCACTCAGTATTGCCTCGCACACGTATGTTTCAGCTGAATTCTACATAATGAAACTTTTCAAGTGCTGCTCACTCTTATTTTGCTTTAATCAGTTTGAATTAAGATGCTATTAGTCACAGCTGTAGCCAGTCGAAGTCGACAGGACGGTTTAGCAGTTGGTGTTGGCTTATTAAATCCGCACCTTTCTCGATAACCGTTGAGCGTTTGATGTCTTTAAGTATTTATGTACGTTTGTTCTCAACAATATTTCGAAATGTTTTTTCCACAAAGCCGATTGGCTTGATCGACACGTTACAGAAATTCCAAAGACATTTTCGGATGGCACAGATGTAAGGTTATTTCACGTTGGTACATCGTTATTTGTAAATTATCAACTAAATGAATTGATAGTTATATATGCCAAGTATGCCCAGATACTCGTTTGTCTTTTAAGTATGACCAAGCCCCTCAATGTCGTTCACAGGAACAATTAGAGTTATAAAAGTCCTCCTTAACGCAATACCAAATCTTAAAAGATATTAATCTAGCCTTCCAAATATCGGCTTTCGTACAATAGTTTTAAGGGGTCCTTAAACAGTACATAAATCAAAGCGATATGTCGACGTAATGCCCTGTTTCATCGGGGCTATGCGCTCGTGAAATATGACCAGCGTTATTATCTGCTTGCGTGGTGTACAGCGCCAGCTTATCTTAGGAAACTTCTAGAACATCTTGGATGTTTATGTTTAAGTTAGCAAGACTTTGTGGAGAAAACCTCGAAGTATTTTAGTAGGGACGAAAGGCTTTGTTTTAACGCTGCTATAACGTTGTATCTAATACAAGCGAACAGTTTAGCACAAGCTTCAGTTTAGCACGAGTTCTGTCAAGACATATTTCATGGGTTTTGTCTGATATCTCATACGAAACTCGACTAAATCCGTGATACATGTCTTGCCTCGCAGTGCCTGCTTTTCCTGCTACCTGTGAGATTGTTCACTGGTTTGGTAACATGTTTCTTCGTGGTATTTACCTTAAAGTTTCACTCAATGCTCGTCATACCCGTAAATTACGTCCACCCGAAGTTTGAGTCGCAGAAACCGTTTCCGATAAGACCACCCATATTGAATTGTATCACCCTTTTTTTTGTCCTTTATGATGTGTTGATGAGTATTTTATCTAACTTTGTTTGAGTCTAAAGTAAATCTACACATGTATAAGTAAAATGCACCTCTAAGTAAACAACATCGTCAATTCTGTCCCAATATTGTAGTTTCCAGAGCAGAGGTATGTCAAAACCGCCTGTAACCGCGCACCGCAGTGTATCGAAGTGAAAGACGTCCAATGCAACTTCGTCTATATTGCTAATACCATTTTGACTAGCTACCGTTCCACGGTTTAGTGGAGCAGAATTTTGATGGAATGGATTCTGTCCTGGAAACGGTAATCTCGATAGATATGCAGTTATTTGTGCCCAAAGAAAAGAAAGGTTCTTCAGTAATTTCACTCTTAAAATTAAATTCGCGTTTTCACAAACATAATAAAAAAAAAATAAGTTGGAAAAGGAATAATATCGAATTAACAACAACACAAGACTTGATTTCAGATTCCATCAACTGGAACTTTACTATGACTTTATTTGTTGAGTCGACATGAACTCTTCTCATGTTTGTTTCTGTTACTGATTCAAACTTATAATAACATAATTCAAATATCGACTAATTAAAAGTGAAGAGGAACTTAACGTCAAAACAAGCAAACAGTTCAGTCTAGAAATTTAAAGTGCCTGTTAGATAATGAAAGAGAAAAAAACTATTAACCATTCAATGTGGAGTTTTATTGTTCGGGAAGGACCGACGGGTGGACTTTTAATTAAAGGCCCCTTCACATTCTCTATTATACAGGACATTTTTACAGCCCCAGCTACATATTGTGCTGCCACGAACACTTTTATTGTTTGCCACATGCATACATTGAGTACACAGCCCTATAGAACCTCCAAAAGTCCAAACTATTCTGGACTCTAAACTTTCTGAATAATGATCAGTATCGCTTATGGTCGCGTTGATTGATAGCTTAATTATGGTAAAGATAACATGTTGCGTATAATAATTGGATAATCGGACCTCATTGAATATGTACGTAATAGTTACGCTTTTTCAAGATTATTATAACTGTCTAAGTGTATAAGTAAATAACGATGTGTTTGTTCTGTAGCTTAACATAACACACTTGATTGATTGCTTGATTGATCGACTGGACGTATTTATTAATTTCCTGCGACTGCTGAACTGAATAGCTGAATGATTGACGTATCACCTAATTACTCGGTTCATATGGAGATTAGTGGAGATGTGTTTTATTTAAGTAAAGATGGCAGATCAATCAAGAATTTAAGTTTAAATGCCGAAGGTGCGCAATGTTTTTTATGGTAGGTAAGTGAAAACTTAAAACTTTACGAGGTCTCGTACGATAATCTTGTAAAAAGTGCTAAAAAAATGTTTTTGCACTCATTTAAAACCTGTAAGTTTTTAGGTAGGATTTTCAACATTGTTGTCCATAACAAGAGTTTTGTGAACATAGTTTCAATAGAGAGCTATCCCGCGAATAATGTTACCTACTTAAGAATTGATAACAAGTTAACAACTTATAAACTAATTTAAAATGTTTTTAAATAGTTAATATACACACATAAGGTATGATCTGTTCCAAAAGTATACATGTAATATGAACAGAGTTTCTGTTCATGTTACATTTTCACAGAATCACTCACTAAAGGGAAATAGTAACACATTGATCTGTATTTAGAGGGTATTAACTTTATATTTCACCTGTTTTTGCAAATTATTGTATGAATAACATTAATTGTAATTGAAAAATCATCGAAGGAAATGTGAAATGTCAAATTAAAACATATTTAAGATAATTTAGAATTAGAACTCAGAACCCTAATTGCGTAATACACGATCAATCACAATCTAAATCGTTTTGAAACAGATTGCTAATCCATTGCTTCATAAGTTCGAGAAAAAAATGTGCTCAGCATCGTAAATAACGCAATGAACTGTCAAAATGAAACAGATTAGTCTTAATCGTTTACGAAAATGTATTACGCAATTAGATAGCAGGTTTAAGTATTCAAATAAGCAAATCAAAGCACTGAGTTTGTAAGTGGCACTACCAATTGGCATCCACAGTAGGTTTTCAGATCCATTTGTTTACATTTTCATCAGATACTTCTGGAACAAGACATAGGTACACCATCATACACAATGTTATCAAAGGACGACACGATATCTCCAAAAACAAAACAAACCGACCTACTACTAGTTACATAAGAGCTCGCCTTTTACGTTGGCTTAGGAGTTTAACGACAATTAGTAACGGCTGCTGCTATTGACAGCCCCTGTCTCCCCCTCGACAGCATTAAGCTTTGATTGAATGAGTTTTGATTGAAAAAACTTTTACACGAGAGGGGATTTAGGTACTACAGGAATACAGGATGTTTCATGGGAATTGATGTAGTGTTAAAAGAAACAATTGATGACCAAACTATCAAAGAGTTTTAGCAAATTTTCTCACTCACAAAAAAAGTTGTTCCTAACAAGCTTTCATGATTCTTATATTTCTTTGAATTACATTACACACGTAAGGTTTAAGATTTCGTATTTAAATATTAATTTTGTTGGCTAGAAAGTTTGTTGTTCAAACTAAAACGTTATAGTATCTACGTTGAAAGGCGAGAAGAGAGGCAAGACCATTATGATTCATTTGGTTCAGGATGTTTGAGAACGCTTGATTTCGAGCTGTTAAATGTGCCTAACCAAAGACCTGCAGTGTCCTTTGTGCCTTTAACAGATAATTCTGGATAACTGCATGGAGCAGATATATTTTCTGTCGAGTCTTATAGAAATGTCAGACCATCAGTTCTGTATCATGTCTAAAGGTTCTATCAGTGCTGTGAGAACCCACATTTAGCATTTACAGGTAGGTAGCTTCCTATGTATTACTCCGGCTATTGGATTTCCACGCAGATGAAAACACGGATGTCAATCACATTGTTGGTACTCACTGCGCCACGGATATCGATCATCAGGAATCGCAAAACAAAACTGCTGCACTTCAACTTCAACAGTGTTCTGTTTTTTCTCATGCTTGAGTCCGAGTGTCAAAATCGAATAAAGGAATGTCTAGACTCCCTTAAAAAGATTACTATGTAATGTGATAAGGAACCCAAGCCAGACATCCATCATAGGCCCAGTCATTCCATTTATTTAATAAATCTCATCTACAGTAAAGGTAACTTGTCTTTATACCTACATAAAATAGACAGTGACAGTTCGGTGAACAACGGTTGGATAGAGCAGAATCCTATCTGTTACGCTCTTAAAGATTTCACCGACTAAGGATTAGTATAAATTGAGTAAGGTTTGGAAGACCTCATGTAAGTACGCTGGAAACTCGGAACCCTTTTTAGTCATTACTATCCTACTATCTTTCCGTCCCGCTGATCCGCGCCTGAAAAACCTTGGGGTTTAGACAATTCAACCTCTATATTATGATGAAAAGGGTGCCCCTAGCCAACGTTTTTCTGACAACTGCGAATAATTCCAGAATTTCATGAGCGATGGTCGCTATCGATACCAGATTTGGGTCTCGAAAATCTTTTACAAAAACACAAAAATGTTTCCCTTTTCTCGGAAAAATCTATTCAATTTAATGGTACCCAAAAAATAAATTCAATTGTAAAGTAAATCTGTTAAGTTGGGTACTTACCGTTAAAATACATTGGGTCCGAAGAGATTGAAGGAGTTCGTTAAAATAACATTTGAGTACCACCGAATTACATTAAAAAATATTTTAAAAAGTAATTTCAGTAGGTATTGTTATCACCGTGGGGGAAGCCAGGACAGCTCTCGGTCGTTCCGTCGACAAATTGAGCATTACGCCAAATGCCTCCGGTAATTTCGAGCTTCACTCCAAATTTACTACGTAAGCTGCTAAGATATTTAATCTTGAAATTATTTAGAAAACTTGAAACAATGACATGGTATCAGCTTTGAATCAAAGATTAGGTTCGTTATATAAAATGAGTAATTTGCGTGTTTAGAGAAACTTCATACCACTTTCACTTAGCAGTCCTGCTACATAGGTAAGCTAAAGCTTTATTGAATAGCATTAGCACCCTTCATATACCTACTCTTCGTCATCTAAGTGCTTTGATTTTGATAGAAAACACCAAAAGTGTCCTGCCTGCTTCAAAATCAAAATCAAAATATTTTATTGCACATTAAACCGGCACTTATGCAACGTCAGAAGTTGGGTGCACGGTTCCAATTGATTGTTTCCTATGGAGAAGTGTCGGCAAAAAAACTCCACGGTCACTTTTTTTTTTAATAATCGGCATTCACAATGTTTTCAAATAAATGGCTTAATCATAGTATGTACTTATTAACCACATTTATTTAACTTATGCTTCATAATTATCGGTTGCGTTCCGATTCAAAACAAACTGAGTTACTAATCATAGGAAAATTTAATTACCGCGAGTTGGCAATGCTATAAATATCTAATTTGTAGCGAACGGGTTGCGGTGGTACAATTTAATGAGCTTACGAGTGCTGTTATCACTCGCAAATAGTCTCATACACATAGGTCAAATACCGTTATAATGAATGCACGAAGTTCCCCTGAAATGATAGGGTTAACATGGATTTGAAGTACGGTCAACCGCATGTAGTCGCAGTACTACGAAAACCGTCTTTCTGACTAAATAAATGCGTTATCAATGTCGATTTTATTAATTTAAATCACAATTATAGCACCGTTACAGACTCATCCAAGGCGATGTTATAAGTAGGTACCTAAGTCACCATTTTTACACAAAACAACAAAAAAAAAAACCGGAATTACAAAGAATTATAAATGTAGCTACTTATTCATATAACATTTATTATAAACATGGCAATTTTTATAATATCAGACCTCCTTCAATTAAGTTCAATTTCAGAATTGTTACTATGGACGTCCTGCGGTTGACTATGGTATACTTTCCTTCTCATGCTGCCTGTTTTCTTCACCTTTCGGTAGGAAGGCCTAAAATACTAACGTAGACCATTTTATTGCTTCTATTTTTAAAAGTAAAATGTAATTGATTTAATCAAATGAAAAGTTAGATTGAAAAGTAATAGATAGTCCTGAAAATACTTTCTATCACTTGGTGCATGAAGCGTTAGTAATGAATGGAAGTAATAAAGGTTGATTCTTTGAAAATCAATCAGTTTTTCTTGGAAATCTCTATTGAACAGCTTTTCCTAGCCACTTATAACTTTATTATACGAAACATGTTTACCAGGAAAAAAAGGTAAAGACGTTTCAAGGAAATTACGACGATAATATACATGGTCATTAACCTCAAATTCCTTGAAATGTTGCAGTTCATATTACTAGTTTCCGCGTTTATATATATGTATAAACCTACTAGGTAGGTAGTACTCCATTTCAGTCTTTGACACCTCTGTTTGATTCTGAACAAATTAATCCAGGCTTCAGAGCAAAGAGAGCTGAAATTCAGAAGCATTAAAGCTTAAAATACATCTTTTCAAGTACCCATTATAAATAGTTTTGTTGTGATAAACCCCAACTTAGTACATACTAAAGTTTAATAAGCTAAAACTTTCCACTTAAAGGAGTCATCATAGTAAGATCCATACTCCATACACTTTGGTGCATCGTTGGGTAATTCAAAATTTCACTTAACTCTCGTCGAAGGAGCACTGAATTTATGAAAGGAAAAGTTTCATAATGTGCTCTTATGAACTTTGAAGTTTATAGCGAGTCACGTGTGTGCTTTATGATGGCCTGTTTAGTGTTTTTAAAAGGGTTTGCATAATATTATTACGCTACATTTTCATATTGGGGTTACAAGAGCTGTCAAAATACACTTTGCCTATAAAACTCTCTGTAAAAGTCAATCTGCCTAGTCTTTTCCCAACTATGTTGAGTCGGCTTCCAGTGTAACCGGATGCAGCCATACCAGTATTTTACATGTAGTGACTGCCTATCTGACCTCTACAAACCAGTAACTGGGCAATACGATACCCCTTGGTAAGACTGGTTGTCAGACTTTCGGGCTTCTGACGACTCGTAACGACTGTCAAAGATCTACGAATGACAGCTGGAACCAACGGTTTAACGTGCCTTCCGAGGCACGGAGGTGTCTCGATATGTAAAGATGATCACCCATCCAAGGACCAACCCCGGCAAGCGTAGCTTAACCTGATGGATCGACCCGTGCGGCTGTTATTACTTAGCAACGAGATCCTCCTTAGCCACGAGCTGCTGCTTAGCCACGAGCCACTCTCTGTAAAAGTATTGTTTTAAAAAGAGGGTGTGTCCTTATGACCACACGATAGAAGTTAAAACTTGCTATACGACTGGAGCCGAGGATATGCGATTCAGCGTCACCGACCGACAGGAACCGAGTATACCCGATTCTGCGTCACCGATCCGAGTGTGACGGTTCAGTCTTGTTTACTGTTCACAAAGAGCGCAAACACGCCTTCACAAACTGTAGTAAATAAATATGTAATGTTGCCAAAAACTAGTTTTGAATTTAAATTCTTATCTTTGATTAAGTCTTTAATCGTGAAATACCACACGACTCAATCATGCAATATTATAATAATTGCAAGCGACTAATAACCCTGTATTTATTCTTAACTCATCAAGGTCGATCCATTAGGTTAAGCTACGCTTGCCGGGATTGGTTAGTGGATGGACCATCTTTACATACCGAGACTCCTCCGTGCCTTGGAAAGCACGTTAAGCCATTGGTCCCGGCTGTCATTCGTGGATCTTTGACAGTCGTTACTAAGTAAGTAGGTAAGTAAGACTGACAACAAGTCTTATCAAGAATTATCGTATTACCCAGTGACAGGGTTGTGGAGGTCAGATAGGCAATCGTTTCATGTAAAATACTGGTATTCAGTTGCATCCGATTAGACGGGAAGCTGACCCCAACATAGTTGGGAAAAGGCTAGGCAGATTGATTAATTCTTAACTACATGAGCAGCTAGCACATGCAAATCGGACGTTTACTGAAGGCTATTACCGTCAGCATAACTGAAGCATCCTAGTTACACCTCCAGTCCTCCCGGGAATTGTCCTGGGGAATACTAAATCATGTATTCAGGATCTGGGATCCTTTGCAGCCTAACAAGGAGGCTCACAATACCCGGGTGACAAAGTTTATGACTAACAGTCCTTTAGAATATTCGCAGGTAGTCAGGTACATTATAATGTACCTTTAGCCTAAGTGGACCATGTCGCAGGGTGATCGTAAAACTAGTTATGTCATAAATTATTACTTTGTAGTTACATGATATTGCTGGCAACATTATCCATCTTTTCATTGCATGTAAAATCATTTTAATAATTTGGCAAGTTTTTAGTGGTCGTAAAAAGAGAATGTCGCTTCTTTTGTGTAGTTAGTTAAAAGAGAGACTATAGCTGATCTATCATCGTGTAAAAGAAAAGTACTCTTGATAACTTAATGAAGACCTTTATTTTGTTTGTATCTGTCTTCCACAACTGACGGAATGTGCCTCTTAATCTTTTTTTTGCAACAACTTTTCTTTGTTTTCACCAAGTATTTCACACAAATCTTTTTTTGGCCTTACACGAAGTACGTATTTTCTTTATCATACCTTTATTGGAATTGACTATAGTATATTGAACCCAGCTTCAGTGTTTCCAAGTGGAAATAATCCGACAATTTACCGGAATCACAAATATTTCTATTACAAATCTAAATGCTATTAAACTATGTCAACCAAGAAGATATTATTTCAGTTGGGGATCTATTCTACCTGATTTGGTACTTGCCATCCAATTGATATTCAGCAAGCCCAATTGAATAATCTCGATGGAGTTACAGTGAGGGTAACCTTATAATTTAATTCGTCGGTTCACTTACCTACTGCCTTTACATTGGTAGCATTGCATACTTAACTGAATTTAGGTTAGTTCCTCCCATAACGAGTTGTAAGTTTGGTTACTTAGAGTGGTTTCGGATATGCATAGATACATGACTATTTATAAGTTACAGAAATAGATAGGGACACTTGTATGTAATGTTTTTCAGATTCTTGTTTCTTACCTATTTATGACTTAACTGATAAAAACATTAGGTATTCAATACGACTTCTGGTTAAAACAAAGAATTATTATTACAATAACATACTTTATTAAGATTATTTACGAGTACAATAAGGAATATTTCAGAGTAGGAAGACCTTACGTCGAGGCGTTTTAACTTTTCCGAAGTTAAGCGTGGAAAGCGTGGAAAGCAACTTTGAAATGGTTACAACATAACATTTATTGTCAGCTGTTTGTTCTTACCTTGACGTATAGATTTTGTGTTTAATAAAATAATACAGAAAACAACGTACACTGGCATGATTCATTTATCGAAAGATGAATTGCCTTATATTTATCTATCGACTGTTGACATAAAGCCTGCCGAAGAACACTGTATCACAAATTGACAACCGTCAAATGACTTCAAAGGCACGTATCGGCAAAAAAATCGACTTATCTGGTTCAACGTGAGATTTTCAAGATCCTTTGATCGTCAATAACACGTCTTGTATATTTACACATAGTCAGAGACACCTATGTTTACGTATAGGTGTGCCAAAATAAATCAAATTTACATTCCTGTACGGAGATGCGAACAGTGCTCGTATAAACGTAAAGGCTGTTCGTCGAAGGCTAACTTGTTCGGCTACAATCTCTTTGATAAACTTGTTCTAGGGAACTTGGCTAGCTTCTCGCACGGTTGTTTGCAAACTTGCACTCACCGTGCAGCTTAATTGAATTGTCCAGAAGTCAATTTGATTCTTAACTGTAGAGCTTCGGTATTCCTGTGAAGGGTGTCTGTTATGGCGTGAGTGTATGTGCAGCGCTTTTGAAGTTAGCGTTCGATAATGAAGTGGGTGCTCACATGAGGGTTACCTCCAGCGATGCCTGATTTTGTGAGAAAACTACGTGAATTGCAGTGTCAATTGTTTTTATCATTTTTCTGCTAGCTGAGGCATCTCTGTGAGCATATGCTCGTGTGTACAATCTTTTATCGACAGCACGTCAAAGTAATGCATTCGGAAAATCAAAACGAGATAATGCTACATGTAAAAAGGGACAAAACATCACTTACCCCTATCAGACCATCACTTGAAACCTATAAACTTATTTCAAAGTTGTAGTTGTAGAGTTTAATTTAATCGTGTGGAGAGGTATTACGTGCTGTTCTAATGTGCGGCAGAATGAGCGTCGATTAGGGCGCCTTCTGGCTGTAATACGAACATGCCGTGATCCAGTCCAATTACACTTGTTCAGATCATATCGTCGAATTAATGTAATTAACAAGTTCCCGCTCAAATTACTTGATCATATCAGGTGTAGTTTGTTTTAAAGTAACGAACGTGGTGACTATAATTTGATTGTAGTTCACATTTTGCACTTTTGTTGTTATCTCAGGCTACTAAACGCTAACGCACATTGAGGCAGGTTACAACGAACTTTTTTTGTATGAAAATGCGTTCCGCTGCAGCCTGTTGCGGCTGTAATGTGCGCTTGGCTTAAACCATCATGCAACATCTTGCAACATTAGAGAAATTTTAAGCTTTTTCTCAAATGCTCGTTACCTACAAGAATATTTTTATTTCAGTAAAGGTATGATTAACAGCCTCCGACATCAACTTGTGTATAAAATACTACACGACACATAAAGTTAAGAACTTGCTGGAGCGTTAACTTCAGCTTCTAATCCATCACGAGTTTACGAATAAAGTAGTATCTTAAATCTACATAGATACAACTAGACAAAAAAATTATAGCGATAGACATTAGTAGGAAATAAACACTCAAAGGAATTAAACCTAGGTTGGTACCCAATCGTGACCAATTATGAAATGTTATGGCGGGCTCTACTCAAACAAAGTGTGTCAGTAATTTGTCGCACGACAATTAATCTTGCCCTAGTTGTAATCTATAGCGAGGGGAAATCCATTTTTGCAGTGCAAAGAACAATAGGCATGTCTCTACGTATAGAGAGTCCTGATTTTGTCTATGATGCACATTGTACATGGATAAGAAACTGCTATGACGTTTGGACGTTTTATGCAGCTTTATCATATTCCCGTGCTATATTTCATCATGAGAATAAATCCATAGTTGCGATCCAAAAATATGAAAAAGGCCATTTAAAAAAAAAAAAAAAAAATTTTTTGGGGTCATATAAGTAAACTAACAGCCCTTAAAAGCATTCCCTTTCTGAGGGTTTGTTTTATTGAATTTCATTTCCTGTAAAAACAAATGCATCACAACAAATTAAATATAAAACTCTCTAACTTCCGCTACATTAAAATTGTCTTACAGTCATTCTCAGAAAACCATTCAATTGTTCGGTCCTTTGTTGCCAATTCCTGGAATTAATACGTTCCTATAATGTCATTGCTCTGTAGAAGTTATTCAATAATACACAGAGCTTCCACAAAATAGATAGGTTACAGAAGGCTACATACAACCAGAAAAAATGCATGCACACTTAGAGCGAATTTCACCAATGAAACTAAACGCGATCAGCACTTCTAAACTGCGTTCAAGAGTTGTCAGTGTCATCATTGTTGGAGAATATTGCACGCAGCTCTTGAACGCAGTTTAGTTGTGCTGAATGCGTTCAGTTTCACGCTTCACGTTTAGCATTCGTTTGAAATCTCCGTTAGAATACGCCTGTATGTGCGTGAACCCTGTATTCAATCGTTGTACAAGTTCTAAAATACCTGAAAACCTCTAAAAGGGTCATTCTACTCGTCATTGTCATGAACTACAATGAACCAAAAGTGAAATTGCGAAATAAAAACAGCTGTTCGCTACATGTTGTCAAGTTCTGTGAACATAAATGTATGGAGCAACTGAATGTTAGTCCTATAGTAGAAGTTCATCATGATGAGTACAATGACCCCTAAGAGCTTTTCAATTATTTCAATTAAATCTTGTATAGAGCTGATCTTCTGGAAGTAGCTACCTATCTATTTAGTGGAGCTTCAATACGGGATGTTTACGGTCTGCCTTGGATTGCTGTTGGCAATGTTTCAGCGTCAGGCACGCACTAAAACATATCATTCCATTAATATTCAGGGAAGCTGCCAAAGGCGTGCGTCTTGGATTGAATACCCCGATCAGCATGATAAACATTCGGCTAATGATTATAATTATCGTAAATACGCTGATGTACTAATGTTGATCTATGTTGAATATTAAGTAGGTTGATGTAAATCGTCTTCTTGCTAAAGTTATGTCTACTTAAACGAGCTTGGTTCATTACGCCGGCAAAACAAAAATTCCTTTGTAGCTTTCCTGTAAACAAATGTTCAAGTTATACAAAACAAAATGAATATAAAAAATATTTAATCATTTTTTAATATAAAAATATTCCACAGTTATAAGGAAAACATCTAGACCTGACGACCTTAGATTAGATCAGTCAAAAGAACATTCCCGAGCGGAAAAAAGATACTAAATTACCGTTAAGTAATCTAATTTTATAAAGGTCAAAGTGGTCTGAACAATTTAAAAGCAAAATTATTCAGCGGAAGAGCCCCGGAACTGTGTCCCTGACATTTAATACACGAACAAAACCTCGTTGAATAGCCGCATTAGATAAAGTTGTAACAGACATCGATCACAGATTCATTTACATTCCTAGAAAATGGACTGTTAACCCGACCCTTGCAAGAATCGAAGCGATTTCCTTTCCTGTATTTTCCTCAAATAGTTGGATGTTCTTACGACTCCCAGTCGGATCTCTTTATAGTAAGGTTTGTTTATCGGGCAATCGAGATCGACGAACAAAGAACACGGTTCTGTCCATTGTACACTGGAGGACGATCTAAAATGTCCCGGAAACCTATTTGGCTAAGCCCCACAGATTCATTGGCAATCACCCGTCTTTGTTTTTATTTAAAAATGTCGGTTGTTAATTAAAAGTAAAGTGTACTAAGTAGTCATTAAGAGGGATGAGAATATAGTGGTGTATTTAAGAGATTGTCTTCGATTAGTCGATTGTGGAACGCTAATGCACGATAGGGTTGGCTGCAGGTGAGTGAACATATTTTCTCTTTCAATCGAGTTGAAAATGTTACGAGACAATAAGTACTCGCACTTTATTTGTGAGATCGGTTCAAATAAAATACATGTATTAACTTTTCTATTTTGCTCAACCACTGTTATGTTCTTTATGTTGGGACTTCATAAAGATTTCCATTTATACAGCATTTCATTGAACAAAATAAAGTATTAAACAATCTCCGCATTATTTAACAGAAAGGTAAAACAAGCAAGTAACATATTAAATCAAACAAATTACTCGTCTTAACCCCTTTAAACGTAGAACAAAGCCTTCCCTCTTACAAGCGACATTCTGACACACGCACCTGCTAAACTTACAGTAAGGAACCTATAAATCTTCCGGTGGCTAATCCAAACTGTGTCCTGGAGGAAAAACGGAAATACAAAATGTACCACGTACTGCAGTATTTTTATACACCGCCAACGCGTGGGCGTTTAATGGTGTATGGACCGAATGTAGGGACTTATCCTGACGGCAAGAAATAGAAAGTATGTTAGATAAGGCATCCGACTTTATTGTACCCCGATTTTAGAATTTGTATTTTGTTCCGCGAGATTTCGTGGCCCGGTATTATTGTATTGTAGTAAGATTCGATTGATTCACTGCACCCGATCTCCGGGCTTTGCGATTGTCTTTTTATGAAATTGTTGAATCATCTTATAGGTTTTGGCTTAGTGGCTTTGCTGCCATTTGATGTGATATCAATTTTAATCTTCTGAGTCAGGTATTTTCATCCTGAAATGGAAAATATGTAAAGCAAGAACATAGAAACAGACTTTATTTTTCTGCTAACCTTATTTCGCATTTGAATTAAATCTTTACGAAATCAAAATCTTATTATGCTGTATAAAAAGAAATTTCACATTAAGGGCAAACGGAGTCTTACAAAATGTATCAAATAGAGTCCCTTTGGATAAAGATAAACCGGCGGAAGGCAACATTTTCCCGGGATTTGGAATCTAAATTGTTTTTTATAGGTCACATTCTACACGCGGTATTATGGGGAGAAAAGTTTCACTCTCGCTCCGTGCATTAAATGTAATTGTGCCCATAATAGTTGTAGGGACAAGATTTAATCACAGTGTAGACACATGGACCTCATTTTCGCTTTTAATTACGCAAATTGCATTCTTCCACATTGCATTACAGCAACAGCGCAAGCGTTCTTGTGTCATTACTCTGCGCCAGCGCCGCTTTTGTTATTAAGTGTCGGTCGTACGCACCACAACTTATAATTTTGCTATGATAATTGTAATTATAAGGCAGCTGCGTGCCCTTGTTTTTGCTTCTTTCGTAATTACCGAACAAAAAACGGTGGCAACCGTATTTAATTAAAATAATTGATTTTTTTAATGGAATTACGCTCCATGCAATTTTGTACCGGTTAGATTTAAACGCAAAACCAAAACAGTAGAAGTGATTTGAAGCATCCATGAAATTGATTAACAATCAATCAACCACGGCTTCATAGCTCATTAGTGTACAATAAGCGTTTGATATTTATCGGAGAGCATGCATACCATGACCTTCCTCAACTCATCCACCTGCAATTAAGAATGGCTATGACAAATTACTGACAAGCTTATTTCGTAGCATTCACAGACAAAACTATTATGAAATATTACAGCGTGCACTAATGATGATGATTTATGAATCTTTTGAAAATGCAGACAAGTCTGCAAGTAATAATAAAATAAGTAAATTGACTGGCAAGTACTCGAAAAGTTTTAGTATACCTTGGATTGATGAAAATATTGCCCGGCTTTGTGATAAAAGAGACAAATTACATAGTGAGTGGAAAAATAATTTAAAAAATTTTAAAATAAAATTAGAGTACAATAAAATTAGAAATAAAATTCATAAAATATTAGAAAACAGAAGAAACAATTATTATATGCAATATATTAGTGATAATTTTAAAAACGTTAAAAAAATGTACAATATTTTAAATCAAATGTTAGGAAAAGTGATCTTGTCACTTGACACGGCTATTCATAGGGCTTTTGATGCGCAAGGAATCACTACCAAAACCATTGCTGACAACTTTGCAAATTGTTTTGACAGAGCGGTTAAAGACATTGTTCCTAAATGTAGCATTAAATTAACGGACCCTAAAGCAACACGTATACCTCTGGATTCTAGTATCCGGTTTAAAAAGGCCTCGGCTAGCAGCATTCATAAAATCATTAAACAACTAAGCTCAAGAAAGGCCCCAGGTCCAGACAATATTAAAGTTTCCGATATTAAAATGATAGGTGAAAGCATATCTAACCCTATTGCTGACTTAATTAATCGAAGTATTGAAAGTGGTCTATACCCAGATGATCTAAAGGTAGGGTGCATAAGGCCAGTCCATAAGAGGTAAAAAGAACGATTATTCAAACTATCGTCCAATAACATTGCTCTCGTCTATTGATAAAATAGTTGAAAAGTACGTTTGTGAACAAATTCACGCATTTTATAAGCAGCACGACGTAATTGACCGGTACCAATTTGGCTTTCAGGCCGGAAAAAGCACCACAAACCTCTTGTCGAACTTCACCGATGAAGTCAATAAGCACCTAAATGATAAAAAATATGTTCTTGCTCTCTTTATTGACTTCTCACGTGCTTTTGACACATTAATTCATAACCAGCTAGTTGATAAATTAGACGACTGTGGAGTACGTGGTCCATTACTCAACTGGTGTAAAAATTATCTTAAAAATCGTACCTTTATTGTAAAAATTGATAACATTTGTAGTGATCGCATGGCTATAACTGAGGGAACAGCCCAGGGCTCAGTATTAGGTCCCCTGCATTTTTTGTCTTATGTAAATGATATGAGTAACTGTATCACGAACAGTAAATGCTATCAGTTTGCGGATGACACTTGCCTTGTTATTGCTAATAGAAATCCTCAAATAGCATGCGAACGCTTACAACTCGACCTGGACGCTTTAACAGGATGGTGTCACGATGCTGGCTTAGTGCTTAATGCAAGTAAAACTAAACTTCTGGTTATTAAATCTCCATACATTAAAAAATTGCCCTTACGGAACTTAATAGCCCATGACCATGACTGCTTGCATACGGTTAATGCGATTAATTGTAACTGTCCTCAAATAGATGTTGTCAGTAAACAAACATATCTTGGAGTAATTATAGACGATAAGTTTAATTGGAGTTATCACATAGAACGTGTTTGCGATAAACTTCGGCAATTTCTCGCTATTATGACCATATTAAAAAACCGCCTGCCCTTCAAAGTGAAGATAATGCTTTATTTCGCAATGGCTGACTCTTACATCCAGTATGGCCTAAGCAGTTATGGTCGTACCTATAAAACTTACCTTGATAGTATTTTTAAACTTCAACTTCGTATTTTAAAAACAATAGTATCTCCTAAAATTAGAAACGAACTTTACGACAATATAAATGGCCTCTTTAAACACTGTAATGTCTTACCAGTTCATATACAATTAAATTTTTTGTTATTGAAAGAACAATTTTTCAATGAATCCTTGAGAAATAAAATCGAGCATCCTGTATGCACACGGGCAGTTTCTGAGAATAGGCTTCGTACACAGCCCGCCAACAATACGTATGGCGAGCGAACTACCGGATATATTATACCGAGACTTATAAACAGTCTACCCTCAGAAATAAATAAATGTATTACACCTAAAAATATAAAATGTAAACTTAGGCAATATTACTTAAGTATTTTAAAGGAATGATTGTTTTGTAACAACTTAATGACCTAAATATTTTATTAATTGTATAGTTTGATAATGAGATAGACTCACGATAGCATAAGTTTAAACCTTAGTGGTTTTTTATTGCTATCTATTATTTAATCCTGTGTTCTTTGTATATATGATAATTAAATAAAAAAAAAATAAAAAAATGAGGACTTTAAAAAATAACTTTGCAATTTCACGGTTCTTTGCAATACACATATTTATCATCAATAACACACGGTGCAATGTTAAACTTGTATGCAAGTCAGCCTCGTCGCCCTTGACATATACTTGGAGCGTTCCACTATGTTGGACCACGTTATTTTAAACTCACAAACAATGTAAATTAGACCTTATCACCATCATAGTACGTGTTATAACAAGTTGTTAGATTAATTAGTTGGCTCGCTGCCGCCTCAGCAAACGTTGACAGGTACTTAAAAGCACTGCCACGCTCCATCAAATATGCATAAGGCCGTCTGCTTCGGTTATGAAAAATGCCTTGTACTCACTGTACTCGCGTGCGAGTAACTCGTTAATGAACTCGACAACGAGCAATTTATCGCAATAACTGCTAGCTCCGGTGTAAAGTTTCGTAATTTATGTTGATTCGTTACAATTCATACAATTGGGTGCGATTTTTTATCGGTTAGTAGTTAAACTTGAGTTATATCTTCGTTGGTTTATGCTACTATCTTTGTGGTGCGTTCTCCTTTTCGTTATTTATATTGATTAAAACATAAAACTGAATGTAGAACAGACTTATTTATCTGCTCCATACAAGGAAGGCGCTACCCACATACCTAATACAGAAATATAGGCGAAGCAAGGAGAAAGTAAAGATGCTACCGTTCTTTGTACTGGATGTTACTTTTACTTCAACAATTCTGTTGACTGTTATTCAAGTTTATACGAACTTAAATTCCCCACAGAAAATACATAATAATGTTATGAATAAGTAAGAATAAGAAGCCTCAGCTGTAATCATAACAAGTCATTAGCATTCCGACGATGTCGATGACCAAAATTTGGAGTTCACAAATAAACAACAGATGTACAAGTTATAAATATGTATGGTTCATTCATAATTACAATATCGTGAACAACATGTCTTTCAAAGTTGCCTCACGTTTGAATCCGTGAGTCGAAGATGTTACTCTTAAATGCATTTAACGAGTTGCAATTTAAAACATCTTGCCTTCGGCAGAAGTAAAATCAGCAATTTGCGAAATTGCAGTAGCGTGGGGTCTCTGGTAATTGTAGCCTCTCGCCATTGCTATCGAAAGCGATAAATAAATATGGCGAGGATTTCTCCCGGCTGATGTAAATGCCGCTGATCCGCGCCAATCTCGTCAACGTTTAGTGAGTAAATATCACTCTTATTCGTATTACGTTAAATTTGAAAGAGTTTATTTATTTGGTGTCGAGTCGATTGTAATAGTTTTTGAGTCTACTTATAGTGAGTAGTCCAGACAATGGTCTTGAATTTTTAATAAGCGTTAAAACAATTTTTTTTTAAATAACGCCATTAAAATGTGAAGCCTGTCAGTGCTCTTGTTTACATTTAGAATATAAATATCTTATTTTTCTATAAACTTAGGTACAAATATATATTGGGATTATAGGTGTAATATCATCAAGTTTTTGAACTTCCTAATTAAAGGTGGGTAATTCTGACACCCCTTACTAGCCTTACAAAAGCTTTTACGAACTTTACTCAAAATGTACTTGAGTAATATGAGATCTGACCTTTTATATTTTAACAAAACAATACGATACAAAACATTATTACACAGAATTCAAAATTATTATGTAACTACAACTTCATTCAATAAACAAGGCCATTTGAATGAACAAACAAAAGCTCAAAGCTTAAATATTAATATTAATTTGATCACGATCAAAGAGACCCTAAACTTTTTAATCAGAACAATTAAGATGCAGCTGTAGCAGAAAGATAGGAACACCATTATTAACAAATTAAGTACAAAATGCGATAACAACTTTGAACTAAAAGTTAATTGCGCCACCGCAGGAGCAAAACTAATTTCAAATTATGGAAGCTCACAACAAAATCAATTTTCCATATTTAGTTAAAGGTCAAACAGAAGTTTGTGACCACAGCACCTGTACATGACATTTGAAAACGAGGGACCATGGACCTTTAAAATTACTAGTCACAAGTCCCAAAATTGAGTTCCACAACCCCCACATTGTGGGAAAAACACAATTTGGAGCGACAGTAATGTATCCAAGGGTCCACAGTTGAGAGAGGATGAGGAAATCAGGAGTATGTACATATTATAGTACTTGATGTTGAAGTGAATTATGCTCATTGCGTATACGCAAAATAGTATTGCGGAATGTTGCAGATTTTGTGCTTCGCAGCCTATTCCACCAACCCGCATTAGGTTCTCGTGGTGGATTACGGCACACTCCCTCTCACAGGGAGGAGACCAGTGTCCCAGCCGGGGCAATAATATAGGAAGATTATACTACTCTTGTATCCTGATAAATTTCACTTCAATGGCTGATAATGTAAAATAGTAAAAACACTGAAATTGAAAACTCAGCAGTCAGCTTAAAACAAAAAAATGATGTACCTACATAGAATAATATTTCCCGTGAAGTTTATAATCATGGAAATGTCGAAAGTCTATAATCATGGTGAAAATATGACCCAAGAGAGTATTCTCTACGTCCCAACAATTCATACTGCTCATGATAATAACATAACTATCTAATGAAGCACACACGATTGAATCTAGTAATAATGAGTATATAGGATCCGTGCCCATTGCACAGTGAATATGTGCCTAAAGCAAAAATATAATAGCTTAAACATTAGCTGTTTATTTAGTGATCAGACATCGTTTGTAACTAAGTATGTAGGTTACACGCCAACTGTTGGAAAACTAATTTTGCAATACGTTTAATGCTTACACTGTAATTTGTAACTAGTGTGGATGCCGAATTTAATTTTTTTGTAATAAAATTATAAGGTTCCTTAAGTCCGAATGAAAAAACGGAAGCCTCATAGGATTACTCCTGTGTCTGTCTGTCTGTCTGTGCGTCTGTCACAGCGTATTTGTTCCGAATCTAATGGAACGATTCAGTTGAATACAATGACATATTAATTTCTGTGACCCAAATACGAACGTAGTACGTTACTTAAATAAAATGAATTTTGAATAGGAGCACAAAAAAGAAAATAAAAAGTAATAAGTTTTGCATTCTATACCGTGTGACATATTTATCAAATGAAAGGAAAGGTCTCAAGTATATAGTATGGTGTTAAAGTTATTCAAGAAAATAAATGAAAATTGACCATTCCCCCTTTATCTTCGAAACTACTGAGACAATCATTTAAAAAAAATGCAGAAAATAGTTCTATACTTATAGATAAAAAGAAAAATTATCTAAATATTGTGCGTCCTTTACATTTGCAGTTGGAATGCATGGGTGATTTTTTTTTCAACTAAAATGTTAGATTTGTTCTTGGGATAAATTCATCCCAACTACGGAACCCTTCATTGTGCGCACTTGGCCGGCTTTTTATTTTTTTCTATTCCAAGTTTGAGCTTTTTCTGGGAGTATAATCACTTAGTTTAGAGCTAGAGGTTCAATCACAACGAATTTAGGTTTGTGTTTGTAACTTTCCTTTATTTTATGTCCCATTTTACACTTGGGTTTCTCAGTAGGTGTTTATTAACAATATTTTGCTTGTTTTACCAGTATTCCCACAAAAATCACTAGAATTTCTGGAAACCCAAAATTAACCGTACCCTTATTAATTTTTAGACGATCCAAAATATTATCATTCTTGTTGATAAAACGGAGCTAGTAAACATAAGGGTAATATTGCGTTTGCAACCAACAATGTGGCAATAATTGGATCCGGGAAATTGACGGTGGCTCCAACAAATTTCACCTCATCAACCTCACATTGTATGAGCGGATCCCATTCAGTGAACCTTATTAAAAACGATACGAATGAATCATGACATGTAACAAGGTTATTAGCCCTATTTAGGGTATTTATTAAAAGAGGTTTTTCTTGTGTTGTTTGGGGAAATTACTGGCTTAAATATTAGTAGTAGGTACTTAGGTGAATAACGCATACGATTATTGAGATTAGTTAATTGTATGAACAGTAATTAGAATAATTTTACAAGAGGAGGAGGATGAGGATTAGAGGCAGTATATTATGGATTTAAAAAAAGCTAAATACAGGGTGGCTGGAACATTGACGTCCAAATATAAAATTTAGGTCCCTCGTATCGTGAGGTATCCGAATCCCCCCCATGTATGTTCCGCGACATGTATGTTCCGCGACTTTTCATAGTTTTCGAGTTATGATTTTTTTTTTCTGAATTTTTGAGAATTTTCGACCTGACCAACTTACAAAAAAAAACAAAAAAAAAAGTAGACTTAAAAGTAGAGTTCGATAACTAAAACTTCTCTTTTTGGGCAAACGACTGCTGGTAGTGTTGTTACTAGAAGTATAAGTTGAGAAAATGTGTTTGTTTTTGTTTTATTGTGTTAAATAAATCGATACTTATCACGTCTAGGAAGTTTACTCAAAAGAACTTACATCTTTAAACGAATATTTCAAGTTACTTACATGTTTAGATATAGCTAATCATTACATCCGCGAAGTTTCTCTAACTAATTTAATGTGACACTGTATAAAGTTGATATCAGCTATTGATAAAGCATTACACTGACATATCGAGTTTGTCCCTACTCCCTACTACCACATTCGACTCACGATTATTCTTCAAGTCAGGCTTTATCTAAACAAAATCAATGCTCCAAAAAACAAATAAGACCCTATCTATTATATCCCTAAAGCCCCCGTGCCAGGCTCTAAAGTACATAAAAAAAGATTATTCTATAAAGGATTATTTAATTTAAAAGCTTGCTGATCCTACTTATAACTTTACTCGTTAGGCTCCGCGTTCCGCACAAACTGACTCCCAAGGTGATACCAACTCAAACGGCGAAACTGTAGTAAACCGGTGGGATGGTATTATATCGCTTGCACCGTTTGTGGGATGAGCAAAGGTATCCAACATGATAGCGGATACATAACTAGTATATTGCTTCTGCTAGTTGGATATTGGATTATTCAGAATCATCAATCAATTAACAGACATTGAAGGCTAACATGACCGAGAGCAAGCATCAGTATCTTGATTATGTCTCGTTATCCTGCCTTTGTCCAAAATCTGTTATGTTTAAGCAATCCTGCAAATAAGCAGTTAATATCTATGGAACACCACCCAGGAAAATCATTAGCCTTGACCTACCTTTTTTTTTAAAGTTTTTATAGGTATATGTTGTAGGGAGATTTGATAATTCGAATTTTCGCGAAAACCCTAGGGATATTGCGCAAACACGGATAATTAAAAAATGGTGAAAACATTTCTCAACCTTTTAGGCGCTCCGACCGGCCAATCAGCGTTCTTATTTCATATTATCTAACGTTTCGTTTCGCAATATTACAAGAGCAACTCGTGTTCTGCAAAAACCATATCTTTTTCCAGTAAGATTGAGAAATGTTTTCACTATTTTCTAATTATCTGTGTTTTCGCGATAATTCGAAATAATATTTGAATTTCAAAAGGCAGTTTAAGCTATTATCTTCAGACTATGATATTGTGTTTACTCGTACTATACCTCCACAGTACAATATTGACGTAAGATTCTGTCGGATAGATTGGTGCCAACAGCGTGATATTATTATTCACACACGGGGATGCTGCCCATCTTCCTGATCAAATTACTTGGCCAAGTCTGCCCACATGACAGTTTGCGCCGCCATTACAATATCACAGCCTGCCACAACAGCTGTGTAATTTAATATGAACCTAGGACTACGTCGCACACTGTGGTACAAAAAAAGTTGTATGTATTATGAGAAGTTTTGTTTTCCCATAACCAGTGTTCCTAATAAGGCGGAGTGTTGGTTGAACATTTGTGTTTTGTTGTAGACAGCGTGTTTTGTTATGTCGAAGCTTAAGATGTTACCGTATTGAATGAATGTAGTTGTGTAAAGGGTTCAAATATTTGAAGTATTAATCTATCCTATATTACGTTAGTTTAAGTAGTAAAATAAAGTTAAACAAAAAAAAAACACATGACTTGACAGCTGTTACTTCAAGTACCTGTTACTTCTGCACAGTTGTACACACGGCTACACATCAAGCTATACATTTCCAGTTAATGCTGATCTCGCATTATATAGGATTTCCGTACAATGCGAGGTCAGCTTATACTGGAAATATATAGCTTGATGTGTAGCCGTGTGTACTCTTCAATTTGGAAACGTTATAATTCGTTGACGGTTAGAGTTTGGGGTCTTTACAATAAATAGACAGATTCCAAAATATTAGTATTACAAATCTAACAAAAAAAATTGTGCTCAAGCAGTTACAGCTACGAAGAGTACCTAGTTTAAGAATAATTCATAAAGTTTAACATATTACTCATTAATAAAAGAGGAAACTATCGTTAAAATCTAGAATAAAAATTTGGTTATAACGTATTTCTAAACAAGAAAGTGTCATCTATAAAAAAAACCTTTATAAGATTTGTTTACCTTTATTTAATAACCTAAACCAATGGAGTATAGTAACAACGCTTCTCCCTTCTCTATTGAAACTGTATTCTGAACTACTTTAATTACAAAGATAAAGCTTACGGTTCCATTAACTCGAGTTACAAGAAAATTAGAACATTTCACTTAAATTAATTCCTTCTAAGCTTCTAATACCAAATGTTTGAATTTAATATTTGTAATGGCAATTTAAATTGGTTCACTTTAATCTTTATTTCGCTAATTGACCGGATTGTTGCCATATCAAAGTGACAACGAACGGAGAATGACTTTAAGTATTACCCGACTTCAAACGGATGTATTTAAAAAGCTATTTAGCCCACATCAAAGTCGAAACATTAGAGAAAAGTTGGTATTAAATGGTCAAAGAACAGCCTATTCCGCACAATTCAGTTTGTGGCAAGTACCAATTGAATAATAAAAGTGGTCGTTGACTTTAATTACGTCTCGGCAGCAGTCGGGAACGCTACACTTTTACTGGTCAAGTACTTAATGACTTGATTAACGAACCATAAATGGCAATTTTTTGCGCGGGAGCACTTCAATGGGTAAAGAAGTAAAAGGCAAAAAATTTGAAGAAGTGGCCCGAAAAAGTTAAGCGTTTAATTTTATATAGGACTGCCTCGAATTGTGCTCTTTATGAAGTAAATTTACGATCGTCTGCGGGTTAAAGTCTTTGCTCTTATTCCGGGTATTAATTCATCTCATGTGTATTGCTCCGTATATAAAATTTTCTGCGGCTTTAAATAAAACATATTTAATTATAAACTTTGCACCGTTATGCGTTCCCGGGAAAAGGATAACGTAACGTTTTTAAGTTTAGCTTACTTCTTACTTGAAGTTCAAGTGTGACCTAGTTAAATATGGAATATTTGTAAAATTTATACAGCGTTTCGTCCGTAATAAAGAAATGTAGATAGAAAAGTAGGAGATTAATCTGGTATACAACATGTTTTTATTATATCCTATAACTCTAGGGTTATATTCTATACGTAAAAATAATACAAAAAGTCTTAGAATATGTGGTCTAATAAAAATGCATAGTTTCGAAGATAACATAACACTATAATCTCGCTGTGTGTACATTGTTATGTACGAGTAAATCATTTTCATTCAAACTAATCATTCATAATTATTTAAAGCTAAGGAAATGCGACGTTGTCATATTTCACGTAAAGGTGATTTACATTAACAATCGTGACTTTGCCGAATTATTTTGTATGAAAACCAAAAAAAATGATAATTGAAAAATAATTCATATGCCAGTTGATTCTTTGATATGGTCTCATTACCCTACAGTTAAGAGATGCAGTACAGACATACCCCAAGTAAAGAGATATAAAAAAAAAACTTGTATAAGTAGGTACCATTACATTGTTACATTCAGCGCCCTCGTCCTAGTTATAATTTTGTACGGTTTGTACTCGAGATAGATCGTAAATTAGTCACTCTAAGTGAAAATTACTTAGTGTTTTCGCAAGGAGATATAGTTCATTTTCTACAGCCTTATGCAAATTGAATGTCCGCATTTAACTTTCAAGCATTAAAGTTTCTCCATCCGGCTTTGATTACTTGTGAACAACTCAATTATTTTACACAGAAATTAATCATAAATCAATCCAACAACAAGTAGAACATCCAAAACAAACCACTTCCGAGAGTGTACCTAAGTACCTACACTTAAAAGTTTAAATTGTCCAACTTGTAAGCCAATAAATTAATTCAGATATCTCTTTAAAACTTGTTATTACCAATAACAAATTGGTCCCAAAATAAGGCACGAACAAGAAACTTAAAGCATTTTGTATTATTTGCTGGCCTAAATACTGCTTCTGGCGTCTATCAAGGGTTTTAGGAATATATTTGTGAAATTTATGCGAAACAGAACAGAGAAATTAAGCATTAATTTGCTATCCTTCCAGCTGAAATTTACATATTTATCGAACCGTAAATTCATTATTTGTGATCTACATGGAACAACCTCTCGTGCTCGACTCGGCTGTGCAGTGCGCTCGAGCTCACAAAGCGGTGTTTATGTAGTTTAATTGTTATCTTCCAACTATTATGGCGGGCGAAACTCGAGCCAATGTATGCGACTAGATACTCAAAGTCACTTGAAACCATTGCTTGGTAACGAATTACATTTCCATGTCTTATTAATGCATTTAAACTTGAAACCGCAACAATTTAAATAAATTAAGGTTGTGGTAATAAATGAGAAACCCTAATGGCATTGCATTATATTATTATATTATACATAAATACAGGTAAACGACCTTTGAAACGTTGTACATATTTTGCCAAATAACTTACTCCCAACTTAGTCTACAAAAAAAAAATGAAAGTAAAAGTGCAAACTTTTTAATTCGTATAATTGATGATTCTGCGACTTCCTTCCTCTTTCTTTACTTTAATGAAAGGGTTAATCTTTCCTTTTAACGATTAATACCTGCCCCAAACTTATCTTTCTTAGATTACAATTGTGTTTCAGACAATTGAGAGCACCTTTTGTCTTCACACCTGGATTGAGTGAAGCCCTTTTACCTACTTTGTACCCACCAATCAAGGGGACTTGGAAACAGGACTGGGACTTACCTGAAAAGAAAAAATATTGGGTTAGTTATTATGCTATAAGTGTAGAAACATTGAATAAAATTTCTTCGTGTGGAAGAAGAATAAAAATGTTCTATTTGTAGATCAATCGTTTATCGACTTATAAAAGAACTGAAGCAAGTTTTCTAGGATTGGAAACTTTTCACTTTCAGTTAGTTTGTTCAGTTTTTTTTTGTTAGCACTGTGAGTAAGATTATGAATATTAAATAAGACTGCAGAAAAAATGTTCATACCTATAATGCCTTCATTTAAACAACGAACATAATTAAGGAAAGTTCAAGTCAATCATGATCATTGTCAACCAGCTCTACGCAAGTACTACAAAAACCACGAATAATTCCGATACTGCACCACTTTCGAAACGAGCCCATTCCGTTTTTTGCTCGCTACTAAAAACAGTGACAAAGAAACAAAGGAAAGGCTTATCGTGTACAAACAGAACACTGCGTTACGGATTGTAGATACAAAATTGTACATACATTGAAAATGAAAACGTAACCCTGGAAAATACTAAACATGGCGTTCTCAAAAAACTGGAAACATGAAATAAATCATTTTCAATTTGCAGAGGCCGTATCCCTGGACATTCATGCTGTAGGATTTCAGCAAAAAAATACGACATAGGTACTAAAATGTATTTAAATGCTTGATTCAAATTGATGTTATTTACACTTTAACAACACAATATCTCAACGCGGTAGCCGATAGAATAGACCCGTTTTCTTGTACACTTAACGACTTTACTCAGACGGCATCTAGGGTATTATGTTATAATTAATTTAATTGTTGGTGTTACGCTTGTTTAGTTTATGGTGAATTTATTTTATAATAGTATATTTGTACTTAACTATCGTATTAGGGCAACCTGTAAAGATTTAAGGGTTGTATAAATAAATAAATAGATAAATAAATATCAACTTTATGGTAGTGTAATTAAGTTGACTAGTACTCTACTATTGAAAAAGTCATAATGTTGAATTTATAGCGCAAACTGAACCTTACGTATTATTATGTTATG
Organism: Eupsilia transversa; assembly: GCA_914767815.1. Taxonomy (NCBI): domain Eukaryota; kingdom Metazoa; phylum Arthropoda; class Insecta; order Lepidoptera; family Noctuidae; genus Eupsilia; species Eupsilia transversa. The sequence continues at coordinate 9,443,405 of OU611880.1, forward strand.
TGGTTATTTTTCCAAATACACATAGTTGTTACCATTTTTGGAAACTATGATTCGAAATTTCGAACACAAAATAATGATTTTGTCGTGTTTCATCCGTCGACAAATTCTGTAGCCACTGATCTACATTACAAATAGGTACACGTAAGTCCTGCACATTATACGCAGCCGCAAAAAACTGTACGCAATAGGGACCCAGTTGCCAAGTTTCCTGCAAGACGCTAAATGTTTTTGTTGTGGTTGCCGGCGCCATTAACATAGTTATTCGAGCATAAAATCGTTTATTGACTCTCACAATGTCGACTTGAGCTTCAACAAACAAACGCTGTCGACGTCAAGCTGCTGTATTTGATGCGCGATTTTGGTATAAACTTGGTGACTACGTATATTTAGGAATATGGACGCGTATTATGCGAATATTTATACAGAATACACGTACGAACATAAAGTCACGCCTTTTCCCCATGGGGATAGGCAGAAACTACAGAATGCCCCCTGCTTGCTTGCTTGGTTTGCGTTCAAACACCTCTAGTGAAGAACATAAGTAATAAGGAAAATCTATAGAATATGAAAGTTATTAATGAGCTGTAAAAACTGGCTTAAATAAGTTGAATTGTAATTTTCTTTCTACTGAAATAGGGTGCTATCTATTGCATAGCTTTAATGCAATGAATCGTGCGTGTCAGATTTATATAAATAAATAGTTGATAGCATTTTTTTTTGTCACTTATTATATTATAATTATTAATAGGAAAAGTGAGTGGGTAGTAAGATCGTCCGCATGCCAAGTCATCGTGTCATATGCCAAGCACTAGGGAAATTTTATTAGAGTTCTCCTTCTTGCTGGATAGTTATCTCAAATTCCTTCATCGCCAGGCAACCATCAAGTAAGTAATAAGCTTTCGTATATAAATGCGAGGCGAAATAAAATTCCGTGAACAGGATCTGGAACAAATTAAAATCAAAACGTTCTCAACAGCGCAGTCTTGTCTCACAAAACTAACATAAACTTTTACAATAAAACGTTCAGCATTTTTAATTTCCGTCTCAAGTTCGCGACGCTTTACGAGATTTAAATGAAATCTGGCAACAAGTTCTTCTAACATTTAATTAGTGGCGCTAAGAGCTCAGGAAATGAAACACCGTACGTACTGCGAGCACCTCTGTGCGTGACTATTACCACTCACAATACCTTTCAACGTCTCTGTACCGCGCCGCAACAGATTTTCTTTATTAAATTCGGCCGCGGCGAAAAAGAAAATCCTTTTCTCAGACGTTTGTAAGTCCAAAAACTGCGACGTGAAAAATAAAATAGCACTTTAGATTCACAAAAGGAAAACTTTAAACAAAACGGGCGCTTTCTCTATGCAAACGACGCGGCGTCCGCGGGCGAAAGTTTCCGAGTGTTGCCGAGTTGCCGTGGTCGCAGTTGACGAAGTCGACAAGCCACAAAGACACACACCCCATACTTGATAGCAAAATTCTGATTTTTCATAATGCACCTCACGTTTGAATCGCCCCCCCGAGCGAAGAGATACAGTTTGCAATATTCTCGCTAGGCTTACATCGGGCGTGTTGTTAGTGTTTACTTACACAACTCTGTACGTACACAACACGTACCTATCACGAAGCTCTTCTATTCAGCGTAAAATCAATACATTATGAATGTAAATTCAGCTTAGCAAAATATGTTTACCGCCTAGACTTTCTCAACCGAACGCATCGTGTGAATATTCCCTGTGGAGCGGTGCGGCGTACGTCCCACTTATCATTTTCGATTCTGAAACATGGAAGAGAGCTGTCTGCACGTCAAACTTGACCGGACGATTTTTTACAATTTGTTTTACCCCCTGCGGAGTTCTGTCCTCGTGACCTATTTATTTATAATTCAAACAAAAATACAACAAAGAAGTTATTGCTCCTGTTATTTTTGGTGCCAATACATATTTAAAAAGTCGTTGGCATTTTGACTTCTTAAGTAAAAGGTCGAAGTTTACACGATAGTCGAAATCTAGTAATGCTAGCCAACCAGCAAGAACTTCCGAAGGCATATCAAATTTTGAACACATAGAATAGATGTGTGCGAAAGCATTCGGTTTATCCAAAATAATATTTCAAACACACAAAAGCTGTATCTACCACATTATAATCTGATCGTACATCTATTGTAGCAAATGATAATAACATTGTTTCATTCGTGAAATTGGTTAACCAATGTATTGGAAAACAACAAGGTTGGAAAACACAAGTTTATTTAGTTATTTCCATAATTAATAGGCTCACTACAAAGTAAATCGTTATTAACTAGTGTTTGATCTCGTTGATAGACGGGTAAATAATATTTTAAAGCCTAATTCGTTCAGTTAAACGAGTATACCAGAACTCAGACTGTTATCTAAAGTACTAAATTATGCCCCACCTGAAGCAGGTAATAAGTCGTTTGAAATTCGAATACAAAAACAAAAGCTGTTCATCAATTTTCAAATTGGAGCATAGAACTCATCAAACAAATGCCCACTAGAAGCAAAATGTATGGAAGTTTGGATTGGGCTTGTTATTAGTGCTGACTCAAGTATTAAAGTTTTCCTCAGTCCCTTGTAATGGCCGACGCACTAATGGTATTATCGTTTTATGATAGTTTTTATAGGTGACTAGCTTTTAGGGACAGTTGAGACTAATGTTTTTTACTTGTAACCTTATCTTTAGAGGCTGGATCCGCTCGTTTAGATAACATCTGATATTGGTCTTGTTATAAAGACTATTTACCTTCTCAAGATACTTTTTGACAGGCCTACATTGTCGTCTGATACGTATTCACACTGTAATTTGAAAACACTGTAAAACCCTTTATTTTTAAAAGAGTAACCGTGGAGTTTCTTGTCGGCTCTACTCCATAGGAAACGACCAATTCGACCCGTGCACCTAGATTCTGACGTTTCATAAGTGCCGCCCATGTAGGTTTATGTGAAATAAAATATTTTGATTTTGATTTTGAAGGGCCCTAGGGCATGCTTTACAGAAATCTATAGCACCCGACATTCGGGTTTATGTACTAATGAAAACGGTTCAATGCGTGTGGGCCTTATGGCATGCGCGACAAAAATCTGAATTATGCAAAATAAAACCAGCAAAGACCCAAGCAGAGCCCCAAAAAGTCTGATCAGCTATCACCATAGATGCTATATTTACCCATCAAACTCATTTTTATATCAAAAACTTAAAGTCAACACTATCCTAAGCAGATATCTATTATTATATTTACAATATAAATTGGAAAGGAAGTTTCAAGCAGATATTGACTCCAAAGTTTCATGGCACTTCTACCCACCATGGAATAATGCCAGGTCAGGACTTTGTCGAGTTTGGAGTGTGGCTATAAGTATTTATAGACGAATACCCTGTCTGTTGTTAACAATGACCTATAAACATTTTTATTGACCTATAAAGTATATTGGGACTACACTAGTATCTATATTGCTATGACAACGCAATAAATGACAAAAATGAATACAGTAAACGTACACTCTCAGTATGGTCTATTTCAAAAGAATCTGATGAAACTGTAAACAAGTGGATCAGAAAACCTACCTGTGGGTGCCAATTTGTAGTGCCTCTTACAAATTGAGTGCTGTGATTCGATTATTCGAATACTTAAACCTGGAATTCAAATTTTAAATCACTTATTTTTCATTTGACATTTGGGGTTAATTTTATAACTTCAATTTTCGGCGATGATTTTTGTTGTTGGAAAAAGTGGTGATATTATTATAAACCTTCGTAATACAGATGAATGTGTCACTAATTCCCTTTAGTGAGTGATTCCGTAATAATTGAATCTGAACAGGGTTTGTTTACACTTTCATCAGATACTTTAGAACAGACTTTATGGATTTGTGTCTCACGTCATTTCAACTCGTAAGCGTCTTCTAGGAACCTTCTAATGGAGTGTTTTAGTTAACTGTTCCTCTAAAATAGTTCTTCCATTGAAAACTCCTACGATATAGGTGACAATGCAAATTGCTGCTACTGGCAGTCTTCCTTCCCATCGAATCTCTAGGGACCCGCGGTCTAGTCAAAGCTCAGTGACATTGTAATCGAGTGAATTAAGTTCTTCTTGAAGTTTCGAAGAGTCTAATAATCATTGACTTGAGTCATCGTTCCAAATGTATTGTTATGTTTATCTTTGTCAAGTGTGCATGACATCATGAAGCATCATTTTTTAGGTTTTTTATTTTAAATCAATCTTAATAACTAAAGGAACCCTCCTGATCAGAAGGTCTAAGTAGCAAAATGTCCAACAGCGCGAAATGTCTAATGAGCAGTAAGCCTAATTAATAACATGTCAATGTAGTAAAACGTCCAACTATCAGACGGCCTATATAGCAGAACATCTATTTAGCAAAATAATTCACATGACAATTAAGGAGTACATAGCGTTCACCACAATATATTGCTGCCTCGAAAGACTAATTGTATTAATACATAATCATACCTTGGGTGGCCAAAACATAATCACAACACGACCAATGATATCAATGTCTGAATCTAGCAAGGATTAAAAATGCTTTGATAATTTTTGCAAACATAATTTCCACAGGTGGAGTTTCTCGGATGGTTCCGATCCTCAACGTATGTGCGGCGTCTCCCCGCAGACCATGACCCACCTTTCATCTTTCGCCGCATGCCTTGTCACCTGTACAGGTGAGGACCTTATGTGTGCATCAGCGAATGGTGTTAGCATTGCCGAGTTCTGGGCCCAACAGGAAATATAAATTATAGTCGAGAAGAAGACGGGTAAGCGTTATTTCTGTCACTGTCGCCCAAATGTCAAACTACAAGTGCAAGATTGACACGGGGACATATCTAACTAAAAGCACGTGCAAAATAACGTTTAGCAGGTCTCGGTTTAAGTATTATCTAATGAAAGACGTAAGTGTTTAAAAAACCACTAGACAATTTAGTCTCAAATTATCCTTAGATAAGATCTCTATTATGAGAGAGCTCTATTATGTACCCTATGTAAGCTGACGCTTGCGTAAATTAGCTCTGCACCTAGTTAAGATATTGTTTCTAAGTTGCACTCGATACTTGTTGTACTTAGTTCAAGTTTTACCGTCTTCACCTTGTTACGGAACTAATTAATTGAAGAACCTATATTTTTAAAATTACCACACAAGTCTAATTTTTTTTTTCATTCTTTTATTTTACCACTATGTTCGTGTAGTTAATATGTATACTCATGTCAAATTACAGCTTTCTAGTACTAACTAAGCCCGGGACAGACAGACAGACAGACAGACGGACATGGCGAAACTATAACGGTTCCTTGTTGACTACGGAACCCTAAAAAGGGGGAAGAGCTCAAAAAATTCGTCCGCATCGCTGTCAATGGGGAACTTGCCCAAAAGGCTGGCAGCATTGCCGCGTTGAATAGCAATGCTGATTCTTTGGCCTAAGAATAGGCCAGCCATCTGGTTGCGTGAAGAGTCGACCAGCCGCTTGGCGATGTCCCGAAATACTCGATGAGCACTCAGACCCCAAGGCCCTAGTGTTTTAACCCCAAACGTCTCAAACATATAACTCCCAATAAGGTTATTGTATTTGCGCCGTTTGAGGTTTTCGCAAATACAATAGCGCCGTTTGAGGTTTTCCTCCTCTCCTGCACCTCTCCTGCACCTATTATTTGAATAAATTACTACTTTCTATCTGTATTATTATATTACGTATCGTATGGGGGCTTGGACAGAAGCAGATTGAAATAAGACTAATCATGAAAAATAATAAAACTATATAAAAAATTAAATGTGTAAAAATACAATTATTCTGTCAGTTGATAGTTATGTTGGTACAAATAATTTATCGTGGGAAAAGTAGGTACCTACAATAATTGCCTGTATTTGTAGTGCTATTGTTCTGTTTTTCTTTTTTGTAAAACATTATCATTTTAATGATAATTTTAATAATAAAACGTTGTAGTTTCTTCCTTTTTGCGAGTAGATAGAATTACAATTTGACAATAATTGTTTATTTAGGTACCTGGAGCAACAAATTAAGGTAAACCTTTCGAGTCACAAAGAGCATTACATTGCTTATAATTATGTCATGCTTAAATCATGCTTTCAGAGCATTTGGAACATGTAATTATGTCATGCTTAAATCATGCTTTCAGAGCATTTGGAACATTTAAAACGAGTCCTTCCAATAGAAATCCATTTGCTGAGGTATATTATTTCTCAACGCTCAAATGGGAATTTCATTTAAAAATTCTGGATTAAATTCTAAATAAAGCGAAATCGGAAAAGCATCAGCGGAGAGAAGGATCTCTTTCCATTTTTCCGTGAAAGCGATTTAATAAGGCCCGTACTGTTAGTTATAACATGATTTATATTGCAAAATGAAATGCCTGGCACATGTGTTCAGTCGACGGGCCTTAATAAACTTCAGAGCTAAACGAATTGCATCGTGTAATTGCTTGCAACGAATTAATACGAACACTTATTTAAACTACATTTTTAACATTTAAATGAAATGGATAAAGTCCATTTATGCAGTTTTGTTAAATTGGAAATCAGCATGTGTGAAATCCGGTATAATAAAATGTCAGTACAATTTCTTTTCATACATTATGAAGGGGCATTCGAAAAGGATTTATTTACAGTTTTTATTTGGGTACTATAATAATTAAAGATTAATTTTATGGCCAATGGGTTGGCAAATTAGTTGTGGGTTATTAAATATCAGTCTTTTCAAACTTTATTAATAACTATTTTATTTAGCCTGCTCTTTGCTTTTATAACAAAATGGTTTGTTGCTCAACGAGGCTTATGTTACTTAATTTTGATGCATTCGTGATTTTCTTTCTTTTTAGGGTTCCGTATCCAAAGGTATCCCTATTAGTAAGGCTCCATAAAGTGTTTTCTTATATGTAGTGTATTGTACGGTGGTACGGAAACCTTCGTGTTGCCGCTTTTTTACCTTATTTGCGAAATACATTGTAATGGCATTGACCAGGATATGTTCAAGGTTAAACACTATTGTGATGATCCAAAACGCTTTTAGTTGCCGCACGCTCAGACAATTTAATAATCGATAACAATTTGCAAAGATGAAGAAACAATAAACCCGCAAATTAATGTGATTAAAAAGGTTTCTATTCTCTTTATTTTTTTCCTACAATTTCCATAGATAGTACAACCAACTAGATAGCGATTCTCATTTTTATAAACCTCTAAAACAATGAGCTCGACCTGCCTCACGAGGTTGATGCCATAACGGAAACCTGAACAAAAACCTGCAATGAGAACTCGTATGATAGGCAGCTTCTTCCAGGGCTTATGCAAAAAATACCAAATAACGAAAAAAAAATACATAAATCTCTCTAACTTACAATTTTTACAGAAACATAATTTTGTTTCTCCTCAAAATAATACTTGACCTCAAATAGGTCCATGTTTAACATTCAGCTGTCATTCTTAAGAACTATAAAATTAGCGAAATAAAGTCGTGAGGTCGAATGTGCGGTAGACCTTTAAGTGCTGGAATGTGTAATGTAACATGTGTTACATTACATCTGACATAATGTGGGGCCATGAAAGCCGACGCTTATCATTTGTACGCGACCTGAGTATCAAAGTTGTTATATTAGTTGAAGAAGGCTTTTAGCAAAAAAAAGCCTGTTCACATTGGCCTCGTGTAGTTTTGTTGTTCGATGAAATTTATTCAAAAGAGAACGTGATGAATAAGCTTCATTTTATCTTTATTTGTCATGACTAAAATCTTCTTACCTTCTTTTCCTTACGATTCTTGGATTGAAATGAAATAAGTATGTTTAAGCAAGTAATTTTATTACAAATCATAAAAGCTAATGAATTTGAATGAAACAGCGACGAATGAATATACTTTCCCAAAGAAATCCAAATTCAAAATAAAATACAAAATCTCTACAGATTAATTATAGGAAAATATATTAACCACAGTTAAGACAAAGGGCGGAAAACAACTAGATACGTAGTTAACAAACTATATGCATTTAATAATTCACAAGAGATAACTTCTCTAATCTCGTATTATTCGTATCTTAACCTTCACTTAAGAAACTTGGGCGTAATAAAGATCCTGAACTGAATTGCTCTTAACGTCTCCAGTCGTCTGTGCGTTATCACTAGTCCGCGCGGGAGTTGTATTTACCCTTACTGAGTTGTTTCACCCTTGTTACCCTAGCTGTGTTATTCATGAACGCGGTTTGAATAAAGATGAACGATTCACGTCGAACTACTTTCGAACCTTTAAGCGCGGTATCAACTTTGAAATCAGTTGCGAATGTACGAGTTCGCTCCGGTAAAGAAGCGCCGAGACACACGAGTTGTTTGTGTACTAATTACTTAGTCATCCTGTCCCTATTTCTGTTTAGGCACCTCGGTATTCGTTTTCATCACTAACTATGGGTAGGTACGATAAATTATACGATGGAAATCGTGTCTAGGTGAATAATATAAAATTACAAATTAGAGTTTTTATCCAACACATTTTATTTCAGAATAAACTTGTGTATTCCTAACGAATTTTCGTACACAAGATCGCGCTATAATGAACCACCGGTACAACCTACATTTTCCCATTCAGTAAATAATATTTATTATCTGATACAATAAATCCATTCATTGTATCCTCTGATAAAAACACCTCTATAATCTCGAACTGTGCGTGAGCAATGAAATGACTCTTCAGGGCGTGCTAAGCGAGAAATTATTGCCCCAAAGTATTTTAAGGAAAAAAGAAAACAAAACCCTTCTGAGAGATTTTTTCCCCCCTTTTATCGATAATTTTCTTTAAGTTTCGGTCTCAAATCTGTAATGAAGTGGAAAATTTATGGGTGCCGCTCTTACGAACTTATCCAGACGAGGTAATTTAACTGGCACGTACACAAACCGTGACAAAACTAGCACTTTGCTTAAATAAGCTATGGTGCTGTACATACTAATAGTAGATTATATTCTGAGACGTTTAACTGATATAATTATATTCTGAGAGAAAATATCGTGAGAAAGTTCAATTACCTAAATCCATGCTTTCAATTTCAAGTAAGTATAAACCTATCATCACATTTTCATTTCCAATTCGTTGAAACGTCTTGTCATCGGGGGTGTGAGAAAAAATCTAACTTTTTCCTGAGAATTGAGTGGTATCTCAGCAGTAGTAACAGGACAAATGCCGACGTAGGTACCCAGTAATATTCACGAGGCCTCGAATAAAGATGAAGCCATTAAAGTGGGAGAAAAGCCGACAGGCGACGCAACGCACTCCGTGTTGACTTTGAGATGCGGAAAATGAAAAGGAAAAACGCCTTGTTTTGCGTGTAAATACGATTCGTTAGTCGATTCTTTTATATAAATATGATTGTACGCTTCTTTAGTTCTACGCTGATATCTGTTTATGCACTCCTAAGCAATTCATGGATAGGAATTTGCATTCCCTATAAGAAAATTCTATTAGCATAGTTGAAGCGGAATAATATGTCAAGTGGAAACCAATATCAGACTTTGATGTGCTTGTAGGTAGTATATTTATACATAATATCAAAGATCAATTTCAATATCAGTCAAATGTCGATCTACAAAATATATAGAAATACTTATATAAAAACGTTTAACCATTTCTGTTTTGAAGCGTAACCAAAGCAACAAACACTATTCAAAGTTACAGAAATCATAGAACGGTTTCCTAACTGAGATTCGCGGAAGTCGAAACTGTGCGCCTACTGGTCCAGTAATGTTGAAACAAGTGAAACGTACCGACTGTTTACGGTCTACCTCTTCGCAAGTTAGTATCTTAGCGGGCGACCGTAACGTGCACGCGGCGCACACTAAAACTCCGCCAACACTCATTTATCACGAGAGATGAGAGGCATAAGTAGCTGTAAAAGTGTTGCCCGGGCGCCCAGTTAAAGTCCACCATACTGTTTTTTTCATAAACGAGGATTGATGCGCCAGGTGTTACTATATTTTATACTTTTATGTTGCTGACGACTTTGTGGTCGTCAAATGAAATCGAACCGTATGGATTAGACTTTAGGGTTTACCTAAAAGTGTCTGGACCAGAGCTTTTTCATTTGTAGTTTTCCTGTTAGCGTTTGTAAAAAGTAAATGCTGACTGGGTGACAGCTGTATGTCACTTAGACGATGAATGAATACCGTTCATCGATGATATCGGTACGTATTTAACTTTTGCTAGTACCTATATAAATCAGAATATATTATAATAGTTATTGAGATTCTGGAGAGCCTATATGCAAGTTTCCTTTGATTGAAAACTTTTCAATCAAAGGAACAAACTATGATTTGACCCAGAAAATACGTTTTTATTATGTCTGGATTAGCTAGACCTGAACCCTTAAATTCATGGTCGGTTATTTTAATTAATTACTTTTCATTTTTAGATACTGTACCTATTATATTTTTATCTCAGTCCTCACACAACCTTTCTAGCTAGGTATATTTGATTGGGTCTTATTATTAACTCAGAAACTCCATTCCTATCATAATAATTGGCATGACATTTGGAGAAAAGTCCCTTTTCTCCGTAAAAATTGTTGCGATCCCCAATTATGATATTTACATTTATTGCGAATGATCTTGTCATTAAAATGATTGCCCATTTCCGTCATTCAGAAGTCTTAAATGAATACGTAAAATAATATTTACATTTTTATTGATACTTTACTTGTTGTATGGAATTTTTGGTCGTTACTCTAGGTTTCTTTGTTGTTGTTGATTACATTCATTAATATGTAAACCGGGTAACCGACTGAGCATACTTCATCAGAAATTAATAAAGCTTTTATTTTGGAGTAGATACAGAATAATGATGCAAAATCAGTATCATGATAATCCCAGTGTTATTACATGTCGGCCGCTATGCATATTCCTTTCAACTACATATACGTTCTTACAATTCCGCGGGCAGTGCTGCACAATCTAACAGTGCTTCATGAATAGCTAAACAAAATGACAACAGTTTTAAGTCGTCATCCGCGTTTCGTTGCATCACCAGCTTTTATACAGCCGGTAACTAATTAGGGCTCCCTCGCAATCGTATTTTGTTTTTATTTTTAACAAAGCAGTCACGTCTGGGCAGACCTTTTCCTCTAAATTTATTTTTAGCTTTCGTATTCAAAGCACATAACAATTATTTTAATGACTGTTTAATATTACTCAGATACCTTATTATTAAGCAATTTAACTTTTTAATGAGAAATTCAAAAATGACAATGAAAAAACGTGCGTAGACGTCTATTAAGTAGCTACGGATACGTTGTATAAGATATTGTTGGCCATGTGTGGATAACTTCATAAAGTTTGTTGGTATCCCACATGAGGAACTTCAACGTTTGCGATGAACAAGTCAACTAAAATAACAACATATTATTTTTCCTATTAATATGTATGACTATTAACCCCAACCACATTAGCCCCAAGTCGGCGTTTTCCTTGGTCAGACTTAATATTTTCATCTTTATTCAAAGAGGCCTATGAATAAAACAAGGCACACTTGTGGGGACGCCGCCACAGATTCGCCGACGTCGCAAGATGTTCCTCCTCCACAACTTTATTCATTTTGTTTTATTGTTAAACTTAATTAACATAAAGGTAAACGAAAAACGGGGTACGAATCTGACAAGCCGCTGTCGTTGGGCGCGTAATATCCGCGGAAACAAGAAAATAAGCGATGAACTTTGACATGTTTCATATAAGCTTTTACGTATTTTGTCTGAAGACGACATAAAATTACAACATAAAACGAGGCTCAGATAAATAAGGAAATGTCTGAAACGCTTAGGGCGACCGTGTCTTTGACAGCCATCACTTGTCAAACGAGCCTATTGCATTTATTTAATAAAGCCCCCTGGCATGCCCCTAGCTAATAAGTCGCGAAAGATTAATACCGAGAGAACATTTGATTCAATAATAAACTTCATAGAGAAGAAATAATAGGGGCACTTAGAGGAAATGCATTTCAAAATTGGATGTAGTGATGACAAAGGGCGCGTTGACTTTATTATTAGATAACATTGTGCACGTGTGATGAGCCGGAGGCGTCAATACGCCACCCCAATAAATAAGAAGTGGCTGAGTTGCGAACACAATTTAACTTGAAATAAAATTTTGCTACCCCTGGCAATGAATGGGTAGTATATGGTTCGGAAGAGAAGGGCGCCTTTTCCTATCTTACGTTATATCGCTTCGGGTACACCTCGTAAGTTTCCGATTCTCTGACTTCTTTGTGTTTTATGTGCCTAATGATATGAGTAAAGTTACGAATGGGATTAAAGTTAAATGGAGTTTGGCTGTTGCCAATCTTATTATGTCCGCGATTTCACGTATAAAATGTGTTATGAAGTAGAATTTTGGAGGTTTCATTCTCTTGGTCTTCTTACTGTCCCATCTTTGTCAGGCAAGGATGAAACTTTTTTGAAATACTTTACTTTTTAGGTCATTTACGGTTTCTCTTCGTCACAAAATCATTCTTTTTAGTACATCCTCATGACATATGTAGTATTGCAAACACGAATTTTAAATGACATTACCAAAAACACCAAAACATTAAATCCGACCGCACTTCCAACCCCAGAAAATTAACCCCGACACATTTCACCGCACGCTTATTTTGAATCCCATAAAAAAATAAAATCGTTTCGTTCGAGATCGTATCACGATTGTAATAACGATTCACTATGCGCAAACAGAGGATCGTGTGTAAGCTTCATATCAATTTCACGCAAGTTGTTCGAAACGCCTTGAACAAACAACGCATCTTCGGGACTGTGGGAATCGACAGCAGTGATACTTGGCGCCTCACCTACAGCGATCTGCGATTGTTTACTTCGTCCACATCATCCCACGTTCCTTGTTTATTTCCTGAATCTCAAGTAATGATTAGGGCAAAACACTTCAGGATAGTGCTGTCCTTTTTATTGTTGTTAGTTGTTCTTGTCAGTTTGCGCACCGTTGAAGATTATCTTTATGGACGTCCAAACAAACAGCAGTAGTTCTTGGAAACTGTGGTAGATTGACAACGTTATGTATTTTCACATGTTTGAACACGCATAGGGCTTTATCATGCTTTAAGATGTGAATCTGTTTTACAAGTAGTTTATTATTTCTACTTTCAATTCAGTGTTCTCGAGAATCGACTAAAAACATTACGACTACATCAGGATTCCATTTTTTTTACTGCAGAACTCTATCTCCTATATTTTTATGATACGATACGAAATAACCATAAAAATCATATAGCTACATGCCACGTGACTGTAAGTCAAACAAAAGATATGAAATGAACTGTATCCAATGAATTTTTATACGGAATTGAGTTCACTTCCATGCATCGCGTATCGGTAGCTTGCTTTATTGTATTGTCTCTTCCTACGTTTTATAGCCTTCCACAAGTTTTATACATATATTCCGTTGTTCTATTGTAGATATAACCGATAAAACACTGGAACCTTTTGTTTATAAACTTTAGTATCGTTGGTTCTTTTTTTAAACTGCTTTTGGCAACTGTCAAACTTTCCTGCCATAATTTTTGATGCGACACTATTCCATGGTTGACTGACAGAATGCCAAATTTTCTCTATTATACTCGCATGTTGCAGCACCATTATAATAAGATACCACAGTATCATCCCCCAGGAAAATACCCATAATTTCATTGGAAATACAATGTATTATGAGTAAATAACACAGAGAGGTTATTCATCGTCCGGATGGTTACCGGACAACATGTTTATTTTGAACGCTATGCCTAATGAAGTGAAAGGAAATGATGGATGGCATGAGAACAGCCCGGACAGCGGTATTATACCTACGCAATATTTCTATACCAAATCTTTATGAACAACAATACTGAGGGTTTACTGGGAAAAATGCTTTGGGTATTTTGTAAGACGAAATTGAAAGCGTTGAAGGTCTACGACGATCTGAAAAAAACTTTGGTGACTGTTGCTTCGTGGAGGAAATGATGAAATGATTGCTAAGTGTTAGTTAGAAAAAATACGCCTTTTTAATTGAATGCCATCAAAATAATAACAAACTACATTTCCATTAAAGGGCCGCAATACAAAAACCTCCCTTTTAATAAAGTTAAAAATAGATTTATTCTATTGGGAACACAAAATTATTATGTAAGTGGGCCAAATTATTGTCGATTCATTGTCCATTCGGTTCGCTACAGATTTCGAAGTGTAGCGCTGTGCCAAATGCCATTTATTTACGTTGTTTTGTTTGTTTTTTATCTTGTTAATCCAGCTACATTTGTGGCTGGCAACACTGCGGTTTTTTATGCAGGAATCCTTAATAGAGGCGAAGTGAAGTGTTTGACTTTAAAAAAAATGGAACGGATGGAATGGTTCCCGGGAAAAATATGGAGCGCATGTTAATACGAGATGGTGATGTCATCATCCAATTTTCTTTGCGTATACATATTTCACTTGATGTCACGTCATATTTTTGGTCGTGTTTTAGATTATGAGGGGGAAATTATTTACTGAGGGGAGTATTTTACAAGCTGACAGTTTGGCAGAAAAACCAGAATTTTTATGGTTCAAAAGATGATTTGAGAGTTAATTCCGTGATTAAAATGTCAGAATTTCTAATACCAATATGTGATGTAAATATGCCAGACAAAGTACTTAATGAAATTGGCACATACATACCTATGTATTTTGATCTGGGTATTACGGTAACTGTTTCCCAAATGATATTAATATCAAGTTTCAGTGTTATTAAACAGGAACCTGTGGGAGCTTAAAGTCTCACATTCGTTGAATCGTTGTTGGTTTAATTAACGTTTCCTACAATGTCACCATTAAGTCGGCGTTGTCTGGTCGCGACTGTAACAATGCCAGCAATGAGCCTTTGTTTGCAAGTCCGTTGTTTAGAATCCTCCGTGTTACTGCGAATACGGAACACGAAATGTCCTATTATACTTCGAAGTACACTGCGGCGTAAGTATAATAACATTGACGGGTGTTATACAAACATCTACGGTGACACGACAATGGAACGCAACTCGACACCGAATCTTCATTTGTCGCTGGGTGCTAGTATGCCAGTAGAGTTGCTCGACTCAATTTCGCGATGATAATTGGAATCACGCCGATATTCCCGTGTGCCGTTCGCCTTTTGTTATCTGTGAATTATGAGTTTATAGCCAATTATGAGTGAAACAACAAACCCCGGGTATATTAACACTTGCCAAATGACGTTTTGTTGTTTTAGTTCATTGTTATAGAGCTTTTGAGCGAAATTATAGAATGCTGCATGGTAATCAACGCGCAGTAAACCAAATGCAATGGGTCAGTGGCTATTATTTGGTAACAAAAGGATTGATGTTCTATAATAAACATTTTTTTTTTTAAATTCCTTAATATATTGTAAGTCGCCGAACTATACGTAAATACCATAGAATCATGCTAAGACATGAAAGTAACTTTTTATAGAACTACTGAAGCGAAACCCTCAATGCACTCAACCGCTTTCCACTAACTTATCTTTAAAGTCTTAAACAAACAGAGAAACTATGACAAAGAAGTATCGGTTAATTTACCATCGCGAGTGCAGAAATCAATTGCACAATAGCACTTAAATCTCAAGTGGATTCTTTAGAACGACAGTAGATTACTTAACTAGTGGACTGGTTTGTAAGGAAGCAGAGACATTGTTCATGGATAACTAAACCTTTGTCCTAGGAGAGTAAGTGAGAGAGAAATTGCAAAGCGATGCTAGGTGATATTTTGAAACTGGAACGATTTTGAAAATGGAATCAAAGATTTTGCAGACATGTGTAGCAGGATGTGACGTAGGACGTTTTTCGTGGATTTTATTCGATTTGTCTTTTGACTGACATCCTCAGAGGAATAAGAAATAATTACTGCAATAAATAAGTAGGTACGACTTATTTTAACTTACTATGAGTTAAAAATAGTACATTAAGGTTTAATTTATGTTCAGTAGGGAGAGTAGAGAAAGTTGTCGTATTTCAGCTAATCACAATATTGAGAGTTGTAACCAATGTGGCTACGATAGAAAAAGCGTAAACGATCTATGTGTCATACTCTGACTCTGACGTGACTTTGAAACAGTCATAGATCTTTTCGCTAATTTATCGCCTCGCTTCACAACGCCTTTGCTACTCACCTGGGACAGTGGGTAAATGCAAAAGCACTTAAAACTAAAAAGACATGTCCGAGGTGGCGTTTCGCTAAACGTTGTTCTGACACAACAATAGAAGCAGTAAAAGGCTTTAGAGATACCTCCTTGATTAGGAAATCGACACTAAGTACTACACTTAATGTAGGTAGATGTAACTTTAAGTAATATTGTGTGACATGCACTGTGGTACCAGCTGATTGCATTTACGTGTTGGGTGTTTGGTTGCCCTAATAAGCAGGTATTTAAAGTTTCTTCTACATAGCGAGCAAAGCTTTTTAGTGTTGTCGTTTTGAGAATGAAACTGTCTAGGCCCAGATTCCAATGTCTATTCTGAATACCTAATGCATAACTAGTGGCTTCCAGAAAAATCGGAAGTATTAATAATTTCGCATTTCTGTGATGCTGACGAAGGCATTATTTGAACGTCCAAGATTCCAGCAAAAGACGAAAAATCTCACAAAAAATGGAAGAAAATTCTTGTTCAAATAACCAATTATTTAACCTAATTGGCGAAAGAACTCCCCGTGACCATTAAAAAGTTACCTACCGAACTAATTTTATCTCCTTGTGTAACTCAACAAAAACATCCCTTACAAAGTCTTATCGAGAGAAATAAATCATATAGCCTCTGCTCCGCTATCTGATAACCAACTTGCTCCTTGAGATTCGCTCTTAGTTTTATTACTCGAACAGGGATCTTAGAATTAGCATTTATATGTCTGAATACATATATCTTTGTCAGTTTAGATATCTGAATCTAAAGGGCGTAGAGTGATAGAGGTAGGTAGGTACCTAGTTTTTAAGTACCTAACGATATGGTAATACAGTGTGTATGTTTTATAACTTTTGTAGGTACCTATTTTACGCAGTAAGAAAAAATGTAAACATTACATAAATTAGAACGGTGATACGTACAACAAAAAAAGCAATTTCCTCATTTGAAAACAGATCACCTATCTAACCGGAAAAGACGTAGACAACCGCAGAAAAAAATACTCCAAAAACGTAACACAGCATTCTAACAAAATAAATAAAATGGTCCACTGGTTCGCTTAAATTGGCCTAATTTTTCCACCCCCGACCTCAGATAGATAATGTTTAAAATAAAAGGAATGGGAGGGTGCTAGAGAGAAGCGAAAGGGCTTATCTAGTCGTCTGCGGTATCGGACTGAACATTCTACAACCGGCTTATATTCTACATAAATATGTTTTGCAAGACATTTGCATTTTAAATTGTCGAACGATTCCATTTTCTGATAAAAACGCCTTGCTGCTTTGGTGTCGTGAAGTTTATGCAATGGATTAAAGTTATATTTACATTGAGTAGTTTTTAATACACGCTACCTATATATTTTAAAGAATGCAATAAAGGCTCATACATACTGGCGCTACACCGGTAATATTGATTTACGGTGAAGTTTTCTTAGAAATTGTATTGTTAAAGACGAGCGCGCCTGTTTGCGGGAGCCTTAAAACTACTCGTACCAACTAATACTTAATTATAAGTACTTAAGTAGGTACCTACACCTTTTTGTTGCGTTCGTTTGTGGTTGTGTTTTTAACCTAACTGTTGCTAATAAAGTGTGAGCTTAATAAAAGCTTTTCAATTAAGTTAGTAATTTTTTTCTTTTATTTTGTATTATATAATCACGAAGTAAAAGAGATTGAGCCTTTCAGCTACTTGAAGCATCCTACGCAAACCCCAGACGGAATAAAATCGTTTACCCTGAAGATATTTTTATCTCTCATCGTATTACGCGACCCTTTGCCGGTTTTAAACGTGACTCAATTTGTCTCGGCTTAATTGAAACCAAAATTGTTCATACGTCGGTATTTTCAAAGTTGTCTTAATTTCGTACAGAGTGACGGTTGGGCGAAGTCCCTGTCGACAAGAGGATTACTAAAATGTAAGCCTCGTAGCAACTGTTAGAGGTTACGACCCACATTGCGTAATAGTCTTGGCGATCAACCGACTGAAACTCATATCAAGGATTAAGTGCCACGGATGTCGAGATCGATCTTGCCTCAAAATGGCCCCTAAATCATTAAGTCAAAGCCTATGTTAAACTGAGATTAGAGATTAATAATATCTTGAGGTTTCACGTTCCTGTCAGTTCCATTCCAATTTGTGTTGAAATAGGAAAAGCAAACATTTATTCGAAGGAAATTACAATCTTTTCAGAGGATTTAATAAAGAAAATCCCCCTGCAATTACGTGATAAGTGGCAGGAATAATGCCTACTGAATAGTGTCCTTCCTTGTTCTTTAGACTCATATAAATTACGTGTAATTAGATAAGTTTATGCGAGCGCTAGCGCACAATGGTCTCTACTCCTCCTTTCCCGGAGCGAGGCATTGCGTTATCGCATATATTCGCAATAATTTTTGGCGTCCCCACCTCGAGGCCGTTAAGGAGGAGGCACTAAAAGCAAGTCTTGCGTGGAAATAAAATTTTGTTGGATCGGACATCGAGAATTTCCCTTTTATTACACCGTCTTTAACATGGCAAAAATACTTTTATTTTACTGTGGTGTACGTATTTACGTACAAAGCTAGATAAAAAACGTGATGTTTGAAATAAAGTAATATCTTCAAAGTGACAACGAGATTCGCGCGCGCGTGATGCGAAATGCTCACTGTTTCTCGACGAATAGAGAATACCAACACATTCCGATACGTGTCGCCTACTTCAAAGCTTTTACACTGTCTGCCAATATCTTGGTATCGCAGACGCAATTTAGATAAGTAAAAAACAAAATTACAGTTTGTAATCTGTTTTTGTACGGGGCAAAAAGGAATAGAATATGCTTCACAGCCATATATTTATTTCAGATATGATTTGCTGAAAAAATAACGGAACATAATGTTGGACGCCGTTCAAAATCTTACAAAGCAACTATTGATGGAGACCATTATAAAGGATAATAAAGTATGACGTCAAGTTCCATTCGTTAATAACCATGTCAGGAGCCGCGCAGATTCTTTTGGCACAACAATAAATCTAATGATAGATGATCATTCGGCTTGCAGGCCTCTTTTTTTATTTTATTTTTGTTAATACAATACCCTCTCCATGTTTTCCGACATCCTTACTTTGTTGTGGATGTGCCGAGATAAGGTCTCTTCCCGTTACATTATTTCAGGCCCGTTGACACTCCTAAAGTAAGCACTCTGTATATTTACTGCGTCACGCACCTGAGATAAGTTAATATCGCGGCGTTACTCGCGACCGCCTCATCCTCGCCCCGTAATATATTCCCGAGTAATTGTTCCACAAGACCCTACTCACTGCTATTCTATGAAGTGTAAAGGGTTCTAGATTTATAGAGCAAGTTGAAACCACTCGAATCTGCTTTCAACACTATCTGGCGCGATAAAATCTTCTTAATTAGTTTTAACAAAGTACACCGCTTCGATAAGACAGTGATTAGAAATTCTTTGAATGCTCTCATAATTTTTGTTTTTAAATTCGGTTGTTAAAGGCCAACGGAGCGCGACGAGTTTTTAAGTAAGGGCCACACGGGTGAGTTGGAAACTTCTCGAGCTCTCGATTTGAAGTATAATGTAATAATTTGTTCTTACTTACTTCTTTGATCCACTTATTTCTAATCGTCTTCACTTACCTGCAAAAAAGAAACAGATTTGTCATGAGTAAAAAAAAAAGATATGGTGAAATCATTTTGTAGTGTTTTTCTATTTGAAAGAAAATCTTGCTTTTGTTTTGCGTACAGTAGGCACTGTAATACAGTTTCTATTAATCAATTTTATTACAAAACTGACACGTGTCATGTCGCAAGACTTTTAGAGAAGTTAGTGTAACGACCCACCATACAAACTACAAAACAATCTCCACCACACTACAACACTAAAATTAGTGCAAATTTAAACAAAAGTACGAACTGATAAAACTCTTGCCCTATATTAGTCCCCTGCGAGCCGGGCCAGTTTCATTCCGCAACTTCGGCCCATAAAAGTTAAAGGGCACATTACGCCAAGTAATAAGCGAACAACGGACCCCTAAATTGGCCAACCAGGTCCGACTTCTGATCTATTCACTATTCTCTATTTGTTGGCCGCACTGCAAAGGTTAACCCCTTAATTACACTAACATGTGGCCGTAATTAATTCTATTGCTTAGCATTGAGGTGTGGAGAGGAGCTTGTGGCTAAGTAATAACAGCCGCACAGGTCGCTTGACCAGGTTAAGCTACGCTTGCCGCGGTTAGGCCGTAGATGGGATGGATGATCTTCACATTCCAAGAGTCCTCCGTGCCTCGAAAGTACGTTAAGCTGTTCGTCCCGGCTGTCAATCGTGGATATTTGACAGTCGGTACGGGAAGTCCAGAACCCCGAAATTCTGAGAACCAATCTTACCAAGGGTTATCGTATAACCCAGTAACTTGGCTGTGGAGGTCAGATAGGCAGTCGCTCCATGTAAAATACTGGTATCCAGCTGCATCCGGTCGACCCCACCATAGTTGGGAAAAGGCTAGGCGATGATGAGCATTTAAGTGTGCAAATGCTCGACTTTTTATCATGGGTCGGAATTTTTTGTGTGTAATATAATTTCGCAATAAAAACGTGTCGTTACGTACGTAGACGTGTGAAAGATAAAGCCTCGGCTCGAGCAATACTCGAGCGTCGTAAACTTCTCAATTCGAGGCAGTTGAACTTTCGCAATAAAATGTCGACTACTGTGTGGAGTTTGTTCGTATTTGTAGTATCAACCAAAGGATTATCGAAGAGTGTTAGTACACTGTATCTTTACAATCGAACATGTTTATCAATCAGGCTTTGGTATTGATAGCTTCATCATTCAAAGTTTTAATGGGCATCTGTACGGTTCATTTATCAATAACTGTGTATATAATGTAATACAAGTATCGTTTAAATTCTCATCGAAGTACCTACATCCGTAAACCCATAAATTAGATACTTTACAGGCATACCTTTTGAAGGTACTAAATTGATCCCAGTATCAAACTGAAACTTTTAATGACACTGTCTTTAACTTCGACACCTAAACCCAAGGCCCATAATGCCGAAACCAAAAGCCTATTAAGAAAATTGCTGTTCAGACACAAAATTAACGGCCTCTCAATATTATTAATTTACCTGAGAGAAACATTAATCTCTTTCAAATTTTCGCAGTTTCTTCTGTTTTAATACGCGGGTATTGACTCGATGTGATGACGGTCACCGAGTCTTTTATCACGGTCCTTATTTTGGACTTTCCATGTTTCAAATAACAATTATTTTCAAGAATTTTTAAATTAATCAAGTTAGCCTTTTATCCTCTTCAAATCATTGAAGGAGAACGTTTAGTTAAAACGATTTTCCTTCCGACCCTTCCCTAATACGGCCACTTGCGACCTATTTTTTTTTAATTTTATCGCATTTTTTTAACCGTCGACCCTTTGGCAATTTTTACCCTTCACCACAGTAGATCTTATCCTCCATCTATCATATTTCTGCTCATTTGTGGCGAAAATCTACCAACTTATAAACAACCACCTACTCTAAACAAATTCCAGCCCAGCTGTTCTCAATGAGATTGCCTGCACCTGACTCAATCGCAACTAAATCAAACAATCTAATAACTAATTCGCAAGGTGTTCAATAAACAATACAAATGTCTATAGGTACAGTCTCGAGCATAAATTCCTTGCAGTTACGCAAAATTCAAAAGCGATTTTCGACTGGAGCATTTATAGATATTGTACGGCGTTACGAACATAGTACCTATTATCGAAACCGTACTATTATAAAATAGGGTTTTTCAGAAAATTCCAAATTATTTTTCACGAGAACATCGCTTTTGAAGTTTGCGTAACTGTAAGGTATTTATGATGTACGTACTAGGTAGCTAGGTAAGCTAGACCTAGTGTCCCACATCGTACTGCACTTTCGATGCTAGTGTCGCAACCAGCCGCATAGCTGCGGTCTATGTACACACTGCCTCATGCCGCAAGACACCGTTATTATTGTATAAACTAAGCTTTATATTTGCATAGGAGTTTACCCTTGCGACTATCGGAATTTCTTAGACGTGTCTTGGTTTATCATGTACCCCGTCATGCCTGTAAAGTGCATTTGATGCAAGGTCGTCTTTAACTTAAAATACTCCGAGACGTGAACTTTATTTTTATTATTCCAGAAAGTATTCAAACCTGTTTCAAAGTTAATCCCTAAATGATTACCCAAACAACACCCAAGCTAACTTTATTTAACATTTTCTATCTGCTTATTTCTTGCTTCTGATTAGGGGTTGAGGAATTAGGATCAGCCTAATCTTTCGCTACTAAACCCTCCTAATTACACCCAAAGTTTGTCCAGACCGTACAACTAGAAGACTAATTAGTAATTTCCCCGTATCGGAGCTGGATTTAAGCCAGATCTTTGGACTCGTAGCTACGTTTCTGAATAGACCAATGAAATCGCTCCATTGGCTTCAACTTCAACCAATCTTAAATACCCTTTACTGACAACAGTCTACGAAACAAAAGTATTTTGTGGTGTCGCGATCCCATTGAAAACTTTTTTACCGTCATCGTAAATATTGAAAATCATCGATAAACGTTCCCTGCAAAAAAGCCATTTTCTCTTTAGCAGAGTTTCACTCTTTTTATGTTAAGTATTGATACTTTTTTCGGCTGTTAAACATTTTATTTGCACTTTTATTTTTAACGCTGCTGTTATGGACTCATTAGAAATGTTTTCGGTCTTTTAAGACTGTTTTCATAAAAATATTTAGTTTAACGATATAACAATAGCAGACAGACATTTCATACTTTATCCAATTAGTTGGCGAGAGCCTAAAAGATCAACCCTTTCAATTGCAAATCACTTTTATTACTACCTACATGCTTGCCTATAAAACCATATTAAATAACCACGTAGACAAAATTAATATTAAATTATACAAGTTCACTAACCGCATAAATAAATAAATGACATAAACAGAAAGTTGTTTGTTTACCGACGTGTCAATTCACGCATGTTTCTAACATAAGCAGTAGTTGTAGAATTCGTCATGCCTAAACCAGTCCTACACATGTCCATATGCACACCTCATAGGAAAGTGAACCGGTGGCGGTGGCATTTCTGCGGTTTTCACCCGAAGCCACTTTCTCTGCCGCCCCCCCAATCAAGCCTAATATCTTACTATAATAATTAATCTAACAGCTTCTAAACATCATCGACATTAATTGAAACCGATTAGATAAATATCTATAATTATTTAAACTAACAAGCAAACTACTCTAACAATACAAACTTTCGTCAGGTCATCAATCCGAGAGCTTAATTACGGAACGAATTAATTCAAATTGATGTAATAAAGCGGCAATCATTTGTTATGTTGAACACATTCAACACTATTATAAACGTCTGAGTGCTTTGTATGAAAAAGTTTGGGAAAATATGGCACACTATTAATGCTTCCGAACTCAACGCGAATGTTAACGCAAGATGAGTCGAAAAGCCCTGAAAGCTTTCACCCAAAGTAGGCCGAGCTAATGTTTTGTCCATTATGAACTCTCGGCCCAGCCTCGGGAATGAGAGGAAAAAATATAAATTAAAACACCACTAGCTCGACCAACCCTCCGCCTTCCGCGTACTACGAAAATATTAGAACAACACAACGCTACACAGCACAGAAGAGATTCCCACTGCGTACACATATTTACTCGCATTGTTAACAACAGTTGAATAGGTGCGATTATGTAAATACATTCCGTGAATAGAACTGAAGCATTTCAGAAAATAAGAGCGTACGAACAGGGCTATTAACTGTGAGCGCCCGAAAATTCTGCACCTTATGTTCGCCCGTTACGGACCATTGCGCACCCCAGGTGATAAAGGCGTTAAATACGATTAAGAGGTCCCTAATGGGACCGGCCCAATAACACCCGATACTCTCTCTTATCACACTTCGACCCAATTTCCTCAATTACTAGGATCAAGAGAAGTAATGAAATGAGAGTAATCATTATCTTATTCGTTTATTCTTTTCCGCACGGCTCCGTCGCCGGCGGCGCGGGCGGCGCGGGCGGCGGCTTCGTAAAGCATTAAAAGACTGCTACGGATTATCACACAATTTATTCAGGTGCTTAATTTGAGCGGCTATCCCACTTTGAGTACAATTTATTTTTATTTCACTTAAATGTGGGCTCAGGGACCGTGGAGATTTACCTTCACTTTTCATTAAGGCTCTCTTTGAAAATATTCGTTACATTTCCAAGGAAATTAAAATGTGTTCGACGGAATCCGGCCTACAATGGTTATGAGTTATACTTATTACTTAATGAAACCTATTATGGTTTTCTCATTAAGGATCGCGGAGCAGGCAGTTCAGTGGGTGCACCGCGCCGTTCCGCCGCCAAACTTATAACGAGTTACATGTATGTCAGGGAGCAGATAGAAGCGCGGCTCGTACAGCACATCGCTACGTTGAAACTTTCAACAATTATGGAACTGCAAATACGCATTAGATTGAACACACATTTCGGGTGCAGTCATTAAAGCCCGATCATAGTGGCAGCGGCGCGAGCTAAACGTACGCTGCGATTGCACTCGACCGGATGGTTGGCAGTCCAATCGAAACTTTTGATTAAAATCAAACCAAGAGCTGTGTGCACCGATTCGTACTGAACGCGGATATCTTTATTTGAGCTCCGTATGTTATGTTCAGATTGGGGAACTCAGATTGGAAATCAATGTTTATACAATCGATTATCGGCCGCACAGCAGACCGGCCTGATTGAGCCCTACATGTTTTTATCGAAGCGAAATCACCACTACTGTGTTATCCCGACTGTTTTAATATTTTATTAAAAAACACTTTTGCAATTCACCGTAGTATGCTTTGAAGTTTGGTTACCGTTATTCTTAAGGGTAGTTTCCATATAGTTAGGTATGTTCGGAAGTTCTTAAAAAATTAAATCCTGCCCCACTTCATAATTTGTCGAAAGAAAGAATCTGAAAACTTGTAAGAAACGAAGATTGATTGCCATTCGAATCCAATCTGAATTATGCACCCATCTCAGCTTCCATTTTGTTTATTAATATTCATTGCTCATTGTAGAATAAAACGTAGGGTCTTATTTCACCCTCGGGCGAAAGGTGTTGGGTTAAGCGATGTCAAAATGCCAATAGCAAAAAATCATAAAGTGGCACCTTTTTGGAGGTGCGTTTAGAAATTAATCGGATTAATATGAGGATTGGGGAGCAGCGGCAGAGTGACAAAATGCAAAAATACAGAAGGCTCGCTTCATAGTGAAATCATCCGCACCCACACATTCACGCAAACCTGCGATGACGATCTCAAACTTGTGAAACGAAAGACAGTCGCAACTGCGACAAGTGCTCTTGCACTCGCTGCGTGTAGACGCATGTCTATGTGCGCGTGCATTTTCATTCGTTGCTAGGAACTGACCTTCTGTACCTATTCTGTGGCAGGCTGCTGGTGGCCGGTGGAACCCTAGCGTGGTCGTGTTCATGTTGCCGCGGCCGGACGCACGCCGCGCCGCTCTCTGATGCGGAAATTCCATTAAGACCCACGAATTTACTGCTGCTCCCGAATTTAGATCGCATCGGCTTTAGATAGCCATTAGCCACTACGCGCTTAAAACTCCCACCCCTAACTCACAGGTAACTAGCTAATAACGGCCTGGAAAGCAGCTCAGCCGATAATGGAGTAATGGAGAGAAACACGTAAATCAAAACACATTTGTGTAACACGTATATAAGGATGATTGCTTCGTGTAATGGGAAAGTGATAATAGGCTCAATCTGTGTGCTGTTTGATGTCACAATAAAAAACTAGCTTAACGCTATTATACTACACTATCATTTTAGATGAAAGTTTAAACGTGTTAAAATGAAGCAAATCTGTTAGTCTGTTGAAATCTATTTTAAAAAAATTGTTGCGAACTACATTCCGTAAACGCTACTGAAAGGCAAGTTAGCAACTTCTGTCAATTTCAACACATAACATATAACATCACGTCTTGTTTCCCCGAAGGGTTAGGCAGAGGTGTACCTATAGGACACATTTCGCCAGCTATGTTTAAGACCCCTGTGAATATTTTATCAGGTCATGAATTAACTATATGATCACTAATAACAAAACAATAAGAAGTCACAACTGTACATTGAATATTAAAAAAAAACGTAATTGCTACGCGGTGTGAGAACGAGTCTGATGCCGAAAATATAGTTTTTAGAATATTTGTCTCTATATAGGTATGTTCCACATTGGCTCAAAAACGGCTGAACGGATTAGGATGAAATTTGATACACAGATAGTTTAAACCCTGGATTAATACAAATAGTAGGGGTTTTAATCCCGAATATTTACCGACATCCATGGGCGAAGCCGCAAGCAAATACTAGTTTTCAATAAAAGAATAATTCTTTACAAAACAAGAAAACGTTGGTGAACTCTGCTAATTGTTGGCGTGGAAAGAAAATGTTTAACCACTCAAAGGACGCTGATTAGCATTTGTTCTTAAGTCGGAACTTTTTTTCTTACAAAAGTCTTTAAGCCAATTTAAAGACCTTTTTGTTATGAAAGAATTCGTAAACGTTATGTTGTTATAAATCAATTAAAGTTATCCACAAACGAAAAAAACATAAGGTACCTAGTTAATAATACTGATAGTTTTCGTCAAGGTTCTTAAAGGTAAAAAAACTTGCACAAGCGGTGGACACTTGCACAAGAGGTGACAGACGTGACCGCCATTGAAAACTTACTTAGATTGAATGAAGACAACTCTGAGCCGGTTTCGTAAACATAAGAATACCCTTGACTGCCTCTTTGGTCTAGTGGTCGCAAAAGCTACGGCTAACCATGAGGTCCTGGGTTCGATTCCCAGGTTTTTCCATCAGGAATTTCTCAGTAGCAGCCCGGAGTCTGGATTTGTGTCCGGTTGATGGCAATAGGATCGGCCCTATCCTATCCTAAACCATTAAATGAGCAATATAAGTACCTATATTATGTATATAAGTATATAATGTGTTTGTAATCACGTGCTCGAAAACGGCTCTAACGATTTCGATGAAAGTTGCAATATAGGGGTTAATGGAGGTGAAAAATCAACCTAGCTAGGTCTCATAACTGGGAAGATTCGTTTTGTCTATTTTCACCCGGGAAGAGCTCGGTGGCCCAGGACTTAAACAAAACTGGTGAAATGTGGGTACAACTCTGCCTAACCCTTTGGGCATCACAGGCGTGATGTTATGTAATGTTACCCTTCACCTCTACCACCCAATCACATGACCGCACAGTCAACTGTTTTCACATCTCTCAAGTAAGGTTTAAATCCGACTCCCACAGTTGCCAGTTCACCAAGTTACTAGGCTTAAAAAATATCCATGGCCAATTGGCTAAATTAAGAGTTTTGGTATTGTGATTAATCACATTTTTCAAGGCTCTTACAAAGAATGAAAAAGTGCCTGTAAATTAAATAAGGTAAACTTTTTCAGTTTCTGCGTTTATTTTAATATCCGTAGCAGAATAGCTCTTTATTTGCAGCCTAACTTAAAAGACAAAAATAGAACTCTACTGGAAGGACTTACCTACAGCCTTT
Source organism: Eupsilia transversa (assembly GCA_914767815.1). Lineage (NCBI taxonomy): Eukaryota > Metazoa > Arthropoda > Insecta > Lepidoptera > Noctuidae > Eupsilia > Eupsilia transversa. The sequence continues at coordinate 9,471,200 of OU611880.1, forward strand.
AAAAGTTTGAATATACCAAGCTAAGTAGTTAAGTTAAATTTAGATGCTACAACTCGGTGAAAGGGTCGTGGGTAGACTCCCAAAATCACATTATCGCTCAGTAGTTTGTTTAACTTGCTAATTTACTTACACTTTCACGTTTTCAAAACCATTTTATTATTTATTCACTCAATGACTGCAATAAAACGGAAGTTTTATGTTTCTTTTACGGTAGGTTTCTTATGTAAAATTAAGATTTAGTTTAATATTATAATAGCCCAACGTTAAACGCATTAAGGGGGAAGTAGGTAGTAGTTGTGAGTAGAAAGTCAAAGTCAAATCGTTATTTCAAATAGGCACATAAGACACTTGTGAACGTCAAGAATTAACAACAAAATACAATTGATTCTAGTTGTGTCTAAATATAAATTCAGCCAACTTATATAAAAGTTCTAACCGAGCACAAAGCTTGAAGAATATACATATATCACGTTTATTATACATACTGCGTACTTTTGTGTTTTGTATTTATATACCTATGACATAAAAAGTGGCCATTCTAGAACCTTACATTTCAGAACTGAGTTCTTATTAATTAAAATGCTTTCAAAATATTAGTTGGTTGGCTTTCTTTTATTTTTCAGTAATTTTATAATGATCACATCTAAAACCTAACTCCCAAAGTAATATTGTCATATTAAATGCTTATTTATTGCTAATAAACAAATGTTGGTAACACCGTAACACGAAAAGCTGTAACATATCCAATTCTAATATCGCAATAGTGCAAAGAGCAGCCTACGACCACAATTAAATAAAACCTGTTTGCTCGTTGCATACAACAACAATTATGAAAATTGCCTAGAAATGCAGTAAATGCGTATATTTACCGCACATAAATATAGGCATTTACTACATTTCTAGGCAATTTTCATTCAAATTAACGTTCAAATACCTGTTTTATGACTGACTTCAATCTACGGAATTTCATGGAAACCAACCTTAATAAACGAAAAATGCGTTAGTTCATTATTATACTTACTATGTTTTCCTAACGAACAGAACAAGAAAAGATAAGATACAAAATTTTGTAAAAAAAATAAAAAATGGTTCTAAACTACCTCCTACAATGCGATGGATGTATCTGCCTACTTAATAAATTCTCTATTCGAATGTACTTATGCAACAACACCCACTTAAACTGTCATCGAACAAATCGTGAGCGACAACAATACAAGAATACAACAACAATACTAAAATGCAAAGGTGATGCGTGGGCCACTTTGAGTCATCTAAAGTCATTTATGAATGAATTATCCGTAACTTCGTCAGGTCATGGTATATGCATATGCAATCAATGTTTTACGCAACATAATACTATGTAACCGCTTGACTGCCTCTTTGGTTTAATGCTCGCAAGCGCTACTGCTGAGCATGAGATATTGGGTACGATTACCAGATCGGGTAAAGTGTTTTTAGGTTTTTCCATCAAGAATTTCTCAGTAGGAGTCTGGAGGTGTGCCTGGTTACTATAGTACACCTCTGCATAACCATTCGGGAATTACAGACTTGATGTTATGTTATGTAACCGCTGTTACGAATGACTACAAATCGTCACTCGTCAGTCGGTTATTTGTCCATCACTTTCGTTATCATGCTGAGAACATGTTACGTGCGGTGTCATGACCGTGGCCTTTCGTGAACAAGTAATGGAATATATGAGGTTGCCAAATGTATGAATCACCAAACTGGTATGAGAAGATTTTTGAGTGGTCTCATTTTTGTAAATTTTTGAACGATGTAAGTACTCAATACAATACTCAATACTTTTATTGAGACGACTTGATACTTTTACTTTGACTGATGTCGCGCGAATCTACAATGACTTAAGTGTTAAATGTAATTTAAAGTTTTATGAGCGATGAGAACATCTAGAAAGGAAAATTTATGATGATAAGGTACTTGTGAAAGTTAGATAATGTCTTGTATTATCAGTACCCTATGGTTGGAGAAGCAAGCAAGCATTTGCATTTTAGAAATGGTGAGAAAACATAAACGTTTGTAAAATAAAATTGAGCCATCTGTATCGTTCTGTATGAAATATGGCCACGACGTGCATTTACGAAGGAAGCGTACACCATGGATGTCTTGTGGTTCTACGTGTCCTAAGAGAACGTAATCTACCGTTTACATTATTTTTAATGTAAAAGTTTCTCATGTCAACGTCACAATTTAATTTCTTAGATAAACTGTTACATCGTGTGAACGTTAATTCTGGTTAACTTTATTAAGAAAACTGCCTCGTTGGCCTAGTGGTCGCAAGCGCTATTGTTGCGCAGTAGGTCCTGGGTTCGATTCCCAAGTAGGGCAAAATGTTATTGTGTTTTTATATCTGGAATTTCTCTTTTATGGATTTGTACCTGGTTGATGGCAATATGCTCGCCCCTATTACATCGGACTTAAATATAACTGGCAAAATGTGGATGTACTGTATGGACACTTCTGCCCAACCCCCGGAGACACAAGGCGTGATGTTATGTTGTGTGTTTATTACGAAAAATCATGAACATTTTCTTTTCAAAGAAACATACCCAAATAGCGTTACCTATTTCTTCTTTTAAAACTAGGTGTGCCTTTGCTAAGTGAAACGATACTGGCAGTTCAATAAATAAGCTGACGCGGGTCGTTTTCCTAGAAAGCGACCAATTTGTCAGTTTACATGTAACATATTTTTGTACAACTTTATGAGAGGTCAACGCTCTATACTCCGACTGTCGTCTATAAAAAACGTAGTAAAATAAGTTTCAGAGTCAAATGAGATTAAATGAATCGCAAATCGGAGGATATGAGTGAAACTTATAATAGGGCTCATTTAAAAAGTTTCGTATACCGAACGATCGTTTAGATCGATCAGGAGCAAAGTCTAATGAGGATAATACCTACCTAAATAAATAGAAAAAAATCATAACTTTTAAACAGAAAAATATCTTAACTTATTTTTGTATAGGATAGGTACAGCACTATGCTATCCTCATTCTCGACAACCTCCTTTTATCTGTCCATTTTCCTTTAAAACTGCGTTCGATGTCTTTATCGATATTTCCTAAGCTACAATGATAAATAAGACTGTCTTCTATTAAAATATTACTTTTCCAATTTCGCCTCCGCAAAGCCTCGGGCGGCGAACAACTAAAATTAAATTCCAATCAAAGCCCAAACTTCAGTAAATCACGATAGAATCAATAGTCTAGGAATTATTTACATTTATGATTACAACAAATAGTTAAAACTCGACGGTAAAGGCTCAGGGTCCCACAAACAGGCGCGACGCGTCAGCGCGACGCATCAGCGCGACGCGTCAGCGCGACGTGACTTCTTTGTTTTTGTTGTTCACGATTGTTCTTCACGATAGAAAAATTACCGGCGTCGCACGTCAAGTCGCGCCAGTATGTACGAGCCTTTTGACTGTCAGATTCCTAGCAGAGATTGTGAAGGACGATGAGACTTAACAATCCTAATTATGATCATTACAACATGACCTCATCTTCGTGAGCAGTTTATCAAATTCAATTTATCTTAACGTAATTACGCACGAAAATATTTTGTTAATGAGAGACTAAAATGTAACAACGAAATAAAACTTTGTGATTCCAAAGATATACATATATGATTCGATTTCCAAAGTGTTTCCTTATATCTGGCCCTGTCGCAAGTAAAATCCGCATTGGGGCGGTCCAGCAGGAAATCTAACGGAGAAACCGTACTCCCGACCCGCCTGCCTCCGGCAGAATAGGCAACTTTTCCTTCAATCCACACATTATTCAATGGTGACAATCTTCCAGACTTCCTCATAGCCTCTCATCGATGTGCAGAGAGTTCCCGTCCGCTAGAGCATCTAAAATTGCCTATTTTATTTTTAGCAGAATTTCGTGATCGTATACGTTTATTGAAGCGTATAGTTCAAATCATACTAGCCACCGATTCGTTTCTTAACCGACGGGTAATTTTAGAACAGTCACTGTATATCTTTCTTCTTGTCATTAATCTTCAATGAAGCAAAATTCGAAGTTATTTAGAAAGTGATTACAAAGAGCGAAAATCGACACATCGGTAATAAGCAGGTGAAAGTTAATGTTCTTACAAAATTATTTGCGATTGAAGGACGCGGCCATAACAACAAGCAAAAGAAATCACATTCAGTTCCTCAGATTAAGAACCAGGAGATTAGATCAAATAATAAATATAACAAACGTTTACTGGGGAAATAAGCACAAAGCATTTCACTCACATCTCTCATCAGGTGGGTTTTCTGTATTCTATTGTCAGCAGAAATCCCTAACTCAATGAACAAACAGGCTTAGACAGGTATCTCACATCAAACGTATCAATGGATTCCTTTCTTCAAAGGGGTGTATTTTTAACCTTTGAGGACGCTAGCGTAAACATTATTCAGGGTAAATGATCTGAACAATACGGTAATCGAACGTCTTTTATAAATGCTAATTCATCAACTCCGACCATAAAATCGAAGCCTAATTAGCGGATTAGCATAAAGACAGTAATCTCATTTCTTTTCAGCTTTCGACAGATGCATATTTTTTTTATTATGTGATTAAAAATCAGAAGCAGACACCACCTAATTTATATTAGACTAATATCGATCTCGTTAAGTTGAATAATACGATCGTAAATCTACGTTAATGTCCCCCTCAGTTCGTATCGCATATTTTTATGTTGTATTATATCGGAATGGGGGAAACTAATCAACTTAATATTCGCATAAACCTTCAAAATGAATATTTTATCTTTAATTTAGAGGGTCGAAGACGAACACTCCTAATTAACCTCTCATTTACTTTGATGGAAAAATATAATGCCTTTGAAAACATAATGAAATACAATTTGGGACGTGTTTTAAAGCTTTGCATATTAATTACTCGTAATATATCATGAGGAGCCTAATTTATTCCAAAATATTAAGTTCATTAAAGAGCGATATTGTACTGAAGTAACATGAGTTCGTTGAAGCTGTTGTTTGGCTTCCTTTGTTAATCAAAATCATATTTATTTTTACTCACGCACGATGCCATAAAACAGAAAAACAGAATTCTAAACAAGTTCTTTTACTAGATGTAAAAGAAGCAGTAGTAATGAGTTTGGTTTTCAAGTTTAAATAATAAAGTACCTACAAAAACTATTCATGCATGTCTAATAGTGCTCGGTACGAACGCCCCAAAACTTATAGGATTTGGCAATCAAAACTAAACTAAAACTATAACGATGTCAAATTTCAAGTTCTTTCTTGAAAACAGTTTTGTCACTACCTATACTGTGTCAAAAGTGTTCACTGAAATGAGAGAACTAACTTTCAGGTTATTTTCCGCAAAGAAGTCTCGCGAAAATAAGAATTATTTTATCAATTTGCAACGACTTCTTCTACCGTTCAAATAAAACCACGATGTATTAAAGAAGTAATACCCAATAATTATGTTTGATTTGATCGATCCATTTGATAATCTCGTAATAAATTATGCAAAGCCGTCAATATACACTTTTAAACATGTCTTACTAAAACAAATAGTATTCATTAATTCCTACCTGTCAAATTATACGCGGCATGGCCCCAAAGTCCAATTCCAGTATTAGCAACTGCGCTACGCAATAACTCGTAATTCTTTATTATTGATTGCAAGTACATATTTCCGATTTATAGCTTCACGGACTAGTCGTGCCAATGAAGAAAGTATCACCTGTTTACTCGAGTTGGACGGCTGGCGTAGATATGCTGCATGGCCTTTAGAGCAGCGATCCGATTGTTCGACTTCACCTATAATTACTAAATTAGGCGAACTTCTTTTCGAGGATTATGCTACAAATAAATTTATACTGATTTTTTTGGTCCTAATTTTTGTCTTGCGATAATATCTGATGCCTAACTGACAAAAAGTTTTTGGATATTTTGATTAGGTCCACACTTCAGTTAGGTACGTTTTTCGGGAATTACATTTTCTTTATAAAAAAGAATAACATACATACCTCATACTCCAGTCTCTGATTCACTGGCCCACAATATAAAGAGTGCCTGTGCGCAGAGAAAACGTCAGATTTTCACGGTCAGTTGGTAATGGTATCCGTCATCGACGTTCTTAATAGATACTATTGAAACCAGCTGTTATACACTCTCTGAGATTTCTCGCCATTGACTGAACGCTAAATAATTTCGAGAAAAAAGTCGGACAAAGCAACAAGTTCTTATTTATTGCGATGTCAGTGAAATCTATTTAGGTATGGTCAGAAAGGAAATTAAATTGAGATCCTGTTTGTAAGCCGGGGAGCCCCTAAAACTTGGAAGTTTCGCCTTATAAATGGCATTATTAAGCTCCGTGAACTTAACCGAGTTTTGTGGAGATTCCTTATGTTTGCAGTGTGGGCGTTGCTTTAAAGGCATTGTTTTGAAATTGAATATGAATAATCGCTATTATTATCTATTTATATAACATTTATATAATGTTCTATTAAGAGATTGTTCATGTAAAGAAGGTAAATGTCAAATCTTCAAGAACAAATACCAAAATCAAAACATTCATAACTTTACCAATCATTCCATCTCCGTTCTGTACACTCGGTAAAGCCTCCTCTCAAAAACTAGTTTTAATGAGTTTCTGGAAACTTTCTCTCATATTCCATCCTTAACTTCAAAGATGTCAAGTAAGTACATGATAAGTACGCACCTTTCATCAAAATACTTACGTCAAAAATGTTGATCTAATCAAATATCTATACTTATAATAAATCTGTAGAAGTGAAAATTCTGTACATTGAAAATATCAAAAAAATAAATGGCAGGGGGTGTTACTAGACCGACACCGAACCCAAAAATTTGATTACAATTTTTTTTGTCTGTCTGTCTGTCTGTCTGTCTGTCTGTCTGTCTGTCTGTCTGTCTGTTTGTTCAGGCATCACGCAAAAACTACCGGTTCGATTACGATGAAACTTGGTATAATTATTCTTTAATATCCTGGGCACCACACTGGGTACTTTTTATCCCGGAAAAGTATCCTATCCTACGGTTGGGGGGTGTCAAAGTTTGTATGGAAGAATTTTAACGCGCTGTCCGATTAACTCGAAACTCAATATTTATACTTAAACCCAAAAATGAAGAATAACGTGTATCAGGATTTTTCGAAATTCAACCCCTAAGGGGGTAAAATAAGGGATGAAAGTTTGTATGAAAAATCTTATTCCTTGAGGTAATAAACATGAAACTTCGCACGAATAGTTATCTAAATAAATTATAAAGTTTGTAGTTTTTCTAAATTACCCCCCTAGGTTGGGGGGTGTCAGTGTTTGTATGGAAGAATTTTAACGCGCTGTCCGATAAACTCGAAACTCAATATTTATACTTAAAACCCATGGGGATGTATGGGGTAATTTCCGACACTCACGCGGGCGAAGCCGCGGGCAGCAGCTAGTATCTAATAAAAATCTACTTTAAGCTTTGCAACTCGAGTCGAGTTTCGAACAAAATCTAGTGAGCAATAAATTCCACGCTAATAGTCTCCAATTTTATGAAAAAAATAAATTGGTCATAAAATTGTATCCTCGGCACGAGTTCACAGCTCGAATCATTGGAGATTAATTTCACAAACTGGTTGGTTGAGGTCGTAAGGCTAATAGCATACCGTACCAAAAATCACTTGGCGTTTGTTTGCGAAGGTTCATCAAGGCGCACATCGATCGGCCGGCCCGGTAACGGTACCTACACGGCAGATTCCGGCACGTCCAGTAACGGTCACCCTCCTGCCTCCTCAGCATACTTGTCATGGCATCTCGCACGCCGCTCATCCGATTCGCGTGAATAGAATCTAATAAGTTTCAAGATGGCATATAAATAAAAGAGTATTGATAATCATTCATTATTGATGTTCTTTGAGCAAACACACCTTGCTGTGTTGCTGTTATTATTCTATTGTTGGATTCATAACTTCAAGTAAGACATGACGTGTATTGTTTCATTGGTGATGCTTGAATAAGTAGGTAAGTATGCAAACGCTGTTGTAGGCTAACATGCTGCTCGGACGTCTATAGACATTCTAACAATCACAACGAGGATCTCGTTCACTACTGAGCTTGGGCTTCTTATAGCCACCTCAGTGGACAATTGGTATATACAATGATGATTGCTTACTTAGAGAAAATATGTTGCTGTCCATACTCTTAATAATTTTATCACGTTGACGTTTCTAATCTAACCTGGAGAAGAGAGAGGGTCGTCTAATCCACTAACCTACCAAAGTTTCCGTCTTAGGCCGCGGACACGAAGTAAGCGGCGGCGACGGCGGCGCGAGAGCGGCGCTTTCAATTGCATAGTTTTATAAGGAACTGTGGCTTCTCCCCGCACCACTGCCTTCGAGGCTAGTTCCTTATAAATATATTATGCATTGAAAGGCGCCGCTCCCCGCGCCGCCGCCGCCGCCGCGCCGCTACAGCTGACTTCGTGTCCACGGCCTTACGGGCAGTAAGGTATCCACATGAACACGTCGTAATAAACTGACTATCCCAGTGCTTTTTTACGTCAGACATTACATAAAGTACTTTACAATGTACTTCAAACTTTTCAATAACCGCTTAACTACACGTTAAAGTCGTAATTAATCATTTCGCTCTAAAGAGAGCCACAGTTTCCGAGTAACAAAGTGTACAGCGTAGGATCGTAAAACATTTAGTATAGTTTTAATTACTCGCGCTTATGTCCGCAACTTGGTTTATAAGCTCTAATGTAAAGACTCGTCTACACGAGGACGCAAGTTTCACGACTTGTGCCAGGTACATGTTCCATGTGTTATGACTGACTGCCTCGTTGGTCTAGTGGTCGCAAGTGCTATTGCCTAGCATGAGGTCCTGGTTCGATTTCCAGGTCGGGCAAAGTGTTATTGGGAATTTTCATTAGTCATTTCTCAGTAGTAGCCCGGAGTCTGGTAACTGGTGAAATGTTGGTGTACTTATGGGTACACCTCTGTCTAGCCCTTCGGGTAATACGGGCGTGATGTTATGTTACCGTGTGCCAGTAAAGCACCTTTCGTAAAACTATGCAACCGGGAGTCTCTTGCGATAACATCTTGTTTCGCATTATGATATCATCATCTCCGTGGGTCTTCTAGTTTTAATAGGTCCGCTTTCAGAGAAAAGTGGCCACTGTGAGCAATATGGCAATAAAATAACAAGTTATTGTTGTTCAGAGCTAAATGTTTCCTGAAGTGATGTCATCTGTTACGAAATTAAGTTGAGCTAACTAAGCACCTAGTTACATACGTTTTTTCTACAATAGAAACTTTGAGAGATTCTCTATCTTCTACGGTTAATTTTGAGTGTAAATATTTAAATTTATTTCTTCTACGTAGCCAATTACTTTCCAAGGCTAAGAAAATAACGAAACCTTCCAAATAAAGCTACAAATTAAAATTGCAAAACAAACAAAATGAAATTACGGCCGAAATGTCACCACCCATTACGTTCAGCAATTTTAAATTTCGAATGGCGTAAAACTGAAACCAAGAGTGATCAATCGAGACTCAGTCGTGACTCGAACCCGTGGTCCTTCGTAACTATTGCGTAGCTGCAAACAAACGTAATAGCATCGGCACGACAACTTTTCATCGATCTTCCAAAACCGTAAACCGATTAAAGCGATGTAAATCGGTGTTAGATCACGGACTGAGGGTCAATATCATCATTGTAGGTTTGAGCTTTTTTTTAAAGCGAGAGTGAGACTGGTCTGCTATGTTTCCGGTGAATTTCTAATGGCGGCTGTCACTGGACTGGTTGCGACGGAAGTGTTGATGATTTCCGTTTGTAATTGACAAGTTTTTCTGTTTCCATATTTTATTATGGTTTCGTGCAGATTGCATTAACGTGTGAATGTTGATAATTCAGGAACTTGCGTTACGTCAATGCCCTTTTCATCAAATAGTGCCTCTATATTTAAACCCATGATGCCTGAATTTTTTGTAAGTCTTTGTTACGTGTGGCTTATAACTTAAAGAAGTTTACCTACATGAAAATAACTTTCGAAGCTTATTTTGTAAACATGTTTGGATTAAATTTTTGCATATGGAAACGACGATGTCACCCACTCCGTACACTGTGAAAAACTTTACGAAAAGAAGGTAGAAAATGGACTAAGCGAAATCGCTTTGACCGGACAGGATTCCGCATTTGCATTTGAATAAGCCATTTCACACTCTTTCAGGATATAAAATTTTCTAAGCTTCAGTTTGTGCCATACTTAAGTCTTGTTAAATGCGCTTTAAACTAGCATTACAAATACGCTAAGAACGTAAAAAACGTCACGACTTTAAGTATATTTTATTAAAATTCTTTTAACTTTTTGAAACTTTCATGCATATTTTTGGTGAACAAGACTCTTGAAATATATTATTTAAACGTTGGATGAAATACAGTCAGTGATTTCTATTGCACATCATTTGACTGTTGATCCGTAAAATTTAGATTTTATGCTTTCCTCGGTTTTTGTTGCATCACAGTTTCAGCTTCAGTTTGTCGTCTCATTAGTGAATAGTTTCTTTCGTGAAATTTGTTGTGAATAGTTTTAGAATAAAATAACATAACATCACGCCTGAAAAGAGGGGTTTGGCAGCGGTTTACCTATAGTCACATTTCGCCAGTTATGTTTAAGTCCTATGTAATAGGCAAGCCTATTGCTATCATCCGGGCACAAATTTAGGCTCCGGGCTGCAGCTGAGTAATTCATGATTTCCTTTCGGAATTTCTGAAAACCCAAGGGCACATTTTTTTTTTATAATCTCCTCTAATAATAATGCAATCTCTCTGTAATAGGGATCTTATATGCTCTAATGACACAAACTGCTTGGGAAATTAATCGGCTTAGCTGCAGAGCATGTTCTATACATTACAGATTGGTTTACCAGTTATGAATCTACTCGTATTAATCCTATGTGCACAGATTACCTATACATAAGTATATTATTAAAGCAGTTTTATCCTTGACAACGTTCATATCACCTTTCAAACATAGCACGTGTCTTGCTCCTCTAATTTTACTCCAGTTGGAAGTAATAATGAACGGCGAAAATGCCAAAATGGAAATGCTCCAATCTGTTCAAAGAACGACCTGCCTGCCACGTCCAACCTCATTATTTAACAAAGCTATTCATGTTACACTGAAGCGCCAATGAATTACTAAAACACTTCCATTAATCTACTTAATTATAACTTGAGACGTGAATCTCTCTCAACAATACACTCACAAAAATAGGAACTAAAAGGTCAAGTATTGAGCTCATAGATCACAAACCTTAATTACAAAGAATCTTAATTAAGTTATCCATGCGATCGGTACTTATCCATATGTTCTTTTAACGAATAGATTTTTTGAATGCCAGTGGGATGGGACGATCTACCGACGAAAGGTCAGATGTAATGTATGCGAGTCAGAGTCCATCGGAACAATCGAAGCCATCGGAAGTCAGTTCGAGATACGACGAAGTTCCTCCAATCACACCGTCACGTAACGTTCGGTTATATCGATAGCTACTTTTATTCGAAGAAAACTGGTTAAGGAAAAGTTGCCAGGAAAGTTTTTATCATCGGCCGCCGCGTCGCCCGACAACCGTCGCCTTCCGAGATTACTGTTTTTAGAAGGTAACGGTATAAACCAGAGTGAATTAAAGAAGTGACAGTGACAGACTACGTTGATCGATCGTCGCGATAAGTTTGAGATGATGTACCCTTTGCCGAAATCATGTCTATAAAATCTAAGCTTTTAAGATATGACCCGACTTTAATTTTTTCACTCAGTTTTCCTCGTAAAAAAGAACTGAGACAACTTGTAGGCACTTTCTAAGTGATACGCTGAAAAAAGATCAGCTCAATTTAATAAGTATAGACCATCTAGACTATTGTGTTCTTTTTGAGTATAAAACGGAATGGTGTTTGATGTAGGCTCCTATTTTCATTTTGGTAAACAAAATGTTGCGAGAAAATTCTTTTACAAAAATGATCCTTTTACAATATGTTACTTTTGTATGAAAAAACAAAACTGTAATATGTTACTCGTAACTTGAGTTTTTTACACGGCGATGCTTCGTTCTATTGCTGAAAAATTGCTTCTACTACCTACTACGTCGCCAGTAGTGAAACATTTTTGATACACTTTTGTTCAACAAATATAATTTTCGTGTACCATAAAATATAATTTTTATAAAATTTTGTTTTTTGTTAATATGATTTCTTACCTATAAGACTAATCATATGTATCTTTCTGAAAAAATTACTCCCAACAGTTACAGTGATATTTTGTTATCTAAGCTCCAATTCCAAAGTTTACATTCAAAAGTACACAAACCACGTATGGGACAATGGTGTGAGCGGAGGTCGATGTAAGTCGTTCCACCCCTGTCATTAATCTCATCTCTTTCGCTAGCCAAGTCACGCCGCATTTGGGGGAACGCCGGGCAAAACGACTTTCCAAAAAAGCTTGTCTGCCAAATTACACTGACCTGAAGTGTGTTTTGATATCTACCGAATATTACGTTGGATTTTCATTCATTTCCTCCCTTGACAATCGTTTCATTGCCGCAGTATGTCCCAATGGTGTTACCTGCTTACGTAAAATTTCATCGGAATTTCGGCATTTCTCGTGATTTATTACGATGTCGAGATTATAAATCACGCTTTGAAATATTTTTAATGAATCGTAAAGCAGCAGCATTTCAATTGGTTCACGAATCACAGACCTACTTTATGCACATTACAACTTGTGAACGAAATGTTTCAATAAAAGCCTGCGGTCGTGTAAGCAATTAAACGAATAACCGCTTCACATGGAGCGCACGTTCTGAATTAAATATCTATCAATTCGATGAGGAGACGCAGGCGAAATAGATCGCGTCTAATAGACAGTCCATTATTTGGTACAACAACGTGCAAAAACGGATGCAACAAAAAACTAGCCTCTATGATTCACACGTCTAAGACGCAGACGGGCGTTCATTGATGTCATGCAGACAAGAAAGTAGAAGACATTGAATTGCCTAAGTTAGCTCGAAAACCGTTTTCATTTCATTTCTACCACCATAGCGGCTAACACATTTTTAACCAATTTTTTTTTTATCACACATTTATCAAACACTCCATTTAGGAACATGGTGTAGTAAGAATTTTTAAATGTATAAGATAATATTCATTTAACAAAAATGCTTAAAAAAAGTAGTAATTATAATTGTCTGCAGTACGAGTCGTCTTATAAACAATTTACGATGACAGTGTACGATTTGTACCACATTTCGCGACTAATCGCCCGTCTGCACATACTGCCTACTGTCAGTTACTCTACGTGATATCAAACCGGAACATCTCAGACTACTTTCAATGTTAAGGTTGCTACCAAAAGTATTGTTCGTAAATATTTTAATGTTAATTTCTTTGTCTATCTGTTCTCAGGGATTTAATTATCGGTTGTTCGGTTAATTGCTCTGTAATAGAGAAACGAGAAAGGTTGTATAAACGTCATTGTGTTGTCTATAATTTCTAAGTTAAAATAATTATGCTTCAAATGTGCCATACACTCGAGACTCACTGGGAAAAATGTAAGAAAAATCTTTCGCATAAATAAAAATGAAAACTCTGCTCAAAAGATTTGTTTTCGACATTGGCTAATATTATTTATTCCGTGGTATACAAGTCATTCATATTTCCCTTACCTATGTAAAGAGGAAACAACACAAAACACTAGCTCCGCTCGTGGTTTTCATCCGCTAAACTCTTTTAAAAATAACTTGAATATACTACACCACAATAATATTATTTTATTCATTTTAATACACCGCATCTGAATTTAAAACTGCCATATTTTACAGATATAGTATGTAATCTAGAAAAACTTATCTGAGAAACCATCTAATCATGAATGTAGATAAAAATGTAAAAGGAAATGGTTTCCATAAGTGGGCACTCAACATAACCCCGCTCGGACTGACATTATCATACATTAATTATGTATACCGCGGAACAGTAACGTAACTTTATCTTTTTTTTATTTAATTTTTGTATAACACGGGTACGTAGCACTGTGTGACACTTGAACAACTCTGTTTATATTTTTTTAACGCACAAAACACCCGAAACAACAATATCACACCGACCGTCAGATTTTTTTAAATCGATACAGATGAAAATGTTCATAATTTTGTAGTGCAACTCAAATTAACAATGTAAAATGACATAACAATTGAACATCGATCTAGTTTTAGATTTCGTTCATCTTCAATTTCATAATCCGATTAAAGGTTAAGCATCAAATTGACACCGTATTTATTTGAAACGTGAAATTAAAATTACGAGATTGCCTCAAATAACTTTACTTACATAAGCAAGAAAAAGGTCTTGAAGCAAAATTAAGTGGCGATCAATCATAAGAAAACCTTTTAAAAATCGTTGTATGCTCGCCTCACAGTTATATCTGAAAGCCTTTTAATTCATAATATAAATATTTTTTATCGTCCATGTACTTTTAGCTATAGACTACAGTAATAAGTGTCAAGCAAACTGGCTCATTACGTAATAAGTAGTATCATATTTTATACAAACGACTGCCAACGGGTTTTATTGCCGACTATTGCAAAAAATATTGCCACTGGTATACTGTAAGTGTCTTGGAAATCTAGAAATAAAAAGAGCTAGACTTGTATGGAAAATATTCTGCAGTTAGAAGCTAAATAGCTGATGAAGGGTACTTATAATATCTTAAGTTCGTCATACATTACATTAACATTCTTCGTACACACATTTGATATTTATTGTAAGGAGGTTGCTAATATTTTAGTCAATATCATTCGTGTAAAAGTCCTTTGTAGAGAATTATTTTTCAGTGGTTATGTACTGTGTTATTGCGTACGTTATGAAACTTTTTGATTAAAATTCACAAGTTTCTTCCATTCCTTCAGCTGTTTTGTAAAACGTGCAAACTTTTTATACAGATAGCAGACATTTTTGCGGTACAAGTTTTCTTAATAACTCCAAATTAGGTAAAATTCATTACGGCAGTAGTGCCAAACTGCTTTCAATGGTTAAAACTTTGGAAGTTTATTGAAATACACCTAAGTTAGGTTATAACTATTTCGTAAAGGAAACCGCTGGAACTTTGAACGTTGTCGTGGCAAAGATTCTGGCCTCCAGATGAGGTGGGCGTGCTAATAGATGAATATTAGTTTTCTTGATTCTTGGAACATACTTCTTATTAAACTGTAATAGTTTCTTATATCTTACGTACCATGTAATATATGTAACTAAAGTTCAGTTAATACAAATCAGAATCACAACCACTTAGATAATTAAAATCAGGATTGATTACTGCAATTTCTTTTTTAAGTAGAAACTCGGTTTAGCCAAAATAATGTTTCAATCTGGTTTTAACATGTTGCAAGATAACTTTCAGAAATGATTTCGATCGAATCTAATTTATATCAGTCCCGCAGTTCTCGTAATTAGTTGAACGACAGACAATTTTTGTAATTTTAAATATAAATCACCGAGCGGTACCTACTTATTTAAATTAAGTTCAGTTGCACCACTATGCATTTATCGTAACAGCGCAATATCATGTTGCTTTATAAGAATATTGACACATAAACCTGTCCCTTTCATTAAAGCAGAAATTAATGATTAATTTATTTAATGATGTAACCATTTTATTACCTACCTACTTACTGTCAGTAATTAATAATAATTATTGTAGCGACTATTCTTTGTTTTTCGCTATTGGGTAATTAATTGTCATTGTTGGTCATTATTTTCGTTTATTATTTTTGTACATACACATTATTCTGGATCTGATCTTTCATTGATATTTTGCAGTTTATGACGGTTCGATTAACTTTCAGTACTTTTCGGTTAATTAGTTAACACAGGTTACTGATTCGAAATAAAGCGTTGTTCTCATCAAAAAATTACACACTGGTGTTGTTGAATTGGACACAGTGGTGGCCCAGTGGTAACGGTCGCGACTCACGAGTTGTAGGTCGTGAGTTCGAACCCAGGCAGGCGCTTTACTTTTTGTGTTTTATTTCATCACCACTGTTCTCAGAACGGCGAAAAAATTCGAAGACATATTGTGACATCTACCAACCTGCACTGGGCCCATTTGGTAGATTACAGCACACTATGCCTCTCGAAAAGAGGAGGCCTGCGTCCCAGCAGTAGAAACACTATAGGCTGATTATGATTGACTGTTTGGACTGTCTTAGGGAGAATTTCACCAATAAAACCGAACGCAATCAGCACATAAACCAAGTTTAATTAAGACCTGTAAGTGTTCTTTTTTATTTTTTTGAATTATTGAAAATGACAGCTCTTGAACTCGGTTTAGATGTGCTGATCGCGTTCAGTTTCATTGGTTTAATTCGCACTTAGTATTTCACAATTATGTTTTTTTTCTTCAGTTTATTTTATGTGGACGCTTCTAACAAAAGTTATTTAATTCTAGTCATAGCCTTATCCAACTTACTATACGATGACACGGACAAACCTTACCTAATTAGATTTTCCCGAACACCAAAGAAAAGAGACAGCGAAACTTACGGAATATCTTCTTATTCCGTAACATAAGTGGCATGGTTTGGCATATAAGTAGAAATATGATACGGCGATGATACAGCACGTCGTGCGAGTGATACGATGCATACTAATCGCCGTGTCAATAGACGTTATTAGATTTTATCTTTTTTCTCTTTAACCGTAACATCTATGTCACGTTTACAATGCTCGGAGTTTTTTTTTTGCTCTGAATTTAATCTATGGTTTGTGGTACGATTTTGAATGAGTGTTAGATTTTTAATATGACGTGCGTAGGTACATACATTGTCTGCGGAATCTGTGTTGTCGATCTATCGAAACCTGTATGAGATGAGTTGTAATTACTTGTATGATAATGTAGTAGGTATGCCTTCTAATCATAGCGTAATTACACACAAAAAAGTAATTTTAGATTAAAGATTAATTACATCTATATACGTATACTGTTTTGGCATATAGCCTTGAATCTTTTTTATTGCTAACTAAAAATAATTATTATCAATAAAAAAACTAAACAAAAGATAATGGATGGAGGCAAAAGGAGTATGTAAGGATCGTAGCAGATGGCGCTATTTAATTTCTGCCTACCTCCTCGGGAAGAAGGCGTGAGTTTATGTATGTATGTATATAAAAATAATTACCAATTCTACGATATTACTACAGCTTCTAAGACTACCCAACACTGCCAATTAAACGTAAAATATCATTAGGCAATGAGAGTGACGCTATTGATACAAGCAAATTTTCGTAATTGAGTCGATAGTCGTTCCGGTCCCCAAGCTCAGTACAATTTCTCTCCCCCATGATAAATTATTTCAGTCTAATTACCGCTTTAAATACAATTAGAATTGAGCAAATTTTCTTAATAGCCATTTAATTCCAATACCAATGAACCTAATGATCAAAATCACGTACACAAGAATGATAAGTTCGTTTTATTTTGCAAAATCTTAAGTCACAATCATAGCAATTATTGTTTTAATGTTACGTAATTAACGATACACACGTCCGGCTATTTCACGTTATCTTTATTCATATCAAATACGTATAATTTTAAGTACATAATGAATAAAACATTCTATAAAGCTAATTGGCTTAACCCGACCCCTGTGTAAATCAAAGAAAACCGTCTCTTTTCATACATTTGCAGATTTTGCTGATTCACTTTCATATGCAATTATGCACTTTTATGTCATGATAAAATTTTACTTTTTATGCATTGCTGGTTGGTCTCTATTACTAATTGATGTAATAAAGAAAGGTATTCAATTAAAATCCATGACCTTTTAATTTGCATATCAACAACTTCTGATTCGGTGAACTAACACCTTAAAAACACATGCCGGCTTCGCTGTATTAGATTAAATAGACCCTAATATAATAAACGGTTAATTGCATTTAAAGGGATGAACATACGGGAATGATCATAACATGTAATGACGTAATAAGCGAGTTTAATAGCAACGCATCTCTCATAATGATGATATCAGACCTTAAGCATACACTACATAATGTACAATCATCATCGACATCGAATGTGTTATCAAATGTGTACAACCCTGTATCAGATACATCGGCCGCCGAAAAATCAAATTACCGTAAAAAAAAAATCTTTGCTGAAAAATTATCTCCGAAAATATTTTTCACAAAAATGTACTTCAAAAATGTTCATATTATTAACGTAAATTATTTCGTCGTTTGTAAATAACATCCCCTGAGCGATGCAGCGACGTTGGGCTAATGATATTACCATTTTTTACGTACACTTCCGTCCTTATGAATACTTGAGCCTTTAATAACTTTAATGAAGACAGAGTTTATTAAGCCTACTTAACCACTAAACCTTGGAGTTTAATCACTATATCTTTACTTTGCTCTCGGCACAAACAATAAATATTATTCATCAACTAGGGTTGATGGTAAGAAAAAAGTTGATGAGCCAGCAATTTACATTCATCACTAAGGTACTTAATTTTTATTTCGTGTTTATATTTATTGTTTGTGCCGAGAGCAAAGTAAAGATATAGTGATTAAACTCCAAGGTTTAGTGGTTAAGTAGGCTTAATAAACTCTGTCTTCATTAAAGTTCTTGTACCTAACTCACCGACTATAATTTCTTAAATAACCTTGTTATTACCTAGTTATTCAAACAAATTATAAAGTTTTTCTAAGTTAGTCTGTACCTACATTCCGCGTTCCTACATGAAAAGTTCTTATTACTTACCGTTTTCGAAAAAGTCAGCAGCGCTTCAATAATCTAGACACAGTTTAATTAATAAAACTGCGCTGATATCGAAACGAGTCCCGGTAAAATTCGATTTTCACTTGAAAACCGGCTTGTCCCACTTAAGCACTCAATCCACCATAAAGTTTAGACGTCCTTGCACTATCTGTTTTCACGTCTCAAGCATACAATTTCACTTTCTATAAAGCGTCCGTGATCAGTCACGAGCCGGGAAAGGCCGCCGCCGATGCAATATCGGAACGCGATCTCCGCAAAACTTCTGCCGAAGCGAGTACAGACGAAGCGAGCACGCAGACCGTCCGCACCGAACCACGCCGTCCGAACGCCGAACAGCGACTGTGATAACGACACTTCCTCCGAATGAACCTGCGAACCTCTCCATAGACTGTAAGCTCGCCTCTCTCTCGCCGCCTGGCGGTACTTAACGCACCCCGCGACACCCGATCTGAACTCTCGGATACTCACAACAAGAAACAAATTCCAACTAAACATGCCACCACGAACGCGTCTCGTTCGAAACGCGTAACGAGTTTACGGTACGTAAATCGTAGTGGATTTGTTTTGCGGCCCGGCCATAGTAATCCGGTTCTTCGTCACGGAGCTCACAGAGCGCTTTTTTCCGAATCACTTCCCGTTAAATAGAGCCTTCTTTTTGTACAACCTGCAGGCTGGTAGTCTATGTAGGGAACGCGGAATAACCGCTATGGACAAGATGCCAACTTTCTAAACTAAACCTATAAGACCGCTCTATTCGGATGGTAAATTACGTTATTTTTATTGGAAGTCGGGACGATAATAATAAAGCATTGAGTACATTGGTTATACCGGCCGGTGATTGTCGAGGCTGGTGGCGCGGGCGGCGGTACGTGTCGTAATTTCGCAGGTGCTTTTTGCATGGTGTGGTTGTCGTCTACGTTACGTTTTCCGATTTATAAGTTGCGGTTTTACTTTCGGTGTCAATTACGAGAGCTGCGGTCGAAGCCCCACAATAACATGGCGGCAAATTGGATACCAGCCCTCTGAACCAGATTAAAGTACCTTGTGAAGGCTGTTAGTTGTTACGCAAGGCTGCGACTAATCTTTTTGCAGTTAAAAATAGGTCGTGGACATAAATTGAGTTGTTTACTTCATAAAAGTCGGCGTAACTCGAAACGAAGTGCATTATATAAGACAGCTAAAGTGCGCATATATGTGAAGGCTTCCAAATATTGAAACCGTAAACCCTTTCGAGTGATCCCGCCATCCCGCTACGCCGGCGAACTGGGTCAGCAAGGCGCGCCCCTAACATTAGGATGAATACACGTGACAAACTACAAAACCAAATTGACATTCTGAATAGTACAATAGACACACTGAAAATCATTTATCATAACACTCTTCTGCGAATATTTTCTTTAAGAAATCTTTCGGTAGGTACTTGTTACATATTGATAACCTTGAGAAGATCTTGGATAAGACCTATGTCTATCAGGAGACTGCGATGGGCTAAGTCGATAATTGATCAATTTTGACCGAAAGAATGAAGAAAGAAAATTTGACAACCAGTCTTACCAAGGGATATCCTGTTAAGAACTGGGTTGTGGAGGTCAGATAGGCAGTCGCTTCATGTAAAGTTTGACAGGAAGCCGATCCCAAAATAGTTGGGATATGGCTAAGCAGATTGTTTTTTTATTATTGGTCACTGTAGACATTTTAGCTGACCTAGTTAATCAAATACTTCCTCAAAATCATGAATAGGATTTACTTAATAATTAAAAATATTTTTCTAAATTCAATAAACAATGCACCCAATAGTTTCGTTTGTTCGTTTGTTCATAGCCTAAAGAAGCTAGGGTTGCGCTGCCCGCCGAGACTCGGTTCCTCTCTATGCGATACCACTCAGATGACTGACGGTAATACCACAAGTGCCCATGCTACCCGGGAAACCAATAAAATTTCGACAAGTACCGCTATATTGTATGAACGAACCACTGAACTGATAACACGAAATGAAACGTGAATTGAATGTAGTATCAATAACAATATAATAAATAATGGAAAAGTTGAATTTGGTGTATTGTGTCTTATGTGTATTGCTTTTTATTTATTCTGTGTTAGAGGTGTTTCTGCACGCTTAGATATGGACGTTGATTGAATTAAACATGAAGGTGTTAACAACGTTTTTCTGGAAAATTAATAAAGGGTAGGTAACGACTCAGAAAAAAGGAAAAAGGCTTTATTATAAGACAACGTTAGGGGTGAGGCGATACTAACGGTTTCTCCCCTGTCTGTTCTCTTAACCAAAAGTAAACTCTCCGTAGAACGAAATAGTGCCAAATTGAACAACTCGAAACAGCCTTTCCATGTTTTATTTTCATACAAGCAAACACAACAGCATATTAAACTGTGGTGGTATCTACAACGCCACATGCGAACTACGCATCAAAGATCTGACGTCACACAAATCCTGCAATGCGCAATTAGAGTTTACCGCGCGATCAACATATAAGTAACTATCCGACATCAATCGTTGTGCAGTTGCCCACCAGACGCGACAACCGTCTGGTCAGAGGATCCTCCCTTTTCAACAGAGGATGAGTGAACTTTACCCTGTTCCTCTTACCTCTAAAAAACTAAACAAAATTTCACTTCACCCTTCCAAAAATAAGACAAGAAATCAATAGTTATCCTGATATATTTGTCTGATTATACGAGCGCCCGCTCGGGAGGCACGCCGCGTTTATGGCCCTGTTATTTTTTATGTGATCAGCACTTTGTACAGTGCGAACGCGATTTACAAGACAATTTAATACGGCTCAGATTCAGTGTCAATTTACAGCTGCAGTGTTATTAGAGGGAATAATCCTGAGACTGAAATATGATTCGTAATACGCACTCTAGTAGAGTAATTGTGGGTTGTTTTGATCCCGGTTGTGGAAAGATACCGGTTAGTTGACCTTATCATATTTTATGATAGTTCTTCTTCCGGGAAAACAACGTCACAGCTTTCAAGACTAAATTCAGAGCAGTGAGGAAGATTGACCGGATAATTAACTCGGGGTGAATTGCAGCTTGATGGAAAAAAGCATGTTAATTATATAGGTATACTGAGCAGATTTTAGTAAAGATTATTCCTCGAATTATTTTTATTTTTTATTGCTATTATTCTGCGTGAACTCAGGCTTTAATTAACCACAGTGACAGTTTTTCAACAGTTTTCACCGCGTAGTTGCTCCATCCAAAACTGTAAAATAAAATAAAACTTCAGTGCCTCTAAATTTAAAATATAAAGTGACAAAGTTGTTCTATGCTCCAAGTAAAATCAAAAAGTGGAAAATACTGCCTGAGGCGTAGCAGGAAACTCGTACTGCAGTACAAACGGGGAGAAAAAATACGGTGTGTTTAAATCGTGTCTACTCTCTCGGATTTTTAAAATGAACATACTTAATTCTTAGAAGTTCATTCGAGCATACAATAATGCTGAAACGGATATCAAACATAGTGAAGTCATTACCCATTAGTTCTAGTAAATAAACAATAGTGATGAGGTCATGAGAGACTTGCAAACGCAAGATACAACTGACTAGGTACCTAAGCTAATCTGCATAATTTTCAAACTGAAATATGTACTTTTCTTCTTACTTACACCTATAAAGTTTTGTCAGTCAAGTGTTTGCAAATAACTAAACGAAACAAAAGCCAGATGCAGAATAAAGTTATGATTATCGCCAAACAACAAAAACTTGTGAGAGCACACAAACATATTATGAACTTATAATAACAAACTCTTTAATCAGACGTATTAAATTTAGACTAGACGATTCTACGACCTTCATGAGCATCTGTCACTCTGGCTATGAACATTGTATGTACTAATAATATTGTTCTAAAAAAAAACTAAAAGATACCTAAGTCATATCTAGACTTATCTAGCAGTATTTAAAAACTCTGCCTAGCCTTTTCCCAACTATATTGGGGTCGACTTCCAGTCTAACGGGATGCAGCTGAATACCAGTATTTTACATGGAGCGACTCTATCTGACCTCCACAACCCAGTAACTGGATAATACGATACCCCTTGGTAATACTGGTTGTCAGACTTTCGGGATTCTGACGGTGTATGGACTGTCAGTGTCAGAGATCCACGAATGACAGCCGGGACCAACGGCTTATCGTGCTTTCCGAGGCGCGGAGGAGTCTCGGTATGTAAAGGTGGTCACCCATCCACAGACCAATCCCAGCAAGCGTAGCTTAACCTGATGGATCGAGCCGTTCGGTTGTTTTTACTTAGCCACGAGCTCTTCTCTAGCAGTATTACTTGGGAATAAATATTTGAAGTTTCGGCGTTTTGGTTCACAGCCAGGTTCTGTTTCCGCACTTCGGGGCTAATCATTGTGTAATTAACAATGACCCAGTTCCTAGGTTTCCACATCGAGGTTGAAAGTGTCTCGTGTGTTCTTTCTCAGAAGATCTAAGTTTTTGTAACTAAAAGCTAAGTTACGACGGAGCGGGCGAAGTCGCCCGCGATTCGGGGTCCGCGCGCGGTGAACGTTAGAGAGCTAAACGTTGAGTGGTTAATAATGCAAGTACGTTACGGCATTGCCCGACTTTTTCTCGACCTACATGAGAACCAACGAAATAGGGCCATCCAAAAGCGCATTGGGTTGACGATATCGTCAAAGTCGCGGATACACCTGAATGAGGGACGCACAGAACCGGCAACATTGGCAGAAGAAAAGAGAGGCCTATACCCAGTAGTTCGTGATTTTTGGCTGATATGATAATGATGAAATGGGCGCCGAAAGTGTGACTCGCGAAGTTCGAGAAACAATCGCGAAACCCATTTCGCTGAAGTTATAATAAAAGAAATTACGCAAAAGCAATTATGAAATGGTTAAACCGTGTAACAACACGTTTACTTACAATATTTATTATTTTGCTAACAAAGTATTTAATGTAACTTAAAAAAATACTTCCTTTATTAAAACTGTAAGTACGTTAAACAGTCAATAGCAAAATAACTTGGAATTCGCTGTTTCTGAGCGGACGTTCGGAAATTTCCGTTTTCACAGGAAATCGAGACCGCAAGCGGGAAACCTACGCACGCTCTCGCGGATACAGATACCGTGCGGATAATATTGACTCCAGATATATCCGAATATGTCAGCCGGATAACTATTGCAAATTGTTTGTTTGTTTTGACGAGGATATTTTCTGATGTCGTTAAGAAAACTTGGGAAAATTGCTGCCTTGACAGTCAATTCTACTACCCATCTTGCAAGTTTATAATAACATAACATTACGCCTGTATGCCCGAAGGGTTAGGTAGAGGTGTACCTTTAGTACACCCACATCTCGCCAGTTTATCATCAACCGGGCACAAATCTAGACACCTGGCAGCTACCGAGAAATTCCAGATATAAAAACTCATTAACACTTTGCCCGACTCGAGAATCAAACCCAGGACATTATGCTCAGCAGTAGCGCTTGCGATCACTAGATCAACGAGGCAGTCTAGTTAATCTATTCTCCAGATAAGAAAACATCAATAACCATGTATTTTTATTTTGCACTAAATCAATAATGGATAGTAATTTAAACATAATGCTTGTTGCTAAAAAAAAATGAAACTCCAACAGTTTTCTACTACAGTTCAAACGTCCGCTTTATCGCGGTCAGGATGAGACGTCATTTGGCACGTTACTGCTTTGTTTACATCAAATCATTTGTTCATTGTTCAAATCATATAAATTAAATTATTTTTATGCTTTATTCAAGCAGAAATCGCACTTAGTTCCACCAAAGTAACAAAATAAAATAATGAATTGTAAAATATATAATGCATAAAAAAAAGTAAAAAGTAAGTTATATAGAAGTCAAGAAAAAATGGAATTTGTTTCTTGACTTCTATATTATAATGTATGTTTAAATAATGTTTTGAATTACGTGCATATTCCCTATTGAAAGAGAGATAGAAAAATAGGTTCATTTGTCACATTTTTATTGGTGAGGGAGCCACACTTGCCAGTGTACTCTCTATAGTAATCCTTGCAACAATTTTCTATATCAAATGAAACTGAAACTTAGTTGCAATAACCACAAACGCTACCCACACCATACAGCAAATAAGTAGGATCGTAAGTAGAAGCAAAACATTTATATAATAAATATTTGTTTCCAAACAAAATGTTTTCCGTTTCGCAACAAAATTATCGAGATAAGCCGGGGTGCAAATTGATATCCAATTATCAGGAGCGAATTATATCTATGTTGTGTCCAAACTTCGGCACTATATACAGGGGTGCATCGAGGAAATACGAGTAACAGGGAGCTGCTATTTGATTAACATATTGGGCATTTTGTGTTGTTCTACGTTAAGAGCCCGATTACATTTTTGACGCCGATATTTTCAGCAGCTGTAAGATATTTTAATTATTTGATTATGAGTAACGATAGCGCCATTCTCTTTCTTTTCAGTTGGAGTTACACATTAAAAATTTCCTTTAGACTAATTTACTATAAATATTTTACGAACTCAACTTACAACAAGAAGAACCGTCGGAGATGGAACTTTGTCGCTCAAATTCACGTTGTTTCATTAATTCTAATAAAAGCTAAAATTACTAAAAAGATAGGTTGAATGTTTTACCTGTTTATTAACGTTCTACAATTTCTTTAAATTCCTTGAGTTTGCACGGAAAAAATTGTAAAGAAAAGCAATAAATGTTTTGATTCAGCGTCCATTATATTCCAAATGAACACAATTTTATCAAATAAACTAGTATGAAATAAATTTCTATCTACAATGAATACGTTTCATTACTCAATGTAATAAAACAAAATTACAATAAATTAAATTAAAGTACTGTATTCCGCGTCAATTCAGCAAATTACACGAAAAGAATGTGTAACTCGAACGTACAAGCACTATCGTTATTCGCGTCAAAATTACAGCGTCAAAAATCATGAATTGGCGTAAAAAATGTATTAGGACTCTTAACATCCGAAATGCTCAGATTGATAAGGGCTAAAATTACGTTAGGTAGGTATACACAACAAAATACTAACGACTCATGAATTTCCATACAAGAAGTTATAGGTACCTACTTATTTATTACAATTCCTATGAGTTTGTATAGCTACATTTTATCATTTTCTAGATTCTGAAATCTAGACCCACTTTCCCCAAATTCAAAAAGTTGAAGTGATTTAAAGTCATTTCATTATAAGTAAATACGCTCTTCACTTCAATGAAATCGTAGTCGTCAAGTGCTTTGATCGTGTCCCAATTTTATATAACTCAATAAAATATTAAACAAATTCCAAAAAAGTTATAATTCGTCTTCAAGTAAAACTTTTTAATGCGGCCCTTAGGACTAAAATCACGGCCATCTAATTTGTTTCGACTTGCAACTTTTTCAGAAGCATCTGAATCCATCAAAGGTTAAAAGGGTTTTAAGAAGGTGAAAACTTTGTAAATTGGGTTCCGCCCTCCTTTTAGCTATTGTGTCTCGGTATTTTACTCAATTACAAATTGCCAAATGACTTTTATGAACAATATTGTAGATAATTGATGAAATTACTGCGCTTCTGGGCTGGTGTGCAATGCAATGTATTTTTTTATTTTACAATGAAAACATTTAAGACTCACCATAATAATGTTTCGTCAGTAGGTAGGTGTTCCAATTACTATACAAAATGCGTAGAAACCGTCAAAACTAACTAGGATAAAATATGTGTAAATGTTTCTAAGAGTGTTTTCACCGCACTGCATAGACGCTGGTGGCGCTTTGGCGCTGCGAGGAAACTGCGTAGTGCCGAGTATAAACTGCGTACCACCGCGTAGAAACTGCGTAGCACCGCGTAGAAACTGCGTAGCACCGCGTAGAAACTGCGTAGCACCGCGTAGAAACTGCGTAGCGCCGCGTTACGGCATTTAACACGGCGCGGCGTAGTGCCACGTAACTCCGCGTAGTGCTGTGAATCTCCGAATAGCACTGCGTAGCTCCACGTAGACCTGCGTAGCTCCGCGTAGAAGCCGTGCAAACTACGCAGAGCCTAGACACTATGCTAGTATCACATGAGCAACGCCTGATGGGACATGGGACAAATAAAATTTTACGCGACAAACCAAGTGAAGTACCAAAAACAAAGTATTTTTTTAAATGGTTTAAACCCAATAAACCATTTTCACTTGGTTTTTAGTTCTTCTTCATATTGGGAGTAAAAGGGTAGATCTCTGAATCGTGTGTAAGGAAGATCCTTCAAATGATTGCGTTCAAAAATTTAATATTCGCTCAACAAGCACTTTTCTATTCGAGCTGTAACGTAATACATAAATCAAGTAGAAGTCGGTTCAAGGTTTTTATTAATCTACAGACAGGCTGCGTGGGAATGCAATCATACATTCAATATATTTTTATTGAAAAATAAACTTTACATTTCAAGGCATTTATATTTTTATTTCATTCACGTTCATCGGTTTGCCTCTTGGAATCGAAATTAAAAATAACACGGGATTCATTAAAAGTATTATTTTTAAACGAAGTGTTATTATCTTTTGCGGTCAAACTACTGGTTTGTAGAAGTACCTACTTCCTTTTTGCTATTAGTATAATTTTGGGAATGTATCTTATCTTTTCTTAATTAGATTGATATTATAGGATATTTTCACACAGAATAATACGGAGTAAGTTCAATCTATTCAAAAAGCACTGGATGCGTCTTAAGGAAATGTGTAAGTACTTTTTTTTATGACTAAAGTAGCTATATTATTCGTAGACTTAAATACACAGCTCATAACAACCATATCGGTAATTGAGAACTCACTGTGAATCACAGCTCCATAGACCGCTCTAAAAGTGTATCCAAAAACAGTAGGTACCTAACTCTCCTACCTACAATTAGTGCAGGCACTGCAATAAAACAGTCTGCAGCTAAAACGCACCCAGTTTAGCATTTACTCTCAGGTACGTTCAGCATCACGTGGCTGCACTGACTCATTGTTAGACCTTGATTGCCACGCCACAGGCTACTGCGAAAGGATCCGGTTGTTTGAGTTACACTGTTAACATAAAATAGGAACCTTTATTGTTAAATATTTGTCGTCCCTTTAGCCCAGGAAAATAAACTAAAATGTAAGGCAAATCTGCAAAAAAAGCATGTGAACATTTCTTTCTGAGATTTTATTTGATTTAAAGAAAAATAATATCTGAAAAGTCCGTTTCGAAATTCTTTGTTAATGTACTTACCCCCTTATTCATAAACGGTGCTTTAATTTAAGTAATGATTAGCGCCTGTTTTACCATTTATGAATAAGAGGGTGACAATGTATAACTGAATTTTAATAACTACAGATTGATTCAGAGTGTTGACATAAATGCAAGAGTGTGTCACGTTTTTAGTCATTCAAACAATGAAATCTCACACTCTGACAGACTGAAAACCATGTTTCGTGACCACCTGTATGCTTTCAGACTTAAATCTTCAATCTGATATTTCGTGTGTTTCATAATACCCCAAATCATTATTATCTTTAGGGAAGATCCCTACTCAAAGTGATATGCAAGGATCAATCTTATGCCCTTCTCGATTTAAAAGACGAGTCCTTTAAGTCCACAAGTAGGACCATCAATCAAGCCATATCTACCCACTGCTGGGCTTCAAACTTCACCTTAAACACACATCATTACTACATAATAAGATAAGCACCCCGGTGTGCATGTCTTTGTATCCTAAACTCGCACATCACTGCAACGCTTTTGAGGGGATTTTCGTAAATTCATCGACGTTTAAGAAAACTTTGCCATATTCAATCTTATTGGCGAGGCGGATGCATTAAAGTATTTTTACGCTTGCTACGATACCATATACGGCAACCAATGACGATAAGTATAAAGGTACTTACGTTTAAGCCGATTAGGATAATTCATTTTTTCAAGCATCTGGTTATTATATTGAGCTTTGGACTGGCAAATATCATGAAGATTGTTGATAAATTGAGCCCCGTTATATTTTGAGAATTATTTTAAACGAATACTAAATCACTTGATCTTTTTGTTGAATATATTATCTCTTAACACGTTGCTCGAATAAAACAGTCTACGCTAAGCTAATATAATCAGATATTTAACCCCGACAACAACATACATATTTTCTTGAAAACTAGGTACCT
The DNA here is from genome assembly GCA_914767815.1 of Eupsilia transversa. Classification (NCBI taxonomy): domain Eukaryota; kingdom Metazoa; phylum Arthropoda; class Insecta; order Lepidoptera; family Noctuidae; genus Eupsilia; species Eupsilia transversa. Next base: position 9,500,188 of record OU611880.1, read on the forward strand.
ACTACTGCAAAATATCCTCTCATTGAAACTTCAAACCACGTTTTTCTATAAAGAAAGCACAGTTGCTAGATACAGTTTAGTAGCTAACAGTAAGCTAATTCCACGATATATATGCATTATGTCGTATCGCAAATGGGTAAGATATCACATATACATTGTACATAATGTCTGTTGCAAAAGTATCTGATGAAAGTGTAAACAAACCATGGTTAAATTCTTACGCAATCACTCATTATTAGTAACCCTTCATCTGCATTTAGAAGATTTTAACTTTAAATCTCACCCGATTTTCCCAACAATTATTGTTTTAATAACATTATTAAATTGTAATTGAAAATATGACGAAAATTTAAGATATAAAATTAACCTCAATTGTCAAATCATAAACATCATTGGCATTTTAAACTTGAATACATACATATACCCGAAATTATTTCGGGTTTAAGTATTCAAATAATCAAATTAAAGCACTCAATTTGTAAGTGGCACTACAAATTGGCACCCACAGGTACATACGTGTTCTGATCCATTTGCTTACATTTTCATCAGATACTTTTTGAACAAACCATACGTATGTACCTTTAGATTGCCATTCCCACAAAATGCACGCCGAAGGCAACGGACCGAGAATTGCAGTGGCAATAGTTGTTTACTTTTGTGAGCTTCTACACGATTAGAGTCGCTTTACCTATTTAAAGAGAATTATAGGAAGATATACTGGTATAGTATTGTTTTGATAATTAAGTTAATGAATTACCATGGCATATTGGCCGGGATTAGTCGTAGCTGTTGCATTGTACTTTTAATTACCTATTCGCAAACGCAAGCAACGCCATTAAAGGTACCAACAATTTTTTTTAGGCATTCCTCCAGGCATGAAGGGCGTGCCCGCATATTAAGCTATTAAAGCACGATGATTGTGCTTATTGTATACTTAAACAATCAGTCATAACATTAAAATTTTTAACACTATAATAAACAGATTGAAATCATATACCAAAAACTTAGGTATAATATATACCAAGAATGATGATGAAAAAGGTGAATTACAACTGAATTCAGCTATTACGAAGAAATATTCACTACAAGTCTCCACCAAAAACATAAAGAAATAAGTAGGTACACAAGGAAGAAAATTAATTGGAAACAATGTATGTAGGTACCTAAGTAACAAAATTGTTTTGAACTCGTAAATACATACGTAAGGTAGGGAAAGTTTGCGAATAATAAAAGAAATGCTCATTTTAGATAGATAGTTACCTAGTTACATAGATAGTTACCTATCGTTTATTTGGTGCACATAAAAGACACAGTATAACATACAAAAGGACGATAAAATAATAACTAAGTACCTACATAAATAGGAAATAGCTACCTACAAGGTGCTATAAAATACCTACAAAACAAGACATAATGTAATGGCAGCATTGGCTATGACACAAGGGCGGTGTGCGTATCAAGGTTGCACCAAATGAGAGTCGAACTCAGCATGTATCAGGCAAATATGCCTTACGCTGATATTCTGCTGGATGCCTTTTATTTCTTTGTCTTCATATTTTCTAAGAAGAACTGTAAAGTTTTGCATGCACAGTGACAGAGCTATCTACTTACTACGAGTAGAATCATAATCCAATCTGAAACTCGCCTTTTCGCTTGAAACTTCGTATGTACCTACCACCACCCTTACTGCTACGGCATAAAGCCACTGTCAATGTTAAATTGTTACCACTAATGTGCGGTTGACTATACCTACACAAAAATACAGAAGCGTGTGTCACCAATAATGGCTCATACACACTGGCGCAATATCGCGGGCGCGACAGGCAGCGCAACCCTTGTCGCGCCCGCGATATCGCACCAGTGTGTACGAGCCAGAATGCTGTTCACTTTGTACCACAAATATATTTTAATTCCCTTGAAAGGGCCAAACGCCACGCAAATAAAACCCTATTTATTAAAGAACATAATATTTACGACTTGCAAAATGAGAATATACTTTTGTTCCACCCTTTTTAATCTCAACTCAAAAAACTTGCTCAACAAGGCATTATCCGTTAATTTTAATTCATATAATCCTTTCGGAGCTAATCTAATTATGTAACTAGAATTCTTTCACAGGGGTGTTGCCATGGCAACCGTTACTTTCACAAAGATTTTTCTCATTCACGTGAAATTTTTGTAGAAGGGTTTCCTCCATTAGTTCCTAAACAAATATACGGGGAAGGAAATTCGTAAATTCTTTTGTTGATAACAAGGCGAGTGGTGCATCAGGCAATCTTCCCGCGAACAAAGAGCTTGGGGAGAAGTTCCCCTTCTATTATGCAATTGTTATTTTTGTACAGTCAGCATAGATGTTAGACGACACCGCAGATCGATGTCAAACACCAGACAAAACGCTGCGTTGACGTTATGAGGGAAAATACACGATGCGACAAGGAACTCGGTTTATTTGACATCCTTAGTTCGTTATTGTCGGGAATAGTGTCCAATTACAGTACCTACAATTCCAACTTCCAATAATGTTTCTTCCACAACAATGTTTTCTTCCTTTCACATTGCTGGAGGACATTAAAGACAGGAAAACATTGGAAGGTTCACAATTAAAATAAAATTATGAGCATCTATTTAATCATGAGCTGCATTTTCGCTATACAAAGCTTCGATTTCCCAGACAGTCTTCAGCCATTTCCCAGAATGTAAACGCAACAAATCGTTGCAAATGAGCAAATAAGGCTTTTATGATGCGGAGCGGACATCGTGTGTCCAGGAACTGAGTATACGTCTGAACAAACACATTGTTAAACATCATAAATAAAAGCAGAGCGTTTTAAACAGCGCTACTGAATATGGGTCATTTGCCACCGCGAATGGACTTCAGTGTTCAAACTCAAACTCAAACTCAAATTCTTTATTGCATTCATGTGTACAGCAGCTGTTACATAAATATAAGTAAGATCCAACATGAAACCCGGTTAGGGCACGGCAACATAAAAGATTGGATAAAACAAGCATCCAGTGAGACACTGGATTTCAAGTTTGTTAAACAAATATAATTATTATCGATAATATTACTAGCATTTGGTTTAAATGTCGTTATTCTAATTAGTATCATGAGGTTATTACATTAATTAATTTGTATTCATTTTATATTTTAAGAATTATATTTTATGATATGTGTAAGTGTATGTATGTGTTCTTTTTGTGTAAGCATCATTTCAATAACTGTAAGTAATTATCTATCTATAATATTTACCAAATATTTTATTCTAAGTATTCTGCGACCGAGTAAAAGCATTTTTGTGTTAGATATTCCTTCAATCTTCTTTTAAATATATTGAATTTGGGTTCTTCTTTAATTTGTTCCGGTAATTTGTTAAATATTTTTACTGCCATGTAATATGGGCTATTATAAAGCATTTTGATCCGAGAGGGTGGAAGATGTAATCTATTTTTATGGCGTGTGTTTACGTTATGGATGTCTTTTGTTTTTGGGAAAATGTTGCTATTTTTAAATACAAATATGCAAATTTCCTGTATATATATAGAAGGTAAAGTTAGGAGTTTTAGTTTAATAAAATATGGCTTACAACTTTCGGTATTGGCAATATGGGCCAGTATTCTAACAAATTTTTTTTGGATTATAAATAATTCGCTTGCATTAACACTGTTTCCCCATAACATCACTCCATATCTTAGCCACGAATTTGCGTAGGCGTAATATGCCGATAGTGCCGTTTCTGTATTTGTGCTGTGCTTTAGTTGAAACAGGGCGTAGGTAAATTTTGATAATTTAGATTTAAGTTTTTCTATGTGCTTTTTCCAATTAAGATGTGTGTCTATGTTTATACCCAGTAAGTTAAATGTAGTTACTAATTCTATAGGTGTGTCATTAAAAATTACATTATTTCTTAGGGGGGGGGCTTTGTACGATCTAAATTGTAACATTTTGGTTTTTTACAGTTAATTTCTAAATTGTGGTCTTGTAGCCAAAGTGTTACCGTCTGGAGAGTATTTTGTAAGATTGCATTTGGGTCAGAATTTTTGTCACATTTCACAAGTATGGAGATATCGTCGGCGAACAGTACTGGTAATGTAGTTTGTTTATTTAGTATTTTTGGGAGGTCATTTATATATATTAGAAATAGTATGCATCCCAGAACGCTGCCTTGAGGAATGGAGCATGTCAGATTTCTCATCTGGGACCGCACGGTTATTGTCTCCCTATCTTTAATATTGTGGTGTTCAACCTGGACTATTTGTTTTCTGTTGGTTAAATATGATTTGAACCAATTGTAAGCCGGACCACGTATACCAGAACCGTGAAGTTTTGTTAGTAATATACTATATGATACTTTATCATAGGCTTTTGACATATCGAGTAGCAGGCCTAATGCATACCTTTTATCATTTATTTCTTGGAGAGCTGTTTGAACATATTTGTAAACTGCACATGTTGTGGATCTTGTCTTTCTAAAACCATTTTGACAGTCATCAAGAATATTGTATTTTTCTAAGAAAAAGTTTAGTCTGTTACACATAGCCTTTTCAAAAATCTTCGAAAAGGTCGGCAACAACGCTATTGGTCTATAATTACTAGGGGTGTGGATATCATCTTTTTTATGTATCGGTTTTACTAGGGAAATTTTTAGTAAGTCGGGAAATTCTCCAAACTCAAAGCTCTGGTTTATTAAGAATGTGAGTGGGGCTGACAATTCTTCTGCACATTGTTTTATTAAAATAGGGGGTATGTCATCTATTCCAAAGCTATGCTTATTTTTTGTTTGTTTAATTATATTATATATTTCTTTTTGGTTTACTGGGCGAAGGTACATTGATGTAGTTGGTGGGTACATAACTGGACGTCCAGTTTTTATGAGATTAATTGTATTTGTATCTGTTGTTGTTTCACCTACTGTAGCAAAAAAGTCGTTAAATATATTGGATACCTTGTTAGGGCATGAAATAGTTTTACTGTTTAATTTTAGTGATATATTATCATACTGCCTTGTCTTAGTTTTGCCAGTTTTGTTATTTATAATATTCCACATGGTTTTAGTTTTATTATCTGACTTTTTCATTTGTCTAATATATTCTATTTTCCTTGAAAGTGTTATACTACGTTTTAATATTTTGCTAAATTTGCTATGATATGTTTTTATGATATTGGATTTAGATTCGTTTAGTAAAATTCTTAGTACTCTTTTGTGTTTGCATGATATTTTTAGCCCTGTTGTCATCCATCCTTTAACTTTTTTAGATTTTAATTTCACTCTTTGTTTTGGTATTATATTATCTAAGAGCTGTGTTATAGTTGTGATGAATTTATAGTAGTTTTCGTTAACGTTTTTATTTATATTTATAGTTTTTTCCCAATCAATTTCTCTTAATGCATTTTTAAAGTTTATCATGTTTTTATCGGTAAATAATCTTTTTTGTTTAAACCATATTCTGTTGTTATTTGTATATAAGCAGATTGTATTTAATTTTAAGTTAATAGCTTTGTGGTCGGAGAGTCCGTAATCTTCGACATATTCTTTCTTTATTATGGGTTTATAATTAGTAAAAAGTAAATCAATGCAAGTGGAAGTAGTTTTTGTTATCCGTGTAGGTTCGCGAATTATTTGCTTAAAATTATGTGAGCGCATTAAGGTAAGAAGGTTCTGTGTTTCTTTGTTTTTTTCGAGTATATTAATATTGAAATCACCGCCAAATATGATATATTTATTTTTATCTCTAGTATTTAATCTATTTAAAAGCTTTTCCATTTGTTCGTAAAATATATTAATATGGCGATCTGGTCTGTATAATCCTATGAATATACAGTTTAACTCAGGAACTTCAATTGCACAAATTTCTATTGTAAATTCTTTGGAATAGTTTACTATATCTATTCTTTCTATAAATTTTACATCTTTTCTTATAATTAGGCAAACACCTCCACCCTCTCTAGCTTTTCTACAGAATTGGGATGCAATTTTATAACCTTGAAGCGATACAGAGTTACAAAAATGCTCATTTCGCCATACTTCTGATAAGGATAATATATAAATATTTTTTTCTAGTAACAAATGTTCAATTAAATCTATCTTATTTCCTAGACTTTGTATGTTTTGAAAAGTTATTGTAATATCATTAACGAAATGTCTTATTTATTACATTTTTTGGTTTTTTTACTATTTGCGGTGAGATGCTGGGGTTTGGTTGTGAGTACGAATGTGGAGTCGGTGTATTTTCTCTCTCTATAACGGGTGGTATATCTTCTATGATTTTATTTTGCGTAAGGTTTTGGTTTTGCGGTATTTCCGTTTTAGTTCCATTTGGACTGAAAAATTCTTTCCCATTTATGAATAATTTGTTGTTTCTGATAATAGCAAAATCTCCATTTTTCCGTGCCTTTATTAAGTTTTGTCTTAGTTCATTTCTTTCCTCAAGTGTTTTCCTGTCCATATATTTTTCGATAGTTATTCCAGTATTCTTAAAGAAACTTGCATTCTCCAGTATGTGGTGGGTCATTCTCTTGCTTATAAGTTCAATAGCGAGGGGCCTTCTATTTCCTCTTTTCCCTATGCGTTTAATGTCTTCTATATAAGGATCTATATCTATACCCATAACTTCGTAAAACAGGCTAGACGTGCGTTCATACAGGTTTGTTTCAGTCTCGCGATATTCTTCTGTTAATCCGTAAATTACAATTTTTTTAGTATTCTCTAGGTTCTGAAGTTTTTCTTGGATATTTTCTATTTTTTTATCGACTTTATTTATTTCTTCTTGATAGGCTTTCTGGGCTGTTTCAAACGTATGGTTAACAGTATGCTCGTTTTGAATATTCTTGATGGCATTTTTAATTTCAGTTTGGATTGTTTGTTTGACATCTGCTAGTATTGTTGATTTAATCTTATCTAGTTTAGCATCTAGTAGCAAGCTGATGTTATTCAATGTTAAGTGTTCATTTTCCTTAACATTCTCCTTTATATTTGTGCAGCCGTTTCCAGACTTAATATAATCATTTACAGTATTTGTTATAGTGTTACCAATAATTTCATCTATAGAGATATCATCCTCAAGACTATGTATGTCATATTCTCCCAAACTCAGATTTACAGTTGGTTTTACAGTTTGTTTTTGGCGCAGTGTAATGTTTGCATCAATTGTCTCAATCTGAGTGCTACTTTGAATCAGTTCTTTTATAGGGGTATTTATATTATTTCCTTTAGGCATTTTGCATACGCAGGCCTGACATTTCCAATTTGATTTATGATAAGCTGTCATAGTGGTATAAAAGTGACTTTCTGGAATATTCGCACAAGCTAAATCGTAGTAAGCACTGCAAAGGGTGCACTTGAGAAATTCGTCTTTTCGAGTTTCCTGGCAGCAACCTGCACACTGGACCATTGTCGCAGCAGAAGATATATTAAGTATTGGCTAGGTATTCCCTCTTTGAGAGCGTTATCTGAGTTACAGCGGTTTTGATAAGTTGTTTTGCTTTGCTGGATTTATCTGTACTTCATATTGGATAGTAAGTTGTGTTATTTGAAAATAATAGAAAGTGCCCTTTCAACAATAGTTACGTGTTTGGTTAGTGTTTGTTCCGGTGCACGATTTAGTTTACTCGTACCTGATAATTTTGTAGAAACGATCAAGCGAACTTTTGGCCATCCAATTGAACAAAACAGCGACCTTCACAGCGCATTGCAAAAATGAGCGTTCAATCCAGTCATCCGTAAAGCAGCGATGAAAGCGCTTCGAACGTGCGTCTCAAAGTGCGCAACTGGCAGCGCAGCGACTACTGCAGCGTAAAGCGAAACACATGCATCTAGTGTCGAGAATCGTAAGGCAGCGCTGAAAGCGCGGCAAGCACAGGCAAGCGGGCGGCTGGACGCACTCGTTATTAAAAATATTTTGAATGTTTTTCACTGATAACTTTGGAAATAATTCATCGATTTCAATCAACTAAAACGTCACTATACACTTTTTGTTTCTGGTCATATGATTTTGCAAGTCTCACTAGGCTATCGTAACTTTTAACCACTTTTATCGCGAAATAATTACGGAGTAAACAAACGAGATGTTGCTTTGTTAACGGTCGGTCGCACACAACCACATAATGTTCTGTTACCTAAATATAAATGGATGCTCGAATTGTACTCATTAAACAAGATTTAAATGCATTCGCGGGTAACATACTAATAGTGACGTGAACATTCGGATGCTGTTGAATTAAGAAGAACTGTTTGTTGTACAGCCACTGAATTTTAAGCGGATGTAATTTACAGTTAGAATTAAAAGCTCGCCGTTATTCATTTATTTTTAACATTGTTTGTACAAGGTATCAATTCAATATCTATCCTTGATGTTTTAATAATATCACCAAAAAAAACAAGACTAATAAAATAACAGATGTGACCAAGAGACACCAGAAGGCCAATTCCCGTACTTAAAAAAACGTTCACATTCAAGTTTACAAAACACAAACGTTCACAATCTGTCAAACTTGTCAAAAATGTTGGTAAATTGATTGGATCTTTTACAGATTGCGAATGAGAATAGAATGCGAACGTTTTAAAAATACGGGAATTGCCCGTCTAACCTTTTTACAAAAACATTTCCCAGGGCTCTATAAAATGCCAGGAACTGTGAATAAATGGCACATTTTTTAACACAAATAATTATAATTTTTAACAACTTGAACTGGGTCGGGTTCATTAAAGTACGAAACAAAAATCAAAACTTCCGCAATCACCTGTGAAGTTAACAAAAGGCGAAACAAATGACAATTGTTACAAATCTTTGCTAAACGACTCTAATATTTTTCAGATTTTCCGGTGACAATTGGCGGCTATTGTTTAAAATGTTATCATCTTTTGTTTTTCTTTTTCGGATTATAAAAGATATATTTTTCTGTTTATAAAATATAACACACACATGGATGATTTATTCCGGTCGGATCCCCTCATCGGATCCTCTGCTATTCTTTTGTTTTTTATAAGACAGGTAAGTACAGTAAAGAGAAAAAGAGGACACCCACCCTCACACATACGTCTCAAGCAGGTATTGTAAAATTTAAAATTGTCTGTGTAAAACTACTGGGAGAAGACACTGATTCCTGTCACACAGGTTAAAACCTAGCTCAGGAAAAGGGCTTCCATATATATAAATGTAACATACTTTTATGTCAATAAAATATTATTTTTAATAAATACATAGGAGGGAAAAATTACCTGCTTGCCTATAAAGTAAGAATTTTATTCATCTCAAAACAGGTAATAAGCTTATTTTTTACTAGTTATGTCATAAAAAAAATAAAAACATACACATAAAAATGTCAAATTAAATCTTCGATTCTCATTCTATCAACTTCTTCACGGGTAAATCTGAAAACCAGACATAGACATAGACAATAAACACGGAACGTGTAGTACATAATATTAGTGCTAACAGAAGCCTTATGTCAGAATCCTATTAATGAAATAACATTACGTATGAGTACCTCGACTTGTAACGGTTTCAAAACATAAGCTTAAACAAAGCCAATATTACATGAATACGGTTTCAGCAATTCGTCATAAAAAGTTAATCTTTTTCTTTTCTATTGTAGTCAGACAAAATATAGGTTGACGAAAATAAATGGGATAGGTAAGGTCAGGAAAAATAATTGTTCAGAAAATTGAGTACCAACTTAAATTGCCCGTATATTCACATCACTATAGTGTCATTGTTTGACATCTGTATGAAACGGCTATAACACGGCAAATTAACGTGGAGTGTTAATTTGATTAACAATTTATTTCCCTGCCTGTATAAAAGTCGAAATGAAATGAGATAGGTTACTAACTAACCATTAGATGCTTAAAAATGCTCTGCTTTTGTATACGGTTTACAAAGAAAACAAAGCCAGTAAATGAAGTTAAGAAAAATACATGAATATAAATCTCCGATTATGTTTAATTAGACGTCTTCGTTCTCTAGAATATGGTCCAAATGGTACGCAGAGAAACAAATGAACACGTTTAGTTTTAAGGGTACCGTTATTCAAAACAAGCCATTTACTCCTATCCATGTTGGTGGTCATATTAAAGCTTTTTATAATTAGTGTTCTAAAAGAAAAATATTATAAAGTAAAACAGACCCAAACTCGATCAAAAAACCACGAACTTTGAAAAGCGTTCGACTCTTGATATCGCAATTTAGTATTCAGCCATTCCTTTACATAGAACGTCGTATATTTTCAAAAGCAACGTCGCCCTCATCAATTTTATTGCATTGTGTTATAAGTTAGGTTCATTGGAATAACATGAGATGGACTTGGACAGCCATACTTCGTATTTTCTTGAATTCCCTTAACAATAGAAACGAAGAGGCGAACTTTGAATTCGTTCGCTAAGCAAAATATATTCCCGGAATGAAATGCATTCCATATTCTTAGCGGTTCCCATTATATTACGAGTATATCTTGGCTAGTGCTGCTAGAACATATCATCTCTAAGATATTTCTCGCTCTTGTGAATAATATTATAATGCAAAACAAAGTTTGGGCTTTTGAACACGAGGGAAATTCGTCAAATTAATAAATTGTGGGCCAGTAATTGAAGACATCGTAAGTCGCAAGAAATTGAACAATTTTGTTAGGATACTACCAATAATGTACAAACCAAGTTTGCAGCTTCGAAAGACCTGTGCTAACTGCGTGGTGCTCGAAAAACCTTGAAATTTTCGAACTTCTTTCAGTTCGTTCATTTACGGAAATAGTCACACACATACATTTTAAAGTTTTCAAAATTTTTGAGTGCAGCCGTAGCTCTGTAGGTTCAAAAGAACCTGAGGTATACAGTACTTCAAGCATTGTTGAATTAACTAGCAAAGACATTAAGAAATCTGCTTCTACCACAAAATATTGTCAACGATAGGTATAACTTATGTAGGTATAACATCAGTAAAACTTATTATCAATAAAAACACAATTTTCTCTCAACGCGATCGAAGTCAAACGAAGTCAAAAACGCCTATCACAATTCCAATCCTGAAACAAATAATAACGCACAATTACAACTCTTGTCATCATAAATCTTCCAGTGTACTGCAAGGGAGGACAGTGTTCCTATTCTAATAATAATTATACATATTTTATGTGGTCTTATCCGCTTTTTAGTTTTATGCCCACCACGTATAACTTCACATTTTCGTACACGACCGTGCGGAGTAATCGTATCGCGAATTCGAACAATTTTAAAATTGAAAATACCTACTCGTTTCAATCAATATTTAAGACCAGGTATGAATAAAGGTTTAAAACTAAGTAAATACATCTAGTTCTAATACTTTTTACGTTTTGTTTAGAATTGATCAATAAATTCATCGGACAGCGGATTCAGTTTTTCATTGATAACGGCTGCCAGTGAACACAGCAAAATAACAAAAATCGCACGCAATGCGACCATTATTGCGGACTTCTTTAATTATGAATGTAGAGTGAATGTGTGACTCCTGAGGCGACGATTATTATGTCGTTTTGCAAGTTTATCGTACAAATATTTGCAGTTATCGCAAAGGCAAAGTGCTAAAATTGCAAATATTTCTAATGCGGACAATGTTAACTCGAAGTCCGCAACGAATACTGAAAAAATATTATTTACTAGTATTTGCCCGCAACTTCGTTCGCGTGGAAGTCGTAAAGCACCACGATATACTAAAATAGCAGCCATATTTTTATAAAACTTCCCTGTATACTAAGTTTATAGTTTTGTTCTAAGCAGCCAAAATATACAGTGAGTCAGGACTGGTGACGCGGGAGGAAGCTACGTACAGCTGTCCATGTGACAAGCAGCTCGTCCTCAGGTCGACGCCCGCAGCCTTCAGTAGCAATTTCCCATTTCTTGCAAAGTATTTCGTACGTTCGAAATTAATGAACTTTCCTGCATATACTACCTACTACCGATACTACCTACTGTACCATGTAGACGCCTGAAGCTGTAATAAATTAGAAGATTTAAAAACTCAAATCACCAATGACTAGTTGCGTGATGACATTCAAAACGACGACGATCAAAAGTGCCCTATATTTGCCTTTTTTTAATAAACGATTTGACTTTGACTTTCGCGTACGGACCACAAATGAAGTAATAGTGCTGTGACATTCTGGATACTCATTGGTGATTAGAGTTTGTAATACGTTACAGTTGAGTACCTCGTGGACAACGTGCCTTATACGCCAACGTGCTACAATTTCCATTTTCATCGTTGACATTTACTTCGTTTCTACATTTTAATATGAGACCGTGTTTCGTTCAGCATCGAATACTGCATGGGTGTATTATTTAATATACAAAATACTAATAACATCTATTTCAAATATAAATAACGAATCACACAAAGGCATAAACATGCATCCAATCTATTCGAAACCACACAGGAATTCAGTACAAACCATACAAACAAATGACGAATAATTACTTTAGGAATTATTACAACAGGTACATGTTCTGATTATTCCCTATTGGCACCGCTTCAGTGCCCTTGATGATTTTAATTAAAATCATTCATTCGTAATATACTCGATAAATTATAATGATTAGATATCATTATCAAAATATTTTATTTCACATAAACCTACATGGGCACTTATGAAACGGCTGCAGCTACGTGCACGGTTCCAACTAGTTGTTTCCTATGAAGAAGAGCCGACAAGAAACTCCGCGGTTACTCTTTGAAAAATAGACGGTTTTTACAATGTTTTCTAATTACAGTATATAGGTATTAAAGAACAATGTAGGACTGTCAACGAGTACCAGGTACTTAACGAAATAGGAAATGACCTACAACGTTCTCACATTCACTAGAAGAGAATCTATACAGGGTCAAATAAATTAGCTACCAAAACTTCGAAGACGTGATGGGCATCAATTGGAGTCCATGGCCGCTGGAAGTGTTGTTACTTGAAGTGTCAGTTGCTAAGATCTGTTTTATCGTGTTGACATATCAAACCCATCACTTCTGCGGAGTTTCGCTAGCTAATATATTTTGACCCTTTATAAAAGATACATAAAATAATATCAGCTGCATCCGGTTAGACTGCAAGCCGACCCCAACATGATTGGGAAAAGGCTAGGCAGAATGAATGACATAAAATAATATGAATTAAAACAAAACATATTGTTAATATAGTAGGTACCTATATGTAAATATTATCAGAAATTCGATTAAAACAGCTTCTAAATTCTAACACTGGGTAACTTCTTTTCAATTGACAAATAACAATAAAAAACTGAATAAAGCTTATTATCAACTTACCTTAAAGACCAACATAATCACGTCATTAGTGGCTAAAGAGAAGATTTTTCCGTTTATTTTGAATTGATGGGGATATTTTTTTTTCTGGTAGACTGCAAAAGCTACACTATTAACACCGAGGTACGATAATACTTTTCCATTATTTAATGAAGAAGTATTCTCGTACCTCGGTTTTACTACCTGCATTTTACATTCTCAGGAAAAAATGTAAAAGTCAAGAGCCTATTTAATTAATTATATTAATTTAATATGCTCTTGACTTTTTAATTGTAAATGAAAAACTATTAAGAGGGTTTATTCTGAAAGTTGGCAACGTCGCAAATAGATGTCAAATATTTCGCTGTTTTGATTAATTTGATAATATTTCTGTATGGAAATAAAAAATGTGGCTAACTAGCGAACTAGAATATTGATTATGAAATGCAATAATTAATATCGTAACACCAAATAGTTAGTTTTAGATGTAAAAAAAGTATTTGGTAACTTTCCAAATGCCTTTTTTTCACCTAAAACGGGTACAACATCAAATTCAATGTTATAATTGCAATTCATTATTAATATTCTAGTCAATTGGTTAGCCACATTTCTTATTTCCATACAGTATTATTTCCAAATTAATCGAAACAGGTAAATATTTGACAGCTATTTACGACGTTGCCAACTTTTAGGATGCACCCTCTTAATGTAAAGTTATAGAACGGTATTTTCTAAAACTCATAAAAGTGCCATTACATTCATAGGAGTCAGAAAAGAATACAGTTTTATTTTTGTTTTGTAGAAAGTTTTACATGAAAAATGGGCCAAACTCCAATGTTAGCTAGTAATGTAAGAACTAAAGGATGAAAAACTTTTTGATCAATATTTTATCGGACCCTTACTTTTTCAAGTTTCGTAATAAACGCTGTTGTTAAGGCACTTGAGTGACATTAATACTTCATGAACAGCCATCAATATCGTTAATCCTGTTAACGCTTAGACGGTAAAATTTCAATTTGTCGATGACAAAAAACGAGATATTGGAATAATGTAATTGGAAACGAATTTTGAAGTCGACAGTAAAGATGGCCGTTTGAAATCAAATCTTCTACTTCATAATGTCACCGCTAAAATGTCATATAATGCCATTATCATTTGTAACAGAACTTATGGCCGGACTATACATGTATTCTTGTCATACAAAACTTTAGCAAAACTAAATTGACATCAAAATAAAAGTTTATTCTATTCTCTCAACGCGATCAAAGTCAAACGCCTAACACAATTCTAATCCTGAAACAAATAAGTGTAACGCACAATTACAACACTTGTCATCATAAATCTTCCAGTGTACTGCAAGGGAGGACAGTGTTCCTATTCTTCATTCTATTCTATAGGAACACTGTCGTTCCTATTCTAATAACAATTACAAGGAAAGAGGAGGACACACTCTACTTACGATCTGAGTGTTAGAAGCGATTCCCTCTGGGCGGAATTCACGTCGACAACAAATTGCTTCAGTTCTAAAGTTGGATTTTGTATTTTAGAAAGTTTTACTTGAAAAATGGGCCAAACAACAATGTCCTAGCTAGTAATGAAATAAATAAAGGATAAAAAAAATTGATCAATATTTTATCAGACCCTTACTTTTTCAAGTTTCGTAATAAACACTGTTGTTAAGGCACTTGAGTGACATTAAATGATGAAAAACTGTACTGCGATAAATAACAGAGTTTACAGTAAAGATGGCCGTTTGAAATCAAATCTTCTACTTCATAATGTCACCGCTAATGTGTCAATCAGTTAGAGTAGAGATGAACTTGTTAATTAAGTAAAAGAATAAGTTTACCATCTTATTATATTAAAATAATAATAAGATTTTTTTATTTTACTTTTTGGTACCTAATGTTATTGCAGTACAAATTAGTTAATTAGGATAGGACAAGTTTGTTTACACATTGTATAATATACATTGTTTATTGATGATGATACAGATCAAGACACTAGCAAACTCAAGGTAGAACATGAAGTACCTACCTACTTGATACACTTCTGGAACAATGAAGGAAGAAGCACCTTTGTCCCTACCCTGAAACTGTGCTGTGACAGTGATACAATACATGACTCATGTCGTCGCGAGGAATGTATAATCCTAATGATATTTTAAAGAGGTATTTGTTTGTTTGTTTGTAGGAGGTAATCTCCGGAACTACCAGTCGGATAAAAAAAAATCTTTTTGCATTGTGTATCCCAATTCTTGGGTAAGGTTATAGGCCATTATGTAGCATCACGCTACGACCCTCAGGAGTCGAGCAAAACGAAAATAAGGTCAGAAAGAATGCTAAGCCAAAACGGCGCGGACGGGTGATGGGATGCGACGCGGTGGGCCGGGGGCCGAAATTTCACGCGAACGAAGTCGCGGGCAGAAGCTAGTTTAGTCAATAAAATGAATAATGTTCAAACTATTCAATACCGACATTTTCTGTTGAAACGTGACAATAATTTTGGAATTTCCAGACTGCGATACTAAAAGCCTACAGAACTACGTATAAATGGTCGCTTCAGTTGTCACACATTCACTCCAAATTCAACTCCGTTCAATAAGTCGAACATCATTAAAGAACTCTGTAGATATGGTCGCATTACGTGCGATTGTTGTTGTCTTGCTGTGCGCTGTGGCAGTTGTCATGACCGAAAAACTGAACCCGCTGTCTGATGAATTCATTAATTTGATTAATTCTAAGCAGAACTCTTGGAAAGCTGGCAGAAACTTTCCAGTACATACACCATATTCATACATCAAAAATCTAATGGGTGCCATGAAAAACGAAAACATTACGAGATTACCAAAGGTGGAACATGACGCCGAGCTTATTGCAAATCTTCCAGAGAGCTTCGACCCAAGGGATAAATGGCCGAACTGTCCCTCCCTGAACGAAATAAGAGACCAAGGTTCATGCGGTAGTTGCTGGGCTTTCGGCTCTGTAGAAGCGATGACTGACCGGTATTGTATATACTCCAATGGAACAAAAAAATTCCATTTCTCTGCTCAAGATGTTTTGAGCTGTTGTGAGCATTGTGGTATCGGTTGTGACGGAGGTTCCCACGTGCAGGTTTATCTGTATTGGAATAACACGGGTATTGTGTCAGGAGGGAACTATAACTCGAGTCAAGGCTGTCAGCCGTACGCGATACCTGCCTGCGAACATCATGTGTCTCTCAAATTGCCGCCGTGTGGCAAAACGGTTGAAACCCCGGAATGCGTAAAGTCCTGTGAGCCGACTTACAACACTGATTATGATAATGACAAACGTCGCGGCACGAACTTGATAAATGTAGATTCAGATGAAGAACAAATTAAAGCTGAACTGTTTAAGAATGGACCCGTAACCGCTGCCTTCACGGTTTATGAAGATTTTCTTACTTATAGAGAAGGTGTATACAAACATGTGGACGGTCGTTATGTAGGTGGTCACGTTATCAAGATGTTGGGTTGGGGAGTAGAGAATGGTGAAAAGTATTGGCTTATTGCGAACTCTTGGAACACGGATTGGGGTGACAAGGGATATTTCAAAATACTACGTGGAGTTGACCACTGCGGTATAGAACATGAAATTATAGCCGGTGAACCTCTTTTACAGTGAATGTACTGAATTCTGTGTATTTACTTTATGAGATTAAAGAACCAACTTAAATTTTGAGTTACCTATTCAAACGTATAGTGATTTTCTTCAGAAGCTATCTAAAAAAAAATGAACTGAAATATTAGCAATTTTAGCGAAGCGGTTCAGCTTCATGTACCTAATAATTTTCTACGGTGTTGTTACACATGTTTCGTTTATTTTTGTTTGACGGTACGTATAAACGAATACTCTAACACTACTATACTTTACTAGTATCCCTCGCTCTCTTCCCAACATAAACAGTAGTCTTTTCTCTGGTCTAAGACCTTCTTATTTGTCAAAGGTTGTTATATATATAAAACAGATGAGCAGGGCGTTTTGGGGTCTTCTAATATTAGGGTATTAGAATACCTAAAAACGCCAATCGCCGTTATTTAGTCTGTGGTTTTCACCCAGGCGTCTCGAGCAGCCCAGTTATCGCGTCGTGAACCAATCCTCTACCACCCGCTGTGAAGCTGAACCTTGTAAGTCGAGGACTAATTACCAATCAACAATCACTCACTGATTTTACCAGTATTTATAAATATAGAAATCGATTGATAGACTGATGTAATGATGCGTGTATTATCTTTCTGTTATAAAAAGGAATCTAGGCGGGCAGCGAGGTAACCTCCGGCTATAAATCTTGGTTTCATTTATACAAACTTTCACGTAACTAGGGTTCCTGGACCGACAGTCATTGCAATCGCTATTAGTGCACTCCGGATTCCCGAATACGCAACTAACTATTATTGAATATACACAACTTTACCACTTAAGCACATATAATTTAGACTCTTCCTTATAGGTAGGTAATTAAAAGTTGGCTACTGAACAACTGGAATTTGTCGAATTAAATAGAATATTCTATACATTGATATATTATTACGGATAATGTTCAAATTTTATAAATAAAAAATAAAATCTATTTTTTTGTCTTTAACTGGCTGGTCATTGCATCGTCCAGATAAGGAAAAAATCTGCAGATTTTGATAATGGCATTATATATCAGATTATAAGTTTATTGGAACTCCTCCCGAGTTGTTACAACATCACTATTATTAACAATTACCGCCTCATTACTAAAAGAGTTCTAATATTGGTCTTAAGAAATCTCTTAAGCAAGCAGTGGCTAAATTTCTCATGAAAACATTGCGTAAATCCATAGGTTGGTGTCCAGACAGATTAAAGGCCTGTACCAAAGCCAAAGGTGGCAATTTCGAATAGAATTATTATTTATTTTTTGCTGAGATTTCAATAAACATGTACACATAAGTTTTATTAAGATTACATTACTTCATAAAAAATAAATGCATTTTCATTTCTTACAACTGAACTTATGGCCGGGCTATACATGTATTCTTGTCATACAAAACTTTGGCAAAACTAAATTATCATTAAAACAAAAGTTTATTCTATTCTCTCAACGCCATGAAAGTCAAACGCCTAACACAAATCCATTCCTGAAACAAATAAGTGTAACGCACAATTACAACACTTGTCATCATAAATCTTCCAGTGTATTGCAAGGGAGGACAGTGTTCCTATTCTAATAATAATTACAAGGAAAGAGGAGGAAACACTATTCCCTCTGGGCGGAATTCACGCCGACACCAAATTGCTTCAGTTCTAAAGTTGGATTTTCCCCTTTATAAACTCGCGATGTTATCAAACGACATAACGAAATTGTTTTTGTCTCACATCTTTTTTGTTGAAAGCAACTTCTTTGCTAGAGCATAAAGTTAGGGACCTATATTTGATAAATAACTATTTCATTAATTAAATCCTCAAAACCTGGTAATATAAATCTTCCAGTGCAAAGATGTACGGGGATGACAATGATGCTTTTCTGACAATAATAACAGGGACCTGTCTGATGTGGGCACAAATTAATGATTTATGCAAATTATTTATTAATTCATTATACAGGGTGGCCGGAACATTGACGTCCAAAAATAAAATTTAGTTCCCTCAAAAGTCGCGGAACATACATGGGGGTAATTCGGATACCCCACGATACGAGGGAACTAAATTTTATTTTTGGACGTCAATGTTCCGGCCATCCTGTATAGCAGATGCACCAGTTGTCACACAAAATATTGTGACTGCATTCCATCAGCCTTCTTCTGATCAGAATGTCTATATAAGCTATAGTAGCTCATCATCGTCCTTTCAGTCGAAAGACGTTCACTGCTGGACATAGGCCGCCCCCAAGTGTCGCCATAACGACCAGTCCTCTGCTTCTAGCATCCAGCGGATTCCTGTGGCATTAACAAGGTTATCGGTCCTTTTTATGGTAAGCCTTTCAACGCTACGCGTTCCGGCACGCGGTCGCCACTCCAGAATCTATTTCTATTAATTCTATTAATATATTTAGAAAATTTTGTAACCGATCGTTCTTAACTATATAGTTATCGTAGAGCCTGTTCTTAAGTTCCATTTCCATCTACAAAAGAAACCACCTCCAGAGAACATTTCTACAACAAGTCAATGAAACGAACAACTAATGAAAACATGGCAATCAACGACATTCTCATAGAACTTCAAAGTCAATCGGAGTGAGATGTTGTACGAACAAACACAAACACGCGTAGATTAGAAGTTTGTTTGCCACGTAACGGCGACGATACTATTTCACGCAGGTATATACCTAGTGTATAACTTAGGTTATATACCTAAAATAGTTTTCCAGTCATTTTAGTATGTGTGTGAACATAAACAGATGGAAGTGTTGAAACTCTGTCTGTAAGGAACAAGACAAATACAGTTTTTAAATTCCCATTTAATTTAATAAATTACCTTATGGAAAAAACTGGAGACAAAACAGAACAAACAAAACACTATCAATAGCTCTCAACTATCGTCACAACGATTACGTCACTCAATACAGTCATTTAGGGTTAAATACGAGCACATTAACGAGTACAAAACGTTTTAGACAACGTACAGATGTGCGAGGATGTACCTGGATATAGCAAAGTGGTTCCGTACCTAATTTGCCATCTGCGACAATGGCCATCACTATTGCTTAATGATCTGCGTGGACACTTTCTGTTTAGGATTGAATACAGGAAATATGATTAGGTGTTATCTAAAACCGTAAGCCTAATAACAATGCTTTTTAATATGATACATACATACTCACGCTTCTTAATATATTACTATTGTATTAACTGCTAAGTAAAAGAATTCCTTTTTTAAAACATCAGGCATAAGTAGGAAAGGAACTTAACATAACATCACGACTTGTTTCCCCGAAGGGATAGGCAGAGGTGTACCTATAGTACACCCACATTTCGCCAGTAATTTGACAACTTTTTCCATGAAAATCACACTTAAATCGAAAATAGTATCCATTTGAACATCTAGCCGACGCGCGACGCGGCGACGTAATCTTTGAATATGGCTTACTCTTAGCAGGGTTTTAGCATAGCCGTAAAAATTATTCAAGGCATAAAGAGCTACACAGACATTTTATGTTATTTATTCAAACTATAGCTGAAACACAGGAGCTTTTTGTCATTCGTGGCGTCACTAAACGCCGCTGGTCTTAAAAGCCAAGCAAACCGCTGTAACATTGCAGCTATAACACCCCTCTATAAAAAATACCTAAAACTAAGAGTACGATAATTATGTTCAGCAAGTACGGCCAGCAACAAAAAAAAAAAAAAAAAAAAAAATCTTAAAAATCAGAACTGGAGTAGTATTTATGGTGTTACATGAAATGCTAAAAGGCAATGTATCCAATCATTTTTTATCAATTTAGATGGTAGGTAAAAGTAGTAGTATGAAACGAATTTTGTTCCTGACTGTAGCCATAAATATAATCGTAAAGCTTCAGTAACTTTGTGTTAAGTTCAGAGGTGGTTTTTATCTGTTCTAGACCAGTGACGAAAGCCAGATACTGTCAGATTCTATGAACGTTAATGTACCATGTAGACGCTTGAAGCGGCAATAAATTAGTCGATTTAAAAACCTCAAATCACCAATGATTAGTTACTTACGTCATGAACTCATGACGTTCAAAAGTGCCCTTTATGTGCCTTTTGTAAATAAACGATTTGACTTTGACTTTCGCGTACGAACCACAAATGAAATAATAGTGCTGTGACATTCTCGATACTCATTAGTGATTAGAGTTTGTAATACGTTACAGTTGAGTACCTCGTGGACGACGTGCCTTATACGCCAACGTGCTACAATTTCCATTTTCATCGTTGACATTTACTTCGTTTCTACATTTTAATGCTAGACACGAGTTTATTTCATACTTCGAATTTTGCATGGGTGTATTAATTTATATATTTTTTAAACATCTAAATCAAAACTAATCCCACAAAGGCATAAACATGCATCCAATCAATTCGAAACCACACAGGAATTCAGTACAAACCATACGAACAAATGACGAATAAATACTTTAGGAATTATTACAACAGGTAGGTACATGTTCCGACTGTGTGATTCTTCTTTTTTTAATTTAAAACATCATCTATTAATTCATTCATATATACTGGATAAATTATAATGACTAGACCAAATTGTTCAATAAATGTTTTACAAAATAAATAAAGTTTATAATAAAGATATTAAAATAAATAGTTATTTGTGCAACAAGAGAGCAAAGCTGGTTTTTCCTGCGAGTGTTGATTTTGAATCGATTTATTGGATGGATGGATTCAAAGACACGTAAGTACTTATATTTGTAAAAATTAAAAGTTAAAAGTAAAATTATTGCAGTTTTGCAAATTAAAAGTAACAGTTGTGTTAGCGACTTGAGTTTTACAGATTTAGATTTATTTTGGATCGAATCCTCAATATATCGTGCGGCATGCTCCATTAATTCCAATAATGAGGATAACCTGCAATAAAAATATTACATAAGTAATTAAAACAGATAAACGTAGTTACTTACCCCCTTTCTTTACATAAGTAAGTAACTCGCATTTAGTTAAAACTAGCGATAAGGCCTTGCATTAGTGCCTAAAGAGAAGATTTTTCCGCTTATTTTGTATTGATGGGTATTTTTTTGTTCTGGTACACTGCTAAAGCTACCAAGTGTGTATTTATAAGTGAATCAGCGCCTGTACGTTATCAATAAAACATTAAAATAAAAAACAACTTTTAAAATAATGAAGAAGTATTCTCGTAACATATTTGCTCATAGGTATGTGGTTTTACTACCAGCATTTTAAATTCTCAGGAACATAATTAATTTAATAGACTTTATTTTTATTTTTATTGTAAATGAAAAACTATAAATGTAAAGTTATTGAACGGTATTTTGTAAAACTCATAAAAGTACCATTACTTACATTGATCTGATATTAGAAGTCAGAAAAGAACCCAGAAAATGAAAAGAAAATGGGCCAAACAAGAATGTCCTAGCTAGTAATGTAAGAACTAAAGGATAAAAAAACTTTTTGATCAATAATTTATCGGACCCTTACTTTTTCAAGTTTCGTAATAAACGCTGTTGTTAAGCACTTGAGTGACATTAATACTCCATGAACAGCCATCCATATCGTTAATCCTGTTAACGCTTAGACAATAAAATTTCAATTTGTCCATGACAAAAAACGAGATATTGGAATGATGTAATTGGAAACGAATTTTGATAAAAAACTGTACTGCGATAAATAACAGAGTTTACAGTAAAGATGGCCGTCTGAAATCAAATCTTCTACTTGATAATGTCACCGCTAATGTGTCAATTAGTTAGAGTAGAGATGAACTTGTTAATTAAGTAAAACAATAAGTTTACCATCTTATTATATTAAAATAATAATAAGATTTTTTTATTTTACTTTTTGGTGCCTAATGTTATTGCAGTACCTATGTACTCCTTTAGGAAAGGACAAGTTTGTTTACACATTGTATAATATACATAGTATAATGATGATGATACAGATCAAGACACTAGCAAACTCAAGGTAGAACATGAAGTACCTACCTACTTAATAGGTGCGCTTCTAGAACAATGAAGGAAGAAGCCCCTTGGTCCCTACCCTGAAACTGCGCTATAACAGTAAAACATGACTAATACTGTCGCGAGAAATGTAGTCAATAAAATTAAGAATGTTAAAACTATTAAATGCAGTTATTTTCTGTTGAAACTTGCTAGTCATTTTGGAATGTCCACAGACTACTGAAAGCCTACAAAACTACGTATAAATAGTCGCTTCAGATGTCACACATTCACTCCAAAATCAACTCCGTTCAATTAGATAATTAAAGAACTCTGTAGTAATGGTCGCATTACGTGCGATTGTTGTTGTTTCGCTGTGCGCTGTGGTAGTCGTCATGGCCGAAAAACTGAACCCGCTGTCTGATGAATTCATTAATTTGATCAATTCTAAGCAAAACTCTTGGAAAGCTGGCAGAAACTTCCCAGTACATACACCATATTCATACCTTAAGAATCTAATGGGTGCCTTGAAAGACGAAAACTTTACGAAATTACCAAAAGTGAAACATGATGCCGAGCTGATTGCAAATCTTCCAGAGAGCTTCGACCCAAGGGATAAATGGCCGAACTGTCCCTCCCTGAACGAAATAAGAGACCAAGGTTCATGCGGTAGTTGCTGGGTTTTCGGCTCTGTAGAAGCGATGACTGACCGGTATTGTATATACTCCAATGGAACAAAAAATTTCCATTTCTCTGCTCAAGATGTTTTGAGCTGTTGTAAGAATTGTGGTTACGGTTGCGACGGAGGTCAACACTCGGCGGCTTATAGCTACTGGAAGAAGACGGGTATAGTGTCAGGAGGGAACTATAACTCGAGTCAAGGCTGTCAGCCGTACGCGATACCTGCCTGCGAACATCATGCGTCTGGCAAATTGCCGCCGTGTGGCAAACCGGTTGTAACCCCGAAATGCGTAAAGTCCTGTGAGCCGAGTTATAACATTGATTATGATAATGACAAACGTCGTGGCAAGAACGTGCTATCAGTAGATTCAGATGAAGAACAAATTAAAGCTGAACTGTTTAAGAATGGACCCGTAAGCGCTGCCTTCGCGGTTTATGAAGATTTTCTTACTTATAGAGAAGGTGTATACAAACATGTGGACGGTCGTTATTTAGCTGATCACGTTATCAAGATGTTGGGTTGGGGAGTAGAGAATGGTGAAAAGTACTGGCTTATTGCGAACTCTTGGAACCCGGATTGGGGTGACAAGGGATATTTCAAAATACTACGTGGAGTTGACCACTGCGGGATAGAAGGTGAAGTTATAGCCGGTGAACCTCTTTTAGAGTGAATGTACTGAATTCTGTCTATTTACCTACTTTATGAGATAAAGTACCTACTTAAAATTTGGGTTATTCTTACTTATAACGACTTTCCTCAAAAGTTATCTTTAAAAAAAATGTGTACACTAGACGGAAACAATTTTAAATTGTTTCCGTGAACACTTTCATTTCTTCAACCACAACTTTCAACATCATCTCCGTGAGCTCTAGAGTGTCGTGTCCATTATCCATTCCGTTCATCCACGGAGAAAATGGAGAATATAGGGATTCCAAGTACCCCACTTAAATTATTTACGGACTATGTTACAAATAGAACTCAGCAAGTAATAGTGCAAATATAGATTTTGGTGCACCTCAGATTTTTTTTTTTTTTTTTTTATATTAGCCTACATTATCCCACTGCTGAGCAAAGGCCTCCCCCAAATCCTTCCAAGTATTCTTATCTAGGGCCACCTCGATCCAGTCGTTGCGGTACGCGTCTAGGTCGTCTCGCCACCTCTTTCTGGGCCGGCCTCGGCGGCGCCGTCCATCCCCAGGCACCCATCGTGTGGAAACTGTTGCCCAGCGGTCGTTGTGCATGCGGCTGACATGGCCCGCCCAATCCCATTTTAGCTTGGCAGCCTTTTTGCCTACGTCAAGGATCCCCGTTTTGGAGCGCAGCGTGGTGTTCCTTAATCTGTCACTTCGTTTTACACCCAGAATGCTACGCTCCATTGCTCTTTGGCAAACCCCAATGCGGAACTTTTGCGACTCGGTGAGCGACCAAGTCTGAGCACCGTAGGTTAGGACGGGCAGAATACACATATCGATGAGTTTTCGCTTCAGGGAGATCGGTAGATCGCCTTTCATTAGCGTCTTCATGGACCAGTAGCTTAGACCTCAGATGAGATATGTAATTCAAATCTACAAAATGGTCAAATAATAACTTATGCAGACGACACAGTAATCATCTTCCATGGAAATAGATGGTCAGAGGTTGCCGCTCTTTCAAACGCCGGGCTGAGAACTGTTCTTAGATACCTTAACCTAAACTTACTTACCCTTAACATATAAAATACAAAATACATTATGTTCTCGATAAGGAAGACTCCACCATCTGCTAACGAACTGGTTGAAATCCGAGCACACACCTGTAATTTATTTCGCCCGATTTTTATTTCAGATTCTTTCTGGTTTTTCCATTACTGTGTGCAAGAAGGACAAACCAACAAACATACTTTCGCATTTATAATTAATTGGTATAAGGATTACACTACAAGATTTTTTTAAATATTTGCTACTTCGTGCGATAAAACCACAGATATACTCGTAGATGGTCTATCTATATCTGTGGATAAAACAAATTCTTAGAAACTCTGATAAAAACTTCATAGAATTAAGTAGATACGTGTATAAATATTCGTTAGAGTTAGACACATTTTGTACTACTCCAATTTATTGGACTGTAAGGTTGTTTTTTTTTTTGCAAACATGTCCTCTTGTACGACTGTTGTTGTAATGCTGTGCATACTGGCGACCGTAATCACTGAAAAACTGAACCCGCTGTCCGATGAATTCATTAATTTAATTAATTCCAATCAAAACTCTTGGAAAGCCGGCAGAAATTTCCCAGTACATACACCGTTTTCATACATCAAAAATCTAATGGGTGTCTTGGCACACGAAAACCAACAACCTTTCCAATACCCTACACCATGGGATAGGCGAAAAACAACCCTAGGTACCTACTTTACGTGTAGGGGAGGCATCCTAAAAAAGTCTAGTACTAACAGTCTCTGAGCTAAGCCGCGGACAGACAGACAGACGGACATGGCTAAACTGTAAGGGACCTTGTTGACCACGGAACCCTAAAACAGAGGCACTTTTCTGAAACCTGGCGAAATGTGAGTTTAATATACACTTCTGCCTAACCTTTAAGGTAATACAAGCTAGATTTTATGTACTTAATACAAATAATCAGATGAGATGCAGAGCTGCAGAGGCGAGGAGCGCCGGACGAACGACTCGCCGAATGACGTACGGCAATGCTGGTCTCGCCATACGCAACGACACTTCACTTTACCCACGCCGCGGTGTAGACGTTAGTTTAATACCTTCAAGCAGTTCATTTATAGGTACGTCACTCAAGAAGTGTAGTGTTGGTTTAATGATTGAATTGAGCTATTTTGTTAAAAAATAAAGTTATAGAAAAGCAACGTCGACCGGAGCACCGGATTCAATAGTCGCAGAATTTTGTGATAACAATAATATAACCAATTTATCGCGATAACAATGAAATAAACATTTTCTTTAAACTTTTTGTTTAAAAACAATTTAGTGTCAAACCACCCACGATCGATCTGAAAAAATTTAAGCCATCCGGCTTTAATTTGGCAAGTTAAACTGATCAGTGGAAGAGAACATCAAGCAAATAACAATGGGCTCGTTTTATGCGAGTGTTGTTGTACTCGTGATCGCACTGACACACGGCGCCACTGCTTTACAGAACCCGCTCTCCGATGAGTTTATCAATCAAATTAATTCAAAACAAAGATCTTGGACGGCGGGCAGAAACTTCCCGTTGCACACTTCTATGAAATATATCAAGAAACTAATGGGAACCTTGAAAGATGACGACTTAGCGAAACCGCAGAAATTCGAACATGATGCCAATCTTATTGCGGTTCTTCCTAAGAACTTTGATCCGAGGGAGAAGTGGCCGAACTGTCCTTCTTTAAATGAAATCAGAGATCAAGGTTCTTGCGCCAGTTGCTGGGCGTTTGGTGCTGTGGAAGCGATGACGGATCGATACTGTATATACTCAAACGGGACAAAACAGTTCCATTTTTCCGCCGAAGATCTTATAAGCTGTTGTGAGACTTGTGGATTAGGATGCATCAGAGGTATGCACGCAGCCGCTTGGCTATACTGGAAGCGGGTTGGTCTTGTTTCAGGAGGAAACTACAATTCCAACGAGGGTTGCAGACCATATAAGATACCGCCGCCGGGTGTAACCAGTGAGTTTTCGCCTATAAGAAAAATCGTTGATGCATCACAGTGCATCACGTCTTGCGATTCAAGCTACAACATTGACTATCACAAAGACAAACGTCATGGTAAGAACGTCTATTCTATAGGCGATAATGAGGAGCAGATAAAAGCTGAACTTTTCAAAAACGGACCGGTAGAAGCTGTAATGGCAGTGTATACAGATTTTCTGAATTACAAATATGGGGTTTACAATCATACGGATGGTCACATTCTCGGTCACCATGCGGTTAAGATTCTAGGCTGGGGAGAAGAGAATGGTTACAAGCACTGGCTTGTTGCAAACTCTTGGAACCAAGAATGGGGTGATAAAGGATTCTTCAAGATTCTGCGTGGGCTGGATCACTGTGGTATTGAAGGTTCCATTGTCGCCGGTGAACCGCTTATAGTTTGAATATCCTTACCTATTGCTGCTTACAAATTTTCGAAGGCAAAGAACTTTGTAAAATATTCCTCTGAAATACCTACATAACATTACACTGAAATGATAATAAAAAGAATATTTATTGACATATATCCACTTTTCATTCTTTGAATATTTTACAACTGGCTTTTATTAGCATGCCAAGCATTGCCTTGATTAACAAGGCAATGCTTGGCATGCTAACAAAATCCATCGACTTATCGTAAGTATGTAAACATTTTGTTAAAGTGTTAAATATTTTTAAACGGTAGGTAACTAAATAACAAAAGTTGACAGGCAGATAATGACTTGTGGCTTTAAGTCCACTTATTTACAACTTATAATTGTACAATAAGTTTTTTTTAACACTATTTCGCAATGGATTTTGCTTATAAAAACGGGGAGAAATCTTCAAAAAAAAATCGTTCGCCGACAAAGTCTTCTTTTTCGAATTCCCAGTCGCAGCAATGAATTATTAATAAATTAATTTATCCACGATCAAAATTTTTCGTTTAATGATTTGACTCAGAGAATAAGTCACACTTATAAATTGATTAAAGTTAAGAATTGATTAATTTTAATTAACGACGTGTCAACACTGTCAACGCCTGTGTTTTATTTAATCTTAATTATTGGCAGTTCGACAATATTGATAAACTAATATAAATCGGCTGATTTTATATTAATTCATCAGTATTATGACCAATTCCAAAATAGAATGAAAATATTTTACCGTATAAAAGTATGTTAGTAGCAGTAGAACTATTCGTGATCTCCCAAACAGGCCCTGGAAAATACCAGTTTCTTTACCTATATTAACATCAGCTCATACCTAAATTAAGCAAAAAATGAAGCAAAACATCCCACGTACGTACCTATAATATAATGACTTTTTCTCTTTTTGTTAGGTATTAAGGTTCGTTAAGGCTCGTTCACACCGGCGCGACTTGTCGCGCGACGCGACACCGGCAATTGTTCAATCGTGAAGTTTTATTAGAAAATGTATTGTTAAAGTCGCGTCGCGCGACAAGTCGCGCCGGTGTGAACGAGCCTTCACACAGTGGCGCGATATCGCGGGCGCGACAGGCAGCGCGACCCTTGTCGCGCCCGCGATATCGCGCCAGTGTGTTCGAGTCTTTACACGACATCGCCGGCCGTCGCAACCAAAAATATGTTGGAATAAATAGAATAACAACGGTCTTTTTAATGAGAAGATATAAAGTTTAAATAATAGAATCTTGCCCTGATTTTCTAGCAGCTTATCTGTGAGCTATAAAACGGAAGATTACTTTTTTATAATAACATAAAATGACCATAATATAAAAGAAACAATTCGGGGTTGTCACCGCAAAACACTAAAAATTTAGCATTATCCCCAGAAGGTCATAAAGAGAATGGGCGACCGCTATCAAAGGACGAAGAAGAACGGACTTCCAGATACCTTATCTGCACGTAATCGTCGACATTATCGATTAATATGTAGACTTAGCAATTTAAACTTTTCAACTCAAATAAATTACAGTATAAAGGTCAATTCCAGAGAAATACTCGTTAGTTTTATAGACAAAGCATTGTGAGCCTACCGATCTACATTATCGGAACCCTCGAATAGAATATTTAAGAGCCTGCTCGGAGCTTAAATCCTCCATCCATCGAAAACTGATAATGATGAAGGACAGGAATATACAGGTGTTAAAGCAGCTTAGTGGGCATTTGGAGTTAGAGCTAGAGGGAGTTAGAGCGTGGACACATGTCGTGCCGCGACACGGCGCCGTGTACGGTGTTATTGTTTTGGTGTTATTTCGTTCGCGCGTGTTAATTAATGCATAATAATGACTGAAAATTTAGATGTCGACTTTTTCATTTCACTAGTGGAAGCACGTCCCGTTCTCTGGGGTTGTCTTTGTCGTCGAAAGATAGAATTAAAAAAATTTGGCCCACATCTTTCCATACTTCTGTTTTCAAATTGTTATCCTCATAATTCTCCTTTGTCTTGTCCCAGAGAACGGGACGTGCATTAGTGAAATTAAAAAGATGAAATCTAAATTGTCAGCCATTAGTATGTAGCTAAACAACATTGAGGTATTATTGTACTAGTACGTCAGTACTATAATACCTCAATGCTAAACAATGCTACCACCGCGGTGCACCGTACACGGCACCGTGCCGCGGCACGACGCTGCGCCGCCTTCCGGGAGCGGCGCCGCGCCGCCACACGGCAGCCGGGGCCGTACCATAGACATGTGCCCACACCCTTAGATCTATTTTGTTAGGAATTTCTGAGTAGTAGCAGCCCGGAGTCTGGATATGTGCCCGATTGATGGCCATAGGCTCGCCCCCTATTACATGGGACTTAAATATAACTGGCGAAATGTGGGTGTACCTACTATGGGTAGACCTCTGCCTAACCCTTCGGAGAAACAAGGCAAAGATACCACCTTACCGCATTTTCTGAATTCTAGTAAAGCTGACCTAAGTAGGTATAGTTACTAAGTTTGACAAAGGGCGTGAGAGAAACCCTTATTTAACAGATTTTCTTATTACAACAGTGTTATTTAAACATTAGGTCGGTTATCATGATCAGTTAAAAAAATTGAAGGCCTCTCATTTTATTTTTCGGCGGTCGGTAAATTAGTGTGACAATAAAACATGAACAGTAATAAAAAGAAAATTGGTCGCTTATTTCATCCTACAATGTCAGTACAAAAAATACTCGAGTAGTGTAAGTATAATAAATTAATGGTCAGTAAAAATGTTGGAATGGGCAATTAGGTAAACAGTTCGGCAGTTCATAGGTTAGGTTGGAACTGTGACCAATCACGCGCAAGCCGAATTAGTCGCAGTTACTAAGCCAGGGCACACCGACCATTAAATCCCAAATTAGATTTCCTACAGACTAATTCCGATTTGTTAACTGCCCACACGTAACTGCCCGTTAAGCCAATTTACTGCTTAATATTTATTAAATTCCCATTTAAACATTAAGTATTTAATTTACTGCTTAGTTTGTACTGCCGAACTCCTTAATGCATAACCTACCTAACTTGGTTCCCGTACGTCTTTTTCGTTGTGCTGTGGGTGCCCCATAGCACAACATTAAGCTGAGTGGAAGCCTTCATGTCACAGTCATGACATGCAGCTACCGACTATGTCTGTTTTATGCTCGTAGTACATACTGTAGATCTGCTATTTTGTTCAATTTTTCTGACTGTCCATCTTTCTGTATGCACCGCGTGTTGCTGTGACAAATAAACCTATTTTTCTTTCTTTACGTATACGATAAACATACATTTTTATGTAATTTTTCTTTGTACCAAAACTACTCTACACAACACTTTCTTTAATAGTGGATATCGCAACACGGAATGGGACACCCCTCTCTATCCGTGTGTCTTTTAATGTGAATAAGGGTATAGGTATATAGGAATGAAGTATAAGTTATCATGAATATGGGACTATATAATTGAAACCGCACATAATAGTATTTTGCCCTGTTCTTGTAAACTTGCATGTAATTGTGCAGCCTCTGCTGAAGATCCAATAAATAAATAACTTCCTATTGCCTGTTATTAATGTAAACCAATTCTCCTGCGAACTGTGGCTTTGACCCCCAATCATCAATTAAGCGGCCATTACCACTGATTTATTGATACTATTCAGAGGTCTACCTTAGTACTGTCGTGACGTCCACTTCTGACAGTCATCATTCTCTTGCCCTTATCCCAATTTATTTGGGTTCGGAGCAACAAATCTTTTTCTTCCATACTTCTCTATTAGTCGTTATGTTGGTAGTAACCGCGCCAGGATTTTCAAATATCTTGATTTAAAAGATGGTCCTTGGAGTTTCTTGTCCGTTCTTCTCCATAGAGATCTACGTTTTGGAATGGGCAATTAGCTTCAACTTTCTGACTAACTGACCGACACTTTGACAATTCAAAAGTGCCTGTAAATGGTTTTAATTGAAATAATTGCTTTGAGTTTGAGTGATCGTCATCTCATCAGTCAGTCAGTCACTCTCAGTCATCTTTCACACAGTCCATCCATCGTTTCTTTCATCTTCCCATACTCTTATAGCCATCCTCCACATTCCACGTCCTTTGCTGACAGTGGAAACACAATTAGGTAGGTACTATTGTTCGAAAAAGAATGCTTATTGATTACTTACTGATTTTACAGTTACCTCAATTCAACAAACAATACGTATACCTACATACGTTGGAATATGATTCACCGGCGAGTTCGATTATACATGTATGTTCTCAAACAATTAATTAAAAGTAGGTGATGGTTAGTGTGCCACATATTTTCCGCCATTGTTACTATTATAAGTATTGTTGTTATTGAAGGAAATTGAACTGAAGATCTAATTTTAATTAATAATTACAGGAATATTTGGCATAATAAGGAAAGTACGTCTGAATTTTGATTTGCTATTAATTTCCAAGAACATTTTCAAAACATGACTAAGTATACAAACGTACCTAGGTATGTGTATTTCTCAGATTTGCACAATATTTGATACATTTCCGAATAATTCTATCATGATCGTACTAAAATAACAATATAAACCATCAACACAAGTAAGACCCATGTCAAGGGTCTCGCGGTGGCATCCTGATAAACCTGACATAGGAGCAAACACTCGCTCGCTCCGATCCCCAATTAATTACTTCCGACCGATCTAAAACAAATGTTTACTAATGGTCGTAAAGCGTTCGACCATAACATTTGTTTGTCTTATGTTATCGGTAGGTGTACATGTATTGTTAACCTTCGACACGGCCAGCCAAGCGCTGTCTCGCCCCTGTTGACCGTGTCATGCGTTCCGATGCAATTACACGGCTTGCGAGCGCGGGTACCAACTACACCCGCCGCGGCCGCTGCCGCTCAGTCGTCGCGCCACATTCGCTACGAATACACATCCATTAAACCGCTCAGCTGTGAAAAAGAAAATAAAGAAGTGAATAATGGCCGCTTCGCGTGCAACGTTTGTTGCGCTCGTGTGCGCACTCGCGATCACCGCCGACGCTATACAGAATCCGCTCACTGATGAGTTCATCAATCTCATCAATTCAAAGCAAAACACTTGGAAAGCCGGCAGAAACTTCCCGCTGAACACACCGTACACACACATCAAGAAATTGGCGGGTGTTCTGCAAGATGACCACTTTGCGAAACTTCCGAAGGTTGAACATGACGACGAACTGATTGCGAGTCTTCCGGAAAACTTCGATCCCAGAGACAAATGGCCGAACTGTCCCACATTGAACGAAGTAAGGGACCAAGGTTCATGCGGTAGCTGCTGGGCGTTTGGCGCTGTGGAGGCGATGACCGACCGGTACTGTACGTACTCAAATGGAACACAACATTTTCATTTCTCCGCTGAGGATCTATTGAGCTGTTGTCCAGTCTGTGGTCTCGGATGCAACGGAGGCATGCCAACGTTAGCTTGGGAATACTGGAAGCACATCGGTCTCGTGTCAGGTGGCAGCTACAACTCGACTCAGGGCTGCAGACCGTACGAGATCCCTCCTTGCGAACATCACGTGCCCGGCAACAGGATGCCTTGCAACGGTGACTCTAAAACTCCGAAATGCCAGAAGACGTGCGAGTCAAGCTACAATGTTGATTACCACAAGGATAAGCGCTACGGTAAACACGTGTTCTCAGTGTCAAGTAAGGAGGAGCATATCAGGGCTGAATTGTTCAAGAATGGGCCAGTAGAAGGTGCGTTTACAGTATACTCAGACTTGCTAAATTACAAGACGGGTGTTTATAAACACACAATCGGCGACGCTCTCGGTGGTCACGCGGTTAAGATCTTAGGCTGGGGAGTGGAGGATGGCAACAAGTACTGGCTCATTGCGAACTCCTGGAACAGCGATTGGGGTGACAATGGATTCTTCAAAATTCTGCGCGGTGAAGACCACTGTGGTATTGAAAGTTCTATTGTAGCTGGTGAGCCACTTATTGTTGCAAAGTAGATTCGTTTTTAGTTTGTAATTTTATTAACTTAGTGTCTGTAAATAGCCTTCGTATAGATTTCAGTACCAAATAGATATTATGAATACGAACAACGATATTTTTAACCTATAAAGTTTTGTACCAAATAAATTTTTGTTGTAACATATTTGTATCATTTTCCTGTGTTAGTCGTTAGTTTTTTTCTAAATGGGATGATTATCAATCAAGTAAATAAAAGCTAACTGTAGTATCTGTGTCCGCATAGCAGATAAATCCGTAATAAGCGGAAAATAATATTGACATCATCTAATTATCATTGTTATCATAACCGAAGTTCAAAGTGCATTGGTTCAATAAACAATTAAACATCTAAGTATTCATAACCAACAATGATATTACCCACTAAAGTTATTTGGACAAGTAATAGAACAATAGAAAACACTAATCACATATTTAGAAATTCAAATTAACTCTGAAGTTCAGTGTTAAGCTGTACAGTGACTGAACCTGAA
This sequence comes from Eupsilia transversa, assembly GCA_914767815.1. Taxonomy (NCBI): domain Eukaryota; kingdom Metazoa; phylum Arthropoda; class Insecta; order Lepidoptera; family Noctuidae; genus Eupsilia; species Eupsilia transversa. Next base: position 9,534,268 of record OU611880.1, read on the forward strand.
TCCCATTCAGACCAATTTCTAGAGCTCTTAATTTTATTTTGTTTAGCACAGAATAGATAGTTATCAAGTGTTTAAGTACAGTTCATAGCATAAAAGCGTAATTAACAGCACATTAATTACTTGTATATTACGTCTTAATAAAGATAAAATCTGTATCAAATCTCAGCAAGGGTAAACTATACGTAGCTAAGTACCTAAATATGAACATTATCACCTAATTATAATCTACGGCATCATTACCTAACTATCTGTGTTTATAAGGTGGAGACGACAATTAAATTACGTATATCTAATGACGTTCCCAGTCTGCATACGAAAATTCGATCAAAGATCTCCAATAGTTTAGTCACTATAGCTAGTCAAAGATTGGTAAAATCCATAGTCGGTGCAACACTATTATTTAGTTTGTTAGAAAAAAACACTTTTTTAATTTAAATGTTCGGATTAATTCTTTAGTTCCTAAATACTCATATGCATTAATATTGCCAGTGTTTTCATTTATTGTTGTATTGTCGTCTCCACATTGAAAGATAGAGGTGAGTGAACTTTACACCGTTTTCCTCATACCTCTATACTGCTGGTTCTTTCGATAATAACGTTTACTTATTACATTGAGTTATGCCGTTATACTTAGGTATATTATTCACAGGAAAACGTATAGTATGTACTTACCTAACATATACGATTTCCTGTGAATAATTGCTGGCTCGCTTGACAAATTAATGTTATTTAAGAACAACACAAATAATTGTGATAAAGTTATACATATATAACCTGCTTTTAAAAAGTTTTAAGTCTTTCAAAAAAACATTATTTCTTGCGAACTTTTGGATTAAACTTGATACCTTGGTAGGTACATTAGTTACTACATATTTATCTACGGTATATTAAACTTTGAAAATAATTAAATCTAATTACGACTTACCTTCTGTAATTCTTCAGAACATAGATATATACCTACAATTCGCTCTCACTAATTGATAACCCGACTAATCGGTGATTCGAAACTTCTACGTAATTACAAGGACTGGGTGATATCAATTATTGTATAGTTTGTAGCAACACATTGTTGTTTCTCCTGGGACAGAATTAATCATGTCTTTGTTTCTCAGAAACTCTTGATAGAGGAATGTTTTCTTAGGAATGTGGATTTTGAGAAGTAATTAGTGTAGGTAATCATGTAGGTTATTTGATACATAATAATATAGGAAGATCGCGCCAGTATTGCCCGAAGCGGTAGGCACAGTCAAATAGGATAGGTAGGAAATTACTTAATTGTTTATCAAATTGACACAGTAGGTACTTACTTCAATTTACTCCATTTCATACAACTGTCAAAGAATGACAGTTGTGATTTGAATTTTTATACATTGGTCGTCATTTTGATTTATAATTAATTTCCCCGGCTTCGCATAACAATCACTCAACTGAACATGCCACATCTCTTTCAATTCGCTAAACCTTCGAAAGTTTTGACATTATTATCAAGAACCTATATCATGGTTTATGGCTAAGTAACAACAGCCACACAGGTCGATTGATCAGGTTAAGCTACGCTTGCCGCGGTTGGTCCTTGGATGGTTACACACCGAGTCCTCTCCGTACCTCGGAAAGCACGTTAAGCCGTTGCTCCCGGGTCCCGGCTGTCATTCGTGGATCTTTGACAGTCGTTAAGCCTGAAAGTCTTAGATCTTACCAAGGGGTATCGTGTTACCGTTACCCAGTAACTGGGTTGTGGAGGTCAGATAGGCAGTCGCTCCACGTAAAATACTGGTGTTCAGCTGCATCCAATAATCCAGTTAGACCGGACCAGACGTCTTTTACGATATACCTACGTTGGGAACGAGGTCGCCTTTGTTTTACTTTATACTGTTGCTACATTCATTGTAGTTTTTATGCTCATATTGAATTGCCTAGTTTCCAAAGAAATTTGACTATGAGATGCGTCAGTTACAATAGCATCATACCAGGTAAAAGTGGTATGGTTGTACATAAATATTCGGATAATGTAACCCAGATCAAGTTTCGAATTCCTATCTGAAAGCGAAAGTCAAACATACTCTAATTTGAAACCGTTCATCAAAAACAGCCCAAGTTTGATACATACAAATACAACCGAGTTATTTTCAAAGACTGTTGACATTCTGACGTCACTCAGTTATCCAGTACGGGGTGAAAAGACCACTGGATAGTTCTCATTCAATATTACGATATCATTTGTAAGATAAGTGACATATGGCTTCGAAATAAGTATCTAATACTTATCTTTGAATTGTATCCCATCGTAGAGTGAAAATATGAACATGTAAATATCAGCCAACGGCCACAGTGGCTATGCTATTTTGATGGCAGATCAAGAAACCAGCGACTAAAATTTAATATTTTTAAACGTTTTTTACTTCCGAAATTAATTAAACTAATTTTTCACTATGTATCTAGTGGTTTTTTTGGAAATCGTTTCATAATGAAATAATATGTACAGGCAGTACCTACTTGATTGGTAGTATCTATGGTAGTACTGATGTATATTTAGCCGCCATTTTGAACTCTATTCGTATTGATATAGACTGCAAAATCCAGTGCTACCAATCGCGTCACGGGTCAAGTTATAATGAACGCTCTGTACCTACCTATTAAAATGATTGTCTGTTTTCATAACAATTTTTCATGTTCTGGTAAATGTTATCAATAACAGTCCGTGATAGAAATGGAATAACAGTTTGTTAAAGTAAAACAGTCACCCACCCAATCGCCGCCCACAAACATATGATACGAGTAGGTACCTACCTAATATCAAATTACTTTTATTTATTGGATAAATGATAAGTAGGTACCTACTTCATGAATAATATCAGTCCCTATAGGTAACTTAGGTAATCACCAAGCTATCCACATTAGCTTTGATTGCTTTGAACGTTCTATACCTACCTACATTCAAAGGTAATGTAGGTAAATATCAGCAAATTATTGGCCTTAGAACCGCTATAGTTATAATTGCGTAAGTAACACATTTTCGTAAACGATCTGTTTCATTTTGACAGTTCAACGGCATTCATTGTGTTATTTACTACGTTGTTGAGCAGGTTTTTTTTCGAACATATGAAGCAATGGATTAGCAATCTGTTTCAAAACGATTCAGATTGTGATTGATCGTGTACTACGCAATTAGAGTGCAGATTTACCTAACTATGAGAACGCAAATTGAACCATAACAATAACATTGAAATAGTACCTATGCTTATACAAAATACCTATTTATTCAGAAAGCCTTATCAATAAAGAGCTTCAGAGCTTGACGACTAACATAAAATTTATTGGTATGTCAGAATGTACGTAGGCACACTAAAATTTCTAGGGCCATTGGTATCGAGTCTCCATTACTCGGTATCTTCAATGAAAGCGACATATACCTACCTACCAAGTCGACTATAAAATATCTAGGTAGGTTCTCCAAGGGTAGGCATTCTATCTCATAAAATTACATGACTTTCATTCTCGTACAAGGGAGGAAAATAGAATTAATCTGGCGCCTTCAATACCGCTGTAAGGGTCGACGAACTCCTTATCTTCAAGTTATAGAGGTGAACAGTTGGTTATATGTATACATAAATACCTACCAAACTATTATAACTATAGTAACCTTTAAGTGCTTATTGGTAAGGTTCTATAATAAGTATCGTGTAACTATGTAAAGGGATTAGCAATTAACTGTTAATTCTAGCCACAAGGTAAAACAATGCTGTGATTTCTTCTCGATAACCATTGTAGGTACGTTGGTAAATTGATACAATCGCGGTATAGTTCGGTTAATAATGCTCACGATTCAATCGATATAACTGTGATGTAACTACAGCAAGTAGACTAATCATTGTATTGTAACACGATAGGTACTTTAGGAGCACATCATCAACATTTTCAAGGTTTTAATTTAACGAAGCTAGGTATACTTTGAAGACTTTATATTAGGTATTACTTATTTTATATCTGTTATTAATTAAACATAATCTTTCTAACTTACTGAAAAAACGTGCTTTTTAAATTATACCATTCATTTTCTAATGTTTTTCTACCACCCACCTACATCGGTTTTGTTACGCTCTACTAAGGAAGGAGACGACAAAGAGGTCACACTCACACAAAACGAGATTATCTGGATGATGTACCATTGAAGCAATGAATAAAGTGTTGAAAGTAGGTTAGGTATAACTCCTTGCTTGCTCTCGTAAGAGTTTATTTATAGCTCATGCTGGCCAGCGATAAAAGATTGCGAAGAAATAAAATCTGAAACTTTGAATTTGCTATGATTTGAAAATCGAACTTTCGGAAGTGGGAAAATACCTAGTATAGGTAGATAATAGGTAGGCAAAACGATAGACTGAACGATGAGTGGAATTTTCTAGTCTAGTAAGTAGGTAGGTACTTATAATCTTTTTTATTCGCAAAATTGTGTTATTTTCACTCTTTTCATTTCAGTCTGATTCAATTTCAACTTCCCAAGCTGTAGTACCTATGTAATTTTTTTAATGATGAATGGGGGTGGCGTAGTCTAGTTTAACACCCTCTTTAAATAAATAAAGAAAGAAAAAACTCCCAAATCAGCATCATTACCTACATACCCACCAATTTGCCACCAACTTTATCAAGTAGGTACGATACTTTCAACAACTACCCACACTTCAAAAAACAGAAACATCGTCATGAAAAACGTAGCCCAAAAATAATTTAGGTCCATATCCGTCCAAAATGTTGTGGAATTGCTCAAAATGAAGGAGTCTCGTCGTCGCCTGCGAGCCGTGGTTCATTAAGGGCGGGAGTAGGCTATTTAAAACAAGTCCTCGTGTATTCGTTACACGATTAAAGCGACTTAACCCCGACGGCACTTAAAATGCCTAGACCGCGCTTACTGAGTTAAAATTTTAATGAAATGCGAAAAACGAATACTTTTAATGTTTGTGTCGGCTTTGCTGGGTTCAGTTTATATTAGTAGAGAAGTTCTGTGTTGTGGATATAACTTATAGGGCCTATGAATGGAAATGTTGCAATTATACTAAGGTACCTAGTAAGTAGGTACTAAGGTTTTGTTTAACTAAACCACCAAGAGTAGGTAGGTGAAATGAGCTTTAACACTTTACTTGTGTTTTCTGGAACGAAAGTCAACGCCATGTTCAAATTAAAATCATGTCAAGCGATCTGATTGGCTGTTGACAATTAAAGTCAACCAATACCAGTAGATCAGCAGTTGACATCCGTTGGACAGTTCGTTAGCTTTCTGCGTTGATTTGCTGATTTGGTGATTTGATTGCTGACCGGCTGTTAAAACCAATTTTTTTTTAATGACTTCCAAAAAGGAGTAGGTTATAATTATGTTTCGTATCGTATGTGGTTTTTTTTGTATGCCCGTCGATATTTTCGTCAATTGTGGACGGAGTTTGATTTTTTTAAAGGGTATTCTCTCGAGATGGTCCTAAATAAATGTTATTAACTTTGCTTGAGTACTTTTTGAGTTAGGTTCATTAATACTTATTTTCCCACTTAGCCTATACCTATCAGGCAAAAAACGAAAATTCAAAACCAAAGATACCGACTTCCGAAATTAAAATTATTTTTCACTTTGTAGTGTTTTTTTTTTAAATCGGTTGGTATTTTTTGTTAAAAGTTTTTATATTTCACAAAGCCACGCGAGAGTCCCCGGAGTACCTAAGTCTTCTCCAGCAGTCTCTTGACCTTTTTCTGCCTAGATAGGTACCTACCTAGGTACGTACCTACTCTAATGTGATAACATAAATTGAAGTCAACTTACAAATTGTTCGTTGTAGGAAAAAGATTATTAGTCGGCCAGTTATCGTAATGGCACATTTCCCTCGTAGTAGTGAACTGTTTGCTCGTAATTTGCTCGTACAATATTTACAGTTAGACCCGCAGACGCAATCGTAACACCTGTTTTCTTAGAAGGATGGCTTAAGCAAATGAACCTAAACCTACCTAGCACAATATCTACATCGATGATTAATCAAATTCGCCGACAGGTCGCATTTACTTAGGTTTTAATTAAACGAGCTTATTGTAACATTTAAGGATCCCGCAGACTGGCGCGACGCAACACCGGTTAGAGTCGCGCCAGTGTTCGTGTACACTGGCGCGACTCTAACCGGTGTTGCGTCCGGCTTCAGGCTGCTAAGGACCAGTCGTGAGAAATAGGTATAATTTTGGTAGGTAGGTAGACATTTTGTCGCACCTTTCAAGCTACAAGCAGCCATACAACATTAAACAACCCAAAATTCCAGACCACGTGAAAAACCCCTTTAAAACTCTCGACATAAATTCCTACCTCACCCCAAAAATTTGGATCTCTTGAATTCCATTAAAATTTCACTACGCGCACTTTTTGTTTGCGTTCAGAATTATAACGGCTTCATTATGACTTAAAGGTAAAGTAGTTTATCAGAGAATTGATTCTACGCCGGTTCTGCGCAAATGGAAACATTTCTTTGAGTTTATAACATATTGTGATGACTAATGTTGTTTGTCGATAGTTTGTACTTTTTGGGTCAACTGTGAGTCATGTTCGGTCATAATACGTTGATAGCTGGTTATTCTTTGTTATGTTTTTCATGTAGAAGTGTTTCGTTTCTGGAAAGCGTCGAACGTCGTAAGTCGTGATCCTGCACCCTGTAGTGATCGTATAGGTAGGTACACTCAAGCACAATCTGTTACATTTTAACAGTTCAACATTCATTGCGTTATTTAGGTACGTTGTTCAGCAAACTTTTTCGAACATATGAAGCAATGGATTAGCAATATCCTTCAAAATGATTCAGATTAGATTGATCGTGTTACGCAATTCGGGTGCTGAAGTGAGTTGTGGGCTCTATGGTTGTGGGAAGCTGCCTTAATAAAGGTAAAGAGTCCACGACGTAGGTACCTACCTATAACCGGCGCGATTTTATCAGAATTCATGTCTAAAATATATTATCAAGTTTAACGATGGAATTATTCAATATACCTAAAGAAAGGTAACGAGGTGCTGAATTAAGCTGCGTTTGATATAACCTGTGGCCCAAATGACCGATCACTTTAGCGATATATTCTAAGTGTCGCCGCACACGGGCCACCGGCCAAACGCCGCCACCGGCATATATGTCCTGTAGTTTTCATACATTTTATATGGACTCGCCGCACACGGTTGACGCTGGTGGCCGCCACTGGAATACAAATCTAGCTTCTCGTGGCGGCGTTTGTGGTTGTGGCCAGTGGCCCGTGTGCGGTGACCCTTAATCCTCCTTGTTTATGGATCATATTGTGCAGTTCGGGATAGATAATCAACTACATATATACTTTAACAACTCACATCGGAATCAGGTTGATTGAAGCAAGGAAAACCTGCTCAGGGAGGGGGTTCATTGACTACAAATGAGGAAATAAAATACCAGTATTTTAAATAACATTTTATTGTAACTACAAATTAATATTATTAAAATATTTGTGCCAAAAGTAAAAACCAGAATTCTAATTTAAAAAAATGCAGTTTTACATAGGTCTTGGAGTATAGTCACGAATTTAACAAATACAGACTCAGTTCCGTTTTTAAATAAATAAGATACATTTTATATACTGTATCTGTTGCTTAAATCTGTGTCCGCATTTCCTTACATCCCTTTTACGTAAACAATAATCTATTCAATCCTATAACTCACACAAAAGATATTTTGAAGATCAAAGTATATAAATAATAATCCATCAATTACCTTTTCAAGGTTTACCCTTTTGGCACAAATTAATTATTAAATACATGATTAATTATAGACCTAATTTGATTAAATCTAATATATCACAAACCATGACTGATCACGTTAGTGCGTCTCAGTCCTAACATAGCACTAGTTTCAGTTAGTTCCATTGTAAAAATAAAGTTTTAACACTAAAGCCTGTTGCACTAGCATAGGTAACCAAAAAATTTAGGAATACCTGAATAAAACATGCCTTTTCCTAATAAATCGTAAGAACGTGATTATAGGGTCGTATCTACAATGTCACATCAAATTTAGCGTTTCTTTTCTCACCCCAGCGCCAAAAAAAAATCATACTTGATTGAATGTCCACAGTTTATCGCATAAGTTCGAACCGCACTACATAAGACGTGATAATGTATGGGAATTGATGTATGGACTTGGGTTTATTCAGCAAGTAAAAGATAGGACTATACCCAAGCGAATATTTCAGAGATTCCGAAAAATAGTGCAACAAGCCAAGTCGAAGGTAATGAAATTAAAATATTTGCAAACAAAAATAACAATAAAAAAATAGAATTATCATTTCATACGCGTCAGTCTGTTAGAGAAAAAAAAACTTTATAAATACAACATAATCAATGATTTTTGGTAAAAAAATATTTTCCATGACACACAAAACAGACAAGACAGACACAGAGATCACATATACTTAATTAGACAATTAATGAGAGGCCATCGTTGAAAGCAAACTACTTTTGTTTTCCGTTCATATTTTTGACTACACCGGGAACAAGATAAAGCTAATCCACATAAAGCCATTGCACCTTCCAATCTATCGAACTGCATCTTGAGAAAGATAGTAAAAAACATCTGACGATCAAAATAACATAATATATAAAACGAAAATTATAAAGTCAAACAAAATATAAATGTCATAACTTATTTGACGGTTTCTAAAGAGACAACGCTACATTGGCATGGCAGGCCTAAGTAATGGCGTAGATCAATGAAACAATTGTTTAAGAATGACCAACATATATCTGCTGTAGCTATACAAATTTTTAAGCAGTAAGTAGATTTCAAAATGTCATCGCTACGAGAGGTCAACGGCCTCAAGCCCGCGCAAACAGAAGCGAACTATCTATTTCTTTAAAACACAATTCCATGTCAGTACTATTACCATCAACTGTCCATAATCGCTACAACAATCGATATAATCTATCAGAAAAAATATTCATTACTATTTTACATTTTAATTAAAAAACGTAAGAAAATTGGAATGAATGATAATCAAAAATTTTACGTGATAAATATATTAATACTTTTACATTTGACACAGACATAAAAAATGGCTGAGTTTGACCACCGACGGATAAGTAGAAACATTCAAATAGTTGTAATTTCGTTGAATTATTGTTTTCTGAACTTTTTCAGCTGACATAATATTATAAAAACGACTAGCAGATACGTCTTCCATTTTCTTTTGGATACCTTAAAATCATTTTCTGACAGTATAAAACCAGGCTACCTCTTCGCTATAGCTTCTTCCCAGGCCGGAACAACGGTTTTACAGTACTAGAATTTTTGGCCTGGATCAAAGCCTACAACAAAGATTTGTACCTACAGTCCTTTCACAATTATTTTACCTCTGACAGAAACTCACTACCAACCTTACGGCGATGAAAATAAAGATCACTTTGATTTTAACAGTGATGCAAAATCAGAGGTAATGTAATGAAAGGTCTGCGCTAACAGATTCACAGTACCCGTCGGCGATCAAATTTGCTACAGAGAGATTCAATTATTTAACGATGGTACTCATGACTCTATTGCTCTCTTACTAGTGCTCAGTTTTGATGTAGCGCCATCTAACTCTGTCATTCACATTGCATTGAATGCGATCGCTAAATAATTGACTTGTACAGACAGCAAAAGAGATGAGTATGCAGGCTTGTAACACCTTCTTAGTGTAACTTTTTTGTGCGTGTGCCTTTTGGTATACTTAGGAAGAGTTAAGTTAGAGAAAGAAGTATCTTTATACGTCAATAATGCAACAAGCAGGGTTCGGACACACAAGTTTTCTCTCGCCAATCCAATGCCTTTTTATTTATTTACAAGTGATAATTGCCTGTGTGTTGTAAAGATGTTTGTTACTTGCCTGCACATTTAGCTCTTTTACCATTTGTACATACAGTGTATTTTCCCTTACACGTCTTATTTGGTAACCAATCACGGTCACGATCTTAAATTTCCGCATCAACCACCCACTTTACGTATGTTTCTAGGATACACATTTAGTTGTTGAACTTCACCAATAACTGCTTCGAATTAACCATTCATATACAGTCAGGGGAATTAATTCTTAAGCAAATACGTCGCACCATACGTCAATTTACCATTTAGTACAACTATCATAGAATAACAGTTGTGATTTAAATATACGAACAATTTAAGTTGGTAGTCAATTTTTCAAAAATTAATTTCCCTGACATCAAAATGCCTGGGCCATATTTGTTTACAAAACAGGACAAGTTAGGAAAAACACACATTAGTTACAGTTAGTTATTTACGTCATTGAGTCGTATCTAGTGTTATTTGTGAGCGGGTCGGTGTCGTCCCGCTGACGGAAATTGAAGGCGTTATTGAAACTCTCTCGAAGTCTCTCCGTGAACGTTTTGTAGTCGAGGTGCGCTTGCCCGAAGTCGAAGTCTGCCACTTCTACCGAGTGCCTGTAACGGAATTTTGATAATAAATATAGGAAAGTCAACCTTAACATTAATTTTAGCTTTATTAAGAAAAATTGGTTTTTTTCTGTCTCGGGTAATTTAGGAACAGTCACATGTGTTGCTCAGAACTGGGCTGGTTACAAGTGTACTAGTACTAGTACTAGCCCTTTCCCAACTGTGTTGGGGTCGGCATCCAGTCTAACCGGATACAGCTGAATACCAGTATTTTACATGGACCGACTGCCTATCTGACCTCCATAACCAAGTAACTGGATAATACGATACCCCTTGGTAACACTGTTTGTCAAACTTTCGGGCTTCTTACGACCCGTAACGACTGTCAAGGATCCACGAATGACAGCCGAGACCAACGGCTTTACGTGCTTTCCGAGGCACGGAGGAGTCTCGATATGTAAAGATGATCACTGATCACCCATCCACGGATCAACCCCGGCAAGTGTAGCTTAACCTGATGGATCGACCCGTGCGGCTGTTATTACTTGTTTCATCCAGTAACCCAGATAACATTAGAAATAGGAACAAGGTTCTGTGTATTGTTAGACTGTTTTTTCTCCCGGCAGGTGGCGTGTAGTCGCAGCGGATTTAAACAAAATTATTTATGTAACTTGTGACCAAACCCTTTCTACTACTACGCTACAAGATACGTTTTTACTTCTGAGCCAGTGGTTTTTAATTGCTTATAAAGGACTGTTCGGAATGAGGCAAATGCGGACGCGGGACGTGACGGCACACGTCTTTATTTTAATGATTAAGGAATCACACCAGCTTGAACATCTCCTCCACTTCCTCGCGAATTTCGTCCTGTATCCCGCGAAGGATTCGCCTCAGTTTGACGAGAGGTTAAAGTAATGGACTCACCTCGAACGATGTTGGTAGTACGCGATACCGAACACGACTAAAATGACGGCTACGAGGCAGAAGAATACTGGAATTACTATGACGGACAACTGCGCGTGCACGGATACTGGAAACATAAAGCAACCCGGTTAGCACAAGATTATAACATCAGGCTTGTATTCCCAGAAGAGTAGAACAGGTCTACTAAACCCACATTGCACCAGTTAGCGTAAAATGGAGCCTTCTTCTTCAGACTCTTACTAGGACTAGGGAAAATGTTATTGGGTTTTGCCAATAGGATGGCAAAACCCAATAACATTTTCCTAATCGGGGGATCGGACCATGCAAAGTGCAGCAATCGCACAATTGACCGATACACAAAAGCTGCAGAACCGGTTAGAATCTTTAAATTCGCATGTTAATTTAATCATTCTAACCGGTTCGGACTATCTTGAAGCAGAGGGCACTGAGTGACCTTGAATATGGTTTGGGTAAACATTGAAGCATCTCGTAGTCGTTACAAATCACGAGCGCGCGGATTTGAACTTTATGTCATTGTTTTGATGAAATTGCAGCGATGGGCGCGCGCTCGAAAAATGAAAGAAATATGAAATAAAAAGCAAATTAAATGCTGCGTAAAGTTGTGCGCACAAGTTCCATACTTTTATTATTAAAGTATGTTTCTAGGACGCCACCACTATCGTTTCTTAGGACACCTTCTGTCATCTTCTATACTATTCTAAATTTCGAACCTATATAAACAAACACCTGGGCAAAGGGATTTTTTGCGCTAGTGATGTCCAATCGATCAATATCAATCTGCCTAGCCATTTCCTATGTTGGGGTCCGCTTCCAGTCTAACCGGATAGAACTGAACACCAGTATTTTACATGGAGCGACTTCTCGGTCTTCTGATTACTCGTAACGAACACGAATTGTAAGTATAGCTGTCAATGTGTCCAATATCTTTTTATTTCCATTCTCTGCTATGCCATGGCTTTTATATGTCATTCTGTGCTACTGATCCAATATAGTAATCGATATTAAAATTCAATATGAATAATATTCGATTCGACATTAAAATCAATTCGTCTTACCTTTATAAATATTAATCGTAGCCATAGCAACATTCTTTCCAATTTCATTCTCAATGACTACAACCACCGTATGCTGGTCGCTATCTGAGAAGTAATGGACGAGTGGGAACGAGGTGGCGATAGTCGATATTTTAGTCGAACATGTTTCATTGCCAGTTATGTTGTACTGGCCTAGTTTGTACTGTATGCAGTAGGAAAAGGGCGCTGATCCTGTGTACTTGACATTAAGATTTAGTAAGTCCCCATGTTGCAGCCAGTTTAGACCAGTGATGTTAATTGCTGATATCGGTTCTGAAAATGAGAATAATATTGCGTTATTACGATAGACAAGCTGCTACCAGCGGCTTGGCTTCCGTGGACCTTAATTATTGTTCTTAAATAAAAGTAGCTTATGTTACTCCTTATAACATCAGTAATATGCTAGTGAAAATCCCGTCAAAATCGGTCCAGCAGTTTGGGATATCAGCCGAAAGTTTTTTTTTTAATTTAAATTGTTTTTTTTATAAATATATAATATATTATACTTTACAATAGCGATGGCAGTTTTCTAATAGCGATATCTCCCAGACAACGGCTGGATAGACAGACAATAAGTTAACTACGTATTGATTAGGGATAGATAATGTGGTATAAAATTAGGGAGAGCCTTGTATAAATTTCGGAATGGGCCGGCTCTAGACTTCGATGTCTTCGCCTGATGTAAAGCGATGGATGAGGTTTACGATGCAACGAGCGTGCCCAAATGTCTGTTCACTCTTGCTTTGAAGGCCTGACGAGTTATAGGTGGCAGGGAACACCAACGATATCAGTAGGTATTATACTACAACAGCAAAAAAAAAGAACAGTAATTGAACTATTTTATCATCTTTAGATTAGATTTACCATAGACATCCTATAATTCAATAAAAAGGTTACGTCAAATAAAACAATGACAGGATAACATTATACGCTCCTGTTAGGCAAAACAGCGTGTTGTTCTGTAGAAAACTTCAATTAATTTCCTGATAGGTGAACTAATGCGCATTTAAATACAGGTATAGGTAATTTGCAGTTTTTTTTTTTTGCTGCATCTAATATTTGGTCATCAACTCCTAAATATTATTCTTAACGTTTGTATGATAATATTATTAAAATAGGTATCTGTTACTTAATCTAATCGTGACGTCATGGCGAAGTTTCCACAACGGTACAGGGCAGCGGCATGGGGTTATGCTATCAGACATAACATGTCAGAAAACTGTTATGGAATAGCTGATAACTTTTTTGAACCCGCGACACAACAAGAGTAGGTAATGTTATAAGTTTCAATTGGCCCGTCTGTGGTGACGTAGCTCTTAAACAGATAAACCAATTTCACGTTCTATAATTTGAAAACTAGTTTTATCGGAATTGTTTGTAGCTATGTTTGACGTTAAGCACTTTATTACGAAGTTTTGTATTTTAAAATAATAATATTTCTTCGCAATAACATTCTTTGAATATATTTGAAATTAATTAACATAATTAACATTAGGTTGATGTTCCATATTTCCATAAATCAAGGAAAATAATATTTTATTTATTAGCTATCCTTGCACCATAAAATGTAAATGTTGTACTGAATTAACTTGATTGCGTCGGACTTTGTTGCCTATATAACATATAGGCAACAAAGTATATACTTAGATATTTTAGTGTTTTTTAACTGCCTTCCCCAGGCGTGTCCTATGTATGCATGTACACACTTAGTTTACACCTTCCCATGGGAGAACTTTTTAACTGGGACAATACGGGGAAATTCGAATCCCTTTATGAGCTATGGGGAAACTGTTTTACTATTAGCTCTTTTTTCATGAAAACAATTTTAGCATAATTCGTTTTTTTATCAAGTATAAGTTGTAAAATTGACGATATTTTTTAATGCGTTTCTGCTCTGTTTCATGTAAGAATCATTTCATTAAAATTCTGGACAGTAGAAGATGGCCAAGGGCAAAACAGATGGTCAAAACCATGTCTAGTCCAGTAATTTTAATAAACAGCGTCATTTCAGTATTTTGCCGACGTCATCGCTGTCTATGTACTTTTGTCCAGTTGTTAGGTATAAGTTAAGGGGGCACCGAGCTTTTTATACATAAAAACACGATTTTATAACCCTTGTTTGAAGTAGTAAACATTTAAATTAAAATGTAGGAAAATATATTGTTATTTTTTGGCTTATATACTAGACAGTAGGTATACAAGATGGAAACACGATTTGATAAGTTTGGCTCGATAGAATAAATTCGCAAAGTTATCTCTTAATGAGTATTTTTTTCCTCTCTATCCCTACTTTTTTATATAAAAAAGTAATTTTATATTAGGATACATTAACTTAAATAAAGTTCATAGTAGACTGGAGCGTTTATACGCGATAGTTTTTTATTTAAGGGCAATATGATGAAAATAACAACGAAAAATATTAAAAAAGTGCAAAAGTGTGGTTATTTTCTTTACTCTTTACACGTAAAGAAAAAGACAGAGACAAAGGCAAATGCTCGGTGCACCCTTAACATAACTCACCGCTCAAACATACATAGATACATACCCACTTTATTTTTTATCGGTATCTTATTACAAATATGTTTTAATGATCCTGAGAATATAAAGATAAGAACTATGGAGTTAGTATTTGCTTACCTCTAACAAATACAGTGTGTTGATATCTTCCATAGGTATACCCTTTGCCTATAGGTATTGTGTTTTTGCACGTTGCTGTTTCACCATCAACACCTTTCATAGTGGTTCTATTAGAGATAGCTCGCTTTGACACCTTGTGTGGTGACGTATCAGTAACATTCGTAACATTCTTCGCCGTTGTTGATGTTGGTACTGTTGTTGTTGGGACAGTTGTTGTTGATGGGACCGTTGTTGTTATTGGGATAACGGTTGTTGTGTTGTGTGGTTTAGGCGTAGTTGTAGTAGTTGTTGTAGTCGTTGTGGTCGTAGTTGTTGTTGTTGTAGTCGTCGTAGTCGTGATTGGTGGTAAAGGCTCATTGTTAGCTACAACTATCGCTTCTATCTCATGAGCGCTCATATTATCTTCATAGGTATAGTTAAAAGAGAAGTCAGAAGAAGTGTCTATGTATACGCAGTCTATGAACCAATATGTTACGATTGAGGAGGAGTTCTTTTCCAAGAACTGCAGCTCACTCTCTTCCAGCTTAACAAAGTGGGTGACAACTTTGTTGACTGCCACGAAATTGTTGGGCCTTTTTTCTTCGTTTTGACTTAGTATCATGTCACCGTGTAGTGTATCTGTAAATGGAGAATAAAACTACCGTTATTATGACTTTTGATCATCTAGTCGCTGACAAGAGAAATACTCTCCAATCTTTTCAGGAAAACAGTCACAAATTCTAAGTTATATATATTTTCGCGTATAGTATTTTCATCTTACGAAGCGACGCGCGCTTTGCTTGTGGTAACCAAGTGAATAAACAAGCTGTGAATATGTGCGAGAAGACCCAGTAGCGTCAGCATATAACACACATTCGCACACTCACACGGACAGACAAGATTCCGACTTCGCCTGTGACTCGGAAAGTACCGAGAGCCCCTTCGCTTCCACACACGCTTACAAATACGCTGTGAATACAGCGTATTTGTAACCTTGGTAACCACAAGTAAACCGCGCGCGCTTCGTGAGATACAACTATTGTATCAATTGTATGTGATACTTCTTCTAATAACTACCCTACGCTGATTTCAGCGTAGATTGCGTGCAACTTTAACTATACATTTCTTCCCTCAAAACACTTGAACGTATTATACACATTTATTATGAAACATAATACATTTTTCATGGTTTAATTAACGTAGCATTTACACAGATGTATATGTACAGGCAGGTGTAACTGAACTGTAAGCCGCGACTTATGGTAATGAATATGAAAACGTTAACAATGTGGCATTCGTTTCAGCTGGAAGGAGATTTATGAAGGAGTCATCAGCTATATTTTAAATCTAATAATTATTATTGAGTATGTTTTTCTGTAAGTTATTAATGCTAGTTTTCTGCTCTTATCACATCTACATTATGATGACCCAGACCTCCATTTTTCTGTACAAGATAAGTATGAATTAATTTTCTAACATGTTGACTTATGATCTGTCTTCCGCGACATGGGCTTAAAAACATTGTAACTCACAAAGAGGATTGTGATGCACAATGAACAATCAGTGGTAGGTATATCGTATTCTTCGAAGAAATCAAACTTAAAGACCGTGTCTCGAAAAGGATAATTTCCATCAAACGGCTCGCATTACATCGGATCGAAAAGGATACGAACGGATGCGGCGACAGCCGATCGCGTCCGGAAGGATGTCTAAGCATACGATCGGCTCCGTACCGTCGCTTGCTAACGTATCCGTTTCTGCGCCTAGTCAAATAGTTTCAATCCTACCGTGTTGCAGCCGAAAGGATCCGATCGGATACGACGACAGGCGAAAGGAGCCGACCGCGCGTCGCAGCATACTTTCAGCTAAGATCGCGTTTCGCGGAAGACGCCCGCGGTCAAGCTGCTGTGCGCGGCATAGTAATATAGACTTTAAATACTGTGTACACGATTTAATATCGTTTAAAGATTGTAAAATCAGGTCCGATCCGATGCGATGCAAGCCGTTTGGTGGAAATCATCCTATAAAGTACAAAATGTAGTGAATTTGCTTGAGTTTGAAACCCTAAACAGGCAAAGCAATGACCGACAGTTGGATACGATTAATGACAACTAACAGTACTTATAAGGAAGAGAATCGTTTTACTAAACATTATGGCAATGACAATGGGAAACCCGAACAACACACACCAGCAGAAGGGAAAGAGGACTCAGCAGTCAACAAAGCGAAAAAAAACTAAAACTTGCAAACAATTCTATCGATAGACTTTCAATTACAGCGTAACAACTATCTATCTAGGTTAGACTCAATAAATAAGAATGTGAAACACGTAACATACGAAATTGAGGCAATTCTTTCTCAACTTTGCATTCATAAACGATTATCAGGTACAGTTAACCACACGCCCGTGGTAACTCTTGTACACCGACACCGGGTTATTGCTACGGAATAAAGGCGCTTTCGACGTCAAATTGTGCCCCTGGGCGTGTGGTTGACCGTATAGCAGAGCCGGTGACGGTGCAGGGTTACAGCGTTATTTCTGAAAATCGATATGTTCGATTTTCAGAAATAACGAGATACCAGAGGGTTATCCCAGTTACACACTAATTGGATTGGTTGGGCGGTTTGTGAGGACTACATGATGATCCAATCCGGTTGATACTCGTATGTTGTGGAATAGAATAAAATCCAATGCTTTGTGCGTACATAAATATCACGGCTGTGCAAATGTGGCATGAAGATTTATTAGTATTTCCACTTCTCCTGTAACGGCATTCGTTACCAGGAGACACCTATTAGGCATTCATCGTTTTGAAGTTTGAACTAATTGATGCATATTGCACCAAAAAAATCTATTATACCCGGTCAACGATTGAAAACGAGATTCATGACCTTCAGCAAAATGATTAATGATGCCGATAAACGAATAAATAACACCTCCAGATCTTCCCTCCCCTCTTCCAAACTCGCCTTAAAGTTGAATAACCTCATAACGAAGTTATGACAATAACAAACATCAATTTACATTTTGTTAGTAATTGTACAAAGTGGTCAGATTGCAATTACTCGTCCACACGTCCCACGATACGAATGCGAAAAGACAAAAGGACTATAGCCTTTTAAAATCTCATCTCCATTTAAATATGATACCTAATACACTTACACATTTTACACATTCTGCTGCCTCTCATAGTGATCAGATCCATAGACCCGATGGGCAATTCCCGTATTTTTATTTAAGAATTCGCATTCGCAATCTGTCAGAAATACTATGACCAACATTATTGACAAATTTGACAGATTGCAACTTGAACGTGAACGTTTTTTTTAAGTACGAGAATTGGCCTTCTGATTTTGTATGGGTGGCCCATGCAATTGAATCTATTTGCAAATTAAACTACATAAATATGTGTGAGATATTTACACACCTTATTACAAGTGCAGCTAGAACCCTCACCACTAATCAAGAATCAATATTGACAAGAGTGAGAAGTCGCCGATAAGGAAATAAATACAACATACCTGTTAGATTAAATGCCGTGAAGGCTGTAGCGACAGTCCACCACAGATTTTCAAAGTAATTTCTCTTTACTTCGAGATGGACATTATACTGTCCAGCCTCATAAGTGTCTCGAAAGTACTCCACACTATAATTTACGGATTGATTTGTACTGATGATCTGAAACAGAATTTTCGTGTTTATAAGTATATTGTAGCCGGCATTTTATTCAGCTTAAAACATGAGTTTATATTTATGGCAGCGGGTTGTTTATTAAAACCATTGCGATTGTCATGATCATTGTCAACCAGCTTGAAAAGGTCCACTGTTGAACATAATCCTTAAAATAACCGATACAATGAACGTTCAAAGAAAAAGTTTACATAATGGACTTGGCAGACATAATGTAATCGCAGTTTGTTATTATGAACAGTTTATTATTGTATAGGACGTTGCAGCTGCTGTTACATAAAGCGTTCGTCGCTTTTACATGGGCGGGAGAATAGAGAATTTGAAACATAGGTACATTCTATTCCAATACTTGGTTCCAGTTGATGTTGATTTTGCCTTAAATACTCACTTCATTTTTTTTTTGAAGTTACAACTCAAACTAAACTCTATGTTGCAGGATACAAAGCTATTTTTACAAATATGCATATTTGTTTATATTTTTAACTTCCAAAAAGGAGGAGGTTCTATGTTCGTAGCGTGTATGTTTTTTTTTTAACCCCCACGGAAACTGAGGGGTGATATAAGTTTAACGTGTTTAATCTGTGTATCTGTCTGTTCCATCGTAGCTCCCAAACGGCTGAATCGATATTGATTATTATTTTTTTGTTTGACCTTGACACCTTCTTGATCGAGAGTGTTCTTAGTTATAATTCAAGAAAATCGTTTCAGCCGTTTGAAGATTATGAGCTCTTTTTTAGCCGATGAATGGATGTGCGCATCTTCCACAGGTCTGATCGATTCGAAATTTAGTATTCTGTTACTTCAATGGATTCAGAAGATACATATACATAGAACATAGTAACCTTGACCTGATACTGCAGCATCAGGTGTTTTTTTTCTTTTTAGGAGTCTTTGTTTGTGTCGGGGGTGTTTTAATTTTTTAATTTTAACTTGTTATTTATGTCCATCGACATTGTCGTCAATTGTACTTTTTTCATTTGGTAGAAGAAACTGGCGCGGTGGTCCCATATAAATATAACTTTGCTTGGGTAGTTTTTGAGTTAGCTTCAATATTACGTATTTTTCCCACTTAGTCTATGTGGATAATGTTATGATAAGTTCCTGTCACTGTTATTTACATAGCGTATTCGAATTTGTGTGGGGTAGGTATCACAACTAAAGAGTGAAAAATACAAATTAATTACAACAACAAAAAAAACAGACTTAAAAAAAAGACTACAAAGTGAAAAATAACTGTAATTTCCAAAGACCGACTTCCGAATTTAAAGTTATTCGGTTGTTTTTTTAAAAATTTTGGAACTTATTTGCGACTGCAGAATCAAGTTCTTAGCCGGGAATGAGCTGTAACTAATACGCATGAGTACCTATCCCATTGAGCTTTGACATCAATACATGCCAGAGGAATGTTTAATTCACGCTTATCGCAACATGTCGTTGGTCATGCATCACATCTGTTACGATAGCATTGCGCAGATAGCCCCGGTCCTCTCCATGTGCATGCATAATGCAAATTAACAGGTTTATGAGAGTATTTGCAAAATTAAAGGATTATGCAGTTTTATTGACAGCATTTATTTACATAGTTTACGAACGACAGCATTAATTTAAAATTATGTTGGTGGCTGCTATAAAAAAACCGCTTCGCATAGTCAATAGGTATTTATTTGCTACCAACGTGTCACATAAGTTATGCGAATTTGAAAGCTAATATGTATGTTGTGTCCGTAAGTATCTGGGAGACAACCCGATTCAATTAAGACATTGATGCCTTAATTAAGGTTAAAAAAACATTACAGACAGGAATTTAGGATAGTTAAATAGATAATAAGAAATTAGTGCTAAGTAATTATTAGTCACCGATTTATAATATTATCTAACCTAACTTAAAGAAGATGCATTGTGGTGCCCTAGATATGTGCTGAGTCAGAAGGACAGGAAACCTTATGAGCAGCCAGATGAAGTGTAGTCTTAATACGCTATTACGGTAGGTAAGTTAGGCGTTTGTTAACTTAGTAAGTTTATAACTCCCATGGCCTATTTGCCTTGCCTTAGCTTATTGCCTTATTTGGCCCGGCGCCAAAATACAGACTGCTGAAAGGCGCCATACACAATCTCAGTCAGTATCCGTTTTGCCTGATCGGATGGAAATCCGTATCGACACGTAGGAAGATTCGGCTTCAAGGTTTATTCGCTTCCCGGCCTTCGAATTGCGAACGATAAAATAGAAACTATAGGTACTTAACTGACGCGATTCAATGACGCATCCGTAAGGGAGCAATTAGCTAAGCAACGCGTCAAGTCAAGTTATGTGTGGGGTTAGCAATTGTAGCTCCCTAAATAACTCTTCGATTTGTCTTCAATTATCAATGTTAGAAAACTAAAACGCAAAATATTTCGCGGCGACTTTGTCCGCTTGGCGAAGACACTTTTATCTGGGGATCGTAAATAGTCCTGGGATAAAAGTATCCTATATGTTTATCCTAGTCTACCTGTGTGCCAAAATTAGGCCGTTAAAGTGTAATTGAGTAAAAAACACACCAACTTTCATATTAGTAGGATAGGAAACAGGATATCAAGATAACGCGGCGTTTCGACACGTGTCGGAAATTTAACGGAAGGGACTGTTATACCAGGGCAGTGATACATTATCAGACCCAGACAATGTCTAGGCCTAATCAATTATGCCTCAGTTACTCAAATACACAAGACTGTATCAGTGAATTTCCTGCAACTGAGTTGATAGCAAACAAGGCTGTGTGTAGCAACAGTTCAATGACTGTAGTTATACATGTAAAACTAACATTGTATTGTTAAACTGTAGTATAATACTCTCTTGTTTACTATAGAAATCGCGAGGGAATTATGGCTAAATAGTTATATATCTCTTGGTCCAAAATCACAACAAACTACTAGGAGAGAGGAAGCTATCAATCAGTCTTCTCAACTAAATGTAATATTATGAAATTAGTTTTTTTTTCCCGATTACAACACTTATAATTATTACATAATATAGCACTTTCTTGCTATAATGAGGCCTTGTGACGGATAAACCTTTTTGTACTGTGCCTAAAGAATGTTTAGCATGACCTGCACAGATTTTTAGCCTATAGTTGGGCCGTTTTGAACAGAGTTTTTGGGTCATAAACATCAGTAACACAACAATGTCTACTATTACCCACATCACTAGCACTTCATAAATGTTATGTATGGTCTAACTACGGCCAAAATGGCGTAAGTATGACAGCTGAAAATCACATATTATATTGAGAAGAAGAAGTCAATAGGATACTGAGAAGAACCATTAAACAAATTGTTGGTGGGTAAACAGATTACAGAACAAGAGACAAGATGCACAAGCAATTCTCATATCCAATTACTGTTGTGTGAGGCTAAAGAAGTATGACTAACACTATTCCCAAAATAAATTACCAACAGGAAAATATCAGAGCGATACAAACTCTTTTCATATTAAACTTATGTTTTTTCCTAGGGGGAAAATACATAACTTTTAAATGGTAATTTGAATGCATAAATCAGTGGTATGACTTTTCCTTAAAAGTTTATTTAAATCTTTTTTTATGTAATTGACATTAATAGTACTGCAAGCAAGCAAAGAATTGAGTTATTAATTTATTATATAGAAAGAAAGATAATTTATAAGATTTACAATAAATCTTAGAAAACCCCAAATAAATGACAGTAGGTTCCAGAAGACAAAGTTGGTTCAGGTGGTAGAAGACAAGTCTTTAAGACAACAAGTTAAAACATAAGATTTTAATAAAATTTTGTCATGAATGACATTTCATAATAGCAGTTGATTTCCACTGAGTGATAGATAAAATTGATTCATTAATCAAACAAAGCTGATAAAGATTTATAAACTTAATAACATAATTTATCCAATCTAATCTATTGTACCTTTGAAATTTTATTCCTGATTCTGTTCATTCATTAATTACATTGTTTTTAATAGTACAAGAAAACAACTAAAAAAGTATCATATTGTATTTTTAAAAGGAATAAGGGATGATGAATACTGAATTGGTGAGTTAAAAATACAAAATGGTTTCAATATGTACACCACAATAATGCAATATTGTTGTTAATGTAATTCATTATTTTCTTCTTCATAAATTAATAAATATTCTTCATTAATATTAAAATATATTGTGAAATGGAGTGTAAGATAGAGCATACTTTGTTATTCAAACAAAACCTGTTCAATAGGAGACAAATGTTGGAGGTTGCAAAACTAGTAAAAAGTAAACCTAAAGATGCTTACCTCTTGCTTATGTTGTGGAACTCCATTATCAGTAAACACAAATTTAAAGTTTTCTCCGTTGTAACCTGATACAATAGTTGCTGTGAATGTCACATTCGCACCTCTTACTGCGGGCCCATTATCTGATAGGGTCACCTGTATTGCTGACACCCCTACAAAACAGACATACAAGGAGATTTTAAAGATAGCAGATATAAAAGTATATTTCTCAGCCTTAACCACTAATAAAATAAAATAAAAAATCAAAGTACCCGTTTCCAAGACAAATGCCACGATAAATAAAATGAAAGGAGCCATATCGAACGAAACAAATCACCGAATTAATGATCACACAGAGAACATAGCAACTGATGAAAAATCTGTAGAATCTTGTTGAATCATCCGTATTACAATAAGCGAATACAAGTTAAAATTTCGTATCAAATTATAGTTATTATTGAGTAGGTACGTCGTCACAAAAACATGAACGTTTGCGTTTCATTAGCAATTTGACACTGACAGTAACTTCATTTGTCTTGTCACTGTCAGGTCAGTCATTGAGTACCTGAGTTGAGTACCACTCTAATGTTTTCATATAGTGGAAAACCATGTCACTCGACTAAAACGAAATATACGAGCTCGGTACAACGCGAACAGTCCATCCGCAAGTTTTTTCAAGCCTGCCCACTGCGTTAAGCGGGTGCATAGAGCGGGCGCCCGCGCGGCGTGCTGTTTTCTATTATCATCCTTAGAGCAGCGCTGAATGAGGCGGGTCTAACGTTGCACTCGACGCCGAATATATTAATAGAAAACAGCACACCGTGAGGGCGGCCGCTCTGTTCACCTGCATAAAGCGGGTCTGCTGCGCCATGTTTTAATTTTTTTAAACATGAAACATCAAACACGAACCAATCAGGCATCCGCAAATCAATCACGAAGCGATTTCATTGGTTCGTGTTTGATGTTTTTAAAACATTAAAACATGGCGCAGCAGACGCCCCTAGAGCAAAGAGTATAATAATAATATGGGACCCTTAGAGCCTATTTGAGTCCAACCGCAAGTTTTTTGTGAATTTGTAGAAGCATAATAGCCACTCGACTAAAAAAAATGCGAGTTCGTTACAACGCAACGGTCCCAACCGCAAGTTTTTTTTACTTTATTTTGTGAAATATGTTGTGGAAATTGTGGTGGTGAAGCTAAGGTAGGGGGGTGGATACATGTATAGTCGACCTCGTAATTGATCAAAACCGCAGTGGTAGCCCGCGAAATTCATATTTTCTTACATTTATCGTAAGAAAATTTCGTGGCCTACTATACTGCGGATCCACCAATGACAAATGGACACTCAACAATAACCAACATAACAAAAATATTAGTAACATAACATTAGCTTAATAGCTTTATCTCGCAGATATATCAGAATTAAGTCCTGAGTCACTCGAATCCCCATGACATAATGACCCGTTTTTTTATTGATATGGTGAAAAAAACTTATAAACTAAGTGACTACCTGATAAGGGCTTAGGGCCACTGTGGAGAAAGGCAGCAAAGGTCAGGATCAGAATCTAATCGAAGCGAACGAGCGAGTTTGCACCCCGGGGGCCCCACCAGTTAATAAGCATTTTGTGTGGCTGTGGAATTCGCGTCGGTACAAATCTAGCTTTAGTTAGTTATAATCATAGACTAGATTAACTAATTGGAAATGGAAATGCCCATTACCCGTCACTAGTATTTTACTCTATGACTAAAGATTGAAGATTGTGGCAGACTTGTTTTTCATAAAGTTTGCTTAGCAATTTTTCACACACTTTCCCAAGTAAGAAAGTTAGTGATCTCCACGTATTTTTCCTAAACTAATAAATCGAATGCAGAATATGTGTTGAGTGTGAATAGAGTGCGTAAATAGAATAAAAAATGGCTACCGTGTTCGATAGCCCCTTCATTCGACAACGTTTGCATCGTCTGAGGCGTCGTGATTACGATTTTGACGAAGATCAGAGATTCGGTCGATGTGACTGCACGAGCTATTCTTATTTTGTGCTTTCAATGGTGTTATTTTCTGTGGGCACTGTGATTACAGTGTTAGCATTGGGAGACGCCGATGGCTATATTCTCAGCAATTTGGGACACATGTGGCTAGTTGGTCCAATTTTTATATGTTCCGGGATGATGGTTGCTGTGAAAAGTATGCTTTATTTGAGGAGAAAAAGCGTGATACAAATGCTACTACATCAGAGGGCGATTATCAGGGTAAGTTCATAACTTTATCAAGAACACTATCGTTTGTTTGAAACATTTAATGCATTTTTTACGACTTGTAATAATTCATTAGTGTTTATGTTGTCAAACAACAAGTTTAAAAAAAAAAAAAATATTTGTACAAACTTTGATTTTTTTTTTCTTTTTCATGTGTTATTGTTTTACATGATTGAGTTTACTGTTGTTTTTCATATGAATAATAAAATTATAAAAAAAGAAGATATATTTGCCTTCTGAGTGAATTCTTGTGCGATGTGAATGCTTAAACTTAAAAGTATTTATTTAGGATATTTGAATATTCTGAGGCCAATTTTTGCCCTAATAATATTTAATAATAAATAAAAATGTCACAAACAAACTCCTTAACCTTTTTGTGTAAGTGGGGCATGCCTATCATTTGCTATGTACATAACATAACACTACTTACTAGGTCACAACCATACATTTGATTAACATAATTAGAGCTGTGTAAATTTTTTGCATTACCGTTATATTTACATAAGTATTTTATTTTTATATGGATAAATATAAAAACCTAAATGGCTTCTATGTAAGAATGTACTTCTATAGATATTATAAATTACAGTAGCTTTGTCTGTCTGTGTGACCGTGTTGTTCTTCTAAACTCCATAATGGATTTTGGTGCGGCTTTCACCATAATTCAGAGAATTTATTCCGAATGTTTATGTGTAAGTTGTAAAGCCCATGTGAAGCAGGGGTTGGTCGCTAGTAAAACATAAAACTAATTAACTGTTTGCCATTTATAATTCAGTTAATCAATAGCAAATACATCTCACCTTGAACTACTGACTGAACTGTTTGATATGAGATAAAACTAAGAGGCTAATACTTAGGGCTGCCAACCCTACTGTATAATATAGTATCCTGCTATATTAGAGACCTAAATATTATATTTCTTAAGAATAAATATAGTAGGCGAAACAACTATATTTTTATTTCAATACAAAATGGCGAGATGAATAGGGACCAGTCGGTAGGTATTAAAGTATTAATCTTATAAAAGCTGAAACTGGTTTTTCTAGCTGAATTAAAAATAGATATGAGACATAAAAAAACTGTTAATAAAGGTTCTTAGTAGCAAAAATATGCATTTAAAGAATGAAAATGTTGAAAATGGGACCCTATTACTAAGCCTCTGCTGTCTGTCATAAACCATAATAGGTACACAGACGTAAAAATTTAAGGGAACCTTAAAGAAACGTGATTTTTTCGAACCTTAACAATCGCTGTATCTCATAAACCATTATACGTAGACACATGAAACAATGTTCTGAAACCACGTGTGCGAGTCCGACTCGCACATGAACTTTTTTTTAATATTTTCGCCATCTTCTATAGTTTACAGGCAACAGCGTGGAAAATACTATATTTGATATAAAAAAAGTTGGCAACCCTACTACTACCTAAGATGGACTGTTTAATTAAAAAACAAGATAATTATGTTTGTTTTGCACGCCCACTAAAGGAGAAAGTGTCAAATACCTCAAATGTAATGATAATGTTTATTTTTTAGGATATGGCTGCAGTCCAAGCTGAACAAGCCTATAGTGGTCAAGTACCTCGCACTGCTTCTAGTGCAACATTACCACCTTCATATGATGCCTTAATAGCAAGTGCAACTGCAAGTAAACCACAACCTTCCAGCTCTGAACCACCTCCACCCACATATGATGAAGCAATGTACCTCATAGATGATGGAAAACTACGAATTGAAAACAAGAATGACGACAGTGCCAAACAAGAAACTAGCAATCAAATGTCTAGTACCAACTTAGATCTTAGTAAACCCTGAAACATGAAAATACTACTTATGAGTACTTGTTTATTACTTAGTTATGTAAGAAAAACTTAATTCTTCCTTTTGTACTTATATTTTTAGATATATAGTCACTTACTATTGATATAGTATTCTCGGACGTGCCTAAAATATTGATTTGTTAGCAATATTGTTATATTATATCTCTTAATGTAAAGGGTATCTGTAGTTTAATAACTAGCTTAAGATAAACTTATGAACTTGTGATGTGTTGACTGCCGCATGCTATGAGCTGATCTCTTTGTCGTAACAGGAGATGATTTTAGATCTGTTTGTATGCACGCACATTATTACTTGTTTGGAACAATAATGACATAAATAGGTTACACTTGACAAAAAAAAAAAGGTATTATGTAAAAAGAAGGCTAAATTTAGTGTTTCAAAGATGTAATTATTGTCACAAATGAGAAAATTAATGTCCATATACATAGTATTATTTCATCATAGCATTCTTGGCAGTCACATATTTTGTGGTTATTCTAGTGTGACAAGGCACTTTTTGTGCCAGTTCTTTCTACTCTAAGGTGTGTCTAATCCAAAAATGCAATTTATTTTCCTTAAAATGCTAATTTTATGAAGATCAAAATAATATAAGGAGCTTACACCCAGTGTAATGAGCTAGGGAGAAAGTTATTCTTGTATTTATCAGCTCCACTATTTTTGCATTATGCATCCTGCAATGTTACTAATTATTAATTGAAGACTGAAGCATTTATATTAGTAATGTTGCCAGGTAACCCATTAAATTTTGATCTGATCTTATGCATAAAAATAATAATACATACACATTTGAAAAAAATACTGCCAAAGATTGTGGGCATTGCATAATATACTTGAAATCTAGCTTTATTGGTTATTTCAAGTACATTTGAATTGTCCAAAACATTTCAGACTAGTAACCATGTAAGAACTAACCACATTCATGGCTAATGTAAAAAAAGACTAAACCTTCTATTCATGTGATACTCAAACATAGTTGCTAGTTTGTAAAATAAATGAAGCATTTTGCAGTATTTACTGAACACAAATATTTACCTTCCATAATTGTCGACTGTGTTGTAGTATTCATACAATAATTTAATAAGGTCATTTATTTCGGTCAGGGCTATTTAAAGTCAGTGCTAAGAAAAAAAGTACTTATAAGACTTAACTGAAGTGATCTTTTGAAGGCCAAACATGGCCTTACTTGTTCTTTGCTGAATGAGTCATGTGCCTTTTTTTCAACAAGTGCTCTTTGCTATTTTTTAGAAGGAGGTTGATTTGGCATAGATAATAGAATAGGAGGAAATTAATTAATGTGAAAATGAAAGATAAGCTAAAAACCCTTTGAATGCTGGGACCAAGACACAATGGAATTTTTATTGTTTCAATGATTGCAGCATACCGAAAGTTAATAAATAACTTATGACTACTAGAATCCAGCCATTGAAGAAGTCCAATTTCAAACCATTTATTTCAAATAAACCCATTACAGGCACTTTTGAATTGTCAAGGGGTTGGTCAGTCATAAGATGAAGCAGTTGCCCATTCCAAAGTGTAGTAGGTTCCTATGGAGAAGAACGGGCAAGAAACTCCATGGAAACAATGTTATTTTTATAGCATTACTGATTGGAAATGAAAACAATTGCAATATGTTTGCTAACTGTATGTTTGATAACAGCACTGGCTGATTTTGTAGTGACGCTTACAGACTGCGCAAATGGTAAGTACTGGTAAAACGCAAACATAAAAACCAGTTTTATGTTGCTGGTCATATGCGTAACAATAAAAGGAGCGCGGCTATAAGTGTTTATATATACTTTATTGTACACCAGAAAATTCGTACTTACAAAAACAATTATAATATTACAAAACATACAATGGGCGGCCTTATCGCTTTCTGCGATCTCTTCCAGGCAACCTAGGAATGGACAGTGATTGCGTGGACATAAAAGTTTATATATCAAATTAGCCTTACATCTACAGTGATAAATACCCTACATGACTATATAAAATCACTTGTGTTTAATTGTATTTCACACATTGAAATATTGTGAAGTATCCAGTTGTAGTTTATAAAATAAGTTGTTATTGAAAGTTGCTTCTTGTGTCCTTAAGACTAGTTTTAGTATAGCTTCAGGGATTTATTTTTTTGTTTTTATCAATAGATACTGATATGTGGGGGAAGTTGGCGATTATTTAACTTCATGTTACAATGCTGTGAGATTAGATTAAACCTCCGTGTATTAAACAGATGAGATCAATGATTGTGCCACCACCAGAATAAATTTTAAGGTAATAATGTTTTCAGGAAATACAAGGAAAATTATAAACTGTGGCTAAATTAATATGTAAGTACTGACAAAATGATATTGATGTTCACTTTGTGATTTTAAAAACAACTGCAAATATTTGTGTACTGATCTCCCTAGAGCTATTAATTATACACTTTTTCAAGTTATTTTTTATTTTATTTCCATGTTCCATTATTTTAATGCTTTTACAAAATTCTGGGTGTAAATAGTATTTAACAATAAACAAAGAATAAAACCCTGTTTGCATTTAGTACTTGCTTTGAGAAAGTATCTGCACTACCTATCATACAACAGTTTTATTACACTAGGGTGGAATGGCATAGTTATTAATGATCATTAGACATTTAAAAAATCATAACCCTTACTTTTGGTTTTGCCATAGTCTGGTAAAAATAAGCAAAGCATAATTCAAACACTTGGTTCCGTACCATAAATAAATAATAAAATACTGTAAAGTTATGTTAGTCTACCAAAGTATTTAGCTCTAAAGCAAACATCTCTCAATTGAGGCCATTGTACAATCATAATATCTGCAAAGAACTGAAGTATTTTTCCCGTCAATGAGAGGGTGCGAACTCTGCATATACTCTCTATGAAAACGATGCGACAATCTAACATAAACAAACATCTCAATACAAAAGCAACAACACAGACGGGAATGCAAGTACCAGGACCATTACAAAATATTACATCAGGTTTAAAATGATAGATTACTGGTAAAGTGCACCAAGTAGCATACAGAGTGCTGATTACTGAAGAAAGATATGACTGTTGCACATTTCTACTTCTGGGTATCCTACTGAGAGTGTATTCAGTATGTTCTTTCTCTGTATCATGAATCTTGACCGCACTGCTAGCATCATTGTCAGCTAAAATATACATCCTCGGCTGATATTTCTTCATATTAATACTCTTCACAAATCTCAATAATTCTGTTGTATGACCTCCAGAGCCAATGCAGAAAACGGTACGCAAAGATTTTGCTCTTGTCAGTTCACATTTACTGGTGAAAATGTCGTATAGCAAGTAAAATACTCGAAGAAGGAATGCTAAGATAATGCATAACAGGAAACCGCCGAAAAATTCAAACGTCGTCATGTTTTCTTAGTGCCTCAATAGCAAGACTTTACAATGAGATTCCTTATTTAATACTATACTGAGTCTATAGAACAATAAAAACAAAACTTTAACCTAAAACTATTTAGGAAATATCAATAATATCAATGTTTGTATAAATACAAAGTTCGGTTGACGTAGTCAGTCAACGTCTGATTACCTGTCAACGTCAAGTCAACACAAAGACCATTATTGGCTACGTTCCGAGTTACGATGTAATCGATTTGAGCGTGCTAATATCCTCGTTCCGAATAAGCGTTAGATAACGACGTCCCGTGAATCGTCATAGATGACGTCATGCTATCTTGCGATAACGCCAACCATGCCTTTTATTGATATCACCGTGAGAGCTGTCAACAACTGACTTCCAAAAAAAACACTACAAAGAGAAAAATAACTTTAATTTCGGATGTCGGTGTCTTTGGTTTTGAATTTTCGTTTTTTGCCACCGACTCCCTACCTACCCCTCACTAATTCGAAGATCACGACCTGCTATGTAAATAACAGGGTACATATTGTGATTAACATGAAACATCAAGCACGAACCAATCAGGCATCCGCAAATCAAACACGAAGCGATTTGATTGGTTCATGTTTGATGTTTGATTTTTTTTAAACATCCAAACATGGCGCAGCAGACCCGGCTTTAGAATATCGAAAGATACAATACCTACGGTTATAATGCCAATGTTCAAAACATCGAAAATTTAAATATCGATTGTATCGAAATATCGAAAATTGTTATACCTAAGCATAAAATGTCTAAGATTCAAATGCCGGGTGATTAAAATATCGAATGAATTAAAATGTCGATAGTCATTATACCTAAGTTCAAAATGTCGATAGTTATTATACCTAAGTTCAAAATGTCAACATTCAATGCACTTAAAACAAAATAACCACGAAGGGGATGGTGGGGTCTTCCAGACCCCGCCATCCCCTTCTAACCTAACCTGTCTGAGTCGGGTTGCCCCCAGTCCCCCAAGTTATTTTGAGAAGTAGTGCTCGCCAGCCGCTGCCGCGGCACCGCTCACTTCGCTCGCTCGGCTCGCGCGCGGTTGGTATACAAATATCAATAATTAGGACATTAGATACTTTGTACTTCGATATTTAGATCTTTCGATGTTACTATTGTAGATAATTAGATTTTATATATATTGGACGTAGGTTTTCTAACCATTCGACAATTTAAACTTTCGATATTTTAATTTTCGATGTTTTGAACATTGGCATTTTAACCGTAGGTATTTTAATTTTCGATATTCTGATATGTACCCAAATAACAGTGTTTGGAATATGTTAACACATCGTCTACATAGGCTAAGTGGGAAAATAAGTATTATTGAAGCTAACTCAAAAAGTACCCAAGCAAAGTTAATAAAATTTATATAGGACCACCTGAAGAGCATACCGTTTAAACAAAAAAATTTTTTTCAAAATCAGTCCAAAATTGACGAAAATATCGACGAACATACATAAAAAAACGCTACGAACGTATAACCTCCTCCTTTTTGGAAGTCGGTTTAAAAATGACAGTTGGCTGTGTTTTGTTTTTTCTTCTTTTGGCTTCGCACGGTTTAGTGCATTTAGCCCATGTCACGTTTGGGTTTGGTTCGAAGAAACAAAGGTAGGGAAACAAAAATAATTAAATTATAACGGAATTTAGGATAGGATGGATAAATAGGATCAGTAAGTTGGCTGTGTTGTTTTGAGTCGCATCTATAAACGAATGTGACTTTTTCGAAATTGTGCTTCTGGGCCCGTCGCTTATGTGGCGCCAAAGAAGTAAAATTTGTGAGCACTTTATAGCGTTCACGAGCGTTTCGAATTTATGACAGCTCTTAGCAGTCATAATCGTATTAACTAAATTGGATCGCAAAATATTGATGTGAGCGCTGTGACTGTGACTGCTGTGAGCGACTATGGCCAGCATAGAATATTTGGGCCTGAACTCGCAATGCGGCCTTAAGGGCGTTTGTGCACTACACGGAGTTTTACCTTCCGGATGTAAACCTAACCTAACTAGCTGATTTCTTTTAATCTTCATACTTAAATTTCCGGATCACGTGATATTTACTTGAAAATCGGACCGTAAAATTCCTTGTAGTGCACAAATGCCCTAACTGTCAACAATGTACGGTACGTTCGAGTCCGATTGTTCAACACAAGTTTTGACTGATGATCTCGATTGGGTCCCTTCCCTAAGTAGTCTGTGGGTGGGTCCCTTACAAAATGTCAAAGTCACAATTTGGCAAACAAATGAATGCAAAATTGCAAACACTTGTATTCAGTTTCAGTGACGGGTGAAAAAGCGAGATTCGCTATTGTATAATTTCGTATTGTTTTCACAAGATAATGTTATTAATTAAAACTATATTTTATACCTGTATTAGCACAGATTTTGTATTGTAACCATTCAAAATGAGGTTCCTAAGTATTTTGGGGTCCAGTGTGTTTCAAATTCTATCGCTTATTTTTGTTTTGGGTTATCTTCTCGGTGTTTTGAATTTATTCTTTAGTGACAAAAATAACTATTGTATAATGACTTATATGTTTGAGTATCCACAGTTCGTGGTTAGTATCAGCTTATTTACGATATAAAATCGCCAAAAACCTCTTACAGTGTTTTAATCATTCATATTTTTAGCGATTATCCGTTCCGGAGAATAAGATTCATCCCCAATATGGGTTGTATGCATATAGCGAAGGAAGATTTACCGAGAGAGCTAGAAAAATGTGGTATGTATTCTTCAAGTTATTCACAGTCAATAATTAGGTAGTTTTCATTGATAAAACAATTTAGAAGATCATAAGAAGAATAGTTTACATGTCTATCTATATATCGCCTTAGGCAGAGGATACAAATGATTATACATGTGATTATTATAAACAATACAAACTGAAACTTTTTACATAATGAAATCAACAGGTTTGATGGAGTCCCAGTGTTGTTTCTGCCTGGGAATTCAGGCAGTCACATGCAAGTTAGATCACTTGCATCTGTAGCTTTAAGGAAGGCTCTTTCAAAGGGTTATCAATATCACTTTGATTTCTTTTCAGGTAAGTCTAGTGTATTTTTTGTTTGGTAAAAGTTTTTGACATGTCTATCTCATCTTTGATGCTTTACTTAAATTATTGTATTTGGTCAAGTGTATCACCATATTAAAGAATTTAAAAAATAACAGTAAAAAGTTTTGGAAATTCTTGTGACTTGGAATCTAATATCATGCCGTTGAACTGAATGCCTTCTAATTCATGAATTCATTCATTTATCATATATTTTGAGAGTACTGTGTGCATTCATGCACATAATGAACAATGATGCATCACTAGAGTTAAGTATAAATATATTTATGAGAAATGAGATTGTTGTTTAATCTAAATAGAAATATATTTTATTTCATACACCCACATGGCTACATATGAAATGTTAGAAGTTAGGTGCATGGTTCTAATTGGGTCTTTCTTGCTAAGGTTGTTATCAAATGATGAGTATGTGCTTGCTTATGTTGTACTTTCCAAAATACAAATTTTATATAGTCTACCTTGATTACTCTTTCAAAGCACGCCTAAATTTTCTAACCAATTTGAATTATTAAAAATAATATTGTCTCTAAAAATCTCTTGCTTGTCCTAATAAATGTTGTCTTTTTAGTCAGTTACAATGAAGAGTTGTCTGGACTATATGGAGGGGTGCTTCAGAGCCAGACTAAGTTTGCAGCAGCCTGCGTTACAAAGATCTTGAGTTTATACAAGAGTAACAAGTTCACAAAAACTGTACCAACATCAGTCTTACTCATTGGTCATTCTATGGTAAGTATTAATACAATATTAAATTATTTAAAATATATAAAAAAACGGTTTATTTATTTATATATAATTATATATATTATGTTTACTTTGTTGTACACAAGAAAACATGACAAAATGTACCAAGGCGGTTTTGTTTTATCAAAGACAGCTTACAAGCTTACACAATGCAAAATAATGATGTAGTAACAATTTTTGTTATCCAAGATTATTTACCTTAACACATTTAATTTATCACTTCATTGTTTATTAGTACCTACATCTTAAGACATTTGTGTTTTATAGAAGTGTCATAAAGAAATGTCTGTTATCTAACTAATCTATTTTTATAGGAATTTTAAATGGGTTTATTATGTTAAAATTGTTATTTTTCTGTGCCTATAAAACTTAAACCTACCCATTTCCTTTTGCCTAGGGAGGACTCATAGCAAAACGACTGTTAGCCTACCCAAGTGTGATAAATATGACTTCAATAGCTATATCATTGGCTGCACCGTTAGAAGCTCCAGTAGTCAATGTAGATGCAGCAATGGATGACTACTACATGTTAATGAACCTCGAATGGGACTTATACATTAATAACAACATGGAAATGAAACAGAAGAAAATCTTGATCAGTTTTGGGAATGGACCTCGCGATGTCTTGATACCCTCTGGTTTAACTGCTTCGAATGATAGCTACATTAATGCTTTGGTATGTATAAAAAATTTAAAGTTTACGTGTCATTTATTTCTTCAGCCTATAAATAGGATTTGATAAGTATTGCTTTGAATATTGTACGCGGTCGGTGATGCGGGTACAATCTTAACTGGTTGAAAGTTGATATTATCAGACGCTCAGAAACTGGGCGGTAATTGCGCGACACTAGTTTTCTTTATTATAGTAATATCTTATTCTATTCCTTGGTCCCTATTTACTCACTTCCAGTTTGCACCTACCATTTTACGATGTCGGCATATCCCCCAGTCTAAAATAAACTCCAAAATTAGTTTATTTTAGTTAATATCGTCTAAGAATATAACATATCTGGTGAAATTTTGGCTGACTATACCTCTGCCCTACCTTTCGGGGAAAACAGGCGTCATTTTATGTCATTTTTTCAGACCACTGCAGTACCAGGTGTTTGGGCATCACCAGACCATGTCTGCATAGCTTGGTGCAAGCAACTAGTGATGGTGATAAATCGATACCTGTTCTCTATCGTGAATCCTAACACAGAACAGATTGTTGAAGACCATCAAGTGTTGAAGTCGCAAGCTAAGCGACATTTTCAGGTAAAATATTTTGCTGTTGGATAAATGATTGTGAATATTTTTAGTACCGTAAATGTCAGCTTTGCCGTATCGATACTATATAATCTAAATGTCCCTTTGACGTCAAATAATTTGGAGGAGCTTTTACGAGTAAATCATCGATGCTTGGGTATCGATATTTTTATAATACTTATAGGAACCAGTATAGATTCTGTTTATTAGATAATATTATATCCTATTTATACGTCATTCTTTCCACTGCCCTTGTAAAATTTCGGTATCAGTAACATTTAACTTGACACTCAGGACTTATCATGTGTAAAGGTAATTGATATTATTACGTATCGCAACATAATATTATTCTTTGATAGTACCTATCATATCTGGGTTGGGTTTATACAGCGTGTTCCTTTTGATATCCCATAAGTCTAGGGTATAAATGAGACCATGTCAAAGACTCAACAGGCATTTATTTTTTTCTTTTTCCTTCTTCATTCTTTCCGACTTTGTCGAATTTATGTAAAACACTCTTATGTGAAATATATAAAAAAACAACATTTACTTATTTCAGACTATTTTTGTCCATAAAATAAGATTATATGACAACGTCTTGGCTTTTTAAATATATGAATAATGGATTTTTGGAACACTTGTTCTAGAACTTTTTGTATTATTTTTAGCTTATAACCTAGTTATGGGACATCAATAGGAACACGTTGTATAATTGTATGGCGTAATCATTCAGTTAATATTTGCAGAGTTGTCTCTGACTACCTCGTTGGTCTATGGTCCGCAAGCGCGAGCGTGAGTTCCTGGGTTCGATTCCCAGGTCAGACAGTGTTATTGGGCATTTTCATCAGGAATTTCTCAGTTACAGCAAAGACATGCTCATTTAATGGCAAAAGGCTTCACATGAGACTTAAATATTACTGGCGAAATATTCACCTCTGCCTACGCCTTAGACGTTATTAATGAATTTTCTTTGATGATTCAATTTTGGTACTGCTTTCAGTCAAATCGTTCGATGATATTAAGTCCGGGTTCACCTCGCACGAATATGAGCATGATTGCTGATGGCTTCTGGTATGAGGATAACCGGAGGATCTATCAAATATCAAGGCCGCAGATTGATAAGTATGTTCTTTTATCTACTAACTTGTATAACGTCTGAACTTTGATAGAGCCCATAACCTATACGTTTGATTCGGCGATCTTTCTCAGAAATTTTCGGTTTACACGAACTCGAACGGATACAACGAATCTAGTAGAAAATAAAACTAAAAATATTACCTAACTTGTTTTACATTGAAAACACATTATAGTCAATATTAATAGCTACCACGAAGAGGAATATTATTAGCTCCTCTGGTATGACGTATGAAAAGTAAAAGATTGCAACATAATAGTGACGACGACGAATAGTTATTGCGAGTTCACTTCTTATTCCCGTATTAGAAAAAATATTTCTATATTCCATGAATATTTTATCATAGTTGCACTGTGCAGTAACGACACCCACAACGCCGGAAATTACAATTACCTATGTTGTAATCATACTGCAATCGTGCACTCTCGTCGTACGGTCTGCATAAAACTACATAATTTGTGGAAGGTTTATTACATAATTCATCAAGGTTTTATGTAAATTGGCTGAAATATGACAATGATTGTTAAAGATGTCGGGAAAAATCATGCCGACTGGGAGCTTTAGTGGCGTGCGCCGCGTAAACCAATAGTTATTATGAAAACAATGAATTACGCAATTAATACATTGTTTACCTGGATTAACACTAAGGGTACTTTTAATACCGGTAGTACGTTCCCGTGGGATATTTTTCGACATCCACGAGGGCGAAGCCGCGGGCAAAATCTAGTGCAAAATAAAACAACAAAGTTGCAACGCCGTTTTCTTCCAATGAACATTCATAACAGTTCTGCATGTCAATGTCGAGTGACATCAGGAATATAATTTGCATAATATTATGTGTTCTGTACTGATAATGATACGTTAATTTGGTCACGCACGGTGCTAGTATTCTGCTTGACTTACTTACAGCTAGTTAACTACGTTTTATTCATTTTTATATAAGAATTTAAAAAAATAGAACAGGATGTAGGACGGGTCATTTACAACCAAATTACCCCATTTGACTTTTATGCAAATTTCAAAAAAAATCGAGTCATTTGACATTTTATATTTTTATTATATACTTACTTACATTTTAGAATATAAAATTTCAATGTAAGTACCTACTTGCAAATGGTTGTCATTGGCATAGGGGTCATGACGGGTCATTTGGTTGCAAATGACCTCTCCTACATCCCCTTAACGGATTGGCGACATATTTATTTATTTTATTTTAAAGATGGCCTACAGACTAACAAACCAATAACATAAAGAAAGTAATATTAAACAATAGCTAATAACAAGCCTCCACATAAAGTTACTGGAAAAATCGATAAAAAGAAATTACAGTAAAGAAAGTACAGTCAAGAAAGTACAGTTTATATAATTAGTTAAGAGAGTAGTAGATAAGTTAACTACCCTTGAAAAAAGACTGCCAAAAGCCGTCTCAAGGTCGCCACACTGGTACAGAACAAGTCGACATCAAGTTCCCCAGGAAGCCTATTGAAACCAATTGCACTTCTTATTGAAAAAGCATTCCGATATAGAACCAATCACTGTATATAGCGCACAACATTATATTTTATAAGAATGTTTCTTGATGTAGGAAAACTACATAAAAATGTGCAGCGTTTTTGCGGTAAATATTGATAAAACCGAATATCGATTCTACGATCGAATTTATTATTAGCCCTATTAACATAACTGGCGAAATATGTGTTTACTATAGGTACACCTCTGCCTAACCCTTCCGGGAATACAGGCGTGATGTTATGTTATGTGTTTATTATTAGCCAATTAATTTTATTGTTATGGTAACCTATTCTCTTGTGGTTCATAATTTGCTAGAAGTTATCGTATTTGAAATATATTCATTCCTTTTGTAAACACGGCCAAATCTTATAAAAATGAATAAATTTTACTAAACTTAAGCTTGCATCCCACAATCATGCATGCCATTGAATGCCACAATGTAGTAAACTTATAGGAAGTGAGGAAATTTTGTACTTTGATTAGTGCTATTTTCTACTAGGTACATTACCCTACTTGTAAATTGAAGTGACCAGTGAAGTGACTGAAAAATAAATCAGCTGTCACATACCTATAGCTCGTGCGAATTAAGCGCGAGGTGCCAAGTCATTTCGGACGGGTAGTATTATACGTGCAGTTTTCTCTTTTCAGGAAAACAAGCGCCGTGTGACGAGGTCTTTACTCATTATAGTTTTTTTATGACGTGTTGCTACAGATCTATGTTTTGGCTAACATCCAGAGATGCAGTAAACGTGTATTTTAAGATTCTATAATGACGTCATTTGAATATTTCCGTACAGTATAATTTACATAGTAGACGCGTTAAGTTTTATAAGAAAAAACCGACCAAGTGCGTATCCGACCAGGAATAATGAAGGGTTCCGTAGTTGGGACTAAAAACAAACAAACTTAACATTGTAGTTCAAAAACATGTTCTCACATAGGTACATTCCAACTGCAAATGTAAGTTTGTACGCACAATATAGACTTCTTATAGGTTTTCCTGTATTCTGTGAATATAGAACGATTCTCCGTATTTTTTTCAAAATGTTGTAAAAAATATTTGATGAAATTTTTGTGAAATAAATTCTCATCCTCACGTTACACCTATGTGTTTGGGTCACAGAAATTCAAAATGTACCTAATTTTAACTAAATTGGTCCAGTAGATTCGGAGCAAATTGGTTGTGACAGACGGACAGACAGACACAGGAGTGATCCTTTGTGGGTTCCGTTTTTTCCTTTGAGTTCGGAACCCTAAAAATGCATGTGGAACAGTGAAAAATAAATTCAGTTTTGAATTTTATAGTTTACGTTCATTCGACCTTGCAGTTATGTTATGGGCTAACTAAGAAATTGCGTACTTCAACTAAACCGTAACAAAGTGGCATTTAAAGTAGAGGAAACTATACAAATGAGACTACTATGTTTGGAAACAAGTGTCAATATTGTTGCACCGTGTACTGCTATTTATTTAAGTAGGTACTACTTTTCATACGGATATTTGCAGAAAAACATTTCCACCATCTGCCATGTATTTTACAATGCAATTTGCTAGATTCATGGGAATAGTATTTCTACGGTCGGCACAAAAGTCGCTCGATAAAACCACAAAAAAAATTAACCTACTTTACCGATAACTATTACCGGGTACTTAAAATTATTTTAATGATCATATTCTAAAAGAATGCTTTTCATAAAAAAACCGTCTGAATTCCTCTTGTTTGCCTAGACTATATAGTATAGACTACCTGGTGTATTATATTAATATTATACTTTACACGTAATATTATTAAATAAGCCGTGTGTTTCCAGGACGACATATCTAATGATCCGGCTGGTCGCGTTCCCACAAAACAGATTCGTGGCCGTTGAAGCGGTCAATGTTAATGATAAGGAGTGGATATTTGGATGCAACGCCAAATATACCTACTTTTCTTATAGATACTGGTAAGTAGGTACTGTTTCTATATATTTTGTTTTACAAAAGAATCTATCGTTCGAACGGCTAGTTTCAGCTTTCAGATTAATTAACTCATAAGATTAAGTATTCAAAAGCACTTTATATGGTTTAATTGAAATTAATGTTTTGACATGCCTTTTGTGAAGCATTACATTACATAGCATAGTACGTAAATATGCACAAACTACATGGATAACTTATTATTTACGAACTACCTAAATATAATTATATTTTGTTAGTTTTAAGATTGCCTAAAAGTGTTTCAACATCCGGACAAACCTATTGAGGTTTTTGTGATGTTTCTATTTTGTTTTATTCATTAAATAATTAATAAACAATAACAAAAAAACTGGATACTGCAAAAACTGTTAGGTACTAGAACTATAAATGGTCAAAAGGATCTCTGAGGAGGTCTATACAGTCGTGATCGCAGTTTTGTTTTTATCCTACAGGATAATGCTATTTTATGTAAATCCGCTCTGAAAGGTATTTAGGTTCTTGATAGAAACCTAATAATTTTAAAGACTTTTAACTTTTTCAATACTCTATACTTAATGCATTCCACAACGTATGTGCTTAGGTGGTAAACATTTGTGTTGAACAATCGTGGACCCTGTCGGGCACAGCAAAATAAATATAGTAGTTAGAGATGAGGACTTATCGTTTATCTTATAAGCTAAGTTCATATTTATTAGTTACTTAGTAAAGAAATCACTGATGATGACTGCTCTTAATACAAGTGTTACGATGACTACCTAATTAATCGAGTAGGTGGTAGACTATCTGGGCTAACCAATGACTTGCATGTCTAGCTATCTAGAAATGACAAAGTACGACCACATTTATCCGTCAATGTCATTTCTGGAACACAAAGATGTATTACTTATTTTGAGGGCAATGACTTGTTTACCGCAGAATTATCGGCCGGTAGGCGATATGATGCGCTAAGTGTTATTGAATGGAGATTTGACATAAATCTTGAAATTAGAGCAAATTATGGATTTATCCATTAGTATTAGGTACCTCATGTTCTGAGAGAGAGGCAATCAATCATTTACATATGCATGCACAGCCATGTTTTATTTGGGTAATATACAAGAAACAATGCAAATTATAGTAATTTACTTTATATAACGTGTACAATAATGTGCTCATAAACGGGGTCTATAATTACGACAAAAATTGTGGGTTAATGCTGTGTACTTATGTATTCAGGTACGCATCTATATAAATAAAAAAAAGTAAAAGAATTCTTTTATTTTAGTAAACACGCAGTATCGTTGGGAGAACTAAGCCGCTGGACGGGCGCTGCCAATGATTTTGGACGACGTAAACTAGCAACGATTAACCTACACAAAATTAAAGAGGAATACCCTGATTGGTCGCACGTCATCGTCAAAGTTTCGCCTACTAGGAAACCGGTGAGTCAGAAAGACAGTATTTTCTTCTTTATTAGATCAGCCATATTTCACAAGTAACTGGAAGAGGTTTGATTGTCAATTTGTTATACCTAGGCGTCGTAATTATGATTGGATTTCCAAGGAGGCTATAGGCCCCGTTCACGGGGCGATGATCCCTACGATATTATTCTAATTTTGGTATCACGTGGCAGTTTCATTCTGCATTTGTTTTTAACCTTTTGTACGGTGGGATGTTGACGTGTCAACTTTTAACGGTAAAATATCGCATAGGACAGCGCCTTGTGGAAGAGGCTTAATCTTCGAAATAAGAGCTTTTGTTATTATGAGTATTGACATAAGTAATCGTATTAATTATACAATTAATAGGTGATAAAAAATTATAGGAATTATCAGTCATTTCATCCGTAATTTTGATGACAGCCGGAATTTCCTTCCACATTAGCTGGTTGTTAAAAAAATTATTGATAAGATCTGTTAAATATGTCGGTGTGGTGTATGGATGACTGGCAGGTAATGCAATTGCACAGCGATAACAAACTAATGAAGATAATAACATGAAATTACGAAGATGTAGATATGTTTATTAAAAAGTTCCTATAGACTTGTTTGTGAATGAAGTGTAGTGCCCGTCGACAACATTGTAGCTTGAATAAACACATGGTTTGCCATTATGTCTGTATGCAAAATGATGTTTATCATTTTCTTGACATTCGTCTCTGACGTCACACATAATCTATTAGTAGCTGAGACCTTCCATCATTTCAGTGAGTAAGGGAAAGGGCATTTATTTTAATCTCCAACGTGTCTAGGTGTGTTGGCCACATTCCAGGATTAAAGTCTTGAATGCTTAATGTAAAATAAAAGTAAAATGCGTATTTATTACAGCAGATTGATGTAAGTGGCTATTAGAAAAACAAGTGATAGTAACAAAATAATTACTTCCTCGTCACGCGGGTATTTGAATGCGTTAGTTGAAAATGCTTGGATTAATTTTGTACTGAGGGGCAATTCCCGTATTTTGAACGTTCCGCATTCGCATCTCATTCGCAATCTGTCAAAAATACAATAAAATAACCAACATTTCTGACAAGATTGACAGATTGCGACTTGAATGTGAACGTTTTTTGAGAAATGCACGACCACGTAGACAAACCACTATCGTCCATTTAGGGCATGATTTGCACAAATGGTTAGGCAGATTCTATTTATACAGGCGCAGCTCCGCTCCTCTCTTCTCCGCTCCGCTCCAGGAGACAGGCAGCCTTATCAGGCATTATAAAGACTTTCTAATAGAACAAAAGACAACCGCGGGCGCTATTGTTCTCTTTTTCAAAGAGCTTAAAACTCACTCATATGTATCAGGCCATAAATAAATATAAAAGGGAACGAGATTATATGTCTACTTTAAACTTAATTGTACCTTATTTTCAGATAGTCCTAAACGTTGACATAAACGATCACGCATCACGACAGATCGAAGTGGACCTACCTTCAGATTTCAGCTTCGGAAAGTTCGTAATTCTGAAAGAGACTGAACAAGACAGTCTGTACTACGAGCTGGTATTGAAAGACTTCAATATATTACATCAGGCTTATCTACTTCATGTAGAACCTACTGCTAGTTGTAAAGCTGCGCAGTATCATGTATCAGCGGAGTTTCATGTACCGTGGGCGCCGAACCATGAGAACTATCATTATTTTACGTGAGTATTTCTTTGAAATGTCGTACTATGCACCGCAGATTAGGCAGCAAGTCTTGATGCTAAGAGGTATAAAACAAATGAATATTGGACTTATTAACAAGACGATAAGATGCATATTTCCGTAAAAGTTTCTCGATGATTTGGACACGCAGCTCTGTGAGGCTTGTGCTTAAACGCTGCGTTTGCCTGAGTTTTAGCGCAGATAATTCTTGAGAGCCTGTAATAGAATAACTAAATATAATAATAGAAAAAAATAATTTTCTAAGTTATGAGACTAGGTCTCAGTCTGGGAAGATTCGTTTTCAGATCAAGATCGATTTTTCGCCCCCGTAAACCCCTATCGCAACTTTCATGGAAATCGTTAGACCCGTTTTCGAGAACGATATTACAAATATTGCTCATTTAAGATAGGATTGAACGTGCGTCGAAGCGTGTTTGACAAGATTTGAGTTATACGTCTATGATACGATATAATCATTGTGTCCGATAAGCAAAATTTAATTATTTATGGATGTCATCATATATTTCATTACGTTAGTCCATTTGAATTAATGACTGCTTGATCTTAATATTTGTATAGGTGACTTGACAAAACATATGTTGTTATTACTGTATGGTTTTCAGGCACATAAAGCAAACACCAATGAAAATGAGATTGTACAGAAGTAACCCTAATATCACAGAAGGCCTTGAGGCTACAGAGCATGTGAAAGTAACTTTATTGTTAGACCCACAGTGTACATACACCATAAGGTAAGTTTTAAAATGTAGGTTAACATAAATTAATATTATATCATATACTTAATATATTATGGTATAAATACTGAGTACTTTACAACTCGTTTTACAAGATCTTTTCATGGTTTTATATTAAGGACGCGTTCGCAAAATTGATAGGTATAGAATCGAATTACTACATTGACACGGCTCACACACACAAGTGTACATACGGTTAGCTGCGGGAATAGTAGTCAAGTGAACTAATTTTGATACTATGGAAGTTTTTTTTTTTTTTCTTATTTCTTTATAATACATAGGTACCTACAAAAAATATTTCGTACCGTTTTTACTAACCTTCGGACTTGATGGAGTGACCTGAAGGTCTACCTCGGTGACTGCTACTGGAGCTCTGGAGTTCTACTTGTCCAGACAAGAAGAACTAGGTGTGCCGAGTTTGGGCTCGTTTTGTAAGTTATGATGAGACCTTACCTCCGGGCTTGATGGAGTGTCCTGAAGGTGTACCTCGGTGACTGCTACTGGAACTCCTCGACAAGTAGAACTAGGTGTGCCGAGTTTGGGCTCGTTTTGTAAGTTATGA
Organism: Eupsilia transversa; assembly: GCA_914767815.1. Classification (NCBI taxonomy): domain Eukaryota; kingdom Metazoa; phylum Arthropoda; class Insecta; order Lepidoptera; family Noctuidae; genus Eupsilia; species Eupsilia transversa. The sequence goes on from OU611880.1 coordinate 9,578,896, forward strand.
TGAGACCCTACCTCCGGGCTTGATGGAGTGACCTGAAGGTGTACCTCGGTGACTGCTACTGGAACTCCTCGATAAGTAGAACTAGGTGTGCCGAGTTTGGGCTCGTTTTGTAAGTTATGATGAGACCTTACCTCCGGGCTTGATGGAGTGACCTGAAGGTGTACCTCGGTGACTGCTACTGGAACTCCTCGATAAGTAGAACTAGGTGTGCCGAGTTTGGGCTCGTTTTATAAGTTATGATGAGACCTTACCTCCGGGCTTGATGGAGTGACCTGAAGGTGTACCTCGGTGACTGCTACTGGAACTCCTCGATAAGTAGAACTAGGTGTGCCGAGTTTGGGCTCGTTTTATAAGTTATGATGAGACCTTACCTCCGGGCTTGATGGAGTGACCTGAAGGTGTACCTCGGTGACTGCTACTGGAACTCCTCGATAAGTAGAACTAGGTGTGCCGAGTTTGGGCTCGTTTTGTAAGTTATGATGAGACCTTACCTCCGGGCTTGATGGAGTGACCTGAAGGTGTACCTCGGTGACTGCTACTGGAACTCCTCGATAAGTAGAACTAGGTGTGCCGAGTTTGGGCTCGTTTTGTAAGTTATGATGAGACCTTACCTCCGGGCTTGATGGAGTGACCTGAAGGTGTACCTCGGTGACTGCTACTGGAACTCCTCGATAAGTAGAACTAGGTGTGCCGAGTTTGGGCTCGTTTTGTAAGTTATGATGAGACCTTACCTCCGGGCTTGATGGATTGACCTGAAGGTGTTTGCCTCGGTGACTGCTACTGGAACTCCTCGATAAGTAGAACTAGGTGTGCCGAGTTTGGGCTCATTTTGTAAGTTATGATGAGACCTTACCTCCGGGCTTGATGGAGTGTCCTGAAGGTGTACCTCGCTGACTGCTACTGGTACTCCTCGACAAGTAGAACTAGGTATGCCGAGTTTGGGCTCGTTTTGTAAGTTACGATGAGACCTTACCTCCGGGCTTGATGGAGTGACCTGAAGGTGTACCTCGGTGACTGCTACTGGAACTCCTCCATAAGTAGAACTAGGTGTGCCGAGTTTGGGCTCGTTTTGTAAGTTATGATGAGACCTTACCTCCGGGTTTGATGGAGTGACCTGAAGGTGTAGGTACCTCGGTGACTTCTATTGGAACTCCTCGACAAGTAGAACAAGGTATGCTGAGATTGGACTCGTTTTGTAAGTTATGATGAGACCTTACCTCCGGACTTGATGGAGTGACCTGGTGGTATACTTTGATGATTATTAAAACAACAAATTACACGTAATCAAATCTTTATTTTCAGAATATTTGTTTGAGTATGTGAAGAATGTGCTCTTAGCTCCATACTTCTCGCCTGTCTTGGGTCAATCAATTCTGGGAGGAGACAATTTTTGTAAAACCTAACTAAATGTTTCCATTTTCTCCTTCCAAAATTGTGGATCATCATAACTTAAAAAACGAACCCAAACTCGGCATACCTAGTTCTACTTATCGAGGAGTTCCAGTAGCAGTCACCAAGGTACACCTTCAGGTCACTCCATCAAGCCCGGAGGTAAGGTCTCATCATAACTTACAAAACGAGTCCAATCTCAGCATACCTAGTTCTACTCTTCGAGGTCTTCCAGTAGCAGTCACCGAGGTACACCTTCAGGTCACTCCATCAAGCCCGGAGGTAAGGTCTCATCATAACTTACAAAATGAGCCCAAACTCGGCACACCTAGTTCTACTTATCGAGGAGTTCCAGTAGCAGTCACCGAGGTACACCTTCAGGTCAATCCATCAAGCCCGGAGGTAAGGTCTCATCATAACTTACAAAACGAGTCCAATCTCAGCATACCTAGTTCTACTCTTCGAGGAGTTCCAGTAGCAGTCACCGAGGTACACCTTCAGGTCACTCCATCAAGCCCGGAGGTAAGGTCTCATCATAACTTACAAAACGAGCCCAAACTCGGCATACCTAGTTCTACTTGTCGAGGAGTTCCAGTAGCAGTCACCGAGGTACACCTTCAGGACACTCCATCAAGCCCGGAGGTAAGGTCTCATCATAACTTACAAAATGAGCCCAAACTCGGCACACCTAGTTCTACTTATCGAGGAGTTCCAGTAGCAGTCACCGAGGTACACCTTCAGGTCACTCCATCAAGCCCGGAGGTAAGGTCTCATCATAACTTACAAAATGAGCCCAAACTCGGCACACCTAGTTCTACTTATCGAGGAGTTCCAGTAGCAGTCACCGAGGTACACCTTCAGGTCAATCCATCAAGCCCGGAGGTAAGGTCTCATCATAACTTACAAAACGAGTCCAATCTCAGCATACCTAGTTCTACTCTTCGAGGAGTTCCAGTAGCAGTCACCGAGGTACACCTTCAGGTCACTCCATCAAGCCCGGAGGTAAGGTCTCATCATAACTTACAAAACGAGCCCAAACTCGGCATACCTAGTTCTACTTGTCGAGGAGTTCCAGTAGCAGTCACCGAGGTACACCTTCAGGACACTCCATCAAGCCCGAAGGTAAGGTCTCATCATAACTTACAAAATGAGCCCAAACTCGGCACACCTAGTTCTACTTATCGAGGAGTTCCAGTAGCAGTCACCGAGGTACACCTTCAGGTCACTCCATCAAGCCCGGAGGTAAGGTCTCATCATAACTTACAAAACGAGCCCAAACTCGGCACACCTAGTTCTACTTGTCGAGGAGTTCCAGTAGCAGTCACCGAGGTACACCTTCAGGTCACTCCATCAAGCCCGGAGGTAAGGTCTCATCATAACTTACAAAACGAGTCCAATCTCAGCATACCTAGTTCTACTCTTCGAGGAGTTCCAGTAGCAGTCACCGAGGTACACCTTCAGGTCACTCCATCAAGCCCGGAGGTAAGGTCTCATCATAACTTACAAAATGAGCCCAAACTCGGCATACCTAGTTCTACTCTTCGAGGAGTTCCAGTAGCAGTCACCGAGGTACACCTTCAGGTCACTCCATCAAGCCCGGAGGTAAGGTCTCATCGTAACTTACAAAACGAGCCCAAACTCGGCACACCTAGTTCTACTTATCGAGGAGTTCCAGTAGCAGTCACCGAGGTACACCTTCAGGTCACTCCATCAAGCCCGGAGGTAAGGTCTCATCGTAACTTACAAAACGAGCCCAAACTCGGCACACCTTGTTCTACTCGCCGAGGAGTTCCAGTAGCAGTCACCTAAATACACCTTCAGGTCACTTCATCAAGTCCCATACGAATAGGCATTTATAAACCGTACTTACTTTTACCGAAATAAAATATTATAATAAAAATCTGTGAATACAAAATTATCTTTCCTTGTCAAAAGTATCAAATATTTTGTGTCTGTACAGCGATCTTTTCCCACACGAGCCGCTGCAAACAGGCAATACAGGGTCCTCTCACCACGGCGGCCGAGCGCGGACTGAGACATTTTTCGAAATGTTTGTGGAATAAATCAAAACAGGGACCAAAAATAAAATAACCCTTAATCGATTGCGTTAAGATTCATCCGTAATAGCAAAATAGGTGAAAAATTATGTTTCGATTTTTATTTTTTTTGCGACTATTTGTGACATTTTTAAACAATTTTTTTTCCAAGGTTTAGAATTGAATATATCTGCCTACTTGTAGTATTTTTAGAAATCCTAAAATATGTTGATTATAGTACAAAAAATGTACCTAAACTCAACCTGGTATCGTTAATTCTGTGGAAAAAGGCAACGAAAAATCGTTTTTTCAATATAAAAACTATAATTTTGAACAAAAATCTTACTATCATTTTGAAGATGAGGAATCAGTCTATATGTGGTAGTTATTAGTTATATTCGATTCGGTTTAGTTTTGTCCCAAAATGTACCGAAAAACAGCATAATTTTGTCCGATTTGCAAACGCGCCCTTAAAAGAAACGTTAATCGTTTATGTTCTACACAAATTATAATAAAATATCGCCCCCAAAACATCATAGAATATTTAGGTAAATTCAAATACTTAGGTAGTTCAAAAACCGTAAATTTTTCGGAAATCATAAATGTCTAAATCACATTTCAGCATATCCACATCGTGGTACCTCCGTCTTGCGCAGATAGCTCGCAACTACAGCCCCGTCCTAGTGCCTTACGCTGCAGCCATCATATTATTAGCGGCAAGAAGCAACATACTACATATGCAAGAACACGGCTCTTGCGTGTCGTTACACAGTGCATTCATGAGTGAGGGGGTCAAGCCGTACTACGCACTCTTGTTCGCAAGGCTCGGCGCTACAGTTTTTCTGTAAGTATATCATAGTTTTGTTAGCTGTAGAAGCAAATTGTGACGTTTACAAGTAACACAGTACACATGCAAGAACACGGCTCTTGCGTGTCGTTACACAGTGCATTCATGAGTGAGGGGGTCAAGCCGTACTACGCACTCTTGTTCGCAAGGCTCGGCGCTACAGTTTTTCTGTAAGTATATCATAGTTTTGTTAGCTGTAGAAGCAAATTGTGACGTTTACAAGTAACACAGTACACATGCAAGAACACGGCTCTTGCGTGTCGTTACACAGTGCATTCATGAGTGAGGGGGTCAAGCCGTACTACGCACTCCAGTTTGGAAGCTGCTATGGTTTTACCGTAATTTAAAAACATAACATTACGCCTGCATTCTGCGAAATGTTTGGCAGAGACATATAGTACACCCACATTTCGACAGTTATGTTAAAATCTCATATTATCCGAGTTAATCTTTTTTTTACAAAAGCCTTTTTTTTTACTTTTTCCGACTCCCTGTGTGTTTACAAAAGGAGACCTCGAAAGCAGTAACGATCGGCAATACGCTAGGCCAAAATATCTACTTGTATTCAGATCCACGATTAATCAATAGCAGATCTATTTATATGTTTAGTTTCCCCATTTTGATACTAAATTACAATTTATTTACTATATAATTACAGGTCCATTCCCGTACTATCGTTTATATTCGAGAACGCGAGCTGGCAGAACCAAGAGCTGCGGTACTTCATAAAGTCTTTGCTGGTGGTGCCCGCGTTCATGACTGCGCTAGGCTTCGCGAACATCATGGCGGCAACCGTGCTTGCAGTCATGGTGTTCTCATCCCAGATTGCGCATAGACTCCTGTTTCGGTATGTATTCATGGTGGTAAAAGAACTATCCATGGTTTAAAGTAAATAATAATAGGTTCTGCGTAAGAACCATTTTTATGCATTGCATGAGAGCATAATCTTAACGTCATACTGCATGGTCTTTTAAATGATCTACCCACGGTTTTTTGAGTAGACTGTGGACACCGCGAATCAGCAAGGGCAACGTAGGATGCCAAGGCGGCACAGGCTGACTGGATGAGGCGGAGAATAGGGTGTTGAGCTGTAACATAGGGCAGGTGTATCTGGTTATACCTGTATGTCTGTCTGTCTGTGGACTTCGATAATAGACTGTGTTGAAGGATGAGGTAGCCGCGATTGTGACTACCACTTTTTTAGGCATGTGTGAGACTCATGTCTCACACATGGCTTCCAAAACTTACACTACGTAAGTTTTGGAAGCCATGTGTGAGATGAATGAATCTAAGTATAATTATAATAATGCCGTGAAAGTGGAAGAAATAATTTCAATGCTTTCCAAAGATCTATACTTTTCAAAGTCATGATCATAGCTCGTACCCTCTCATATAACAAGAAGAAGCCTTTAGGTGCAACTAAATTGCCATCCATCGATGACATCGACTAATGCCGAAGCTATAAGATGGCTTGTGAGCTTGTGAGCTTTGCATTTTAATGAATTTCCGTCAATATTGACTGCTAAATGTGAGGAAATAGAAGCCGAAGCCATACTTCATTGCTGTGTAGATCGGAATAATGACGAACCGCTGAAACTATGATTTATCAAATCGATAAGCAGTATTTTTATAATTTGCACAGCTGTCACATACCGTGCCGCTGTGTTTAATCGACATCGGTCGACTGCAATCTATGTAGTTGCAACTCAGTGGGACTACAACAGGCTATTGTTCACCAAAAAGTTTTATCTTCAGGATAATGTGGCGTGGTGGAGGCGTTCTCGCGGAAAAGGTGGCGTCGGGTCTTCAGAAGGTTCCGATGGTGGTGAGTGCGGGGCTCCTGTGTGCCACGCCGCTGTCGTGTGGAGCCGCCTCGCTCGTTGCCGGCACGGCCTTCTATGCGTTTATGGTGAGTTTATATCGTTACCAGCGGCAATAAAACGAAAAAAAAGGAACACGAGTTGTAACAATCAATTTTGAAGACTAATATTGCAGAGTAACCTCCAAACTAGCCAACTTCAATACCAAATTCCCACAATCCTCATTAACAAAGCAAATGGAAACGTAAACTTAGGTTAGCTTAAGACCAGTCTTATCACCTTGCCAAAGATTCCCTTTTTGCTAGTGACCTATATCCAGAAGAGCAAGTAATCTTCTGTTCAGTCAGGTCAGTACAAAATGAGCCTGTGATAACATGGAAACATTAAAGTCTGTTCTTAATTACGAGGAGCTCGTGGCTTAGTAATAACAGCCGCACGGGTCGATCCATCAGGTTAAGCTGCGCTTGCCGGGGTTAGTCCGTGGATGGGTGACCATTTTTACATACCCAGACTCCTCCGTGCTTCGGAAAGCACGTTAAGCCGTTGGTCCCGGCTGTCATTCGTGGACTTGACTTTCTTGTCATTCTTTGACAGTCGTTACCATTCGTCAGAAGCCGGAAAGTCTGACAACCAGTCTTACCAAGGAATATCGTATTATCCAGTTACTGGGTTGTGGAGGTCAGATAGGCAGTCGCTCCATGTAAAATACTGGTATTCAGCTGCATCTGGTTAGACTAGAAGCCGACCCCAACATGATTGGGAAAAGGCTAGACAGAATGATGACTTAGTTAAGTTAAAGTTTAATCCTCCTTTTCAGCTCTCCAAAATGTATGAAGAATACCTCGAAGATTATGTATACAAACTAATGGCGAAAGTAGGCTCGAGAATATGCCTAATGTTTAAGAGAAAGAACAAAAATATCAACAATGAGACTGAAACAAGGCTTGTAAAAGCTACAGAATCTACTAGTCAAAATGGGACTCAGGATAAAGCAACTAGTTTGAAGTCAGAAAAGGCTTGTCAAGTAAATGAAAAGCAGGAAGAAAAGCATTTGGATGTCGATGAAGATCTAAGCAGTTTGAATTTCCACATGATGATGTTTTTTTTGTGGCTTACTGTCACTCTAGTCAATATACCCGCGTTGTTGACGTGGGCTAGGAATTTTTCGTAAGTTATATTTTTTGCCTCTAATCTTTATCCATTTAATCCTAGTTAGAAAAATTCCAAAGTGACTATTGATCATCCCTCTGTACAAGCATAAGCATCCTTTTCTGTTCCTTATCCCAACCATGTTGGTTTTGACATCATCAATGTCTCTTAAAATCTCCAGAAAAATATACTCTTGATATTATTTCAGGTACAGCATAGTATTGAAACCTGATACGTCGTATCACGCTGGATTAATGATGTCTGCTTGTTCCATATGTGTGTGGCAGATGAATGGGCCCAGGAAAAATCTGTGAGTATCAATATTATATTATACTACTAGAATTTTAATTAGGGTTTTACTAACCTCTAAAAACGAAAATATTTACATGTGACTAGTTAATCGAATCAAGTAAATGACAAGTAAAAATTTACTTTGGTTATTAATAATAAATATTTTTTTATTTATTTACAGGAGACACTATGAATCCATATCAGCTCTACTGTTTACCATGGCAGTATTCATACTAGTGCTGGGTCCTCTATCATTAACCATCGTCAACTATGGCGTAACATTCATGTTCGCTCTAATAACCCTGCAGCAGGTCTGCGATAAAGAAGATAGTTCAAGTGTAGAAGAAGAAAATACTCATAAACTAGACGATGGCATTGAAAACGAGAAAGACAGTGCAAATAAAGAAAAAGAAACCAGTGAGAAAAGTCACGAAGAAAAGTGTGACGAAAACAGTGATAAAACAAGTGAAAGTTCCGAAATGGAAGACGCTCTTGAAGATTGTAATGTGTGCAGCGAAAGTAGAATATTCAACGTGATGAAGCGACTTAGAGATAAATTGAATTTTACCGAAAATATGTAGTGCAGAATAGCACTGCATTGCGTTTGCAGTGCTATTCGTTATGGCAACATTTTACAAGCATTTGTTGTACACCGCCTATGCATACTGGGACAAGACATTTATCGCTATTTTTTGGGTCCTGATCGTACCATACTACTAGAGAGCTACAATTATTAAAAAGTTTGTCTCAATATGCAGAAGTGCGAGAAAAGTATCAGAAAATATAAAATTGCAAAAATGTTCACCATTTCTAACTAAAGCAAATGTTTTAATGCAAGTTGCATTATATTTTTATATTAATTATTTATTTTAATTATCTATTTCCAGTGAATGACGCTTCGAAATATCTTATTGAACGTAAACTTCTTAAATTATTGTTTATACGACAATTTTTACGAAAAAAATAAAAGAACAAAAACATTTTTTTTAGATAATATTGTGAAGAGGCTGTGCTGCTATACCTCACCGTTTTCCATAAGACACATTTATGTATTTTAACTATTTTAAACTTTATATCCATTGTATCAATATTTCTATATGCCATTGACAGTCAAGTCACAGTCACACATCTTAACAACGCCAACTCGTTCAAAGTTAAGCTTTGAAATATTTATTTTTTATAGAATAGTATAGTAACATTTTTAATGGCCTGAAGTGCACGATGCGTCGGCAGTGCATCTTCCATGCGTCATCAAGTAGGAACTCTCGTTCTAGGGTCGATTTTTCAATCGTCAGATAATTTTTATCTGAGGTACTTGCGTATAAATATGGCGGTTTGACATATTTTCTATACAATAGCTGTCAAAACATCATATATATGCCCTCATATTCCTCAGATAAATGGAAATGTAACTGTACCTATTTGACAAGATATTAGAACTCCTATTTCAAAACTTTACGTTGAGTCGGAGTTGTTATTGTATGCGACTGCCATATTACGTCACTAACACACAATTTCTTCCTATAACATTAAAAATACGTTTTATCTACCTATACTGCACTGGTCTGCACATAGAGGCCTAGTTTATAGGCATAGTCACATTTTATTAAAATATTATATTCATTACTTTCTATTAGAAACTATACCTGAGATTATCGTCTGTGAGCAAATGGTTTTTGTGTAGCTATAGTCTCAAGTTACGAGTGATGTAATAACTTCTTTTAAATGTTAGTGATAGGTACTACAAAGTTTTAATGTAGATGCAAAGGGGTTTCCCACCTTTTATCCTAGGCGCGTAGTACTAGTACGCATAAGAGTTAAAGTAGGGATTCATCTAAAAAAAAAAGATTAGAAAAATCCTGGCAGCAAAGGCTTAAGCCACTAAAAATCTTCTACAATGTGCGTTCTTATAATTTCTAACACCACGATATTATTGTGGACGTGAACGTTCCCGTCTCGTCCAGAAAATAGCAGACTGTTTAAAATTTATTTGTTAAAATGGCTAAATGATAATATTAAGGAATACTTTGAACATAAGTTGTGTTAATAATTTTGCATGCTTTAGTCTTAAGCAAAACATGTATGATCTCATCCTTAACTCATGTAACACCTTTGTATACCATGTTTTATGCAAATAAAAATGCATGGATATATGCACGTATTAACGTTATCGTGGACGGAACTTTAAAACTTCATAAATTTCCATAATAATTATTTTACTTGTCTGTGTTATCGTGATGCCGTGACGTGGATGTCCACCATAATATCGGCACGTTGGAAATTACAAAAGCGCACAACATAAGGTGTAATTTCCTTGCCTTTTTAATGTCATTGAGAAGGCAATACACTAAAATATGATTAATTAATGACCTTTATGAAAAAGGGAGTTTTATTGATCATGCATCGCTTTACCCAGCTAGGTGACTTAGTTTAAAATCCTGTCTGATATATGACTTAGTTAGCAATTTAGTAGCAAGTAGGCTATAATTACTCATTGGCTCTCAACCATGTGCCTTACATATGGCTAGTTATAAAACAGTAGCTGGCTTATTTATTGATATTTACCATATAGATTTGTAATCTAAATAATGCCAGTAATATAACCAAGACATCTTAAATCATAGTTATGAAGTCTTATACAGCATCTTACTGAACCGGAATTTATTGTCACAGTGAGCACCTGATAGTCTTCCATTGTATTACTGTATGTTTTCCAAGGATCTAATTGCTAGCAATAGTCTTGCCAACAGCTTCCAAAAGTCAAATAACAAGAAAAATGCAAGCACAATATTTACTTTTTATTTAGCAATATTAAATTATCTACACCACATTATTTGGTATGAATGAATAAATTGGGCCAAAACCCACTGCATGTGAAGCAATAAAGTGATGGAGTGAGAATAGTTCCATATTTTTTTTATTATGTCTTGAGTTTTTGGCTCAAATATAGTATGTTAGTAAATTATAAAGATATACTAGTCTGAATCTTTGTAGTTAAATTAATCCATATTATTAAGTAAATTCATTATATAAATAGCAGACTCTGATAAAATATTTACTATTTTTGACACTGCATACAATAATTTGTACCGTGTGTACAGAACACATATCTGAAGGTGTTTTCGATTTTGAACACCTCAAATTAAATTATAAAGTGCTATTTGCAACAGGCATATTTTTAACCCACTCTTTCAGTCTCATAAATCATTTTATCATATGGATTTTAGAAAAATGATGTCTCGAAGGTAGTGTTAAAAACACATTTTGTCAAGGTTCATGCAATTTTTAAATTAATTTGTTTCTGATTTACCTGTATATTATTTTTGTGAAATAGATATTGACTGAATTATTTTTAAAGCTAAAATTTCACCTCTGCACATGGTGCGGCAGGTAAATTATGTTTTGTTATCTGATATTATGCAATAAAACCACTATGAACCTTATAAACTATTTTATTTGAGAATAATGAAATACACAACTGTTTGGAATTCACTTCTGATCATGGTGTTGGCTGAATTTGTCAGGAAATGCTCCTATTTCTTCCCCTTTTTGCCTGCTGGTTTCTCTTCATTGTTTCTCGGGTTCTGCCAGTTCAATGGGTTGCGGCGATACATGGGCCACGGAGGAACCGTCAAGATCGCAGCTAGGATGAATCCGGCCCCCAGAATGTACACAGATTGTGAGAACTGTTGAACGATGTAACCCCATACGAAACCAACTATACTGAACAGCGTAATTATGGCTCTGTATAATTTCTCAGCTTTGGCCTGGCCAACATAGTCAATATGGGTGGGTATAGAAGTGAAGAAATCCATATTTATTAATTAAACTTAAAAAAGAGTGAAATCCGATTAGCAAAATAACCACAACAAATTCAATACGTTTTGACAAGACAACGTCAAATGACACGTCATATTAAAAATTTAAAACTTTCTGTCGGTAGACCGGCGAGAATAGAAGTAAAAAGTCTGGCGTAACACTTTGCAAGCATTGACTTGACGTCTTCTTCTTCTACGTACGAAAATAATGTCAAATGCTATGGCTTCAAAATCTTGAGCACCAAATTCACTTCCTTTTCATTTCTTGGTCCTACGTGTCACAAACTGTCATAAAAATTCAAAACGATTGCTTTGTGCTGCCAGTCAGGATAATATAGTTTTTTATTTGTAAAAATAAAGTAACTCAGAATAAACCGTAAATGTTAAAAACTAGAATATCTCCTCATAAATATTTACAAGGCACAATATATAGTGTCATAGCCGAAATGTAAAATTAAAAATAATTCACGAAATTACCACCACAAAAAAAAACTACTAATTTAGTATAACTACACTTTCGTGAAAAATCATCTTGGGAATGATATTCATGGTTCGTTATGAACACCGTTTAGTGGTTATTTAGATAAACAAATCAGTAACGGTCACATCACAACGGAGGATCACTAATAGCACAGCCTCCATGGCTCGATAGTAGCAGAGCCGAAATAAATTTCCCTTTTCAGGTTTTAGTGCAGGCAGAAAGCAGTTTCCTATCTTGTAACAAATTACCTTCTAAATTGTAATTGCTCAAAATGTTTGATTGAGATTGGAATGCATTCTGTACCAATTAAAAGACAATTTTATGAGGGTAGATCGTTCCCATAAAAATATTACTTTTGATAATCACTACTCTTTTCATTAAAAAAGGTAGGTAATCATAACTTGCATAGCAATACCATCTACCACTTTTCCGTCAGTCGATTGTCAACATTCAGAACGATCAGACTCATTAGGTTAATTTTTAGTTAACAACAAAGATAATTAGTTTTATTTTCAAAAAGTACAACAAACAAAATTAAGAAACAAAATGACAACTTTCAAGCAAGTTCCTCTCACATGCGGTGGCCATACTAGACCAGTCGTGCATTTGGATTTTAGTGACGTTACAAAAGATGGGTTTTATTTAATTTCGGCCTGCAAAGGTGAGTTTTGACGACTAATTTGTAATCAGTGTACCCTAGCGCCTTGGCCTATATTTGGGTGGAAGTCTTGCAAGTGTGTTGGTGCGTGTGAGTAGTGCTTTGGCGTGACAGATGTTGGTGACGAGATATATTCGAAAGGCCTTCACTTTTCTTGTTTGTGTGGAGTTGTCCGCTCGGCCGGCGTGCATTCTATGCATGTTGTGACCTTCTCTTTCCGGACATGCAGGAAGTACCTTGAGTATCCGCTCGTATGTTTCCTCAGCTGCTCGCCTTGAGGCTTGAGCTCGTGCTTTTTATTCACGTACCTACCGGCAGCATGACATACAAGTTCCACGCCTTTGTGTGCTTATGAATTGTTGCTGGCAGTAAATTTTGTTCCTATGTTGAATGTTGACATTTCACCCATTGTGGGTCACCTTGTGCTCACTCAAGGTTGGTTAAAGTACTTGACATTAATGTTTACTTTATGGAAGGGCTTGAAATCATGTCAATAAGCTGCTTTCAATATGTGGCTGTATAAGGAAAATAGTCAATATCACTTAATGATAAATAATTGTGCCTTCCTGTCATTGTTCTTCTATGGTTACACAATCTATCATTAGAGTATCTGATAAACTTTTTATCTAGTATTATAGTTTACTATTACACTTGTTTGATTATTTGTTATGACAGTGGTCATAGTATTTTACTTATTGAACAGCTGTAGCACTAATCATTGCCTTGTTTAATAAGGTAGTTTATATTCTAGGTAGGGTGTTTCTGCCATATAATTAACATGTATTTAGTAGTGTGAAAGGCTAACACAATGGTTTGTACAAGATGTGTATATAAAAGGAAAGCCTTGTTTTACTTGACAAGGAAAATTGAAAGATGTTATCATTAGCATACAATGCTATAGAAATATTCATTCAAACTCAAAACTCAACTCAAAGCATTAATTTCAAATAAACCAATTACAGGCACTTTTGAATTGTCAGGGGATTGATCAGTAAGAAAGATGAAGCTAGTTGCCCATTTTAAAGCATAATAGGTTCCTATGGGGGAAGAAACTACTACTACTATAATAAAATGAATATTTAAATCTTCTCTTTTATTTTGGGTTAATTTAAACGTTGTTTGGGTCTTGTTTTCACTTAATTTAATTTTTTGGCTATAGACTACAGATAGTGTAGTAAAAAGAAAAGTATTTCTATTAAACATTATTAATTTCAAATAATTACTCAACACTAGTGTTGAAATATTATAAAAAGTATGGAAAGCTTTCATGACTAAGCAGAATTTCTTATCCAATTCAGTCTTTTCAACCAAAATGTTTTTATGTACAAAGCCCTGTATCAATACAAGCTTTCTTAGCAACACATTGTAATTTTAATGAATTCCTTTTTAGATGGCAAGCCCATGCTACGACAAGGTGAAACAGGTGATTGGATTGGCACGTTTGAAGGTCACAAAGGTGCAGTGTGGGGGGTAGCTTTGACGCAAAATGCTAATCTTGCAGCTAGTGGAGCAGCTGATTTTTCAGGTAAAATAAATATTCAATAGCACTACAAAGTAATGTAATTGGGTGATACTTAACTGTTTCACAAAAATATTAATAAATGGTGACAGAAAGAAAACATTTGTGTATGTTGTGAAATATCTTTCTTTGACATTTTTAATGTTTGAATTAGCATTAAGTAGATGTTAAAAGTAGAATAATTATCATCCTTTATTCATTTAAGTTTTGCAATCTATCAAGCTGACTACAATATTATCTAGTATTTTTTTTAACAATTGGTTATTGTTTTGGGATTGGGTTTATGGGTGTTGGCCTGTTGGGTTTGGGTTTGGTTTCTTTTCTGTATAAATGCTTTGTTTCAACACGATTTACTCTCACAATGGTGCTATTTACTATGGTACTTTGTGCTATTCCAAGTATAAATCTGAAACATGAATGTGACAGATATTATAAATATAAAAACTTATGACTAGCTTCTGCCCGCGACTTCGTCCGCGTGAAATTACGTGTTCCCTCGATCCACCCCGCATCATCTCATCGAATCCCGGGCTAAAATTTCGTTATCGCTTAGCATCCTTTCTGGCTTTTTCATTTTGCTCGGCTTCTAAGGGTCCTAGCGTCATGTTAAATAGCCTATAGCCTTCCTCAAGAATTAGGCAAGCAAATACATAAATAATTTTTAAAATTCAACTGATAGTACTGGTAAAACAAACAAAAATACAAACTTTCAGCTTTATTATTTGTATAAATTCATTATTTCCCAGTTGTGGATCAAGCGAAAATTGCTTCCTGTGGTTCCTTTTATCTAACAATGTTTTGAAATAATGTTACAGCAAAAATATGGGATGCTCGATACGGTGAAGTGGTGCACACATTCGACCACGAACACATAGTGAAGAGCGTAAACTTCAATGCTGACGACACTCAACTACTCACTGCCAGCAATGAGAAACTTATACGAGTATATGACCTCAACAAACCTGAAGCGGGAGGTTAGTTTATTATACTTTTATGTCTGATAAGGAAAGGACAATTACTTCCTCTAGTAGATTCTAATCTGTAAATAAATTATCAATGCATGTTGACCTATTGAGTGAAATAATTAATCTATGTTCTTTATAGTTGAGATCTAACTGTTTTTATATCATTTCGAATTGTTAAATTGTGATTCAAAGTAAATATTTCTGAAAAATAATCAAATATTGTAGTTTAGAGATACGACATAAACATCTCATACACTCATAAACAATTAGTTGAGGAAGCATTAATTAGCATACAAGATGACTCTTATCTCAAATAATCAACATATTTATGCAATCAATTGAGAAGTATCAAATATTTACATTTAGTAAAAGGGTGTAAACCTATTGAATAATTTATTAATTGTTTACGTCTATCGGCTTATACATAATAACAGTGTATGTAATACAGTCATTAGATTTTATGATACACATGTTAAAAGCTTCAATACTTAATTAATTTTTATATGTTTTCACTTTATGAGTCAAAAGGTTAATAGCAAGTCATGGCTGGCCTAAATTAAGTAGAAAATATGTTTATTGTATGTATGTATTCTTCTTTATTTATTTTTAGAAGACTTATAGCCTTTACTCCGACCTTGTCCCACAAGCCTCATCTAAGTTCCCACATACCCAGTCTGCTATCTAATTGCGTAACACATTTTCGTAAACGATTAAGACCAATCTGTTTCATTTTGACAGTTCAACAACATTCATTGAGTTATTTACGTTGTTGAGTAGATATTTTTTTCGATCTTAAGAAGCAATCTTTTAGCAATCTGTTTCAAAACGATTCAGATTGTGATTGATCGCGTATTTCGCAATTAGGGTAATGTTCTTAGCCTGTGTCCTAACCGGTAGCGATTGTCGCGCGAATAAGCGATTACGCGATCGTTTACATGAAATATGTCGTACAACCGCGTCTTGATTGATAGCGCGAGTACGTCATTTTCATATAAACGAGCGCCACGATCGCGTACTCGTACGACAGTCGCTTTCGGTTAGGACACGGCCTTAATTATCATTTTATTGTCCACATAACTACCCATTGATAGATTACAATGTAACACATTTATATGATCATTTCAGCTCTGGAGAAAATAAGCGCGCACTCGAGTAGCATCAGACACGCAGTCTTCCTTCATAACTCACGCATAGTCAGCGTGAGCGATGACCTAACAATGAGAGTCTGGGATCGTACTAGTGGTCAAGTAATGTATTTATTCTACTTAATAAAAATCATAAATTAATTAATTAATACATTCGTTCACTGACACACAACGCACAGCCTAAACTGCTGGGTCTGGGAGCATGATATTGTACATGAGATCCTTATACAGGTTCAAATTAAATTAATTATTATTTCAAAGACGTAAGTTATATGAAAACAATGTATTACGGAATTAATAAATTGTTTACCTGGATTAACACATGGATTTTTCTGTCATTCTTGCGGGCAACGCCGCGGGCAAAAGCTAGTGTATTATAAACGTTTTAAGAACTTCAAAACATCTATTGACTGGAGTGGTCATTCACGGACTTAGCGAATGAAATTCAATCCACTTAAGCCAGCTTAATTCATTGGATTATCGTGGCTCATTCATTCTGATTGTAATTACTGAGTAGTAAGTATGTAATCGAAACTTTCATTTACTTTTCAGGAGGTCCAAAAAGTGGAGTTCCCAACCATACCAAACAGTTTAGAGCTGTCAAGAGATGGCGCTATATTGACAGTAGCTCACGGTAAGATATCCTTACTTAATATTATAAATGAGAATTGTCTGTCTGCCTGATACGTTGTAACGGTGTTACCGCTAAACTGATTTTGATGAAATTTGGTTTAATATAAAAACAGCTTTTACGGTGTTAAAGATACTGCCCAGTGATAGACAGACGGACAGACAGACGGACAGACAAACGGTGAAGGCTTAATCCCGTTGGCTTTGGGTACAGAACCCTATAAAACAACTTTCAAGAAGTGAAATGATGGAGTTTTTACGAAAAAAAAACCGAAATACACGCGGAAGTATTTGCGGTGATAGAACTAGTCTAAAGGTGGATTTAGACCAAACGAGCGAATGCACATTCGATCGCCACATCTCTAAATTCTCTTTGTGTAAACAAGGACAGAACATTCCTTCGTTGGTCTCTCCCTACTAAAATGTCTAGAATATCAACAATAGAATGCTTTAGCTCTTGTTCTGCTTCTATGTTCGTTTGGTCTAAACCCACCTTAATATAATTCTATGACGTCAAAGTATATTGTGACATGTTATGTGGAGCGATTACGTTTGACCTTAGTACGAATTTACATTTTAATTCAAGAGCAGAACAAGATCAAGTTACGCATTAAAACATACCACACCTGTCGTACTTACTTAAATACAGCCTTAGGCATTCCTCGTACAATAATAAGCAATACCTGATAAACTAGCGTACTTTTTTTTAAAGTTTTAATTGAAAGACCAAAGTTTTAATTGAGAGAAAACTGGATGACCTGTCACCTTTCCATGGCCGTTTAACGTATCAATAATTGCTCAGAAAATGTTACTTACATGCATAAACTCACACCTTTTTCCAATGGAGGTAGTCTGAAACTACAGAACTCTACTTACTCTACAATTCTATTACATACTCCTTTTGCTTTATTTTATTTTATTTCTACATCTGAGGGTCTATTCCCGTATTTATACGAACGTTCGAATTCTAATCTCAATCTGTCAAAAATACCTCTAATTATATTTAAAAATTGTCGCTGAGATGAGATTGCGACTTGAATTTGAACGTTTTTAGTTACGGGACTTCGCCTTCTGGTCACGCACGCTGTTATTGATGTTAATTATTCATTATTTTTCGTAATTTCAGGTACAAATGTATCATTCTATTCTTCCGACACAATGCGCAAAATGCGCGAATTTCCAGTGCCAACGAAATGTTACTCAGCATCGCTCGCACCTAGCCGGGCCACTTTTGTGTGCGGCGGTGAAGACTTGAAAGTCTATAAATTTGATTATAATACGGGAACAGAACTCGGTAAGCTACTTGTGTACTCCTTACTTTAAAAACATGTACATACTCTAGTTGGCCTGGAGTCTGATTGTCCTTTTCCATTTCTTGTTGTTTTGTTTCACTATCAAAGATTTAAACCCTTATGGTAGCCTACCATTACCGTTTAGATTACGACACTTTTGTCATGAATTCTCTACATTGACCAATACCATACTATATGCCACATTATACATGTTTGCTCGATCTTGCATGCCGCCGGATCGCATGATCCCTACCAGTGATAAAAAAATATTTTATTTGGGACACGCACAGGAAATAAATATATAAAACAAACATTAAAACTAACAAATTATATAAAACAAGTAATAAAAAATAAATCAAAGGGCAAAGAAAACCTATGCGAGGCCAAAGTGGCTCCTATCTCAGCATAACCAACCAACCAGACAACCAGTCAGTTCAGCACATACCAGTATGTACTGAGGACAATGATGATTGGATGCCTCGAAACTGTAGGGTAGCGCGATTTCGAACGCGTTCGAAATGACAGCTCCGTTTCATTACAATGCTATAATTTTATTTTCCCATACCAACATCAAAAACCCACCTTCTCATACACTTCTTACATTCCAGAATCAAACAAAGGCCACTTCGGTCCGGTGCATTGCGTGCGATGGTCTCCGGACGGCGAGCTGTACGCCACCGGCTCGGAGGACGGCACGGTCCGGCTGTGGCAAGCCGTGCCGGGCCGTGTTTACGGTCTGTGGCGGCGCAGCAACGACCACACGCCAGTTGTCAATGGGTTCAAGGAGGTCGCGGCTAACTGATATCACTCGCCTTTCCATGCGGTTAGTACGACAACTTTCAAATACCATATCTTTTTTTTACCTATGTTGGCCGCAAGCGCTAGTTCTGAGCATGACGTTCCGAATTCGATTCCCAAGTCGGGCAAAGTGTTATTGGGTTTTTCCATCATGAATTTCTTAGTTACAGCCCGGAGTCTGGATTTGTGCCCGGTTGATGGTAATAAGCTTGTGGCGGCATATAATGTCTTGCCAAACAAACGTAATTCTTGTTATTTCTTAAGTTCAGTAGTAGTTTAGTTCCCTTATTCATTAAATGATTTGTTTGTTTCAGGATCAAGGAGCAGTGACAGTGCAATCAAAATTGATCACTTGGTGGCATCACTGTGTTGTGGTGTAGTTGTCACCAGGCCATGTGTATAATGAACTTAAGGGGGACTAGCCTGAAAATCAAGACTTTTTAAGTATTCAAGGTAAATTTTAAGAGTTTGTGTTGTTTATTTTTTTGCAACACTAATTTTTTATACTCAGACCTAATGTATTTATTGTAAAAAGGAACTAAATAGACTTGATATGCAACAAAATAAAGTGATTTGTAAATATTTTACGACTTTTGATTTTTATTTGATGAACCCTGACGCGAAAACCCGGATTACTCACCTTTACAAGCTGAAAATATTGAAACTCCTTTGATCACCAAAGAAAACATGTTTTTGTTTTTTTTTTTACGATTTGTTTTATTAGTCTCGAATAGTTTTATATTCAGAATGTAATAGAAACTTTCGATGTTTATTAGCCACTGAAAATTTATCAAGAAAATTATTCTTATTGGGATTCCAAGTTATCTATCCTAAAGTGGATAACTTGAAAGTCCCTTTTTGTATTCTATAAAAACCGACAGCTCACGAGTGCCAGTTTCGGTCGGGCACTTTTTTGCCCGAAACGGAAACTGCAGTCTGGCACTAATTTAAAACAAATGAAACGACATTTTCAATAAAAAATATTTTTGTATTTCATTTTCGTTGTTTAGGTGAGATTTCATAATCATAAAACTAAAAGTATTACAACTACAGAACGTTATGCTTAATTATTCAATATATTACAAAATAATTTACAAGAACCTATAATCCTAGGCACAACTAGGCAGTGAAATTTAATTATTATAGTGAGCTAGACACAAGTATTATAATTATTCGAGACTAACTTTTGGCCTCAGCTTTTCTCCCAAAACAGGGAATCTGATTAAAATAAATATCAGTAGTTATGGTAACATCGATTTTATGGACGGTATTTTGGTTACTCTAGTTATTATTTATTTAATGGACACAACACGTTACCACATTTAAACATAACTGTCGAAATGTGGGTGTACTTAGGTACACCTCTGCCCAACCCTTCGGGCAAAACAGGCGTGATGTTATGTTATTTATTTATAGGTGTCATAAAACATCACTGCGTCTATTTAAAGCTTAAAATGGTCGTATTAATAAATGTTTGTGAAACATAAAAATCTGCTGAATGAAAAAAGACCATAATTTATGAAGAAAATAATAATATCATCTAAATTAGAAATAACTCTTATGATCTAATAAGACAGAGAGAATTCTGGCCACGAGTAGAAATAATAATTATTAGTTAATTAGTATGCAAACTAATATTCCATGAAGATTTTACCTCTCATACGAGTTGTTTACAGTTGTTTACAGTACAAGTCATTAAAAAAAACCATGAAATTCACACATTATTTCCTCAAAATAATATTTTACAATCATCAATATCACTATTTTGAAAAACTACCATTAAATATTGAAAACATAATTAATGGGACTATGTTTAATCTAGAAAGTTATATTTAGAGCAAAACTGCTGAATTTTAGAAAATAGAACTTAATAAAATATACCATTTTCTAATCTACAGCGTTTGTACATTTTTGTTTCATCTCGGGACCTTTACCTTTAGGTCGGCTACAGACGTCCTCTTCGGATTTACCTAGTATCTTAAAATACCTAAACTAAATTCATAACAAAGTATAATAATGAGAGACAATCAGTCAAAGATGTAAATACTTGAATATTTAAAGAATATTGTTGTTGACTATTATTCTTTCAATGTTACTGGTAAAGTTGTGGTAACTCTGTGAAAATTGATTTATTGACCTATGGTAGACACTAATCATGTAGAATGATACGATCGGTCGTACGACTGCTTAATTTTGCGATCGATCGTAGGATTCGCTGTCATGAAGTATATTTTATTGATAAACAAATAAGTTATTCGATTTAAAACTTTCATTTAGGATTGAATGTGCACGTTGTGCATTGAGAATGTTTTTGTATTGGTCAATCTCATTTTCTTAAATTATTAGCTTCACCAAAACCCTTGCTCTGCTAAACGTTACGGTTATCTTGTCAATATAATACAGAGGTACCTATGTATTGTGTTTAGGTACTATTCATATTTTTTATTACCTATTTTTTTTTTTTTGTTTTCGTTTCTGTTGCTACATCAAGCAGCTTTCTTCTCTATTAACAAAATTCACACTTAATTTATTTACATTTTTGTTTCAGTTTTTTATTAAATTGCTACTATAGTTTGACTGAGACCGCTCTGTACCGCGCCTGTTATACGTGCGCGGGTTACGGGTGGCAGTGCAGGCGCTCATTCGTCAACGCCGCTTCCCTCTCTTAAGGCGCCGTACAGTGGTTTCGGTCAAACTATACCTCGAGCAAAACCTTCCTTTTTCATTGACAAAACAACCCCTCACATTCACCAGAGTTGGGCCCCCTATCCCTCTCACTTAGCAACAAAAGGCGACAGGTCGGGGAAGTTGAAGTTGATATGCGGGCGGCGCGGCGCGCGCGCCTGCTGCGCGGCCGGCGCGCTGGCGCCGCACTGCGCCGTGCACACGTCGTCGCGCTGCACCGCCTCGCGCGGCCACTCGCGGTGCAGCTGTGCGCAGTCCGTGATGCGGAGGGATGCGCATTGTGCCTGAAAATTTGAATAATAATAATAATAAATATTTATTCAGAATTAAAATTGGTTAAATATTAAAAAGAAAATCTTAGAACTTACAAAGGTATTGCAATGTTAGATGCCTATACTAGAATATATCTATATTTCAGGCGGCAAGAGCTTATACGGTGTAGTAATTTTAGGGCAATAAAATTATTAACAATATTAAAACGGGTTGGCGATTAAAGACTTATATTAACTAAAAGTCCAGGTTTCCTCGCGATGTTCCATGTTCGCCGATACCCGTAGGTAACGTCCAAGATAAACTCCGAAAGTACATAATGAATTGAAAAATTGATTTTAACACAACCTCGCGCATGAGAGGCGAGGCCTGAACCACTGGGCCATCACTACCATATTATTATAGTAATGTCAACTCACCCCTTCAACAGTACAAATGCATGACGTGCAAGGTGACGGGAAGGCGGACTCTCCAACGGCTACAGATCTGCCGGCGATAAGACATCCCTGCGCTGAACTCTCGCGCCACGCTGATAAATCCAGCTGAGGTAACGATCCGCAAGATACGCGTGGGTTCCTGGAAAGAATGACATACAAATATGAACAGGAAGTTAAGTCAAGACGAGTATAAAAATTTGAATCGAGAGATAAATAGATAATGGCAACTCAAAAATATGAAAATGGCGGTTGCATGTTCAAAACTATGATCTATTCCAATTGTATCTGATGAAAGTTTAAACAAACCCTGTTCAGGTGAAATTCTTACGCAATACGTCACTAAAGGGAATTAGTAAAACATTAATTTATTTACCTACTTAGAAGTCTCAACTTTATAATTATATTTTTTATACTTTTTCCAACAAATAATGTTGATAAAATCATTATAAAATTTCAATTGAAAAATCATCGACGTAAATTGAGATATTAGGTACCTCGAAACGAAACCTCAATTGTCGAATGTAAAACATTTTTAGGGTGATTTAAAATATAGAATTCCAGATATAAGTAGGTATACAAATTATCAAATCAAAGCTCTCCTATTTGTAAGTGGCACTACAAATTGGCATCCACGGATACTTTTTCTGATCCTTTGTTTATATTTCCATCAGTTATTTTTGAAACAGACCATAAGTAAAAATTAAGTTACATGTAGGTACTTACAAGAAGTTGCTAGGCAAGTCAAAAGCTGCCCTCTGTATGTCTCCGGGGTGGTCAAAGTTGTCGCACATCATTTTGGACAGCGTTGTCTTCCTGATCTCTGCCAGCTGTTGTTCGGTGAAACGAGCCGCTGGGTTGTCGTTCTCATACCTGGGAAGATCAAGGATTGTCAATATTGATGTCTGCAAAAAGTCATCCTTACCAGCGAGTGGCTGAAGGACCTCATTCCCGTATTCATGCATGCCAAAGAAACATCTAGTTTCCACCAAATGGTTTCCAAATCCCATAAAATATTTTGGTTTATTTATTACTAGCGACCCGCTCCTGCTTCGGACGGTTTTTACGAATGGACAAAACATCTAGATTTCTTAGATATATGTAACTTAAATAGTAACGTATTATACACATAAGACTTCCGGAATAAATTCTCTAAACGATGGTGAAAACTGCATAAAAATCTGGCTATCTGATGTGACGCAAAAAAATCGTATAAGTTACTAATAAAAAAAAAACTTACCAGAATCTGTCGCACTTTCTTAGCTGTCTGAACTGTATGGCGATGACGCATGCGAAGGTAGGTCCCACTAGACCGCCCTGTAGAGGACGCTCGCTCATACCGCCCGGGAACAGGTCAATGTCGTCCACTGTCGCGTAGATGCGCTTGAACCTGATAATGAGAGGTTACTGTTAAGAGCGTGCATTCTGAAAGTTGGCAGCGTCGCAATTACATGTCAAATAATTCGCTGTTTTGATTAATTATGCAATATTACTATTTTCTTCTATTCAGTGATACAAGAAGTGTTTTTGAATGGAAGTGGCAAAGAGTCTACCGTTACCCTCCCAGGGATGTCTATCCCTGTGGTGGAATAAGTATCGCCCAAAGATGCACCGGTCTCAGCAAAATGGAAAATACTCCTGAAATAATCGGACACTGGTCTTCCCCCACCTTAGAAAATAATGTTTTTTTTTAAAGTATCTTATGTCTTTAGGTTGTGTCTAGCCTCTATACGATGTTTTATATATTTTTATCTACACCCATGCTATAAATCCTCTATAAAAGTTTCTGAAACAGTTAGCTAATTGCCAACATTAAAACACCCAGTGTCATAGTAACCATTATAAATCATCTAAACGAGTGTTATAATGTTGTACTCAATTTTATTATGCAAATCTTTTGCTTGTTCGATCCCTTCCGGTCACCTGCTGACCCCCGCGCCGACATGTGCGACATTTTCCAAAATACGGTCCGTCACGCTTGGAGAGCTACGGGCTATGGTCGTTTAATGTTGGCAATAAGCTAACTGTTTCAGAAACTTTTACAGAGGATTCATATCATGGGTTTAGATAAAGTCTTGTATGCAACTGTACATAATTAGGTATTAAAACACGAATGTGGGTGTGATAACACAAGGCGAAGCCGAGTGTGATAATAGTATCACATGAGTGTTTTAATACCCCTAATTATACAACACTGGCATAAATAACTATTGTAAAACTATAATATTATGGATTTAGAATGTAAATATTATAAGAAATAAGTAGGTACCAGAACGATATGGAAAGTCTCGCAAATTAATTATCAGTTGTGATTATATTCAGTGGCTGAAAAAACATTAAAAACTATTTACATGTTGGCTTTGAACTAGAGTGTGAACTTCTTCAGACTTACCTAGCAATAACTTCATCAGGAATTTCCCTCGCTAAATCTTCGAAGGTGGTCGCTCTCTTCAGGTTGCAAAGCGCCCTATAGTTGTTATAGCTCGGAATGCCGTGGTCTCTGGCTCTTTGCACGTTGAGGGCAATGAGATCGATGCCCGAGAAGGGAATGCGACGGTCTTCAAACAGATGGTTGGTGACTTCGCCGGTGATGAACTGGTCGAGGGTTTCCATGGGGGTGGAGGCGAGACCACGCATGAGTTCGTCTACCATTGGTGGGTGCTGGAAATAAAATTATTTAGCTTAGTTTATAACTAAACTAGTTGTTGTTATTACTGAAGGATTATACAGGATCAACGTATATTAACTGGTGGAACTTCACGGACGTAGTGGGTATCTTCATGCTTCCGCGCAAATATAACACTAGGGCCGAAAATTTACAGAATAGATGAATGATGCGTTAGCGAAGTGCATATATATTTCTTTTCTATTTTAACCAGGTGTCCTTTTAAAAAAATCAGGATCTCATTTTGGATTCCATTGGGGTAGGTATATCAAACATTTAAAATGTCGGTAGAAAAAAACAGAAGTGTTACTTACAGACATGAACATATCGGGCCTAAAGAATCCGTCTCTGAGCAGGATCGGGGGCTCGACGGGCTGGAAGCTGGGCGACAGACGCGGGAGATGAGGACGTAAAAGAGAGTGGCCGAAACGGAAGGAAGCGGCCGCGAACTCGGTGACAATAGCGGGGTTGCAGGTAGGAGAGTACTCTTTGTAGTAGCCTGGAAGAGAGGATAAATTAGTATAGGTAGGTTCATAGGTATTGGCATTTTAATTTATCTACTTTTGTTAACTGGGGCTAAAATTACTGTCTGACAGAGATAAAACGAATTCTAAAAAAGCGATTCAAAATAGTTAAAACTTAGGTTTTCGGCTAAAAATACAAATTAGGCCTAATTATCGTTTAAAACAAAAATTCATTTTTGGTTTGCCTCTATATACAGCTTATCTCTTATCTACGGAATTTGGTGTACTACTTAAATTGGACTTTCAACTTTTTTAAAAATAATATTTTAAAATTGTTGTATCGGGTTTGGTTCTTGATGTATGTAAGATTTATTTAATATCTTTAACGAAGTCGCCCCACAATTGAGAAGTAATCCCGGTATTGACGAGACAGAAAATATATAAATCACAGTTACCTGAAGGCAATAGCTTTAATCCATATAAGTTAACAGCATTCCAGGACAGCAGCCTCGGCAGGAACTCATTATAGATGATATGCGTGAAGGTAGCGGCGACGATGCGGCGCGTGTGCTCGAACAGCTGGTCGGCGTCCCAGTGCGGGTTCACGCCGCGCAGACCTTCCACGATGCGGTTGTGTTCGCGGAGGAAGATCGTGTGGATGGCGGTCAGGCCTGGCTGTTCTGACGCTCGGCCGTCGCCTGGGAGGAAACATGGGGGTTTTAAGACATGATATAATTTTAAGGTTTAGTTGTGATATAGTGATCTCTCTCTCTGTTTGGATCGCTTAGGAGAGCTAGTACTCTACTTGTCACATCTTCTGCGAGGTATTAAATAGCATATCAATTTTGTATTTTTGTTACGAAGATCATACGAATTTTTTGTTGGGGTTCAAATTTCATTATAACCCGCTGGTCAATAATGTGATTTACATTATTGACCAGCGGGTTATAATGAAATTTAGTACAATATCATTTCCCGGCTAGACCCTTGAACCAATAACATTGGACTTGTCTGAACATTAACCTAGGCCAATTTTTTTGTTCTAATCAATTCCCCACTGCCTGATGTTAGTCAAAGTAATTTCTTTGCCAGAAATAAGGTACATAGGGTATTCATACATTACTAATAGGTCTACATGTTTCACCATCAATTGGTATACAAGTATTAATACATTGGTTGATATGTTAGTCTAATTCAGTAAACCAACTCACCGGCAATAAAACAGAATCCACTCGGCGCCTTGCACTCTGGATGGCTATCACTCCTCGGCAACAGTTCTCTTCCGTTGATAGGGTTGCTGGTAGCATTCAGTCTTCCGTTGAAACCGCGCAGTTTGCGAACGATGCAAGGGTTCTCGCCGTAGATGACTGAGGCGTCGATGAAGGCTGTGTTCTGGTTTACTTGTTCACGGGGTCCTGAAATTAATTGAATCTTGAGATTTTAGTGTATTGAAGTTTGAAGTTGATCTGGTTGGATGAAAGTTGGACTTATAGTAAAACTAAAGATTTGTAGGTATGATGTTGTATAATTCCATGATATTGGTATCAGGTATCGCAGTCATTTGACTAGAAAGTTACAAATAATTCCAGAGCTGTTTAGAACCAACTTCAAAACAGGAGGACGGTTTCTCCGTTATTATTTGACCAATTTACGTGTTTTATTTTCCATTTTGCAATTAATATTTTTCTTCTTTGTATTCGCTTTTCTTACAGGTTTATGTTGCAGTCGGTGCTTATTTAAAATAATTTTAAACTAATATTTCTAATGATTAAATCTGCGCAAAAATGTAAAGCACAAAATTATCGTTTTATCATTTTCTAGAGTCAACTTACCAAGTTGCTGTTGTCCAGGCAAACTCCTCATGAATGGGAAGCAGAGCCTCTCTCCTGACGTAACATTCACTTCTGGGTAGTAGTGGTCGCCGCGCGGTACCGGGAACGGGTTGCACTCCGGGTGTACCGTGCGCGGCGAGTCGCACGAGCGACAGTCCGGGATCGACTCGTGGAAACCTGAGGGGAATGAGAAAAATAAGTAATGGTGAAATGATAAACATGTTGCAGAAGAACAAAGTAAAAAATATTAAAAAGAAAACCTGTTTTCTAGACAGGTAGACACAAAGTTTATCACGTAATTAACCACCCTACTAAACTGACCTGAAGGCAAAAACAAGCCTATGGAAACATTTTCTTCACAATTTTGTTATGAAATGAGTGTGTAGTAAATTATGACTCATTAGTCTTAATTTCGTTTATTTGTTAGTGGCGTGTTCATAATCATCATCATTTTAACCGAAAACGTCCATTGCTGGACATAGCAGCCCATAAAATACAATAGACGTAGGTATATTTAGTAAACTATTCCGCTAGCCGCTTAGTAAAGCGGAATAGTTTACTAAATATATCTACGTCTAATGGATTTCCGCCAAGTCACGCCTGAATCAATTAACTATAGCAGCCCATCCCCCCCAAGCGTCGCCGTATCGACCGACAGTAGTGTGTTAATATTGTTTACCTTTGTGAATGGGCGTCATAGTAAGCTCGTGGTCCAAGAACTGCGCGAACTGCATCGTCATGAGCGTGTACCGCGTGTGCAGGTTGGAGATGTCCGGGTGGATCACTGTGGACACCACGCGCGGGGACGGCAGCGGCGTGCCCGTCACTGAGTTGATGCGCGGACGACTCACACCTGGAAAATATAAGCTTAGTTGTATTGAAAGAAAAGTAATTTAGCTTTGGCTAACCAAATGGGATTATTTACTTTTACCTATTTCTATAGTACTTTGTAATACGTACATTATTTTTAAGATTTATACTGTTTTCACCAATGTTTATTTTTGAATAAATATTTATTTATATTACTTTGCAAATCAATTGGAACTACGCTCGGCGCACATGGGATAACTCTTGGCGCCCCAATGGGACTTTTTTTGGAGCCCAATTGAGACTCTTTTGGCGCCCAAATGGGACTACTTTTGGCATGTGACCTAGTTGTGTTGATATTGAGTGGACCAAGTGCTGTGAGCAGGGTTTGGGTAGTCTCAACAGTGTCAAGGTCTCGGGACACGAGGCAACCCACAATCAAAGTTCCGGAACTTCGAGACATGAGACGTTCCGGGACCCCAACACTAGTTGTGATCATGATAAGGCTATTCGTACTTCATATTTTTAAAATGTGAAGTACGAATACCTCTTTTGTCAACAGAAGTAGAAATATGTCTAAGAGGTATTTTCAATCAAACTCACCATCTTCATAAACAGGAGGCAGCAACCTGGCGAAGGTCGTCAAACCCTTGCCCAAGTTAGGATTCCTCAAGTTGTTACAATATCCAGTGTAAGTCCTGAAGGGGTTGTCAGGTTCACATGCTCCTTTGTCGTCGCACTGAGGTTCGATGATGGGACCTGACTGGTCGTTGCCGAGGAAACCGCTGATGTCTACCGATTGTAAAGAGTCTACAAAGTCTGAGGTACCGAAACCGAGGGAGTCGTCGAAGACCTGACGTTTGCGACGGTGTCTGGAAAACGAGAATATTGTTAGTATTAAGACAAGATTTTTTTATAGCCTGTTCTAAAAGTATCTGATGAAAATAAACAAAACCCTGTTCAGCATTTAGAAGAAAGTTTTACATTTATCCGTATTAAAAACAGGGTTCGCGAAAATCCGTATATTTTATATAATTAAATACGATATACATAATATATCAAATATCTATCGGAAATAAGATCCATAATATATATATCCGATATATATCAAAATTATATACATTATGTTACACCTAAAACCCGAAGTGCGGCTATACTTAGTTTTAGCCGGCTACAACTAGGTGCAGCCGGTAGCACTTGTAATTGAAATCTAGGGTATAAAAATAATTAATCTCAATTGTCAAATGAAAAACTTCTTCAAGGTCATTTAAAATTAGAATTTCAGGTTGAATAATCAAACCATGTACTCAACTTGTAACTGGCACTATGAATTGGCATCAACGGGTACCTACGTTTTCTGATTAATTACTTTGTTTAATATAATTATTTGTTAACATTTTCATCAATTACTTTACAGATCAGAGTATTGTACCGTAATTCAATTTATAATGGATGGACAAATGCACAGATGGACACAAGATTAAATCTAGTTTCTGCCTTATTAATTTTATGCTCACCCGCTATTGATAGTGTTAATAAGCTCGTTGGTGGCGAATTCTAAGAAGAGAGAAGTGTTGGCGAGTTTCAGAGCATATTTGTTGGCTTTTGAGAACGATGCCGCTGTGCCAACTGGAGACTTCGGGTCAGCTCCACCACCTGCAAAACAAATACCATATCTATGTCAAGGAAAATTCACTTTTTTTTCACAGAAAAAAAAAACACAATTTAACATTTTTAGGCTATGCCGTACAGAAGATGAGAAAGTCATATTCACGTTTCTCTTAGCATTATCAAGTCACATAAGATTGTCACATATTGGTTGTTTTTGGTTGACCGTAATAACAGATTTGACATTTGTGATTGAACAACAAATTAAGATGAGTATAGACTAGAGCATTTCCTTGTAACAGACCATTGATCATTCGTCGTTTTAAAATTTTATCGAACCGCACTTGACGAACATGACGATTGATATTTTGTTACACCCTGATTTTAAAAACCAACGAGCGTATTTTATCGTGCAAAAGCACGACCGCGGGCGACGTGTCGTGAGGTGCGCGGGCCGAGGGCAGATCGTTACAATGAACGCAAGGTAGAAATAAATGTTACAGGGAAATGCTCACTCGACGTAATGCGTCGGAGTTCGGACATTCGCAGACATTACATGGAAATGCTTTTAAATTGAGCTTTTGCTTGTATTGTGCCATTCGTAAGAACGTTACATTACATAGAAATAATCCACAAAATGCTGTAGTAGTGTAAGAATTTCAAAAACAGGAGTCTTTTTAATCCTAAGGCCTACTTAACGTTTTTGACATCTACACCGCTTTCATCTTCACAGATGACAGATTAATAACTTACGAGATTCCCACAACATGTACTCGAGTTTCTTCCTGTCTGCCATCTCTTGCTTGGCCTTCTCCAGCGCAGTAGCGAGCATGTCCTGTGACAGTCTCTCCGCAGCCTTGGCGCCGCTCTCATCCCTCCATGCCGAAAGTTCCAGACGGTTGTGTTGCGAGCAGTGTTGGGCTGCATTCCTATAATAAACAGGTTAATTTTATTGGTTTGGATTAACTTTAGGGATGTGACATTGAAACGACCTTGAGATTTTAATAAATTGGAAATTGATGGTAAAACAAGCGTATAGGAAATAAAGTGATCTAGCTATGGCGTCAGTATGGAAAGCCCTTTCCTTGTCTTTTTATCCGCATAGGTACTGTTTTACGGTGATTAGATTTTTAAATTATTTTGTTTCCTTGGGCTTCACGCGCAGTGAAAGTGTTTTGTTAAGTTTTGTTAATACTTACAAATAGGGATCCTCCCTCACGAAGGCTTTGGGCTGGATGTTGGTCAGAGAATCTTGTGCGGCGCAGAGAGTTCCCGCGAGAGACACTTTTCTGATGGCTCCGAGTTGATCGGGCAAAAGTGATGATGGGGGTAAGTCGTTTTCATACCAGAATCTGTAACGCGAATAATTTTGTTATTGTTAGTAATAGAGTAATAGGAACTTAATCATTGTTTTGTCTTACAATTTTTTTTGTGACCAACTAGAGAAACCATTTTTATTTTTATTTTTATGCATCTGCCAATTTTTTTATCATCATCATAAAAATTAAACACTTTTTGGGCCACGGTTGAAAAAAATATACTTTATAAAAAAAAAAAATTACCTATCACTCTTCTTCAAGTTAGCGAACTGCAGTGCTAAAACGCACGCTATAGTTGATCCGACAACGGCACCAGATGCTGGCTTCTCCAGAGCTCCTCCGATCATAAGCTCCACATCATCGGGACTCCTAGAATTAGAAAAGACATTGTTTAGAACATTAGGCATTTACAGGGAATTCATACGCTTGTGACAGCAAGCGTAGGACCAAATGCAGTCAGACCTCTCTTAGCTAAAATCATGTATACAGTACGCAACTGTTAATATGACTTATCGCATTTTTAGAAAAGGTTTGACTTAGTAGAGCGTCTTCTTTGTCACCCATGATGTTGTGAGTCTGTCAGTCTTTTTGTAAAGCTGTAATAATGCTTGCATACGACCTTTGAATACAATATTCGCCCACCTTTTTTACTCTAACCTTTTTTGAGGTCCAATGTAAAGTTCAGCATCTATTAAGATGTCGTTAGATATGTTGATAGCTCACCTGTACATATCCGCCATCATCTCCTGCTGCTTCCTATCGAATCCCATCTGACTGAGGTCTCCAAAGGACTTGATGGTCGACATAGGCTCGCACATGCGCAGTGCGCGCAGGTATGACGTCACGCCGTGGTCGCGAGACCTGTTCAGGTCCCATTGAGCAGAGGCTGGGAAGTGGGAGACGTGTTGTGCGCTAGTACGTACTAGGTGTTCTAAGGTGGATGTGGTGTTTATCTGGAAATTAAGTTCGCTCAATGATAAAATATGATATAAAAATGGTTTTGCATTAAATAATGTTTTTCTAAAACGCCTTGTCTTTTAAGGATTACTGTTAATTATAGCTGAAAACTGCTAAAAAGGACCTATTTTGAGTGCTCCTGGTAGAAAGAAGCTCAGTCTAGCTGACCCATCACAACAAGTCTACTTAATACTGGATAAGTAACGCCTCTTTGGACAGGGCACTTCAGATAAATCAAAAATCAAGAAGATTTTTCCTATTGCAAAGACCCCAGCATTGAAAAGTTTCAAAGTAATCCAAGTTAACAAAACATAAAATCTAAGTATTTAAATAATAAAATTCAAGTTTCTTACCAGTTTCTCGTTCATCATAGCGTGGAAGATGGGTGCAACGGCGACAAGTTCAGAGTAAACACCGGCGCGGATGGCGCTGGAATATCCACGCCAGAAGCCAAGAGATGTCAACTTCAGCTCTGCTTTAGCCATACCAACCTGAAATATACACATAATGATATTATACTTGGCGGAAAGTGGGGTCTCTGATTTTGTCAGAAAGTAAGTCAAAACCTTCAGTAACAAATAATTTTATTCGTTAGGGACCCATAAGATATTCAAGAATAAATGAGGTAGAGGTAGAAGGCTGGAATTGGGGCTGAGTATCCGGGTGTCCACTGAAGAACAGATTTAAATTAAGTAGGTACCTACGTTAGGGCGTAAGTGCACTACACGGAATTTTACCTTCCGGATGTGAAGTCTCATATCTATATTTCCGGATCACGTGATATTTACTTGAAAATCGGACTGCCGGACCGTAAAATTCCTTGTAGTGCACTAACGCCCTTACACTGATAAACCGTTCGTAATTAATTCTCTAAATGATGGGCAAACCGGCATCAAAAACCGTTATTAACGGCAACGCGAAAACCGACAAAAAATTATATGAATGTAATTTAGAGAAGATATAGTTATAGATGACGTCAAAAGCCTATAGGATCCTCCTTGCTTACCTCTCCCAATAAAACAGGTAAGAACTCGTTATAGGTGATGTGTTGGATGATAGCAGCTACAGCTCGTCTGGACTCCAAGTAAAGTGTGGTGTCATCCCAGAACGGGTTCAAAGTGTAAAGCTCCCCGGCAATACGGTTGTGTTCCGATAGTAAAGTTTTGTATAGGGGTGCTGTGGGAGAGCCGTCTCTGCATCTGGAAGAGAAAGATATATGAATTAAATGGGCCTGGGGACTTGGGCCTGGGGACTTGGGACTGGGGCCGGGGATATGAGACTTGGCTTATAGCACAGCTGTGAGGCAAAAGGATGAGATGAACTTAGCTACACAACATTTCAGCTTTTTCTGTGACTCGTTTTACAATTTGTAACCAGTTAAGTAGATCTTGGTGATTTTAATGTTAGGTATTAACTAAAGCTTAATCCAACGTTGTTATTTCCGATTGGTTAGACCATAAACTGTTACGAACTTCCTCTTCTTATTTACCATGCTAATTTTATTTTACATAAGTGCTTTTTACGACTGCAAAAACCACAATGTCTTAGTGCTCATCTGTTTCCTGACAAGCGGCCTTCCCACAATCACTTCAATCAGCACGTCGCCTCTCGCGTACCCATAATGTCAATAGATGCCAATGCAAATATGTAAAAAGATTGAAATCTCTATGTGGGAATGCAAACCATCTCAAGGTTAGTTTGTCGGCACTATTTGCATACAATCCATTTTATGACGACATCTAGGAATTCTAGCTTTGTTATGTCGGCAGATGCACGCATTTTATTGGAAATATTGAAAGGCACATATTTGATGGTGCTTTAAATTGAAAGCTTTCGAAATTATTTTGCAACTGCCTTCTTTACTCGAAAGGATTCCTTATCGGTATTGTTCCTAAATGATCGAAATAATCAGTTTGTACGACATCGGAGTACGAGCTTACATAACATGTTTTTATTTTATATAATTTTGCATAAAAAACATGGTAGTATGTAGATCTTTATATAGACATGGCTGCGTCGTGGTTGTTTAGTGGCTTACATAATTCGTTAATATTATTATCAAATTCATCTTTGGCTGTCTAAAAATTAGATTTGTAACTTTCTTAATCTGCAGGTGCAGCTGCTGCTGCTACTGTTTTTTTCTTAAATATTGGTGTCACTACATCCTTTTAAGCATGCTGTAGAGTAGGTTATTTAATCAATATCCGAATGTAATCTTTTTTACAGTAACCTTTGTGGTGTACCTACCAATCTCCACAAAAAAGCTGTTGCATGTCGCCAGCCTAGCCAAACCATTTTTTTTACTCGTTTTTGTTGTGCTATTTTCCCACGAAGAATCAAATAGTGCAATAGCGGTTGTACAGTGTTGTACCTATATGCTGTTGTGGCGTACTTAGGAGACTAAAATTCCCATCGTGCATGATATCTGATTGACAGAAACATTTTCAATTACTTAAAAGTGGAACTGATATGTAGTCGTCATGTACACTAAACTTATCATGCGTACTCTGTCTTAGCACGGATACGGCTGTACGCCCAATAGTAGATAAAGACAATCGAGTCGATAGAATAGGTACAAAACTATGGGAATAGTTCACACATTAAGCACTGTTTCTATAATATCTATGATCGGTATTGTATGGGAATGGATTCAATGATGCAATCTAATTACCGACTGGTTTGTTTTCTTCCGTGTTTGTACTCACAATTTGTATTGAAGGATCTATTTGAATATGTTGGCATTTATCGGAGATACATCATCGTTTAAAATAAACGATAGGTATGGTTATTTACTGCTAAGTAGTGCAAACAATTTTCAGAGGCTAAAAAAGTACTGGACAATACACAGAATTACAAAACCAAGGGAGCAACTTTTACGAAACCACATTTCAATTTCGACATCCCTAAATTCTTTCAGAGAAAACTTATTGTATACTTACTCTAATTAGGTACAACTACTAGCAAAATGTTTAGTGTAACTTACTTGCGACATGAATCCAGGTCAATTTTGCCAGCATCGTAAAGCCTCAGAGAACGGAGCTCCTTCTCTGAGCTTCCGTACAACGCAGAACCATCCAGGAATGACGTAGCCATGTTCATTTGATCACGGTGTTCTGTAGAATAATACAGCCAAATTAGCGGGGTGTTTGTTAAAATATCCTATGTTTAAGGTTATAGAAGCAGTGCTCTAGAGGATCGTTATCATCAATGGATCTTGCGAGTAAAATGGAATTGATAAGGAATAAATATTCAGCTAAAACGGTCGAAGACTGAAGGATTTGGTCTCTTAAAAGCTACAATAAAAGCAATGCAGTGCCTCGTATCAAAATCTAGATACAAACAGCATTTTAAAACGAGTTTTAAAATGCTGTTTGTATCTAGATTTTGATACGAGGAGTAAAACCTACACACATTGTTGGTTGTGTCCTTTTTTTAAGAATAATAATATACCTACTAGACTGTTTAACATTGCCGTATCACAAAGAGTTAATGAACTAGGAACAAAAATCGAGATAGGCCGCTCGAGTAGCCTTGATCGCAGACGTATTTCCTCAAGTAATTCGACTGGCCAGTCGACATTTTTACCGCATGTAAGATAGTAAGATTATGTCAACGTTACAAAACTTTGACAAGAAACGTTCACTGCTTGACTGAAACCAGTTGGGTTGTCAGAACACTTCCTAGTGAAGTGCAACATTTCAAACGAGCTGTGAGCCCGCCGCTGCGGAACGATAGCTACGAAATTCTGATGGCTATGAATATTAATAAAATAACATAGGTACAGCTTTCCAAATAAAAGTATGCGCTTCGGTAATCTTCGTGTTACCGAATTAGAATCACGAACGTCGCGCAGAAAATTAACCCTTCACAGAGGCAAAGCTTCTAAGTTTTGTACCTACTAACCCATTTCATCTACTTCACAATTTTTCGACAGTTTATAATATAACGAAAATAATACCGATAGATTATAAACTAACAGTTCCCACAATCTTACGGCGACACATACATCATTGCGCGTTTTTATAAAGTTTTTTCCCTGTCGGGTTATCTAATCCGATAAATATCTGCAATTGGAATACGGTTACGGTACGGTACAGTCAACTGTCACACAAAATTGTTCAAAAGTTTTTTTGAAATTGCATGAAGTCTTTACTTTATATTATAATTTTGTAATCATGGTAATACAAAATAGGCAGGTACTTCCATGGTTGTAACATGATGTAAGACGATGATTCCCGAACCGCATACTTTTCTTGGGATATCTGTACCTACTATTACGATATTTTATGACATGTGAAGTCGACTTTCAACTCTATAATAACAGATTCATCACATCAAACATTTCGTGAATAGCACCAACGGCCTACGCTTGCTACGTAATGCTGTCCTCGTGTTGATTAAATTATAAACAGGCTTTAAAATAGACGGATTATTAATAAATAGCTGCTATTGACATCAATATTGTACCAGTTATTCGAATCTATGTATAATTTTAATACTACGCATCTGTTTGATAAATAACGTTAGTATCTACGCAATCATTTAAACTTTTGCATTTAAATAGGATATTGTTATAAAAGTACGTACCAAAACCACAAGAATCGATGTTCCTTGTTGGTGCAGAACGAACATACTCGCATGCAGCTCCTTTGCAATCCTGCAAAAAAGAAAATATATTAATTATTGTTCAATAATTACCTCGTATTGGAATGTGAACTTTAGCGTTAAACATATTTAAAATATCATTCTGTCTCCGTCAATCGTTTGAAGATGACAAGAGTCAGACGATGTTTAATACATTTAGCGCTAAACCCATTGAGTAAAAGGCCTGTTGCAACTCTCTGTCTATATTTTTATTATTTTGTGACAAAAACAGTTCGCGCGGTGCTGGCACGAAATCCACAATCAGCATAGCTTGCATAAATATAACAATGTACCTAGGGTTTGCAGAATTTGAAATCATATTGTTTCTTGAGTAGCGAATACAATACTCCATTGATACGATCAAAATAAATTACCAATAAAAATAGACAATCTAAAAATAGTTTCGCTTACTAATCTAATTAAATCACGTGGGAAATAGAGATACTTGATATAACTAATAACGTCTGTGTCATTATAGTATCCATACTTATATTACAAAAATGCGAATTAACTCTGTCTGTCTGTTACCCTTTCACGCCTTAAGCCTTGTGCAGCCTGGCGCGACTGACGCGACGCGACACCAGTAATTGTTCTACCGTGAAGTTTTCTATTGTTAGAGTTGCGTCGCGCCAGTCTGCACGAGGCTTTAATAGCAGAACGAATGAACCTTGGTTAGGACATCGGATTTTCATCCCGGTAGCACGTTCCTTTGGGATATTTTCCTACTTCCATGTGGGCCGCAGGCAAAACTAGTTACATTATAAGCCCGAAGCTTTAATTTTGTCGCTTATACAATTAGTGTACCTACTTACATTCCATGTAATAATTTTGGAGTGATCGGATTACGCGCGTCACAAATTATAGTTTTAATGCAAACCGGTCTGATGACTAGGTCAGTCAGTGATTATTACCTACTGATTATCCTGCAATGTTTCTTAATTAAAATACTAAGTTGAATGCAATTAATTTTGAATAGATACTTACCGTGAATAATATACGTAGGTATTTACTTACTATTACTAAGATGTTGGTATACCTATTCCTTATACCAACATCTTAGTAAATAGGCATTGGTAAAAGATGGATAAACGCATTTTAAGTTTCAAATGGATTTCTGGGTAATTGAAGATGTAGTTGTCGTAGTTTTGATAGAATTAATTATTAGTTTGCATACAGATTTTAATTAAGATTGAATAAATATTATACTTGTAGAGCTTCGAGAAGGAAAATTAACATCATGAAGTTATGAACGAAGTAACGTTAACTACATTGTTGCCTAACCTACTACTGTTGTTGTACTAATGTCAGTTTTTATATAAAGTTTAATCGACGAGCATTCGAGCATTGATACATTCCGAAGCAATTTGAATGTGACTAGCTCCTGGCTCAACTTCGTCCGCGTGGAAATTCGAGGGTTTTAGAAAAATACACTTAATAGCTCTTGCGTGATTCTCAGTTTTTTATTGATTGTGTTATTAAGAAAATGCTCTAATTTAATATAAATTGTTTCAAAATCATTAACTCTACTCGTTTAGACGTGATCTTCAGTATAATATAAAATAGTTCGGTTACCGCCGCCTTAAGATGCAGTTAAGAACAAGTTTATTGCTGCTACAATGGTAACAGATAAAAGGACAGCCGAGCAGCTTTGTCAAATGTAATTTGCAAGATTCGAATGCACAGATTACTAGCAGTACCTAGAGAAAGTTTAATAACATCTCTAACTTTATAGATCAACTCAAAAGTAGTTCATAACAGATTACGTTCCATTGCTGTAACATACTAATTAAAATCGTGTTCACGCAATAGCTTCCGCTGCGTATTAACACATATCATTAGATAAAAGGGTTTATTTATAAATGTTTTTTTGTTAATTAAAATGGTTTAAACGTAAAAAAAAATGAATAGTTGAACAGACGTTAATCATTACTTAACTTTAAGCAACGTTTAGATACAAAGTACAATTGAACCCAAAAAAATACATGAATAATCGAGTGATATCTAATATACATTATAACAGCGAATTTTCACGCCTCCCCCTTAAGACCTAGGCCAAATATTTTTTGATATTCGGATAGGTCATGACCTGAAGACGTGCCATACAGAATATGAATTGAATAAAACCGCGAAATTTGACGAGGAATCTGGTTGAAAACATTTTGAAGTAGCTGTCAGTGTCTTGCTGAGCTAAAATCGTTTGTGTTCACGAATAGGTTCTTGCTTGCAACAGAATAGGTACCTACTAATTGAATTTCATTATTAAATTATCCGCTTCAAACAGATAAGGATTATTCAATAACAGTGTTAATTATCTACACTACAACAAAAGACAATAGCCATTGCCATCCGTCTTCTAACAATCAGAATAATTTCCTGTCCTGTCTCAGTGACATGAAAAGTGAGCCTATAAGGAACTAAGAGATCGGCTGCTAGCCTATTACTTCATCGCAGCTTTCACTACGAACGCTACATACGTAACCTTTCTACGTGACCCCGCGAACTATCACGAATGTTACGAAATCCAGTCTTATAAAATTCACTTGTTATTGATCCGTTTATTTAAAAAAAACATAGGAAGTCATGGGGCTGCCGACAGAAGTGAAGACTTAAAACTATGAAATAACAGTGTTTTTTCATTGCCGGCCAAGTGCAACACGTCATTCATAGCTACAGTTATACCTACTGTTAACTTTAGAATCTTGGTGACGCGAACCCATAAGATTTTGACCTATCAAGAATCGCTCAACTCGCCTAAAGAAGTTTTCACATGAATAGTTTGAAACAGATTATTTACTATGACACGAGTTAAGTCTGATTTTGACCGCGTGAACTCAATACTCTCATCACGTGCTTTGCTCACAAGGTTAATACAAAGTATTAAAGGTTAATTTTTATTTTATTTTTATTATATATACATATATATAACTTATACAGTGTTCTTAAACAATATAAAATTGAAGGCCATTTACAAGTTTCCACTGATAAAAAAAATACAAACTATTATCCTTGTTGGTCGTTTATATAATCCAAAATTGGCAAAAAGTTGTTTGCATGTCCCAGGGCTCTTGAAGAGCACGTAGGTTACTACTAATAACAGGTTAAGTTATTCGTTTTTGTTACATTAAAAGCACATGATTTGGAATAGGTATGTAACTAATGGAATTCAAAATATTTTTTCAATTTAGACTGGCTCCTTCAAAGCAAAAAATTATCTATCTATACTTATAATAAATCTGTAGAAGTGAAAATTCTGTACATTGAAAATATCTAAAAAATAAATGGCAGGGGGTGTTACTAGACCGACACCGAACCCAAAAGTGTGATTAAAAAATTTTTTGTCTGTCTGTCTGTCTGTCTGTCTGTCTGTTTGTTCAGGTATCACGCAAAAACTACCGGTTCGATTACGATGAAACTTGGTATAATTATTCTTTAATATCCTGGGCACCACACTGGGTACTTTTTATCCCGGAAAAGTATCCTATCCTACGGTTGGGGGGTGTCAAAGTTTGTATGGAAGAATTTTAACGCGCTGTCCGATTAACTCGAAACTCAATATTTATACTTAGACCCAAAAATTAAGAATAACGTGTATCAGGATTTTTCGAAATTCAACCCCTAAGGGGGTAAAATAAGGGATGAAAGTTTGTATGAAAAATCTTATTCCTTGAGGTAATGAACGTGAAACTTCGCACGAATAGTAATCTAAATAAATTATAAAGTTTTTAGTTTTTTGTTTTTCTAAATTACCCCCTAAAGGGGGATCGGGGGTGTCAGTGTTTGTATGGAAGAATTTTAACGCGCTGTCCGATTAACTCGAAACTCAATATTTATACTTAAAACCCATGGAGATGTATGGGGTAATTTCCGACACTCACGCGGGCGAAGCCGCGGGCAGCAGCTAGTACTTATAATAAATCTGTAGAAGTGAAAATTCTGTACATTGAAGATATCAAAAAAATAAATGGCAGGGGGTGTTACAAGACCGACACCGAACCCAAAAATTTGATGAAATTTTTTTTTGTCTGTCTGTCTGTCTGTCTGTCTGTCTGTTTGTTCAGGCATCACGCAAAAACTACCGGTTCGATTACGATGAAACTTGGTATAATTATTCTTTAATATCCTGGGCACCACACTGGGTACTTTTTATCCCGGAAAAGTATCCTATCCTACGGTTGGGGGGTGTCAAAGTTTGTATGGAAGAATTTTAACGCGCTGTCCGATTAACTCGAAACTCAATATTTATACTTAAACCCAAAAATTAAGAATAACGTGTATCAAGATTTTTCGAAATTCAACCCCTAAGGGGGTAAAATAAGGGATGAAAGTTTGTAGGAAAAATTTTATTCCTTGAGGTAATAAACATGAAACTTCGCACGAATAGTTATCTAAATACATTATAAAGTTTGTAGTCTTTTGTTTTTCTAAATTACCCCCTAAAGGGGGGTTGGGGGGTGTCAGTGTTTGTATGGAAGAATTTTAACGCGCTGTCCGATTAACTCGAAACTCAATATTTATACTTAAAACCCATGGGGATGTATGGGGTAATTTCCGACACTCACGCGGGCGAAGCCGCGGGCAGCAGCTAGTACTTAATAATTATTTAAAAATTAATACAAAAAATGTTGTGTTTATGTATTAGCACAATGTTGTATTCGAAAAATTATAATTCAATAATTTAATTAGTACTATAGCGAGTCCTCAATTGAATCTACACCAAGGTCCTGTTGCAAATAAAGGCACCAAAACTTTCTCATCTACCCATAAAACAACAATGGAACAACTTGACATAAGTGATCGATAATAGCAGTATGAAACATATCATCTATTACTACAACCGTTCATTAGCTGAGCTTGTGCATATGACAAGGACATTCCTAAAGTTCACGGATGCCAATAGAATAGCTATAATGATGCCCCAGTAAGTTATTATTGTTATTAACAAAGTAATCAAGTTTAATTGGTTGATTCGCGGCCAAGTTCAAGTTGGCAGTTGGTAAAAAGCCGGTCAAGTGTCAAACGGTTCAATGACGAAGGTTCTATATAGTAATCGGTCATTTTAATGTGGGAACTTTAGCTACATATCGAATTGGACTGAGAATTTGAAAAAAGAAACGGTAGATGTACCTAAGCAAGATTTATGTGGGGCGTCACTTTATCCGTCATCGAGCGAACTATGCTCGTACGTCGTCGGCCGCACTGGGCCGATCGAACCAAACACTACTAGTTATCGGACGATGTCGGTTGAAGTAGTGTACGCAATTCCTTTCTTTTACTTATGTTTGGTCCGATCGGCCGATTTCGGCCGACGGCGTTCTTGCATAGTTAGGCCGATGACGGATTAGGTGTACGCGAGCCGTTCGTAGAATAGGATTGTAATAGAATTTTTATCGGCAAAGAATATCTACTCTGTTATTAAATTGAAGACCCTAAAAATTCGTGAATAGGAGGTACGCATCATTAGGCAGATGATTACGCGGACAGTGAATAGATGTCAAATTGCGCCACCATCCGTTCCTCTTAACAAAAAGCATGTGTCCGTTGGCCTTCGATGAGACACGATGTATGATTTGGTCTCATGATAATCTTATCCACGTAATCGACTGTAGGATACTGAAACTAATTCAATGAAACAGAAGCGAATGAATCATTGAACTTTTGAGAATTGAGCTTTTCAAGAATTGATCTATTGGAACGGGATTATACACTTTAATCATAAAAGGATGTGCAAACATAAAACGTGTTATTTTTTACGATTCTTTGTTAAACCTTGACCCCTCATAGTTCGTATAAACATTGACAATAAAACAAGATACAAAGTTTTTGTTGCATGTTAGTAAGTCTAGTCTGACTTTGAAGATGTTTGCTAATATTTGACAATGTAAAACGTGTTCTGTTTTGCTGTGTTTGTTTTGCAAAATATACCTACTTGCATTCAGAAACAACTGGGTTTCCAATTATGTTTTTAACAAAATGACGTAGTTTTAGGAGTATCGCAAGGTTGCATTCTGTTGCCCTTTTTGTTTCTGTGTTAATAAAAGTTCACTTACTTTGTTTCCATTGGCTGTGCTGATGAGGTCATCCATGATGAGCTGTCCCCAGGCTGCGAGCATACTGGTCACATAGTCGTTGTCGGCAGATGGACTCAATTGAGCTGCAGCACGAACTGCCAAGGCAGGCTCCGGAAGATATGGCGAGGATTGTGGTTGAGATACACCTTGGACAAAAGAATAAAGTTATTACATAAGATCGATTTTGATGAAGTCATCATTCTCTTGCCCTTATCCCAATTTATTTGGGGTCATTTTCTCCTATAATTCTCTATTAATCGTCATCTCGGTAGTTACCCTTTTTCTAGCTATATCACCTTTCACACGGTCCATCTGTTGTATATTTGGTCTTCCCCTACTTTTATAGACATCCACATTCATTCTAAAAACTTTCCTGGTGAAGAATGAAACATTAAATGGTTTTCGGAACGTGGTACGAGAGTACTTTTTCTTATAAATAGAATGTAAATAATGATATGGTCTTGAAGAGATTGTTAGGGTTCCTACGTTCTTTTCCTTTAACAGAACCTTCAGTTACATAAATAAAGATAAAGTTGCGAAATATGTAAGTAATTGTGGCAGTAACTTGAGGCAATAATCATTAATAAAATAGTATAGTGGGAGATTATGTAGCAGCTTTATGGATTTTAACAGATCCTTTCAAAATGCATTAATTTGATTTAGAATCACATTGCGTCCATTTTAAATGGATTGATTAATAAATGTATAGATGCTACTGCAAATACAATCCAATCGATTGAAACTTCATTGGTTTGGACAGGAACTTAACTTGAGTATAAGGTACAAGTAAAATAGTACAAGTTTTGATTTATATGTAGATATGTGAACTAGTGCTGTAGGTACTTATTCTTAAAAAAAAATTGCCATTAGGTACTGTGTACGTGTGTCCTAACTAGTGTCTGTGTGTCTGAATTATTTACGTAATAATTGTCAATTTATGTGAATACAGAGGATATTTTAATAAGCAATTTGGGTAATGCTAGTTAACTCTGTATGATACATTTTGGTGGGTTTAGCAACCAGTTGCTAGCTCGAAGATATGTTGTGTACCTAGATCTTGTTACTGGTTAATTTAAATTGTTAAATATTTTATATAAATCTGTCAAAACTGAAGATTACAAATACACCACTCTGTTTTAATTAATAAATATAGGTAACTAAATATCTAGGAACATAATTGATTTGATACGATTCCTGTTTATGAAGGCAGTTCAAACATTTGAAGTAAAGCGTGGGATGATGTTTCATAAAACTAAAATGGAGGCTATATAGGTACTCCAACCTGCAAGAGTTTAAGCAGTAGCTTGACGGTTGAAGTTGGGTCTGTGGTTGAAAAATCT
Organism: Eupsilia transversa; assembly: GCA_914767815.1. NCBI lineage: Eukaryota > Metazoa > Arthropoda > Insecta > Lepidoptera > Noctuidae > Eupsilia > Eupsilia transversa. The sequence goes on from OU611880.1 coordinate 9,622,827, forward strand.
GTTTCCAATGATTTCTTGTGCACTAATAAATCTTTCTCTATCAGACACCTTGCACCTAATATGATAAAGAACAAGTTTCTCAGCTTTATTTTAAACATGAAAACATTTAATTTGTTAAAATTATGTCAAAATACTAATGTGATATCTATAATTATGTCCAATACGATTTTAGACTACGAAAACCATTAATCTCGATGAAAAATGTAGAATAGCTTCGATAGATTAATAAATATGTTCAAGCAATACTAGCCAGTAATTAATTAAAAGTAGATAGATATAGGTAATATATCGCTTTAGTAGTTAGAAACAGTTTCTATTGTTTGTGATGCGTTCGCTTCCGTGTCTCGAGCGAGACAAATCACCTACATTTAATTAAAGGTAATCTGGTTTCATCTCTTCATTATATATGTAGTTATAGTATAGCTACGCCACGTTTATTTTATTTCATTTTCTTTAAAGGTTTTAGTCTCATAGGATTGCGACATGGATGTCTTTCATTTCATGTCGTGATTTGATCAAGACAGTTTCGCTTGAGTACACGCTAATATACCTATTATATTATATGTGACGTGAGGAACATTCTTTGCTCATATAATTTATAGAACTTATTTATTTAAGAAAATCAAAAGTTACGAGAATTGATTTAGCAAATGTATTCACATAGAATATTAAAAGCCAATAAGAAGTTTTACGAGTAGCAACAGAAATCATCTAAGAGACACTCAATGGCAAAACAACCAAGAATACTAGCTTTATTTGTCGTCATGACATAAGCACTAAGTAGATGTGTAGATATTTATACACAGATGAACATTCTGTTTCTATGAATCCTGTAAATCATTGTTGTAACTCACGAATGGGATGTAAACATTGATGATGCAACTACAAAAGATCGGAAGCTAAGTCCAAGATGCCTTCAGTTAGATAATCAACTGTTCAATCATTTTGAAGTAGCTAGAGTGCATCGAACCTCGAACTTTGTTTTAACTTTTAATCAGTCTCGCTCTGAAGAGTCTAAGGCCGTTTATCCACCGCCAACGGGACGTCAACGATAATGAGATGACGTGACGGCGGCGGTGCCGAAGTCAATTCCTACATTTACTATAGCGTGCCCACTGCACCAGCGTTATCAAGACCCTTGCCGGGACCCCGTTCCCTGAATTTCGCACGTCTCATTCGGTTCGAATTATCTCGTTTCTCGTCGACGTCCCATTGACGGTGGCGGGGGACAAACAGTGTAAGTACTGGCAAATGGACCGAGAAGTAAGAAACTTATACGTATCTACGGTGTAAATGTTCATATTATTCATCCACTTCATTTCCGCGATTGCCTACATCAGTATTTGTAATATAAAGACCGTGAAAGGAAACCGTATCAAATACTATTTCTACAATAGCAGCTCTATAGTTCGTGACTTCTGATTTCAATGTGACCTCAACTAGATCGACTCTGAACTGTGCATAAATCCGGTATAATGTATTCCGTAGATAGATAATAAATAATGGCCGAGGTATTATTAGTCTTTGAGGAGTAAAAGGAAAAATAAAGTTGTTATATGATCCAGTACATTTTAATTCGGTCATCGTCACGATTCTAATTAACTAAACTTTAAGCAACATATATAAATAAACCCTTAAATGTTTTAACATAATAAAATTGCGCTATTTTCATTGCTTTTTTTTTGTTCAAATAACGTACGCCAATATATAAGTCACATTTGCATGTCATTTTTATTTCAGCTAGAAAACCGACGTTTTGTCAAATCTTCTTCGTGATTTTCTGAGCCGAACCTATTGACAGGTACACCTACCGACAACCATTTATTTATATCCCACTTACGTCATTCCTAACTTTAACCACTTTGGTTAAACAAAGTAGGTATGATCAATTCACGGAATTTGTAAGCAAATTGTCACCGAGATCGGTAAATCCAATGTCGTTAGAAAATCCCCGTGCGAACAAAATCTTTAAACAAGCCTAAAATGTAGCAAGTAGTGATGATAAACCGTCAAACGATGACGATGATCCTACTTACTTATACTGTTATTGTTTTCCTGAAGTCTATTATATAATTAGACTAAGGATCTACAGATCTGCAGATGTATGCTTATCAACATTATGAAGATTAAGAAGAAAAAACTAGAAAGAAGTAACATAAGCGACAGGAAATACTTTTAAATTACGTGAAAGTGTTAAACCGATGGTCAATGAATCGGGAAGAATATGCAAGGACACAGACAGATGGCAGGAAGATAAAGATTTAAATTGAAGTCATTCACTTCGTAGTATTCTGCATTTACGCCATTGAGTTACAAATTATGAATGCTGTTTTAGTCGTTAATACGCTTAAATAAGATCTCTTTAAACTTTGAAATCACACAACTACATTACACGGCGATTTAGATCGATATTGATTGGGTGCTGAAAACTTAAACTATAGGTCAAAAGTTTTGAGCGAAACGTGGTACGATGAAGACCACAAAACTAAATTCTTCTATTGTTATTACATACAGTCAGATAAAATTATGAAGTCGTGAAATTTTTAGACAGCCAATAAGACTGATGGGCCCGCGTTGTGTTAATAACGTAACCTTTGCCGTCTGCGTTTTCTTACAATGTGCAATAATAATGGGAGGCTTTGTCATTGATCGCAGATTGTTATGATGTATATCTAATTGCATAATACCTACAGGCGTGAACGTTGGTGATTTGCTCAAAGTTGATGTTAGCAATTTAAACGTATCTCTTAAAATAATACACCTTCTTACAATAATTACGGACATCGCAGCACCTGCTATCATAAAAAAAATACTATTGTGATTGTTTCTTAACCAAATTGGACAATTGTTTGGTGTTTTTATAAATTAATTGTTGAGGAAACAAAGGTTATCGGTTAAACACCTACGCTACTTCCTAATATAGAGTTTATGGTTCAAATAACTGTTTATAGGTAGTTTTTGCATAGGAAACTATTAATAAAGTAGTTATTTTAAAATACGTTATCGGTACGAATAAATGTTTATTCAATTTCACGACTGCAAATTAACTTTTAATTCGATGTTACTATGGAATAAACAGTTGTTTCCCTTTGAACCGTTGCAATGTTATGAGTATGAGATGTTATTTATAGAAGTTATCGAAGAACTTCATGAAATTGAACGTTCTTTGTTTTTTCAGTCAGATCAACATAAACATAAGAAGAAACATATCATGAGATCAGATGCGCAACATTGGCCCGTATTACATTTTACGGTGCTATATAAAATTTGTATAGGTTATGCTTACCATCAGCATAATTTGTTGGCAAAAGTCTGAGGAAGATATCTCCCCTCCGTCCCCACGGTCTGTGGCGTACATTATTGCACTCTCCGCTTGCACTGCGGTACTTGCTCGGCGGGCAGGGTATCCTGCTGAACTCATCTTCGTCTGATGAGCAGTTGTGCCTGTAAAAGTAAAGATGTTAGGAAAGCTTTGGTTAAAGAAATATTAGAAATACCTTAAGGTAAAGATTTTTTAGATCGTTTGTGTGTTGTAAAGTGCATTAGCATCGTATATCTGAACATGTGGCCGGTAAAAAAGGCTCGTTTGTTTGATAAGTGTGGGACTGACAGTACGATACGAAGGTAGATAGACCAAGGAAGGTCGCAAAGAGCCGTGGGCTTGAAGCGACCCTGGACTATTCACAATCGTTTTTTTTTAATCTCTCCCAGAACTTTTTGTCTTAGATAGGTACTTACATACGTTTTATCATATGATATTCATATAGTAGGTATTTGGTTTACTTACGCATCATTAGCGCCTAATAGAAACCTCTTTTCTAAAGCGAGTGCTTCGCTGACGGCTCGCCGGAGGTCACTCGGCACTGCTTGCACGTTGCTGTCGTCTGACTTGCTTTTCTGTGCGCTCGTCTGTACCGCTAACACAGCTGCTAAAAGCAGCAGACTTCGTCGTAATCTGAAACAAAGATATGGATTTATTAGTATTTTTTTAAATAAGAGAAAAGATGCAAAGTTTTCCAAACGTGTTCTCCTTCTTGATTATGTCGATGATTTCAAATTAAATAAGTTTTGACCAGAATTCAGCCACGTCGACAGCGTTAGCTTTGATACAACGTGCTTGATAGTTCTTATTATTAAAATCTTTATCTTCAAAAACGATATATTTTGAAAATCCATAAAAATTTCAATGTCACCTCAATTTAATCCATGCCATTGCATTATTATAAACTTAAGAAGACAAAATCAATAAGCCTCGCCTAGTCCCAACTATGTTGGAGTCGGCTTCCAGTCTACTCGGATGCAGCTGAATACCAGTATTTTATATGGAGCGACTGCCTATCTGACCCCCATAAGCCAGTAAATCGGTAATACGATACCCCTTGGTAAGACTGGTTGTCAGACTTACTAGGACTTCCGACGACCCGTAACGACTGTCAAAGATGTAAGAATGACAACCGGGACTCACGGCTTAACGTGCTTTCGGAGGCACGGAGGAGTCTCGATATGTGAAGATGGTCACCCATCCACGGGCCAACCCCGGCACAGACAAACTCCACATCTATTATACATTGTAACAGCGGATCAATTTTCACCATGATGAGGTGCCATAAAGAATATTATGATTTAAAAACCTCAACTGATTAAAAAGTTATGCAAAAATCCGCGAACTTTCGCGGGTATTCTGGTAAATAACAATAAAACAGTAACCATGGAAATAACGAAAAGTTACGTTTGTCACCGTAAGTCGTCATGTTCTGGTGAACACTTTTAGTATGAAGCTTGTAATATTAATATGTCGTTAACCTACATTTAAACCCGACTTTATGTTCGAGTTCAAGGTATTTTAAACTAAGTTTATGACAGCTAAATAATACGTTTGTTTCTCAAGTACCTATCATTCTTGGTCGTGATTTGTTTCGACATTATGACCCTTGAGAGCATCAACTTTTGACTAGTTTAAATTGCATGAGACTTAAATGAAAATAAATGTACCTATACCGTTATCCATCAAACGTAATTTATTCAAAAATATATGATAATACTATAGCATAAAGATGATTGGCTTTAACTACTATCAGCTTCCAGATTCATTTCCTTTATATCTTTTATAGCTCTACCTCATTTCACACTTTACCAACGCTGCAATATCGATTCATATAGGAAGCGCAATGTACTTCCATCCGACCGCAGGGTAACCAAAAACCACAAGTATGCTTTCATTTTTATCTATGATCTCTTATGACATCTTACCGGTTAAACCGTACATCTTACTTTCTATTCACATAGGGTTCAGTGGTCCGAAACCAATTAATCAACATTCCATGTCGTTAAAGGTTACAATGACAAGCTTGAAATTGTAAGTAATTGATGGGAAACTTTAAGCAGATTCAAACGGAAAAAGTTTTCGATAAAAATCTTACAGTTTTTATTTCATTATCTACAAGTTTTATTTGAATAGGTGCATTTTATGGACACAAACTCTTTGATAAATAAATGAAGGGGGATCAAAGTTTGACAGCCCTACTCCCAGTTCCATAGACATTACAAAATAGCTCATCAAAATAAATCTATCAGAGTCATCACAGATTGAATTGCTTCTGACGATTATGTTCAACTTGATGTTCACATTATAAATGGAGTTTTAATTTATAGTAATATTTTGTTGTACGAAAATTCCAAGCTGAAGTAGTTACCTTTACATAGATAGAGTTGTGTCCTATAAGACCTATTGTATGTTTTTTTTCATAAAACTCCCAGTTGTTTGGCCATAATTTGATTTCAAAGTAGCAATGACATTGTAAAGTGAAGGGCCATTGGCATGGCAAACAATTAATTATTTTAAAAGGTTTGAGCAATTCAAAAATGTTTCTTTTAGTCTTATGGTATGAAAAAAATATCTTATCATGTTCGCTGTAAAATAATGTTATTTTACAAACCTACTCTTAATCGGCTTTTATGTGTTTGTCAGTTTTTGAATAACACTCATTACGTAAAGAACCTTTAATTGTGTTCATGAAATAAACATTTAAAATAAAATAATTATATTTTTATGAACAAAACTTACGGAGTTATTACCGAAACAATGTTATTCACGAACTCACGAACATTTGTCTTGGTACTAAGCTAAATCATGGTCATCTCGATATAGAAGATGAACTCCGTATGAGAGGATTAGACGGGAAAGAAAGTAAAACAATTACACGTGAGAAACTATCTAATTTGCACAACAATTCTTTACGTGTTTAGCAAATGGTTTCACCGTTCTCGGGCTTTTTGGCTATTAGAAACGTTTTACGTTTTAACGACTAGATTCTGCCCGCGACTTCGCCCGCGTGAAATTTCTTGTTCTTTCGACACACCCTGTAGCATCGCATCGAATGCCCGCGCTATTACTTCCGTTTAGCTTAGACTAATTTCTGTCTTTTTTCTTTTTGCTCATCTCTTGAGGGCCCTAGCGTGATGGTAAATATAATAATAAATCTACCTCGAGAATTTGGCTATCAAATGCGAAAAGATTTTTTGAAATCCGACTGGTAGTTTCAGAGATTAGCGCGTTCAAAAAAACAAACAAAAACAAGCCTTTCAGATTTATTATTAGTTTATCATATGAATTCTCTCATTGACACTCTTTCAGTACCTACGTGACCTACGGCCTTTCAGTACGATTTAGTCACTTTACTGCCAGTATTTTGTCTTTCAGTATTAAGTAGTCACTTTTCTGACAGTATTTGGTCTTTCAGTACTATGTACTACTTTACTGACAGTATTTGGTCTTTCAGTACGATTTAGTCACTTTACTGACAGTATTTGGTCTTACAGTACGATGTAGTTTACTGAAAATATTTGGTCTTTGTTAGGCATTTGTTTTGAACATCACCATCTTATAAGCCACAAGTAAACTAATGCTAGTATATTGTACTGTACAGATCATACCATAAGTACTGTCTCACGTAAGTAGGATTTTCGTGAGACACGATTTAAAGGACTAAGCAATTACAACAAGTAAGTTTGGTCTTGAGGTCAATTTTAGCCAATTTAACATTTACAATGATACACGTTTTAAGATTAGATTATGTTATTTTGAGGGTGATTGTTAAAGTTAACTAAAGGTAGAGCATAAATTCAAATTAGACTGTTTTTTCAGCAGTTAATCTTTATTTTTGATTGCTCGACGTAATACATAATTTATGTAACGCAAGGCATGTGGTATAGCCAGTTTTTTTTTTCGTCTCGCCTTGAAAGGAGCAGCAACCGGTCGCAGTCAGCTGATGGCGACGTGAACGATATGACTAAATGTCAACTTGCCACTTTCACAGTCCCGGATTTCGAGTACACCATTACATAAATGTGAACAACGTCAAAGTGGCTCATCAAGTCATCAGTCATTCGGCGGATTTTTTAAATTGTAGGCCATTGTAGAAGACTGGCATAAAAACATCGTTCAGTTTATTACGTAGGTATATCAAGTCCCTCGCATCATCAGATAATGACGTATGTATCCAATATCTACGTAACAAGATAAATGATTCAAAGATATAAATTGTCTTCGACAGTCATCGGAAAATGTCTTACATTGTTTAATTTATTGAAACATGTTTCATTGACGTTACACAACTTTTTTATGTCTATTCCAATGCAATTGCTATGAAACTTTTCATTAAGTTAATAAGTAGGTTAATTAGCGTTTGTATCATGTTGTAGAGAAACACACATCATCATTATCACATTCATCAGCCATGCATGAATGATGTGTGTGTGGCTGAACTCTTATATTCTTTGACATCATTTGCTGTTACCCATATTTGCAAAATAAAATTATCTTTATCTTTATCTTCTTAATCTTTATCACCAGCCACACACACAGTGCATGTTTGTGTGTGTCATTACATTTACCAGCCGTATAACTTGAAAATAAAAATCATTAAACAATATTAATTCTTATCGATGAATAATCTGAAAAGTTTCGCAATACATATCATTACATAGCCGAAAGTAGCCGTCATGAATTAAAGTGCCATTATCCTCTAAAATAATCGCTTCCGATATTCCAGATATGTTCTGAAAATGCGAATGAACATGAAGAGCTTTTTATGAAGGTTATCCAAGTAGCTAATTATACCCAGTCGAATTCAATGTCAAAAAGACAATAAGAAATCGTGTACCGTACTTGCGTATATTATTATTTGGACATTACGCACCTAAGCGAAAGTGTGGTCGACAGTATTACGTGACTAAAAAGTTTTAATATTTAAAATGGATATCGCTACTGTAGTGTATGTTGGACAAGGTCAAATGTGGCGAAACTTGAGCGAAAATTGTTGCACTGGATGCGACTTGAGGACAATGAATGTCGGCTCAATTTATGCATTTTATGCTGGTTTCATTACACGGAATTAAATTAAATTTACGTAGCATGCCAACGTGATTTGTTTTTTTTTTTGAAGTTTTTCACTAAGTCTTAAAGAAATGTTCAAAATAGTTGCTAGAATCGGTAAAGTATACTAGACACCAATTTTCATATTAACCGAAAGTTTCCAGTTAGTACGCGTAAATTAGCTTATCTAGACAATTAATCTCAACGTAAGATGGTCTAGGATACTCGAGATTTATTCCAACACCCATTGTTCGTTTGAGAAGGTTTCGTAAAGAGTCATGTGATTTGCACAGAATGGGACAACCACGCATGAGGTGTTCGGCTAAGTTCGTTTCGTTTTTGGCAAACGGATAACCAATGACTAGAGTGCGCACAAGATAAGTCTATGCGCGACTGGTGGCGCTGGCGTGCTTAATTCTATACCGTAATTTTTGAAATAATAAATCTATGTGAATAATAAATACACATACTTAAACTCACGCCTTTTTCCCATGGGGCTAGGTAGAAACTACAGAACGCTACCTGCTACGATCCTTACAAACACCTTTTGCCTCATTAACGTTCATACATCTGGTCATACACGCACGCCGGTTGCGAGTACTACGCACCCGACCTTTCTGATAAGTCTTAATATTAATTAACTAGCTGCTGCCCGCGGCTTCGCCCGCGTGAGTGTCGGAAATTACCCCATACATCCCCATGGGTTTTAAGTATAAATATTGAGTTTCGAGGTAATCGGACAGCGCGTTAAAATTCTTCCATACAAACTTTGACACCCCCCAACCGTAGGATAGGGTACTTTTCCGGGATAAAAACTACCCAGTGTGGTGCCCAGGATATTAAAGAATAATTATACCAAGTTTCATCGTAATCGAACCGGTAGTTTTTGCGTGATGCCTGAACAAACAGACAGACAGACAGACAGACAGACAGACAGACAGACAGACAGACAGACAGACAAAAAAAAATTTAATCAAATTTTTGGGTTCGGTGTCGGTCTAGTAACACCCCCTGCCATTTATTTTTTTGATATCTTCAATGTACAGAATTTTCACTTCTACAGATTTATTATAAGTATAGAAGAAGATTAAATAATTCTATACCTAATTTGACCTTACATAAACGACAAGAGGATTAAGTACTTATTAGTTCCGATTTCAGCCGCGCACCGACTTATGTTGCGAGCACTCTGAGGTCAGGCGAATGCGTTGTTAGTGGACTAAAAGGCGCGGATTAAAGTTGAAAGTGGGTCGGTTAAGTAAACGTTGGCCCATTTGTTCGACTAGTAGTTGAAAGTCGTGGATTAAAGTAAGCTATGTCTTAGTTATTAAGTTAAATGTGGAAGAATTTGTACTCACGATTTCTGTCTTAATTTTTTTTGCAATTATTTCTATGGTAAACAATGAACACGATACATAATAAAGGTATAAAAAGTGGTTATTTACAATGGCTGTAGTTGACGGTACACTTGCATTAAGTACTTACGAGTAGGTACTTAAGTACACATTATGTGCAATTAATTGAATCAGCGTAAATATTTAACGCAAGTTCAAAGTTGTTGCCGACGCTACCATAACGTAGGTACTGATAATAATAATTGTAAGCTTGTGAGTTTTGCATTAAAGTTTTAATTATCTTTGACTGGGTCTTACTTCCTGCACGATTATTTTCTTTTTTTGTAAAAAACAATAAGTGCCCGTGTAGGAAGGCAAGTTTTAGGAAGTAGGTACGCGGTTTATTTTTTAAATAAAGTTTTATAATTATATGAATATATTTATTGAATAATATAATAAAGCTGAAGAGTTTGTTTGTTTGTTGCAATGCAGTAATCTCTGGAACTACCTTTTCTTTTTGCATTTAATCGCCCAATTCTTGAGAAAGGTTATATGCTATTTAACATCACGGTTACGACCTTTAGGAGCCGAGCAAATCGAAAAAAAGTCGGAAAGAATGCTAAGTGAAAACGTAGTAAAGGCGCGGGCGGGCGATGCAATGTGGTGCGGTGGGTCGGTGCCGAAGTTTCACGAGGACGAAGACGCGGGTAGAAGTTAGTACTTGAATAAACGGTTGAGAAGCAATTCAACACTATTGATATGTCGGTATATATAATTTGTGAGTCACATTGCATAATGCATCGTACTTAATGTTTCATAGCAATACAAATCAATGTAATTGGTGTTGTACCATAAATAAATAAAATAAATAATAAGTAAATAAATGAGTAAAATAAATAATAAGTAAATAAATAAATAAAATAAATAAATATAATCCATAAAGACCTAAATGGCTAAAGCTGGATAATAATTAGTCATTAAACAAGTCTTTAAGACTTATGATGAATAACCCTTAGGAATAAGGTCAAAGAGGCTATTTTAATGGTAAAGCTATTAGACGAGTCGATTCGTAAACCTTACCGCACGATTAATGCACGAATACTGCAGGTCTATCACGTACTAACTACAATGATACGACATGTGTCACGGTTACGTCGAGTTTATGTGAGACATGTCTTGGCGTGCAGTGCGTGCTATGAAGCTGCATAAATACGGAGTAAAAAAAATTCAATACCTAATGTAGGTATTTATTTAGACATTAGTACACAAGACTAAATAAAAATAAAATAATCACGGTATAATATCAGTTCATATTAATTAAGTAAAAAAACCGTGACTTCATAAAAACAGACGATTACTAAAAAGAAGAGTAGGTATCTAAGTAGGTAGTAAATTATACCTATCATGATAATTACCTATAGGACTGAATACTTTGAAGATCTTATCAATTTTTTGCTGTAGGTAGGTGAACCTGAATTGCATGTTTGATTCAAAACATTTTTTACTGAAATTAATATTATTATTTATTTTTATCGTGCTAAGGTTTTGCTCATATTAATTTTACTTATTGTAAAAAAGGGTAAGGATAGGTAACTACAACATTCGGGTCATTGAACATTTAAAATTGTTGAAACAACTCGTTCTTTAACTAAATTAAATTTTAACGTGCTTTATAAGGTGATTAAAGTCCCATTAAGCGATATTAGTAGGTAACTAAAAAACTCGTTTCTATTAGATAGATACTAGCTGACCTGACAGACGTTGTCCTGTCCAAACAATAATTCATACAAAAAACCCATAGAAAAAAGCACTTTCAGTTTTTCCCGAAAATTACAATTTCCCGTTATACGTTTCCAACGAACTTTTTACTTCGACACATGGTAGCCAAGGAGGTAACTTATCAAAGATAAATTTCAATTTGGCTTGCAAATAGAGCTGTTTAAAATGCATAATGCATGATTCTGGAATTTACAATGAATTTACTTAGTTTGATTTTCACGTATTTTAGAGAAAAGTACTATAAAAGTCTTGGCCGCAACCAGGCATTGATGGACTCACGTATGTGTGCCTCGGCTTCGCCTCGGTCTACATTTTCGCGTTCGTCCATCCATGCCCCTTTTTCAGACCGCGGCAGTAATGGACTGTCACAGTACGTAGGTAATAACTATCAATTGTGAGTCATATATACTTTTTTTCTTTAGACAACTCTTGATTAATCAATCAAGATTAATCAAAATAACAAAATTCATGGTAGGTAATGTTTACGAATTGTTAAGAATACTGGTACTCACAATTTCCAAAGTTTTTTTTTTTACTTATTATTCTGTAGAAATATCGGTACTTATTATTCGGTATAATAACTCAGAATATCTACGTAATTAATTTCACATTTAGGTAATTCACTTTAAAATTCACCCGTTTCTTTCTTCTATCTTTTTGATGTAATATAAACAGATATTTAAATTTTGAAGTAGGTAAGCACTTAGAAGGCCAATATTGTCTGTGGCTGTTTAAAAAAAGAACATTGCAACCACTTTTTGCGTGACTTTCTTTTTTTAAACAAAAATAAGTATGAATAACTTTTCGAATGTAAATAAACTATTTTTTATTTAGGAATGCATTTTCTATTCAGATGTTACGACAACAAACCAAAAAATCATTGTTTCAATCAAATTATCTTTGTTTTGTAAGTAAGTGCTGATCTAATTTTGCATGTACCTATTTTAATTGAATATTATCGGTGGAACAACAAAAAATTGAGCACGTGATTGGAACGCACGTAGATGACCTCACAAGCCGGACACCTGTCGACCTTTACAGCTAGACTGACTACATCCTGAATGCTTCTTCAATACTACGATACACATTTGAACCGTATATGTAGTTATCGTAATTATAATGTCAGGAAACAAGTAGGTATGTAGTACGCGTATACTCTTTCATATCATTATGCCAGATATGGGCTAGTTGAACTGAACTGCCGGCATTAGATCATAAATTAATTTATCGTTGACATTTGAACATAGTAGTGACATGATTTATTAAACGTGTTTTATTTGATATTATACTTTAGTATTTTTGGAGCATCAAAATGATAATATTCTATGAAAATGAATTAATTGAGTTTTTAATAACAATTTCATGCATAAATTAATATAAAACTCATTTTGAAGACAAATGGGGAGCTCTTAAGCTATTAGACGCTGTTACTGCTGTTAATGTTCTGTTTTATACTGCAAAGAAAGATAATAACATAGTAGATCACATTCATTATCATCTGCTAAGAATAATTTAAGTTTCATTGCGGACTCCAAATAGCGACTGCCAGTTGTTCTCCCAGATAGCTTTGGATAGCTGACATGTTCAGTTAGGGGTACATAAAGCCAGGAATACACATGTCAGTAACTTGCACAAAAGTATGCAAGTAGCTTACATGCCATTGTCACATACACCGATCAGAAGTGATTATGGCACAATGGCATGCAAGCTTCTTGCATACTTGTGCGAGTTACTGGCATGTGTCTGGTGTTACTGGTTTTAATTTTAAAATCCTGTATGCACCTTTATACAACCTCAAGAACCTGGAATTAATTGTCCAAATATTCTTTAGGTAATGATGTCCCTATAGGCAGACTGTGCTTTTCAATCAATCTTTCGCGTAAGGACTTGGTTGGCCGTGTTTTTGCTTTCAGTCAATCTGTTAAGGCGAATAAGACTGCACTTATTAATCATCAGCATTATTATCTACCCAGCCTTTTCCTAAGTATGTTGGGGTCGGCTTCCAGTCTTCCCAGATGCAGTTGAAAACCGGTATTTTACATAGTGCTATTGCTTATCTGACCTCCACAACCCAGTTACTTACCTACTGGGTAACATGATACCCCAGCTTATATGTTTATGTACAAAATGTTTGACAACAGATTAATTACCAATCGTTTAGTAGTTTTTACTGTAGACAAAAAGGCTGATTTGCACGTTAATGTTTCCGCATTATGCGTATGTTACGGTGACGTAACTTAATGTGTTTACGTGCATGCGGGTCTTGGGCAACCGGCAACCGCTATCGTATCACGTGAGTCCCCACCCTAATGCTGTTTGCTTTTCTTGTGTGACTGCAGAATATTTGAATGGAATCATGCATAGGTACCATAACAAACCAACAGACATGTCATTAAAAAAGGGTAGTAATAAAAGCTCCGACAAAAAAAGAAGAATTGTCCTTACTCAAAATATTAAATCTACTGCCTAAAATACTAACTTTCCGACTACTTTTGTCCGAATAAAAATGACGAAACGACCGAATGAGATACTGAAATCTTCGAAAAATAAACATGACTGTTTATTGCGATAATACTTTTCTACCAGCATAAATTGCGTTCTACTGAAAACTATGCTTTGTAATTTTTATCTTTAAATGCCTACTATTAATTCATAAATTACCTTTCATATTTCATAGACTGTGGTGCTATTTTAACTGTAACATTATACTGAAAATATTATTCTGAGTGGTTATACAGAAACTTATAAAAAATATAAAAATGTACTTGTAACAATAACTTTTACTTGCATCATATATCATGAATTTTCCTTACCACGGGTATGCTTCGATATCGGTACCTATTTCAGGCGTTAAGAAGTTAGAACAGTCCTATTCATGCTTTAATCTAAAACCAAGTAGACGTTTGTTTCCTAGAATATTTTACTATTATACTGTATTATTATTCGACAAATTTCCTAGTTTTTATAATGTCAGCGAAAATAAAGATAAAAATAAAACAAAACTCAGTTTATTATGAAAATGTAGTTTTAATAGGTAGTAGAAAATGTTAGGTATACATAATTGTACTTATGAACTAAATATCAGGTAGTAGTAGCAGCTCGTTAGTTGTCAGTAGGTATCTTAATTATCTTCATTGTATTATAAGAGCAGGTCTGGATTTAGTAGGACGACCCCGTTTCCTTTTTTGTCCTATAGGTAGTGCTTTCGCTTCCATGGGCGGAGTCGCGAGCTTCAATCTAACAGCGAGCCCTAAAAGATGTTTACAAACGTATTTTTTATAGAACTGCGGGCAAGTGCAGGATCCTTTTCTCCAGGATATTTTTAGGCACTGTGACTTTCCAGAAAGCGAAATGTTTCATCTTGTAATCATCAAAGTTTAACCACTGCTCGCCGTACGATACCTCCCCTACTTGGCTACTACTTGGGATCAAGTATTCAGTGATCTTTCGAACTCGCACGCGAAAACAGCCAAACGCGACCCGAACCCTATAGCATGGGCCGAACAGTTGAGGTATTTTCATCATTATTGCGAGTTAAAAAATAAATTTGATAACCAACAATAGAAATTAAAACAGTTCATGCAAGTTGTAAAAATATGATTATTTTGACAAAACCTCTGTTGTCGGTAACTTAGTAATTTTGTCGGAGGTTCAGTATTCTATTTGGAAGTTTAGTTTTGTTATTCGAAGATCCATTTTCTTTTAGGAGAAAATGTAATTTGAACATGCTCTTAATTGTTGTTAAATTGGATATTTTTATTCGTTTATGTTTTGGGTTTTTCGTCGGTAATTCATTATAACGCTGGTTAATTAGAATAATAGTCGGCCACAGATCGCTGGAGATTAATTTGTTTTTCGGAACCATTATTATTTCCCATTAAAAAATATCCCGACATGTATTTGAAAAAAGACTCTTGTTTTTTTTTCTACTCACTTACTGGCTACTTTACTCTGATTTTATTTTTACAATTAAAAAGAAAGGAGTCAGGAGATTGTGTTTTATTTTTGTCTTGTTAATCTGTGCATTATTTTAATAATTTTATAATCTTTTTAATTGTGTGCAATAAATTTTGCTTTGTTGGAGGATTATTTTCAGATGATGTTCTGATTTATGAAAATGCCTATATATATTACAAGTAGGTAAGTTGAGTAGACCAACTAATCACGAATAACAGAGAATTATTATTGTTGTACCAAATAAGTGACAAGCACACTACGAATAGGTATGTAGGTGTTAAGTTACTCAATAGGTGAATAAATAAAAACCGAAAGTAAACATTTGCCTAATTCCGAAGCGGAAATCTACGACAATCATCGATCTGCACGCTTGATCAACCCGCGGTGACCAAGTTAACGCTAAAACTTAAAACATCACGGGACGGTTACCCTACCGAATTAAATTTAACACTCCCAGTACGGTGTGGTTATCGGATAAATGTGCTATAGGCCACGCCAATTAACGTAGACTCAGTGTGGCAACGCGCTTGCGAAAACCCTGCCGAGCTCGGGGAAAAACGGTTACCTAATCTCCCACAATGTGATGCTAGTTTGCTGGTTTGAACGTGTGAGACATTCAAAAGTGAAAATCAGTATTGAAAATTATGTATGTATGTATCACACGCTTTTGTCCGGTGAGGCGTCGTTCAACAGACGACGGTGTAACAACCACTTCTCCTGCAAGTCATTATTATAGAGATTCTTTACTCTATTCTTACTTTACTGGTAAAGTTGTCAATGCAAAGATCAGCTGACTAGTTTACCTAATTTACCGAGCTAAATGAATTAATAGACAGCTGGGCAATTAAGGTGTCGAAACTGTCGTAAATTCAGAAAAAAACTCAATTTACGTTGAAATTCGATACCTGGAAAAGTGAAAATTTATAGCATTGGGCCTCGGCATTAAATATTATTGCCACCTTGCCCATAAAGAACTAATGATGTAACAAATATTTGTTTATTTAAATAAATTAAAAGACATTAATATTCTAAAATAAATACTTCAGATGGGAGTGTTAAAATATTTGTTCTAAGAACTCATAAAGTGAAGACAAAGTCGTGTTTTATGTGTTACGAGGCTTTTCCTTTCCTTAATAGATAATGCAATCACATAACGAAGACTAATGGGTCATTCTACAAATAAATTTATGTTGCCTATATCTTATCTTGTCTATATTTATGATTTTACGAAATAAGACAATAGATATAACTGTGTTAGGAGTACAGAGAGTCCATAACTTTATTAGACAGTCAGTAGATAAGCTGAAATAGCCGGATACTAAGCATTTACAAGTAAAAGTCAGTTTGGCCCCAACAAAACCGTCGGTTCTTCATGACTGTTTCAAAAAACCGGTCTTTCATTCAGATACCTAATATCAGTTCTTATCTTAAAATTTAAATCAAGAATAGAATAAAATGTATCAAACATGAAGTTATCGTACTAAAATATTTGCTCTTAACCTTGACGACGAGAGGTGCTCGACTTTTAGCAGCCGGCATTTCAACTGGTGAAATACTCGATTGATCAACAAAAAGTCTTGAAACTCCGTTCACGTCTTGATCTATTGAGGCACAAAAGTTAATTTTCCAGGTATTTTTTAAATTAAACTTTATTGATGCGACTTAAAAAACAAAACATAAATGTGCTGTCGAACAGTCAGCCCTATCAACACCATTATGACAATTAAAAATTCGTAATACCTACCTAGGATTCATTTTGTAAATCTAAGTTACTGTGGCGGCATCGCCACATGCGAACTACGCATCAAAGACCTGACGGCACACAAATCCTGCATCGCGCTATTAGAGTTTACCGCGCGATCAATATATATAAGACTATCCGATACCAATCGTTGGGCAGTTGCCCGCCAGACACAACACCCGTCTGGTCGGAGGATCCTCGCTTTTCAATAGAGGATGAGTGAACTTTATACCCTGTTCCTCATAAACTCTAAATTACCTTATTCGTGGTACAATTTGCATTAGATTAGGTAGCGGTATAGTTATAGGAAAGCGGAAGCTTTGCTTTTCCATACCTAATGGTTTTTCAATGATCGCCTGTCAAAGTCGGTGCGGTCAAATACCAACATTACCTAAGTAAGTTGTTTCTGAGAAGCTAGACTATGCGCGTTACGCAACACAATTTAACAACAATTGTTAATAAGTGGTTTCTTAAAGTTAATTTTCTGCCTGATAATCCTCTATTATTATTACTAGGCTTAATAAACATACTTTCTCACGGCTACAATCATTTTTAAGTCGGAAATCATAAATATCTTCAGCCTATGTTTGGGAACAGCTACCGTGTGACGTTGTGACAATAAAATGCTTAGGTTGTATTTTGTTGAATGCACATAAAATGTGTCTGTTACCGTATGATTATGAACATCATCTGATCTATCTAGCGAGATTAGAACGAGAGAAAATGAATGCGTTATATTGTAACAGTTTACAATTTTTCGATGAACGGTGCTCACAATCTTACGAGTATTATATTATCTGTGCTTAAGGTGACATATCCATCCTATTTTAATTTTAAATTTGCGAAACGCCACCTGATTTACAAGTAACGCGCTTTGGTTTTGAATACTTTACCAAGTATTTGAAGGCAGCCAACAGACGCGACGCGACGGGCGCGGCGGCGCGACGCGACTTTGGTGGAACAATTTCTATGAAAACTTTACGGAAATTGTTCTACCGGTATAGTATTTTTTTTGGTATGTGCCCTGCCCAAATATGCGTGTTATGTGACGATCAAACACACATTACCATAAGTAGGAAACATCAGTCGTATTTTTTTGGCAAATTCTTGACATGTCGACTAATCGGCGAGTATACTAAATATGTCATCACTTTTAATAGTAGTAGACATAACACTTAGCATCGTTCCACTGGCCACGGACATGTATTTAATCGAAGTGTCTATAACAATTATTGGTGATGAGCGCACAATGTACCCAGCTTTTAGTTTTTACGTGCAAAACACTCACAGCACAATCACGCACTTCAGATACAAGATAAGAAATCAATTAGAAAACATTGTGGCACCCAATTGTTTAGGAATATGTGATGAGTGGGTACTTAACGACCGCGATGTTGATAATTAACGATATTCTCATCAGATCAATTTGAATTCTCGACATCTACAAAGTAAAGAACATAAATGCATGTCAGAAATAATATAAAGCTATTTATAGAGTGCCAATAGATTCTATACTATTGTTCATGTGCATTTACAAGATAAAAAAGTAGCCATTGATCGGACGTCTCTGTCTAACCCACGGAACGTAATCCAACCAGATAAATTGAAACAACGGAAACCGTAAGCTCAGTTCCTTTGTTTAACGTTTTTATTAGTTGTCTTATTACTGCGGTGCGATTGTAATTATTGTCGATAATAGTTTAAAGAGAGGTTGATTGGCCTTTGATTACTTCCTAACATGTGTACCGTAGTCGTGACCTTTGCCTGGCAAGACTTGATAAGTTGTACAGCATTGATGATACTTTATTTGAAAAAAAGTTATAGGGATAACTTGAGGTAGTAAAATAAGCATTGGAAGTGCTTTGTACCGAATACCTTTACGTTATCTGCAATTTCGTTATTATGTAGACATTTACGCAAATGTCAGTAGAGCACTGTTAAAGCGGATAAGGTCCAAGATAAATGGCTTTTAATGCCCGGAGGGCTAAAACGCATTAAACTAATTTAGCCTGGTTAGATTGGAACACCTTAGCAAAGTGCCTAAATATAATTATATTTAACCGCTTTCAAAAGACATCGATGTTAGCGTGTACTTACAGAGTTCGAATGTTGTATCACTAACCCTACCCAAGGCCAGTAAAGTCCCTATATTTTATTGAATCATCAATTGAATTTATAATTCAATAAAAGATTCCCACAAAAAAATATTCAATAACAATCAACTGTTCCGCTTTGTATTTTTAATGTTGTACGAAAGAATTTAAACCATTGCCATATTCATACGTAATACGTAAAAAAAATAGGATCCATACTTCTAGTGAGGTCATAAATACATCAGAGTGGGAAACCACACGCACAGATTGAAGAATGGACTATAACGTGACGTCATGATTTATGAATAACGCAATCTGGTGGGCCAAACGACCAGCCCCCACAATACGAGCATTTCATTC
This sequence comes from Eupsilia transversa, assembly GCA_914767815.1. Taxonomy (NCBI): domain Eukaryota; kingdom Metazoa; phylum Arthropoda; class Insecta; order Lepidoptera; family Noctuidae; genus Eupsilia; species Eupsilia transversa. The sequence goes on from OU611880.1 coordinate 9,642,465, forward strand.
GTCGAATCAATCCTTAACTGTGGCAATGTGATTGGCCAAGTCGGTGTATAAATGTTTCTGTTGCGAAATTTTCCTCGGGGGGTCAAAGTTCTGTACGTAGATTTAATGTCTGCAATAACTTGACATATTCTGCGGTGATTCGTTACCTGTAGGTGTAAGTACCTTATTTTAAGTATATAATAAATCTACAAAATGTCGGTGTACTATCAGCACCCCTCTGCCTAATCCTTCGGTGAATACATGCGTGATGTTATGATGTAATAAATCTACAAAGTTGCGAGAATAAGCTACATTTTAGTGGAATTAGAAGCTAGGCTTATTTCTCTAAATAAGATATATCTGTATCTATAAAACAGCTACAAAGGTTTTTCACTAATAGCCTAGTTAACCTTCATTGACGTCTGAAAAATCTGCGTAAAAAAATAATACGGAACAATATTCCAGTCAAAATTATCACTTGTTGATATGAATTACTTATGTATTTTTATGCCCATAAATAATTATTAGTAGATAATCAATTCACGCGCATGAATTTGGTATGCTTTGAAAAGAAACAGGAAATATTCATGCCCTAGGTATTGTGTGTAGAAAAAAAAAGGTTATCATAATAATCAACATGATTTTGATGATTACCGTTCAAGATATTCTTAGTAATTTTTAGAACTTCTTCAATATGAGGAACAGCATTATTATTATAATTGGGATTTTCACCTTTATGCAGAGCCTACGGCATAAAAGATCTTCTATGTTTTATTGTTGGGCGTTGCATCTCAACGTAAATCAAAAGTTACAAAATACTTTTCTTACCAATGCTGCATTAGAAAGCTTAGTTCTGTTAAATTACAGTTTTGAAATCAATATAAATTAACCAGTCGATTTCAAGGGGATTTCAAGTTCATGCTTGGAATTGTTTTTAACCTTGATATCTACAGTTGGGCTCCAAGCCTGTGTTCAGTAGATTACGCGATAAGGAAAATAACATTATTAGTGGAACCTCGCTTTTTTAGTTCCGCCCAGGTGCAACGCTCACGTATGTAATGACTATCAGATTTTAAACGTATTAGCTGGCATCAGCATTGCAAAATGATGAATAAAGAATTATTAGGTCGTTTGCAATACTGTTTTATTGACTTGTTTAGACACGAAACATTAGTGCTCCACGAGATTGAACCGGAAGCAATAGACCTTGCTTTGGTTCCGTGTACTCTTCTTTAAAAACATGATAATAAGACTTAACTTAATTATAGTAAAGGTAATGCTCACACGCAAGATTTATGTAGTAGGCACAGAAACCGTTATGTCAGTGGCATGCAGTAATATTGTGCAATATGTAAGGAAGGAAGAAAATTCATTATTACTCTGTTGTTATGCTGTAATGATGAGCACGCGCTGTTACCTAACCGTTGGTAAAGCGACCGTAACACTTACAGTCGGTCATTCGGCCTTCGTCGCCATATACATCGGGTTTATGGCTGAACAACTGTACACATTTGTTATGCACTGTTAACAATCTAAGAGAAAGGACAATGTCAAATATTAATTGTTTTTTTGTTTTTTGGGTTCTAAAAATCAGAGTTGCAAAGCTAAACTTTGATTTTAATTTATGTAGCTTTCCGAGATGTGATAAAAAAGTACCTGTAGTATAGGTAAGGGTTAACAGTAGGTACCTACATAAAAGAAAATCGTTTTACTCAAATTAATTTAACATCCGATTACAACATACAGAAGGTGCGTCCGCTGTTTGAATGACGAGTGTTAAATGACAAGTACAGAGAAAGCTTTCGGTAAGCTCTTTGCAACTTAACTTTAGTTTAACATCAAAAGACGACGCATTATTGTCAAGTTATTTACAATGTTCATATAAATAACGCTTTCAATTAATTACTTGTAATTTACCTTGGCACGAGTTATGCACTGAGAGGATTTACGATAAGCGTCACACGATTATTTATTCTCGTACACATCTTCGAATGATTCAATGAAAAAACCAATAAACAATACAACTTATTACGGATTCTAATTCTGGGAATTCTTTTTATGCTTGTTTTTTTTTTAATAGCGCTTCTTCACACGGAGATCCGTGTAGTCATGAACGTAAAAGGTAACGCATCGTCACCTACAATCACCTTTAATGATATATTTACTAGGCATCCTATCAGAGTTCCGGTTGTACATACATAGTTCTTCCGTGAACTCGAATACATGAAGTTATTTAATGTTTTTATTGATATAATGAACTCACGAGATTGACAGCTCTTAAGCTAATGCGGGGTTACGTAACTAGCGGTTCATGAATGGGCTGAGATTCGTACAGATGATAAGCCACACGTGTATAATATTATTTTATACGTCTCGTATATTATTATCTACAGTCATAACTCGCTGGAGCCTACTGATGTAGAGATGCACTGTGACCCCATAGTAACTCGTTATTTATAGGTATGCAAGGCATAGGACTGGTAGTTTTTAGTAGGGTTACAAAGCTTGGGAGATAATGTATCTTTTTGAAATGACGAGATATCGACTTGACTGAGAAACGTGATAAATAACAACAGTAGCTTAAACGAGCGTGAAGCTATAAATTAAAACACAATGGACGTTAAACATAATTTTAGGAGAAACATATTCAAAATAGTAAGCAACGCACATTAATCTGTGGCCATTACTCGACAAAGGCGCGTTGAACGAAAGCGAATGCGCCCCGGGCTGGAAGAAATCGAAAACTTGTTGCGTAAGCGCAACGTCGAAGGCTGAGGTCCCATAGAGTTGCGTAAAGGTACGACGCATGCTCGGGACGGTTTATGTCGTGTGCTGACCTCTGTTTTTGGATAAACAATGGGTCGTTTGTTACTAAACAATCTTAATCGGTGTCATTTTTTAGGATTATGTAGAAATAGAAACATTGCGTGATGGGATTTTGTCAAAACTTTTGTGATTCTAAATAATAAACGTTTAAGTATCGAGGAAATGAACAAGAAAAGTGAGAATCCTAGTAACAGATAGATTGTGGGGATTGCGAGAACTAACAACTTGTATAGGCACCGGTGTGCGTTGACTATGCAGTTCGCATGGCATTTGTAGCGTTCTTCGGATAAGTTGGATCGAGATATTTTAAAATCTTTGTAGCACTTTGTGCTACCTAAAGCATAACATCACTCTTTTTGTTGGCCCAGATCACATTCCACCAACAAATTACTTGCAATCCGAACCTCATCGAACCTCTAAATCGTCCGCATAGCTTTCGCCTGCCCCAAAATCGTTCGTCTTAATATGTCGCTTAGATTGGAGTCACGCATGCGCGTAATCCAGTGGCCAGGTGTACTGGTGGTCGCAAGAGCTGACGACTCTGCGCGCCGCGTGCGTTGCTGCGCGACGCCGGTACGCCAGGCACCGCAGGCTCCGTATCCGCCCTCCGGATACCGAAGCCATTCAGGCGGAGTTGTACGAGGGGTACAGAGCGGCGAAGACCGCCCTCCAAGCGGAGATCCTGCGGGCCAGGGGACTGGCCCGCGAGGAGTCGCTGGCGACTCTGGACAGGGACCCGTGGGGACGCCCATACAAGTTGGTGCGTGAGAAAATCCGCCCATGGGCTCCCCCGCTGACACAGAGTCTCCGGCCACAGCTTGTGGAGGACGTGGTGAGCGCTCTGTTCCCCTCGAGAGGGGAACATACCGCTCCGCCCATGGCTCCGCCTACTGCGGTGCCCGCTGCGGACCACACCGCCGACGACGATGTCGATGCTCCGGAGGTGACCGAGGCAGAATTGAGAGTGGCGGTACGTAGGCTGAGTGCCAAAAATACCGCCCCAGGACCCGACGGCTTACCTGGGAAAGCCTGGGTCCTGGCCATGGAGGCTCTCGGGCCTCGACTAAGGGGGCTCCTTAGCGCGTGCGTGGAGAGGGGCCAGTTCCCACTTCGCTGGAAGACGGGGAAACTGGTCCTCATCAGGAAGCCGGGGCGCCCTGCGGACTCTCCGTCCGCTTACCGGCCCATCGTGCTGCTCGACGAGGTGGGCAAGCTCTTTGAAAGAGTTATTGCAAACCGCCTCGTCGGGCAGATGGTGCGAGTGGGGCCGGATTTGGCGGATAGCCAGTTCGGCTTCCGCCGAGGGCGCTCTACGGTGGACGCCATCATGCGCGTGCGAGCCCTCACGACGGGGGATGCTGTGGCCCGGGGTGGGGTCGTCTTGGCGGTGTCTCTGGACATCGCCAACGCCTTCAACACCCTACCCTGGAGTTGCATCAGGGAGGCACTCCGGTATCACCGGATGCCGACCTACCTCTGTCGGTTGGTCGAGGCCTATTTGACGGACAGGGCCGTCATCTACCCCGGTCACCAGGGAGTGTGGAACCGGCGAGAGATGTCGTGCGGTGTCCCACAGGGATCGGTCCTGGGGCCGCATCTGTGGGACATCGGATACGACTGGGTGCTGCGCGCCGACCTCCCTAGTGGTGTCAGCGTAGTGTGTTACGCTGACGACACGCTGGTCCTGGCGCAGGGGAGGTCGCACGAGGCGGCGGCCGAACTGGCGACACGCGGGGTTGCGACGATCGTCGACAGGATCCGGCAATTGGGACTCGAGGTGGCCCTGCACAAGTCCGAGGTCATGTGCTTCCATGGCCCTCGGAACGCGCCACAGTCGGGTTCCCAAATAACGGTAGGAGGGGTTCACATCGGCGTCGAGGTGACGATGAAGTACCTGGGACTCGTCCTCGACAGCCGGTGGAACTTCGTGGAGCACTTCCGACGTTTGGCTCCCAAACTGGAGCGGGCCGGGGCTGCTTTGAAGCGGCTTCTGCCCAACCTAAGGGGACCAAACGCCTCCTGCCGGAGGCTCTACGCGGGGGTCGTGCGGTCCATGGCCCTTTACGGGGCACCGGTGTGGGCGCGTACCTTAAGGTTGCGGCCAGCCCGCCGGTTGCATGCAGCCCAAAGGGTCATGGCTATCCGGATCGTCCGGGGATACCGTACGGTCTCCGGCGAGGCGGCGAGCCTCCTTGCCGGAACGCCGCCATGGGATCTGGAGGCGAAGGTCCTCGCCCACATCTGGGAGTGGCGCGAGGAGATGAAGCGCCGGGGTGTAACTCCGCTGCCGCGAGAAATCACGGTACAGCGGACAGAGCTCCGGCAGGATCTCATGGCGGCTTGGAGTGTGCGATTGTCGCAACCCAGTGCTGGGCACGCCACAATTGCGGCGATAAGTCCCCTCTTTGAGGAGTGGCTAGAGAGGCGCCACGGCGTCCTCACCTTCCGCCTGACACAGGTCCTCACCGGACACGGTTGTTTCGGGAGGTTCCTGTTCCGGATAAGGCGGGAGGAAGCGCCCGGGTGTCACCATTGTGTGGATCGCCCGGAGGACACGGTGGAGCATACGGTGGAGGTATGCCCGGCTTGGGCAGAGCACCGCCGTGTCCTCGTGGAGGCGATCGGCGGCAGTGACCTCTCGCGTCCAACCCTGGTGCAGGCCATGGTACGGAGCGAGAGGGAATGGGGAGCCGTCACCTCCTTCTGCGAAGCAGTAATGCTCGCAAAGGAGGAGGCGGAGCGCGTGAGGGAGAGGCAAAGTTCGCGCCCTCACGCGCCTAGCCGCCGTAGGAGACGCCCTGGGCGTCGGGACTCCTTGGAGGATTCCCGGCCACCGTAGGCGCGGGCTTGCGGGCGGTGAGCAATGGGTAGCTCGCCCCCGATAAGGACCAGGCCCGGGTCGACGGCGCGTTGTGTTCCACGCGCGCCTCAAAGAGATGTCAGCACCAATGGCGGGGCCCACTAGGGCCGATGCCTGCTGGGGTTGCGGGAAAGTCCGAAAGGGATACCGTGGCCCCTGGCAAAACAGGCAACTGAAGGAACACGGGTGGGTTTTAGTCAGTAAGAGTCTGACACGCCCTCCCGCTCCGCCCAGAGCGGGAGAAGTTATTTGATGATTTCCCACCCAAAAAAAAAAAAAAAAAAAAAAAAAAAAAAAAAAAAGGGGTTACGCAATAGTTTGTACTAGTGACGACTTCGATGAGCCGGCGGCGCGTGAGCCATGTTTCAATTGCGACCTGCATTTCTGCCTGTGTCACGGCAACATTGCGTCAACTTTTGGCTTATCAATCGCATGGCATGAGCTACATGTTTAGGAAGCGATCTACAATGATGAATAGATGATTTTAAATGGTTTGTAGTGCATGCATACAATATGGTAATCGTGGATATAAACTCACTTTATTTATTATTATTGTATGTTTTTGAAGTTGTTACATTGATTTTGAAAAAAAAATGGTTTTCCTGTTATAAAAATGTTGGGAATCTAGTCGAGAGATGTTGTGGGAAACCCAGTCGGAATGAAATTCCTTTCGCTTTTGCACTTTTTCGGTGTTACATTTTGACCATTACGACACTTTTTTAAGTGGCCAAAGTGTCGTGACGGTCAAACCGTTACACTTTTTCCGGTCTAGCTTACATGTGCCAAGTGTGCAGAGTGAACTTCATTCCAAAATCAAACGCTTCGGGCTTCTATATGCAAGTCACTACATTCGCTAGAAATAATCTAATAATTAAGGTTGAAAGACCCATATTTGTTCAAGTTTCGATCAATAAGAATAATTTCGATTTCTTTTCGCTTTATAAGGATAACAATAACAAGTTACATGAATTTTCCTTATGACGATTATGATATTATTGAGAAAACACCTTCGAGTTTATATCAATGATGATTTCATCTTCTGCGGAAAGATTAATTTATGTTGAAATCATATGTTATTAAACTTAAGTGTTATCCTCTGAATTATTTATATGATCATTTACATATCCTCTCATACAAGAAGGAAACTTGGTTTCTCTTAGTTCTAAATTATATTGTTCTGTGGAAAATCTACAGGTACATTTATCTAAAAATAGGCATTAAATCATCATCGTCAGATCTCACAGATATAAATTGATAACAGAACTGCACAGGCATTGTTTACCATGATCAATGTTCTTTTGAGCTTTGTATGCTGTAAGGACCACTCTGCAGAACGAATTCACTATCATCTGCCTAGCCTTTTCCCAACTATGTTGGGGTCGGCTTCCAGTCTACCCGGATGCAGCTGGATACCAGTATTTTACATGGAGCGAATGCCTATCTTACCTCCACAACCCTGTAACTGGGTAATATGATAACCCTGGGTAAGACTGGTTGTCAGACTTTCAGGCTTCTGACAACCTGTAACGACTGTCAAAGATCCACGAATAACAGCCGCGGCCGAAGGCTTAACGTGCTTTCCGAGGCAGTCTATCTATGATTCTAAAAAAATATTTGAATTTGTGAATGTGTGTGTTTTCGTTATGGATACACATGTAGACAAATTGTCTCCAAAGGTTTATAGTTAATTCCTATGTATTATGTAATGAACAGCAATGAGGAAGACAGGTCATCCCGGCATTTAATTATCCTTCATCAAGTACTTACATAACATGCACATTATTCAAATACTGGTTGCTAACAAGTAACACTTGGTTGCTGTCACTTCTGTGAGAAATAACTTAGGTACCTACTTAGCCTAGTCACGTGGATGCAAATGCCTGTTTTGCTATGTATTACAATATTAATTAATTAAAACTTGGCGTTAAGTTATTTTTTTAATATGTAGAGGACTAGACTTTAATAGTAGATTGTTTGTCTAGGGAGGAAACAACTATTTTAAAGGCGAGTGTTTCTCTGAATCCAGAGCGCAGTGAGGTATTCAAAGTACGTCACTCGAACTTAAAATAGTGTTGCTCCCAAGGTGGACACTCTACTATTTATCATCCTCTATGAGAAATAAGTAAGTGAAACTTACAAACTGTAACTAGTTCTAACAATGTTCGTGATTGATCTCTTTGGTGATTGGAACTTTTACTAACAATATCCACATTCCAAATTCAAATCAATTTTAGTCCCTAGAGATTAAAGAGCTATTTTAGACCCTGCTCATGAAGAATAAACTAGCTCTTATTGAATAGATGTGATAAACAATTAGATTATGTTCCGTTCCTTTATTACGGCTTTACGAGTTACTACGACTCGTAGGTAAAATTTTCACAAATAAAGCGTAGGCTTCATGGTGTAGCTTCGTAATGATTGCAGACCATTACTTTCATACTTATAATAAGCTGCTAATAAAATGGGTTAGACAAAGTCTTTCTTAGACGAACATTATTGGAAGCCTTTGGGGAAAAATACATGTTTTTTTTTGCAACAGGCGCTATCAGAAATTCAATTTTTGTTTGTCAGATGAATCAGAATGCTAACAATTTGTCACTTTATACGATTGACACAGCTATTAATCACGTTTGATTTCACATTACACCTGTGGTTAACCACAACTCAATCATTGCAGGTATTTCAGTCACACATTCCACTTGCAATCCTTAGTATAATTTTATAACTTAATACAGTTTATAATATATCATGGCTATTAACTGCTGTCTTTTATGGATCAGAATGTTGGGCCACAAAAGGGATGAATGAAAGGCAATTGCATGCAGCTGAGATGAGAATGCTAAGAGGGATGTGTGGTGTTACACGAATGGATAGAATAATAAATTAGTGCATACCGGTGACTGAAAAGTAGTGCGGAAATCGGTGATGCGGATGAATGAGGAAAATGTCGATGGCTATAAGAGTAGGGGGAGGCCAAAGAAACGATGGACTGTGTGAATGATGATATGGCTAGAAAGGGGCCGAGATGACGACTAATAGTATGGAAGCAAACAACGTTGCGTCGACCCCAAATAAATAAGGATAAGGGCAGGACAATGATAATGATAGCTATTATCTCTGATAGACGTCTTTAATTGCTTGTGCGAATGAATAAGAAGTTTAGTGTGACGATCACATAGAGACAAACCCTTATCAATAGAGCTATAACAAAGTAATGGTTAATAGACTAAAGAAACTTACAAAATATTATAAAAATATATTTTTAGCTTGCTCATTAACAGACATATTTATACATAAATAAAAGTTAGCGAGTAAACACTAAATCTAAAAGTCCTTGACATGAATAGTACAATTGATATTCAACCTATTTTTGGTATATTAACACCTACATTTATGGGAGGTGAAAAATGCTAATACTGTTTTATTCATCAAAATATACAGTGGCAATAATAGCACCACAATTCGATTATAAAATAATATATTTCTAACTTAATAATCATTCTGTGATAATTACTTACAATACACAAAAACTCTATAATGTCCTACCATAACAAGAGACCATAAAATAAACATTTAAAGTTATTAATTCATCATGTTCACCTTTTCATCAAAAACGTCAAAGTGACCTTGATAGGGCGTTTACCTGCCACAGTAAGGAGTGATTCATTTAATTTAATTGCGAATAAAATATCAACTTCACATCCTTATTCCATAATGGTCCTTATTTGTTTTGTAACTTACATTCTTATAAGGCTTTAGCCAATGATTGCGGATGTTCGTCTACGGTCTAAAAAAACAACATTCCATCTTCAATACGCAATTAATTAAAATAGACAATAAGCGGTAAACGACAAAAAGGGTTCGTGAAAAGTAGGAAACTATGTGCAAGGAAATTGAGACCTTCCACGTGTCTGTTATAAAAGAAAGATGCTAGCAACACGATGACATAAACTGTCATTATACCTACTATATCGAAAAGAGGTTGTCACTATTGTAACCACAATTTAGTGACCGCGATTTGGTCTTACAGGTAATTGCTGATGCAAAATGAAGCATGGCTCAAAATGCGGAACACCTAGGCAGTGGCAGAGTTTTTATGCAACGCGTTACATTAATATTAAAGACACGTAAATGGCTTCTGTGACTTTTTTATCTTGTCTATTTTTTGACTCACAGGTAGAGCCTTTAGCCAATACTTGTTCACAAATACCAACCCGTTATTTTTTCAGAATATATGTACATTTCTCAACTCAGTTATTACGAAGGCTTACATAAATATTACTTAAATGTTTACAGTACCACACGTAACTTCAAATATTGCTTTTGTTACACGCCACTTTCCATGTTCGAGAAACATAAAATAGTTATAGATATCTTTATTTAAATAGTAAGCCTCGAGTCATATCTTCTGTTAAATAACTTATGCATCAGGAAATAAAGTTATGTAATTCATAGGTGGAAGAAACCGTAATAAGACATCCACTTTAAAGTTTACAATCAGGAAATTGCTTTTAAATATGTGGGACATATCCTTGATACTTGATGTCTTAACACGCTAGGCTTATGAATAGACCTCGATTCCCGGGTCGTAGGTCATAGGTAAACTGAACTCAAAGTTCAACAGTTACTTTGCCTAAAATAAAGTGATTTAACTGGCAAGGTTACAGCAATAAGGTCGATTGCAGTAAAGCGACTGTTACTATTTGTCGTCTCCAAAAAGACAATAATGAAGTTGGAAACAAAAATTGGCATTCAAGTTTAAGAAAACTAGTTTGCAGTTAAATATTAGTTTCTTTGCAATTAATTGTGTGTCTACGTTTGTTTGGTACAGATTGCCTAGATGTATATAATTAAAAATAAATGGCACATGGCCTTGTCAATTAGGTCACTATTATTTGAATATCACCACCATAATTATTTGTGTTACAAAATACTCTTTGAACATGATGTTATAACTTAACATTTGAATATTCTCGCGAGTTGAACTTGCAGCCTCGATTGGCATTGTCCTACATTCGATAAAGGAGCGGAATTTAGCAGTGGATTTGACACTTCATACTTTGGTGAGCAAAACTCAAATACAACTAATAGAGATTGCTGGATAGCCAAATGGTGGGTTGGGCGATGATAACTTTAGGGATTCGTTCATGACATGTGACCCATATGACTCTTTTTCGATTTGGTTTAAAATTTCAAGTCGTTATTAATTAATAACAAGTTAATGTTTGTAACTCACAAATGTAATAGCGAGTAATATCCTGTTGCAGATTATAACTACGTAAACATCACTTGTAAAAAATCCTACTTACTTTTTATTAGTTCCCATGCTGCTGACAATGAACACCTTAATAAAAGTTATTAAAAAAACATTAATTCGAACAAAACAAAGGAACACGACTAGTTTGAACGAAATCACTTTTTGTTTTTATTAATCGAACGGTCGAATGTCGGTGTAGATTTAAATTTTATCGCGATTTTCGCGGGAGCGGTTGGCGAGCGCGCTCCGTTCGCCGCGAACGTGCTGGCTCGACGGTAATGACGGAATGAGGCTGGTGTCTGGAGGCTCCTCAGCTGTACAGCAGCCGGCAGCGCCGCCAGCGCAGCGCCCAGAGAGAAAGTTAAGTTATCAAACTCCGCGGTTACGTTCGGCGATGACGCTATCTTCCCAGGCGGTTGCGTATTCGGTGACAAAATTAAATTTTCGCGTACCCGCGACAATTTATGCGCTACTGACACGGTGAACGTCCATCGTTTATGGTGTCCCACTTTTGCGGTGCAATTTGTTTATTTACATTTCGCCGTTAGCGATATCATAATAACTATCGCTGTAGGTTCTTCGTACACTATGGAAATCGGCTGTCAGTCATATTAACACGTCCATATACTATTTGGAAACCCATAAAATAAGCCTTCATTAGTTAGCTAAAGTAATATAACTTTATAAAACTATTAAAACAAAACATGTCCTCAATACAATTTAATTAACTGTTTGTTGGAGTCATAAATTAGTGAAGTTTAAGCGACGACAAGCCAGTAACTAAGCGCTGTTTAACTCTACACTTGTTTTATTTCATAGACTTATGAAGTCTAGGTATTCTTTATAGAACTATTTTATAAGTGTACCATTCGACTTGTTATTGTTTTTAAAGTATCAAATAAATGCTGTCCATAAACTTCAATGTATGCCATAAAACTGGGTAATATTATATTTATAGTTATTATGTAATGCATGGGTATTATAATATTTATTCGATTGTAAGTGGTGACCGCACAACTTTCACTTTTGCGAATGTGGGTAGGTTGTTAAGAAAAGTCTTATGATAAACGTAAGTACTTACATATTCGTGCATACATGCATTCGAGATTATGAGAATTGAGAATATTCCCTACATTTGGGTCGATTACAAAACTGTATTGTATGTGGTGGTTAGTCGACACGAAGGAATTTATAAATTGTTTATTGTGAATGAAGGTCAAGGCCTCAAATTGTGACATTATGAGATTTTCCGACCAGAACTTCTCGCTCTATTGTCTATAGACTTTAAATGACTCAGGAACATTTTCCCTATTTTCTTTCCAAAGAACTTGTTACGTATTTGTTTTTGGAACGAAGTTCTTTAATGCGGCTTTTGGTAGGAGTAAGGGCTTGTACACAAAACTGCGTTGCGACGTCGCATCGCAAAAATCGACGACAGCACCCTTAGATTTTCTTAGGAAATGTCCGAAGCTTCTGCGTTGCGAATCCGCATCGCCCCGATTCGCAGTTCTTGTGTACAGGCCCTAAACTGGTAGAAATCGTCACGTAAAAAAAAGCACTATGCCCGAAAAAGTCAGTTTGAAGCCCTTTTTTTAATACAGTAGCATCTAGTATACGTTTTTAACTTCTAAAACTTATACTAGATGGCTCTGTACATAATATACAGCGAAAGGAACTTCGTTCCAACCGGGACTCCTCACCTCACACTTACACGGCCTGACTTTTTTTTTGTATTATTAATAAACGATGGAATATAGTATCTAATTTATGACGCCCATTTGCCAATAATGTTTTATCTAAATATTTCATATCAATCTGAAAACTAATAAGAAACGAATTTCTAAAATATCTGCAATTTTCCGAGTTTGAACCTACTTGCAACGAGCAAGTAACCTCGCAATAGAGCAGTTTATGTAAATATCTGCACTATTGCAATATTTAAACATGGCACGTGATTGTAAGGCCGGCCCTCTACCAGCAAGCAGGATATAATGATAGCTATTTAAACCCACGTTGATATGGGTGTAATTTACGGCATAATAGATTTTCCGATCAGTTCAGGTGTGGTCTTAGCGAGCTTGAATGAAATGCATCCGGTAAGTGCTATGTTCGGAACTTGTGAATGTCTGAAATGTCTCCCATAATTTAGACTCGAGTTATTAAGCTTAGGATACACATGATTTTCGCGGCATAATCGCACTGCAGTGGAAAATGGGTTATAAGCTGGTTGACCGAGAGCAGATATAGCTAGCTTTAGCTTAGCTCACGTAGGTCTGTGGGCATTTTAAGAGCAAGCAAGAACAAGGGCTTAAAAATGTATACGCCAAAATTTCCAGCCAAGCGAAGCTAAATTAGCTTAACTCTTGGTGGGCAACCAGCTTTAGATTGGGTTCAAGCGTTGCGGGTGCGTATAGCGTAGCTAATGATTGAAGTATTGTGGGAGGTTCGAAATAACATATCAAATTCTGTTCAAGGTTTTATGCAATAATTTAATTAATTAATAACGCAACAACACATTTAGGTAAACAACCTTCAACCTATGGTGTTACTACGAAGCTTGAAAAGATTATTTGTAAGAAGCTAAACAAAGAAAAGCTGTCCTATAACAAACTGCTGAAGCTTTTTCCGTACAGCTGATCTTTCTGAGCCAATTTCCCAAATTTTCTAATATCCAAAAGAAAGAAGGACTATTGTCCACATAAAAGCAACAGCGCTCGTATTTCTAAAAAAACACAAATCAAAGAAAAAAGCTCACTAATTCAATGAAAGCTTAGTACAGAACACTCCTGAAAACGATTTCTGACATAAGCATGGGACTTTTTACACAATTGTCAAGTGTCCATTCCATAAGATTGTTGAGTGAAAGTGGCTGGAGCTTCCAAACCTGTCCGATGACATCACGAGCTTATCCGAGCACAGACAATGCAAACAATCAAATTTGCCCATCGCCTACGCAGTTAATTTGAGTAGGTATCATCTAAGTCACGCCTTCATTCTTTCCTACTTTGGCGAAGAAGGAAGGCACTTTGACTCGGCTGTGACTAGTAGGAAGACATTAGCTATAGAAAACTGAACGGTGAATATTAAGTGTGCTAAGGGAAAACAGCTAGTTCAAGTATACAAGCTCATTCGTCCATAGGTAAAAATATCAGGCAGTCAAAATGTGACGTTAATTATTTTCTGCAAAGATACACATTCAACCTAGGTTCTTCTTCGACAGGTATTTGAGGTCGTTCAATGTCGTGAAAAATTAATTAAATTATGTTTTCGAAATGAATCGTTTTTGTATTCGCCTTTTTCGACTTTTAAGAACTGCGTCTGTACCTAAGATTTCTCGTTTCTGAAATATCGAGATGATGTTATCTGATGAGTAATCGAGATTTCCAATTTTGAAATAACTACGTAGTAGCATTACAATTATGGATAGGTAGGTATGCCTACCAATGTTAATATATACATTTTAGGAATAATAGACTGACTAAGGTATATCAATAGATACTTTGTCCTGTAACCTATATAGTACATAATGTTATAAGCGGTAGGTAATGTAGTTAGCAGAATGAAAAACGTGTTGTCATAATTATTATTTATCGCTTTTGATCATAATTTATCTTCGAAACAAATATTAAGAAACTGGTGTTTATAAATAAATAATTTAACCACTACATTAATAATAATGTTGATATTTTACATGTTAATCTGTAACCTTTGCGCAATAATGTCACTTAACAATATCAAGATTTTTATAAACATGAAGAAGTCGATACAGAACTGCATTCTTCCACTTTCAGATAAGCCCAAAAATATTTGTATTTCGCAAAAATGGTCATTCAAAATAACAAAGAGTCATCGTAAACAATGTAGGCGTAATTCCGTCGGCATTATGTAATTGGTTTAAGACAATATTGACCGAAAATTTCACTTTCGTACCACGTGGGGTGACGTACAATACGTTCAGTATACGTGTATGAACGAACTCGGCACACATGTATATATATGCATACTGGTACGATTCGACAAGCTTTCGTGTCCACTCGTTAGACAAAGCGCCAAACTTTCAGCTTTGTTTTTCTCAACCTAAGTAGTACATCATCTTTATTCATAACCCGATATAGTGATTGAGTAATAATGCGTTGCTGTTATGATTCAATTTAGGTACGTATTTAGTAAAAAATCATCAAAACAAAGCGTTTGGTTTTTTGTTATCGATTTTTGTCTTTGGCTTATGTTTAGCTTTTGGTAACGGGTTTTTTAATGCTTATTTTCTTGACGTAGTGGCTTTAGTTATAGTCGACCTTGTTAACCCACTTTTGACAACAATTGCCAATAAATTGAAACTTTACTAAAGTTGAAACTGTCACAAGACTTTGTCATTTTATCACATGCAATGCAAGTGACATTCAACCGTAGGGTGGTAGAGCAGATGAGAGGTTGACTATACATAGTGTTTAGAAAATCGGGAGAAACTCGTTACAGAAAAAACCCGAAGCAAAGGTTTTTTTTCAATTAAACTTTGTTCTTATTCGGCATTTGCGAACTTGTCTATTTGCATGTTGCATGATTTGTCTACGTGGGATGACATTGAAATATTTGAATGATTTTACTAAGTTTTGATAAAAATGTCTTATATTATCGTTTGAACAAAAATGTCATGCCGGCAGCCGGCACCTTAGGCATACTTTGTTTGTTTGTTTTTGGTAACTTCGTTGATTTGCATTAGATTAAGTAAGTATTTAAATGTTTTTTTGTTTTCATATCCTTACCAACTGGATCTCTAATGCTACGAACCAAACCATCACCGCTACCGCCCATTGTATGCTTTGTAATATTATAATTGTTTTTGTAAGTATGTATTTTCTGGTGTACAATAAAGTATATATAAATAAATAAGATGTCTAGCTTAATGTTTAATTATAATTGATGCTTTAAATTATTTTTCATCCAACAAACAGCCAAATGGCTTACATTTTTTTAAACAATAATATTATGCGTTATCAATGAAATGTAATTAGCAGATAAATGTGCAACATTAAGGTATCACTAATTGGATGCATGTAGATTTCATAAATTAATATTCAGATGATTATTTATTATCAAACTCAAACTCAAACTCAAAGCATTTATTTCAATTAAACCATTTACAGGCACTTTTGAATTGTCAAGGAGTCGGTCAGTCAGAAAAATGAAGCTAGTTGCCCATTCCAAAGCGTAGTAGGTACCTATGGAGAAGAACGGGCAAGAAACTCCACGGACACTCTTTTAAATCAAAAAATTGTTACAAAAATTGGTTACATCATTCATGTTGAAATTACTTAAGTATACATGTGAGAACAATGTAGAAAGACGTGCATGATAAAAAGCGTCCGAAGATATAAACAATTCAAAAATTAAAAATAAACCATGGCAGCTAAGAGATGACCAGCCCCAACTGACGGCGCCCGTTCACGAACATGACGCTCCCGTTCACGAACATGGCGCATCTTTTTATCAACGTTTATATTATTATTAGTTACTTCAATGTGAAAAGGTCATTTGTGTGTATACAGACGACAAGGACGAGGGTTCGTTGAGAAATATATCCATTGTTTATTTTTATTATTCTCACGTGATACTGGAGGTGACGAACAGATGTGTTTTTCTAATTAGCTACGTTTACGACAAATCACACCGAGATGCAATTTAAATTGCATTTTTATTAGCTTCTGCTTTTTTAATAAATAATTTTATTGTGTAAATTAATGCTCAAGATTCTAATTTACGATGTTAATAACGTTTGTATGTATAGGCGTTTTATATCAAACAACTTCCATTTAAGACTGTACCTCATAAGCAATTAAACTATGAACATAATATAAATATATGACATAAAGTTATTATAGATAATAATCCCAGCGTTTAGATCATTATAATAATAGTTGTTTAGACCAAAACTATTTCAAAATGCTTAATAGCGTGGAATAACTGACGTAATTTATCGATGAACGGTGTACGATGTACGATGTAAAATAATAAGGCGTGTTTCAAAACAGCTTGGTATTCATTGGGACCCTTAGACCCTATAATATACTTCGTGTAAGTAACTGGTGCGTCGTGATCTGTGATTGGTCTCATTTATCGAACCAGGGATTGATACGGACGATTGTTTGGAGTTTCAAAACTTGGTGGTTAGATGTTGAAAGAGCTGATTGTTTGGATGTTGTTCAGCTAGACTGAACTGTTGTCGGAGAATTATTGGGCGTGCCCTGCTTGGAATAGATAGGGGCATTATAGCCTATGTGCTTATGCCATATATTTTACTAGATGGTGGTACTATACTGGTTTACTAAATGATTCTGATGATCAGTCTTTTCAATTTAAGTATTTATGTAGAAATAGTATTAATCAAATTGACGAGACGTTGCATATCTAGGATTAAATCGAGCGTAGCATAATTAAACAAGGTAATTTTCAGTCTTATTAGACCAAGTATTAATCTAGCCAATGAGACTGACATTTGAGTTGTATTTATGGTATCTTTTAAGTTGTGAGTCACGAAAAAACGTTATAGTTCACATGACAAAAAACAGATTTTCGTGAGAAGAGATAGTCAAAACAAATATAAATTCAGGCTTTTCAGATTTATGAAGACATTAAAGAAACTGCATTTAGAATCTAGGTATAAAATAAACAGACTATGCAGCAGAATTTCTTGCTTCATACAATATTTCAACGACGCCCTTGAAATCAAAATGGACATTTCTATATTGAGTTGTTAATACTCTTTCTGTGATATTTAACAGACTTGTCCGTAAATGTCAACAGAGGCCGATAGCATTTAAACCTTTTCAAAATAAATTATATTCAATGGATTGTCGTCTACAACAGCGTCTCGGGGGTTTGACAATAAATTACGAAGTCCCTTGATTACTGACAAACGTATCGATAAAAGTTATTGAACGATTTTGTTCAACGGTTAAAACTACACCAGGAATCATAATGACAATCATAAAAGCTGTTAGAACTTTAGGCATTATTAGTTATTTATGCAACTGTTGTATAATAAGGGGTATTAAAACACGAATGTGAAAATAGTATCACATGAGTGTTTTAATACCTAATTATATACAGTTGCATACAAGAATCTACACCCATGATATGAATCCTCTATAAAAGTTTCTGAAACAGTTAGCTATTGAGAACATTAAGCCGACCATAGCCCGTACCCGCCAAACGTGACGTATCGTATTTTGGAAAATGTGTCAGATGTGTCGGCGTGGGGGTCTGCACCCGCTGACCGTAAGGAATTGAATGAAGGAGCAAACGAGTTGCATTATGAAATTTAGTACAACATTATAAAACTCGTTTGGATG
This sequence comes from Eupsilia transversa, assembly GCA_914767815.1. Taxonomy (NCBI): domain Eukaryota; kingdom Metazoa; phylum Arthropoda; class Insecta; order Lepidoptera; family Noctuidae; genus Eupsilia; species Eupsilia transversa. Next base: position 9,660,736 of record OU611880.1, read on the forward strand.
ATATAATGGTTACTATGACACTGATCGTTTTAATGTTGGTAATAAGCTAACTGATTCCGAAACTTTTATAAAGGATTTATAGCATGGGTGTAGATAAAGTTTATTAAAGGATTAACCTAATACAAATTTAATGAAGCAGGTACTGTTTTTGAAATGTATTTCAGTACATTGTCAGGGGTGGGAATGGTATTTGAGTAGACGTATGCTCGTTTTCACAAATACTATAGGCGACACCCTAAATGTATACCTCAGAAAAGCGCGCTGTTTGATTTTCAACTCTCAGCTCAGCTTCGAAAGTTAAAAGTGCAACAGCGTGCTTTTATTCAGGCATTCATTTAAATGTTGCTTAGTGTTAGTGAGAATGGGCATTAATACAGTAGATTGAAAACTGTCTGCATGACTAGTGTACACAAACAAACGGATAGTTTTTAGGGTTCTGAACGCCCGAATGAAAAACGGAACTCTTCTAGGATCACGCATGTCGGTCTGGCTGGCTGTCTGTCCGTCTGTCACAGCCAATTTGCTCCGAATATACTGGACCAATTTATTTGTTTCGTCCACATATGAATTTCTGTGAGCCAAAAACGGACGTGTCACGAAAATAAATGAGGTTATTTTTCGGAGGCAAATTAAAAAAAAACATACTGTACCGTGTGACATATCAAATGAAAGGGCCTTTTGTTAGGATATTAAAAAAAAAAAAAAAAATTGTAATAAATACGTTTAATGATATTTATTAAGAAAATTATGAAAATTGACCATTTCTTATCTCTGAAACCAAGTCTAAAATTTTAAATTGACAGGTTTTTTTTGAGCTTTTAATCTATACTTATAATAAATCTGTAGAAGTGAAAATTCTGTACATTGAAAATATCAAAAAAATAAATGGCAGTGTTACTAGACCGACACCGAACCCAAAAATTTTATTAAAAAATTTTTTGTCTGTCTGTCTGTCGGTCTGTCTGTCTGTCTGTCTGTCTGTCTGTCTGTTTGTTCAGGCATCACGCAAAAACTACCGGTTCGATTACGATGAAACTTGGTATAATTATTCTTTAATATCCTGGGCACCACACTGGGTACTTTTTATCCCGGAAAAGTATCCTATCCTACTATCTATATCTATACCTATTAATAAAAATACAAGTCCTGACTGACTGACTCATCAACGCCCAGCCCAAACCCTTGGACCTAGAAAGCTGAAATTTTGCACAGAGGTTCCCTTTATTATGTAGGCAAGGAATAAGGAAGCATTTTTTGAAATTCAACCCCTAAGGGGGTCAAATAGGGGATGAAAGTTTGTATGAAAAATCTTATTCCTTGAGGTAATAAACATGAAACTCCGCACGAATAATTATCAAAATAAAAGAAAAAGTTTGTAATTTGTTGTTTTTCTAAATTACCCCCTAAAGGGGGGTTGGGGGGTGTCAAAGTTTGTATGGAAGAATTTTAACGTCTGTCCGATTAACTCGAAACTCAATATTTATACTTAAACCCAAAAAATAAGAATAACGTGTATCAGGATTTTTCGAAATTCAACCCCTAAGGGGGTAAAATAAGGGATGAAAGTTTGTATGAAAAATCTTATTCCTTGAGGTAATAAACATGAAACTTCGCACGAATAAATTATAAAGTTTTTTGTTTTTTGTTTTTCTAAATTACCCCCTAAAGGGGGGTTGGGGGTGTCAGTGTTTGTATGAAAGAATTTTAACACGCTGTCCGATTAACTCGAAACTCAATATTTATACTTAAAACCCATGGGGATGTATGGGGTAATTTCCGACACTCACGCGGGCGAAGCCGCGGGCAGCAGCTAGTGTGTAATACTTCTCTTTATATAAAATAGATAACACTAGCTAGAATATGCTTACAAGCAACAGCTCAACATTAACAACTGCTTCATTTGTGAATCACCCAATGAATGACTAGTTGGCTACGTGATAATGCACACGAAGCATTCCAGTTCTATATGCGCCTGCGCAAGCATCGGCCATGTTGTTTAACTGCTACTTAATGCTCTCATTGATCTTGATCTTGATAGCAATCGTGTTGGTCAATAGTTCTGACAAAAAGCGGCCAAGTGAGCATCGCGTGTACGAATGAGCTTCCGAGTCAAGGCTCCTGTAGACAGGCGCGCCACAACACCGGTAGAACAATTTCCGTGAAGTTTTCATAGAAAATGTTACACCAGAGGCGCGTCGCGCTTGTGTGCGGGTGCCTTCAAGTGTCTACATATTTAAATGAATAAAGATCACGCACGTAACTGATATACATACCTAAAGAAAACGATAACAATAAATAGTGTTTAGGTTATTCCAAATGATTCATTTCAGGGAAAGCTAGCTTGCTGATTTCGCCAACCAACAACTTATTACGCCAACCAAACATAGGTGTAGAATTAAAGTAATTTGTCCACCAAAAACCTCAAAACATTTAAGTGAAATTTTTAAATGACCACTCAAGATTGAAGATTTAGATTAGTACCTATCAATTATTAGAACTTTTGATTGTTTTGATGACCATACTTTCTCTCCCTGGAAATTAGAGATAAAGTTATCTTTGTAATCTGATGCACATATTAAGGGTTTTGTCTTCTAATTTCCTTGAGGATGATGACGTTCACCAAAGTAAGATAGGGATTTCCCTGCGATTAAATTACGATATAAAAATAAGTTATTCAATGTTGTTTTAGACAAATAAACGTCGGGACCAAATAACGGGAATCTCTAATAGCTTTAACGTCTTGGGAATATCCAAGCATGAAACTTTAACTACTTAATGCATCTCATTAAAAATAATAAAAGTAAACATAGGTTATTGTCTAGTTAGCTGCAGTCAGGGTCAGTAACCTGTGGTGGAGAAGGGACAATCGTTAACTGCACCAAGGATGCGCGTGAGACACCGTCGTGCGGGCCATCATTGTTGCTATACAGACTGTTCCTCTGATCTAAACACGAGTTAGTAGACTCGCAATGGTTTACAACAATTTTGTATTATTGTTAAATGGAGTTAGGGGCGTGAAGTCCTTTAAATTGCCTTTGGAATACCTTTCCCTCATTTTCGGCAATTAATTTAATTGTGACAATCATATTAGCTAAAGTATTAAATTGCTGCTACAGACTTTTCGATCAGAAATTAATAAGAGACTGAGATCATGAATAAATCATGCTGATTGTAAAAGTATCAACAATGGTCCATTGAACTCTAGATAAATGACCAATCAATGACTATTCCACTAATCTTTGATACTTTTTGCTGTATTTTTTCTTTGATTAAGGATAAAATATGCTAAACCGCAGTTCCAGTTTTCAAGATGTACCTGGAATTCATGGAAGTTGTTAGCCCACGGGAAAACCAAGCATTCTTGAAAGGTTATCTCTGAGATCTTTTTCATTGAAGACATTCACGACGGGTGTTCAACTATGTGGAACAATATAATAGGTAGTGTAGGTACGGTTGATAACGTTCTCCTGTTTGCCTAATAAAGTTTAATTTTATTTTAAACAGACTTCTAAAAGTAACTTCAAGTTTTTTGTATGTATGTTTAGCAATATCTTCGCCAATTGTTTACTGATTTAGATGTTTTTTTTTGTTTCTAACTTGGGTTAAGAGTCACAAAATTAGCAAGATAAACTCATACAATATCTGTCATAAATAAAGCTATTTAAATGATGGAGTAAACATTTTAGCATCTTCTTACAAAATGCAGACTAAAAAAACTTTAATTTTGACAATACTTAGGTAAGTTCCTTATAATGGAAGTGGAATATAAAATATAATAATGTTAAGAGTCTAAAATAAATTTATATTATAATTGAATAGGTACTTGTTATTGTCGTTAAAATATTTCGGACATCTGTCGCTTAAGGCCGTATACTTATATTTTTCATCCTGTTTTTAGTTCATTGAACCGGATTCGTGTAGACTCTTAGCTCTGTCATATGGTACCGTAATTTTTTACTATTTTTGTTTCTAGAACCACTTTGTCAACGATGTCACTACACAACAGAGTACCTTTGAAAAGAGTAAATTTTTTGTAGTAATATTTTTTCGAATAGAAGTCATCTCTTTCCATATGGGGAAGGTACCCGGAGAATACCGGAGTACATCAATTTTAAGCTTTGTATTATAGTAACATAACGTGGATAACGCCGATAACGTAAGGAGGTGTACCTACCTATAGTATAACATTTTTTTTTTGGTTGTATTTTTTTTTTTGTATTTATTTACGTGTTTCGGTACAACTATATTTAGCAATCTTAGAATAAAGGCTCCCGCTGACAGGCGCGACGCGACAGTGCGACGCGATTCTGGTAGAATAATTTTCTTAGAAATTATTCTAGTAGAGTCGCATCACACTGTCGCTGTCGCTATAACACGAAATACTTAAATAAATATGAGATTTTGGCACTAATATCCCAAATCTAATATTTATTTGTTTCGTGTTTTTTTTTTAAGTATTGATAAATTAATTGGATCATAAATACACTTTTTATGATTATGCTGATGCTGAGGAGCCAATTAATTTGGGAGAGGAATCAAGTTCCAGTATTTAATAAATCTTATCATTTATTATATTCATGGTATTTTAGACGAATTAATCGAATATTACATCTGTTATGACTATGTAGGTACGTACTATCAAGAGGGCTTTGAAAACTAAGTTAGGTACCTACGTTAAGTATTGCGGCGATAAGTCCCCCTCTTTGAGGAGTGGTTAGACAGGCGCCACGGCGTCCTCACCTTCCGCCTGACGCAGGTCCTTACCGGACACGGTTGTTTCGGGAGGTTCCTGTTTCGGATAAGGCGGGAGGAAACGCTCGGGTGTCACCATTGTGTGGATCACCTGGAAGACACGGTGGAGCATACGATGGAGGTCTGCCCGGCATGGGCAGAGCACCGCCGTGTCCCCCGTGTGCCATGTAAAGGCGATCGGCGGTGGTGATCCCTTGCGTCCGGCCCTGATCCAGGCCATGGTACGGAGCGAGAGGGCATGGGGAGCCGTATCCTTCATCTGCGAAGCAGTAGTGTTCGCAAAGGAAGAGGCGGAGCGCCTGAGGGAGAAGCAAATTTCGCGCTCTCACGCCCCTAGTCGCTCTTGGTTTTTAATAAATAATGTATGAAAACATAATAATTTTCGACCTCCACACCGGAAAATATGGATAGTTCTCACGATCATTAATTACCATACCTTTTATACACACATTTGCATTTACAAGTACATAATTACGCATTTGCATATTGACTTAACTTTGTAGAAAACTCCTTTCTAATAAAACATTACACGTAAATTATCGAATGGAATCTGTTGGTGATAGAATAGGCCACGACTCTACGAGTAACTTACGAGCATGGAAAAGTAACAAATGGAGTATTAATGTGCTAAACATAGATCGAAAAACTGTAAAATTTGCGTACCCATATCGATGAAAGCTGACTATCGCAAACAATAGCCTTATGTTGCGATCCAGTCACCGTTTAGTCTTTTGTCGTGTCAGCACGAGCTAAAGAGGAAACTTATTTCGCGAGCCATTGTTAAAAAAATTGAAGTCCTATTTGTAATCCATATTTACAACTCGGAGTAGGTACGGTGCATTTGCCTAAAGACGTAAGTATCGAAAGCTCTTCTAACGAGGCGTGCGATGAATGACGTAGAAACATTTATTCCTTCCCATTCACCGCATAAATCCAACCGGGCTATGGTGTTCCCTCACTGATTCACTTTCATACATTGAGTGCGAGATCCGAAGTAATGGTTGTATAGTAATGCAATCTTGGATTGTTACATTGCAGGCGAATGCTCCCGGTAAGAGCCGCCTTTAGGAAAGATACAAACATTAACACTCCATTCATACTCACTACTCCATGACCACAAACCATGTGATTCGCATTATGACACCTCTAATTCACGAACCGGTTGGCCGGCAATAAAGTGTCTTTAACTTATGTAACCGAGGTTGGGCCGACACTGCAGTTGGCGTGTTTCTATGCAAATTGAACCTAGCGAAACTATGCTGCTCGCGAATTAACATTTCGTACAGTCGTGTATCCTTTGTGAAGTAGAGCGATTAATATGTGCATCCTGAAAGTTTAAATATTATTCCGTGGCTTACATTGATAAAAGTTGGTCACTTGTGATTGTTGTTAAGTAATACTAGAGTGCTATGCGATCTAAAGGGTAGACACAGCATACAAGCTGTCCACTCTGAATCCTGAAGCACTGTGGCCACTATCGTTAAATGCTTGCCATTCATCTGAAGACTAAAATCCCACAGCTATTCTGCAACGTTTTTTGGACCTAAAAGCTTATGGCAGAAAATATATGCCATTAACCATTTTATGTTCAGGAAAAAGTAACATCAGGTCTTTAAACATGAAAAGCATATTAAGGAAGTTCAAGGCTTAGGTAGATTGAACAGTAAGTATTAGGTAATTCTAGGTAGCCTAAGGAATTGTGCCCTACCAATGTCGCCCACAACCACGTGGGATCGAAATATACTGCGGCTGGCTCAAGCACAATAACTGATTTGGACAGAAATTTCAAACTAACTCCAGCTAAAGCTTTGATGGATAATTTTTATGGGGTTGTTGACTGTCTGTTAACAATCAAATATACATATATATATATATACCTTTCCTAACAATTGATATTCCTTTCCTATCAATTATTCATTGTGGTTATTAATTACTAGACTCAGCACCGGACAAAGATTCTTTATCCATCAATAAACAAGTTTGTTTTCGATGATAATTATGTGTGTATTTAAATTTTGACCTCCTGAGGTGATAGTGCGACGACCTGGCAGAAGATTGGCCGTAGAATGAGGTAAGTTTTGGCACTAGACAGCACAGTTATGCTATAAACATGAACGCGAATAAGTATTTTACATATTCGTACCGTAAAACTAGACATAGCATGGGCGTAACAAAGCTGAGATGACAAAGATGAGATGCTTGTTCGATACGCATATATGACATGTTGACAAAGAAAAACCTGATACCCAACAGCCGCCCACGCCTCCTAATTCTTCTCCGGCCGACGCCGAATGGCAAGTGGCCGGCGAAAAGAAGAAGGCGGGTAAGGCCGCAAGGGCGGCCAAAAGGAAGGCGAGGCGGCAGCGGCGCAAGGAGCGAAGTGTCGCGGCTAGGCTCCGCGCCCCGAAGTCCGCAGCTGTAGTGATCACACTACAGCCGGAAGCGGAAAAAAAGGGCGTGTCCTACCGTGACGTTCTCGCCAAGGTGGGGCAGGCTGTGGACCTGGAGACGCTCGGCGCCAAGAATGGCCTCAGGCTAAAGGTAACCGCGACCGGCGCCCGGATGCTGGAAGTCCCTGGTGCGGACAGCGGCCCGGCCGCTGATGCTCTGGCCGAAAGGCTCAGAGCATCCATAGACGCGGACGAGGCCCGGGTGTCCAGGCCCACCAGGTGCGCTGACATGCGCATCTCGGGCCTGGACGACTCGGTGACGAAGGCACTGGTCGTGGCCGCTGTCGCTAGGACGGGGGGGTGCTCTGCCGAGCAGGTTAAGGTGGGCACCATCCGTCCTGATTTCGCGGGGATGCAGGCCGTGACGGTGAGCTGCCCCGTGTCGGCGGCCAAAAAGGTTGCCGAGGAGGGCCGAAGGCTTTTGGTGGGCTGGGTTTCCGCGCAGGTCAAACTGCTGGAACCCAGACCTCTGAGGTGCTTCCGCTGCCATGTGGGTCACCACGTGGGAGTTAAATGCACCTCGGAGGTGGACCGCAGCGGTAACTGCTACCGCTGTGGTCAGCCCGGTCACGAGGCTGGCTCGTGCACTGCCGCGCCGCACTGCGTCGTATGTGCGGCTGCTGGCAAGCCAGCTGACCACCGGATTGGGGGCAAGGCCTGCGTCAAACCCGCCAAAGCCGGAGGCAGGGGCAAGCCCTCCGCCACCGCCGTCACCGCCGCAGCCGCCGCCACTACTGGCGCCGCCGCTGCCGCTTCCGCCGTCGTAGTCGCTGCCGTTGCCGCCGCGGCAGGGTCCTCACAGGGGGCTCGGGAGGGGGCTGAAATGGACTGCCAATAACGGCTCCATTACGCCTCCTCCAGGCGAACATCAACCACTGCGCTGCAGCCCAGGACCTATTGCTCCAGAGCATGGCGCAGTGGTCGATCAACATCGCCGTGGTCGCTGAGCCGTACTTTGTCCCGCCCAGGGATGACTGGGTGGAGGACCTGAGCGGCTCAGTGACCCTAATTTCGTCGGCCGCCGCCGGTACTCCGTCCCTCGAGGCTGTCAAGAGAGGACGGGGTTGCGTGGCAGCACGGTTCGGGGAGATTGTCGTGGTAGGGGGGTACTTCTCCCCGAACCGAACTCTCGCCGAGTTCCACAACTCCCTTGCGGAGCTGAGAGTCGTCGTCGTCGGGTTCGGTTCCCTCCCGGTGCTTGTTCTCGGGGACTTCAATGCCAAGAATGTGGCTTGGGGTTCCCGGTATACAGACACACGGGGCAGGATGGTGGAGGACTGGGCACTGGAGACAGGCCTGGTCGTCCTTAATCGGGGTTCTGTCCCCACGTGTGTGCGGATGCGGGGTGAATCAGTGGTGGACCTTTCGTTCGCCAGCCCCGCTCTGTCGCCGCGTGTCGCCGACTGGCGCGTCATGGAGGGGGTGGAGACCTACTCCGACCACCGGTATATCCGGTTTGACGTCTCCGCCCAGTCCTCGAGCGCGCCGGTCCGACAGGCCCCGAGTGGTCCGCGATGGGCGCTGAAGCAGCTGGACCGGGAGCTAATCCTGGAAGCCTCGATCGTGCAGGCCTGGGTGTCATCACCGGACAGGCCTGCCGATATCAACGATGAGGCGGAGTGGTTCCGGGAGGCCATGTCCGACATATGCGACGTGGCAATGCCCCGGGTCCAGCCCGGCCGTGCTTCGCGCCAGGTGTACTGGTGGTCGCAAGAGCTGACGACTCTGCGCGCCGCGTGCGTTGCTGCGCGACGCCGGTACGCCAGGCACCGCAGGCTCCGTATCCGCCCTCCGGATACCGAAGCCATTCAGGCGGAGTTGTACGAGGGGTACAGAGCGGCGAAGACCGCCCTCCAAGCGGAGATCCTGCGGGCCAGGGGACTGGCCCGCGAGGAGTCGCTGGCGACTCTGGACAGGGACCCGTGGGGACGCCCATACAAGTTGGTGCGTGAGAAAATCCGCCCATGGGCTCCCCCGCTGACACAGAGTCTCCGGCCACAGCTTGTGGAGGACGTGGTGAGCGCTCTGTTCCCCTCGAGAGGGGAACATACCGCTCCGCCCATGGCTCCGCCTACTGCGGTGCCCGCTGCGGACCACACCGCCGACGACGATGACGATGCTCCGGAGGTGACCGAGGCAGAATTGAGAGTGGCGGTACGTAGGCTGAGTGCCAAAAATACCGCCCCAGGACCCGACGGCTTACCTGGGAAAGCCTGGGTCCTGGCCATGGAGGCTCTCGGGCCTCGACTAAGGGGGCTCCTTAGCGCGTGCGTGGAGAGGGGCCAGTTCCCACTTCGCTGGAAGACGGGGAAACTGGTCCTCATCAGGAAGCCGGGGCGCCCTGCGGACTCTCCGTCCGCTTACCGGCCCATCGTGCTGCTCGACGAGGTGGGCAAGCTCTTTGAAAGAGTTATTGCAAACCGCCTCGTCGGGCAGATGGTGCGAGTGGGGCCGGATTTGGCGGATAGCCAGTTCGGCTTCCGCCGAGGGCGCTCTACGGTGGACGCCATCATGCGCGTGCGAGCCCTCACGACGGGGGATGCTGTGGCCCGGGGTGGGGTCGTCTTGGCGGTGTCTCTGGACATCGCCAACGCCTTCAACACCCTACCCTGGAGTTGCATCAGGGAGGCACTCCGGTATCACCGGATGCCGACCTACCTCTGTCGGTTGGTCGAGGCCTATTTGACGGACAGGGCCGTCATCTACCCCGGTCACCAGGGAGTGTGGAACCGGCGAGAGATGTCGTGCGGTGTCCCACAGGGATCGGTCCTGGGGCCGCATCTGTGGGACATCGGATACGACTGGGTGCTGCGCGCCGACCTCCCTAGTGGTGTCAGCGTAGTGTGTTACGCTGACGACACGCTGGTCCTGGCGCAGGGGAGGTCGCACGAGGCGGCGGCCGAACTGGCGACACGCGGGGTTGCGACGATCGTCGACAGGATCCGGCAATTGGGACTCGAGGTGGCCCTGCACAAGTCCGAGGTCATGTGCTTCCATGGCCCTCGGAACGCGCCACAGTCGGGTTCCCAAATAACGGTAGGAGGGGTTCACATCGGCGTCGAGGTGACGATGAAGTACCTGGGACTCGTCCTCGACAGCCGGTGGAACTTCGTGGAGCACTTCCGACGTTTGGCTCCCAAACTGGAGCGGGCCGGGGCTGCTTTGAAGCGGCTTCTGCCCAATCTAAGGGGACCAAACGCCTCCTGCCGGAGGCTCTACGCGGGGGTCGTGCGGTCCATGGCCCTTTACGGGGCACCGGTGTGGGCGCGTACCTTAAGGTTGCGGCCAGCCCGCCGGTTGCATGCAGCCCAAAGGGTCATGGCTATCCGGATCGTCCGGGGATACCGTACGGTCTCCGGCGAGGCGGCGAGCCTCCTTGCCGGAACGCCGCCATGGGATCTGGAGGCGAAGGTCCTCGCCCACATCTGGGAGTGGCGCGAGGAGATGAAGCGCCGGGGTGTAACTCCGCTGCCGCGAGAAATCACGGTACAGCGGACAGAGCTCCGGCAGGATCTCATGGCGGCTTGGAGTGTGCGATTGTCGCAACCCAGATATGGGCACGCCACAATCGTGGCGATAAGTCCCCTCTTTGAGGAGTGGCTAGAGAGGCGCCACGGCGTCCTCACCTTCCGCCTGACGCAGGTCCTCACCGGACACGGTTGTTTCGGGAGGTACCTGTTTCGCATAAGGCGGGAGGAAACGCCCGGGTGTCACCATTGTGTGGATCGTCCGGAGGACACGGTGGAGCATACGGTGGAGGTCTGCCCGGCTTGGGCAGAGCACCGCCGTGTCCTCGTGGAGGCGATCGGCGGCAGTGACCTCTCGCGTCCGGCCCTGGTCCAGGCCATGATGCGGAGCGAGAGGGCATGGCAGGCCGTCACCTCCTTCTGCGAAGCAGTAATGCTCGCGAAGGAGGAGGCGGAGCGCGTGAGGGAGAGGCAAAGTTCGCGCCCTCACGCGCCTAGCCGCCGTAGGAGACGCCCTGGGCGTCGGGACTCCTTGGAGGATTCCCGGCCACCGTAGGCGCGGGCTTGCGGGCGGTGAGCAATGGGTAGCTCGCCCCCGATAAGGACCAGGCCCGGGTCGACGGCGCGTCGTGTTCCACGCGCGCCTCAAAGAGATGTCAGCAAAACGGACGGGGTCCGCTAGGACCGTTGCCCGCCGGGGTTGCGGGTAGTCCTAAGGGGAAACCGTGGCCCCTGGCATGGCAAGGGAAGGAACACGGGTGGGTTTTAGTCAGTAAGAGTCTGACACGCCCTCCCGCTCCGCCCAGAGCGGGAGAAGTCATTGGATGATTTCCCACCCAAAAAAAAAAAAAAAAAAAAAAATACCTATGTATTTATACGGAAACCAGAAGAATACAATAGGCAATCAATGCTTTTATTAGCCCGTTATATTTCTGGGTCTAACCGAGCATAAGCAACTTTAGGGAAAACAAACTGCATAAAAAAAATCAAATGCAAAATCTTAATCTCTCATATTCTAATGACAAAATATCCTCTAGGATGATTTTTTTTAATTTCCATGTCCATTAGGTATAGTTACAATGTTTTTATTTTTTTTATTCATATCGTGAATTCATCCACAGATTGTAATTTGGGTAACTACACAGAGATTTACATTCCTTAAAAAAAATCCTTAACTTCTACAAAATAATTGTACATTATTAAATTGTAATAAATAAGAGGATTTTCCGGCATACAATTTAGCCATCATAAGATTTTCCTCACAATTTTAATCCGTCTCTGAGATTTTCTTAGAAGTATTTTCATTCGTTTGCAAAATTCAGGGAAAATCAATTTTCAAGCTACTATTTGATCGCTCTATTCTTGAGAATATATACTGGGATACTATCTTTGTAAACGAAAAAAGGAGCATTTAAAAGTAATAAATTAAATTAAATTATATAAAAATTCATTTAAAAATGTAAGGACCATGACGTGTGAATTGATAATTTTGTTACTTTTAAATGCTCCTTTTTTACTGTATGTATTTCTTGCGCTTGTCCTACACGAAATATTGTTCTTTCTTTGGGATCTCAGACCACAGGCTGTTCTAAGCATGGACTAGGTTTGAATACTTCAAACCTTTGTCTGCGATAGATGTAATAGTGAATCTATCATCGTCATCAACATTTTAATATTGGGGTCATGCTCATGTCAATATATTTAATTAAGGAGAAAATATGTATTCAGGTCAATGTTTTAGTTACAAATGCATTGAAGGTTAAATAGTAAAAAAACCTTAAAATTGCATTTTGGTTTAGAATTACTAATGGGAAAGTTTGAACCAATTCAATAGTACCTAGTCAATGATTCAAACAGAATTTCAAACAATTCCGTCTTTGTTAATAACTAGTAGTTATATTCATAAAGTAGCGATCGCATAGCCTGCTATTTCTCAGATTGCTCAACTTAATTCTGAAAAGTTTCGATCACATGACTGCGAACGGTTGGCCTGGCGATGGCGTGACCTAATAGTTTTGGTATTTGCCGTTGTTACTTATGCAAAACTTTTTAATCACCTAATTGGGAACCGCGAAATTTTTGTCTTATCTTTCTTGAATCTATTTTAGGTTGGTGACGTGTATTCGTCAGAACCTTTTGCTCTATAGGTACGTAGGTATTTAAATATAGACCAATGGCTATAATGCTTGTAGATACATTCGGCAAAATGTTTAAGTCCGTATTTTAATGTATCTTTAGTTAAAAGTAAACATCAACCTGTTTGACAAGTTCATAAAAAATGCTAGTCTATATTTATAATAAAATAGATAGCTATCTAGATTACTAATCGATTTTCTAAATGCGACCGAATCTGCAAATGTCCGAAAAAGAGATGTAAACAACAAGTTAATTAGGTTCAAATGATTGCCCTTCATGCGATACAACAGTTGCGGGGCGGAGCGCGAGGCGCGTCCAACTGACAGGAGAAAGTCAACGTTCTTCCGCCAATGCAACCTTACTATCAGGAGCGAGCGAGCTCATGTGACTCCGGGGAGCGAAGTGCGGGAGGAGAGGGGGGGGTGTACACGGTGGAGGGTCGCAGCTACACAATACATTGCGAAAACAACGTAAACTGGGCTACCAGCATTATGTTTGCGTTACTAGTTATTTTGTATTTCTAACATGTTTTTATTGACATTATAAAAGCGATTACGCAATGCAATTAACGTGCCGGGTATGCGCTCGCGCGTTGTACAAAATAACATTTTGGGAATCGGATGTGTAATTTAAGCGGCGATGAATATTAAATTAGGGTTTTTTACGAAATACTCCACTTTATTTGGCATATGGATCTTAATTACCATAAATTAATTTTACATCTTAATGTGGGTATAAATATGGTTTTGAAGTTTTTAATTTTCCATTCTGTTTGGAAATTTTGTCATCGTTTTGCAGCCTTACAAACCTCTTGAAAGAAGAAAAAAAAATACTATAATAAATAAGTACAGTTAAGAAACTACCTGGAAAACTAATAGGTACGTCAAAGAAAATGAAAATCCGTAGGTTATATACAAATATTGATATGTCGTAAAATACGCGGTTTAACATCTTTCACAACGATAACGGGTGGCACTGCTAAAGAGGAACGAATGTTTCAACAGAGATTTTCTAAACAAGTTTGTATTTACCATCGTCCACCAGGAATGCCATATGTTTCATAATATGTAAATACTATGTCTATACACGTAAGGATATGAGGCGCCATTGGTATCTTCAAATTCTGTACTCGTATTTGTTACGTTAAATGTAAGTTTTAAGCCAAGAATGTAAGCGACTATCCGAGACGAATGACAATATTCACAAGTTGGTAAAAATCTACAGTTGGATGGACATACATTAATATTTTATATAGGTTTATAATTTTTATATCCTCATCATCATCATCCGCCTCTCTTTTCTTGTGCCAATCCCGACGCTAATGTGCCAGCTTTATCCAGATTCTACCCGCGATGAAAACAATGTCGACCACCCATCTCGCCGCTGGACGACCGACACATCGTCTTCCAGTCCTTAAATGCCACTCGGTCACTGCCTTACTCCACCTGTCATCACTACGCCTTGCCAGGGGCCTTCCCAACTACATTGTAGTTTATTTTAGTTTTTCTAACTGAACAGACAGCTGTATTGCTCGGGAGTTTGTTGCGCCACTTCTTGTTTCCAGCGAAAGCACTAGGAAGTGGCGAAGGGTGGGCGTTTCGGGGGCATGTCTTATGTAATTTTGATGAATTCTCAGCCTAGTTTGAATAAATATGACTTTTGATTTTTCATAATTCGTTTTCCGATATCGAAAACCTTCGTTCATCTTCGGATCTCGACGTTTGGAACTCGGTCTTATATGCCAAGCATGAAATGCTCAGCCATGGAGCTCTGTGCAACTCTTACCCTGCACATATTATCATCGAGCTTAGTGATCTCTTTGGAACCTATGCAAGTTTTCCTTCGAAACACTTTTGGATTTATACTTGTATTAGTGTTAAACTGTCTTAAATCCTTCCGTATTGACTTATTATTTTATTTGTTTGTTCATCTACGTCTTTTTTATCTATTGCAGTATGACATTTTTTGTAAAGAAGCCACAAATCAAAAACACTATGAAAGTCAAGAAAATTTTATGGAAAAATATAATCAGTTTCCATTGTTTTCCAGCTCTACATTTAATTGATTTATCATATCAAATCCAACGTGGATTCTAATTGGCCTTTGTCACAACTATGAACCTGAAAAAAGTGTTGTGTGCGTGTGGGTCAGCGCACACTAAGAGCAGAGCAGAGCAGAGCATTTTCTGAGACTACTGAAAAGTGAATCTTATGACAATTCAATAGATTTCAAAATTAAATACGCGTCAACTAAGAGCAGAGCATTTTCTGATACTACTGAAAAATGAATCTTATGACAATTCCATAGATTGAAATATTAAATAGATAAATCCATAGATTGCAAGACCATACGCGAGCATTTTACGGTTTGGTGTGCGCTGACCCTGTCTCGTCACGTGCATCTTGTAAATACCAACGTAATGATTTCAAGTGTGTCACCACTTTCTTAATGCGAAGGACTTTTCCGGCTGTCTGCAGAGAAAATACTTTTGTGCCGTATTTTTGTAGTTCACCTTTACCTTGAAAAGATTGCCAAAACATCTACCAAGAATGAAGTTTTTGGTTGAAATATTTGCGAGTATTATTTCCTTTTCAATTGATTGCATAAAACTTTCAAGCCTTTATTTATTCCGGTCTTTCCAGGATTCAGTATCAATCACGACCATTTACCAATTATCGAGCACAAAAACCAACTAAATCTTTCCTTCAAATATTTCAAATTCGCAGAACAACTCACGGAGTTAGGAAATTATATCCACGTGACGTGAGACGTTTTTTAAAAACATCAATGACCTATCTCGGTATGTAGTATATATTTTAAACAGGTATGTGGTGGGCGTTCGTTGAGTAACAGGATGTCATGCGCATCACATGACTTGAGATAAACACGTCGAGCTTACGTAGGTAGCAACAGGCTTGATTCATCGATAGCGTAATGCGTCCGTGTCGGGGAAGCTTTGATATCCGCGAGGTACAATAACCTGTTGTCGGTCATGTGGCGCGTGATTCGATGGACGCTACTTAGATATTCATTTGTTTTTTTTAGAAGAAAAATTAGTAAATACATTTTTTGGTTATTTCGTAAGGAAACAGACTATTTTCCTGGTTTTATGAGTGTATCATGACGTCAGACTAAACAGTTATGCTAGATCTTAATTGAGTAATT
This sequence comes from Eupsilia transversa, assembly GCA_914767815.1. Classification (NCBI taxonomy): domain Eukaryota; kingdom Metazoa; phylum Arthropoda; class Insecta; order Lepidoptera; family Noctuidae; genus Eupsilia; species Eupsilia transversa. The sequence continues at coordinate 9,676,706 of OU611880.1, forward strand.
ATTATTAGTATTATTAAGAACTAGTTCAGAACGGTATGCTTTAGGATGAGACAATAAAAAAAATAGGAGAAAAAGTCCCTCCTTTGGCTTTGAACCTTATTGCTGTTTGATGATATTTGGAGGAGCTTGTGGCTAAGTAATAACAGCCGCAAGGGTCGATCCATCAGGTTAAGCTGCGCTTGCCGGGGTTGGTCCGTGGATGGGTGACCATCTTTACATACCGAAACTCCTCCGTGCTTCGGAAAGCACGTTAAGCCGTTGGACCCGGGTGTCATTCGTGGATCTTTGATATCGTTACGAGTCGTCAGAAGCCCGAAAGTCTGACAACCAGTCTTACCAAGGGGTATCTTATTACCCAGTTACTGGGTTGTGGAGGTCAGGTAGGCAGTCGCTCCATGTAAAATACCGGTATTCAGCTGCATCCGGTTAGACTGGAAGCCGACCCCAACATGATTTGGAAAAGGCTAGGCAGAATGACTCGTATACTACTGCCTCCTCTGTTACCAACTAGGTCATGTTAACTTAAAACGTTATAAAGCGGATTTCTCTCTGTTGAATTCTAATGCAGTAAATTGTTTTGTAATGTAAATGTGCCAGATTAAGAATATTCCACAAATGACATGTTTATTAGTGCACGGTACATAGACACCACACAAAACGGTTTCCCTTACATGGTAAGCTTATCGTTGCTTATTTTTTTTTTGTCACCGTATGATTCTATAAAAAAGAGATTTAAAAAAAATCTATGTCCTAAATCTATACTTATTATAAACTAACTTCCGCCCGCGGCTTCGCCCGCGTTGTATGTCGATAAAAAGTATCCTATGTCCTTCCCCAGGGTTTAAAGTATTTCCGTACCAAATTTCATCACAATCGGTTCAACCGTTTTAACGTGATACGCGATAAAATAAACAGATATACATATAAACAGACAAACAGACAAAATATCTAAAAACTTTTGGAACGTGTTCTGTTATCGATTCTAAGTATCCCCAACCAACTTTTTTTCGAATATGTTCCATGTACAGAGTTTCGACCCTCTTCAGCTTTATTATATGTACCTACCTATAGAAGGTATAAGTTGTATAGTACCTACATTAATATTAAACGAAAATATAATAAAGAAATCTCAATGTTTTGTCAAATCTTAAAGGCCGTGCGAAGCAGGATCGCCGCTATTAACTTATAACATCAACCGGTGCCTTTCAATTCTGAACGCAGGATAGTTTATACGCAGAGCGGTAATTAAGAATAAACAGATAATTTGCCTGAGTACACACAGGTGTTAGTACTTAAGAGGCTAATTATTAGAAGCGTCCATTCGTGGGCAATTTGAGACGATTCCGTCGGAGTACCGCGGATGTGGCCAGCTATCACGCTATCAAAACTTTAAGCGAACGATCGAGACCTACTGTATCATTCTTTTACTTGTTTTTCTTTTGTTTCGGATGTCATGCTTCTATTAAATTGACGAGCTTTCAAACAAACCTACAATATTCAACTTCTTTTGGGGATGATTTTTCAAATATACTTCCTTACTGCTTATCGCCATTCTATAAGGAACTCTTGTACAAATTTTCAAGCTTCTAGAGCCAGTGGTTTAGGCTGTGCATTTTTGTCAGTGAATAAAAGAACTTAAGTTTTAATTAGGTAGAAGATGTTCTTGCGATTTAAGATAGTGGTATGTTTTAGATTAAAAATATGCCTGTTTATGTTCGGTTATCGCAGACATTTATTATTGTGGAATGTATACAGTAGTTTTTTTATTGCTTTGCGTAAGAATGTAAAGCGTCTATTCTTAGATTGAATATACCTACCTAACAGCTATATCTGGCACTATTTTGCTAGGGTTTTTTTTTCTGTCCGTTATAAAAGATTCATCATTATGGACGTAGTTGTAGAGAAGACATTTTTAATCAATAAAAGAAACATAAAGCTGAATTATAAATGTAGGTAATTTTAATGTTTCCTGCTTTTATCTTATTTATACATACAATAAAAAAATAGTCATGAAGAATTTTCGTCCGTTTGTCGTTTTCCGGAAGTGTCTTCCTGGTTAGCGCAAAAACGGCTGAGCGGATTGGGATGTTTGGGATACAGATAGTTTATAATCAGGATTAACTTTTTAAAACTTTTAATCCCGGTAATACGTTCTCCTGGGATATTTTCCGCCATACACGCGGGCGAAAGCTAGTCTAAAAATAAAAAGAATAGCTATCATCTCATTACCTCTCACATACGTGGAAATTCAATACCCCCGAACATAAAAACAACAGCACAGTACAACTCAATCGTTCCACGTAAGCTGAACCGGTCGTAGCATCGTCCTCGTCGGAAAATGTCAAGGCTTTCATTGTGTTACTGAGCGGTCACATGACGAAGACGATTGCTAATATTTATGTTACAGCCCGTCCTCCCACCCTGTTATATTTAAACAGTCATGTGATTGGACAAGCCTTCATTATTGTTTGTTTGAATTTTAATTGGTTTGAGTTAACTTGTCAGGGTTCCTTTTTATTGATTCTTGGGAATAACATCAGTGTAGATGATAGTTGAATTCTTAGTCCGGGTCTATTTATGCTGGCTTTGGCGAGATCGGTTTTGTGTTGTGGGGAACCCCGTCTTTGATACCATTTGCCTTGAGCTAAACGGATGTCGTATTGATTATACTCGGTACTGTTCTCCCGCCTTATTCTGGAGAACACCGGTATCGCTTGCGCATAATCCAAACACTCGTTAGGGTTTGATCCACCGCTTGCTAAAGTATCTAAGCATTAAAAAATGCTAAATAAAGTGCCTTTATTAAAAGTAATACATTGCTCTCACATATGAAAGCAACAAGAATAATGTACCCAGGATTTTGTAATATCTGGATTTGAAAGAGTAGCGGAGCTTCTTGCTCCATCTTCTCCTTATAGATCTACGTTTTGGAGCACAATATGAATAAAATTAACGATACATGTTTTTGAAAAATTCAATAAGCCGTGATCTTTCCCCGTTCGATAGTTATTGTTGAATTCTGTTTCTTTCCTATTTCCACATGTTTCGCTAAATGTTTCTTTCAGAGACCATATTGAATGTTAGTATGTATATGTTAAGTTTTCAGATAATCATTGGTAATAAAAATGAGACTGAATATTTGAAGCTCCTGATAATTTGACAAAGCGTTGGTTTGTTTGTGACTTTACGTATTGCATAATATTGCAACTGCTTCACATGAGCCCAAATATTCCACAAACAACCTTCCGACTAAAATAATAATTTGATATTTGTCATTAATATACAATAATAACCTTGATGAAATTCTATGACATTTTGTTTACAGTTTTTTGTCTGTTATAATATAACCCTATAAAGCTATAACATATAAGTTAAATGTTAGACTTATCGCAGATAGTTGGAGGCATGGGTTTTGCTTTTAATTTGATTAAGGAGCTCCGATGTTGATCAACTTTTCATTCCGAAAACAATACATATTATGTCACTTGTTTGTTAGTTCACAAGGGTTATAAGGGTGTATTTAAAAACGTTGTTTCAACAGGTTAGCACACGTTTATCATTTAAAAGAAAAAGTAAGAAAATACATTTATTTGCGTTAAACATGACACAAAGAAAAAACACAAGCATGAGAAATAACTAGTTAGGGGAAAATATACATTTCTTAACTTTCTGCAACGTTTATAGATAAAACCCATAATGTTCATAGACCCCATACCATTACTTGTTTACACGAGACTAAACTTGTGATCAATATACGAAACCTACGTGTTACATAAAAGCTGGAATTATTTATACAAAAAATAAAGATTTTTTTAATATCACGGTGCAGAGTTTATAATAAACTATAGTATAGTCTTTCTAATAGTCGATTCTGCACAATCGTGTAGCGCCTTTTATGTTTATAGCAGATAAAAAGTATGCGACGGCTTGAGTTTTCTCAGAGTTATGAGTCAGAGTTAATTTATTGTGTACAGATTTCTGCAGCATCTCTCAGCATCAATGTTCTCTACCATAAATCCAAAAATTGTGAACTTAAAAATGTACAATTATCTGTATTTTTGGAAAATAAAGATATTTATTATTATTTCGTTTATTAAGTCTTTACATACATAATAAATACATTTTTAAATATTAAAAAAAAATCATAAAAAAATATAAAAATATTTATTGTTATTTCATTAATAAACATTTAATTTACATTTATAAATATTAGAATATAAAAATTATAAAAACATTTAAAAATATTAAAAATAGTAGCCCCCGGTGGGCTATCGGGAACAGGGTCCAAGCTACCGGTGGTCAGGACTCCAGAGAGAGGAAACTCCTAACAATGCGAGCCGTGTCCGTACCGCTTCCTGAATCAAGCCCTTGATCTAGCTGCCCAACGAGAGCCTCCTCAGATGTTGGTCGAGGCTCTTGTTATTATTACTAGTTTGACTATTTAAAGCTATCTCCAGTACGTGATATAACTTTAAAATTATCCGCCCTAGAATACTTTTAGAATCATCCTTGAAACCACCCACACTCGTTTCCTTTTCAAGATTATTTATTCTGTCCATAGACGGCACATGTAAGAAGTCCATTTTCAGCAGATATCAAATTATAGTAAATAATGCTGATGATCTAAGTTACAAAAAACAAAAGTTTAATGTCAACTCATAAGCAAGCCGGTCTAAATTTTGGACTCGTCAAATATTTTGTCATTATAATATAGGAAGATGTAATCTGATATTTATTTGTTTAACTAGATGAACGTTATTTAATATTAAATTAACTGAGTTGAAATTTCATCATAATAATATAGGTACTTAATTAAATTGGTAAGAATAATGTGATAACTGGTAAATATTAATTTTACTAGCAGCGCCCCGCGGTTTAACCCGCATAAGTCTCGATCCCATCCCAAATCTGTTCCGTCGTTTTTGCGTCAAAGAGTAACAAACATCCATCCATCCATCCATCCTCACAAACTTTCGCATTTATAATATTAGTAGGATCAGACAGCTGTGCTGCTGGGGAGATTTGATTGAGATTTGTTGAGCTACTTCTTGTTCCCAGCTAAAGCACTAGGAAGTGGTGAAGGGTGGGCGTTTTGGGGTCTGACTGTCTTATGTAATTTTGACGTTCGAAATGTGGTGATTCTCAGCCTAGTTTGAATAAATGATTTGTGATTTTGATGTAAATGGTACGCCATAGACTAACCACAGTATTGTCTATCCTTCTTTATTTAATCTATCCAAAGGTGTGTCTTAAGATCGCTTTTAGCGATAAGAGCGCCCAGTGTGTCACCCTATGTACTACATTATATCTGTAATCCACATTGTGTACATAATAAAGAGTATTCTATTCTATAATAAACATAACATCACGGCGTGTTTCCCCAACGGGTTAAGCAGAGGTGTACCCATATTGCGCCAGTTATGTTTAAGTCCCATGTAATAGGGGGTGAGCCTATTGCCATAAACCGGGGACAAATCCAGACTGGGGTGGTACTGAGAAATGCCAAGTGAAAAAACCCAATATCACTTGGGAAATAACCAAATAATCATGTTATCGGTATTTTAGTTAGGCACCGGCCGGTATGTTTACCTATTTTTGTTAGAATACTTTAAATTACTATGTAAGAAACGAAATAGTTTAGAGCGGTTACATGTTAAACCTGGTTCTAACAGCGCCATCTGTACATTTACACTGGTACTATAAAAGTTCACCTTACTTAGCTGGCTTATAACGCGGCACTAAGTGAAGGTAACTAAGTTGAGAAGCTGCATCGCTATCAAGTTACATTGGTGTAAGATTTTCCCGCTAGATGGCGGTTTGCAATTCAAAGATCGATAATTTGCCTTTAATATTCCATATTTCAATAAATGATGAAACTAGGTGTTTAATAATTTTATCAATTAGTAAATAAGGGGTAAGTAAATACGGTTTTTTTCGTCGTTTTGAATGTCATTTTCATCGTTATTTTAGATCGGTATAAAAGACATAAACGCGTCGCGCGTTGATGTCTTTTGTATTGCAGGAAACTAAAAACAATTTTATAGTTTGAAATCGTGTGCAATTAATATCAAATATAACTTTTAGATTTAGCTAGATATCTAAATTGGGTATAGATTAGAATAAATCTGTTAACTTTTACACTACTCGCTACTGATTTTGGGGCTTTAAATTTGGATAGCTATCTTTCAACCTATTATAAAATACATTACGAACATTAAAAATACATGAATAAAGAACTTATGTATTTCAAACTTAGGTTTTTACTAACGATTTTTTTTCCGAATTAAATATTTAATCGGGATTAAAATAACGATTACACAGTTCCTAACAAAAAAAAGTAATGTCCAAACATCATCTAATAAATGTAACATGCGTACTATGTATTACGCATATTTACATAGTAATGGGTATAGACATTTACATTAAATTATGTAAGTAAGCTAGTACTACGTATAACGAGAAATCGTGAAACATCAACAGAATGCTAAATTAATATTCGGCAATATGAATTCCAGTTTCACTTTTTAAATTCGAAAGTCAAACTAAAATATTTCTATAATACTTTTAGTAGAAATTAATTTTATTGATTTTATCTACATTTTAATGTATATGCCACCAACACTGTGGCTGATTAGAAATTTTTGAGAATCTCTAGACAATTTATGTTTATATAAAATTAAATATATTCCTTGAACAGGACAAATGTTGCGATTGTTCTTAACCCTCATTTCATTCAGTACAAAAAAAAAAACATATTACCTGTTTTTTTTTCATTAATCTTATAAATAAATAGGTATACATAACATCACGCCTGTATTCCACGAAGGGTTGGTCAGGGGTGTAGCGTAACACCCACATTTCGCCAGTTATGTTTAAGTTCCATAAAATAGGGGGCGAGTCTATTACCATCAACCGGGACATAAAACAAAAATATAAAGTGCAGTCAACTGAAATATTAAAATAATAAACTAAACAAAACATGCCTATTCATCTATTATATTATCGATCATTTACCACACATCCCTCCCTATCTCTAGTAACCATACAAAATCCTAAAACCAAACACAACCAACAACATACACCTAACGTACTGGATGTAGAACGTATATAGGCTCCAAGTCCTGTGCCGGTTGCGTGGAGGCGCGCGGGCGCAGGCGGAAGTGAGAACGCCCGAAAGAAAGTACTCGTCGGCAACCGGTCGCGATAGTAGGCCAGCAGAGGTCACTGCGGACGCGCTAGCTCGAGTAGCTCGCTTCCATCAACGTCAAAACTTGACATACTATGATTATCCCGTTAGTGAATATGTCAGTACTTGGTGTATATTACTGTGATAGTATACTAGACCTCTAGGGTAAGATTTCATGCTTTAAAAAAAAGGAATGTACCATTTCAGAGATGGAGATGAGAGAATAAACTGAGCTGCAGCATTGTCCCTATTTGTAATGTGTGCCGACAGTCACTAAACACACATCTAGAAAGAAAGAAAGAAATTTTATTTGCTCGAACATGTGTACATACAGAATTAGAATAAATCTAGAATTGATAGTTAATTGATTCAGGCGTGACTTGGCGGAAATCCATTATAAAATACAACAGACGTAGATATATTTAGTTAAGCGGAATAGTTACTAAATATATCTACGTCAATTGTATTTTACATCTAGAATTAGTTATTTATTTATTTAAAAAGCACAGCCACATCACATACATTAAACTTATGCCAGAACTAATCTTAATAATTAAAGGACTAATGTACAAGATAATAATTACGACGTACATAGCATTGATTACAATATCTTGCTGCCTTACAATTTAATATACTAAACAAACTAAACTAACGTAGACTAACGTAAATAAGGCGGTGACAACAAAGTTTAGTTTAATTTTCTTATTAAAAGTTAGGTATCAGATGCTTCGAGCAGACAGAAAAAACGCATTAACAGTGAAATAGGTAGGTAAGCAAGCGGAGTCGGGTGTACATTGAACAAGAAAGAATGAAATGGTATCTTCTACTACCACCACGCACCACACACGTTGTCATCTTTTTATCTACTTTCCTATCGCAGGTATGCTGGAAGAGATTTCTTTAGAAATAAGCATCGCCTTTGTACGTATTTTTCTATTCCTGTCTTTTTATATGTGTGCCATAAATGGTGAAATAAATAAGTTAAAATGGTTACTAAGTTTTAAAAGTTGAATTATAAAGAGTTACAGCTACGTTTATCAAAGTTACAATCGTCAACATGTTGTAATGACTACCGTAAAACATGATATCACAAACTACTTACATTTAACGACTCGTTAACGTAACCTATCCATTTCTTTTAACAGACCTTAATTAATTTAACCTATGCATTTCTTTTAACAGACATCTACAATAAAATCCCAAAGATAACCAGCTAACTTATTAAACGTCCAATGAAAGAAAGCATTAAACATTAAAGTTTACCGAATTATATAACGTCGACCTAAGCATTAACTATTGAGCGTAATATTGGAGAAAATAAAACCAATTACTCCTCATAAATTGTGAAGTGAAATCGACTAACGATATCCACTCTGATTCTGTCTAATCGTCTTTTGAAACGGTAGTTTTATAACCTTACATTCGAAAGAGAGAAAAAAGAAATTTAATTTAAAAATTATTAAACAACGAGTTGAATACCGCCGCCGCCGCCGCGTTTATCCGCCTCTTTGGTCTAGTGGTTAGACCACCTGTCTCAGACCCGGAGGTCCCGGGCTGGATTCCCAGTGGGGGCAAAATTATCTGGTCGGTTTGGTTGGTGCTAGGGCTTGTTCTAAGTTCGCCTGGCTAGCTACCACCATCTTATCTAAGTCTGTTGCCTTAACAACAATGTTAGCAGCATTGTTATTTTTCTGTAAGATAGCCAGTTCATCTGTGGTTGAGGATTCCGGGTGAAGCTCGCTTCCACTATCGGCCTGATCATCACTTACCATCAGGTAAGATTCAGGCCAAGAGCTTCCCCGTTGTGGTTAAAAACAATTTAATTATCGTATTTTTTTAAACAGATTAAAAATGAAACATCATTCATCACATAGATCTAATATAAGTTAACAAATTATTATTCAGCCTTGTCTTGCTGAAAGGTAAAAGCCTCTTTACATAAAGAGAAAGAAATAAAAACCACAGACAACCACAAATTAATGCATGCCTTAACAAGTTATCTTAAAGATTTCATCACGTACAAAATGAATGTAATCTAAAAAATAATCTCCGTAACATACAAAGCAATTAAATGTAAAATAAAAAAGTTATGTAGTATATTATTGTAATAGACGTGTGTGACTAGCAACCGTGAACTTGGTAACTTAAGTTATTTCATACAACGTAACGCCGTGATTGACAGGTCATTATATTGTGCTTAAACCTGACCTTAATAAAGTTATCGAGATCTTTGAACTCAGAAGCTGAACTACTGCTGAACTACTGTCGAATACTTTATCTGATTAGTTTTTTTAATTGCGACTTTTTGTCAGGATTTTCTAATTGATAGATCTACTAGAATTGTTGATGCATTTTAACCTGAGGGTCAATTCCCGTATTTTTAGGAACGTTCGCATTCGCATCTCATTCGCAATCTGTCAAAAATACAATCATTTTACCAACATTTTTGACAAGTATGACAGATTGCGACTTGAATATAAACGTTTTTTAAGTACAAGAAATTGGCCTTCTGGTTTTTAGGGAAATTAAAAAGACAATATATTTTCACCAAGACTGTATTTTATTTCATTCCTTATGAGACTGACTGTTGAATCTGACACTCAAATTTTTCAGAAATAATGTGTTGAAAGATATGTTTTTTTTTATAAAACACTCTTTTCTTTGTTTCAGACTTTCCTCAGTGCTGCATTAAACAACAATGCAGCTAATAATAATAACCGCCAATACTTATACACTTCAATCGCGACATTAGATCGATAAATAATAAAAATCGATAGCCATGTCATGTGTTCTAGTCCTATAGGAAGTGAGGGACGACTAACACCAATATTCGCCGTAACTGTGTCACTTTGTATGCGAATACATTGACCTTACGACAAGTGTCGCGATTTGGGAGCGCCTCGAGTAGCCAGTGACGGTGTGTGCAGCTGTGTCGCGGGGCAACTTGGTAACAGGGAAAGTTGAGAAAGGTGTCAAAAATTTTGTGGAATCGTCATGGATTGGCAGCAATACAGCTATATGAACATAAACCAGCATTGCATATGTAAGCGGGCACGCCCTTTATGGCTGGAGGCTTTTATTTAGGTTTTAAATTCCGTTTACGTTTTTATTATATATTTCTTCTTGTGACTTGTACAAATAATTTAATTTAATGGTTTGTGTTTCGTAAAGTTAATTACTAACTATTGTTAAGAATAAAATTCTTCTGACTGAACAGACAGCTGTGCTGCTGGCGAGTTTGTTGCACCACTTCTTCTTCCCAGCTAAAAGCACTAGGAAAAGGGGGAGGGCAGGCGTTTTAGAGGACTGTCTCATGTAGTGTTGACGTTCAAAAAGTGCTGATTCTCAGCCTAGTTTGAATTTTTGACTTTTGGTTTTAATTTTGATTTAGAAAAATGATTAAAGGTATTATTTATCAATTTTACGTATAATAAATAAAAAATAGAAATATTGCTGTTTTTAACGATTTATTGTTTGACATATATCTACATATGGAACATCCACACATCCAGAAATTGTAATGTTCTGTTTAGATTTAGACACGACATTTCCAAATAGTCACAGTGTTTTCACAATAACATTACATTTTCAGCCTGCAAACAATAAACAGCCCTCGAATGTTCACAGAACTCCTAAGCACCGTACTTGCCCCGCAACAGAAGCACCATGCATACACGACCCGCACCAGTGTTAGAGACTTGGTCCAAGAGAAAGTCCTCAGGGTCCATTCACAAGGCGCATACAAATATTTGTGGACGCCTACTATACCAAAAACGAGTTTAGACCTTTCTACCTCCGGACGATGTCGCGATATCGACCTCTATACGCCGTGCGCTGACAGTTTTTGTTAATGAATGTTTTAATTAGCTATACAACTATTAAAAATCATATTGATTACATTTTAATTAAAGATATGTTTTGTTTTTATTATTTTTTATGTTCCTTTTTATTAGGACTATCTCATTACAACTTTTACTTGAAATTATTTAGAACAATGATATTGCATGACATTGTAGGCACAGTTGATCTATTCACAGCTTGTATTTATGAACATTTCCACTTAAAGAGATTAAATAACTTTTTTTTTTCTCCCTCGGGTGAAAACTTTAATTTGTTTATAGGTAATATAGAACACATGTGAAATGAACATAAGAAATAGAAAAGTAACAACGGACAACAAAAACTTTTGTCTTTAACAAACTGTTTCAGACATTTTAAAATGTGTCTACACTTTTCTAAGCACTTCCTGAACTTTCTAGCCGTGTAGATAAACTCGTATTGTACGTCGTGACTACTCATTTCAAGTTGACACGACAATGTTTATCTTAGATAAGTGAGTCAGTACATTCTGTCAATTTCGAAAGGATTTCTTGTTATTTTTTTAAAGATTTTGTTTATTTTAAATGGCCTTATCCTGGGCATTGCACTCTGTTATTACAGATCTTTGATTTCAGCATTTTCAGAACACTTTAACAAGCTTCTGCTCAATTGTTCTAATTTTCAGTTTTATAAAACGCACCGTAAATAAATTGATAAATATTAAACCAATGGTTTTAAAATACTGTTTTAGACGGTTCGTAGACATTTCAAGATTTTTTTTTATGTTTTTGAGACGAGTATCTCAAGCAAGCTGTTAAAAAAAAATATCATGGAAATCTTTTTCAAAAGGTTCAGGCCTGTCTCCTCATTCTTTAAAATTGTTGTGTTCCTGAGTAGCTGTAAAATGCTTTTTGAATTGAAAGGTCAGACATTTCTCATTATGTTTTAGTCAAAGGAGAAAACATAAATGTATTAAAACACGTTTGGCTAACACTAGTAAAAAGCTTTTACAACTTCATAATTCCCATTCACAAGTGAAATATTTCGAAACTGACGCAAATTGAAAAAAAAAAATTGATATTTTCTCTTTTTAGGAAACCTGATCAAATGATTTAATAATTCCATGTATGTAGTTAGTAGGTGAGAATGTGATGTTGCAAAACTTATGATATTTCCATACGGAACGCCCACGTTTTCGTTTTTACGTCACGTTATCAATAGCACTTAAAGCGCGTTTACACACATAACCTTAAGTGAAAGTACGAGGCCGGTCCCCTCATACTAATGTTCAAAATACTTAAAGATTCTGACACAATACAAGCTGCTCGCACATTTCTCCAGTGGACACGGCGAGTCCGTAAATAAGCTGAATAAATTAATGAATCGGACCTAACCAACCCCTCTTGGAATGCCATAGATTATGAAATTTGGAAAAACCCGGTTCAACAATCGATGCTAATTTACAGATACATGTTTACATTGATCATAAACAAAGTTTTTCCTTTGAATTCCTAAATGAATAAGTGAAAGCTTAAGTGACTAATGGTTTTGTTAGCACTGTGTATAATAAGTATGTTTCGCTGAAACGATTGACACAAATGCTGCATAATTGAAAACTTTTGGAATGCCCACATTCGTGGGCTGGTTTCGACGGAGGAATAAAATAAAGGAATTCCTGAATCATTACACGTTCAGTATCAGATTAGGCTTTGCAGCCAGTTTGAGGCTTTGTTGATGTATTAGGGAGCTTATACGTTATAATCAAGTTACGGAAAATGATGTGTAATAACGAGTTTAAAATAAAGTGTCACAAAAATGGAAAATTCATTAAAATGATTAAGATACGTAATCAAGGCATGGATGGCAATCGACAGGTATAAATAGGAGTGCGTCTGCGTGTTGGTTGATCTGTGTCCCCGCCGGCTACCATCACTACTTTCCTTCCCTGCGTGTGTGACGTAACTCTATAAAAGAGTGTGCGGTGAAGACGCCGCCGCTATATCGTTTCCGCTCGCCACGCTCGGCCATAGCGTCCCAAACACCGGCAAAGAAGGACGCGGGCGGAACCTCTTCCGCAAGAGCCCACACGGACTCAACAGTGACAGTTTAACAAAAGGTGAAGTGTCAAGGACATAGTGCATGTGATTGTGTTCGTGATAGTGTTGTGATATCGTGATAGCACAGTGGGCTGGTGGTCGGGTCGGCACTGTCGCGGTCGCGATGCTCCCGGTGAAGTAATTTAAAGGTTGTGTTTGTTTCAGATACGAGATGAGGTCGTTGTTCTTATTAGCGGCTTTGTGCTGCCTAGTGTTGTCGGTATGCGGTAGCCCTATCGCCCGGCCGGAGGAAGACAAGGAGGTGGGCAGGCAAGCTGCAGCTGCAGCTCCTGCGGTGCCCGCAGCAGCCACCGACGATGATGACGATGACGACGATGACGACGATGATGATGATGAAGATGTCGACATTGATGCGTTAGCAGGTAAGTTCAACCATTTATGGCTGATTACTTGGTGATGTTCAATAGGTGTCTTCCTGGCAGCACTGAGAGTATCCGTAATCAAACAGTAAAATATCAACAATAAAATATCGACGAAAACGATTTTGAGGAAAAAGGATATTAAAGAATTGGAGACATCTCTTGATTTGTTGATACAATTAATTAGTATTCAATTAGAAAAGTTCAAAGACATTTAAAATTGCTAGAATATCGACCAGTTCATGTTTTACCGTTCAAATGAGCAGGAGCCATAACGGTAGATACGATAAATACATCTCGTGAGATATACGCTGACAGCGATAATGCTGCATTACCAATACCACCCGAGCTAAAATGGTTAATCATTGATAGACAATTTATTGCATTTTACTAAACTCCTGCATAATTGTTCCGCAAATAGCATGGTAATTGCTCGTTAAATGATTCAAGCATAGCTGAACACTTTGCATCCATAATAAATTTACGACTTAATGCAATTACTTCGTGAATACATAGATAATCTGCTAGCGACATTGGATCTAAATTGACTCTGTTGATGGAGATTATCGATATCAATGCCGTAAATATTTTTAATATTTCTTAAAACTATTCCTAAGCTGGGTTAATAGTCAAAGCTTTAAACTTTTAAAGCTAAACTTGGGTAAAATTAATAAGAATGAATCAATACATAATAAGCTGACTTACCAATATACAAACACATGGGCAAAGTGTTACGATTCATCGATGAAAATTCCTTAGAATCAGGACGCGGTGGGGCCAACGCGGAATGTGAGTCGAGCAGCGTGACAGGCGCTCTCAATTGTTAATTAATTCAAACAGAAAGACTCAATCAGAGAAATTGACGCTCCCCTGCTTTCTCGCTACGAAAGCCTCGCTCAGGACGTCACGCACCGCGAGACGGCGGCGCGCGTCTCTCATTAACTGTTTGTTTAACAGTTCATTTGTGTTTAGGTATCGGTAATAGTGCTAATATAATACATATGCATCGGAGCGGAGAGAATGTGCGATGAGTGCTAATATACCAAGTAGACAGGTGTACGGTTTTGAAATACAACGTTAATGCTCTAGTTAACGCTACTTTACATTTGGTTACATTGTTCTAATTTGGTATATTTTGCCACAGGTGACGACGACGATGATGACGATGATGACGACGACGAAGATGATGAGGAGTCAGATGATGAGGAGGAAGATGACTACCTAGAAAGATTCTTCGATGACATCTTAGGAGGAGGTAAGATACCGCCAAGTTTTTAACATTACAATATCTATACTAGCTTGCTCTACTACTAGCATAATATAGGGCGATATTTAACAATCAAAAATAAAACCCACAGAAGAAGAAGATGACGATGACGAGCCTGCGGCAGTACAGCCGGTCGTCGCACCTGCCGACACAGTCGCAGCTGCTCCCGTCGCACCCGTCGCCGCCGCCTCTGAAGAGGTTGCGGCCGTCAGCGAAGAGGCTGAGGGAGAAGCAGCAGAGGCTGTAGAAGGCGAAGAGGGAGCAATTGTAGCACAGAAGGAGCCCGCCAGCGCTGAAGTTGAGACACCCACTGCTAGCTCTGAAGTAGCCGAAGCTGAGAACGAAGAGGACGATGATGACGATGATGACATCGGCATTGACCCCGTCGGAGAGGACGACGACGACGACGACGACGACGATGACGAGGCCGAGGACGACGACGATGATGACGACGAAGACATCACCGACGCGCTCGGCAGACACATCTCTGCCAAGAACTCACGTGAGTCCAAAAAGCTGAAGGCGAGCGTCGCGGCGGCGTATGCGAAAAAGGCCGGGAAAAAAGCCAACCATCTGGGTAAAGTAAAGAAAACCAAAGCGACATCCGCCGCGGCAGTCGCCGCTGAACACAAAAAGTTCAGATAGTGAGTAGGCGGCGAGATCCCGGGCGAGCCACGCCCTCTCATCCACCTGACGAGACCCCCGCGGTCCCTCCTTTAGCTTAGCTATTTATTGACTATTTATTTATGCTATTTATTTTATTTATTAAGTGAGTGTGTTTGATGTGTGAAAGTGTAAGTATGGTACCGAGAAAGTTAAAGTTAAATTAATGTCTAGATCATGTCACACTGGTCTCGTGGCAATTTATTTGAAATAAATCTGTTGTTCTAATTTATGTGTTAAATTCTTTATCAAACCTCCGCGACGATTTGTGCGTCATAACTGTACACAATACATTGAATGTTGTACATTATTAAATTTTGTCGTACATCGGTCAGAAAACTAGTTGCCTATTCTATCTCGGTGTCAACTAATCGAGTGACATTATCTAGTAATATTAATTTAATTTTGGTTGTTATAATAAAAATGTATACTAGTCAGCTTAAACTATTTATACTCCTCTTACCCCGATCCATAACTGTAACATTATGCTGTAGAGTTGTTCTAATATTATCCATTTTTATTTTATTGCTCTATCCCGTATTATTTCCTTAGTACATTTACGTAGCAGTATTGTATGTAGAAATTAAAATATAGATATTAATAACTAGCTTTTTGACCGATCTATGTATGTAATATAACGCACAAATATCCTAACCCCTTATATACAATCCCTTCCCTGAAATCCTTATCTGCCGAGTATTAGACTAGCTGTAAACATCTCCATTAACTAACTGATACTGAAAATCACAAACAAGATTTATTTAACTGATACTGGGATGGTATCTTCGGCGGAGATCTAGAAACCCCGCGAGTGTGTGGCGCGGGTGCGCGGGCGCAGTGCCGGTGGCTCGACAAGGAACTAGTTCGGTATATGTGTGTTAGGAGGCCGGCGTCCACCGTCCGCTTACTTTCCCAACCGTAGCTCGAACGATGAACCCGCCCGATTTCTTCTACAACCTTGACACTTTCTTTGACCTTGCTCCGACCGCGCCCAGGAACGACCTTGACGAATATCCAAGTAATATTTAAAAACAACCGATAGAAAGTAAATCGATCTAAATGTTTACTCTCACTTAATGACGAAACCCACCGCGAAATTAGCGTGCCGAACGTCCGGTACAGTGAAAACAACATAAGTAATGAGATGCGAAAAGAGAAATTTTTAAATGTTTGTCGTCGTGAAATGCTGGGAGTGTCGCGAGGAGTCATATGCGACCTTATTGGAACTCGTTTGTTGTCGGCCGCACATAGTCACCTGTAGCGACTCGGAATACATCAGTTTCCTTCTGTAGAAATTAAACGTAAACACCCGAAGCAAAGTAAAATATCTCTTAGAATGACCAAAGCAACGTAAGGACGTAAATAGAAGTTGCGCAACTACTCATATCACATCAGGATATATGGTTATTACAAGATTACATATGACATGAGAAGAGGTAACGAATATAGTCAGACTTCAAGTCACTTTTGGTATTAAAATGAATAGCAGAATTCAGTAAGTCTAAAACGGCTTCGCGCCGTATCAATGTATTCCGTAATTAGATTTCTTCCAATGTGCGTGGCACGGCACGCAGTTTCTTTTACGTGTGGAAAATAGAAAATCCACCGTTGACTGGGCGTATTAATTGTGAACGACGATTAGAATTCAAGTGGGGCTCCGAGAGACCGATACAGTTAGCTCGCGTGCCAACATAACGTGGCTAGAATCAGGTGTAGGATTCAGTTGAATAATTATCATCGTACGTTGTACAGGCACACTTGCATGCTGATATGCAGACATTATTTAGGTCTATTTAAATATAGCCACATGAACGTGACCGTTGAAAGAGAAACTTACTAATGAAGTTTTCATTGCGGTTTTAAAACTCAATATTTGGCAATCAAAAACTTATTTGAATAATTTTGGGGATGCAAAGATCTAAAACACTGCCAAAATAGTTTAATCTAAGAATTTCAGCCGACCTGAAGTTAAAATAACTACCAAGAGAAATGATTTCACATAGTTCATCTAACTTATAAGTTTCAAGACATTATTGGATAGAGAATCGATTACGTTCCTGTACCCCGTACTGCAGTCAGATCCCGCCAGATGCCAGCTAGAAAAATACCAGATACATCGTTAGAATCCAAAACCGTTGGAGAATAAAGGTGACTTTCCACCACAGGTGTGCTATGCTACGTTGCTATGGATGCGTCCGATATCCACCAATCTTATTCATTGGCTCTGTGGACCAATATGGTACCAATTAATATGATTGGTGGATATCACACGCATCCGTAGCAATGTAGCATAGCACATTTCTGGTGGAAAGGCACCCATATCCTTATAAAATAATATTGGTAGGTACTTTTTTTTTCTTTGGGAACTCAGCCGATGATCTTCCGCATTTTTTTTATTGTAATTACTGCTCGATATTTGTTGCCGTTGTACGTCAAGACCGCGGGGTGTAGATTGTGGGTGAACAGTAAATAAATTCAAATCTGTCTACCCATTTTCTAAGTCTTACACGGACTACTGGAACTTGATTAGAAGTCAAGTCACAAACAAAGTAGGAGTTATCACGAGGCCGTGTTTTACTTTTTTGTTAGCTTACCACTCGATTACTTATTTAGTCAGCCTTGTGGTTCCACAAAATAAAACTCAATTTAACAGTCTGTTCTGACTTCAACAGATGTTCAACTATGGCTGATTGTTGACTGAATTTCGCATAATGTGCAGCAATGACAGATTTTTAGACATAGTTATTTTTCAGTTTTTTGTGCTCATTGATACGGCATAAGATAACTCTGCTTGTTTCTTTAGACCAATATAATAGTTCTTCGAAGTTTCTTTACACCTTATAATAGAAGTAAATTGTATAGGTATACAAGAGTAAAAAACAGTGTCTATGTTAATGTCATAGGAAATTATGATTTCGCCTTCCTTTGTTTTCACACGTAAATAAATAATTCAGTTTTTCTATTAGCATTTTTGTCACAACAAGTCAATGTATCATTAGAATTCGTGACAAGCAATTTCAGTAATTATCGAATGCATCACGAAAACACTGAATATTAGTTCACTGTCTTTGATTTATTTGCCTTTTGTAATACGTGTTGTAGCCGACTGTAATTACAAAATAATTGGAGTATAACAAATTAATACAGAAAAAAAAAAGTTTTACTTTTGCTACCTAATAAGTATATTAACTTTATGTACCGAGCTAGCATTCTGATGTACATATTAATTGATGATAGGAAATGGAGCAGTGTTTTTTGCAGAAGCCACTTCTCAGACAGGTTCTATAAACAATAAATCAATGTTTCATACAACTGGTCTTCAAATGATGTCCTGCACCGAACCTTCTACTAGCTTGTTATGTAGATTTGGCCCCCGATATTTACTTAATTGATGATTTATCGCTTTCTATGTGCTGGCTGATAGCTGATGTTATAAGGAGTAACTAATGCGACTTTTATTTTAGAAAAATTATTAGAGTCCATACGGGCGAAGCCGCGGACAGCAGCTAGTAACATTAAAACAAGAAACTTAAAAAAAAGGTTAGGGTTCAGTATTCTACTAAGATCAATAAATTGAAAGTATAATATAATTTAATTAAATGGAATTATAACCATTTAATCAGCTGTGAGTTAAAAAGCTTTGAACTTTTTAATTGGCACTTTGAGAAGACTACGATACTTTATACAGCTTTTGGAAGTAGGTAGGTATCCTATATCTGGAATTAACGTTAATGATCAGTATTAATACTTTGAGAGCCTTCTTTATAAAATAATATATCTTTTATTAATATATTTTAATATATTATTATTATATATTACAAAGTAAGACAGAATCATGTTCTCATGAAATTATGGCCGTGGGTAATATAGCTACATGTTTAGTAGTAGTCTTTCCAATAAGTATACCGTCAATAAATATTTAACAGGCGCTCTAAGTGAAGAGACGACGAAGAAGCCGGCGACTGTGCCAGCAATCTACATCGTCAAGTACAACCGATTCGTTGACAACATCTTAGAAAAGATGAACGACATCCTGAGGACGTCATACGACCCCGTCAGTGTCAAACTTCAGCCCATCGACGCCAACAAGAAGACCACCAAGCCAAAGAAGGGTAACAAGACTAAGCCGAAAAGGTAAGATTTCTCATTCAATAATTTTAAATATTCAGAAAGGTGAAAGTACTAACATATGAAACTTGGTGACTAATGACGCAGACAACCCGTTCCAAAGCAGCTTTGTTTACATGGCATACAACTGGCTGACTCAACCAAACAATCCAGACATATCCTTACGTAACATAATTTCTCTTTTAGGAAAACTTCAAACAAGAAAAAAACTACCGCACGTGGTACTGAAGCAAACAAGACCAAAGAGAAAACAGTTTCGGAAATCCCAGCGGTACAAGAAGAGATTACTCAAACTAATGAAGTGAAACCTAATGAAGTAGTTGCTGAGCAAACTCCTCTTGCGAATGAACCTAGAGCTATCAAAGATAAGGCTGGTTCTGAGAAAGCTAAACCTACACCGGTTAGGACTAAGCCAGCTGCCAAACCACCTACTAAGGCCACTAAGCCAAAACCTAAGCCGACAAAGGCCCCAGTAAAGACCACTACAAAAAAACCACCGACCAAGAACAAGACTAAGACTTCGGAGAAAAGCAAGCCAAGGGCTAAGGGAACCTTGTACGGTTTGTCATCGTTGAGGAGGACTGGTGACGTTTCAGTAAGCATCATGGCTGACCACACAACTGTTAAGAGCAACTTTGCTGTTGGACCGCTGATACTGAGAGTTGAGAAAGAGGTATGTGTACCCAACTATTTATTTCAATATTTTTCCAATATTACGAAAACGAATGCGATGTCATAGGATCTTCTCTACAGTTTTAGTATTTTTCAAAATGTCAGTTTTTGGTTTTGATTTTGAGGTTTATTGATTGATTGATTTTAATTTTAATTTCTTCATTGAATCTTTCCGTTAAAAAATAAAGGTTTTCTAATGTGAAACATGTCTACATAAGATCCTCCTTGTTTAGATTGGACGAGGAGCTAAGAAAGACATCAGGTCAGCTACAGCAACCACCGCCGAGATGCTGGGCAAACTTACTTTGAGGGTCAACAACCAAGGCGTCGCTACATTACATACCATCAAGGTTCTTCAGCCTAAACAGGTGAATGTACTTCACTTTCAAGCAAATCATCATCATCAAAATAATGAAAGAAAGTAGAGAAAATAAACTGAAAGTATGACCAAATTTTTATGACAGAATCATTTGCGAAACTAATTCTGTTTGAAATAGTAATTAAGTTGTTTTGGTTCGATTTTCTGCTCGGATTTAGAACAAACCGTAAACAATGATGCAGTTTTTGAACCAATCTTACCGGTTCTTTTCGTAGTCATTTAGGAATCTCTTTGAATCCAGTCGTAAGTGGTCAGGGGAGGTCAAAAACGGTCGATATTTTGACAACTAGATGCAGTGCTCAAACTCAAACTTATTCAGCCGCACATTTAGGCTATATACAAAGCCTACTTGCAATTACTGTTATAACAGCTATTCTAAAAAAAATCTGTATTCCCAGGTCCGAGTGGACAGCAACAACGAGCGTACTCGGGAGCTGGTCTGGCAACGCAGCGCAAGAATAGCACATGTCGTCTCTGAGAAACTTCTCTCTGCGTCTAAACCCATGTTCCATCATCAGACTGTCGTCAAGCAGTAGATTTTGAACTTCGTGTTCAAGCTCTAAGGCTCATTTTAGCTTGCTTTTTGGCAGCTAAGGGTTCAGGTGATGGGATTACAGATATTGCATTTAGGCAGCCGACTCGTCAGATGCGTATAATTAATAAATTGAACAGGATTTTTAGATTGCTAGTGAAGATAGGGGTTTCGATAACATTTTTTCTCTGATATTTCAGAACGATACAAAATACGCCTTTGAATTGTCGGTTTGTATTATTGACTGATTGATAGATATTTTTAATTTATTTGTCGACGTTTATAAGAGTTCTAGAGTATATTTTTCTGTCGTAAGACTTTATGATACTCATTATTTTTAGTACATAGTCAGACAATGCATTTACTATGTTGTAACGTTATGGTGCTAAGATTTATAGGATAGTACATACATAGATAATTTTATACAATGTATATTATTTATTTCAAATAAATATTTTTATAAATACACGTTGTTTGCAATTTCATTTTCCTTGTAGATGTTGTGCGCCTATACAAAAATCAATCAAAAATAACGTTAAAAGAAGATTTTGAGATAAAGTAAAACAGAAAACTCGATTGTAAAATATATTTTTAAAATAGTGTACAGATTGGTCAGTATTTTTTTACTTCACTGGTAACAAGCATTGTTTATAATGGCGAGTCAACAAAAATGTGCTTGAAAAGCAATTTATCACTATTATGATTACATAAATGTTTCAAGGAGAAGTAGGTAAAGACATACAAGTTTGCAATTATTAGCATTAAAATATAAACCTTTTTTTTTAGTTTTACTGAAAACCATGAAGTGTAAAATCACTAAGTCTTAAGTAGACAATTTTAGAATTACTATAGGAAATAAAATACCGATTATTCAAATTTTGGAGATTTCAATCGATTTGGCCAATCTCTAAATATTTTATTTTATAATAGACTCACTCATCTTTGGTACTATTTACTATGCCTTCGAGACGTATTGGGACTGACACATTTAAATAAAAAACAAAAATTCATACAAAATTATTAAATAGACACGAAATATGATGGATTACGCTGACAATATTTACGAATTAGAATAAAATAACGTAAAATGGGTAAAATATCTAAACATGTAATAAAATTAATAGTCGCCCGAATCACACGATCCCAAACTGCAGTACAAAAATTTCCAAACTACCTACAACCTACATATCAGTATAAAACACACTCCTTATGCACTAATTTGCCTAATATTGCAATATAAAACACTTAAAGTTGATTACTATTTAATAATAGGCAGGAAAATAATTCTCACTTTTACAACAAAAAAATTAATTTATTTTGGAGAGCATCTTTTCGGGCAAGTTGCTCCTGAAATAATTCAATAGCAATCATTTTCGTTACAAGATAACAAAAATGTAGACACGGGTTGCAGAGTCAGTTTTACCGCCGAATATACAAGGTGGACCGGATAATACAACAATAAATTAAACTGTAAAGATCTTATGACGTTCCCAGTCAGCATACGAAAATTCAATCAAAGATCTCCAATAGTTTGGTCACTATAAGATTGGTAAAACCCATAGTCGGCCCATCACTACTATTTAGTTTGTTAGAAAAAAATACTTTTAATTTGAATGTTAGAATTTATTTGATAGTTCCTTAATACTCCTATGCATTTATATTGCCAGTTTTTTCATTTGTTGTATTGACGTCTCCACATTGTCTATTGAGTAAGTTCACCCTTACAGAAAGGAGGAAGGAGGCCTGTCTCTAACATTGAAGGCTTTTTTTGATATTTTGAGGATGTTATGTAAGTCGATATGAATGAGAAAAACTTGCCCGGAAAGACTCTAACCCAATCTATCGATATCATGTCTACAGACTGCCGTTAATCTGGCCATATTTTTTGCAATAAATGTTGAACAATCTTTTAGTGGTTTACAAAATCTGTTTGTGTGCATGCACGTATAGATATTTCAGATCTGATAAGTACCCTTATTTATTATCGACAACATTTTCACTGCCTGACTTTTAAAGACAGATTGAGCGTTGAACGCCGTTAATATATACTAAAATTATATTAATATTAATTAATCTATTCTGTACTTATTCTAGTTTATTCATTATTCTGTACAAGATCGACATTAGTCAATAACTTATCTAATTGGAAAGACTTGATGTGGCAGACATAGATCAATTGGAAGATTTTTAACTATATTACAGAAAAAAAAGCTTGATTTCAGACTCATTCAAACCAAAGATCAAATAGAAATGTCCAAAAGGAGGGATTACCGAAATTGCGGCTGGAAGTTATAAATACTACAAAAATCAAAAAATTCTGGGTTAAACTTTAATTATTATGTTATTTGATTTACTGTTTTATTATTTCGCATAGTAGCAAGCAGAGATTAAGTTATTTAATTATTAAAAACTCCCTTCTATCTACATGTGTATAACTAATACGATAGAGCGGTCTTAAAAAAAACCACACGTGCACCGTACCGCACCGCTGCGCGTGTGACCGCAGTTACCAGCCGGCTTGATTTTTTTTTTTAGGACAAGGAGTCTCAGTTTCTCATTTAAAACCACGTTAATTTCGGTCAGTATCGCCATTTTCAGAATTTTGTTAAGTACTTTCAACTTGCAAACTATACTTAACATTAATAACTATCTACATACACATAGGAACTTTGTCGAACTTGTACGCTATATCTACAAAAATACTTAAACTGAACTTAATATGGTTTTAGTCAAGGAATCTTGCTTTGAAAATTTAATTTGTCAACTGTCTGCAACGGTGAAAGGATCTTTTGGCGCGTGTTAAAAAACGGAGCTAACGCCATCTTGTGTTTCATTCTATTTCTTTATCAGTGTCATTCAGGCATCATAAGGTCCTTTGTAGCACTCTACTGCTCCCCGTATAAGGGACTACTCACACTTATTCAGCTCTATTCAGCGTTTGCCCATAGAAAACTACGATTTTGTATGAGACGCGTCCGCGTCCTTTCAGCTGCGGATAGCTGAAAGGACACGTACGCGTTTCGCGCGTTTTCTATGGGCAAACGCTGAACAGAGCTGGCAATGACTTTGAAACCAAAAACATGAATTGATTTCTTTTTAATTGCATTAATTTTCTTTTGTGTTTGCTACAATTCGTTAGTATGTTAATTACTATTCTTCGCGAAAGATCCATTGCTAGAACCACAAAACTTCAGCGAATAAACTACTAAACCTACAAACTACGTATTACCGTCACGTATCATTGGCCCCGTTCTGTTGAGATCTCGTCCCGTTCTTGCTTAACAAGGGGACACTGTTTTGTTCATCAGCGATCACAATCTCTGTGATGTCATCATCTGTTTGCTTTAGCGAGTCGTAGTTAGGAGGCGGTGTGAGTTCCTTGCCGCTTAGTATTGGTAGGGGTATTTGGCCTGTTAGATCTGCGAAAAAAGAAAAAAACCTAAATCAGAGAGAATTACAATATCACATAAAGCGTGGAATAACTGACGTAATTTATCGATGAACGGTGTACGATGTAAAATAGTAAGGCGTGTTTCAAAACAGCTTGGTATTCATTGGTACCCTTAGACCATATTCCATAGAATATACTTTAAATGAGATTTTAAGACCAACAGCAGTCCAATCACTTCATTCCATTGCGTCGCCTATACTATTTCCAACCATTTATTTAACTTTTGAAGTTCCGTAATTATTACTTTAAAAATCATAGTGAAAAAATGTAATGCGGGCACGTTATTTTTTTTTAATAATAGTGACGTGACGTGATTAAAACCGTAAAGTCAAAATCGATTAAAACTTCTTCTATCTATACTTATAATAAATCTGTAGAAGTGAAAATTCTGTACATTGAAAATATCAAAAAAATAAATGGCAGGGGGTGTTACTAGACCGACACCGAACCCAAAAGTGTGATTAAATTTTTTTTTGTCTGTCTGTCTGTCTGTCTGTTTGTTCAGGTATCACGCAAAAACTACCGGTTCGATTACGATGAAACTTGGTATAATTATTCTTTAATATCCTGGGCACCACACTGGGTACTTTTTATCCCGGAAAAGTATCCTATCCTACGGTTGGGGGGTGTCAAAGTTTGTATGGAAGAATTTTAACGCGCTGTCCGATTAACTCGAAACTCAATATTTATACTTAAACCCAAAAATTAAGAATAACGTGTATCAGGATTTTTCGAAATTCAACCCCTAAGGGGGTAAAATAAGGGATGAAAGTTTGTATGAAAAATCTTATTCCTTGAGGTAATAAACAAGAAACTTCGCACGAATAGTTATCTAAATAAATTATAAAGTTTGTAGTTTTTTGTTTTTCTAAATTACCCCCTAAAGGGGGATTGGGGGGTGTCAGTGTTTGTATGGAAGAATTTTAACGCGCTGTCCGATTAACTCGAAACTCAATATTTATACTTAAAACCCATGGGGATGTATGGGGTAATTTCCGACACTCACGCGGGCGAAGCCGCGGGCAGCAGCTAGTTGTAAATAAAATCGATTGTTTTTAGAAATCGAGTCAGAAATGCGATTTGGACATCACTATTTTAGCTGTCAGAAGTTAAATAAATAGTTGGAAAGATTATAACATCAAGTACAACATCCACTTACTATGTAGCGTTGAGTCCAGCTCAGCATGAGTCAACACGACCACTACGTTGGAGCCGGCGCCACTGAACACAGACGCGACGCTCGCGCGCGGCGACAGCAGTACTAGAGGCTGGCCGCGGGACGCTAGCGAGCCTGACAGGGCGCATATGCCTTTAGCTGCTGTGAAGTCCGCACCTAAAGAGCAAAACGTTTGTTAATGTTTTTATGTATAACTAGATCTTGCGGCTTCACGGAAGGATCCTGCCATAAATCTTAGGAAATAAGGCACTTTTTCGTTCGAAAACTTTCGGGGTTTGGGTACCTACTTAAAGCTTGATTTATTCCGGAGGCTGATTAAATAATTTAAACCAGAATTCACTTGTGCGTTTAAAATATAAGTGCGGATGTATAAATGTCCATAAAGACAGGGCAACATTGAATTGAAATGACGAGTTTGCCTTAACTGACAAACGAAAGTGATTGATTGTAATAATAATTTCTTAGGCACACAAAGTGTGCATTAGGCGCAAAGTCAAAAAAATCCAGTTCTGCAGGACCTTCCGACTTAAAAGCTAGGATTTCGGAGATTTTCATTTATCACGTATTGACATTTATAACATACCTAGCACGTATCGACAGTCGATAACCACAGGCATGCTGCAACCGCCTTGCTTCTTGGCGGCTCGCTCCACGTACTGTCTGATGTACTCCACGCCCGGGAAGTACAGACTGTTGCCCACTGTTACTAGAACGTAACTGAAGCCTGAAGCATTCTGCAATATGAAATATAAACAATTTCGTTTGATTAGTACGTTAAAAGCCCAGCTTGAGCAAGCGTGGTGCCAATTAATTATATGAGAAGTGGACTTTTCCCTGGAGTGAGAGAGTAATAGACTAGTATTATTATTACGATAAAGAATATCGACAGTGAAAATTTCTGTGGAAGTAATAATAATATCATCTTAGATTATTTGCCAGTCTAATTTCTTTTATCAAAGCTATGACGATCGATAAGTATATGGACGGATGACAGCAGGCTTCGTCTTTTCTTAGAAGATCAAAGCCAAGCCAAACCCAGACCTTTTGGTAGGGTGCATATTGAAAGTTGGCAACAACGCAAATAGCTGTCAAATAATTCCATGTTTTGAATCGTTTTTCAATATTACTAAATTAATTTATGAAACATCGCTCTGTAGTGCACTAAGAGTTGACACTGCACCCTCTTAAGGCTTAAAAGTGAATGGACAGACTCACCGTAACAATCTCCGCTTCTAGCTGTGGTCTTGCACTGGGATACAGCAGCAGTATCACGTTGACTGCTACTCCGGCTAAGATGCCCAACTCAACGCCTACTGATAAGCACAGTGCAAACGTTGCGAATGCTGGCAGAAGGTCCGCGCGACGGGATCGCCACATTGGTTTTACTACCTGTAAAATTATATTAAGATACATGAAAGTGGAGATATATTTATTGGTAGATGGCGTAGAGAAGTTTGTAAATAGGTCAGCACTATCTGAACAAAGACATTGACCGGAGGAAAAGGATTGATCCATCGATGTTCCGGCAATCGTCTCGTTGTCTTAACAAACTAAGGCCCGTATTACAGAACCTCACTCAATACTCAAGCATTTCTTAAAACTAGTTTCAACCAATCAAAAGGTTTTAAACGAGCTTTAAGTAATGCTTGAGTTTTGAGTGAGGTTCTGTAATACGGGCCTAAGATTCACTATGCGACCATCAATGTTTTGGCCGCTATTTTCAGCAGTTATGGATGTCTGAAAAGTACTACACCGAACAGAACCTCCCATGGGTCCGTCGCCAGAACTGAAATCCACACATGTGATTTCGGTTTAAGGATCAGGCGACTACTACTACGGAACTATTACGGAACACTATTCTAGATATTCTATAGACTATCATTTTATATTGCTACCGAAAGTAAAAAATGCAAGTGTTAAAGTGCGTGACAATGATAAAAATATTGTAACTTACCTCATATTCTATCATAAATATCACAGCACATATCACGACGGATGCCAGCGCCGCCTTTGGAATAAAGTAGAAGTACGGAGTCAAAAGACTAAGCGCTAACAGCACCAGTATACCTGGAAACATAAGAAATTAAGACATTAGTTAGTAACTAAATATTAACCTAAATATTTGCGGAGACACGAATGACAGATTCAATCAAATCACACAGGAGAGAATAACGTGCTGTTTGTTGATAGATAGATAACATTTTTGTTATACACTAAAAGGACGAATAGCAGGTCAGAAATTATTATCGCATTATCGCAACATACATTATTTATTATTGCTTTTGTACGTATTTTTCTGATCCTTTCTTTTTGTCTGTATATATGTGTGTGCATAAATGGTAATAAATAAATAATTAAAAAAATACATATTATTTCATTAATAAACATATATAATTAAATTTTTTTTAAATATTAGAATATAAAAAATAGTAACGCAACGGTATCGGGAACAGGGTCCAAGCTACCGGCGCGGCGGTCAGGGCTCCAGACAGAGGAACCGCCTAACAATGCGAGTTGTATCCAGAAGTACCGCTTTATACATATTATTATTATTATTACTTTATGGCAGAAAAGAAGAAATCAGCGATTTGAAATAAAATTCCTCAAAAACTATAAGTGATACTTTATATTTCGTCCCATGCATTGTGCTAGTAACACTTTCGCTATTAGGATTACTGTGCGAATTTCTGGCTAAGCCTTACTTGGTACCTACTTAAAATTCTTGATCTCAAAATGTACGGCGTGTACTGAATTGGTTACATGAATCGTTCGAAAGTGTTCAACATGACGTGACTTGAGTTAATCGCCTTATTGTATTAGGCTTAGCGGATATGTACTATAAATAGCAATTGTGAATCTATTTTAATAGGTCAAAACCTAGTTATCCATTATTGTTTTCCATTATAGTCATGTCCCGAAACAGGTATAATCAATCAACACGCACAATGGTCCACTCGAGGACTAAGTGCGGAAACCATAACCTCTAACTAACAGGTATAATCAATACGGGTATTTCTCGGTTACAACATTTATATTTTTTACAGGTATTTTTAAAGGTTACCTTAAATTGAATACAACCAATAGTAATTCCGGTTAACGAAATTAAAATTACCTCTGTCTTACACGTGCCGTCGGCATTAGTCAAATGGCGCGCATCGCCTGTGTGTATGTAACCGGTATTAAAACGGTAACCTAAAAGAGGTAACATGTTTCTTCTTCTTGGGTTACCAAGATAGCGGTAACCTTAGTCGTAGAAGTAACCAAAATTCTTCGATACCAGTAAGTACCGTAATTTATCAAGGTTTTCGGTCCTTGGTTATATCTAGTAAAATTCAAATTCAAATCAATCAAACATACATATAAATAAGTTTATTATTAAGAGCGCACCGAGTGTTTGCCTTTGTCTCTGTCTTTTTCTTTACGTGTAAAGAGTAAAGGAAATAACCACACTTTTGCACTTTTTCAATGTTTTTCGTCGTTATTTTCATCATATTGCTCTTAAATAAAAAACTATCGCGTAACGTTTAGCTACAGTCATCTATGAACTTTATTTTAGTAAATGAATCATATTACAAAATTACTTATTTATATAAAAAAGGTATATTCGCAAAGTTACCTCACATCGGGTAATTTTATCCTCTATTTCCAACCTACCCTAGGTAGGATATACAGGAAAAAATTACTCGATAAGAGGTAACTTTGCGAATTTATTCTATCGAGACAACTTTATCAAATCGTGTTTCCATTCCCCAATAATAAAAATATATTTACCTTACTTTACCCTACATTTTATTTTAATTGTTTAAACTTTAAACAAGGGTTATAAAAACGTGTTTGTGTGTGTGTTATGTTTTGCTATTGTTACATGCGATGCTGTAAACAGTGATTTTTCATACCAAAAAGTAGTTTCCCAGCAATAATATTTGGTCAATGTTACTACGTTGCACATAATGCGTAGGTAACGGCTATGTGAAGGGTTTTTACACCATGTATTAGACAGAAGTAGGATTTACCTGTATATATGCTACCGAACTGCGTGGCGACCCCGCTGGCATGGTTCACAGCACTTCTAGAGAAGGAGCCTGTGATCGGCATGGCGCCGGCGAACGCACCAAATATGTTCGACAGCGACAGAGTTATCAACTCTTGCGTTGCATCCACTGACTCGCCACTCGCTGAAATAACAAAATAATAAAGATTAGATTTTTTTTTAGAGACTTTTAATTAAAATACATACATACGTACAGTTTAACTAGAAAGGTATGCGCTTCGATAATCATCGTGTTTCTAAATAAGAACGAACGTCGCGCAACACAAAGAGAGAATCTTAGCCAACACAGAGGCCCATAGAGGTAAAGCTTCTAAGTATTGTCACCTGTCATTTGTATGGAGTTTGTATGAACTTTTCTCTCTGTCGGGTTACTGGTTCTGTTTGCAGATCGAGATTTGTCAATGAACAGTTTTAAAAATAAAAGTAACAAAAACTAAAACCCAACTACGGCAAAAGTCAACTAAAAAGGTATAAACAAGTCATCACAGACAGACAAATTAAAAATCCGGAGTCACACGTGTTTAGGGAATAATCGAATAGATTACGTGTGACTCCGGATTTTGGATATATTTTAAGAAATTATTTGTAAATGCTTGTGATGTTGAACCTATTTAAGGAAGGAAAATCGATTTCTGTTATTGCAAATCCGTGCCAATTACAATTTGAAAACATTTTAAACGTTTCGTAGTAAATATAAGTGGTTACTGTGTAATCATAAAATTAAAATAGCAATGCAAGAACTTGGCATAACATTCATACATTCAGCGGGGTAATTGCATAACAAAATAAAAGTACAATGGTTTTAATTTTGACACTTCAACAACATCAATTACGTTATTTACTTTGTTGAGCAGTTTTTTTTGTCGTACATATGAAGCAATGGATTAGCAATATCCTTCAAAATAATTCTGATTATGGTTGAGAGTGTGTTCCGCAATTAGGATGCTTGATCTGATGCCATTTGAAGAACGTTAGAATTTAAATGGCATTTTTTATGATACATTTTTAAAATGACCAATTACTAAGTTTCATATCACACTTTATTTCAAATTAATCGTACATCTACCATTGACCTATTAAATACATTCAAGATTATATACGTGAGAATGTCAAGGTCCTGTCATAATAATAACAATCCCTTATAAAATCAGATGAATGGCGTTTATATTATTAAGATAAAATAACCTTGTTGAGACTGCGTTAGGCAATAAATACTATTTTATACTGATGATAATAGTTTTAGCATTTACTGTGGATATTAAAAATAATTTTATTGCATTACTTTTTGTTAGGCTAGCTTAGAAGGCTTTCTAAAAACATGATTTTAATATAAAATAATGACTTAGCAAATATTTTGCCGAATCCAAAGCAAAAAAAAACCTTGCAAAAAGCAATGTTACGAATGTTCTCATATATTAAATGCCTGTCTATTGCAACTAATTTATCATCCAACATGAGAATGTTTTCGAATAGGTTCAAGAAAGTTAAAAAAAATTGGGCTTTCTTAAAACTTGATTTTCATAAAAACGAATTACTTATACTTACACTATTTTTGTCGAAACAAAACAAAAAATAGCTTTGCAAAAACTAATGTTACCTACTTTTTACGAATGTTTTCTTAGATTAAACCTGTCCATTAAAACTGATTTATCAACCAAAATTAAAGAATAATTTGAAATAGGTTCAAAGAACATGAAAGTAACACAAATTTCGGCTTTCTTAAAACTTGTTTTCATAAAAACTAATGACTTAGCAATAATTTTCGAGTTCAAAACAAAAAATTGTTTTGCAAAAAACAATGTTTATAAGTACTCTTTTTACGAACGTTCTCATAGATTGAACTTTTTCAATTCATCTATTAGAACTGGTTTATCAATCATTCAACATTAGAAAATAATTTTGTAATAAGTTCAAAGAACGTGGCACTGCGAAAGTAACATTAATTTTGAAACTTATATTGGTAACATAACTTAGTAGAAACGCAAATTGATATTTAACTCAATTAACATTGTTTAATGCAAAAATATACTAGTGCTTTGCTGTCTTAAGGGATTTTATTTTATTATAGTTTTTTAAACGAAACCTGCAGTGTTTGCGTTCAAACTCAAAGATTGTTTGGTAGGTCTATAATGAATCCCCTATTAAAACATAACATCACGCCTGTATTCCCCGAAGGACTAGGCAGTGGTGTACCTATAGAACATCTACAACTTATCACCGTTATTGCGCTTTACAAAATATTCCAAATCCGCAATAAAAATGAATATAATGGTATTAATATCCGTAAGCATGAATCTTGTTTTTTAGAACAATAAAGATAAAGAGGTTTAATCTTTTTCCTCCGAACATAGCTTGATTTGGCTATACGAAAGATATTGGGCAGGTATGTTATTATTGCACATCACGTATGTTCTCAGTAACAAACAGACAATTACCGATACTATTCATTATACTGTTTCACTTGGTTAACTTCGATAAGCGGATGATAAACCACCCCGATTAATGAAATTCATGACGTAATATTGTTAAAACAATTATATCAACTTATTCTGAAGTACACTCCAGTTCGTTTTTATCGGTTGTCACTGTTATCTCGAAACGAACCTAGTTTAAATAAGTTCTCAAGGTTTAGGATTGATATGTTACCTACAGAACCAAATCGTTCTAAATATAACCAAAATATACTAACTTAAACAGAACACCAATTTTTAAAAGCAGTAATCTGGACAGTATTTTCATTGCTTTTAAATGCAATCCAGCAAAGTCTTAGGGCCGCTGCGTTGCAAATTGTGTTTCTAAACAGTAATCTGAACCTTATTACAATATATTTAAAGTTGATATTCAAGCTTCAACTTACCAAAAGCCTTAGCGATGGCCACATTGCCTAAAACAGCAATAACAGGAACTATGAATATGGAGGAGCCGAGGTCTGAGCACATCTCCATGAAGCTCACTTCTCTTCCGTCGTCCAAAACTGTGGAGAACGGCGGCAGTCGGAGTGAAGGGAGACCGTCTCTGAAAGAGAAGATAGTACAATGCTTACGAGTATTTATTTTCGACTTTATTATAACGTATGCAGAGTTGACATTTATTTAGCAGTAATGAAAATTGCACTTCGCCAGGTCTATGCCAACTGTAATAGTAGCGTCGTATTGCTAAGTCGTTGATTTGCATTTAAACAACTTTCACGTTTGCCAGTGTGACTGTCTGTCACATACTCCAATTTAATAATAAAATATTATATTTACACAATTTAAAACCGGCAAGTATTAATGTAAGTAGCGTGTAAGGCGCGTGAATCTCAGTGCTTGTGTTTTTGGGAACGATTGGGTGATTGTTGAATATACTATTCCTTTTATAAATATTTTTAATAATGTTTTGTCTTTAGTTACTTAATTGATTCAGGCGTGACTTGGCGGAAATTTATAATAAAATACAATAAACGTAGACATAATTAGTAACTTACGACGACGTGTTGCTACGCCGAGCGCTGAACGCAGAGACGCACGCTCGGCGTGGCAACAAGTCGTGTCCGGGTTCGCAACAAGTCAATCGTCATCCAGAGGATGCCTCGTTGAGAGGTGAAACACGTGTCGATTTCTTAAAGGGTTTTTTATTACTCTTTAGGAATAGCTACGCTGAATAGGTTACTAAATATAAGGTGCTATAAAAATATCTGCCACGGCTTTAATGAGAGGTAGTATTGTGTTTAAAGATAACAATAGTGAAGAAATTTCGTACCCCGGCACAGTTAAATCAATTTGAGAAAATAAAGTAGTTAAATAAACATTGACTCTACTCTGCATAACGTGGTTCACAAATTACGCACGAAGTGCACTTCGTCAATGAAAACAACTGATATCTCTTTCCATCTGTTCTGTGAATGAAAACTGAAATCAGCTGACTAGTTCGTCACTTGCAAATTTATGCGTACAATTTTTTGTATGAAAAAAAATATGACACATGATCAATAATTTATCTTTACTATTGTAATCTATAAACACAATACTATCTCCCATTGCAGCCGTGGCAGATATTTTTATAGCACCTTATATATCTACGTCGATTGTATTTTTTTTGTTTTGTCTTTAATTCTTTTGTTGATTCAACCAACTGTTTCTAGAATAACGTAGGTATATCATTTCAATAAAAGTCTATGTTCTTATGCAAATAGAACGGCCTTTTTATGAATCATTACCAATTGATACCAGTAGCAATGGCCTTACAGTTATTATCGAATATCGGTCATATTTGAAGGACATGGCAGTCAACAAGGAAATATTATGTTCAACAGAGAAACGATGTTTTGTATCTTGAATAATCGCGTGTTTTATTTTTCCACATAAAGATTATTTAGCAAAAGAGTATCATAAATGAAATAAGCATGATTTACACGGTGCGATTAAATTATAGCATGCTTTAAACCAGTAAGTTAAAACAACAATACAAGTTGCACCGTGTAAGCAGTGTTTAGACGGTGCAAGCCATTTTGTTACTTAAATTTTGCATCGTGTATTGGGGCTTTAGAATCAAAAAGATGTTTTAAAATATTTGCTTAATTTTTTCAGTATATTATTTGGTGGTGTGCGTTAATTCCGAGCCATGCTGAATACATTAAAGTCGCTTTACTTGTTTCTCTTTGTGACCACGTTGTTCTTCTAAACTACGTGATGCGGTTTTCACAATCATTAAGAGAATTTATTCCGGAAGGTTTATGTGCTTAATACATTAATATTAAACTTACATAACATCACGCCTGTCTTCCCCGAAGGGTTGGACAGAGGTGTACATATAGTACACCCACATTTCGGCAGTTATGTTGGAGTCCCATGTAATAGGGGGCGAGCCTATTGCCATCAATCGGACACAAGTCCAGGCTCCGGGAGAAATTCCAGATGGAAAAACCCAATAACACTTTTCCCGACCCGGGAATCGAACCCAGGATCTCATGCTCAGCAGTAGCGCTTGCGACCACTAGACACACATAGAACTTACATATAATAATGAAATCTCGATGTTTTGTTAAGTCACAAAAACCGTGGAAAGCAGGAGCAGGTCGCTAGTTAGATATAACAGTGAAGCACTTTGAAATAGAAATAAATATAAAAAAGGTTCTTACTTAACAGTCCCCGTGAGTTTGAAAGGCTGAGTGGAATACTTCTCAAAGAAGAACGCAGCTAAAGAGCATCCAATGACTACAATGGCGTTTCTTGAAGTAGACAACAACCAAAGAGTTTTCTTTAAGCCTTTCTGACTCGGAGGCAGGCTGATATCTTTCATTTTCTGAAAATAAAGTTTATATTATAAAACTTAAATTATAGTACTTTTGCAGGTTTAATGCCCACGGTCTTTTTTCCGGAATAATATCAAATGTAATAATCCACAATATCTTGTGGTGTTTCTGCATAATATCAAAAGGTAGGTTTTCATGACATGCCTGCTCTATAAACAGCCCTGTAAATTGCCTGACGAATGAACTAATAGATTCCAGGGACCGAAAAATTAAATTACCGAATAATTTTGGTTACTTCTACGAGTAAAGTTACCGCTATCTGGGTAACCAAGAAGAAGAAACATGTTAAGTACCTCTTTTAGGTTACCCTTTTAATACCGGTTACACACAAACACATGCGTTGCGCGCCCTTTGACTAATACCGACGGCACGTGTAAGATAGAAGTAATTTTTATTTCGGTAACCGGTATTAATACTGGTTGTATTCAATTTAAAGTAACCTTTGAAAATACCTGTAAAAATATAAATGTTGTAACCGAACTTGAAACATCTAATGAAAGTTTAAAAAGGAAAATTTATTACAACCGACTACTTAAAATGCATATTTTCAAAAGCGTGTGTACTACAGGTAATAATGAAGAACAACTGCAATATTCGCACGAAACTAAAACAAAACACGTAAACATAATAAACTGTGAAAAGTTAACGAAAGTTCTTACGAATTTGCATAATGAGTTGTGTTTCCATACATAAGAGTACACAAAGCAATATTATATAGTTAGTACACACGTGCGCTACTGGGATGAATGCTATTGAAAACGGGAGCTCGTGTATGACATCTATTCTTATAATAAATCTGTAGAAGTGAAAATTCTGTACATCGAAGATATCAAAAAAATAAATGGCAGGGGGTGTTACTAGACCGACACCGAACCCAAAAATTTGATAAAAATTTTTTTGTCTCTCTGTCTGTCTGTTTGTTCAGGCATCACGCAAAAACTACCGGTTCGATTACGATGAAACTTTGTATAATTATTCTTTAATATTCTGGGCACCACACTGGGTACTTTTTATCCCGGAAAAGTACCCTATCCTACGGTTGGGGGGTGTCAAAGTTTGTATGGAAGAATTTTAACCCGCTGTCCGATTAACTCGAAACTCAATATTTATACTTAAACCCAAAAATTAAGAATAACGTGTATCTTCTAAGGGGGTAAAATAAGGGATGAAAGTTTGCATAAAAAATCTTATTCCTTGAGGTAATAAACATGAAACTTCGCACGAATAGTTATCTAAATAAATTATAAAGAGTGTAGTTTTTTGTTTTTCTAAATTACCCCCTAAAAGGTTGCGGGGTGTCAATGTTTGTATGGAAGAATTTTAACGCGCTGTCAAAAACAACGCTCTACACGAATCGTCTCCGCCATTAATTCAAATTCAATATCAACCTTTATCACATATCTAATTGTTAAAAATATCGGAATATCTCTATTATTATTATTACAATAATTAACCTTTCATAAGTCTATCTCGGAAACGTGTACTTTATATGATATAGAGAGAATTGTTCACCAACATCACGTTTACTGATGAAACAACAAGCTGGTGTTCTCTGGCATCAAATTAAGTGCCATTGTGGATCACAAAGGAATGCAAATACAAAACATCGATTGTGAGCATAACAAGCAACAGCAGATGTGCTTGATAAAATTTACAATTTGGAATATCGGCACCAGATCAAATTGATAGCCAACATTTCTTGTGTGTATTTAAAAAAATAATGGAAATTAGGTATGAATTTCAATGACAGAAACAATAAAGTTCTTGGCGTTTTGTTTAAAATGTTAACAGGTGATACAACACCTTTTTCTTATTGGTAGAATTAAATTAATGTTATTTTTATTTACTTAATAATTATTACGTATTAAATTAAGTGACTCAAAAACTTGCTGTGTTAATCCGTAACTTTGGAAAAGAAAAGAAACACAATGTGTGCTTATCCAGACTGCCTTGCTTAGCTTGATAATTGACATGGTTAGCTGCAATGACTTGGTTATTGACAAGCTAGGTTTGACGGCATTTCCGGTGGAAAATATAAAAAAAAAAAAAATGAAAATGTGAGTCCCTGAATTGAAACAATTGAAAATAATAACTGGTATTGTTTTTGCACATAATACGATACCCTTTGTTCAATAATATGCTTATGAAATAGACGTATAAAGGATTTATTGGAAACCATATGGTTAGCATAAATTAATTGTTATGTTGCTTCTTTTATGCGGTCGTTAATAATCGTTTTATTGTTTAAACTTGAATGTGACATTGGAAACAAATAGACGTCACGTGAACTAGAGTAGTATTTATTACTGCAGTTATTTTTCATGATTTTATAACCGTTTATGGTTATTTTATAATAGTAAATAACGAATTGTGCAATTTGAAGGCTGAACCACCTATTTAGTAAAGTACCGATTTGCACACCTACATAATCAGACCCCAAAATTGGACCAAAGACTTTATAAATAAAACAAAGAAAAAGTTCAATACTTACACGCATTACTAAAAGTATGATTATACACGATATACCTAATGAACTGTCAGCGATTCTCGCGTTAGGTATGTTTGTTATTACCTGAAACAAAAATTTAATGCTATTTAAACCATCACGTGGCGTGAGTGACGAAAAAATAAGTACAATACGTATTAAGTTTATCAAGATGCTCTGACGCAACTTTTTTATCTCATAAATGTTTGTCGTTTTTTGTTCGTATAACATCCGTTGTTATAAGCCTTGAGCGTTTTCCCATCATCATCATTATATTTTTCTGGTATCAGTCCAATTGCAATATTTAGATAAATTTAGCGATAGCTACTTCATTTCTTCGTAAGGGTTTATACAAAAGTATGTTGGTTGAGCAATCGCGTCTTCTTCTCTCACACCAAAAATATTTTCAGTGTCTCAATACATACCGTTGCTCTTATGTTTATCACTAGTAATGTTCAAGCCCCATGTAATAGTCCCCTATTACATCTATGGGGGTTGGACATTATTGACTGTTATTTATTTTCGATACTTTATGTTGTTATTTCCCATGAAGCAGCCGTAGTTGTTCATTGGGAAAACCCAAAAACCTTCTGCCCGATTTGTGCATCGAACCCAGAACCACATGTTCCAGTTGCGAATACTAGACCCACGAGTTAACAGGATACCATACCTTTTTCACAGTGTCTAAGAATCCACCAGATCTAAATTGAAGACCTAACAGTCCTTTGAGCTGTGAGACAGCGATGATCACAGATGTGGCTGACGTGAAGCCAACGGTGACTGGCACTGAGATGAAGTCTATTAAAACACCTGTGTAAGAGATGAAAACATAATCAGTGTGATACATTAAGTTTTAGATTTTTGAGAAAAAAAACAGACTAAGAAATAAAGTGACTTCGACTCACAGCTTTGCCCAAAGCGTAACATAATTATACACGTAACATAGTCTTGTATACACGGAGCAATTTCCTACAAAAGTCCTTGCGTACGTAAATCCTATTGCGGATAATTTTTAAGTAGCAACTCGTGTTTTTGCCAAAACCCTATCTTTTTCCAGTAAGATTGAGAAATCTTTTCACCATTCTCTAATTATCCGTGTTTTCGCAATATCCCTGGGGTTTTCACACAAATTAGGATTGCTTGCCCGGAAGCCCGGTGATGATATTCTGTTATTGGAATGTAAAGAAAAGAACAGATTTAAGGGTAGGTATTCGTATCTTAACTGGTGGGATCGAAATTAACACTTAACGAGGAGATAACTAGCCTGGAAACTCATGACGAATCGCTTCAGCATTAATTAAATGCGGATTTAGGATAGATAGGTACGGCAATTGGGATAACAGTAATCGCACAAAAATATATATTTTTTTAGACGTACGTCGTACGTGACATATATATAAGCACAAGTACGTATACGATTTATAATTTGAATAAATAAACAGATTACTAAAAACGACTATAAAATTAGATTGCTAATTGAAGAGAATGTAAAGATATACTAATCAATTATTGAATTAAGCACCAATTATAAGTTTTAAGTACTTCGACACCGATTGTGATTTTAATTACAGATAATCGTTTAGAGATCGTAAATATGTCTTTAATTGACCTCAACACAAATAATCATAGAAACAAATGAAGTTAATTCCACAGAACAACTGATGACAATTAATAGAAAGATTGTACCTCTAGTTAGGCAAGTAGAGTTCAAATTAAGCGAACGCCAGTGAATAATGAAACAGACCCCATACCCGCCACTGAATGGAAATTGGATAATGATAGCGAGATAATCCCACAAACTAAAGTATACACGATAATTGAGGGCGCATTGTAAATGTAACTACTGCCTATAGTATTGTGGATAGGGAGCGAACTTCAATTGGGACATAACAAAAGGAAAATTATTGAGCCGGCTTAATGTACTCACACAAACACATTCAGAGCGATAAATAACACGTTTATGTTACCCATAATGTCCTACTTTAAGGACAGAGCAATTCAGAGGTTTGTCCATAATATGATAGAACAAAATTCAGGTCACATTTAATTTATAACGACCTGTATAGGTAATTAATTTACCGTTTTTTACAATTCTGTTGAATTACGATAAAGGTTTACTCTCACTTTTAGCAACTAGTAGTATTTATTGCGCGCCGGCCTTGGTCAGTACAGGATATAATGATTATGTACACAGTAGAACATTATGCCATGCAAGTATCGTGCCTTCCACGAGTACACAATGCACTTCTGTTTACAAAGATCATCAAAGATTGGGAAACACATCGGCTTGTTTTCATTTTTTGCTGTTCGTATTGCGAGACTGAATTTAACGAGTCAGCTTCCTTTGCAAAAAAAAAACCACAAAAGGCCAGAATTCCTTCTCAAAGCAATAAAACTTGTTGAGTAAAGATTGCGGTAGTGTTGGGTTGCAGCCCCGACGTGCGAATGCTGTAGACTTCCATTCATCGACATCTAAGTACACTTCTCGCGGGAAAACACAAACAATTCACGGTTCATATTCTGACTAACAAACACCAAGACTCCTCCGTGCTTCGGAAAGCACGTTAAGCCGTTGGTCCCGACTGTCATTCGTGGATCTTTGACAGTCGTTACGAGTCGTCAGAAGCCCGAAAGTCTGACAACCAGTCTTACCAAGGGGTATCGTATTACCCAGTTACTGGGTTGTGGAGGTCAGATAGGCAGTCGCTCCATGTAAAATACTGGTATTCAGCTGCATCCGGTTAGACTGGAAGCCGACCCCAACATGATTGGGAAAAAGCTACGCAGAATGATAGTCAGACTAACAAACAATTATTTACGTCACACAAAATAAGGAAGATAATTCAGAGCACTTACCTAAATGTAATAATCCCATAAGAAGTTGTACTACGCCAGACAAAAAGCAGAGTAATACTGCGTAGTCAGGGTTCCTACCCTGTATTTGTTGGTAGGTCATGAGAGCAAGCAATGCCGTTGGGCCTAAAGTAATGTCCTTGCAAGACCCGAACACTATGTAGACGAAACATCCCATAAACGATGAGTAGAGACCGTCCTGAAAAATTTACGACAGTGAACACGTATTTCACTACCTTCGGGTTACGGGTGTGAAGTACTACATATTACAGTTTTTCTACATACGCATTTTACCTACATGTTCGTAGGAAGTATTCGGTAGGTAGGCATAAGAATGTGTGATTTTGGGGTTTGTGAGAAGGGGGAAATCGAATTTTACAAAATGTTTACTTACGCTTGGAGTTAGAGTTCAAATTCAATCACTCAAAAATCATATGTCTAATCTTATATCTATCTTTAATCTAATCTTATCTTTTAATAGTATCTCCAACTTTAATTCTTATTATAAAATGATCAATATAAATATATTAAATTCGAAAGTTCTGAACTAAAAAATGTCATTATTCATCATTACATAAACTTTATACTTTCAATACGTGTTCGCGTTATATTTATTTCGGCCTGGGCTTTGAAGGCCTACAGCAGCGGTCCTCAAATGGCGGACTACGGTCCGGATCGGAACTGCCAACCTATTGTGTGCGGACCGTAACTGAAACTTATTCTAGAAATATTCATATTCATTTTGAGTTTTAGCTTGCGCCAAGTTACGCATGTGACTTCAGACAGATAGAACAAAGTGAAAAAAAAAACACTTTAATATTAAATCATTTTTCACATTAATTCACATTAAAATAGTTATTTTTGTTCATTACACATAGCATTCCTGTTATTTAATTGATATTTTTAATCTTGGTTGCTTCGTCTACCAAACGGACCGCGATAGTCATACTATTTCTAAAAACGGACCCCCAATTAAACTAATTGGTGATCCCTGACCTACAGTATATGGCTCGCTTATGTCTCCAACGACCCGGTCATTGCACCCCAAAAATGCAATAGGAACCTCTTATTTGGAGCAGATATAATTTTACCTGCGAGATTGTGACTCCCTGTCGATATTAAAACGTTATTCAGATTCCTGGGATAAAAATATTCGAAGGACCTGTACCAGATAGGAGATATGATAACAGAAAGTCGAATGTTGCTAGAGATTAAATATTTTCTGTAGTCTACCTATGCTTTCTACGGAACTGAAGACGGTCAAAATTATATTAAAATTGGAAACTCGTAATTTTCAATATCATTGGAAAATATTTACTTGTAGGTACAGTATACTTGAATATAACTTTACCTGTGGACTTAACCCAGCCAGTGTCGCATATGCCAGAGCCTGTGGTATAACCGTAAGGCCCACTGTGATGCCCGCAATTAAATCTGCTAGCGCCTTCTCCGAATTGTATTCTGGAAGCCATTTTGTAATTGGCAGTCGTTTATGTAACAAACGTTTGTATCGAATCTGCCTTTTAGAACGATTCTTGGACGGCGATGACATGATACTGTTTTATCCACCTGATAACAAAAAGAATAACAATTGAACACACCAAATTAAATATATTTAATTGGTACGTAAATAAATGATATTTAAAATTTGGTTCCACAAGAAAACCACGATGTTAATGGCTGATTCATAGGCAAGGTTGGAACAATTAATGAATAAAAAATATAAAAGTGGTCAATGACTGACCCTTGCTATCTGAATAGACCGTCACAATTTAGTAACA
The DNA here is from genome assembly GCA_914767815.1 of Eupsilia transversa. Classification (NCBI taxonomy): domain Eukaryota; kingdom Metazoa; phylum Arthropoda; class Insecta; order Lepidoptera; family Noctuidae; genus Eupsilia; species Eupsilia transversa. The sequence continues at coordinate 9,718,919 of OU611880.1, forward strand.
ACGATAAGAAAACAAAAGAATGTCACCTAGATATTATGCAAGTCAATAGTCGAGACTAAACATAATTATGAAAATGTTTAGTCTAGAGGGATGTTACGAATATTTGCATTCGCATTCGTGTTTCACATGGCAACTTCTCTAGTGAGGTTGGACTTTAAAACTCATTCAGTAACCATCCTATGTGGGCCCGTTTTGAGACAGATTAGCCGTTAAACCGTGAACTCATTAATATTAGATCTATTATACAATGTAACAGCGAATCAATTTTCACGCCTTAGGCCAAATATTTTTTGATACCTATTCGGATAGCTCATTTTGTAAATAAATATCTGATACGGCCGCGAATCATATTTAGATCAGCATACAACCTGATACTGACCTGCAAATGGCAAAAAGCGTAAGACAATTTGAATTTCGCGGGCTACCTTGGAGCATCCACCTTAAAGCTAGTCGTCATACAAACAAAAAACCTTCGAGTCCGCATATTACGACGGGCAATTTCGAAGAAACCCTACACTGCGCGTGACCCGACACGCACTTGGCCGGTTTTTAATCCTATTTCTAATCATTCCATTCGCTTTCGCGTATGTGAAAAATATGACGTTCGTAACATCCCAGGGTTTAGATTAGGTCTATTCTATAATGTATACAGTTGTCTCTGCGGCTTGATGATAAATTTACCTGTACTTACATGCAGAAATAAAAATAATTTATCAAAAATGACTATAATACGAGAATCATTAACAGAGCCATAATATATGATAAAAGTTTTTAAAAACATCGTAAATATTTGTCGCTGATATACGATACAAAGTTTAATAAACAGTTTATGTAGGTGCGCGGTAGCTTCCACAAAACATGATAGAACAATAAAATGTAAGACAAACTTTGCAACATAGTCTATACTTTGCAAGCAACGCTGTATTTACCGAGAAATGGAACAGTACACATTTGAAAAATAAGGATTGCAGCTAATTCACTCGAACACGAATAGTCTGATAGAAAAGCAAAAATAGTTGCAAGAAGTAGCGTTTACCGTTCATTTCACGTTTTATTTTATGCTGTCAAGCTAGACTAGTAGTCAATATGGAGTCGGTAAGGCAGCGTTCACAACGCCCTTCTCTCCCTCAGCCTATAAAGCACTCCTGCAGGGAATATTGGGGTAGTTGATTTAATTTAAGACCCTTTGTGTCGCACACTTCCAATTCCCTAATAAAGGCTGGCCACTAAACATGGCCGCCGAAAAACAAAGGACCGAATGTACCTACATAGTTGCTACGTATGGACGGACCACAATAATCGATGCTCTGGTTATTATTGTTGAAATAACAAATACCGCGTATTGTTGCGAGAGATCACTGGGCCTACTATTACGCTTTGTGTGAGATAATGAGAGGACTGGTACCGGGTCACACCCGGATTAAATGGTATGAAATTTTCGTGGAATAGTCACATTTTTCGTATTATTAATTACTTCTAAAATAAAGGCAGAAAAGCTATGTCAGGTTGATGGATTTGGAAAAGCCCGTCTAATATCTAAACTAGAAACAGAAAGCAATAATGGAAGAATATAAACACTGACAATATAGAGTGCTACCCTACAATTTTACTACAAAAGAGTAAGAAAGGGAGGGGACGAATCTATTACTGTCAATTTACCTCTTGAGTGGAAGGTGCTGAGGGAAAATTAGCTATTAGTGTCTAGTGAGTTCGGACACAAGGCGAAGGCCATGTTCCCCGATAATATTGAGGTCGACTGTGTTAATTTGCGATGGTATGTTACATCGGTTGCCAATAAACCTCCAGTGAACAACGTCGCTGCTACGCTTTGTTCCCGGCCAGGTGGGTCTAACCAATTATTCGACCAGATTGGATTGAGGATTTCCATTAACCCTTGTGTTTGTTGTACATCTTTGACAATGTCGTTTTATGTGCGCCCTGATCGAAACGTTATCTCTGTAATATACTGTTTTACGTAATAAGCAATTTTAGATAATGCAGGATGTTGGATACACGTAATAATGCATTATTGAGTCTATAAACGTGTAATCTTCGTAATGACAAGGTGAAGATACGCCAACAACACAAAACCATTTTTTACTGAAGTTTTTTGGTTGGTTTTGAAGGAAATTGTCATTCGGTTTTCCAGCTTCGAAAAAATACCTATACTTACTCGTCAGTTTCAATTATGAAACGATTGCGCAGTTTTTTGTTTAGCGTTACTAGCGAATCAATGGATCAGCCTTGAATTACAACTTCCTGATCGATATCTCAATATATTTTCGTTACGGCGAATTAACTATTGTGTCTATTTATATCTCATTATAGGGAAGATAATATTTTGCTGTAATTTAAACATAAAACTAGGTAGCATTTTTTGCAATATTATTAACCTTGAAAGTTTTAGAAATATTTTATTATTGGTGTAAAATGCATTCAAAGGTCGATCAAATCGATTATTCAACAAAATAGCTTTTGGTGTGAAATTACAGTGCAATAAAAAGTAATAGGATCTTATGTGGAATATTACTGTAAAAATAAATATTAACGGATTGGAAAATGTTATTGAAAACGAAAATATGCGTAATTGGCTACATGAGATGTGATGTAAATAAACGTACCTACATAATTAATACACTTTTTGTGTGTAGTTTGTTGTATAAATAATATCACGTAGGTAGGTGTAGTAGTTGTTCCGATCGATAATAAAGATATCGACCATGAACTGATAACGACCACACAGCAGTAGGACTTAATCAAACTGTTCACAAAAATGAATCATTCAGTGCTTTGGTTAGAAAATTTAGCTAACAGTGTTTTTCTTTTTTTTTTAATGATACACAGTTTAAATATGTACCTACATGGAGTCGTAGATCATGAAGCTGACAGCGCAATAAAATGGTTTGGAAACGGATGATTTCATAATAATGTGCAAAACGTTCACAGTAAGGCCGCTGGTCCCCGGCACCCTGAACAGGACGTCAACGAGAACGAGATGACGACGCCGAACTAGCGACTGTACATTGTCATTTACTATGGCCGCGTAATCTCGTTTCTCGTTGATGTCCCTTAACGGTGCGGTGGACAAACACTCAATGTATTTTTTCACAATTTTCTTTTAACCTCAGATACCTATCTTAGAATGCCCCAGAGCAATGTTGTGGTGGTAAAATTAGATAGGCATAATTTGTGACGGTAATTACGGGATACTTACTGCTAAGCGCCTGTTTATCATATTATGTTATTATGCGCATAGAAATTTGTACGTGTTAGACTACTTCGGTTACCAGCACACAAGTACCATTGACGAAGAGGACCAATAGACCTTTAAGAACTCCCATATTTAAGACGTCCCCGTCTTTGTTCTAATCCAGTATTGCTGAATACAGAATAACCAAAAGCTCCCTAAAACGTAGTGAAAGAGATAAGACACATAATATTATTATCTACCACATACAGACATCGGAAACGGGAACCTCGAAGGAGATAGCACTATATTAGGGTCTCTAACGACGCCGTACGAATCATCGGAATCAACTATCGCACTAAACGCCTATCAGGGATCCAACAATAATTCCCTTCCCCAAGACGGTTATCAATCATTTTGGTGGATGTTAGCCACGTAATTCCTCGATCAATCCGTCGACCCGTGTGTCGAAACTAGGGCTGTCGGCATCTCAGCCTGTTTTGACCTCGAACTCTGCGATTGGGCATATTCTACGGACTCTGAGCTTAATCTTCCATTCAACGAGGGCTTAGTGTTTGTTTCTCCGGATTTCAATGTTGTGCGTGTTGAAGCTTGCTTTTTCGGTCACGAAATATCTGGCCAAGATTTCATCTTCGGGTAGGTACTTCTTTCTGCCAATGACGGAAGCAGTGGCGTAAATATTTCAAACTTGCGTCAACCATGGACAGTACGCAGTAACTCTATTTTTCGGTTTATCTAAATTTATTGAGTCATCCGGTTTGGTGACCGTTATGACCTGGCGATAAGACTTGCCAAAGACATGGCTATTTCCGCAATCGATAAAAGGGCGTAATGGAAAACGAATCCAGCGAATTTATCTGCTTGATTTGCTGCTAAGAAAAACTTAAGTTCTTCAAAGCAGCCCTACGAGTGTGGCGCGATCCGTCACACGCGACTCGACGTGACGAATGCGAGGTGCTAGGAGCCCGGAGAAACGATAATCCAATGAACATTCCAATGGGAAGTACACATGATACGAGGCGCCATCTACTCTAATATTACATTCCTACCAGTCAGCTGCGCGACTGCCGCATGTGAACGTTCCATCATGGGAGTAATAAGTAGCATACACTATGTGATAATTTTAAAATAATACTTCCATTATTTTCATAAAGCTGGTGGGAATGTAAGAGAAAACAGCATCAACATACTATATTTATTTTTTATGCAAGTTGCAACAGTTTACCGGAAGAAATGGGTCTCTATGGAATATGAAGATGGGCTAGCAACTTATGAACTTGCATTTTTAATGCAAGCTTTATAGATCTGCGTAGGTACATATTATTATGTAGTTCTCGCACACTGCACGCTGTGTTAAAGTCTCAAACGGATTTACCATTTAGTAGATACCAAAGAATACAAAACCCCGAGATCAAGTCGACGTTTAAGTTCATAATTAGATAATTATGTCTTTAAGATGTCAATCTAGGCCAAAAGTTATACCTAGAATGTAAGTACTTTAAGTTATGTAAGCTATCTTCTTGAGAACTTGACAGTCTCATCAAATATAACGTCGTAGGTACTCAAGTTCTCAGGTGCTTAAATCTTATAGTAATTACCCGACTAAAACGGAGGGTTATGATTTTGACCGGCATGTATGTATGTGGGAATGTATGTTCATCTGTTCCCTCATAACTTCTAAACTACTAATCATAATTTGACAATGAGGTATCGTTGGAAGCGTCTTGATTGTCCGCTGGCGCTATGTGACGCATTATGAATATGGCGCTCTCTAGAGGACAAAAAAAAACGTGTTGAGTATCAAACGAAAGGGCTTAATTATTTTCAAATACTAGAAGATTGAGTACCTACAGTCCATTATTGGATTATTTTGCAAAATAATTGCGCCTTACTGATCCCTAAACTAGATCACTGATGGTCTGGTTTAAAGTTTCGTGGGAGATTAAAGATACGTCGTCATATACCTAGAAAAACGATATCTGACAACATTCTTGCTAACTACATCCCTTAATTAAAAACTTACCACCTTCAATGTTTGTTTGCATTCCATATCATACTTAACATTCCTTTTTTCAATTATTTATGTTCATAAATAATTAATCGGTTTTTTTTGGCTAACACTCCCGTGCTGTTGTATCGATCGATATCGTCCAATTTCAGTGTTGACCGTGTTAAAAGCGATAAGTAAGATAATACTTCTGTAGTATCAATTATTGATAAGGCGACCATGGCCCATGATCTTGACTGAAAAATATCAGTAAGTGAGTCATTTTGATTAATTTATGATTATTTTTAAATTGCTTAGTTACTGATTATCAAGTGCGGTCTCCCGCGAAGCTAACAAGATAGCAATATGTTTAATCTATATGGATTAGTCATTTCGATTATTGTCATAAAACACAGGTTAGGTACTGAGGAAATTTAGGTACAGTCAAGACATTTATAACTTTGTCAGTTTTCAAATTCTCTTCATATATCAGTTCACATAATATATTAACAAAATTACACAACAACATATTGACATATTGACAAAATTGTGTATCGTTATTACTATGGGTCAAGGACCTGAAATAAATAATTTTATTTTATTTATTTATAATACCTTTTGAAGCTACGGCAATGAGCAGATAATTGCATAGAAAACTATATTTAATTACTTGAATGTGGGTTTATCGAAGCCGATTGTGATAATTAGTGTGTAAAGTCGCCGCCAAACAAGTGTCTGTCCGTCACCCATATATGTAGGTATACACGCATGTGTATACATATATTCATTAGATGTCAGAAGAAATACTTCTGCGGCACTTTCTGAGAAGTTAAAATAATACGCCCATATAAACGAATAATGCAATAATGATAAGAGAAGTTTATGGCAAAGATAATTCTACTTTTATCCGTCACTTAGTTCGTGGATTACCAAAATTTCGTGGCGATGATACAAAAACAGTACCTAAAGATATTTAGATACCTACTTATATATTTTAAAACAGGTAGGTAGGTACAGACATCGTTTATTTTGAAAACCTTATCGAGTATTTAATTAACTTGTGCTTCCAATAAAGAAGTGTATTTCATTATTTAAAATATAACACTGTAAAGAAAACAAAGAAAGCGAATAACGTTTATTTAGACACAGTTCTTGAAAAAAAAATACAAATAAGAAAATAACAAAGTGAAAATAAAGTTTTAACAACAATACTGTGTGCGGCTGCGCCGAAAAGGTTCATATGTTCTGTAGGTTCAAGTTAGACGTTACATAACTGAAAATGTTTTTTTGAAGACTTGCAATGGCAGATAAGATCAGTGACTTATCTTCACCAAAACCGATGGGTAAAAATGGCCACTTTCTGTTTACTTTTCGTTTGGATTTTTCTATGGAATATTAATATTGCGTCAGTGTGCTAATAAAAAAACAAGGAGTGTTTGTTAACCAGAGTTGTTTCCTGTTTTTCGATTGCAAGCGTATCAATGACGTAGTAAATTTTGATAGCTGGATCCTATGAAACATTTTTACTATACTTACATTACTTACCTATACTGCTAAAGCAAATGCAGCTTTAGCATTAGACAAATAACGGCTAAATAACGACAGTTATTATGTAATAATATTGAGATGACTGCACTTTAGAATTATATTTTTAATGTAAATGGTAAATAGATTACATTGCTTTGTACTTATCATGAAATAACGGAGTTTATAATACGTTCATATCGAAATAACGAAAGGATGATATCCGATATGTGTATAATCTTAAAATAAATGGAGTAGGTATAAGTAGTCTAACAAAAGAACGATATTTATACAAATGGTCGCGAAGGCGAAGTTTTCGAATTTTTTTTTACTTAAAGAGAGAATTTACCGAAGTGTGCGACGTAGATGTGAAGGCAATGCACTGATGAGGTGCCCAGATATGATTAAACAGCCGAAACTAGTTACTTATATATTATTTGCCGAAACTCAATAGGTATTTGGGTATTTTTTATCAGTCTGACTGAGTAATAAGTCTAATTAGAGCAATTACAATTAAACCGACGATAAATTAGCGTCTAGTCACATCGTATTTCAGTGCGAATGAATCGGTGGCGTATAAGATAACAGGTCACCGGCCAACAGGAAGCAGTGTAGGGGAAGATAACGGAACTAAAATGGAGATTAATATAACGGTAAGTATTTGTTTTGGATTGTTGAAGATTGGCAGAAGCGAATAACGTAGGTTTGTAGAAATAATTCAGGCGTAGGCTAAAAACTTTAAACTATATTCAAAAGCAGACTATACCAAATAGGTACCACTAAACCAAATCACAGACTTTTGCGAAAAAGTTTAATTATTTATTTTATTATTTATGTAGGTACACACAGTAAAATAGATACATATACGACATTTTATCATTTATAAGTATTGACTGCATTGAGTACAAAGGTACTGCATATTTCTTAAGAAATATCTTCCAGCAAAGTTCGTCAAAATATCCAAATAATTCTCCCAAAAATCAAGCTCCACTTTCGTAAAGGCTCGTTACATGACGGTCACATGTTTAACCGACTGAGATAAACACCGAGCAAGTGTTATAAAAAAGTAGTAATATTTTAACCCGAACAAATAGCCCGAAATGCGAGTCCGTCGATTACGGGACATCGATTTGTTTCGCGCTCCGTCGCAAGCACGGCACGTTCTCCTCATTAATACAGACCCGAACAGTTTTTCCAGAGTGTGCAAAGACCCGAAAGACGAAGAAAGTGTCCTCTAGTTTGATTTTGAGAAAAAAGGTGCTTACAGACAAAAATATAAGCAATCAGCAAAATAAAAAATAAATTGACCAAGTGTGAGTCGGAATTGCACACGAAGGGTTTCGTATCACCTTACAATATTTAACACTGCGTTTTTTACTTTAGTAAAAAAGAAAAACACGTTTCTTGTATGAAATTTAAATTAAAGTAAAAAATAAAGGCCTTTAATTTTTGCTTTAATTTTATTTTATTACTAGCTGCTGCCCGCGGCTTCGCCCGCGTGAGTGTCGGAAATTACCCCATACATCCCCATGGGTTTTAAGTATAAACATTGAGTTTCGAGTTAATCGGACAGCGCGTTAAAATTCTTTCATACAAACACTGACACCCCCCAACCCCCCTTTAGGGGGTAATTTAGAAAAACAAAAAACTACAAACTTTATAATTTATTTAGATAACTATTCGTGCGAAGTTTCATGTTTATTACCTCAAGGAATAAGATTTTTCATACAAACTTTCATCCCTTATTTTACCCCCTTAGGGGTTGAATTTCGAAAAATCCTGATACACGTTATTCTTATTTTTTGGGTTTAAGTATAAATATTGAGTTTCGAGTTAATCGGACAGCGGGTTAAAATTCTTCCATACAAACTTTGACACCCCCCAACCCCCCTTTAGGGGGTAATTTAGAAAAACAACAAATTACAAACTTTTTCATTTATTTTGATAATTATTCGTGCGGAGTTTCATGTTGATTACCTCAAGGAATAAGATTTTTCATACAAACTTTCATCCCCTATTTGACCCCCTTAGGGGTTGAATTTCGAAAAATGCTTCCTCATTCCTTGCCTACATTATAAAGGGAACCTCTGTACAAAATTTCAGCTTCCTAGGTCCAAGGGTTTGGGCTGGGCGTTGATGAGTCAGTCAGTCAGGACTTGTATTTTTATTAATAGGTATAGATATCGATAGTAGGATAGGATAGTTTTCCGGGATAAAAAGTACCCAGTGTGGTGCCCAGGATATTAAAGAATAATTATACCAAGTTTCATCGTAATCGAACCGGTAGTTTTTGCGTGATGCCTGAACAAACAGACAGACAGACAGACAGACAGACAGACAGACAGACAGACAAAAAAATTTTTAATCAAAGTTTTGGGTTCGGTGTCGGTCTAGTAACACCCCCTGCCATGTATTTTTTTGATATTTTCAATGTACAGAATTTTCACTTCTACAGATTTATTATAAGTATAGATATAATTATATTTTATGTTATATTTGTTGTTATAGCGGCAATAGTAATACAAAATCTGAAAATTTCAACTGTCTACCTTTTACGGTTCATGAGATACAGACGGTTCATGAGGTCGTACGGACGAACAGATGAGGCTTACGCAAACGGAACCCTATTTTGGCACCCTTCGGGTATGGAACCCAGAGTTCGATCCTTTGTTTTCATATTCTTCTATACTTAATAAGATTTTAATAAAAACTTTTTTAAGAGTATAAGTAAAAATAAGAGGTAGGTTTTCAAAGAGATACAGCTAAATATCTCAACGAATACTTTATTAGGTTCGCATTATTTTATTATTCATCAAGGGCTCTCTTGCTGAAAAGAAAATCCAAAGTTAATTTAACAGTCCATAAATAAACATGTCGCGTTTTCGTTCACAATAGATGATAGTGCACATCTGCAGGACCCAGGACCCAATGAACTTTCCCTTAACAAATTACGGTACCCGTGTTAGTCCAACGATTACAAGTCGCCGATTCATCACGCGGAGTTTCGGACGTAGCACGTACTTCTCTCATCTATTCCAGCCGTCTAACGTCCGATCAGTCAATGTTATCGGGAGTCAGCGACGACAGGTTCGCACGCCTTCAATGAGCAACAAAATTAATTTCAGAAAGGGCTGAAGGTTCACGTATTGAGGAAATACTAAATAAAAATACAGCCTGTCGATAAAAATATCATGAAGCTGTGAATGATCGGAAAAGTTTACATTTTCAAAGTTGTGACTGTTGAATTTCAGCTTACTTAAAGAAAGATAAAACTTCCAAAGTAAACAATCCGTAAACAATTGCTTGCGTATTGTTCTCAGATCGAAAGTTATAAACTTGAGATAGTTTCCCGTAAATTTTTTGCTGCTTGCATCACTCTGTCAGAAGTATTTGGAGCATTGTGTATAGGTTTTAGCGCGTAACCTTATATTACAGAACTCGTAAAACCCGCTGAGTGACTGGTGTTGAGTACCGTTGTCTCGACATATTACGCGATTTCCTAGCGAACACCCCGATCACGACATATAAAAATGTTACTTGTAGTCGTGTCACGATTTGGCACTCTCAGCGTTTGTCGCTACTGTAATTTTGAACAAAAAAGTTTATGTCTTTATTTATAATAAACTGTTTGTTGTCAAACATAACCTGCAGCCTCCTCGCTAAGTATCATATTTCTTCAGCGTTTCTTATTCTAAGAATTTGTCCAAGATACTCAAGTAAACAAAGCATCTGCACTGCATAAATAAATTGTGAGTTGAGTTCAATAGTGCTTCAACTCAAAGAGATTCTATATATTTCTGGGACTCCAAACGTTCAATACAGAGACGGTAAGTACTGGGAAAATCGTGTTCGAATATCATTGGACCAATTTTCAGCGTCGGCGGTGGCAATTCCGTGTTGTCAAGTGTGTATTTCTTTATCGTTTTTGCATATTTTTCTTTTATTTGCTATTATTTAACGTCACAAAAAGAGAAAGTATCGTTGTGATGATATATAAAAAATAAAGTTTAGTGTTAAAATGTAAGTGTGGTTTAAGTTTAGTAGGTAGGATACTTATGTAAATAGAGTAAAAATGATTTTGAATATGTGAATTACCTAAATATAACGTATTCAGAATGAGTAAAAAGTAATGTGGGATGAACTAGATGTTAATTGAACTAAGATTATCCTCACGTTCTTGTATCTTTAGAATAACGTGCTAACTACAACGAACTTTCTTTACTAACATTAGTATTCCTGCCACGTACCCTTTGAATAATGTCAGTGCTTAATAAATTCGTTATAGACCTTTATGAAAGAACACGAATATTTTCTTTTTCTTTATTAACGCGAGTATATTGAGTTAAACCTAATTGGGATGCTGTGAACGCTTTAGCGCTTTGACTAAAACAAAAAAAAAGCTCTTGCGCGTGTAGTGTATCTAAGTTTTGAAGGTAACATACCTAATAATTACGTGATACAACTTCAAAATGAACGTTCGCGGCGATATATTATTTACGATGCCGGAGAAAATAAAGAAAAATTCGTTTCTTTGAAATATTTACTTTTATTGCTGAAACCCTTTCATATATTCGAATGTCGTAAGAAATATTGGCAACAAAGCGAAAAAGAATTTTACTCTGGAGCCACATTCTGTTGGTGTCGGTTTCTCTAGCCTAAGAACATTCCAGCGTTTGTCACTTGATACGTGACTCGTGAGTGCCACGATCTCGTTGTGGACTGAACGAAAAACCGCTGCTCAACAATACCCTCATATTAAAAACGTTCCTTTGAATTTGCTGACAGTAAAACAAAGCTGGCATGATTTTTGTGGGATAAATAAACAGGACATGTTTTGGAAGAAACGGTTTTTAAGGTATAGTCGGTACGCACGTGTAGGATCGTCACGGTGTTTCAGCACCTTCCAATGTAAAGTTTCATGTGTAAAACAAAGGTTGAAGATGATGATGAAAACTCTTAATAGGAGACTCGTCTCAAAGTCAAAACCAAACTTAACTTTTAAATGTTAATGGTAAGTGTGACATAACTAAAACTGTATACGGTTTCGCTCTCAAAACTAAGAGACGCAGAAAGCGCTCCGTTTAGGATCTTTTTAAATTATTTCCGAGCACAATAAAAACTAATTACATAGACCTCTGCTTTGACGTCTAATTTCACATTTAGAAGGCAGTTATATGCCTTCTTTCTAAACCCGCTCTGTTAAAGAAGGACAGTTAAGTTTACAGTATTTTATCAAAAGTAGAATATATTTAATTGACGCCAGTAGCGCTTATAAATAGTTTAATTATTTTTAAAAAACACAAGGATTATCGTTGAAAACAATGGCAAACTAAGCATGTGAATTGTTTTTCTATCATTGTTATGTTGTAGTTTAAAAGTGTCTGTCTGAGAGAATGCATGTGATTTTTTTTTACCTAAATTTAATGACCTTTAAGTTATCATAAATTAATGAATAATGCTTTCAATTAATTTGTTAACATTAGAGTAATTCTTGTGTTGTGCTTGTTAAAATCTGTTTCATTATTTACATGAATATTTTATTTACTATAAATTCGTATTATATTTAGGCTCCGCATTATTCTTACTTACTCTTTGGAATTCATGAATCCATTCGTTAATACGAAAGTACTTATCAAAAACAATAACTTCATAAATATCCTACTAATATTATAAATGCGAAAGTTTGTGAGGATGGATGGAGGATGGATGTTTGTTACTCTTTCACGCAAAAACTACTGAACGAATTAGGATGAAATTTGGCACACAGGTAGTTTATAATCTGGACTAACACATAAGGTGCGTTTTTTTGTGCGATAATTTCCGACCTCCACGCGGGCGACGCCGCGGTCGAAAGCTAGTAAATACATAAATATTTACCATGTTTTTGTACACCTGAACATTCTAAGCATATTTTTTTAATCATTGTTGTACAAATACAGATACAGTTGGTATTGTTATAAATAATTTAGAAGTTTTCGCAGGTACGGTAACTGAACGAAAATTACCTACGGTAATTGAACGTTTTAATAAATTATATTAACCAAATATTCTTTCTCAGTAATTTAAGGGCCGATAACACCATGTAAAGTCAGGTAAATCAATTGTTTAGCTAATTGACTATCAACTTTAATTGTTCGTATAATTATTCAATCACAAATGTCATTCTATAACAGTTAAATGAAATGGCTAAAACATGGCAAATATTGTCGTAGGTGTGGGTTTGTTTCGGTCTTATCTGTGTAGTTCTTAAAATATTATTGACGTGTAAAGTGTTTCTACAAACCTATTCACAGAAAAGAAAATCATTAATCATCATGGTGTTAATTTTCTTAACAATTAATTTCCCAACTGTTATTTCATTTAGTTCTTATTGAATTCATGATAATGAATGACATCTGTTTAATGAAGGAATAAAATTAATGTTGCTTGATCAAGAGTGCCTATTCTTTTTCAAGGTTCAGGCAACGGTTACAGAACAGATAAAAGAGGAGCTCTTTTATCTGTTCTGTGAGTTAACTGTTCGAAGTGGTCTGATCTTAATCCGGCCTATGTATACCTTCCACATTTAATTGAAATAAATGAAGACCTGAAACAGGGTCATTGTACTCAAAATTATGAACAACTTATACTTTGGGTAAAAGTAATGAAATCGCGAAAACAAATCTGGTCCTCCATACATTTATGTTCACGTAACTCATCAAAATGTATGGAAGAGCTCGTTGATTCTTCACTTAATAAAGTTTTGTTCATAATGATGAGTACAATGACCCCTTTTCAAGTATGTATTTCAACCTACAAATAATCAATGTTAAAATAGCTAAATGGATTTAATTCTGCAGTGCAAACAACGAATAAATTCAAAAAATAATTAATCAGTAGCTCTAGTTTTACCTAAATACATTCATGAACTTAAATAAAAAATCTTACCACAGCAAAAATAAATATTAACAACACTTTCACTTTGATAAAAGTTACAATAAAGAAAAAACGCGAATCATATTTTAATGAATCGAAGGTTTTTGCGTGCGAATCTGCACGGCCACTCCACTTTGACGTTCGATCACTGACTGACCGGCGCGCGGGCGCGGCGATACGACTGCCTAGAGACGCGTGCGCAATTGCCACTAGTACAACGTAACTTCCCTTGATACATATCGTAAACAAACCATTCTGTCTGTATGTCAGTTTACATACAAAATAAAAAAATGGAGCATAGTAACCAGATAGGACTTCACGGATGTCTGAAAAAATGAAGATGGAAGTGTACAAAGCAACTACACCGCTTGGAAAATGTTTCGATTAAATTGATATAGAAATATTTATAAGTGGTGTGCACTCGATTCTAGCGTTGTAAGTTCCGGTGAATGTTCGCAATCAATTTTATTTCCATGTTTTTAAATATTCGATTGCCAATATGGCCCGGGAAGAGGAAGAATAATCGGTGTATGAGTGGAATTGTAAATGAACGGTGTCATTTCAGGGCAATTTAATTTCAATTAAGGTCTACAACACTATATTAAAGTTGCATAGTTCTAAGGTTGGACAGTACTTTAAAAATGCGCGAATCTCTTTTTTTCGCTTCGTCATTTGATCGGAACTATCAATCCAATTAACCGGCTTATCGCAGATTCTAATAGATAAACATCTCTTGGATTAATCGATGAATCACACAATTTTTTAAATGATTATTTTTAAATGAATCCTATCGTATTTTTAGAGACGGACTATTTTGGAGTCTTACTTAGAACGTGTGTCCAGCGTATACTCTGCGCTAGCGTGACTATCACGCGGCGTTTGCGTCGCATTAGTGCAGTTTCCACGCTGAATAATACAGTAAGTAAGTAAGATTTGACTGATAGATCATAATGCTAAGAATATAAAGATGAGAACAAAAATCTTAACGCAAACGCGATAGTTACGTTTACTCACTTGCAGACTTACACTAAGGCCTCAGGCAACAAACTTCTACGTTTGACCAACGCCATTGAGTAATGGGTAGTTAACCAGTAAGTAGTAATATACATCTAAACGATTAGATTGCATCACAAGTTGCCTGTTACAATTGATTCAAGTGTATTAACAATGTATCTAACTACCATATACTTATGTACAGTTGTTGCGTGATCAGGGCATAAAGTATCCAATTTCGCTTGACGAGACATGTCCCATGTCATATTCGAGATTCAGCCTATTACTATGAACCGGGCACAAATCCAGACTCCAGGCTGCTACTGGCAAATTCTAGGTGAAAAAACCCAATAACACTTAGCTCAACCCGGGAATCGAACCCATTACCCAGGACCTCATGCTCAGCAGTAGCGCTTGCAACCACTACACCAACGAGACAGTCGTTTATTAATAGGTGGGATAAGTGAATATTTTTTCCTACTTTAATTGGTGTTTTCAATACAAATATGTAAACAGAAATAGGGTATTATCACATTATTGGATTGCATGTAAAGATAGGAAGACTATAAGAATAATTTATTAAATGTAAGAAATTATGTTTTTTTTTTTATTATGTAAATAACTATGTAAGTATGGAAAAAAAATATCTTTATTTTGGTTCATTAATGACAGCCTCATTAAATCATTATGTATGGCAGGAATTTTTAAAATTACATGGGACGGATGTCCGGATGTCAGACTTCCGATTTATCACACTTAGTACTTATAACATCCACAGGAATTCAATTGTGGGGGAGTTACTAGATAGCTTATCAAACTCACGCAAGAGAATGTCTGACTTGCAATTAAATCATCATAATATATTTTGTGCAAAATAATAACAATAAATTATCCTGAACCTAGTATAATAATAATATATAAAAGGTAATAATCCCAAAATTAAATAAAAAAAGAGCTTCTTTTTGGTTACAATCTGAAGATGAAGAATGGTTTTGGCACACACACCACAAAGTTATAATAAAAATGAAGTAAGTATAACTTTGGGACTATTTCAAAATGTTATGATTTTGGCCTATTTTAGTTGTATGAACTGTTACTCAGAAAAGTTAAATTTAAGTTAGTTACTGCTACATAATATTTTTTTGTGTTAAAGTATGTGGATTATAGCCTAAATATCACTGCAGTCAACATACAATCAGGACTGTATCTGATTTTATCAAATGACTCAAAAATAAACATTGCAGAGCATGACAGCAACATTTTTTTCATAAAAATAGGTAGGTACACATGTCTAAGAAAACAAAAATAATTTTAGACAAATAATTTTGTACATATTTTCATTGAAAAAAGTAATAAAGTTGGTATATCTAAGCTAAAGCTACTAATCCTAAAGTTAAACAAAAACCATATGCCTAATTAATTTAAATTACATGAAGTTCTGCAAACAAGGGCATAGCATATTATGTTGGCATGTAACTGCAGTAACCGCGCAGGTCATTAAAATTCACATGTTATATAAAAATATTATTAAGTGAAAGCACTTATTTCTTAACACGCTTAGGATCGGAACTACCTACTTCAAATTGTCACCAGATGTTAATTATTCCACTAAAACTACACAACATAATATTATGTGGTACCTACTAGCCGTTCAAGAATAGCGTCATTACTGATTACATTATTAATATTTCATTGATCGTGTAAAAAAAACGGTGCAATCCATGATAGATTTGGAAGGAAAACACTTACCAAAATCCAGCTGTCCTGCCTGCAGCGGATTCTTGAACTAAATGCGTTAGTAAATAACAAACATTTTTGATTGCCAATGCATTCAATATTATTTCAGTAAACGGACCACAATATTTTCATAAAATTAAGGAAAGAATTAAAAATCTTTCGCAACCGATTCGTGTTGAGTGTTGACCACAGTGTTGACAAAGTTTAGGTTCTGTCAATGTCAAACGTGTAGATTCGACGTTTACAACGTCAGTAACGTTTCGTTACACGTAGTTGTCTAGCATTTTACTTAAAACATAATTTTATGTTCAAAATTTCAAGAAATCCATTTGAAAAACACATGCTGAGCTATCTTATAACATTGTTTTCATTATCTTTTTACAAAAAAAGTGTACACAAAAAAGGGTCTCACAAAATAGAAATGGGTGCGGCGTATGTACCGCCACCTCGAATAGTGAGCAGAGAATTTATGTATCTTTTGGGTAGAAGTATCTATAATAGTAGTTATAATTCAGGTTATTTTTTTATGTTTCATAATAAAGAGTGCTTATTTCCCGCCGTGCTACTTAAATAAACGCTCGTTTCTGAGTCCGACACCGCTACCAGTAGGTAGATATCCATTGTAAGAAACTCACAAACTCGTTCGTCACGTTTCATGGGCAACGCCAATAGTTACGCTTGATCCCACTGGCTTGACCGTACTTTTTGAAAAGTAGGAACACCTACCCATCTTGTACTCGGGTGAGAAGTTCCGTGTTCCCACATTATCACGAATGACGAAACTTGCTAAGCATGCAATGATATTCTAATAAACAGATATGTTATACACGTACAAAACAACAGAAAAAAGTGTTCCGCGCCGAGCGCAGCGCGCACCGTATCACTCGTAAGCGTGTGTGGCTCAGACTAAAAGCAATATTTCCCAATTGGGTACTTTTCTAGTGTTCACGTTTTGCGCGCTCATAACATATCTGTTTACTAAAACATCATTGTAAGCATGTCTCTGCTTTTTATTCATTGGGCCGAAAGCTATAATAATTCCTCTGCTTGTTTGGTTTCCCTTTGCTTTTTATAAAGTTAGCTCTAGGGATCGGTGGAACTCGAGACGGTTATTGTTTTAGTTTTTCTTACATCATTGTGCTATTTCATTTGCGTAGGAGCTAGAACTGAAATATATTATAATTGACTACGGCGAAGCCAAAAATGGCCGGTTATGTGTTTGACCTGTAGGTATGTATGGCCGTCCCGTACCCTCGTAACTACTAAACGGCTGAACCGATTGTGATGAATTATTAATACATGCGCGAATGTCACTGGGTGTTATAAAATTATAAAGAATCAAAATGATGATTTCTTGGTGCTTAAATATAATATGTTTAAAAAAAACACTCCTAGAACTATCGAGTGGGGTAACAAAATCGAGGGTTATAAAAGGTGATTACAAAAACATATACCAATTGTTTGTTTCAATGTAACTTGGAATGAGAAGTGATAAAAAACGAAAAACCTGAAAATAATATCTAACAGTAGGTAATTGAAAAATCTAAAATATCTGCTGCAAAAGAGAAAAACAAGCATTTATAATCTATTGAAATTTGGTATTGCAGGCACAAACAAAAGTTACACCGTATTTCCGGTACTTTCTTAATTAACATTGATTAAGGGTGAAAGTGATACGATACCATAGTGAGCTTGGAATAAATGAATTCTGCATTGATAAACACTTTGAGATTTGCGGGCGGGAAATCAAATCTATAGGTAGCCTACATGTAGCTAATCAAGTTCTTCTAACATAACAGACAGCTCACAACTGTGCTGCTGGGGAATTCCTTGAGCCACTTCTTCTCATCTAAAGCACTAGGATGTGGTGAAGGGCGTGCGTTTTAGGGGACTTATGTCCTAATTTTGAAGTTCAAAAAGTGTTGATTCTCAGCCTATTTTAAATAAATCAATTTTGATTTGATTCTGATTTTCAATCATACTATGTATAGGTATGCAGAATACCCTGATCTAACTGATTAGTAGATTAATCACTTGGCGATACAGCAATGTCTTATGTCACGGGCGCTATAATGAATCCCGAACACATCGAAGGATTCAAGGATTTTCAGATTTGAGTTAATTCATGACTTCATAAGCGAAGCGACGACTAGAATAGTGCAGCGAGGGATTTAAACTCGCCCAAGACGAAGACACCTTTATCCCCGAGAAGAATACTCTAATTTACACACCTACTGAGAGGTTAAAACCAATTCGATTTTCGAATTAATTAGTAGTTTATGAAACTATAACCGGGGAATACCTAGATATGTGCAGTTTCTTATTTCATAAACTACTTATTCTATCAAAATTCATGCAATTTCAACAAAAATCCATTAAATAATATCGAAAATATGACACCCAAATCCAATATTCTATCGCGCGGGGGTTCGCGCCACAGCAACCGAGCTGCGGGGTAATTGCACATAAAATGACACTATTGATCGCAATGGGTTTCAGTTTTACAGATTACCCACATCCATTGCATTATTTACGTTGTTGAATTTTTCAATCATAAGAAGTATTGGAGTTGGTAGCAATATCTTCTATCTATCTATCAGCTGTTGGCTGTTGCGATAACATGCCGCCAGTACCGCCACAGATTTTATAGAAACAGCGGTTAGGTGATACTAATATGCACACATTACTCTTTATTTTAATCTACCGTTGACTATTAGTAGTAAGTAGCTCATAGGTACATGCATTTCATACAGTGTCAATTTTAGGATACCTACCGTACTCAAAGGGTTCTAACAGGACTTAATTATGTACTAAGTCTACGCCACACACTGGATCGAAAATCGCGTTTCGAAGTTTTAGAGCCTCGAAGTTTTAAGTGTCGTTTTTTGGGCTTGAAATGGTTTCTATTTGGTATGAATATGGTCAATTAAGTGACATGAGTAATTTGGCTTGAAAACTGACGACTTATTTTTTTGCAAAAAATCTCTGGAATTAAAAAAGAATCCGTTAAATCCATTTAATGGAATATAGTAGATACTATTTATTTATGATTTTTTGACATACTACAGATTACTTCATAGTAAGAGAAATACTGCACTTTTTTTACAGAAATACCGCGTAGTTTAATCACATGTAGATACCTAGCTACCTATTCACATTGTCCGCAAATTTGTGAGATACCTAAAGCTGAACAGATGATGGCTCTCATATTTTTAAACTGCATTATTGACTTACTTATAAATTGGAATACTTACCTACCTACCGAATAGCTTTCCATCACAACTAAAAAGGTTTTAAAACAAACATCTCATTGTGTAGTCTACGCGGCGTCGGGGCCGCAGGAAAGAGCTAGTTCCTTACTTTATCGAATCTTTAGATTATCTCCTTCGGGATATTGTAGTCAGTATCGTCTTTGAGAGCTATGTTCGAAGATGTTTTTGCGAAAATGCTGTTGAAATAAGAAAATTCCCTGTTATATTTACGATAGCAATGTCGAATGAATAGATGGAAATAAATCTTTTACGGATATACACCTGTCTCAACATGTAAAAATAGTAGGTACTGCCTACCTACTTACTATACTTAAGTATTTGATATAAGGCTAGCGCGCATTGCTGTGTTTTTTTACAGCATAATCTGTGACGTGTATGAAGTATGGACTGTCTTATAAGCGCGCATTGCGACGAAAAAAACTTACGTGCTTTACGGTGACTCCACACGTAGTTTTGTATCGTATATATGACGTAAATCTTTATATCTTTACGAAAAATAACGTCTTAATATTATGCTTTAAGGTCATATAGGGATGCACTCAAAATTGCAAGGTAGGTACCTACTCTTTTTTTGTGCAATAACAAATTGATGCAGATACTCAATCTTCTAAGGTATTCGCCATTATGATGACGTGCAGGGATCACTTTAGCTGAGTGCGAGTGCGCGGACCCGTGACTGCGTTTGTTATACCTACCGTACGCGGCCCCGGATTCACGCCTAGGGGCCCAGCCAGCCTAGGGACCTCACTCAGCTATCCCGACCAGGTACCCTGCTTGCCTGACCGCAGACGGAAATGAAATTAACACTGACAGAAAAAAATATCCTATCAAAAATCATAACCCTTCTTTTTGCTTCGCCGTAGTCGGTTAAAAAACATAACATGTAAAAATGCAAGTCTCGCAACGCAGTTCCTGTACCGCAAAAAGTTGTGAGATCTAATGTGATACCAAGTCGGTCAATTTATTCAGTAGGTACCTATGTATGGGAGTAGGTACCTGTCCGACAACTTTGTCATAAATTGTTACCAAATTAGTTAACTTACAACATTTTAGAGTGACCGTATCAATATTTGACTGACATCTTTATTTCTTTAATATATAGAATACGGGTATAATATAGGTACCTACGCCGCGTATGATGACCGTTGACGTAACGTAATAGTGATATAGGTACTTAGCATAGACTGAATTTTTTCTTATGTTTATATAGTCAGATAAAAATTTGTAAAAGAAATAGTAGATTTCCTGTAGGTACTAGTGCTATTTACTAAATTTCCAAAATGACCGGAATGGGGCCTCAAATTTTGAAGTAACGCACCGCAATTCACATAGGAACGCAGTGCGCGCTAGTCCTAACGTGATGTCAGAGGTATACCTACCTACATACCAATTCTGACCTAAGTACCTACCTACTCATGGGGGTGCATATTTAGCTCCACGAAACGAGCTCAATCATTTTTGCAGTTCACTTCGGACAAGTTAGCTTATCGTTTGTCCATTTATACAAGGAGGAACTTTGTGGATTTAGTATGCAGAAAATCGTATGACGAACAACGATAATTTTTCACGCGCCAATAGGTCCATTTGTTTCTTTTTTTTACTTTAAACGAAGCTTTGTCTTAGCCATGTTTGTCATAGCGAAGTTTTAGCCACGTTCCAGGAAAATAGGTACTAAATAGGTACTTAGGTATGTTAAAATGTCGAGGATTATTCGTCACAGTAGCGCCTACTATACCTCTAACGAGACCTCGTATCTTCATCTGCCAGGGGTCATACTTTAACAGTAGATAAGTTTAAATCAGAAGTAATAATATTTTTCTACTTTTTTTTTTAACCACAACGGGGAAGCTCTTGGCATGAATCTCACGTGGTAAGTGATTTTTACTTTTATTTTACTTTATTTAACTATATTTATTTGATTATTACTAGTTATTTCAAGCGGACGCGTGCTCACTTTTACGCGTCTAACTGAGTCTAACATAACACTTGTTTTTTCGAAATAAAAACCGAACAATCTATTTTGAAAACGAATTCTAAATTAGCTTGAGTAATCGAATGCAACCGGAGTTATTTTTCTACCAGCCTGAAAGATGTAAGGTTTCATTTTCAGATAACCTTTACAGTACATACGAAGATGTTTTATCGTGAATTAGCTACAGAAATGGATTTAAATTAAAAAAACTGGGTTTTTAATGGTTTCTTTATTCTTTATTGGCGGGAAGATCTTTGAGTCTGCTCTTCGAATGAAGTCCGTTGTTACAGCGTTCTGAAACAAAAACAAAACAGTATAAAGTTTCACATAAATTCAGTTGAATGGAAGAGGCACGTGGCGCTCCAACTGCGGTCTAAAACGTTTGTTAAAATGTATGTGGTCATGCATGCATATGTATGTGGGTCGAATCTGAAACGATATAAATCACAGAGCAGGCGTTATGCACATAACTCTCTACTTCGGACTCGGACCACTTGACATTAGCAAGGTCTTGTCCCCTGCCAAAGAGTTATGTTACTCTTTTATGTCTGGAAAGGTCGAAGTAATAAAATAATCTATTAGTGCGTAATAGAATGTGAAACAAAATGCATCGATTTTTTTAATGTAGGTAAATATAACGCGATGCGATGCACCTATTTTTTTTTACAAAACAACCAAGGAATGGAATTAAATAACGGTTTACGGTACTGAACAGTGCATGTCTGTGTGTTAACCTAAAGATACCTAATAGCTAACGATTTTGCTTATAATGTGAAGTCAAATTATTTAATCAAATCGGCGACCTCAAAAGAGCGAACAAACATTCCTTCTAAAGCGGATATCTGTTAGACCAGATTAAAAATCATCATATTAATTTATAAATTATTCTCATTTTTTTAATTTATTAAAATCAGTCGACTTATAGCTTCTTTCTGCCCACGACTTCGTTCGCGTGGAAGTCGTAAGACACCAGGATATACTAAAATAATAATCACATTTCCCGCCCGCGCTATTACTTTGTTTTCGCTTAGCGTTCTTTCTGACTTTTCTTCTTTTTACTCACTTGGCTCCTAAGGGTTGTAGCGTGATGTTCATACCTATAAGGTTCCTCAAGAATTGGGCAAAATGCAAAAAGAATTTGATAGAATAGCGCGTTCAAACAAACACTACAGCTTTATTAAATTAGTATCTATTATACATTGTAACAGCGAATCCATTTTCACACGTCCCTCTTAAGACCTAGGCCAAATATTGTTATATTCGGATAGCTCATGAGCGTTTCGCGGGTTCAAAGTAGTAGATTTACATTATAATAAATAAAACGTTAATTCGTTTTTTAAACTTTTTGCTAATTTCAAATAAATATTCTAATCGAAACAAAAACGCGCGGAACAAGGAACCAAAATAATGTGTTAGTGATATAACTAATAGATATTATTTAAATGTTTGTTTCAATTAACAACTTATATATTAGTGTGAGGTGTGACCATGTGACGCCATAATGTTAAAGAACTCGCTTGATCTTGAACTTTGTTTTTGTGTATATTTATACTTATTATGAACTTTTTATAATTATTAGTCACTGTTTTTGTGCCCATCCTTCGTAATTTCAATATATTTTTATCGTTCTGTTATAAAAAATAATAATATATAAGCGCCATTGAATCAATTTTTTAGATACGTTTTTAATGTTTTTCTTAAATGGCTCTTGAATCAATGTTTCTGCTGTGTTATTATCCTCATTTTCTCAAAAGATCTTTGATTGACTCTTAATTGCATTTTGCAATAAAGTGTGTTCGATGTCATGTCAATATTTTTAATCTGAGCTGAAGGTTGATTATGTTAAGCAAATATTCATTTGAAAATGTACCTATCAAATTCTACTGTAAAGCAATCAAGATAAAATTGTATAACTTACTATGAAATCGAATCCAGTCTCTACCCACACATATCTCTTTGTTATGTCCCTAGTACCAGTCCCAAAATTGTGCGGAGAGGTTATCAGTGGGACCTAATTTAATTCATTATGCCCATACCCGCCTTGTGTCGTTGTCGACCCTTCCACGACAAGGCGAAAATGTCCCTATGCAAAATTCTTTGACCGGGATTATTAATGTGACCAAATTTAACAGCCCTTTATTTCCATACGCTTTTTCCTTTTAATGAATATTTAGGGCTTAAAAAACTAATGAGGACCTATTCAGATTTTTGGGTTTAAATTAGGTTTCAAGACCTTGGAGTTAATAGCTTCCACACACGAGTTGGACGTACATTATCATATACAACCGCGGACATTTGCGGTGAACCACTTTTCACACTTATGCCCTTAGTAATAAGGTTGAAAATTGGTTCACCGCCAGTGTCCGCGATAGTACCTGGGTACCTTCACCTTGCTGACTGGCAAACTTTTTTACCACGGGATAGACGATTCTTCCACAGTTCGTGTTCGTGCAGAAATGAGAGAATAATATACCTAATTAAAATTCTCTTCTAAGTATATATTATTATCTTTATTTAAACATGTATAAATTGAAGTCGGACTTCGTGTCTGTGTGTTGTTCTAAACTACGCAATGGATTTTGATGCGGATTTCACCATCATTTAGAGAATTTCTTCCGAAAGGTTTATGTTTTTACTACGGTTATAATATACTTATCTTGATGTTTTGTCAAGTCGTAAAAACGGTGAGAAGCACGGTTACATAGATCTCTACATCTACGTATGTAAACATCAATTTCAGAAACCAGTACACAAAATTTGATGAGCTTGATGAATTGGCGGCATCTGCAGATCTGGGTTCTATTAGTTCCTAGCACACTTTGTGGCAACTATTACAATTAGTCGAGTGCTTTTGATGTGGGTGATATATGTATGATTGAAACTCAAATGTCTATTGAGTAAGGCAGAATATAATATCGCGTTCATTTAGTTTGTAGATGACGATGATATTGAACTTGGGGTTGTATGAATTCAGGTTAAAGTAGGAGGTATATCCCTAGGGATATAACTATAACACGGCTTCAAAAATCTTACTGCGACATTATATGCAGGATAGATTTTTGAGACGAGGCAGTAAGGGTAGGTACATTAACCGTTTTAGTTACAGAAAAGAGGTCTTAGGAGACAGTTCTTATTTTTTTTATTCAATGTCGATCCCAATTGACAGATTTTGGGAAAATGGTACAGTCAGCAAGAAAATGGGTTATTTTCACAAAAACTTTTTTTGACGCTAAACAATCCAGTTTCAGGTAAGGATCAAAAAACTCTATTGGAAAAAATGAGGTTTGAGTACTAGAAAAGTCATAAATCCCAAAAAACTTTTCCTATAATAATTTTTTATACATTTTCAGGTTAAAATATAATTATTATGATGATGAATAAAGTTATGAGTAGGTATTCCTAGACACCATTTCTATCCAAGATGCGAATATTGATCTAATAGCAACATCCACCTTCCGAAATGTATGCACAAAACCTTATCATCTTCAGCAAGGCTCACGTTTTGTGAATCACACACTGAAACTAATAAAGTCAGTGAAGGGTCACTGGTCTTTCCACAACAAAGCACATTCATACAATACGTCAGAAACAGGCGACTTAACTACGTTTGGTTGTCCGCAATGCAGCTTCCTAGTCCCTGTGTGGTGGGAAGAATTCAGTTATAATTGAGGAATTCATCCAGAAAGTTCGTCTTTTACGAAAAATTTACTTTGGATGGCAATCAAAATGGATACTTAAAATTATCGTCACGTTATTATTTTAATCGCCAAGAGAAAATTTCGATCCTAAGATCTGTTAATACAGCGGAGAACGATATACTGATCTACTGCCACATCTGTCACAGATATCTAACTACTAATCCATGTCATGATTGACTACTATGCTATCATTGGTTACTATCGGCTGGCTGTAGAGCGTTAGAGTTTAAATTATATGTCATTAGTTATATGATAAGTACGCACTACCTATTGAGCAATTCCTAGTGGGGGAATTAGAGATTTCAATGTTATTGGGGCACAGAGACCGGTTGCCCGCTCCTTCAATGTAGGTAATCCTACTAAATCGCCCACGGAGATAAAAAAGGACTACCTATTCTTATGCGCGAATTAGATACGTTGTTCATAGATAAACTGAAAGGCACCTTGTTGCGTATAGAAGAATTTAATTAAAATATAAAATGGATATCCTGATTGAACTTTTAGAAACCGGTTTATGTTTTTAATTTTCATCAAATAATTTAGTTGTCTTGTAATAAAAAAGGTTATTATTTATCAAGATTGGATAAATTGGTCTGCGCGATGTTTTTGATTTTAAAACGTAATAATTATTTGAACTAGTTTATCAGCTACATCATCATCAATGTTTATATGAATAAAATAGGTAGTTAAAGGATTTAGTGACAAAAGTTTTTAAATAATAGTGTGATACGATCATAGGATAGAACTGCACATTAATTTAACATTATACTATTCCTATGAATTGCGAGGCGGAAATATTACATGTGGCTATAGAAGGCCGAAATACTCAAAAAGGTGTTTGAAGACTTTTTTATGGAGGGGTGGCCCTAATGTCGGCCGCCATTTTCTTTTTTTTTTCTGAGTCTTGGTTCACAATAAATGTCATATATTTGGATAGGGGACACTGATACAAATATAAATCTTGATAAAACATAACATCATAGCGTCACGTTTCTATGATATTCAAAGATAAAAATAACAATTGTAATAAGTTTGTAACGAATTTATTTATTTATTTTGTAGTTAGTTCAAAAACCACTCACCTCAGTCAAAAAGCAGCTCCAAGCAGTGAACGTCTCTCATCAGCCGAAAAGTCCGTGAACAGGTTGATATCAGCCGTTGAACTGTATTCTTTATCACTGTTGATCCTGTTGATGTCCTTCAAGTTTTCCACGAAGTTCTTGAAATGCTTATTATAATCTTTGTCATTATCGTATTTCTTGTGAAAGTCCTTTATAAACATCTTGAACAATTTCGGTGCATCCTTGATATCGTAAATTGGTTTCGGCGAGTCATCTATTCTGTCTTCTACTTCGTCGTAACTGAATAATCCTGCATCGT
This sequence comes from Eupsilia transversa, assembly GCA_914767815.1. Lineage (NCBI taxonomy): Eukaryota > Metazoa > Arthropoda > Insecta > Lepidoptera > Noctuidae > Eupsilia > Eupsilia transversa. The sequence goes on from OU611880.1 coordinate 9,745,605, forward strand.
CACCGTAGTCAGCGTCCAACGAATCATCCTGACAATTCGTCAGTTGTATTAAAGCTATTATCAGAGCGATTGTGATAAAATACTTCATTTTGTTGTAAACACGGTATAAACACGCGATGGTCAGAGCTGGTCTGAGCGTTTTTGTTTAGCGTTAGATTTATATGCGTGACCTCGAGAACCTGTCCTTTTATAAGTGAATATGGTTTTTGCACTCTGATACGTATGTAGTAATTGAATTTTAATGCCTATCTACTGCTGCCAGGAATGGATCATTTTGCTTACCAGTCGTAGCAATAAAAGCTATTTTTCTTTGAAGAGACCGATGGTTTACAACCTGTTTTAAATAATTTCCTCGACATTGTCGACGATAAAGGTGAGAGTTAGTTGGAATTAAGTATTATTGATAAGACGGATTACTGCCCATAGTGGTTTATATCTTCTATATTAATAAAAAGAAAAGTCCTGACTGACTGACTGACTGACTCATCAACGCCCAGCCCAAACCCTTGGACCTAGGAAGCTGAAATTTTGCACAGCGGTTCCCTTTATAATGTAGGCAAGGAATAAGGAAGCATTTTTCGAAATTAAACCCCTAAGGGGGTCAAATAGGGGATGAAAGTTTGTATGAAAAATCTTATTCCTTGAGGTAATAAACATGAAACTTCGCACGGATATTTATCTAAATAAATTATAAAGTTTTTATTTTTTTGTTTTTCTAAATTACCGCCCTAAAGGGGGGTTGGGGGTGTCAAAGTTTGTATGGAAGAATTTTAACGCGCTTTCCGATTAACTCGAAACTCAGTATTTATACTTAAAACCGAAAATAAGGAATAACGTATATCAGGGTCTTTTCTAAAATCTACCCCTAACGGGGTGAAAAGGAGTAACCAAGTTCACAGGAGAGGATTTTACTGCGTGGTTTAATTAACTTGAAAGTTGGTACTGATATCACCTAGGTATATCATAAAAGTCAAACACACATGAATGCAATAAAGAATTTGAGTTTGAGTTAAAGGAAAAGTTCCCTTAGGATATTATATATCCTGAATTAACATATTATGGGGTACTTTTAATCCCGGTAATACGTTCCCGTGAGATATTTTCCTACAACTACGCGGGCCAAGCCGCCGGCAAAAGCTAGTGAAACATAATAATGATACCAGACTCGATGGCATTTAAAATCCGCCATATTATTAATCCTCATCTCAAGATAAGATGGCCGGAATAAAGGTCACTCATGACTACTCACGAGCTCGGTTATAAAGAAAATTAACTTTTCTATCATTATTATATAATGAGTTCATGACTGTCGTTAATATGATTATTTTGATTATAAGCACTTTTATAACAGTGGAACGTGGCTGCACCGGTTTGGTTTATACTCTAGTATGATTACAAGAATATTCTAATAAAAGCAATTATCGTTGATTTTAAGAACTTACTTTGCGTAAGCAAAGTAAAGTACGAAGGATGAAACACCACATTCAAAGCCTCAAGGGTATTAGAATTCCCCCACTAAGTACACAAACCATATGCAGGAACACCCCGACTTGGGACAAACATTTGTAGAACATACAAATGTTGGTCCCTATAGAATTGAATCCGTTTGACATTAGAGTCAGCATCTATTTGCCTTCACTATTTATTTCTACCTGAAACAGCTTTTCATATCGAAAGCTTCACAGTGAACCTTAAAAAGCCTGTACCAGATACAGTTTTCTATAAAAAACTAAAGAGATACAGTTCAGGTGTGACGTCGGCGAAGACAGGCCAGTGTCGGGCCGAGATAAGTAGAAAACAAAGGTTTATCAGTAGCCGGCTGTAGGCACGTACCGCGCAAAGCCGGTGAATTACGTGGCTAGGGTGGCTAGCGGGACTTGGCTCGAGCTTATCTGTCAACAAAACACCTAGCAGGTATCTAGCGAAAGGTTGAAAATGCTACGACTTAGTAGGATCGAGATAACCAACAAAACAGTCTAGGGAAAACCATGTTTTTGACAACTAGATATTATATTCGTTGATTCGGTTTCGCCTGAAGGTCTAGGAAGTGGCTTATTGGTTGGGCTAAAAACGGGCGAATCGACACTTTTAAATAAGTTTATTTTTTCTTGAGGCGATTCGTACGAAGTCAATTTATTTGTACATTTTGAATAGCCTCAAGAAAAAATAATATTATTTAAAAGTGTCGATTCGCCCGTTTCGAGTGAGTAAATTTGTGCGAATCAGCCAATAAGCCAATATTGTATTGATTTTGGTAGGATTATTAGATGCTTCGAAGAATCGCTACACCAGAATAATAATGCTCTTTTCAGAATATCATTAGTTTCACCCAAATGTTCAGTTCACCAAAATTTCTGAATGTTGAGAAGTAATCTACTTCTGCTTCAGTAGATAGATCAGTCCATGATTACTCAAAAATCACAAGCGTTATTGTTTGATATTGATGTGCTAATAGGCGTATTAATAAAAGATTTGTAGTCAGAGGAAGTATTCACTTCAAAGCAGATGAATACGCGACTTATAAAACCCCGGTAGTGATTAACAAGGAAGTCAGAGATTATTGATGTAGATGATAATATAATATATTATCATGTTACACGCGGAACCCGTTGAGCACTATGCTCGGCGTACGCTCATGTTAGCATTGTAAATTGGGTTAAGTTAGTTCGGGTCGTGTAATACTCACACTACATGACCAATTCTGACGTCTTGGTACTTTGGTGGACGGAGTGAATTTACTTTATGTCTCTAGTTTCGTTATTATGTGATGCAGTTAGTATTTCAGTTAGGAATAATATTTTTTTTAAGTTGTTTCTTACTTTTTAAAGAAAATATATATAGATACTATATTGTCTGGCTGGTTCAAGAATGTAACAGCTACGTCGCTGAATAGATTTTGTTATTAATATTAAAATGCCTAAATACAATTATATTACAACTATAGTTAGTTAGACTAGGTACTAAATTAAATGACTATAACATAACTAGAACTAATAAATACAAATAAATACAAAAACTGAAGCACACTTAGGGCGAATTTCACCAATAAAAACTGAACGCGATCAGCACATAAACCACGTTTACGAGCTGTCAGTGTTTCTTTGTAATATTGACACTGACAGCTCTTAAACTCGGCTTATCTAAGCCGATCAGCACATCTGTGCTGATCATGTTCAGTTTCATTGGTGAAATCAGCCCTTAGGAGTCGAACTTCTCGTTCACGATGAAATCGAGTCACCGTCCAGTTTCATGTTGGATATAAGGGTCTAACTAAAACATCAAAATAATGACGAGTCAAAGAAAAAATAATTATGTAGTTTTGAAGCTGACTTACCTACTGGCCTTCATTTTCTTGTCGTCATTGTTCTGAATTTGAATTCACAACCATTTAAAAAGTTATAGACTTATAAAGTGCAGGGTGGCTCGATTTAGGAGTCCGGGAGTATCAGTAGCCAACATAATTATGTTGGCTACGTTACGGCAGAAACAAAATTGTTTTATTTTCACTATGAACTATTCTGCAAATGTCGCTAGACAGACAACATGCAAGTTTTGGTGACTTGCTATAGCGCCGGTTTACTAAAATCACAGAGTTTACTTTTCTGTACCAAAAAATCATCAACATCAACTTACTTATCAATTTGTCTTATTTTTTTTTCTCAAAAGTTCTCAACGAACTGTGCCTTTTCCTCCAGTAGGTAGTTAATTTTGCAAATGGTTCTAGCTCGTCGAGGATCGTGTAATTGACCTATAGAACTTGTTTTCTATGACCTAATAAAGGAGAATGGGCGTTTCTGCCCTGAAGCCCAATAGCGTTAACATATATGCCAATGGAAAGATCTCATCAAGAATATTTCTTATTATGAAGACTTTTCTTGATTGCTAGTACGTAAGGAGCTACATAGCTCTAATTGTGACTAATTAAGCATTATTGAACACCACTTTCAGACTTCCTAATATGTACTCATTTCTAAATCTATCCATTCATGTAACACCACACATCCACCACTCATAAGTTTATTATACACACAAAAATTCCGGAATAAATTATCGAAAATCCGATGCGTAGTTTAAAATAGAAAGAAAGAAAGAATAATGTTTATTTGGACACAGTTCGTGAAACACATATACAAAAAACAATCATAAAAAAAAGTGGCTGCGCCTAAAAGGTTCATTTCAGCATTAATGCCAGACAAATGCAGTCTGACGCTGGTTTTCTAATGAACCTTAAGGGACAAGTGACGGAAGTACAAACAGTTTCAACATACCTAATATATAATTAATATACTTCTATAAAAATAAATATATAATCAAAACTATGTATCACATTATAATTACAAAAAACTAAGTAAACAACAAGAACCGTCCTAACAAAAACCTGTCCTTAGCGATTAGCGACTGCTAGATTGATCCGTGCACGGTGCACTCGCAATGCGCTGCAGGCCGCCGACCGCGGCGGACAGATATACCGACAGTTGTTTCGTTTTATTAGAAAATTACTGTGGGTTGTATACATAAAAATAATAAAAAATATGAATATTAATAGATTATTTATATTAAGTAGGTAGTAAACACCAAAAATAAAAATTGTCTTATACTATCCGAAGTAAGTGAATTATGTAGGTACCTACCTATAACAAAATCACAACGTGGTCACAAAGATACAAATGAAAAGGGCCTTTATTTTATGAAATAAGTAATTATATATAGAGAGACTATACCTTTTTAGCATAGCTTTATAGTATTACTATCAAGCCTGTTGTCTAAGAAAGGTTAGGAAGAGTGAGTTTAAGTAGAAAAGTGAGTAGATATTCAATTGCGTTAACCCAACTGACTCCCTTACTTTTAGTCCGCATTGCCGACCTTTCACCTTTAAGTTTCCAATGACATTTACCTATCATTACTAACTTTACCTATTAGATAAGAATGTAATGTACAGTTAGCTTATTAGTAGAATAAAATTACAGATATTAATTACAGGTTGAATTCATGATTTTGTAGGATTTGAAAAGCATCTTTGATGTAAAACAGTCATTCTTACCGATTTATAAAGTTAAATTAATTCACCCCAAAAAAGTTTTATAATGTTTCGTGAAAACTATCGACTTTAACTACCACAGAAATGATACAAACACAAAGATATGCGACAGTTTTGTATTAAATTGTTTTGAAGGACTTAGGCCTAAATCCTTTATGTGTGTTCGTCACGCTATAGAACAATCCCTCTTATTGGCGACTATGTCTATGGGTTACGTCTTGGGGTAAACAGGAAAATATTATACTTTTCCCGACCCTTCTTATATTGGGGTATCTTTATTGCAGCCAGCATTGTATTCGTGTGATTGAGCTTAATTAATTATGCGATCAATCATAAGGTTTGTTTTGGAATGCAGCACTAAGCCTTCCCATAATTAATGCTTATGATCACAGAATTTTCCTTATGATTGTCGCCTTACTAATGCTCTGGAAATTTCTTTGTCCCCGTCAATACTTTTTGGAACGAAGTTCTTTGTAGAGTTGACGTTGAAGTTGACTGGTAGAAATCGTCAGTTAAGGGCCTATAGGTCGTCAAATTGCATAGCAAGATCCGCCGTTATATCGAAACTACTGCAGCATTAATTTTGAAATAAATATATGTTAAAGTTGAAGATTAATGTTAGCGACTATGTTAGCCGAAAACACGATTTCATAAAAAATTCTCGATAGAAAAAAAAAACCAAAGTTGCTATTAAAAAAATACTTCAAATTAGATCATGAAACATGGCACACTAACTGTACTAACTTTGAAGTAGTGACTATGTTTTTTTTTTTAAATTACCTTTATTTTCGCCGTAAAAAGCAATTACCTAAACTTTTACCGATTTGGAGCCGCCTCCGTCTCGTTCGCACTCAGTCCGCGAGTAGTATGGTGCGAGCGAGATAAAAACCTGAGGTTGTGTGGGCTCTAAGCATCAGGGTAGCCCGCGAAATTAAAATTTTCTTTCGTTTTTTGCAATTTGCAGGTCAGTATTGGGTTGTATGTTGATTTAAATATGATTCGCGGCCTTTTTGTTTTTTAATATTGAGCCATCTAGTGTAACTTTTTAGCGTCTAAAAACGTATACGACGAAAGGAACTTCGTTCCAACCGGGTGTCCTACGGCACCTCCCGACTTTTTTCAGTTAGGTTCATATTATGACTGCTGAAATCGTAGACCAGCCAGACCAGAGACCATAGACTCGTAATTTATTTGCAGATAGGTAGCTTATTCGAAGTTTTCTCAATAGTTAAGATTTGCCGGTACGACGATTAAATATAAGCGTTTAAAAATAGTTCTGTTCCTAAATTAGAATTAAAATAGACCCTGATAGCTAAATAGAAGTTAGAAAATGGCATGATAATTCAGCAGGTCAGAGTAAATGGTGTTACATCAGTGTTGGCGCTTGATTGTTCATGTAAGTCGTGACAAATGGTGTGACACTTATCGCGTTCACAGGGCACTGCGCAAACTCAAATTTTAGATACAGCTCGTTTCTATGTAGATACAATTATAGGTGGTATTGCTGTGTTCTAAGAGTTGAATTTACGCGGCACCCTTTATTGAAAGTCTTGTATAAAATGATAAACAAAAATCCAAAGGTTTTAATTTATTGGGCTTTATTAAGAACAATGCGTTCCTATACACGGTCTAAATACTTAGTCAATTTAATCCACCATATTATAAAAGATGCAGAAGAAGGCAAGCGCCTAGAGCAGGAAGCAATCCAGTTATTTCAATGTCACAGTACTATGTATAATCAGGAAAATCACTGGTTGACTAAAATGTATAAGTAGCTCTACCGAAACGTCAATGGTTTCGATATAATATGGGGTCTAGTATCCCGAAAGTCGACACACGTGACTTCAATCAAGCTTAAATACTGCTACAAGACAAGGAAGACTTTTTGTACAAAATTCCCACCAAGGTATATTTTTTTCTTACTGATTAAATCCTACCGCTTGTCACGTGTCCGGACCTACATCAAACCTTGATAGAGAACGTAGGAACATCTCTCAAACAGAATAAAACAAACTCAGTTCTCATTTTACCTACAGCTAATATAAAATGCACACAGACTCCACGTGTCTCGGGATACTACGTCCGTTCGTCGGTGTGTGCTGTCAGTCCCACGGGTTTTTGATTCCAATCCCGGATAAGTCACGTACTTCTACTACTTTAAGTATTGCGATTTAAAAGTAACGGTTAATGTAGTGGTGCTCTGAGAATTATATGATTTGGACCTGACTTTATTTCAGAGATTAAAAAAAAATCTCTTTTTCTCAAATAAATACTCAATACTCAATACATTTATTTCCGTTCCACAATGTTAACATAGTAGGTGGTAGGTACATTATAAAATATACATAATTTTAGATCATTGAAATCATTCATTTTTCATTTTTGATCAAATAAACTTAGCCAAAGTCACGGCTAGTGTTGGCATCAATCGGATAATTTCTTTAATCAATAAATCGATTAAATTAATCATGAAATTTAGTCGATCTAAATATAAAAAATTGTAATCATAATCGATTATTTTAAGTAATCGTCAATCGTTAATTTGATAAAACAGCGAGACATCATAATGATTGGATTTAGGAGTTGAATAAAGATCTTATAAATTAATGCATATAAATTAATACCTTTATTTATTACATTTACATACATATTATTTACATTTGAAATAGTTTTATAAAAAAAACATTTTAAATAGTCATGATTACTTTACAAAACCTTCGTCATTCGAAAAAAAAAATACATTCGATAAAATTCGTTAATCGAGGATTGACGATTGAAAGTCTGTAATCCTTTTTTTGTAGTAATCGGATTAACTTTTTGGCTACAATGGTCACGGCTTTTCTACAGAATTTTACCGTAAGAATGGACATTTGAAAGTAACAACTTCACACTCCGGATTATGGCTTGGCTGCTTTGCTCAAACGAAAACCGTGCAAACCATACAGCATTCCTTTACAGTAACACGGTGGTAAATGTAAGTTACACAAAATCAACACTAAACAAGCTCATAAAACATTTGGGCCTTCAACAGAAAACTCAGAACAATCCTCTAGTTCCACCGCATGCAATTGAAACATTTTTACCTCTTAGCAAGTTCGTCTCGGGCGTATCGTTTAGGCAGCACAATGTTTAGACATTCAAACGTGACCCTTAGCTATAAACGTGAAAGTTTTATGTAAATGCGAGTCTCCAGTGGCAGCATCCGTCCGTATTGCATAAGTTGACTAATAAATTAGTGAGTTGCTCTTGTTGTCGGAGATAAGTGGGGCGGACAAAGGATTACCTTGTGCCGGGCGTGCCGAGGTCCTAACTTCTGAAATAAACTGTGAAGTCGTTCGCTTGCCAGGGCTCGGCTGGGCGGTCACGTCACCCTGTCAGATATAATCTGAGCAGAAGGGTGAAAAATAAGATAAAAGGATTGCCCGCTAATGGTTTTGCTCGGTGTGTTCTTGTAAATAAATAACCTCCAATACAATTGTGGCTGCAAAGCTTATTTGTACAGTTATTGTTAGATTCCTTTTGTTGTTTATTGAACAAGTAAATTAGTCTAGAGCTTTACATTAGACAGATAATTAGGATTCCATTATCACTCTTATTACACACACTTTTCAAATCAAATAATTGGAGTTTACTTTACCAATATGTTTGATTTTGAAACAGAAGTATTTTCTCCGTTCTCTTATAACAGAATTAAAATAATATCCAAACTATTGAGCTCTCTCGAGTTTCTATTCAATTCGCATTGTAATCAAAGGACTTGCAGTTTGATGACAAAGTTACAATCTCTATTGGTATTATGGCAACCATTCCTTCGTAATTCAGATAGTAGCTACGATGTTCAAAGATCGTAGTTTTTGTAATTTGGGTTTTGTGAACTTACAGTGGAAACTTTCATATAGAAATTGCTTTACCTAGTGTTTAAGTTAAAAAGAGAAAATATCACGTTATTTATGTAGTTTTTCAAGTTTCGAATACAAAACTGCAATAACGTGCGCGCTATAAATACAACAGGCGTCTTGCGTAAATGAATCACGCAAACTTAAGAGTGACTGTGTATTTATTATATTTTCAGGCCGTTAGGGAAATACGAGTGAATGGTCCATGTAGCAGATGTTGGCCCAAACTCCTTACTATGATAACAGAGTGGAGGACAATTTTTTACAACTCTCTTCCACAATGTCCGCGAGTAAATAATATACTAAGTGACAAACGTCTCATTCCTTTTTATTTCGGGTCACCCTTGAACCGAATAAATTGCGAGCAATTTTCGGGGTCGTTTGCCACGCGCCGGGATGCCGATGATACGCTTCTCAAACTTCGCGTTCGACTCATCCCGTACATATTTATACGCAGCGAATTTCTACAAATGGTTTGATATCACAATTTATTTTACGAATCACGCGTTTCGTGGTTTCGTCCCGAAATTCGTTCAATCCTAATGATTAATGGCATGAAGTGTGAGCGTATAAGAATACTTTTTTCATGTGAATTGAATATATCCTACACTTATTTGATGCACAGTTTTCCTCATTCGATCAACAGAATTTCTAAGTGATTTGAATAGAACTCCCATTGAACCAAATAAATCTCGGGCTCACAGATGGAAAAACTGAAAAGTTGTGAGAGATCACTACAGTATGGTTTGTCTTCGATAGCGTTTGAATATCAAATAGAAACTTTTTCGTGGAAAAATACTATCATTGGGGAGCAATAAGCTACGTAAGTCTGGATGGGATTCCTCTCGAGCGTAGTTTCGATTAACGAACGTAACACTTGTTCGGAGCGGGTCTTATCTAAGTAGTTGAATGTTCTCTATTTGTATTTTTGGCCCCAATCGGGCCCGGGATTGTCTCGGTTCGTGTTTTTGTCAACAGTCACGTCGCGAACGGTTGCTTAATCATGAATGACACGTTTACGTATTCAGGAGGCTCGCCCCACCCGCTAACGAGAGACGAGATAAGTTTACAAACGTCGTAATCTTGAATTCCCGAAGGCGTTCAGTCTCAGCGTTGATTATCCAGGATTTGAAATTAACATATTAGGAATGTTCTGTGTTGGTGATGTTGTAAGGGATATTTCACACGAGGGTGTGGGAAGTGTACGCGCCTGTTTATTTACACCGCGTCGATGCTTGCTCTGTTGGATGGATGTGTGGTAAGCCGCGGTAGTGGAAACGTCTTATGTCTTCTTCGAGTGTAAATGTGAGATAATTTGGAAGCAACCGTTTTTGTTGTCGAGCCTTTTCACTAAAATGTTTGGAATAGAATTTGCTATTTGCCCGAAAACGTCTCAATAGAACTGTTCATTTGTTTGAAGGTCGTTCTCGGAAACCAATACCTACCTATTGGTTTATTTTATTCAATATCAAGTTTTTTGTTCTCAACGAAGCTATTACCTACCAATAACGGTGGGAAATAAGTTGAATTGTTCATGATACTTATAATTATTAAAAAAACATACCCACCACCCTCTCAATTCGTACCAACATCCAATATTGTAATTTTACACCAAGATTAACACAGAAACAAGTGAATACATAACGAACACAAAAACTGGCAGAGGGAACAACATTTAATTTTATCTCCGAGAGGCGAGAGAGCTACAAAACTTTGCCATGAACAATATCATGTGTAAGTGCTCTTAAGCGGAACGGTACATGTTTGTTTGAATAGCGGATTGAGCTCCAACCGTCCTCCTTGGCTGGTTCATAAACAATGGCGAGTATATCTCGCACCAAACTCTTTATGCATAGCTTTAGGTTTCCTGGAAACGACAGAATTGGGAATAGGAATGTAATTTTGGGAACCCCGGCGTAGCCTTGGGGTTGCATGCTTTTAAGTCACGCTGATTATCTTGTTAAGGGTCGCTTTTAAATATGGCTTTAAAGAATACATACGATATTCTAACATTGTATACAGTAAGTACCTACGATTTTTTTTAAGCGATTCATGTTGTGTTTTCAACCAAAATTTCAATAAAAATAACATGACGTAGGTACGTTTAGGTACGCAAGAGACGAAGATCATAGAAAGTTTTGTTACTAATGGTAGAGAAAGCTCCGGCAGAGTGGATACCTACTGAGAAAACTATGGGCAAACCAACCGTCCTCTGCAGAAAATGGATTTGTAAACTGGAAGTATGATAATACTGTACTGCTAACATATACGTAGACTTTGTATCACTGGAACGTAAATTTCTCCTCTGCGATCAAAATTTTTGGATCTTAAATTAATGACTGGAAGATGATTTTTTTTAAAATTTTCATAGAATAATAAATATAAAAAAAAATCTCGAACGCTATAAATAATTGCGGAACATACCTACTTACATGGAGTATTTTCGGATACCCCTGGGCATGAGGAATCAATTTTTTTTTATGATGACTCTATTTGCACCACCATGTATAGATAGTTTTAATGTCAGTACAGGCTAAAGATGATGATAGTCTATCCAAAAGGTTACTATATTACGTATAATACATAGTTATAAGTAAAATTAAAGCTATATAAAGACCCATAAAAGCCAGTGTTGCCAGTGAACTGTAAGCAGAGTTTGGCTCGAGTGTAATGTCGGTTGTATAGTTGTTTCGGAAACAATTAAACAACTCATATCATTCGCGCTATATTGCTAAACTTATGATGTCTATACTGTTATATTTCTGCTGGGAGTTGAGGCTGTTTTATGTGAGAAATGAAATATGTGTAAGACTTTTTGTATTAAGATGTTCTTGTAAGAAATTACGCATTATCTAGGAGTAATTTTTGTGTCAAAGGCACTGTTAATATTTAAATATTCAGAATTTTACTGACAGCCTTTAGCAGTGCATTAGACATAGGCAGGTTATTGAAGAGCTAATAACTGTACAGTAGACCGCACATGAGTTGCAACAAACCAGTAGAAGCTGGTCTCGCATTCTCTTAAAACTCCTTTCTACGCTAGGCTAGCGCAAGGTCAAAGTGTTACGACCGACGGCGACGTATGGTTTACTATACACCGTTTAATTTAATCCTCGGCCACACTAACCCAGCTTCTACCAGCCGCTCTGCGAAGCCTGTTGCTCAACCTAGCTCAGGCCACCTTCGCTTGCTAATTCACGATCGTCACTCAAGAACTCGTCTACAACAACGGCCATCCGTTAAACATGAGTGTTTACATAAAGTGACATTCTATCAGCTTTAGAGATGATGGAAAAGTCAAAAATGTATGGGACTGACATAAGCTACCGAAAAGCTTATGTCAGTCTCATACATTTTTGGCTTGACCTGATTGCTAAAGGTAATAGAATGCCACTTTATCAATCCCGTTGAAACTCGTTGTAGAAATTCGAAATGCTTTGACAGCGATTGCCACAATACATGTTTAGGCCCTCTGGGTTATTACTAAATACGAGTATGGAAGCCGAGGAAGCAGTGGCTGCGTTTCAAAATGCCGTCGAAGAGACCCCTAAGCACGAGTGGGCAAAGTGCTTTTCTCAGTGGTTCCATCGGATGCAGCGATATATTGATGTAAATGGACACTATTTTGAAAATATATAATAAAACTTGCTAGTTTGTTCAGTTTTTGATTTTCTAACAACTTTTAGTGTCACCTTCGTATATATAGGTATGTTTGTATAACAATACAAATAAACGCCAGCCGCTGATTAATGCGTCAAAATTTATATTAGGTACTTAGTCTGAAATAAAATCTTGGGAACAGTTTGAAAAATTCAGAGCTAATTAGTGGGCTCAGAATCCCTTCTGGTATAAAATATTAAAAGGTTTTAGTATAAAAGCTAAACAGCTCTGTCGTTACCGACAAAGAAAAAATAAGAAGTTAGCAAAACCTAAACATCTAACTGAACATCTGGTAGCTGCTTTAAAACCTCCTGAAACATTCTAAATGGAACTATTATTGTAACAAACCTGAAGGCCCTCGTAAGAGGATAGAGTTTATTTTATCACGCTACAAAGGACCAAGTGGAAATGTTTTTAAACCTACCCGTGGTAAGCTTAGTACCTACCCTCCTACTACAATATATATATTTTTTACATAACATTTTAGATTTTTATTTTCGTAAAAGAAATCTAATGGCATCTCCGACTTCCACGTACGTCTCGTCTTAAAGTTTTTGTAGACAAAATTTTAGAATAATAAAGTAATGACTAGTGCTCTATTTCGTTAACTAGATAGTTTTATGTGTTACAGTTCTATGACCCGGCAATGTACGTACGTAGTAAACAATTCCCCTGACTACGTAGTGAAGGGTACAACAGTACACACTCCTCGTATTTCATGTTTCTATGTCCCGAGTTTTGGGTTAGTCATTAATGAGCCTTTTGAGACAACCTCCAAGTACTACCTACGTAATATGTACAACATTCTAGCAACAACTTCGCCGTAAATATGTACCAACTTTAGGTGCGACGACTCCATCAAATATACTTTAATTAGTTAATGTCGTCCGTTTCATCGCCAGACACTATTCAACTAAATAAAAGTACCTACGTAAATACGGATTTTAATCGAGACCTCGAGGCAGATAGCCGACCGCAAGTTTTGAAAAGGACTTCAAACGAGTTAAATAAAATTTTGACAATCAACCCAAAATAATGTTCAAAGTAAGTTTCATCCCTATCAGTAATTAGTTAATAGACTGGGTGAGCCGCCTGAACCTAGACCTATTTTAAGTTTAATCTCGAACCGTTGTCTTGTCTAAAGGCTGGGGTTGGCTTGTCTAAAATTGAATGCTAAATTGTAGCCACTGTGGCACAAGTAATTCGAGCCGCGGCAAATGAATCATTAGTCCTAAACTAATATTATACCTGTGTTGTCCAAACAAAGAGTTTTGGGGTGTACCTCTAATATCATCAGTGGAGCGGCGCCGGGCGTCGCTCGTGAGCTCTTGTTTCGCTTCAAGCAAATGTTCTTTCATTTTCTAATGGATTGGCACTGAGGGAATATTTGTTGGCAAACTTTCACCAGACACAGATATTTACATAACAAAGAAAGGGGTAAGAGATCCGAGTGTCCCCAAAACGTATTCTTGTCAGGAATTTCAATTTCGTAGAGGATTTGTCGGTCTATTTCATGTCAGTAGGTCCTAACTGCTACCTACGTTTTAGCGTAATCAGAATCTTATCTTATTTTTTATTTAAAAAAGGTTTATCCTCAACATGTATACTTCAGGGCAAGAAGTTTATCGGGAAATGTTATGAATTTATGATACTGGGAGTGTTGTTCCTTATATACTTATCAAGTTTGCTTTTACACCTTCCCGATCGCTTTGATACGTAAATGTGTTGAATATTAAGTCGAGTTAGGTGCATCCTCGCGGTTAGATAAATCTTTGATTAGTTGTTCAAACTAGAAGTCTAATCCCAGCGTAGCTGTGCTAATTAAATAAGTTTTGTAAAATTAAATTAGTTTAACAAAAGGAATGAACAAAAGCGTCTTGGCTGGTGCTTTTAATGGCATGAGGGTAATATGTATGCGGTTTTGTTCGTAACAGAATCATTTTGATTTAGGTACGTTAATTTTGAAAAGATAAAGATTAAACTGCGATATCTTTTTATTTTAATTAAAAGCCAAACTCAGAAAGAACAACTTTGCTATTTTGTTCTCGATAAAATCGCCTGGAACTTTAATAGGCTGTTGTGACAACTATCATTGCCTCGATATTGCTCTCTCTATACATTTATTTTACGATATCGCGGCGTAAAAGTGGCCATGAATTCGAAAGAAAACATGTCGACTGAACGCCCGCAAAAATAGATTATATTTTATTGAACTTTGTTGTCATCATATCTTCGTAAACCCTTCGGGACAACGGGGGGATCTTTTCACAATGTTATCGACGCTACACAAAAATACTGGCTAACAAACAAAAGGAATACAGTTCACAGTGTTATTCTTACGCCTTTCTAAGATAAGTTGAGAGGGATTTTTATTGTTTATTTTGCTCCTTAACAAACATTTTACGTAATGGAAGAGTCTTTGACAAATACGCTAATGAAGTAACTTACTACTGTAAGAATGCGGTGAATAAGACTTGAGAAGATACAATGTTTTTTAAATGACTTCAAAAAAGGAGGAGGTTCTCAGTTCTGGTCAGTGACGGACAGCTCGGCCCGAGTCAACTGGACCCAAATAATAATACCAGATATTTCACTCCCGGTTACGGTGATTTGTACGGTCAGACATAACTTTCTTTGTATCTAAATTGAATGAGGGATGTAATCACAGAGAATATTGTAATTTTCAGAAATTATCGCACCATGCCGGACGATAGCAGTACATTGACACCATGTGTCGCCTGCGCTGACCAATGACAAACTGAGCGAGTCATTCAGACACTGGGTTCGAAGAAACATACACGTTCACACACTGGGAGGTAAGTGTTGTACCTTAGGGCCTATAAAACGGCGATTATTTTAACCTCCATCAACGTGCGTTTACGCGCTTCAAACCCAACTAGTGCTGTTTTTACAAGTCAAAAAATACTAAATGCTACCCAACGTAGGTATTATTATTATGCATGGCATAGGTATATGGAACAGAATGTTGACAGATTTCACTGGAAGTCTCAGGAATAAGCTCTAGACAAAATAAACAAGATGGTAGAATATGGAAAATTCTATGAAAAAAAAACTTAAGAGGCTGAAAACAGCTGAAGCACGGTCACTGTCGGACTGCACTGAAAAGAAAGAGAAACGCGATAACACAACCCTGGTCGTTTATCTTGAAATATGAAGCAATTATCTATTAACAAAAAAACAATTGTATGGACTAAAAAATTAAAACACTATTAAGTTCATAATTATTAAGTTACTTGTAGAATAATCTGACAAAAAATCAGAATGTGCTATAAATATGGTTTTTATTCATTAAAAAAAAATAGGTATCTTCGTGTTTTTTTAATCAAATTAGTTTTATTATATTTTCAACACACTATCTAACTAGCATATAACCTGAAGAATATTATATATTTTTCGAATTTTGTTTACTGCAGAATCATATAAGGTGCTATAAAAATATCTGCCACGGCTGCAATGGGAGATAGTATTGTATTTATAGATTACAATAGTAAAGATAAATTATTGATCATGTGTCATATTTTTTTCATACAAAAAATTGTACGTATAAATTTGCAAGTGACGAACTAGTCAGCTGATTTCAGTTTTCATTCACAGAACAGATGGAAAGAGATAGCAGTTGTTTTCATTGACGAAGTGCACTTCGCGCGTAATTTGTGAACCACGTTATGCAGAGTAGAGTCAATGTTTATTGAACTACTTTATTTTCTCAAATTGATTTAACTGTGCCGGGGTACGAAATTTCTTCACTATTGTTATCTTTAAACACAATACTACCTCTCATTAAAGCCGTGGCTGATATTTTTATAGCACCTTATATACTTTTAGGCATATAAAACTTGGGTTTAGCTCCTGTAGTCCCCTTATTCCGGCTTCTATTAATCAAAATTTTTCCATAAAGTTCTCAAGGTCTACATTTAAACAAATAAGAAGGTAGTTGTTATTTTGTATATTTTATTGTATATATCTTTAAAATAAAATGTTGTGTTAATCTATGCTGTACTTTTCGATTTACCTACTCATATTCAATTTATTTTAATATTTCTCATATACTTGCTTGTGACGTGATTTGAAAGAATATGTGGGTCAATGTAGTAACCAAACGAATTTGTTCCGAGGTCTATTCGTTCCCCTGGGTATCATAAGATGGGATGAAGGGACGGTATCAGGTAGATTGGTGACCCACCCAAAAACTGATCAAAACACTTTTTAGGCTGCCTGTCCAGTGGAGCGGAGAAGAGAGGAGAGGAGCGCAGCCTGTATTAACCAATAGAATCTAAACTCCGCTCCAGAGCTGCCTTAAGATCTGGTTTCTTTATAAGTTGCGAGCGAGCTTATAGTGACAATCGACAAGGACTCGCTATGGAACTGGAGATCAGCTGATTATGAGTGTTCATACAAAAAATGTAGTCTTTAGTATAATATACTGAACATTATAAGAACATACTGAAAAATTTAACGAAGTAAAGATTCAGCTCAAGTATCCCTTTAAAATGTACTTTTTTGGGATACCTTCCCTACGAATGCCTAATAAAGAAAATACATTTACCAGGAAAATAAAAATAAAACCCTAACCGTATACCAAAGAGGATTTTAAGTAACGCGTCTATTTTGAAGACGTAGTATCCTTTTACACCAGCATCTAATACCACGGCTATTTACGAGATTTAGCTAGAATTTTTAATGCTAGATTTTTAAACCTAGCTTTATTTTACTCGCTGTTACCGTGAGCGAAGGGGCTTTTATAACACATTAACGAAATTAGATCTTTGGAAATAACTAGATAGTAATGTAGGTATTTATTTGCTAACTGGACAGGGGTTGTAAAGTCGCATTTAATTAAATAAAATTGAACTGTAACGTTTAAAAAAAAACTTAAAGGTACAGACTAGCAAAACTAAAAAGATAAAATTAAAATGAAACCAGCTGTTGCACTGCCAGTTAAAAACTTGACCAATTCTTAATTTTCTCTTGCATTACAAGTTACACACTGTAATATTGGACGCTTTTATCATGCACGTCTTTCTACATTGTTCTCACATGTTTAAGTAATTTCAATATTAATGATGTAACCAATTTTTGTAACAATTTTTTGATTTAAAAGAGTGTCCGTGGAGTTTCTTGCCCGTTCTTCTCCATAGGTACCTACTACGCTTTGGAATGGGCAACTAGCTTCATTTTTTCTGACTGACCGACTCCTTGACAATTCAAAAGTGCCTGTAAATGGTTTAATTGAAATAAATGCTTTGAGTTTGAGTTTGTGACCAACCGCACTACATCCAAGTTGGTCGCAGTTACTTCGTTATCTATTATTTTTAGATTCCCAAAATAGGAATTATGTGAGGTTCACAAAAAGAGGATAATTTAATATAATTATTAGAGAGTTCCATAATACTTTTAGGAAAGCAAAATGTATTTTATTTGAGGTTCGATTAAATACATGCCTTACGAAAACTTATCATCGAGAATCTAGCACTCCAATTGAACAAAACGTAACAAATTCACAATCCCCTTAATTTTGAAGGAGATCCATAAATCATTGCTTAATTTATTTGGAAAATTCTTCGGCTCGACGGCAAAAAGAACTCAATAAATATTGTTGAATTGTCGAAACGCATGGGATTGATACGTGTCATGATGGCCTTGTGGTTAAGGTTGTGGGGTTCAAAGGGTTCAAATCTGGGCAAGAACCTATGTCACTTTTTCAATTCATACGTACCTACTTCCTGAGTTTATCTTGGACATTATTGACATCGGTGATGGAAAAAATCATGAGGAAACCTGCAGGACTTATTGTTAATATAAGTCTGAAACCGTCTTGAGCAAGTGTGATGACCAATGTCCGTGCCGTGTCTGTGTGAGAAGAGGATTTTGATGGCTTTGGCCAGAAGTAGGCTGGTATTATAGAATTATGATTCTGAGTATTACGCAATAAGGACAGTTTCTCATAGTACTTATATCCATTAACTCGTATTAGGGGTACTGCTATCTAACAGTTAGAATAGAAACTGTGTCAGTATGAGATCCAACTCGCCCCCAACTTGTAAGCGCCCGCGGCACACTCAAACTTCCCCATATATGATAACGCTTTCATATCCACGTCGTGTTTCATTTAATGTACCGAGTTTGTTTCGGTTTTCCTCGGAAATTATGCTGATACTGATACCATGTTACTGAAAATTAGCATTTCTCGTAAGAAAAATATCCTTTTTAGAAGTTAGACAGTATAAAACCATCTTTACATATTGAGACTCCGTCGTGCCTCGGAAAGCACACTAAGCCGTTGGTCCCGGCTGTCAGTCGTGGATCTTTGACAGTCGTTACGGGTCGTCAGAATCCCGAAAGTCGGACAACCAGTCTTACCAAGGGGTATCGTATTACCCAGTTACTTGGGTTGTGGAGGTCAGATAGGCAGTCGCTCCATGTAAAATTCTGTTATTCAGCTGCATCCGATCAGACTGGAAGCCGACCCCAAGATAGATGGGAAAAGGCTAGGCAGATTGATAGACAGTAACATGGTCTGTGTACAGTCATGGAAATTAATTGGTAAGCAAATTGATAACCTACGTCGATTTGCCGTGTTATAAGCATTACATACAACAGCAATAAACATACAAAGAATGAAAGTTGTGATTTGAATACACGGACAGTTTAAGTTGGTAGGAAATTAATCAGTTTGCTGACTTTACATAGGGACAGCAAACGAGTACAGTTTGCAGGCATATATTTTTTTAAATTAATGTCTTTTACAACATTCATTGAAAAAAATAGCTTTGCCACACGAAAACGTAGTTAGGATTAATTGGGAAAACCTGAGCAATCTGGCAGCAATTAGGAGAACATGACCCTTTTTTTGTGTGTTGTGGATACGTTTACCTCAAATTTTTACATTGACTGACTTTGGGAATAGTTCAAATAAAATTTTGAACAGTAAGTTCGAAAATTGATCCTACGATAAATCCAGTATACAAGCTTTACTTCGACGTGATATTTCTTGTTCTAACATAAAATGTACTCTATGACACTCGGCAATATTGTAGGTTCCCATTATAGTGAAAGAATTTCGGAACTTTGGATTCGGATCACCTCCTCTAGAAAGAAGAAAGAAAAGAACTAGAAAGAAACTAACTACCTCTTTTTAATAATTATTCAAGGTGTTTTTATTGATATCCCGTAACTCTAGGGTATGAACGAGACACAAAACTGGCTTATGAATTATTTTTCAAGTGTCATGTTTTTTTTTGTTTTAATTTTTCATACAAAATAATTCGACTAAGTCACGATTATTAATGTAAAACACCCTTACGTGAAATATGACAGCGTCGCATTTTCTTAGCTTTAAATATGAATGATTGGTTTGAATGAAAATGATATAGGTACTCGTATTTATCAATGAAACTTAGATACCTACACATATCGATATAAATTAATTATGATTGATGATATCTTCGAAACTACGCATTTTTGGACCACATATTCTGGGACATTTTGCATTGTTTTTACCTATAGAATATACCCTAGAGTTATGGGATATAAAAAAAACACGTTGTATAGTATAGATTATTTGAAAAGAACCCATTGCCTACAGAGTGTGGTTTATTCGTACCTATGTGTCTAGTTTCAGCTTCAATATATACAAAGATTTTTAAGAGATTGTAGCCAAGAATATAACTCGAGCTCACAGTCCTCATAAAACCACATTTTAAGTTAGTTTTTCTCTTACGATACCACGGGGACAAGATAGAAACGAGCTCACACGTGACCTACATATATAGGTATGTAAGATATCTTTTTATTGCCTCGTTGGTCTAGGGGTCGCAAGCGCTACTGCTGAGCATGAGGTCCTGGGTTCGATCCCCAGGTCGGGCAAAGTGGTATTGAGTTTTTTCTACCTGGAATTTTTAGCAGTCTGGATTTGTGCCCCCATTGATCACAATAGGCATGCCCCCTATTACATGGGACTTAAACATAGCTGGCGGAATGTGGGTGTTCTATAGGTACACCTCTGCCCAACCCATTGCGAAATGGCGTTATGTTATTTTACTTGCACCTCAGTCGTTACTGATTCATAGCTGTTGCGTTGGTTTAGTATCAAAGCCAGTGCCTCAGTTAATGTACCTACTAGCTGGCCGAAGTTATGTTAGCACTTCATCAATGCGTTTACACCAAGTTTGGGAGTACGCAAGTTAGACCTGAAGTGTGATTATATTTGAGAGCAGTTGAAAGTAACAAGTTACAAGTTATGTTGGAATAGTAGTTCTGATGTCAATTAATCGGAAGTGTTTAAATCTATTAACAGTTTCTCAATTGCAAACTTGCAATGTTAATTTAACGTCATTATTACATGAAGCTTAGTTCATTACAGCTATGTAAATAATCTTTTTGTAAAAGTGCTAAACCTAATAAAAAGCGAAACCCATAACCATATAACTCTACAACAATAGTACACTCAGCAACTTTACCGCACAATAGAAAAACTTCCTTCAAAATGTTTTCGTTTTAATCCCTATCTGTGTTGACATAAACTCGGTGGCGGAACTACAAGGACCCGTTTACCGGGAACCAGGAACGTAACTCCATTACCCTATAACTGTATAAACGACAGTTCTCTAATGGGAATTAAACCTTTTGAAACTCTTTGCATTGCGGGGGTACCACGCCGTAAAGTTGGCACAGATAAGGAACGATGGAGTAGTTTTTGATGGTGACTTCACTTATCAAATGTTTGAGTTCAAGTTTTGTCGAACAAATCTTATCGTTAGAATTTCTTTTTTAGGATTATTTTCGATGAAACGTAGTTACATCACCGGTTTCCGCAATTCTGAACACGAAAACCTGACATTCATCATCATCACCGTAGCTGCCGAACGTCCACTGCTGAATAAAGCCTCGTAATTGCCCCTGAAGAGCAGCTCTAGTCCTTCCCTAGGACTTCAGCTCACGATTTTATTACATAAATCTTTGTTTCTCTTTCGAACTACATAAATATAAATCTAAAAGATAATAAAGACATTGCGGATCTCTATTTGTTCATAAAAAAATCGTAATACAAAACTTATGCCGCAAACCGTAAGAAGAAATCTTCTCTAATAGGGTTCCGTTGTTAGAGACTCCTAAATATAATTTTAGAAGAAATCTCATTAAAAGAAGACCGAGTGCGTAAAACTTGAGGATAATTTCAAAAGTTGAAAAGTCTCCTAAGAGAGTACTCTGAGTTTTTATCGGTTAGGTAACTGGTACACGGGCACATGTTGGCTTTATATGAATGTTGTTACGAGTATTTTTCATGCTAAAGATCTCGGTATGTTTCCCTCGTGTCGGAACGAGCTATCTAAGAAGATAACTCATAAATAATAAGCCTAAAATGTACCACTGCTGGGCGTTAGGATTCGTCTTTGTGGGAGGCAGTGGGTCGTAATCCACCACGCATAGTTAATGGTGGTGCGAGTTGGTAGATGTCAGTTGTCTTCCAATTTTTGGTTCTAGAACACACCTCTTTTCCTCACAATGTTTCCCATTATCAATTTAAGTTTAATAAATGATATAATTATGTGATAGGTACTTGGTTGCTCGTCTGGCTGCCTAGAGGGCGCTAGATGAACACCAAAAGTTTCGATGCGCAGTAATTACTGTAATTCTAATTCTGTGTACGCAATGCAGCTAACGAATGTTTATTATAGACATGATGTCAGTTGAGAGCAAATGATAGCATTTGCATACATTAGCTTTTTGCTGCTTAATAGAGATTCGTATTTCCATTTAATGTCACATTCGTGTTTATGGTGCTCGCTACAAAAGAAAACAAAGATTTAAATGAAGCGATTTAAGTAACCTTATTTTCTAAGCTTACATTTAAAATCAGCCAAGAGCGTGTCGGACCACGCATAATGAAGGGTTCCGTAGTTGGGATGAATTTATCCCAAAAACAAACTCAACATTGTAGTTGAAAAACATGCATACATACATACATTCCCATACAGCCTAATAAAGCCTTATTAGCTGTGATAGTTTTCTTTTACCATTTTGTCGGTGTGATTAATATGTACGCCAAATTACAGCGATCTAGTACTAAGAGTCTCCGAGCTAACCGCGGACAGACAGACGGACATGGCGAAAATATAAGGGTTCCTTGTTGACTACGGAGCCCTAAAAGGTGATATTATATGCTTGTAACTTTAATGAACTTGGTTAAAAGTTTAGGTTAGTTCAAAACCTTTGCTTAAAAAAGTTTGACTGTTTTCTCATTTCAACGTATTAAGGTTTCTCTCATATTAATAGACAACATTTTTCACAATGTATTTGTTTTTACTATTTCCGTTCGATATAACTTCTTAAATTGACGTCTTCTGCCTTGCCAATTCAAAAAACTACAAAACTCGAACTCAAAGCATTTATTTCCAAAGCGTAGTAGGTGCCTATGGAGAAGAACGGGCAAGAAACTCCACCGACACTCTTTTAAAGTAAAATCATCATCATTCTGCTAAGCCTTTTCCCAATCATGTTGGGGTCGGCTTCCAGTCTAACCGGATGCAGCTGAATACCAGTATTTTACATGGAGCGACTGCCTATCTGACCTCCACAACCTAGTAACTGGGTAATAACTATACCCCTTGGTAAGACTGGTTGTCAGACTCTTTTAAATTAAAATATGGTTACAAAATATTGGTTACATCAAAACTTAGTAATGTCTGATTTGACGGATATTTCCTTGGTTACGTCACAGAAGTTCTAGAAGCAACGTTTTTAATAGGCTTATTGTGAAGAGGGCTTGGAACGGAATTATATTTGACGAAGTCACTACAGAGTTTATACTTAGTTGTTTGTTTATTGTTGTTTCCTAAAGGGGTTTAAGATGTTCTGATTTATTAATAAAGATATCTACGAGAAAATTAATTCTGAAATCAATTTAAATTCGTCTTGGTTATGCCTGGAAAGGATAACTTTTAACTTAGCAGTTACTGTCAATGAAGGAAAACGGTTTGACCTGGCAAAACACTGATAGAAATTTTATGTGCTGAGCTCAGGTGCCAGACAATTTTTTTTTTTTTTATGTGGATATTTATTTATTTATTTATCTACTACTAGTAAATAATTAAAAAATATTTATTTCAGCAAAAACTTCCATATTTAGACATACACATTTTTAAAACTACTAATTCACATGAAAATAAAACAAACAAAATAAAACAACACACACAAAATAAAAAGCAGTTAAGGCCACAGTTTCACCGACCTTTAGGACCGGGAGGAACTGTCGACTGCTCACAGCGCAGTTTGCAAACGTATCCAGTGGCGCAGTAGTGGAGAGTCCCACCTGTCCGCGAACACGTTTACGATACTGTTGCTACAGGACCTAACACGACTCAGCAGCGACGCACACTGCTGCCTTATAAGAGCAGGAAACCCATCAGTGCGCTTCTGTGAATATAGTCAAAGCACTGCAGAATCGTGGTAGCCCCAGCAGCGCTCTAAACGGCTTGTTGTATTGAACACGCAGGGTTTTGTTTGACCCAAGTGTGTGGTTAACCCAGGCTGCACGTGTAAAGTGTTTGGCAGTATTCAGACTTAAAAAGAGTAACTTTTACTTGATTACTGCTACGCGCGGACCTGCGGGCCAACATACTACGCCAGACAGCCAACGCCCCACGTGCCCTTTCCACATCTGCGTTACCCTTAGGTCCTCGGAAGCCCAGTGGCTCAGATACTTGAAGAGTGTAGTGAAGAGGAAGAACGAAACAAAAAGAAAATCACAACAATCCATACCGTTTACATACAATACCGAAACGCAATTCAATTCGTAATTGCAAAGTGCTTAGGAAAAGCAATGTAGACAAAAGTCACGATAAACATCGAGACGAAAACTCATTGATGAAAATATGCAAATAAGAACATTACACTCTATTAACTTCGAACTCTGGGACGCTAGTATAAATTCCTACAGTGAAATGAACACTTATAACGTAGGGTAATAACCTTTAGGCAATGCCAACGAAAATTCGTAAAATTTCGCTAGTAAATTTTGAAGCATTTTTTCCCTTCTTTTATTTAGTGCTCGACGATTCATGCCAGCAGTGAATTTCTGTGACGCATTACTCTTGGTTCACAAACGATTTGTAATCTTTTTCTCGATATTTTTCCTGTAGTGCCCCAGTTTTTTATTATTCAGAGGTTATTTAGTGCGGAAGAATGAATAAGTTTAGGGATTTTGTAGTTATTTCTGTGACTTATTTTAGTTCGAAAGACTACATTTTTTTTCGTCTTAAAGTTTGTTGATTCAGGCGTGACTTGGCGGAAATCCATTTTAAAATACAATAGACGTATATTATATTTAGTAACCTATTCCGCTTAACTAAGTTAAGCGGAATAGGTTAGTAAGTATGTCTAATGTATTTTTTCGCCTTATGTTTATGTTTCCTTGGTTTAAAATATTTGTTTGTTAATATTATGGAATAAGGCACTATAGCAATAAGTTCAGTTCAGTAGAGTTGTTACAACAAAATATTCACAAAACCATAGGTACCTAATCCCTTCTATCGGAATCCAAACAAGCGTCACGAAGTTATATCAAAATAGTTGCGCCCCGCGGTTTTACCCGCATAAGTCCCAGTTCCGTAGGAATAACGGGATAAAAGGTATTCTTTGTCCTAGCCTACGTCATGGCCTACCCATGTGACAAATTTCATCCAAATCCGCTCAGCCGTTTTAACGTGGAAGCATAACAAACAACAAACAAACTCACTTTCGCCTTTATAATATTAGTTAGGAAGTTAAAGATAGTGAAAGAAATGTGTATTCTTAGAAAAGCATATCTCGTGGACGAGTTGGAAATATTCTGGTAAAACAAAGTAACCTTCTTGGAAGTTCCTCAGGGAATGGAGAAATATTTACACATAGCCATGTATTATTCACTGTAGTCTTGTCCTAGCTTCGTCCATAAGTTCGCTCGCTAAGAAAATTGTTTGTTAAAAAAGAATAAGGTAAGAAAGCACAGACCCTATCGCTTGTACTTAGAAAGCCGTTAGATCTAGATAGAAAATTCTATAGAATCCGAAAGTAACTCTGTCTGTCTGTCTGTTACCTTTTCACGCTTTAAAATCTGAATGCATTATCGCCATGAAGAGATAGGATACTTTTCATCCCGGTAGTTATATCCCTTGGAATATTTTCCACCCTCCACGTGGGCGAAGCCGCGTGCGAAAGCTAGTATTAAATAAGTCAGAAAACAGAACAAATAATAATAACTGTTAACCGCTTTTAGTTAGGGTACCTGAAATAAAGAAAGTCATTGATAAGGAAACCCACTGTGTCGTTTAGATAGTCGGAAAATAAGGGGCAATTTACGCAAAACTAGTAAACTACCATTTGAAAAGTAATTTAAGCAGAATTCATATAAACTGTCGGAACAATCTAATTGTTATGGTAACGGCTGAGCGGTTTTCACGATTCATTGAACTACTCACTTTCTGACAGCGATGGGTCAGGGAAAGTTGAGTCTTCATGTAATATGAAAATCGCATATTAAATTATCCCGTAATTTAGCCGTATTTAATTTTGAATAGCCCTAAACAGGCTAATAATTCAATAATATGTTTTTAAATAAATCAACTAATAATTAAATCATAAATCAAAATAACTTATTTTATATGTAATTAAGTAAAACACGAAAGACGTAGATATATTTAGTAACTTATTCCGCTTAACTCCGCTTGAGTTAAGCGGAATAGGTTACTAATAGTACATTATGATACAAGTGTGCGGTGTTGGTCATCACACACGAGACGGTATTGTCCGCGCGAGCCGCAGGCGAGCGCGATAAGGTAGTCGAGAGTGTAATGATCAACGCACTCGCGTTTCATACGACGTTTTTCAACACACTTGCGAGGAAATAAACAGACTTGTAAGAATGTATGCTACAATAACGTAATTATAAAGTTCAACTGACCATTGTTGCCATGTACTGATTATCCGGAGCTTCTTTTAAAAACTTTTCAACGTAGGTTGGTGTTACTTTAGATTTCGTATTGATAATATTATTTTAAATATGTATTAGTCTATGAAAATAACCACACAGCGAAACCGGGAACAAATATGTATGGAAAATGGCGCGACGGTTTTTTTTTTCCGCAGTTGTAAATAAAGGCACTGGCAACTGGCAAACCCGCTAAACAGCCTACACCTATTAAAAAATGTATAAAAACAAAATAATATTTTGAAAGACTGAAAAATGCGTGTATTGGATTTTCAGCAGAAAAATACACCTTATATTACTATAAGTACAGTAATCAAATTGTAAATGGTTAAATAAAATATAATAAATAATGGCAACATTCCGTTCAGTCGGCATGGACATGGCATGGAGTCGCGCGCCGCCTCCTAAAAACTATACGACCGCATTCCGAGATATGCCCTAATCGCCCACACTTCTCACATCAATATTTTGCGTTCCAATTTAGTTATGATATGATTATGAAAGCTGAGGGCTGTCATCAATTTGGAACGCTAGTGAATGTGCTAATGCTGGGGCCACATTGTCGCGATAAAGCGAACTTAACTCCACGGGCTCTCTTTTATTCAGCGAGACGTCGAGCTGTGTGCGAGAGAGAGCGCGCGCAGTATAGTTTGTCTTATCGCGACAATGTGGCCCCAGCATATCAGTGCTCGCCCAACGTCAAAACTTAAAACATTACTTATTTCTTTGTGTATAGCCACAAATTTCTTCCTCTTTTTTGGTTAGGTGGCGACGGTAGCCAGAATCACAATTTCGAAAAAATGCCTATAACAACACAGCCAAATAACGGTTCACGGAACAAACATAAGTTATCCCGCTCAAGCTTATTCGGAACGGGTGTAAGCACGCTCAAATCGATTCGATTTCATTACATTTACATCGTAATTCGGAACGCAGTCTACGACTAACGGTTTGACACAGGAAAAAAAAAAAAAAGTAACCAAAGCGAGCTGAGCTTGTATTTATTTACAAGTTCATTGAAGTATGCCAAAAAAACGTTTTCTGAAAATGACTTGGCATTTTTGTTGTTTTTCCACTGTATAAAAGTTTCGTAGGCCGCTACGTATTTCTCCTTAGATTTTGGTGGCAACAGGCTATCACTCGCGTTTCGTGCCTCGATGAGTATTTCCGGCGGAGTCAAACCTACGTATTGCTCTTCTTCCCGTGAAGTCGACATTTTTGTTATTAATCACAACGAAAATGACATTATAGGCAAGTAAGTATTGGAAAATGACGAGCTGGTTTGTATTTTCGCGCGCCGCGCCAGCGATTCGCGCGCAGGTTTAAATAAATGCGCTGGAAAAACTGCTAGACAGCCTATTAAAAAAACACAAAATAATAGGTATTTTTGTTTTATTTTTGTTCTGAATACGTACCTATTAAAAACATTATAAGGTTAATATGTAAGTAGCGAAAAATATGAAATAATATACCTATGATGAAATATTATGTTCATCATATTTTATGTAATAAATATTATGCATAATATAAAGGCATGAAAGTCTCTTTGATGAGATTAAAAAAGCGCACATCCTCTGCTCGGGTGAAATAGTAGATAGTTCATACTAATGCCATGTAGGCACATAGTCCAGCTTCAATAAATAAGTACACAAAAGTTTTATTAAGATTATCTACATTAGGTACTTCGTAAAAAATAAAAGCATTTTCATTTGTAACAGAATATGGCCAGACTAATTTTTTTTACGTTAACTAGACAGTTAACGCCCCGGTTTGCGTATGGTATCATGTTTTACAAAAATAAAAAGCTTCACCAAAGTCAATTTCTACAATATAAATTCCATGCCGCCATGATAGTACTTACTAACTCCATACTGCCATGTCATAGGACTGGTATAGGTACTAGGTACTCCGACTAGTAAATAGTTATCTGTGGCATTACAGCACTAGTTCGTTATGGTAAAGTAAAAAGCACGCGTTTTTAATACACTGCATTATGAATCTAAAAGCGGTTCAATAAGAGCCACTTTACGAGCAAGTGTGTTGAAAATTAATATATCTACTTACGTCTATCGTATTTTGTAATGGATTTCCGCCAAGTCACGCCTGAATCAATTAATTATTGTAAAATGTATGTCTGTCTTCGATGCGATATATATTTACACTAAATATGAATATCGTTCAATTATAATGAATCAAATATTCAAAAGGTCTCAATAGCAAGCGTTGGGCCGGGTATCCTAACAAAAATATTACCATAAATAGATAAACAACGCTCGCACATAAAATGGGAGTGATATTTTTAAACGTTTTTAAAGCTTGCTTCATTGTTACATTCTATGCGTTTGTAAAAATATTGACCACTGGCATGCACGTTTGCTAACGATTGAAAAGTGTTGAAACTCGATATCCGATTTTTGTTAATCATATTTATCACAGAGATCGGTGTGGTAGTGTAGTAATGCCTACTTGAATAGACATATCTATAAAATATAGAATATATACAACAATCATAACATCTAGGTACTAATGTTAACAACGGTGTGGCATAAAATAATACATTTGAGTTTATCAAAGGGGCTTACTTTCGGGTAGGGGGAGTCCTCGGGCCGCCGACGAAACGTTGAAATTTTGACAAATTACGCTTGAGGATTACTCCGGGGGAATATGAAGAAAACCACGCATTCCCACAAATTACTGACTTGTGACAAATGCTCCCGCAGATGACCTGCAATTTATTCGGCTCGCTGAGAAATCTAGCTAATGTTGGGCCCGGGAAATAATAATACTGCAGTGGTAATGAAGAACGCGATACCCTGAAATGAAAGTAAAGGATATATTTTCGAGGTCTTGATTTTATTACCAACTTAATATAACATCGCGGATGTATTCCTCGAAGGATAAGAGTACACCCAGATTTCGTTATTTTGGCTTCGTTTTTAGCTCATGGCTAAGTAATAACAGCCGCACGGGTCGATCCATCGGGTTAAGTTACGCTTGCCGGGGTTGGTCCATGGTTACATACCGAGACTCCGACTCCGAGCTTCGGAAATCACGTTAAGCCGTTGATCCCGGCTTTCATTTTTCGATCTATGACAGTCGTTACGAGTCGTCAGAAGCCCAAAAGTTTGACAACCAGTCTTACCAAGGGGTATCGTATTACCCAGTTACTAGGTTGTGGAGGTCAGATAGGCAGTCGCTCCATGTAAAATACTGGTATTCAGCTGCATCCGGTTAGACTGGAAGCCGACCCCAACATGGTTGGGAAAAGGCTAGGCAGAATGATGATTTCGTTATTTTGGTTAAGTTCCATGTAGGAGGAGAACCTATTGTCATCAACCGGTCAAAAATCCAAACTCTAAGCTGCCACTAAAAAATTTTAAATGGAAAAAGTAATTAACATTTTGCTCAACCTGGGAATCAAACCAAGGACAGGCTCAACATTCGCGCTCGTGACCACTAGACCAACGATTTTAATAAACCTGATCAAAATTATCAAGATGAGTGAAAGTTTTGATTGCACTAGGTACTTGATCGGTTAGGTTCACATGTTCAGCGATACTACTACAGGCCCCAAATTAAGGTTCGTCCAGACTGGCGCGACGCGGCAGCGCAACGGGGCACCGCGGTAGAACAATTTCCGTGAAGTTTTCATTAGAAATTGTTCCACCAGAGTTGCGTCGCACTTGTCTGCGGTAGCCTTTATATTATGTATCTTTAGGCATACATTGTGGTTTTAGTGGCAGATCATCCTAAACCAATTGGGAGTGTGTTGGTACGTAATAAAGGAATTTTCCACATTATGATATTGTAAACATGCTTGGTTAATTTTATACTGATAACTTATACCTAAATAAAGTGTTAATGGGTTCTTCCATCTGGAATTTCTCAGTAGCAGCTCGTGGTCTGGATTTGTGCCCGGTTAATGGCAATAAGATCGCCCCCTATTACGTGGGCCTAAACATAACTGGCGAAATGTGGGTGTACTAAAGGTACTCCTCTGCCTAACCCTTTGGGGAATACAGGCGTGATGTAATGTTATGTTATACCTGCATAAACTTTTGGAATAGACAACGAACAGCTAAAATAAACTGTACCTAATATTTGTTCTTTTCGTACCGACCGGTCAGCAACAAAAGTTGATTAAAACACTTACTTTTAAATATCCTCGAAAATGACACGAAATGATTCGATGCATTGCTTTTCAGCATTTCATGTTATTTCATGCTAAGATTTAATATCAGATCGAATTTCTTATGATCGTTTTTCTCAATAATTAAGATTTAAAAATACTAAAGTGTTAATAGACTTTTGTTGCCGAGCGTACCAACAGAATCGTTTTTTTTGACTTTTGAAAAGAAAACCCATGGAAATAATCCGTCTTTAAATAAATAATTTTATTATTAGTCAGTGCCAAATAAATATACAGGAGGTTTGCAAGTGGTGAGATCGATATCCAGCAATAGACCGCTATGAACTGATAATGATCATGAAACAATTATTTTCATTCCGATGAAAAACTCATCCACTCTACAGGCACAACTGTGTAACATGAAATAATATTTATAGATAGATTAAACTCTGCGTATTGTATTCTAAAAATAAACTGCGTTGTTCATATTTCGTTATTCGATATTTATATGAGCGCTGTTTGCTTTCGCTGCTAGATAAAATTCAGCTATAATTATTATGTTTTCATATACATGGTGCTTGATTTTTTTTATTTTTTTTGCGAATTTTATTCTTTTTTGCGTATGTATATAAGAGATGAATGTGCTAGCTTCCTTTCGTGTAAAATCACGTAATGCTAAGCTAAGAAATCTTTGGTTTTATAGCGTAAAGAAAGAGCTTTTGCTATCTTAGATTTTTCTCGGATCTTGCGATCTTCGAGTGCTGTATTTTGAGCTATAAATTCTTCATCTACCCTCTATGTAACAGGCTACAGGGAAGATGAAGAATTTGTAAAGGATTGCTACAGGCTATGGGGCGGCCTAAAGGATTGGTTAAGGTGTTATGTTAGCAGAATTTTCCTAATATCTAGGTAGGTACTGCAGGATAAACTTACCAAGCTACGTATTTGCACCCTTAGTTATCAGATTTTATATCTCATTTTTTTCAGCGTATTATTGCAGAAAATAAATTTCAAGTATTATTAAAATTAAGAATTCTTGTTTAATGTTCATGATTATAATATTCTTATCTACCTAAATAGTATTCAATGTAAGTACCTACATAATATAATTATGTAGAAAGCGCTACAACAAAAATAATCTTTTGATATCAATACTGTACTGACTTATATTATTAATATTGCATTGCATTGAGGCACTAATTAGTGACTCACTGCCCCGGGTACCTTTCTCTACAAAGTAAATTACTTCAAACAAAATGAATTCAGTACTAAAATCTGTACCAGTTCTTATTAATACCAACTGTTACTGCAAAGCGACGACTTGTCAATGCTAGCGTTATGAAAAGGGAGTTTACTGCATTATCATCTAAAAAGGAGCGCAACCATTACATATCCCCGAAAGGAGATAAATATTTTATGTCATAATTCATCTGAGCTATAAAAAAGGGTGAGCGCAGACGGGCGCTCAGTTATGAAATGATTTTGTTTCGCCCGTCGGGAATAACTCGGTATCTACACTATGTACATGGGAATGTCGATCTTTCCTTTAATCTAGGAAATAAAAGTATTCCCCGGCTTCGTAAGAAAGTCGTGATTTGAACACCGACGTATTTTCTTCGTGCTAACGGATGTTTTATAAGGTTTTCGTTTTATGTGTTTCGCTTTGCTACTTTTTGTCTGCATTGCAGAACTGTCGCTTTGTTTTAAAGAAAATGGTAACCGCTTTTCGGATTGCTTAATTTTGTTGAGGTTATTTGCATGCACTTTAAGCCGAGCTTAAAGCTTGTTGCATATAGTATTTTTTAATAAGTTTTTGTGTGAATTTATTTAGCTACAAAGCTAAATGTAACCGTATTTTAGGCTAATCAGTAAAGTAAAATACTGAGAAAGAATATAAATACTCGGGACAAAGCTACAGAAGTGTTCTAAGTATATCCAATGTAAGTTATAAAGCGATTCAGCTTTCTTCCGACGCAATAGTCTAAACCCATTATCCAAACTTCCGTACGTGCTCCACATTTGAACTCACGAGAGTAAATAAATGACGTCTATAGACGAAAACAAAGACGCTCATAACGTAAGTAATTTTATGAATTTTCCATTAATTCAATAGTATAATTGGAAAAGTTTGACCGCAAAACGAGGGGTGGCCACAGGAAGAACTATAAAATTGCAGTTAACGGAAGCTGAACGACTTCTCAATACCATTATTCTGAAATACGATCGAATTGAGTGGCCTGGCCCTGCCCTTCGGAGACAATAATGGGACTAGGTCCCCGAGCTAAATTGCCTCGTGGTGATTGCTAATTTACTTATTACAAACGATCTTGTCTTTAATTAACCGTTCATTGGACTGAAGTTAAAGTAAGTATTGGACTTTATTGAGTTGAGAATGAATAGGTAGTTACTTTATTCTTTAGTCTGGAAGAAAAAGGTTATATTTTAGTAAAGTTGAGTTATGATAAATAGCAAAATGATGGAGGTAGGGATTTTTACAAGCTTTTATTTAACTTTCCTTGTTATTATTATTTGTTAGTTAGGATGTTAAGTCAAATCATACAAGCTGAATTAAAACCACTTCCTCAATTTTACATGTTGGTTCAGTTTGGAAGATAATGTATTTTTGTAATGCAGGATTGTCTTCAGATGAAGGAACTCCTTAACCGTCGACAGTACAGACAAGAAATTTTATATGCGTGTTAAATTATGATAGTCCATTTCGAAAGTCCAACATGACCTGGCGCTGCGCTGCTGCAAACCAGGATTGGCTCTGGACGAGGAAACTCCTCAGCGGTCAACAGTAGTTACACATATACGCATTCAATTATGATAGCCCGTTCTAAAATCCACCATGGCCTAGATGGATTGCTCCAAACGAGGGAACTCCTAAACGGTCAACAGACTGAACGCAGACACAACAATTTTATATATGCATTCATACACCATGTATGTCCTGTCTGCTGACCCAGGATTGGCTCATACGAGAGATCTCCTCAGCGGTCAACAGCACAGGCACGGAATTTTGTAAATTATGATAGTTATTATTCGTAATAATAATATGTTTATTCATATAACAACCTATTTCTCTCTTAAAATACCTACTTAAAAATAAGAATACACTTATTAATATACAGAAAATCGCGCACAACATCAACTTTGCGCTCGTAATTCAAAATTGTTGGTCGAGTTGATTTATCTTCTAATTGAAACAGACCGCGACCACTGTCACTAATACACTTTTACAAGACTTTGGCAACAAAGAAGTCACAATACACAGCAACTTAGACACGACTTTTACTTAACATTTGTTTAAGTAACGGTCCATTTAAAGTTATTACTTAAACAAAGAGCATGCGTAAGAGAACAACAAAGACATGGAGACGCTAAAGTAAAGTATCTATTTGTTTTTATTAAAATAAAATAGTGTCATTAGGCTTCTTTTGTGTTTGAAGTTGATAATAATTAATATGAAACTAAAAGGCAATTTGCATTGGGTACTTAAGGATAAGAGCTTTTTTAAGCATTTTGAACCTTATTTAGATTAGAAATGGATACTTAGACTGAAATAAATTTATGGGCATCTTTTTATTTACCTACATTAAGTCGCGATGGCGCGACGTGACTTTAAAAATAGAAAACTTCACGGCAGAAAAATTATCGGTGTCGTATCGCAACAGTCTGCACGAGGCAAAAATGCATAAGTACCTACCTACGTAATTACGATACCAGCCTAATTACATATTGCAGGGCAAAGCGTCTTCTCATACAGAGAAGGCCCGAGCATTGACCACCACTCCTGCGCAAGACGGGTTGGCGATTTCAGACTTATATTCAATATAGCCGATGTGAGTAATATCCAAGATAAACTCAGAAAGCAAATATGAATTGAAAAAGTCACATTGGTACGTGCCCGGTGAGGCCATAACCACTAGGCCATCACAGCATTAACCTAGTTAATAAACATTGATTTATTTATAAATGTTTTGTGTGAAAACGACACTACAATAATGGACACACACACACAATAGTACCTACAACTGAAATGCTGAATAAAATATCTCGCGTGGTTAAGTAATGTGTGTGAAAAACTCCTGTGTTCTGACATTCAAAGTCAATGTAAATAATGCAATACGTATTAATATCGGTATTCATGCAATTGTTTCGTGAAAGGAAGCTAAAGTTAGTTTGTGGCTGTACAGTGTACAGACCACAGCTCTGCTTTTGTTTGGCAATTGTTGTGTGTTAGTTCTAATGGATGAATCGATTGTGTGTTTTTGTCAATCTGATTACTCTGTTGTCTAACTTTAAAGGTTTGAAATAAACGTTGATAGTTTACCCGTTACTGATAAGTAAAAGAAAGCAACAATATAATAAATGATAAGTACCTACTAACAGCTAGAAATCGTTATGAAAGAGAGTTCTTTATTGATTCTAGAAGATTATTGCACAATGCACATAATTATATTATTTTCATGCTAAGTACCAAAGTAGCTAGAGTTATACTGCAATTATTAAGACCGCTAAAGAGTTTTTATTTTATTTTTCATGCGTTTTTGCCTTCGCCGTATGAAAATAAGATTGACGAAACTTTATGCCTTTAATATTGATTTAATTAAGATAAACAGCGCACCCTTCCCAATAAAGAAGACGTTATTCTCTGCATCTGCAGTTTTTGTAATAAATCGCTCTTAACGGTTCAATTTAATGGAAGCTCGACAGGATTCTCTTCGCCGTAAATCTGTGTCGGCGAGGCTCGGAGACCGCACCGGGTCTTTTGTCACTTGTCCACAAGCGTCTTCTACTTCGTCGCCTCACTGAGAACAGGGAATTCAGTAGTAGTAGTCTTACTTCTTGTAAGATGTCGTTAACTTTACTCGGGTTCTTGAAAAAAAGATCTAATGTCATCAGGGAAGATTCAAGGAACACTGTGTGACTATAGCAACACATACAGTTTTGTGGAAGTTGGCATGAGATTTTTAATTTTCATAAAAATAGTAGGTTAGTATGTAGCAAAGACTTTTCATACTTGTGATTGAAGCTACTATTACATCAGATTTTGAACAATTTTGACTTAGATCCACTGCAATCCTAACCATTCGAGCTGTAAAATTAAAGTATGCTGAAAACTGAAATAAATCATTAAAAATAAGGTTTGATGTTTGATCCGTAACTAGCGAGCTACGTGACAACAAAACAACGAAAAGAAGATCGGTAATGAACTTGCATTTCTGTGGTTCCACAATCCATGCAATCGTAATCTCCCATCCCAAAGTTTCCAGCATTCGGTTTCAAGCTCTACCGATTTACATAGTATTGGAATACTTAGACTTCTTGGCTGAACTGTGAGCATAAAAACTAGTTTCTCCGCCAAACTTAGACTACTGTTACCGAATGCTTTATGTAAAGACAATGCGGCGTACAAAATGTTCGTTAATCACTGTGAATAGCGATCGAAGTTCCTTAATACAGCATGGACTGGATTTAGTACGAATTTATTGTTTATTCAAATCTCTAAGCTTTTAAGCCCATTATTGCCTAAAAGTAGAGCCTTTGAAAAATTAAGACAATTAGGATTAAGTTGTAAGTGAAAAGTGGTTTTATTTCTTTGGAATTGCGTTTAAGGTTGTATTATTCTACAAATAATTTTCGTTATTTGAATGTAATGGCATTCCATTAGATTCTAAAGCCGACTCGAAATGTGATTTGTGGTTTTCACGTGTCACGTATAACTTGGACACAAGGTCTCGGTACAGAGTGTTTCAATTCCGAACATATTCTCTCACGGTCGGTGTTTTACGGGTTGAATCATTAAACAAATTGACAATCAATTTAAATTATTCGTATCTACCTATAATCAAATGACAACTGTCATTCTTTGACAGTTTTATGAAAAGCTGTATCATGGAAAATTTACGTAAATGTCCTTAAACATCGTCGTAACATGTTGTTGTCTACATCTCTTTTTTATGTACTTTCCTATCGCAGGTATGCTGGAAAATATTTCTTTAGAAATAAGCATTGCCTTTGTACGTATTTTTCTGTACCTTTCTTGTTGTCTGTTTATAAGTGTGTGCATAAATGGTTAAATAAATAAATAAACATTTGGTCATTTCCCTGACTGAACATTGTGAGGAAACAGGCATGTCCTAAAACTAAACATTCTAAAACATGTAACATCCACCAACCCGCGCTGACCCCGCGTGGTGGATTACGGCCCACTCCCTCTCACAGAAGGAGGAGGCCTGTGTCCCAGAAGTGGGAAAATTATGCTATACCTATAGGACTGACAAGTAATAAAACATCACGCCTTGTTTCCACGAAGGGTTAGGCAGAGGTGTACCCAAGTACACCCACATTTCGCCAGTTATGTTTAAGTCCCATGTAATAGGAGGCGAGCCTATTTCCATGAACCTGTCACAAATTCAGACTCCGGGCTGCTACTGAGAAATTTCTAATGGAAATACCCATATCACTTTGCCCGACCTGGGAATCGAACCCAGGACCTCAGGCATCACTAGACCAACGAAGCAGACAACTTATTCCATATTAGTACAATTCAAGAATACTACTTAATCACTACAGACTAGGATTATAATAAATTATAACAAAATGAGATCCATTTATGTCGTGGACGGATATGATGCTGTACTACTATGATAATGATAACAAACTAGAAAACTAATTACCTAGGGGATTGAATAACCTTCATCTACCCTATTAGTCTATAATTTAGAACAATATCTTGTAACCTGTCATGAATAGGCTCAACTATAATGACAAGGTATCTCATAATTTAGTTTCTATTCTAAAATAACAAGAACTTTATCTGAAGGGTCTTTCTTCATTGGACATGATAATTCTAGTGAACAAGGAATTTGATAGGACTAAGTTTATCTCAATAGATTCGTTTTTGCCGAGTGTTGTTCTTTAATGTAAATTCAGGGAAAGTAGTTCTTTGTCAAATTGACTACCAATTTAAAGGACAACTCCTTAAATTCCAATCACAATTATAATGACATTCTTTGGCATTTCCGTATTAGTACCACCTTAATTTGAAGCAAGAACAAACTTAACATTACCTATAGTTGAAAAATATGTTCTTCCAAACATTCCCACTGCAAATGTAAGTTTGTACGCACAATATTGAGAGATTTACCGTTTTATTTTAACTTCATATAGGTTTTCCTGTAATCAATGAGTAAAGAACCACTTTCTGTATTTTTTTCAAAATTTTAGCTACAGTAGTTTCAGAGTTTTTAGTCATGAAATCATGACATTTGAGGATTATTCTAACTTAAGGAGTTGTATTGCTGATTGATGTTTGATGATTGATTGTTATGATTAATGATTATAATTCTGTAAAGCTATATTTTGTACGGTCGCGAATCATATTTTAATAGAATAGAATAGAATAGATCATATTTTATTTGTCCGAAACATCAGTATGCACACACAAAGCATGCAAGATGTTAAGTACATTGGAGAAAGGATCACAGTCATGTTTTACCTTAAAGGCGTACAAATATGTATTATAATAACATTTGATCAGTTATTTAATTTATTATAACTATTGATTATTACTAAACTAACTGAAATTAATTTGTGAAACATTACAGTAAATTAAAACATATAATTTAGGTACAGCATCAACATATAACCTGACATTGACCTGCAAATTCAAAAAAACGTAACAAAATTTGAATTTCGCGGGCTACCTTGGAGCATACAATTAATCAAAATTAGTTTATTTACGTTACACGTCCGTGTTTGGATCTCGGAAAT
Source organism: Eupsilia transversa (assembly GCA_914767815.1). NCBI lineage: Eukaryota > Metazoa > Arthropoda > Insecta > Lepidoptera > Noctuidae > Eupsilia > Eupsilia transversa. The sequence goes on from OU611880.1 coordinate 9,784,097, forward strand.
TCATGTACTAAATTTCAACTAAATTGGTCCAGTAGATTCGGAGCAAATTGGCTGTACCAGACGGACAGACAGACAGAAACACTAGTGATCCTATAGGGGTTCCGTATTTTCCTTTTGAGGTACGGAACCCTAAAAATAACTTCGGTAAGGTGAACTTAATACATTTTTTTCTTTAGAAGGGTTGCCTTTCAGACTAACTAGACTGCGAATCGACCTCTTATTAATAACCAAATTAAAGGATATCTAATATCGAATATATCTCCATACATAGAAAACCTATGGCTAGACTAGCTATCTAGCTATTTCGGATTCCCAACCACCCCCTAGACACTGCCCTAGACATATCTTATGAAAACACGACGTCACTAAGTACCTAATTAAACCTAATTGCTACCCATCCACGAACGGGCCTAGCTTAACTTTTAGACCAATCCTTGAAACTTTCATTAAATTCACGAGTCCATCTAGTTAGCTACACAAACATTTCAAATACCTACTTTTGCTAAGTCTGCTGAAATATGTTCATATTACCTTCAATGAGTTTTTGAAATGAAAATGCTCAATGTAACCAGAAGTGAGGTCCATACGTTTCAGATTAAAGTGGTCTCAGTAACGAATAGTATTATAGAGATCAAAGGGCGGACTGCTTTGCTCCGTACTGGAACCTATATATACCGCGGTACAGTAGGTATAGGTAACTATGTAAGTGTTTGCAAGACGTTTTAGTGCCGGCGCCCACTGGGGGCACGGCACGGCAAGGAATGTTTATGCGACGAATAGAAATATAACTTAGGGCGGATGTGACCAGACAAGAATAAATATCCGCGGAATAAGTCTTCTCTTCCGAATAAATTTTGAATTTTTGACAGTTTCTCCATACGAAAACTGTCAGAAGCAAATCTTATTCCGCGGATAAAATTTATTCCAGTTTGGTCGAATCCGCTCTTAAAATCGAATAACAATAAAATTAGAATTTCAACGACAACAATGCCGCGGTATCCTCAAGCATGCCGCGACGTGGCGACGTCCTCAGGCATCATCATTGAAATATATAATAAAGTGAAGCAAGTGTAAGTAAGTGAATGTTTTGGTAACTCAAATATAAAACGCTCAATTTATTGCTCAAATTACTTATTCAAGTACATGTCTTTACTCCAAGATTCATCTTTTCCCTCGGCACACACTAATGATCCCACAGAAATGTAACTAAAAATATAAAATTCTTTTACAAACTCAGCGAATATTATACTTGGACGTAAGGATGTGTAATCTGAGACCCGCAATTTGCACTTAAATTACAATTTTTCGGGTATATGAGTTTCTATACGAGCGGGGGCAAAAATACGAGCGAAGTTGAGAAAGGATAAATACTTTTTTAGAGCTTTTCTGATTACAGTAGCGTCAAAGTAGTTTTTTAGATTTATTCGAAATAATCTTTTCTGTTTTAAAAGATCTTTTTGAAAGAATATTACTTAGTTTTATGGTTGATATTAAAGAAAGTATTATTTATAATTTGGTTGCTGGTAAGGTACCTTGAGAACGGACGTTTTTCCATTTAAACTTGTGCTCAATTGTAAAAGTATTGGCATTTTTGCGATGCAACATTTGGGAGAAATGAATTACTTTATTATTACAATGCTCGATAGAATCACATGAGTAAAGAAATGGAATAGAGACAAAGCTTCGTACAATCGCGCTATGATAGGTAAAGCATCACACGCTCAGTGCTGCGCGTACGCGTCGCGCATCATATTTTGTTTACGTTTCACGTTTTAATTTAATAGCATATGAGTAAAGAATAATAGTGTTTCAATACCTATAAAAAAAAAGTTATGGAATAATAGGGAATAAACACATACGATTTTTTCAATGACTGAATTAGATTATTACTTTTGATTTATGGTAGACAAATACCTGATACCTTATCATCATTCTCCTGCCCTTATCCCAATTTATTTGTGGTCAGCGCAACATGTCTTTTTCTTCCATACTTCTCTATTAGTCGTCATCTCGGTATTCACCCCCTTTCTAGCCATATCATCTTTCACACAGTCCATCCATCGTTTCTTTGAGATACCTCATACCTCAACATCCAAATAAAACTCAACACGATGGTGGAAAAAGTTTTGGTTTTTAGCAAGTGGCACAGAATAAGTAACCTATCCTATCTTGTAAACGGTATGTTCAAAAACAAAAATAGTCGTTATTTGAGAACATTTTTTTTACAATGAATGCCAGTTGATTGGTGTTTATGATTTGAAATACGTAACACCTACCGTCCCATAAGTGATTGAATAATTATGTTTATAAATTGAAACACGTAAGCTGATAAATGTTCTGTTAATTTAGTTTTATCCTCCAGTACCAACCCTACCAAAATAGGTATATATAGTAATTTTACACGCTCTTTAGAAGCTTTCTGTTTCTTTACTGTATAGAGGTATGAGGAAGAGACTGTAAAGTTCACTCATGCCCCATACAAAGAGAGAAGAGAGGATCCTCCGACCAGACGGGTGTCGTGTCTGGTGCGCTACTGCCCGACGATTGCTGTCGGGACGCGCGGGAAACATACTTGCGCGATGCAGGATTTTGTGTGACGTCGTTTTAATGCGTGTTTAGAATATGGCGATGTAGATGTCTCCACAACTCTGTACTAGAGTAGTCTAAAGCTGTAATTTACGGTTTGCAGCATTTTACTATTTATATTTTATCTTAGTTGTATAAAAACATTGTTTTAAGTTAGCGTTTTTTTTTTCAATGTCAACACATATATGGTTGCGTCGCTGATTATTACTAATTTTTATAAATAAACATTACTTGAATATTTTCAGTACGGCCTTTTCATAATGCAATTTTTCGATTCATACTTAAAAATGACAGAATTAATCTGTAGCCCTTTCATTTCGATAACCCTTAATAAAAAACAACATTGAAAAAGCAATTATAAAAGATCGCTTTTGACGTTCAAAGTCACAATAATCATCAGCTGTTGGCAACCCTAACCACAAGGCACGCGCGAAATTCGTTAATCAGTGCCGCCGAAACCAACCGAATGCCAATCAGAGCGCGCCCTCAATGCCGCTTGTCCGCACTGTCGTTTTTCCCCAACATCCCCTTTTGTAAAGCGCGCGTTGCCAACCCTACACACTCTGAGGCCCGCTATACAGGATGAGTGGTATTTTATTTGGGCAATATTAGCTATCTCAGTTTTGCAGAAGGGTTATTGTCATGGATTTTTAGTGGATGAACGTTTTGGTATAGTGTACGCATCATCTTTTTTTTTTAAAGTCAACTGCATGCTTTCCTTACATGAAAATAACACGCTTTTTCTCTTCTTTCTTGTTATTTGGAAATATTTATTATATTTATAGTTTTATAATAATATATTATATTTATAGTTTTAATAGCTATCTAAATATATTTTATTTTAAATAAATATTTATTTCTGCGGGGCTTGTGGCTAAGTAATAACTTCCACACGGGTCGATCGATTAGGTTAAGCTATGCTTGCCGCGGTTGGTCTGTGGATGGGTCTTTGAGAGTTCTTTCAGAAGCCCGAAAGTCTGACAACCAGTACCAAGGGGTATCGTGTTGCCCAGTGACTGGGTTGTGGAGGTCAAATAGGCAGTCGCTCGATGTAAAATACTGGTAGTCAGCTCCATCCGGTTAGACTGGTAGCCGACGTTACCCCAACATAGTTGAGGAAAAGGCTAGGCAAATGAAATCAATATGTATTCCTCAATCTTCGTTTGTGCACCTAACTGACAGTAGCTGTACTATTTGCAACCACGACAATGTCTGGACGCGCACGCACACCGTGGGATTGCATGAATGATTCGTTTACGTCCGTACAGCTGGTCGTACACGCACGCCGGTTGCGAGTACTACGCACCCGACCTTTCTGATGAACAACACCAAGGTCACTACATGTCCAGATAGGTACCTACCTACATATAGTATCTACGTATCTAAATTACGTAGGTAATATGAAGGTACATACATATGGAATATAGTACAGCTTATGATAAGAATTACTAAGCCAGGACAAAGCATTCCGACTATCTGAACCACAAACTACGAATATCTAAGCGGCAGAATGGGCAGAATTACAATTTAACTAAACAATGTAAACATAAAAGGATGTCGTCATGTCCTTTAACTTTTGAATGTGTGTATATATAAAGGGACAGTTTTGTTTGTTGTTGCCATAAATTCAGACATAAATAGTTCACAAAAAAAACTAATCTTGCAAAATAAATAACACAACGCCTTTCTGCCATAAGTCGAGGAATGATTATCCGATTTTCGTTATTATTCGATTTTGTTTGCATCCTTTGGTCTAGTGGTTGCATGCGCTAATGCTTAGCATGAGGTCCTGGGTTCGATTCACGTTCAGGTCGTAGAAAGTGGTATTGGGTTTTTCCATCAAGAAAGTTTAAGAAAGATAAAGTACGTAAATAAAAATAGTCTTGAAAATAATATGTTTTGTTTTTTTAATAATATTCATCTAAAATAGACTACAACGATGGAAAATTATATAAAAATTATGACACAATCCAAGATTGGTGTTACAAAATAAACAAAAAAAAGTTGAACAGCCGTCAAAAATAAATTTTATTAGGTACTTGAATTATAATCGCCGCAATAGCATTTGATTGGTTATCTCAAATAATGCGAGTTTACAACAATAATGATGTAACTCTTAAGTTATTAAATTTATCCAATATTCGAACACATTATTGTTTAAATATTTTATGATAAAGCGAAAGCAAGTTGAAAAATACAGAAATCCAATTACGAATAATTTCACTTTAATATTTGATTGAACATAAGTAGTCAATCTGGATGCTTCTCACATTATTTTTGAATGATTGCACATTAGCGAGTCTCCTAGGAATTAATTCTCGTGGAATTTGTAGGTTGAACAATGTTCGCTAGATGCAAAAAAGTAAACAAAACTGATAATTATTCATTTAAAATTGAGTACCTATACGTTTAGGGGTATGAGGAACAGGGTGTAAGGTTCACTCATCCTCTATGGAAAAGGGGATTCTCGGGTGTCGTTTCTGGCGGGCAACTGCCCAACGATTGATGTTGGGAATCTTATATACCTATTTTGATCGCGCGGTAAACTCTAATTGCGCGATGTAGGATTTGTGTGACGTCAGGTCTTTGATACGTAGTTCGTATGTGGCGTTGTAGATGCCGCCACATCAGCATTTAACAGCTTTTTTACAGAAGCCGAGTGTAGGAGACAAAAAAATCGAGAGTATGATCCTAATGTACTATAATATAAACAACTTATCACCTTAATGAGCGAAAAGAGAGAGAAAATGACCATTACGATCCTAGTATACTGTACTAAAACCACCTAGATGAGCGGAGTGCCTACACATTATAATTTTATTGGCCGATTTAGACCAACTTCACTTCGATGGACAGGAAACCTAAATGACTAGTACGCAGGCTAAAGTAAACACTTTATGAACGTCAACGAGAAAACCTTTACGGTTTACTAAGTGGGGGAGAAACGGGCGCAATGAACTCCCCAGCACAGGCAATCCTATGGTAAGTTTTGGTATAAATAATTTACCCGTTTTTTGATTATTTTGTCCGTTCGTACTTCAATGTTATATTATTATTAATATTGATAAAATAGTACTTGACTGGAGGGTTAGTAACGTTAACTTCAAGATTTAAAGTGGAATATTCCGTAATCAAAAGATCTCAGAATAATAATCAACTTTGTTTGCTCAACTTGTTAACGAGCTTGAAAATGTTCTAAATGATAAAATATTGATCACACTTTCAGTTTCAAGAACATTTTCCTGTCCAAGCGTTTCTGATAAATGCTAATCTCTATAAGTGAACAAGGACTCTTTTGTGACCACTTTCAATAAATTATCGGAAAAATACGATCATAAAACAAAAGAGTAGTAAAACAGTATCTAATGGAGCGGGGTTTAATCCTATTGGGGCTGTTCGAGATATGGCCGCGACGAATAATGGATTGGCCGATCTCCGGCAAAAATGGTGAAACTTCAATACGTAATATTTGTTGCCATACTGGTCGGGAATAAAAGAAAAACAGGTCTGACTTTTTATTGGGTATTAGGTTTTTACGACTTGTATTGTAGTGCTTAGATACCTAATTTGTTTAGTTATGTCATGAATTATCCTGAACGTAATATCTCTTTTCATGGGCCCAATCCCCAAGAGTGATATTCAATGTTTGCCAAAAAGAGAACAGAGATAAATGTCTTTTGCGGTTAAACGACATCAGGTCATCGGTTTATGTCCTCTAGCGGGCGTCATATTCAATTTAATCTAACGTCACAACTTGTAACCAGTGGACTATCAAGACGCTTCCAACGATACCTCATTTGTCACAATATGATGAGCAGTTTAGAAGTTATGAGGGAACAGATGAACACACGTACTTACATGCCGGTCAAAATCATAACCCTCCTTTTTGTTTCGCCGTAGTCGGGTTAAAAAGCAAGCGTGATGTAGGAACAATGCTTTATTTCTAGGAAAAAACGACCGTAAGCTTTATAGCATCAACTGGTTTAGTGCTAAATGTGTCAATATGAACACTATACGGGGCATCCTAACTCTGCCTGCACACGTTAACTGGTCAAACAAAGCCAATGAGTTATGTCTGACCAACTCCTTTAAACCACCCAATTGCTTTGCTGGGACACTGGTAAATCCAGGACAGATAATTCTAGATTGACAATGTCCTTTGTTGGTAAAAGTACTAAATTTTTTACATTCAAGTTGTATCTTGACAGAAATGGTTCAGTATTTGATCGAAAAATGGCACAACGCGTTTAAGAATAAGTTTGGCGACTACCCCGCTCTCAGGAGCTGTACTTCCTAATTAATCTCGGGAGTAGCGGGTCAAATGGATTGGATTATAAAGTCATATTGTTAATATTAGGTACATGTAAAGATTAAAGTTTCAACAGCATGTCTAGGGTAATAATTTGACAGTGACAACCCAGTGCCAGTTACAGCCCATTCACACGTATCACACCCACACCACATCCTAGCGACAAAATGTGGGCAAGCTGTGGTTACGAGGGAAAAGTGTTGCTGCAACTTTTTGAAGTTGCGTTAGGGTTGCGTTGGCGATAGTAGTTGCGATGTGGTTATGTTGTGGCTATTGTTTGCAGACTGATCGACTCTGCCTGTGACAGTGTCGTCGCGTTGTGGTTCCCCTGTGGCTGCGACGTCACCTTGACGTGCTCGGTATCGCCCACACGTTTGATTTGACGGCAAAAATAATGTGGTTCGTGTGAATAGACTATTCATTGCCATACAAATAAGCACTCGTCCATGTGGTTTCGTTGTTGTGTCTTAGTAGATGTGGTGTGGTCGTGATCGTACTTGATCGAGCCCTAAGGTCACGCTGGCGATTCAATCGTTAAAGCGCCGTCTCTGTCACTCTGGTCTCTATGTGACAGTCTCTTTCTAAAGCTCCTTGTGTCATTTACGCACGAATATTGTATATTTTTCCTAACTTGTACAGGGATAGTAAATCGAGTGTCTGGAATATAAAACATTATGGTGTATGTCATGTTTGATGTTACCGCATGAATATAGTGACGGGAAACGGTGGCCATGCATCTACGCACTTCGAGGAAACTGTTGTTTGTCTAATTCTCACCGTTGACCAAGTACGTATGACGAAGTGCTTTAAAACTTGATTTATAGATATTTGCTGTAGACAGTGTGCATACCAGAGTCAAAGAGTTTTGTCTTGTGACGTCAAAACAGTTTTTCGGAACGTAGGTTACATAGATTTTTGAGAACTTTATAGATAACTATTTTTTTTTTGAAATTATAGATTTTGAATCGGGACTGTGCACTGAAAAATATGTGCTTTTACCGGGTTCCATTATTGTTAGATACTTCGAAAAAAACATGGTTATCCATAAGTTATTTTATATTGAGAAAAACTGCAGAATATGACTTCAATTTTCCACAATGAAACTAAAAAGTGTGTGACACACAGTATACAAATATTTTGTCGGCAAACAATGTTTTTTTATGGACATCATGGTAGCGATATGGACAATGTCACAGTTTGCCGGGGACGGCTCCATTTCAGATAAGGAGGCCGGGAATAGAAGTAATATCGATATAGTAAGCCGAAAGCCGGGCAAATATTTCCGAGGATGTGTTGATGGTTATGTGTGCAAACAATTTTAGTTCCGCACATAGTAACATGGTAAATAATATATTATTTGAACTGTATCTTTGTAAGTTTTCAATAAGGGACAGAATTTTCAAATACTTAACACAGTCCCTGAAATAGTTAACACGGTCTTTTAACAACCAAAACTAACAAGCCAATTGCTTGGTTAGTTTTGGTAACTATTTTATTGATAAAAATAAACAACTTTCTAACCTTAATATCAGTAAACAGAACTTTAAAAATCATTAGCAAACTCTGTAATCGACATACAGACAAAATTCCATTTAGGTAACAGCTTAAACTAAGCGACAAAAAGCACACTTTATAAAGGAATTTCTATATCATAAAGTTAGTTGGAGTGTTACAGTAGCACTAATACTCGTATTTAAGTTTCAAATGTTGAAAACTTTCGGTCGCGGAAAACAGTTCCGCAAATTGCATGTAATTTCGCGCGGTTCCCTGAAAAGGAATTCACTAATGGCCGTGCGGAATCCCTCTATATAAGTACAACACTCAAAACAAGCAATTGCAATCAACTGAATGGCATTATTTTATAAAATAGGGAAAGCGTTGAAATATGCGTCCTTTTAATGCTTCGAAAATAAACTGTTTTTGTGGACCGGTACATTTTTGTACCTTTTGACGGATGAGTAAATTGTAATCTATATAAATAAAAATGAAATGCTGTTTGTTGGTAAGCGCAGAACTTGGGAACGAAAGAACCGATTTGATTATTTTTTTGTATTAAAATGTCGTTGAATAAGGTTTTCAGGTAAAAAAATATTGGAAAAGTGGTCTGGAAAATTGGAAAATTCGGAAAAAACTGAAAGTGCTTTTTGTTATGGGAATTGAAATTTGGACAACGTCTGTCGGTTCAGTATATTTAATAAAGTAGGCTTCTGGTGTTGCTGTCGCGGCTTTAGATCTGCCGCGAGCAGAACATTCTGTTTTGCGTCACGATGTATTCCTGTGAAGCATTCTGCTTTCGACTATTTATGTTTAGACGTAGGTAAGAGTAAAGCAGAAGCAGTTTTTAAAATGATTGTTATATTTTGGAAAAAAAAAAAAACAAAAGGACGAATGAAATCGACAAGACAGTCTTCTCACTTTGCCACACTAAAACCTAATTATTTATGGACAGAAAAGTCGCCTATAAATTTTTAATCCACGAAACGGTGCAGTTTGCTCACTTGGTAATGTATGTCAGTGAAAGAATAATATAGGATGCAACTACTCTTTATCGCTGAGCGAAAGTTTGAAGTCAAGCGGAGGAACTAGTTACCAACTCGGTCGTAGCAACTAACTAGAGTTACTAGTAACATGTCACTAAGTATCTTCATGGTTAAGCAGGAACAATTAATCAGGCGTCGAACGTTCGCTAGTGTTTGGTACTTGATGTAAATGTGGGGAGTTTTGTTATGAAATAGTTCGGTGGTTCGTAGTCTTTAGGCATATTAAATGTGAAGTTGATTATCGGTCTAAGTTTTAAAATAGAGCTGTAATTATGGTCATGAATCGCCATAAGCACTTTGCTTGGGAGATGAAGTTCAGATTACAGTAACTTTTTCAAAATATCCAAAGAATTGTCCATTCCCTGCTCTTGTGTTAGCACGTTAAACAGCAAAAATTGTAGTGAGGACAAATCACCCGAGGAGGGTTTTTTTAAAGACCTACCTTTGATTTTATAAAAAAATATTTATCAATTTAATAATAATAATAAATGAATATTATTTAAGGGAAATCAAATACGATTATAAGTTGCCTAATATTCGATTTTCAAATAGTGGTTATTGATATTGATACTACAATAATACAATACTGATACACAAATTAACCGTAATGAAATACAAAATTAGAACACCACAGATTATTCCAATGTTTTTACTGTAAGCGATGGGTGACTTTACAGTTTACTAATTTTACTCGCTCTCGTAGCCTGTGCTACGGCGTAACCCAAACACTGCTACGATCGCATGGACTCCCACTCATTTTAAAATTTTAGGACACTCTATAAGCTTTAAATATCCAAGTAAGTCAATTTATTTTTTGTAAATTAAAATATTTTGAAGGAGAGAACCATAGTCACTCATGAGGATATAACCATAGTCACTAACAGAGACACTATTGAATCGAGTAAAACAATATTACGCTTTATCGGCAAGGTTATTGTGATGAACACCAGACAAACGAATATACGATGGATAAATTTAAAAAATAAATTAAAAAACTGCTCTTCAAATGCGTTATTCTAGCGCTTGGTTCGTTTCCTTTAGCATGTACTATAGTATACTGTAGTATATTTATAAATTTTGATTAGCTAGGCTGCCAGTAATGTTGTTTTTTTTCGTATGGTTTAAATTCTGTTAAATCATGTGTAAAGCTGGGTTTAACAGTTACGTTGCAAAAGAGCGTGCGTTTCAATGCGTATTACTCGTTAATATTGCAAAACGTGCCAAGTTTTAATAAAACGCGGTTTTGGAAAACGCAAAATCATTTGGGCTAGCATTGAAAATGGCTGTAAATATAGACAAAGCGGAACTGGTAAACGCACGTAAGTAAACAACCCAACCCAATAACAGCAACTTCAGTAAAATCACAGAAACTGACGTAAAACACAATCAAACCTTCTAAATCTCGAAGTTCTTGATTTGTGTTTTCTTAACTGTCCCACAGGCCACAGTATCGATGTGATATCGTGACGAACATTCAAAGAGCTCATTAGTCCTAAAACAACGTTAACTTACGACTTGTTTGAACATGGCCAAATCAGTGACGTTTTGAGGAATGTGGGTCGTGAATCTGAAGTAGGTACCCACATTAGAAGTACAGACATTTTAAACTTTTGGGGCGTGTTATTGTTTATTCAGGGACATCACTAGCAGCCGCCATGTTTGATGTTTGTTAAAGTTTGTCATATTTTGCTAGTGATGGAGCATGTATCATAGTCGTTAGGTTGTTGGAGAGGAAAATTTCGAGGAAAATATCAAAGAAAATTAGATAAAGCACCCAGTGGCGGTGTAGGGTGGATTGGCACCACGCGCGGTTTTATACTTAAAATAAAACACCAATACTAAACATGGTCACGAGACTTTAATTTACTAAAAACTTCGATAACACTTAAAATTGACGTCCCTGTCTCATTCAATCGATAAAATCGAAAGATTGGTTAGTCGCGCTTTGCTGATTGTGGATGTAAGTAACATTTTATTAATTTGGATTTTTATTAAGGCTCGATGCCTTATGCGGTGAGACTGCGGGGCGCAGCAAATTTTTATTAAAAACCCGGAAATAAATAATGATGTGAACTCTTGTATCCTCGTTATTTAAAACTGTGTAACATTTTCAACATTATTTGCTACCAGATAAAATTATATCTGACCGGAACGAATTTCTTTTTCTCACATTTTAGATTCGTAAACATGACCTGAACAATAATTCAGGTTATCATTTTTGGGTCAGCCTAAAAATATGAGTGAACAAAAAACACAATGAATAATGTACAGCATAATTTTATAAGTGAAATTTCACTTTGATGTGACGTTACTGTATTAACAAAGCCAAGGGAAATGTAGGGAAAACCTTTATACCATATAATTTTCATACATCGCTGCTTTTGATAATATTATCGTAGGGCTCATATTTTCCATGTTTGATACCGATGAAACCTCATCTGGAAGTAAGATGAATGTTCCACATGTTATCAATTTCTTCACGAGAGCGTTCTTTGGAATTAAAATAATATACTAGCTTTTTCCATGCAGTTTTGTTCGCAGCGTTATGATTCAATAATGTATCATAAAGGATCCTGCAGACGAGCGCGACGTTATTTTGCGATGCCAACAATTTCTCAGAAAACTTCACGGAAATTGTTCTACCGATGTCGCGTCACGCCGTCACGTCGCACCTGTCTGCAGGAGCCTTAAGATATTCGCAGCCATTCATTATTATTTGTTTGTATCAGATTTTAATACAATTAAACTTCAAATTATGAGTTTTTCCATTCATTATGTACTTTCTTAGTTTAATATGTACGTTACAGATATCGGTGAACGAAAAGATTGTGACGAAACCTGGACTTATCGTTATTATAAGTCCGAAATCGGAAATTCCCCTCGTCTTGAGCACGCGTGATCAATGCTCATGCATGTGGTGTTTATTTGGCATTTAATGCTGAAATGCACCTTTTTGGCGCAGCCGTGAGGCACACACTATTGTTGTTAAACATTATTTTCACTATTTTGTATTTGTGTTTCACGAACTGTGTCCAAATAAACGTTATTCTTTCATGCCTTCTCTGTATGAGAAGATGTCTTTGCCCTGCAGTGGAACAATAATAGGCTGGTAGGTATTATTATTCCTATTATACACTAGTTGCCACCCGCGGTTTACCCATATAAGTCTCGATCCCTTGGGAATGTCGGATTATGTCCTAACCTAGGTCATGGGTTCAGGGGTATGAGGAACAGGGTGTAAAGTTCACTCATCCTCGATAGAAAAGGGAGGATCCTTCAACCAGATGGGTGTTGTGTCTGGCGGGCAATTGACGCCCAAGGATTGATGTCGAATAGTCTTATATATGTTAATCGCTCGGTAAACTCTTATACCGCGATATAGGATTTGTGACGTCAGGCCTTTGATGCGTAATTCGTATATGGCGGTATAGATGCCGCCACATTGTCTACCCATGTCCCAAATTTCATCCAAATCTGTTCAGCCGTTTTAGCGGGAAAGCGTAAGAATCAAACAAAAAAAACTCACTTTGGCATTTATAATATTAGTTAGGATTAAACTCTAGGTAATTTTTTTTTCTAAAACACTCATTTATTTCACTCTCAATTATAATTTTAATTAACATTAAAACGTCGCCTCTTTACGCCATCAGAGAAAGATTTAACCTTTTAATAAGTTAAAATAACGTTACTTTCTGTTCCAAACAGAGCAGTGAGTTGCGAACTTTGATTAACTTTTTCTCGATCCGACATTCAATACTTAGTTAATTGAAAAGTTTAAAACCAACTTTCTGAGAGATACAGTACAGACCGACACTTTCCTAATTATAAACGTCAAGGTTGCCTTGATTTCTTAGTGTAGTTTTAGGAATAAAAGTAATGTCAGGGAAATGAATTGTTAAGAAAATTGACTAAGTATCGATTTAAATTTAAATTGTCTGCATATTCAAATCACAGCTATCATTCATTGACAGTTGTCGACAAGATTACCTTGATTTCTTTGTGTAGTTATAGGAATAAAAGTAATGTCAGGGCAATTACTTGTTAAGAAAATGTACTAACATTATTTAAAGAAAGAAAAATGCCAAAAAACGCATTTTTATTTCTTAAATTGTCTGCATATTCAAATCACAGCTGTCATTCATTGACAGTTGTCTTCAAGGTTACCTTGATTTCATTGTGTAGTTATAGGAATAAAAGTAATGTCAGGGCAATTACTTGTTAAGAAAATTGACTAACATTATTTAAAGAAAGAAAAATGCCAAAAAACGCATTTTTCTTTCTTTCTTAAATTGTCTGCATATTCAAATCACGGCTGTCTTTCTTTGACAGTTGTCGTCAAGGTTCCCTTGATTTCTTTGTGTAGTTATAGGAATAAAAGTAATGTCAGGGAAATTAGTTGTTAAAATAATTGACTACGAACTTAAATAATTGTCCGCATGTTCAAAACACAACTGTCATTCTTTGACAATTGTATGAAATAAATAAAACACGGCAAATAAGTTAATAACTTAAAGACGTAGTATGTCAATTTGCTAAACAATTCCTGATTGTACCTATATAAATTCAAAGAATATACCGGTATATGTCGATATTTCAGAATTTTTCGCAGTAGGTACATTTAAAAGAGGGCTTATGGCAGTAACTTCGCGGGTATTGGATACGCTTGAGCCACGTTTTATAAAACTACTTGAGTGTAGCAATATTCTGGGATACCTTCAAGTACCATCGCGTACAGGCAGATAAATCGATTCTTTCCTAACGTACTACTGCAGAGTATCGTGACATGCATTTGTGAAATACATATAATATAGGTACCACAGTCTTTCCATGTTGTATTTTATTTTTGAAAAACACGTATCATTTTTATAAATTGTTGATTATGAAAATAAAAAAATAATACAAAATTGCAGTAAGGCATCAAATAACGGTGTTATTCATTTTAAAATCACGGTAAACGATGATCTTTCTAAGGTTACCAAAGTGGCAAAGCAGTCAGTTAAAGTTGGTAGTAGTGTTACAAAACAATCAAAGACCACGTGCAGTTGGTTACAAGTTGAAATTGCACTAAGGAGAGTGTTCTCAGGCAAATACACATACCTACAATATTTTAGAGCAACAATCTGGCGTTTCCAAACTCTTCCAGCATTAAGAAAAATAGTTACGATCTTGAAAGTGGGACTGAAATTAATGCGTAAATAAGTAGTTAATGGTGCCGATTCCCTTGTTCACAAACTAAACTTAATTTAAGTTCAGTGCATCTTTTTCTTTCTATTTCATTAAGAAAGGGACAGAAGACAAAATTTTAGTTCAGTCCTGTCAAATTAATCAGCACCTGATGTAAATTGACGTAATTTTAGTAGGCAAGTTTTTAATCACGTCTAAACTTGTATGGAGTAGTGACAGGCGCTGATTAATTTGACAGGACTAAACTAAAACTTATCTTCTGTCCTTTTCATAATGAAAAAGAAAGAAAAAGATGCACTGAACTTAAATTTAGTTTAGTTTGTGAACAAGGGAATCGGCACCATTGTTTTATATTCGGGCCGAGTTGACTCGAGCTGAGCTGTTACAGACCCGTTTTTATAGCTATTAGTTCCGATAACAGTTTTTAACATATTTTTTTATTTATAGCCCACATCATCTTACTAAAATGGTGTAATTATAAATCGACTTCTCAAGCACATGAAGATCACAAGGACATGCAGAGTACTGGGTCTTTAATATAGCAATACAATGCTTCCCCCCACATACTGCCTTCTCATCTAATATCTAGTTCGCCAGATGTCGTTAGTTGTGCCTAGTTCATAATGTCTATAGAGCTGAGCAGTGAAGATAAACGTGCATCGTGTTTCGCCATGACAGATAGCTAGCACTAATTACTAGAGTTTCGTTTGTCTTGTACTTGCTTCGGCTCATACTACTCCACTTAGTACTTGCTACTTAGTTTAGAATCCGAGACTCGCAAGTTGTCGTGTTTGTAGTTATCTTGTATTTTGTGTATAATCGATAGTTATAGGAAGTAGTAATGTTTTATTAATGTTGGTCCTCTTATTACAGTTTTTCTTAGACTTCTGTATTGTATGGTAACGATATATTGTTTATGATCTGCTTAGTTGATGGTCTGTCATCACCGTTCCGAATAAACTGCATTGCCTAGCTACACGTTGTTTTACTCAAAAATTTCAATTTCGTTAGTTTTAGTGGGATTAGGATTTCAGCCATGCTTTACCTATTCGAATTTAATCAAGGTTTTATAATATAGGTACCAATATAAGTCAAATCGTATCAGCGTATGGGTACTGTCTGCGTTTCGAAAAGTCAATCATAAAAGAGTAATTTAATTCGCGATTTTTTTTATAATTTATCCCGTTTAGTTTGAACTGGTTTAAACAAGTTAAAAACGGAGCAAACACCAACCGCTAACGAACGTACTAAAACAAAAGAATTAAAAAGACTCCTTATAAAATTAACTAGCGGGACACTGACTCGCATGCAAATAAATAACGTTGCCCTTCAAACTTTAAATTAGTTTCCCGGCCAGAAGTTTTAGAAGCATGCATCATTCTACAGCATTGTGCGAGCTAGTTTTATTTATCTAACTTACCTACGTGGCTAACTTTGTTGGAACTCTGCAATGGAGTCATGAGCTTCTTCCGCTAAACGTGTTGCTCACTTACCATTAACTACGACTTATTGCCACTTTTTGATAAATTGGATTAATGCAGCTTTTTCGCGACTTTTCGTGCTCAAAAACAAGTAATGGCAAATCCATGTTAAAACTTATTTATGCCTGTAGGTACTTATGTTCTATGAGAATGACTGATACAGGAGTGGATGTTTATAGATAATTATGGGGTGATGATATAGCCGTAAACAATCACACACATCACACATTTACAGAAACGAAAAATGATAGTCTGATAGCTTTCCTCAAACAATTAATAACACAGACGCCTCACGCACACCAAAATAACCAAAACAATTTCTATTATCTGCAACGAAGCAAAGCCAATAAAATCTATGGATCGATAACTGACATCGGAACAATAGTGGTCCGCTTATGATCCACTTTATGAATGGGACCTCGGTCGATGAAGCACCAGGAATTTGGAATGAACGACGCACTGCACCGCACTTACAAATGCCACTCAACTCGAAATGATGGATTTAATTGCAGACGAGTAGGTTCTTTGGTTAAAACATGAGTAATGTTTGATTGGGTAAAAGAGAGTAAAATTAACAAACGTTTCATTATTGCTTTTAAATAAATGGAGTTGTAAGACATTGCTAAGCAGTATGTGGTTTTGAATGCGAATATTCAACTGTTTAATGATTGGTTGTTGTTTAAAGTGTCAACATCAGAGCCACTTTGCAGTACAAAATTACAATTAATTAAACTTTTTAAGTCAATATTGATATCAGTCAAAAACTGTTGATTTAGCCAGTTCCTTATAATTTTCTTGTATTCTTGATTACTTTTCGAAAATTCGATATTTGAAACACGAAACGTCGAATGCGCCCGATACCGATTCGCAGAATGTATAGTGGCGTGCGCTTTGCGACTGCATAATATTATTATGTGGAGTTATTATTATGTATTAGATGTTTCAAGTTAACTTTAATTGCTTTTCCAACCCATCAATAAACGTGTGACAGCCTAGTCGTATTGGCTACCACATGGTTTACAATCATAGGCACCAAGTGCTGTACATCAGTTGGACAATAGTCGAAACAGATTGCAGGCTGTCGTTCAGAGTTCAGGCCACAATGATTTGTGTAACTAGCAGATGTCAGCTCGTCACCCAACATACGTCGCGGGAAATTACATGCCAGCTGCGAGGTAGCGGCCCGAGCATAGGAGAGTAGCCTTTGGTTTGAACGCAGGATTATTAAATGTGCTTTTTTATATTCGTGGGCATTTGGGTCAAACAATGGTGTATTGAAAATTTGCAGTAGATTCTTCGCACCAACTCTCCAAAATTATGTTACATTCGGCATTCATTCTGATTAGATACTATTGTTTGGCCCAAATTGTATATATTTTCTACGTTCTACCCTTTTATAGAAACAGCCACATCTGTTGGAAAAAAAAAACCAAAATATTCGCAGCCACTACAACCGAGCGTGGCTTCAAGCCACACTACCCATCCGTTTCGACGGCCTCGGTGTCCGCAAAATTATTAGTATCAGCTTAGTTCCTGTTCTCTGCCCACAGCACTGAAAAGTTGACCAGGAAAATTTTAGTCTCCTCCTTGGTTTACTCTGAAGTGCCGTGCTTGACCGATGCGGTGAACGCCTGGAAAGCGGCTTGCCCGGATACAGATCGGCGCGTAAAGCCATGCTCCCAGTCGATGAGTCGCTCTGCAGGTAGGTACGGTATAATCTCATTAATAAGTCCACCAATACTGCTCAGCGTATAAGTTATTTTAAATAGCTTATAAGATTTCATGTATCTTTTATCTTGTACACTATATCGTAGTAGCAGGCAACAAAAGTCTATTAACAGTATTACTTTTATATATCTCTTCTCATACAGACGGGTGGGCGATTTCAGACTAACTAATATTATAAATCTGAAAGTGAATTTCTGTGTTTGTTTCTTTCGCTTTCAAGCTTAAACGGCTCAATGGATTCGGATGTAATTTGACACGTGGGTAGGCCATGACCTGGATTAGGACATAAAATACTTTTTTCACCTCACAAGCTCGGAAAGATTCTGTTTGTCATTCGATCTGAGTGATGCATTTTATCCGCTAGCGTGGAAAGACTTTTTAAAATTCGAACCATTCTATTCAATAATTTTCTATACCGCCGGGTCCACTGAAAATGCATAAATACTTATTTCATGTCAATGCGCCAACATCATTTTTAGAATAATCGCACTGACCAGTAAGACGACACACACACTTCTTGCACCTAGCATTTTCCTCGCTGTAGTGAGACGAAAAGTTGTGTGTTTCGCTCGGCAGCAAAGTTATTCTGCGTCTCGTACCTTTGAAACCTTTGCAACGCTCAGGTTTCAATACAAGTACTCGCGCCAAAAAACAACTTTGCAGCCTTGCATAACAAATAACTATTTTCTCGATATTCCCACGGGATCGAGACTTATGCGGGTCGAACCGCGGGGCGCAGCTAGTTAACTATAAGTCCAGGTTCCCTCACGTGTTTTCCTTCACCGATGTCAGTGATGTCCAAGATTAACTTAGAAAGAACACAATTGAAAGACTCACATTGGTACTTGCCCGGATTTGAACCGATAATCTCGTACGTGAGAGGTGAGGTCTTAAGCACTGGGCCATATAGACAATTTTTTTTTAATACAACATGCGGTTAGGCTCGTGCACGCATATATACTTTTTGGCTATCTCAGATAATTCAGACGAATGCCCAGTGTTTAGTTCTTTAGCACTCGCTGTAAGTCGAAGCGCGTCTATGCGTGTGTGCATTTTCGCTTGTTGTATGGACCCGATCTTCTGTACATATCTATTTAATGATATCGGCCTATCCCGTAATTAATAGTACGATTGCTAGTAGCTGTTATTAGTAGGCATGTTATTAGTAACCACACTGGTGAATACAGCTCATTGTTCGCATGTCTTACGTCCAGTTTCTGTATCACGTACACTGTTATTGGTTACCGCTTAGTGTACAATTGTTTCTTAAAAAATGATTAAGCAAAGTTTTAATAGATTTTCTCAATGGTAAAACTCGGTGATAAAATTAGCTGTTTTAGAAACGGGTCAGCAACTCAGCACAATAAATTATAGAGCCCAGTCGAAGTTAAAAAGGTTAGTTTTTACTTTTCTTAACATTGTTGACATTTTAATTATGTTTGACGATGGGGTGTCCCAATCGTACCTATGTGTAAGTATTAGTTGTGCTATGCAATTTTATTTTTATATAGCGGGTAGATATAATCGGCAAAACTCGAGCACGTACACTATGAAAAGTAGATAGTTTCCAGCGCCAGATACAAAATATTTGTCGTGCCAAAAAACATTTATTTGGTAACGATATTTCTAGATAAAAATATGTTAGAGAAAATTGAGCATCGAAAACAATAGTTTTGTTAGTTCATTGTGTACAATGTAAAGTTGGGTTCGATGAAACTACAGATGCGACGATATTTACGTAAAATTGATCCAATTGATAGCTTATTGTTAGAGGTACAGTGGACTTGTTTTCTATTTTCTTGGCTGAAATTGATCTCTTGGATAAAAGTGAGCAGCTACATAAAAAAACTGGCAATTGGGTAAGTGATCTTGTTCCTCTAAAAACAATACCAACATTTACATTGCACAAGAATCAATTTCAAATAAAACCAATCCACTTTTCGGGAACCTTGATTAGAAATCTGCAAAACCTGGATCCAATTTTATCCTGTGTTTCTGTGCACCCGTATAGATATAATCGAAGCAATAAAACCGTACAAAACCAATTGACAAACGGCATTACCTGCTATCTCGACCGGTACAGAGCAGAGGCGACAATTAGAGAATGCAAACTACAGAAGCTGGGGCACAAAATAGATACAATAGACAGAAGGCCGGCTCCATACAAAGAGCAAAAACACGAGCACGCACACATAGACGCAAATGTGTGATGATCTCAAACTATGTCAAACAAATGCCAGTTGTGATGGTTCTAGCAATTGAATTCACTCTTTATCTAGCTCGCACACTACTGCTCGTGGGCTGAGAGAGAGTGAAACTGAGCGGCGGGGAGAAGCCTTCAAGGCGCCGATAGTTAGGTAATTTATTTTTCGGTGAAAATAATGGTAATTTAAAAAAAAACATAGTATATTTAGTTCAGTTATTATGCAAAGTTTTAGTTTTTTTTAATACTAACTATCCGTTTATTGTTCGGTTTGGAGGTAACTTTGTAAATTTTTCTGTTGATTTTTTTTTATGGAATCGGGGTTTCGTAAAACATAGTTCTTAAAATTAATCCTCAACTTTCCCATAGACCATACCACAATAGATAGATTTATTTCAAAATTAATGTAGCAGTAGGTATTTTCAATTTAACGGACGATCATGCTAAACAATTTGAGGTAGGTATTTATAGACTTAAGCATCTATGTGTGCGTGCGCTTTCATTCGTTGTATGGACCCGACCTTCGGTACTTATTTTGTGATTGTGATGCTCCAACATCGTGGACTAATTACATTTGCTTGCTTCCTCCCAAACAAATATTTCTCTGTATTTATGACTATGTAGATTCTATAGAAAGTGCTAATTGCTCTGAGAAGTTAGTGTCTTCTGGTATGCAAAGATGGGTAATTTCGTCTTGATAATTTAACAGTGACTACTCTTATATAGTTAGTGTTGCCGGTGCAATGATTGAGTTGACAATGCTTGGCAGATTCTTTGTCTGTGCTTTATTGTGATATTCAATGATATGCCTGTATCTTATATCATCGTTTATCTTTGACAGAATGACGCTTTGCTTGCTTGCTGCTGTTTCGTCCCATCAATAAATTAACGACGTATTTATACAGGCTGACTTTGAAAACATGCTACAAAATTTAAGGGGGTGTTGGACCTATCAATGTGAACAATCCTAGTTGTTCACATTGATAGGTACAACACCCCCTTAAATTTTGTTAACAACTTGAATTCGCAAAGAAAAATGACTTTCCTACATAAAGGTTTACCCGATAATATATCCGATTGGACCATTTTGTATAAGGTCAATTTTTTTTTTGCGAGTGCTTTGTGTTTCCCATACTAAAAGTTGTTCATATTGGGTAGAACACACCCTTAAATGTTGCATGTTTTCAAAGTCAGCCTGTATAGTTCGCCTCATCTCTACCGTGTCCGTCACTACTTTCCACATCGGCAATAGAAAAGGAATAGATTCCTAAAACCAATCATCTCTTAACAACCTCAGTATATAAGATGCTCTCAGAAGCTGTCGGTATCAGAATGCTATGTCACTAACAGTTCTATCAGCAAACAATGTAATCTAATACTATTCAGGAGCTAGATGAGGCCTCAACCGTATACTGTTTCTATCGCTAGTTAGCGGCATGTCCATTCATTTGCTGAAGTAAGTCATCACATTACCGGGAAGAGACAATTAGGTACCTACTGGATGGAAAACAAAGGCTCACCGGACAGAAGCTACCTCACTAATTACCTTATTTACTTCCACCTACATGGTCCTATTTTCTGTCCCCTTGTTTGGCTTTCATAAGTGTCGTTAACGCCGAGTTAGATGCTTTTCACACGGAGACTGTGGAGTGCGTTTTATGGAACGCGTTTATTTTGTGCTTTGCCTTTTTTACCTGCATTAGGTGCTGTTCTTTTATGTAAGGGTGCTGTTTTCTCACGTTCTTGTTACCTTATTCATCGGTTGCTATCTTTCCCATATTTTGAAGCTGCTGTTATACTGGAAAGTTATAAAATATGATAAGACACAATTAACAGGAATACACTAATTAACATCATATTTTATATTGAGGTAGTTGAAGATTCGTTAGCAGTTGGTCCTGACGTCACATCGGGCCGTACACCACACCGCGGTCGCGGGCTTCCCCCCGCCACTCGCTCGCCGACACCTTGAGCGTGCGCACACATTTCGGTCGTCTCAAAAATTTTAATCAGCCCAAAGAAATACATAATTTGATTCAAGTAGTTCGTTTCATTAAGTCAATACCACCAGCAGCACACCTGGAGCACCACACTCAACAGCAGTGGTTGATAACCTGCTAGCACTGTTAGTGTTAGCGGTGGTAAATATGATACGAAGAGAAAATAACTTTTCTTTATTCATGCTTTTATATAGCCATAAAAATATTCCTCCTCTAGGCCTAATCTCGTTTCACAAGTCCCCAGTTCCACGAAAAAGGCTTTACCGTAGCGTCAGGATTAAACTCGCACTTGTACGCTTTCCACCTAGGCCGTGAATTGCGATTGAAAAGCCAGTGCTCAAAAATAAATCCAGATCCCTTTTTTAAATATTGGAACACAAGAGGTTTTGCGAGGGGACAATTCAATGAAAGTGTGGCTGACCGGAATCAGAGGATAAGTTTGATTAGCGGTGGGGAAAATGAATTTCGATATACTTTTTAAGGCGCCCGGAGACAGTGCGGTGCGATTGTAGTACAATAATTTGTATGAAAAATTCATAGAATTTTTTCTACTAGAGTATCGTTGCACTGTCGTGTCGCGCCTGTCTGAGCCTATAGCATCTTCTGTCATAAAGTATGACCAAAGTTATGACAAACATTTATATTTTATTTTCTTTATGGTAAAAGTATCCATTCGACTGGTATCAAATGGAAAGTCTACACAAAAGACGTTCTTCTTCACACAACTGAATTCAACCATTATTAATAAGTAAAATCGTACATTAAGTAACAGAAAAAACTATATAGGTATATTTCAATGAATAATACGAAATATTTTTAGAACTTAGTCCTATTTAAGGCTCTCGCTGACAGACGCGACGTGACGGCGTAAGGCGACACCGGTAGAACATTCCCCGTGAAGTTTTAATAGAATTTTTTCCACCAGAGTCACGTCGCGCCGTCGCGTCGCGTCTGTTTGCGGCGAGCCTTTACTATGAAGCAACGTCCTTCTAGCATTAAAAAGGTAGAACGAAAACAATCAACATTAAATTAACTTCATTTATTAAAAATGCAATATTGTAAGCGCGCATACTTGATATTGTGTAGCTTCGTCTAGCTTGACTCATAAACTCATACTAAACAACATTCAAGTTTTTATCGTCAGTTTGTGTGAAGAGACGCTTACGTACCCTCCATATTATGAGTATATTGTGTATATCACTATGGCAGATAGAAATTGGGACTGTTTTTGGCATTGTTTTGCGTCGCGTTTATATAAATTAGTTCGTCATTGCGGACGTCCAGGGCTACCCCGGCCCAGATTTTAGTTATTTTGGCAAAGTCACATTTGGCAGCATTGTTATATTAGGAGCGGAGAATTGTTGACATAAATTCCTCTAAATGACGTCAAAAGTTTTAATTTAGTTAGTTGACTTCATATAAAATATATAATATGTTCGCAAAATTCAACAAAATGCAACGTTTTGAGAAGAGTGGTGATGAAATAATTTACACAAAGTAAAGCGCCACTCTGGATTCGAACCTTCGACCTACAACTCGTAAGTCGCGGCCGTTACCCTGGGTTAAGCTACTCGTTTTTCTTTTACAACCCTATGTTTGACTGCAAAGGCTTTAAGAAAAGGTTGCTTTCCCTAAAGAAAGCACATAATAGTAAGCCCCAACTAAGAGCTTCAATTAAGGAATTTTGACTTTTTCCGCGTTTTAGAAACGTGAATTAGAACCTTAGAGCCTCTGGGTGAATTTCACTAATGAAATTAATCGCGTTCAGCGCATCTAAACCCCGTTCAAAAGCTGTCAGTGTCAGAATTGATATGGAAAATTGACACTGACAGCTCTTGAAAGCAGTTTAGAAGTGCTGATCGCGTTCAGTTTCATTGGTGAAATCCGCACTTAGTCTCGCTCTCTAACTTGCTTAGATTTTGAACAAACCTTGTTTCAGTACATTGAATTTGTTCATATGGTTTGATTCGGATTTACTGAGATGGATCATACCTAAGTAGTAATCATGGCCGTGGTCACTAACATGTATAGCATTGTAATCATTAGTACCAATAAGTCCTATTATATGTGACAGTTAAAAAACTACCAGGGATATGAAAATGGTCTCCATTTTACAATAAAGAAAAATTACACTGAAAGATTAAATACTTACCTAGCTAGTTCAACTAAGATAAGCTAGCAAAAATACGTGCTGAAAATGATAAGTAGACTGATCCATGTGTTTATTCTTGTTATGTACTAACGTATTAACATAATATCACTGTGCGTCTCATTGGTTTGGACGAACGTCGTTTTTGCAGAACAAATCCAAAGCCAAACTATTATGGTAACTCAAGTCTTGTGATACAAATTGTAATTTTATAGCTTAAAACTGTGTCGATATTTGCGGTCTATTTTTACTCTCATTATCATTTTATAAATAATTTCGCTTACAATTAAATGGACCTAGTCATAGACTATAATATTTTCTATTTAATGAATGTAATTCTATATTTATTTGAAATGTGCGCACAATATATTTTTTCGGGTAATTTCCCCAGAGTCATTAATTAATTAAAAAAAAATACTTTAGTAAAAGCTAGCTTCAAGACTCGTCTTTCCAAGCAAACAGAAACCTCTCGCTTCATTTACCACTAATCAAAAGTAAATAACTCAAAAAAAATATGCCTGTATAGTTATAATAAACACAAGCAATTAATAAACAAAAGAACCAGTCCCCGGACTCGAACAAAATAAAATAAAAAGACATCAATATCCAAACATTCCCACAAATCTTCGAATCACGCCTCATTGAATCTATGAAGTAAAAGCCTCCAAAATGTAAACGGTTTTTGTAAAGAAACGTTGGAAACGTTGTAAATCCCCAGCAAGTAGACGCCAGACGTTTTCGTATGCACACAGAGTGGTGCGCTCAATCAGTTCTCAAAGAAGGCAAAGGAGACGGATGCCGACGAGAGATCAAAGGCCTCCACTCGTTACCTCCGTATACTTTGTTAGAGGCTTATTCTACAGCGGGCCTCCGTTTCGGATCGGCGATCTTGTGTTAATTATAAAGGTGTTAATTGGTCGTGTTGGCGGGCAAAGTTGGAGTGGGTAATGGATTAAAATGTTTTGTTTTTGTTGGATGAAATTATGTGGTGTTAACGTGTGTTAATATAAAGTTATAGGTATTTTGAGTAATTAAATATGACTGCAATAAGGGTATTAATATTCCTGGTTACAGTTTATTTATGTGATAAATTAGCAGAATATGAATAATTTCTATCAAAACATGAATTTGTTTAGTTAGAGAAATCAAATCACTTGAGAAAGTTCTGTTCGAAGCATGACGTATGTTACGTACATAAAATATGTGAGTGAGATTGAGTTTGTCAATTAATTAACAGCGCTACTTTTAACCGTAATGGCGAATTAAAGTAAAACAAAATACCGCACCCATAATTCATCAGTATCTTATTATAAGATAAACAATAACAATTTTAATTAAGCCCTTGTAGACGTTGACAACTTTGAAATCGCAACGGTATCCTTTTCAGTATCAAATTTAATGAAGTAGGTAGCTTTTACGGAATATGTGCTCTCTAATTTCAACAGACGGAAACTTAGAAATATTACTACCTACTAGCCGCTTGAAATACTCATGATATTTACCTTCCATATTCGCCCAGAGACGACAAAATACCACAAAATACCGAAAAGAAAATAAATAAGATCTTTTCATTTCGGTTTTTCACATTCAATTTATTAGCAGCCTGATACAGAAAATGCAATGTATTGCGAAAAAATTCTGTTTACGGTTTTCTTTTACAGCAATGTCCGAACTTTTATAAATGAACTAGTGCTCTCAAAGTAGGTACCTACTTAATGTCGATTTCATGGGCTCGATATCGACGTTACGTATGTCGACGCAGTGATTTCGAAAGTAGGTGAAATACGCGGGTGTAATATGTTCCAGTAATTGAATGGAATTTCATAATGTAGGTACGAGATATTCGGTTCTCCTTTATGAAAGCGTAATATTCTTATGTAGGTATGCGAGGCTTTGTTTCCATGCTCGTAGTAACTTGATAAAAAGAGATTTTCTTTGTGCAAAATTTTGTGAAACAATCGAATGAGAAACTTCTAACACCCGTTTATTTGACATAGAAAGATGGAGCATTTAAAAATCCTTTTTATTGAAATCCATTGCTAAGTGATTTGGTTAATCGCTTGAGTTTTATCTACGTATTATTTCATGATGATTAATTTCCATTCTATTCGTTCATCGACGAAATTACTGGAATACTCTACAACCGAATTGGAGGACAGATTCGTTACACTGCAATTGTTTCTTTACAAAACAGTTGCAGTGTAGGTAAGTGTCGTGTGAACATGGAATGAAACAAAAATGGACAGTCACACGAGTGAAGCATCTGCAGTGCTATTCTGTAACCATCTCACCGTGAAAACTTAGATGAAGTGAGCTGTCAGTCCACATGATGCAAGGAATTGACACTATTGGCAGCTCACTTCACGCTCACTTCACTTAAGTTTTCACGGTGAGATTTTAATAGAATAGACCGGCTGTTATCAGCTTTACAGCTTTGATGATTGCCAGATTGGTAAGCACAACAATCTAAGCTGAACGCTATCGGGCTTTAAGACTTGTGTTCCTGCCGGTTTCAAGTCTAAACAAAACCAGTGTCAACTACAAAATAGTAAAGAGTAACAACATGTTATAGAATAAGAAAAATACCAAAAATTGACTACGTCAGTCTTTATTTTCCCTTTCTTACCAACTATTGTTTGTATTTTGATATAATTCTTAACACAACTTTAATTATTTATAAAAACGAAGATTTTGCTATTAAGCTAAGCTTAAGCTAAGAAACAAAAGCTTCAGTTAAGGCGCCGCCGCCAGACGTGTTGGTAGACCGTAATCTTAAACACTATTAATGCTTATGTAGAGCTACAAGTCTAGTTTTATTTAAAGATGTTACAGCAAAGATGTTTGGGGCCGTCGTTGTATTCTGTAAAAATCTCACCGTGACAACTAAGGTGAGGTGAGCAGTCATTCCACCTGATGCTAGGGATTGACACTCTTGACAGCTCACTTCAAACTCACTTCACACCTACTAGTAGTACATTTCATTTTACTACCCCATGTTTAGAGTATTAGGTAGGAGTTTAGTTTTGTTATGGACATAACCTTATTTACTTAATAAATGATTTATTTAGTAACACCTTAGTAACCCTAATTCATCCCGATACGGTTTAAGGGCGAATTTCACCAATAAAAACTGAACGCGATCAGCACATAAACCAAGTTTGAGAGCTGTCAGTATCATTATTTATTTGGAATATTGACACTGACAGCTCTTGAACTCTGTTTAGATGTGCTGATCGCGTTCAGTTTCATTGGTGAAATTCGCATTAAGTGTACCAAACTTTTTTCGAGTGAGAATTTTTTATAGTAGCAAAATGTTTTTTTTTTTAATATTAAGGGGTAACATGAATACTATTTTTAAAAATCGGTGGGAAAATGGAGAAGTTACGGGCATTTGAAGTAATTCTAATATCCTTGTCACGTCAAACAATTATTGTACTGAATGGCGTGATTTTCCGTAGATTTTCTTTGAAAAAAGAAGAAAAAATTTAACAGAAAACTTTAAAAAACCGGCCAGGTGCGTGTGATCACGCGCAATGAAGGCTTCCGTAGTTGGAATGAATTTATCACAAGAACAAACTTAACATTGTAGTTGAAAAACATGTTCTCCCTTATATTAAAACAGCAAATGTAAGTTTGTACGCACAATTTTGGGAGAGAAGACCATAGACTTCATAAAGGTTTTGTAATCTATAAGTATTTCGGCTCAGTAGAATTGATATTTATTTATACACAGTGAAATTTTAATCACCATTTTCCTCTTAAGGGGTCGGTGTAATCATCATTATGAACAACTTTTACTATGAGACCAAACCTGAAATAGTGAAAAAAAATATCTGCTGTTCCCTACATTTATGTTCGCATAATTCGTCAAAATGTAGGGAACAGCAGATTTTATTTTCATTGTCTTTTTTTCCTTTCCTCCTTTTCAGCCTGTATGTAACTAGCTGTTGCCCATGACTTCGTTTGCGATCCAGGATGAAAACCCTATATCCTTTTCCAGGTCATCTTCGACCCATGTGCCAAACATCTAAATCCGTTGCCCACGGGCCACGCTGCGGCTGGTCCCTCCAGGGTGGTGCCCTGTGGTGAGCCTCTCGGCTCGCTGGGCCGGCTAGGCTGGGCTGGCTCGGCTCTGCTCACGGGCTGCCTTGGTGGTGAGAGTGAGAACCTCTACCCTCACATTTTTCCCGGGCCCCACCCCGCCGGCTAGTGGATCTTCTTCTGTTTTGCCGAGACCGACTCATCGAAGACTCACCAAGCCCGAATTGGGGTGGTTCGGAAGGAACTTTCGGTTCCTCCCGGCAGCCCCCACTACTTCGCGCTCGTAGCTCCGACCTGAACCCTTCGCGCCAGATGCAGCGTCGGACTCCAACCCTGCACCACTCTCCTCCCCTTGGTTTTGTATTTTTTTTGTTTTAGCTTGTGTTTCCATATTTGTTCCCACGAGTATAATACTTTTATCGTCTCAAAAATAGTGGTTTGCACTAGTGACTAATTTAGCTACCCATTTGTCAAGCTATCAACCTCTCACACGCCGCCTGGAGGTTTGGGGTGATTTTTATAGAGGGTTTTTTCCTCGCGGCCCGGGTGGTTAAGCCAAGACAACGAACCCCATCAACTGCCGGAGACATGACCTTGTCAATCTTCGGGGCTACGAGACCAACGGTGGCAGAAGGAGACAACTTCCTTCTGCCTGCCCGACGGCACATTTAGTGCACGCCGAGCCCGCTCACACTCAAACGCTGCTCAACTTGTGCTCTCTAGAGTACACGTTAGAGCATTCTTCTGACGGGATATTCGCATACGGGCAACGAGACCCCTTAGGCACACAGTATCTAAATGGGGAGATATTGCCCGCACCCCAGGGTGCACCGTCCTGGAGACTGGCCTTCCCCCCGGACGCATTCATAAGGGAACTCCAGTCCACGGGCACACAAGGAGGCTTCCTGTCCAAGCACCCCATATTGTTGTGACTGGTGTGCACCCCGCGCACCAGGGAAGCGCATTTCTTTCGCATCATAGCGCAATCGATACGAGCGTCAGCAAACATCCCTGATAAGCTACAGAAGCGGAACACCCCAGATCCCCATACCCGGAGCGTATTATTGTATTGAGAGTAGTCGGTATAAAGTTTGCAATGTAGTGGAAAGATGAATAATTTGCATGTGCATTGGTACAAATATACGAATTTTTGATGACAAAAATGTGAATTATTTCCTGTGACGTAACGTGATATACAAACAACATGAATATCTGCGTAACATAATTATTATTGTTTATTAAGCATGTATTTGGAATTTTTAGAGTTCTGTACTAACATTGACAAAACGGAACACTGGAAATCACTAATACTTTATTTAGCACTAGTAGCGACGTACCTCGCCCCTTTGTGGTGACATTTCAATAGGTACTTATATCTTTACTTCTCTGTTATACAATCCGTGTGACCCATGGGATCTCAAAAAGCCTTTCTTAGTGCTTACCTTCGTCATTTAAGTAACTCTTGAGTTGCATGAGCTTGCAAGTTGCCTTTCAGTGAGTAAAATTTCATTAGCGCAAAAACATGATGATGTGGATTGGTACATTTCGGTCAACTAAATCCAATGATGATTAAATATTTAACCACCCCAGTAGTTCCAAATTCTTACTGAATTATTTATGAGTCCTGGCTCCTTAAAAAAACTTAATCAATACACTGTAGAACACTAATATTGTGCAGGCCCGACTTGCTCTTGGCCGGTTTTCGTTAATCAAAACAAACAACATGACGCGCGATCTTACCTATAAAGGCAGGAATTTTAAATTTGTTCTCAATCGTGTAATTGTCCTTGATCATTACAGGTGGACGGTTGAAAAAATGTAAGTAAAAAAAATATAGTATACATTTTAAAAGATCAATCAATCTGCCTAGCCATTTCCCAACTATGTTACAATTTGACTTTTACTGCACCTTTATGTCTTAGCAGTAAGGACGAATTTGTAGTTCAAGTGTTACCATTGGTTTGCGATTGATTTTACTCGAGCGAGAGTGTGCGCACCCATTTACGCGTGTACTTAAATGCGTTATTCTACACACGGTATTTTAATCAAAATTGTAATCTTTTTTGGTTTTTTTTTTGTTACAGGTGGACCACTTGGCGATATGCGTATTGTCTAACCGTTTCATCTACTCTCGGTCGTTAAGACATGTCCAAGACATGAATTGGACGATGAATACATCAACAGCATGGCCTCCTGTTTTAAAAAACGAACGCTTCTTGCACAGGATTGTAATTCTTCTCCTGAATATACCGAACTACTTACATATCGGCTTAGAAAAGACATTTATTTCATCAGGGGTCATAATAGACAATAGTCGTATTCTAACATCTTATAATCCTTCTGGGAAATTGATAGGTTCTTCCTATCTTACCGACAATATAAGTAATAGGTGTACAATGACCCGTAACGGAACTGAGAATAGAAAGCATAGTGTGCGGTCATCAAATAGCATATGTGCCGGATGATGAGACTCATGTATGGCATAATCGACAACACTCTCCTCTTCACGACCTTATGGTAAAAAGAATTGAAGAAGAAATTGGAATCGCCATTATAGCTTCTAAAATGTTTTCGGGATATGTTATGGATCCTACCCAATTTGCTTGGAAACGCGAACTCGGATTGTATGATAACTCTTTGATATCCTTTCCCGATAGCCCCGACGATCAAATACATACTAAAGTTCGGATTTTTTCCTTAGGATATAGAAAAAAAAAAGAAATGCAGGATTAAAATATAATACATGGGACTAATTACGAAGACCACGATGCCGTACTGGCGGACTGCGAGGAGTGGTTGCCGCGGCAGTGGGGTTTTTTCATATGAATACTAGAACGCATGTATCGTTTTTAAACATTGCGAAGCTGCCAATCCCAAATATTTTGTTTTTCGAATACGACGTTGTACCAGACCCCAGGCTGCTTCGCAATGTTTATGATAAATGTAAAAAGTATCAATGTGAAGTGTGTTTACAGCAAGTGACTAAATAATTTATACATGGTTCATCCAATCTCCGGTCGAGGAGTCGATGGAACTGTTGTTAGCTTACTTTAAGTGAACTCCTCTTCCCCGTACGTTTTCATTATTAGTTCTGCGTAATATCGTACATCGGTGAATACTAGAACACTTGTATCGTTTTTAAACATGGTGAAACTGCCAATCCCAAATAGTTTATTTTTCGAATATAACATTGCACCAGACCCCAGGCCAGGGAAGTTGTCAATATTTCTAATATTAACAACTTCCCAGGCCTGGGGTCTGGTGCAAAGTTGTATTCAAAAAACAAACTATTTGGGAGTGGCAGCTTCGCAATGTTTAAAAACGATACAAGTGTTCTAGTATTCACCGATGTACGATATTACGAAGAACTAATAATGAAAACGTACGGAGAAGAGGAGTTCACTTAAAGTAAGCTAACTACAATTCCATCGACTCCTCGGCCGGGGATTTGATGAACCATGTATAAATTATTTAGTCACTTATTGTAAACACACTTCACATTGGTACTTTTGACATTTATCATAAACATTGCGAAGCAGCCTGGGGTCTGGTGCAACGTCGTATTCGAAAAACAAACTATTTGGGATTGGCAGCTTCGCAATGTTTAAAAACGATACAGGCGTTCTAGTATTCATATGAAAAAACCCCACTGCCGCGGCAACCACTCCTCGCAGACCGCCAGTGCGGCATCGTGGTCTTCGTAATCAATCCCATGTATTTTATCGTAATTCTGCATTTCTTTTTTGTTTCTATATCCTAAGGAAAAAATCCGCACTTCAGTATCTATTTGATCATCGGGGCCATCGGGGAAGTATATCAAAGAGTTATCAAGAGTCATCGTTGTACGATATTACGAAGAACTAATAATGAAAACGTATGGGGATGAAGAGTTCACTTAAAGTAAGCTAACTACAGTGCCATCAACTTCTCGACCGGGGATTGGATGAACTATGTATAAATTAATAAGTCACTTGATGTAAACTCACTTCACATTGATACTTTTCATATTTATCACACTGGAAAATAAGTAGGTATAAGTAATTGTTTAAGTGGTCCGTATTCAGTTTTGTTTTTGTATTCTAAGCATGTAGTTATTTATTTGATTTATTACTTAGAATAAATAATAGTTAGTTGTTTATAATAGATGTTACCTACTTTGTATAATTAAAATATACCTACGTAAAAATATTTTTTTAAATAAGTAACCTTTTAATTTAAAAGTTAGCTTTTTATTTACAAGCTCTTGTTTAAAAAGTACGTAAACATAAAACTTTAATGTTTTCATAAACGATTGGGATTCACCAAGATAGACAGCGAAATTCAAATTTTCTTAAGTTTTTTGCAATTGGCAGGTCATCGCTGGTTGTATGTTGATTAAAATATGATTAAGATGAGCACATGATTAAGCACACAGTATGGGATCGAATGTATCTGGGCAATGCAATGAGAAATAAAAAAGTTGGCTGGGGATACTTAGAATCGATAACAGAACACGTACCAACAGTTTTTAGAGTTTTTGCGTTTGTCTGTTGATCGCCCATCACTCCAGAACTACCTATCGGATTTAAAAATATCTGTTTGCATTTTATAGTCCAATTCTTCAGAAAGATTATAGGCTATGTAACATCACGCTACGGACCTTAGGAGCCGAACAAAACGAAAAAAAGGTCGGAAAGAACGCTAAGGGAAAACGAAGTAATAGTGCGGGCGGGCAATGGGATGCGACACGGTGGGCCGGGGGCTGAAACACGCTAAGTTGTTTGTCGCAGCCTATGATTGGATAATAGCTTACTATTGACACCACAAGCGATGATGAATAACAATCCAGTGGTTTTCATGTCATTACAATATTAAATAACAACCCTATCTATGCAAAATTTTACTGGAATGGCATTTAACTCGTTTTTATGCTGAACTACTGAATTAATTGGAAATAAGTAGATACAGTTTCTAAATAATAAAATCAATTAAATGGATTCTCATTCTAAACGAAATCTATTGATGTTGCAAAGTACATAAATGAAGTGTGAAAAATATATTAATCTAACTATTTTTGGTATGGTATGGTATCTATGCCTACCTACACTATTATTATCCCTGCCCGTATAGCTTACAACGGGGCAAGGCCTGTGCAACATAATAACGGTTTAGACAGCGAAAACCCGAGTTTAATTGAATTGAGGTAGGCCTTACGTTTCCGTGACATTGATGTCCGTCTCCTGTCTGGGATCAGCTTTCATTTATTGAAAAAAAAAACAACGTTGTTTTTTTCTCTCATAATGTGTCATGTTCCCGCTGCTTGACAATATTACACGCAGCGCAGTGTTTGTCATTTCCTTTATTATGCTACTCCACCTTTCTTTATGAGGTGCAATATTGAGCAATGAAGGCTCACATTTCGGTACAATGGTATACTGAACAGCATATATTACAAATTACACCGAAAAACATGATTTTATGTACCTTTACCCTAATTGAATGTGCCATATACACGGAATTATCGTAACTTAATTTTAAGCCCAGAAGAGGTCGTTGCTACCACAGCGTGAAATATAATTAGGCACACTCCGATCACTTTTCCCGATATTCGCATTGATATCGAATATCGGGATCTATTTTATTATTCATAGCCCGATGAGCGATAATAACTCTAAACCCGCCAAGAATGTTTACACAGCCATCTTTGGGACGAAATTAAAGATATTATTACATTTCTCAAGCTCTTTCTTCGAGAGGTATATCCAAGAAAAGGGACGAAATATATTGCGAGGAGTGTTCTGCGTGTTTTTGCGCCCCTATTTCGTCCGGAACGTGTCTGTATCCGCACCAAGAGAATCCAAAAATAAACAATATTAACGGCAAAATTACACGGTATGTTACATTTCTATCGAAACACCCTCGTGAGGGAACAATGAGCGGCTGTATTTATCTTTCAAACCAGTTTTGATGCAGAAAGATTGTTGGGAAGATCTACAAGATAAATTTTCCGGGTTTTACATACGGTCGCAGGATGTAGGGTACATTATAAAGTCGGTATGCGAAATCTTATGACTTATGACAGATATCCAATATTCCTCGAGGCGAGCGGAGCGAGTGCAGCGGAACACTCATAGAACACAAATCAAGCGGGAAAAATGAAGGAAAAGAAGCAAGACAAAGCGGCTGCTCGATCGACAAGAATTTCATTGTGAAATATGTGTTATTTTCTATGAAAAATGTATTCGGCTTTTAACACAATAACTCAGTAAAAGATGGATCTCGTTTGTATACTTTCATACATATATAATAAATTATACGTGTATCGAGGAGCATTAAAGTCATAGCTATTCTATGTAGTTTAGGGTTTTTTTTTGGAAAAGTTTACACAAATTTTCGGATAAATATAAATAGTCGTAGGTTTAATCAAAAAATTTTCGACGTACCTTTAAAAACTAATACTGACAAAGAGGGTTTTTAAATATACATTTCTAAATTACTTACTTACTCATTGTGTTGCAAAAAAAAAACAACGTCAATCAAAGATTTTTTTATTATTTTTAGTAGTGATAGTTTCTCATTATCGTCGAAGATAAAGTGGCATTATCGCCAAATTCATTAACAGAAAACGAAACAAAGGTATGATTAATATAATTATTTCCGCCCGGTGTCCTTTTGTGTTTTTTCCTACGAGTAGGGACGTTCAACAGGCACCTACTTTATTTGACGAATACAGAAGACTTATTTTGTCGATGTTGACCTCTTTGCTAACAATAAAAACCTCTATTCATTGCTATACGACTAACAAAAGCGATGCGACTCGATAACAGGCATAGATATAAGTATGTTATTTATATTTCTATGATAACAGGACTTTATTTACATTCGCTCTGAGTGTAGGTAGATTTACAACAAATCGCACTCAGTATACGAAGTTCATTTGCATTTAAGATAATTAAGTCAAAAGTAAAATTAAATTTTTATCAATTTTATATTTAACAACCGTTTAAAAATCACACACTTTATAATCACCTATACTGCACGGTATGAAACATTCGTGTTTAGTTTGTGTCTATAAACGAAAGAAGAAGAACAAGTATCTTATTTAAGGAACCATAGTAACCAGGTTTAGATCGTGAGCACGATCGACTGCTACGCTCTTCATACGCCAACTACTAACTTTATATCTATTACACCCCATCAATTCACCATAGCCTGTCCACATAGGTGGCGCAAGCCCGGTGGGGCCATTAATCTGCAGAATGAACCGCGGATTAACGTGATCTACATGATGATGGTGCTAACAGCTCTGAACATGCTGTTATGATTAACCCACGTGATAAAGTAGGGTGAATTTTGGGAATTAATATACCCTGATAGATCTGTGGGCCTTGTATATCACTTATTGTATCATAATGTTCTGTAAAGTGCGTGCTTTCGTTGTAAAATGTGACTAGATCTCTCTTAGGAAATGATTGACTCGGAGTCAGTCAATTGTGAGAGAGTTGCAATGATCAGACCAGATGTTGCATTTTATCTGATAATGCTTAGTGTACTTTCATAGGTGCAGATTAGCTTGATGTAAAAAAAAAACATTATTTCAGTGGCACCTATATGAGATGATTAGAAATCAAAATCAAAATATTTTATTTCACATAAACCTACATGGGCACTTATGAAACGTCAGAAGCTAGGTAGTTCCAATTGGTCGTTTCCTATCGAGAAGAGCCGGCAAGAAACTCCACGGTTACTCTTTTAAAAATAAATAGGTTTTACAATGTTTCCAAAATATACAGTATGAACAGGTATGAGAGGACAGTGTAGGCCTGTCAACAAGAAATCAAATACCCTTAACATACAACGAAGTTGTCACAATGATCGAAATAGCTATAGAATAATTAAGCACCCAGAATAATTAAGAGCCATTTCTTAAGCCACTAGATCTAACATTCTATCACTAGAAGAAAGATTCATTATCCACTGCAAAGAAAGCGAGCTAAATAAAAAGTTCAAATGGAAGTGTGACTTGGACAGGCATACCGAGGTTTAAAAAATATTGATTACCAAGATTCTTCGAGTCGAGTGGATTAACGAGCTGAAGAAATTAGCCGGCAGTAATTGGCTGAAGAAAGCGAAGGTTGGCGTTAGCATCAGGGAAATGACCTGTTTTCCATCGTCTTTAGCTGGTGACTTTTGACTTTTGGCGGTAAGATTACAAAAATTGTAGCTGCCGCAGGGAACGTAAAAACCTGTGTTTGGTATATTTCGGTTATTCATGTCAAGCTTATGATGAGTTTTAAATTTATTTTTATTTTTTCATTCATAGACTCTGAAAACAACTAATTCGCTTTTTCTTGAATATAATACAATAGCCTTAAATGGTAAGGGGCTGTTAGCAACCAGATCAATAATTAATGCAGCAGACAATTGTTAAGAAACCCCCAAACTGTTTAACTTTCCATACTATTTCAGTAACTATAAGAGTCTTGAACGCAAAATATTTATTTTTATAGATACCTAGCTATTGCTTTTACACGCGTATCATCTGCATGACCACTTCTGTATCTTCTCTACGAAGAACATCTCTTTTGCCGTTTACACGGCGTTGATCAGTACCGGGAACGCCTTTCAATTTTTACTTTTTTTTGACTCCGCTCCTTTGAAATATTTCTTCAATCGGTCATTTACCTTTCGTATTTCCATTTCTACGGTGGTCTTGCTACGCGAGCTGAGTCTGGGTATTTGTGTCAGAATTTTTTTTTTCCCGGATAATCTGCACAACAAAAAATCAGGCTTAAAAAAGGCAACGTATGTTTTATTAGGTTCCTACAATTCTGCAAAATGAGTTCGCAAAAAACAAAAAATAAAAGCAAAAACGTGTCCAGTCTCAGTTCATTTTACATCTACGGGATTAGGAAGTAAGAGGACGCGAAAATTAAGCAATGCTATCGGACAGATTACGTCCGCTCCATTAGTTTCCTCTCTGTTTACCAGTGTACGCCAGAGCGAGACGGATAAATACGCATTGTCTTATTTGATTAGTTCGTTTACTGCATTTCCGTGCTTTTGTGTACCCCGTTTTGGGAGTTCGACTTTTGCTGCGGAATATGTTGGCTGCGTTATGGAATCTTGTTAATACAAACATAATTATTATCTTCCTCCCTTCCTTTCTTTGTGTTTTTCTATTGGACTGTGTTTTGTTTACAGAATCTGGCCACGTGTTCATTAGATGAAACCAAATTGGCTTCTTCTACCGTAAACTGGATAAAAACGTGAAGTCAAGGCAGTTCCAGTGTTATTATTTCATGCAATTCTTTTATTATTATATCGAATGTAGACAAACTAATCACGAGAACTACGTCTTGTGTTTCGATCTTTAACGACCCGCTCGTTAAAGGTCGAAACACAAGACGAGTCGCTTGGAATTTGTTGGAATTGGATAGGTATAAAAATTCTTAAAAATACATATGTAACGATACTATAACGCGTAGTAGAGTGGTGTTATTTATTACTATTTCATCATCTCTGAAGATTCTTCATCATTCTTGAGACTTACGAGTTGTAGGTCGTGGTTTCGATCCCAGGCAGATGCTTTACTTTGTGTTAATAATTTCATCACCACTGCTCTCAAAACGGTGAAGGAAAACATCGTGAGGAAACCGGCATGTCCTAGAAACAAAAATTCGAAAACATGTGTGAGTTCACCAACCCGCACAGGACCCGCGTGTTAGATTACAGACCACTAATGTAAGAGAGGAGGCCTGCGTCCCAGCACTGTGGGGACATTAAAGGCTGATTATGCATCATCTCTACTTAGTATACAGTTTATAACAAGCAATATAGTTAGTCTTCACAAAGTTGTCAGTGATATCATATATCAATGGACCGTAACGAGGATCTGTGCTCATGAATGTTTCACACAGATGGTCGTTAGTGCTCACGGTAATAAGTAATTGCTTCACTACGCGATAATTAAGCAGAACCGGGTATTAAGTAACTACTTCAAGCTTAATAATGCACCTAATGAGTGATGTGATGTCGTCTTGTGTGGCGCAATGTACCGTGACCCAGTTTAAATGGGTATTGAGAAAAATAACTAAAAAGTCAGGTTCTGCCTTATAATAGGATGCCTCTAAAATAAAATAAGATAATGCTGCGTCTTCGTATGTGAGAAGCTCGCGGCTAAGTAATAACAGCCGCACGGGTCGATCCATCAGGTTAAGCTACGCTTGCTGTGGTTGGTCCATGGATGGGTGACCATCTTCATATATCGAGACTCCTCCGTGCCTCGGAAAGCACGTTAAGCCGTTGGTCACGGTTGTCATTCTTTGACAGTCGTTACGGTTCGTCAGAAGCCCGAAAGTCTGTCAAACAGTCTTACCAAGGGGTACTTATCGTATTACCCAGTTACTGGGTTGTGGAGGTCAGATAAGTAGTGGCTCCATGTAAAACACTGGTATTCAGCTGCATCCGGTTAGACTGGAAGCCGACCTTAACATAGTTGGGGAAAGGCTAGACAGATTGATTGATGGTCTTCGTCCGTCTGTCTGTAAATATTCGTACATCGATCTACAGAACTTTAATGCATCGTTTTTTTATTATACTGCTTGCAAAAAAGTACACACACTACGTTACAGAAAGACCCAGGATGTAAATTAGTCATTAGAATTAGCTACCTAATTGCCTTAGAATTTACTAAAACCTTAGCTGTACTTGTTTAGTTCATAATTAAAATGCACCAAAGATGACATGTTACACACTACATGCAAAAGATACAACATGTATTTTTAATGGTGTTTTACCGTGAAGATTTCAGTGTAGGTTAATTTTTTTATGGTGTGAGATCTTATAAAGGGTGACATTGATATTGTGTGAACGAGACAGGGATGTGGGACCGAGTCGGAAGAATGGTGACAACCTCTGAATACCTGCTACATTCTGCATTGTTCCAATGGAAATACATTTATACATTTGTTTAGTAGGTCGATGATAATAAGAAGAGTATAGAAAACTAAAAAGCTCATGGTAAAGTAATAACCAAACAAATAGCTTCAACTGCAAATGTTGGGTTAATATCGAAACAAAATTATGTTAAAAAGTGGCTAATAACCACAAAATGAATTGCTGAATAATAGAATTGCGGTCAAAAATGGTGCTTCCAGTACTCGTTGTAAATTGGATTTTGATTCATGACTCTGGGGAATGGTACGAGACTTCACATGAATTTCATTTTAAATGAATTTATTGTGTTACCACGCTCGTTTCTTTTGAATAAATAAAGTATTCTGAGAGACATACATTTTTATTTGGCTTTCACGACACCGAAACATGAGTTTACGTTTCAACATACGCATGCAGAATGGTGATACTTAATACTGCAAAATCCGTCTGAAACAAGTCATTTTATCCAGCACAACTTACATTTATTTTCTGTACGAAGTGCCTTTTTCATTCCAGCGTTTTATCCGGCTAGGAGCCGCTTTGCTTCCGTATAGTTTTATAAACGCATTTAACGCGTTAAATATAAAAGGATTACATCAGTTGCAGCTTGTCGCTGTAAAAAAAGAGGAGAATTGCTCTTTTTTTACCGATATACCTACCTACCGCTACGCGACCTCATCTTAACGTACCATCTTCTTTATCATTCGAGATCTGTCCTGCTAATTATAACCGCATGAATAACCGCGCACGAATTAATTAGGCGGACCTTTCCTTTCATGAAAAGAAATTAAGATTAAAACAATAGCAGGAAAATTAAAAAAATGTATGCCAAGAAATACCTGGAGCTCCGAAAAAAAATAGCTTGAAGACAGCTACCGTCATCACGCTTAAATTTACCTCCCCCTCCCAAAACTCAGTGCAAAAGTAAAAGCAATATCTTATTCTCAAGTTCAACTAATCAGCTGAATCTTAATCACCTTTTAGGTACTTTCGGCACTCCGGGGCACAAAGTAAAGAAGAGATAAGTAAAAGCTCCTTTGCGTACCTTTCTGCCCGGCGCGGTTCTATCGGCTATTCCCAAAAGACATTATTTATTCTCAACCTGTCTTTTGACATCGGCCACTCGCTTCACGATAATCGGCAGCAAATTATGTCATTTACAGAAATGTCTTTGAAATGTATTTTGCCAAGTTGCATGACATTTAGGGGAGGAATTTACATAGAATCAGCCGATGTTGTGTCACTAAATAATAAGTATCGTGGTTTTAGAATCAACTGACAAGTCAGTGTATGAACTAGTCGCGGTCGAGTAGTTTGAATTAGCGCAGAAAATTGCCATGGAATACGGCCTATAGGGTCGTTAGCTACTATTTCGAGAATTCCTGTAAATTACATTTTATTGATTGTTGTGAAATCCGATTGTACCGACAAACGACCCAACACTTCATTTTCTAGAAGGAATTTATAGATCAGCCATTCAGTCTTTACAGGAAACGCTTCAATATATTTGGTATAATGTATAAGTAGGTAATCCTCCTAAACAGACAACCGAAAATTGTAAACGGCCACAAAGAGCAAATTCCCAAACACCGGGAACATCAAAACGATGCTAAAAGCGAATTAAAGTGAAATCGCTCATTTGGGTGGCAGGAGAGTTGCCAGATCCATCAGGATTATTCATTGGACATCCGAAATGGTACATTATTCACTGTGATTAACGTGCTCGGATCAGAACGTGATCCGTCACAGTTTTGGTCGCAAAGACAATTACAATTACTGTAGTTGGATAGGAAACGAGCTCAACATTGTGTTTAGCTTCGACCATGGAGCATGGAGCTTCAGCGGTCCACATGATGGGAATTATATTGTCCTACGTTTGACGGATTGAACTGGTTATTGACAACCTTTGTTTGATGTAGCGTGTGTGTGATCGCTTTTGAATTCTTGTTGTATCGATTCTAGTGAGTTGGGGTTTGACAGGCAGCTGCGGTGCCGAGTCTTTTATCCATAGCTAGTATACTGGAAGCATTGATGAGCAAGCGTTTTAAGTTGTCATGCAATTTTAATATTTACCTAATAAGCACTACATTTTTAATCACCTTTGAGAACTCAATTTTAACCCAGATTTGCTTATTTATCTATTTAACAATTATTCTTGGACTGACACCGCCATTTACAGGTTAATCAGAATTCTCAGAATTATATAATAAGTGAAACAGAAATTACAAGAAATTATGGCAAAATACCTCTTAAACTGAAAATAAGGAAAGTTTGATGTTTACATCATACCGTAAAGCATTCATATTAGGTCGTTAGCTGGAGTTACCGATATAGTTTACAGAGTAAGCAAACTGAAGTGGCAGTGGACTGGCCATGTTCGTCGAAGGACCGATGGCAAGTGGAGCAGACAAGTCCTGAAGAGAAGACTGCGTATCGGCTAGCGTAGTGTTCCCGATGGGGCCATCTAGATGGACTGATAACCTTAAGAAGGTGCTGGGGATAGCCTTGATTCGGAAAGTTGAAAACAGGGTCTTGTGGCGTAACCAGGGAGGCCTATCTCCAGCAGTGGACGGCGATAGGCTGGGTTGATGAAGCATTCAACCCACCAATCACGCATGTCGTAATGAAATACCGTTGCTAATCGTAGTGGGCATTCGACTCACTTGTTATAAATCATGACTAGTGAACTAGTACCGTCTTCAACTTAATCGTTATTGCCTCCACACTGCTAACAAGGCAAATAATATTATGCGTCGTCAACTAACAGGGGAAGAACAATAAACTAGAGTTCGTACTAAAGACTAATATGACAAGACATTTAGCTGAGTATTGTTTATTTATTTATTTAAAATAAGTGAACTAACTGGTGTCTTATCTATGGATTACAAAAAAAAATAGGAATAATTCAAATAATTTATTATAAATAATAATTATTAATCAATCAATCTTACAGAAAAAAAAAACAAGAATATCTAGA
Source organism: Eupsilia transversa (assembly GCA_914767815.1). Classification (NCBI taxonomy): domain Eukaryota; kingdom Metazoa; phylum Arthropoda; class Insecta; order Lepidoptera; family Noctuidae; genus Eupsilia; species Eupsilia transversa. The sequence goes on from OU611880.1 coordinate 9,826,212, forward strand.
TTGTTTCAACAAAATGTCTAAATCGGCCTAGTCTTCCTATCAAACAATACACATGGAAAAAACAATACCCAATTCATTATGACTAAGCAAAAAGAACTTACATTTCGACAGTCATTCTGATTTGTCAAACAATAACGAAGTAAAACCTAAACTTAATATTATTTTGTTGTCTTTTATTTGGCGTTCCCATTGTTTTCTTTGTTTCCCTTGTTACTGTACGCATTAATGCCAAGACTTAATAAGTTGTTCAAGTAAATTCATAGAAAGCGGCTACAAACAAAAGTGGTGGTCTTAAAATAATAAGAAGTTTTACCGATTACGGGCTTTTCATACAACTGCGTGGGAAGTATACAGAAATAAATTGATATAAAAAGACTTTTGGATTTTTAAATTCAGACAACCCGTCTTACCAGGAGGTTCGTCTTACCTAGTAATTGGGTTGTGGAGGTTTTAACGGCAGTCGCTCTATGTAAAATACTGGTATTCAGCTGCATACGGTTAGATTGAAAGCCGACCCCAACAGGAAAACTATAACAGTGTTAAAACGTACTGTGACGCCTGGTTAATAGTGATTGAATTAATGGTGAAGTGAATAAGTGATTAGACAAAGCAGTTTACTGTGTAACAGTGTCTCATAATGATCATTCTATTCTAAAAATAACCAAGAATCCGATTGCCGACATCGCTTCTAAGAATACAACGACCCCGGGTAGGCCGCAAGCCATCCAAACCACTGAGAGAAGCAAATTGTGGGAAGAGAAGCATCCAACACCTCCTTCCTTAAACCCCAGGAACATTTGCCTCCCCGGGTGTTGTCTGCAGTGCAGAAGCAGAAGAATCAGTCTTTTGTTTTCAGTCCTTCTCTTTTTTCCTAATTCTTTCCTAGTAATTCCATAAAGGAAAAAAAAAACATGTCATTAGCATACATTTTACAAAAAAACAATGAAATTAAATAAAAGTACATAACAACATTTTAATATAGGTACTTAAATGTAAAAGAACAGTTCTAAGAACAGTAAGCTATTAAATAAAAAGTGAAATGAGAAAATATTTTTTGTAAGTTCTAAGGTATTTGCTAAGGTCTTATCACAGATAATATTACATAAATAATAACGAGAACTACATAATATATAGAGATGTTATCACTACGTTTAGTGTAAAGACACAAAAATAAACTGGAACAGCCACTTTTTTCCTAATGTCCTTTCAAAACATGATTATTTAAAAATAAAAACTATACAAAAAAGCTTATTTTATTTGACCGGTTTAGTGAGGTCTGACGTTTTAAAAATAGTCATCACACCCACAGTGACATTAAGTACCAGTATTATAATGATGCTCTGTGACATTAAGTTTATCCATTATCTGTTGGATTCGTGACCTTCAGGTTGAATCTTTCAATCTTCTTTATAATCCTCCTTTCACTTAGAAGTGATTGCGAGACAATATTCTCCTCACGCAAAACATAGGTAAATACATAAAGTATCAGCAGTTAATTTCCTCTGCAAGTAGCGACGACCAATTCAGAAAAATGGACGATAAAGCTAAATCGCGAAATCCACTTGATAATATATCTTTCAACTGCTTGCAAGGTTATGCTCCGAATTTAATGGAAACTACGCCTTAAAGACCCGGTGGGATAGTAAAAAGGTAAATACAACCCACAATACGTACTATAATATATTATACAATACGTCTTCAGTCCCGCGTTTCGATACGAACCACATGGCTACGTTAACAATCCAAATACCTTAACCATTGTAGGAAAATGAAACCCCAATAGTACCAGACATAATTCAAATAAGTAACGTAACAAATATAAGGTAGGTTCTATTGCATAGTGTTAATTAATAAATGTAATCAATGAACCTTGCAAATAAAAAACACTACTGCTCACTGAACATTATGAACTAAAGTTGCAGTCATGCGTTAAGTGAATAAACCATGTAGTAATAAATGGTAATAAAGAAAACGAGGTTAAAAGTAACTCCTGATGTTTATATTATGTTCACCTCCACTTCATACAGGATGGCTCATATAAGTGCTTTGACATGTAAATAATTAAGAAATAAAAACCTAATAAAAATATCTTTTTATTTCATATTTAATATCTTTATAAAATGGGAATTATTTTTTGAAAATGACATCATTCAAAAGTAATCCGTTACGATCTCGGCACTCCTGTAAGCGACGTCTACAACTATCGATGACTGCGCGGATTTTGATACGAAATATAAAAATATTTCTTATTTTTATTAGTTTTTTGTTTTTTAATTATTTACATATGCTAGGACCTACGGGCCACACTGTATATTAAAATACCAGATGCAAATATTCAAGAAAGAACATTCCTAGAAGTACCAGCTTTATTGTAATATTTGTCTATGAACCAATAAACTTTTATTTTAGTTTATTTTATTTATTTATTTTATTATCCAAATAAAATATCAGGCTAGCTCGCAAGACACCATTCTTTATACAGAAAGAAAAATGTAGCATTTACACACTCATATAACCAGAGAGTTAGCAAAAGCAATATAACGTGACAAAAAGAATGGTCCACCCCTGGGTGTCATGAATTTCCGGGGCGCAGGGTCCTATCGCTTCCCGGGATATGTTCCCGGGCTATCCCAGCACTAATCCGTGGCAGGGATCACTCCCAGCGGGCCACGCGTTCACATGATAATTATTATACCCCAGCGGGCGGTATTCTCGATTACGTTGGCGTTGGTTGCGGTAACAGATCGTTTGTTACTTTAGCAACTTGGTTTTAATTGAAATTAGAGATGTATATTGTGTTGCGTGAATCGTGACATAGGAAAGTTTTATTTGGAAATGGGCAAGGATTTAAAAGGAAAAAAACTTTATCTATAGGCTATAATGTTATCGTGAAGGTCAACTGCTATACATGGCCGTCAATGATCGGCTACTATGAATGGTTAAAGGAGATGGCTATAGATAGTCACTACACTTTGCAGATTGGAGTTTTTGGTTTGATCTTATTCTCTCGTCTTTATCCCTCAATCGCCTTTTTGTGAATAGAATAGAATAGAATATATTTATTGTAAAACATGAGTATACATCAAATAATATGTGCAAGGTCTTAAAATAACCATCTAGATCTGCATGTTTTGCCATTTATGGCGTACAAAACAACATATTTTAGGTTTAGAATAAACCATTAAAGAGAGTTGAGTCTACACAACAAACTATGAAGATTGCAATGATGAAGTATTGTTTTTACAGATATGTTGGTGGAATTGTGAAAATGTCGTAATTATAGGAATCTGTTTATTTAATTGCGGTCATTTAAAAATTCCGATATGGTGTAATAGCATTTGGCTATGAGATATTTTTTTAAATGTATTTTAAAGAGAGTGTGTGAGTGTTGTATCACGAACAAGAGTCGAGAAGCCAGTTTTGGCCTAAAAACATCATGAAAAAAAATATATCTTGTTAATATTAAATAATACGTTGGAATTTCATTTAACAAGTTCCGACAACCGTCTCGCGTATCTTGTAGCAGTGCGTAGACATTTGCTACGAGAATGTAGCTTCTGTAGCCGTGAATCACCTCTGTCGTAGCAAACAATTCCACCTCTTCTTTCACTCTGCATTGACATTCTTCTTTGCTCTTTGATTTAATGTCGAGTTTGCTCACTATTAATTTTATTTGAATTAACTGAATATTCTTGTTTTCACTAAGTGTTTATTAACTTAATCAACTTGCACTTTCCAAATAATTACGAGGGATCTTTTTAAACTTTTAGTTTTTCTGAACTTTCCCAGGAAACTATAAAATGTGTCAGTTGTTTCCCAGTTGCTTTTCTTTTTTCCTAAGCACCAGCAACTTTACTTCACTTTATTACTTGAACCCTAAATTAAAAAGGTCGACTGGAGTTGAATGGTGCTCCATTAAGCTTTACAAGTGTGTTACATTTCTATTCTTCTTTATATTTTTATTTAAAACTACTATTACTTCCTTATAAACGGGACAGAAAATATTAAAGTTTTTATCCGTTCATTATGAAGTATGTCCAATTAAACTAAAGTGTTATAAAACTATACAGATTATATAATATTCTTTCTGATAGAAATTATTATTAATATAAATAATATAAAAATTAGAAGTGCGCTGCAGGTAATGAAATAATAATGATAATGCTCATTTTGTAAATCAATTATTCTAACATAACATCACGCCTGTATTCCCCGAAGGGTTAGACAGATGTGCACCTATAGTACACCCACATTTCGCCAGTTGTATTTAAGTTCCATGTAATAGGGGGAGAGCCTATTGCCTTTCAATTGGGCATAAATGCAGATTCCTGGCTGCTACTGAGTAATCAATTCAGCCTTTTGCAGTCCATTGTTGGACATAGACCTCTCTCAGGCTGCGCAACTGAGTGATCCCTTGCGAAAAACCCAATAAGACTTCACGACCTGGGAATCGACACCGTCACCGTCACCATCATCATCATCATCCTGTTTACAACCTCTCGTAAAATAGGTTGATACTACCTGACCGCCAACTCCAGCACCGCACGCACTCATTGGTCAAATCAAATAGCGCGCCCTTCCCCGGTTTCCTCTTAGGCCCGAGTCACACCGGAATGGCAGCGGCCAGCAGCAACGCGGCGAGCACTTTCAGTGCGAAATAATTTTAAACTTTATCTACATAGTTATAAGACCAGTATCGCTTGAAAAGGTCGGAGGCCGCCGCCGGCCGCTGCCGGCCGCTGCCATTCCGGTGTGACTCGGCCCTTACACAATTCTTCGCTTTTCACGAAATCACTCCCACAGATTGCAGGAAAGCGAGAGCAAAGATGTTAGACATAAAAAACTACGGCATTGTTGTTATACCTACTCATTTTAACGTAATTACGTCGTTTCCTTTTCAATTCCAATCAGCAAATAAATAATTTCTATATAATAACGTCCTAAATGAAACTTTTAGTAGTGAATACATCTTGCTAAATACTTCACTAATCAGTCCAGTTGGCTAACGAGCTATGAAACGGGTCATCAGGTCTATAACCTAGAAATTCAAGGATCCTTTAGTTGGTACCAAGAATAAGGTTATGAGAAATGAAAGAAAGCGGCCACGATATTAGACTTGTAATGGAAACCATTTGTTAGAGAATTGTATAAAAGTTTTTGTGATATTTTAATAGAATAATTTTTTTGTTGGGTTTCTCATTTTGTTGGTCTCTTGTGTTGTCTTGTAATTAATTGTAATCCCTTTTTATCCAAGTTTTAGAATTTCATAATATAGTGTTTTTGCCTTCGATATTTTCATAGATAAAAATACACAGATGGCGCTGCGTCTATCCGAACATTAATTTTATGTATCTCGTACGGTTTACACGGCGCACGCCAGTAAAGCTCCCAGTTGGTATGTTTTTTTCCGACATCTTCAAAAATAATCGTCATATTACAGCCAATTTATACAAAACCATAATTAATTATACACTTAAACCTTCCTCATGAATCATTCCGTCCATTGATGAAAACCGTTTGAAAATTAGTTCGGTAGTTTTTGAATTTTTCGTGAATACGGCGAGACATAGACACGGCGGGGGATTTTGGCGTCAAATCCGCCATTTTGATTTTTAATTTTTATATACCCAATGACCCAAGCGCATTATAGACGAATCTAACGACATATTATTATCATTCATCAAAATCTGTTCAGCCATTTAGTAGTTTACTGTCTTTGTATATGTACGGGTTTAACCATGCATTACCGAGCTTGGGGGTAATACCTACTTATTACATGTGAATACACTTCTGTGGTGAATGTAATGAATGTGAACTATGAATGGGAGTGAACTATCAGCAGATCGAGGTCGCGACCAATAGTTCATGCTAAGCGTGACGCCTGCTGCTATCTATTTCCATTCTCTGGGCTTTGTGCGCTCGGATTTATTATAGACGTATGGATTGAGCCATTATGCTCGTGCTTTTGATTTCCGATTGTGTCTGCCCTCGATGCAGAAAAAGGTTCGTTCTGTGTGACGTATAAAACAGATTGTATAGCTCTGCTCCGTGCATAAGTCACTAAGCTGAGTTATGACCGTTCAACGGATACTACTCGGTTCTGCACTTTATACTATAGCTGACTTCCGCCAATTATACCAGAAAACATATTTATCATAATTATGGCACTCAAAAATAGTGTAGCTTTCTAACAGTGAAAGAATTTTTGTAATCAGTTCACCACTTCCACAGATTACTTCATATAAGGATACAAATAATTTAACCACTAATATCATGTTATATAGAAACGTGTGGATGTCGGAAAATATCTCACGGGAACGTACTACTGGCATTAAAAGTTCCCTGTGTGTTACTCCAGGTTATAGACTTCGTTCACATTTTAATCTAAATACCAATTTTCATGTTTTAAACTACAAAAATTACGATTTTCCATACAGACTTTCACCCTCTATTTTACTCCCTTAGTGGTTGAATTTCGAAAAATCCTTCCTTGCTCCTTGTCTACAGTATAAAGGGTTACTAGTGCAAAATTTCAGCTATCCAAGGGTTTGGGCTGGGAATTGATGAGTCAGAAAGACAGTCAGGACTTTTCTTTTTATTTATATAGATAGATAGATAGACAATTGACGAAATATCGACCAAGTACTTGTCAGTTGGTCTCGCCCATCAACAATAAGTCAAATAACCACAAACTTACAAGTCAGTTGATCAAAACAGTGACCATATACTGGTACAGACCAGGGATCGAAAACCTATATTATTATACTTCCACGACTTACCGCTATCAAAGGTTACCGCTATCTGGGTAACCCAAAAAGAAGAAATATGTTACCTCTTTTAGGTTACTGTTTTAAAATACCGGGTACATACACACAGACGATGCACGCGTGTAAGATACAGGTAATTTTTATTTTGGTAACCGGTATTAATACAGGCTGAATTCAATATAAGGTAACCTTTAATACCTGTAAAAATATGAATGGTGTAACCGAAAAAATATTGATAATACCGGTTTCGGTCGTTGGTACAGACTCTTCATCTGTGTTGAGCCACGTAATTCTAAACCGCGTATCATAACTAGTTTCATACACAGCTGAAAGTCAGCTTCGCGGAACTCTATTAAATTTTCATAGCACTTAAATCAGTGTGTTAATATGCATCATAAACCACTTTGACATGGAATTTAACGGCAGTTTGATAGTTAGAAAACTTAGTCAACTATTTATGTTGGAAATGTATGACGCATTTGTCAACAGGGCTTAACTGTCAAGTTAAATTATTGCTTTACTAAAACTACTGTAACTTACTTAGTACGGTTTTTTTTTCTTAGTTACTTATTCATACTGTACCTCTGGTAGGTTGAATTAAACAGTAATTTAGAATGGTACTTTTAAATACTCATTTATAAACGCGAATGAAAATATATTACCTTATAATGGCGATAATTTAATTTTAACTTCCTTCGCTTCCTTATCTCTGACTGATTGTTCCATAACGAGAATGGGATGAAACACGTTTTTTTAGGCTTATTTAAAAGGTTTCCTTACGATTTTCTTTTAAAGTTAGTTATGAAAAGAGACAATAAAGAACCACCACCTTGTGACACCTGGGCATTGGGCAACCAGCCTGGGGCCTAAGTCTACTAATTTATAAACGTAACAATGGTCTCTCTATAGTAAGTTTTTGACAGTTTTTGTATGGCAAATCTGTCAAAAACTCACCATTGAGCGACCATTGTAACGTTTCTAAATTAGTAGACTTAGGCCCCTGGTTACGAACCTTCCTGATCGGAGAGGAGAACCTTTTTATCACAATACCACACCATCACCACGCCAAAGAAGCATGCGAGCATGCGTCTCATCTACCTAATAATGTTAGGTAATCACCGCATCCTATAGATAGGTGCCATCTGTCAGAGTTTGTCTGAACTGGTCGATATTAAAGGGGATTTTATTAAAAGAAAATAAGGAAAACTTGTAGAAAAATTGACAAAAATGTAATAAAATAGTTAACAAAGCATTTTCGTCAATACATTTAGGTAATGGTATGATACATACGTGACATAATTTTAACAAGTCTTTTATAAAAACTTATTCAAAAAAGTATCACAACTTATTTAAAAAAAGCCACTATAAAAATCACCATTGAACAGTTAAGGTCTGACACCACACATTCAGAAGGACGAAGACACATTTGCGTCCATTTCCTTCCCATAACGGATGTAGCGTAAAGGAACAAGTATGTAATTTCCTTTAGAGCTCGTGGCGTTTTGTGTTGAGCTTTTTGCTTTGTCTTATAATTAAGGCCGCTTTGTACGTTTAAAGTTAAAGGTTATCCTTTTATTAAGAAGTTTGCAACCCGATATTGTTTTGAAACTGTTTTTTATTAAGAACTAGTAGACAAAACATCGAAATTTCTTTATCATAAGTAAGTTTAATATTAATGCACATTGGGTTAAGGCTTTCGCAGACAGGCGCGACGCGACTCTGGTGTAACAATTTCTACGAAAACTTCACAGATCAAATTATAATTTACAATCAAATTAATCATACTAGTAATTTACACATTCTAGGTACAAAATACAATTATACGGAACGCGCGACAGTTTCTAAAGGTATTCATTGCTCGACTGCCACCGATCAACTCTGCTTAACTTGGTCTTGGTCGAGCGTTATGATGTAGACTCACCTGATGATGCACCCCGATATCTGACATATTGATATAGTTATATGTAGATGTCGTTATTAATGTCTTTAGAAAATAAAATAGTCAATCAAAGTAAATCATTGACATCGTAAACTAAAATGTATTTCGGCAAAATATAAAATGGATAAGGTCAAAAATAACTAATTGCAACGAGTAGATATAAAAGTTGGAGATGCACTAGATTTCAAGATTGAAATCGCGCAAATGCAGAGTGAGATCGCAAACAATCTAAGGAGTTATTACTCTCAGTGGAGCTTTTCATTTTGTGCAAGATGATGTCCTCGAATCAATATGAATATTAAAAGTTTTGATACTGTGAAGTTTTAATGCTAATTCTAACTATAGGGAATATTAGGGAAAACAGTTCCCTAATATTCCCTAATAATCCTTCTGAATCCTGATTTCTGCGTTGGTTTGTATAACTTCCATCCTTTTATTTTAAAATAATATATATTTAGTAACTTAACCATTCGAAACGTACGCGAACGAATTCACTAAAAACTTACAAACAAAATAATATGATATTATAGAACTAGAACTAACTAAACTAATTGGCGAAATGTGGGTGTATGTAATGTAGATACAACTTTGCCTAACCCTTCAGGGAAAACGGGTGATGTTACTATGTTAACACAGTGTAACGAAAGGCCTCGTGGAACCAATTACATCGCTCTAGTAATCCGAGTTTGAAAATCCATTATTTCTACCAGGAATCAACTACACTCACGTTTAGAAACTAATCCAAAACAAAAAGTTCATAACAAAACAAATACCTGCTATATTACAAAAATACCAGTTAATAATAACGATCCTTTGATCCCTAAGTATTATCAATAACTATTTCGGACGGTACAGCCGCAGATAGCACGGAAGAATATAACAGTGTTATGAAGTTCCTGAAAGCGAGTATTTCCGTGCCGGTTTATAGGATTACCTGACGGTACCATGGCAATATTGAATCGAATATCGAACCAGCATCGGTAAATGTAGGAGTTTTTAAACATAGATGAAATATTAGATCCGTAGTAGCCTGCTCGAGTGCCTTTGATTAAACAGTTTTAAAATTGGTTCCACTTTATTGGGAAAGGTTAAATTTTTTGTCTTTAAAATGATTGTTCATTTTGTTTAATGTTGTCTATTAATTAATTAAACGTAGGTAACTTGCTTATATAAACCTACAAAACAGAACTTAGGTGCAAATTATTTAGATAAGTGTATTAGGTACCGAGTAATGATTTAAACCGTGATTAATTAACAGCGTTGACGATGATTTGAATCGCATTAACCTATTGATTTATCTGACATGCTAACCTGTGTATTGATCAGCTAAACAGTTAACTAATTTAAAATTTACAGGAATTTTAAAAGGAAAGCTCACTATTTAGACTGTCCGTTTATGAAAACCGCTTCATAGAAGTCCAAAGGTAATCGGAAAATCGTGACAAGAAAGAAAGTTTTTTTTTATGCCACAGAAACCCTATGTGAATAGAACCGTCAACACAATAATAAGCAGGAACCATAATTATACAATGGATACATTTTATCAACCATGATTATTACACTCTTTTGTCTGGCAATGACAAAAACAATTCACGCTCAAGTAACTTTAAACTGCTTTAGTGCTCTTAATCATTGGAATTTAAGACCTCGATCTCGGACTGCCGCTCCTGGCCTGCGGAGTATCGTGGCCAACATTTTGTCGCTCAAAACGAGACACTTAGGTACCCTCTAGAGACGAAATAACAAGATTATTTTCGTATATTTTAGCATTCTTGATTTTTTGGGGACTTCTCAGTACAGGGAAGATAAGATATAACATATTCTAGAATTTCTTCTAAAACAGAGTCTGCGTTACCAAGAGTGGAAGTATAACTTGTTTGTTTGTAACAAGATACTTGAAGGTACCTATAGAGCCTCAAAGAGCCTCAAAACCAAGTTTACCCGCTAAACGTGTTGAAAATCCTCGTCTAGTTTGCATTTTGTAATCTGAATTTAGTACTACTTCGCTTGTTCGCTTCCAACAAGGATAGTAGCTTCCAATGTTGGAAACAATTTCGATAATATTTTGCCGAAGCTCAGAAAGATCAAAGCAGGTTGAAATACGTATTTATCAAGATATTTGGTAGTCCATCAGCTCCCTGACCTAAAATTCACAATTTAAAATGCGACTCACGATTTCAATAAGAGTAAGTAAGACACTGAATTTCTAATAGAATTCGAGCAACGGAGATGTTGCATAAAATTTGGAAGCTTCCTGCCTAGAGCCGGACGTTGGGCCACACTAAGCCAACCAGAGTCACAGGAAACTTCCTCAACTAATGCAATTAGACACAATTATCTCGGAATTTGGAACTTTTTGAAGTACAATTCAAGAGTGTAGTCGCGAGTTCTTTATCACTCGTGAAGAGGCGAGTCTCGCGTCAAGAGATACTATTGCAATTTGTACAAAGTGAGCTCTTTCCACCGCTCGTATTTATTTCTCGCGGAGAAATGGCCGCGTGCATTCCCTACCACGTTATTCTGAGAGGAGATTAAACGTCAACATTCTGAACAGAGCCTTCGCGTTCTAAGCTTTAGATCATACGGTTTATACCTATTATCATATTAACTTGCGTTAGATAGCTTGAGCTGTCGGAATAAGTTTGCTTTATTTGAAAAGCGATTGCTTTTATAATATGTTGAGTTTATTGTGATATTCAGCTTGAAACTATCTATAAACGTTTAGAAATAAATACGTTACCCATTGAAATCCAATTAGTCTTCAAAACAAGAACGGATCATTGAGTCCACTGGACATTTTGCGCCCAAAGGTCAATATTGGAGGCAATAAACGATCAGAAGGCCAATTCTCGTACTCAAAAAACGTTCACATTCAAGTCGCAATCTGTCAAAGTTGTTAAAAATGTTGGTTAAATGCTCGAGCAGACCGGATGCGTATGCGTAGACGCGCAAGTACCACTGAGTTGTAATGTATGGAATTGTGTGAGAAACGTAGACGTGCGAATCAGCAATACACTCTTGAAGTTACGTGCACGTCTACATTTACGTCTACGCATACGCATCCGGTCTGCTCGAGCCTTAATTGATTGAATTTCTGACAGATTCCGAATGAGACGCGAATGCGAACGTTCTTAAAAATGCGGGAATAGCCCTATGTTGTTTTGAGCGATAATTCATTTAAATAAATTAATATTGAACAAATGCATCGCGGAACAATAAACAGAAATTTTTCTTTTATTTATAGCCGGAATAACTCTTTCTGCGGTTTTGGCTCCGTTGTGCTATAATAAATTTACTGAGCATAAATTAAGTACGTCACACTGTTTGTTCTGTAAACCTTTCTCCGAAAACCATTCGCATTTGTGTTAATTTGTTATTCACCATATTTCTTTGAAAATTTATCTTGTTGAATAACGAATGCAGTTTAGAAATCACTTTGTGAGCATTGTTAGATACCTATCTAATAAGGTGACGTGATTAGTGTTGTTTTCTCTTGGTAGTTTTACTCTCATATACTTACTGAAAGCCCGAGTGGCTCGTAGCTAAATAATAACAGCCGCACGGGTCGATCGAAGGTTAAGTACACTTGCCGCGGTCGGTTCGTGGATGGGCGACCATCCATTACATATCGAAACCCCTCCGTCCGTCGGAAAGCACGTTAAGCCTTTGATGCCGTCTGTCATTCGACAGTCGTTACAGTCACAAGCCCAAAAGTGTAAAGAAAAGTTACCAAGGGGTATTGCGTTACCCTGTTACTGGGTTGTGCAGATTAGATAGGCAGTTCCTCCATATAAAATACTGGAATTCAGCGGCATCCGGTCAGACGGATAGCCAGCCGAACCCAATATAGTTGGGAAAAGGCTAGGCAGATTGCTTTTCACTTATTGAAAGCCTGATGAAGTGATCAAGTCTTTGTTAAGTAGTTGTTAAATCGTACCTTTTTCTCACGAAAAGTATTGTCATATAAACTCACATAAGATTTGACATCGGGGACTATTTCAAACCTTTTGGAAACCCCAGGGTGTTGCCTTTTTGTTATAATGTTAGAGAAGTTAGTGGTGGCATCTACATCGCCACATGTGAACTACGCAGCACACTGATGTCACGCAAAATCCTACATCGCGCAAGCAGGGTTTACCGCGTGACTAGTATATATACAACGCCCTGACTTCAATCGTCGGGCGGTGCCCACCAGACACAATACTATTATAATATTTTTTGGCACCAGAATCACAAAGCAAAATTTTGTGCTCGGTTTGGTTGGTGGTAGGGCTTGTTCTCCACCTGGCTATCTACCACCATCTGGTGGTACCGAACCGAACCGAGCAGCGACAGACTTAGATAAGATTCTTATCTAAGTCTGTCGCCAAAACAATAATGTTAACAGCATTGTTGTGTTTCGGCAGTTAGAGATAAGGTAGCCAGTTCCTCTGTGGTTGAGGATTCGGGGTGAAGCTCGCTTCCAAATTCGGCTTGATCATCACTTACCATCAGGTGAGATTCAGACCAATTGATTCCCCGTCGCGGTAAAAAAAAAAAAAAAATTACCAAGTGGTTTTAAAAGCAAAATCAAAAGCTTTCGTATTATTATTTTAATGCTATCCGCAACCTGTAGTGTAGCCACACATAGGTATTCGTTTACGTTAAATTTAAATAATAAAGGAGATGCTACAAAAAACAGGTAAAATAAAATAATATTTTCCTTTCTTGGGCGCCCAGGGACGCGGTAAACACCGTAGGTGGCAGAATATATTGTGTACATATTCTTTTCCTTCGTGTTCGTTGCGTATACAGTTTTGATGCTTGTTTTGTAAATAAAAACATACGGTGTCAGCTGGTTTTTCTCGGAAGTCGTAAAAGTAGGGAAGGATTACTTTCGTACGTTTTACGAGAAGCCCTCGCTGGCTACGATAGTATGTACAAATTACTATGCTGATTTTGGGAACGGCAAAGAAGATTACACCTGCGGGAATAGAAAAGATTATTACTAAGCAATGTTTTTCTAGCTGGCTGTTGGTTTAATTCGTTGACTAGAAAGTAGATTTTCTATCATACCAGTATACCTATCTAAAAAATATTTTAAGTGTTATCTTTTCCTATTATATTACCTACAATAAATTTCCTACAGTCGGTTTACGTGTCTGCCTGTGTGACCGCGTTCTTCTAAACGACGCAATGGATTTTGATGCCGGAGTTTATTCCGGAAGGTGCATGTGTTTACAACATTATTATTATTACTATAAACATATTATTAATTAAGAATCGTTGGCCCAGTGGTTGCAAGCGCTACTGCTGAGCCTGGTCCTGGGTTTGATTCCCGGGTCGGGCAAAGTGTTATTGGGTTTTTCCATCTGGAATTTCTCAGTAGCAGCCCGGAGTCTGGATTTGTGCCCGGTTGATGGCAATAGGCTCACCCTTATTGCATGGGACTTAAATATAACTGGCGAAATGTGGGTGTACTATAGGTACACCTCTGCCTAACCCTTCGGGGAATACAGGCGTGATGTTATGTTATGAAATAAAGAAATCTTGATGTTTTGTCAAGTAGTAAAAACCGTGCGAAACAGGGCCGGATCACTAGTTATATAAATACTTTGTATAATCCTCTTCACCGTATCCGTTTACAGCTACCTGGGAAAATTTTCCTTCCTTTCGTGTTATTAATACCTACAGGACATATAAGTACCTTCCTTTATTTAGACGTTTATGCGAGTGTAATAAGATTGTGTTAAAAACATTCTAACCACCTATTTGCTGCAGCTCTTTAGCCAAACTAGCTTCTACCAGCGACTTTTTCCGCGTGAAATTTCTTGTTTTATCAAAAAGAATATCCTATGACACTCGGCAATACTGTATATTATACTGTATCCCATTAGTGTTTGAAACTTTTGTGTCCATATTGATAATATAATTTAATATCGTCAGCAAAACAATTGATTAACGTAGTTAACAAACAAACACTAAACAGTTTTCAATTTATCAGAGTAAGCTTTATAATTTGTGTACAGTACTTTATGAATAAATAATATCTACAGGCTTATATTATTTATTTGTAATATTAAGGGTAATCGAAATAATATTTTGTAACAGTTCTGATTTAAATAAATATGTGTAATATTCATATTAAATGTACTTTGGTTTATTATAGATCGTGTTTTTGCATAAATAAGCAATTACGTTGACAGTTCACCCAAATATGGTCGACAGAATATTGGGCTAATAAGTAGGTATTTACATGAAGAATTGCCATAATTATGTGGCAGTGGGCAGGGCACATTGCTTGCAGAACATAATGGCCGATGGGGCAGAAAGGTTCTGGAGTGTCGACCGCGTACCGGTACACGTTGCGTTGGGAGGTCACAAGATGGACTGAAGACCTTGTTAACACCGAAGGAATCCGCTGGATGCGAGAAGCGCAGAACCGGTCGAAGTGGCGATGCTCGGGCCCATGGCCTATGACCAGCAGTGGATATCTTTCGGCTGAAATGATGATGTTGATAATGATAATTTACTTGCGAAATGAAAAATAATTAAGTTTTACTCCGAAAATTGATTTCCTGATTTTTTGTCAAATCCTAGAATCAATAGAGTTTTAAAACATAACATCACGCCTGTATTCCCTGAAGGGTTAGGCAGAGGTGTACCTATAGTTCATCCACATTTCGCCACTTATGTTTAAGTCCCATATAATAGGGGGCGATCTCATTGCCAGCAACCGGGCACAAGTCCAGACTGCCTGCTACTCAGAAATTCCAGATCCAAAAACCTAATAACAGTTTTTCCTGACCCGGGAATCGAACCCAGGGACTTATACTCAGCAGTAGCGCTTGAGACCACCATACCAACGAGCCTTAATTTTTGATATTGAAACTCTGTTAGTTTTTAGGGAGAAAATATTCCTTTTTACAAGAAAGTTTCTTTTGTGTCCAAAATAATTAAACGTGGTATGTTTCGTGGAAAATAAAAGACAAAGACTTTGTTGAATTATGGTTGAATCGTGCGCAATAGTTCTGTTGGCTTCGTCCGGGACTTGTGGCATGCAAATGAAGCAATGTATTGCATTTATAGCTCTGAGGGTAGGCGGGCCTGGGTTTTCAAATAGAAGGTGAAACAACTGTTTAACTTCAGTACTGAATGTCATAATTATTTATAGTTTTAAAGAACTGAACAGCAAAGTTGTGGTTGTTATAGCTTGATTGTAGTGAACCGTTTAAGATTCATTAGATTGCGTTATTACATGAATGTATCATGATTTCTGACCTTTCGTTTAAAAGATCTTCAAAAAAGTAGGTAGGTACCTGTACCTGCTAAGATATGTGGCAAATGTAAATCTAAAAAAACAAACCATCACTGTTAAACACAATCATAAAAATACATAGTTCTCGGCATGCAGAAAACATGAAAAAAAAAAACATTAGGTATCATATTTCCATCAGTGCGACTAAAAAACGCACGTCTCATCCCGAATGTTTGTCGTCAGTAATGGCGGCTTCAGCTCGTCATTCGAAGGCCAAGATTAGCATACACCTGAGCATTATTATAATAAAGTCCTTATCTATCTCAATGGGGATCACTTTCACGTAAACGTTAACGCTACCTAGTAATAATGATTGCCGTACCGCGGCTGTAGTATACACGAATGAATGACTGTTTTAAATTCTATTTAGGTACACACAGTTTCATCAACTAGATACTTACCCCAGCAAAAGACATGTAAATTAAAATTCGACATAGCAGAATAAGAGCTTTTTTTATTTTTAGAAAAACATTTTGTAATGATTATTTCGTGTTCATATGTCACTTTTTGTTCGATGTTCGCGCCGACAGAGGGCCCGGTTTTCCGAACTAAAACTGACTTTTGGTTAGGACGCGGGGTTTTGCATTAATTTTAGGTGTTTTTCACTTCATTTTCAATCATTAATATAGTCGTCATTATTTACTACTTTGAATTCTGATTCCTGGAATGATATCCATAAAAATCTCGCTCCGATATCCATAAAAATATTTTTTCGAGCCATCCTATTGTATTCCGGAATCAAATGTTTTCGTGTTTCACCAAAGATGTTTATTAAAAACATGTGAAAGATAAAATATAGATACGGTTTTTCACGAAAACATTTTACAAAGGAATTACACAGAGATTTACGTGTCTCAGTAGAATCAGTATGCGTACCGCATATTCGTGCTTTTAGAGGTGAACAAACGATAAGTGCTAAGAAAACGACTGCTGTGAAAATGTATATGAAAATCATGCGAATTTCTTGAAGGCTTTAAAAGTTTAAGGCCGCCTTGAGACTTTTATATGTTTCGCCTTTTATCATTGGGTATAAACGTTAACGTTAGCAATATAAATATGATAATAAATATTTTTATTGTTTGTACAATTTTCAACGTTTATTGCATGTAGCTTGAATACTAGATTAAAGTAGTTACGTGCTTATGTTTAAGATTGAGTTCAGCAAACTATTTGATTGCATTTATGAATAATGCGCGACATTAAAATTTGCATTTACTTCGACAGATTAAAAGTGATAAAGTTTATATTCGGGAGACAAATAAATAGGTAAACAGACATTCCTTAAAAGTCAATCCCGCAAATTATCCAGATGAGCGACATAACGAGCAGTACACCACGTGCATCTCTGATGACAATTGCACCGCAACTGACGTTTGTTTAGTCCCAGCCCATAAATAACGTGGTGGGGATGGAGTTCGTCGCACGTGCGCCTAACTGCGCCATCTGTCGGTAGTTGCCGTCGTTATGATGCCTCGCCTAAACAATTATTGTTAGAGATAAAAATAATTCAGACGCCGCCGGATTGCGATGACTTTACTTTTTTGTTCTGGCATGGAGATGAAGAGTGTTCATGAATAATTTTATTTTGGTTTTCACTGGAATACTAGATATTTATTGCTTTATTATGTTGAATTTGCTGAACGTTAAACAACGTGTTAGAATGATAATAGCTGTCTGTTTTGTGAATTTCAATCATTATTAGTTTGTCGATGTACGTGCTCGAAATGAAAAATAAAAACAAGCGTTTAAAAATTCCCAATAACAAAAATAAAAACCTTTCGAGATATTTACAGGCATCAAAACGTGGGCACGTGTTTTCATGGATTCGCTTTTCGTTTCACTCGATTACACCAATTGACGTAAAGTTCAAACGTAGGTACTTCAGAACAGATTCAATTCAGTTCAAACCGTCGATTACAGCAGACGCGTCGATGCGAAGCGCAATTTTAAATGCTTGCGGTTGGCACAACCAGTTTGTTCTATCTACTATTACTCGCCTACGATTTCGGGCCGAAATTCGGGAAAAGCGCTGGCGTCGGCCAACGCTGCCCATTCATTTGGTCTTCCCATTAAAAGGGAGCTTTTAACTACAGCTAATTTATGCAGCGCACGGTTTGCTGGGACAGATTACAGAGTGGCGTGTCCATTCTGTGCACAGTTTGGGCCTGAATCACGCCTGTCGAATATGTTACGTCTGGTGGAAAATTTCTGGCTGTTTATTCGTTTGATTTGTAGCCGTGAGCAGAATTTGTGCCAGTAGATATTACTTTGTAGAACGTATTCCTGTTGCGGGCGTAATTACTGTTGTGTGTTTCACACCGGTTGGTCGTCTTTCTCTATTTCACAATAACGTGTCGAAGCCATTTTGGTCCATTTTCGAAAGCTTAAAATAAATCAGAAAAATTGAGTGGGATTTTGAAAGGCCGTGAAGGCCGCGCGTTACATGATTCATCAATATTAGTTGCCGTTCACGGGACTAAGTTAAAATCGACAAAACGTCAAAAAAGTATGGCGTAATTGACTGATAGCGCCCAGGTTCAGTGTGGAAAAAATAAAATTAAATCCTGAAAAATTTTGAGGCAATTAAGATTGATGTACGCTGCTAATTCGTATAAAAAGAGGCGCCAACGACCCAATGATTGGCGAACTCTATTTAATTTCATTAAGCAACTACCTAATTGTTTGGCTGGACTTGTGACTTAATTCCCAAACTATTATGCTGCTTGTTTTATCAAGTTAGGTATCTATGCTGCATTACTTTCTTCGGTTTTATTTAGAGTTCTGGTTTTTGAAATATCTTTTAAAACCGTTTCTTACATAATACTCAAAAACAAACATAAATAATATCATAATAAAAAATAAAAAAATATATTTGTGTATTCCTACTATTACTACTATTTTAATTGTATGATAGTGCTTAATTGAATTGTAATTGTATACACTCTTTGTTATAATAATTTATCTATACATCTATCAAACAAATAAATAAAAGTGTGTGTTTGTAATGTCAATATAACAGTTTTTCCAACTGCATAATAATATACGATAATAATTTGTCTATCTGTCTGTTCCGGCTAATCTCCGAAACTGCTGGACCGATTTTGACTGGACTTTCACTGGCAGATGGCTGATGATAAGGAGCAATTTTATAGGCTTACTTTTATTTTATAAAAAGAAGTAGGGTGCACGCGGGCGAAGCCGCAGGCAGCAGCTACATAAATTAAGTATTAATTAATTAAATTAGTAGTAGTCGCCTCTTTGGCGTAGGTCACCCCATTTTTTTTCAGTAGTGTCTGTCTCTGGTTTTGGTCATCCAGTTCGGCCTTAGTCTTTGTAGAAATAGGTCTGCCCATCTTTTGCTCTGGCGTCTCCTAGACCTTGTTGCTTCTCTTGGGATCCATTCTATAATCATTTTTATCTACTCTCATATCGTAAAATTCGAATTATAAACTTCAATCAAGAGTTTATATATACACAATACTTTATAAACACAATACCGAAATTTAAAAATAGAATCAAATTATAACACTTTTTCTCGAACAAAATAATGTTATAAAACAATTTTTTTACCTATACCACAGGGCAAATCCAAGGAGTCAATCACCAAGGAGTTTCAATCAATTTTTTTTTTCTAATGGAACGCATATTATGCGGGGCCCGCCATTTTTTTATAGCATTACAAAAAAGTTTTGATTCGAATTTTGTGTCTGTGGCAGCGGCCGCTTTAGCGCATGTGCGGTGATGTGCTGAGTTTTGGCGCCATTCATACGTTTTGTTTTTCTGAATATCGTAGGATTTTTTTTCTTACTCTTTTAATTTTGATCTTTTATTTAGTAGGTTAAATCCCAATGTATGAGATTAGTTAAAGTAGTGTATGAAACTGCACATAACTCGATATACCCCCCATTATGCAACAGTTTCATAAACTACTATTTTGGTCCATCTATCATTAGCCATCCAACATACGAGTATATGACCCGTCTAGTTCCATCTTAGTACCTTCAGTCTCTCAACAATGTCAGTCACCTAAGTAGCACTGTCATTTCTTAGAAAGTTATTGTAAATATCTTCGAGTCTTTAGCTCAATTCTTGGCCATTGTGTTGGTTAAAACCAAAACGACCCACAACTTGATGATATCCACCAAGAGAGAGAGTAAAGCAAAAGTGGGCACAGGTTTACAGAATAAGTTAAGAAAGATTTCAAACTACTTTTCAGATAAACTTCAGTACGATTTAAGAGTAGGTACGTATGTGTAAGAGTTCAGTTTATCCTCAAGATAAAAGGAAGTAAGTCTAAAATAAAGTAAGGAAGTAAGTCATAGACTCTTTAGCCAAGTTTCTTCTTCTTGGTCAAATCAAAGTTAAAATATTTTATAGACTTCTGAGATAACCATCATCTGTTTACTACGTATCACGAAACATACCACACATAAATATTGAATCATTCAAGGACACTGAAACGACTTTCTCTTTATTCTAATATGTATTATTATAATATAGGGTGTCTCAAACGTAGTGGTCCAAAGTCAAATGAGCTAAAGCGCAGGGGTCCACCTATCATTAAAAAAATTAAAAGATGGAATATTCTGAACAGTTCAGCAAATATCGCAATTTTTATTATTTTACATTTTTAGTTCAAATCTGGCTGGATGATGCCTTGCCCGGCAAGGTATCTTCCGGCCAGATTTGAACTCGTTGCGTCGAAAATTATGTTCACAGGGTCGATAGATCCAAGTGAAAGTGTAAAATTTCTTGAAAATAATAATAGCGTTCTGAACTGTTCAGAATATCCCAGCTTTTAAATTTTAATGATAGGTCGACCCCTTCGCTTTACCTCATTTGCCTTTGGACCACTACGTTTGAGACACCCTATATGCATACAATATATTATTGATTTACTTTTCATTATATCCTTCAATCCCCAGTATTTTTTCCATGATGGCGATTCTTCTCTGCACTTCATTTTCAGTGAGTAAAACTGATTGACCCAAATAAATAATAATATATTCTTTGAGGAATTCTACACTCGGATCACCGACCATTATAGCATCATTTTCTTTATTGCTTATGACATTGGATCTAATTTACATTCATTTGAAAAACCGTTAAATCTCTGATGTTGATTCTTTATTTTGATGTTATTCACATGACAAGTCACTTGAAGATCTAAGGAAACATCATAATAAATTGATAACACAAGGACCTCCTCCTAACTCTATGCAAAAAGGTTGACATTAATGAAACAACTTTATTAAAGTAAGTTTATAAATTACCTGGAACGACCCGAAAATACTGAATTTGAAATGAGAAATGGAAGTTCATTATTATTTTGGTTTATGATGGTGACCCAAATATTACTGAAGTTGCATCTTTTAATCTTTTAAATTAACTGTTATGACTTGTGTAAATCTTTCAGGGTTGAAAATATGTTATTGCCTTCGATATTGGCACAATAAACCATCAATAGATAGGCCACGTAACTCATTTCTAGTTGGACCGAAACAACCGGCAGAATGAATAAGTGCAAACAGAAACAGCATAAAACAGAATTGGCGTCGCACAAAGTTTATTTTTCGATTTATGCAGATGAAGGAATAACAACTCGATTTGCGGTCACAATCGTTACTCACAATTTCTTTGAAAAAAAAAAAAGTTTAAAGGGGAAACAGCGCGGTGCCCGCGCGATCACCGCTCTGCCTTTCCGTCAAAAGCGATCCAATCGTTCTCTTTATTGAAACAGCCGTCTGCCGTCTTTGTTGCGGGAATTCCCTTGAATCCAATTTATGCAAAGTATTTACGAGTGACAAGAATTTATTTGACGTGCCAATTTTGCACCCCAACGTTCCAGCTCACGAGCCACATTTTAAAAGCGCTCGCCATGTTAGTGATTGAACGGTTTACATGATATTTTGTTACCAAAGTCGGGGCGAATGTTTACATATAGATTTGCTATCGGAAAATAGAACGTCGACCATGATAGCATTTTTAAAGTTACGGTTTCCTAGGAAAGGGGTGCCGTCATTTTACAACAGCCGTCATTGGTTACACGTCTACGTATTTGACGTCATCGTTGTCAGGTATTTGACATTAAGATGTCAAAAAAACGCTCTGTATTTGACAGCCATTATTGTGTGACCGCTGTCCGCTAGGAACTGGTGAAATAACAGCTTAACATTTTCAAATCTGTGGAAGAGACATTGACAAATGTGTTATAACGTCAGTGTCATCTTTGAGGCGGCGGCAATACGCTGGCGGAACGACATCGCGACGGGAAGTCGCCTCCATGCTGATACAAACCCGTAAACAACAGATTTATGGCATCTTGTAGCCACGCGCTGACGAAGACAGATGGCCTTATTATGTGACTGCCGTCGCCGTCGACTTCAAACGAATTTGTAAGTATAATGTGAACATTTTGGTTGTACCTAATTACTATAATCACATCCGATGTTTTCTCACTTTTGATACTTGAGCCTGTGAAAAAATATGATTATCTAAGCCGATCCGCATCGTACAGCGCTTAGAGGGTATTTGATTAACGATCGGTATTAATTTCATCCAAAATCCCCGTAACGAGGCGAGCGGAGGTAGGTCTTGTCGGTTGGCGCAGAAATATCGTCGTACCTATAATACTCGTTATTAATGCTAGTCATTCTCCCACTGAGATGGCCATCAAAAACCTTCCAAGTTCCGCCCTTATACGATGTTATCATTAAGTGGACTGGTTCGGTGCTCATTGCCACAGATCAAACATGAGTTCGATTTGCGAATAAACACGATTTAATAACAGTGCTGACAGTATTTGTTGTAGAAAATGGTTTTAAATTAATGTTTATGTTACACGTTTATTTGCGGCTGGAAATGTTATCGGTACGGTGGTAGGTTTGTTAGGTAGGTAACCGCTGGAGTTCGTGCCCGGGTGGTGAGTGAGCGAATAATAGCGAGCAAACTATGGTTTTAATTGTGCAAGATGTAATCCCGGTTCGATCAGCGAACGTTTTGGGAATAATTATGTTCGTATAATCCTGGCCGTGTCTCTGATGTCGGTGGTCCCCCCCCCTCCCTCCTCGATGTCCTCGCCCCCCCTCCTGATTGATGGCGCCGGAGATTGCATGTCAGGATTACATCTGCGGAGGATGTACGGATTATTTAGTTGCTGGCAGCGGGTAAATAGAGCAAGCAATATTCTGATAAAAAAAACTTATAGAACACGTCGGATAGACGGGTGCGAACGGGCGGTAATCTCATTTGTGTCTTTGGTGAAAATTTCATCTCTCCCTATTTCATCATAGACGACAGCGTACAAACTATATAAAGGCTCGTACACATTGGCGCGACTTGTCGCGCGACGCGACACCGGTAATTGTTCAATCGTGAAGTTTTATTAGAAATTGTATTGTTAAAGTCGCGTCGCGCGACAAGTCGCGCCAGTGTGAACGAGCCTTAATGTCTATTCTGTACATGTGTTACTCATTATCATATTAAATTTTATATTTTATTTTCCGTGTAGCTGGCTTCTCAAAGTGCCCGTAATATTTGTTAATAAATCAACTCGTTCCTTGAAAAAGGTTCTGGATAACTATAGTCGGTAAGATGTCCATTAACTGTCTAATTTAAATGCATTTCCACTAAAGCGTTCTTGTAACAACACAGCGCTGTTATTTGTCACTTGTTCTTTGAAATCCCAGTGTAAATAAACTTAAACCAAATAGGTGACGACAAAGAGAAATCTCGTGGGAGAAGAATAGCAAAGCCGTGGCAAAATTTAATTTCACTGCTGTTTCACACCGCGTCAAAGAAACACAACTTAAATATTCTTAAAATGTGATCTTTTTTACAAAGAATCAAGGAAGCTGTAAACACGACCGCGAGTAAGAGGAAATATGTTTCTACTTTCTAGTTTATACAGTTGTAGGAGGAAAATCTTATTTTAAAACTCACACAGTCAGGGTGCTGTGGTATATAGACATAAGAAATGCATTTTCCTCGTCATATTTACGGAGGTCACTTCGATAACCATTAATTTAAAAACGAGCGAGCCTTCCAGAGTTGCTTATGATATGTAACATTTGACAGCTTGGCTGACGTATTTATGATAATTATAAACAATATTCATCACCATCACCGTCACCGTCACCGTTACCGTTACCGTCACCTTCTCCGTCGCAGTCACCGTCGTAGTCACCGTCACCGTAACCGTCACCGTCACCGTCACCGTCACCATCACCGTCTCTGTCTCCGTCACCGTCACCGTCACCGTCACCGTCACCGTCACCGTCACCGTCACCGTCACCGACACCGTCACCGTCACCGTCACTGTTACCATCACCGTCACTGTCACCGTCACCGTCACTGTCACCGTCACCGTCACTGTCACCGTCACCGTCACCGTTGTAGTCACCGTCGTAGTCACCGTCACCATCACCGTTATCGTCACCTTCTCCGTCGCAGTCACCGTCACCGTCACCGACATCGTCATCATAATCATCATCATCATCAAACTCAAACTCAAACTCAAACTCAAAGCATTTATTTCAATTAAACCAATTACAGGCACTTTTGAATTGTCAAGGTTCATCCTGTTCCCAACCTCTCGGAAAATGGGTTGGTACCACCTAACGGCCAAGTCTAGCACCGCGCGCGTCAAATCAAATACCGCGCGCTTCCTTGGCTTTCTGTTACACAATTCCGTCCCTTTTCACGAAATCACTCCCACAGATTGCAGCAAAGTGAGAGGAAAGATATTACAAATCAATACTTACAAACTTTAATTCAATTTTTTTGTCATCATGCACATTATAAAAACTACGACTAGGCTTCACCAATTTCTAAATAAGAATGTTAAGGCTCGTACACACTGGCGCGATAGGCGCGACAAAGGGAGCGCTGTCTGTCGCGCCCGCGATCTCGCGCCAGTGTGTACGAGCCGTTATTCTATAACTTTACTAATATAATTTATGTGTAGGTATAATAATATATTGATGTTTAACTTACTTATAATAACGATAATATTAATATTATAAAGAAGTAAAAGTTTGTAAGTAGGGGGTAATCTCCGGAACTACCAGTCGGATTTGAAAACAATCACGCGGGCAGAAGCTAGTAATAAATAAAGACATAATAAATACTAAATAAAAATACCTTTTATTTTGTTCTGTAAACATGGCATGAATAAGAAAACTTGTATACATAAGAATTTTTCAATTACTTACTTGATTTAGTTTGTGGAGGCTCTTTTTATGATATATCGGTAGGTCTTTGTCTCATTCATATGAGAATTTTATTCATATGTCCAATATTATTTCCGACTGAATAGAAATATTTCCAATAAGATTCGTCCCAGATTTTGCATTGTGTCGCAGCGATTTTCTTTTGAACGTAAGTTTGCGATAGGTTTGGTATTTCCTTGTATTGTATTGTACTCCGCTTTTGATGTTAGGTGTTAGAAACAATTTCATTATTTCGTATGTAAATGGGCGGTCGGGTTCTGTCTGTGTGTAGTCGCGATAGTTCTGCTAAAGCTTACTTTGAAATATGACTGGGAACATTCTGACGTTTATTATTTTATACATTTGAATTTATTGAGGAGTACGTTTGTGTTGCAAATTGTATGTGTCTTGTAGATATTGCCACTCTGTGGCTTAGTAATTTATATTTTTTAGGATGTGATGATGATGTGATGTGTTTAAAGAGAATTTTGAGATTTGTTGCATAGCAACGCGTAGAAACGGATCCTTACCTATTTTTCCAACTATCGTATAGAACTGTTATACGAGTATTATCAGCAGAATATACCACACTGTCAATAACAGTGGACTCTATTTATTGCAATCCATACTAATATTATAAGAGTATCTCTGTCTGTTTGTTACATTATTCCGCCGTAATGGCTAAACAAATTTCGATGAAATTTAGCACACAGGTAGACCACGACTTGAGTTAGGACATAGGATATTTTTAAGCCCGTGGGTAAATTTCCGACCTTTACGCGGACGAAGCCAAAGTCAAAGCTAGTTACGTTATAAAATTAACTATTATCACTTCATATCAATAAACTACTTCCAGGAAGACTTGCCAATTATGCTAATAACCTTAATACTTGATACTATTTTCTTTATACCATAAACTGAGGAAAGTAAGACAATATAGTATCAAATAATTGGCTGAAGGGAAAGTTATAAAGATATGGCCCGACAATAACGAACGATGTTGTTTTGTAATCGGAGGAGACAACACTGCCATAAAATAAGCTTCTCGTATCTACAGTTATTTTACGTACCTTACAGAGTCAATTCATAGGAAATTACAACTGTTGCTTATTATGAAAAGAAACGTATGTTTTTCCTCTCAATTTTAATAATAATATAAACATAATATTGCGCCTGTAAACCCCGAAGGGTTAAGCAGAGGTGTACCATTTTCGCCGTATCCTTTCCGATCCGATGCGATGCGAGCCGTTTAGTGGAAATCATCCTTTACTTCGAAAGACATTTGAAAAATCCAAAATAAAATTATGATTCGTCATGCTCATGCCTCACTCATACCGTTAGGATAGGTACCCATTCTTTACAAAGTATGTTTTATTACACCACAGCGAAAATTATAGCACGAATATTCCAGAGACTTCGGGTTTCCTTAAGATTCGATGTAGTTCGTTGGACGTGAAGTCTGTCTGGGTGCCTAATATGCGGAAAGTTGCGGCCCGAACGATCCTTCCGATTCAAATGTATCGATATAAATACGAATATCAAGAGTATGGGAAGTGACTTGTGATGAAAATTGTAAGAAGCATTATCTTCAATCTTCAGAAAAAAATAAGTTGTCTTCAATCTTGCAGCAGTCTATTATGTCGAAGGTACTATTTATTCCAATAATGGTAATGATGAAAAACTAAACCATTTTAAGGTCTGTTTATTCGTCGTCGTACAATAATTGAAGCGACAGACTGAATTTCGATCTAACCTTAATAAATTCTGAAGCCTACAAAATTCAAGTACCTATAAATCTTCTGGGCGCCAGACAATTTGTAGAACAACATTCTTTGAAAGGGTTTTTTTAAGGCGTAGGTAGTTCTTTTTTCTATCTTCCATTAAAATTGAACAGAAAATGCCTTGGTTTTCGTGCCGATCATTCGAAAGTCTCAAACGACTAAACCAACACTTTTATTGTATCGAAGACACTCCGGAAACAATAGCTTCCACGCAATAAATTAAACTTTATTAATTATCACAATAATCCCATAAAAGACGTGGAACAACAAAAACTGTTCGAAGCGGCTAATAAATGCGTCTCTCTATTTAATAAATATACCATTATCCGGGCTCACCCCACTAGAGTGAATAGAGGAATGGACGATCATTCGCTCGAGAGAGAGGCCGCATCTGGCGCTTGCCAGATTATGTTGGTAAAATTCAATAATCTTTAGAGAGCCAACTGAGAAGGCCGGCCATTGCAACTTTTTTTTTTGGTGGACGAAGGAGTTCTGACGACTTTGGTAATCAAATTTGCGTATGTACAGGCGGTACGGATCCTACAATTGAGTTCGGTGGAGTTCAGTGGGACGCTTCTTGTATTCTAAATAAAAAGGTACCGGAAATCAATTTGGACATTTATATACGTTTCCTTTCCGGTTCAGAGTATGATATTCGTCCCCATATGACGCCTTATTGCTTATCTTACTGCCATCACGTAAAATATACAGAAACTGAACTCGAATTCATTTTGTTTAAAAAACGAGGACCATTGTTTCGTATTGGTATGGTATGGAGTATGGATCATAGAAATTTGTTATTATATTTCTGAAGAATAAGAAAGCGATTTTCCAATAACAGAAGCTTTCTTAATCGATGGATAGTTCATCGCATTTAAGTGTCGTTTTCACATATGTTCTTCCATGAAACTCATAAAAACAATAAGAACATCTTTATCTTTTGCCGGAAGCCATAAGCATTAAGTGAAGGAAAAATTATTAATAAACATAGTTATTTTTTACGTTATTCTTGGTACCAAGATAAGATTCGTTTTTCAGTATTATAAACCAGCATCTTTTGTGTGCGTTACGATTGCTCCGCCAAGTTATCCAAACCGAAAAACACTTGGTCTAAAAATTTGTCGAAATTTGTCAAAATCGAAGGGACCAAACCAAAAATTTGTCAAAGTAGAAATAAAAAAGTTGGAAGGTTTTTAAGTTGGCCGCGCGAACGTAACGTGGAGGATGGCGCGGCCACGGAGATCTCAGCAACTACTTGGGTTAGCGATCTAATTCTTTTTGTCAATTGAAGAGTGAATTTGTCAAAAATTGTCGAAAAAAGAATTATAAGCTCTAGATCAATATTTTACGAAATATTCACCTTGGAAGTTATGGCCGCGCAATCGTGCACTTGTCGTTTCTTTATTTTTGATTATTTCTTAAAAACTTACGACTTCATACAGTAAAACTGTTACAAGAAGAAAGGTCTTAATTTGTCGAAACTAACGAAAGCAATAAATACTAATTTAGTTTAGTTAAACAGACGAAATCAGTCCAAAACAAAAAGGGCGTGGCCGCGCGATCGTAACGTTACGTTCGCGCGGCCAACTTAAAAGCCTTCCAACTTTTTTATTTCTACTTTGACAAATTTTTGGTTTGTTCCCTTCGATTTTGACAAATTTCGACAAATTTTTGGACCAAGTGTTTTTCGGTTTAGATAACTTGGCGGAGCAATCGTAACGCACACCATCTTTTGAGACTTAGTATCATCATCGTTATAAATTTAATATTCTTGAAAAGTACCTACTGCTAAGGGTTTATAGGAAGATGGGAACAATGACAATGCCTTGTGTCTTCTCTGGTAGATAACAATATGCCAAAGGCAGATATCAGACTATAAAATGGTTATTATATTGTCAAAGTATTGTTTTGAAAATCTCTCTTTGACTAGTGGAAGGCTCGTCGCTTTTGTATGAAATGAAAAAGAAGACGAAGGGTTCCGTATTACAAGGTAATACGGAACCCTTATTATATGTTTCTTATTAATATAAAAATGTTTAGAAAAATGAAATAAAGTTAATAGTTAGGCATTAAGTCCGCCTTTGTGTGTATTTTTTTGACTTGTGCATAAAGTTTTAATAAATAAATAAATAATCAAAGGAGGTTGTTATAGCGGCAGCAGACACAATCTGTGAAAATTTCAACTGACTACATATTACGGTTCATGAGATACAGCCCGCTGATAGACAGACGTACGGACGGATGGTAAACGGAAAAGCTAGTTACCCATACGTCTCAGACGGAGATATACAAAATGCCATCACATGCCTTCAACTAAATCCATAGCAAGCATAGGGATGCCTATTCTACTGTAAAACTCGATACTTAAATAAGTCAATCATAGTGCCTACATGCTTCACTCAATGATGATTTGATCGAGCGTCAAGCATTTACCATTATTAATACACGGAATAACTCGGCTGCCATATTACATTAGATAAAGTGGGTCAAATAGCTATTTTGTTGGTTTATAGACATCATAACGAGGTTATCACAATATTGATAGCTTGGGGGTCTTGAGTGTCAATTATTTTTTATGACTCGTGTATTTATTTTTGCGAAAAACGTGGCGAAGTGCCCCATGGCATGTCACAGCTACTTACTTTTATATGTCCATGCGTAAGTTCAGGACGTCCAAATATTTCATGTTCAGTCCAGTTTTTGGTGTGGATTTTCGTGTTCGACGGTTGTAGAAAACGCTGACACGTGTTCAAAATCAATGAACATGTAAAGCTACGGTTTCCTGGAAGAGCGGTGACTGCCACATAGCGTCCACAATTTACCGAGGAATGACGTCACTGAAACTAACTGAACATACAGCTGTATTGCTGGGGAGTTTGTTGCGATACTTCTTCTTCCTAGCTAGTACTAAGGAAGTGGTGAAGGACGGGCGTTATATGGCACGCGGGCGTGGGCGTTATACGTAATTTTGACGTTCGAAAAGTGCTAATTCTCAGCTTATTTCGAATAAAAGACACCGTAAAGTCAAACCGCGGTGCCATCATTTTCATGACAGCCGTCACTGCTGCCGTTATGTGACAGCCACAGTTTTTCTAGGAAACCGTAGCTTTACGCACCAATATTTTTGCAAACCGCAGTATAATAAGGAAATGTTTCTACTAAATACCAATAACATTGAAATTAACTGAAAATCACATCTCCATCAATAATTTTATCATCAGTATTTCAACAATGCATGCATCGGGGCATCGATGCGGGACCACCGCTGTCACTAAATCGCTGATGTACATAATTCACATACCTATTACGTGCAGAGCAGTGACCACAACCGGATGAAAATTTAGCGAGGCCAAACCCTTATATTTTATATGACGGAGTTATCAACATGAACATATTGTGACTATATTACGTTTGATTAATATATCAGTAGTTGATTTAAGGGTATTAAAGATTCTACGGTCAGTTTGAGATTTTGTAAGCTGTAATAATTACCTACAGCCTAAAGGCTAGTTTCTCGCGCAAAAATTTTCGCTGAACGAATGTGTCAATTTGTCGATTGGTTGTTGATGAATCAAACTGGCCCTAAGGTTACTTATTGCGGCTGTGTTTTGGGAAAACTGTTTCTTTAAAATCTGTTTCGTAAGCCCTGAGAACAGCGATTATCTGTTAACTGTGCTCTACATAATGGAAGCACTTTATCGAAAGTACTCGTAAATGCGATATCGGTATCCTGTTACTATGATGTATTATACCTTTCATACAATAGAAAACTTTGTGTAAGTATCTAATACGTAAAACCGTAAGATTACGTTTATTTTGCGAAGTAGGGTTGCATCCCTAATAACGTTTAAACAAAAACCCTAAGCTATATACTGTAGTTCTCTTCATACTAATCTCCTTGGATAAGTAAGTCATGACAATATGTTATACTGACGACAAAGATATGACCCTGTTACATTTTATTTGCGTTCTCATCAAAAAGTGTTCTGACCTAACGACAGACCCCTGTAATCCGATTTACGATTCCGCGCGATCTCATAATTTATAATATCATGATACCTAACTGTAATTTCAAAGAATTATGAAATTTACATAAAAATAAATCTTCAAGCTTTGCGTTGTGGGTTGAGCTTAAATACTTCAGAGATGTTCAATCTTTTTCTGCATAAAACACATTGGATGTCATTGAATTTACGGGGTGCATTAAAATAACCAGTAGTGGCATAACATTAAAATGTATGGCAGGTGTACCCTGGGCAGGCAGCATTGATTTTGAATATCAACACAATTCTTTTTGTTTTTAATTTCGCATTGTATCAAAAAAAATGAAAAAAAAAACCACATGAACCTACATGGCACATATGAAACGTCAGAAGTCCACAACGTTATCACAATACAAAATAAAAAGGAATCTATGTAAAGATAAATAAAATAATAAGAATAAATCGTAAACTATCGGGTGCTTTTTATTACCTACTTGTAACTATATCCATTTTGGTACGTGGTTTATCTAATATGTAAAATAATAAAGTTACAGTTTAGTACTGGACATAGTTTAATTATATTTGCAAAGTGTTGATGAGTAATAAAAGGTGCTGGGGATTCAAACGTGTTCCATTTACACAATAACAAAATATTGGAACTGCATAACTACATTGTTTGAAATTTTGAAACTAAAAACAATAGAAATGCTATCTGGCCCGGGAGTATAAAATATTTACACAGGCAATATTTTCGTATCCGTATAATAAATAAACATATCTACTGGAAATAGAAGGTACGTTTGAAAACTTAAATATTTATTTATTTTGTAGTACTCATACCTACATCATACCAAAGAAACGATGGATGGACTGTGTGAAAGATGATATGGGTAGAAACGATGGTTGGACAGTGTGAAAGATGGTATGGCTAGAAACGATATGGTTGGACTGTGTGAAAGATGATATGGCTAGAAACGATGGATGGATTGTCTGAATGATGCTATGGCTAGAAAGTGCGAGTAAATACCGAGATGACGACTGATAGAGAAGTATGATATGGGTAGAAACGATGGATAGACTGTGTGAAAGATGATATGGGTAGAAACGATGGTTGGACTGTGTGAAAGATGATATGGGTAGAAACGATGGATGGACTGTGTGAAAGATGCTATGGCTAGAAACGATGGTTGGACTGTGTGAAAGATGATATGGCTAGAAACGATGGATGGATTGTCTGAATGATGCTATGGCTAGAAAGTGCGAGTAAATACCGAGATGACGACTGATAGAGAAGTATGTAATGAAACGACATGTTGCGGTGACCCCAAATATATTGGGATAAGGGAAGGAAAATGATGACTGATATCAACATTTTTGATTACCTATATAAACATAATATAGTAAGTTTTATCGTGCACCATAATCATCGACTACATAATAATAAGAGTATAAAACTCAATCAATCTGCCTAGCCTTTTCCCAATGTTGGGGTCGTCTTCCAGTCTAACCTGATGCAGCTTAATATCAGTATTTTACATGGGTCGCTCCATGTGCCTATCTGACTTCCACAACCCAGTAACTGGGTAGAGTATAAAACTATAAAACTTGTGTGAATGTGATTTATTTAATATATTGATGATATTTATATGTGATTTATTCCGGTCGGATCCCCTGATCTGATCCCTACGATACTTATTATTGTAACAGTCTTTTATTTTGTACAGCCCTATTTGCGATTAGCTCTTTCAAACATAAAATATATCTTATTATTACGCGGTGGGCTGATCAGACTATATCTTCTTTGTAGGAATATATGTAGGTACACTGGCGATATACCTTTAGGGTGGTTAAATAATTTCGCTAATCACAACATTCTGCGGTTACGGATCCGTCTACCCAACAGTGTGTACAGTATTTATAGTGGGTACACATTCAGGTGAACTGTTTACTATGAAGAGGGCTATATTTGAGCGTGTATATCCTCTGTGTACGTACGTATAGAAGCGGTCCCGAGCTATGTGATCTTCGCTATGGTAAGCTGTCCACGTTTACAGGCTTACATGTGAGTCTGTTTGACTGTGCCTTACCTAATTTATAGTTACATAACCTAGTTTCTGTATTGGATTGCCAAGGCCTTTACCTAGTCTAGTTTTATGGATATTTTATCATAAAGGCACTTTAGTTACGTCGCGCTTTCTTGTCATTGGAACATGATTCTGCGTATCTCACACTTTTGTTTTTAAATCCGTATCTCGCTGGTGGTGGCGTGTGTGTTGGGTCATTAAGTTCCGCTCAAAACGGTTGAACTGAATGGTGCTGATCCATGCGTCACGTTTGTTAACGGGCGCCGTCAGTAGGGACTGGTCATCTCGTAGCTGCCCCGTTTTTAATTGTTTTGTTTTCATCGTTTTATTACGGACGCTTTTAACGTGCACGTCTCTCTACATTGTTCTCTACCATTTTAACATGAATGATAATTATAACCAATATTTTGTAACTATATTCTTATTTAAAATAGTCTCCGTGGAGTTTCTTGCCCGTTCGTCCCATAGGAACCTACTACGCTTTGGAAGGGGCAACTAGATTCATCTTTCTCACTGACCGACCCCTTGAGAATTCAAAGGTATCTATCTGTAAGTAATTGGTTTATTTGAAATAAATGCTTTGAGTTTTGAGTTTTTGAATAGAAAGTAAAAATTCAAAAAAAGTCAATAACTGTTTCAGAATAACAGAACAGACACACACACAGAACATTATGTATTTAACAGAATTTCAATTTCACAAACTATTATTTCATCCGACAGTCACAACACGTTTTAATACAGCGTACGCGTATTTCAAAGGAAATTAATATCAGTCATAACGCGTAGAGTAAGTTTTCGATTTACATGAACTGTATTTAATCCACCTTTAATTAACAAATGGTATTTCCTGTTTCCTACGGCTCTTAAACGCAACTATGTATGTGCAAATCAATCACCAGATTCCGACATTATTATTTCCTTTTCGCTTCACATATTAATCCTGTCAGTCAATTCCATACTAAAAGCGGCCGTCATTAGAGAATTTGACGTCTATCGTTGTGTGTGTTTCTCTCACAGTTTCAAGAACCCAAAATTTCCGAAGCACTGTATCAAAGCGACCATTGTACGTAGCATTGAAGGCTTGATTGACAGTTTAATTAATGTCTCTGTTATGTTCACCTTTGCCCGCAGCGATGTGTCTGTTAGTTAATTAGCTTTTGATGCCTTTCAGTATATTTGGAACATAATCACCTTTAAATAAGATGTTGTTGTGTTGTCTGTAATTATCTAGGCTTGAGCGAACTTTGTTTGTTTAAGTCTTCCTTAATTGGGAGTATGTTTATTAATAATTTAGTATTATTTTTTTAAGTAAAATTAGAGTTGTCAAAGAGATCATAGACTATTAACTGTCTGATTGGTCTTAGTTATATATCCAATAATTTTATCAGAAAGTGGGTACCTGCCTATATTTTAAGTTTTTGGCTTTTGTAAAGTTCTTAGAAAAAAGCTACATAGTATAGTATTACGACATTACTCCTCATTAGGCATCAATGTTGAAATGCTAGTGTTTTATGCAATTTATCAACTCTATCCTAAGGAGACGCCCCCGGCTTGACGGCACAGTGTCGATAACCGATGAGCCGTTGAGCTGTAATGACAACTGTGCACAATCGCGTTGATGTTGAATTTGTGACTAGATTGCTCAATTTGAATTAGTATTCTAATCAGACATGAACTATCTCCTACAAGCTTAATACGGGGTTATATTATGAGCAGGGCATAAACCTATAGACATTATTCAAAATCTATTTTGATTTAATTAATTTAATTCGCTTCAAGTCTAAATAATAATTATCTCGTTTATTTCATTAAAACACTTATCAATGACATCTTTAAATATTAGAATATAAACGTAGTAGCCTACCGGTATCGGGAACAGGGTCCAAGCTACCGGAGGTCAGGGATCCAGAGAGAGGAACCTTCTAACAATGCGAGCCGTGTTCAGAAGTACCGCTTTCTAAATCAAGCCCTTGATCCAGCTGCCCAACGCACCTCCTCAGGTGTTGGTCGAGGCTCTTGGCTACTAAGCCATTGGCTGTCACGATTATCTGCACAACGATCGCTGAGTCCACATTCCACATGTTGACCACCTCGCGAGCCAAGTCAAGATACTTGATTTGTTTATCTTTAATTAACCGTTAACCGTTTTATTATAATAAATATTATTTAAAGTTTTTAGTTTTAACAAAAAGGAAAACAACTAACTTTGGATTTTTTCCTTTTTTATAGGTACCTTTCCTTATTAGTTTATACAGGGTTTTATCAGGATTAAATTCTTACGAAAATACTATGAATTCACATTCTCTTTAAATAAAATACCAAAAGAATACACCTGTCAGTACAGCATAGTGACGTGAGCGAAGCCGCGGGTATAGTTTAGTTATGCGTACTAATATTATAAATACTAAAGTGAGTTTGTTTGTTAAGCTTTCACGCTAAAACGGCAGAACGGATTCGGATGAAAATTTAGCATATGAAATGAAATGAAATCATTATATTTTCTGCAAATAGGTTTGTACAAAACACTTTTACATGTCAATAATATTTTAAGTACCGTACTAGATGAGGTCGGCGTTTCCTATCTGACAACTCTGAGAAGAAAGGCCGAAACAAACTCAGAGGTCACAGTCTCTTTTGAAGTCCAGACATTTTATTGGTTAGATCGTATGAAGACCATGTAGATTCGTGTCTGGAATGGACTTTTGAGGAAAGAACCACACAGATTTGAGTGGACCTGTCCAGCCAGTGCACGCATTTGTCAGTAATCGTGCAGCTCAACTCAAAACTTAAGGAGCTCTACTAGGAGGACTACGATGCGACGAACAATACAAAAGAAAGGACATTTGGGTAGGCCTCAAAAAGCACTCAAACTGCCAGATCATGATTAAAAGTAACTGCGAAAAGAAGAGAAGAAGAATTTAGTTTGTGAACAAGGGAATCGGCACCAGTACCTATCGGCTGTATTTTGATCCGAATTTACAAAACCTACCAAATTTTCGTATGCATACAATATCGTCATTGTTAGAATGGACTACTTAACGGTTCGCATTACGCCCGGTAACAAGCTTCATGCCATCATAAACGAGGATTTAACCATTCAGTAGGTTAAAAGCTCGCATGACTGCAAATAGGAGCTACCTACCCAGTGACAGTAGTTTATTGACCCCGGGTGGTTTACATAGTATTTTAAAATAATGACTGTTGAACTATAACGCAGTTTTAATGGCTTCGTTACATTTTTCCCTAATGGCTTGAGTTAAAAGCGAAAACTTAAAGTACACCGTCTTACTTTTAAATTCAGAGCAATTAGTTTAAAAAGTCATAGAGTATTTGTACTGATATATGTATATGAAATATATCGCAGGTTTATGACTATAATGAAATCAGGTTTTTGATCCGACCGAAAGAAGAGAAAATTATTACTTTATGTTATCAATTATCGTAAACCGTAATAAGAATGGATTAGTTATTTATGATAAAATCGATAATGTCGTTTGCTATTTCTTCAAATAAATAGAACAATTAGAGACAATAAACAATGATTTATTTGGTATAATTTTATTTCGGCTACGGTGACTATTTCTGCTTTTGTACCGAAATAAAAGGGAATTAAAAATACTGCAAGAAAAAATTACTAAAGAGTACGAAATTTAAGAGAAGCATTCAGAAATTAAAATGTCCTTGAGAAGAGCAGGTTTCAAAACTTGGACAGAATAGAAAACTGTAGTAAAATGCATGCATCAATTTTGTACATATTCGTTTTATGACTTGCACCAGTTGCAATATTTGTGGATGCGACAATCTTGCAAGCGTTTTCATTTTGAGCCCTACTTTAGCATGGTGCTTCTTTCAGCAAAAGGGAAACGTGGTATTATACTCTTATGTAATAATTTATAAACCTAAGAACGGTGGTATAGCGTCATCGATCACTTGGGCGTCAACACAGCCGAGTACCTACGCCATGTGGATACTTCAACGGCTAAACACGATACACGATTAATTACATATCTTTGCTTACCCTTCGATAAATTACTGGACCCTATAGAATTGTTAAGATCCTAAAAATGATCTCATATTAGAAACTTGGCGTCGAATTAATAAACTAATTTTATCCGCGGAATAAGATTTACTTCTGACAGTTTTCGTATGGAGAAACTGTCAAAAATTCAAAATTTATTCGGAAGAGAAAGCTTTTTCGCGGATAAAATTTACTTCTGTTTGGTAGAAACTGCCCTAAGTAGTACAATTTATAAATCAAACTGACAGTATACATTTACTCTCTACTTGTCAATTTTAGCGACAGGATAAGGGGTAATGACGTAACTATTATAAGTAGGTACGTTATTTGACGATTAGAATGATCGTCGTCAGTTTTATAATATATTTGCCAATTATACACGAAATTTCACGTTTGTATTAATGAAAATATTTTAATATTCTACGGGTTTCGTTCTCACACACGCCGCACCCGCATGCGTTTGACACACGCATGCGGGCGCAGGGAAAAGTTACAACATGAGTGCTTGTTCATTTAATAATTTTATTATTGGGCATTAGATACACATGGCTTACTCATGAGATGATCGTTAAAGCAAATAAATCTACGCAAATGAAAAATACGTAATTAACATTCTCCGTGCGAGAAAGTTATATTATATTATTTTCGTCAATGAACAAGGAAACGTGTTTATCTAATACGTATATATTTTTAATTAAATGAGCGTTACACCTACCTACTTTACGGGTGACGCGTAGAAAATGAGAAATTCTCGGAATATTTTGCTTTATTTTGTTTGTTTATTAATTTGATGAGTGTGAGACGTGCTCCAATAATATTTACCCTTAAATTTGAAATTCATAATGAAATGCAATGTGTAAACTAATTGGCTTCTATAATCGATAATGCCATTAGTAAGCGAGTGACGCCATACAACGCCCTCTGATGGATTACTCAATAATAATGGATGGACAGTATAATTATAATAAATGGACCGGGAGACAATACTATTAGCATTATAAACTTGCGTTTGGTTCGCAGTTATCAGTTATCGCCCCCTATTGTATGGGACACACTAATGATACTGGCGAAATGTGGGTTCACCTCTGCCTAACCCTTTACGGTAAGCAGGTGAGATGTTATGTTATGTTACTCATCGTGTCATCGTGTGTGACAGTAACGTCAAACTGATACTGTAAACACAAACCGATTGACCTAGCAAAGTCGACAAGTGACGCATGTAATGAATCGTGTTTGGCGAAATCAGTTTCGTGTTTTGACTGACGCCGTGCGCAGACTTTATTTCTTAAACCACGCTATCGTTCTATTTACCGACAATGATGGTGCACAACACCGCAACAAAACAGCCTGTACCACCATATAGTGATAAGTCAACGATAAGACAATACTGTTGTGACTAGGTCTGCGCAAAGCCAGTACAGCCAGGTCTGCGAATGGCTGGATGGTGGGTATAAGCTGTGGCGGCATCTACATCGCCACATGCGAATTACAGATCAAAGTCCTGACGTCACAAATCCTGAATCGCGCTATTTAAGTTTACCGAACGATTAACATATACGACTATCCAACATCAATCCTTGGGCAATTGCCCTCCAGACACAACACCCGTCTGGTCGGAGGATCCTCCCTTTTCTATAGAGGATGAGTGAACTTTACACCCTGTTCCTCATACCCCTAAAAAGCTATGCTGTAATGCTCGACTCGATTAAATTTTATACAAGAGTTCCTTTTATAACGAAGGTAATGATTATTGAAAGAGTTTTGAAAGTTCATCCCGTAACGGGGTTAAATATGGGGATGAAGTTTTATGGAAATTCGAAATATTTGGCGATGGTAAATTCCATTGGGCCCACGGCTTATGTTCTTAAAACTGGTTAAACAGGTTGTTAGAATAAGCGTTTCTGGTATAGGTAAAAGTGAACACCGAAGTACAACCAAGACTGTTAGTGACCGCGGGAAAGTCCAAAAGTGTTACAGTAGCCCCTAGCAACACACAGGCAACTGAACGAACAAGGGTGGGTTTTAGTCAGTAAGAGTCTGACACGCCCTCCCGCTCCGCCCAGAGCGGGAGAAGATATTGATAATTTCCAAGCAAAAAAAAAAAAACTCTTATTGACACATAAATCTAAAACGAAAATTTACCTCATCATCCAACACACAATGGCTTTCATAGACAGCACGTACCTGATATATGACATAACAGTGACGCTTCGTAACTCGTAGAACTAAGCGTCACAGCTTGCGAGGCTTAGGCGGCTTAACTCGAAGACGCTTTTATGTAATGATTAAAGTGTCGCTGGAGTCTATAAGGATATAATTTTTGAGCGTGTGGTTTGAAGATTAATCTGGGTCATAAGTAAGAAAGAAAGAATAAAACTTTTAATGCCACAGAAACACATGCGTATAAAAAAAACGAGTAAGCTCGGATACTTTGTATGACCAAATATTTTTTTAAGCAAAAGCACGGAAAAAAAATTTCGGCAGCTGCACGTCGTGACTGTGACAAGAAGGCCTCCACGGGACATGAAACTGTGCTATTATAGGACCCATAGCATAGCCCTAACTTTCAGTGGTCACCCAATAAAAGACGTACGGAAACCAAGTCAGATAATTGAAAGAGAATAAGTATTTTAAATTTGAATGGTGTATTAGTAGTCAAGTAGAGTTCTTTGTTAAAGAACTTTTTTGAAAAGTGCCCACCATATCATTATTTGTTGTTTCTGCCGCTGAGCAACATTTTTTTTTTGTTCGAAGAGTTTAAGTACGGTTAAGCGCACCTGCTGTGATGCCTCTGGTTTTGAAGATGTCGATTTACAATGAAGGGGGCCGCTTGTTTTAGTTGTGGTACCTACCCCCTACTAGTTCGAATATCACGACCTGCTATGTAAATAACAGTGAGAGGAAAATATTAAAATATCGTCCATATAGGCTAAGTGGGAAAAATACGTATTAATGAAGCTAACTCAAAAAGTACTCAAGCTAAGTTAATAAAATTTATATGGGACCACCTTGAGAGCATACCCTTTCAAACAAAAAAAGTCATCAATTGACGAAAGTATCGACGGACATACACAAAAAAAAATACATACGCTACGAACATATAACCTCCTCCTTTTTGGAAGTCGGTTAAAAAATAATAAACTTCGGAATAAATGTCACTCAAAGTTAGACAAAGGCTTTCGTTGTCGTTTGTTTCTTTAACCGCTAGACAGAAAATCGTTTCTTTGTGAATACATTTGGTATACTCAGATGTTTTATAGAAATATATTGTTCAGCCAATTTTTGGTCATTGGGGCTATTTTAACAAGGTTATATACTGGTCATTGAATGTTTTCCAGTTATCTTTCCAAAATTGGTTGTATAGGCACAATGCATCGCTTGGCATAGCAACCGCAAAACGTGATCCCCAGATTTGTAACATCTAAATGAGTCAATAATTTAGTCCGCAGTTTTCTCAAAATTTCCGGATATAAAATAAATAAGGTCGTTCTAATACCCATCGGGACCACAAACTTCCCTTAGTCCGCCAGCCCACCTCTATTCCACCGTTTTAATATTCCGGAGATTGATCCGTTAAGCCTCTAAATTTTAATTTACTTCCGTGTGCCTACGCGTGTAATTATTTCAAACGATTTAAGCCTGGTTTAGTAAAGCGGTATATAATATGCTAGCAAAGCTGTAAATTCTCGAGGGTGTTACTATGTAATTACAGGACTATGCTTATAATTATAATTTACATAATCGCCATTTGTGTTCTTCTATGTAGGTGTTAATAATGCTCTAAATGTCAAGCTTTAATTGATCTTTATATATCTAAATATACAAGGTGTTTTTTTATATCCCATAACTCTTGGGTCTGAATGAGACCATATCAAAGAATCAACTGGCTTAAGAATTATTTTTCAACTATCATTTTTTTTTTCATTTTTCATACAAAATTATACGACAATGTCACGATTATTAATGTAAAACACCCTTACCTAAGTGAAATATGACAACGTCGCATTTTCTTACCTTTAAATATGAATGATTGGTTTGAATGAAAATGATTTACTCGTACTTATCACTGAAACTTTACTGAAACTAACTAGCATAGTTTCGAAGATAACATAACACTATACTCTCGATGTGTGTATCTAACACATCGAGAGTATAGTGTTATGTTATCTTCGAAACTATGCGTTTTTGGACTACATATTCTAGGACTTTTTGAATTAATTTACTTATAGAATATAACCCTAGAGTTATGGGATATAAAAAAAAACACGTTGTATATTGTAAATTAAAGTTGCTTTTCATGTCTGTCTGTGTGACCACGTTGTTCTTCTAAACTACGCAACGGATATAGAATTTATTCCGGGCGGTTTATGAGTATAATTATAAATTAATATGAAACTGATATATTATACTAAAGAAATCTCAATGTTTTGTCAAGTCGTAACCAATAATACAATTTCGAAAGCCTAATTATATCATCTCGAATGCCTTACCACGTCCCAATACAGATATGTCCTGGACAGACAAGACTAAAGCTCATTTCAAAGTAAACAAATTTCAGAATAAGAAATCAACATCAAGATGATCGTCATAGACGTGGCTTCCATAAACGCTATATTCATCAAGGATAAACAGCATTCCAGTTAAGATTCGTACCTATTTATTTTAACATTCAAGTCACTAGCGACCAGAACACAGTACATTAATGGAACAGTAGTCGAACTGTCAAGAAAAGAACGATTACAATTTTTCACTAATAAGAACAAAAATATAGAAGTGATTTGGAAATGGGGTGCTTAAAACCTTGTATGTGTCAAATAGGTGTATAGTGTCTAAATCGTAGTGTCTGAAGTTTCATTTACAAAAAAGCTGGGACCACACGGTGCCCTTGTGGTTTTTGTCTGTAAACGTCGAGTTTCTTACCGGTTCTTCCTCCACGTTGATAAGAAGAAGAGAATCAAGAATCCATCCATGAGTAGGTATATTAATTCAAAAGCTGTAGTGATATTACTGTTTTTGTTATGTCTCAGAGTCTGAAACTGCATCTATTTATTAATAGCCTTGCAGGAATAGCCCTTCCGGATATTCGAAGAGAAAGTGCCTGTGCTATTGAAAAGAGAAAGCAGGAAAAAGTCAGACATGACGTTTCATTTTACTCCTGCTTCCTCACTTTAAGTCATCGTACCGTTACCGACGGGCAGACTGAAGAGCCGTAACAGTTTGCTCAAGTCAACCATCACACTAAATGACGGTAGGTCTAGTGCGGCACGATTAAAACTGAGCCTTCTCAAATATCCTTCTCCAGCTAATTTGAGTCTGCAGAAAACCTTCCAGCGGGCCACGAACTGCCATGGTCCACTTGGGAATCTCTTAATCGACTAAGAAGCCAGGTGGGTAGCTGCGCAGGTACAACTTAGTCAGGTGGGGGTACTCCGATGAGCCACAGTGTGACTGTGGAGTCACATCGCAAACGGTGACTCAACTCTTGTCTTCCTTCTTTCCAATAACGCGTGCACTATGGAGGGCCTTTGCGAAGCCAACGATAATGCTGTCGAAGTGGCCGAATTGTGATTCACGCTTATTTAAAACTTATAAATCAATACGAAGGAGAAGAAGAAATAGCTGAAGGCTGGCCTCTTATTAAATGGGTCTCAAACATGATTGGTGAAATGTGAGTGTGTCACTATAGAGAAAACAGACATGAGGTGTTACTGTTTACGAGTATACTGTGGCTCAACCGCGGCGTTCCATTTGAATCTCTAAAACTCTACAGTGAGTGTTTGCTGTAAATTGTAGTGGATGCATTTCGTACATGTTCGTGGTTTATCTTCGTCGGTTGATGTCTTGAATATGGGATGCAAAACGTTATCATGCAAATGTCACTGGTTATTTGTTATATGCATTCGGAATTAAAGGATGAGAACTTGAACTAGACTTCGAGTGAGTGGGTAAGGCATTTTTGGTTTTTGGTTTAAGGGAACTTAATACTCTCATTTCACAAGATAATTATTTATTAATCGGTCTTCCTTATTCTATTGATCATCACCATGAACAAATTACGTACTCGTGGTTCGTGATTACCCCTTCGTTACGTGGAAAATCTTCAGTTCGTTTAATAATGTAAAATAATTTAATTTCTTTTTGTTTCTGTGTTTATTTACTAACAGCAATTGGGCCTAGTTGCTATAAATAAACAAATATTTAATTTATTTTAATCTAAATTATAAACTGGTTCATATTTGATATCGTCGACTAAAAACAAAAACAATTAAACAAAATATAGTCTCCGTAATTTCTTGCCCTGCAATAAGCGTTAAATAAAAATGTTCAGCGATATAATTTTGGCATTCACCGCTAGTTTTTACGAAGCAGCAGAAATATTTTGCTTCGCATACCGCCAGTAGACACGCGACGTGGCGCGAGAAAAAACAATATTTTTGTACAATTTAAATGCAAAGCTAAATCAGAAAATGGTTTAACATTTACGTTGCACTTTTTAGGAATAAAATGCATGCTTAATACATTTCCGGGGGTCGAAAAAACATTAAAATACTCTTAAGCTTTCAAAATGAGTAACTTGGAAAATTGGAATGCAGTCACAGCTGGTCAAGTGGCATCGTCATCGAAGATACGATTCTTTGTCATTTCATCAAATCATGTTAAAGATTGAATGAATAGTGAAGTCTGTAAATACCTTTAATAATAGAGTTAATAACTAGATGTGGATTTTCAAAATAAGTCCGGTTAATGATTATTCATTTAAAAAAATATAATCATGACTTGCTGATTCATCTGGATGGATAACAAAAAGCTTGCATTCAATTTTACACGTTCAGTGATTAAACATTTTGGTGAAAACCTCACCGTATCAACCTTACAGTAATTGTAGGTATCTAGTATTACAACCTGTTACCGAACGTTCAATATTAGTTGCAATCAGTGTAGCGGCGGATCCATTAAATTGAACAAATGGCTCCAATAGCGGTCCAATACCATGTTATTTGCTGTATAGTCTTGTCAAAGAGACAGCTAATATTAAAGCCAGTAAAGCATTTAGCTTGTCACGTATTATAATTAACATAATCTATATAAAACAGACAATAATATGATTATCTGTAGACACAAATTATCATTTTATTGACGCTTTATTTAGGTTAAACCTAGACCGGTGGCCGGCACATAGTGACCGCAATTCACGGGCGAGTTACCTGGTAACCACTCTATTCTTTAGAAGTATGCGTTGCGCTACGAAATGCGCCAACTTAAATGTGGACATATGATTTCGGATCACGCACAAATTCTGCATTGAAATTTTTCTTTACTGCGGCGTTATTCCTTTATTTATTTTGTTGTAACACCTTTTTGAATGTCCCTTGTTTTGATTCGCGCATGTATGGGACCACAAGGTGCCCCGAGTATCTGGATGCGCGCTTAGTTACGCTTGTAAAATGCTTAGATGTTGATACTGCCAAGGTCTTGGTCTAGTTTCTTTCGGTAATATAAATTGCGTTAGAACAACTAGTAAGTATACTATTTTACCAGTTTGTGATGTGACGTTACTACGCCTTGACTATCGCCTGCATTTCCGTACACATAAGTAAGATACACTTGCTCATGTTATGTACCTTACGTATGTACTGTCGAGGTCGGAGTGTACACGAGATATTGCGGACGCTATTCTTTAAACAGACGGAGTTCCTCTGCCTATCCTTTCCGCATTTCAAAGCTTACGAGTATAAAATATGCGAATATAGATTCACAGTTTATAGTCGTCTAAAACTTGCTTGGAAATGTAGTTTTAGATGTGAGAATACGGAATTACGGATGCTACATAGTTGTT
This sequence comes from Eupsilia transversa, assembly GCA_914767815.1. Classification (NCBI taxonomy): domain Eukaryota; kingdom Metazoa; phylum Arthropoda; class Insecta; order Lepidoptera; family Noctuidae; genus Eupsilia; species Eupsilia transversa. The sequence goes on from OU611880.1 coordinate 9,871,127, forward strand.
CGATTCCTAAGCGGGTTCTTTCATAGACCGGTTCGTCGTTCTTCGGCACATTTGCATTGTATTTGAACAAATACAAATCATTAGGTAGGAGGAGCTCGTGGCTAAGTAATAGCAGCCGCATGGGTCGATCCATCAGGTTAAGCTGCACTTGCCGGGGTTGGTCCGTGGATGGGTGACCATCTTTACATACCGAGACTCCTTCGTGCTTCGGAAAGCACGTTAAGCCGTTGGTCCCGGCTGTCATTCGTGGATCTTTGACAGTCGTTACGAGTCGTCAGAAGCCCGAAAGTCTGACAACCAGTCTAACCAAGGGGTATCGTATTACCCAGTTGCTGGGTTGTGGAGGTCAGATAGGCAATCGCTCCATGTAAAATACTTGTATTCAGCTGCATCCGGTTAGACTGGAAGCCGACCCTAACATGATTGGGAAAAAGGCTAGGCAGTATGACAAATCATCAGGTAAAATTATAATTTAATCTTTAGTTTCCCCATATTGGAGTAAAGGAATCCATTTCCTACTTAATTATACCTATCTTTTCCAGCTGTGGGGTTGATAGAGCTTAATTCCTCCGTCTCATCTACGTTATTTCTATTCTTGATCTCGTCTCCATACTTAAAATGCGATACCTTGACGGGATTGCGTACAAAATATACAGCAGTTAAAACCTAAATTACAAACCATGGAGAGCAGTGGTGGCCCAGTGGTAACGGCCGCGACTTACGAGTTACAGTCGTGGGTTCGAATCCAGGCAGGCGCTTTACTTTTCCTAAATAATTTCATCACCACTGCTCTCGAAAGGAAAAACATCGTGAGGAAACCGGCATGTCTAAGAACCAAAAATTCGAAGAAATGTGACATAGACCAACCCGCACTAGGGCCGCGTGGTAGATTACAGCCCACTTCGTGAAGAGAGGAGGCCTGAGTTCCAACAGTGGGTACATTATCTGTATGCTGATTATTCCAGTTTAAACTTTCAAAATAAACTCTTTTTATTTACATTTATCTAGCTGTATATTATAACGTAACATGATAGAAAAGTTATCTCATAGGTAGGTACTTACTTATAAGTGGATATAACATTATTTTTATGACAGATAATGTATTTTTGATGCGCCTGGCTCCCAAAGCGGGATAGCGAAATAAAGAGAAAACTGCTTCCCGGATGAGATACAGTTTTGACTGTAAATATTTTCAAAGATATACCTATAAAGCGTAACAAGTAATGAAGTAACCATAGCAACATAATTCATCAAATTATCGAATAGAATATTAGTTTTAGGTATGTTGGTAAGCACTGATGAGTCTTTAATTGGGTCGCTTTTAAAAGCTTTTGTTAGTAAATTAAGCACTTTAGAATTGATTTCCTGACTTCCAAATTAGAATCATCATTAACCGAGTTTTTATGTCATGTGAATTGTAAACTTGTACCTATTAAGTAGAATATTATATTATTTATTATCATGGGCACCGGGAGCCGGGTGCAAGAGGGTGCAATTGCACCTAACTGGCTTCAAAATGAAATATAGGTGTAAAAACATTCAGAAAACATTAGCCATGCATTAGTCGACAAAGTACCGAACTCCTATTTCCGAAAATCTAATCGGCCCGAGGCGGGGTACTAACATTATCGAGCTTGCTTCTTAAGCTTATTTGCATAAATCGACACAGTTAACCCTCATAATAGACAAAATAAAACTATCCCATTCGAGGCGAGATGCAAGAATTATTGAGCTCGCTTCGCTCGCTCTTGAATCCTACATTCTTCTTATTTGTTATGCTTTTCTGGATAAGTCGACAAAGTTACTCATTGTATGAATGGACAAACGATAACCTAACATATCCGAGGTGAACTGCAAAAACGATCGAGCTCGCTTCGTGGAGCTGAAGATGCACCCCCCAGAAAAAAAACCTGGCGGTGCCAATGTTTATTGTCGCCCTTTTCGCCTTTTCTCCGAATTCGATTCTTCAAAAACTTCTGCATTGGAACTGTAGAAACGTAGGGACTATGTGTAATTTTGATCTACAATACTACGAACGCTTCATCTCCACGCTGCTTCTTTAATATTTTCCGCGATCGAGGAACGCGAGACTCCGAAAGGATAATTAGAAACGGAAATATTGAATTACAAGACAGTTATTGCTGAGAAAACATAATATTTGTAGCTTAGACAGGTACTTGTTATTTTTGCTTACTCGTTGGTAATAATCGGAATTGGTTTTATTCGATACCTACTCAAAGAAAAGGTCAAATGTAATCGATTCGTGTGCCATAGCGCTGAAATTACACGATAAGGATTCTGTTATAATAATCTGAATATTTGAATAAACTTTGTAGGTCAACCACCCAAATATGTTTTGGTAAAACCTAGGTACTATCTGTGTCACGTAATCCTTGGTTGTAATTGGAAGTTCGATTTTGAGTATAATGTAGGTAATATAACTAAATTCAAGTGAATTAGTTTATAAAAACTTGTAGTAAGTACCCTTTTAGGCACATGCTACAGAGTTCCTAAAATAATATTGATGCGCTTTGGTTTTACACAAATGATTTGTTAGTAGAAATATAGTCTGAATTATAAGTTACAAGCTGCGCCCCTCGGTTTGACCCGCATTAGTCTCGATCCCGTGGGAATATCGGGTAATGTATCCTACGTCCTAGCCTAGGTCATGGTGTACCCATTTGCCAAATTCATCCAAATCCGTTGAGCCGTTTTGGCGTGAAGCCGTAACACAAGCAAACTCACCTTCGCATTTAGTAGGATTCAATCGAAGCTGCCATATGGCTATGCATATATTCATCCACCAATATAGCTAAAATAAGCTAAGCGAGCGAGGAGCGAGGAGCTCGTGGCTAAGTAATAACAGCAGCACGGGTCGATCTGTCAGGTTAATCTGCGTTTGCCAGGGTTGGTCCGTGGATGGGTGACCATCTTTACATACCGAGACTCCTCCGTGCTTCGGAAAGCACGTTAAGCCGTTGGTCCCGGCTGTCATTCGTGGATCTTTGACAGTCGTTACGTGTCGTCAGAAGCCCGAAAGTCTGACAACCAGTCTTACCAAGGGGTATCGTATTACCCAGATACTGGGTTGTGGAGGCCAGATAGGCAGTCGCTCCATGTAAAATACTGGTATTCAGCTGCATCCGGTTAGACTGGAAGCCGACCCCAACATGCTTGGGAAAAGGCTAGGCAGAATGAAAATGAATTAAAAACATTTTTAACTGCAAGTCCGTACGCATTTCATATGATATTTATTCGAAATCATAAATTTACTGTAACAAAACCAAAAAGTTATAAGCATACATATATATTTCCAGATCCCCGATTCCGTTAAGGCCGGCTGCACACGCGGCTGCTGACCAAGTAAGTGTTGAGGTGCCGCCGCATCTTTATCTCGGCCGTTTATCAAATAAATTCACAGTCCCCAGTGAAATTTATTAGTTTTCGAATGGCCACCTCTGCAGTGTGACTTGGCGTTATTGCGGGGAAAAGAAATCGCTCGTGAAATGCGACTTTCCTATCCTTAGAGTTTGTTGAGTTACGGGGATGTGTGCGGTGTTTACTTATGTGAGTTTGGAATAAAAAAGGAGAGTTTTCCGATGTACCTTAATTGTTAAAACATTTTTCATTAGTTACCTGCAGAAAAGCAAGTCTAAATTTTTTATACTGACATCCATCTAGAATTAACTACTAAATAATTGACAAGCTTGTAAATTAAAGATTAGGTAACATACTTATTTATTTATTTATTTATTTATTTAAGAACTCGTACTAATCCTATAAACGTTTCTATACATTAAGCTCTCAATAGGTAAAGATTTTTACATTAATAGATTTCGAACTGAATTTCATTCTTATGAACCTCTGTTTACGCAATACGTAACGATTTAAGCCAGGATACTATTTTCATCTTATTATCTTTATTAAACAGCAAATTTAATACGTATTAATAATTGTAGTGCAACACTATTCTCCTATTTGACCTGAAAAACATTTCGCTTTATTTTCTTTATTCGTATTTACAGAATGTGACGTTCATAGGGGATATGAAATAAAGTAAAATAAAGCCATGTTGTGTTTTTTGTTTGATTTTTTCATCATGTTTGACAACTTGTTTGATTACAAATTCATACGTTTTATTATATTATTCGATTAGATTTATTGTTTTTCATCAGCCGTTGACATGCTTTTAGCCGATTCGCAAATGAAACAATTTGCTGATCATATTTTGCATTTGCCTAGTGAATGCCTGAGTAAAAAGGGGCTGTCTGTTCCCTCGTAGCTCCCAAATGGCTGAACCGATTTTGATTATTATTTTTTTGTTTAAAAGGTGTCTTGATTGAGAGTGTTCTTAGCTACAATTTCTAGAAAATCGGTTCAGCCGTTTGAAGACTATCAGCTGTTTTCTAGTTGATGATTGGATGTGCGCATCTTCCATAGGTCTGATCGATTCGAAATTTAGTATTCTGTTACTTCAATGATATTAGAAGAACATAGTAACCTTAAATCGATACTGCAGCATCACCAGAAATCGTGTCGGGGGTTATTTTAATTTTTAATTTTAATTTGTTTTTGGTGAATTTGAAATCGCGAGGACTTATCGGGGTGTACCGTCGTTTGTGCCAACGCATGGTAATCCACAACAACGAGTTAGAGGGTGATTCCACGCCCGGCTAGCTTACAGTAGTAAGTTACAACGGAATTTTTTTGACTGTTTTTTTTTTGTGCTAGTAAGTAGTTATTCTATTAGCTTTTTATTCGATAGTTAATACATTTTTATTTTATTATTTCGTTCATTTATTTTTCATACTTATTGTAAACATTTTTAAATATTTCTTAAAAAATTATATAAAAAAACATTTAAAAATATAAAAAAATATTGTTCCGCCGGTGTCGGAAGCAGGGTCCAAGCTACCGGTGGTTAGGGCTGCAGAGACAGGAACCTCCTTACAATGCGAGCCGTATCGAGGAGAACTGCCTTCTGAATCAGGCCCTTGATCCAACCGCCTAACGAGAGCCTCAAAAGATGTTGGTCGAGGCTTTTGGCCATCAGGCCATTGGCCGTTACGATAATCGGCACAATGATAGCCGAGCTCACATTCCACATGTCAACAACCTCGTGTGCTAAGTCTAGATACTTAATTTGTTTCTCTTTCTCAGCTTTCACGAGGTTCTCGTCATGTGGAATAGTAACATCGACTATCATTGCGCTGCGCGCTAATCGATCTATCACCACTATATCAGGCTTATTGGCTATAATAGTCCTGTCAGTTATGATAGACCGATCCCAGTACAACGTAACATGGTCATTTTCGAGAACTGGGTCGGGCACATACTTGTAGTACGGTACCTCAGAATCCACAAGTTTATATTTCAAAGCAAGTTGCTGGTGAATAATCCTGGCCACTTGGTTATGTCTGTGCAAGTACTCGCCGTTAGCCAGACGCGAACAACCAGAGATAATATGTCTGATGGATTCACCCGGACGGTGGCATGCCCAGCAACACACGTCAACCGTCCCATCCTTCATAATATGTCTCCGGTAGTTATTCGTTAGGATAACTTCGTCCATAATTGCACAGACTTATTTTATTTATTATTAGCCTTTATATATCAGCACTCTTAGACATATACACATACACTATATCTGTACTAATAATACTAATATTAGATAAAATTAGTTTGTTTGTAAGTTTACTTATAACTACCAGTTCAGTACCAGTGGTTTTACAATGAGGAAATACGGTGATTTGCGGTGCTGTGTCATGCAATGCCACCGTAGTGTCAGTCAATTTTGACATCACTATTACGACTGTCCTCTCAAAACAGACCTGTCCTCATACGACTGCTCAAAACGCTCAAATCGCAGTCACACTAGGCCACTGAAATTGTTGCCATTTCCTTTATTTTATTTTATTTAATTCGCATTCAAACACTAGGTATAATAAACATTATTCTAAGAAGTTCAGCATACCTATAGCCTGGTCAGTCTAGAAAAAATATATTTTAGCCACATGGTACCGGCCATGTATCATTGTTACGATGGACTAACGGGCTAAATCGGCGACTATGAAAAAAAACCTTTTTTTAAGGTAGATATGACGAAACGTCGCAAAGGACCCACATGTCCCACATATACATATTCAGCAGTCGCCAACATTTTGAGTGTATTCAAGATTTAGGTAGTACTGGTGTAATATAACAATATGACACCTAATGGCGGAGAAACGTAAAGGTGAGATGCAAATAACCTCTGGAGCTGAGACGTGCTTCGCAAAGTTTGAAAGCACGAGTTGAATACGAAAGTTACGGCACCCGTGCACCAGGATAACTGGCACAAGTGACTACAATATACTTTAAAGTCAGTGTAAGCCAGGGAAGCGGTGGCCCTTATCGCACACGTGATTTGAATTCTTCACACACTTTTATTCGACCAATATGACAAAAATGTTTGCGACGACTGCGCTATGAATACATAAACACACAGATTTTTAAATTTCTTCTCTTTATTTTAGTTCTCCGGGGAATAAAGTGCGACTTTTGTCTCGCGTCAGTCCTTTGGGGTGGGATAAAATGTTCGTCGAATGATAGGATTGTATCGGAATAACGAGGTGTCTATATAATATAAATGGCATGAAAAATAACAAATAAAATGACAAATTATCACACTTATGGGATAACAATCTTCAGAAATGCATGATCAAAAATTCCACATAACTCCCGTAACCTTCCGGCGCATTGAAAATGACTTTATTTCATTAAGGCACTTAAAAATCAAAAATCAAAGGAGATAGAAAAAGGTGTCTCCGAAAGGAGAAACATTTTCTCTTAATTATAATCCTTATCGAAACCAGAATGGTATCATTTTCCCAAAGGAAACGGAAAAAATTGCCAATAAAAAAAATAAGCTAAAATTTGACATTTTACAGAAAAAAAAATGCAGTATTGTAGCCCTTTTAGTAACGTATCTTTTGATCCCATTTTCATTTCTCTAGCTTAATAATTGAGCCGCTGGTCGTAATTTTCTTGTTACTTAAGTAAGCGATCGAAAAAGCATTTTCAATGCTAAAAAATTGCCACGTGAATGATTAGCTCGATTAAGAAGTGAACCTTTGACACCAAAAACACGGGTCTCGAAAATATTGACACCTACAAAAAAAATGGCGAATTTGTCCGTTTAATTATAACATTGAAGCAATAAATCAATCACAATCACTGACCTATACCTAACCATCATCATCCATAGCCTGACTACACCCACTGCTGAACGTAGGCCTCTCTTTTCTCTTGCCAATCCCCGTTCCTGTGCCAGATTTATCCAGGTTCTACCCACGTTGGTAACAATGTAGTCCGCTGTCGACTTATAATTTTATAATCTATATTATAATAATAATATTTTAATATTTAAAATATAATAATTATTATAAAGTGGAAAGATTTGATTGTTTTTTTCTTTGTTTGCATTGAATAGGCTCCGAAACTAATGAACTGATTTGAAAAATTATTTCACTGTTGGGAAGCTACATCGGTACAAGGCTGGCAAGGCTACCCGGTAAAAGGTAAAAGTCACCTAAAAAGATATAAACAAGACATCACAGACAGACAAATTAAAAATCCGGAGTCACACGTAATCTATTCGATTTATGCCCTAACACTTTTGGTTGACTTTCTTGTTGTAGTTGGGTTTTAGTTTTTATAACTTTTATTTTGATTTAAATTATTTTGGGGTTATATTACGACGAAGTTGTTAATTTCTTATAAAAATAAACACACACGCACATTATACTCACGCCTTCTTGCCATGGGGGTAGGCAGAAACCATTTATTGTCGTTGGAACCCACTTTTGAATCCCAGTTTATTATTTTTGGCGTTGGATCCCACAAAACATTATTTTGTATTTCCGTTGAATCCCACATTTGAAAAATGCAAAAGAATAACGTTTTTTTGTCAATGAATCCCAAAAACTATTCCCGTTGAATCCCAAATGCAGAACGCCACCTGCTCCAATCCTTACATACTCCTATTGCTTCGTTGACGTTCTTACATCTGGTCATACACGCATGGCGGAAAGCAAAATAAACTAAGTACGCCTTGATTAACGAATGCACAATAAATCTGTAGCATAGAAAGACCTACGTCTTTATTCCAGAATTAATATGAATCTAGATGTAAAATTATTATTTAGTATTTCGTATAGGATAGTCCGATTACATAAAGATTTAGGTATTCTTTAGTTTCGTTCAAGCATACGGGCCATAATCCTATAGTTTCTAGTGTCTACCGATTCGTTTAAGTGTCGGGCAGTAAAACCAGATTTTGAAGAGTTTTATTGCCGCCACATTGTATCCAGCAAATTTATGTGAGAACCATATGACTGATCTTTCTTGCTCGTAGTAGGTTCCATGATCATCCGGTGCATTTTGCGCAGTCAGGTGCGATATCATAATTTTAAGCTAATTATAAGACGACTGGCTTTCTACCGTTCTGGGACACTTGCGCGAAAGACATTTCCGCGAAAGACACGCGATCCCACTTGCGCGAAAAGACATTTCCGCGAATGGACTTTTGCGCGCACGGACATATCCGTGAATGGACTTTTACGCGCACGGACATATCCGCGAATGAACTTTTACGCAAATGGACATGTGCGCGAAAGACTTTTGGGCGAACGGCACTGACGTGAATACGCAAAGGGTAGTTGCACGAAAAAGTAGCGGAAATGAGATTTCTTCATAACATCACACCTGTAATCCATTGAAGAGATTTCGCAGGGGTGCTAAAATTATTGGAAACATTTTTCGACACGGGTGTCGTTTTCATAGTTTTCAAGGGTGCTAAGGACGATCGTGAGGTCAAAATGAAAATCACAGATGGCTGCTATGAAAATTTTGTCATTTATTCGTCATGGGTGTTGTTTTCATCGTTTTCGAGAGTGCTACGTGCCCGTATTGAAGTCCAAATGTAAAACCAAGATGGCGGTTTGAAAACCACCGCTCTGACGACGTCATAAACTACTTTCATAAAGCCCGTACCGATACGCGTGAGGAAGAAGACGGAAGTATCAGAATCAACTCAGACCACCAATCCCCAAAGCATGGTAAAAATCTTGCAATAAATCATAAAACCAACGATAAAATAAAACAAATTGCTATAAAACCATAATAAAGTCAAAGCGCGGGTACTATCAAAGAAAAAACAGTCCCAAGTGATGTTGAATGTAAACATCATACGATTCAGCACTGACGTATCTACATAGGTTCCATAGGAGAGTGTGTTTGAATACAATGGAGGTCCCGAGGCGACGGGAGAGTGCCCAAGGCTTCAACGCTACTCGGAATAGAACTACCACCGTATCTCATAAGATATGGAATTCTTAAAAGATGTACCTGAATTGGATTTTAAGATTAGCCGTGGATGGATGTTTTATGTTAGCGTAGTCGTGTTTGAATTTGGTTTTAGTGTTAGGTTATTTTCTAGATAAATCATTTTGCAAGAACATTTAATGTAAGAACGACGGTATGTTAAATAACTACGAATTTTATAAAGAAGATGAAATAAATGGTATTTTTAGACACGAGTTTGATCTCACTGTAATTGTACAGTGAATACATTTCTACACTAAACATTGTTTCACGCCTGTTCCCAAAAGTTAAGGCAGAGGTGGAGGTGGTACTTCATCCACATTTCGCCAGTTATATTTAAGTCCCATATAATGGGAGGTGAGCCTAATAACATCAACCAGACACAAATCCAGACTCCAGACTGCTACTTAGACATTTCTGATGGATAAACTCAATAACACTTTGACCAACCCAGCAGCGCTTGCGACCACTAGACCAAGAGTTCACAGGACATTGAATCAAAAACTCCAACTACGTAAATCACCTTTCACACCCACACACACAGTAAGTTTTCTTACGTATATATACACTTACTTAAAATGTGAAAACATTGTTATAATATGCAACGACATCTAGAACACATCTCTTACATTTATTTTGTAAAGTATATACCAAAAGATGAAGATAAGTGCGTCGTAAACTTTGTAGCGGCGAAGAATATTAACTTTGGTACCTATCTTTAAACTTCTAGAAGTATACAATTTATTATACGATCCTTTAATTTATTACTGAACAACTATCTTTAAAAGTAAATATTCATCCATAAATTTTAAATAAAGGTGACTCGGTTCGCAAAGGCAAACAAACAGTGAATTTTCGGGAATACGAGTTAACCAGACTAAACAAAGTTATATCATATTCTCATTTTGTAAAGCGGAACATGCAATCACGCTATGCCAATATGCAATTTAACTTTCGAACTAATGAAACACTTGATAGGTTAATTTGAACAAGCGGAGCGAACAGATTGGAGTGTCTTCTACCGTAGTCGGCATGCGAACAAAAAGCAATGTGACAATACCAGGCACGGTAGGAACACCATAGATTTATGTAAGTATGTATACAATCGCATTTACGTCCGTATGACGCGGCAAGCACAAGTTAAGACGAGCATGACAAGTGATGTTTTGAACAGAAACAATGAAGCCGAGTATCGTCGCAGACAACCGCACTGCATGATAACAAGTGTTCAAGCAAAATTGTCTGTACGTTTTTAGGCAAACTCCCAAGAGAAAGGGAGATATAACAATGCTTTTGTTTACTTTCATCAGCCCCTGAGTGATGTTTGGATCCGTATTATGAAATTTATATGAAAAAGGAAACAAAGTGAGTTGGGCCCTTGTTACGTAAAGCCTTAGTGGTCAGAGTGGTGAGACAGATCCGTTTACGTATAGTACCTACATTTGTTAGTATTCTCTTATTTGTTTAGGAAAAGTACCTACACGTGTAATTTTCAGTGACATAATATATTACTTAACACTCTCACAGTGTCTATTAACTTAATCAGATAGTCAGAATGTCAGAATAATGGTAGAATTTCCACGAATACGTAAACCACTTTTAATTTGTAAAGAGTATCTGAATTTCAGTTATGAGTGTTATAACTGGGGGTTATAAGGATAATTAATTAACAAAATGTACAATTTGGCCACTAATTACTGTTCTGAGGATTATGAATAAGTTATAATGCATACATGTGTATCCTTTGAGAACATGGTCGCATAATATCGACTTCTACAAAGAAAGAAGAAAAACTTTAAAGTTTTTTCATTGGGAGCTAGCTAAGGCAGCTCTAGAGGACTTTCATTTGAAAAGATAAATCAATAAACTTTATTAGACTGATACTTATAGGATTTGTGTTTGACCAACTTATACCTAAGTTACAGTGACGTAGGTAGATAGTTAGGATATAAGGAATGCCTATACAAATATAACATAACTAAACTAATAAATATTTAATTAATTTCACAGAAAATTGGTAACATAGCTATGTTTGTGGGAAAGGAAAACCTTTCCGTCGTCAGACCCTTTTGAAGGGCGTGCGAATCCTCGAGAAGAAAGCTATGGGCCTATCTATACAACACCAAACAGATATCAATTTTATACCTTAAACAATAAGGTGTATTTTCAATTGAAGCAAGTTACAGAAAGTATCGAAAATCCTGGCAAAACACACGATGTAACGTGACATTCTCAGAATAATGTTTCATATTTTTTGTTGCAAATCCAAAAAATAAAGGTGCTATTCTGACTTCTAAATTGACCTTTACATTTGTTATTTCTTTTATGCCGTTCAACGGTTTATAAACCATTTAGTTTATGTGTGACTTAGGTATATTTTATTACACCTACGTACGCGTTCGCTTTGTTAAGTGTTAGATATTTTTCGTTTTCTGTAATAATATGATATTCATCTTCAGTGGATTTGGTTTTATTATTTACTTGAATATAGTCGTTTCTGCACTCTATTTGCAAAGTAACAAAGTCGCTTTTTGTGTCAAATTGTGCGTTGTTTTTCTAAACTACTATTGTTCCAGAAGGTTTCTATGTTTATAATATAATCAACTAACATATTATAATAAAGAAATCTCGATGTTTTGTCAAGCCGTAAAAATCGTGCAAAGCAGCGATGGGTCGCTAGTAAATAATAATATAAAGTTCGAAAGTTTCCGCTCCAGTTCTGCAAAGAGTTAAGTACTAAAATATTCTTGCTGAAATCATTCCAACTATAACAGAGAGAAATTAGATCGAACGGTAAGAACGTTTCTTTTTTCAATCCCTACAAATAGATATTTTACCCAATTTCTTTATCTACTTTGATAGACAGATTCCATTTTGGGCTAATAACATAGATATTTCAGAATTCTAGGAAAGGAAAAGGACATGACCATTGGGACTATGGGCGCCTGCCTAAGTATCAAAATCAATGTGTAGCAAATATTGTGTTATTTCTGCAATTGTTTTATTCTGTATTTTACACTACAAGTCTCACAGGGCTTAGTCGGAATAATATAACCATGATAAATTAGATAATGGTGCCGATTCCCTTGTTCACAAACGAAACTAAATTTAAGTTCAGTGCATCCTTTTCTTTCTATTTCATTATGAAAGGGACAGAAGATAAATTTTAGGTTAGTCCTGTCAAATTATTCAGCGCCTGACGTAAGTTGACATAATTTTAGTAGGCAAGTTTTTCATCATGTTTAAACTTGTATGGAGTAGTTACAGGCGCTGATTAATTTGACAGGACTAAACTAAAATTTATCTTCTGTCCTCTTCTTATTGAAATCAAAGAAAAAGATGCACTGAACTTAAATTTAGTTTAGTTTGTGAACCTGGGAATCGGCACCATAATTTTTTAAATCTTAGTTCAAAAACTGTAACAATGCACAATACATGTTCCCGAATTCGAAGGCTGGAACTGGTCAAGTCCTTTATTATACAATTCTCCAACCATTCAATTATAAATTAAACTAATTTTATTAAAATATATCGGTTAATTAATAAACCATTTCATAATTACTTAGAAGGGAAACATTACAACGTTATAAACTGGTATGAAAAGCGTGGAAAATGCAAAAGTCAACTAAGGGTAATTGTTAAGATTATGTTTTTAAGTGATTACGGCTATCAAAGTGCCGTTAACCTTAGTTAGGGTTTACTTATGCATTCAAGAGGATTACAAAAAATTTAAATATACCTCTGCTTCAACTTAGAACTTAAAGAAGAATGGCTGTTTCGGTGTCGCTTAATTTCAGAAGCGTTCATGAATAAAAGTATGTGTGTACATTATATGAAAAAGTTACAGGGCTTTACTTTTTATGCATTAGTTTTTTTTTAATAAGCTACGCAAAGAAAAAATGAATCAACAAATATTTTATTAAAATTAAATCTGACTATTAAAATCGCTATTATTTGCTAGCTAACAGCTAGCTATGGAGTTACCATACTCACCAGAAAGGTATTCCTATTTCTATAATTACCACGATTTTGGTGGTAGTGGTTTCATCGTTGGATGGATATAATATTGTTTATTAGGTACATGTAAAAAATTACAGACATTTTTAAGACATACCTACTTAATTGGCCAAATTTTTTGTTCTTAAATAAACGATATTTTTAACGGAATACTAACTATTCAATGATATTCTCCATAAAGCTGTGATGGTTGAGCGGCTTAACTATTTCATGCCGAGTTCAATTGAATTTCAAAGTTCTCGTTGCACTATTAACCGGAACCCACTCCTGGCACAAAGTTAACTGAAGGGTTTAACAATAGTACCAACTACTAGTGATACAACACTGACTGCACCAACACCAAAAAACAAACGCTTCGTATAAACTATCAATCCGTGTGAAGTATGAATTTAGTAAGCAAAGGTCAATGTGTATGCAAACTAGACAAAGCAAAGTTTTCTCTGCAACAAAGTTGTATGACATCCCACAAGAGCATTAAGTCATGCATTTTCAATGTTCTTTGTTAGTTATGTAGTAATACTTACTTGTAAAACCCCTTAACATCGCTTTTATTGCAAATAAGTTTGATTTTTACGGTAAAGTGAATATAAAATAGTTTTAAAGTAGTGGTGATGGTAATGCTTTTTTATAGTGGTTGGTGTTGGACAGCTTACTTTGCATCTTTGGCATAGAAGGGTTTTTTTACTTAGTTCATAAAGGATAGACGTTAGATTAGATAAAGCATTTTTGAAGGTATCAACTTATTAGTTTTATTTTATTTAATTTTAATTATAAGATTTCTCCTTTTGTGTTGTAGCTCCAAATACATAAAAACATATTTTTTGTGATACCCAAATTGGAAGTCGAAACTGTCTCTCGTAAATACAGGTTACTCAGTGATCTAGCTAGGAGAGCAGCGATTCACCCAACAATCCATACTTTGTAAGTCCCTCATGTACTACAAAACCCTTATGTACCTAAATAAATTGTATTGTAATAAATAATATCAATTTGTAACAATACCAAGACAGAATAACTGATATGTTTTATCTTTTTATAAATTGCACATGGTTTAATATTATCCTACAATAATGTCAATATTACATAAATAGCTGGAAACATTTCTTATTACAGGCTTTTCAGTATTATTTTTACCCACATTTTGTCAAAGTGAGCTCTACAATCAAGCTCTCATGTTATTGTGACAAGTTAAAAATCAATATGCTAGACATATTGACCTTTTCCCAACTATATTGGGGTCGGCCAGTATCTGGGTAATACGATACCCCTTGGTAAGGCTGATTGTCGGACTTTCGGGCTTCTGACGGTGTAACGACTGTCAAAGATCCACGAATGACAGCCGGGACCAACGGCTTAATATGCTTTCCGAGGCACGGAGGAGTCTCGTTATGTAAAGATGGTCACCCAAGTGACAAGTTAAAAATAGAGTATGTTCTTATCTGTGTGTGTTCAAAGCAATAACAAAGCTTATAATAATAATACAGTGTGAGTCTTCATAATGTGCACATATCGAAATGGGGGAATCTATGCTTAATTTTATCGACGGAAAAAATAAAAAATAAAATCTAAATACATTTTTTTTTCAATTTTTTTTTATTTAAAAAAATTCTTCTTATTGATTTTTTTTTACGATTATTGTAAAAATTGATTAAAAATACAGATTTTTGGACGAAATACCTGTTTATTTTCAATTGAGGGTTTTTTGGGTTTAATTGGGAGGGGTTTTTCCCACAATTTTCATTTTATAAGAACACTTAATTACTACCAATCATTATGGAGTTGAGTTTGTTTCATCGCGATAGATCATTTAAAAGTTACACCGTTTTTTTACATTGGGGTAAAAAATACAAAAAAAAAAAAAAATGATTTTTTTTAATATTTTTTCCGTTTGTCAAATTAAGCATAGAATCCCTCATTTCGATATGTGCACATTATGAAGACTCACACTGTATAGAGAGAGAAAAACGCGTGTTGTTTCGCTGAAAATTATAAATATTAGTAGGTAAATAAATTTCAGCCCTTTATTATAGAAAAATGTTTAGTACCTACAGCTCTTTTTTAAATCGTTTTGAACTGATTTGATATCTATGGTATAATATACCATAGGTATTAGGACTAGGGTCAGGTTTTCGTTGCACGACACACGTTGCCCGTTATTTATATTTCTATGCACGTTGCTCAAATCTATTACGATCATAAAAAAAACTGGCACGACCACGAAAATGGATTTGCCTCTTCATCCCACAAGATTGGATTATAATTTAAAAGTTAGTGTAAAGTTCGTAAAAGTAGTCTATACCTACATATTCTTCTTGAGTGCCTCAGGCCAAAACACCGAACTATTATAAATTTTAATCACTAACCATTACTTGTTACAAAGTTCTGAACAACAATCTTATCAATATAAGTTTTTAAACAATCTTTGAAGCAGAGGAAGTTAATACCCCTTATCTGTTTGATGTCAATAAAAAATTTCTTCGTTACAAATTCAGACATTGACTTTTATGAGAAAGAGTTAGGGGCACTCGATCTGAAAGTTTGAACATTTTTAACGAAGCAAAAATTTTATTACGGTGTGACGGGGGAAAGGTGCTCTCGATCGAAAGGTAATGAGATTTAATCTTACATTGTTGACCATAGTGAAGTTTCTCAGCGATATTAGCCCCGTCGGAAAATGATTTGAATAGATATTATGTAGAAACTTTCTTTGCTCGATAAATCTTGCTTTTCCTTATTTTATGTAAAAGGAACCTACAAAGAATATTGGCCTAATTTACAAACAAAATGGAAAACCTTCATCAAAAAACATTGATGTGTGGTTGTTCCATTATTGGCACCTTGAGGATATGATAGGATTCTGGAAGATGTATATTACTCTTTTGTCATTTAATATAAAATAAAAGTTATAAAAAAGTAAAACCCAACTACTAAAATGCCAACTGAAAAGTTACAAAAAAGACATCACAGACAGACAAAGTAAAAATCCGGAGTCACATGTGATGTTAGGGCATAAATCGAACAGATTACATGTTTCTCCGGATTTTTAATTGTTTGTTTGTCATATAATCGTATATGCGCAGCCTTATCGTATAACACGCCGTATTACAAATAGGCGAGCCCAATTGAAATATGGTCGCTGTTTTGAAATGCGGCTACCTTTCGTTTACGCTAAAGTACGCCGCATTGTATGAGCAATTCGCGTTCGTCAAAAACGCCGCTTTGAAATCTGACATACGCCCCATGATTTTTTGAGGTACATCAAAATGGGTAAGGTGGCCATGACAGACGCCAGACATACTTGGCAAAATCATAACCCACCTTTTTGCTTTGCCGTGGTCGCGTAAAAATAACGGATAATAATCTGGAATCTGGTAGATCTCAATGAATATCTTAGGAAATAAATTCATATGAATTGCACCCATGGCCGCGCCAATCGAATTAAAAAAGAAAAACAAATTGTGTTGAAGCGTATTCGGTTTAATGATAATTGTAGGAAAATACTCATGAAGAAGCTCGTAAATGGTATAAAGTAATAACAGATTGCTTTAATAATGACGTAACGACGAGGGTAAATTAATCGACGTTTCTCGGCATGAGAAAATATACACCTGATGCGTAGAGGTGGTTTAATTGATTCATCTACTACCTATGTGTAACCTACCCACGTATTTTTCGAGACCGAAACTTTCAAGGTAACGTTTATTTATGACAGCTTGGCTAATGAGATACTTGTAAGTATTTCTTTAGAATTTCTTATGAGAGGTAATCAATCAGGGTTGTATAAAAATATGATCCTCTCTAATTGGGAAATAGCACATAATTACATTTGACCGACTTCTTCTAGTTTCACATTTCTACCTTTAATCATTTGCAAATAAACTGACCTATACACATAAACTCACGCCTTATTTCCATGGGTGGGCAGAAATTATTCTGTAGTTTCTACCAACTGCTACGATCCTTACTTTACATTATCCTTTTGCCTCGTTGACGTTCATACATCTGGTCATACATGCGCGCCGGTTGCGAGTACTACGGACCTGACCTTTCTGAAGAACATCACCATTAAGGTCACTATAATAATATGGCCTTCTAGGGCGTCCCCTGCCTGCGTTTTAACTTACTTGTGCCTAGTACATACATTTTGTTAGTCACCTTTTATTCATCCTCTCAACATCATCAAACCATCTAAGCAGACTCTTTTTCTTACCTGTACTCTAAATTAATCGTGTTATTTTTACGCGTTAACCCCAACTTCCTTCAACTTCTTAAGCATACTCGAACAACGTGCAACAATATTCCTTCCAATCGAAGGACCCAAAGATGGAGTGATATGAAAATATAGCAATATCGGAATATCGGCTGTACCATCAGCATAATAATAACATCGTAACCGGGGCGAGTCGGCATCGTAAAACTTAAACTCGTATTAGGGGCGATTTCTTGACGTCTCTATGAAGTAGGTATGGGTAAAATAAGGCATGTGTGATATTTATACTGCCCGGGCAATGTTCATAAGTAATTCCTAATCTTTTATTTGCCTAAGTTGGTAAGGATATGACAATTTTATGCCAGGCAATGCCCACAAATCAGAAAATAAGATTTATAATAAAATTAAACGATTACTTTTCTAATATACTACTGCTACTATACTACTTTCTAGGTACCTAACGTAAGTTACGTAATATACGTGACTTATCACAAATCACATTAACCTGAACGCGTCTACCGCCTTTGATAGGCATAGTTAGATATTATTACATAGTATAACGTATTGGTATTTTTTTTAAATACCCATTAGCAGACTTTAACCAGGCATTGAGCAAAGCAAACATTACCGGGCAGTGTCAACGCTAGCCACTTTACACTTTGCCCGTAAGATATACTTTACATATCTAGTTGCAAGGAAAGAAAAAGATAAAGCTGCTCCAGGAAATAGCCCATTCAGCGCCCTTTCCCACAGCTATCGCGTACTACCAATTTGCTTTGTATTAGACACTCGGCACCTAAAAGTATTGAGGGAGTCGGGGAGATAACGAAAAGAGGACTTTGATAATTAACCCTCAAAGCGTTTACGGTAAATGCGAATTGAACGGTTGCGATGGGACAATTAGATGTATTCCTTGGTTCCATTGGTAGCTCCTAATTTAATTTATTTGACGTGGAAGTAAGCGGTAATTGCATAGTAGGGAGTCGTCAGCGATTTTGCAGCCGTTGTATTATTTTGTCGTTTCTAAAACTGTTCTCTTTGATTGTACTTAATTGGTAGGTGAAACAATACGAGGATCAAGGAAATATAATTTAAGAAAATTATCCGTGAATCAATATGCTTTGCTTTCTCACATTTTATTAAATAAACTTAGAATATTTCTGGATGTTGTTTTAATGAATATTTAATCTCTTGCCCAAGGGAAAGTTCGTTGTTTAGAATTTCCATTTATAAGGTAGAAAGCGTCTGAAAGATACAATTTTGCTAATGAATTAACTTCAGTCAAACAGACAAACAATTCCCGATAGATTCTTAAGGCCATGTCTACCTCATTCAACCGAAACATAATCAATGTGCTACAGATTCTGTTACACTGTTCTGTTCAATACATCAATAGATACCGAAACGGGACCACTAATGCAAGCAGTGGGTCTAACTGAAACTTTAACTGCCAAACCCGTATCAAAATTCCAGAGAAGGGTTCTTCTGACCCAACCTTATCTATCGGGTTCTGCATACCGTTCATTATAACCGGTATTGCAAAAACTGTATGTGAGAGAACTAACTTGTTGCTTACGTACATTTTTGGGGCTACATTATTTTAAACATGGGTTGTTGTTATGGACATGTGATGTGGAGGAATGCGGAAAATGTTGTGTGGAGAGTTTTGAGCATGAATGTGGATAGAGTGAGAAGATGATAAGAGATGATAAGAGTAGGGGACGACCAAAGAAACGATGAATTGAGTGTGTGAGAGAAGATTTGGCTAGAAAGACGGTGACTAACGAGATGAAGAAGTATTTAAGAAAATGGCATGTTTTGCTGACCCGAAATAAATTAGAATAAATTATTATTGGTAAACAAAACACCTAAACCAAAAATGGTTGTCAAGATAAAATTCGCTGACTCTTGAATGCCTGCCTACAAGTAAATATCTGTCCCAATGAAAGAATGGAAATATTCTAGATAAATCACCTAGTGGACTGTCTTCAAAAATATTTTTACTTTATTTTCAAGCTCATTTTCAGCTCTGAAAACACTGCCTTGACTTTTTGCCTCGTGTAGGGTGTACTCATACAACTATGTATTATGTATTTATTCATTTGTTTCTAGAACTAGCACACATACCTACAACACACGTGCAAAAATCCGGGTTAGTAAAATATTCTGTTTGCAGGTTCCGTTAGTTGTTTATGGTACTGTGTGATTCGCTTTTTGAAATCGAAACGTTGTTTTCATTCTGCCATTTTCAAATAGTTTATACGGGTTGCGATGGACAGAAAAATATACAGCTGCAATAAATGTATAGATTTTATCGCATTTGGATATAAGATTTTTTTTTAATCACGCACGATTGCTAAAAGCTCTACCAGCCTAATGTAAAAGATGAAATTGAAATAATTTACACCTAAAATTTACGTTATCATTTCTATTCTGACTCCGCCTCACCGGAGATTTACGGTAACTCCACAGACTTTCTCCATTGAAGTGAGTTAAGTGATATCTCCTTAATCAGTCTCCCTACATCACTTCGGTGAAATTCTCGGAAACATTCCATTTCGTCTGTAAGTGTACCAATGTTGTAATTAGAGAGCTGCTCAGCGTACGTGGTGCCTTCAAAGGAGTTAATGTATGGGTAATAATATGGCGCTAAACTTCGTCAACTGTGTACGACTGTACGAACGAATACACTACGTAGGTATATACACTAAAAGGCTACGTTTATTCTATTATGCAGTAAACGTAGCAAGAATTATTTTGAAGTTTCTTATTGAAAAATAGGTACAAAAGCCCTACAACCTACTCTGGTTTTATGCAATATATAATGCACATTTCGAATTTGACATACTACAAAGTTTAAACACATACTATGGAATACTACCAATACAAAATGGTGAAACAACTCTTGAGACCAATTTCAAATAAACCAACCGAATTCATTTAGTTTGAAAACCTATCTTGCCTTCCAAGTACCGGCCACAGAGTAACAAATATTGTTGAACTGTGTTGATGTACTGCCTGGAACTGAGTGAAGCTTCAGGCTGCGTGCATTTGGTGTGATTAATATATCTGTAAAGTCTGTCAGTGAGTCATCAATACATAGATACAAATCGAACATCGTTTATTTGTTTATTAGTGTAAATGACATAAACATAATATTGATTAAAGGATTGATTGATTGAGTACAGGTACTGTCATTTCGAGGCACGGAGTCTCGATATGTATAGATGGTCACCCATCCACGGACCAACCCCGGCAAGCGTAGCTTAACCTTATGAATTGAGCCGTGCGGTTGTTATTACTTAGACACGATTTGTTAATTTTAAAAACATTAACGTTTGATTACGGCATCGTCACTCTGTTTGCAAGAAATATTTAATTCAAGCTTTCTCGCGTGGATGTCGGAAAATATCCCACGGAAACGAATTTCGGAAAATCCTTCCTTATTCCTTGTCTACATTATAAAGGAAACCTCTATATGCAAAATGTCAGCTTTCTAGGCCCAAGGGTTTGGGCTGGGCGTTGATGAGTCAGTCAGTCAGTCAGGACTTTTCCTTTTATTATATTTAAACTTGGGATCGACCTCTTAGAAACATTGAAATAGAAAATCATTTGATCAGTTTCCTTAACGATGAATAAAATATAAAAGAGTGCCCATTTAAATGGACGTTTAAAATTCCATCGTAAACCTTCCCTCTTGCTTTTGACAAATGAAGTATCATTCCATTTATCTTCGTGCACTGAAACGAGGAAATAGATATTTATTTAAAAAAAATCTTGTTTTTATTATGTTTAGATTCTTGTTTATTTCTACTGGGTCAAATTAAATTATCTAGCGAAACTCGACAGAAGTGATAGGTTTCGATAACCAAACGTAATAAAACAAAAAAGAAAGTGATATTTTTTGGGGCCATCATCCGCTGCTAGTGTGTAGAGGAAACCATTTTTTTTCAGTTTTATCTAGTCTTTTTTACAATAGGCTTTTCTAAAAGTAACTACTTACAGCAAACTTTTAACTGAGCACACATTATTTAAAAGTGTTTCATTCGCCGACAATTATTGGTTATATCTTACTTGAGTGTTGTTTTACAGCTTACCTACCTAAAGGAACCCTAGAAACATTCGGGTACATACCTCCAAAAACCTCTTAAAAAAGAATATTCTAAAAAATACAATAGACGTAGATATATTTAGTAACCTATTCTGCTTAACTATTCTTAAAGAGTCTTAAAAAACCCTGTAAGAAATCGACACGTGTTTCACCTCTCAACGAGGCATCCTCTGGATGACGATTGACTTGTCGCGAGCCCGTACACGACGTGTTAACACGCCGAGCGCTGGACGCTGAGAAACCAATCCCCAATCCTAATTCAAACACATTAATAACGTAACAAAATATTTTCTGTTGCTTTCAAAACAAACAGTTCATTTCTATAGAAATATTATTAGGTTTATCGTCTTCATATCCCTGATCCTTGCTGGATTAGAAAAAACAAAAGCAACATTAATCTAACAAAATACAAAGAATAACTGTTCTATTTGAAGATGAAAATACAAGAATTTCTGTCCTATTTGAAAAGCAGTTACCTACCTAATCTTTATGATACTATTACATTATTCATTAGAAATTAAAATGTCGGCAACTGATCTCACATCAAAAAGAATGACAGGGGTTATTATAATATTTTGTTCCTTTTAGTTGTTGTGTTAAGAGTCACAGATAAAACGCACCACGTGCCTAAAATTCTCTTTTATATATGAAACACTTCCAAAATGGTCTGTCATTTTGCAACTTGTGGGAATGTGTGTGGATGTTAATAGAATAAAAAAACTGCCAGTTGCTTTCAGTTTGAGGAAGATAGATAAATTCCAAAATCACAGAACTCACAGTAAATTAGGCTAGCTAGAGCATGTTAGACCTATCGCGAAGCGCGAGCCGAGCGATGTGAACGAGCGTTCTAAAACAAGATGGCTATCGAGAGCGCAGCTAGTGATGTTCGTATTTAATAACTTTATTTTAGTGTTGGGATTCCAACAACACTGCTGAACTTAAGCTTGGGCGTCCCCAAGCATTACCATATTGACCGGTAGCCGTACACAGCAATGTTGCTTTATTATTATCATACATTACCTACAACATTATTAAATTAGTGCCGTCAAAAGCAGCTAAAAATAAACAACACCAATTTAAAATGTATCAACATCAAAGACAAAAGCCCGACAATTGTTACTAAGTACAAGAATAAAAGGAAGAGGCCGAAACTGGCGCAGATTGATCGTGGCCGTAGATTTGTGGCCAACAAGAGACAGATTACATCGGACGAAATAAATCAAAATGTCTATAGTTTTTACGCTTCGGCGAGTCCGCTCGCGAACAAAGTTCCAACAAAGAATGGATTGTACATTTATGGTTTTGATTGAGTGATGGATTGATACTTTATGGAATAATTGCTTTATATTGACACTAACATTAAAGGCTCGTACACACTGGCGCGATATCGCTGGCGCGACAATGGTAGCGCTGCCTGTCGCGCCCGCAATATCACGCCAGTGTGTACGAGCCATAAATCTTTTACCATTTTTTTTTATTCGTTTCTTGCTAATGGTTGGTAGGTACTAGCGCTACTGCTGCGAATGAGATCCTTGGTTCTATTCCCGGGTCGGTAAAGTGTTATTGGGTTTTCCATCTGGAATTTCTCAGTAGCAGCCCAGAGTCTGGATTTGTGCTCTCATGATGATAATAGCCTCAACCCCTTGTGTCATGGGAATTAAACATAACTAGCGAAATGTGGGTGTAGGGTGCACCTTTGCCACCTTTCGGAGGGTACAGTCGTTATGTTATGTTATGCAAATCATTTACTAATCAGTTTAATCAGTGATCATTTAACTCGGTAAATGAAGCGATTCTTTTGATAAGATAATTATAGTTATTTGGTGATTGATTATGGCACGGACTAGCGTAGGGAGTGTGTCTCGTGGATGTGTGTCCATTATTTTATTAGCTTGGTGGGTAAGAGGACTACTTATACTAGTTGTGATGTTGTGTGCCTGATGGGGTATAAAATCGGGATATTGGAATGAGTTTCAGGAATTGGAAACCATTCGGTTTTGAGTTTTTAAATTCAAATGATGAAATAGTTAGTAACGACAAAAAAAAAGTTTTAGAAGGTTTAGAACCTTCTAAAACTTTTTTTTTGTCGTTACTCGCGATCGAGAATTTAACTCAAATTAGGTATTAACTTTAAAAATGTGGGTAAGAAAAATATTTTAAAGAAGATATTATACAAAACAATTTACCTCCCTTAGGCCTTAATTTATAAGTAAAATAAAACGTAATAAGTCGCGGGTAAAGCTTTTACGGAGTTTTCAAAATAGCTCTTAATGTTGGTAATTAAATAAGTCTGGGTTAAAACTTGGCTACTTACAGCCAATGGCTTGTAAAGGTAAGGTTTAGCTTAGACTTTCTTTTATACTAAGTTTTTAGTCGAATTATTTAACCTAAATTAAGCACTGAAATACTTATCTACCTAAGTACTTAATCTTGTGATGCTCGGCATGAAAAAGAAATTATAAAGTAATTTCTACCGATATCACTAAGAAACCGTAAAAGGGAAATGAGAATGGAATGCGAATGCGAATGCGAATGGAAGGGATAGGGAAATGAGAGTTAGAATAGATTACAACATTGTAATTAGCACTTTGTAATGAGATGTTTTCTCTCTCAAGCAAAACAAAAATGTAGTTCAGTTGCAGCTGGTGAGGCTGGTCTATCCGTGGTCAGAAGAGAGAGTACGTGGAAAGCTGTTGTCTTTAGAAAGTGATAATAAGCGACAAACACACCATGATCTTAGTCGAGCTGCTTCTACATACCCACTCGTAAGAGTTTATTCTTAGATACTCGGGTTAACTAACCTGTACTATATGTGATTGCAATTGACGAAGTACCCTGTGCAAATTATCAACACTATCACCTATTCAGTCCCAATGCAGTCTAATTTGGTTAACATGATTCTCATATTGCTATGTAATTTTATGCATAAGCAAAAATGTACCAGAAATAAATCAACCGAGACACAAAATAGCTGGTGGTGGGAAAGGTAAAGAAGGTTCCCACATTACGTCAGAAATATGGAAGTAGCACAAGCCTGTATCCGCATTTAATCCAGCAATCAGTACTTCAAATATTGGTATTGGTAACTCGGCTCCCGAGCAACACTCACACTTGGCCGATTGCGATTTCATTAACGTTTATTGACATTGTTTATTTTAATTTAGCATTTTATTTATGGGTAAGGTTTCATTAGTGGTTGTGGATTTTTAAGAGCGGTTGATTTACACAAAACTGTGTAATTAGGCTCACATTCAAAAATTAAATAAACAACAAAGTTGATTTTTCAGAAAGACAAAAAATGCGTCGAAACTGAAAATCTTTTCCTTTCAGTCAAAGCCGTGACTATTTATTCTCAATCATGGCGAATATAGCTTCGGAAATGAGAAAATTGGAACTGGAGGAATTGTGTAGGTACCTAAGTAAATAGGTTATTTTTGAATTATTATATTAATATTAATACTGATATAGACTGCGGGTCATCTTCGTAGGTCGATGAATATGAGGTTACAGTGATCTTCGACGTGACCCTGGCCTGTAGAGGCCAAATACAACGAATAATCTCAGCAAAAAAACTTGACTTCCTTTAACCATTTTTTCTAAATTATTTGACGTCGCGTCGACCCATTTTTAAATGTTATGAAACATGAGTCTTCAAAAAAACATTCACGAAAAACCACACACCTGTATACTGTTTAAAAAAGCTTGTAAAAATATAATATTATCACATTTCATTTACATTCTCATTCAGAATTTCCCATGAAAAGAAATACGTAAACTGAAATGCATTAAAAACAATAAAATAGGTGATGTGACACTGAACTTATGTAATTGACAGTTGACAGTCACGTTCCATTTCAAGCACCGAGTTACAAAGTGATATTACAGCCTACTGCGGGCTGAATTTTGGACACATTGTACCAAAATTGGTACAATTTCAAGCCCTGTCAGCATTTATGTAGCAGCTAAATAGAGTGGGCGAAGCATAGTGTGATGGATCTGAGAATCCATTAGGAAGATTGTGGGAACTATTCGTAGTGTAACGTCGATGTTACCACTATATTGTTTTAGACTGATTTTCGGGGGTTTTAAAGGAACCGGTATTTGTAAAGATGAACCCTGAACTATTTGTTATGTAAAATTAACTGCTGCCCCCCAGCTTCACGTCTGCTGGCTGATAATAATTGTGATATTGGCAATATGGTGGTAGGCTGATAATCCCTATTTTAGTTTTGGATTTTTAAACCTTTGCCTGTTGGCATCGTTTCAGTCAAGGCGTTCGTCTGAAGAACTTAAAGCGCTGTGCAATCACGCGATGTAGTTTTGATACAATGAAATTATAACTACGCAAAGAATAGGCGACTTCAACGTGACATCGACGCCTACGCTACACCTAATGTTTGTTTGTAGATACTTATCGATAAGTGTACTTACTTGTCTGTTAGCCGAATTTCTTCATTGATGAAGGTCAAACCAAAATAGCTGAAGCTAATAACTAACTGTCGTCTATTTAATGTTTTTTTTTAAATTGAAGTTTCTTCCTTTACTTTGCCCAAATTTTTAATTTCCTGTCGATAATGGTTTGTACGAAAATGTCTTTGATATTTTTATTTTATGGAAATCATGTTTTGGTGTCAGGTAAATTACGGATAGTGATTATGATATAATTAAATATTATCATGTATCGACAAGTATTAGTTATAGAAGACTTGTTTCCATTTATTGTGGTATTGTTTATTGTCTAACTTTTATTACGAACTAGCTGACCCGGCAGACGTAGTCCTGTCCACAATTATTCATACAAAATCCCCATAGAAATTGCACTTTCAGTGTTCCCGAATTTTCAAATTTCCCGGGAAAATTTTCCAATTTTTCTTTCCGTAAGGACCATAGTCGGACTTTATCAAATATTTATTCAAACAAAAAATAGCCATATCCGTCCAGCAGTGCTCAAATGAAGCGCTTACCAACGAATATCATTTCATTTGTAACCGACTTCGGTATTACATGAAGATGTGACTTTTAGGATAGATTCACTAGTAAGATGCCAAAGAAAATTTGACCTCAGAATACAAAGCTACTCCTTAATTATTTTCCTTTGCATTTTTTAGTATATTGTATTGGAAATACGTCACTGATTTGACTAATCGGGACGCCAGCACCGCCTAGCGGCGCTCGACCGAGTCTACAATATAACGCTCGACTGGGGATAAGCAGACTTTGTGACCGTTGAGCAGTGAACACATTTAGCAACTGTTGCGCGTTCCGTATAGTTGTGTCGCGTGAATTGCTAGTGTGATTAATTTGATCGTAAATCATAATTTGATTTGTACTGCAAACGGTTTTTCTTTTGCGCAATAACCCATAGTAGTTAAAATAAGGCTGATAATAACGAAGACACACCTACCCTCTCCGTCATATGTCTATTCTCAGTAACCTACACCAACATGGAAACATCAATAAAGTCCCATATACATATAAGGTTTAGTAATCACCAAACCACAGTCACTATTTGTTCGGGTTCGTATTTGTTTTCCGTTGCGTCAACCAGAGACAAACATTTGAGTTCTACCCTCGTGTGTGCATTAAATTTCTTTTGACTGTAAACATTTATGTGTCCGGTAATACAACACTGCACAAACTATGTTGATGATTTGTAGTTGGCTGATGTTTTTATAAGGTGATCTTATTTCACTGTTTGAGGTGTCAGATCCCCTATTTGATGGGTATAGTTATAGTATATCACCTTTATATTTTTTGCAAGAAAGTTCACCTCTGTTCCAAAAATATCTGACGAAATTGTAAACAAAATCCGTCTCAGTTAAATTCTTACGTAATCACTCACTAAAGGGAATTAGTAACACATTCATCTCAATTGAGAAGGTTTCAACTTTATATCCCACCACGTTTTTTCCCAATATTTATGTTTGAAAAATAAAAATAAATTGCAGCATCATCGACGAAAATTAGGTTTTAAAATTATCATCAATTGTCAAAATAATAATTAAAAATATCTATAAGACGATTTTAAATTGGAATTTTGGTTTTAAATATTGAAATAATCAAATTAAAACACTCAATTTGTAAGTGGCACTAATCATTGGCATCCACACAGGTACGTTTTCTGATCCATTTGTTTACATTTTCATCAGATACTTTTGGAACAAGCTATCCCAGCAAAAACCTTTAAGGTTGCCAAGACTTACGTTACGCTTTCACTGTTAAAAATGTATTCGATCTAATGTAAAGCGAAGCCTCTAACTCTACAAGATCGAAGATCTTGTTCAAAGCAGTCCTCCGATATGCATCCAAAACAAACCTAGAAAATACCCTAGTAGTAAAGGGTATATTTTTAGACCTCCTTAACTATTCAAACCAAATTGAAGGTGTTCTAATTTTAAACCAACCAAAATAGTTCAACGGACGGCGGGTACTCTGACCTTTTAATTTGTCTAGTCCACATTTTGAACTTCAGCTTTAATTGTGCTAATACGATAACTGTTTATTTATTCATGCTCTCGTCATTAGTGCTAATAGATTTGCCTGGATAACTCCAGGCAAATCTATTAGCACTAATGACGAGATTATTTTCATAAATTCATAAAACATAAATAAGTGCTAGATATGAGTAAATACAAACTGTAAAGGATTTTATTTCTGGAGAGTTATAATTTACGTCGTTTAGGTAGTACGGTTACGGTAGTAAGTTTATATATTACATCATTTATTACAATAAATTGTGTGAAAAAATAAATAGTGCTAAGAGCCTTTTTAAATAATACATTATATATCTACTAAGTAAATTTTTGTACTATAGGACAAACATTTACTTATTAGACATTTACATGTAACTACTTAGTAGTCCTACATAGTGACGTGTTAGTACTATTCGTTGCTCTTATTCGCTTTTAAAATAACTGCATATTTTATGCCAGCCTTAGGTACCGTTCAACATGGACCCTCATAAATACAAATAACTAACATAGACACAACATAAATAATAACTAAGTCACTTTTAACGAAACCTAAATTGGAACAATATATACCTACTTGAGAAGATATCATCATATTTATGAAAGTCAAGCAAGAACCGCAGGAATCCGCTGGATGCGAGAAGCCCAGAACTAGTCGAAGTGGAAGTACTTGGGGGAGACCTATGTCCAGCAGTGGCCGTCTTGCGGCTGAAATGATGAAGCAAGAATCTGACAAAAAAAAAAAAAGAGCCATTTCACTTTTCTTTAAAAACAAAACAAACTCCGAATTAGTCACGCAATAAATCGTACCCGTCAAATCTGACAGGCAAACGAGCCTAAAAACTACGACCACTAATTATCAAAAACCGAGAATTATGAAAAACAACACTGATACAATTTCTATCATCAGTCAAGTCACAAACAAGATTACAATGTTATCAATCAAGGACAGGACGAAGACGTCGACGGCAATTAATCAACAGAGAAGCATGGCGCAGTCTCATGGACCATGCCGTTAAAAATGTAACAGACTGGAATGGACGCCTCTGACGTCACTACGCTCTAATGTATGTCAAATGCAGATTGTGTAGCAAGCAAGGTGGTTTGTGTTATGGTACTGAAATTGGAAGTTTAATAAGTATCCTAATAAAACAATACGAAAATAAATATGCCTATTTTCTTTTTCACATACGATAAGTACGATGCGGTCGAATTTTATTCAATTCAATTTTAAAGGCACCAAATCATTATAGAAATTAAAATTTACACGACTAGAAAGGGTTCCAGTCGTGTAAATTTTCACGTTAACTGACTATTCCGTTCCATAACTACCCACGTTTTTACAATTACGTCATATTGTGATGACGTGAAGACAAAAACGCAATGGCGGTTATTTGGATTGCGTCATTTGGTTTCCCAAGTTTGTATTTTGGAATGTTTCGCAAAACTTCTCTGGGAGTTCCGAGACTGCCGTATCTAAATCTGCAAGTAGGTTACTACCTTTTCGCCGCATTTCATACTCGTAAGAATACTGCTCTGAAAATAGCGAGAAGCTTAGCGATGACGTCATTCCATTTATAAATCGGTTTATGACTTTTGTTTTTCAAGTCTAGGAAAAAAATACGTAGGTTGGTTATTTAGATATTTTCTCTGCGATTTGTTTATTATGAGATCATAATTGATTAGTATTATTTTCCAGACACTTATTGAATCATATGTATAGTTTGACAAGAATACGCGTCATTTCTAAACCTACAAATCGTGGACGAAAAAAGAAGATGATTAAATAATTGCCGACGCTGCTGCTGATTTTTCAAAGCTTTTGGTTTCAGTAACAAGAATACAAAGATTAGAAATTTTCGCAATTCACCGTTCAAACACAGCCTTAATTACGATTAAATGGGTCTCATTAACGAGCCTAAACAATACCTAATAAGAAAATGGTTTAGTATAAACAAAACACTTGAACGGTTCTAAACAAAATGAACGTTCCACTTTCAATAAAATCTAAAGGCCTAATGACGCTAGTCAGTCCGAACCCGGGCAATTTGACAAACCCAATTACGTAGTTTTATTTGGGTAGCGATGAGGCCTTCAAGATAGCATGCGCGGCCCGCTTTATTATAGAACAATTTGTTTTGTAAAATTAGCATTGTTTGGTTAATTCGAGTTAGGCATTCAGAATTATTTACATTGAGATAATTTTTGCTTAGAATTTGATAATGTTATTTAAACTTTTTCATGGATCTACTTTTCTGTCATGACTGCCAGTTAAGTACATCATAACAGAGTGTCATAATCAACTCTGCCTATCGCAGTCCACTGCCGGATATAGGCCTCTCAACCTGCGCCACAAAACCCGCCCAGTCCTTTCACATCTAGGCTGTCCCGGCCACCTTTTTAAATGTTATGCCAATAAATAGCACTACAGCAACATGTACCTACAAGTTAGAACCGAATTACTGCATAATATTTGAGATAAAAGTGTGATTTCAAAAGAAAGTAATGTAATCAGTTCGTACAAACAAAAGAATTACAAATACTTTTGCAACCTAAAAGAGATATTCCATTTCAAAGCTTTAAATGTACAAATGCTTACTTAGTTCTTCTTTGTGAGATAAACTGCGTTGATAATGCGTTGCCACGTAATTTGGATTAAAACTCTTCCACGATTTTTGCTGTAACCGCCTGTTTAAACAGCTGCTGCGATCCGTTATATTACCGGCTCGTTAATTTTATTATCATTTTTTATTTTTAACGAGTGAACTATAAGTGGAAAATTAACTTACAGTTTTTATATCACTTTATTTTTTACTGCGACTAATTAGTACTACGTGCTGTGATTATCACTCGTTAGCACAGTAAGTCTCACATTTACATATTATAAAAAATGCAAATATTTCACGCTTGATTTTTAATTTACTTGGGTTTCTGCTTCATAAAATGAATGACCGTGTGTTTAATCTTTAATCTGCATAAAATAAAATCGTAGCAAAATCAAAAATATTTAATATTTTTGAAAAAAAGTAATCGCTACGAGATAAGGGAACGATGTCGAAAACATAGTTTGTAGAATTTTTGTCCGTTTGTCTGGACGTATGTTCCGGATTTATGCAAAATCTACTGAATAGATTCCGTTCAAATTTTGCACAAATATTCCTTAAAAGTCTGGTCAAAGGCTTTATCACGCTATTTGCGATGGAGGGTAGCAATATCACATTATGTTTTTGCTTCAAAGTTAACCGCGAGATTGTGATTAGACGAGTATAAATTGTATAATATCGCAGTCTGAAAAAAAAACAAAATCCAAAGTCATTTATTTAAATTAGGCTAAGAATCAGCACTTTTCGAAGGTTAAAATTATGACTCTTTAGCAGTCAATCATGACATGTAAAGAAGTCTATTTTAGTCAAATTGTCGGTGAAGTAAACAGCACATCGGTTCCACGACCCTGTACCGTAGCATTGGTTCATTTTTGAGATTGTTTAAAAAAAATGCTGTAAACTTATAATAAATAATTTAACATCGTTTGCATTCCTATTTAATTTTTTTTGTAATATTTCTCCAGAAAGTAATGGTGAATAGAAGTCTGTAATCACCACAAATTGTTACTGTGCAGGAGTCTTTTTCTTTATTTTTGTCGAGGATAAAAAAACAGTATCACTAACATCTTGAAGAGTAAGAACATCCTAGAAGAGCGGTGGCCGCCACATAACGGCCGTCAATATGGAGGTGTACTAAGACTTAAACGCGA
Organism: Eupsilia transversa; assembly: GCA_914767815.1. NCBI lineage: Eukaryota > Metazoa > Arthropoda > Insecta > Lepidoptera > Noctuidae > Eupsilia > Eupsilia transversa. The sequence continues at coordinate 9,903,052 of OU611880.1, forward strand.
ATGAATTCATAAAATTGCTTTTGGCTTTTCATAACCATAGCTGTTGTAGGTTCTTTTTGATCTCTACAGCGAAACCCCGGACACAACTGAGTTGCTCAAATGTGACATAATGTTGTCCATTATATTTATTTATGCAGCGCGTGCAGCGAGACTGCAGTATTGATGACTAACGAAGCGCTGTAAAAAGCTACAATGCTTGAGGGTTTTCAACACTGAGTCCAGACCCGAGCAAATCATAAGGTGACTTGTCTTCTAAGTCACATTGTTATGATTGACGTCCATAATCTGGACCGTAAAAAAAGGTTTTCGGAAAGAAAAGAAAAGGGGTTCGTGATATTGTGGGTTGTTTGTGGGTGTATATTACTATTGCCTATCAATTAAGTGTAAAGAAACCTTCTTTTTAACAGACATCCAAAAAGGAGGAGGTTCTATCTTCGTAGCGTATGTATGTTTTTTTTATTTATGTTCACCGATTTCTCCGTCAATTGTGAACGGATTTTGAAAATTCTTTTTTTGTTTGAAAGGTGGATCCATATAAATTTTATTAACTTTGCTTGGGTACTTTTTGAGTTAGCTTCAATAATACGTATTTTTTCCACTTAGTCTATGTGGATGATATTTTAACTTACCTATTCCTATCACTGTTATTTACATAGCAGGTCATGATATTTGAATTTGTGGGGGGTCGGTACCACAACTAAAAAGTGAAAAATAAAAACCTTTTAGTTTGGAAGTCGGTTGTTTTTTTTTGTAAAAAGTTTTTATTAAATATTTTGTTGACCTACGTCCGTAGCATCTTTAGCAGTCAGCAGTGTTTTCAATTAGATTGCTGGCAGTCAAATCTTTACTTTGACATGGGCTACAACGTTATTTTGGTGCGTTGCCAAAATTGGAACTAACGCTTCCATCTTGTTTTTTTTTTTGACAATGTGACATTTCACAATGCAATAGTACAAATGTTTAGAACAGAGCCCGGGTGTCAACGTCATTCTAGTGCCAGAAGTTGTATAGTATAAATACGGCTCGAGTTGATAATTAATAGGAGAAAATGTAGGACCATTTTCTGCCGTAGATCTAGGTATACAACTAATAAAGCTGAAGAGGGTCGAAAGTCTGTAAATGGAAGATATTCGAAAAAAAAATAGCTGGGGATACTTAGAATCGATAACACGTTCCAACAGTTTTTAGAATTTTTGTCTGTTTGTCTGTTTATCTGTTGATCTGTATGTCTGTTTACTTGATCGCGCATCACGATAAAACGGCTGAACCACATTTTGATGAAATTTAGTACGGGAATGCTTTGAACCCTGGGGAAGGACATAGGATACTTTTTATCGACTTACAACGCGGGCGAGGCCGCGGGCGGAAGCTAGTATTATATATTTGGACATCTGAAAAAAATTTAAGCCTTATTAATGCAAATACATGCAAAGTAGCCCACATCAATATTCCAACAAGCCTTTCACATAGGTACTCATACTTACATTATCTTCCATATCATTTACATACATAAAAGTAAGCCAAATACATTAGAGAAAAATGTTTTACCCAAAACTAGGATTACCTGGTAGGTACTCGACTGTCCTGAGTACGGGGCCCAAAATAAACATACTTATCAGCGAATCGAACCCAACCTTTACCCTCACTATCGCGTATAATGTAACTACAAACGTAAGAACGGCTTTATAATAAAAAGGATTATGTTTCTACCTTGTTACGTTGTTTTATCATTGCTCGATAATGTTATTTGAGTTTGTTTTAGGTCGAAAAGGTTTCTGAGAAAGGTTGTAGATTATGCTGATACGTCTTTATCTTTATGAGGCCGTTTTTATATTTAGATATGTGGGTAGCAGCATTTCTGCTTTTATCAAATGTACTAACATTATTATGAAATAAAAATTAAGAGTAGCCTACCAGCATCGGGAACATAGTCCAAGGCCGAGATCTATAGTCGTTACTTAGCTCGTGCTTTGACTTAGAAATGTTCCCGTCTCTATCTTGCACTTGTAGTTTGACAGTTGTGTGGCAGTGACAGAAATGGCTTCGTTACAAATCGCACCAAATCCAAACGTACCATTTTTTTATATTCATTATCACTGAGAGCCTGATATCTACACAAATATTATAAAGAGAAAAAAATTGTGTTTTGTTTGTAATGAATAAACTTAAAACTACCGGCCGATTTTAAAAACTCTTTCATCAGTAGAATGCCTAAATATTATCACTGAGTTACAGGCTATAATTTATAAACATATCACGCGGGCGACGCCGCTGCTGAATACCCTGAATACCTTGGCCTTTAAAACACAACCCTCATATTCATAAACTATGCTTACAGTTAAGTACCTAATTTTTTAGCGCCTGTTCAACCATACATTTTTGACGTTTAAACGTCTATTTAAATGAATAAGAGATAAAATGTATAAGTTTATTTTTCTAAAATGTAACTTTAAACCTTAAGTTCGAAACTTAAAAATTACCGCTCCCAAACAAACTTAATTAACTCACCACGTTTCAAAAATCCAAGGTTTACATAACAAGGCCAAATAATGAAGGAAAATAACTAGTTTATTCTTGTCAAACACGATTCTAACCTCTTTCATACGTTACGTTCAGACCACAGCAGTTCAGATAATTATGATTAAATGCTTACCAGCACGCTTAGCTTGACTAATAGAATTGGAGTTAGTCGACGGAAGAATAGACAAAATGACAGATAAACAATCACAATCTGTCATTTTATCTATTATTCTGTCGACAAAATCCGTAGAAAACCCGTTTCTTTGTTTGTCATGCTGCGTGTGCTGTACCTAAACGGGTATTATGCATAGAGCAAACCTTTATGTAGATAGATATAGTCACCGTTATTGTTTCACCATTCAAAGGGCGGTCAAGGTCAAGCTACGCTTTCCGCGGTCGGTTCGTGGATTGGTGACCATCCATTAAATATTAAAAACTATAACTCTAGGTTTGCCTCTAACTCTTGCAAGATGAATTATTTAACTAACCATGGTTAAGTGACTCCGACTTATTTAGGATAAACCATGAACGTGCCAGTGGGCCAAGGGTACTTACTAAACCTTCATTCATTATTATATACTTTGTTTATGATAAATAAACAAATAATAAATAAACCTTTATTCATTCTACACCAATTCTTGGAAAAAGATAGACTGTTCCAAGAAAACTTAGTTGTTTAGTCTTTACGAAGCAATATCGTCTAAAATTTTTTTTTGTTCTTAATGATATTTACATAATATTATGTACATACTATAGGCACATAATAATAGTTTATATAAGGTGTTATAAAAATATCTGCCACGGCTGCAATGGGAGATAGTATTGTGTTTATAGATTACAATAGTAAAGATAAATTATTGATCATGTGTCATATTTTTTTTCATACAAAAAATTGTACGTATAAATTTGCAAGTGTCGAACTAGTCAGCTGATTTCAGTTTTCATTCACAGAACAGATGGAAAGAGATAGCAGTTGTTTCATTGACGAAGTGCACTTCGCGCGTAATTTGTGAACCACGTTATGCAGAGTAGAGTCAATGTTTATTTAACTACTTTATTTTTTTTAATTGATTTAACTGTGCCGGGGTACGAAATTTCTTCACTATTGTTATCTTTAAACACAATACTACCTCTCATTAAAGCCGTGGCAGATATTTTTATAGCACCTTATATATAGGGTTATTTTTACGGGTAGGTGTTTGTTTGTTTATGTATTTAATTTATGCTAAAAAGATTATAAATCATAATAGAAAAGAGAGAAGAGAATTATAAATTATACAGGGTTTAAGGGACAGCCCTCCGCAGACCGATGGGGTGAATTCAGTATACCATACTAAGATGACCGGTACATTAAATTATTTCAGGAACGTTATAGGAATCCAATAAACCTGATTTGTTTAATTACCTCACACGCAATGTATCGTTACCGTGGCAAAACGCACGTAGCGAACGGCAGCGCACGTAGAGTATTGCAACATCAATTGCTGTTTTGTTTATTTTAGCTGTTTCATTTACATACATTGAGTGCTACGTGCAGATAATGTAATTTTGTAACAGACAAAACGAAAAAAAAAACTGAAAACCTGAGACTTTTTCCAGTGGAATATGATTCAAAATAAGGAGCTGAATACATCCTGTAAGTTTGCGAAGGGCTGTCTCCCTGTACTGTACACCCTGTATAAAAGAATTAGATAGTTAATAAATTACCTTTTATTCCAAGAGACGGGCAATGTAGGTAATTATCAAAACCAATGTAAAGCCAAATTTACATTAAGGACAACATTAATTCCATGCATGGTAAAATTAATTTCACGAAACTAATTTCAATATAGTGCAACTTGTTTCGTTAATTATTCAGTTTCGTGAATTCTACAGTGTCACTGAAATCATGGCCCCCTCAGCATCGAAGCTTTATTTTACAATGTACAATATTGTCGTACGAATTTGCTTTCGGAACACTAGTTTCACGTCGCATTTGAACGTGAAATTAGTTTTACGCGCGACATTACTTTTATCGCACTTGGCACGAAAGTATTTGATTTCATGAAATTCAGGCATGCATCATGAAATTAGAAGTTTATACGTGAAATAATGTCATGAAAATAATTTCGTAATGTAATTTTGTAATTTGAAATAAAATCTTAAGTTTAAAGAAACGGTGAATCCTTTTTGCTAATTTTATTATGTAATTCTCTGTCTCCACGTTCTTTCTCCATGTCTGTTCGGTCTAAACGCTTCACAAAAGAAACCAAGTTCCTCATTATCCTATTTCGTTCATTTTCAAACGCAGCTGGCTCGGGAACCACCATCTTGCATCTACGGAGTGGAGTAACGAACTTAAGTGAAGTTAATGACTCCCAACTTCGCTACTTCGCTTCCTCAGTCGAAGGAGGCGATACGGAATTGGTCGGTAGAAAGTTAACCCGCAATCGGGGATGTATTCGTGAGAATTGTTCTTTTATTGGATACTTTTTCTTGTTAGTGTTTTGTTTTGGATTTGTACTGGAAGCGATAGTGGAGATTGAACATTTTATTGGTCTTTGTTTGGTGGCGAATAAAAGTCTTGTTCTGTTTTTTAAATCTGCAGATGACACCAATTTCGTTAAATAGATTAACTTTTGCTCTGCTGCTTCCAATAAAGCTTTCCATTTATTTTTCAGATTCCCTGGAATGAGCCTTGTAACATGTTTTATAAAAAATCGTAAGTTAAAAATACTTCGTGTAATTTATTCATACAGAAACAAAAACATAACTTTTGTTTGAAGTTACGATTTTTTTTGTATTTGTAATAAATAAGAAAATAACAATACCAAATGACATAAAAATTGACTTTACATACAAGATAGCCAAAACGTCGACAACATCAAATGTTACTTAAGTCGGAGATTCCAACAATGTCTTACTAATACTACTCAATCTTTTGACTAGCAATAATCGTCAGACGCAGTATAAAATAATATGAAATGCAAAGTTTATCCCAGTCAACCGAGCAAAAGATGCATATAACAATGCAGTAGCTCCTCGTTAATTAGCAAGAAAATGCCGCTATGGCGCTAACTTCGCCGGCTTCAAAGTGAAAACTTTACTACTAAGTAGCGAAAAGTGATAGTCGGAATGAAGAGGTATTTTAACTATATACTTAACAGCCAGTTTATTGGTCGAATAAATTGACTTCATTGGTTTAAGTTTTTAATTAGGTTTGCCATTAAATATGCGGGAACATTTTGCGGTCGATTTCAAAATTAAATGTTTGTTTTAGCCCTACATAAATTTTGTTCGGTGTGCGACGGCGACGTGCAGTTTCATTATATATTTAAGCGATGGCAGTGCTTCCTCTCGAGGCCACTTTAAAGTTTTCCTTTGGTAATGAAGTAGTATCGGTGTTCTAAAACTTACTATTTTAGATTTTGACGGTGTAAGTATACAAGGCGTTTTTTTATATCTCTAGCTAGGGTATGAATGAGACCATATCAATGAATCAAATCAATCATATATGAGTTGTTTTTCATACAAAATAATTTGACAAAGTCACGATTATTAATGTAAAGCACCCATAATTTAGCTTTATCAATGAAACTTATTATACCTACACACATCGATAAGCAATAAAGATATTGAGTATTGAGTATATAAATTAATTATGATCGAAGATATTATTATCTACGAAACTATGCATTTTTGGAACACATATTCTAGAATTTTTTGTGCTGTTTTTACTTATAGAATATGATGAAAGTATGGACCCTGCACCAGTCAAGCTGACACATAATTGTATATAGAACACTGCCCTTTTGATTGATCTGTCGTGTTGTGCTAAAACGTTTAAAACATTTCTTTCTAAATAAATTAGTTATCCGTGTATTTGCCCTTGTTATTATTTCATTAGAATATAACCCTAGAGTTATGGGATATAAAAAAACCACGAAGTATAACACATTATTTAAGCTGTCCTCAGCAGCTAATTAAAACACTCGGTTTTCAATAAACTGTAACGGCAAGCTTGGCTCACATTTGAATGAATTACATGGTTATCTTTGCCTTCATTGTGTTTGTACATAAATTTGTGTTATCCTCGTGTTTTAGTATCTTTTCTCAAACTCACCTAAATATCATGTAGAATGTAGGTATTGTATATATTATACACGCTTTCTCGAACGGATTTAAGGCAGTGACAGACACGCCATTCCAAAAATTCCATTTTCACGCAATTCTTTTCAAGCCATGTTACTGTGTGTCATTGTCGGAAAAAGAAAGGTTTTTCTGTATCTTTTTATATCCGTAGAGTAACCTTTCTAGAAAGTTTCCGGTACCTACATTAAAAAAGTGTGAATTTAATGTTATTAAATACTATATTCAAACTTTTTCATAAAATAAAATACAGAAACGTATTTTCTAATTACCTACATCAAATTCTGGCATTTTGAACCATAAGAGAATCAAACGAAACTCATAAAGCAATCTGTTAAATATCATATTATATACATCAAAATGGTTTTTCTTTTATGTTGCTCTCAAACTTACACAGAAAATATTTTAACAACCTTTTCAAACAAGATGTGTTGCTGCATTCATGAATTTCTACTTTAAAAACATCTCACACATATTTTTCGCGAAAAATATCAAGTGACTATCACGTACGGCATTAGAATGTACATTTGTAATACTTTTACGATATCTAATAACATTCAGAATATATATAAAATGAAAATTATAGGCTAATATAATGTAGACGTACATAAAATGAAACGTACTCGGTACTAGGTACACATTCCATTATATTCTTATTGTCTGTAGTAAACATTGTAAGTACCTACTTTCACCGCGTCAACTATTTGCAGAGAGCCATTTCATTTTAAACTTTATCGTCGAAATTCGAACTATTTGAAAGTCTCGTCCATCTGGGGTAAAAGAAAAAAAGGCAAAAATGCATTGACTTCTTGTCAACCCTCGGAAAATGAGGGTAAGGGTCAGTGAGCGATTTGTAAAATTCTGGACGGAGGTATTTGATTATGGTTATTTGTCAAACACGGATCTCCGAATTTCATCGAAATGCCCCATGTGTTTATCATGGTACTACGTGAAATATTTTGCAAAATTGTCAACAGAAAATAACAACAGAAGGGCAATTCCCGTATTTTTAAGAACGTTCACATTATCATATCAGCCTCAATCTGTCAAAAATACCTGTCATTTACCAACATTTCTGAAGTTTTAGACATTGATTGTCCTTGTGATGAGATTACGACTTGAATTTGGTGCGTTTTTTAAGTACGAGAATGAGGGTTTTCATGAAAATTCACGCTACTAGTTGGCGCCACCTTGACAAGAGGTTTTCGATTTCGACAATGAATATAAAATTGACGTTCATAATACGTTCATCATTCAGTCACGACTAAAGAAAATAAAGGCGCTTTGACACTTTTGACAGATGACAGGACCTGACGTCTCAGTGCTGCTATCTGGTTAACGTCATTGCAGAAAACCCTCATTGGCCTTCAAGTATTATTCTTTATTTCGTTGAATCTATTTAGTTAAGGAAAAAAAAACATGCTTCGTACTTGGGTTTGCATGAGTAAAAACGATTATTATGAACTAGCTGCCTGCAGGCTGATACAAACTGAAAGACAAAAAAAAGTAATAAGCTGTCAGACCAATTACGTTAGGAGAATTAAAACCACAGTCTGAGCTCAAGGTCTTTCCAAATAGCACCCTGTTTCAACCCGCGATCGGTAAGGAAACGCAAATAAAATTCAAATCAAGGAATAATAGAATATTCATGAGTTCGTCACCTTTTTTGATCGTCCAGGGAGAACCAGTGTAGAAGATCCAAAGGAGAAAGTATAATTGATTTTTATGGATAATCTCAGTATTCAAATTATTCCGAGCCGATGGCAGTGACCCTAAACTTTTAAACTCTTGAGCATCCAGTTCGCTGTAAAGTTACGGATTGGTTTAATAATCATGATAAACTATTTATTTCAGGCGACATAGGCCCATAGTTAATAAATATACATATATGATACTTTAACATAAACATACTTATTTAATATTAAAAAAAAACTTGTGTTTATAAATAAGGCTTGACGACTGATAGTAGCACTTCACTTTGTGCTGACAATGACCGTAGGCCGTTGACTATATATTATGTAGTTGCGTCGTACAAACGCTCCTGCTTCTGTACGACGCAAATACTTACATCGTCTACGGCTTTTATTTATTTAGATTCTTTGTGAGATTCGGTTCATCATTGTATTCTGGCATTATGTTCATCTTCTTCTGTAAAGAAAAACTTTCTCAAGGTACTTTAAACTATTTTCGTTGAACTAAACGAACCACGTAGACCAATAATAAATGGGGAATATTTAATGCCTCCTCTTAAACTTATTGATGTTCTAGTTTTAATGATTATCGCTTACTCGATAATTCATCATTTTTTAATCATAATAATTATAATGGCCTTTAAAAAACTATCAGTGTGGTGCTAAATTGATCTTAACATTATTCTTAATAAACATGGAAATGGCAAAGTTTTGAATTTCTCAATTCACTGAGTAATGTACTAATAACATCAATGCTTTTTATTAAGAAACTGAAGTGAACACATAACATCATGTACCTGTGTTTTGAATAAATGTCAAGACGAACCCAAATATATTCACGAATGTCTTTTTATCGTCGAATATATCATTTTTAGACGTTAAAGGTTGATTTATATCTACATAGAAATAACATTTCAATAACACGAGTTCTAGATAAAATATTACGTTTACCATCCTATTGTGTTTTCAGAGAAAATACTCGTTTCCACGTGCTTTTTTATCCGAGAAAAATAAGAATGTTCACAATTTTTTTCATATTTAATTATTTCTTATTACACCTAAAATCATATTCATCATCCTTATCATATCAACAAGGATTGTCACAAAAAAAACTGGTTGACAACATAATAAATAGTGATTTCTTAAGACTTTACCTTACGGGCTATTATTAAGGGACGTCCCAGAAGCCAAGTGAAATGTCTAATGTCCCTGTAATTTCACCTGCGACCATACGCTACAGTTACACAAAATGGCTATAGTATATAAATATTATGCCATATTTATTGACGTAGGGTGCAAATCGCTTAACAATTAATTTCTCTGACTGCACATACCTTAGATGTGACATTTAAGATGATACGAACATAAACTCATTGGAGTTTTACTATGTACACTATAATCACTGACTTTATTATATTATATCACTGAGTTTAACTTTGACATTGAACTCCATATCTCTCTCCGTTGCCTTCTCTGGCGAATCCTTTGTTACTAATTACAATTAATAACATATTATCTCTCCTTTGATCATAACCGTTATGTTATACATGTACCTACAACATTGTTGTTCTTGTGACTGTTCGGTCGCAAATTCAACACACGAAACACGAAGTTCGTTATGTTTGTCTGTTCAATTCGGTGGCGTTTGCTTTACAATTTAAATGCAGGTTACGACGCTCTCGAGAATTCTGGGTTTATACTAGGTACCCGGGTACAGTGTGTACCTGCTTGTAATCAACGAATGTACATACCTATGTACAGTTGTAGCGACGCCTTTTGAGAATCAACTGGACTGAGTGCTCCGCGATATTGCGCTGAATTTACAATTTTTTGAAGCGGGTTTAGTATTTCTGCAATATGAGATAGGTGTTTGAGTGCGGTGCTGTTTGTTAAGATATCTATTGTTACAGTACATTGTGCCTTGAGATAAGTATTCCCATTTCTGTACATTATAAAATACAAGTGGCATCTCATAGTTCGTTAGAAGTATGGGTTTGATACTCAATTGTATTTTCTTTATAAAACATTTCTAACTATAAAAATAATAAATATGTATATAATAAAATGAAATGTTGTTCGTTGGTAAACGCATCACTTAAGAACGGTAGCACAGTTTTTTTTGTTTTTTAATGTTCGTAATAGCCCGAATCAGGTTCTTACTGAAAGAAAAATTGGAATAGTTTCCCAGAAAATCTTTAAATTCGGGAAAAGTTGAACGTCCTTTTTTGTATGAATTATTGAAATTTGGACGGGACAACGTCTGTCGTGTTAGCTTGCTTTTTAATAAAATTAGATTTTCTTTACTGATAGATGTACCAACATAGCTATCTTAACTGCCAACCAATCAGAGAAGATACAACTGTATTATATTGTCAAACAAAGTCATCAACTTAGATTAATGGCGACTTTAGGTGAATGTTATAAATGTTTAAAAGAGCGTAGGAACCATGTACCAATAATAAATCTTTATATTAATCATAAATGGTTCATAAAACGTCGTCCATAACAAGATCGCTGTGAGGACAATTTGCCGCTTTCAATCGACTACTGATAAATTGATCTCATAAAATTTGTCTCTGCCATCAAAGGAATGTCTGTCGCTACAAATGTGCTCACTATAGGGGCACATAAAGTACCAATTCTGTCAAATGTAATTACAATCTCATAACTTTACAGTGTTCGTACAAAAAATATGTTTGTTTAAAGAGGGTTTTTCATTTAAGAGAGTTCTTACTTCAATTATTTATGTTGGTATGTAATTAATTCCCGAATATTTTCCGTCGTGGTTTGAGAAAAAATAACCATGAAGGGGATGGCGGGGTCTATAAGACCTCGCCATCCCCTTCTAACCTAACCTGTCCGACTCGGGGTGCCCCAAGTTCGCTCGCTCTTGCATCCTTAATTCCGGATCTACCTCAAAAGGTATTTCTAGAATAAGCCCTGAAATTCCATGAATCGAAATGTCTTACGAAATATGCATAAAAAGTATCTAAATCACTCAATATACCTACGTATTTATTTCCTAATTAATATGGAGCAAAACGTTTTAGTGTCTTGACATTGCGTAAAACAAAACGTTCAAAAGACAAAATGTCAAAAGTGACCAATTATTTTTACGATTTTGTTGTTAATTTTTTTCTCGTAAACCATTTATCTCCGCATTTTAAAACATTGCGTGGAGGCACTCCCAACTGGATTGGTTTTCGCTTTAAAACTGATTTGAGGTTAGAAACAATTTTTATTAATATCTCGAAAAATATGCATTATCTTGTAGTAAGAGTGGTAGTGTTATAAGCGTGGATCTAACCCCTACCAACTTTGACCCCTTCTACCTCCATACAACTGCCAAACGATACTAGATCCAACCCCTATTGTAAATATATAGCCTAATTTCGCCAGTTGTCTTATTTTTCCTCTTTACTCAAAAATGTTAAATCGATATTTCCTAAGACATCGAAATCGGTTTTCACCAAAAATATATCGTTAAAATCATTCGCCAAAGAGATGTTTCTCCCTACAAATGTGTTGACTGTATAGTTAGGGGCACATGAAATGCCAATTCGGCTAAATGTAATTGCTATCTCGTCAGTCGCAGCCAGTCACACGCTATCTGTACCGAAAACAATATGGCTCAGCGAATAAAATAAAGGTTTTCGTTTTTTAAAAACCTTTTTGAGAATTCGTTGGATAAAATCGTGTTTGAGTTCGTGATGTCTGGTATTTAGGTAGTTTGGTGTTTGGTATTTTTGGTTGTTGGTTTTGAATCACAGTAAGTTTACGTAGGTGATTCATCATCATAATCCTGGCACCATGTTCCACCCACTGCTGAGTATAGGCCTCCCCACTTTTGTGCCGTGCTTCCCTGGTCTGTGCGTAGGTAATGACTATTAATTATTTAGCAAGAATTTATTTCTTCCGGCTTATGCCTGTACCACCTTCTTTCTCATTGACATCCAAAGTAGTATAGTATTCCTTTTATAATTTTGTTTTTGAAGTGAAAACTTCTTCGGGCGCGTATGATTTTTGATAGGGGATAAATTTATGGATTCGCATCACAGACATGCTCGCGCCGTCGTGCTGTATAGGCCATCGTGCTGTAAGACAACAATGACATATGAGTGGCGGGACACCCTGAGCGTTGACCAATGAGCAGACTGTACTGCCCCTCCCGTCTCGCCGCGCACATACCTAAGGCGCAGTACAGCGGTCTCGGTCAAGTATAGTAGAAAGTTGGAAGGTAGCGAGTGTGTGCTCCTGAGAATTTTATTTGTGTATCGATGGTAACTGGATAAATATTCATAAGTAATTATCAAATCGTTGTACCTACCTATATAATATTTTTTCTCGAAGCATTCGGAATTATTCGCCAACAGAGTTTGACTATTAACCGATAGTTTACCATAATAAGGATTTTTGTCCTGGGCTTGCGCAGCTTGTTTTCAATAAATAAACTATAATGAAAATGTTTATAATTATTGCTCGGATTGCCAATTCATGTGAAAACCAGACTAATGTTAATCATTTCATTAAAAAAAAAAAATTGATGCTATATTTAATTTATAAATTTAAAAAAACACAGTTATTCCAAAGTTTTAAGTTTTTACTTCTGTCGGCAGTCTCCATTATCATAAATTAAAGTCGCTTTTCGTGTCTGTCTGTTGCGTTTACCGCGTTGTTCTTCTTAACTATGCAACGGACGGCTTTCACTATAATTTAGAGACTTTAGTCCGGAAGGTTTACGTGCTTATTACATTAATATTATAGTAATACATAAAAAAGAAATCTCGATGTTTTGTCAAGTCGTAAAAACCGTGCGAACCAGGGGCGGGTAAGTGCTAGTTAATACTTAAACAGTGTCAACTCAGCCTTGAGAATTTCACAATGACAATACAACAACAGATTTGCAAGTCTTTAGATTTACTACTACTGTTCTGAATTTATAAATGTTTAGTATGGGCTTGTATAGGAATATGAAACTCGTGAAAGTTTGGCAAGGCAAATATACACTATAACGTGTATTATGTGTAGTATTATGCTGCATAGTCAAACGGTATGAACTGTAATGAGTTAAAATCACAGTTCCACATAAAATATGCGACTATCCATCTCAATCATTCCCTGTGCAGGCAAATACTGCAGTCAATAAACAACACTAAAAGGTTTTCGCGTTTATTTCGGACAAATGCTTGTACTGCCCACATTTTTACGTAGGTATGTGTGTACAAAATATTCAAATAATGACCGCATAAGAACGCGGAACGCGGAACTTAAGAGAGGTAGAGTTAGCAAAAATTATCTCAATTCTAAATGTAGGTACCCGGTACAGGTTTTTCTGTTTCAGCAAAACGCGCGCAGGTATCCCAGTACCCATAATTATAAACGAATTTTTTTAATAAAGCCGTTGGCTGGCGGAGCCGGCTGCCATTAAACCGGGCGATTTCACTCATAATACAGATAAGGTCTAATAAATTCGTGAAAAACTCCCTGTATCTACCATGAAAAGCTGAATTTCGGAACTTTGGCACAGACACCTAATTTCGGTTCGGTAATTGAGAAAAAAAAAACCTGCCTTTCGAAGATGATGGCTACATGAGTACCTATCTTCTTGTTTAGCCTTTGGCGTAACAATGCCTTGGGTCTATGAAATTATTAACCCGTGCGCAATTAAAAAAAAAAAAAAATACCTTCAATTGTAAAAAAACACTTATCTAAACACTATGCAGCGTTACAACCAAGGGAAGGAGTGTTTCGATGAACTTTGGCCCAATGTAAGACTTAACTTGTGTTTAGGGTGCTAGCGTCCTCGCCTATAATTTGAACATTATTATTTATATGGTGTTGTGAGACGAGCACAAGATTGTCTTAGTTCAGACAGACGTTCTATGAAAACAAATACGGTGGGCACACCGCAACAAGAGTACAAGACAGTATCGACAACAGAACAGTTTTTTGATTTGATAACGATAGATAAAACGATTTTGACCTGAAGTCTACGCATCGGTTACTTTATAGACGGGTACGTTTGTTAAGATTGTTGTCATTTGTAAAGTTTAGTTTTACAGTAGATAAAGGTTATATCTGTGAGTTTTAGTCGGTGTTAGTGCGGTGTTTCTAATCCGACCATCTCCCGCTTGCTGGAGTGTTCTAAGTGCCATTTCACCTACACCTCGGATGACCTAAAGAAAGCCACTGACGCCGCAATCAACTTGGCCACCTACTGGGTTCAATCAATATTAGTATAACGAAGAAGAGTACTGTGACACGAAAAGAAGAATAGGAAGAAGTCAAACGACTAGGGCCGCGTTCCGAGTTACAATGTAATCGATTTGAGCGTGCTAACACCCGTTCCGAATAGCGTTAGCGCGATAACGCCGACCCATGAAACGTCGTAGATGACGTCATGACATGCGCCATCTTGCGATAACGCCGACCATGCCTTTTACTAATATCACCGTTATCGCTGTCAAAAATGTCAGTTGACTGAACTGTCATTTTTGGCAGCGCTGTTGTTTTGAGCCACATCATACTATAAACTAACGTGGCTTTTTCTAAATTGTGCTTCTGGCTACCGTCGTCGCCACTTAACCAAAGAAGAAAAAGAAATTTCTGATGTTTAAACAAAGAATTATGTAATGTTATAAGTTTTGACGTTGAGCGAGTACTGTGGGCGCGTTCACGAGCGTTCCGAATTGATGACAGACCTCAGCTGTCATAATCGTAATATCTAAATCGGAACGCAAAATATTGATGTCAGCGCTGTGAGCGATTATGGCCTAACTCGGAACGCGGCCTAGGTAAGTACTACAAAATCTATCGATGACGGTACTATAGCGGTGGCTATACTTTGTTTGTGTTTGATGTTTTTAAAACATCCAAACACGGCGCAGCAGACCCGGCTTTAGGAGTACTAATCACAATGCAAACGAGTTAGGAATGAAACATAAATTATGATTATTGTGTTAGCTCAGTCATTTTTTTTTCCTTTATTGAGTTTGAATTCAAGCCCAATTTTCATTTCTTACTACTTACACATAATTTCTGCGAATTCAGTAATAACTTTGAATTACTTTTATTAACTTCTTTTGAAGCATCACATCAAACAAAACACTTATCAAATGGTTATATTCAAAATAAATGTTAGTTTCTAAAGATTTTGCTCATTCGCTTCATTTTGCTTACATACATATTAATTGAGTACTTAAATTATTCTTAAAAACCGGCCAAGTGCGTGTCAGACCACGCACAATGAAGGGTTCCGTAGTTGGGACGAATTGATCCCGAAAACAAACTTAACGTAGTTTGAGATTCTCGCATCAAGCCCTTTCATTTGATATGTCGCATGGTAAAATAAGCAAACATTTTTTTTGAATTTTCCAATTTGCCCTCAAAATGTGACCATATTCAAAATTCATTAATTTGCGTTACACATTCATGGGTCACAGAAATTCATATGTGTACCAAATTTCAACTAAATTGGTTTGGAGCAAATTGGCTGTGACAGACGGACAACCAGCCAGACACACGAGTGATCCTACAAGGATTTCGTTTTTTCCTTTTGAGGTACGGAACCCTAAAAATGTTATATGACTGACATCAGTTCAAACCAAAAAAGGTTGAAAGAAAAAAAAGGAAACGAAACGGTTTTTTAGCTAAAACAAACGCGTCGGGTCGTTAGGTACGAAAAATCGAGATTTCAAAAACGGAACGTTAACGCATCTGGCAGCAAAAAAAATTACAAAACCTACGTTCGGTTACAGAATAAATCGGAAGGGATGGATAGTTTTTGAAAAAGGAATGTGACGCCGGCATTTTATACCTGTAACTGTAACTGTCAAAGGGGTAAAAAAAAATAACAGGGTTTTCTATATTTGCCCAGCAAATTTTCTTTTCTTTTAGATCGCAATGAAACTAGAACTTCAAAATGTTGTTTTTTTCATTACCGACTCGTGGTCACACCAGTTTATCACACCGGTATGACAAACAGGATTTTTTTTCTCCTTTGTCACACCACTGATTTTTCCACACCATGTATACGATAATTGCTAGTGCAGTACCTTTATACTCTAATGAAGTCTATCTGCTGATCGGCGTTTGCCGAGTTTCGTTCTTTGCAATAGACTTCTGTTCTATTTAGATTTTTCTACTTTTAGTTATATTTATTTATTTATTAAAACATTATGCATAAGTAAAAAAAATACCGTACAAAGGCGGACTTAATGACTGAGGCATTTTCTACCAGTCAACCTTAGGGTAATGCAGAGACGTAGTAAAAACAAAATAAAAATAAAACTAATACAAATTTTATTATATAATTATTATGTTCGTTTCGTTTGTGAAATTGGCACTCCCAAACGTAACCATACTAAAATTATTAACAGTATTATTCAATCCAGGGAAATTAATATCGAAAAAATAGAAGGGCCGACCAAACTGATAAAGATAATTTTATCATTTTCTGGTTAAGATAATTTTATCATTTCAAAACTTTAAAATGGTGAAATATCATTGGGACATTTCCTTGAAACATTGCGTTAAAATCGTAATTTGAAGGTTTTTAAATGAATAAAAACGTACAAATTTTGTTTTTAATTTGGTTTTTAATTTAACTAAGTAGTAAGTACCTATAACTAGGACAGCACTAGTTAGGAATAAATGGTGTGGAAAAATCAGTGGTGTGACAAACGAGAAAAAAAATCCTGTTTGTCATACTGGTGTGATAATCTAGTGTGACTACGAGTCAGCAACGGTTTTTTTTGTCTTTTTCATAAATCTGAAAAAAAAAGAAAGATTAAGATTTAAGAAATGGCCCTTACGAAGATTAAAACCGGTACATGATTATAATCCTTCATAGGAACAAATCGTTCCCGAAATCCGTCGTAATACACAATAATCGGTTTTGCGATAAACCGACAATACCGTTTTTCAATCCGCTCGTTCAATTCTCTCCGAAATTAAGCAATGAAATTTCAAACGGCAATTGATCCCGTGGTCGTTTTATCCGTTTATAATTATAGACACAAAACAGACCAGAAATGCATTTATATTATTGACATCCCTATATCGAGGTAAACAATGTTACAATTGAAAATCAAATATTAACGACCCCTGATTTTGTGTAGCCAATCAAATAGTAGAATAGATGCGCTATAAATAATTTGTATAGCATTTTTCCTTGTACATTCGTGACCACCAATTTTAGTGTACGGAAATTGATTACATGGGTATTTAATGAGCTTATTTATGTTAATGGCGCAGGTTGCAGTGTAAGCTGTTAAATCCGCCCTTTTTAGGGTTCCGTAGAAGGAACCCTTATAGTTTCACCATGTCCGTCTATCTGTCTGTCCCCTGCTTAGCGCAGAGACTGTTAGTACTAGAAAGCTGTAATTTGTAAAGTGGGGATATCTTTTTTTTTTCGTCTATCCCATGGTGTGGGGTATCGTTAGAAAGCTCGTTCAAAATATTGTGAGCTTGTTAAAACCATTTTTGGATTGAAGAATCCGTCTGCGAAATATTTAGCTTTAAAGTGCTAATTTTTGTCAGAGTCCAGTGTCCCTCCCCCCTGCCAGCTAAACGGTAAGTTCTGGATAATATGTGAAAAAATTCACAGCAGTAGTATATAACGAAATTAAAAGGAAAACTATCACAGCTAAGTAGGCTCTACTAGTTAACGAGTAATAATCGACCAACTTAAGTTTTTAGTTGCAAAAACACATTCTACCATACATTTTGTATGGGAGAACATGTTTTTCAACTACAATGTTAAGTTTGTTCTTGGTATAAGTTCATCCCAGCTACGGAACCCTTCATTGTGCGTGGTCCAACACGCACTTGGCCGGTTTTTTGTTTATTATAATTAACACATGTTATTCAGACGCCATGGTTTTACAACTAGAAGACCGTGGTCCAATAACATTTTATTTTAATTCATGTGAGTCTTGATCATAACTAATTTTACTTTCTTTTTCTAAACAAAATGCGAGATATTTAGATATATTCTCTTTTGACGATTACAAAATCTTTTATTCCCGTGTTCATGGATTCAGCAAATAAGAAGTAACAACGTCCAACAAACATCGGTTGGTTGTATTTGCGCCTTCATATCCTTTTTCCTATTATGATATCCAATATCTGAATGACCTTCCGTATTATAACAGACAGGGAACCATATCCTCATTCTTTATTCTCTCTATATCAATATTCCTTTGTCCCATCGTGCGTCCATCCTAAGCTAACCTGTCAAACATGTCCGGTACGACAGTTGACTTACCATATAGAATGCATTTGTGATTTGTTCGGGAACAAAGATAAAAATCTACATATTTTGTATTAGTTACATTGGTATTATACATACATTGTTAAAGCCATTTTCCATTAAAGAGTTTAAGATAAGAGAATTTGAGGCCGTGCGTAGCATACATGCTACGGCGTAGCTGACGTAGCTGTTAACCACAGCTACGGCGTAGGCGGTTTCCTTGACAAACATCTAGTTAACACCTACATGTTCACACCATACCAGTAACCTGCCAAACACACATCATAGTATAATTATACAGATCGGACTAACTTACCTAGTGACGTCCGATCCTTAATTATGTGAAGTAATCTCGTCCTCATTGTACACTATGTAGTTTGCACTCGTTGCACTACTACGCTATCACATTATTTAAAGATGAAATACTTCATCCTAAAACAAAAAATGTTATCTGTGGTCCACTCGCTGGCGGGCCCGCATGACGTCTGTCAAATCATTCTTTCAAAGCATATGAACGGGACTTCACGATGACCGGTGCGGGCATCGTATAGTCCATACAGCACAACACAACTTTTAGAAGGGGTTTAGATAAGGCAATCCAATACACATAGGTATATATGTAGGTTGATTATCTGGGAGGGGTTGGGATACAATGAGGACGAGATTACTTCACATAATTAAGGATCGGACGTCACTAGGTAAGTTAGTCCGATCTGTATAATTATGCTTCATAATCTCGTCCTCATTGTACACTATGTAGATGTTCAAAGAATAAAGTTGTGTTGGTAACCAGTTCAGCATTATTTACCAACTGAACATTATAACTTACCATGTTATTCCAAGTCTCATTATAAATGTATTTCTATTTAAAAATCAGTCTTCCATTAAGTTAAAGACATACTTAGTTACCTAACTTTAAAATTCTCTAATTAGGTACTATGAGTCCTGGAATTCTTATTCAGTCTTGAATCAACCATGTCATTAATAATCCTATACTTACAAACATCAATTATATATAAACAGACAATTAACATTGACATAAAAATGTAATAATTTTTTATGAGCAGCCACTCTCTATAGAGCACACAGCCTGGGCAAAAGCATTAGGACCACAATCAAAAATTTGTGATCCAATCAGCAGCTCTTCTTATGACCTCAACATCGATACCTCCCTTAGAGGCCTTTAAGGTAGAGGTATGTCTGTCTATGTGAATTTAGAAACATCTATTCTACTACTGGGCACAAAAATTTTGTTTTATCCATCCACTAATGGTTAGATTAGAGGCGGCATGAAAAGATTTTCTTATGGATATAATTAATGATTTAAAATCTTGTCTTATACTCTTAGTAAAAACTGGATAGAACAAAAAGGGTTGTGGCAGGCCAGATAGATAAATTCTCTTAAAAAAATTAAAAAATATCAAGTTCGGTTGAGATCTTCCAGGTGCAGAAGTTTCAAATATTTCTGGTATCTATAAGATCATAATTATCCTTATTATAAGAAATGTTATCTATATTAATGAGTGATAAGGTTGAATTCAATGTACAATTACAAGAGCTATTATGGTTAAAATTTTTTTGGTTTGTAATATTCTAAACCAAAGGTTTAATTATGAAAGATATTAGATAAACCCGTATGTTACTGGAGTCCCAAAATTATATCATGTTTGGGGTTATTTGCTCTTATTTCAAATATAATTACCTACCCTAAGAAACCTTGATACTCTACTCATCTGTGTCAGCTAATAGTAATAGTCGGTAATTTCTCCAGTTTCAGTTATATAATTATAACTCATTCAATACCATTAGGGAGTGAGCCATAAGACAATCCTTGATTAAACTTAGTGGTTAATAAATAAATAAATAAAAATCTAATAATAATATCACCACGGTGAATGAGCCTGCCAATATCTTGACTCTGTCAGAAGTGAATCCACTGATCTAACAGATTCATATAGCTTTCTTGCTTTGCTAGACAAGAAAGTTAAGGGATTGGTTTTCCTCTTCTCAGGGAATCGTCCCTGATAATATTGCGGCCAATCAGTGTCAGAGACTCCTGCGCAATGGGTGTGGATGTCCCATTTTATAGTGAATGCATCTACTGAGCATGCACCTGGATCAGGGAGCCATGATGTCATTCTGACACTTAGTATTGGACTTTTTGCAAACAGGTTTAACTGGGGCTGACCCAGTTTAATAACAATTGACTAGAAAAGACCTGCAGGTCTTCCATTCAATTTCTATGTTAGGATGTCTAGATTCTAGATTTACCATAGTGTTTTCTTTGGAACTAATATAAGATGCAAGAGCTCATATTTGTCTTTCCTTGCACCATTGCCATAACTGTCTAGCTAAGCTTTAGGTGAGTATAGCAAGTACCACCCATCTTATTGATATAGGCTATGACTGTTGTGATATCTGTTCTAGGTAATACATCATAGTATCTGAGTTTGCTTGCAATTGTTTTGATCCTTACCTGCTGTTAAAAGTTCAAGGTAATTTATATGGAACTTTTTATCATAACATACCAGGCCCAGTCAGTTTGAGAAGCAACAGAGAATATTTCAAGAAAAAAGTCAAATTGTTTAATTATATTGTGGTTCGTTGAAA
Organism: Eupsilia transversa; assembly: GCA_914767815.1. Lineage (NCBI taxonomy): Eukaryota > Metazoa > Arthropoda > Insecta > Lepidoptera > Noctuidae > Eupsilia > Eupsilia transversa. The sequence goes on from OU611880.1 coordinate 9,924,253, forward strand.
TGTGAGACAACCTTTGCAAATAAATGATTTTGGATTTGATTCTAGTTCTATTGTATTTGCAAATAATTTATTTTGAATTTTAATCTAGTTCTATTGTATTTGATAATAATTGAATTTGGATTTTTTAATAAGAACACCTCTGCCAGGCCTTTTAGGAATACAGGCGATATGTTATTATAAATTTGAATTATAAACCAGTTCTGGCCTTGTTATTTTCATTGTTATTCTTTAAGGCTACTAACTGTTGTCTGTGACCTTTCATGATTTTGGTGTAAAGCCCTCTACAGCTGGGCATGTAGCAACAAAGATACCTAGTAATTAGGCAAACTCTATTATTTGCATCTCCTTTTGGATGGAGTGTCTAAGTGAAATGGCAAACTGGACTGATTCAACAAGAAACCTAGATACTGGCTGGGTTCTAGGGCACCCTTTCCAGTTTCCAATATTAATAATAAGTCCTAGATTTCTTAACACATTTTGAGTAGTAGACACATTTTCTATGCAGTTTGCCTATGAATCAGCAAGGCACAGAATATTGTCAGGATATAATTATAAAAGACAACCGATGATCCCAGCGAACACACATGGTGCTGTGCTAAGCCCGAATGCGAGGCATGTAGGCTCTTACAATGTATCTTAAAACAGAAACTGGAGATATCTTCTAACATTTTCTTATGGGTAACAAATATAGGCAAAAAACCATAATAGCTGTCCTTAAGTCCACCAGTTTAAAGTGGTATGTGGCACCATAGTTATTTAAAGTGCCATCTGATTTTAGTAAAAATATACTGAAGTTGTTATTTAGAAGTTTGAACTGGAAACTCAGTAAAGGGTAGTTTATAACCCTTGATTCACAAATGTGAACCATGCATAAATTTAGAGAAATACTGCAATCCACCACTCCGTATCTGAGCCAGTGACAATCCTAGATCTGACAATGTTTGGTGGCATTGAATTTATCTTGAAACTTAAAAATACCTGTTAGGTATCGGTGTCCACTCCATCAATTCTTTCATATCCTTATAAAGTTGGGTAGGGTTAAGGATCTTCATGTGATGCAATCATGATAAATGACACACAGTAGTCACTCCCTCGGGAGGCTATTAAACTGTTCAGGACCTTGTCAATGGACATAATGGCAGCCCCTGTATTCTGCCCCCCTGATCCTTTGTTCCCATTTGATTCCATCTTCATTCACTGTTGTCCCCCCCCCCTTTCAAACTTTGGTGGGTTCAACAGGCCACAGATTATGGGTGCTTCAGTCAGCTTAGTCTATTAATCATAACTTTTAACCATTGTATGGCCAGACTGCAATGCAGTTCCATAGGTGAACTAACCACTGCACCCTCCGAGCAGATTCTTAACACTTGAAGGCAAGGCCTGAGGTTGGGGTATAGATACCATTTTACTCTCAGTCTCCTTCCGGCTGCATTGTAGTGGAAATGAAGCAAGTACTAACACAACATATTTAACTTAAATCGTATACTGTCTGTATCGAATGACGAATATCTGTAACGAATGTAATCGTATATCTAGAATTTATTATTGTTAGTATTTTGGAATTTTTTAAGAGAACATAATGTTTTCCGATATGTAAATAAACATATAACTGGCAGCATTGAGTACGGCTATTCAGTCTGGCTGCATCAGCTTCAGTCACGTGACACACAGCCTCTCGAACGTGCTTGACTGTAGTGTCTTCCACAGAGACGAACTTCGTACTCCTCTACAAAGAATATGAGAGTAAGGTCCCAGACTGCTAAAATCCGCGGCTGATAGCTCTAGGGATGCAGCGGGGACGTGTTTCGTGTTTTCACAAATAAACCATTGGCCCAAATTCACGGCTAACCTCTCGTGATACATTGGCCCAAATGCACGGCTAACCTCTCGTGATAGCCCTAAGGATGCAGCAGGGACGTGTTTATAACACTGAACATAATTTTATTATAGACCATCGGCTAACCTCTCGTGAAAGCTCGTGTGGTGTCGTTCTCTTGTAAGTTATACGGCACAGTTAATGTTCTCATGGTTAACCTCTCGTGAAAACTCTTGGAGACTGCTTGGGATTCAACAGGGATGTGTTTTTCTTAACACTGAACGATATACCACCGGCTAGCCTCTCGTGAAAGCTCGTGTGGTGTCGTTCTTTGTAGTTATATAGCACAGTTAATGTTCTCATGGTTAACCTCTCGTGAAAACTCTTAGAGACTGCTAGGGATTCAGCAGGCATATGTTTTTAACACTCAACGATATAGGTACCATCGGCTAGCCTCTCGTGAAAGCTCGTGTGGTGTCGTTCTTTTGTTAGTATACGGCACAGTTATTGTTCTCATGGTTAGCCTCTAATGAAAACTCTAGAGACTGATGTGCGTATGGATCGCAAGGTAATTTTCGAAAAATTATTTCAACTAACGACAAATTGGTAGGTATATCGAGAAACTTACCCGAGTGTCGATGAAGACTCCGCTTTCGCGTCTTCACTCAATTTTCCAGTTCTCGCAGACGTTCGTTAAGGTCCTCCATTTCTTTTTGCCACGTTTTCTTCGATGGTTTCCCATTTCGTTAAGAAATTTCGGAGTTTTTAAACGGAAACATGATTAGCGCGCGGCACCAAAAAGTACAATGATTTGACAGACGTCATGCGGGCCCGCCAGCGAGTGGACCACAGATAACATTTTTTGTTTTAGGATGAAGTATTTCATCTTTAAATAATGTGATAGCGTAGTAGTGCAACGAGTGCAAACTACATAGTGTACAATGAGGACGAGATTATGAAGCATAATTATTTACAGTAGCGGTAGTGCATGCTTAGCGTGAGAGACGGTAGTAACTATTACAGTTCTCAGCACATTATCCACCATTATATTTTATTGTTACCGCGAGAGGTTTTCTGACGATATTTCCGTCCATTTTCCGTCTATTGGATGACCTTATAATTTACTTTTGATGGGATTTCTTTTATTTGAAAGCCCTTTATCAGTCCTCTTAACAAATGGTAACGTAGCTTGAAAAGACGTGGTCAGGACAGACAACATGAGAAGTCAATTTGCGGAACCAGTTAAGAAAATCCATGGGAAAATTTCTATCAGATTTTGCCGCGGGGCAGAGCTTATATATGGAAAATGGGGAAAAGATGTCAAAAATAATTGGAAACATAAACATCCCCAGAAGATAATGGGTTTGTCGGAAACATCCACAGGGAAGAAAGGCAAAGTTTACCGTGATTGGCGAATTAATTGTATTTCAATTAAACTTTATTATAAGGTATAACCGGCAAGCTCAGAGTGTTTGATTAAAATCAACTTGGTTGATTTTGCCATCTGCGACGGATTAGCAAACTAGGTTTAATTAAAAGTAAAACATGAGTGGTCGTCTATTGTGGTTGTTTTGATGATTACTTGTTGATTGGTTTAGAACTGTTGACTGTTCTAATTAATTTTGTGACTATAATAAATTATATCAAAGATGATGCAACATATGACTAACTTTTACGTGTTTCGGAAGATATTCGTAAAATGAAACACAAAAACATATGCCATATCACTGTAAATATTCAGGATCCCTTCCAAATATCTTATCTTATCTTATCTTATCCATATCTATAGTATAACCAGCAAACATTAATCCCCCAAAACTGTCTATCACGCACAAAAGATGGCTGAAATACCCGCACAATATAAAAGGATGGCCACATATATACATAGTGTGTATAGACAGGAAGCTCGTCAACAAGAATAATCAAGACAATAGTTGTGTTAATGTAATGAGAGTCACCACACAATTAACGAAGCGAGGCGACGGGACACAACTACAGAGTAGGGCTGTCACTCTGAACTCGATTATATGTAGCTGGGTTTTTTATACTTGGTTGGTATCTTTCGTTCATTATTCGGAGGAGCTCGTGGCTAAGTAATAACAGCCGCACGGGTCGATCCGTCAGGTTGAGCTGCGCTTGCCGGGGTTGGTCTGTGGATGGGTGACCATCTTTACATACCGAGACTCCTTCGTGCTTCGGGAAGCACGTTAAGCCGTTGGTCCCTGCTATCATTCGTGGATCTTTGACAGTCGTTACGAGTCGTCAGAAGCCCGAAAATCTGACAACCAGTCTTACCAAGGGGTATTACTGGATTGTGGAGGTCAGATAGGCAGTCGTTCCATGTAAAATACTGGTATTCAGCTGCATCCGGTTAAACTGGAAGCCGACCCCAACATGATTGGGAAAAGGCTAGGCAGAATGAATGATCTTCCGTTCATTATTGGGCTCAGGTTGTTTATTCGTATTTAAAAAAAAAGAAAATTGACGAAGATTGTTGTGTGATTATATTAACGAGGCGAGGCGGCGGGCGGTCACCAGCCACACGGCAAAGCTGTCAATAAATTATTGTGTGACGTAGTTTTTTTAGTGCCGGCGTTCTTTGTATAATTTGATCTTTGATTTTGATGACATTAACTGAGTTAATGTAATGAAAGCCACCACACAATTAACGAAGCGAGGCGACGGGACACAACTACAGAACAGGGCTGTCACTCGGAACTTGATTATACGTAGTTGGGTTATTATACTTGGTTGGTATCTTTCTTTCTTTGTTGGGTACCTAGGGTTGTTCATTTGTTGCTATTTTTTAGATAAAACAATGAAAAAAATGGTTTCGTATGAATAAGAATAAGTAGGTATTAACGCACAATTCACGAGGCGAGGCGTTGAGTAACATCTTCACGGAAAAGCTGCTACTGATGTGTACTTTTTGGATGTTGTTGCATGCTTCCTTGAAGTAATTATTTATTTGATGTTTGATATAGATATAATCAAGATTATAGCTTTTGTAATGAGAGCCACCACGCAATTAATGAAGCAAGGCGATAAAACACAATTACTGAGCAGGACTGTCACTTCAAACTTAATACACTGTACTGGACCAGAATACCCGCCGATTTTTGCATTACTTTTTAATTAATCGAGACTTTTATTCATATTAATATGACACCTCTTGGTCATGAGCTATCAGAATAGTAAAAAAACATTCGGCCTATTTTTAACGGGGAGGCGTGAAAATTGATTCGCTGTTACAATGTCTTTAATTGTGCATTTTTTGCAAACATGAAGACGTTTTGTCGTCGTCGAACTTACAAGAAAAAATCATAACCAAGAAACCATAATCATATTTTCACAAAACCAAGAAGAAGTAGGACCCATTATGATTACTAGCTACACCAAATTATTTTTAAATTCGCTTGGAAAACATAACATGGAGGATCATAGTCTTATATTTGTTATTCAATCGAGATTGCCGCGATCCATCCCCTTCAAATGATTGTTAAATCACTTTTACGACACCCACGAGAAAAAAACGGGAAGAAAACGAAATTTCTGTAATAAAAATACATGCCATCGGCTGCTGCCATGTTTTAATACCTACAAAGGTAAAGGCTAGAAAAAATTTAATACTTCCCGGTAAAAATACCAGCTTTTTTCCACAAGCTTTTTTGCACTGGAGTGAAGAAAAACTACAACACTGTCGGTACAAACGCGGTATTTGACATCCTTAGCTAGGGAGGGGACGAGCCGGAATGTTGAATTAAACCAATCCGTTACAAAAACTTGGTCAGCTAGGTAAATAGCAGCGACAGATAAATGTGTCAGGCGTCCTCTTAAAGCGCATTGTTACGTGTTTATGTGCTAAATTAGAGGCGCACACCAATATACCTATGAGAAATACGAGTTAATGTTGCATTAACCTGCTTTTCATTTCATAATTAATATAGGTACGATATTAGATTCCGGTATATCCAAAGTTTGTCTGGGAGAAAATATCAAGTAACGATACGTTCGCTTATTGTTAAATCCATGATTGAATTAAGTGTATTGTATTATCTACTAATTTGAAATAAGAAAGGCTACCCTGGCCTCGAGAATTTATACAATAGACTATTTATAGAACTGTGAAATCATCAGTTTGTTATTTTTGACAAATATTTTTCTCACGCAGCGTAATCTTAAGAAGAATCCATGAAAAATTAAATTAATAACGCTGGAATCAAAAGAACTACTTCTACTCTAATATACTGGTGAAGTTAACGTAGAAAAATGAGTTGCTATTATTATGCTCGTATTTTTTGCTCGATGGAGCAACATTGAATAAAAATGAGAGTATTACCACATTATATCGGGCCAAGCGTGGTAGTTATGGCAATATCGGACAGAATTATGGATATTGGGTGCGGCAGTGTTCAATCCTGGACGTCTTATCCAATAACATTGTCATATTATAAATAAAATATCGAAATCACAATTCGACGTCTGACTGACATCTGTGGAGCACAAAGGTGTTCGATAAAAACCAGTATCAAGCGCAGGATATGACGGTTTTATATGGAATCGTAACTATTTGTACTTGTATTTATTTTTATAATTTAAAAAAGCGATATCATGGTGTAGGGCCACTTTTAAAAAAACAAAAATTTCCGACTGACTGACAATAAAAAATGGAATTAAAATTCTGCTTTTTTTTGTGTCGGTTGTAAAAATGTTACAAAAAGATTCGTTGGTTTTTAACGAAACCTCGTTTAGGAATGAAAATTTTGGTCAATGTAGTTTCTATTTCTTTCATAACGCAGACAAAAACTTTTAAATGAATGAAGTTGCTATTAAAAGCCATTTGGGTGAAAAAGGAGGAAAGAATAAACACAACATAAGATATAGAAGTATACTACAAAGTTCATTTTTATGAGAATTTTGTTAATGATATATTGTTGGTATCAGTTTGATGAAGGCGTTGTCATTTTACAATACCAACTGCGCCCTGTCGCTCATCGCCCGTGGAACGCTTTTTGGAATTTCCTAAAATTGGTTCTTTCCTAGAAATACTAAGTTCCATTTAGGTGTAGTGTGGGTTTTGTTTATGCATAGCATACATACATAAACTCACGCCTGCTTCGCATGGGGCAGAAACTATAGAACGCCATTTTTTTTTTTTTGGGTGGGAACTCAGCAAATAACTTCTCCCGCTCTGGTGGCAGCGGGAGGGCGTGTCAGACTCTTACTGACTAAAATCCACCTATGTTCGTTCAGTTACCTGTGTGACCGTAGACCCTGGCACCACGGCATCCCTTTCGGACTCTCCCGCAACCCCGGATAGAACGCCACCTGCTACGCTCCTGACATATTCCTTTTGTTTCATTTACGTTCATACATCTGGTAATACAAGCACGCCAGTTGCGGGTACTACGCACCTGACCTTTCTGAAGAACATTACCAATTAGTTCACTATAATGTCCTCCTAGGGCGTCTATAGGGAGTGGGCTATAATCCTGCACGCAGGCCCAGTGCGGGTTGGAAGATGTCACATGTCTTCAAATATTTTGGTTCCAGGATATACCGGTTTCCTCACGATGCTTTCCTTCACCGTTTTGAGAGCAGAGGTGATGAAATAATTTACACAACGTAAAGTGCCTGCTTGTGAACCCGCGACCTACAACTCGTAAGTCGCAGCCTTTACCACTGGGCCACGACTGCTCTCGGTATATCGATAAACAAGTAGCTGTTTCCTTAACTCTGCTCTACTTATTCCTCAATTTTTTAATCTCATGTCTCAAAATCTTTTCGGTAAACTAAAACGAATCAGGATAGCAAAAAATTTAGGAATGAAAAAAATATATATGTTAGTATTTTCGATGTATAAGTTAATTTACTGTTAGATAATGATATGTTAAAGATAACAATACCAATAAAACTAAACTAAACTTTATTTAAGACTAATTTAGAAACGTCTAGATTATATCGAAACTTAATACGTAGTAGAATCGGATTAGTGATCACACTGGCCGCCGCCACATTTAATGCCTTCTTCATTAATTCTTGGAAAGTAATCTTCTTTGCGCTTTTGCTTGTTTAGTATTAAATTTATTGATGTTAAGAAAATTGGAATCTTTTATTTTTATCACATAAAACCTATTTTTAAGGAGGCTCGTAGTTTATTTATATTTTTCAGCGCGTGCAAGGTTGATATTTTTATGATAATTTTGGCAGTGTGAGCCGAAAAATTCTGACGAATATGGGTGTACTATGTACCTATCACTCCTGTACCGCTGACTACCTCTTTGGTACAGGTGTGATTTTATGCTGGTGTGGTATTGGCGTGAATATTGGCCTTTATCAGGTATGTGCTAGATGTAAAAAACATAATGGGTACCAAAACCCATTCATCAAGTTTTATATTCATGTTTCACATTACGCAATAAGCAATGTAAATTGTCTTTGGTCTTTGGCCCTTACATCAAGCAATGGACAAATTTTTATTACTTTTGACTATTGAATATGAGGCTTTTGACTAATTTGTAAATGAGTGTTTTATGTATTTTTTTGTAATGTTTATTTAGTTTGTGCAGAATAAACAATTTTTCTTTCTTTTCTTTCTTTATAGTAGTAGGTTCTTTGTAGTAGTGTTGTAGTTTAAACTACGTTGTTGTTGTCAGTCGCAGATAAATAGATTTGTTTTATATACGAAAAGAAAATGAGTGACGTCTTTATCAACAGCTTAAACAGAACATGATTTCATTATATACGACAATTTTTCCTTTATCATTAACGCATATAATGAAATCGATAACTAAGTTAATAATCAAAATAAATTCCACCGATTCACTACTACTTTATAATAAAAATATCAACTTAATTGACTCATACTTGCCAAGCCCATACCTTGGGAGTTGAAATATGATATCAAAAGAGTAATGGAACGCAATACCCACCCCAGTCTTAAAAACATAATTATAGATAGTCAAAAGGGGTAAAATTGTAATTTGTGTGTAAATAATGAAAGAGGCAAACATTAGAAAGAAAATTAAAGAAAGAAAAATAGGTTTATTTATCACAGGAACACGTGCATACAGAATGATGGGTAATCAGAAAAATTCAACAAAATATAACAGACATAGTCGGTAGCTGCACGTCATGACTGTGACAAGAAGGCTTATCTACTCAGCATGATGCTGTGCTATGGAGGACCCACAGCACAACGCTGATTTTCAACGGTCACCCGAAGAAAACGTACGGAAACCAAGTTAGGTTCCGTGATTTGTACATAAATAGGTAACAAAATAAAATAGACAGTACTTACAATATAATGCAACTATATGCAACAAATTATAGGAATTTATTTTATTCAATAACATAAAAATGTATCTTGCGTGCATTTATTTATTTATGCGTGTAAAATTATGTATGCAACTGTAACTTGTTATTACACGAGAATATCTAGGGTTCTGTCTCGCTCTCACCTTCACGTCGCCTGCGCTCGCGCACACAATATAATAATGCACCGTTGGGCGATGACGTAGGTACTGTGAGGCGGCAGGCATTAGCAGGCATTCTCGTGCATTCATGCAGGAGTGAGTTGTGCGCCCGCATGCGGTTAAATGCACACAACATTCACACATCATTGTTTTAGAATTGTCGAAGTAACAGTTATTATTATGGGTACATTTGTAACATAGACATACAAAAACGATCAATGATAAAAATAATGCAACTGCATGACATAACATCACACTTTTTTTCCCCGACGGGTTGGGCAGAGGTGTACACCCACATATCGCCAGTTATCTTTAAGTCATAGGGGGCGAGCCTATTGCCATCAACCTGGCACGTATCCAAAGTCCAGGGTAAAAAAAATCCCGACCTGGAAATCGAACCCAAGACTTCATGCTCTGCAGTAGCGCTTGCGACCACTAGACCAACGAGGCAGTCCGAAATACAACTCTTGACAATTTTAGTTGCATCTACTATAAGCAGTAGCTAAAAGCTTTCACCCGTATGCGGGCCACAGTTATTATGCTCCCGGGAAACCGAACGCGTCCGATTCGGTTAAACCATACAGAAACTTGGTTAGTAATATCAAACGTCCAGATGGTTCGAGCACCCAGAAGCAGTTCCTTCGCGCAGTAAAACCATGCACAGTAATATAATTAAGGAACTCGACTGTTAACGGTCTTAATTTGCGTTGTTAGCGCACTTCCAAGTTGGTGTAAGCGGTGGAACCCGGCTACAAATTTATAGTTAGTTTATATGATGTCGAAGACTTGCTAGCCATTTGTAGCCCCCGTCTAACTAGGCTTCTGCAACTAACTCCATACTAAAATAAAAACAAAATGATGAACTTCAAAGCAAGAGTGAACAGGCATCTTCTGGGCTTGGTCGTTCCATCGTAGACTGTATAGATGTATGAGGAACAGGGTGTAAAGTTCACTCATCTTCCTTATAAAAGGAAAAAAATACTCCGACCAGACGGGTGTTGTGGCTAGTAGGCAACTGCCCGACGATTGATGTCGAGACGTTGTATATATACTCGTCGCGCGGTACACTCTGCTTGCTGCCGCGATGCAGGATGTTGCGTGACGTCAGTATAATACGTAGTTCGCATGTGGCGTTGTAGAACTTCATCTATCACTTTCCACCAGACGAGATCAAAGGTACGCATGCAACATTTCTGAGAAACATAAGTAGGCACTATGCCTTTCAAAACAAGGTTTTAATCTATTATCTCAATCCTTTTTCGAGATACTTTACTGCAAATTGTACTAGTGAATAAAGTAACACCATAAATGTATAAGGAAAAAGTATGTTATATGAAAAGAACATTATTTTTAAACATTCCTCATCCGTGATTCGTTGGGCCCTTTATGAGGAAAATGTGTGACAGTATAAATAAACGTTATGGTAAGAAATATGAAGATATAGTGTAAATGGTTAACGGCCTATGTCACGCTTCTATTGTTAAGAAAACAAATGAAGACATGATTTGAATTAATTTACTAAGAATTTGTTTGCATGAAATATAACTCGCGCCTCTCCTTCGCTTAGTACACCTTAGGAAGTAGAAATCCACCCTTTTTCCGATACTGTAGCTCGATTAAACGAATCGAAGATGAATGATGATTGCGGAATGATGTTGCTTTATTTGAAATTTTTGCAGACTCTCACAATAAGATATAAGATAAGATATTGTAAACTTTTTGTGCTGTATCCTTAGGAACGCTTAATAGGTGCTCTTACAAGCGTATTCAAAAACCCTGTCATTTATAAAGGTTTTAGAAATACTGTCCTTTATGTCAATGTACAGGAGCCGTATTGTAAACTGTTAAAGCCTTAATTGTTCCGTTGCGAAAAAGGGATGACGCTATTCGTCCTGTATAACTCCAGCTCTTTCTGGCACTAATAAAATTATGTTTCAACATTTCACGTTACGATCTCCGTTAGAGTATAAATATCAGCTTACTATTGCCCCACTGCAGGGCAAAAACCTCTCCTCACAGAGAAGGCATGAGCATTGATCACTATCCTTGCCCAAGGCGGATTGGTGATTTCAGACTTGTCCTAACTAATATTAACTAACAGTAAATGCAAAAGTGAGTTTGTTTGTTGGTTTGTTTGTTTGTTACGTTTTGTGCAAAACGGCTGAACGGATTTGGATGAAATATAGCAAATGGGTAGAACATGACCTGGGTTAGGACATAGAATACTTTTTATGCCAATATTTTCACGGGATCGAGACTTATACGGGTGAAACCACAGGGCGCAGCGAGTTAATTATAAATCCAAGTTTAAAGAGTATATTATAAAATTAAAATATGGGTTTCTAAGACATTATAAGCCGTTTATAAACGAAGGGGTATTTATATTTATTTGCCCAAACGAACCAACTCAAAGGCTCCAACATCTGACGAATTATTTTGATGATTCAGGGACTCTTCGCTAATTGTGCCGAATCTTTCTGCTCCATTAACGTTCTTAGTGAATCAATCACTTGATGGATTTGGTGAATTAATCCGTAATGTGAATGATTACAGTCGTTTGCATGGCAAGACTTAGCGTAAATGTGGGATAAGAAAATTATAGGGAGGACAATATTTTTGTTTATTTTTTTACGCCTGATGGCCTTGAAAGAAGACTGATTTTTCCAGCAAGTTCTGCCTGGAGCCTGAGATGTAAAAAAATACCTAACTCTTTGCTATTGCGTGAGATCTTCTACTTAACAAAAATCATTAATTTATTCTCTGAGAGACAACGCAATACCTAAACCGCGGCGGTCCGAATCATGAAATTTTGCAACGCGGTTTCTGACATAAAGAAAGTGAGCAATAAGGAAGGATTTTTGAAAATTAATCCCCTAAAGGTGATGGGAATCCACAGGGGATGAAACTTTGTATGGAAGTTCGACATTTTTGCCGATGATAAATCTCATAGGGCGCGCAGCTTTTAAGTTGGCCACCGTGTGTCACATTTTACAACATGGCGTCAATCTCAGGTATTTTTCTGATCTTGAAATATTTGACACAAGTTGCAGAAATATTTGACATAAGTTGCAGAAACATTTGACACAAGTTGCAGATATACGATGATACTTATACTTTTTACAAAATCAGTTTTAGCAATTCCTACGAAGCGTGAAGTGCTTAGCTTGGACCTTTCAAAAAATCTTACACGTTGGGTGTTTTCTCTTTAATCAAGGGTGCCTCCGTAGAAAAAAACTCTCATCCACTAACACACGCTACAAGCTTTCGTCCGTGGCTTTTGCTCCAATTAGGTAAAGGTCCAAATCTGTGGCTCAGAGAAAAAAAAATCTAGGTGACTTCACCATGAATTTATTTAACATACAGGACTAACAATTAAATGAAAAAGCCCACTTCAAAATTCTTATGCAAAAAGGTTTAATAGCTAACTTCCTAATTAATTTATTACTTACCTTAAAACCTTAGGAACAACCTACAGATTTTCTTAACACAGTGAGAAAAGAAAATAGTTTTTCATGATTCTATTAATTATTTTCTGTATATTTTCTAGACAGCACAATAAACAATTCTGTTATAAACACAGTAAGGTTAATTCTTTTGTATGTTAACCTATTCACTAACTATAACAAGAAGAAAAACTTCTTTGTTTGGCCCTAACAATACTCACACGGATTTTATGTATAGAGGTACTTACTTATACAAAGTAATCTTGGAAAAGTCAGTTATTTTTATTGTGTGTAACTTATAGGTGCCTACATAATGTAGGTAGATTTTTATCCGGTTTTTCTCGTTGGAGAAAAGGAATAATGTGATGTGTTTTCTTTTTATCTTTCTGTGTCACTGTTTTGTTCTCGAGTTATTGTAACACGCTCACGCGTGCTTTGTGATTTTGTATCATCATAATTATCCAGATCGCCATAATAATATAACCTTTCAGACTTCTTACTGTTTCTTTTGATAATTTAACTACTTTTTCATCAGGTTTATGCTACTAAAGAACTATCTCGCGACTTCGCCGCGTGATTTTCTCTAATTGAGATCGAAACTAACCGGGCAAACCCGAACTAAATTCGTGAGTATCACCATAAAATTGGAAATAAGTATGAATATTTTTAAGTGTAAGCCAAATTAAATTGAATAACTTTCTCCATTGGACCAACAACGTAAGCGCGAAAAAAAAAATTGTTGTCGAAAAAAAAATTAAGTCAACTCAACTCAAAGCATTTATTTCATTTTTTTTTAAAATATAAACCAATTACAGCTACTTTTGAATTGTCAAGGGGTCGTTCAGTCAGAAGATGAAGTAGTTGCCCATTCCAAAGCGTAATAGGTTCATATGGAGAAGAACGGGCAAGAAACTCCACGGACACTTCCTGTGCGTGTCCCAAATAAAATATTTTTCTTTCTTTCTTTATTTTCTTTCTCTTTTAAATCAAAATATGTTACAACATTTTGGTTACATCATTCATGTTGAAACTATACTTGTGAGAACAATGTAGACAGACGTGCACGTTAAAAGTGTCCGTAATAAAAAGATAAAAACAATTCAAAAGTTTAAAATAAATTAAAATAAGCCGTGGCGTGGCAGCTAAGAGATGACCAGTCCCTACTGACGGCACCCGTTCACGAACATGACGCATGGATCGGCACCATTCAGCTCAATCATTTTGAAGGGAACTTTAACAATCCAACACACACGCCACCACCAGCGAGACATTTAAGTGAGCATGACATACTCTCAGCCGCCAGGGCACATTGAAGTCAATGAAAGACGTACTCAGTAAATGGTAGCCTTATAAAAGGTACATGGTCACAGTGCTCGCACATGTGCTATGCTATATTGAGTAGGTATTGAAGTTTAGTATGGGACTGATTTTTTTTTCCGATTAGGTACCTACTGCGTTGATCTTAGAGAGAAAGTTGTTAAATTTTATAACCAGCACCCTAATTGCGTTATACACGATCTATCACAATCTGGATCAGTTTGAAACAGATTGCTAATCCATTGCTTCATAGGTCCAAAAAATAAATCTGCTCAACAACGTAAAAACGCAATGAATGTGTTCAACAACATTAATTGCGTTTTTACGTTTACGTTGTCAAAATGAAACAGATCAGTCGGAATCGTTTACGAAAACGTTTTACGCAATTAGATAGCTGTACCAAGCCCTTCTGATTCTTGCTGTCTATACAATGTATTGGTGTAGTAATCAATTTTTCCAAAGTATTTAGGTCACAATGGTAAAAGTAACCCGCGCAACAGTCCATAAAGATAATTTTGTTTCTATTACAGTTATCATGATTGTATTATTCGTTAATTACAACTCAGTTAATGGCTCCAACTTTAATGATATTGCAAAAGTTTGTATTTTGTTTCAAAGTTACGTGAAATTGATTAGATTCGAAATTAGCTTGCTACATTATATTCTATTTAATTTATTGTTGCTGGAGTCTATCTTTTGATGTGACTGACTCAAGGAAATTCAGGAAAATTAATTGTAAGGCAAATTCAGTACGAACTAAAATTGTCTGTGTATTCAAATCACAACTATTATTCTTTAACAATATAAATCTGCCTAGCCTTTTCCCAACTATTTTGGAGTCGACTTCCAGTCTAACTAAATGCAGCTGAATATAAGTATTTATACTGTTGACAATTTCTATTACACGGCAAATTGGCGTAGAGTGTCAATTTGCTTAACATTTAATTTCCCTGACTGTATTTATACCAGTAAGTGTATTCGTTATTTTATACATAGACTTCCTTTGAAGCAGCAAAGGAAATGCTTATAATCACCACTTAAGGCTAAAAAGTGGTGCTGATGGAGTCAGACTGAAACACCATAAAGATTTTAGCCAAATATACCTATGAGATTTTATAGCCAAAGTAAAATAATTCCAATGCTTTGCAGTTTTTAGGGTTCCGTACGTCCGAATGAAAAAACAGAACCTTTAAGGATCACTTCTGTGTCTGCCTGGGTGTGTGTCTGTCACAGCCAATTTGCTCCGAATCGATGCACCAATTAAGTTGATACTTTGTACACATTTATGAATTTCTATGACTCAAACACGGACGTTTAACGTAAATAATTACATTTTGATTATGGGGGTCACTTTTAGGTCAGAAATGAGTTTTTTTTGCAAACTGTACCGTGTGACCTATCAAATGAAAAGGCTTGCCTACTATGAGGCTCTCAATTTTTATTTATTATTTTAAAATTAATGGTTTTAAATCTAAATTTTTGAAAAAAATACAATAGTTCATACTTAGAGATTACAGGAAAATCTATAAAAAGTCTATGCTGTTAAAATGACATGGTGAATCTCTCAGTATTGTGCGTACAAACTTACATTTGCAGTTGGAATGTAACTATCACATGTTTCACAACTACAATGTTAAGTATGTTATCTGGATAATTTTACCCCAACTACCCACGAAACCTTTCATTCTACGTGGTACGATACACACTTGGCCGATTTATGGAATGAAAATGAAAAGGAACATTCATACTTTGCGTATTGTATAGCTACTGCTTAACATCACAAAATAGATCAAAGATCCTAATTATGTCTATGCAAAATGAAAATGATGCTGCCTTTCCTTTGACGCACAAATGTAATAAAATATCCTGATGAAACAAGCAAAACCACTTTATTTGAAAAGTTTTCATATTCTCCCTAAGAATTACTTTGATAGGTAACACACACTCCTACAATAGGTACCTTAATTTCCTCATACCTACATAATTCCCATTGAGCCGTATTCACAACGAGTAATTAGTGAACAAACCACGGTTCGTTCTAAACAAGTTACACTCTTACATCTCGTGATCCTGGCCCCAACACGGCCCGCTAATGGAAAATATGTAATTACAAACTTTCTACCAATCCGATGGGAGAAACACTGGTTTAGGTGTTGAAGTTGAAATTAATTCCATAATACATTCTTGTGGGGCTCGTGGCTTAGTAATAACAGCCATACGGGTCGATAGATACGGTTAAGTTACGTTACCGCGGTTGGTCAGTGGATGGGTGACCGTATTTGCATACCCTCCGTGTCTTGTAGGTCTTTGACAGTCGTTACGGGTCGAAGTCGAAGTCTGACAATCGTATTATTAAACCAAATAACTGGGTTGTGGAGGTCAGATAGGAGTTTGTAAAATACTGTTATTCAGCTGCATTCGGTGAGACTGGAAGCCGATCCCAAAATAGTTGGAAAACGCTAGGCAGATGATGACTCTTTTGGCATGACTTGTCGACGTGTGTATTTGTGGAATGTTGGTGTGGAACAGAAACCCTTGTGAAAAGATATTTGTTACTATCCAGGATATTACAAGAATTATTTGGAAATAACTAGTTGCTTACCGCGGTTTCACCCGAATTTCTACGATTGTCGTATATTTTTCTGGCATAAAAAAATCTTATGTCGGTAGGTAATTCGGGAATAGTGTAACTGGGTGTCAGTGAAATAATTCTTGTAATCGGATCAGTAATTTTGGAGATTACCTTTTACAAACGTACAAACAATTAGATACCTCACTATAAAGTTAGTTTATTAATAAAAGTAAGTAAGGTTTACATCAGGTTTCGATTCTCTATTATAAAAAACCAAACAAACTATGTCTACTGTAGAAATAAGCTCTCAAAAGAAAAAGCCATCATTTTAGAATCAACTGTTAAGAATTTATATTATTTACTATTTAAAAAATGTTTATGTTACTATTGTGCTCATTCATATCGACTATGCTAAGTGAGTTGATTACTAAACGAATAATATTTTTTGTAAGTTGGCAATTTTGGTCGAAAAAGAGGGCCTATGGTGGACGCCCGGTGAAGTCGACGGGTATTGATTTTGTAAAGGATAATTAAAATTATAAGTTTTGCGGGAACACCGTTCAATTCAATATAGTGCGTTTTATTTTAAAACAACAGTATGAAAAGGTTTAGTTGACGTTTGTATGCCTCTTCTCGCGAAGCGTGCATTACTCTCAACGTGCGAAAAACAAGCTGTCTTGAACTTTGACTCTTATATATATCATGCATATCGCACTTATACTTTAATATGAGTAAACTGGTATGTAGAAAGACCATCCTTTTAACAAAATTATAATAACAAATTAACATATAGTGTGTATTTTATAAAGAAAAAACGGATTGACAAAAACAATCTATGGATGTCCGTGTGTCTCTACGTAAATGTATGAATCCTGTGTGTGGTCCTTTTTATCCGACTTCCAAAAAAGAGGAGGTTCTATGTTCGTAGCGTATGTACCTATGTTTTTTTTTTTATGTACGTCCATTGATACCGATTGTGGACCGATTTTGAAAATGCTTTTTTGTTTGAAAGGTTATGCTCTCGAGGTGGTACCATATTAATTTTATTAACTTTGCTTGAGTACTTTTTGAGTTAGCTTCAATAATACGTATTTTTCCCACTTAGCCTATGTGGATGATGTTAGTAATAAGTTCCTGCTACTGGTATTTACATAGCAGGTCGTGGTATTCGAATTTGTGTGTTGTAGGTTCCACAACTAAAAAGTGAAAAATAAAAACAATTTACAAAAAAAACAACCGGCTTCCAAAAAAACCACGACAATGTGAAAAATAACTTTAATGTCGGAAGTCTGTGGCAAAAAACGAAAATTCAAAACCAAAGACAGCGAATTCCGAAATTAAAGTTATTTTTCACATTGGAGTGGTTTTTTTTGGAAGTCGGTTGTTTTTTTTGTACTTATTTAAAAAAAAAAAAACATTTTAGGCTTGCTTCCCCTGATTTCGTATTGAAAATGGCTTTTTAATTCAATGTCGTGTAATGGTATGAGTAAAAAACCTTTTTTTAAAATATATTTGTTCTAACAATTTTTCTGAATTAAAAAAAAATACGCTTGACTCTGACTATACATTATTAAATTTGTTGTTAACAAACATGAAGCATTATCGCCGAAAAGCTTTCCGAGATAAATATAGAACCAGAGATTCACCAAAGCAATTGACAGAACTTGTATATATCGAGATAACTATTTACATATACGTACATTATATGCTACGAATCTGGCTCGATGTTTACTATTTCTAGCCTTTCTCTATGACACATAATATACTCACTATCCTGACAAATATTGACACAGAAATGAGAACACATATAGGCACATTTATTAGACAAATACGTGTCACATACATGACAGAAACAATCTAGGGTCTCTCCGATCTTGACTGACGGAGACTTATTATGGGCAGAGAAAAATAGGAATTTAATTTCAGTACTAAATGACGATATCGAGGATAAATAAATTGCTGCTATAATATTTAGAGGTATGAGGAACAGGGTGTAAAGTTCACTCATCCTCTATACATAAGGAGGATCCTCTGAACAGACGGATGACGTATCTGCCCAATAATTGATGTCGGATAGTCATTTAGTCATATATGTATATGTCGATCGCGCGGTTAACTCTAATAGCGTGATGTAGGATTTGTGTGACGTAAGGTCTTTGATGCGTATTTCGCATGTGGCGATTTAGATGCCGCCACAAATATATGAACTAGCTTTGACCCGAGACTTTTTCTGCGTGAAAAGCCCCCCCCAACCCACTGCGTCGCATCGCATCACCCGTCCGCGCTAATACGTCGTTTTTGCTTAGCGTTCTTTCTGTTTTTTTTTTCATCTCGGTCAGCTTGGGGTTGTAGCGTGATGTTGAATAGCCTATAAATGTCCCCAAGAACTGGTTTATCATATTCAATTTTTTTTTTCAAATCCTTCTGTTTTCCTCATATTGAAAACTCTTCACCTTTATAGATAGTATAGATACGTTCCGAATAAATAAATCACAGTAGGTACGTTAGAAATACAATGACGTAGTCATATTTATAGTAACCTATTCCGGTTTACTATTCAAGTCTTAAAAAACCCTGTAAAAAAACACCTCTCAACGAGGCATCCTCAAGATGACGATTGACTTGTCGCGAACCCGAATACGACGTGTTGCCACGCCGAGCGCTGGACGCTGTTACTCATATATCTACGACTATTGTATTTTATAATGGATTTCCGCCAAGTCACGCCTGAATCAATTAACTATTAACTTACTGTACGTTTATTTAAATATAATTATGTGAAATTGGTTACGAGCCATATCGGCCTCTTTTATTTACATTACAGCACTTTGTAGAAGCAACGAAAAACTTACACCTATCCATATCTCATTCAGTTGACAAGCGAGACATTTTCCGAGCGCTCACATTCCAAAAAGAACGCCTCACTACAAACTACCGGTAACAATGTTATTTTTTACGGGACTCCAAAAGACAAATTACAACTGGCAATAGCACATAACAAATACAGAACGAAACACAACTACATTCTTCTAAAAGTCATTTAAAACCAAACTGTATCTGACCAGTGGGTTGGACGGCGGTCGACGTAAAATAAGCGTTCCATTTTCTTGGCCCTTTGTTGCTGAAAAAGAATTGTTACCACATTGCACTAAGAAATGTCGTATATCATCGCGGAAATGCAATTTCAAACCTTGTGTTATCGGGACCGACGTTAATAAAGATAATTATATTTTTGCAGTTCGATTTGTGTTCTAATTAAAGTGGCTTGTAAATGGGTCAGTTAAAGTCGGAGTGACTTCAGATTAAGGTCGCCGAACTAATTTCTTCTCGTCTGACTAAATGGGACGTTGGATGGAAAGAGAATTGAATATCGTGAATGTCTGTTGATTGCCTGAAAGAAAAACTACTGTAAGCAAAAAGTCAATTTTTGTTATTTTTTTTCATGAAAATTGCTAAAACATACTACAGTTAAATAAACTCTAACATTAAATAAATCAATAAATCAAATGCGAGGTAAAAAATAACGAAATTTTGTTATTATTTGGCGATCGTCTTCGGACAACAAAGCAAATTCAAGTTGCTGTAATAACACAACTTATTTATTTTCTCTTCTCAGTTAAGAAAACACTGAAAAGATTTGGTGTTATTGTATTAAGCCCTTTAATTAAGCGTGACATTGAATTGCCATGTTCGAAACACAGCAAAAAAAAAAAATTGTCTGCGACGGAAGGGTCGGTGCCAGATAGACAGTTTTAAACCTTTGAAAAGCCCCATTTACACGATACAACTCTCTTGCCTGTGCATGCCCACAATTACAAGTTGAAGCAACAAATAATGACTTCCATAAAAACACCGTTTACTCGGTGTAATTTTTATTATTGTTTTAACTTATGGAATCTCAATTAAAATGCACCGTGTAATCAGTCAGTATTAAAGGAAAATTAAATATAAGACTAAAATGTAGAATTCAGTGTGATATTATATGTACGTAGCTTCATCTCCTTCGTTCCGCTCGTCTTCCCTTTGGTAGACAGCCACTCTTAATCTGAGTCGAAAAGAGATTCTGGCATTAGGCCAAGAACATGCAAGAATTACAGGAAAATACCTCTTAAAGATATCATAAAATGTATACAGATAATAGAACATTATTGAAACTTTTAGAATTTAATGTGTAGTGCATTAAGAAATTCCGGGCGTTTCCAATACGATGTGAATTGCTTCGAGCTATGTGCCGCAATAACGGAGTTGAAATATTAAAGTCGTGCTTGAGCAGGTTCCAGCTCGAAACTCTATGGTTTGTTTACTCCATTCACCCATTCCTTAGTTTTTGGTTCCTTATTGAAACCTTAAATTGGGCAGACCTCGATGTGCATAACCGAATGATTAAAGAATACATTATCATTTCTACCACATACCTACTATATAAGTCAATCAATCTGTCTAGCCTTTTCCCAACTATTTTGGGTTCGACTTCCAGTCTAACTGGATGCAGCTGAATACCAGTATTTTACATGGAGCGAGTGCCTATCTGCCCTCGACAACCCAGTTACTTGGTAATACGATACCCCTTGGTACAACTACATAGGTAACAACATTTAAAGTCTTTTTATGTTAAAGAAAAACGAGATTGGAATCAGGAGGATGCTGCCACGCCCAGCGCGCATTGTCTGAGTCCGGCGCTCGGCGTGGCAACGCGTCATGTTCGGGTTCGCGATAAGTCAATCGTCATCCTGAGGATGCCTCGTTAAGGGGTGAAACACGTGACGATTTCTTACAGGGTTTTTTATGACTCTTTAGGAATAGTTAAGCGGAATAGGTTACTAAATATATCTTCGTCTATTATATTTTATAATGGATTTTAGCCAAGTCACGCCTGAATCAATTAACTAAAATCGCGAATAAAAGCTCCAGTTGATATAGGTAAATTACCTTTAAAAAAAGGCCCTCAAAGCTAACTCCAGTTTAATCTTGCTTGAACCCACCCGTTCCGTTACAGAAACAACGTTAAGATAAAAAGGCAGTCAAAAAGGCAGTTATGAAAGAAATTAGAAATTCAAAGTTCCCTCTATGCTGGTTACCTCACAGAACGCGATGCATTGAAAACTGGGCAATCGTTTATAAAACGGCAATTTTGCATAAAATTCTTGGAAAACTGCATCTTAAACCTCTTATAGTAGACGTTTTCCGATATCTACCTTACGGTCGTAGATTCAAATTGCCTTTGAATCAATAAATAGATTATGCAGTTCGCGAAGCGGCGTTTTAAATAAGTTTTTAATGAAAACTTTATTGTCAGTGACTATTTGAGAAGTTGTTTTTCGGTTTAGATTTATTTTTGGGAAGGGCATTAAAATAATTTTAGCTAATTTGAGTTTAGTCCATAGTTAAACTTCTAACGAAGTTTTTAGTTCTAAAATAGTTGGATTTAATTTGTCATAAGATTCGCTACCGATTTAAAATACAACTAGACCACTGACTAAACTCAAAACTAACATAATTTAATGATGCCTCGATTGTCTAGTAGTCACAAGCGCTACTGCTAATAACATGAGGTCCTGGTTTCGATTCCCGTGTCGGGTAAAGTAATATTGGGTTTTCCATCTCGAGTTCCCGGAATCTGAATTTGTGTGATGGCAATAGACTTGCCGCCTGTAATATACTATAAGTACGCCTTTGACAAACACCTCTAGAAATAAAGGCGTAATGTTATCTTATTTTAATACCCTAAAATTAAAAATAACGTACTAAATGAACGTAAAACAGCATAGTAAAGTTTCGTGTAAGGAACTTTTAACGAAAAGAGATTGCAAGACAAGAAAATACTTAACCATTCTCGTGTAACGGAACACAGAGTGACGAATTCCTGGGAGACCAGAGGAATTTGTCACTTCAGTCAAATTCCAATGTTTTAGTTTTCAGCACTAACTATATGTTTCGTTGAAAGATTTAAAAAAAAACACAAAAAACATTGTTTGCCTAAGAACAAACCTTTTATGTATTTATTTTCTTGATCTCATTAAATTTAAAATCAAAAATATAAAATACATATTTATCTAATCTGATAAAGAGTAAAGTTCAACAAAAATTACGCGGTAATATGCTGCGAAAGCGTAGCAATTATCGTAACCCCTTCACCTACGTCAAACATACGCCTACACCATAGCAAGTCGAGCAGTTTCCTGTTTCTGTTTAGTAACAATGTAAAAAGCATGTTTTCAAATCAGTGTTTTTTGTGATTCGTTGTTGATCACCAAAAAAACAAAAGCTTATTTTTGTTTGAGAGAAGTTTTCAGAAATATCCTTGACCAGGTTACCGGGTAAATTCATAGTGTTCAAAAACTTAACAGAACTTTGTAACATTTATCGGCAAAGCGGATTAAAACCTCTCAAATTCGGACAGCAAACTTAAGGGTTGTCTCTTCATTTTTTATGCAGATTGACTTCCCAATGTTTTTCCAACAGCGGCGCCTCTTAACTGACTTAACAGTTGTAGACTACTAGAGATTTAAATTAAAAGTCGAGCTTGATTGACCTACCCCTTAAGAACTCTGAGTAGTATTGACCTACTTATTATATCGGAGATTCTATTCCCAGCTGGATTTTATTTCTGGATTTAAATTCTTTTGGTCGTCGGTGAATTTTTTTAGTATTCGAGCAATCTTTCCTCTTAAACTCGTTAGGGTATAAGTCGCTCGATTTTTTATTTACAGTAGGTACCTACTTATTAAATATTGAATTATTTTTATCTGCTTCAAGAAAGTCGGGAACGGAGAATATACTATACATATACAATAATTATGTGGACGACAATAAGACAATAAATTTAAACACTGGCAATAAATGCATAGGAGTATTTTGAAACTCTCAAATAAATCCTAACATCGAAATTAAAAAAGTGATTTTTTCAAACAAACTAAATAGTAGTGATGAGCTGACTATCGGTTTTGACGATCTTTGAACTATTGGATATAAATTGTGGATGTTTAGAATGGACTGTTTTTTTGTAAGCAGACTGGAAACGTCATAAGATATTATATATACAAAGTCTAATTTATTGTCGTATTGCCGTCTCCATCTTGTATAATGTATAGTAAAGACACAAGCAAAATTCAGATGAAATTACCAAATAACGACCAGCAGCACGGCAGTGCTGTCGCAGCAGTAACACTTCTGCCGCATCACTACTGGTCCCCATACATTTTCTATACATTTACATTCCGAACACGGCAGCAATGTTGCGGCAATAAATGTATGATTCCAAACCCCCCTGCAGCACTGCTGCGGCAGCACTGTCGCATGCAGCAGGGATCGGAATCATACCGATTGTAAGCAGCGGGTGATTAACAACATCAAAGAGCTTACCATAATCCTCACTAGTAGGTATTCCCCTAGAACAATTGAAACATTTATAAAAACGATACCTCACGTAACCCGTAACCTTATAAATCCCGACAGCCCTGTTTGTAAATTCTACGTAACAACGCGCTGGTTTAGTTCATACGTTATTCAAGGACTATTTACACTAAGTTGAAAACCGATCTTCTTTTACAATGTTTGAAACGGAGTCTGTACAAGTCAATCTGGTAATACGGCTTACGTTGCGTAAGCTTGCTATAATACATAGTGTAAAATGTACAGAATAAAGGCTTTTCGTTAGAATTGCAAAGAGACTGCGTTGCGTAGGTTTCGTACAATTGACAGTTGGATAAGCTTTCTAATCAATAGTGGAAGTTGTTTTTTTTTTTTTAATATCTATTTAATAAGAAAAACGTAATAAACGATAATATATAATTATATATACCTAATAATCATCAAAAAATAATGAACAATAAGAAGTGATTACTACCCAAAGGCATAATTATGCAATAATAAGGGTACTCACAATTCCTTGCTGACCTAAAAGTTGACTTGAGAAGTCTTTGTCATATTACTGGCATGCAAACCTTCTAAAAATACTGGCAAGCAAAACTTCTAAAAACTTGGATAATATGATATATAAAACATCACGACTATTTACCCGAAGGGTTAGGCCGAGGTGTCATATTTCATTAGTTATGTTTAACCTACATAACTATAACATACATGAACTCACGCCTTTTTCCATGGGGGTAGGCAGAAACTACAGACGCCAAACTACGCCACCTGCTACGATACTTTTGCTTCGTTAACGTTCATACGTCTGGTCATATAAGCACGCCGGTTGCGAGTACTACGCACCGGAACTTTCTAAGAACATCACCCACAAGGTCACAGTTATGTTAACGTCCCATGTAAAAGAGGGCGAGCATGTTGCCATTAACCAGGCACAAATCCAGACTCCAAGCTGCTACTGCGAAATTTCTGATGGAAAACCACAATTCCACCTTGAGCGACCTAGAAATCGAACCCTGGGTCTCATGCACAAAATACATACAAAACCATTGAATATATTTGTTAACTATTTGCTAAAACGAAACTGTTTTCAACTTCTTTTCCCACCTCACACCGCTCATTTCGCTTTTTAAAGCGGACCAAACTACTCTAAAAGGTTAAAGGTATTTAATAAGCCCTAGATAGCTTTTTTCACTGCAATTACATTAGCTTATTTGAGTCCCATTTTCATGAATTAAAAGTTAGTAAAACAACTGGAATAAACCGGACTATCTCGTTGAGACGGACTTTCTCGCGTTGTAGCGTTTTCATTCAATTTTTTTTAGCTTTATACAAAATACTTTATGAAATTGTTAAGACTGTTCTTCGAATGAGTTAAAGGAAGTAAATGTTTCCAGAAAATGGGTTTTTCAATGAGTAAAATGTAAGATTAAATTGACTTTTAGAAATTACGTTACCTACTTGATTTAGTTTCCAGTACAACTTATAAATGGCTGATTTAAAACCTTAATGTAACAGAACTTTTGTGTAGATTTTAGAAGTAAATACTGCAGTATTTACTATAGATACATAACTTACACGGTATTCACGTAAGTTCTACCTAAAAATCTGTATCGCATTTTGGAAGTCACGAGATGTTTTAGTTTCAATTTTGTTTGCTGTGTTGCTGCATGCGCGCTAAAAGCTTTCATCTGTAAAAAAGCATAGCCATTACAGTTACTATAGAAAAATATAGGATACCAATTTCTTTATAAAACGATACTTTTATAAGCTGTGACAGGGTTACCTACTATCTGAATGTAGATAATATTCTTAGATATTCGATCAAATCCTAAAGACAAAAAGGACTGCATATCTAAAAAACACGAGGTTTCGATCTAGTTCCTGATAGAACGTATTATGAAACGAGTGAAGTAAAACACTGAAACATACCTGATTCACCCTATTGCAAATGTTTGAAGCACAAAACGAAACTTCTATTTACGGACATTTTCCCGGAATATAGAATTCTAAGCAAACTTTGCATAAACCGAAGCAAAACAAAACGTCATCTAGCTTTTAATATCGCTACTACAGACACAAAAGTAATGTTTGTTTAATCGCATCGTCCGTAACACCCCTTTGTTTGGAGAGGAAACACTACCTCCAAACGGTGAAATCTAATTTTAGTGAATGGAGCAATCGAAATGGTTGGCCACTCGAGAACATTGAAGTTGCGGCATTGTTATGATTTCATACGCGTTCGCCGTTTGACCACCTATTACTGGATCACTTCACGTAGGAAATAATTATTTCTCCACATATCACGTTTTCGTCATTTAAGGATTATCTTTGTGTAGGTTTTGGGATTTAAATGGAATCATTATTTGCTTACTATTTATATTTACATCTGATGGAACGTGTCGGGATGTAACGAGTTGTTAATTATTTTAAACGTTTTGCAGTTCAATAACTTACATTTTTTGTTTTTATATTTTTCGTTTTGTATTTTGTGTGCAAGCCAGATTCAGAGCCTATTGGTTTAATAGATGTTTGCAGACATGAATGCGTCGTTTTGCGTCGATGGTATGAATCAGTCTATGTTGTTATGTGTGCCTAATGACTAAAACCTTTTCATATGATTTTTTTTTCAGGTTCCTTGAATCGCGGTCGAAACCAGAGAGTAGAACTGCACAGAGTTGGAGGAATCGGCCCAAGAACAAGATTGCGTAAGCACTTCTTATGTTCTTTTTTTGAAAAACGATAGGTTAAATACGGAGATAATCATTCATTACGCTTAACAAGCTTTAAGCTTGCATTTCAAATCATGAAACAAATTTACGAAAAAAAAATGTATTAAAAACAATGCTTTCATGAAACTAATAAGTAGGTAAGTAGGCTCTTTGATCGTCCATCAGTAAAGTAAAATCGGAAAAGAATAAAATAATATCACTGTTTGTCTTTCGACCTCATTAAAGTAGTCGTCTGAAGGACACAATAGTCGCCGTTCGCGGTCTGCTAGAGCCAATCAATAGGATCTATTGGAGATAAAGTATCTATTAATGACCAATGGCTAGAGTGCAAGTACCTAAATCGGCCGGGGACATTGAACTGTCCACTAAGATAAAGCTGTTGGCGAAGAATTTATGGCAACACCGCTCGCTGCTTATTATTTGTACAAAGAAATCACTGTGGATGAACACGTTAACAATGTTTACATTTCCACAGATAAA
This sequence comes from Eupsilia transversa, assembly GCA_914767815.1. Classification (NCBI taxonomy): domain Eukaryota; kingdom Metazoa; phylum Arthropoda; class Insecta; order Lepidoptera; family Noctuidae; genus Eupsilia; species Eupsilia transversa. The sequence goes on from OU611880.1 coordinate 9,951,459, forward strand.
AAAGTGTTTTTGTCAAGACATAAATATTTTGAATTGGAAACGAAACGTGCCTATGTTACTTTGCGTACATAGGTAGTGGTAGTATGTTAGCCGCTAATAAACATTTTGTATCTATGTATAATACGGTTTTGAAATCTACAAGTTCTCATTTCTATAAAATATTCAAAATATCTCGTTTCCTTAGAGGTTTCAGTAATATAAATAGAGATTATTAAGTAGACAAATTTTCAAGGCACGTACACACTGGCGCGATATCGCGGGTATATATCGCGACAAGGGCGTCGCGCCCGCGATTTCGCGCCTGTATGCACGAGCGGTGAAGCAGGTTTTTTGCAAGCCAACCATACCATAACTACATTTCTGTAAAACATAGCTTTTAACCTCTTTGTATGTGCATACTGATATTGTCTTCGTCTTTCGTCCATATATAGAAACTCGAGCCGTACCTCAGGGAGCACGTATACCCCCTATAAAACTATAGGATTAGTTACAGCTCACGGCTTCGTTTGTATGTTTGAATCGAATTTGGCGAAACTACAGTGTATAAATATAACTTTTTTATTGCCCCATATAGCGGCAGACGAAATATAGATATTAACTGGCATCCAGAAACTTTTTATGAGAATAGATTGGTATGGAAATAGTATAGTCTGTTCGAATAAAATTGGAGTTGCAGTCATCGTTCCATTCGTTTGGAACACTTTTATACCGTGACGTTTCCATTTTCTGCTTTTAAACCTCCGTCTCCTTTCAATTAAATACAAGCGTAGTTTTGCAAGAAGAAAGAAGATGAAATTTTAATTGCCTTCAGAATATTTGTAATAGTATGCCATTCTCTAAGTAGCGATTTATAAGCAAAATGGCCTACATTTAGGCCAAGGAAACTGGGGACTTACGGCTTATCCTTATAACTTAACACGTGACCAATAACACTGCTGTGGAATAGCAGAAAGTCAATTTAGATATTAAACCTCAAAAAGTTGCTAAGGCTTGTAGGCGTAATGTAGTACTAGCTACACAAACATGTTCAAATATTTGTGTCCTACAAAAACAGTTGCTACTTCTATTTTATTCATGAACTCTTCATCCCAAAAGAATACCAAAAGCATTAAGCCTTTCAACTTTACACACAAATAGTTAAGATTAGGTAGCGTTCGCACCCGCAAACCGGATGGTTTCCTCGTAACGGGCCCCGAGAAATAGTTTCGGCATTCGGCATTTCAGCCTATGTTTTGAATTGAATGCGACCTCCTTCGGCCATGATTCGTACCCGACCGTTTTTCCCTTCGAGAGTGGTCACCCCTAATTTTAGTGACCGAACCTTCTTGTCCTGACTAATTGTATTAAGTCTCTGGTTGTTGGGTTTCGGCTTTTAGCGTGTCGTCGACGAGTGGAGTCGTAAAATGGAGGAATTGGTTTCTTTTTATTTATTGGGTGTTGGTAGTTTCTTTCGTATAGGGAACGGGGCTAATACCATGCTCTGTGCGCCATTTGCAACACCAGCTGCTAAAACCCAAAATAAAAGTAAGATTCTTGGGTTGAAGCTAAATATACCTACGTCCCTACGTTCTGCCATCGGAATAAAAAGAGTTTTATTTACCTATTCAATGTCTTTTTATTTTTTTTATTAATTTACAGTGTAAAACAAGCATACAAATATTCATCAAAGTAAGTCTACGTGTTTTTCAAACTTATTTTTATTTTGCTGCAAATTTTTTAATAACTTCAAAAGTTGAAGCTAACTTTCCAAGTCCAACTTTCAGTCATATGTCATATGCAATGTGCAAGTTAAATTGGGTTATGAAGTACTTGAGTAAAAGTATTAAAAGGCTGTTTGCTTTAAATTAAGTATTAAGTAATCATAAATTGCCATACAACGTGGCAATGCTGCCAGCCTCCCCCTGCTGTTGACGCGGATGAATTCTTCGATGCCCTATGATTCTTTCCGCTCCCATTTTTTATATACATGTAGGTACAAAGTTAAATTAGTATAAGAAGTTTATCCAGTGTATAATAAAGTACAATCTTTGTAATTGAAATAAAAAAGTATCCATAGGAAACATTATATTAATCATAAATTGAATGATAAGATGATAAAAGCGGAGCAAAAACTAGTCACAAAATTTTTTTTTGAGTTGCTGTTTTGTTCACTCAGCAAGCAGGCAATTGTTAACCTTAGTATGCGTTCAGGATGCTGTTGGAGCTACCATGCTTCTGCAGTGCGTCGGGAATGTTTGCTGATGCGCACACTGATGGCTTCGCAGCTATCAGATGTAAGCGTGCCGCGTCGTAGTTGATTGCCCGCTCGTCCATTATTAGTCCAACCTGCATTTTTACTAATATAGCTATTAAGGTTAATGTTTATTATCAAATTATTGATTATGGAATGTTCTGAAATAAAATAATAATTATTATTATTATGACAGATTTCATCCACGTAAAACCCTAATAAAATTATAAAGTTCTAAAAAAATCGACTATATCATGTTTTTGCATATGTCCAATATTTGTGAAAAATTTGTATACCTACCACAGTAACTATGTTATCTGTGGCGTAAAATGGCGGCGCGTCATCGCTCGGTCGGTCGATCGGTTGCTGTTGAGTGTTGTGGCGCTTACCCCCGTGGTGAAGTACTTAATTAGGGCGTCATATGCGGGGTTTACATTATGAAGATATTGTCATAAAACAGTAGCTTGACTGTTCTGTTTCTTTCGGGTTATCCTGGTTTTTGAAAAGATGATAATATATATTCAACTAGCACGCTGTTATATCTCATGTTAACTGCTTAGATTAGTTGGCTGGAATAATTAGTAATATTTCTCTATATGATCTAATATAATTATCTATAATCATGGTACTTACTGTATATTTATTAAAATGGTCGATTCACCCCGGTTTCGGGCGAGGAAATTCAGGCGAGTCAACAATAAACCGTTTAAAACACAAGTGTTTTAATAACCCCTGATATGTAACAGTTTCGTAAACTATTATTATCGTATGTGGTATTTATAAACTTCTTTCTAAAACTTGCGTGAACTGTGTTACACAAGAAGGTGAATCGAGACTCGATCAAGCAGAATCAAGCAGGACCAAGCGTACAAGCTCCCAGCTAACTGCAGCTGGACAAGACGTACGTGGTCTATAGAAAGGGTTTTTTTTGTGTCTTCTGTATTGGTCTTTGCAGCTCATTCTATTATTATTTCAACCAAGCTGCTCCTAAATGTGGAGATATTCTCGCACAGACAGATTTACGTGTGATACTGTACCATAACTTGCAAAATCTTGCAGTTTTGCTGAGTAAATTAGTCGAGTCCAAGTGTCTTTAATGCCAATTAACGCCTAAGAATGGCAAAATTAGAAAACTAATAAACAAACGAAAATGTAAATTAAATTATCTCCCATTGCAACAAAACGCTCAATTTAAAACTGTATTTCCCTTAACAGTAATTAATAAGCGACAAAACGCGCTCATAACAGGCAAAATAAAAGATTCACTAAACATTGTACTGAACTAGTATTACAACTACACTAGAAACCGTGCATTTGTTAATTACTAAGAAATTACCTCGCTTGCTACTTAGCCTTAATGTGTACCTAGTTAAGTTTAAGTAGAAAGTTTTCTTTGCCTTGTAAATTGGTAAGGGTAGGTTTACATTGGTAGTGTTTTTTGTTTTTAGAATTGAGAGTTTTGTAATGTTTGTTTATCTTTTTTTTGAGACTTTGCGTTCCTGCTTATAAAATGTTTTTATAATGGCACACATATTATCTAAAATTATTTATGATTTTGGGTAGTGCAATAATTGTTTATTTTAAACATTTGTTTCGTTTAGTATGTTTTCGCTGCTTCATAATTAAAATCTCCCTTTTCAGCTACATCAAAAAAAAAATGTTTTTACCTTGGATATACTTGATATAAATGATAAAAAATACCTGTGATTCTATTGAAACATCTAAGCTAACTCAATGGCCCAATTACCTGTCGCTTGGACACGTTAGTCGCTCGCTAACTTGCTCATAACTTTACTTCGGACATATACGGTTAGTCGGAATTACTTTGTTAACAACAACCGGGTAACCGCCACTTTAGCGGCCTTAACTTTTAGCCTTATTCCGAACTTGTCTTGCTCATACCTATTAAGTGCACATACGCCTTTTGGCACATAACTTTTGTGCAGGAAAACGTTGTTAATGTTTTCGGGAGATGGAGAAGCGGTGTAAGTGTAAACAGACTTCGCTTTAATGAAAAGTTTTGTCGTGATAACAGTGATGGCTGAAGAGTGAATATTGTTTCTCCGAAACTGTGTCTGAGCTGTAAAAGAGTCAATATCTTGTTTTGGAAATTGGTGTCTAAAGTATGGGTAGGTAAATATCAATCGATTGTGATGAAACTTGGGAGATATACCATAGCTTAAGTACCAAGCTATGGTATATCTCCCAAGTTTACAGCATAAGGCACTTTTAATTAGTTCTAAATTGTATACTAAAATATTTACTTTATACATAATTTCATAAGGTTCTCTGGACGTAAAGCAAAAACCAAAATGTCTCGCTGACTACTATCAATCTGAATATTATAATATATGTCGTCGAGCTACCTTTTTTATATTCCAGAAAACCTAAATGAATGTCGCGTGAGTCTCTCTAAAAATATGACTCATGAATAAATTCAAACCTAATATCCTTTTTAATAACAAACTCGTTATTTTTATGCTAATTTAAGACTGAGAGTCCCGTGTAATTTGTAGGAGTCGAATATAAAAGTCAAGGTTCATGTGCTATGTAAATATGTAGGTACATAGAGTTTTCTTCATTACATAAACCTACTAGCGAGCCGCCCTTGCTTTGCATGGGTGCAATGGCGGCATGTCAAATCATCGAGATATCTGTGCTTTAATATAAATGTAAACCATATACAAACCTTCCGAAATAATTGCTCTAAACGATGGTGTAAACCACATCATCAAAATCTATTGTGTTTGATCTAAGCGGTTACTGAATTGTAATCTTTTATACTTCGACATTAAATGATACATTAAATGATACTTTGACATCTTCTATATAATAAAAATCAATTGCTGTTCGTTAGTCTCGCTAAAACTCGAGAACGGCTGGACCGATTTGGCTTTGGTGAGAAAATATGGAAAAAATCGGTAGGTTTGTAGGTAGATAGGTAAATAGGTAGTTAGGTATGTAGGTAGGTATGTAGGTAGGTATAAGTAGGTATGTAGGTAGGTACGTAGGTACGTAGGTAGGTAGGTACGTAGGTAGGTAGGGTAGGTAAGCAGGTAGGTAGGAAGGTAGGTATGTAGTCAGGAAGGTAGGTAGGTAGGGTAGGTAGGTAGTAAGTTACCATAGGTAATTTACCATAATAATTAACCATATTCTGACAAATAAATGATTATGATTATGATTAATATGTATAGATATAGACGATTTCAATAGCAGTTTCCAGAAAGATTTCTTGTACAATGTACCGCGGGTATTTTATTTCCATGTGATCTGTATATAATAAGTATCATTTTTTGTGATGTCAGGATGTTATTCAGGTACAGGAAGAAGCTAAATCATTGTCTTATCTTACGTAATATTTCTAGTCATTTATTACAATGATTACAGCAGCTAGCCATGGTAAAAAACGAACGGCAAACGCTTTGCTGAAAACATGAATAATATAAAATAGAAAAAAAAATGCTTAAAATATCTCTCGACATTTACATTGCCCAAAATATATTAAATAAATGACTTCTTCAAGTCCTTTCTAAACCCCTCTATTCAAGGAAAACCAAATATAGTTCCACTGAAACAGATTATGAAATAAACAACAATGCAAAATAAACCATAAATGTTTATCATCAAAACATAGTACCGCGTTAAGATCAAGGCGTAAATAACTTTCATGTCAGATTTCATTTCGTATGCAAACAAAATTAACAGTTCAAAAGGCTCTCATTTACCAGTGGGTCACCGCTAACCCTCGGCTCATTTTTTATGTAGATTACGTCGAAGAAAAGTTTTATAATATCAGTCTGTGACGGGAGAACCCTGCATCTCTTGGGAACTTCCCAGTATTAAATTCGGCTGTATTCTTCTGTCTTCCATTCGAATACTTTACAAGATAGTTGAGCGGCATGAAATCCTTTCGAGAGGACGTTATGCCGTGCTCGCACTGCTAAGCGTGGACATCACGATCTTGAATATCTATCGTGATTTTTTGGATCGTATGTGTAAATTGAAATACCTATGAATCAGATGTCTTTCGTTTCAGAAAGTCATTATGAAACCGAACATTGATAAAGAACAGTATTATAAATCGTGTTTGCGAATAATGTTCGTTATGTTTCCATGCAAAAAATGCCGTTACTGCTGTTACCTATCTCTCATTCGTACAACAACTTCGCTGGAGATCCTCCATATACATAAATAACGAGTTGCATAAAAAAAACAGCTGTCAATGTGTTTGTCGAATACACTTTTCCACGTTGTTACGTATAACGCGACGTCGCGTTCAAAAGAGCGTACACGGCTTTACGACGATACTCCAACATTTCAAACTGTTTGTTTTTTATAAAGTACTATTTACGTAATGACTAGGAGTGGGTTACCAATTTACGCCTTTATTGAAGAGAGGAGATAAGAGCTGGGATAATTTGTTTTACTAAATGTATTTGTGACGGTATATAGGCTTACCCCACTAGATTAGATTTGGCGCTATCTCATGCAAATGTAGGTACATGATATGTATATATTAATTTGTGCTTGTGTGTTAATTTAGCCTCGGCTTGAACGTACATATGTATCGCTGCTATACTAGGACGCACCACTATTGCATTACTTTTTTTTAAAACGTAGCAAATCTGTGCAGTAACTTTTACGTCGTAAACTAACCTCGTTACTTATTCATGAAGAACAAAACTTAATTCATAGAGTAACTAATTTTCGAGCAATAAAAAATGAGTTTGCCGTATCGGAACACAAAGCCGGCCAAAATGGAACACGTCCAAAAAGTCTTGAAGTCTCAACTTACAGGAACTTTACTAGTACTAACGTAGTAGAATGTTCGTCATATATCATTTTATACGCTGTGTAATGAGCATAATTTAAATTACATACCATAATACAGCTAATATAAAGCCAAGTCTCAGTTTCAAGTAAAATATACGGTTGGCCATTAGCCGTGAGCGGACAGTATGCATCGCATCGTACCAGGATTTTGCATTTCCATCTTATTGTTGCTCTGGCCTCGTTTGGATGCAAATATTTTATAGTTCAAGCTCGAGCGAGCCGTCCCGCATTTTAGTTTCTTTCGCTTCCTGTAATTTGCTTTCGCGATGTTTTTTCTCCTTTTCATCTCGCTTATTCCAATTTAAAATGGAACGTGCATAAAAACCTTGGATATTATTCGACGCATTTTGCGAATACTGGACTGTGGCATTTATAGTGGTTGTAGCAAAACATATTTTCGTACAACGTGCACGCCCGCGATGCTATTCTTGTGAAGCATGCCAGCGAATAACCACGCAACTGTCATTTTAATTATTCATTTGTAATTCTCAGTTAGGAAATATAGTAGCGTTAAAATGCTCATGCTTCAAAATGGATGCGGTCTGTTAGCGGGACATGCATTATGTACAGTGAGGTAGAAAACGCATATTCAGTGACCTATTTTTTTTTTCGGTTTCCATTATTTTTGTTCACATTGCTGCCATTCCGGTCATCCTCTTCCCCAAAGCTGACGTCATTATGTTTGCATACGATTATAATTTCAACTAATTTACAGGTTTTGCAAATAAATGGTTTTAAAAATTCTCTTTTGATAGTCAAAGCTCGATGAGCTCAACGTTTAATATTAGCGTGCTAATCTAGGAATGAAAAATAGAACAGCTTATCATCCGGCGCAAGTGAGAGTCTGGTGCAAGTAGGTCAGTAGGTGACTGTGTGGCGATAGATTAACAAACTGCCTCCTCTCGTGGCCCACTGAGGTCTTTAAGCTCAACATTTGCTGACAAACTAGTTGTGAATTCGCTTGGAGTTCTGCTTATCTTAAAACAATCTTGCAGAGAAGAAACTGGAGCATGATAATGTGAGAATTAAAAATCATGAAACTTGAAGGGTGAAGTTCGCATAAAATATAAAACCTTTGCCCAGATAATTATGATAAATATAAGAAAACGAAAAAAAACTTGTTTTCCGGTGGGTATACCTTCTACCTTCTACTACCTTCACGTTATAACTATTAGATTGTGTCATATAATTAAAAAACCCACAGATTCTATAAACATAATCATCAAAACCTAATCAACATTCTTGTGGCTGCGTGGCACTGTAACCTCACTTAACTCTATAATAATATTGTTATAAAAAGTGCCAGCAATTAGTGTACAAGTAGTCACTTGAAGTTCGCACTCATTCTGACACGGAAAACAAGGGTGAGCTTTAAATAAAAACATAACAATTTTCTTATCACCTGTACAATTTAGGTTAGTCTTTTTCATAAGAATTGTATTTTTTTACGGTTAAGTACAAAAATATGATATAATCATTACGGATGTCAGAATAATATTATTATACTCTTCTGTGTGGGTAGGTATAGGTACCTACTGAGTTTATAATATCACTACTAGCTTCTGCCCGCGACTTCGTCCGCATTGAAGTCGTAAGACACCACAATATACTAAAATAAACGGTTCCGTACCGGAAGGCTGACAACGGAGTTCTACGAACTATCATAAAATAGTACCTATACCAAAATGTAAAAAAGATATATTATAAATAACTAAACTTACGACTACAGATTTTCAAAACAGTCGTCGAACCGCTAAGCTATTTACATACTTTGTTGGAAGTTGATTAAAATAGCCGTTCATAAACAACATGTATCGTAATTAACGCACACCATCAAACAGCCCAATTGAAATAGTTATAATCATAGTTAATACCTACCCAGAATTTTATTATTATTAATATAAATAAAACATTGCAGCTGAATACCAGTATTTTACATGGAGCGACTGCCTATGTGACATCCACAACTCACTTGTATTCAGGTGAATCTGGTTAGACTGGAAACCGAACCTAACATAGTTGGGAAAAGGCTAGGCAGTTTTGTGTTTAAAACATTGTTTATTTATTTAATTAGTAATACTGATTATAGGAGATAAATTGTGGTCACTTTTCAAATCTACGCACGCACAGTCGCACACGTTTAAGGGTCTAGCGTAGTAGGTACCTACTTCAAACATTTTGGTTTGTTTTGAGTATGTAGTAGTGTGACTGTAATTTCCCAAACCCAGAAACACTAATAAGCTATAGGTACTCACCTGTCTACAAACATTTGTTTCATTGCTGAATTGATTATGAACTTTATCACAACTAAAGTAAAGTTCAAAATAACGTGTAATTAAATGTTTGATGATTTTGATGATGATGATTTGATGGCATGTATTCGCACATAGGTACTAGAGCATTTTGCTGCTCTGTCTACGCTAACTCTGACACAGAACCCAATAGCAAAAAATTGCCCCAGGGCCAATTTCCCGTCTAGCGAAGCAAAAATGAATTTAAATACCCCATAATGATTGTTCCATTTCTTTTGCGGCGTGACTGTTGAATGTCACGGAGACGCTCGTGGTCGTGGCCCGACACAAATTAGGGATTTTCCTCTCATTTTGATATATTGAGCGGTAGGTATGGCGACCGAAATTTGCAAAAAATTCGCTGTATTTTTAATCCATTTGAATAATATTTTTCGGACGAATAGACCAGGGCTTTTAAAACATCTGTTTGAGCACTTCACATTTAGTGGTGGGACCGGTTGGTCCGTAAATGCATTCAATTTTAACATTATGGGTTTGCACAATTTTAGGAATTATGTGTTTGCACGGCATTCCAAGTAATTTTGTTTGAAACTGAATAAAGTTCCTTGATCCATTGTTTTAAAATAACTAACCATAATCATAAATGCCCAGGATTTCTCATCTAGCAGGATCACTACCAGCTGCAGACAACTAAAGTGATCATACAGGTTGGAATGTCACTTATCCCGTAACGGTAACTAGGTATTTAAAAAAATATGTAAAGAGAAAACATTGCCCTTCAACAAAAATAAACATTCACTAAACAACAACTTTGAGATAATTTAAGCACTGTAATCGCAAAGTCGGAGCCCTATTCCAACGACTTAAAAACTTTTTTAGCCTACTAAACGAATGTCAGGGGAGCTTAACTACTACTCTTTGCTCATAGAAATATTTTCAGCTTCCATTTTTGTTCAAAAACTTTGAACGACACGCGTGTCGAAGTACCTCGATACTAAAATAACTTCTTTGTAAAAGCTGTCAAAAGTTAAAAACACCTGTCGGGGGTGACATTAGCATCGCATTACATTCGCATAAATGTTACACGTTAACTCGTTTGTTCCCTTTATGACGTGCACATTTACCCGCGCACCTAAATTAGGCCAAATTTCTGTCTCCCCTGCGGCAAATATGACCCTTTTATTTCGCCACTTTAACAAGAAGTTGATAAAAATCTATCGTGTGGGCTCGTTGACAAGCCGCCAGACTGGATACGCGCCAGAGCATACTAGTACTTATGCAGTTTTTTATACACGCACCAAATTTCCTACGCGAAGTATACTTCGTTTTAATTTACCCATTTTGGCACGTTCCGACGGAACTGCGGATCATTTGTATTAGGAATACGGATAATATGATCCGAGAGGCGACGACTAAATTACTCGACGCCCCTCGAGAGTTAGTCGTTTGCGTTATTATGAGCCTCCACGAAAGCCTTTAGTTCCCTCTGTAAACATAAAGCTACGGGTGTATTTCGGAAAAATAATTACACAGTATGAATAAATTATCTTTATCGCCGATTCGTGTTGTATTATTTTGTGCGATACGCGTTTTGACTTTTATTTTTATTTGCAACTGCTGTGCGATTATCACGTATCGGTTTTATCTATTCTCGCATAGTCTCGATACGTATAGGTACGTACAAAGTGATTGATTCCAATGTTTTGAGCAGAACTATACAGATTCTAAAATTGTTTTTTTTTACGCTATACAATTTTGTCATTTTGCATATTAAAGACTTCAAGTTAAACGGTTTTATGATTGACTTTATAATTTCAAATTCTTCGATTTTTTTTTGCTATTTGATGTCCTCAGTTTGATATTTTACTGAAGGGACTTCGCGTCAAGTAAATAAATAAAAGAGAATTTAATTAAGCAATATTTGATACTCGAAACTTTATAAACACTGGGGATCTACCTAGTCTAGACTTATGAAAGTCTGAATAAAATATTTTCTTTCATCCAATTCTTGGAGCCTAAAATGTACCTACATCAATGCTAATAATTTAAATTCTTTCCCCATTATTTAAATAACACAGATGTTTAGTCGAGAACATTCAGTTTTGTATTAAGGGAAGGCACTACAGAATCCGTACAAGGTTCAGTACACAGGGGACCGTTTCCTTATCCAAGCGGCCGCCAAACTGTAGCGAGATGTACACTTAATTTGATTCCGTAATGTATAGGCCGTTTAGAAGATTTCTTGGCGGAATAACGTTGTGTTGTTTCCAGATTAAAACAATTGATGTTGAGAGGGTTTTAAGGAAAAGAAATGTATGGTGAATTTATGGATGTAAGCGATTTGTACGTCAGACAACTATAGGGTCATAATGTATCCAGTTGTATTTACCTTAATCTTATTCTCAAAAATAAGTGACATAATCCATACTAATGTTATATATGCGAAAGTAACTCAGTCTGTCAGTATATTACCTTTTCGCGTCGTATCTGCTAAACGGATTTTGATATTTTGCAGACAATTTTATTAAACCATGGCCGGAGTTATGACATAGGATACTTTTTATCTTGGAAGTTATTTTAGTTAAGTTATTTTCGAAATCAAAAGTTAGTTTAGCAAAAGCTAGTTTTCTATAATACCTACCTAACCTTTTTTTTTTTTTTTTTTTTTTTGTTCCGGGGTGGAAAATCCTCATGGATGTCCCCCGCCCTGGGGCGGGCGGAGGGGTCTGTCAGACTCTTACTGACTAAAAACCACCCCGGTGTCCCATCTCACACCGACGCCGGGGGTCGCGGGAACTTAAAAATCTTCCGCAACCCCCGATTGGTGCCGGCCCGCGAACGCGGGCCTCTTCCTCGGGTCAGGGGGGAGTGAGGTGTTAAACTCCCCCCGCGCCGTCTAAGAGGGGCGCGCGTGGAACACTACGCGCCGCCACCTCGGGTCCTGATGTGTGGGGGGCGACAGACGTCCCCGAGTCCGTCGCCCCTGGACCCATTTAGGGGGGCTGGAAGAGGGCGTTATCCGCCCTCCTTCGACGCCCGGTGCGCCTGCTGCGGGCCGGGTGAGTGGACGTAATCTCCCTCTCCCTTTCCGCAGCCTCCTTCTGCGAAACGACTGTCTCGCAGTAGGAAACCACCGCGTCCCAGGACTCCTCGCCGCCGACCATCGCATTCACAACGGCCGGCAGCGACAAGTCACTGCCTACTTCTGAGATGAGGGCACGGCGCGGCTCCTCCCAAGCGGCACACTCTGCCAGCGTATGCCACGCCGTGTCCTCCCGGCAGTCGACGCAGTGGTGACACCGGGCGTCCGGCTCCCTGTTTATGCGACACAGGTACTTCCCGAAGCAACCATGCCCCGAGAGCACCTGCGTCACCCGAAACGACAGGGAGCCGTGCCTCCTCCCGAGCCAGAGGTCGAGCACCGGCCGGACCGCCTCGATGATGTCGAGGCCGGCGGTAGGGCGTGAAAGCCTGTCCCGCCACTCCGCCACCAGGACCTCGCGGAGCTGAGACCGGTGCAGCTCCATGTGTCGCTGCATCGGTTGCTCGCCCCGCGCCCTCGCTTCCTCGCGCCACCGGTACGATGACGCGAGTACTTTCGCCTCGAGGTCCCAGGGCGGGGATCCGGCCAGTGCACAAGCCGCCTCGTAGGAGATCGTGCGATACCCCCTGATGACTCTGACGGCCATCGCTCTCTGCGGCTTGCGCAGTACTGCGATGCTTCCGGCCGTCAGGTCAGCCGCCCAGATCGGGGCCCCGTAAAGGGCCATCGACCGCACGATCCCCACGTAGAGCCGCCTACAAGCGGCGCTCGGGCCCCCCAAATTAGGAAGCAGCGTTGACAGCGCCCCAGCAGCGCCCAGCAACTTGGGCGCCAGCCGCCGGAAGTGGGGCTCGAAGTTCCACCGGCTGTCGAGCACCAATCCTAGGTACTTCATGGTAGACTCGACAGCGATCCGAGCCCCCCCGACCACGATGTGTGAACCGGGCGGCGGCGCCCGCCGGGGGCCATGAAACACCATGGCCTCCGACTTGCTGAGGGCCACCTCCAGGCCCAGGCGACGTATGCGGCCCACCACCTGTGAGACCGCAGCCGTCGCCAGCAACGCTGCCTCCCTGTGCGAGCTCCCCCGGGCAGTGACCAGCGTATCGTCCGCGTAGCACGTCAGGTCGACGCCCGGTTGGAGTTCGCCCCTCAGCACCCAGTCGTACCCGATGTTCCACAGGAGCGGGCCAACAACCGAGCCCTGTGGAACACCGCACGACATGCGGCGCTGGTTTCCGCCATCTCGTCCCATGTAGGTGACACACCTCTCCGACAGATACCTACCTAACCTAACCTAACCTTTTTTTTTTTTTTTTTTTTTTGTTCCGGGGTGGAAAATCCTCATGGATGTCCCCCGCCCTGGGGTGGGCGGAGGGGTCTGTCAGACTCTTACTGACTAAAAACCACCCCGGTGTCCCATCTCACACCGACGCCGGGGGTCGCGGGAACGAAAAAATCTTCCGCAACCCCCGATTGGTGCCGGCCCGCGAACGCGGGCCTCTTCCTCGGGTCAGGGGGGAGTGAGGTGTTAAACTCCCCCCGCGCCGTCTAAGAGGGGCGCGCGTGGAACACTACGCGCCGCCACCTCGGGTCCTGATGTGTGGGTAGCGACAGACGTCCCCGAGTCCGTCGCCCCTGGACCCATTTAGGGGGGCTGGAAGAGGGCGTTATCCGCCCTCCTTCGACGCCCGGTGCGCCTGCTGCGGGCCGGGTGAGTGGACGTAATCTCCCTCTCCCTTTCCGCAGCCTCCTTCTGCGAAACGACTGTCTCGCAGTAGGAAACCACCGCGTCCCAGGACTCCTCGCCGCCGACCATCGCATTCACAACGGCCGGCAGCGACAAGTCACTGCCTACTTCTGAGATGATGGCACGGCGCGGCTCCTCCCAAGCGGCACACTCTGCCAGCGTATGCCGCGCCGTGTCCTCCCGGCAGTCAACGCAGTGGTGACACCGGGCGTCCGGCTCCCTGTTTATGCGACACAGATACTTCCCGAAGCAACCATGCCCCGAGAGCACCTGCGTCACCCGAAATGACAGGGAGCCGTGCCTCCTCCCGAGCCAGTGCTCGAGCACCGGCCGGACCGCCTCGATGATGTCGAGGCCGGCGGTAGGGCGTGAAAGCCTGTCCCGCCATTCCACCACCAGGACCTCGCGGAGCTGAGACCGATGCAGCTCAATGTGTCGTTGCATCGGTTGCTCGCCCCGCGCCCTCGCTTCCTCGCGCCACCGATACGATGACGCGAGTACTTTCGCCTCGAGGTCCCAGGGCGGGGATCCGGCCAGTGCACAAGCCGCCTCGTAGGAGATCGTGCGATACCCCCTGATGACTCTGACGGCCATCGCTCTCTGCGGCTTGCGCAGTACAGCGATGCTTCCGGCCGTCAGGTCAGCCGCCCAGATCGGGGCCCCGTAAAGGGCCATCGACCGCACGATCCCCACGTAGAGCCGCCTACAAGCGGCGCTCGGGCCCCCCAGATTGGGAAGTAGCGTTGACAGCGCCCCAGCAGCACCCAGCAACTTGGGCGCCAGCCGCCGGAAGTGGGGCTCGAAGTTCCACCGGCTGTCGAGCACCAATCCTAGGTACTTCATGGTAGACTCGACAGCGATCCGAGCCCCCCCGACCACGATGTGTGAACCGGGTGGCGGCGCCCGCCGGGGGCCATGAAACACCATGGCCTCCGACTTGCTGAGGGCCACCTCCAGGCCCAGGCGACGTATGCGGCCCACCACCTGTGAGACCGCAGCCGTCGCCAGCAACGCTGCCTCCCTGTGCGAGCTCCCCCGGGCAGTGACCAGCGTATCGTCCGCGTAGCACGTCAGGTCGACGCCCGGTTGTAGTTCGCCCCTCAGCACCCAGTCGTACCCGATGTTCCACAGGAGTGGGCCAACAACCGAGCCCTGTGGAACACCGCACGACATGCGGCGCTGGTTTCCGCAATCACGTCCCATGTAGGTGACACACCTCTCCGACAGATAAGCCCCAACGATGTGGCAGAGGTAGGGAGGCACGCCATGATACCGCAGTGCCTCCCGAATACAACTCCAGGGCAGGGTGTTGAAGGCGTTGGAGATGTCCAAGGACACTGCCAACATCACTCCGCCCCGGGACACCGCTTCAACCTAACCTAACCTATATCAATAAACAATTGAGCAACATTAGGTATTTATGCACCAGTTTATCTAATTTGATTTAATTAGGTACAAATAAGGTATCCTACTATTTATTTATTTATTTAAAAGTTTGTATGTGTGTGTGTTTCTTACTCAATCACACAAACACGCCTGAACGGAATTGTATGGGCACACAGATAGTTTATAACTTGGATTAGCACATAGGATCACTTTTATCCCGGTACTACATTCCCGTGGGATAATTACAGACCTCCACGCGGGTGAAGCTGCGGGCGATAGCTATTATAAATATAATAGGTATTTCTTTTCAAAGTCATCGTCATATATACGTATAGATAGCCTATCCGTTGAATTACACTAATTACACTAATTCGACCTTTATCATAATATTATCTCTTTCTACACGCAATAACCTAAAAAAACTAATGTTAGATCGTGCTTTTTTGAATGAATTATTTCTAATGTTTTGTTTTCTAACGTGAGTTTATTAAATGTTCCACGTTATTATACCTTCGTGAAATATTTTACACGATAATAATATAGATTCTGAATATTAAAAATACATGAAGGCATGCACGTGCTCAAACGTAGCGTTATTAATAAATAGAGTAGATTTATTGTTAAAGGAAAAAAGAGAAAAAAAAAAGCAATCATTATGTAAAACTAACAACATTTTCTGGCGTATATAATGTAAATTGAGGAAAAAGGGGATAAATGTATGAATCCTCATAATTTTGGCTGCTTTAACTTGTTGAATATGCAAAATTTATGCTCGAGACTTCTCGGTGTCGGGGAGCACATTAACCAGTTATCATACGAATATTTCGTATCAGGTAAAAAATAAAAAATAAATTAAAAAAACAATTAATAAGCCCAATTTATCGGTATGGCTCAGTCATCGGGTTGTGGACTTCACGAGAGAGTCCCTTTTAGTGAAATCTCTTTTAGTAAGTACCTTGTTAGTGATGGGACTGTTTGCACCGTCATTAAAAATTGTGTTTAAAATCGTAGCTTGTATTTATTAAAATTATTATAAACACGAAAGTATTAATTGTATCTATCTACCTGTCTGTTACCGTTTCCCTCCATAACGGCTAAACGGATTTTGCTGAAATTTCGAACACAGGTAGCCCATGACCTGGGCTAGAGCGTAGGACTTTTTATCACGGTAAAACTTTCCTGTAAGCGCAAAGTCGCGGCAAAAACCTAGTTATTATTATACCACTTATCCCCTGAAACTCCCACGGTCAAACCAATGTCACGGATGACAATGAAAACGTCGGGTCATAATAAATAACGCAGCGTGAAACTAACGGTTCGTAGGGATTACCGACTACGAGTAGTAATTACAGCCGGATTAACTAAGCTGCAATTGATTTTGGAGGCTTCCAACCCACAATCAGTGTGTTTCGACTATTTGATTTGAACGTGATGCTTTATCATTTCGGTTTAGACGAGTAATGATAATTGGAATGTACGTGGTATTTTTCATTTCCATAGCTGCATTTTTGACCGTGAGGAGCTAGCCGCTTAAGCCACGCTTGCCAGGGTAGGTCCGTGGATGAAAGAAAGAAAGAAAAAAGAAAGAAAAATATTTTATTTGGGACACGCACAGGAAATATAACAATAAAAACAAACATTAAAACTAACAAATGGATGGGACCATCTTTACATACCGAGACTTCTCCTTGCCTAGGAAAACACGTTACGCCGTCGTTGGTCCCGGTTGTCATTCGAGGATCTTTGACAATCGTTACGGGTCGTCAAAAGCCCGAAAGTCTGACAACCAGTCTTACCAAGGGGAATCGTATTACCCAGTTACTGGGTTATGGAGGTCAGATAGGCAGTCGTTCCATGTAAAATACTGGTATTCAGCTGCATCCGGTTTGACTGGAAGCCGACCCCAACCTACTTGGGAAAAGGCTGGGCAGATTGAGCTGTATTTTTGGCCTGTTTCAGATGCAACATTTTATCATTATTTAGAATAGTGCTCCACTGTAGGTAATATTTTAATGAATACTTATTTGATAAGCAAGGCTGCAAACTTGTTTTTTGGTGCGAGTAATTGTATTGAAACCTGAGCGTTGCGAAGGTTTCAAAGGTACGAGACCCAGAATAACTTTGCTGCCGAGCGAAACACCGACTTCGAGGAAAATGCTAGTTGCAAGAAAAACATATTATCATGCAGTCGTCTTACTGGCCAGTGCGATTATTCTAATAATGAGGTTGGTCAGTGGACCCGGCGGATAGAAAATGATTGAATAGAAAGGTTCGAATTTTAGAAACTCTTTCCACGCTAGCGGATAAAATGCACTTTTGCACTCAGATTTCAAATGACAAACGGAATTTTTCCGAGCTTGTCAGGTGAAAAACTTATTTGTAAATAACCTTGTGGTTGTCGTTTCACTGCATGGGTTGGGTAGGTGCGTCGGCTCCATCGCTTTAGTAAAAATAGGTCCCTTGCATCTAGAACAGTAAAGTTAATCCACCCTCTTCAAATTTTCTTCAATATCCATAGCCTGGTCCACGTAGTATTTTTATTGTGGTCGTACAATAAGCAGAGTTGGAGTTAACGTTAGAACTTATTGAGTGTACATTTTCCAATTTAGCCAATATTTCAAATACCAGTATTTGAAAAATTGGCTACATTGGAAAAGGAATTCAACTCGCAATAAAAACCAAGAAATTCCCGCCAGTCCTGTGAGAACATTTTGTTCTAAAACTAGAGTTTAGACCAACTTCGTTCACCTCAGACATAATATCCTTCATGGAGGAACACTGGGATCGCAAACTCTATACCGTGCGATGCCGATAATTCTATCTTCATAAAGAAACATTTATGTGGGTGCTCGATCTGCAAAGTTCAGCTGCGGCAATCGTCGATGAGCAGTCACTCATCAACAATTGCCCGACACGTGGCAATGCCAATAAATGGTAGTGCTGTCAAACTAGGTTTTTCAGCCAGCAGATTTTAAATATATCTCCTCCATACTATATAGCGGTAATTATGTAATATACTTGGCTCCTTGTCTGAGTTGCTGGGGAAAAAACTTATAAGTTTCATATTGACCCGAATTTGGTCTTCATGACCAAATTCGGGTCAATATGAAACGGCTGCTAAAAAAATTGTTAACTACTGCCTAAAGATATCTATAACTTCTGCTTTAAACTTTAATAAGTAAGAATAATTGAGCACGAAAGTTAGAATATTTATGTAATCGCCGGGACATTAGGCCAGAATTATTTAGGTTACGTTAAGGCTTTCAGAACTTACATCAAGGTAGCTGTCATGACCCGTCTTCACTCAAGATTGAAATCGTACGCCAAATTGAATGTAAGACGTTTTATTTTTTACGCATCTACTATCAAAAGAAAAACCGAAACCGTTTAACCCATAAAACGGCTAAATCTTTATAAGAAATTTCATTATTACTTTACGTCTAGAACAGTTTCAGGATAAACTGAAACGTTGAAAAACATAAAGGATGTCAAGCTGCCTCTTTGTAGAATCAGACTTTTTGCTGTTGCCTATAAACTAAATTAATATTATAAAGAAACTGTTTCTTATTAACTTAATCGTTTCTGTTAGCGGTAATGAGACTGGCAGCAAGATGGCTTCTAGTTTCAAACTGTATGGAACGTTATTTTTTATCTCGACGGCAAATCCGAAAACAATGGCAATGATTTACACAGTAAGTTTATTTACAGTATAAATTGTAATTTAAAGGCTGATGCACATTTATGTAAGACGCATCACGCTAAAATACTCCTGCATCACTTTGGCATAATTTGTATGAACCCACGCACACTACGGCCGCACTGCGCTTTTTTGTGGTGAAATGTAATGTAATGTGCGCTTGCCTATTAACAGCTGAAAGTTTTGAAAGATTTAAAGTTTATTCCAAGGCATCTTACATCTGCCATATTAATCTTACTGTGACGTCATACTTCAGATTCAAGCAAAGAACACTATAAATCAGAACAAATCAAACGAGACCACATTTGTAGAAGTCAGATTCATACTTTTCATATCGTTTTTTCTCAGACAGGATTGAGCTCATTTCTCTTATTTCAGTATGAATATGAAATACGTTTAGACATTGTCGTAGATCAGATGGAACAAGAATAAATCGAAATACAGATGAGCTATAAACTACAATATCTATGCCTTATCCTTCGGGAATACTACGAGATAATTGAACGGTGTGGATTAACGTCGCATGGGACATGTTCAATTGCGTTGCATGTGATATACCCAGAATGCTTCCAAATCGTACATTTCACTAGAAAATATTATTATTAAATAACTATCTCTACTCTACTACTAACTATCTCTCTCTATCTCTACTTTAACGATGAAGACTGGCGCTGTTCGCCATATCAATGAGGTTTTAAGGCTTATGGGCTATCGTCGTTAGAACTTGAGTAATACCACGATGCGATTCATTTCATCTATATTTCTGATAGAATACACAAATGAAATACAAGTTATTGTTAAAACAGACTAACAACGTACAAAAATTGTAGCTTCAAACTTAATTCATGATAATACTCAAATTACTAAAGTTGATTTAGTTACGTCCAGACACGATTCAATTAAAATACCTACCTTGTTTTTCCAAGCATTTGAATATTAAATTCCCCGAAAACGTGCATAACTAACCAGCACTTAAATTAATTGCTATACACTAATTTATCTGTCCATAAAACCTTTTTAACTATTAAAAACAGACGTCTAGACTAAAATCACAGTTTACACGCTTTTGAATAAAAAATAAGGCTTATAATAATTTTCACCAGATATTTCATGCATAAATTCATGGACTCTAAAACCCGGGAGGGGTTGTTTAACGAATACTTATAAATACATCAAATGGTTTAAAATTGCAAACGAATTTACATAGCTAGGAACAAGTTGGAACGTTTGTTAACAGGTCAGTTAACTGTCCCAAGAGTTATTAACTTGTTTTAGCACTCTGTTTACTCTTTCTGGGTTACGGTGCCTAATCTAAAATTGTATTAAGCCTAGTGCAGACTGACGCGACGCGACACCGGTAGGACAATTAGTATCAGTTCTACCGTGAAGTTTTCTTAGAAATTGTATTGTTAGAGTCGCGTCGCGCCAGTCTGCACGAGGCTTTACTTGTTGGCAATTACGTCACCTAATGCTGCGGACTGTCTACATGAAAAAAATCTTGGAGATACTACCCACAACAGACAGAACTTGTTGATTGAATAATGTCGTCTTGCTTCATACAAAAAAATCAGATGAGAAAAATGAATCTCTATGGATTCATTTTTCTCATCGCTTCTTCATGCAAGTTGCATTACATAGTGGATTTAAAGAAAAACACCAAACATACAATTTGTATCATAACTTTATTTACGTATCCCAGTTAAAATTTACATTAAATACAATAATAAAAATTATAAAAACTTAAAACAAAAACAACAATTTCGTGTCACTGTACATTTATATTTAAAAAGATGATGACGTGCAAAGAATTGACGTTACCTTAAGTGAAAACACAGCCATAGATTAACGCCTATTTATTAAAACTATTAATTTTACTTTTTATGTAAAACTAATTAACTCACCAAGAAGCTTAAAAAGTGTTTTTTTTTGGAAAAAGAAATTGTAAATTGTCTGGATAGATTTCAATAAATGAGGCTGATTGTAAGAACGGGTCAACATAATGTTTTTTTTTTGGCAATGACGCGTTCGGGGTTTTTCCATCAAAGGGCTTCAAACTTGTAAAACGTCTCATTTTTGCGTTGAGGATCAAAAATAATCAGTGATGTGTACCCAGCTTTCGGACTCAGGGAGAAAATCTAATTTTCTGTACAATATTACAAGTCGGATCCAACTATGGCCATGGTTTATATTTAAATGGGCCTACTACTATTTTATCTGTTTTTCTGAGCACTTGGTCAACGTAAGTTTTGTGGCTTTCCCTTCTTCGTGTTAAATTATTATCTATTTTTGAAAAACAACAATTGTTTTACAACTTACGTTAATTTTATATTTAAGTATCTATCAACTTATCAACAAATTCACTTTATACATTTTTGATGATTTCATTAACGTTTCAGAAACGTACAAAAAATAATTATTCTTCCGCAATACATCATGAATGAGGTCTATGGGTATAATATTATTTACTTGTTATTTATTTTTTAGATTTTCCTACTGTGTTCTTATTCTAGCCATCTTTATCGACTTCTTCTTTTATGTTTGTTAATTTTTGAAAGCTCACTGTTTTTTTTTTTTCATAAATAATATAGGTACCTACTAACATTTTTTAAAGATTCAATGACATTTTAGAACTATTTTTAAACATGGTTTCGAACACAACACATTAATAATCAGTTTGATTTGATTGTCTCTCCTAAATATAACATACTTTTTACTCACTTTATGAAGGTTTTAACACATTTATATCCTTCATGAAGTGAATAGAGATCAGTCTCTTACGAAAAGCAATCAATTTCTGGAATTATCTTGATTATCTTTTAGTTTTGATACAATTATAGGTAGGTACTTGTGGAGTTTATTGCTGAGCATATTAAGGTACAAACAAAACCTGTTTTTGTATGTTTTGTATACATAGTTACATTTTTTGTATGTTAATACAGGCCGTTCCCGATAATATCTACACTTAAAACTAATATCACCAAACAATATTTCACACCGAATCTCATAAGCTCGACAAACTTGATATTTCATTATAAGTCAGTAATACAATTGTTGCTATTAAAACGCCTGTATTGACTACTTTTGTACCTGAAACAAAATAAAATCAATAATGAGTACTATTATTAACGTACATGTAGAAACCACACATCAAATATTGAACATACACGACATATATATTTTGCTTGCATAGTTCAGGCTCAGCTTAAAATAATTTACTTAATTGCATTATTTTCGCGTAAATGTTTTAATGACCCAAATAAAATTATATCGTTAATGTGTTTATCGCTTTAATCCCTTGGGGTGAAAACATACATAATCGCGTGTGACCTATGTGGCAATGTTCATTTTGTACATTTGGCATAGAGCCGACAAATATTTCAATATTTTAAAATCAAATTATTGTGTGTGAGTAGGTAATACTTCTGCCCTACAAAATCTTAAAAAAAAATCAACAAAAGATTGTAATAGCCAAGCTTTGAAGTGAAGTTCATATTGATAAAAGGGCAAAAGCCTCTTCTCATGCAGAAAAGGCATGAGCATTGATCACCATGCTTGCTCAAGGCGGGTTGGCGATTTCAGACTCATATTAATTATAAGTTCAAGTTTCTTCACGATGTTTTTCCTGACGATGTCAGTGATGTCCTAGAAATTATCCCTAAACTAATAAAATAACAAAAACTTTTTGCAATCATCGTTTACTTTTGATGTTAACTGTACATAATTCTAACAGTCTTATGGCCACAAACTTTTGATTAAAAAATGTACATAAAAGTCTAGATTCTTATTGAATCGTAAATTTTCAGAATATCTAATTAACGTAACTTTCAGTCCATTATACGAACTTTTTTGGAAATTCCTAGCAATGTAAGTTTAACTTTACCGGGGTTCCTGTA
Source organism: Eupsilia transversa (assembly GCA_914767815.1). Taxonomy (NCBI): domain Eukaryota; kingdom Metazoa; phylum Arthropoda; class Insecta; order Lepidoptera; family Noctuidae; genus Eupsilia; species Eupsilia transversa. Next base: position 9,974,543 of record OU611880.1, read on the forward strand.
AAGCCTGCCAAATAAACTTCCTCACACAAAATAGTAGAACCAGATACAGTTTAAGTCTTCCATTTTAATAACATAGTATTCTTAGCTAGGTACCTACCATACCTAGATACTATTAACTGAAGTCCATACTATAAAGTTACTTCCACGAGGAACGATTCTGAAACACATTTCTTCCAGGGGAACCGCTAGACAGTAAATCCGTTCCCAAAGTTGCTGATTGGCCAATTGTTTTAGTACGATATTTTCTATTCCTATTAAAGAATTTAAGTTGTGTACCGGGTTGTCTTAGTTAACTCCGGACACCGATTTGTCGTGAAGGTTTCAAGTTCAGTTAGTATAGAGAAACACGTTCCTTATTTATGAGTACTAATAACAGTGCTAGAGTGAAAGGCGATTATTTCACTCATTCTAGTCAATATATAGCTATCATCGTTGTTGATAGCTACATAGTTTACAAGTTCACTATATTTAAATTCGTGAGTCAAAATATTTTATTATGCAAAATTATGGAGCACATCGTTGGCTTAAAGTTGGTAACAGAGTAAACAGAAAAATGTACTTCGATGAGACCTACAAGTTGAAACTTACCACTATTATTAGACACATATTTAGAGAGCTGCGTGCGCGAGTGTATAGTGATGATAGTATTAGCGTCCCTCACTACAGGGGGCTCCACTAGCAGTATAGACTCGCATCGCACGCGCATCGACCCGCTGGCGGTGGGGGGCACGCGCACTCGCAGAACGCGCCACGAGCGTCGCAGACCGCCCGGCTGGTTACCTGTCACCTCAGTCTTCTGCCAGGCTTCCGGCTGTAAAGAAGTTGGTGGTTATTTAAAGAAAACTTGTGATGGCAATCACTAAGTTTGATGATAATCATAATGTGAAATTGCAACCCTAACATGAGATGTAAATCAGAACAATAGATTGCAACCATAGTATATGGTACCAATCGTTGGAAAACATATATATATGGTCGTTAAAATACCGTTCCTATGTTCTTTATAAACAAAACATTTTCAAGGAAATGTAGCTTAGGAAAAGTTTTGACATACTCATCGATCATCATGGATTCTACCACCACAAAGATCCAAAACCTGGCAGCAACGATTACCTAGTAGTAACATACTACATAGTATACAAGAGATAAGTCGCTTTTAAGTCGATTGGACTTCTAATGGATTATCCTAAAGCAGTGGACAGCAATATTATCAAACTAATGAAATAACACCCCACTGCAATATATTTGGCTACCATACATACGCCTACCAGATTATAATTTAATTGAAGCGATGGATGAACAAAATTTAATTAAGTTGTGGCAAAATATCAGTATAAGGATAAAATTTGTTTAAAACAATTTACAAAATAATGTTGTTTAAAAATAATTACATATTTTAGGTGCAGCTATTTTTATGCATTATGACCACAACAAAATTTGTATAATTTTAAAAGCCATGTTTGTGATTTAGTGGCAAGAGATTAACAGTACAACACAACCAGTGCGTAATTTCGATGATTAATATGAAAAACTAGATATTTCGTATTATAGTGTTAATAGTGGATGCCAATGGAATAAGCGAATAATGGAAAACTAATTAAGAGTTTACGTTCACTATGTTATAATAAATTACAGTTTTTTGCTCTTCTAGAAATAAGTAAGTACTGTTAAGAGCTTGCATGGTTTAACCATGCAACCTTTATGAATATTTGATAATTTGATGGCATAAATTATGAGAGAAGCACTATTTTTTATTAAGAATAGAAAAAATCCATTAGGGGACAGCTTTAAGAGTAGCTAACAGGAGTGAATGTCATGATATAGAATGTAAAATGATTTGATGATTTCAATAATTATAGTTTTAAAATTAAATAGTCTTTTATTCATGAAAGTACCTCTTCCACAGTACCTAGAGCTCTTTCAGCACCAGAAAAGTTCTTTGTGTAGGACGGAAACCGGGCTGGCTGACTTGCTTGATTGCTATCCAAAAACATAACTATTTTGGTCCATTCCGGTTTAAGATAGTTCAGTAGAAAATTCAAAACCCGAAACTAGAACGAATCCCAACTATGTATTTGAACAAAGGAAACGAACCTAGGTGAGGAATCCACGAGGTTAATAATAAATTCTATTCTGTTTAATTTCCTGTGACTGCTGATGGAAACTGCTTCTTATTAAGCTGAGAACGAATTCCTGGCGAAATACGAATGCATTTGATGCAAATAATTATCGCGGGAAATGCCTTTCAGTTGCTCTTAATATCAAAGAATTCACACTCACGGAAAGAATATACGTACATATTATGTAAACGACGCTAATGAATGAAGAAGTACGGTAGCTTATATAGTACTCAAAAAAAAAACGAATATCTTGAGGGTGACTTGACTACCGAGAAGACGAGTAATAGGGAAGTATGGAAGAAAAGACATGTTGCGCCTTAATTAATTAGGATAACGGCAGGAAAATGTTGGTGATCTTAATATCTTTTATTTCTCTTAAAGTCTATCTAATTTCAAACAGAACCACAAAAATGCTTCTTACTATAAATGAAATGAAATGAAATGAAATATAAATGTATACTCTCGAGTCAGTATAATAAATATGATACGGTTATAATTAATAGGAAAGAAGATATCTTGGGTAATGTTTCTGGCAGGCTTAGAAAGGAAAACTGACGTAGCTAAGCATGTAACTTTTGAGACATGTTTTTGGTTGATATTCAATTAAGTAGCTACTAATTTGGTACTACTCTTTATAAATTTTGTGACTGTAAAAAAAATTCAATGTTTATATAATAAATCAAAAAGCCCAATATTAGAATGGCTTTGTTAAAAACTGTTTTATTATGTTTGCAAAACTAAACATTTCCGGCATTTGAATTTGGCAATGGCAAGCAATTTCAATGTATTGAATGAGTGATAGGCTATGATTTGCTGTTACATAAAATATTTGATTTTTGATTGTAACGTTTGACGCTGTGACGTAGTTACGACATTGTTTTTTTTTCAAATAAAATGCGATGGGTTCCATTGCAAAAACCATTTAATTATACGGTAAGTGGTAAATTCTTTGACAGCAGCATTCCATAATGAAATTTTGAAGACACGTAATTAACCATTTATTGGGGGAAAAAATCAAATCAAATCATTTATTCCTATGCAAACATTTGCCACGTAGGTACATAAATAGATGAAAGACTGGGGAAATGAAGCTGATTTAAACAAAAGTTAAATAATTTCGATTTCCTGGCTTCCCAATTCCCGTATGTAGGTATAAACGATCATAATCGCAATCTCACCTCACCAACAATCAGTATCAATAACTTGTCAAAAATGTAGTTGGTTAGAGGTATTTTGACAGATTGATACTGAGATTATAATGCTCATAAAATAACGTTTTTTTAAAGGATTTATAAAAAAAGATCATGAAAATAGTTCAGGGGGAAACTATGTTCATGAATCCTATTTTTTTTAATCCATTATCTTGGACAGGCAAACAGAAAACCGATTGATTGTATTATCCGTTTTTATATCCTAACATAATATATTATGATAGAGCTCTAAAAGGATTTAAATGAAAAACCTAAAAATCGGCTACGGGAACATTGATTTTGTTGGGCCCCGTCGCCTTTGTTATTGACATGAATAAAGCGAAAAAGTAACGCGAAAAAGTAACAGACAGACACCCACAGACAGAGTTACTTTCGCATGTATAATATTAGTATCTATAGATATAACTTTTCGATTCGATAACCTTTTATTCAATTCAATTTGTTTATTTATCATAACAGAAATTGTGGTACATGGTAATTTACAGGGTTGACAAATGGAGTGTACTAAAACTACAATTGAAATAGTGGTGAGGTGCTGCATTCCCAGCTAGGTTATAGAATAACCTGTATAAGGGAGACTTACAGAGATACAGCAGACAAAATATATGGGTACGTACAAAGTGCTGCGAGCGCAGTGACCAAGATGTTATACGAAGTAGGTTTTGGTTAAAATGTTCGTAATTTTTCGCACAATATGAAAAAAAAAACTGAACAGCACTATACTTGCTTATAATATTGTAATATTGCTTTTTTTTTTCTCTTTACGCTGATGTAAGAAACTCATTTTTTGTCTGTGGTGGACATATTGGCGTTTGATATTTATCAACTCAATATAGAGACAAGATAAATGATCTACATGCATATTCTTAGTTAGTTAATTGATTCAGGTGTGACTTGGCGGAAATCCATTATAAAATACAATAGATTCCGCTTAACTATTCATAAAGAGTCATAAAAAACTCTGTAAGAAATACACCTCTTAATCTTACAGCATTTTATATGTGTAAAAATAAACATAAAACAAAAAAAAAATACATAAAAAAAAATAAAAAAAAAAAAAAAGACTCTTTAGCTTTATAGTTAAGCGGAATAAGTTACTAAATATATGTACGTCTATTGTATTTTGTGCATATTCTTACCCTAAAATTGTGTACTTTTAGAAGCTCGTAGTGACAACACAACAGTCTCATATATAGATTGATCTTAGATGGCAAGCAACGCTGCAAGGCAATAATTGGTTTCATCTCTAATAGTCAGTTCTAGATATCCTATCTCTTGAATCGTTGCAGGCCATCTGTGTTCTTAAAACTTCGTGACAGAAAATAATACATCAAAAGAGTTAGAGTAACATGGGTTTTGTTCAGAAAAAAACTGTTAAACTCAGATAGAACTTGTTTCCACAGCTTATGTACCCTAGATGTTGTGGTGGCCTAGTGGTTATATAAGGCCTCGCCTCTCATGCAAGAGGTTGTAGGTTCAAAATCAGGGCAAGTACCGTTGTAAGATAATTTGTGTGACTAACAATTATGGACTTTTGTCTGAATAAATAAATTAAATTAAATTAAATTGTCACTTTTTCAATTCAAATATATTTTCTTAGTTTATCTTTGGCGTTACTGATATTGGTCAAGGAAAACATTGTGAGGAAACCTGGACTTATCTATACTTATAATAAATCTGTAGAAGTGAAAATTCTGTACATTGAAAATATCAAAAAAATAAATGGCAGAGGGTGTTACTAGACCGACACCGAACCCAAAAATGTGATTAATTTTTTTTTTGTCTGTCTGTCTGTCTGTCTGTCTGTCTGTCTGTTTGTTCAGGTATCACGCAAAAACTATCGGTTCGATTGCGATGAAACTTGGTATAATTATTCTTTAGTATCCTGGGCACCACACTGGGTACTTTTTATCCCGGAAAAGTATCCTATCCTACGGTTGGGGGGTCTCAAAGTTTGTATGGAAGAATTTTAACGCGCTGTCCGATTAACTCGAAACTCAATATTTATACTTAAACCCAAAAATGAAGAATAACGTGTATCAGGATTTTTCGAAATTCAACCCCTAAGGGGGTAAAATAAGGGATGAAAGTTTGTATGAAAAATCTTATTCCTTGAGGTAATAAATATGAAACTTCGCACGAATAGTTATCTAAATAAATTATAAAGTATGTAGTTTTTGTTTTTCTAAATTACCCCCTAAAGGGGGATTGGGGGGTGTCAGTGTTTGTATGGAAGAATTTTAACGCGCTGTCCGATTAACTCGAAACTCAATATTTATACTTAAAACCCATGGGGATGTATGGGGTAATTTCAGACACTCACGCGGGCGAAGCCGCGGGCAGCAGCTAGTAGTTAATAAAAGTCCAAAATAGCCTACCCGTCTTGAGCAAGCATGGCGATCAATGTTCATGCCTTCTCTATATGAGAAGAGGCCTTTACCCTACAGTGGGACAATAATAGGCTAGAATTATTATGCACCCTAGATAGACAGTTCCACTATCAACCATCCTGACCAGACAGCGCGCAAGATAAGTCTGCGCGCGGCTGAAAATTCAAACCATTTATTTCAATTAAACCATTTACAGGCGCTTTTGAATTGTCAAGGAGTCGGTTAGTCCGAAATATGAAGCTCGTTGCCCATTCCAAAGCGTAGTAGGTACTTATGGAGAAGAACGGGCAGGAAATTTCACGGATTGTTACAATATATTGGTTACATAATTCATGTTGAAGTTATACTTGTGAGAACAATGTAGAAAGACGTGCACGTTAAAAGTGTCCGTAATAAAAAGATAAAAACAAAAAACAATTCAAAAATTAAAATAGGCAGCTAAGGAATGACCAGCCCCAACTGACGGCGTCCGTTTACGAACATGACGCATGGATTAGCACCACTCAACTCAATCATTTTGAAGGGAACTAAATGATCCAACACACGCGCCACCATCAGCTAGACATCTGAGTGAGCATGCCATACTCACACTGGATAAATGGTAGCTCTATGTAGTACTCACACATGTACTATACAATAACATAATAAAATGAAATTGAGTTTATACAATGCAAAGATGGTCTAACAATCTTCAGAAGCTCTAACAGTCTTTTCAAATGTAAATCAATTATGTGTGGTTGTGGAGTAGGACCAGCATTGATCCAAGCATTTTTATCAGTGATGTAATCCAAACTTATAATATGAATGAATGCATAGTATGCGTTTTATACCAGATTTTAATGTCGTCTCCTTCACTTAAAGCATCACAACTAATCGTATGCCGCCGTCATGTTGTATAAGTAAGGTCAAATTAAGTATAGAATTATTTAATTAAATAATATTAATCTATGATTAATTATAATAAGTTTACATAAAGATTTAATATTAAAAAAAAATCGTTTAAGCACGCCAATGCCACCAGTCCCGCGCACTCTATTTAATCATTCACCGTACCACTGAAACAAAAGAACATCAAAAAGAGAATGAAAATAAACCTAAACCTTTTTGGACTGGAATATGAAAAGAAAACGCCCCTATTTATCCAGTACGATATTCACAATATTATCTATCAAAGAGAAAAACTGCACAGGGAAATAACGATCACTAATATTAGTTTGCTATTTTTTACTCAGAATAATGAACCAGGTTTTCAAGTTAATTGATTCATAGCTTTTTAATTAGAACCTGGGAACGAAGTTGCGGTGGGTTTACGTTTAATTTAGTTCATATTTTATGGAAATTGGTATGAAAATAATAATAATGTGGTGTATTTTTCGTAATTGCACCTACCACTGTTTGTCTCTGCATCACCCAAAGGTTGACTGGTAGAAAATGCCTATGGAATTAAGTCCGCCTCTGTACATTTCTGTGCTTGAAGTATTAAATAAATAAATAATAAATAAATAAAATAAGATTAATTTCGTAGTTGTAGAAAAAATCGTTGTACCAATTTCGTATATAATATGTTGCCAATTTGAAAATAAGGAGTGTAAGAACATAATGAGTTACTTTTATGGTGTACATAATAAAGAGTATCTATTATATTCTATTCTAATGACTTCCCATTATTATACTATTTCTAGAATTTATCCTACTATTAATAGACGTTTTGAGAAGTAAACCTATACGTACTAGAAATAAGATACTCGCGAAGAGCACAGTCAGTCAACATCGCAATCGATTGACCCCTATCAAGCCACAGAGAATACTGGGTATCCAAAAAAATCAAAATTCGAATTAATTTTTTCCTCGACAAGGCACAAAAAGAATCGAACAGCCAGCATCCATATATTTCCCGAAATCTAATTATAAACATTTTAAGGTTTTACTGCAGGGAATAAAGGAAGAGCATTTCGGCGAAATATACTGGCCGTTTTAAAAGGCCATTAGCGAAGATTTAAAGAGTACCGCGGCTGCTTAGAGTCGCTTAACAATGAGCCAACGTAATGGCAAACAATGCAGGTCCACTTCATACAAAGGAGGTCCGTAAAGTGGGAAGTCATAATAATATGCAAGGATAAACCACCTGCATTATTATATTATTAACTGACGTATTTGGACTTAGCTTAAGAGGTAATAGTCCAGTGAAATATATTGTTTTGTTAAGATTTTAGCTTGTGATTTGATTATGGCACATTACTACATGTGTTCAGATTTTAGATTAAGGACATTTAAATTAGTTCTTGTTGCTCTATTACTAAAGTATCGAAATGATGATGATGAATCGACTTCGGATCGGCTGAAATGATGATGAATAATCAACTTGAGTAGGTACACAATCGATCATTTCATAGGCCAAGCCCGACAAGGGGAACCAGGGTTCCAAGTCGATTCCTACGATATATTTATTTTATCATTGATAAAAATAAATGATTCATTATCACATGAACGACCTCTACTCCCTAATATTTATATATTTCCTATTGAATTCCACATCGTTTCGGCATCTGTTTATCTATATATTTGAGGACCTAGGCACGCTCTTTTAGGAATAGGGTATTACACCCATTTTTGAAAAGTGTCTCAATTAGATTCTATAGTGCTAATGAACCACTAAATAATTCACAATTTTTTTATTCAATCGTTAAATGCCTATGCATTTATATTTTACATTTTCAAATTCCGCGCGTAATTTGACGAAAACGCTGGACGCAGTGGACGCCATATTGCTCTGTGGTTATGACGTCAGCTAGCTGTTTAAACAAATGCTGATGCAAACAAACAACGCTGATAGTTGACAGTTGACACTTCTAAGTTTACAAAACCGTATGACGAAATAACATGGCGATTATTATTTATTCGTGTTATAAACAGATTAAAAAAGCTGAAACCTTTGAATTGAATTTTAAAATTTTGTTTGCTATTTTATGAACTAAAGAATCTAATTGAGACACTTTTCAAAAATGGGTGAAATGCTCTATTCCGTAACGTTAGTTTTCTGACTGCTTTTTGCCTAAGGAATCTCAATAATATATTTTCAGATTTCTTGTCGAGTAAAATACCCTATTGAAATCACAGAAAGTTCAGATTAACACATATTAAAATAAAAAATTCCCCCTAAAACAGGTATAAAGTAATTTATATTTAAATTAAATCTTTAATAATTACCAGTCAAATAAAATATCATGAAAACCAAATAGGTATTTCAATCTTACTAAGACATAGAATTCAACCCAAAAAAATAAGAATCGAAGAAACCATATAAGAAAGTAATCATAAGAAGTATTTTGCATTCTCATTTTTCTTATGGAATCTATGAATTCATATTACGAGTAATCTTCTTTGAACCAAAGCCTACGTGAACCAAAAATATATGTAGGGAGGACAGGATAGGTAGGGGTATTTACAAATCAAGAGAGTTCTGCAAAGAGAAATCAGAAATATGTTGGTCGTTCACTAAATTAAATCTGAGCATTTTATGAATGTTAATAATAGTGGAAAGGTCGTGGTAAAACTAAAGATATTTTCCGAACCGTTACGTATATTGATTAAAACACGATTCGCAGCTAAATTAATAACGGAGATATTAAGATACTTAAGGGTTTTACTATTTAATGCTAGCTCAAAATAAGTAGGCATACCTCTCTCAAAAATAAAAAACCGGCCAAGTGTCGTAACGGACCACGCACAATGAAGGGTTCCGTAGCTGGGATGAATTTATTCCAAGAACAAACTTAACATTGTAGTTGGAAAACATGTTCTCCCATACAAAATGTATGGGAGAACATGTTTTTGCAAGTGCAAATGTAAGTTTGTCGGAAATTACTCATTAAATTGTAGAGCCTACTTAGCTGTGATAGTTTTTCTTTTAATTTCGTTATAAAATGTGAATTTTTCACATAGCCAGACAATATTTTTGAACGACCTTTCCCCACTTTACATGTAGGGGAGGTACCCTAAAAAATATATTTTATTTTACCACTTTGTCGGCGTAATTTATATGTATTCTCATGCCAAAATATAGATTTCTAGTACAAACAGTCTCTGAGCTAAGCCACGGACAGACAGACAGACGGACATGGTGAAACTATAAGGGTTCCTTGTTGACTACGGAACCCTAAAAACGTTTTGTCAATAAGCTACCTATACAAAGTTGAGAGGACATCTTATTATTCTGAACGTCCTCTTGACGAGCATAATCCTCTCAAATTGGATTCCTGGTTGACATGACAGCGAACATATCTATTCTCTTCAGACTATACACAGTGTATTGTCAGCACAACAATGGACATACTGTGACAATGTAAAATTTCATCTTGATAATAGAATTATGTTCTATATAAAGACGTCGAAAAGTTTCTGAACATATGAAACATTGTAGACTTCTGATGCCTGAGAGTACAAAGTATATCAAGAAAGAAAGAATAAGAACAAGAGAGTGTACTGAGAGCAAAATTAAAACAAATTATTTTTTTAATATACAAAATCACATAAAAATAAAGCGTAGGTAAAACAAAGATTGTCAAAACCCTTGACTAAGAATACTCGAGTACTATCGAGTCTTGTCGAGTATTGTCGATACTTATCGCCAATAGAAACACATCGTAATAACCCAAGCAAATTAATTTGTCAGTAAGTTCTAAAAGTGATAATAGCCATCGCAACACCATTGGCTCAGATCCAATTTGGGGCTTAGTTCGACGAAACTATTAATGAATCTAAAATTGCATTGCAATTGCGATCGCCCTTTCACCCAATCACGATCAAATTAAGCAAATTGATAGCAAAGGCTGTTGTGTACGAACCTTTTGTAGCTCCTCGTCGATGTACCAATTAATATCCGACGGTGGCAGAGAGAAATCCGACGTGCAGTTCAGGAACACTTGCTCCCCGGGCTTCAACACTTTCGGCGCTCCGATTATCACGGGATCCGCCTGTGGCATAGCTGAACACAAAATAGACTTGAATACATCGCCCAACTCAACATTTAGGTGTCATAACTTCGTTACAAACTTACACTAACCAAATACGGCGATCGCCAAGGGGAATCGACTATCACAAAGTCCTTTGCAATCGTAGACGGGATGCTGAACTTAATTAAAAGCTTTAAATTCGAATTGTCGAGTTACGTTATTGTTAGGCTGAGGCCATATTGATGTCGGCGGCTGGCGGTTTCTGCTGTTCAGATAATTGCACCGATAAAACTTGTGGTTTTAGTGCGTGGTACGGCTATTAACGAAAGCTCGAACTAGACGCTGTTAATGTCATCGATGTGCCCTCAGCCTGAAACGAGTTACTTTACGATGGCATAATGTGTATTAGACTTAATTTTTTTCTGTAATTTTGTGATTATCTTTTACATAGGTACATATTTTTTGGATTTTCTTTGTGTTCTAGATATATAATGTATGTGACTCACATTGCAAAGCTAATCAGATCCATTTCCCTTTGTATGTGAATAAAGTAGGTATGTGTAAGTGGTTGGGAGCTTGGGGACTGTCGAGTAAGCTACTTAGCGACAATGAACCAGTACAGTGTGTACTTGTAAATAAAATAAATCTCCTGACAAAAGGACTTAAGAGTATCAAGTGTGTCTAGTTTAGTAGGTACTTTAAAAATAATTGTATAGTGTGTAATATGGAAGGTTTTTTAATTTTTCAAAGACCATTAATAATGTTGCAGTGTTATTGTTTTTTACCCCTAAAAGCTTTTTATTTTTTGCGCTATATTTTTTATTCAGTAATGAACACTAATTAATTCACTTCAGAGTCTATCACAGAGGCTTATTTTAGAAACTTTCTGACGTACATAATTAGGCACAGTGACCGTACTTAGTTAGCCTATTTATAGCAGCAAAGTATAAAAATTAGGACAATAGAAAGTAGATGAGAAAATGGAAAACAATTTATCAGAGGGTATGAAAGAAAGGTCTCGGTTGGGATTTCATATGAAAGTTTCCTGAGGCATAACTGACAAAAATTGTATTATACATAACCTAATTTATATTTGTTTTAGGGTTCCGTAGCCAAATTACGAAAACGGAACCCTTATAATTTCGTCATGTCCGTCTATCCGGCTGTCCGTCTGTCTATCAGTCAGAAACACAAGGAAAGCTGGAAAATAAAAAGTAAAAACTGAATCCCAACATGTATTTGAACCAAACTTAGAACTTTTTGTTCTAAGTAAAATGGCTTCGCTTACAACAGTAAACTAATAAGGTAAACTAATAGTATCTTCGATTCTATTAAAGGCACGCCAAAATTAGCAGAGAATGTGCAAATTAGCGTTCCTGAGGCAAATTCAGTATTAGTTTGCTGAATTTCAAAGGTAGCTTTCATATCGTATTAATTTGAATAATCTAATTGAATTCAGAATACTGTAGTTAAATATGGTTGATAATTATCGCGCTCTTAACTCTCAGAGAGATGAGCAGAAAATATTATCCAGTTTTTTTTTTTTTTTTAACCACATCTGGGCAGCTCTTGGCCTAAATCTCACCTGATGGTAAGTGATGATCAGGCCGAAGGTGGAAGCGAGCTTCACCCGGAATCCTCAACCACAGAGGAACTGGCTATCTTACCTCTAACTGCCGGAACACACCAATGCTACTAACATTGTTGTTATGGCGACAGACTTAGATAAGATGGTGGTAGCTAGCCAGGCGGACTTTAAACAAGCCCTACCACCAACCAAACCGAGCAGAAAATTTTGCCCCAACTGGGAATCGAACCCGGGACCTCTGAGTCTGAGACAGGTGGTCTAACCACTAGACCACAGAGGCGGAGATACTTGCATTACTCGATCATTGTTCTATAGCTTGGAAAATCTTGCTTTATCTAGGAACTGAATTCAGACTTAACATTTTATTAACCATAACATGATCGTTGCTCCTTTAAAGTGGCAAATAATATAGGTTATATTGACATATAAAACATATTCATATAATGTTATTGGGCTTTCCTATTTGAAAATTTTGGCTGGAGGATTTATGCCTAGTTATTGGCCTCACTTTACATGAATTAAACAAAAAAAAAAAACATACATTCATATAACTTAATTATCCCATCTTACATTACATATATTTCTGACAACACTTTTACAAAATATATCTATACTTAATTACTGATCCCAAATAACTTTATACGGTATCAGATACTGTCTAATCTCTCGTACCAGGAGATAATAAAATAATGGGGTTATTCCGTGACCGTCTCGTTGATTTTACCGTAATGCCTTTTGGATGCTTTTGTACCAAAATATTTTAGGGTATTATTTTGGTAACTTTAATGTTTTTGTTGTTGGCCAATAGCTAATAGGCTGTCATATATTTTTTGAATAAGTTAGTTTATTGTTGAAGTTGGTTACGGTCTTTAAAAAAAAAAAATATGTATGATGTAGATTATTTTTCCCATAAAATCAAATCATGGCTTCTCTGACCACTTTGTTCTTACTCGCAGTTTCGCTTTTCGTCCAGTAATCCAAACTGCATAAAATACGTTTTAAGGCTTCCGCAGACAGGCGCGACGCTACTGCGCGACGCAACACTGGCTATACAATATTATGAAAACTTTACGGTAGAACAATAACTGGTGTCGCGTCGCGCTTTTCTGTTGGAGCCTTTACGATTTCAGTTCCTCTCAAGCACACTCACTAATAAGCACAGTTCAGTTTGCTTGCAAGAATCAGAACTCAGAGAACGCAGAATAAAGAAAAACAGACGTATCGTTACTTTGAAAGTTTCGTTTACAGAATGGAAACTTGTTTTTGGTTTCCCTTCAACATCCGTATTTTGTTTTTAAAAACAACAAGCCAGTGTAAATAAATCGTTCATCATCATTAGCGTAGGACCGTATAATATTTTTATTTGACAGTTAAATGGATGGAACTTGAATTATTTGGATGTTAAAATATATTTTTAGAGTTCTCTCAACTTGAAACAAAGGAAACCACTGTACATAAATATTTTATAAATTTTTATACTTTTTATACAATATTATTATTATTATTCATTTTTAAACAAAAATCTGTATAAAATAAGTAAATAAAAGTCGAATAAGTATAGCAGTCGTGGCCGGTTAAATTTTTCTTTCAAAAATGGATAGAATTCTATTTAATGTATACTAATAACAATAATAACATGGAAGGCTTTGTAGACGCTGATTGGGGCAGAAAATCCTATACTGGGTATTGTTATAAATTGTCAGATGTTGTGATATCATATGAGTGTAAAAAGCAGCAGACAGTGGCATTATCAAGTACAGAAAGGGCAAAACAGAAGTACATGGCAATATCAGAAGCCTGTAAGGAAGCCATCTATTTGAAGAACTTGTTGTCAGAAATAAGAAAACATCAAAATATAGAACGTTAATAATTTTCTTATGCACACATCATATTTCAACGTTAAAATATAAATTATTAATCTTTTCACTTTTAAAGAGCTATTTCTATTTTAAAACACCATTACCGATCTTCATTTTCCTTGGACTTTTACTAAAGACAACTTTCACGAAGAAATAACTCTCCTACTTTCAAAAAAGGTTTAAATTACATTCTTAGACAGAAAATGCACCAAGCAGTCAGATGACGTCACTCGTCCTTAATTAGCATAGCGTACTCTAGGCACGTTTGATTGACTATCGCAGTCTATAGCCACAGTATCGGCTTACAGAGCTTTGCAACCTGGATACCTAATGCGTTGTTTGTCTAAAGGAGATCGTATAACATGGTTGTGCCTGTTCTGAGAGCCTGCACAAGGAATACTGATCGTATTACCTTTGGTTTTTGTAAGCCTGACTTGAAGGCCCGTATTACAGAACCTCACACAGGACTCATTGCTTAAAACTAGTGTTATCCAATCAAAAGGCTTTGTGGTTCTGTAATACGGGCCTATATGTTTGATCAGTAACTAAGCTGTCAAATCTGTCAATGCTGGCAAACAGTCAGTCAAATGATTTGACAATAGGTTCCAATTACTATGTATAGTTTCAGAAACCAGGGTTTTGGGCCGGAAAGGACAGTTTATTAAGTTATTCATTACGCTTTCCCGTTGATTTCTTAATTTATAAAGTAAGTTATAAAGAGCTACAGGGCGGTCTTCATTCGCAACAACGCAACTTAGTTTGAACTTACAGGTATCAATACAGCTACAATCAACGATAATTGATTAATTAACTAAACTACACTGGTTTTCCCCTAAAGCTTTCCAAAGTATGATTCACACTTAACGGAAGGCGTGGGCACATCGAAAACTGACAAAAACGTAGGAAGAGCACACCGTCATCGGATAATTCATGCGCATCCATTACCGGAACACATTCTCGCTCACTTAAGCGGATTCTCTCGGTCAATAATTATGGCTCATATTTACATATCCTATAAACGTCTGACTCTTTTAATTGTCATGCGAATATGGACCTTAATAAACATACGTGTAGATGTCAAGTTCCTCTACGCTCCGATGTTCTCTGTCAGGTGTGAATCGTTCAATACAAATCTAATCTCACCAACAACAGTCATATGTTTCGTCTTCCTTGCTATCTGGAACCTCGGGCCTTCGGTAGACACTTCGCAGGTGTAAGCAGCTCTCGTCGAGATGGGGGGAGGCATGACTCTGACCACGCAGTAGTCTGGCTGGCATTCCCCACCTTGCACCATCACGTCTGATATGTTGAAGAGACGGATTGAAGGCTGTGGAGAAGGAGATAATGTCATTCATTTGTTTCTTGGTGATATTTCGCATCATCGCGTGTAGAAAGAAATGTAGGCATGTGAGAGTTTACAGGCAAGACCCTGATTTCTTAAGAAATCATGCAGATAACGTGACTTTGTACCGACGCGCGACGCTTTAGATGGTCTAATTATGGTGAATTCCTGTTTAATTAATTTAAATACTGTGTCTTAAATTAATTAAACTATAACTAAAATTAGTCCTTAACATTACTATTAACAAGTTTATGACTCTTCTTGTAATCAGAATAACAAAACAATACAAATGTATGTAGGTATATTAGGTACTTTGTTAAACACACGACTTCAAAATTTTTGCAAAACCTTTTCTATTTTCGATAGCACAGATTACACGGTAGTATTTAAAAAAAAGATTACCTAACAGTGTCCTATTTTGACTATTCAAAAGCTTTATCTATACATAGCATGTTTCTACTTCTATTTTCTATTGAATCGGCTTCCATTTTCGCCGAAAACAGATTGTATCGATAACTGGAACATCTGGTGATAACAACGCATTTCATATTGAATGTAGCACTATTGTTTTCATGTTGAATGTACAATGTTACAACGAATACCTTCTTGAAACATAATGATGTCGATTAGAAATGAGAGTTCTAAGTAAAATGTTTGTATAGAAAATGGTGTTACTTTAATAAGCTTTTAATGCTGGTACTAAAAAGTTTTTGAAGAGATTTTTCTACTTATTATAACCTACTCAACATTAGTTTATTTAAATATCAACGTTCGATCCACTGTTTTAAAACAGCTTGTCTTTCGAAAAAGGCCTCCTAGAAGTACCACTAATGTGTATATTAAAGCAATTTGTTTGTGTAAATTAGCATAGAAATATTTTCAAAATTGACAACCCTGTGTACGAGGTACCTGAATACAGTCGAACCACTAAAGCTTTACCAGTTGCGGCAAAACTACAGAGCATAAAGCAAGTACCACCGAAATCGTCGGAACCAGACATGCGTGTACGTAGGTAAGTAACCCTTGTAGGTAACTACATACCTCCAGCTAACAACGTAGGTACATCTTGACTAAATTCTGTAACTAGTTTAAGTTGCCAACTTTAGACATGTTTATGATCGGTAATGAACTTCGATATATTGAGTTCATCGTTTGAAAACAGTCTAGTCTATTACTATGTATTGTACTAGCTTTAACCCGCGAAACACGTATTTTTTTTAGGTATTTAATTCATATTCTCTATTGGCTTTAGGTCATGACCTATCCGGATATCAAAATATATTTGGCCAAGGTCTTAAAATGGGAAAGCGTGAAAATTTAGTCGCTGTTACAAAATATAAATAGATAAGGCTGGTGAAATAAACGTTTGCTTGTATTTACCTATAATTTTGTTGTCTATAACGTCTAACGGCATCTCATCTGCGTGCCTGCTAACACGACCAGTAAAAAAATCGTTTTCGTTTATGTTACTCAGGTAAAAAGTCACCGTCACCATATTTAACCACTGGACATTATTTAGACTGACAGACAACGAAGCGCGACGGCTAGACATTGGTAGCTTACTCTTACTAATTAGGAGGAAACACGTCGATTCCCGAGGCGCATAACTTAAATGGTAGTACTGTAGTAAAGTAGGTATCATTTGGGTCATTACATTTACCGTCATAATATAAATTCTCTACAGTAAAATAAGAAATACCTTTCAAAGTTACTGTTTACTTTGCAAGGGACATGCGCGAGTTTAAGATTGCCGTGGGAAATCAAAATACGTTTAGTATCTTCTGGGGATAAATAAACGACTGGTATGGAATAATAAAACGTATTTTACGGCACAGTAAACAGCTTTTATATATTTTTTTCCGGATAAACTGTGGAAATAAAGTGTCTTACTTTGTATTAGTTCAAATACATACGCCGAAAAGAAATTTATCTTTGTTTTCTTTTCTTTTTTATTGATATGATATCCAATTTTAATTTAATATCTACTGTTTTCTGATTGTGTGCTACGTGCTCGATGCAAATTCTGTCTTCGAGTTAGTATGCATCTTGTTTTGTCGGCATAATTCAACCCGAGCTTCCGATAATTTTGTCTCACTATTCTTCCACGATCTATCCGATATCCATTTGCATCAAGACTGCACCAATAATAATGAAGTTTCCTCACTGTTATGCTAATGTCATAATGAAGCACGGTCCGGCGACAATAACATTTTCTAGCAATAACAAATATTACGTTATTGAGGATCTCGTGGCTAAGTAATAACAGCCGCACGGGTCGATCCATCAGGTTAAGCTGCGCTTGCCGGGGTTGGTCCGTGGATGGGTGACCATCTTTAGATACCGAGACTCCTCCGTGCTTCGGAAAGCACGTTAAGCCGTTGGTCCCGGCTGTCATTCGTGGATCTTTGACAGTCGTTACGAGTCGTCAGGAGCCCGAAAGTCTGACAACCAGTCTTACCAAGGGGTATCTTATTACCCAGTTACTGGGTTGTGGAGGTCAGATAGGCAGTCGCTCTATGTAAAATACTGGTATTCAGCTGCATTCGGTTAGACTGGAAGCCGACCCCAACATGATTGGGAAAAAGGCTAGGCAGAATGAATGACGTTAAATATATAAACTCATTAAAAATACGTAAAGTAAATAACATGGAAAAGGTAAACAAAAATTCTGGTAACTTAAACTGCTGGAATAAGCAATTTCAGTGTTCCAATTAACTGTGGTCATTATTAGCAAATTTCACATGAAATGACAAATTAAATTCATAAGCTATTTGTAATCGGTATTGAACAAATAAATAAAAAACCAGTTGTTCGTTGGAAAGGTAATTGGCTAAAAATAAAGTTATAATGATATTGATCAACTAAGTTGACCAAAAAATAGTTGAACCAAAGAGCATAAAATGTTCGGTAATACAAACTATGTCCTACTGCTCAACTGCTCAACTAGTTGAGCAATCTAGTGGAGCAGTGGGGAAGAAGTGATATTTACATGTGTTATCGCGGAATAAAGTTATGCACTGTCGTATCGTGAGCATATGCAATTGTTGTTGTGATATTCTTTGATGATTATTCTATGACATCTATGTGATTTTTTAAAGTTATAATGACTATAATATTGTCCTTGATAATAAATACATGGGACAATGAATCTAGCGTTAATTACACAATAACATTCATGAATTTAATACTACCAAAACATCGTATAATCCTTCACAACATTACAATTTAAATTATGAATACACCACGAGCACGCAAAATGAAAATCGTTAACAAAACTACAGCCACCATTTTATACAAAGAAAGAAAACATTCGTAAAAAGTAAACGAGCACCACCATCCCGCAAAAACGGAACGTAACTTTAAAACAAAACTATGTCCTTTACGAAACGAGACAGAAACAAAAAACAAACGCACCTGCTGTGTGGGATTATATCTGAATATCTCGTTAGTGTCCCGGTACCACTTGACAGAATGGAGCTTCTGTTCATCCATCTTGAAGTGGCAGCTGAGCTCGGCAGCCCGCCGGGGGTCCGCGTACAGCGGCACCTTTAGCTGCGATATGTCGTGTGCTGATGTTATTGCTGTGGAAGAAAGAGAAGGGAGATTAACTCTTGTCCTGCTAAATACAATCGACTTTCGATTGTTAGGTCGGCCGTCGCAGAAACCGTCGTTGTAGCTTTGTCACAGCACTATGCCACACGATGGCCAAAGGTTTCCAAAGGTTGGTTTTTAAACTTTTATAACTTTCCTACATAAATAAGTATCATTTATTTTTCTCCGGGTTTGGGAATGATTTAAAATTTAAATGATTTAAATCTTAAATGATTAATTACCTACGTCGTTAAATATGTCTGACTGCAAGGAAATGCCTCTTTTCATTCAGAGGAGGAACAAGCTCAATCACTCTACCTACTTTTACTCAGCGTAGGTTGGCAGTATTGGGTGAATGAAAGTTTACCTTTGCCGTCCCGGCCTATCGACATTAATGGCTGCGACAGGTTTGAAATTCAAACGTTGAACCAAATGCCTCCTCGTTTTTTGGTACGTGGTAAAAAATCAGAAACCGTCAAATGTTCGGATAGCGTTGCAAACGAAACAAAAACGATTTTCAGCACTCAGGCTCAGAAATAAAGTTATAAACTTATAAACTTTTAAAAGTTTTGTTGTTGTAAAATAGTTATGAAGGTTTTGGTTACCCACGATTATTATTACTTTAATAATTATAAACTTTTAATGATTACTTGATACAATCAAACTGCCTAGCTTTTTCCCAAATATGTTGGGGTCGGCATCCAGTCTAACCAGATGCAGCTGAATACCAGTATTTTACATGGAGCGACTGCCTATGTCTGACCTCCACACCCAGTTACTAGGTCACACGATACCCCTTGGTAAGACTGTTTGTCAGACTTTCGGGCTTCTGACGACCCGTAACGACTGTCAAAGATCCAAGAATGACAGCAGGATCCAACCGCTTAACGTGCTTTCCGAGGTACGGACGGGTCTCGGTATGTTAAGATGGTCACCCATCTACGGACGGACCGCGGCAAGCATAGCTTAACTTGATCGGTTGACCCGTGCAGCTTACTTAGTCACGAGCGCCTAATGGTTACTTGATACATAGTTATTAAAACCGTAATTTAACTTAATGGAATTATATTCGTTTTTCATGGCTCCCTTTGCGCACAGTGCTTTCTCTTGATACATCATTTTGTAGGTATTTTGTTAAATACCAGGTACTTTTTGACAAGCTCACACCGTCCTCGCATATCTATTATCACTGTTATTTGAAAACATTGTAAAAGCAAATTAAAACCTTGGAGTTTCTTACTAGCTCTTTTCTATTGGAAACTACCAATTGGAACCGTGCACCTAGCTCCTGACATTTAAGTGCCCATGTTGGTTGATGTGATATAAAATGTTTTTAACTTTTTGAACGTATATTCGGGTTCAACGCTTTTTTATGGATCTCGTGTCGTCAATTACAATGACACATGACTGACATCCATACGATCCAAAAATATCAAATTTTAAACAATTCTTGTGTTCACGTAGCGGTATAGAATATCACAAATACTTATATGTCGACACTAATTATCTCTACACAATGTCTCGTTACCATAATAATGTCTCGCTTCTCACGTTTTAGTCTTATAATTTACTCATAAATTGCCTAAATATTTCTTCTTTGTAAAAACCTTCCAAACGTCAAAGCGAAGAAATAGCACAAAATTAATTTCGACTTCTGACATAACAAAAAGCGTACCTAACCTTTGGCGACGAAAATTAACATAAAATTTAATAATATGTAACCCATATTTTAACTGACACTACACGTGCTGTAGCACATGTGAATTATCTCCGCAACGTTTAATGATAAATGAGCGAACATGTTTTGTTTTAAGTTCCAGTAGCGCTGTGAGGGTTTCTGTTTATTCTTAAAGTTTTAATGAAACAACCTGAGGGCCAAGACAAAGTGACATTCCATCAGCGATAACGATAATGGAAACGTAAAAAATAACTGCATACTGACATAACCGCTAAATCGGTTCTTTAGATTATGCTCATATTGCAAATACGAAATCGTTCGTATTCTGCTTTGTGCAACTATGGTTGCAAGCGACAATATTATTCATTATATTATAGTCTCTATTACAAACGTATAGAGTCCTTTTTATTTTTTATTTAAACCAAAAAATTAAAGGCTCTTAATAAACTAGTGCGCCTCACCATCGACGATTGCATCACTGCTTACCATCAGGTGGGATCGCAGTCAAGCGCTAGTTTATAACCATTAAAAAAAAAAAAAAAAAAAATTAATAATAATTTATTTAATGCAAACGCACGGTTCGCAGTGCATCTGCACTGGCAAAGTAAGCTACCATTTTTTTTTTGTAAACAATCGAGCGGATAAGCTGCTAAAAAGCTTTTTTATCATGTTTGAAATGTGGCGGCATCTACAACGCAACATGCGAACTACGCATCAAAGACCTGACGTCTCACAAATCCTGCATCCCGCAATTAGAATTTACCGCGTGATCATCATATGTAAGACTATCAGACATCAATCGTTAGGCAGTTGCCCGCCAGACACAACACCGGTCTGGTCGGAGGATCCTCCCCTTTCTATAGAGGATAAGTGAACTTTACACCCTGTTCCTCATACCCGTAAAGAAGTCCTTCTGTTGTAGAAATACGAAACGCTTTGAAAGCAATTGCCACTTTTCTAGACCCTCTGAACTAGTGACCAGAGTGTGAGTGGGTGAGTGTGCTTGCTTTGCACGGAAGCAATCTACAAATGGGGGGAACTGACAAAACATCGAGATTTTTGTGCTATTGGTAAGGTAAATATTAATGTGTAATACTCATAAACCTTTCGGAATTATTTCTCTAAATGACGTTGAAAACCGCATTTATTATCGTTAAGTCGCCAGTTACCGATAATAATAAATTGTACCAGATACCACTGTTTATTTCCATATATCAAGTTTTTTCACCTTCTTTTGCATTTACTCCGTATTGAACTTAATATTGTTCATCGCAGTGACATGCACGATGAACATTTATTTCAACAAATTACGCTTATGTACATACCTACGAAGACAACAATTTTTTTTAGGACTTTTTTTGTCTCGTACCAGAACTCCTTCTGTGTAACATAAGAAAGGCAATCAAGTATTATTAGTACGAAAATTAAAACAAACTGATCCAACATTTATTTCAATCCAATGACTTTATTGTATTCGTGTAAAAGTGTATATTAAAATAATATGATGATGTAAATGAAAATGAGGACTGGGATTAAATAATGTAAAGTCAGCTGATACGAGCGTGATAATTTATTTACTCACACGGTTAATTCGTAGAAATGGCGACGATTACGTGCTACGACGTAGGCGGTGCTACGGCGTAGATGCGCTACGGCGTTAATATTGTGGAACACATTAATTAACATGAAAGGTAAATGCTTTTTAGGGATCCGTACCTCAAAAGGTAAAAATATACCCTTATACGATCGTCGTTGTCCATCCGTCTGTCTGTCAAGACCATCTTCAGGGAGGTATCAAGGTGAAATTAATATCGAATACGGTAGGTGTACGGTTCCTTGGAGCTCTACAAAACCAAGCTTCTAAATCAACGCAATAAAAAATATCACCATTTATGTGACATATTTTGATTCTCGCAAATAAAAAAAAACGTATAGGGTACTTTCCTAAGACCTAAACTCATGAAATTTGGCCAGAGACATGGTCTCATAGCACAAGTAAAGGAAAAAATTCGAAAATCGTTAATAAGTAGTCGTAAACGTAATCAATGAAACGGAGAATATTTTTTCAAGTACAAAATTAAGTTTGTTCTTGGGATAAATTCATCCCTACCACCGAATCCTTCATTGTGCGTAGACTGACACGCACTTGGCCTGTTTTTTATATATTTTGTTACAAGAATTTTTAACTTCATTAATTACGAAACAAAAGGCTGTTTTTGCTGCCTTTAATATTAAAATGATTAATTTTATAAATTGCACGTGCCATTACATTGTACGCACATATTTTTTAATTAACTAGATGGATTATAATGCTTTTCTGCAATGTTTAATGCTCGGTTTAGTTGCGAGTTATTATAATGTACACATTATTCGCCCGTAGTCATCCAGTTCTTTGTTGTCACTAGAAAACCTTGTTTTCAATGCAAATTCACTTTCACGGTCAAAATAAAAAAGTATCTCTTTTTGCTTTAGTCTTATGTAGATATTCTACGTTCTTTTTAATTGTAACTTATTATCTTTTAAAACTTTAGATTTTTCTCGGTACCTAAAGAAAACTAAAGAACTATTCCATACCAAACTATATTTTTTTAATCCATCTAAAACATTAAAATAAAATACTGTGAATTGTTTACAAAATGTTCGTGAGGCAAACATGGTAAACCCAAGGGCAAATGTTTGAGAGACCGTCCGTCCTTGTAAACATGAAGTCCGTGTAATTTGTTTGAAAGCCGACGCCAGAAAGTTGGAGCTCTTTTAAAAATGTTATTTCAACCTTTCAAAAGTGCTGTAAAAAGAGATATTCGACTATTTCCAATACCATCTCAACGGACTTCCAAAGAACAAGACAGAAGACAGAACACAGAAGTTGATTAAAATATGATTCGCGATCGTAACAAATATGGCTTTACAGAATTATAATCATTACAATCAGCAATACAACTCCTTAAGTTAGAATAACCCTCAAATGTCTTGATTTCATGAAATAGTCATTCAATAGGATTATATGAACTTAGAGAGTTGAATTGATGATTTTTATGACTATAATTCTATAGATAAATATCTGATACGGGTGCGAATTATATTTAGATCAACATACAACTTGACACTGACCTGCAAATTTAAAAAAACGTAAGAAAAGTTGAATTTCGTGGGCTACCTTGGAGCATCTACCTTAAAGAAACCAAGTTGCCTTTAAATTGTCTACCGATACAACCATAGACATTCATTTTGGTATATGACATCACTTTTGATACAAGTTTGTGGTAGGTCCTCTACCAGACTCTCATTTATCAAATTAAGCTTTCTAAATCCATCGCGGGAAGATGGAAGTCGTGTGCATGCAATTTATCCTAAACTTAGTGGTTAGTCTACCACTAAGTTTTCCTAATGGACATGGTAAGATTTATGATATCTATGGATTTATGAGTCGGTGCCAGAACTCAATATGTTATAAACTAATTATTACGACTGTAATCTAGAACATTTTTGAACTCAAACTCAAACTCAAACTTAAACTCAAAATGCTTTGAGTTTGAGTTTGAACATTTAAAAAAATATATATATCATGTATGGTGTGTGTATATGATGAGCGCTCCCTGAAAGAAAAATTGACCATTTACATATTTTATTTTCTGTATTGAGCTTATAGAACTGGAGGCCAAAAGTTTACTAATTTACAAACGTTACAATGGGCTCGCCATTGTGAGTTTTTGACAGATTTTGTGTGAACAATCTGACAAAAACTTACAATGGTCCCTGAATGAAGAAAATCTCCAACGGACACATTGCCATACTAAATTAATTAACCCGTAAAATGCATAGCACCTCATTATACCCATAAATCCAAACTTCACACAAGTAAGTACGTCTGCTCTGACTTAGTTGCCTTAAGAGGCTAAACTTGAACGGCACTTACGGTGGTGTATTGAAGCAGTTTACTCCAAGAGCATGTACTTGCAACTGCAAGTAGATTACAGCTTGTGGTTATCGCAGGCTCTGTGATATACTTGTGTGAACACCGCTTTAGAAACACATTTTGCATATGGAGGCTATAAACATAAGAGGCTTGCTAGAAACATAGAATATTCATTGGTGCATGGAAGCTTTGTTTAAACTCCTGAATAGTATGATACGCAAAGTTCGATTCTATTGAAAATGTGTAAACCAGTATTTCGACTGTGGATGAAAAAGAAAATAACACTATATGGCATAATATGCGGCTAAAAACGAAGCTTTGTCGTTTACGGGGTAAAAAGCGCAACGCTAAGCCTGTTCGGGTTTTATAGGAGGCCAGCAAATCTCCATCCATCTAGTGCGCCTGCTTGATAGGCCTAAATCATTAGTTTTACATAAAAAGATACACTACACCCTTGCTATACGAATACTTCGCTTTAAAAGAGGAAAATTACTGCTTAAAAGTATTAATACCTAAAATAGATCGATCGCATGAAACCTAAACTCAACATCATGTACTATAATATTGTTACGTATTGTGTCCTTTTTTCATTTTATACGAAAAAGAGTCCTCTAAACTTTATCAACATCTGCTGTAAATTGAATTGGACTACGGCCTACAGATGGGTGAAAGACGAAGCCGAAAAAACGTAATTCTATAAAGTCAGCATGTCGAGATTGCGTCCATTGCCCTTTGCGTTTTTTCTGCTAACGTAGTAAAAAGCTTGACCCGTGTTAGGATACGATACAACTTTATGTGAAGGGTAAGTACACTACTCGGTTGGGAGCGACCGCAAACTTTTAGTCCCTTCTAATCAAACATGGGGAATGGTGAAAATGAACGAGTGTCATGTCGAAAAAGCACAAAAATTAATAAGAATAACGATGTTGGAAGGCAAGCCATGAATTAGAAAATGGGAATATCATTCCATGATAACCATGAATCCAGCCTATTATTGTCCCACTTCAGGGCAAGGGCTCTTCTCAAACTGAAAAAGCATAAAATACCTATTTTCATAAAATTACTGGAACCTTTATTGAAGTATACATAATATGCATACATACATCGAGACCCAATGAAAACTTGCAATGGTTAGACACCATGACAGGGATCGTAGTAAAGTAAAAATAATTATATATATAAGGTGCTATAAAAATATCTGCCACGGCTGCAATGGGAGATAGTATTGTGTTTATAGATTACAATAGTAAAGATAAATTATTGATCATGTGTCATATTTTTTTTCATACAAAAAATTGTACGTATAAATTTGCAAGTGACGAACTAGTCAGCTGATTTCAGTTTTCATTCACAGAACAGATGGAAAGAGATAGCAGTTGTTTTCATTGACGAAGTGCACTTCGCGCGTAATTTGTGAACCACGTTATGCAGAGTAGAGTCAATGTTTATTTAACTACTTTATTTTCTCAAATTGATTTAAGAGGGTTTACGTCGTACGGCATTTCATACAAACTTTCAAGGCCTTATTTTTCGAAATGACTGAACCGATTTTAATGAAACTACATACGCATATGCAGGATACAAAGGTCTAAAAACTTAGTTAAGAACATTTTCGAAAAATAGTGTTCCAGACAAATTAGACCAATTTAAAATTTTCCATAGAAACAGAGATTTTCAGTTATCTGTTTTTAAATAAGACATTTCGAAAATATTTTTTTCTTCACTATTGTTATCTTTAAACACAATACTACCTCTCATTAAAGCCGTGGCAGATATTTTTATAGCACCTTATATATAATTATTATGTAAAGTTTGTGTCTTTGTTACAAATTAACTAATATCTCACATTTTCCGTATAGTCAAATCACAACTGCCATTCTTTCATAGTTGCGTGAAATGGCAAATTCAACGGCAAATTCACATCCTGAATATAGTGTGTCAATTTAAGAAACAATTATTTTCCATGACCGTAAAAGGAGGTTTGCTTTTCTTCAATACTGCCAGGAAAATAAATGGAGGCAATAATGTAACCTTTCTAACGCTGTCGATTACGACGTAAGCTTAAAGATATTCTGTTGATGAAGCCTCCCAGCGTTAAGCATGACGACCTTGGTTAATGTAGCGTATGTTATTAAGTAAAGCGCTTTACATCGATTTATGTAAGCGATTTTTAGTATGTATACGTGTCGTAAAGTATCAAAAATGAGTTTGATGTTCTCGCAAAAATTACGTTGAACAACATTTAAAATAAATTCTCTAGTGAAATTCTTATTAGATTGTCGGATCGAATATTGAGTTTTCTTTGAACTTTAAGTGGATTTAAATAAATTTATTTATCAAAGTAAATGTTTAAGGTGAAAATATTACTAACTAAAATGTCATTATGTACTGTAAATTATAGATTTTTAATATTATTGGTTTTGCCAATAGGAAAGTTGTCAAAGAGAAAAGACGGACATGACTGCGACTACCTACTCTATTTACTAACAAAAATATTTTGAAATACCTACTAGGTATCTGACAATAAGTAAGTAATATCAGTTTCACTTGTAATTAATTTCATTAGTTAATATCTTTTACAATTTCGTTTTGTTCACAGAATTTTATTGTTCATTCAAGCCATATCTTCATTCAATTTTCTAAGAACAACAAGTTACAAACAGACCAATTTAATCAGTTACACTCGCAAATAAAAACATTTTTTCTTATTAATTGCTTCTTTGATATTAATTGCCTTTGATCTCTAATGAGTTTTAGAATAACTAATAGATAAACGTAAAGAAACATTCAAGTATTATACGTTTTAACGATATAACTACACACGCCTCAAGGAAAATTCCATTAAAAAAAAAATACACATAATGTATTATAATTTAAATTCGTTTACCGTTTATGTCTGTGTGACCACGTTGTTCTTCTTAACTGCGCAACGGATTTTGATAGGGGTTTCACCACAGAACAGAAAAAAACAATGTTTTACCATCGTTTAGAGAATTTATCCGGAAGGTATAAACGTACGTATACGTTAATAAACTTAGGTTTACTAAAGAAATCTCGACGTTTTGTCTAATCACAAAAACCGTGCGGAGCAGGGACGGGTCGCTAGTTATAGTTATAAACAAAAGACCATTTCAATCATTCATTCTGCCTAGTCTTTTCCCAATCATGTTGGTGTCGGCTTCCAGTCTAACCGGATGCAGCTGAATACAATTTTTTTATATGGAGCGACTACCTATCTGAACTCCACAACCCAGTAACTGGGTAATAAAAAACCAATCCAACCAAGGCCATTTAAATGCCATCCAAAATTAAACTTAGAATCTATCAACAGTTACTTTACTTAGCGTAGAATTTTCGAGTGGATCCGAAAAGTATTCAAATCTTGTGAAAATCTTACTTCTAGCATAATGATTTCCTTAAAGTTTTACGGGTTTATTTTGTCTAATATAAGTCCTAAAATGTTGTTATCTGTGTTGAAAAGATTTAACAGAACTTCTAATAACGTTATTGATAATTATCAGACAAAAGATTTCTGATTTCACTTCTATACTAATTACGAGTATGAGTAACTAGTAATATCATCCGTAAAATGTAAATGTTAAAAATCACCATGTTTAAAAAAAATCTTCTGTTTTAATTACTACTTTGTAAGCCAAATAAATTAAAATATTTTGAAATTCGTAAACTAGTCATAGTTAATGTTTAGACAGGTCTGGCAAAGTTACATAAAATTATGCTAACATACGTTTCTGAAAATCCCGGTGAACATAAATAACAACTAAATGTAGTGAATGTAGTCAAACTATAGGATGTAAAGTTTAAATAAACATTTAATAATCCGTTAAGCTACATAATGTAGTTACATTACAGTAAGCTGGATTTGACTAAATTAAAATAATAATTTGTTTCAGAATATAAATCTTTTATATATTATACCTTCATGCCTTTGTATGTATTAACGTATATTTTCTTGGGTAAGTAGGTAATATAACCGATCCTATACCAGATCAAAACGTTTGATTCTACGAAAATGTTATGACAATGTTTTAGCTAACCTTTTCGTTGCCGAAAAAACTTGACTCTCACGGACATTCATTTATCGTCTTTAAAGAGTTATTTACTATAATATTCTCATATAATTTATTCCCGAAACGGAAATTCCAGTCCATTTACTCTACTTTAGCACTTTGGTTCGACGAAGGGAAAGAAATGCTTTTAATAAAAGTAATTTCGGAACAAATTTACTCGATTTGCGTTGGATAAAGGTTGAATAATAATTATGGAGGAGGGTTCCAACTAAGTAATTTGCTTAAGTTGTTCTGCTGTGAGCGTCGTATTGACGCCCAACTGACGCGACGCTGGCATTCAAAATATCAAAAGTTTCTAGTGAACTCGCTCCTACTGAATATTCATTGTTATAATTGTTTCATTAGTTTTACTTACGTTTTTATTAATCCACTGAGACAACAATTAATATAGCCATTTGTATTATTATTATATTATTAATGCCGACGCGTCGTTATGAATTTGCGTTGAAACATTGTCACTCCCCAAGGGTTTATTTGTCAAATTTTATTTTCACATTACCGAGATGAGATTGTCAAAATAATAAATCGATTTGTGGGTGATGAGAATTGAAAATGTTGAAGATTGTTATCAGAACTGGCATGTAATTTGAAAATACTTAGTTTTTTTTGTTGGATCATTTTACGATTTTGAAATTTTCCTGCCTTGCCAAAGGTTGTCTGGAGATTATAATAACCGTTAACAACGATCGACTGTGTATAGATATATTCACATAAGTATGCACATAATCACAAAGTTTAGACAAGGTGATAAAAAAATTACCATGTGTTAAGCAACACTAATTAACCAAATGCAAGGAACTAAGAATAATTCAAAGCATAATTACAATTATGTATAATCATCATTGTTACATTAAAAAGTGTTTCACAATATTGAATAATATATTAATGCCTTGAAACACCTTTTTAAACGAATAAGCATTTTACAAAAAAAATATTAATAAGTAATTCGCTACAATTTTTTATTATGTGTATTGAATATAAAGGTTGGTTTCACGTTTGGTCTTAAAATACTCAACTTATAATCAAGCTCGCTTTGTGAATTATGTACTTAAATGTTGAATGAATATAATTATTATAATTAGGTATGTTTTATCCTTTCCAATATTATAATTGCATGGAATAACGCCTTTTAGTGACGTAATACAAAGGTGCGATCAAGTTTCCTAGAAGGTTATTGTCCTGTTCGCGTGTTCACATACGTATAGCCGTCTCCTTAGGGACATTGCTGATAAACTAATTTCGCGACAACTAGTACATACCTACATGTAATATATTAGTACCAATACTATTATACACTTTGGTATTAACCTAATTAGTTTTTATATTAGCCTTTATTTATTAGTATTGTTTTGCAGTTGATTAACATGTATTGGGGTCTCATGTGTGCGCAGTTGTAATTGGGTGTAATGGAAGTGTAGGTGTGGTTGAAAGTTGCAATTTTTTTAAAGGTTCGGTCACCGCCTTTTCTAAAACATGGTGGAGTTGGTATCACTTTCGTGTAAAGCCGATGTAAACTTTCATTTTTGTTTCATTCCACGTTCTCAAGACACCGACAAAATTACATAGGAACGAACATTCATCTGCTCCTTTCATTTAATTTTTCTATCATTCTGTAGGCGAGTGAAAGATCGAGTGTTGAAACCCAACATCGTTGGATCGGAATCGGATCTTTACTTATGATTAATTTTGTGTTGAGACGTTTCACTGAGAGTGAAAGTTGCCGAATGAAAGGCACACAAAAAATTAAGCGTCTGGATAGTAAGAAACGCGGGTCCTCTGTAGACACAGAATTTCACCAGACAACCAACTTAAACGATTACTACAATAGTAAGACTCAAATTCTTTGGTATAAAAATCCGTCTTTAAAAGTCTGATATCAGTTTAACTATTACTAATCAAGTATTTTGTCTGGTGCATAGGATCTATACTCCAAGCACGAACATAAAACATAATAGTATCGTCACCGTTATCGTTTCGTTTACGCGTGACGATATTACAAAGATAGCCGGAAGAACATGGAGCAGAATAGCCTGCCGGAGACAGAACAGCTTGGAAATGGCTGGAGGAGGTTTTTACCGCTATCGATAGCTGTCCTTGTACACCAGAGTCATAGTTAAATTGAATAAAGAAGACTTTGTTAATATACAGGATGATTGGAAACTGCCTTAAGGGGGTGACGTTTGACACCTTTTAGAGCATTTTGAGCACGTTTTTTTTTTAACGATTGGGTTTATTTAATTTAATTGTTGTGTCAAGCATCACCCCCTTAAGGCTTTGCACCCAGCTTCCAATCACCCTGTATTTCTAGTTAATGTTACATAAGTATTAAATACATAAGAAATAGTTGTGAAAGGAAAATGAAGCTATTTTATTTTATTTATCACGTCGCTATCAAGTCTTACAGTGCCATTTAAAACCTTTTGGAGCACAGTCTGCTTGAAAACTGGTTATAGAAAGGGCTAGCTCTTAAAGGATAGTAAGAAACGCGGGTGCTCTGTAGACACTGCATTAACTTGAGTTTTTCAAAAAAAACATCTCGTTTATAATCCCCGAAGGGTTAGGCAGAGGTGTACCTAGTACACCCTCATTTCGCCAGTTATGTTTAAGTCCCATGTTATAGGGGGTGAGCCTAATGCCATCAACCGCACACAAATCTAGACTCCGGACGGGTACTGAGAAATTACAGATGGAAAAACACTATAACACTTTACCTAGGAATCGAACCCAGGACCGCATGGTCAGCACTAGCGCTTGCGACCAGTAGACCAACGAGGCATTCAAACAAATGTATGGAAAGGGCTAGCATTATTGGATAGTAAGAAACGCGGGTCCTCTGTAGACACCGAATTACACCAGACAACCAATTTAAAATCAAAATCAAAAGTCATTTATTCAAATTAGGCTGAGAATCAGCACTTTTTGAACGTCAAAATTACATAAGACAGTCCCCCAAAACCCACCCGTCACCACTTCCTAGTGCTTTAGCTGGGAAGAAGACAGTTTAAACAGTTACTACAATAGTAAGACTAGACTAGAATCTGATGACGATTCTACTAAGTACCGAGAGAGTTATTATGCTCAAGGAGGATACTAATCCTCGAGTAGGTCTTTCATTATGAAATATAGGTACTTGCTACGTGTAGGTAAAAATCGTTCCTGTTACTATATTCTTGGATTCGTTAAAGAAATAAAGAATCAGAAGAAATAAAGAAAAAAATAGTAGGCAATCCCTATGATGGCCCATTTTTTTCTTTATTGGAGGGAAGAGAAGTTAACTATAGATATACTATAACTAGCATATCGTTGACGCGACCCGATATTCCCCTACTAAAAATCGCTCAATAATAAAGAAGTTTTAACTACCAAAATAAACTCAACTGCCAGGACATAACCTACCGACATAGCACGAAAGAATGCTAATAAATAGGTAATATTGGTTGATAAAAAATTGAATCAGCTTCCAACTAACTTTACTTTTTCCTCGATAAAAATTAAAACGGTGCGACCTAGCACAAACGAACTATGTGAATCGTTAACATTTTCGCATGTCATATTTCACGAATCCAACGCCCAATATTTTGGCAGTACGTTGAAAATTTATAGCCATATTCGAATGATAGGTACCTATGGCGTTTGATGCTGGTGGTTTTTTTTCAACTGAGTAATTTTACACGTTGTTATTTTTTAATGGCATCTGTGTTATTCAGGTTCAGTTTTCGCATTTTAAGCAGTAGCGAAAACCTGAATAAACCTGAATTTCAACCACTTGAAGAACCACTTAATGGTCGTGGTTGTTTCCTTCACTTTCTCTGACGTAAGAACGAGAGGTAACCCTTGACTTAGAAAATGGTTAAATTGCCATTACTCTGTTATCTAGACTTATTTCTAAACTGTGTGAGAGAAAACCTATGAAGACCTTTTTTAAACTAAAAGAAAATATTCAAACACATTGATTTTGTATGTTTTGTATGTGGTGTTGTGTATTTTGGGTTGAGTGAAATGGTCCCATCTTAATTTTTTTTAATAAACATTTATAGCCACATTTATAGTTTTCTTAATTTAACGTGACGTGTCTACGAAGTTATTCGAGGAAAAGTAAAACTTCAATATATCTTAACAAAATGAGAGCTTGCGAAACACCACCCATCAATTAACTGCTGTAATTTATACTACAATTAATTATTTACCGCACGTTGTAGTGCCCGGAATAAATTAAATATACCTACATAATTATCAACACTATGTAAACCAATATCATGTTAATTTACATAAACCAATTAATTGTTTGTACTGTCACATTTCACAATAAATCAATTTATTTGTTTGTGTTTGACCTTTGGTAGAGAACCTTTAACTATTGACGTCTTTTCATAGTAGAAATACCATATTAAAGTTGCCGAAGAGGTCCTCCGTCTACGTACAGCTACATCTATTAATGGACTGAGTACCTACAGATCTAAAATGATGTACTGGTAAAAAAATCTAAAACCTTTTTGACCTTATTACTTGTATCGAAAACCTTGTGCTACGTTTTTTTTTTCAAACTAAGTACCTACTCAATCTATAGTAAACTATATAGGTATATTTAGGCTTCTATAATCACCCCTAACTAACTGTCCTGACCTACAGGTCAGGATTTAGGGTACACCCTAAAAACTACCTAGAACTCAAATAGGTCGAGAGTCGAGACCCCAAATATTCAAAAGTTTAAACGGTTCCTACCGAGTGTTCGCCTGAAAGTCTAGAATATCCTGTTGCTCTAACCGATTTTAACTTTTGGAAATGTTAGAATGTTCTATTTTAGAAGTTAGAATTTACTTTATTAATAGTAACGTAATAGTTACTCTTCATCATCATCTTTCTGCTCATAGCTCATGGGGTCACCGCAACACGTTTCCTTTTTCCACTCTCCTCTGTCTACCTTCACGCTATTATTCACTCCGTTCTCTTTCATATAATTCCTCACACAATTTATCCATCTTTTCTTTGGCCCTCCTCTCCCTCTCCATCCATCGACATATAAATTCATCACTCTTTTAGTCACATGCGTTTCCTCATCACCTGCCCATTCCAAGCCAAATGATTTCCTTTCAACTTTTCGTTCAATGACGCCACTTTATACTTCCCCATATAATAAGACTAATTTCTTTTTTTTTTTTTTTTTTTTTTTTTCTTACTATTTATCCCCATTTTCGTCAGTCCAGACATCCATAAACGTAACTAACAGAAAATCAATAAATTAATAGCAACTGTTACATAATAATTATTTTACAGCTACCTCGAAAAATACCCCTAATGAACATACCTAATATAAAATTACACCTGTATTTCCTGAAGAGTAGGCAGAGATCTAGTACATCGACATCTCGCCAGTTATGTTTTTAGTCCAATATAATAAGGGGCCTATTGCCATCAACCGGGCAAAAATCCAGACTCCAGGTTACGACGGCTACTGACAAATTCCAGATGAGATTTTTTTTGAATTTCACTTTATCGCGTCCTAGCAAGAATCGATTTCTATTTAAATGATTTTGGGGAGTGAACCATCTATATATATCAGTGGTTACATATAAAAGCATGTTTACGCAAGTTCCTATTCTTTAACTATAACTTTGTCAGTAATTATTTTTAATGAGAATTCATAATGGCAAAAAAAACTACGCACCGCATCGCTAACCGTCCTTAAATCATTACAAATTGGCCATAAGATAACATGACAGCAACCATCGAAATAATCGTTATCTATAAGATGTCATTACAGTATCGATAGCCCATTGCCACGCAGCACTAACCCTGGAAGGGTAGCTAGTGACCCACTTCCTTATGCCAGTTACGTCCGTCACTAAGCAGGCTAATGCACTGCTATTGCTTCCCGAGTGCCGCTTCTAGTGATGCCAATGCAGGATGATGCTATTATGAATCTGGTTTGTAGTAATCTTGTAATAAAAACATGTGTTTTCTTTTCAAAACATAATTTGCATGACGCATCTAAGCTGAGCATGACATAATTTATAAAAAAATAGCCAATTTAAGTAAAAAAATTGAATAATATGTTTGTGTTTTGAATGAGATATTATAAGATGAACAGGGTCTAACCTCGTGTTTACACCAAGTTATAAAACATGTATTGAACATGTTTTGTTTACTGATTTCTATCGTTTACACCTAACACAAGACATAATAAGATTTGTTGAAAACAAGTATCACATATCAAAACAAGTAGGTATCGCAACTTGTATAGGTATGGGTCAAATATCAAAATATACCAAAGAGTGATTCCTGCTTCCATAGTAACATGATATCAAACTACCACGATTCACAAGAAAAGCGAAGACAATGAAGCAAATTATTAAATAAAAGTATAAAAACTAAAACCCAACTACGGCAAAAAAGTCAACTAAAAAGGTATAAACAAGTCATCTCAGACAGACAAATTAAACTCCGGTCACACGTGTTAGGGGATAAATGGTGTACTAATATATATATTTTTGAAATGTGCTAATTAAGCCCTTTCATTAGATACCCACCATTAAAAAAACTTTTCTTTTTAGGTCATGACTTTTTGTCCTCTAGAGGGCGCCATATTCAATTTAATGTGACGTCACATAGCCTATAACCAGCGGGCGACCAAGACGCTTCCAACGATACCCCATTTGTCAAATTATAATGAGTAGTTTACAAGTTATGAGGGATCAAATGAACATACATACATAAATACATACATACATACTTACATACATACATACATACATACCGGTCAAAATCATAACCCTCCTTTTTCCTTCGCCGTAGTCGGGTAAAAAAAACAAAAAATCCAACTGCAAAAACATAACTGAAAAGAGAAAAATAAGCATTGAACTTTATTTTTTGTAAGGTATCGAAGGCAAACAGAAAACAAACAAAACTTACACATATTTCAGGTTATTGGTTTTTCCCCGCAACTCATATGTTCTAATATGCTCAAATCCATTAAGCCATTTTGGCTGCAGAGCGTTTCAAAAAAATAGACAGACTACACAACATACGACGTACCTACTCTCGAAAAACATTACCCTGCTTCTGGGGCAGTCGGGTAAAAATATCTGTAGTAATGTACGAATAAATGAATGGATGGAAAACATGGTCATTATCATTACTTAGCAAATACCTCTTGATTAACGACATGTTGTTTTTCACTTAGATGAATGGTGTGAGTTATTACCATTTAATATGGAATCTGTTGCCATTACATAAGTAATAAAGGAAATACGTAAGTTCACGTAGAAATATTTCATAGCCACCAAGCTATTGTTACGTTCCGTACATTTTTTTTATATTAGCCGACACTGTCCCACTGCTGAGCAAAGGCCTCCTCTAAATTCTTCCAAGCGTCCTTTTCCAGGGCCATATCCAACTTTCCATATTTCTAACATTACTAGGCTTTAAAATGCACAACACAAAAATATTTTAATGTAAAACTACGTAAAATTGTGTTCTACGAAACAATATGAAACGCAGTGCAAAACAAAAAACGAGGAATCGGATCACCGTCACTCCGCAACCAGATTCTATGCCAAACGGTATCGTTTCATGAAAAAAAATAACGGTTACATCTAGTGTTATCGACAGGGGAAATATAGGAGTATTGTCGCCAGTCCTGGCTTTCAGCCAGCGTGTAACTGTCACATCATTACGTTCGTATTGTCCTTGTGTGTCTGTCTCCCTTCGACGAACCAAGGCCAAGAGACACAAACACTTGATGATATGTGTTATAATATTGTGATATCGCTAATTACTTCTCGGAAACATTACATACATTATATATATATTTTCCATGTTCAAAGGAGCGAGAAATATATTTTCGGAAAAATAAATCAAGAAACTCTCTATATTACCTAGTACATTTTATCTAGAGAAATAAATAATGCAGTATCTACAACTAAGAGGGCTTTCAAACGTCTCGATTTCACATCGAGTCCGTGAGGCTGCTTGAATCGATTTAAAGTGGGACGTCCAAGTCCGTTGGGTCCATATATCGAGATGCTGCGTCCAATGATCCGTTACACAATTAATCGCGCAGGTTGGGTGTGAAATTGAGACGTCTGTAGGCACCTTTAGATGTCGAGCTACCTTTTGGATTCCAATTACGAGTTTCTTTTCATGCATGCACTCGAAAGGAAATACAGTAAAGGCAGCTATGTGACTTGTTGTGAACCAAAAAGAAAATGATGGTGCCATCTTACAGTTCAATAATGGACTTCTATTATAAAACTATCTGAAATAATCGTGATCGAATGAAAATGGTTTTCAAAGTGAGTACCTATACCTACATATCAAATTCGTACACGCTTTGATAAAGTAAATTCAACGGTAAAGTGGTGAGTGCTGCTGAAAAATATACGTTGATTTTTGGGTCCAAAATGAATTCAAAAGATATGGGTATCGAATCGGAACAATAATATCGACACGATTTTTGGATTGGATTCCCTTTGAGCTATTTTTGCTCAAAAGGGTTTGAAATTGTAATGTATAAGTTTGCAATCGCCAATCTGGCTTGACCAAGCGTGCTGATCAATGTTCATGCCTTCTCTATATCAGAAGAGGCCTTTACCCCGTATTGGAACAGTAAAAGGCTATAGTATTCTTCATTGCAATGTGTCTCAGATTAAGAAAGGAACACATCGGACCCGCTCTTTCAGATATATCTGAATTTATTTTATACAATCCAATATTCATACACCACACCTTTAATTACATTTACTTACACAAAACACATTCAAATGTAAACAAAACGAATTACATAACAGCCAGCTATCTATATATTCGCGCTTATCGTTCCATTAGCGAGAATTGCCAATTCCTACGTTCATGTGTGACCGGACTCGTCAAAGGTAGCAAAAGCTGTATTTTACACGGTCCCAAGTAATTACTGCGACGTAATGGACAGAAAGATCGGGAACCTTCCAGTAATAGATCGACGTATCCAAAGTACTAGGCTAAAGAATGCAGCGGTTTCATTGGCTACCGATTAAGGCGTAACCTACACTTTCCGGGATTAATAGTTTAATTAATCTTCTATACAAGTTGAATGGGTAAGGCTGAGGAGTTAAGGGCTATTGCTGGGCCTATATCGTTTGTAGTAGCGATCCTCTGACCTTAATGCTAGGGATAATATATGGGTGTGCGGGGAGTTATGACGATGTTGACTTAGAATGGTCTGTTTGAAACAGTATCGTTATTTCTAATTCTATCGAACACTTAAGATTGACCTAATTCTGTTAACTGAAAGATCTTATATTTATTACCTCACTCAAGTTCAATACTGATATTAGACTGCTTTTGTGAAACGATACAATAAAAAAAAAAAAATGTCCACTATGGACAATCAATGTCATAGTTACTTGGACATTATGGACTATCAATGTCATAGTTACATATGGTTCGCCTGCCTATGATAAAGGTATACCCGATCCTAACTTAAGTATTGGTTACCTAAGAAAGCGGACATCGGTCACTCAATAACGGCTGTCCAAATACAGAGCGTTTTTGGACACCTTAAGGTAAAAATTACAAATTTTCATGACGGTCGTTATAATATGACAGACCGTTATCCTAGGAAACCGAGGCTCCGCTACCTAAAATTGAGAGCAACTATAAAACAATAGAACTAAAACTATGTCAACTTGTTAGTCGGATTGCCTTTTGTTTTCAAAATATAAAACTGGTTTACTATTGTTTCTCTGCCCGATAGTGTCCTATTTTTGTTTATTTTCCCGAAAATAGAATAGAAACACTTATGAAATTACTTAAATATCTGGCTGTCGAGTGTCGCCATGTTTTTTTCCCTTAATAGCACACTCGTTATGACAAGACGTTGGACTGAATTATTAGATATGATGTTGCTACGTTCCTGAATGTCCAAGAAAATTACCGGATAATTTTGGCAGACAGAAATATCGACCCGGGTTTCGTTGATTGAATAACATTTTATTCCGTCACTTGGTTTTAGCTCATAAACGTAATTGAAATAAAACATAAAGGTATAATTTTACAGAAATGGGAGCAGAAACAAAGCAATGGCTGTACAAGTTATGCTTGGCTCAAATTCATTTCAGAAAAATTATGTTTAATTAAATTAATTAAAATGGGCTCATACTTGACTCGTCTCGAGCTTACGTTGGAACGTGTCCGAGACAAGAGTGAACCGTTATTGTAACCACATTTTAACCTAAAGCATAACAATCAAACATGGGCATTACCAGCGCTCGTCCGAAATATCCCGGTTAGGTAAAGCGTAAACTTACTAGACCTTATATTTAAGTAGTATTATGCATACGTGGCTCGTCCGTGGCCCGACTCTCGGCTCGGACCCGGCACATGATTCATATTTTATTAATAACGATTGTTCCAAAAATGTGTCGTTCAACTGCATATAGAAAGGCATATTATGAAAACTAAACCTAGATCCCTTAAGCGTTAAACTAATAATAGGTAACTATTTACAAGTGGTTTTTGACAAAATAATTCACTCAATTTTATGGTTATGAAAATGACCAGCACAGTAAGTTAATAATGGCATTATAAAATTGAAGTTTTCATAGAATACGTGGTAAAAAAATAAATTACGCACATTTTACTACACAATTTATCATTATAAACTTTATAATCTCCCCACATTACAGTAAAGTTCACGCAAAACCTCGTGTGTGTGATCACCAGAGCATTGAACCAGAATGGTGATTACGTCACTAGAAGCGTCCCAAGCTGATAACTTTAGCCAGACCTTCGCGCAGATAGCCCATTAATATTAATAGGTTTTTACTACGCTAGGTCCGTACCCTACTTATTATCTTTTGTTCCTGTTAACTTTAGCGTTGTACAAAGCGTAATTTGTTTGTACTTTGCATAAATATAGGTTATTAAGTATTGGTGAAAATTACCAACTCATCGGAATTTCGGATTTCTGGTTTGTTGGAAAACCAATGTTTTCGCCAAAAAATTATGTTTTCATTATCATAAAACTTTCAGTTTAATCTGACTTTCAATAGACGTACTTTTTAGTTATGATCAATTCTTATCAAAAGTTATTTGATCAGAAGTAAAAAGTTACGGGCGCCGAAAATAGCGAGTTCCTACTTCTCGTAGCCAGGTTGCATACTATTTCCATTCTAAAACAATATAGAACAATGTACAAACCAATATTGTTCAATGCATTACAATTCTGAGCTCTTCAAACCATTTCTACATAAACCACATCGTTTGAAGACGCATATCGACTTTGCATTGCCGCCTCCATACGGAATGCAAATAATGGAAATTCAACGCTATCTATCTACAATTTAGTGAAACATATCTCGGTATTTGGCATGGTATTCTCTTAGTTTGAAATACGAGCCTCGATCGCAGCTTTCAGCCAAAAGTCTAGAAAAATTCTAAAACAAAATGTTACCTAAGTACGTATTTAAATTTATTATTGTGTTAACATACGTTGGTAGTATGTAGTTGAAAATAATTTATATCACGAACATTGCTGAAATGTTATAAAACACAGACAAAACTGAAAAATCCGTACGTAGCTGAAAATCAATAAGCAACCTCAAAATAACATTTAGTGTTCCGTACAATAATGTAACAAGTATGGTCACTTGTTTCCTCACATCGTTCTCACTCTGTATATATTCGTGACACGTTCCGGATCATGTTATTGTATCCAGCGAAAGACGTCCGTCTATGTATGTGTATAGTGTATACTAAAATATCTGATGAGAAAACGATCTATTTTGCAAGCAACGACAATTTGTAGGAGATTTATTGGATTATGGCACAGGATATGGGAACTCAACAACAATATTAATGGTAAAAGAAGAACCACTTGTGAATAAAATGGTATGTATCTCTTTAATTTAATGAATCAAGAAATCTTTATTCTCAATTGGGAATCATTCTTCCACAATAATAGGCACTTAGATACGTTTTGACACCTAGTAGACTGATCTGTAAGGTAAAATCGTAGTAATAAA
Source organism: Eupsilia transversa (assembly GCA_914767815.1). NCBI lineage: Eukaryota > Metazoa > Arthropoda > Insecta > Lepidoptera > Noctuidae > Eupsilia > Eupsilia transversa. The sequence goes on from OU611880.1 coordinate 10,015,277, forward strand.
TTACTACTAATAAACAAAAAAATGATGTATGGACTGTGTGAAAGATGATGTAGCTAGAAAGGGGGGTGACTGCTGACATGACGACTATACAGAAGTATGGAAGAAGACTTGCAGGGCCGACCGCAAATAAATTGGGATAAATGCTAGAAAAGGATCTTTATGAAGTTACTACTAATAACATAGAAGATACGATTACCACTCTCTCGAAACAACCACAGCATATACCTAGATAGTGTTACAAGTTTCTATCATTTCTAACACTGGTGGCCGAAGCAACTATCTGCTGCAAAAACGTATTGTACGTGCGGTTTTCAGAGCACAAATGAAACTCGCCAAAGCGTGAATATCGATATCGGAAGCTCTCCCATGTTAACAGAAACCTCGCATAACCATGTCCAGTATATAACGCTGTTAAATTCCAAATAACGGAACGGCACTATAAAATTTAATAGTGTATTGAATACCGACCCGCAACCCGATCTCCTGAATTCTAATACACATATTTTCTAAAATGAGAGAAATAAATGCAGGCTTTGCTTTAGAATTTTCAGAAAATGAAAAATAATATGTGCAGTATACCGATTGGTTAATAAATAATATGGAATTATGGATCAAAAATAAAAATAAGGCAATCAAGGAATAATCAGCTATCTAATTGCGTAAAACATTTTCGTAAACGATTCGATTCCGACTAATCTGTTTCATTTTGACAGTTCAACAACATTCATTGCGTTATTTACGTTGTTGAGCAGATTTTTTTTCGAACTTATAAAGCAATGGATTAGCAATCTGTTTCAAACCGATCCAGATCGTGATAGATAGTGTATTACGCAATTAGGGTGCAGAACAATATCATTGTAAAATCTGAAAATCTGTAGAATTTTCGGACCACAATCTGTAAGAAGAATTCTGAATTGTGATTTGTCGGACAGACTTTTTGGCATACACCATAATAATTTAGCGATTGCAAAGCAACTTGATCCTTCTCATAAATAAGGCCATCATCCTCGACGCAATTAAAAAGTAATGTGTTACAAACTCAAAAATCACCAGCGAGTAGCCAGAATGTCAAATAGCTGTAGTAGTAGTCCGACCTACTATTGCGTTGCTAACCAGTTTGGGATAGTTTGGGCCGTGTACGGACTGCCATTGAAATATTAGTACTGTGACATTCTGTGACGACGGGCTTAGTACTGTAGATCACATTCATAAATCGCAAAAAAATATATCTAGTAGAGTCTGACCAACGAAAGCTGTCCAAGAAAAAAGGCGGCAATTTAAAAAAGCAAGACCTGTTAACCCTGGCTATACACTCCTGAAACGGAGTTGATACTTTACAATATTCAATAAATATTATGCAATAGCATCAGTATTTCATATTTATTAATTAGACGATTTTTTACTTTGAAGTAAAATATTATTGTTATTATGATTGAATAATTCGTGGACAGCTTTCGTTGGTCAGACTCTAACAATCACAGACCGCAAAACACAAATGACCACGACACTACTTCGATTATTAACGTCCTATCAGCACTTTCAATACTGATTGTATTCCCAATAGGTATATTACCTATCAGTGAGGCTGCCTCTCCCGCATACAAGTAAAGCATCAACTGGTCATTATAACCCGTTGGGCTGCCAAATTGTTTCCATAAAAAATGTTCTTGGGGTACAGCCAATATAGTGCATGTTACGCCTTAATTTTCATGTCAGCTTGACAATTATAAAGATATTAAGTGGGGAGGAAGCTACAATTAGTTAGGAGACCTTGGTGGACTTTAATGTACCCCGAATAAAATAACCCGTAGGTATATATTCTACGTGTGTGGCACTAAATGAACCTACGTCCAGCGTACTCCAGGCAGTTCCACTACCACCTGGCTGACCTGGAGGTACAATGGCAATGCCGTTCATTTTGACAATTTTATTCAACAATATTATTATCATTGCGTTATTTCTGCTGTCGAGCAGTCGCTTTTACAAATATATGAAGCAATATTACCAATTTCCTTCAAAATCCTTTGGACTGTGATTGAAAGTGTGTTTCGTAATTGTGGCGCTGGCTGGCATGAGCTATATCCATATTTTCCGTTCTAATACAAAAACAGAAGCAACCATAGCGTCGTTGTGGGCAATGAATTTGTCACACCCCCTTTTCCTCTGTGCCGTAGAAGGCTAATAAAGGATACTATCAAGGAAACAGACATCAGTACTGATTACATTTTTGTTTTGCCCATAGTATTATTCTGAGAACGTGAATTCGTTTGAAGAAAGGAAGAGATTCTGAAAATTTCCCTTTATTTTTAATTGAATTGGTTCATAACAAGCGCCACGTTTGATCAATAACAAACATTTTCTGAGAACATCATTTTGAATATTTTCGGTGTACCTATAAACACAAGAATAGTTAAACGGGATATCATCTGCCTAGCCTTTTCCCAATTATCATGGGATCGGCTTCCAATCTAACCAGATGCAGCTGAATACCATGGAGCGACTGCCTATCTAACCACCACAACCCAGTAACTGGGTAATACGATACCCCTTGCTAATACTGGTTGCCAGAATTTCGGGCTTCTGACGACCCATAACGACTGTCAAAGATCCACGAATGACAGCCGTGACCAACAGCTCAACGTGCTTTCCGAGGCACGGAGGAGTATCGATATATAAAGATGGTCACTCATCCACGGACCAACCCTGGCATGCGTAGCTTAACCTGATAAATCGACCCGTGCGGCTGTTATTACTTAGCCACGAGCTCCTCTGGCATGGCAAGAAACGGGCTATGTAAAGAACTAATTAATTTAATTTTAGGCCCGTGGGACTAACCGTAGTTTAAGGATTATATCTCAGAAACATCTGTCTTCTGAATTTTATCGTTAACAATTTGTTACTTTGTTATTTATGTTTTATCTTTCCGTTGTGATTAATTTTGTTTGAAAGTTTTAAGTTAGGATATACCTAGATGAAAATGAAAATTATTTACAGTAAAAGAAACCAATATTTTTTTTTAAAGTCTTTGCAAGTCAATTTGTCTTTCTCATATCTATGATTCATGTTGATGATCTGAGGTAATGTAATGAAACCTTTTGGCAAAAACAACAACAATAGTAGTAATTGTGCTACTATTACCATACGTTGTTGTTGTCAATGTCGGTTTTCTATTGACGTCGAGAGTTCAGAGAAACAGTTATACCTAAGACTTACAGCATTTTGTGTTTTTTAAACTGGGTTATGTTTCTACCTTAAATTATATGAAAAAGAACCTGATAACAATCTTATAAAGCACAGAGTTTCTATTACCGGTCTAAAGGATGTTACTTTATCTACTGCCCTCTCATTTAATGACATGAAAATTTCAAGGTCATACTGTATTTATAGAGCGTTTATAAAAGCCAAGTGCCACCTATGAATAGTGATATAACTTTGTCAAATCGACAAGCAAAGAAACACAATAGTTTCACCAACACTTATTTATCTGAATAAAACAAATTGCTTCTCTTTCGCAGCAGCTTATCCTGTCTTGAAGGCTGCACGACGACATAGCATCATAACGATAGTTTTCTAGCTAAAGTGAGTATGTATACCTACATAAGATTATTGTGTCGCAAACACGATCCATCATTGTTGGTTTTTGTCCACAAAGCTGGACACTCGAACAAGTTATTTGGTGTACAGGCAAAATATTCTTGTTTCCACTACGAGTAGAAAAGTGGGTAGAGCTAGCGACTAAAAAGGAGTTGGCGAGCAACCAGCAGCGAGTGCGCGACGGCGGCTAGCGATTACTCGCTGGTATGCGTATGTACCAAGCATGAGTCTCTCAGCATTGTTTTGCTCGCCAAGCAAGAGTCGCTTAGTGAGTATAGTCTTTGATAGCTCTTGTCACTGCGACAAACGAGTACTCGCTGGCGGTGTGAACAGCATGCGATCAACTTTACACGTTTCTTGATCGAGGAAATCGTTGATAGCTATAGTACCTTCCTCCATCGTCAGCAGTAGGACATGTGTTTTAATGTGTACGTAATAACTTTTTAAAGGTTTAAATCTTGCGGCATACTTAAGAGAATGATGTAAAATAACCTCCTTTTTTTTAAGTTGTTTAATAATTGGCTTTAACACGAAGTATTTCCAGTTACATAGCTGTCTGGATACCAAATAGCTTATTCGACTGTACTCTGTAGCCATCCCAGTCTTTGTTGTGATGACGTAACGATCCAGAACTAAGTACATGCCAACCATGTATGGAACAAAACAAAAGAACGAGGCTACGAGTTTTTCGATGGGCCTGAATATTTTTTCTTTTTATTTTGGCGTTAACATAGACTATTGTTTGTAAACCCTTACGTGTCTTGTTTATGTTCTTATAATGTAAGGTATATAAGCAAAACGTAAGTAGGTATTATAATAATAACCAGCCTGTAGTGTCCCACTCCAGGGGAAAGGCCTTCCTTTCCTTTATCCATTCAACTCGATCCTGAGCCAATATGGACCAATCCCTCCAATAAGCGTCCTCGTCCCTCCATCTACGCCTGGGTCTACCGCGATTACGTTAGACGTTTTCAGGAACCCATGAGTAGGTAACCATACAAACGTTTATAAAGTTACCTAGAATTTTTTCTACTTCTTTTCGTGCGGGTTCCAGACGCATGCACAGGACTCCAGTTTACTACGAACAAGTACATTAACAATAGATTTAATAGCGCTGATGTTGCAAAAAACTTTAGCATTGCGCAGTATGAAACCTAATCGTCTAAATGAATATCACAGTATTTTATTTGTTCATAAGCTAAATAACTATAGGCTTCGTTCATAAATACTCCTATATTTGATTTTCTTGTTATATTTTAAGGCTCGGTGGAGACAGAAATCTTCTTATAAATTGTTCTACTAAAGTCTTTACGTAGACTTAAACACCTACTGCTTAAAAACTTTACAAAGATTCATCCCCTATAGTCAAATGTAGAATAAAATCTCAAAAGGGCTGGTTAAGTTAGTTTATAATCTTGTTATTTTTATGTACCTATTTCTATCTTATTAACGAACAAGAAACCATGATACACGTATAGTGTATTCAAATTTTGATAGGATAATCATAATTATAGGTAATCGTTTTCCTTTAACTACGCAATAGAATACTTTTGTAACACAAAATATAATGTGTATAAAATATTTTATGTGTCGTCTGTCCCTGCCCGCTGAGTCGTAATTGTTTTTCTATAGGTAATTCTTCATTGTACAGTATTCTCTTATTCCGCTTTATGTAACCCCGTTGAGAATAAAAAGATTATTCTGGAAAAATCTGTTCATTCATAATGTGTTCTGGCATATTGTTAAATGTTTCGTGTACACGCTGACACAGATTAGTAGGTACAGATGGTTCACTCCACAAAATCATTTAAGTAAAAAGCGACTCTTGCTACGACACAATAACGTGCAATTCTGGTCGCACAGCGCTAATTACTAACAGTTATATTCACCTAGAAGTTTCCTCTCTTTTTATCGCGTAACTCTTGTAACTTCTGACGACGTTACGCTCACATGGACAAGAAGAGCCCGCCGCGTACTTGTAGCTTCGTAGGTACCTATAATGCGGAGTGCGCCTTCTGTACTATTCTGTGACGCTAATTCTTGTTTTAATGTTTTGGTCGGATTTGCAAGCAGAATGAATTTATGAAAAAACTTTTAAAGAGAGGAGGTCGTGGGTCAGTAATAACAGCCGCAGGGGTCGATCCATCTGCTTAAGCTACGCTTGCCGGAGTTGTTCCGTGGATGGGTGACCATCTTTACATACCGAGACTCCTCTGTGCCTTCGAAAGCACGTTAAGCCGTTGGTACCGGGTGTCATTCGTGGATCTTTTCCAGTCGTTACGAGTCGTCAGTAGCCTGAAAGTCTGACAACCAGTCTTACCAAGGGGTATCATATTACCCGGTTACTGGGTTGTGGAGGTCAGATAGGCAGTCGCGCCATGTAAAATACTGGTATTCAGCTGCATCCGGTTAGACTGGAAGCCGACCCCAACATAGTTGGGAAAAGGCTAGGCAGAATCACCTTCAAAAAGCGCGCAGGCTTTGGTAGGAGCGTGGGGTCCTTAGCTTACTAAAACCACCCCGATGGTGACCATCTGCCCATGGAGGGGCACCTCTCAAAAGACCGATCCGAAACCCCCTCCGTGCAACGCCTGTTAGGGAACACCTCTGGCGTGGTGGATTGCACCTAGTAAATTGATAATAATAACAACATTGAGTCTTTTTATACTTAAAATTTTGTTAATTTGGCAGACGACCTTGCTACGTGATCAAATCAAAGTCCCTTGAAATCCGAGTTTTAGGCTTAAAATTTTGTGAAAAAATCCGGAAACGGTAATAAAACCTTGTACAATCAACCTTCAGAGCAAATGAGCTCAAATCTATCTTTAGGTATTATGAAAAAACCGGTCAAGTGCGTGTTGGACCACGCATAATTAAGGCTTCCGTAGTTGGGATGAATTTATCCCAAGAACAACATTAACATTGTAGTAAGCCTGATCTTTTGTCGCGGTCGGGCGAATCTAGCGATTTAAATATTTAAAAATGTTTTCTGACATTTGTTACCTACAATAAAATCACAACACGTTCTTGAGCATAGACGTTGGAAAAGGGATGATGAATATAATGAACGTCACAAGCTCTCTAAAATTTGTTCTACGAGATACCAACGGCCACCAAGTTTATGCTAGCATTTGAGGCTATCTAATTTGGCTCCTAGCAAGGATTTATCTTCAATGAGCCGCTTGGCACGTTGTTCCATCCAGGCTAATGCGTCAAGCTGCTATTTGGCTGAACTATCCTGGTAGTGGCTGTATTATAGCCTCCATGATTGGGTTATTACTTCATGTAAGTTCAGAACGAACCCATAACACGCGGTTCTGATTTAAGGCAATTCCTTCAATAAGCCACGAAATTCAATATTTTTGACGTTAAAAAAAAAAAAAGAATTTCGCGGACTTTCATCTAAAGTAATGCTTAAATTGAGTTTGACAAGTTCTCAACTCCAAATTCTTAATTTAGAAACCGGGTGTTAGGTAATAACTTGTTTTAACTTGAAATTTGGTCAAAATACTTTTCAAAACAATGAAACATGTGTTATAAAAGTTTTTAAACTACCCTAAAAATGGGGCGGAACGGGTTATTGAAGTTGGTTTGGTAAACTCAATCTGTAAATTTGTTACCAAGATCCAAGGCAGTGAAAAATTGGGCGATAAATATACTGTCTAGAACTTTAGAAGGTAATGGAGCTTTTACGTATAAATTAAACCTACCTATACTTACTTTAAAATGAAAAACATAAGGACCATTGATAGGAACCTAGCTTTTATCAACGAAAAATTACAAACAAATTAGAATACCTATACAAATATTATTCGATAACGGAAATTCAAATCGGGTTCCCCATTTCTCCGAAAATAATTTTTAGAAGACCACGAATTTCTAATATTTTTTCGCCCACCCGGTCGTAAAATAACAATTGTAAACATTTCAAAAGGGTAACTTGAACGTCGCACCGTACTTTATACCTATTTACGGATTTCCAGTGAGCGTGTTTCAAAGAATAAACGGTCATTACAGTCGGTCGTTGCACACGAAAATTCTTTCGTGTCTATTCAGTCGTATTCCGAAGCAGTTTGAATAGTGCACCAGTGAAAATAATCGCCATAGTAAAGCACAATCGTTGACTGGAAGGGTGCCAAGTCGCAGCGTGCGCGGTGTTACGCTTCCTATGTGTTTCGCTCCAATAGAATTAACAATTTCCCATGCAATCGCCGGGTAGCGGCCACCCGCTGTCAATGAGTATCCGGTTATTTATAAAAAGATACCATGTTTTTTTTTATTTTACAAAATCTACCTACTCACTCGTGAAAGGCGCGCATAATGAAATAGCTGCCTTTTTCATTAAATGGCTGCCTGTGACGTACAGTTGATTTTAAACATTGGATAAAGACGAAACATCTATCAGGCACACTGCACGGCACACCACAGTCAGGGTGGATATTTTAAAGTTTTATCCTGCTCCATTTAAAATTGAATATTGTATGTAACTCAATGATAATAGCGATAAATCGTACCTCTTCATTAATTCTTGCTAGAAGATAAGGGTTCTATTTAAAATTTAATTGGATTTCCCTGAATTCGACGTCAGTAACTTAAAATTTATTATATTTTCACTGTAGTCGCATTCACAAGCATGTTGCCGCGTCCACGTAGACAAAGAATAAAGTTCCGTATAAAATAACGTCTGGCCGCGAGCCAGCCATCCCGGTTGTCAAGAAACGACAAACTTCGTTTAATTTCGTCGCCAATTGACAAATTTTAAACGAAAATTAATTTAAGACGTTAACGAACTTGTCAGCGGATGTTGTTTCAAGTTCCAGGCTTTGACGGGATTAAAATACCACGCCTTTGTAATTACGTCCACAATAACCCTCTTACATCTAATCCGTCCGGAAACCCCAAAGACTTTGGAGCCGTGATGAATTATGCCCAATTTTACTGATACGGACTGGTTTCTTTTTGTTATATTTGTGTTGTTGTTATTCACTTGACTGCGCATGTTTTGTCCGCACAATTTGATACGTTGGAGCACACACGATACATATACACATTGTAAGTATGCCGCAGTAGTTTTCCGATGGCTTTACGCTGCTCCAAATATCGGACGGGGAGCTGCCTCGCTTTAAGGCAAAACCTTTTTATACTTCTCAGAGTAACGGTTGCTCTTTGAGAATTCTATTTTAGGAGAAGGTTTTGAAATATGTTTCTGTTAAGGCTTTGTTATACTTCTGTAACGATGGTGTTTGATATTTCATGAAAGGTAGGTAGCTACAGTAATTACCAAACAAAAAGCTCTTTGTAAGTGATTTTGTAAGTGCCTCCAAGTTTATAATATTCAATAATAAGTAGGAAGTTATTCTCTCGTTAAAATATATTATTACAAGATTAATGTAATCCGGGTGTAAAAAAAATCTCGGCCTAGATTTTTTTTAACAATGATCTGCCCGACACAGGCGACGAGCAACGAACTCTAACATATTAATATCACTACCCCTAAGTCACATTTAAGGAAAAAAAGGACATACACACATAATTTAATAAACGTCAAAACAGAAGTCTGCCCGCAGTAAAGATATACGTGTTACGACTCACATACATACACTATTTAGCCAAACTTATATGAATCAGCCCTTAAATAATTAACTTAGTTGTAACTTGTAACTCGCTATAACATCTCGTACTAGTGTAGTGTTGAAATATTAACACAAGTCAGGTCCATAAGTAGGAAGGTACATGACATGTGTGAGTATCGTTCCGTGATGTTTTCACAAACTTTTATAATAAATTATAATACCTACCAGCCTATTATTGTTCTACTGCAGGGCAAAAGCCTCTTCTCATATAGAGAAGGCTTAAGCATTGATCACCACGCTTGCTTTAGACGGGTTAGCGATCAAACTTTTATTAACTCTATAAGCCCAAGTTTCCTCACGATGTTTTCGTTCACCGATGTGAGAAATGACCAAGATAATTTAAACTCAGAAAGATAAACCTAGCTATCCGTTTGTAAGGCCATGTTACCTATCTCTCAAAAAATATTTTAAAAAAACTGCTTGAATTCATTGGAAAGAATGTTGAGCAACAATCGCGCAATATTATTTCCAACATTTGACGGTGCGGGATGTTCTTTTGTTTAGCATGTTGCCAGCAACATTGCTACATGCCAGGTTGTCAGAAATACGACAACAATCCATGTTGCCCGCAATACAATACATTTTGCTGAATGAATGTGGCGCAAGTTTAATAATCGATTAGGATACTCCGAAAGTATACAATGTTGACTTTGCGAAAGAACATTTATTATAAAAATGTAATATTGCCAGCAACACTTTTACATTCCATGTTTCTCCCAGCACAAAAACATTGTGCGTATACATTGTTGCGCAACTTTTTTTGCCAATGTATACGCAGCCTAATAGATGGCGACATTGACACTACTAAAATAAACAACTTTTCAGACACAAAAATAATAGTATTATAATATTATTTTAATAGTATACATTTTTAATGTTTGATATTGTTATACAAATGCCCACACAATGTCCACAAGTAATCAGTATAGTGATAATTTGTGTAGGATCGTTTGTCGACCGTAATATTTGGTTTATCGGTTTTCATATTTTACTTTTGTATTTATTATTATATTTTACTGTTTATTTAATTAAATTTATCGGTTTTCATATTTTACTTTTGTATTTATTATTATTTTATTGTTTATTTTATATTTATTACTTTATTCCTCTGTGGGATTTATTTCATGTCCGTAGGTGTGTCCGTGGCATCACAGCGGGCCCTATCAGAATACCAGCGCTGCGGTATTTGTTTATTTTTTGGCCTCGGGATGCTGAGATAGGAGCCTTTTTGGCCTCGCGCAGGTTTTCTTTGAACTTTGGTTAATTTTTTTTTACTTGTTTTATATAATTTGTTAGTTTTAATGTTTGTTTTTATTGTTTCATTTCCTGTGCGTGTCCCAAATAAAATATTTTTCTTTCTTGATACTTTGATTATAACATAACATCACGCCTTTTCTCCTCCGAAGGGTTAGGCAGAGGGAGCGACCCTACTGCCATCAACCGCGCACAAATTCAAACTTCGGGCTACTATTGAGAAATTCTTGATGGAAAAATAATACTTTTCCTATTTTTGATCATATTTTTCAACAGCATCAAATATCGAAGACACTTTGCAAATATATTGTAGCTCTGTTCATAATAAAAAATAGAGTATAGTAGAAATACCTAATAATGTTGAAAATAAAATTACAACCGCGATGCGTTCCTCTTTGAGACTTTTTTTTCCCAGATAATAACAAAAACATCATGAAAAAAAACAAAAACAAAACATTATTTTTTATGTAATTACAGTAATCAAAAACAGAAAAAGACCTGTGTCCATTAGCTTGTTGCAATCAATCAAACACGTAGGTACATCACTTAAATCCAAGAGCAATGGTGTTGGCTGGCTACCAGGTATACATACTTCAAATCGGCCTTGATTGACCTGTCTACTATCAATCAACTCGCCTGCCATAGATCATCGCAGATTCAATTAGTTCCGAAAGCTAAAATAAAAATTACTTCATCATCATCTGCCCAGCGTATACCCAACTATGTGTATTCAGCTGCATACCAGTATTTTACATGGAGCGACTGCCCATCTGACCACAACAGTCACTGGGTAATACGATACCCCTTGATAAGTCTGGTTGTCAGACTTTCGGACTTCTGACTACCCGTAATGACTGTCAAAGATCTACAAATAACAGCCGGGACCCACGGTTTAACTTGCTTTCCGGGGCACGGAGGGGTCGCAATATGTAATGGATGGTCACCTATCCACGGATTACCCTCGGCAAGCGCAGCTTAACCTTCGATTGACCCATACCCCTTGATAAGTCTGGTTGTCAGACTTTCGGACTTCTGACTACCCGTAATGACTGTCAACGATCTACAAATAACAGCCGGGACCCACGGTTTAACTTGCTTTCCGGGGCACGGAGGGGTCGCAATACTTAATGGATGGTCACCTATCCACGGATTACCCTCGGCAAGCGCAGCTTAACCTTCGATGGACCCGTGCAGCTGTTATTATTTAGCCATGAGCCTATTTAGCCACGAGCCCCTCGTAGATTAAATTAGTTACGTAATCTAAAATTAATATTACGTGTGTTTAAAAATTAAATTCCATTGTTTACACCCCTGGTAACGACAAGAAAGTGACGACTTTAACTGTAAACACTATCCGTTATTCATAAAAGAGGGTCAACTGCATTGAGGGAACAAGGGAAGTGACATATGGTAACTGTCTGAACGTGGGATCACCCCTTGTTTAAAACTAGCAAAAATTAAGAAGGGGTCCGTACTACTGGCGAGTTGACTTACGAGTTGTTGTAGTTAGTAATAGTTATCGTTATAGTCATTAACTGGCAAGATATTCTTAAAAGAGTTAAAGAATACGAAACAATTATAAATCAGTACACTAATTGCGTAACATGCTTTCAATCACAATCCGAAAGATTTTGAAGGAAATTGCTAATCCATAGCTTAATAATTATGTTTGCAAAATTCGTCTGTTCTACTACGTAACGCAATGAATGTTGTTGATCGTTTGAAATGGCATAGCCGTTGTTATTACCCCGCTGCTGCGCTGGTTTATTTTCATAAGTTATGTTGATTTTTAATATTAGATATATTATACACTGTTATTAATTACATTCGTTAATTAAACTGGTAGCATTTATCAAGATTTACATTTTTTCAATCGATAAATGGGTTCCTATTACATTAAAAAAGAAAAGATTAGTACTTACACAATTAATTTATTCAGTTGGTAACATTTCGTTTAAAAAGAAAAAGTTTAAGTATCGATGCATAAAGATTATTTTTTCGAAGTGTGGATTTTTTGTTTCCCTCAATGCATGTCTTCTTTTTGAAAGTTTGACCTATCCCTTATTGTTGTGATAAGCCGAAGTGTAATTGTAGTTAGTTGAATTGAAATATTTAAACTAATTATCCGTAGTTATTAAATATCGTTTGTGGACTTATTTTGACCAGTGATCTAACACAAGTCACCTCACAATAAACAGCTAAGTTTTACCTAAAATTTTAAACTAGGTACCTACTTCTCTTATAAAAACTTGAATCTCTAATAAATATACGTTATGGAATCAAGAAGATCTGTGGAGATCGTTTTCACGCGCTTAATCAAACTCCATGAGCTTGATTACACAATTTTTTTAACAAACAAACGTTTCAAAACTCACAAAAACCCTATCACTCCAAACTTTACGGTACAAAAACAATTTAAATTAATTGGAAACATTCCCTTAATTAAAATGAAAAAAACTTATTTGGTAATATTGACGGGCGATGTATACACACGCATCCCACATCAAAACAAATTCAAATTGGGAAATTATTTATTACTTAATAGGTAAATGCTCAAATGCATTGAATAAATATCATTCCACTATTGCCTACACTATTGTGATAGCCATGACACAAAACATAGACAGTAATTCTTTATTTTTCGTGTGGTTAGTGACTAACCTGATGTCAGAGTTTTATGCCGCCCATGGGCCTCTGACTCGGCTTCACATGCCGTTGAGAAATATCTCTCAGGCATTTCTCAGGGTTTCCTCACGATGTTTTCCTTCACTTGAAGCAAGTGATAATTATACAAAACGCACATGCATCTGAAAAGTCAGAGGTGCGTGCCCTGGGTTTGAACTCGAGACCTATGACTTGGCAGTCCGCCGGTCACACCACTAGGCTATCACTGCTAACATTAGGCAGTCATGAGGACTGCTGATTGAAGTGAAAATATTTCAAATTAATTGTAGTATAAAAAATTAATATTTAATGATTTGAAATTAAAATATGTATTCTTTCACTGCTGAGTAAGCGAAAAACGTCATACTTATAGCTATAGATATACTGTTAACATTAGCATATCGGTGCCGCGAACCCATTACTAAAAATCGCTTAACGCGCCTAAAGAAGTTTTAACTTCAATATTAACATCACAAAAACAAAGATAAAGTTATGTAAGTCAAACCGGTAGTTATATAAAGAAACAGTAAAGCAAAGTCGGTGCTAAAATCATCGTTCGTAAAAGCGAATTTTAAAAATGGAGCTTTAAAAATTTACCGAAAAATGAAGCTCCATTCTGAAAGCAAAGGTCAAAGTCTTCATAAAAATACAGCTTTCCTTATTACACGCTCTGTAACATTCTTCATTGCATATTTTCATGCTGAACTAGAAAATGTCGAGAGAAAAACAGTCTACGAGTCTTAAGACTTACGCAATAATGCAAAAGAATATTCATTCTGAAAGTGTTTTATACTAAAAAGATCCTTACAGAAGGTATTTCATTCTACAGTACTACTACAGTGTTGGTTTCTATGCAATTTTAAGCGTAAAAGAGTATGCACGTAACTTACTAGCCAATAAAGTTACTGAAAATACATACAAAGCAGTTTGTTCTATTTAGTATTAAAAATATCCGGTTTTCATTGATCCTAATTCACAATCAATTTTATATTGAATGTAAATGACCTAATAGGTCGTACATGGCACTCTGATAATCTCATTATCTTGACATTGTTTTGATATACTGGCAAACACAAAAAATTATTTCCACTTGATCTAAGATTTTTACGTCATTCATTTAGATATTACCAGAATAATTAAATAAATAATCTGAAAATCAAATACTTAAACACAAAAGTTTACAAACGAACAAATTGCAAGGAAGCAAACGTTACAGAACAACAATGCAATCTAACTTATAGCATCACGTTGAGTTGAATAAAATCTGACGGCTCCACAATTGTGCTCCATTAATCTAATTGCAGAAGAAATTGCTCTGGGAGTTTTACTAGCACTGAAGGTTGAAAATACGTGTCTTAATCTTATAGCAATATACTACTCTATGGTTTTGTAATAGATCAGTACAGAGAGGGGTTTTAAGGGTCTATGTATTTCCATTTTTGAAGGGGGATGTCTATTCCTATTTTAACGTTCGAAGATTACTGATTCATAGCCCATTACAAAGAAATGAGTTTCGATTTGAATAACGCATAAATGTTAAAGATTTATTGCAACAAAAAAGCAAAACAATCACTGTAAAAGTTACGCTTTAAGACCAATAATAATCTACCTTGCCTTTTCACAACTATGTTGGAGTCGGCTTCCAGTCTAACCGGATGCAATTGAATAACAGTATTTTACATGGAGCGACTGCCTCTGACCTTCACAATCCAGTTACAGGTTAACACAATACCCCTTTGGTAAGACTGGTTGTCAGACTTTTGGCTTGACTCCTCGTAACGTCTATCAAAGATCTATGAATGACATCCGGGACCAACTGCTTAGCGTGCTTTCCGAGGCATGGAGGGGTCTCTATATGTAATGGATGGTTTACCCATCCACGAACCGACCGTGGCAAGCGTAGCTTAACCTTCGATCGACTCGTGCGGCTGTTACCATTTAGCCACTGACCTCTACTTATCTGTAAATAATAATATACAGATAGGTTATACGGAATATATAAATATATAATACTGTTGTAAAGATATACGCGTATATATACACGTAGTATATCTTTTCAATAGTATTATATTGCTTCATCTATTTCCGAATTCCTCAAGACAGCCAATAGGAAGCTCTCTAGGGAAAATGATTATATATAACTTTGATATAATAATCTCATAACTTTGTCCTCGGACGATTACAAAGTGAATTCTCGTCATCCTATACTTTATCATCAACTGACTTGCGCTTCTTACTTTTTGGCTTTGTTATATAAGTATTATGACTTAATTAGTTAATGAAACATGGAATTTTCTTGCAACATTCGTTTACTATATTGAACCATTTTTTATAATAATTGACAGTAATCAAATTATATTCTCTTGTTTTAAAATAGGAGGAACATGTGGCTAAGTAATAACAGCCGCACGGGTCGATTCATCAGGTTAAGCTACTCTTGCCGTTTGGTCCGTGGATGGGTGACCATCTTTACATACCGAGACTCCTCGGTGCCTGGGAAAGCCATTGGTCCCGGCTGTCATTCGTGGATCTTTGACAGTCATTACCAGCCGTCAGAAGACCGACAGTCTGACAACCAGTCTTACCAAAGGGTATTACCCAATTACTGGGAGGTTAGACCGGCAGTCGCTCCATGTAAAATATTAATTAATATTCAACTGCATCCGGGTAGACTGGAAGCCGACCCCAACATAGTTGGGAAAAGGCTATAGGCAGATTGATTGACTCTTGTTTTAGAATTATGGTAATCTAACAGAAAATGCTCATTTAAAAAGTCATGTTCAGGAACTGAGATGGATTGCACAAGCACCTACAAAGGATGTATAATAACGACTAATACCTATCACCATAATCAAAATTATTTCTATTGCGTAACTAGTATGAAGATGTGTAGATTTGGAAGTATGGTACCTACCCCGTAGCAAAACAGCTCATGGAATTACTGAAAAGTTGAATCCGAGTACAGATTCTCGTAAGACGACATATCAAAAACTATACAATTCCGGTATTAATAACTTTATGGGCATTGCCTTTCTAAACCTATTATTTAGGACGTTTCAGTTCTTTTTTTTTCGGGTTTTACTTTACGAAGCTAAAACGAACAGAGAAAACAAAACATTCACAAGGTCTACGAAATTATAATTGCAACTCAACCACAATCACAAATACGTTTCCTCCATTCCCGACTTTTAATTTCAATAGTCCTTTTGACCCGACCACTGATTCCAAACTCCGTCCGAAAACGAGGAATTCAAAGCCCAAATCTGTTCAGTACCCTTTACGGTACGTACGTACTAACGAGACCAACCTTTAACCTTTCATGTTCCCTTAGTGTGGACTATTCCGTTGGTTGATTTACGTCCGAAAGGGGTGTATTTTAGAAATATTTTATAATAGTAAATATGGGTAGTATTGACGACGGGTTAGCAGCCGGGCATCGGGACCCCTACTAAAACTTTGGGTCGTTTATTGTGGGTATAATCATAAATCTCACGCCACGTTATTGGCAATGGGCTAGGGGTTGGGTGGGTGGATAATTATGATAACTTAGGGGTAGTTTAAAGTAGCGGCCAGAAAAAATGTGTACCAACATTATCTTGGGGTTTTGTGTTATATTTTAGTTAAGTATTATTAGGTTAAGTAGTAATATATTAAGTTAAGTAATGTTTTTTTTTTTTCAAAATCATAATATTATTCAAGATAAATAATCTAGTTATTTATCTTGAATAATATTATGTTTTTTTTTTTGTTTTGATTAAATTTCATATTTTGTAAAATTATCTGAATTTGTGACCATTTTCATCATTTGAATACTGTAATATTATAAACTAGCAATAAAATTATTTTAGATAATATTCACTTCTCTACTCACCACACAACGCAATGAACGCCAAAAACTTCATTTTTACGTAATCACAATATCTCATTATTACATAATTTAATGGTCTAATTTCACAATAAAATAAAAGAAAACTCAGTCACATCATACCATATAAATTCACACTGTTTAGTGTATCTTTAAATACAACAAACACACAGTAGCACTTTTTCCATTTTCCTAGATTTTCCTGGTCAAAATTTTAGACACAATTTTTATAGATGTTCGAATTTTTCGAGTTAGTTTTGTAAGTTTACATTTGGCTTACACCACCGTTCGCGCGCGTATTCCATATTTGAATGGCGCGGGGAACTCAGGCGTGCTCCCGGTTCGAAGGCTGTCCGCCTAATGTCCTTGGTGTTTCCCGCTAGGGCAGCGTCATGCGCACTGTGCACTCCCCTTTAAGGGCCCTTAAGTGGATTAAGTTTTAAAACTTTGACAATTGATAAAATGAGATCCAGTTTGTTTTGATGAAATCGTTAAGTGAAAAGTTGTAATGCCAGGTCTTTATTTGATAAATTAATGTATACCGGAAGATTTCTAAGGTTATGTGCCTGGAATATTTTATTAGTAAGTTGTTAACTCGTTATTTCAAAATTTCAAGAAGTAATGAGATATTTTAACATTTTTGAGCTCTCAAAACATACGGGTTTAACTTGCAACTTTGACCACGGTTAGTTGCTTTTTGGTCGTATTTTCATTCAAATCTATTTCCAGTTATACTTCGTTACAATATTTAAAATAGTTTTTATTCGTCGCTTTGTAAACCATAGTCTGGTCATTGTTGTATCATTCTTCAATTATACTGCAATCGCCAATCTGTCAGTATTTATTATATTTATATAGCAGGCTCATGAGATTCATTTTCAGAAGTTAAGTTTATGGTCTGAAATAACACGATTATGATAAAAATATGGTTGAAAACGTAAACAATAAATGCTGGCCGATTTTCAATGCGCAATAACAGTGGCAGTTTCCGAGAATAACTTAAACTCTATCGAATTTAACAACTACCTATAAGCTGTCACCACACTGAGGATAGGAAGGGAGTTCACCTTCCATGCGGTGCTGAAAGGCTGTTACTAGATTTTAAATTACAAGTTCCTTATACTTACACAAAGCAATCACAATTAGACGTCTTGGGTTTATCTTAGCATAGTACGATGAACTAAGATTTGATCAACGCGCTATTAACAGTTAAGTTAAAATCGAGTTTAAGTAATATTTTTTTAGCTTACGCTTAGTTAGTTAAGCCATTTGTGCCAATGGTCGAGCCCGGCCAGACCTCTCAGTCTTTTTGCTAGCTTCCCTGGGATCAGATCTATGTACTGTTAGTGTAGGTAAGTTTTACATAATGGAAAAGCTTACTGTCTTTAAACAGTACTATGTAGGTCATTATATTATTACGGATAGAATTCATGATTGTCTGGCAGATTTAGTACTTCATGCTGCCTACCCAGACGGCCTTACCTTGGTATTGGTCGCGGGATCGTTGAGCTCCTTAAGTTCTGAGTTGAGCTACACGATAACTGACACATTCTTGCACTGCCTGGGCAGGTCCACTCAAACCAGTGTGGTGCTTTTCTCAAGTCCACCTCAGACATTATTAACCTACATGGTCCTCATATGATCTGGCCATTATAATGTAATTTGATGGACTTTGAAACAAACTTTGACCTCTGAGTTTGTTTCTCTTCTCAGAGTAATCGGTTAGGAAACACTGGTTTCATCAAGTTTTTTTTTTTAAATACGTGGATCATCGTTTTTTTTACATTAATTATATACCATTTAACACCATTTATGTGTCCTTATAGTATCGTCGGTGTGTCAAAGTACGGAAGTCCAGTACATTTTTGAAAGCCATGATTCTTTCCCCTCCCTTTTTATTTATTTATTTATTTATTTATTTATTTATTCATGATGTTTCCTTTATGTACTTGTACATATTGTTATTATTTTAATTTATCTGTTAGCTTTTAAATTGCGTAAATATAGGAGGTCAAATAGAATAAATTATCTCCCCAAATAAATTATTCCCGAAAAGTTGCCAAACTGAAGTGACACTGGGCACATTGCTCGCAGAACAGATGGCCGATGGTGTCGAAAGGTTCTAGAGTGGCGACCGCGTACCCAAAGATGTAGCGTTGGTAGGTCTCCCACAATGTGGACCGATGACCTTGTGAAGACCGCAAGAATCCGCTGGATGCGAGAAGCATAGAACCGGTCGAAGTGGAGATGTTTGGGGAGGCTTATGTCCAGTAGAGGACGTCTTTCGGCTGAAATGATGATGATTATGAGGTAGATATGATGAGCTCTAAATATGTATAACAACACAAGCTAAATCAAAGAATAAAATTATAGCTATTTTTTTAAATGACATTTTCTTTAAATTTTAATTATTTCCTACGTCTCGCCATGTCACTTTTTTATACCATTATCTGATGGAAATTTGACTGTCAAACCCTTATCACTTGGATTTTTGCATAGAACTTTAGTACTATACTGTTATTAGATCCTTGTGAGTTTTTGTAAACATAGGGTTTTTAAAGAACTCAAATATTTGACTGACTACTTAAACAAGATTTTAATATACATATCCACATTTCTGTCAAAGAAAAGTATGAAATTGGTTAGGAAGGACGAACTTTTGGGCTTAGCTGGTTGGATCAACTTGCTTATGCGCAGGCTCTTGTAATGTAAACGACTAACAAAGATTACAAGGAAATAAGACATAAACAAACAAAACAAAATACGCTTATTTATGACATCGAAAACAGTTCTTTAGCGATATGATTCTAAAACTTGAACATCAATCGTCCGTAAAAAGACCAATACAAGGGAGTGGCAAGCTATCAAACTACAATATTTTCTCTGCAACGCTTAAAGTAAACAATTCGGAAAAAGATAAAAAAATGTTCGAAAACTTGGAACAAACATTGGACAAGAGAAAAAAGTAATTTATTCGTCCTACGTCATATTTTTCGCCCCGAAGCCCTCGTAAAGTTTGCGTACATTACGCGTCGGCGGCGTAATAGTGGCATTTCCTACGTGACAAAACATTGGTTGACTGAAATTTTGTATTATATGTTTTATGTTATGTGTCTATTTGGTTGTTCTTGAAACAGATGGAGTTTCTAAAATAGAGTGAGACGCACAGGGAACTTGGAATTTACATCGTGCCAGATTAAGTCTGTAGATTTTTTTTTTGTTGATGTATCCATAAAGTAAAAGGAACAAACACAAGTCATTAATTCAAATATGAAAATAAAAATCCGCTTTAAATAAAATCATCGTGATTGAATTATTTCATAGCATGTATGAAAATATACCTAGTTTTTTTCGTCCAATTCAGTTTTCCAATTCAGATTGAAAACAAAATACTGGGTTGTTGTTACAGTAAATAGCAGTCAAACAACTGTATCGAATGCCCGTAATCCCATTCTATCGATTGCATTCCGGTTTTATCCGGTATTTGCTGTAGGTCAGCGGCGACAGGCTGGCTGTTCGTCGATTGTCAATCACTAGAAAATGTGAATAGTTCTTCATTGGAGCGCTGTCAGGAAAACGGTCGCCTAAAGGCTCCCGCAGACATGAGCGACGCGACGGTGCGATGCGTTACTGGTAGAATAATTTTCATGACATTCTCATAGACATTGTTCTACTAGAGTCGCGTCGCGCCTGTCTGCGGGAGTCTTTACCCCTTACTGACTGGTTAATCTTTTCACCACGGTTTGAGCTATTCTCGTACATGTTGCTGATATGAGAGACACAGGAGTATTACATATTTAGTTAGAAAACCAAATGATGTTCCTAACAGGCATATACCTACGTTGTCCCATTCTATTGACATAAATTTGATGAAAATCACATATAAATAACTACATTATAATATTTATTCAGACATATTAATATTTATAAGAACTTAGGCATTTCAGAATATGAATAACATACCACAACACAAGACTCATCTTTTAAACAATGACTAAACCACCAGAAAACTGACTTTAAATCAGGAAAGTTGCTTTTAACTCCACATGAAGAGGTTGGATTTAGCCGTGCCGGATACGGCGCTTGCAGAGAACGGTCCGGTTATATGAGTACAGTTTATACGAATGTTAGTGCCCGTAAAACGTCAAGTGCCCTGGCCTCTAAATGAAGGCGATACATGCAGTATTACACCTGTACGACTGCTTTTTATGCGTCGTAAAGTCATGCGCATGGGCAGATTGGATACGAATTGTTTGTAGATATGGACTTTTAAAAGTTAAGTTTATATTATAGCAGGGAGCTGAAGCATTTGATTAAATATTTTCGACCTCCCTTTTTCATTGTCTTATAATTGAAATATTGTTATAGTTTATTGAATTTGGTCTTACTTCAATAACACTAATAAAAAGAGCTGGGGATAAGGGAATAGTTTTACAGAATTAGTATTTAATGAATAAGGGTATGGTAAGGTAGCCATGCTTAGTAAAGGATGCTACAAAATGGTAGTCGGTTAGTAGGTACAAAAAGTCTGAAAAGGAATTCAGGAATGGCGATTACAACTAACTAACCTACCACTGGTTGTGATCCTGTTAGTCATAAAGTCATTATTAATGACAAACTACATGAAAAGAGCCGCAAGCCGACCAAAATATTAGGTACTGAAGTTTAACCCTGAAATTGCTTTCATATTCCATCTAAAAGCCACATCATATTGCCTTCCTGCAGATCAAACTGAATAGTCTCGATGCCATCAAAAGATATAGCGTTAGCGTTGGGGCGTACATAAAATATTATAGAGGCACTTACTGATGCGCCATAAAAGGGAAATGCTCACCCATAATGTTTTAAAATTAAGTTTTATGGGAAAACAGTTACTCGAACTATTATGTTCAGTTTACAATATTTCATTATATTTGATACTGTCTTGTAATCAGTATCTATCCTGACAAAAAAAAACAAATGAATATGAAAGACGTTATAGGAACGCGTTTTTGAAAGTCAGTGTTCATAAAACTCGATCTCCAACACCAAAAAATACAACCGACTTCCAAAAAGCAAACACTACAAAGTGTTCAACTTTAGTTTCGGAAGTCGGTGTCTTTGGTTTTGTTTTATTTCTTGCCAGTTTCAAATCCAGTGCCAGTTTTGAATTTCATGATCAGTTCACCACGAATAGGTGCAAACGCACTAACAGCAAATTTTCTTTGATGTTCAGACCAATTATCAAATCACAACACGTGTTCTGTTCATTATTGAGGAGTTTCATTGTCTATCGCCGAAGGTCTTCTTCAGATCTTCACCAAATTTAAATGGGACCACTTCTAGAAAATACTCTTCCAAACAACAATATAAAATTCAAATTAACAATTGGCGGAGATATCGCAGAACATACTTACAAAAAAAGCTGTCGAATGGATAACTTCCTCCTTTTTGAAATCGGTTAAAAAGGAAAGTTTATTTCACTATAATGCGCTACATAAGGCTCTAATACAAAGTCAATCCAAAATTTGTCTATACACCACAAAGTTACACCATAAAGTTGAGGAAATTTGTCGATAGAGGCACGATAATGATGACTGTACTGTTTTGTTAGATACTATGACGAGGGGGGTGGTACTCGAGCGTATCATAGACTCCGCAAATTAATGATATTATCAAGTGGTTTCCGAAGGGTTGGGGTTGAAGTGCACGTACTGTCATAATTATACCGACAAAGGAGGCAGTTCGAGGAAGCTTTTGGGATTTATTGGGTTCGATTCATGTTCTTACGTAACCACATTTCGCAAAATTTTGAAATCGAACTATATGGGCAGTCAATATTAGTCTAACTAAAAATTTACTTCTGCGAAAAATTTTAGAATTCCGAAAATGTGTAGGAATTCTGAAACACATATCAGATCGCAGAAGTTAATCATTATTTCCTGAAGCTAAATTATTTTCTTGTAAATATACATAATTGATGAGCCTGTAGACATTTCTATATTGATCTTTGATTCTGACTGTACGTGAGAAATAGGAACCAATTATCACATCCATGTTTGCACTCCGAGCCCAAAAAAGCGGATGTCAACTAAAAGAAATGTAACGCTTTGCAAATCCCAGATCTACCAAATTCCTCTTGGAAAAATCGGAAGAGCGCTCTTCGCTGTTTTGAAATGGAGAGCGAAAAAAAATCATTGGTGTATATATTCGAGCGGGTAAAGCCCAAAATCCTGGGTTAAACCGTACCTAACTAGACGTATCGAAATTGGGCATCCCTTTGCACTGTGTTGTTTTATTGCCCCCCACTGTGCGTACACATACGACCAAATTATTCGACACACTTCAGTTGGAAAAACTCGTATATGATAACAGTGCCACTTGAGGCTGTTTTATTGCTTTTCTACGGGGAGATGACGCCATAAATTTCTTTATTATATTGATCCTTACGCTTTTGTGTTTCTGTGACTTTCATGGAAGTAAATAGTTTAGGCTTCAAGCTATGAAAATAATCATATGATATAATAAAAAAATTAACACATACTCTAGGAATTTTGACTAAAAGATTATATATGTAGGTATCGAAGAAGTTGCATAGAAATATTATCTACTAGCTGCTGCCCGCGGCTTCGCCCGCGTGAGTGTCGGAAATTACCCCATACATCCCCATGGGTTTTAAGTATAAATATTGAGTTTCGAGTTAATCGGACAGCGCGTTAAAATTCTTCCATACAAACACTGACACCCCCCAATCCCCCTTTAGGGGGTAATTTAGACGAAGGAGGAGGCGGAGCGCGTGAGGGAGAGGCAAAGTTCGCGCCCTCACGCGCCTAGCCGCCGTAGGAGACGCCCTGGGCGTCGGGACTCCTTGGATGATTCCCGGCCACCGTAGGCGCGGGCTTGCGGGCGGTGAGCAATGGGTAGCTCGCCCCCGATAAGGACCAGGCCCGGGTCGACGGCGCGTCGTGTTCCACGCGCGCCTCAAAGAGATGTCAGCAAAACTGACGGGGTCCGCTAGGACCGTTGCCCGCCGGGGTTGCGGGTAGTCCTAAGGAGAAACCGTGGCCCCTGGCATGGCAAGGGAAGGAACACGGGTGGGTTTTAGTCAGTAAAAGTCTGACACGCCCTCCCGCTCCGCCCAGAGCGGGAGAAGTCATTGGATGATTTCCCACCCAAAAAAAAAAAAAGAAAAAAAAAAAAAAAAAAAAAAATGGGGGTAATTTAGAAAAACAAAAAACTACAAACTTTATAATTTATTTAGATAACTATTCGTGCGAAGTTTCGTGTTTATTACCTCAAGGAATAAGATTTTTCATACAAACTTTCATCCCTTATTTTACCCCCTTAGGGGCTGAATTTCGAAAAATCCTGATACACGTTATTCTTAATTTTTGGGTTTAAGTATAAATATTGAGTTTCGAGTTAATCGGACAGCGCGTTAAAATTCTTCCATACAAACTTTGACACCCCCCAACCGTAGGATAGGATACTTTTCCGGGATAAAAAGTACCCAGTGTGGTGCCCAGGATATTAAAGAATAATTATACCAAGTTTCATCGTAATCGAACCGGTAGTTTTTGCGTGATACTTGAACAAACAGACAGACAGACAGACAGACAAAAAAAAAAATAATCACACTTTTGGGTTCGGTGTCGGTCTAGTAACACCCCCTGCCATTTATTTTTTTGATATTTTCAATGTACAGAATTTTCACTTCTACAGATTTATTATAAGTATAGATATAGATTACAGTTTCTAAATTTCAATTGCTTTAAGAAAGTTACTATCCCTAGGGTCATGAACATTATTTACCTATGTTTATTAAATTATGGATCCAATTTTGCTTGTTTCTTTAGTTGCCTCCACTACTTCAATTTCAAAGTAGAATATTTACATTCCATTAACTCAGACTATTTTATTTTTGTTTTATTCAGTGAAAAAACGAGTACTGAAATAAAATCTTAATAGACGTGCAAAACAATTAATGGTTCATAAATGGTAAATATAACATTACGATGTCGTTGTATGTATTTTCAGAATAGGTAATAAAGACGATGTAGATTTTCTTCCACGAATCCCTGTTTCGCCCTTGGTTTTGACATTCGTTCGATCCACTTCATCCCTGTCGTATTCTGCTCAGAACTTGTTCATGCTTAATAAAGTGTTTGGATAATTATAATGTATTCAATAGTTATAGTAACTCAAGGATTGTCAATATTTATTTCTTTGGAAAATCCACAAATGCATAGCTCTTATCGCTCATTGAAAAAGAGAAAATAAAAATAAAATAAAGTTTTTTATTAATATTTATTAAACGACATTGAATTAAACAGCCATTTTTATTACGAAATCAGGGGACGCAAGTCTAAAGTGAATAAATAAAAAAAACTCGATATGTGGAGTATTTCGGACGTTAGTATCGTAACCACACACGGGATCCATACGTACAGACACACGGAGTTCCATAGTTTTTTTTAAAATCAGTTTTTCTTAATAAAATACGCAATAAATGTTCATTTGTTATTGTGCACACAAATGTGTTAAAAGGATAGTTTTTCTACATATTAGTGTACTCATATTAAATTAGTGCGATACGCTTAACTAAGAGGCAATCAAAGTTCAAGATAGCACTTGAGTTTAGTTGTTGTTGTTGAGTTGAGTTGTTGTAGTTGAGTTGTTGTTGTGTTGTTGAGTTGAAAGTAATGCACTACATTAAATGATTCGTTTGCCACTCGTAACGGACTAGACAATATCCATTCCCTAATACTTTGATCATACTTTTGGCAACACGTTTTTAAACGTGTGACCAAAAAGATGTTTAAATCAATGACAAACTACCATTTCCTTTTGAATCGCAGTCAAAAATCAACGTTTACATACATAATTCAGTGTTCATAAGAATCTGAAACACGAACGTTAGAAATTTCGCCAGAACTGAACAAAACACTAGCAAACGTAACGACGTTTGTACGTTGTTCAAGCCATCTATTTCGACATAGATTCATCCCAAGAGAAATTCCGTAGTGGCAGAATAACGCTCAGTGTAAGCTTTCAATCCAGCACTCACTTGAATAGGATCAAACATTACTTCTTGCTATATGCTTTTTGGAGGTCTCTGATCAATAGAACCAATAGGTCAGTCACCTTTAAACATCTAAACAATTTTTCTTTCTTTATATTATATTTATATCTATACATAGTATGAAACGAAGTCACTTTCGTGTCTGTCTGTGTGACCGTGATGTTTTTCTTATAGATTTTGATGCGGTTTTCACTATAATTGAGAGCATATATATTACATGAATATTTGAGTTCTAAGTACCTACTTGATAAAAATCTTAAATTCATTAATTCACTGATAAAACAATGCACAGCCTAAACCGTTTGGTCTAGTAGCCTGAACTTTAGCCCAAGATTATATTATGAAGGTAAGCACTACAAGGATTTTTGAAAATTCACCCCCTCATGGGATTAAATAAGAGACGTTTGTATGGAAGTTCGTCAGTTGTTGATGAGAAATCCCATGGAGCGCACGCCCTGTATACACAGATATTTCGATATTTTGACATGCCACCATAGCACCCGTGAGAAGCAGGGGCGCGTCGATAGTTTGTCTCCATAATCAATTTCTGTTCAGGCTACCGCAACATTTTTTGCCATTTATAATATAATATTGGGTGAACATAAAAGTGATACTTACGAACGTACGAGATTCAATTAGAGACTTTTTATTTTCATAATACAGTGAAAAAAAAAAAATGGAGATGAACATGGCTTATTGTCGCTTTTTTATCAGATCTGTCGCTTTTATGTATGGTCTGTCAATAACTGCACTGCATGCACTGCAGTAGCACACACCATTCGCGAAGCAAATTGTATCGTACTTCAAATTAACTCTGACGTAGCACTTATAGCAATTTATCGCTCTCCATCCTATCGGAGCACCCTAAATTTTATTGATAGCTTGGATGAAACTCTGTCTTTACTAAAAACATTTAAAACAATTGTCCTACTAGGAGACATAAATATTAATATTTTTCCAAATAACAACGATACAAATGCGGATTCGTATCTGAATACAGTTGCTTCGCATGGAATGCTACCTGGTCACCTTTTCCCTACCCGTGAACAAAATTGCCTGGATCACGCAATCATCAAATCAAATAAACCTGCAATCGTACTTGTTCTCGACTCATATATTACAGATCATGCCCCGGTGATAATTTTTTGCAAACTAAACTCTAAAACTCCAAAATTTATAAACTCACGCAGCCGCGTTGATATTGACGCTTGTGTGACAATGCTAGAAAGTACGGATTTTTCATCAGTAACAGAGTGCAAAAATGACGCCAACCACGCTGCAGCGATTCTTGTTAATATTGTCTCTACGGTAGTTGGAAAAAATACAAGTGTCCGTGCTATTCCCAGTAGAAAAAGGATTATTAAACCGTGGATTACTCCAGGGCTTTTGAAATGTATACGTAATCGTGACAATCTCTATCGTAAAACAAAACGAAATCCCAATAATCACATTCTTATATTAACGTACACACGTTATAGAAATTTTTGCAATAATTTATTGAAAAAACTTAGACGCCAGTATGAAAGATCTGAATTCCTGAAACACCGTAAAAATCCAAAAGCTACCTGGAATCTTATTAAAACTATATCTAACTTAAAAAGTAACAAGACTTCTCCAAATGAACTTTTGTCTCTTCATTCAGATCCTAGTCTTTCACTCAACCACGTCAATGACTTCTTCGCAAATGTGGGAAAAACTCTGGCATCCAAAATTACACGTGTTCCTTATAACTCCCAGTCGGAAATTGGTACTGGGGCACCACATGACTCAATGGCCTTATTTGGCACAGATAATGACGAAATTGAAAGAATTATCCTGGGGTTGAAACTTAATACCGCAGTAGGCTGGGACGGTATATCTTCTACCCTAATTAGAGCTGCTAGAAATACTCTTGTCCCTATTATCTCCCATGTATTCAATCTCGTTTTCGAAACCGGGGTCTTTCCCACTGTATTCAAAAGGGCTATTGTACACCCTATTTATAAAGGTGGGGCCAGGGCCAGTGTCAATAACTATAGACCTATCTCGGTGCTCACTATTCTTTCTAAGATTCTTGAAAAAGTTTTAAATAATAGACTTCTAAGTTATTTAAATACTAACAAAATTATTGCCGAAAACCAGTACGGATTTCGGTCTGGTAAAAGCACAGAAGATTCTATTCTTGATTTAACTGGAGCTATTGCAAGTCATTTGAATAATAAGCTTAAAACAATAGCTATATTTCTGGACCTCTCGAAGGCATTTGACACTGTCTCTGTCCCTCTTTTGCTCACGAGGTTGTTTCAGATTGGGGTTAGGGGGTTACCGCTAGATATTTTTAAAAGCTACCTTAGTAACCGCTCTCAGGTTGTAAGAATCGGTGACCACACGAGTGAAGAACAGTTTCTCTCCTACGGAGTTCCTCAGGGCAGTGTCCTGGGGCCCACCCTCTTCCTTATCTATATAAACAGACTCTGTCGACTGTCCCTAACAAATTGCAAAATTATAACATACGCTGATGACACTGTGTTACTTGTTCATGGAAGTGACTGGGCCGATGTGCGCTTTCATGCAGAATCTGCCTTACGGGATATTATGAATTGGTTGAATGACAACTTGCTCACCCTGAATTTAGAAAAAACAAAATTCATAACGTTTGCACCACGACTTATATCACAACCGGATTCCTCCTTCTCACTAACTGCTCACAAATGCCTCTCGAATACAGGCGCACCCTGCAGCTGTGTTACAATTTACGCGTACTAATGCAATAAAATATTTAGGGGTCATTATAGATAGCACTATGTCCTGGAATGGGCAAATTGAGTTATTGGTGTCACGTGTTAGAAAATTAATATTTGTGTTTAAAAATCTTAGAAGCTCCGCAGATTTTGACACGTTAAAAACTGTTTATTTTGCTCTAGCACATTCCGTGATAACTTACTGCATTACTGCGTGGGGATGCTCTGGTAAATGCCTTCTACTTCGTCTGGAAAGATCACAAAGAGCCGTTCTAAAAGTCATGGCACATAAACCTATTCGTTTCCCCACGCACGACTTGTATAATCTTTGCAAAGTCCCTACTGTAAGACAGGCATTTTTGTTAAGCACATTATTACGTAAGCATACTGATATTGACTATGACCCTAATCTCAATACTCTGAAACGTAGAGTAAACAGAATATGTCAGACAAAGAGTGTTAAACTGGTAATTGCGAGAAGACACTATAACTTTTTGAGTCCAGTTATCTATAACAAAATAAATGATAAATTAAATATCTATCCGCTCTCGTTACGGGAGTGTAAACTAAAACTTGAAAAATGGCTCCAAAAACTGACTTATGAGGAAACAGAGTGCCTCATACAAACTTAAATTACACTAATATCTCTTCTTCTTCTCATTCACTCTCACACACACACACACACACACACACCCACACACACACACCCACGCACACACACATTAATATTATTAATAAATGTCTAGTTCTAGTTTTATTACCATTACTAAATGTCTATGTCTAGTTTCTACCAAAAAGTATAACTTTTGTGATAATGGAACTCAGTTTGCTTTCGCTCCTGGGGTGGGCGCTAATAACTGCGACACAGTTATTAAACTAACGCAGTATTAACGTACACAAGACTTGTAATATGTTATTGTTCCAATAAAATATTTGTATTTGTAAATATTTGTATTTGTATTGTAATAAGCCTTAATATATTATATACAGCACTGACAAACGTGCCTGTACACGGCGTATAAACCGCACCGTAGAAAAAACTGATCCATGCAGCACTGACGACCGTGCCTGCACACGGCGTATAAATCGCGTCGTAGAAAAAACGTGTCTGTCTACAAGCTTCTCATCCATACAACACTGACGACCGTGCCTACACATGGCGAAAAAACCGTAGTTTTTCACGGCATGAAAAACATGTGTGTACAAAGGGCCTTATTCATTGACAGTTGTATGAAATGGCAATATCACAGCAAATGGATGTACTTTGTCAATTTTATAACACATTTTTTACAAAAACTTGTTTGTGATTTATCTCGAATACATAATTAGATTATTTTTTTATTTTACCTCAGACCAAATAAAAAACCAAGAAATTAGCTGCGAACAATACAGTGAAATATGCCAAAACTACACATCCGCTCTGTGCACACGTACACATTTACAACCATTTACTTACAATCAAACTACACCTCACTAAGTGCACACATGTTTACGAAACCGACCTCACGTCACTGTTGACAGCGCTATGTCTTGGTTTTTTATTTGGTCTGAGGTTTTTACATTATTTTATACAAACTTTATATTTTCATGACAATACATGCGCTTTTCAGCTCGGGAGACCGACTGTCTAATCTTTTCTCTGTCAATCTGCCATTTACTTATAATAAACTCGAGGAGGTTTTATTCTAAAACCATGTTGAGTTATAGCCTCTACAGTACCTATAATATGACAGTTAAATGATGTTACTCGTCGTATTTTATTTCACGGTTTTACGTTACAGATTTAACCAACCAGACGTTGACCTAGACTGAGTTTTACAGCATCCCGACACTTAAAAATTTAATGTCACTTTTATGCGATTTTAACGTCGCTAAATCCCTTAATGCTTTGGCCCTAGCCTCAGTACCTAGAAAAGCGTTTAACGTCCTTTGCACATACTTTTGTGGTATGCGGTTACATAGCGATAGTGGAATTGCAATAAATTAGTTATGTCGGTACCCACTTAGAAATAAAAAGTTGCATATCGGACCATAAGCGGTGGTGGGCAAACCACCACATTAATTTATTATGTTATTGCTAAATAATTACTTTATTATTGACTGGTTTTGGCCATTTCATTCTCGATAATTGTTTCGCCTCCGTATTTGATGTTATTGGTAATATTATGCCAGCTGCTTATCTCTAAAGTCAAATAAACAACAAACAACAACAAATAAACAATATTAACTAAAATTAAATATATAATAAATAGACTTGCTTAAATAATATTAATAGAATAAGTAAATTAATGGCAATTAGTGCATTACTGCCACTGGACTAAATTACTAAGCGTATAGGTTTCAGAAAACGCTTAGTTATTTAGTCCATTTGCTATAATGCACTGTTTTATTGTACAATCTGGAGAAGATTGCACAATAAAACAGTACAGTCTCATTTTCATAATAACGTCAGATTTATAATGCTTCAATGTTTGTGACAGGCTTTAAATAGGTGCATCATGTAACACATATTGTAACTGTAATGATGATAAAAGCAAAATAAGTAGCAACGAGACTGACTGACTCGTTGGTCTAGTGGTTGTAAGCGCTACTGCTAAGTACTAGGTCCTGGGTTCGATTCCTTGATCGAGCAAAGTGTGTGCCATATTGGGTTTTTTCATTATCTGATGATGAATCTGATTTTGTTACCGGTTGATGCCAATAAGGTCACCCTTTATTACATGGAACTAAAAAATTACTGGCGAAGTGTGAGTGCACTATAGGTACACCTCTGGATAACCTTTCAGGGAAAACAGGTAGGTATTATGTTTTGTTTACGTAACAGCAACGTTGACTCTAAAATTAAAACATCAGTCTTCGCACTAACACTTAAAGTAACAAATTGCAAGAAAAACACAGAACAATATAATCTTTGTCTACGCGGCGTCGTTTCTCTAAAAAGTCCGCAGAGCGGTACCCGTGTTCAGTCGCATACTCCTTTAAATCCGCGGACTGAGAAAATAGGGGCAGACATATCGTATGTTACTTCCTTGTTTCCATTTCAGACAGCTTAAAGTGAAACGTGCTGAACTACGCTATAGTGAGACGATTTAAAGTTTCAAACATATCTTGTTTATTATTGCTGGGATGAGTGGAGTTTAATATAAAAAAGGGAAATATTTTACTGAACCTCTAAAAAATGATTGACCTTCTAATGATGGACACTTTTCTTTTTTTTAAAACAGTGAACCTCTGATGATACACATTCTTTTTTAAATTACTGCGCCTCTTTTTAACAACTGGCTTTTTCACACTGTTGCCCGTTGGTTGCTGTAACTATGCTAGGGTACCCCGACCAAATGGGTTAGGTTAGAACTGTGACCAACCGCGCGCGAGCCGAGCGAACAAAACGGGCTGTGCCGCGACATCGGGCGGTGAGTGCTACTTCAAGTTGGTCGGAATTACTGGGCTATTTAGTAATATTAGGACCCGAAAATAGAAATTATTTGGGGGTCACAAAAAAGGCGCATTCATTATAAATTAGAGTGTTCAATAATTAGAGGTTTGATTAAATACATGCTTTAATATACATACATATATGCACTGAAGCTAAATAAATGCATGAATAGTCAGTATATGTAACAGAATTCTTATCTCTAATACTTTACGCCCGCTTACATCACAAATTACTAATGCTAAATGCGTTTAGCGCTAAACAAATTTTAAAAATCGTTCTGTTTCAGTAAATTTTTTGAAGATATATTATTTAGTGCGTCGGGGATGTTCGCTCTGTTTCGCACTGATGGCTTTCATGCCATCATTCGCAGGAGGACGGTATCCCTGATCTGCAGAATGCGTGGCAGCCGCAACGAAATCTTGAAGACGATAGCTGACAGGATCTCATCCCCGCTTTGGAGGTCTCTTGTTAAGTTAGTCATCTGAGTACCTTGACTGATTCTAACTTTTTATTATTTTATTTGTTATTACTTATAATTTCACAATGAATTTCTGGATTTTAATTGACATACATTTTAATGCATTTATATATTGTAATGAATTTTAAATTTAATTAATGTAACTTATTCATTTATTTGACAATTTTAATTTTATACACGTATTTCAGTTTATCTTAATTAGTTATAATAGTATTGTTGTGGATGTATTTTAATTTCTATTACTAATATAATTTTTAAGTAATACTAACACAAATATGGATCGATGTATCTGAAATAAATAAATAAATTAAATTAAATTATTTGTGCAATTCGCTTTGTGGTACCAACGGACCGTTATAAAATTTAATAACGTTTTCGATGATTTTTAAAATCTTAGAAACTAAACGGCCTTATAATTTAAATGATGATTTCTTGCTAGAACTAATGAGCAATCGCTGTAGGGTTTTTCGGAACAGGATTTTTCGCACAAACGTTACATCGCACCAATAAAGCATCGATGGAATAAAACATCGTACAACTGAAACATCGACACACCGTGTTCGATATAATAAAAATCGAATAATCAACTTTCGAAGTCAAATAGGGAACCCCTAGACATGATCCAGTGTCAAATATTGAAAGTAACGTTCGTTGAAACATTGCTTGAACTATTTCACATATCCACCCACCAGCTGATCAGTGGCAAAGTAATTTGTGATTAATTGTAGTACAAAACGTTTGGAAGAACAGATTTGAGTGGGTTACAATAAAACATTTTTTTTTATTATCCATAGAAATGTTGATTGGGTTCTTGAATGACATCGGCGTCTTCATCAAGCGATACATCTTGGCCCGCAAAAATCTTCTTATTCGTTTCGACTACGGTTTTAATAAACCTATAATAATGGGTCATCTTTTCAACTTTATGGGTGTAATTTGCTTTTCCCCATTTCTTAATCCAGAGTTCATACAAATCATCAACTGCGTGTAGATCATATAAATGCATGTCTTCTAGAAATGTATGTTTTCGTTCCGTCTTTATTGTTTCATTGTTACCAGCCTCCATGCTTTCATCTACAGTTTGGAATATTATATATTTTGATTAGGTATGGTTTTAGTTCGAGGTTTGAGAAATATGAAAGCCATGATTGAGTAATAGAACAAAAATAAACCCATGGGTGCAAGTGGAAATCACGCACTAAAGGTTCCGTTCCAAGAAAACTATTGAACGAACTCGGAACCAGTTCACCAGTTGATGCGAAAAACAGATAATAATAAAGTAAAAAAAACGACTTACATGGTTTTATCTGTACTCCAAAACGTTCATTTATTTCTTCGGGATTCAGATCTGCATATTGGTTCAGCTGGTAAGAAATTATTTTGCCTGGAAGTCCCTTATTTAGCTTTTTTACTTCAGCTAAATTGTCAACAAAATTAATGAACCCTTTATTTTCATTATCCTGATCTGGATACACTCTGTTATAGTTTTTTTTGAACTGTTCAAATAATCTCTGCTGATTTAATAATGGCGGCTCCTGTGTACTATTATTTTTTACTTCGGATACTACAAAATTAAATAATAGAATAATATTAATAAACAATGTGATCATAAAGAATACTCGTACCATTTTAAAAGTATATTTTTGAAGTATTGTATTTATAAAAGATCTTCATGTAACATACAATATTCAATAGGCAATGGGTAAGCAATATCCGATCAATTTTCCGACCAGTTTCACACCTAATCGATTTCGTCTCACAGATACACTTGATCTAACAAACTTTGATTGAAAGTATAAAAGTCGAATCACAAAAGAAATGTTAATCACAAAAACAAATATTATCATCTCAATGTCTGTTATCTAATTCAGCATGAAACAGACGAATTGAAACTCTCCACGGTTCTATGTGGCAAACAGTCGTCTTCATTAAATCTCTTGTTATCTGACATTGTATCGATACAAAAGGAGAGATTCCGAGAGTTCTCAACAGAATGAGGAAAATTTACATTACAAACAAAAAGAGAAAAGGAACATCCCAGACGTGAAATTACAACCGTTGGGATCGTATCATGGTTCAGTAAAGCTGGCGCAAAATAATATGGCCTTAGAGGGCCTATTGAGCATTTGGAACGAGGCTTTATTTATCACTGACTTCACAGATCCACCACCGACCTTCTTGAAAAAAACATATCATTGTAAACTATAAATAAGGAACAGATTTCTCTGTAACTTGAGATTTTCGCGTCTGCTAAACCTAAATATAACTATTGTAAACAATGTCTGGACCGTATCCAAATATTTGCATACCGACATACTTGAGGTTGGATACAGATATGAAAATGAAAAGAATGAAATAAACGAAAAGTCTAGATTGGAAAGAATATTTAGTTAGACTGGTTCCAGCACTTATAATATCTAACTTTAACCTCGACTGTAAGTTAGGTATATATTACGTACACTGTCTAATTGATCAGATACAGAAGGAACGAACATTGATCTCTACGCTCATTCACTGATGATGGTTCTTGTACCTCAGAAATGCAATGAAATGAAATTGTTTAATCTGTAAATAGGATATCGGAATCACTTTATATTAAAAAAACACGTCATATTAAAAAAAAAAATTGAACTAAGCTAGGTGTCCTATCTGAGTACTCTGAGAAGACCGCAACAAACTCAGCGGTCACCGTATCTTTTAAATTCCAGACATAATCTTGGTCAGGCCATATGAGGACCATGTATGTACATTAGTGTCAGTAGTGCCAGTATAGTGTTTTCTCTTTATGTTTTCCTTCACCGTAAGTAAGTCAGCGCCTAAATTGACTTAAATTCAGCTCATAGGTAAAAGAGAAAGTCACGTTAGTGGAAGTATAATTCAGTTAAGAATTTTCTATTGCGGTGAAACGGCGCTCGAAGGGTTATAAAAAATATTGGTTATAGAAATCTACAAACTATTAAGAATAATAGTCTCCCGATTGATAAAACACGATATATACGTAGAAATGTGAAATACCAACAGCAGTAACTTAAGTCTAAACATTTCACTAAAATTGAACTAGGTGCAGTTCAATTTTAGTGAAATGTTTAGAATTCCTTCCTTTCATACTTTTACTTACCCAATCCAGAGTTACAAAAGCTGATCCATCACAAGATCAAAGAGCAAACTTTTGGATTCCGGTATACGTTACAAAATTGTGCATAAGTACATCAAAGCCGGTATAATCGAATTTATGCATACATAATATTCATAAGGAAGACCTATGCCATCAATAGTGAGGGCACGAATTTAATTTGAGCCCTTTGATCTAATGTAATATTCAGGGGTCGAACTTTAAATGCGTTAGACCCAGCGGTAATCTATTCGTGTCCTGACGATTAAAATTTTCCCATCGTAAGGAACACGTAGTGGACGGAATTTTATATAATTAATCGTGCGAGTAAAAGCTATAAAAATGTTTTTTTTCGAGGAAACGCAGGGCTTCTTATTTTCAAAACTAAACTACAGTCAAATTCATGATTATTTTTAGTACATTACTGTCGCGGCCTGCAACATGGGGATTGATGAACTTACGGGTGTACATCAATGCCTGGTGGCCAAGGCTTGTATAGTACTTTTCTCAAATTATGAAATTCAAACTAAGTAAATTAATTATAAATTCCAGAATCAATGACGAATAACGATAATTTTTCGTGCGCCAAATATGTTCATTTCTTTCTTCTTTACTTTAAACCGCTCTATTTGCAAGCCAAATCGAAATTTTAATAAAATCTTTGATAAGTAACCTCCTTGTTTGCCTTGTGTTGAAGTAAACAGTTCGTTCCATTTTTAAATATCACGAATGATATGAGTTTTCATGGTAAATTCCTACTTGGAAATTCGAGCATTATTTTGAAAACCTTCCAGATAATTATATCGAAAATACTGTACTGGTCAAATACATGCGAGTAGGCAGCCGGCAATGTGACTATGAAAACTCATATCTGTCATGTAATTAAAACATGGAACAACTTTTTACTTCGACACATGGCAACCAAGGAGGTTGCTTATTATCATAGATTTTATTTAAATTTCGATTTGGCTTGGGATTGATAGCCTCACGTATGCACGTTCGTTCATCAATGCCCCAGTTGCAGACTGCGGCAATAATGTACTATATTCACAGCTAATTTTATACTTTCTGTAACATTTTTTGAATGAATTAGGTGCCTATTTTCTTTAACTTTAGCGGAATAGATATCGGTTCAGGGAGTGTGTATTATTAAAACATAAACGCAACGTTTGTGATCTATGATAGTCAAAATAGACTAATGTTTAGGTACAGAGAGGTGTAAATAGGATGTCCAAAGTGCTTTCAGCCAAGGACTAATTTAATTATCCTGATACAATCAACATTACTAATATAGGTCAAGATTAACAACAAAACGAATTTACTTTATCACACTAACAATAAAAGCTGAATTACAACAGATAAGTGTCAATAAAACTAACGAAACTTGCTCGACAAACATGACAATGTAGGCGATGTCACAACTAATAGTCAACTAATCAGATAACAAAACTTGTAGTCGCCTGTCGCAAACCGAACTTTGTATCAATATTTTCGCTCAACGTAATGTCCACACCCGTATTGACTTCCATTTTTTCATCTGAACGAACTTGTATACGACTGATTTTATATGTTCACGTCCCTTTTCAAATACCATCAAACTCAAACCACGGATGATTTATTATTGAAATATCGGTGCACGGTATCCGCCGCAAATCGATTCGACGCCTAAAAATGTATTGCCAAATAATAGCACCACATAAATCTCTGTATTTTATAACGCAAATGAGAAACCGCTATCGAATCAGCTCGTAAAGGGATCGCGCAACGAGTGACGTCATCATAATTATTGAGCTTTGCAGAACTGGGCCTATAATTGCGAATGTCCAACCGTAATCAAAATCCCTTTGGTAATCAAAAAATTTTGATCTCTGCAAATTAACACGAAGTAGAAAACGATTGGAATAACGATTGGACAGGTGTGTTGTTTTTACCTGTCGTTAACACGGCTTGTTTACGTTGCGTACGTTACGTTGTGTGATCACGATCACCTATCTTATGAGGCTATTATTCTTTTAGAAGCCGTTCAACGTACATAATACGTGACTTTTTTCAAAGATGAGAAGACAGGAGCTCACGGGTAACACTCTATCGGCGAAAATTGATTTTCCAGAGGAAATATTGTAAATTTACTAGCTGCGCCAAGATGAACGCAGTGTCAGCGAACCGTCAGGGTATACTCTGTAACTCGGTCATAAATACTTCCACTGTCGATTTAAGCTTCATATCGGTACCTTGAATCAGTCTCACAATACGGATCAAAGTGTGGAAGGTTACAAACACTTTTTCTCCAATAATAAATGAAAAACAGTGTTGTGACTGACACTTAAAAGTTATTTTACTCCATACAAAGATCTCAATCCCTGGAATTTTGTTCCTTGTTTCTCATGATTATATAAGGTATTAAATGAGCACTCAGCATTAAAAAAATATCCACAATTGGGATGTTCATCTTTCCTCAAGAACCATTTCTTTTATGTAGAATCATTATCGCTATTTTGTCAATCAAAGCTTTATTGGATTTTTCACAAGCGTCAGCAATCTGTACAGTATTGGCAGCTCTCATTCCACGTTATTTCGCGCCTATGAAGAGTGATGATTACAGGTAAAAAGTAATTGGATTGCTTTGGAAAGAGTTCACAGTTCATGCTTTTTGATTCCTTTGATGAAAGTCCTGGTAGCCCGAAGGTTTGCAGACGGCATCTTCTTTGCGGATTCATTTCACGTACCAATGTGACTTTCTCGATATCATAATATAGCTCCCAAGTAAGACACCGTTGATTTACGATGGGAGGAAATCGTGAGGAAATCTAGAATCTTTTATATTTCCAACACGCTGTGAAAGAAACCTAATCTCAATCAAGTATGTCATATCCAGTTTAGATAAATCTCGTAAACGATTGAAAAAAAAACAGCGGCCAAGTGCGAGACGGACTCGCACACGAAGGGCTCCGTACCTCCGTACAATATTTAACACTATGTATTTTAAATTAATACTTTAGTATAAAAAAACACGTTTCTCAAAAGGGGCTTTAATTTTTAACTTTAAATTATTTGTATTATTTACGGACAGTCGAGCCTTAGGAATAGGATCCCGTTGGCACCCTTTGCGAACGGTACGGTACCCTAAAAATGATGTCATCAGGATCTATCTCCGAAATAAATATAATTGAATTGAGAATTCAACCACAAGGACATCGTTCTTAAATCCTCATTCCACAGATTATATAGATTAGAGCCATCTTGAAATATTTAGGTATAGTTAACAGTTAATATAACAATATCGTTTCTCTACAAATTAATTATGGGAGATGAGTGTTTACTCTGCTGTAATAATTAAACACAAAGGAATTTCTCTAACATTATTAATACGTAATAAACATCTATTATAGTTGCTTTAAATTAAGTTATAACCAGATTTATGAAGATTAGAGGGTAATGAGAAATGTTATCAAATCTTGTTGCTGTCTACAGAATTCTTGTACAAATAATGGCAGCTTTTCTACTCTATTGTAAGGCTAAACAGTATATCTGATATTTATAATCCAAACGCAATTTATGAGGAATCGCTTCGAGAAAAGGTAGGTACCCCTTGCCTCGTCGTTCGCTTGGCTCGTCTTTGAGCATTCAGCCGATATATTCTGTAAATCTTTTGGAGTGGCTGGTAACAGAAACGGACTTCTTATTTCTATACCACCAGAGGGTGTACAACCCATGTTTCGGCGAAGTAGTAGTTATAGTATTTATTTTGAGGGTGAAAATAATAAATAATTATTTTATGTTTTACAATATTTATAATATTTTGTATTTTAAAGAATTTAGCAGAATCTACAATCACAAACTATCCGTCGCGATTATAACATCAGTAATTCCGCATTTCAACAAGATAACCATGTACCTACTGGCGAAAGTAGCAAAAATTATACATAAAAAAAATGCGATGTAAGCTCTAGAGAAAACTTACATCTTAATATGGTATCCTGTAAAAGCATATAGAGTACCAGCACTTTTTAACCAGTCTCTTCAAGCAGATCGCTGTCCTCCTGACTTTGGCTAAGCTATATGACAATTTTATTTATCTCTGCTATTTCATTACTTGCCCACAGTTACCTTCAAAAACGTCTGCTTCATTCTACTAAAACTATCTATACTGAGACAGACCCGAAGATAAACTAGGACCCAGCCCCACGCTGCAGATAGCAGCACTTTGACCGCTCGACGTCCACTCGGTACGTAATAAAAACGACTGATGTACACAGTTTAGCAACAAACATGTTGATGCTTCTTGTTTAATCACCTTTAAAACTTGTAACCCAAGTTAACCCTGGAACACTTAACCCAACCAGCCGCAACATAGTACTGGGGACTAAGCAACTTAAGTGCTTTGTTTCTTGAATTTAAAGCTGAATTTAGAGTTCGTCAAGTTAGTGTTGGACTTAAAACCGGACTTGTTACTTAGTTAAAGTTTTAGATGTGGTATAGGTAAAGTATGGTTTGTTACAAACAAAACAGAGATAGGTCGTTTTGCTTATGTTAACCGTTTTCCAGAACTCATAGCCTCATATTCTCATTTTAAGTTATCTGTGATATTTCGCTCCTATTCCATTTTGCTCTTAAATCCGTACAATAGTGACGTATGATGACAGTAGCGGCTACATAAATGTTCGAGGGTTCAAACCATAATTGAGGACTATACATCAAAACATGCATGATGAAACGATATCCAATACAAAATATTTTAACAGACCGCTCCAAATTTCAAATTTATGTGTGCCTAGTGGCCATAATTTATTCCAAACAATGGCGATCTCAAAATAATATCTAGCGGCTATAAAAACATCACACAATAGCCTGTGGACGGGTGTGAACTAAGTCCCAAACAAAGTTGCACGTATTAAATAAAGCGTTGATGTATGGCCAGCGTGATTAACCCTCGAATTTCGGCACGGAATTACGGCAGTTACAGACGTCGCCAGAACTTTTCTTTAGGTGATAAACGTTCTCGCAAATTGCCCACATTTATTCGATGCTCCAGGAAACCGCTGCTAATGTGGACCGAGAGAAATTCCTCTTTGTGAAGCACCATACCTCTTTATACACCATGTCGAGTTGTCGACGTATTCATTCATACATTGAACTTTACTGAACCCTCGTTGCAAATGAATTGAGTCGGAATTGCGCTTTAAAATCGTTTTATGGTTCAACGCGAGATTATCGGAAAATGTTTCCGTGAAATTAATTTAATTTTAATTATAATTATCGCGTGAACGATATGCTGTCGTTGTGGTGTGCGCAGTGTTATGGCGTGGCAATTGATTGTTTAAGTCCTTTGTTGGGCTGCCACAGCGAGATCTGTTATATCAATTCAATCAATTATGAAATATATCTGTACTTCCTATATTACTGAATCTTTATCAATCTAACTTTAATTATACCATTGCAATATTATTCTGTATGTTTTATATCTATAATTATTTCCGTCAGAAAACTGTAGAATGAAAGTCAAAATGTTAAAAGATATCTTCCTGATGCTTTATTTTCCGTAAAGCTCAGGTTTTGGCTTTGCAATACATTACAAAGAAGATTAAAAAAATAACAGAGGACTTTACCACAAATTAAATGTTTCCGGACGATCAATTCTCACATGAAAAACCGGAATAAAACTCAAAATGTCGTGTAGACTCGAAACATTTATACTAACATACAATATTTTCTGACGGACGTTGATTAACTGCGGTAAACCGCTTTCATACCGACATGACTCTGAACAAATACAGACAGGTATGTATACAGAGTTAAATTTCAAATAACTGACTCGACGCGGTACCGAAATTGCCTAAATAAAGAAAATATGGAAATATTATTGCAAAACACGCTGTATATTTTTTTAATGAAAATTTAATAATAGATTCAGATAAACACTTGAAAAACTATACACAGCTTGGGCTGTCTGGAATAGACATAAGTGTAAACGCCTTGTACCCTTTCTCTTGTGGAAATTGTCATGGATACCTTCCGCCTACCAAACCGATGCACCGACTGCTCTTATGCAGGAAATGTGAGAAGCACTTTTGTACCTCAAAATTGATAGGTACAGAATGCCGACACCATAGAAAAAGCGTAAACAGGCGCACTTACACGTAGACACGTAGTTACGTACGGCGATTCCAAACGGTTTCAAACGAATGCCAGTCGCCAGTGTGCCTGAACTCGCTATTCTTAGACGCATGCGACCCTCTGTAGGTACCTACCTGCTTACTCTATGGTAACTGATAATTCTAGAAATCTAGGCCCATTTCGTTCAGCGGTTATCTTCGGTATAGGTCAAGATTTTTTTAGGCGAGGTTTACATTGGATTAGGCAGAACAGCAATCTGTTTTCGACTGTAATCAGTTGAAGATAATCTTT
Organism: Eupsilia transversa; assembly: GCA_914767815.1. Lineage (NCBI taxonomy): Eukaryota > Metazoa > Arthropoda > Insecta > Lepidoptera > Noctuidae > Eupsilia > Eupsilia transversa. The sequence continues at coordinate 10,057,499 of OU611880.1, forward strand.
TTTTTTGGCAATATAAAAATACCTAGAATTCTATCAACAAATAAGATTATTCTAGAAAACTGAGATTAGTTTGGCCATCGCTGGTATAATAAGATTACGTACTAAAGCTGATTTAACAATTTGCGTAGGTAATTTCAGTATTAGTTATTTACAAAAATGATATTCTAAAGTTCGTTGGTTATGACTATAAAAAGTGATGTGACCACTAAGAACAAAGACTGAATCTATCACGACAAAATCCGTCACATTTATTTTAAATACTTTCTAATCTGAAAGCGTTTACCCAAAACACCAATACGAACATATAAATCTTAAGACGCAATAAGCGATCGCAATCTCACATGCTATAAAATGAGCGGAGCAATCAACTATCGAATATTCCTCAAGTCACGGCACCGCCGCGCGTGTCGGTGCGCTGTAGAAATTTGCAATTTTTCCTCGCGTAAAATCTATTCCGGTGAAAAATGCATCGCGGGCTGCTTTTGTCTTCCTACGGAAAAAGTCACGTTCTATAGACAGTGATGGTTACCGAACGGCTATCGAGTAGCTGGTGCACGTAGATGGTAGGAAACTGGAACGTTTAAGCATAAAATTTGAATACTTAACCCCACCTATTACCCATTATAGCTGCTTTAAAGTTATCCTGTGGTATAAAACCCGTGGCTCAGATACGGCTGAAAGTTTGAGCTGTACACTTAATTAACCCAATGAGTTTGGTTCAAAGTTGAAGTAGTAACATGACGTATGAAGTTTTTTATAACTTTTTTGGCGAAAAAGAGCTATGTTAAATATAATTATGTCTTGTAGTTTTGTTAAGCCTTGTCCACACAATGTCTCTGATGCTTAAATTGTACACATGTACGACTGTACGTTAACGAGTTGTATACAAATGCAGATCGCAATCATCGAATTCAATATTCAATGTTCGTCAAAGGTATGTAAATGTGCGAAAACCCTTGGAATACCATAATGAGTTCAATCTCGGTGTTCCTTAATAGTATCACATGCGAACGCTATTACTTATCTTGCAACGTAGGTAACTCTATTCGTAAGTGCGTACGCGGCTTTACAGCTGAACTCACTGAAGCGTGAAATATTTCATGACACACACGAAAATGCACAGGCAATTGTTTTTTTAAATGATTTTATGAGTTTCCTTTTTCACAACATTGGGGTGTTGTTTTCGAGCCTTCCAACAATCCCTTTGACCGTTAATATAAAGCAATTGAACGAAATAATAATTTTACACACTTAATTTAACAGAGTTTATTGAAAATGTTTGTCAGCCTTTGGAAGGACAGCTTTAGGTCCGCTAAATCTGTGGCGTGCCCATCCACAAAGACATTCCGTAGACAACCCATCCTACGCGGATTATGTTTCTCCATTTCCAATAGAACAAAAGAATGCTTTCGAAGGTTTTGATGCCACGATTTTCGGATATTTCCAATATTATATTATATTCGAGGATTTATTACAGTGAATATGATATTTTTATTAAATTCTTGTCCACATTCCGAAATATTACTTTTATGATTTCTCAGAAGTTTAAAATTGAAAGGCTACGTAAAACGATAACAGAAACTTTTATATTTTTTTATACGACTATTTTTCCGGTATGGTTGCGTTCATGAATTCGATTTTAAATCTGAATTAATGTAATTCCATTCTAAGGTATCGTTGAACCGTTCACCTTAATTAAAGAATGAAGGATTATGAGTTTGTTGGAACGAGAAAGAAATAACGTGCTATTAAAGTAAACAATTACTTGGGGGCTCATAATGGCTCACTTTACGAGCAGGATATTGAGCTGCCTAACTTTTGCGTCAACAAAGCAGTTTGATGTAGTTCAACGCAGTTAGACAAGGAGAGGCTCCAATATTTATGACAACTTCCCGCTTGAATACAAACATAAAGTTCAAAACTAGCTTAACCCTTTGGGAGAACTCTCATCTAGCCGGAAATCCGAACAATTTGGTAGGAATGGAACAGTTCTGTTTCAGTCCTAATGTTTCCAGTCAATTATTTGGCCCCTTCAAGCCGGGCTCAGCATACAGTGTTTAGGAAATCATTTACTGCACCAGAATAATTTTTCTCTGAAAAATTCATGTTTTCTTTATTTTATTACCACTATCAAACAACGTCTTTTTCCGTTTATGCATTGGCCATATCCATTTCTTGTTTGTTCTGGTCTTTATCATTTCGCCTGAAATAAATTATAGACTCATAAATTATAATACCACTCTGCCAAACCTAAAAAATAAAAAATCTACTTGGTAGCTGATAAATAGACATGGCTTATTTAATTTATCAGATTCACTCAAAATATAGGTTTTCGAAGACACTGTGAATAAAAAGACTTGACGAAGTTTAACAAAATGGTACTTACTCATGTTCCTCGTCCATTCGCAGTATACTTCTCAGATCCGGTTCTATGTGCTTATGATGTTCTCTTAAATACGCTATTCTTTCGTCGTTAGAATAATCAGCATACTTGTTCGGTAAAACCTTTTGCTGTGTTTCTGCTTGAGTATTTATACTATTTATGTACCTCAAAGTCTGTACAAAATTGACATATCTCGCATTGTAATCGAACTCACTTTTAAATGTTCTGTGATATCTTTTTGCGAAGTCTTTATAAATTTGAGGTGCATTTTTTAGTTCGAACACAAAGCTACTGTCCGATCCTGAACTGATAGGTAACGTAGAATATAACAAAATTACCACCATAACAAGACACCATCGGCCACCATTCTCCATTGTAAATAAAATAATCTTCAGTAAAATAATCCAATCTGTTATGATTCTGTGACTGCTGCAACGAGATTGTTTCTCCTAACCTCGGATAGATTAGGTATAACGTATGCGTGAAATTTCAATAAAACACAATCTCCAATCCTTATCTGCAAATGTCATCATGAAGAGTTGGGGCAGACGTAAAAACTACAGCTGAATGTGGGGAGTTTCTTTTGGGATGTCATAATTACCATGATAACACACGCCTACGGTTCCGTAGGTCGACCCTTTCCTTGTCGTAGACCCGCTGGTCGGCTGCGGGCGACCTGCACACGCCCACAAAACCCCGGGATTACTTGGCATTTTAATATATTTATCGAGATTCAAGACAACCATGTAGATGTGAGATTAGTTTATTATCGTAAATATTTATCTGTTAAAATGGCACGCCTATTTGTCTTTTTGTTTGTATGACACACAGTGGTTTGGAAACTATAAAAAATAGCAGTGTTTAATCTTTATAGGGTTCCGCAGTCAACAAGGAACCCTTATAGTTTCGCCATGTCCGTCTGTCTGTCTGTCCCCGGCTTACCGCAGAGACTGTTAGTACTAGAAAGCTGTAATTTGGCATGAGTATACATATTAATTACGCCGACAAAAGTGGTAAAATAAAATCATGAAAAAAAGGGTCGTTTTAACTTTTAGGGTACCTCCCATATGCGTAAAGTGGGGGTTTTTTTTTTTTTTCGTCTATCCCTTGTTGTGAGGTATTTTTGGAAAGGTTCAAAAATATTGTGAGTTTGTTTAAGTCATTTTTGGATTGAAGGATCCGTTTGCGAAATATTAAGCTTTAAAGTGCTTATTTTTGTTAGAGTCAAGTACCCCCCCCCCCCCTGCCAGCTAAATGATAAGTTCACAGCAGATATATATAACGAAATTAAAAGGAAAACTATCACAGCTAAGTAGGCTCTACAAGTTACCGAGTAATTATTGACCAACTTACATTTGCAGTTGCAAAAACATGTTCTACCATACATTTTGTATGGGAGAACATTTTTTTCAACTACAATGTTAAGTTTTCTCTTGGGATAAATTCATCACAGCTACGGAACCCTTCATTGTGCGTGGTCCGACACGCACTTGGCCGGTTTTGTGTTTTTAGTTTCATAAACCTAAACAAAAATAAACATATACCTTTAACTGAACACTAAAACCCGTGGACAGACAGGAACATCGCTCCCATTCCCTATAACATATCCCTACAAAAGGGCAAATTCAATGTTATGGACGCAATTTATTCCACACCAAGATTCGATCCCAATGACACTCAGGCATTCGCATTTGTAAAAGTCAATGAAATATCTCAAAGGCAATAGAAACGTACCCATCCGTTTGTTCCGTCGTTGGTGGCTCACAACGAGGGATATTCGCCAAATAAATGGATATAAATGTATCGTCGTAAAGAGACTGAATTTACTCGACTGTGACCGGAATACGCCTTCGAAAATAGTGTAATATGAAATTCAAACCGTACGATTTATAACATTGCTATAGATTTTTGGCTTTCCAATAAAAATGAAAACGATTCCAAATGTCAAAAAATCTAAACATCTTTATACTAGTATCAAGTTGTCAGTTTAATAAGTACAGCCTCTGTCTTCGCAATAAAAACACATTATCTCATTTTAAAGAAATTCCTCTAATCTCAAATACCTAAATGCTATCGCTCCAATGTTAAAAGAATCGTCTCAATAACGATCCTCGTAGCAAAAGACCTTCGAACAGAGTTCCAATCAAATTCGCATATCGCCAAAAATGCGGAGCCAAATACCTTTTGAAAGACATTACGTTTTACGGGACGCTGAAACAGCTCTGTAAGTGCAGTTTTGGCGGGTCAGTGTGACTAGTGACCAGTTAATGGTCTGTGAGTACCTCCCTTTTCTTGTACCTGGGAGGACACCTACCTCTCTGTGTTCGGTGCGACTCCTCGTTACGTTGCCTCACGTCTTCTCTTTTAACAGAGCGCTAGGAACTGTTGACTTTACTAAATATACGGAGACTGTGCTTCTACGTGTTTAAATGTATGTAAGTTGAATGTTAAGGTGGAAGATTGTTTGAATTCTAATGAAGGTGCTGCATTTCGCTACGATTTAAATGTTTGCGTTTCTTTTAAATAACTTTACTGTAAAGAGTAAACTTTTTTATGTCAGCAATTTATTCATCTTGAATCGTTTTAATTACCTACGTGTACTTTAGGAATTCTATATGTCATTAAAACTAGCATTCACAAAAGTATTAAAATAAAAATGCGAAATAGTTTTCTAAAGGGTTTTCCCAATTCCTAGAATCAGCCATTTTCGTCTTACCGTATAGTTTACAGTGACCCACTCAAGAATATCATAATAAACTAACGAGCTGATAGCAATAAACAACTTAGCGGAGGTCGAAGCTTATCACCGTCTTGTATAAAACATTATTTTTATGGGTCCTTCCAAAATGGAAGTTGAATTACGAATTCTGGCTGCGGCGAAGGAACATTTACAAGATCTTTACGTGGAACTTCGCTCGTTATCTAAAGAGTATCCCGGGACCGACTTACATGTCTTACCTAAGGTTCAAGGGGATCGGTCTTGGCCGAGATTAAAATCAGAGGCCGAGACGGAAACCGATACCATTATTCTTGGAAAACTCGAGTTATAATGGTTTAATTAAGTCGTAACAAAATGTTTGAAAAGATTTTATGTTTTAAAAATTATTATAAACGATTATTCAAGATACAGAAACTAAAATAAAGATTTTCAAGATACAAGTAAGAATAAAGATTATTTGCCTGTTTTTGGCCGAAGAAACATCTCTTCTCTCATTAAGACGCTGACAAGAGCTAAAGCGCGGTCTCTGCATTCAGTTATGATATTCTTGTTTTTAATTAAATACAATGCAACTTTAGTTGATATTTTTATTATAGATATTTTGGATTAGAACTCTAGGTTTCACAAGATTTTTTTGTAACAACCAAATTATTTTTTTTAAGTCCTTAGGACATTTGCTTCTTTTCAGCGCCTTAAGAAAGATCGATCAGTATATTTGCTCACTATGTGACATTAGGTCCAGAACAGATAAGCTTCATCAAAGTATTTCTTTATAGTATGAAAAATATTAAGGACTACCAAAACCAAAAATAAAACTTATAAAAACTAAAACCCAACTACGAGAAAAAGTCAACTAAAACTATTTGATGGCACCATTCAAAATACTTTTTTTTTTAGTTTATGTCTTTATGTCCTCTAGAGGGCGCTATATTCAATTTAATGTGACATCACATCCTTGCTTCGCCGTAGTCTGGTAATTAAAGGACCAAAACCAAACACTACCAACCAACGAACACCAGAAATTCAAAACTCAAAAAAAGTCCGAATCTTTTCCGAATCTCTCAATTCGTGGTCAATCCTTATACAGCTCGGAGTCCGAACAAAGATCGCCAAATATTAGAGACTACCTTACCTTTCGAAAATCAATAGACGGGAAGACGCAATCTATCGTTTTGTCGATGACCGCTATCTTCCAGTCGAGGACATGAAAGATGCGGGGTGAAACTGGCTCGGAAACTTTGTATTGGATTCTTATCTACCTTTTGATTCTTATTATATTGGGAATGTTTCTTGTTATTAGGGAATTGTGAGGTGAATAGAGCTTTTGGGTGCTGAGAATTACTTTTAGAATTTATTATTATTATAGGTGAAAATGATAAGCTACTTTTTTTCTTTTTCCTTTTCTAAACCATGGTGAGGCGTCTAACGGGCTATCTAGTACTTCACTTTGATGAAGGTCATCCTTAAAAGCATGACAAACAACAAAGTTACATTATCATCAAAACTAGAAGCGTAGGGTTTGCTACGGCGTAGCAGACCGTAGCTGACTTACTTTTGACACCATTATTGGGGTCTCTACGCCGTAGAAACATTGCAATATTCAATATTTTTTAACATACTTAAAGAATGTAATATCGTTATGTTTTATTTAATTTTTATTAATAAGGATACAAATATGTATTAAAACTTACTCTGTATAAATAAAATAATATGATGAATGGCTACACTATAGAGTAAAAAAAGACTAATACAAACAATACAAAATGTAGCAAGGTACGTTGTGTTTAAGGCGAACACACTCGTACATCGTCGAGACATTGTATTTAGGGGTGTAGTATCTAAGGTTTACCAAGAAATTGAAGGTAAACGTAAGGAAATTTTCTCGGCTTTTGCTACGTTAATTTGGAGCCAGATAGAGCGGTATTAAGGAATTATTTAACAAATATTAACTGGAATCTCATCAAAATATTTCTTGGTACTGGAGAAATATTAAGCAAAGGAATTAATTCAAGGAACTATGATTTTAATTAAAATGGTTTCTGACAAAACCACTTTAATACACGGAAGTATTTAATTCATGGAAGCGGTAGACCGAAGTAGTCGTTTGTATATCAGGCTTTTCCAGTTATTATGTATTGTGGTGAACGAAAACATTTGGACTGATTATTCCAATTTTTCTCATGATTTTGATGTTGTTTGTTTTCACCGCCAGTAATCCACCAGTCTAAAATGGACGAAGAGCTCTCACGGCGACCAATATATTGGTTCAAATTAAATTAACTAGTGAAACTCCGCAGAAGCTTTAATGAAAAGAGGTTTTTGTCCTGTAGGTATCTACTGAAACAATGAAAAACGCCAAAATAAAGATAAACAATAACAACAACAAGCCATTTAAACGTGAAAAAAACTATATACTTTGTTAGGTTGTACCTTATTTCGCTTTCCTGTGTAGACAATGCGCTTTACAACCAGGCAATCTACGTAAATAATGACGTCTTTTCTTAAGTCCGCTACAACCTCTGGAGCTATCTCTAAAAGCAACGTCGTATCTCGTTAGGTTTGCAGGCAGTGCATAGTTTTCTTCCAAACTAGGTGTGAACGGTCCATGTTTTTGTTTAGCCCGTCAGTTTAAAAGTTGTTATTAGTTCGTACGTATAACAGCTTTAGCTTTTACTGATTTTAGCCTTTAGAATATGCCTCGCAAAAATTAATGGTGTTGTTTTTATGGTTAGGTACCTTTAAAGTTTAGCATAATGTTAACTTTTTAAATAATAAAAATTCAAGGCGAATGATTCCTTTTCTTCTAAACATTTATAGCAGTTTTTATGAATTTTCTTAAGTAGCCAAGTCTCATCAAAACTTTTCTGCTTGACACCTTGAAGTCACATCAGACAGACATAATAAATTCATATTCTTCGCATGACTTTAATGCCGTATTAAAAAATATTCGAGTACATTTTCGGAAAAGTATTGCATAAATAAAACAAATGACTGCTTAATTTTGCAGTGGCTCGAGCTATAAATAGACCGTCCATACAAAACCTCGGTCACACCAAACTCGGGTCGTGAGCGAAATGTGCCGTCGGCAGGTCCAGGCGAATTATGTTCAACGGGATATTATGAAACACGACGGCGCAAAGCTTTTGGTGTGTTGAAGGCTTTAATCACATGTCAGTGTAGCTGAATCATCAATCAACGCATGTCTACCCTCTGCACAGGTTGTTCTTGAATGTCACTCTTCGTCAGTCAACCTGTTATAAAATGTTATAATGACCTCTAAACCCGTTGCCGGTGAGATATCATATATATATCGCAGTAAGATGGTGGAACCCGAGATATAGGTTTATCCTTAGGGATGTGGCTATATACCGTAGTATAGTTATATGAAAGCGGTTCATAACTGGCATACTAGGAATATAACTATGATTCCAGCACGATCTACTACCTGTCCTAAAATACTAGAACTATGACCAACTACGCGCGACCCGAGCGAGCGAAGCGAGCGATGCAGCGGCAGCGGACGGCGAGCACTACGACGACATTAGGGTCACAAAATTAGGGTCTTCCTGCAGTTATGAACTGCTTTCATATAACTATATTACGGTATATAGCTATATCCCTAGGGATATAACTATATCACGGCTTCAACCATCTTGCTGCGACATATATATGGATGGGGGATGTTTTCCGAAGTAATGTTACTAAACCTAGATTTTTACCTTAGATTCAGGGACCAGGGTGTGGCAGATACCCCACCCCACCTTTCCTCATCGTGGGTACGCCCATGGGGTACCTAGTTCATAATTGTAGAACCATTCTGTAAAGTAATAAGCTAATGCTAATGCTAATGTTAAAGCTATCTTATCTCTAATGTAAGTAACTCCGGCGCACCGTAAACTGAGCCCCGTTATATGTATACCAACCTTGCTAGTAGCCATATCTCGATTTTTGTCACAAAAGATTCTACGAGAGTAAAATCTTTTGTGACAAAAACCTAATGCATCGTCCCTATTTTCACACAAACAAAATTGCGTCGTCATTTCCACAAACAACATAATTTTATTCCAGTGGTACATCCACTTAAATTTTAATAGACGTGTAATGTACACAGTTAACGGAGCTTATCTTTATTCGCACCCATTTTTATGTTCGCCATCTTAGAAATAATAATATGAAGCACCACAACGACATTACACACGTTCTTGGGTTACCAGCCTTTCTTATTTACATAAAGGAAATCCTTGTACGTTAAAAATGGCGGAAGAAATTGAGAGAATGTTTTTACGGGGGTGGTAAGTGCATCATAAATATGTCTATATTATATGGGAATAGAATGTATTGTCAGTCTGTGTTCTTTGGAATTATGTGGGGAAGGGGTGCGATTTGTTTTACATAAAAATATAACAAGTCGGCAGGCGTTTGTGGAGTGTTGTATTGAAGGATATTTCAAAAGAAATGTTAGCCATTACTGCACGGAATCTCAATCGACTGATGAACTGAAATATTTTGGTATTGATTTAATCAGGAGTTATTTGTAGGTATGCAATTAACAAATTAATAAAACTGAACACTGAAACGTATTGTCAAAAAGTAGGTTACTAACAAAAAATACCACCAAAAAAGAAGCAAAACCAAAAAGAAACTCTAGTACATAACGTTCTATGAAAATAAATGCCTACGACATTACCGCACTGTCGACTCATTAACTTCCGAGTGAGAGCATTCGCCTTTGATAACTTTGCTTTTTACGAGTCCACTGCCGCGATAATGCTAATGCTAATGCAAACTTTAGTCGCTACCCAGTAATGGATAGCATATTAACGAGGATTTAGAAACTTGAATTCGGATTCTTGGTGTTGATTAAAAACGTGGAATGGGCAGTTGATAATGTTGGCGGTACGAAAAGGGCAGTGGACTGTATAATTTATTGGGCTATTATACTTTATTTTACGTAAGAATCGTTTTACGTAATAATTCACTTATGATGAGTTGAGTTTTCCGTATAATTTCTGGGTTACTCTGAAGAAAATACCGGAGTAGTTGCGTACCACATTTACATTTGCAATGTACTTCATTTTGACAGTTCAACAACAGTGAATGCCTTATTTTTGTTGCGGAGCAGACGAATGGTTTAAATATAATCATTATCATCATCATTTCAGCCGTAAGACGTTCTCTGCTGGACATAGGCCCCCCACCACTTCGACCGATTCTGTGCTTCTCGCATCCAGTGGATTTCTGCGGCCTTCACCAAGTCATCGGTCCACCTTGTGGGGAGAATTGCCAAACTTAGGTAAGTGGCAGTGGGTAGGCACATTGATCAAATATAATGAAGTAATTACCCATTTCCATCAAAACCTTTCGTATTGCGATTGAAATTGCGTATACTTAAATACCTCATACTTAAATACTTCTACTAACAACACAATTTAAACCTTTAATTGGCTCTGTTGGAACATCAAACATCGATGAATAAAACTTCGTTAACTATTAGCAATTTATTTTTCTCCGTTAGCAATTTATTTTCCGCCCTAAGAAGTGATACAATTGTATCTTGTGATTGAACTGAACTTAATTACTTATATTAACGATACCTAATTATAGGTTTAAGCCCCTGTTCTTAAAACAATAACATCAAGTCTCTTTCTGAGAAATGATACCTAATCAGCATTTAATGTTCCCACAGCTGGGTCACGGACCTCCTCTCTCTGACAAGGAGTGGCCCGTAAACCATCACGCGGCCCAAGCGGGCCCAGTGCAGTTTGGCAGATGTCACATGTCTTCGAATTTTTGGTTCTAGGCGTGCCGGTTTCCTCACGATGTTTCCTTCACCGTTTTAAGAGCAGTGGTGATAAAATAATGTACACAAAGTAAAGCGCCTATCGGGGTACGAAACTACGAACCCCCGACCTACAACTCGTTATTTGCTAATAATATTTTGTTTCAACATAACTAATAATTGCTTTCACCTTAACACAATATTTGAACAGTAAACATCGTATATCAAATTAAATTAAAGACGACGGTTTTGTTATTCAACGGCGGCTTGTTATTAATAATCAACAAAACATTATTTAATCATTCACGAGTATGAACCCATTTATAAATGAACAAATAATTAAATGAATCGTATTTTAGCGCGTTACTATTTTAGGGTTGCTTAAACAAAATACAAGAACCAATCAGCACAATGTACCTAATGTACGGTAGTTTTATATTCACACGTATGTATTTTCGTATAAAACACAACAAAAAGATACCATAGAGTTTATTCACAAACAAGGCACACAAAGCATGCACGCGCCTATGTTTAAAGGAAAAGTTACAGTCAAAGGAGGAAAATTTTATTACACAGTTTGCAAGAGACATGTAAACTTTGTTATAAACTTATAGTGTGACAAAAAATAATGTGGATGGATGTTGAAAGCGAGGGTCGGCCCGATAAGGGGCTACGTTAGAAGCTGATGAATTCTCTTCGAGGATTAGCCCTTACAATATGAGCACAATTTCACAAGTGCCAAGGGTCTAAGGGTGACAAATGCCGTCGTGAAAGTCACGCAATTTATTCGCGGTATCCTATCTCGTATATACCCCGTAAGTATATTTTCTAATAAAAATGGTAATATGTAGCATTTTTAACGATGTTATTTTTCTCCTCGTGTTACCAACGGTGGGTACCTACGTCTTTGCCGCTGAATAAACATTTTAAAATAGGTAAGATTGTTTGAGCCACGTACGTTTGCTACTTCTTCATTTGCTTCACCTTAAATTCTGTGTAGACAACATGATAAACGGACCGTGGTGGAGTTTTCTCATATATTCTTTAAAAGTATTTTTGGCTAGAGCTACATAATTTGTTTGGTACATGAGGGAGTTTCTACAGTAGCATTACTTAGTTACTGGCCATAATGCAAAGTTGTGTTACATATTAAATTGCTCACAGATGCTTTCTCGTCTACGATGATGATGTTAAGTTCCGAGCATTTATAAGTTTATCATATAAGACAATATGTAGATGTTGTAAAATGTAAGTAGTCATCTACTTACTTTTTACAGTTGTAATATCAGTTAGCAGGATAGCGGAATCCATTAGCCAATACCTTGACTAAAATATTTCTAAAAACAAAAAAGGCACATAAAGGAAGACGACTACAAAGTACAATAATAAAACCTCACAAAACAAAATTATGGAACTAATAGAAGAATGTTAAGTGGCAGAATAAACTTGCTCAGGACAGGATTAAATTACATTATTATCCTAGAAAAACTTTAAGGCTCCCGCAGGAAATCAGTATAAATGCGAGGCGATCTAATTTCTTTATAAAACACTTGACACGCGCTTGCCGTTAAATGCTAATAATCTTCAGACTAATTGGAGGGTCTACCAAAATTATTTTTAGGTAAAACTAAATAATTAATTGGCTCACTCAAAAGTGAAGAGGATAACTTCTTATGATATAATAGGAACAGGGAAAATAGTGAAGAAAAATAACAGTATTATGTTATTACGTTACAAAGTTAAACAACGTCTAGTTTCTAACAAAAGTGATAATTGGTTTCCCTAAGGTTTGGAGAGGTCAAAGGAAGGATGGTTCTTAGAAAATCAAAGACTTCCCATAATAATACCGTTGATGGAACAGGAGTATAATTATATAATTTAACTGACAATCATATAGACTCAGACTTCCTAATAATTCAAAGAAACCTATAAGATAACTCTGAGAAACCTATTTTCTCACTAGCAGCCCGGAGTCTCGATTAGTGCCCAATTGATGGCAATAGGCTCGCCCCCCATTACATGGGACTTAAACATATCTGGCGAAATGTGGGGGTATTATATGTACACCTTTGTATAACCCTTCGGGGATTACAGGCGTGGTGTTATGTTATATAAATGCAGATAACAAAAAGATGTAACAAAAATGAAACAACACTGAATTACCTCCCATTTTTCTCTCGAAAAACAAAATGATCGAAAAAACATCTGGGCTATGAATATGTACCTACATCTATATCCCAGATAATGCTAGCGGTATTCATAGGAAAATTGTGGAGTCAGTACAGCCTGCAAAAAAAAAAAATACTCGTAACCGGGTTGATGGAACACGGTGTGTTTTTACACCCCCGAGACTGGCTGACTGTTGATCTAATTTGTCGATGTCCGTAAAGTTAGGGCAAAGCCTGACCAAAGCTTTAAATTATTAAGGATTTTTTTGACACGAAAATTTATTTCGTTATGGTTTTGAGGAATGATAAGATTATGGAATGTTATTATGTTAGAGTGAAGCTTTTCTTTTCTTGTTCGTTATATTTAGTACTGTTGCGTGTTTTTTAAAATTATAGATTACTAGCTGTTTCCCGCGACTTCGTCTGCAATCCAGGATGAAAAGTAGCCTATGTCCTTTTCCAGGTCATGGTCTACCCATGTTCCAAATTTCATCCAAATCCGTTCAGCCGTTTTAGCGTGAAAGCGTAACAAACAAATAAACAAACTCACTTTCGCATTTATAATATTAGTTCGGATAGTTTTCCTAGAAAGTGACCTCGAGGAATGGCAATACAAATGTATGTATCTTCTTCCAGCGCCCCCTGGGCAGTGAGCCTTGCTGACTGGTTTCTAGCCAATAATATAAGAACGAATTAAAATATTCAATATTGTAATAACTCCCTTAAGTATTGATTTGAAATTTTTAATACCACCTTATATTAATACAGTAATATAGGTACCTATAAGTTATAAGTAACATGGAGACTGAATACTATTATGTCTTCTACTAATACTATCTATCTAGGTACTTAGTTACAGATATACGAAATGTGACGATACATTAGAGCCCACATCTTGGCCGCATATACCGATGTATATAACATAAATACAGGATACCGATGTATAAATAGGTCATGCGATCCGTGCGGTTTTGGTAAGCCTTATCAGTACAGTGGCATGACGCTCTGTAATCACATCTACAACAGCCCATATGGATATAGGAGTAGTCAGGCAACTGGGATCGCTGTCAAACTGGGACCGCGCTCCTAGTTACCTAATTACCCATAGTACCGGTTTTAATATAAAAAAAGATAAGATAAAAAAATTATTTATTGTTTACAAGGACCAGATTATAGTACAGATACATTGGGACATGAGAATAATACACAGTCTGGTAAGCGGGTGAAGCGCTGTACTCCTATATAGGCTACTGAGTAGCCTGTGTTTAGGAAAATTGACTGCTTATCTACAGCCTCAATTTCGGTATCTCTTCTCAGAGTTACTCAGATAGGAAAAATCTACACGACAAGAAAGTTTGTAAAAAACCTGACACACGCGTCATAATGATTACGTATTACTAGAGCGACTCGTGTTTTTTCAAAATCCCTATCTTTTTCCAGTAAGATTGAGAAATATCCATGTTTTTGCGATATCGTTAGGGTATTCGCGAAAATTCGAATGATCAAATCATCCTACGACGTAATTATATAAAAGGAGAAACTGGCTGACTGATATATTAACACAGCCGAAACTGCTGAACTAGGAACGTGTCATTTTGCACACGGCTTTCTTTTATAATGTGGCCGAGCTCTAAGAAGGGGTTTTTGGAAATTAGACTTTTAAGGGAGTGAAAAGAGAAAGTTTGTATGAAAAATCTTATTCCTTCAGGTAATAAACTTGGCACGAATACATTCTTAATAAAGTTTTTCATTATTTTCAAAACTATCAAATGGATTCTACGAACATTAGATTTTAGAGGTGCTAACCCATCCCTAAAATCTAAAGTTTGTACGGAAGAAATTTATAGCTTTTTCCAGTTAAGATACTGTGGCCTAAGAAGAAGAACAAGAGGACTATTGTTGATGATACTCTTAGACTACCACTGATGTACTGAAAAAGCCAGTATTACTACTTTCGACAAAAAACTTACTTTAGACATCGAGCAGCAAAAAGGGGTAATTAGGGACGGTGTCACTATGTGTCTGGATTAAGTCAAAAGTGATCTAAACATTAAATGACGAAACTCATGATTGCCGATTTTTCGAAGATCAACCATTTCGGGATGAAAAGGGAGGAACAGTTCATAAAAAAAAAAAACCTTTGATTAATAAATTAAATAATAGTTCTACGTATTAATAATAAGTAAAACGATCCTAATGATAAAATTTCCAAAACTACCGTTTAAAAGAGGTTGTAGAGTAATACGAAATTCACTCGGACGAAGTGGCGGGCAAAGTGCTAGTTACAAATAGAGCACGTTTCTCTGATTAAAGTAGATACCCAACAAAAAAAATGTAAAATACAAATTGGCCGCATTACTATAACGAGGATCCTGACCAGCCTGCATTTGATCGACGTACAGATAAATAGACCTTTAGGGCATCACTTTTTGCCGCGCTTGCGTAACCTCGAAAAAAGCTGACGTAATTAAAACAAGGCAATCTGAACATGGAGACGACATGTTAATTAACGGCGCTTCGCAATAATCAATTAAGTGCCTCTTTAGCACAATTAAAATTAGCTCAGTAATTGGCAACAGTAGGTAATTACCTTTTTACAATGTTCTTTAAATTGCTGAAAATGTTTTTCGCGGCTTATTGGTGATTCGCCCAAATTTACTCGCCCGATATTAGCGAATCGACAACTCCAGAAATAGATCCGCCTACAAATTAATTAACTTCGTGCGAATCGCCTAAAGAAAAAATAATTTGTGTGTGAAGTCGTCGATCCGCCCGTTTCGGGCGAGTAAATTCGGGCGAGTCACCGATAAGCCCTTTACGCGATAAAAAAAAATAGATTTCCTGTTTTATTGGAATCAGATTGACCGAAATAAATGATTAAACTTCTAATGATAAGTTTAATCATTTATTTCGGTCGAAATTCGACCATAATTCATTTAAACAAGTTGTAATAGTACCTACATACTAATACCATGTACATCCCCGAAACCGGCGCGATCCTCACAGGCTCGTACTGGATGTCATGCCAAGGTTAGCTAAATACAATAAAAGCTGTTTGTATATGTGTGTAGAAATATTTAATAGGATACCGAGCTACCTAAAAAATCTTAACACTAGATTATTTAAAATTAAATTGTGTGATTGGCTGTCCGCTAATAGTTTTTATAGCATGAAAGAGACAAAAAAAATAACTGACTGAATTGTATGAACCGGAAAATTTGCACGCTTATAATGTTAAGCAAAAACGTGTCTGTTCTATATATAATTTTTGTACCATCTTTTATACCATGTTTTTATGCAAATAAATGATTTCTATTTCTATTTCTATTTCATGCTGCTATGCTACTACGCACTATCTTGTGTCAAACGCATAGTAGTGTGTGTAATGCTGAGGTAGTGTTGATGATGATGATGATTACCGTATTAAATAAAATAAAAATATAATATCCTAACTTAGTTAAAACTCAAACATGAAAAGTCATGATGGATTTAAAAAAAAAAAATGAAAAATGGTTTTTCGTACCTAACTATTTAGAATTTTTTAAGTGATGTAGCTTAGCAGTCACCTTGCCTTAAGCCTTAATTCGATATTATACTCAATAGAAAGCAGAAGATCAATTACCCTAAGAAGCAAACGAGATACTAAAAATAAGCCAATATCGTGCTGAAAAATCCTTTCGTAACAAACAGTAAAAACGTGTTAAACTGAAAGAGAAACAGTAAAATTGCGTTGCATAACTCTTTCGATACATGCTGTTAAACTTAATTGAGTGAATCGGACTATAGTGTGCACTGTATTAACAGGAATGAAAAAAGTATTTACAAATTGAAACATCACTGCGGCAATAAACAGAAAACCGAGGACACAACGAACCGACGAATGAACTGCAACTTTTATTGACCAATAATTAAAAAAATCACGCAAATAACCCTCTGGAAAGAACTAAGAACAAAAGGGTGGAATAAAACGTTTGCTACTAAACGGCGGCAAAACAATGAGATGAAATAAATGTTAGGATCCCGTATGAGATGAAGCGAAATGATGGAACGACTGCCATTTACGTCGCTCGTATGAAAAATATTTCTACTGATCTTGTTTACATTGACACAGTAATCCGTACCGGGTGTAGGACGACCGTTTTTACGCTTTGCCGAGCAGATGTGGCACAGGGTTGCCTCAAAATTACGGCGCCAATTTATAATATTACGACCTTACTGACGACATGTGGCTCACTAAGTTCCGGAGTTTACAAATACGGGCAGCGTGCTAAATTGTGTGTGTGTTTAAAACTTTTTTTGTAAAGGTCTGGCTGGTAGGTAATGTTTTTGGTTTTGGAGTTATGTTTTTGGCCCGGACTGTAATTTTTTGGTAATCTTTTTGCCCTGTTCCGTGTTATAATTTGATTTATTGTAAGCCTAGGACCGCCTATTAGGTCGACATAATTATGTTGTTTTCTATATGTAATATTTTTGTAATTTATGGTGTCAATTTTATAGAGATTTGATTCTATTCAAGGTCTCTCCAAATGCATGATTACCTCGTTGATAACTGATTCAAAATCAAACATATTTCCTCACAGTCTTAGGCATTAAATGACCTGAATGGGTTCCAACCGGTATAGCCATAATGTCATGTTTGAAAATCTGATTTCCTTAAGCGTTAGGCTCGGAAAATGCTTTCCGTAGATCCGAGAGTAAAGGTTATTCGAATGTCCCGGCAGTTGCTTTTGGATCCGTTCTTGGTACAACAACAATATTCTAGCTATCTAAAACGTTTGAGGACTAGCAAACTACGTACAAGAGTTTTATTTCTTAATGTTTTAATGTCAGATAGCTAAGTACATCGTAATAAACTAGTTGGTAGTTGGAGTAACGAATAAGTAAGATATTTGTAAAAAAAAACACTGAATATTTCTTACAAAGATATTATAAAAATAGGTAGAAGGTATGTTTACATTTTAAGCAACCAGTGCAACATGGCTCCGTTAATTTCCAAGAACTCGTTTACTAGTAGACAGGCTTATTTTGCTTTCGGCGGTACTTGGTACTCATTAAAAGTTTCATTTTATTATTATTAGTGTTTAAATAATCCTTTACCATTAAAGTAACAGCCCTGCATTTATTCGCAAAAACGGGACGCGGGAATCAAAATCCTCTTATCGGCCAGAAGCATAAAGCTTAAAATTGAAATTTAATAACTATACGTGGCGCAATCCTGACATTTTTGAAACTCTCTCCGTACTCCATATCGATGCCTGGCGCACTTAGGTATGGGAAATCAATTGGTTAAACCTTCATTTCGATAAGCTCAAATGTAATGCATTCATATCATTTGCATAATTATATTCTGAGTATTTTTATTTTCTTACTTATTGAACAAAATAAAGGATATTTTTACGTGATAAAACCTTCCATGATACCTGTGATTCGATCGTGCGATCAAGGTATATCGAGGCAAGTAAAAAAGACTTTCTGGATATTTTTTAAAAGACAAATAAGCATCAATCAATAAAAAAAAATGGTTTATTCTGGTTTCTGTACTTCTTTGCTATGTACTCTAATTATTCACGTTCGTGGTAACTCCTTTAGATAGTCCGTAAATATACGAACACGTTCGTTTTACGTCAATACTTTGAAACGGAAATATTCCTGGCACTACCGTTTGAACGACCAGTATTGTTCACGTCCTGCGCTTCGCACTGTCAATCAGGCATTCTGCGGTACCCTGAATTATATATAAAGTAGAAACATCACAAGGCAGACTTCTATTTTTAATGACACAAGTCTCTGCCCTGTTGTATGAAGAATTCAGATAGCCTTAGTACAGTTACAAAATCGGTAACCTAGAACATGTTCCGTCCATATTTCCAAGAGAATCATATAATTTGAAATATTGCCTATTTTAAAAGCATATTGGAGAACGTAATGTTTTTATTAAAGACTAGTTTGGCCGCTGTTCTACTTGTAAGTTTCTATCTATTTTTAACAATGTTATATAAAATGTGAATCCTATTGCAATGCGTCATGTTGTGTATTTTCTGTTGTGAATTATTTACTAAACAATTAAACAGTCAACAGTAACACAGTCATTCATCATCAGTCACAGTCAGTTATTTTTAATTAAGTGTGAATGCTTTTGTAATTATTATGTTCGTAATTAATTAACTAAAAGTGTTGCTCACAATTTAACATAAATAAAAATGGTTGTAGTTCGTCTGAAATAAACCTTTTGATTTGAGGTTGATCTGAAGTCTTTTCTGGAGGTGGTCGTTTAATGATGTCTAGAAGTTCCTCCTAAACAGCCATGATCAACAACCCTTGCTTTTAGAAAACAAGAACAGCGAACACAGTTCAAATTCAAAGCAAAAGACAAATATACATTGAATAAGGGTTACCAATAAATTAGAAAAAGTTCAAACAACGCAAACGGTTTGGTCGGAACGTTTTTGTTTGTTGTTTTGTAAATGCTTGCAACAAAACTTGTACCTATGCGTCTCTAGGAACAATTTATGGTAAATTTCTGTCGGTGTTTGGTCTCGGGAACAATTAGATTGTAGCTCCGTTTACGTATCGCACAAACGGTTTACAACGGTAGCTTTTGCTTGGATACCTTATAATGTTATACTGTTGAATACGTGTTTGAATACGTGTACTAGGGTATACTGGAAATGTCACAAACCTTTTGAGCTAATATTTTTGGACCTTATAATACGGCTATGTTCAATAATAAACATAAAGTATTTTATCCAGAAGTCAGTCAATCCCTTTCAAATATGTTGGGGTCGGCTTCCAGTCTAACCAGATGCAGCTGCGAATACCAGTATTTTACGCCTATTTGACCTTCACAACCTGGGCAATGTGATCCAGAAGTAAGATCAATATTTACATTATTCAAAAAAACTACCAAGCCACACATGCCTTTATCATCATCGCAAGGGGTGAGAAAACACAGCAATTGGATTTCATTGGATGGTTAACACCATCGCGGTAGATCAACCACGCTTAATAATAGGATTGGTGATGGGAACTGGTAGAATAGTAAAGTAAAATAATAGGAAATCACAATTTGTAAAACTACAACGTTTTAAAAATTTAAACATAACAGAAAACCACGCCTGTAATCCCAGAAGGGTCAGACAGAGGTGTACCTATTAGTATACCCACATTTTACAAGTTATATTTAAGTCCCATGTAATGGTAATGGGGGGCGAGCCTAATGCCATATACCGGCCAACAATCCAGACTCCAGGCTGCTACTGAGACTCCTTGTAGGATTCCCGGCCACCGTAGGCGCGGGCTTGCGGGCGGTGAGCAATGGGTAGCTCGCCCCCGATAAGGACCAGGCCCGGGTCGACGGCGCGTTGTGTTCCACGCGCGCCTCAAAGAGATGTCAGCACCAATGGCGGGGCCCACCAGGGCCGATGCCTGCCGGGGTTGCGGGAAAGTCCGAAAGGGATACCGTGACCCCTGGCAACACAGGCAACTGAAGGAACACGGGTGGGTTTTAGTCAGTAAGAGTCTGACACGCCCTCCCGCTCCGCCCAGAGCGGGAGAAGTTATTTGATGATTTCCCACCCAAAAAAAAAAAAAAAAGGCTGCTACTGAGAAATTCCTGATGAAAAAATCCAATAACACTTTGCCAGACCTGGGAATCGAACCCAGGACCTCAAGCTCAGTAGGTAGCCCTTACGACCACTAGAGCAACGAGGCAGTCAAAAAAGGCAAAATTAAAAGTATTAAATTGTATTTTCCCATTAAGTTTATTTGTAGTGAGAGTGACACTATTACCTATAAACAATATATACATATCTACGTACACCAGTTAGCCATAGTAATTTACTACTAGGTGTTGTTACCCCCAGTAGTAAATGGCTGCATAAAAACCTACAAAACTTCGTCGTAATAAATACTCCTCTTCTCTTCATAAAGAAAATGGCTACGATGGCAATTAAGTCAGTGCATTTCAAATACATCTGTTTGTATTTTCCATTTATTTATTGATATCGTGGACTCGCAACAGAATACTCTTTCATTTGTATGTACGGATTTCAAAGAAAATTTCATGTTAAATTCATGGATGCCGAAGGAAATGACAGATTGCTAGCGGAAATATAAAGTGTAAGTATGTGTAAATGGATGGGTTGTGTTTAAAGATTTTTCAGGATTCGTGCGTACTTGAATTATTTGAGTACGTATATTTGAAAAAAAAACAGTGTCAAATGAGAACCTGTCAACTGCACATGACGTTTTTAAGAGTGGAAGAAGCTCTTTAATAGAAGATAATTTTGATAGGAAGCTCTGCAATTATAAAGAAAATTGGCCTTTGACTAAATAATTATGATCTTCTACCAATGTTACACTATTCCCTACTCATATTGTAATGGGTCACTCTGCACGTTGCACACATTTTGATCCTTTTATTTGATTTTTTATCTTAAACTACAAAATTAGCAATATTTGTATATATAATATATTTATACATATGTAAATATATATTTGTAACTAGCTGCTGCCCGCGGCTTCGCCCGCGTGAGTGTCGGAAATTACCCCATACATCCCCATGGGTTTTAAGTATAAATATTGAGTTTCGAGTTAATCGGACAGCGCGTTAAAATTCTTCCATACAAACACTGACACCCCCCAACCCCCCTTTAGGGGGTAATTTAGAAAAACAAAAAACTACAAACTTTATAATTTATTTTGATAACTATTCGTGCGAAGTTCATGTTTATTACCTCAAGGAATAAGATTTTTCATACAAACTTTCATCCCTTATTTTACCCCTTTAGGGGTTGAATTTCGAAAAATCCTGATACACGTTATTCTTAATTTTTGGGTTTAAGTATAAATATTGAGTTTCGAGTTAATCGGACAGCGCATTAAAATTCTTCCATACAAACTTTGACACCCCCCAACCGTAGGATAGGATACTTTTCCGGGATAAAAAGTACCCAGTGTTGTGCCCAGGATATTAAAGAATAATTATACCAAGTTTCATCGTAATCGAACCAGTAGTTTTTGCGTGATGCCTGAACAAACAGACAGACAGACAGACAGACAGACAAAAAAAAAATTAATCAAATTTTTGGGGTCGGTGTCGGTCTAGTAACACCCCCTGCTATTTATTTTTTTGATATTTTCAATGTACAGAATTTTCACTTCTACAGATTTATTATAAGTATAGATCACTTTCTCGAAAACGGCTCTAATGATTTCGATTAAAGTTGCAATATAAGGGTTTAAAGGGGCAAAAAATCGATCTAGCTAGGTCTCAGTTCTGGGAAAATTCGTTTTCTCTATTTTTACCCGAGCAGAGCTCGGTCGACAAGGTACTTATATCTAAACATCAATAGAAACACAATAATGACAGCCATAGTGACAATTGTAACAACAACTGTGCTCCCATCGCACGGATAAGGCATCCGTCCTTCAGTTTGAACCCACTGAAATAATTAAGATCACTGAACATTGGTTCATTGTGATTGTGAGAATCACAAGATAATCACATCAATTACCTTCCTTGTTAAATTGACTTTACAGAAATTAGGAAACATTAAAGCAACAATAAACATGAAGAAAAGCACCAAATTTTCTTGAACAATCATTTCGTTCTACGAATTTCGGCATTCTCAAAAGCGTGCATACAGTAATAAATTCCCCAAAGCTTAGGTTCTGCACCATCCCATACCCGCTTATTTTATTAATCAAAGTCACCCGGAATTTATGGCCGGTTTTATTCCGAACTACTTTTCGTCTCTCGGGACGTACCAGCTTTTTAATCCACCTTGGGATGTATTGTCTTTTTAGATAATGTCCAACTTTTTAAACACTAAAGTTTTAATAAAACTTTGTAGTCCTGTGGGCCTAGGACGAACGCACGGAGTGATCGTAACGTAAATACGAACGATTTTAAAATTGTAAATACTCGTTTCGCATATACTAAAGCAAAGATTTTCATTAGTAGATTGGCCCTGTCGCGTCAAAAGATGGTCGCGTTTCCGCTTCGTTTTGACACCTCTGACTGCACAATGTAGAAGAGACTTGATTTGATTGTCATGGAAATGCCATTATTATTGTGCGAACTCACTTTTGTCAGTATGAACACTTTTTCGCGCCTTAGTACGATGTTTATTTTTTATTTTAAGACTTTATTCTTATTGATAGGTGTGATACTAATTGTGCTTGTCAAAAAAATTAAACAACAATTCTAGTTGATAATTGTATTTTTGATGAAAAAACCATTCGAATTTACGTTACGTTTACGTAGCTCGTTTGAGCTAGGGCTTCTGTTTGGTCGGTACTGACGAAATGGGTTTTCTTACGGTAATGCATTTTGGTTGGTATTAAAATTTCTAAAAACCAGGTTTTCTCCTGGGTTATCATGCGGTCAGAACTGAGTTCTCATACAGAAAAAGCTCGAGCATTGGTCACTACAGTTCAATGATTTCAGGCTTAAGTACATTCGTACAATGTAATTGGTAGTTAAATGTCCTTCTCAAGGTGCTTTTCTTTACTTCTGCCTCGGTGGAGGGGCTCATGGTTAAATGATAACAGCCGCCCTGGTCGATCGAAGCGAGCTACGCTTGCCGCGGTTGGTCTGCGGATGGGTGAACACCTTTCCATACTCCTCCGTGCCTCGGAAAGCACGTTAAGCTATCGTTCCTGACTGTCATTGATCTTTGGCAATCGTTACGGGTAGGTGGAAGCCCATAAGTCTGGCAACCAGTCTTAGTACGGGGTATCGTGATACCCATAGTAAGTGGGTTGTGGAAGTCAGGTGGGCAGTTGCTCCATGTAAAAAACTGGTATTCAGCTGCATCCGGTTAGACTGAAAGCCGCCTCCAACATAGTTCTGAAAACGCTAGGCAAATTGATTGTTCCCCTTCACCTCACGTCAGTAATTATGTTCCTAGATTAAGGTACATCTTAATAAAACCTCAAAGCTAGGCTATCTCTAGTATTTCATGATACCCAGGTACCTTAACCTTACTTATCCCTAGACCAAATATAAGACGAGGGTGTGTACTAAATATCACGTTTCGGGCCTCAGCAGCAGTTTGGCCTAGGCGTTGATTAATGACCCATGATTTAATTAAGAAAAAGTATAACTGTCATTTTGGCTACGTAGGTAAGTTATTATTGAAAAGAAATATCGTATACACTATACGCCTTTTCAGTGTTTTAGTCAGCATTATTTAAAATTAATTAGGTACAATTTATGTACCTAAATTAAAAACTTACTTATAATGAAATCTCAAAGTTAAGGCTCGTTCACACCGGCGCGACTTGTCGCGCGACGCGACTTTAACAATACAATTTCTAATAAAACTTCACGATTGAACAATTGCCGGTGTCGCGTCGCGCGACAAGTCGCGCCGGTGTGAACGAGCCTTTATTGTCTAGTCGTAAAAAATGTGCGAAGCAGGCGGGACGGGTCGCTAGTTTATTATAATGTAATCGATCCCTCCATCGTAATGACAACAGTCATGAAATGTAATGAAATTGTTTGTTCAGTAAATAGGATATCGGAATCACTCTCACACATCTTAAAAAAAAAAAAATAGTTACCTAAGGTTTCCTGACTACTCTGTGAAGAAAGGCCGAAACAAACTCAGACGCCAGACCAAGCTTATGTCTGGCCATAATAAGGACCATGTAGATTAGAGTCTGAAAAGGTATTTTGAGGAAAGAACCACATACAGATAAAATAATATCAATCAAATTATTAATCTGTTAATCACTTTCATTGAATAAAGAAATCACCTGCGCCCTTCTCACGCACCACTGATTAAGATAATGAAGAGGGGGAGGTACGTCATTCGTATTGAAATTAATTAGCAAAATATTTTCTAACTTTAACGGGGGGTTATTCGAAATGGCCTGTTTTAGAATCAATTTTAAATAGTTAAATTAACGTTTTTAGATCCTGAAAAAAATATAAGCAAAATTTATAAATCCTTGTTTAGGGATTAATTAATTAATGGTTCCAAACACGATATTAAAAATTGGATGTTGCATGAGGTAATCGTATAACGTAAACACAAAAATAGTCGAATCGGTGTAGCTGCCGACATATCGGGTTGGTGTTGTTATCTGATAATGTGAAAACGCCCATTAGGTACACAGGAAATTATAAGCAATAATTTTAGTTCACTACACTGTAGGTACCATAAAATGTAAACCTAAGTAAAAAAATCAAACCTAAAAAAACTAATTCAGTTGATCAATTGCAAATATTTTATACTGTGGCATGGATTTTCCGCGAAATGGTCGGCGGCGTATCGTAAATTACGTCGCTCTGCATTTGGGGGAGGCGGAGGTAGCGTTTCAAAGGCCTAAAGGCTCGAAAAACCTCGCCTTAAATTGTTTTTTTTTTCGTTGTTACCACTCAGGCACCTCGGGCTTAGTAGCACGCTTAACAATAAACGTCTCAAAATAATATGTAGGTGCCTACTACCGTTGCAATAAAAATGGATTGTATTGTTGGTCGGT
Organism: Eupsilia transversa; assembly: GCA_914767815.1. Taxonomy (NCBI): domain Eukaryota; kingdom Metazoa; phylum Arthropoda; class Insecta; order Lepidoptera; family Noctuidae; genus Eupsilia; species Eupsilia transversa. The sequence goes on from OU611880.1 coordinate 10,083,040, forward strand.
TAGTAAAATAAAATACCTATATGTAAATAATAAAAAATAAAAATGGTCCTTTAAAATAAAATCTCTAGCTAACCCATAAATATAAATCATACATACCTACACATAATGTGAAAAACATGTTTCGTAAATTTTAACAAACTGTATTTCCCGAAGTTCGCAACTAGCCTCGAATATAATATGGATGGCAATTTTAAAAATGTATGTTTGTTTTGTGTTATTGTGATTGTTTTACTAAGTGCGGTTGTTACTGAAAAACTAAAGTTTCCAACTTTGTTATTGTTATGTACGAAATTTTGTACTTGTAACTAGCTGGCGGTTTCCCGAACTTTCCATGTTTGTTGCTTAATCATAAATTATTTTTGGGAGTAAGATTTTTTATTTGGAATAGAGTAAGATTTTTTTAAATAATTATGTTCAATATCCAATTAATTTTCCGTTTTTTTCAATTAGTTGCAACTAGGTACTGCTACATACACATAAAACTTTTATTTTTCACCTTCCAATCAGATATATCTATAAATAGCTAGATCTAAATGTGTGTGTGTGCGGATTGTTTTAGTTCACACACATTCGTAGGGTGCGGGCCAGCCGCAACAGTATCCTGAGCGCTTTTGCTGAACGTTTTGACTGCCAGTACGTGAACCACTGCTGCATGGTTTACGTACTGACCAATGTTAAGACATTGTTTTAATTCGTAAGAATGTATAATTTCTCAATTTAATTTAATTTGTCATTTTAATTCTATGATCCTATGTTGATTGAAATAAATAAATAAATACAAAAGTAAAGCATACTTAATTAATAATTAGTTTCGACCTTCGAAGGTAATTATTAATTAAGTATAATATTGCAGCCTCAGGATTTCAAATAAGGAAACAAATTCTGTAAAGGCAATCACATAACAGAAACATGCAAAATTCGAGTCCCTTCAAGATAGTAAGTCTCCAAACTTATCAGTTTCACCGCAACTTAGAAACATATACATATGTATCGTGCTCCTTAATCCTCCTGGAAGTAAACAGAGAATGAGGTGAGCACTCCAACCGCCGGAGCTAAACTTTACCCAACGTGTACTTCTGCGTGTTAGTACAAGTTCGGCGTTTCATCTTCTCACGCAAATTGTAATATTCCCCTGAGTGAAATAATATGCCTGATAATGTGTGTTTTTGGCTAGTTTGTTGTAAATTCCCTTCTTCTCTTTAGCTCATTTTTTTAAGCGTTCACGGGAGTTAAGAGATTTTCTGACAGAACGCTCCGATAATTACTATTACTCCCCCGGAAAGTCCTTACACATTGTCAAAACCCACAAGAAATAAGTAGCCTACACAAGAACAAATAAGCGTTTTAACTTTACTTACTTAGAACAAAGAACAACATTACAAACAAACATCTCTTTTTCTGCACCTTTAAAGCATCGGTAATGCTTCGTAAACACATTACCGTCGTATCTCACGGAAACAGCCGAGGATTCACGAGTGGTTCCGAGTCCCAAGGCAACCTATTCACTTGAGTAGACACCCATCAGAGACCAAGATTTCCCTCCTTCATTGCTGAATGATTGAACACATTTTAACACCGATAAGGACACAAATAAAAATAATAATTAATAAGCTTATCAATTTTTTCCGTGTTTCTGAAACAAAAAAACATTTTACTTTTCTTTTCTTTCAAGTAGATAATGTTTCCTTGTAGCCGTGGTGTGAAGTTTCGGAAAAAGTCCTGTGATTTTGAATCCTGTTGCACTATTAAAGTGAATTTTTTCTTACACAATCAGGAAAACTGGTAATATGCAAGTTGGAATAATACAAATCGGTTCTTTATTCACTTGACTAATGATGTCGTTTGGTTGGCATACAATGCGGTATTGGTTTTACCGAATAGGTAATTCTCAGTAGAAAATAGCTCAGAACTTTGAATTTGCTCTTGGTATTGGTAGTAAGCGTTTCGTGGACTACAGGCGTGCATGTGTCATCATAAAGCGGTGGTCGGTGGTTTGAAGCGTAGTCTCTGGTGAATATTTACTCCTGGTTTCATACACCAAAGGCTCTATGAAAGGGGAAACGACAACTCTATAGGGGTTTAAAGTGGACTTCCGAAAAGTGTAATGAACTGAGGTATAATTACAAGAGGGGTTGATTAATTACTCAATATTATGTAGCACAATTATCTTGTTTAGAAATGTTAATAATAATAAATCAATGGATAATTCATTACTTTCATGGTGTCAAATAAAACATTTTCTTATTGCATTAATGACACAATTTTGACATAAACAACTTGACTCTTTACCTACTTGTTTCTACTATCTTCCAGCTTTTGTTTTTCAGTAACTTTTTATGAAAGAACACTTTTAAAGATTTTTAAAGAACACTTTTAAAGATTTTTAAAGGAATATGTGTATGTATAGGGTACTGTGATATTGACTAAGGTACGTAGAGTCTTTGGACATTAGGAACGATCTAGTCGTGCACTTATTCCCGTTCGTCCCCCCCTCATAATAGTGAATTTTCGATCCAACCCCGACCGACTACCGTCTAAGAGAAACTTTCTTAATTTCACTAAAAACCTTATTTAGAGTCCAACTCACCATTCTAATTTCAATTTCCAAGCATGAAAACTTTAGTTGGAAAAATAAAAAACTTTGCAATTGCTAAACATGGAATCTTTCGCTTCTACGATTTTCATTTTTAGAAGCCGCAGCGCTGTGCTGTCGTGCTTACTTAAATCTGGCTTCAGTTTATACAGGACTTTCTATGATGATTCTAGATTTCCCAAAACACCACGGGTTCTGTAATATTATCACACTGTGTTCTCTGTTAAGAATACACAACCTAAATTCAACCGTATATTCAGCGTAATTTGCATACTGTTGCAATTCCCAATTCAAGTGATGTAGACATTATTTCACGGCGAATGTGCATTAGTTATTTTGCGTAACAGGTCACATACATACCGTACATAATCAGCCTATAATGTTCCCACTTTGCTGGGAGAAATCCTCCTCTCTTCTAAAGGGAGTGGGCTGTAATCTACCACGTCAGCCCAGCACGGGTTGGTTGATGTCAGATGTCTTCGAATTTTTGGTTCTAGGAAATTATGCCAGTTTCCTTACGATGTTTTCCTTTACCGTTTTGAGAGCAGTGGTGATGAAATTACTTACACACAGTAAAGCGCCTGCCTGGTTTCGAACCCACGAGTCGGAGGCCATTACCACTGGGCCACCATTGCTCCTACAACAGTCCAATATAGTAACCAATAAATTGTAAGCAAAGCCTTTTCACATAAACTCTTATACCGTGTGGAGACGATAATACAACAATATATTTAAACAGTGACAATGCAAATGCATAAGAGTATTTTGAAACCATCAAATGCCTAAATCCAAACATCGAAATTTAAAAAAAGAATTTTACGTCATTCTAAATAGTAACTTTGCCCATCAGTCGATCAGCTATAGTGGACTAATTGGATATGAACTATATCAAAATTGTTTTAAACTAACGTCATAAGGTTACGATAATATCGTAACCTAATGACGTTGAGTTTTCGGAGGAAGCACAAAAAAATCAAATTTTCTTACGTTTTTTTCAATTTGCAGGTCAGTGTCAGGTTGAATCTTGATCAAAATTATGTTTCGCAAATTATTATAATAAATAATAATGTTTTACAGAATTAGAATCATTTATACATATCTCTCTACGTTAGATTTGTTCCAAAAGAACTTTCCCTTAAGATATTTGTTCTTAAATCTCTAAATTTCAGATTTTTAATCACATAATAATATAATATTCTTACTTACAACCACATGCGGGTGGGTATGTACCCTCTACTTATATTTATAGGAAAACGCTGAGCTACTATGTGCAAGATTGTACCTACATCGCATTTGAAAACCCAGGGTACCATTGATATCTGTAATTTTAATACAATGCGGGATCTTTTGTATACCTTTTTACCTGAGTCTTATCTTTCGGTGCGGGTGATTTCCTTTTCCTCCTGATATTTCCTTTTTTCTTTTTTAGGTAATGTTATATTTTTTTTCCAGCAGTTTCCGTCACCCTTAGTTCCTTTTATTTTTCATTTATCTACTGACTATTAATGAATGAAATCAGAAAACGTGGATGGGGTGACGTTACACGGTCCAAAATATGTAGATATCATAGATTAACTAACAATCATAACAAAGAATTATTAACAAGCTTTTATCAGATCTGAAATCCGTATAATCAGCTACCAAATTGAATTATCGATGTTATATCGTACAGTACTGAGAATGCGTTTGAAAGAGAAAATAAAAAAATCGTACTCCATTGGACACAACAATTTACGAACCCTTAAAAAGCCATAAACTATTCGTAAATCATTATAGTGTAAATATCAACCCAAACCTTAACACAATGAACCGACTTAAGGGCCAGCCCCACTCCAAACATTCCCCCAACATTACGGTTTTCAAAATTCACTTTAAATGACTCATCCGGGATATTTTGCGATACAAAGTTTCGGGCGAGATCCTTTAAAAAGCTACGGTGTAGCGCCTACTCCCAACTTTAGGTCACGCCATGAATTTCGAGTTAATTAACTTTTACTGGTTGAGAAAACTTACTTAATAATAATAAAATCGTTAGAAGAGTTTATCTGTACAAGAGGAAACTTATTGAGAGTTTCTTTTGCGTCTTGAGAAAGTTACGAGAGAGATTTTGCGTGTTTTTTTTTCAGGATAATTGAGAAAAATATCTTGGATGTTTTTTCTGGGAAGGTACTCATCTCGTACTTTAGATGACATAATGTATGAATCATTCACTGTTGAGTTTGGCTTGAACCTTCATCACTTCCTCCAGTTAAATGGACAGCACACACATTATGCACGATGTGTGTCAGTGAAGGTCATCTGTAGAAAGAGTCGCGGTAACTGGATTCGGAAGGCGGTGAACCGGGTGCTGTATCGAAACTTGGAGGGGGTAATATGTATGTAGCAGACTGCAATGACTAATATTATTATTGACCAAAACAATACAAACCGAACAAAAAAATACAAACCGAACAAAAAAATGCCAAACCGGCTGTTTTTTACCATGTCCCATTAAAGTGTGCCGTTTCATGCGGATAAAACCACGGGCACAGTTAGTTAACCATAACATGAGGCTTAGATACCTCAACACCGTGTTACGTTACCTCGTTAAGGAAGTTTTATATTCCGTTTCTATTTTTTGCATTAATTTTCATGGAGATTTAAAACGTGTTTTTATTTTCCACTTGACATTTTGATTTCATTTCACTTGATATCTGAAACGAATATATAAACGCAAATGGTTAACTGAGCAACGCACAGGTCAATTCATTTTCTATCTTCACAATCTTTGATAATACGTCATTCTTTATAACCCTCGCAAATCAGGGTTTTATATCGCTCTTGTATTAAAAGACGCCCAGGACTGGACATAGGTGTACCCAATAAACACAAATGCATATGAATAACACATGAATATTAAATTACTACGAATGAGACAGATCTTTGCAACCCTCGCTTGCAAAGTGTTTGCTTTCAGCGCAAAAAGCAATGTCTAATACCACATAAGGATACTCAATCTTTACATCATTGTGACCGACTTTAAGTCTCGCCCCAATACACTCAAAAGTACTAAGAAACGTAAGAAATATATCACCGACGACCCCTTACTTACGCATGTGTCAGTAAAATTAGGAAAATACAAGAAACGGTCACCGCTGCGGATTGACTAACCGACTTTCATCAATCAACCGATGCTTATGTACCACTCACATCAATCACTTGTATATGTATGTAGATATACTATGTATATGTCTATACATGTATACGAATGGATCGATCCAGAAAACTTTCTTAAAAAGGTGTTTCTCTCTCCTTTCGACGGAAGCCTGCTCTTAGTTGACATGACTTTGATAAATTATTTGCTTACCGAACGATTTGGAATTCTCGAAGTACGAAATGAGCGTCTCCATTCGATCTTACGTATTCTCCTTTATAATGTTACTTTGTCGGGGTTTCGAGGTATTTGTTTGTGGAAATTGCGCTGCTCTTTATTTACCAAAAGCTCTTAAAAAAGAAATAAGTTAATAAAAGAGCTCTCTCGGTTGGGTTAAGGAATTGGTATTCAGGTACCCTTTGACACTCGTACAGTTAGAACGTTTCATACTATCTAAGTCCATGAGCATCGGTAACTTAAATACTGTTCCTGATTCCGTAGTGGGCTCAGGCTACAAAATTTTTTCAAACGTTTATTAAAATGGAAGAGACTTATTACAATACCCGAAGAATAATTAATTAAACATAATAATTTTATTTAAACAAAATTACAGAGACGAGAGAATGACTGTGGAAAATCTCATAAAAAAGTTCGTACAACGCGTCTGTTATTATGAAATTCCGTCAGTTGATAGTCCGACATATTTAATTTTAATGAAATAAAAATATATTAAGGTTTTAAATTTCGTCATAATTGCATTCTTTTTTCATGTTTAAAAGGATTTTCGGTTATGTTTAGTATGTTACAGAGAAACGAGATTATTCGACGGCACGCCAGCATAAATTATATTATTCGTCGAGGCCTTGTCATCGCCGGCGCACCAGCGGTATTAGAACCAAACGGATTGGTTCGTGACGATGGGAAAAGACCAGACGGCATGATATTTTTGCCTTGGAAGATGGGTGAGGACTCTGAACTGGGACGCAATATGGTGTCGACACTCGACACCCTTGCACCGTATGTTCGCATGTTCCAACCACGGCTGGCAGTGCTGGCGCGCGGATCCGGCGACTCAAACGGGGCCTTATGGGTAACTCTACGGATTTGAGCCGTTTGGGATCGAAACGCTCGGGTCATGGGACCCGAGTGCACGTCTCCTTTTTAAAGGAATTTCTCGCTGACTCGTCGACAGTTCGGGTGACCAGAGGGCTGGCTCGTCCTTTGACCAAGTTAGCATACCCATTCAACGTGGCAATGCTACCAGTCTTCAAGGCACGTTTCCGGATGACAGCGATGTGGACGAACACTTCTACGCCTAAACGTCATTTTGTTTTAACCTACTTCAAAAAAAGGAGGAGGTTCTCAGTTCGTCGGAATCTTTTTTTAGTTAGTTAGTCTTTTAATTTCGTTTAAAAAGTTAATTGTGTTACATACAGTTTACAAGAATTTTAATGTACTTATATGAAAAAAATACACAATAAGTATTAAAAATACTTACAAAATAATTAAATTTCAAATACGAAAATTCACTACCAAATATAATAATTTATAATAAAATTAATTTAATCGGTACTTATATATCATTACATTTCATGTACCTAATGTGTTACCTAACTAACTCTCAAATTAAATGCTATCAGTTCAGTATTAATTACTCGCACTCAATTAATATTACATGCATTTAATTAATACGTATATTTGCCGTTTTCAAATGCCTCGTCTCTAGTAGTACTGCGTAGTCTACTGGTCGCAAGCACTACAGCTGAGCATGAGGTCCCGGTTTGAATTCCCGGATCGGGCAAAGTGTTATTGAGTTTTTGCATCTAGATCCATTTCGCAGTAGGACCTCGTAGTCTGGATCTGTGCCCGGCTGATGGCTATAGGCTCGCCCCCTATTACATGGGACTTAAACATAACTGGCGAAATAAGGCGGTTTATTACTATGGGTACACTTCTGCCTAAACCTTCGAATAAGCTCGTGGCTAAGTAATAACAGCCGCACGGGTCGATCCATCATCCATCAGGTTAAGCTACGCTTGCCGGGGTTGGTTCGTGGAAGCGTGACCATCTTTACATACCGTGACTCCTCCGTGCTACGGAAAGCACGTTAACCCGTTGGTTCCGGCATCGTGGATCTTTGACAGTCGTTACGAGTCTTCAGGGGTATCGTATTACCCAGTTACTGGGCCGTGGAGGTCAGATAGGCAGTCGCTCCATATAAAATACTGGTATTCAGCTGCATCCGGTTAGACTGGAAGCCAACTCCAACATTGTTGGGAAAAGGTTAGGCAGATTGACTTTATCGGGGAGCTTTGAAGTCTCGAGTGAGTACCTACCTACTTACATAATACTACTACATAATGTAAAATGGTGGTTCATCATTTGTAAGGCGAGCTAATCAAAACGTAAAAAATGTTATCTTTGTAGTGTTAAAAATAAACTTAAGTGGCTGTGTAGTTTCGGCGGTAAGGTATGGTAAATTATCATAATTATATTATCTTAAAGAGAAGAAAAATAAATACACTGGAGAAACTAAATTAACTAACGAACTATTAAAATAGTCAGCAAGTATAATATACATATACACGTTTACAGTGTATACTACTTCCTTACAGCCGCCATTTTGTGAAATATAACCGTCTTCCTTCTTAGCTACGTCACCTGTGATATTCAAAGCAAGTTGCAAACTGTATAACTGCACGACACGACTCCTGTACTTTTAATGTGTTGCGTTAATGTGTACTAATATTCATTTAATGTATGTTTCTCCTCCACTAAGCGGCTAAACGAGTGACATACATAAACGAATACTTATACCAAGCTTAAGACGTCAAGATGTCATTAGCTAATAGCTTTTTCGTAGATATCTTGTAAATGTTTATTTGTGATTTAAAAAATAGTTTTAACTATCACTCTCGCCTTGGTAATCAGATAGTCCGGTAATGTTCCATCGGGAATTTAGAATTACGTCAAGGAAGAAGATTTATTGCCTTTGTTCAGAATAGAAAAATTCATTGGATGAGAGTATGAGTGCGTACAGTTTTAATCTAACATTCACTTTCATACATCTTTCACGGTATAGCAAGAGACATTGCAGCAGGCCCAGACAAAGATGGCCGGATGAGCTGGAGTCTTCATAGAGACTGTCCCTTAGAAGTCCTAGATAGAGAGATGTGGAAAGGGAGGCCTATGTCGTGAAAATATGTTTAGTACCTAATAAAAATTCACGACGCAGACGTAGAAGACGTGACTTATACAACACAATTAAAAAACTAAAAGGGAAGTCGGTAGGTCAGGTTATCAGGAGTAAAATCGGAAAATGGCTGAAAGACGTAACAGTTATGGTATCCCAGAAAAGGAAAGAAGAAAAGAGAAAAACCATTTCAAACATGGGAAGGCGACTTGAAAACGACTGTGGAAGGAATATGGAGGAAAAAAACTCACGACCGTGAGTTATCGAAAAACCTAGCCGAGATTTCTGAATGACTTAACCTTTAATTTAAATAAATTGTAAAACTAGTTCTATTATTGATTGACTAGTTGTATGATGCTAATAAAGGATTTGAAATTGAATAATTCACGTATCTTTCAGTATCTATTAATACGTTGTGTTAACAGGCTGCTGATCCCAGTTGCTATGATACAGGTCCGTAATATATATTACGAAAGTGAATGGAATGCGGAAGGCTATCAATCACAGAGAGATATTGACGAAAGATGCGGGTATACAAATTCAAAGGTACCTATATCAAACAAGTACATACATAGATTCAGGTAAACAGTAGAGGTATGAATAGAATAGGAAGACGAATGTTCCATCGGTTGTGTTAATACTGAGAAATTGAATCTCGATTGATGAAAAGCCAATTGTGTACTGTGAATATGCCTTAGAATTACTAGATAACGTATACTGAGTCAACACGTATTGCCTACTGAATTTAGGATAGAACACGTCGTATTCTACGGTACACCACTAAATAAATAAGCTATAGAGAAAAAATATTATAGAAATAAGGTAGTAGTGAACGCAGTTAGGTAACCAAATTATTAAAGAAGAGTTTTTTTTTTTTGCGAAACGAAAATGGTGCCATCTACTTTATCTTAAAAAGTTTGCGAAAAAATGTAGAACTTATTTTATCGTTAGGTATTTTTTTCGGAGGTGCTGAGAAGCTATAAAGATTTTAACATTTATTTTACAAGTTTATCATACTGGCTTTAGGCTGAAAGTACTGATAACCAACAAAATCTTAAGTAGAAATATAAAAATAGAAGCTGTAAACCGAGCCTGTAAAAAAGACACAACTGTACAAGAATTTCAATTACCGAATGTTCCAGAAACTTCTGAGCGTAGAACATACGTATTCATTTAGTGTCGTCGTTAACTCTAATTTCTTTCTCGCTATTGACCGTAGTAGTTTTTAAAGGGCCTGTAGGGTGGTCACTAAGCGCCGAGCTAAGTGCCGCTTTGTGAGCGTACCGCGTGTAAACCGCCCGGCAAAGACCGGCTTGCATTTAATTTTTCTCATTTTTATTTTCTCTAAAAGCTTTTACACAGGAACTGGGCGTTCAATTAAAACTCCTCTTTTTTCCCAAAGCGTCAATAGATGGAGCCGATTGCTCGATTCTTCTATTTAGAATTTCGCGTATTTCCTTTGTTTTTAACACAAATGGAATATTTTAAAACAATAAAATGTGTTCGATTTATAAAGGTTTTACTGTACCGTACCTATTTACAAAATGGCTGAAAAAGTAATACAATTTCTGCTAAATGTTTTAAATTGCGAAAGAGGGCGACTCGTAACGGACGCTCCTTTTTAGCGTGAAGAACTCATTAAACAGTTCTCCCTAAATAGTTAGGGAAATAAAATTACTGTTGCTACACCGGGAAAAAACAACTGAAACAACTTCCATCTTTGTCGAATTAATACTTTAACTTTTGTTCGTTGCTTTTTATTAGCTTATCATTAAGTTATTTTTTCTCGGTTGGCTTCTGTACCAGTTTTTGTTTCTAGATTTTGGGAACATAGTTACGTACTGAATGCGACAAAAACTTTTGCTTCGTATAACAGCATTTTCTTCTTCTCTGGTACAGAACGAGCTGTACGACATTTATTATTTATGTTCTATGTACTACTAGCTGCTGCCCGCCTTCGTCCGCGTTGACCCCTATTCTTATTCTGAAGTAGGTAAAAGTATTAAAGCATCAGGTATCTGCCAGTGGAAGTCTTGTCAAAATCGGTCCAGTCGTTTCCGAGATTAGCTGGAACAAACAGACAGAAAAAAATAAAAAATTGTTATAAGTAGGTACCGTGTAGGTATACTTTTATAAGCATTTGGTAAAAAGCTGTTATTTTGACAATTTTTTTAAATTTATTTGTATATACAGGATGGATTTTCGAGATGGGGCAGCAAGGGCAGCAAAAAAAATGTACAGTCAGGAAGAAAATGGGCTGTTTCTTGCTGACTGTAATTTTTTTTCAAAATCTGTGAATGCTTATTAAAATTTCTCAAAAAGTTAAGGACAGTCTCCTAAGACCATTTTCCTGTAGCTACAACGGTTAAGGTAGCTGCCATTGCTGCCCCATCTCAAAAATCCACCCTGTATAGGTATGTATGTAGGTATAGAAGATACTCATGTTCTAAGATTGATTAGATAGCGAGACTGAAAAGCTAGCCTACAAGCCTAAAATGTGCCAAGTAATCTATACTTATAATAAATCTGTAGAAGTGAAAATTCTGTACATTGAAAATATCAAAAAAATAAATGGCAGGGGGTGTTACTAGACCGACACCGAACCCAAAAGTGTGATTAAAATTTTTTTTGTCTGTCTGTCTGTCTGTCTGTCTGTCTGTCTGTCTGTCTGTCTGTCTGTCTGTTTGTTCAAGTATCACGCAAAAACTACCGGTTCGATTACGATGAAACTTGGTATAATTATTCTTTAATATCCTGGGCACCACACTGGGTACTTTTTATCCCGGAAAAGTATCCTTTCCTACGGTTGGGGGGTGTCAAAGTTTGTATGGAAGAATTTTAACGCGCTGTCCGATTAACTCGAAACTCAATATTTATACTTAAACCCAAAAATTAAGAATAACGTGTATCAGGATTTTTCGAAATTCAACCCCTAAGGGGGTAAAATAAGGGATGAAAGTTTGTATGAAAAATCTTATTCCTTGAGGTAATGAACACGAAACTTCGCACGAATAGTTATCTAAATAAATTATAAAGTATGTAGTTTTTTGTTTTTCTAAATTACCCCCTTTTTTTTTTTTTTTTTTTTTTCTTTTTTTTTTGGGTGGGAAATCATCCAATGACTTCTCCCGCTCTGGGCGGAGCGGGAGGGCGTGTCAGACTTTTACTGACTAAAACCCACCCGTGTTCCTTCCCTTGCCATGCCAGGGGCCACGGTTTCCCCTTAGGACTACCCGCAACCCCGGCGGGCAACGGTCCTAGCGGACCCCGTCAGTTTTGCTGGCATCTCTTTGAGGCGCGCGTGGAACACGACGCGCCGTCGACCCGGGCCTGGTCCTTATCGGGGGCGAGCTACCCATTGCTCACCGCCCGCAAGCCCGCGCCTACGGTGGCCGGGAATCCTCCAAGGAGTCCCGACGCCCAGGGCGTCTCCTACGGCGGCTAGGCGCGTGAGGGCGCGAACTTTCCCTCTCCCTCACGCGCTCCGCCTCCTCCTTCGTCTAAATTACCCCCTAAAGGGGGATTGGGGGGTGTCAGTGTTTGTATGGAAGAATTTTAACGCGCTGTTCGATTAACTCGAAACTCAATATTTATACTTATAACCCATGGGGATGTATGGGGTAATTTCCGACACTCACGCGGGCGAAGCCGCGGGCAGCAGCTAGTTTTATAATAAAATTATGGGAATTTTCCTCAAACCCTTCACATTCAGAACGAGAGGCAGAATAACTTCATTAATAAAGTGTCCACTGCTGCCCATTCCCTTAAATTTCCCTTTATCACCTCTAATAACGCTCACGGGAAGAATGGCCTCAGCCAAAAATGTAAAAATGCAAATCGAATATCAAAGTTGCATAATTGGCTTCACACCCATTCGCTTAGCCATATCCCCGTTGATATGCCTGCAATGACATCACACGTTTCATTTCGCTTTTTATTTTTACAAATTTAATTTCTGAACCGCTTTTTACATTCGACCATGGACAGGATAAATACCTATGCTTACCAAACGTTGAGGTCACCTCGAATGCCATCTGTCTTTGTGGTTTAAAAAATCAGTAAGCTTACAATATTTGTTTTGTTGAAAATTTGAAACATTCCTCACTCTATGTAATCCTGTATGGGTTTGGTTGTGTGTAGCTTTAATAATAGACAATGATTCCAAATGCTTAGTTTACATAACATATAACATCACGCCTGTATTCCCCGAAGGGTTAGGCAGAGGTGTACCTTATAGTACACCCACATTTTTATAGTTATATTTAAGTCCCATGTAATAGCGGGCGAGCCTACTGCCATCAACTTATAAGAGAAATTCCTGACCAAAAACCCGATTACACTTTTAACTATTATAATACGACCCTACTTGTCTTAAAATAACGCCACTGCATCAAAGAAGATTCAGACACTATGTAGAAGATTCGATGATTGATTTTCTATGTTCTCTATGCGTTTTGTATATATAAATATAATTATCCTGATCGATAAATGGAACCCCCCGACCATCATATACCACCATATCAACCTTCGATAATGGTTTCCAATTATTTGAGATTCTATTCCACTGCCAAAATATCTCGCTTTCACTTATCATAAATATTCATTACGATAACCTTTCGATGCATGTTGGACGAGAGACTGAACTGTAACTAATTATAAAACCGGAAGTGGTATCCCTGCATTGCCTACCTGGCGTTTGTAAATCCCAGTTAAGGCGTGTGGCGGATGACGTCATAATTACGCGCAATGGCCGTTTTGCGTGGATGTGACGCATATTGTTTCCCCTAACTTTTTCTTCTTTGTATTGTGTTCATCCTTTGCGTCATGTTTACCGCAAATAAACGTATTTCTTTCTTTCTTATCGCGATGTGGTCTATGGTGTCACACATTAGGTAAGATGGAAACTGGTCCAAGAATTTGCGTCAACATTAAAGTTTCGGACAAAGGTGTGGTAGTAGATAACACATTTTATCTTATAGATATTAGGCGAACCCTTTATAATATTAGTCATAAACAACTGTAACTGGTAAAATTTGAATGTAATCTCTCCTAGTCTTCTGCTCATGCCGTTGGGTGAGAGTATTTTGTCTTATTTTTTACGCTACTTAGCTTAGAAAACGAGCTGTAATTTATGACTGTAAACAAAGAAATAAATGTTCACTGTAACAAACTGCGCTACAAAGATCAGATACACCAAGAATTACTAAGTATATTTTCCTTAAGCTCAAGATTAACTGAAACGAGTCCTATTACATTTTTAACGCAAATTCATGATTTTTGACGCTGTAATTGTTAGCAGCAGTAAGATATTTTAATTATTTGATTAAGAATAACGATAGTGCCATTCTCTTTCTTGTAAGTTAGAGTTACCCACTATTTTCATATAATTTGCTGAATTGACGCGGAATATACAGTACTTACTTACGTACTAATTTTATTTATTGTAATGTTGTGTTACTATAATGAAAAACGAAAACTAATGAAACGTATTCATAGTAGATTTAAGTTTTATATCATATTAATTTATTTGATAAAATTGTGTTCATTCAGAACACAATGGACGCGTAATAAAGACGTTTATTGCTTTTCTTTACGATTTTTTCCATGAAAACTCAGAGGTTTAAATAAATTCTAGAACTCCAATAAACATTCAACTTATCTTTTAGTAATTTTAGCTTTTATTAGAATTCAATGAAACAATGTGAATTTGAGCGAGAAAAACCATCGGCGATTGAACTTTTCCTTCGCCGATGGTTTTTCTTTTAAACTGAGTTCGTAAAATATTTATAGTAAATTACTCGAATAGAAAAATTAAAATGTGTAACTCCAACTCAGAAGAAAGAGAATGGCACTATCGTTATTCATAATCAAATAATTAAAATATCTTACTACCTACTGCTTTAAAATTACAGCGCCCAAAAACCATGAATTTGCGTAAAAAATGTAATAGGGCTCTAACAGAAGTTTTCCAAGAAATCCTTATAAGCTACTTATTAAGGAAGCCAACAATGATATTAATTTCCTTGTCGTTCTTCAACTAAAAGAATTCAAACATTGACATTAACACGCCTAATTATGTAAAAGTATGGACAAAAGACTAATTACACAACAGTAATGTGTTTTTGTTTGTTCTCTTTGGTTTAGTAGTCGCAACTTTTACTGCTGAACACGTGGTGCTAGGTTCGATTCCCCGTTCGGGCAAAGTGTTATTGGGTTTTTCATCTGGACATTCTCAATAGCAGCGCGCAGAGTCTGAATTTGTGCCCGATTGATGACAATATGGCTGCCCCCTATTATGGGACCCATGGGACCCTCTGCCTAACCGTTCCAGGAATACAGGCGTGCTGTTATATTATGTTAATATGTTTTTAATTCTTACAGTCGATCCTTCAACATCATATAAAGTGATCCTTTCAAGACCACACGAGGTTTTCATTGCCGATTCGTTAATTAAATGGCCCTTAAGCCACAAATGCTTTTCCTTACGTAAATTATAAGCCACTTGCAAACCCACGCTAGTAATATATTCCTCTTGGTTCCCATTTCTAAATGCCTTTGCGTTTTGAATGCATGTTAATAGGGTGACTTTTATATATTATAAGACGTTTTGAATGAACAAGCTTGATATAAAGCGACGAGCGAATGCAGAACTTTTGAATAATAAAACTGAAGTTTCACTAGTTAATTAAAATATTAGAGATGTTAATTTAAATGTGCGCTCAATGCTAATGAACAACAACTTGCATGTCGGCGCCATCTTGTAACTTTGGCGTTACCCAGAGATGTTCTCTCTGTGAGGATTGTAAGGCGTACTGTTTCTTTTAAAAGTTATTGTCACTGGCTCTAGTTTGCTGTAGTGGGGAGCAGAGAACTTTATTATTGGCTTTGGCATACAAGAGAAACAAACGAATCGATGGCAGTTTTGTATGTAAAATTCGTAGTTTACATGTCATGTAAACTACGAATTTTATAATTATCAACCTAAAACAAAAACCTGTTACTCATTGAACAAATGTAAAAGGTGCAATGATAGCAGTTGTCAATGGACACTTTATAGTTAGCATGATAACGATAATTAGCATTATCAACATAATCAAAACAAATAGCTGTTACATAAAGAACAAATGCTATCGTAACATTTTAACTAAACAAATTACCTTTCTCTACGAATTTATTTTAAACACCAAAAGGTGTAATGTCTTCCAACTCGAGCAATAACAATACAATTATTTTTTTTACAAGCAAACCATCCAGAAGGGATCTCGTGAAAAATAAAAGCGCCCCAGTTTTGTTTTGAGTGCTTTCTCCGCGATGGTTAAATGGCGAACCGTTTTAAAAGGAAGCAAATTTTCCCAAACTTGCGTGAATCTTATTGAAGCCAACGACTCGCTCTCGACAAAGTTAGCGTTTCGAAATCGAGTTAAGACCCATTAACTATTCGCGGTTTAATTTTCTTTGAGATGAGGTTTTAATTCCACTCTTACTTAAACTTGTTTCCTTAGAATCTTTACAAGCGGCGTGTTTATTAAAGATGAAAGGTTGTTTATGATAGAAAAACGAAGAACTTAATGTTAATTTCGTGTATCTTTACGTGCAGGAAACATAAATAAGCTGCGTTTTTTTTAACATATATACTGTTTTCTGAGACTTCTGAGAAAAGAGGCTGTTGTTGTGATGAATGGACTCAATACGATTTTCATTTAAAGATTCAATCAATTAACTCAGCCTGTGGCAGTCCACTGCTAGACATATGCCTCTCCTAGGCTGCGCCACCACACCCCGCTTCTAGTCTGTCCCAGCCATCTTCTTATGGTCGTCGGTCCATCAAGATGGAGGGCGTCCCACGCTACGCTTACGATACGCGGTCTCCACTCCAGGACTCGTCTACTCTACCTGTCATCGGTCCTTTCACAAACATGGCCAGCCTACTGCAGCCACTTTGCTTACTCTGCAAGCTATGTCGGTAACTCGGTTAAAGATTAGGCTCCCAAAAAAATATAATAGAAATTAATCTAAAGTATATATTTGTTTACAAAATAGGGGTGTGTTACGTGACTTAAAAAAGTGAGACACCGAATAACACGTCCCCGAATAACTTTACTAATACGAAACACATAACAACGAATGCACTCTACCACGACAAGCATGAATTATTAAAAAAAGTTTGTATCTATGAACAAAAAGTGGTCATCATCAGCATTTTTGTAACTATTCCGTTTTACTTTTAAAATGCGAATTGAATAAAATATCGACGGACAAGTAGTGAAATAATATATTACAGCGGTGCATACAAAAATAGGACGAACATTTTAGTACTGTAGTGTTTTTTTATGTTCTGTCATAACAACGTGAAAAGGCATCACAGTACATAAACCCATGTTGATGGTGGCAGCCGACGCTGAAAACTAAAGTATTGCGCTGCAAACATTCAATTTGATAAATAAATTCCGAGTATTCAAATTAGTATCACAGTCAGTCAAACGACTGCAGCCAGTGAAGCAGCTAATGCCTTTAGCGCATAAAACTGAAATCATACAAATTGTATAAGAAAAATAGCTAATGCATTATTCATGACAGTATAATTTATTCTTTTTACATTACTTGCTAGAAAGAAACTGCTCATCAATTTTTACAGATGATAATCCGTTATTTTCCACTCGACTTTGCTTAGTGTGCTACGAAACACACCATGGAGATTAGCCATTTTAGTTAATTTATTTTAGTCTACTAGGTATATAAAACTGCCCCGTTGGTCTCGTGGTCGTAAGCACAACTGCTCAGGGTGGGGCCTGGGTTCGATTGCCGGGTCGGACAAAGTGTTATTAGGTTTTTCCCATGATACCTCGGAAAGCACGTTAAGCCGTAGGGCCTGTATCTGCGAACAGACTTGTGAAAATGTGCACTATAATATCTCCCTCGCCGAAGGTCTCCGCTGAAGTTGGTTGCCATGGCCGAAATGTTTGGAGGACTATTATATAGATTACGTACCTATACAATGTAACAGCGAATAAATTTTCACCCTAGGTCAAATATTTTTGATATTCGGATAGCTCATGACTTAAAGAGGTGCCATAAAGAATATGAATAAAAAATCTAAAAAAAAAACCGAAAATTCGCGGGTAAAGAAACATAAAACCTTTAATTCGCACAGCACAATTTGCAGGAACATAAATATTTGAACAAAATATTGTTCTTAATTTTAATGTTTTTAATATGGCAATAAACTGAAATATGCTGAGCAGATAGTTAAAACAATATGAATTATGATTTAAAAAATAAATAAATAATCTCACTTCATTTGCTGTTTTAAAATCTTAACCCTTTTTGTTTATTCTTCCGAGCATACAAGGAAAACGAAGTAATGGTAGATAATATTAGATATATTGAATACCGTCTTGAGACAGGTACTTGGTAACTCTTCGAAAAAGATTTCCCTAAGAAAGTGCCTTGTTCTTTTTCGCTCTTTCCTTCGCCCTGTCTCTGTTTCACGGTACAAAAGCTTTAAATTGGGAAATCTTTAAATGGAAAAAAATCTGTAAGCCCGAGATTTTAATCGTTTAAATCTTTTTTTTTTTTAAACGGTAGGTATACCTAACTAATGGCATCCAACGATAAAAACAGTTTTCGTTGGATGCCATTACTAACTTCATTTGAAAATAAACCGTCAAATCTGCCGAGCATGCAAGTATGAACACAGTGCGGAGTTTTTTTTTTCAATTGAAAGGCGATCGCTTCACCAATTTATTATCGACAAAGTCGAAAAGCCAACTCAATAAGCCTGTACTCAATTTATGTAAAAACGCCAGTTGATTTCAATAAAAATTCATCCGGCGTAAACAAGTTTGGCAACGAGCACGAAGTTCACGTACAGAATCATTTCAAACCGTTCGCGAAGCAAAACGGCATCAAATTTGTCGTGTACATAAATTGTGTGTAGTATTATAACAGGGTCAACTGCAAATTTATGCAGATTGGGTTCGTTTCATAGCTGTGCTGTGCGTATACGTTTGCCACTGGAGATAACGCTGGATTTATGTTTAAGACTTTATTACTTGGTGTGATGCGCTGTTTTCGCTGAGTTAAGCGCTTGTTAGTCTGATATGACGATGTATTGTGCGGTCTCACTAATTGTTTCGCTCCATTTTGCACTTTCCGAGTGACGTTGGACGCGGAATCATTTTCCGAGTCTCTGGCAATTACTAGACTGTTCCTGTGAACGGTGCTGTTTCTATTTTGTGAATTTAAATGTTCATTTTTGTTGTAAATATCCGGTATTTACTTAGATTCCTGTACAATCGAAACAAAAAATATGGACGCCTACCCTGCTTTAAACAGTTAATTCAAATAACATTATTATAATAAAGTTATTTATATTTATTTCAACAAATTACATTCAAGTATACTAGATGGATTAAAGTTAACAGGTATTTTGCTAAAATTTTGTAATTTATGTGATATGGAGTCTAAACTAAGCCTAGTACCTACTGTATTTTAAAACTCCAGGCCCCCCACTATAACTTAAAGTAAAGGTTGTCAAGGTGGTAAAATTGCGAGTGATTGTTGAAATTATTAAAATAAACTACTCTTCTTATCTATTTCTGCCTTTATGAACACAAAAATCGGCATTCCTCTTCCTTCTTTCAGTAAAATCCTTTTTCATTCGCGAGCACTCTCATTAGTCTTCAAAAAGGCCCTCGTGTATTCTGTCGTGAAAGGCATTAACATCGTTAGTACGCACTTAATACAATACATTCAAACACATTGCCAGATAAAAAAATAATTTCCTTCTCAAATAACTCAACCAGCATGAAGAAGTTGTTTATTCAATATCTTATAGGATAATAACTCTTGCTATGAATAATGTGAAATTGTGAGAAGAGGAAAAACGTGGTTTATAATAAAATTTTCTTTTGTCGCGTTTGTCGTGACGACATCCCTTTCCGTCAGTAAATTTTCTTGATGGCACAACGCTTATTTCTGTGATGGGACTGAGTGTAGACAAACCGTGGCGCCACGGGAACGCTCATATTTTAATCATTTCGTCATTATGCTGGATAGACACAGCCAGATGCAAACACAAACGTAAGAAATTATACGTTCAAAAATTTAAAATCAGCGGAAATGTTTTTGATAAATGGTATTTATGTTTTGTGTTTATTACGTAAAAGGTTTTTCATTCCTACCTATTCTTCAAGACTTAGGACGCATAAATACCCATTAAATACTGGTTCGGGTTGTTTGTACGCCCTCTGGCATTACATAGCGCTCTCTTTATTATATTTATATACTATTATTATTGTAGCTATACTAAACAAATGAATAAATGACTTACGAATTATCATCAACTTGGCATAATGGTGTCACAGTTAATTAGCGTAAAATAGCAGTTAATTTCATGCCTCTTATTCTGTCTTATCGCCTCGCGATGGCAAGCAAGTACAAGAAATTCAAACAAATGTTCAATACCTAGTAGGTATCTACCTTTTTTTTCTAAATTACTCTTCTTCAAAGGCAAGTTAAAATGATGGTACATAAGTACAGTTCAGTAACACATATAATTACCTATGTTCTTTTACCAATCCACCATCCTCTAGCGTAGTCTAAGGCATTTGAAGTGTCGTAGGCTTAGCTCCATCGGTCTAATATACCTACACCATATACCTACATAGGTATATATATTTACAAAGGTACAATTTGTATTACGATACCACGGGGAATGATACCGTGTCGTTTTCAGTATTGAAGATGAGTATGAAAATAATATGATTAAGTACTGAGTAGTTTTTACAAGATAGGAACACACTATGGAAATTGTATTAGGAACAAATTGTCTCTCAATTGTTTTTAGGGTTCCGTACGTCCCAATGAATAAACGGAACCCTTATTGAATCACTCGTGTGTCAGTCTGTCTGTCCCTCTGTCTGTCACAGCCAATTTGCTCCTAATCTATGGGACCGCTTGTGGCTAAGTAATAACAGCCGCACACGATCAATCAGGTTAATCTAAGCTTGCCACGGGTGACCATCTTTACATACAAAGACCACTCCGTGCCTCGTTAAGCACGTTGGTTTTTAAATTTATTTAAGAATATACCTATATGAAAATTTACTAATTTGGCGATAAGAGGAGGCCCTCATCTCCGAAACGACTTTTTGAAAAAAATAAGTACTGAAAATAGTTCTATATTTATAGATTACTATAAGAAGTCTATGGTCTTAAAATAATATGGTAAATGTCTCAATATTCTGCGTACAAACTTACATTTGCCTTTGCAATGTATGGGAAGACGTTTTTCAACTACAATATTATGTTTGTTCTTGGGGTAAATTCATCCCGACTACAGAACCTACTACGGAATCCAAACACGCACTTGGCCGGTTTTTTATTTTCTATACTTTTCATTATATTCCACGTTGTTTAGTGGCAAATTTTTATACTATGGTAAAATACATGTTAGAAAAATTCCTGTCCGAATATTCTGTAAAAATATTTTTGTTAAAACTTAGGTGTTAGCATGAAGTAAGCTGTCATTCCATCTGATATGCTAAGTATCGACACTATTGACCGCTCACTTCAAGCTGCAGCATTGCAATGAAACTAACCGTTTAACAGCATGCATGACTGACCCCACCGGGATTAAAATAACCATGAAATATTCAAAATAAAAGCATTAGTACCAGTAAATACAATTTCAAACATTATTTCGGCCTCGATTTAATTTCATGGGAACGTATTACACATTCTCTTGAAATAAAATCGAGGTTTATTTCATCAATTTTAGTAACCGTTATTACATACGAAGGTTCCCCCTACCTTCTCGTATCTTCTATTCATTTAATACTAAGTTTATGCCAATATTTGGTGTATCAAGCAAAACAAAGTTAATTTTAGTTTCTCATGCCGTGCACGTCCTACGAGTCAACCAG
Source organism: Eupsilia transversa (assembly GCA_914767815.1). Classification (NCBI taxonomy): domain Eukaryota; kingdom Metazoa; phylum Arthropoda; class Insecta; order Lepidoptera; family Noctuidae; genus Eupsilia; species Eupsilia transversa. Next base: position 10,104,885 of record OU611880.1, read on the forward strand.
AGGAAAATGGATTATTATGGTGCTCGGGACCCAAGAGTCTTGTCACTACTTGCACACAACTGCGATCTCTACTTATAAACAGTATAGCGTAATACCACGCCTAAAACTAATTTCGTATAGGGCTTTCAAAACAAAAGCAAATCTGTGTTAAAACTCAACCATAACAAAAGAAAAAAAAACAGAAAGAGCCCGCACTAAGTCGATTCACATGTTTGGGGACACTTCCAAAAAACTCGTTACAAAGCGGAATGTGGCGTGAAAATCACTTGGGAGTGAAACGACAGTAGGCATTGCAACGAGAGCCTAGTTTCAGTGTAAAATAATACCGCGGGTGCACATTCATTAACCCTGTAACTGCGCCATGCATCCGCTCTCCATACCAGCGTCTATTAGGATAATGGAATAGTGGTGTAAAGCTCAAAGAATGGGTGTCTGGCGCGAAGCCAGTGTGTGTGGACTGAACAAATCGCCGCTTTGTCTATGATGCCATTCTACGTCAGCTGACGCGTGCTTCTAGACCTGTCGTCGACATCGCCCCGTCAAGACAAAAGACGGGCCTCACAATGTCTATATAAATGGATTAAGTCTTCATATGCGTGAAAGCAAATTGAAATTCATGTATTCTGCTCAATTTCAATTTCATGATTGAAAACAATACATTTTCACTAAATAAGGCAACCTTATCCTTATTAGAAGTACACAGTGTACATACAGTCCATATTGTTGTTTATCCTTATCGTCATCCGCAACGTTTTGGCTCCCCTATCACTTGATGCGTATTAGGCAAACCAGTTCTAGGTCTACTGCCTAGATAAGAAATAGAGACAGAAATATCAGGTTTAAAATATATATTTTCTAACTCCGTCAGGAATTTATAATATAATATTACAGTAGCTAGGTAACTAACCAGCAAATTTAATTAGTAACCTCTGATTACATTGGTAATTTACTCGCAACCAAATTACTTCGTTAACCAGCGTTATTTGACCTATTAAATGAAACAGAAAATCAATTCAGTCTCGCAAAGTTGGTCAGTAAAAATGTATGGAGAACCGAAGTTCCGATAATCAAGTGTCTGAAACAAAACGGAGAAGTAGATTCGTGTAGCCAGGCTGCGTAGGGTTGACATTCAATAGACTTGGTAAACATCTGACTCAGGCGTTCCTTTGAAGTCCTTCAAAAACAAAAAGCCCTTGATGAATCTTTGATACCAATTTAAAGTTCGCAGAATTCGTAAGGTTAACTCTTGTCTGATTTCCTGTGGACTATTTCCAGATAAAATATAAAGGAAGCAGAATTTATTTTAATTACGTAATCGATATTCTTGAAGACGCGGATGCTGTTGATAATGGAGTTCTATCAATAATTAATTTGATAATTAATAAAGCCTCTGTAAATTATGACTTTATTGACAAATATTTGAATAACTTCTGTATAGATTTTTATTTACAGGCATTTTTTACCATAAGTATCAGACTTAAACTATTGGGTAAGAATACACCTAAAATCTAGTTACTAGCCCACCCGTTAACGTGCTCATTGGCTTATAAATTCCTCTACAATAAAAAATCATACAAAAACATTTTCTTTTAATATTCTACAATTTCGAAATACAATTTCAAAACATAAATGTTCTTAATATTATTTAAAGTATTAAATTTGTACTCAATTTTACTAATTAAGGTCTTAGACAATTTATTTAACAGAGTATTTTCCAACGCAGACTCGTTAGGGCCGCCATGAAACTATTATAATTCATGTTCTACATTTTCATTGAATTTCGTTACGAACTTACGACTAAATAATCAAACTTTTGTTTCATGAAGCCCTTTGAATATAACTTTTGTAGCCGCTTTTTCAAGTTGTTTGTTATTGAAATTAATTTGTTTCAAGTACATCAATATTGAGAAACAAATACTAAATTTTGTAATGTTTTCGAAATAATGAATTGGATGTTTGATTAATTTCGATCTTAATATTGTTTTCGTTATCTATTTTAGTTCTAGGCTTAATTGCGAAATAACTTTTGTTCTATTGCTCGATTCTTGACAAGCTCTTTGGAAAATTAAAAAAGGTTATTTTCTCTGTTATGTGTTTGTCATTTTGCTATTATTAAATCGCAAAATGAGAACGAGCGAATTAACCCCCATTTCAACAGCTTTGTTACAAGTGCCGAGCTATATTCCGCCTAATTCCAACAAAGAGGAATATCTAACACAGAAATACCCAAAATCGTATCTATTCCCTTGTATCGCGGTAGGGGTACTTATCAGGGTACAGACAGAGGCAGCATCCGCCGGAGATGTCGGATTTCCCGAGATAACCCTACGTACCCGCGTATCACTAATACGCGTACTTACTACGTTGTGCCCTCTGAAAAATGTTCAGATTGTCTTAATGTGTTCCATCACGAAGGGAAACAGGGTGCGAATAAAGAATGCATGTGTTTGGATGTTTTGGTTTAATTAGCATCCATTAATCAGTGAGGAGGTATGTGGAATCCGGATTATGAATACGAAACACAAAAGAACTTCATTTATCACTTTGGTTTCCTTTTACATACCTAGAATGAAATTGAAATAATGAATTTCAATTTCATCCTAGGTATGTATGAAAAAGCTTTAAAAATGACTTTATTCATTCGATCAAAATCAAATAAAATACTGAAAAAAGCGTTTACAAAGCGAAACAAATGAGAATTTAAACCACAAATAATGTGCCTGAGCACTGTTCAAACCATCGATAAAATAAAACGACACTCACATGACAAAGAGCTCGAGTGTGTAACCTGGAGTATCGTAAGTCTACTTGAAGCTCAGTTAACACAAACTATTGTGTGTTGGAAAGAATCACAGAGTGCTTGTTCTCGTTTTCAATATCAGTGGAGCGCGGTTGGCTTTTCTTTTTCCCTTCCATTTTTGCTTGTTTTCACAGAGGCCTAGCTGTCGCTCCGGGGAGGAAAAATGGGCGAGTCACAGGTCACGAGCTACCGAAGTGCGGATCGTTGTATGCCGTTAACTTGAATGATTTTTGTATGGTTTGTCAGTGATTTTTCACCCCCCGTTATGCTTTATTTACTCGCTTTTTCACCTTTAGCGTTTGTACGTCTCATTTTTTACAGGCTAGACAATAACCGGTTATGGCCGAGCTCATTGTTGCCATAATTTGGACGATTTATTCGTCAGCTGTCATACACGAAAAAGGCTTTACCTTTTTATTCCCAGTAGTATAATAGGTTTCGTCTACGCCGTAACTAGATTTATTAAAAGAAAAACTTTTGTAATATTATTAACCTAGCTACTGATATTGTGTGAATACTGCTTTCGGCCCTAATGAGACAATTTACAGAATGTCAAAGTGATTTGTAACAATTATAAACTTTGTTATAAGAGAATTAGATAAGCTATTTAAATTATATGACAGTAATAAATGTTGATAAAATTACTTTGTTAAATGGCGCACTTAGTGTGACAGTTTAGACGTACTGCTTACACAATTATGCAGAAGTTTAAGACGAGTCGACGAAGAGGCAGCTAAACTGCCAATCTAGTCCATCCGGAGCGCCACATATCTTACAAAACATGGAGGGGTGGGGAAGCGACACTTAATTAACTTTAAAGCTAGGTAGAAACTTCCTCATGGGTTCTCCGCGGGGTGAGGGGTGGGGAGCTAGGCTTTCCGACACATCGCGTTATTTGGCGGAGAGAGCCGACTAAAAGGTCAAATGCTGCGAACTTAGCCCCCTCAGTAAGTGTATTGCGAAGTTCACTCTAACTCCCCAACTCTTATATATGTCATGTTACCGAGTATAATGTTTGACTGCTCGTATTCCGAAAGTGTTTTTTTTTCTCTTCTTTATTTGCAAAGTGAGGCTAATGTCGCGTGTGTTTCTCGACATCCCGAGAACTTGGCTCCATATTGTTTATTCTTTATTATACACGCTTCACTTGTTTTAGTGTGGAGTTATTATATTTGTCAAGTAGAGTATTTCTGTAAATATGTATTGTTTGAATACTTGCAAGATATATTTGAAGTAAGACGGGGTGAACCGTAATATTAAATATAGAAGGGATTAGTTTGGTGTGTTGTAACAAATTGGAGGACAGACCTTTCATGAAGGATAGGTGTCGGGTTTATGAATGGTCACCCAATCCTACTTTATGAGGTCCCCATAACTTTAATATGTAAATACGGCTAAACTGAAAACAAACTCTTACCTAACTATATTGTTGGAATTTTCGTTAAATACTCAAACAGAATTATTTAAGCCGATTATAGCCGAAAATTGTTTTGAAATAAATCGAATCATGAAATGGCATGCACTGTTATCGACAAATTTCGTTCTATGAAAGTGATTACATTCCGGAACCTATTCTGTCATCATGTGGAAAACAGTTCGACATGAAAATTAATCGAATGATAACGGGATGTCTATTACATATTCGGGATTCTCCTTGAAAGCGCTCTATAGAGGGCATGTTTAATTAACCCCCTGAATTAAAACCACAAGCACTGAGCGACGCGCTGTTTCTGTATATTAGCTTTATTAATTTGCTCGATATGTCGTGTGTATGAAATGTCATGTTTACTTAATTACCTCCTATTACTGACATAATTATTTCTTAATATATAACATAATTATTTTTGAGGAGCTCGTGGCTAAGTAATAACAGCCGTACGGGTCGATCCATCAGGTTAAGCTGCGCTTGCCGGGGTTGGTCCGTGGATGGGTGACCATCTTTACATACCGAGACTCCTCCGTGCTTCGGAAGCCGTTGGTCCCGGCTGTCATTCGTGGATCTTTGACAGTCGTTATGAGTCATCAGTAGCCCGAAAGTCTGACAACCAGTCTTACCAAGGGGTATCGTATTACCCAGTTACTGGGTTGTGGAGGTCAGATAGGCAGTCGCTCCATGTAAAATACTGGTATTCAGCTGCATCCGGTTAGACTGGAAGCCGACCCCAACATGATTGGGAAAAGGCTAGGCAGAAGTAAATGATACTAACATAATTATTTGGTGACTAGGTACTTGATGTAGGTTTTTCGTGAATGTAGGTATAGTTTTAAGTCCATAATCAGTCTATAATGTTCACATTGCTGGGACACGCTTCCTCTTTATAGTAGAGAGGAGTTTTAAGAGGCTTGTTAAGTACTTAGAAGTGAGACATAGTTAGGAAATGTAGTATCTTTGTACAGCAGAATGGAATAGATTTTGAGTTGACGAGCATGTTACATGATCTGGGTGCAAGTATCTAATAACAGTGTGGTGGCATCTACAACGCCACATGCGAACTACGCATCAAATGCCTGACGTCACACAAATCCTGCATCGCGCAATTAGAATTTAACGCGCGATAAACATTTAAAAGACTTCCCGATATCAATCGTTAGGCAATTGCCCGCCAGACACCGGATCCCCCCTTTTCAATAGAGGATGAGTGATCTTTACACCCTGTTCCTCATACCTCTAAAATAGAAAATACACATACCTTCTCATACGTTGTCATTTAATGCAAGCAAAATATATAATAAGCATGACTCCAAATTACCTACAGTTAGGTAGGTAGGTTATGTATATTACAGTACCTACTTACAGGAGGCAAAGGCCGCGAAAGGCAGTGGAAACAATCAAAGGCATATTTGAGGACTGTAAACAGATCTATATGCACATGAAATATGTACAAATAATAAATATGTAAACAGGGACTGTAATAAATTTCGTTATATTACGTTAGCACACAAGTAAGATAATTAAATTCGTTTATGAGACAGTCGTAAAGTGTGCCAAACGCCGATTTTATTGGACCTCATAATTATATTCCGTTAATGCTCACTTCCACGCCTCCATAAAATAGATATATTTTATATTTATGCCACATTTTAGCCTTAATTTGATGAGAAATATATTTAAACCAACCGTTCATGGGTCCTTGATTAGGTAAAGTAAGGTTTTCAACCAATTTTGAATTCGCCAGTTCCTTGAATTAAATTCATTTAAATCTGAAACAAAAACCAAATGTTCACTGTTATACAACGTGTGTCGTTAAATGCGCAAAACCTCAGACACCCCAACTGATTTTTAATTCAATTGAACTATTTCAGAAATAAAAAAAATCATTAAAAAAGTTGTAAAGGTTTTATGTGCTGTTTTAGTTTTACTGGCAATTCTTTGCATTGAAATAAAAACTATTATTACCCTGCGTATGAGAAAATTGAAATTGGTCGACAACAATTTGTGTTTGTTTACCTATTTTGGCGGGTTTGCGCATGTGATGGCTTGACCTATTGATAAATAGACACGGCAACGTTTTTAATGAAGATTTTTTGAAAAATGTGATTTATATTAAAAAGCGGTTTCATTGATTCTGCTCGTTGTTCTGATCAAACTATTTTCAGGTTTTGCGCATTTAACGTTACAAGTTATTATAAGTTATTACAAGGTATTATCTAACAATTTTCACATTGATATTACATTAAGTTTTGTAAGATAATTACAGAAGGAGGATCCGCAGTCCTCGCGAAATTCAATGAAATCATGACATTTGAGAACAAATCTAACTTAGAGAGATGTATTAATGGTCCTAACGATTATAATTCTGTAAACACAATTTATTTATGGTCGCGAATCATATTTTGATTGAGATACAACCTGATACTGACGTAAGAAAATCGTAAGAAAATTTGAATTTCGCGGGCTACCACTGCGGAGTCGAGTGAATCGTCTCTAATATAGGTGATACACACAAACGAACTCCTAGGTACCTAAGTATCCCTACGGCTGAACACTGACTTAATGAAGATAGTTCAACATCGTCTTATTATACAGGTATCGTCACAGTTCATTAGTCATAGTCATCTCTTGTGATATTCCTGGAAGCGAGTGTATTTTATGTTCTATGTTAGAATAACAGTGCCTTATGTTACATCAATCCGTAATATAACCCTGTTTAATTGCTTTACCCAGCTACTACTGGTTCCGACCAAATATAAAAATATAAATGGAATAATAAATAAATAAATTAAACAGTCGCTGTCTTCGACCTTTCTAAACGCTGATATCACAGATGTATCTGAGTCTTTTCATCGATTCACAGCGCTCTAAAGATGCCTGCCACCTGTCGTGTAGCATCATTTGCATTCCGTTATTTGCTGAAATGAGCTTAATAAAGTTTTATTTTCCGAAACACAATACGATGTTTGAAATACCTCGATTTCTAAAAGCTTCAGAAAAAAAGGCTGCATTTTCTTCATGTATTTAAGAAATGAACATACAGACAGAAGCTTAATGTACTAATATTCGGAATAGTGACAAGTCAAACTACACACAACAAATGTGTACGGTACTAATTAAGTAAGTTCAGTTTCCCTTCGCTAGTGTATCTTTATTGATTAATCTTGACAAATTGAGTAGGCACTCGTTTCTAGCTTCTTCTTTTCAAAAATATCAGTGTAAAACCTAGGAATAATAATCTAATGGTTATTAAGCTGTTGTTCATTAAAAATATTGTTTTTATTCAAAAAGATAATAGTCTTATCGAAATAACGAGGTACAAAATTAAAATACTTACAAAATTAAATATTTTAAAACAAATTCGCTTATTAAAATACTCCCTAAATTAACCTTCATTTTCTTAATGTAGTAAATAGTAATTTAAATAAGTTGAGTTCTGTAATGAGTCTTATTTGATAATATTGTATTTAGCTTCGAATCTTGGCTGTTTGTGTAATTTGAATGAAAATGTAAAGCTTCAGTATGATTTTAAAGGGAACTGTCACTAATGACACTCACTGCAAATACCTCTATAAAAAAATACAATAGCCGTAGATATATTTAGTAACCTATTCCGCTTAACTATTCCTAAAAAGTCATAAAAAACCCTGAAAGAAATCGACACGTGTTTCACCTCTCAACTAGGCATCCTCAGGATGGCGATTGACTTGTCGCGAACCCGAACACGACGTGTTGCCACGCCGAGCGCTAAACGCAGAGTACGCGCGGTTCTGCGTACAGGGTTTTTTATGACTCTTTAGGAATAGTTAAGCGGAAAAGGTTATTAAATAAATCTATTGTATTTTATAATGGATTTTCGCCAAGTCACGCCTGAATCAATTAACTATCCTCTATTAAACATGTTCGAAGTGATGGGTTTCTATTTGAATAAAACCAAAGAGGACCTCAATCCAATGCGTTTTTCCGTTGTTTTTATTTTTTTCGCAAAATAGTAGACCCGAAAAGGGTTCGACCCGATTCAGTTAATGTATAACGAACCTTTTCTTAAGCGAAAGCAGGGAAACAGAAAGGGAAGGATTTCCGCATGCCCAATTTTATATTAAAATGCACTTAGAGTAAGCACTGATGGGCTTGCGGTCAGAGGTATTGGAATGGAATGGAATTGTCGCTTTTTTGAACATGTGCGTAAAAAAAATTGTTTGTTAGAACTTATAAGGTCATGATCCTTACCCTGGCCCAATTTTTTTAAATTTTGTGCTTCAAAACCTGCCAGCACCATTGTGGGCTTTGACATTAATTTAACTTTCATGTTTTCTTCTAAATTCTATCTTTGACCCTATTGATATGAACACTGAGACTGAGAAGAACCAATAATTAATCGCAAGCTAATATTGTAAGGCATTAAATGCCTTTGTACCTTTATTGGGCAATAGCTTCTGCCCGCGACTTCGTCCGCGTGACATTTCGGCCCCCGACCCATCGCATCGCATCCCATCGCCGCGCTATTACTTCGTTTTCGCTTAGAGTTATTCAACATCAAAATCAAAAGTCATTTATTCAAATTAGGCTGAGAATCAGCACTTTTTGAACGTCAAAATTACATAAGACAGTCCCCCAAAACGCCCACCCGTCACCACTTCCTAGTGCTTTAGCTGGGAAGAAGAAGTGGCGCAACAAACTCCCCAGCAGCACAGCTGTCTGTGCTGCTGTGTGTGTCTGTGTTCAGTTAGAAAAATTGATTCTATACAATAGTTTCGCAAAACATACATTTAATGAACAGCCATATGTCAGCTAGCACACGCCAATATACCAACCAAAACATCGAGAACTAATACTCAAGTAGAAATAAAAAAAAACTAAAGGTAAACCGAACTTAATATCTAGATAAAAGCCTCCAGGCATAAAGGGCGTGCCCGCCCACATATCGCAGTAAATGGAAGTCATAAATGATAAACTAGGACCATCGAAGTAAAATAAATAAAAAGTTAATATTCCTGACTATTTGCTTTTTGCTCGGGTCCTCAGACTCACAGCGTAATGTTACAAGAATTGTTCAAATCCGACTGGCAAACTTACAAACAAACAAACAAAATACCTCTTTATAATATTAATCTAGATTAACCATTAACCATTTACGGCCAAAGCTGAAACTTATTACTCAACAACTTCATTGTAAAGAACTTCTAAAAGATAAACGAAAAACCTAATCTACAAAGCGATATCGATACAAACCTGCCAAGTCGATTAAAACACGACACCCCTATCCAATAAGGTAATATAAAACCGTTAATAATCCAACGAGCATGTAATGACTTCTAATCTACCGTGATAGAACCTTCTAGAACAAAGAGCAAAAAGCTCTAATAAAGATTTAGGTGGCAATAAACTGGACCACGTTGGACCCGCTCCAGGCGTCAATTCTATTTGCACAATCATGTAAAGGTTACTAGGTGTCCTCTAATCGAAGCTTCGCACCCTGAGCATAGTGCAATTTTTGCCATTAAATTTCAATGGTTTACGGGACTTGGCATACGGTGCTTGGTTCTAAATTACTATATCAACAGTGTATACCCTTTTCATATAAACTCAGCTCAAGTACTACAGTATCTGCCAACTCTTTCTCGAAATAGGTAAAAAATAACGTTTACAGATTGCTCCGGTTCCTGTGGGTTACCATTACTTTACCATGGTAACAGTATTTTCTTGTCCAACAACAGCTCGTCTAGTTAAAAAGTAAAAATCTCTTTATCCACACAGGCATTAATTAATTAAAGCAAAGCTAGTGCAAGCAGTGCCATCTGTTGTGTGAGTAGTGAATTACAAGACGTCACCCATCGCGTGATAAACGTTGATGCCAAAGCTACTGGAAATGTCAACCGTCATTCATGAGCGTAGTATGTAGTCTGTCTTCATCAGTTAGTAAACAGCCTGGCTAACGCTGAAATGACAGTGTAAAAAAAATGGTTTTGTTTTTAAATAAGTAAATTCTCTGATCAATCTTCAAAATTTAATGCCCTATCATAGTAACTACGTGAAATTGTTAAAATTGTGGTGTCTCAATTTTTATAAGATGGATGCTGTTCGTTAAGCCGGTTGGTCCCGGCTGTCATTCGTAGATCTTTGACAGGATCGTTACGATTCGTCAGAAGCCGAAAGTCTGACAACCAGTCTTACCAAGGGGTATCGTATTACCCAGTTACTGGGTTGTGGAGGTCAGAGAGGCAGTCGCTCCATGTAAAATACTGGTATACAGCTGCATTTGGTTAGACTGGAAGCCGACCCCAACATGATTGGGAAAAGGCTAGGCAGAATGATGAATGCTGTTCCTTATCCCCAAAAATTTTGATTTTATCTCCTGTACACATGACCTCATGGCTAAAAAAGATCTAGCTTATTTTATAAACCATTATATACTATTAACGTTTTATGAGTCCTAAAACTTACTGGAAATGACAAACAGCTGACCCTTTCGTCATCTCTGTTCCACTAATAAATATAAATGAACTTAATTTACCCGCATTTAAATAAAAACGAGGTGCTAGAGAGCTGTTTTAGCTTTTAATAAAGTATTAAATGCGTAGGCTCTGTCATTTTGAATAATAATATCTGCACAAATGAGATTTTGTGAAGCGTTATTATGAAAATAAAGCTTTATTTGCTTAATGGTTATAATTAATAACCATAATAATAATTGACTACCTCGTTGGTCTAGTGCATGGTCGCAAGCGCAACTGCTAAGCGTGAGGTCCTGGGTTCGATTCCCGGGTCGGGATAAGTATTATTGGGTTTTTCCATCTGGAATTTCTCACTAGCAGCCCGAAGTCTGGATTTGTGCCTGGTTGATGGCAATAGGCCCCCCTATTACATGAGACTTGAAAATAACTAATATTCGGGCAATAAAGGCGTAATTTTATGTTATGTAACATGCTTTTAAAATTGGAATGTGGGTACCATTTTTTTTTCACCGTATTTGCTTCATTGGCAATAGAATTTTATCATTACTGCAGATAATACGGTTAAGAATACCAGTAGATATAAGGTTTAGTTTATGATTCACTTTGGTGCCAAGTTTCATCGAAAGCTCTGCAGCCGTTTGTGCATGACTGAGTAACAAACTAGCAAATAAACTTTTAAATTTATTGCTGCAAAAAATATGCTCTGCAGTTTTCAATCTCGGTGTTCCTTTTTTAAAACTTTCCGTCATTGGATCGAACGGGTATTTTTTTCTTCTTCTTTTCTGATAACTTACTAATTGCTTACTTAGCTAGGAGCTAACACAAAGTGTTTTGTACTTACTAAGTGCAATAGATATACGATAAAAAGCTTCTCTGCAATCCATTTTTATTATGTTTGGTTCATGTTTCAGTAGAACATTAGGAGATTATGCTGAATATTTAGTTGAAAACGCCCGCGCGTGCAGGTAATGCACATAACGCTTAAGCAAACGACCCACTGTTTTAGAGGTTTATTCCATTTTAATCTCACTTCATATCTGCATAAAATTTGTCTACACATGAGTAGTAATGTACTGTTTCTATTTATTTTTCGACTTGTTAGAACGTTTATGAAATTACGAAATATCGTTAGTAGAAAAATAATGCGAAATTAAACAACGCCTATTACAGAGTAACTGGTAGGAACATAACTAATTGGTCACTTTTATGAATTTTTGAATTTGAATTAAGACATTTTGTTCCCGATGGTGAGTAGCAAAATACATACTTGGGGGTTTTTTTTTAAAGGTATTCGTTAATCGTAATATTTTGTTATCTCTTATGATTCATTGGTGAATCTTTACAGACGCGACGACTAATGGTATATTAATTCCTAGAGCATTAATTAAAATATAAAAGCAAAAATATTACTAATCTTTGCATATTAAATAACCACCAACACCCTTTATTCACCTTCTACATTACAAAATCCAGCTTATTATCCACATAACTTGAGAAGAGACAACCTAAAAGGCAATATACCTTATTTATACCCCCATAGTACTTGCGGACCGCGACAACTTAATTCAGTAGCATCACATTATCGTTAGCATAATCAGTGAGCTGGCTACACCTTTTAGCTACACCAAAACATTCAAATGAGAATTTAAAATGTGCCGTAATGGGTTTCTTTTCATTGGGCACAACGGGCACCAACTTCAAACTGAAACGTTCGAAGGAAATAACCATTAAAGTTTCAGATGAAGAAATGTGAAGTTTTCTTAACGTTGTTATTGAGTTGTGCGAAAAGTTTTGGGAACATTGTTATTCTGTTATGGATTGAACAAGATACCCCCTTTTTTCTTGCTTGCTTGGTAGCGATCGTTAGTAAGCGGCAAAGTACAATGTTCCTTGTGTCTATGCTTTCGCGAATTTTGCCTTTATATTGCGCATAATGGAGCTTCTGCCATATGACGCCCGTACCTAAGTGTGGAGTAGATCTACATGCCGTCTACTTACAGGAGTCCACTACTGGTTATCTATGATTTTTCTGAAAGAAGATGATTATCATAGTTAGTGCGTATATGATGGCAGGGATCGTCTACTGACTAAATAAACGTACGAGTATAGTACATTAACGCTCATTGTTACCTTCAATCTAACCTCGTTTAAGTTGTTCGAATCTTAATCTTAATAAATTACCGATTTTACCTACTGCAAGTAGACACGCCTTACGGGTTAACCCCCCCCCCCCCCCCCCAGAACATAAATAGCTCAAGAGTTTCAAAAATTAAAAAATAAATTCAAATTACCACGTTGTACCAAAGTAAAAGTTTGGAGCGAAGACGAAACCAAGAGTAATGTTCGTTTCAAGGTGTAATGGCGTACAGCACTTCGCTCTATGCTGTAATGAGGCCCATTTGGCCATAAATGAAAACAAGTGGCTTAACCGAGACACCGCAAAATGACGGTGTTACCCGACGGATGGGCTGGAACCACCGTGTGACAACAATATTATATTGTGTACAATTACGTTTTAGGTCCAAAATACATGTAGTAATTTAATGAATGCTGTTTTTAATATTAATCCAAATAAATTAATATTCAAAAAATATAATTATATAACTATTATGCTATTTTTTTTAGGTACCTATATATTTTTTGTTGTTTATGCTTATTAGATAGTGTGATGAGAATAGTAGTGGCTCAGTGGTAACGACCGCGATTTCTGAGTTGTAGGTCGTAGGTTCGAACCCTGACAGGCGCTTTACTTTGTATAAATTATTTCATTACCATTGCTCTCAAAACGGTGAAGGAAGTCATCGTGAGGAAAAAACCGGTTTGCCCTAGAAAAAATCGAAGACATGCATGACATCTTCCAACCCGCACTGGGCCCGCGTGGTGGATTACGGCTCACTTCCTCTCACAAACTGGAGGCCTGTATCCCAGCAGTGGGCTGGTTATTTTTATGCGTTTGAAACATAAGTGATGCGTTTTGAAATTATTATTAAGTCTACTCTCTTTTAAAATTTTCTCGTTAGTCTGTCCAAATTGATTTTGATGTTCATCAAAAATGAAGTGCTGTGAGGCATGCATTTGTGGCTTGCAAAAGCATTATCTAGTTAGGCGCTGACCTGACGTTGGACAATTGTCCACGGACAATTATTTGGATTTCCATACGATTCCAAACTGTCCGCGGACAAATAGTCCATCATCTGCTCAGCGCCTAAATAGATCATGCGTTTGCAAGTCACAAATACATGTAAAAAGTAAACCATCTGTAACACCAATTCTCCACTAAAGGGTATGTAGACATGTTCTATCTTACAGGAATTGCGCGTTGATGATAGTATTAAACTTCATGAGATACCTAGGTGAGGAGTATATCGCCCCTTTTTGGGCAAAATTCCAAACCAGGGCTATAGTCGAAATAGATGTGAAATGAATTTTCCTTACAGACTAACTAAATTTTCAATAATAATTATAGTTTTAGATTTACATAGCATGTTTTTACAAGAAGAAATTCTCATAAATGAAAAGCAGTAATAAACGTAATGTTATTTATTAAAACACTGTTTATTTATATAACAAGACTTGCAATAATAATTAGCGAGATTTACAAAGTGTAGCAGGTGGCTGGAACATGGAATAACGACCTTTTAATTCACACAAGGGAGACAGAAATAGCTCCTCCTATATAGGGTGAAGTTCATTTATTTGTGTTTCGCACAAACTTAGTATTGCGTAAGTTCTGTAGGGTAGCTGTTGTAATTGCTGGCTGTACGCCAAACTCATTGACTCCCCAGATATTATTGTATTCTTCAATTTACGTTTTTAATCTCTTGTGCTGTTTTGTTGTTCAAATATATTAGTTTAGGATGAGATGTTGTAAAGCTAGTTTTTTCTGAAAAACTTCTAAATTTTGTTTAGTGATAATACAGATTAGGCGATTTATTCCGATATGCTCAGATGATCCCATGCTGGTTATTCTTTTGTTTTAATTTCTGCAGTGTTGCGTAATACCGTTTCAGTCATGAATAGGTAGGTAATGTAAAATCCCAATGACCTATTTAGCAAAACTTTACATAAAACACAACAACAGTACCGCGATACATTATGCACTATTAAAACATGATATTTATGACAACCAGCAATAGTCGATAAAATCCATACAATAGAGCTATTTGAAATTCTAATTAACCCGTAGCCAATAACTAGTGTACAGCAATATAGAAATACTGACATGATATACTCTCACATTATCTGGTCAATTTAATACAAATTGTCAACCTCCATAAATTAGGGCGTATCTAGTCGCGCCATCGAAGCAAACATACTGATATAAAGGCCAGGAGTCGATATCATTACACATAAATTTCACTTATCTCCACATTCGGCACAATTTGGTCGGATGCCTCCGTTACCGGGCTTACAATGGCCTTCTCATACCTACCTCACATTTAACTGGGACTCGCATTTCACTCAATAGTTCTCAATCTAAATCAAGTCTAAATCGTGTGCAATCTTTAGAACAGTTCGCTTTATTGCCAACCGTAAACGCTTGGATTTGTTAGGTTTGTGATTGGTATTTTTGGTAGATGTATCATTACGATATTCTGCGTACGAGTTCAAAGCAATAAGTAGGTATCTAACACTCAAAAATATTCTTATTATTCTTATATTGTATGTCACATGATAAAAATATGGCAACCAATCTATACAAATATTAGGTAATCTTCGGAGCTATTGATCCTATTTCGAAAATTCTTTCTCTAAAGCTAAATTTACATTCCAAAACTAGTTTCGCAAACTTAGTTATTCATTGATACTTTCACACGTAAATAGATATTTATTTACACGTGAAACTATCAATGAATAACTAAATTTGAGCAACTAGTTACGTTATGTAAATTCGGATTAATGGGAGGCTACAGTATGGCCGATTGCCATAAAATGTATTTTATGTTAAAACAAGAAAGTCGCGGGCACAGTACTTTTAATTATAAAATTGCTGACTCTTCGCCTACACATCAATATGTAATCATTGGTACTTCGTTGTAGATATAGGTACTTAACAGTAGTTTGAATGAAGAAAGTGGTGTAACATCAAATTTAGTACTGGCTCAAGGAGACGACAACGACGAGAGGCATCTGACGATAATTTTGTGGAAAATACACTAAGTACATACATTCATCTTAATCATATGGCAGGTTAGGTACTTACAAATAGGTAGATAGCTTAATACTAATACCTAGATCTATGGAACCAAGAATAAAGACGAACTTTCGGGTAATTTGACGAGAATAAAACGAATGGTAACACTTACGAGAGCGAATCAATCTGCCAGTTAAGTGTCCCTTCATGTGAATCGTAAAACTGAGAAAAGGTACCTGATTAAGAACACTGATATCCGTATAATATGGCTTCTTTGGTATGCAACTGAGTTTAACGATTTAGATATTTATTCCTTAAAGCCTCGTGCAGACTGGCGCGACGCGACAGCGCGACGCAACTCTAACAATACAATTTCTAAGAAAACAATTACCGGTGTCGCGTCGCGCCGTCGCATTGCGCCTGTCTGCACGAGGCTTAAAATCAGGCCTTCAAGACTTAAGAAGTACAGACAAGAACAATAACTTACCTAACCTGAATTATTTATATCTAATAATAAGTTAACTAAACTAAACCAATTTCAGCTCATCTGAACATTTTGATGATATCCCACATTAAAAAACCAACCGACTTCCAAAAAAAACACTAGAAAGTGAAAAATAACTTTAATTTCGGAAGTCGGTGTCTTTGGTTTTGAATTTTCGTTTTAAGCCACCGACTTCCGAAATTAAAGTTATTTTTCACTTTCTAGTGTTTTTTTTGGAAGTCGGTTGGTTTTTTTTTGTAAAAAGTTTTTATTTTTCACTTTTTAGTTGTCGTACCTACTGCTTACTAGTTCGAATATCACGACCTGCTATGTAAATAACAGTGACAGGAAAATGTTAAAAGATCGTCCATATAGGCTAAGTGGTAAAAATACGTATTAATGAAGCTAACTCAAAAAGTACTCAAGCTAAGTTAATAAAATTTATATGGGACCACCTTGAGAGCATACTCTTTCAAACAAAAAAAGAATTTTCAAAATCCGTCCACAATTGACGAAAATATAGACGGACATACACAAAAAAAAAAAAAAAAAAACATACATACGCTACGAACATATAACCTCCTCCTTTTTGGAAGTCGGTTAAAAAAAAACCCTGTAAATCCCAGTCAAATCTAGCACATTTTGTATCCTGTGTTATACATACATTATATACCTATTTTATTTCACCACACGTAGGTGCTCTAAATAATTAAGACACCGGTATAAACAACGTTACTTGGGTAACACAAAAGTTTCCACACACAGAACATAACATCAAATAAACATAGAGAAAAATATTTCAACTTTAAATCTATCCGTATAACAAAATCATTTTTCATACAACTTTTAAAAATGTAACATCGCACAAGTTTCAACTTAAACTTTAACTTAGTTTAATAATTTCGAAACGACACTGAACGGGACCCGACACGGTCTCGAATTACATTAAAATCCTCCACAAAGTCCACGGATCAGTTTGCTAACAAAAACTCGCTTGAGTTATAGAAATACCGTGTTTTTGAATAGCTCTAAAAACTTCAATTTGAATGCATTTCCATTAAGCAAGGCCAGGCGTGAATTAATTGCTCGTAAGTTTGTATGAAACTATAATTAATTTTTCATTTTCATTAAAAGCTTGCTACTAGTCCAGTTTGAAGTGAATTGTGTTACCATGGTAGGAAATATTGGATTTAAAAGACTATTTCGTTATTCTCTTTAGTGTGTGATCTAGGGTACTATACATAACATTTGAGAGGCATGAGGAACAGGGTGTAAAGTTATCTCATCCTCTGCAGAAAAGGGAGGATCCTCCGACCAGACGGGTGTGACGGGCAACTGCCCGTATTGTGTCTGGCGGGCAACTGCCCAATCATTGATGTCGGATAGTCTTATATATGTTGATCGCGCGGTAAACTCTATTTGCGCGATGCAGGATTTGCGTGACGTCAGGTCTTTGATGCGTAGTTCGCATGTGGCATTTTTAGATGCCGCCACAATATTACAAAACGCCTGTATTCGCCGAAGGGTTAGGCAGAGTGTCCTTATATGTATACCGTAGTATACCCACATTTCGCCAATCATGCTTAAGTACCATGTAATAGGGAGGGAGCCTATTGCCATCAACCGAGCACAAATTCAGACTCATGGCTGCTACAGAAAATATAAAGAGTTAGAAAAACCCAATAACATTATGCCCGACCCGGGGAATCGAAACCAGGACCTCATGCTCAGCAGTAGCACTCGCGAGTTTGCCACCACTACACCAACGAGACTGATCTTGGGTTCTACTTTTCATAAATAGGTACTGATTTAATGTGTTAATACCTACGTCAAGTTTTATGTCTATTGTCATGCTTGTTTTAGACGATGTTTAGGTAACAGCTAACTAAGCGAAAAGTCGTCATTCAGGTAGGTACAAAAGAAAATAGTAAGAAAATATGTTTATTTACGGTATAAATGATGCAAAGAAAGAACACAAACACAAAAAAGAACAAGTTGGGGGAAAATATGCGTCATATCCTCGCAAAACCGTCATGGCTCAACATAATGCTGCGACCTTATCCGAGACAGAGCCCCAGCGCTGGCCATAAAAATGTGGATACCCGGATCAAACTAGTTGACTACCTATACCTAAAGTCTAAAACACATTCACAAAACTATACAGCGTGTATCAGAAATGCGTGGTCATATTTTAACCTTTGGTATGAACGTGGATCCACACAAGACACAATGAATTTTTAATTGTGTCTGTAATAACGGTAAACGAAAGGTTAAGGGTGTAGTACAATCATCAAACTGAACAAATTCCTCCATAGGAGCAACATCGTAAACGTGAAAAAATTATCAGCTGTCCCATATAAAACTTCAATACCTACTCAACCCAAATGTATGGGACAGTTGATTATTTTGTCCTATAAAGAAGTTGTCAAGTTTGATGTTCTGTATCACACTCTTAAAAAATATGACCACACATTTCTGATATACGCTGTATAGTAGCGTGAATGTGTTTTAGATTTTAGGTATAGGTAGTCACCCGCCGGGGTTGCGGGTAGTCCTAAGGGGAAACCGTGGCCCCTGGCATGGCAAGGGAAGGAACACGGGTGGGTTTTAGTCAGTAAAATTCTGACACGCCCTCCCGCTCCGCCCAGAGCGGGAGAAGTCATTGGATGATTTCCCACCCAAAAAAAAAAAAATGTAGTCAACTAGTTTGATCCGGGAATACCCATTTTCAGACCCAGTGCTGGGGCTCTGTCTCGCATAGGGTCGCAGCAACTAATACAACTGTTATTTGTTTCAACTCATTTTATTTTAATATCGTAAAAATAACACGTTTACTCTTAAAATATCTTTCACGAATTTGTTAGACTTACAATGACCATGTTCTAGTATATTTATCAAAGCGACTGCGATATAGGGACGTTGTATGAATCGTAATAGCTAACAACCTTGTGCTAATGACTAACTCTCAGTCTAAGACGTTTGTTGTGTACAGAACCGATGAGGAAAATGTCCTTTATGTTCCGACATAAATGAAGGTGTTACAATAAGTTCTATTGATTATGTTTAGGTTTAAGTATGGGTAGTTACATTAAATGATACAAAGGATTGTTATTATTTGTATCTTGGAAATTACTGTAATCTGGAAAATCCTAATGTACATTTAACATTTTCTATTTATTCATATTTATAATGCATTCAGACACATGACCATGAAGCAGCTACTTGGAAAAAAGAAATAACCATTGTAATTCTTAAAAACTGGAAATCACGAACGTAAATTACGATAGGGTTAAAAATAAAAAGATTGCTCATAAATTTAAAGGATTTATGTGGAAAAAATCCCTAACCCGTCAAACGCTACTTAACTCCGAAGCGGGTGACACAAACCCGAAACCTCAAACTCGTTTAATTTTAATTAAAATTCCCACTGCAAAATGGGACGCATTTACAGGGAACCTTTGTGTTCCAACCCAACAAAAAGTATCTATCGTTATTGTTATTTTTTAATTTCTCTAGCGGAGTTAACGGCTCTTATAAAAGGGAAAATATAAATCTGCTACAATGAACAATAACCTTACTTTTTCAGAAAGGGTTCTTTAAGATAAAGCGTTGCTTGAAATAAGTTGCCTTTGTTCTGTCCAAAATGTTTTCATGTGGTTTTATAAATTCTTTTGAGTAGATAGAGTCAAGGCCGTAGGCAGAGGGGGGGAGCCTGGTAACACACAGGCAACTGAAGGAACACGGGTCGGTTTTATTCAGTAAGTGTCTGACACGCCCTTCCGTTCCGCCCAGGGCCAGAGAAGGTATTTGATAAGTAAAAACCCAAAAAAAAAAAATTGGGGGGTGGGTATGAAACCCCTCCGAAATGTGAAAACCCCGAATCTCAATCCAGAGATCGACCCCTTCCTAGGCCACCTCCACACTTTCTAGGTACTAGTATTCTATTTCGCATAGGCGTAATTTATAATCTACAAAATCAGTAAGAGTACGCTTAAATACTGTATTTTTATTGATTCTTACTTAGTATTCAATAAATCAAAATCTGAATCGAAAATCGAAGAAACAGTCGAAGGCGAAAGTGAAAAGCCAATATGGAAAATATGGAGCCAAAAAAAACATTGTTACAGGTTCTTAAAGTACCGTGCAAACTGCAAGTCGTATGAATCACAAGTTCAAAATGTAATTCCTTTAGCCATAAAGTGTCTTCTTGAAGGCAAATGCAATTGTGATTCTGATTTATGTGGCCTTCGGCAGTGCATACCGATTACGTCACATTTATTACTTTAGTAGACAGAGGCTGTTGTTTTTCTTTTGTTTTACGATGTGATTTTTTATACTGAATTGCTATTGTGTCATATATTTTTCTGTAAAAATAAATTACGGGCAGTAGAACCCGCTTCGAATAAATAAATTAAAGTTAACAGCCCTAAAATCAAGTCTTGAACATATCGTAGTCAGTTAATTAATTTCTGATGTGTACTGTGCGTTCATTATAACTTGTCCCGTGACACGAGTGGTAGCACTGTTCTGTCAGTCGCCTGCCACTAAGCTTACTGCAACTGCAACTAAGCTTGACAAGCAATGGTGCCAACATGACGACAAGGGACTAGTTATAGTGAACGGTCTGTAGTTTAGCGCTCCCATTTTGTCTTTTTAGTCTGTACTCGACTGTACATACGGAACTCGTTACTAAGGTTGAAGTTATTGTTATCTTACTTAAATATTTTTGATTATCTGGATAATTCAAAACTGTTGATTTTGTGTAAAATTAATTCATAATTAGAGTGGCTCATTCATTGACACTAGCAAATACATAATAAATTTAAAAAATCCGTACTAAATAAATAATGTTTGTCCACACGTTTTATCAAACTATACATATGCTGTATAAGCTGATCTCGTATTGTATAAGATTTCCAAACAAGAGAGGTCAGCTTATACTGGAAATGTATAACTTGATATGTAGCCGTATGTACTTATTAATTGGGTCAAATATATCATTTTAGAGACAATAATACAGCGATAAACACTAGTTTGCTAACATAAAACGTTATTACTCACATAAACGAAAATACAATACTAGTATCATCCAATTTTTATTACATGCTGTAAAGAAATAGCAATAATATAACATATAACCCGCAACTTGTCATCGTCATAGTTTTTCTACGATGCAATAGTAATTCTGAATGTTTTATTTCTATATGATATGACATGAATGTGAATAGTTTTATGTAATGTTTGATGTATATGAATATTATACATTGTATCTCTTGTATATTAACTAGGTATACATTTAATCGTTTACTTACATAACAATAATATGGATATATCTATCTCCTTGTAAAAAGGTAAATTACCTTTAAAAATATTTGCGTGCTCCAAAATATATATGTCAATCAACGCCATTCATATTTTATTCACGAGTCGGAAGTGGCAGAATCAGTCGTTTCAAGCATGTGCCTATGGGATCAATCAGAGAGTTTTATGTGACCCCAAGAAAATGCCACCTTAAGTAATGCAAACCTCAATAATGCATTAAAATTGTAAAGCAATTGATCGTGACAGCACCCTTAGGGCCCGTCCACACGTACTACAACCACACCACAACAACGCAGCGAAAAAATGTGGGCAAGCACTGATTACGTGTGAATAGTGTCGCTGCAACTTCTTGCGGTTGCGTTGTGCTTGCGTTATCGCTAGTAGTTGCAATGTGGCTAGTGTTTGCAGACAGATCGACTCCGTCTGTAACAGTGCCTTCGCGTCGACGCCACGTTGTGGTTGCGTTGTGGCTGCGATGTGCTCGACATCGCCCACACGGTTCATTTTGACAGCTTTGTGATCTGTGTGAATAGACTATTCATTATCATATAAATTCAACAATGTGGTGTGGTTGTGGTTGTGGTACGTGCTATCCACCTATAAATCCACCATGTCGGTACTTTACCTGTACTTAATACCATTCTGTTAAACAAAACAAAACCACCACCTCTTACAATAGAAGGTATTATTTTAATCTTCAGTATTTTTATGTATTTATACTTCAGTCTGGTAAAGAGCTGGCCCCCAGCAATCGTAAAGCTAGGATCAATGCGACCCTCAGTGGCCGAAACCTCTCCAAACACATTTTACCTTAGTTTACGTTCTGTTAGGTCCAGACGCTATTACTAAGCCGCCATACACGTCTATCGCATACTTTCATTAACCTTGTTGACCATGAACCTGACGGCTTATCCCGTCACTAGTCGGGTGACGTCGATACGGCGCCACCATGATTAGTCCGTGACGGCTGTAAGCCCTGAACAAATTAACAAACTAGAGTTTATTTTGTACAAAGAGGTCTCAAATGTAACGAGTTACGTCTAGTTTCTTTATGTGAGTTAAGACTAGGGCTGGTGTTTGTCTACGACTTTTAATGTGCATCTTTCAGGAGTTTTTTTGCTTTGCTTTGATCTTTTTATTTTTGGACAAATATAACGTTGTAGTAGTAATCTACAGAAGCTAATAAGTGAATATTTTATGTTTGAACGTTGGTATTTGACTGCCTTGCAGGAATCTTACATCTGAAAATCATGATGTTAAGTCTGTCCAGTAGCTGAATTATAATAGATAATTAAAGCAGAACATAGTGTTTTCTTGTTCATCATCATCATCATTTCAGCCGAAAGAAGTCCATTGCTGGATTTAGGCCTCCATTTCGATCGGTTCATGTTAAACCTTAAGTAAATACGTAATCACCAAACGCAAGTAGGTACTCTATCCAAATGTAATCGCTCAGAAAGGTCCTTTTTTCTCTTGAAATAAAAAAAAACTGCATTGAAAGGCAAAACAGAGAACGAAAAGTTAACAATACAGGCAAGGGTATAAATCATTCACTTAGCAAAGATTACAGCCCGGTACAGCGACGTCCCATTTTATCTTTAATTCTCATACAAATGCGTAATCTTGTAAAGAGATTGCTGGCAGCAATACATTTGCTAAATAATACTTAGACTTAATGGGCTATGACAATGTTATTGTTAGTAGATATCTTACATCAGGGGTACCTATTCATCCAACTTGATTTATGAATGCCTGTAAGGTAGGTTACAGACGACACAGACTTTTTGTCGGAGCTCTTGACATTATTTAGCATTTATCGATATCGTTAACGATATTGTTTAGGATGCACTTGATCTGTTATCATCAGTTGTGAAGACTATTTTCTTGCTCTCCACCATTCTCGCTCTTACAACATGATTCCTCTATGACATGTAGTTTTCTACCGCAGCATGCTGCATGGGCTAACCGTCGCGATGGTTAGCCCACGTTCGCACAGACATAAAAATATCGCGGCGGAATTTTTCGCGCACTGGATATTCAACCCTCGGTGTTGAGTCGAGCATTGAGAATCCAACAGTGCATCCCAACGCGACTAAAAACCACACTGGTGGATCGTCAACTCTCTGCACTAAAGCAGTGTTGAAAATTCAGGCCGCAAAAAAAATCGCCGCGGTACAAAATCGCTCGTGTGGACCTGGGCTAAATGTTTACCGACTTGGGAAAAAGGCGCTCGTGTGTGTGCCTACCACTAACCTACCTTATTTTTAATTATGAAGGTAAATCACAACAAAGACTATGTAAAACAGTGTTTTGAAAAGGATGTTTTATTTTCCAAAATTTACTGGACGCTGCAGTTTTCCTTTTAGCAAATTGTAAAATATGAATGGTGCATGTTAAAGAATTATTAAGGAAATGATAATTGATATTCATGTTTTTTCCCCTGTCTGTTTGTCTAATAACAGGAAATAAAAAACAGGAACAACAACATAATATATTATGTAAACAAAGATAACAATTTTATTTTATTTTTAATATAAATATACAGTCATGGGGAGTGCCGGCCGAAGTTAAAACTTAAAGTTTAATTAATTGTAGTATCAAAAATTTAATTCATAATTTTGAAATTAAAATTATTTAGTCTGGTTTCACATCAATCGGTACTCCGAACAACATAAGATTTTCTCCTACAATATCACTCAACGCTAAACGCCTAAAGAAGTTTTCACTTCAATAAAATAATTTAATTTCACAATAATTTTGATCTCTATTTCAACCTCTAAATAATACCTTAAAGCAATGCCTCAATTATAATGATCTTTAAAGGTAAATGAGAGTAATTAAATAAGCTTATAACGGTCGAATGACGAACAAAAACAGTTGAGTTAATCATTCCTTTGCTCACTGATACAGACTAATTAATTTTCTCAGATTTAGAAAAGCTCTGTAAATAAAAATTGGATTTATTTCATCGAACAGATTAAATAACCATGTTCTGCACCAAATAATCGGGATCGCGGTCATAAAATTAGGTACAATAGATACGTATATACAGGGTGGCGATTTGGTGACGCATCCTTCAAGGGGGTGATTCTATCCGTCGTGCTTAACAACTTTCACCATGATGCAGATGACTGAATCGCCACCCTGTATGTATTATGATCGCGATCCCAATTATTTCCTTCCTACCTCTGTAATAAATCTGAATCGTAATCATTGATTTTGATCACGGATTGCGATCATTTTCTTCTTCCTTTCGAGTTTATGGTACTTTTTAGATTAGTTGGGCCCAGTAGTTCACCACATTAAGACCAGCGTCAGTGGCATTCGATCATCAATGTCCAGGTATATGGACACTTGGGACATCCATCAGCAAATGGGTCATGTGAGATTGACCGTGGAGGTACTTAAGAAGCAGGTCATCGTGAAAAGTCGGTTGAAGTCTTCAACATCTAAACGTATTACTTAGTCTTCTTTTTTAAGTGTTATGTTAACTTTTCAATCGTTCCAATCAATACACTTTTTCTACCTTTAAATAATAATAATTAAAATACTTTTATTTTATGGTAATCATCCATAATAATGGTATCACTGTAGTAATCAATCATGGACCACAACTTTACCATTTGTGCTCGTTTCATACATCTAAAGGCGCGTACAGACATCGCGAGGCGTGCGTTGCGAATGGTTCGTCTCGCATGCCTCGGGCTGTGTGGACGTGTGTGCTCACAGTGAGCATTTGCGTTATACGATCGTTGCGAACGCCGCCTCAGTGCGAGCCGTGCGCTCCGTGTAGACCGACGGGTGTTATTTCCCTTTTTCTACTGACGAACACCGTGCGTGGTTGTTTGCGTGCTCAGCTTGAGCATGTGTCGTTCGGAACGCACGCATAAATGTACCGTCGTATGCCTCAGGTTGAGGCATGCGTTACGAACCATTCGCGACGCACGCCTCGCGATATCTGTACGCGCCTTTATAGTGTTGTAATCTAATAACTAGAGATGATCCAAGCGTACTTACCAACTCAATCTGAAAAAGAGAAAATAACTGATGTCCCCGTTTGTAAAACCGATGAGGCTCTTCAGAAGCCTAACAATATATTATGTAGTGATTAATGACGACCAGCCGCCGGATACCGTCCGAGTACAGGCGCGAAATCGATTTGTTTAATTAAAAATAATGACACTCGGAAAATCGGTGTATATAGGATTTTTTAATGGTCAAGCTTTTATCTTCGTTTGATAAAGCTTTTAGTCATTACTGCGATTGGCTGAGCTTAAGTAGATGCCTACCTACCTACGCTAATCGAATGCCGATTAATACTGAAAATTGCCAATTCTACGAATCCCTTCAGGTCTCTTCCCGCTGCAGTGTTTCAATCAGTAACAGAAAATCTCCAGGTAGAAACGCACAAATAGGATTTACATGATTTTTAATTCCATTTACCAAGCTGGTAGCCCGCTAAAATGTTGTTATTTGAAGCCCTCATTACTAGTTACTTCGTGCAGCGGCTATTTTTAATATACAACAGCCACGTAGGAGGAAGCTATTAGGCAAAAATCTTTGTAATAAGGCACGCTTTTACATTTTTATACATTTTGCCTTTTTTTGTTTGCATCATTTCACAGCGTCCGGCAGCTCATTTTTGCACAGAGATTTTAACACTCTTTTTCATAACGTCGTTTATTTATTTTCCGGGTAGAAAGGGCTATTAAGTTTATTGTGGCAACATTGGATCTGTCTTGACTTAATAGTATTTAAGTGGTCTCGGAACACAAAGACTTGATGCGGATTATTTTCTGCTTCGATGGTTGCTTGAAACAACTGTCTAAGAATAGTCTAAACTGTCGTTGGTTGCAGTAGATTTTATTGCTTTGCTGCTGTGTACTTTATTTATAGCGTTGGCTCAGGCAATTTCTGCAATTCATGTTTCGATTGAATTGTCTTTTGAGGAAAACTAAACTTGGAACTCTTGTCCGCTTTCATTACATCCATAAATGCTTACCTACCCAAAATAATCTGCTGAATGTTAAATCATCCATCAAATTATCAATAACAAGTCACTGGTTTCTAAGAAAGCTGATAACTCAACTGCCTCCACCATAACTTCCAGTTCCTTTCATCAAAAGGCATGATATACCAAGCGATCGCTACAAACTTCAAATACTTTAACCACTTCTTAACAACCATGTATACCTAAGACATATTTGAAAATCAGGCGCAGATCAAACGGCGAACCCAGCGAGTTTCCGCCCATTGATTCCATATTATATAGGCAATTTCCGTTAAGCGTGTTTATGAATTCCCCGCTGTGTCAAGTGATTAACTTAGGGGGAACATGAATAAGTCTGTGTAGGGACGTTTCCAAGTTTCTCAGTACATAAATTATCGGGAACAAGTCTCCCTCGAATTTATGGTCTCGCTCTCCAATAGAACCGTGTTTAGATAGTCATAATTCAATAATACGGCGGTATGGTGACAATTGACAACGGAAAATATTGTTCACGCGAATATTGGTCTAAATGGATTTGTAAATAGACGCTGTAAGCGATCGTTGTGAGGAAGGTGTTTTGATACTTTTGTTCTGTTATTGCGTCGATTTTCTTTGTTTGTGTTTGTTGAAAGGAAAGCTTTATGTATTTGATTTTAGTAAAATGGTTGTGTAAAGTTGTGAGTCACGCGTCCGCTGTTTTCAATACCTACACGTAGGTATGCTCCGTTGAGCTAGAGTTGCATACAAAAGTTTTAGTACACAGAATATGTATAGCTTGCAAGTTGAACTCGCTTGCTATTGCCAAAGACATACATTTACTATTGTATACTTGCCTTTTAAAATTCAAATCTACTGTTTCCAAAAGCAGTGTCAAACTACTACTCACTAAAATCAAACAAAATTTCATTGTACAAAACTTCACAACAACTCTATCCCGTTTCTTGCCAGCTTTTCTAATTGTAATAAATGAGAAAACAAATACACAATCACAAAGTACGTAATAGAAAGGTATCCTGTATTCCTCCTGGGGACTCTAAAGAAAAGTAATAAATCTCCGTTGTACCTCCGTCCTTCTGATTTACACTCGTTGCTTCAGCCCATTGAAAATGGTTGTAAATAATAAACGAAATATATAGCATTCCTTCTAGCTGCTTATAAAAACAATTATGATAATTTATTGGCTTCGACTTCCATTGGGGAATAAATGATGCAAATTGTTTCATGAAGTTCTTATGCTGATTGAAAAGGGGAGAATTCTCTAAGGTTTTGGGACTCTAAAGTCTAATTAATAACTTCGATATCTTCGTTCTGGCGTACACAATAATACGCATGTAATATTTTTTTCCACTAAATCAATAATATAAACCTAAAAAAAGTATTAAAAGTTTAATTCAACTACTGCTTGTTACTCAAAACAATTTACTATGAAAATCCAACAATTTTCTACTACAGTTCAAAAGTCCGTTTATGACGCGGTCGTTTGGCACGATACAGCTTTGTTTATAGCTGTTTTTTAAGGATTTTTAGCCGCAAATCACATAAATTTAATTGATACGGCGGCGCGACGCGACTCCTACAATACAATTTCTAAGAAAACTTCATGGTGGAACAATTACCAGTGTCGCGCCGCGTCGTCGCGTCGCTCCAGTCTGTACGAGGCTTTGACAAGATATTAATCCAAAACAATTTGATTTGAAGGTTTATTCGTTCTTCATAAAACAAAAGAGCAAAATCATTTAAAAACTAAAATCACAGCTCAAGTTAAATAAACCACCATTTAATTTGAAAACCAACCTTTTGTAAATGTTCTGCAATAGCTTCAGCAAATAACTAATTACATTAAAACTCTGTAAAACTATCAAAAGTTCTTTTTTATATCCAACTCTATTATTCAAGTTAAATGAAGTCATCGAAAACTTTTATTACTATAAGAATAAACGGACCGAAGACTTGAAAGAAAAATACTCATTGAAAAACATATAATACTCATCTGTAGGTAATTGGATAAACATAAAAGTCTCGCTTAAAATTGGGTACGTACTCGTAAGTAGGTAGCTATAAGTGCACGTACTTAAAGTTCTAAAGACGACGACAGTACGTAATAAAGCTCTAAGTGAAAGAGTTTTACCAGGGAAACAAAAAAAAATCTTTTATTACTCCCAGAAATGCACGAACATCACATTGAACAAGAAACAAAAAAAACTACAACCATATCTATTTATTGCCACAGCCAAGCATTTCCACGTTCTGATTTTGAAATTAGATCGAGTCTCGATGAAGCAATAAGACCACACGGTTTGGCAAATAAGATTTTTTACAATGTAGTTAAGCTCGGTATATAACGCATCGACATTCACTTACCCCAAAAGCAGTGGCGGTGGGCCCTTTACTTAAATATATTTATTCGAAAATGAATAGGATAAGCCAAAGACAGGTCTGGCAAAAGCACTGGATAAAGCCTCGTGTAGACTAGCGCGACGCGACTGCGCGACGCGACTCTTACAATAAAATTTCTAAGAAAACTTCATGGTAGAACCTGTGTGACGCCGCGTCGTCACGTCGCGCCAGTCTGCACGAGGCTTAAGCCGTTGAATTGCACACTCAGTAGTAAAGATTTATGGTGTCATTTTCATGATGAATTCCATTCAAGTTAAACAGTGTTCTAAATATGATGTCGAAAATAAAAATAAATACATTTGTCGGAGACGGTCATTAGTACGGTCGCTAAGCGAATCGCAAGCGCGCCACTGGCGGCATCACGTGATCCACACCTAAAGCGCGCTTCACAGTCGTGATGTTTTAAGTCCACGGCGAGAAGGACATTCAGTGTCTGATCGCATCGGAGTTAAGACGTTGCGAAAGTGTACTCGGTTCGTTGTGCTCAGTTATTGTGATTAAATTGTAATTTGTGATAGTGCTAGTTTGTGATTTTAATAAACGCCGTGTATCGCACCCAGTGTGTTTTCATTGCACGAAACCCATCTTCTGCCCTCATGATGCCTGATTCTAAAGAAATAAATCCTGATGACGCTCCGACACATTAATAAATATTTAACGGAATTTAGTATTCACCTTTGGTCGTTTCTCATAATGTCATCGTTATCTGCCACTACATAAGACAATTAAATCGTAAATTCTATTGTTCAGATAAGCCCAACTCGTAACGTCTCTGTTACATCAAAATTATTACCTATTGTTTGCTTCAGCGTTGACTTTACGTGAAAATACGTACAATAATAGTCTTCTATTGTTATGCTATTACGGTTTTGTTCAATTGAAGAGCCATGACCTAGATACTTTGTTATTTATTGAATACTTGAATATTATTATAATACTGTAAGAGAAAAAAATATTTGATTTTGTTTTCAGACACATTGAAATTTCTTATGTGTGTGTTAAAAGATTCTGCTCAATATTCGACCTGAATATCAACTCATAACTAATTAAAACAGTTTATATTCGATAAAAACTTAACATTCAATACAATACCATTTTCTCACGAGCTCAGCATATTATGTACTACATTCATTGCTCACACATACTCTCCTATAATAAAATTACGTCGGCCACTACCGACCACTATGATTCTATCCAGGCTCGGAATTGTGAACATTTATTCACGTAACCATGCCTACAGGACGACCCAACTACCTGGCGTGTAGAAGTAAAGTGCCGTACCCA
The DNA here is from genome assembly GCA_914767815.1 of Eupsilia transversa. NCBI lineage: Eukaryota > Metazoa > Arthropoda > Insecta > Lepidoptera > Noctuidae > Eupsilia > Eupsilia transversa. Next base: position 10,135,183 of record OU611880.1, read on the forward strand.
CAATCATGCTCCTAAGTGCGTAGATTAAACGCCAAAGCTCTGACATTATACCACCATACCTCCCATTTCTGTTCCTTATTATTCTTTTATTACAGAGACGCTGGTAACATTATGAAGGTTTAAGAAAATGTACGTGTAATGTCACGTTATGAACAAATGAAAGTAACCTTCGTCGCAGAACCTTTGTGCAGACCTGTATAATTCAATTATTTGTCACTTAGATGAGGATCTCTGGATTATTACGGAAGCTACGTGAAAGAGAAATTGTGGAACTCAAAGTTATACTGGGTGGTTAAGTTATAATAATTGTCCAGTTTTCTAGAACTTGAAATAAAAGATAAAATAGCTAGTTTGGTTTTAAAAGGCAACTTCAATACCAGACGAAAAACAATATCCATGTAGTGTGGTGAACGAATGTGTCACCATATTCAATAACACCTCATTTCTTAACATTCGGTTCAATAACATACACAATTCATATTCCCTATTTTTCAGCTGAAAATAAAAACAAGCAGACTCATCTCCGGTGTCCACAGTGGACTCAAATAAAGCCGCAGACATAGAAGTAAAGTTCTATAACGATGAAATATACACGCTATAAAGAAAAATAGCAATAAATAAACAATTTTCCACATCATAAATCGTGTATAACAACAAGAAAACTGCAAATTTATGCAGATTTCATAGCGAAGCCGCGTGTCGCGCGCGTTTCGAGAGTCCGATGCCCCGCGATAAGACGGGACTCCTATACGTATTTATGTAAATATGACTACATTATGTATATTAAACCGAGATTTTTCTGTTACATTCGCGTATGAATGCATAAAGTGCGGCGTGGTGTATCTCTGCTGCTTCTTGTTTACATTATCCGTGAACAAATTATTTTTGATATTGTTACGGCATGCTTGCAAAGCGGTAGATAATTTACAGTTTTTGCATGTTCACATTGTGCTCTTTAAGCGGGCGGTAGTTTCGTTGGGTTGCAAATTAGTTTGTAGATAATTTCGGAAGTGTCTTTTGCTGTTTTTGAATCAAGCATTTAGTGGTCTAGATTACAGTGACACAAACAGCTGATAAAGATCCGCAAAGCAACAGAAGCAGGGCTAATTTATTCTCCCTGCCGCATTTAGTATTCCCAGGGTGGAAGCCAGTTGTCTTATTTATTTGCTAATATTATTATAATTCTGAGTAAGACATAGTAGGCACGCAATCCATCTCATGTATTCAGCACAGTTCCAATCCTGAATTCCTAATTTTGATGTCACTTCTTTACTTTCATGTAAAGCTTTCATTATAAAAACGAAAAGCGTAGACGAACGAAATTTCTAGGAAACAGGCTTCAGTCAGCAATAAACAGGTTATCAGGGTATAAGGTCATTGAATAATTATAATTCCAAGGCTGTTTCTTCTCCATTCACGACTTTTTCTTCTAAACCATGAAATTTAAATTTATAATCGAATCTATTAAAGCTTTGTGTTCCCAAAATACTTAGAAGACAATCCCTTTGGAGTTGCGGGAAAGTGTTTTAATTAACCTCCTCCCGATTCCACCCTTAAATTAATATTCTTGTTTGAATTTACTTACATAAGTACCTACGCGGCTACTCTTGCTGTGCATTAAAATATCACACGGGTAAAACAATTCTAAATTCAGCTGTGGCTGCCTGAATTTGACCTGTTACCAAAAAATTTAAACACGCCCAAAATTGGCTCATCTCGTGACTAAGTAAATACAAACAAACCAAAACCTCGCTTTCCATTTCAGATAGGTACTGAAAAAGTGTATGTACACCACAGAATATTTCAAATTACCGCCGATAATAACATTGCCACCCACTCATGCTAAATCAAATACCTATATAGAATTGGAAAAAACAAAGATACCAAAATAATGGAAAGAATCGGGGAATGAAAAAACAACTGTAGTCATAACATGCCATATAAAGTAAGATCTGAGTTTCCCCTAACCACATAATTTCACAGTAAAGGAAGCGATTACGTACGTTAATATTTTTTTCTGAATAAAAGTTGTGAATATAACAACAATACTTACCTGGATGGAATTTTCATGTTTATCTAAAAATGGCAAAAAAGAAACCAGAATTATTCCGGCAGATTTTATGAAAGTGATCTAGGTATGTATATTGGTCGCGGCACTCCGGACTTCAAAAGTACCAAGTCACTCTTCATTGGAGGTACTGAAGGTACTTTAAACAAAACAAACGCGTGGTTCACAGCAGATGATATTTCTAGGGGGATTTTTTTAAATGAATCCATCACGCGAGCTTACGCCGCATCAATCCTTTGATTTAAATCTTTTATAGGTTTTAATCTGGACAGCGCGGAATCGACAATGTTTTCCAAGCGCCATGCTGTGCAAGTTCTCGCCAGTGGTATACATATACGAAGTATGAATATTTAACAAACGAATATACTATGACTTCAAGTTCCTTATACCCGATGCCAACAGAACACATTGTTATGAGATCGACCGACGCCGCGGCCACAGCTAGTGAGTAATAAAATCATTAATATCGACTTGTTGCGAAATTGACTGTGAACGAGAGATGATTTTTACATAATAACGATGAAAAGTAGTTTTTTTTCTTCAGATTTTTTCATTTTCTTTCGTACCTACTGCCTTTCACGTGAGATTGGAAATAGGGATACTACAGAGATAGGATTTGAAGGTAACAATATCTAACGAACTCCCCAATTCTTCTAAGCAAACCAAAGCCTGGCAATATGCCTGGGAATGCAAGAAAGAAGAAGATACGTACACTTTTCAATATAAGTCTTATCTAATAAATCTAGTAAATGCACGTCGGTACTTCAAACAGCGCGGTCTCCACTGGCAAAGATCCAGCCTTTCGTAGGTGTTGGCGTGATGGACACCACGAAATTATATATGAGAAGGTTTACTCCGACAATAAAGCTATAGGATAGAAAAATAAGCAAATTGTAGGTAAGCATGTTGCTAAGCATCAAGCCGCACTGGGCCCGCATGGTGGATTATGGCCCGTTCCCTCTCACAGGGCCTGTGGCCTAACAGTGGGAACGTTATAGCCTGATTAGATTATGCTGCATAGCTTATTCTAGTCAAGGAAATGTCCAATCTATTGGTGACGAGTTTTTTATTGATTGAAGTAAGTATCTCCTTGCCATCCATTACATAGATGGATGTGCTGCTTGCACATCCATCAACTAGTTTAAAGACAATAACTTTAAAGTTCTGTCTTCAACAAAATCAATCAATCTGTCTTGCCTTTTCCCAACTAGCGGCTTCCAGTCTAACCAGATGCAGCTGAATACCTGTATTTTACAAGGAGCGACTGCCTATCTGACCTCCACTACCAAGTAACTTGGTAATACGATACCCCTTGGTAAGACTGGTTGTCAGACTTTCGGGCTTCTGACGAATCGTAACGACTGTCAAAGATCCACGAATGACAGCTGGGACCAACGGCTTAAAGTGCTTTCCGAGGCATAGAGGAGTCTCGGTATGAACGGTCTTCGGTGTGTCCCATCCACGAACCAACCCCGGCAAGCGTAGCCTAACCTGATGAATCGACTCATGTGGTTGTTATTACTTAGCCACGAGCTCCTCACTGTTCTGTCTTCAACATGCCACAGATAATGAATCTCTTCTGAATAAAGAAATTGCTACAAGCATTTGAAAGAACAACAAAAAAAAATGTTTTATTAATCCTAGAATCAAGTGCGTACTATTGGAATAAAAACGTAAAAACCGTTACAACATAAAATTTAGTTAGCACGTGCAAATCAATTCGCGATTGCAGACCGAGTCGAAATACTGTTTTCTTAACTAGTACATCGTTTTTATTTTATACTAGCTGCTGCCCGCGGCTTCGCCCGCGTGAGTGTCGGAAATTACCCCATACATCCCCATGGGTTTTAAGTATAAATATTGAGTTTCGAGTTAATCGGACAGCGCGTTAAAATTCTGCCATACAAACACTGACACCCCCCAACCCCCCTTTAGGGGGTAATTTAGAAAAACAAAAAACTACAAACTTTATAATTTATTTAGATAACTATTCGTGCGAAGTTTCATGTTTATTACCTCAAGGAATAAGATTTTTCATACAAACTTTCATCCCTTATTTTACCCCCTTAGGGGTTGAATTTCGAAAAATCCTGATACACGTTATTCTTTATTTTTGGGTTTAAGTATAAATATTGAGTTTCGAGTTAATCGGACAGCGCGTTAAAATTCTTCCATACAAACTTTGACACCCCCCAACCGTAGGATAGGATACTTTTCCGGGATAAAAAGTACCCAGTGTGGTGCCCAGAACATTAAAGCATAATTATACCAAGTTTCATCGTAATCGAACCGGTAGTTTTTGCGTGATGCCTGAACAAACAGACAGACAGACAGACAGACAAAAAAAAAATTAATAACATTTTTGGGTTCGGTGTCGGTCTAGTAACACCCCCTGCCATTTATTTTTTTGATATTTTCAATGTACAGAATTTTCACTTCTACAGATTTATTATAAGTATAGAATAGATTTGCCTCGCTGGTCTGGTGGAGGTCGCAAGCACTACGCTAAGCATGAGGCCTGGGGTGCGATTTCCAGGTCGACCAAAGAATTATTGGGTTTTCTATCAGCATTTCTCAGCAGCAGCCCGGAGTCTTCATTTATGCCCGGTTGATGGCAATAGGCTCGCCCCCTATAACGTGTGACTTAAAATAACTGGCGAAATGAGGGTGTACTACAACTCTGCCTGAATAGAAAAAAATCAAAATATATTATTTCACATAATCCTACATGGGCACTTATGAAACGTCAGAAGCTAGGTGCATGGTTCCAATTGGTCGTTTCCTATGGAGAAGAGCCGGCAAACTCCACGGTTACTCTTTTAAAAATAAATGGGTTTTACATTGTTTTCAAAAATGTACAGTTTGAATAGGTATGAGAGAACAGTGTAGGCCTGTCAACAAGATACTTAACAAAATAGAAAATCCTCACATTCACAAAATATAAATTAATCTATAGGAAGGATAAATAAAATAATAAGCATAAAAACCTATTTAAACCAAATGTTGTTGGTTGTCACTACAACTTTAATCAATCCGAATGATTACAGGCGTGATGTTCTGTTATAGGTATTCTGAGATTCCATTGAATGCGCCTTCTATATCTTCTTATGATGTGTGTGAACTGTTCAAATACTACCCGCCTTCTATTTGTAAGGTCTGACACTGATCCGAATTATGATTGAATCCAAACCTATTTGAATGCCTCCTTTGTTGGTACAAACGCGTCATCATTATGTTGTAGAGAGTTTTAGCAAATAGAATTTATATTCGAATGTACTCTCGTACATAGAATTTAGTTGGATATTTGAAATGTAAAGGGAATAATATTATTTTGTTAATAAGATTTAATAACATCATCTGTTAATTAAACTATTCGCGGAATAATTATGGAACTGCTTCGGGCTAATTCTTCGTGTTTGACTTGTTTGTTTGTATATTAAATTAAACTTGTTTCTGTATTAAGGCTCGTTCACACCGGCGCGACTTGTCGCGCGACGCGACACCGGCAATTGTTCAATCGTTAAGTTTTATTAGAAATTGTATTGTTAAAGTCGCGTCGCGCGACAAGTCGCGCCGGTGTGAACGAGCCTTTATTCAAACTCAAACTCAAACTCAAACTCAAACTCAAACTCAAACTCAAACTCAAAGCATTTATTTCAATTAAACCAATTACAGGCACTTTTGAATTGTCAAGGAGTCAGTCAGTCAGAAAATATGAAGCTAGATGCCCATTCCAAAGCGTAGTAGGTACCTATGGAGAAGAACGGGCAAGAAACTCCACGGACACTCTTTTAAATCAAATAAATTGTTACAAAAATTGTTTACATCATTCATGTTGAAATTACTTATACATGTGAGAACAATGTAGAAAGACTTGCATAAAAAAAGCGTCCGTACATAAAAATAAAAACAATTCAAAAATTACAAATAAGCCATGGCAGCTAAGAGATGACCAGCCCCAACTGACGGCGCCCGTTCACGAACATGACGCATGGATTAGCACCATTCAGCTCAACCATTTTGAAGGGAGCTAAATGATCCAACACACACGCCACCATCAGCGAGACATCTGAGTGAGCATGACATACTCACAGCCGCCAGGGCACATTCAAGTCAATGAAAGACATAATATTACCCGGTAAATGGTAGCTCAATAGTACATAGTACTCACATATGTGCTATGCAATTATATAATGCAAAAGAAATTGAGTCTATACAATGCAAAGATGTTCTTACAATCTTCAGCAGCTCCAACAGACTTTTCGAATGTTAATCAATTAGTTGTGGTTGTGGAGCAGGACCAACATTGGCCCAAGCATTTTTATCAGTGATATAATCCCCTAACTTATAATATGCCTGCCTGCATAGTGTGCGTTTTATACATGTTTTGAATCTCGTCTCATTCAGTTGAAGTATGTGGGGAGGAATTTTATTATAACATTTTAAACAGTACCCCATGAAAGATGAGTCTACTTTAGCCAGTCTGAAACCTGGTTGAACTAATAGGTCCCTATTTCTTGTACTATAATTATGTCTATCACCTCTTTTACTAAAAAGATGTAAATTTTTTCTTACATACATGATGTTTTCATAGATATATTGACAAGGTACCGTCATGATGTTAATATCTTTAAACAGTTCCCTTAGAGAATCACGCCTGCGGAGATGATATATGGCTCTGATCGCTCTTTTCTGCAGAATAAAAATTGACTCGATGTCTGCAGCCCGTCCCCACAGTAAAATACCGTAAGACATGATACTATGAAAGTAACTAAAATATACCAGTCTCGCGGTATCTACATCAGTAAATTGACGGATTTTTCTGACAGCATATGCTGCTGAACTTAGCCGTCCTGCAAGAGATGTTAAATGAGGACCCCATTGTAGCCTTGAGTCGAGCGTGATCCCCAGGAAAACGGTTTTATCGACGAATTCTAGTTTCTCTTGATTCAATACTATCCCACAATCATTACTTTTTACATTTGGTAAAGAAAATTTTATGCACTTAGTTTTTTTCCCATTTAATACTAAATTATTAGCAGTGAACCAATTTTGGACCTGCAGTAGGGCGTTATTCACGTCGTCAAAATTTGTAGCACGTCTATCTACCTTAAATATTAATGAAGTATCGTCAGCAAATAACACCATTTGTGGTTGATTTTTTAATAAATGGAGTAGATCATTAATATACACTAAAAAGAGGAAAGGACCCAATATCGAGCCTTGTGGTACACCCATTTTTACTTTTAAACCTAGTGAATTTATACCGTTTATTTGAACTTGCTGTTGTCTATCATTTAAATAAGATTTTACTAAACTGAGCGCAAGTTTTCCAAGTCCGTAATGCTCTAGTTTCAAGAGTAAGGTTTCGTGATCGACGCAATCAAATGCCTTGGAGAGGTCACAAAAGATTCCTATGGCGTCTTGGGCCTCTTCCCACGCGTTAAAAATGTGTCTTAATAAGGTAACACCAGCGTCGGTAGTACAACGTCCTTTGGTGAAACCATACTGTTGATCGTGCAGTATTTTATTTGTGTTAAAATGATTGAGCATTTGATTTAGCATTACCTTTTCAAACACCTTACTGAAAGCTGGCAACACGGATACGGGTCTATAATTATTGGTGTCTTTACTGTCCCCGGATTTGAAAAGTGGTATAACCTTACTGTATTTCATTAAATCCGGGAAGACTCCTTGATCCACACATAAATTAAATATTAAGGCTAAGTAAGGCGCTATGGTCTCAATTATGGAGGTACAGACTTTAATGGACATTCCCCAAAGATCTTCGGTCAATTTTATTTTGATTTGCTTAAAAGCTTTTATTACCGTTAAGGGGTTAATATGCTTAAATTTAAATACAATCGGGCAGGCTGAAACGTTCTTCTTTACCAAATCAAAAGAAAGCGAGGGCGAGGAATTTAAGGTTTCAGTCGTTTTAAGTGGGATACTGGTAAAGAAATTTACAAATTCTTGAGCAACTTCTTTGTTAGTACTTATGAGGCCACGTGAAGTCTCTAGTGTGAAATCATTATTATGTCTTTTATTCCTGTTTGTTTCGTCATTGATAATATTCCAAACCGTCTTTATTTTATTATCAGCTGATTTGATCTTGTTGCTAATGTACAAGGCTTTAGCTAACTTGCAGGTATTTTTAAAAATTTTAGAGTAAGTAGCAACGTATGTATTAAAAGTTTCGGTGTTAATATAAGGCTTAAGGCCATACAGCTCAAACAACTCTTCAACTATTCAGTACCTATACCTACTTTAAATAATGTAGGTATTCTGCTGATCTGAACATAATATGATGGAAACGTAAAGTAACTTTAACCGTGACGTGTAGCACCTTAAAAGCACCAAATCAATAGTCTATACTCATTTATTAAGCTAAAAAGGTTATTGCATCATTAATTCCTTGAAACATTCTAACATATTGATTCTTCCACCGATCCAGGAAGAGATAGCACAGATGTATCAATTACTTTACAAAGCTGCGGAAGTAGCGAACGTCAGTTCGAAACAGATTGTTTCGATGTACTCAGATGGACCGGCAACCTGTTACAGTTCGTGCAATATTTAGATCTTTTAGCCGAACGTGTTATTTACATGGCGCTTCCAGCGTTGGTTTTGTTGAGATCGGTGTAAAATTCGGGAAAATGGTTCAGTGTAACATGGGTATACTAACTATGTTATGTAAAATAACGAATAAGGTTATACATAAGTATGTAAGTAATGGGTGTTTGTGTTGAAGAAGAGTGACACGCATCCTAGTTGCATAATGAAATCCACACCCCAATTGTGTAACACAGTTCCAATCACAATCCGAAGGATTTTAAAGGAAATTCCAAATCTATTGCTTTTTATGTTTGGAAAAATCTTCTGCTCAATAACGTAAATAACATATGAATGTTGTGAACCAATGCAGGGTAACGCACCTTTCAGTGCGTTACCCTGCATTGGGTAATTCCAACCTGATTTAGAAAATGCGATGAATAGAGAATGAATAGAGATGCTTTTCAAATCCTGACGATCTAACCGAGGCTCCATACTCGCACTCGCTACCCTAGTCCATGACGGACGAGACCAAAATAATCTTCTATCAGTAGGCAGATTGCTACAGACATTTATGATAACCTGGTTAAAATACACCAGTACCTATTTCTCATTACAGCATAAATAGTATTTCCATTTAACCTTTACATAAATCCTCCAAAATAACCAAAGGTAAGATAAATGCGTGTGACAAATTAAATATATGTGACGGAAGAACAATATGTAATTCACTCGCTTTTAATGCTCCCAAAGCCATTCCCAATGCGGGGATTGTTCACTCACATCTGACATCTGCATTGCAGGTCTTTGTAATAAGAACCTTTAATTATTTTATTGAAAAACAAAAGTAGGCTTTGACGCAAAAATATTTGCTAAAGGATCGTTTGAAATGTAGGTATTTGTAAGGCTTTGGTCATATCGATTGATAGTCGATACTTAATCGATCAAACTCGTAGGTTTACAGGGTGGCCAGAATATTGACACTCTTAAAATTTTATATTTTATTAAAATTAACATTCTTAAAATTGGCCATCTGAATAAAAATTTTTTTTTTTTTTTTTTTAAATTGGTCAGGTCGAAAATTTTCAAAAAATCAGAAAAAAATTCATAACTTGAAAACTATGAAAAAATCGCGGAACCATACATGGGGGTGATTCAGATACACCACGATACGAGGGAACTAAATTTTATTTTTAGACCTCTGTTCCAGCCATCCTGTATAGATTTCAATATTTCTTTTTAACGAGCTATGTGCCGGATGAGTCTTCCCATCGGCAAAAATTACTTCCATACAAAGTTTCATTTTCAGAAATCCTTCCTTTGATTTCATGTAATAGTCATTCAATAGGATTATATGAACTTAGAAAGTTGTATTGATGATTTTTATGATTATAATTCTATAAATAAATATCTGATACGGCCGCGAATCATATTTAGATCAACATACAACCTGATACTGACCTGCAAATTGCAAAACACGTAAGAAAGTTTGAATGTCGCGGCCTCCCCTGACGCTTTCACAAGATAGCTGCGCTTAGAGTATAATTAGGAGTAGGATTCGCATAGTCCTGTAGGCTAATGGACTATGGACTATGTGAATGATAAAATCAATGTCAGCTCCACCAATATAACACAATCATAGATAGGTCCACCGACTGTGTACAATTAATGACCAATTAATGATACACCAATTATGACTATTTGATGGTTAATTAATTACACAATATCTACTATGCAATTTACATTAAATGTTTGATTATGTTAATTGTATTGCCGATCTATTGGTTTAAAATAAAATACATTATTTATACAAAATAACGGCGGCGAAGTATAGAGAAAATCCCCTAACTACTCTACAAAAATTATCTTAAGGGCCTACTGGACGCAAAATAGCTTAGCAAGATCCGCCGTTATGTCGAAACTACTGCAGCATTAATTTTTAAAAATAATATTTGTTAAAGTTGAGGATTAATGTTAGCGACTTATGTTAGCCGAAAACACGAATTCACAAAATTTTCTCGATAGAAAAAAAAACCAAAGTTATCTCCAAACAGAACAATAAACCGCTGCTATTCCAAAAATACTTCAAATTCGATCACGAAAATTTTGCATACTAACGGAACTAACTATAAAGCAGCGACTATGTTTTTTATTTTTTTTAAATTTCCATTATTTTCGCCGTAAAAAGCAATTACCTAATCTTTTGCCGTTTTGTTGCCGCCTCCGTCTCGCTCGCACTCATTCCGCGAATAGTATGGTGCGAGCGAGATAAAAACCTGAGGTAGCGTGGGCTCTTAAGGAGAATTTTTTACCCGTTAGTTATGTAAATTGCGGGGTTGACTGCTGTTTACGGTAAGTACTATTGCTAAAAAGAGCAGAGATTTACAAAGCTGGAAAGGAAACATCATATTAAGCCATTAATAAAAGTCATGCAGTACTGAAAACGGCCGTCCATACAGGCCACAGTAAAAAGGCCGTAAACATCACAAAGTTGGATTGAAGCTGTTGCCCATCATCGCCACTTAAGAGTCGCCAGTTACGAACGATGAAGAAACAAAAGAGCCATTACTTCATCACCTGCCTAGCCTTTTCCGAATATGTCGGCTTCCAATACCAGTATTTTATATGGAGCGACTGCCTATCTGACCTCCACAACCCAGTTACTGGGTATCACGATACCCCTTGGTAAGACTAGTTGGTTGGTGATCGTGGTTGGAGCTATCAGTTGATCCATTAAAATATGAACAATATCACTATATTTTAAAACAAGTGTAAAACAAGATAACTTTAAAGCGAAACCTTTATTTTAATTAGACGCATCAACTTTTCAAGATATTTAGAGAAAAAACTTAGTAAGTAAGTATACAGCTACCTTTTTACGTTTATCTGGTTGATGCGTGTCAGATCCGTGTTTTATATAGAGTGGTTCCTAAACTACCTCTGCGGAAAAACGAGGTTTTAAAACTCCATACGCGTAGAGTAACTATGTACCTAGATCAATACCTACTTTATATACTCCAGCATTCGTCTTTCTGTATGAATTTTAAAATTCTACGTGAACTTATTCTGTAAACAGTAACATTTGAATTCAAGAGTTTTACAGACGGCATGGTGGCGTGAATAGAACTATTGAGATGAAGGTGCCAAGAACACATGTAGATTTTGAAGTTTGAGCTCTCTTTTGTATGGATTTGAATAAGATAGATGAATTAATACGTTTTGATAATTATGTAAATTGTAAAAATAAATCGTTTGTTTGATAAAATTATAATATGCTTTCACAGTACCTAACCTACAGATAAAAAAATGTTGAACCTGAAAATAAAATATTTTCTTCATCTTTGTGGACATAGGTGGAAGGTATTCTACCTGTCCCCTCTTTCGAGCATTGGCCGTGAATTTGTGTTCAAAGAGCAGAAGTAAAGCTTCAACTTGCAGGCAAAAAAAGGACGCTACCACACACCCGCACCCTAATTGCGTAATACACGATCAGTCACAATCTGAATCGTTTTGAAACAGATTGCTAATCCATAGCTTCAAAAAAACCAGCTCAACAATATAAATAACGCAATGACTTTTGTTGAACTGTCAAAATGGAACGGATTTGTCTTAATCATTTACGAAAATGTGTTCTTGGCTAACTTATAAATAGGTATATAATACAGGTGACGCCACGTATTCTAAGATGCGTTCAAAAGTGCATAACACGTGACGCGACACATCCAACTAAATACCTACCATTAACGTTACATAAACTTTTGCATCGGGGCATTAATGCATTTATAATCAACTCCTATATTTAAATTCATTTGCTGGGACTTTTAAAATAATATTCCCTTTAACATTTCTTTTGCACTAGTGGCTTACCTTTATTAACAAAACGACTACAAAAGACAAAGCTGTGTATGTGCTAGACTACGGCACCATTCCTAAAAAATGTAATATCATCACAGTAACATGAGAAAGAGAGATAACAAAATTAATATCAGAATGGAAAATAGACTCAAAATATTTATTTAATTATTCATGTTTTATCTAAATAATTACTCATACGATTGAATTAGAGAAAGGGGTAACATTCGACATTTCAGTACAGTTGAATTATTTTATACGATATGCTTTTAAGCAAAGTCACTCAAATCAAATCTAAAACGATGTTTATTGAAGCAAATACCGCGTCGTAATTAAAAATGTTTACCTCATAAAGGCCGAGTGTATCTAGTTCGACGGTTGGCCTCGCTTTTTTAGGAAAAGAGATTTTTAATTTAGTTTAGGGCGGAATAATCTGAATTTTATCCTTTGAGGGATCTGAGTTTTATCATTTAAATTGGCGTCGCGCAGAGGCGGGGCTGTGCCAAAGGCAGTTGGCGTCAGCCACCAAGTACTTGCAGAAACTTCGATTAACGAGTTCCGAAGATTTAGTGGCAGCGTAATCGTGGAAAAATTACGTTTTTCGAAATTATTCACATGATGTTGGCAATGTAAGTATGTCATAAACATTGTAGTAGGTACAGCAATATAATAACAAACTATCTATAATGTAGTGTCAACGAAACCTCAAATTAGAAAAGTTTCTTAGTTTAATAAGAATGTGTAGTGTCAACTAACCAAGTCTATATCACGATTATATTGACTAAAACTAAACACTATTTCAGAGAATCTACAATTAAGTTTGAAACTTATTTGTTCAGTTACAATCGTGGAGATTCTCAAGTGTTACACGAGGCTACGATATTACATCTGGCGACAAACTCCTATCTGCGGCTTGATCTTTGAATTAGCTCCAGCGACTCACTAATTATCATAAAGTTTTAACAGCGACGAACTTTTGGCAACACTATCAGCTTCTCAGCAGAATTTCTTGAAATGTTTGAATATTTAGCAAAGGTTTTTTTGGCTCAGATAATCCTCATTAAAGTTCTTGTCCTTAATTAAAGTAGACAGTAGTGATTTTGGATAAGATATCAGTTACGAATAAAGAAAATACTTGAGACTACTTCACTCGGTTTTATTAAACTTTGAAAATATTGAGAGAATTCACTTTGCAAAGAATGATCAGATTTCTGTAATCAAGTACCTAACTATAAATATGTACTATATATGTGTATATATATACTGCTACTTTATAAACTGTTTGTATCTTTTACTGTTAATGCGGTCATCAACCGGGGTTATCGTCGTGGAATTACTGGAAATGAATAATAAACAGAGTACCTACCTATGGTCATTATTTATTTTTGGTTGATGACCACTGATATTTAAAACATAACAGGATAAACGCGTTGCAAAAAACAAATGGTTAAGATTTATATTAAAAAAAAAAATTACAATAAAGTAAAATAAAAATGTAGGAACGTAAACGAAGCTAAAGAATCGTAGCAGGTGGCGTTCTGTAGTATCTGCCTACACCCATTGGAAGAAGGCGTGAGGATATGTAAGTATGTATGTAAACACAATATTAATTAAGTACGTAGGTATGTAGGTACATACTTACTTTGCCAAGTCAAGAGTAGTTCTTGAGTTTTCTTTGTAAGTATATCAAAGTAAAACATTTGCAACGTTTCAATAATAAAATAAACTTAGACATCTCTATTATAATTACACTGAAAAAAATCAAACTTCTTAGAGAAAAAAAATGTCTGTGCAGTTTATAAACATAAAAGGTACCGTCCGCTTCGAAAGGTAATACTCAGCATATTGTATTCGGTGTATAATACTCACTGTATTCAATAATCATTGTAGAAAGTTTTGAAAGAAAACTTACAATAGTGTAGGTAGTAGAAAATGCTAGAATGATTTTATCCATGCTGTGTGAAAAAGTAATCGTGGATATTCCGAAATGGTGAGTCTCGTTTAACGCTCACTTAACCCACATAAATATTTCCATTTTTTTTTAAATTAAATTATTTTGTCACTAAAATGTAATTAGTATTCAGAAAGATGGAAATTAATTCTGTGAAGTATAAAACCTACGTTTTTAGGGTTCCGTAGCTAAATGGCAAAAATGGAACCCATATAATTTCGTCATGTATGTTAGTCACTCCGTCCGTCTATTTGTCCGGATGGGAAACAGCCATTTTACTCGGAGACTATATTTTATCGATACCGATGAAAATTGGAAATAGTTTTTATTAATGCAAGGGGGTACCGAAACTACAAAAAAAAATTGAGTCCTCACATGAAATACATGAAACCCAGGGATAAAAAGATATATATTTGCAGATAAACGTTAATAACCGCAGAAATAACTTTATTTTCATAGATTTTTCGAAAGATACTATTTTCTAAATAAAACTTATTTTTGCAGCTGGTAAAATCAATACTGTGCATGCGTAAATATTCATCCCGACTACGGAACCCACTGTGACAAGCGACACGCACTTGCCCGGTTTATAAACTTCTTTTTGACGGACTAGTATTTGTGAAAATTATTAAGAAAGCGAAAGAAAGAAAGAAAGAATAAGATGGTCGTAATGAGGGATTTCATGAAAATTCACGCCACTAGTTGGCGACACTTTGTCATGTGGTCTTCCATTTAGACAATGAAATAAAATATATGATTAAGGTCATCATTCGTTTCACTCAGTCACGACTAAAGAAAATATTGGCGCTTTGACCCGTTTTTTACAGGTTCGCGGACCTGACGTCTCGGTGCTGCCACCTAGTAAACGTTATTTCAGAAAACCCCCATGTTGTCGTCATAAAAGAAACTCTTTATGCTAATTTTATTATAGGACATAGTATGAATCATCCTGTTGTAACATGTGTTTCGGTGAACAGTTGTCGCATTGTTTAAATATTTCGGCTATTTAGTTTACCGCAACAATTGTACGTACATTTTTTTTTGTATTTAGATAGTTATTTACACAATGTATTGTTGTCATCCGTGCTTATCGGTGTTAAACAAATGTACCTATTATTCATACTCTGAGTCACTATCGATGTCCATGATTTGCATAATTGGTAAACATTTTACAAAATAGTTGACATTTTGTGTATCTACTATCATTTTTAAGTTATTATACATATTGATAGTAAGTAGTTGTAATTATAATTCATGTTTTTCATTATGAAATACCTCTATTGTAGGGCAAAGACAACTTTACATTCGGGGTAGGTAGACTTAAGAATCCTTTTTTTTTTTGTTTAATTGGGGTTCGTAATCAGTTGTGGTGTCCAAATACACATTTTGCAAGACTATGATAGTCACATTGGCATGCCTCTGCTCCGATGCCTGGGAAAATAAAAAGCTAGTCCCTGAACTCCTTCATTCTATAAATTAACTTAACCCTTAATTACTCGCGCCACAATACTTACATTAACAGTCGTACGGGGTGTGATGGACCCCAATTTTGGATTACTAATAAAATACTGAATTCAAGAAAAATCTGCTTTGTTTTACCAAAAATAATAATAGCAACAAGACTTGAATACTTACTATTTTCTTTCAAATGAAAAATAAGTAAAGTAAGTAATTAAATATCTTTGCGTATACATTTCTTCCCAGAAATTCTTGTATATAACGGTCAGGAGCTCATTCAACATGTTATGATGGCATTTACTACCAAAATTAGTCGCGTGGAGTTCAGCAGACCCCAAATTCACTCTCCTGTCTCAACCACTGCCAAAGGCGACTCGCCCACTACTGATATTTAAAGGTCAGAAGTATTTAACAAGCTATCAGGAAGGAAACCGCGGCAGACGTAAAATCTCAGAAATATGAATGCTTAAATACCGACCGGATATCTGACAGACCCCTCGCGAGTAATTCAGGGTTAATATTATTTTCAAATTACATCACTGATAACACAGTCTAATGAAGCTTAATCTTACTTGTAAATGTAAATATGTTTCAAACAACGCGTTACAAACTCTTTGTTAAAATGAAGACATAACAAAGAGAACAAACGCCTCGTTTGATGATGTTTTGTAACTTAACTCCCACTCTGTTTATTAAAAGGTGTGTAAGGTACAGCTAAGTAAGCCCACCTTACTTAAAGGCTCGTTCACACCGGCGCGACTTGTCGCGCGACGCGACACCGGCAATTGTTCAATCGTGAAGTTTTATTAGAAATTGTATTGTTAAAGTCGCGTCGCGCGACAAGTCGCGCCGGTGTGAACGAGCCTTAAAAGGCTTTAATTATCTTCGAATTAGAAGGTATTTATATGTAGCAGGCTGCTAGGAAACAAGCAGAAAAACAATATACCTGCCGGTCTATTCAGTAAACATCTCACCGTGAAAACAAGGTGAAGTGAGCTTGAGGGGGGAGCTGTCAAATTGTGTCAATCCCTGTGGAATGACGGTCACTTCACGCTCACTTCACCTAAGTTTTCACGGTGAGTTTTTTACAGAATAGAATGGCTGGTACCTACACGAATTGATCATCATTCGTGTGTACAAAACTGTAAGTACATCAAACGTATAGCATGCTCTAACAATACATAATTTTATTTGAGCGTCGATGTCCTTTACAATGTGTGGAACATCGACGCACAAACAAAACTTTGTTTCATACAAAAGTGCAATAACTTTTTTTTTTTTTTTTGTTTTCGGGGGGGAAACCTTCAAAAGGCGCCCGGTCTTTGGTGATAAGATCGGGGAGTGTGGGATTTTTACCTCACTAAAACCACCCCGGTGGTCACCATCCGCACATGGAACCGTTACCTCTCAAAAGACCGATCCGATACCCCCTCTGTGCACGCCTGTTAGGGCACATCTCTGTGGAGACTGTAAAGGAGTCTCCCCGGAACCTATCTGTGCAAATGTGCAAGGTAGCACGTGACCACTGTGCACCATCTTCCCTGAGATCACTCAATGGGCGGACAGAGTCCCCACTGTGAGCGCCCGTGATCCCAAATTCCCAAAAGTGCAATACCTACACGATCAAAATGTATGGAACAGCTGTTTTTTATTTTATTTTAACCTACTAAAAAGGTCAACGATGGTGAGTTTAGAATCATAATGTAGTGAATTCATAGTAACAGTTTACGCGTCGACAACTCTTACACCCTGTATAACACTTAGCTGAAAATTAATTGAACAGAAACTAGAAGGAGATACTGTCACTCATTTCCAAAGATAACGAGTAATTTATTTGCGTAGGTACCTATAATCTATTTATTATAACATTAGACAAATAACGGTTAACAATCTTTCGTTATTTCGATATAAACGTATCATAAACTCCGTTATTTCAGTATATGTACAAAGCAATGTAATCATCACATTGCATTCAAAATATGTAGTCATTTTAATAATATTGCACAATGGTGCCGATTCCCTTGTTCACAAACTAAACTACCTAAATTTACGTTCAGTGCATCTTGTTCTTTCTATTTCATTAAGAAAAGGACAGAAGATTCATTTTAGTTTAGTCCTGTCAAATCTGTCACTACTCCATACAAGTTTAGACGTGATTAAAAACTTGCCTACTAAAATTACGTCAATTTACGTCAGGCGCTGATTAATTTAAAATCTCTCTAAAAATCTGAATATCTTCTGTCCTTTTCTTAATGAAATAGAAAGAAAAAGATGCACTGAACTTAAATTTAGTTTAGTGTGTGAACAAGGGAATCGACACCAATAACTGTCTTTATTTAGCGGTTATTTGTCTAATCCTAAAATAAATGGAGTAAAGTGAAAAAAATATAACATTCTGCGAGCGTCAGGCCAAAAAGTCCATTAATTTCCTAAGAAAATAAGAGTAGTTCACAGTTTACACACTAGGCGTGCAGTGAAGCGTGGCGGCTGTCGGCTCATTATTATTTCTTCAGCAAACGCCCAAGTTCGAAGGCCGCGGCATCTCTGAAGTTAATTAAACGGCGTCTTCATTATAGCCAGACTGCACGTCTTCACGTCTCGACAAACGCCAACCTGCGAATTGTGACGACTCGTGTGCTGTATGTGGTAGTTTTCTAATTTCTTAGAACTTTATGAGTTTTGTTAAAGTACGATAGTTGTGAATTGACTTTGCTTCACGGAGTTTATAATTAGGTTTCAGTTCAGTTTTTCAGAAAACATGCTATATAGAATTTAACCATAGAGTTATGAAATATAAAAAAACACGTTGTGTAACTTATGACTAAAGAGTCATTTTACTGATAATCGTTATTGATCCACGTGTCGTATATTAAATAAGTATAAAAACTAAAACCCAATTACGGCAAAAAAGTCAACTAGAAAGGTATAAGCAAGTCATTTCAGACAGACAAATTAAAAATCCGGAGTCACACGTCTTAAGGGATAAATCGAATAGATTACGTGTGACTCCGGATTTTTAGTTTGTCTGTCTGAAATTACTTGTTTATACCTTTTTAGTTGCCTTTTTGCCGTAGTTGGGTTTTAGTTTATATACTTTTTATTTAAATTATTTTGGGGTTATAATATATAAGGTGCTATAAAAATATCTGCCACGGCTGCAATGGGAGATAGTATTGTGTTTATAGATTACAATAGTAAAGATAAATTATTGATCATGTGTCATATTTTTTTTCATACAAAAAATTGTACGTATATATTTGCAAGTGTCGAACTAGTCAGCCGATTTCAGTTTTCATTCACAGAACAGATGGAAAGAGATAGCAGTTGTTTTCATTGACGAAGTGCACTTCGCGCGTAATTTGTGAACCACGTTATACAGAGTAGAGTCAATGTTTATTTAACTACTTTATTTTCTCAAATTGATTTAACTGTGCCGGGGTACGAAATTTCTTCACTATTGTTATCTTTAAACACAATACTACCTCTCATTAAAGCCGTGGCAGATATTTTTATAGCACCTTATATATATATTTGAAGTGTGCTAATTAAGCCCTTTCATTTAATACCCAACATGGCACCATTAAAAATCTTTTTTTTTTAGTTCATGACTTTTTGTCCTCTAGAGGGCGCCATATTCAATTTAATGTGAAGTCACATGGCCTATAACCAGCGGACGACCGAGACCCTTCCATTTGTTAAATTATGATTAGAAGTTTAGAAGTTCTGAGGGAACAAATGAACATACATACAAACATACACACTGGTCAAAATCATAACCCTCCTTTTTGCTTCCCCGTAGTCGGGTAAAAAGAAACCTTGATCCTCTGTATTTAAATCTCACATTTGACGGTAAAACAAAGGCTACTCAGTAAGTTGGATCGCACTTGAACAAGCAAACCCCGCGGCCGTCTGTACTTCTCTACATGACTAAGGAGATCGCTGTGGTACCCTTGTTAGGAGAACACGTCCCCGCTGGCTACCCGTGACAATGATGCGTGAAGCTTAGTAATAGGAGCTCTGTACATACAGTAAAGTAAATTGAACATAACATAACATCACGCCTATATTCCTCGAAGGGTTAGGCAGAGGTGTACTACACATGACATGACACCAGAGTGACATTTCGCCAGTTATTTTTTAGCCCCATGTTATAGGAGGCGAGCCTATTGCCATCAACAGGGCACAAATCCAGACTCCGGGCGGCTACTGAGAAATTCCAGATGGAAAAACCCAATTACACTTTGCCAGACCCCACTCGAACCCAGAACCTCATGTTCAGCAATAGCGCGTGCGACCTCTAGACCAACGAGGAAGTCCTCACTATTTTTAACTAAAACTTATTATTTTCAGAAAGTTAGCTTTTAAATTATGTTTTATCTTGGAAATTTGGTAGATATTTATAGTATTATAAGGTTTATGTAAATCTTTATATTTAAATACATATTTATTCCTCTTAATTTGCTTAATAATTGATTTCCCTGACTTTAAAACGTATTTTAGGACTCCGGGACCAAAGTCCCAGTGGCTAAGATTTCTCCCTTAAGCACTTTTAGCTGCAATTGCTGCCGCATGCGGGCATCGTCAGTCCAATGTTTCTTATAACTAAGAACTTTTGTTGAAAAAGATATTGTATTTAACTGTAGTTTAAAATGAAAAAATATCTTTTAATTTTGCCTGGATCTGCAAGAAGTCTTTCAGTGGCGATTCAGATGTAAAGTTATAAGAACAACTTTGGACTAAGGGGTAAACCTTTGATTATTTATATTGTCTAGATAGTGTCGCGCTCCAAAGAACTAAAACAAACCAGCTAACTTTATTATGCTGGTGTGCGTGAGAGCTACGTCTTACACTCGCGGCATGTCATTGTGCCCTCTTTGTACTTTTCTCGTTTGCGTGCATTTAGCGGCCAACTGTTGGACGCTATTTTTTCCGACGATTTCACAGCTTTGACTGTCTATCTAGATATATTTATTTATCTTTGGGGTAAAGCTAGAAAACGTGTCCCACTTTTGCTTACGCTTTTGAGAATATTTTATTATGCTTACCTTCATTTAAAAGGCTTTCTCTCAATTTTAATTTACATTTCTTAAATCTCCTGACAACATCAAATTACAATGTTATTTACTCAGCAATTTAAATTAGACAGAGGGAAGCTAATTTGTGTAAGCACCGAACCATACTGTAATGTTATATAACAGCTGAGTATTGTCAGGTTTTCAACTGTTCCACAATAGAAATAGAAACAAAGGAAAGACGTCGTATTCGAGGCAATGTCACGTGGCAAACAGTCATTACGTCGAGACGCACTGCCAAATCCCATTTCCCAAATGTATTGTGAAGTACTCGAAAAATATATTTTTCGAAACTACAACACTAGTAAAATTTTCAATAGTCACAGATTGTTGTTTTAGGTGCCCAGTAGGTACCATAGGTACCCTTTTAGGTCCGTTTACCCCCTAAAATTAGGTAAAAAAATGTAATACTAAGTGGTCAGTATTTTGAAGCCCGTTTATTTTCAAACTTTCCGTTAAATTCCGTATATAATCCGACAAGGAGAAACTGAAGTCTTTTTGATATCTCTTGAGATCAAGACCTTACTCGAACTCAAGCTAATCCTTTTTTATGGTGTTCCATTTAAAAGAATTACATTGACTTCCTCGGAGCAAGGTTCATTACGCAATTTTTTCAATAGGATCAAGTCTCCGTCAATAATCGCGTCAGACAGAAACCATTACTGACTTACCAAGAACTTAATAGAGTGCTCACATCACGAGAATTTTCCATAACGCATTTCGAACGATCGCCGGGCGCTCTCGTAACCGCCGCGTCATCTTTCCGTGCGGAGGCTTTTCAAAATAAGATAAACCTCCGGGAACTCCGCTCGTTTCCGAAGAGCATTTTACGAGGGTCCGACAAATCCCCGGAATGGTTCAGCGTGGTGCTCAAACTTGCCAATTCCTGTCCCCCAACCCGCGTTTCAATTTACCCCGCGTACAGTTGTCGGCTCAAATAAAACGTAGCATTTTGTTTTTCAACAATCAACTATGTCCTCAGTTGTTATTTTTATGGCTTACGTTGTATTCTCGACGGGAACATTACTTTTTGGTGTAATATAAGAAATAAATCGAAAGTTTTTAATGTTTCTTCTTGGCGTTAAAACTTGACAGTTTCTATTTACCGGGACATATCATATATATTTTATTTTTGTGACTATTTGCACAGATTACTACAGATGGTTCACTCCGCAAAATAATTTAAATAAAAAGCGACTCTTGCTACGACACAATAAAGTGCAATTCAGTAACTCTCTCAAGTGTAATGTAGTCAGAACTCAGAAGATAATATAATCTTCTGAGTTCTGACTACATTACACTCACGGAATTGGCCCGACAAGACGAGCCCGCCGCGTACTTTTACCTCAACTCCTACGCCTCTATAAAGGTAACTTGATAATAAAAATACGCGTATGACATTGTGCAAAAATATGTAGATAATGTGACAGACCTGATTACCTACACTTCGAATCGATAAAGTAGTCCTCAAGATAAGATGCCATGTTCGTTATCAATGCATTATACAGAAGTGCTACACTTGTTGTTTTTTTTTTTTAGTTAATAATTATAGTAAGAATCAGTACACTATTTATTATTAATTAGTAAACAACAACAATAAGATACCTACAGCAAAAATGAGTTATCAACCACATGCAAGTAGGCTCTAACCTTATTATTCATAGGTACACAGATAAGCAAACATGTAATAACTAATGATTCATGGTCGATAAAACCACATGCTTGCTATTTATTTCACATTATTCATTACAGTTCTAGAAATAAAAAATGCCATAAATATATTTGCATGGTATGGCATTTTTTTGACTTGGAAGTGTTGTATTTCTTTAAATACAAAGTATAAAAGAACATTAAAAACCGGCCAAGTGCGTGTCGGGTCACGCACAATGAAGGGTTCCGTAGCTGAGGTGAATTTATCCCAAGAACAAACTTAAGATTGCAGTTGCAAAGACATGTTCTCCCTTGAACTCTCTGAACATGTTTTTGCAACTGCAATTGTAAGTTGGTCGATAATTACTCGTTAACTTGCAGAGCCTACTTAGCTGTGATAGTTTTCCTTTTAATTTCGTTATATATTATATACTACTGCTGTGAATTTTTCCACATATCCAGAATTAACCATTTAGCTGGCAGGGGGGGGGGACACTTGCCTCAACAAAAATTAGCACTTTCATATTTCTTAATAATATATATATATAAAAGCTTAATATTTCGAAAACCGATACTTGAATCCAAAAATGGTTATACAAACTCACAATGTATTTGAACGACCTTTCTAACGATAACACACACCAATTTTTTTCATGATTTTATTTTACCACTTTGTCGGCGTAATTAATATGTATACTCATGCCAAATTACAGCTTTCTAGTAGGTGCTAAAAGTTTCTGAGCTAAGCCGCGGTCAGACAGATGGACAAGGCGAAACTATAAGGGTTCCTTGTTGACTACGGAACCCTAAAAAAGGCCTTAGAAACGTATAAATGATGATAAACAGAACTGAACTGAACTAACTGTTGAGTATGTATGATGGGCTATCCAAGGGACAACAGTACAACAGTACAACTTAAGTACTTATCAGAAAAAATAAATCGGGCATTTCATAAGCAATATAGCGCCATTACAGCCGTGCCAGCGGCTCTCAATCTTCAAACTGTAAAGAATGCGTAGGTAGGTAAGTAATCATCGCAAACATAACCTCGTCGTTTTTTTTTTATGCTGTTTAAAGCGATTTTTTTTTGTTTCGGAGAGCATCGAGCGAGATACTAGATAAAGGTACGAATTTGCTTCAAAAATATGTCCAAACATCGTTTTGCTCCTACTTGTGAGTCTCCTACCTGTTCTTAATAATAGTATCTAGCAGTCGTTCAAGCAGTTTATTTTTGCGGACGCACAAGGAAGAGATCCTATAAAAGGGTTCCGTTTTTTTCCTTTTGTGGTACGGAACCCTAAAAAACAAGATTGCGAAGTTCATAAAATAATCGATTATACCCCTGAAGGATGTTACGTATTCATGATTGGTTTCTTTAAGTTAATGAGTATTCAAAGATTAAGATAAGCATGGCGTTCTTTAAGGAGGTATTGGACTGAGGTGGCTTATGATTGCAACATAAGTATGTCGTTAGAAATATAAAAGCAAGCAGCTTGTTCGTCTTCAATAAAATTAGTATCTTCAACCAAAAAAATCCAATGAGCTTTAGTTATCGTTCCTTCAGCATAAAACTAACAGCTTTTCACGAGCGAAGTATATGTATAGTTAGCTAGTTAGTTCATAGGTACTTCCAAAACCAAAACACCTCACATCATTTCCTATTTCTTACAACAAATTCGTAATATGTTACCTTTTTTTATTTAGGCCTTTCATTCTTGCTTTTTCGAAAATATACCTACAGTTTTCCCTAAAATATTTTATATTTTTATCTCAAGAATAACTCTCCTGTCTTCACGACGTTAATCTAGACAAGTTAGTCTTACTTTGTGAGTATAACACTTTGTTATTTATTAAAATACCTAGGTATCTTTTTGGTAGAGTTTAAGAATAAACCACCGCACCATCTTCTACTAGGTTTGTTAAAAATTAGATCCTACAGTCATTTCACCGATGATATTGCATCACTGTCAAAATCAGAGTGATATTTCTTTTTGCTTCAATAAGTGGCTGTTGCTGCTGTTGAGTTGCTACCACTGACAGGTCTGTAGTAGCATCACTGTTTGGCTTCAATAGCAATGACTGTCTGTCTAAGCCAAATTAGGTCCATGCTAGGAGTAAAGGGCCTCTGAGAAAAAACCCATTAGGCGGGATGGTGATCATGAGAAATATCCCAAGTAAAAAAGGTGTGCTTGTACCAAAATATTGTAACATATGTACGTAGGTATAACTTTTTGTGGTATTCACAGGGTTGTTTGCCTCGTGACCCATGTATCTGTCTAAAATAATTTTGGTTACCTACATCATATCCCAAATTTGTGCGGTGTGACGCAATGGAGATTCCAGAATTACAAATATTTTTGAAACAAGGAATAGGTAAATATTTTAATGGTAATGATTTCCGATTTTATCTAAGCTGTTGTCAGCTCTTAATAGTACTTATAATTTTATTATTATTACTTACTAGTTAACCATACAGACGTTGTTCTGTCCAACTTAAATGGGATTTTACATATTCGCCAGTTTGAAAGGTAGGTCAACGACTGATGCGGGAGTAAAACTCATCAATCACATTTTGGAATCCTGGTAAAAGCCCCAGGATGCAATTGTCATCTTCTGTGACCTCTCAAAAGCGTTTGACTGCGGAATTCGTGGACAAGCTGCTGATCTTGTTCTTTCTGATCTCTCAAACAGGCAGCAAAAATTAAACGTTCACGGGACGACGTCCTCGGGGCCTCTGGTTAAAATTGGCGTGCCTCAAGGTTTAATTATCGGCCCTTTCCTATTTCTAGTCTATATGACCTGATATAACGGAAACTATATTTTTAAGAATTACTTTAGATTCTAATTGCAACGGAGTGCCCACATTAAAACTCTTTGAGGTAGATTAAGTTCAGCTGCTTAAGCAGTAAGAAAAATAAGGAAATTGACTGATAAAGCCACAGCTAGGTTTGCTTATTTCCACAGTGTTATGTCTTATGGCGTTCTGCTGTTGGGCTCGGCAGCTGATGTAGATTCAATTTTCATTTTACAAAAGAGGGCAGTTCTCGCGAGTCCCGTAGCAACAAATTCAAAGGAATTGATATACTGACTCTGCCTTCTCATATCTCAGAAAATATTTTGTATGTTCGCAAAAACTTAGGATTTGAACCATCCCCCCATTATTCTCCGAAAAAATTGAGCCAAAAATTTTGTGACATAACAAATGAAAGGGCTTATTGTAAGGATTTAAATTATTTTAAAATAATTGCTTTTAAAGATATTTAAGAAAATAGATGAACCACTTCACAGAAGCTTTTTGAAGGTAGAAGAAGCTAGAAATTTCTTCGGTTCACACCGCGTACTATGAACGGAAGTATGAAAAGACGCGGAGGAAAGATTTTGTTTCGTGTCGCTCCATTCCTAACCTGGCCTGCGCTTAAAATTATAAGCCCGAGTTAAAAATAACTTCGAAATTCGATTGCTTGCAATTTTGTCCTTAGAGGTCAACTCTTACATTTTAATCGAGCGGCAGACTTGTACTTTGGTATTTTAACCAATAACAAATATGGAATCCAAATCTAATGAAAAGACATTGTAAAATGGTGTGGATTTTTAAAATCAGTGCTAGGTCTCTTTTCTGGAATTATAATTATTGTGTGAAAATAGGTATTTACACACAATAATTTATTGCACGCCATTCATCTCGATTCTCGACTATTCTCATCCAGCTGCTACCAGCCAACCTGCGAAAATCGTCACTCTACCTAGCCTGAGGGCGTCCAAAAATTGTGACATTTTACGGAAGCATGTTGACAACTCGATTTAAAAAAAATACAAATTGGGTACATATTTTGGGTTATTCCCAGAGTATCCTGATCCCCGAGGCCCCCGTCCCGGACGACCCTGATTTATTTTTATCTTGATAAACTCAATTAAAAGTCAGTTTAGCTAAGTACCGTCAGCAGATGATCTGTTAAATACAATTTTATTACTTACTAAAATTATAATACTTAACTTGTGAGAAAATGATAAAGTTATATATAGAATGATTTGACATTACACTGATTTTATATGTTTGTATGTTTTGAAAAGACTGCTTGAACATGTTAATATTTTGTTTTTTTAACTTTTATTACTAAAGTTGATAGTTATAACAAATTGTTATTTATAATTGAAAAGAATGATATTTTCATATTTTGAGACTATTTTAGGTTTAAAGAATCTTTATTCTCAATTAAAACATACACAAATGTCACTTACTTGAGAACAATAAATTAATGTTAACAATATAAAAAGGTTTGACTTCACCTCTATGTACAGTTTCACAAACACGGCCCACCCAACGCATTCATTTCTGTGAGGGTGTTTTACTTGCTGTTAAATACTGACCGAGCTGAATTTTGAATGCATTGAGTGAGTGTACATTTCTAATACTTGATGGTAATTTATTATATAGTTGCACTCCTTCGAAAGTAACCATTTTTTTGCCATAATTGGTTCTAGTTTTAGGTAGCACTATTAGGCTCGCTCGTCGTGAGCTTCGTTGGCTGACTTGTCGATATTGAGTTAGTATAATGTTTGTGTGTATTTTTTTGTTAAGTACTTTATTAATGAATATACATGTATTATAGATATAGAGTTGCTTGATGTTCATTAATTTTGTGTCACTATAGATTTTTGAAGTTGATGTTAAATAGGGATAGTTAAAAAGTATTTTTATTAATTTATTTTGCGATCGTTGAAGTTCTGACAGTTTTGTTTTCGTAGCACTGCCCCAGAGTTCAATCAGATATAGTAGGTGCGGCTTTACTAGTGAGTTATAGATGGTGTATCTTAGAATTCGCGGAATACATCGAACTATGTTGCGCAATGTCCCTACTAGTGTCGAGAGCTTGTTTTTTATATATTCAATCTGGGCATTCCACGAAAGAGTACTGTGTATTCTCAGACCGAGGTATTTTTCGCTTGTTTTTAGCTGCAGTGGTACGTCATTAATTTTAAGTGGATCAAATGGTGGAATGATTTTATTTTTTGCCTTAAATATTACATAGCAAGTTTTGGATATGTTTATTGTTAAAAGATTAAATTGAAACCATGTGTATAGAGAATTTAAATCATCTTGGGCTAGTGTAATAATGTCGTGGATGGAAGAACCAAAGTAAAATAAACATGTGTCATCAGCATACAGGGTAAGGTGGCCATGTAGCTTTATTTCGGTGATGTTGTTAATATATATGAGAAAGAGCAGAGGACCCAGAATGGATCCCTGTGGAACGCCGCATGTTATTGGTAGCGCGTTACTTTGATCATGATTACCTAGTTTAACTATTTGTGAGCGGTTGGTTAAGTAGGATTTGAACATTTCTAGTGCACTTCCAGTGATGTTAATGGATTCTAGCTTTTTTAATAGTAATTTGTGAGAGACGGTGTCAAACGCTTTTTTTAGATCGACAAAGATACCCACGACTATATTTTTATTGTCTATATTTCGCTTAATTTTGGTAACGAGATCGATTGTAGCAGTGGTAGTATTGCTTTTTGGTCTAAATCCATATTGGCGATCGGTAATAAAATTAATTGAGTTTAAGTAATTTTGTAATCGGTTGTGAAGAACTTTTTCTAATATTTTTGACATTACTGGCAATACTGAGATTGGTCGATAATTTCCGGGATCTGTAAGACTCCCTGATTTGTAAATAGGGGTAACCTTTGCTATCTTTAGTGTGTCGGGAAAGTTTCCGTCGGTTAATAGTTTGTTAAAACATGTACATAAGTTATTTACAATAAGATTTTTAATGCACTTTATTGCTTTAGTGTTTATTCCATCTATGCCTGTGCTACAATTTGGATCAAGGTTTGTTATTATTTGTAATATTTCTTTGGCAGAACATGGTTTAAGACTGGACAGCTCACCTGATTCTTGAGGAAGATACTTTGGTAACGCGCGATAATAGTTGTCGTGAAATGTTGCAGGTATTTCTTTTGCTAAAAGTGGTCCTATCGTGGCAAAGTAATTATTAAAATTTTTACAAATGTCATTCGGATTAGTAGTGATTTTAGAGTCTACAACTAGCTGCGAGGGAGTACTACTTTGTTTGATTTTGTTATTGGCTAAATAGTTTATTACACTCCACATTTTTTTGGGTTTTTTAATAGATTTGGTTATTGCATCATAGTAGTAAGTATTTTTTGTTCTTTGGATTAGTTTTTCTACACAGTCTCGTTTTTTGCTAAATTGCTTCTTTAGAGCTTCGTTATTAGGGTCATTTTCAAGTTCCGTCCACATTACATTTCTTTGATTTATTTCTGCAATGATGTCCTTATTGATCCAATCTTTTTGCGGAGGGTTAAGAATTTTAGTTTTAGTTATTTTACTTTTTTTTACACATAATTTTATAATATTTTCCCATTTCAGGTAATCTTCGTTATGGTTAAATTCCGCTGATTCTGTATGTTTGTATAATTGTGTATAGTCCATTGCCTCATACTGAGATCTCATTCGTGGTGGTGATTTGACTTTTTTTAGTTCTAGGTACATTTGTTTATGGTCTGACAGAGAAGATTCAAGTATTACCATATGGAAGTGGTCGTTTTTGAAATTAGTGCTAATATGATCAATAATGCTTTTTTTTGTAATAGAATTTCTCGTACAGTATTTTTTACCTATTTTGTTCAGAAGCACGTGTCCGGCCTCTTTAACTAAAGCTTTATATTGTTTTGTTTCTTTGTTGTTTTTGTCCAATAAATCAACGTTAAAATCACCAAATACAATTGCTCTTTTTCTTTTTTGTAACTGTGAATCATATTCCTGTAAGAATTCCCTGTAGTTGGTATTACCTGGGTAGTATACTACCCCTACTTCAAAAGCATACCTCTCCAGATATATCCATAAGTAGTTATTGCCTCCTGAATACGTAGATTCTGATAGACTGTGTTTAAGGTCGTTGTGAATATATGCCGATACTCCTCCTCCTCTTGAGTCATTTCTGTAGTTATAATAATGCGTATAGTTATCTATTTGTAATGTTATGGCTTGGGTTTCTGACCTTATCCAGGTTTCTGTTATTAAAATTACATGTGCTGTTTTTGGTAATGATTTTAAAATGCACTTCAACTCGTCCAGCTTTCCTTTTGTTCTAATGCTTCTAGCATTCAGGTATAAAAATCTTAGGCGAGATTTGCCAGTAGTAATATTATCGTAGTTATTGAGTACTTGATACGTGTTGCAGTTAATACTGGTAGTTATATTTTCGTTTACTAATTGAAGTTTTTTGGAGACTGCTTTATTATTGTTGGTACCCCGTGGATATATTTAATTGTAAGCTGGTCTTCACCGTCATTTTGACGTCGTAATAATTCATCTTTCAAACTCTTTAGATATTGCTGCTGTGCCGGGGTTTGGTCTGAAAATATTTTTATGTTTTGAGGCAGACTATCCTTGTTCCGTAATAAATATTTTGCAGGGTCCGATGAGGTAAAACACGCTTTAATGCTGCGATTCTTTCCGGGTGTGTGTTTGCCTATTCGAAAAATCTTTGTAGGTTTCTGGAGGCCCTGGCACACCCGAGAAATGATTTCACAGACATTCTTTTCGTCACTAGATGAACCTTCTCCTGTGCTAGTGGTTGTTGTCTCTGGCACTCCTACTATAATGATATTTTTTTCCCGATAGTTACGATCCGTTACCTCCTTAATTAGTTGTTCGCTTGAATATAGTTGGTTGTTTGTTTTAGATGTGACGGGTTGAAGTGGGGATGAATGTTTTAGGGCACTGATGTCTGATTCAAGTGTGACGATTTTGTGTTCATCTTGATAAATTTGTTTTTCCAATTCTATTTTTAAAGTTAAGTATTTTAATTATTAGGTAAGTAATAAAAAAAAAATTTAGACAATAAAAATATAGTCGTGGGTACGACTATATTTTTATTGTCTATATTTCGCTTAATTTTGGTAACGAGATCGATTGTAGCAGTGGTAGTATTGCTTTTTGGTCTAAATCCATATTGGCGATCGGTAATAAAATTAATTGAGTTTAAGTAATTTTGTAATCGGTTGTGAAGAACTTTTTCTAATATTTTTGACATTACTGGCAATACTGAGATTGGTCGATAATTTCCGGGATCTGTAAGACTCCCTGATTTGTAAATAGGGGTAACCTTTGCTATCTTTAGTGTGTCGGGAAAGTTTCCGTCGGTTAATAGTTTGTTAAAACATGTACATAAGTTATTTACAATAAGATTTTTAATGCACTTTATTGCTTTAGTGTTTATTCCATCTATGCCTGTGCTACAATTTGGATCAAGGTTTGTTATTATTTGTAATATTTCTTTGGCAGAACATGGTTTAAGACTGGACAGCTCACCTGATTCTTGAGGAAGATACTTTGGTAACGCGCGATAATAGTTGTCGTGAAATGTTGCAGGTATTTCTTTTGCTAAAAGTGGTCCTATCGTGGCAAAGTAATTATTAAAAATTTTACAAATGTCATTCGGATTAGTAGTGATTTTAGAGTCTACAACTAGCTGCGAGGGAGTACTACTTTGTTTGATTTTGTTATTGGCTAAATAGTTTATTACACTCCACATTTTTTTGGGTTTTTTAATAGATTTGGTTATTGCATCATAGTAGTAAGTATTTTTTGTTCTTTGGATTAGTTTTTCTACACAGTCTCGTTTTTTGCTAAATTGCTTCTTTAGAGCTTCGTTATTAGGGTCATTTTCAAGTTCCGTCCACATTACATTTCTTTGATTTATTTCTGCAATGATGTCCTTATTGATCCAATCTTTTTGCGGAGGGTTAAGAATTTTAGTTTTAGTTATTTTACTTTTTTTTACACATAATTTTATAATATTTTCCCATTTCAGGTAATCTTCGTTATGGTTAAATTCCGCTGATTCTGTATGTTTGTATAATTGTGTATAGTCCATTGCCTCATACTGAGATCTCATTCGTGGTGGTGATTTGACTTTTTTTAGTTCTAGGTACATTTGTTTATGGTCTGACAGAGAAGATTCAAGTATTACCATATGGAAGTGGTCGTTTTTGAAATTAGTGCTAATATGATCAATAATGCTTTTTTTTGTAATAGAATTTCTCGTACAGTATTTTTTACCTATTTTGTTCAGAAGCACGTGTCCGGCCTCTTTAACTAAAGCTTTATATTGTTTTGTTTCTTTGTTGTTTTTGTCCAATAAATCAACGTTAAAATCACCAAATACAATTGCTCTTTTTCTTTTTTGTAACTGTGAATCATATTCCTGTAAGAATTCCCTGTAGTTGGTATTACCTGGGTAGTATACTACCCCTACTTCAAAAGCATACCTCTCCAGATATATCCATAAGTAGTTATTGCCTCCTGAATACGTAGATTCTGATAGACTGTGTTTAAGGTCGTTGTGAATATATGCCGATACTCCTCCTCCTCTTGAGTCATTTCTGTAGTTATAATAATGCGTATAGTTATCTATTTGTAATGTTATGGCTTGGTTTTCTGACCTTATCCAGGTTTCTGTTATTAAAATTACATGTGCTGTTTTTGGTAATGATTTTAAAATGCACTTCAACTCGTCCAGCTTTCCTTTTGTTCTAATGCTTCTAGCATTCAGGTATAAAAATCTTAGGCGAGATTTGCCAGTAGTAATATTATCGTAGTTATTGAGTACTTGATACGTGTTGCAGTTAATACTGGTAGTTATATTTTCGTTTACTAATTGAAGTTTTTTGGAGACTGCTTTATTATTGTTGGTACCCCGTGGATATATTTAATTGTAAGCTGGTCTTCACCGTCATTTTGACGTCGTAATAATTCATCTTTCAAACTCTTTAGATATTGCTGCTGTGCCGGGGTTTGGTCTGAAAATATTTTTATGTTTTGAGGCAGACTATCCTTGTTCCGTAATAAATATTTTGCAGGGTCCGATGAGGTAAAACACGCTTTAATGCTGCGATTCTTTCCGGGTGTGTGTTTGCCTATTCGAAAAATCTTTGTAGGTTTCTGGAGGCCCTGGCACACCCGAGAAATGATTTCACAGACATTCTTTTCGTCACTAGATGAACCTTCTCCTGTGCTAGTGGTTGTTGTCTCTGGCACTCCTACTATAATGATATTTTTTTCCCGATAGTTACGATCCGTTACCTCCTTAATTAGTTGTTCGCTTGAATATAGTTGGTTGTTTGTTTTAGATGTGACGGGTTGAAGTGGGGATGAATGTTTTAGGGCACTGATGTCTGATTCAAGTGTGACGATTTTGTGTTCATCTTGATAAATTTGTTTTTCCAATTCTATTTTTAAAGTTAAGTATTTTAATTATTAGGTAAGTAATAAAAAAAAAATTACATACCATCTGCTGACGATACTGTTAAGCTAAAGTGACTTTTAATTGAGCTTACAAGATTAAAATAAATCGGGGTCATCCCGGGACGGGGGCCTCGGGGATCGGGGTACTCAGGGATTAAACCCATAATTTGGCAACAAAATTTAGCGTTAGTTTTTTGTAGCCGACATGTAGTGATAACTACTTAAACATAATACATTTAGGGTTCAGATCTTAGTTGGCCATAACTTGATATCTCAATCTGCCAATTTAATATGTGTATAAATTGAGATATCAAATATCGAATACAATTTTGGTTACTGAGTATAGGTATTTATATTATGATATTATTATAATAACAAAATATCAATGTTCGTTCACAAAAACATGTGATTCGTTAATTTGACAAGCGGTTTTGTGAAGTAAAACATTCTATTATGCGAGATGTCAACATAGTACCAAAGTAGATTGCTCTAAAAGTTATGTATATTTGGACGTATTAAGCTAATAAAAACCGACCTAAAAGTCGACATGTCAATGTGTTCACGCCAGCCACGGATATAAGAAAGGATAACCATTCAACTTTACAGATGAATAAATTAGGCTAGTTTATAAGCAGTATAGCGCCATGTCTGTGCTACGCCAGCGGCTCGTAATCTTTAAACTGTGGTTAAGAATGTGTAAAGAAGAAAGAAGTAAGTAATCATCAAAAGCTTAACCATCTAATTTTGTTTTAAATTGGTTAAAAACAATCAACTTTTTTTTGGAGAGCATTGACCGAGATAGTTTATAAAGGTACGAATTTGCTTCAAATATGACCAACCATTGTTTTGCTCTTATTGTGAGTCACTTACCTATTCATATTATTGTAGTTAGGAGTCGTTCAAAGCGAAGTATTTTTTTATAACTTCATACAATTTGTAATATGTAAAATACAAAGGAGCAAGTAGAAGAGTTTGTAAGAAAAAAGATACTTTACTAGTTTATATGAGCATGAAGACGCGTTCTTGAGCAGTATTCCCGCGGGCCCCTGCAAGCTCGTAACTACAAATTGGCAATAGATAGATGCGTATCCAAGGAGCGGTATCAGGAATGCTGACAATCGTCTAGTTTCTGACTTTATTTCAACACTTATGATGATATTTTATTAATTAGTTGTACTTTATTATACAATTAATGGCTTTGGCTGTAATTTCACTTGTGATTTTACGTTAGAGTGCTATTTACAAGATCTTTTGGCGCTTGAATGACGTTGACGGGGGGCGCCGTTACATTATGCTTCTATGAACATGATCGAAAAAAATATGGAACGTTGAACATTATCATTACGCCGTGATTACGACCAGTGCCCCCGAAATGTGAGAAACAGAATCTCAATCCAGAGATAACCCCTTGGGTACCACTGAACTCTAATACAGATAATTGTAATCAATTTCGCATAGGTGTACTTTATAATCTACAAAAGCAGTAAGAGTAGCTTATATACTGTATTTTTATCGATTCTGACTTTGTATTGAATAAATTCCAGCAACTTCAAAATTCTCGGAGAGAGTCTAACCTATCCCAGGCGGGGTGCTAAAATTTTCGATCTCAATTCGCTCGCTCTTGCATCCTATATTCTCTTAATTCTTAAACTCTTTTGCTCAAGTCGATAAACTTACTTCTATTTCTGTAAGAACAGTGAAAGAGAATGAAAACCTAACTTATTCGAAGCGGGATGCAAATATTTTCGAGCTCGCTGTGCTCGCTCTTGCATCCTATGTTCTCCATAAGGGCCCCATTATGCTAAAATGGACTTTAAAGATAAAGATGTTCCTGTTTTTGGTCATGATTGCAAAGTGGCGGGAAGAGAGAAACAGAGTTAAAAATTAAAGGGGGTCCCCCATACAAGAGTTTTTTTGGCGTTTTTTGCTACATAGGTATTGTTCGGTGGTACGGAAACCTTTGTGTGCGAGTCCGACTCGCACTTGGCTGGTTTTTTCTTAAATGTAGTCATCTTTTAATATTACTTCAGATTTAATTATTATGACTTATTCCTTGGGTAGGCAAATAAACAAATGCAGGTATAAAAGTTTACATTTAATACCAATTTAAAAGAGTACAAAAACAATAGGTATTTATATACCTATTATATATATGTAAATACCTATTAATTTAATTCGAAATTATACATTTTTATACGCGTTACTTATCAAATTATCACACTTTCAGCGAATTCAGTTCTCCGGTTCTGAAAAGAAAGAAAGCATTTTTGAACATTATTACTATTATTGTAATTGAACATAAAACTGCAAATCACCTGTGCTCATTATTGATAGATATTGTTACAGGTACAAAAATGCCCAAGTTATAAAATAATACCTATGTTCACACAATAATTATAATTCTAGAAAATTAAAACCTACCTAGCCCTAATTTTCAAAATTCACACCATTATACAACGTCATTTAAATAATTTGATTCAATATTCTTTATTGGATTAAAAGACTAGATTCCAAAGCCGCCGCTCGATTAAAATGTAAGAGTTAACCTCTTTGTACAAAATGTCAAGCAATCGCACATTAAGGGTAATTTTTAACTCAGGCTTATAATTTTAGTTAAAAAACCTTATAATGAGTCGCAAAACGAATGGTTTCCTGATGATCATGTAATCGATGCGGTCTCTGTTATAGACGGACAGGCAAATAACAAACTCTAAGTTCCTGTGAATTGATTCTGTTATAACATTGAGGTTCTACGTACTACCGTACTTAGTACATAGTACCTCATAGTGCATATCAAAGAATCATAAAAGTGACGTCATCGACAATATTTAGTATTGTGTCAGATTATATCAACATTTCTATAGAATCTGCGTTAATTTCCAAAATTTTACTAACTTTTTAATCCAAACATGTTCTTCTTCTCATCTTCGGTGTAATCAGCGAATTTGTTAATGTCGAAAGTAGCACTAGGGCTCAATTCATTCGACTTATTGATCGTTTCCAAAGACGAGACAAAGGCATGGTAATGTGCGTCCTTATCCGCGGCATCTTTGTAGTTCCTGTTGTACTCCTTTATGAAGTCCTCAAACAAGGCTTTCGCATTGCTCAGGTCATAATGTGGTTTGTCTGAAGTAGGTGCCGCACTCGCCATTGCGACCACTGCAAGTATCAACACTACACTGACGGAACGCATCTCGAACGCGATAGGAAACTTGATTCTTTATTAGCGCAGCTACTATTTGTTGTCGCTTATATAGGTTCAGTATGATTTAAAAATAATTATTATTATCTATGATGACGTTTATGACCACAACAAGTATGAACACTACGGAATTAGTATATTATACTACCTACTAGCTGCTACCCGCAGCTTCGCCCGCGTGGACCCTAATTCTTTTCTTTTTGTAAAATAATCGTAGCCTAGGTTACTCCTAATAACATCAGCTATCTGCCAGTGAAAGTCCCGTCAAGATCAGTCGTTTCGGAGATTAGCCGGAACAAACAGACAGACAATCACTTAAAAAAATGTTTTTTTTTTAATAAATAGTGGTTGTCTCAAACGTAGTGGTCCAAAGGCAAATGATGTAAAGCGAAGTGGTCCACCTATCAATAATTTTTTTTAAAGCTGGGATATTCTGAACAGTTCAGAAAATTTCGCTATTGTAATTATTTTCAAGTTTACATTTTTAGTTCAAATCTCCCAGATTTGGACTCGTTGCGTCAAAAATTATGTTCACAGGGTCGAAAAATCCAATTGGAAGTGTTTTTTTTTTTTTTGAACTTTTCAGAATATCCCAGCTTTTAATTGTTTTTATGATAGGCACTAAAATTTAAGTGTCTGTTTTTATGTATGTACAGATATACATCTATACATACATATATACATATGTAGGTAAAGATTTATAGTATGGGTGGGATGATTCGGATGATTGTTTCTTCCGCCATGCCTTGTTGCCCATGTTAGGTATAAATTGTATTTACGCTAAGCAATAAATCAAACGACTAACTTCACCCCGCGACTTCGTTCGTGTTAAGGTGGATAGATTTATAATTTCTAAATTGTTCATGAAGTAAAAAAATTAAAAAGTTTAAGAGAATCGGCAAACAATTTTGCAAATATAATATCCATTTATAAAAGCACAAAGTACTTAGAACAGCATAATAGTATAACCGCCGATTTTTGCGATGCGACGTCGCAACGCAGTGTTGTGGCCTCGCCCTATAGCCTTTTGATTGGTTGAAACTAGATTTAGTACCTAATGCTTGAGTCTTAAGTGTTAAAAAAATAATCATAAGAAATATTAATGTAGGTACTTACAGCTTGACTTCGCTTCGATTTTATTACCTAAATGTTTCTGTTTTCCGTGGTTATAATAAAATAAATATCTATGGTTAGGTGACTGCTAATGAGAAATTCCGTATATTTACAATCTACTGTTTTTTTTTTTGTGATAACATTTCTTCACGAATACTCTGTAAGAATGAATCTGTCCGTTTATCAGTGTTGTGCCATTATGTAGTATGTGCAGGAACGCAGGCGTTCATAATTCACTAAAAAAAACTTCGCAAGCAATGGGAAGTTGCTACTGAAGACTGCAGGGGTCGACCTCAGGACGAGCTGCTTCTCATACAACTGTACGTCGCTTGCTCGTGGAGTTTCTTGCCCGTTCTTCTCCATAGGAACCTACTACGCTTTGGAATGGGCAACTAGTTTCATCTTTCTTACTGACTGACCCCTTGACAATTCAAAAGTGCCTGTAACTGGTTTATTTGATATAAATGCTTTGAGTTTGAGTTTGAGCTCCCGCGTCACCAGTCCTGACTCACTGTATATTTTAGCTAGGTACTGAGACCAAAACTATAAACGTAGTATACCTACAGGGAAGATTTATAAAAATGTGGCTGTTTTTTTAGTTTAATGTGGTATCTTACGACTTCCACGCGAATGAAGTCGCGGGCAGCAGCTAAAAAAAATACATCAATAGTTGTAATATTTCTGGCGTTAAAACACTTGACAGTTTATTTTTACGTACGTTACGTACGGTTATTCGTACGTATTTTCTTTTTGAGACTTTATGTTAGATGTCCACTTTGCTTGTCAACCGTCGCGATTTTCGATTTTTGTAGATTGTTGTGAACAAACGCCCTTAGGTAGGTACCTACAGCAAAAACGAGTTAGCTTTGTGTTCATCAAAATTTAAATCAACTGTTTAGATATTTAATCAGTTCTACATATTAAATTTCCTTAGGAAATTTAACATAAACCAACTGTTTAATACCTAACTGGTGGTTTGAATGTTGGTGAACATAGGCCTTATCAATCACGTGCAGTGGGCATGTAACCTTACGCATACTCAGATATTATGCTACATGAAATGACTAATTATTAATGGTCAATAAAACCACATGTTTGCTATTCCAGGCGCGATGCGACGGGGTGACGCAACTCTGGACTCTGGTGGAACAATTTCTATGAAAACACGGAATTTGTTCTAACGGTGTCGCCTGTCTGCGGGACCCTTTATTCGTGCACTGCAAATTTTTCTTCGATACTGTTCGTTAAAAATAATTCCACATAAATTACAAAAAGACCAGGATATTTAACCAACTTCTGGAGCCCGGTGGGCTGGTTGGTATAACCACCGACGGCCGCCATGTCCCACGCACAATGGACCATCTGCGAAGGACTATGCGCGGGAACCAAAACCTATAACATAGAATACATAGAAGTACAATACTACCAAGACATGATTAAAAGTACATTTTAAATAATATCCCTTTGAAAGTATAAATAACGATAATTTATTGAAAGAATTACCATTTAACATACCTATTATCAGATAAATAAATGCAGTACAGCGGCATGTCTGTGCTGCGCCAGCGACTCGTAATCTTCAAACAAACTGTGGTGAAGAATGTAAGTGAGAAAGTAAGTTAAGATCGAAAGCATAACCTCCAGTTTGTTTGAACTTGGTTAAAAGCAATCATCTTTCTTTGGAGAGCATCCAGCGAGATACTCGATATAGGTACGAATTTGCTTCAAAAATATATCCAACCATTGTTTTGCTCCCACTGTGAGTGCTTACCTGTTCATATCATTGTAGTTAGGAGTCGTTCAAAGCGAAGTGTTTTTTTTAATATCTTCATACAATTTGTAATATGTAAAATATAAAGGAGCAACAGAGTTTGTAAGAAATAAAATAGTTTATATAAGAATGAAGACCGGTTATTGAGTGGTATTACAGTGGTCCGCTGTAAGCTCGTAACTAGAAATTGGCAATAGATAGATCCGTATCCAAGAAGCTCGAGCGGTGTAAGGAATGCCTACAAACGTTTAGTTTCTAACTTCATTTCCCTACTTATAATGATATTATATTCATAAGTACCTATCTATACAATAGCTTTAAAATCACAAGTGAAACCTCATGGTTTTGATTTTGAAGTGTCTATATTACCTCAAATTGCTTAGCACGATCCTCCATTTAATCGAAAATACTGCATTATTAATATTTAAATAAATACCTATATGGTAAAGTTGAGGACTAATGTAAGTACTATGTTAGATGGAAATACGATTACATAAAAAATTCTCGTCGGAAAAATAAATAAAAGGATACCTCCAATCGGTTTGGAGGTATCAATCAATCGCTAATTTAAAAATAAATACTTAAAATTAAATCATGAAACTTTGCATCATAATTTTATTGAACTAAATATCAAGCAGATACTATGTTTTTCATTTGTTTTAAATTACCATTATTTTCACCGTAAAAAACCTAAATTATTGGCGTCTTGGAGACTTCTGGGGCCGGCGTCCTTCAGACTCGCTCTCACTCAGTCCGCGAGCAGTGGTGTGCGAGCGAGATACCTAAAGAGTGAATTTGAGCCAAGGTAATACGGACTCTTTTGATACAGTAAACAGTGCTACAAGATCTTTTGGGGCTTGAATGACGTTGTGACAAGGGGACGCCGTTGGTAAAGGGGACGCCATTTTGTGAAATTATAATGAAAAAAAACAAGATGGCGGCGTTCGTTTCAGTTGTGGCCACGCACCGGAACATCCATAAACAGTTAAATACTACTTTCATAAAACCTCATCAAACTAATAATGGAATGTTGAACGTTATCTCTGCGATGTGATTACGACTGTCATTCTTCTCTTTGGCTCTGTCACTTCTGTGGCACCAGCCACCAGCGTTCGTCGAATCTAATTTCAATCTTAGCCCCGTTGGCCAAAGGGGGAGATTGCATCAAACCCTGCTCATTGGTGCTTTGCGCAGCACGAAACAACGTATTAACTATCGTTTAGGTCAATTAGAAATTAATTGACTATTTGTCCTATAAGTTCATGAAATAATCGATTATATCCCTGATCGATGTTACGTATTCATGACCGGTTTACGTAGGTTAACAGCTGTTGTAATTAGCGAGTAACAATTAAGATAAGCATGGCGGGCTGTAGTGGACTGAGATTGCTTATGATAATGATGGGAACATATAACAAGAATGTCATTAGAAAAATGAAAGCGAGTTGCTTGTCCGTTCCCAATTAAATATTTATCATGAACCAATTAAATCTTATGAGATTTGGTTTTGGTTTCTTCAATATAAACCTAATAACTTCACGCGAGCGAAGTCGCAGTCAGAGCTTATTCCAAAACAAAAACACCTCACGTCATTTACTATTTCTTACAACAAGGTCGTAATAGGGATGTTACCTTTTTTGGGGAGTTTCAGTCGCTTATTCGCAAAACATACAATTTTCCCGAACAGTTTTTTATATTTTAGAATGGCTGCCTCTAGAATAACCCTCCTGTCTTCACGACGCCGACGTTTGCTTTGTGAACTTTGTTTTTCTATTAAAATATCTAGGTATCTTTTTAGCCCGAATCTCTGACGACCAGTCTTAAGCCTCATGCAGACTGGCGCGACGCGACTCTTACAATACAATTTCTACGAAAACTTCACGGTAGAACAATTACCGGTGTCGTGTCGCGGTAGTCTGCACGAGGCTTTACTAATAGGTATCCTATTAACCAGTAACTGGGTCGTGGACTGGACGCCGACCCCAACATTGGGAAAAGGCTAGGTAGATGATAAACTCAAACCATTTATTTCCATCCAACCATTTACAGGTAATTTTAAATCATTATTATTTGTTAAAATAATTTTGGTTACCTACATCATACCCCACGTTGAGATGCGAAAATTACAGATATTTGTTAAATAAAGAATAGGTTAAGTATATTAAATTGATAATGACTTCCAAATTTTAGGGTTCCGTACCCGGAAGGTGCCGAACGGCATCCTATTACTAAGCCTCTGCTGTCCATGAACCGTAATAGTTAAAAATTTCACAGATTGTGAATTTCTATTGCCGCCATAACAACAAATACCAAAAAACTAAAATTAAATAATGTTATAAATAAGGGGGTACAAAACGTCGAAAAAAACAAGTTTCTTGTATGGGGTACAAGAAGCGTTTTTTGCTACATATTGTTCGGTGGTACGGAACCCTTCGTATGCGAGTCCGACTCGCACTTGGCTGGTTTTTTTTAAATTGTTGTAAGCTTATAATGTTACTTCAGATTTAGTCATTATTACTCATTCTTTGGGTAGGTTATAAAAAACAAATTTAAGTATAAAAGGTTACATTTAATACCAAATTAAAAGAGTACAAAAAAAATAGGTAGGTACTTATTATATCTAATAATTTATTTCGAAATTATACATTTTTATACGCGTTACTTATCTAATTATCACACTTTCAGCGAATTCAGTTCTCCCGTTCTGAAAAGAAAGAAAGCATTTTTTAACATTATTACTAATAGGTATTGTAATTGAACATAAAGGCTCGTTCACAACGGCGCGACTTGTCGCGCGACGCGACTTTAACAATACAATTTCTAATAAAACTTCACGATTGAACAATTGCCGGTGTCGCGTCGCGCGACAAGTCGCGCCGGTGTGAACGAGCCTTAAAACTGCAAATCACATGTGCAATCACATTGATAGATATTGCTGCAGAAACAAAATGCCCAAAAGAAAAAAATTGTGTTAAAATTTGTTGCCCAAATAATACCTAGTTTCACACAATAATTACAATTCTAGAAAAGAAACATTATAGGTATGTATAGGATATAAGTCCTGATTTTCAAAATCCGCACCATTTTAAATATCATTTGAATAATAATTGATTCAATATTGATTTTTGGATTAAAAGACGAGATTCCAAGGCCGCCGCTCGATTAAAATGTAAGAGTTGACCTCTTTGTACAAAATGTCAAGCAATCGAACATTTAGGTTAGTACTCATACTTATAATTTTAGTTAAAAACGAGTGGTTCCCTGATGATAACGTAATCAATTCCGTGTTTGTTATTGTAGACGTCAGATAAATAACAAGTCTAAGTTCCTGTATTACGGTTCATAATAAATAATCATAAAAGTGACGTCATCGACAACATTGAATATTGTGTCAGATTACGTCAATATTTGTATCGAAACTGCGTTTATTTTTATATGAATTTTGGAAATTTTACTCACTGCCCAATCCAAACATGTTCTTCCTCTCATTTTCAGTGTAATCAGCGAATTTGTTAATGCCGAAAGTAGCAGTAGGGCTTTCGGCATTCAGCTTATTGATCTTTTCCAAACTCGCTACAAAGGCCTGGTAGTGTGCGTCTTTATCCGCGGCATCTTTGTAATTCCTGTTATGCTCCTTTATGAAGTCCTCGAACAAGGTTTTCGCATCGCTCACGTCGTAAATTTTTTTTTCGTTCGCACTCGCCATTGCGACCACTGCAAGTATCAACACTACACTGACGGAAGCGGAACGCATAGCTCTAACGCGATAGGAAACCTGTTTCTTTGTTAGCACAGCTGCTATTTGTTGACATTTGATTACAATGTTGCTTTATGTAGGTCCAGTATGACTTAATAATTATTATTACTATAATCTGTGCTGATGTTTATGCCACAACAAGTGTGACCTCTACGGAATGAATATATTATGCCTTTTTATAGTACGGTTAAGATTATTCGGATGATTGTTTCTTGCGCCGTGCGGTGTTGCCCGTGTTATAAATTTTATTTTCGCTAACATTTAAATAAAACAATACTAACTTGTAAAATACTGATTTTATATAGTGAATAAGTAATGAAAAAACTTTATAATAAATAAGGTTACTAATTTTTATTTTTATATGATATAATTAATATGTTAGGTATATGTTACTTATATCATATAAACATATAATTTTTTGTCATTATAAACTTACATTTGCTTTTAGAGCATCGACCGTGATGAAGAACAATGTATGGGGGAACTAACAAGTGTGAATATAATTATGCCTGTTTATAGTACGGATGGGATGATTTGGAAGTATTTGGTTTTTCCGCCGTGCGGTGTTGCCCGTGTTTTAAATTTTATTTTCGCTAAGCTTTAAATAAAACAATACTAACTTGTAAAATACTGATTTTAAATAGCGAATAATGAAAAATCTTCATACTAAATGAGGTAACTAATTTTTATGTGATATAATTAACAGGTTATATTATGTTATATCATAAGAATATTATTTTTTGTCAATA
Source organism: Eupsilia transversa (assembly GCA_914767815.1). NCBI lineage: Eukaryota > Metazoa > Arthropoda > Insecta > Lepidoptera > Noctuidae > Eupsilia > Eupsilia transversa. The sequence continues at coordinate 10,178,654 of OU611880.1, forward strand.
AAAACTTACATTTGCATTTGCTTCGACCTTGGTGTAGAACAATATAATAAGGGCGAACTTTTTTTTCAACAGCAAAAGGTAACTAAAAAAACCGGACTAAAAAGTGCGTGTCGGATCACGCACAATGAAGAGTTCCGTAGTTGGGATGAATTCATCCCAAAGAGAAACTACACATCTAGGAGGCCTATCCCCGCCAGGTGAGACCCCCAGTTACCTGGAGGAGGCCCAGCGAGGACGGAGAGCTGCTCCACGCTGCTGTAGCTAATTTATAGTAGTCTATGGCTGTGGCCCTCTCGTCGACTCGCACTGACGTCAGGCTAGACTCTGTCGAACGCCGCTAGGCGGCGCTGGCGCCCCGATTAGTGAAATCACTGACGTATTTCCGACAGATATAATTGTAAATACGAGAACAAACCGTGTCAAAAGCTTTCAACAAATCTGAATAAAAATTAAGTTCTTATTCTTATGATGCTGCAACAAACCTTGGCTTGTCATGGTTTGAAGCCCAAGGATGCCAAGCCTATATGTTAACGCATTGCATGAATATATTATATTACTATCACCTTTATAACTCTTAGGTATTATTTTTCAAACGATCTCTAGGAGTAAAAGACTTACCTTACTGTTTATTATGTGTCTGTGCATCATTAACCCAGCATATTTTAGTCCTTGGTTTTATTAAACCTCCCTAATGTGTCAACGCAAGATCCGAATTGCAGTTGCTATCAACTCCTGTTGCCATTTCATAGCAAGTAGTTACTATCTGACTGGACGTGAGTAGGTACTGGATTCCAAAATACAGTTTCAAAATCATAACATAATTAGTTGGCTATCTAAAGAAGAGGCCACAGGACCAGCGTTTAAATAAAACTACTTGTAATAAATATGAATAGTTTTAATATTATTCATAAATTTTCTAAAACTGGAATGTAACACTGCAGCACAAGGGTATTTTGTTACTGAGAATGTAGGCGCAGTATTTTTCATCTTCCTCGTTAATTTACTTACATCCGAAACTAATCACATAAGTTTATATACCAAACTCACAAAATTAAAAGCTCTGAAAATTCAAACCTCCGTGCAATTGCAACTGCCAAAAACTCACCAATGTGAGACCATTGTAACGTTTATAAATTAGTAGACTCCTGCTATTTTGTTAACACTCGATTAAAATGCCGCTTAAATAGTCCAGGACTATTACTAAATAATTATCTAAGGTGACTTTTATGACCGCATCTAATATGTTATGATAGTTTTAAAATCATAATTATATTTATTTATGAGTGTGATGATTCCGCCGCGCGGTATTACTCGTGTTTTGTTGAATTTGATTTTTAGCATTACAATATTCAAACACAAAATTAGGTTTTCCTTTTACTTATGCATTATTGTTTGATATACAGGGTGGCCCGTCTAAAACGATTTAGAAGTCACTTGCTAAGGACTCTTCGAAATAAATACCTACTCCCATGTATTTTCAGTCAAAGTTAGTAGTCAAGATAGTTCGTTTGGGTAAAAACTTAGCTCAAACATTACGTTCGTCAAAATTCTTTCAATTTTTTCTGTATTTTTTTTTTCTGTCTAGTGTTTTTCTGTTTCAAGTAACATATAACTGTGTGTATTTATAACTTTTAGTTATATAAAGGGAAATTTCGGTCAAGGCGGCTAATCCCAACGGAGGGCGATTAGCCAAGTACGCAGGAGATATCATGGTACACAGGCACCTGTGTTTGTCTGTGTTCCTTTACTCTCTTAGTCCGATGAGACGGCAATCCGTCAAGACCGGGGAGAGATCAGGCACAGTTCTAACGGGTTTTTCGTGCTATCCATAACCTGCCGCATATTTTGGTGGTTTCGGCCAACAGTCCATAAGATTTTTGTGAAACTACTAAGAAGTCTTTGTCACACTCCCTTTTTTAATTTTACGGAACTGAAAATCTGGAACGATCTTTTGAAACAAAAGATTTCCTAAGTTTTCTTCTAATAAATAATCGATAAACAATTACATGCATTTTTCTTTCTCATAAATCCTTAGCAGTTAAGAGGTGCCCGTTCACGAACATGACGCATGGATCACCTCCCTCCAGCTTAACCATTTTGAAGGAAAAATAATGATCCAACAGACGCGCCACCATCAACAAGATATTTGAGTGAGCATGACCTACTCTCAACTGCCATGCTATTTCAAGTATAATTATTATTCAGGAACAACCTCTCCTTGGTATAGAATCAAGCTATATCTCAGGAACGACTCAACCGATTTAAATGAAACAACTCAAGTGACACAAGAGCGGGAGATACCCTTGTCCATTGGGACCAAATCTAAGAGGTCCACTTTGGCTTTTTATAAAATACAAGCTGTGTGCCCGATGGTTTTCCCACCGGCAAAAATTACTAACTGCCATACAAACTTTCATCCCCTATTCCCATTTCCCTGTATAATTTTCAAAATTCCTTCCTTATTGCTCACTCTTGTGCACATGTTTGTAACCCCAGCGGTTTAAACGGGGCGTTGAATGTCAGTGAATTAATGAATTTAAGATTTTAGGGTTTTGTACCCGAAGGGAGCCAAAAGCCTCCGCTGTCCATCCGGCCGTCTGTCCGTCTGTCTGTCAGCGGGCTATATCTTATGAACCGTAAAAGGTAGACAGTTGAAATTTTCACAGATTGTGTATTAACTATAACAACAAATAATAAAAATAAAATACCTACATAATATAAGAAACGTGTTTGTAACAAAAGTATTTTTTTTAAATGTAAGTAAAATGTAATGTTATACTTATGTTAAACGGTGGAATGGAACCCTTCGTGTTCTTGGACCCGATGGGTTTCCATCGGCAAAAAATGACAAACTTCTATAGAAAATTACATCCCTTATTTAAGGGATTCCCCCATAAGGGATGAATTTTCAAAAATCCATCCTTAGTGCTCACTTTCGTTAGTAAAGAAACTCTTGTGCAAAATTTCATGCTTTCAGACCTAGGGACTTACGCTTTGTGTTGTTTGGCAATTAATGAATGATTGAATTTAAGTATTTATTAAGTGAACAGTGAATGAATGAATGATTTTTACTGACTGGGAGAAAGAGCGACTGCACGCACGTACATAGAGATGTACCAATGTACACGTCGTAAGGCGTTTTAAAAGTCTGAATCCCCCATACTTCCATCGGATGTACAGCCTCATCACCGATGAGCGCGGTTTGACTGCAAGCGCGACTACTCAGTGGTCAGTCCCAGGTCAGACAAATTGTTATAGCGGTTTTCCATTAGGAATATCTCAGCAGCCCGGTTTTAAAAATTGGTGGTGTGTTGGTCCTGCGCTTGACCTTTCCCCGGTCGTGTTGAATTGCCGTTTCATCGGACTATAAAAAAATCAGTAAGTAAAGCACAAGCATACCAGCGTTTACGCACTCACTTGCTGCCGTGGCCGAAATTGGGATGGGAGGATATAAGATTTTATTTATGCAGTAAAAAGAGTACTAAACTCTCTGTCCGGGATGTTGAAATCCACCCGGATCCATTAAAAACTGCCCAAAGAGTACATCAAGACTTTCCCGTATGACCGATCCATTGAAGAGTTCCACATTGGTGCCGATTCTCTTGTACACCGAAATAAACTAAACTATCAATAAAATTCCGTACTTTTGGCTATGAGCATCATATAGCTATTCTGCAAAAATAAAAAACAATTACAGAAATCGAATGGCGGGGGGAAACCTCGACGTGTTTTGGTATTCTGCTCTTTACGCGAAAAAATCTAAAAGATAAAAAAGATAAAAGATATTTTATTGTGCAAAAAAAAAATGTTATTATGCTAAAAATATATTATTGATAGCTTAGGCAAAAAGCAGTCGGAAAACGTTAGTTTTAGTTCATAAAATCATCATCATTCTCCTGCCCTTATCCCAATTTATTTGGTGTCGGCGCAACATGTCTTCTTCTTCCATACTTCTCTCTCTCCTCTCTTCTCTATGCTCCGGAACTGAGACCGCCGAAATCACAGAACATTATATTCTGTTTAAAATAGCAAACTTAATTCTAAAATTCAATTCAAAGGTTTGAGCTTTTTTAATCTGCTTCATAACACCATTAAAATATAGTAGTCACCATGTTATAACGTCATAATTGTCTATGTAAACTTAGAAGTGTCAACTATTAGCGTAGTTTCTTGTATCAGCATTTGTTTACACAGCCAACTAACGTCATGACCACAGAACAATATGGCGTCCACTGCGTTTTCGTTTACGCGCGAAATTTGAAAATGCAAAATTGAAATGCATTTTTACGATTGAATAAAAAAATTGTGAATTTTTTAGTGATTCATTAGCACTATAGAATCTAATTAAGATACTTTTCAAAAATGGCTGTAATACCGTATTGATAAATTAAGTACTTTTGCCTATGTTTACAGTACCTACTTATATTATTTTTTATGTTAATACCGTGAAAGTAACCTTCAGGGTTTCCATATTCGATTAGTTGTGGATTTTCTGAAATTCCGGGTTTTTTTTTTTTTAAATTAAGAATCCGCTTCCATAATTTATTCGCAAAAAATTTACTTTACGTGAATTTAGACGTTAGACGGTAGGTAATGCGTCAATCATAGTGATCGTGGCAAAACTATCCTCTAATGAACCCCATTAGACGTTATACCTACAGAAAACGTTATACCTGAATAAAGCCAATTAAGTGGGTAAATCAAGAAAGACAAATATAGAAAATGGATACATTTTCGTCTACATTTATCACCATTATGACAGTACAGAAACAATACATAGGTAAGTAAACTTTATTCGAAAAGTTACATTTTTGTACACACCAGTTATCTCAGTTATCACACTGCCAGCAAAATGAAGTTACTTATCTGAAAAACAGGGAAAGCATTAAAATGTATATAAGTTACTAATGGTATAATATTTCATAACCGTCCTTCTATAATCTATATAATCGAGTCCATTTTTAGGGTACTTCAAAAGGAAAAAACTGAACCCATATGGGATCACTTCGTTGCTCGTCTGTCTGACTGTCTGTCAAGACCCTTTTTCTCAGGAACGGGTGGAGGTATCAAGTTGAAATGAATATCAAATACGTAGGCCTAGTCCCTTGGAGCTCTAAACGCAATAAAAAATACATCCATTTATATGACATACTTTGATACTCGCAAATAAATCAAAATCAAAAAAGGGGTACTTCCCGTTGACCTAGAAACATGAAATTTGGCAAGAAGCAACGTCCCACAGTACAAGTAAAGGAAAAAGTTCGTTTTTTTTAACTACAAAGTTGAAATATTGTTCTTGGGATAAATTCATTCCAACTTCGGAACCCTTCATTGTGCGTGGTCCGACACGTACGACACCGGCTTTTTTTATTTAAACTGCTTTTATACGACACATTATCACCCCTATCATCGCGCCTGGTTTCGAGGCGCCTGTGACAGAGGTTTACCTATAGTAAACCTACAATTCGCCTGTTATGTTTAAATCCCATGTTATCCCCTCGCCTGCCTATTTCCATCAACGAGTAGCGTTTGCAAACACTAGACCAACGAGGCAACGACTCCATTTAAAAAAAAACTATCACTTACTTTTTTACGATCTCAATCCAAACATATTTTTCATTTCGGCTTCGGTGTAATCAGCGAATTTGTTGATTCCGAAAGTAGTCATAGGGCTCTCGTAGTTCTGCCTGTTGATTTTTGCCAAAGCCACGACAAAGGCCTGGAAATGAACATATTTGTCGGCGATATCCTTGTAATGCCTGTTGTAGTCCTTTATGAACTGCTCGAACAAAGCTGGGGCATCTTTCAAGTCGTAATACACTTTTCCGTCAGAAAGCGCTGCTGTCACCATTGTGACTACGACAACTACAAGTATTAATACTACAGTGACGGAACGCATCTTGAATAGGAAACCTGTTTCTTTGCTAGCACAGCTGCTATTTGTTGACACTTGATTAAAATTTCGCTTATAAAGGCTTGTCCGGGCTTCTCGCTCATTATGATCAAGACTATGACTAAATAATTATCTAAGGTAACGTTTATGACCACAACAAATCTGAGTAGTGTCGGGTGATCGTATTATAATAATAATATTTATGGGTGTGAAGAATCTTATGGCGCGCGTAGCCGCCCGTGCATTGCCACTTTTATTTTCTTTAAATATTATAATGGATGTAGCTACTATCAGCATAATAATCGCAGAGCCTACATCCCACAAGTCAAGGCATTATGTTTTCCTTATCTTTCTTGGCTTTCACAAGGTTCACGTCATAAGGGACTGTTAGATCTATACTTTTAAACTTATTAATACCAACAATATAAAATTGTGAATCGTTTAATATTCATAGGTACTTAACCAATTCCAATATGTTTTTCCTTCAGGAAGATCCAATACAACAACTCTGATATAAAATTAACTCAAAAGTAATAATTACTTCAACAGGCAGCTCTATGTTTACCGATATTGTTATCCATCCAAGTTCTTGAAACTATTATTCGAATAATTATTGCCACTTCACTGCATAATTTCATGTGTTTTATTCGTGTTATGAAAATCCCTTTACTGTGTTTAAATTTTTCTATAAGACACTGTTCCTGGTCCTATAATCATCTTGATATTCGGAGCTGAAATTAAAGTAATGCATATTACAAAGATAGAAACGGGAAAAAAGAGTTACAAATTGTCTTGCCGTTGGGTAATTGAAGTAACGATATTCACGACACTTGCCCACTGCATGTTGAGCCTTTCAGAATGTTAATGTGATGTTCGTCTTTCCTTGACTATTTTCTCACCGTCGTAAGTCAGTGTTGTACATTTTAACAATTGGATGTTTCAAATGTTTGAAAACGTGTCCACCACGTCTATCATTAATACAAAATATTGAATGGAATCAAATGGAAGCCTCTTCCCACAATTTGCACTATATATCAATTCTTACACCAAACTCAATTCTAATCCTACCGAGGATCTACTTACGTTTGATCATCTTGTATTGCCTCCAGTTCTCCTGATTTCATGTCAGCGTATTCATCCATATAAATCTTCGAGATACCTTTATTTAGCCTGTTGTATTCGTTTATGGATTCCAAATTGCTCTTGAAAACTTCATAGTGCGTCAACAAATCGGTGACATCTGTATAAACTTTATTGTAGTCCATCACAAACATCCTGAAGATCTCTGGAGCTTTATTCAAATCATAATATTCAGTATCAAGTCCCCATACACTTGTGACTATACTGAGTAAAACAATCACTTGAATTGTAAGTATTTGCATGTTTTTTTTTCTAAACTCGTTTAACGTAACTAAACTAAATAAATAAAGACTTTTTCTAAAATCGAATGCGTACCTATATAAAGTGTAAATGTAGAAAAATGATTTACTGCTTGTGTAATAGGCTTGTTTGTGAATGCTAATTTGGCATAACAAGGTATAACGTATAAATTGTATGTACGCACTTAGAACTTACAATCCAGTCTCGCAGTTTGAAGGGAGTAAACTAACATTTTTTATCGTTTATTTACCAATAAATGAAACGAGAAAATTAATACATATTATTTCTTAGATAGTACGACTTTTTTTAGCAATGTGAGCCTCGCTGTTTGGAACTTTCCGATCTTCTTTTTAATCTTATTTTTGTGAGTACGCAGCTCGTCTTTACTCCTGGTTTGTCTGTTTTACTCGTACCATTCCATGGATATTGTAAAAAAACACTTTAGGCATCAATTATACCATGAAGCTTGGCTGTTCCATCCTATTGCACTGCATACGGTCTAACTGAATCTTTCAAAGCAGGGTTCATATAACTGGAGTTGGTAACAAAAAATATTTGGAGTCATGGTTATAAAGTGGACCCGACAGCTGCCTTGTGGCACCCCAAAATGTTAATGACTAAACATGTAACACAATTTTGTAGGATCCTATTTATTGCGATGTTCACGTATTATTACATTATAATTTAGTATATATTTATGTATTTATTATAGGGATATTTATTTTAGAAGTATTTATGTAAGTATATTTTCATAATGTAGGTATGTTTATTAATAAATTAGTGAATTGTTTTTTTCTATTCTACTGTTACACACGCTGTCTACATCTCTTTTTTGTACTTTCCTATCGCAGGTATGCTGGAAGAGATTTCTTTAGAAATAAGCATTGCCTTTGTACGTATTTTTCTGTTCCTTTCTTCTTGTCTGTTTGTATGTGTGTGCATAAATGGTTAAATAAAATAAATAATAAATACGGTGCAAGATTTGTATACGTTTTTTGCTTTAACTGACATTTTCTTACTTTCTTAAATTATATTTAAGTATTCTTATTTTTATGATGCTGCAACAAATCTTGGCTTGTCATGATTTATTTGCTCCGTTTTGAAGCCAAGGATACCAAGGCATGTAGCACTACTTAATGTTAACGCATTGCTTGGATATGTTACTATCCTTATAACCCTTGGAGGTTATATTTTTCAAATGATCCCTAGGAGTAAACGACTGCCTAGCCTAAACGATTGCCTGGTCCTGCACCTTACGTATTCTGTTTATTATGCGTATGTGCATCATCAGCATATTTCATAGGTTTTATGAAACCTCCCTAATATCCATTTGATGGCAAGGAGTTGCTACTTGACACTAAAGCACTGAGGGATTCCAAAATTCAGATTCCTAAATAAAAGTTTGTTTGTATTCTATACGAATAGTTTTAATATTATTCATACATTTTCTAAAACTGGAATGTAACACTGCTGCACAAGGGTATTTTGTAACTGAGAATGTAGGCGCTGTATTTTTCGTTCATCTTCCTCGTTAATTTACTTACATCCGAAACGAATAATATAAATTTATATTCCGTACAGATACATTATGTTTTGTGACTTATACAATCAAGTCAATGATTGCCTTTCCTGGAAAATATTTTCTAGAAGACTTAAACTCCCGCTGAAAACAAAATTTACTTGGAGTTCAATAATAATCAGATTTTATAGGATGACATGCATATAAAACGATAAATATACTGTTTAAGATTTTTTTTTAAGTTTGTTTCTAAAGGTAAAAATGTTTCTGGAAAAAAATACATAACAAGCACGATTGAGACATTTTTATAATATTATATACGTGATAATAGGCTTTTCCATCAAGAATTTTTCAATAGCAGCCCGGTGTATGGATTTGTGCCCAGTTGATGGCAATAGGCTCGCCCCTTTTAAATGGAACTTAAACATTACTGCTGAAATGTGGGTACACCTCTGCCTAACCCCTCGGGGATTACAGACGTGATTTTATGTTATCTTACATACTTACATAAACTCACGCCTTTTTCCCATGGGGGTAGGCAGAAACTATACAACGCCACCTGCTACGATCCTTACATACTCCTTTTTATATATTATATTTAGACCTTTTTTACTTGTCTTCCTTTTGTAATAGTTTATGGAGCAGGTAAGGTACTTACTGTTTTCGTTGAAATAAGTTCTATCTTTTCCTCATCAGTGTAATCAGAATATTCGTTTATATTAGTAGATGCAGAAGTGATGCTGTTGTATGTATTTATTTTAATTAACTGATTTTTAAACGATACAAAATGGGTAAGGAGGTCTTGGAGATCTTTATAAGTTTTGTTAAAATTCTTGACATATTTCACAAATAGTCCAGGAGCACGGTCCACATCATACACTGGGCCTAGGCCATACAAACAACCAACTAATAATAAAATGTTTAATAATATTTCAACTTCCATATTAAAATTATTCCGTTTAGCGTATCCATCTAAACAAGTCACAAATGTCAAGACAAAGTAAACTAGGTAAACCACAAGGAATTGATTTTCTATCCTAAATGATTGAATAAACAAATTGATTATACAACAATTTGATAAGGTTCTTGAAATATTTTGTGTTAACAAAAATATTATTGATAAAAACAATTTATAAGTAGTTGGTAGATATGTGGGGGAGGAGCTCGTGGCTAAGTAATAACAGCCGCACGGGTCGATCCATCAGGTTAAGCTACGCTTGCCGGGGTTGGTCCGTGGATGGGCAACCATCATTACATACCGAGACTCCTCCGTGCCTCGGAAAGCATGTTAAGCCGTTGGTCCCGGCTGTCATTCGTGGAATTTTGACAGTCTTTAAGATTTGTCATAAGCTCGAAAGTCTGACAACCAGTCTTACCAAAGAATATCGTATTACCCAGTTACTGGGTTGTGAAAGTCACATAGACAGTCGCTCCATGTAAAATACTAGTATTAAGCTGCATCCGGTTAGACTGGAAGCCGATCCCAACATAGTTGGGAAAATGTTAGGCAGATTGATTGGTTGGTGTGGTGTCACCGCTACATTGGAACATGTATGTAGGTGTGTGCCAAAAGATAAAGGAAAAAAATAGTATAGGCAAGAAATTTTATTTTACTTATTAAAACATTTTTTTTTAATTGTAATTTAAAGAATAGACATTGTACTTTGACTGTGGATAAAATTAGGTTTCATCCTTATCTTCAATGAGCGTCACGGACGAAGTGATTGATGATTGTAGAAGGTTATTTAACGGCAACCTTACCAGTCCTGAAAGAAAATATTTTTTTAAATAGGGTTTTTTTTTTAAAGTTACTAAGAACACAATACACGGGCTAAATATACCTATTTTTAACAGACTTCTTAAAAAAGGTTATATTTTTTATGTATGTTCATCGATATTTTCGAAAAAAATCCGGAGACGCTTTTTATTTTTATATAGAACTGTATCTTTTTAGTTAATTTTCAAAAAATTCTACTTATACGTATAATTCTATTATATTACGGGTGCTTGTGAGGCTACCGAGCTTGCCAGTGAACAAAGACCCTGCCATCCCCTTCGAAGCTAACCTGTCTGAGTCGGGTACCCCAAGTTCTGCCGACACATCTCGACTTAGTAAAAGGCAATAAGAACTTAGGATGCAAGACCGAGCGAAGCGAGCTCGGAACTTGGGCACTCCGAGCCGCACAGGTTAGGTTCGAAGGGGAGGTCTAGTGAGCGAGCGGAGCAAGCGAACAAAGACCCCCCCATCCCCTTCGTGGTTATCGAGGTGGCGTTTCAAAACTTTAGCCAAAGTCGGTAGATAGAAAGATACTTACGGACGGAGTCCAACCAAATTTTTCCTTTCTTCAGGCGTATAGTCTGTGAAATTATTAAGACCGAATGTCGCAGTCTTGCTATCTTGATTCGATTTGTTTATGATCACCAACGACTTTTTAAACGCTTCATAATGGACAAGCAGACTCAAATCATCTGTATATGTTTTATTGTAATCTTTCTTATATTGCACATACAATTTGGGTGCGTCCTCTACATCGTACACTATCTTTTCTGCACCGTACACGCAGGCTAAGAAAGCGAATAAAATACCAAAATAGATAATACCGGCTTTCATGGTTATATAAAGTTCTTCAGCAAAACTGTCCTCAATAACTTAAAAATGTTGACATTTATAGTGTTGGGTACCATGTTGATATGAAATTGATTTTGTCGGGTACCCTATTAAATTCTATTGAATAACGAGGTGCTATGCTTATTGCTTGTTAAATCTTTTTACAATAAATAATTATGGAAACGAATTGCCTTTTTTTGCACGCCTTCGATACATTTATTTATGTAATGATACCGTTTTGTATCCCAATATCAACTGTCAAACTGTCGACCGTATTTTTCTCAAAATTGCTGGTTCAGATTTTGATGTCCTTTCCAACAAGGGTTAAGATAAGGTCACTACAAAAATATCAAAACTGTATTACACCTGGTCTTCTTTCCTTAAAAAGGATACGCGCTCCTGGACTCCATGCCCCGAGCGATTCGATACCAAACGGCTCTAAACTGTGATAACCCTTAAGAATTAGGAATTAAGTATGTTTTATATAATTTAATTAGGTATTTATTAGATGAGTAAAGTAGATCTTTTTAATCGAAAAAGTTGCAAGTTGTCTCATTGGCGAAACAACCATTGATTTTTTCATTGTTTAATTGGTATTTTTTTATTGTTTAACTGGTGAAATGTGTGTGTACCTACTATAGATGCACCTCTGCCTAACCCTTCGGGGAATACAGGCGTGATGTATGTGTTGTTTCATTGAAATAGTTGGTTAATAAATTCGCAAGATTAGTTCTATATCTAAGGTTTTACCCAAGAACCGAAAGCAATAACTTCGAACCTTTTACTATAAAATTAATAATTATAATTTATATATACAATACCCGCAGGGCAGCATGTGGCGAGCTGTTGGGCAGTAGCGACCCCACGGACCCTATCTCCCGGGAGAAGTCTTGGTCCTCACCTCTGGCTTGCCTTTATTGGCCGACTGGAGTGAAAACTGACGAGGAACAGAGCTCCCACCTCATTCTTGCCTTACTGGCCGGCTTGAGTGGAGAATCGTAAGAGCAAACGTGCTCGGAGGAAGGAATTATTCCAGTAAGATGCTGGTAGGGATCTTGACCGTACTTCCGGGATTGTCCTGATAGCCGTGGAATACCGCTCCACTCCTCAAGCACCTCAGAAAGTGTTGCCCCCTTGTCGCTACGACACTTTGTGCTAGCGACCGTTTTCGGGGGCCCATTATTGAGTGTGCAAGTCACCCCCTGCCATTTTATCTGTGTATTTATATAAAACATTGGTCAGGCAGGGGCTATAGTATTTCCATAGTTCGAGATAACCAGTTCACTTAGCCACCCAAATCCATAATCCAATGTCTTTGTTTCCACATCCTGCAATAGTCCTACACCAACCGGCGGTTGTCCTTGGCTGCACTTGCATAGTGCGAACAGGGATAATCGTCGGTTGATGCCTCATTTCAATAAAACGTCTAACGGGCCTCTGCGAGTTGGCTTTGGCCCCTCGTACGCCTTCCAAAGGACCGGGACCCCAAGGTCCCGAGATATATAAAAATATATATATATATATATATATTAGTTTTATTATAGTATTATTAATTTTATATTATATGCATTGAACTTGCCTGGGAAATAGCATGAGCGTCGCTGAATAAAAACAATTCCGAGTGGTCATTGCTGTTTACATCGTTTGCATTTTTGGGCATGATGGACTGTACATACACGTAACGCTTTTTAGTTATGAATTATTCTTCTCTTGAATTGTTAGCCATACGAGATTGGCTGGTAGGCTGGTGCCATAGCCTCCAAACATTGCGGAGATTATGTAAACCTTACCAAAAAAAAAAACGACTTAGGATCGTAGGTTTAAATGCCTTTGATGGGATAAGTCAGCGTATTCCTGTACCCGACTTGCTGACAACTAGCTGTTTTGTACAGTCAGATAAAAAACTTCCAAAGATACCTTTATTGTAGAAATAAGTCCTCAAACCCAGCCTGTAGTTATAAAAAAACAGTTTTTAAATATTTTTTATGTGTGTAGATAAACCAAGATTTTTAAGATGTTGATTTTTAGGTATACCAAATATACGTCTTGAATGTTTTTTTTTTTTTTCTAAAATAAAATTGTTAAAATACAGTATAAACCTTAGAAATAATGTAGATATTACAAAGTATGATGCTTGTTCTAGGATAAATCTGTATCTCAGGCGGCATGAGTTCTTACAATTACTATTAGGACAATTGATTTCTTAACAATATTTAACATAAGTTTTATGAATAGTGACATAGTCACAGTATATATGTACCTATAGTATATTGTATTATAATCACAGTCACAGTCATAATATGTAATACTTAATAATATAATCGAATGTTGTGACTTACAGTAATATGCTCATATTATATTTTAAAACTTTTTTATCTGACTGGACACCATCAAATTATTGAAGCTGTTTAAGCTTCAATAATTTGATGGTGTCCGAATGTCAATGAAGAAATATTGAAACTAAAATGTGTCAATTCGGACACTGTCTGTGTGTCCGAATATATTGTGTCTGAGTCGTCAGCAAGTCGTGTACCCAGTATTTTCTAGGTAAAAGAAACAACTATTAGTACCTATGTACAGAGTTCTTTAATGTTTTAAAACAAATCGCCTAAAACTATTTACTTTTATAAAAATCTATAATTAAAATGCTAAATCTAAATTGTAAATTCAATCACAGTTTGCACATTTTTACAACATTTTTAATACTAAATACGATAAAGTCATCTAAAGAACTAAAACCCAACTACGGCAAAAAAGTCAACTGAAAAGGTTGAAATATCATCTCAGACAGATAAATTAAAAATCCGGAATCACACGTGTTAGGGGATAAATCGAATAGATTACGTATGACTCCGGATTTTTAATTTGTCTGTCTGAGATGATTTGTTTATACCTTTTTAGTTGACTTTTTTGCCGTAGTTGGGTATTAGTTTTTATACTTAAATTATTTTGGGGTTATAGCATATATATATTTGAAATGTGCTAATTAAGAGCCCTTTCATTTGATACCCAACATGGCACTACTAAAAAAAACTATTTTTTAGTTCATGACTTGTTGTCCTCTAGAGGGCGCCATATTCAATTTAATGTGACGTCACATGGCCTATAACTAGCGGACTACCCATACGCTTCCAACGAAACCTATTTGTCAAATTATGATGAGTAGTTTAGAAGTTATGAGGGAACATACATACATACATACCGGTCAAAATCATGGGTACTTAGTCTGAACGGCCCAAATCGAATGGCACGCGGGCCATTCGACCGTAAACAAAAATTGTCTACGTTCGAATGGCCCGGTGGTCAAATGAATTTAAAAATAATTCAAAAGTACAGTCGCAAACATTCTATTAATCACATAGTTTATGAATTTTAACTAAATAAATATTTAATTATTTGAAATCGTCTAAATAAACGGAATACATCTTCATAACCGGTCGGCACGATTTCAGGTAGCTAGATAAACAATGACCCTTCTTGTCATCCAATCACAAGTAGGATGCTTATCTGTGACGTCAGAGGACTATGGAGAAGTATGTTTAATAGTATGCAACTTAGTAACACCACTGTTAATTTTGCAATTGTCCATTAATGTTGTGCATTGAACTTTTACTTTCGAGAGTTTTGTGTTTTGTTTACTGTTGGATCCTGGTAAGTTTTTTTTTATATATTATAAAGCCAATTGCATATACTGCAATATTTTTCTCAAAATGTTTCTTCAGAAAGATATGGTAGCTTAGTCTTTAGCCCGAATATTGATGTTGTTTACATACGAGTTGAAAGAGATGTAAGTACTTATATTAAATTCGATCATATTATGTTCTTGGACCCAAAAAGATAGAATACATATGAAACGCCTTTAACTGAAGAAACATTTTGAGAAAAATATTGCAGTATATGCCAATTGGCTTTATAATATATAAAAAAAAACTTACCAGGATCCAACAGTAAACAAAACACAAAACTCTCGAAAGTAAAAGTTCAATGCACAACATTAATGGACAATTGCAAAATTAACAGTGGTGTTACTAAGTTGCATACTATCAAACATATTTCTCCATAGTCCTCTGACGTCACAGATAAGCATCCTACTTGTGATTGGATGACAAGAAGGGTCATTGTTTATCTAGCTACCTGAAATCGTGCCGACCGGTTATGAAGATGTATTCCGTTTATTTAGACGATTTCAAATAATTAAATATTTATTTAGTTAAAATTCATAAACTATGTGATTAATAGAATGTTTGCGACTGTACTTTTGAATTATTTTTAAATTCATTTGACCACCGGGCCATTCGAACGTAGACAATTTTTGTTTACGGTCGAATGGCCCGCGTGCCATTCGATTTGGGCCGTTCAGACTAAGTACCCAAAATCATAACCCTCCTTTTTGCTTCGCCGTATTCGGGTAAATATATTTGCTATTCTCGTCTTAAGTTTTTATAAGTAAATATTACAAGATTATAATAAGTTAATAAAAATATAACAATCAGATCTTCAGAGTTTTAACAAAGCGATAATTTGGTGAACATTTACTTAAATTGCAAAGTATCAATCGTAAGTAGTTAAATTTTTTAATAGATCATACTTAGATCGACCACGCATTTATATAAAAAACAATATACCAACGAATTTCCCAAATTAATTCAACATAATGCTTTAAAATTCACTGAAAATAATAAACTGTAACTAGTTGAGGAAGTCTAGTTTTTATTATATTCTAAAGATGTTTCTTAGATTTCTAAGAACAATTTAATAATATGGCGAGAATCCAGCTAATATCATATATACGATATTAGCTGAATACGTACCAGCAATCTTTATACAATGGAAAAAAAAAACATGAATATCACCGTTTTGCTTAATATTTTACTCCCGTCAACACACAAATCGCTTTATCGTGAGTTCATGACCGCATTGAATGCCGGTCTTTTTTGTAATTTTGATCGCATGCGATGTACAATATGAAAAAATCCTTAGTAATAAACATTAAAAACTAAAAAGCCGTGTCATTACTAGTAGCCTGCGCTTCCTCCGTACCTGCAACAATAATGGCAAATTGAAAATTGAACGTCGCACTATATTGCGGGACGCAATCGAAATAATTTGTCCGCCAAACGAATTATTGTGATTGCATATTAAACCACCGATTGGCGTGATTCCAATAATGTTTAATAAACCATACTGTACTATCAATACGTCACGTGCAACTGCCAAGTAATGAGGAATGTTTATTGGGCTTTAAAAAGTTTCATGTTATGACCTGCGAGTGTCACTGTTTTGTGACATTTTTACCGATTATTTTTATACTTTTGTAGATACTTGTCACGCAGTGGGAGCCAGAAGACGGACGTCGTCACCGAGGGAGGACGCGCTAGCGTCATGGCTTAGATACGTTTATGGTAGGTTGACCGGAGAAGGTAACACACAGGGAAGAGTGGAAAGCTGATAGGAGTGGGACAACACAGTTTAAAAAAAACAGATACTTTTACAGTAATGGTCCCAGCGAATAGAATACCTATCTAAATTGGACCGTGTTATGCAGAAAGCAGCCATGTCGGGAAAAGTACAAACAGAGTTATAAGCATTTTTCTGTCGATGGTTGCACTTCGGTTGTATACTAATTTTCTGATTATTTTTTATTTGAGACATATTGGTATAACTATTGTAATTTATTGTATCCTATCCGGAATTACGAAACGTGGGTATTAATATTAATAATTGCGATTTTAGACGTGGCTGTTTTATACAAAATAGCATATTTTGTAGAAATCACAATAAAGCATAAACCTGCCATGTAAGTTGGCTGTGTTTTAAAATGTGATCTGTAACTATTAAAAAAATAAAAAACAGCCAAGAAAGTATTAAGTGTAGCAGCTATTGACTAAAATGTTTACTACGTTCACTAAAATAATCAGACTGTTGTATAAGGTATTCATATTATTTTTTACTATAAGTAGGTACACTTCCTTTAGGTATTATAAAAAATAAAAATAAATGGATTTGAGTAAAAACGTGGCAATAGAATATTTGAAGTATTCATTGGGTAAGCAACTATGGCCTGGCAGCAAATACTTAAATGTAATAGATTCTAGGTTTGGTTTCATCTCGAGCAAAGCTTTCATCAGGAGAGTAATTGTTATATTCCGGTTTTGACCGCCACTAGAATCTGACCATCAGCACTCTCCTGCCCTTATTCCAATAAATTTGGGGTCGGCGCAACATGTCTTTTTCTTCCATACTTCTCTATTAGTCGTCATCTCGGTAGTCACCCCCATTCTAGCCATATCATCTTTCACACAGTCCATCCATCGTTTCTTTGGTTTTCCCCTAGTCTTATATAGCCATGGACATTCATACTAAAAACTTTCCTCACGATATTTTCCTCGTTCCGATCACATGCCCATACCATGCCAACCGATTTCCGCACAACTTTTCAGTCACCGGTGCCACTTTCAGACTTCCTCTTATGTACCTACTCATTTCTTATTCTATCCATTCGTGTAACACCACACATCTCTCTTAGAATTCTCATCTCAGCTGCATGCAATTGCCTTTCATTCATCCCTTTTGTGGCCTAACATTCTGATCCATACAGGACAGCAGGTCTAACCATTGTTTTATATATCATCCTCTTAGGTTTAAGGGAAATGCGGGAGTCGCAGATTGTTCCCGTGACTTGCCGCCATTTCATCCATCCAGTGTTAATTCTGTGCTTAACCGTCCGATCTTCTTCACCATCGCTTTGCACGAGCGAACCGAGGTACTGAAAGTCGGAGCAGATTGGGAGAAGCGCGTCATCAAGCGCTATGGCTCCGGAACTGGAGAGACCGCCGAAATCACAGAACATATATTCTGTTTTGGTTCTGCTGATTTTCAAGCCAACAGTCTCCAACTTCTGTTGCCATTTCTCCAATCTGCTCCCGATCTCAGGTCCATCTTCACCGCCTAGGTCTAATGTCATCGCTAACAGCATGCACCAGGGTGCCTCTTCCTGTATGTCCGACGTCAGAGCGTCCATTATCTGAAGTGTCCACAAGAATCTGACCAAAGAATTAAATATTTTATAGTATCGGAGACGATGTGTGTCGATGTGTTTTAAAAGTGAAGATCGCACTTCCTGTGCGCCACGTCCAGCCTGTCCCTCGATCCATGTATAACAGTAGCTTTGGTTTCTAGCAGTAAACAATATACAATGAAATAGGTTTAACCCGCGTAAGTATACAAAATCACATTACACAGTGAGTAAACAAGTAGAGGTTGGTGGGAAAGGATATACTTAGGTAAGTACTTTTTATCTGGGTATCTAGGTAAGTACCGAGTTTAGGTATGTATACCTATGCAAGCGCAAACGCGGGTTGAGAAATATTCAAATTTTAGTTAGGTGTAATAAAATGTTTAATTAGATAACAAAACAAAAAGTTGTACCTATTTATTATTATTGGCAAAAACGGCTTGGATGGTGTTGAATAAAGCCAACTGCGATTAACAACAAATAAATAATTTACAGTAAACAGCCATCATAGAGTGGCTGCCTCTTACGTAACTCGAACACCGATACCTCCTAACATTTTGAAATTTGTAAAAAACGGCCATATAGTTTGGCTGACTTCTGCAAAATAGGTATTTTAATTTTTGTCAACATTGGCTGCATTTTACATGAAGATGACTGCTTTTTACAATGAACATTTGTTGAGATGGCTGCATTTGACGGCTCATATCTCCGTGATTAATAGAGATATCGACATGGCTGTATTTGCAAAAAATCGGGTATGTCGAAATTAGTATGGCTGTGTTTATAACTCATTTTTGGAAAAAGTGCCATATGGCTGCTTTCTGCATAACACGGTCCAATTATATTAATATCATTGAAAGCAAAGATGATAAGATATCATGAAGGATAATTTTTGCCAAAGAAAATATATCATTGATTTTACACACCGTGACAGTACCAATGAAAAGTAATAAATACGAATAACAAGAAATATTATGTCATGCTCCCCAGTATTATTCGGTACCTACTTATAAATGGAAAAACAAGTAATAGGGTTGCTATTACCTGTTTTTCCATTTATACGTTTAAAATACGGTCGTACCCAATATGTACTCTAATAATGTAAATAATTGTAAAAACATTATGCAATAATAATTACACCTAACTATTGGTACAAACGGCTACATATCAAGCTATACATTTCCAGTATAAGCTCACCTCTCATACAGGAAATGTATAGCTTGATATTTGCTATTAGCCGTGTGTACATTATATTTGTAATTAAAAACTATAATTATTTCCCTTATGGCTGTTATCACTCACACAAGGATTGAAAAATATGTAAGTACTGCAATATCATCATGATGGAGATTTCTTGGTTCGTCTCATTTTTTTTATTTTCTAAAATCTTTATATAAATTTTCTTATTTTATTAATTTTCAATTTTAATGTACCTACCAATTGTTATGCGTAATTATTATTTCATAGTGTTTTCACAATCGTTTACAATGCCTAGGTTTTTATGTGTACAAAGCTTACACTTTATTTCAGACAGAATTTCAATGCCGGTCCAGAATCATATACTGAATCCATGGTAACAGGTTTGTTGATGTCCCTGCCACCCTATATTATACTTAGTTAACATTTCACACAGTCTTTAATTAAAGCAATTTCATAACACAGCGCTTTCATTTTATGTTCCACACATTAATATTTCGAAATGCTACGTTTCATTTGTTAGATGAAACTCATGCGTTACTGATTAATAGTGGAAGTTCTATTGAAATGCTAAACTATTTTAGTATTTTAAACGGTTCATTGGATAAATCTAGGTTTTAGAATCAATAATTACGTTTGTGTTTCTATAAAACATTTATGTAGGTATGTACAAAAGAGAGTTTCTTACATTTGAAGATAACACAAACATAACACCGCGCCTCTATTCCCTGAAGAGTTAGGCAGAGGTGTACCTATAGTGCACCCACATTTCGCCAGTAATGTTTAAGTCCCATATAATAGGGGGCGAGCCTAATGCCATCAACCAGGCACAAATCCAGACTCCGGGCTGCTATTGAGTAATTCCAGATGGATAAACCCAGTAACAGCTTTCTCGACCCGG
Source organism: Eupsilia transversa (assembly GCA_914767815.1). Taxonomy (NCBI): domain Eukaryota; kingdom Metazoa; phylum Arthropoda; class Insecta; order Lepidoptera; family Noctuidae; genus Eupsilia; species Eupsilia transversa. The sequence continues at coordinate 10,199,167 of OU611880.1, forward strand.
GAATTGAACCCAGGATCATCATACTCAGCAGTCGCGCTTGCAACCACTATTGACCAATGAGGCAGTCAACATTTAAAGATGATTATCTAAAAGCCCAAAAGTTACTAAGTAATTCATAAAGTTACCGCAAAACTGTTCTGTTAGAAAAGGGAAAACTCTGTGAAGCAAAAACATTAAAGTTACCTGAGTATTTAAATCATATTATAAGATTAATTACAAGATGATACATTAAAGCAGGAGTCACCAAATGGCGGACCGCGGCCTAAATCCGGACTGCCGACCTTTTTTGTGCTTATTTGTTTGTGCGTATTGATATTTTTAATCTTGGTTTCTAGTAATCGTCTACCAAACGAACCGCGACAGTCATATTATTTTTTTAAACGGACCCCTAATTAAACTTATTTGTGATCCCTGCATTGTTTTGTATCGAGGGTATCTGGAATGACTCAATAGCTTGTGTTTTTCTACCTACAATGTATCAGTAGCAGCCAGAAGTCTGAATGTGTGCCCGGTTAATGGCAATAGGCTCGCCCCCTAATACATTATATTGGACTTAAACATAACTGGCGAAATGTTGGTGTGTGTTGGCACCTACATCTCTGCTCAGCTCTTCGGGAAAACAAGGCGTGATTTTATGTTATGTAGTTAACTAACGGGCAAATACTTATAACTAGGTATCTTAGTGAAAATAATTATAACGTTAAGTAACTATAGTTTTACGTTATAACTCACTATACTGGTAACTAGTAGAAATCTTTATAACTAGTATCACTTACCTCTGAGGAAAGATTTCAGCTGGGTGCTGTCACAGAAGATTGGCTCAATCACAACGCCACTGAGTTGATCTTTGACCGACTGCCGCGTGTTGCACCATATCACACGACCCGTCCGAGACCAGTCCAGTACTAACATTTTCATACTCTGGAACAAAACGTACAATGAAGTGAGTAAAATACGGGGTGTAAAAAGACCCATCACGAAGCCGTCATCTTCGCATTTTGTACATCTAACTAAGTAACTTTCTGCAAAAACTTTTATTTTTGGTTTGAAAGTTCATAGTTTACGATAGTGCGCAATGTACGAAAAACATTTTGCGGCAACGGTAGGTACAGAAATTGTGGGAGTATTTCAAGTTAAGTTACAACATTTAAAACTGATTTCCGTAAAAGAACATCCAAAAAAGTTGAAACTTTGACCTTCAATATTTCTGTAACCAGAAGGTTCCCAGTTAGGGTTCAGTACGAAAAAAATACATAATAACGGGCAGAACAAGGGACTCTCGGCGTCGTTAAGGGTTATATGAAAAAAAATGATAGAACGCAAAATCATTTACATTACGCAACACAAAACATACATTAAATTATTAGCCATAATATCTCAGCTAGCACACGCCAATTTACCAACCAAAAACATCGAGAACTATGCTCAAGCAGAAAACAAAACAAAAAGTAAACAGAACTTAATATCTAGTTAAAAAGCTCCAGGCATAAAGGGCGTGCCCGCTTACATATAGCTGTAACTTGAAGTTTTCAACTCGGGAGAGTAACTGTAGTAACCGCTAGAAAGTTTTATAAATAAAAAGTATTCTCAGATCACTGTCATTCTGTACCATCGCGATCATTCAACCTTTAAGGGGTGACCTATGTTCGACCGTAGGTTTATAAAAAAAATCTGATAACGACCCAAGACCAAAAATACGACACAATTCTTATAATTTTAGTGGTCTACGAATAAATTTATCTTTCTTTAAAAAATCTCAAATATTATTTTAACAAGCTCGCAAATTTTTCGTTTTATCCTTAAATAGTTAATGCAGGTAATCTTGTATTCTGTGTTCATAATCCAAGCTAATGGCTTACTGAATAAAATCCCTATGTAAACTAACGTTAAGAAAATATTAACATATAAAATGCAATAATGAGATTTTCCCAGGACTCGCTTATTATGATGAATATTTAATGGACCCTTCTATGATGGCATATTTTATAAAAAAACTTTATTAGTATTTTTCTGTAGTTGGAAATATATTGGATATTATGTTAAATAAGACGGTAACATAAAGGCAGGAAGATAATGTTGATTAATTATGGAAGCATTTCATCGCTCAATTTTATACTCTTTAGTAAGCACTTCTGTAGATTTAAATACTCTCTAAAATATATTATAGTAGGTACCTAGCTACCTTTTTCTCTATAGTACTTTCATCATCATTCTCTTGCCTATATCCCAATTTTTCTTCCTCTGTACTTCTCTATTAGTCGTCATCTCGGTATTCAACCTGTTTTTAACCACATTACCGTTCCATCCATCGACACAGTCCATCCATAGTTTCCTTGGTATTCCTCTAATCTTATAGCCATCCACATTCACACTTCAGACATTCACACTCATTCAGAGTTCTTCACGACATTTTCCTCTGAAACTTCCAAAAGTATAACTATTCTTATCAACCTCATAATACCAGAACACTAAATAACACTCCTCGTTTTGAGCAGTTTCCGATACTTTTAATCGAACCAGCGCACACCAGCGGAACAAGCATAATGACCAAATAAAACACCACCGACCAACAAGTAACATCCATAAAAGTTGTTATAACTTTGTACATAAAATTATGAAATTAAATTATGCACATACACAACGGATACAACAACGCCACGTACCTTTAGATAACATCGACTTCAGTCAGACGTAAAATTGAATGAAAACAAGCACTACGAAGCGTTCGCGTGAACAACGGGTTTAATATCCAAAAGATAAATAATTACATACGAATAGTTAACAATGAATATTAATTATATTCGTTGCAAGTTGTGCGCCTATTGCACGTTTTAACTCTCGCTGCGGTCACCACATCAACATTGCATGTGATTTGACGTTGCGGTTTGCGGTCAGTGGAATATTAAATTGATGCTAATTTTATACTCCCTAGTTTAGCTTTAAACTGTGTGTGTCTTACTGTGCGTACTGCTCTGTATCTTTTGTGATTCTATATGACCAAGTTTTTTAGGGACATTTCGCATAGGTACCTATACCAAAATAAGGCCCATCAATGGTTCATAATTCACCCTAATGTTGAAATAGGCCATATTAATGTGGATTCTTTGTTATGCTGGTGTTCGTGACAGCTACGTCATTGTACTTTTCTAGTGTGCGTTTATACAGGGTGGCCGGAAGGGAACTATCAAAAATAAAATTTAGTTCCCTCGTATCGTGAGGTATCCGAATCACCCCCATGTATGTTCCGCGATTTTTGATAGTTTTCGAGTTATTACTTTTTTTCAGAATTTCAATCAAAAGGTTTTAAACGAGTTTTAAGTAAATGTTTGAGTGTTGAATGAGGTTCGGGCATTAGACGCATTTTTTTTTCTAAGAGTTCACAGACTGATTATTTAGACATTTAAATCTTTGTGTAGATTATATATATAAGAACTGTAAGTGCTTACTACTTTAGAATACGTGCTCAGAAGCTGCTATGTAACCACACAATTAATAAAAGATCAGAGGGGCAATTCCCGTTTTTTTTAATAACGTTCGCATTCTGATCTCATTCCTTTTCCCTTTTTTTCATTCTTTTTCTCAACTTACCAACATTTTTGACAAGTTTGACAGATTGCGACTTGAATGTGAACGTTTTTTAAGTACGAGAATTGGACTTCAGTTTGGTTTCACAATGATGCGAACATAATCTGTGTACCTAACTCTTGCAGCACAATGTTAGTTGAAGAGCAAGTAAATAGTTTATAGAAAAAGGTGACTTCAAGTTTCTCAGAATACCACTTTGTGGATCAACTTTATAACATGAAAAAGTCCGTATTACCTGTTTACGAAAGTACGTGATACCGACCCTTTTTATTCCCTATTTTCTTTCACAAAGGGTACTGATAATTCCAATTTAGGTACACGAAAAACATTTTGTGTTTTCCTAGAACTTATGTTCGTATTTCCGATTGATTTTCTGATAAGTTCCTTTTGATTTACTGGAAATAAAGTAACAGCTACGTAGTCGTCTGTTTAAAATGAAGAAAAATAGCGCTTATTTTTGTTTACTACCATTTTTTGGAAAGTTTAATTCTCTGTGCCTTCGGAGTTAATTTTGAGAATATGGCAAGACACAATTTTCTTTTATTTTACAAACAATTGGTGTCTTGTTTTACAAACAAGATTTTATTTTTTGTAAAAGTTTTAATGGACTTTATGTTATACTTACTTGTTTTATTTTAGCTCGGTTTTAACTAAGATACCTACTAGAAGATACATGATTTCGCAAAGATTTCGTTCGACTTAAGTCTATACCGGAAAGGATAATTTCGTGATAACGCTCTGGAAAATAGAATATAGACCACCCGCTTGACCACCCACGATAGACATGTAATATCGTCAGCGAGCCTTGCAGGGTTGACATATTCTTTACCAAACAATTTTTATATGGCGTCGATCGGAATGGGTCTTATAAACATTTACCCTTTAGGGGTATGAGGAACAGGGTGTAAAGTTCACTCATACTCTATGGAAAAGGGAGGATCCTCCGACCAGACGGGTGTTGTGTCTGGCGGGCAATTGCCCGGGGATTGATGTCGGATAGTCTTATATAATTATGTTAATTCCTCGGTAAACTCTTATACCGCGATGTAGGACTTGTGACGTCAGGTCTTTGATGCTTAGTTCGTATGTGGCGGTGTAGATGCCGCCACAACTCTAAAGGTTTGGTTAAATATTTCATAGTTTTACACGTACTTACTTATTTCCTTTTCCTTCATTTTGAGTACAGACATAGTGGTCCCTAGAGAACCTGCTACTTAGATTAGTTCTAAATACCTTTGTGTTAACTAATGCGTTTCGGCATGATTCGAGTAAGAAACATCCGAACTGGGGCCTTAGTCTACTAATTTATAAACGTTACAATGGTCTCTCAATGTTGAGGTTTTGACAGTTTTTGTATGGTAAATCTGTCAAAAACTCACCATTGAGAGACCATTGTAACGTTCATAATTTAGTAGACTTAGGCCCCTGTTCCATTTATAAAAAATAATCCTTTATTTCATTTTTTAAAGTTATTATTTACATTTTTAAATATTTTCATAAAACGAACATTAAAAAAACATTTAAAAATATAAAAAATATTATTATTAGTTAGGTGTTTTTACTAGATGTTCAGTGCACCGTGTTCCATTCAAATTTTCCGCGATAAAAACTTACATCTTTTTTTAAGCACCTATACATATAGGTACTACCTTAACTTTTTATCAAAATCGATTCTGTAGTTTTACCTTTAAACTGTCTAAAACAAACAGCCACTTTCACAGTTAAAAGGGCGTTTACTTTCAAAGTGTCCATACCAGACTCTCTTAACTAAATTAGATTTTCAAAATAATCAACCCACGTTCCTTGTCTAAAGTAAATTACACTTAATGCAATGTAATTCTTAATTCATTCGACAAGCAACAGCCACAGGCCAGTACATTAATTAAAAGTAAACATAATTAATATGAACAATCACAATAATTTGCTTTTCTGCTTGCGACACGGAAGTTGTTTGCTCACAAGTAATATTATAATATTCTTTTAACACAAATTAATTGTTCAAAAAAAGCTTCTAATGCCTTCTAAATTAACTAAGAATCAGGCTTCAATTACTGATGCAACGAATACGAATATTCGTTTTCGCTGAATACTTTCATGACATTCGTAATTAGTGACTTCCTAGAGAATCCCAAAAAAATTGAAAAAAAGTTGGCTGGGGATACTTAGAATCGATAACAGAACACGTTCCAACAGTTTTTTAGAATTTTTATCTGTTTATCTGTATGTCTGTTTATTTGATCACGCATCACGTTTAAACGGCTGAACCGATTGTGATGAAATTTGGTACGGGAATACTTTGAACCCTGGGGAAGGACATAGGATAATTTTATCGACATACAACGCGAAGCCGCGGGCGGAAGCTAGTTCATTTATAAAATCATAAAACTTTCTTATCATTGTGGCAACCTTTTAGTTTTTGTTTGTAGCTAAGTTGGTAGGACTGCGCACGTAATTAGCTAAAAAGGATTATTTACAAATAAATTATCAGTGATTTATCGACTAAGAACTTAAAGTTGAGCCTAGTGGATTTAAATTGTCAAATAATGTCGTCCCGAAAACGTGAGAACAGTGATATTTGGAGACATTTTAATAAAAAAGCATGTAATATGGAAAATGCATAAATAAGCGCGGAAACCAAATCCTTAACATAGAATATTTATATTGCTTAGCGTGTTTAATTGCCTATCACCTTTGCCTAATAATTGCATGCAGCTATAGTAGAATGACGTATTCGTATTCGGCGAATAGTACAATCGGTATTAGTATTCGTAAAAGTAGTATTTGTTGCATCACTATCATCAATGACATAAGAGGGTGCATCCTAAAAGTTGGCAACGTCGTAAATAGCTGTCAAATATTTACCTGTTTCGATTAATTTGGAAATAATACTGTATGGAAATAAGAAATGTGGCTAACCAATTGACTAGAATATTAATAATGAATTGCAATTATAACATTGAATTTGATGTTGTACCCGTTTTAGGTGAAAAAAAGGCATTTGGAAAGTTACCAAATACTTTTTTTACATCTAAAACTAACTATTCGGTGTTGCGATATTAATTATTGCATTTCATAATCAATATTCTAGTTCGCTAGTTAGCCACATTTTTTATTTCCATACAGAAATATTATCAAATTAATCAAAACAGCGAAATATTTGACATCTATTTGCGACGTTGCCAACTTTCAGAATAAACCCTCTTAAACGGATACAAAAATTACCTAATCTATAATAATCAGTACCTACTTATTGTATTGGGAGACTATCTTTTGGGGATGTTTAAATGATATCACGCATAAAGGCTAGTACATACGGATGCGGCACTGGTAATATTGTTCTACCGTGAAGTTTTCTTAGAAATTGTATTATTAGAATCGTGTCGCGCCAGTTTGGACGAGGCTTAAAACTGATCACAATGATAATGAAAGATGTTGTTACATTAATTAAACAGGTAAGTATAATAGAACAAATCTAATTTTAGTGAAATAGATGACCATTAGCAGTAAAACATAGGCTAGCCATTTGCCCCTAATGAATGGTTAAATGATGCCTAGCCTTGCCAGTTACCCGACACTGAACATTATGTGATCGTTACCACTAACATGGTTTGCTAACATAGGCTAAAAGGGCACATTTGTGGCTTATGTGGACTAATGATTTAATTTATTTAAATTAATGTCATCATATTAACATTGTATACACGACGAGCCTAATGTAATTAAAACCATTAAAATAGGAAGTCTTTGATGGGCAGGACATGTCGCAAGAATGGAGGAAACCAGAGCATCCAAACGTTTACATGATAATAAACCGGATGGCCGGAGAAGGCGAGGGCGACACAAACTTAGATGGCTGGATGGCGTAGATCTAGATTTAAGAACTATTGGAGTGAAAAATTTGAGAGAAAAAGCCTGAAATAGGTAACGGTGGAGAAATATACTTGACCAGGCTAAGGCCCACCCGCAACTGTGAGGCCCTAGAGAATGATAATACTTAACATTCAGAAAGAATATTCCCGAATGAATAGTTACGTAACCCGATTTGAAGGATCAAAAGATTGCCTAACGTTGGTTGATGTTTCTATAACAGCGAAATAACTATTAATAAAATGTACGTAGGTTCACGGTAACGCAAATCAATTTCCTCCGCTCTACCCTATTATGGAGTATATTAAATATATCGAGAAATCGATTATAATATTATAATAATAGGTAGAATATGAAAATCTTGATTTACCACACGTGGTTACCAACATGTGGAACGTGGATTATCATTGAGTCGATAGATGTAACGGTGTGATGGTATAGCCAAGAGTTTTTATGAGTTTAAACCTACATTATATTATATTAAACTATTTTAGGTGACTTCATTAAAAGCTTTGCTGCAGAAACAGGTAAGGTCTGTTCTAAAATTATCTGATGAAATGCAAACAAATGGATCAGAAAACAAGCATATTCCAATTTCTAGCGCCACAAATTGAGTGCTTTGATTTGATTATTTGTGTTTTTTTAATTTCTTTTTATTCTTTTTCTTTTTCCACTTGTAATGGTAGAATGTAAATGGGACCTACATTTTGGCAAATAAAGTAATATTCTTATTCTTAACCCGAAATAAACTAAATGTTAAATCACCATAAAGATGGTTTTCATTTGAAAATTAAGTTTCAATTTTCATTTTCAAGATTCAATTGCAATTTAATAAAAAATTGTTGGAAAAAGTGGTGAAATAGAAAGTTCAAACCTTCTTACTATAGAAAATGTGTTACTAATTCCCGTGTGAGTGTAAGAATTTAACCCAAACAGGGTTTGTTTACACGGTCACCAGATATTTCTAGAACAGACTATAGGTAGGTACTTCTCGTAAGGAGGAAGTTTCTCTCGATAAACAGTGTGTGTAGCATTTGGTAACTTTATACTATTTTCGTTCTAGTGCTAGTAAAACATAAAAGAAACAGTATTATTTTTAAAGTTAGAAATAAAATGTAAAAGACGTACCTGTAGAAAAGTGTAGTCCAGTCTGTATAACGCGTCACAGTAGACCACAAGGAAGTCCGCAGACTTAACGCCACTAGATTCGACGTCATTTTTTCTCCTGTCACTATGAGGAGCAGACGTGGCCGGTCCGCTCGCACTGGGCACGTTCCATGTACCATTTCTGGGAGAGTCAGTCTCTGGGATATTGCTTATGGTATGTACTGTCGTCACGGTGGTAACATTGGGTTTGGCTTTTTTTTGTAGCATGAAGAGTTTGTTCCGAACGCCCTCGGCGCCCGAGAAGTGAAGACCACCTACGGGATGAATCGCGTAGTGTGGCGGGAGGGAGCCGTTCTGTTGAAATTAAATTAAAGTGTAAATTAAAATGTTGGATGTTGTGTTAAGGCAAACATACATAAAAACGTTGAGACGTCAGTCACATCGCAAAAATCGGTGACGTCACCCGAAAAATGCCCTAATATTTGCATTACGACGTCTCACCGCTTTTATTTGAGTCGGTATTAACAGGAAATACAAGATAAATAGAATAACATCATACTGATCAATCTTTACATTTAATTAAAAAAATTGAACAGCTTTTTACTAAATGCATATGAAAATATATACAGTACTTATATTAAACTACAACGTTTTTTTTAAATTTGTCTGTTTGTCTGTCTGCTTATTCCGGCTAATTTCCGAAACGACTGGACCGATTTTGACGGAACCTTCAATGTCATATACTTAGTTGATGTTATAAGGAGTATCTAACTTAGACTTTTAGAAAAAGAATGAGGGTTCACGCGGGCTAAGCCGTGAGCAGAAATTAAACATAATAAGTTTAAATCCTTCCAAAAAGCGTTAACTTTACGTTAATTTAGGGGGTTTTGACAACCTCCACAAAACAACTTATTACAAAAGGGCGGCGGGCAAATAATAGTGCCTGTGAATTCTGGAAAAGCAATCTGTACCTTAGGAGCGAAATGTAATAATGTGAACAGTTTCGAGTTGGTAAATAAAGAAATTGCGAAATTGATAATAGTATAACATATTGTTTCCCCGAAGATTTAGGCAGAGGTGTACCCATAGGAGGTACACCAATATTTTGCACGTTATGTTTAAGTCCCATGGCCAAGCTTATTGCCATCAACAGGGTACATATCCAGACTCCTAAAAAAAACCCCTAATGGAAAAACCCATTATCACTTTACCCGACCTGGGAATCGAACCCAGGACCTCATGCTCAGCAGTAGCGCTTGCGGTCACTAGACCAAGGAGGCAGTCCATATAATAGGCGATAATAATAATAATGCTTCGTTATTATTACAAAAAATCGTCTTTTATAAACTCTTTTCATATTCAATAAAACAGACAAAAATATTGTCATCAAAGCAAAACGCATTAAAACTCAGTAAATCTACCACGTAGTTATATACGTTGCTAAATTACCTGCTTTAAAATTCTATTGACTAGCTTAAAATTTACACACGTAATATAGGAAGCAGAGAGAACTTTCAGTATGCATGCTTGACTCACATTTGATAGAATTTTATTCAAACTTACTGCAAAGTTGCACGTTATGTACGGAGATGCCTTTTCACACCGAAACTAAGTTCAAACGTTTTAGCTTCATTCATGGTTATTTTGTCGTTCAACTCTTTGAGGAAGAATATAGAAGATTTTACTGACGAATCATCATTAGCCTAATATTGTATGAAAGTTAAGTGTCAAACTTGTAATTTAGCAATTAGCGCAGTGAGTTTATTAGTCGCTGACGAATGGAATTTGGTTTGTGGTGTGCCGCAAATCAGTACCATCTCGATACGCAGCAAAACGTGTCCACTTATGTGAGTATGACATCGAGTCTTCATTTGTTCTGTGGCTCCTGGCCATTGATCATGACCAAGCAACACGTCTTGTCATGGACTAGCATTAAGACAGGATGTTGTGTGACCTAACAAGCTTTTCTTCCACTAGATTGGTTAAGCACCCAATTAAACACATCTAATAATTTATAATAATATTGAATTGCCACTTCGCCCACTTTTTCTCTCCTAATTTTGCTGTACCTGACTCCATATTGATCTTTTACTTTGCTATACCATCTTTGTAATAGATATGGCATGCAATAAAAAAAATTGTATTGAGTATTGAAGGCTCACTTACATCATCCAATTACTTGATGATAACCGATATTTTCACAACTACTCACTTACGTGTACGGAGTCTCCTAACACAGTCGTCATCATGCTTAAAACGAGGCTCCAATTATAAACGAATGTAAACTTGTTGGTACAGAAATAAACATTTTGTATTTGTATTTACGGACTTTTTCGCTGGCTCAGCTCACAAGCGTATTGGTAGTCCCTTATAGCTGTACTAGCTCTAAGTAATAGGTAGTTGACACGGCAATTTTATACTTACATCAATATACTGCACGTCTAGCGGAGGCCGCGAGTGGTAGTACAGCAGTAGCAGTGCGTCGATGCCCACGCCGCAGCACAGACCGATCTCAATGCCCAGGAACAGACAGCACAGGAATGTTCCCAGCAAAGGGATGATGTCCATTCCTGCGAGCATATTGCAGTGTCAGATTTAAAGTTGTCATTAAAATGGTATCCACGGCTGCGCCTTTGTTGATTGGCTGATGTTTCCACCACGGCATGCCATGTTCTTTTGGTATTCGTGTGGCGATACGAGAGTAAGTAACTATAAATAGAGATGTAACCTGCAATGATACCATTCAAGACCTGGACCTAATGGTAAGATCTACTCTTTTTCATGTCTTTTCAAAAGGAACAAAAAATATTCAGTACAAAATAATTTGATTAAATTGTGGAAATTGTTCCAAGAAAAACCTAGTCGAAATTGTTCCATCGACTTGCTTATTTTATGCTCATTGTAAAAGGTACTTCTATATTCTTTCTTTGCGTCACAAAAGGTTTCATTTAAAAATATTTCGACTTAGCGAAAATTAAGAAATATTTTATAGAAAACCTCTGGAAATATTTCCAAGAAAGGCCCAGCTAATATTGTACTACTTGCCTATTAGGAGCTCAATTTAAACGAAACTATTATACTTAGGTACTATTTTTTGTGCTACAAAAGGTTGTAAGTATTTAGGTTGTTAGACCACCTGTCTCAGACCCAGAAGTCCGAGTTCGATTCCCGGTTCGATTCCCAGTGGGGGTTAAATTTTCTGCTCGGTTTGGTTGGTGGTAGGGCTTGTTTTAAATCCGTCTGGCTAGCTACCACCATCTTATCTAAGTCTGTCGCCATAACAACAATGTTAGCAGCATTGTAGTGTTCCGGCAGTTAGAGGTAAGATAAGCCGTTCTTGTGTGGTTGAGGATTCCTCCGGGTGAAGCTCGCTTCCACCTTCGGCCAAAAGATTTCCCGTTGAGGTTAAAAATAAATTAAAAAATAGAGCAATTAAAGCTATGGTGTCAACGCCGTCGGCCGCTTACAACGTCACACCGTAAGTACGCCGCTTCACGATGCTTACTATAGAGGTGCACTGTTGTGGTCTATTTCCCACTTCAACGTCAACGTCTTGACGTCGTACGCGGCATTCAAACGCTTTGAGGCGCGTCTCTAGTTATTTCGAACCATTGCACCGTGTCACGCGACCACTTGCGAGCAACGACTGAAGCGTCGCGTCGTCGCCCACTGCGAACGTGTTGACCACCGACGCTGTAGGTACGTTGGGTTCAGATCGGAACGTTGACGCTGAAGTCAGACGTCGCATATACCTAGCATAAAATAGTAGACCAAAGCCTAACGAAATATTCTATCAACAAGCTGACAAGTGCCTACGACAATGCAACCCAGCCTAAGACTAGAAATGGAATGACGTTTATAACCCTGATGAGTACTATATGAGATCCAGACCTTCAGTACATCCCCACAATAATAATAATGTTTTAAACCGAAAAGCTTACACATTAACATCCCATCCTTTGCAACACAAAGTAACAAACATTATGCATAAATATCATTAACAACATACATGAGCTTTTATTCATTTGACATCCATCCCACATTTTAATTAAAACAGCTTAAGCCTGTAGGCGTGACAACGAGTTTACGCATATCCTATATTAAAAACTTCTTTCAGTACCGCTGCCAAAACCATAATGAACGTAATTCCATCAGTTCATAATTTCGTCAGCAGCTTCCTAGGTTAAATACGTGTGGCGTGTACAAATTCGCGGTTAGACGTAGGCTTAGTTCAGGTATTAGTAACAATACCCTCAAAGCATTCATTAAACTGGTACTTCTTTGTCTCGGTTATCATAAAGGAAAATTGAGTTATTTACGAGAAACGTGTCAGGAAAACCGTGTAGAGTAATCTAACGTTCCCCAAAAGCTACTACTGACGAAAAAGCGTTTTTTTCTTAGTATCTCAAATCGAGTGTAGCAAATACCTACTAATGTTGCTCGGTTGGATTGAGAATAGACGTTTTTAAAAGACACTACGCGTTAATATGAAAAGACACAATAATCAGTCTTAAGACTAACGATCTTATCATCCACCATCATAGATACTTAGCAAAGTTTACCAACTACTTTAGGTATTTTTCTAACACTTCCAGAATGAGGGTAAATAGACACGAAATAACAATGACTGAAACTTGGCAACTCTTGAACTTTGTCTACCACCAAGTGGAATAACATTATAATCTTTAGTGGGATTACAAGGGGTCTCCCAAGTACCTGACTGAATACGAAAATGGAATTTAATGGAATACTATAGTAGGTAAATATTTGATTTTCCTCCCATTCAAATTATTCCAAACGTTTCTTAAGTGTTCCATGTTGAAAGGCGGTGTTGTGAAATTATCTTTTCACGGCCTTATACCTTGTTTTAACATTTTACGAGATATTTTAAACGCAAAGCCAAATTCAACTCTAAACATAATATAAAACAAGGTCGCTTTTCGTGTCTGTCTGTGTGACCGCTTAGAGCTTCTGAACTACACAATGGATTTTGATGCGGTTTTCGTCATCACTTACAACATTCATTAATGTCTGTTGCTGTAACTGACACCATGTCGATCTATTCTGTAAAAACTCACCGTGAAAACTAAGGTGAAGTGAGCTTAAAATGAGCTGTCAATAGTGTCAATCCTTAGCATTGACAGCTCTCTCATTCACGGTGAGGTTTTTACAGAATAGACCGGCAGGTCAGTCAGTAACTACACGAAAAAGCAGAAGTAGAAGACTTATTTTATACTCACTGCTAGTTTTCCAGAGTTTCTTGACGATGCAATAATCGACCATTTGCAGGACAGCGCATACGATGACCGATGCGAGGGCGGCGCGAGGGATGAAGAAGAAATATGGCGTCAGTAATACTAGCGTCAGTATCACTATTATACCTGTATATTGAAATAAATATATTAGCATTGAATACATACCTACTTAAGCTGATAGATAATGCATTATGTTTGATCAACACATCTTAATTTACCCAATCAAAAAGATTATTATCTACGTTTCGACGTTAGAAATAAATATTTTATGAAAATAATAGAGATCTGAAAGCAAAGATTGGAAAGGGTTTGAAAATTTCCCTTTAATCAAAAGGTGTCTATACCTAACCCTTTGATCGACATTATATTAAGTAAATTCGTAACGTATAAATCCCGTGAAAGCAATGACATATTCTCAGCAGTCTCGCAAGCCAAAAGTCGACGTGAGTTACGACATCTTTTAACCATAACGATAACTTCTGCACGAAATATCTGGGGGTAAAAGCACGTGCTTTACCTGGAATCTCGTATCATCAAACTTTCGGGGAAACTGCATCGGACTAGTCACGCATCAAAGGAATTCAATGTTGCTTAAGGTGAACTGTATTAAATCACTGATTCATAACATTTCTGCAAAGCATTCTGCATGCGTCTTTTGTTATGAAAACAGTCAATTGCTATGTCAAGGATATCAGAGGGATTTCCCATAATTTTAAGAACTTTCACAGTCTGTCTCAATCTATCAAAAATATTTCAAATTTTCTTACATTTGTCAAGTTTTTGACATTGATTGTCGGTTAGATGAGATTGCGACTAGATTTTAATTACGGAAATTGGTCTTTAGATCTAAAACGTAGGTACCTAAGCCCGGTGCTATTTAACAAGACCACAAATGGTTGTAACAATTAATATTAATTATTCACGGCTACTAAGTACAAGCATCCCTATTTCAGCACACCTGTATAGTCCGCCAATTAATACAGGATCTATTGAGAGATTAACACGAACGTTAATTGCAGAACTATTATAACGCTTACAATCAAGAGATGCGGCACTGAATGAGAAATAACGTCTCGGTTTGGTACTCTACATACAAATAGTTCGCAAATTGATCTAGTAAGATGAATACACTATTCACGATAATTCTTTCTAGGACGTAATTTGTCTGGATTTAATGTTACTGAAAAAGTGCATTAGTAGCAAAAAGTCAATTAATCAGAACAAACTAATGGCCATCATTAATTTCATATTTGTCTATGCCGAATGCCGAATTTGTAACAATAAGTTAGGAATACAAAAATTAAACAAGTAAATAGCAAATTCATTAAAAAGGAAACGCCTAATGATACGATATGACTACAATAGCATGATAATACAGTCAACCAGTCATGACGTAAACCAAAGTTAAAACTTCAAATCGAAATCATAAGTATCGGCACAAATCGCCAAAAAGGTGAGTGCATTCAACACAATGGAGCCACAAATCCACCTGACAGACATATAAAGGGAGCCTCCTGATATTTCAGACGTATATTTGAAATTGTAAAACCACGGAAACTTGGCTGTGACAGTAAACTACGATGCAAACTTTTAGATTTATGAAGTACCCACTACACCACGCTGTTGTCGCACATGGTAAAAATGATTTATGTCCCTGGATTTACATTTGTCTTACTTCAAACACCCCATTTCAGTTAAAACTAATCCTAAGATTAAAAGCCGGGATTTCGCAAACATGAGACAAGCCACAAATCACGCGGAGTTGTTCTAGATTCCACGAAGACTCGAAGGATTTCTCTGAAGCGATTTTAGAACCATAGTTAACGATAATATACATCATTTATTGGATCTCTCTTGTAATCTCTTAATTATTCAACGGATAAGAAAAACATTTACATTTGTGAGTAAATTTGCTCTTTGTTTATACTTAAATAAGCAAATTCATGACTTTATGTTTTGTTGTTAATATTCTATTTTGCGTTCTGCAAACGATAACATCTTGTTAAATAGGTACATATAATAAATTATCGTTGTATCAAAATTGAACACTGCGTTCTGGTCTTCAGAAACAGAACCTACCGAAAAAAACCAGGTCAAAAGCGTTATTAGTAATTTAGATAGAAATTACTGTGTGAAAACTAGGTATGTTTTCTTGACTCACAAATCTAGATAAAACACCAAAAAAATACCTATATTTACCCAAGTCGAGATTACTCCCCAAATAAGCCAAGCCACAATGTTAATGTCGAACTAACAAAACTCTATTGAGATTCAATTGGGGCGAGTAAATATTCATTGGGAACACCCTGAATAATGTAAAGTCGAAACAGAGCAAGTTTGCAGGTTGACATAATGCGACACACGATCTTTGACCTCGGCGAGGCGGGGATGCTCCGATGCTGGATTTAGGATATCACTATGTTGCAGTCATCTGTTTTAAAACAAAGAAATATAATAGTCTCGTAACTGAAATGAAATTAAATGAAATCGTTTATTCTGTAAATAGGATGTGAGAATCACTTTTACACATCATCAAAAAATATTAAAAATAAGCTAGGTGAGGTCGGCGTTTCCTATCGTAGTACTCTGAGAAAAAAGGCCGAAACAAACTCAGAGTTTGCAGTCTCTTTTAAAGTCCAGACATATTCTTGGTCAGGCTATATGAGGACCACGTAGTTTAGTGTCTGAAATGGTGTTTTGAGGAAAGGACCACACAAATTTGAGCGGACCTGTCCAATCAGAGCAAGCATTTGTCAGTAATCGTGGAACTCAACTCGGAACTTCAGGAGCTCAGCGACCCAAATGTCCTTTCTTCGGTATTGTCGAGAACAATACCACAGAAAGGACATTTGGGTAGGCCGCACAAAATACTCAAACTGCCAGACCTTCATTAACACTGAGAAATAAAAGAAAAAAAAGAAAAACAAAAAAAGATATAGTCCTCACTTCACAATAATTAAAGTAATATTATACTTTAAGTAATCATGTAATTTTTCAGTAATATTCAAAAATGACAATGTGTACCTTTATAAAACTTTGATTCTGGTGATTTTACATAATAATATAAATGTTAAGTTTTATGGTTTTATCACAAGGTTTAGCAGAACGAGCAGCTCAATCCCAAGCTTTCCCAAGCAACTCAATATTGGAAAAGCGAACGAATAAATTAAGTTCACATGTAGGTACTGATAAGAAAACATAATAAAAGGGTCATTATTGAACCACTTTTATTTTCATTACATATTTTATGCTCGTGAAGCAGCAATGCAAATGAATACATATCAGTTACATTTATGTTCAACGAGTTGGTAAACTGAAAGTTATGGCAAAGCGTTTAAAAACTAAATGGACGATACTACCAGTAATGTAGTTACTAAAATTAAGTTTTTTACTTGTGACTCATGACATAGTGCTTTATAACGTTGGACGTGCAAAACTTTTTAACGTTCAGTAAACGTTGGTTTACACGAGTCAATATTCAGAGCAACGAGTTTAGTTTAGGTCGTCCATGTTTTATGCTTAATCTAACAAGGACAAATTTATGAGCAAACTGTAGACAGTTGAAACCGAGACACTGAGTACCTACCAACATGCGAAAAAAATGTCCAAAACAAAGATTCATAAACAACCATAGTAAAAATATTACAATCATAATCATAATATCATTGTATTGATACTACTATAAATAAGAACATAACAAAACACTGTCGTTACAACGTGCGCCAAACAATGTTTAAAGTTTATTCGTGAAGAAAAATCGAGATGTAATATAAAATGGTAACGATAAACCAAGTGTTATCTTAGCTCTTAAGCGAAGACGATGGCTGAGAGAAGGAACTGGAAAATTGCCAATAAAATCTCATCTTTACATCTCTTAGTCCGCTGATTATTATTATTAGTCCATTTTAACATGGCTTTTTAGTATTCTAAGCAGACAGGGAGGCGTTGCAGTGGGACAAGAAAAGCTTATTAAAAAAAAGCAGACAGGCAACTTTAAAATGATTACAACATTATATTTTGAAGGTTCATTAAAAACATTTCTAGCAAAGTTATAAAACCGCGTCATTGATCTAGAATGAACTACTTTCGTAACCCAATTCCTGCAGTCCTGATTTCGGTGGATAGGTCGAACAGGGTAATTAAGATTCTAATAGAAAATGTTCAATTATAACTCGAGGCAACTGCTCGATAAAGGCAGACTCGCTTCTATCATATCTGGACCTAATGCAATCACTGACGAACGCGGACGTTCTCGCGCACGATGCATGAAATTACAATTCTACCTAGAGTATTACGACTAAACTCCACTTCCACTCCAACTTTACTGTAAAACCAGAGGGAAATGAAGGACGGACCAATATAAACGATGTTTTCAGAAAATCAAAGTTGACTACTGCACTTAAAACTGTGTCGCAAATAGTCAAGAGGTCACCAAACACGAAGAGGAGCCGTCACGATGATAAGTGCCCGAAGCTCTCGACAAAACATAACAAAGTTAACTGCTAACAAATTGTCACAAAATAAATTGAAACAAAGAAAGTCGTAAATAGACAGAGATCGAGGAAACAAGATTGATGCCGAGTTTATTACTTGTTTATTTGTTTTACTCGAAACTACATATCGAACAAGAAAAAACTTACGACACTTACCATTCGTTGTTTCTGGCCGCAACAGATAAATTTGCAGATGTCATTATTTAAAACTATTGATTTACAGCGGGTTATAAATTGCAGTCTTAAATAAAAAGTGCCTATCACGAACTTTACTGTCTCCTTAGATAAGATTTCAGCATACGTTAATTAGGAAGAAACCATTCAATTTTATAAATTATGTGAATAAAGTTGTAGGCTTTAGTCAGATCTCTATTACAATGGCAATTAATCATAGCAAGTACACGTACGTACTGAAATCCAATAAATCAGACGTATAAACCAGTTTAATTACACATGAATCCCCAATAATCCTAACAGAATCTACAACAGATCTACGTAATAAATGTACTACATTACATTGAACACGTTTATCCTTTCATACAAACCATTATCTTTTACAAAATTCTATTTGAGTAATATGCTATTCTAACAAATTTAATACCACATTTAGCCAATTTCTACGATCTAAGTACATACCCGTGTAGATTCCAGAGCCGGGCGTCCTGACTCCAGAGGCATCGCTTACAGCGCTTCTAGAAAACGAGCCGTTCACTGGTATGGACTGGAAGAAAGCGCTGACTATGTTGCACACGCCCAAAGCTACAATCTCTTGTGTCGCGTCCACAGTTTTCCCTTTAGCTGAAATATGATCGAGTTATCAACTTTGTTAAACCATTGGGAATTGTTTTAATGGCGCAACCATCGTGTCACTGTTTATTATTGTGATGAATTGTTTGGGATCAACGTACACAGTTGGAAAGGGGTATACAAATTGTTAAACATAAATTAAGGCATTGACGTGAACATTTTTAACAAGCATACAATGCTTTTCATAAAATTAAAGAAGCATGAAAAATTGGTTTAGCTACTGATGTTGAAATATTTCACAATAGCATTTTCCATTCATATCTCTTATATTCAACAGTAATAATATTAAAAATGAATTGTTTTCCAAAGGATAGAATAAATTATGAAAAGTTTGTGTAAGCTTGTCGTAAACAAGTCACAATGTCGCGACATCAGGGTTCACCTAAGGAGTCGTGCTTATAAGCCGACAACGCTAATCCAATAATACCTTGGTACGTATAATTTTCATCGTGCGAGCATAAATTCAGTCATTGTTATCATAAACAAGTCAAGTTTGTAATTTAAAGTAGCAATTTGTTTATAAACTCGATTAGCTCATCCAATTTAGATCACTAGTTCTGGAACAAGTTCACTAAAATTGATTTAAGTACAATATTCTCCACTTATTTCTATGTTGTAAACTTGCTATCGGCCTGACGGTACCAATCTATTACTATCTTTAAACTAATTTAAACACTCAAAGTAATAAAACTATCAAAACGTAACTCATGTTGAATTGATGTTGGTTACTTTAAAGTTTAAAAGCGTGCTTGAAAGCTGTTTCTACTTTCTAGCAAGCAACATTCAATGTTCGTTCTAAAACCTTTTAGAATAAAGAAACGTAAAACCCAACTAAAGCAAACTAAGTACCCAATCAATAATGCAAATGTTTTGATCAAAGCAATGTCCACGAAATGCATTGCGTCTTTTTATCTGTAGTCACAATGCCAGAGCATATCTAAGACGTTTAGAACATAACATCACGCTCGTATTTTCCCCAAGGGTTAGACAGAGGTGTTTCTTTAGTACACCCACGTAAAAGGGGGCGAGGCTATTGCCATTAACTGGGCACAAATCCAGACTCCGGGCTGCTACTGAGAAACTCAAAAAAATGGAAAAACCCACTAACACTTTGCGAGACCTGGGAAT
This sequence comes from Eupsilia transversa, assembly GCA_914767815.1. Taxonomy (NCBI): domain Eukaryota; kingdom Metazoa; phylum Arthropoda; class Insecta; order Lepidoptera; family Noctuidae; genus Eupsilia; species Eupsilia transversa. Next base: position 10,219,409 of record OU611880.1, read on the forward strand.
CGAACCCAGGACCCTACGCTCAGCAGTCGCATTTGCGACCATTAGACCAACGAGGAAACGCTTAGATAGGTACTCTTAATTGATTATGATGACATAAATATGTAATTTCATTGTAAAACCAAAAACAAATTGTTAAAAAAAACAGAATCTAAAATCACTATCAAGCCAAAGTGTCCAGCTTTTAACTCTAACAAAAAACAAAACAAATACCTTATACGAGTAACACGCATTCCTAGAATTCTAGAATAACGTAAATCTGCAAATATTGACTTGAATCATAATGAAATGTTGGGAAATCTGACAGCTCGGTTTCCGTCGGTACATATAAGCAATAAAAACTAAACGTAACTGGGTAAACAAGCTCGCATACATTTTTGCTAGGCAGTTGGATTTTGCATGGATTTTTGAATAAATTTCACATTGGCTTAACTGACGTGACTCGACGGACATCCCTTTTGTTAAAACCGTACAGCAAACGTATGCGAAATGTTAATGTTTATTGTAAACGCTTCATGGCGTTTATTGTCAAATTACTTAAATGTATTTGCTTGAAGTAAATTCTATTGGATTGGGTCTGAGATTTTAAATATTTTAAGAAAAACAAAGGAGCCTTGAAAAACTTGCAAACTAAGCCGGAGAGGTGCTTCATTTTTGACTCCTTATTGTGTGCTTATATTACTAAATTAATTAAACATAAATGTCTAGTTAAGACTACGTGAATCAAACGTAAATATTGGCGGTTTATTGGTGTGGGAAATTGGAATGTCCAGGTGACGATGAAAATGCAACGGAGCGAATAAACGTACTCGGATTGAGAACACAAATAACAGTAGCACAACGCAAAACGCGAACATTGCTATTTAATTATCACCATAGAGACAAGACGGGGAACGTAAATTCATTATTGCTTTCGCTCTGGCGTGCTTGCCGTCATTGTACCTAATATCATGACGGTCGAACCCGGTAGGGTTATAGCTACTATTTTGTATTATGGCGTTACATAAAACCCCATTGGATTCACTGTCATCGACGAAATGAGAGTGTAAAAATACGCTTCTTTGACGTCAGAACACAGGCATGACGTGCGTATTTACTAATTAGACATAGCTTGGTAGGTGGCAGTCGTTATTTTCTATTGAAGTTACGTTCTTGCATTACGTTCATAGTCGTAATCTCTTGGCGCATAAATATTCACATCTTTCGCAAAATAATGTACTTTCTACGGTCGGAAAACGATTACTGCGATCTTGATTCCTCTACAGTTTATATTATAATAAAACCATTATAACAAGCACATATACGGCAAATATAGTGCTATTTTACATCTAAATCTGACTTACCAAAAGCCTTAGCAATAGCAACGTTGGATAGTATGGCCACAAGAGGAACAACAGCCAATCCAGAGCCGAGATGGGATAGCATATCTCCAGCCGTATAAGAAGTGTCACCCAATGTCGTGTGAAATGCAGGCGGACGGACTTGAGGCAAACCTGCCGTTATGTTACCTGTAAAATATAGACAAGTAATTGTGGTTACTCATAAAGAACAAGTAAAAAGGATGGAGTTTTAAAAGAGTGGCAAAACTAGTGTTTTTAGGAGGAACAGCTATGACTTATAATCCTTTGAATTATGTTTTAATAATACTGTCCTGCCTAATATAATGTTGTAGAAACCATACTACAAAATAACAGATAATATTTTAAAAAAATATATAAAAAATCTTTATTACTGGAAGAATGGGTTCAGTAAATTTCATTTTGTATTTTACAAAGTGCACTTAGGTATCAAAGGAGTGCTTTGGCACTCGTACTAGGATTACCCTGTATCACGAATGCCATCACCTTCCTCCGGACAAACTAGGGTAGTTCTTTATACTTACAATAAAATTTTGAATAGGTAAGTTCTAAATAAAAATACAATCACAATCTGTAATTTTTTCTATTGTTCCGTCGACAAAACCCGTCATGCTACGCGTGCTAGAAGAATGAATTGCTAAGTATGGAATCTACAACATTATTCTCTATTATACTACTCTGCATTGTTTACATCCAATAGAAGTAGCTTCAACAATAGGTTAAAACTCGGTATTTACATTCCAAGCTGACAGCCTGACAATGGAGGAGCTAAAACATGAACTAATTCAAATACATACTTACACCTGTGTACCGATAAAATTGTATAACTCTAAGACGTCATACCCGTTTATTTTATTTATTTAGACTTTACGCACTCAAAAAAGGTAAGGCGGACTTAATGTCTTAAGCAACCAACCTTCACCACCCTTGGTTGTCTACCAGTCAACCAAGGGTGAAGAAGAGATTATGTGGAAGGTGCTCTGTTTTTGAGGAACAAAGTTCTTTTTTGTTTTAAGTAAGAGTGTCATAATGCATTTTATATAAAATAGGTACAACAGTACACAAATAGGTTAGGCAACATAAATAGTTTCAGAAAACCTGAGAAAACCCATTAGTACATTTTACGTTTCCTTGACAATACCAAGTCGCTGACTGACACAGTAAAAAGAGATGAAAAAGTTACTCAAACCGTTCTTAATATAACTACTTATTCCTGCAATATTTCTACAATATTCAAGGGCACCCGGTTTACCTCAAGTACAAAAAAAAAAAACATAATGCCCTGTATCTGGATGTCAATTAATTGCAAAAATAGGCCTGACGACAATCGCTGCGTTTATATTGCTGTTGAAAGGCCAAGGTCACGTACAATGCGCCAACTTTAAAACAGGCTAAGAAGAAAAAGACGAAGAAGGTCTCCGTCAATACATATCGCATTGATAACTCAATACTGCTGTAACTCAAAATATGTAACATTTGAGAAAACATCATAGATGCAATACCAACTTAACGGCACGGATTTTGCAATAGAAACTTTAAAAGAAACTAAGAAGAAGAAAATACTGAATTAACGTTTATTTCCAGTAATATCGAATTCTCTGTATGAACAATTATCTAGTACGCATAGGAATATCGAACGAACAAAATTAACGCTGAAATATTCTGTCTCAGTCAGCAAAAAATATAATCAGATAGCAGAGTCAAGATTCTTGAATTAATACTACCATGACGAAATTCGTCCTGCCCTGCCTGCACGCAGGTATCGTGTCGTGATTTGGTTTAGTCCTTTATGATTTCCGTTGCGTTCTTTTAGTTCTCTATGCCATAATACCTAGTCTAGACTAGGAAAAAGAATCTTACCAGTTAGAAGGAAAGGGTCGCTTTTATTTTCATGCAAGAAGAACGCTATCACCGACGCCAGACACACGACCACGGCATTTCGAGCGACGCCGGAGAGCCACAACACTTTCTTCATTATTTTCGCTTTACGGCAACCCTTCTCATCCGCCGCCTTATCCTTTATTTTGATGTCTTTTAAAGCCTGAAATGAGAAGGAAAACTCTTATAAAAACCTGAAAAATATACAACTCAATTTAACAAACATACAAACATTTATAACTACGCATTTGCGCTAACTCTGAATTCTACAGAAACAAGATCTTTTCCAAATTTTGAAAACTCGGGAAAGTACTTTGAAGTTATCAATTTCATTTTAGATACAACGAAACCTCAACCTCAACGGGACAACTGTTTGAAAACTTTGACCTATAGAACAAAAAGATTCCAAACATCTGACACAATACTCAGCTTTACCTATATCTTTCTATATTGTCCCTAATATTAAAACAAAATTATTATTCTATAACCTTGCCGTTCCTTAGAGAAATTCATTTCATATTTAAAATCGGTCCAACTTCAGGTTTATTCTGCACTTACAAGTTTTAAGAAACGGAATATATTTCCATAATTATTACAGTAGTAAAGATGTTTTTGAAAACTGACGTGAGAATGGTAATGAAATTGTCTAGACTCGAGTTCAACTCTAGGAATTTATAATAGTTATAGGTAATTGGATATACATAAGTTTGTAACATTGGCTTTACAGTATCATACCGGATTGATAATATGATTTGGATAGTATTATGTATAATAGGTAGCATAAGACAATATTATTCCCAAATTCAATCTGATCGCGTGATGTAGGCATATCATTCAAGTAAAATATCGATTACCTCAAGGAGAGACTTAATATTGAGGCTCTATTTTATATCCCAAACTGTGCTATAAGATTACCTACTATGGAGTAATCTCTAGCAGCTGTGAAAATTAGTTTCAAAGTAAACTTTAGGTACATCGGTCGGAGTATGTCTAAAGTAAATTATGTATTAATCTCAGTCGATAGAAGATTTCGGTTATGTACGCAAGTTACAACCAAGCTTGAATAAATCATGTTTGCATTTGACTTTGATATAATTTGATTCCAACAGCTACGAATAATTGATTTATTTACGAACTCCTTTAAATGCGCAACAGTGAATTATGTTATAACTTGTGTAGTCGTATCATGGATTTAATAGTTCCCTCATTGTTAATAGGTCGACTTAGGTGACTTAGCGCAAAGTTAGAAGGGATTTAATCAGCCGTCCGCCCATCTTCCGGAGAAGTTTCTCTTTCGTCCAAAATAATAAAATAAAAGTCTGCCTTTTTCGTGATTAACTATGATAAAAGTTTATTGGTTTTATTTGCACGAATGAATTTACTAGGCTATCTACTACGATGACTTTCAGACGATTCTCTCAGAATTATAGCGGCTTGAAAAAAAAATGTTTTATTTTTCTACAGCGAATAGATAAAAAAGCTTAGCGTCGAAGTGATGTGCGGATCCTTCTTATGAAATACTTATAAAAGCTCAGATATTTGGAAAATATTAAGATATTTTGCTTTACTTTCCGCTGAAGTGACCTGTCAAACTGAACCGACTTGAAGGACCAACATGCGGGAAATATCAATTACTAGTTTCTACCCGTGACTTCGTCCGCGTGAAATTTCTGCTCCCGGCCCACCGCGTCGCATCCCCGCGCTATTACTTCGTTTTCGCTTAGCGTTCTTTCTACTTTTTTTCGTTTTGCTCGGTTCCTTAGCGTCGTAGCGTGATATTACCTAACCTATAACCTTCCTCAAGAATTGAGCTGCCCAATGCAAAAATAATTTTACAACCCGACTGGTAGCTCCGGAGATAACCCCCTATACAAACAAACTTTTACCTCTTTATAATATTAGTATAGATTACCTTAGAGAAATAAATACTTCATACATAGGTACATATAACTGATTCTAGTCAGTACCTTACTATTTCTTATATCACACCAACCAAAGCCATACAATTTCTAGCTGCCCATTTTAATTTGCACAGTCCTTCCAGCGTTCAATTAGATAACCGAACTATTGTCACTTTATCTCGTTGTATAAATATATATCGCAACATTGTCTGGCCTTGACAAGTTACAGGGAAAGCGAACTCACTATCGATATTATTCAAATACGGTACTATGATTTTTTGTAGCTAAGACAGATTCACTGAAGGGTAAAGACGAAAAACATCATCTTTAAAACAAAACGATACTAGCAAACACGTAAACGCATCTTTGAAAAAGAAACTGAGACTTTTACTATATACCTGAAAAAAGAACATACATGTTCCTGAATCGTATGTCCATCTATCAAGTTGTTAACAGTTAAGGTACAATTCCGTAGCCGACCGCAGGCGGCAACTGCAGGCGACGTGTCGCCGCGACACGACTGGTTTATATGTATTTCTATGAAGATGACGTGTCGCTAGCTACAGAAGGTATTTTATAGAAGATCATTGAAACCAGACGTTTCGTGGCGACACGTCACCTGCATTTGCCGCGTGCGGTCGGGTTCGGAATGGTACCTTAACAAGTACAAATTTGCGTCAGTCCTATAATTACAACATTATAAGGCTGACGGACATTTGGGCGGGCCGGACGAAATGCGATGCGCTGCAGGCTGATGCAGCTGTAATCTGCACTTAGCTTTTGAATAATCTAGTCTTGTAGTATACAGGGTGGCAGGGACACCGAGGCAAAAACGGTTACCACGTATTTCGAAATTTTTCATCGGTTATTAAAACAAAAATCTGCAGTTTCCTACAATAGTGCAATACCTACACAGTCAAAATGTAAGGAACAGCAGTTTTTTTTTTCAATAACCGTTGAAAAATTTCTAGTCGTACTAGGGGGACTCAGAATGATGCACTGAATACGTGGTAACCGTTTTCGCGTCGGTGTCCCTGCCACCCCGTATAGCAGTAGTAAGAGTCTAGTCTATCTGTGGACAGCTGACTGGTACAGAACAAAACTAGAGACATCGTCAACACATTCACGTGCAGTTTTGTTCATTGTGACTGTGTCAAACAAGTTGTGTTGTTATTTAATTCTCATGCAAATACTCGGCAGTTGACGGCGACTGTTACCAAGATATCATTATTTCTAGATCTTTGTATCGACATAAAGGAGTGTATAATAGCCAAACTGAAAACAAATGTATTATTGCTACTGTGTCAGAAACAGTTTTGAATACTATCTTAGATAAATATAAAAGCTTTTAAAATTTTAAAAAGATAAAAAGCTTTTAGAACCAAACACGTATGCCAAATTTCAGCCCGATAGCTTCAGTGCGTAGCACGTGGCGTAGCACGGAAATTTCCATAATATGTCTCGTTCACTTCAGTTTTCACTGGAGTTTAAGATAATAATCTCCTGTTAATCAAACACGATTAATATTCCGTAGCAATATCCAACAGATCAAATAACCAGTAACAAGGGATGCTACCCAATTCTGTTTCTAGTAAACCGTATATGTACCGAGACGACAATCAGACTTAGTATTTACTTTGTAACGGAGTTTGCCAAGTTGCGGCTCCGGCGTCGGTCGCTCCTCGCTCACCGCGACGGAACGTGTCGTATTGAATTATCGACGAAATTAACAAATAAACAGTCCAACTTGTCGTAAGTGAGTATGCTCACGTAATGTTTCATAATATATGATGTTCGAAACTATGGTAAAGGGTAATTAGTAGGCATATAGGGCTTAGTTGGTAATTTATAATGCTTAAATTATAGGCTTGATCAGCGTTAAGGATTAGGTGCTTAATGATTACCTACTTACTTCTTAAGCATTCAGCTTTTTGGGAAAGTTCTAAATAAGCCTTGACAAACTGCTCTTTCTAGACTGCTATTGACTCATTAATTTATAAGGGTTTTATATATAAAGAGTCTGTAAGTTTTCTGGTAGGTATAACTAAGTAGTTAAATACGTACATCTATCGCACCCAGTATCTACACGATACGTTGCAGTCTGGCAAATCTTATCATCAGTTCTTTGAAGACGAGAGAAGAAAAAATATTATCAATCAGTAGAACGTCAACTTTGATATTTTCATCAATAAAGTCAAAAATCAGGAAAGATAAGAAACAACTCAAAGCAATCATTTACATTTAATGCAAGACGAGTTTATTCTACACCCTTTTTTGTTAAACATGCTCAGACAAAAATAAGAAACATCCATAAAATGGTCTGTACTCAATCAATGGACCTAGAACACAGAAAACTTTCCTAACTGACACGACAGAGCCTTGTAAACATATTGTCGGGCAGCACAAGAGGATACATTTAGTTAGGCGACCGTCTACAAATGTTAGCTTTCGTGTTACAAGTAATAAAATATTTGTTTTCTGCCTAAAAAAGGTTAACATTTATAAAAGTCAGCGGTTGGAAGGATTGTTTCAGCAATTTATTGTTATTTTATTTGAAACTAGCTGACTGCCCGCGACTTTTTTCACGTGCATGTCGCAAAACAATAATGCGTTGCTTAGAGAAGGTAAAACTCCTCCATTGAAAAGGAAGAATCTTCCGACCTTGCCTAGTGGCAAGCGTTACCTGGGGTTATCTACCACAGCCCTTTCGAATGCAGGCACTGCGTTCAGACACCGAGTGCTATGTCCGTTTTCATTTAAACTAGGCGACATCTCAATAAATACCAAAATATAGGCCAGGAGATTTGGTTAACTTCTGGAGGAAGGTGGGGTGGTAGGAATAACCACCGACGGCCGCCGTGGTTCACGTACAGTGATCCACTTTCAGGGACTAGGCGCGTAAAACCAAAACCCCTAAACATAGAACATAGAAATACCAAAATAAAAGCGCGCTGTTGTATTTAGTAGTTTTAAATAAACAGTAAGTATCTACCTTCATTCCTGTGAGCACGACGCAACATCCCAGGCTAAGCATGCTATCTGCCAGTCGCGCCTCCTTCACATGCTTGAAGAAGTTCGCCCAGGTGGACACAAACGTATCTGCAGTGTACCGCAGACCGAGCAACCCTTTGACTTGTGATGACGCTATCGTTAACGCCGCGGCCGATGTGAACCCTGATACTACTGGCAGCGATATGAATTCCACCAGGAATCCTAGAATCAAAGGAAACATTTTAAACTATCGATATTGTCTGAATACTTGGCACTGTAAATTAACATTTTTTGGGACAATAAACGCCTGTAGAGACGTGATAACAAAAATCTTAACGCAGTTAATGGATTCAGGCGTGACTTGGCGGAAATCCACTATAAAATACAATAGACGTAGATATATTTAGTAACCTATTCCGCTTAACTATTCTTAAAGAGTCTTAGAAAACCCTGTAAGACATCGACACAGGGTTCTTACAGGGTTTTTTAAGACTCTTTAAGAATAGTTAAGAGGAATAGGTTACTAAATATATCTATGTCTATTGTATTTTAATCTTAAAGTAATATTACAAAATACGTTTAGTAACTTACAAATGCATATAATTTCACCCTTATATCGTTCTAGGTAGAGAAACAATATTTTCTTTGTAATGGACATTCAACTCTATTGACACGTCATACTGCATTTCAATACCTGTCCTTATAAAGTTCAAATATTGAGTAACAAAGAAGTAAATAAATAAACTGCACAAGAGCTCTTACCAAGTTGTGCTACACCGGCCACAATTTGAACAATACCAGCCATTAAACATAGAAGTATGGCGAAGTCAGGATTGGTACCATTTGTGTACGTAAAAGTCAGGAGAGATATTAACGCCGATGGTCCGAGGTTCACCTGTGGACTGGTACCCATAATGGCATACATGAATGGGCCCATGAAAGACGAGTACAGGCCATACTGAAAAATAAATGACGAAAATATTATTGGGATTAAAATAGAATACTCTATAGAATGTACACCATAAAAATTACAGACATAATTATGTGTAGAAATGCTCTTATGGTAACACAATGCGCGGTCTTATCGCTAAAACGATATTTTAAAGACAACCTGTGGAAAACGTTTCTACACACACTAAAATACTCGTAACAATGGTAGCTTTAATTTAATCTAGAGCTGGTTGTTTTACCTCAATGCATTTTCATTATATAATTTTTGTATAATAATAAAAAATAATAGTATTTGTCCTTTCAAACCAATTATAATTAATAGGTTTAAGAGGTCAATTTGGTGTAAATATGGTAAAAGTAATGCTTAGGACGAAAATATAGTTTTCCGTATCATTAGAGTCAAAAAAGTTTAATACAGACAAGCAAGCTGAGAAACCTCGGAACATCACATTAAAATATCGTATCAAATCGAATATTTGATCAAAAACTTGTGAAAAGGTTATCAAGATTCTGAGCACAATCACAAAATCTTAATTTGCGCGTCTTCAAATATAAATCGCCGTCAATTTTGTTTTTTAAAGAGAAAGTTTGTCAACACGTGTAAGTAACAGTACCTAGTTCGTGTACCACTAACGAATTTATTTCCTGATAAATATGGCAAATGCTCAAGGTAAGCAACTAACTAAGAATAAACTTTCAATTTAACGACACAATTATTTTTTTAAAGATTTTCCCCAACAGTGTATCCGCTATTCTACTAAGTATACACACCTAAATTTTTTTTATAAATATCTAAGTACAATAACATACACGTTTCTGTGAATCATAAATTACGAGATACCTACTTATTTTGCGTCGAGTGGTAATTAATCTCTGAAACGTACAGAAGATTACTTGAGGGAATTGAGTAGGTGGGCCGAAGTATCCGCTTCCTACAGGCGTAATAACAAAACTTTTACATTAGCTGCGATTACACATACACGTATTATGTTGTGTATTTATAAACTTATATAAAGGTATATGTATAAAAAAAGAAAAACTTACACGGTGGAAAGGTTATTGTGACACAAAATTAGCTTAAAATAATGGTTCCGCTTTTGCCATGTGACTACGAAACCCTTAAAATAGCTTAAAATGTATGCAGATTATTTTTAATAACCTACAAAAAATGTCAAACCCTCTTGGATTTAGAATCATGTTTGTCATGTAATCATGTCTGCAATCAAAGGTTGTCTGTAAAAGATCGCTTTTAGCGATAAAACCGCCCATTGTGTTACCCTATGTAAAGTGTCTAAAATGTCAGTAACTTTTATGGCTTACATAATAAAGAGTATTCTATGTTCTATCTAAGTATCTAACCATGTACTCAATTGAATTAGTAAAACTTTGTGCCACGAAGTCCTGATTCCACCGTGTATTTTACAGGCAAAACTGTCCAAGTAGACTGGCTCTCATTGAAACATAAGTTAAGGTAGATATAAACTCGCTCACTATGAAACCACAGCTTGGAATTTAAATATTAATATCCACTAGCATCCCGCGCCCCTTGCATGTATAATTTTAAGATTAAGATTCACGTTGACACCACCTGCATAACAAATTCAAACTAAGTATATAATCTTGAACATAACCACAGTTTTTCAATTTTTAGTTTAAATACCTCTGGTCATGGTTATTTTTGTCAATAATTTATCCATGAATTCAGATTAGCACAACAGAACAGACCGAAAGACAAACTTGACAAACGAATTTATTGGAAAAATGGTTCCAACAAATTCGTTTTTATGCATTGTTGGAGGATGCAGTAAAATTTAATTTTGAATAATTGCCGAAATCCAAAATATCAAACACGTTGATGTGTTTTTCAACATAAGAAGAGATGCCGCAATGGATCCTGTTTGATGTTATTATATTAAATTGTACTGGCGACACGTCCCTGTTTTGCACGGTTTTCACGACTAGACAAGCGATCGAGATTTCTTTATTGTAAGTTTTAATATTAATGTAAATTCTCTAAAGGATGGTGAAAGCCACATAAAATCTGTTGCTTAGTTTGAAGAACAGCGCGTTCATACAGACAGACACGAAAGGTGACTTTAATATATAATATGTATAGATATAGCCAACTTAAATAAAAATAAAAGAAAGAAAATACGTTTATTTGCGGCAAACATGACGTAATTAACTGTTTTTTTTTTGTTTTTTTTTTTAATAACCATTTGTTTGTTTTTGATCGCAGTTAAAACTATTAGAATTAATTTAAAGATTTTAATCGACAATCTCTGTCAAAAACAAATGTGTAACACATACGAATACATAAACTCACACCTTTTTCCCATGGGGGACGGCAGAAATACAGACCGCCACCTGCTACGATCCTTACACACTCCTTTTGTCATACATGCACGCTGGTTGCGAGTACTACGCACCTGACCTTTCTGAAGAACATCACCTTTAAGGTTACTATATAATTACGTCCTCCTAGGGCGCCCCCTCCCGGCGTTTCCATTCACATTTGCCTTGTAAATACATTTTGTTACTCGCCGTTCATTCATCCTCTCAACATGACCAAACCATCTAAGCATACTCTTTTTATTTTTTGTCACTACATCTTCTTTTAAATCACACCGTTGTCTTATCACATCACGTCACACCACACATGCTCAGCAAGGAACGCATTTCCACAGCATTTATTCTACTTTCATGTGTAAGTATATTCTGGCTATTAGCACATTGAGTGGTGATCCCGGTCTGTTACCAGTCCTATCCTTAGCATGACTCCTACCCACATACATTTATTCATTAATAGTGAACCGCAACCGATGGCTGGAGCTAGCAGTAAGTACTAGCCCTTGAGAGGGAGCTGCCAAGGCCGAAGACGTCTACAAACGTATAGAGAAGTAGACAGTGTAATGTTAAGGTCTTGGTGAATGCAAGCTAATAGAATTCCCTAGTTTTTAGCGAATTAATTAATATTAAACGCAGACCTTTTCCAATCTATATATCTATACATATTATAAACAGTTGTGGCCGCGACTTCGCCCTTGTGGACCCTTATTCTGTTTCTGAAATGAAAGTAATACTTCGTAATTCCATATAAAATCAGCTATCTGCTAGTCTAGTCCCGTCTAAATCGGTCCAGCCGTTTCGGAGATAAACCGGAACAAACAGACGGACAAAAATGTTACAAATTTGTTTTTTTCTTCAATTTTATTTATTTGTATGTATAGATTGAAGTCGTTTATCCTCTATGTCTGAGTGACCGCGTTGTTCTTCTAAACTACGCAACGGATTTTTTAATGGTATTTTCACCATCATTTAGAGAATTGATTCCGGAAGGTTTATGTGTAGGTAAGGTTCTATTATACATTGTAACAGCGAATCAATTTTCACGCCTCCTCCCTAAGACCTAGGCCAAATATTTTTTGATATTCGGATAGCTCATGACTAGAGATCGGATATTCGGATGCATATTTACCTAAAGTTGAGGTGTTGACTATTATGGAATGCACTTGTTTGTATTGATCATATAAATCTCGCGATTCCGGTATTGATTTTAGTACTTTTTGTCTATAGAAATGCTAGCTAATGTTGTAAAGGTTACCAAACCGGTATAGCACATAGCGACAAACAATTCGGTGCCTCGATTTTCGTTAAAAAACGTTTACAGTATATTATTTTTTATGTTAAAACCGCGAAAGTAACCTTCATAAGATGTTTGATAAGTCGTTTCTGGACATTTTCTAGAATTCCGAGATTGATATTACGAAAAAATAATAATTAAGAAGCCGCTTCCGTAATTTCTTAGACAAAAACTAACTTTAGGTAAATATGCATCCGATTATCCGATCACTGCTCATGACCTAAACTCGACTAATTAAAAAGTTATGCAACAACGCGAAATTTCGCGGTAATTATGGCTAGCACATAAAGTAGCATAAGTTTAATAATACTAAAAACAAACATCAATAACAATAATCATAAAAATAAAAGAAAACTCGATGTTTTGTCAAGTCGTAAAAACCGGGTAAAGGCTCGTTCACACTGGCGCGACTTGTCGCGCGACGCGACACCGGCAATTGTTCAATCGTGAAGTTTTATTAGAAATTGTATTGTTAAAGTCGCGCCAGTGTGAACGAGCCTTAAAGCAGTGGCGGGTCGCTGGTATTTTATAAACGGCGCATGATTTGGAGCGATATGGAACGATACATTTTTCAAATTATTACATTTTGAATATTAAAGATTGATCATAAAGTGAACTACACAATAAACCTCTTACAGTTTAATGTAGATAGCCTCTATTGTGTGCCGTTACCAAAGTGACAAAAGGATGGCAATCGCAATATTATAAAACAGCGGATGCTATCAATGAATGAAGGGCCGCCATCGGCCATAGTATGCAGTGAATGCTTTCTTGTGTAATATTTGAATAGGTTATTATAAGACGTTGACGAGTGGATCTATTCGGTAAAAAATCACCGTGCAAACTTAAGTGAAGTGAGCTGAATCTGTTAATAGGGTCAATAACTAGCATCAGTTGGAATGGCGCGTGACTGGTAACTTTTTATGTAAATAAATATATAAACTCCGAAACATCATCGCGATCAAACTGCGGTCTGTTGAAAACACACCCTGCTACAACTTATTAATAACTTATGATTAAGTATCAATTATACAACGTGTTTTTTTAATATCATAAGGAATATCCCATAACTCTAAGGTTATATTCTATAAGTTAAAATAATACAAAAAGTCCTAGAATATGTGGTCCAAAAATGCATAGTTTCGAAGATATCGTCAATCATAATTAATTATAGGTGTGTAGGGATCTAAGTTTCATTGAAAAATACGAGTAATTTTCATTCAAATTTAAAGCTAAGAAAACAAGACGTTGTCATATTTCACGTAAGGTGTTTTACATTAATAATCGTGACTTTGTCGAATTATTTTGTATGAAAAATGAAAACAAACAAAAAATGTTAATTGTAAATAGTTCATATGCCAGTTGATTCTTTAATATGGTCTCATTCATACCCTAGAGTTACGGGATATAAAAAAACAAATTGTATTAAAAAAAAATTGTTTGCAACTTAGAAGCGTTGTTTAAATATAACGCAACGACCTTCCTGTTACATTCCATCCAATATTAGTTTGTATACAAATTGGCACTAATATCAAACGACAAACTTTACGCGTCACAATGTTCGTTGCAAACAGAACTATTCTCGCGATGTTTTCTTACAAACCGTGACATTGGAAAAGGCCGGATCTCTATCTTCCGGATAGGTCATTAACAATTAAGGCTACAGGAAATATCTTAGGGAAAAATTATTATCAACTCATTTTCCCCAAGAAATTAACGTGAATTGTTTCTAATTCAGCATCGTGTTCCTGTAGTTCAACTTAATTTTATTGCACATTTACTACCTCATTCGCACGATATACCTACTACATACTTACATACATAGGGACGTTAATCAAACGCATAAACACGGTTTCCCTCCATAAATCCGACCATCACCGTGGTCAAGACCTTTGACGGAGATACGTCTCCGTGTCCATCCATGCAGAACGATTGATGTCACTGCTAATCAAGCGTAAATTTTGTCAACGGTGTAGCTAGATACAGTACCTGAGGTTCAAGTCCGGCAAGTGAGGCGTATGCAATCGACTGCGGTACCAATGTCAGTGCGACCGTAATACCGGCTATTATGTCCCCTACCCCTGCTGCTGCGTCGTAAGTCTTCGACCATTCCAGTATAGGAAAAAGACCGCAAATGAATCTCTTTGGATTAGGTATCTTCATTCTTGAGCTGTAACAAAGATAACATCTCACTGCACAAACGCACCATATAGTATTTTATTTATATACTTTATAACCTTGTAACATACATTTCTCTGAGCATGTTTGACATTTTGTCATAACAGAATTAATAAATCTATAAAGTTTCTACGAATGAGTACTTACTTAGTGCATTACATTTATGGTCATTTTAAGATATAATTGGGGTGAAGTGGTCAAAAAATATCTAGATAACTATAAGAATCGTCTAGTTTTAAACCGCCTTCTCATGTTCAAAAGTAAATCACAAAGCTTACACTGAGATCAAACGTTCAGCTCTATCGACTTGCTGTGTACAGTTTCAATTACTGACAAAGGCGAGGAAATTAAGAATATTAATTAATCGCAATCAGATCAGATCTAGATCCGATATTCTGATGCCTATGGACTATACTTGAACAAGCGCAGGTTATCGAAATTTTTCACAGACTTTTATCAAATGATGGCGTGCATGTGTTATGTAACGAATTTTTCAATTGGACTAACTTCAATGTTCGAAATTTTTATGTTAGAAAATTCAATTTTCTCGCGACCATTAATCGCGTGCCCGAAAATGAATCAAGTGGTATATTTCTTTGCATTTTAACATGTATTTGTAACAGCCACAGTAATATTATGATTTTAGTTGAGTAGGTACTGGGAACTGAGTATACACAAGGACTACATTTTCCTTTTTATTTTTCATTTTCACTATAATTATCTCCGTCGGCACATACAATCTGTTTGATATTCTAGTCCAGTAAAATCAAAATATAAGTAAATTAGTAATTAATTACAATGCCAAAGGGTCGTATTTAATCACGATTGATTAATCTCGTTGCTCAAGACATCGAATAGGGTCGCAGCCAATGATATGCTTGATGATGAATAGAAAAAAAGCGGCCAAGTGCCAACGTACAATATTATACAAATTACGTTAGTTAAAAAAATGCCGAAAAAAACGCGTTTCTTAAAAGGGGTCCCCATGAGGGGGGCACGACGGCTTTTTAACTTTAGTTTATTTAAATAATTCGTTGTTATAAGTTTGCGGCCATAATAGGACACTTTGTGAAAATTTCAAGTGTCTACCTAATATGGTTCAAAAGATACAGCCTTGTGAGAGACGGACAGATGGACAGCGGAGCCTTAGTTATAAGGTTCCGTTGGCACCCTTTGGATACGGAACCCAAAAAATTAAAGAATCTTTACAAAACATCTTTAGCCGTACAACTGAAAATAACACAAAGTTCAAAGTGGCAACACGCTGTACTTAGTGTATTCGTACCTTCGACCTTCGCAGTATCATTCAGATAAACAATCAAGTTATCGACAAATCTGTGGAAGTTAAAAGTTACATTAATGTTGGTGACAATTATATGACAGTCCTCGTGCTAAGAATTTGATGAAAAAACAGAGATGCTAGCGACCTTTAACTCATTACTATACTTGCTTACTATAGGGGTTTTTACACACAAAAAGTTATTTAAAAAAACATTTACATCAATTGTAAATTACTTTTTAAGTTCAAATTACTTAGTATTTCCTTTTTCTCTGATTATGTTAACCATCTGAACAGTTAATAAATGATCAACACTCGAACACACACACACCCAACACACATCACTTGGTTCGTAGAGGCGTAGTGCGTAGATTCGTAGCGTACACCGCTACGAACCTACACACTACGCCGCTATGAACCTACGTATTACGCCGCTACGAAGCGTAGCAGTGTAGATGGTGTACAAGGGGTTACGGGAAAACTGTATAAAATATGTGCGTAGGTTCGTAGCGGCGTAGTGCGTATATTCGTAGCGGCGTAATGCATAGGTTCGTAACACCGTAATACGTAGGTTCGTAGCGGCGTAGTGTTAGTTCGTAGAGCAACTCAACATAATATCTATGCCTAAGTTATTTTCACTTACAGAAAACAGTTGTTACTAAACATGCAATGAATTCTTCTAGCTTAAAAATGCTACTAAGTCACGTATTCGAGGAATACCTAAGTACATTATTACTGTAGGTAAGTAGGTACGTAAGCTTATTAGTCAATAAAATCATTACGAGGGCCTGAAGTTAGTATGCTTTAACTACAATTAAAATAAATATTAGTTTATCAAAAACATTTAAAAATCACTAATGTTAAAATGTATTATATAAATTATATATATAGTATAGGTATATGAAGTATATAATTAAACAGAATTTTTTATATGTATCAAGCATCTATATCGTTAAGTAGATGGACCCTCTTATTCGAGATTATAGTAATGTTATTTTGAAAACAATCTCTGAACTTTAGACTCTGAACTAAGCCAACAAATTAAAACTTCCGCAAATTTTCGTTTAAAGTCTTATCAGAGAAACGGCAAGGACAAGGTGAACCTGAACTGCATAATCTTATGTCTTACTCACCTTTAAATAATTTATGTTAAATGCAGCAACAACAATATTTAATTAAATTATTATATTATTAGCACTGAACTCCACTAACATCTCTACTCCATTTTCCAAATAAATATTCCAAATAATTAAATTCCTAATTGGAATTTCGCACTACAGATAAAAATCTACATGTAAACAAAGTTTTCCCGCCTTTTATCGGCCACCGCGCATGCGTCGCGGAATTTTTAAACCAGCGCATTCGACAACGACGTTATACAAACTGCCTGATGGCAGACTGACAACAATCTCGCAATGAGTTAATTTCCCTGTTACGGTTTGTGGTTCCACTTAGCGTAGTGACAAAATTAAGGCGTCATAAAAAGATTGATCACCAAATGAAGTGGGTGCTGAAATAATGTGCTAATTATAATTATAACTTTACGTGATCTAATTCATTTAATACAGTAGCTGATCGTTTTCAGTTGTGGAAATCCCTTGTGGGTACACTCGTCATCGTACACAGTAAACACGTTTATTTATGAATGTTGTAATTTTGCTGACGGACTAGTGATAACATAACATCACGGCTAGTTTTGTCCGAAAGGTTAGGCAGAGTCTTACCACATCCCCACTTCGCCAGTAATGTTTTAGTTTCATGTAGGTACTAATGATGGAATAAGATGTATGGGACGATGGTGGTGGATACATATTGACTGTGACTTTTCCACGTTTAACTCTCTCATGTGCAAATCATTTACTGGTATATATCCTCAGAAAAAAGTAACTCCTTTGAGTTTTCAACAAAGCATGTATTATAAAGAAAAACATTGTTCGGTTGTTGAGGTTCGTTCGGAGATTTTTGTTATTATAGCATCGATAGCCGATTTTCTTGAAAGTAAATACATTTCCCATTTGATTTGTTTCTAAGTACCTTCGTTTTTATTAGGTAGGTACCTATAATAGGTATCTAAGGTTAAACAATATGTACCTAAAGCTATAAGGAAGCAATAATCAATTTATTTCAAAGTCAATTAGGTATTTATTATGATAGAGACTCTATTCAGTAAGGCACTATCAATCGAACTGTGATTGTGTTGCAATTCATTTGTTTCGCGGTCAAATAACGAAACCTTTTGTACTGTAAATTAGATTTCTACGAACATTTTTTTTAGATAAAACGGATCTATTTTTGAATGCTATTGTTTTATTGCTTAGACTTCACACATTTTAGCCGTTTTGTTACAGGGTGTGTCTATAGAAGGATCCTTGAAAGTTGCAGTTCCAAGAAAAAGTTCGGTTTTCGGAGCACAAACTCTGGAAACCAGTCACGAAAAGTTAGTCGGCTATCTACGTTGGTTGGTTGGTTAATAAGAAGTGTCTCCCTCATTGAATTTCAAAGAGTGATAGTTCAGTGCTTTAGAACTATTTGGACTGACTCCATAAATCAGTAGGTACTTCATTTTAGACCAAGGAGTATCTATGTTTTTCTATGGGTCAAGTTACACATTTCAATTTCAATTTTTCCGGGCTACCCCTTCCCTAATCGGGACCCTAACGCAACCATAGTGTAGTCCTAAAACCTAGGGCCCAGGGCTATTATGACTTACTTACATTCAGTACAATATAGCCCGGGACCTAGGGCCGTAGGGGTTCATCAGAACCCGCTGGTCAATATGATTTCAATTTGGAAACTCAACTAAAAACTTCGTATGAAAACTTTTACCGAAAAAAAAACTTTTCTATTAAAGTACTACAGCACGACCAAAAAGCTCTTACTTCATAGGTTTTAGTTGCCATCGACGAACAAAATAATACAATTGCGTAACTTAATGGAGATATTATACTGGAATATTAAGTGACTATAATTTATATTAATTAAAGAAGACAAAACAAAAATAATTACAACAATAAAAACAATTGTTTTCCGTGTTCAAGTCCAAAATTATTGAATAATGTGGATATCAGACTGGCCCAGCCGCTTTTTCTACATTATCTGTGGCGGTGAATGGTGGCATATCATCGCAACAGTTTTTGATGAAATTGCACGAGTTCAGATACAACAGGTAATTTAACAGTTTCATTAACTACTTTTTTATTACCTCGCAATAGGTGCGACAAGAAGAATAAGTCCACGGGCCGGGAGTAAAGGTGTCTTCTTCTTCGGGCGAGCTTGAATCGCTCGCTGCACTCTAGGAATCCAATCCTTCGTTGCGCTCGGGATTCAATATAGCGCCCGTGACAAAAGACACTTCTTTTTCCCCTCGGTGAATAATCTATTATAAACTAATATTGTGTGATTTTAGTTTGTTCTAATCCAGAAAGTGTCCTAGCCCATCGCCACATGAAAGTTAAGTAGTCAGCCAAAATTTTAATGTTTTTTATTTTTTTTATTGT
Organism: Eupsilia transversa; assembly: GCA_914767815.1. Lineage (NCBI taxonomy): Eukaryota > Metazoa > Arthropoda > Insecta > Lepidoptera > Noctuidae > Eupsilia > Eupsilia transversa. Next base: position 10,239,082 of record OU611880.1, read on the forward strand.
GAAGCATAATTACCTGCATTATGTTTGCTAGCAGGTTATTTATTAAGGGTGGATTCGACCAAACAGGAATAAATTTTATCCGCGGAATAAGATTTACTTATGAATGTTTTCGTATGGAGAAACTGTCAAAAAAAATTAAATTTTAAAGGGCGGATTCGAAAAAATAGAATTTTTGTCAGATTCCCCATACGAAAACTGTCAGGAATAAATCTTATTCTGCGGATAAAATGTATTCCCTTTTGAATTAAGTTTTACGGGTATAACTGATTTGTAGTTTATGCGATGGTTGCGTATAACATAAGCTACTTTTTTATCTCTGAAACAATGACGCCTACCCACGCTAACCCGCAAACCGACGGATAGGTATCGCTCACCTCGTCTGACGCCAAATGTAACTAAGTAATTCACACAATTATTTCTTTAAAATCATCAAGCACTAATCACCTTTGACAGGCCATTTCATAAATACCTACATTATATTTCTCGGGTTTTCATCAAGGCCACTTCATTAGGTTCATGTGTACTGTAGGTACATAGGTACATAAGTTCTTAGTATTTGTATTTCAATACGTAACTGATACGGAAGTGTTAACTATTTTCATGAGCCGCTAGAATAGCCATGATGAGAATCATTTAGACAAATAGTCGTAATATGTACCTAGTAAGTACCTACGTAGCCCACTTTGATCTAAAAAATACAATTATGATTATTTTTTTTATTTTTTTAATAACTGTTTTGGACTTCAGCAAAACTGCACCATTTCTGTAAAACTATGGTTTTTCAGCAAGCATACCTTTTCAGTACGAAAACTTGATAAATATATGTGGGGCGTGATAAATGAACACCAAAAATATATTTTTGAAGTTTTGTGAGATGAAAATCAACGACGCAGGACATTTCTTTACTTTATGTCCTTTTTTTTTTAAATTGGCAGGCTCCTATCGAAAACTTTTCAAATATATTTTTGGTATTGAGTGTTATTGGTGTAGTAGCTGGGCGTTTTGAGAAAACGCCCAGCTACTACATCGCCACATGCGAACTACGCATGCACTCACGTCTCCCGAAATCCTGCATCGCGCAAGCAGAGTATACCGCGCGATCAGCATAGAAACTTTCCGACATCAATCGTCGGGCAGTTGCCCGCCAGACACAATACCCGTCTGGTCGCAAGATCCTCTCTTTTTAATGGAGGATGAGTGAACTTTATACCCTGTTCCTCACACCTCTATAGTTTTGTCATTAACAGATAATTGGTTTTCTTGTTTCGTCAAAAGGATTGCCCAATTAAGAACTTACCATTCGGCTATTAGGTAGCTGTCAATGAAATAATCACTTCATACTTCATTTCGTTTTTACCTACGTATTAATGTTGTAACGTCGGCAAAAGAATTTGTTTAACCTGTTCTGTTCATTTCCAGTAGGTACTTAATGTGATCTATCTTAGCCAAATCACCTATTGTTAGGTATTAAATTAGTTATTTTTAATTTAATCCTAATGAAAATACGGGCATGTGCATTGAGGTATTATAGTCACAGTCAATTTGCTCCGAATTCAATGAGCCGACTATGTTTTTTGTAATTCATATAAACTGTGACACAAACACGGACGTGAAACGTAAATAAATACATTTTGAATAGCACTTTTGGGGGGAAAATATTCAAGGTTGGCAGTTATGTGATAAACCAGATACGGGCATTGAATACAAAAAATACACGATTTTTTTTCAAAAGTAATTAAAATAGTGTCGCAATAATGAAAACTAGATTTAATAACTGAAAATCATGAATCTAAGGACTTTGGAAATTTTTGGAAAAACACGAACAAGCTGAGCCCTAGATCGAGTCTCCCCGTAAGTGTTGGTGGTAAACATAGCCCCACACATATTGCAAATATGTTTGTGGACCAATTTAAAGTCAAGCCCTTAGCAAATCCCACAGTTGGTCGTGTGACGCTGACGGTGACTGACGCTGATGTGAGCATGAAGCTGGGAGTGGTTGTCTTAAGCGGATAGTCCGGTACTGTACATATAGGAAAACACCGGTTTATGCGTGCTTCTTGGATTTGTCCAAGGCTTTTGACCTCGTGTCCTATGACCTGCTGTGGGGTAAGCTAAGGGATGAGAAAGAGGTAGAAACCGAGGTTACCTCTCCACTGGAATTTTGGTATACAAAACAAAAGGTGTGCAGGGACACTGTCCGATGAATACAGGTTGGAATGTGGGGTGAGGCAGGGGAAATCACCTCCCCTCGCTTATTCAATCTTTATATAAACCAGCTGATTGTTGAGCTCAGCAATACTGGCATTGGCTGTCATGTTGATGGAGTTGCTATGAACAACATCAGCTATGCGGACGATACGGTTTTGCTGAGCTTATCAATCAGTGCATTAAGACGTTTGTTGAAGGTTTGTGAGGACTACGCGGTGGCTCAGGGGCTTAGGTATAACGTCGCTAAGAGAGAGTTAGTTATTTTTAATGTTGGGGCCAGAACAGACTTCATTGTGACGTGCATCTCTTTAGCGGGTATGTCCTGAAGCGAGTCTCAAAATATAAGTACCTGGGTCACTGGGTCACCGAGGACCTATGTGATGATTTAGACATTGAGAGGGAGCGCAGGGCGCTGTCCGTTCGAAGTAATATGCTGGCCCGCAGGTTTGCCCGGTGTAGTTGTGAGGTTAAAATGACGCTTCTTCGAGCCTATTGTCAGACTGCTCTGTGTGTACAATATAATAATGCCTTCAGAATGCTCATGGGGCTGCCGCGGTTTTGTAGCGCTTCGGGTATGTTTGCCTATGCGAGGGTAGATGATTTCTACGCCATTGAGGGCATTGAGTGACCGGTGGGACTGCCCGATGGGTGAGACTGCACACACAGGTCGTCTTTTTAGCTGTACATCTTGTTTAGTTATGATGTTATTGTACAGTGTTGAAAATGTGTTGTGAATGTGTTAGGTACTAATAATAGTTAAATAAGTATATTTCATGTCATTACTAACACTATGGTTTATTTATTTATTTGTAATTATTTATTTATTTAAATATAAGAAATTTAAAAAAATATTTGCCAAAGTGTGACATATCAAATTAAAGGGCTTACTGTGAGGGTCTCAAACATATATTTTTTATAAAGTTAAAATAAGTAGTTTTATATTTATTTAAGCAAATAGATTAAAATTTACCATTCTCTCCTTATTTTAGAAAATTTTGTCAAAATAGTTCTTTACTTACATTACAGGAAAAACTTTATGAAGTCTGTGGTTTTAAAATAACATGGCAAATCTCTCAATATTCTTTAAGAGGGTTTATTCTGAAAGTTGGCAACGTCGCAAATAGATGTCAAATATTTCGCTGTTTTGATTAATTTGATAATATTTCTGTATGGAAATAAAAAATGTGGCTAACTAGCGAACTAGAATATTGATTATGAAATGCAATAATTAATATCGTAACACCGAATAGTTAGTTTTAGATGTAAAAAAAGTATTTGGTAACTTTCCAAATGCCTTTTTTTCACCTAAAACGGGTACAACATCAAATTCAATGTTATAATTGCAATTCATTATTAATATTCTAGTCAATTGGTTAGCCACATTTCTTATTTCCATACAGTATTATTTCCAAATTAATCGAAACAGGTAAATATTTGACAGCTATTTACGACGTTGCCAACTTTTAGGATGCACCCTCTTAAACAAACTTACATTTGCAGTTGGAATGTATGGAAGAACATGTTTTTCAACTACAATGTTAAGTTTGTTCTTGGGATAAATTCATCCCAACTACGGAACCCTTCATTGTGCGTGGTGCGACACGCAATTGGACCGGTTTTTGCTTTGGAAAGACTAAAAAGTTTATATAACAGTAAAGTATATTTAAGACTTTTGCGACAAATCCTTATATATTCGAATAATTAAAAAAAAAAACTGAGGCTGAGTATTGTGGGAACACAAGGAGCGAAAAGTTCGCTAACGAAAGATGTGTCCTAATTTGCTCCAAATGAGGATCCGAACTAAGCATTTACGAGGAAGTTTAGCTGGCTCTTGTAAGTAGGTACCTACTTTTCCAGCTGGATCTTTTGTATAAGTTTCTGTCTTCGAGAAAGTTTTGATGCTCCTAGTGCCTACTAAGAGCATCTCATCAGCTTTCCCTAACTACCTATTTCTGATCAATCCAAGCATTTGCTTACAGTGCACCTGTTATTTAAAGAAGTTAGGAACCTGCTTACCTACTTACCCAAGTATCCACATCTTTTTTTTAAGTTGATTGTTATGCTCAAAGTGATGTGATGAGTCGATGATTCAGCACGCAAGATCAACAACTTGATAAAATCATGCGCTACTGTTTTTTGTTTGTAGATAAATATAATGACTAGTATGAAGAGCAGGCAGGTACTTCCCCAACGCTGCTTTACAACAAACGCGATGATTTAAAAAAAACCAGCCAATTGCGTGACGGACCACGCACAATGAAGGGTTCCGTAGCTGGGATGAATTTATCCCAAGAACAAACTTAACATTGTAGTTGAAAAACATGTTCTCCCATACAAAATGTAAGGAGAACATGTTTTTGCAACTGCAAATGTAAGTTGGTCGACAATTACTCGTTAACTTGTAGAGCTTACTTAGCTGTGATAGTTTTACTTTTAATTTCGTTATATATACTACAGTTGTGAATTTTTCCACATATCCATAACTTACCATTTACCTTAATATTTCGCAAACTGATCCTTCAATCCAAAAATAGTTTTAACAAACTCACAATATTTTTGAACGAGCTTTCCATAAATTAAAAATTAAAAAATATCCCCGCTTTACGTGTAGGGGAGGCGTAGGTACCCTAATTTTTTTATGATTTTACCACTTTGTCGGCGTAATCAATATGTATACTCATGCCAAATTACAGCTTTCTAGTACTAACAGTCTCTGCGCTAAGCCGGGGACAGGCAGACAGACAGACAGACAGACGGACATGGCGAAACTATAAGGGTTCCTTGTTGACTACGGAACCCAAAAAATACACACTTTAACTTACCTTTTTTGCTTATCTCGTTTTTACAATTCTTGAATTAGCAGAATACCTACCTATATGCTACACAATCATTGAAGGTAAAAACCACCTAAGTAGTTTTTTTGTAAAAAAGAATTATTTTTCACATTTTAGTTTTGGTACCTACCCCACACAAATTCAAATATCACGACCTGCTATGTAGATAACAGTGACAGGAACTTATTAGAACATCATCCACAAAGCTAGGTATGAAAAAAAACGTAGGTATTATTGGAGCTAACTCAAAAACTGCCCAAGCAAACTAATAAAATTAAAATGGGAGCACCGTGCAAGCTTCTGCTACTAAATGAAAAAGAATTATCAAAATCCGTCCACAATTGACGAAAATGTCGACGGACATACATTAAAAAAAAATACATACCTACGTTACGAACACAGAACCACCTCCTTTTTGGAAATCGGTTAAAAAGTAGCTGAGAATTCCAGAATATTTCAGAATATTGAGCTTAATGATACCTAATACCTAGGTAGGTTAATTAAATAGTCTTTAAGATAATGAGCAAGTTTTCATTCACAAATCTCTTCTGAAACTCTGTAGTGTTACCTACTTAATTTGCTGCCCGTACCACCTGCATTTTGATTTAATTAAAGCTCCTGCATCGATCCCGGTTTAGGTAGCTAACACCTGCATACAACTGACTCGGATAAATACGAGACAATAATTTCTGTGTATGTGGCTCTATAATAGGGAGGTATGTTTACCTACAACTTTGAGTACTTACCTATGATACACACAATATTATTGTGTCCACGCTCATGGTCTACTAAACTGGCTAAGTTAGGTAAGGCGCACGCAACCTGGAAAAGGTACAGCTACATAACTCCTAAAGACAATGCTTCCACAATGTAGGCACTAGGTAGTGGTGAAGGGCGGGCGTTTTAGGGGACTGTCTTATATCATTTTGACGTTCGAAAAGTACTGATTCTCAGCCTAGTTTGAATAAATCACTTTTGATTTTAATTTTGTAAAGTGAAAAAATAAGTTCAGAAAAGAAACCTATAGGGTAGGTTCTTAATATCATTTAACTGAATCAGCACGTATGGACCTCAAAACATTCCCAATTGCATTACCTAAGATTATGTTCTTACAAGCTGTCATTTTTACACCGGCAGTTCCAAGCTGACATAATGAAATTCAAACATGTCTACATAATATCCCAAAAGGGCAAACAAGCATCATGATTTCCATCTCTCCGTGGGAATATAACGAACCAATATTTGCGTCACGCACCCCACAAATAGTTTTTATCGAATAGCTGCAAAAAAAAGGGTCCACATTCGCCTGACCGGACCCCGATCAGTTTACGAGGTATAGAAATTCTCTACAAATGGATTTTAACCTCTGTTATTCTATCCGGCTCAATCTAAAATGCGTTTCTCTTATTTGCAGTTTTTCTTATTTCCTCGGCACTGAAGCAAGAGCTGAATGAGAGAGGCCAGACCGCATCGCCGTTCAGAATCCGCAATGAGGTGAACAATGGATCATCCGGATATTGCCTGTCAACCGAGCTACCTACACGCGCAGCGCTAAACGATACTAGGTCGACCGGACCGAGGTAAAATGTTTCCATAAAACATGAAGCTAATACAAAGAGTTGTTTGATGTGTACCTACTCACCTACTCTCCCTTCTTATTTCCCTTTTAAAATAATAGGTCCGCCTTTCATAATATATATATATTTAATATAACCACTCAAGAGTAGGTTTAAATACAAAAAGAGAATACTTTTTTGCTTTTCGGATTGGTAGAGGCTTACAATAGCTCATCTTAGTGTACATGGCTTCATTATTACAACCCTTAGGTACATATACCTAAATCTATACATAATTATAATAAAATCGTAGCGAACTGAAAACTTTTTACATTGAATGTAAAAAAAGTAATTGCTACGATGTCTGGGAACGATTATAATGTCGAAAATATAGTTTTTCGAATTTTTGTCTGTTTGTCTGAATGTATGTTCCAGCATTACGCAAATCCTACTGGGTAGTCTTGTGAAAGCCGTTCGTCAGGAATAATATGTAAGAAAAGAATGCATCACAGTCAGTGTATCAGTGATATGCCATTAGACAGTAGGTATATATGCAGGAATTTAACGCAGGCGTTCATTAATGTATTAAAACCGAAAAAAATGCAAGCAATGGGAAATTGCTGCTGAAGGCAACCTCAAGTCTGTCAACCTCAAGACGAGCTGCTTCTCACACGGACAACGGACGACTGTAAGTCGCTTGCTCCCTTAAGAGGGTGCATCCTAAAAGTTGGCAACGTCGTAAATAGCTGTCAAATATTTACCTGTTTCGATTAATTTGGAAATAATACTGTATGGAAATAAGAAATGTGGCTAACCAATTGACTAGAATATTAATAATGAATTGCAATTATAACATTGAATTTGATGTTGTACCCGTTTTAGGTGAAAAAAAGGCATTTGGAAAGTTACCAAATACTTTTTTTACATCTAAAACCAACTATTCGGTGTTACGATATTAATTATTGCATTTCATAATCAATATTCTAGTTCGCTAGTTAGCCACATTTTTTATTTCCATACAGAAATATTATCAAATTAATCAAAACAGCGAAATATTTGACATCTATTTGCGACGTTGCCAACTTTCAGAATAAACCCTCTTAACTAGACCTGTCTCTCTGTATGTTTTGGCTGCTGAGACTCTGAGACCTAAACTACAAACGTAGTATACATTACTATAAAAATGTGGCTGTTATTTTTGAAGGTATTTGTGGTGTGTTACGACTTCCACGCGAACGAAGTCGCGGGCAGAAGGTAGTTATGAATATTTTTCTTAAATATTTATACCCTAGCAAATATGTTGGTTCTGTCAAAGCCAAAGCAAGGGCGATGGCTAGAAAATATTTTATTTATGTATCGGTATCGAGATGTTATAAAGGTTGACAAAAATAAATGATCCACAAAGCGTTGAGGACAATCCTAGAGGGAAGGGTCACCCAAAACGCGTGAAGAATTCACAATGAACGAGCTCGAATATTTATCATCCGTTCAGCTATCAGCGATTAGATTGCTTCGCACAAATACGTGCCTACTCTATAAATGTATAGCGGAATTATTTCGCTTTGGGTCCACACGGGGCTTATATTACTAGCCATATCATAATAACTATACCTACTTATCTGAAGATGATCGAAAGGCACATAGGTAACAAAAATCTGATAAGCTATAGGAACTACATACCTACACCTATGTAAGATAGGTACCTATAGTAGGTACTTAACCTGCCCTCTGTATGGAGGCTTCATATAAGTACCTATGTAATTTATGAAAAGATGATGACGTCAAAATCAGCATGTGTATAATTAGTTTATAATTTAGAATAGTAATTATTTTTCTTTGGCGTAAAACTAGACACAGAAATTACATAGGCAACAATGTTTTGATGAATAAAACGTGATCTCCCTTCACGCGGAAACATTACGGTATGATTAATTCCTGATATTTACATTTATTGAAACAATGGCATTTAAAATAACAGTTAATACGTACACCTATTTTCTTAACTTGAATCTAGATTTTTGTTCCGCTGGCCGATAAACATTGATAATTTTATAGCCATGATCATAAAAATATAGGAACAATAAATAAATGATAATCCCACTCATAATGACCTAGGAAACAAAACAAGGTCGCGGTGGCCGCGAAATAAATAAGTAAGTACCTAATTCACTTTGCAACACGCGAAGAAAAAGTCATCGACAGATATTCAATCGAGCGAGAATGTACCACAATAGGCAATGAACAATAGGTACTCTTACGTCGCACCTGCCAAATGATTTACCTATCTGCCGTTAGGAAACTCATTACTCAACTAAGAAGTAGCTGTTTTAAGCAAGAAACATGACTGTGTTTATTTATATATTAGCGCTGAAAATGGCTTAAATTAAAACTTGTAGTGTGTGTAAAGTGTAATATCGTTTGAGGACCTATAGTGTAGTGCGATAATAACTACAACTTCAAGACTTTAGGCTTGTTATCCATCATGCAGATTTATTTTAGTATGTTTGTTGGATTTGGAATTATGAAAAGAGTGAATGTTGTATTCTTTCTAGATGCTCTCGATTGTTTACGTGATGTTCTGCTGATACACCAATTAGTTTCCATAATTTATATAAAGTTCAAGTATAAGTACAATGCTTATTTCTCTCTGCGCCAATTATTCTTCATGACATTAATCTTAATTTGACGTTCGTCACACATAATTTCTTAGCAATTTCAATAGACTACGTCCACGTTATAACGAAAATAGAACAGTACTAAGGCACGGACCTATTTTTTAACGAACTTAAAAAAGGAAGAGGTTCTAAGTTCGTCTGTACTTATGTATTTTTTTATTTCCTTTGTAGGTAGAGTGACATCACTCCTACATTTGTCGTCAACACTGATGCGGTGCCGGTACAGAGATAAACCTCACCATAGGATCAGGAGGCATGCAGAAGTAGGAAAAAATTATACAAAATACCTAAGAATTTAAACATTTATTAACGATAGATAAGGTGGTACATACTGTAATTAACATTTGGCTTAAGTAAACTTTCGGTAATCTTATAAAATATTAATAGCTTATAACTTTATTAATCACAGTTAATTGAGGCACATTATTAGTATAGTTATTGCAAATCACGAGCGCGCATCACGCGACTTTAAGTCATTGACATAAGTTTTAAATTGCAACAATAGATGAGGCTCATGAAATGTATCTACGAAAAGTTGTACTTTAGTAAACTTCTTTACAAGAAGGGCCCCCACCCGATGTACATTTGGCAGAGATTGTGAATGCTGGTCGCCTCCACTATAAGATGTTCCACTTGACCTTCGGGAGACAAGGACAGGGATAGCTGCTTGTTCTTTGTCCTCACCTTGGAAAAAAAAAAGAGTCGGTTACTAACCGTCTCGTATACCTATTTAAAAGAAACAATACAGTATTTCCGAATTATATATGCCACATCCATTATAAAAAGTGAAAACGATAGATGCACGACACTGGTAAATTAAACACAGTCTATAATTTCAATTACGTACAAAGTTGAAATTAAAGACCGTGTTTGCTATTTTATAACATTGGCATTCGTCAATCGACAAACATTGTAATGTTTTACAAACAGAAAAAAAAGGTTACAGGTGCATATAGACTGATGCTGCATCAGTTTGTTTGAAATTTCATGAAGAGCTTACCTAACCATTAACCTTAACCTTATAGATTTCAACACATACTTTACGTCATTTTTTACGTTTATTTATAAAAATAAAAAGTATAAATTATGATCAGGTTTTTTGGCCCTATAACTGACAATGCGAAGAATTGACAAAAACTGGCAAAATTGACACACTTTCAATACAGGTTCTGTTTAATAAAGCAGAAATGTATGAAATAAACTTGTAAAATTGTCAGATTGTCGCCTGTCGGTTTTATTAAATAGGCAGGTTTTAGATGTTGGGCATTTAAAATGCTTAAAATACGCTTACCATCCCATTAAGGCGTTGCTTGATATGCAGTAGATGCTGTAAGGCCTGCTCATTGGTTCGCTCGCCGCAGTCCACGGGTCGAACACGTCCCCACGACACCAAGGGATCGTACACAAACGGCTCGATCACAGACATCAGTGCTGCAGTTTGAGCACGGAGAGCTCGCATCACTGCTTCGCAACTTTTCCTAAAGAATTTATGGAATTTATTATTTTTGAGATTGCGGAATCAGCTGGACTCCATCAATAAGAACTGGTCCCTATGAGAGATTAGCCATTTGCAATGCAGTGAGACGCGACCATCATCATTATTTCAGCCGAAAGACGTCCACAGCTGGACATAGGCCTCCCCAAGCACGGCCACTTCCACTTGTTCTGTGCTTATTGTATTCCTGCGGTCTTCACCAGGTCATCGGTCCACCTTGTGGGACACCATATTCTTTTAGTAATGAAACAATCTGTGAGTATGGATTCAAGACACTGACGTAATTTGTGGATGCTAAGTAGAAAAAAGGAAGAAGTAAAACGAAACTGAACCGAACACTAAACAGCAACGTTTTCAATAAATATGCTGTTGAAATTAAAGAAGCAATAATATATTATGTCTTATCATCATATACCTAGCCTTGTCCTTATGTTCGGGTCGGCTTCCAGTCTTACCAGATTCAAATCAAATCAAATCAAATTTATTATGGGACAACTAGATCCAAAAGGTTAGTATACTTACAAAAAACGTAAAAACTATTGTTAGTAGGCACTTACAGACAAAAATAAAATAAAAATGAAAAAGAAATGAAAATGCAAATGCACCTGTGCTGAGACACCCCGCCCCGTCAAGGTAGACAATATGGAGATACATCCCTAAGGACCACCAGACGAACGAAATGCCTCAACACAGGCGCACGTACATCCTCAGCTATAGTTTTCAGGATGCTGTTGTGACTACCCCGCACCCTCCTCATAAGTGACACGACTTTTTTCCGAATGACGACATGAAAATCGTCGGTGTGAGCCTGCGCGAACATCTCGGAGGCACTGCAGAAACGAGGAAGTCCCAACATCATCCTGAAAACTGGTATTCACTGGTATTCAGCTGAATACCAGTGTTTTACATGAAGCACCTTCCTAGCACGATACCCCTTGGTAAGAAAGAAAACAAACATTTATGTGGACATCAGTGTGTCTTTTGTATATAAGATAAACAATTGCGCAAGCATATTAGTCCTATAAATACCTCTAATGTAAAAGGGAATTCTTATATACTTATAACTTTATTAAAAAACTATCTGACTTCCGTATTAACGTAGCTTATATACAAATTTGTGTGCGCAACATCGTGAGAACTACATAATTATACGACTATTGTATTTAGAGTCGACAATTTTTACATGCAACGACTGTGACACAAATCAAAAACCTCATCTATTATGACTACTACGAGCATCATCATCTGCAGCCTAGCTTTTCCCAACTATGTTAGGGTCAGCTTCCAGTCTAACCGGATGCAGCTGAATACCAGTATCTTACATGGAGCGACTGCCTATCTGACCTCCTCAACCTGGGTACACGATACCCCTTGGACTGGTTGTCAGACTTTCGATATTTTGACGCCCCGTAACAACTGCCAAAGATCAACAAATGACAACCGGGACCAACGGCTTAACGTGACCCCTAAAAACATAGCTATACTTAATTTTTATCTGCTTTTATATTTATGATTTAACGGATACAGTTCACGAATCGCATTCAATTATTTTCTAAAAACACGTACAGAAAACAATAGTGCATCGCACGTTGAAAATAGGTATTGTTTCATTGATAACTTTTGATTGGTAATAAGATAAAGGGAATAATATTGCTCGTGTGACAATTCCTATTAAAATGATCGATTGGTATCATTTTGATATTTCAATTTAAAACTAGGTACAGCTTAAAACAAATTACGGAAATTGGCCCTCTGATTTTTTAAACCAAGCTGATCAGCAGTGCTATTCTGTAACCATCTCACCGTGAAAACTTAGGTGAAGTGAGCTGTCAGTCCACCCGATGCTAGGAATTCACACTATTGGCAGCTCACTTCACGCTCACTTCACTTAAGTTTGGTGAGGTTTTAACAGAATAGTTATTAAAGAGACTCATTAAGTCGTTGCTTGATGTGCAGCAGATGCTTATTTAATAACTGTCTTCGTAAGGACTCGGCTTTCGATGATAATAATGAATGAAATAATCACATCTCATTACCTTGAAGAATATTACGCCTAACAATAAAAATTGATCATATTGCTTTATCCATTATTAAACTGGATTGGTATATTAAAAAATATTAACAATAAATCCTAATTATTTTTAGATGTTTATTCAAAACGGCGCAATTAGTAGATAACTTATTGTTGTCACTTTTTTGTCTCCACAACTCAACATTGTACTATTACCAAGGACTCTTCGTACTAAGAACCATCTTATTGTAATAAACAATTTAAATAATTATGTATCTCTTGAACTAGTCAAAAATAACAGAAGAGGTTACACCTGAGGTTACATCATTATGTTTATTCTTTGTATCGTAGTAACAAAAAGTTGCAAGGTAAAAACTACATAAAGGTTTGATTCACAATTGGGTTTTCTAGTCATATTGGTATATGTTATGAGTTAGATAACACGCAAAAAATATTCTTACATGATATTAATAAGTCGTTAGTGCTACATTAACGGCCTTTCGATTTTTAATAACATAAAATAACATGACGCCTTGTTTCCCCGAAGGGTTGGGCAGAGGTATACCTATAGTACACCCACATTTCGCCAGTTATGTTTAAGTCCCATAGAATAGGGGGAAAGCATATTGCCATCAACCGGGCACAAAACCAGACTCCGGGCTGCCAGTGAGAAATTGCAGATAGAAAATCCCAATAATACTTTGCCTGACCTGGGAATCCAACCCAGATCGATTCCCAGGTCGAGGTTCGGGTCGTTTTTCATTCAATATTATCTTTTTATTATTAAGTACACAATATGACTTTTTTTTCACTTTATCAATAAAAGACATTAACCAAAACAAAAGAAAAGTATAAAAGTTCAACTAGTGCTTCTTGCTCGAAAAAGTTGTAGAAAAGAGTCAACTCTTTTCTACTACAGTTCAAACGTCCGTTTCTGTCGCGGTCGGGATGTGACGTCATTTGGCACGTTACTACTTCGTTAAGTAACGTGCCTATTTTTTTAAAGGTTTTTTAGCCCCAAATCATATAAATTAAATTGTTTTTGTGCTTTATTCAAGCAGGCATCGCACTTATAAACTTACCTTAGTGAGAATTCAAGCAGTTTGCTAAGAAAATATATTTATTCTCATGCCTTTTGAGGTCACTTCTGGCATTTTCGAAGACGACACGTTTCGAGTTTGCGGTTCGTTTCACGAAAAAAACATTATATAAAATAATGAATTGTAAATTAAGTAATGCATTAAAAAAATGACAAAAAACTTGGAATTTGTTTCTTGACTCCTATAAAATGTATATTTAAACAATGAATAAGTTTTGAATTACGTGCATATTCCCTATTTACAGTGGTTTTACAACTGAACCTATACACCTACATTTGCCAACTGATACGTGGACAACAGACTTACAAATAATTTTGTATAAAAAAAAAACTACGTTTTAGGGTCAGCGCGGACAGAGCAGCAAGTGGCTCGATCAGTTTTATTGATTGATAACTTTATAATGAACTTTATCACATCTAAAATAGAGTGCAAAAGATAATGGTGACATGTGTTTAACCATTCTCGCGCATATTTTCGCCCATTTGACAGCAAAGAACATGCTCGAGCATTATGCTGCGCTGACCTATGTGACGCTATGTGGCTTTAAATACTTCTTACCTAAACATCCCCTCATGTCTGAGCGGTCCCATTGCTGCTTCCATATTATGCGTGAGACGGAAGGGAACTCGCTCTGGCCATTCGAAGGCCTCTCCCTTGTTGAACAAACAGTTGAAGTCTACGTGTACAGTGTCGCCGTTCGTCGAGTCGAAGGATATGTTCTCGCCGTGTCGGTCGCCTAGACCTGGTGAAAAATTAAATTATTTAGATCGATTTGCCTGGGATATTGGCCGTGGGACGCCCGAGTTCTGGAACATTTTTAACGCCAAGCCTGTCGAGGTCGATCGAGCTGGTTGAGTACCACTATAAATAAATTTTAAGAAACTTACCCAAAATATATCCAACCATTGACATAACAGCAGTGGTCCTGATGTAAGCAGATCTTGCCTGATACCTGCGGAAATAATGAACTCTGTAGAAAACCCGAAATATAGCAAAAACCATTTAAACTTCTTATAAAGAGTAGGTACTAGAAGTCACGTTATGCGAATTTACTAAACGATTACCTTTTGCTCCAGAGGTCGTTCGATTCTAACGCGGAACAACAATTTATATGTAAACGTACCTATATATGCAGGTAATGCAGATATTTTTGCCTGATTTAGGAATGTTACTTGTGTTAGAAATCAAGTGTTTTAAAAACAAAGCGATTACTCTTAAATTGAACATGGATCAATTCAATTTAATAATTATATATTTACCATCCATAAGGATCAGAGAACACTCTTCGGAACCACTCTTGGAAGACAGGCGGGTGACGCGGCAGTAACTGTTGTTCGTAAATACGCCTCTTCTTTTCCACCGGGTCTTTGTTCGCGCACATCATCTCTTTCAACTCGCGATTGCTTGTGTGAATACCTTAGATAAACATAGATAATCTATAGCCTAAAAACACTTTTATAAACTTTTTTTGTTCTGTAATTCTAATTAATTTGCAAAAGAAAGACAAAAGCTTTTATAAACTCGTCTTTTCTTATGCAGATTATGTTCTGCATAAGAAAAGAAAAATATTTTTAAGGTTTGTATTTTTTTGTGTTTTTTTAACGTATGCAAACAAATCTAAAGATAGTTCTAAAGATTCAATTCTGTTTTGTAAATTAATTCTTCCATCCTTCTTACTCTTTTTTTACCTTTCTGCTTATAAATGTGCATCAAAATCGGCCTCAATCCAACCAAATTCGGCACCCACTCTATGAGTCCACACTCCTCGTTCAAAGGCAGCACACTATAAGTACGTATGTACAGTCGCCTGCGCCGAGTCTCGGGCGCGTCCTGCAGGAACCGGTTTACGACTCCGTTGAACTCCATCAGACGGTAGTCTTTGCGAAGATCGTCGCGGGGTTTCAACATTATTATGTAGGATTTGCCGTCGGAACCTAAAGTGGAATAATGCAGATTAATTGGCATAATCTCTCAAATAAGGGGTCTAATTACAGCCGCCTGGAGCAGCCTGAAGTTTCGGAATTTGGCGTGATAAAATCAAAGGGCTCTTGTGCAACATGGGATGGGAGCGAATTGGTTATATATAAATCGACCTCGTAATTGCTTTACCAGCCTAAGGTCGAATGTCACTTGCAATTCATAAAACGTTAAGGTCTATTATTCTTTATGAATGACCATTGTTACAATTAGATAGCTTCAACCTTGGTGAAGTTTCAATTTACTGGGAGTTTTTGTCAAAAGTGTAATGAGGTTGTACAAAAGTTTATAACAGTGGACATCAGCATGTTGCAGACACAATGTATGATAGTGAACACTCTCCTACAGGTGAAAAATTCATTACCTTTCAAAGTAACCTTCCTAGGCTTCTGCAAGGAAGGCAGTATACTAATGTTCTCTTCAATACCAGCTATATACACCGGTGGTTCAGTAGGTATGTTGAAGTCTATGCGTTCTTGTCGCGCCGCCTTGGATGGCAGCACTATCTTACAGAACTCTTGGAATGGCATCATGACGTGGCTGAAGTTATCGGCAGCCAGGAGCCGGGGTAGCGATCTGACTAGAGTAGATACTGTTGTGGTCTGTGAAGATAGAAATGAAGCTATAGTATTTGAGAAATTATAGTCCATGATGACCTCATCAGTTGAAAGATTTTTCGGTAGGTATAAGTGTGATGACACCTAAGGAGAAGAAAAATATTGGCATATTCTGATCTGAGTCTGCGTTGCAAGCTAAAAAGCACGAAGGGGCACGCCCCGTGCTTTGTAACAGGACTTTGAGTTGAGCAAACATAAGTTGAATGAAACTCGTCAAAGTAGTCCGAATCGTCGCGGTATCTTTGCTGGACCGAAATTGGATGGAACACTAGAAATATTTTGTAGGAAATCAAAACCATAATACGCTGTACCAAAAAAAGGCGTTACCATAAACGTGTATTACGCAGTATGTATAGATAAGGTATATATTATTATATATACATACTTTAGTGTTTGCAGTTTGATTTGACACCATCATGGTTATCCAAACAGTACGGACATTCCGACAACTTGGTTTCGTCATAGATCAACATAAGGAGGTACTCGTTAGCATGTTTGGGAACTTTACATAAACAACACGGTTAAACTGAGAAATACCTAAGTCTACATGTACTTGATGCACTCCATCCATTCCATCCATTCATTTAATCTTATCTATATTTCAGTATACATAAATTATAAGCAAACTACCTTCCTCCAGCGGCTTTGCTGTTACTGAGTAGTGTAGTTTTTGAGTTTATTCATTACAAATAAAAATACAAATCTTTTCTCTTTATTGTTGATACATGATTTCTTCAATTTCTTTAATACGCAGCTTCAGTGAACTCCTTGCAGATGGCAGCAGTCTTTTAGACAGTCCACAATTATTTTGAGCTGATTTGTTAAAGAATTACATGATCATCAGTTTCGGGAAGATATCGAAAATGTATTCTGTGGTAGTGGCTAGTTTCGTGGCCCTGACTTCTCAGGTGTATGTTTCAGGCAGTTTTAAAACAAATACATAAATAAAGTAGTAAACAATACAAATATATGAATATTTCAGGACACGAATATTTCGGCGCCACCCCTCTCGAGGGTAGCTGCTACACTTTTAAACATTACACACACAATTATGTAGGTGTCAACAGGGCCGGATTTAGAGGTCTGGAGGCCTCGGGGTAACAAAGGAGTGGAGGCCCCCTGGCCCCAAATTATTTTCCAAATAAAATGAACAATATTTTTCAGTCGAGTTTTTCAATAAATAATTTATTGTGAAACCAAGTAGATTCTTTTTTTTATATAAATATAATCGAAAACATGAGTTATCCTAAATTAAATTTTACATGTTTGTACGAAGTAACGGTACCTACTGTAGGTAAAGGTAAAACGGGAAAAAAATGAAAGGAAAAGTTGTTTACTAGTCGGAATTACCTTTTTTTTTTTCGAAATCTCTATTGTGTGGGCCCCTCTTTTGTGGAGGCCCCGGGGCTGTAGCCCCGGTTGCCCACCCCTAAATCCGGCCCTGGGTGTCAACGAACGCAATATTTTGTAATCCTTTTTATTGTTCCAATAACATATTTGATTTGCTAACAACTTACCGTAGCACTCCCAGCTATTGGCTTATTACACAGTTCAATCAACTTCTCAGCAAGTTGTGTAAAGTCACTGATTAGCTTCAACATGCGGGGTTCCTTGAGTCTAGGATCCGCGAAAACGTCAGCACAGCGCTTGATACGTTGTGCATAGCTCGACTTTATGACACTCATCATCATCCATAGAGTATGTTGCGGGTAGGCCAGTATTAGTTTCACTACTATCGCTTTTAGTTGGAGGTATACCTGGAAGATAGAGTTTTCTTAAACATATACGTATTTTCTAAACCATTCTTCTTCATCATAAATGCCGTGCGTTGTGGTTTGTGTGTGATAGTTTCTATAGTACACTCGGGCATGGTAACTATCGTCGGCGTCTTGTAAACTCTTCTTATTTGCAGGATAAATAATAATATTTCCAGCAGTAAAAATACGAAGTAACTAAGTGTCATATTTCAACTGTCGTCACATCGTCAAACGTTTACATCATTTTCATTTTCCGTCACAGATTAATACGTTGTCTCTGCATAATTATTTCTCTTATACTACTTATCGTTATCTAAAATCATTCTAGTCAGTTCAGTCATCCGTTGATAGTTTAAATTAAGGTTTTGGAAGCTTTAGGGTAGCCCGTGAAATTAAAAATTTCTTACGTTTTTTGCAATTTGCGGGTCAGTATAAAGTTGCATGTTGATCTAAATATGATTCGCGGCCGTATCAGATATTTATTTATAGAATTATAATCATAACAATTATCAATACAACTCTCTAAGTTGAAATAATCCTATTCAATGACTATTTCATGAAATCATGACATTTGAGGATTATTATAACATAAGGAGTTGTTCTGCTGATTCTAATGATTATAATTCTGTAAAGCCATATTCCTTACGGTCGCGAATCATATTTTTGTCAACATACAACATGTCACTGACCTGCAAATTGCTAAAAACGTAAGAAAATTTTAATTTCGCGAGCTACCTTGGCGCATCCCCTTTAATAGTTTAAATTAAGTTACCTCTTTCACTGGATGACAGATTCTCGATACGATCTGCGAGAAAGCCGTGAGGTACAAATATAGCGGCAATCTCTCTGAGTAAGTCTTGATGATCTCCGTCATTTGTGCTAACACTGAGTGGGCGCTTGTGTCTGTTGAAGTTACTTCTACGTCCAACCTGAAATGTAAGTCTTAGATAAAATAGGAATCTTTAAACATTTAGACGCCCATTCAATGTAATACTTTCAAATTGTCAAGTCAAACCCAACCCGAGCTGGTTGCATAAGTTGTGTTACGATATTCAGGTATGTCAGGCGTAATTGGCCACAATTCTGGGCTGTTAGCATCACAATAATCCTAGTTCCCGGTAAAATTCTTGTATAGTATAAGAAAATTGCAAATGATCGTTTCGGGGACCCTTTTTACGCGTATAAATATATAATAATACGCCCTCTTAAGAGTATGCTACTGATATAATATACAACATACCATATAGACAGCATCCGCGGCATGCTCTGGTACAGATACTTGTGTCCGTACTGCAGCGCCTTGCCGTAGCTGTTAAGTGCGTACAGACGTCGCGACCACATTGTGCTAGTACTGGTGCCTTCGCCACAGCTCACCTTTTCGTAGTAAGCTCCTAGGCAAACCTGGGATATGTAAATGATGTTATTCTTGTGTTTTTTTCAATATTCTTACTTAGCAGTGGTTTTACTTAGCAGTGGGATCATGATGGGTGACAGTACCCTCCGGTTTCATAAAACTTGCTTAATATTAGTTCACAGCACAACTTCAGCCAATGTTGATGCTTGGGGCAGTCTGCTGCGAGGTTTATGAATCCTCAGATGAACTCTCAATAGTAATTCATTCGGAAAGTTATCTTTTTAAGAGAATTTCTTTAGTGTTCAATCAAAAATCACTATGGATTAGATGAACTTCGCTTAATAACTTCAGACACCCTGAAGCCCGGGTTAGCTTTTAGGTTACGTTAAATAGCTTTTATTAAACAACTTTGGATGACTGAAAGTCTTTCCATACTAATCAACCAAGGACTTAGCACTTTGATATTATTTTCTTTAGAAATACTACGAAATAAAAACTTACCAAACTCTTCTCCCATTGTTTGAACACTTCTACAGACTCTTTGTAATATCCAATATTGACATCAACGTCAACATTTGTGGTTTCATCGTTATACTTGGCTATTAGTAATTTTGCTTTGGCACATATTTTTCTGAAAACAGCATTGTAAAAATAAAGAAATAAATATAATTTGAGAAAAATGTTGTACCATTTTTGACAAAAATTGCCAGTAAACTGAACCTTCGCTAAGATTCAAACAAACGGTCACATAGATAAGCAAAAAACTAAAACCCAGCTACAACAAAAATGCCAACTAAAAATGATAAACAAGAAACACAGACAGACAAAATTAAAAATCAAATGTAAACATCACAATAGCTGCCTTATTTACTTTTTGAAAAATAGCAAATCATTACTGAATCCTTACAAGTTGTAACTTGGCCACAATGGCTACTTTACAAACCTCTGATCATTATTGAGTTGTTCCAACATAGGATAGGTATCATCTAAACCTCGTCGTAACGTAGTAAACGCATGCTCGTGCTGACCACGCGCCCAGTACATCTTAGACTTCTCAATGAACAACTCTTCCGGCTGGTATTCTTCCGCATTGAGAACGTACATGTAGGACTGAAAGGAGAACGGAGTGTTTAATTATGGTCTTGGTTGATATTACATTACACATTACTTGTTGCTTAGTAATAACAGCCGCACGGGTCGATCGATCAGGTTAAGCTACGCTTACCACTGTTGGTCCGTGGATGGGTGAAAATCTAAACATACCAAGACCCCTTTGTACCTCGGAAAGCACGTTAAACCATTGGTCCCGACTGTCATTCGTGGATCTTTGACACCGTTAAGTCTGACAACCAGTCTTACCAAGGGGTATCGAATTACCCAGTAACTATGTTGTGGAGGTCACATAGGCAGTCGCTCCATTTAAAATACAGGTATTCAGCTGCAGCCGATTAGACTGGAAGCCGACCCCAACATACATAGTTGGTAATTGTTAGTAGGCAGATGATGGTTGATATTACAATTTATTTGAATAATATCAAACCTGTCAGGCCAGGGCATTGCTGTTCTAAAATCAAGCCACTTCTATTTCAACCACTCTAGTACTATGATAAATTAGTGGCCAAACTGAACGGTCTAACGTCCTACGCTTGTTTTCCTTCCAAAAGGGCGGAATTTCCTATATAATATTATACTTGCCGTATTTAAAAAAATATTTGCGTCTGCTAATACAAAATTAACATTTTAACAATTAGAATAAGGTGTATTTTGTTATGACCAACGCGTGAATTTGATTTTATACGCCAATTGAAATAGTACTAATACAATACTAATAATGTAAACTTTATTCATAGATAACATTTGTTTTTACCTGTTGGAATATTCCAGCTTTTCTGGCATGCTTCGCGCTTTGTAACCAAAGGTCTCCGATGCATGCTTTCAATCGACTCGCTGTTAGAGGATGTGTGGGCTCTAGAAGTTGCTAAAATCACACGTAGGTATAAAGTTACAATACCGGTTTGGTATAACAAGCCAATTTTATATCATTTAAGATAGATGATGGCATAATGCTGAATGTCTAGGCAAAATGTACAATCATTCACTTTAAGCTCAAATTGCTTAGCATGATCCTTCGTTAGGTATATCGAAAATAGTGCAGCTTTGATTTTTAAATAAATAAGTTGAGGGTACTATGATTGACGAAAACATGATTCCATATTCTCGACAGAAAAAAATTCTATTAAGAAAAAAAGAAAAAAGTTAAAAACTTACCTCCAAACCGAATAATAAACCGCTGGTATTAAAAAAATACTTCAAATTAGATCATGAAACTTTGCATAATTAATAACTGAAGCAAGCTGCTGAATAAAGCAGACACTAAATTTTATTATTTATTAACATTAATTTAACCGTAAAAAGAAATTACTTAAACTATTGCATTACGATACAATACGATTGCATTATGGCTGCGGCGCGTGAGTCGCCGACGGAACGTTGATTGAAAAATGATGCCATCTTAAATATTATATTTATATAAAAATTTAGGACTAAGAGTATTGTATTTTTTATTACACTATATGCTGCACCGGTTGACGTCATCACGTCGACGCCGGCTGTCGCTGAAAACCAGCGCTGGGGCTCTGTCTCGCATAGGGTCGCAGCATTATGCAGAGCTATGGCCGTTTTGCGTGGATGGGACGCGTGTTTGCCCCCAAATTGCTCTTTTCATGTGTTTGGTCTTTCTTTGCGGCATGTTTATCACAAATCAATGTATTTTCTTTCTTTCTATTGGCGCCTTGGAGCCTTCTCCCCGCCGCTCAGTCTCGAGAGTCAGAGATAAAGTGGGAATTTGAGCTGTAATTTGTGTTATAACTCCTAATTCTTTATAATATAATTCTACCTGTGTTTGTTGCAGCAGTATCCTCCTGAGTCGTAGCAGCGGCTCTATAGTTCTAACGTCAGACTGTACGACGGATAGACGCCGTCTCCATTCGTCCAGCAACTGGTTGACCATCTCTGTGCTTTGACGATCGCCGTCTCTTAGATCTTTTAATCTACAGAAATATCATGTTTAAAAATTTAAATGTTTATTAGCAACAATGTAGTTGTAACATAAAAAAAGACACGAAATAGATAAGAAATTTTGGCGTTTGTGTGTACCTTTGCAGCACCTCCTCAGCGTGACTAGTCTCCGTAATAATATGAAGTCCGAGCACACTTTGATAGCCGCTCCTCAAAGCGTTCTCTCCTTTGCTCTCGCCATCCATTTGAGCAAGTAGTCTACTTGTAGTGTCTTTGCAGGAAACTAGGAACGCGCCGTGGTCTTGTTGACGATATGCGAGCAACGTACGGCCCATAAGGAGACCCCAGTTTTCGTTTGAAGGCGGCTAAAGATGACACAAATTACTTAATACATAAGAACATAATGTAAGCAGCTTTTAGAGTTCTTTTGTCAAATACAAGTTTTTAAAAGGTAGATCATTCTATAAATAAGATCGTTTGCTTAGCAAGTTTTTTTTATAAGCTTTTAGTCTACTGCGAGGCAATGGCCTCCTTTCACTAATCCTTATTTCTTGTATTTCTTGCAATATGACTGCCGCCAATATTTTTAAGAGTCTACCTGAATGTTGCGCCATCTCCTTTTCAACTTGCCTCGCTGTCACATTACATGCTTGTCCCACAAACCAACTAATTGTTTTTGCAGCAAGTTATTGTTACCAAATAAGACAGTTAATTGATTCAGGCGTGACTTGGCGGATATCCATTATAAAATAGATATATTTAGTAACCTATTCCGCTAAGAGTCATAAAAACCCTGTAAGAAATTCTCATTATTATTCTTCTCACTCATTCTTCATGTTTTTCTCTGCGTCCGGCGCTCGGCGTGGCAACACGTCGTATTCGGGTTAGCGACAATCGTCATCCTGAGGATGCCTCGTTGAGAGGCGAAACACGTGTCGATTTTTTACAGGGTTTTTTATGACTCTTAAGGAATAGTTAAACGGAATAGGTTACTAAATATATCTACGTCTATTGTATATTACCAAATATTCCATTTTTTAAATAAAAATGTGTTTGATTGTATTTACTTACAACAGGTTTCTTGCAAAGCTCATCTAAATCCTCGAACCGTCCCAGCCGCCATAACGGTTCAGCTGACAACTCCATCATACCATCTTCGTCTTCATGTTCGCTCAGTAACCGATACGCGGTGAATGGCTGGTCCAGACCTAGGTAGCAGTCTATCATGCCCTGGAAGTGCGTAATAATTGAAGTAATTTTTTGGGGTTAACATGGTCTCCGTGTGTTCATGAACAACATGGAACAAAAATTCCTTAGAATCTCGAGCCTTTGAAAAGGCAGTGTTTCTTTATTTCATTTAAATACGTATAAATTACATTTTTAAATATTAGTATATAAAAACATATACAAATAGTAGCCCACCGTTATCTGGGGCAGGGTCCAAGCTAGGTCAGGGCTCCAGAAAAAGGCACCTCCTAACAATGCGAGCCGTGTCCAGAAGTACCGCTTTCTGAATAAAGCCATTGATCTAGCTGCCCAACGAGAGCCTCCTCAGGTGTTGGTCGAGGTTATTGGCTATTTGGCCAGTGGCTGTCACGACTATCGGCAAAATGATCCTGAGTCCACATCACACATGTAGACAACCTCGCGAGCCAAGTCAAGATACTTGATTTGTTTATCTTTCTCGGCTTTCACGAGGTTCCCGTCATGCGGGACCGTTATATCAATAATCATAGCGCGCCGCTCTATTCGATCCACCACCACTATGTCAGGCTTATTGGAAATAATAATGTTTATTTTATTGTTATGAGATGCCAAACAAGCAATCTACCTGATGGTAAATTGTAACCGGCGCGTCGTATGTTTATCTGCTATACCAGAGGCATCGCGAGTGTATTGCAAGCGGAAATGTCTTATGTGCCTGTTATTACACCGGTACCTATACCCCAGGAATTTTAAATTATTTTATTTTATTTGTTATATTATTTTATTTTATTATTTTAGGTTTGTGATGTTAAACATCCGTTTTTATGCAATTACTAATACTTTGTAAGTCTTAGTTACCCGTCTTCAAACCGGCGGGAGTCAGCAACATGCTCCTTCAACAACTTCATCTCGACAACTTGATAAAACCAATAACATTATTTAATCTCAAAACTACATGAACTTACTTGCAAACTGTGTCTGTCTAACTGGCCTTCCTGCGCCAATCTTTCGTAGCAAAGTGCAGCATCTTGCAACCTTCCGGTCACTACTTGAGCCAATATCAACTCTTTTAGTGATGGTTCAGACCTCTTCATTGACAAAATACCTGAAAATATGACGTAATAACTTCGATAATGCTACATAATATACCTCCTCACCTTCTTCTTAAATAGTTGTTTGTAGAAATTGGTATAGCTATTACATTTCGTGAACTCCCGTTAATTTATATATGATTACAATGACTTAAGATGACACTCGTGAATTGCAAAGACTATACAGATACCTCCTTACTAATAAACGTTGTATAGCGTCGTTACACAACGCTTTGTCTTCTTCTTTCGAACGTCAAATTACTGACGACTGAAAGAGAACGCCACTTCACCTACGTTTTCACGGTGAGGTTTTTACAGAATAGGCCGGCTGAACACTATCTCCCTTACTAATAAACGTATTTTATCAGGTTAATAGTTACACACCGATTTCTATCGGCCTGGAGTAGCACGTTACGAATTACAACATTACAGAATGTCTCTATCTGTATTAGTGTACTGTGCTTAAACTCGATATTCATATATCCTATTCACGCGATCTACACTATCTACACTAATATCATAAAGAGAAAATATTTGTATTTTTGTTTGTAATTAAAAACTCAAAAACAACTGGACCGATTTAAAAAAATCTTTCACCAATAAAATAAGTAATATATGCTATAATTTATAAAGATATCACGCGGGTGAAGTCGCTGGCGGAAGCTAGTTTTTAATAAAACTTTATAGATTTTTTCTAATGCGAGTGGAGCCATAGTGGCATAACTATCTCTACTAACATTATAAAGAGGTAACATTTGTTTGTTTGTTTATAGGTTCGTATGTAGGGGATAATCTCCGGAACTTCCAATCGGATTTGAAAAATTCTTGTGCATTGGGTAGCCCAATTCGTAAGGAAGGTTATAGGCTATGTAACATCACGGTACGACCCTTAGGAGTCAAGCAAAACGAAAAAAAGTCAGAAAGAACGCTAAGCGAAAATGAAGTAATAGCGCGGCCGAAATTTCACGCGGACGAAGTCGCGGTGAGAAGCTAGTTTTAAAATAAAACATACAAAATTTTCTCACCAGCCACAGAATCCGGTTCATCCAACAAGGCGTATATCTCAGCTAAGAACGGCAGTTGTTCCTGCATCTTGTCCTTCCTCTCATCCATGTATAACTCTATGTACTGTAGCGCTCGTTCTAACTCGCCGCAAGCGAAGTTCCCGCGGGCTATCGTTAGCTTGTCGAATTTGTCCAAGAATGATGATATTGCTCTACGAATGAATGAATTTGGTAATATAATGATATACAACGTGTAACGGAAAGGGTATATACATATCAAGTGCACGGCTTCTTTGGATGATAACAAACTATGTGGCAAGGGTTTTAAAATCTTATTTCTACATGTTACGAACATGATGAGAAATTTCAGTACATCATACCAACCGCTCGGTACTATTATGTATTCTGTGCCGCTCGCGCTTCTCCGTATTTTCGGCTTATTCGATCCCGTCTGATCTTCGTAATGCGGTGACACGTTTGTTATGATTTGACAATCAATTTTTCATTCATAATTCAATAAACTTACGAAACCTAAAGTTTGGTAAAAAATGATTTGAGTGATTTATTTTGAGCTGAAACTTTGCATAGAGATTCTATACCTAATGTAATCTCCACCCCTTTTGGATAGATATACCCTTTCCGTTACACATTGTATAATAAGAATAAAATAATAAATAGAGAATATTATGCATAACAATAAAGGCTATTTGAATTAGAGAATGCATGACTGTCTAAATCCTACTAAATTGTCATAAAGTGAATGTTCGTATGTTTGGATATTTTTTACTCAATCACGCAAAAACGGCTGAACGGATTTGGATGAAATTTGACACACAGATAGTTTATAAACAGCATTAACACATGATACTTTTTATCCTGGTAGTACGTTCCCGTGGGATCATTTCCGAAATTCATGCGGGCGAAACCGCTGGCAAAAGCTAGTTAAGTTTAAAAAAAAAGGCTCAGAATAATGAAGCGCTTCTGAAGTTTTATCGGAGCGCGGGTTGATTCTCGCACTTAACCAATTTAATAGAAAAAAAACTCAAAATGTTCAAGTAAATATCACAAACATCAACAATCCAAATAGCAGTATAAACCACAAAATAGGTTGCTGTGTTGTAGAGACTAGTTCAAACTTTAGTACTTACTTGTAATTGTCATTTTCCGTTGGACGCTGCTTTGAGTGACACCACTCCAGAAGCCATCTGTTCAAGAAGTCCAGTAAGGTGTAAATTGTTTTACTGCATTTGCTCTGAAAGTTTAGAACAAACTATACTGTTTACATTCTAAGTTAAACCTAGTCTACCTGACTATAAGGTTCAATTTCGTAGTCGTTAACCCAACTAATTAATTAATGCCTTACCTGGTTGCCCTCCTCAGTTTGAACTGAGTTGATGCTAGGAGTCATTCTAATGTGTCGCAGCATTTTATATCTACTTCTTTCTATTGTCACTGCATTTTCCATTTCAAAGTTCTCTAGACCTGAATTGAATAAACAACAATTACACATAACATAACATCACGCCTTGTTTCCCCGAAGGGTTGGGCAGAGGCGTACCTATAGTACACCCACATTTCGCCAGTTATTGAAGTCCCATGTAATAGGGGGCGAGCCTATTGCCATCAACCGGGCACAAATCCAGACTCCGGGCTGCTACTGAGAAATTCGGGGATACCTGGGAATCGAACCCAGGACCTCGTGCTCAGCAGTAGCGCTTGCGACCACTAGACCAACGAGGCAGTCAAACAAGAATTAATTATTTGGTACTCTATACATATTATAAATTAAGTTCGCTTTTCCTGACTGTCTGTATGACCGCGTTGTTCTTCTAAACTGCGCAACGGATTTTGATCCGGTTGTCACCATCACTTAGACAATTTATTCCGAAAGGTTTATGTGAATATTACATTTCAATGTTTTGTCTACTCGTAAAAACTGTGTACTGAATGACTGAGAATTCAGATCATACCTATGACAGCCAAAATTTCTTCGTGTATGTACTGTGAATTGTTCTTAGACTTGACAGCATGCAACAACACGTAGGGCAGGAAGAGAAACAGAGTTCTGACGTCACGCCGCATACTCGGGTGTACTGTGCGCAAGAGTTCCCGAATGCTCTCCGAGTCTATCAATGGAATCAGTTGGCCTGCCCAGCTAAAAAACAACATGGAAAAGACACATTTTAATACACAAAGAAACATTTTATTTAAATGCCTAAATGAAATAAACACGAATGAACGAAAAAAATACAAAATCATTTATTGCATAAATAAGGTACAGAAAGTTCTTAAGATATTTATTAAATTTTTTTTGGTTGACCAACAATTATATGATTCGGGTATTGGTTCACCAACAAATATATGCAACAAAAAAAAAATCACTTACAGGTAAACTCCGCATGTATAAGTTGTACCTATAGTAGGTACAGTTGAATATATCGAGCTCTTATTATGCCATTAATTTCGGCGCGCAAATTTTACATATTTAATTAATATTTTAAGAAAACAATTCATAACTTATAATCTAAGAACTCAAGTAGAATAAAATGACTTACTTGTGTGCCCATTCTAAAAACGTAGTCGCGTAAGTGGACCCAAATAAAGGATGCGCTTTCTTCGGTTGAGAGGGATACGCTAAAGTGTACCTAGAGGTAAACAAATATATAAATTCATTCGTCATCTAAAAAAGACGGCCAAATATCAACAAGAAAATACAGTTGCGTAACGTACCTGGAACTTAACAGAGGATGCATGATTTGATGTATGTGCTCAGGAAAGCTATCCCATACATCTTTCTTGCTGCCACTTGGTGATATGTCGTAAATTTTCAATATCTCTTGAATTGTTAAAGCATAGCAATCCATGTTCTGAAACAGATCACATTTTGCGGATTATTTACGATGTCTGTGCTGTTCCGTAAACATTGAAAGTCAATTCTAAATCATGGAGCTAGTTAAACGCGAAGTTTGTTTGAAAGATTATAACTAGTGTAACCGATATTGCTTACGAGCTAAGTGTGGGCCGTTTGATCAAACGAGGCTTTGAGTGGAGTTCGTAAATCGACAAACGTAGCCTTGGGCACCTCCTAGTTAGACGCACTAACCTAGTGGGGGCAAGCGGAAAACCACGTTCTGGCGCAATTTGAGAGAAGCTTTTCTCCTGTAGTGGAACGATTTGAAATATTAAAAATGTTGATTTATTTCTCTTAATAACTATATTTACAGATATCCCACCTACCATAGTATCCTTCTCATACTGGAACGCCCGAGATAATTCAACTAACGCAGTAGCAGCGAAGCAGTCATCTCCTATAGAGAAAGCGAACGGTGATCTATCGGGCTGTACGTACTGACGAGGCAGGTGGCCCGCTTCGATAGCGCCCAGCTGACCGAGGCACGCTCCACTTGAGAGACTTACTTTGGAGTCTGGGTCTTTGCAACCTGGGAAGCAATTGTAGGTGAACATCTATGTATTAGTATTTATTCTTGTAATTAATAGTTATTTTCGAGCTATCCTTTATGTTGCATTAGCCATTTTTTGTATCTGCATCACCCTAAAGTTGACTGGTAGAAAATGCCTCAGGCATAAATATTTTTCTTACGTTACGTTTTGTGTAGAAAGTTTCAATAAATTAATTGATTAAAATATGAACTCGGAAAAGACAAGTGGGTTAGTTATTCGCTGAAGGCAGCTTTAGAGGTGGCATGGTGTTACTCCAGTAAAAACCAGAAATATCTAACATACAACCATAATATTAGCCTTATTGTAAGATTTAACAGAAGGAATGGTACTATAACTTAAAAAACCAAAATAGTCACCTAAAAGCAAAGAATCTATGAGCTCCACTATTACAGGGTCTATGTTTTTCCCACCAAATATCGCCTTATGTATCTCAGATCTATCACTTTTTAATAACTTATCCAAGTGGGAAAACGCATACGCCTTTATGCTGGGTATGTCATGGTTCAAATGCTGTAAGTACCACTTGATCTTGTCCAAGAACCCATCAGGCTGGGTTCTTTTAACATGCCTCTTTATAACCATCTTTATTTTATCAGATATCTTTGTATCTTCTAAGAAAAAAAGGTCTGAGATATGAGAGCTCAACAAATTCTCATTGTTCAAAACAAGATATTGGAATATTTTATTTATTTCTTGAGGCGCGTAGTCCAATTGCTGCAAAAGTGAAACCGCCAAATTGGACATGAGAGGTCCTAGAGATATCGTATCGATGTTATGAATGAACGCGCCCCATGCCTCTGCTAATATCTTTGGAAAATCTTTCGCCAATTGTAGAGCAGATCTCAAAGTGGCTAAGACCTTGAACCTCAGAGGCGTCAAATATTTGACTCCCATCAATTGCATTATATCAGGAAAGCTTTTCAATGCTTTTCGTTTCACTGACAGTGCCACTTTGGCGTTAACCAACTTGTGATCAAAATATGCCAGGACACCTAAAAACTTTGGATTCAAAAAGTCCGCTATTTGCGATGTACTCATACTCATGCTTCCAGTCGGTGTCGACACATCAGGGTCGTGGCAAGCC
Source organism: Eupsilia transversa (assembly GCA_914767815.1). NCBI lineage: Eukaryota > Metazoa > Arthropoda > Insecta > Lepidoptera > Noctuidae > Eupsilia > Eupsilia transversa. The sequence goes on from OU611880.1 coordinate 10,269,531, forward strand.
AGATACCGACAAGCATTCAACACTTTTTCTGAGTCACAGCAATACTGTAGCAGAAATTCTGTCAATATCACTCGGAAATGTCTTTTTATCAAGTTCAATACAGAGGTCTTTGTCAGCTTACCAATAATATCAAGGCATTTCTTCTCAACTTCCTTCGACTCATTCAAATAAACGTGAACATAAATATGGGGGAATCTTTCGATCAAGAAGTCTGAAACTGAGCACTGCACTAGGGATGCAATTTCTTCAATCATTGAAGGAACTTCTTTTATGGTTACAGAGTAAGGCATCAAGTATGGTAAGAAGTGATGCACATCCTTTGAAATGAAATCTCTGTATCCAACAAAGCCAAATGCCCTGACGACTTTCAGAAGAGAAATAGCAAAGTCCTTTCCACTGTACAAGCTACATTCAACAAACAGTTTGCAGTAATCCTTCTTATAACGATGGTACACTTGATTGGGCGTGTACCCATGAAGCTCGCACACATCTCTTAGACTGACCACAGCTTTTGGTCCAAGAGAGCACTGTGGATGCATTATAAAATAAACGAAAAGCTTTGTTACTGGCAAAATCACTTTTTCATTGGAACACAATCCAAAATCCTTTATGAGATTCAGTGTGTTGGTCTGTTCTGTGTTGTCATTGTTCTCTAAACTGGCTCTTGTGGACTGGACCAGTACATTTACACATAAACTAAAAGCTGAATCCTTATGGGAAATCCATTCAGAATCTTCTTCAACCTGAAACAAAATTGGTTTACAAAATACAAGTTTACAAGAATTGTTATGTTTGATGTAAACGTTGCATTAAATACTCACGGAATTATCATCAATGAATGGTTTGAAAGACTTGAGAACATGTTGACTGTTATCTTCATTTAAAAGATCTGCAGGAACTCCATAATTAAGCACGTAATAGTGATGACAGAGTCTAGCAAACAAATTCCAGTAGCCACTGTTTTCCAAGTCTGTATACTGCTTCCAGTTCAAGAACTTTGCAAATAAACTCTTCAAGCTTGTAATAGTGGAATGTTGACTAGGAGTATAAATGTTCCTCTCTGAATATACCTCAAGTTTATTTTGATTGACCGTAGTTAAAAAATCTTCTGAGTATCGATTTTGATCTAAATAATGGCATTTAGAACATATTAACATCAGATCTACAGCATTGTTTGAGAATATGGACTGCCCAAAACAGTCTTTTGGTATAGTGATGACGAATTCATAGGTTCCCAGTGACATACAGGCAATAGCTGGTAAGACTGCAGCAACTTCTTTCTGAATATCACAATCTTTTGTCAGAAAGGCTGGCATAAGCAAGTCTCCTATAAGTTTACTTGCTGATAATATTTTATTCAACATCAAAAATGGACACAGTGGTATAATCTGGAAAAAAATTGAATAAAATAGATGATTTGTTTATTTTTGTGTAGGTATTTTGTACTGAAATCATGCTTGATCATGAGCATGAGCATGAGCATGCATGATAGACACTTACTTCTTTATACATAATGGCAGATTTATTTTTGAGGAAACCATTAACCAAATTAGAAATTATTCTGTCAAATAAATCACTTGGTTTTACTTTTAGAACAAGTTTAATTATCATTATATACTTCAAGATTATTGATTTAACGTTATCACTGTACCCCAAACTATGTTCAGAGAATTGTGGTGAACTTTGTAAAGATAATAGTTGAAGAATTCTGTTACTATCATCTCTTGATGGAGTTTGATAGAGGATTACTGTACTCAGCATTATGTCCATGTATAATCTAGTGCAGGCACTGTCTCCTAGAATAATGCTCTTATTATATCCAAGAAGCTTCAGTAATGATCCCCAAATTATATGGATGTCTTCTTTTAACAACATTACTATTTTGCTCTTCTCTTGCAGCTTTTCACATTGTATTGCAACATGTTCCAATATACCCAAGCAAGACAGACATCTCTTCAAATGGTAACTTATTAAAAATATATCTATTTTATTATCTTCACAGCTTTTTATTGACTTTATCACATTCAATACTTGCTTGAAATACCAACTTCCTGTTAAATCAATAGGGCTATTTCCTTGCAACTCTGATCTTATATGTGCCAGTATATTTTTGCAGTAGTTGTCTTTCAACACATCTATTTCACTTGAGTCCATATTCGAGACATCTATTAAATCTCTTGGAAAATCAAAGTTTTTGCTCAAAGACAAGCATTCCAATTTTAAATCATTATTAAATATTTTATTGCTCTTTGTCTTTAGAATAATAGTACAAATATTTAAAAGAATTTCTTTACTTTCTCTTTCAGGACTTTCTTTATTAATTGTCATGAATGTGCACATCAGTTTATTAAAACTGTTTACGTACATTACATCAATTTCACCTTTTTCATAATATACATTTAATGACTTTAACATGGCTTCTATAGAATAAAGTAAGTCAAGATAAACAGGTGGGAAACATTGATGAAAAGTGCATATGCCTATTTGTTCATAATTACTTATTAAAGTAATGAAAAACTTTAGTGAGGTGAATTTTAAATCTACACTGTAATGTTCGAGCATGTATAGAATTTCATTAAACAACTTACAATACTCTGTTTTGTGTTTATTAATATAAATAGAATTTGCTGGTAAACTCTCAGCAAGAAGCTGCAATGTTAAATCTATCAATGTTTTGCATGTTTGCATATCTTTAACATTTACATAAATAGGTTCTAAATTCAGTTGTACATTAGGAATTTCAATTTGTTCAGATTTAAAGTTTTCTAGTAACAGTCCTCTTGACTGGTCATTTGGATTCTCTTTGTAATACTGGACTAACTTTGTTAGTACAGAAACATATTCAGATTGTAAACTGTTATAAAATGATGCAGCATTCATACAGAGTATGTTTAAAATTTTCAGTTGAGCATCCTTGCTAGTTGCATGTATTCTGAAAAATAAAAGTTAACTTAAATCATACATTGCCAAATGCTAGAAGTATAGTGTCTGCTAAAGAGCTGTCCCTTAGTTTTCTAAGCCTGCAAACATTTCCCAAAGTACTGTAAATAAAATGTTAAAAATGTACAAACATAATGCATGTTCTTGTTACCGTTCTGGTTTGTTTTATAATAATGCTGAGAACACCATGTGATAACATCTAAGTACTTCAAATCACATGAACTTTATAGAGATTGGAACTGAAGCCATTTTCATAAAGGAAGCCAAATTTGTGCGCTATCATTAAAAGTTCCAATAAATGTTACAAATTTACAATTACCTGCTCAACTCTTCCACAGACCACACATAAAATAATCTGCCAACAAGCCAGGTATTGAATGCATGATAATACGAGTCTGGATATTTGGAAGAACCAGCCCGGGGGACCAACACTTCAGAGAAGTCTCTGTAACCAAACCACATCACAATCAGTGAGACGGTAATTAAAACACTGTTCCGTTTTGCATACTGATATAAGAATATAAAGATATAACTTAAAATGATGTAGGTGAACAACATTTCTATAACCATACCCTGATAACTTCAGAATTGAAGTTAGTAGTCTATCCAAACCATCAGCTGCATGCTCCAAGTTGTTAAACAGCACCATAGTCGGTGCATTAAACATTTGCCAAACAGTAAATGGTCCATCTTGGTTGTCATCGTCCATTACGGTGAATATTTATCATAACACCCAGTCAAACAAAGAAAATTATTTAGAAAATACCGGCTAGTTTTAGTTTTTGATGTTTTAGATTGACAGTTTGACACACACTGACAATCAGCAATCAGCTGAATTCAATTTACGGTTCCCGCTATTTTTATTATTGACGCGTTCAGCAAAATATCGAAAATAAAGAAAGAAATTCTCGATTAGTTTGTTGATCAGCATCATCATAAAAATCGACTCTGAATACAGTACTAAAAAAGAAACAAGGTGTTTCATAAATTCTTGCCAAGTAAAGGCTAGTACACACTGGCGCGATATTGCGGGCCCGACAAGTGTAGCGCTGCCTATCGCGTCCACGATATCGCGCCAGTGTGTATATCAACCATTAGGCGATGACTAAAGTTAGGTGGCGGTAGGAGCCTGTTCACTCAAAACAATTCTATAATAATCAAAATGAACCGATCGACAACCGGTTGTTTTTTTAGAAAAAGTTTTTTTTTTCACTTTTAGTTGTCGTACCTACCTCACACAAAATGGAATATCACGACCTGCTATGTAAATAACAGTGACAGGAACATATAAAACATCATCAGCATAAGCTAAGTGGGAAAAATAAGTAGGTATTATTTATGCTAACTCAAAAAGTAAACTAAAACTCAAAGCATTTATTTCAAATAAACTTTTTAAAAGTACCCAAGCAAACTCAATAAAATATTATACGGGACCACCACGAGAGCATAACATTTCAACCAAAAATAGAATTTAATAAAAATAAAAGTAGTAAAAACTAAAACCCAACTACGGCAAAAGTCACCTAAAAAGGTATTAACAAGTCATCACAGACAGACAAATAAAAAATCCGGAGTCACACGTAATCTATTGGATTTATCCCCTAATTACGTGACGGACAAATAGACGGTCGGGATTTTTTTTAAATTTATGTAAAATACGTTCTATCGTCGCAGAATCATTCAGCCACCACGACCGATTAAATTGTGGTCCGTCAATGGTCTCATGTTTATTGATAAGATTTATTAAATAAATACAAAGTATATTTTCTTGTTTTTATTGGTACGTCGTATTATACATCATATAACTTAAAATATTATAACAAAACAATTACCACATCAATGAAGATAATTAAACATAAAATATTAGAATTTCTCATTTGTAATAATATCTAAATAAACTAGGTTTTACGAACGACGAATAGTTTATACATATTTGCATTTACATAGATTACAAGGCTTTTCTAACTAAAAGGAATCTATCAACTACAGCAAATGATTTAATGGGATATCTAATCTAATTCGTATGATTGTGTCATATTTGCTGCCAAATTTTGATCCGGAACTATCTTAATGGTAATATAAATAATTGTTAACTATTTTGTGATAATTAAAAAGCTTGAGAACCGCTTTACTTATAAAAGTTACAACAATAATTATTTTATTTTTCAAAATGCAAAAATGCTGGGAACCTCTCCTTTAAAGGCCTTGTTAATAGTAATTAAAGGACTATACATTTTACACATCATCGCACATTTACAACGTTTATAAGTAAAGGCATTCAATATTATCTTCTATAAAATCTCAAATTTATCTATACATGACAATATTTTGGTTTTAAAACTCACAACATAGCACGATATCTAAGTGCATAATAATTATTGCATATAGTTTAATATTACGTAATATTAGAACAAATATTATTATTTCCAGTCAATCATTTGCAGAGATCTCTCAATATTGGAACTGTTATTCTCAATCGAAACTAATTAGTTCCGCAGTGTTATTGTTTTTTTCGGGCTTGCCGGGTGTTTGTGCCGCCTGTTGGTTAGTACCGGGTGGTAACTGTCCTTGCGGCACGTTCGGCTGCTGCATTTTCTGTTGTCCTGGTATGTTTTGTTGCCCAGGTTGCACTTGCTGTATTTGCTGTTGCATTTGTTGTTGAGGCATTCCCATTTGCTGGGGCATCTGCCCTTGCATTGGAGGGCCTTGCTGCATCTGCTGTACAGGTGCCATTTGCATTTGATGACCCATCTGCATCTGAGTTTGATTTACAGGCTGTTGTAATTGACCTTGAATCATTTGTTGGCCTTGGAGACTAGTGGACATCTGTCCTTGATTCATTTGCTGTGGACCAGGAGGTAATTGACCAAGCTGCAAAGGCCCTTGCGGTATTTGGCCTTGTGGTGTCTGGCCTTGGTTAATCATTTGACTTTGATGTTGAATTTGTTGTCCTTGCATCATCATTTGTTGGCCTGGTTGCTGCATTCCCTGGCCAGGTAATGGCATTTGTTGATTAAGTGGCATCTGCGGCTGATGGAGATGTTGTTGCGGTGGCATCTGTTGGGCTTGGGTTTGGGGAACCTGATGCCCCTGAGGCGGTATATTTTGGCCTGCTTGTGGTATATTATTGTTCATCTGCATGCCTTGAGGCTGTCCAGGCATAGTTTGTCCTTGCATTATTTGCTGTCCCTGCATGGGGATCACTTGTCCAGGCATTTGCATCTGTGACTGTATTTGCAAATTTGGAGCTTGAGATCCTGGTTGTTGAGTATTGACTTGGTTAGGAATATTCATGTTCTGATATCCAGAAACTGGAACTTGCTGATTAGTATTTGGTTGGTTGCCTTGCATAAGAGGCATTCTCATGTTCTGCATTTGTAGTCCAAGCATTGGATTGGTATTCATTAATTGTTGACTCATATTTTGCTGACCTATATTTTGTTGGCCGACTGACATTTGAGGCATCATAGCATTAGGTTGCTGCTGAGGCTGGTTTGGCAAATTCTGCTTTGGTAATTGTGGATTTTGTCCATTCTGTTGTGGAATGCTTGGTCCGGGCATGCCATTGGCAATAGTCTGTGGCACAATTTGATGCATGCCAGCTTGAACTGGCATGCGCATCTGATGCATTTGCTGTAGCATCATTTGTTGTTGAAGTGGTGGTAATTGTTGAGCTAGATTGGGTCGTAGGTTGGACTGGTTCATGGACGGCTGGGTGTTGATGGGAACCTGGCTGATAGCACCGGCAGGCGGCGACAACGCAGAGAACGTGTTTGCCAGCTGAGGCATAGACTGAATGGTTCCCATCGGGTTCATGTTCATCGGCATGTTAGCTGTGGACATTTGGGCTTGGCCCGGCACAGGCACCGGCACATTGCTATCGGTAGTTGCTTGCGCTTGCGCTGCCTGAGCGGCCAGCATCTGTTGATGAAACTGTGTGTTCGCGTAAATAGGCTGGTTCGAATAACCGCCCTGGTACTGTGGCATGGAAACGCCGGGCATATAAAAGTTGTTGGCATTCATCAAGTATTGATGCTTCTGTTGTTCTTGTCTCATCTGCATTTCTCTTTCTTGTTCCTGAAAAGATGTTTGAATTAGAAAAAATGCACTAAGAATTAGAAAAAGATAAGTTTAACATTTTTATGTGTTATGTAGGTACCTGAACTCTTTGTAAAGCCAGCTGTCTCTGGTACTGTAGGTACTCGTGTTTCTTCTTCCTCATGGCCTGCAGCTTGGCAGCCATCTGCATCTGCCTCTGTCGCTCGGCGGCCTCGGCCGCGGCCGCCAGGCGCGCCGCGTGCTCGGCGCGCAGCGTGTCCAGCGCCGCGCGACTGTCGCGGATTTGAGTTACTTTGTCCTGGAAAATGTCATTTTATTGTAGGTTTTCATCATGTCTGTATTCTACAAGGCTAGGCAGTGGTTTAATAGTACACACACAAGTCGCTAAGTGCCATTAAGGTTATTATGGTGAGAGCCTGTTGCAATAATTCAGAGTGGGCTGCTATTGAGAATTTTCATAAGGAACAACCCAATAACACTGCCCCAGAAACCTAAAACTGAACCGAAAATTGACGCTACAACTTGCATCATCTAAACAATGTTTCAGATGGTTCAACTTTTATTGTCGCTTCAACTTATGCTATACCACGGGTAATTAAATTGCATTGTGTAAATTAGGCTTAACTTAGGGTTTTATTTAGAACGTGTTTCTATTCGACGTTGTTTTAAAAAGGTTGGTGTGCTTACCTGCAAACTCTCTAAATAGACTCGTTTGTCATCTTGTTGCTGAATGTAGCGTAGCAGACGTGAATGCATGGCCGTGATGTTCATGAATAGGGTCTGAACAGAAGTATCGTTGGCGATAGAACGTCCTCTGAGAAAAATGAAAGTTATTAATTATCCAATATCTCCAACAAAGTATTTATAATGTTCTGTAAAGGTTTTAAATAATTACTGTCATACCGTGAAGAGTTGCTCTTCATTCTGTTAACAAATATTTCAACTTGGGATTTCAGTGACTCCACGAATTCGTCAATTTCTTTGTCCTCGGCGTCGTCATCTTGAACCTTTGTAGTAGAAGGCTTTGGGAATTCCTGCAAACAGTATTGGACATCTACGTTTTTTTATCCATTAAGGGTGGATTTGACTAAATAGGAATGAATTTTATCCGCGTAATAAACCTTCTCTTCCGAATAAATTTCGAATTTTTGACAGTTTCTCCATACAAAAACTGTCAGATGTAAATCTTATTCCGCGGATAAAATTTATTCCTGTTTGTTCGAATCCGTCACATTGTGGATTGACGACTTGTGCTGTATTGCGGCAAAGCCTTGAAACATGATAGTCAGTATAACAATAATTTAATAATGACGCATATCCGAAATAGTAAATAAATATAAAAGGATTAGTAAGATTATAAATATGAACTACGTATACTGATTGTAGAACTATGGAATTTTCTGCGCACTTTCGGATGATAAATCCTGTAGAGTTTGCTGCCTACCCGAATGGAATAAAGGCGCTCATATCTCATCTATGTATCTGTTTCAATGAGTGCCGTAACTCTATAGTTACAGCAATATACAGAATTACCAGGATAAGCTCCTTTATGACAGGCTCGACTATATTACTGGTTTCTCCTTGCCAGCTGGGTAATTGCGTAACAATGACAACAATGACAATTGATCGCAATGGGTTTCATTTTGACAGTTCACCCACGTTCATTGCGTTATTTACGTTGTCGAGCAGACGAATTGTTGAAACCTATGAAGCAATGGGTTAGCAATATCCTTAAAAACTCTCGGATTGTGAGAGAAAGTGTGTTATGCAATTAGGGTGCTGGATAAACATACTGGTAAGTAGTAACACCATCATTCTTATTTCTGATACCAAGCAGTGTTCCAGTTTCAATGGTATGATGATCCCGATGTAATTACATGACACATTTCAGCTTTCGAATAACAACGCACCTACTTTGGTACTGTAGATTTCCATTTATATCATTTGCGGCGAATATCAATCACCATCAGGTGGGTCGTCCACTTATCCCAGCGACATAGAGTCATAAATACCTCATTATTATCAGATGCGTGCGAGGCAGGCGCGGGCGCGGTGGGTGCGACAGTGTTGTCGCGAGATATCCGCTGCTCCCAGTAGTTGCGGTCGAGGTACCGCGACAGCTCCGAGTTGGCCTGCGTGGTGTGTTCCGGGGAAGCACTCACAGATGATGGCGTTGGAGACACTGGAATCACACAGAACATAACATCACACACTCACATTTCAACAGTTCGGTCTAAAACCCATGTAATAGCCTATTGCCATCAACCGGGCACAGATCTGAACTCTGGGCTGCTACTGAGAAATACCTGATGGAAAAACACACTAGCACTGCCCGACCTGGGAACCGAACCCAGAACCTCATGCTCAGCAGTAGCGACACTGGAACTATTTTATGTTACTGTTTTAAAATTGTATGTGCCAACCTTCTTCTTTCAAACTACGGTGTTGGGTATATCTTATCTTGGGTCAAATAGGTTTTTAATATTTTTTTCGACCTTTATATAGATTCCTTTATATTTTGTGAATGTGAGAACGTTGTAGGCACAACAGACTGTCGATTTGCAGACTATTTTCTATTTTTTTTTTAAGTATCTTGTTGACAGGCCTACGCTGTCCTCTCATACCTATTCAAACTGTACATTTAAAGCAACAACATTGTAAAACCCATTTATTTTTAAAAGAGTAACCGTGGAGTTTCTTGCCGGCTCTTCTCCATAGGAAACGACCAATTGGAACCGTGCACCTAGATTCTGACGTTTCATAAGTGCCCTTGTAGGTTTATGTGAAATAAAATATTTTGATTTTTTGATTTTGATTTTGATCTCTTTATGTGCAGAGAAAGTTAGGTTTGTTTTTCAATGATCAAAGTCCTGCAGTGGATTTGACTTTTTGTGTCCATTGACACACGCAGAAAATAGAGAGGAAGTAGCATTAGACATTAGTAGTAAAAAAAATACAGTGTCGTCATGGACCTTTCCTATTATATTCTGTACTGCTGCCCGCGGCTTCGCCCGCGTGAGTGTCGGAAATTACCCCATACATCCCCATGGGTTTTAAGTATAAATATTGAGTTTTGAGTTAATCGGACAGCGCGTTAAAATTCTTCCATACAAACACTGACACCCCCAACCCCCCTTTAGGGGGTAATTTAGAAAAACAAAAAACTACAAACTTTATAATTTATTTAGATAACTATTCGTGCGAAGTTTCATGTTTATTACCTCAAGGAATAAGATTTTTCATACAAACTTTCATCCCTTATTTTACCCCCTTAGGGGTTGAATTTCGAAAAATCCTGATACACGTTATTCTTAATTTTTGGGTTTAAGTATAAATATTGAGTTTCGAGTTAATCGGACAGCGCGTTAAAATTCTTCCACACAAACTTTGACACCCCCCAACCACCCTTTAGGGGGTAATTTAGAAAAACAACAAATTACGAACTTTTTCATTTATTTTGATAATTATTCGTGCGGAGTTTCATGTTTATTACCTCAAGGAATAAGATTTTTCATACAAACTTTCATCCCCTATTTGATCCCCTTAGGGGTTGAATTTCGAAAAATGCTTCCTTATTCCTTGCCTATATTATAAAGGGAACCTCTGTGCAAAATTTCAGCTTTCTAGGTCCAAGGGTTTGGGCTGGGCGTTGATGAGTCAGTCAGTCAGGACTTGTCTTTTTATTAATAGGTATAGATATAGATAGTAGGATAGGATACTTTTCCGGGATAAAAAGTACCCAGTGTGGTGCCCAGGATATTAAAGAATAATTATACCAAGTTTCATCGTAATCGGACCGGTAGTTTTTGCGTGATGCCTGAACAAACAGACAGACAGACAACATTTTTTTAAATCACATTTTTGGTTTCGGTGTCGGTCTAGTAACACCACCTGACATTTATTTTTGTGATATTTTCAATGTACAGAATTTTCACTTCTACAGATTTATTATAAGTATATAGATATTATAGACAATTTACAAACGATCTTGAACAAGCTATGTAATGAATAGTCTTCTAAACCGAATTTCAGCCATGGTGGCCAATCTCAGCAGAGCTAGCCTTCGGCGGAATACCTACCGATCTATTCTTTAAAAGTCTCACCATAAAACGTTTAGGCGAAGTGAGCTTAAAGTATTCTGGCAATAGTGTCAATCCAATCCATACAGCTAACTTCAAGATTACTTCATCTGAATTTTCACAGTGAGATTTTTAAAGAGTAGACCGGCTGTAGAATTAAAGTATGAATGAAAATGTGGTCCCCACTTATATAATAACATTTATATGCGAAACTTTTTCACGCCTTAACAGCTGAACGAATTTTGGCAAAATTAGGCACACACATAGACCATGACCTGGGTTAGGAGAGGATACTTTTTATTCCAGCAGTTCCCGTGGGATAACAACCGACCTCCACGCGGTCGAAGCCGCGGGGAAGAGTTAGGTTTATAATGGTCACAGTATATACTCACACGTAGGATGGTGCGGTACAGGCTCAGGCGCGATGTGATGGCGCGACTTGCGTTCCTTTTCTTTATGTTCGGCCTCTGACTGGCTGAGAGCAAGCGCCAACTGCAATTCTTCTTCCTCTTGTAATTCTTCTGCAGTCTTGCCTCCAGTGCGTTTCGCCTGTGAATTGTTTAGTAAAGTTTAAATAAAACAAACATGGAGATGTCAGGATTAAGAAATATCTTTATGGCTTTGGGGTTATGTTCCCTCTATCTTATTGCAGTCTGGAAGTAAAGGATTTGCATTAATATGAGAGAGCACGAATATGAATATCTACCTACAGCTACGCATTTAGCAAGGATTTGAATTAAATAGCCATTAGAAAAGCTTTGCATAAAAAAAAACACTACAAAGTGATAAATTACTTTAATTTCGGAAGTCTGTGTCTTTTGGAATTTCGTTTTTTGCCACCAACTTCCGAAATTAAAGTTATTTTTACTCTACAACATCTTCCACATAACCCTCAAGCGATCAAAATAAACTTAATGGAAAAAATACGTACTTATTAACTTAAAAACTACCCAAGCAAAGTTAATAAAAAATATATGGGACCACCGCAGAAGCTTCCTAAACCAAGTTTTTTTTTTTTTAAATAAAATCTTTCCCCAATTAACGAAAATATCGATATAGACAAAGATTTTTAAAAAACCAGGTCGCACATAGAACCTCCTTCTTTTTGGAAGTTGGTTAATAACAAATAATAATCTCAGAGACTTGCCCAATAAAATAGATGGGACTTGTAACTGGCAAAATGTGGTACACTTTATGCATCTGCTTACCCATACGAGAAATACAGGCGTGCTTTTATATTTCCCGTTTTCTTATAATACCTACTACAATGCATCATCATTTAGTCGAAAAACTGAATGATGCTGGACATATTCCTGCCACAAATATAAATTGAATAAACCATGCAATCTCCTTCTGTCTATAACTTCAGAAGTTTGTTAAGACGATAAACATAATGTCTAATATGCGTGACTGGGTGTATGTGACTCAGATACAAACTTAAATTGAACTCAATTGATGTTATCTTGGAAGTAATCAGTATCACTACATTGAGGTTAGACCGAGTCAAATAAAACAATATTTAGAGTTAAAGATATTTTTTATTATACAGAAAATCATACATCTACCAAATAATTATCATCTAGGAAAATATCAATTTAAATAACATCTAAACCCTAATGAGAAAATTAAAATGTCCTAATTATGTCATTATCAATAAAAATTACAATGTCAGTACAATAATGAAATAGTAATATAAATTCAAAACATGATAGCAGTCATTTGTAAGGAATATCTAAACAAAGAGTTAAAAGTATTCCTTAAAAGTTTTAAATTGAAAATACTTTGGATAGACAGTATAATATTAATTTTGTTTGAGGCGTCGAACAAACTGAGGTGTTTGTGGCACAGTGAGGGGGGCGACAGATCTTTCTGGAATAAATGGTGCAGTTCCAGCTTTAGGGACTGGCTTAGCGTGATGTATCAACTTTGCTCTCAACTGAGCCCTCGCTCTTTCCTCAGCTTCTTCTTGGTCTTTTTCCTTCAACAGTCTCATTCTTTCTTGTTCCTCTTCCTTTTCTTTCAATTGTTTATCAAACCTCTCTCTTTCAGCTGCACGCTTTACTGTAGTGAGCTCAAATGGAGCAGCTTTTATTTGATGCACCGATTGAAGTACAGGCTTAAATGGCTGTTTGTAAAGTACCACTGGTGGCTTAGCTTCAAACTTAACATTCTCTTTGTTTTCTGAAGATGATGTAGTTGACGATGAGTCCCCTTTAGGGGCAATGCAGTGCATGCGTTTCTTAACTGCTCCAGGGACAGGTTGTGCTTTAAACAAGGTAGCCTGTTTGCGCTCCTCCTCAATTTGGCGCTTGATTCTTTCTTCTCTACGACGCTTCAGCTCTTCATCCCTTTTTTCAAATGAAAATGGCTCAGGTTTAAGTGGACCCATTCTAGGATGATATTCCTCTTTAGGTTTGTTTTGAGGTTTCATTAAAAGCAGGTTATCATTTCTAAGTTGATCTGCAGAGTTTGTTCTTTTGTAGCGGAATTTGGGGCTAATGGGTTTGGTAATATGTATTGGAGGTTTAACAGGTATGTGAGGCTTCTCAAGTATGTGTTTAGGGGCTGGCCGCGCCTTGAATTGATGATTACCACCAGCAGATTGTGCTGCTTTCTTTTGAATTTCTGTTAGCTTGAAAGGCTCTGGAACAGTTATGGGCTTCTTTGGCACTTCAGGAAGGTTTTTAGTGCCTTCTATTACAGACTTAGGAATAGGATTTGCTTTAATTTTGTGTTTTCTGATTTCTTCTAGTTCCATTTCTTCTCTCTCTTGCTGAGATAAAATATGTGACGGTCTCAAGCGTGTCTTAGATCGCAGCATAGGTGATTGAGGCACAGTGAGACCTGATGGTCCATTAGGTCTTTGAGAACGGAATATCTGAGGTCGCTTCGTATGAAAACGACTAGGAGTATCCCTTTGGAAATGGTAAATAGATTCGGCCATTGACACAAATCTAGTTCTTGACAACTCTAGTGGAGCACCGGATGGCTTGCGATGTCTGTGGTATACATCTTCTTTATCGAGGAATTCGAGCTTTACTAGATCCTCTCGGAGCGCAGTAATGTCGTTCATGGACATAGATTTTCTCATATTACCAAAATCATGTTCGAACGAGTAATCCAGGTTATTGTGATCGCCGAAATCCTCTTCAATGGGGGTTACGGGCTCGTCCTTTATATGCAATTTGCCGTTTGGAGTGAAATAAATTTCACCACGAAAGTTCGTCACATTTTTTGCCATTTTATCCACAATATTGTAATCCACGCAAAACAAAACAACTTATTGTTCGTCGCTCGTTTTCAGATTCGTTATTTTCAAATGAACGAGAACAAACTTTCAAACTTGACGTTTAGTATTGCCATACACAATTTCCAGTTACCAATAATCAGCCAATTACCAAAAATCAAAAATCCATTGAGACTATTTAGAGGTTAAAATACTAATATTTAATTTAATTTTGACCGCCTCCTGTAACAGTAGGCCGAGTTATATTTCGCGCTTTTTTTTGTAAGTATAACGTTTTTGTATTTTTTAAGCCGGGTCTGTTGCGCCATGTTTGGATGTTTTAAAAACATCAAACGCGAACCAATCAGGCATCCGCAAATCAAACACGAAGTGATTTGATTTGCTTTATTGTCGAATTTATTGACGTATGTATTGCACTTGTTGACCTTAACCGTTACCACAATTACCCCTTTACCGATTTTATTTTTTGGTGTGGTAACTATTCCGACTGTTCTGAAACTTAGCGACAAAACCGGTGAAACGTGTATTAAGAAAAACAAATAACCGTATTTGAAACTGCAAAAAAAGAAAAACAAAACAGCATAAAATCCAACTATCGCATTGATTGCAAACGCAAACGAAAAGCAATCTTTAAAAAAAAAACACTAAGTAACTGCAGCGTCCATTCTCGCACATTTCCGAACGATACAGCTTATGTCAAACTAGAATAAAAAGTGTGTTAGTAGTGTTCTTCCGTGAATCAACAAAAAAACTATTTTTTTTATTTGTGTACTGGTTATTGGATTAGAAACGTATTTTAATTCATTCTAATACGTTATATCTTAAAAATGGCGCAAGCTTCACTACCAAACCCTAACACGTTGTTGCCTCTTGAACTTGTGGACAAGTGTATAGGCTCTCGGATCCATATCATCATGAAAAACGACAAAGAAATGGTCGGAACTTTACAAGGATTCGATGATTTCGTAAACATGCTCTTGGATGACGTCACAGAGTATGAATCAACACCAGAGGGAAGAAAAATAACCAAACTAGACCAAATCCTTTTGAATGGTAACAATATTGCAATGTTGGTACCTGGTGGTGAAATGCCGGGTGATTCTTACGATGGGTAGTTATATTATTCCATTTAGTTTATGAATAAAGTATTTTTAAGTGAAAATTGTTTCTTTTTTTACACAAATTTAATGTATCTATGTAGTCATTTTAAACCCAAAAATTGTGCAACATGTTGTTATCATGCATTTAATTATTTTGTGTGCATTTTAAAGTAGGTACCTAGTCATGATGAAACTAATAGATTTTCAAACAGCATAATTATAAAACAAAGTGTTATGTTTGCATAGGCATGCAGAATAAAGAATATTCTTGTGCTATTTTCATATTCACAATCTTGTATAATCACACATTAAATGTATCACTTGCTGCTTTGTGCTATGATAAAAGTAATAAAACTAACCTGTGGTTGTGTAGAAGGTCCATAGTCGCTGGAGGGATCCACAATCTCCAGCTTTGTAGATGATGGTGGGGGTCGGCTCACTTTGTCAAAGCAAGCATCACACACACGCACCTGTCAATAACCTGCTGTTGAAATATGCTGACAGTAATTAAGTATAGGACTGATGTACACCTGCAGCGTAAGACAGCTGTTTGTGCAGTAAAAGGTTGACCAACCATAGATTCATTATCAGCTTAGCCTTTTCCCAACTATGTTGGGTTTGGCGTCCAGTCTATCCAGAGGCAGCTGAATACCAGAATTTCACCCCACCCCATCCCAGTTACTGGGTAACATGACAAACAATAGATTTTCATAATGTTATTGTCACGCATGAGGAACATCTGAGCTCACAAATACACCTCTTCTAGGTACTTTTGATAAGGTCTTAGTTACACAATAATTGATAAGATTGTTCCTCTTTCTTACCTCCTTTTCAATTCCAAACTTGGGCAAGGTAGATTGCTTGGCACTACATTGTTGGCAGAAAACTTGGCCGCAAGCGCGACAGTGATGTCGCCGTACCATCAATGAAAATGCCACGCGACATCTGTTATACAACAAAAGAAATAACGATGTAAAAAAAGTTATACATTATAGCTAGTGGAATGAGCTGTTTCAAGGTAAAAAGCCTTGAATCTGTCTTATAGGAAAATTAACAGAAGCAACTTGAGGAAAACTAACCAACTGAATTTTAACTACTTTACGGGACAACAAGGATTTTTGTAAATTGTTTCAAATGTAATTGTTGATGGTATTGCCATCAACCGAGCCTATTGGCTCGCCCTATATAACATGGGACTTAAACGTAACTGGCGAAATCTGGGTATTACTGGGCAGAAATAGGTACATCTTTGCCTAACACTTTGGGGATGACGGATATGATGTTATGTTAAGTTAATGTATAATATAATACCTGTGGCAAACTTCTCCATCTGCCCACTGCGGGGCGGTATCAGCAGAGAACATAGCGTCAGACTCCTTGAGAGGAGGGAACTTGTAACACTCAGCTTTCAAAATGTTCACAGTGTCCTATTCACAAAAAAACAAACAGTAAAAACTTACTATGACTAAGCAGAATCACACTGGAAACAATTATTATGACAGAAATAACTCACTACTGTCTGACATTACCACTTCACTTGGTTTATACAATATTTTACAGTTTTCCTTTATTTAAAACGTTTATCACAGAGGCTTAGAAAGGAAACGTCGATAGCTAGCACAAAAGAGTTGCTACCTAACTGTTTATGTTGTTTCGCGAGATTATGATTCATACTGCGACTGACTGATAACATGTGACGCGGCATTCGCAGGTATACCTATACTTTAATACCTAGGTATGTACACAACGGAGATACCTGTTTATAGTTAAACGGCATGTGCGCCCGTATGGAAACTAGTTGAAAAGCGGCTGTTTTGAATGAGTGATTTGATTAAAAGTAAATTTATTTACAAGGTAGGTAAACATATAGCATTATTTTATTGAATCAAAGTATGAATTTATGTTCACTACTGTACAATAATACGTAGATAGTGTGTATGTATCTATAGAAGCGCAATCTGGGCAATACATAAATATAGATAAAATCACTCCACAGGACATTGACATGTGACCCGTCCTGTAAACAGAACAATTATTTGAATCTACAGCCGAGTGCAGACCAGCTGATTAGATTGAATTAAATGAGCGCTTACGTGCATGGGCGTCAGTTCCTCTATGTATGTTTATTGTAAACTTAGGAACAGTTTATCAGATAGGTAGATATTTTACTGTACAGTACACCACATAAATGTGGCAATGACATGAAAGTCCGACATAATTTAATTATAGGTGTGGCTAGATCAATATTACAAAGAACTATGTTCTTTAACCTTGGAATGGGACACAAAAACGTACAGTGAACTGTGACAATTTACATCTACAGAAAATTCTTATTTTATGAAGCTATCGCTTTTGGCGGTTTCTTAGTTGAGTTTCGATGAAAGTTGAGAATAATTTGTTCTGATTAGATTTTAGTCACAATGAAGTTGAGGTCCTTGCACAATTTTAAATGTATTTTAGAATGATCTGTGTTAAAATAAATGCTTTTTACTGATATATTAACGTATAAAATAAAAGCAACCAGGGATAAGTTGAAAATAAATAACATGGACATAAAAATAGAAACCAGCATGATATTGCCTCACTGTGCTGTGCAGAGGTTCTTTTGTAAACACAAAGCAATAAATAAATTGGTTTGGGCCACGAGTGCAGGTTTTTTTTGATGAAGTTTACCTTTACTATAGGTCAGTCAGTGGTGTGCTACATTGATAAAAGTAAGTACCTACCTACCTATGACATTGACAAAGGTCACACTGGTAGATGCACTGTTTTGTAAATAGTCCTCCAGCCTACCACGAGGGCCGTTTTTATTAAATTAACTAGCGAAACTTCACGAAAACAAAAACGAGTTGCGACCCGGGGGCATTGACCCCGTCATCAGTTGTTTACTTTAATAATATTATGATTTGAGCAAATTACTTTTTTTGTTTTATTGCTACTAGCTAGATGAGGGGTCCAACCTTTTAACATACGCGTCGTTTTATAATCAGTAGGACCCCGTGTTATTTTGTCGACTTACGCAGAAAATTTCAAGATTGTAAGTGTTAGCGAAAGCAAACTCCAAAATTTTTGCGCTCCCTCGTATATGTTCCATTTTCTTTTGATCATTCAAACAGAAAAAGGAGTTACTTTGTCGAGTAATGCAGAAAAAATTAAGAATTATGAGAATGCATAATATAAGAGCGAGGGAAGCAAGCTCGAATAATTTAACACAATTTCGGATACGTTACAGTTTGCTCATTCCATTCATAGATACAGTTCAACATTTTAAGCACCCCGCTTCGGATGCGATCGGTTTTCTCTTGACATTCATATAGAAATACTTTTTTTGGCAACTTATGCAGGAAAGTTGAATCTTATTTTACAGCACCTGGGTTTTGTAATCTAGCCTTAAGGTGGATCCACAAAGGTAGCCCGCGACGTTCACATTTTTTTGCAAGTCAGTGTCACCCATCAAATCTATAAAGTTTCACCAAAAAGGCCCTGTTTACCTTTCTCGTATTTAGTAACAACTGTAAGATTATTCTAGTATTACCTGAACTGATCTGTATTTGGGTGAGTTTCGAAATGCAAACGCCCAAGCTTGTATCAGTTCGAGGATCTTGCTGCGAAGGTTGTCATGCTGTGTGGTCTTCACCAGGTCACGGAGCATTTCACAAAATGCTTTAGATGTCACTTCATCATGGACTCCAGAACCTGATAAGATAAAAGATTATTTAATGTGTGAAACCACACCTGGGAATCATTCAATGAGGTAGTATGTAAACAGAGGATTGGCAATATTGGTGTCAGATTCGATGTTATATGAGTTGAGTATAATATTATCTGTTAATAGACACATTTCCTACCTACCTGTTCTTTTTATTCGTTTTTAAATAGTGGTTGAGTGTAAAGGCCTTTGCACACGGCATTTATTTTACGGGCCGTCAACGTAGAGTTCCATGGAACGCGCGTATATTTTTTTAAACGCCGTGCATGTGCAAAAGGCCCTAAGAGTTGTTACCACAAGTAACACACATTTTTGAAAGTACATTAAATGTTCTGAATATATAATATTGTGTGAATGCATGTAACTTAAATTAAAGTTTTCCTTCTCCATTCAATTGATTTAGACTATAATAATTAACTAATTGGGTCATAGTGCAGAGTGTGAACTGTGTGAAGATACATCTTATTTTATTATAATAATGTAAATTCACTGTTCAATTTGAAATTCCTAATTGATAAGAACCCTATTATGCCATCTATGCCTTGGTTTCATCTCTACTCAATACTTGTAGTAAAATTATTAACCGAAAATATTGTCTTTGCCCATCACAATCGCTTAGTTCATAAAAAACATTTTCCTCCTTCTGGGGCAGTCAGGTAAAAACAAGGAGGGGCAGCCCCTCGCCACTCTAGTCATTGGTGGGAATTCCATGTTACTGTTATTATTATAATAAGTTATTTTGAACTCTGAAGATAATGACCTCATTTTCATAATTGTGTTATCTTAATTGCATATTCAGTACATTTTGTGGACTTATTTACATAATAATTAAAATGTTATTAATTAAGACTAACCATCTTTGGTCATTATAATGGAAATTAGTGCAGTTAACTATGACATTATGAACATTTTTAAGTTCCAGCATTGTTAAATTATTATTTAACATACAGATAAAAATAGCAGAACGGAAGGCGATCCAAACATAGTTGGGAAAAGGCAAGGCAGATTGATTGATACAGATAAAAATCACTGTAGTAAATAAATAAAGAAGTTTGCTTACCACAATTTTTGACAATACTCTCAAGTGTGAGCAGAGCAAACATAGCCTGGTGTGGGTTAGATGAGTACAATTTCTTTTTGACTGCTGTCACTGCATATTTTGGTCTGTAACAAACATTTATAACATCACATACATTAGATTAAGTACGCCTTTTTTTCCCTGAAGGGTTAAGCAGTAAATGCACATTTCACCAGAAGGCCAATTCTCGTAATTAAAAAAACGTTCACATTCAAGTCGCAATCTGTCAAACTTGTCAAAAATGTTGGTAAATTGATTGTATTTTTGACAGATTGCGAATGAGATGCGAATGCGAAAATACGGGAATTGCCCCTCAGATACGTTTAAGTCCCATGTAATAAGAGCCTACTACCATCAACCAGGCACAAGTAACAAGCATTTATATTTGGATATATTATTTAGGATATGCAAGATCTTAATACTATATGGTCAAAGTAACAACAGGAATGACGCCATACCATACTGTGATGTTTTAGCTCCAATTAGCTGTCAACCTAACTACAGATGAGTCACAGAAGGTAGAAGTTGTATACAAAGTGATAAAACTTTAATATGAAGTCAGTATGACTGCTTTCATTGTGAGACCTATTCATGAATAAATAAATAAGCTTTTATTTTAATGTAGATGTATGCCCATTTCACTAACACTAGGCAATGAAATGAAATTGTTTATTCGAAAAAAAAGGATACTAGAATCACTTTTATACAAATTTAAAAAAAATGCTATAAGAAGTCGACCATAAATTGTCCTCTATCATATTGAAGTAGAAGCAGCATTTTGGCTTCTTTCGATATCACATAGCTAAACTAATATGATTTCATATTAGTTTAGCTTCATTGATCAACTATTTCCACTCTGCTATTGTGTTGTGTGACATAGGATACTATTGGACACACATGAGGAAATATTGCCACATAATTGATTTCATTGAATCTCATACATTTTATAAATCTAAGTCTCTGAAGTATTTGATAGTCTTATGACTTATCTTAATTTTTTTCATCCAGTAAATGTAATTTATAATGAGCAAAATAAGTAATGCAGTATATCTGTAAGAAGTTGTATACAAAGTAGTGTCAATGACTGATTACTTATCATAAAAACATTGGGAGAAATCACATAGCAAACTAGAATACTATTAGATTCTGATTAATTATAGACAAAATTCTAATGAAAAGTTTTATATATTGAAATATGTGCCTATAACTTTCTACCAGGACTTTAGGGGTCATTCAGGATACAAGACTTTAGGTAAACAATGTTTTGACCTCTTCTTAAAATGTATGATGTTAGTCATAAAATTACTTACGAACAATCATTCTGTCTAATCAAATCACATATTTGTAGGATAGTCGGCCAATCGGGATCCAGGCGTAGATTACTTGTAGCTTTATCTAGAACAAATTATTTCACCATTTTAGAATGGTAATCAGCTTTAATAGGTATTTATTGATAATAGGGTGTGTATGTTTCTGTAAGACTTTGTGAGCCATATCCGCAAAGTATACCCTCATTCTAAGACAATTTCGGAAGAAAATTATAGAAAGCTAAATGCTAATCAGAGAAAACTGCCCAGTAAAATTGTGACAACGAAGTTGTAATTTTTATTGTGGACGTACGCGATGATGCGAAACAAAGCAATTTACATTTCTGTTACTCACCAAGCAACTTATCAAAATTATTAGCTCGAAACATCTTTTCCTATGAAACGCAATAATAAACTTTTGTTTTAGAAAATCAACAGTGATTGATTCGATGGACAGAAAAATGACAGCACAATTTTGTCATTTTTTTTTTTTTGTTCTCAGTATGTTGGCATTAATGAACGTCATTCGATGATAGTGCTGCAATAAAAATAATCATGAATATTGAATACTGGCAATTTTAGCTGTTATGGTTTGGTTTTGGTGTTTTGCAATTCCTCACATAAAATAAAATTATCAACATTTTTGTTGAAGATTAGTTGATTCTGCCTACTACGTTATATGGCTTTAGTGTCAATCTTTTATGTTGCCGTGCCCTAACCGGGTTTCATGTTGGATCTTACTTTATGTAACAGCTTACACAAGAATGCAATAAAGAATTTGGGTGTGAGTGCTACTAAAATAATAAGTGTACAGTGCGTTCACTCTATCTTGACACGTAATGCGATTGTTAGGACTGTTCTGTCAGTCGCATTTTGATTTTTGGAGAACTAAAGCTGTGTCTGCTGCGCTTCGTGTTTGATGTTTCATGTTTTTAAAGCGATTTGATTGATTCATGTTTGATGTTTGATGTTTTTAAAACATTAAAACAGGCGCAGCAGACCCGACTTAAGCTCGACAAGCAGTGGTGCCAACATGACGGCAAGGGAGAAGTTTTATTGAACGGCTTTTGAGGTATACGGGTTTTACGCCTGAGATTCTAAAATAACCTAATCTAAAAATGTCAGTTTTGGCAGTCTACGAATAGACTAATAATACATAATAACAAATAATATACCTATACTATATATTGAGAGTCGACGCTGGCAGTTCTTGGTCTGTGTGTCATTCTAACTCACAGACTACATAGTAGTATCTATAAGTAGTCTGTGGACAACATAGTGATGCCAAACGAAAAAAAAGAAAAAAAAAAAAAAAAACATAGTGATGTACTACGGTTGTGTACTACAGAACGTTAATTAAAACTTGTCCCGTAACGCGATTGGTAGCATTGGTCTGTCAGTCGTCAATTTGAACTCTATTTGTATTGACACTAACCTTGAATAGCAATGGTGCCAATATGACGGCAAGCCGCAAGGGACAAGTTATAGTGAACGTTCTGTACATAATACGTACCTACACAATACATTCTTGTCATGTTATTTGTTTACGTTGATATAGTACGAAACAAGAAAATATTTCAGACACAAAACACAACAAAGGTACAGAAAAAAAAAATGGTAAAGCCTTCGTCGCATGCCTTAAAATTTTGTAGCTGTTCCTGGCGGGTACCTATCATAAGTTCGAAAATATTTGACCGAATTTCATTTCACCTAAGTTAACGTTTCGTTGTTTTTACTTCATCGAAGTCACGTTTCCCACTGTATCAGTTGTCCTATTATTATCAATTCGTTATTTTGTTACCGAAGTAACTTTTAGCCGAAACAATATTTGTTCCAAGTATTATGTTTCCGATAATTCAACTAAACCTCTAGAAACAGTTGATTATGAACAAGTGGTTTTAAGTGGTCCCAGTAAGAAGCATGCAAATAAGGATTGTTGCTTCAAGCCTACAGCGTGTAAGCAGGCATGCAACATGCAGCAACCATTGGTTCTGTCACGGCTCCGGCGGCGCTGCGGGGTTTGGGCAACCCCACGCGTCTTTATCGTTGCAGATGGTTTTGACGCTCACCACCTGCTCCTCCACTTGCGGGCCACCCCACCCCACCCCTCCACGCCTACATGTCTTAAGGTCCAAAAATTATTTTGGTGAGCATTTAAATTGTAGCCATTAAAATCTAGCGACATCGCGGCAGACCAAAACGAAGATGGACATGGGCGCTGGCAGATTTTTTTTTCAGGGGGTGCATCGTCTGTTCCAATAAGCGAGCTCAATAATTATTGCAGTTCAACTAGAATGGGATTGGTTTTATTTTATCCATTCTTATGGAAAGAGGGTTCGCCTGAAATAAATTGCGAAAAAAATCAGCTTCTCCATACATTTTGTTGATCTAACTGAACACAAAATGTCTGGAGCAGCTGATTTTTTCATCATCATCATTTGTCTAGTTTTTTACAACTATATTGGGGCGCCTTCCAATGTAATTCAATGTAGCTGCTGAATACCAGTATTCCAGAGGTGTGTCGGTACGTATGTGAAGATCACTAGCAGATTTTTTATATAGAAAAACTTAGCTTATATCGGTAAATCTAGTGTACCTACAGAAAAAACCGGCCAAGTTCGTGTCGGACCACGCACAATGAAGGGTTCCGTAGTTGGGATGAATTTATGCCAAGACCGAACTAATCATTGTAGTTGAAAAACATGTTCTTCCATACATTCCAACTGCAAATGTAAGTTAGTAGGTACACACATTATTAAAAGATTTGCCATGTTATTTTAAAAGCACAGAGTTCTTATACCTAGGTTTTCCTGTAATGTTTATGGAAAGAACTATTTTGACACAATTTTCTAAGATAAGGAGGGAATGGTAAATTTTAATCTATTTGCTTAAATAACTATAAAACTATTTATTGTAACATTATAAAAAAAATATGTTTGAGACCCTCACAGTAAGCCCTTTAATTTGATATGTCACACGGTACAGTTGGCTAAACATTTAAAATAAAAATCTTATTTGGTTATCGACTCCCCCCTCCCCCCAAAAGTGATATTCAAAATGTATTTATTTACGTTTCACGTCCGTGTTTGGGTCACAGAAATTTATATGTGTTCTAAATTTAATTTAATCGGTTCATTGGATTCGGAGAAAATTAACTGTGACGGACAGACAGACACAAGAGTGATCATATACGGGTCCCGTTTTTTCATTAGGACGTACGGAACCCTGAAAACAGGCTGATGACATGGTATTTTTATATTTAAGTTAACTGATAAAATATATGAGAATGTATGAATCACCTTGGAACATATTAGTTTTATACGTTTTGTATCATGCAACTCTGAAATCTTATCACTGGTTGACACACCTTAGGTAACAAACTCATGACTACTTACTAATAAAGAACTGAGAAGTGTTGAAAAATGAGTAAACTCATGCTTACTTATTTTTCAACGTTACGACTGATTTATTGTGTGTAAACAGATTCAACGTTTTATTGACTCTGGAGTTTAAATGGATTTAATTGGCTGTGTAAATGTAGAGAGTGCTTGTGATAACTGTGATAAGTGAACAAAAATATCGAAGACAATGACTGAATACGTGAAAAGATACATAAAGGAACAACATGAACTAAACAACAAACTGCTTTCGAAATTCGACGCAGGTTTGCGGACGAGCAGAGCTCAGCTAACAGTGGCAAAGTTAATGGTGACAGCATTGGAACGTGACATGCTGGCAATGAGGACATTGTATCATGATTTAATGGAACTCAGACAAATAATCGTCCTTTTAAATCCACATTTACAAAAGACAAGCTAAGACGAAAAGGAAAAACTTCTCAAGAAATATTGGTGTTTAATTTTCTGAAATTATTTCTATAAAATATATTCAATCGTTCAGCCGAGCACAGCGGTGTATTAACAGAATATGTTTCGTCGAACTTGGAATAATCGATCACAAAACCATGTTTATCTTTCCGATACTCGACCATATCCATAAAACGATGACCCCATAGAATTTCTTGGGTGGTGTAACTTGACTTCACTTGGACAGGCTGTCCAGTTGATTCTATAGTACCTTCAAATACTACCAGAATTTCCATATCTGCTTTTAATATGTCGGAAGCAGACATTGAGAAAAATGGACTGTTCTCGTCTATAGTGTGCACAGCAGAAACTGGGAACATAAATGAGATATTCTCACTGGAATCCATGGAAAGATCTAGTTTAATTTGGTCATCCAACACATCGATGGGGCTGTGCCTGATTAAATAAGCTTGAACGTTGCCCGCTATGATCCTCGATTTCCTGGTATTCCCGACTCTAAATATCAAGCGTAAGTTACGATCTCTTTGGTTGATGATGGCATTCTTTGAAAATAAGAGTGTCTGAGCTCGATTCTTCGGTCTCGTCAATTTGGCGAATACAATTCCAACGATGAAGGATTGTGTGGTAGTTCCGATAATGCTCTCGATGCACATTGTGAACATGGCTGAAGGACACTCGAGTGTGATCGTTCTAGTTCCGTAACCGATTGTCGTGTGGATTTCAATGCTGAAGAGGAACAGAGATGTGAAACTGTAGATTTCTTTTACACAAGGTATCCAGTCGGAAGAGTTGGTAACGTGTGGCATGTGTTCGGGTTCAAAGTCACCGTGCAGCTCTAAGATAACCCACCAAATTCCTGTAAACGCTAGCCAAATTATGATGTATGTAAGGATGCAATAAAAGAGGGTCCATCTCCACTGAGCGTCAATGAAGCCTTGTATGATATCGGGGAACACATGATATTTAGATTCTTTCCACTTCTCCAAGTTGAATTGGCCAGATTTAAAAATGATGCGACCAACTTTTCTTCTTCCTGATTTTCGTTTTTGACTGTTTCTGTAAAAACGTTTGATTTTTTATCATAATTAGATAGTAGTAGGCATCAGTATTAAATAACTTAATATTGATACTGTGTTTTACTTACCTGCAAAGTCGACGCTTATGACTGGGTTCTGTTCCGTTTTCAACTTGTTCTAACTTACACGGGCATTCATTAACAAGTTTCTCTTTTTCAGGAAAAACCATTTCTATACCTAATTTTATTTTGGTTTGTTAAAAGAACCTGTAAAATTATTTTAACACATTATTATGATGTGATTACTCTCTTGTCTGCGCAGTAACTGATATATAAATCCTTCCGCATAAATACCTTTGCGTATATTTGAATAAAGAGATAAAACATGAGAGATGTTCTCAAGATCGCATGTGAAACTTTACGGCCAGTGTGTCTGACGTTGTACG
Organism: Eupsilia transversa; assembly: GCA_914767815.1. NCBI lineage: Eukaryota > Metazoa > Arthropoda > Insecta > Lepidoptera > Noctuidae > Eupsilia > Eupsilia transversa. The sequence continues at coordinate 10,296,338 of OU611880.1, forward strand.
CATGTAATAAATGATTAAATGTTTAATTTAGTTAATAATATAAGTTGTACTAAGGCGGTTCTTACATAGGTTCATAGCATACCTACATGCATCTTTGCAAACTCGCGCCGTTTTTCCTTGCAATAACTTCATATACCCCCTGCAATACGATATTTACATTTCCTCAAACATGCTTGGAAATTCGAGCATTATTTTACCAACCTTCTCCGAGATAAATCGAAATTGCTGTACTGGTAAAAAACAAATGACTATGCGGCCGGCAATGTTACTATGAAAATCCATATCTATCCTTGCAGCGGCCAAATAAATTATTATGAAAATTGTCGTGTTATTTAAAAATGGAACTAACTTTTTATTTTATTTCCATTTCGATTTTTCTTGTTAATAACTATTAAAGTAAAGAAGAAACAAATGGAACATAATGGTGCGTGAAAAAATATCATTGATGCTGAAATTTATAATTAATTTACGTTTGAATTTCCGCGCATTACTTGAGAAAAGACCAGACATTGATGGACTCACGTGTATTTGTTCTTTCTTTGCGTATTTTCTTTCTTTCTTTTCTTTCTATCCCAGTGCGGAGGCACACAGGTAAAACCGTTTGTTAAACAAATGAAAGGTTCTAACTAAACTACTCACCACTAGAGGTCGCCATTTCTTCTAGCGACGTCAGCGATAATTAAAATACTTCTTGAAGATTTGCGCTGTTCCATAGTAATACTGTAAGTAAGGATGAGCCCCCATTTAAAGGGTGTAAGGTGAAAGCTTCGCTCTTTACCAAGATCTAATGAACATGGTAATAAGGTAAGATAAGACTATTCATCCGGCCAGCCCAGGTAACCTGAAAGTGTAAAATGGTACCTAATTACAGTAGTTTGAATGTACAAATATTTTAGAATGTGTTTTATTTTCAATAATTATAATAAGTATTTATGAATAAAATGGCAATAATGAATGGTGGGAAATTAAACCTGGGGAAGTACCTACCCTAAATGTTAGTGCTACCAATTTTTATTAAAAGGACATTAAGATTTTTTTCAAAGAAACTTAACAAGTATTTAAAAAAAAAAGTCGCTTGCCTGTGCCCTATCGATCAAATACGGAAGAAGAATATCCTATATTTCATTACGCCATTTGAAAGGGACAATCATATGATTAAAATCTCTATAATAAACATTATAACTTACTATGAGTTTAGCGACGGAGCAATAAATATAACGGGCTCTATCATTCATAATCAATTGGTAACCTATGTATTTAATCGAACCTCAAATAGTTCCCAACTGGCTTTCCTAAAAATATTATTGAACAATCTTATGAATCCTCTTTTGTGAACCTCAAATAGTTCCTACTTTGGTGTCCTAAAAAAACTGTAACCAACTTGGATGTAGCGCTCGCTCGGGTCATGCAAGCACGGTTTTTCACAGTTCTAACCTAATCCGTTTGTTCGGGGTACCTAACCTACCCAACTGTGAGAAGAGGCCAGAAAGTTAGAGACTCATTTATTAAAAGAAGTGTGCATCATTAGAAGCCCAAAAGATTTTTAATTTTTTTTTCATTTAAAAAATGGCTACCTACGTCATTAGAAGGTCAACAAGTATTTAGAGCATCAGTTAAATATTTCCCGTTACTTATTATTCCGAAGAAGGAGTTTAAAAAGAAATACAGTAGAATAGAGTTAGGTACCAAAAATTATTTGATTGCACCCTCATTGAAGACATTTTGTCATTCCTGGCACTTCCATGGCACCATCCTGGTCGTTTTGTCACGGTCGGCAGGATGCAATATTCAGCCCGGACGAAGTGTTGCCAACGTGGGAATCATTTCTATTATTGTACACTTTTATATTTAGATGGTAAACGCTGTTAGAGAAAACAAGGCCTAGAAGAGCTTTGACAAAGGGGTTTCAAATAGGTCTCGTCTATAATATAAGCAATAGTAGAATCCATTGTTATATGTTACAACGTCCTGCGATTGTAATTCTTTCTTCCAAGTCTGGTGATTATAAAGAACATCTTATGGAGTTACGGCAACGATTATGGCAGATTACAAGCTGGTAAAAGTATACATTTTGTCAGCCTTTAATGTGAGAACAAACTTTAGAGCAAGTTTTAATCTTCTCACTACTTTCTTTCATTCACGGCACCCAAACAGGAAATAGCTTCACCAGAAACGACAAAATAAAATACGTAAGTATTCTTAATTCCCTAAACCCACATCTGGCAACTCTCTGGAGGCGGAAAGAGCAGTGGCCATGACAGAGGAAAGAGCAACGCGACACGCGGGGAACGTAATTCGATAATCGCCGTGCTCTTGAACGACGAGCTGTCATCCATTTGTCATGTTGACTGACTCGACCTGCTGAGGATGTTACACGTATTACGAAGAGTCATCAACGTTATGTTGATTGTTTAGTTCACACCTGAGAGCGTAGAAGCAAGTTTGGGATAGATGTGACAAAATATTGCAATTGAAGACACTCGTGATTTGGCTTGTGGTAAGATGAGACCTTTGCATGTCCATCTTTTAGGTTTGTAGCTGCAGAAAGGAATGGTACAACATTAAGATTAGATAAGCTCTCTTGTATTTCAAACTTCTATGATGACTTGCATAAAAACTACAAAGCTGAACCTTTTTTATACGGAACTTCCTATTAGACATGGAGTTTCCTAGTGTGACGAAGTTTTACGATACCTAACCGAGAAGGTGGAGAGGTAAAGGAGTTAATTACACTGAAGCAAATTGATTCTGTTAAAAATATAAGAGTTATAGATGCTTGTTTGTTTCCATAGCTTTATATGAAAATAATAATTTATATAGGCCAATAAGTCTTAGATTGCTATGCTAACTTAATCAGTAGGCCATATTTAATTGCTATTATAAAAAAAAAAAGTTTTTACTTCTAACGGAATATCAAAGGTTTGATCGATGCGCTGTCACGTCTAACGCAGTACCTATATTGAACACATGAATGATGAATGAATCCGATTAGTAGATAACTACTTACCATCTAGGTATTGTTAAATTCACGCCTTAAGAACAAATGCCCTTACATTTCTTTAGAAACTAGCTGCTGCCTGCAGCTGCGCCCGCGTGGGCCCAATTTTATATTTCTAAAACAGAAGTGACCTTAGTTACTCCTTATAACAACTATCTGCCAGTGAAAGTCCCGTCAAAATCGGTCTAGCCGATTCGGAGATTAGCCAGAACAAACAGACAGACAGACAAAAAAAAAATGTTCTGTATACTTTCGTATGCATTTAGTAAAAAGCTGTTATTTTGACATTACAAACAGATACTTCAATAAGAAAAAAACAAAATCAAAATATATTTTTTCACTTATACACTACATGGGCACTTAAACGTCAGAAGCTAGGTGCACGGATACATTTGGTCGTTTCCTATGGAGAAGAGCCGGCAAGAAACTCGAAATGTATTTATTTTCCTTCATCTAATTTTATTTATTTGTATATATTATATCTAGATATGAAATAGGCTTAAATAGCTGTTCATACCATGTACATTGCACTCGTAATTCCTAATTTGACAGAAGATAAGACAGTTTCTCTCTAAAAGTCACAAGGTTCTAGCAAGATCTAGCTTTGGAGGACCATACATTGAAAACAAGTTTTGATGCAAATAATTTTTTCTGAAAAATCTCTAGTAGATAGGTACAGTACCCCCCGTATCTAGTAGTCACAAGGTACAGTACCCCCCGTACCTAGTAATCACTAAGTATAGTACCCCCCGTACCTAGTAATCACTAAGTATAGTACCACCCGTACCTAGTAATCACTAGGTATAGTACTACCCGTACCTAGTAATCACTAGGTACAGTACCCCCCGTACCTAGTAATCACTAATTATAGTACCACCCGTACCTAGTAATCACTAGGTATAGTACCACCCGTAGTAGTCACTAGGTACGGGTGGGAACAGTGGATCCAATCGTATCCACTAACACTTGCGAGGAGCTCGTGGCTAAGTAATAACAGCCGCACAGGTCGATCTATCAGGTCATCCTGATGGGTGACCATCTTTACATACCGAGCCTCCTCCGTGCCTCGGAAAGCACGTTAAACCGTTGGTCCCGGCTGTCATTCGTTGATCTTTGACGGTCGTTACGGGTCGTCAGAAGCCCGAAAGTCTGACAACCAATCTTACCAAGGGCCCCTTGGTAAGATACACCCAGTATCTGGGCAATACGATACCCCTTGGCAAGGGGTATCGTATTGCCCAGATACTGGGTTGTAGAGGTCAGATAGGCAGTTGCTCCATGTTAGATACTAGTATTCAGCTGTACCCGGTTAGTCTGGAAGCCGACCCGAACATAGTTGGGGAAAGACTAGGCAGATTGATTAACACTTACAAGCTTATCAACTTTCAAGCTCAGTCTAACTCCATGGAAAGTACACAACTCTGTCTGTCCGTCTGTCTGTCAGCAACCTTTTAACGGCTTAGCGGCTAAAAGAATTTCAATGAAATTTGGCACACAGGTAGACCATGACCTGGGTCAGGAGTTCAGGACATAGGATACTTTTTATCACAGTAGTAACTTACCTACCTACGTTCCCGTGGGCTAATTTCCAACCTCAATCCGGGCGAAGCTGCGGGCAAAAGCTAGTGTGACATAAATATGCAAATAAAGCTTAGCCAACGCATAAAGGTCCCGCCTTCTTAGACATTATCTGTTGCAGTCCTAACGTCTTGATAGCCAAACAAAGGCCCATCTCACCTTGGTCGCCAATAACCAGTCTTTGTTCGCCAATCTGTATTTTTGCTCTCAACTGTACTGACCCACTGGCATGACAAAGAGTATAAGCAAGGAAGCTTTAGTTAAAGTACTGCAATTGACAGTAACCACCGTTTACTTGCTTGCCGTTGTTTTTATCTTTTATAGAGTTGGCTTCGAAGTGCTAACCACCGTTTAGATGATACAAGAAATGGCGTCATTTTTAGTTAAATATTTCGTGTGGTTTTCTTATGCCTTAGCATAATGAGCTTATAATGGTCCCACGGCTGGGATACCGGCTTCATCTCTGTGAGAGGGAGCAATATTGAGAGACATAAGAATATCTCGATGTAATAAAGCAACCAAAGGAACAATCAATATACCCAGTTCTGTTTCGCCAAAGAAATAAATCTGAATTTATAACCGTCTTCTTAAGGGTTTAAAACACAATTAAAGTACTAATTGACAACTTAACAAGACAATGAATCAACAAAACATGCGAATTTCGTAATAACAACCGAAATGGACATCGATACAAATTATCGTCATTATTCACCGGCTACTTACAAACTGCAGTACATCCATCTTTGATGTTACCATTACGATAAAAAAACATTTTTGTAAGACCTTACGAAAGTTCAGTAAGCAATAGATTATAAGAAAATGGTAGGTCATGTTATGTTGGTTTTTGTATGAATGATTGACAGACAGACAGGCGACAAATGAGACGTGTCTTAGTCGAAAAATGTCAGGATAACAATAGGAAAGAGGTGCGACTTGCACAATTTTGGGAGGCGAGTAAAGTATGGACTCAGTACTTCCAAAAGTTGTTGACGTAAAATGCCTCTGCCTCGTCAGCGGCAAAATAAACATTTTTTAGGAAAAATTTAATCTATCAGAATTACCGCATACATTTTTATGAACCACCATGTTGCCAGTAAGTGAAAAATGGTAAGTTTGAGTAGCGGGTATTTCACAGCTTGGCTGCAGAGCAGTGGAATGGCGCATTTCCAAAGAAGACTTTTGAATTTCGCTTAAACGAATTTCAGCATAGAAACATAATGCTGACCTTTGTTTAAACGAGATTCAATAGTACATATATAATACTAGCAGCAGTAGCAACCCTTGAAAAGTTTACCTTATCTTTCTAAACTAAACGTTTCGACGTTAAACCTCAAACATGAGCTAGCCCACGCCACGCCAATACCATAAAAGGTTAGTAGATAAAACAAAACTGGACATGCAAAATCTTATCTGCATAGTCTAAAAGCAAACGCAGTCAATTGTTTCCGAACGCGTGGACAGTTAAATAATCGCGGTTCACAATTGGAATAGGTACCGTCGAGGTATACATGCTGCTGGCAGGCCAGTTCACGCTCTCCCGGCGTACGATGCGCACACGCATAGTGTACCAGTGACAACCCTAACGTAACCCCGCCCCGAAAATATCGATGTTGCCAGCGTATGTGATAGTATTTGTGAAAGTTGCAAGTGTAATGAAAAGCTCTGAAAATGTTCGAGTTTAATAAACGCGGTAAGTTTCGGAGACACGAATGTTTTTGATGAAACTTAATTCGGGACAACGTTTCTAGACAGAAAAGGAATAATATTGGGGTAGTAGCGTCTTCTGGAATAGTACATTTTATTGGAATTTCAATCTTACCTGCCCGGTGATGGTCTGAATTACCCATTTTCACGGTTCGAAACGATGGTTAGAAGTTAGTTTCAGATCAAACACAAGATAAACAAAGTTGATACAATTAATACTATCTCTATTCAATCTAAAATGGTATTCTACTACCGTAATAAACATACCTTCGCCGTAATAAACCTGCGGTTTCTAACCTACCTAAGTAAAATTAAATGATTTATCAGGAACAAACTAATGATGACAACAGGTTTTAGCGCAACACGTCACACAAAATTTGTATATAAACAGGATATATTCGATCAAATGTTGCGCATTTTCAAGGTGGTTTTCGCGTAATATTTTTTAGAATATCAGGTTTTGCCGTGATTGCTATGCGAGTCTCATTTGAATTTCAAATAGTAAAACAACGAACAATTATTGAGTAGTTCTATCCTAAGACTACAGCTGATGCCTGACAGACGATCACCTCTCTACATATTGCTTTGAACAGCTGATGTACCTACTTTGAAACTCTAACTCAAAGCATTTATTTCAATTAAAACATTTACAGGCACTTTTGAATTGTCAAGGAGTCCAGGAATTCCAAAGCGTAGTAGGTTCCTATGTAGAAGAATGGGCAAGAAACTCCACGGACTCTCTTTTAAATAGGTACCTAAATAAAAATATTGTTACAGTATATTGGTTGCATTATTCATGTGAGAACAATGTAGCAACAAAATAAACTTCTTGGACTCCTGGATGCTTGATTGGATAATCCAACAACCTTCAGGGCCACAGAAGAAAAGTAACCCCTGACCTGTAATATTAATCCTGCAAGTCCATGTGGTAATGATTGAAAATCTTAGCCAAGTTCAAAGTGGAGTACATTAGCATATTTAAACAAACAGTGAACTTGTGGTTTGGCACCATTTTAATGACATTTACACTATAATTTATTCTAACAAAATATTTATATAGCAAGCAGCCTTCATCAGGATCAGGGTCTAGTTTAATTTGTCTACCAAGTTTGCATTTACGAGTAGCATCTGATCTAGGAATTCGACTTCCTTGAATTCTAATTTGGTGGTTTTTGTGAAAAATAAACAATGAAAGTGGGTTTATTACCAATCAAGCTAGGCTGTAAAAGATAGGTATTGCCATCAGTCGGTCTGCGGTCTCATTTGCCAGAATAGTGATAATTCTTGAAGGTATTACGAAGATATGTATGCAGCTATCATATAAAGAAATCAATGATGAAGTGGATAAAACGCATCTTCAATTGTTCCAATTGGTGGAACACAACTACTTGTAGGTGTAGAATATTACATATTACCTACTTATTATTGCTTGAGTTTCCATTCAGACCACGTGAGTCGAAGGGGATCACTAAAAAAGAAAGTTTGTGTCGAATTCCTTTGATTTATATTCGTATTGAGATTCTTAGTGCCAAATAGAGCCATTTGTACACTATGCTTGTACTGTAGACCTGACAAGCTATTTTTCATGTAGCTCATATTTAAGTTTCATGCCTTTTTTCATAGGGACCGAAAACCTTTATAAATTACGGTACAGGTATCGAAGAATTTTGGTTACTTCTAATCTGGGTAACCCAAGAACAAGAAATATGTTACGTCTTTTAGGTTACCGTTTTAATACCGGTTACGCACACACCGAATATGCGCACCCTTTGAATAATGTGTAAGACAGACGACATTTTTACTTCGGTAACCGGTATTAAGTTTTATACATAAGAAAGAAGTGTGTAAGGAAAATAAAGCTATTTTATTTTAGTACCGGTATTAATACTGGTTGTATTGAACTTGAGGTAACCTTTAACCTGTAAAAAATATTAATGTGGTAACCGAAAAAATACCCGTTTTGTTACCGTACCGGTTTCGGTCCCTGGTTTTCGCCGACACTAAGTGACACCTAAATGAGTCCCTAAATAAAAGTGCTCTGTTATATTTTCAAGTCTCGGCGCTAAGCCTAGCGTTGAAAATACAGTGCACTTTTATTTTTCATTTTCATTTAGGTGTCACTTAGTATCAGTGAAAACGGGCATTAGACGCTCAATTTTTGTTTTCTCCGTTGTTTTTCTAAAATAGAATATGAACTGTCTTCATTTACCTCGGAAAAGCATATTAAGCATTATCGATCAATTGCAATCATAGAACAAGCTACATTTCTAGCTAAAAAGGGCAATAAAAATCTTGATAACTGCTTTACTTTACCCAAGCTTTACCAGACCGTAGTGATAAATATGCCTCGTTCAAGTGATTAACTATAACTACTTAGATATTTTTACGTATGAGTGCATTGCAATTTTCAAGTCCATTGCGCATATTGAGAATATTGTACCTGTTTGTTTAATTAAATACTCAAATGAAGCCTACCTATGTACAACATTTTTTTTTTACTTGGCATACGCTTTTATTTACAGAACAGAAAAACAATGTATTAGCTAATAGTCTGAAAATAGTATTAATAACATATAGGCACATGTATAAAAAAGGGTATACATCCGGTTAGACTGGAAGCAGACCCTTACATAGTTGGGAGAAGGCTAGGCAGAAAATGTGATGAGAAGAAAAGGTTTTGTTAACCGATTTCTAACTAGCTTCAATAATACGTTTTTTTTTTCACTTATGTATTTTGATGTTATAATAACTTCCTCTCACTGTTATTTACATAGCAAGTAGTGATATACTGGTACCCGTCCCACACACACCAGGACTAAAAAATGAAAAGTAAAAACTTAAAAAAAAAAAACAACCGACTTAAAAAAAAACCCTCCAAAGTGTTTTTTTTAACGGTTAATTTTAACCCTATGATTACTTAGCTAAAACTGGTTACATGCTTAACCACATCAGCTGAACTCCCACAGCAAATCCCAAAGCAAACTGGTAAATAAACAGTGACATTAACACAGCGTATGATTAGCGCAAGTAAGTGGAGCATGTAGGTGAGATGTCAGGCACGCGCCACCCGTTAACGTTGAATCACGTGGTCCTTAGCGTCCATCCATAAATGACGTCACACGCACGTTAAGGGGACTCAATAATGTGTGACATCGTGTGACAGAGAGGGCGGACCAGTCATAAGCTTCGTGACCTCAAATGTATAAATCTAAAGTAGGTACTAATTCTCAAAACTTCAAATCTTACGAAAAACTTTAAAATATTCTATCAATTCTATCAATATTATGAAGTTTAATTTAAAATAGCAAAATAGCAAAATACATAACGCCGCACGCATTTAACCACCCGGTGGGGGCTCCAAAAATCATGAAATAAGTTCGAGGTAATTTATGGCCCCTTATTAATTCGTGAGCTGAGCCAGTGCGGTAGAACTAGCAGATCGGGCAAGTGTTGTTGCTACTTATTGTTGTGTCATGGTTAGTATTTTGTTATCCAAGAAGCCAAACATATTATAATAGATAGATATTATAGATATTGCTGTAATCATCATATTGGACAACCAATCAACTACAACATTTCTCCTTTTGAATTATATTTTTGTCAATAGGTACTTAATATCTACATTTAGTAAGTAGTGATTCGGAGAAATGTTGTAGTTGACTGGTTGTCCAATATGATGATTACAGCAATATCTATAATATCTACTAAACATGTTGTCACAGAAAACTCTACGTGAACCCCAAATACAATGGCGTAGAGTTTTCTGTATGAGCCAGCTCTTTCATCCGTCTAGCTAGTCCATAAAGTAAGCCCTTCCTCTCCAGCATTTCTTTTTCTTTCTTTTCACATAAGGGAACGTTCTATAACTTTTTTTAAAACTATATTAGTTCTAAGAGATACAATTAATAACGTTATCATAATGCAAGACGTGTTCCTCAATCCTTGAGTACTGAGTAGCTATTATGATTCTTCCAAACTTACAAGATTATGATTAACTTCCCAGAATTATCAGGGTTATTCCTAACAACTCTTCCTTAAAATATTTCCTTCCCATTTCCTTAAATATATTCTCCGAGGTCATGTTCCAGGTTGAAGTCTTCTCTATCCCAATGGTAATGGCTTCCTGTGCCATTAATAAAAACATTCTTATCACAATCTCATTTGTAGAAGGGCATCAAATCAGGGATTGACTAATGCTATCTGTATGTCAATTACTTTAATAGACTCCTGTCCCAATATAGACTTCCTGTCTGCAAATCGGCCACTTGTTACCAGCCATTTTACTGAAGGGCCTACTTAAATGATAAGGCAATCCTGAAATGACGTTTCTATTGGTAGGTACGATATGTTGCTTACTGGTCATCTAGATTTTAGTATGCAGTTCTGTTATTAAATCTTTTTTAAATTATGAGATAAGATTATTCCTTTAAATTATCTTCTTCTTCTTCTAATCTTTGCATTATTTATTAACAAGATTGTCAAACGAGGAAAAACTGGTTGAACAATACAAATATGTATGCTATCTTAACAAATACGTTCAGCCTTCTACAAATTTCCGCCAAACTGCATAACATTTTAAACAGACTATTAGTTAATGTTTATTTATTTTATCCTCAATATAAAATTATAACCTAACCTCGAATTTCTATAGAATTTTAATCATAATAGATACAGTGAGAGGACATGCACCTGCACCATTACTTCACCTACTATCCAAGTACAAATTACAAATCGTTATAAGGTTAATTCTGTACTCCGAGACTTAAACAGCCCACTTTAAAGTTGACGAGTGCTTAATAAATGAAGAATGAATGATTTAACTGTCATGTTATTATTATGCAAGTGAATTTATATGTAGTGTTTGGACGTAAAGGCACATCGTTAATTTACTGTATTTCTTGACATATTTTAATAAAGCGGTTTTATTTTATTTGTGGAACGACTAGCCTTAGGGCTGCCGCGAGCCACCCAACCAAGTATGTGTTTACCAATTTTGCCATTCTTAGTGTAAGTGCTTTGGGTTGCAATCGATCAATACCTTGGAAACAAGAACACAAATTCCTAAAAATTACAGCTCGAAATAACATTAACCTAGAACTCAACCCCTAAAAACAGTAGCCCTTAATTCACGGTTTCAAAATTTCTACCATGAATTAAAGACTCTCCAGTGAATGAAAAGGGCTTTGCAGTTCACTCCCTCCTTAACCACATTTATACCATTTTATACCCTTTAGATCTAATCTAGCCTATTGGAGTGTACCTATGAGAATTTTCTTAGACCATCAATCTGCGGTAAAGAAACAGAGTGACATTTTGGTTTCCAAGAACCCGTGGCCATCGTAAAAACAAAACATGTAGGTGTCCCAATTTACTACAAAAAAAAAAAACATATTCCATAAATCATAACAATAACGCTTTCTCTTGTCATAGCTGTCATAATTTCCTGTTATTAAATAAAAGATCAGCTGAACAGGCATAATGGTGGCACATAGATAATATTCATTATTAAAGCACAATGAAATGCAATTCCACCATTTATCGTATGTGGCGTGTGAAGGATCCCAGTTTAGTTCAACCCATTTTGCTATTACGGACTATTATCGTTAAGTGATACTTATGGATCATTATGTCGGGATCCTCGTGATGTTGGTTGTGATAGTTTAAGCGATGACTGGCTGTGTAAAGTCTGTCGGGCGGGACCCAAACTTAAGGAAACGGAAATCTAAACTAACATTCCTAAACTGGTTTAAGTTTTTCTATCAGCGGTGACACCAAACTGCAAACAAGAGGGTTGCTTTTGCTAGTTTGTCATTTTATTATTGATTTGGTAGAGGGCCACACATTGAACCATTATCTCCACCAGGGCCTCTTGTTTAGGTACTGTTCATATACCTACATTGTGTCATCTGCGTCATATTCTCATATTCAGGGTCTTTTCTGTGACCTCTTCCGTTTTTCGAGACTAGCGTTCCATTTTAGCGGCTTCCAGCGGATCAATGTGCCTCTTGTGTTACTAACCCAACTCTATCGGAAGATCAGAACTGTGTGCTTTAAGCATGCTATGTTCATAACGACGTGTTCATGCTCATGTTCATAGTATGTTGACCGATGACCGTTTTGGACGGATATGACGCATGGGCATTAATGTTAAAATCTTTTGTTTTATTTGTGTCTTTCCTGCGGTTAATAAATATTTTTTGTTTTTTTCTGTCTCTATAATTCCTATCTGTTTTACTCCCAAATATGAAACTATCCACTTACTCTTCCTTAACCCCTAAAGAACCCGGTTGATGACCCTTAAGTATTTGAAGGACTAAATTATTATACTGACAGTATAATTCATAATCCACTTAGGTAGGTCTTATCAAAATTCTTTATAGTCATATATTGTTGCAGTCAGCTGACTTCGCCATTTTATAGTATCATAATAATTTTACGACGTGATTAACCTCAAATGGTAGTATTTTCACATGGACCTTACTTAATAACCCGGCCATACTTGTGCATTTGCCTAAAGACCTAGACATAACAGCAATATTATAATTTAGTATGTAGTTGTAGGAAACTTAAGTAGTAGATACTTATAAGGAAAGATACTGCCCTTCCACGGATTTCAGAATAAATCTTCCTTCCATACGATATTCCGTCAAAATTATCGTCGTTTTCTCCTAACTTATAGGTAAGGCTTTTATTATAAGTAACTTCCCGACTTTTTATGTAAACTGAACGTGATCATTAATTTTGGAGGAAATTGCTAATCCGTTGCTTCATATATTTGAAAAATTTGTCTGTACAACAACGTAAATAGCGCAGTGAATGTTGTTGAAATGCCAAAATGAAAGGTATTGCTACTGTATACGGTATTGTAAGGTACCTACTGTGCGGTATTGTAAGTGTATCAAGTATGCAATTACCCCACAGGACATCAACCGTGTTCATGAGCTACAGTATCATCATTACTCTGGAAAAACTAGATATTATCTATATTATACATATATGTAGCTACGTACTATATGTATATAGGTACCTATAATATGTTCCTTCGTCTGAAAGAGATAGAGATACCTATATACTACATTAAAGTATGACAATTGCCAGCTGAGACGCTTCAGATTGTTGAGTGCCACCTCTTACATCCCAAGGAACATAATTTCTAATCTATCATCTAAGTCAGTTAGAATTAGAATTCACACACCGTTCGATAAGGGCGTAAGTACCACACACATGAAACAAGGCACGGGCAGGGTACTTTATTAATTACCGAACAGACACCGGCAATTGAGACCGACCTTCATCAATGGACAGGTAGGTATACGCTTCGCAGAATGTGTGTTAACGGACTGGCCGCTTTTGATTGGTAGTTTTTGTCTCATTCTGAGATATCGGGTCGGCCTGGACGTTCGAACTTTAAACATAGGATCTTTTGGCGCTTCAACGACGTACAGGGTGTCGTTGTTGGTAAACATTTGTGAACTTTTTTTTGCGTTTATTGAGAAACAAGATAGCGGCGTTGAAAAAGAACCTTGTACAGCTGTAAACGAACTTTCCGCATTTGATTAATTGGCTATTTTATGTCTCATTGTGAGATGTCGGGTCTTGAGACGTTCGAACTTTAAACTTTAAATGTCTTTAGATGAGTCATCTCTTTTTTAAAGGGCAGCGCTGTGTGTATTAGTGAAGAAAAACTAGACGGAGCTCAATTAAACCAGGAAATGGCACATCAACAATATTCCGCAGAGCTATCATTTGCTTATCTACAATATACCTCCTACCTACTAAGTATTTTAAACTAAGGAGGTGTGTGGATGTTTTTAACAAACACTTTACCAAGCTTTTCTGGAATGTGCTAATGGACCTTCCGTAACAGCTATTACCAAAGTGATGTTTAACAGAGAATTGCTATGAACAATTCTTAAGGTAATTGCTGCCCACAGCCTCCAAACTCACCTTTATAGTTCCCACTTCCAACAACTTCACGTGAACTAATAAAAGAAACATCATTATCAATTCCTCCTTCCTTCTTACAAGGAACATGATAAGCGCGGAATTTTATTCTACGAGGTTTTACGCAATAAGTGCAGGTTCTGTGGGAGGCACATCCGACACTACCCATCACTTACAGACTTAGTGTGTAAACTGTAAAGTATAGAGATCAACCACATCCTGATGGGTACAAGGACGGTCGTACAGTCAGGGAAATTAATTATCAAGAACATTGACACCTTACATGAATATGCCGTGCATTACATACAACAGCTGTCAAAGAATTACAGTTGTAATTTGAATATAAATGGACAGTTTAAATTGGTCCACGATTTTACCTTAATGGAAACATTCCAGTAACGATAGTTTTCAGGAAAACCATTTTTCTAATGGGTTGTTATTAAGTTAAGTATAGGGTTATCCTGATGTTTGCGATTTTCTTTTGAAAATGACCTCGTCAAGAAAATTATAGTACCTACATACTATAAATTAAGATGAAAACATCTAATTGTTTATCTTGTTTTCTTTGGTATTGCTCGTCGAATCGTTGAGCTCCTTATAGCTCAACTCAGAACGAGTTGAGCTGCACGTTTACTGACAAATGCCTGCACTGACTGAATAGGTCCACTCAACCTGTGTGGTTCTTTCCTCAAAAGACCATTTCAGACACCAATCTACACGGTCTTTCACATGATCTGACCAAGATTATGTCTGGACTTTAAAAGACACTTCCGAGTTTGTTTCGGCCTTTCTTCTCAGATTTGTCAGATAGGAAAAGGTGACCTCATCTAGTTTTTAAAGTATGATGACGTGTAAAAGTGTTTATTCAAACCGACTTGTAGAAATAAAATCGTTTATCATTTAAGTTTATTGAGGTTCCCAAATACAGAATCCCATATTCCATTCAAATAACGCAAAATGTTGTAAATACTGTTAAGTTCTGCTACTCGATAACAGATGGCAGTAGTATCCATATTTTCGTTCAAATTCATTTACCAATACGCGCCAAGTTCAACATTTTATTTTTTTCATACTAATGTAATTATGCAATACGACTAGACTCGGCTACATAGCGCCATGCATGTTACATCATAGTATTCGTAGTATTAAACAAGTAATTAAGAACGCAGATGCTGGGCTAATTGAATTTGACATGACACTTGTGAACTCTTGAGTTTTAGATACAGATCCTATCTTGAGAGTTCTATTTTTTGATAATCCTTTGAATTATTAAATCTTTTTACGGTGAAAGTATGTAGGTACCTAGTTGATTATAAATTTTGGGTTATCTAGGTAGGATTTTCCACGATCTTTGGGAACCTCTACATAAAACCAAATAAATTGTTCTTATTTCTTGTAGACTTAGGCTAACCACTTAGCCTAATACTTATCATTATCAGCATTTACCGTTCACATTGCTGGGACACAGGCCTCCTCTCTGTGAGACTCCCCTAAGTAATAATTTAGAAAATATGTTAATTAGTTACTTATTTCAATATATATTTCCCAGGTACTTCCATAAATGTAAACGAAGAAACAACAACACATTAAACCGAAACCCACAATGAAGTCAGAGGACGCGTTAACTAAAATGCCTGCCATTAGAAAATATGTGAGGACACTTTTGTGACAATTGTTAACCTTACAACAATGACGGAAGCGGCTTCGTCTTATGAAATGCAATCTCGGAACGAAGAACAAAATGATGGGAAACCTAAGCCAGGGCTGTCTGCTGGCAAAATATTCTATAAACCTGGGTTCATTGAGGAAGAGACGGATGAAACAAGTGCTTTCGACAGCTCGGTGGTCGACACCCCTATGCTTGGAATAGGGCTGGGTGGTAGCGGGTTCCTAAGGCCACCACAGATATACCCGTCGAGCAGTCTTCACAGGATACCTACGTATGCCAGCTCGATTGGACAGAGCACTGTGTACCGACAGGATACTTGCAGGTAAACTATTTTGTTTGGCACTTTAACACTGAAAATAAATGAACATCTTTAAGATAATGATAGTAGGTACTTACTTACTACCTACTTCTCATAACTTATGAGAAGTTAATTTTTCGAAAGTAAGAAAATTGTAAATAGAATATTCCAGAACATAATTGTCTAACAATCCGGAAAAAAAATTCACCGCTTTGCACTATGATAACTGTTGTTTATTGATAATCTCATTCCGTAATATTTTAAACCTCGGAATTCAATCTTGTTATATGTAGCCAAGCCTTTTCAATTAACATTTGCGTGCAAGGAGGATAACGTTCCCTTTACCCTAGGTTTAGATTCAGCCCTTTCACCTCCTGTTCCTAGCGACTCTCATAGATACTCGTATGCAAGACAATCAGACAAGAATTCTTCTTATTAATAAAACCAATTCCTTGATCATCTTCGTGAACATTGTGTCCTTCATATCGAAAGCGATAAGTGTCGATATAGCCTTACACACGAAGTTCTTTAGGTCAACGGAGACTTTATGAACGATCATTAATCACTTTATATTGTCATTAATTGCAATTATTATCAAGAATGCCGTTAACTTAGCTGTTTGTACAACCATTTGTATGCCGTGAATCAATCCTTGAGTCGCCGATATCTAATCAGAAAGATAATAAACCTGACTTATCGAAATAGTTTTGTGGAATGAGTTATTCGCGTGTGTATTTGCGACTCCTTTGTGTCGTACTGAAATAATTTATTCCAATATTTTCGTGTTTTAAAACATGGTGTCTGTGCGGTAAAAGTCAAGTGTAAAATGCGTCGGCGTCGTAAACAGTGTTCTTAGACATTTTCAGTGTTAAATTAACAATTTAGAACTTAGAATATTTTAAAGGTATGTTACTAGTAGATTTAAGTACGGAATTTTGTAGATTATATTGTAGGCCTATCAGTCTACATCCGTAAAAAAGGCCCCCGGGGCCATGACAAGATAACTTGCCCATACATTTATAGTAATTTTTAAACAAGTGGAGTTATAAGCGGAATATTCAGATATTAGTATGTTACAGAATATTTGTATCCAAAAGCTTTAAAACTTACTTATAACACAACTTTGGATATAAAATGGGTACAAAATATTTTCCATATTTATGTAAAGTAGGTACCTACTCCTTAAAATAAATGAAAACGAGTTTTTTTATCCAATATATAATAATGAAACCCAAAACCAATTATTATATATCCATAATAATTGGTTTTGGGTTTCATTTTTAAATATGCAATTAAGTATGGATTTTATCAAAACCTATTCAAGGTATGTCTTAGTGTCAACGTATTAAATATACTTTTAATTAGATATGAATGGGTAGCAGGCCCTACACCCGACTTAGGTACCTAAACCTGAGTGACTCAAAACAAATGAAAATCATTAGTAATCATTTGACGACAAACAATATTTCATTAGACATGACTCGCAGGACTGTAAAAATATGAATTCGAAGTTATACTTGACCCATTTGTCACCATTATCTCTTTGTCTTTTGTCAATTCGGAGTTAATACCTTTAGTCTTTGCTAATTGCCCAATTTTTGCTGAAAATGAAGAGTTGTCACATTTGTTCATTATTCAAAAAATTGTCACTACTTCATTACCTATGTGAAAATGCACACAATCACGCATGTAGCAGTATTCCACGAAGGGGAGGTCTAAAAAGTTCACCCAAATTTGATCAATTTTAATCAAAGTAGTAGGACTGGAGTTAGCTTTTTCCATAAAACTGGTAGGTACAAGTCTGACTCCGAGCTGCTACTAAGATATTCCTGTTGAAAAACCCAAAAACACTTTGCCTGACCTGGGGCCGCAGTCTTGACATAGACAGCGATCGCTATACGACCGAATTCGAAATGGCGTCCCTAGACGCGCGCGACGTGCTTGACAAGCACGTGATTTTTTCGTGCTTGACAAGCAATTTTGACCGTCTAGGGACGCCACTAGGACTTGCGACCGAATTCGGTCATATAGCGATCTCTATCTATGTTGGAGACTACAGCCCTTGGGAATCGACACCTAGACCCCACGCTTTTAGCAGTCCCGCTTGCATCTACTAGACCTGAAGCATTCAAGTTATAACTCAGGTTTTAAATCCCGCAATCGAAGACTTCAAAATCAAGTGACGAATAAAATACTAGCCTATTATTGTCCCACTGTAGGGCAAAAGCCTCTTCTCATACAGAAAAGGCTTGTTCAAGAAGGATTGGTGATTTCAGACTTATATGATCTTATCTGTAATTTTTATGGTGTACATAATAAAGAGTATCTATTCTATTCTATTTTAAGACCAGGTTTCCTCGCGATTTTCTTTCACTAATGACAGTCATGTCCAAGATAAACGTAAAAAGTACACGTCACGTTGGTACTTTCCCGGATTTGAACCCACAACCTCGTGTATGAGCGGCTAGACCTTAACCACTGGGCCATCAACCCACTCCTACTGAAAATCAGTGACTAATCAACCAATAATTTGAGACCCAGAAGTTTGTAGGTAGACGATAAATATCTTATACATACACTCGTAATCCATCGCCAAATAATAAGATAATGTCAATTTATTATGATTTTGACAAATTACCCGACATTTGCAGTTATTGATTTTGCCGCGTAATACACGAATCACCTAAGTAATCTTAATACTTATCTGTGGTGGGTAGTTTTCCCTAGGATACTGATAGTAATCTTATTTTATTTACTACCTACTTATTTTTACATATTTCCTAAGTGAAATGGCCAGTGTTAAGACCTCGCCATACACGTATCAATGTGAGTTTTTAAATTCATATGTTATTTTTGAGTTTCCGCCGTGCCTCGGAAAGCACGTTAAGCCATTGGTCCCGGCTGTCATTCGTGGATCTTTGACAGTCGTCAGAAGCCCGAATGTCTGACAACCAGTCTTACCAACGGGTATCACATTACCTAGTTGCCCTCCTGATCAGAAGGTCTAAGTAGCTAAATGTCCAACAGCGCGAAACGTCTAATGAGCAGTAAGTCTTGTGGATGTCAGATAGGCAGTCGCTCCATATAAAATACTGGTATTCAGCAGCATCCGGTTAGACTGGAAGCCGACCACAACATAGTTTGGAAAAGGCTAGACAGATTGATTTTTTATGTTATTTTTGAGTTTATCTTGGACATTACTGGCATCAGTGAAGGAAAAACATCGTGAGGAAACCTGGAAGTCTAAAATCACCAAACCGTCTTGAGCAAGTGTGGTGCATGATCAATCCTCATGCCTTCTCTGTATGAGAAGAGGCCTTTGCCTTGCAGTGGGACAATAATAGGCTGGTATTATTATTTTTAAGTGAAACGAAATATGGATGGAAAAATAGTAGGTATATTGGTCTCTATTAAAATACCGGTTTCTGGTCACTCAAATGACGTAAAATAGAAATGCCACAATGTCTATGAAATTGAATAAATACCTATTATTCTACTACAATAGGAGAAAATCACTGAAGTACATGTATATCGATATCTAAACGACTGGTAGGTACTTGTACTTATAAATTCAACAGCTATTTCATCAACAATAAAGTGCAATAAACTATTATCATACTTATGTAAGTTATAAATAGAAAGAACCTATTGAATAAAGCGAGTACTACTTATTCTACTACTCTCTCTCTCACTCTCGTTTTATTTTTTATTTTTTTTCTTCTTTTTTTAACTACATTTTTTACGACAGCATGTAAAATAAATAGTAAGTAGGTAAGTATCATGCTCTTTTGTAGGTACCGAATACTAATGATATTAAGTAAAAATAGGATTAGGTAATTGACAAAGTGAATTAATATTTTATCAAAGGTCTTACTTAAATACTTATTGGTATTTAACTTTATCGACATTAACCCAACCTATGTTTTTAAAACAACTTATCATTACGTAGGTATCATTCTTGTATCATTTTTGGTTTTATTCAAGAGAAAAGGTCGAAGAATACCTTTTTTTAATAAACAGATTCATAATTGGTAGGTATTTGTAATTCTTCTTTATTTTTAGTCACGGATTTTATGACTTGACAAAAAATCGAGATTTCTGTGCGATATCTAATTTAATATTAACCTATTTTTTTATATATTTAAAATAATATCTCAGACATAAGGAAAATAACAAATCAATGACTAATGCAACTGAAAAGGTTTTACCTTCTAAGTTAAGAAAGAAGAGACCGTTTTGACTAAAAAATAAATCAGAAAGCCATTTATTTGCTTGAAGAAAAATTTAATAAAAATAAAACATAATGGCATTTCAATTATATTTTGACCTAATTCGGCCAGTGCTACGGTGTGTTTTTAATATCATCCAGTAAAAAGGTTTTATTAATTTCATAAAATAATCGGCTCATTCATGCTATTCGAAACAAAAAATAATCGACACTTACAAAAACAGTAAAATAAATCAATTTCAAAGTATTTTTCGTTTTTTCGGCCACTTTCGACGCGTCCAAGGTTTTCAAATAAACGCGTAGACAGCGAAAAGCCTACAGTTGATAGGTTAATCTTCTAAAATCCAGCGAAATCTGCAAACACTGATACGTGTCTAGATAATCTTGATTAATGACGTCTAGAAACCTTTCCACCGCTGAACTAGTATACAGGATCAAATAAAATTAGCTAGCGGTGCGATAGGTATCAAAAATTCGAAATCTAAAAACGACGAAAAAAAAAGATTCATTAAAAAAATCTGAGTTCAACGACCGCTAGTAGTATAGTTACTTGAAATAAGAGTTGACAAAATCTGTTTTTATTTGTTTTATCCTGTTTACATAACGATAATTAGATACCCATTACGTCTGTGAAGTTTACACAAAAAAACCTAATATTCCAACTACAATAAAAAATTAAAATTAAAAAAGAAAACACCAAATATTTTTGTTATCATAAATGTATATAAATATCCATAACCATAACGTCTGCGGAGTTTCTCTAGTTAATTTAATTTGACCCTGTATTGTATTCCAGTTATTAATAGAAGTTACCTACTTATAAACTGGTTGTAGGGGAAGAAAAATAAAGACTGTTCACCTTCTTATCAAGTCTCTCTGTTTGCTTTGCGAAAGGCAATGCACCTCAATGATTTGCAGTTTAATCAGTCTGTAGCGATATTTATGCCAAATATGGTTTTTATTTTTATTCCGAGCGACAATATTATAATCAAATTAATCATACTATGCTTTCGTAGCCAAACCTCAGTTTAGAGATGGTCGGTTAAGAATTATATTTTGTGAGAGACATCACTACATAATTATTATAAATAATAAAAGTTATACAAACTAAAACTCAACTACGACAAAAAATCAACTAAAAAGGTATATACCTAAACAAGACATCACAGACAGACAAATTAAAAATCCAGAGTCACACGTGTTAGGGCATAAATCGAACAGATTATGTGTCGCGTGTCGCGTCTGTCTCTCTGAACGCGATAAACTCAAAAACTATCGAACTTATTTTCATACGGTTTTCACCAATAGACGGAGTGATTCATATGGAAGGTTTTGATGTATAATGCATTACGGTTTTGTGTAAATTGGCTGTAATAACGATGATTTTTGATGATGTCGGAAATTATCCCACTATAGTTATATGAAAACAATGTAGGTATTACGGAATTATTCCTCTAAAAAAAATCTGCGTTTTTCATTGCTCTCTGGACCCAATTCTGAAATCCACGCAGACGAAGTCGCAAGCAGAAGCTAGTACAAAATACAAATAACTGATATAGAGGGTAAAAATCGTAGAAGTTACGTTGTTTGGGATCTTACGAAATTTGTACTAAGAGTTTTGTTTTTTTTCAATGAACAATATCTGACCCTGAAATAGGTAGATACCTACTGTAAATCCTATCATAAAGAGGTCATCTGATCTATGGCGGTTGATCTCATTTGCGTCATGAAGAAAGTATGAATGATAGACCGTAACCAATGTCATTGAGACAAGGCCCACACGTTATGCACATGCGCGGTCAGACACTGTAGGTGATGATATCACAGAACATTATAATGATACAAAATACTGCAACAAAACAAAGATTGACGCACATCTAAGGCCCATCGTCCACGATTCTACTTGAAAGCAACTAGTTACGAAATTAGTTTTATACTCAAATCACAGCACTTACATGGCCCGTACATGGCGCAGCCAATCACAAACTAGTTATTGATGTGTTATGCTCGGTTCCTATAAAGAAAGACGAATCGTTTTATTTACCAATGGTATTTTTTTTTGTCAAACTTGGCATAGGTATAAATAGATTCGCAAGCTAATTTTAGCTGTGATAGCTACTTCCATATTATGGGAGGGTGTACTATGCAAAGCTATGAGGTCTTTTTTTATGAGTTTTTTTTTACTAATGAAGCAAAGACGTCATACCCCCTACTATTGGTAAAGAAGATTCAGGAGTTTTAACTTTAACCAATAACGGTTCGTAAAATAGGAATAGCGCCATAACCCGCGTCGTTTACCTACGGACCACCATTGAAATACTAGTGCCGTGCAATTTTGGCTACTTATTGATGACTTGAGTTTGTAATATAATATGTAACAGAAAAATACGTTAATTTAGTTGAATAACCTGCTCTTTAAATCAATTTCCAAGTTAATATTTACTATAGGTACAGATACCAAAGCTAACAGTCTTAAAATGATAATAATAATTTTGAGTAGCGTCGTAGGCTCGTAGTCGATAGGTCTTTTTTTTTTTTTTTTTGGGTGGGAAATCATCAAATAACTTCTCCCGCTCTGGGCGGAGCGGGAGGGCGTGTCAGACTCTTACTGACTAAAACCCACCCGTGTTCCTTCAGTTGCCTGTGTTGCCAGGGGCCACGGTATCCCTTTCGGACTTTCCCGCAACCCCGGCAGGCATCGGCCCTGGTGGGCCCCGCCATTGGTGCTGACATCTCTTTGAGGTGCGCGTGGAACACAACGCGCCGTCGACCCGGGCCTGGTCCTTATCGGGGGCGAGCTACCCATTGCTCACCGCCCGCAAGCCCGCGCCTACGGTGGCCGGGAATCCTCCAAGGAGTCCCGACGCCCAGGGCGGCTCCTACGGCGGCTAGGCGCGTGAGGGCGCGAACTTTGCCTCTCCCTCACGCGCTCCGCCTCCTCCTTTGCGAGCATTACTGCTTCGCAGAAGGAGGTGACGGCTCCCCATTCCCTCTCGCTCCGTACCATGGCCTGGACCAGGGCCGGACGCGAGAGATCTCCACCGCCGATGGCCTCCACGAGGACACGGCGGTGCTCTGCCCAAGCCGGGCAGACCTCCACCGTATGCTCCACCGTGTCCTCCGGGCGATCCACACAATGGTGACACCCGGGCGCTTCCTCCCGCCTTATCCGGAACAGGAACCTCCCGAAACAACCGTGTCCGGTGAGGACCTGTGTCAGGCGGAAGGTGAGGACGCCGTGGCGCCTCTCTAGCCACTCCTCAAAGAGGGGACTTATCGCCGCAATTGTGGCGTGCCCAGTAGTCGATAGGCCTAAGATTGTGCGCAGAATGCGTAACATGACCACCGAAGAAACTGGTTTTGTCGATGGAAGAATAGAGAAAATGACAGATAAACAATCACAATCTATGTTTTGTCTATTTTCCCGTCGACAAAACCCGTTTCTACGGTAGTCATGCTACGCGTGCAGATCGAGTCAAGACTGTCTATTATACAGACTATCTCTCTATGAAAACAATGATGGCGCGCTGACTCGTAACAAAAGTTAAAATGGCCATGGCCCTGCTGGCCCGTGCAGCATGGCTTGTTCATGGTCAGTGTCATAGTGAAATTGGTCATCTAAAAAAAACCTGCATTTAGTCAAAAAAATAATTCTGGCTTTAAGAGACAAAAGTGTTTTATAACTTAGTAAACAGTGCTTACTTAGACTTAGCAATCAGTCCTAGTCGTCAGTCGTAGTAATTTAGTCATTTTAATTTGAATAATTGGTTAATTCAATCTGTAAATTAGTTGGAAAAGACCATTGCTACTATAATAAAGAGGACTTTGATATACATAATGTAAAATATGGTCTATTTACTGCATGTTTTCATGTGGACACTCTTGAATGCTCTTCATAGACTGAAAATGAACGATTTTGAAGAAAAAAACGGAACGGCCTACAGGAGAGTCGATAGCCATTTTCCATGACATGAGTTTTCTCTCGAAGTTGATAAGTTAACGAAGTTAAGTCGAGAAAATAGAGGGGAAGGTAACCACTTCAGCAAAGACTAATGACTATGATAATAGATACTGTACTGCAGTTGGGCAGGAGATTTGTGAGTACCTAGCTATTTGTAATATCTACTACTTTAAAATAAAATGAAATTTTATTTATTTGCCAGAATATAATAGGTACTTACATAATAACATGTTTAGTCTCACTATATTTGACTTATTAGTCGTGCAAATATTTCTAGTATACCTATGCATAATAATATCATGAAATTACCATTAATGTCATTAGTGATACACATCATAATCATAATTAAATTTACAGTCTTGCTTCGTTAATTTATATTAAATACTCACATTAACATTATAAAATATATTAAATTAGTAAACTTGAGTAAAAGATTTAAAAAAATATCAGGTGATTTTTTGGAATGGCTCTTATATTTAATACTAACCGATTACTGACTAGCCGCGAAGGTATAGGTACGAAGAAAACGTGCTTAAAAAAAATGTAAAATCTAAAGCAAAACGACACAACGACTCTACTCCCCGAATATTACGAAACAAATGTCACCCAGACGTTGAATAAACGACAATAAATCAAATAAAAGACAACTGTTGCAACATTATTTGATGTAGGTGATCTTATAATTAACACTGTTGAACAAACTAGGTAATTATCATGAAACAAAACAGCAATTAACATTAAGGATAAGTTAATTCGTTGATCTTTGTTCAAACTTGTGACGTCCCTGTGGGTGTGGTCTGACAACAATATTGACAAAGTTAATTGTGGGGAAATCCTATCATGAAATCAACTGGGAGGAACGGGGGCTATTAAGGCATCCTACCGAATAAAACCCCATGGTGTTTCTCCTGCATCCACAATAAGTCAGAAGGGCGGTAGAAAATACTTAAGTTCTGCATTTGCATCGCGCCCCCGACAATGATTAATACCATATGCCTAATTTATTTTTAAATTACACTATTGAGATGAAGAGTTATGCGATTTAATTAACTTTATTATTCACCAATATCTGGAACATTGTGATAATTTTGACTTTTTTGAACATGAAATATGTATGGTCTACCAATGTACCATATTTTACGGAGACACTTTCTTTCAAGAAGCTTTTATTTGTAACTGTTCTCTAAAGTTTCAGATGATAGTCCTTCCATTTCTACCCCATATACAAAAAAATAAAGGATTAAAAACTACGAAGAAGAGTCTAAAGTGACAACGAATAAAGATATTAAAACAAATCCGAACAAATAAAAACGGAATTAATTACGTCACATCAAAACATTTAAATGTTGTCTTAAATAATAAGATTTACGAGTTTATAGTAACAGATTACTGTCTTAACCGTAGAGTCTAAGTAAATAGAGAGAGATGTACCGGGTAAATAGATAATAAATTACGTAATTATATGATTGACTTAGCTGTTTAATTCCGGGATAAGTATAGGCCCCCCGTCACTTCATGTATTAGGAGCAAACATGCTAATAAACTTATGAAATTATTACAGTATGGTCTGGATGGGCAGCTGTGAAACTCATTTATTCATTTATTTGTGTTCCACAAGGTAAAACAAGATGTTAACAAAAAGCTTAGAGCTAAGAGCCGTTGTAGACCCGGTCAGGGCACAGCAAAATTATTGTTAGACACTATTAACTACTTAAAGTTAAAAATGTAAGTCGTAGAAAGCTAAAAATTAAAATGAATTTATACATGAAAACTGGACATGAAACTTGGGAACCCTTAACATTAGCAAAGACTTGCAACTGCATTGTCTAACTTAGGCAGTATGGAAAACATAGTGGCAACCAATAGTTCCTTAGCCATGAAAATACGAGTATGAGAAGCAGAGGTTGGCGAAACGTGCATGTCATCGTCATCGTCATGTCACTAATATTGATGGTGTAAAATATTTCATTCTTTAAAAACGCTTAAATTCAAAAGTGCATTAAGATGTCAGATTGATACTGTAGAGGCTTTATCTGTAATAGTATATTGGCACAATGTGGAGATAAAAACTAGGTAGGTATTTCATAGTTAGAAGAAGGAAAAGGTCAATTGTCAGCCCCGAAGACTGACATCGGTGTATTAGAATAATACAAAAGTGATTTAATCCTAAATAATTATCGAATTGCAAATTCATGGCCTTTTGCCTTTTTTTGCAGTTAAATCCCCGGACGTAACAGAACTTATAACTCAATCATTGACAATCAAAGTAAAGTGTTACTGCAGCACGCCTAGCAAGACCACAATAGAAACGGGTTTTGTCCACGGAAGAATAGACAACATGACAGATAAACAATCACAATCTGTCATTTTGCCTATTCTTCCGTCGACAACACCTGTAGAAAACGCGTTTCTATGGTTGTCATGCTACGCATGCTGGAAGAGGTCGGTATATAGGGTTCTTTTATCCCGGAAACAATTGGCGTGGGCGTACAGTCCCGGGCTATGCTTCACACAAATGATCATATAACAAGTGCATAGGTGAGTGCCTCGCGCGAATAATCATTTCCAGCGTTTAGTTGAGTGTGTGCCTGTAGGGCTACCTATTGCTGAACAATAATTAGTTACTAAGCTATTAAGTGCGAATTTCACCAATGAAGCTGAACGCTATCAGCACATCTTAACCGAGTTCAAGAGCTGTCAGTGTCAATATTCCAAAGAAAATAATGGCACTGACAACTTAAACTTGGATTATGTGCTGATCGCGTTCAGTTTGTATTGGTGAAATTCGCCCTAAGAAAAAGTGGGAAAGATCAGTTTTGCCAGGCCATTGTTGTACGTTGTTCGTTTTTTTGTTACAGTACAAAAGTAGCTGTCTAGAAGTATACGCTTTATACATGAGATATTTTGATAAACTTAAAATAAATTTAAATAAAAGGTATCATCTATTATTAGTACGCACACACATACACATTAGGTAGCGTTCTTCTAGCTCTACAGTAGATAAGGAAAATAGACTAATTGTGTTTATTAATCTAAATGATCATCAGGTTATATCTGGAAGTTCTGATCCGATTACAAAAAATATTTTAATGATACAAATAAAGCTACACTAATATAATAGTAAATTATTTCGGTAAAGTTAATCAGAAATACCTCCTTGAGTCAGCGAATACATATGTATGTATTTCGTGAATTGAAGTTTCATGATTCAACCCTCTACGATCCGAATCCCCAGAGGATTTTTTGAATCTTTAGCTTTCGAACCAATGTAAAATTATTACAGTCGGTCCATTAATTTAAAACAAACTTTTCATTATAAAGCATTCAATTAACTTGTGTCGCTATTACGTGGCACTTAACAATAACTGGTGAAGTGTGAGTCTACTACAGGTACACCTCTGTCTAACCCTTCGGAGATTAAAGGCGTGAAGTTATTTTTAAAATATGTAAATTTTCTTGGCTTAAAAGTTTCTAACCTATAGACAAACTACAAAAAGACAATGAGATGATCCAACGACCCCAATGAAAAACAGCAAAGGAAAGCTATAAAAATAAAAGAATACAGCGAGCATCAAATGTAATGACCCTAACACCTATCTTCTATGTCACATGCGCATGAGCACGCGCTAACTTATTCAAGTGTATGATTGTCCGTAGCCGTGTTAACTAACTGCAGGGGTGTTCGCCAATCGGCTTGATAGCACGCGACGCTTCCAGGCAATTTATGTCGTCCTTATCTGGAAGTACGAAAAATGTAATAATAGTTTCGAATGTTGGTTCAACGAAGCCAAAAACTAAGGGCTACGTTTAAGGATACCGTGGCCCCTGGCAACACAGGCAACTGAAGGAACACGGGTGAGATTTAGTCAGTAAAAGTCTGACACGCCTCCCGCTCCGCCCAGAGCGAGAGAAGTTATTTGATTAGTTCCCACCCAAAAAAAAAAAAAAAGGGCTACGTTTTTCCAAAAGTCAACTTTATAAAATGCCTTGATTAAACTGCTAATATAAAAGAACAGGGTTCGTAAGACATGTTCGTAATATATTCTCGCACAGCCCAAACTGTTAAAGATAGAAACTTGAATATTGGACAGTAGGTAGTTGTAGTTTAGAACGTGAGGAAGAAAGGATTTTCCAAAACAGCTCTGTACAGAGGGTGGAGGGCTGTTGAAGTTCGTGGGGAAGGTTCCAAATACGACTTTAGAAGAGCACATTTCGGCAAATTTGGATATTTATTATTTCAATGTATTCCCCTGTTGGGGTGAAAAGGGGGCACACAGTTTGTATGCAAAAATTTGAAACTTGGCACTAGGTAAAAAATAAAGATCGTAACAACGTGTTAAATAACGTTTTTATTTAACGATTTCCATAAACAAAACTTCAATTCGAAAATTATCCATCGCAGATCAGTTTTTTCTTAGGGATTTCCTGTGTTATTTATTGAATCTCACCGCTTCAGTCGTTCTACTAAGTTTAAAAAGCAATACCTACGTTAAAATTAAATCGTTGGTACATCCAAAATTCGCTTTACTGTCACGCTTCTACGACGTAAGATCCGAAATTAACAGTGATAATTAAATTATGGAGGAGTGGCGCCCCTTACAGCTAGCAACGACACAGCTTAGGTACGGAAAAATAACAAAATGTCATCTACACAGGTGTTTATTTTTGTATCACGATTAAATTTGTCGCGTTATTTACAACACAATAATGTGTCGTGTAGAACTATGTTTACACGGAGGCGGGGTGTGAATTAATTCTACTTAAAATCACGTTGTTATTAAGCAGGATTGTCATCAATGATGGTGTTGTGCGGATTTGCGTTCAAAATATGATAATTTTGATTAATTTATGTATTTAGATCTTGTGACGTAATGTGGGCTGGGTTTTCACGTAAGGGCTGGGTTGGTAAATGTGAAAAACGACAAGATGTTTTTTCGTAATCAAAAGAAATATGTTGGCATTTCTACGTAAAAATCATTAGTTAATTAACCGGTAAATTGAAAGTCTATTGATAAGCTTTTTACAGACTTCAGAGAAAAACATATGCGAAGTAACCGAGGTGACAATCAGCTATTGAACAAAACAATCAGGTAACATTTTGGTACCACTCGAACCACGGTTTTCAAAATTATATTTTCATAGAAACTGAATAAAAAATATATAAATGATAAAAGTCATTGATATAAGCCACTTCTAACAAGCTTTTAATCATTATTTAACAGTTCCATGGCCTTCAATCGGGAAATGATCGAGAACAACGAATTAGTGTTGGGAAAAGATGCGCATTAGCAACTAACAATTTGCGCGCTGTCAAATTAGTAAATGAAAAGGCTGGGGTGAGCGTCATCTTATTTTTAAATACAGGACGTTCCAAAATCGAATATTTTCACGTCTAATTATTTTGAGTGCGACACTGATATTTTGGCGCCTAAATGACATTGACACGGGGGCGTTATTGTTGAATATTTGTGTAATTGAACAAGATGACGATGTTAGTTCTGATTTTGGGAACGCGCCGTAATAAGCTTGCAGCGTACATACTGTAATACACTATTTGTTTCATGAAATAAAAGAGTTCTTCAATAATTGTAAAATCGTTCTTGGTTAAATTGATCCAAACATAATATTAACCGGTTACAATATACGGGTAATGTCGAACGATTAAAACTACCCGTGTTTTTGTAACCAATTAATATGAAGCGGTGTCGCTACGGCGTAGGCGTTCGTAGCGCTTCAGATCCCGTAGCACCCACGGGTGGTACGGGGTCTGCCTTAATAAGGGTAGTTAGCTACGGTATTTTAATAATATATTATTAAAACGAATACTAACTTCAATGTTATGCTTTCATAAACAAGGATAACGTGTACTTTATAGCTCATATCGGATATTATGATGAATCTTTAGTGTGTTTACTTACACGTCATTTTTATTTCAATGTAATAATTTATCGAAAGATATTGTAAGTACTATTTATATGGAATAAGATAGCATTGTTTCATGCCAATACTAGATATAATTTAATCAGAATAATTATTTGAATTTCGATTGTAACCTGAGGAAGTAAGATAAAGTTTAGCAAATACACAAACATTTCACGATTTAGATGTTTTATGAGTTCAGTCGAATTATAGTATTATGATTATGACTATAGGGCTCTCACTAAAGCTAAAGTTGCACCACCATGTTAGGTTTATAGCATAATCAATTCATTTATACAAATAACCTATCACTGACACAATATCGAAATAGAATTTTAATGAATAAATACAAGTTGAAAGGGGTCCCCGGATCTTCACAAAAAAAATGTTGGTTAAGAAATAAGGTTTTTTTTAACTGCACAAGTACCAGAAGCAGACTGATGTGGAAAGTAACTACTTAGGTTTTAGTTGTTCACATGGTTAATAAAAAAAATTGGCATATTCAACTCTTTTTTCAAGACAGTTTTGCTGCGAAAATACTTGAAGAGTCAGAAAGTAAAGGCAATCTAAATCCTTTGGCCGATACCAAAACTGGGTCACAGTCATAAACTCCTGATAAATAGAAGACATTGACGACTTGGTAGTTATTGTCCGCTTATAGATACGAAATATCAGAAACTGTAATTGTCACCAACAATTACAAAGATGCAGTGGGGTAAAAGTATTTTGAGTCGTTTTATATGCAGTTCATAATTATAATGCATAAAACAGGACAACGCATAAAACAGGAAAAAGTTAGGTATCTTTAGAAAATCTGAAAATATGACCAAAAGATTCAATAGATGTTAACTAATGCATTTAAAGGACGTGTTATTGTGTCTTTAGTTTACCCATGCAACAAGAACCAATCAAAAATATTGAAATAAAATATTAAATGATCTGGTGACCATGCAAACGAGTGACGAACAAATGGACATAAATAATTATTATTAACAGTAAATATTAACTTGTCGCCTGCGCATCTCTAATGACGCTAATAACCACTGCCAGGTGGCTTGACTCTGTTTGGATTTCATTATTTTATGTCACAATCTCGTAATCTTATATCATAAACTGTCACATTGTATATAAGGAAATACGGTGATAGTGAAGTTCTAGATATCACAGTTACTGAAGCTGAGACAGTCACAATAGCGCGACCAATTTCAAATTCATTATTTTGATATTCTGTTAAGATTTGTAGCTGTGCCACTCAGACTAGTAGCAATTTCTTGTATCAAGATATCACCCTGTAGGTCTGATAACGTCAACGCAGGCACTAACTAAAATTTGTTTTCCGTAGCGAGCTGATAATTTCCGATATAGAATCTCGCGATACAATTATACAACGTTTAGCGCGTCGTTTGTGCGGGCGGGCACAAGAGAGTCAGTCGTGACCGAGACATTATCGCGCGCGATGCTTCAGGAGGCTGCCCACTGAGGGATGGTGGCGCATACGGTCCGTTGCCAGTGAGTCGAGCGCACGCCAGCCGCCCAGTCATGCACGCCGACCCGGAGTCCCCAGCCTGCCGCGAGGAGTCGCAGCTGCTGCCCGACGAGTGGCTCAAAGTGAAGCCCGTACCCGCCAATGGCAACCTCTCGCCCGGCGTCTACTACCCCACAACAGGCAGCAAGAGGTTCGTCGACGCCCGCCACCCCGTGCCGTCTCCGACAGATACCATCCCGTACTGTGTTGCTTTTGTCCGTTTATATGCGTCCAAATGTCAACTTTTTGTTTAATGTCGTGATTATTAGAAACGTTTATGTTAATTAGAAAGCCTATTCTCTATGTTAGTGGCAGTACATTACCGATATTAACATTGATGAAGGTCGTAGCCGTCGCACCGCGGCGTTGCATGCGTGAACTAGACATTCACACTTCCAGAACTGTAGCGGGTAGATAGATAACTAGACTCATTGAAGTGTAACGTAAATAAACATATTAATGTGATCGTGTTTGCTTTTAGGAGCCGATCTCACAGACATGGTGCAACAAGGAGGGCGAGGCGACGAGCGATTCTTAAAAATGGAGAGTGCAACATTCTCAAGTCTAAGATCTCGCAGCGGCGGATGAGATTCCTGCAGGATATGTTCACGACCCTCGTGGATGCACAATGGCGATGGACACTGCTAGTATTTACACTCTCTTTCATCTTATCCTGGCTTGGATTCGCATTGATCTGGTGGTTGATATCATTTACACACGGAGACTTAGAGTTGGACCATCTGCCGCCCATGCAAGAAGGATCTAACTGGAAGCCATGCGTATTCAACATTTACGACTTTACCTCCTGCTTCCTGTTCAGTATTGAAACGCAGCACACGATCGGTTACGGTTCGCGTACGACGACAGAGGAATGCCCTGAAGCGATATTTATTATGTGTTTACAAAGTATTGTGGGTGTGATGATTCAAGCCTTTATGGTAGGCATAGTGTTCGCTAAGATGACGCGCCCCAAACACAGAACGCAAACGCTTCTGTTCTCCAAGTATACCGTCGTGTGCCAGAGAGACGGCGAGCTGAGCTTGATGTTCAGAGTGGGCGACTTGAGGAAGTCGCATATTATAGGAGCCAGTGTGCGGGCTCAGCTGATACGATCTAGAACGACTAAGGAAGGTGAGGTACTGTCTCATTACCAGACGGAACTAGAGTTAAACGCAGATGGCTGCGACAGTAACTTATTCTTCATTTGGCCGATAACGATGGTGCATAAGATAAATGCCGACAGTCCGTTCTACGGAGTGTCCGCGGCTGATGTGTTGCAAGAGCGGTTCGAGATTGTGGTTATTTTGGAGGGAACGATAGAATCTACGGGTCAGACGACTCAGGCTCGCTCCAGTTATACGACAAGTGAAATAATGTGGGGACACAGGTTTGTCCCGTTGGTGACGTACAACCGTGAGCGTCAGGGATACGAGGTGGACTACTCCAAGTTCGAGGAGACCGTGCAGGTGGACACGCCGCTGTGCTCCGCCAAGGAGCTGGACGAGTTCTACGGCAGTCAGGGTGATCGTAGATCGATCGGTGAGTTCCTTTTTCGACTTAAACCTGGTGTTAGATTTGGTGGTGGTCGTTGGTTATATGTGCCCCATGTTAACTAAAAACGCTTTTCTGTGTTTCTTACCATGACAGGAAAATCTAGAGACGATGCATTATCATCTATGTTTTAGTGTAGAATTTATATTTCTTTAAGTTATGTTGTAAAATCTAGTTTGGGTTTTTTAAATATTTCTCATGAACTTTTGCAAGTGAACCTTCTTACTTTAAACAAATAGATATTCCTATAATATTATGTTTCTGTTTAATCTCTATTATCAATCATTGTAAGCACCGTTCTTTGTTTGGCAACAAACAGTTCCATCTTCATGATGTAGTTTATTTAAACAATAATTGCAATAAATCACACAGTACTTATGTGCCTAACATAAGTAAAGCAAATAGTACATGTCTATATGCAAGTTTCTTGCACTTACAATATTTCCGTTCCACGTAATAAAATGAGAGATATGATACATTTGCAATATTATTGTTTATCTGGGGTCAACAGACAAGCCTCGTCTTCTCAAGATAATAGTCTAATTTATTGTTAAAAGGGATTTGTTTGCAGACTGCTTAGTATTTACTGATATATTTGTTTACTGTTTTTACTAATTGCATATCTTCAATTTCTTCCATATTCATTCATAATAACAAGGTATAAACAAGATATGAAAATGAAAACATCGAATAAATTAATTGGTTACCAAGTCTTATATCTTAGATATATTTTCGTAGATATATTTCAAGAAAACGTACCAATACAAACTATTTTCGCTTAGATGCATTTTAGGCATCAATGATTTTGAAATATCGGAAAGGTTTTCAGGCGATTCATTCAGTCTACAATGTTTACTTCCTGCAAAAGTGAATTGATTCAAATGGTATTATATTCTAATAAAGTTATTATTCATGCCTCTTTAGTTCTCGTGATCTCTTATGAGGCGTGTCACATATCTAGACACAATAGAAACATATTGAAACACTATGTGCATATCACAGTGCCTAGGTAGCTTGTGTAATACGACTTACTGACATTTGTATATAAGTTTACTTCAGGTGTGAATAAGTATGTGACTGTACGTATATTTATTGAGTCATGTGACAGATCTGATGAACATTTGTTTCAGCTTCATATAATTTATGTGTAGTATTTTATGCGTCAGTGTAGGATTGTAGGCGGTTGAATAATTATACTAAATTAAATCCTATAGGTAAATTAAATTACGTTTTCTATTATTAAAATCGATATGGTGTTTGATGAATATTTTGAAGTAAACCCCTCTTGAAAGATATTTCAAAGCCCAAAGTTATGCTTAGTCAAAATTATGCCTGAAAAAGGAGAAATAGCAGGGTATTTTAATGCTTTATAATAACGTCTGCGTAACCTGGCAGTAGGTAGTTATTTTAATTAGCAACAGCAAATAAGATCACAAGTTAGGTACTAGTTGGTACTAAACGTGTGAACATTTATTCTGAGTATCATTTACTTAAATTACTTGCTTCGTACGTGTTTTAACACAATTGTGTGCTCGCACATAACGCTAATAAACTTTTAAATAGGTGCTATAACCCCATCATTTGCATTTTGACGTCATTATTCGTCATTTAATAGGAATACCTAATTGTCAATAAGCGCTCAATAGGAAGCTTTATGAATCACGTACAAATACTGAGTGTGTTCATTAGTTTGAAAAATAGTAGACGTATATATTTCAAAGCTGTTTACCTAAGTTTAGAATTGCAGTTTAGAGTATTGTTTACAAATCTTGACAAGGCAATTTTGAGAATAGGTGTAATTCACACAAGTCACAAGTCACAATTGCTAGGATTGATAAATAAGTACTGGTCTATAAAATCTCGAAAATATGGAACCTCTTTGTCGGAAGCAATAATATGAACAATTCATTGCCCCTTAGCGTTGTCGCCTCTATCAGCCTAACTGTTATTTGTGCTAAGGTCTTCGGATCTCCTTTGATTTTCCTGCACCCATTACCACGGCCGTTACCCGTCGGAACATTAATATCAAATCTCAGCAGGATGTACCATTTTGCCAATTTGTTGCCCCTTTTTTATACAGGATACATTTGTTTTGTCGATCATTTAAGACGATCGGTTTAACGGTCGCCTGTCATTTGGAACGAACAATTTGAATCATGGCAATGGCAAGATGGCCGCCATCGTTAATTTAATGGTTCCATTTTCAATTTTAAACCTTTTTTAACGGTTTTATTAGTCAGTTATTTGTAGTGTTACATTGCACTTAACATTTCTGTGAAGGAGATACGTCGTTGAACGAGTTATTATTTATCTTTTGTGTCATCGACTCGAAACCTGCGGTCTTGTTTGACATCACTATGTACTCATTGCTGACATTAAATATGTAAATAATGGCTAATCAGGATAATGCTTCTTCATTCCGGCGATTTGGTAAAACCGTTATTAAAAAAAAGTACCCAAGAAAACATTAATCATATTTTACTAATATAATATGTCACTGCACTCTCATATTTATATCTGTCTTCTAATAAGTCATTATTGTCTTCTTATTTTTATTATTAATTTTATTTTTAAACGACTTCTATTGTGACTAACAAAAAATATGTAACTAAAGATCTTCATCTATTAACAAACTAATATATGGCGTCGAAAATTTCCTCCGCAACGCCGTCACCTGGGAATGTATATATTAGTTTGTTAATAGTTTTGGTTCCATTAGAATATTATATTATTATTTTATATTTAAAGAAGAATAAACTTTTCCACAAAAAAGAAGATGTTCATAAAACCTTCGTTACTAATTTAGTGTAAAATTGTAACTATGATGATATGCAAAGATTGATACGATGTACATGTCTCTGTTTGCATGTCTTATCAACAAAACATTCATGCCTGACCTTAAAAGGAATCTTACCTCGTCTGGTGTATTTTCGTACAATTTTTAACTAGGTTAAGTGTAAAATATTTTAGGAAATATTGGTTTATTAATTAACAGGATGGCTATTAAATTACAAGATGCATACTTACTACTAAGTCAAACTGTCCTAGAACATAAATAAGCATGTAATTCCTAAAATACTTTTAACTAATATGAAATAATCAGACAGAACTAAAACTGCCACAAAAAATCTTCTAAGAGTACTGAGTAAAAGAGACTGTTTAATCTTAATTCATATCTCCGCTCAAAACTAAAGAAGACTGAGCTCTATGTATTTTATACATACGTACCTACCTAATCTTACTTATACATAAATGTCTGCACTAGTATGTCCTATAGCACACTAGAGTATGTTTTTATGTATGTGTATGTAACTGTGCGTGTGTTTGTGATGTCGCACAGAGAGCGGGGACCACCACCTGATGCTGAAGATGCCTGAACGCGAGCCACACGAGCCAAAAGCCGAGGAGACCGACGGCGACTTTACCGTCACCCTATAATTAAGTTACACATAGCTATTATTTAAAGGAAAAATCAAGAAATCATATTGAGATATGTAATAGCCCCCGAAGACACAACGTTGAAGCGTTACATTTGAATTTCGAAACGCGAAATGTCTTGTTACGCCACGTAGCCTATTATGTATCAGTCATCGTCGAAATCAATCGAGAAATTTTTGTTCGGGAGTTTTTTTATATCTAAGAATAGATTAAAATTAAGTTATGGTACGAATGTGGATACCTATGCCTGAAAGCAGGCATTGTTTGGTCTAAGAAATTAGGACTCGATTAAAACTAAATGTTTCCATGTTATGAATTGAATATTTGAATTAGTCCATCAAGTAAACGATGTTGGGTATTATAATATAAGAGATTGTTATGTTTTGTATTATAAGTATGATTTAGAATCATGAAAACAAAGATCTGGTAAATGATTTATTTATTTATTACTTACTGCACACAAATTCACAGAGGTGGACTTAATGCCATAGGCATTTTCTACCAAGCAACCTTTGAGTGATGCAGACACAAACAGTGGTAGGTGTAATAACGAAAATTGTGGAATTAATATTTATTTAAATATAAGGATATACCTTTAAAAACTAGTAAATTAATATAACTAAAGATTAATGCTGATAAGTAGTTGTTTATGATGTTTTACAAATAACCCAGTGCCACTAGTCAGCTTTAAGATAAAATAAACAAAATTAATAACAGGAGAGTTCTCACAGGTTGTGCATTCGTCTTTTATTGAAACATTCCAGTTGTAAAAAAGTGCAATTTTATTATTAAATTAGTTGTAAGTTTAAAATGTAATTCACTGCTTCAAGATGTACCTACAATGTGATAGTTAGGACCCAATTACACGAACCTTTAAGGATAGTCGAACGCATTCAGACATGTTGCCCCTGTCAAAAGAACATCGTGTAAATGGGATCTTACAGTAGATACCTAGCAAGATATTGATATTGTAAAACGTTGTTCAATATATATCTAAGTATATAATAGTTACGTTCTATACGCATGTTTTGTCACGTTCTGTGTTGTTTTATGTAAATAATGAATGAATAATTATTTATGTTGTGACGTTGATTTGTGTTTGATTTATGATACCTTAGAAATTCTAGCGCTCTGTGCAAACTGTCCTGTTTAAACGCAATGTGAAGACACATGACTTGCCTTGACTTGGGAGTATCTCACACTTCCCTCTTGAATGAAGAAATCCCCTTTCCTCGCAATAATTGAATCAACTCAGTCTAAATTATGGTTGAAGACATAGGTACATAAAGCTGCTTTATTTCAGTTCAGTTTATCGAAGACATAATTATAGGTATATACCCAAATTGGATTACAACACTTAGGTAGGTACTTCTCCTGACAAATCCAACTTTTATTTATTTAACCATTTATGCACACACATATAAACAGACAAGAAGAAAGGACAGAAACATACTTACAAAGATGATGCTTATTTGTAAAGTAATCTCTTCCAGCATACTTGCGATAGGAAAGTATATAAAAGAGATATAGACAACGTGAACGTTATTCTACAAATCTACATGGTTTAAATTTCTAAGCCACATCTGGGAAAAATATTTCTTGTAACGAGTTTCTTACCAGTTCTCCAACTCCAACAATTCTATGAATAAAATGATCAAGTTTCTTTTGAATGCAGTTTGCTTTGGGCTGTTTGAATATGAGGCTTTTGGCTAATTTTGTAAATATGTGTTCTAGGAAATGTGCGTTTAGTTTGTGCAGAATAAACAATTTTTATTTTTATTTTTTTCTTTCAAAAATTCTCCTAACTATACAATTTTCCTTTCACACCAATTTTTCAACGATTACGCATAGAGTGATAGAAGGTTAGTTCTTGAAGGTTCACTGTGTTTGTCGAGTGTCGGTTTAGTAAAGATTATCGTCTGCTTATCTGTATGTTTGTGCGTTGAAATTATGTTGTGATGTCAGCGAACTGTGACGTCGAACCTTACCTACTGTGATCCAGGTAAAGTTTATCCTTGAAATATACAAAACAAATTCTTAATATTGCACGAAAGTAATCGAAAGCACGAATAATTTTATAGCTAGTCATTAAGCATCTTTTACTGATGAGAGCCAGAGATCGACAGATTCCCAATTTGTTCTGTTTGAAATACATTTTTGTGATCGCTTTTACCTACCTATTTAAAATAGTAGCGTAAAATAAATCTTACTACTTATTCATTTGATCACTGGTGCCTTAGGTACCTAATTTAGATACAGTAATATCACATCGCATCCAGATTTTCCATAAAAGATAAGAAAGTCACCCATAGATGATATAGCCGTAGTATCTAAATGCGAGTAGAATGCTATTATTTCATTGAAACATTGAAAACGCACGAAGTCTGAACACTTGAATCACATGCTCTAATTGGTAATTAAAGGCTCAAATGTAACAATCATGAATGGGCTTGTAGATAGGTGGGTAGGTATACAATTATTACAGAGATACTCAAACATAAGTGTATATATATCTATGTAAATATGTATCTATTAAAAAAAAAATTGGTATCTTATCAACGAGTAACGCAAATAACTTTCAATAGAAGAAAAATTTTCAATGAGTTAATTCCTTGATTCAAAATAATTTTCATGAGTCAAGTAGTACATGAATATTTTGATAAGCAATTTACCATGAAACTAATCGAAATGGTATCAAAACTCGGTTGAAGAACGGTTCTTAGTAACAGATGGCTGTTTAGGTACTAATAGCACAAGATACAAATATGGGTAATTTGTATCCCCTACCCCCGCGAAATATTTAATAGCGATGATCGCGTTTAAGTGTCACTTTTTGTTCGTAAATCGGAAAGCGCACTCTGTAGTACATTACAAAAGAAAAAGTTATACACTACAAAATATACAATGTGCCTTATCGCTAATAAATATCTATCGTATTCACATCAAATTCAGTGATCATATTCTGCATTGAACTGTGGCCTGGAACCTGGAACCCATGCTTAAAACATTAAACACTGAATGAAACAAAAGATATATTTTATATAGGTACATGCAACCTAATTTAAAAAAAAACTCGATCTGTATAATGGAACTACAAAATCATTTTCCGCCTTTAAGAAAAGGATATAAAAAGATAATAAAAAGATTATAGGTACCTAATACCTAAGCTAGGAAAAAGCGGACCCAGGTAATACGTCTTCCAATTGACTCTTACAACTTACGAGTATATCTGTGACACAAGGACTTTGGACTTATCGATAAGATTCTGGGAACACTTTCAATACCTGCTCATATTTCTCTTTTGTAATGTGCTTAGCATGTGCCTAATTTAATTTATCACTTCAACCGTTCAATGATGTTGTGAGTTTGTCTTCATTTTGGTGACACATTTTATTATGGCATATACGTATGTTGTATACTACTGCGTAGAAAACTATTTATAAAACTACTGGTGTCGTTATTTTATGGACAGACCTATTTTCTAAGCAAAAAAACGAAAATAATCGTTTATTTGCTTAGAAAATGGTCTGGTGTAATTTATTTTATTTATATCAATCAATCAATCAACAGCCCTTATAAAAATATTTCACTGCTGGATTTTTTTAGTCCTCTTCTCTAAATACCTATCACAAATTCTGGGTCTCCACAATACCTTTAGCATCCTGTCTGTCTCCATTTTCTTTATCTGTCTATGCATGAAACTTTTCATTCAATCGCAATATTGTTTAACCTTTTTTTATACGCAATCTTGATATCTATTTCAGGTTACATGGCAGCCAGTTCACCATTACCTGGTGAAGTAACTCTTCGGGAATCTATCAACTCCGCCATCTTACCGTCACTAGGCGCAAGTTCACCTCTCGCCAATATGGCGGACCGGCTAGTAGCGGATGCTATACGACGAGCCAGCCTCACAAGACGACCATCTTCTATAAAATACCCTCCTAACTACTTCAGCAGTCCCACAGAAGAGTCTTCTTCGTCAAGCGAAGACGAAACAACAAAACGGCGCAGCAAGAAAATTAAAGAAAAAGTGTGAAATGTAACTGTATGGAGTACATAATAATTATGTGTAATTTCGTATCTATGCTAAATCGACCGAGTGTTCGATCGATCAATCTCTGCTTATTTTAAATGAGATGAGAATGTTCGATATTTCATAATGTTATGCTGCGATGCATTTTTGTGCAAAATTTTGATGTTTCAGTATTATTGTCGAAAACAATGTCAGTGAAAATGGAGCTTTTATAAATAGTATTAAATAAGTTATAAGCGCCGCCAAATTAAACCCAAGGTAACCTACCCACTATGTAAGTTTACATTTTGTTCCTATTGTGGAAATGTTTAATTTAATGTGCAAAGATTTATCTGAAATGTTTTTTCGTAAGTGCTGTTTTTAAGGTAGTTAATTAATATGCTAATACGATAGTGATCAAGATATACTACTATTGTGACAGTGCCAATAAAGGTTAAAATAAATAGAATACAGCGCCATCTATTGTAGAGTAGCGAAATATAATACTTTGTGAACACTTCTAGGTTATCTGCGCATTATTGGTATCATGCCAATAGTGCATGGTTCTGAAATATGTCGATGCGGAAAACATTGTAATATGCCAATACTAATTATTATTAATAACAAGATGTAGAAAGGGAGAAATAAAACTCGTGTATCGTATAAACTAGCAACTATATTTGTTTGATCTGATATATTCTATCAGGAAGACAAAGCTTTGGGCTAATTTATTTAAAAAGGCAGCAGCGCCCGCGCCACTCCAGGCCCCTGAATTTCATAACATCTCAATGATACAATAATACTATAATTCGTGTATAACACTTTAATAATGGAGTTATTATTATTGTTTTATAATAATTAAATATTATAATCAGTACATATTGCAAGCATTAGTAGTACTAACACTTATAATTTAAAATTAGCTAGTCTAACTAAGGAAAATGTGTCGATAACAAAGTGATCCGTGCACGGCAGTGCACAGCCAAGTTCTAAGTACTTAAGTCCGAATAATTTAAGTATCCAAATATATCACATATTTGTTGTACAATATATTAATGTATAAAAAGCGTTAGATAGCAAGCTACTTCTACATTCACAACTCGTTACGTAGGTAGCTGGATACAAATAAATACTTAAGAATATTATTTTGCACTATTCAATAGTTATTGGATTTAATCCAAAAGCACAAGCTAGAATTTCTTTATTAACATTCTCTTTGGAATTTGGTCATACAGTGACATACTGGACAATGATTTTAGTCTGAACAGGGGCCGTTTAAGTATTAAACTTTTGAATTAAATTCGTCATTGGAAATATAAATATTTCTTAAAAATAACTCTAATTCCATCTCTAGTTTGACTGTCGACAGAACAAGTAAAACTCCTACGATTTCGTAATCTTACACACAGACTGCAGAGACATGACTAACTAAAGATTTTAAAGCTTCATGCAGTCATTTAACTTCGATAAGTATAGTCTCCGCTCTACGCCCACTAAATTATCTAAATAAATACTTGGTCTAAATACAACCCTATCTGGTACATCGATATTCGATGAAGTAGACGATAAAGGAGAAAATTGTTGTAAGTTACAAAATATCTGTCTAATTTTAAGATCTTGGCACACACGCTTGAGAAGCCTTAGTTCTTATTTTAGCACTAAGTACTTAATGCAAAAACTTGGTATACGTATAAGAATTTCAAAAGCAATAAATATTTTAAATATTTGACACTATTATTATTGACCATCAACAAATTGGGTAACCTTATATTTATAAGGTAAGTAATTTTGAACACTGGTATACGAAGACGACAAATGTTAATCACAGTCTTTCACGAAATACTTTGAAAATTGCCTTGGAAAGCTTCTTCGAGTTTAACATGGGTAGGACTCGAACTACTTAATTTTAAAAGATCACTTAATAGTTCCCTGCAATTGTTACTAAATAGTAAAGAATCTTCTTCGTTAACTTTAGACCATTTTCTACCATTAATCTTCTAAGCTTCATCAATAAGTAGATGTATATTCTCGATGCTCTCGTTACGGGGCGAGAAGGTGACGTGCGTCTCCCTCAGGCGCGGCGACGCGACTGCGGGCGGACGTGTCCCGCACGCGTCAGGCCGGCTCGGGCGCCGGTGACGTCACCAGGATGGGGATCACTTGCGGCTTGTGTGCTATGTGGGCCTCACTCGGGGATCTGGAAGTTATGAGGAATACGGTTAACGACACTGAAGAGAGCATTGAAACGAATGTTTAACTCTTGGCCATCTTGGGTGGGCGTGGTAG
The DNA here is from genome assembly GCA_914767815.1 of Eupsilia transversa. Lineage (NCBI taxonomy): Eukaryota > Metazoa > Arthropoda > Insecta > Lepidoptera > Noctuidae > Eupsilia > Eupsilia transversa. The sequence goes on from OU611880.1 coordinate 10,339,452, forward strand.
GCTGGCATACTACACACTTGCTGCCGGGCGGCAATATCGAATATATATTTTGCCGACCGGCTGTGCCGGATCGTGCCGACCCGAACAAGTGTATATTACGCCCGAACATGGGTGCAAAATATTATATTGGTGAACAGCAAGGAGTTATTTTAACGCTTTGCATCGGAGTCTAAAAAAATTGCAACATGGCCGTCATCATTTATCATAGCTGCTTATAAGCTTCCCCATGCTGGTTAAAAAATATAAAATAGGAAATGCAAAGAGTCGCAATCACAATATATTGTTATTAAGTTAAAAGTACTTTGTCTCGTAGAAGTTTTTGATGATTTCATGTTATCCGTATGCACTTATAAAAGATATGTAAATTTTCAGAATACTTACTTTCTTATTTTATTATGCTCATCATGTCTATGCTCATGATGACCGGTGCCTGCATGGCCGATGCCATTCGGGGCCAGTCCATGAACCTTCTTCATACTAGCATGACTATGGCTTCTATGCATGTGTTCCTTCACTTCTGGAGGATGTTTGTACTCCGTGGGATTATGATTTCTATGTTGCTGTTGCTCTAGGCCATTTTCAACAGCCAAGTGTGTGTGGCTTGGATTTCTTAATTTCTCGTTGATATGGTGGACGAAGTTGTTTTCGGCCATTAATCTGTTCTCCCTGGCTCTTGCTTCGGGGATCTTGATTTCGATGTGCTCGTCTAAGGATATGGAGTCGACGGAGCTGAGATCTAGAGTGTCAGCGGAGAACGTCTTCGGGATGGTGCCTAGCATACGATCTGGAAAAACAAGGCGTCAAAATTTAGCTTACCAGCTCATTTACGAAGAAGAACTTTAAAAACTTGATAATAATAGAAATAAATAAAGAAAGAAAAATATTTTATTTGGGACACGCACAGGAAATAAAACAATAATAAAACAAACATTAAAACTAACAGAATAAATAAAACAAGTAATAAAAAATAAAAAAGGGCAAAGAAAACCTGTGCGAGACCAAAAAGGCTCCTATCTCAGCATAATGCTACGATATTTGAGAAAAAATAAACAAATACCGCAGCGTTGGTATTCTGATAGGGCCCACTGTGATGCCACGGACACACCTAATAGCTATATCTAACGATGATAATGCTTATATGTACAGTTGTAATACAAGGTCAAAAAAGATACAAATCTTCAGTTCAACCAGTTTTGATATTTTTATAACTTAGTCTTTAGTAACAATATAAAGCGCTGCATGGCAACTAATTGCAAAGCTGATTTTTATTTTTATTCTTTTGGCAATGAACTTTCAAAGACATTTGTTTGATATTAATGGTCCATACCTAATTTTTGTGAGGTCGAAACTGTAGCTCTTAGCTCATCTAGTTGCTTCGAAGAACACAGAGGAGTGTCCACTTCATACGTGTTGTTGAATCTGGTGTAATCAACCTGAAAAGGAAGAAAAGTAACATATTTTAATAAATTATGTCAGCAAAATATTAACTAACTAGCCGCTGCCCGCGGCTACGCCCGCGTGTGTGTCGGAAATTACCCCATACAATAAATATTACGTTTCGAGTTAATCGGACAGCGCGTTAAAATACTTCCATACAAATTTTGACACCCCCCAACCGTAGGATAGGATACTTTTCCGGGATAAAAAGTACCCAGTGTGGTGCCCAGGATATCAAAGAATAATTATACCAAGTTTCATCGTAATCGAACCAGTAGTTTTTGCGTGATGCCTGAACAAACAGACAGACAGACAGACAGACAAAAAAATTTTTAATCAAACTTTTGGGTTCGGTGTCGGTCTAGTAACCCCTGCCATTTATTTTTTTGATATTTTCAATGTACAGAATTTTCACTTCTACAGATTTATTATAAGTATAGATAAATGCGAAAGTGAGTTTGTATGTTTATTTGTATGTTAGTTTGTTACGCTTTTACGCTAAAACGGTTGAACGGATTTGGATGAAATTTGGCACATGTGTAGACCATGACCGGGGTTAGGATTTGTCCGTGGGAAAATTTCCGACCTCCACGCGGCCGAAGCCACGGGCAAAAGCTAGTAAACAAATAATCGCGATATTGTAAGTATTGCCAAGTTGGCTGAGGTTTTGTCGTGTCGTATGTAAGTTTACTTTAATAGATTGCACTCATGTTGGGTAGGTTTATAAATAATACATGTTCAATATCTAAGGAAAAGTACAAAAATCGTCTTAGGTATAAGGAAAAGCTACGCCTTATCAACATGAGATATACCTACAACTACCTTCTCTCTCTCTCATACTAATTATAATTGCGTAAGTTAATAGCTATACGCTTTAATAGTTCTAGTAATACTTGGATCTACCTAAGTCAGTGCGTATTAACAAAAGAAATGTTAATGGTTACAAAACATTTAACCAACCCTTGATAGTTGGTTTTATAAGTATGTGATCCAACGTTTTTCTGAAGAAACTATTTTTTGTATAGACGTCACAATAGTGCATAATAATGCACATGCGTACATTTCAAGTTATGGAAATTGCGGTTTTTGCAGTGATAGCATGACTCATGAGTGGAATAACGCTCAGTCATTATTAAAACAGCAAAAGTAGCTTTTCCAAATTAATTTATAGGAAGAAAACTCAAAAAAAATTGTGACGTTCTTCTAGAGTTTTTACCTATTCCACGTGATCCAACGTTTTTCTGAAGAAAATATTTTTTGTATAGACGTCACAATGCACGTACGTACATTTAATATTATCGAAAATTGCGGTTTTTGCAGTGATAGCAGGACTCTAGTAGAATCACACTCAGTCATTATTAAAAACAGCTAAAGTAGCTTTCCAAATTAATTTATACGAATAAAATCCAGAACATTTTGTGACGTTCTTCTAGAGTTTTGCCAAACACGCAAGTTTTTCAGGAACCATGAAAACTATTTATCCAAACAGCGATTATGCTACAACTGTAAAAACACTGCACGAAAACAAATGAATTGAATATTCACTTTCATCTATCAACAGTCATTAAAAGAATGATTAATTCAAAATAAACAATTTTTTATACAAAAAATCTTTTGATCATCAAAGCTGATGGACCAAAATAAAATACGTAGAATTGATTTCTGTTTACTTTTTCATATTTGTTGGGATGGTAGCACTAACAAATAGTGAAATATTGAAAATAAGGTCACGAAAATATCAAAATATTATTGTTTCCAGCTATTCTTAAATTGTTTATCGATAACCTCGGAAGTAAATAATCGGATAATTGTTTAATTTTACCATTTGCATATTAATGTTAAGGTCATGGTGAATCCGGCAATTTTTTTTCCGGTTTTTGGCAATGTTAGGAGAAGACCGTTTGTTTAACACATAGCCTTCCTTGCATTAGCTGAAATGCATGCAAGAAAGAGATACCTATCTGCAATGTGCTTTGCCTACTTAAGTATTGAGTAATCTTCGTCTACAATAGCTGAGTAGTTGTCTGTGTAACTTTTCTTAATATTCTAAGTATTTCACTTTAAGTATTTAACAATTGACTAAGGCATGAGTAGTTATGGCGCTGTTCTTTATTGTATGACGCGTATAGTATATGAGTACAAAGGTAGTTCCAGGTAGTGAATTGATTTAATAATCTACGTAATAATTGATACAATAATTACGTATTAATGCAATTATATACGGAGGCATTTATACAGTACAATATATAATTAATAACGACAATTTCAAACATGTAAGTAGTTAATCAGTAATCGCACGGCGCCATAATGTATTTACTTTAATATTATTATACGTTTAAATTATATCTAAGTACCTACTATATTATTCTTTACACATATGTATCTGTTTAGCCGTGGTTTTCCTTGTGAGTAAATATTTTCTTAAACTAACTAAACACGTCAGCATTTACTTGTTATATCGCCAACGTTTTGGCTTGATATTGGACATGGAAAAACTGAACATACATATTCCTGATTGTGTTTGTATATACAGTGTGAGTCTTCATAATGTGCACATATCGAAATGAGGGATTCTATGCTTAATTTGACAAACGGATTTTTTTTTTTTTTTTTACCCCAATGTAAAAAAACGGTGTAACTTTTAAATGATCTATCGCGATGAAACAAACTCAACTCCATAATGATTGGTAGTAATTAAGTGTTCTTATAAAATGAAAATTGTGGGAAAAACCCCTCCCAATTAAACCCAAAAAACCCTCAATTGAAAATTTTTTTAAATAAAAAAAAATGGAAAAAAAAATGTATTTAGATTTTATTTTTTATTTTTTCCGTCGATAAAATTAAGCATAGATTCCCCCATTTCGATATGTGCACATTATGAAGACTCACACTGTATAGTGATTCCTGTATGGTCATGAGCCAAGCCTATGTTTGACAAATAAAGATTTCTGATTCTGATTCTGATTCTGATTCCAAAACATTTAATAGGTATCTAATGAATCGTGTACCTACATATTACCTACGTCAATTACCTACTTACTTAGATAATTATAAAAAAAACAAATATTTATTTTTTATTATTTTAGTTTTTAAGACCCTGGCGAACGATAGTGACAATGATACACGCAGAATCAACCGGATTACTTATATAATTTCCATATTGCATGATAAAATAAAGAACAATAAAGTTAATAAACATATAATATAGGAAACATACCTCATATTCACCAGTATCCTTCCTGAACGTGACCATAGTCTCGAACCGGTGGCCCCACAGGATCTCGGATGGCAAGAAACTGCTGCGCGCTTGGGTCGTCATACCCGTAGACTCTATCACACCCTCTGAAATAAGAAAAACAAAAAAACCATAAGAAGACGTTAACTATGTTTGAAAGTGACGATAATTACAGAAAAGTGGAAAGGGAATCGTTTGTGTTTGTGTGTGGGATTACGATGAGGAGAGATGAAACGCATGTAACTAAAAGAATAATGACTATAAATGTTGATGGATGGAGAGGGAGAGGTAAACCAAAGAAAAGTGAATTGTGTTAGGAATGATATTAAACAAAAGGAAGTGAATGATAGAGTGACGGCTCACAGGGGAGGGATGGAAGAAAAATCGATGTTGCGAAGACGCCAAGAAACACGGGACAAAGGCAAGAATATAATGAGTTAAGTTGATTACAAAATAAATAAAAGGTAAGAAACAATGAAGGAATAAATTCATAGTTCCACAAGTGGTGGTATTTTTTACCATTTACAGGCAAATAATTGAAGATGTTGTTGTATATCCTGCTGCCATAATTAACACGCTTCCAATTGAAGCCCCGGAAGAACTTAGACAGAACTTAAGCATTGACAAAATCAATGCAGTCTTCAAATCATCATAAATATGTATAGGTACCTGCCGATAGCGAAGAGCACGGGTTCTAGAAATTATAGCCTCGATGTGTATTTATTATAATGGGATTTGTTACACCTACCAAAATCACATGTGATCTGAAGGCCGATTATATTAGTAATATGATTTGGCAGTGATATTAATGATAATAATATATTTATGGTGCTCACGTGGCAGTTATCACGCAATTAACGGACTATATTGTAAAAACAGCTAGATGAAGTTTATTTATACAATTAAATAACACTTGTCAAGTAAACGCGGTTTTTATAGATTTTTGTAGTTGAATAAACATGATAAGATATTTGGGTTTTTAGTTAGTAGTAAACAAGCACGTTGAAATCGGATCTATTTCTTAAGAGAGGCATGACTCACTGTCCTTAGGAGCCTTCCTACGGATTGTGTCACTAATGGGGAATTCAGTTTAACATTAGCATAGAAAGTTTTTATTTATGCTAAGTTTATTCCTATCTTCTCTTCAGAACATTTAAAACAATATTCCTTATAAAGTAGATAGAAATATTGAATTGACCACACATAATTCCAGAATATAATCTATTACACAAATCTTCTGCTTCATCTACACTGTTTTACGAACTATAATTTCTTCACATTAGTATCACTGAGCATAACATACTCTCAAAATATACCTTACAATTATTATAATATATGGAAAAGTTCAGGGCAATCTACCAAAACTTCTGTAAAGGAAGTGCCAAGAGCATTACGTGTAGATACATTCTATGAAACAATTACAACCTTTGATGTTTAATAGAATCTATTGCAGTCAGACATTGTATAAAAAGTGTTAAATTATTCGCGTGGTGATGGAACTATTTTTAAATTCTAATTGTTTCATCAGAATTTTAAAATATTTTCGAAATAGCTGTAGTTGCTGTCTGATCTTAAACTGTAGTTTTATTATTGTTTCTGTTGTTAGCAAGAACATTATTTATTACAGCTATGTTCGGATAGGTTTCTTCTAAAATTATGTGGTGTTGACGGGTATTAAACACATTGCAATATTCTCGTATAGGATGTTGGCTTGCTTCACTGTTCGAGAGCACTATATCATACACTTGACAATGAATATCAGTAGATACCTCACAGTCTATGTACGTGAACTGTATTAAGAAGTTAGATAGTACATAAGATTTGAAATCATTTCCGTTACTCTTTCAGAGATTTATCGTATTTGATATCTGTATCATTCTCGGAATCAGAGTACATTAAAATGCCTCCACGTGTTACGATCGAGCTGAACAAAACTTAAACAGCACTTCAAGCGATACAAGAGAAGGAGATAAAGAAGAATGGTAGTATGGAATAATGCTCTTTGCTGAAAGTTAGTTCTCATTCTAAGGCGTCGGCACTTCGCGGAAGGTAAAAGAAGAGCGTAAGTTCTTAGAATGTTGATTCATTCATAGTTGGGACATCGACATTAAATAGACGTATAAGATTATTGATGCTCGAGAAGTTTGTCGGAACTTACCCAACATCACAACGATCTCAAATCTCTCCCTCAGCATATCTGACGCGGACAGGTTGTACAGCGGCGACTTCTCGTTGATCTTGTGCACGATGGTCATCGGCCATATGAACATCAGTCTGTCTTCCTCTCCATCCGCGCCAACCTTCAACTCTTGCTGGTAGAATGGCAGGATTTCTCCCTCTCTAGTGATCTATGTTTTAGAAATTAACAATTTATTAGATTTTTTTCTTTAATGCTTCTTGGGCATTACGGAAGCTCGAAGATTTAAAGGTCATGTACAGTTTTCTGCAGTATTTATTTCTTGATATTTTGAATTTACTTACTGATGTAATAGAAATAATTACTACCATAACAATTGATGTTTCGTGCTTTCGTTATGCATATAACTCAAGTCATAATCATAACTAATCGCTCATAAAGTTTTGTTGCAAAAACGATGCCCTTTTTGTCAAGTTATGTTATAATTTTTAATGGCGTTACGGTATTTTTGCAATATAACCTTATAAGCAAAATGTTAGAAGCAAAATTGTATACAAAAGCAGTAAAATGATAGCAGATTCATTGCTGTTCAAACTCAGATATTGCACGATTTGTCGTTAGATACTTTCACTCAATAATTATTATTTTAATTTCAGACTTTAATAATTTGCATTTAAATTAATTAAAGTCTGAAATTACAATGATAATTATTCTATATTTATCTACAAATAAGCTTCATCATTTTTGGTCTGTTTAACTTAGTAGTATAATTATGATAGTCCGTTCACTCACTACGTTTGTCTTCAATTCCCAGCACAGTTGGCATGGAAATGAAAATATTTCTTTGCTGACATTTTACATGCTTTATATTCTCATTTTTTTTTTTATATTTTGGGGGAAAGTTACAAATAAATTAATCTTTACTTTATTAATACAAGCCGTAGCTGCCTGAATTGACTGTTGTGAGATATGGTGTTATGAGTCAGTGTATCAAAATGCTTTGATTTGTTCGAGCAGGTAAACATTTTGCTTATAAGCTAAATATTATTATGTACATACCTACGTAGGTTTCTAATAATAGGTATACTAGTAACCACGTGTATACTATAGGTAGTTGTTTTCCGTTAACCATAGTAAACGTAAAACCAAATCTATTTTTATCAATATTTTGAAATAATTGGCAATTATTTTTAATTGACGTTATCTAAATTACTAATTATTTGTTTGCCGAGTTAAAATATGAATTTGGGTTAAAAAAACATTTTAATCGAATAGGTACATATTTAGCAGTTTGCAGGAAGAATAGCATATACAAATACATGTTAATGGGAAGATCTAATAGTCTAGTTCCGATAAATATTTATTCAAAGTCAATTCGAGCAGCTACTCAACGATGTATAAACTCATAATTTAAATACAAACCAAAGTTATGCAATGCGCAAGTAAATAATACAAATAGCAGTAAACGGTGTAATAAAGCGTAAATAAAATTAAATCATGCTGTATCGTCCATAGATGGGTCTTATAAGATAGCAAACGAATGCGAAAATAAACGCGCAAATAATTAAGTTGTTGCAACACTTAATGCATTTTACAAATAGCGTATTGGAAGTATTAAGTGTTACCTTTTTCCTTATAAGCTGGGCGCGCACGTGCGCCTCCAGTATGTGCGACTTGCGGATATCTCCAACACGGAATAGAAGACAATATTCCCCGTCCCTCAGACATATAACCGCGTTTCGCGAAAACAGGAGTGTGGTGTTACGCTTTTTTGAACGCGCCAGCTTCGCGAATATAAGACCCACCTATGGACAAGAGAGAAAAGTTCTGAAATTCGTATTCCAAAACTTGGGGAATCGAAGTCTGAAGAACACATTATGGACTTATATTTCTGTTCGTATCCAGAGTTCGACACCCCGCAAGTTAGAGAGAGGCGTCAGAGTGAACTCGTGTTAGAGTTAGACGTAACTAGGCGTGCTGACTGAAGTCCCCAATCACTAACCAGTCTCCGTTTTTGGCGAAATAATATACCTTGCGGCGGATTAATTGTGCTCTTATATGCGCTTCAACAATATGGGATTTCCTCATGTCTCCGACACGGAACATCAGACACAGTTGGCCATCGCGCAAGCAAATCACAGCGTTCCTGGAGTAGAGCAGGGTCTGGGCTCGCTTTTTAGGTCTAGACATCTTTGCGAACACGATTCCCACCTAAAATTAGAACAGCATTGATGCAATGTTCGGCGTGTGATAAACCACATGTTCAAGACTGTGTGTTTTGGTCGCCTGCATAACACTTCCTGAAGATTACGTATTGCCAATGTCATACACTGACAATACATATTCGTGAGCTGTGGATTGTTCTTAATTAAGATGCTACAGTTAACGGCCACCTAATGATAAAAACCTTTAATTTTGTAATGATTTTTAAGAGAACATCTGGCTGGATCGTATAGTACGTTACGTTAATACATTTGGCTCGATTCCAAGTTTATTTTAATATTAAATTATCATATAAGCTTTAGACCTGGATGGTTAAGACTTTGATGAGCTCAAACCCCTTTCATTAACACTGTTTATAAAAGATTGATTAGATATATGTTTAAATAAGACACAATAAAATTAATACAGCCAACATTGCAACATAAAAATAGGTCGTTATTTTTATAGCAGTCTAGTTCAATGTTATTAGGATTTATTGCCAGTAAACAGTATTTGTTTTGACAGTAAGTATGTAGTCTTTCAACATCCGTCGTGGCACGTGTTTGTTTTACTAATTAAACGGGTGAAATATGGGAGAGAGAAAAAATATACGAAGAATAAATCTTACCATAAAAGCCTGGATGAAGACGCCCACAATACTCTGTAAGCACATAACGAAGATAGCCTCGGGGCACTCCTCGTTGGTTGTTCTAGAGCCATAGCCGATGGTGTGTTGTGTTTCCACGGAGAAGAGGAAGCATCCGGTGAAGGTGTTGACGTTGTTGAGGCAGGGAATGAATGTTACGTTTTCGTTTGGCGGGGGAGGGGTGAGGTCTCCGTGCGTGAATATGATGAGCCACCAGATGAGAGCGAACAGCAACCAGGAGAGGATGAAAGAGAGCGCGAACACGAGCAGCGTCCAGCGCCACTGCGCGTCCACGAGGGTCGTGAAAATGTCCTGAAGGTATCGGCGCCTGCGCTTGGCCACGTTCCATTGGACGACGTTGCAGTCACCATGTTTGAAGATGACGCGTTTTCGGACGCGTCTCGCTGCATAACGGGCTTGACGGTATCTGGAAATAAAGAAAAAAACTTTAGATATCTTCGTCAGATGTTTTATTAATACTGAATACAACTGTGAAGTATAATAGACAGAGATTTTTTTTCAAAATTCAAAAGAATTTATAAAAAATCTAATTAACCATTAATTACCACCTATAACTATTACATTGTATTCTTTATTCATAATGATGATTGCAAATTAATGTTATTTCAATATTGGACGAACATACAGATGAGTGCACGGTTTGATTGCGGTTTTTACGTTAGTGACATTAATCTCTTTCAAGTGGAAATCATTGACCCCTGTCCTTGATTTTTTAGAATGAATGATTGTGGCGTTCATCACAAATTTCCTAAAGTCTTTGGGAATAAAATTGACTGAATTGAATTCTATAATATGACTATTTAGTTCAAATACTCTAGAGGTTGCGATAGTTTTTTATTTGACTCTTATTTGATTGTCCTCTATTCCGTGTTATTAAGAGACTTATTAGTTTTGATTGAAGTCCATGCATAAGGTAGGTAAACTGTTTATATTACATGTGTGCAATATTAATTATGCAAATTGCTTTTGTTTGATCGATGTTATAATTGTTCATGTGAACTGACGTGTTATATACAAGTTATTTCCAGCAATACGCACATGAAATAAATAACAATAATATAAATATACCTGGAAGTGTAGAGAATAATATTAAGTTATGATTGTTCACATGATTATTATCATGTCATATTTCTATTGCAATTTCAATCAACGTCAATGATGTTTACATTCTGCTTATAAGAATTTTTATTATTCTTTACGAGGCGCGTACCGCAGTTCCTCCTACTATTCTTTTACTCTTGATCATTGTATTGTATTTTCCACCATCACGGGTCACTTTTTTATGAAGTAACTTAAATGAATCAATATTTTTTATGTGTACACTTGGACATATTTTAATTCTGTACGTTTTTAAATTATGTATATACTAGCTAGCTGCGCTCCGCAATATCACCCGCATTAGTCTCGATCCCACATCGGGATAAAAAGTGTCCTATGTCCTAATTCAGGTCATGGTCTACCCATGTGCAAAAATTCATCCGAATCTGTTCATCTGTTTTAGCGTGAAAGCGTAACAAACAAACTCACTTTCACATTTATAATATTAGTTAGGATTATTTTGACAAAAGTAAATATATATATATATAAGGTGCTATAAAAATATCTGCCACGGCTTTAATGAGAGGTAGTATTGTGTTTAAAGATAACAATAGTGAAGAAATTTCGTACCCCGGCACAGTTAAATCAATTTGAGAAAATAAAGTAGTTAAATAAACATTGACTCTACTCTGCATAACGTGGTTCACAAATTACGCGCGAAGTGCACTTCGTCAATGAAAACAACTGCTATCTCTTTCCATCTGTTCTGTGAATGAAAACTGAAATCAGCTGACTAGTTCGTCACTTGCAAATTTATACGTACAATTTTTTGTATGAAAAAAAATATGACACATGATCAATAATTTATCTTTACTATTGTAATCTATAAACACAATACTATCTCCCATTGCAGCCGTGGCAGATATTTTTATAGCACCTTATATATATGTATATATTTTAAATGTTAAATGAATCAAGTATAAAGTTTATATTACAAATCAAACACTATCCAAAAACAATAACAACGATTCACAAATGTTATCATAATACCACATTCAAGCACTCTGATTCAAATTAAATCATCACCTGATTGACAGTCTACGCATTTTAATAAAATTGAAATTCATTAAACAAATGAAAATTATTCACCACTGATGTATTACGGGAAGGTGAAACTAAACGTAAATGAATCAATCCATGTCACTTAGCATGCAGAGTGCCACCTAGTACATTAATATATTCTATCTGATACTGTTACCATAAGCCGGCCACTTATTTTCATAGATATCATTCAGATAATGAATACGGGCGATTTTATGGGGCTCACTGGCCTACGCACCACTCGAGATAGTTTTTTTTATCACTTTTCCCAACCGTCACAACACCACTATAAAGTAAGTACTCTCATTAATCTTTTAAAAGCTTTTGTGTAAAAACAAGCTTTTATCTTTGCAAGTACTGAAATTAATTTGTTTTATATTGTGGATTATGATGAAAGCGAAACAGATACTTGTAAAATAGATGCTGAGGAAACTCTACAATTCGTTTACCGCAGTACCTACGTGAAAAAGTTAACAAAAATGTGTAGGTATGGTGCCTAAATAAAAAACAAATATGTTTATAAAGGGTTCCAAATTATAAACGATGATGACAACTTTTTTGTTGAACGATATTATTTTTACATTACGTACTTTGCAAGAAAGACGTTAGGTATTGTAAATCAATTCAGAACCTTAAGAGCTATGGCTACCACTGTTCCGTCATTAAGACCATTATCCGCTGTTTTTGTTATAACTGAATTGGTCTTAACGACTTTATAACCATAAAAACACATAAATAATAATAACAAACTCGTCGGTACTCACGATTTTTTATAATGTACTCACGTGTAACATTAATTATACATATTCATACAATACAAAGAATAAGTGTTGCTCTGGGTACTATAAATGCTTGCCATACATCACATCTAGATTATACTTAGCTTAAGGAATCAGTTTTTGCACGATGTGAATATATCGAGGTAATTGGAAGATACGATTCTGGCTATCTATTTGATGATAATAGTTCAACGAAGAGAAACAAGTGGCTAATAAATAAATTAACAGGGAATCTATTGTTACAAGTACATAATGCCAAATGAGACTTTAGTTCTCAATTTCATAATAATGCAATAACTCAAACACTCATAGGATAAAATAATCCAGGGGATAATACTAGAATTGGAAATAATAAAAATAATAAATATCTTTATTTATAGAAATGTAATGTTTGTTAGCAAACCAAAACTTCAACCTATATTTTTTAATAGTATATATAGTTTTAACAGTTGAATGCCGTATGCGTTGCAAGCGCATATAAAGAATAAGCCAATAAAGAAGATTCATGGATATTAATAAAAATATTAGAGGACAGTAACATATTCGTTTTTTCTAGGAATGCGCCACTAGGTGACACACGACTTTGGTAGCTTCATAAATAAATTTACTAAAAAGTTGAAACATTTATACTATTATATTTATTCATGAAATATGGTATAATATCTATGCGTCACAGTCTTGACGGTTTTACAAATACCATCTACTTTTTATACTGTCAATTCTCTTCCTCATTTCTGTCTCTAAGTTATTTTTGTATGGTGACTGTGGCAGTTATATGTTTTAATTTAAGAATCCATTACATTTTTTATAAAATTATTTACATGTGTTAATTTAAATACTCTAATTAAAAATTCATATCTTCACTTATGATAAGAGATGTTATTTACATATAATAGTTATTTTAATGAGGAAATCATTATCAGAGCTAGTTACAGTTATTATTATTGATTAATTTAGGTATACAGGGTGTAAGGGACAGCCCTCCGCAGTCTGATGGGGTGAATTCAGTATATCACATTATGATGACCGGTACATTCAATTAGTTCAGGAACGTTATGGGAATAAAATAAACCGGATTTGTTTAATTACCTCACACGCAATGTATCATTACCGTGGCAAAACGCACGTAGCGAACGGCAGCGCACGTAGTGTGTTACAACATCAATTGCTTATTTTTTTTATTTGATCTGTTTCATTTACATACTTACATTGAGTGCTGCGTACAGATAATGTAATTTTGTAACAGAAAAAACGAAAAAAAAAAATCGTATTTTTCCGGTGGAATATCTAAATAAGAAGCTGAATGCACCCTGTAAGTTTGCGGAGGGATGTCCCTTACAGCCTGTATATATGACCGAAAACCTATTTACAATGGAAAATATATGACTACGTTACACATTAGCACAAGACTTTAACAACGAATTGACATAAGTGCACAGGTATACATTGTGGTGCTTCGTAAAGTTTGTAATATATCAAAAGATATTATGAACTTGTAGACATTGGTTCATAAAAGTGTTTGCTAGCTTTTAACGCAAAGCAAATTATGACACAGTCGCATTTACATAGGATAATAAACACCACCTTGAAAATTTATTATTACATCGCAGTCTGGATACGTCCCCATTAACGCAGACACTGCAGGCAGAGCGTAAAAGAATTTCTTTCAACACCATTATGATTTTAATTAGGTATATGAAACACAAACAGTGTAAGTATTTCTAAAATAATACCATCTTTACCTGACGCCAGCATTGCAACTGTACCTAATATGTGTAATTTTAATTGTAATTTTTCAACTTTACGTCACCAATGTAATTGAAAATGGTTTTCACGAGAGCTAGCCAAGCCATTTAAAAACATCAGGAACCTTATACGTTTTCATTTGGAGTCATCACAAGGAATAAAACATTCAAACGTAAGTACGAAACTAACATCAGATGGGCGTTAACTATATCGATATCACTGACCTAAGAGCTAACATTAGTAATCCTATAATGTTGAACCAAGTTGTGACACATATAATGCGTAAGAGAACGCCAAAGGCTGTTTATGATATAATAATTACCGTCTAATTGATTAATGATGCGGCTAAATGTACCGATTACGGTGGTCTTGCCGATCAGCTACTTATTTAAAAGCCTTTAATTATACATATAATATCCATGGCAAATTCTCGATCTCCACAATCGATTAACAATTTACAAGAAGTCTAAATAAGGTAAACCGCAGAACACGAAAATCGTGTGGCTTAGATGTTGTTAAAAGCAACATTAACTAGAAATAACATATTTTTATGTTTAAGACGTGGGTTGATCTTAGGTATTTCTAAGAACTAGGTTTCACTTTAAATGTTGGTGCCTCCGTAGACTTTTGTGTCTGAATGGAAAGCTAACAATGACACAACCGAATACATACTTAGATCATCTGTTAAAAATATACTCTCATTAACATGGTCTTCGTTATTGTTAAGATGTTAAACAACTGTTAACGGTGCGCCGATAATATTCTTTATTTCTAGAAGTTTTAGGTGTGTATGTAATTTTTTTTTATGCAAACGGTATATGATTTTTTTAACATAATATTTTAAAATATTAACCTTTGAAATTAAAGAGTTTTGGCCGTCGTGAGTATATGAAGTCGTGTGGACGCCCACTTTGCGAACGGATGACATCAAGCGATGTGAAGGTCGCCTGGATTGGATTATCCAGACGAGAAAACATGTTTCTTCGGAGAAGATTTAACTCTCAGTTAATTAAATTATCGTGCGTCAATGGATTTAACAAAATGATATTTGAATTGATATTTTTAATGTCGAGATATTCTGTACTCTGTTTCAGTTTTCGGTGCCAGCTCCTGATTTTTCTTTTCTGATTGCCAGACAGCAATTTATTCATCGCAAAATAACACTCATCTTAATGTGTTTAAAATTGTCTGCGACTGTTACATTGTTCTACCAAACAAAACATACCTTCTGATATTATAATAGAAAATATAAAACTACATGTGAATATCATTTAAGATCTTGGAACAACGGTTGGAGTATCTCAATCAGTTAAATGTAAACTAAAGGTTTATCCGAGTTCAATGTTTGATACACAATCACCGTCGTCTTTAAAACATTATCCGTCGCCAAAGGATTCCAAGAAACTTTCGAGAGCAATGAATTAGCGAATCGTTGTTGCCAACTATTTGAACACCTTTCTACGAGCGTAGAGGCCGCTTCCCTTGCTGTTCTTAACCACTACGACGCAGAATTATGTCGTTAACTAAAACACACTTACTTTTGCAATTCTTCGCTCCATGCTGATTCCGATGAGTTTATCGGCTTTCCAGTCAATAGCATTGACACTTGACTTACACATCTCTTTAATCCTGACATTCTAAAAAGTATGGAATTCACTTTTGGTTTTATTAAATTAATACTGAACAAACTCTTCGACCTTCAATAATTATTACTCTCAAACACTCCTTGTAAACTCACAAATAGAACTATCGTTATTATATTCAAACGGCACTCCTGGACTGTTCTATTAACCTTAAATTTATTATCACACAGTCGAATACTTTCTTTGGAACTGTTAACCTTCGATTTATTTCACTGAATTATACAATTTTCTCCACTCTATCTTTCAGCAGAACGTTGATGAGCGATTCACTAAACACTTCTTTGATATCAAACAACAAAACCACGATTTTCCGCAACATCGTCAACGACGTCATTTTGGAACAATAACAAAAAGATGGAAAAAATTAAAATGGCGCCGTAAGGAAAACTGCGTGTGTATGTACGTGCAAGGAACTTTTCACTCGCACCGATTGCGATGAGAATTGGTCCAATACTGAAACGCACGGATGTTTAATGAAACAGATGCGAAGATGTTCACAAACAAACACTATACAGGCGTCCCGTGCCAACGTTGCCAGTGGCGCCGTGGCGCGTCGCGACATCGCCCTTGCCTATATTTTTTAACAAAAAATCTACTCTGTTCCATCTGCACGCGTACTTCATGGATCACGTTGTCTGTAGGGTGCTTATTAAGATTTACGAATGATCTTCAGATAAATATTTGGACTCCGCGTTTCCAGTGAACGGAATTAAAGTTTGCTATTGAAGATTTATTTACTATGGACGTTGATTGAAGACTTTTTGACTTCAGTGGCAATAATTTTGTTGATCGTCAAACTTGTGTAAGATTTAATGCTTTATGATGAATCATTGTTTGGAAAACGTTAAAAGTTTTTTTCGTGCTGTTACTAACTAGCCAATACGTAGTATTTTCTCGTGCGTATTTTCATTAGAGTAATGTGATAATGGGAATGTTTATAGAGCCGTCAACTGCTGCAATAACATTAAATCCGCGAAGTTTATGCGCTTGGTCTACATTTACAAGCAATTAATGCATTAGGCGTTAGAAAATAGCCGTAAGCTATCTTGTTGTTGCGCCGGTTGCGCGTCTATTAAAAAAATATACAGTATACTCAAAAATATTGGTTATATAGAAACAAGTTTATAGATTTCATATAGATTTTCGGTTGATTCGCTTATTCAGTGTCCTGTTTACCCACAAGGTTACTACTTATCCATATTTCGATGACTTTATATAAAGCTGGAAGGCGTCAATTACAACGTAAAATTAGCACCCATGGCCGCACACCATAGTAAGGGATCACTGATGCGGGGTGGTGACGTCACCTAAACTGTGAATAGTATCACCTACTGGGCGTTAAGGGGCGACGAAGGGATTATGTCATTAGCAGCATGCATA
The DNA here is from genome assembly GCA_914767815.1 of Eupsilia transversa. Classification (NCBI taxonomy): domain Eukaryota; kingdom Metazoa; phylum Arthropoda; class Insecta; order Lepidoptera; family Noctuidae; genus Eupsilia; species Eupsilia transversa. The sequence continues at coordinate 10,356,817 of OU611880.1, forward strand.
TGTGTAGTTATTACGTCATAAAGGCTCGTTCACACCGGCGCGACTGGTCGCGCGACGCGACTTTAACAATACAATTTCTAATAAAACTTCACGATTGAACAATTGCCGGTGTCGCGTCGCGCGACAAGTCGCGCCGGTGTGAACGAGCCTTTACCGTCATGAATCTTACACCTCTGAAAACTCATAAGAGTAAGCCGAATGATTCATCGTTGTCATCGCATTGGCTATTAGAATTTGTCTACAAAACCCCATTAATGAACCCATTCTACCAATTTGTACGGATGTACTTACTGGCTGATGTCAACTATTTACGTCACAGTCGTCGTCATACGGTCCTCACGATGCATGGATCTAAATCCGTAGATTACAAAAACGTCTGGAACAGCTAGACGAAATACAACGGAATACATGTTTTTTTTTTTGTATGTGTAACATCTGTTGTATTGTAACAGCTGCATATTTTTGGTGGAATATTATCATTCTGTTTCTTACAGATAATAAGCCCAAGTTTTTGTTCCTGTGGGTCTTTGTCTACAATGTTTATTTACTTCGGATGAATGTCTTCTTCTGGGTCATTCTTGATGACGATATGGTTAGAAAGGAGGTGTACTGAGATCTGTCATCTCAGTCGTACTGAGAAGACATGCTGCGCAAGAAAAATCAATTAGGACAAAGAAGAATGATGAGCAGAATCATTCTTCACCAATCCGTACGCAAACTTGATGATAATGACATACTTTACGACTCATTTTTGTAGCGGAGTTTTAGGACGCCCATCTTTAGCAGTGGCGTCTACTATTGTCAAAATATTGATTCTTTTCCTAATAAAGAATTTAATGTAACTGATAGAGACATGCCTATACTTAAGCATGTGAGAAAAACACGTGCTATGGTTGATATGAAGAACCACGTTCCATGCAATCGAGACAAGGCACTGCATTACTAATTTTGTCGCGGCTGTCATACAATTTTTTTTAATGAATCTGTAACACATGTCTTGACGCGACAATAGTCACTTTGTTCATAAAAACACCTACTTATCAGCTAGTCGGTTAATACATTGTTTTGTACTAATTCCCTTCGATAACAGGACAAACGATTAAAACGTGACCTGTAGTTAGCCTTCGTCGATTTAATATTGACATTTATCGCAGAGCATTATCCTTAGGAATTTTAATGACGCTATTCGACATACTGATTCATTGTGACCTTCCAGGATACAAAAGAAAAGATCCTATCGCACATTTGTTCTGCTTCTTTGTTGTTTTATTTGTGTGTATAGCGTTGGGATGGTTCAAATATTCATGACACCATAAAAATGGGCCAACAGTTATATTTATCCTTTCCACGATCGGTGGAAAGGAAATTGGTTATTGGTTGAAAGGCCGATTAAGAGACATGAAGATACTACCGCTAAATCTCCTGGCGACACTGACAATATGACGAGGAAATCAATAAGATGATAGAGGAAGAGGAAAATAATGCCACAGAATAGATCTATTATACAATGTAACAGCGAATCAATTTTCACGCCTCCCCCTTAAGACCTAGGCTAAGTATTTTTTGATATTCGGATAGCTCATGACCTAAAGAGGTGCCATTAAGAATATGAATGAAAACCCTCGACTAATTCAAAAGTTGTGCCAATAAATGTGCGAAATTTTGCGGGTATTCTGGTAAGTTACATCATAATAGAATTTCCTTCACTATTATCTTTGAATGAATATTTTCCATTGTTTACTCTATTAAAAGAAAGTTTGTTCCGCATTTTCGCAATAAAACCTTTTACGTACTTGACTAGCTTTTATCGGCAAACTTGAGAACTGTTTAATATCGTCACTGGGTCATAAAACAAATGTTTATTTATGTTCGTAACACTAAAGGCCAACACTTCACCTTCTGGTGGGTTAGTTATTAACAATCAGGGCGGATAATGGTTACTAATTATAGGTGTCGTTTTAAAACAATTAGGTTTGTTATGGCAAAAAGTGAGCATTTACTGTGCTCTATCTGTATTCGAATAACTCTGAATCTGTGCTCTAGTACTTATAAATGGATTTCTCGGGTCAGTGTCAGGTCAATCATTAGAATCAGCAATACATTTCCTCTGGTTTTTTTTTCAACTTGATAGTGACCTTATTTTAATTGAAAATAGTTATATAGTTACATGGATTTTTTGAGTCCACAAAATTATACATATCATAAGTAAAACCGTAGCTCTGGTCAACTTTTTATTATAGAGGTGACTATTTTGATACTATTTATTAGTTGGCAAGCATACCTAAGGGAGCAATATATCAAAATATTTATTAATAAAAGACTTGAAAAAGTATTAGATTACAAATTGTAATATAAACTTACTGATTTATTTAAATCGGCATCATTAATATACTGTTACTATCTACAATTGTACAGTGGCCAGCACATCAAGCTACTAAAATCTGTCAAATTTCTTTAGTAGATTTTAAACTTTATCGCTAAAGTATTAGGTTCAAGTTTGATTAGGAAAGTTTCACAGTTTTGGGTAGCTTGATGTGCTGGCCACTGTACATACAATGTTTTATGTATGTATTACAAACGCACCTTTGTTTAGAAACTATTACACATGACGGAAGTGAGTAAACTGCGTGGTGTGACCCTTCAGCTGGCAGTTGGCCTACAATACCATAGGTACTACCAAATGCCAAAGGACCCATCACTCGTCGCATAGTTAGTAGTAAATTAGTGCATCTCTCATGAAACGAAGCCGAGAATAACCCATCGGCCATATTACCGACGCCATTTCTTCTATTTATTTTTGTTAGCCGATGAATAATTACTAGTTGTTTCAAGAAGCATGCCAAGACAGACTCAGATAGCTTTCATATTGGCAAGATATCTAAGTGAACGGTATTTAGATTATTGAGAAATATTATCCATTAAATGAACATATTTATGATTATCCTGGTGCTGTTCCATTTAGCGCTGGCCACGACATAAATTGCATGTTACCTACATTATACAGCATAACTAACGGCTGTGGAGAATTTAAATGTATTTGTGACAAGCGGAACTGGCAGTTATTACAGATTATAATCGATGTTTGAATCCTGTGTAAAGGAATAATATTCGACCTTAGTGTGGCTTCGAAGTTCGTTACCCGAAGCAGACGATCACCTCCTGTGCACTTATAAGTATAAGTAGATATCGTTCCGTTTTACAGTAGGTATTAATGTAGCTGCAGTGACAATGACACTGGAATGGCCTTAGCATCCGTCAGTTCACGCGTTATTTTCACTGATGCCAAATGTTGAAGGATGGCGTGCGAATGTTTACGTTTATTTGTCTTTTAGTGAATTGTAAAGCAACGTGAAACGAAACACACTGGTAGATTTAAAGCTATAATCCATTTATTATAACAATAGACAAAATAACGGTTATCACCCTTTCGTTATTTCGATATAAACGTATTATAAACTCCGTTATTTCTCGATCGCAATGTAATCTATTTACCATTTACATTAAAATATAATTCTAAAGTGCAGTTATTTCAATAATATTACACAATAACTGTCGTTATTTAACCGTTATTTGTCTAATGCTAAAGTAAATGGAGTATAGGTATGTGTTTATAACAGTAGGTAATGAGGTTTTTTGTCTTGATTCAATTTAAAGTTCTATATAATATAATCGAAGCAGAGGTCGATAACATTTTACATAACTTACACTACTTAATTGACTTTGTTCAAATACAGATAAAGCTTGCTTTTTACTTTTCTACGTTGAATGCTAAGTAAAGTAATATACGTAGGTGTTTACTGTTTACTTGACTAGTGAAGTACATGAACTTATGCCTTCCTGACATTTGCAAACGAAAACAAAGTTGTCTAAGGAGTTTGTTTACGACAACAAATTGATTATTCCGCGTACTGGAGCGTATTTAACTAGAATACCGTTGTCGTGTCGCATCAGCGAATTTGAACAGCCACTTGGATTCGCTAATTACATTTACGTCATCAGAAAACGGTGCCAAAACCATCATGACCAAAGTTCAGAACCTTTTCCCCGATAATACCGTTGAAGTCATTAGGTACGTTTTATAACCAGTTTCACGGTTTATTTCTTACGTAGAGCTCCGCGTCTGTTTGGGCAAATACGTCGTGACGAATGACGTCACCGTATAGTACAACGAACACCCACATTCAAATTGTGTCGACATTTTAAAATGTTAAACTGCCTATGCTGTAATAGTATGTATTACTTGTGACGTGGATGGGTAGTACGCATCGCAACGTATCCATTGGGATAAAATAGAGAACAGTTATTTCAGTTTCTTTGAAGTAATCTTTAATACATTCATCAATTCGTATTATCTTTATTGCAGTTAGATTAGCGAAATAGTATCTGAGAATATTAGTCTAAATCAGATTTAGAAATGGTAGTTACTAGGTACCTACTATGAACTTATCTCTAATGTAACTCGATCCGAAAGATATTTCCTTGTAAAATGTATTCAGAAACACGCGACTTCGAATTGACACTCAAGGTGCATAGTTTTGTCAGCTGTTAAATAAAAACAGGAGTTTTACTTTTCCGCTTTTTATTGTATATGTGTACAGTTATATATGTGTCAGTGCTATGCGACATCTTAATGGTCCAAGGCAAAGTATGAAAAACATTTTCTTTTCACACTTTCCAGATTTATCAGGCCTAGGAAAATTCCAGTCGCTACGCAATCTAATGTATATCTACCAGTAATGTTAGCCACTGATCTGACATTAGTGACTATTTGAACTTCGTTCTCAATGAAATAGAGCCGGGAACCGCTGCCAAGTCTGCCCGTCTGGTGACACGTCAGTCGGAAATAGCTGTTCTAAACTCACTATCGTTTTACGTTGGCCAAACGACTAGAGATTGTGAAGATTCCGCTACTCCCTGATAGATGGCATTCTTACCAATATCTTTGAGCAAACGTGACCGATTTTTTCTGGAACTACGATACCTCTCGCGCACGTTTTTTCTTCATTGCCAGTAATCTAAGCAATGTCAATGTAAAATACGTTCAGTATCGCCCATGACAACGTGGTTCCTAACGATTTGTTCAAAGTTCATAAATCTCGCTTTAGTAGGGATTGGTTGCTATGCCATCGCGGCCATCGCCCACATGTGCCTAATACAGTAACTCATTTCCCGAGTTGACTCACGGAATGGACCAGATGATTACTAGATGTTATATGACATATTTTCCCGGTTACTACATAAATATGTTAGCTATGATATTGAGCCAAAGTGAACAATTTAACAATGATACTGCACCATTATTTTAAAGTTCGTATATGATTGTCGTACAATGCAATGATGACAGCTGGATGATTGTTAAGTAGGAAACATTAATTTCTGAAAATGGCACTGATGGTATTTTTGGAACCGAAATGGTCGTTACTATTTCAGGATATTTAACCCAATCAAAGTAAGTAGGTACCTACCAAAGTAGAAAGTTTGATAATATTCAATCAAGATAAAGATCGGGATGAAATTGGATATATGTTTAAATCTTGAATGAATGATATATTTATTTGCAAGAAAATTGGTAGCTAACATAAGTTCTTAGGATCTACGGGTTTCACCATATTCGGCATTTCAGCCGTGCAAATATTTATATTTACACCTTGGTTATATTTTTTAGCACATTTAGTAATTAGCAATAACATAAAAGATGGTAATAATAATCTTTGCTTCTTCTTCATTAACTTTGTTAATTGATGCTATCAAATATTACAAAAACGCTGCCTGTTTTTTTCGGGACGGTCTTTTTCCTCTTAGCGTGAACCCTTTCCAGGTAAGTCTAAATTTAGAAAAAACCTCATGGAGTCTAAATTCATTGAATCTCAAAAAGGTCAACGTCTCGAGTCTCGTTGTAACCGCAATATGACTCATACTTGTTCTGATAACTATAATAATATTAATCTAAGTTCTAAAAAACTGGTAACCTGTAATTTAACTGGTCTGTGATTGATTAATAACGAACTTTTGTTTTTTACAAGTTAGTCACCTCAACTCATGTGTTTTAATTTTAAACAATGGGCAATTTATTTCCATACAGGGTTTATTAAAATTAATTATTTGCAATTTATCATGTTTTTGTTACTTTTCTTCACATTTTATTTTATTTTCTCATGTAGTCTGCCATGATTATTTATTTTCTTTGTTGGTAATCAGATATACGTACAGAAAATTGAAAGGTGGAATACGAATTAGTTAAATTATTTTTAACAAATCGTCTAAGGTCTGAAATGACAACATCTTTGTCAACTTCATTACGGTATCGGATACTGTTCATGTTATATGTACTTGCGTCTCTGCTGTTAACACGAAACGAATTCACCGGCATGACGCACCGGTTACACAATATAATTATTACTAACAGTTATTTCCAGTATAAACACCTCCCTCTTTTTTAATATCCTTTATATTTTAATTACGGATATATTTATGTAATTGTTATGAAATGGCTCCTGCATAACAGCCTTCTCAGCTTATCAATCCATTGATTGCTTTCATTGATCCTTAAAATGAGTTACTGCTGAAGAATCTACTGAATATCCTGTAATAAATATATTCTGAAAGTTTAAAATCAATTACTTTTAGAACTTCGGAAACTTAAAGGCAGCTCCAAAAATATTCATCTTGGGTGTTGAAAAAAGCAATTTACAAATTGTGTCGGAACATAGGACTATTCATTATGTATACCTAGTAGATACTCATTTAGCCAGCAATTATATCAAAGGAATCCATGTACCAATGTATGTATATAGGTAAGCGCCATCGCCATATAGAAATTTACTTGTACTTACTTATAGATATAATTAAATTAGAACTACCGTAACTTGATCGCCTGATCATGACTAACCTAAGATTTATAATAATCAAAGGCGCCATCATATATGGTTTCTTAGTAATGATTCATCGATCATTAGATACAAATATAAACTAAGAATCATTGAACATTAATCCACGATTACAGAGCACGATTTATAGAAAAAAACGTGAGTACAATGTACAATATTTTAAGATGTTATTTTTAGGACACTGTTTCTATTTTTTACCGATAAAAAAAAGGAGGTTATCAATTCGACTTATTCGACACGTATGTATGGAATATATTCACATGATAATATAATCAATTAGGGCTGTATATATGTATGTTTATCCACGCATTTCTCCGAAACTATTAATCAGATGGTGAGCATTTTTTTTATTGGCTTACATTTACTTCAAATTAGGGAACAGAGCAAGTTTCATCAAAATGGGTTCAGTAGTTTTCAAGATATGGACTAATACGTATAAGTGTGTCGGCTTGGCTTATTGATACGAGCTATGGATGTGGTGTAAAATGGAAAACATCTCAAAACCTTGGGCAACAACAACCAAAAAGTAAAAAATAAAAAACTGTTTTACAAAAAAACAACCGACTTCCAAAAAAAACACAAAAACGTGAAAAATTACTCTAATTTCGGAAGTCGGTGGCAAAAAATGAAAATACAGAATCATAAAACATCGACTTCCGAAATTAAAGTTATTTTTCACTTTTTTTTATTTTTTGTCGCCTGTACCTCGAAATTTCCCTCTTCTATGTACGGTTCGTGTATTACACCAGAAACAACGACTCAACAGTCACGACAACGAGTCAACAGTTAGTTAGTAGACAAGGCATAATTCATTAGAATGAATAAGAACTAATGACGTTTATGATAAAAAATACGGTTATTCAGACAAAAAACGTCGCAAATACGTTGCGAAGTCATTTGGGCAAATTCAAAACGTCCTCGTCAATAGTGATGATTAATGATTTTAATTTACAGATAATCCTCTTCATGTTTAGCTTATTATTAAAATACCCAGCTACCTTTAGGCACGTATTACTAATAAATGCATGGATGCTAGGCTAATGGATTAAAAGCTATTAATTCGTATCTTTCTGTCTTGTTGTTCATTTAACTTTTAATGACAGATTAAGTAAACAGTAATTACTTTTCAGCTGTTTTGAAGTTAAGAGAGAGTGCTTGTTGAAAAACATTCTAATAGATGACTTAACCCACTCGTCCTCTGAAAATAACCACCGTTATTGGAATATACAAAGTAATTGTTAGTTTCACCAACATTTAAATCAACTGTTTAGATATTTAATCAGTTCTGTATCTACCTTAGGAAATTTGACATAAACCAACTGTTTAATACCTAACTGGTGGTTTGAATGATGGTGAACACAGGCCTAAAGCAATTACGGAACTACCTGGAGAAACACTATGTAAGATAAAACACTAGATGAAATCAACCTATGGACTATCTCTAGTTAAAAGCAATATTAAAGAAAATTATATAAATAAATAAATGAAAGGCAGATACAGACAGCTACAAAAACACAAATGAAAAATCTTTAAAGCTGTAGAAAGCAATGAAAACGGTATTTAATAAAAACCAATCGAACAAGAAATAAATGATCGTAATATTTTACTGCTTGTGAAAGTAGCGGTGATGATGTACTCGAACGTGATCATAAATAATGTGTTCAGTACTGAGTACATACATAGAAATAATACATTGAGAAAGCGGACCTTTCATAATGAATACAATTGTGGACAAGAATAATATGAAACAAAATAGCAATGAAAGTATTTCCATTGCAATCTGTCATATAAAAAAAAGTGGATATATGAATAATTTTGCAGACTGAAATATTCAAAGCTTAAACCTAGACAACAAGAAACCTATTTCAAATTCAACAGTTGGTCATTCCAGCCGTTGCCTAGCATACATATTGGGTCATTAACATCTTTTTAGTATTTGTGTAATCCTTCAATAACAATTTCTGACACGTGGCCTACTTACAAGTAAAGGAAAAAGGAAAATGAATTGGTTAAAGGAATTGGTTAAACATGAACCGTAGCAATTCCGTTAAAGTAATATCTTGAAAAATGGAGGAAAAACCAAGAGTTGTATCGGATTTCTTATCTTGCACTAGTTGTAGAAGTTATTGAGGGAAACGGGTTACCGGGCTCTTAACCTGTTGGTACTATTGCTATCTTTAGACTCGATACCAATTCTTAAAATACTTTTTCTAAATATGTATACTCTACCCATATCTTCTGTGAGTGGCGCCTACGTGAGTCTCGGTAACACCGTTGGGATTCCGGTCCCATTTAACAAAAGAGAAGAATATTATATACTTGCAGGAATACAATGCGCTGTGCATTGTATTCATGCAAGTATACTATAATATTCTTGAATATTGGAAGACTTACAATTATACATTTGGAAAATATTGTTTCATATCATATCTATGTTTTATATGTAGTTCCTCTGAAACAGATCTGCTTCATTAGTCACTACGTACCCATTGAAATTATTCTCTGAATTTATTCAGTCTTCTGTTTTATAACGAATCATTACGATATTGAATCAATTATGATGACGTCATTCTAGCATCACGAACGTTTGTTTTTAATCATTCAACGCAATTCCAATGGTTTTAAAGTCAAGGCAATTTTATTGGGTTATTGGGCTCTAGTCTAAGGAATTACTCAAAACTGTGTAGACATCAAGTTCTCTTATTTTTAATATAAAAAAATTCGTAAATAATCCTGTTTGTTGTGAGGGTTTACGCCGAACGGCATTTCATACAAACTTTCAAGCCCTTATTTTTCGAAATGACTGAACCGATTTTAATGAAACTACATACGCATATGCAGGATACAAAGGTCTAAAAACTTAGTTAAGAACATTTTCGAAATGTCTTATTTAAAAACAGATAACTGAAAATCTCTGTTTCTATGGAAAATTTTAAATTGGTCTAATTTGTCTGGAACACTATTTTTCGAAAATGTTCTTAACTAAGTTTTTAGACCTTTGTATCCTGCATATGCGTATGTAGTTTCATTAAAATCGGTTCAGTCATTTCGAAAAATAAGGGCTTGAAAGTTTGTATGAAATGCCGTACGACGTAAACCCTCTTAAAGCTAATTTTAACGCACGTTTTCAGTAACTTTCATCGACTTTGTGTTAAGTGTAATTTTTCCGATAGAATTTTTGCAGACATTCTTTCAAACAGATTTTTTAATTTTGCTCAATATTATAGTGCTGAAACCCTCGGATATTCGGTATTACAAAATAAATAGGTTGCAGAATTTGTGTGTTTGAAAAAATTGCTAATAATATTATTCCTCAAGTATTTTTCTTATCCAGTCACTATTGTGTGTTAAAATTTATTCAAACAGGTAAAACAATTACTTCCTTGTACAGATAATTATTATAAGTACTATGTGCACAAATATTAATTATTAATATTACAGTTTCAAAGAAACCCTTGTTATATAGATCGACGCATAGTTGATGTCAGACTATGAGGAAAAGATACCGGTAAGTCAAGTGAAACTCAAGTGTCCTGCAAATACACAGTAGGCTTTGATTTTAAGATCGATCGTTTCTTAATGCTAATCTAATGAGGAAAACTGTGAGGGTTTCCTCCACAGGTAGACTTTTTGCCAAAGGGTTATCTCCAGCATGAGTAATTCTTCTTGAAAATTTAATTGCCACTGATTTTCTTTAGATGTTTTTTGCAACTTGCAACTGCGCAAGAAATTAATTTTATCTGTAATCTGTTTTACAAATTCGTTCTGCCTAAAGATGTCCCTAGTGCCGCACGATGTTGCAAGCTAAAGGTTTCATGAAAATCTTAAATTTTCACTAGTATTAGGTGTCAATAAACGCTCTGTTTATGGACAGTCGATTGAGATCTACCTTTTGGAATCTGCAACTGGCTTCAACTGTCTGACTAACTGACAGACTCTTTGTCAGATCCAAAGTGCTTGTAAATGGTTTAATGGAAATAAGTGCTTTGAGTTCGAGTTTGAGTAACCGATGTCCGTTTTACGAAACCAAGGCTTTAGTTAATAGTATTGTACCGCTTTCACTGAGTTGCTGTTTGAAATCTTTTTCAAACGTTTTGTATGTATTGTGTTTGCAGTCTCCTTTTCCCGGAAAACAAGCGTTCCTATTTACTCTTTAGGCGACGGTCATTTGAAAATAACTTTGAGGAAAAACGAACACAATTTTGGCAGTATTGTTGTTGCTGGGTACCTTTAAATGAAGTACTACTATCGTTGTCTTCGTTATAGCTATTATGAATACATAGGTACCTATCATCACGCCTGTAATCCCCGAAGAGTTAGGCAGAGGTGTAGCTATGTAATAAGGGGCGAGACATTGCCATTAACCGCGCACAAATATCAGACATTTGTGCGCGGCATTATGGTATTTCTTCTCTCTAGACTTATCAAACATTGTTGCATTACTTCTTCTAAATGACTTGGTGTTATCTTAAACACCTACTAAGGAAAATAAAACAAGTCCTAAAGTGAACTGTTCCAAGTAAAGCATAATAAGACACGTAATTCACATTATTCTATTTAACTTAGGTACCTATTTTCCACCCATTCAGCTACAAAGTCTTTCATTTAATACTGAATTTTCCCAGAAATACTGTATAACAGAGTATACATGTATTTGTATACAACAAAGTTATTGAGGTTCTTGTAACCTTGTTTATACAGGTGACACCGCATGGTACGTCAGTGTTTCGTAATTATCGCATCATCAGCTGCTTTTAGTGCGTCTGCCAGGATATTTCGACATTTAACCCAAGAAAAACAGAGTGAGTGAAAGTGGTGCTAAGTTCAGCAGTGCGAATTCCGGTCAGCTGTTTTGGAGTTTATGTAAAATATAATTTTGAATGGAAGAATTCACAATTTTCAAAAATAGACGCTATAAAATGTCAATCAGTTTTTCGTTTGAAGTTATAACCGTTTAAAATATTTCGACGTGTTCAGCATAAAGTTGTTGAAAGTCAACATCCTTCGCGTTCTACTTCCAATGTTCAATTCGAGCTATAAGTTAAACAGAGCAATAGTTCTTGCTGTAAAACGTGCACAGAAATCCGAATCCAGGTCGGGTCTGCCGTTGATAAGGCATGCCAGGAAGCGAGGCGAATGTTGGAGTGCAAATATTGGCACCAACACACACACAGTCGGCGTACCAATACGCCAACACGCAGAAGTGTGAACACTTCGATGGAAGTGAATGGCCTCGCGACGTTCTTAGTACAATCGTGTTGTGAATCCAAGTTCTTTTTTTGCAAATTATTTTACAACATGTTCTGGATCAAAGCTTTCTATGCGAATGTTATAATTCTGAAGTGTGCCAATAAAATGCGAATAGGCACACGCTAATACAATTTATGTTGGTCGGAGCTATAAATCATTTGCAACGAGAGTTAACTGCCATAATCTAGAAATTACTTTGTTTAAATAGACCAATGCGTAGTTCATAACTTTGAACGTAAATTACATGTGTCTGAGACCAACTATTTTCAAAAATAAGTATTTTTAATGGGCTCAATGTCAGATAGCTCATTCTTTTAGTTTAGGGGCATTGATCTACTGTTCATGACCCATCTATCAGTTGATAAACACAGTTACGTATTGTGCCTGATAATGTAACTGTATCAGCTCCACACTTTTATCTTTTATCATCTTTAAATGTAGGTCATTTGTTGGTAGTGTAGCAAAAACAAATCGAACCTACTTCAACACTATAATCTTTCTCTTTCTGACTCATAAATATTATTTTTTACTATCCGAGCCCGCCCTTACCACTTGACCAAAATCCTTACTTTCTCATAGTGACTGTACTATACTTGTAGCGTTGTGTGGGACCACACGTCTCACATAATATTAGTAAAACACACCTTCCAGTATATAAAGATAAGGATAATAAAACGGTCTTTCCTTTTGCTGTTCACCCTTTAACCCTAAAATCATTCACACACACACTTTTAAATAGAGAACATTATAGTTAAAAAAAAAACCCTACAATAAATTAATGGAAGTAGGTACAAAAAACCTCGAAAGATCCAATCTATTCATCATCTAAAATCCAAATTATATGGTTCCCCTGAAAGGCAATTCCAATAAATGTGATTGAAGTACATTCGTTTTTTGGTGACTCTAGGGGCAGTGGCCTAAAAGTTAAATAAATGTTAGCAAAAAAGCGACCAAAGCACCGTTTTTAACTGTTACCTACATCAAATCTGTAATGGTTATTTGCGTTCGTTAGTTTTTGTTGCTACAGAAAAGTACTATTTTAGGGACACGATGCCGATGGAAAATCGTGTCTCCAGAATATTTAATAGCTCGACATCATCGCATCAAGCATTGTCAAAAGAGATTGGCACAAGGGGAAGGGGGCTATCATACAAAGCAGCCAGTGGGCCAAGCCAATACGGGCAGAAAATGATAATGATGAGCATAGCGCGATGTTTGAACATTGATAGATATATCCACTGCTAATATTGGGTCACATTAAAGTTATCATTTATAACTTTAATCAACTATTTCAGTCAATTACACCATATTCGATTACCTTACTAATGTAAATAAGTGAGCATCGCGAACGAACACTAAAATGTGGACGTATTTTTCCATAACAACATTTCATAGCAAATCGAAGAGATTTATTCGTCTTTATTTGAACACTACGCATAATTTATCAATCCTGAGTTATTTTTATTGATCTTCGACCACCCGGTCGAAGATCAATAAAAATAATAACAAATAACTACACTTCGCGGTCATAAATCTTAGGTATCTACTTAATACACCCATTCCGAAATGGACCTCACGTAATTTACATGTATATACGCTTGTTTCCGACGGCGACGCGCCTAAATGAATTGAAAAGTCATTTGTATTCACAACTTGTAAATAAGGAGATACAACTAAGAGGACACGGATTGCGCTGAACGGATGGCCCTCAATCGCTACTTCCATCCAGTCGTAGAGTCTATTCATTGTGTTCTGCAAAGAGCATTGTTTTAGGATGGCTGTCTACCACGGGCGCCTTGTTTCCTGCAATTCGTATTTAAATAAGGACGTCCGCTTCCTTTTCAATTTTGCATATGAGAAAGTTATCGGTAAAAATCTTTTTATTAGGAACCGATGAACATTTATAAACGGAAGACCCATTCTTGACTTTTATGACGTTTCATTATCGACTTTCAAATAAATAACTATCGAATTACACAGTGTTTTATAGCCTCATAATATTGATCACGTGTAATGTAGATTTATTGATAGCTTGTTGATAGATTGACAGGCTGTAACGAGTAATGAATAAAGTGTCTAGTAAGTATTTGAAAAATTACTTTTTTAACGGCTCCCTCAATTTCATCCGACATTAAACAAAATGTTCAATTACAGGAGAACTTTATCTGCTGCAGTAATTAGACCCTGACATTGTCTCAGTAAATCAATTTTCCTTAAAATAGCGCAGACAGCGAGACACAATAGGTCAAGTTGCATCTCTAGGACCAATCAGTGCGAAGCCTCACGTATTTCAGACCATGAAGGTTGCAATTATGTGGAAAGGTTCTACTTGATGGTAATTATGGCGATGAGGAGGTAAGGGGGGAGTCAGACGAGGCCTTGTGGTCATGAGGCGGCGTTTGTTCTTGACCTGCCATGTATTTTCTAATGAAAATTCCTCCATGGAGTCCTATGGAACGTGACAATATATTTTAAACTGCAGCTTCAAGGGCACTTGGTAAGGGTCATTCGTGCATCGTTCAGAATGTCAATTTTATACTAAACAGGACTACGACGATAACATTGTTATAATAAAAAAGCTAATAGAGAGTTCTAGAGAGTCATGCTGTTTACGTAGATGTATGTTTCCAGTTGATTTGCTATCCTTTCAATTTAAATGTTTGCTGTTATTGAGAAAACGTTGACATAGATGAAAAATATCTTGCGTCATCGAAAACATTGTGCATTCAGCATTGGGTTACATTATGTATTTCCCCTTTTTATTAAGAGTCAGCCGTATCAAATTGTGTGAACCTATTTGTTTTGCGATATTTCTTTGCAATCGTCTGACGTCAACTTCCAAAGTACATAAATCAAGTTCTAGACCCTTTCATTTCACAAAACAATTAATCAATGGAACCTTGGATATAAATCCGCTTTAGCACAAAGATTGATCTTAAATAAAATGTTCAATATCGAACTATGACTCACCTAAGAAGAAGGTTGAGAGAGCTGTCATTCCTGGTCGTGGGTACGTCCTTGACACTGGAAGGTTCACTCCGAACTCCTCGCAATGAGTTCCTCAGCTGCCTCGGGATCGAGCTGAGAAGGCCGCTGCTATTTCTTCGCTGATTAAGGCTCTTGGATCGTTTCAACTTGTTTCCCTCCAGATCCTGCTCGGCTTGAGGGTTCGCAGACACCTCGTCGCCGCTTCGACAGATGGTTGTACATGACGCATTAGTCTTTATTATCGTAGGAACAGCAGTGGTCACATCTCCCAATAGTTTCTCCCAGGGCGACGCGGTGAGGTCCTCCTCCGATATCGTCTCGAAACTCCTCGGGCCGACCGACGACGAGGTCTTGTCAGACATATTGAGCACTAAATAGGTAAGGGGAAGGCAACGGAACGGTAGCACAACAGACACCTACAGGGCACTTCGTCACTTTGGGTTTTTAGTTTCTTGACAGCACTTCACTCTTATCATAATATCCATTTGTAAATCATAATGTTTGGGGTAGAAATGTTGACACTGGAACAAAAGAAAAAAAGATTGTTAATGCGATGGTATTACATACATATTTAAAAAAAAATAGCTCATGTCCACATCAGACATGAAACGCATGTCATTGTGTAGAATGTAAATGTGAAACAATGCAGGTTGATCCATTCAAAAGTGAGAAACTAAAAATACTTTCATAAAAAGTCTACCAACTTTTACTTTTACTGAATTTCGTATATACGGAATTATATGCAATAAACAGAATGTATGACGGACATTAAAACGCTTTCGAGTAACTGACTGCAACTGATTTGTAGAAATGCTATGAAACAACAGAAGATGCCTTTCGAAATAATGTTCTTTAGCAATATTGTGTTATTGTTTGAAGAGAAAGGTGCTGTTCCTCGTTAGCCAGAGAAATGTAAACAAGCGGAGCTAGTCTTAATTAAAAGGTACACAGACTTTTAGGTGGACTAACTGTCAATTAAGTCGACAACGTTAGAAGCTGAAATGCTAATTGGTTTTTAGAAATGTTCACTTAACTTGTTGTAATTCGTGTTCGAGAGTATTTTTTATGCATGTAAGTATTTTTTAAGATAGCAAATTATTATTGTAAGTGACGACGAGAAAGTTGGCCCATAATTATATGGTTATCTGCCTCTATTTCGCAATCAAGTGTACCATAAGAGTGCGCAGCAATTTGATTTCGCGTGCCGAGGCTCGGTTCAATCAAATGATTTCTATAGGATGATTGCAAATTCATTATAATAGACGTAAATTATAGATAATGTGTTCCGGATTGTTCCTATTTGGACTCGTGTCGTGTGTGTTTTGTACTGAATGAGACAAACAATATTGTTAGCAGTACAGGCTTTTTGTCACCAGAGAACTTGAGTATTTTTTGTGCGATGTTGACATTTAAAAGTCAATCACATATTTATTATAGTATGTCTTCGTAGATATACTGAATGGCAAATATGGACCGATCAAAGTAAATCTGCAGTTCTAGCAAAAATCATAAATCTTTCATGGTCTGCGGCCAAAAATATATTAAGGTACACACATCGTTATGATTTTCTCTCGGTAAAAAGCTTAAGATATGTGAACTGTGATG
The DNA here is from genome assembly GCA_914767815.1 of Eupsilia transversa. Lineage (NCBI taxonomy): Eukaryota > Metazoa > Arthropoda > Insecta > Lepidoptera > Noctuidae > Eupsilia > Eupsilia transversa. Next base: position 10,373,547 of record OU611880.1, read on the forward strand.
TGAAGTTAAGTGTAATTTAATTGCTCTTATTGCTTGCGATTTTCGCGAAAGTGAATCTTGTCCCTAATGCGTAGTTTAATACGTAAGTAGAGAAAGTGGTACACGCGTTGCCATTCTGTCGCTCGTATTTTTGTGTAGATCTTCTTTAAAATTATCTATATAGAGTATTGACTGAAGCAATGTGGATAAAAATACAGTTTGCAGGTGGTATCTATTTATGTTTTTTTTTGTTTTTGAATATTTCAACCGGGTTTATTAGCAAGATAAGTTTAATAATATTGTAATATACTAATATACATAAATTGACAAAAAAACAAAGGAATATAATATTATAAAAAGTATGTTTTTTAATGTTTGATTATGTAGAGAGAAGAAACAATTTGTCTTCTCAAAAATTCCTCGAAAAAAGACAATGCATTAAAGCAATAAAATGTTCAGTAAATGTGAGTAATAGGATGACGATGAATTTGTCTCTCTAAATAAAGAAAAAGAATAGTTATTTGGAGCTATAAGTGGTAAAAAATCATTTTGTATGTAGAATTACATTAACATATTGAATTATATCAAGAAACAATATGGCGGTACCGGCGACCAATTAATGTGAATTTATGTACAACGGAAAAATTTTACGTTGGCAACTATAGTAGTTGTACAACTCGCGGTATTATGTTTAGACGTTATGTAACGTCTAGGACAATAATTTATGGGGTTTTTAAAATAAACTGGGAAGATTTGACACGTGGTCACGTGCGACAATTTATAGAGCAGAACGGTAGATAGTTGAAACCAATGAAATATGTTCGTTTCGCGTATCACCGGATGATAATTCAAATTTAGAGTAACCGTACACTGGTGGGCTGTGGCTCGTTCCACCCAACGCCATAGCGGCTGATCGTATTTTAAACCGAAGCGACTGCCAAGTGTCCCGCGGTGCGCGAATGTGGGTCAATGCTCCAGTCACACGCTGAATCATGGACTGATACCACTGGCCCGATATCACTGATTATTCTGACATATAACGTCCAAATATTGGCCGAAATACAAGCCAGCTCTTTGATCTTCTAAAGATTTCCCCGAAACTGTCTGATTAATGTACGTCCGGACTAAAGCTTTTATATTGAAATGTTGTTCTCGTGAACTCTTGAAGCATTTTTCGGAATGAAGTCAGTAACACCAAGCAATAAACACGGAAATCAGGTTATACATCAAAGTTTTCGTGAAATAACGAACTACCTGGTGCCAAAATGAGTTACAATGAAGTTTCCAGCTTCGATGTTTCGCAATAAACTATGCAAATAGGGTCACAGTTTATACGCAGAGGTAATTAGTAACTACATAACTAATCGGTACAAAAACTTGACAGTTAAGCCGTTATCACATGACAAGAGTGATAAATGGCGCCGGTGGGAACTTGTAACAATGCGTAGAATTTTTCTTGGTTGTTATTATTTATTATCAGATTCTGCCCTACACGACCGGTTAGAATTTATAAACCTTCGTGTTGCTTCTATAAAATATAATATGTTCAAATACACTCTACTTTTTATGGGTAAACGGTAAAAACTTGTTTAATTAAAACATGGATCAATAAGGACCTGCTTTTATGAGCAATCAACTGACGTGTTATTTATTTTATTTTGCCTAAGATATGCACTTTTTATGTGAATAAAATAATTATATCTTAAGTACGCATTCTTTGGATCATGACTTCGTAGAATTTGTAAACGACTTGAATAAAACAATTATTGCAATTACAAAGCTCCGTTAATTGATTTCGCTGCATTCATTAAGCAGTTAATTTCAAAAATTGTTAATTACGTAAGTGTGATTAAATAAACTCTTAACATTTAACGTTTCTTGAACATTTTGAACGTTAACGTGAATAAATTAGCCAATAACGTTAATGGTTCATCAAGTCTTCGTCCCACGTCATAAGAACAATGATTTGTTAGTACCCACATTATTGTACTAAATAAAGCTTATCACTCATGGACTAGAATCCAGCCTCATACAACATAACCCAACTATAAAACATAATGGTATTCGGTATGATAATGAAGTCCACGCCGAAGTCAAAAGGAAGTAAAGAAAAAGTTATGAATCAGTCAGTCCTTGTATTAGTATTCCTATGTTTAACTATTCTATACACTAACGTGCTATATTTTCTATTAAGCATTATAATATGGACGTCACGTGCAGCTATTTATGTTCTCCGAACGCATTCTGTAAGCTGATATATGAAAATTAGAAGTTAGTCTACAAATAGTCTACCCAGACGAAGACCAATACTTATTAGCCTAAGTAATTGTAATGGTATTCGTTAATGACCACGTCTAGTCATTGACTATTAAATATTTAAAACAAATTAATCAACAGCTTAGTTGTTTTTGAGCAGTGGTTGGTGGCCCAGTGGTTACGGCCGCGATTTACGAGTAAGTTCGAAACCAGACAGGCCCTTAACTTTGTGTAAATTATTTCATCACCAGTGCTCTCAAAACGGTGAAGGAAAATATCGTGAGGAAACCGGGATGTCCTAGAAGCAAAAATTCGAAGATAAACCCGCACTGGATCCGCGTGATGGATTACGGCCTACTCCCGCTTACCGAGAGGAGGCCTATGCCCAGGCAATGGGAACATATCGGCTGATTATGCTTATGCTAGTTGTTTTCTGCTCTGTGTTGTTCTGTCATGTTAGCTGTTAGTTTCTGTGAGAGAATTAGACAATGCATTGCATTTTGAATTAAGAATCATACCCAATGAACCAACCATCTTTTTACAAGAGATGTAAACCGAGCCCGAGCTCAAACCTCCGAATTAGTTTTGTATTTGGAAATTAAACTAACTCCATTTCGATAAAATTTAGGTTCTTATTACAAAAACTGGCTCTATGGGTTAAACCACGTCTAAAAAAAAACTTGAATCTTGAAGACCGAAAAGGTTTAATCTTATGTGCACACATCACGAGGCTTAGTTAATAAGTCTTTGTTCACCTCTGGTCAGGTAATGATCAAGCATACCTAAGGATGCAATTAAAGCTGCTATTACTGCACTATTTACATAGCTATCTGCATAGAGATCCAGATTACTCAGTACAATAGCATTATAAACACGAGGAGTGCTAATCAGCACTATGGTCACGCATCGTTATAAAACAATTATCATAAATACCATGAGTTTTTCAAATTCATTCATAATTGTGGAAAGACAAATGCCAAAATCAAACGAAGGTGTTATTGTTTTGTTTAGTGTCTATAGCGCACGAGACGAATTCGAAGAAATAATTATGTCATTAACTCCCATTGACCTTCATAGAAAAAAAACAATAGAAAAACGTATTCTAGAGACGTCCTCGCTGTTTTAATTAATGCTAATGCAAATTGAACCGAATCAAAGATGTTCTCGAAACAAGTACCTATAAGATCTTCTGCAAATACTTGATTCATAAAATTAGAAGTACTAATGCAGGGCTGCTGTGATGGTAATAAACCAAAATACGCTTCATAACAAAATTAAAACGTGATCTTTGTATTAATAAAAATGTCCGGGTGTAATATTACAATCTTTCATCAGCGACATAATATTTAATCATAGTTTCAATTCCGTCTGTCCAAATTAGCCACTCTCAAAGTTAGCATCGTCCAATTTGTCCAGTCATGTGTTTTTAACGAGATGTTGTGTGACGCTAGCGACAAGTTCAGTCACATGTTTATTTAGATCAAAAAACTGTACACTTTCACATATTTAGTAGTACGAAACAAATTAGCGACTGCCACTCACTAAGTCACTACGTGGGTAACCTAAATTGCCAATTCGGTCCTCTCGGGTGGGTCACCTTACCAAAAAAAAAAAAAAATCGCCATTCATATAAATAATGGATTCCATTTCATACGTTTGTGTGATGTTTGGAATACGGTCAAACCAACACCGAATCCAAAGGAGCTTTAAAGAAAATGTGTAACGAATAACGGTAGTCACAACGTGATACTATTTCAGTATTTTCGGGGTTTCGATCAATAACAAACAAAGCGATTTATATTCGCAAATAAAAGTTTTATGGCCAACATTTGACACAAAAATGAAACCACGATTTATAACTTTGAATCGATTCTGAAATATCTTTGTTATCCATTTTTTTAACGAGAAAGCTGCTTTGAATATCTGTAATACTATATAGAACGCTAGACTAGGAAACTTGTAGATAGAAGCTCAACATTGAATTGGCATACAAAGTTACTTAACTGGAAAGGAAATGCATAAAACTATTAAACGAACACCTCTCATATTAGTAGAGAATATATATTTTATGACCCATAAAATAGTTTTATGTGCTGATAAAATATCATTATGTAGACAGTCGATATTTACGACAAAGCGTTAATAATCACTGCAATAACCGTTTCGTTGCCTGTTATTTTTACTTCGATTATATTTCTTCAGTTACTCACGAGCACTCGCGACGAAGGAGAGTTTTCTCTAGAGTTGGCTAATCGTTAAAAACAAACATAATATTTATGGATGTCCTGCGAATTAATATCATGTTAGAAACTAATTTACTCTGGCACAGAATTTAATGATACACAACATAAAACACGTTCAATGACGCTTGCTATCTATATATCAATCACCTTATTATAAGATCATTCAACTATTATTATTATTATTATTTCAGTAAAAGAGAAATTTTGGCAGAAAAGTCGGAAGTTATACTTGGAAACTGACGTATTTCATTTGCGACCTTAATCAAAGGAAAATTTCGTTACTGCCAGTTCTTGGAACATGATTTCTGGCCATCACAGTATCCAGTCCATGAACACGGAAGCCAACGAACTTTATTATATTATTAGTGCAATCTCACTCTCTCCTCTCTGTTCTCGCTGTTCTCAAGAATAAGGTTATTTCCGCGGATTCGTGAATTCGTTCTACGAACACATATACGAACCGTTGGCCCAAGAATTAACTGGTTCACGATAAAGTGGCAAAGACTCATTCATAATTGAATAATGGATTCACTAATCATTAACACAATTAGGGCATTTAAAACGGTTATTTTGTATCTACTTCGAAATTACCCACAAAGTAGAGACTAGTTATTTAACTTAATATCTGAAAATTAATAACCTTTTAATTAATTCGATTTAGATATTATACGCCAACATTCCCAACTTAGGAATTCACATTGAATTTGTAAATGCAATTAAGAAATTAAATGCTATTGATTGCAGCGATTGTGTTCTTCCAGCCATAATATTGACCGTTTTAATGCAGACTTGCTATAATATGAGAAGTTTACAAACTAGAACTTACTAGCATTGCTTCAACTGTTGCTAGGGTGACATAAAGACAGAAAGAGACATCACAAATCTTATTAGGTGGTATTTCCTACAAGTATTCGGATTACTTGCAGCATTATTCACGTATCATCTGACTGCCGATAAGTTTCAGATAAGTGATGGGAACCTTTAGTAAGATTATTGTTGCTAGACGTCTTTTTCTCTTATCATTGGTTGCTAAGCAAGCTTTTATATAACGATATCTTTGTTTCATTATACTTATATTTGTCTGTATTTATGGGCTCTCTGTTTCTGCAGTTAAAATTGAAAAACGATTGTAGTGTAATAAATCACTTTCTTATTATTTATACTTTCTAGCGATTATCTAAGTTTTTAACCGTTACTTCTTGTTTACGTAACTTATTTCGAGTACATGAAAAACGGAGTAACACAGTCAAAATTTGACCATTTTCACGGTCTGTTGACTCTATTCAAAATATTTAATACTAGCTGCTGCCCGCGGCTTCGCCCGCGTGAGTGTCGGAAATTACCCCTTACATCCCCATGGGTTTTAAGTATAAATATTGAGTTTCGAGTTAATCGGACAGCGCGTTAAAATTCTTCCATACAAACACTGACACCCCCCAACCTAGGGGGGTAATTTAGAAAAACAAAAAACTACAAACTTTATAATTTATTTAGATAACTATTCGTGCGAAGTTTCATGTTTATTACCTCAAGGAATAAGGTTTTTCATACAAACTTTCATCCCTTATTTTACCCCCTTAGGGGTTGAATTTCGAAAAATCCTGATACACGTTATTCTTAATTTTTGGGTTTAAGTATAAATATTGAGTTTCGAGTTAATCGAACAGCGCGTTAAAATTCTTCCATACAAACTTTGACACCCCCCAACCGTAGGATAGGATACTTTTCCGGGATAAAAAGTACCCAGTGTGGTGCCCAGGATATTAAAGAATAATTATACCAAGTTTCATCGTAATCGAACCGGTAGTTTTTGCGTGATGCCTGAACAAACAGACAGACAGACAGACAGACAGACAAAAAAAATTGTAATAAAATTTTTGGGTTCGGTGTCGGTCTAATAACACCCCCTGCCAATTATTTTTTTGATATTTTCAATGTACAGAATTTTCACTTCTACAGATTTATTATAAGTATAGATAGATGTCTAGTCAGTTCGTCAACAAAGTATTTGAAATGTTTGAAAGTAACAAAGTTATTGCTCGTAATAAATATTGAAAAGGTGGAACTGAATGGAGAGGGTGGGAAGTGGGACTACACAAGATGAAATAGACATGGAGAAATCGAATTTCTTGAGCGTTGAAACGAACGAAATCAATAAATGTTGAACAAACAACCAGCAAATTCCTCTAAAGTAATAAATTATTATCTCAATCATCCAGTTAGCTTATGTCTTCATCAGCATCATTTAGATCAGTTATCGTGTAAAAACACGTTAATCTCTGACGCATGTAAACATACAAAATTAACCGAATGATATTGTTATCAGAGTAAATTTGAACGTGATTGATTCCTCCGAACTCTGTAGTATGAATGGTCGAATGAAATAGACGTAAGGTCAAATGTTCGAGTGCTTGTAAATTGCCAAGAATATATAGTTAATTGTACATACCAACAATAGCAATAGACATTAATTGAAACGCCCGTTGTGATTGTACGATTGTATCTACTGCATGGCAAAGAAACAGGCAAGTGCAGAAGTAATTGAGAAAAAGAGCATATGTAAGTAGGGATATATTTTATTTAGTCAAATCACTGAAGTATTTTCGACATATTTATGTAGAAAATAAAAATAAAATTACTAAAATTGTGCCTTTATTTGTACTTATGATGAAGACAAAAGTCAAATAATGTATGACAAGTCAAGTGAAAGACAAGTCTGTGTTTTGATGATACATAATACATAAAATCAGATGGAATCTGCACCCTAATTGCTTACCATCAATCACAACCTGTTTCCTTATGACAGTTCAACAACATTCATTGCGTTATTTATGTTGTTGAGCAGACAAATTTTTCGAACAGATAAAGCAATGGGTTAGCAATATCCTTCAAAATGATTCAGAGGGTGCTGGCTGAAGCATACAGAATTTGATAATAGCTCGGCGTGGACACAAATTGATGTACCGAAACAAAACTTGTAACTAACATTTTTTATATATTCTGTAATCACTAAATAATGATGAATTATTGTGGAAATGGTTATAAACCGCAAGTTAAACATGAGTGCCCTTCGATAAAGCAGCCAATGGCAGAGGAAAATTTTTGCTTATCAATGTTGATAGGTTGTTTAATAACTACTAGTGTGAATTCATTTATGTTTGGGTTATTAAATTATTATAATCCACAACGAATTTTGACCCATGACACTGCATGTGGTTTATGTAAGAGTCATTTTCGGCAGATTATCTTTTAGAATTAATTCTTGCTTTTTATATTGTTGAATTTTAATTGTATGTTAATCTGTGTCTGTACCTACTAACACTAGATGTTGAGCAAAATTGTTGCTAACCCATGGACTCTGTCTGAAAATAAAAGTATTCTATTCTATTGCTGGATTGCAGATTTTTTATATTTGAGCAGTAAGTACCTATTAAGGCTCATGGCATTTTATTTGGGTAAAGGGATACCCGTGTCCCGGCATTATTGTAGGCAGATTATGCTAAGGCTTATGCTTCTCCTGCAAGCGCGTATGTTACGTGCGTGTTTTGTCGACGGGAGAATAGACAAAATGACAGATTGTTATTGTATAAGTTTGCCTATTCTTCCGTCATCAAAACCAATTTCTACAGTGGTCTTGCTAGGCGTGCAGCTGGTATAACAGCGTCTTTATCTGCGATAGAAGGCGGCAAAATAGTTGGATGCATGCTTAATGACCTGCCTGAGAATCGTCATTGTCACATTATTATATCTGTGGTGAGTGAAATAGTCAAAAGGATGACTATGACATTTTCAAATAAAATATCATTCGAACCGACTGAGCCAATGCGTGGGTATTGGCCGAGTTTAAAACTCGCTTAGGTTTAGTAACAGGTCTACCATTGAGATGCTGTCCTGTGCAGCTTTATCTAGTCTTCAGTAATGATTAAAACATCATTATCTTTCATAGTTCTTTGAATTTTAGCCTTTTGCGCACAGTCTTTAGCGAATATCTTAATTGTTGTACCAGACAGTTTTTTTCCAGATATTTATTGTTTTTATTTTAGGATTGCATCAGACGATTGACGGACTCTTTCGGTGCTATACGTAATCAATACGTTAATTAAATATAAACTTTAGGTAGGATTACGTATTTATGGTAGGTACAGTTCAATAAATTAATGATAAACGACGATGGCAGTTACCATATTATTTATCATGAACAACATTATTTTATTTAGTCCATTCGTACTAGCCTCGAAAATGAGGTAATTATTTATATTTAGCATGGCAACAAATATATGGTGTTTAGAAACAAATGTTTCCTTAAAAGTCATACTAAAGTAGGTAAGTACCTCCCAACCTTGTGGTTGCCTACCTATATTTATTCTAACGAAGTAGGTATATTACGTAAAAATAAAAATAAAAATTATACATAAGAGTAGTTCCGAGACTCCTCCGCGCCTCGGAAAGCACGTTAAAAGCCGTTGGTCCCGGCTGCTGTGATAGTCGTTACGGGTGCCCGGAAGTCTGACAACCAGTCTTACCAAGGGGTATCGTATTACCCAATTACTGGGTTGTAGAGGTCAGAAACGCAGCGATCCATGTAAAATACTAGTATTTAGCTGCATCCGGTGAGACTGGAAGCCGATCCCAACATAGTTGGCCAAAGGCTAGGCAGATTGATTAGGTACATAAAATTGTCATCACGCAAATAATTCTATTGAGTTTTAAACATTTTTATTCTTCCGTTTTAAACATTTTCATTCTTAGGTTTTAAACATTGTGGATTTTATTTTTCATTTCGATTCAATTCTTATATTTTGGAGCTACGAATTTTCTTATTTCAAATTTCTTTTTCTTTTTTTCTCTCTTTATCAGACAACTTTCACATTTTCAAAACGAGACGTTCTAATAACTAGTTACCGAACTAGCCACATAGCTATCAAGTCGTCTGTTAATTAAACGACAATACTTTTAATAACCCTAGCAAGACGTACCATGCCCATATGTGCCACGTGTTAGCCAGCCAGTCTGAAATTAATCATCGCCTAGGTATTAATTGCTGATTTAAACAACCTTGAACGACCATGATGTTCATTGATGCGATTTCATACCTGTAGTTACTAACATACCTTTTTAGATTAGAAGAATACCTACCTATTCATCACGATGCATGCGTACATTACACAGTACATACATTGATGGCAACAATCTCGCTCCCTATGACATAAGACTTTAAAAAAACATAACTGACGAAATGTGGGTGTGTGGCATCGACACACCTCTACCTAACCCTTCGGGGATTCCAGGCGTGATGTTATGTTATCTTATGCATACGAAAGTACATAATTAAACTGAGGTTAAAAATACCGTGTATTCCCGTTCGTCCCACTGGTGGTTTGAACGGGAATTTAATAACTAAATAATATTACAATTATTTCCGTTCGTCCCACTGATTGTGTTGAGTTAAATATAAAATTATTTGAGTCTGGGTGTTCACTTGTAAAAAAACATTTCTGCTAACTAATAATAATCTAATACGGCATTGGGACGAACGGGAATACACGAAAAAAACACTCATCCTCTGAAAATTTGTTAAGCAATTTGGGAGTTGATTTGAACACCTACCTAAAACTGCATTTCCGTTCATAGTTTGTACGATTTTTTAACAATTCAAAAGAGTATTTTCCCAGCATATTACAGCGACTACCGATGAGTGTCGAAATAATGATAATCATGGCTATTATTATAGCTTCGTACTCCAACCGAACCGTGGGCGGCACAGTTTCAAATAAAGTTAATTTGCGGTTCAGGGGCATCGCCAATAGCTATTGCTTTTATATTTAAATTACTGTGTTATGTCAACGTAAAACACTGGCATTATGTCACAAGTGATTAGCTGGCCATTACTGTACGGAACGAGATACCGAAGTATGCAAAGCGTGATACGAATTATTACGAGTTACGACACAATGAGACTTGTTGGAATTACTATATAAAAGAATTTCAACCTTATTGCTGGGGTAATAGTGGCTGAAATTACGTAATTAAAGGCTTATCCTTTTTTTTAATAGTGGCGACAAAGAGTCGTAATTTTGCAATCGTGGCTAATTATAGGACAATTGAAAGTATTGAAACTTTACCTACTTGTCCGTCAAACTTAAGGCTCCACCAGACAGGTGCGACGCGATTCTGGTAGAACAATTTTCGTGAAGTGTTCTAGAAATGCATGTACAGTGAACAAAGCTATTTGGTAGGTATACAGGCAAAATTATTCATCCCTCCACTACACTGCCAATATTCATTTTTATTGTGTGCGTAATCACTTTTTAAGCATATGGCATAGGTAGGTAAATAAATTGACTACCCAGCATACTCACAACATTTTTTAAAGTAGTTTAAGTTAGCTGCCTGTATACCAAATAGCTTTGTTGACTGTACCTACTAGAGTTGTGTCGCGCCTGTCTGCGGGAGCCGTTATGTTGATTCATAGTTTCAGCATCACATGACACTATTGTCTACAGATTTATAGACGAGTTTGGACATGGTTGAATACATTTTAAAAGAATTATTCTGAATGTCATGTAACTAATGTGGCAATTGAACTCGGTACCGAATGTTGAGTTCGACAATGGAAACTAAATAACAATACGTCATTAAGTACTTACAAATTTCTGAAAAACATGTTAGGATAATTATTTCAGAAATGCAATAGGTATATCTGTCACTGCTCTAAGTGTAACTCAGTTTGGTTTGATGGAACAATCAACTCCAATTTCTCAAAATTTTCAGCTCTAATAGTTAAATTATTACCATTTCTCTCTCTTAATACCTAAGTCAGGGATTTATTTCTACCATACCTACTTAATATTGTTTGCTGGTAAAAAATATAAAATAAAGAAAAAACTCGCTCATTCGCCGAAGTCTACGTTTGAGTTCCACTTGACCTAATGTGTTTGCAGTTTTGGACTGTTTACAGAAACGAAGTATTTTATTAGCATTGCACATTTTGAGTTTGCTTTTTCTATTAAGCTTAAAAAACAATAAAAAATTACAAAGTCCACTCCAAATGGCTTTACCTGCTGTTTTTGTAATAATCATTTTGCTAACGTAGTTTGAATTCTAAGAAAATTTAGATTTAGGTATAGTTTGCAATCAATTAAGTTTTGTTTTGGATAAAAATCTCGTGAATGAAGAGCTATAAAGTAAGTAATTAATACAGATATCCAGGGGCCTAAGTCTACTAATTTATAAACGTCACAATGGTGTCATAATGGTTAGTTTTTGACAGTTTTTGTATGGCAAATCTGTCAAAAACTAACCATTATGACACCATTGTGACGTTTATAAATTAGTAGACTTAGGCCCCAGTAGGTACCTATTAGTCGATGAGTAAGTGATAGGTGGGTTCTTCATGTATTGTAAAGAATGGATTGCAATGACAGTGACAGTCTGGCCGTTGAGAGAATGCGTTCTTGACACCTGTGAGTTTCATACTAACGAGTATGTGTTTTGCGAATTTAATCCTTATTACTACTAGAAATTATCCAACTGACCGGTGTCAGGAACGCATTTTCTGAACGGCCGGACTGTAGTAATCCTACTTCCAAATTATCCGCTACATGAACTTAAATTCCACGCATATCATTTCCTGATTCGGTAATTTTGACGTATTTCGATGCAAGGGACAACAATTGCAATAACGCTGCAAAGGTCTTTCGAACATGCGATGGGACTACCAAGTATCCGTCTTGTATCTAAAACCTTGGATACCATTTCCATCTTTAGCGTACAGAAAATAATGTCGATTTTCGCATAGTATATATTTTAAGGCCATAAAAATAAACGGCCCATTGTATATAGCGAATGGGTACATAGACGAATACAACGTTCAACTCTGCGAATTTCGATATAATGATTCGATGATTCATAATATAGAAAACCGGTATCTTATACACTTTTTTCTGAGTGATTCTCATCTCGAAAGATGTCTTTGACATTCGAGTTAATTTATTTTTTGCAAAAAATCGTGATGCAATATATTCGGCAGGTTATAAGTAAATGCCATGCATGATGCTATAGATGGGTCATTTACTTCGAACAGTGATTGTGTCATTCTTTTATTTGAATATTTAGGTATCTACCTACGTAAATTCTTATCAACACGTATTTACGCGTAAGGCTCCCATTGTATGCGATTGCGTGTTGACTATGGTTCCCTTTTAAAATTTACGGGTATTTAACGTTTTGTAAACGAATATTTCTTTACAGAACTAATTATTTCTATCATCAGAAACACATCATCAAACATGACCCCTTTATGGAAGGGGTCATGTTTCATGATGTTTTTCGATCCAAGAAAAGTATTGTCCTAGTTTTTAAAACTATATCTACTTACTTATTTTTCTATAAAATGTGTTACCGATTTTTTTGTTTGAACACAACTGAAATTCAGCTTCAGTACCTACATAGGTATCGAGCCAGTTTTTCTATTATTATTTTTTATCCCCGCACGAAATCACGAGAGAGTAAGAACTTAATAATTTTCATATTTCAGTTATTTTAACTAAAGTGTTAACGGTCTCTTTTTATCAGTTACAATATGAAATCAAAATAGGTCAAGAGATAAGATCATAAGCTATCTTCCATAACAATCTAGAAATCGTACCAAAACATGCCTGAGTACCCAGCAGTAGCTATATGTAGGTTTATCAAAGGCTTATCATACAAGTTAGGTCAGTCAACAGGATGCTACGATCACATTATGCACTACGTAACTGCATATGCAAGAAGGTTAGGATCCAGCCAGTTTATTCTGTAAATCTACCGTGAAAGTCTTAGGTGAAGTGAGTCATAAATGAAGTAAGCTTGAAGTGAGTTGTCATTACCCAATGCTGATGATGGATTGACCCTATTATTGACAGCTGACTTTATCTAAGTTTTCATGGTGAGATTTTACAGAATAGGTACATCGGCTGTTCACACACTTAACTTAGTCATTTCAAAACACGTTATGTCCTAGTGAATAACAACAAGTGGCGAAATGTGGTTGTACTATACGTACACCTCTGCCCAACCTTTCGGGGAATACAGGCGTGATGTTTTATTTTGTTGTTATCTCGTAGTTAAGGCCGATGATTGTACCAAAGCACGGAAAATAAATAAGCTACAGTTTCAATTAATATTTCGAACAAACGAGAATGAGTTCTGTGGAGAATGCAAAGCCATGCATATGCATAGGTCGCAAACGTAAAACATAACAAAACGGAATCAGCTGTTTCGGGAAAATTATTTTTTCTGATTTCTAAAAATCTATGAATAATCTCCATTAGTCATAGTGCAGGAAGCATAAAATTATAAGAAAACGTAAATTACGTTACGTAAACTATAGTTCACTTTTGTAACAATGAATCATTTTCTGATTCTAAGTGTTCATAAAATCATAAACTGAAGAGATTCAGTTCGAAATAGATCAAAATTGTTTTCTTTTCTCAATGCAATGTCGATAGGAACCCATATGTAGAGTTTATCGGTAAGCGTTCCAATAATGTTCAATGCCGTCATTTTCATTGAATAAATGTACATATAACAAACACTTAAACGAAGCAAATTTGAGGTTATAATTAACGTGTTCATTTCACTTGTATAAATATTAAGGACTGGCATACTAGCAAGACCTCGTAATTCCCATGATGTGTACTTAAGAATTTTTAAGTTTTTTTAATGAAAACTTTAAAGTTTTCGTGAAAATTTTCTTTACTTTACAACGTCGACAAAGTTCTGTCATTTTGAGGAACCACCAACTCAATTAACACATTGAGGTATCATATATAGTGTTGTCTCACTTTGTCTCTGATGTGATATTCAAACATTTCCATGAATAGGTCCTTGTTTGTTTTTGCCAGGCAACAACAATCTGTACATTATTCTGTATTGTACATGAAACACAAATGTTTCAGAGACCTCGACAGAAGCCTTGAACAATTACACATATAATAAAAATAAATTATAAAACGTTTAAACACTCACCTTCATATATGGACCTATCATAAAGAATTTTTTGGTATATTGTTTCGCGAAAAACGATTCACGAAACCGGAAATGTCAAATTAAAAAAGTTTAGACCCACTAGAGTTTTTTAAACTAAAAGTTTCACAGCAAAATAATATCACAGGATTTTTGTACGCGATAACACAGACACTGTTAGCATGTGGTTCGTAAAGTCACAGATTACACGTGATCCAGGTAATAATTAAACCAAAAACTAAAATTCTATTTCTTTTTAGGCATTATTTCAAAAGCTACCAACAGCTGTTGAGGAACTTTGAATTCAGAACGTGCGCTTTTCAATTTGCGGCGGGAAAACTGTTCGCTTGCGCGCGACGCGAATGTCTACCGTGTGTTGTCTGAGCGGTGACTGGCTGAATGCCGCTAAACCCACTACACTTGTATATTCGCGGACGTTAAAAAATAAATACGACGAGGTGCGATGATGGAAGACTCGTGGAGTCGTGGCCCGTTTCATAGGAATTATCTAACTGGCGTTTCCAATACACGCTTCGGGCGAATTCAAATGGCGCCAAACGATTCCTTTCACGCTTTTCGATTCTTAAAAGCAGGGCAAAAAATTCTGGTCGAGTCCGTCCAACGCACCCAGCAGTTAGGTTGGAATTTAGATTAGTGTGTATACTTAGGAATTCTAACAAGTTGTGGCGCCAGTGTTTAGAAATCAGGGCATTATTGTCTCGAAGCATTATTTACGAACCTATAAGTTGCCATAGAAATTCTAGAATAACTTCACTACTATGGATTAGGAACTGGCCTGGGGGCCCCACTTCTGTTTGATTTACTAAAAAACAGACACTTCAAGAATATCTGCTTCTGGTTTTGAATCCAGACAATAATATTTAGATTTAGGACATATCAAAGGGGAAGTTATGTTTGCCAGCGTCAATATTTTCATCTCTACAGACGCTATTGGTAGTTCCTGTGTATTTTACAACCAAAATAGCTCGATAAAACCTATAATGAAGTTAATTTCGCTCACATTGTGCAGTGGACTAACCAAGTAGCTTTTAAAATGTAAGTAGAAAATAACTAAACGACTCTCCCTTAAGGTTACTCAAGTCAGTCACTCGTCCATACTAATGTCGTATGGAGTTTGCTCGACAGTTTGACAGTATACATTAAAAATTATATCTACCTGTCTCGTCATTATCTAGCTCTGAACGGAAACTTAAAAAACAAAATGGTATGACAGTTATTAGCGTCGAAACTTCCATATTTCAACACTAATTTTAACACATCTTTCGGCGTAAATAAAATAAAAGAGGATGAACGCGCTCGTTTTCGTTTTAAAACATCGACTATTTCACAAAATAAATAAATAATACAAAATAAATAAACTAAATAGCATAATGCATAGTAGCCACGCCCACCAACGATCTCGAGCCGTCGACTAGTGCAACCTTAAGAAGTCACGATACTTCCACCACACTCATAATTCCCAAAAGAGTTTAACACTGATTAAGGTTCTACGTGAGTTGTTAGCAACAAAAGCGTCAAGTATACATACAAATGCACGTTTTAGTGAGAATTTCGATTGAATTCGAACCAATAACCATCAGTCCTCCTTCAGTAAAACAATGTGAGAACGAGAAACAGTTCTGCGAAACTTAACTTACTTACTGTTAAGTATTCGATGACTCTACCTACTTAGTACAACCTTGTGGTAGATAATTACTTCTAGCGATAAACAATAAAATGGCTAATTTTAGCTGACATTCATTATTTTACTGCCTTTAGATATAACTATGTATATAAGTAATTAATAGGTTGACTGCGTTTGAAAGAGGCTTAATAATTTGTTATACATGCTTCTCCTGCCCTTATCTCAATTTATTTGGGGTCGGCGCAACATGACTTTTTCTTCCGAACTTCTTTTTACCCCTTTTCTTGCCAGTCCAGTTCCACTGTCCATCCATCGTTTCTTTGGTCTTCCCCTACTCTTATAGCCATCGACATTCATACTCAAACTTTCCTCATGACATTTTCCTCATTCCTCCGCATCACATGCCCATACCATGCCAACCGATTTCTGCACATCTTTTCAGTCACCGGTACCACTTTCAGATTTCCTCTGCAGGTTTGTTACTATCAGCTGTAAGCATATGCATTCTGTTATTGTTACTTCAAATCAAATTAAATCAAATCAAACGTTTTGGTACAGGTGAGACCTTGTATTCTGCCTGCAAGCAGGCGTGCAAATTTTTATAAGTTTACAATACATTCTTATTTTATTATTATTTTCAGTTATTTACGTTTCTTCTTATTTAAAGAGAGGTTGAGAACCCTTAGGGTCAGCGCACACCGAACTGCAAAATGGTCGCGTATGGTCTTGACGTGTATTTAATTTTGCAATCTATGGAATTGTCATATGATTCATTTTTCAGTAGTCTCAGAAAATGCAATGCTCTGCTCTGTTCTGCTCTTGGTGTGCGCTGACCATTACACAAGGGTCGGACGGGGACCAAAAGGTGTTATTATTATATTACTATTACCATGCATTAATTGGTCGCTGTAAAAAGAGGATCAAGCTAGACAGTAGAATCCAACGATAAGATGGATACGGTTACCTAGTCACATAAAACGAATTCTGAAATTCACAGGCTTTCTTCCAAAATAGGTAAACATGATGAGATATTGCACCAATACATATATTTTTGATATACTGTTTTTACTTTGAGACGCTTTGAAGGTTTTTTTTTAAGTTTATTTTAGTTTCGCATTTTAGTGCAGTACATAAACAATTAAAAAACTGAACAATGCACAGGTGTCTTTAATTTCTAGAGGTGATCCCTCGCTTCTTTGAAATGCTCCATTAGTCATGGGTTCATGTAATTGTAAATAAACAAAATCTCAAAGTTATTGGTGCACATGCAAAAAATAATAATTAAATTAATACAGATAACCAAGTCTGTAACTCTATCAGAGCTTCCGATAGAGTCCTTAGAACCTTTGGATAAGAATGTAAACGTTTATTTTTATTGGGGACTAACACAAAAGTGCCAGTACCAGTCACCGTGACCAGTCTTTAAGGGTGAAGCCAGACGAGCGTAATTTCTGCTGCCCGAACTAAATTAGCTCTGTGCGCTCGTCTGGCTGCACCCTAAGGGGTTTATTTATGAACGTTGCTTAAAGTTAAGTAACGATTAGCGACTGTTTAACCGTACGTTTGTGACGTTTGGACGTCACTTAACTTTAAGCAACGTTTATAAATAAACCCCTTAAATTCTCAGAACTCGAGCATAGTCTTTAGTCGCCACAAGAAACTAAGCATAAAATACCAATGACAAAATATTAAAACTGTATAAAAGTACTACTGTTTCTTGGAAACATATATTATAATATTGAGAACAATAGAAAAGCCATTGCTTTTCTATTGTTCTCAATATTATGGCACCTCGTAAAACTTACGTAAGTTTTGTAATTTACCTTAAGAGCCTATGCTACCTCAAATTGCTTAGCAAGATCCGCCGTTATATCGAAACTACTGCAGCATTAATTTTGAAATAAATATAATTATGTTAAACTTGAGGATTAATGTTAAGGACTATGTTACCTACCTAAACTTTTGCCGATTTGGAGCCGCCTCCGTCTCGCTCGCACTCAGTCCGCGTGTAGTATAGTGCGAGCGAGATAAAAACCTGAGGTTGTGTGGGCTCTTTATGTATTTATAATATTGCACAGAGGTGTCTTTTATTATCTCTCTAAATATAGGACGTTGATGACGTGTTTTAATTATGACCTGAGATTATCAAAATAGTTGGGTTTATCGTTATTATTGTGTTTCATTATTCAATTATTTAACCTTCATATCAGAATCACGCTATTCTGGGAGTAAACTATATCATGGTCCTGTGTATGCTTACTGCCACATGAGTAAACAAACAAATACCGCTCTATAATATATTGTATAAGTGTATACCTATCTGATTTTATGGCACAATAATGGTTTATTAACTACTAATAGTAATTATTGAGCACTACATAGTTATAACAATGCAAGAATAGATTTATCTCTTTTTGAGATGGTGCACATCAATTTCATCAAGATTTTCGCATAAAATGTGAAACCTACCGTTAGATTATCAAAAAGGCTTCCCACCATGGCCATTTAAATTAGGCTTTGCTAGAAAAACGCCTAATTTCAGGCAAACACATTGATTGAAATAACGGTGTGTGTGACGATAAACGCCAACCTTTAACCATATTTAAAACATGCGTAGGAGTATTAAATAAAAAAAACAAAAGTCATGTTATTCCATTTTTGCCGCGTAAATCATCAAAGTTTCAATAAAAAAAACCTGTTGCTACAAAATCAAACAACGTGCAAAGAACCGCGTGTTTTTGCTGACGCTACCATTGATTGCTGGACGAGGAAAAATAAACACAGCAACGGTTCTTCGGCAAACCTTTATTTGTTCCAAAGTTCAAACAAACCTCAAACTCAGCACTTTGCTTGATACTAACAATGTTAATGGCTTATTGTTTCTCCATAAATCCATGAATGCATCTCTATAATTAGGATCTTCACCATACCAAATTTCATGTGATTCCTTCCAAAAATAGGAAGGAGCATATTGTTTGGTTTAAAGATCAACAATAAACCGAGTTATATTTACTACTCTCGTGACGGGAGAATTAGGAAAATGGCAGCGTAGCAAAACAATGTTGAAGAATTCAAACATCTTGAAGCAAGGTCGATATTTTTGGGGATCATAAAGAAACATTTAGACAGACGGTTTATTCCGAATGTTTAAAAATAATACAAGTTTCCTGAAACTGTTCAGTCTCCGTACAAAACGGCAGGAAAGTGCAGACATCTATGGGCACCCCGTGCGTCCTATTAGGTACTAGAGCGACTCATGTTTCCCTAAACCCTATCTTTTTCCAGTAGATTGAAAAATGTTTTCACCATTTTCTTATTATCCGGTTTTCGCGAAAATTCGAATTATCAAATCTCCCTACGACAAATTATGTATCAATTAACGTAAAAATAATTAAACCTTTAATTTTTTACTTTTACGTTGTTATACCTATTACTGTTCAAAAGACAGCCCGTTGACAGACGGTCAAACGGACGGACGGACGCTTTTTGGGGTCCCTTTTTAGGGTCCCGTTGGCACCCTTTGGGTACGGAACATTAAGTAAGTAAGTAAGTAAGTAAGTAATCATTTATTTGCATTGATTGCAGGTACAGAAAATAAGATGTGACAATAATAAAAAATGGGTGATCCTTGTACAATCTACCTTAAATTAGGCATGCAACATTATTCTAAAATTAGGGAAATAATATTAAAAAGGTATAATAATATTAATGCTGCTGTGAGATCGCTGTGCCAGTAAATTCCAGTTCTCGTGAAACAGTGTTTATTCATGTTAGCGAACGAAATAGGGCACAACGTATTTCTAAAGTTATTGAAAGTGAAACAATGTGGAGAAACAAAGCATTGGAATGTTATATAAACAGGTATTTCTTTACTTCAGTGTTTTCTAGAAAAACTCATTCTTATTTTTAACCTGAAAGACTGAAATTCAGAATGCAAACTAGGTTGGCATCACTTTTATATACGAATGCTACCACAGCCTACTTTTACAAAACTTTTATTGGAAGAGAATAACACTTAACAGGGTAAAATTGTCTAAAACTACTATACT
This sequence comes from Eupsilia transversa, assembly GCA_914767815.1. NCBI lineage: Eukaryota > Metazoa > Arthropoda > Insecta > Lepidoptera > Noctuidae > Eupsilia > Eupsilia transversa. The sequence continues at coordinate 10,393,724 of OU611880.1, forward strand.
ACGGAAAATTCTGAAAGAAAACAGTGAATATCAAGGAGGCCGTTCAACCCAATAATTACCTTTAAATACGGTCAACAAAATTGATTGCGATGAAAATATAATTTTATAAACACCCACATACGCACCTGAGCGCGCCCCCTCTAATAATAAACAAACTGAATGACCAGTTTATCCTGACACATCATGGCGGCGCTGATTGCAAAGCAGGTCAACACTGTGTTAGCCCTCGTACCAACGCGCGATTTTTCAACGCGGCGTTTTTTATCGTGCCCTGGATTTTCAACGCAACGCTTAGCGTTGAGAGTTGAAAATTCAACAGTGTGTTTTTGACGCTCTGGGATTGGGATGCATTCTGTTTGATTCTCCATGCTCGGCACAGCACTGAGAGTTGAAAATCAACCACTATAAAAAATCGTCGGGCAACTTTAGTACACTTGAATTTAGTTCCTTAATCTACCACGTGTCAAGATAAACTGGACGTGTTTTACTAAATGACCCCCAGAGTCTTAAATCGGCCCAGTTTTAAACAAAACCATTCAAAGTGATGAAGTTATTTTTATCATCAGCTCATTGTTTCGATTCGAATTATTGTTGTTCTGTATGTGGTCATAAAAACATCATAACATTGTATTTCCTTGTGGAATTTTCTGTACGGAAGGCTAAAGCCACCATGTTGTTTTATTTTAAATAATCAACATGTGTTTCCTTCACTGCTTTATATCTCATGTTAGCCTATTGTTAGTATATAGGTACCTATTGTGATAAATAATCAATCGTCTCTGAAACAATTTAACTTTTGTTTCTGCTGTCTTTTGTGCCAAGATCCTTTAGAATTTCCAAAATGTATTTCAATAATGATTTTTCTTAATGGGCTTTACACAGCTGCACGCATAGCGTGACAACCAATACATAAAAACAATTGAAGCGGGTTTTCTACGGCTTTTGTCGACGGAAGAACAGACAAAATGACAGAATGTGATTTATCTGTCATTTTGTCTATTCTTCCGTCGACAAAACCCGTTTCTATTGTGGGCATGCTAAGCGTGCTGATGCTTATTAAATTCCCCGGTACACCTAGAAGCTGCCCAACCTGAACAACCCATAGTTTACACAAGATCTCAACATTCTCCTTTCTGTCTGTTTGGCGTTGCAGTGGTCTTAAATTAATTGTCTAAACCTATTTTTTATTCCTGTGTTGAAATTTGATGGTCTTCAGGAAATGGAATGGATAGGTACGCGCCGACTGGGAAAAACGGAGTGTAAGTAATGTCAGACTCCTACCGAGCATGAATATGAAGGTTGACTCTGGCTAAGAGGCAAAGCTCATACAATCATAAATCACGCATCTGTGTAAAATAGATACTTCTTCTTAGCGTGACGATGACAATCTAAGTTGAGTAGGTCCAGAATTTGTCTATCAGTTTGGTGCCTTTAGTACCGTTCTAGTTCCTGTAAATCCGTGCAGACAACCGGACACGCAGGACAGGATATTGATATAAAGTTCCTACTTGAAACCGTAAACGCCTAATCAATTATTCCTGCAATCACGCATGACAGGGATTCATTATTTTGGTTCAACCAACTCTTTTTATTTATAATCCAGCCAGCAGAAAAAAAAACCGGCCAAGTGCGAGTCGGACTCGCGCACCGAGGGTTCCGTAAAAACCTGTAGGTATATAAGTAAAAGTTCACCCATCACGACAATCGAGACATAGTTATGTTTAAAAAAAAAAATATTTTTATGATGTACCTAACTAAAAATTTACGGTTTTCGCAATTCCTTTGATCAGAAATGAAATAAGACGTTGCTTCGTACCAAATTTCAAGATTCTGAGTTCACGGGAGTACTCCTGTAGGTTTTGATTCCCTTGCGAGTTTCGAAAATTTGCGGCATAAACGGCTGTATCTTTTGATTGCGTTGGCTTGGAAGTTTGATTTTTTCACAGCTTCAAGGGACAGTAGACTTGAGCATTAGATATAAATTACAGCGTGATACTTCCACGCGTTCTTGAGAAAAAGGGTCGAACGGACCACAAAGTGATCCTATAAGGGTTCCGTTTTTTCGTTTCGAGGTACGGAACCCTAAATAAACATCAATAGCAGCTTTGTTCCGGTTTGAGGCGTTGAATAAATGATGTATTCCCCATAGGTGTGGAATGCCACAAGAGATAATTTACTTTATTTTACATTTTACTGACAAAGTCAACCTCAAAAAGATGTAGGTATACATCGACAAGAATTTTACAATCTGTGTTCCATAATACTCGCGGCTAAGTATCATGCCGCACGGGTCGATTTATCAGGTTAAGCCACGCTTGCAGGGTTGGTCCCTGGATGGGTGACCATCTTTATATAACCAGAATCCTCGTGCCTCGGAAGGCATGTTAAGCCGTTTGTGACGGCTGTCATTCGTGGATCTTTGAAAGTCATTACGGGTCGTCAGAAGCCCGAAAGTCTAACAACCCGTCTTACAAGGAAGGTCGTCAAGGACTATCGTATTACCCAGTTAAGGACTGTGTTGTTCGGCAGTGTAGATCGGCAGTCCCTCCTTGTAAAATACTGGTATTCAGCTGCATCCGGTTAGACTGGAAGCCGACCCCAACATAATTGGGAAAAGGAGATTGATTGTTACATAATACTGTATCAACGTGTAGCTCTAATATGTTTTGTTCCTACTCAATTATAAAATATTGTGGAACAAACGATTGTATATGACAATTAAACGAATTGTAGATTTATACATATTTTTGAAGCTGACTGTACCTATCTGGGATTTACAACGCATCTTAGATAACTCTGGGTATTGCAGATTTTCATAGGGACGATTATCACACATTATTTGAGTAATTTATTTTGAGCTGAAACGTTGCATAGAGATTCTATACCTAATGTAATCTTCACCCCTTTTGGATACAGATCCGTTACACGTTGTATCCTACTACTTCTGTGATTTTTTCCGCATATCCAGAACTTACCATTTAGCTGACAGGGGGGGACACTTGACTCTAACGAAAAGCATTATATTTCGCAAGCGGATCCTTCAATCCAAAAATGGTTTTAAGGCTCGTTCACACCGGCGCGACTTGTCGCGCGACGCGACTTTAACAATACAATTTCTAATAAAACTTCACGATTGAACAATTGCCGGTGTCGCGTCGCGCGACAAGTCGCGCCGGTGTGAACGAGCCTTTAAGAAACTTACCATTTTTTTTTAACGACCTTTCCAAAGTTACCGCACACCACGGGATAGAAGAAAAAAGGAAAAACATCCTCACTTTACGTGCAGGGGAGGTGTACCTAAAAAATGTTTTTTCATATATTTTTTTTACACCACTTTGTCGGCGTAATTAATAATATGTATACCTACTCATGCCAAATTACAGCTTTCTAGTACTAACAGTCTCTGAGCTAAGCCGGTGACATACAGACAGACAGACGGGCATGACGAAACTATAAGAGTTCCTTGTTGCTACGGAACCCTAAAAAACTAATAAAAGTAATCAAAAAAGGTACTTTCCCGTACCGGGAATCGAACCCGAGCCTCCTGGGTGAAAGCCAGGTATCCTAGCCACTAGACCATACGGGATGTGAGGGACAAGACGAAATACTAGTTTAAAACTAAATTCCAATTAGTAATTTAAAAAAAAGTATAAATAGGTATAATTATTAATTTTATTTACGTTATTTGTATTTATAGGTTTCCTAATAATTTGTTTAATTCTGAATGTAAAGTACATTTAATTGAAATTACTGACAGCTGTTAGAATTATCAAGTACTAACCTACCAGACAACCGAGGCACTTGGTTAATAGTAACTCTACTGCCCACTAGAGGGCAGTGCACCTAACTCAATATTTAACCGAAAGGTGGCAGCACTACAAGCAAAAATGGCCAAGGATTTAATCTGAGCATATTTCCTATTCCTACTACCATATATCCATTACCTAGCTATCGATAAACTTATATTAAACGTTTGAAAATAGAAACCAAATAAAACAACAAAAAATAACATACTTTTAAACCCTACTTTTGATCTACCAGCAATCAAATATTTTGATTCTCATAACCATAGTTCTATTCAAATAAATATTTTATTTGTTTGTGTTCTGAATATTCAGCTAATAAAATAACAAGTGACGATCTAAGCAAGACCACAAACCAAACCTACAATATGGAATCAATATTTACTTATCAATATTTTTCTGCATACAAATATTTTACAATGATCTCTTAGCTATGTCTCTTAGCATTAGTCAACTCCTGCACCGCATATACGGAAGAACCTTAAGTCACAGAGATGTCAGAAGCTCTTTGAATTTAGAATATCACACATGTGTCATCAGGTTAGTCATTATTGATGACTGTTTAATAAGCATTCCGCGTAGGTATAACCTAGATGTAAAGAAATAATGTTTACTGCTGTTTACAGTTATCTCCTGTAAAACACGACTTCTATAGGAACTTACCCTACCCATTGTATTCAAAGCCTTCTTGGTTCTTACTTCTTCTGCTTTTGTTAGTATTAGCTATGCGTAATTGACTCATGCTATGGTCAGAAGAGCATCAAACAGAAAATAGGTCAACCAAATCTTCCCTAACTTTGCGATTCCTAGTCCACCTAATGGTAAATGGTTACAAACGCCTATCCACAATACATGAGACGTCGCATGTGCTGGGCATCCTGATGCTAAGCCTTGTTAAAATGTTGTATGTGCTTCTAAAAACACCGGCATCGGCACGGCCGTCACCCTAACCCCGACATGGCACTCAACCGAGACATGGCAAAGCTGGTTGGTGGCAACAAAGTAGGACACCTACTAGGAAACTTTATCAAAGGTCCAAAACAGTTCTAATTAAAATAAATCCATAATTAAAATAAAATCTCAATGACACATTGCAATATTCCACATGATTTTGCTCATATTTAGGTACGTTCAAAGTTGCGTAGCAGTTACCTACCTATGTGTCTCTAATCATGATTCATACATTGACACCTCCTACAAGCTAGACTTTGATCACAGTTAGTATAATCCTACATGCATTATAATTATCATACAATGCTTTTAGAATATCTGATAATAAAGTCATCAGAATAATCAACAAATAGAAATCATCGTTTGCAAATTGTTATCATATCTGTTCGTATTATGTTCCTATCAAGGTTAGTAAATATTATTTGTTTTTTATAAGCACTAGTCTAGGTACTGATTCATTCATTGATATCGCTATTCCGTCCAGAGGGATAGAGATAGTGTACCACCAGTCCACCACCTGTTGGGTGAAAAAAAATACATTCCTCCTTCTCAATACCTTTTATACTTCTTTTTCATATTAACACAAGCAGTCTTACAAATCCTAATGTAATATGGCGTCTTAGTTTTTAATGCCTTCCTTGATCCTAACTTCCTTCCGTTAACTCTCTCTGTCTTCCACACACAGTTTCTCTTTCTAACATTAACGTTGCGATTCCGACAAATATAAGTCCTATTTTATCTAGCGAGTATCCATTATGGCTCCACAACGGCAAAATGTATAGTCTAGTCTGAAGTCTAAAGGGCTTATATTTTATTATTATTTCCTCATTGAAGCATCATCACGTTTTACGTTCACAATTATTGTCATAAATAGGTACCTAGACCATGACTACTGCAGAGTGTACTATTAACATACTAGAAATATGATAATATGTAACGAGGATTCACTCAAATGACTCAATCCCAGCCTCTGAAAAGTATAATTTATTGCAATAATGTGAATATTGATTGTTACCATGACTCAGGAAGCGCCCTTGTTCTTGATTGACTCATTTAATAAGCTTGTTAATATAATCGTTAAGAACTGTGCTCTTTGGATTGACGGAACCACTTCGTGACATTTACATGTCACGAAATAGTTCCGTCAATCCATCTTTCAAAATACAGTAGGTATTTTTTAAGAGAGTTTACCTAATGATTAGACTAAGTTGAAAACCTCGCGTGTTTCCCTGAAAAACGATTAGATATCGATCACAAATAAATAAATAATCGAAATTAACAAAAAGCCACTCTCCATGATAATATCACACACAACACAGACAACACAACAACACAATGGATAACACAGACTATTAATAATTATTATAATGTAACTTGACAATAACATGAAATTTAATGTGTCAAAGGATAATTGAAAAACACAAGATTCTGAGGTAAGAAAAGAAAATATGTATAGGGATAATAACATGAGGATATTATTCCAAATGTTATGTATGTACCCTTTAGCATATACATAGATAGACTAGGTTAGGCTACATATACAACGTTTCGAAAGTTAGGTACATTATTCTTTTTATTTCAGACAGCCAGACAGATGGATGGACAGACAGTGATAAGGGTTCCTTGTTTAACTACAGAACCCTAAAAACAATTCGGTTACCGCCCACGGGATTTAAATTTAAATTAGAGCAGTCGATACTGCTTCAAACGAATCTCGCCATTCGGGTTCCCCTCCCCGGCCAGTACGAATTGTATGGATGAAATACAATTAAAAAGTAATAATAGCTATACAAGTGTGGAGCACGTATTGCGCCGAAAAAGGGGAGACACGTAATCCTCGGGACACGAAATGTGCGTGTCCGTTACAATGTTCGACCCGGAAACCCTTTAGTATTGATGTTTTGATTAATTTCGAAGTAATACTGAAGATATCTAATTATTTTGATATAGTTAATATTGTATTATGAAGAGGTAATAGGTACTATGGTTTATTAAGTTTGGAAGTAGAAGTACTGAAATAATTACAAAAAATCTTTCTCTGATAGAAGGCTACGCTATTGCCGAGTTTCATGAAGTTTTATGTTGAAATACGCGTTAATTTTACGAAGCAGAGGTAAATTTATAATTTGAAAGAATACGGAAACAGACAATATGCTGTTTGTGTAGAGGTTATTATTAAAACTGCAGATCATATAATTATACTTTAATAATGTCTCTCAACTAATAATACTCTTTAAAATCACTGAGCACATATACGAAAGAAAGAACAGAGCTAAAGCAATAGCCATAGTCGCGGAAGAACGAAACAATAGGGTCTTAGTCTTTAGTTATTGTTCTGAGGTCTTAGTTAGCCAATACCACAGATACTGTTTACAAACACAGATTTGAGTTGGTAAGCAAAAACAAAAACAAACAGTTCAGTGATCCTTTAATATCTGTAAATATGTTTCGCTCTTTTTCTTACCGGTCTTTATTATTCAAGAAAATTCCGCGTAACCCAAAGCGTAGCACTGTCTGCTACGCCGTCGCCTGATTGCATCCGTAGATAGGACTGGCCTATTAATCTCTAACAGGAATTAATTGGCGATATTAGTATTAGATACCTACAACAATATAATCAATTAAATAATAATTAGGTACTTTAAAATATTTGAATCAGACTCCCGTAGCAAGACGTATCACGTCTTGCTATGGTGGCTGCCACCTATTACTTGCATACGTGGATAGAGGAACTTCCCATAGAGAAACTAACCGGAACATTGGCAGGTAAGCAGATATGTTACACAACATTTTATCAAAAATCTCCAAAGCGTAGCAATCTGCTACGCTGCCGCCCAAGTATCGTATAGTAGGTAGCTAGACCTGAAAATCTTTAAACGAAGATCAAGGAACAATTTACCATGATGGACTTCCAATGGTAACTAAACAATTACATTGAAATATCAAAATAACTATAACGCGTAGATTCCCGTTTGCATAGCACTATCTGACGCTGCCGCGGCCACCCGTAACTTGTAACGTCGATAACACCATACTTTAACAGGAACATTTTGTATTATTAAAAGTCGGTAAGCGAATCTCCAACAGGTAACCAATGGTAAGCAAATAATCACATTGAAATACAGAGACAGACTCAAACAAATAGTTATTCTGCTTCACTAAATAATAAGGTCAGCCCCTTGTAAATCCCTTGCGGTTTCAACAGTTAACTCTATTATCTATCCGTTATTTGAGTGACAGGTTAAGTAAATCGAATTTCTTGTTGATTACCTTTGATCACAAAAATTGAGGTATTTTCTGGTAGCGATATTAAATAACCGGAATCAGCTTAGTTTAGACATGGGGATAGCCAGGACTATCTTATCAACCATAGGGATACTGGCATCCTAAAACTACAGAGAGTAGTGAATATGCAGCTTCAACATACAGTGTGAGTCTTCATAATGTGCACATATCGAAATGGGGGAATCTATGCTTAATTTTATCGACGGAAAAAATAAAAAATAAAATCTAAATACTTTTTTTTTTCCATCCATTCCATTTCCGTCTTATTGATTTTTTTTTACGATGATTCTAAAAATTGATTAAAAAAACAGATTTTTGGACGAAATACCTGTTTATTTTCAATTGAGGGTTTTTTGGGTTTAATTGGTAGGGGTTTTTCCCACAATTTTCATTTTATAAGAACACTTAATTACTACCAATCATTATGGAGTTGAGTTTGTTTCATCGCGATAGATCATTTAAAAGTTACACCGTTTTTTTACATTGGGGTAAAAAATACAAAATAAATAAAAAAATAAAAATAGATTTTTTTTAATATTTTTTCCGTTTGTCAAATTAAGCATAGAATCCCTCATTTCGATATGTGCACATTATGAAGACTCACACTGTATAAATGATTTTTTCGCTTATTGGAGATTCGCACGAATTTACTCGTCCGAAACGACCGAATTTGTCGTCTTGAGGCGATTCGCACGAAATTAATTTATTTGTATGAGAAACGATTTCTGGAGTTGTCGATTCGCCTATAAATAAATCAACTTCGTGCGAATCGCCTCAAGACGACAAAGTTCTAAAGAACTTTGCCCCAGCTTGTAAACTATCTTCTAAAATTCAAAAACAATTATTTTGCATCACAAAAAAACAAACAGGTTTGTGTTCGTTAGTGAAAATGATTATAAAGGAAATAATTCGTAACATAACGAGGAAGATAATGATAATAAAGGAGATAGTCGGTACCTAAATAACGAGGTAGGTACTCAGGTACTTAATTAATTTAAAGGCTCGTTCACACCGGCGCGACTTGTCGCGCGACGCGACTTTAACAATACAATTTCTAATAAAACTTCACGATTGAACAATTGCCGGTGTCGCGTCGCGCCGGTGTGAACGAGCCTTTATACGTACTGAGTACCTACTCTCTTATCTCTTCTTTTTGCGTCCATAACAGTATTGAAGTTTGAGTTACGTAAGTAGTGTTATAAAAAATCGAGTTGATAATATACTTACTACCAACTCCTGTTAGCTAATCAGCATCACATGTTTTTATTAATCTTATTGTTTTAATTATATACCGTATCTATACGTAATGTATATTTGTAAGCATTTCAATGTCGCAACATTGAATCTTAATACACTGTCTTTATTTACATTGTCAATTTCACTTTGTATTAGAAAAACAACCAATTAAGGTATTAGAGTCAAATTCAAGGCCGAGCTTCAGTAATCAGGCTCCGTGCACGAAAAAAACCCTCTTTTGTCAATGATGTAGGTATCTAATTGAGAAAGCTTCAAATATACATTAAGTCTGTGTGACTATAAAAGTACAGTTTTCATGGTACTAAACATAGAAATATATCTATGGTACTAAACCATTCGTGTCAGTCATAGCACCTGTTATTAGTTGCATCAGTTTTGCGCTCTCGAAAATATGGTTTATTTCGCATATGAAGACTGAAGAGCATGTATTCCCCGAAGGGTTAGTAAGAGCCTAGTAAATACACTCACATTTCGCACGTTATGTTTAATTCCCATGTACAAGGGGGCGAGCCTATTGCTATCAATCGGGCACAAACTAGACTCCGGGCTACTACTGAGAAATTCCATATGGAAAACCCAATAACACTTTGCCCGACCCAGGAATCAAACCCGGGATTTCATACTCAGCAGTAGCACTTGCGACCACTAGACCAACGACGCATAATCATAGATTTTGATTATATCTCAAGGATAGCTAAAGACTAATGTGTGATTTTAAAATTCTTGATATGGTTTGCTAAATAATAGGAAAAAATATATTCCTGACTAGGTTTCATAAAAAAAATAGTTTTTTTCAACATTATTTTTCTGCTATATTTTGTATCGAAGCTGAAAAAACTGGTTCAGCCACATGCAAGTAGACCATAATAATAATTCTTGTAATAAAATTATCAAAAGTCAGTCTCGCGTCATTTTTAAGAAAACTTGCTGCTAATATTAGTGATTTTCCATGAATACTTCATTTATTTGAAAAATCCCATTCAGCCACATGCAAAACAACTTTTCAAATCAAAAATAATTCTTTTTCCCTTTCTCAGAAAAAAATAACAATATTGATCATAATTAGTCGATATCTTGCTCGGCTCCTTAAGTTATATAGGTACTATTATTTCCATTACAGAATCGATTTCATATTTTACAAGTGTAACGAACTCTGCTTACACACACTTGTACTTAAAACTTCCGACTGAATCGATTATCTGAACCGTTAACAACACATCTAACAGACGGCGGACCCCTCCGTCTAGCCGGGGGCGAGATTTGTGACCTTGGCGCACCCCAAGCCATATCTACATTTATATCGCGACGTGTTGTAAGCTAAAAAAAATAAAATCGTGTGTTTATGTTTGCGTCCATCGTCTTAATAAACTTTGTTTGAAGATAAATCGCATAGGGTCTGATTGGTATGTTAGGGTGACGTCCGCGGTGTGGTCACGCGCGAGGCTCAGCTCTGCACAGAAGTGTCGGCGGCAGAGTGGGTCCGCCGTCAGTCTCTCCGGCCGCGTCGTCCGCGCCACACGTACCGCCGCGCACCCACCGACGATGTTAGCGCTGCTGCTCTTCGCCGCCGTCGCCAACGCGGCCGCGCAAAACGACACCTACCCGCGACCACCCGCGCCAAGACGCGAACAGTTTCGAGTCATATACGAATGGAACGCTATAGATTTCGAATGGATATCCCCGGAAGACCGCGAGGCCTCCCTCAATACAAGCCGATACATCCCGCAAAACGTTCTAATCTCTGGCATAAACTTCTACCAAGACGATTTGTTCCTGACAATGCCGAGGATGCTGGACGGCGTGCCGGCCACGCTGGCGACCATACCAGTGACACCAACGGACACGGCGCCCAAGCTACGCCCATTTCCTAGCTGGAGCCAAAACGCTGTTGGAGATTGCAACGCTTTGCAATTTGTTCAAAACATAGAAATTGATAAAAATGGTATTATGTGGATCCTGGACAACGGCCGCGTCGGCACTCTCACCCAGAACCCGGACCCCAAGTGCCCTCCATCTCTCGTGCTCATCGACCTCAAGAGTGGCAATAATGAAATGGAACGTATTCCGTTCCCATCGGACTCAGTGAATCCTAACACTACTTATTTGAATGATCTTGTGGTGGACAATAGGGATGGTGATTACGCGTACATAACAGACAATAGTGCTGTTGATCCAGGCATTATAGTTTTCCGCCGCCGTGACAAAAAATCGTGGAAAATTCGAGACACTCAATCAATGTCTTCAGTCGCCGAAGCCACATTTTTCCGTATCAATGGCACCACGGTCAACCTTCCTGTTAACATTGATGGCATCGCCCTCGGACCCCAGTACCGAAACGAAGACGGCAAAATTGACAGAAAAGTGTACTACTGCCCGTTGTCCAGTTATCACCTGTACGCCTTAAACGCATCAGTGCTACAAAACGAATCGCTCGCGCAGGAAGGTAATGGTGCGCTGCGTCCCTACGTCGTCGATCTCGGGAACAAAGCCTCGCAGACAGACGGCATGAAGATGGATTCAACTGGGGTTCTTTTCTACGGTTTAATCGGAAATTCGACAATTGCGGAATGGAATACCACCGTCGACTTCCGCGTTGGCCAACGTACCATCGCTCGCGATCCCAACTACATTCAGTGGGTAGATCGATTCACATTCGATAGCAAGGGAAACGTGTACGTGGTCGTAAACAGGCTGTACAACTTCGTGAAAAATCAGGTGTCCCTGAGTGAAGTTAACTACAGGATTTTGAAGTCGCATACTGGTTCGAAGAGTTACGTGTTCAGCGAGGACCTGGTGGAGCCGACGCTGGTGCCGCAGAGTGGGGCGGCGGCGGCGCCCGCGCTCGCCTACTCGCTGGCGTTGCTGGCGCTGGCGCACCTGCTCGCCTAGTCCTCGCGACGGTTCGGTCGCGGTCCGCAGTCGACCGTGACCTCCAATACAAGTGCTTGTCATTTTGCGACGCTCGGACTGATGCGTAACATTACCAAAAATATTTAAAGTTACCTTGACCTCGTGGTCCAACCAGTGATATACGCATGTAAAAATGCTTTGTATAATAATTATATTCTAGAATAGTTTATACATAGGTATAGAATACCATAGAACGATCAACAGTGACCTTTCTAGGAGGGGTCGTGCCGAAGACGAGTCATGTCGGTTCCATACGAAAGGTCGGGGACGAGTTGCCAAACGCCGTGGCTCGGCTCAACAATAAACATTCCAACTATTTCTATAAGGTGCATCTCAGCACAATATTTATTTATAACATTGTACTACTTTATGAGTATAAATACGAGACCAGTAATGTGCAAACGATTAATATCTCAATATCTCTGAGATTGGCACGTATAGTGTTCGGTAGATCTAGTTAAGATCTTTTTAAGGTAATCTGTGTAATATACATTATTGTAACTAATATGTACGAATGTTTGTTGCGTGAACGCGGCTGTGTGTGACTATGAATAAACGTGTTTATCATATTATGTTGTTTGTACTTTTTATTTGCATGCGAATACTGATCGTGCTCAAAGCGTTAAACTGCTAACTTGATGTCACTGAGGAATCTTGTTAATGTTGGCGAGGCCGCCTTGAAAACAAGGAGCTCAACCTTACGAATAGTATAAAAATATATACCTATATATATTCAATCAATTAAGGTGAATGACATTCTTGCATTTATGTAGGCAGGTAATCAGCTTATCAATTTTAACCACTTGTTGCTCAACATTCACGATTTGCTTGCTGAATACTTTCGAACAAGTGTTATAGATGTCTAAAAATGTTGTAAAAAACTAATTTTTAACCGTCTTCAAAAACAGTTGGAGGTTCTCAATTCGGCTGTCTTTTTTTTACATAGCTAAGGATTCAACAATCTGTTACACAGAATAATTGCCAAACATTGCAGAAAAAAATACAAAATGAACAACAATCACGCAATGTCTGTACATTGCGAGGTTATTTATTCCATTATCTAGTTGGGTAAAGTAAAAAATTGTGTTGTAACTATCCTGCTGCAGTTTCAAACATACATTTTTATATTCACTATTTAATCTGTGGATCTAATAGGTAACTTTCGTAAAAACGGCAAAGAGGAGGAACTCCGTTCAAATCGAAAACCTAATATTGTGGAAATTTTAATCTATTTAAGGCTCTCACAGACAGGCGCGAAGCGACACCGGTAGAACAATTTCCGTGAAGTTTTCATAGAAATTGTTCCCCAATATTGGCGTCGCAGCTGTCTGCGGGAGCTTTTTATTAAAGGCACGAAATAATATCGTAAATGAAATAAGTACTGAGGTCTTCAGATAAACTCTCAATACCTTTTCGACAAAGTTCTTCCTTAATATCAAGATATCGGATATACAGGATTATTAGTTACATTTCGGCAATCTATTAAGGGGATGTAGGAGAAGTCATTTACAACCAAATGACCCCTTTTGACTCCTATGCTAACAACTTTCGAGTCATTTGACAATTTATATTTTTATTTCATACATTTTAAAATATAAAATGTCAAATTACTCGAAAATGGTAGCCATTGGCATAGGGGTCATGTCACCATTTGGTTGCAAATGACCTCTCCTACATCCCCTTAACGGATTGCCGACATGTACCTAACTAATAATCCTGTATAAATATGTAAAAACTAAAGAATCTTGGCGTAGGCTACCGACGTAAAACGTCGCAACAAGTCACAGTAGACTTTATAACGATACAGTAAAGGGACACATTGTTAAGAGATCGATTCTCAAGGTATTTGCTTTGCATACAAAGCTCGCAACATATAGAGCATGTGCTGCAGACTCCTCTAATTTATTGCCTGAACGTGTTAAGTTTACAAAATAAAGTTTTGTATCATGCCTTATAAACATTGTTTAACACATATACATCCTTTGTTAACAACAATGTTTGGTATACTTTCGTACCTATCTATACTTCTATACTAATATAATAAAGAGGTTTTGTTTGTTTGTAAGTTTGTATGTAGGGGGTCTGGAACTAACAGTCGGATTTGAAAAAATCTTTTTGCGTTGCATAGCCCAATTCTTGCGCAAAGTTATAGGCTATGCAACATCACTCTACGACCCTTAGGAGCCGAGCAAAAACATAAAAGTCAGAAAGAACGCTAAGCGAAAACGAATTAATAGCGCTGGCGAGCGATGAGATGCGACGCGGACGGCCGGGGCCGAAATTTAACATGAAATTAACACAAACCAAAGTGATTGTGTCCACAATTAAAAAAAAACATCCAATAATAACAATGTAGGCTAATAATTTTTTTTTAAAAAACCAGCAAACAAACAAGACAATTTATTTCGTAACAGATTAAGTACTGAAGGTATGATGTTTCTGGAACATCCGTTAAATCTGCCCAACCTTCTAAAAATATACCTCAATGGCCTCTAAACACACGGCCATATTTTTCCATCTCCACAACACAACATATTCATATTATTATACTAATATTTAAATACCATGAGTAATGAGTATGATCAATAAATACTCGAGGTGTGACTTCGCAAGCCGGGCTCCAAGATCAATGGAAAAATTTACTGTCCGCCGATGGGTATAAAATATGACCGTTATCGGAAAATTTATGTACCTTTAATTATGGACATACCTGCATATATACCTAAGTATCTAAGTCCATTGTAGATGAGTACTACAAACCATTAATTAACTAAACACTTGGTGTCAGTTTTCCATATCGTCATTATGTTTACTAGAATAATTATGATAAATTAGTTATGAATTTTATTTATGTATCGTGAGTTACAAAAATTGGTAATAAATGGGTAATCACAATCAAAACCGACCCAATAAATGGGCAATCATGATATAAGAAATCCTTAACAAGCGATAATATTTTATTTATTTCTGTTTTTGCAATCTTTTTATTTAGGTATTTAATCAGCCCTCAGAATCTTAAATTTTTCATGAATTAAGGCTACAAAAGGTACCTAATTAATGGAAATTTTAAACTTCAATTGAAAAAAATACACAGTTTCTATGCAAGTTTATTGAACGTGTTCGTAAAGACAGATTGAATGGCTTCAAAATACTTAGTTACAAGAGTCATTCGTGAAACAAACAAACATTCAACATTGTGTTATCTGTTATTAAACGTTCAACAATAACAAATGGATTAATGCATTCATGTTGCAATGCAAAAGACTACCTACTTATGGAATAAACGTTGAAAATGCCAAATTCGGTTCAACTGCTTCCAAAAAATACACATAACACAAGTAATTATTTGTTTTAGACAATAACAAGCAAATCAGATTTTAACCATAATTAAAAAAATCCTAAGGAATTTATAAAATTCTTGCATACCTACTTACAAAGTAAAACCTGAAGTGAAGAACATGCCATTTTACTAAGCCTAATTATTCATATTCAAAATATTACAAAATAACATTGATGTCCGAACTGGACCTTTGGCCTGAAAGTCGTGAATAACATTAACAATAACACACAAGCATTAAAAACAAAAGATAGTCACAATAATGAAGTCGTGATTGTAAACGAAATAAACTCTTTTGCAAAAAAAACGGGCACTTTAGATTTTTTTCTCTACTTCAATGAAGAAGAACAAGAAATAGGTTTTGTTAATTTGACGATGTATTGGCATGTTTTTTGAAGCATCCTGGCATGATTCTTTACGTTCCAAATTTAAAATTTGAAATTATTAAAAGAAAAATAATGATTATTGTGAATTATTCTAAAATTGCTTTACTAATGGCGCAAATTGCTGAAACGATTTTTAACTGATTACGATATTTTAAAACTTTTTGGATATTTTCTGCAAATTAAACAATTTAATCTTTCTTTTTACATTAAATACCACTTTTTGATATGAGTGATAAAGCGATAAGGGCCGGTAAAATTATAGCCCTACTTGAAGAAGGTTGTTCGCAAACTTACGTGTCTCAGCGGCTAAATGTGAGTCGTTCAACTGTCCAGAGGACTTGGCAACGGTATCAAGAGACTGGTTCGGTCAAAAGAAGACCCGGTTCGGGAAGAAAACGATGCACAGAACCAAGAGAACCGCTTTTTGGTGAGTCAGGCGTTGCGTAATCGTAAGGCGTCAAGTGTGGACCTGAAGAAGAGCCTTGAAGAAGTAAGAGGAGTAGAAGTTAGCTTGTGGACGGTCAGGAGGAGGCTTTTGGCTGCCAATATCAAGAGTTACCGCCCAGCTCGGGGCCCTAAATTACTCCGTGAGCACCGTGTTTCTCGACTTCAGTTTGCTCGGAACTGTGCTTCATGGATTCTGGAGGACTGGAATAAAGTATTGTTTTCTGATGAAGCTAGAATCTCTTTGTGTGGAGAGGACCGACACCGGCGAGTGCTGCGAAGACCACGGGAACGCTATGCGGAAGTGTGTTTCGAAGAAATCACTCCTTATGGCGGAGGCTCCGTTATGTTTCTGGCAGCAATTAATTTGACGGAGCGTACGGAGTTAGTTTTCATAGAAAATGGAACATTAAATGCACACCGGTACATAATGGAAGTCCTAATTCCATATGCACAACCCACATTGACTGCACTTGGGGAAGATTCCATTTTTATGGACGATAATGCTCGCCCGCACCGTTCTGGCGACGTGGAAGCGTACATGCAAGAAGTTGGGATCCGTCGTTTAGATTGGCCAGCTCGAAGTCCTGACCTCAATCCAATTGAGCATGTGTGGGATGTTCTACAGAGACGGGTAAGATCAGTGCAACCTGCTCCACAAAACATCAGGGAGCTAAAAAGAGTCATTGCAGAAGAGTGGGAACGTATTCCTCAAAACGTTATTAAAAACATCGTGGAAAGCATGCCCAGAAGGATTCAAGCTGTGATTTTGGAAAGAGGAGGTCACACTCGTTATTAGGTTTTTACATTTGTAACTTTATTTAATTAAAAAAAGTAAAGAAAAACTTGTCTTTATTGCCGACCAATTCTTATTGTTTGGGCGTGTACATCGATTTTAAAGAATCCATCGTTTTTTTTTCTTTTAATTGCTCGAATTCACTTCACGCGCATTAATTTACACGATTATAAGTATACAGACTACGTCAAAAAAATAAATTTCATTTAATTAACTAAAATCGACCTTAGAACATAAATTTCCTTAGGTGCCCGTTTTTTTTGCAAAAGAGTGTAATTGATATGGATAACGTAAGACATAATATGATGCGACTATGCGACCTCTACTGCAGGAAAAGGTCAACTTAATACTGTTTAAGTTTTCATTTTAGTGATGCAAAATTATCTCATCGGCTCGAATAACGTACGCGCGTTTTATTTTCCATATTCATTAGCTCGAATAATGTACCTACTCGCGTTTGATTTTACATATTCATTAAGGCTGGATCATAAAACTACGCATTTAAGCATAATTTATGCGATGTGATTTTCCTAGTGCCACATTGTGCATTAAGAAAACATAAAGATTTATTATAGATTCATCAGGAGTTCTAAATAGCTCCTTTGTCTTTTGTAATAATGACGTTCTTAACTTTTTAATCTATGACAATGTTCAATTCCAAGTTCTTAATTCAATTGAAGAATGTGAAAGAACACTGCGTCAAACTTTGTGACAGGTCTGAATACTTTCTAAAGGCAGTGTATTATGCAAATAATAATAAAAGGTATGAAGTGTTGTGCTGTGCGTGCATGTGGGCTGTTAGCGTGTTATTGAACGATGACTATCGATAATTACTGTCAACCTTGCACCGAGATCGACGTGACGTCGTGTCAACTGTTTAAACTAGTTTCGATTCGATCCGGAACCGACACTGGCTGATTTTCACCAATCATTTTTTGTACACTTTGCTTAGAGGATCAATATAGAAAGTACTTGTCTGCTATCAATGAAAGTTCGATAACTAATTCGAAGAACTGTTTCTAGATCGATTGAATAATTAATTCTTTCTTTTAATTATTACCCAACTACAAATAGAGGGGTAATGATTTCACCGAACTCGATTGCATGTCCACATGAGTTGAATAATCTACGGCATGAGCGATTGAATTGTCGATGTAAATTCGAAATCGATAATGAAGTAGTTTATTTCCGCGTAAAGTAGGACTAGTAAGTCATATTTAGAGCAACCGTTATATTAACTATGAGCAAGTTAGTGTATTATAACCGTGATCGATTCATGCATGAATATTGCATACTAGTTAGTTCGCAGATCGGTAACCCCATAGACGAAAATGTCGGGTGTTCGAACGTATTTTATTTTAAAACTCCCCTTTCTCACTCTACTTTCAACCACAATCTATGGAAAAATTAAAAAGAAACTAGTTTTTTTGTGTGCAAAAACAATGTTTTCAGTTTTGCAAACGAGTTTCAGAATAGTAGGAATTTTTAATATCGTCCATTTTCAGTACCATTAAAACGGTTTCTCCTATCCTTCTGTCCTATTAATAGGCTTTGTTATGTTTAATACCAATTACCATAGCATAATCTTTATCTTCAATAGGCACTTGTCCTCATTCGTATAGTTACCAACATTTTTATCAGATTTAATATCTGATAGAGCTCTCCCTATTTCTTACAAAAACAAATATTACAATAATTGGAAAACTACGCACCTATACTACCTTCCATTATCACCCTATGTATGGCAATGAAATGATGTTTATAAATGTTAGTAAGTAGTAGCCTAATTATCATTAAATGAACGAATTAGTTGAATATTAGGTACATAGCTGTCGTGTTGACAAGCTGTCGAGGTAATGAGGCACAATGCCATACAAATTGTGGTCACATAACATACAACTCATCATGTCCTCTATAACCATATTAGCACAGAGATGCGCTGTACATCGTAATTAAAACGCTTTTAACCTTTAATGTGATTGTTGAATAAGTTCGTTTTATTTACTCGGTTACAAGCAATCAACAAGCTGAGCAAGTTGCAAGTTAATTACAAGCTAACATTAAAATATATTTTGTTAAAATTTTAAAAAGGGGAAGACCTCATTGGGCGTAAAAAAAATCATCCGCATCGCTGTCAATGGGAAAAATGCCCAAAAAGCTGGCAGCATTGCCACGTTGAATGGCACTCGGACCCCAAGTGTTTCTACTTCACGTACCATTCTACATAATGTGCATTTTATACGCTAATTGAGGAATAGAGTTTTTAAGAGTTAAAGGAGCCCCTAAGACCCACTGACCACATGAAGAATATAAAACAATTACTGATGTTTCAGTAAGGGGTGTGGAGATTCAAGGAGTTTTATTGAAGGAAACTGGTTCCCAAATAATGACTTCTCAATCTTTCTCCTTCTTTCTCGTGTGGTTACTGACTAACCTGGTGTCAGAGTCTTTATGCCACCCATGGGCCTCCGACTTGGTGTGCGAGCGAGCCTATTGCCATCAACCGGGCACATATCCATACCCCGGGCTTATACTGAGAAATTCGAGATAGAAAAACCCAAACACACATTGCCCGACCTGGGAATCGAACTCAGAATCTGCTCAGCAGTAGCGCTTGCAACCAATATCATCTGCAATCATCTATTTCATTGACATATTGCATGACCATCTCCGTTTCCTAGTAGGAAAAAACAACATAAAATATATTTTAATGCAAGAACTGTACCTACCAACCTACTAAGGCTCTGCGAGTAGTTTATGGTAGTTTAGAACTTCTGCCCTGCATGCACTTCCTGGTCGGCTAGGCCACGACTGCATAAAACAGAAGACTCAAGGTATTTTCCTGTTGTTTACTCAAAACTTCTTCCTAGAACTTTTAATAAGAATATTTTACTTCCTATACTTTTAAAAATTTTGTTTTTGACTTATAGTACATATACGTTCTCCGTCAGCTGGGCATAGCATTTCGAAAAAAAATATACTTAATTAAAATTTTGCTTATCAACTACACTCAGATTTGACATTACAGATGACTACATATTCAAATACAATACCTACAATTATCAAACAGGTAAACCATAATTGATAACATCATCAATAGATGTAGTCACTAAGAATCTGCGCAATAAGCGTCTTAGTTTTATTTTTGTAGCTAAATATTGCTTACTAATATAATTTAGGTAGGTACTTACTCAGACACTATTAAGGCTACCGCAGATATGCGCGCCGCGACGGCGCGACGTGACTTTGGTGGAACAATTTCTATGAAAACTTCACAGGAATGGTCTGCAGGAGCCTAAGGATTTATGATAAACTTAAGTAGGTAGCTATATTGTTAAGTTGTACTCTCATACATTCGTATTTCATGTAAAGCGTAGGTAGGTTGTTGTTATTTGTCATAGATATAAAAAGCGAAGGTGACGCCATAAAGGAATTAGATATTCAATCCCATAGCTTCTTAAGCAATCTGATCGGTTCCGTGTAGTGTTCTATTTAAATATTATATTCATTATTATCACTATCGCGATCGGTTCAGAAAAAACAGGGTGCTGATTTTTGTACACAACCCGTCAACGTTCACGGTGTGTGTTGAACAGTGAACAGACAAGTTCTTCGTCTATGGTCGTTACATAGTATGCACCCATGGCTTTCCACCAGGCGAGATGACGTCAAAAGCGGGCCCATTTATAATTACAACATAAAAGTTGCATTTCTTTCTATCATCATCGTCATCATTTCCGTCTGCAATCACCCACTGCTGGGTGTAAGCCTCCCCTTTGTTCTGACATAGTTTCTGGTTCCTTGCGTCCCTCATCCAGGTGTTTCCCGCAACTTTAAAGCTATCGTCAACCCAACGCACTTTTGGTTTCTTTGACCTTACCATGGCCACCATTCGGTCAAAGCATTTGGCTTGAGGCGGAAATAGCCGATGGAGTAAAACCGCCTCAAGCCGAATTCTTTCTATGCACTAAATTCATCCACTAAATTCAAATAAGTCGGGAGGCACCAACTATTCCAATTCAAGGGATGAAACTCTACGTAGGTATTTGGTACGTGTAGGAATGTGAATTGAATTTGAATGAATAGGCCCAACATTTTGCACGCTTGTAAAATATGGCTGGAGGATTACTCAAGACAAAAGGCAGCTGCGTAAGTACTCTGCACCCTAATTGCTTAACATACGATCAAACACAATCTGTTTCATTTTGACTGTTTAACTACATTCATTGCGTTATTTACGTTGTTGAGCAGACAAATTTTTCAAACCTATGAAACAATGGATTAGCAATATTCTGCAATTCTCTTTGCTTCTAGGACATGCCGGTTTTCTCACGATGTTTTCCTTCACCGTTTTGAGAACAGTGCAGTGGCGATAAAATTATGTACGCAAAGTAAAGCGGCTGTCTGGATTCGAACCTACGACATAAAAACGGGTAAGTTCGGGCCTACTGGGTCACCACTGCTCTTCTGCTCTATGTGGTGGTGGTCGACCACTAAAGCGTTACGTATCATGTAGGTGGACTGTGAGTAATTAGTATGGAGCATGCGATTGTGCGCATTGCATAGGTCTACGTGTTTGCACTATGTTTCGCCAGTGGCCGCAATAACTGCATCGTCTCATTAATAATCAGCCTGGGGCCTAAGTCTACTAATTTTAAAACGTTACAATGGTCTCTCAATGGTGAGTTTTTGACAGATTTGCCATACAAAAACTGTCAAAAACTCACCATTGAGAGACCTATTGTAACGTTTATAAATTAGTAGACTTAGGCCCCATGCACGTTTGATGACAGCCTTTAAAACTTTAAATTCATCATACTTAGTTAAACAAACTGCATTATTTTTGCAAAGCTTATAAAAGTGATCCCATCATTTTGAGGTGGGTTCTTATACCTACCTATCGATACTTAGTTAGTTAGTTCCTTCGAGTAGCAGAGCTGGATATAGATTTCGGCAAAAAAATTGCTGACACCATCGTATTTCTGCCGTACAACCGAATTATATTATTTCAGTTTAAAGCATATGGGGTGAGGGTGATTTGTAGAATTTGATCACTTTTTATCTGGCTAAAACTAGATGTAGTTCACTTTAGATGACCCATGTTCTAAGGGTTCCGTTTTTAAACTAGTGGTTATCGAAACTTTTAGCAACCACCAACAGGAATGGAAGGTCCAAGAACATGGCGGTGCGCTAAACTTATATACAAAGATTTTAAAATGATCAATGATGTCAGCAATACAATTATATCGATGATTTTATTAAGATCTTACGGATGTGTCATCTTTGTTCGTATGCACCTGTGAGAGGGCTATTGAGTGGAAGAGTTTTTCCCAGCATTTATATTAATTAACTTATTACCGTTCAATAATTCTGAATTAGGAAAATATAGGAACTGTACTTCACCCGTACCTGGAGCATAGGTAAGAATAATGAGCAAGCCTTTTTAAATGATAAATCGTAAAAGGAATTGAATCTCAACGGGCCCGGAACATAGAAGGTTAAATTACACTTATTATTTAGAAACAAAATTCAGCAATTATCTTCTTTTTCTGACTATTTCTGTTTGTAACCTTGCATAGGCAGTAGTCTGTAATACCTAAACTATTATTCTATAATTTCAATAATTACTTAGTTGCAACCTTTTTTACCTATAAAACATCTCCATCGACCCAGACAACTTATCTTAGTAATTAATTAAATGTAAACGTTTTATTTGTTTACGTACTTTAAATGCGAAGTTAACTGGCCATGCGTGTTTAAAAATAATAAGATTATGTATTTTTATTTTTGTTTGAAAAATGTCTTTTGTGTTGTTTTTTCATCGAAATCAGCCAATGTTTTTTATAAGTCTGGAGACAATTACTCTTAAATAAAAACTTCTTAGTCTTTAGGTGGGTTTAACTTAGGGTTTTTTATCTGTACCAAAGTGAAAATTCGAATGAAACTTAATTTAATTCTAAAAGTGTGTGTAGGTCAAAGCTTGATTAATATATTACCAACTTGGTTTGCAATAAAGCCTGCCCTTTGTTATTCGAACAATAAATAAAACAAGGATCGAGCCTCTTTTAAATTGTTTTCATTTAATCACAGATCTTTGTTTGTAACATCGAAAAACCAGTGGTAAATAGACATATACCGATTACAAATTTACAACTTGTTTTTCTTTTAGATTAAATATCCAGTTTTCTTACACGACTACACGAGTTTACCACGTAAATAATACTTACGAACGGATACATAATAACCGGCAGTTGATTGCACAAGTTAGTTTTACGTATCTATCAAGTAACTCCAATGCATTATTAATTTTTCGTCTATAACAACTTGGATGTTCTACGGGCAATTAATTAATAGGTAATGGCTGGTAACGCTAGTTCCGCAAATTAAAGTACTACAGGAACACGTAGTATATGTTAATAATTATTGATGGTAAATGGATAAGTGGTTGTACCTACTTATATTTGGCATATCGAAATTTAGAGCGTTATCACTCTGACGATTTGCCAGCGTGTTTCCAGCGAGGCTATTTGTGAACTCTCGCGGGTGCGAAGCCAACTAGCCGCGACTACGCGACGTATACGCCGCTTTTTCACAATATTGTACACTCGTTTGTCTCGCTCTCTCATGTATACCTACTCACGTCAATCGCTCTCGTTACGCCAACGCGGCGAACATGACTGTGGCGTGCTCGCTATATACGCACACGCAGCGAGCGCGTTGAACAATCGCCTCGCTAATAATAGTCAGCCAGTGTGATCAGAGCCTTAGTAGATTGAGTAAGTACGGTACCTAATTATGTAGCCTGTGTTGTGATGTACCTATTAGGTTTCGAATACTGCTTCTTTTCTATTGTAATTAGCCATTGTTTTATTTTTATGTCTACGTCTTCGTGTTTGTAATTTGATTTAGTCATACTCGTTTGTGTTAGTGTTATTTTAATTAAAGTCCTTGAATTATTTTGGGCTTTGCAAAGCTCTTTTAAAAATAGGATCTTTTACAATTAAAGACTCGTGCAGACTGTAACAATGCAATTTCTAAGAAAACTTCACGGTAGAACAATTACTAGTGTCGCGTCGCGCCGTCGCGTCGCACCAGTCTGCACGAGACTTAATTCTGACACGAACCATGATTTTCATAAGTTGTTTTCTTTATTTTAGTATTTTTCAACCCCCAAATAAACCCTTTGTAGTAAGGCTCAATTTATAACCCTGCAACCTTATCAAACTATCGCTTAGTCAAGGAACATGAAGCCTTAGCAAACAGGAGCTTTACTAGCGTGTTTCTTACCCATCAATGTACCAAATTAAGATATTACCACGTCATAGATAAAACTAACTCAATTTGTAACACACTGCGCTGTTCTAATACTGTGGCGGACAAAATTAAATGCACAGTAATGCCTTTAGATAGGCGCACAACAAGAATAAATTACTAAGAAAAGGGTAAAAAGAAAGATAAACAAAGCACAAAATGAGTAAAAGTTCTGTGGGGAAAGTAGAATAGCAGGTCAGGTGGAATAAATAATGAATATTTAGACCTTTGGTGGTACGAAGCATGTAATAAAACGTAAAACAGTCGTATATGTAGGTGCTATATAATATGGAAACTGTTTACGACGCAGCACGTATGTCTATAAAATACTGTTAGCTGTCAAATGTTTACTAAAATATGAGCTTTTGTCTGTTTTACTGTCTTCGTTTATATCTTGAAGGTTAATAAAAACAAAATGAAAAAGTTACCTGCACTTAGTTAACAGCATGTCAAAAAACCCACGTTGTTTTTTGAGGAAAACTGGTTTCGATCTCGTAACAAGAAATCTTTGTGATACTAAATGTGATATAAAAAATGTTGAATGCAAATGTTTCATAATCACTATTTATTTACTTCGTTGTTTGCTACACGATATTTCGTCTTTCTTAAAGTAACATAACATCACACCTGTACTCCCTAAAGGGTTAGGCAGAGGTGTATAAGTAATTCATTATAATAATAATTCCTTGTCAGGCAACTAAGGCCCGTAGATAAAATACACAAATTATTCTTATAAAATAATAAACTAATAAATGATTATTAATGTAGAACGTTGGGTCGGTAACGTATTGCGCTGATTTGAGGTGTCATGTAGCCTTCTGCGAAAACGCCGATACACGACACCCTTCGGCCAAAAGAAAAAAACAAAAACCAAAAACCTTCTTCCTTCATAAAAGTCTCCAGGTGATAAGTCGGAACGCGCCCCTCAAAAGATTTGGTGACGCGAGTGACGCGACTCTAGTTTCTCGACTCTTATGGGGAACTTGGCCTTTTTTCTTGGTGATGGAATACCGGGACTCAGCAACATGTTCGGACCAGTCAATGCGGTACCGCACTGACTGCGACAAGCAGGCTTCTCCTTTTTCTTCTTCTTCTTCTCCACACGTATGATGCTTTCTTCATCGGCCGGTCCTTGGCTTGTTACCGTTGTTACTTGTTACAGCTTCGAACTAGTTTGGAGGGCCGCTGGGCACCCTATAGTACACCCACCTTTCGCCAGTTATGTTTAATTCCCATGTAATAGGGGCGAGCCTAATGCCATCGACCGGGCACAAATCCAGACTACGATCTGCTACCTAGAAGTTCCTTATGAAAAAAACCAATAAGACTTTAAGACACCCAGGACCTCATGCTCAGCAGTAGCGTTTGCGGACACTAGACCTACATTAGAAGCGAGGCTTGAAGTATTGTTTAGTTAAAGATAATATAATTTACTTTTTTCGTATCTTAAAGTTAAGCAATTATAAAAAAGTCGATTGCACTTGAGTTTACAAAACGCGGATTCAATTAGATCCGTCGATCGATAAAAAATGAATAAGTAGAGTTTTTATAACTACTAAGCAAAACGTTTCCTAAACACCTTTTTACTGGCTTTAGACATTGGGTACAAAATAAAAGAGGTAGGTAGGTACTCATGCAAAAAATATAGTGCATAGGATTTTCGATGTTTTCTCTCTGTGCCAGTGGTGAACATTTTATGTAAGTTGGAAGGTACAGTCACAGATAATATTACGTACTGTTGAGGTTTTATATGACAGCGCAACCGTTATCGCGCCCGCGATATCGCGCCAGTGTTTACGAGCCTTTTTTTTTCGGGTGGGAAATCATCAAATAACTTCTCCCGCCCTGGGCGGAGCGGGAGGGCGTGTCGGACTCTTACTGACTAAAACCCACCCGTGTTCCTTCAGTTGCCTGTGTTGCCAGGGGACACGGTATCCCTTTCGGACTTTCCCGCAAACCCGGCAGAAGTGTTTACGAGCCTAACTTTCTCATCCAACCTCCACGAACATTTTATAAGTTAATGCATGACATAATTTAGAAATAAACATGATTTCATATTTAGAAAAGCAAATAAAAATTTGAGAATCAGCTCGGATAGCTGAACGCGCCCGTCTTGCTGAATGAAAAAAATTGTATTGTAGAAATAATTATCCTATCTTAACAATATTTTTGCTTAGAGCATGACCATCCCAAGGAGACTCTTCTAGCTTCCTACAGTACCTATAAATTATAAAATACTGAATTTAGTTATTTATGGAACGTCGTTTATAAGTACCTACAGGTAAAACGTAGAAGATAATCTGAAACAAACATCGTTAAATCGGATTTATGTGCCGTGTCAATTAGAAGGCTTTAGTTAAACGATTGTCCAAGCATTTGATCGCACCATCAGTCAGGTGACGTCCCCTTAAGCGTGAAGGTCGAATGGATTTAAGGTTCAGACTTGACTATTGCACAGTTAAAAAAGATAAGCATTAGATAGACAATTATTATTGTAAATCTGTTACGATAGATCTTATACTAAGTCCGCGATGTAGTTTCCAAACATGTACACAAATATATGTGTTTTTGGAAAAATAACTTTAAAATGTAGCTACATAATAGTTATTCTTAAGTCACATTAATTAACACAAACTTAAACATGATATTCATTCGTCGTTCGTGAAAATAATATCAGTTATTAAAAGGACATAGTTATTACAACTATTTAAATAGACTTTACGTTGTTACATCATCTTTCACTCTTCTTTCTTCATTCAGTCTATCTCTCTGTGGAATGCGCTCCTCCAGGAAATCAGGATGGCAACCAACCGATTATCCTTTAAAGTTAAAGTTCGCGAGCATATTCGTAAGAAGCTGGCAGTATCATCACAACGGTAATGTTTTCCCATTGCTTGTCTTATTTTGTTGTAGTATATTTATGTGTATTTATTTGTGTTTATATATAAATATATAATGTATATATATATATATAATTAGGTGTATATATTACATTGATAGTTTAGGTATTAAATCCATATATTTAAATAAATATTTATCTCTTGAATTCTCGCTATTGCACCTACCACTGTTTGTCTCTGTATCACCCAAAGGTTGACTGGTAGAAAATGCCTAAGGCATTAAGTCCGCCTCTGTACATTTGTGTGCTTGAAGTATTAAATAAATAAATAAATAAATCAGTGGACAAATACAATATAAAAAATGTAAACTACGTCAAAAATAGGTTGCAGTCGTAACCTACCTACACATTTGTCCAAAGGTTATTTGGTAAAAATCCCTCACACTGCCCGGAATTAGAGGTAGATACTGCAATTGTTTTGTCTACATTCGAGTAATGCGTAGTAAAAATGTTTTATACCATAAATGTTAGAATTCTCTTTAAAAACGAGTTTTGCTACTGCGCTGCATTTTTGCATAAAACGCACTTTCCATACGTAAGATCGAACCGGTACAAATCATAAATATTAGAGCCTTAATATAAAGACCCCGATGACGATCTGCGTTTGTTTTTGTTAACAAAATCAATGAGCGAACCGACGCGTACCTCATGAATTATGTAAGATTTCCTTGAACGCGAACGTGCAATAACATTGTTTTTAATGTTTACTAATATTAATCTGGAACTGAATTGATGTTTTATAGTAAACTGAGATTATCTGAACGGCTTCTTTGTATGGCACTGAAATGTTTTAACTGTTTACTTTGGCTAAGGAATAGAATGAGAGTTTTTGTTGTACGTGGTTTATTGTAGATAGGTAGGTAACAATACTGGTATTCAACTGCTTCCGGTTAGACTGTAAGCCGACCCCAACATAGTTAGGTAAAGACTACGCAGATTGTAGATAGGCAATAAGAAACTGTTCTTCAAAGCTCTGCTTGTTTAGTCTGGTGACGTAATATACTGGGTATTATTATTTAGATGTGTGTGCAAGAACGCTTTCCAAAATAGTACAGAATCCCTTTTTTCTCACACGTGATCACACGTCTGTGTTTGAGTCATGTGTGCCAAACAACTTAATCCGTCCATCCATTAGGTTCGGAGCAAATTGGCTGTGACAGACGGCCAGATAGACACATGAATGATCTTGGGTTCCGTTTTTTCATTCGGACGTTCGGAACCGTAATAACGTCAAAGTCGTCACCGGGGAATGAAAATGATTAATACAAAACCTTAACCCGAAGCTGTCGACTTATCCCGCCATACGCTCTCACGTTTACCTAAGCTACTAGGCAACAAAAAATATTAAGTAAGTCTTAGTGCACCGTGCCGGCTGCATATATATAGTTATAATTTTATTACAAAATCTTACCTTCAAGGCTCGTGCAGACTGGCGCGACGCGACACCGGTAGAACAATTTCCGTAAAGTTTTCATAGAACTTGTTCCACCAGAGTCGCATCGCCCCATTCTGTGGGAGCCTTTATGCATTTGCGTCAGTTTAACTTCCTAAGAGACAAAATTCCTAGAAACATAAACTCGTACTAAGCAGGAGTACCTATGTAAGGATCGTAGCAGGTGGTGTTCTGTAGTTTCTGCCTACCCCCATGGGAAAAAGGCGTGAGTTCATGTATGTGTGTGTGTGTTTATGTGTATAAACACAAACTATCACTACTTACCATAAAACAATATTATGTTAAAAAACATAAATTCTCGGTAATTAGCTACTTCTGTGAATGTCGATTTATTTTTATTAACTATGATAAGTAAATAAACAGTTCAAATACCTCAGCTACTTACATACATTATATGTAATAGGCTAATTCTGATCAATGTCTGTAATAAAATTAATTAATAATACGATGTGATAGACGTTAATTACCACTGATCCGACATTATCTCAATTTATTATGATTTATATTCGACAAGACAGTTTCTCTCGGTTTTTATTAGTTGTCGCCGACATTTTACATCCTACGCTGATTTGAAATTGCATTTGGTGAGAAGCCGAAGCGTAGGTACATCTAATTAAAATATGTAGAATCATCAACTGTTTGTAAAAAAACGTAGTCTGGGCGAATACACCCGAATAAATAAGGCTCCCGCAGACAGGCGCGACGCGACCCAAGTACTCCTTCCTTTATTCAGAATAGCGTTCGTGATTTAAGCTTTCGCTTCTGGGTGTATAACATAAGCGCCATTTTTCTTCTGCGCATCAATATTGAGTGAGATGGGTATCTTTAAGACCAAAAGCCCAGGTCATAAGGTATTTAATTTACAGAAATTTCCAGAAGAAACAGATTTTCTGAGCAGAAAACTAAGTGTCTCCAATGTTATGACTTCAAGTATTTATGTTGGTATAAATAAGCATATTAACACTAATGTATGTGTAGGTAATTACAAGGTGTCTAGAACTCGTAGTACACCTACCCATAATCCTGCTTGTAGCGGCTACGGCGTAGCAAGCGGTCAAATAATGGTGATCACGTTTTTCTTCCTAAACATCATGCACTTCGCTGTATAGAGTTTTCTTTGTCTCTCAAATAAGAATAATATAAAAGAGTACTTTTTTTTCTGTATCTTTTTTAAAAAGATACTTCCTACTTTTCTAAGAGTCATAAAAAAATTATAAATGTTTAATTAAAACTCTGGGAAAGTAAAAACATTTTAACCGCCCCTGTGGTTTAGTGGTTAGACCACCTGTCTCAGACTCAGAGGTCCCAGGTTAGATTCCCAGTCTGGGCAAAATTTTCTGCTCGGTTTGGTTGGTGGCTTGGTGGTAGGGTAGGGCTTGTTCTAAGTCCACCTGGCTCTACCACCATCTTATCTAAGTCTGTCGCCATAACAACAATGTTAACGCTGTTAACAGCATTGTTGAGTTTCGGCAGTTAAAGGTAAGATAGCCAGTTCCTCTGTGGTGAGGATTCCGAGTGAAGCTCGCTTTCACCTTCGGCCTGATCATCACTTTCCATCAGGTAAGTGCAGGCCAAGAGCTACCCAGTTGTGGATTTAAAAAAAAACATAGATGGTGATGAACAGCCAAAAATATTTAAACAATTAGAGCATTCATGTATTTTGTTTTATTATGTTTATAGTAGATGTAGATCTGTGAGGCATTGTATTGACTCGGCTGATCTAAGCATTGTTTATGGAATAAACAATGAGCGACTCATTTTACTTTCATTGTTCTATTTAGACTACGCTCGTCATGCTATGTATAGTAAGGGATTATCTTTTGTGAACATCATTCTTCAGTTCTGTGTGTAGGCAAAATGTTTGAAGACAGTCTGCTGATAAAGAAAATAGAATTTATTTTTACTTGATATTTGTTAGGGTAAGGACAGAGCCAGTAACACGGTACCCCTTGGTCCTACCAAGGAGTATCGTGTTACTGGCATGTGGAATTGTGCAGGTCAGCACCATATTGCGAAATACACGATCAATGGTGCCGATTCCCTTGTTCACAAACTAAACTAAATTTAAGTTAAGTGCATCTTTTTCTTTCTATTTCATTAAGAAAAGGACATAAGATAAATTTTAGTTTAGTCCTGTCAAATCTGTCACTACTCCATACAAGTTTAGACGTGATTAAAAACTTGCCTACTAAAATTACGTCAATTTACGTCAGGCGCTGATTAATTTGACAGGACTAAACTAAAATATATCTTCTGTCCTTTTCTTAATGAAATAGAAAGAAAAAGATGCACTGAACTTAAATTTAGTTTAGTTTGTGAACAAGGGAATCGACACCACTCTGAATCGTTTTGAAACAGATTGCTAATGCATTTCTTCATAATTTTGAAAATAAAACTGCTCAACAACGTAAATTACGCAATGAATGTTGTTGAACTGTCAAAATAAAACAGATTAGTCTAAATCGTTTACGAAAATTTGTTACGCAATTAGATAGCAGATAGGTAGTCGCTCCGTGTATTCAGCTGCCTCCGCTTAGAAGCCGATCCTATCATAGTTATTAGTTGGGAATTTGGGTATAGGCTAAGCAGATGATGATGTGTTTTGATACGGAAACGCTTACAGTGAAAATAATGATTTAATGTTACTACGGATTGTCATTAAAGAATCAGAGGCCTTAGTGTAAGTTTACAAGTCAGTAAACGTAACTATCGCGTTTGCGTTAAGGTTTGACTGATAGATCATAATGCTAAGAATATACAGGTGAGAATAAAAATCTTAACGCAAGCGCTCTATTTACGTTTACTCACTTGCAAACTTACACTAAGGCCTCAGCTCTCGGCGTAATTTAGATCGTGGTGAACAAAATGGGCGATATCTTTACGAAATAAGATGTTTCTAATATCCTTATAGCAAACTAACTAATGACTGAAGTTGTTAGCATGAAGAAATTCTCCAGTTCGAAGGAGAGCCTTTTTCTCTCATTAATGACCGAGATACCTACCTGGCAAAGTTTTTTTAAGTAGGTACTTAAGCTTTTAAGGTGGTTGTTGTTGGAATATAGCAAAAACAAATCGATTCTACTTCAATATTATAGTCTTTCTCTTTCTAACTCATAAATATTATTTTTTACTATCCGAGCCCGCCCTTACCACTTGACTGAAACCCTTACTTTCTCATAGAAACCTATACTATACTTTAAGCCTTGTGTGGGATCACACATAATATTAGTAAAACACACCTTCCAGTACATAAAGAAAAGGATAATAAACGTATTAGTTATTGAAATCCTTATAACTGTCTTTACTTTGGTATTCATCCTTTAACCCTAACAGTTTTTCCTTGTAATTGCCGGATGTCACACAACAGTAATCGTCATGTAGTTGTAACCCGTAAAATTGTTAATCTCCGACTTGCTTAGTCACTGTCAGACATGTCCTTAATTAGTTTTAACTTTTTTCACGCGAACATTTCGTCTCGGCTAAGAGGGTCATTGTTTATTCAAGAGCCTTCATCCGTCATTACTCATCAGTGTAAATTGATTAACTTTATTGTTAGAAAACATCTTGTTATTGTAATTAAAGTTTCATTAGATATAAGTTTGATAAACTAGGTTATGCTATGCTATGTTACATTATTATTATGTTGTGCTGTTTTTAGACTATGTATATCAAACGTATACCTAATGAAACTGTATTATAAACATAATGGGGTTAGTATTGGTTTTATTATAAATCACGCTTTTCAAAAAAAAAAAATCCTTTAATAACCACAGACATAAATTAATAGCAATTGTTCTTATTTGTAATTGTCTGTGTTTGTATTGTCTGTTCCTTTCGTAGACACATTTTTGGTGATTTCATATTTCGTTCAGAATCTGGCCATTTGTCATATTATATTCTGACAAATGTCTAATTATAAAATATAATATGATTATATTGTATAAATGTATAATAATACATATTTATAATATAGCTGTCAATATTGGTATTGTTATTAGTATTATATATACTCAATATTGATATTATATTATACATATAATTTACGTAATTGTAATCGTGTCTGCGGAGTTTACCTAGCCAATTTATAATAACCCTGTATAGTAGTTTGATTTTATACTCAACAGGTGGGCCAGACTGCATTGTTCCACATGAAGCGATCCTTATTACCTTGACGCGACGCCATAATAATAATTTGTATAAAAACCTGTTTGAACCGATACTATTGTTATTTCAATGTCATATAATTGTTATATTTTTTGTACCTAGTGATAAATATAATTAATGCCCATGCCATCTGTAAGACAACCTCGATGTTTCTTATAGTGAGGACAAAATTACACGCTTCAACTATTTGAATTATCCATCTATTAATGTTGTACCCCTCCGTGCCTTGGAAGAGAATTCATTCTAAAAGTTGACAACGTCGCAAATAGCTGTCAAATATTTACCTCTTTTCATTAATTTGGCAATATTACTGTGTGACCTGACACCGATACTGACATTTGATTTGGAAAGTTTCCAAATACTTTTTTTACTAAAATATTCGGTGAACGATATTAATTATTGCATTTCATAATCAATATTTTAGTTCATCATTTAATATTTCCATACAGTAATAAAGCCAAATTAAACAAAACGGGAAATATTTGACAGCTATTTGCGACGTTGCCAACTTTCAGAATGCACGCTCTTATGGCGTTGGTCCCCGCAATCATTTGTAGATCTTTAACAGTCGTTACAGGTAGTCGGAAGCCCGAAAGTCTGATATCCAATCTTGCCATGAGGTATCGTATGACCCAGTAACTGGGTAGTGGAGGTCAGATAAGCAGTCACTCCATTTGAAATTCTGGTATTCAGCTGCATCCGGTTAGACTAGAAGCCGACCCCAACATAGTTGGGAAGAGGTTAGGCAGATGATGATGATCAATGTCTGTCAAATATTTTATTAATGGGTTAAGTACCCACTATAGTCGTCAAACTGTACGAAGTTAGATGGACCGACGACCTTAAAAAGGTGGCTGGGACTGACTGGATGCGGAAGGCAGAGGACACGGTGTTATGACGCAACCTGAATGAGGCCTATGTCCATCAGACGAGTGCGATAGTTCATTGAGTTCATTCATTGACTATACCTAATGAAATGTTTCCATAGAAACCCACTTGTTTGCATTAATGAAAACACATGTGCCGACGGGGTTTTGAGTCGTCATGCTAAAACTATTTTTTTAAATAAGTATCTTATATAGTTTCATATTTATAATTAAAATAACAAGAGAAAACAACAATTAAAATGTTATCGCATAATTATATTAAACAATACAGACATAACATAATGAAAAAAAAACATGGAAGAAGATTGCTGAATCGTTACATAAAACTACAATAGCTATAAAAATAGTATATTATGCAACTAGTGAATAAAGGACGGATTTAAAGCGAGGGCCATAGATGAATCACGACCAAGTGAAGGATTCTAACGACTGAATCACGACCGGAGGGAGTGATTCATGATGATTGAATCACGAGCATAGCGAGTGATTCAAGTGTTAGATTCCTGAGCGACGCGAGTGATTCGTGGCCCTCGATATAAATCCGTTTTATTCAAGAGTTGCATACTATACTTTATACCATGACTACGAGAAAAAGAAAGATTTAAGCGAAAATAGGCATATTATATGAAGTTTTTTTTTTAACTTTACCCCACACTAGGAATTTCTCCTGTATCGTGGGTGCGTTTACAAACATTTAAACTGACATACACAAACAGCTAGACCCGGAACAACTACATGTAGGTCATACAAATATTTGTTCCGTGCGGGAATCGAACCCGCGACACGCAGCGCAGTAGTCAATCGCTTAACCACTACTCCACCCGTGCCGTCAAAATTAATTTAAATGCACATTAATTTTTTCGCAAGGAGGTTGTATAGCATTGAGATGGGGGTCACCAGGACAACAAAACAGTGATTAAAAGTGCTTTTTATTCACTGTTTTGCGTGAATAAAATAAGCTTTTTAGAGGGGGAATGGTATAAATAATATTTTCATCCCACCATCTCGGAAAGAGTATTTTTAATCTTCAATATCTGAGTGGAAAAGCCGTTTTTATTCTCTAGAGGATAAAGTAAATTGAATTTAGAACATCGTGTGCACTAAGTTTGTGAATTAAAAAAAACATTAAACCTATTTACTGCTACCTCTATGGTGCCGAATATATCATACAACTTTTTTTTAATTTGTTAAAAACTCAGACTCGGAACCTTCTTGGTGTTCTTTTTTCAATTTGCTTTGTACGCGGTTCTTTACGCGGCATTTTTTCACGTCATTGTTAAACCTTATATTAAAAACAAGAAACTTGAAAACAAGTGAAAAAACTAAAATGAGTGATTCTAGCGACGAGGAAGTTTGCTTGACGCCAACAGAATTAACTGAAACTGTTAATAATGCGCAAATGAGCTTTCTCCCTCAACAATCACGCGAGAAGTATTTAAAACAGTACGATATGTTCAACACGTGGCGACTAGCAAAAGGAGCCAAAACTTTCTCAGAAAACGTTTTGCTGGCATATTTTATAGAATTATCCGAGAACAAGAAAGCAAGCACTCTATGGAGTACGTATTCGATGCTAAAAGCAACAATAAAGATGAAAAAAGACAAACATATCGATACCTATCCTAAATTAGTGGCATTTTTAAAAAGAGCCTCATCTGGTCATCAACCAAAAAAATCGAAGGTTTTCACAGTATCTGATATTGAAAAGTTTCTTAACGAAGCACCCGATTCCGTATATTTGGCGGCAAAAGTAAGTCAGTTGCACATTCAGTATCTACTTAAGTATATTAATCTCAATTAAATAGTATACTTAGTAGATGTTGATAGGCATAATTATGCGTTCATATCAATTTTATTCATTTATCTACTACAATACTCTTTACGTTACAGGTTGTTCTTATTATTGGAATAAACGGAGCATGTCGAACTAATGAACTAACACAACTTAATGTCAAAAACATTGAGAAACATTCAGATGACTTACTATTAATTAATTTACCTAATACAAAGACAAAAAGAGACCGCAACTTCGTCATTCGCAAGGAATACGTAACGATTGTTGAGAAATATCAAGCCTTACGCCCGCCTAACACTCCAATCAATCGATTTTTTCTACAGTATCGCAATGGAAAGTGTGTTAGACAGCCTATGGGTACTAATAAAATTGGCAGTATCCCACGAGAAATAGCAACATTTCTTGAACTTCCAGAACCCCTGTTGTACACGGGTCATTGTTTCCGACGAACTTCAGCCACACTTTTGGCTGATTCCGGAGCTGATCTCCTGTCCCTTAAGCGCCACGGAGGCTGGAAGTCCAATGCAGTTGTAGAGGGATACATAGAGGATTCCATCCAAAATAAGTCTAAAATATGTGAAGGCATCGTAGGAGCCATTACACTGAAAGAGCCTCAATCGGATCCTTGGACTGGCCCTTCTACATCAAAAATAAGCCGTTATGAAACACCTAACCATCTCCCTCTCTCTCCAACATTCACGCCAAGGGAATCCGATGAATCGGTACAACTATTAAGTATGACAGATAGTTTACCGAAAAACAGTACACAAGTGACTAACACCAATATTACAGTACCAAACAAAAATATTACACTCAATTTAAATAACTGTAGCAACGTTACTTTAAAATTTTCTTAATTATACCTTAGTAATATTTTGTTATAATTTAAAGATTATTCTATATTACTTACCTGTCATAATGTAGTAATTAATACCTAAACTGAAATAAAAGTGTACCTATCTTGTGATTGTAAACGTTTTTTTTTTTTGCATTTAGTCATTTCCTCGCTGAGGTGGAATGAAAAGTTACGTGTTGCACTCGAGTGCAAAGATTTTTCACCTCGTGCTCTTTTGATTCCCTCGCTAACGCTCAGGATTCTAATTTTGAATCACTCGCTACGCTCGTGATTAAATTTTAGAATCCTTCGCTTGCTCGGTCATCAAAATTGAACACGCGGTTAAAAAGCAACTTTGCACTCTTGTATAACAAATAACTATTATTTGTCTATTTATTAAGATATATCATAAGTTCATAACATCATACTATAATAGTGCTATTGTACTTTAAGTGAAAATAAATACTAGTATTCGTAATGGTTGAGTTATCAGTGACGTCACACAACATGGCGTCTTTCTCATGTAAACCAACACGAAAGTGAAACGTTGATATGTTACGCCGATCACGTTACACTTCACTTGTTATTAGTGGAATCTTCGAACGTGTTTGAGTGAAAATGTTTGCTGCGATCACAAAAAAAGTGACAATGATGAATCAAGTGACGATTAGAAAGACGATCAGCATTAGCATCTCATGTAAACGACCTCGTTTCTTGTCACCTTAACTTGGTGTCGCGGAAATCGGTTTGGTATTCTCTGGTTTAATGCTTCATTTTCATTAGTCGATAACTCGGTCGATATACAGCATGCGGGGACTCCCCGCAGGCGGGGTAACGACTAATGGCTCATTTTCATTAGTCGATAACTCGGTCGATATACAGCATGCCGGTACTCCCCGCAGGCGGAGCAGTGACTAATGGCGCAAATTCATTGGTCTATCAAGTCATTCCAGAAATCTCTCGCACCCCGCATGCGGGCCCTATCGACTAATGAAATTGCGCCATAATGAAAGTCATAAATGTCGATAACGCGGTCGGTACACCGTCTTCGGGGAATCCCGTAGCAGACGTAGCGATCAATGAAATTCAGCGGTGAGTAAAAAAGCGTGCGGAGACTCACACCCAATGAAAATGAGCCTTCAAAGCAACTGCTAATGTAAGGTGCAGGTTCTCCGTATGGCGCAATCGTTCCCTATCCACTCATGAAAACGGTTCCCGGAATAACCCGGCCCTATGGCACGCTTTACAGAAATGTCCAGAACACCACATGCGGGCCCTATCGACTTATGCAAACGATTCTCTGCATGCACGCCCTATAGCATACGTTATAGAAATCTCCCGCAACATGGAATATTTATATTTATGCCCTACGTATATTATAGTGTTCAAGATGCGTTTGTTAATGAGCTTACTTGGCAATCGAACCCACTGGCCGTCTCAGACTCTCAAACCGAACTAGGAACTACACACACATACACAATAGGACTGAATATTTCTGAACAGTGTAACACAAAACAGTGTATCAAGTGTATTACAAATAAAAAAATCCATTATGTAACGACAAGGGAAACAGTACAAATGAAATTATTTTACAAACCGAGTCTGCAATTGACCAAACCTCTACGTAGGCATATCACTTGAAATGTGTTTTCAGGTGAAACTAAACCCTTTCGTTCGAAATTACATAAGTTCTACGATACGAAAATATTGCTATTGCTAAATGTGTGGTCATTGAACCACAGACAACTACTTCGAAACTGTTATTGTGTTACCAAACTTAATATCAGTATAATGTGGTACGTTTTTATGGAACTTTCACCTTTTTGTTATAGACCTGTTTAACCAATTTTATGGTGTATGCATAAAGGGCAAAGTTGGCCATTATTGGCGATTTTTCGATGTAGTCTGTCGTGACGTTCCTTTTCACAAAATCTTATGTTACAATGTAGTATGGTAGCGCTTAATAAATAAAATTACATACGAATTTAAAAAAAATCTCGTACCGTTTATTTCACCATAAAGTGAAAATAGCATGTCATCCTGTTGCCGCTTTTCGTAGCCTTGCTACGAGCAGGCACATATCGTAGCTCGTAGCAAGCGTGCCACATTCGTAGATGTCGTAACTGCGATATTTTTCGGGATATTCTACATTGATATATTATATTGATAAATTTATTATTACTGATATATTGATTGATT
The DNA here is from genome assembly GCA_914767815.1 of Eupsilia transversa. Classification (NCBI taxonomy): domain Eukaryota; kingdom Metazoa; phylum Arthropoda; class Insecta; order Lepidoptera; family Noctuidae; genus Eupsilia; species Eupsilia transversa. The sequence continues at coordinate 10,432,436 of OU611880.1, forward strand.
GAGTGTTGAGTATTGTTATAAGAGGTAAATAATATTAAAATATTTTATTTCAAAACCTTACAGACAGTTACAGCCCTGTCATGAAAAACAATTATTTTGATTAAAACAACGTTGGCAGAAGCCTGAATGTTATCAACAAAAGCATGAAAACCGGAAATAAACCCTTTAATATTTCCACCATTTTGACATTTTCTGCCCTGACTCCAAATGCTGTTAATATTTAATAAGACTTTATGTTGACGACAAGAAGCCACGCGCAGACACTCTAAATAAACCATCAAACGTATTAAAGTATCCAATTTGTGGCAAGCATCCGTATGTAAACAGAGCAAAGTACCTAATAAAGAAGGTAAGAAGGGACTCAGTAAGTAAATTAAATACAAGAAGGTACTCGGAATGTGTGGGATTAGTAAGACTTGATATGATTGTTTCTTTATTTTTGTTGTTACGTGGCTTAGCATCAAATATGTATAAAGTTTGTACTGCTGATGTCATGTCTTATTTTTAAAGTTCTATAGTTACATAGATAAACATTACACCTGTGTTGTCATGTTGTTTCACGAGGTAATAGGTGATCCGCCAAAGTACAATAACGAGGCAATAATACTGCTACTGCTAAGCGGAGTATGAGGTCCCGGGTTCGATTCCCAGGTTGGCAAAGTGTTCTTCTATCTGGAATTTCTCAGTAGCAGCCTGGAGTCTGACTTAGTGCCCGGTTGCTGGCAGTAGACTCATACACAGTAGACAGTAGACACCCACTCATACACACACACCCCCCCACAGTCACACAGACTTTCACAAACATACATACACCCTCAAACACCCACACATACATAACTCCAAACACACACTACACTTTCATTTAGCGGACTGTATCTCATGAACCATAATAGGTAGACATTAAAATTTTAACAGATTGTGTATTTCTATAGTCGCTTTAACTAAAAATAATAAAGTTAAAAATTAAAGACACAGGAAACGTGTTTTTTTTATTTTACAAAAGTATTTATAAAAAATACATAGTGTTAAATATTGTACGGTGGTACGGAACACTTCGTGTGCGAGGCTGACTCGCATTGGCCGGTTTTTTTAACACTCCTTAATTATTCTTTTCATCGACCACTTGATGCTTTGCTTCTTCATCATTAAACTTATTATTTTTGCATTTCTTATGACTTATAATATTAGATATATATTCGCCGTTATGTATCATCAATGTACATAAGTTTACAAACTAGTTCAAGACAATTCGTAGACATTCATTCCCAAAACATTAGCCTTTCTTCTCTTGTTGATGATAGATCAAGTTACCACGTTCGATTATTGTGTAACCTTACACATGAGTCACTCACTTAAATATGTTTTAAATTATTTTTTGCATTTTATAGAAAACTGCGGGAGAAGTGCTTGTTCTGAAAACCTCCTATATGCACGAACTATGCTGTCACGATTCATTCTAGGCAAAGTTCTCTACTTGCTACAATAATTTATTTTTCGATATAATCGAAAGTTAAAACTATGATGGTCACGCTATTCTCGTAAACACTACCTACATGTTAGGCAAGACATTTTATGATTTTAAATTGTAATAACTTTTGACCGAGTGGACCGATTTTCATGCAAAAATTACTAAATGTTACCTCAAGATACGGACTGCGACTAAAATATTTTCAATCCCTTAAATCTCTTAAAAAGAGGTACATAAAAATTTCAATAATACCTACATGTGAATTCTCGTTTTTCAAAAACACGTAATTCTTAAAGGATAGAATTTTGATATCCTTATATATCCATTTCTTAAAAATGCTGTGTTCCCCATACAAACTTTCGTCCCATATGCTGTATCACCCGATCGATTACGTTTAAAAAAAAAGTAGCCCATGTCCTTTCTCAGGATGCCATCTGTCTCCTTGTTTGAAATGGTAATATACAGACAGACAGACAGAGTTACTTTTTAATTTATAATATTAGTACTAGTATGGACTTTAAAGAGGTGAGATTGTATATAGGGGTTAATCGACTTCTGCGAATATTCAATAATGGTAATCTACAGTATTGCCGAGTGTTTCATGATAAACAAGAAATTTTACGCGGAGGAAGTCGCGAGCCGAAGCTAAGAAGCCTTGTTGTTAGCACACTGCTCATAACAATAGTTGGCGTTTTCAGTCTAAGTCTTAAAAATCCGGTCCAGTTACGGTGTTTCCTTCGCTGTCAGTCAATATTCAATATTCTGCAGAAAAGAGCCATCAGAGCAATATATGGCCTCCGCAGGCGCGATTCTCTAAGGGAACTGTTTAAAAATATTAACATCATGACGGTACCTTGTCAATATATATATGAAAACATCATGTAGGTACGTAAGGAAAAATCTTAATCTTTTCAGTAAAAGAGGTGAAAGACACAATTATAGTACGAGAAATAGGGACCAATTAGTTCAACCTGGTTTCAGACTGGCTAAAGTAGACTCATCCTTCATGGGGTACTGTTTAAAATGTTACAATAAAATACCTCCCCACATACTCCAACTAAACGAAACGAAATTTAAATCTTGTATAAAACGCACACTATGCTGCCAAGCATATTATACGTTGGGTGATTACATCGCTGACAAAAATGCTTGGCTCAATGCTGGTCCAGCTCCACAAGCGCGCATAAACTAGTTGATTAGCATTCGAAAATATTGTTGGAGCTGCTGAAGATTGGGAAAAAACTATCTTTGCATTGTATAAATTCAATCTGTTAATATTGTATAATTGCAAAGCACATGTGTGAGCACTGTGACCACATACTTTTTATAAAGCTACCATTTACTGGGTACGTCTTTCATTGACTTGAATGTGCCCTGGCGGCTGAGAGTATGTCATGCTCACTCAAATGTCTCGCTGGTGGTGGCGTGTGTGTTGGATCGTTAAGTTCACTTCAAAATGGTTGAGCTAAATGGTGCTGATCCATGCGTCATGTTCATGAACGGGCGCCGTCAGTAGGGACTGGTCATCTCTTAGCTGCCACGGCTTATTTTAATTTTTGAATTGTTTCTATATTTTTATTACGGACGCTTTTAACGTGCACGTCTTTTTAATACATTGTTCTCACATGTATAATTTCAACATGAATGATGTCACAAATATTTTGTAACATATATTTTGAATTAAAAGAGTGTCCGTAGAGTTTCTTGCCCGTTCTTCTCCATAGGAACCTACTACGCTTTGGAATGGGCAACTAGCTTCATTTTTTCTGACTGACCGACGCCTTGACAATTCAAAAGTACCTGCAATTGGTTTATCTATACTTATAATAAATCTGTAGAAGTGAAAATTCTGTACATTGAAAATATCAAAAAAATAAATGGCAGGGGGTGTTACTAGACCGACACCGAACCCAAAAATTAGATTTAAAATTTTTTTGTCTGTCTGTCTGACTGTCTGTCTGTCTGTCTGTCTGTTTGTTCAGGCATCACGCAAAAACTACCGGTTCGATTACGATGAAACTTGGTATAATTATTCTTTAATATCCTGGGCACCACACTGGGTACTTTTTATCCCGGAAAAGTATCCTATCCTACGGTTGGGGGGTGTCAAAGTTTGTATGGAAGAATTTTACTTAAAATATACTTATATACTTAACTTATAACTTTATATACTTAAAACCCATGGGGATGTATGGGGTAATTTCCGACACTCACGCTGGCGAAGCCGCGGGCAGCAGCTAGTTTGAAATAAATCCTTTGAGTTTGAGTTTGAAATAATGCCCTAAATTAAATAAGAATGTTCGTCGCAAATTAGTTCCAGATAAGAGATTCCAGACCTGCAACCCTCCAGGCTATGACAATATTCTAAAAAAAACCCCCTACTACAAAAGAATCCAAGAAAACTTCTAACTAGTTTCAAAGGAAGTTGATACCATAAGTTGCATAAAAAAGAATATATCAGTCATTCCGTCAGTTCCATTTCACGGTTTCGCAGTGGGCATATAATAACAGACATTATATCATAGGTGGGTAAAAATAAAGTGTTTCGAGGTAAACAGCGTGGTATTGCGTGACCGTCTTCGCCACGATAAACGCGCTATAATTCACCCGCTGCGGCTCTGCTAGTACCTGCCTTGTATGGGCAGCAAAGACATTTGCCGTAGTAAGGCTGGTATTTTTAAGAGATTTTCAAATACTTTTCGGCATTTTAAGAGTACCTACATCAGCCATGGTATTTTATATCACTGGCTTTGGAAGATTCCAAGTGTATTGCTTTGTTTTCAATACAAGTACTCGTACTTATAAGAACTCTAGTATTCAGGATTTAAAAATAGATTCAATTAATGCCACTGTTTCTTTTATTTCCTGATTAAAATCATTGCGTGCAGCCCATGCTATTGATAATGAACAAAAACTATAATCTGCTCTAAGAAAAACTGTGTAAAAAGCAATTACTCGATCATATTACTGAAGTGATTGTTAGAATGTGAAACTCCCAGGTATTTTTAGTTAAACACATTGTTTTTGCAGATCTTACAAGCAGTGACTCCACTTTTACTTTACTTATATAGCGCATGACAAACAAAGATCTTTATATTGAAACAAGCAGGTAGGTATATGACCCTGTACACAGCCACATAATATTATGTCCACATTCATACAGAAACTGTTTCCATTTAGAAATACCACGGTGAAGCTAATTAAATAATTAATTTTATTTATTGTACCAAATTAAACATGCTGCAGTGCTACCTATATCGCAACTCACATGCATGGTAAATAAAGTAGTGTTTTCTAAATCAACTACACAGTTTGAGGACCAAGAATCTAGGTATTGTCGCGATAAGTCTATACTTCCGTTCATATATTTTTCTCTTTATCTTAATGATGCAGTTCAATGAACTCTGTAAGGTTTGGAGCAGGTGCTGAATCGTAGGTTTTTCTAAAGAATATTAATATTTTATTAATAGTAATTCCAAGAAAAAGCACAAAGGGGCTCTATTTCTCCGCAATTTAAGGGGTGTTCTTTTTATTACACCAAATCTTGACTGTAAAGTGGTCACTAAATTGTATAGTAGCACGCTTGGTCACCGCACGCTATAACTTCGCCATAATATGAGGAAAAATCAATATAGTTCAGTTCTTGAAACCGTTCTAAGTTGTTACACAAATAGTACTGATGTATACTGGAACTGTTTGCCCTACATGTCGCGAAATGGGTAAAAAAACAACTTGGCTTCTACAGAACACATTTATGACATGCATGTTTTCTATGAATACAAGTAAAATGTTTTTACACTTTCTGCCTTTTTTGTAGGTAGATAGGTACCTACCTAATAACACGTGTAGGTAAACTGTGAAGTGTAAGGTGGCTTGGAAAATACAGGAAAAGCATTCCTACAGTTTATCTGCCCGTGCAAGTAATGGGATGATGCATTTAGTATTTGCTTGAGGTAGGTACCTCTGTGTCACTAAGTCACTGTGATACACAATATTTACATTGTAAAATATCTCTGCCATGAATCATCGTCAACATACCTTTTCACAAACGGGGGGTTAATCCTGGTGTAGACATAAATGCTACAATCAGTACCTATACCTTTTATTTTTTTTACAATGTGAAAATAACTTTAATTTCGGAAGTCGGTGGCAAAAAACGATAATTCAAAACCAAAGACACCGAAAAAATCAAAAATATAAAATAATTTTTCCCCTTTTTTTAAGCCAGTTGTTTTCTTTTTGTAAAAAGTTTTCTCTTTATTTATGTAGGTATGCGTTGACGCAGTAGTCGAAACTCACAGAATGTTGAAAAAATTGATAAATAGTGTTACTGGCACCCATTTTTTTTTATTAATGTTTCTGTCTCGTAACCATCACATTGTTTGATTTTATTATAAAGTATTATGTAAGGACGTTAGATAGAGGAAGTTTAATTAACTTTTACGCGTGCATATTACTCAATTATAATTACTGGCCGAGTAACACTTTCGCAGTTGCGTATTTTATTAACAAATGAAATGAACTACCTATTCTGCTGTTTTACTGTAATAAATATTCTGTATCTCTTAATTACAATTCGATACAAAAATAAAATTGTTTTGATCACTTTCAACGTCTATTTAAGCCCAGACTACACAAAAGGAGCACAACAGCATATCACAACACTACAATCTACGAGTAAACACAAAGGTACATAAATTACCTACTGCTCATTTTCTATTGACAGGTACACGAGTACCTAATCGAAGTGTAAATTAACTCTATATAATACTTTGAAGTATACATAATGTAATTATCTCTCATTAGGTAGGTATCTACAAGATAATACAAAACTCGGGAAATCCATATCTTTTTGTATACATTATGATAATCTAAGAAATATTGTAGTGTGACTATTAGTAAGTAAGTGGTGACAGATCGTGTCTTAGTCCATTATGCACAAGACTAAGTCGTCATTCAGTCGTGTCTGAGTACTAAACTGTCTGCTAACCACTTAACATTGGAAGTCGGCAACCGTGAAGCGTGAAACCTCGGAATCGAAACCATGACAACCGTTTATTACACTAATATAACTGAAGAAAAAATGTGACCTCATCGCTGGTGAAAACATTGATACTATTGATAGTGTACAGACAACAAAACAGTTTGGTGTGCAAGAAAAACTGACATAATATTTGCAGAAATGTTTATTGTCAACGCAGAAGACATGACAGTTTTAATCTTCGAACGTGAAGGGAAAGGTTTATAACAATGTAGCCTAGTACCTACATTGCGCTACACATAAGCAAACTAAGCGCACTCCGCATTTTAGATATAAAGCTACAAATACGCGGAGGAGTCGTTTTGTTGGGCCAATTCAGTGGGCCTAACGTACTCAGAAGATATAAGAGTTACGCGATGGAGAGGAAAATTGTAGGTGAATATAACTGTAGGTAATTAGCGCTGTGTGACCTGAAATGCATTTATTGTGTCGTAGCAAGCTATCGCTATTTATTTAAATGATTTTGCGGAGTGTATCTTCTGTATTTGTGGTATTATGTATTCAGTGACATAAGTCAAAAGTAATTCGAATAACTTTTTAAATATTGAGCATTGAACACAATCGGACAATCCATTTCAAAGACTTGACCTATCAGTAACCACAACTTAAAAAAAAAACGTTGGCGTTACAACCTGGACACAATAATGTTACTTATTGCTTTTGTTGACTGTACTAACAAATAAATGATTGTTGTTGAGGCTATTCTTATCTTGAATACAAACTGTTTGTTAACGTGATAAAAATGAGGCAATGGACAGATTACACCTATAAGCAATCAAAAACAGATTGTATGTCTTTCATATCAATTGGTAAAAAAAATAGAGAAATTATAAGAATCATTTGATTCTAAGACCGAAATAATAAAATAACTTTAAAAACTTAATACTTTCATAAGAAAAGGCATACAGTAAGTAAAACAAACAACCTCAGAAACAGCACATAATAGTTTCCTACTGCAAAAAACACACTCTCTCGTATCGATTTCCTTCACAAGCAAAAGAAAACAGATGATTTTTTTTTTTAATCTCATACAATCTAGCATGGAAACCAACATATTAACATAAAATATTTATGTAATTTTTTATGTTATACATCTCCCTAATTAACATTCACATGGTGTCATATTCACGAATGATATTAAATTAGCCACGGATGTGAGTCATTAAAGTTCTACGTAAAATATGGCATGGATCATTATGAACACAGTTGTTCCGATTCCATTCCAGACGTTTCGAGGTGTAGCCGATTTCTACGTCTAGCTACTGATGAACAGAATTGATTTTCGAACGATGGTGATAATTTTAATTTTTAAGTCTGTGTTTAATTAATTATCTGCTATTGTTGTGTAAATTAAAAATACGAATAGAATAAGAATCGTTTATTTGCAGAAAATACAGGTGTTACCAGTTGTAAACGTTGGTGGTTTAATGTAGGTACACTCCATATTTTGCCTTCAATGGCATGCACATTAATGATAGTATTCTTTGTCTAGAATAAGAATTTTCGATATCATTTCACGTAGGTAAGTACCTAAATGGTTTTCATTTTTCCTGAATTATGTGCTCCCAATGTTAAAATAGGGAAAAGTCATAGGGGATACAGCAGACACACCCACAATTGACAAACAGCTGATTTCTTTGAAGTAGCTTCCTGCAATTTACTCAAAATAAGATAGTGTATGGCTGAAGTACTCACACACGTTATTTGCCTTGTTTAATACTGCTTGTCTGCGTAAAAGCCAAATCCTTCAGTCAAACTTTCAGAAGTTCTTAAGGGCCTATAATACCTCAAATTGCTTTAGCATGATCCTCCTCCGTTATATCGAAACTACTGCAGCATTCATTTTAAAATACGATTCCATAAAATTTTCTCTATAGAAAAAAATACCAAAGTTACCTCCAAACCGAACAATAAACCGCACTATTCAAAAAATACTTCAAATTAGATTATTAAACTTTGCATAATAACTGAACTAACTATAAAGCAGCGACTATGTTTTTTTTTTAATTACCATTATGTTCGCTGTAAAAAGCAGTTACCTAAACTTTTGGCGCCTTGGAGCCGCCAGCACCCCACTCGCTCTCACTCAGTCCGCGAGCAGTATGGTGCGAGCGAGATAAAAAGTGTATTTGAGCTGAGGTAGTACCTATGGGCTCTTAACAATCATAGTGGATCTGTAATGTTGATGATAAAAATAGTGTTCTATCACCAGAAGGCCAATTCTCGTACCTCCTTAAAAAATGTTTTCATTCAAGTCGCAATCTGTCAAACTTGTCAAAAATGTTGGTAAATTGATTGTATTTTTGACAAATGGCGAATGAGATGCGAATGTCTTAAAATACGTGAATTGCCCCTCTCTCTCATTCAATCAATGTTCTACGTGCCTAAATATCATCATTGTTATCGAGAGTAATCGACAAGGTATGTATAGCGGTGCAACAGCGTGCACTTGATAATGACGTAGTAACTAACCGGCATGCTAACCTTATCAAGGTTATCAACACATTACTGTTTTTATATGCTTTACGTCAGGTCAGCAGAGAAGTCACACTCTGTCCGCCAATCAAAAAAAATAACGAATTAAAACACTAAACGATTGCTTGGAATATTATCATTTAAGAGATATCGCGGGACAGAAAGAAGGATTCCTTCTTAATAGCAAATACGTTTGTAAAAATAATAATACAGAAATATTAATTACAGTTCAAAACAACGACAACAACAACAACAATTTCTTTCTTCTCTCTAGAGTAGAGAAGATTCCTTCTCTTTTAACTGCTCTTCAGAAGTTTCTTTTTCTTCAGAAGAAAAACAATGACTGTGCTAGAGACAAACTTCTGGTAAGTACCTAACACTGATTTGGAGACTTTTATACACAATTATAAATTAACGATATTTAATTAAATTGTCGTCGTAAACAATGTTCTTAGTTTCGTCCTTCACTAAACAATTTTAAAAGTTTCTAATATGAAACAAGATGATAAAACGATCGAAAGTGCCGTTAATTCAGAAAAACGTTAATAGAACTACAAGAACCGTGTTGAAACATATTATTATAAATTATAATTTCAAGTGCAATCATTTTTATCACGTGCTCATAACTAGAAGAATCATAAAGATAATAATTATATATAGATAGTAGGTTTAATTATTTTAGTGGTATTATACTTTTTAAATAATATCATCGTCTTAAGTACAAATTATGAAATTATATTATATTTACGTAACATGAATTTGACTTCAGTCACCTGACAAGTGATGACGACTCATGACATCATGGTATACCTATTCAATCCAAACCACTTCCATGACCAGGAATATGTGAACAAGCATCTTTAGCATACTTATATGTATATTCTAGGTTTATCGCAACAACAGGTTCTGCACCTTTCTCATCCAGTCTGTCCCAGCCGCCTATTAAGATCTTTGGGCGCAGGCGTCCCCAGTTTAGTTTCCTGATTCAAGGTCTCTCCCAAGGGTTCGTCTGGTCCAAAGACGTTCGACAGACATTACTGGCCTACTGCCATCATTCTTCTATTTTTACCCGACTACGGCAAAGCAAAAAGGAGGGTTATGATTTCGACCGGTATGTATGTTCATCTGTTCCCTCATAACTTCTAAACTATTCATCATAACTTGACAAATGGGGCATCGTTGGAAGCGTCTTGGTGGTCCGCTAGTATGTGACGTCACATTAAATGAATTAATGTCCTGAAAAATCCGGAGTCACACGTAATCTGTTCGATTTATGCCCAAACACATGTGAGACTCCAGATTTTTAGTTTGTCTCGATGTCTTTATACCATATTAGTTAACTTTTTGGTCGTAGTTTGGTTTTATAAGGTATTGTTTCATAATTACATAATATATGGTCTATCATATTATGTAGATATCTAATTGTTCGCAGATTTGAAAAGTGGACAGACATAACGTATTCAAGTGATTATAATGAACAAAATAATGGTATTCTTAACAATAAGTTGCAACGGCTTTATTCAAACAAACGTTTATTGATATTATTGAGTTGCTATTGACATACATTGCATTGTGAGTGGGGTAACAATGCTACGTTCCATCTGCGTACCGAATTAATTTTACGCTACAATTCAATCAAAAACATACTGGATGTATTGTAGGATAATAAAGCTAGATTTCTGTAGAGAATGGAGAACAATTTCTACTTATTAGCACTAGAATTATATACATACAGCAACTTGTACCTATACCTAGGTAGTAGGTACAAACTAATCAGTACCTAAAGGCTTTTTATCAAGTTGCAAAGTTCCCTGAAATGTATTTAATATTTCAGCATAATACTATGCTGAAATATGCTCTCAGCTACAAATAATCCCCTCCCAAACTTCCCAAAGGTGTAGTAAAACAGCTAACGGTTTATATTACCTACCTACATTTACTAGAATTATTGCTGCATCCTCTTAGGCGCTAATAACAATAGGTTACAATTTACTCGTGGTTAAGTAAGAACAGCCGCACGGGTCGATCCATCAGGTTAAGCTACGCTTGCCGGGGTTGGTCTGTGGATGGGTGACCATCTTTACATGTCGAGACTCCTCATCGGCTGTCATTCGTGAATCTTTGTCAGTCGCTACGGGTCTTCAGAAGAACGAAAGTCTGTCAACCAGTCTTACCAGGGGGTATCGTATAAACCCAGTTACTGGGTTGTGGAGGTCGTATAGGCCATGCGATAGCTCTATGTAAAATACTGGTATTCAGCTGCATCCGGTTAGACTGCAAGTCGAACCCAACATAGTTGATAAAAGGCAGAAAAGCAGATAGATTTTGACATTTTACAATTTAAGAAACTTTTTTCGAGATCCCTAATTATAAGCGACAGGCATTCTGGGAGTCTTGAGACTATTTTGCATAATGTGATGAGAAACTAAGTACATGATTTGCTTCTGAATGTCTACGTTAAAACAACCGGTTCAAATGTCAAATGTATCCAATTGACAATTAGTTTTTCCAACCATTGCAAAATGTGTGAATAAAATCCCGCGTGAGAATATAAGTTTCCAAATATTTTTAATAACTTCTGAGAACGGAAGATTTTTTTTTAATAATACGAAGGTACCTATTTGTTGCAAATACCTATATACAACCAAGCTACTTGACATTTAATAAAATTCTTATATTTTTTACATACAATCACAGAGAATGCAGTCAAATTGATTCAATGAACAACAGCAAAGTCTGATCTATAATAATGAGAGAAATTATTAGCTATCATACTAAACATAAAAAAATACATATAAACCCTTTGCTAATCACTAATATCACAGGATTATGAATTATGATTACTTAGTTTATTACAATATCCTGCTTTCTATGTAGAATTATCTTATCTTTCCAATAAAACAACGGTACAGAAACACGACAGTTGATGATAAAATTAATCGCTAAGAATCTCTCAACTTCATTATGTAAGATCACACAAACGATGCCATCTGTTTTTGCCCCATCGGTATGCCTCTCGGAAACCTTTCAAAACATGCGTACCCTAGTGATGAATGGCTAAACCGGTTCATGAGACATGTCAGCAGACTGCTAACAGCTCACCATTTATACACCTTGTGAAGATATTTGCTATCTTGGCAGACCTTGACACACTAACATCGTCATGATAGAAGTTCCGATGTGGACCGGGGATTACGGTGGAATCGTATTTATTATATATATTATTAGATAAACATTTAATTTCCATATTGAATGCCCGCCTCATTTGATTGTTTTATTTATAAATTGGAAAAGCAAAAGATTGCCCTGTAGGTACCTGCCTAGCCTACGGACTCATCCTAACCGAAAACGATTGTTTATAATTATGAATATGGCATACTCGTGCGATCATTCAAGTCGTGTATGTAAGTAGGTACGTCATTATTCATGGAAACGATCTCGAAATCGCGTATTCACGGTTAGGATGTAGGGTTAGGACTTAGGACCGTAGCATGTCGCCGTAGTAGCGTCGGTTCATCGTACGTAGTCTATGGCTACGAGGATTCCCATAGGAGTAATGTTATTGTATGTACGTACACTATCACTATATATTTAAATATTACATCTATATAAGGTGCTATAAAAATATCTGCCACGGCTTTAATGAGAGGTAGTATTGTGTTTAAAGATAACAATAGTGAAGAAATTTCGTACCCCGGCACAGTTAAATCAATTTGAGAAAATAAAGTAGTGGCTCTACTCTGCATAACGTGGTTCACAAATTACGCGCGAAGTGCACTTCGTCAATGAAAACAACTGCTATCTCTTTCCATCTGTTCTGTGAATGAAAACTGAAATCAGCTGACTAGTTCGACACTTGCAAATTTATACGTACAATTTTTTGTATGAAAAAAAATATGACACATGATCAATAATATTTATCTTTACTATTGTAATCTATAAACACAATACTATCTCCCATTGCAGCCGTGGCAGATATTTTTATAGCACCTTATATATATTTGATAATTTTATCAATTAGCGGAATTCTTTAGATTTTTGCAGGATTAATGTTCTTCCTTTGAAATGAAATAAAATAAAACCGATATTCAGAGAATAATCATTCTGTTAATAGGATATCGGAATCACTATAGACGTCATAAAAAAAATAAAAAAATAAGCGAGATAGAGTCGACATTCTATCTGACTAGTCTGAGAAGAAATGGCAAAATAAACTTGCAGATCGGTCTCTTTTAAGTCCAGACGTATTCTTGGTCAGATTATGTGAAGACCATGAAGATAAGTGTCTGAAGTGTGGTCTATTGAGAAAAGAATCTCACAGATTAAACTATTTGAGTGACAAGTGAACCTGTCCAATCAGTGCAAGCATTTGTCAGTAATCGTGTAAGTAGCTCAACTCAGAACTTAAGGAGCTCAATGACTCGAAGAACAATACCAAAGAAAGGACATTTGGGTAGGCCGCATAAATTACTCAAACTGCCAGACCATCATTAAAACTAAATAAGAAAAAACCCACATAGTCCTCACATTCACAATAATTAACGTATTATGGGGTAACCAGAATATCCGTGAAATTTCGCGTTTCTTTTCTTTAAAGTTTTTAATTTTGTTCTTTACGGCACCTCTTCAGGTCATGAGCTATCCGAATATCAAAAAAGATTGTGGTAGGAACGTAGGTCTTTAGGCGCGAAAATTGAATCGCTGTTACAATGTAATACCTAATTATAATAGATACCTACTTTAAAAAGTTTTTTTTTTTTGAGAGCTATGTTTGAGGGATAGAAAGTTTACGGCTAGAAATTAGTCACATGCCAAGCAGAGCAAAATTATGGTAGTAGGTTAGCTCGTGGCTAAGTAATGACATTCGTGGATGAGTGACCATCATATCATATCTACCCTCCGTGCCTCGAAAAGCACGTAAAGCCGTTGGGCCCGGCTATCATTCTTGGATCTTTGACAGTCGTTACGGTCGTCAGAATCCCGAAAGTCGGACAACCAGGCTTAATACTGTAGGGGGTATCGTGTTACCCTGTAATTGGGTTGTGAAGGTCAGATAGGCAGTCGCTCCAAATATTGGTATTCAGCTACATCCCGTTAGACTGGCAACCGATGCTAACACACCTACTTGGGAAAAGGCTAGGCAGATTGAAGTAGGTAATGGCATTAGCTTTTAAATTACTGCCCCACCATAAACTATAATAAAGATTCTCATTACGATCCTATGTTTTCGATAAAACGACCGACCACTGACTCATTAACTAATAGCAATAATAATTATTGCAATAAAACGCTTTCATAAAAATAAGTGCTTAATAATAACATTATTTTAATAGCGGCCTGTTAATAAAATTACATCTTAACTTGACTCACAGCTTTGTACCTACGTTCTGTACAACAATTAGAACGGAAACAACAAAGTGATAATTTGCTTACTTTTAATTGAAACATTTAAATTAACTGTACCACAGTCCACAGAATACTACAGATGGTTCACTCTGCAAAATTATTTAAATAAACAGCGACTCTTACTACGACAGAATAAAGTCCAATTCAGGTCGCACAGCGCTAATTACCTACAGTATTCACCTAGAAGTTACCTCTTCTTCTATCGCGTAACTCTTATATCTTCTGAGTTCTGACTATGTTACATTCACTGGATTGGCCTGGCAAGACAAGTCCGCCGCGTACTTGTAGCTTCATACCTAAAATGTGGTGTGTACCGTCGGTAGTAATTTGTGGCTGTAACAACTTTATCTAAAGGTACACATAAATATGAAGCGTAACAGGAAATGTAACATACGGTGAAACAAACATATCGTTCAAATATCTGCAACGCCCTGTGTCTGGATTTGTGCCCGGTTGATGGCAATAGGCTCGCCCCCTATTACATGGGTCTTAAATATAACTGGCGAAAATGTGGGTGTTCTATAGGTGCACCTCTGCCTAACCCTTCGGGGAATACAGATGATGTTATGTTTGATGTTCGTTTCAACGTATTTTAGATTTTATGTTATGTTTCGCAAACGTGTACCCACCATAATACATTACCGACATTACCTACTAATGTATTCGATTAGTTATTTTTCTTCATTAGGTACCAGCTCTCAAAGATCAGCGGTGCATTGATCCATAGTTGACGCTGATAGCGTTAATAGCTCTATTGTTCTGAAATAAGTCGTAAACCGTCGACTCTTACGCATCCATTCGGCTAAGATTGAGCATAAATAATCGTGAATTATGATTACTACTATGTAATAAAATTGGCGATATTAAATCTACAATTGCTAGTAAAAATACGCCCCCTATAAAAGTAAATACAATGCTCAATTTTATTTAAATCATGCAATAGTCAGCATTATACAATAAAAAGTACATATTATTTAAATATAATGTAACATTTATTTACCTAGCTTGTCAGGGAAGAGCATTAGATTTAGAAACATACTAGACTCCCGTGGACTGTGGAGACCTAGTTTCGAATCTCAGGTTGGTCAAAGGTTGTAACTACGACACCTTCTCCATTACTTATTTTAGTGCAACCTTGTAGAATTTATTTATTTAAACTCCATATAAGTACCTACTTACAGAAAGTGGTACCTACAGACGGACACAACAGTCGGACTATGCTGGGTATTTTCTACCAGTCGAACAATGTAAATACATAACAATTCTTTTTCTATAAGTGGTTTTCTGTTGTTTTTATAAACGTAAGGCCTTGCTCACTGTACTAGGTGTGTTCCTGTACATGGTGCCGGAGCCGCACCGGCGCGGCGGGCGCGGCGGCGCCGGCGTCAGGGCCGGACCGCATCGCATGCAACGCAACGCATTTGTGTATACGAATAAATATCGCCCATGCGCCACAACGCCACCACACGCGCCGCGTACATTTTACACTCATTCTGAGATACTCTGATTTTTTTTTCAACTTGCGGTCCAGCGCCGCCGCCGCCGCCGGTGCGGCTCCGGTGTCATGTACAGAAAGCCTTACAGTGAGCATGGAAAGTGAGGCGGAAAATTGCCATGATCGGCAGAGAAAGCTTGAAGACACAAGTGTTGACAATTTACCGTGCAATCGATGTTTTTGTTTGTTTTTGCTTTGTGTGTAATAACATGTTAACAACAGCTACAAATGTATCTACCGTGTTTTGAACAGTTAGGGAAATTAATTTTATTATTATTTGAATAAACGGACAAAAATTCAGTACCTAGGTAAATAATGACTTGACCTTAATGTAAATAATTCAAATCCGCACACATATTAGGTAAAGTCCCTTCTATTAGAACTAAGTATAAAACAACTTGTTGTGGCTTACCACAACAGTTATCCATGAAGGCTAGTGCAAATTTGAGCGAGCAGCGCCGTAACGCAACGCATTACAAAAATCCTCCTTCACCACTTTTGTACATTTTCTATGAACCAGCGTACACTACAGCCGGGTCACACCACACGTTTTTGTATGAAAATGCGTTGCGCTGCGGCGCGGCTCGCCCAAATCTGCACTAGCCTTCATGGATAACTGTTGTGGTAAGCCACAACAAGTCAATAACACTGCTGCCGGCTCCTAAGTAAGTAGCAACTAAAGATAGCATTGAAAGTCCCTGTGGGAGTCTACAGGCTTTACATGTTGCGGTTAGTAGGATATTTATTTATCGTTTTATACTTAGTTCTAATAGAAGGGACTTTGCCTAATATGTGTGCGGATATGTGCGCTTGGCTTTATCTACAGACAACGCACAAGAGTTTCTAGTAGGTATCAATTTGTTTGGAATTTTGTCATTTTTGCCGATGGAAAATACCATCGGGCGTGCGTGGATCTTTTTAAATGATACCTAAGTCAAGCGAATTACCGATGGACCGATGGTGATGCGGAGCATAGGGCAAGGCGAAGATACGAGCGTTATGGAAAATTACTAGAAATGATAATCCTAGCCACCCATTCAATTATTTATAATATGTATACTTCTGATACAAGTACTGATAGGTTTCTTCCATTATTTTAACAATTAAAAGTATAAATAAATATGCAATACCTACTCAAACCTATCTCGTCGTCCCATAGGCGCAGGCGCAGTAGCGGCTCTCTGTCTTAGGTATGGGTTGCGTTTTGCGGTCACATTTACGATTCTGTCTTGAACAATAAATGTAAATCAAAATCAATTATTCATAATTATATTATTCAATAATAAAATATGATATTAGATACTATTAGGTATATTTTTGAACCTACTGATGGTGACAAAACAATAACCATTACTCATAATATAGTAGGTGGAGCAGTTTAATCGTTAGGGCTCCCGCGGACAGGTACGATGCGACACAACTTTGGTAGAACAATTTCCATGAAGAAGTATTAGAAACTGTTCTACTAGTCGCGTCGCGCCTGTCTGCTGGAGCCTTAAAGTTTTGATGGCACAATCAGCGTGTTTTATGTGGTTTAACGATCTTAATTTGTAGAGCTTTTTGTCGCTTATATCAAACACTCTTTTATTAATTAACTCGCTCTCAACAGCATAAACCAGATGGGTAACAAAGGTGGATAACAAATTAAAACCATGCATCGTAATGCATTGTAAGCAGCAAGAAGACAGCTGGCTCCAACTTACTTCCTCATGGTCCTTCGACCCGGATTATAGATAGTCAATGATAATCCTGCGTTTAAGGTAAAATAAATGTGTTTATCGGACCAAAAGTTATATTATAAACGAGCGAGGGAGTACACGCGATGACAAATTGCTGAATTAATATTAATTATTGAAGTTATGTCCAAAAATGCTAACCCTTGTGTTCACCAACATTGAAATCAACTGTTTGGATATTCAAACAGTTGTTTATTTAAAACTAGCTGCTGCCCGCGGCTTCGCCCGCGTGAGTGTCGGAAATTACCCCATACATCCCCATGGGGTTTAAGTATAAATATTGAGTTTCGAGTTAATCGGACAGCGCGTTAAAATTCTTCCATACAAACACTGACACCCCCCAATCCCCCTTTATGGGGTAATTTAGAAAAACAAAAAACTACAATCTTTATAATTTATTTAGATCTATTCGTGCGAAGTTTCATGTTTATTACCTCAAGGAATAAGATTTTTCATACAAACTTTCATCCCTTATTTTACCCCCTTAGTGGTTGAATTTCGAAAAATCCTGATACACGTTATTCTTAATTTTTGGGTTTAAGTATAAATATTGAGTTTCGAGTTAATCGGACAGCGCGTTAAAATTATTCCATACAAACTTTGACACCCCCCAACCGTAGGATAGGATACTTTTCCGGGATAAAAAGTACCCAGTGTGGTGCCCAGGATATTAAAGAATAATTATACCAAGTTTCATCGTAATCGAACCGGTAGTTTTTGCGTGATACCTGAACAAACAGACAGACAGACAGACAGACAGACAGACAAAAATTTTTTTAATCACATTTTTGGGTTCGGTGTCGGTCTAGTAACACCCCCTGCCATTTATTTTTTTGATATTTTCAATGTACAGAATTTTCACTTCTACAGATTTATTATAAGTATAGATTACCTTGGGAAATTTGACATAAACAAGCTGTTTACCTAACCTGTGGTTTGAATATTGGTGAACATAGGCCTTAGTCGTTGGTAGTTTAAGGTTTCACCGTACATAGGTACTTAGAACCAATTAACAATCGATCTTTACCGCACACCGCACCTGCAAATCTAGTCCAAGTTTAATCACAATCAAATCATAAATAGGTACTCCTCATTAATGTTTGAGTAGGTAACAATATCAATCGTCAAACGTGACTAGCCTAAATGTGCTCGCCAATGTTAGTTCAGCGACAAACGAATCAATTGTTACGTGAGTGATTGAAATCGCACAATTGACTCAAGCAGACCTCATTTGGAATTTTGGAGCTGTTGATACCTGTGTACTTATTTATGTAGTACGGCTATGAAATAAAAGGGTACCAATGCATTGTTCGTTTATGAACAGTTAAATCCACCCCAGAATATTTAATTGAATGGGTAGGTACAACCAAACAGTGTATAGACAGGTTCTCACAACTCATTCCATAGCCTTCACTTTTAAAACTCGAAAGCACATCATCGATCATCTACGCCAAGCACTTACCTAATCTCGAATCGATCTTTGAGAATCTACTAGTACCTGTTGAAGTTACCTACGCAATTAAAGGAACCAACACGCAATGTAGGTATTCAAATCAGCTAACATATTTCGTAATATTTATCACTGATATGACGATTTGTAAAATAGTACGATAGTTCTCGATAATAATATCATAATTTCAGCGTTAGTTTGCGCAACGCACGTTTCACCAGCGGAAAAGGAAGGCGGACGCGTCACGGTCGGTCGAATTAAACAAGTGTTCAGGAAAGTACATGTAACTAGTTCTTTAGTTATTGCAATTCGCGTGGAAGAACGATAAGCATTTATCGTAATCGTGTACAGCTATGACGACACGTCATTTAATTATGTTCATGTCAAGAGCTGCAATAAACACATACTTATGTCTTTGTAGTAAACTCGTTTTTACAACGATGTTTTCCTTATCCGCCATCAAGGTAATCAATACATTGATACAATCTTAATGGTTGAGCTGACAATCATGTCTTCACCACCCAATTACCCACAAACTGATGACGTTATTTGAATAGAAGAGTTTTACCAAATAAAAACCAAGTAGTAAATAAACATATTTTATGTATATCCATTTTCTTACAAAATTATTTACAACACCATTATTATGCACATATCCGCTGTCATATAAAACATTACATTGATAAATTAACGTTTCTAAAGCGAATTTACAGCGCACTATAAGTAGGTACACTAACTACTATAGTAAGCTTAACTAGTTGCAGATCAATTCTAGGCACCATTCCATAAACAATAATTACAAAACAGAATATTTACCTCCCCTAACATCATTACTACATAACTGCGAATCTAATACATTTAATCTATTATAATAAAAATAATAAAAATTATTTCTCCAAAACCAATAATTTTTACATAAATAGTAAATATTTGAAGTAAAACAGCCATACTTTTTAGTGTTGCTTGTTAAAAATTAAATAATAATAACGCCCGTTCAACATTTCATATTTAAAGCTTTTGTAACATTCATCTGCACTGATTATACAAGGCGTTGTACTGACCGATTGTTCGAATATAAATATGGTATGGCCGTTTTACCGTTTAAAATTAATATGACGAATTATACAAACGTACATTCATACATAGATGGTAAGAGATCTCTTTAAATAATCCTCACAAGATCTTTTAAAATCAATTGACTTTGTAACATAAATAAATCGAGATACGGATACATTGAAATTAATAGGATTAAATGAAATATTGAAATCGAATATTATTTGAAATTATTTACAGAGCATAAAGATTTTAATGATAAGAAAAACATAAGAATATAAAATGCAAATGAAAACTAAGACATTTCCTCACATTCTTTTGAGATTTAGATTTAAGAAAAGGAATGTAAACTAAAATTTTGTTGCACAATTTAAAATAATTATACTAATGGCAACGCAACATCCAACTTCTGAAATACTATATCTAATGACATGTAGATGATATTAGGCCGCGTAAAAGAAGAATTTTGCAATGAGTTAGTTACCTACTGTTTATTTATATCTATGTTTATGGTGGGCGGAAATGATGATTTTTGTTGATGACAAGCATAACCTGTATTTCATTTATGATGACTAAAACATAAATAAAACCGATTAGCTTTGTAGATCCATGCAGAGATTTATTTCTCTCTTTCCATTAATTAGTTTTTCAAAAATTGGTTGTTATGCCTTTCTTATCTCTTGTCGAGCCATATTTACATTCTCATTAGAAGTAATACCGATGGCCATAATACACTAAGTTAGGCTAATTAAACTATTTATACATGTATTACTTTACATTTTCTTCACATATGTTACATTAGAATATTATCAAAGTAATACTTTTTATGTAATACAATTCCGCCATGGTTTTATTAGGCTAAAGATCAGCAAAACATTTACCGATCTCATATTATAAACTTATTGTCTGTTTGAGAAGCGACGCTGACAAAATAACCTGCCTATACATTAAAACAATGTCAAAAACTGATAAATATCCCTTTAGCTATCTATTACAATTTTGACAGTACTCGCTCATAATAACAATCGTAACTAATCTCACAACAGGAACTCAAATGTATTTTTACTGAGTTGCGGTTTATTTAATTCACAACATCATAGTTTTTTTTTGTTGACAATATTCGTTTCATTGTATTCACGTCCTTAATTTCATTGCATTTTGCATCGATGTGCGAATTTATTTACGTATGTGCGGACGTGTAACACGGACTGCTCCACAAAAATATCTCTATTTTTTAAGCCTATAGTGGTAATTTGAAAGTTAAATTAATAAGCACGCGACTACAAGTTCCGTTTTCGAATAGGCGATGTTTAAAAAGCACAATATTCAGTCTTTCCTTCGTTTATATACATGGACCAACAGCCATGAAATGATGCGTAATTATTGTGTTTCGATATGTACAACACAATTCATTCCTTGCGTCGTTATCATGGCTAAATATCACATATTCATTGGAGTTATGACTAATGGCTATTGTCAAGTCATTAGGTGACTTTTGACGGACGTTACCTCGGGGTTAAGCTCACTTAAGATTTTGACACAAAATAACACGATAAATAAAACTTATTTCGCCATCAATGTTGATATAGACTATATCAGACGCATTACATATCACTCGTTATGCATATTTCGCTCTATAACTCTTTAGGTACACTGTAATTATAAAATTCTATTACATTATATTCTCTACAATAAATTATGATTAATGTCAATATTAAGAGTTAAAGAAATACGACTTCGTGAATAACGGGCTATACCCCTAAAACAAACATTACTTATGTTTACTTGTATTATTGGGCAGAAGTTATATAAACCACATTTTAAAATTAAGGCTCGTTTACTGAGGTGGCTTAATGTTGTTTAAATTGCACTTATTGTTGATAGTTACTTGTGTGTAATCTGTGTGTTTATCATAATTGTTTTGCGAACACTGTTCATCAGAGAGATCTTGGATCAGTCTGGCACATAACATTACCAATTGACAAACAAACAAGAGATTGTTGTGTTCAAGAGGTATGTACACTCGATAGTTGCACTGGCACATAACTCGCGGGCGTGAGTCGTGTGTGGTGGACTAGTGTGCGGAGTGCACGTTGTGTTGTGCCTTCTTCTTGCGTTGTGCTAACATGTCGTAGAACGGGTTGTGACTGATTGAGCGGCGGAGGCATTCGATCCATTCGTCTCGCTCCTCCACTGTAGCTGCCGACATTCTGAAAAGAAAATCAATTACGTTAAACAACTTATTTTATAGAATCCCGGATATCGTTATAGCAACAACGAGATAATATTTGTTACATGCAGGGACAGAAACCGGTATGATTAATATGGCTATTATTTCGGTTACAACATTAATATGTTTTACAGGTATTTTGAAAGGTTACCTTAAATTGAATACAACCAGTATTAATACCAGTTACCGAAATAAAAATTACCTCTATCTTACACGTGTCGTCGGCATTAGTCATAGGGCGCATGGCTTGTGTGTGTAACCGGTATTAAAACTGTAACCTAAAAGGGGTAACATATTTCTTCTTGGGTTACCCAGCGGTAACCTTAGTCGTAGAAGTAACCAAAATTATTCGATACCTGTACCGAACATATAAAGGCGTGTCTGGTTGATGCACCTAGAAATAGACCAGTCTCCTCAAAACGTAAGCATTCGAACTGTCCCAGACACTGCGGTGCTGTGAAGATGGATATTACGTTTTTATCACACATTCTTCACATCCATTGACCTAAATAGGTAATGTTAAGCTACGAAACTTCATTAAGCTTTAGTGTCATTAACCCGGCTTGCTTTGCGTAGCGATGATGAATAATATTATCTTGTTTTCAAAAGCTGAACTGCATTGTCTGCCTTTCTACTAGGATACCCTTTAAAACAAATGACATAAGTCCCCCGGCCACCAGCCCCAGCTGTTGATATGCTTGTGAAAATTTGTACGCTTACAACTGCTAAGCAAAACATGTATGCTCTTGTTATTTTTTTGTATTTTACCATCTTTTTATACCATGTTTTTAGCAAATAAATATTCTTCTTCTTCTTCTTCTTCTTCACCGTACGAAATAATCGCGAACAATTGCTATTTAATTTGTGTCTCAGGAATAGAAAATAAATATGAGTTCAAACAAATACCAGTAGTATTAGTTGTATGGTATTAGAACGGAAAAAGTCCTCATTTGTCGGGCTTTATATGACCCAATTGTGGAATATCACGGTTAATAATATGTAATTTACCTGTAAACTGTGTGTTTTCCTTCAACGACTTTCCCCTCGGAGTCAGTCTTGCACGCCTTTATGAGATCAGCGCCACCGCTCGCGTATAACTCCAAACAATGAGGTCGTTGTCTATCGCTCGCTGGTCTCACCTGGAAACAAACACATTGGATATTGTAGTTGGTCTATGACAAAAGATCAGAAAATCACCTGTTCTAACAAATGTTTACCCGAGTTTATCACGCCTGTATCGTTAAAATAGCGGTGTAATGTATTTTAAAACTTCCCTTTTTCTTTTTGCTGTTTTGATGGTAATTCTTAATAATAATATTCATGTTATTATAATCGTACTTTTTTATGTTGTGCTGTCTTTTGTGTGCACCAAATAAACTATCTATCTATAAAAATTAACCCATTTCTCTACAAGATCATCTCTAAAAACGTGTAAGTATATATTATATAGAATTGCCTGCATGCTAGCATTTTGGGAACTAAGGTTTGACTTCAATTCAGCCGTTTGCATTGAATGCTGTACTCTGACCTCCCCAGCATACAAGCACTGGTATTTAGTTATTATAGGTTTGAATAAACATTGCCTCACTGCATGAATTGGCTATTCTCTTTCTGCAGATGTCTGTAAATAAACCTATGGGCAGCCATAATAAACATCCGTGACGAAATATTGTCCTTATCAATAACGATTGGGAAATATTGCTGATCAGGGTACCTCCAATCTCCATTCAATATTGTTATCGACTCATGCCTTATACAAGTACTGCAGCCTCTTGACATACTTAGCGCCAGTCGCTGAAAGGCTATTCAGTTTAATCTGTTATAAAATCGCAGGTCAAGAGATTTGATTACTTGTTGTTATGTACCCATTCCTCAGACAAATGAATTCAGTATAAAGGATTTTATCTACTCTTTTAATATCGTAAAATTCGAATAAAATCTTTATAATCTTATAAACACACAAAATAATGTTATAACACAATTTTTAATTTTACCAATACGATACAGGGTACATCCAAGAAGTTAATATCACCAAGGAGTTTCAATCATTTTTTGTTTCAAAACGAACGCATATTCGGGGCCTGCCATTTTTATAGCATTAAAAACTACCTATGGCGGATTCGACCAAACAGGAATAAATCTTATCCGCGGAATAAGATTTACTTCTGACAGTTTTCGTATGGAGAAACTGTCAAAAATTCAAAATTTATTCGGGAGAGAAGTCTTATTCCTCGGATAAAATTTATTCCTGTTTTCTCGAATCCGCCCTTACTCTTTTAACTTAGAGAGTAGATAAAGTAGTGTATAAAACAGCACATAAATAGGTATTAAAATATTATAATCCTAGGTACCTATGAATCCGAAGGTGAGGTTTTTAATACCCCTCAGTATGCAACAGTCTCATAAACTACTAATTTTATACTAACAATTCCCATGCATATTTCGAGATCTTTTACGCAATAATTGCCGTTGGCGATTCTATACTAGTGACTATACTACTTGGCTAGATATTCCTGCTAGGCTGGAGCTAACTTGAGATTTAACTGTAGATGCCTAATCAAGTCTTTTTAGATAAGGCTTTCAGAAACTAGGGGCTAACCGCTTGTTATTAAAACATTGGAAGAGATGATGTTGCCTTTTTTCGTCGAATGCTTACATTGCCAATATAATAGATCTGTTTAGACCATTAACCATAATATTTTTCTACTCGAAGTAACATAACAAGTAGTTTGAGAAGTATATCGGGTATCGTGAAGTATCTTATAGAACTTGTTCAACTTAACAAAGAAAAATCTAGTTATTAAAAGTTGAGATCATTCTTCCTTCGTTTTAAAATATGCTCGTTTTATTCCGTATCTAAAGTTGACTAAGCATGTATGACGGCTTCAGTAAATAATAAGGTATGTACTTTGTCCTCATCAATACTGAGACGGACAATAGACAATAAAATCATTTAACTCATAAGACCTACATAAGAATTACTTAGATCTAAAAAGTCGCCTTTCATGTCTGTCCGTATGACCGCGTTGTTCTTCTAAACTACGTAACTGATTTTGTTGCAGTTTTAACCATCATTTAGAGAATTTATTCCGGAAGATTTATGTGTATAATACGTTAATATGAAACTTACATATAATAAGGAAATCTCGATGTTTTGTCAAGTAGTACAAAACTTGCAAAACAAGGCCCAGTGGCTTATGCTTATAGCTTTACGTCTTACGACAAAATAAACCTTTTTATAATATCTATTCAAAAAAAGCTAGTTTATTCTTCGTAAACAGGGACAAAAGTCGCTCTTTAATCCCTAGGGACTAAAAGTGATTTGAATTTGGATATTGGTAGTAAAAGTTCCAATCACCAAAAAGATCAATGACGACACGAATATTGTATGAACAAGTAACAGGCTGTATGATAGTAAACAGCGAGCAAAAATAAAAAACGCGTGAAATGCATTCCGCCTTCGTTCATAATTGTTTACTCAAATTCGGATTTTACATAGTTTTATTTTCAAAAATAGGTGTCTGCCTCAAGTAGCGAGAATGAAATAAATAAACGTAGTATTCTTATTCATAAGTTACGCTTGTTTACTGAATCCAGCACTCTAGCGTTTAAATAGTTGTTTGCATACTTACAGAAATATTCTCTAATGGAATGATGCCCCTGGGTTCTTTGTCCGTCGTGTATTCGAAGTAGTACAGGCAGTTGTCGTTGAGTATAAACCACCGTCTCTTCCACGACTTGTATCTGTAAGTTACAAAAACGAGTATAAGTGGACAGGTAATGCTTTAAAATAGACAAAAAAACAAATTGCTTTAGTTCTGAATAGACCCACTTTATTGTACACCGAACCTCTTTATTTTTTTCATAGTTTTGTTTGGATTCTCGTGTATTGTTACTACGTTGAATCGATATTGTCGAGTTCAATTTTAGTGTAGATATATATTATTATCCAGTAGAGTTTTTGAGTATAAAACTAATTCTAAACTAATTATAAATGTGAAAGTTTGTATATTTGTGTGTTTTTTTATGTTTGTTACGCAATCACGCGAAAACGGCTCAACGGATTTGAATGAAATTTGGCACACAGATAGTTTATAATAGATTGGACATAGGATATATGTTTATCCAGGTAGTACATTCCCGTGGTATAATTTCCAACCTCCAGCGAAGTCGCGGGCGAAAGCTAGTACTGAAATAATGTATGAAGATTGATAATATGGCCGATGGTGTCGTGTCATGTATCGAAGTTCAAAGGTATGAAATCATACGTATGTGATGTCATCGCATGCTTGCTTACTATTAACATTAGGATGCCAAAAAAAGGAAAAATGACACGCATTGAGCCAGAAACCTTTGTAAAAAAGGGGCCATATTTTTGCCATAAAATATACCTTTTCGGTTAAAAGGCAAAACTCGATGTTTAACAATTCACTGGACAGTTTGTATTTTGATCCAGCGGTGCAGTAAAAATCGTTGTTGCTGATCATTATTTCTAATCAACTCACATGGAAAGAAGCATGCTCAGCATTACTTGTCTATTTAAATAATCTCGGGATTATTCATGTATATAATATTATTGGCGTGATCCTGACGCCCATGTGACTTCACGTTACTCGCGTGTTTTTAATGCTGGGTTATAATGAGCACGTGGTAATTATTATACATATTACCATCTCACGTTTCAACGCACTACAATTTCATAGCAACACGCTAAGCAAAATAGTACGCATATTCTAATCTGAATTAATTTTATAACCATTATATAGGTACGGATTTATCAAAAACAAAAGGTAAATGGAATTCCCCACTTAAATTTCAATGACCAGTAGTCACTTAGTGATGATACTCGAAATATAATTACTTCTGTAGATTTCGCGCAACGTTACATAATAAAATGAACCCGTAAGCATTTGAAATCATTAATCTCAATGACATTTGTTAGGAAAAAGAAAGTGTAACGTGGGATCACATATCTTCGCGCTGGTTTTTTCCGGTTCCAAGCGAACAAAGCTCCAAAAGTTTTAAACGCGAGGTGAGTTAAACCAGGTCATCTGTCAAATCTACGACTGAAGTGAGTGTGAAGGGTTAAAGATCGCAGTCGTGTCAAATTTGACAGGTTGCTGACTACATTTATGTTTGAATTAAATCTTTTTACTTAGACATTTGTAACGAGAAAAGAGGGAAGTAAAATAGGATTGCTTACCTTCCTCCCTGTTTCCACAGCCATCCCTCTTTATCTGGGTTGAAGAAGGTATGCATGAGATCGTTGCCGTCGTCCTCCGGTATTTTGAATGGCTCCGTTTTTATCGACTCGTACAGCGACTGAAAAACCATTAAAAAAAACTCAATAAAATCTATTACC
Organism: Eupsilia transversa; assembly: GCA_914767815.1. Taxonomy (NCBI): domain Eukaryota; kingdom Metazoa; phylum Arthropoda; class Insecta; order Lepidoptera; family Noctuidae; genus Eupsilia; species Eupsilia transversa. Next base: position 10,460,152 of record OU611880.1, read on the forward strand.
AAGTTAACAGTGTAAACATCACTGTTGGTTCACACTATGTCTGATCCAAAATAAGTTCGTCTATTTAAGAGCTAATAGACACAAATATAAACAAATTAAAACTCCCATTTAGAGGCGCACATTTAAATACTTTTACCGTTCGTCGATGGACATTAAACCACCACTTTAAACAGAAACTCACATTCAACTGTGACATTAAGATACTGATATTTATCGCGCAGTTACTTCACAGATAACGCCGCTAATGATTTCAGATTGTTTACAATGTAATATACGTCAACTCGGGCTATTACCATACAGATTGTGGTTTATCGTGATTGTTTGAAAATTAATTATTAATTATTATGAAGAGAGATCGAGACTAGAGGTTGCCCAGTGGTCGAAATTCGACCATAATTCATTTAAATTTTAAGTTGTATTGTACATACTAATTCCATGCTGCCATGTCATTATTCTAAGGTAGCCATCTTGTGTCAAACGCATGGTAGTGTGTGTTTTTTAATCAATTTAATTTATTAGAAATAAATTATTGTAGTTATTGTGATATACTTATTGTATCAAAAATAGTAGCTTTCTGCACTCCTTCTCCATATGAACTTTAACTGTGCCAAATTTCATACTCCTACGTCCGCGTAATTTTCATAAAAAGGGGTACAAAGTTTTTGCTTCATTATTTATAGACACGAGCAAAACAACACGCCCGCCCGTGACCTATGTGGGTAAAAAATATAAGCAAACATAGTTGTAATGTGAATTTTATACGTTTCAAATAGTATACCTACAATGTTAGCACTGCGGAACGTATTACTGAAGTATTTCAATGTGGTTTCACGCGGTGTGGACTTAGTGTTGGCATCAATACAAGTAAACATTTATCTATTGCATTATTTATTATTTACTTATCGATATTGCTGTTCGCAACGCAAAGTAAATTAAAAACCTATGCGACTGCGGCGTGATTTCGATTAAGCAACTGTTTTTATATCATTGCAATCAGGAAATGGCATTTCCCAGTGGTTTTAAGCGATACGCATTGTTGGTAGATACCTACATGAATAAATGTAGATACTAACAAACTATACGAATCATAAATTCACATTTAAATAAACCGCGATTACACATAGTGTAGCATTGAAACGAAGTTTAGTTAGAAACTCATTTACGAAAATTATTTCCATTTATTATTTATGTATGTAGGTACACGGTTATGGATCTAAATAAATTTATTTATTCATAAATTAATATAATAAATTGATTTATTTATTCATTATATTATGTTATTTTAGGCTACTAAGGACCTATGGTTAAAGCCCTAATCTCTATGACTCATACATTTATTTTATTTCATATTATTGACTATCCTAACTTAAATATATAATATTATAAATGCGAAAGTGAGTTTGTTTGTTACGCTATCTTACTAAAACGGCTGAGCAGATTTGAATGAAATTTTAAATTTGGCACAAGGGTAGACCATGACCTGGATTAAGACATAGGATACTTTTTATCCCGATATATCCACGGGATCGAGACTTATGCCGGTGAAACCGCGAGGCGCAGCTAGTTGTGTATAATTTTGTCAACAATGGTTTCCGTAGCTGTCATTTTAACCGTAGCAAAGCAGTTAATAATATTTATAAGAGGCATAGGTACCTATAGGCTCCGCTACATAGATTAAAATAGTTAGGCAGTTACGGCCCTAAACAGCCTACAAAAAAAAAAGGTAGTATACCTTTTAGTACTTAGAAAAAAACTGTAAAATAATATGTATGGCGTTAACCTCGCATGCTGGTCAACTATATTAACTAAAGGCACGCAGAGGTGACCTAAATGTTGCCTATACCTAACACGAAGCGCTAATTGTACTACAATGACGTCAGTAACAGTAACGTAGGCGAAGCTAGAGGAGACACTCCGTCTAGGACGGAAAGGATTAAATTTCATCCCATACAAATCCGGAACTTGATGAACCTATTTATAAAACGGTCAAATGAAAATATAACCATCCATATTATAGCAAGAGCAACACTTTATTTGTAATCAAACTGTTTCAACACTGTCCATTTTGTTATAGTTATTGTTACACGAGAATGTCCCAGCATTCCCATTCAATCAAAACATATTAGTAAACACCTGATGACAATCTGTTGTGTGAACTGTCAGTCACAAAGGTGAAAGAAAGAGGCAAGGTTTTATAAATATGGTCGTACTCACCAAAAGTAACTCCTGAGGTAGGTCCCCACCGTTGTTGATCCCCCGGTTCATCGCCACAAACTGTTCCGGCAAAGGCTTGTCTTTGACGCTGGGGTTGTGAAGTGAAGTGTTCAACATTATTATCGCAAAACTTAGTACGTAACACGTGTCCGCGTTGGTGAAGATGTCTGGGTTTAGTTGGCAATATCTCTGAGCGAAACACTCCATCATACGATCGATCTTCTGGGCCTCGCCCGGTAGACGGAAACTCCACAAGAATTGTCTGTAATAGATAACACAAACACTTAAGTATCGGTCCATTACTCCCCGAGTGAGAGTACATAGCTATCCAATATCTCTATACGACCTCGTTTTTAAACTTTCTATATAGGGACAACGTCGTCATTTTTCTGCAAGCCAGAAGAGACTAGTGTGAATGATTATAATGCAAAGTAGTATGTCTGCCAAGTGAAACATTTCCGAATGCCAAGTGAGGACGACTCTCCAGATGCCTGACTGGTTTAGTATGTTTTATTCGGCAAAAAGTAACTAATTTGTTTGCAGCTTGTTTAAATATTTATTTAAATAAGATAGACGGAAAGCTAGCATAAAACCAGAAAGTCGGCACTCTAGTTCTAGTTAAGTATAAATAATTAATTAAAACATTGAGGGCATAGTGTTTTGAGGAAGTCTCCTTTATGTTTAAGTATGTTTTTTCGTTCGTGTTTGTTAGATGTAGAACAAGGAAAAATTATTCCGAAATATACGCACAGTATTTAATAATTTTGCTAATGCTTTTTTTCGACTGTTTGCTTGTTTTGTTTCAAATGGTTTTCCCAGAAAATAACTCGTAATCTTTTTGTTTGCTTTCAAACTGCGAGGAAAGAAGCGCCACAAATTAATTAGTTTACAACTTCCTGTTTCAGTTTTACATTTATGTATCTTCATCACTTGGATCTACTTTTATTGCAGAATTTGCAGTTACTAAAACTCGATTTCGTCGAACCACTGGCATTTTATATAGGCATTAAATAAACATGAAACGTAAACTATTCCCGTATGCAAAATAATATTCGCCTGAAATGGATTCGAGCTATTTTATCCAATTTCCAAGCCAAGGCTTCACTTGGCAGCAGGGTTACGGGCGTAAACCTAGTTTATATTTCACTAAAGCCTGCTGCATTAAAACGATTTGCTGATCAAAGAAGACTCTAATGTGTAACCGGCTACCGTAAGTCTACTTTAGCTGATATGTAGAGTTTTTCAACTCACCTGAGTGCCTGAACTAGTATAAGGTCCGTAAAGTCGTGTAATTCAACGAATGCTTTGAGCACCGCCTCATTGAATTCTGAACGTTCGCCGAGGTAGTCGCCTATCGCCGTCTTACTTAGACCTTCGCCTTTGTGAAGAAATTGCGCTACATCTTCGGGCGTCCTCTGCAGTAGACCGTTCTCGTACAGGTATTCGATACCTAAAAATAAATTGGTACATGTTAGGACAGTTAGCATAGTGAACGTATAATTTATTAGTAAAATAGGGAGAACTTCTTTTGACTCCCAGGCATTGCCACTTGGCACAGGTGCACATTTGCACAAAGAGAAAATTATGGCATACTTTTACAAACTTCAAATTCCGATCATGTGTGTGACTGGGACACAGAAGAGCCTTAAACGACTACGCAATGCACAAGATATCTTTATTTGCCTTGTTGGCTTTCTACCTAACTCTACCGATAAATACATAATATAAATCCCCATTGAGTGGGCGTCCATATATCAGGTAAATAACAAAAAACGTAACTAAAACTGGGGTTTTAAACGAATTCAAACGTAGGTTCATGCTTTTCCTTCCTCAATTTATATTCGCGTCATTCATAGCTAATCATCCTTGTTTGGTGGAATATAAATTACTTTTTAATTTGAATACAAATTCGAATGTCTCATATTTGAAGGTGAAGCCTATTGAAAACTTAGACGAGTGGTTCACAGCGACGATATGCAAACAGTCGTGAAAGCGAGCGGTGACCGTGCCTGCACCCATTTAGAGCTGCAATCGTAGGAGCAATGGAATGCAACTTCCATTCAAACAATGCCCGCTATACGAACGCTAAATTGCCGACCTTTCAATACAAAGCTAAGATTTTGTACCAGCAAGTTTAAATGACTGCATAAACCCTGATGGGAAATCGCAAAGAAATATAAGCAGCTAGAGGGAAACGTAGCATAAAGTAATATTTAAACATTATTTCAACGACAAAACCAAAGTTGGATGCAAGAGACTCGAGACCGGGAAGAAAAGCATGCAATAGAGGAGACCTACACTCCACTTTGAGTGGATACACGTTGAAAAGATAGAGAGAGATAAAACAAGACAAGATCCTAATTAATATTTCGTTCACAAGTTACTATCACCATTAAAGCCAAACCAAAACGCTATACAATTTTAATGCTTGCGTCACGATGGTTTTGCGTACAAAATCTTAATGGTCTGCGTCTTAAATGACGTCATCCGCCCCCACACTGAGCCAGGAGCTTCAATGGGGGGTAATAAGCGTGGGTTGTGAATTTCAGGCTCCGCTTGAGAATAAATGCCAAAAGTTACACACAAAAACAAAGTATTTTACGGCTAGCCAAGCCAAACCTATAACAAAGATTTATAAACCACTGTGATGTTATTACGAAGATTTTCTCCATCGAAAAATTTTATACCCTATACGGTAGTCGGTTTAACAGACGATAAATATGAGCAATTTATCTTCCGTATCGCGTATGTCGGGAGAGTGTGCACTTTGGTTGTTTTATAAATCTCGGTGTCGACTGGGGCTTCCATCTTGCGGCATGCAGATAGCAGCATGACGGATCGTTGGTGCTAAGTGAGCGAGAACCGGAGCAACCGTGTGTCGCTCGCAACAATAACAAGCTTGTTAGCGATAGCGCACTGGCGTCTGCGAAAATACGAAACCAGATCGATATTTTGATTCAGCAACGTTTGAGTATAATCGAAAATAGCTGAGATGGCGGTTTTGTGTGGGAATCTATTATGACAATTCAAATAACAAATCAAGGATCGCAAAATATTGAAGACTACATTTTTTTTTTCCGAAGGATGGCCAAAATTGAAATAAAGTTAAATCACGTAAGACCTGATTCACGGCTCGCTGATGTTTTCAAGCTTTATTGGTTGGACAATTAATTTCCCAACGACTGACTTTATCGGTTGAATTTTACATAATTCATCAAGTGTTTCAGATTTCAGTCGAAGAACTTGTTAGGGTAACTGTAATGACACGGAGAGTCAAATTGACACAGCATATACGTAACCGATTAAACAAGCGATTATGCTGATAAACAACATGATTAATGATAATTGATGCACGACAGTCTTCTGTAGTCTTCCAGTAGTCTAAAGTCCATTTTCTTTGTATGCTAACGAAACGAACCAAACAGGAAAAATATATACGAGAAAGAAACTCTGGACAGTCTAGTCATCGAGAACAATGAAAGCACGTTGAATTATTTCCCGAGGGAAAGAAGCCATTGGAGTCACGTATTTTACGTAATTTGAATTATGAATTCAATATGGCAAGAGTTATGCAATTACTGGGGACAATCTATGTCTGATGTCTCGTCCATTTCCATAACAGTTGTTGCTTCACAGTAAAATACATATTTAATAGCGTCAGGTATTTTCAGTCCATGTTTATTGATTGCCTTGTTGCTTTCTTTTTTCTATATTTAGATTTCAGGTGATTCCAATTATGAAACATCATAGACATGCACTGACTTTTTGTATCTACAAACGGCCCAATTTAGGTCAAAAGTTAAAGCCCGAACTACCGGTACCGACGGATTCCGGATGCGTAGGTATTCTACCAGATTTAACCAGATCACAGATTGGACGTTAATCCAGTCATCAACATGTTAAATTGGGTTATAATCTGATTGATCATTTAAATGCACTTTATTTAGCCCTACATTTCCAAAGTCGTTACAGTTCAAAGAATGTTACTTAACTTTGCAACACTGGCTAATATTACAACGAATTCTACTAACGGTCAGTTACGGATTCTTGGAGTTGGAAACAAATATTGAGAAATATTACTTAGTAAATCCTTCCAGCTGCAATTAATGCTGAGTTATTGTTTACGAGATTTTGCAGATTCCGCGTTTGGTCATCATCAGATAGTTATTTTGTTATACAATACTTAAATCTCTTGATAATCTTTACTTCCAATTAGCCAGGTTTAATTGCTGTTACTTCTCCATCTAATCACGTAGGTTGGGTACAAGCATTATAAAGCTATTAAGTTTTTCTATAAATAGTGACCATATTTATGATTCTGAAAGAGCGATTACCCTTTACCGTAATGTCGCCGCCATAATCCAGCATGGCTAATACTGATGCGAAGCCAGCTTAGCGCGCAGAAATAATGTTACCGCGTAAAGCCGGTCACAAAATGCTTTGAATTATAAACAAACGGTACTGCACGTGTTCTGGATAATTTCAATTTTACTTTAACAAAATATTAAATTGTTATTTACTAACTGTAATTTGACTAATCGTAATATCATTTCATATCAGCAAACGATGATAAATTCGATAAGGTTTGATTGACGCCTTTCCAACAGTTCACTCATTATTCGGAAAAACGATAATGGCTGTCGTATGAACTCGTGTCCCTATTGACCAGATGACGTCATTAGGAAGTTGTGCGACCAGGTGCTGTGTACGACTACATCCCATTACGCCTGCTCTTGAGAATAGGAGTACTCGAGCGTCTGCCGAGCTTGAAGCATGCATTCAGAAGACCTCGTGCCTTACATCTGACCTCTCGTGAAGCTAGTTGTTACTGTCAACATGACCTAATTAGTACTGGAACGCTGGCTGAAGAATCTTACAAGCGAGACACGAAAAAAGATTTTCGCATTAATTAATAATACGAAGAGTCAGCTAGAGACCCGTATTATTCAAAAATGCTGAGCGAGTTAAAACGCAAAGCCAGTACATGTTCTTGTAAAAACTCTTCATTTCCCTCTAATGCGGGCAGATGATTTATTACCATATCCAAAGCGTTCTTGATCGTGGTAATTTGTACCGTTACTTGCAGAAAACTATCCTATATCAAGTCCACCTACCAGAGTTAATTACAGGATGGCGACTACTGTTGCCGATTACATCTAACGTTGTAGCATATCTAAGTTATCGAGTTTACTGGACATGATCACGAGAGCGCAATGAGGCATAACATGAACTTATATTAATTAGAAAGAGATAACTCTTCAGTCACATACTCATCGAGATCTCGAAATCTTTCAGTGACATATTGGATGATTTTGTCACTGATAAGAACGAAGACAATTGGAACGCGAAGTATGAAAGAAAGATTAAAAAATGGTTCTTTTTCGTAAATCGATTAGCTGAACAAACATTCACCCTGCCAAGATTAAAGCGGATCAAGGTCTTGACGTAGTATCAAAAACATAGCTGGAAAAGATTTTTTGAAAGATATACTTTTAAAATATGAGGTTTCGGAAGATGCAATGGATGCCGATATAAATGTACCTAGTGGAAAATATCGAAATGATGCAGCTATTTTAAACTAGAACGTGCTATCATAGGGTTTTCAAGGACAACATGCGCACGATATAAGTGGTAACTAATGAAAGACGCGTGTAGATTAACATGTTGCAAACATAAACAACTTTTTAAAGATTACCAGTTTCTTAATTTAAAATAAGTGTGAGCACATAAAAATCAGAAGAGATTTCAGTCAGCAAGGTTCTTAAAAAGACAATTAAAATGCTTTTGTTGTATTATCAGCCGCAGGACATTTATCTAATTTACGATAGTAATCTAAAATATAATAAAACTCGGGAGTTGTCCGTTGGACAGGTGTAAAAGTGCAGGAATAGAACAATTTGCAGAATATGTCGTCCGACCGGCCGTGGGAACGCCGCACCTGCCCCATCGAATAGCATTGTACCAAGAATTCTACTCCTTTTACCGCCATTATTTTAATAATAACAAGGACATTAAAAGTTCCTTAATTGCTTCATGTTTTAATATTCTAGCATATATATTCCCAAATCGCTAATACAACGCAGTAGCCCAATCACATAACATTTAGCAAAGCAAAATTATCTGCATTGGGGATTTTGAAACCTTGACGGCAAGCCAAAAACAATGCATTGTCTACCATATAAAAATGTCTAACCAACACATAATAAAAATGTCTGGACCGTTAAGTGTTTCGAGTTAACGAAGTCTAGAACTATATCTGAGTCTTTTACTGTTCTCTTATTTACATTTAAACTTCTTTTACTATAGTATATCTGCGTCCTTTACCAGACCTCATGTATTTTACTACGTATGTATAGTTAAGCACAGAAATAAATTCAGCAACAGAAAAGTCAAAATGTTTTCAGTAAAACCGCGGCGCCACAGGAATTTGTCGTCAGATTGTATGAAATTCTTCAGCGAGCCAGTAATTTCATTCTACGAGCTCTTAAATCAGTTTATATCCACACATTGTACATAGGAGCTAAATGAGAAAACACGTCCCAACCCAATGTGACCGATTTATAATAAAGAAAGGCCAGAATCGTTGTTCATATAAAAAACCTACTTCGATACTTTCTCTATTCCAGTAATTGAAACGAACGGCTATGGTGCTAGTTTTTGTGAGACACACGGAGCAGGTATTACGGCCCTTAATCAAACGAGCTCATCGGACTCTCTCTAGAACGTATGTATTATGTATTTGCTTTTTTGCTCACCTTTCTTGGGGTCCATGTTGAATTTCTTTCTCCCTATACTCATCTGCTTGGCTTTACTGTTTTGCTTACACTCCTCCTGCCCATCCAGAGCCTCCAGCTCCGCGACCACTTCACCGAGCTCATCTTTAAGTTGCTGTAACAAAGAAAATTAAAGTTCATTGAGATATAACTACATCAATTTATTCCTATCTCTTATATTCTGCTTTTCTCTGATTCAAGACTGACGAACTAAAAGAACGACCTAGTTCGCTAAGGTACTATACAGGGTGACGGCCGTGACGGGATCGGGACCAGCCATAGCAAATTCGCATATAGAGGAGGTCATTTGCTAATTATTACACCTTACTTTCCCGAACTAAAGTTTTATAGTTTATGAGATATGTCAATGTTTATTTTATTGAGATTTTTCCAAAATTTGACATTCAAGCATTGTTTTTTTCATTATTTTAGTATTTTTTTATTATTTGTTGGTAGTCATTTGTGATTAAAATACGTCGGAACTTCCCCCAAAATAGGGTTAAAAAATAAGATATTACGCTCAAAAAAAGAAAGAAAAAGTAAGGTTAAATAATTAGTAAATGACCTCCTCTTTATGCGAATTTGCTATGGCGGGTCCAGATCCAGTCACCCTGTATACCCTACTAAATGCGGAGAGTTATGGACCTACTAGTTCTTCAGATATTGGATTATGTTAGTTTTATAATAAATAAATAATTTATGTTTTAACATACAATTTAATTCAAGATCCTTCCAATAAAAATAAACGCAGAATAGGCGCATATTCTCAATTTCTTTGAATCCGTGTTGAGGTCAGGCGACAGATTCGACTGAGGCTTTCAATTCCATCGGCATTCCTATTGCAGATCATGTATTAAATAAACACTTCGGTGTCAGTGGCGGGCGTGAGTGGCGACCGGCGACCACAAGGCGAACCGCAAGACGCAGCGCATTCTACGTTGCAGCCGCAAGCGCAGCGTGGCGTTAGATTCAGAATACGAGCCCGCTCGTATTGCAATACGAGGCCTTCTGACGATATTTGCATATTACACGCGTCATTATCCTTACTCATGTTATTTTATTTACTGAACAATATCGATTCGAGAGTCAAGGTATTTTCCTTGTAATCTTTTTTATATCCAGTCAACATTACATTGGCCTCTCAAATTCTCGTCTACCTTCTTGGGGAATATTTCATAACTATTAAGATATCATAGCTGTTGTCGATTACTGTTTAAAATTATCAAAACCACTGCTATCCTTTACCCTTCCTTTACTCTAATATGAAATTAACCCCAAATACTAATTCAGTATTCAGAAATTGTCGTTCTAAGTTAATCATAAAAACGTCATCCCCAGAATGTGTCAAGATTAAAGTTCCGGATTTCATGAGTGCCTGTATGTTTTCGTAGAGATTTCACGCATAGATCTAATCTTATGAATGGCCAAAAAATTTCCATTTTATATTAATTAGGTAATTAGACAATTAAGTTGGAAGAGGCAAATCACTTTAAGTAGGTAATATTTTGTCATACAAAAAGTCTTATAAGCTGTTCAGAATGTAACACGAATGAAGTCGTGCAGCTCACTATGAGGATTAATTACAAAATGCAAAGGAATAATAACCAGCTACTTATCACCTCCACGAGCCAGAATAAACGCAAGCCCAGTTGAAAATCACAAAGACAAACGAACAGGGAACAATGACTGAAAGTAGGTAGCTGGTTTCGTTAGTTCTTTACGTTTGCATGCTTATTTTGCTGAACAACCCTGTTTCTTTCGGGAAAAATGCTTTGTTGTCGTGAGCATGCAATTTTGATGTTTTCATTGACCTTGAATTATGCCGTCTGCATGCACTTTCCGTTCTATGTAAAGAATTTTCATGTGAATCGATAATATTTCTATGTTTGATCACGTATTGAAGAACATTATTTTAGAAATAATCGAGACAATAAATTTCAAGTCAAGGACTTACTTGGCTTACTAGGAGCAGTGGTGGCTGGTTGCCCATTGGTAACAGCCCCGACTTAAGGCTCGTACACACTGGCGCGAAATCGCGGGCGCGACAAGGGTAGCGCTGCCTGTCGCGCCCGCGATATCGCGCCAGTGTGTACGAGCCGTTACGAATTGTAGGTTGTGGGTTCGACCTTTACTTTGTGTAATAATTTCATCACCACTGCTCTCAAAACGGTGAAGGAAAACATCGTAAGGAAACGGGCATGTCCTAGAACCAAAAATTCGAAGACATGTGATATCTACCAACCCGCAGTGGGGCCGCGTGGTAGATTACAGGCACAGCCCACTCCCTCTTGCAGGGAAGACACCGAGTCCCAGCAGTGGGAAGAGTATAGGCTGATTATGCAAGGTCTTACTGACGCGTCTATGATTGAAACTAAACTACAGTTTGCATCCGTATTATTACGGTTTATGTTATGATTCCGACCTATTGTTTTACTGTGACTGCATTGTGCCAGCAATTATCAACAGCGAGGCATCAGCACTAAAACAGCATTCAAAATCCTATATTATTCTCGTCATGATCGAGTACTTCGAAAATTTCAGGGGATACGGAAATTAGAAGTTGACCAATTTTCATAATTTCACTAGGGATGACTAATCAGATATCTATCCCGATATCTAATAAAAGTACCAACAGAGGACTTATCAAGAGACAGGCGTACCCCAGTCTGCAAGAGGACCACTGAATACGCCGTAATAGAAGCTCAAACAAGCACACAATGGCCGCTCGTCGCCACGGTCTGGCAACGCTAACATTATTTGCGGTCCGCTACATATTCCCCCAGGAGACATGATACCGGCCTTCCTTGTCTAGACGATGAAATAAACTCATAGGGAGCTAAATTTCGAGTAAGTAATAAACTTTACAAAAGTATGGTTAATCCCGTGTGCTCGCCAAACACTTTAGCAACCATTAATCCACTAATGGTTTACAGGCTAATTTGATCTGCACATCGAATGTTATATTATGAAATTATCTGATAATTGGTTGTAGTGCTTGATGCGCCTACCATAATTACACCTAGAGCTCTTGACTGTCATAATTGTGATGTGGTGCTGCCGTAACTATTATTTTATGCTAATTAGCTTAAAATGTGTCTTAAAACGAGTACCTAGTCAGTCACGCAAAACAAAAGCCTATATATGTTAAAATATACATGGCTACGAGGTCAAAGTTCGGATAATAGAACAGAGCGTATAGCGTATTGAACCTCGAACAATGGAGGAATGAAGTAAACAATAACCTGCTGACGACGTTTATAGAATTGCAATTTACATAAGCTTTACAAGTCGACGAGCATTCCTAAACCAACAACCAGAATAAATTAGTATTCTAGATTTCTGGCCGCAAACAAAGGTCACCTGCTCCTAACGAGGTTAGGCAGGTAAGCTTATTTAGATGTTACCCTTAGTTAGTACATTTATAACAGAATGCTTCGAAGGGGTAAAATAATGAGATTGACAATAATTTGATTCTCATTTATAGTGTTTCCAAGTGTAGGCCCGCACTCTGGCTTAATGCTGTCTAGACGGGTTTTTGCCCTGCAAATGTAGCAGGTGACTGAATTCCTACAAGTAGGAAAAAGCCGGATGCACTAAAGCTGCATTTTGTACGAAAGGCTTTAAGTGTTAGAGTGAACTTCTGCGACGACTATTATCGAACGTTCACGATGGAGGTGAATATTTTTTGGGGTCAGTTATTGTGTATTCAATTGTAAGAAAATTAAACATTATTTAGTTAAATTCTATAATTAAATTCCGAAATAACGAGTCTTTCTTCCGCTGGCTGGGTTAAATGAAAGGACTGACTGCCTTGTATAAGGATAAATCACAAACAATTGCCGACCTAACTAAACAATGACACAACACGGAACGTGTCATGATTCATCCCAATTTATGCGACACAATAATCATTGAAAATTGGAGATTCTGAGTAAGTACTGATGCTGCCCAAAGGAAGTGACAGAGTGACAAAAGGAGAGACTGATAGCCTGATGTTTTATTAAATAATTATTTTGAGATCACCATTTTGCATTGGTCGTAAATATACTGTGGGATGAATCGGTGATGCACCCGGCATTGCAGCAAGATATTGATGTTTGAATGATTGATCATTAAAAAAAACTTTGTTTACTTATGAAATTCAACATATTTTAGTGAGGATAACCGCTTTTACGACTCATCAATCTCGCAAAACTACCTCATATTCACTTTCGCCAAGATATTTACAAAAGAACCTTTCACCCGATATCATATCATCAAAAGTGAATGCTATGAATTCGCTACGGGTTACATTGGCACATCAACACTAGTTCATTTCAGATTGCCAATTTTATTTCAGTAGTTTTTTTACATTAATTATTCGCTTGGTAAGTACCTATATGCATGTGTTTGTACTTTATTGGATGTATACCGTCCTGTTCTAGACTGTGACGTTTTCAGATAATCATACAAATTGAAAAGATCGAGTATCCCCAGCGTTGCCAACAAAGCCTAATTACAGACAGGCATTCGATCAAACGCATTATCTCGTCCAGACGTATTGAACGGATATCGGTCTAATTCAATAGGAATCGTTTGTTGCATGGTTTCTATGAGAAGATCAATAAGAATCGTTTGTTGCAAGGTTTCTATGAGAAGATGTGGAGCTCTAAATTGTATGCCAAGTCCATATGACATCGTGATCACGAAAATTTGTTACTGCGTCGGCTAATTTGGATGCGATGTGAGCTGAGCCCGTAATGGATGGCGATTAAGTCTCGCGCCGTATAAATAGCTGGGGACACGAATACCCTGGTGTTGGAGCAATTGTGAAGAAATAGCGACAACACGTGGTCTGAGTTTAAATAAGCACGTCATAAAATGACGCTTTGTGAAGCTAAATCCTGATGTGTGCATACGTTTCATTGTAATGGATATGACTCAAAACTAAAATGATTCACTATTGTTTTGACGGCAATTAAAATTTAAGTAAGTATTGTTAAATTCGACGTACCTGTTAAAAGTTAAACGCTATGGTTTTCTGTCTTGAACAGAAGCTGTTCTTGGCGATAAATCAATGCTGTTATTTAACTGTACAGCCTATCTCTACTCTCTACAGTTATTGTATGATGTTACTTAACATGTTAGCTGTAATTTATTTATAATAATTTGAACATTCTATTTCATGTTCAAAGGTTATATAAACTGATTTAGTCACAGTTACATGAAGAGATAAATATAACCATTTTGGTAATAATAGTCAGAGTGAGCCATATCCGTTATTATAAACAATTGAACTCTACGAAAGTGTGACCCCGGTCCACGGTATTATATAACATTTATTTAGTCACAGATTAACTTTCTATGATTTTTAAATATCTAATAATGTAACAATCTAAAGACGACATCACGCTACGATTCCACAAGAGGCGTATCGAATGATTCGCCTTTAAAATGCGATTTCATTAACCATTCGTTAGATTGTTTAAATGAAACAAATTCATTTGTAGTGGTCTTGAATAACGAATATTTAAGTCGTCAATATGAAGCGACGTAGCATGATTGAAAAACAATTTAACCACTGTGATCAAGGGAGCCAGTGAAAAGGGCCCACATCGATCGGGATTCCGACATTGAATATATTGATATTTGACCCAAAGATTGAGCAATAAATAAGTCAATACCATCCTCAATCAGGGGAATACTTTTCAGCATGGTTGATATGCGTTGTTCATCAATATGACGTGAGTTCCCACATGTGACTAATTACTCAATGTTTAAAATACATCTCGACAAATGAGAAGCACATATGGGATTAGTTCCTCGTGTTACAAACTATTTATAGTTAATAAGTAAAACAAATCAATGAACTTTAAGATTTATGAAATTCAACACCGCTTCTAAAGTAGCAACTTTTAATAAATCACGCAAGAGAGGTAGAAACTTAGAATGTGTGATTTTCATTAGGTTACTTTTGTCAGTTTAATAATTGCGTGATGAAATCGGTGTAGTTAACACCAAAAAATATTCCCCATAACTTTTAACGTAAGTAAGTATCAAATAATAGTGGCAAACAGTTGCGCCATGTAAAATTATTTTAAGTAATTTATATTTACAACATAAAATAGTGTCAGGCAGGACTCAGGAATAAGGAAAAACAACTGTGGTACCTACCACAAGATCTACGTAGGTATTAGTCACATAAAATCACTACTTCGCAAACGGCTTCAATTGTATTATTTGTGCAATCATCTTGATGAAATCTATTGAGAGTGGACTATAAATCTAAATCAAGTAACCATGCAGCGAGCAATCATGTAATTCAAACTGCAAAGGTCTATTTGCAATTTCATCAATTGCTTATATGCCTTTTATATAGGCGTTGTTATTTAATTAGGGAGTTTTGTAGCATTGTGTTTACCTATTCTTAGCTATGTCAGAGGTAAAGGGGCCTACGTCTACTAATTTATAAACGTTACAATGGTCTCTGAATGGTTATGTTGGTGAATGGTGGTGAGTTTTTGACAGATTTGCCATACAAAAACTGTCAAAAACTTACCATTGAGAGACCATTATAACTTTTTTAAATTAGTAGACTTAGGCCCCTGTTCGGATCCTTCACGTGATATTGGCGGCACGTAACGAAAGCGAGCGCGAATCCTTAGAGACTTTCCCCTATTAATTCACTTTCCCGACGCTGTTTGACTCCAATTTCGTAGAGAGATCGATTCGGTGTTGTTATCTTTTGATTGCCAATATTCTAGACACGTATTTCTTCTTAGTCTAGAAGTCTTGTTTACTATGTTATGTACGAATACAAGCGTAACAAATATGAAAATGTTAGTTCAGAGGAGTGATTAATTAAACTTTTTTTTCAACTTTAACTTTTGAAAAAGAAAAGCTTCAAATGTTGGTGATTAGCAACACAAGTGTTGTTTAAAAGGTAAAGTTCACCATAGCTAAATAAGCCGCATTAAGGCTCGTTCACACCGGCGCGACTTGTCGCGCGACGCGACACCGGCAATTGTTCAATCGTGAAGTTTTATTAGAAATTGTATTGTTAAAGTCGCGTCGCGCGACAAGTCGCGCCGGTGTGAACGAGCCTTTAGGCTGACTGTGGGATGAGTTACGCAGGCGGTTGGTGCCACGTGACTCACGTGAACAAACAGTACCCTGGACAAGTGAACCGCCTGGGGCGGATGCATATTTACAAACTTTGCTTCCGCGTCCCGACTAAAATATTATCTTTTAAGCGTAAGGACAAAAATAAACCTAAGTAAGGTGTGGTCGGAACACCACATTATTGGCTACAAAATGTAGTTAAAAGGTTCTAAAATATTAAAAGCTTTTAAGAGACATTTAATTTATAAATAAACTAAGAGTCCAGTGACTCAGAAAATAAACAAAAATACCTTGAATATGGACAAAAATACATACAGAAGACACAATAATTCCGAGAAGTCTTTGACAGACAAACTCTTTGTTCGTATATTTTGAAAAGATACGTTTACACAGACTGTCTACAAACGTACTAAGTAAAGAAACTAAATAGGTTCAGGTCAGAGAGAAGTAAACCACACGACGCGACCCGATGTTTTAAATATAAGCCGTCAGTTTAAAAGTAGAGTTAACGTTTCTAACAATAGCTTTCAGGTCAATACTTAGCCCTTAACGACACGGTCCATCGGCTAATGGCGTGGCTAATGTATGCCGAGATATAGATATATATATAGCCTATATTATTAGGGCGTAGGCGTTTTCACATAATTTATTAGCTATGCAACGTTAGCATCGATTAGAAAAAAAAAAAAGTAATACGTTAATGAGAATAGATTAGTATTCTTAGAGATATCAGAGCTACAATTTATCGAAATGATTGAACATGATTAGGATTGAGATTATTACCAGAGGTTTGTTAATGGGATTTTAATGTATCAATAATAATTTAGTAATATTTAGTTTTACTACGCCGCATTAGATTGGACCGGTTTAAACTGCACGCGCGCCGAGGTGAATCGCCTCAGAACGTAATGTGAACAGTTCCTGGCAGTGTTCCCAACCGCAGCAACAAATTATACTATTGTCATTGCACGCAAACGTACTGCTACAACGACCTTCACACCCATACCAACTGGAGGACTAGAGTTCCGTTAATATCATCCCGATGCTAAATTAATTTAATTCACGCTCAGGGCTTCATCTACTAAGACATTGGGTAAACAAATAATTTGCCAAGACTATTGGCAGCAAAATAGTTTCATCAACAAATCAAGTAATGAACATTAGGTCAAGGAATATTTAAAAGTTCAATTGGAAGCAGCATCGTTGAAACCCAGCTACAAAGTGAGCCCTTGCGATTGTGAAAATAATTTAATCAGTCCAATTGTTGCCACATTGAAGAATTAATTTATTTCAATTTTTTTAATTAATATAATTACTATAGCTTTGGTGAAACATAAAAACCACTCATAATTATTGAAGGGATCAAGGTTCTACGAATTTGAGTTTACATATGTACGTATATATAGATTTTTTAATCGCGAAGGCTTTCCCGCAATCTTCAAAGTGAAATTTCTGGGCAATTGATCTCTAAATTACAGAAGCTTCATCATCGATGGTAAATTATTCTTTCACTTTATGTTTGCATCCCTAAGGCAACCGGGAAGGGTTCCAACTAGGTATATATTCGGTACTTTTAGTAGCTGGCCTAGTGATATTTACCATCCAGCATTGTCTGCCAGCCCAACTATTTTTGGAGTTACCATTTTTGAATGAACTGTGATCTTTCGCGGGAAGACGTTGCGTTCCTTGAATCACAATAAAACTATGTAGGTGTACAAAATTCTTGTGACGTTGCAAGCATTGAATACGATTTCAATAACAATATCCAAAATATCAACTCACATATCCAATATTTGGATATCGTATATCGTCACCAAGTGTCCTTACTTATAAAGATTTAATATCAACGATATATAAATTACATTCATGCATATTTCATTACAAATCTTTCGAAAACTGGGCCAAGAACAGTATTGAAACATGCTGAACGCAGCCGCAACGGCGAAAGGAGGATGAACTTAAACTTCTCTAAAACACTTTCAAGGATACAGTGGCTAACAATGGGCGATATAATGTAATCTATGGAAACGATTAATTGCTAGTTACCACATAAGTAACTGAACCTCAACAATGTATCGCTAAATTAGTAGGTACATTGTTTTTCTATACATTATTAAGTATCGACGCTAAGCAACCCGGTAGACTAGAACTGGCGTCGTGAAAGTAAATAATTACTGCCAACTTATCATTGACACGAAATCTAAGTGCGATTTCTATAGTTTTTCGTGTTCAACGTTTTAATTATTGGTTAGTGCAGAAGTGATTTAGTATTACCTAATACGTGTCAGTTCAAAATAAATATATACAGCACTTACTTTAAGACTTTTAATATAGCTGAGTTAGCCGGTATTTTATAACCAGTTTCAAATACTGTATGATATTATTCATGCAGACAGTGCATTTGCACGAATCGCTCCAGTTAACGCAGACTTTGCTCATTTTTTCACGTATATTGTGCAATCGTGTAACACAATGTATGTTATGTTATTTACATATCTTCGATTTTTTTATACTTCAATCTCGTCCCACTTCACTTCATCCATTAATTTAGTGATTTCTCCAAATCGATACTAATCAAAGTACTTGTCCCTACTAAACGTTAATACTTAATACACACAACGTAAATATACAAAAATCTTCTTACCTTCTTAATTTTATTCATACATTAATATACAGGACTTTTGTACTCTCTTGAAATAGTGGCGAAACTTAATTAAGAACTTGCCTGGAAGAGGACCATACGATTCTACGCGAGGTTCTGTCCGTAATAACTTTAGCAATCTCTTCCGCCACGTAAAAACTTTGTTTACAGACAAAGTTGACTCTTTCTTGTGACTTAATTAAATCACGAATAGTTCCTTTAAATTGTCCTTATTTCGGTAGCCTTTTGAGTTTACCTCGAACCTTTCAGTTTTCGCTACGATAAAACGCGACATATACTTCAAAGAACCGATGTCTTTGTATCTTGCTAGCTATATTTACTGGGTTATAAATAGAACGATCACAAAAGATCTGCGTTTTTATTTCAAATCCTTCAGTGATGTAATCCGCTTACGTTCACTTGCCATCTATGGAAATATGACTATCTTAAGAAATCGTTAACAGTAAAAGTTTCATCTACATCTTTATTATTTCCTAGACTATAATTCCTGTTTATTTAGCGCCTGATGTGGTAATGACATAAGAATGTTCTAACGTTAAATGACATCAGTTGAATGCGGCTCGGCTACGTGGAACGCGACCTTCAGGTGTGGCCGGTGAAGTGAATAACAACATGTCACAAGCTTTGTTTAAGTGATTGTTACATTAGTTTGATGCAATGAGACAATATGCCTTCGTTGTACGTATACAGTTACTAGATAGACTAAGGTGCGGGTACCATGACAGTTACATCGATTACCATGGAGACGTTGCAAGTCATTGCTCGGTTTTATGATAAGAATTGGCTGTGTTAGGAATTCGTCACGAAACTTAGTTATATATAAACATAGTTGGGAAAAGGTTAGGCAGATTGATTATCTGCCTAACCTTTTCCCAACTATGTTGAGGTCGGCTTACAGTCTAACCAGATGCAGCTGAATAGGTACCAGTATTTTACATGGAGCGACTGCTTATCTGACCCACAACCTAGTTACTGGGTGGTAACCCTTGGTACGACTGGTTGTCAGAATTTTGGGACCCGTAACTACTGTCAAATAACAACAAAAATAACTACCGGAGATAATAACAGCCGGGATCAGCGGCTAACGTGTTTTCCGAAGCACGGTATTATGTAATAAGTATTGTTTAAAAATTAAAATATTAGGTCAAAGATGACTATAATTTTATTGGGAAATTTAATACGTCACATTTAGAAACAAGGTAAACAATTCTCCGTGAACTGTGACATGTACGCTACATAATAAAGGTACTTAGTTTAAGGAAATACGAGAGCATGAGAAGAGAAATTTTAAAATTAATGGCTCCTGCAGACAGGCGCGACGCAAATCTGGTGGAATAATTTCCATTAAAACTTCACGGGTGCCTTCACCTAATAAACAGCTCATTATGCAGAATTTTTCTTCATTGTTGCTAATGTACGTAATCAAAAACATGTCTGCAATTAGGAACAAAAGAATAATGTGTCACGAAGTATGGGTAAAGTGAAAGAATTGAACCGGATTAAAAAGCCCCGAACCACAGCCGCGGTTAATAACCCACGAGGCAGGAGTTTTTAATAAAGATTTCACATACGGTTTCTACAGTACTCAGTTGTTATAACCCAGCGAGCATGTTTCCTGCGAGTTAAAATAAGTACATGTAAAAATAATAAAGTGATTCACCGGTTTCCACGCACAAACGAAAGGGTACTTTGGCTTTTGCCTTTTACTACTATACATTTAATAACCCTTCTAGATTCGTTGTAATCATGATTGTGAGAACTCTATCAACACGATCACTCTACTAAAAATGTTTTACCTTAAGGTTCTAAATTCATACACAGGTAGGTATTTACATGGCTGGGAACCTGTTCAGAATGTGTAAATTTAATTTAGTATACGGCGCAAAATAAACTCATACCTACATTTATTTATTCTTTTCCGCCCACATCTTGTTGCTAATTATCTACTAAAACACAACGCGATGAAGTGAACAAACTTCGCACAAGTTCTGTTAGAAGTTCTCATTTTAGAAAATATTATTTTGCATCTATGTAACATGGATTGTGTTGTCTACGCAAGTGACTCAGAGTCAGCGGGCAACTTTATTACACTTAATTTGCTTGCGACTGGCATTCATTCTTTCCAAGAAAGGTGGCGGGTATCATGGGCGAACGCCGGCTGATTATATAATTATGTAAAAAGATTTTTGTTCTGAATGACAACTATGTATACACACAAACATTTATTGTGTTGTAATTGATTCTATTTCTAATCTTGTGAATAGTTATTTGTACAAGAGCAGGAGTCAAGACACGTCTATCGACGCTGCACATTCGTTATTACCTATAGTTGCAGATTGCACTTTGCAGTGATTTGATCGGTGAGTCGATGACGTATCGACGACCTACACGACCTCCAGTCGCCACCACCGCATTCTTGACCCACACACTCACTCGCAGTCGCACAGATATTGAGCGTCACACGTGGAAATTAACGTTACCTCGGCAAAATTCTGTCAATTTCTTAAGTTCAATTCGTTTAAAGTCCGTCTTCCTTACCCAATGACCTTGAAGCGTGAAGTAAAAGAATGCTTACCTGAAAAAGAATAAAAAAATCGTTAATATTGGAGTGATGACGCAAAAAACATTGGTGGGATTTACCAACATCTATTAGTCATAAAAACCGCTATCATATCAGACGGATGTTTTTAGAGTTACGGGAACCCGATATTTAGATAACATCGGGTAGCATAAAAGTTATGCATTTCCTACTGCTAGCGTATTGCGGTCATGTTATAACAGTCATTCAAAACTCTGGAATGTAACGAAAAGCTGCTGCAACAGATAACAATAACATGCGATGTAAGAGCGGCACATTGGGCTGCTCTCGACCCGGGTTACAAAAAGACGAAGCTGCACAATGGGTTCATATTTCCGGCCTGCGGTCACGGGGCGAATGCCACTGCCGAGCAACTTCCAAAGATTTTCGTTTCGCACAGGCTCTAACAATCCGCGCGTAAATTAAGGCCGACTGTAAATCTGGCAAACTGCCAAAAAGGGAAGAACGCAGAGACATTAGTGATTTAAGTACTTGGCCAGAGAAACCGCTTGATGTCCATTTTTCAATAAATACTTTGTCCAATTCAGCTATTGTTTTATAGCGACTTACAGATGCACATGCAAGCAATTTCATTTGAATCTTTTAAAGTATTCTTTATCAGAAAATAATGCAGTAATAAAGTGAATGCTATCAATAACCAGTGGCATATTATTTAACACATGTGAGTTAAATATAACTGGACATGAATCAACTGTTGTAATGTTATGATTAATGTGTGGGTAAAACGCGTTGCTTGGAATTCTCAACGACTTTAATGCTAACACAAATAAAAGAAGACACAAATTAATTTCAATTAAACGAACATGCGTGACTTCCTACAAATAAAACGACTACTATGTCCGTCGCCATTATACTTCGATAACGAACGAGGGTCAAACAGGAGTATGAGCAAAAAATATTCGGAAAGGGATCTAATGAGACAGTTAGTATGGGAGCGGTGGTTCGGTGAACATGCAAGCCGGGCCGACGGCCAACGCCCCCACAAAATTTATCGCCGCCGTTGACATCGATCTACGATGGGATTTGAAACGCTAATCAAAGATACCCCTCAAAACTCCAACAACAATGACGCCAGCTCACGAATATCAATTATTTTATAAAGACGCATTGAATTTTAAAACGCTATGTCAATGTAAGAAGTTTAAAATTATACATTTCTACCTTCATTTTTAATGTCTCACAGACGGAGGTTAGCAGTAAATGATACAATACATAGTAATTTACATACATACATTTTTCCTTTTGACCTGTACAGTGATTAAAGTCGTCATGTAGAGTTCCGTTCACATGGTATCTTAATCTTTATACATCACCCGTTTGAATTGAATAGATAATTAATTTGTTATGTAACCAAAACAAACACTGAAACATGTCTGAAACTTAATTGGAATTTCTAATCTTACAATAGTTTACGCAATTGGCCGTTAAGCAGGATTTCACATCCTTTACATATAGGTGATTAACGAGTGATTTATGTAAACACGATTTCTTTTATTTATACTGCATCAGTAATTAAATACTCATTTGATGGGTTAATAAATATAGCATAGTAACTTTTTCTTCTAACTGCTATTGAAAATTACTATTGATAGTATGACAATTTAAAGTTGGATTTGTTCGAGCTCTCTTATGTAACTGGAATCCATTAATTAATGTAATCATTGTCTGCGAAGCTAACTGTTCTAGTTTCACGATGCTTTGGGTTTCAACACAGTAAATTACGAGAATACAATTGATGCTCACACCAACCTCACTCGCAGACATTTTACATCACTCTGATGACAACATGCACTTGCGAACTTCGGTTGTATTGTACGTCTCACAGTTCAATAATCTCATAAAATCAGACACACATCATAATCTTCGTCTAGATTATATTTTTAAAAACGTTCGTCGGCAATAAGGAATGAGGAAAACAATTTCGAAGACCTATCATGGAGGTTCATCTTCATTAAATTGTATGCATTTGTGTGCATTAAGGAAATAAAACAGACAATACAGCAGTATATTTAAAAACAAATATAAGAAGAGGGTGAACAGATAACTTTGTTTAGTTCCTTCGGTCGTTCCTTTTCTTTCAAGAGAGAGATAAATATGATAAAGAAGCCATATGGCGGGGCACATGTTGAATATTAACTATAACCATCGACGTTTTTACGCTGGCCGTGACCGTGAGGGCTGAACCTCTGGAGAGCTTAACGTCCTGATTTAATTGGTTTATCTGTATAGTTAACTACTATAGTTAATTTTACCAGCTTAATTTTATGTGAAAACGTTACCTAAATATGAGATACATGTTGAAATTAATAATATTGAAATCAAACATGCCAAATATAGAGTTCAGGATTATTATTACGTTTATAGACTTAACAATTTAATCCAAGGTATCTGTTGAACACATTCATGGCGCAAAAATTCCCAGCACATCCGCATAAATCAACTCCCACGCATTCCGAGCAAAACTGGTAAAAGCCAGAAGCCCCATCAATTACACAAACAATATAGCTTAAATTTGAAGTGTAGTATTTCAAGAGCAAGGAAAAGACAAGGTCAAAATACAAAATAGACATTAGACATGAAACATGTGGCACACCACACGACACAGCGTAACTGTACTAATT
The DNA here is from genome assembly GCA_914767815.1 of Eupsilia transversa. Taxonomy (NCBI): domain Eukaryota; kingdom Metazoa; phylum Arthropoda; class Insecta; order Lepidoptera; family Noctuidae; genus Eupsilia; species Eupsilia transversa. The sequence continues at coordinate 10,484,122 of OU611880.1, forward strand.
TACAATGCAGACATTCCGCTATATTTACGACTACGATCTTTTGACAAAACTATTTATAATTGCTTTGTTTGGAAATAAAAGGAAAATATTTATTTTTACACGTGTAATCTCGAAATAAAAATTAATCATGAAACTCATGACAGATAATACGTACATAGAGAAAAATTGGCTACACAAAAATGTTTAGAGTTCGTGTTGGGTTATGTATGTTTTACGACAAATGAAGGACGGTCAAGGACTTGGCACTCAAGAATTTTTTGCAAAAAATTAATCCAGCAAAAAGGCGAAGATATAAAAAAAGGTCGCTAAACAAAAATATATCTGACAGGCGGTATTTTTTTGGAATAAGGGCGATTACGTGTTTAGCGGGGCTTTAACGCCACATTATAGCACCCCATGGGAACATTACAACTGTTACTCGCCCCTAAAAAGACGACATTTCGAGTGCCTTGCTTTCGTTTCGCATCAGTGACAGCTTACGAAATAATATTTCAAATGTTAGTCTGTAACAACTTAACCGCAGAAAGACCTTAATAAACACATGATTGTTTCGTAGAATTATCAACAAAGACTTAAAAAAAAACTATTAAGTAATAACTAGTATAATGATGAACCATCCATACACAGTAAGTAATAGTCACCTGAGAAATACATTCATTAATAAGGGTGCGTGACTACTCATAAAGAGGTCAACAGCCAATCAGTAATAATTACACATTATTGTATTTGATTGGGTACTAACAAGTAGTCGAGTACTTAAGATATCAATCTTGAACAGTTTCGAGCTGTCCCACAAAATGCAACGTTCCGATGTTATGATAAACGTAAAAAATATATCTAGAACTGCGCAGTTTCTTACAACCTGCTTATTGACAATTTGGCTTCCAATGTTCCAATGAATATAATATTAGAGACGTTTACAAAAAATAAGTCAATTTCTCATATTATTATAAGGCGGAGGCTATGGTGGTTTGTGACATGAAAGTAATTTGCCGATATTACCAGCAGCACACCCCAGCCGCCAGATACGACATAAAAACGCATTAGGAACATGTAAGCCTGTACACTCGTCTGGTATATAAAATGTTAATAAAGGTAAATCAAGACGTTATGCCCAATTTAATCCTATATACGGACTAAAGTATTACAGATTTACGATGGAATTAACCACTGCACCGCAGTGTTTGTATAACAAACAACTGATTTGTGGTTACTCTATTTCTAAGATAGATTTTATGGCAAGCCTGTGAAGTGAACGAGTGTCTGGTTCTTTCAATAGTTCTTAAAATGGTTGTGTATAGAAAGTATTCTCGGGAACGTTACTTGTAGGAAAAACTTGATGCGAATTCTAGTGTAGCACAAGAGCACAACACACGTGAAATAGGAACGAGAATTTAGATATTTTTTTCCAGATGCTCAAAATAAATAAATAGTATAATCAAACACATCAATACCTTAGCCTAATTAGTCGCGGATCTCAAATATTTTGGTTGTCCATAAAAATAAATCTTTTCGAAGATAGATCAAATAAAACCTAATTATTTGAAGGCCTTTGAAATATGGTTTACTTTAAAATTGATCAAACATACAATCACAATGTTTATTTTAAGCCTATTCATGTTATTATATCACACGTGGCTTTAATTTTACCCATACCAGTTCAGAGAACTGTTGATATTAGTCATTTAGCTATTAATTAAACGACCATGGGGGGATATAGACGCTTCTTGCGGGGATCTAATAAAACGTGTGTCGACGACTAAAATACATGGTGGTTGTTATTACATACCACCCCTACAATTAATATCAATGTGGAACTGGATTTAGAAGGAACATTAATCCGACTGTTACATACGTGTACCCAAGTCCCAAAGTTAGCACAAACATGTTTACGTAATTCTTCGCCGTTACGTTCGTGGGATGACCGTATTTATTGGTGTTTCCCGGAACAAGATGGTAGCACTTAAGGCCATCAGGCATTAGCTTACTAGACCAGTTCCTTCAATGTTTACTATAATGGTTACAAGAGAAATCACTTAGAACACTGTTTCTTTTAAAGTTACAATGACGATGATTACCGTTGAACCTGGGCATCGAGAAAACGACCTCAATATGATGAGTCACTTAGCAAAAGGTCCAAAAAGTCTTTAATATCGTCAACATCTGCTGACCGTGTGTCTGTCCCGGATTCGCTAAATTAAAAATGCATTCTGACCGTTTCTCTTCGGCTCTCTAATCTCACTTTTACTAGTTCCTTAGATATTATTTTAATATTTCAGGAACGGTAATGTTATTATTAGGTAGGTACACTATTTCTAAAGGTCATCGAAAGTTACAGTTGTTTTTGAAATCTTATTTAGATTCTTTAATACCGTTTCTGGAAATATAATTGTTATAAATAAACATTTCTACAAAAGCAGCACACACAAATATTATTGTACAGCGTACGTCAAAAACAGAGATAATTATTTCTGTTTAAAAATAAAGCGATATTGCATTCGTGTGTTGTTTATATACGAATCTTACTAGGTATTTTAACATTAAAATACGTAATAGTTTCGTTATCAGAGTTCATATCGTTGTTAGAACTATGATAATTGCCATGTTTTTACGGCCACGGCAGTGTGTGTTAAATAAATTGTGCTATTTGATTAGCTTAATAAAGTAAATTGGACTAAAGTGGATTAAATTAAGGTAATGAAGCAGATTTCTGGAACATTTGCATGCCAACTATGTAAAACATACTCCACTATAAACTTATATTTTCATTACAAAACAAGGTAAATGCAAAGTTTTGTACCTACAGGTAATAATATGATATTATGATTATGAATCATTCGAAAAATCACTGCAACAGCAAAATATTTATATTATTAATTTCAAATCTGGGATCTCTTACCTACAACAAATAACTGACGTCAAAACTATAAATCGAACAGAGCAGAGACTGAAGTTTGTTTTCGATTCAAAAACAGTTGTTGCCAACAAACTGGCTGGCGGATGCTATATGCAGTTTTTTTCATGAAGCGTCAACAAAGGATTAAAAAAATGTTTGAACAACAAAACGTTTCAAATAAATGTTTCTTTTGAAATCATCGAAGCAGGATCCCTGTCCCCTTGATGATTAGCAATGCAAGCAAAACTAGTCTGGCGAGTCAGTGACCGCGTGCGTGCAGTTCGCGGGCCCCTGCCCCCCGCCACCCCCGGCAAGGTCAAGGCACCCCTCTCCGTCTCATCTTGTACGCGATTCCTGGAACGCTATCCCATTCAAAGGATACCGGTCAATATTTTAGCTCACGTTGATACTCCAGATGGGCGGTGTTCCATTAACAAATTAAGGTCAATAACACCAAATCTGATTGTCAACAACGTTAGCGAGCAAACTTTCCTTTTTTTATTTATAGATAATCAATGATTTTGGTACCTACTTTATAATTACGCAAATCACAACATATCTAATTGATTAGAGATTATGACGTAAATTAGTAATGACACGTAACACAGTACTTGTTTTATTAAATATTCAATGTAATTTGTTATTAAATATTTAATCGTCAGGCTCATTGTCATCTGCCTAATAACAACTAATGAAGTTGTTAATAGACGTGAATATGACCTCAATGATTATTTAAATAGAACAAGGAATTGGATCGCGAGAAAATTGACAAACTTGTGTGAATGTGTCAGGCATGTCGGGGATGTCACGCAAGGTAGGTACGTAATAAACATCATTATCGCTTCATGACGCAAGGACTGAAAAGGTCATCTTAATTCCACGCAAACACGCCAATCGGACTTACTAGGAAGTACTACAAATTGGCAGAACGTTGTTTGCATAACATTTTCGAGAATTTCGAGAATTGTGTTTGACCTTAACAATGTAGCAAAACTATGTTTTGAATCACTAAGAATTTGGCCGTTGACATTCGAAGGAAACTGCGGAGACAAAGCTTTACATTGCACTAGCGAGACACATTTGATTTAGCTGAGATTTCCTTTGTCAACATGTTCACAATGTTAATGTATTTTCTATTTCCCTAGGTAGGTACACGCTTTCGTTACAAATAATAGTAGCCTGGGAGTGACTAGTATTAATGAATGTCCTGACCGAATTTAAGGGTCTACGGTCAGCCCGACAGTAATGGTTGACAATGACAAGTCTTTTTACCACCGTGGTAGACCCAAGATTTGACAAACGACCCCGTCGATAGTTTTAAATAGAAAGGACGGTATTTTCAATACAAAGAAATCGATCTTGGTAAACAGAATGATGGAAAATATGGTTCGTTTCGAAATAGCTATATAAAGTATGAAATTCGAAAAACCGTCGAGATTTGACCTCCAGTTTAAGGCTTTATAATGTCGTCATATCCCTCAATATGGATATCCTGGCTATCCTCGGGGTAAAACCGTTATGTTAAATATTTAATCAATACTTACTTACTTGCGGAATACTGTACATTTATTAAATATCGTCATGTCTTTTCTATGGCGAGGAACCAATTGAAACTATAAAGATGCACAGGACTAACTTCAAATGACCAACTGAGACCAGTAATTTTTTTTTTCCCTAGAATACCTACTCGTACAAAAAATAAACTATAATGATGATCACTAGGTTACAAAAAAGCGAAGTTCATATTCTAAACCGGCTCGATGCAGTGCGGACGGTATGATATAGAAAGAAATACTGTGTGTCATGCATGGCCGGATCTTTATACAGCTTTTTATTCGAACGAGTCACGGCAGGTGAATACGTCACTATACGTAATATCATTTGTTACAAATTGAAATACCGTGTGAAACAAAATGTAACAATCGGCAACAGAACCAGCGAAAATGCAACATCTAAATGTGACGTAATTTTATAGAAGCACCTGACTTCGCTTGGTGCGAAGATAAAGTTATCATGATCACATCCTCGCTGTCTGTAATTTACAAGTACTCTTAAAACAGCTATAATCAATTGGAAGAAAGAGAATTGTTAGAGATTATTGTGCAATTTCAAGAGGAAGCTAAAAGTATTTCGAAAACAATATAACCAAAAAACAATCTATTGGACAGCTGTATTATACTAAAACCACGAGAACAACATGAAAGCATAAAGCAGCTTGTATATATACGAATGAATTTGTTCTACTTTCTACAACACAGTACCCAGCTCTTCAGCTCTAGATACATTTGTATTCAAAAGGTCCCATATTCAACTGATGATTTATACTGTGACTAGTGAGTCAAGCTAAGTGACCGTTGTGGAAATACCATCATGCAAAGCTCAAGCCAGTGGAGCAGCAAAACAAAACCGTTGCTTGAACAAAAGACACATTTGCATTAAGTGAAGACACGAATGAATGTCAATAATGGCCGATCACGATGTAAATATCGATGAATTCGCTGAATAATACTAGGTTAGACACACAATGTAGACTGTATGTCATAAGTTAAAATTAAAAAAAAAATAACCCCCGACACAATTCCAGGTGATGCTGCAGTATCGGTTCATGGTTACTATATTCTTCTAATATCATTGAAGTAGCAGAATACTACATTTCGAATCGATTAGACCTGTGGAAGATGCGAACATTCAATCATCAACTAGAAAAGTGCTGATAATATTCAAACGGCTGAACCGATTTTCTTGAATTGTAGCTAAGAACACTCGATCAAGACACCTTTTAAACAAAAAATCGGTTCAGCCGTTTGGGAGCTACGAGGGAACAGACAGATACACACGTTTAACTTATAACACCCCTCTTTTTCCGTCGGGGGTTAAAAACACTGAACTCGAACATGGAAAAATACTGAAATTGCCAGAAAAATTCCAACTGTGCCATTAACCCGCTGCCATGCTTCAAAGCAGTTAACCCAACCAAAAGCAAGAAGATACAACAAAATATTTGGATTAGCAGTTGAAGCATCGCAGTTATAAGGGAATCCTGATATTTAATCAATCTGCCTAAACTGACCCAAGTTAAAAACGTATTTAAATAACATTTGTAACAAGAGAAAATTGCCCGGTAACTTTTTCAATTTAGACCACAAAGGGAAGTTAAAAGCTAATTTACACAGGCGTAGAGCGGTCAGGTCGTAAAACGTAGTAGAAACGAGGGGTATTCGATACAGGCGCCATATGTCCATTGTTCTCAGGCTACACATGCGAACTAGTAGGTCGTACAAACATTGTTAGGCAAACATACTGGAATCGTTTGCTTAGTGATGTCACATTGATAAACGTTCCACAGGAGCGACGGTTATTTGATATTACCTTTTCAAATACGGATAACAGATTTTGTGTGCCTACAGACGTGTGCAGACCAGAGGCCTTAGTGTAAGTTTGCAAGTGAGTAAACCTAACTATCGCGTTTGCGTTAAGATTTGACTGATAGATCATAATGCTTAGAATATAAAGGTGAGAATAAAAATCTTAACGCAAGCGCGATGGTTACGTTTACTCACTTGCAAACTTACACTAAGGCCTCTGTTTGATCGATTATCGTCGCAGAGACAATAAGTTTAGTGTTTGAAAGTTTCGTCCGAGGAATGTGATTGCAATTGCGTTACGCAAATAGGGTGCAGACGGAATGACACATTGATTGCCATTGCGTTCTGTATATATATGTTACCGGCAATCTGTATAATCCGGTAGTCTATACAATACCTAGGCAATGTATAGAATACCTACAACGTTTAGGTAATGTATAAAACATTAATTTTATATTGTGCCTAGGCATTCTATACAATACTGAATGCCCAGCCGGTAATGTGTGAAAAAGGCGAAAGCGGGGAAGGGGAAGACGTACGAGCAGGCAATAAACTACGATGCAGGCAAATTAGATTAAGTGCGAATTTCACCAATGAAACTGAACGCGATCAGCACATCTAAACCGAGTTCAAGAACTGTCAGTGTCAATATTCCAAAGAAAATAATGGCACTGACAGCTCTTAAACTTGGTTTATGTGCTGATCGCATTCAGTTTGTATTGGTGAAATTCGCTCTAAGAAGAATTTTAAGTTTCACGTTAATTTTACTGTAGTTATCGATTATATAAAATAAATATTAGGAGTAAAGTGACTTAAAAGTTAGTTCCTAAGAATAAATTAATATTTTTGAGTGTAATAATTCTTATTCTACTGCAAAAATATTACCTACCTTTCTTATAAAGATTATTTTTAATGAGTAATTGTTAATTTTAAGTTAATTTTGAGCAAACATGAGCTGTTTTATTTGTCCGTCATCATTTTATAGTGTAGTAATATAGAAATGAAATGATTTATTTCTGTAAATAGGTTTTTTCAAACAATTTTACACGTCAATATTTTAAGAAGTAGATGAGGTCGGCGTTTCCTATCTGACTACTCTGAGAAGAAAGGCCGAAACAAACTAAGAGGTCAGTCTCTTTTAAAGTTCAGTCATAAATACTATTGGTCAGATAATGTGAAAACCATATAGATTAGTGTCTGAAAAATATAGAGAAATAATAGAGGAAACTTACATCTGACCAATTTGGAAACAAAATATACGTGTCGAATTGAGAACCCCCATTATTTTCGTCGGTTAAAAATCACGTGCACACGATGAACACAATGTTAGTAAGTATTACTACTCGTATAGCGGCCGTGTGTCGCAAGCAAGATAGTCCATACGGAGTATAGATGTTCGTTTCTCCCATGGTACTTACATAACATTGATAAATATAGACCAAATCTATTTACTTTACACTTACTGTAATGTAACGGACAATAATATTCATAATATTTCATACTTTGCCTGGACGCCTCAGGTATTCTATACATTGCGTAGGTATTGTATAGAATACTGAATACCTGAATTATACAGATTACCGGTAACATATATATATACATTGCAATTTCATGTGGTCACTGGCATGTGCCAGATAGTTACAAGATTCGTTTTCTGTGACTTTTAAGGTTTGTGGTTATTAAAATAATCTAAAGTTTTTTTTAATAGACCCATTTCCACTCCGTATTTTTTTTTAAATTTAATAACATTGGTTATTTGAAAACATCTCAAATGATGTGACAACAGTGTGTGTGATTGATTAAACAATAATATTAATACAAAAAGAACGTGTTCAGTGTGGCTATTTACTGTGTCCACAGAATCTAACTCCCTGGTAAACACGCAATTCAAACAATAGCTATGCTTTACTTTAAACATTCTGAGCTCGTTACGTAAGTAAAACAAAAAATGCACCACTTTGCTTCATTAATTTAAGTCTTAACAAAAGAAACGGATGAGTCTAGAAAAAATGATTTTGGGTCAAAATTTACAACCAAAAACACTATTACGTTGCATACATTACATGCATTGCATAAATTTAATTAGTCCACGTTACCACATTACTAAAGGAGGTTCTCAATTCGTCTGTATATAAGTATTATGTGTTTGACCTGCACGTATAATATGTATGTCCATGTCTATGTTCCCTCGTAATTATTAAACGGCTGAACCGATTTTGATGAATGATAAATTGTCGTTAGATTCGTCTTTATTGCGCGAGTATCATTATGAAAAACATTCCATCGAGTGAGGTAAGTATTTATATAAAAAAAAGGTTTTAACAAAAAAAAACGACTTCAGATTTTCAGTTGGTTTGTAATGTTTTTTTTTTCGGAAGTCGTTTTATTATTTGTTGATTTTGACAGCACAGTAGTAAGTAACCTTTGCTTCAATAATTAAATTTAAAAAATCTGTCGTTCGAATAGTTTTCAACACAAATGAAAGCGTTTATGATTACAATGTTACGCAATAGGGGATTTGTCATAGTCACTTATTAGAGGAAAATAAGTATAATTATAGGTAATTTCAAATCTAAAATATTCTTAATTAGTATTCTGTGGTTGTAAGTTTCGAATTGAATGAACACTGTAATAAAACGGATTGTTGATCGATGAAGATAGCTCAATCAAATCATACATTCATAGTAACAGATATATGTATCTTTCTGTACTGAACGACGTTTAATTATGAGGGCAACGCCAAGAGCCATGTCCTATTACTGGTTATTTGTATTCAATCAGAGTATTAAGTTAAGTTCAAACTGAAAGATGAATCACACTTGTTTTGTTTGTGTAAACGTATTCTCTGTACACATTATAGTCATTCATAGATAAGTAGCAATGAATCATGCGGAATTTGACAAAATACTTTCATGCCGCTTGGCGCTTTGTAGAAATATTTATCGTTATATTCTTTATCGAACGATACCACTCACTCGTGAAAACACATGTGCTATCGATAAAACTAAAAACAACTTTGTTTTTGCGCATAAAATAATACAATTTATGAAACTACAAATCGCAATAAAACGTTAGCAAAATAAACGTAAATAATACTATAGTAGGCGATATTTCTCCATAAAGAGGAAAAAATATTGTTTAGTCATCATTTCACACGCAGACGCAAAGAGCGTGATCGATCCAGCGCATTTGGATACCAGCCAAATGCGGTCTCCAGCGCAGTGTGTCATCACATGATGACTTTTAACGTAAATACGATCGAAGATAAGATACAGACCAGTCTAGTGACGGTTGTAAGATCCCAGGCGGAGCGGGTCTTGCCCCGTGGCTGCGAGCCATCCTTCCGCCTGCCCAGCGAACCGTAACCTGAGGGCACGGCAGTTTCCTCACGTTTACGTCTCCCGCCACCGCGTCTTAAAGATGAGAACCAATTGGAGACAGATCCTCGGCGCTCCGGTTCGGCCGCTGCCGGCCCGGCCTTGATGAACATTACTTCAAGTGCCAACGCACCGCGCACATTACACTCTCACACACCGCAGGTCTTGACCACACGAACACAATATTATGAAGCTAGCAGGCACAGGATACCTATTAAGCCCACAACACATTTTAAAATAAATTGCGGGGTTTTAAATAAGCAAATAAAGTGGAAAAGTGGATGACTGCGCGTCGCCGGACGTATGTATTGGTACCAACATTCAAGTACTTGCCAAAAAAGAAGTGAAGCTACACAACAAAGATGTATGTTTGCGAAGTGCACAGTAAGCGGCAACGATGACACACCTGATCATAGTCGTCGTCGTAGGTGCGGGTTGCGCGGGCGCATCGCACCAGCAGTGGCCACCACAGCGCGCCGCACAGCAGGCGAACATGAAAACACATCGCGCGCCATACACCTCTCTCTAAGGAACGCACTAAACTGAAGATAGTCGCGGGCGCCACCGGTCTTTGGCACCGTGACAATTACATATACCTACATACATAGATGCTACTTCGCTTTATCTTTCTGCACGTCTGTGACAAGGCCGACGTCACAAACAATTTATATATCTACAGCAAAAACAGATTTCATAATAATAAGGTCATTACGCCTTTCAAAGTTTAAGTCTAACTACCCACAACTTCTAATGGAAATTTCAAATTTGGATACATCGCTACAATCTAGGTACTCTGATAATCTTACTTTATCAGTATCACATCTCCCTTTTACCCCTGTTACCTAATTTGTTACACTTTCTTTTATATTTTTTATACCTATCTTTATATCCACAAGCAAAACGATGGCGAATATCATAGCAATATTGTTGTCACAGACGGCACTGTTATCGAAGCCTGCAGCCACACTGCGGAAGCGGTAAAGGAAATATGATAAATCCATCGCGAACATTGTCCAGTTCAAATAAATAAATATCGCGCCTCGCCTCAAAACAAGCTATCATTCGGATGCTTACTGTTTTGAGATTGAGAAACAAGTTTTTTTTAAAGCCAATCTGTATCAATGTGGAATTTTTACAGTGAAATCATTAACATGGCCACGCATTATACAGAATAGTTAACAAAAGGGTCTTGTCTGAATGACAAAGTTATCAATAGCTAAATTCCATAAATGCATTAGATTATAAGATAGAGTTCAACATAGTGCATCGCAATGACGCGAAGTGGATTAATCTATCATGACCTGTGTTCTTCAGCGAAACAAATATAGACTACCTTACTGCGCTAAGGATATAAGCTGAAAATATTGGACATGTTGCTGAAATTACCGTCGCTGTCGCTCACAAAATTGTTCAAATCAAAATGGAGTGAGGATACCTATGTCTAATCTGACGCACATTTTACCTCATTATAATTTTAACAATTCGAGCAAGTTCATAAACTGTATTGCAAATATCCTGTTCTTACATCGATAATTTTATATACATGATCCTATAGCGTTATTTATTTACTATGTGGAGATAAATATTAATGAAGGTCATCTAGCTTAAGGAATTTAACAGTAAACAACGACGGTGACGCTATGGCAAATATTTAACATATTTCGAAGACTTAATGCTTCGTGCTTTGCTATTGATTGAACGTTAGCTATAATATCGTATAAAAATACCGTTCTAAAAACACAATGACTTAAATTAAGGAATATAATATAACAAAACTCCCGGTGTCCGACGACGTAGTCATAGCAATTTCCACTTATCCGCCTTATCACTATCAAACTTACGGGTTTTATCACTATTCAAACTCGAAGTTATGAATAAAAAACGCTTACAATTCACCAATGTTTTGAAAAGAACTAGTATTTTTACCACAACACTATGAGACAAAAGTGATAGTGACAATATATAAATAATAATCCGACGGAGGGCGACACGTCACGCCCGCGTCGCGGCCCGGCTCGCACTGCCTTACTACCAGGCTGTGTAGTAAGCCCAACCCAAGCATTGACGGCTTACGTCAGACCAGTCCGCATGCCGTATTGAATGAAATGGCTAGGGAATGGATGGGGTGCTCTGACATGTGCGCAAAAAAGACCGAAAATATTTTACGCTACTAACAGAACTAACATAATAAATGATTCCAACAACAAGAAATTGTTATTTTGTATAAATTTACGGTAGGCACATACATTGTGTTTTCGGCCGCAATGCAGAGTCAAAACACAAAACATAAGGACTATGTATAGAAAAGTGAATATACCTACTAATCCTAAAGATAACAGATACTCCGATTTTTTAGGGTTCCGTAGTCAACTAGGAACCCTTATAGTTTCGCCATGTCCGTCTGTCTGTCCCCGGAGTACTAGAAACCTGTAATTTGGCATGAGTATACATATTAAATGACGCCGACAAAGTGGGGATATTTCATTTTTCGTCTTCCCCATGATGGAAAGGTCGTTCAAAAATATTGTGAGTTTTTTAAAACCATTTTTGGATTGAAGGATTCGTTTGCGAAATACATATATAAGCTTATACATAAGCTTAAAGTGCTAATTTTTGTTAGAGTCAAGTGTCCCCCTGCCAGCTAAATGGTAAGTTCTGGATATGTGGAAAAATTCACAGCAGTAAAGTATAAATATATTATAACGAAATATATTATAACGAATTTTAATTGGCTGTCAGTCTCACATACAATTTTTTATTCTGTTTGTTTTAGCTGTAAGTCATCCATAGTTAATAAATAAATAAATAAAAGGAAGACTATCACAGCTAAGTAGGCTCTACAAGTTAACGAGTAATTATCGACCAACTTAAATTTGCAGTTGCAAAAACATGTTCTACCATACATTTTGTATGGGAGAACATGTTTTTCAACTACAATGTTAAGTTTGTTCTTGGGATAAGTTCATCCCAGCTACGGAACCCTTCATTGTGCGTGGTCCGACACGCACTTGGGCGGTTTTCTGGGATGAATTTATTTAACATCTTTGTTGTTTGATTCCCAGACACTGAATGAACGGTATGGACGAAAATGGCGAGAAAAAGGAAAACGGACGCTGCAATTGTATCATCGACCAAATATTTACTGGCGGGCTTCAGAGCGACGCGACGTGGTGTGCAATTCATGCCACGGAGTATCCACCACCATCGACCCGTTCTGGGAAATCAGCCTCGACGTGGCCGGCCGGGCTCGCTCGCAGCCTGCCTCGAACGCTTCACACGCGCCGAACATCTTGGATCTGCATCTTGCATCTTGCATCTTGATGCCGCTAAGATCAAGTGTTCAGACTGCCGAGCTCACCGCGAGTCCACCAAACAGTTGACTCTGGAAACGTTACCCATAGTGGCCAGTTTCCATCTGAAGTGTTTCGAACACTCTTCGCAGATCGATAGGACGATCAACGCTTTCGTGTCGTTCCCTGCTGAGATAGACATGACTCCATTCATGTCGTCCCACCGCCGGGCGGTGGACGTCGGTGCTGACAACAACAACGCTCCCGAGGGTGTGCGCGAAGATAACCGCTAGTCGCTGTTTGACCAACTTAAATTTGCAGTTGCAAAATCATATTCTCCTTCTCCTTCTTTTCAACTGCAATAATTTGTTTATGCAACCTCTACAAGTGGCAATACATAAATGGAGGATCGACTCACCTTGCTCAAGGCCTCAGGCTAATATTCTGTCCATTGCAGGATCTGAACAACACCGCAATAAATATTTGCTACGCAATTGTTACTTAACGTTAACAATCGAGGGCGGATTCAGCACAGCACAGGCGGCACAGGGCACGTGCCCCCCCCCCCCCCAATGGTTAAGTAAAATGACAGCTATTCTGAATGGACTGGCCTGAACGCATATCTATCAAGACATTGCTTCAATGATGACCGCTGAAGAAGTAGGCTACTATTTGTTCATTGAAAAAGAATGAATCCCAAAAACAGCATATTAATAAACAATAATTATGGGAAACACTTCTTATATGTCAGGCATGTGGTTAAAATAAATCCTGGATCCCGGCCCTTGTTAGTAATTACATGAGATATACTAATATTGCTCAGGCTTCAACAAAACTATTAATGGTTGATTTTATGCACATTTTCTTGCATGAACAAAATTATTCCTTTCAGCTATTGCTTTATTGCAACATCTCAAAGCATGTTTACTTGAACCCGGTTCTGTATAAACTTGACAAGTTTATGTCTCAAAAAATGTATGTTTACACATTCATAACTTTATATAGTTGGAGGTTAAAAAATTTAAGCACCTGCATAATATTCATATATTTAATATCTTACATAGTAAAATCTATTATCATCTAGTTCACAGTAGACAAGAAGGATGATAACATTCAACTACACATCAGATAAGATTTATGATCCGATAATGATCAGAATGATTTAAATCTGTGTGCATTTCTTAAATTATTATAAATTATAAAGATTGATATTGTACATACCAACAGCTGTTAAAATCTTGGTCAGAGTGTTGTCTTAGGGGCAGCTATGTTTTTAACACCAGAGCTACTTAAATTAAAAAGCCAACAAATACCCCAGTCAAATAAGTTAGAAGACACTAAGAAAACTAACTTCAATAAATATTTATTGTTCAGGACACTGAGTCATAGAATATTATCAACATTGTTTAGGATAAAAACAACAAAAAATTATGGCAAATGTTTTCATAGGTACAGGATGTATTAGAATCCTACACATACTTATCTTTAACATTATGACTTATATACTGATAAGGATCTAACTAATGTCTTGAGTGTTGCTTATTCATAGTTGAGTTGATAAAAATATCAGATAGTCAGTGAGTGTAGCCAAGCAATTCAATGTTTCACTCACCTGAATTTCCAACAGCAATTCTGTTTTTCGACGCCTTATATCTATCAAAGTCTTTTGCTGCTCAGGTGTCAACTCTGAAAACAACGGTACAGTAACCATATATATCCAGCAGTAATAAAAACCTAGCCATTGAGGTCATGTTATAATTGGAAAACAACTTGTTCTACGTCTACAATAGAAATGGGTTCTAATTACCGGTATGAGTGAATGGATCACCATGATTACTCGCAGCATTGTTTCCTCCAAGGGACAAGTTTTCAAATTCACTTATCATGTCTCAAAATATTTGGAAAACAGTAAACAAAAGTTTACATCGTTGTGAACTGAGTAGCCGCCATATTTATTTACTACACTACAGCGCCACAGCGATGAGCGATTGTATTGCATAAACCTACGCCACGCCAATCTTTCAAACTGTCAGCAGAGTAACTTGAAATCTGAATATTGACAATTCATATTCTTGTCAATCTGTTTTTGATCCTCGATTGGACCATAGTGATATAAATAGTCTCTGGTTTTGACTACACAACTACACAGAAGAATATTTTTATTTGGACCATCAAGTATTCACTAATATGGTCTTATTACAAAAAACTGCAAAAGATATGTTTGGCTTTTGGTTTATGTTTAATTAATACAGTTGCATGAATGGAATGTAAAAGAAAGAAGCGTCACCGTCGCCTCTGTCATTCATTCGTGAGTGTGAAAGTTTCTTTCCATCCAAACTCGATAACATCATCTCGGTCTCTCGGTTTCCAGTCTAACCGGATGCAACTAATTATTAGTATTTTACATGGAGCGACTGCCTATTTGACGTCCACAACCCAGTGGCTGGGTATAATAAAATAATGGGTTTCCTAGAAGAGCGGTGGCCACCATTAATAGCCACAGTGACGACTGACGGCTGTCATGAAAATGATGGCTGTGGCAAATATTTAAATCGTTAGATTCGCCCTACCGCGTCAAAAGATATCTAGTCGCATTTCTGATTCGTCATTTCGTCTTACGTTCTTAGATGGAACCGCTTTCATAGGAAACCAAAGCTTCACGGATGCCAACCCCTCTTTTTTATTGTGTTTCGGTTGCCAAGAATATCATAATAATTTTCTTATTTTTTTTGTAAATTCTGTAAATGGACCTTCTTTTGAGCTAAGATCAGACTTACAACTGCTTGAAACAGATGCGATTTATTTATATTGACGCGCTCCTTCATTTCATTGGCTAAAACTTATACTTATTGCCTGGTAATTTATATTTACCAATAAATACACTTAGACGGAGCTGTGAGCTCGAAAGCTGTTACAAATGGGTTCTTTGCTTTAACCACAATAGTCAGCTGCGCTTGGAGTTGCGTTGTTCCGTTGCGTATTTTAAGAAAACGAAGAACACGCCCCCCATCCTTTTGCTGTATTTAACCGATTAATTATTACAAGTATTTGTAGAACTAACAATCTGAAGACATTTTTCATAAAGTTTCTTTAAAATTACCATAAAAAATTGTGTTAGTGTTTGAGTACAATAGAATGCTTTTATTTTAATTTTGTGGCGTCTGAAGTAGACATAATTTGCCTAGCCGGTGTATTTCACAAGCCAAATAATGAATGACAATGGTTGTATACACCTGAATAATTTTAAGGCTGCAAAGGGTACAAACCCTTATAAAATCGTGCATGCATTTTTTGTGTCATGCACGTCTTACGAAGCAAGGAGATACAAGGTAAGTTTTCACGTAACATAGCTACAGCGAAGTACTTTGTGCGTTTATGACCTTTTTACGCGACGCAAATAGTTGTACATTGATTTTTATCACATCGCTTGGCGTTACTTATGGATTACGGTAGTATTTTCTTTCGTTGAAACGGGAAACATGGATTTCTCTCTGGCCGATTTCAATTCTTGATCAGCTGATTAGTGATCTTTGACCTCATAACAGCTGTTTGGTAGCATTGCATTGTCGTCGTCGCATGATTCAATCACAGCTATGATTGGTATATGTTTGCAAGCAATCAATATCAATCAAATACTTAGAAATGATTAAATGCTTTACGTTTTATCCTTGTGTTTATGAAATAGATCCTATTTCCGAGTATTAATGCAAAGGATATCTTATTGAAAACATCTTGTAAAGTAAACTTCAAAGTATTTATAAAGACCGCAAGTCTCCTTACTATAAAAACAACCGTACATGTAAGTAATTGATTTACTATCCATTCGATCTAACAAACCTCGACTGGACAGTTAAGGAGCCTTGTTCATTATTATACTTCTGTAGAAAATATAAGATAACTACCTGTTACACTTTATATTTTATAGTTGACTTTCTAAATACATGTTATTTATTTTGTTACCTGCCTGACTACGGCAAAGCCAAAAGGAGTGTTATGTACTTTAACTTTTAAATTATAAATCATGTAAAGTGAGATAGATCAGGTACAATCTCAATGGTATTTGGGAATCACTGCATTTTACGCAATGATTATGAAAAATATATAATTAATTGCTTCTTTTCTGGAACTAACCAAATTACTCTGCAGAGTAAGTACTAGTAGGAATCTGCTAATAAAATAGAACATACCTTTGATAAACATTGAATATTCTGGCAGGTTTAATAAAAAAAACTCATTTTTATCATATGTCTATTCAGGGACTGTAAAGCAAAATGTTATATGGGGCATATTTTTTTAAAATAAAAAAGCAAAAATGTTATTCAACTGAAGTTATAAATAGGTATGCACATTTTAATAGAAATACCACATTCAATCTCAAACAGTTTATTTGCCAATCTTAGTGAACAATGACTTCAAGTTACCCTCTGTATATTGACCCCAATCAAATGGTGGAATGTTTGTAATAATAATATTTAAGTTTTCAAAACACTGTATTTTAGGTGAAAACACCCACAACAATGCCTACATATATTTCAGGCAACATCATGCCTGTGCTTCACCTGTGGTCTGCCTGGCCCTCGCATGCACTCGTGCCTGCATTGCATCTATTTTGCATGCTATGCGGGCCACATTCAAGACCATTCAAAGACCAAAAAGCACTTCCTGTATGTAGACCTTAGTTATGGGAACATCTATTGCGCTCAGTGCCAAGATTACATATATGACCGAGAACTTACTGAGATTGGTGTGACTCACAGACTCAAAGAAGCTAAGTATGTACCCTTATCTTTTTATTGTGTATTGTTTATAGGGTTTATTATATTAGGGAAAAACATTATTAATTGTATTTATTACTCAATATGTTTATGTTACTCAGGCTTATTCAGACACAAAACAAAGGTTCAAATAAAGATTTAAAACATAGCCCATACAATTGTGAAATTATGATAACCTTTTTAATGCATTTGCTTGTCCTCTACCAGATCGCTTGGCATCAGCGTGCCATTCATGCCATGGCTGCCGAATAGCAACGAAGCCATGGCACTGCGGCGCCTGCGCAAGAGACGTCTTATCAGCCCTCACACCACCATCGGACTGCGAGGACTGCAGAATCTGGGCTCCACTTGCTTCATGAACTGCATTGTGCAGGTCAGTACAACTATGCTAATCATTAAAGTGTGGAGTAAACATTGAAATGTACGTTCGGCGCAATCCTAGGTAGTCACACCTGCTGCTACCTCCTTGCTAACTGGCTGAAATAAGACTACAGAGGTATGGCATAGGTGCAGGATTTTATGCCATCACCTATGGAGAGAGATAGAGAGAGTTAATCACATTCTCAATTTGAGAAAAATATTAAGTATTTTAAAGGCTGCCCAGTTTGGGGTGTTTTCAGAAATAAATAGTCTTAAATCTTAAACATCGAGAATATAAAGATTCATTTATGTATATTCGGGATCAACTAGTTTTGAAAGACGCTAGTGCGGCCAGTCATTGGTTATCGACCGATGTAGTTAGTTACAATCGCCACTTGCCCCTCACAAGGCATTAAGATTTCCTCTTCTAGAAACTTGATCGGAAACAACGCAATTATCAATTTATATTGCACATTGTAGTTCTCAGTACACATATGGAGCAATATGCATCTCGTTTTTTCCTTATTGTTTTTATTGATCTTGGTTGAAGGAGTATCTGATGGACTCTGTATAATATTTATGAAGCTTTAACGTCTTGTTTGACACATTCAATTAGCAGTACCGGCTCACTCATTCTATCACTGGCTATTAAAGCAGTGACGCGTGAATCGCCGATTGAATTGTTTGCTTCTAATTAACGTTATAAAACGACTCAAGATTGTAGGTACCTAAGAAGACGGTAGGGATCAGGAGTAGCTGTTCGACAGTCTTCTGAGCCCTATTAAGAACAGTCACCGATTAGTCAGTTAAGCGTGGTTTTGCGTCGTAAATAAATAAGAGACCATGCCTCAATTACCATTATTACAATGACACAGGAAAATGTAGTATTTAGTGCGTTTTCCGCTTATAAATAGATTGATCACACCAAACTAAAAATATGAGCAATAATTTCCGTAACGCGTTTTCCTACTATTCTATCTATACATACATAATAATAAAGCTGAAGAGGGTCGAAAGTCTGTACATGGAAGATAATCGAAAAAAGTTGGCTTGGAATCGATAACAGAACACGTTCCAACAGTTTTAAAAAAAATTGTCTGTTTATCTGTCTATTTGTTCGTGCATCACGTGAAAACGGCTGAACGGATTTTGGTACAAGCTTTACTAATCTGTCGAGAAATACTATAGCTATATAACATCACGCTACGACCCGTAGGAGCCGAGCAAAGTGAAAAAAAGTCAGAAAAAACCCTAAGCGAAAACGAAGTAAAAGCGCGGGCTGGCGATGGGTTGCGATGCGGTGGGCCGGGGTTCGAAATTTCACGCGAACGAAGTCGCAGGCAGAAGCTAGTACAACATAAATCTGTAATATTTTCTACTGGACATTCGGTGATATAATTCAAAACGATCAATAGTTAGTGGAGGGCCTGTGACAGAATAACTAGCATAGCTCTTATGCCTCAACAAACTCACCGCAAGGCCATCTGACACACTTGTGCTGTGCCCTAGTCCTAGTACACGTATAAGCTATTGCTAAACCTATTGTACCTATAATGTAACGATGGCGTAATAAACGTTTTTATTTATTGCATTACAAAGTCCGAAATAAACTACGCAGTATTCTAGAGACGATGACCCTGAGCGATCTAGGGTATAGGACTTAACGAAAGGAATATTATTTTTCAGACATTGATCCACACTCCGCTACTCCGCGACTATTTCCTGGGAGAGAAGCACAAATGCAAAGCACAAGGGTCGGGAAAATGCCTCGTTTGTGAGGTTTCCAAACTCTTTCAGGTAAGTTTGGGTGAAATAAATTCAAAATACGCGTGCGGGCTTCTTGGAAATTGGTTTACGTTACGCTATTTTGAAGCCACCCCTTTCTGTGAACTTCTCGCCTTTAATACAGTTGCGTATCCAAGTGTTGCATTTATTTATAACCACACCCACCGGGAAATCAATAATAAGCTATACTTTAAATCATACTTTTCATCTTATGTGATAATGATTTTTTTGTTTCTTTATTTAATTTTTTTCTCTAGGAGTTCTACTCCGGTGCAAAGACACCTCTTACCCTGCATCGACTCTTGCATCTGATATGGACGCATGCACGTCATCTAGCCGGCTATGAACAACAGGATGCTCATGAATTTTTCATAGCAACCCTTGACGTGCTGCATAGGTAGGTATATCGCCTAATAAGTTGTACTTTTAAAATACTATCGTGTTCCTACTTTTTTCTGGGATGATTTTATTTAACATCTTTGTTGTTTGATTTCCAGACACTGCATGAACGGTGTGGACGAAAATGGCGAGAAAAAGGAAAACGGTCGCTGCAATTGTATCATCGACCAAATATTTACTGGAGGTCTTCAGAGCGACGTGGTGTGCACTTCATGCCACGGAGTATCTACCACCATCGACCCGTTCTGGGACATCAGCCTCGACGTAGCCGGCCCGGGCTCGCTCGCGGCCTGCCTCGAACGCTTCACACGCGCCGAACATCTTGGATCTGCCGCTAAGATCAAGTGTTCAAACTGCCGAGCTTACCGCGAGTCCACCAAACAGTTGACTCTGGAAACGTTACCCATAGTGGCCAGTTTCCATCTGAAGCGTTTCGAACACTCTTCGCAGATCGATAGGAAGATCAACGCTTTCGTGTCGTTCCCTGCTGAGATAGACATGACTCCATTCATGTCGTCCCACCGCCGGGCAGTGGACGTCGGTGCTGACAACAACAACGCACCCGAGGGTGTGTGCGAAGATAACCGCTACTCGCTGTTCGCCGTGGTGAACCATGTGGGTTCGCTGGACGCCGGTCACTACACCGCCTACGTGCGCCAGATGAAGGGCAGCTGGTTCAAGTGTGATGACCACATGATCACTCGCGCTTCGCTGCGTGAGGTTTTGGATAGCGAAGGGTAAGTTAACAAAATAAAAAATATCACACCATTTATAAGATGCAATGAACATGCATCAGAATATTTATAAATAAATAAACTTGGAAAATGCCCTGGATAGACAGCAGCAAAGTTTAGACAGGAATTGCGAGCAGTGTAAGAATGATTCATCTAGCGTGCTAAATACAGCGTTTTACGTGGCGTGTGCACCACTTATGTTTTCCTTATCGCGGTTTTTATAACCATTGTGTTATATTTCCCAGATGTAAGTAAAATCTCTATTCTTTTACAGGTATTTGCTCTTCTATCACAAGACTGTTCTGGAGTATGATTGCGACGCTTCTTAAGGCTATTCAAGTAAAACCTTTTTACAAAATATTCAGTCATTACTTTGTATCTGATGTGAACGCATCACGTCTCTTAGGTTTTCCTATACGTACGTATTATGTATACAGAAAGGATAAGGTTTTGTTTTGAAACAAAATAAAATATAAGTCATCTCCCCTCGTGATATTAGTGTAGATGTTTGAAAGATGTCTCAATGATCATCATGTTCGATGTTTTCTTCGGAATCATTCACGAATTTGTTAGTTTTAAGATTTAATGTAATATTAACATAAACACTCTCAATAGTATGCAAAATTGTTGAAAACATTATTATCTATCACTATACATAAAACTTTGGAAGACTTCTCGATTTTAATGATGTTAATCTGTGCTTTATTGAGCTACAAACAGGGGCCAAGTCTACTAACTTAAAAACGTTACAATGGTCTCTCAAGTGTGAGTTTTTGACAGTTTTTGTATGGCAAATCTGTCAAAAACTCACAATTGAGAGACCATTGTAACGTTTATAAATTCGTAGACTTCTGCCCCAGGCTATTTATTATTACCTTTACTCGGCAAGTTTGACTTTAGTTTGGACTCTTCATAATGAAAGTTGACTTCGACCTACAAATTTTTATTTGACCCTTTAGTATGATTTGTTATTGATTGTATTAGGTGTTAGTATTTATCAAGTATGTTCTAAGTAGGAACTACAATACAGACGAGAAATCATTTAGGCGCTTATCCATTTAAACTTACATATTATTCTTAAAAAAATACTTTTATCAATTGTTTAAGGAAAATATTACTATGACTATGAACTACAAACGCTGTTTGCATATCATTCCTAGTAAAAGATAATTTTGTGTTTGTGTGTGTATGAAATCGTTTAAAATATTATTCGGATCGTGTACGGAACAAACATTTCGATCTACCTCGCTGTTTATCTCTTATTTGCATTTCACTTGAGCCTGTTAAAGAAATGTTTGGAAGTAGAAATTTTGATGTGTTGATGTTGCTTGTATTTTATGTAAGGCTAAATATGCATGAGCGTAACCTATTCGAGAGATATGAACTTAGAAAGGCAGTAATAATACCACCGAACCATCGCCCCCCCCCCACGGGTAATATAAACATAAAGCTATGATAAACATAAAGACGTGTTGTACCCTATTTTATAACACGTAAAATTAGATTGAATGTTATTATTTATAAAACTTTATGGTAACAATTTTCAACACATGCAGCAACATGTGTGCGGAGTGTTTTATTTTTTCGCTCATGTGTATTCGTAGGTCGAGTAAAGTAGTTCGTAACCTATGACTGGACTGACATTAGCTTAATGTGATATTTAATATTTATGACTTGTATTAAATGTAGTTAGTTGTATGGATTTACATTTCTGAAAGTAGGTATAATTTTGTTTGTTTTAATCTATTGCTTGGGAGTACTAGCAAATGACGAAAAACCTTCACAACGTGTCTCAACATTGTAGTAAAAACTACTAACAAAGTAAAGTTTTTTCTCTAACATAGATGCATTCCCTTTTTTATTCCATAGGACCTTATCCAGTAAAGGGTTATAATTAATATATTGAATTAACCCTAAGTTTTTTCATCATTTGCTAGTATAGCTTGTCCACTCTGACATGACGCGCCCCACACCGCACTTTATGTACACAGCGCCGCGGCTTGTACGTGAAATGCGGTAGTGGGGCGCGTCATTTCAGAGTGGACAAGCTTTATCACGAAACAGTTTATTTGCATTTAATATTAATTTAGGATATTGATCCGAGCCTAAACAAGTATCTGAAATATTAGTCCATAATTATTATGGTAATGATGTGATAGACACAATGTCACTGTTATATGATTTTTTACTTGTAACTCAATTGAATATGTATTTCATACCACTCGATCAAACATATACCTAGGTTTAGGCGTCATTTATAACCGCTAAATATTGGCAAAAATACAGGTTCACTTAAATCAAAATTATGAAACTTGTTTATACTATTAATATGATGGATGTGTGATTGCGGGATTTCTGACAATACCAATTATATTTTGTCTTTCGTCTTAAATGTCTAATTATTTAAAATAAATAATTTAATTATTTCAAATTGATATGTTTTTTCATAGTCGATGTAACTGTAATCGAACTAAATGTATGAACAAATAAATCAATCGATCTTGATGTAATTTATCAGTTTCTAAACACTTTGTTGATACCCCACACGGTACGTAGGTACCATGTGGGATCTCCTATATTTAAATAATTGGTGTCTAATGCATATTAGAGCAAAAAATGCTCGTAATATATGTTCAAGTAATTATCTTTACTGTAACATCTATAAGGCGTCGTACACATAATGTATGAACTACCTATCTCTATTATCTGTAAAATAAATAAAAAATAAATGCGAGAAACTTATGTACTTATTTGCTTTTCTAGACATTTGTCCGTTTTCCAACCGATTCTCGGGGCTGAGGTAATAATACTTGGATCTTTTTGGATTACAAATTATACGTAAATTTTGTTGTATGGTACAGAGATTTACTGTTCATGTTTATCATCTTCTTTATAATAAAAATGAAATGCTGTTCGTTGTTAAGCGTATCACTTGAGAACGGCTGGAAGGATTTGGCAATTTTGTGTTATAAAATGTTCGTAATAGTCCGAATCAGGTTTTTACGGAAAGAAAATTCAGGAAAACGGAAAGTCAATTTTCTGTGGGAATTTGGTATGAATTTTTAAATTTTGGACAGAACAGCGTCTGACACGTCAGCAGTCTGGAATATTTAATACCGGTGACCTCCAGTAACTGGTCATGGTGGAACTGTAACTGTATTTATAGGAGGTTTGTACTGTTCCTGTAGCAACACCTATACCTAATACGTTGTCTGTGGCCCCTCCTCCGACTTCCAGCCTCCCGAACAAGCCGGTTTCTGTAAAGGCATTAGCACATACATACGCTGCGGCAGGCTTTACAGAAGACCCAAGTGTATAACCTGCCTCTCTGCTTAGCGTTTGTTGACTACGAGAAAGCTTTCGATCATGCACCAACATCAATGGCCGGTACATCACTCACCTTCGGTTTGCCGACGATATACCTAGTTAGTGCTCATGGCTGAGACTATGGAGGGCCTCAGTACAATGGATAAAATCGTGTCAAAATGGCCATGTGACAACACCCTCATGAAGATCGGAGGCTACACTTAAAGTTGTGGACGATTATGGTTACCTAGGACAAACTATCCTGTTAGGTAGGTCCCGTGTGTAAGTCCAACTTCGACAAAGATATTCCTCAACAAATCCGATTTGGCTGGGCAGCGTTCGGGAAGCTACGCCATATCTTCTCGTCTAACATACCGCAGTGTCTCAAGATGGAAGACTTTGACCAATGCGAATTGCCAGTGATGACCTATGGCACTGAAACGTGGTCGCTCACAATGGGCCTCATCAGAAGAAAGTCACCCAAAGGACAATGGAGAGGGCTAAGCAGGGAGTTTCCGTACGTGATCGAATCAGAAATCAAGAGATCCGCAGGAGAACCTAGGCAACCAACATAGCCCGAAGAATTGGTGGTAGCGGGCAGGGCACATTGCTCATAGAACAGATGGCCGATGGAGCCGAAAGGTTCTGGACTGGCGATCGCGTACGGGAAGGCGTAGCGTTGGAAGGCTTTCCACAAGGTGGACCGACGATGACCTTCTGAAGACTGGCATCCTGGCATGCGAGAAGCACAGAACCGGTCGAAGTAGCGGAGCAGGTGGCCTATGTCCAGCAGTGGCACGTCTTTCGGCTGAAATGACGCCTTAACCGACCATAGTTCAAGTGTTAAGATTGTCCTGCAGTTGACGGTAAATTAGAGATTTCAAGCAATATTGGGTCCACTTCATCAATATACTTCGTAAGAACTAATAAAATAATTATAACATTTGTTTAAATAAAATTTTAAGATTTCATAACAGCATTTATTACATTAAAAAAAATATCACAAATTCAACAAAAAAAATTGCCAATACATTTTTTTCCAATAAATAAGTATAACATCACCGATCATAAACTAGCAAGATAAGTCACTATGTAACTACACAAATAATATAAACGATACTTTATGATAATATTATGAAAGCTCCTAGCATCTATTCGAGCTACAAACGATTTCGCTGCCTATAAAATAGTGTATCAACTTTTAGACAAAATAACACTATCATATCAGACTAAACATTTCAGATTCCTCATTCGAGATTTCTATCCTTTTTTATTCACATTGCTTTTTACCACAAACGCCACATATTTTTAAATCCTATACGAATAGAAACTACATGAAACTACAACCACTTGTATAGGTATACTGTTAGTGGTGAAAAGTATACTTTCAATATTTATGTGATGAATCTACTATAAAAGAGAGATTACTAAAGCTATTGACATGAGACTCTAAAAATGTGAGTTCAACAACTAATTACTATGATGACGTAACTGTCGTATGTGTTGCATGATGACTAGGTTAATAAGCTTCCCATGGTAATGTTAGTATGAGTTGGTGAGTATCAGAGTAACACTAAAACCATTTTGCTGCAACTATCACCTTAGAATTTATAAAATATCCATCATCATAGTTTTTATAACATCCCCATTCAATAATATGGCTTGCTACTGGCTTTTTTGGTGCGCACAATATCTACTGACAACTTTACATTACATGAATTATGTTTTTGAATGCGTGGTGATTAAATAGTTGATGAGTAATATAGTGAATGGGTATATTATACAAAACAATATGATTTTCCATGTAGTTCATTTGTTCTTCATGGAGGGCGCGGCGGGCGCTTCGTCGAGTAGGTTCTCTAGCTGTTTGACGTCAGTGACGGGCAGCGAGCAGGCGTAGCGGCGGCACACGTATGCTGTGGGCACGTCGCCCACAGACCGGATGCGGCTCAGAACTGGAAAAAATACACAATTCATAATTATCTTCCCCTTATGCCAATTTCTTTGGGGTCGGCGCAACATGTCTTTCTTTCCTATGCGTATTAGTTGTCATCTCTATAGTCTATTTTCTAGTTGTAGATAGTTTAGTCTTTCCCTACTCATAATAGTGCTTATTGCATCCACATTTATACTCAAAACTTTCCTCTCGATATTTTTTCATGCCTCCACATCACATGCACATACCATGAAAACCGATAAACAAAAAAAAACCATACACAATTAAATAATAAAATCGTTTTAGAACTAGTAAACGACTAGTATAACATTAAAAGTTATACAACCCGACGCAGCGTCGGCTGTGGCGGTAGTAGTATATACAGGGTGTAAGGGACAGTCCGCAAACTCCCAGGGTGCATTCAGCTGCTTATTTTGAATCATATTCCACCGGAAAAAATCTCAGGATTTATTTATTTTTGTCTTTTTTTCTGTTGCAAAATTACATTAAGTATCTGTTTATGTAAATGAAACAGCTAAAATAAAAAAAACAGCAATTGATGTTGAAATACTCTACGTGCGCTGCCGTTCGCTACGTGCGTTTTGCCACGGTAATTAAACAAATCAGGTTTATTGGATTCCCATAACGTATGATATACTGAATTCATCCCATCAGTCTGCGGAGGGCTGTCCCTTACACCCTGTATAGTAGTCTATGGCGGTAGTGTTATAACGTCATGGGCTGTTGACAGATGACATCATCTGCTTAGGAACGTTTGCACCGGATTTATCAATCACTGCTAATAAGCAATAACGCAATGAGCTTTCAGTATCGAATCACCTTGGAAGTTAAAGATAAATACCTACTCAAAAAAAATTGGCGTCACGTCTTTATGCGTTTAGTGTCCCGCAACATATTAAAGCTTAACTTATGACATGCCTAAAGTATGTACTTCTTATCCAGGGTGTAAAAAGACCCATCACATAGTCATTATCGCAGCAGCATTTTATGCATCAAACTAAGTTACATTGAGCAAAATTGTTTGCATTTTATTTTACTTTTAGTTGTGGGATGAAAAATTGCTTTTTACAGCAGCGTGCAATGTATCGCTCGCCAAAACATTGTGCTTATGGATACATGCAACGGTACGGAGTTGTGGTATTTTTCGTGAAAAAAAGAGGTGTGCTTATGACTACGCTATACGCTAACGCTATGAACTTACGCCTGGAGCCGAGTATACGCAATTCTGCGCTGAGTATAGTCGATTTAGCGTCACCGACCGATTGGAGCCGAGTATACCCGATTCAGCGTCACGGACCCGAGCGTGACGGTTCAGTTTCGTTTTCAGAAAGAGCGCAAAGTACGCGTAAAGAAGTTCAAAAGTTAAAAAAAATCTCTTTCAATTTGACTTTAGTGTCAATGACAATGTGACTTTAGGCTCAATTAAGCGTCTTTTTACAGCCGTTATAAAACTAAAATGTTAATAAGCAAGCCGGAGGTTACTCATGAGATAGACTCACGTATGTCGGACATACCGGCGGGCGACTCGGCGGCGGGGTCGGCCACGGCCAGCACGCGGCCCGGCAGCAGGCGCGAGCGCACCACGCGCACCAGCTCCAGCGTGCGCGGGTCCGAGCAGCCGCCCGCGATCAGCACCTGGGATACGAGAGTATTTGAATATACTATCAAAAATATACATTAACAACT
The DNA here is from genome assembly GCA_914767815.1 of Eupsilia transversa. Classification (NCBI taxonomy): domain Eukaryota; kingdom Metazoa; phylum Arthropoda; class Insecta; order Lepidoptera; family Noctuidae; genus Eupsilia; species Eupsilia transversa. The sequence goes on from OU611880.1 coordinate 10,512,052, forward strand.
TGACGCTTCCAACGATACCTGGTTTGTTAAAAATTGTTAGCACGACAAGTAGGTAGTTTAGAACCGTGCCAAAATCATAACCCTCCTTTAGTTTTGCCGTAGTAGGGTAATGAATACTTATTTTAATAAAAGATGTTTCTAAACAAGACGATTTGTGGGGAAAAAAAATCGGTGGAAAAATGGAGAAGCTTTTGAAATTATTCTTCTATCCTTGTCCCGCAAAACGGCCATTGTTCTGAATGGAGCTAAAGCTTTGGTTTCCTAGGAAAGCGGTTCCGTCATAATATAACGGCCGTCATGAAAATCTGTATTTAACATTATGTTAAACCCCGCTGCCCAAGGATTTAAATTGCTAGATTTGCTCTCCCCATACTTAGTCACAAGAAAAAGTGTCCATACTGAGAAGAGTGAGCTCGCAATAGTGTTTCGATGTCAATCACGTGAAGTCATTGCGTCATTATGTGTCAGAAGTGTCAAAACGAAACGGAAAGGCGACTATCTTTTGACGCGGTAGGGCGAATCTACCGATTTAAATCTTTGCCACTGCCATCATTTTCATGAAAGCCGTCACTGCGGCCGTTAGCGTCGGCCACCGCTCTTCTAGAAAACCGTAGCTTTAGATAGTAACTATGGCGTTCCTGTATTGTGACGTCAGATTGCAGCCGTCTCTGTCTAGCATACGCATATAACTCTGCCAGTTTTTGAAATATTTAAACTTTAATTTTTTGACTGGCTAAAGTGGCTTTTTTTACCTATTACGATAGTGGTTAATGGTTTAACTTGATCGCTGTTCTAGAAGTAATATACACCGTATACATGGCTGTGGAATGCTGCTATCAGAAGTTGGCGGTGAGACACCCTTGTGCCTCAGAGAGCACGTAACTTAGCCGTCAGCTCTAAGTATGATCTGATCGTATGACCTGTTATGTCAGATTGTCGTTCCAGTGCACTATGGGAGTGTGGGAATGGTCTCTTGCGTGTGACCAAAACAGTAAAACGCTGTGGTGATAACAGGCGGTATCTTATCGGTTCGTGAATTTCCATTGGTAAACATAATTTCCGCTACATTCTCGACCCAATAAAAGAGAAAGTTGTGCATAATATGTCGAACGAACCTGAGTAGGAGAATCATTATAGAACATGAGCGCGGACATCATCTCGGGGAGGGACGTGGGGGCATCGTTGAGTCTCTTGGAGAAGGCCTTCAGCAGTTTCATGGCCATCTCTCTCTCGTTGTCGCCGCCCTCGGGCGCTGCGCCTTTGTCTGCGTATGCCGCGAGGCGCTGTATGTTGTGGCAAGCTACGCTGTTGCCTGAAGGCTCGGCGCCATCTTGATCTGAAATAAAAATGTGGCATAAAATGTTAGTGGACAATTTCTAAACTACAGCAGCTTTAAAATAAATCTTTGCTGAAATTATAAAAGGTTGTTTTTAGAGATAACCTTCGGTTGAATTCTTGCACAAGATTTGAACAAGGTTGAAGAAGTAACAGGCCTAAATATAATGGGGCCGAGAGAGTAAAGACAAAAAATACACATTCATATTATATTTAAAAACCCGCGTCTTTGACTAGTATTAATAATAGTTATCTATGGCGCACTGTCCCGCAGTGTTTCGGGAATGCAAAATATTTATATATGGCTCTTATTGCACCCTTTTTAGATTCACACCTAAAAGGGGTGCAATAAGAGCCACTTTTCCAGCAAGTGTGTTGAATAAATAATATTGTCTTATTTGTAACTAGAAAGTAAAAAATAACAAGCCAGATATTCCCAATATTTTTTCCGTTATAAAACCTTACCTTCTTTAAGTCGAAGCACCACACTGGTATCATCCATGGAACAGGTGTAATAACCACCGTTAACTGTGTCCCAGAACAATTCGTTCTGTTTCTCCTGCAGGTCGCGCGCCCAGTTCAGCCAGCGGTAGTCCAGAGACGCCTCGTACAAGTCCAGCAAGCCTTTGATCAAGAACGCGTAGTCGTCTAGGAAGCCCTTAATCGGTTCGGCACTGTAACCAGTTAATAAATACTGATTTAGAGTCTGACCAACGAAAGCTGTCCAAGAAAAAAGGCGGCAATTTTAAAAAATCAAGAGCTTTTAACCCTGGCTATACACTCCTGAAACGGAGTTGATACTTTACAATATTCAATAAATATTATGCAATAGCATCAGTATTTCATATTTATTCATTAGACGCCATTATTATTATTAATTAGAAGCCATAATATAAGTTTAGAAAATAATTCGTGGACAGCTTTCGTTGGTCAGACTCTATATGAAATTTCATGCTACGAAATATGTATTAATATTAAAAGGTGTCAACATACGTTTGGGCAATGGATCCATCTTCAGCTCTATAGCAAGAATGTAATAATATCTTGGCTGATTCATCGTACAAATGTTTTTGTATGAACTCTGCTGTTTTGATCGCGTCCTCAACGAACTGCTTCTCTCCCAGCCCCTGGCCAGCTTGTGCCAAGCCAGCTATCATCAAGCCATTCCAAGAGCAAAGCATTTTAGTGTCTAAATGCGGACGTGGCCGCTTCTGGCGCACATCATACAATATTCCAACACATTCGGATATGACTTGATTGAATTGGTCCATGGACAGTTCGAATTTTTGAGCTGTGTCCTGCTTACTACCATATATAATCAATACGTTTTGATTGGTAAGTTCTCTGTGAGGGTCACTTTCGGGAGAAATATTTCCATCCTCTTCAACACTGAAGTAGTCGCAGAAAACGTCCAAATACGACACGGAATTAATTTTCTTATCTTTCAGTAGAGATTTTAGTTCCTTGTATTCCCAAGTGCAAAACGCTCCTTCTTTCTTATGAGCAGCTCCGAATTCTGGGTATGAGTCGGCATCTTCAGCACTGTAAAACCCGCCGGATTCGTGTCTCAGATCTCTGTTCACATATTTTATGATATCTCGAACAACTTCGGCGTAAAATTCATCTTTTGTCGCGAGGAAAGCGTCCGTATAAGCAACGGTCAGCTGTGCCTGATCATAAAGCATCTTTTCAAAATGCGGCACATGCCAGTCAGTATCGACTGAGTATCGTGCAAAACCGCTAGATATGTGATCGTGAATACCACCTTTAGCGATTTTCGTTAAAGTGTACAGACACATATCCAAGCATTTTTTACCTTCTACATTGTTTTTGTCACGAGCATAATAATGGAAAAGAAAATTAAAAATGGAAGCCTGTGGAAATTTCGGTGCGGCTCCAAAACCACCAAATTCTGGTTCATAATTAGTCACATATCTGTGAACACATTTTTCCCATGTTGCTTCTCCAGGAACAGAAGTAGAACTGTCTGAGTCTACTAAGGATATTTTTTGCAGTGCTTCCATGATATTGAGACTTGCTTCCAAGAACTGTTCATGATTAGCTTTCCATTTGTTGGCTAGTGAAAGTAGAATTGTTTTGAACCCTGGCCTTCCCCAGCGGTCCTCAGGAGGGAAGTATGTTCCTCCTGTAACAGGGCGTAAGTCTGGCGTAAGGAAGACTGACATCGGCCATCCGCCACCGCCACTCGTCGCCAGTATGAATAACATGTAAACACGATCAATATCAGGTCTTTCTTCACGATCTACTTTGATGTTGATGTAGTGTTCATTCATAATTTTTGCTACATCCTCACTTTCAAATGACTCTTTCTCCATGACATGGCACCAATGGCATGTGGAATATCCTACTGATAGGAATATAAGTTTGTTTTCCTTCTTAGCCTTGTCAATGGCTTCTTGACACCATGGGTACCATTGCACAGGGTTGTGAGCATGTTGAAGTAAATATGGAGATTTCTCAGAGATTAAACGATTGGTATGCTTTGGTTGTTCTGTTGATTGAGTATCAGCATTTGGAGTTGCCATTATAATCTTGTTGTCACTAAAACTCCTTGTGAGTTGTTTGACTGTTATATTATTTGGTCCAAATGTTGATAATCTGCAAGAATAATAGGGAGTTCAGGGGAGAGTGCACTGCTAGTCTATACTTATAATAAATCTGTAGAAGTGAAAATTCTGTACATTGAAAATATCAAAAAAATAAATGGCAGGGGGTGTTACTAGACCGACACCGACCCCAAAAATGTGATTAAAATTTTTTTTGTCTGTCTGTCTGTCTGTCTGTCTGTCTGTCTGTCTGTCTGTTTGTTCAGGTATCACGCAAAAACTACCGGTTCGATTACGATGAAACTTGGTATAATTATTCTTTAATATCCTGGGCACCACACTGGGTACTTTTTATCCCGGAAAAGTATCCTATCCTACGGTTGGGGGGTGTCAAAGTTTGTATGGAAGAATTTTAACGCGCTGTCCGATTAACTCGAAACTCAATATTTATACTTAAACCCAAAAATTAAGAATAACGTGTATCAGGATTTTTCGAAATTCAACCCCTAAGGGGGTAAAATAAGGGATGAAAGTTTGTATGAAAAATATTATTCCTTGAGGTAATAAATATGAAACTTCGCACGAATAGTTATCTAAATAAATTACAAAGTTTGTAGTTTTTTGTTTTTCTAAATTACCCCCTAAAGGGGGATTGGGGGGCGTCAGTGTTTGTATGGAAGAATTTTAACGCGCTGTCCGATTAACTCGAAACTCAATATTTATACTTAAAACCCATGGGGATGTATGGGGTAATTTCCGACACTCACGCGGGCGAAGCCGCGGGCAGCAGCTAGTTTATAATATAATCATTTTTAATTCCACAAAAGGAAGCATTATAATTTTTTTTTAAGAATTCTGTTTTTTGGCTACATGTTTAGAATTATTTTTTAATTTAACCATACTATCCCAGAGATATGATAACTATAAGGCCACAGTTTTATGATAATAATGTAAAATGTGACAATTTAATATGTTTCAAGTGATAAACCAAACAACATAATTTTAACAAAATACTTGGTTTTTACTGATAAATTCAAGGTTTATTTACATTGGCTTAAAAAATTACATTAAGTATTTTAATAAAATACTAGGTCGGCTAATTTTGATTACACTAAGGACTAGTCTTTATCTAAGGTATCCCAGTATTGGTAACAAAATTTGCATTCCAATCCCATTAAAGAGCCCAAAATAAGGTTATTGTCATGCTTACAGACATTTATAAATATCATTCACATAGTAATCTATATTTATATAAAAATGAATGCCACTTTTCGTTGTAATTTTATAACTCAAGAACGGCTGGACGAAATAGGATTACTCTTTTTTTGTTGTGTTCCTTATTCACAGGAGATGGTTTTAGGTAGGGTAGGTAGGGTAGTTAGGGTAGTTAGGGTAGGTAGGGTAGGTAGGGTAGGTAGGGTAGTTAGGGTAGGTAGGGTAGGTACGCCATAGATAAGTACTTAAGTGCTACCCGTGCGAGGCTGGGGCGGGCAGCTAGTTTATTAATAAAAGACAAAGTCCAGTCAAGTCAAGTGAAGTTGCTCCTCCTTTGGTTTTTATATATTAAGTGTTATATTGCCAGAAGATACCTTTTAATTATTTTCTAATAATAATTGGATATTTGAAGGAGAAACTTCTGTTGTCTTAATAACTAGTTTACAGAATTATCCGGAGTGACCTCCACAACTACAACTGAAGAGTCTAAAATGCCTGTATGAGCTCCAGGGTTTCCCATTAACCAGGTCGCGACCCGGTACCGGGCCATCAAAATAAAATACCGGGTGGCAACATTCCCGCCTTGTTTTAAAAATAATATTTTAATTGAAGTGGAACCAGACCTTAGGATAAAACTTTCGTCATTTTCCGCGAACTTGGATTCTTTGGTAACAAATAAGCAGCAGCTCCATACTTCGCACTAAGTGACCAAATAGGTGGTACAAAATAAGTAGTATTAACATTTTTACTATTAATAAATGTGTATTATTTTACCTAATGGAACCAGCTTGGGTTTAAAAGTATTAAGTGGGTCACGAAGGGGCAGAAGGGGTAGAAATTACCTGGCCATGGCAAAACAATGTTTGGGAAACACTGCCTATCTGACTGGTAGTGGCCACCAAGGATGTTGGTATTATACGTGGAATCAATCACCAATCACTAATTATATAAGAATCAAAACAGACACCTTATCCACATGGACCATTGTATATTCCAAGTACCTTTTGGCAAAGACAACCTTTTGACAAGCCCTAAATAATATTTATGACAAGCGACAATGGTTCCCTTCTCTTTCAATCGTCGTAAACATGACATGTAAACAAAAACAAGGTCATCTAACAGAGAATTACATTTTCGTATAAAATGTAATGGATTCAGCCGAGCAGAGTACAAGTTATAATGGAACAGTAATAACATAATGATAAATTAAACATTTAAATTTTAATATACCTTCTTGGTAAGCTCAAATCCCTGGGACTGCACACCGGGTTGGCAACGAGCGGTTCCTTCGTAGTATTTTGATTCAAATTTAGACTTTTCAGTCTATTATCACCCGTCGAGAGACGCCGCAACAACAGAGCAGCACGCCCAGTAGGCATAATAATGTAACGTATCACGAAAAATCGCTTTTTAAACACGGAATTTCGCTTTATTTTTGTTTTTCTTACATAATTTTCACTGCGATGCGATAACCACGACGAAACCAAATATTTTGACGTTTTAATTAGAGTTGCCAACGACAAAGAAATAAAAAATAAACTCTCTAGCGACTAATATAAGTATTTATGCAACTTTGCTAAAGTTGTTTTCTAAAGAAAACCATTTGATGCATGAAAATAAACAACAACTTATTAAAAACTTTTAACGATTAAATTAATCAATGTCAAAACGCCTTCCATGATAATAAAATGATTGACACACTAGTGATACTTGCTCTTTAAAAAAGTGCAGGCGCTTATGCTTTTTGATAAACAAAATACACATTTTATAACAATAGTTATAGTAATTATTTTTGATAAGCAAATGAAACATTATATAATATAACTATAGATGTGTCCGTTTAACAAATTTCAATCAAACTACCATTGGGTAACAAAAAAATCGAAAATTAATTACTAGATAGGTACTTAGAAAATGTAACAAAAGTCCTATTTCTATTGTACTCGTACTCTCATTCCGAATTTTGCTGTGCAGATTGCGCTAAGCGCTAAGAGCCTGGTTGGTGACATATACTGGATTTTCTCATTTATTGTCTTTATGGTAACAGAAATCAAGGTGGTTTGGTAAGGTGATTTCTATTATCATAAAGGCAATAAAGTTGATGGAATTGCTTACATGCACAAGGAGCTTACGAAACTTGCGTAAAGTAATAAGTACTTACTAATCTATATTTTTTTGCGTAAGGTTCTGTCTGACCCATTATATTACGTATATACATATAAATTAAGTATCAAATGCTAAACTTATCATAAGGATAGCCGGAAGGTAGGCTGTAGGTATCTGAATTTCTTACACCTACTAAAAACACTTGCGGTACACCGCAGCATTTGAAAGGGCCCCACCATACATATTTCATGGCAAGCACCCTCTTGTGATTCTAAGCAGCACGCATGCGCTGAAATCTGGACGCCATTCTCACTTTCACTGGCGTACCAAGTGTTTTGACATATAACTAAATGTCCACCGCGTTTGGAAGTCTAATGTGTTCTTGACACGAAACATATTATTAAGTGATATTTTGGAAATGGAGCCACGTGTAAAGTACCCCTTATGATAGTGGTGTAAACGACTAGGGAAGATAAAGGTAAGTGAACGATTTTGGTTATGTTGATAATGGGAAAACAAACGATCTCTCGTTTTTTTTATGTATCAATTTGATTAAAAGTGTTGTCACATAAAGCTTGTTTTTTGTTAAATTTATTATTGTGGTCAGAATGAGATACGTAAAACGTTGAATTATTGCTGCACATACGCATGGGAAATGAAGGTAAAGCTAAATTAATTTAAATAATGTCAATACGTGTGTGTGGGTAAACATAACTACTTATGAGGTATTTTAACATTTTAATGTTCGGTACCTCATATTTTATAAATACTTAGATTAATAAATAAAATTCTATAGGTACTGACCGTTCTATGAATGAATACAAGAAATTCTTAACAAAACACGTGTTCGGCAAATACACCTAGTGTTAAGCGGGGTATGAAATTGCGGCCCGTTGTCATGGCAACGTCAAGAGGGTTGAAGCCCTCTGGCCCGCAGCGTTCCGCTCACGTTTCCCTCCCTCAGCTGATTGGCTATCTCGGTGCTCAGAAAATTTGATTTTGTGTCGTAAATTGCACCAGACGTATTAAGCTTGCGCTTTGTAGACAGTGTGCCTTTTTTATATCGCCAAGTAAACAATCTATATTAGACTCTTCCGATAAGTAAAAAATCAATCTTTTTTATTTTTAGATACCCATAACATTACATGAGTACCTAAATGCTGCATTCATTGATACAGTTTCGTAAGGTTTCCACGTTCGTGCAATCTTACAGAATAGAATAGAATATATTTATTGTATTGTAATATTATTATTGCTCGAAGGTACGAACTCTACCTGACTCTACCGTAATCTGATAATATCACTATATCGATAATATCATTATGTCACTTTTGCTAACGTACCTACCTATTCGACACCACTTCACCAGACGTGGAATGCTAATGAATGACGATTAATTTAAGCTTTGAATTAGCTAGGTACATTTTTAGAGGTAGGGACCTAGGGACCTATTGTAACTGAGAATTTCGTCTTGGCAGCGCCATAGGCGAACTTCTGTTCCAGTTCAGTCCAGCTCATCTGATGGTTTCTCTTCGTATTACAAGCAGGAAGCCGTTATCAACGAAATTATTTAAGTACTATAAGCTTTAATAACACTGCCAGCAAAATAAGAGGGAACTTAGGTTTTATTACTTAGGGACGGATGAAGTCGTTAAAAATCATATAAAAGCTTTTCGAAATCAGAAATCCCAAGGCTAAAACATACAAACAAGGCTAAACGATAGGCTATTGTTTTTAAAGAGGTCAAGTACGCGTTGTTTAGATGAATAAAAGTTAGGGTGAGGGTCCACATGAAGTGCCACCTTCATTTCATATCTACCTAGATTAATAACCTTGGTAGGTGTATATTCTTACCTAAATCATAACAATAATAATGATTTTATTATCAAGAATCTTATACAAGTATACCTACTTTGTTTGTTTCAGGTGCATCGATCAAGGCGAAAGATATTAAACAACGTGCCTTATAATCTTCCAAGCATAGAATCTAGTTACTTGTTGTTATTCACTTATTTCCTTCCATAAAATTCCAAAGTCCAAAATTAAAAGCGTCCAGCACATAAAGTTTCGGTCCCAATATCTGTCCAAAGAAAGTATTTACGAATATACAATTTGTAGTTTGACTGACAAAAAAGTTGACTGCGCAGTTTAGTATGGTATTGATGGAGTTGTTGTAATAGAGGGCAAGTGCAGTAGTGTGGATGGTGTTGCTAGCAGCATGTCTGTGTGGGTGGGCAGCGGCGCAGGCGGCGACGTGCGCGCGCCGCCCGCCGCCACTATCCTCTCGACCAACACCTCCATGGAGTCCGGGATCGAGGCAGGGGTGCTGCCCACCGTCACGGGATCGCTCGCCTCAGCCCGGGACTCCCTCGGCTCCATATCCCGGGCAGCGGAACCCCTCTACGACACGGATCACACGGACCTCGGCTCGGAGTTGGACGAGGCGGAAATACGGCGGGAGTTGATGCATGATGTAAGTTTAGGAACTCTATAAAGTACTTTAAACAATAGCAGTTTACGTCATCAGAGGAATAAGTGTTTGTTTAATTAAATTACAGTTAGATTTAAGGTTAATGCACTGTTAATACATGTGTGAGACCTCATTGTTTTGAACGAAACTAATGGTATTGATATAATGTTTTAATTTTATTAATATAGAGGTTAACACTCATTTGGGTTCAAAACAGCTTTAAAACATATACTAATTAATTTTGTATTTCACTCATTATTTTCTCGATTAACGACATTTTTTTTTTTGTTGCAGAAATGGCGCCTCCTATTTGATAGAGTGAGTATCCAAAGTTATTGATTTTTCTGAAAGTTTTTTTAAGAAATGCTAATATTACCTATTACCTAATGACAAGCTGAATACATGAAAAATGTTACGGTTCAACCCCAACACGAGATGTTTTGGGGTTGAACCGTAATATTTTATTATGTTGACAGCGCGACAAGGTTGATGCCACGTGCGATATCTTTGTAACTTATTTTGCTACCTGTTGTGTTGGTAAACAAAAAGATTGTCTTATTATCTTTGAATTCAACTGAAAGAGCTGCTGATTTAGAATTAACAAAAGGTATCAAGAACTGTAAATATCAAATTTGGACAGTAGGTGCCTTTGCAACCACCAAGAAAGGATTTGGAAATTAAATGGAATGAATGTTTGTATGAAAGTCAAGTTCGCTTTTTTTTTGTAAAGTCAAAGAAGGTATTTTAAGGCCGATGAAACACGTGAAACTTCTTTCCCAAAATACCTTCTGAGAAAGTCCGAAATACATGCGAACGAAGTTGCTGTCAATAGGTAATACTGCACTATACCAACACCACAATATGAATGAATTAATTAATTTTCTTATTTACGAACGGTAGAGCTTGTAAAACACTGCTACCGTTAACTCTATGAATATAAAATGACAATAATTATTTTAAAAGCTCGTAAAAGTGGCGACTCCGTCACATAAAGGTAGGAGTTAAAGCCCGTATATTTCATAAAAACTGTCGTTTAGGATACGGAAACAAATTTCAAAGAATACTCTTTGTTTTTGACTGATTAAAATGTACAGAAGCGGGATATAAAATGTTTTATAAAGGAGGCGGTGGCGCGCGGATCAAACGGTGACTCGTCACGTAGGATACATTGAGATGTGCGATACTTGAGATAGGGTGCGCTTCTTATTTTTTGTGCCACTGTTTTGGGAAACACATGAAAACATAACTGAAGGCACATGTGTGAAGTGCGGCTGACGTGTTATGACGTTCGGGGTGCCACTGTGAAATCATAATCAAGGCCTCCGCTACGTGACCGTATCGGGAGGGGATTAAATTAATGAGAGCATCCACTGCTTTTACGAAGTCACACCTCGACCTCTACCTGTTCCTTTCATCTTTAGGTATATTTCCTTTTTGTATTTATTCCGTTTCTATTATTAAAATGTAACGTAAATATGTAATATATAGTACCTACATAAGAAAAGTTACTAAAGACTCCTTTATCATGAATCATGATGCTTCCTGAAACAGCCTTTATCTGAAAAATAAACTAGATTATTGATGAGGATTCTTTAATGCTAGATTGACTTCTTTTGTTGCAGTTCGACCCAGAGGGTTTCGGTGAGATCCCATGGCCAGATTTCTTACAGACTCTTCAAAATCCAGATTTTATAGCACAGGTTCCGCCCCATAAGCGTGAGGTAAGTTTCTTCATCATCATACTTAAAACAGACTTTCGTAAAGTATTATTAGTTGAAATTCTTTCTGAAGCTTCGAAACTATCTTCTAATGATAATCTCCTTTCAGAAAAGTCCTGAGGGCCGTAGCCAGGAATTGATTTTCGGGGGGGTTAGGGTTGCCAACTTTTTTTTAAATTGTAATTTTTAAAACGGCATTTTGTTTTTTTTTTGCGGAATAGATTTTAGACATTCTAAGTCAGAATTCAAATTCATGAAGTACTTAGTTACTATATCCATTTCAATAAAGCTCCGTTTCTCTTTTCCCGCCACTTTGCAATCAATACCAAAAACAGGGACAACTTTAGGATAATGGAGCCGCCATGGAGAATATAGGACGCAAGAGCGAGAGTAGCGAGCTCGAAATTTTTAGCATCCCGCTTCGATAAGTTTGGTTTTCTTTCTCTCCGACGGTTCATATAGAAATATGAAATTATGCAGAAAAGTTTGAGAATTAAGAGAATGTAGAATGCAAGAGCGAGCTCGAAACTTGTAGCACTCCGCTTGGGATAGGTTAGACTCTCTCAGAGAATGCTGAATTTGCAGGAATTCATTCAATACAAAGTCAGATTTGATAAAAATATAGTATTAAACATTGATCATGGTATTTAAGCTTTCTTTCTGCTTTTGTAGATTATATAGTCCGACTATGCGAAATAGATTACAATTATCTGTATTAGATTACGGAGGTTTCCTACGGGATCGATCTCTGGATTTAGATTCTGGTTTCTCACATTTCGGGGGGGGGTTGAACCTCCAAACCCTCCCCCTGTCTACTTGCCTGCCAGCCTAACTTTACATGGATGTTTCCTGGCTTACATTTTGAGACTGGCTTTGTTTCGTTCCAGATTCTCCTGGACAAAGCACAGAGTGCAACGAGCAACGCTATTACATTTCAAGAGTTCGTCAATGTGGTAAGTGTTTTTCTACCTCTACAATAAATACTTCTGTTTATAACTCAAACAGCTTGTGATTCTGCAGTGATCTACTCATCTACAGAACCTTTGATCCCAATTAAGCCAATAAAATCATTCGTTTTATACAAGTAATAAATATAGGGATATATGCGTCAGTCGGGCACGGCGTCCTTTACCTCCGCAGTGGGTTAGGTTATGTCCCACAACGCGCTCGCCGCCGCCTCCCACAATACAAGACAACTAAATTAAGATGCAACACCGATTACGCTCAGCTCGCGCCCGTCCCAAACCAACACGAGTCACTAAAACCAAATTCGACACCAAAGAAGTTCCACCGTACAAAGGTAAAAGGAAACTTAACGTAAACCAAAACGTTAAAAGACACGAAACCCTCATACCGAATGGACCCATATCCTTATCGAGTCCTTACTGTCGCGTCTCGAAAGTCGATAAGGTCCGGCACGATTTATTAGGTGGACATTTATTTTTGTATGGTTAAATATATTATCTTAAATGCGTATTAACACTGAGCACCGTCGTTTATTATTTTATTTATTTTGATTAGATCTTAGCGCTTTTGTAAGGTTGAAGATTTACAAAAGTTTAAATATACCTATATAAGTATTTTAAATAAATTAGGCACTGTTTAATTCTGGACAATTTATTGCAGCCTTAGGTGTAACTCTTTTTTTTGTTGCCATCTTCTAGATAAGTTCCACGGGTGACGTTTTTGTTCTAGACAATCTTTCAAGGTCTTTTCCATTCCTTCCATCTCTAAATATAGGTATTTTTAAATCATCGTGCTCGAATTACGAAGAATCTCCGCTCCGAGATAAGCATTAATTAAACGGAACACTCAGCGATTTTGTTTATGAGCTGTTTAAAATAATTAGGTAGATGATCTGATTAACCCTCATTTATCAAATTAATACTCGAATATGCCAAAAGCGAGTATTACCTCAATTAATTTAATCGGCAGAGGTATGCGATATTTTTAACAATATTTGCATAAAGGAATCTTAAGAAGCACTTTAGTTCGCCCTAATGTCGATCGTAAATTATATTTCCAGACCTCTTTTATTAAGTTATTTAAAAGGGGTTCAGATGGAATCAAAGGTTGTTGCAATTGAAAGATTAAGGGAACGTTCAGATTAAAAGAATCACAGTAAAAAAACAGGTGTGATAAGCTGACAACTTAGTAGTAAAAATGTTTGGACAATAGGTAGGTGTAATTAAGATGAATATATGCTAGAATTGCTAGAGATTGCAAAATAGGAGTTTTAATGCAATATGTGGGGATAGGAAAGAGATAAGGAAAGGATTAAGCTTTCCTTATCATGCCTCTGCACAAATATTCGAATAATTTATATTTAATCGGCTACATTCAGTAGGATACTTAACCCTGTATAGCCTAAGAAATACCAGGTTTTTCAGATTTAAAATTTTCTAACCATACATGCAGAATAGTGCTGAACTGATGCAAGTGTATAGTCGGTTCGTTCGTTCGCGACAGCGTATGTAAGTATAGTGTAGCAGGTAAAACCAATAACAACCATCGATTATCTTTTGTAAAAATCGGAAAGCTCAGTCGTTTACAGAAGGTCCTAAGAGAAGATTTTTCATCTTACGCGAGAAAATTGATTTCATATAGATTCTCCAACATTCGTTTGTGGTGTTGCTATATTTAAATGTATTTAGGAGTACTAAATAAATACAATACATGTCAATAAAGTATAATAATTTGGCTCTCTCATTTCATTATTGGTATTGTTATGGCAGTTTATGCCTAGCAGAGCGAGAAACCATGCGATAGAGTCATAGCTGGCAGCGTCGGCGCTGCCGCTTTTTATATTCATTTCATCGAAAAATGTTTTACTTACAATTGTGTGGAGGATCGTAAATCAAAATTAAATTCGACGTATAAACAGACAACGAGGGACAGTGTAGGGTCGTGGGCGTGCATGATGCGGCATTCTTATGCTAATCCGAGCGAACCACATTCGAACAGGGTGGGCCAAATTGTTATTTATATTGTCACCTCGCGCTTTTTTGTTCGAACCTACCAAAACTCCCGGCCTAAATTACTGGCTGACTTCATTGCGGCCAGATATCGTACTCGGTGATATATCGCTGGATACAAGCGATGTGTATATCATACGAAAACATAATCTTGTATAGATTTTAAAAGTTTACTTTTACTTACCTAAATGTAAACTTCAATTCAAAGAAACTTACAAGAATCTTAAAAGCACTAGCCTTGTTATAGAAGTTGCCATACTTAGAATGCATTTCAGGTATTCTTCACGTTCCTTCCGGCTGGCGGCTCATTTCTCAGCAGTGTTCAAGTATGTCATCAACTCCTCTGGTGGCCGGATGTCTAGCAGATGAAAGAAAGTTATTTTGGGATTAAAAACTCTGAATGGACGGACGGTCCAAATAACTTGCATTCATAACACAAAAGCGAAATATTTTAGCCTTTTCCAACTTTTTTCTTTCTATTATAACATGAAATGTCTTTCTGTATGTCCCGTGTAAGTTTTTGCTTGACACTGAAGACGATCAACGGTCCAAGTTTGATTATTTTTTCCTTTGTATCGGCTCTATTTAGGTTTGAGTCAAAGTTTAAATACCTGGTTATAAAGGCATGAGAAAAAGTGTGTAAACTTACTTCACAGAATATAATTATAGGCATCAACGGCTTAATCACTTAAGAAAATAATGAAGAAGAATGAAAGTACCTACATTTATTTAGCACAAATTAAAACGGACACAACATATATTCAAATTCAGTTTAAAATCCATATTACATTCTTCTTTAATCCAAGACACCGATGTAGAAGTATACCAATAAGTATATTCAGCAAAAAAGTTGAACTTTTTCATCATTGTCTGTTAGAATTCTTGAAATTATTTCTAAGCAAAACCTATTTGGTACCTGTATAACGAAGTAGATGCACGATACAAACGAGGCACGATAGATCGATTGAAACATTTTTAAAAGCTTGTTACTCCTTTGTTATGAAAATGTTTTTACATTGGCGAACGCGAATGATTGATGTAACAGTGGTGACTGGAACAGAAGCTTTCAGGGAAATCGTACTCCCTCCCTACAGCAATTTCCTGACAGGAAATTAGTTCAGTCCATTATGTTGATTTAACACCAAAAAGTATTAAAGATTAATCGCTAACACAAACTTTCTTTTCCATAAAATCGTGGTCGTTCAAATATTATCGATGTTGTGATAAGCATCTTCATTTCCATCGCTAGTCCTAGGATGGCAGCAGTTAAGAATTACCTGTCTTGACTCTTGCGTCACAAAAAACTTTTGTGAGTCGCCGCTGACCCTTAATCAATTTATGGGGCGCTAACTGGAACATGGAAAATGTATTAAAGCTCACTGTGGGAACGAGCCATACGGCAAACATAGTTCCGAAACACTCATAACATTTCATTCTAACTTTTAACGTTCTTTTATCATCCCTAATACCGTGAAATTATAAGTGTGTGACAAAAGTTTGAAAGAATGCTACTTTATCTGTTACATTAGAGCTTTGTTAGTTCTTAGATAAAAAGCCTTTAACTTAAACAATACATTGCTGAAAAAACACTACCAACAACTAATCAGAACTTCATGGTGCGTTTCAAATCCACATTGGGAACAAAAACAATTACTTAATAAAACACACCTCAATCAAAATTAATTGCTTTACGCATTAATCTCTTTATCTTCCCTTACCTACAAAACAACGTGTCCGTTCTCCAAGGTAATGGAAGCAATCATTCCAGATAAGATCCCTCTAATGTGAGAAAAGGTAGACGTTCCGTTTGGATCGTTAATTTAATTTGAAATAATAAAAGTTATATCCATCATTTATCACTTTCGACAAATTTATTTTTAAATGCCCACTTTGACGTCCTTCTTATCTGTGACTGGCCAGTGGGGTGGGAGCAAAAAGACAAAAAGGTCTGTTATAAATAGGCGTAGGCGTGCCGCTGTCGGCGAGGCGTCAAGCCGTCATTAATCCGAGGTGGTGCAGCGCGACCTGCTGGTCAGCTCAGTAAGGCACTGCTCTCCTAGACCCTCGCCCAGGCGCCCACCGCACACATCCTCACTTCACCAAATTGACGAAGAGGTAACAATAACAAAACCCATGCATCACATGCAAAAATATTTGCTCATTTTTCCTCAGTCATTATGTATAAATAAGATAAAAAATAAATTAAATTAGACGTGTCACAGAAAAAACTTGTGAGTACCTAATTCGTTAGCGGGTCCTGTCACGGGCACATTCCATCGTCGAGTAAGTTTTCGTGTTCGGTCTGACTGTCCGTCCGTAACTCACGCGGTATCGGTGCCATCTAAATTGAGATTTTATTGACGATTACTGTTCTAGCGACGATATCGTTGCGATCTTGGCGCCCGCGCCCGCCCGCCGCCGGACCGCGCCGCCTGCCGGCCGCCACACTTTGATCCCACCCTTGATGTAATGCTTTTCGAACCCTTCATTTATAATGTGGATGTGTGACTTTATACTGTCCACTCCAAAATTTAAGTAAACATACAGAAATGAAGGTGAGCGCAAGGTGACGTCATTGTTCATTTTGCAGTTACTGAACAATTGATCGGAAAAAGCATTTTTGGGAATATAAACAGTATCAACAAGAACGCAAACATCCATTCGACGCTGGCATTTTTATTGCTCCTTGGTAATTAATGTCTTACTTACTGAAATGAAAATTCTTGTTCGGTCGAATCGCAGTTGAGCTGACCATTGAGAAACATTTAACGACTATTCTTTGACATCGATCAGGACATTAATTTCTATATAACCTATTGTTTCGCATGCGCACAATGAAAGGTATTCTAGTGATTCCGACTCGTCCATTCAAGTAATCAGGTTTGTTTTGATTTTGTCTACCAAATACATTTATTTTACTCGTTCATCTCATCACTAACCTGTCTTGTTGGCTTTGTTGTTTTCCGTCGAGTTGATTATATGAGCGTTTAGTTAAATTGTTTTCCCATTTAATTTCCATCCATCAACCTGATTACCTATACTACTCTAAATAAACTTTTCTTCTAAAACTGTTTAAAACATTCATCCCTGTGAGGGCTAATGTCCCCGGGAGGGCCAAATGATGATGGCACACGGAGGTCACCGTAGTGAATCGCCCGTAGGGGTTGATGGATCGTGTAATCATTACAGTATTTTTTTAAGAGACCACACCGAAGCAAATTTACAGTAATTTCACGCGCGGCAAGTTCACACGCACCTGTACCTGTTGATAGGTTTGTTTACGTAGATAACTAATAAAAGGGATGAATTAAACATCTAAATTTAACGCTTCGAACCGATGAAATAGAACCATTTCAAAACATTTTCAAATCAAGATATTTATTGGCAGAAGGTATCCTTTGTGACGGCCTACAAATTATTTAACAATGGCTTCGATAAGGTTACATAACAACACAGGTGATGATATCATAAGTCCATAAACCTATGCTATTTAGAATATAAAATATTGTATATGTACGCATGCGGTCATAGCCGGAAAAGCCAAAATGATTTATGTACAGTAGATAAGTACTATATTCAATAGGTTTATGTGTACTTTTCAGACCAAAAGTCCAGTGTCTGCTACTCTGATGCTGCAAAAATAACATTTTCCAGCTCTTCATTATCTCTGCATTCCAGATCTTGTTAAAATCTAAAAGCATATAGCAACTTGCTTTGCTTGCTTTTTTTTAATGAGAAATATTTGGATATACCTAAAGTTGTTTGGGTGCAAACTTATTATAGCACCCATTTGTAAAAATGAAGCGTTTCCAGTTTGAAATTCTTAGCTGAACCTTCAAGCGACGCTTGCTTGCAAAAATAGCTGGACACAATAACGGTTTCCTAATAATTTTCTTATTTCTTTCCGTATAACGAAAACTTCTATTTGTAATGTAATGAGGCATTCATGTTTCTATTCAAGTGTTTCGGCTCATTTTTTACCTACATAGGTATTCAATTTAATTTGTTTGTTTTTTAATCGATAATCCTGAATTGTGTCCGTTATAATATAAAGTGGTTCTCTTTCACCTTTTGACCCCATATTATGTTTATTGTTCTCGTTTTTTACTGTTATATTATTCAGTTCTTGCTAATCCCTATTTAATTTGTTAACCTGAAAACAAATATGTGTTCTTAGTTTCCATCGTGTATACCAATACAAACAAAATATTCCAAAGGCAGAGTCATGGAATGAGAGATGATTGTCTATGATCGTCTTAACCTGCATTGCAAACCAACGGTAGGTAATGCCTACGTAGATTTTTCATTCATATAAGTCAATCTAAATAAAGAAGTCATTAAAACACGGATATGCTCATCAGATCACAAATAGATAAATGTAAGTTGACAATGACATTCATAACGCGTCGGTGAATGAACTGTTGCGAATATGTGGAGGTGTCGATCGTAAAGATTCCAAAACGGGCCCCTTCATGATGATGGCATGGCACGGTGACATCAGCACGGTAACAACAAACACTGCTCCAAATAGGAGCCAGCCATCCTGCCTCGCCGCGAACAACTGACATTTAAAATAAGAAATTGTAATCGAAAAAGGATAATAAAACAATTGGACAGTTACCCGAGAACAAGGCGCGTTGTCCATGGAATGCCGCTCTCTATATTTAGCGAGCTCGTTTGCGTTGTGTCGAAATGAATAATATTATATGAGAGAACAGAAGTTGAGCGGCGCGTATAAATTAGCAGATAATCGACCGACATCACCTGTCGATGCCCACGCGCACGCGACTCGGCGCGATCGCGACGCGCGCGTTCCGATACTTGATTTACTGCGCTATCTCCGCTATGATACCGCGCCACGTGTCTACTATCTAACATCCACGCTCCACTAAATAAACTTCCTGATTATCTGCGTAACGAAGTTTTCAAGGACCGCTCGTTTAGGTGCCACTTTCTAATCAGTATTTACAAACCTGTATCCTGTACGTTGTCGGCGCTGCAGGCGCACTCAATGTAGTCCATGAAATGGTTCACGCGCCCGATGAAGAGATAAGGCGAGGGCGATGCCAGACGCCTCCCGGACTAAATATTTACAGTGCGACTGTGAGGAAACATAAATACTGGCCGTCCGACGGAATATGTTAGTGCTGTTAATTGGATTCGTCATGTGGCCCCGGGCGATTGTACGCAGACAGTCGCCGATCATCGCTGTGGACAATCACGGGCAGACCTGTATTGTTCGCGACATCAGCTGTAAAGCAACCAAAATAAATAAGAGTTAATAATGGATTTCAAGGTGTATAGAAACACGTATAAATGCAATAACGAAACAAATGAAAATATTATAGTTAAGATAAAAAGAAAATAGGAAAGCATGGCATCATTACACAAGAACGCATGCATTAACTTATGAGTGGGAACGCACATGAACGCAAATTATCATTCAAAGCTATGCACATACAAATATAGGGTAAACGCCCCTAATGCAGGCGTTACCATGTGTTTGACGTCCAGATAATAACACAGGTGGCGGCTTTAGTACTAATTAACTGCCGTTCTCAGGGAGCTGCGATTAAAAGGAGCAGCGGAATCGAACCTCGACCTACAAGAAATGTCCAATGAGATGTTGTTACTGCATTAGGATATAATGAGGAACGTGGACGATGAAAGGTAGTTATTTGTCACGGTTGGTTCGAAACGTTTCCTACTAGAACTATTTATAATATATCCCTACTAAGGAAAGTAAGCACGTAGGAAGGTTGTACACAAGTACATGCGATAAAAATAAAGTGCACATGCAAACACTATGTGAAGCACAAACAACTTTGCTTACATAAAATTTAATTTCGTCGTTATTAAATACTAAAGTGGCAATTTATTTTTAATTTATCAAAGTTTTAGATTATTGTTTTGAAATATATGTATTTAAATGGTGTAATTTCACGGTGGGTGAGCGAGTGCAATTAGTCACTGCGGCGACGTGAGAGTAGAGAGAGCTGATAAGGATCACATGAGTCGAGAGCCACCACTCCGTCACACCTCTTGCTCCTACCTCAGTTCTCACGAGATTTTTCAAGTCGGATTAACAGAAAAACTGAATTAAATATGTTTTCTTATTGTACTCTTAGTTCACATAGTAAAAAACATTGTCCAGGTTGCCGTTAGCCGATTGCATAGCACTAAACATATTTAATTAGTTTAAGATTAATTAGAATAGCTGATGATGCATTATTCCCAATTTCAGTCAGAGATACTTTTGAAACAACTTGGTCTACTTATGTCCAAATAGACTGCGATACGCTGATTAATGCGCCAATCAAATAATAGGAAAGTGTTAACTGAACAAACTGAATAAACGGCTAGGAAACGACTTTTGTGCTGTACACATCTTATGTTTTTGGTAAGCTGTTTACCGTTTTTCACAAAAAATCGTTATCCTAAATTAACTGGGTACTAATGATGTAGTGTTTATTTGTGTAAGCGGAGTGAACAGTCACAGTCTGGTAGACTGGCAGTAGTGCGCCGTGCGTGTTTGACTAGAACATTAGCGACGCGGGTCAGCCCCCGCCCGCGCGGCTTTCTCACGCCCACGGACCAAACCAACTTGCCTTTCTTCTTTATTGCTCACTATTAGCCTTTGTTCTAAGACTAAAATATTGTGGATCTTTTTAATAAAATTGCGTTAAGTATAATTTCAATATAAGTTGTATAGTTGGAACTTTCAAATGACTATTTCAGGCAGGTATAGGATAGGATCTACAGAAGATGATTCAATTAAGTATTTCAAATATATTTATATAGCCGTGTATAACACAATAAAATCCCACCAACAAAGGCGTAATGCTTTATAAAATAAACTTTTATTTCACACCTAAACGGAACTAAGCTGAGTGCGTACGATCCTTGCCACACAAGTCGTTTCTTTCCCGTGTTACCGAGAAAATGACAGAAATAAGCCACACGGCGTAGGCGGCGGTACGGACACTATAATCAATTGTTACAGTCCGCTAATGTGCTGTTTACCTTACATTAGCAGCTAAAGGAATAGACTCCTTTGTGACACATTTCTAAAAGAATATTATAATAGTATTTTGGAAAAGACTCCTTGTTGAATACCGCGCAAGGTCCGTTGGCACCCTAATCCTTTAATACCTGAAGGATTATGACGATTATTTTACTTAGAGGAAGATATTCCGGAACTTAATTTTGTATAAATGTGTGTGGCTTACGGTTATTGTGTATTTTACACATCTTGCGAAAATAACTTCAAAAAAACACAAAATGCGTTATGCTTACATTCATTACCTACAACTGACATACGTTTTGTAGGCTGATAAAACAAAGTCTCCCAATAACAGTCGGTTGATTGGCGTCTCCGTTACATCTTTTGCAATGAACCAAATGTATTCACGTTAATTAAACATATAGGTATCTGTAGTTGATAACGTGACATCACGTCTCGTGGTCGTCTCGTCGGCGCGTGGGCAGACAATAGGTTATGTGGACGTGGGCGGGCGCGGCCAAAACGCGATCCTACGCGGTCGCGCCACTCCGCACCGCCCTGACCCCGCCGACCCCGCCGACCCATTCAAGCTTTACGTAGGTACTTCATATTTTTATTGATTAATTAGAATCAGATAAAGCAGCAAACAATCAAGATTAGAAGTGCAGCCTTTATAGTATATTATTTGGAGTGGGTCACCTTTTTCATGAAACGAAAGAAAATAATTGTTAGATTTCAGAAATATTCTAATAAATTCACCACCCCTTGTTGAAATTACTGCTATTAGCGTTTGGGCCGTAACGTAATTTATTACCTTTCATTTTCATGGCTATTAAACCTTATTTTATTTTCAAACATACCTCTTTGAGCCATAAACGCAATAAGATTGACTGTTGCTTGCAAGAATTTCTCATGCCATGCTATTTGTTTAGACAAGTCTACATGTAGAGTAAAGAGAAAATTAAAACGTCAAATATTTTATGAGAACATTTTTTTTGTTGAAATATTAACATATAGGAGCGGTAATTCTAAATGTGTCATGTTATTATCAAATCACAGTGTGGTATGCGCACACGCAGTTGGAAGCGGTGGCCGCCCCCCGGGGGTCCGGAGCTTTGTCGGCGCCCCCGCAGCTCCGCGCTCCCACTTACGTGAAAAATTACACCAAACTCACTAACTAACAACACCATTTCAAACCATACACCGTCCACATAAAACACAGTTTTCTTTTCAGTTACATACGATTGTTTCGAATCAGCGGTTGTTTTGTCACATACACCAGAAGCACCACATATCTCACATTTGAAACACAATTTTCGTGCCATTATTATCTCTATTATTAAAGTAATACTGATGAAATTAGCTTGAGGGGCTGTATATCAGGAATACATTTGGCAGGTTGTACGCGGGCTCGGCAAAGTGGTGTACATCTTAATAAAATCTGGTCGAACGTTCTGTAGCATCCTCGCCTTGGTGGCCCGTACATGATATATCATAACGGATATAAGTAAATATAAAACTACCACTCGTTATGGACGCTCATTTATTGATGTTTCTCTTTTTATGTCCTTAAACATCAGAATTTATTAATAACCAAATCATTTATTGTTAGATTGCATTTATAACCAGATTAATTTATGCATGCATTATATATAACTTACTTATAAATACTAGTTATCGCTTACCTTACAAGTTTGGATTTTCATGCGGAAATAGAAATACACAAGGATATCCGGTAGCTAAAAAGCCTGCGCTACGGCGTAGCGGGAATACCGCGACTACACGTTGTGCTTACTTCATTCGTTCCAAATTGAGTTCACAAACCTTCGGTACTCGGTTTCTTGGGAAAAATATCTACGAGATCGACGTATAATAAATTCGTGTATCAAGCTAATCGGTGTGTCGACACAATTCCGATAAAGTCGTCAACGTTACGAAATCGATTCGTCACCGGTCAACCGATGTGATCTACCGGCGCGTCGTGACGGCAGGTGGAGACCGATGTAACGCTTCGGATCGGTAGCGATCAACAATTCTATCGATTATTTACAAATAATCCGATACCGAATTATCGAACGCTATCCGTAGTTCGGTCACGTCTTCCGACAAAAAATCGATTGTAAAAGTCGTGCGGAAAGGTGTGATCGATTACGTACACAGATAGATACATAACACAATTCTGGTAATAACTATATTCCCTGTACGGATTGAATATATAAGAGGTTAAACAACTTATTCATGGTGCATCAGCATGCAACGCAAAAGCTCTCGCCGCGCTGATAAATCACAACATCAGAGGCAGGTAGCACCTCTAGGGAGGAGCCAAAGCGCTTATCGATATACTTGATAAAGTACACCTGTTAGATAATATAGTAGCTGGCATAGAATCTAAAGAAGCTTTTGAATGAATGCTGCTGGATAATATAAAAGCTTTGTATTTAATATAAAGTCTTTATGTTGACAAATGTACTTATATATAATCAATTACGAACTATATTAAAGTAAGACAAGTTTTGAACTTTAAAAATGTTAAGTCCGCCACATCTCCAAAGCTTTGTAGATAGATACTTAGTTTGTATTGGAGCTCATTATATAAATAATAGCAAAAATATATCGATGAACAGTCGTGCTGCCACCTCCGCTAAGCTCCATTTATAATAAGTTAATTTTTGACAAGGCCCGTAAACCGATTATTACTAACAAGGTGGTCCATGCCGACGTTTGCGTCTCTTTCTTTCTCACGTTTCGTATAAATTGTCTCCTTTTGTAAAACGTGATGATGCACAGTAAACACACAGCAAGATCTCAGAGATTGCCACCTTCCACCCATTTCTATAATAAAGGTGTCTCTGAGCCCTCACATTTATTTATTATTCTTTACGTTTTGATCCGCCGCGCTTTAACAATGTTTTGTACAAAACAATTGTGTTTCTTTCAAAAGGTTCTTATAAGACGGAATGTTGACAATTCCAAACATGTTTACGGTCATTTTGGCAAAATTTATGACCGTCGCTTGATAATTGTACAAATACTTCATAGAAGTTTTTATATAGAATTGCCATATATCCTGCTTTCAAAATTGTCGGCTCTCGATTGGCTAAAGCCGTTAAGTCTAACAACGATTTGTCTACTTTTCATATATCAAGTGCACTTAGCTTTCACTCGGAGTTAATATCAAGTGCGGTATGTTGCGTTGATTGCCATTTATATGTTGAGCGGAGTATCACCGGTGCTATTCCTGTCTTGTCCCGGGATAGCGGTTCTCGGAATGCAGCGGAAGTCCCGGGCGGATCCCGCGAGCCGCCTCCTTATTAATGGCCTGTTTAGACGAGCTCCTTTGTTACTCGCTCACGTCCTGCCACTTCAATACACTACGTACCAATGGCTGCACTAAAACATGTACAGTATCACATACCGAGTTTGTTTCATCTAACAGAACTACGTTTCTTCTTCAAAAAGAAAGCTACAACGTCCAATGTAAAGCCGTCGTAGCAAAGAACAATAGATCGAAGGTGCACTTTGGCATATTTGTTCTCAGTTTCGACTAGTTTAAATTGACGTATCCTGTTGTCAGATTTCCAGGCGTTAATCCTGTGGATCGGGTGTTTAAATTAGTTACGAGCGGTTTGACTCTTTCTTTTGATGTTTGATTGGGTATCTTCGGAAGGGATATTTTTAAGACTGTTTGTAATGTATCGTTGCTTAGGTGTGTTGTTTAATTTGTAGTTACAAATGGAGGGATAGCTGGTGATGTGTTAAAGAAATGATTATGGCATGAATCATAGCGTGCCGCGGCGTGAGTCAAATCCGCGTGTTGTCCGGCGACATTCGCAAGGTCGTGCTATTGCCCCTCGCGCCGCGCTGCCTGCATCCTGTCTCGTATCATTAGTAAACACACCTATTAGTTCACCATCACTTATGTAAAACATAATAGTTAATTTTGTACCTAACTAAAGTTGCCAAATATATCACAGTCAACTTTATGCTATGTTTAACAAATTGTTATCTTATACGTATAAGGACCAAGCCTTTTTGGTTTTTATCTTCATAGGCATCTCACATTATCTTCAAAAAAACTAAATCACACCGATCCCATAAAAACACCATGAATACGTTTTGCAACAACCATTAAATTTTATACGATGTCATTAGAGCGTTAAGCCAAACTAGGTGCTACGTTGTACAATACGCGGCGCCCGCGCAGCTCCGTGGTCGGCGCCGGCAATCACAGACGCGATCAATGACTGCCCATTCACGTCATCCCACGTGCTTCTATGTTGGGGGCCGGTTAAATAGCTGAATCAATTATCAATAATAACATTTTTTAGAGACAATTACAATGGTTACGAGTGAGCCCTACTTACTTTCTAGTCGTTGCGATCAGTGTGCAATCAAAGTTGATTGTATGTTTTGGTAGATTTGCTTTATTTATTGTCTTGTTGCTGGACTACATTTTTCTACAATTACTACAATTCGTGTTCATTATTTCTTCTTGTATTATATCAATCGTAGAAAGGTTTATCTTCTAAACTACATGCAGCTTCATACCTAAATTGGCTTTATTTCCATACAGCGAAGTTTTCCTCATTTGTAAATAAAGGTCCAGACGTCAGATGCGAAACGCGCCATATCATGAATGATGGATGATCGTGTTCGCGAATGACTGCATACCTAATCATACACTCTAATAGATGAGGGTTGGGGGAAACGCTTAGTGTAATATGGAAAATGTAACATCCCAGTAGTTTTCCGTCTTTGCCATTATAATAAAATATAAGCAGCAGAAGCTTAGAAGCTTATAAGCAGTTTTTTAGCCTGTCTAATGCTCTACTCATTACTAGCACAAAATCAAACTATTATAGAACCCAAAAGCACTCTTTTACCACACAAGGAAGTAAACTAATTTCCTCACGATATTTAAACATAACATGGTTCAGGAACAAACAAAACAAATAATAAATTTCATTTATTTTCGATGCGTCGCTTACCGCAACGGACTAGAGTAGATGATTGCTCAATTACCAGGACCTCCTTAGTCGAAACACTAACAGCAATCTCGGATTGCCTACACTTTCGACTTTACGACATTAAAAATAAACGCTTTTTTGTTTCGCTCCATTAGTAATCTCGGTCGGCTTTACACAAAAGGTGGCTTGGAGTCCGCGCCTTGTCATTAGAGCACAATCAAACATTATGTTTAGGAATCGCCGACAGCTTAACCTGAGTTTTTCATCCATTTCATAATTTGTTATTTGGGATTATAGGGAGCGTGCCGCAAAAGACAAAGTAAACATTACCACCGTTACGTCTCGACGTCGGAGAGAGGAGCGGCGAGCAGCGAGCGGCGAGCGGCCTATCAACAAACAATGTGGAGTGATAATTGAACGTCATCAACGTTTTTGTGTTTTATATTGTGCGGTAGGTGGTGCGTAATGTGAATATGATTTAGTGCGACGACGACAAGACGTGCCGCGGTATCATCCATATGCAATATTTTGAGGTAGTAGAACCTGCTACGAAACCTTTAACAACTGGGCGGGCGGCAGGCGGCTTGTTCTTGCAAGTCGTGGTAATGACTGCAAAGCTGCCAGCAATCTACAATTATGAGCCATTTCTCACATTAACGTAAATAACATAATTAAAAGCAATTTAGATTTTAATCCATCTATGAAAACATTTATGCAAATTCATTTATTTTCATTCATACTATAACAATGGCTAGATGAGAATTCAGTTTACAGTTAACTTTGGGTTACTGACTCTACAAGTGTTGGTTAATGTCTTAATCCTAACTATCTTTCCAATTTTAGTTCATTTATCCGGCAATAATGTTTAATGGAAAACGGTAGGTTTTCGAATCGCAATATCCCTAGCCACGAGCAAATCCAAATTCAAACAAACAAAAATTCCACACTAAACTAGCAAGGATGTCTCAATGCCGCCACGCCTGATCAGCACTGGCCAGATAGAAATAATCGCACTTTACTCACATTAGTAACAGCAGAATCTGCATAACGATTGCGTAGCATGCGTGTTTCAGTGCTGCGCGGTTTTACGGTACACTACGGTAAATGTTAATAGGTCTTATTAGTTCCGCCACATGCCGAGCGAGCGGTCGGCTTCTTCCACGCAGCGGTCATGCTTGGTGACACCCCACCACTGTTTGTTTCCAGTTTTTTAATCTTGTTAAATTCGCACTGGTCTATGTTCCGTTTTGTAGGAACTGTAAAAATGTACGTACATTTTACGGTTCCAACAAACAATCTATGGTGAGGTGCCTTGATTTTAGTTGCTGATAGTGCATATATTATTATCTATATTCTGCGCCCATTTCATGATTCATTTGCATTACGTTTATACAAACTATACACATTATTTTTATTGAACCATTGTAAGCATCTGTGTCAACCTATTCAAGTTCCCTAGGACAGCAGTCATCTCTATTCTATTATTTTTTGTCATACAATAAAACAATTTTACAACAAGTTATTGTAGTTAATCACTCAACTATATCTTCAACCGCCTCTTTGGTCTAGTGGTTAGACCACCTGTCTCAGACCAAGAGGTCCCGGGTTCGATTCCCAGTGGGGGCAAAATTTTCTGCTCGGTTTGGTTGGTGGTAGGGCTTGTTTTAAATCCGCCTGGCTAGCTACCACCATCTTATCTAAGTCTGTCATCATAACAACAATGTTAAAAGCATTGTTGTGTTCCGGCAGTTAGAGATAAGATAGCCAGTTCCTCTGTGGTAGAGGATTCCGGGTGAAGCTCGCTTCCACCTTCGGCCTGATCATCACTTTCCATCAGGTGAGATTCTGGCCAAGAGCTTCCCCGTTGTGGATTAAAAAAAAATAAAAATATATACACTTATTAACTATACTTATGGATTTAAGTTTTGACATCAATTATAAGTGAACAATATAATCTGACGTTAACCTGGGAATAATTCGTAATGATGAACGAAATACGAACGGTAAAGTTAACTTCTATTGTTAAAAATCTTTTACGGTCAAGTGAATTTCATGCAGCCTAACCCTTTCGAATCGTTAGCAATGGATCACGAAAATACACAATTACACAATTATATTCATTGCCATTTTTAAATGGCAAGATTGCTATAGTTACCAAGTGATGTGTTCAACATGAAGGGACTTAAGAAGCAGCAACACAATACGATACTGAAGAATGCACCCAAGAACACTCGGCATTTTATTATTTCGATTTTATTATTATCTTTTATTTGATGCAAGCAATAAAAAGTGCCCTGCGCTTCTACACAAACTGTAAACAGCGTAAATAATGTCGACATCATGTAAAGTGGAGCTCGTTGTGTGTAACCCAATTGGTCGAGTGACGCAGCTGATGCGTTCTGACAGTTATTGCTTCCCAAATTGCGAATTTGTAAATATTAGTAAATCACAAGAATAGCGAAACACAAAGACGGACCCGGATCTAGGCCCTCTTACCTGCGGCTTCCGAAATCCGCGAACAAAAAACGCTAAATTGATTCAGTGGGACTGCACAAAAAGCTTTACATTGTGTCCCCTGTATTTAGCGATGCCGATCCGACTCGACAAATAAGGTTATATCGTTTGGAAAAAATATGGATTATTGGTTTGAGAGCGTCCTATTGCTACCAGTTGGAGGGATAGACATTATTTGTATAGGTTCGTTAACAATGCAGGAACTGGATCAATACGGTGGATGCTTTTTAATTGACTATCGACCTGATTATCGTTGTTCGTGGAATGTGGGTCAGTGTTAGATGGGATCTAGTAAGCAGGCGGGACTTGGAGGCAGGATGCAGGTAATAAGAGAGTACTGAGTAGCGGCGGTACTGAGCTCGGAATTGAGATGACGAATCCTACGCAATAACAATTGGAATGATATCACAATACATTATGGAACTCGTAATATGTTCTTCGTAAGCGTTTATCGACCGCTGCTCAAATTGATTTACTGGCAAAAATGCCACCAGTAATTTCTGACGCCATCGGAATAACCGGGAGTATCAATTATTGTGACTGTCCTATTGAGATCTTTCTTATACTTAGATCCTTTTCTAAATCACATCATCCAGACGTTCACAGCATAGCCCGAATCCTCCATGCATTTATACTACAACTGGTTTTGGATATTCCCAAATAATATCAAAATTCAACTCAGATCATACTAAAAACAAAAACTCTTCAATGAATAGTACTTGTCATTGTAAAGAATGCCATCTACATCCAGCTAAATAAGTGAACTCAAAGTTTGTGAGTATACAGGAAGCGAATCATGATGCTCATCAATGTTAATACTTGCACAGTTAAGACAAAAAGAAACCGTCGGCGCGTGCGCGTCCGACAATGAGGAAATGCTTCGGATGTCCCGGCTGACGACATGCGATATACACCACTGCACTTGGTACTTATAGCTACTGAACGGGGATTAAACCACTATGTGCACATTGCTAAAGAAATGCTTTAGTGCTTTAGAACTTACTGCTGTATAAATTGTGCAGAGGTTTAGATTTAGAAACTATGAAGTTTGTGTTTCTTTGCGTTATATGAAAAAAAAACAAGGTATAATATAAAAAGTTTCTGTATAAAGATCCTTATTTCCTCCTCTTTATCCTTAGATCCTTAATTTAAATTCTATGTCTGTCGAAGAGTTGACAGAATAGCTGGAAATTCTTTGCCCAAAAGTTCTGGAATGCATGATTTGTATACAGCGATGCAACAACGATTGCATTCCTTTATTGCAAATAGCGTGCAAAAGCATAATCAAATCCTATTTTTAAGAGAAACTGCGAACGACGTTCCTGTACTAAGTATAGCTCTAACAAGTTCTACATTTTGGAGACAGAAATATTTGGACTGTACAGAAGACTTAAATACCAGAACAAATTCTGTGAAGTTGTCTCCGCTATATTTAAGTACATAGTTAAATTTTATCAGGCTAATAAACTGGGCGGAATTCAAATGAGACGAAAATTTTGCTAGACAAACTAAAGTTTTGTTAAACCTAGTAGCAGGAATAATCTGTTAACTGTAAATATGTATTGAAATACGATTACCTACGGGTCAGCTTCAAAAGAAGATTGAACACAATCTTTCAAAATAAGCAATCACTAATTTGCCAAAGAAGCCTTTGCTCAGGTGCGAAATCGATACCTCCGATCATCACATGATTCGATCCCGGCTATCGAATTATATCGAGTAATTGTGGTGTTTATGTCGGCAGCGTCGCGTCGGCGCCACAAAACATTCACATTATAAAACATAGAGCTGTCAATATTATTTACCAACTTTTATGACCATTCGATTTTGTATGGGAACGTTAATGTTAGATCGTTCTT
Source organism: Eupsilia transversa (assembly GCA_914767815.1). Lineage (NCBI taxonomy): Eukaryota > Metazoa > Arthropoda > Insecta > Lepidoptera > Noctuidae > Eupsilia > Eupsilia transversa. The sequence goes on from OU611880.1 coordinate 10,542,781, forward strand.
CGTAATGCCTTTATTGGTGTCCGGCCTTGATGGTTGACGTGAGTGAGAAAGTAGCTGCGTTATGGAGAATTGTGTTCGTGACGTACACCGTGAAGTAATTACCGGTGGAATTGTGTATTATATTTTTTTTAATACATACCAAGAATTTCTCTGACGACAGTTTATTTCAATGTCACAGGTAAGTATGCAGGTCGTGCGAAAAAATCCAATCAAAAATAAGTATCCAGTGCAGAATATCACTCAGGCAACTGTAAAAAGGAAACTGTTAACATCTGACCTTCTACCTCATCTGTGGCATTATTGAAAGCAGTCAAGATCGGGCGACGTGTGTTTATTGGATAATGAGGCAATCCCGCGGCGTCCCGCCTCGATCAATTGAATGATTGGCCGCAGTAGTCATAGCTACGTCGTCTGACACACGCTGTCGCTTGCCGCCATCTACTACCATGAAAACTCATTTTCCGTGCGGAAAATTTCGTGCATTTGCCAAGAAAATAGGATATTAACTTGAATTTGCAATCGTATGTCCATGTTGGATGTTGTCGAGTTGTCTTCCTTTCCGTTTAAATGTATTTCAATAGGAAATTCTTTACATACTTATTCCAATTTATTTAAAAATCTTTAGTTAGAGCGAGAATCATTCGACATTCATAATAGTACCTTAGTAACGCTTTTGACGACCTTAGGTACAGCAAGTAATTACGGTAATCAATCACTGATAAAAGTAGACAATCACGGTCTACATACATTGATTTACAATACGTAAACACAATCTAATTACATAAGAATATATGTTTTCTATTACCACGTAGAAATATTCTTGGAACATCATCATTCCGGTCGATGTCTCTCAAGAATTTTACAATTCAATGTTACTGTACCAATTAACTTACTTATGTAGAATATTTATTGATAAACAGTTAGCTTCTTAATTAGGGAAACCTAACGAATCCGCGGTGCCGCAAAAAACGAATACAATTTGCTGGGGCATACCGCAAATTCAGTTGGTAACCGTAAAACAGCAAACTGACGAGTTTCCCATCAAATTACGTCGGTAACGAGTGGCGCTTTCCGCGTTTTTTAAACAAGTGCAGTGATTTTCAGAGTCGGCTACGGTGACGGGCCACGTGAACTAGCCCAATTAGCTTGGTTGTTAATGAATGGATTAGTGAGCGCGGATTAGATGCCGCGCGCTCGTTGAGAATCACCGCGGGTGTCGCATTATGTAGAAATGTACTGTAAACTGACGTGGCTTCTGATTGTTTAAACCGAATTAACTATAGTGATTGTTTCTGTCTTAATTATTGTTCTTTGGGAGCAATTCTAACTAAAATTATTTAAGTTTAAAATACTTTTAAATTAATACTGATTTCGGAATCAGAACATTATCTAATACCATCATGAAAACCCGAGGTAGTGTAATCTGTGTATTGGATCGAACATAGGTACTGCATGGTGTTCTGCCAATTAAACAAACGCTCCTGACTATTCATTACAATTGAATCATTCACAGCCACTACCATTGACACTATTATATATTTAGAGGTCAATATCATCAGCACAGATCTCTACAATGCAGGTTATTGTCTTGTCCAATGTTTGGTTTACCCCGTCGACTGGGTAATTCCGAATCGACACAACTGTAACGGACTGCACAGTTGATCGATCTGAACTAGATCCACGGCACCTATGTCTGATCGTGCGTAACTAACAATTAGGGCAAATGCAATCAAACATTCACATCGTTCTGAAATAATGGAGGAATGTGTTGTAGTTTTTGTTTAAATTGGGACTGTGATGAGGCTGAGGATTCGGCGAATGAAATTGAATTTAGGGGATCTGATTTTAGATTTTCGCTCTACAATTCTTAAACGAGGAAGGTAGTAAGTACTAAGGATGATGTAGTCAAGATGTTGACTTATCGGGAAAAAAAATTGACACGATACCTGTTTGACGATCCACAATCAAAGTTTCCCATCACTAATAAAGTTCGGCGATGATCTCAAAGGTTACGTCAGTTCTCATAGAGATCAAACACAAAATATTGACCCTGCCGGGCTCACGGCTCTCCAACTTTTCCCATAAACTTTGTAAAGCAGTCGTCGACACGTCGTCGTTGCCTGTATTTGTTGGGAGCGGCAAACTGCCAGCGCAAACAACTAGTGGTCAAATCCCTTAAGTAGGCAGCGGGTCAATATTTTTGTTAATAATTTAGTGTGCGGTGATTCCCACGGGCCGTGGTAACGTAAGAGAGGACTCGCTTACAGATCACACCCTCTCGAACTAGGATAATGTTTGAACAGTGTTCGGTGACCTGTACAACATCATCTACTCAATTTCATTGGACTCATATTTAAATATTAAGCCCTTCGTATCACTTTCTCTATATCCATCACCGTATCATGTTCATATTACCAAAGGTATGATTCTTATCATTAAAAAAAATGCTGCTCGTTGGTAAGCGCAACACTTAAGAACTCCTAGACCAATCTGGCCATTTTTGTTTTAAAATATTCGAAAATTGGAAAATCCGATTTTTTTTCATATATTTGGGAAAAACTGAAACGTTATTTTTTGTATGAGATTTTTGTACTTATAGATTATTGAAAATTGGACAGGACAACGTCTGTCGGGTTAGCTAGTTTGAAATAAAAACTGGTACCTATCAATTCTCTCAATCAATTTCAATTTAGCTTTGATTGAAGCAGAAGACTGTTTAATAACTTTTTCATCTCATCGGAGTATTCATTAAATGGAAGCAAGAAGTTGGTCAATGAACAAATTAGCAATACGCGGCTCAAACAAAAGATAATTAAGACGTGATGCAATAAAACCGTTTGCTTCGGAAACAAAGGGAAGCCGAAAAACTGCAAATCGGATAAGCAATGACGTCCAACTTTTATAGAATCGCAATAAGATAGTGTGTCTATTATTTAGGCATGCTTGTAAGAACTTATGTGACTATCAATGTATGTCTCTTCACATGCAATAAACTTTAAGGACATTGAAAAGTTTAGACACCAGAATAATTAGGTATTCCCAGGGCTGAGTCATTCCTGATTCCTGAATGACATGTATTGAATTCAAAATGATAGATTCTATGTTGATGGAACTTTTTAGGGTTCCGTAGTCAACAAGGAACCTTTATAGTTTCGCCATGTCCGTCTGTCTGTCTGTCTGTATGTCCCAGGCTTAGCTCAGAGACGGCTTGTACTAGAAAGCTGTAATTTGGCATGAGTACCTATAGATATTAATTATGCCGACAAAGTGGTAAATTAAATGATGAAAAAAAATAATGTTAGAGTACCTACCTCCCCTACACGTAAAGTGGGGATGTTTTTTTTTTTTCGTCTATCCCATGGTGTGGGATATCTTTGGAAAGGTCGTTCAAAAATATTATGACTTTGTTAAAACCATTTTTGGATTGAAGGATCCGCTTGCGATATAATAGGCTTTAAAGTGTTTGTTAGAGTCAAGTGTCCCCCCCCTGCTAGCTAAATGGTAAGATCTGGATATGTGGAAAAATTTACAGCAGTAGTATACATATATAACGAAATTCAAAGGAAAACTATCACAGCCAAGTAGGCTCTCGACCAACTTATATATTTTGTAATTGCAAAAACATGTTCTCCCATCCTAGCTACGGAACCCTTCATTGTGTGTGGTCCGACACGCACTTGGCCGGTTTTTTTATATATTTTGCGAATCATTAGGTAGCAATTGTTTGAGGGACTCAATAGTTACTGTGAAGATACAACTACGTCGAAAGAGAAACAAATGTTACTTATATGCGATCAGTCGTACACAGATTAGTCCCCAAAATAACAACAGTTCGTTGCGAGTAGATTTCGACCACCTTGACATTTTCATAATGCTCTTACATAGATGTTAAGTTTTTTAACATTTTAAATGGGAAAGGTGAATCCAAATGTCCGTAAAATATCAAAATTAACCGATTTACAATGGTCGCTATTTATAATGTTCGGTAAGCGTTCTCAACCTCTGCCTTTAGATACTGAAAGGGAAAAATAGTTCAGCAGAAATGGGAGGTTGGTGTGAAGTAGTAAGGTACCGAGCACGTGGTGCAAATTGCAAATACCACACTCTCCATACCTTTCCGACTAACTACAGTAAATTTTCCCACACTTAGTTATGCAACGAGCATACCTCAGCCCATTAGATCATTTTATTTTATAATCAAACGTGAGTAATTGCTATATTATTCTGCTCCCCACGCGTCAATGTGAATTATAAATGATCCAAATTGTTAGATTTCAGCGACAAAGTAAGATTAAATGAATAAGTAACGAGACCAAAACTGCCTAACATACATAAATATGTAACAGGTACATAGGTAATAAATATTGCAATAATGCTTTTGCTTGTTAAATGGACAGATACATTTTCATAAACCATGCTGCTATTTATCTTAAGGATAATGAAGCTAAAGCTTCTTATGTTTTATATGACAATGTACGGAAGTGCCAAAACACAGAATTTATGACAAAACTTAGTATTGGCAACCAAACATGTTTTGCTAGCTTTGGTATAAATAGTAATGAATGAAATGGACTTTTTGAAAGAATAAGTATTTTCAGTACGAGTAGTAGATGATTGATTATTTGATGATTTTCAGAGAACATTGTACAGTTAAATCATATGAGTTAGGTCAAGGTGGCAGGTACCTACTCCTTACAAACAAAAAGTAAAATATGTATTCAGTTAAGATTTCGTATGATTACGATTGCGTGTCGAAATTGCTAACAAAAAATTGGTAATCTGGTTAACGTTGATGTAAGATTTCCAGCACAAATTGATGCAAGGCTACTATTGTGTGAACAGCGAGTGCGAAATGTGGAGCACTAATATGAGAACAGCAAACATTTGCAGGCTTCCCACAAACCGTTCTTATTGAAAAAATAATTACCACTTAGTGGACGGACAGTTCGGTGTAATTCTACAGCCTACAGCTAATGCGTTCAACAAATACGTTTACGTTTTTTACAAATTGCTGGGCGCCTATTTTGAGTGTATAGAAATTAACATTCCGTGAACAAACGAGCAGAATCACATCAGCAGCCCGTAGACCACTGCTGAACATAGGTTCATAAGTTCATACAATGAACGGACATGCAAGAATTGAATGAAAACCTACAACAATGCGATACAACTCTCATGATTTCCGTAGATGACATACATTATGTACACAAGGTTGACATTACGGATGCACTCTCTGAACGGTCGCCGGGTCTTGACAAAGGGCGCGACGCACCAAAACAATAACAATGTTGACAGCGGCGCGTGCGCTGACTCGCTGAGTGCGCAAGTGTTACAAATTGTTTCACACTACCGAACTGCCGATAACAACAGAGATTACTAACTGTAGGCCTCTTGATTTGATTGTTGCTATAACCTCCGCTATAATATTGTTATCATTGAAGGCTTAAAGGGAAGCCTGAAGGTTAAGAGGAATTGTCCTACTGTAGCTTATGTTACGTTAGTAAATTACTCACATTTTTACATAGATAATTAAATTATTGATAATTGTTTTTGGGTTTTTCCATCTAGAATTGTATTAGCCGTCTGGATTTGTACCCGGTTGATGGCATAGGCTCGCCCCCTATTACATGGGACTTAAACATAACTGGCGAAATGTGGGTGTAGTATGGGTGCGCCTCTACCTAACCCTTCGGGGAATACAGGCGTGATGTTATGTTATGTTATAATTAAACCTGAATTTTAAAGCAGTTTTCCTGATCGAACGAAATCAGTAAATAAAACCTCAAGCTTCACCAGTCTTTAACCACCACAGAACACATGTCACTAGACGTTATTAATTTTTTCTCTATCAATCAAGACGAGATTTGTTCTGGAATCAAAAAAAGCTCCCGAAAAGTATTGCGGAAAATTGGTTCCAGGATTTCTACGGTGTTGACACAGTTGAAGAAGGCTAAAAAGAAAAGCTGTTTTTGGAAAACTTTTGTAGAAATAATATATAGGTAGGCACTACATACGTCAAAACGCAACATGCATTTTAATTGATAAGTAACTTCATAGGAATTTCCTTTGAAAAGTGATTCATTCAGTAGGTCAAGTTCCGTCATAATTCGATTTTTAGAGAGAATTAATGAATCACGGCTTGGTCGGTGAACGGGTGAATGGAAACGCGCTGCATACCGGAAGACAAGGCGGACGGACATGAATGACGTCGCCGATGCGCCGCGAGTAGCAGCACTGTGCCGCAATGCACCTGTGCCATAGAATAGACTGCAGACACGCTACGACTGCTACGAGTATTATGTAAAAGGATTGGAACCTTATATGTAGTTAGTTCCAGGTTTCTTAAATATCCTATTGTGAAAACCACACACGGTAAAAAATTGGCACTGATTTGGATGAAAATATTTTCTTTAATTCTATATAATTTAATAAAAAACTGTAACTTAAAGTTACGGAGTAAAAATATTAAAAAAACAGAACTTCCTACGGCGCACAAACTTAACTTAATTAAATATTCACGCAAGTTGACACAACGTTAGAACAATGAATTGACATTTCCGCAATAAATAGACGTGTCTATAAACCTCAAGGTTTGCTCTATGGCATCAATATCGTTGGTCGAATTGAAAAGGCAACCGGTCGTCTTGTACGTGAGGTAACTACGAGATGCGCGGGTAGCTGCAGAATGAATTCGTTCATTCATTACTACAGCAGGTACAATGACATCGGGTCTTAGACATTTTTTGTGGACTTTATTAGCTAAGTGCTGGTAATTACGATCAAGGTAACAAGTGGGTGATGTAGTACATAACTGTTTTGTTATCAGTTCCGCATTGATGACGTTGAAATATTGTCTAAGCTCTTGTTTGCTTTTATTGAGAAAGTTTTTGTTAGGCCTTAAATATTTTTATGTAGGTAAGTAAGTAGTAACTTAGGCCTGGCGGTCCTGCAATTTTTTCCCTGGGATTCCTTCGTTATTTTATAAAAAAAGTATCATTTATCTTTTCAACGCCTGTTTACATTTCACAAGCTCATATAATAGAACAATAAGCGTAGTAAACGAGACGTAACGGGTGTCCCGGTGTTTAGTGTTTACAATGGATACAGAACGTGAGAATTTTGCTCTAAACCAACATTATCCCGGACTTCGGAGGTGTCCTACGTGCCAGTACAAAGAAGGCACACGACAGACCAAATTTTACATTTTATTGAGTAGGCGGCCTAACACAAAAGGTGTCATAAACAATGAATATCTATTGGCTGGTGTAAGACATTAAGCCGTAGAACTTACATACAGTCACGTAATTATTTTTGGTTGAAATAAAGCAATTGTTAGCTCGGTGCAACCCGTGGGAAAGACTTTTTTGGAATTTGACTTCCCCGTGATACTTCCTGTTTAAAGAAAAGAATGTAAACCTTTGAAACAACCTCTTTTTTTTAAGACTTTGAATCAGAATGACATGACACAAAATAAAAAAAATCCCCGACTCGAGCTTACAAACATTAAATTGCAGTTTTCATTACCATTGAACAACTGTCTAACTAGTAAAATAATGATAGTAATTACTCACACAAACAAGATAATATTATCCAAACATGGTTTTGTTAAACAAGCTATAATTTCGCCAATCTCTGCGGTTGCGTTACAGTATGGACTTCGGCAGTCGGTGCAATACAACACACTAATAAGACTTGCCATCGACGTTCAATTGGTACCTAATCGATTAGCTAAAACTAGTTATACTTAGCAATTGCTCTACTGACGAAGTGACAAGTAATTTAATGCTCTCCGCTCAGTCCTGTTAAAACTGAAGTCACAAACACGCATTACTCGTAAAGTACCGTGTTTGACTTATTCTGCCGGTGGAACTTCGAACTTGTGTCGTACTGCAGCTCGGTACTTACTGTATGATCGATGGTGGGCCGACATCCGGCGGACACACGCGAACTTCCGCCCCTCTATTGTCCTCCACCCTCGTTATTAAATAAATTTTACCTCGCAATGAGCCCTCTAAGTGCGTCCCGTGCACTATGCGCTTCCCGGCATAGCAATGAGCTGCGTCATGCACCATACGTGCTATATTCAATTATATATTTTTAATTATAATTCAACATTCAGTTCACCGTTATTCACCTTTTCCTGTACGTAAGGCTATATTAACAAATATTACACACGTCACTTTAAAAAGTTGGACCAGCCTAGGTAAATTAAACTGCAGCGAGCTTTACCTAGGCTACGCCGCAGGCCACAGTGCAATGTAAACTTAAATTCATAAACTACCACAGTTTAACAAATATTTTAATTTGAATACGATTTTAAACTCAGTTCCCCAATACATTTAAGTTTACCAATTTAATGCCTCTTTAACATGAAAAGGGAAGTCCGATAAATGCTAATTGGTCTTTAACAACTGCTTAAACGGCCGTAAAAAGTCTTTAATCGTTTGCGTAAGCGATCAAGAAAAATGGTTGGTGTCCTCAAACATTATTCGAAGCTGTTGTTTAACTTATCTAGGGAAATGTGTTTGTTGTAATTTTATGTAGAGCATTAGTTGAAACGGTCTTTTAAAGTAATTACATGTTCACTGTAATAGTTAATGTATGTCGTTACATAATTATTGTAATTTGTTTACTATTGTATACAATTCCAATTAGTAGGTAATGATATCTAATAATCTCTGATAATCGCTCGAGTTCTCCTTACCAACGGATGACACAGTAAAATAGATTTAAAGTTGCTATTCATCTATATTTCTGTTTTCTTACGAATTTTCCTAGAGATACTTATATCTAAATGGAACATGAACATACCTAGTAAAATACCGAACGAATAAAGCTAAAATCAATTTCTATTAAGTCAGTAAGGGTAGTCTATCTACAGCGACATACAGCGTAAATCTTGTGAAATTTGCAAGATAATTTTTTGGACTAGTTTATACACGTCGCCGTCGCCCCACAAGCCAGACGGCTCAGGGGTGGTGCCGTTTCGGTATGGCGGCAGGTGCGCGTACGCACGTGCGCCGCAGCTTTGACGCGGCCACACCTAGGATTAACTCAGATGATTTCTTTTACCAACCACAAATACAATGAATTTGTGTTGCAAGGGCAGGCCAAGAATGACATGGATTCTTAGGAAAATTATAATAATTCCAAAAAATAACAAATGGAATCGTACAGTAGAAAACATTGTAGAATAAAGATAATGTTCCGGACAGTAGTGAAATATTGGTAGTACTACGCTAAACAACAGCAGTCTAACCACTTTTCATAAACATCAGCAATGTAAAAGTCACTAAATTAAAACAACATTTATGAATGGCCCGTCTCATGAAATAAGCTTGATATTTTGTACGTTCTGTTTCTGAAAAAGGGCACGTTAATGCGCCGAGTTAACAGATTTCATGCCCTTATTAGTTTCAAGACGAAGGAATGCAGTTTTTACCTTTCCATCGCTGGCGCATACCTAATCAATTTATAGTCAGGTAACTATAAAATAGAGAATTCCTGTCAAGTGAACTAATGAATGGAAAGACGAAAATAAAACTGCTCATTTGATCACAACCAAATAAAATGTTCAGTGGTGGACAGAGAAACAAGACTGATAATAATAATTGGGAAACAAGTAGAGTGGCTGAAAGTAAAAAACTCAAAAACATTAACTGCGGTGTACAATACATTTTTGAGTCCACCTGTTCGAGAGCATTCTGAACATTATACTATTTAACGCTTCGATAACAATGTTGAAAATATAATAGTAGTAGTCCGGCCATTACTGGGATGATGAGGCACCTACACAATTCAAATTAACGCGCGTGCCCACTCTAAGTATCGTTGTTGAACTAAAGTTTACTTCACATGGACACGTTTGTATTGCTAAGAATACTTATACCTTATACCTTAGGAAGATCTAGCTTCCGTGTGTTTTAATATATTTAATAAAGTTTGCAAACCTATTATTAAAATCATATTGGAGTTCATCAATATGTTAAAACATATCTTTTAAAGAAATACATTCCTAACGTAGAATAAGCTGGAGAAGCCGGAGAAGACAGAATAGATCGCAGCTGGTAGACACTAAGATGTTTTTTTTAAATCGAGAATTTCTTTTTATCATTGACTGAAAATCAGTCCTAACTTCAAACGACGGGACGTTACAAAAAGTATTGGTACCTGGGAATAGCAGAACCTCTGTGATCAAAGCTCTACAAATGTAAACAAGTCTTAAAGTCACGGTGGAGGCACAACTAGTTCGCTACCAGACAATGGCGGCAATTCACCGTGGCCCGCGCACCGTGGAACAAGTAGCTTGTCGCCACAATGTCACTCGACACTGCTGCTCAAACCTGTCTGCCATAAAACTACTTGAATCAGCCAGTAACATGCCTTGAAGTATTCATTACAGTTTGTACCGCACATTTTGTACATAGTTCCTATTTTCGGGTTATTCGCCTACCTACTTCTTCTAATATTAAAATCTGTCATACAACTCTATCATTATATTGGAAATCTTCATTCACTTCTGTATAGACGGCTTACACAAGATGTTTCTCTGCTTTATACATATGTTTGGCTTAAGTATTTCAAGTTCATTATGTGCCCTACACATAGTTGTTGTTGTTACCTATATCACATCAACAACAATGAAAAACATTGGATTACCACTCCCCTAATTGTGGTGAATAAGTATAGCCGCCGTATGGCAACTGCAACGGCACGTCAATCCATGTCCACCCTTAAGGACACTTAAAGAACGCGCAAGTACAATCGGCCGGAAACGGAAGGCGCACGTTTCGCGATCTCTCGGCGAAATTCGGGCGGCAGCTGCGCGTGCGCCGCCGCCATACCAGCTGCTATCTAATAGGTCATTTCCGCTTTGTTTACCGTACTGTGCAGACGTCCAGTTCAATGAGGCTAGAATAATTACTCTATAAAATGAGATTGGATTCTATGCTTATTGTGGCTTCGAGCTATAAATAAGGGGACGAGGGCTTTCAAAGCCTTGACTAGACTTGCTCTAGACGGCTTGGAATTTTATAGAAGAAAAGAAGTTTGCCTAACGACAGACTTTTTGTGCTTGCATTACTTATACAACTATAATGTAACTCATGCTGAATTAATTTTCATGGTGTTTTTACATACTGTTTCAGTTTGAATTTATGAAATAAAAAATGCAAGGCGTCGCGTCGTCCTTATTTTTAGTTGCTGTAGGGGAGATTCAGAGAGCTTCCGTCAATTTATCACCTGGATTAGAAAAAATGATCTCAGGGGACAGTTGATTGCATAAGGGAGTAGAAAGACAAGTGAAAAAAACTGTTCATAACATCGGGACACATAAGGAAGACGTGTCGCGTGTTAAAAATAAATATTGATAAAAAATGTTCATGGTTGTTGCATTAATTTCTACTTGATTGTTTTTAAGTCTAAACGCGAAACGGAAGCATTATACAGATGTCCCTTCGTAATGCTTTTTTTCTTTTCAAAAATAGAAGCGTAAAACCGCGTGAAGTTTTTTGGTCGATGACAAATATCTGTTGTAGCCGTCGGGCATCATTAAACCCGCGTGTTCGCGACAAAAGGAAATTTAATAAAGCCCCACGATTTATGAACTCTCCTGCCGACTGCAGGAAGTATCACTAACGCAAGCTAGACATTAAGTGGTTTCCTCCGTGTGGAGTTTGCGGCGATTTTTAATTGACACTTAACCTGATTTCAGCTCTTTGTCAGCAAAGCAGAGAAGTTTTCATTACGAATTTGTACTAAATAAGTTTAGTAATTTTATAGCCAGTAAACCTCCACCATAAAAGAAGAGCGGATGATGGTTTTAACTGGTTTCCTCTTCAAAACTTTCATGATAGAATTAAAATTGTAAGTAAAGGGAAGCCACAAGTAGCCCCATCGAAAGGTTTTTTTTGCTGAATCACTTGAAGTTAACCCCTCGGCTGCGAAGTGCATATGTCAGTAAAAAGTAATTCGATTACCGTCAGAGCGCCTTTCCATCTGTCGGGCCCCTCCGTCGCGGGGGCCGCAAAAAGCCACGCGCCCAAATACCTTCTTCCGCCAACCTGCTTCCGCTGCTCAAACATTGCTATCGCTGTTAATTGTTGATATCGGCTTTCTTAAATGCATCTGTTCGGCTTTGCATTATTCTTCGGAAATATTAAGGCCCTAAACATTTTTAACATGGCATATTATATGATTGCATCCCTTGTATGAAAATTGTTACAATATCGCCCCAAATAGGTACTACTTTTTTAAGATCTTCTACTAGTCAGTTTTGAATGCGTCTTTTATCTTTGTGATACCTGTTTATCATACAGACATCGAAGCGATCCCAAAGTAAATCTTTCTCTTCAAAAAAGCCGCATAAAAAACACACTTTATTTACGGATGTAACATATCGATAACAGCGTTTTTGAGTGAAAACATCCGAAAAAGCGAGTAATGTGTACATCTGGTAGGCAAGCGTTGAAATATCTTATCGTCGAGATACGCCGCGTGCTACCCGTAGGTAGAACGGTCCGTAGGAAGAACGGTCCGTAAGTAGAAGGAACTAACTGCACCGATATGTTGATGTTATTTTTATCTAAACACGCACATCGTAACTCTTAAGTATGTTTATATCGTAGTAAACATGAATGAAAGTGTATCATGTGAGCTTTATTGACTTTTTTATCGCATCATATTTTGGTTATGGTTTATGTTTACGGTTCCTTGACTAAATTATGTCATGTGAGAATATAATATTTCTCATTAGGTGAATTTCAAAATACAGAAGATTAGTATATTTATTGCATAAATATCTATCACACAATAACGACTGACCCATATATTTTTGTTACAGGTATGTACGCATCTCCAATTTCACCGGCAAGTATTAACACATTAATTACAAGAATCCTCGTGTAATCTTATTACAGCATTTGTAACAAAGTTGTGTAAAACGAGATTACTCTCCTTTACAGCCATGATCTATTGTGCTCCTTTGTAATCCTATTGTCCCAACACGCGTTAGCGCCTGGCGAAACCACCTTATCTCCAACTTATCTTGTTCACGGTAGCAGGAATAACAGATTAAGTAATCTATTCACTTATTCAGTTACTTCGTTATCAGCTGCATCGACTCTGTCCCTTGTAGGAAGGGATGGTATCAATTTGCGATAGACAAACATTATCGAGTTTATCGCAGCGCCTTTATCTGAAATTGAAATGTAAAGGTGTTTAATACTGGGAGCTATCTATGTTTGTCCCTCGGGTGTTGTGAAGTCGACCTTTCAGGTTAATAGGCCCTAAAGATTCTATTGAATGGGCAGCCTAATCTTGTATAGTATTAACAGCGATATCTTCGTAACGGGGGATAGCCCTGTGATCGTTATATGGTAGTGCAACCATCGAGGGAGTTAGTTTTCATACGATGTCTCCTGTCACTGTTCTAAACAAGTGACAATTTTAAATGAGTAGTGTTAAAAAATTTGATTAAAAAAATCTTTTGCGTGAATTTTTCCGCTAACCTTTTACATAGTAGGCATCGTTCCAATATTATCAATATTAAAACAACCCGTGCCACAAGGATGATGAACCAAAAGCAATTTAAAACTTAGATAATGTTCCGAAAGCCGCTGCTGCTTCATAAAGTACCTTCAATCCTTGGCGACAATGTATACTAAAATTATAAAACCGAAACGTGTTTTGTATCGATCATATTATTCATATGTAACGTGGCGGCTGACAAAGCCAATCCATCAGTATTTGGGCCAAATCTCAAACATCTGTTAGGCAAGGTGTCTTTATTTGTAAAGTTACCATTCAATTATATTTAACACACGTGTGCCCGAATATCAACTTAACGCCACCATTTTTTCTTAAGTTTATGTCTAAAATAGGTTTTCACTAACTTAGAATTACATCTTTTTATAGTGGGTACTTGTTTACACAATCTATAAAGTTATCAATGAAGGGAAATCGGGATCATGACGCAACGTTGGATATTATTCAAGAAAGCTCGATTTCAGTATACCCATGAAATTGTTTTCAAGTTTGCCAATCACTGTATTTTTTCTTCGATGATTTTCGAGGTGTTCAAAAAGGTTTAGGTAACCGTATTAAAAAGCATTTCCTTTTTTGTTTTTATAGCCATTGCTGTCTCACTGTTAGGCAAAGGCATTTCGTTGCCTTGATTCATTAAAATTCTAAAAAAATCTTATCCCACAAATAACCTCTTAAAGTTCACGTTGCGCCCATCCCGTAAGGGGTTTGCCATCAATCGGGGGCATAAGCCGGCTGCTAATGTATTTTTTGTGAGACATGTGCTACTACACTGCTAATTTACCAATAGGAAAGGTGTTCGGGCACCCAGGGCGCGCACAGATTTAACATGTGTCGATGTTCGAACACACATTTGTAACCAACTTTTGCAAAATAATGAATGCAAAAGGGTCATCTTGGTAGAGATTTTATACAGTGTATGTTGTTTGAATTCTAAACACAATTTAAAGGGTATATCAGCATTGGCATTGGGCATTGGTGCGACATAAAAATTCGGGAAGTGTAAAATCGTAATGAAAATCCTTAACAAATTAAACTTTTGCAAAATAACATAAAATGTCATTGAGTTAACCGAAACATCCCCAATGTATTCTCTCATAGCTTTTTATTTTACTTCCTTTGTTTTCGTAATTATTTCATTTTATTTTAGAAAACTAGTCAACAGTAGTGTTTCTTTGTAGAAATCGATTTTGTTACTAATTAGCACTACGCTGTCTGCGCTACGCCAACGCTTCTGCTACGCGGCCTCTACGCTCTGTTACTACGCCGCGTCGGGCGCTACGTCTATGTAACTGCTACACGGCCTCTACGGTGCTGCTACGCTGCGTCTGCGCTACGCCAACGCTTCTGCTATGCGGCCCTATGTTCTGTTACTACGCCGCGCCGGGCGCTACGTCAATGCAACTGCTACGCGGCCTCTACGGTGCAGCTACGCTGCGTCTGCACTGCACGGTGGACCAGTGTAAACTCACGTTACGTTCTGATAGCAAAGTTCTAATAACATTTTGATCACAAAAACTGATAATACAACAAATAATTTTCTAGGTAAAAGTAGAGGAAACAATCAAATAATTTTATTACTAGCTTTTAACGTGCCCCATGGCGTCGATATCGTAAAGTTCGCTAAGTCGCACCACACTTATGGTGAAACCCCATGACGCAGCGGTCATAAATACTCACTACCCCGGGAATGGGGTTCCGGACTAAACAACGTACCTGCCGGAAGGGGAGTTCGCAAGGTTTATTAGGAAAAACAATTCGCGAATTTAATTCGTCTACAGGGGCGGAGAATCTTGCGCCATACATTAAAGTTACAGTATGTGGCAGTTATTTTTATTTCCGGCATTAGAGGCTACTTGGCACGATTTGCCATTACTTCGATTGTGGCTTTACCCGCCTTTTGTGGAATAAATGTTAAGTAAATGTGGCATATTCGATTTTCATCGTCCTTGAGTGAGTAGACTGATTCGGTTACGCTATGGGAAATGAACTGTATCGTTTTATGAATTGGTTTTAATATTCCTGCAATATCATGCATTGTCATAAGCAGATCAAGCATCATTAGTTCATATTTATAAAACATAGAACTAACTATCATGATTTCTCCAAATAGGTACTTCATATCTATTAGCTTTGAAAGCTAAGAAAATAGTATTTATATGAATTACATATGTACATCCCTAATATAGTATTCTTTATAACTCAACCATAATTAATACATGACCCAACGACCTGATTACCTTCAAAGTTTTAAGAAAATTAAAACTAATTAAACAAATCCACAAATCTCCGCTACGCAACGCTACAGTCGTAGAACAGTAGTGGCCACCGTTGAACTATCTAATTATCAAATTTGAGTAGATAATCTTCTAAAAGCTCTCGTCATTCTGCTAATAAAGACACAATCGTACTGAATATGTATTTAAGTCGTAAAGCGGAAATGTTATTCTGATTCGAATAATTGCTGCGTTACTTCAGGTGATTACACGGTACACGTAATCGAGCCAAAATCGCCCCAAATTGTAGTAGCACAATAGTGCGGACGCAGTCGTACATTGTAATGGCATTTAATTGATCGTGTCGCATTCATAGCGGACATTTTGCTGCGAATATGTAATAGGGAGTTGAAACCCTTATTTTTCAGCCCACTTTTGGAGTCTCTATTGAATTCTATTTAGGCTGAATCATCCAATTTTATTTAGTTGCTCTGAAATCTTATAACAATTCTATTTTCGGAAGTTCAAAAAAGAGAACAAGTTACGACGTTAAATAATAGTGATGTGCCTCTTCAAGGTGTCTGGGACAAGTTTCGGAACTTGTATCATTATTCACTTGCAAAGAATAACGTTTATAGCATAGTAAAGTAAGTTGATAGTTTTGGGACAAAAAACAGGACGGCGCCGCCGAGCCTGACATGTCTCAACAACATAGATCATTCGCGTGTCCTAGATAGAAAGTAGATAAAGTATATTTATGAGATAATATTGCCTATCACTCTGCTCTAACAACACATTACTACGCACGTTTGACACAACCTATTTTCGTGCCGTTTTCTCCCAACTTGCAAGTTTGCGGAGCGATCCATTTCCGTGAAATATAGTCATGCTATTGTTCTTAACCCTTATTTGCTGTCTAGCGTAAGCGTCTCGATTACTTCCCTACTATGTTTTATGCATGAGATGAGAACAAATGGTAAATATATTCAGGCCGTGGTCAGAAGCCAAGTTTTTGTTTATTAACAAAAATAAAGGCTAGCTGTAGCAATCAAACATCAATTACTCAGACGGAGTGGCGCCGCGCTAGATAGAACGCTAGGCATCATCACTATGTAAATGATCTTGTTATGATATTTTTTGTCGCATTTTTGTGGCGCGATGTTCGTTGAAATAAATTCGACGATAATAACCTTTTGGTGCTCTAGTTCGTTCGTGAAAAATATCGTATACGTGATTTTTTTAGAACTTTCATCTCCCTCTTGATCCCTGAATTGAAGTCAATTAAAATGTTGCTGTTCAATTCAGATTTTGATCAATAATTTTCTCAACAAAACCTTCCATATCTGGAACTGGGTAAAAGTAAACTAACTCAAGAACATCGTATAAAGTTCCGGGTAAGTTTAAAGTGCCGACTACCCACATGAAGCCCATCAAAGGCGGAAGACGTTAGTCGCGACGGCGGCGGCGGCGGCGGCTACCCCTTAGCTTTTTACCCTCCCGAATTTATTGCAATCCGATACAAGCGTACCATGTCTACCGAGGGGGAGCGAATCGTGTACTTTTCAACCACTTTTTCTACTGATACGATGTCGATCCTTGATTTTTCTTCCTTCAGTCAGTTTTCGTTAAATGGGCTATGATATCGTATTTTTGCTTTATTTATGGTTATCGTTCGTGACTAAGGAGAATTATTAACTATAATCAATAGGGGTTGTAGTTTATAGGTTACTGCCGAGAGCAGATTGCTGACCTCATTCCATGAAACGTTTGTGAAAAAATATATGAAGTACTTATTAAGTAAAAATATTTGGCCCTGTTGATTAGATTTAGTACCTAATTTGGGTAAAATGTACACCTTACCTAAATTAGTTACTAAATTACAGCTACAATTGCAAAACATTAAATTATTTAGTCATATATCATTTCTTTTTATATTTTTCATTTCATTATCCTTATTTTCGTTACGGTACGTAAAGCAAATCTAAAAAAAAACGAATTATACTGTTTTAAAGTTACAGAAAGTCACATAAAACCTGGGAATTTCCATAATTAATGGCGCCATGACCTGAAATAAGGTCTTGCATGTTGAAACGACTCTTTATTACACGTCCTATTTTCCATCGGTGAAATACCTAATGTACAGGGGAAAATGAGAAAAACGCGTGTCGACGCGGTCAATGCCTCCAGTGAGACCGCCCCGCCTGTGCCTACCCAATGTGCTGATAAAACATAAGTTATAATAAGTTAGTTGGTTTTATTTTATTGAAAATAATGAGGTTAATTAAAACACGAACATTCGTCTAGCTTTTGATTGTAAATGTGATAGGAAACCCCTAATAGTATAACGGTGATAAATCCTTATTTTATTATTTTGAAACAAGATCGGCAGTAACTTTCAATAAAGCTAAGTCAAGCAATTTCCAATTTGAATATCCCTCAGTAAATAAATATTTGAACTCATTATAATAATTACAGAATATCACTATTATCAGCAACATAGGTTTCCAAAGATTTTTATCACTTTTCAATTTTCACATTCCTATTATAATTAGCCTATAATAATACAGTATAATTGAAGTAATTTGGAAATAATCTCAATGGTTCTGTTGTTACGACTACTTAATTGCTATGGTGGTCACATAAATATTGCGGATAAGCGATAGAAGGGAAGTCGACTTGATTAGCTATGCGGGCTTCTTATATTACCACATAAACATAAAACACGTAATGAGTGTAACGAAACAAATGAATGCCGAACTTATTTAAATTACCAAGCATTCTATCCGAAGAGTATATTAGCTTTGTCATCGTGGTAGGTCTGGAAGAAATAATTGATATTCAATTGTTTAAGTTAGGTTAGCTCCGGATAGGCACATCTATAGATACATATTATAAATTAAATGCGCTTTTTGCGTCTGTCTGTATGACCGCGTCGTGTGTAAAATACATTAATATAAAACTTACATATAATAAAGAAATGTCGATGTTTTGTCAATTCGTGAAAACAATGCGAAGCAGGGGCGGGTCGCTAGTACTTCTATATAAATAAAAAATGGAGAATACATTTTTCTGCTAGATAAGCAAACCAGAAATTATTAGGAGATAGTGAAACAGACCGTTTGTTTTTACGACTTTTCCTGACTCGCTTCGTAACTTTTCCCGTCGTTTTCCCGGCTTCTTCGCGACGTCCATTTTCCTCAAAGGAAGTGGTCGTGTGCTTACTAATGAGCGCATAATGAAAATATAATGAGCACCCTTTCTTCGTCTGAGACGTGGCGAGTTTCTTGTAGCGACTTTATCTGGAGCAAATGTCCTTTTCACTCTGCAACCGCTGGGAAAGTTTACTTTTAGTTAATGTACAGCGTATGTCCGGCCACCTAGTTAATGTACTCTTTTGCATGTCTCTAGTCTTGGAAATACTATATACTCTGCAGGAAATGAGCCTAGATGATTTTTATGATTACATAAGAAAGAGTTAAAATCGTGTAATCTATACATATTATAAATTAAAGTCGCTTTTGTGTGACCGTGTTGTTCTTCTTAACTACGCAACGGATTCTGATGCGGTTTTCACCATCATTTGAACAATTTATTCAAGGAAGGTTTATCTGTCTAACACGTTATATTAAACTTACATATGATAAAGAAATCTCGATGTTTTTCAAGTCGTACAAACCGTGCGAAGCAGGGGCGGGTTCCTAGTATTACTAATAAATTGCTCACTTACATAAAAGATACGGAAAACGTCGTGTTTACAGCATTTTGTAAACTGTTTGGTAACTAAAACGTAAACTTTCTTCGATTATGCGCTATTATTGTCAATTCGTTCTTATCTGACAGAGAAAGCTTCCGATAAAAGAAAACGTGGGAGTCTGCTACAGAAAGTTTATATAAAACGTCAACATTACAATACTGCGATTCAATTATATGCCACGTTTCTAGTGCCATATTGTTTTTTGACGTAATCAGTTCAGCACAATTGAACGTGGATTGAAAGAAACGAATATCGCCACATTGTTCATATAATTTCTATTTTTGTTTCTTTCACTTTGATTTCATATTACACACCTTATAAGAATGACAATTCTCTACTTTTATCCGATTGTTCACGGCCGACTTTTTACCAGTCTTCGGTATTTCGGGTCCCGTTGACATTTAACAATGTCGTAAATCCAGTACATTCATAATTATTTATGTAAAGCAAAAAACATCAGTATGTCCGATGTGTTGCGCGCACTGAATGGTATGGGCATTATGTCCACCTGCGCCTGCGCGGACCGGACGGACGCGTGCGACCACTAACGTCACAAAACCAACGACATCTTTGAGACTTATCGATGAATTATTCACGATGCCATCTCGTTATTTTATCAATTATGTCTGCGCGATAAGCACTAGGAGTTAAATCGTGAAAACGTTGGTTACATCGTTCGTTAAACTTCAGTTAGTTTCCGCATTTAACAGATAAATCATAGTTTTTCTTTTAAAGCATCAGATTATCTCGTACGAGATGGCCGTGTAGGGCTTTTTTCAAATGAAATAACAATAACCGGTTTTGGAAAAAAAATGTTTCATAATTCAATATTCATAAAAACGCGCAGGATTCTTGTCATAAAGGAAGCATGCCAACACGAGCATGTTATATGAACTGCCACATTAATAAGTGGGATGCGACAAGAAGCGGTCCACACCACCTCGCCTCCGGTGTCCTCGCGATACTGGCCAGTTTTTATCGGCGCATACCTGCAGAGTTCGCGAGCGCCTCATGCGTATGAAGGATGAACACCCACACAACATACTTAAAAAAAAATTGAACAGTTTCATTGCGTTAAACGAGTTTTCCAATTAGTTTTCATACTCTGTGGAACTAAACGCAATGAAACTGTTCCACAGAGTATGAAAACTAATTGGAAAACTCGTTTCAGTGTAACTGAATTGAATATTAGAGTGCCTCTGGCTTGGTGGGCTTGATTAATTAAAATAGGTACTTAGTATTTTTCCTGTGGGTCACTGTGGTGTTTAGTAGACAACACGTAGGACGAACTAGTACCTATATGACTGGACCTACCTATTTTCTTTGAACTATAGTAATATTCTTCATGTAAGATCGCCAAACTGTCAACAATTTCCAAATAAATGTTTTAGTTATATTTTAACTACGGTAATTACATAGCTCAACAACTCCACACACTACGACTGTTCGTGTAGATAGCAGTAGCCGTTACGCTTTCTAAACATAATTTTGTTACTGTTACGCTTTATTGTTTTAATTTCAATGATCATAATGAAATTACTACGCTTTTTAATTATGTAATGCATGTGGGTTCGAACAGTTAACGTTTATTATACCTATCTCACTACTTGTTAGCATCAACGTAAGCAAGTACTTACCACAACTTTTACCGTTTACCAGAATTACTAAAATGATAGTGATAGGATCTTTTGGGTAAAAACGAAAATTACCGCCAACGCATTGCCTTAGAGAGATTTTGGCGAAAAAAAAGAAAGCTTGTTTGCAAACTTTGCCTTGTGGTTTACTACCTGAATTATTATTTTATTAGGCCTAAAGAACACAAATCACACAGTATTAACTTTCTTTGTTTAGTTTGGAAAAGAAGACTAAACTTATGTTGAGCCAAATAGGCTTTATCATTTTCATTTTAGCCATAAAACGGAAAAAGGAAATGATAGCTCTTGCGATAATTATAACATTTATGTACCAAGGAAGTGTTTCTCCAGATCGGACAAGCGTTGAAACGAAACGTAGTGTCAAACGGATCCGTGGGAGCATTTTAGTGAGTGCGTGTGAACCAAGCGCGACAATAGGCCGAGTACACACATGATGCACTGAGAAGCT
The DNA here is from genome assembly GCA_914767815.1 of Eupsilia transversa. Lineage (NCBI taxonomy): Eukaryota > Metazoa > Arthropoda > Insecta > Lepidoptera > Noctuidae > Eupsilia > Eupsilia transversa. The sequence goes on from OU611880.1 coordinate 10,564,396, forward strand.
CTGATTTAGAGGAGACATTACGCCGAACAATGCGGGATCGGTGTGGCGCAATCTTACGATAATTACGTGCCATTGCGTAGGACGCATGGGAACTGCGACCTCCAGCCGATGCACGGCCGAACTAAACGCAGCCTTCCTTGTACTTGAACTTACAATAAGAACCATTCAGATATTTATAACACCAATTTACTAATACATCGTGAAACAAAGACATGTAATATATCGCGTCTAAGTTTTAATACTCGTCTACGTGGGTTTGAAATGACCTTCTTTATGGTAAGTCGCCATTCGAGAAAACTAATGACTGCCCAAAATCAGTTTTAGGTTAATGTTAAATCTTTTTATAGAATCATATACATAGAAATTAGGAGGTGATACCTAAATTGTCAGTCGGCATTAATATTGAGACTTCAAAAGCTTTTCACACAAGTTACCAGTTTAAATTTAACTAGTTAAATTGTTCGTATCAACAATGCGATTTACGGACGCCCTACATTTACCTAAAGAATCGAAAAAATGTTAATACAATATTTCAATGTTCAACTCTTCACAAAAGATTTCTCATAATTCTCTCAAGACTAAGTAATAAAAGTTGCAATCATTTTCGCAATGATACAAATGTAATCTGAGTCTATTGTAACACCCACGATACTTACCTTGTATACCTACGTGGCTCTCTGCTTTCCTGATACATATCTCTACGGGTCGATCCATCATAGCTGTCTGGAAGTTAGTCATTGTGACGTAACAGCGAATGAAACCTCCTTATCGTTTGGTTGAGAACGTTTCTCAATCAAGATGCAGCATAGCAGCATGCAGCATGCGGCACTCAGCAGGCATGCTCGGCACTTCCTGAAATAAAGTCATTCAGTGCGGTAGCCTTGAGGAGCTTTCCATTTTAAGGCCCGGTCTCCACCAAAGCGGAGAGGAGAGGTGTTGAATAAACCAATCCGATTTCGTTATTTCCACATCGAGCAGAAGAGATATGGAAATAACGAAATCGGATTGGTTTATTCAACACATCTCCTCTCCTCTCCGCTTTGGTGGAGACCGGGCCTAAGTGGAACAAGAATTGTACAAAATGTAGCAAGCGTTTACATGCTTTTTTTTCAATTTTCGAAGTGACTGTCTTTCTATGAAAGTAGCGGTTTAAAATACGATAATTAGACACACTGTAATGATCTATCCGTTACATAGGAATGAAAACGCCCACTACGTTTTCATCAAGATGCAACCGAACTGGTACGAGCCCTAATTTATTGAGACAAGGAATATTCGCTGTACTTGCCTGTTTATGCCTCAGACTAGTCTAATAGTTCTATACTTTACGCGTTATGTAATCAATCAAGGTGCAATGGCCACTGGCCAGTGGTCCCGCCCTGCGCTAATTTGACAAGCTTAATTGTGCCGCATCGTGGCGTGACACACGCCAACTTTCAACTGCCCGCAATGTTACAGTAAAATGGATTACGTATGAAAATGAATCCGCCTCGAAATGTCTGAGACACGAACTGTCGGTACCGTACCGTCGCGACATCGTGTGCGATGATAAAGCTATTTAATATATATTTCAGCAATAAAATATCGCTACGTGAAGAGCTTTGAAGTCATTCATTTTGATGTTTCAGTTGAAACATAACGTTTTATTTTGGTTGATAAATGCAGATGTGCTATGGAAACCTTGCATTGTGTAACTTTACACTCAACAAACTGTGTTCACATTCACACACATGACCACTCACGCCATGGTGCTTTTTTTGCCAGACTTAAGACCAGCATCACACCTTCTTCTGGACACATTTCAATATTAATTGTATTGACGTTAATACCGCGTTGACTGCCTTGTTGGTCTAGTGGTCGTAAGCGCTACTGCGGATCATGAGGTCCTGGGTTTGATTCCTAGATCGGGCATAGTGTTATTTGGTTTTTCCATCTGGAATATCTCAGTAGCAGCCTTATTTGTGATAGCCTGGATTTGTGCCCGGTAGACGGCAATAGGCTCGCCGCCTATTACATAGGACTTAAACATAACTGGGGAAATATGGGTGTACTATACGTACCCCTCTGCCAAACCCTTCAGGGAATACAGGCGTGATGTTACGTTATGTTACGTTAATAGGTACAAAAATATATAACTTAACTTACCACTGGTCATAAATAAGTGCGCGACCAATGAATCGTTTATAATAATTCGCGCGTGGCCTACAATGGCACGAGGCGCAATAAAATCGCGACACAAACAAACATTCGAATGAATAACAAACAACATCTCACATTTAAACGCAATAACAACATTTTAGAGCTGAACGTATCGAATGTTTATGGTAAAGACAACATTAGGCGGAAAGACTCTGAAAATAAAACTTAAGAAGCTTCTTATTCACACAATGCGCGAATTCTGACTTCGATTGAATTAATTTCGTTATGAATGATACACATTTGCTTCACGTGTCTAACTTCACAGGGTTTCATTATAAAACACGGATCAAGTTAAACCGGCAGCTTGTTTCCACCTCAAGTCTATCATTACTCGTGGACGTCCTAATGTTCCTAAGTGCGAGATTAGTTGTGCGTCGCGACGCCGACGACGCCTGCAAAGAGAACATCACGACAAGATCGTCGGGCGACGCGGATGTCGACAGATTTAGACGCACCCAACTCGTCGTAAAGGATTTGCGAAAAGGGTTACCAAGTATGTATCTTTAGCGTGTTAAAAAGCACCGAAATAGCAACATAACTAAAAAACCTGGTGCTCTTTTCAAATGTCATCGAATAGAAACAAAGAAAGAGTACTTTTCAGAAATTCAGCAGACTATTGTAGCGTCAAATGTCTGATCAGAAAAACAAAAAGAACTTTTATCTATCTTTTTATAAGAAAGTTCCAACAATTTTGTCAGGGACAAAATTGTTTCCACAGCTTGGACGTATCTCTAAAATCCGAGATAAATGTCGTCCAAGCAATTTAAATCGAACCGAAGCGTTTAGTAGCAGAATGTCTAATATATCAGAAACAATAAACGGTATCCCTAGTGGCGTCTACGCAAGTGCGAGCGTGCCCCTCGTGTTGCGAATTGTTTGAACTAATTCTGGCCTTAACGTCTACGTAATAGGTGCATAAATTTCCACCTTAAGGGGTAACAGGGCGGATGTGTTCGAAAACGTACGCAAGCTACCTTCCTATTTAACTGTGTAATTTATTTATTCTTGCTCTAGATTCAATTTAAATAAACTTCTATTAGCTTGTGGGCTGTGTCCCACTTGTTCCAAAGATTAGTATGCGTCATGAGCTTTCCGCTCATTCGATGAGATATCCCTTTCTGTAGTATTTCTCTTTCTCAAACATGCTTGGAAATTCGAGCATTATTTTGACAACCTTCATCGAAATAAAATCGAAATTGCGGTACTGGTCAAAAACAAGTGACTGTTACTATGAAAATCCATATATTATCTGTCCTGTGTAGCGTCCAAATAAATTACTATGAAAAGTCATATCTGTCGTGTTATTTAAAAATGGAACGAACTTTTTACTTTAACACATGACAACCAAGGAGGTAAGTTATCAAAGATTCTATTTAAATTACGATTTAAAGTAAAGAAGAAACAAATGAACACATTGGCGCGTGAAAAATGTATCGTTGTCCGTCATTGATTCTGGAATTTATAATTAATTTACTTTGTTTGAATTTCCGCGCACTATTTGAGAAAAGCACTTTAGGGGTATGAGGAACAGAGTGTAAAGTTCTCTCATCCCCCATAGAAAAGGGAGGATCCTCCTACCACACGGGTGTTGTGTCTGGCGGGCAATTGCCCAAGGATTGATGTCGGATAGTCTTATATATGTTAATCGCTCGGTAAACTCTTACACCGCGATGTAGGACTTGTGACGTCAGGTCTTTGATGCTTAGTTCTTATGTGGCGGTGTAGATGCCGCCACAGCACTATTCAAGGCTTAGCCGCAACCAGGCATTGATGGACTCACGTATGTGTGCCTCGGTTTCGCCTCGGCCCACATTTTCACGATCATCCATCAATGTCCGAGTTGCGGGCTGCGACAGAAATGTACTATTTTCAAACAAAGTTGCTAACGGTGTCATCAGCGGCTGTTCTTATCTCCAATTTTACATCAGATGCAAAAATGACAAATAAACCAATATAAAACCAGTACTTACTATTGCAGCTGAAACATTAGGCCTTGAAGAGGCGCGTGCGCTTGCGGGCCGGCCTCCTGACCTATTCCGCGGCCTCGCAGATGCCTCCAAGCAGGTGCTAGCTAAATAATTACAGAATTATTTCTACCAGCCATTCCTTGTCAGTAGTAAACCGAGCTGTTCGTGCTCTGGAATGCGGTGTCCAGCGCTAACTATCACTAAATTAGCTGTAAGCTTGGAATAAGTAATGCCACTTGAGAATATGCTTTAACGGACTATTCAGAAATAATGAGCATTGCAGGGACAGAAAGGCTAATATTTCCTTTATTAAAAAAACGGCGTGGGATCCAGTTTGGATTTAAATTATTTACAGGAGTTAGTGATATATTATCAACAAAGCAATACTGAAACACAGCCGAATTTTACTCCTCGTGCTTAACAAGTCTTGAAAAGTACTATTTTAAAACGAAAGCTGTTTAAAATTCCTTTGTCTTTGTTGCAACATACGAGTAAGTACACAGAAAGGCGATGATTGTTGAACAACTTTTGATGTTCTTATCATTATCTATATTGGAACTAGTTACAAAAACATATCGAAACACAACAGTGACACTTGTCGATATACAAACACAAACAGTGAGTGACGCGCGACTTCACTTGAAAATTTCAATAGATAAGTCGCGTGTCTGACCGAAGAAGGCTACAGTCTAAAATATACTTAGCTTAACTTTGCAAACATAGAAATGCCTCTGCTGAAACGTATAATACACCCTAATGTTAATCTACATAAGGTTGAAGATTGATTCTTGCAGCAGTAACTTGTAGCATGGTAAGGTAGTGTCGGCTGTGGCTCAAACAAGAGGTGTTTGCAAGAGATAGCAGCTATCGCCTGGGAACGTCAAACAGGCGGGCCTGTCCCGCGTGCCACTGCCTCCCGACACTTGCACAACAGACTCACTGTACCGAGGAAATACCTACAAAGGCGATTTCGTGGTGGATTCATGCGAATTGAGAATCGATAAATATTATAATAGGATCGAGGTCCACATCGATTTGAAAGAAAAATGTTTCGTTTCCCTCATCTTGGTTTTTAAAGCTCTTAAAAAAGATATCTGGTCAGGCTTATGAGAAGCGTTCCGGTAGCATTTAAATATATTATTCTTATTTGAAAGACTGACTTTGCTGTTTCCTAAAGTATCAATCCAGTCGAACCGAACGCAACTGTTCCAAATTGCTATTTACGAATCCAAAAGGACATTTAAACTTGCTTTTCTCGGGAAAACTCATTAAATACCCTTAGCACTGCTTATTCTGTTTATATTTATGATCCAAACAAACTATGCTCTACATTCATTCACAGAAAAATTGGACTTACTAGGGCATGCGTGAAAATCACTGCACCAGAACTCTACCGTGCGAATCTCTACATGCGATTATATCTTTGTTCTATCCAAAAGGGAACACAGTCGGCGTATATGTGTTGCATAAATAGCTCGAAATTTACGAGCCGGAACGAACAGTAGTACTTGTGTTTGCTACGGCCCGAGAACTTTACATACTCAATTTTTATGTCCTGTCTCTATTTATAATAATATAGATGGAAAGGGAGGGAGTATATTTTGAGTGACGATTTAATGTGTCCGAAGCACCGGTTGTAGAATTATTAATTTGACGAGTGTCGGAACTACGGCCATCGGTATTCAAGGAGCGACGTCCGTCGCGCGTCGGCGCCAACTATCTGTGACGTCGAACTTTACTATGCCGACCATTTCTATATTTGCGTTCCATTCATGACGGGCAGGTCCTTTGATTATACGTGGCGAATTATTGGCTGGAATAGTGATGCGTAACTAGCTTTCACACAATAAAGTGTGGGAAAGGTCTTGACAAAACAATTGAAACTATTCGCTAACCTTGATATTGATACAAATTGTTGCAAAATTATATTAATTGGACCAGAATTTATGACTTTATCAATGGAATAGAACTTCTAACATTATTCAGAATAATAAACCAAACCCTCCGGCAACAGCGAAACTATTTACACCTAGCTTTAATTGCAGCAATATAAAACATAGATCCTGCGTCCACTCATTCCGACACACGGCTTACTGTCCAGTAATAGAAGCTCGTTTATAAACTAAAGTGTTTGTTGATTGAAGAAGAATCCGAGTAGATAATCAGGAGTGATCAGTCGGCGGGCGGAGGTTCGAGCGAGGAATGTAACAATCGAGCACAGGTGCAAGGGCACACCTGCCGCGGATCGTACCTCCGCCGCACGCCTGCGCCTGCGCCGCCGGCCCCGGTGACAATTCGCGACTACACTAGATATCGATACATGATACAGTGGACTGGAAACGATGCTATCAACGTAATTATATGTTAACTTACATTATTGAGCTCGTGATTGAGTGTAATTGATGTCCAAGCAGATGGAAAGACGAATTTGTTCATTAATTTCTCTTTTCAACTTTTATGTCAATCTTTTGGTCATTTGGTTGCTTTTTGTATTCACGTTTTAGGTAAAATAAAGCACATTTTTTCCAGACTTACGAAATATGAAAGCTGAGTAGGTATTCATGATGACATCAGGCTACCACGCCCACGGAGTCATCCTTACATATCGTAACAACTAATAAAATATTTGTATATCAAAAGACACACATATTTAAATAAAAAATAAATAAAACTGAGAAGTTAAAATATTCAAAGTTTAGTAAGTAGTAGTCTAATGAGAGAAGATAATCGTTCAGTCTAAATCGATTAAAACAGTTCTATCCAATCTTATGTATGGCATGATATCATATTTTGACAGAAAAAAAAAAAAAAAAATATGCCTCGGGTACGGCAGAAAAGCAAAACTGTATATAAAATACTTTTCAATTTCATCTCTAGAGAACAACGGCTACATTACGTTGCCATACTAGCTCCAAACACATATTTTTATCACTAATCCACACTACATAACATCACGCCTACATTACCCGATGGGTTAGTCAAAGGTGTACCTATAGTGCATTCACTTTTCGCTAGTTATGTTCCACACTAAACCGAGTTCTTTCAGTTAGGTATACAGGCTTATACCTATACAGGCTTGTATAATGTGTCACCAACAGGAGCCCCGTTATTCCGGGAGAGGAGACGATCCCATTCATACGCGGTTCGCGAAGGGACACCCGTCCTGCCATGCGTCCTGCCGTCACTAATACAGGCAAACGCTATAAATAAACTTCATTTTGTTCCTCTTGCTCGTATTCGCAGACAAAAGATATTATAAATAGATTTTGAGCATTTAATTGAGTAGGTGCCTAAAGTTTATTTTACAAGAGAAACCATAGGAACATCTATGTAATTAAATCTTCACCGACAAAATTGAATTGTTAAATTACCCAATTGATTCATTCAAACGTAATTTTATTAAATAAACAAAGATGTTACTGTCTCTACTACAGACATCTTATCTTGTCTCGGAATTGACGACCATTCTTTTGGCTTTCTTAAATCTTGACGATTTAGGCATTTTTTTATGCGATTTATAGTCGAAATTTTCCTATTAATATCATCATCATGTATTATGTCAACTTAATGGTTAATCGAAGACACACAAAATTCAATTACACATTTTCAAGATCCTTGAACATCAAATGAGACGTGACGAACTAAGCTTTGGTTTTAGCGAGGTTTCCAAATCCTAAGCAGAAAGGTCATTGGCACGCACAAGTAAAACACCAATCATATATAAACAATACACAGATCGCGTTAAAGATTACGGATATGATGGCCCGTTACGGCGGGGGCGAGCAAACTCGGCCGACCCATATAGGACGTCGAGTGTTGACCGAGCGTCGCGCGGTCACCTAGGCTAGACAATCCTACTGCGAATATCATTTGATTTCGCGTGTCTATACTTAGTTGGTTTTGGGGCCGACTAATCAAGTAATAAATGTATATGTCTTTGTGTTACGTGGGATTCTTAATGGTAGGATTAAGCCGCCATAGTGAACGAACACTGTTGAAACCAATTGCTGTTTGTCTAATGTTCGACTAGTCATGCATTAGGCAAAATGTTGTGAAAAGTATATATAATGTATCACAATAAAAACTGCCGAGTACCGTAATAAGCACAATATAATTTTTATTCAAATAAATTGGAATTAACTATGCATGAGATTAAAAAAGATAAAAATTTATACAAAAAATAGTTTCATGCTCAATTGGTTTATTCATGGCACACTTTTTTCGAAGCGGTTGTTAAATTAACAACGTCAGGAACACTGTTATTTCCTTAGATTTATAGGAAATCTAACATTTTATGCGGTGTTTGCATAGAGAGCGCTTTATTAACGCGTTCATCGGGATAAGTCAAATACTAAATTAAGTCACAATCCTACTAATATTATAAATGTGAACATTTGTATGTTTGGATGTTTGTTACTCAATCACGCAAAAATGGCTGAAGCATTTGGATGTTTGGCACACGGGTAGAACATGTCGTGGACACACTTGTCCTGTGTAGGACATATAACTTTCTATCTCGGTATAGTACGTTCCCGTGACATAATTTACGTCATCCACGCGAGCGAAGTCGCGGGCAAAAGTTAGTAATTACTAAAGTGTCGATTACAAGCATAACAATTAAAAACTAATTCTTAAAAAAAATGACGCTGCTGTTTAAATGTTCACCTGCAATACTGATCGAATCTTTTATTTTATAATATGAAGCTGATATCTTGTAGGCAATGAACGTGCCTCTCACGCCTTTATCCTCGTTTAAGAGTTATAAATAAGGTCTGGTATTTTAATCTTATCGATTTGAGATGCGAAAAGATTGAAATTGAAAAAAGGAGAGAATCGGCATTTAGAATTTAATTGTGTTGAACTTTGAATTAGCAGCCACTTTAGTCATAATTACTAAAAACACACCAATCTATGATTAAGCCCTAGAATATAGGTACATTTATGTCCACAAAAAGAATAAACGAAAGTCCTGAAACTAAGAATACAGAATAGACCACAGAATTGGTTTTAGAATTTCTTATTTAAACCGGTTCGTCTTCTCTTGTGCTTAAAGATTACTAATTACCTACATAAACCTATGTTATCTAAGGTCTTGCGCTTGTTCACCTTCAAAATTAAATAAAGAGCAATAAAAGGAAAAATCAATTATTAATAAAGCGCTGTATTATCCAAATTGCTACACGACGATGGCGACATTTGTATATCGCACGGTAATGTATCGATCGGTAGATTTTACTTGGAATTCTTCATAATACCCTTGAACACAAACACACGCAACCCTGTCTAACTAAACTTTTTAAATGTTGATAATGACAGAAACGTAACCAAACCGTGTAATATTCACAAGTATTAAGTCAATCAAAAAACGACTTTCAATCAGTGGCCAAAGGTCAATAATACGGTTCCCTTCCAAAACTACCATTTATTACAACCATCTACCCAATTTTCGCACACATTTTTAACCGTGCTTCTACTCTAAAACTCATACCTTCCACCATTGCCTATAGACAATTATTAAGGCCTGTAACATTCACCGTAGTGACATGAAACCGTCGCGCACATCGCTTGTCGGCGTTCCTACCAGCTCGGTTATAATAGTCCGGCATTGTGCTTCCGAGTCGGAAACCGCAAGCATTCTCACGAACAGGTTAAGGCGCGTCTACACGAACCACGCTATTACTTCCACCTGTGGTTTGTTGCTACACTTTGCAGCCAATGGCTTGTGCTTAAGTGTAATATGCATACCTTATGATGCTGAAATGTTTATGAAATGCTGCCGCTTTTAATATCTAAGTATAAGTTTTTTAATGTTGTGATAGACTAATTATGTAAGTGAGTAAAAGATTGATATTGAGAGATTGATTGATTAAGTACACCTACTTGACGTCAAAATTACTGATCGATGCAAGCTAGATTCAAGTACAGTATCTCTGCTTTCGACCAATTACAATTTTTACTCATAATATTTCATTTTACTTACCTTTGAACCTCCTCTTCGTATCGTCATTATAACAAAAGCTTTTATGGATTCATAATAATAACCGTCGCTATCTGAACAAATCTTTGATCGTAAATTCGTAACCCATCCCATAGCGCCGGCGCCGGCGCCGCCAGTGTGAGAATTGGTTTCATTGACACGTCAGCCGTGACCGTCTCGTCATCCGCGGGACAGCGCGCAAAAAACCTGTCACGGGAATCACCAAATCGATTCTCATCGATAGCAGTGACAATTCTTATTGATCAATACTTGCCTTTTAATCGATTTCGGATCATATCGATTCGATGTTAAATTAGATATGCAATGTAGGTATAAAAAGTATTGAATGCGTAATATCCGGCGGTATAGTTGAAGATGAGGCTGGTGAGTGGTCGCAAGTGGAGATAATGGGCTCGGACGAGCGCGGCCGTGGCGCCTGCGTCGGCGGCGGCGCGGCTTCGCCTTCTTCGTTTCGGTAGTGTTTTAACAGCAGTTAAGTTAGGGTTAAGGTGATTAAAACCGCCCGAGCGCGTGCCCCCGGGCCACTCGCCGCCCGCACATATATCACATTCCAATATAAATTAGTTTTGAACGGACGCTGGTTTATGTGCCGAAATAAGCTCTCCGGGTAACCCAGGTAATTAGCCGGTGCTTAACGTAACAGCTCTCGACATAAAAATATTAATAAATTAATAGAAACAGGTGCTGAATATGATTAGGCAATAGTTGTGAGTGGACTTGGCACCTTGTAAGTACGCAGTATGTGATTGTTAGGGTTGAGATCAGAAAAACTCTTTGAGATCCCATTGTAAACAAGCTACAATAAAGCATTGTGGTATTGCATTACAATAGGACATTAAACGACTGCCATTTTGCGGTTTAATTCATAATTATCTGCTACGGTTGATAGTTGAGTATGAGTGACAAGTAGTTAGTGACAACACGAAATGCATAGCATACCTTCCTACAATCTACCAACGCTTCTACGACGCGACGATATAAATCTTATTGATGCATTGGAATGATGTTTCTTATGCATTACATCTGCTGCAGAAATGTAATGGACATTTATAGTTCATTCATTGGTGATTTTGATACAAATTCTATTTTCCCTTTGATCTGAAATGTAAAAAATATAATGAGCATTCTTTAACGTACCTACAGAAAACAAAAGTAGGCCTTTGCAAGTGTCGAGTAAAAATACGCCGGTAATAATCGCACGCGGGTATCATTCATTTAGTCGCGTTTACGATTCGTAATTGGGGAGTGCATTCAAGTGGCCGCGGCTTGCGGTCGGCGAGCGGCGCGAGCGCTTGTCTGACGCGCGCCGCACGCGATGCCCTAGTGTTTTAGTCTGCAAAGGTGCACTGCTGAAACTGAGCGCAATTTCTGAGTTTCGCCCGCGGCCGTCGCCAAATTACAACACACGCCGCCAGCGTAATTGCGAGCGGCCAAGTCTGCCCGACGGACGCGTGTGGGAACACCGACCGATTTATTAAGATTTAATCGCGCCCAATTAAAATACGCACCACATTATTACCGAATACAAAAAGCTTATGCAAATTTTGCGAGTCGGTGTTCGGCGGCGCCACGCAACCCGCCCGCTACGAGCCCTCGCTACGAACGTAGCGCGTAGACGATGGAAAACGTTACATTTACAAAGTCGTGTTTGCTTAACATTTTTGTAAAATACGACCACAATACATTATTTTGTTATATTTTCTTTAAATATTAAATACGAAAGAAATATTTAACTCTTGGAATGCAATTTTTTTTTATATTTAAACCGGACTTCATACAAATCAAAGCGAGTGTAAAATCGTCCTGAGAATGGTTGTAGATACATATATTTAATACATAAAAGGGTTTTAAAAGTATATGTAGGAGAGGCAGATCGCGACGATAACGTCTTCCCACGACACACCGCGGGACCTCCCTGGCGCGCATACATTACCACACCACGCATTGTCGTCGATGCGCCCGCGCCTCACGCCGGCCACACGCATGCGCCAGTCTGAACCATTCACTCGATATATTCACCTGCACTCTCACTAACAATCAACCCAATTTGCCTTTTTTATTTCGCATACCATCTCGTATCACACAACGCTAAAAGCTCTCCCAAATCAGCCATCAAGTCATTTTTTTTTACACGAGGGAAAGCCTCTGCAAGCAATAGTACGAATTATGGTCCAAGTAACCTTTTACAGTCACAATTTTGCTCATTCTGATTCTTCAGTAGCCTCTTGGCACCTGACGGTTCCTTCGCAATGTATGCTTCTAAAAAATCCCTTATACCCCGAAGCAGATCATCCAGTATAGCCGGTGACCCAGTGAGAGCATCCCGATCCCTGCTCCAGAATCGACATTAGCATGTTAATGAAGGGGCGTGGTCGAGCGCGCGCGGCGGTTCCACACAAATCACGTCGTGTGTCTCCCACGCGACCCGCTTGGTGTGCCTCGGCCCTCGCGACCGTGATATATGCGCTTTTTAATAACCAATTACATTGTCCACTAAACCTTTTTATTTCGAATGTTATGTTTCTATTGAATTGTTCAGACGTATTGTGGTACAAGTGAAATTAGTCTCTGATTCTCTTTGATGACTGTCTGTACTTATAAAAGATGAATGTCTTGATTGATGATTGTACTGAATAAACATAAAAATAACAGTAGACATTCTTGTTAAGTAGGTAAATCTCCTTTTTACCCACAGTCATATCACAATAACAATCCTCCGCATGGGAAAATCAACAATCATAAATTCCATAAAACTAGAACACCTACTCTAAATTACATTCCAAAGGCTCTGTTGATACATTAGAATGAAGAGCAGATCTGTAGGTAGCAGGAATTAACATAGTAACGAAGGGGCGGGCCGGCCGGTAACTCACGCCCCGCACAAAATAAATAATTTGACTCGAGGAATGTGGCCCGATAATGGTCCGAGGATACCTCGGCCGTGATGTTTGATCTTACTGTACATTCATACATACGTACGTACCTACAGGCCTTTATGTTTCATATAGCTATGTATATGATTCAGGATAAAGTGGAGGCTCTGTGTTCGTAAATTTCCTAAAGGTACCTAAATAATATGTCTGTACGTAGATAAAGGCAGATCTGCTAAATCTACCTTGATTGATTATGTTATAAGTTAAACAAACTTAGATGGCTCAACAACCCGAAATGTCTCTTGGACTCCGATACATGAAGAAAAAAATACTACCTACCTAATTCCTATGGTAATTTGAGACTGATCCTTAAATAAGTATCTTGATCTGACATACTAGACTCCTAAATCCACATAGAGACACGACGAGTTATGGGAATGAAACAAATTAAAACCTACACAGAATCAGTCACCTCTATTATCTAAAGTTTTTGCCGATCGACCTTAATCCTTATAAAGATTTAAGTCAAGATCCTCGGACGTCCTCTGATCCTCTAACATTTTTATATTATCCTCTAATTTACACGTGCCGGCCAATTAAGTATCGCAATAAAAAGCATTTTATAGGAATTTGCTAAACATTTATAACAAGTATTTTAAGTGGGTCAGAAATAATTCGTAAGCTTGATTTTAATCGGGGTTTGTTTGAATTTGAAGGAGCTTATAATGCACTTATCATTTTTACGATGCACAATACAGTGTTTCAGCGCAAGTAATTAAACAGCTAACATTAAAGTTTGGCGTTTTGACGGCCGATCTTCAAATGCTCTTCAAATTCAAATGATTTATCCGTTCATTATCTATACCTATAGCATTTGCAGAATACCTACTTAAGCAATATAGATTGTAGGTCATCATCATACCTTACCTTACCTTACCTTACCTAGCCCAGGATTTACGACTATATTTAATTGTACGTAATCCGAAAACTTGAAATCTAAAGTAATTCCACATTGAAGGGATTGAATGAAATAAAAGGCAGATATATTTGTGTGTTGTATTTATTGGAACGTCTCGGTACCGCCGTACCATCGGGGTCGTGCGTGCAGTGGGTGGCATCGACATTTGTCACCGGCTACCAGAACCTACGATACCACTGAGCGTAGTTTGTGATTTCAGAGCTCACTTAGGGCGAATTTCACCAATGAAACTAAACGCGATCAGCACATCTAAACTGCGATCAAGAGCTGTCAGTGTCATCTATATTGGGGAATATTGACACTGACAGCTCTTGAACTCGGTTTAAATGTGCTGATCGCGTTTAGTTTTGTTGGTGAAATCAGCCCTTAGACTGTTATGTCATCAAGTGTCAATTCTGCCTAGCCACTATGTTGGGGTCGGCTTCTAGTCTAATCGGATGCCTCGAATACCAGTATTTTACATGGAGCGACTGCCTATCTGATCTTTACAACCCAGTTACTAAGTAAAACGATACCCCTTGGTAAGACTGGTTGTCAGATTTTTTGGATCATTGACTTTGAAAGAAAAATAAGGTAGTGGTCGCTGGATCCTTAGTTTGTGCTGACTTAAAAGAGTTTGAGCTTAATTAATGAATACTCCTCTGAATTTCCATGACCTTTTAAGAATATAAGAGAACGGAAAAAAGAAAATTGGTCCGCTTCGAGAAAATACGGAGTATGACATAGTCGTAAATATATATCGAAAAGCAAGAAAAAGGAAATCCTATTTTACTGCCGGAACGTTGTTTCATAAAAACTGAAGCACAATTAAGATTTCGTTTCGTACTACAATGCCAAATTACATCTATTTCGTTTCGTCGAAAAGTAGAAAATGGCGGAATAAAACAAAAACCATTGTTAGGAAAGAAATAAATAGTCACATCCAAGTTTTCGTGGATCTAGGGCGCAAGGTAGAACTCGCGGTGGCCACTATCGCGGCAAGCATCGAGCACTATGCAAATGCAGTTTTTGCCAGCTACCAATTGAAGAGCACATTCGAAGGTGCATCTCCCAGTGCTGGGTGGCCGTGTGTTCACTACGGGAGCTCAAGGGAAATAATATGAAATTGCCAAGTAACTGTTTGTAGAATGTTTCATTGTGACTGTCAACTGGCACGGAAAATATTCGCGTTGATCTTGCTTACAAAGTGTCTGTGCTAGCTGGCAAACCACAAACATGACAGACAAATCAACTGAAAGTAATCATTTTTAGGTCAATTAATTATTTGACGCTGTAAGTAATTGTTAAGCATACAGTCTTGTTTAGAAGGCCGCTGAGCAGCTTGACAAATCAACTTTAATCATTATTACCACTACGGTAATGTTTATGGGAATCCCCGCTAATAGTTTTATTCTATAATTGAATTAGACTATAAAATTATTTTGATTGCCATCTTCAAAGGCTAAAACGCCAGGTGATTTTCCTCTGTGGCCTGTAATAGACATTTTTTTTTGTTTCAACCAGCTTAGACATTTAGGTTTGTTTTCATTTTCCAAGTGCAGCTGAAAATCATAAAACATAATGTGGACTTGTGGATGAAGTGGCTGCCAACTGACCTTTGCAATCAACTTTTGTAACCTACAAATTCTATACATACTACCAGACTTTCGGGCTTCTGACAGCCCGTAACGACTGTGTCCGTATTCTCCTGCCGATACTTAATTGTAATTTATAAGTGCCTTGTTACGAATGCGATACAATGAATAAATAATACAAAATGTCACCTCCCCGCCCGTACACAATCGTTGTACTAATAAATGTCACTAATTGTATAGAGGCAGAACAGACAACTCCACCGAACAACAACTAGTTTACATATTATTATATTCAAAATTGCTCTCAACGACTGAGTCATCCTTCGTCGAGATTTTATATTCAATTTTGTTTAAGTCCTCGTTCCGTTGTGGAGACACACGACACATTATTGCTTAGATAATAAAAATATGATAAGACTTCAAAAGTTTTCATAATTCTGGTGTTTTTTTTCAGGCCCTGTTGCATTGAAGGTATAGTATTGTATTAAGCAAACGAAATTTGCATGTCCAGAAAGCTAAGGGGTAACAGGCTATAGCATTTGGAGAAAACACAAGTTCAAAGATCAATCTTAACAGATCTTCATCCAATATTCAGGTTATGGCTTAGTGGATCAATCTGATCGTTAGGCCCTAGGTTTTGCGTTTGATTAAGAAAATCATTTATCAAATCCAGTACAAATAAATACTAAAAAGGGTTACGGCTTTTACCGCAGCAGCACTGCACCTTAAATACAATATTTTTTGCGTGCCGCGGCTCGGTGCGACACGACAATAAATTAGATGCGTTGAAATGTTTGTGTTGTGGCTCCGCGGCCGCTGTCGGCGACACCGCACGCGCATACATTAGCGCACAATACCGCGGGGGGCGCCCATTGTGTCCTCACACTTATACGACCCCAGACCCCGCCACCCCCGCCCGCCGCAGCACGCCCCAAATGAAGGAATCAACAGCAGACCTGCAATTACAAGATAAAATCTATTTTTATACCCCAAATAAATACTTCGTAGCTTCGCAATCTAAAGTACTTTCAGTCACAGCTTTTGACCTCGAATCATGTCTGCAGGCCAAAAGCCTTGCTATTCGCTAGGTCCAGGTAAGTGGAACATTTTAATCACAGTGACCACCATCTCCACCATGGGTCTCTAAACTTTGCGGTTTTTTGCAATTCCACTAGTATACTCAAAACTGTTAGAGTTTTTAGAAAACAAGCTTAAAAATCAACAAAGCAATTTCTTTTACCCCTACATCCCATTCGATAACATATTGTAGGGGTTTTAGAGTTGCACTCACTAATTTCGGGTCTCCGCGGGTTCCGTGCCGACTAATGACCGGATAATTGTACGGCAGGTGCACAAGCGCCGAGGGCTGCACGCCAAGCGCACACGCCAAGCGCCAAACGCCTCCCGAAGCCTTTTCAAATTTTTCGACGATCCGACGATAAAATTGTAAGAATAACAGTCCACATTAAAGTGGATCCTAATCAAACAGATTTGAATAAATTAATGCTCTGCTTCCGTTCTGAACGTCATGCGTTCTTATTTCTTAATTTATGGCGCTTGTCACGTTATTAAGGAGATAATTAGTAGTTATAAACATAAATCAATGTTACACGAATTAATTTTTGTTGAAGAGTGTTACAGTTTCATATTACGCAGTTTCTTTAACCTTTTTATTGTATGATTATAGTTTATTTTTCTATTAATATCCACTTTCTTCGGTATATAAAAACGAAACACTTGTAAGTTTTGATCTTCATAAGATCATCAGTTTTTTAAGCAATAAACACACAACAGCTGTTGGCGAAATCGACGAGCCTAATTTTTTATTACTTTTTGCTGTTTCGTGTTCATATTCAGCATATTCAACATAAGCTGTATGTTACATTTAAATAAGTAAATATCATGAAAGTTTGTGCACCAGAAATCATTTTCAGTCGGACGCATATACCTAATTGTGGAGTTTTGATTTTACCCGATAGTCAAACAATTATAAAATTATTCTGTTTTAGCAATCTTCTTGTTTTTCAGGGAGAACATCATGAACAAAAGTCAACAAAAATATTTGCTGCTTTGTTGTTATCTTGCTCATCTTTGAATAGAGTTAATGAAACTTATTTAAGTTTCATTAAGCCTATTCAAAGATGTCAACAGAATTTTCCTGTGAGGATTATACGAGAAAAATATTTCCATTTTCTTTATTGGATAATCAGAAACTGATTAAATAAAGATAATACCGATTTTAGTGAATTATCTCAGCAGTTACTTACATGCTTGATGCTAACTGTATCAGCCTAAGCTTAGCAACGGCAACGGCTGTTACGGCGAAAGAAATTGTTTTTTTTCCTGGACCACCTGGTACGACACCCGCGCCAGAGAACCAACACAAAAACTCAAAGAAAAAACGTCATAATATTTGAATATTATTACAAAAAACAATTAAGGGTGCCGCACGTCACCTGTCGCGGGCACGAGATACGCATTTGCATAGAGAAACCAATTTCTAAGGCTACGACATGGGGTCGTGACTAGCGATTTATTTTTTGTGAAAAAAAATTCAATGCTTTACCAATGTTTTGGATCGGCACAATTGAAAGATATTTGAAGCTGAACTATGTTAAGGTAGTTACGTAACTGTTTAATTTCATAAATAAAACGCTTATTCCTCCGCGTGGCTACGCGTAGCCACGTGCGGCTACGCGACGCTACGCGCGGCTTCGCGGCGTAGCGTAGGCGCGAAGTAGCGTCTATGTAACAAATATTCTTAGCAATGTCAGTTTGTCAGTTTAAACTAAAAATATTATTATTTTATTATTATAAACACTATTTCGCATGCCGTATCTAAAATATGAAAACACAATTTCTTATGTTTAATGTACAAGTACGCTATAGTGCCGTGCTTTCCTATAATTTAGTTACATGCAAGATCCATAATTATGACAAAGATTGTGGGTAAATGCTGTGTATGTATTTAATTGATAATTAGCCTTTATATAAATAAATAAACCTTGACTGTTTAAAAATTCTTCATCTAACGTTGAACTACGCACAATTCAACTATAAAACTATTTTTTTTTAAACGCTATTTTTTTTAATTTTTAATATGCTCTCAGCCTAAAACCAATTTGACGACACATTTTTAAACAATATTCTTTATGAAAGACCTTTTGTTGTACACGAGACACACTTTGCGATACTATCTAACGTATATCTAACAAAATAAAAAGCTCCTTTGTTACATCACTTTCCATTTTATTTCTACCCAAATTGTTTGTATGCCGTTTTAGAAAGAAACACATGCCTACTGAAAACTGACGCCGACTGCAAACTAATGCACATTGAATTAAGATATAAAAAATTAAAAGAATTGGCTTCTGACAAGATTTTTCAATTTTAAAGATTGACATGTAATACAAACAATATATGTGTAAAGTAACTTATACGTAGGTTACTTTATATTAAGATATTTAAACATTATCGTAATAAAGGAGAAAAAAGAATGAATTAGATTTGCCACACATAAACATCAAACCATCACAATCCCTGTACCGACTAAACTGCATGACACACACATCGCATTCGATGCTTTTGGAAATCATCTAAACGAGAAAAAACAAAAACAAATTCCGAATCTCTTTCGGTAACAATCGTGTTTATGAATAGTGAGACACATGTCATTGTCTATTGAAAGCAGCTAATCATCGGGTCGTCAGTGGTACTGGTAATGTAAACGGTCGCGTCTGGTCTATTGTGACCGGGAACAATCCCGTGTTATGGATGCCCCGCTGCTGACTAACCCACAGAAACAGATTATTCTATGCTGCTTAGATGTTTAGGCTGACGTACATCTACTTTCTCCATAGGAACAACAACGTAATCTATCAATCTGCCTAGCCTTTTCCCAACTATACCAGTATTTTACATGGAGCGACTCATATCTGACCTCCACAACCCAGTAAGTGCGTAATAATAGTTTCGGGCTTCTGACGACCCGTAACGACTGTCAAAGATCCACGAATAACAGCCGGGACCAACGGTTTAACGTGCTTTCCGTGGCACGGAGGAGTCTCGATATGTAAAGATGGACTAAGATCCACCCCCGGCAAGCGTAGCTTAATCTGATGGCTCGAACCGTGCGACTGATATTGGAATTATTACCAACAACGTAATCGCGAAAAAATAATCAGCCGAATTTTTTATCGCGTTTACGATGTTGGTCGAACGGAGAAAGTTGTTGAATTTGATGGTTTGTACCACACCCATCAAACTCAACAAATAGTTAAAGTTAAATTTTACACGAAATCTCTTAAGGGGTCATTGTACTCATCATTATGAACAACTTTTATTATGGGACCAACCATGAAATCGCGAAAAAAAATCAGCTGTTCCCTACATTATACGTTCGCATAGCTCGTCAAAATGTAGGGAACAGTAGATTTTTTTAAATCAATCTCAATTTATGTAAATGAAACATCTAAAATAAAAAAAAACAGCAATTGATGTTGAAATACTCTACGTGCGCTGCCGCCCGCTCCGTGTGTTTTGCTACGGTAACGATACATTGCGTGCGAGGTAATTAAACAAATCAGGTTTATTGGTAGGTAATAACGTTCCTGAAATAATTGAATGTACCGGTCATCTTAGTATGTTATACTGAATTCACACCATTAGTTTGCGGAGGGCTGTCCCTTACATCCTGTACTTATATAATAAAGAAATCTCGATGTTTTGTCAAGTTGTAAAAACCGTACAAAGCAGGGCTAGTGTCTTTAATAAACTTTTATTAGTTCTTACATCCAGGGACAGTTAGTATGTTACCGACAGGCATTCTGAAATATTAGTATTTCGAAATTCTTAAGTTTTTAATTTTTTAGTTTCTCAAAGTATAATAATTCTTATTGGTCGGTTAACAAACGTCCTCTTTAAACATTGAACTTTATAGACATTGTCCAGTGTGTACCCCGCTCTGTGTTGCATAACTTTCATAAAAAAATAGTTTTCTTAAGCTGCACTGTAACTGCCGCGCGCGCCGCACATTCCGCGGTTTGCCGCTGAAAATTATGGTCTTTATTTCAAAACGTCTTTTATGCCACTAACGGATTTAATCAAAAATGTGCGCTAAAATTAGCCAGTTAGAGCCTTATATGAATTGTTCAGTATTTGAATGGAAGTGCTATTAGGCGATATTTACGGATAAGCAGGTGCGGCGGCCGCTTTGAAATCTCTTATGACCGCTGATCTGCGCACTGATACAAATTGCCTCGTTATACATACTTGCCCATCGGCTACCGACTATCGACACTCCAAAGCGTAAAAATTGACCGCTTCTGCACTTCTTTACCCCATTTGGTTAAGTTAGTGTCATACTATACTGTCCGCAAGAGTCTACTAGGTTAATGACTAGGTACAACAAATTGCCATATGTATTTCTTTCGATTGTATCTCCACAAATTTTATTTATACTTGCAATTCAATATTTTATGTTAAGACGCTTTGATCAGCTCTCTTCAAAATTCCCTTGTACGTGTAATTCTAATAAATTTTAAGATGTCACTCTTGAGATAGACATATATGAGGAACTTCAAAGTAAGCCAAAATAACCAAAAGACAATTCAAATACATAAGTCTCTAACTGTCCAACTGCACAATGATTCACATTAATGTATTGTATTTATATTAGTATTTTGGAATATTGGCAAAATTCAGACACCGAAGGTAAGGCTTGGGCTTCCTCAAAATTGCCTGCATTTTGCAAACAATTTATTTTTGACGGCCGTCATTTGAAACCCTTGAAAGCTTTAATAAAATAACATACCGACTGAACATCTGAAAATAAAAATCATTTATGAAATCCAGCTCTGAAATATGACAAACCTTTGTTATTTTAAAGTTGACACTGCGTTGCGCGGAGCGACGACGGCACGCAAACTTCGATAAACTGCCCCATACCTAATGATTTTGACGCCAGGGACGACCTACTACCCTGAGGGGACAGTTCACTTAATCGGGTTGTTATTTAACTTCTTGCTTTTAATTTAAGTCACCGCTAAAGGAGAGTTAAGGTCTTCTCCGGAAAAATATCTTACATAGATATCAATTACTTCATCATTAAATTTTAGTGCTTCAATTTTAAAAGGCAGAACCGAAACAACGGTAGGTACAATAACAATTCCGAATAAATGCTCATTTCCGTTGATTGTAGCGTTGCATGCAGTTCTAGTTTATTTTTTACCATAAAGAACTAATTTACCTACCCAAATGAAGGTAATGTGGAATTATGAAAATTAAAAAAAAACTGGCCAAGTGCGAGTCGGCCTCGCACACGAAGAGTTTTGTACCGTATTAAGATCAAGCAAAAACGCCGAAAAGACTAGTTTCTTGTATGGGGACCGTCGTTAATGATTAACTTTATTTAATTTTAAAATACACAATCTGTGAAAATTTCGACTATTTATCTATTACGGTTCATGAGATACAGCCCGCTGACAGACAGACGGACGGACGGATGGACAGCGGAGGCTTAGTAGGGTTCCGTTTGGTACCCTTCGGTTACGCAACCCTAAAAATCAGCGTGAGCGCGTGCATTGTCCGCTCGGTAGCGCGCCGCCCGAGGCTCTCGTGCCATTCGCGTTCCAATTTCGAATGCAAATTTTGTTTTTGGAAAACAGAACGATGGCGTTATGACCACTCAGGCACTCCATATCATATCGTGGCAGGGTTTTGACCGGTTGCGTGTCGAGAACATTGCACTTTGATGGTAGCAACCTCCCAGGCATGTTGTTCAAACTTCCCGTCTAATAGCAGCATCTAAACCGCTCTTCCTCTTTCCTACTTATTTAAAATGTTGATGTGCCCGACAGGGTCCATAATTGTTTATATTTATTCATACTTACCACCTGTATAGGATATAATGTATACATTATGGATTGCAATAAAGATTAATTGAATTGATTTGTAAGAAAAGTGTAGGTACCTATAAATTCCGATGGCTGCTAAATTAGGATCAATCATAATTTATGTCATTTTTGGGTTCCTTAAGGATATTGCTAAGTCATTGCTTCATTATGTTCGAAAAAAAATCGCAATGAATGTTGTTGAACTGTCAAATTATTTAAATTACCTTTACTTAGGTAGATGATGATGGTGATGGTGGTTGATGGTGGTAGTTTTTTTTAAGTGAAGGACTAAGATTAGGGATAAAGCGCATACAGTGACGCTTAAAATACATAAATGTTGATTTGCCCCAGATTCAAGGAATGAAATACTTCGATCAATTACATTAATAAAGCAAAGCATAAAGCCGAAACGCCCACATTTTTCAAGTGTCCGCATTGTCAGGAAAGTAGGCTAATGCCAACAGGCTAACGCCCTGTAGAAGTCCTAAATGGAAATATATACTGCCGCTATATAATATTTGCAGGCAGCATAACTAGGCCAGGTCACGCACATACTCAACCCCTATTAACTATTTAATTCACGAATCATTTTGTTATAAGAAAATTTTCGTATCTGAATAATATTAAGTCATAGGAGCTCTCGTGTTAATACATGACTAACCTAAAGTAAAAATAAAACACAATTTCCTTGAAATAAACAAAATCTAAACTAGTTACGACACGAATAGAAATGAAAAAAACTACAGCTGATATAATATGGAACACATGCGAGTCACCTAACGCGAGCCGAAACCCAGCTGTTCAAGAACACAACACACATTTTTCAGCGATGTTTACAAGGTCGGTCACTCACACGCGCATATACTATAATCATAGACAACATGCACTTTTGACTCACGACGATGCGCGCTGGACGTGTGTAACACCGTGTATTAATGAATCACCTAGGTACGTAAGTGAATCACAGCATTGGCACCGCCGAAACACATCTCTATGTCAGCCTTAATACCTCGGAATTAGTCAATTGTTACACCAATTATATAAAAGCAGATTATGATTCAATGAGTCGAAACAGTGATTTCGTAAACAGCTCTGAGTTCGGTTCTTGGAAATGCAATTAAATTACAGTGAGGAACAGAGTAACGGCCCTAGATACAGAATCGCTGAATCAGAACCAAAAATACAATTAACTGAATCACTTACCTACCGCAGATTGTGTTCTAAACAATTCAGTAGATAAACAATTTGGCAGACTTTGATAAGGATCATTGTATCGTTGAGAGTAATGAAAAATAAAATAAAATTAGACTGATTTTGTATAGTTGACACTTTGACAGTCATATCTAGGAACATTTAAGCGAGTAAGTAAATGCATTTTGTCTCTTGATACAAATTCAAATTATCACCGATGGCTTGGCGATCGATGTCGAATAGAGAGTACTTTGTTTATTATTGTGAGGAGTTCCCTTCTGTCCAAAATCATTAATCGCTCCAATTTTATTTTGAAACATCTCCAACGTTGAAGCTAATACATTACATGAGTACCTACCTATATGTTCTGGGATGACTTTAATAATTGACTGCGCCAGATTGAATGAACAAAATTACGGATCGTTTACTTTCAAGTCCTTGTAATTGGTAACCGCTTCAACATCCACATTACGTGCGCATACGCAGTGTATCGATCATGGATCGCTGTGGAAGGCCCAATTTGTCTGTGCTACTAAATCATGGAACAAACGCGCCGCCCGATCTAAATCGATTTGTCCAAATTATGAGACGGCGGTAATATGAACGATGGTGGCTATTCCCCTGATATCCTCTTTAAATATTGGCCGTTTGTAAAACACCTGCGCTTTTGCTAACCGCATGCAGATGGACTCAAGTTAAACAGTTCAAACACAGATGTTCAACATCGTCCTAGTTATAACATTATCAAGGAAAATATTATTGCAACTGAATTTGTAACTATTAAGAAAGACAGGCATTGGAAAACATTGCATATTGGAAAAACGTTGCACAATATTAAGAAATAGTATTCTTACAGACCGTTGCCTCATAATTATTTTTAATATCTGTGCATTAAACTTACACACAAAACTTTCGTCGTGTACATTTCTAAACAAACATTCGGAAAAGGAACATTTCAAATAGGAAACGAAAATCTGTTGCATTGCATCACAATCACACGTTGGGATTTATTTTTCTTTTGGCATGCAAGTGTGAAAATTCAAAATTCGAATTAGAAGTTTTGACATGTTTGCTTTTTAATCTGCTAATTACGCAAAGGTTTTTTTCAATGGTTACGGATAGGGACTGGTTTCACTATACGAGGGATAAAGCATCGTAGGTAGCAGCCGGGATGACTGGCTGTTTTGAGTGGAATTAACAACTTTTTGATAACACAACAGCCGCGGTCATGGCTGGCTCACCATATGTCAGGATCGTTAAGTAATAAGACAAGGAATCTACGTGAAAACTTTAAACTTGGGGTGACCCTTAATGCGAACTTGATGTATGTTTTATGACACTCGGTACCTACCTGCACCTACCCTTTGTTTCTTACAAACTAATATAATTAACTATCATGTTTTTTTTTGTCATTAGCTAAAAGCTTTCATATAAACTGTCTAACTTTTTATTTAATAGACCAGTAGATCATTTTCCTCGTTTATCCTTCGCTCGGGATTAGGACCTAAAATTTAGAGCTTATCCCTTTAAGTATGTAGATACTTAATTCAGATTAAGTACCCCCTGAATCTAAATTTACAATTACCTATTTAAAAAGGTATCAATAGGTACTCATTTTGTTCTTACCTCAAAATAAACCTAGGTAGGTACACCATTTTGTAATCACATACAAAGCATCTATCATACAAACACAGATCAGTTTTTAAGTAAATAAAATGTAATCTATTAGCATAAAAGTAAATAAAAAATCAGAATGATCAAAGGTGCCGCTCAACGCCAAATGGTCCACTATAATGACCCTAAATGAGGTTTCTCGTGTCGGCGGCGGCAACTTGCAAATAAATATTGGGCAAATTAGCAGATCCCTGATCCCTCTGCCGATGACGTAGTGACGACTGACGTCCACCTGTCATTGTTGTACGTATCGACAACAGTCCGTGTGTTGACGTATCGAGACCGTAAACTTTCAGTGGAACCCAATAAGCGTGAAATGTCATTAGTCCCGGGACTTCGGGAGAACCATCTGCTTAGTTTTTTTTTAATATAGGCTAAGGTACCGATATGTTTAGGCCTTATCTTCCGTTGTGACGTGTTCACGTGTTGCAATTTTTTTTCCTAGTTATTAGTTTATTTATTAACATAGTCATGTGACTATGGCCATGTGGCCACAGACTTTGCTATCTACAAGTATCTACTGAAGATTCTCTCTTTTTTTTTACAAATTTTCTTTCAACATTCTAGCTAGTTAGGTGAAGATACACTTATTGCAATAATCATTTCATTAGGTATTCATAATTAATTCAATTTCATAAGTGCTTAGCACTTTAGTAGGACCTAAGTAAACTTAATAATTAATAAGCAGTATTTTTTTGTCATTTTAAGTACGTACCTACTTTTGTTCAAGTCTTGTAGTAAACTTTAAAAACGCCAGAGATTTTAAAATACCTAGGTACATAATAACAGTTTTGTAGAGAAATATACTCCAAGACAGTTTTCTAAAGAAATATTTAACAATTAGCCAATGTAAAAGGTGCACATCTGTACAAGATTAACTAGTAAAGATGCATACAATAATAAAATCTAGTAGACTAAAGGCATAGCAAGTAATTGTTAGCACTGGCATTTGGTGAGCAGGTGTGCAGGGATAGCTATAAAACAAAAGGAGATCCCGTTCGTTTTTATATTGAAGTAGTAACCCTGCACATTATTAAAGATGTTTTTTGTTTAGGTAGGCTCATTAGAAATCTCTAATTTTCTATTATTTTCTATAAGGTATTCTTTGGATATGAGTGTAACGTGATCACGTCACGATACCAAACCCAAAAGAGTTGTTATTATGAGTAAGTCTAAGTACCTAAAGTTTCTGAATTAAGTCGACGAGTAAACCTTTCGGAAGTAACGTCAGTAACGTCTTACTTGGCCGTCCATATGCTTATTTAAGGCAAAACAAAGATGTAATAATTCAATCAAAGTAATACCTGAACATCTAACTGGACGAATAAGGCGGTTCATAAAGGAAATCTAGGTCCTTAGCCGTATAGCCTAAATAATTATGAATAGAAAAGAAAGGAAACCTACACAGTCATAATTAGAATGATTCTTAATTATTATTTTAAATATATTAACAATGCAAAAACGAAATAACTTAAGCTGGATTAGACATAGGAATAAATGTTATCCGCGGAATAAGCCTTCTCTTCTGAGTTAATTTTGAATTTTTGACAGTTTCTCCATACGGAAACTGTCATAGTAAATCTTATTCCGCGGATAAAATTTATTCGTGTTTGGTCGAATCCGCCCTTAGACAGTTAAAAAAATATCTTTATTCCGCTCGGAAATGGAACCACCCCTTTAGAAATACAACAATGCACAGTACATACCTAGCCACCACTCAGCCCAAACCGCAAAAAAAACACCCGTGCATTCGACAACCGGACGAAAACGAAACGCAACTACGGAACGAAACGTCAGTCTGTAGGGAGCGCTGTTGAGAGTAGTTCGTGTCGCTCTGCGCTCTCAGCACAGCTGATTCCGCACGCGTCTTCATAAACGTATACGAAAACTTAACAAAATAACAATTATCTACCTCACGCATACAAACTGTGTGACTTTTAGTGTCGTGAACGCATTTTTTATTTATTTGAAGAAGAAAATAATTGTTTTGGAGTGGGAACACACACTTCAGGAAAATGATGGGTAAGTCATTTAGACTTGTTGTTATTAACGTACTTTAACATTAAATTAAATAACTTATAAAGTAATAATTATAAAATATTACTTATGGACAATATAAATTATTTAACCGGTAAAAATCAGTATTTATAGGTTATGTTTACGATAATAGAAGGAAAATAGATATTATTTAATTAATTACGAGGTTCTTTGAAAATTATCATCTCTGTATATCGCTAGCTACATTTATGAATATTGAATTACTTATTCACTCTCATTTCGTTAAATTATTTAGTTCATTATAATACAATGTTTGCTAGATGACAAATGACAACATACATGGACTAACAAGCCTTGATCTTTCTAACTTGAAAATTGTACAACCTATCGTTTATTTTAAAGGATATCGAAATTAATTGTTTAAATTAATCTTATTCGTTTATAATTAGGCTTTAGTTAGTTATATCATAATTATCACTCAAAATAATGTGTGTTTGTGTAAGTTTATGACATGTGTAAGTAAAAAATGTTCTGTAATCTACCTGCAGCTTGCTTTCTATGATTATTTTAAGTAAAAAATGACGGGTACCTAATCTAGCGCTTAAAGAAAACGAAAAGCGTTTTTTTTTTTTACTTATGTATAGTAGGTACTGTTATAAGGTTTGGTAAATAACAATAAATCTAATATGTAGAGAACCCGCCATTATTGATATTATATTACAAATAAATTTGGCAGTAGACACCGTAGGTAGCAGTCTACCTACGCACAGTGGGCGCGACGTGAGCTATAAAACAGTTTTGATTAAAAACATAGTTTTTAATTAGTACTATATTACTCGTATGTTAAAATAAATGACAAACTCAGCTAGCTCAATGCAAGATAATTAAAAAATAAACAGTTATGCGTTTCGGACCTGAAAAATTATGTGAAAAACTTCCCCAAGTTCACAAAATGTATAACTTGGTCACTTCAAGTATTAAATTTGAAATCGCCACATGATACCTATTTAGGTGCAAAACCTACTAGTTAGTAGTTACCATTTAATTGTATAACCAAAATTAACCTATTTCAGAATCGTGATCAAAAATTACATTTCTCCGTTACAATTCATTCGAAATGATCAGTGTCGCACGATTTCCGGATAAATAGAAAAGCTACAAAAGAAATTGAATTGATATCCGTGAATCTTAGAAAATTGATTTTCAAAAGTTATAAAGTATTAATTTTAAAATCATATTAATCTTTACAGTTAATATGAGGTGAAAATTTTACGTTTAAACTTACCTACTTTATTTTCTCAACTTTAATGAATTCATTGGCATAGAAATAAAAACTATAAGTAATACAATATCATAATAAATAACACCATTCATAAATATGTGAACGGTTCATTTTAACTTGATAGGTCCTTCTAAGTTATCAAGTCATACATTTGAAATATTATATGTAAGTATTTATAACGATAAACAGTAGTCAAATACATCACAAACACAAAAAAAAACAGATTACCTATATGTAACTTTCAACTTAATGTTGTTTCACTATAGTAAATGTGTTTGCTTTGGCTTCACAGTTGCTAACAACCCGATCTACATAAATAAAATTAGAAGCAAGAAATCAAAATGACACTGAAGAAAGCAAATTGCAAAGTTAGTGGATTAATAAGTTAACTTCATATAATTATTACGCAGTTTAAAGTTTAAAATAAACGTTAAGTAGGTTAGAATACCTATACAAAGTAACATATTTTCATCCTGATAACATGAACTAATAAATTTAATGTATGAACTTCTTAAACGTTGCAACTTGCAACACTTTGTATACATTTGTACATCATAGACTCTTCTGAGTCACTGTCAGATTGATTTCATCATTTTAATTTACATAGTTGAATTACCAGATTTGCATTATGTGATAGATTATAATGATTACGTAATTTTCTCTGTGGTGTGTATCTTTGCAACCTCCCTTGTTTTTATTTGAAATTTGGAGTATTTCAGGATCAGGTGACATAATGTTGCTACCTGTTCTAATGTCACACCGAAATCCAAGGAAAAAAATAAGATGTAGTTTATTAATAGTCAATAAGTACCAAAGAGTAGGTTAGCAGTGACGTGTATGAACATGTTGCGACCAGGATAAGTGAGTGCGTCGCACCGTGTGTTCAAGGGCGCAAACCGATACAAAACATTAAAACACATAAGTATTGTTATTATCCTACAGTACTTCTTAAACAGTTATATTATAAGTAGTTACTTACATATTAATGTTAATAGCGTTAATGAGATTTTATAAATCGATCAATTTATTCAAACCACACCAAAAGTTTTAAGTACTGTGGCCGCCGCCGGAAGTTCCGACAGGAAATCGCGGGTACGCGCACCGGGCCGGGCATGGTGCCAGTCACCGCTAGAACCAATTTACGTTACCCCGTACATCACATACCAATAATATTTAAGCACACGTGTGGGTCAGGTAAATAATCACAACAAGTTACTTAAAAGCTTTTCTTCCTTTAATTAATCGTTTTTAGTTTTCTTCGGAGTCGAATTCCGCAATGTGAATTTATTACCCTTCCCACTTGCAAAACGAATAGCGTACTTTCACGGCTTCGTAATAATGGAAAGAGACTACAAGAGATTAGAACATAATGGTGCGGAGGTGGGTGCGTGGGAACGCTCCCAGAGTTCACGTGCCCGGCACATCGCTCTACCATACCAAATCTTACATGAATATGCTAGATTTAGATAAAAATCCCCTCATCATAGCGCGGATTCAATTAAAGAAGTCATTATTTTCAACGAAAGTACAATGAAGGAAGTACCTATCGATGTGCCCAAGATATTTATCTTCGCGAGAATTTTATTTTGAATGGTAGATAATTGAGTAGGTATACTTTTATATTTAAATCTCACTGTCTATTCGGTGCTTACATTACCTACTCTTGAAACTCCATCTGTAGTTCACTTATTATAAGTTTAAATAATTATGATTATTATAAAGTATGGGAAGTTAGTTATAATTCGATAACTTCTTTTGGTACACTACAGGTAAGATACTTACATACCATCTTACGGAAACTTTACTTAGTGCATCAGACTAGTTACCTATTTCCTTTAAATGAGTAATTAATGATGATATTATATTTAAATACTTAATTAAATTAATACCCAATGTTAAAAAGTTGTAAAAGTAAAACGTATCCACCCCTGCATGGAAACTTAGATGCCTTCAATTGCAATATTAGAAGGATATAATCGTTAGTGACTTTTTTATTCACAAATTATAAATATTTATAAAGCATATGAATAATACGAGTGAATGAACTACACGAGAAAATCAATTATACTTCCATTCATAAAGCCGTAATAATTTTATGCAGTGTAGGTGTCCATAAGTCACCGTCTAATAAATCTGCAACTCTAGCCGTTTGCTCCATATGAATGAGCTTAAAATAAGTTAAAGGCTTGTTGAACTTAGCAATCAGAATATTGTACAGTTTTCTGCAAAAGTAACATGTTGAAAAAAAACAATAATACCGAAAAAATATTGAGTAACTTCACTTCTCCGGACTCATATGTGAGGAAATACGAAGTAATTTTTTTTCCATGACAATATTAATATAATTAGTCATGTATATGGTAATGTGGGTTATTGAAATGACTGTTGTGTCGCGTAGGCTCGTGCGCTCGTTTGACTGGCAACGGCAATAGGTGCCTAGTTAGTGGTTCCGGATACGGATCGGACGTGTCGGATGTCGGCGTGAGTCACGCGGCGCCCACGCCGCCGCGCCGCTCCGCCACCGCTAGTGCGCCCACTGGCGCCCAGGTTACCGCCAAACTACAATATTACTATGTTGTAGTTTAAAAAAAGTACTTAAGTACAGTAAACGGTATATAATTAAATTAATGTGTTGTAGTTATCTGTCTACCCTTGAGTAAATCTACGATGAGGATCAAGATGAGTTAATCCGACATTAATTACTTGTCAAACTATTCTGACTGACATTAGTAGTAGTACATTACTTAGGTCATAAACCGTTCAGTAACTTGTCCCTTGCAGTTATGTTCGCACTGAGGTTCGCACCATTGCTTGTCATGCTTAGTTTCAATAATAACAGTTCAAAATGGCGACTGACAGAACAATACAGACTACTACCCCTACTACCAATCGTGTCACGGGTGAAGTTATAATGAACGCACTGTATGATTTTATGAATACATTCAAATAATAGGTACTTAGGTAAGATCCTTATTCTTATCTTACAACATTAAATTCATTTTAAGTGTGAAGTTCCCAAACCAATTTAAATTTTGCTAACTTAACCAAAGACGAGCTTTACTGGCTTTATTGCCCATAACTACCTTATTTATTATCTAAGAAGGTAAATAGATTTCTTACGTTTGGTGTTCTTCTCAGCAGCTAAGCTGGCTTGCCTACTCAGAATAATCCATTTTATGGATACTATTAAATCAGCATGACGAGCTTACAACCGTAACGCTGTCATGACAATGACTGCGGACAATCTTACACGCACAGTCTTCTAAATTAACGCGGTCGCTGTTGCCGAGACAGATTTAGCTGTGTCTGCGACGCGTCTAGGCTATTTGTATTTGGGTTTTGGCATTGGACATTTCGCAGTCTCGTGGGAAACTGAGTTGAACGACTGCGGAGACAATGCGGCTGTCTGGTATCGCGACCAGTCGTTCACCGGACCACCGCCCACCCGTGCGGCATGGCGGCAGCGCCGAGCGTCGAGTGCCGCGGCTGCACCTCACGTTCCGCATTACATCTTCAGCCATCTTCTATTAAAACACCAAACTTGATTTATTCACATCGCTTTACATTCAAAGCACGTATAAAGGAAGCTTAACGTGGGAAGGTGGAAGGTATGCAACAAGAGGATAGCTAAACCGAATTCCTGTAGCTTTCACTAGTATTCAATCGGCCTATTGTAATACTATAGCCCTATGGGTAGAACTGTACCTATGTTATCAAATAGTTTAACTCCTCTACTGCGGGTGGTGAGTTGGTGACTGATACTTAGGTACTACCTGTTTAGCTAAAAGATACAAACTTAAGGACCTATTATAAAAATCTGAAACAAATTCTTGTCAGAAATCATCCACAATTTGCATAATTTAAATTATTTAGAGGCGACAACCTCTATCAGCTATGATTAAAAAAAACACTGCACCATTGATAAGTACGTAAGTAAGTTGTAGGTAACCTACAACTGCAATACCACCTATCCATTGCAAGCATTCATTGACAAAGTAGCTGATCCAAGCCATCAATTAGATTATAAATTAGGAGAACACATCCATAAAGCTAAGTCATTACATCAAAATCACTACCCGTCCATTCCCTTAGTACCTAACGAAAGCAATGACCAGAAAAAACTTCAAACTCCTATGCCTTGGTCTATACAAAATTCCTCCTATTTCTTTATTTTCTTAGCAGTAGTTAGCTTAAATTGAGAACCTAAGTGTAAGTTACTTCAAACATTGAAATGTATAAAAAGCACGTGTGTCAAGGGCGGGTGTTTGGGGGGGTTGGCAGCGGGGTCGATAAGCGCTGGCCGCATGCCAGCCGCCAGAGCCGCGACACGTAAATACACCCTCGCCTCTCTAAAGTGGAAGTTCTCACCGTTTATTTTATTGAACGTCACATTTATAATTTCCTCCATTTGATATTTCCATTTCCTTAAAGTTTTATTGGAGTTTTAATGATTACAGAATAACTGTAAACTTGTAGCTAATGTGCCGAGTGCCGATATCTTTAAGATTAGGGATAAAGAGAAGAGATTTCCTACAACTAACGAAACAATCAATCGACTTACCTGTCAGATTCTGGACATACTCCTCATTCAAATTGCAGCATCCCAGGCAGTTCAGTCTAATCCGGTTTGTGTCCTGCTGCTAAATAGGAAGGAGCTGGTGTCCCATGAAGACCTATGCCACAGTTGCTTAGAGAATGTTAACTTTTATCAGCCGGAGACCAATCCCAAACCCCGGATTGCTTGCTATTGCAATCAAAGGAATTTGACTAGGTTTAAACTACGGTAAACGTATCTTTTACAGCAGCAGTTTACTAAGAAACGCTCCAGCACATTGTTGGAACTACACTTTAATTAATGAGAAGCATGAATAAATCTGCATAGCATGTCTTGGCTGCTACTGCTGTTACCAACTTATTTTCAGCTACACTTACTTTTAGCCTAAAAGAGACTTCCACATATTTTGCATATTGATCCACTTTCGTATACAGTAGATCTGGTGCAGTGTTCATTTGGCCTTAACAAAATTACCACGTCAGGGAATTAACTGACTGTGACTGTACAAGGGAAACACGCGTTATGTTTTATTGTCTTTCCGGGAACGGATTAAATTTTAAACGGGGGTTAAATTAAACCAAAACAATAGATAGATACATATAAGTACGGAATGTTGAGCACGACTTACCAGACGTAGCTTCATATGCGCAAGTTGCACACAATCAAGCTATGAGCAAGATGTCATTTTATCAAGTCTTTTCAGAACAAAATTTTTACAGCAGATAATTATTTGTAATGAATATACAACTCTCATGTTTGAATGAAGTGTGTGTTTGTTCCAGATGAGCGGCAAGCGCACACGCAGCTATAGATGCGCAGTACACCAACGCGACCGTGAGGTCAGCTCCGAGAACGACTTCCATCTACTCCTCGAGGATCCCACGTTATTCGCCAGGTAAACATAGCAGCCATTAGCGCTCCGCTGTATTTATGTAATACCAATTACCGCACGATGATAGAACAGGAAAATACTCCCGTGTAATGTTCCAAACACAACAAACACCAAACACATTCATTAGGTACATAAAGCGTAGAGACATATTTACTACCCTCTATTAACCGAGTGTAACCGTTTCAAAACAATTTTCAAATAAATCGAGTATGCCGTGACTCGTCTGTCATCTTCCAGAAAACATAAATCCTTTATCGATGTACAACTTGTAAATTTCCAGTAAAATGTAACTTTATGTTATCTAAATCAAAATTTCAGTTAAACTAAATTATGTAGTGTAATATTTTCTTTATTTTCACTGAAATAATAGTCGGTGTATCGATTGCCGTCGCTAAAAATATTTTTATGTTCACTTGTCGTGTCACGTTGACATGTGGTGTGCTTTCATATAATAAAACCGTTAATAAATTGCTTTTATATAGATCGAGAATATAGTGAAAGCGAATTGATTGATTGCTTCCAATCCAATACGGTTTTGAAATAGGAATGTAAAGTTTATTTCAACATTGAAGAATACAGGTAAACTGTTCAGTATCAAACTATATGAATAACTATCGTCTTTGGCTTCGACTGCTTTGGAATCCTCTGAATAGGAATGCCGTACGATATGCAGATTGTTCTTTTACTCCTCTATTGTACATGGATTTAAACGGCATTATATATAATATCAGAAGTAAGGTACATCAATGTTCTTTCTCAAAACTTACATCAATCATATCCTTGTAAGCTAGATCAGCTGATATATTTACTTTATGTACAGAACTATCTCTGCTCTATCTTATCTAATTCATCAATTGGATGTGTTTCCTCTATAACGTAGTGTATTTTTTCCAGGATGGTGCACTTAGTAGCGATGGAAATGCTCCCGGAGGAGCGGGATCGCAAGTACTACCAGGAGAGGTATACTTGCTGCCCCCCGCCCTTCTTCATCATCTGTGTCACGCTACTAGAGGTAAATACTCGTGTTCTGGTCAAATCATATTATGTGTTGCTGCTTGCCGAATAAGTTCATCGTTTTTATCCGTTACGGGTATTACGATAGTGAAAAATATCGATTTTATGCAACTGCTAGCTAACTATGGACATAAATCTTTCGTATAACCACGGTACCGGAGGCGTACAAAGTCATCACTTTCTACGTGCCTAGTGCCGCTTCAATCCCCGCTCCAGTTACTTCGGTTAATTAAAAATTATAATAGCGGATTTCACATCCGTGCAAACAAGCGGTTTACGTGAATCATAACAATCGGTCGGCGGTGCTCACACTGCTCACTGCTCGTCACACGTTGATTCACCGCAGCCCGCAAGGCGCAGGCGCACGCTCGCCGATGCTCCGCTATACGCACACGCAGCTTTCGCGCTAACGGTTTTCCCCTCTATGAATAACGTTATAAAACGTCACTATTTACGCAATTTACAATTATTCTTAAATATTTTATTATTTATCCTTATTTCGGTGACTCGGTAAATAATTAATGCCTACCACCAGAATTACCACAGAATAATATAATATATTTACAATAAATACATCGCTTTCCGTTTTCAACTGGAATCGATTTTGCGGAAATACAATGCAGGTATTGTGAATTTTTCACAGTTCGAATGACTAGAATCGTGTTTTTTTTTGTTCATCTCCAAGTACCTACTTACTAAATATTATTCATCAAAATTTGTTTCACATTATTTAGTTAGCCGTTCAGTATAATTTAGAAAACACCTATAACTGTATACGATAATAAATCATTGCCAATGTTGGGGTACCAAATACTAAATGCCTAAATACCGAAGTAGGTACATACCGTATATTATTATCTTTAAATAACAGAGCCTACATTCACAGGCATTCGGAGACTATACCAGCCAAATAAATAAAACTCGTCTAATCAAAAAGTAAAGTGAATTAAACTCTGCTGTTCTGTCTATACTCGGCCCTCTGGCTTTCGCGTCCTACATGTATGCCCCCTGGATGCATATAAGCTCTCTCGTAAGTGTCGGCCTATAATGTTCCCACCTTTCCAAAGCTGTGATGCATGCCTCCTCACTTTGAGTGGGCCGTAAAGCGTACCGTTATCCAACACGCGGACCCAGTGCGGGTTGGTGGATGTCACTGCCACAATATCTTCGTTTTCAGAATCAAAAGTAATTTATTCAAAATTAGCTGAATCAGCACAAACGTAAAAATTACATAAGACAGTCAGTCATCCAAAATAACTTCCTAATGCTTTAGCTGGGAAGAAGTTGCGCAAAAAACACCCCAGCAGCACAGCTGTCTGCTAAGTTAGTTTTGGTTATAGAACATTTTTTTGAGAACTAACGTACTTTACCATCAATTTGTTTGTCCGCAGTTGGGCGTGTTCGCATGGTACGCGTGGGGTTCGGGTGGCGTGGCGGCGGCGGCCGGGCCGGTCCCGGTGGATTCGCCGCTCGTGTACCGTTCCGACCGGCGCCGCGAACTGTGGCGGTTCCTCACCTACAGCGTCGTGCATGCTGGATGGCTTCACCTTGCTTTCAATTTGCTAGTCCAACTTGCGGTAAGTTAGAGTGCTTCATATTTATCATAATACCAGCCTATTAGTGTCCCACTGCAGGGCTGCAAAGGTATCGTCCACCATGCTTGCTCAAGACGGGGGACGATTTCAGACTTATATTAACTACAAGTCCAGGTTTCCTCACGATGTTCCAAAATACAACCTGACCTGACCTGTGTATTTGACTTCACATTGACATTCATAAAAAAGCTTCAACTGCTTGGCAACCTCAAGCCCGATCCAACTTCTTTATAGAGTTATAAGAGGAATCTCTGGTCATGTACAATTGACTTACAGCTAGACGTTTGCAGTTAATAGAAATCTTATTCAACATAATATTGTCTGTACGAAAATACACCCACCTTGAGCTTATCATTAACGATTGTCGCGACGCGACGGTCGCCAAGACTCGTAAACATCTATAGCACAGCAATAAATTCTAAATCATTATTCTTTCTAATTCCAGGTGGGTCTACCGCTAGAGATGGTGCACGGAGCGGTTCGGTGCGCGGCAGTGTATCTGGCCGGCGTGTTGGGCGGCTCCCTTGCAGCGTCGGTTTTAGACCCGGATGTCTGCCTGGCCGGCGCCTCGGGCGGTGTGTACGCGCTCTTAGCCGCTCACCTCGCGAACGCTCTGCTGAACTTCCATACCATGCGCTATGGAGCCGTGAGACTGGTCGCCGCACTCGCGGTTGCGTCCTGTGATGTGGGCTTCGCTGTACACGCTAGGTATACAAAGGTAAATATAGTTTATATTAATCAGTACTAGGTGATAGAACTGGTTGTATGGCATGG
Organism: Eupsilia transversa; assembly: GCA_914767815.1. Classification (NCBI taxonomy): domain Eukaryota; kingdom Metazoa; phylum Arthropoda; class Insecta; order Lepidoptera; family Noctuidae; genus Eupsilia; species Eupsilia transversa. The sequence continues at coordinate 10,601,854 of OU611880.1, forward strand.
TTCGGTTCTGTTCTCGTTCTAGAATCTACAAACGCACGTAGGTTCAACGACCGCTATTACCATGCAAAACTGCACCAACTATACCATGCCTATCTAGCCTTAGCCAAACATAGCTATAGGTGAAATCGAAAGTGTCGATGGATTTGTAAGTTTTTCATGCTCAAATATAAAGTTATGTTTGTATTTATCCAGGAAGCGCCGCCAGTGTCGTACGCCGCGCACGTGGCGGGCGCGCTGGCCGGGCTGACCATCGGCCTGCTGGTGCTGAAGCACGCGCAGCAGCGGCTGTGGGAGCGCCTGCTGTGGTGGGCGGCGCTGGGCGCGTACGCCGCCTGCACGCTGTTCGCGGTGCTGTACAACGTGTTCAGCGCGCCCGTAGACGAGCTGCACTACATGCCGCCCGACCCGCCGCCCGACGCCGGCTTCTGACGTCACACGCGGCCGAGCACCACCCACAGACCTTAGGCTTTCGACACGCGACCGTCATACTATAACGTCCGTTTATTATTTTCGACGTCGAAGCCTACGTTCGCGGACAGTGCACACCACTCACAACACGCCTAGTCAATTTACCTTAGTGTGATTTGCTATAAGTAGTATTATAATACGAGGAGGTCCCGATACCTATGAATGTCAGTATATACGTTTCGTATTGTGCCTATCGAGTCATTTCTTATGTTCATTGAGATTATTTTGTCCATTTTCGTAGTTTCGTTTTGTACAATGACCTCCTCGCGATACTTAATTGTTAAGTAGTCTTAATTATATTGAATAGGTGAACTATTTTTGTACCTACTATCAGCGTCCGTAGTGTATAGATGAAGGCGTTACCGCGACACAGCAGTTTAATGTTCCCGTGTGGACTGACCGACTTTACTAAATGAAGTGCCACGTAATTTATTCACAATAACAGTAATAGCTTCTTTAAAACCGCTACATTTAGTAAAGGCCTCAGCGTAGTTATGCCAGCACACCAAAGATTAGGATAAACGACATCCAGCTCGAGTAGTGGAAGTTCCTTACTCTCTCCTCGTTTCAAATTTGATTGAATATGATTACATATTATAGATTTTTAATTAAATTGCTCACTGTTAAACAAATACTATAAGTATGCCTCAGTAACTGATCCTAACGTGAATAATTATTGTTATTTAAGTATTTGTGTAAATTGCTCAATTGCAATGATTATTTTAATCAGAAATGATTATATGCTCAAAAGTGAGTTTTTTTTATTTTATTGGATCAATTTTTTGCTGATATATTATTATAACAAATAATATTATTTATTGTGATTTCGTCCATTTCCATTCGTCACTCGCATTCGTCCTGTTTCCTCAGTATGATCCAACGATTAACAAGTTGTCTTGCTACTCACTAGTAGGTAAATAGTTTTATTATTAATAATGTGCCTGATTCCTATTATTGTAAATTTGATCGTATACTTTAATTCTAATCAAATGTCAGGAAACGACTGAGTTTTGTATTAATTATTGCAGAATATTTTCTCGTTTAATTTATTTTAAAATTATTTTAAGTGTGAATCGGAATAATTATGATTATGTGATTATATAAATGAAAATAAGAGTGAATATAATTGAGAATTATTAAAAAAACTTATTTCGTTTTATTTTGCCTTGCTTATAAATAACAATAAAACAAGATTTTGATTAAAAAAAACTTCATTATACCTTTCAGCAAATTGTAACATAAACATAACAAATAATTTCAACCATAAACTATCAACTTAACTACATTATGAACTAACCATGCTTTGGTACCTACTTCTTCAATATAAAAGTATCAATGGCGCATCTACGTGCTAGTCCCGAGTATTAGCCTATAAATAATACTGATTTAAATGGCTAAAACATTAACAGCTGCTTATTTCCACAAAAGGAACAGAAAATTATTGGTTATCATTACAATATCTTAAGTAAAAATAAATTCGTCTTGGGTACTCTCCACGAAGTAACTATTTTATAGCATTATTCCCTTTTTATTGTAATTTCGTAGAACTGCCAAATAAATATCCCGTAAAATAATTTAGTAACCAAGCACCTAAGTCACAACTCACTACTTGAAGAGTTCCTCAACAAGCCGTAATCACAAAACGGTAAGAAGCATTAAAAAAAAGATTTTATAAAAACTGGACGAGTATTATTTTTTTCCAAGTAATAGAGTACTTACTAACAAAATAACAATGTTATCGTTGTGATGATGCCATGGCTTTTTAAACCCGAATCAGTACCCTGTACTGGCAATTAATTTCGTGCCCTAAGGGATCTCGCGCACTAGACGGCCACGACCACGACCAGTGGTTGCAGCAACCACGTAAACTATAGAAACCCATACGAATCGCGCACTTGGTTGAAACGGCCAACTAGCCGCAGACCGGGCCACGGACCACGCCTGGCCGACGTAGTGGCCGTTCAGTGCGCGAGATCCCTTACAATATTATTTATTATGCATATTTTATTTGTATTCATAATGCCAGAGATTTGTGGAAACATGTCACTGGACGACTATTCGCAGGCCTGACCGACCCCTTACATTATTTAAAAGTACGTTCTAAACAGACCAACCGTAGCTCGTACCCATAATGGTGTCTCCCTGTTTTGCAGTTCACTACTACACTCTGTAGCAAACTTGTGCAACTGCTGCGACTCTTCATGTAATTTGCGCTAGAAACCAGAAGCAATAAAAATCAAATGTTGTTAGTTGTATTTGAATCAGCAACCTAATTGCTTAACAAACTATCAATCACAATCTGAATCACTTTGAATTATATTGTTTTGTTTTTGGTTGTTTTTTTTTTTTAAACTTTGCCCCACACTAGGGATTTCTCCTGTATCGTAGGTGCGTTTACAAACATTTAAACTGACTTACACAAACAGCCAGACCCGGAACAACTAAATGTAGGTCATACAAATATTTGTTCCGTGCGGGAATCGAACCCGCGACACGCAGCGCAGCAGTCAATCGCTTAAAAATCCACTACGCCAACCGTGCCGTCAAATCCGCCGCTGCCGTCGTGCCGTTGCTAATCTCGTATATTATGTTCGGAAAATTTGTCTGCTCAACAACGTAAATAACGCAATGAATGTTGGTAAACTGTCAAAATGAAAGGGATCGTGTGTTATGCAATTAGGGTACACTTTAATAACTACAGCAAAAAATCCTTTTACTACATCACCGAAAAAATGTGTTCAAAGTAGTTCTATTCCAAGTAATTCGTCAGTTTTATTTTTATCCAAGTTATGTATCTCTCAATAACAACAACAACACCCACTTGTATATATTTTAAGACACTTATAAAAGAAAGTCAGTTTACAAAGTAACACTGATTCTGCACTGAGGACCTCCGAGGAGATTGACGACCCAAACGAGAATAGTAAAACTGCTAGAAATTATAAATGTAACTCTTACCTGCAATTCAGGCGAAACAGTGAAAATAGCTGCCTGCGCTTCAAGATCACGTCGCACGGATCTTTCGCCTAAGTTCGCCGAGCCTACTATAGTAGCCCAAGGCACTCCACAACCTGGTGGGTAGTACCTGCAAATCAAATTGTTTATAGATACATTAGAATTATCTGTACTAATTTGTTTTTTCTTTTTTAAGTTTTCCTTTTTTGTGCCGATGCTAGGCAAAGGTCTCCTCCGTACTTTTACAATTTTCTTTGTGTTGTGCCTTCTCCGGCCATCCGGTTAGGAATGAGTCTAAATCGTCACGACAGCATTTCTTAAGACTGCTTCAGTAACGTCGCGCGTCTTCAAGCATCCACTGTGTGACGATACTGCATTAGATTGAGTTTAAAAAAAAAAAATCTTTACCATAGTCCCTTGGCATGGAATGTCCATCCAGGGCGCTCATATTCCAACATTTCCACTCTGTTCATTTGTCCGTAGTCAATAACTCTTTGACAGAACCTGCAATAACATAACATCATATAATAACACCTGAGATACAGGACATGTCCTAGTTTGGGTGGGGTGTCAGAAGTTTCACTAAATCGAGCATGTACTGTAATTCATTGTTATCCCTTTTTCTCTCCTTATGTGTGTGGCTTATGAAGTAAATTATTAAAATTATCTTCATTAATTAACATTCTGGTCAAGAAGATCGTCAAAACACATTTATCCAAATTGGAAAAAAAGTTTGTGCCTTAAAAGCACTTTATAATCACGCAACTTCTAGTGTTATCTTCGTTCAATACTATTATTGATCGAGGAGTGTTATGGACAGGTCCACTCAATTTCTGTGGTTCTTTCCTCAAAAGCCCATTTCAACACAAATGTACATAAGAAGAAATAAAATAATTTATACTGAGAACTGGCGCAAAAAAAAACAGGATAAATAAAAATAAATGTTTATTAACTCACTTTCTTGCAATTAATGAGTAGGCATGTGGAATCCCACCAGCGGGACCTGAGGCACCCAAAAATCCATTTGCCTGAAAAGGAAAATATAAGCTTCTAAAAACTTACTCCAATCACTGACATACTCAAAGGAAAAACTATATCCATGTTTAATAAAAATCAGCTCTCCAATTCACTGCTGGACAAAACGTCAGCCAAGTTGAGTCATAAAAAAAACGGCCAAGAGCAAGTACCACATATTTTCTTTCTGCTTTTTTCTTTTTACATATTTTTAACGGAAAAAAAAACGCGTTTCTTGTATCCCCTTTAATTTTTAACTTTATGGTTCATGAGATATAGCTCACTTACAGACAGACGTACGGACAGACAGGAGATTTAGTATTAGGGTTCCGTTTGGCACCCTTCGGGTATGGAATCCTAAATAAGTTATACTCACATTTGGGTGTGCCATGAGTAAGCTAATATTTGCCTTGCAGTCACTCAATAAAGTCTTAGCATACTCATCAGTAAGATTGAAGTACCCAGTAGCCAGCTGAATTATGGAACCTTCTGGTACTGAGGCTAGAAACTTCTTGGTGACCTGTTCATCTTGAGTAATGCCATACTCTCCCATCTGAATGAGAGGGAAAATCCATGTGTCTTTAGTTGTCGCTGTAATTAGATATATCCAGGATTATTGTTTATGACATAATGTGCTATTTTATATCCTGAACAAACAGTGATATAAAATGTTACTGGAAGTTTTGTTAATGATATAAAATGTTACTGGAAGTTTTATAACATGAATTACAAAATAACTTTTTTTAATGTTATCAACATGGTGGACCATTCCCAAAATAAATATCACCATGAGTGCATAAATGGAATTACCCTAATTGTTACAGACTTGAATAGATCAGAAACACCTCGCAGTACGACCAGTATCATTTATTTATGTTAAAAACAAAATGAAACATACCATCAGAATCCTCTAAAGAGATTTTGGACATCTGTTGCCCCTGCCATCTTACCATAAAATCATTGACCTTCTTCCTCATATCTTGGATGAACAACTCCTTTGAAGCATACTTTCTTTCCTCTATTCCATTCTTTGAACAATGCTTACTGAAGTTGCTTACTTCATCTAAAATTAAAATGTAAACAATTGTTAGGTGTCTCAAAGAAGTACAGTACAGTATTTTACCAAATCAATAAATTTACACTATAATAACATAAATATAAGAACTCATCTGCCTGGCCATTTCTCAACTATGTTGAGGTCGGCCTCCAGTCTAACCAGAGGCAGCTGAATACCAGTATTTTACATGGAGCAACTGCTTATCTGACCTCCACAACCCAGTTACTGGGTAAGACCCTTGGTAAGACTGGTTTTCAAACTTTCGGTCCTCTGATGATCCGTAACAAGTGACAGAGGCGTTGTGCAGTCTTAATGTGCTTTCCGAGACAAGGAGGGGACTTGGTATGTATAGATGGTCACCCATCCACGAGCCAACCGCGGCAATCGTAGCTTAAGCTGTTCAATCAACTCGACTGTTGTTACTTAGCCACAAGGTCCTCATAACATAAATATACCACATAAATAATGCAGTGTAAACAATAATGTCTCAAATAAAAAAACAGATACTAATAACTTACAGTCATCATACCTATGAGTTCACTATAAAAATTCGCCAGGTCTGCATCCACAATCTCAATATAGCGATCCTGCCTTTGTCGGAAGTAGTCATTGGAATAATTGGCTCCACTCAGCAAAACCGAGTCATCTGCTATGTACAGCTTCATATGCTGTAGTCCTATGAGCTCGTTATAACGAGACGGTAAGGCTTTCGACCAAGAACCATGTAGTCTAGGTGTCTGATACAAACTGACTGAACACTGGTTAGGGACATTGTTTACAAAGTCTCGTAACTGAGTCACTGAGTTTACCTGACCCCGCGTACCGCGCTGATAATCTAAAAGAACTTTGAAATTCAAACATTGCTTGTCTTCCAAGTTCTTTTTTGTAATATCTAAAAGCTTCTTTTCCATAGATCCAGTTCCTAAGTATAGGCTCGCAACAGATATTCTCCTGTTAGCGTTCTGAAATCTCTCGCAGAGAGTATCATAAAACTTTTTAGGATCATTTATAATATTAACTTTACTGGCATTCACAGGAAAACATGGAGCGACACTGTTTAACCAGTTGAAACAATTAAACTCTAGCGGCTTGAACCTCATTGGCATATTACCGTTAATCAACATATTTAGTTTTACTTTTTATTTAGTATAAAATTTCTCTCACGTAGAATAATACTAAAATAAATGTTTAAAAGAAAATTAAATCAAATCTCCCATTCACTATTAGCTTTAAAATTCTTTGTCAGTGTCAAACTGTCATTTATTGATTTGTCTGTCACATGGGTTGTCATTATCAAAATGTCACTGTCATTGACGAAATTAACTTTTTCTAAATAAATTAGATTACGGCCCTTTAGCTTTAAAAAGGAGTGAATGGTAATCGAATTCAGTGAGTCCGAAGGAACCGAGCGACTAGTGGCAGCTATCAATCGCCGCTGCTAGTTGGTCGTACGCAGCCACCGTGAGATCGTGAGATTTTCATTTTGTAGAGCATTTACTACTGTAGCTCGAGTTTACACTTTCATAACAAAGTGCTGCCTGCTGCCTACAGCCCTACCTATGAACACTACTATGGCAGAGCAGAATAATGATGACCTACAAACTAATTGAATAAGACACCGCAGTTCATTTTGTATTGTGTAAATCTGTTTATTGTGATATAATAATGTTATTATCATAATAAAATAAATATACTGTCTGAAATACCCTCCTCGAAATAATGTGATTAATCTTTACAAGTCTCCTTTCAGTCTTCTTTATACGTAAATGTGTAATTAAAGCTGTTTCATTTTAACAGTTCTTTGGCTGATATTCCTCTTGAAGAATTTCGCCTGGCTCGATGCCGTAAAATATTTGACCTTCTTTGACGTAAGCCCAGGACATTCTTTTCGAGCTGAAGTGAACGCCAACGTCACCATCTTTTGATAAGGTTATCGCTCCCGCGGTATTCCTCAGCCGAGAAGTCATTTCTATAGGTACAAAAATACGGATTAAGTCGGACTCTCATATTCAGTTCAGAATCATAAATTAGGGAATGAACAAAAAAATTATCTGCATGGGAATTCCGCACAGGTTCTCATATTTTCTTTAGTACTCATATTTTCTCGTTTCCGATAACGTGTATCGCTACTAAGTTCAAACAAGGCTTTTAAGAGAACGAAAAGTTTTAACAACCTACCTTTTACTGCAATGGTAGTAGCCGTGTTTGCATCTGTACCACACTCCATGAGCTTTATAATACTGTGAGCCAAACAATACTTCAGAATAGACTCCCCATGACCTGCAATAGGATGCAACTTAATTATTAAATGTTCCTCTGAAATTCATTTATTTGGTTTACTAAATATATTTGACGTGCATACCTGTAGTGGAGACACCGCCAATAAGATCATCGGCGTAAGTTCCGCTACCAATTTGTGGCGTATCCCCGATCCTGCCAACTGCTTTTCCACTCATGCCACCTGTACTGGTGGCGGCTGCTACGTGACCTTGGGAGTCTATGGCTACAGCACCAACTGTCCCCACTCCACCCTTGAAATTTTATTGGGACATAGGCATTTATGAACGTTTTACGAGTGTATTCATTAGAATAACTTAATAACTGCGGTTACCTCATCTTTAGGTCCTATTTCGGTTCTCCCAAAATCTCCATGTTTCTTGAAGTTTTCCAAGGCTCTCTTTGCATTTTCACTTATCAATGATTCTGGTCGAATTGGTTTAAACCCCTGCAAATATAAAAATAATCTGTATCGAAAAGTGACGTTAATCAATCAGATACTCTGAACTTTTATTTACCTTTTCTAAAGCAAATATTTTAGCGCCCTCCCCTCCTAAAAGGGAATGTGGCGAATCTGTAAGAACTTTATGAGCAATGCTGATAGGGTGAAGAAACTCTTTGACCAGTGTAACTCCACCGACATTTAGGTCCTGCCCACGCATGATGCTTGCTTCCATTTCGACTTCTCCTCGCAGAGTTAAAACTGATCCATAACCTGAACAGTGTAATAGTAAATCATTAAAATGTCTCGATTCGTAGGTTACATTGAATTGAAATTCTAACTTATCGGATATCATATGAGTTCGACGTCAAAGAAATGGACTATGACTGTTTAATGACACAAAAAGAAGAGGATGAGTAGGCAATGGGCTGAGCACAGGATAGAATATGTGCATACATCCGATAAATAATCGGTAAAAAATATTACAATAAAACATTAGAAAAATAATACCAGCATTAAAGTTTTCATCTTTCTCCATAGACACAACAGCAGCTTCTACCGCATCCAAGGCGCTGCCTCCATTATTCAGGACCTCATATCCTGCAGTTACGGATGTCTTCATGCCGTCTAACTTGCCTTTTACCCGGCTTTGAGGAATATCCCCAGCTCCTCCGTGCACGATTATAATCGGTTTCATATTCGGAACTCGATATTTTTCTGACTTCATGCAACTTGTACTTAATGTGTGTGCTTGATAAACTCTGAATATAGTAGGACAGTGTAGTTACGCGACGTCGGCGACGTTATCTATTCGACGTTCGTTATCAATGTTAGTATTCTTTACCTTAGATGCTACTTCTATTGTAAGTAGGTAGGTATATACAAAGGTATGTAGTCTTGTACCATATTATTTTTGTATGTTTAAATACAGCTATAACAATATTGAACAAGATAGAGGGTAATAAAATTGATTTCTATCTGATAATTTTAGTATGACTACGATAACTAATTGTTATCAACAACCACTCATCTCAGTGTGGACATGATATTACACTACCTACTCTCCCTAAAATAAGCGATGTAAGCGGATGTTAGGTGGTGAAATGACCTTTATATCTTTCCTTCTGTTTTATCTGTGACTTTCTGAAGACGTGTTTATGCAGAATTAAAATAAAACATCCGATTTTTATATCGATGCTGTTCCAGTACAGGCAGCAACAGAATTTCCTAGGTTTTACACTACTTTTCCAGTTTCAAAAGAGATATTAATGAAAATTTGCTTAATGGTCTGTAAAACTGATCTATACTGGGTGGACTAAATTCGATTTTACTTTATTGATCATCAACAAAACTCTAAATGATCAGTTTGTTTTAGAGTTTGATCGCGAGCACTACGTTACTTCACGAATAAATGTATATTTAAGTTATTTACCCACATCAAACAAATTACTTTCAAATGAATACTTTTGAAAATGCCGCTTTTTGTAATCATGCCTCCGCGAATGATGATAAATATTCTTGTTTAATTCGCAGATTTTATGCCGGTTTGTCTAGACAGCTATTTACTTTCGTAAAGCAGCATAAAATATTGAATTATAAATTATAATATTGATTAAAACTAATTGTAAAAGTATTTATGTAGAAAAGCACAAACCTTGTTGTTGACTTCAGAGTTGTTTACCTTGAGTTTGAGTCATTGACAGCCTTTGACAGCACAGACCATAGACTAATTTATGTATATGGCACAGACTACGTAGTATTGACCGGTTGTTGACAAAATCAGACAAAGTAAACGAAAGGAATGAAACACAGAACAACACACTCATAACGGATAAACGGAGGCACGAAATGAATGGTCCGACCTGAGGTCCGACCGATGCAGAGAACCGAAATCACAGACTACTTTTTATCCGAAATCTTTCGGATCCTTTTTAGTACTTCAGTAAGTTTATCGAGAATATCCACAGCAAATGCATTCCGTACAACCTCCACTTAGCTGAAAGGACATAGTTCCCTGCTAGTTTTTTTATTTACGTACGTGAAAAAAAAAACATTTCAATTTCATTCAAGGAAATAAAAATGGTGGTTGAAAGTTTATGTGAAAATCGTATGAAATCATTTTAAAATTTATTTGATCCAGATGATTATTCCACAGTATTAAAAAATGTCCACTCCCGTGTCCAATCGTAAATACGGTGCCCAAAAAATACGTTTAACTAGTGAGTGCCCTGTTATCCAACCATTTCCGCTACTTGGTGTGAATATTTTGCTTCAACTATGTTTAAAATATTCTTTGTAATTAACTCGCCTATTTATTTTGTTTTTAGTTCTATGTGCAAGGAATTTGGTCAGGAGGGACCTTTTTCGTAAGTACTATTTCACTTTGAATGATTATTATGATTAATTCAAAATTGAGCCGAGTGTATCTTCAAGGTGAGATTCATACGACTTAAGTTGAATTTATACGAAAACAATAAGTCTGAAAGAACTGCGTCGCATTTTCAACCTATTCCAACTATGTTTGGACTCATAAATACGCGGCCCTTAGCACATTAATTATTGTTACTTAATTATTTTAGGATTGCCAGACCCCTTTGCAAAAATCTCTGTAGATGGCAGTGGACAGGTGTATTCTACTAATACTGTGAAAGCAACCCTCGATCCCAAGTGGAATACACACTACGATCTGTACCTAACCAAAGGAGACGGCATTACAATTAGGTAAGTTTGAATAGTTACTATACGTAATATAAATGTGTTGATGAGTCCTCAAGCAATTAAGAGCTTCATGTTGTCCTTAATTAGGTATGAAATGTTTACGTATTTAGTTTCATGCTCAGAATTGAATGACATACATTCCTTGATTAAGTATTATATTGGTTGGCAGAGTTGTTTATTTGTATGAAATAATAATATGTAATTATAATTCACAAAGTCTAACAATACAGTCTTATGACTAGATTATAATATTTGATTAAAATTGTTATTCTTAGTGTATGACTGTATCTGTGCAATGTTCAAATAGTATCTGTGTAGTAAGTTGACCTATATTCTGTTTCATTGCTTATCTCAAATGATTCTTATCAATGATATTTGACTTTGCACATCAGATCATACAAAAGTGAAAGTACTGAGAACCACTCAGTGAATCTCAATTTACGTGAATGCAGGAACTGATGACAAGTGTAGTTATTATTTTCATGCTAAAGTTGTACTTTCACCACTTCAGCATCATTAATGTAAAATTGAGGAAGTAAGCTGACCATAAGATAGTAAACGGTTATTATGCCTCACTAATTGACTATAATTAATTAAAGATGGTAAAAATGTGCTGCTTTAGGATAAAAACTTTACTGAAGATAAAAAATGTGTTGCATCACAAACAGAATCGTAGTAGTAGCAGAAAGAATGAAAGAAATGATTGACTTTTCTTATTTGCTATACCTAGATTTAGAGGTTTGTTTTAAAAACTTGCTTGCATGTTTGTTTGTTTGGATATTCAACAAGGATTAGAAGAACCCTCTCCAACACAGTTAAGTTAGGTTAACAAAATATTGTTAACTAGCTTCTACCTGCGACTTTGTCTGGGTTTACCGAGATAAAAAGTATCCTATGTGTTAATACAGATCTATCTATGTGTCAAATTAGTATCATTTATATTCATAGTATAAATTCATTCAGCCATTTTTGCAAGATTGTGTAACAAACATAATTACATACTTACTTAAACTTTCACATTTATAATATTAGTAGAATAATTTGTCTATGCTGGTCACCACTCAGACCAAAAGGATTTCAATATATTTCATCATATATGCCACACAAGCATCACAACATCTAGAATTTTGTATGTGGAATTGCTCAGGAAAAAACAATTTCCATTGAATCACTTTATATGAGAGTTTTTTTTTTTTTTTTACCACAACTGGGAAGTTCTTGGCCTGAATCTCACCTGATGGTAAGTGAGGATCAGACCGAAGGTGGAAGCGAGCATCACCCGGAATCCATTACCACAGAGGAACTGGCTATCTTACCTCTTACTGCCGGAACACAACAATGCTGGTAACATTGTAGTTATGGCGACAGACTTAGATAAGATGGTGGTAGCTAGCCCGGCGGACTTAAAACAAGCCCTATCACCAACCAAACCGAGCAGAAAATTTTGCCCCGTCTGGAATCGAACCCCGGCCCTCTGGGTCTGAGACAGGTGGTCTAACCACTAGACCACAGGGGCGGTTAAAATGTTATTATTTCAATATTTTAACTTTTGAATGTCATTTTAAAAATGATTAATAATATATTATTAATAAAGAACTACAGTCCTTTATTGATGCCAAGGCAACAGTTATGACCTGTGAAGAATGAGATCTAAGCATCTGTTGGCTATGGTTTTATTTGCAGTATAATAATCAATTATTTGATTTACAGTGTATGGAATCAACGCAAAGTCCACAAGAGACAAAATTCAGGATTCCTTGGTTGTATTCGAATTCAGCCGTCTACTGTACACAAATTGAAGGACACGGGATGTAAGTTCAAATTTTCTAAACAAATTAATGTGCGATCTTGAGTATTGTGTTCCATCCAAATATGGCCCAGAATGTGTAGTTCAATAGTGTGTCTCATATTCAGTTTGACAGTGTTGGTGTTACTCAGAAAACATTTTGTTTATCAAGCGGTTATTCATGTACAGAACAATAGAAATCGAATATTTTCTTCCAACGTAAGCAGAACTGATAAAAACTTTTTATTGCAAAGTAAATTAGTTTTGTCCACTTCACATAATTTTCAGTTTCCTGTAATACCGAAAGAGATTGTGAATCAAATTGCGGAATTCAATGTTACCAATGCCAATTCAATGTTGTCAATGACCTTTAAAAAACTTACAAGTTTTTTTAATTGAAGAAGATTTTTATTGAGATACTTTTTGGACTCTTACAATCTATTTTTTTTTTTATCGTGGCCTATAACAGTAATTTAAAATGTTCAAAAAGAGAAGGATTATTTTTGACGATTCCGCTAAAACTGATGATGTTTCACACAGACCAATGCCTGGAGCTATGCGAGGAGGGTTCAGGCGAGACATTTGGCGTTCGGGGGCAAGTGATTGTGTCACTAGTGTCCCGAGACGCGGCGCGCGGTGAACCTGCGACCGCGGCCGGCGAGGGCTCACCCCTGGCAGTGGTGGGCCCGGCCGGCGATGTGCGGACGCCCCGAGACCCACGAGACCCGCCGCCTGCACAAAATGGGACGAGGAATCCACTACCACAACACTGGGAAGAGAGATTCACATCTAGTGGAAGGTTAATATTGTTTTATAATGAGTTTGCGACCGGTGAAGGCTTGTTTCTTGATGTTATTGTGATGTACAAATGCTTAGGTTTAACGGGACCCATCACCACACACGAAGGGGTAGTTTACACGTGGGCAGGCCCACACGTTTTTTATTCATATTTTGTTTTGTGTCTCACTCAGACCTAGCATGTGATTTGACTGCTAAGACTGAATACATAAATGCAACATTCTTATAAAGTGTCCTTAGATATACGAGATCATCGTCTGCATATTTCTATAGCAATCGTAGCCCAGATGCTGAAATGAAGTAGGTAATAAAACTGAAGAAACACAAAATTCACCATTGTAGAGCTTACTACGTCAACCACGCGTCCCGCCGCACCCAGTGGGAGCGGCCGTCCGCCCCGGGCGCGTCCTCGCCGGGCGCGTCCCCGCCGAGCTCGTCCCCGCCGTCGTCGCCGCCGCCGGCCGCCTCCCCCTCCACCCCCGCCTCCCCGGCGTCGCCCTCGTCACCAGTATCACCATCTTCCGACACAGACGTCAATCATGCCACTTCCATATCTTTGAGGTTTGTATTCATTTTGTGTTTTCACTGTTAGAATGTTCACGTCAAGGGGGATCTACCAGGGTAGCCAGCGAAATTCAAATATTAAAGGTTAGACAGAGGCTTACCTAAAGTTCTCCCACATTTCGCCAGTTATGTTGTAAGTCCTATGTAATAGGGAGGGGGCGAGCCTATTGCCACCAGCCGGGCACAAATCCAGATGAATGATTGTAATTCTGCAAATATGTACATACTTGTTACGGCCGCGATTTATATTTTGATCAACATACAACCTAATACTGACCCTAATACTGGCAATTTTTTTTAAATTTGAATTTTGCAGGCTACCCTGGCGCTTTCGCCTTATGTTGTGTAGATGTTTGTGATGTTTCTGTTATTGTGGAAATTCACGTAAAAGAGCGTTGTAAGAGACAAGCAGTCGAGGCTTCGTCACGAACATATTCGCTTAAAGGATAGTGGACATAATGTCCCCACCATGAATAAAGACAAATTTTCAAGATAATTGAATAAGATTTTACCAATGTCAGTTGGTCACTTGGCAACTTAATCAAGAACCTATTTAGTTAACGCAACAATGTAATTTAAGTACGGTCCAAGGCCAGTCCTATTGTTATTTGCATTGATTCATGGTAAACAGAGTCTATTCCTTCTTCCTTCACTGATCAACTGGACAAAAAAGATTGAAGTTAACTTTGTTTCCAGCATCATTTGAAGTTTCAATTGCTTGACTGTTTTTTTTATTTTTTTTATAGCATTGAACACCTTTTTCTGTATCTTTTTTTTTTAAAGTTAGTGCTGATAACAAAGTTTCTATGTTTATATTATGTTACAAGTTTCCATTTATAATACAAATTAATAACAATTAGCTAGATGACACTATAGAATAGATGCATCAGTGCTTATGCAAGCTTGCGTGCCGGCTGAGGGGTGAAATGTGAGTCCTTTATGCTGAGATAAGAGACTTTTGGCCTCGCAGAGGTCGTTTTTTTTTATGTTGATGATTTTGTTACTTTTATATGCACCTTTTTACTGTTTGTATTTCCTCTGCGTGTCCCAAATAAAATATTTTTCTTTCTTTCTTTTGAATTTAGAATGTATTTTGTTTGTTGTAGACCAGAGCCGCAGCCGCAGACGGCGGTGCGGTCGCGCATCCCGACGGCGGCTACTCCGCCCGCGGGCGCGGCCGCCGGGACCCCGCCCGCGGCTAGCACGCCCTCCACGCCTATTGCTGCCACTGACCTACCGCCCGGCTACGGTAAGGAAGAAGTCATAAGATTACAGAAATAATCAAACACAAGTTGTGTCCCCGCGGATGTCAAATGTGAGAACCGCGGTGTATGCGTGTGCGACAAAATGTTGCGCAAAAGTTTTGTTCGTGGTGTCTGCTCAATGGTTTATATACAAACAAACCAGTGTTTATTGTGATATAGCATTAAAAACATCTATAATGTAACATAATAATTATGTATAGTACGCTTGTCTTTGTTAGCCATTCGATACGAGCGCAAAGCGTGAAAAACAAAGACCATTTTTTTCTAATCTCTATGAAACATTTTCAAGCCTTTTTCGCTTCATGCCACGAAATGACGATTGCTGGCTTAAACTTTCACAACACATGAGGTTGTTTCTGCCTATCTTGTTAGTAGTATGTAGTAGTTAGTATTATCCTTTTACAAAAGACTAGCTGCTGCCCGCGGGTTCGACCGGGTGATCATTATTTTTGTAAAATAAAAGTTGCTTATGTTACTCCTTATAACATCAGCTATCTGCCAGTGAAATCCCGTAAAAATCGGCCCAGCCGTTTCGGAGATTAGCCGGAACAAAGAGACTGACAGAAAAAAAAAAGTTTTTTTGCCATAATTTACCGTGTATACTTTCTTAAGCATTTAGTAAAAAGCTGTTATTTAGACAGTATAAACAAACAGACATTTCTTTATTTGTATAGACATGTGTAAGATAATGGGGAGACCTTTATCTAGCAGTAGGACAGAAGAGAATTAAAAAAAGAACCTATGACTTTGCTTTGTCAAAAGCCCGAGCATTATCGCATGCTATACATGATTTCATGAAGGACGTATTATGTAGTAAAGCAATCATTATAATATTAATTTGTATTCAATACATACCACGACCACCTAACAATCTTATAGTATAACGACACATTGTTACCGCCTCATTAGTCTAGTTGTCGCAAGTGCGGCTGTCAGCTACGAGGCCTCGAGTTTGGTTCCCAGGTCAGTACAATTGATTTTTTTTTACATTCCAGAGATGCGCACCACGGCCCAAGGTCAGGTATACTTCTACAACTCGGGCACGGGCGCCTCCACGTGGCACGACCCGCGCGTGCCGCCGCACCTGCGCCACTGCGCCGCCGCGGCCGGGCCGCTGCCGCCGGGCTGGGAGATGAGGCACGCGCCTTCCGGACGACCATATTTCGTGGACCATAATAATAGGACCACGCAGTTCACTGACCCCAGACTGGCGTTGTCGGCTAGACTTGTGAGTGTTCTTGAATTCCTTTTGTTTTAAAACACACTGTGCCGTCGTTGCGCCCGGATGAGACACTTGCCCTCAGGACGACCTTTGTTAAACATAATAATATAACCACGCAGTTCACTGACCCCAATGGGACTTAGACTTGTTCTTTACTTTGACTCGTGTTGTCGTTCATGATAACTGTTACTAAACTGCCTAAGATCTAACATCACAATCGCATTTCCAGCCTCAAACCGACCCGACAGTACCAACATCACAGCCAGCAGTAGCAGCGCCCGCGCCGGTCGCAGAGCCGCTCGACTCGGACGCACTGCCCAAATACAAGCGAGACTTGGCGGCCAAGGCAAGGGTGCTGAGGGCTGAGCTGCAAGCACTGCAGCCTCAGACTGGACATTGTAGGATAGAGGTGGGTGGAACTATATCGAAGAAGTAAAAGTAAAAAAAAAAAGTTTATTCTGCAGAAATTAACATACATTCCAAATTTATACACAGTAATAAACCGAAATCTTAGTATTCGAAAGAAAAAAAATGTAATTTAAAAGTTCAAAGTTATAAAATACTTTAATGTTTCCAATTTTCTAACTGCAGAATGATTTTATACTTAAACAAGCTGATCTCTGACAGGTGCTTGTCATATTGTGACTTTTTTTATTGGCTGGCAAACATACCGATGTTAGTTGTAACCGCCGCCTATGGACATCTGCAATACCATTGGCATCGCTGAACAAAACTGAAATGTCTCCTGTGCCTGTAATTACACCGATAGGCGCCGGTCGCCACCTTTCAAAACATGGTTTAAATATTTACCATTCTCATCTTAACTTTCCAAAACTTCAGATTCTCTTACTTACCCAGTCACAACCACCACCTAATGAAAACAAATAAAATTTGGCAGGTATCCCGTAACGAGATACTAGAGGAATCGTACCGGCTCGTAATGAAGTTACGAGGAAAGGAGCTGCGAAAACGTTTGCTGGTGAAGTTTCGCGGCGAGGAGGGGTTGGACTACGGTGGTGTGGCGCGCGAGTGGCTTCATCTGTTGGGGAGGGAACTGTTTAACCCACACTACGGACTGTTCCAGTACGCGAACGCAGGCGACGACCGATACTCGCTGCAGATTAATGCTGATTCTGGGGTAAGGACTGTCAAAGTGCAGATCATCATTTCAGCCGAAAGACGTAGTCCACTGCAGGACAAAGGCCTCCCCCAAGCATCGCCACTTCGACCGGTTCTGTGCTTCTCGCATTCAGGTGATTCCTGTGGCCTTCACCAGTTTATCGGTCCACCTTGTGGGAGGCCTTCCAACACTACGTCTTCCGGTATGCGTAAATTGTAGATCCTTATTATAATATCTGAACTACTAAGAAAAGAACTAACTAATTAACTAAGTTATAAAAAACTGCTTTTTTAAACTTACAAATTCAAAACATGGTGCTTTATTTTTTTTTTTCTTTTATTAACATTATAAAATCTTGCTCCCTCATATATGACAGTCCTTCTACCGTAGTTTGTTCTCGGCGCTCTTAGAATTAATGGTTAGCCAGCCTAGTCATGCGCTTTTGAAATTGAATTATTTTTGTAAATTTTATACAGCAGACATCTTCCAGTCATTACCACCAAGATAATTACCATTATCTGCGTACTAAAAATCATGCAAAAAAATATTTATTTACTTTCACACCTTGGGAGCGTCACAGCCCAACTAGCTGATTTCATAATATTTTATCTGCACAGGTGAACCCAGAACATCTTTCATACTTCCACTTCGCTGGCCGCATTCTCGGCGTGGCGTTGTTCCACGGTCACCAGCTCGACGCGGCGTTCACGGCGCCGTTCTACAAACAGTTGCTCGGCAGACCGATTACACTCCGCGATATTCGTGACGTAGACCCTGAACTACATCGCTCGCTGTCCTGGATGCTGTTAGTACACTGAACATTAAATAACATGGCAATATTTTTAAATAGATTTACAAATATATTGATTTTACGCCAGAAATTATTTTGTTTTACCATAAAACACTATGAAACTTGACATTAGTGTAGTTTTCTATCAGTGAAAATAATTTTGTAATCAGCTATCTAATTGCGTAAAACGATTCCGACTAATCTGTTTCATTTTGACAGTTCAACAACATTCATTGCGTTATTTACGTTGATGAGCAGTTTATTTTTCGAACTTATGAAGCAATGGATTAGCAATCTGTTTCAAACCTATCCAGATTGTGATAGATCGTGTATTACGCAATTAGGGTGCAGTTGTTCCAGATATTACGTTTTAGAAACATACGAAAAAAAAACTACCTCATTATGATATTATTATAATTAAGATTTATATACTAATATATTATTATTTCGTTATCATTCTAGGGAAAACAGCATTGCTGGCGTGATAGACACTACTTTCTCCGTGGAATGCTCCTCATTCGGCGCAGTCCGCAGCGTGGAGCTGCGGCCGGGCGGCACCAACGAGGCCGTGACGGACGCCAACAAGCGCGACTACGTGCGGCTGTACGTCGCGCATCGCTTCACGCGCGGCGCCGAGCGGCAGTGGCTGGCGCTGCAGCGCGGCCTGGCCGACCTCGTGCCGCCGCAGCTGCTGCGCGCGCTGCAGCCGCGCGACCTGCAGCCGCTGCTGGCCGGCCGCGCCGACCTGGACCCGGCCGACTGGCGCCGCCACACGCGCCTCAAGCACGTCGCGCCCGACGCGCCCATCGTCGGCTGGTTCTGGGAGATCGTGGAACACTTCGATGCGGACATGCGAGCTAGATTGTTACAATTCGTCACCGGATCCCGGCGCGTTCCTCTGGCGGGCTTCCGTGCCCTGCAGGGCTCGACCGGCGCGGCGGCTCCGCGGCTCTTCACGCTGCACCTCGTAGCGGACGCGTCTCCCGACTCACTCCCGAAAGCCCACACTTGTTTCAATCGTCTCGACTTACCTCCTTACCCGAATAAGGAGAAACTCCACGATAAACTCAAACAGGCGGTGCTCGAAACGGCTGGCTTTGCCGTCGAATGATACCGATATTATTACTACGTGAGTTTGGCTTACTTTATGATAAAAACAAGGATATTTAAGAATTTAATTCAAAATGTGTTCATTTTAAAATCTGTCGCCTTTCAGAGTTTTATGTATTTCGAAGGATTGTGATTGTACGGTGTAAATATTGCTGCAAATTGTGAGTACTAAAGAAACTAGTCTGGATTGTATTGAAATAAAGACAGTTATAATGAGACTGACGAATTTCTGGATGAGATGTCATGACAAAATTGATTTCCCAAGGAGCTACATTGAAGACAATTGAATGCTTTTGCAAACGAAATCATTATGATATGAAACCAGGCCATAGATAGAACTCATTTATTTTAAAGCACTAACATACTTAGTTAAGGCCATCTTCTTTTTCTTCTGCTGCTAAATAAGTTTGTATTTACATACAAAACAAACTATTACAAGAACGAGTGGATCTTTGAAGAGGTGTTGGTTGCACGTAAGAGGAATTTATGCACATTTAATCGCTTTATGGCTAGCTATAATAACGCTCAAATCTATGTTGTTTATTTACTTTTCTTAATTTAGTCTTAACTCCATCAGAATGAGAATGTATGATCTATTTATTTACACCAATATTTCCAGTGAAGCAAACATTTATTGGGCTTCCGTATTTTTTCAAGTTAAATAATTTAAATAAAGCAATAGCAATGTTACAGCAGTAGTTTTCGTATCTAAGTCGAATTATAAATATAACGGCATAATAACATAAGTTCTATTTTGCATGTACAAAATAGATGATAATGAATTAGGTATTTGAAATATTTTTGTAGAATATATTTGTATATAATTTTAATAAATCAGTACAAATGAAAAAGTATGCTGACATTATACATGTGTACTTTAGCATTGTAATTCCTTTGATTTTACGAAATTATGTAAAGGCGAATGCTCATGCTTTGGTGCCTTATTATGTTATTATATTATATAAACATAAGTAATGTATTTTCGATGTCAAAACTTAAGTAAATGATTTTATTATTTATGACTGAATATTCCTTTTTATTTGACTTCAAACATGTAACTTCCGATTTATAGGAAATGTGTATGATAATAATCTTGTATTTTAAGGATAACAACTCGAAAACAACATTAATCAAGTTTGTATTATCTTTGTTTTGGCAAACATTTACTTTTGTTTATAATTTCGATCAAATATGATATTCCGAGTGGGAGTCACGTCTCTTCTATTGACGTTTTTTTGCTGAAAATAGACACAATCAATTCCATAATGATAATATTTTAAAATATTGAGTATGCAGTTACTAATCTGGATAACTGTAACATGTGACTGTTGCTTGATATGCCTAGAATTATATTAGTGTTTATAAGGAGGATCAGTGCCTTTACCTGTTAAAATAAATGACTCTAATTATAAAGCAGCGACTGTCTAGTGATATAAAACTATTTATTAGTGATTATGAATATTTAAAATTATAACTATTACATTATTTTTGCAAAATATTCCGATTTTCATTTCTTGTAGCTATAGAGAAATATTAAAACACACCTTATTTAAAGCCTATTTAATTTTAATCGTGAACATCGAACTACTTCACAGAGTACTTTTTTTTTAAAATAGGTTTTGTCTTCTAAGGGCAGATTCGACCTAACAGGAATAAATTTTATCCGCGGAATACGATTTACTTCTGAAAGTTTTCGTATGGAGAAACTGTCATAAATTCAAAACTTATTAGGAAGAGAAGGCTTGTTAAAAAAATATTGATGTCTATGCTCATGGGTGCTCCGCACCCAGTATATGTATTGTACCTCTCGTGCGTGCTGGAGCCCTCGAGCACCCACGGAGTCGGCGCCCTTATCTGTACTCCACAACAAACATCTTGGCACTCTGTTGTCCGCTTATTTTGAATTTTCATTTTAGCCGCCGGCCGTAGGTCAGAGAATGAATGAATGATTGAATGAAACTAAGCAGGTCACAGAATATAAATATTTTTACGCTGTTGTAAGATTATGTAAGATAGATGAGAATAAAAGTGTAAAAATCCTGAAATAACTGCATTTATTTTCCAATGCATCATACAAAATCTTTATTCAAAATAATTTAAATCATGTTAATTAATGTGAAAGCAGTTTACTAATAATTCATTATTATTGCGCTAAGAAGCTTGATGTGTCGACCTCGGAATTTGAATGACAATAATTATCGACTTTCCACTGCGAGCCGCGCGCGGCCCGTTGAACAAGTACAACACTAATCCACATAAATAAATCGTTGCTCACGCATGCACCACCACCACGCTATTGTAGTCTGTTGTGTTTACTTGCTTGCTCTGCGTGTAATCCTGTGAAGTGCTTCTATAGTTATTATAATAACGAAGTCTTTGTTTGGATTGTGACTCGATTTCTTTCAAAATGCCTACGAGTGCGGTGTATCAGCCTACCACAGTGACCTATGAACAACAACCCACGGATCAGCGTTGGAACTGTCCTATGAGCTACTTCTCTCGGCGTATGGCTTCTAGCTGGAACCGGGCAGTATGCATGCGTGTTGGATTATGTTTGGCGGGCAGCACGTTGTTTATTATCGGTAAGAAAAAACATTTGCGGTACAATGATTTTAAGAATAATTGTTTTGTTTTAGGCTTGATGATGAAACGCAATCTGAATCATAATATTGCATAAAACTGCATCACCTGAAGCTTGTTTTCGTTCGTAATATAGTAATATATTGTGTGAGACAGTGTTTTGTTTTCATTAGCAAACGAACTTCATGGGTACCTACTTGATCACTCATTGTTGTAGTGTTTTAATTTCCAAGAACTGTTCTTTCTATATGAGTTGCGAACATACCGTTGCTGAGAATGAAATGAAATGCTTCATTCCATATTTTTTATGAAAATTTCCATGAATTACTAAAACCTAAATTTTCAAAAATATATCTAATGGGAATCCAATTGATTGATTCTTATTTAAAACAATGGTAAATTAAATGACAGGCCAGATATATTTTTAGAATCTTATGAAAAAAAGTTTCATTGCTTGTATAAACAACAATATTTTCAGGTGTAAATTGCCTTTTTGTTCTAAGTTCATTTGTTTTCATTGATGAGCTGATCTCCATTAATTCTATTAGCAACAATATCAAGTAGTACCTATTCAATTAAAAAAATCCATTTGGTACATTAGAACAATAAATTATAATTATCACTTCTTGTCTAAAATTTTATTGCTTTCAGGAAGAACAATGATGTATTTTGATGTTATTCTAATGTATTTATCCTTATCTCTTACTGCCATGGTTATCATGAATCAGAAAGCTTTTATTGTGTTCCTGTATTAGTAATGTTCCCGTTTGTTTATGTCATATCAGGACCCTTTGGCAAATAAGTACAACCTTAAGAACAGATAACATTATGTACATAATTATCTATATCTATTATACATAACTAACAACATAACTTCGCTATCAGAGACTAAACTCTCAGGTTTAATTAAAAAAATGCTGCTGATAATACATTGACTGTTGTAACTGTGAAGAATTGTTAATTTTTTCATCACCATCAATAAAGATTGATCTTCCAATGTGTTGCAAACCATGCTAGAGGCAATTAACATAGTGACTCAACCTCGGTCTGTATCTTCTTCCCTAAAGTTCAGTTTTTCTGTGTTTAAAGCTTTCATTTTTATCAAGGACATGACTCATGTCCTTTGAATTATTGATACCTACACTAGTTTATATTATAAAATCTATTTTCTCTAACATGAAATTCATTAAATTTTAGAAGGTATTTAGTTAGTATTAGATATCTAATAGCCATGTTTTGGATGTACTCAAGCACCTACGTACTAAGTACCTACTATTACCAAGAAACTTTTTTTTTTGTTTTATCAATTCATTTAGAATAATTCTTTGTACTGAATTATTAATTAGATAGACCTTGACAAGGCATGAATCAATCTGGGACATGCATAAGGTATTCTGTTGTTGCAATCATCAGTTGCTACCATTCATTCAGTCAGACCTTTAGCCATACCACCTACCTAATTATACCTTTTTTGTCATTCATAGCACATTACTATGTAAAAGAGCAGTAACGTCGTCACCAAACACTTCAAGTGGAAATCATCCTCTGCTTGAAATAGGTTTCCATACAAATAATTACGATTTACGATGGATGGACTGTGTGAAAAATGATATGGCTAGAAAGGGGGTGACTACCGAGATAATGACTAAGGGACTACTCACACTTATTCAGCGTTTGCCCATAGAAAACTACGATTTTGTATGAGACGCGTACGCGTCCTTTCAGCTGCCGATAGCTGAAAGGACGCGGACGCGTTTCGCGCATTATTCCCTAATAGAGAAGTATGGAAGAAAAAGACATGTTGCGCTGACCCCAAATAAATTGGGATAAGGGCAGGAGAATGATAATTTATTACGAATTTACGACGATCGTTTCTTGGATCGCCCGCGCCATTCCCAGCAACGGCGGCACATCATAATTTTCTGAAATGAACGATGGCCTTCTCATTCTCACTTGTAGTAAATTATTACCGTTCATAATCAAATCTACTTCCGCTAGTACCTACCTACCTACCTGCTTAGTTATTTATTCGAGAGTCGAGTCGTAACTATTCCTTATGTACTCACGTACACAATTATTATGTATTGTCACGACCACTATTACTACAACAGCTTTTATTTCCTCCCTACTATTATGATTTATGCTTGACGGACAATTTCCGTATAATATAACAGTACCTCTTAAAAGGCGCAAAGAAGCCATAGGTGAACCGTATACGTACAGTACACTATTCACATTATTATTATGCTTGGGTCGCACCTTGATCTGACGGATTCTGACATGTTACTCGTACAATTAACGGCTAGGTTATAATAATAATGGTATGGCGTGAACCGCCCATGTGTTCCTTTTTAGCACTTCTCGCTTCGTTTACGTTTGGTGTCAGTCGACCTGTCCCGGTGTGTGTAAAACGGGCAACAGCATCCACCTGTAGCCTGATTACGTCATTCTGCCAAAACTGGTTTCCGCAAAAACCGCGATAACCAGGCAGTCGCCCCGCGCTATGCCTTGGCTCACCAAATCATAAGTTGTGAGTGTTGTGACCTTCATCATCTTGAGCCTGGGCTTGATATTATAACACTTTCTGAAATACTTAGTAGTTCGTGTTTTGTGTCGGGAAAAGTTCCTGGAAGAACGTGAACGAACGAAGGCCTCCCGCCTTTGCCCAAAAGCGGGACAGTATGAGCTAGAGAATAAAAAAACATTGTAAACTCCCAAAGCAAGGTACCCACGCACATGCCATCCCTAAACTTTTTGTCATTATATTATGCGCATGGAATTTATTGGGAGCAGTCGAGAATACTTCCAGGCATTCCCAGAACTTGTCGTGATAAACAGGCCTCGACCAGGACAAGTCCAGATAAACTGGCAACAGAAACCTGTTAGGGAACCAAGTTAATAGTGGCTCTACACAGCCTTACACAGGGATCATTAAAGTTTTGTGAATCAGTCTTACTTTACATGAGTTTGTGCCTGATGTACCTAATTCATTTACACAAAAACTTTTTTATCATCGATTAATAAACGTTAGACTACTTAATAATGATGAAAAAAATAATTAAGCAATCCTATTTTAATTACATTTAAATTGAGCTAATATATATTTAATTAAAATGACAATAATATCTGTAGTTACTTTAGAAATGATCTAGCTAGTTAGCAACTAACTAGCGAGCACTGAGAGCTGTTCGCAGTTTACAATATGATTTGACTTCGTGTGAGGGAAGGTTTTTACCATTCTGATAGCGTACGCACGGTAGCACGAGTAGCATTGATAAGCTGAGTCGATTGCGTATCGTATACAATGAGCAGTGGTAGTCGTAAAAGGTATCGGGTGTCCGGTGTGCGCGGCGCTTGCGGCGGTCGTCAGTGACGGTGACTCATCCGGTGGCTGCGTGCGCCGTGTGATCTGATCACGACGAACCATAGAAAGCGAAAATGTAGACAGCACTTTTAATTATTTATTTCGTCTATACTCTTTCCTAGCAATGACATTATCTTTGATTGCATTTGGTATGACTACGCTGTCGAGTAGATTCATGAACATGTCTTCGCGCTGAGCTAGGGCTCGCCTAGGAAAACTTAAATAGCACTTCATAATTTTCAATAGTAAATTCTATGACATCCATCCTTATCTAAAATACTCCTATGGTTATTTACGGGAACACCCATTCCTCAAATTCTACAAGTAAAAATAACAGGTCTAGTAGAATCCGAAGACTGTGTTGTTCAATGGAACAGGCATTGCGAACGAAGGTCGACAAACTCCACCGAGGCTCGACTGCCATGACGTTTCCGTAATAGGTGCTTTACTCACTTCCACTTTAGTCCTTGGACACGCCACACACATGCCAGCTATGTATCAATGTATGGCAAAGAGAGCGTAGTTTGAGTTACATATGAATTTATATAAAAAATAATAAAAATCATAGTTTATATCAAAATCCATCGTAGTTTTTTGACTTGAGTCATCAGCTCATTTATAAATAATGCTACACTCACGTTTGGCTATTTTATGAACTATCAAAATTCCTTTCCACCATTATAATAATATATTGTGTTGTGGGGCGTATAAAGTTGAGATTGCGTAAAGTAATTCAACAAAAAAGGTTTTATAGTGAGTAGTGACGAATCGAGAAAGGTTCAACCACGGTTCAAACAACGAGTGCAACACAGCGTTCGTAACTTAAACGTGGAACGATGGAAAGTCATTACATTCCTCGCCCGTGGGCGAAATACGAGCCCCGCTGTCGTAATATTATGTCGACATTAAAGATCTTCTAACAATAAAACTTTTTAATAGCCACGTTTTAAGCTTCAACTTTAATAGGTAATGTAAATAGGCTAGGAAATGTTTTAGAACCCAGAAATCACAATAGGTATCGTTTGATAGGTTCATAGTTTCTTGTTTTAGTCATCTTGTCGACAGTGGTATCAATACCTAAGAAACTTACCATAGAACTCACAAAGAAATAACAGTAGAGTGGAGCCCTCTCGAAGCCGTTTTGAATGCGTATTAGATAGGAATCTTTTTTGAGGATTGAGCATGACTGTGATGAACCATTGGCGACAAAAACTGGATTGTGTCAGTGGGTACACAATGCAAATGGAATATGAAATTGTTTCTAAGTAGTTATAGCTTACCGCGCGGGTGTTTATTGTTCTAGTTCCATAGCGGGTGAAAGCCGCCGAGTTCTAATGAATCACTAATGTGTTAGCTGCCCACTGCCTTAACCTACTCCTTCCGCTGCTGTGGCCCATTTTCGCAACACTCCGGGCGTAGTAGAACGTCGATCGAAACCGGTTGTCTGCTGAACGCTTCGATTCGTTTCGGACTATTGCCTATTGAATAAGTGCATGGTTACGTTATGGCTTAGTTTCTTGTTTTTGCATCTTCAAATACTTAAGTTACGTACTTTATTTAGAAGTCGGCGTTGATGACTTGATGTTAAGCAATAAGAACCTTCGATTCCCTTCTTTATAATTCCTATAACATAGAGTCCATTCGTAACCGTCCACCTGTTTAGTTTCGTAGGACGTCGCCCACACAGTTTATTAACAAATGTAACTTAGAATAAATGCTAAATAGACAACACTGGCCAGTACAACGTTTACTTAATTATTGGAAGTTTTCGCATCTACATCTACATTATGCATCATTTAATCTATATTTCTACCTTGGGTAACGATTACTAATTTAATTTTAAATATATAATATGATACCATCTCGCGTGTTTAAAACGTCATCATGCACCTTTGGTCAAGTTAGCACATAGCGTAACAAGGTTACGAGTTTATGAGCTTATACCTAGTAAAAATGTCATAATCATAATTCAACATATACATTTTATTGTTTATTCCACAAAATCCTTTGAGGACCTGGTGGCTAAGTAAATAACAGCCGCACGGGTCGATCCATCAGGTTAAGCTACGCTTGCTGGGGTTGGTCAGTGGATGAGTGACCATCTTTACATATCGATACTCCTCCGTGCCTCGGAAAACACGTTAAGGCCCGGCACCCATTTTCGGTACGGTATGGAAAGGTATTTTTAGGCGACGAATAAAAATATAACTTTACATTAAATTCGTAGATCTTTTATAGTCGTTACGGGTCGTCAGAAGCCCGAAAGTCTGACAACCAGTCTTACCAAGGGGTATCGTATTACCCAGTTACTGGGCTGTGGAGGTCAGATAGGCAGTCGATCCATGCAAAATACTGGTATTCAGCTGCATCCATTCTTTTCATTTCATCTCTTTCATACATTTAAAAAAAACATCTCTCACTGCAAAACACAACGGATTTGATTATACTATCAACATCAGATTTAAAACCAAATATCGACAAATTACAATCAGGAAAACCACTTCACTGCACACATTAAATAAATGGAATTAGATTTTTTAGAGGCCCGGCGCCGCCGCCACAATTTAGTATATTTTGCTCACCTGGAAAATCTATTGGCTGGCCAATAGATTTTCTTCCTTGCTCTAGAACCTACAAATAACCTCACATTCCTTCTAGCGAGGCGGCACGTTTCTAAACCTAACCCAAAACCTTAAGTTAAACTTTCAATTAGTTACTCAGCTCTGCATTCAGAGATTACTAATGCAGTTGACTCAGACCCACACGAATACATTATCACTTTATCATAAGTGGTATTTAACGATATTTAATTTTATGAAAACGAGTAATTTACGGAAACACTACAAGTTTATTTTGTACTATATTTGATTATTCATTCTCCCTCAATTCGTTTTTGTCCATTGGTCCAAGCAACCTTTGGTCCAGGTACAAGGTAGGTAACATTTTGCAGTAAAAGCAAATGTCATTGACCCATAAGTGTGCCGAAGTATAAACAAAGAAATCCTTCGAGACGCTAAATAAATACCAAAACACTGTATTTTCTCTCGCGCTAGAATTTTTGAAATTGCCTGGAAAGGAGCAAAAGAATCTGCATTTGATATACCGCTATGAACCGATGACGATGTGCCCGTTTAACTTAATGATTCTAATTAGCATAATTACAGGAACTGCATTATTAACAAAGGAAATGAAAGCTAATTCATTTGGTCCATTTCCCTAGATAAATTACCTTTGTTGGGCATTCGTTTTTGCTATGTATTTGTTTTTGGGGATGGTGTTTCTCTACGCTTTATACTCCACCATAAATCATGCCATCCTTTACATAACGGCTCGTGCACACCGCCCCTTGTCACGCCCGCGATATCGCGCCAGTCTGCACGAGCCTTAAGTGGCTATACTGCGGAGACACAGGGAGTCTACTCCTTGAGCACGAAATCCGTAATTACGGCCGTTTCTTACTCCGTATCACTTAAGGACAGTAATTAGTTCAGGGCCCGAACTAAGAATAAATGACAACACGATTTGATAGTTGCCTCTACTCCCGATTTATGTACTTGACCGTTCGAAAAATTTAATTTGAAACTTGTTTTGACGGATCAACTACTTTCGGACGGGCCTTTATCTTCGTTGACGGACATAGAGAGTAGACTATCGTCTGAACCGGGGAGAGCGGTTTTTAATTTTTATTCAATAGAAAACTTAATCGATTCTGCTAATTATATTTGCCTTGACTTGTCACAATCTAATGATCAGTTAATATAGTCAAATTCAGTTGACCTAGTGTGAGGATATAATGATGTATTATTTACTTATTAAACTTAGTGACTACTTTTTGTGTGCATTACTGGCTTACTGCTTATATTTGCATCCATCCCTATCGTACAAACATTATATATTTAGCCCTTCCTTCTTCCACACACGTCGGTCCCTTACATATCATATATTTTTATTTGAGTCGTTTCGTGCTTTATCGTTTTCCGTTTGGAGGGAAATTGGGGAAATCCAAAAAATGCTTGACTCATTGTGAAGACAATTCAGTGTAGGCTTGTACGTTGTATGCTGTGTAAAGGAGCTTATTTTGTGAAGTTAGAATGCGGTTTAAAGGAAAGTTCTATAATATAGGTGCATTGTTAGCAGGGTGGGCAGATTAACGTAGGCTATTGGTTTTTAATTTGGAAGCGAAAATGCTACAAACGGGCAGACTTTTCATTATAGTAAGGATTTTCATTTAAGTACCAAAACGGTCAAACTAGTCTCTCGTCAGGTCTATGATTAACTCGATACAAGTAAATGGTCCACGTCCGGCAAACAGCAAGTTGTCAAGGTGAATCGGTTCTTTATGCGATGCTTTAATATCATTATACTTTTAACATAGTTGAATTATACTAAATTTACTGGCGTTATGTTTAAAACATTATCGTTTGAGTGGCGTAACTAAGCCACCTGTTTATAAAGGAGTATACCTACAATCTTTTATGGCCTCGTGGGCAACTACATAGCAAGAAGTAAGATAGATGTACACCAGCTAATATAAATATGTATATTATGATTATTTTATCTTTTTTTTTATCAACTCCAAATTTTACCAATATCTTTTTGCAATAATTCATTAATATGAATTATCGAGGAAGCAACATACTGAATTTCCTAATTGAATTCCCATATCGTCCAGAAGTTGTTGAATTTCCTTCGTTTTCTTAACTACCCATTTCAGATAGATTAAAAATATTGCAGATGCAGGCTCGTTGTCTGCTAGACTGTACATTATTGCAAAGCCTGGTACTATACCTACTATGGGTCTCATGTTTCTCGTTTTGCGCAAGTCCCAGATGCGGTTCAGCCGCGAGATGCGGTCGTATCATTCATACGTTGATATTCCTATCTGTGTCAGTTTCGTCTATCGATTCGTAGACATGCGTGTTATGAATATGAGTTGAGCTTGTTGCCATTTAAATCTGTGAACGTAAGTTTCAGTGATCATTATTTGCAGAACTGTATTATCAGATCAGCATCAGATTCACAGCTTTTACCTTCCGTGATATTATAAAGGATGTTTTATTTTAAATATAATTTGAATTGAAATAATATTTATTATATTCCTACGTCGTTTTATAAACACGTATAATATACTTAAGTAATCCTATTTCTAACTACTGAAGGTATCATAAGTAACAAGACTAATATAATACCCAGAATATAATACATTTCGAAGGAAAAATCCAACTACATACTAAGGGTTGACCTCATCATTCTGTCTTAGCTTCTCAGGTAATGATGTGATTGCAATCAGCAGAGTAGGTATGCAGTGAGTCATACGATGTACAACTAGAGATATCACAAGTACATTGACCTAACGATTTGATCGATACTCGTAATATCAGAAAACTGGTTACAAAAGTGTAGTGCAGGATACATTGCTCGCGTCAACTTCTGTCGCAAATAACTGGCAAACAGATGGAGCGGTCATAACATGAGATGCGATGAATGCCTATTTGAACATTTCAGTCATTTGGATTTATTCTGAATGTAATTCGTACTCCTGGACGCCTGTAATTAAATGTAGCCCATTCTATAACGATGCCATTATTATTATTTGGTTGTACAAGAGTTCAAAATTTAAATGCTAATGGAACTATTTTACAGTCAAGCACATCAGTCGTAACTATTTGACATTGGTAGCGCTTTTATGTTCTGCCGGGGTTGCGGGAAAGTCCGAAAGGGATGCCGTGGCCCCTGGCAACACAGGCAACTGAAGGAACACGGGTGGGTTTTAGTCAGTAAGAGTGACACGCCCTCCCGCCCAGAGCGGAAGAAGTTATTTGATGATTTCCCACCCAAGTGAATTATCAAATCTTCCTACAACGTAATAGGCAATACTAATTTACCATCTTCTGATAATAATGTACTTACTGTTATTTAATAATAAATTACTTATTAATAAAAATCCAGTTTTGCCTTTTGCCCCAACATCAGTTTTTGTGTGTCAAGATTTTGGCAACGATTGTTTGAAACTTTTGTTTTTCCCAGAAAGTTTGAAATCGCGACCTCTAGTCACGCAAGTCTAATATAAAATTACGAGGCTCTATTTTCTACTACCTAAAGTACAAATAAATTAAAACGTACATATACGACGAAGTAAACACCGATTTTAAAATTAATGAGCTTCTATTGATTTAACATAGTGCCAAGATCGTAGTTTTATTTGGTTCAAACAATTATGTAATATATTTCGTGTTAATAAACTAAATTCTTCCAATAATGACGTATCGTATACACACTCGTCAAATATAATTGCGGTTATGTTTGTGGTTTGTCTGTAGCTAATTATAAATTACCTACCTATTGAGCATGAAATGTCACTGTAGGTAATATATATTTAACGTTTAAAATTCCAGGCTCATGTATATTAATACCATTACCACGTGGCCCAGACTCCAGAAGAGGATAAAAAAACACGAGTTTATATGTTTATAGGTATTATAAATTATAATTCCTGTCATTATATTTATCTCATAAAAAAATCATAATATTTTGTTATCAGGTACGGTGTTATAGGTAAGTAGCATAATGACAATACCTCTCATTATATTTATCTCAATAAAAAATAATAATATTTGTTATCAGGTACGGTGCTGATTATCGTGGGAGGCGTGAAATTCTCCAATGCAGCTGAACCGGACCCCCACAGTTTCGAAAATGGCGTCGGCGAACTGGTTGCAGGCAGCGTCTTAATATGCTTAGGAATGGTAGCCGGCCGTAAGTATATTACTATGATCCTTTATTTAGTACCGTCTTATTCTAAGCACGGTGTTTCGCGTAGATAAGTTTTAATCGTTAGTTGCCTAAACTAATGGGGCTTATGAACTGTCTAAGCGCTAAGCCTGAAACTTCCTGTTTGTGATTCAAAATAACGGCTATTCTTCATAGCCGTTATTTTAATAAAAGAAAATCTTCAAATTATCTATTTCTTGCCTATATTATGAAATGCTTTTCAAACTTTGAGCAGCAGGTATTATATTTATTATTAGCATTTATATCGACGCCTTAGTAATTACAAATGTATTTCAATGAATTTCTTTTGTGGCGAGATATTTTGTCTTGGTCATTACGTATCAGTGTTTCCTTGGCATGACTTCACCCCATAGATATAATACTTCACCCAGAGTCGTTTCAGTTTCTATTCCTATAAAAGAACTTAGCTACAAATTATCATTGGCGGATGTGCCTTCGATAAAGATTTCTGGGGAAACCTGTCTGAAATGGAATGGACAACCGTCAAAAAGCAATTACAAAAACTCTATTATGAAACAGTTTTTCGGAATTCTTTTTTGCTCAGCTTCGTAGAATTTATTCTGCAAGTGAACCGTACATATTTTCTACCCAGTCACATAATCTAACAACTGGCCAAGCCTCTACCGACCTTTACGTAACAATAGATAAGGTGCATTTAAAGATGGCCCACACGATTATATCGACTTTATGGTTAAGTCACCTTTTGAAGGGTTTATTTATTTTATATCAAAGGATGGTTCAACTTCCTAAACTTAGATTAGGGCCAGTTTTTCTGATCCTGAGGATTTTCTACTTTCACAATGATTACTTGCACTATGCGAACAACTATTTGTTTATAGAGGCATTTGTGAACGGCATTACTGAAAGAAACCTCGCTTTTCTCCATTTTGCAAAAAAAAGTCTAAAGTAGTAGTAGTAGTTAGTAGTACTTATTTGATGAAACTACAGATCAATAAAAATATTCATCACTGTATATAGTCAAGTCACTATGTCCCTTCTGTGAAAGAAATAACACAAATCCAAACAACTAGGTATGCACTGATTTGGATTCATGTTAGAATTTAAATTTTACGATATTTTTTTACACGTGAGCTTGAGAATTATTGTCAGTGCTCACGTGTTTTTCAGAATTTAAAACTACCTACGAAAATATCGTAAAATTTAAATTCTAACATGAATCCAAATCAGTACATACCTATTTGTTTGGATTTGTGTTATTTCTTTCACAGAAGGGACATAGTGACTTGACTATATACAATGAGAATTATTGTCAGTGCTGACGAGCAAGCTCACGTGTATGACAAGATTTAAAGCAAGCTATGATATACTCTGCCTTTCGGCTGTAACCTTTGAATAGAAATTGAGGTGTACTGACGACACAAGGTGCTTTAATTCGTTAATTAACAAACTTGAATAATGAATTAATTTTAAAAACTCGTTTTATTTGGTCAGACTTGGGGCTGATGTCATAGTACAAAACGGTTGTTGCAAAACGCAATCCTCGAATCTTTTACATTATTCAGAGATCAACTGAGCTGCAATGTTTCTACCATAAGCGGATTTCAGCATACATAATAAATGCTCAAATTTCCACTGATGCTCTGAACATATAGGCCTTTGTATAGCTAATTAGATACATTCCGCATCATGTGACAATATTATGGGCGTAGCGAATATTCAAGGTAACTGACTGTGTAGCGGCACCATAATTTCGATTGAATAACTTTGTATTCAAAGTAAACGTACCACATAACGTAACGTTTACCAGTAGTCTTCATACAATACATCCCTTTTAAGATTAGCTTTCTCCGTGATTTTGGACACAACAAGTAAAATTACGTTTACTTCTCAGTATTAGGTATTTCGTCGTATTCATCGAGATGGGGCAACGGCAAGGAAGCCCCAGCGAGTGGAGCTGCGGCCCTCACAGCTCTGAACCCTTCGACGGATCCCCTGGTGGCTGCGCAATACGCGCCAGTGCGCGACGCCCCGCCCGCGCCTGATGACGAGATGCGTAATCTCATGGACAACAAGGACTGGTGAGCAACATTGCAATTTTATTTCACATTTGCGGTTCATACAGTCACTACTTCCTCGGTCTGCCCACAGATTCTAAGCTGTCTAGTTGAATAACCATCCAACTAGACAGTTTAAATCTGCGAGCACTTTCACCAATATTAGCCATCATCTCCGTGATGTAGGAACCTTCCACGTGTAATGTGATTGATTGGGATCTACCTAGATTGACCAAGCTATATATCAGGACTTTTTAAATGTCAGTCGCCACACATTCAAATAACATCCAAATGAATGTTCCGTTGGATGTTTTGGCAACCCATCTTCGAATTCTATGAATTAGTAGAGGACGCTCCGCGGCGCTAATCTCCGTGCTGGTCACCTCATTTCGCGTGACTCTCATCCAACACTTATGTGCTTGTTACTTCACTCATGGATGCATGAGCGCCAATCTAAATAAAACGTGGTTCAGCATGATATAAATCATTTCCTTAATTTACAGCTGAGCAATACAAATTTTATATAAATGAACAATAGATTTTGCAACACTTAAGAAGTACCTACTTGCATCTAAAGGAGAATCGACACGGAGCACTGAGTCATCCCTTAACGGCAGTTAGCTCACTTGTTAGGGTCGTTATGCTAATCCAACAATAATGGGTACGAGTTTATTGTTATAACATGGCCAGCGGTTTTCTTTTGTCAGTGTAACTGTGTATTGCGTAGCATCTAAAATGCAATTATATATTTTGAAATCGTGACTCACCATCTCGGTTAGTCACGTAATTATATTGTTCTAAATCCCGGCTATTGAATAAAAACGACCAAATATTTTATTTTAGTTAAATTTCAATAACATCCTAGAATTTCCGAACTAAAGGTGTTTCAAAAAAATTGTTTGCCCTATTCTGTCACTGGTTTTCTTGCAGCCAGTGTCAGTTTTTCTCCATAAAGATACTAATTTGCAGCTGAACGTAATATGATGTTTACTAAAATTATATGAGCACCTCGTGTGTCTATTGTTACTGATCCCCGTTGTCTTGCGTTGCGGTGCGATGTTAAAGTTCGCGCCATTGTCTTCATTTGTTTACCTCACGATCCTAGGCAGTAACGAGACCGATCACACCGACTTTATTGGTACTGGAAGCTATAGCCGACTCATGCGTGACCAAACGATTTGTTAAACTTGTACGCTTCACCGTTACTATACATGACAATATTTTGTTCTTACAGCCTGAGCAGCGCGGAGGAAAGCGATAAGATGCTGGATGGCAGGCCGTCCGTCGCGTAAATACGATTATTTTATGTTATAACGAGATTATTCTTACGAGCTTAGGCTAGTCCTAATGTCCCCCTATTGTGTAATGAACGGTGTTAGAGATACGTTACGAATACGTGGCTAAGCATAAGTAACATAGAATTTATTTTTATGATATTTCATCGCAATGTATAGGCTTTTAATCGTGACTATAATGTAATCGAATGTATCTTCAACGCCGCTCCATCTCGTCAAGTCTCGTGTCCATAATCCATATTTTAAGGTTGCATTTTGGTACAAAGTAAAAGAAGTACTTTACAATAAAACACTTTAGCGAATAATATCTGTTATTCGCAAATAATGTGTGCTTGTTTGTGTGATATCTATCTGATTTATTTATGGTGCACTGTAATTTCGATACTTTTGATATTTTAAATTCGACTTAATTATACTGTTGCGATTGTATTTAGTTTCTAAGTAATTGGCTATTTTGAGTATCTTCAAAACGCTAAACCTTATCATCACTTTTACTTGTAATGTTATGTTCATAACTCTGGCTATACAGATAAATAAGTATGACAGAATTTGTAATATAACAAATACGACAACAAACCCTGAACTTTGTCTGTGAAGAATGGAACTTAGGTCATGTCTACATTACAAGCAAATGTTTCTAATAATTACATACAATGTATGTAAATGTGTATTTTTATTTATGAGATCACTAATAGTTAAGAGATGTTTACTAAGTATTCTTTAAAGTGTTCAGATTTAATATAATCTCACAATATAATCACATGCATTTAAATGTATACTTCACGTCATTATATCGTCAAATGCCGATAAATTATAAATATTATGATATACTAAGTGTTTAACACTATTTTGCAATATTGTATGAAGCTTTGATGAAGTATTTTAATTTTTTATGAATAATTAGTAAAAGACAAGAGGCCAAATTATTGTCCAGATTTATGAAAGTAAGTGTAATGTGAATACTATATATTTTACATTTTAAGATATGGAATATTACAAAGACATTAATTTAAAATTCCCAAGTATTAACGCTTAAATCACTACCGAACGGAATCTAAAAATCTCCAAATTAGTATTATATGTACCTATATTTCAAAATAGTAATGAATGACACGTAGTCTGATTTGTAGATCTTTTATTATAGATACCTTGTAGAATTTCTTTTTACGGCTTCGGTAAGTAAATTGTAAGCCCATTGATTAATTGCATGCCATTATGATTAATTAAATGCATAATTATATTATGGAGCTCAACCAATTCTCATTTTTGATAAACAGAACATTTCTCGCTTGGCGAAAACTGACGGTATGCTTTCTATTTCTTGTTATTTTCTACGAATTCATGATTTTTTCTTTTGCTTGAGAAATTGGGCGTATCAAAGCTTGCAAAGTCTGGTCTTAAGGACGTCTTATACTTATATTTTTCCGATACATGATATAATCAACGTAAATTCGAATACGTTTTCAGTATTTACATTAGTACATTTTATTCTGTGCGTTGAATTTCTAATTTTAGTTCGATGTTAAGAGACAATTTTTTTCGTGTGTTGTCTGTATAATCATTATGTAGGTACTAAGTAATGATTCGAGCGTGGAAATCTGTTCGCAGTATAAAATTGTAGGAGAAACTTTGATAATTTTTATGTATGTCTGAACATTTTAGATTGGCAGCATTTGAATGGTGTTCTTATTTATAGAGTTAAATGATTTTTATAAGAGGCAAAAGACACATTTTCCATCAAAATATCCTTATTTAAAAAATGATAAACCTGTAGCTTTACCCTTCGTCTCAGCGGAAGGCGATCGTCGCGCGAATAACTGATTACGTAATCGTTTACCTGAAACATTACGTACTTACGCGCGACGATCGCTTAGGACGCCGCCTAAGAATTTATAGAGCTAAGAATTCAGAAAGTACTTTATTGCTTTTATTTTTAAATCACTTGCAAATTTGAAAGTCACAAATTCCATTATTGGTCAAAATAGGTACCTAAAAAGACGTTTTAGTAATAAGCAGACTCAAACAATAATAATGCAGGTTTGGAATTATGCTAGGTATTTGTAAGTAGTAAGCATATGTAATAGGCGAACGCGGGCCCTGGCAGTAAAACGGGGTTGCTTGCGCTGAGTATTCTGGAGGGTTCGAACGCCACAAGGAGGGAAAGAACCTTGAATATTTGAGGTACTTTCCTGTATGTGTGCTCGTTTTTTCCTGCCCTATATTTATAGTTATTGAAACAGATTCC
Source organism: Eupsilia transversa (assembly GCA_914767815.1). NCBI lineage: Eukaryota > Metazoa > Arthropoda > Insecta > Lepidoptera > Noctuidae > Eupsilia > Eupsilia transversa. The sequence continues at coordinate 10,639,731 of OU611880.1, forward strand.
GTACCACCACAAGATGAATAAATTGCCACATAATGTATCGAATAAAATCGCCTATTATTATTGTCATCTCCTTGTATCTCCACACATAGAGTATTATTGTTTAGTCCATTTTATTTTATTTGACCCGTCCTTAGATGTAAGTGTGTGGGCCATGTGGTAGTTATAAGATTGTCCTAGAATGCATTGTCGGACGGGATGGAATGCGTAGCATTTAAAGAATGTGTTTAATTCTAAAATACAATATGATATTAATTTATTTTGAGCTCTCTTTAAAAGGTAGATCATTGAATACGATCTTCAACTTGCAATATTCTACATCACAGTTTTGTTGCTACAAAAAATATAATTTGTGTAAAAAATTTAAGTATCTATTGATGTAAGTTTATGAAGGAACCTAGTATTAAGTACTTGTTAAGTTTTTCACTATCGGTTTCATGTTTATTTTGATACATACATAAGTGTCTAAATTTAACTAAAGTATTGTAATACAGTGCTGAATTTCGATAGTGAAAAACTCGCTGAATATGAATTTTTGTTTGCAATTATTTACATGAACGTTTTAGAGACTCTCTACCTAGCTATTTTAGTAATTTGATGTATCTATTTCGTTACTATTTTTTGCGTATCAGGAATTTATTTAGATACCTAATCCCTATCTACTCTTGTTTCGATGCAAATATTATTTTTTGTACTCACTGAGTATTGTAAGGTTTTATATATGAAGGAATTCGATTGTACATGTTACGCAAGAGTAATTAGCGATCATAATCACACTGAAAGAAAAAGTTGTAATAAAATATTTACAGAAAACATTCATAAAAAATATATTTTATCGCCGAGTTTCCTTGACATCGCTTGCGTAGCTATGTTAATTTGCAGGTACTCTGCGTACATTATTGTTTTATATTTTTAATGATGTACTTACTTATCAATGTCAAATGTTTGGATGAATGCTGAATAAAGATATACTTGAAAATTATTGTCTTATGTATTTGGTTCATTTACTCATTTTCTCTTATATCTGATATCTAGTCTTGCATTACTGTTTTCGAAAAATAAACGCATATCGACGCTCCTATACTCATTTGGTTTAGGTAACTAAATAAAGGTAAACAAATCGTAAAAAGGGTTTTTAATTTTTTATATGTAGATGACACTTGTTTAAAAATACGTTAAAACCAAATTTAATTTATTTTAGATGTTTACGATAGCTTCCTACTTTAGTAGTTGTAACTGCTTGAGCACAATTTTTTTGTTAGGTTTATAATCATAAATTACTATTTAATCTGTCTATTGTAAAGAGCCCAAACTTTAAACGTTAACGAATTTTATCTTTGCTAAATTGAATAGTATTTAGGTACAAATGTGACGTAGCTCACGTAGAATGAGTCAGCATGACAATTGAAGTGACAGATACATAAAACGATAAGTCGGTTACCTACTTGACAGCTGTCTCGTCATGTGGTTTTTTGTTTACCTTTATTAACTACCTACATCAACAGAGTATAGATTCATTAGATCACGTTCACAAAAGGTGTTATTATGGTAAAGAATAAGTGGAAAGGGTGCTTACTCTTGGTTGGCTCTTCTTCATCATATTTTTATCCTAAATTGCGCTGACAGAAAAGGTTCGGTTTCCCAAAGAGATCCGCAAAACGTAGCCAGGAAACAGACGCTATGAAGACTACTTCAGGCCTATAAATAATTAAAACAATAACAAGCAAAATAGTACATCAATTCACATTTTATTGTAAAAATAACAAGATCATGGTATTATTTGTATATCCTTAAGTAGTCAAAATTATAATTAAATACAAGTGTGTATATGAACTTAAACCTAGTCAGTCTCTGTTATTTCGACGCCACCAAGGAACTCCAGTCACATCTTCTTCTGCACATATATTTACTGTGGGTCTGTAATAAGGAAAACAAAATAAATGCTAAGAATATTTTGTGACGGTTCCGTAAAACGGGGTGAATAGAGACACAACCGAGAAAGTCTTTTTGCCCCGACCAGTCTTCTGAAATAAAAATGTTACCATTTTTTTTTTTTTTTAATAAGATGGCAATTCCAGTTTACCGTGAAGTTAGGGGAAAGTAAAAAGAAACTCATTCGTATACATATCTACAGCGCTACAGTGACAATTTGGCCTTTTAAAAAGTTGGTGATTTTAATATATAGGAACTACAAAATATTGTGGATAAACGTTATATAAACTGTTCCTTAGCTTATTAGGATCAAGTTTTATATACAAGTACAATTTCGATTTGAATTCACTGTTATTAATGAAAATTTTACTGTTGTGTGATTTTACTTAGGTTTGAGGTTAATAGAAACGGTAAAGGCCCGATTAGATACGTAGTACGGGTTCAATAGATAAGTCGTATGGGGTTAATAGACACGGGAAAGGGTTTAATGAAAACAAGAAAGGGGTGATTAGAAACATTTTTTTTTTTTTACCAACCTTTACTCATAATATAATTGCATTAAGGTACAAAGAAACGAGTCGAAAACAATATAATTTCAAAGTTCCAAACTGTGTCTATTCACCCTGTTTACATTTATTATAAATTTATTTCGATATCGTTCGTAGCAGAAATTTATGTGACAAACATAAGAGCTATGTCACGCAACAGAGATAATTTCTTAACATAAAATCTTGTAACTTGGACCAGCAATCAAATTTAGGGAATTAGATAGGTATTTAGTTAAAATCCAAATGAACAAAACAGATAAAATGTTTTTAGATTTGTTGGATTTGATTTAGGCAAACGAATAATGCTCTAATGTTGTTTAACGAATTACTCGGACTTCCAAGAATTGATCAATATTAGGTCAGAACTAATAATTACTCGCGCCGTGTTTTTGGTTGAAAGTAAACACAAATCCATCACGTATTTACACGTAAGTAAATAATTATTGAAATAAGTAAATAATTGCAGAAGTTAAGGTTCCCCGCACACGGGCGCGACAACGAGATGAAGTTGTCATAGAAATTGTCCTACTAGTCACGTCGTGCCTGTCTGCGAGCCTTTCACATTTATATGAACAGTGATTATGTAAACCAATATTTTTTTAAGAGGAAGTTGTGGTAATTTTGTACCTTTATGTTTGAACCACAACTTAGAGAATCTTGCTCACGATTTTTTTAGGGTGGTAAAACTAGATTTCTATAAATATATTTATTATACTTGCCCACAATATTCAGATAATACTTTGGAACGTTACCAAAGATTTCTATGTATACGGGCTGTTAACCATCTTATAAAACTATTGATCAAAAAGTAGAGAATTTAATTTAAATATACAGTATAAAACTCAAACTACTTACCTATATATTTGACTATGAGGTAATGTGGACGTCAATAATGGGCAAGCTTGGGCAGGCGGTTCCTGAAACAAAAAATAAATATGATGTGGAGGGAGGAAACGCATGTTAAAGAGTGATGAATATTTAAAATGTTGATAGACGGATAGGGAGAGGAAGGCGAAAGAAAAGATGGATGGATTGTGTGAAGAATGATAAGGAAAGAGAAGGGAGTGATAGCATGAGTCATGACGGCTGACAGGGAAGAATAAAACGTTTTGCGCTAATCCCAAATAATAAAGGACAAGGGAGGGAAGATGATGTACACAAAAATAAACCTGCTGTTCATGATATATTACTATTTAATTAATTCTCAGGCCGTGACCTCACCGAAAGCGATCGTTGCGCGACTAGCGATCATCGCGCTCGTTCGCGTGATCAATCAAGTCGCGTGTGTACCTCATAACTCATGTAGACGACCGCGTCGATCGCATATTCGCGAGTCGTTCGCTTTCAGTTAGGACACCGACACAGGGTAAGGGATAAAGAGTTATTATCATCTTGATATATATAATTCTTCTGTACGTGTATTTGTCACCTAAATCCTCATAAACGGCTGGATCGAATTGGATGAAATTTGTGTTTATATTTGAGTGGGTTCATGGATGGTTTCAATTCACATTGGACCTGGTATGGCACGGCGATCGAATTCTAGGAAACTGGACGTCTGTCCGGTCAGCTAGTTATTTAATAAATATTAAATAAGTAATTTTATTGGAGAAGTGCATCTTGCTCACTCCTCTTCCTACTAGCATGTCGATGGCAAAAATAATAGAATAATATTATATACATTTTCAATCTTGCAACTACTATTACCTGAATTGATTGCATTGGTATATGCATATTGGCACGAAGTTTCCTCTGTCTTATCTCCCGACGGACGCAGCACTGGACGCCAAGCAATACGCCGCACACGCAAGAAGATAAGCATCCTGAGTGACACAGTAAAAATAAATAAGTCTTGTGCCAGACAGACGGATGAAAGTTACTGTATGAAAACCTCGAATCTGTATGAGACAATCAAAATTAGCGCTACTGCAGTGGTCATTGTGATGCTCTGTTACTGTTATTGACAAATGCTCTTTAGTTTGGGAAAATGTGCAGAGATTTAGCACATTGATCATTGTATAGAAAGTAAAAACATACAAATTGTTTAAACATATTCATAACATACCTATATACACTAATACGCCAAGATCTCCATTACGATTTGTACGCCTCAATACAATTCCAGCAATGCATAGAGATATTCCGGTCAATATACCTACTACAAAAATAACCTGAAAGATAAGACAGCTATAAAATAAGTTATAAAATGTACATAATTTTTATGCTGATTACAAGACAAAATAATGTTTAATTTTATATGAGTTACTTAAGTGCAGATTATTGAGCAAATGCATTAAATGAACTCAAAATGAGCCAATGATTTTAATTTATTATACCCAGCATATCTCTCCAGTCTTGGATGTTTACTTGTGTCTATAAGAACATTCTTTATGATAATGCTGCTACAGACTGCTGCCGGCAGTATTCCAAGTGCTCTGACTGACAGACTGCTGGGTTTTGAGAATGCAGCAGTTTGTTTATCGATTGAATCCCAATTTGTAATTTCTTACCTGTAAAATATAATAGCAAACATATTCAAATCCAGGGCAATGCCCACCACAGGCACCTATTATAGGTACTTCAGGGCTGATAGAGGGTACAGGTGGCACAGGGGAGCGGCTAAGAGCCTGTGTGTGAGGCTCCACATCACACAATGGCAGGGAGAAGGCAGAAGCACATTGTGGAAATGAGTATGCTTCTGTTGGTGGACGATGTGTCGGAATTTTCTCAACTTTCTTGTAATTACGCCAAGTTCCTCCACCATAGGGTGACTGATACACTGGTGAAGGCGGCCCGTAATCTCTCACAGTTCCATTGTAGTAATGGGGCATCTGAAATGTCAGGCATACATTGCACAAACATGTTTAAAAATAAATTTGGGGTAAAATGTTTTTGCAAGAATTTTTTAAAGTTTTTTTAGAATTTTGTATACAAAATTTTTATTATCAGGCATGGACATACATGGTACGCATTGTCGGATGTGGAGCTGTCGGTTCCTGCAACTTGGTAAACTGGTGTGTTAATATCTTCCGCCCACGGGTACTTCGCCCTTTGTTGCGCAGCCGATGCAAATTGCTGTTCACTCCTAGGCACAACCGTCGTTTGATAAGGGTGAACTGTCCGGGGCGATAGTTGTTGCTTAAACATTCTTCTTTTCAACGTTACCTAAAAATATTTATATTTAATACACAAAATAAACAGAAACATTAATGCAACGTGGGATACATACAATGGAATAATTTTCTATGGTATTCCAGATACTAACTTACCTCATTATGTGATAAAGGATTTTTCTTGTCTTATTTATAGTTGTTTTCGTTAATCCTTATCACTTTAACATACATATTACTCATAAATTAACTACGTACCTACGTACGTACTTAAGTTTTATCCACCACAATGTTTACTACTTAATGAACAGCAGAATCGCCGCCATGTTTTTGTGTTTCGAATCGAACGAACAGAATCGTATTTACGATTTCGTTCGTTCGTTTCGGTCGACTTCGTTCCATCATCGTTTTTTTCCGATGGGAACTTGTCGTGTCGGGTTTTCTCACAGAGCCAGGAGCCTGGCCAGCAGGGCTGAGCAGGGCAACAAAAAGTATTCTACTCTCTCAACTCTCTGACGGTGCATGCATAGCTACCGCCCGCCGCGCGCCATAACAGCCGTATCATTGATACGGGTCCCCCAAGCAGGGGTCCCCTGATGTGTGTAATCAAAAATTCGTTAAATATTATCCAACACCTCAAATTCTTATTGATTCTCATTGATTGGTACTTTGGTAGTAGTTAATGACTTACAAAGGCTTTAAGCTACAGGCGCGGGTCAATTCTCAAGCTCTAGCTTGCATTCATTCATTATAATCGAGTTCACTCCCACTAAAATAATGCTTTGTTGCTAGTAAAAAGCCTTGCATTTAGACTTTAATTTTTAAAAGTTAAATTGCATTCATTCGTTCGTTGTCATTGTCATTTATCTCATTCAATTCATTCCGTTTTGGAAGCAAAAGTTCTCAATCTCAAAGACTCAATCAAAGTCAGTCAGAACTCAGAAGACAGAATGATTATGATTTGTTTGAATCAAAATAAATAATGCATTGAAACGCATAAAATTAGTTAGACTTGGATGATAATTATTTATTTTTATCGAGAACAATGCACACAAAATATACGTTCCTGGATAAAAGGTAATGAGTAACTTTTATTTTGTTAGTTGTCTGGAACAAGAAGGGCAAACAATGGGAACATGTGATTTTTCTTATACCTTTAAACATTAAAAATAATGGTCGTAACGTTAAACGTGAACGGTGCAATGAGCGCCAATGATACCGGCGAGAAGTCGGTTCCGGCCGCTAACTGTTATTGCAGAGATTACATTCGCGGTTGTTGCACACGAGAAAACTGTCGCTTCATTCATGTGATACCTCCAAAATCGTGTCTAAAGGAACTGTTTCGATTTTGCCATGATTTTCAAAACAAAGGCTGTTATAGACCAAACTGCAAATTCATACACAGCACAGTAGAAGACGAAGATAATTTCTATGCCACAGGCATGTTTCCACGTAATACACGGAACACACCAGTATGCCAAGCCTATGCACTCAATGCCTGTTCTAATCAAGACTGTCAATATATTCACCCACCTGATGTAAGTGGTAATGAGATTGTTTCAGTACTTAATATGCCACCACCACCACCACATTACAATCGCCCACCACCACCTATTAGAGATGATGATTCCCCTCCAGAAGCAAAATTGAGAAGGTTTGCATTTGAAGAAAATGGTTTAGATAAACAGGTTTTACAAACATCCAATTTATGCTCAAATTGTGAAGTTTTGGATCATAAAATAAAATTGCTTCATGATAATATAAGTGTATTACTGAAAAAAGTAGGTGACTTGACTGAAAAGAATGTTCAGTTAACTTCTATGAATGAATTTTTACTAGAACAGACGGCTGCAATGAGAACTGGCCAGCCCTGTGTGATAACTTCAAGACATGGCACCTCAGCACCTGTATCTATGGCAACTGTTAGTGTCACACCGGTAGTGAGCCTTGCTGGTGCTCTCCCGGCATTAGTTCCTGCAGCAGCTACACCAAATTTGGCTTTGGCTCCTGCTGCTTCTCGTGCTCAACTATTAACGCCTGCTCCACAAATACTAACAGTAAGCACAACTCAACAGCTAATGGGTAACTCTGGTGCCCTCATAGTCACAAGTGCTGGTGCACAGCAATTGATGCAAGTGAGTGACTCAGGCACACTGATGGGTGGAGGACAAACTGTTGTAGCAGTTCCAGCACAGTTAACCTTAGCACAGCCTGCACAGCAGCTTATGAGCAATGCATCGCAAACAGCTGTCCAACAACTTGTCCAGCAATCAGCATTACAACCACAGCTAGCATCTCAACATCAAGCAAACCAGTATGCAGCACAGCAATCAGTTCAACATTTAGCTGCTCAGCAATCTGCCCAGCATCTTGCGCAACAATCAGCTCAACATTTAGCTGCTCAGCAGTCTGCCCAACATTTGGCAGCCCAACAATCAGCACAGCACTTGGCAGCCCAACAGTCTGCACAACATATGGCAGCTCAACAGTCTGCACAACATTTAGCTGCTCAGCAATCTGCACAGCACTTAGCTGTTCAGCAGTCGGCACAACATTTGGCAGCACAGCAATCTGCGCAACACTTGGCTGCACAACAATCAGCTCAACACTTGGCTGCACAACAATCTGCACAGCACTTAGCAGCACAACAGTCTGCCCAGCATTTGGCGGCTGCAGCCCAACAGTCGGCGCAACAACTGGCCGCTGCTGCACAACAGTCTGCTCAACAGATGGTAGCACAGCAGTCAGCTCAGCAACTAGCTGCCCAGCAATCAGCACAGCAGCAGCTTGTCCCCTCGGCTCAACAGCTCGTACATCAAACATCCACCCAGCAAATTACTATTTCCAGCACTAGTCAACCAATGGCTTTAACTAACTCTCAGGCTCAGCCAATTACATTCCCAATGATATCACAAAGCATACTTCCACATTGAAGATTCCCAATTGGATAAAACTGATTATCAATTATTTCTAGCTAATAATAATTATGATAGGAACGTAGTACTTTTAAGCATGTAGCAATAATAATGTGCAAAGTGTGGATTGCAAACATTAAGGAAGATTTTTAAGATCCATCCATCCAAATAAATTTTTTGCTACTAATTCTTACTTATCAAGAAGTCATGTGCTTGTAAGCCATAAAGTAAGCAGTATTTTTATGATATTATTGTAGTTGTAATTTGCGCTCTCAGAATCTAAAATTAGGTAGATTGCAAAGACCAGTGCACTCCAACCAAACTGTTTAAGCTAATTCTTTGCTTTGTCAGTTAAGGGACTACTCACACTTATTCAGCTCTATTCAGCGTTTGCCCATAGAAAACGCGCGAAACGCGTACGCGTCCTTTCAGCTATCCGCAGCTGAAAGGACGCGTACGCGTCTCATACAAAATCGTAGTTTTTTATGGGCAAACGCTGAATAAGTGTGAGTAGTCCCTAAATGTGTCCCTTTTTTTGTAGGTAAAACTTAATATTAAAATCATACCTCACATTTGCGTTGTGTGAGGATGGATCTATTATTGTATATTTTTTTCTGTGGTGTGTTTTTATATAAGTAAGTATACGATATAATTACAATATTGTTTAAATATTTTCATTGACATTCAGTTTGATTTATTTCAATTAAGGCTGAATTTTTCAAATGGGCGTGAGTGGCCTATAATTCCTAGTGAAATTGCGAAAAATATTCAAAGAGGCTTGGAGCAGAGTTTGATAAAAACTAAAACTGCATTAGGATTAACTTTCTAATAAAATTTTCTTACCCGGGAATCGAACCCATTGATTTTGACAGAGGATACATCCTGTGTTATTTAACCTACCAATGCCTTCAAAGTCAATGATGCAATTTTAATTTGTTTTGTTGATCCGAATCGGCTCCGTGACTCATTTGAGTCAATTGCGAAATATATATTTCGCAATTTCTTATAGTTCCGAATTTGGCCTTCCACACCCACTTGAAAAATTCATCTAAGTAGGTATATACCTAGTGACTACATTTATTGGTAAAATAATCAGTGCCTGCTAAGTACTAATTACTGCTTGGATATTGTGGGCTGTACGAAGTAAGGTATATGTAATTTATTTTTATTATTAAAATAAAAGTTTGAAATATATTGTTATATTTTATTTTCCTCCCAAAGCAGTACAAGTACCTACTGATTACACAAACTTTTCTACACATATGTACTTACTTTAATCATCATAAATTTCTTGAGACTTTCTGAAGTGGCATTCATATTTCTTATATTTCAGAATTTTACCGCGAACACCAAGTATGAAATCTCCGGTTGTATCAAAAGCGATTGCTGTTATATTTTCAGGAGCATTGTCGACTAATTTTAGATTCCCCGTATCATTTTCATGGAAATACATCAAGTCGTCACTAGCTATAAATACGTTATCATTGTGGACGGCGATTTGCGCCATGCCATCGTAGGTGACGTTACCAATACAAATTGGCGATGAGAGGGAAGATTTTAATACGAATAATTTTTCGTCTTTTAAGTAATAGAAGTTGTTTTTGTCATCAATAGTCAATTCGTTCAATGCATCAAGACTATTGAAACGTATTTTCTTCATCATTTCCCCATCTAGCAAATACAATTCTTCGACACCGTCATTACTCTCCGTAACATATTTATTGCTGTCCTTATCTACAAAAATCATGTCCAGCTTAAAAGTACTGCTGGAGATAGGGGTGGCATCGTGACTCTCGTAATTGTACTTAAAGATACCCTTTCCTGTGCCGAAGTAAACTTTCTTCTCGTTTTTATCGACGGCAATAGAGTAACTGATGTCTTCGGGTAAACCTATGACAAATAAAATAAGCATCATTTCGATCACGTACACCCTTTTAGGGAAGGGATAAACGAACAAGAGTGAACATTAAGCACCAGGTCTATGTGCTTAAGGCTCTCCTTGTGGACGAAATAGTAGTCACGATCACGATCGTCTCATTCCGGTATCTTGGCTAGGTGTTGATTACAGGTAGGTAAGTAATTTAAAAAGATAGCCGGAGTCTGGATATGCGGTCGGTTAGTGGCTCGCCCTCTATAAAATGGGATTTATGCAATAACACTGCTGCTAACAATGCTGCGCGACATTACTGCGACACATTGCTGCCGTGGTCGGAATGTAATCTCTTATAAACCTATAGAAAATGTATGGGAACAGTCAGTAGTACTGCCGCGTGCAGCGTTGTTCGGAATCATACCTAATTTTATTGTGGGGTGGCCGGTGGGCATCATATTCCTTTTCTATTTATTCCAAAAACATTACTTGATTCATTTGCAAAAAATACCTCAACTACTCAGTTTTGGGCTAGTTGTAAAAAACTCACCTGGTATTTTCTGAGGAGCTGCAGTTTTGAATTTTATAACGTTAGCGTTAAAGTAGTATCCATTGTCGTTTCGTCCAGATTCAACGTAGAATAAGTTGCCATAAACGTCATAGTGAGCATCAGTGGGGTACGCATCGCCCACATGATAAGTATCCGTCACATTGTAGTGGTTGTTGTTGATATTTAATTCTGATTGACAGCCATCTTTAGGCAGGTCAAACGCGACACACAGTACTAAACACGACAGAAATGCTAACACAACGTTAAAATGACTCATTTTTATAAAAAAGGCACAAAATATGAGACCTTTTGTAACAAGTCCGTTTCTTCTATTTACTGTGCAGTATGTAACAGGGTTACACGGCGGTGCCTATTGCAAAGAAAAAACCAATCCCATATTAGTTTTATTATATTGTTGCCCCTTTTGATACCAACGGTAATTGCAGATAGAAAAGGTTTAATAGCACAAATAAATTATCATTATTAATATAATAAAGTATTATGTATTTTATAAAAAGAAGATACATAAATTATTAACAATGTTATTATCTTAATTACCTACATTCTGCAATTTTATGTACTTTTTAATAATAACTCGTCTTTTACTTAATGTAAATAATATTCATAAATTATTATAAATTCGTAGGTAAAATAAAATAAAATCTATTCGAATTATTAAATAATACTTTAAAGTACCGATAGGGTATTTTCTTATATAAATTAAGTTAATCACTCAAAGGACAGATTAAGGCCCCATTCACACGTTGAGGACCTACGCTATTTTATTTTGGGATCACAAATGGCAGTTTCATACTGTGGTTTGTTTTTAACTGTATGGAAAATGGGATCTTGACGTGTGATCCCAACTTTAACTGTTAAATATATTGTACCGATCATTAAGCTGTGTGAACGGGGCCTTAATAAAATGTGTTCATTCATTTAGACATCTTATCTTACCCAAATTGAGAAAGTTGTCTCTTAAATTATTCACTCTTTTTTTTTCTATACTGCACAAGTAGTTCACTTAAAAGCCTCCAAATATTTTCTACTACAAAGCAACCAAGTTTTATGAACTTAGGCCACTGACAAACGGTAGTATGATATGATACTACATACTTACCGTTCACTATAACTTGTCTCTTGCCGTCATGTTGGCACCATTGCTTGTCAACCCATTTTGAACTCTACTATTATTGAAATTAAGCTTGACAAGCAGTGGTGCTAACATGACGGCAATGGTCAAGTTATAGTGAACAGTCAGTAGGGACCCTAAAGTGAAGTTTTAAAGCCATCAGTGTTCCAAAGCGGACATGAGATATAGCTATACAGGACGAATAGTGCCACCAAGAAGGCCACTTTTTGTTCTAAACGAAAAGGACGTAAATGCTTGGTTACATACTGGTTCTAATCGACACAAGAAATATTAGAGAGCTCTGTTTCCAATATTAGCTAATGAGATCAGCATAGCTGTTCACATTCAATCGATACTCATCCGTGCCGAATCCAACATCGATCAATGTTATCGAATGAGTCCTCTGAACGCAGTTCATAAAAACGAAACTCGAAAATTGTTACAGTTCTTCCGACAGCTATTGCTGTCGGGGGAAAGGTAAATCTGGTAGGTGTCATTTTCGACACGGTAGCCAACCGAATGTTTGTGCATAGCTTTGCAGGTGGAGCTACTTCCTCTTACTCTCTTTAAATACTGTTCACTATACTTAATGCTAAGACCTGTGGTAGTCGCGGTCATTATGCGTGCGACTTGCGAGTAAGACCACAGAATATTACAGAAGACTTGCTACGACACAATAAAATGCAATTCAGCTTGCACAGCGCTAATTATCGACACTTATATTCATTTAGCAGTTTCTAGCATTCTAGCACTACGTTACGGTCAATTAATTGGCCCGGCAAGACGAGCCCGCCGCGTACTTGTAACTTCATACCTAAAATGCGGAGTGTGCTTTTGTACTATTCTGTGGTAAGACGGTGAATATTTAGTAGCTACCTACATTTATAAAAACTATATTGAGTCTCGTGTCATCTCGCTCCCACGTTTTATGACCACGTTTGCCACAAATGTTGGCGTATAATTGAAGCCAGATCATATCTATAAAATATTCAGTCAAATTACATACACAAAATTATGCCATAAAAAAGTTAAGTTGCCAGAGCCGATATTTTTGGGGTTGTTTCGATTATAGACAAACATCAAATTAAAGGTATATGTAAGTAGGTACCTACATATTAATAATTGTGTTCACAGTTATTCGTGTTGTCATGACCATTGTTCTCATTATTTAGTCCTATCTCTTGACATTGTAAGTACGACGGCAGACGACCTTGTCTTTCGCCTTTAATCTTGTGAATTTTCCATCTGTGACCTTGTAAAATTTTCCTGGAATAGAAGACATGATAAATGATAATACTTATGGACCTATAATATTTTTTCCATTTTGGCTTACAATAAATACTTACTTAGTATTAAACTTCTTATGGCAGATATCACATTCCACAGTGCCTTGCCTTAAATGTATATCTTTAACATGCCTTTTCATGTCATGCTGGTATGAGAAAGCCTTGTCACAATAAGTGCACTGGAAAGTATAAAAAAGATATAATTTGTCTATAATAAACAATTAAAGACGTCTACAGACAGCAGAATTTTGACCGACTTAACAGTTTAGATATATTCAAAAATACTAGAATGTATTTGAGACTGTACACGCATTAACTCAATTCATCTATCGCCTATCTATACACTATGAATACTTGTGTGCTCACACAGCAATCTTTTGATCGGCTGCTGACTTTATAGTTGAGTAAAACAATATCAACTCTATAGCTAGGACATACGTTTTAAAATTGAATGGCATAAAACAGGTAAGTCCAAGTTTATGGTAAAGTTGTAGTCAACAGTGGTCTCAATTTGTTAGCCTGATACTACATCTATGATAACTACAGGTAAACCAGAAAAAGTATGTGTTTCGATAATCTTCGTGTTTCCAAATTAGTACGAACGGCGCACGATAGAGTGCATATGCACGCGACCGATCGTGTATTGGACGCGGCCTATGATTCCCGAAGCGCATACTTTTCCTTGCAGGTCATTCAATAGGTAAAGTTTGGAAAGACAGTGAAAATCCGGTTAATACCTTAAATGGTCTCGTAGTGCTATGCACATGCCGCATATGCTTAGCAAGATTACTGGATGTAGTGGTTGCCTTAGGACATTGTGTGCATTTGAATGGTTTATCGACCAAGTGAGATCTCTTGTGCACCTTCAGAAGATCCATTGTTCGACCTTGGTACGGACAAACGTCGCATTTGAAAGGAAACACATTTTCGTGGATGGCCCTGAAAGGAAAAGTTTATATTGATAAAAATAAAAATAATACAAATGAATTGTATAAGGATTTAAAAGGAGAAGCTCTGGATTATAAGAGATAAATATAATATGGAGGAGACCTTTGCTCAGCTGTGGTACAGAAAAGGTGAAAAAAAAATAAAAAAAAATAAGGTCCTAATAAGTTAATAACACTCCACATCCTATTATTTTTAGAACTTTATGTTGCAAATTTAGCGCGGAATTGAGGTACAATCATCGACACGATTCTTGAGCGCTGACCTTCACCTGCGCAAAAGTGAGTTATTGGGTCCCTTTACGTATTTTGTCATAAGTGTACGATTCGCAAAGCGATCCCCACTCTTTCGCCGAGCGCTCAAGAACCGTGCCGGTATCTGTACCAATGTACAGACTTACATGACTTGTATTTTGGACTTCGTAACGACATAGCCGGCCGACACTTAAGAAAGTCGCGCAGCGAGTATCGACAAAATACTAACTGAATCTTATTTTCTAGGAAATAACTTCCATATTCAATTGCATTACGTAAAGTACTAGTCTCGCCTGATCGTAGCTATTGGTTTTCAATGCTTAATGAGACTTACACAAAGGAAATAAGAATCGCCCCCTATTACATGGGACTTAAACATAACTGGCGAAATGTGGGTGTACTATAGGTACACCTCTCTGCCTATTCCTTCGGGGATTACAGGCGTGATGTTACGTGTACTAATATTATACCTACCTATGAACAAGCAGACTAGCATTAGAATATGCAGTCTTTCCACAGATATCACAAAGGAACTTCCTCTTAGTGGCTTCCTCTGGTGGTTTTGGCGCGTCTGTTGATTGGGCGTTGCACTTGATTACATGCCTGCTGTAGGTGGCCTGCCAAAAATATGATTTAATGGTTAGGTAGAGGTACCTCATTTTATTTAAGTTGTGGGGCATCAATCCAGTTCTATTAAACATAACTAATAATAACAATTTCTATGTAGTTTACTAGCTGTTGCTGCATTTTTTATATATTATACAAATATTCAGGATGAAGAGTAGCCTATGTCCTTCTCAAGGTCTCAGGCTATGTATCGGCCAAATTTTATAATGATTGGTTCAGTGGTTTAGGTGTGAAAATTTACGTTACTTTCGCATTTATAATATTTTATAGATATATATATATATATATACCAGCTGTTGCTCGCGACTTTGTTTGCGATCTAAGATCAAAAGTAGCCTACGACCTTCTCCAGGTCGTGGTCTGCCCATTTGCAAACTTTCATCGAAATCTGTTCAGCCGTTTAAGAGTGAAAGCGTAAGAAACAAACAAACTCACTTTCGCATTTATAATAAAACTAGCTATTCCCCGTGACTTCATCTGAGATCCAGGATAAAAAGTAGCCTATTTCCTTCTCCAGGTCAAGGTCTACCCATGTCCCAAATTTAATTCAAATCCATTCAGTCCTTTTAGTGTGAAACCGTAACAAATAAACCAAAAAAGGTAACAACATTTATAATATTAGTTAGGATGGATTAAAATAACTGATACATGAGACAATTGTGACACAAACCATAACATGGAATTCTTCACCACAATTTGAGCACCCCCAAAGAGACAGAAGTTCAGAGTTATCCATGGTAAATTCTGGTGAAGGAATATTGTAGGAGTCTTCACTATCTGCTTTGGCATCATCTGCATCACGGCCCTCTTCATAATTTTGACAGTCTTGAGTAAATTCTACGCAAGAAATAACATTGATTTTTAAATGCTAAAGAACTGTTTGCAATTGTATAGTTGTTATGTTAATAATCATGCCAGAACAATAAACCTCAAAGTTAAGACAAGTTTAAATATTAAAAAAAAAATACAAAATATAACTTAGTTTTATGCAATGTTTATAATGTTCATTTAAAACTACTGCATTTGAACATTAGCTTTAATAAAATTATAGTCATACAGGAATGCCTTATTCCATACCTTTCTTAATAGATATTTCAATCAGCAGCTTGTTAGTTCTCTGACACATTTCTCTGAACATTATACATCCATTTAAAAGATCCAGGCAGCTTTGACACATATGTTTTGATAAATTGTCTGCATTATTTAACTGAAAACAGAAAACACGTTTATTGGATAATTTGCCATACAGAAATTCATCCAGATGTAACTCAAGTCTTTTTTTTCAGCCTGAACTGCATTTTTACAATTTATACATTACAAACGGTTTATACTTTTTCAGTTCAAATTAAAAATATACAGATAGTATTTAAAAACTTACAGTTATGCCTGAAAAGTTCTTTATCTCTTCAGGGATATTGGGTTGTACAAAATTGTTGAATATTGGTATGTCTCCTGGTTCGTCGTTGCATATTCTACACATACATAGGCTTGCTATTTTCTTAATTTTAGGACTGGAAATGAAACGAAACCCAAGTTCAAATAATGAAAACTAAGAAGTAAGGCATAGAACACCTTTGTATGAAGCTGTTCATTTCAATAATGTCGAATATTGTTGGTTGTAGGTTGCACTCTGCTTATAGTTATAGGTGAAACAAAAACAAACAGATATTTAATAATGTCTAATAGGAAAGTATACATACGTTTTCTTGATCTTGCTCTTCTTCTTTTTTTTACTCTTTTGGAGAGCATTAGCAAACAACATTGACTTGAGTAATAAAAGAGAAGTCATAATTAGATGTTTTTGTAATGTTTATACCGAATTTAGAGCTTTTTAAAAACAACAATCAGTCAAGAGAGAACATGAATTTTATATTATTTATGATTGCATGGATGCACATAAAAAAATAAATAGCACAGAATTTTATATTACTAATGCCCTTACACTCGTAATAATTGTATAAAGCTATCCTGCTTTTATGCTATAACATCTCACAATTCCTGAAGAAGACAAACGGACCGAACTACACTGCATGACTGCATGTCAATGTCATCAGTCATTTCTTTTCTTGACACTGACTTAACCAGAGACTAAACATAATCTAAAGCCGGTTTTGCACGATTGGAACTTGCCGCAAGCTACAAAAGCACGAAAGGGTGGATACGCAAACGCTTGCCATAAAATTCCTTTGAATTTCATTGTATTTGTATGTACACAGAAACCGACACTCGATCGGATCGACTGCCAGTTTGCAAGCTCAAGCCAAACCAAGCGGCCGGCATTGCGACACTTTTGAATTTGTGATGGTCAAACGAGGGTCAAACTGACTCATGACGTGAAGAGTGCATGTCCACAGAACACTAATACCCTGGCGGTGCATGTCACAGTGGTCAGTGGAGTTATTGTTCTGAGGTCAGTGGTGCATGGTGTGGAATCGCGGTCGGAAAAAGGCTGCTGTATGTAGCTGCTTAGGGTTTGACAGTTAACACAATTATTTCATTCAATCAATGAATGAGCGGCCGCTTTTGATTGCAGATTGTTCAGTTTGTCTGTCAAAGTCTTTAGTCTACTAGTTTAGAGTTATCCACAGAGTACTTTTTATATATTGGGAGTTATCTGTGGTCAAAGTGTCAAGACCAGGGAAGTAAATTATTGGTAAATAATATGAAAAATGTTCAATAATAGTTAATCGTGTGAAAATTAATGACTATATAATGGCAGTCTATCTAACGAAGAAGATGCTGTCGAAGATGAATAAATTGAAATATCCATGTAGCTCGCCTGCTGAAAATGAGGCAAGCATTCGTGATGATCCTTGGGCTAGCCTGATAATGGAGAGCAAGTAAGTGTCTCTACTTTTATGATTAGCCTCTGTCTTTGGTTCAATGTGCCACAGCTTTACAAAGGCTCGTGTTCCCTTCTTTCTAGTGTATTTCGTTGTTTGGATACATACATACAGTATACGAATACGGATATCTAACCTGTTCTGTTTAAACCCTGATTTTATTGTTTTGATTATAGAAAGAAAATGCTGCATTTGTCTAAGGAGATGATATGCAGGGTGTGTGCCAGGAGTGCCTGTAATCCTCTGAGCGATCAAATAGATGGCTATGATATTATGAGTGCCATTCGGAGTATTTCTAATATTACAGTGAGTTGCACAAAGTTTGTTGTTTCTGTTATAAACAATACTGATAAGAGTTTGATGTGAGCCTTTTACTAAAACTTATTCAATTTAAAATCAAATAGTTCTTTTAGATTGTTTTAGAGTGTTTTTTAAACAATTTTTCTTACTATTATTTACAAACATTGCAAAACTTTTATCTAAAGCCTAAAATAATCTGCAAAAATGTCATATATGTATATACCTTTATACAGATTCCGACAAGCTTGTAGGAATATAATCCTAAACATAACATAGCACCTTGTTCCCCAAAGCGTTGGACAGAGATCTATATCTGGTAAGGTTTGGATTTGTGCCTGTTGGATAGCCATAGGCTCACCACACGCCACACATGGGCCTTAAACATAACTGGTGAAATGTGGGTGTACTGTAGGTACACCTCAGCCTGCTAGTTATAATAATAAAATCCTTTTGTTCTTTAACAGATAGAAGTTGATGATTCTCTTCCCAAATTCATCTGTACTGATTGTTTGATAAATCTCAAAGTAGCAATAAATTTTAAAAGAACTTGTGAGGCCTCTGATAAGAAATTCAAGAAGATACTGAACCCAACAGGTAACCCTTTAACTTTACTATTAAAGCTTTTAGTGATTACAGTGTTGTTTTCCTTCTAAAGATTTAGGTCTTTTTCAACATAGGAAGATTCAAGCAATAATCCAGTAGAGGAGTTTTAATCAATAAAATGAATTTCAAATAGTTAATAATTCATATAAGTTATTTACACATTCTTTAAAGCATATTTAGATGACAATATTTACTAAAAATATTATGTTTCTTTCCAGGCAATCCAGTTACACCATCATATCCATATTCCAAGCATGACTTCCAACTTATACTGCATCAGATCAAACAGAAAAGGATGAAGAATGAAGAAAAGGTAGCTAAGGAACAAATGAGGAGAGAAAGACTGCAACAAAAGAAATCACCTAAAGTGAAACAGTTCAAATGTTCACCTTGTGATTTGACATTCCCAAATAAGGTTTGTATTTTTATAATAATAGCTATGCCCTAGCTACACCATGAAGAATAAATATACATACATGAACTCATGCCTTTTTCCCATGGGGGTAGGCAGAAAATACAGAAAGCCTCCTGCTACAATTCTTACATACTCCTTTTGCTTCGCTTAGGGCGATGCCACACGGGCGTTGCCGGTGCGTTGACTTGTCGCACCGCTATGATACCAACCAATCGAGTGCCACATGAGCTTTCTTTCAACCTTTTTTTTTTGGGTGGGAAATTATAAAATAACTTCTCCCGCTCTGGGCGTAGCGGGAGGGCAGGCATCAGCCCTGGCGGGCCCCGTCAGTGGTGCTGTCATCTCTGTAAGGCGCGCGTGGAACAAAACGCGCCGTCGACCCGGGCCTGGTTTTTAACGGGGGCGTGCTACCCATTGCTCACCGCCAGCAAACCAGCGCCTTCGGTGGCCGGAAATCGGCCTGGGATCCCTGACGCCCAGGGCGTCTCCTGCAGCGACTAGGGGCGTGAAGGCGCGAAATTTGCCTCCCCCTCACGCCCCGGCGTTTCGCTTCCTCGCGCCACTCCCATATGTGCGCGAGGACTTTTGCCTCCAGAACCCATGCCGGTAATCCGGCAAGGAGGCTCGCCGCCTCACCCTTTACCCTGACATACCAATATGTTAAGGTTAAGATTTGCATCAGTTCAATATTTATTTCATTTATTTTTTAATATTGTTTAGGAAAAGCTGATGATCCACCGGCGCGAACGCCAATGCATGCGTCGCGCGTGCGATATCTGTGGCCAACTAGTGCTGAGCATCGCACAGCACATGCGTCACATACACAAACAGACTGTGCCCCATCAGTGCCCCACTTGTGGCAAAGAGTTCCCCATCATTGCTAGATTGAAGAACCATATGTAAGTATCCTTTATTTAATGCTTAATGCACAATAAAAATGCACAAAAGCATACTTAATGCTATGAGCATTTTCTGCCAGTCTAACTTAGGGCTTACTTATAAAAGTTGAAATAGCTTTTGAGTCATAGTTGTTGAATGCATCAAGAGAGATGGATCAGGGTTGTCATGCAGTGGGTGCGTAAAGGCTGTTAACATCTTCGTGGCTGGCTTAGGTAAAGCAGTGATCATGACTTGCATATGTTGTGAGACGTGTGGAAGACTGAGGGCGACCTTTGTATAGGGAAGTAGATGTTGAAAGGTAACTTGTCAAAACATCAGAATAATTTGATACATACAATTGGTTTTTAACAAACAAATATTTACTCTAATACAGGCTGGTGCACACAAATACATTCAACTTCTTCTGCGACCTGTGCCCCTACAAGTGCAAACACAAGTACTACCTGGTCATGCACATGCGGACTCATACCGGTGAGAAGCCGTACAAGTGTGCGCAGTGTCCCGCAACCTTCGTCAACCCGTCCAACCTTAACAAACATAAGCTCACGCATCAGGCTAAGGCGTTCAAAGTAAGTGTTACCCTGTTTGTATGTCTTATTCAATATAATATATAATACATAATAATAAACGAGCACGACGATCGCGTACTCGCATGACAGTCGTTTTTGTTTAGGACGCGGCCTTATACTGTTCATTTCACGACTTCCTATCGTAATGATCAAATAAATTCGAAACTATTCGAGAAATCCCGCAATACACATTAAATCCGTAAAGATTACACTAAGTACGCTAACACGTCATTGTACTGAGACTGGGATCACAAGGCAATATTCTGCTTATGATACGATTAACCGGTGTCGCACAGCGCACTATTGCTCCCACGTGTCGAATACTGTTCAAAACGTGCGGTGTATTGCTGTGTGAACCCCGCCTTAAACAGTAAAAAGATGTGCAGTACAATGCCGCGTGATCGTTAATTCGTTACATTTAGTTAAAGAAAAGTTAAAACATTACGCAAATCGTTCGGTTAATTTGGTCCAATAACATTTAACAATAATTTGTCCTTAGTGTGTCCTGTGCGAGAAAGCTTTCCGCACGAACACGGCTCTGCGGGAGCACCACGAGGCCACTCACATGAACATCAAACACACGTGTAACTACTGCGGGCGTGACTTCTGTTATAAGTGAGTACCCACATGTACACATTGTAGGTACACTTAACAAAAGAGATTGGTAGGCAGGCAGCTCACTACAACTCTTTCTTAACCCGAGTTACCTAATTTTGAATTCAATATTGGAGGAATGATTCCCGTATTATTGAGAAAGTTCGCATTCTAATCTCAGTCTCAATCTGTCAAAAATACCTCTGATTTCCCTAAATCTTTGACGAGTTTTTGACACTGCTTGTCGCTGAGATGAGATTGGGACAACGAACATTTTTAATTACGCGATTTTGCCTTCTCAATTCCGGTACCTACCGCCAAATAAGTACCTTGTCAACGAAAAGTTGTAGATAGCACCACTTATGCTCGGTTCCTATAAACTAAAACGAATCGTTTTGCTTACTAATGGTAACGTTTTTAATTGCCAAACTTGGCATACAAATAGATTCGGAAGCTAATTTTACCTGTGATAGCAGTGTCCATATGAGATGGTCTACTATGCGAAGCTACGAGGTCTTTGCTTCATTATTGGTAAAGATACAAGAGTCTTAAGTTTAACCAATAACGGTCCGTAAATTATAGGAATTGGCCATTAAACACTAAAGACAAAATCCTGCGGGGTACTTGCTATTGACAATTCGACAACAGTTCGGCGCCGTGTCGCGGCACGACGCCACGCCGGCACGCGGCGGCCGGCGCCGCTCCGCAGACATGTGTCCACGCTCTTACCCACACAGTAACGATGAATTTTGCCCAAGCAGTGTTTATTCCTTGCCTAAATACCAATTTTTTTTAGATGACTGTACCAAAATGTACAGTTGTTATCACATGGGACTACTAGAAACTTAATTTTTGAGCAGAGGAGTTTATCTTAAGTGGAACTGCGTGTCACACGTTCACTGCTCTACATTGTTTTTTCTCAAATAATCTTGAGCTTGGAAATTCGAGCATTATTTTGATAACCTGGCATGCAATGTTAGTATGAAAATCCATATTTGTCGTGTTTAGCGGCCGAATAAATTACTTCAAAACATGGCAACAGCATGGCTGTTTATGGTATGTGGAAAAAGAAACATATGTACCTACATAATTATTCGCGCGTGAAAGATATTGTTGTTGGTCATTGATTCTGTAATATATAATTAAATAAATATGTTTATTTCCAGTTTTACAATATTTTACATATTACACTTGATACAAAAAAAAAGTTGTCGTATAAATTGTAAGTTAATACAGAGTTATACACCACTAATTAACTTACTTACGTTTGAATTTTTACGCATTATTTACGAGAAAAGTACTATACAAGCCTTGGCCGCAACCAGGCAATAAAATATGAATATGAATATGAATATGACGACGTTCGTCCATCAATACTTTTTTTGCAGGCCGATGCAGTAATGTACTATAATTAAAATGCTTTATATTTATTTTTGCCGTATGGGGGAAAAAATGCTAAAGATTTCTGATGAAATGCGAATGTGTGTTCGTATAATAATTATGTGGTCAGTGTTTACGTCGGGCAACCACCCGACCTCCTGAATCAACTGGATTTGTCGTTATTTGATGTAATGACGGAAAGCTTAGATATCTCACGGGAAAAGATGTTATTTGAAATAAAGCTTGTGATATCTGGTTTCTTGGAGACGATTCGTATCTTCGTACCTAATTATATTTATGCAAAATTAAAATCCCACAACAAGCGTTTGTGTAAATACGGCTAAAATGAAGAAATTTATGGTTATATGTATATATTTGGTATAACTTACTGAACAAAACAAACACAAAACGACGGTACATTTTACGTTTATTTCTTGCTAATGCATTAAAACTACATTCAGAATGGTATTAATCCCACTTAGTCTAATGCATTTACTTTGCCAGCCTTAAAATCATGTTCTTCCATCAGACTGCTCTGTGGTTTTGTCTAAATTGAAGACGTGCATTAGAGTAACATCATAAGTCGCTTTGTTCTTGCGCTTTAGTACTTCAACGTCAACAAAGTCCCAAGTCTTTATAGCTTTTGTTCAATTGTTTTATACGAGATTATTATGAATAGTTGAACTTTGTTAGAGCTTCATTGTTAATAGTTTCTGTTTTTGACATCAAGTATCAACAACTCACCTGTATACGCACAATAGAAACAGGGTCGATTCGTAAAGTAATGAAATATTATACTCCCTTGTAGTCCCTCCCTATCTAAGCATGTTGGCATTGAGGCTTATATTTCGAAACACCAAACAGAAAATGTAATAAAAGACGGCTATGAATACTCCTTAAGGAGTACAGAATTAATAAATAAGATCACGTCTTCGCCAGGCAGTCGCAGTATAATGTTATTAGTGCGGGGTTTCCTATGCTCCTGATAATATAATCTCTTCGTTCTTTATTCAATTCTCTCGTGTGCTAGAGCTATAGATAGTGCCATCCACGAAGATGCGCCCCACTCCGCTCCGTACTAAAGTGCAGGTTACAGTACAGTAATCTATATACCTAGGTATGGCCTAAAGGAAATTGGAAGGGGTTGTTATTTGTGGAAACAATTAATTGGCATTTTAAAGCCTCAATCCAGTGGGATTTCTTCTATATTTATAGGATAATCACAATAACTTCACATCAAATAGCATTATTATCGAACATTTAAAAACTAAATCCTATCTCCAGGTCAGACCTTCGAAAACACGAAATACGGAACCACAATCGTATGAAACGCGACTATATCGGTGGCGAGCCTACGTACAAGCAAGTAGAGAGACTTCAGAAACTGCAGGAGAATGAGGAAATGGACAAGTGGCGCACGCAGGAGATGACAATCACCCAGGTGCCCGTGGCGCAGAACACGTACATCGACCAGCCGAAGGAGTTTATAACGAACCATGCGCTGTACTTCCCCGATGTCGGCATGATACAGCAGCAGCAGATTGGTGAGTGGATGATCCTTTGATTCTTCTTCTTTGTGAGACGATGGCAACAAAAGAAAGAAGAAAAAAACTTTGGCGCACAATTCATTGCAAGTTATAATGCAAATTCCTCCGATTGTGAATCGTTGAATGATGTTGAGGTACTCTTATTTAGTTTGTTTGATTTGAAATTGATTTTAATGGTAAGACTATGATAAGCTATGCGGTTTAAATGAACAGTTTCGTTAGATGCAGAAAATGGTGGTAAAATTAATTGTTCATTCAAAGTTAATTTCATACGTTACATTCTCTTGCCAATAATGACAACCTAAATAGGCGAAAACATTCCCGGAATGTATATCAAAGAGATCACACGTATCCTAATAGACATTCCTTGGAATTTTAGGTACCTAATATAAACCGCTATACATTTTGGGCCTTACGCAAAAGCTCGGTGGACCGCACTGAAAAGCTTACCGACCCGCAGATTGGGTTTCGCTTGTGGAATATCATTTATGCATTAGGGTTCTGAGCGACTGACAGATATCGATTAACTATAATTTGTTGCGACACATTTATCTTCATTAATAACGTGTTCTATTTAATGGATGAGAGTTTATTTTTACTAGCTAGAGAATATTTTACTCTTGTAGTCACTAGGCGACTTCGGACTTTATACTGTAGGAAATATTGTCTCACGATTTAAGAACGAATTGGTTTAGCGAGAGAATGGCAACGTGCTACATTTTAAGTAGCTAGACAACGCAAAGTCATCAACTTCATTTCATTCAGAACTTCTATACATACAGTGAAAACGTCTTATTTATTTAATAGTCTAATACTCATATCTACCTAATAGCAACAAAACACGGTTCAACCAAATAGATTTTCTTTGATTGAAAGAAATCAATGTATTTGTCGAACGTCATTTAACAAACCCATTCTGCTTACCAATAATGATGTTCTCAATGTGAGAATATACTTAAAGAAAGAAGAAAGAAAATACATTTATTTAACACAGACTAAAAGGCACACAATGTAACATAAGTAGGTACAGCAGATAAAATAAAAAATCTAATAAAAAGGTGGTAAAAGGTGGTAGTATACTTCACTGTGTGAGGGTGGCAAGTGTAACAAGTTGGAAAATAAAGAGATAGGGCACTAATTTTGTATGTTTTTTTTGTCGCCACTCTTGAATTATTTATTATTATATTTATATCTTTTATTATTTTTCCAAATATCGGGAAAGGTCCTTTCTCGTTAACATTTATTAAATTACGCGCACATTAAGCGTGACCATTGAATCCTTTACTAATATGTTAACACGCTAAAATAAACCATGTTCAGCATAAAATGACTAAAATATTTACCAGAGTTCAGTTGATTTACTTTTAAATGGAGTCGGGCGTAGGTAGTTTTGAAATTAAATTTTAATGTCGTATTACAGAAGCGTGAGTTCAATGTTATCTGGCCCAGACCACTCACTTATTTCATAAAGTGGTGCCGACAGCATTCTCTTTGCCATTCATGATTGTTTGGCCACTTCATAATTGGAAAACTTGTTTCAACGAACACAATTTTTGCGCGCCATGAAATGTGAAAATGTTTCAACCTTTTGTTTTTGTTTCAGTTCAACAACAGACTGTGGAGTTGACATTGTAAGTTAATTTGAGTTGTACTGCATTGTTAAAATAATCGAGGCTTTTAAATATAAGTATATGTTATTCTGATATAAATTGTCCGTTTCAGACCCGAACTGGCATTGAAAAAAGACGAGGTGAAACTGTACGAAACTCAGCAAACAATCGGATATTTTTAAGATCAAATGCATTTATTTCCTTTATAAATCAGAAAACAAAATGTTATTTAATATTTACACTAACAACATCGAAGTGTCCTATCAATTTAATATAAGAAATTATTTTAATCAAGTCTATAATATTAACAACTAACAATAATGAAGTAATAAAAAGACATATTAGTTAATGAAAACACTTTTTATTTCTCCTACATTTCCAAAACTTTCAATTCGCGAAATTTCGTTCTTATGAATTCACTTAAATAGGTTTGAAACTAAGCTTAGCCGATTTATATTCCTTAATGCCTGTACTGAACGGCAACTGTCGATTAAACCTCCACTAATCGCTGTCAGTAACTTTAGCGGCGACTATTTATCTCGGCCTAAATATTCCGTAGTAGTAGCTCGTAGCTCTTCCGCTACGTCTACACTCAATTGGCGTAGCAGTGTAGAACGTTTACTACGCCATATTCAACCAGTCAACATTATTAGCCCGTTTTTTATAAAGAGTTTTATAAAGAGAATTCCAATCATATTTTACGCGCAAAAATAATCCACTGCAAAATTTGGCAAAAACGAAGGTGTAAGATAGACCCTGAAATTGGTTATAGGCGCGCGATTGAGCCATTCAAAGCCATGTTTATGAGGTAACTTGGTTTAATAAAGCCACCGGCCCAGGTAAACGGGCGGACTTGTATTGAAAGTGGTTTACCATCCCTTATTTACCTCACCGTCCTTGTAATGACGGTCCCTCGAATATGACGTCATTACAAGCCTATGTTAATTGCAGGCTCCATTTACAAGTTAATGAACTTGTGACCGGAGTGCTAATTAGTTTCATCCTGACTGTTATAATATAAAGGAACACCCGTCTGAATATAATCTGAAAGTCTGGCATATTAATCCCTTTAACTTACAATATGAGATTTATGGTATGGCATCATGAATTATTCAAATTCGCGGATATAATTTTATGGAGCGATAATTTTTGCTCGTGTTTGGAATTTAAATATTTTAGTGAATGATGTGCGTGAGGAGTCGGGGCTAAAATAATAACAGCTGCACGGGTCGATCAAAGGTTAAGCTACGCTGGTCGCGGTCGGTTCGCGGATAGGTGATCATCCATTACATATTGAGACCCCTTCGTTTCTCGGAAAGCACGTTAACCCGTTGGTCCCGGTTGTCATTCGTAGATCTTTTGCAGTTGTTAGGAGTAGGTAGTCAGAACACAAAACGCAGACAACCAGTCCACGGGTATAATGTTACCTAGTCACTAGGTTGTGGAGGTCAGATATTCAGTCGCTCCATGTAAAATACTGGTATTCAGCTGCATCCGGTTAGACAGGAAATCGACTCCAGCATAGTTGGAAAAGACTAGGCCGATTGAGTGAATGATATGCATACGGGAGAACCGAAAATTAGGATGTGATCATTTTAAGTAAACATGTAAAGTGAACAACAGCGTTAATTTGTTTTTAAGCACAGTAGCTGCGATAACACTGAGTAAAGTCTATACTGAAATGAGGCATTTACAGTACCGTTAACACTAACCGCACTAATACTAATACTCGTGTGAATAGCCACGAAATTCGAAACAACGCTCGACATACCAGATTGTTAGCGCAAAGTGGTCAACTACCGTTTCAGCTTGATACTTCATGATATCAATTTAGATACACTCGTGCTTAGAGAGCGATCAATTTAGACCAGCCACCAGATGGGTCGTCGACATAGAAACCCTGCCTCTGACTGGTTATGTACCTAAATTGGTAACTTGCACTTTAGATTGCCATCGTGGTGAAAGGATTAGCCAAGCAGTGTGGAAACTCGCTGATTACCCAGGGTGCGCCAGAGGTATATTGGATGCGTCGCTCGGGGAGGCTCCTTTCATGCACCCCAATTGGCTACTTAGTACCCACTGGTTCCGTTGCGCAGACGCAAGAGCCAATTGTATCGCCGCAGTATAATGTCGCTCGTAATTGCTTTGCCACCGTAAGATTGCATGTCCTTTGCACGACATAAAATGAGAAGGTGTAGTTGTTAGATAGTTTAATCCTTATGATAGATTCAATTTACTGGAAATTACTGTGAAAAGTGGTAAAGAAATTACAAGGTCGACTATAGGAACAACGAACGCTACACTAAGCTGAACCCTCATTCCGTTTTTCTCCGAGATAGCTTTTGTACCATTACGTAATTGCGTTCTGTTTCTCTGTCAGTTTGCATAATAAATGCTATTTTTCTTTGTCAGCGATTTAAGTTCCCTTGTGACCCACGGATTCCGTCAGTTCCGTTATGTTTTTGCCGGTCGCTGGCAGTATTTCTTTGCGGAGTTTTGAAAACGATATCATATAATTAAATCCGATCATATCGCATGGGGAACTTCTCTCGGGAGTATATAATTTACGTCATTTGAGCGTATACAGTCGAGAAATGTTAGATAGGTTCTTCCACGTTATTTAACTCTTCAAATGATTGGGTTATTAACTTATTATAAGCCGATATAAGAGCAATAAACAAGTTATCAGATACTTTAGCCACATAAATAAGTACATAATATGAGATCTACATTAGCCTCTACCTTACCTACCTAACACGAGATACGGCTCTTCATGACCCAACCGCAGATGAACACAACTGTTACGTGGGAAAACGCGCAGGATATTCCTTGGTTCAACCACGTTATTTTAGGACTAGGTAGGTACAACTACGTCATAAACAAGATTTAGATGAGTTACCGTATTATACTAATTATTCGTACACGTAGAGCTATTAAGTTCTCTTCTTGGTGAGCCGTAATTTACTGAGCCTGAAACTGGATGCCTATTAGTATATAAAGTTGCTCCATCATCAGGAGAATTCGCCTGTAATGTAACGTTACAGAGTTGAGCATTCATCAGTAAGTGAGGCGAGCCGAACATTAACACACCTGTAATGATACAATTCGAGCATTACCCACATCAGTGCGGGAGGAGAACCGAGCATTACAGTGAGTAATGTCTAATATTTTGTTACAACTTGTAACATCAATGCGCACCACTCGTTACATTATAGGCGAATGCTCGTCAGTCCGGGAGGCAGTATTACCTAATGCATCCTTAATTCCTTACCTTACATTATAGGCGAATGCTCCCGGAGAGGGAGCACTTTGTAGGTACTACTAATGAGATCGTCTACATCTAGTGCGTGAAAATGGAAATTATTTAGGTACTCTCAAGCCTAGTCTAGATAAAGTGGGCAATTACTATGCGAATAAGTGTTCATTTCAATTTGTTTTTGCTGAAATATTATTCGGGTCGTCTTTCATTATCATTATTAAATAAATCAAGTAAAACGAGTAGGTAAATGTATATTTTTGAGTTGTGGTTTTAATCCTAAAATAAGAGAAAACAGTAATGTATCGTCCCTTTTTCGCCAAAAAACCGACAGTGTGCGGAGCACTCGAAACGAGCAACGAGCGGCTCGTTGCTCGCGTGTTCGTGCTCGTCTCCACGTACTGACTGCACGAATGCTCCCTTTGTAACATGTTACATTACGCCCAGTAACACCGGACAGGCATGATGGGGACAAACCTGTTCCCTTCTAGAGATTTTGTTTTGATTAATTGTACTGTACGTGTCCCTTTCTTGTGCATGAAAATATTTTGACACAACCTAACACCCGATTCGCGTACGTGCGGTATGTTTTGGTTACCTACTTTTTTTTTTTGCTTATACATATTTTTTTCCTATTGAACCTCTTTACGTAAAAAAGTCTCGCAAAAGCCGTATGGGTAGAAGTGTAGGACCTTCTGGATATAATCAGGTACACGGGTATTGCTCACTACGGGATGTGTTCAGCATTTTATACCCCTAACCTTCATTCAATTTAAATTAATGACGGACAAAGGTGCTGCTTGCTACCCAAGGGAGATCTTCGTCAATTTCCGCCTTTAGCCTAAATTATCCGGCTCTGCCAATTGAATTCTCAAATGAATGAATGAGTTTTAGACATACAATCACGAGCATAAATACTTTAAAGTTACGCAAAATTCAAAATAATTCAAATTCAAATTCTATTCTATTCTATTCTATTCTATTCTATTCTAAAAGCATTTTTCTCGTGAAATTTAAATTGCAACTTTGATAAAAGCCCTATTTCGTAATAGTATGGTTTCGCTAACACTATTTTTGAAACACTTTAGAATATCTATCAATAATATCTTTAAGAAAATGATGATGGCTTTTGAATCTTTTCCGTATCCATTGGGAAAGTAAAGTTGCTCTTTGGAAAACATTGTTTCAGCAACATGTTTTTGTGTTGAAGAATCGTATTTATTGGGAAACAAAGTTGCGTAACATCGTTTTCAGGAACATTTGATGTTGCTTAACTTTGTTTCTCAATGAACACACATAACATCACGACTGTATTCCCCGAAGGGTTAGGCAGAGGTGCACCTATAGTACACCCACATTTCGCAAGGTATGTTTGAGTCCCATATAATAGGGGGCGAGCCTATTGCCATCAAATGGGTACAAATCCAGAAGCCGGGCTGTTCTGAGAAATTCCAGATGGAAAAACTCATTAACACTGCCCGAACCGGGAATCTAACCCTAGCATTTAATACGGGAATTAAGCAACGTATCAGGTAAACAACAAGTAACATTCACAAAAGTTTTTGTAGTTAAGTTAAAGCTGATTAAGCTCGCAGTCACGCACATTAAAACATTCCGTCTCGAGGAGAGATCTCATTATTATGAATCGTTTCGGGTTGAGTGCTTGTATGGTTGAATATTGTCTTTTATGACTAATTTACGTTTTACTTTCTCGACAGGGACTATATTTTTACGGAAAGTTAAATTAGCTCGTTATGTCTTAATTGTAATAAGCTTTATTACAATAATGTTATTGTTCTAGCTATTTAATTGAGAAAATAATGAAAAAGTGTTTGGCATTATTCGGTTTTAATTTTCTTAGAACAAATCTAAATGTCCTGGTACGTATATGTACACAGCTTTTATGTTTGATATACCTGTATTTATTCTAAAGCTTTCACAAGATGTAAACTTGTAAGTTGTAGGTAATCATTTTCCAATCGTAGGTACTATACCGCAAGTAGCACACGCAAACAATTTTTAGAACATAGTCCTAATATTTATTATTTCCGTTCTCCTAACAACCGTACAACAAACCGACGAATATTCTCGCATCACTACATTTCATTGATTAACTGAGGAAAGTGTTTCAATAAATTGTGATATATTCACTGGTTAGGAAAAACCCTCGCCGCTCAATGAAAATAAAACCATGTGTTTATTATACGTAGAGCGAATAAAAAATAGGGTGAGAATACACTGGATTACGTATCTAGAGCAGCTAGAGTTATTTTTATCGTGGTGGGTTACATATCGGCTATTTGCAGGCGAGAGCAGCAGAGAGGGTAGGTACCTTATAATGGGATTACCTAGTCAACGGAGCGGCGCGGCGTGCCCCGGGGATATAAGACGTCACCGATACCTTGTTTGTAGTGCTCCGCAGACTAATATTAATCAGCGAGATATCAACTCGATACAGGCACCTCGAGACTTTGGTTAGCCAATTTTTTCTCAGAGATAGACGAAATACGAAAATTCGACACCAGCTAGTTATTGTTAAGAGAAATATTTAACTGATCCTTTAAAACCTTATTCACCTTCTAATGATTTACGCTTTTTGAAATTTTGCACATTTTGATTTTTTATGCAGTAAAGTTAGTGTAGGTACATTTTTCTTATCATTATTGCATAAAATTCAAAATGTACTAATTGCCTAATACGTATTTCCGGAGTTGTCGATTCACCTACAAATAAATTAACTTCGTGCGAATCAACTCAAGAAAAAATAATATTAATTAAAACTGTCGATCGCCCGTTTCGGGCGGGAAAATTCGTGTGAGTCGAGTCCCCAATAAGCCAAAATGCCGTGTAAAAGAGATTTGAATGTCCAAGTAACAGAAATTTTAATTTATTTCCATTTCAATTCAAAATAAAAATGAACAGTTGAGCGTGTATGTCAATAATACCCTTGGCAACTCATTTAATCCGGGCAGATACACAAAAAAAGAAATGACCAATGGAAATGTCGTACCAAACAATTACCTATGTGACCAATTACGTCACACAATAAGGAATATGCATTTATATTTTTTATTTATTTTTCAATGGTTTACATCGACATAAAAATAGTTAAAAAAATATCAACGGCAAAAAAACAATTTAAAGTACTTAAAAGAAGAGTCAAAAATAGCTAACCGATACGGGCACCTTTAACGCCCTCTATTTTGGCCAGCTTGGTGTGACGTCATAGTCTATGACGGCGATGACAACAAATCGCAAACACTCTAAAACACATTGACTTATTTATTGTTTGTCATAGACTTACGTCACATTCGCTCTGACAAATGACGTTGCTTTTCAAATATTGGAATTTCCCGCAGTTTTTTTGCACTTTATGAAAAATAATTACTTGCTCAGAAAGAAACAATAATCAAAAATATTTATGGATGTATAATTCTGAAGCAATAAAGTTTATAAAAAAAAATATTGACCCTTATTTGAATCACATGCATATTCCCTATTGGCTCTTCAGTCAAGGGATCGTAGATCTAAGGTATTTTTTTATATTTTCCTAAGGCTAATTTTCATTTAAAAAAAATATTTGTACGTTGCCTTTTTCCTTGAGTCAGAGCCACATTTATTAAGTCTTAAAGGTCAATAAATAAATTCGGGGAAGCTTCTTGGCAAGAGCGATAAAAAGTTCCGACACCGGTAATATTCTAATTCGCCATATTTTTCCGTCGGAGATTTGTTCATCCCGCGAAGAACAAAAGAGTATAAAAGTAAATGTAGCAAAAAATATGTCTCTATTTTATACAGTGTGCGTATAGTGGCGTTAAAGCGGAAGATACATGGAGGTCTACATATGTCGGCAAAACGACCTTTCGCGGAGTTCTGAACTCAAGTGATAAAGTGGGTCGGTTATTGCACCCGCAAGCGTAACTAAATAGGCACTCGTATGTAAAACAGGATTTGTTAGTACACGCAGTGTGTGTGAATTCAGAATATAAAGGACATCGCCGTGTTTTAGTTTTTCCTATTTGTCGGTACTTAGGTAACAAGCGCGCGTGTTCACTGTTCCAGTTAAGTACCTACTAATGTTTATTCGTTTAATTATACATACTAGTGGTCTTTTCGATCATAATTCATTTAAAGGTCTGTTCAGATATACCTAAGCGATAAGAATAATTTTTAGCGATCACGCACGAAGTGTACTCGTGTTTACTAATGGACAGCACATAACTGACTAACCAGAAGGCGGACCATACCGCCGTATCGCTACCAAGCGCGACAGCGATATCGCTTATATTACAGGCCTTAATTACATTATATCTGAACAGGCCTTAATTTTTAAGTTGTACTAATTCCATGCTGCCATGTCATTATTCTAAGGTAGCCTTCTTGTGTCAAACGCATGGTACTGTGTAATGTTTCTTTTTATTAATTTAATTTATTTCTAATGCATATTATTTAAAAAATATTAGCTTTCCGCAGTCCTTCTCCATATAAACTTTAACTGTGCCAAATTTCATACCCCTCCGTCCGCGTAATTTTCATATAGAGGGCTACCCCGATATACGAAATTAAATGACTAATTATTGATCCGTGATCTACGTGAAACTTTGTACGCATGTAGGTACAAAGTTTTTGCTTCACGTATAATATACGTCAATCAATCAATCTGCCTAGCCTTTTCCCAATCATGTTGGGGTCGGCTTCCAGTCTAACCGGATGCAGCTGAATACCAGTATTTTACATGAAGCGACTGCCTGTCTGACCCAGTAACTGGGTAATACGATACCCCTTGGTAAGACTGGTTGTCCGACTTTCGGGCTTCTGACGACTCGTAACGACTGTCAAAGATCCACGAATGACAGCCGGGACCAACGGCTTAACGTGCTTTCCGATGCACGGAGGAGACTCGGTATGTAAAGATGGTCACCCATCCACGGACCAACCCAGGCAAGCACAGTTTAACCTGATGGATCGACCCGTGCGGTTATTACTTAGCCACGAGCTCCTATATGTATATAGAATAAATTGCGTCGAAATACTGGATTATTTTTATTTGCTTAGATAGCTTATTGTGTGTTCCTACATAATTGAGTAGGAACACACAGTACAGGTACATTATATAGGTAGGTTCTATATACATTCTTTTATAGGACCTCATTAGTAGGTGGTAGGTAGAGTTTGCGTTGATAACTTGAAATCAATAAAATATTTGCAGCTAATCTTAGAACCCACGGATCGTAAAGCTCATACAATATAAAAGGTTCATACAAACATAGCTAAAGATGCGTGGTTGTAAACCAAAATAGTCTGCAGTTTTCAAAAGGATATACCTAAGTACCTACTTATGAAGATACTTCTTTGAGGTTTTATTACTTCCATTTTCTATATTTTCAACCCGTAATTTTACTTTTAAAGTATGCTCAAGGATAAAAGCAGTTTAGTGCTTCAGCTGCGTCGCAAATACAGGTCTTATCGTCTGAAGCTTTTTATCGGCCACTTGAGGTGATACGGGCTCGAGGAACCTTTGCATCGACTCTCGTGACGAGAATACTAAGCCGTGTTGTTGCGGTTCTTAGCATCTAAGCTACAAATGAATTGAATCACGGCGAATTTGTATGCGGGGTCTTTTGTTTTACGTACTTACGTGCAAGGAATAGAGCGCGGATCATAGGAACTTAATCAGGTTTCTAGACTGCAGCAAATATTTGCAATGTACTCTCGTTAGCTGTCTTAAATAGGAATAATTTCTCAGTGGGTAAACGAGGCGGAAAATACTGTTGAATCAAGATATCTTCCGTTTTAACAATTATTACTGGGTACTTAACGCTCCAGGGATTTTGAATAAATTTACATTCAATAAGCTTTACGCAATGGTAGCGAAATGTCAGTCGTTCTTAACTAAATTGGTCTAAAGAAAATGAAAGGTTATTTGCCGTATCATAATAACTTATTTATGAAACAAAAGTAAAACATGTCATACTATTTTTGCTGTAATAAAATTTATGGTATCAGCTTTGTCACTCAGCCAATAGGATCGCCAATACCCACATTCGTATCCGAAGCCATAATAACCATTTCCGGTGTCGGAACTTTTTATATTGCCCATAACCTCGCAAGAAACCTTCCCAGAATTGATTTATTGGGTTTTAAGGCTTTGTCGTTTGCTCGCGGCTTCCGATCATATCCAATCCTTTTGTTTTGTTTATCTCCAAAGCTTTTCCTAAGTTTTTTGATAATATTATACCTACTTCATACCTATATCTGACTTTAATTCCTTTGTAAAAACGTTCACGAAACGTTCATTTTGGTTCATCCACAATAGGCATATGACATCGTACCTATAAGTATCCGAAAAACTTCTTCATCAAACTCAAACTCAAAGCATTGTCAAGGGGTCGGTCAGTCAGAAAGATGAAGCTAGTTGCCCATTCCAAAGCGTAGTAGGTTGCTATGGAGAAGAACGGGCAAGAAACTCCACGGACACTCTTTTAAAATAAAAAAATGTTGCAAAATAGCCTATAGCAGTCCACTGCTGGACATAGGCTTCTCCAATCGCACGTCATTCATCTCGATTCTCGGCAACTCTCATTCAGCTGCTAACAGCCGTCCTAGCGAAGCAGGGATCGAAAACCTTTATAAATTACGGTAGATATAGAAGAATTTTCGTTACTTACTTCTACAACTAAGGATATCTGGATAACCCAAGAAGAAGAAACATGGAACCTCTTTTAGGTTACCGTTTTAATACTGGCTACACACACACAGGCGATGCGCGCCCTTTGACTAATGCCGCCGGCACGTGTAACATAGAGGTAATTTTTATTTCGGTAACAGGTATTATTAATACTGTTTGTATTCAATTTAAGGTAGGTAACTTTTAAAAAAACCTGCAAAAAATATAAATGTTCTAACCGAAAAAATACCCGTAGTACTGATCATACCGGTTTCGGTCTCTGCTGCGAAGACCATCTAGCCTGAGGTATCCTACCTTACGTGGCGTCCATTCTCACGTCTACCGCAACGATGATCGGGAATACAGATTACGGGTCGAAATGTTGTAGTAACAACATTTCAAATTAAAATATTGTGGGTATTATGTAAACGAGATAATCTCGCAAAATCTAATTTAACGTTTTTATTTTACAAAAGCAGTACGCAAAATAAGCGGTGAAGTTTATTAAATACGTCGACCTTGGTTCGTTACGGCACGCCATGAATTTAATGATTGTCAAGTGAATGCGTCATGCTCTGCATTCATTTCAGAGTTTAAGGTCCGTATTACAGAAGGAAACTCAAGTATTGATCACTGTTTAAAACTAGTTTTAAGTCCGCTTTTAATTTTAGAACGTTCCTCAAGCATAGATTCATTGATCTTAGTTCAGCTGAGTTTAGCTTTATTTTAGATCATTACTCAGTTACTGAATCGAACCCAAGCAGTGATCAAATCTGTAATCACCCAAGTGTGGTCGAGACCGCGCTTGAGCATAGATTGTCATGTCAAATTGTCAATTTTTGTTCTGTTCAAGTAGTGCGTTGTCGAGTTTTGTTGATATTTTGAATTATTAGGTACTATCAAAATGGATATATTTGATGAAGTAGATCATAACAATGATTTATTCAACGATAATTCTAATTTCTAATAGAAGGTTGAACTTTAGCGTTCCTCTCAGATATAAAAGAGATACACAGGATCTAAAAAGCCTTTTTGTCCTGTGCTGACGTTATCAGTTTTTTTTTTTTTGATGACATGTTTGAAATCTTTTAAAATTTCTATTATTAGGTTTTTTCTAATGTACTAAAATTTTTCTTCCGTCCTGTGATTTAAAAAGATATACCTAAGTAATATGAATAAATTAATCAGCAAACAAATAACAATAAATTAAAATAAACAAACACAACAAACTGTTGTTTTTGACATACTGATAGCTTATCTATTTTAAGGCCATAGATACACGTCTTTTAAGCTTTACAATATTTTGCTTACAAAATTACTATACTTCACTTCAAAGAGCTTTACTTCAATAAATGGGGCATTGTACTATTCAGGAATTAAATAATTACGCTGATTTCCTAAATAACTGGGCTTCTATGGTGTATTTTAATCATTCTAATCCAGTCACGATTGGAACAAAGTCGGTAAATAAATTAAATCGTAAACGAAAACAGGCTGATGCATAGACAATACACATCTCTGCTTGAGGCTCGATTTGAGTCTCGATTCAGCTGAGTATAGATTGATTACCGTTCTGGAATAAGACCGATGCTCAAGTACTGATTCTATACTCAAACAGAGATCAACTGATTGAAGATCAAACTGTACTTGAGGAATGTTCTGTAATACGGACCTTAGAGTGAAACTTTTTGTGTTTGTGCTAGCATCATTCGAAAAACTTAACTGTTTTCATTTGTTTATCTATTCTGCCCTTTTTACTCTATCGGAAATCATTGTGTTTATCAAGCTTTTTTAGAACTGTTTGTTGTAGTAGGTACCTTACCTGAAGAAAATCATAGCAGTTTATTATTTTGCTTTGTTCTTTTTTATGTTTCAGTTTAATTTGTCTTCAATAAGATAAGCGGATAACCTTCGTAAGTACTGCTTTAAGAAACAAATATTTGGTTAAATGTCTACATTGGTTCATGTGTTGTAAAACAACACCATTACCTACAGTTTCCTAAATAAACACAAAAGCGAGGTTCTCAAAGCAAAATTACTCACATTACTTACTTTATGGACCATTGCTTTTGTAACTTCGGTAAACCAACAATGGCACATAAACGTGACATTTTTTACAGGTAAAACATCCCCTCTGAGAGGTAAACCAACAGAAAAAATGGATGTCAGACTCAAACAGCGACACACAGTGGACCTACTTTTTTTGCACATTGTACCAATACATTTCTGTTTTCCATTTCTCGCTACTAGCTGACATGAAACATGTTAGCTGTAATGCATCATCGTATTTAAGCCATTTGTTCTCGCATATTTGGAGTTTGGAGAAACACGATAACAACATCATGTAACACACTTATGGGATTAGCTCAGAGTTCGGTGACACTGTACGTAGTACACTCCTATCCAACGCGCATATGTTTTACGAAGCATGTTTCTTATGAACATTTAGCTGAGATTTATTATGATTGTCGACAATGTTTTTAACACGCGTATTTCATTGTTTGCGTTACCCTTTTATGGACGTGTTAGTTTAATTTATGTTTTGCCGCCTCTGGGTGTAAAAAGAGACTTTTTCAACGTGAAATGTTTTAGAATTTGAACAAATGAGATTTGGTAAAAGTTTGTTGCACTCGGAGATCAGGATTAGAGATGCTAATTGTGTTTATAGCCAGACGTTCTCAAACGTTTTTAGAGTAATTTACCTAAACTCTCAGCTTTTCTACTAAGTTAACGCTTAGCTGGATTACATATAAAATTAAACTTTTACCGTTGGAGTTTCTCTTATGTTTTATATAGGAACTAATAGAGTAAACATTGCATGCAACATTTGCATTAGCGACGTCGAGTCGGTACTGCATGCAGTACTGTTATTAACTTACCACTACTCTCCATAAGTGTTCAGAAAACTAGCCATAACGAAATACAGAAAAAATGTATATCTTGGGACGCAGTCATAAAATAAATATAACAATCCCATGAATATTCGGAATTTCTTTTCGGGACAGATATGTATTTTATACATAGTCATGACATGTAGGTATTACTTTCACTTAGCCATAAAATGCCAACAAGCCATAAAATGTAACTGGTGAAATCTACCATCTCGGCGATATATGCCAATAACGCTATACTTACGACTTCGATGTCTACTACACGTTAAATTATTATCGATGTTATTGATAGATAATGGTCATCTAACAAGTTATCACGTTAAGTATCAATGTTACTGATAGATAATGGTCATCTAACAAGTTATTATCGGATACTTACTAGGGTTTAAATAATAATCTCAGTCTTGGTCGACAAGAATGTTGGTTGGCTTCGGATTAATCTGACCGTAACTTCGGGTATTAAAGCCTCAAGCCGCTACCAAGCCACATGGCGAGATTTGGATTGGATTTCAAAGTTATGCTACTATGAGCTTAGTTTTGTCCATGCACAAACAATAAAAAAGCAAATAAAGCATAGCAGCTTATAGGTATTTTAGAAAAATATATGCTGGTTTTCTTTTCGTAAAATTATTGATGTGGTGTTTTATGTGTTAGTAACAAGATACTGCAATTTCATCAACACGACAGCATGGTGATAAAGGTAATTCGTTTTCGTTTCGTTTCGTGTCCTCTTTTGGTGTTGTTCAGTAACTTGCAGTGATTCGCTCGTTTCATTTATGTCAGCTACAAAATAAATCCAGAATAACACGAAACGGGCTCTCTCGCCCACTAATAGTCAACCTGTAGATTTATACTGCCTTTTCATTCCCCAAGGAAGACAATTTAGTGTAACGTTCTGTTTTGTTGATAACGTTCTGTATTAGTTTCGTCACTTTTAGTGAGATTTACTTTAACGCTTTGTCATCACCATCTTGTACCTACATAAGGCCCTTAATTTGCAGAGGGTGCTTGGCATTTTTCTTCTATAAATACGCAGTTTGTTGGTAAATCCGCAGGGATACGATTCCGTCGGGATTTCGACACTATCTCCGCCGTTATTTACCCCTTGAGTGCTGTCTCGGATGGTCTCTGTGGGAATTCAGGGCGTTCCAAATGAGAGTACTTTTCTTTGTCGGTAATTTATTCGCCATAAAGTTCCCACTTGCAGATAAATTGTAGGTATGTGTGTAAATATTATCATCTCTTACATTTTATATGAGGTGCTTTATTAAAGTAAAACTACACTCGAAATGAAATTACTTCGTTATACAGGAACACTTCTATGGTTTGTTTTTATAAAGAGTAGTCGTCATATGTAAATGGTTATGCGCATGCGGATATTTCTTACTTGTGGAGTCAGTAAAGCTTAACGAGGATTACTAAGATGTAGAAATCTTTAGAGTTTTAGTGTATTAATCTAATGGTTGGTATCAATAATTCAATATTCATGTAGATTTAGATATATATCCAATAGCTACAGGAGCTGTAACTAT
Organism: Eupsilia transversa; assembly: GCA_914767815.1. Taxonomy (NCBI): domain Eukaryota; kingdom Metazoa; phylum Arthropoda; class Insecta; order Lepidoptera; family Noctuidae; genus Eupsilia; species Eupsilia transversa. Next base: position 10,680,004 of record OU611880.1, read on the forward strand.
TATTCACGGTTCATGTTACTCTGTTGATACATGAACAATATTGACAGGCTACATCTCAATCTCCATAGGATATAGATACTGAGACGTACGATATACCAGATATATGTAATGTAGGTATGCCTTCGTTTTACTGTTTCTCAGTAAAAGTTATAGTCTCAGGAGATTACAATGCGCACAATTTGTTTTCCCATATACTTGAAAACGGAAAAAAAATACTCAGATGAAATATCTTTAGTCTCTATACAGTGTGATTTCATTGATATAAAAGAAAAAGGTATGAAACAGTGTGGTACATCAAACCTTAATCTTATGGAGCACAATTCGGCAGCTGTATTTGACACTAAAGTTGAGAACAGACATTTGGAATATAAAGCAGCGAAGAGTCTCAAAGAGTAATTAAAAAGAAATAATTCACGAAAAAACAGTTTGTTGTTCTGTAAGTATATATTTAGGTAAGCGAGGGTAATCTTGTTCACGCAGAAGGAAGTTTAGAGAACAAAATTGACTGGAGTGTTTTCACTGCCGCTTCGGCGTTCCCCAAATGCCATTTGTTTACGTTTGATGTGTACTGATTCAAAGGAATTTGCCTTATAATTTATTTATTTATTCTTTACTAGCTGCTGCCCGCGGCTTCGCCCGCGTGAGTGTCGGAAATTACCCCATACATCCCCATGGGTTTTAAGTATAAATATTGAGTTTCGAGTTAATCGGACAGCGCGATAAAATTCTTTCATACAAACACTGACACCGCCCAACCCCCCTTTAGGGGGTAATTTAGAAAAACAAAAAACTACAAACTTTATAATTTATTTAGATAACTATTCGTGCGAAGTTTCATGTTTATTACCTCAAGGAATAAGATTTTTCATACAAACTTTCATCCCTTATTTAACCCCCTTAGGGGTTGAATTTCGAAAAATCCTGATACACGTTATTCTTCATTTTTGGGTTTAAGTATAAATATTGAGTTTCGAGTTAATCGGACAGCGCGTTAAAATTCTTCCATACAAACTTTGACACCCCCCAACCGTAGGATGGGATACTTTTCCGGGATAAAAAGTACCCAGTGTGGTGCCCAGGATATTAAAGAATAATTATACCAAGTTTCATCGTAATCGAACCGGTAGTTTTTGCGTGATGCCTGAACAAACAGACAGACAGACAGACAGACAGACAGACAGACAGACAGACAGACAAAAAAAAATTTAATCAACTTTTTGGGTTCGGTGTCGGTCTAGTAACACCCCCTGCTATTTTTTTTTTTTTTTTTTTCAATGTACAGAATTTTCACTTCTACAGATTTATTATAAGTATAGATAACAGAATGGAAGTTTCACGAAAAGAAAAACCACTCGTGAAATTAGCGTTACTTTAGTAGTTTATATTTTTTAAACTTTTCTTTGACTTTATATAGGTAATATTAAGCCAGGGAAAAAGTTTGAGGGTACCTACATTGATTATTTATGGTAGCAACATTGTAGTTACAAAAATTGTTTTAAGACTGTTTTAGACAGTTTGCTTTCATAAACTCGTAATGGATTTAAATAAGGCAAACAGACCACCAATAAACTCTATTTTATAAATATAAATGTTCAATAACAAAAAAAAAACCCTATAATATAACTTAATATCTCTTCTATAAGGTACGAAACGATTTCAAAAAGAAGTATTGACTTACCTATTTTACGCAAAATGAGATTACTCCAATCTACTGAAAATGTTATTACAAATTCATGTCGACTGTGTGAATAGGAAGATAAAATAAAAGACATCAATCCCCCATCGAATAACGAATTACCATGTTATAAGAGGAAATCTCTACACGTGGGTGATTGAGAAAAGTCTTTATGCGATCCGAGAAAGTCGAAGTCTCATCTATAGCAATTTGCAATATTTTAACGAACGTAATACCGCATACCGGTCTCACAAAGGGAGGTACCTACACTACCTACACTTCAATCGATTTTATTGTCAAACGGGTATAACAATTTTATTGTGAAAAATGTGGTAGCTATGCTGGGAGAAAATTCAGCTCTCGCTGCCGATATTCACATGTTTTTCATCGTATCATTCATGTCACGTTATTCGAGACTAATTCCTTGTGTTGTCTTTTCGGATAATTGTATACCTACCTACCTAATCTATAGATACCTACCTATCTAAAGATAAACACTCGTACTGAGAATTAGTAATCAAGCGTCCCATCCATGCGTGTAATTGCTAACCCAAATAATCAATTAAATCGGAAAATCTTTCGCTCATGTAATTATCCCCAAAGCTAGAATATGCAACTTAGGTACTTCCAATTTAATGTACACCTTGTGAAGTGACATAAATGTGAAGAATTCTTCACATTTATGTCACTTCACAAGGTGTACATTAAATTGGAAGTACCTAAGTTGCATATTCGTATTCACAAGCTTCATTAATTAGACATTCTTTGCACGAAACGTAATGAAAAGGCAAGTCGAGAGACGAGAGTCAAAGAGGTTTGTGTTATTTTAATTACATATGCCTGCGTTCTCCGCGTGGAGCTGAAGACCCGAAAGCAAAAATGAATATAAAAAAATACAAAAGCAGGTTTTCTATCTTAAGACGTGCTTTGTCCTGGAGCATTATTGACTCCGATTTAAAGCTACCAAGACAAAAAAGCGCAAAATAAAACGAGTCTTCACATTCGAATTTTCAATCGTCAACTCGTTTTGTATTTTCTTAGCAAACAGAAGGCAATATTCTGTTTTCCGTAACTGCACTAGGAAGGAACGTGAATATACATTTTACTCTTCCGTTTGTAAGTCGTACAACGATTTCTGTTAGAATTTCCCAATATTCACGAATTAATTTCCGAGATACACCATTTAGATACCAACTGAGAGCAACAAACAAAGATGGTAATAAATACCAAAAGCGCTCGCTTCCTAATAGTCTAAACTAACTAAATAGTCGTCCAAATGCTACGTGTTTCCGAGAACTAAGATTCGTAGTTACATTAAGTTTGTTGAGTATAGTTTAAATGAAGATTTGGATCCAAACACAAAAGATCATGAATTGTTTGAATAGGTTTCTACCTATTGTTCTAAGAAAATAAATTTGCTTACAATCGAGTGTTTATTGGCAGTGTGTCCTATCTGTTCTATGAACAGTAACCTCGTATGTCACTCAAATAAATAAGAAAAACACCCTATACAAACAAATATGAATGTTCCGAAAAACATGGTCTGTCTTATTGACCATACAAATAACAAACTTGCGTCATTTTCCCTGAAACTATTTGGTAGGTACGTTTGTCTGCACAAGATGATGTTACCAGGATTATATAGCACCTCTATAATTGCCTCTTAGAACCCCAGTGGGAAAATGATAATTAGGTACGGAACCTTCTGTGAAATCAGAAACTACATCCTACAAGATGGGTACCTGCTTTGTATTGAAACTATGTAGATCAACATAAGCGTGGTTTGTTCGCAGTACAACATAACTCACGTGACGCACACCGCACACCAAGGTATACATAGACATGGTGACATCACATGCTGACTATTCTCTGTAATGGATCAACAATGACGTGACTATTTATTTATTCATTCAATTTTCTTACACAACATTATAGATTTTTCCAATGCGATGTACAGGTAGGGATATAGCTGGAAATATAAAGGAAATCTCCCTATAACATTGAAAAGAAAAAACTCATGGGCGGGTGCCCGTCATAAACTATGGTGCACAAAGGTTGGTCTCTCTTTTCTTACTGTACTTAAGATTTGCCAGAGCACAATGGAGCGCAGCGTAATAGGTGTTAAGCGAACAGACTGCGTTAACACCACCGTGCTCTCCATAACAAAAGTAGCGGATGTTGGAGAAAAAACAGCCAGACCGAAGTGGGGGTGGCGGCCACGTCGCACAAACGCACCCGGATAGATGGGCAAAGATCGTCACTCACTGGACGCTTGAAGGGACGTCGCCATCGATGTAGACAGCGGCGAAGGTCGTGTGACGATCTAAACTTGTTTGCGGGGCCAACATGGTCAGATATCGCACAAAATAGAAAGATTTGGAAGGAAAAAGGGGAGGCATTTGCCCAGCAGTGGGAGACAAAAAACTTTTTAAACAAAGAACAAGTTGACTCTATCGTTTCTACATAAATATGTCAGTATATTGCACGAAATTTTAAGCCTTGGCCGGACAAACAATAGAATGCAAATAATACCATGTTCAAAAGTCCAAATTGCAAGGATTATAACTTTTTATCCATTATTTTAACCTAATTGAATTTCTTTTGCTGAAACTTTGTAGAACGGATTATGAAGTTTTCGATTCTATTCCAAGAAGATGTAACAATAAATTGTTTCTACTTAGATAGATACAATACTCTTTATTGTGTACACCATAAACCGTTATCGTTTTAACCGTTTTATTCTTATTGTGTTTGTTAGCTGCTGTTTCCGTAGCTGACCGTAAATAGGTAGGTATATAGCAGACAGAACAAGACTTAATCTTGGTACACCAAGTAGCTTTCCTGGGTTATATATCTCCTGCATATCTACATAATTATTATGAAAAAGTTATTGGAGGCGATCGAAGGCACGTTAAAAAAACAAAAGAAAAAAAATACTTTGTCTTATTTTCCGGGTAGCCGGAAAAGTAGGTATTTATTTATTCAACGATTTTTCGCAATGTTGTCCCTAGAAATGATAAAATGACTATTTTTTTAATTAACCAAGCAACAGGACAGGATAACAGGAAAGGTTCGTTAAAATGAAGGTTAAAAAATAAACTTAGATTAATTTCCGCGTCAATTCTCAATGGTTTTCCAAAATATGTTCCTTATTGGCTTAATAATAATTTTAAACTGTACACTATATCTAAACTGCAGAACTGTTGAAAACGAATGACCACTTGAGCGTTCTGATCGCGACCGCCTTTTCTGCTCGTTTCACCACTCGAAAACGGCTTCACAGATGTTGAGCATTCTGAAACTAGGCTAGAACTTTATTAATTGGGCTTTCGACTAATGAGGTTGACACAATTTAGTGTAAATGTTTAGTTACGAAATACAGCTCAGTCATTTTTTTTATTCGCAAATCTGTATCATTTATTCGATGAAAGCAAGTTGTTATAATACATTTACCATTTTAAGTCGTTCAGTTCATATGCAATGCAGATTGCTTTATCTGCCGTCCCACAACGACGAATTAGTCGTTGGGAATTGTCACAGGATAATTTGAAGATCGCTTCTTCTACCGGGACTTGAGACTAAATTTTATAAATAACAAAGTGACTTATTTTGGAATTGTTATTTAAGAACACAAAGAAAATAATTCACCTACGCATCGATGTAGTTTTTCAATAAAAAAACCTCTATTTTTCTTAGCGTTAGTCGGATAAGCTTTCGAGATCGGAAGATTTATGATACACGAGTATTTACGGCTCCTTCAGTCCTTATTTATGTCACGTCGGAGTGAATTTGCTCCTGTACTCCATTGGTTTAGGTATAATTAAGAATAATTTAAAACTTTAAAATATTTCAAATGTTTCAATGAGTGAGGATATGTGCCTGTCTAACATATTATGTGGAAATATCTGAGGCAATTTTCTGAATATCCAACCGCTATAGATAATTTTGCCACGTTGTACCTCGGGAATTAAAGAAAATATAATAAAATCTGCTGTTTATTTTCCGCAGCTTGGTACAGTGATGAAATGGTGAAAATATTCCTTTTGTTTGCAATCATACGTGCTGTCCAAACTAACTGCTGACATCAACTTACAGCATTTTTGATTTATCGAGAAAAAAATGTTTGAATTTTGCACTTGGAATAGTCGCTTAATTATTAAACCTAGCATAGTGGAGATACATTCCTTGTATGCACGTAATGCACGTTAACAAAAGGAAAAGAAAACTAATACAACAACAACAGAAAGGTCAAAGGCATTAAAACCCTCAGAAAACTTGCCTTCTACCCAATCAGTGTCTGTCAGTAAATTAATCAAATTAGATGCTGTTAAAAGAAAAAACGCAAAAGGAAAGTAAAACGACTCGTGGTAGTTAATTAATTTACTTTCTGGTGGGACTGGATGCAGAAACTCAACCACTAACAGATTGGAGTATACTCACGCTACGCTGCCGCGCAGGCCAGTCAAGATTGGCAAGTGGGACGACAGCCTTATTTCCATTCAATTGTTTGTGCCCGGTTTCGGCAAGGCTTTACTAGCTTCTGCCAAACTCAATTATGACTTCACGAGTTTGTTCGCGGCCTGTTTATCGTCGCTGGGTTTTTCTCGCGAGGATAGAGAAGTTGCTCGTAATTGAATTACTTCATTCGACGCGCGTAATCAGTAACAGAAGTTAGTTCTTAGTAATAATTAATTGGAGAACGTCTAAATGGGTTAATACATAATATGTTTGCAGTTACATAACATAATGTATGTATGTGTGTGGAATTCGGATCGTTAAATTATCACTAGCTGTGTTGATTTGGCTGCTGATGTGACGGGTGTACAATTATGTGACGTAACATGCTGCGCACAAACAATTATATTATTACGTAGCACAGCTTTTGGCGTCGTCCATGTATTGATGATAATATTTGTATGGGTATAATATTTATTTAACCAAACATACGCCCCTTGTTGATATAATGTTTTACATATGTCGAAACAACACAAATAACAAGGGTTATTATTTTGTCCATTTGGCAGGTTGTACGTATTTATGTGTGTAATTCAATAGTGACTCAAGAATATTAAATGTCAGCACTTTATATTCCACAAATGCTGTAAGAACGATTGCGAGTGGAACCTATGCAAACAGTATGTCAATATTTCTAGAACTTTCTATCGTGAAAGGACATGCAAATCTAAATTCTTAAAATAAAAAAACTGCGGTTACATGTGTGTGTGTGTGTGGAGTAAAATCACGAGCTTTTTCAGCGAATTCTTCTCTTAGTAACACATGCACACATCTCTTCACACAGCTGTTAGCTGTGCAAGTCTGTACAGAGAGGCGTCACTACATAGCGAACTAGTAATTAGACCACGTCAAAGGGACACAAATTCGCCGTGAGCTGGGATATTGGTTGACGTGAACCGCTACAGGTCATCATAATTCCGTTTCAGGTCTTTGTGCGAAATCCCCATAGGAGGGAATAGCTTAAATTCTGGATAGTATGCAGTATTTGTGCCTGACAGGACTACCTATTTCAAAATCCGTAAATGAAAATCAGAAATTCCGTAAAGCCACTGAATCACTGAATACAAATCCTTTGTTGTGTAGGTACTATGCCAACTTATACATTAGATACGTTCGTTGTAAAGTTCTGAATTATTTTTGAAAAATGTGGAATACATTTTCAGAAAAATACGAAAGACAGTGACAATTTCTCTGGGTTCCGTTGCGTTACTTTTAAACCGGAGCACGTTGCACGTCAGCTGATAAGAAATGGGCTGCTCCAGTGCCGTAAGCGTACTGTCGCAGAGCGTGAGTACTTTACTTAGTGTGAATGTTACTTTGTCTTAACGATGCGTTTGCAATTACTTTGTTGAGTATGACATAGAGTTTACCTGAAAATGAATATTTATTTGCTCGCCAGTTCATTATGCTTAAAAAGTATCTTTTCTTTTAAAAAGTGTGTTTTTACGTTATGGACAAAACTTAATACTTCTTTCATTTCAGGATTCGGAAGCAGTGGGTGCACAAATTCGTATAGAGGTAGGTTCACGCTTGTCTTTACGTTATTTCAGTCATCTTTTAAATGTTTTGGTTTACCCTATTACTTCCTACTTTAAAAATTAAGTAAGCAAGTTTACGAGCGGACAGCTAACCTTCCTGATATTCAGATAAACTTTCTTCTAGGCTAAACTCGATTCTCGATTGTCGGTACGAAATACTTAGGAACCTATGATTTTATTATAAAACAAAGTTACAGACCGCTTCTGTTTCTCTGTTTGCTTAAACTTCTCACCGCAGATTAGACCGCATCAAATTAATTTAGGAAAGTTCAATGTTTATGTAGTTTAGACGATGCTTTATAAAATATGTTGAGACACAAGAGCATAGGAAGCCTTTGACTACTAGATATGTAGATACCTGTTGTCATAAGATAGTTTGTCAGAACTAGTTGTTAACTGTTGTCATTTTACTATGCAAGTAAGCAACTTTTTCATCGATCGTTATATATACATATACGTACGTACACTATTATTAAAGTGTCATGTATTTAATATTGCCAACCAACTTTGTGCAAAGTGAGAGAGAGAGCTCTTGTTCCGACGCGAATCAAATACGAAATAATATCCTAAAGTTCTATTTAGGTCACAATAGTGTTGCCAGGCCACTTCTTCCGAATGCTTTGAATCTTAGTCACCAACTATTCGCGCACCTTTCATATAAAGTTACTATGTTACTCAGTCATAGCACAGTTTAGAGTAGCTTCAGTTTTGTATGAAGTTATAAAATATAAGTTGTTTACGATTTAGTTGCGAGCGCTCCGCGGATTGATGTGAACACGACTGTAGCTGGCAGATGGCTGGCAGCACATTAAACTCCATTACTCATACAAGTCCTGGGAACCTTCTATTAACGCAGCATTTACTTGAGAAATGAATTACTTTGACAGTTTCTATTTACTGCTTTTATTAAGAAATGTAAAGATTTATAAATGTCTAAACCTGTCACACAATTGTCTACTAGAAGCCTAGAAGCCTTTGCATGTGCAAGGGCTCAACGTTTTTCACGATTATGTTTATTGTCGTTTCGAGTGAATTTTTCTTACTATCAACTCACTGGTTCATACATTTGTCGGGTTGATTCGACGCAATGAAACATTATTGACAAATTATGCCTTGGTTAGGGTCGATCCCAACTAGGGATTTAGAGCGGGAATTTATAATGTTTAACCCCCGACGGAAAAAGAGGGGTGTTATAAGTTTAACGTTTGTATCTATGTATCTGTCTGTTCGCTCGTAGCTCCCAAACGGCTGAACCGATTTTGATTATAATTTTTTTTAGTTTGAAAGGTGTTTTGATCGAGAGTGTTGTTAGCTACAATTCAAGAAAATCGGTTCAGCCGTTTGAAGATTATCAGCTCTTTTCTAGTTGATGATTGGATGTGCGCATCTTCCACAGGTCTGATCGATTCGAAATTTAGTATTCTGTTACTTCAATGACATTAGAAAAACATAGTAACCTTGAACCACTACTGCAACATCACCTGGAATTGTGTTGGGGGTTATTTAAGTTTTGAATTTTAACTTGTGATTATATTATTCAGTCTTGGCAATTTTATAAGAGAAATAACATATGACAAACCAATACCTTTTTGATACGATCGCTTTTCATTGTGTTTTTCATCAAAAGTTCGCATACTTTGTTAGGTCACTATCCCACTTACAAAGTCACAAATATTCTGCTTCTGACAGATTAACCACGATACGTCCCTTTAGATATCCAATTGAAAAAAGTCAGGACACTTTCGCGAAGTCCTCAGCGATTAAAATAGTATTTACCGTACCCGTAATGATTTGTTAGAGAAATTGGGTCGTTTTTTAATCAAGGATGAAATTAATGCAGGTTAACATGGTCTTATTGTCCATAACAAATTTGTCGCATTTGAACTAAATAATAGATATCAATCAACTGCTAAACTGCCAAATCAGATTGCCGGTTAAAAAAAGTCGTATGTATTTGGAAACATATTAGGTAGAATGTCATCCGTTTTCCGGCTTTTTCAGTTTTTTCGAATGTGACTAAACATTTATCTACTACGTCAAAGCAGGGCACAAGGTCTTTCATCTTTAAGCAAAGAGCTATCCTCGTATAAAGAACCCACACTCATAAAATTCAAGGAAATGTGACGAAATGTTTATTTCCTCTTTACGAGGCGCCATTCCCGACTCCAAATAAAACAGACGAATTATTTGTCACGTTGAGAGCCAATGAAAATGTATTTACCAAATTTGAGGGTTGAGTCAAAGATGGGACGGTCTAATTTTATTCGTTCCTAACCCAATGTAGTAAATTCGGGGAAAAGCACCAGGGTCCAAGTACATTATTGGAAACTGTAATCATATTTTGGTAGTACTGTAGCACAATATGGTTACAACTTCCAATAATGTGCTGAATAAATTGGTAGTGTGCTTTTCTGTTAATAGAGAAAGTATACAAAAATAAAATAAATTAAATTGGGTTTTTCTTTACACATTTAAGTGGGAAAGGAAGGAAGGAAGATTTTCCATCTGGAATTTCTCAGTAGCAGACTGTAGTCTGAATTTGTGCCAGATTGATGACAATAGGCTCACCCCCTATTACATGGGACTTAAACATAACTGGCGAAATGTGGGTGTACTATAGGTGCACCTCTACCTAACCCTTCGGGGAATACAGAATACTATCGAATGACGACTCACTTAATGGTGAGTATGACGCTGTGAAAGTAGTGTGACCACTGGGCGTGATGAATTCCACGAGATATATGCACATTCAACAAGATAACAATAAAATGTAATATCTTCATATAACTAGAATTAATTTAACTACGTGAATATGCAGATATTTATTATTAGCTTATTATTTTCCGAGTGACTAATAACTTAAAAGTCGACTAAATGTTTGCAACAAATAAAATAACTTGCCAGCGATTAAATATTTTCGCGACTATTATATTATGTAAGGTTCAAAATTAAAGGTGTTATAAAAACTAAAAACTAGCAGCTGCGTTTAGGTAGCAAATAAACTATACCAGTCAAATAAAATATTGTTGACTAATAATGTTAGTAGGGTGGCAAAGATAATATATTACCAGTCTAGTTAGAGTAGGTTATTTTTTTTTTTAATGGTTAGGTTAGGTTAAAACTGTGACTTCCTACGCACGAGCCGAGCGAGCGAAGCGAGCGGTGCCGCGGTAGCGGCCGGCGAGTGCCAGAAACGACTAGATTATATAGAAAATCTAAACATGCCCTAATAATACAATAATAATATATTATTTATGAATGCCCATTTTCAATTTTATTTTCGCCATTAAGTTTCCGCTTGGATATTAATTCTGTTCCCAAAAGAAAAACTTGATGCTAGTTTAAATTAAAACGGAGCTTATTACTGATATATTAATATGCTACCTATTACTTATTACGATACTCCTTATTAGCTGCCAACCCATTATATATGGTACCCACTCTATTTTTTTTTAAACCTATATTCATTTTACTTAGTTGCCGCATTAAATACATGCCTTTATTATTTACCTACACGTTTCATTATTTTGCGTAATTTGAATCCTGAATTTCCATGCTTAGCGGATTCTTGGAAAAGCAACATTTCACTCACAATTGAGGATATAATGTATATCTATCTATCTACATTATATTAAGCTTCTTATGTTTTTTTTTCCAATATCCGGAGTGGTTTTACTTGTACCTTCAAAGTTATCGATGGAAATATATTTTTTGCTGGAGTAGGTCTTTACTTTTAAACCCGCCTGATCTAAAGTATGCATTTTTAATTAAATAAAAACGGAAACCTTACGAAACAATAATTGCGCTATTAAAAAAAAACCTTAACGTTACACTTGTGACCAAAATAACTGACCGCGCAGCAAAGATTTTCGTAACAGATACGACGAGGGGTGCGTGCTCAAAACTTGGGGAAGGACTTCATATTACGAGCTTATCTTCACGCCCAATAGAAAATGATTTATGATAAACGCAGTACTTGAGAAGGGAAATTTATTTTCATTTGCAGGAAATGTATCTTGTGGATGTTTGGACTACAGTAACTTCAAAATGCATCTACTGATTTAAAAACTTTTTACAAAAAAAACCAACCGGCTTCCCAAATTAAAGTTATTTTTCACTTTGTACTGTTTTTTTTGGAAGTCGGTTGTTTTTTTCTGTAAAAAGTTTTTATTTTTAACCGACTTCTAAAAAGATTGGAGTTTACATTTTTTTTTTTTTTGTGTATGTCCGTCGATATTTTCGTCAATTGTGGACGGATTTTGAAAATTCTTTTTTTGTTTGAATGGGCATGCTCTCGAGGTGGTTCCATATTTTGAGTTAGCTTAATACGTATTTTTCCCACTTAGCTTATATGGACGATGTTTTAACATTTTCCTGTCACTGTTATTTACATAGCAGGTCGTGATATTCGAACTTGTAAGGGGTAGGTACCACAACTAGTGTTCGCACTTTAAGCGCAAGATAGAGACAGCATGTCTTAGCCAAAGCTCGTGCTAATTAACGTTTGTAGATCTCGGCCTCAGTACCGTGTCTGAAAATATCAAACTGTAACAGCTTGTTCCGCCCTGCGACGGACAGCTGCATGAAATATTGCTCAGCGGGCAGTTTCCCAGTAATTCTTGCAAATCGGTGTCAGGAAGAAGCGTCGGAAACGATTCTGTTTGTGCTATAAATAACTCTGAACCGGCGCGGGGCTCGACCTGACTCACTTGATACCTTTATCGTTAACATTTAAATCAGTCTTTCAAGTCGAATGTTCGAAAGAACGACTGAGATTTATTATTTAACGATTCGAGAGTTGAAGGATCTTAATATAAATTATGGTGAGTGCTTAGATTATGGTGCTCTAAGACTTTTTTATTACAATTAAAGTTAGTCCTTCATTAGATACTTGGTTATAATATATCCCAGCAAACAAAATTGAGCCGGGGATGAACGTTGTTAATAGGTAAACGGTAGGTATATCGACGCTACACCTACCAATCACGTAAGTCGAACCTTCAATTGTACCTTATTTCTTGTTGTCGACCTTCGTCAATATTGTGAGGTTCATTCATGAAGTTCACGCAGCAGAACAGGTAATGCAGTCGTGTTGATAAATCGACGGCTCGACATCTAAAATGAACAACAAATTGGTACTGCGACGTCGAAACACGAGACTCCTTCGTACTCGTGTATCTAATTGAATCACAATTTTCTTCGAGTATATTTCGTATTATATTTCTTTAGCCTGTGTAATGAGTCTTTGAAATAGACATTTTCTTTACCGTCATTTTATGAAACTACATAAGATAAGTTGTAACAATTATTTGATTTTAGACATAAAGTACACAGTCCAGCTTGCTTCGCAGCAGCTTGCAAAACACTCAGACTGACAAAAGTCTAGTAAATTTAAATAAAAATTTATATTTTTTTATTTTACCTAAAAGCTTTGCAACCGAAACAGAACAGCGGCTTCTGAATTTCGGCAATGACTTGCCCTTAATATCCCATCGTGTGTCAAAAGCTTTGCCCAACCCTTGTCGCTGAGATAACGTACCTACGTAACCTACGGAACGGAACGGAGAGCTTTGTTTTTTTTGCCATCGCAAGAAATAGATCGAACTCAAGATGTAGTAGGTACTCATTGTTAAACCGGAAAGAACCTAATAAATACGTACAAGTGGGATCTCCAAAATAAGACCACGAAATTAATTAAGGCAGAAGTATGTATTCCCGGTAGTATCCCGGTAACTAGTCAGTTTTTATACTTGCGCACGTTTCTACCAATTATAAACTGAAGTTTGTGAATGGCAATACATTCTTGGTAATATTTTTACAATTTTAATATTAACACTGACCAAACAGTTTAATGGCATCCTGTGATGGCGTCGAAACTGTGCAACAACAAAAATGTCCTGTGCGCAATTTTCAATTTTGTCGGTGAAGTGCGAGACCACCACATAATATTGATCAACTCGCCGTGCTGCTTTGGACGGTAAGAGTGTTTATTTCCTTAAATATTTAATTGAATTATCTAGTGATACAACTAGTTTAAACTGAAAAGTGAAGCCAGGGAAATGAATTTTAAGCAAATTGACTACCATCATAAATTGTCCGTAACACAACTGATAACAACTGTCATTCATTGCACAGTTGTATGAAATGGCTATAACACGGCAACCTGACGTAGGGTGTCACTTTGTTTAACAATTAATTTTCCTGACTGTAGGTACCTAAAAATACCTACCATGGGAACTTCAAAATAAGACCTTGAAATAAATGACTTCATTCATGCTCCACGGAGTTTCAGCAAACTTTCTTACTAAAGAAAGTTTTTGATTGCTTTCTTACCTAATCAACTCACTCCTCTTGATGTTATCTCCAGCCAAAATGTTGGGCAATCGTTGTCAAAAGGGTTGCACATCGTTTTCAATTCTCGTTTCCGATCAATATTTAATGGCTTGCTGAAACAGAAGCAATAATTAGCAACGCCACAAAAAGCATTGTTTATTTATGAAATTCGTACGGTTCCACTTATAAAGTTCATTTATTAAATGTCCTGTCTTTCCAGCTAAAAGCTTCGCCAATCGCAGCCTATTATTTACGAAGGCAGTATTGCGTAATCAACCGAAACACTTATCAGTAATAACATTCCGCCATTCTACGAGCCATACTTGGAATTGTGAACGCAATAACCGAACTGTGCTTTGATTCATTCCGTTGTTCAAATGTTCCCAAACATCAGGAAATGTGTTCTAACCAGACAATAAATTGAACAATACGTGGAGCTGGCTAGTAATGAAAATGTTCGTGTTCGGACGTGACTTACAATCTCTAGTCATAAAAGTGTCGTTTATTTTCTTGCCCATTTCAACATTTATGTCTCGAGACCGGATTCGAGTTTAATGTTTTCGTACTTACTTATATTTTGTTGAAAAGATTAAAGTCAGGGAACTTGATGGTTGAGCACATTAACAAACTTCGGGAATTTTAGTCATCTGCAAAGTAGTATTTTTCTAAGACGGTGCAATAAAATACGGCTTACCATAGGGTACCGTGTTACCCAGTAACTGGGTTGTGGAGGTCAGATAGGCAGTCGCTTTACTTTTCTAACGTTTGCAGCTCACATCTTTGAAGATTTTTTTCCCAGCTATAACTTTGAAGACTTCTTTGAAGTGATTTTACATCGTATGTTCGACGAACTGTAAAGGCGCACTTGTCCGAGTGAACAATAAATGTATTCACAACCCAAAAAGAGATATGTGAAATGATTATTCTGTAAATATGATATCGGAATCACTTTTATAAGTCGTATACAAATCAGCTAGATGGTGTCAACATCGGACTACCCCTGAGAAGAAATGGTGAATCAAACTTTGACTATGACCACTTTTTTTTTGGGTGGGAAATTATCAAATAGCTTCTCCCGCTCTGGGCGGAGCGGGCGGGCGTATGAGAATCTTACTGACTAAAACCCACCCGTGTTCCTTCAGTTGCCTGTGTGTTGCCAGGGGCCACGGTAACCCTTTCGGACTTTCCCGCGACCCTGGCAGGCATCGGCCCTAGCGGGCCCCGTCAGTTGTGCTGACATCTCTTTGATTCGAGCGTGGAACACAACGCTGACTTTGCCCCCTGAGTTTGTTCATTAAGATTAGGGTCTGGAATGGTCTTTTGAGGAAAGAACCACAAAGATTTGAGTGAACCTGTCCAGTCAGTGCAAGCATTTGTCAGTAAGCGTGTAGCTCAAATATGAACTTTATGCACATAATATAAAAACTGCACAAAGGCGGATTTAATACCTCAGGCATGTTCATGTTATCTCTTCCCATTTTATCCTTGAATTACTGGTATGTTCACCTCATCCAGTCTTTTTGATGAGATACGTCTCACACAAGACGACGATAAGTCAAACGCACAGGCCCACTAAACGCGCCATACAATTTACAAGTCTAAGCATAAAATACGACGAAAATAAAAAAGTTGAGAAAACACTAAGAAGATTTTACAGTATTATTAATGCCATCGGAAATGTTTGTTACCTTGAGCCAGCTACGCCTGAATAATTAAAGAAATTTTACGGGTACAGAGCTTTGAGGAAAATCATTTGAAAAATAAATGTTCACTGAAATCCATCTCATACTTTTGTTTGTAGTCTTTCATCGACTCACAATATCGCTGTCCACCATTGTCCTCTTTTTCTTAAATCTGTATACAGAGAACCCAAATCTTAGGAATTATTGACAAATATATAGCTGTAAAAGGATCTTTTGACACGTGGGCAAACTAGGAACTAATGCAGCCATCTTGTGTTTTCAATACATTTCACAAAATATTTGCACTAAATGCTTAACAACAGCGCCCCCCTGTCAACGTCGTTGGAGTGCCAAAAGATCCTAGCAGTGTACAACATTGATGATTGCTGGACAACCAACCACATCTCATCATCAAGCACAGAATGAAACAAAGTTGAATACCTATAATATATGCGTAACATAATGATATTCAACTTATTTAATTGAGACTGCTTCGAGCCACTAAATCAAAAACAAACATCTAGTCGAGGCTGCTTATTCTCCGCCATTTTTTAAGCCATCACGTCGTAGTCTCAGCTGGCTTCTGATCCGACCGAATTTTTCTTGCCTTATTTGCTTTTGTATAACAAGACTTATATGTATAGCGTCATAATTTTCTATGTGTAGCTGTTTTTCTAACGACAGAACCTTTTATATTCTTCCGAACATCTTGTCCCCTCGTTTACATAATTTAAGCATGAAATTGTAGGCTTTCATGTACATCTACCAAATATCAGATAGTTAGTTGTTATCGGTTATCCCTTTGGACCTCTTGAACTTGACATAAACATACTTGAGTATGAATACCACGACGATGTTATAACATCGAATTAAAATAACCTTCTGAAAAGAGTGTTTTGCTTTCTTTCCATAATAATACACGACCTGGACAAAGGCAACCAGTTGCTTTATTAAAATCCAGAACTTAAAAAATAACTTAAAAATTATTTAAAAAATACTCTTAAAAAAATAAACCCCAGCAGGCCGCCTAATTACTTTAACAAAGTTCTACGTCCATTTTATTTCTACAACCTTAAAAAAATAACTAAGAAAGACATTTGAAATTAAAAACATAATTCCAGTAACTAATTGGGAGGGCGCCAGCGTTCAAACTAATTAGTTTGTCCAACATTTATTACAAAACTTTACTATTGCGAAACAATGAGAAACGGAAAAAAATACTCGGAAAGTGGAGTTGGCCAACATAGATGTTCACGTTCACCAACAAAAGTTTTTGAATTGCAACAGCAATGAGAGTTTAATAAGAACTTTCGTGGAATTTGTACAATCAGAGAACGGTTTAATAAACCTTTTTATTTTACGTTCATATAATACTTTTGGCCATGCAGACGACATAATTGTTTGGTTATTGCTATGTAGTATATTCGTGTGCTTTTACTCAGTAAGTACCTATATAATATCTTGTTGAATGTCGCACATGAATTTAAGAGGAATAACGAGTTTTTAAAACATCCATTTCGTAAAAAAAAACGCCCGCATAATCATCAACATATTTTTCACCTTTAGTTTTTTAATAAAGTAAAAAAATACTTTAACAATAGCAGTGCGTTAGAAACAACGTTAACTCATTTAGAGAACGTGTAGCCACTGTCTACTTAGGTAATTAATATCAATTAGCTTCAATCGTATTTGATTCAATCCCTCTCACGATACAACATCCCACCGGCCGCTCATTCCGGTACCAAAAACAACTCGAGGCAGAAACAAACCGAATGATGTATTACCCGTGGCTATTATTCTTTTACGCTACGAGCGTAGCGGCGTAGCAGCGTAGCCCAGACAGAAGGCGACCGCTTGCCATTTATGATTCTACGACCTCTCTCATTAACCTGTATATTACAACATCTAGAACAGCTGATCGCTGCCAAAACAATTGTGCGGTTGTTGACAAAACGTTTTGCATTAAATGTGAGTACCTAGTTACCAGACGCTCATTCAGGAAATGGTGTCTATAACTACATGATATGTATAATATATGTATATTAAGGTGCTTATGTTGGCCTGGGTAGCAAAATAATTATTTCATTGGTTTTAATAATAGATGACAAACAATACTTTTCAATATACAATAATGAATTATTAATGAGTGGAGCGGGATAACGCTGGGCGCTGTCGTTCGCTTTATTTATATGAGCCACAGACGAGGGAACAGTTAAGTGTTGAGGTAGAACAGTGCCCGTTGTCGGTTAATCACAGAACATAAATTATGAAGCAGCTGACAGTACCAATGACATAAAATGTGCCAAGTGTGAGTGTTCGTATTGAAACGTTTAACATTGACAAGTTATTTTTTTGTTGCAAAAAGATTCCAATATTAAGACATTTAAGATAATGAAACTACAACTAGCAAGCATTATGTGACTTGGGTCTCGTTTTATTTTTGCCTGCAGTACACAGCTGTGATGTAAGCTTACGCTCTTACCTCAATCAAAAAACAAATAGTAGCTATATTCAATCAAAAGGTTCAAAAACGTTTGAGTTGTAGGTACCTAAATACTCTCCATCTACTTGCTGAACGTAAAACCGAGCTCGGATTTAGTTGTTTTATTTTATAACTAATGATAAATTCACAATCATCGTTTCGATAAAACATCCGCAGCAAAATTCTCCGAATAAGCAAATGTTCCAGTTCGAAATCAAAGAAAACAATAGAAGAGCGTTCCATTTCCTACTGACTCCTAAAAATCTCGGTACTTGTTACATACCCGAGGAAATTGCGGTGGAGTTCTAGCCGAGTTCGCCACGAATCCGTTTGCCCTTCATGAAAATTTGATCAGACGATCCGTCGAGACACTACGACTGACCCGGTAGAATTACTCGGATTACTAACTCTTTATTACCTGCTTAACTGAATTCGCTCCGAGTTAAAATTTCAGTTCTTAAAAATTCTGAATCAAAAGTCTATTATTTTTTTTTACTCGCGTTCGGCGCAGTCAACATATTTTTATGGTAGTGTATCAAGATCTGTTAATCTCGAGATTACAATTTTATAGTGAAACATAAAGTTAACGAAACGTAAAAAGAAAGCTTTTCGAAAAGTCTGTACCGCATAAAATGTTTAACGTCTCCATAAAATCAAAATACCGAATTGAAAAAAAGTTTAACATTATTTTCTTTGAGACAACATGGAATTTGCTGACGTCAGACCTGTAGTAGGAGGACCGCAGCGAAGATATATTGGAATATTTTGCCGAAGTGAACCGAAAGGTGCGGTCATAGTCAAATGCAAATCGAAAATATCGCTGAGTGGGGCATGTCCAAGCACCGGTGTCGATAGCTCTTCAGGTAGACCGGGTCATGCTAAGTGTATTAAAGCTATCAATATTTTCAACATATCGATATTTTTTACGAGGAAACAGAATAGAATATTGAAATGTTCATAAAAATATTTTGTTCTGCTATCTGTTAGGAAATAGCATTTTTTTTGGATTGGATGATAAAAATGACAGATACAAAGCATTGTCAGGTTTTGTTGTTCGATTTTTGTCGGGCTCTTTTCTCTAATTGCACTCATGAGAATTCAATTCCAAAAAAATCCAATTCTATAAAAACACTTATCATCTTCAATCAATTTCTTACGCTCAAAGAAATTCACAAATCCCCACAAATGATGGGCGTTGTCAATAGGGATTAGTGGAATAACCCAAATAAATCCTACTAACTCCTAGAACTTCTTCATATTCCAATATTTACTGAACTAGTTTCTACTTGTAATGCTTTAAAATAAGATGATTTACTCCGTTGAGTTTTTGCACAGGGTTTTTGTAGGGTAATTCTTGATGTTTAACTTCTTTTAGTCAAATATTTAAATCAAGAAAAATAGTTATTGTTTAGTACCAAGTCGGTGCAATGTCACTGGGCACTGTTAGCAAATATTAAAAAAAACTTAAAAGATTCAGAAAATCAGAACACATATTCTCTTTGATATTTGCAGCCAGGATTATTCTGGATAGTTCGTCGCCCTGTGTGAGAATACGGCACTGGTATATACGTAGGTACCTCTTATGTGTACCTGAATATTGTCTCGAAGCGTTGTCCGTCGCCGGCGGAATTCTATTTGCTCGCGGTCTGCCGCCCTGGCTCCATCGGGACTGGAACGACAACTATGTATTAAGTTAGCTCAACGGGCTACTATTGTGTTTGGATTGCCACATTCCTTCTTTCCAAGGATGTAGCGGATGCAGATTCGCGGCATGGTGAAATTCAAAATTTCTTACGTTTTTTGCAAATTACAGCGCTGTTTCGTTATATGTTGACCATAATTCAATTCGCGTCAAATATAATAATATAATTAGTCAATTATAATCATTTAAAAATCTATTTAGCTCTCGAAATTTTATGTGTTTGATGGTTATAGGACTATTTCGTGAAAATGTGACGATTTACAGTTATATTGATGATTTAAATTATTATAATTTCTCTTTTGTTGATTATGATTATATTCACCCTTTTCGACCCACATCTGCATTCGCATGGGCTCCGCATTGATTAATGCCGATGCGGATGCGGAGGTCTAAATAAATGCGGAAGCTCCGAAATTGCGGATGCGGATGCGAATATCCCCAACATTTCTGCTTCTTTCACACAGTTTCAAAGTTATTTAACAATGGAGGAATACCAAGGAGCTTGCACGAATATTTAAACTAGAAGTCGTTTTTTTTTAAACTGAAGCTCCTCGGCTACATTTCTAACTTTTAAGGCCGTAAGAATGAAATTTTTAACAGGCAAACGCTGAATATTTTGTATCATAATATAATAAATATGTAATATATAAATATATTGATATCTTACAGACGATAAAATAACTTTGATCCAGGCAAACTTATCCAATGTACCTAAGGAATAAAAGGTAACAAACTTATTTTTGCATTTATTAAATTATTGAAAATTACTGTACATAGCGGAGCGAAGCATAATTGCCGACATACCACATTATATTGTGTCCACGTAAGACCTACGCCTCAGCATAATCACAATGGACTGCGACCGTTCTAAAATACACACATAAACAAGTAGACCGCCAATTTGAAACTCAAGGAGAATGTATTATGAAACTTGTGAAAGAGAACCGTTTACGAATTTAATTCACATTCGTCATGTGATGGAAGAACAACAAACAGTTCTGAATGACTTGTTCTGAAACACTTGAACCAGTGAAATATAACGTAGGATGTTTCTGTTATTCATGAGGTCTTATAATAGTGTACATAATGCTATTCTTGCATAAATGAATTGCTTACATGTTGCTTTTCTGGGTAGAAAAAGTTATTCCCAATAAATAAATAAGAGTTTGATTTGTGCACCCCGCAATAAATAAAGAGCGAACCGCTGTCCGATAAATTATTTATTTTATCTTTGTGGTTTGGAACGCTGCCAATTATTAAACTTGAATAATAAATCAATCTCCGACCGATTTTACAAGTATTTGAGTTTTGAACTTAACAATACTTAGTTGGTGGTAACCATTGCGCTAGTAGAAGGGAGATGCGATAGGCACCTGTGTTTGTGGAGAGGACCGCAACCAATGTGGTTCAAAGCGATAGGTCCAGTTATCAGCTAACAACGCTTTCCTCATCTAGGAATTAAAACAACAGTGTGCAGACATATGAGAATGAAAATTGCTTATTCCCGAATGATCAATAACTTAAAACTACAGCAGACTTCTACAAGCGCCTTCTCGGAAATCCAACTAGTGATAAATGAGATTAACTACTAATGAAACAACCTCTCGGGCTGATTAATGAAGGCACAGGCTTGGTATGCCACCACTTATTATTATTAAGCATAGCGAGAAAATAGAACTACTTACTTATTTTCCAAGTAAGTTTTTTGAGGTCACCCATTGTTATGTAATATTGTGATGTTTTAAAAACCAAACGGTTAAGGATAGTTTAATTAAATTTCAAAATGAAATAGTTCTGTACCCGTTTATAAATATGGAAGTTTAAGTTAAAAGTTTTAATTAACCATCGCATAAATAACGCTTCAGTTTTGCTCATCTTGGAAGAGTGCACCGTGCAGGCAAACAAGCCAGTATTCAAGAACAATTAATCTATCTGACTGAAGTTCAGTCTGGCTAGATTATTCTGTCTCAGGTGCACAGCAATTAACACCTGTACCTAAACTTTAAAGGGATCTGAATATTCGTTAATATTAACTAAATACAAAGGACTCACGGTGTTAGTTCAAAAAAAGCTTTCTGTGACCCTTAGCATGACACAAGCAACCCGTAGTTAAGTTCCATTTTGTCGATCGTAAGTTGAGTTCCATTTTGTCGATTTCGCGCGTCGTTTCACAAAGTATGAAGGCTTGTATTATGCAATGATTTCAGGTACGTGCTGACGGCAGTGTACTCAGTAAAACCTGGAAATTGTAGTAATAACTGTGAATATTTATTACTTCTTTGTCTTTGTGCGACGCGGACCGTTAGTTTCTCTTTGTTCATTGTCGTTTGAGGACCACAATCTGCATACCTGAGATATCTTATCTAATCAGTATGGGATCGTCACGCCAGTACTAGTAGGGTTGGAAATCATGACGACACAACTCGGGTACTCTTCACTGAATGTAATCACTATAGGTAACACCTACTACTATAGACTAGACTCCTACTATATAAAAAGTGGTTGACCTATTCAAAAGCCTTAAAGAGAAAGCTCATGGGAGTCCCTTGAATAATTTCTAACACACTGGTCTCGGCGTTGTATTAATTATTAAAATTAATAACATCTATAGGGTATAGTTAGTTCCTAAAAGTACTAATTTCACTAATGTGCTACATTCATGAAATTTGTACTTAATGTTAAAACTTAATGTCTTAAAACTTAATGTTATACTGAAATGTTCCTATAAGTAGGTTTGTATAATTTTTCCGTAGGATGCTTACTGACTACTGAGATGTTTTGATACAATCTTATTACCAGTTTCAAATATTCAAGAGCATCGAACGTAAGTAATATGAACTGTGTTTAGGTACCTACACACTTTCGTTCTTTTGTTTAGGTAGGTCTATCAGTACTTACTAATGTATTTTTACAAAATAGCAAACTTTCCTAAGACACATTCAAAGTTAAACATTGACTGGAAAATAGTTAATTATTACTACATAACTTTTATATCTATTTCCACCGATTGTTCTGAATGGGAAAGGTAAATCCTTTTTTTGCATTAACACGTAAAATGATACGAGATACTTATGCACGGCTATTGAATTCGTAAAACAATTTTCACAATTTTATACACATCCATTTTATATCCATTTTCCTTTTTATTAAAATTGTGCTGTCACATCAACAGTACCATTTTATTAAAATTGGATTTTACCTCCTCCACGGTAATAACGATATTTATATGCAGAGAAAGTGGAAGTTCCCTTGTTTTCATTCTTTGATAACGTTTGTAGAGAACTATATGACTGTATATGTATAACACATTTTTTGTGCAATTGATACTTTGTGTTGCTCTATGGATGTCCTGATGGTCTATTTGGGGTGGGGAGTTATAAGCCAAAGATACTGAAGGAAAACCTAATAGTACTTTATAACTTTATTTAAAGCTCTTGGTTTTCCATGTGATAAATAAATAAATAACCGAAAAGGCGTAGAGCTACACTACTTCCGGATGAAGCTAATAACGTTACCATAATATGGTACCTAATTTTAAGTTCACTTGCGGTCGTAACGCAAGGAAAAATGGGCTGTGCCACTACTTGATTTATATTTTCCACATCGCATGAATCCGAAATAACCTCCCGTCCTCACGATCAGTAACAATGGATCAGAAAGGGTTCACCCTTTCAATGACGCACCCTGTATGCTATCCTTTTTCTCGAAGTATTTTCTTAGTTTTCTATAACATGGGTACACATGACATATTCCAAGGTTTTAGCGAATTTTCGTAGGTGGATGTTACGACATAAAGTAATCTTTTATTTTCAGAAAATCATATTTTATGAGATAATATTTAAATATTCAGAGTCTGAAAGAATCATATTATTCTTTCGCGACTGTTCAGCTCACCAAATACTTAATTTATTTCTTTTGCCGTATTTCATTGAGTTATTTGTTAAGAGTCAGGTGCATTTGTAATGGACGTTAACGTTTATGGAAATTGTTTATGACGTATTTTGTTAAACAACTCTGGAAGTCTGAAATATGATATCTGCTCGCTAATGGTCCGCAGTCATACTCCGTCGCTGTACTGTACGCCATTCACTATGCAGCTGCTACAACTGAACTAATATATCTAGCTTAAAATCTCCATTAATCTGCATAAAACAATACTGAATTGAATATTAAGGTTATGTGTGAATGTGAACAGGATTTTATTAGATTATTTCGTTTGCTTCAAATGCAAGTTTCTATTGTCTTTTGAAGTTTAATTATATGTATATCGGTACGAATAATAATAGAAAGTGTTTTTTTTTTTCATTTATAACAAAGAAGATATTATAAAGAGAAGTTTTGCCAATTTTATAATTACCTCAAACGAAGGAAAATAAAAGTTTCTGAGGATAGACATCCAGTTTTAACGTAACACAAACATCTATTTAAAAAAAACTCGGCATTTAAAAAACATTAAATGCGAAGAATGCCTCTTATTCCTAAAAAATGGAATCTTTTCCGTTCAGACTCATATCACACTATTACGAGTTTGCACGTAATGCCTGTTTTATCCTGAAGCTTGTCAAGAAGCTAAAGTAGAATTCGTAGCGAGCGGTAGAGGCTACGCCACTACGAGTTACGCCGCTACGTCGTAGCACCTAGCTACGTATATTTGAATAGGCGAATAATTGGCGCTGGTGAACTCGGTCTGAGGATTAGTCTATAACACATTATCGGCTGGAAACCAGGCTATTTGGCTAAAGGCAAACGTGAATACTAGTAAATTATTATATAAATATACAAAACAATACCTCATATGATCCGTGAGGTTGTTGTTAAGTATCGTGCTAAGAGTTAAAAAGTCGGGTAAAAAATTGCCAAAACCGTGCACGATTTTTACGCTCAGTAGGTGGGTAAGCGGGGCGAAGAATTCCAGTGAGTGCTTTGACTCAACTCAGCTTTTAATTTCGGCATTACGATTGAAAGAAGAGCACTTTATTACAAGGAAGGTTTGAGAAATATTTCAAGGACGAATTCTATCGGCACCCTCTTTTTTTAGGGTTCCGTACGTCCGAATGAAAATACGGAACCCTTATAGGATCACTCGTGTGTCTGCCTGTCTGTCTATCTGTCCGTCTGTCACAGCCAATTTGCTCCGAATCTACTGATTTACAATATAATACAATTACAATATAATACAATAAATACAATTTAGTTGAAATTTGCTACACATATGAATTTCTGTGACCCAAACAGCCGTAAATAAATACATTTTCAATATGGGGGTCACTTTTTGGGGAAAAATTGTACCTACCGTGTGACATAAAATGAAAGGGCTTGTTGTGAGGATCAAAATTTTTTTTTTTAATAATTTCTAATTCATTTTAATTTATATTTAATTAATTTATATTTAATTAATTTAATTATTTAATAATAAATAATTTCTAATTTTAAAATAAATACTTTTTAAGGATTTTAAGAAAATAGACGAAAATTAACCATTCCGCCCCTTATCGCCTAAAATTTTGAACAAAATACTGAGAACTTTACTTATAAAATACAGGAAAACATATAAGAAGTTTGTGCGGGAATCTACATCGCCACATGCAAACTACACATCACACTGACGTACGCGAAATCCTGCGTCAGAATATATATACCTATGCCCACCAGATATGACACTCGGTGAGTGAACTCTACACCCTGTTCCTCATACCTGTATAAGTCTTTGGTCTTAAAATAACGATGTATTGGCAATGACACTACCAGCCGCACTACCAGTAGTTTCGTTGCCAATTAACGACACTACCAAGCTTACATTGTACAGTCAACACAGCAAAGTTCAGAAATATAATACTTAGAAAAAACAAAACACCTGCCGTACGATAACCCAGTCACAATAGGTAGGAAAACTGTTAATAATATTTTTTTTAAATAACAAGAAATACAAAAATTGTCGCAAATCTTATTATGATACTACCTTCTCCTTAACTGAAGTACTTACAAATTAAACTCAATATTGAATTTCAGATTATAAAAAAACGCGTGAAAAATATTCAAGTGACCGACTGTTGTAGGGATGTTTTTTCCTATTCACCAACTTCCACAACTGATGACTGATGATGATGACTGATGGTGTATAAATAGATGTGTAGAACTTACATAAAAAGGGATACATTTATCCTTGCTAATTAACAATCCACAGATGAATCCACATGACACGTGAAATACTAGGAAACGGAGGTAGTTTGGATTACAAAGGGATGAACGCCGCTATTTTGAATTTGTGATAACTTATTATCGTATATTTGAGTAACACTGTTGCCCTGAAAATATGAAATATTTGAAATTCATACTTAATTTAGTGAGAATAGATAGGTAACATGGCGTAGCTAACATAAAAGCGGATAACCGTGTCGTCAACTTCTGTAAAATGTAAACCTCATAGTTTGAAAACGAAGGTCGGCTTGCATGGTAGCTTCACCCATAAAACATTGCTGTACAAACCTTAAACGTAACCCTGATAATAAAACATTGCTGTACAAACCTTAACCGTAACTGTTCCTAAACATTTTGCACCATTTTTATACTTCTTCAGTACATGATACTTATGTTTGCCCAAAAGCAAGACAATTCCACCATTTGTCGGCAGAAATTGGAAAACTGACTCGCTATTTTCAGCTTCCGTCATCATATAGGTTTTATTTAATTTTGTTCGAAGCTAGACTTATGAAGTGGTTCCAAGAGAAAACGTAATGTAAGAAATGGTCTACCAATAATAATTTATCCATCAAAATAATGTCAGTCTGAGGTCGGAACAAATTTATCGTCAGCGTCATTTCTTCATCGCTGTCGACTGTCGACAATTACAATGTTAATTTTGTTCTTGGGATAAAAAACATGGTAGATAAAATATTCATTGTACGGAACCGTTATCACGCCAGTTCAACTCGCACTTGTTTTTTTATTGATCGCCTTTACAGTCAGATTAAAGCACGCACAGTATTTATTTTATTTATTACGAAATACGAGTATTTGGGACGCCTTTATCTTGTAATGGCCAGACACTTTACTTTTATTAGATTTTTATCTAAACGTACTTTTTTGGGCGTGTAGTAAAATATTACCAAAAAACCGAATGTTTTGCTCAAATCAGATTCATTTTATTTTAAGAGCATCCAGCTACAACATCTGACATTATTGTAATATTAATCTCCCCAAGTAACAATTTATGGTTAGCAATATTTACAACAGTTAAGACTGAAGTTTTAATGGCTCCGACATTAAAACTACTGTTGAACATTATTTTATCTTTTAACAGCATCTATTGAAGAATCAGTTTAATGAGCCACTTGTTTGATCAAGAAGATATTGTGTACAATAACATTAAACTTCACTATAAATTACTTCATGATATTTTAATTTCAAGCTATGAAAGACTCTACACACAAGCGTCTATTCAGAAAAGGTTCGCCTTCACGTAAAGCACTTCCTTGCGTCGGAGTTCATGAGTCAGTGAATGAATGACGTATCTGAAGCAAAGGCCTTTGTGAACATGACGCTCCTACTCCAATAGCTAGCATTGTCACTCGAGACTTTGACATCTTTTCATTTCTTAATGAGCCTACTTACGTAATTAAATGAAAAGAAAATGTGTTGAATGTGTTGTCGTGTATTACATTATCTCTTTTGGTAGCAAATCCATCTTCTGGCTATTGTTGTAAAATAAATACACATTTCCGTCTTGCCCGCCGCACTGCCGTTCGCGACGCCCGTTCGCCGTGATACAGACCGTTGAGGAATGTGCGCGGCGAGACGGGGGTCAGTGCAGGTCCTTCATTCGTCAACGTTGACGGTGCGGCGTCCCACCGCTCATTGGTCAAAGCTGCCCCCAGCCCCGCCGCGCATTCCTAAGGCACGGTATAGCGGGATCGGATAAACGATACGAGCAAATGGTCCTAAAACAAAAGCAGTGCTAGTAGTTTGCACATTCAAGGTTTCACAGAACTACTTAATAACTACAACACGATTGCTACAAATACATAATGCCACAATTGGAAAATTAAAAAAATAAAGATTGTGAGTCATTGCTAGTGCCAAATACTTGAAACGTTTTTTTTTGCGAAAGATAGCAGGAGACACATGTTTTTTGTATACATATGGTAAAGTTTTATACCATCACTTTATTAACATGTATTTGTAAGCATAGATATATCAAAAATATGACTCAAAAATTAAATACATTTTTGAAATTTTTACCCATGTTCAATGCTCATATTAATAGTAAATACGTTTTAAGTTCATATATTATGTTCGGTGTAGGTATTAATAACTACGCGTAAATGATTTCCAGGTCAGGTTGATAATTCCTTGTTGTGGGACTCTGCCGCGCCCTCGTTTCTGGCGAAATGCCAATAACTGTCACGCGGCTCCACAGGTGATCACTGCAGGTAATATTGCATTAGAAATCTGTAATTTTAAACAAAATCCTAAGTAATCCACTTTTGTATTATTGTATAAACGCAAATTCGTAAATAGCGGTAAACGAAATATATTTTTTTTTCACTTTAATTTATTTATTTATTTATAAGCTGTCGACTGCCTCGGACACCATGGAATATCTTGCAGTAAGAGCGCAGGCCGGCTAGCACGGCACGCCAGCATTAATGACATCATTCGTCGTGCTCTTGCCACCGCCGGGGTGCCAGCTGATTGGTTGACGATGTGAAGAGACCAGACGGAATGACCATAATGCCTTGGAAGTTAGGCCGGCCTTTGGTGTGGGATGCAACATGTGTCGAAACCCTTGCGCCATCCCATGTTCCTAGCACGGCGGGCTGTGCTAGGGCGGCTGCTGCAGGTGCGGAAAACCTCGAACGGCGAAAATATGGCAATCTTATTGGGGGATATTTTTTCGAGCCGTTTGGGGTTGTAAAACTAGGGCCATGGGGTCCGAGTGCCCACCTGGTTTTCCAAGAGATCGCTAAGCGGCTGGTCGATTCTTCACGACCATAGGGCTGGCTTATTTTTTGGCTAAAGAATCAGCATTGCCATACAACGTGGCAATGGTGCCAGCCTTCTGGGCACCTTTCCTGTTGACAGCGATGCAGACGAATTCTTCGATGCCCAATGATTCTTTCCCCTCCCATTTTTTATATACATGTACATATGCTATTATTATTATTCTAAGTCTGTTAGCATAATATAATTTTGAGTAACTTTTTCCGATCAGCGAGAGCCAAGTTTTATTTGGGTTAGTAGTTTTTTTAATATATTATCATAGCAACCCCAGATGTCCATAAACATGAGCCGGGGATCATCGTTGTTAATAGGTAAATGGTAGGAATATTTATTTGCTTTACCTACCAATCAGGTAAGCCGATCCTACAATTATAATTCATTTCCTATTTGCCGTCGGCACTCGTCAATATTGTCACATTCATTAATGAAGCCCACAGAGCAGAACAGGCTATACAGTCGTGTTAGTAAGTCGACAGTCGAACATCTAAAATGAACAACAAATTGGTACTCCGAGTCTCCGACGTCGAAACACGAGACTCCTACATACTCGTGTATCTAATTGACTCACAATTTTATTCGGGTATTTTTCGTATTATATTTCTTTAGGTGTAATGAGAAAACTGAAACTTATTTAGTTTCAAACTAAACAGTCATAATTTGCCTCAATTATTTGTTTTTATACATATTAAATAAAACCTAGCTACATTTGAAGCAAACTACACTACGACTATTGCTAAAAAGTAATCTACCATTCTTGTAACAAAAAAAAAAGAGATTTTAATGCAACCTTTATAAAAAAAAAACAAAGAAGCGGCTGCTGGATTTCGGCAATGACTTGACTTTTATATCCCGGCGTTGTGTTACAAAAGCTTTGCCCAACCCTTGTCACTGCGATAGTGACTTGACAACGTAACACCTACGGAGCGGAACGGAGAGACAGTTATGTTTGTTTTGCCATCGCAAGAAATAGATCGAGCCCAAGATAAAATAGTAACTCATTGTTAAACTGGAAAGTACCTAATAAATAGTAGGTATTTATTAGGTACTTTCCAGTGAGACCTCCAAAATAAAACCCTGAAATTAATTAAGGTAGTACGTTTGTAGTGTAGTGTTTCAATTATAAATTAAAGTTTATGGATGACAATACATTCTTGGTATTATTTTGTACAATTTTAATGATAACACTGATTAAACAGTTCAATGGCGTCCTGTGATGGTGTGGCGGCATTATTATGATTGTCGGCGATGTATTTAGCAGGCGTATTTCATTGTTTGCGTTGGTCTCTTATGAAAGTATTATTTATGTTTTGCCATCTCTGGGTGTAAAAAAAGACATACGTGAAATGTTTTAAAACTTGAACAAATTAGATTTAGCTAAAGTTTGTTGCACTCGGAAAATCAGGATTAGGGATACTTAATTGTGTTTACAACCAGACGTTTTCAAACGTTTTTAGAATAATTTTCCTAAACTCTACTAAGTTAACTTTAAGTAATTAAAAATTAGGTATATCTTATTTTATTAAACTTTTACCGTTGGAAACTCCAACGGTGAAAGTTTCTCCAATGTTTTTAGTTACTAAAGCAAAATATCTGCATTAGCGACATCGGTGCTGTATGCATTGCTTATAATAACGTATCACTACTTTTCATAAATGTTCAGATAACTTACCATAACGCAGGGAAGTTGTAGGTACCTACTTATATATCTCGGGACGCAGTCATAAACTAAACATAACAGCCCCATGAATATTTGGAACAGATAGTAAGTATTTTGTACGTCGTCATGTATTACCTTCACTTGACCATAAAATGTGTAACTGCTGTAATCTCGCATCTCGGCGATATATGCCAGTAACGCTATATTTACGACTTGATGTCTATGACACGTTACGGATAGGTAAGCAACGGTGATCTAAGAAGTTATTGGCGGATACTTACTAGGATATAAATAATAATCTCAGTCTTGGTAAACAAGAATGTTTGTTAGCTTCGGCCTCTGAGACCGTAACTTCGGTATTAAAGCCTCGAGCCGCTCAAGTCGCCAAATGGCGAGATTTAAAGGTGCTTTCTGTGTCATCTTTGGTGTTGTTCAGTGGTTCGCTCGTTTCAATTATTTCAGCTACAAAATAAACCCAGAATAGGATAGAATAGTCTTTATTATGTACAGTATAAATATTACAGATGTGTGTAGAAGTTTTACAAGGGGTGACACAATGGGCGGTCTTATCGCTAAAAGCGATCTTTTAAAGACAACCAATAACACGAAACAGCTGCTGTCTCGCCCACTTTTTGTCAACCTGTAGATTTATTTTCCCTTTTCATTCCACAAGGAATTCCAATTCAATTCCAATTTAGTGTACAGTCTGGTTTCTTGATTGTATTAGTTTGTGTCACTTTTAGTGATTTTAAGGGTTTACCATCACCATCTTGTACTTAAGGACCCTTAATGTGCAGAGGGTGATGCCTGGCGTTTTTCCTTCTATAAATAGGCAAGTTGTTAAATCCGCAGGGATACGATTCCTCCCGGATTTCGACACTATCTCCGCGGTTATTTACCCCTTGAGTGCTGTCTCGGATGGCCTCTGTGGGAATTCAGGGCATTTCAAATGAGAGTACTTTTCTTTGTAGTTAATTTATTCGCCATAATGTTCCCATTTACAGATCAACTGCGAATTGTATTTGTGTACCTAAATGTTTTAATCTTTTTCATTTTATATGAGGTGCTTTATTAAAGTAAAACTACACTCGGAATGAAATTACTACAGGAACACTTCTATGATTTTTAGGGTTCCGTACCTCAAAAGGAAAAAACGGAACCCTTCTCTGTCTCTGGCTGGCTGGCTGGCTGGCTGGCTGGCTGTCCGTCTGTTACGGCCAATTTGCTCCGAATCTACTGGACCGATTAAGTTGAAATTTTGTGCACATATGAATTTCTGTGACCCACAAACGGACGTGTAACGTAAATAAATTAATTTTGAATAAGGGGTCACCTTTCGCGGGAAAATTGGAAAAGTGAAAAAAAAACTGTTGAGTCTTAAACAATATTGACAGGTTAGATCCTAACAGGATACGAGGGCTGTGAGGTACTGTTATATCTGATATTTGTATTTGTACGTCTATGGTTTACCGTTTCGTAGTAAAAGTTATAGACTCAGTAGATTACGATGCGTTCAATTTGTTTTTCCAATAACCCGATAAACGGATGATGAATGTCGGAGATGAAATGTCTTTCGTCTCTATACCATTGATATCTTAGAAAAAGTGGTCACACAATTCGGCAGCTGTATTTGACACCAAAGTCAAGAATGGATATCTGAATACAAAGCAACGAAGAGTTCCTAATAGTCTCAAAGAGCCAAATTAAAAAGAAATAATTCACGAAAAAAAAAATTGTTACGTTCTCAATATTCCAAACATAACAAACTTTTTTGCGAAGCGAAGTTGATTTTGTACACGCAGAAGGAAGTTTATTAACGTACTTTATAAAGAACAAAATTGACTGGAGTGTTTTCACTGCCGCTTCGTCGTTCCCCAAATGCCTTTTGTTTGCCTTTGATCTGTACTGATTCAAAGGAATTTTCCTTATATTAAATTTTGGCTTATAATTTATTTATTTTTTCCTTAGATACAGAATGGCAGTTTCAAGAAAAACACACACTTAGTATACCTACATTATTTATCTCACAGCAATTTTTTTTGTTAAAAATGTTGTGTTAAGCTCATAATGTCAATCTGCTTAGCCTTTTCCCAACTATGTTGGGGTCGGCTTCCAGTCTAACCGGATGCAGCTGAATATCATTATTTTACATGGAGCGACTGCCTATCTGACCTCCACAACCCAGTAATTGGGTAATACGATACCCTTCGGTAAGACTGGTTGTCAGACTTTCGGGCTTCTGACGACTCGTAACAACTGTCAGAGATCCACGAATGACAGTCAGGACCAACGGCTTAACGTGCTTTCCGAGGCACGGAGGAGTCTCGGTATGTAAAGATGGTCACCCATCCACGGACCAACCTCGGCAAGCGTAGCTTAACCTGATGGATCGACCCGTGCGGCTGTTATTACTTAGCGACGAGTTCCTCCCATAAACTCATAATTTATCTAATATTATAGCAAACTAAGCAGCTAACTACTCAGCAGAAAATATTTTTTTATTTATTTATTTAATACTTCAAGCACAGAAATGTACAGAGGCGGACTTAAGGCCATAGGCATTTTCTACCAGTCAACCTTTGGGACTATGAAAAAATAATTAAGTGCCTATAGGTAGATTTAAACTTTCATCAAATAATATTATTTTAGCCTTATAGTACCTAATAAAGTACATTACCTAATCCATGTGTATAATACCTTTTGAAAAATAGAGTACCTACACTGACTTACCTATTATTAGTTAAAATGAGATTTCTCCAATATACTGAAAATGTTATCACAAATTCATGCCGACTATATGTGAATAACAACGTAAAAACAAATACATAAAACGACCATCAAATAACGAATTGACTGGAAATTGATAAGAGTAAACCACACAGGAGCGATTGAGATAAAGTCGTTATACGATCCGAGAAAACAATAAATGTTACCAAAATTTTCTGTGGCTCACCTAGGTACAGCAATTTGCAATATGCTAATGAACTTACTACCGCGTACAGGCCTCACAAAGGGAGGTTCTATTGTGTACCTACACTTCAATCGATTTTATTTTCAAATGGATATAACAAGTGTGAAAAATGTGGTAGCTATGCGGTGAGACAATTCGATATTCACATGTTTTTTTAATCGTATCATTCATGTTATGTTATTCGAGATGTACCATCCCTTGCGTTGTCTTTTCGGAATAATTGTGATCATACTTATACCTACCTAACATATGCTTTAAAGATAGGCTATGATACACACATTCTTTTTTGCAATTTTCATTTATATTTGAAGTAGAAATTTCGACTCCGTATCACTCGAACGTAAATTCCTCGTTTTCGATCAAAATTTTTGAATCTTGAATTAATGATAGGAAGATGATTATTTGATGTCTGAAAGAATATTCCATAACAATGAAAGTTGCAAAAAAAGAATGTGAAAAAGCCGTGTAAAAAATAAAAATGTTTTTTTTTAAGGCGGCTCCCATATTTACAATAATCTAAAAAAAAAAAAACTATCAATAATTGATATCGATCGTACATGGGGTATTGTTTTGATGACGTCACTGATGCGATCATTCTATATATGTTCTCAGTATCTAGCCTTGTCCATGCGTGTAATTGCTAACCCAAATATAATATTCAATTCAATCAGAAAATCACACACATGAATGGTAATGATCCCCTTTACTCTAGAGAACATGCGACTAAAGTACGTAGTAAGTGACGTAGATGTGAAGACAACCCTTTCATTTTCACAAGCTTCATTAATTATTCATTCTTTGCACGAAACGTAATGAAAAAGCAAGTCGAGAGAGGAGACTCAAAGATGTTTGCGTTATTTTAATTATGCCTAGATTCTCCGCGTAGAGCTGAAGACCCGAAAGCAAAAATTGGATAAAGAAATGTAGAAATGCAGGTAACATTTAATAAACAAAACAAAAACATATTATACATAATATCTTCAGACGTGCTTTGTCCTGGGCATTATTCCCACTGATGCAACGTAACGTAAACCAGGAGAAAAAACGTAAAATGAAATGTTTGGTAGAAAACACTCTTACATTTGAATTTTCAATCACTATGTTTTGTATTTTCTAAGCAAACCGACACGAACGTATGTAAATATATATTTTAAATTTCCATCTGTAAGTCTTACAACGTTTTCTATTACTTAGAATTCCCCAAGATTCAGAAATTAATTCCAGATATAAAATTGATACTCAATCAAAAACAAAGATTGATAAATACCAAAAGCGCGCGTCGTATTTCATTTATATTCGTGTGTTCACATATTTTAAAATAATATCTTGAGACGTGCTTTGTAATACTGCGGCATTATTCCCTCTGATGCAAAGCTACCAAGAGAAAAAGTGCAAAATAACAACGGCAAGAAAACGAGTCTTCACATTTGAATTTTCAATCGACAAGTTTTGTATTTTCTTACCAAACAGAGGGCAATATTATGTTTTGCTTAACTTGACTAGAAACGTAAATATACATTTTACCTTTCCGTTTGTAAGTCTTACTACGTTTTCTGTTAGAATTTCCCAACATGCACGAAATAATTTCAGAGATACACCATTTAGATACGCAACAGAGAGCAACAAACAAAGATAAATACCAAAAGCGCTCGTTTCCTAATAGTCTAAACTAACTAAATAGTCGTCCAAATGTTACGTATTCCCGAGAACGTAGTTACATTAAGTGAACGTGGTTCCATTCACAAATGATCTTGAACTGATTGATCGAGAGCTGATAAAGAGAGAAGTTTTAAGAAAATGAGGTTTCTCACAGCAGAGTGGTTAGTGGTAGTGTTGGATATCCGACTGCAATGAATAACAGTAATCTCTTATACCAAAACACTCCATACAAACGAATAGGAATGTTCCGATAAACCTGGCCTTGGCTGCTAAACATACCAAACTTGCGTACTTTGCCCTGAAACTTTTACATAGGTACTTTTCTCAGCACAAGATAGATGTTGTTGCCAGGATAATATCGCACCGTAATTCTATAAGGGCCTCTTAGAACCCCAACGAGGAAATAAAAATTAGGTACGGAAACTGTGAAATCTTACACTAAATAATATAAAGTGGGTAGCTGCTTTGTATTGAAACTAGACCAACATAAGTGTTGTTTGTTCGCAATACATCATAACTCACGTGCCGCACACCGCACACAAAGGTATCTCACAGACGCGGTGATGTCACATGCTGACTATTCTCTGTAACGGATCTACTTTAACAATACGTTACTACCTATGTGTAGGTGTAAACCTGACCTACCTATATATATGTGGTTAGTATTAGAACAGTAATAATTATCTTATTATTAGGATAAATTAAAGGTTTGCACGTTACGTTTGATTGCGTGCTCATGTTGTTTCTATAATAATCTTGTGAGAGGGATTAAATACACCTACATTTATAAACCCCGATTTTAGTACAAAGTTACAAAGTTTTTATAAATTCAAAGAAAAAGTAGTTAGAACAAAAAGTTTCAAGCCGTTGCCGAACAAACGATAAACTGCAAAACAAATCATGTCAAAAAGTCCAAATTGCACGGATTGTGTAACTTTTTATCCATTACTTTAACTTAATTGAATTTCAATTGTTGAATTATTATAAAGTTTATTAACCAGTTCCTGTAATATGATGTTGAGATAAATAAAGATTTATGATTATGATTAAAGTTGATTTATTAAGGTTTCCATTCTATTCAACGAAGCTGTAACAAGAAATTGTTTCTACTTACAATTTATTTTTCAGTTAATCTATAAAATAATACAGTAAGGTTTTTGTAATGTTTGTAGGCTACTTGTCCAGTAGCCGACCGTAAATAGGTAGGTTAAAGTATAGCAGACAGAATTTGAATTAATCCCCGTACACCAAGTAGCTTCCCCCTGTTACGTCCTGCATAGTTATATATACAGGGTATCTCAAACGTAGTGGTCCAAAGGCAAATGAGGTAAAGCGAAGGGGTCCACCTATCATTAAATAATTTAAAAACTGGGATATTCTGAACGGTTCAGAAAATTTCGCTATTATTATTTTCATGAAATTCATACTTCCACTTGGATTTATCGACCCTGTGAACATAATTTTCGACGCAAGGAGTTCAACTAAAAGTGTAAAATGTAACAGGTTCGTAAAAGAAAATATAGTTACTTTAATTATTTTCCGGATCACTAATGTTCCAAAATGTGTTGCTTTGGCATGGTAATAATTTTAAACTGTAGACTACATTAAAACTGAAGAATTGTTAAAACCCGAGTGACCACTTGAGTTTTCTGATCGCGACCGCCTTTTCTGCTCGTTTAACCTCTCGAGAACTGCTTCACAGATGTTGAGCATTCTGAAACTGGGCTAGAATTTATTATTTGGGTGTTCGACTAATGAGGCTGACACATATAAGTGATTTTATTTATTTGTCGATCAATACAGTTCGTTGTCATGTTTCTTTTGCAAATCTATAACATTTATTTGCATAAAATCAAATCGTTTTAAACTTTAGTAAAATATATTAATACTATTGGCAAAGTTTCTCGATCGAACTTTGTCTTTATTATTCCGAGAACGGGTTTTCAACGGTCTATTAAAGTAATACTAATGGTCCATTAAATTTTCACGCTAAAACCTCGGTACCTATACGAACAAGAACCATTCCTTTTAAAGCAATGTTTATTCACAAATGGAACGCTAAAGATTAGCTAACTATTACCATATCTCGTAAGCTTTTCGTTCATATGCAATTCAAATTGCTTTTTCTGGGAATTGTCACAGAATAATTTGAAGGCAGCTTCTTGCTTGAACTGTCTTGAGATTAAACTTTATAAATGAAAAACTACCTTATTTTGGAATTGTTATTTAACAACACAAAGAAAATAATTCACGTACAGATCGATGTAGGTTTTCAATAAAAAAAACCTCTATTTTTCTTAGCTTTAGTCGGATAAGCTTTCGAGATCGGAAGATTTATGATACACGAGTATTTACGGCTCCTTCAGTCTGTATTTATGTCACGTCGGAGTGAACTAGCTCCCAGCTTCGTGCTTACTTCGTTACTTAAAGTAAGGATTGGATACAACATCAAACCTTTACAAGTATACACTAATTAATGTTAGTGCCTTCAATCCTTCATGTACTATAACGAGTTAGAACTTATCTTACATTATTTAATGGTAAACTGCAAACTTATGCGGTTGCTTATTTGGTGGGTGAGTGTGGGTGTTACTACATCTAATAAGTAATTGATAGGAGGTATGAATAAATTTTCTCACTTTATTATTTTAGAATGAAGATAAATTTAAAAACTTTAAAATATTACAAATGTTTCAATGGGTGAGGATATG
Source organism: Eupsilia transversa (assembly GCA_914767815.1). Lineage (NCBI taxonomy): Eukaryota > Metazoa > Arthropoda > Insecta > Lepidoptera > Noctuidae > Eupsilia > Eupsilia transversa. The sequence goes on from OU611880.1 coordinate 10,717,929, forward strand.
TGATGTTAATATAAGTGGTAACCTCTGAAGCAATTTTCAACAACAACAGAAAAGGTCAAAAGGCATTGGAAGCCTCAGAGAACTTGCCTTCTATCCAATCAGTCTGTAAATTAATCAAATTAGATGCTGTTCAAAGGAAAAACGCAAAAGGAAAGTAAAACGACTCGTGGTAGTTAATTAATTTACTTTGCGGTGGGACTGGATGCAGAAACTCAACCACTAACAGATTGGAGTATACTCACGCTGCCGCGCAGGCCAGTCAAGATTGCCAAGTGGGACGACAGCCTTATTTCCATTCAATTGTTTGTACCCGGTTTCGGCAAGGCTTTACTAGCTTCTGCCAAACTCAATTAGACTTCACGAGTTTGTTCGCGGCCTGTTTATCGTCGCTGGGTTTTTCTCGCGAGGATAGAGAAGTCGCTCGTAATTGAATTACTTCATTCGACGCGCGTAATCAATAACAGAAGTTAGTTCTTAGTAATAATTAATTGGAGAACGTCTAAGTGGGTTAATACATAATGTGTTTGCAGTTACATAACATAATGTATGTATGCGTGTGGAATTCGGATCGTTAAATTATCACTTAGCTGTGTTGATTTGGCTGCTGATGTGACGGGTGTAAAATTATGTGACGTAACATGCTGCTTGCGTAGCACGTGGCATTTTGTAACTTTTGGCGTAGTCTATATATTGATGATAATATTTGTATGGGTATAATATTTTTTTAACCAAACATACGCCCCTTGTCAATATTATGTTATACTTATATCGAAACAACACAATTATCAAGGGATATTATTTGTGTGTAACTAACAAGAATAGAGTAGAGTAAGAATAGGTAATATATATACCTTTATTTGAATAAGGGTTAAATGGCAGCACGTGACATTTCACAACTGCTGTATGAAGTTCTCTTGAAAGTCAGATCAGAAAGATTGCGAGTGGAAACTGTATGCAAACAGGCTATCAATATTTCTAGAAATATAGTAAATTAAAAAAAAAAACGCGATTGTATTTGTAGAGAGGAATAAAAATGTGTGTGGAGTAAAATCACGTGCTTTTTCAGCGAACGAAAAGAGGTTTTAATTCTTTTAGAATTAAAACCTCTTTTCTACCTCCTCTTTGTTTACCTTTACACAGCAGCTGTTAGATGTGCAAGTCGGTACAGAGAGGCGTCACTACATATCGGACTAATAATTAGAACAAATCAAAGGGACACAAATTCGCCGTGAGTTATTGGTTGACGTGAAACGCTACAGCTCATCATAATTCCGTTTCAGGTAGGTATGCTCTTTGTGCAAAATCCTCAATAGGAGGGAATAGCTTCGGGAATAATTCTGGATAGTAAATGATGATCCGTGAATGAAAATCCGAAATTCCGTAGAGCGACTGCATCACTTATTACAAGTCCTGTGTTCATTTATATAGGTGCATACGTCAGCTTATACATTAGGTACGTTCGCTGTTAAGTTCTTAATTATTTTTGCAAAATGTGCAATACGTTTTCAGAAAAATACGGACGACAGTGACAATTTTTATGGGTTCCGTTGCGTTACTTTTAAACCGGAGCACGTTACACGCCAGCTGATGTGAAATGCGCCGCTCCAGTGCCGTAAGCGTACTGTCGTAGTACGTGAGTACGTTACTCGTAGTGCTAATGCTACTTTGTCTTAGTAACCGAATGATGCGTTTGCAATTACTTTGTTTAGTATGACATAGAGTTTACTTGAAAATGAATATTTATTTGCTCGACAGTTCATTATGCTTAAAAAAGTTTATTTTCTTTTAAAACGTGAGTTTTTAAGCTAATGAAATGGATAAAACTTAACATTTTTTTAAATTAATTTCAGGATTCAGATGCAGTGGGTGCACAAATTCTTTTAGAGGTTCAAGCTTGTCTTTACTTTATTTCAGTAATCTAATAGGCTAATGTTATTACTTCCTACTTTTATTTTAAATTTAATTAAGTAAGATGTCAACTTCACGAGAGGCTAACCTTCTTGGTATCTAGATAAACTTGCTGTTAAAGTCTCGATTGTCGCTTTGTTATACCTACGGTCGGTAGGAAACACGTAAGAAACTATCATTTTATTATAAAACAAAGTTACGCGCTTTTGTTTGTCTGGTATCTAGTGCGAAAACTAAGTTCTTATTTATTTATTAATACACTATTTTTACAGATCTTCGACCTAATACGATAGTGTGGCTATCAACTATTGTAGTAGTCTAACAACACATAATGACTTAACAACTAAAGATAATTATTAGTTAATTCAAATAGGTTTCTAACCGCAGTAGAACGCATGAAAGTAATTTAGGAAAGTTTATATTTAAGTAGTTTAAACGATGCTTTATGAAATTTGTGGAGACACAAGAGCACGGGAAGTATTTGACGTCGGGAGTGACGCCTCGTAAAGAGGAAATAAACATTTCGTCACATTTCCTTGAATTAATCTTTATACGAGGATAGCTCTCAGCGATAAGATTGAAGACCTTGTGTACTTCTATGACGTAGTAGGTAAATGTTTGATCACATTCGATAAAACTGATAATGCCAGAAAACAGACTGAAATCGTTTATTGAGTCCTTTTTTTATCTTAAAAACTTTTTTTCGGTCGTTATACATATATAGGTAAACTATTATTAAAGTGTCATGTACTTATTTAATTTTATTTTATTAAAATGTATTGCCATTCAGCCTTTGTGCTTAGTGAGAGAGAGCTCTTGTAACGACGCGAATCAAATACGAAATAATATCCGAAAGTCCTATTTAGGTCACAATCGTGTTGCCAGGCCACCTTTCCCCAATGCTTTCAAACTTAAACTATTCGCACAACTTTCATATAAAGCTGCCATGTTACTCAGTCATACCACAGTTAAGAGTCGCTTTAAACCAGAACTTCAGCTTCAGTTTTGTATGAACTTGTAAATATAAGTTGTTCACGTTTTAGGTAGTTGAGAACGCTCCGCAGGTTGATGTGAACACGACTGTAGCTGGTAGCGCATTAACTACATTGCTCATACGAGTCCTCATGGGAACTTTAATTTAACGGAGGATTTCTTGAAGAATGAAGCATTTTAACAGTTTCTATTCACTGCTTTTATTAAGAAATATCAAGATATAGAAGCAACGTAAAATTATTTCCAAGGTACTTATGGGATAGGGCCGATCCGAACACATTTGTAAACATATAAGACAGTCTCTCTGCCTAGCTTTTTCCCAACTATCTTGGTGTCAGCTTCTAGTCTAACCGGATGTAGCTCAATACCAGTTTTTTAAATGGAGCGATTGCCTATCCGACCTCCACAACCCAGTAACTAGGTAATAGGATACCCTTTGGTAAAACTGGTTGTCAGAATTTCGGGCTTCTGACGACCCGTAACGACTGTCAAAGATCCACGAATGACAGCCGGGACCAACGGCTTAACATGCTTTCCGAGGCACGAAGGAGTCTCGATATGTAAAGATGGTCACCCATCCACGGACTAACCCCAGCAAGCGTAGCTTAACCTGACAGATCGATCCGTGCGGCTGTTATTACTTACCCACGATCTCCTCTTTTGAACATGTGGAAACATATAAGACAGTATCATTACAATATTCTATCTTGAATCTTTCTAAAGCTTTATTGGCGTTTCGCCAGAGACCACTTTGCGGATATTTATCTTTGGCTTGGTTCCTACTTCGGTGATAGAAGTCATTGGTTTCATGAAGCGGTTTAGATGAGTAAAGAAAGTGCCCTCTCTTTTTAATAGAGAACCACACTAACAATTTATCCAGCACATTCTTGGTAGCCATATTTTGCTACAGCAATATCTTGTTAACGACGCCCGCCAAGAAGGATATGAACGAACGTGATCTCGCAGAATATCATCTCATTTCGTGTATTAGTATGACGCTATAAAAGTGGCGTGATAACTACGAAACACATGAACTTTCAACAAAATAGCCCTAAAACATAATATCTTCATCCAACTAGAATTAATTTAACAGTATGAAAATATAGATAAGTCCACGTTTACAAAATCCTCGTTACTATTATTATATTGCGTAATTTGAATCCTGAATTTCCATGCTTAGGGGTTCTTGGAAAAGCGTCTTTTCATTCACACTTGAGGATAATATAATGTAAATCTACATTGCTCATGAGATAATGTTGAGTTTCGTGTGTTTTCTTTTCCAATTCGTGGAGTGGTTTTGCTTGTACAAAAGTTATTCACGAAAATATATTTTTTGCTGGAATACGCCTTTACTTTTATGTCCTTACATATCTAAACAATGCATTCTTAAGTAAATATAAACTTAAACTTTTCCAAACTTACATTAATATTGTGGCTTTTAAAAATAAATTGAAACTGTTCTCTTTGCACTTGCGACCAGAATAACTGAGCGCGAGATTTATTCTAAGCGTTATTCTTGTCACTGTCAAACTATAAGTGCAAGACAGAGACAAGATCATGTCTAAGCAAAAGCTCGTACCAAGTAATATTTATACATCTCGGCCTTAATACTGTGTGCGAAAATATCAAACAGTTAAAGATTGTTCCGCCGTGCGACGTTTCCCAGTACTACCTACAAGTCGGTGTCAGGAAAAAGCGTCGGAAACTATTTTGTTTGTTCTATAAATAGTTTTTAACCGGCGCGCGGCTCGACCTGACTCACTTCATACCTTAATTTAAATCAGCCTTTCAGGTCGAACTTCGAAAAGCCGACTGAGATTTATTATTTAACGATTCGAGAGTTGAAGGATCATATTATAAGTTATGGTGAGTGGTGTTATATAAGACTTTTTTATTACATTGCAATTAAAGTTTGTCCCTTATTAGATACTTAGTAATAACTCGTATATCCCAGCAAACCTCCCAAAATTGAGTCGGGGATAATCGTTGCTAATAGGTAAGAATATCACTGCTATAACTACCAATCAGATACGCCGTTACTTCAATTATAATTCATTTCCTAAAGATAATAACGCTGTCGACCCTCGTCAACAAAACATCACGCCTTGTTTCCCCGAAGGGTTAGGCATGAGCTGTACCTATGTACTCGTATATATAGAACCTACACCCACATATTATCAGTTATGTTTTAAGTCCCATGTAATAGGGGGCAAGCCTATTGCGATTAACCGGGCACAAATCCAAACTCCGGGCTGCTGCTACTGAGAAATTCCAGATAGAAAACCCAATAACACTTTGCCCGACCTGGGAATCGAACCCAGGACCTCATGTTCAGCAGTACCGTTTGTGACTACTAGACCAACGAGGCAGGCAGTCACGCAGAAGAACAGGAAATAAATCTACGGTTTGACATCTAAGTGGACCACAAATAGGTACTTCGAGTCTCCGACGTCGAAACACGAGACTCCACTGCACTCGTGTATGTAATTGTCTCACAATTATCTTCGGGTATTTTTCTATTTTAAGAACTCATGTTCATAAAATGGAAAATATATTGGCTGACATGTTATGAAAATTATTCAGTTTTTAACTAAACAACGATAAATTGTATAAATTATTTGATTTTAGAAATATTCTTTAATGCCTAGATTAGAGAGGTATTTGAAGCAAGTTGGACTATTGCTAAATAGTAAAACACGCAGACTGACAGAAGTTTAGTACCAAATCTTTTAGTTAAAAAAATGAGATTTTAATCTACCAAAAAACTTTGCAGCCAGGCAACTATAACAGGAGTCACCAAATGGCGGACCGCGGACCTATTTTATGCGGACCGTACACAGTAAAATTTACAACTAAAACTTAATGAAACAATATTAAAATATATTTTTTGAGTAATTTAATTTAGCCCGAGCTTCTTCTTCAGGCTTTAATGGTAATAAATTACTTTGTTAATTTTGTTCGTCACATAATATTTTTTTATTATTTAATAAAAAAAAAATCTGGTTTCTTCGTTTTATTTCATAATTGATATTTTAAATCTTGGTTGCTAGTTTTCGTCTACCAAACAGACCGCGACATTTTTTTTTAACGGCCCCGTTTAAAATGATTGTGGTGATCTCTGCTTTCTAAAACAAAACAGCGGCTGCTAGATTTCAGCAATGACTTTAATATCCCGGTGTCGTGTTCCAAAAGCTTTGCCCAACCCTTGTGCTGAGACAGTGACTATTCGACACGTAACACACCTACAGAACGGCGACATTACTGTATTTGTTTTACCATCGCAAGAAATAAATCGAGCCCGAGATATAATAGGTAGTCATACTTAATAATACCTACCGTGGGAACTCCAAACTAAGACCTTGAAATAAATTACTTCATTCATGCTCCACGGAGTTTCTGCAAACTTTTTTACTTAAGAAAGTTTTTGATTGTTTTCTTACCCAATCAAATCACTCCTCTTGACGTTATTCTCTCCGGCCAAAATGTAGGGGAATCGTTGTTGAAAGGGTTGCATAACGTTTTCGATGCCCCGTTACCTATAAGTATTAGAATGGTTTGCTAAATTGGAATAGAACTTTAATAGCAGAAACTGGATTTTTTATATCTACATAGTACTTTTATTATTATGTTTACAATGTCCAGTCGTTCCGTCTAAAAGCTTAGCCAGTCACGGCCTATTTTTCACGAAGTCAGTATTGCATAATCAACCGAAACAGCTATCAGTAATAACATTCCGCCATTCTACGAGCCATACGCAATAGCCGAACTATGCTTTGATTCATTCCATTGTTCAAATGTTTGCAAACATCAGGAAATGTGTTCTAACCAGACAATAAATTGAACAATACGTTGAGCTGGCTAAAGGCGGGTCCACTCCAACGCAAGCGCAGCGTACGCGCACGAAATGTGCGCGCTAGGCGACTCGAATGACTATGGAGGATGTGGAGGTCAGATAGGCAGTCGCTCCATGTAAAATACGGGTATTCAGCTGCATCCAGTAAGACTGGAAACTGACCCCGACATATATGGGAAAGGCTAGGTAGATTGCTAGCCTTGCAACTGAGAGCAGTGGTTGCCCATCGGCATCGGCCGCGACTTGGACAACCTAGACAGGCGACCTCGCGGAACCTAGACAGGCGCTTCACTTTGAGTCAATTATTTCATCACCGGTGAAGAAAAACGTCTGCCGCAACCGGCATTTCTTAGAACCAAAAATTCGAAGACATGTGACATCTACCAACCCGCACCTGGCCCTCGTTGTGGGTTACGGTCCTCTCCCACTCACCGAGAGGAGCCCTGTGTCCCATTAGTGGTAATATTATAGGCTGATTATGTTAGGCAGCTTTATTGAAGGTGCATTAAAATACTTATTCCTCAAATCGGAGTACGGTTTTGTTCCATGTTCACATAAATTCTTTTACTCTTCTATCGTTCGCAGTTCACCACTTTGAAGGTTTGAATTTAAAAGTTTTCCCTAGCTATAACTTATATTTCTTTGAAGTGATTTTCCATTGTATATTTGGCGAATTGTTAAGGCACGCTTGGTCCGAGTGAACAATAAATGTATTCACAACTAAAAGAAGTATACGAAATGAAAATGTTTATTCTGTAAAATCGGAATCACTTTTACTGCTAGATCGAGTCGACAACCTTCTGAGAGTGTTTTGCTTTCCTTTCACAAAACAAAACAATGCACCACCTAGACAAACGGCGCCAAACATATATATAGTTGCCTTATTTCAAATCCAGTTTCCATTCAATAATCTAAAAAAATAGACCCCTGAAAGCAGACCGCGATCCCAGATGTTGAAAAACTTCAGTAGGTACACTTAATTACTTTAACGAAGTTCTACGTCCATTTTTCCACCTTACAAAATAACTAAGAAAGAGATTTGAAATTAAAAACATAATTCAAGTTGGGAGCGCGCCAGCGTTCAAACTAATTAGTTTGTCCAACATTTATTACAAAACGCAACTATTGCGAAACAATGAGGAACGGAAAAATGTGCTCGGAAACTGGAGTTGGGGAACATAGATATGAGGCTGCGTTCACGAACAAAAGTTTTTGAATTGTAACAGCAATGAGTTAAAAAAAACTACCGCGGAATTTGTACAATCTGCATAAACATTTTCATTTTACATTCATATATTATCTAGTTCCATGTAGGCGACAGAATAGTTTTTAATTGCCATGTTCATGTACTTTGTGTTTTCGCATTACTCTCTCTATTCATGGTGAAGGCGACCGCTCGCCATTTATGATTCTACGATCTCTCGCCTGTATATAATACAACATCTAGAACAGCTGGTTGCTGCCAAAACAATAAAACAATTGTGCGGTTGTTGACAACACGTGTACCTAGGTATCAGACGCTCATTCTAGAAATGTTCTCTGTAAATGAATAGCTACATGATATAATATGTATGTACGTAATAGGTACTTATTAAAATAATAGATGAGAATAAAAAATACTTTTCAATATACAGTAATGAATTATTAATGAATGAGCGGGACGACGCTGATCGCTATCGTTCCACATTATTAACATGAACCACAGACGAGGTAACAGTTAAGTGGTGAGGTAGAACAGTGCGATCGGATAATTACACAACATGAATAATGAAACAGCTGACAGTAGTACGTCCAACGTTTTTTTATTAAATCTGAACACGTTTTTTTATTGCAGAAAGAAACCAATATTAAGAAAATTAAGAGCATGAAGCTAGAGCTACCAAGCAATAAAGTGACAGGTGCTTTATTTAATTTTTACCTGCAGTATCTATACAGCTGCACAACAGTGAAGCAAGCTTAACGCTCTTCTATATTTATATCTATCTATACATATTATAAAATCAAGTAGCTTTTCGTGTCTATGTGACCGCATTGTTCTTCTAAACTACGCAACGAATTTCGATGCGGTTTTAACCATCATTTAGAGAATTTATACCGAAATGTGTATGTGTATAATACATACATTGATATTAAACTTAGATATAATATAGAAATCTCGATGTTTTGTTGTTATGTCGTAAAAACCGTTTTAAAAATTGTTTTATTTGAATACTGGTAAAAATGTACAAACCTCGTTTTGATAAAACGCCCGCAGCTAAATTGCTCCGAATATGGAAATTAAAAGCTTGCAGTTCAAAATCAAAGAAAATAAAAAAGGGTTCCATTTCCTACTGGCATCTAAAAATCTCGGTACTTGTTACATACTGGATCAAATTGCTGTGGAGTTCTAGCCGAGTTCACCACGAATCTGTTTGCCCTCTTCGCTTCATGAAAATTTAATCAGACGATCCATTGAGACACTCTACGACTGACCTCGGCGACGAAGATACTTGGATTACTAACTCTTTATTGCCTGCTTAAGAAGTTGCTCTGAGATAAACTTCCATTTCTTGAAAATTCTGCATCAGAGGTCGACTACATTTCTTTGTTTTACTCGCGCTGTGCCCAGTTAACTAGAATACTCAAATCTGTAAATATCGAGAAGACAATTTTGTAGTAAAACATAAAGAAAACGAAATGTAAAAAAAATGTTTCAGAAGTTCCTACAGCATGAAAGATTTAACGTCTTCATAAAATCAAAATACCGTATTGAAAAAAGGTCAACCTTGTTAACGTTAAGATAACATGGAACTTGCTGACGTCATAGTTCAGTAGTAGGAGGACCACAGCGAACATAAATATTCAAACATTTTGCCCACGTGAACCGAAATGTGCTGTCATAGTCAAATGCAAATCGAAAATATCGCTGAGTGGGGCATGTTACCGGCATCAATAGCTCTTCAGGTAGAGCGGGTCAGTGTATTAAAGCTAACAATACTTTCAACATACCTGAAATGTTCATAAAAATATTTTGAGTTCCTCAGTGAGACGGGGTGGCGCTGCGTTGTCATCCAGTGCGTCGGATGTGGTACAGCACCGGGTTGCTGATGAGGCTGAGGGTGGTGACCAGGAATGCGCGTTCGCTGCATGCTGGTGGTCAGGATACCCGTTGAAGCAGTGGGTGCTGGCTGGAAGTGTGACTCGCCTCACGAAAGCTTGCGGGAATGATGTTGATGACGTGACGCAGAAGTAGTTGCACGAAGGCTGCGCTGACGTTCAAATTCGGGGTCACCAATTTAGGGTTATGAGGAACAGGGTGTAAAGTTCACTCATCCTCTATAGAAAAGGGAGGATCCTCCGACAAGACGGGTGTTGTGTCTGGCGGGCAATTGCGCAAGGATTGATGTCGGATAGTCTTATATATGTTAATCGCGCGGTAAACTTAAATAGCGCGATGCAGGATTTGTGACGTCAGGTCTTTGATGCGTAGTTCGCATGTGGCGATGTAGATGCCGCCACACCGTGTCGGTGCAATCTCACGAAAGGGCACTCAAATCAAATCAAATCAAAAGTCATTTATTCAAACTAAGCGGATAATCACCACTTTTCGAACGTCAAAATTACTTATGACGATCCCCCACAACGCCCACCCATCAACACTAGTGCTTTATTTAGCTGGGAAGAAGAAGTGGCGCAACAAACTCCCCAGCAGCACAGCTGTCTGGTCAATTAGAAAAAAAAAATGTTTTATACACTAGTACGCAAAATCATTTACCTTACGCAACACAAAACAAACATTTAATTATTTGCCATATGTCATTCAACTCTTAGCAAATATTAAATCATTCAAGATAGTTCGTCGCCCTGTGTGAGAATACTGCACTGGTATATGGGTAGGTACCTCGTAAGTGTGCCTGAACATTGTCTCGAAGCGTTGTCCGTCGCCGGCGGAATTCTATTTGCTCGCGGTCTGCCGCTCCGACTCCATCGGGACTGGAACGACAACTATGTATTAAGTGAGCTCAGTGGGCTGCTATTGTCTTTGGATTACCGCGTACCTACCTGCTATAACACAGTTTCAAAGTTATTTTACAACTAAGAAATACCAAGGAGTTTGCCAGAATATTTAAATTGGTAGTCTATATAAATAAAAAAAAATATATAAATAAAAATCAATTTTTGTATGTTTGTTTGTCCTCTATGCGTTCGCAAACCAGAGTGCGATGAAAGTTTGGCAGGGTGTTCTGAGGACGCCCGCGACGGTTCTGGTCCAGCGAATCAATATAAATAAAAAAAATGGCCGTGCAGCGCATGGTGGTGGTGGTAATAAAAAGGTCACAAAATGTTGTTTACATTTCATACATTGAATATTCAATTATATTACATAGCGGAGCGAAGCATAATTGCCGACATTTCACGTTACATTGGGTTCACGTAAGATCCACGCTTTAGTATATTATATCACAATGGACTACGATCGTTATAAATATAATACAAACATAAACAAGCAGCCTAGCAAAGAAACTCAAGGAGAGCGCATGAAACTTGTGAAAGAGAATCGTTTACGGATTTAGTTCACATTCGTGATGTGATGAAAGAACAACATAGGTTCTGAATGGAAACACTTGAACCAGCGAAATATTACGTAGGAGTGACCTTAATGATTCTGTTATTCATGAGGCGATAATAGTGTACATAATGCTATTCTCGCATAAACTAATTGCTTACATGTTCCTTATCTGAGTAGTACAAGTTATTCCCAAAACACAAATAAAAGTTTGATTTGTTCATCCCGCAATAAATAAAGAGCAAACCGTTGTCTGATAAATTATTGTTTTATCTTTGTGGTTTGGATCGCCGCCAATTGTTGAACTTGAATAATAAATCAATTTTACAGATATTTGAGTTTCTGAAGTTAACAATACTTGTAGCCGTTGCGATGGTAATGCCCGAAGGGAGAAGCGCTAGGCACAGTAGACCGCAACCAATTTGGTTTCGTGCGATGAGTCGAGTTTTCAGATTATAACTGGACATCATTTCGTTCAAACCAATTAAGCTTTTCTCATCTAGGTTTATGAGAATGGAATGAAAATTGCAATTTCGAAAATAATGAATAACTTAAAATTATTTCAGAACTCTTGGAATTGGTGAGACAGCAGACTTCTAGGCGCCTGGCGGTAAGCCAACTAGTGCTAAATGAGATTAACTACAAAATCTTAATGAGTCAACCTCTCCGATTGATTAATGAAGGTACAGACTTGGTATTCTACGACCTTTTATTTATTCACAACCTGTCGTCATAACGCGAGTCTACCGTGTACAGCTCTTGGCGACGGTGAATACAAAACAATTCACTGTACACTACATAGTATTCAGTTGCCTAGGGCTGTGCCTAGTCTCTATACGTGGGGCTTTTAATGCGGTTTGCACTAAAGCTCAATGTTTGCACCTTCACCCAGTTTCCGGATGTCATTCATTTTGAGAAATAAGCACTCATATTCAGTCATAAGTGTAAGTATTGTAGTTCACCCGTTTTTATGGATACCTACACATTATAAAGCTACACGGCAAAGTTGAAAAGGAAACAGGTAAACAGGCCAGTACCTACTCAAGAACAATTAATTTATCTGACTGGCGTTCAGTCTGGCTAGATTAATCTGTCTCAGGTACAAAGCGATTAACAGCCGTACGTAAACTTTAAAGGGATTTAATTTCTTATAATTTCGTCTTATTAACGTGATGCAGAGGATTCAAGCTGTAGTTTAATAAATACTTACTTTGACTTTTAGCGTGAAACATGGAATACGTTGGTACCTAAATTGCTGTTTCATAAGTTTCAGTCCCATTCTGTCGATTTCGCGTGTCGTTTCACGAAGTATGAAGGCTTATATTATGCAGTAATTTCAGGTACGTGCTGATGGTAGTGTGCTCAGTTTTGCTTGGAAATTGTAGTTATCACTGTGAATGGCGTGATTTAGCATATTTATGAGAGACAGGTGACGGCTGACAGGTGACGGCTTTGTCTTTGTGCGACACGGGCGGTTTTTAGGCCTTTTTTCATTTTCATTTGAGGACCACAGTCTGTATACCTTAGAAATCTTATCTAATGAATAGGGGTTCGTCCCACTTGGGTGGTCTTCTCTGAATTTAATCAGAATATTAGCACCTATACTCCATTTACTTTAGCATTAGACAAATAACGACTTAATGACGACAGTTATTGTGTAATATTATTGAAATGACTGCACTTTAGAATTATATTTTTAATGTAAATGATAAATAGATTGCATTGCTTTGTACATATCGTGAAATAACGGAGTTTATAATACGTTTATATCGAAATAACGAAAGGGTGATAACCCATATTTGTTTAATTTGTTAAAATAAATGGAGTATAGGTATAGACTAGCATTAAGAAGATTTGTTGACTTATTCAAAAGCCTGTAAAGAGAAAGCTCATGGGAGCTCCGTGATAATTTCTAACACCCAGGTCTAGTTAATTTATTAAATATTAAAATTAACAACGTTTATAGATATAATTTGCACATTAACGAAATAAGTACTTTTTGGAACCAAGCATGAAATATTCATAAAAGACTTAATGTAGGTAACTAGCTTTAACCCGCGAAATTTCGCGTTATTTTTTAGATTTTTGGTTTATATTCTTTGGTCATCAGCTATCCGAATATCAAAAAATGTTTGGTCTAGGTCTTAAGGTCTTAATTTAAAAAAAAATACTAAAATGTTTCGTTAGTAAGGTTTAAAAAAAAATCCGTAGGATGCTTACTGAGTACTGAGACGTTTCGATGTAATCTTATTATTCGAATATTCAAGACGAAGGAACGTAAATTATAATTACCGTGTACCTACCCACATCCATTAATTATTTTGTTTAGGTACTTCTATCAGTACCTACTAATGTATTACAAAATCTCAAACTGTCATCAGATTAATTCTAAGTTAAACACAATCTGATTCAATATATAGGCAATTTAATTTTAACAAAATGCTTAATTTATTATTGTTCATATTTCCACTGTGTGTTCTGATTCGGAAAGGTAATTTCTCTTATTCATTAACACGTCAAATGACATGAGATATGCACGTAGTTTTAATGAGCACAGCTATTATATTCGCAAAATAATTTTCCAATTACATTCCCGTTCATTTTATATCCATTTACCTTTTTATTAAAATTGTGTTTTCATATCAACATATCCATTTTTATTAAAATTGGGTTTTACCTCCTCCGCGGTAAGAACGATATTTATATGCAGAGAAAGTTCCCTTGTTTTCATTCTTTGATAAAGTCGGTAGAGAACTGTATATAACACACTTTTTGTGCAATCGATACATTGATTAAACACGGGTTGCGAGGTGTTTCCGACTTAATATGTAGCTACTTTCAAAGTTATTCTTAGTGGAGTAAAAAAACATCCTCAAGAAAACTAGGCGTACCTTCTTAGTACAAGAAGAAGCCTTAACACAGCGGTGGTGAAGTTACAGGCCGGTTAAGTAGCTCTATGGAAACTTGTAATTAACGTGTGGATGGCAAAAATGACACAAACAAAATTATTTTCCCCTAAATTCAGCAACGAGAATACGGTTTTCTGACGCAACCATAAGGGATCTACGGGATTATCTACAGACACAGCTAGCCAATCCTTACTTTTGTAATGGCACCAGTCCGCAGTATTACAACTCCATTTTATTTACTGTCTGACAAAGTTTAGTTTCCCCGAAATTGAACATCACGCCTTTCCTGCGCATATTTTCACTTCGACTCTGCGAGAATTTATGGCAGATCCATTTCATCATTCCATTTTCATGTTCCGAGCAGCATCGAACCATTTATTTGTTTTCTGCTTTGATTTCCGTATCCGCTCTCCGATGGAAGTAAATATAACGTGGCTTTTTTCATTTTATAATATTAATAAAGTATTTGAGTGGGGAGGGAAAACCTAATAGTACTTTATAATAGAAAGGAGTAGAGCTACGGAATTCCTGGATGAAGATATTAACATTACCATAATGTGGTGACTAATTTTAAGTTCTCGCGGTCGTAACGCCGGTGTGCACACAAGGAAGACTGGCTGTGATTACACTTGCCTCTTACTTGATTTATATTTTCCACATCACATGAATTCGTAATACGTATTATAAATAACCTCCCGTCCTCACGATCAGTAACAATGGCTCAGAAAGGGTTCACCCTTTCAATTACACACCCTGTATGCTATCCTTTTTAGGGTTCCATAGTCAACAGGAACCCTTATAGTTTCGCCATGTCCGTCTGTCTGTCAAAGAAAGCTCTAATCTGACATGGGTATATATTAATCACGCCGACAAGGTGGTAATATAAAATAATAAAAAAATATTTTTTGAGCCACGTAAAGTGGGAAAGAAGGAGTGGGTTATATATTTTTTCTCGTCTATCTCATGGTGTTCAAAAATATTTCGGGTTCGTGCAAACCATTTTTCGAGTCCACCTGTGCTTTAAAGTGTTAATATTTGTTAGAGTCAAGTGTTTTTGCTGGCAAAGGGAGGGGCCTTTTGCCAGCTTTGCCAAATCACGGCAGTAGCATAATAGAACGAAGTTAAAAGGAAAATGATCACAGCTAAGTAAGCTTTATAAGATAACCAGTAATATAGTCGACCAACTTACATTTGTAGTGGAACATGTTTTTCAACTACAATGTTAAGTTTGTTTTTGGAACTAGGGAACCCTTCGTTGTGCGTGGTTTTGACTCGTAGTATTTTCCTTATTCTCTATATATGAATACAGATGACATATTCCAAGGTTTTGAGAATTTTCGTAGGTCAATGTTACAATATAAAAGTAATCTTTAATTCTCAGAAATATTTTATGAGAAAATATTTAATATTCTGAGTTTGAAAGAATAGCAATATTATTTCACAGCTGTTCAGCTCAACTAATATTTAATTTATATATTTTGTCGTATTTCATTGAGTTAGTTGGAGTTGGAGTTGGAGTCAGGAAAAGTAAACAATATAATTTGCATTTGTATTGGATGTTAAAGTAATAAATAATTATAGTCTGTTAAATTACTCTGGAATATGGTATCATCCTTGCTTCGCAATCATACTCCGTCACGGTACAGTCACCAGCATAACTACCTGACACTTTCGCAAGATTCAATATTCGTTTTCTCGTAAAAAATAGATATTCGTTTTATATCATTCGTTTTGATAGATATTTTATGGTGTTATGACATAGTGTTATAAAAAACATAGTTTTATGAAGTAGGTCATTTCTCAAAGTTTCAATGTTTTTTTCATGAGAAAAGCGTTTTAGAATTTTGCGTAAGGGTAAGATATTTATGCTCGTGACTGGACTGTGCTCTATTCACAATACAGCCGCTACAAATGCTTTGTTCATTTGTAGCAGTATAAGGAAAATAAAACTTCAGCTATATCCCAGTTGAAGAGTTTTTACACAATTAAGTAGTTGTAGTTAAATAATGAATAACAATAAAAAAAATCATTTGGTATCGACGTATAATAGAGCTAAAAATATTAATTATTGTAATTATACAAACATCACCAAAATCTGCCTAGCCTTTTCTCTACTGTGTTAAAATGTATGTGTGCTTAAGTGAAGTATATGGATCAAAATAAAATGAAAAATTCCGTCAGTTTAAATACAATGAATGCACTTATAATACCACTCTAATAATTAAAAGAAATCTTTTCTATTTCAGACTCATATCACACTAATACAACACACACATAGCCAAACACGAAAACAAAAACACATAAACAAGTCTGCATTTAATGCATGTTTTATCATGAAGTATGTCAACAAGCCACAGTAGCGTAGCATCCGTAGCGAGCGGCGGAAGCTACGCTGCTACGAGTAACCGCTACGCCGTAGCAACTAGCTACGTATATTTGAGTAGGCGGATTCACGCTTGTGAACTCGGTCTGAGGATTAGTTTATAACACATTATCGACTGAAAATCAGGCTATTTGGCTAAAGGTAAACGTGAATACTAGAAAATTATTATGTATAGACTAACAAGGAAAACTTTTTATACAATAAAGTTAACACACTGCTGATTGCTCCTTACATTGGTATCGGTTGGTTGAGATTTTTAACTTTACAAAGTGTCAGCTATATAATAATATGTATAAGTTTGTCATGTACCGAAATAACCTTATATTAGATCGCCAGCGCCAAGCCTGGGCGGCGACACAATGTTTATAAAGAAATTAAAATACTTTAATGTATTTGTCAAGTTTTATATACAATCTCAAATTAAATTAAATAGCGAAACACACAGCTGTGATGGGCATCGAGTTCTAAACACGACCAAACAAAAAAAAGTTTTGATGTTCCGTTTTTTGGGCTCAACGAACGCTGGTCTTGTACTTACTTGAAGCTTGAGTTGAGAAAATCTGTTTTTTTGTTCTATTGAGTTTAGATTCTGATCACGTTTTCGGAGTTTGGCTAACTAATTAAAATTTACTCTAGATATGCAGACAGATTACACACTACAACACAACAAGCTATTTTAACTTTATGACGAACTTGACATAATCTTTACTCATAGTTTGTAGTTGAAGCTAAGGACGCACTCATGAATAATGAATGAAAGCTATCAACGTATGTGAGTGTTGTCGTTACCATTCTAACATGTTGAACTGTCGCGCGAGAATACTCGTATAAAGACACGACATTTCAAAAGTCTTCCATAGGCGAGATAACTTCACCCTTACATATTATGAGACGGAACTTATCTCTGTGATAAGCCGTTGTTATGCTCGAGAAACACTTCCGTACATAGTATAAATTAAAATCGCTTTTCAGGTAGTGTCCGTGTGACCGCGTTGTTCTTCTGAATTACACAAACTGTTTTAGATATGTGTATAATACATGGATATTTAACTCGCAGATACATAAACTACACATACTACATATACTGCGATTTTATGATATGTTACGAAATTGATGTCTGTAATTTTTATGGTGTACATAATAAAGAGTATTCTATTCTATTCTATGATAATTATCATAATGTCGTGTCGACATATTATTATTTGTAATAATATGTCGACATAATCGTTTTTTCCCTTTCTGCTTCTCAAACAGTGCACCTGCCATCTAATCTCTTCACCACCCTTGGTTGACTAGTTGAGAATGCCTAAGGCATTAAGTCCGCCATTGTACCTTTTTTTGATTGCGAAAAGTTTAAATAAATAAAGAAATCTGGATGTTTAGTTACGTCGAAGAAACCATGCGAAGCAGGGGCGGGTAGCTAAGATGCTATAAAAAACATAGCCAAAACTCGTGCACGATTTAAACGCTCAGTAGGTAGGTAAGCGGGGAGAAGAATTCCAGTGAGTGCTTCGAGTCATCTGAGCTTTTAATTTCGGCATTACGACTGAAAGAAGAGGCCCTTATTACAAGGAAGGTTTGAGAAATATTTGAAGGACGAATTCTATCGGCACCCTCTTTTTATTAATCGCTTTTACAGTCAGATTAAAGCACGCACAATCTTTATTTTATTTATTACGAAATACGAGTATTTGGGACGCCGCGCGCCGTCGCCTATATCTTGTAATGGCCAGACACTTTACTTTTATTCGATTTTTGTCTAAGCGAACTGTTAACGAGTTTGTGTTTGGGCGTGAAGTAAAATATCACTAAGAAACCGAATGTTTTATTCAAAATCTGATTGATTTTATTTTAAAATCATCCACGTTCGTCGTCTGACGTTTTTGTAATATTAATTTCGAATTGTTGCGAATTCTTGTTGCTAATATTCACAACAGTTAAGACTGAAGTTTTTATGACTCCGACATTAAAACTACTGTTGAACATAATTTTATCTTTTAAGACCATCTATTGAAGTATCAGTTTAATGAGCCACTTGTTTGTTCAAGAATATATTGTGTACAATCAAAATAAACTTCCCTATAAATAATACATTATTATATTTTTGTTAAAAACTATGAAATACTCTTTAGACTCCACTTTAAGATGAACAAGCGTCTATTCAGAAAAGGTTCGCCTTCACGTAAAGCACTTCCTTGCGTCGGAGTTCATCAGCCAGTGAATGAACGACGTAAGGCCTTTGTGAACATGACGCTCCTACTCCTATAGATTGTCACTCGGGACGTTGACATCTTTTCATTTCGTAATTGAAATGAAAAGAAAATATGTTGAATGCGTTGTAGTGTATGTCTTTTGGTCGCAAATCCATCTTCTGGCTATTTTTGTTAAATAAATACATATTGTTACGAAGATGATTTTTTTATTTGAAACAAGCAAAGATTCGAACAATTGTAGAAACAGCAGTAAGTGCCATTTTACTTTTTCAGTTTTCACAGTAAAAGTTTTTAACTACTCAATAACTATAACACGAATGCTATACACAGATAATGCTATTAGGATGGAAAAATATATGGTTCTGACGATCTGGTAGAAAAAAAAAAATGTGTCAGTTTATGTGCGAAATACTTAAAACATATTTTGTTTTAGCGAAAAATAGCTTACACATGTGTTCTTTATAATTATGTATGTAGTTCCTAATCATCACTTTATTAACATGTATTTGTAACCGCACTATGTTATTGTTGCCTCGAAAAGCATATTAATAATCGACATACTCATATTAATATGAAGTATTTTTAAGTTCATAGATTCATGAAATAACTACGAGGAAATGACTTCCAGGTCAGGTTGATAATTGTTTGTTGCGGGAGGCAGCCGCGCCCTCGTTTCTGGCGAAATGCCAATAACTGTCACGCGGCTCCACAGGTGATCACAGTATTGCATTAAAAATGTGTATTTTGAAACAAAATCCGTAATCCACTTTTGTATTTATAAACGCAAATCCGTGAAAGCAAATCTATGTGAAATGTCGGCGTTTTCCTGAAATAGAGCTAAACTAAATATCATTTTGGGTAGCTTTTTCGGATCAACGAGAGCCACGTTTTATTTAGGATAGTCCGGTAGTTCTTAAGTGGAGGTTTAATTCTGAAATTGGCTTTATGCCAGGAAAAACAACGCGACTAAGTTCTGAAAACTGCTGACGCATTTTAAACTTGTCTCACCTCATTATTCGCACCATTGTTGTTATCTTCTTAATATCCGAAATGGTGAAAAGAACGCTTGAAAGACTAGAACTATTATATTGTACTAATAACATAATGCTTTCATTCGTGATGTACCTACTCGTAGAGAAAACAAAGAGAAGGAGTAACTACAACATAAAGCGGCGATTGCGTATTCGAATGAATTCACGCCAGACATGTATTTTGATGATCCTTGCCTAGACATGTTATTCAATAACTCTGATTCGAGAAACAGCGCATGATATATTCCAGAATATAAATGAAGGCATAATAGTAAATCAATACCGATAATATACCAGACATGTGTGATGTGGTAGGTAGCTACGCATGATATACGACGATAGTAATTTCGGAGTTATCATCAAGACGTGAACAGTTTACAACATTTCGCGGTAAATAAACAGTAAGATAAACTATTTCAATGTTGAAGTCGAAAACTGGATCTGAGATTGTTAGTGAATAATTATTTCGCGACTACCCAAACTAATAACAATAAGGAATTTACTGCTAAGTCCTATATAGTTTCTGAATAGGTACAAAAGGACAGAAGTAAACCTGAGGCTCAAACCGTTAAATAATATTTTCTTAAATAGGTAGGTACTCCAAATTCAGTCGTAACTGAGTGGCGATTAGAGACATTTTTACTCAATGGCTGTACTTAACAAAGAGTTCGTGCTTTTTCTAGTCCATTAGGTACAAGAAATTCTTTAAAGCGTCGTAACTGTGTGGTGAAAAGTGGGTATGAGCCGTGTCACGAATGCTGACTTGTGGCGAGGCACACCCAACAGTCGCGATCGACCCGTTTAATTGATTCTTGTGGGCATAATGTGGTGTGGAACGTCTATATTGTGTACATGAAAGAATTTTTGGAAACGCAGTTGATAAAAACGATTACGAAGTTATCGAAAAAACTGGCTGATTATTCGCAGAACATGCACTTCTGAAATTAAATTAACTAAACCTAAAAGCTGCTACGGAAAAGCTGTTATGATGAGTATGATTAAATTATGTGCTCATGAAGGTTATAAACAACAAGCGTTGGAAAGGTATACTAAAAGAAATCGTAAAACATACGAGATAGAGAGATCTCATACAACTTGCAAAATAAAAATAACTTGACCCTCAGCTATAGATATTTTATTGCTCCTTTTAATAAAAATATTTCTCAGCCCCAATCTTTTTTATCTGTTCTATATTTAACTTCTCCTTAATCCGATTAGTGTCGTTGGGCGTGACACTTGTCTTGTGAGATACAAGGGCCGTGGTCTACGCCCCACACTACTTGCACACTCACTGCATGGAGAGAGAAAACACATTGACGAGTATACAAAACTGAAAGCGACAGAAGGTCGCCTCTTTAGGCCATGGCTACACTTTTATCATATTAGTGAACCCCGTTGCGTGGTACTGCCTTGTATCATTCTCACTTGTTTGGACGCAAAATGAGTGCATGATTGCGTGTCATTTTGCGATAACTCGAAACTTAGATCTGGCACACCAAAATGATACATGTTTGGACAAGGCCTTACAAAGAGCGAAAATGTTCGCACAAATAGAAACGCGACCACGTTCAGTGAGTGCCAGCCACGCAAACACTCGCAACTGGCATAAGTTTCAATCTCCAAACGTACAGGATTGTGGGTTTGTTTGTTTTTGTTGGAGCCGACCTTCTGTACATATCTATTTTGTGGCAAGTAGGTAGGCAACCCTTTCTACAGAATACCCTTACGGTCTGAATAAAAGCAACCCTTTTAGCGAGCGCTCCAGAGAGTTGGGTTTCTTAGAACTCCGTTAAACCGTTACGAGCCATAAGAACATGAATAGCTTCTTGAAAACCGCTAATTATTTTGTCGGAGAAATTATTTTCTGTTCCAGGTAGAAGATTATGTGGCTATAAATAAACAGTGTCAGTAGTTACATTTAATCGTTTCTAAGAACATTGTAAGCGTTTTTTCTTCTTCTAAAAAACAAATAATTTATTTTACAGCTCAAATTTACGTACATAACAACTTATAAACTACTTAATTAATTTTAAAAATAACTAACTAACTCTGTTTTTTTAAACACAAAAATGCATTTTTTTAATGTTCGAAAACATATTAATTATATATATAAACACATAAAGGGCATATTTGTAACATGCATATTTTATAATGCATGTCAAGCCACTAGTCGCGAAATATGAATTGCGACTTGTGCCAAGTGCGGACAATATTTTTGAGGCTAAACAAGACGTTTCGTACTTTCATTGAGGAGACAGGAAAAGGTGTTGTATTGTTGATGTAAAATTCTCATGTAAAATGTGACAACGAGCAAAGGTTTATTTACAGAGCCCCGTTATGTCAATCTGACCTTTTCATATAAATAGCCGTCTCGTCGCTTCCATAAACATTTTATTACCTTTACCTTTCATGTTTATATTACATTCTACACGTTTATTACTGCACTCTTACGCTATTCAAACTTTTACCATTTCCCTACCTCATCTAGAGACACGGTAGTGTGTGAGCCAAGTTAAAAATATAAATCGAGTGAAGAAAGAGGGCAATATTGTGTTAAACAGATACCCACTCAAGCTAAACCCAAATCCCGATCTAGAAAAAAAAATTGTAGCTGGATTATACTATTTCGAATAAGATATGATGTGGGTGAACTTGGCAGATCATTGCCTGGCAGAGCATAACAAATGTGAGTTCTATTCGCATGCAGCTGTGTTCTAAAGTTCCCATTCAATATGCAACTGTGATTTCACGACCAGGGAACGGTTTAAGTAGTACATTTTTATTCTAGCTGCGAGTACGAAAATATAAAACCGGAGCCGCTTCCGAGACATAAACGTTGAAATAGACAATGAAACAAACGACACTTTTATGTGTAGAGATTGGATATCACCGTCCGATCACTAGTTAAATAAAACACGAACATTTTCATTACTGGTTGGTCCGTATTGTTGAATTTATTGTCTCGTTTGTGCGTTTCCTGCTGTTTGGGAACATTCGAACAGCGGACGTAATCAAAGCACAGTTCGGTTATTGCTTTCACAATTCATAGTGTGGCTCGTAGGCAGGCGGAGTATTCATAAATATGGCTTTGTAGGTTGATTGTGCAATGTAGTTCATAACGGTTGGTGATGAAAAAGGCTTTTAATTCTAAATGCCTTTTAAATAGAATTGGATCGATAAATTGTATCCTAGAAATTCATCTATGCTATCGAAATCATAGAATGTTTAGGTTAACATTCTAACTGGGGCGGGCATTTTTCGCGAAATACCAGTATTTTAAATGGAGCGACTGCTTATCTGACCTCCACAACCCAGTTACTGGGTAATTCGATACCCCTTGGTAACAGGTTTTCAGACTTTCGGGCTTAAGACGACCCGTAAAGTGTAAAAAATCCACGAATGACAGCCGGTACTGTCATTCGTGTATTCCAACGGCGCGGCGGCGTGTAAACGACAAAAGCAAAACAAACTGATTTTTACCTCTAGGATATCTATCGTTAGAATAAATAAACAGTTTTATCTAAAACTGTCAGTAAGTTTTCAGTTGGCAAGGAATCAAAACTTTTCTCAAGAATAAAGTTTGTGGAAAGTACGTGACGCGGGAACTACTTAAATAATTAATTTCAAAGTCTACTGTTGAATTTCCCACGGTCCGTATTACAGGCACAAGTTTCCAGATAAACAATGGGTATTACATCTCGGGCTCGATCTATTTCTTGTGATGGCAAAACAAACAAACTGTCTCCCCGTTACACCCCGTAGGTGTTACGTTGTCAAGTCACTGTCGCAGTAATAAGGGTTGGGCAAAGCTTTTGAAACACGAGGCGGGAATATAAAGCTGCGTCTACGCTAGGCGAGCCGAGCATGAGCTGAGCACGAGCGGAGCCGTTCTCGGCTTTGTCGTTCGCGGCGTCAAGTGTGAACGTACAACGAACCTACAACGATCACTGTCTAGTGTGGACCTTACAAGCCTCGAACGAGCGCGCTGCGAGCATTTCGTTCGTACTCTGCTGTGCTCCGCCAACTGTCGGTTTTTTGACGAACACAAAGGGATTTGCTTTGCGCTCGAGGACAGTGATCGTTGTAGGTTCGTTGTACGTCCACCTTGACGCCGCGAACGACGAAGCCGAGAACGGCTCCGCTCTTGCTCGGCTCATGCTCGGCTCGCCTAGCGTAGACGCAGCTTTAGAGTCAAGTAATTGCCGAAATTCAGCAGCCGCTGTTTTGTTTCTATAAAAGTTGGTTTTGTAACAAAAAAATGATAGCTAGTAAAAACAAAGGTTTATATTTTAAAAGCCCAATGTTAAGTGCTACTTAATTGGTGTCTGTTATGCAAAATCTATTGAACTGTATTGTGGGTTGAGCACAACACAGATAATTTGACATCTAAAACTGACCAGCTGCGTTTATTGAAAACAATCAATTATATCAGTTTATTATGAAAACCAAGTTGACATCATAAATTATATTATATTGTTATAGGTCAGGACTTCTGAAGAATTCCGGAAATCCTTAAGAAAACTGTGAGTCAATTACTTATACGTGTATGAAGGAGTCTCGTGTTTCCACGTCGGAGACTCGCAGTACCAATTTGTTGTTCACTTTAGATGTCGAACCTTCAATTTATCAACACGACTGTATCCTTTCTGTTGCGTGAACTTCATTTATGAATCTCACTATATTGACGAGGGTCGACAGCGTAATTATCTTAAGGAAATTAACAATAGTTGAAGTCTACCTTACCTGAATACCTGTACCTATAGGGTGTCCAGTCATTTCACCAAAAAATAATTTACAAATTTTTACTTGACAAGCAACGATTGGCAAAAACATGATTTGTCATTTCATCATTATACAACAACAATTTTGCCAGAGCAAGAAAAATTACCCAATATTTTTTTTTGATAACGTTTTATTTGACAAACAATTCATTTTTTTTCATATTGTCTCATAAATTAACGTTTGAAATAGAAACGTAGAAACGTTTTACATATTGCATTATTACACATTTTCCTATAAATCAAACTCATTAAATAGGCAAAAGAGCAGTTTAGATGTATAAATCGAAAAATATTATACTATAAAAAAAATTAAATGCCAGAAAACAATTGAATTAATAGAAAAAAAAAATTGGCTATCGGAATCGAACTAGTTAGATTTGGTTAAATATTTGATACTCGCAAAAAAAGGTTAGGTTAGGTTAAAACTGTGACCCACTACGCCAAAAATGACTAGAATATATAGAAAAAAAATACTTTAGTAGGTTTAAAGAAATTCAGTACTTACCTGTAAATCATTTGAGCCAAATGGAAATTGCAAAGCATTGATAATACGATTTAATTTCGTTTTTTTTTAAACAAAATTATATTTAGAGTGAATGTGATTTTTGAAAAAGAATTTATTAAATGAAAATAGTTATTTATGCAACTGTTGTATAATAAGGGGTATTAAAACACGAATGTGATATGTGATATCACATGAGTGTTTTAATACCTAATTATAAACAGTTGCATACAAGACTTTATCTACACCCATGATATGAATCCTTTATAAAAGTTTCTGAAACAGTTAGCTATTGCCAACAAAAACGACCATAGCCCGTAGCCCTTGCGCATGTGACGGAGTGTATTTAGGACAATGTGTGACATGCGTGACATGTGTGACATGTGTGACATGCGTGACATGTGTGTCATTTGTTACATGTGTGACACGTGTGGCATGTGTGTGTGACATGTGTGGCGGAGTGACATGTGTGGCATGTGTTACATATGTGACATGTGTGACATGTGTTACTTGTGTTATATTTGGTGGCACATTGGTGACATAAATGTCATGTGTGACATGTGTCAGATGTGTCTGGCACATGGGGTCTGCACCCGCTGACCGCATAGAATCGAAGGAGCAAACGAGTTGCATTATGACCATTATAACACTCGTTTGGATGATATAATGGTGACTATGACACGGGTCGTTTTAATGTTGGCAATAAGCTAACTGGTTCAGAAACTTGTATAGAGGATTTATAGCATGGGTGTAGATAAATGTATAAATTATTAAATATAATGCGAAACATTTGTAAAGAGAAGTTTCACCCCTTTTTGAAACGTCCTCACCCACACGTTTCAAAAAGGGGTGAAACTTCTGGCCTGTTAAAAATGGCCTGTTTACACGGAAATCTGGGAGGAATGAAAAAAACATTTAATGCCAGCGTAGCATTATTGATGCAAGCAAATTGTGCTAAAATTAATGAACTATTACCTACCTACGCATTGGAAAATAATGTCATCATGTACCACTTTTCGAAATCGATTCAGTAAAGTGTTTTGCCGCAGACAAGTAGATTTACTCTTTATATCTCATATTTTCATATTGGATTGTGTGTGTTCTCGGCGTAACGACTTTGCGAAACAAATGTGAAAGACTTACTCGTATTTCGCTTTATTCAGAACCTCAATTTTGTCGTTCGAATAATATTTATCCAGAAAAACAAGCCTAGGAAAGATAACATCAGTATGTAATACTTGCTGCTAACGATAAACATATCGATAATTGCTTTGGCGATTTATCAACAGATTTTAATTGCTGCAGATTTGAATCGTCGAAGGAATTTGCCTTCGACTGTCTTTTTTATCTAAATAATAAATCACAGTCAAGATTGAAGATTCAAAATGGAAGAGTGATTTGAATTTTAAAGTAAAACAGTACCAGTCGGGTAGATGTCCATCCGTGTCAGTTCACAGCTATACAGGGTAGATTTTTGAGATGGGGCCTAACCGTCGCTACAAAAAAATGGTCTTAGGAGGCTGTCCTTAGCTTTTTGAGATCATTTGATCTGCATTCATAAATTTTGGCAAAAAATGCACAGTCAGCAATCAAAAAAAAGTTTTTGTGAAAAGTGCCCATTTTGGGCACTTTTCACAAAAACTTTTTTTGATGCTAAAAGATCCTGTTTCTTGTAAGGATGGAGGATTCAACTAAGGTTAGAGTACTAGAAAAGTCAGAAATCGCAAAAACTTTTTCCATATAATTTGCTACAACGCAACGGCCTCACTGCCCCGTCTCAAAAATACATACATATTGAACTAACAGAATAGTTTACGATGCTTCTTCCTGACTCCAACTGTAGGAATCACTGTGAACTGGAAAGCTGCTTAGTTTCAAAATTAGCCACAATATATCATGCAACGGTCTCTAGGTATTTGTATTTTCATGAGTAGGTACTGCGAGTAAAATGATAATCATTTAATGTATTATATAGCTCGATAAGCATGATTAATGAAGTATCGTATGAAATCATCCAATCATTCCAAAAAAGGAGGAATATGTGTTAACCTGTGTGTGTGTGTCCTGTTCCCTCGTTACTACTAAACGGCTGAACCGATTTTGATGAAAGAGCGCGAGTGTCAATGGGTATAAAAAAATTAGAAAAAAATAAAAATTATGTATTAAAAAAAATAAAAGAACGTTTAAAAAAAAAAATGTGCGTTAACGCTGGGCGGTCACTGCTTCTGTTAATACTGTCATGAGCATAAATAATTATGTAACTCATTGGTCTCGTGATCGCAAGACGGATTTTTCCATTAGGGATTTCTCAGTAGCAGCCCGCAGTTGGGAAGTTGGTGTTGTGATAGCCCCGTGCCTCGGAAAGCACGTTAAGCTGTTGATTCACCACCAGATATCTCCCCGGTCGTGTCAGATTGCCGGCGCATCGCACTTAAAGGAACAGAGAGTGCACCTGTGTTTGCGCACACACTTGTGCTGTAATATCTCCCGCGTAAATGGCTAATCACCGTCGAGATTGGCCACCGTGAAAGAAATCGAACGGGAGGATTATTTTATTACTATTAAACTTAAAAAGCGATTTTCTCCTGAAGTATTGATTGAAATTATAAGCTATTACCAACACATGATCCTCTTACCGTCGATGCTATAATGAAATGGGGATCTGATCTCAAAGTTACAATCGTAAGTTCGCGAAAAAATCACTATTGAATTTAGCTGAGTTTAGGTTAATATATACATTGATGCTCGTAGCTTTACTTACTGTCATAGTTCAAATCAAATATTAGAATTAAATTTAAATAAGATAGACAGGTTAAAAATACATTATTGTAGCGGAACCTTAACGTTTGTGTAGACTTGCCCTAAAGCGCGGCAACGGGAGACGACACCCCCGCTTGCACCCTCGCGCCCCCCGCCAACCGACATCGACAGTGGACGAATGAACGCGAGGGCGTGTGCCACGCTCGCGAAACGCTCGTGTTAAATTAATCTATTATTACCTGTTTGTGCCGTTTATGTATTGTCAAACCGTGTTTTCATTAAACCTTTCACTGATAACGTGCATTCGCTTATTGAATAGCCCCAACACACACCCTGAGAATAACTTCCCTACAAAGTGTCGCCCAACTCGAGGCCGTTTTCAGTGAAAATTCAACAAAAAACGTAACAGTGACAATAAGTGCTAAATCCTATCGTGCCAACACATACTGTGAACCCTTTCCGATAGTGAAATCTCTGTAATTTTATCTCCAAACAGTGCAAAATAATCAGCAAAATTTCGGGCGAGTCCACTTTTCCCGCCGAAATTGTAACCGACGCGCGCGCGGGCGAGTCTACCGCGTAGCGTTGTGCCGCGAAAATACAATCAACGTACCTACCTATTGTGCAACGAACCACCCATATCACCATCACCCGTGTTGTTCGAGCGAGTAACAGCAGAGGTAGTGCCCTGTTACCATGCCGCCGAAGCCAACAAAAAAACGTACCGGAAGAGATGGCGGGTCGGGTTCCGACACGGACGTGGAGCAGAATAGGACGGTGGTCGCATCACCATCATCACCGAGCATCGCCATGTCTGAGGAAATGCTTCAGTCCCTTTTGTGCAATATCACAAGGAACCAAGCGGAAGCAAATCGTGTTCTCATCGAAAGCATACTGGCGAACAAGGATGAACCGTGCACATCATCACCACGGATACCCGACACGCGTGATACCGCGCGGTGGTCGGGCAACTTCGCGAATTGTACGGCGCGTTTTGACGGGTCATCGAAGACCGCGGAAGAGCTTGAGGCATTCATCGACGCTATCGAAGTATACCGCGACTGCACCAACATCAGCGACGAGCACGCGCTGCGGGGGCTGCCTATGCTGCTAGTCGGCGAGGCCGCTGTCTGGTGGCAGGGCGTGAAGTCGTCGATAACGTCATGGTCCGACGCGCTGCAACGTCTTCGAGGGATGTACGGAGTGCCGCGACCCGGTTATAAAGTGTTACGAGACATTTTCGGTACCGAACAAAATAGTGAACGGGCCGACGTATTTATAAGCAAAGTGCGCGCTTTAATATCAAAATTACCGTATGATGTGCCGGAAGTGATGATGTTAGATATGTGTTACGGATTGTTAGATCGTAGGATAAGAAAACGAGTGTCTCGCGACGCGGTGTACGAGCTGGATCAGCTGATAGCGAAGGCCAGGTTAGTCGAGGAGTCGTTGGCGGAGGTAAGTGCATCTAGTCGTTGTAATAATAATAGTGGCAATGTAAACAGTAACCCTTCCGTCGCCGCGCAAGAAAGTTCGAACACAAACGTTAACCCTACGAATGCTATAGGTGACCCGCGTAAGTCGAGTACTAATCAAAGTGTTGTTAGGCCGTCTGACTCGCACGCGTTAAACGTGAAAAATAATAATAATAGTGATGGGCAAAGGCGTGTTAGACCGAAGTGTACTTATTGCAAGTTTTTTGGTCATACGGTAGACGAGTGCCGTAATAAGGATAAGAAGGACGGAAAGGTCACTGACCCTTCTAATAAGTCGAGCAAAAGTACCGAGTTACGTTGTTACGGATGTGGTCAGCTGGGAGTAGTGCGTTCAAAATGCAGTAACTGCAAAGGCGCGTCGACTTCAAGCAAGTCAGATTTTTGTAGCGTTCAGGTAGCCGATAGTGATGATCCGCGGCCGCTGGTGGAAATACAGGTTGTCAATCGCAATGGGGTAGCTATCTTAGATACGGGGGCCACACATTCCATCGCGGGCCCCATGCTATACGACTTGCTTCTTAGAGCCGGCGTCGTCTTTAGGAAAACGTTACGTACTATAGGGCTTGCCGACGGATCACAACAAGTAAGTTCTGTGCTTGAGTGTGATACTGATGTAATATTGGAGAACCATGTTATACCTACCACGTTTATAATTTTACCGGACGCGCAAACTCGGACATTACTAGGTAGAGATTTTATTATGAAAGCAAGTATCCTGTTGGACTTACCACAGAGAAGCTGGTGTTTTAACGACGAGCCGGAACAATGGCACCCGTTCATCACTAACTTTGATTTACCTACTGGCGGCCAGATGGAGCTGATGAAAGTAGAAGCATCAAACCTTAAGCTGAGGGATGATGAAGGCACCAATTTAACAGCTGATCAGAGGATCCAACTGAACGCGTTTCTGATGAAGAGATCCGACCGCTTCGCAAAGGGCGGGCCATCAACGGAATACGCCACGCACCGGTTGAAGATCGACCCTCATCAGGAACCCATCGCCTCACCGCCTTACCGGATGTCTCCTAGTAAGAGAGCGATGCTGGAACAAGAGTTGCAGAAGTTACTGGACACTGACGTGATCGAAGAATGCGAATCTCCTTGGGCTGCCAACGTGGTCCTCGTGACAAAGAAGGATGGAGGGGTTCGGTTATGCGTAGACTACAGGAAGTTGAATGCTGTAACTGAGCCTGATCGCTACCCCCTTCCACGCATCGAAGACGTTCTCCACGCAGCTAAGAACACCAGTTTTATGACAACCTGCGACCTTCGATCAGGGTACTTCCAGATTTCTGTAGAACCGGCTGACCGTGACAAGACTGCCTTTGTGAGTCCACTCGGCTGTTTTAGGTTTAAAAGGATGCCAATGGGTTTGAGGAATTCAGGAGCGACTTTCCAGCGGCTTATGGATCGATTCAGGTCTGGTAAGGAACTGGCTGACGTTTGCATGCTAACTTATTTAGATGACGTCATTGTCCTATCGGAGTCGTTCCCTAAGCACCTAGAAGACTTGAGCGCTGTTTTCGACCGGCTTGAGATGTATAACCTGCGTGTGAACCGCGAAAAGAGTTACTTTGCTCGCGAGTCAGTCAAGTTTCTAGGCCACGTGATCGTACCAGGTGGGGTGAAGGCAGACCCCGATAAGACAGCAGCTATCGCAAATATGTCCCCTCCTGAGAACGCGAAGCACGTGAAGACCTTTTTGCAGACGTCTAGTTGGTTCCGGCGCTTCATTCCCAATTACGCCGACGTTGCCAAACCCCTGACGGATCTTCTCAAAAAGGACAGCAAATGGACCTGG
This sequence comes from Eupsilia transversa, assembly GCA_914767815.1. Lineage (NCBI taxonomy): Eukaryota > Metazoa > Arthropoda > Insecta > Lepidoptera > Noctuidae > Eupsilia > Eupsilia transversa. The sequence continues at coordinate 10,749,105 of OU611880.1, forward strand.
ACCTCGAAGCAGCAAGACGCCTTCGACTGCATTAAGGAAAAGTTAATCACCGCTCCGATACTGCGCCAAGCTGACGAGTCGATGCCGTTTACGTTGAGAACGGACAGCAGTGGATATTGCCTCGGAGCAGTACTGATGCAGGGGGAGGGCCCCGAGGAAAGACCAGTGGAATACGCCAGTCGTTTGCTGAATAGTGCGGAGAGAAACTATAACACAACGGAAAGAGAAGCGCTAGCAGTCGTATGGGCTGTTACCAAGTTCCGCGCATACATCGAAGGATCAGAGGTTGTGATAAAGAGCGACCACCAACCTCTGCGATGGCTGATGACTGTGAAGTCACCAAGTGGCCGCTTAGCGCGGTGGGCCCTTACTCTCCAGGAGTACAATCTCCGTATAGAATATACACCTGGCAGGTCGAACGTCATCGCCGATACTCTTTCACGACCACCTTGCGCAGAAGAAACGGGTTGTGATATCCGCTACGCAGAGGTCGATTTCCCGTCAAGAAGCCCTAAGGATGTTCGTGAGAACCAATTCAAAGACCCTGACGTGCGAAAGATTATCGAAGACCTCGAATCAGCCGACGACCCGTTTAGGGGGAGGAGTTGGTCTGATCGTGGCTTCGTTATGTCGGATGGTATCTTGTATAGATATGGACCTGACGAGTGCGAGGGAGAGACAGGATGTCTCGTAGTACCGGAGCATGAGCGTGATAAAGTCATGGCAGAATATCACGACGCACCGACGGCTGGACATTGTGGAGTAGAGCGCACACTAGATCGAGTGAAGTCGAAGTATTACTGGCCTGGTATGCGGCAATACATCGTTGGATACCTGAAGAAATGTGTAGAATGTCAGAGGTACAAAGCCGATAATAGAAAACCGGCCGGACTACTGCAGACTCCCGCAACTAATCGCCGCTTTGAAGTCGTCGCCGTGGACCTTTTCGGCCCATTGCCGGAGACTGCCGATAAGAACAAGTGGATCCTTATCATAGAGGACACGTGCTCTCGATGGGTAGAGTTATTTGCTCTACAAGATGCTACTAGCTTAAACTGTTCCAAGATCATGATCACAGAGATTTTCCTGAGATACGGAGTACCTAGACGGATCTTGAGCGATAATGGTGTACAGTTCATTAGCGAAATAATGCAGCAGGCTTGTCATTCGTTTGGCATTACTCAGTCGCTGTCGCCTGTATACCATCCACAAGCGAACCCGGTGGAAAGAAAGAACCGTGATCTAAAGCCGCAACTTGCTATTCTCGTAGGAAAGGATCACAACACCTGGGACGCTCACTTACCCGCGATACGTTTCGCGATGAACTCTGCTGTGACCAGCAGCACCGGATTTTCACCGGCTTACCTGACGTTTGGACGAGAGATGCGTGCGCCGGCCGACGTCATCGCTGACATGCGCACCATTGTGGAAAGTGACAACGTCGTGACGAGCCTTACCCCTTACCTTCAGAAAATATCAACTGTGCTATTTGACGCCAGGGAAGTGCATGAAAAGGTTCAAGCAAATCAGAAACGTTATGCCGACGAGGGTCGCAGCCCTGCACCTGATTACTCAATCGGTGATCTAGTCCTTTTGAAGACCCAAGGGAGTAACGATACGACCCGCGGACAAACGCCGAAGTTCATACCGCGACGGGACGGACCTTACCGTATTAAGGAACCCGCGAGCTCTACTACTTACGTGTTGGAGAAGGTAAGTAGCGGTGAAACGTTAGGAAGGTACCATGTTTCCCAGTTGACCCCATTCGTAGGCGACGTATCGCCAGCCCCGGTCAACGAAAAGCGTAGGCGCGGTAGACCTAAACGTTATCTTGTCTGACTCAGACGCGTGGGCGCATGTCTGGGTCAGAGGGGGAGGATGTAGCGGAACCTTAACGTTTGTGTAGACTTGCCCTAAAGCGCGGCAACGGGAGACGACACCCCCGCTTGCACCCTCGCGCCCCCCGCCAACCGACATCGACAGTGGACGAATGAACGCGAGGGCGTGTGCCACGCTCGCGAAACGCTCGTGTTAAATTAATCTATTATTACCTGTTTGTGCCGTTTATGTATTGTCAAACCGTGTTTTCATTAAACCTTTCACTGATAACGTGCATTCGCTTATTGAATAGCCCCAACACACACCCTGAGAATAACTTCCCTACATTATTAAATAAATGCAATTGTATATCGATATCAACAAATAAATAACTCCAGAAAGAAAATTAAGCAACGTAATGGGCTTTGTCCAGTCTGCTCGTAGAAGTCTGTAATGCTCATAACAATTCGTTTGTTTAGCGTACGAAAATCCACACAAACTAAAATTTTCAACTCTATTTAACAACATTTCCTATTTCGATAATAGAAAGTGTTGGACCACATGTTAGGAAATAATATCATAATATAATTATGATTGCTATAGCGGCGTCTATTATGATATCCTTATCGTATAGGATGTGAATAAAATCTGGGTGAATCCTAGAAAAAAAAAATTGTTAGGATAACACGTTTTTACTTGTCAAATACATCTTGTAACCGAGCGCGTCTGCCAGGGAATAACATAGTCCGACACCATCTGGTTCTACGTGTAACTCCCTCACTATGGTGTTGACAATCACCATGGAGAAGCGCTTCGCCCGGAACCCGCCAAGTGACATGAGGTTCATACCGAGGCCTAACGAGTAGACGAAGGAACCGGTGGGGTCTGCAAGCATTCGGATCTTCGATTTTGTATTTTGCTGTTCCGCCCAAGCACCCATGACGTAGGCATCATTGACCGAAACGCATATGATTTCATCAACACCGTTTTTCTTCATGGTATCAACAGCCTTCAAATACCCCGGCAGGTGGGTTTTGGAGCAGCCAGGAGAAAATGCACCAGACACGCCGAATAGGATAACATTCTTCCCGCGCACAAAATGAGGCATTTGTATTACATTGGTGGGAAAATCCTCGTTCAACTCACCACTCGGCAGCGAGTCACCAACTCGTATTTCTGCGGGTACCTCGTGGATGCTGCGACCGCATATTTGCTTTACTATTGTTCTTGCTGATTCACGAATCATACATTTTCGGTAGGGAAACATTTTCTGTCAGTTATTATTGTAGTAAAAGATTTTATAGTAAAAATATTTCATAATCCAATAAAAAAAATAAACTTTTGCTATAAAAATGACTTGAAAGATGAATCACGTTAATGCGCAGAATCGTCTTTACTTTTTACTCCGTCTACTACTTAAAAGTGGCCTGTATTCGACTATAAAGATGTATTTATCGAAACATTTTTAGGCTATGTACACATGACAAACAAATAGATTTATAAAAAATATTTAGAATAGATATTAATCAAGAATACCTATTTATTATTTAAAGAAGATAGGCGTTTTTAACCCACTTCACAAAAAGGAGGAGGTTATCAATTCGGTTGTTTTATTTTTATAAGCAAATATGGTAGGCCCAATTTTGTTTAGTGGGGAATTTGGTTTTCAAAAGTATGTGTATAACCTATTTATGTATTTAACCAACATTTGATGATCCAACCGAAATCATTCCCTTGAACTTGAATTTCGGGGATTCTAACTGAACATTGGTGAATGTTTTTCAATCAAGTCATCTATTTGGGAAACAAAATAAAAAATACTGCCCAACCAGTAAACTTATTACATAATCTATTTATAACAAATTCTATGCTTAAATGAATAGATTCAAACTAAGCTAAGTGGATAGAGAATTAAACACAATTATAAAAGATTTTTAACGAGATTGGTTTACATGTGCAGGAATTTTGGTCTCTTGAATAGACCCTGATAGAGACTTGCATTCTCTCATGGCTTATTGCCTTGGTGACCTAGAAGTTCTTGCTTGTAAACTTAGAAGGAAATTCGTATTTTGGTAGTCAGCAAAGCTCATGTGTATTTAAGCTGCAGGATAAAACAAGCTTCTAGTTTGTTTAAACGTGTAGGCGTTTTAAGTTGCGAAACATTTCAATTTCACGGTAAATTCGTGCGACTATCAGAAACCTTTGACGTGGCCTAATTAATGGAGTCTACTCTGTAGCAGCCAACCGTTGTGTGATCATGTAGTGAAGTAGACGTAGAATAATATTAATGGTAATATTTTGCGTTGTAGACTAGTGTTCTGTTTGATTATATTTTGTGATAATCATTTGGTGATAACATATATGTATAAAAATATAGGTATATTGCACTGCAGGGTTACTCAAGCAAAACCGCTTACTGTATGTTCATAAACGGATCCATGCATATGTTAGTAATTTCATTGAGTATTACGTAGATATATATCGAGTAAGACGATCTTCAATTAATTATTACAATCTATCTTCAGCTGGTGGATTACGAGCGTCGAATGAAATGATTCAATTACGAGCAACTTCTCTATCGTCGCGAGAAACGGCGAAAAACCCAGCGACGATAAACAGGCCGCGAACAAACTCGTGAAGTCTAGTTGAGTTTGGCAGACGCTAGTAAAGCCTTGCCGAAACTCGGGACAAACAATTGGAATGGAAATAAGGCTGTCGTCCCACTTGGCAATCTTGACTGGCCTGTGCGGCAGCGTGAGTAGGTATACTCCAATCTGTTAGTGGTTGAGTTTCTGCATCCAGTCCCACCGCAAAGTAAATTAATTAACTACCTCGAGTCTTTTTACTTTCCTTTTGCGTTTTTCCTTTGAACAGCATCTAATTTGATTAATTTACAGACTGATTGGATAGAAGGCAAGTTCTCTGAGGCTTCCAATGCCTTTTGACTTTTCTGTTGTTGTTGAATTGCTTCAGAGGGTACCACTTATATTGACATCACATATCCTCACATTCCTCACCCATTGAAACATTTGTAATATTTTAAAGTTTTATCTTCATTCTAAAATAATAAATAGAGAAAATGTATTCATACCTCCTATAAATTACTTATTAGATGTAGTAACACCCACACTCACCCACTTATTGCTGGCTATGTTTATAAAGATATTCGAGTCTCATTGGCTAGGTTACACAAACCATAGAATGCGAATAAAAAAATTAGGGTAGTCTTGTTTGTGGAACTGCTATATTGGATGACAAAGAAGTTCACGACTCATTTAAAATGCTCATTTATATTGTGATACAGATATAATATCACAATATATTATATATCATATATTAATCCATGTTTGTACTCCTCTTCAAATTACAAAACAGAGTACCTAAACGACTAAATTGTACACAACTATGCAACATGCTGTGAAAGCTGTGAGCTGTGAAACTTAAATTGCCAAGTTGCAAGTAAGAAGGAAGCGTAAACGTTGTCGTGTAAATACCTACTGCAACCAGATCATTATTGATCTGCATGCGATTCGACATCAAAGAAATAATATTCATTCCATTTCCAACAAATTGCAATTTCTTTTCGGTAGGTATCCAACAACTATTTGTTGGATAAACCTAATAATATTAATTTGTAAAAAGACTAATTAGATAAGTGGCAATTACTGTAGGAATTAATGTAAAGTCTCATCTTCATAGGTAGATGTTTCTGTTAGTAGTTAATTTATAACAACAAAAGTTTTCTTTTAGTTTTTCTTTTATCTATTTGATGATGATGATGAAGTCATACAGCCGATTTCAGCGACAACAATCATTCTCTTACTTCCAGTCATTGTGTTGAGAGAAGGAAGGAATCCTACTAATAACCTAAGAATAGTGAACATATCTACAATATGAAATTGCTACTTTGAATTTCGTCTCCGAACAACTATGCCCGACTTAGGTAACTATCGGATATTAGATCCCTAAATTTATGACTTTGGCAACCGATGTTTGTTGTTGGAAAACTATTTTCTTATGTGCGTATTGTGTGTATTTTTCCTTTTTTTTTTTCTTTGAACTCGTTAAATATATTATACAAAGTGAAATTAAATAAGCTGACGAAACTTTACAGACGTGATGGGTATTGTTATGTAATGTCGAAACAACAACAAAAAACATTTTCTGTACACATCATTTTAAATTAGGTACTTCCACGGACCGTTGACCCCGTAAACAATAAAATTGTGAGCACGTCTGTGTAGTTTCGTCGGCTAATTTAATTTGACCTTGTAGAACGTCTTGAAAACGATTATGTACGTTTTATTTTTATGCGTTGCTTTCTGAGTAACTTCCTTGAGTTTGTTTCACTCCCGCCCCGCGTTAAGCGAATTGGTCTGAAAATGACAGCACTGATGACGGCTCTTGATACGAAATACAGTACGAACGAGTGGAACCTTTTCCTTATTTCATCACTTTACCAAACTGCGGGAAATAAACATCACGTATTCTCTGTTTATTCTTAGTCCCCGAATAGCGCATACTAAGACGAATATTTATTTTGTTTTACCAGTATTTCGATAATATTCTGATATTTGCTGAATATGTACATTGTGTTAGTTGTGCATTGTGCTTGGGTTAAATTCCTCCAGAAATTGGAGCTTATTTTATTGCTACGTTAGCACCTAAGTTATACAAGTCAAATATTGACTTATTTACATTATTTTCAATAATTCCACAGTTGTTGTTGTAGGACTACGAATAAGGCAATTTGCATTGCACTTGAACTGTTCTGCTTGAAATGTGGTGCATAAACCTGAAGATGCCGCATCGTCACATATTTATTTAGTGCTTTCCATTCGACGACATAAAAGGAAAAGGACAGAAATGAGTCTGTAGTATAAAAAAATGTTATTTTGAGTCCTTATCCTAAAAAAAGATAAAATCAACCACGACTTGTTCACTTGACAACCGAACTTTCTTGTTGACCTTCTAACAAGCCTTATTCTAAATAGTGTCAACCGCATTTATCAAGCACCTAATTGATAGTCTTTAGCCTAGTTCCAGAATGTTCAAGATTTGTGAAGCAGTACTTGAGAGGTGCAGCGAGTAAAAGGCGGTCGCGAAACGCTCTCAAGAGATCACTTCACTCCAATGTTTTTATTAAATGATTTGTTTGAATTATTAAAATATTCATTTGACGAAAAGAGATAGACAGATAGAATACTCTTTATTATTCACTTATTTTTCTTTATTATTTGAATTCATTTCTTTCGTAAAAATCCAGAGAATAAATCAAAGACAATTATCTTTGTTCTTATAAACTTTAGTTTGCTGCTTCTGTGGCGTGAAATAAGTTTTTTATAGGTTTCGCCGGGAAATTACTTGACTTGAGAGCGGAATTACATTATGGTCATATTAACACCATATTAAGGGACCTATCCCCCCTACTAATTCTACAAATGTGAAAGTGTCTTTATTAGTGCGTTTGTTACACCATTATCTCACGCTGCAACAGATCAACATGTTTTTTTTTGTTTAACGGTAGTTTAAAGCCAGAGAGTGACGACGATTAAAGACTACTTTGATCTCAGAAAAGTGCACAAATTCTGTGGACTAAAACACTGGATCCAGCCGCGGGTAAAACCTTATCTGACATATTTCTTTATTTTTCTGGCTGTTTGTGTATGTGAGTTTAAATGTTTATAAACGCACCCACAATACAGGAGAAATTCCTAGTGTTCCAAAGTTTAAAAAAAAATGCATGATACAAAAACCGGACTTTCAAAATAGGTCAAAATATCACTAAATAATAAAAACGTTAATTTAACGTGGTCATATTTACATCGAACGGTGCGTTACTCCTCGCATCCAACGGATTCCTCAGGCCTTCACAAGCCATCGGTCCATCTGGTCCTTCTATATCCGTGTGGCTTACGGCTGAAATGCTGAAGTCGATGTTTACATAGGTAATACCTTAGATTAGGGGGTTGAAAGTGGCGGGGGAAAGTTGTTCGGGCACGAATAGCATCGTTTTAACACATAAAATAACGTCACGCCTTATTTCACCATAGCACACCCACATTTCGCGAGTTATGTTTAGGTCCCATGTACGTCCTATGGGTGGTCCGTGTGCTTCTTTTTCCATTTAATAAAAACAAAAACTAAATTAAACTTAGGTACCTAGTAACTCATTTCATGGATCCATGAAACGAGTTTTCATCTATGCGTAATTCAATACTGTGCCACAGCCGACGTGCCTAGCTTCACAAATGCACCTCATCTTCAACTCTAGACACTAATGTAATTCGTATTCATAGCGGGTCAGCTAACAGCATATGCACATTGCACACGTTATTAAAATGTAGTTGCGTAGGAAGTATTTACCACGTGACCACGTCTAACTCTTGCCCTAGTTGGATATTGTATAACAATATATGCGTATAGTATGGTCGGTTTTCAGTGTGATCAGATGAGGCCAATCAATATTTAGATTAGATAACTTTTGTATATGAAATTACTTACGTAGTTACAGTAAATTTTAGGTAGGTAAGTACTAGTTTTAATCAATTATTGCCTAAAGCAAATTCATGAATTACCTAGGCTTTGCGAGATAATGTACCTATAATTACCTACTATTCCAAAGGCATAACCTGCCATTACGACCGCCATACATCACATTACGAAGCTTAATTAATGTTCTAATACATAATGTAGCTATGTTCATGTATTGTGTAAGTGGGGCCGGTACAAGAAATAGTTGCCTGTTAGTTGTGACGTCATCTCGTATATGAGATAAATTTGTGTGCGGCACGGGAGTTATACTGTATTACGAAGTTGAGCGAAGAACGGGCTTGTTGGTGTAATGTCAAAAGGAAGCTGGATTAGATAAGTCTTTAGGTCTCATGGAAATAGACGGAGTTTGAAGGACAGGCGACCAAGAGGTTTTGACGATTTGAATATTATACAGGGTGTAAGAGACAGCCCTCCGCAAACTTACTGTGTGCATTCAGGTTCTTATTTTGAATCGTACTCCACCGGAAAAAATCTCAGGAAATTTTTATTTATTTTTGTCCCTTTTTCTGTTACAAAATTACATTATCTGTACGCAGCACTCAATTTATGTAAATGAAACAGCTAAAATAAAAAAAACAGCAATTGATGTTGAAATACTCTACGTGCGCTGCCGTTCACTACGTGCGTTTTACCACCGTAACGATACATTGCGTGTGAGCTAATTCAACAAATCAGGTTTATTAGATTCCCATAACGTTCCTGAAATAATTTATTGTACCATTCATCTTATTATAATATACTGAATTCACCCCATCAGTCTGCGGAGGGCAGTCCCCCTGTATAATAGGAACTTCTGGGGAGTTTGTTGCGCCACTTCTTTTTCCCAGCAAAAGCACTAGGAAGTGGTGACGGGTGGGCGTTTTGGGGGACTGTCTTATGTAATTTTGACGTTCGAAAAGTGCTGATTCTCAGCCAAGTTTGAATAAATGACTTTTGATTTGATTTTGGAACCTACATGTTATCGCGTGATCTCTCAATAAAAAGCTCTTCGTTCATGTTATGAAGTCAAACCATCTAGGTCTCATATTGCGGCCTCCAACCCGTTCCACTTTGTTAAACTTTGTTCGACGAGAATCGATTTCTTATAACGGGTCTGGTCTAATACCCAACCACCAACTTAGCTGGTTAGGTAATAGTATTATGTGATATATGACCTATGTTTCTCATTGAAACTAAAGTTAGCAAACAGTACTTCTACGTTAATATCATGAGCTCGGACTAACTAAACATTGCGAATGTTTGCTTAGCTTAGACTATTAGGCAGCGCGCTTCCAGTATTTATTACAACTCTTATCTTTGTTTGTTTCTCTCAGTTCTGTATCTTAATGGTGGATCTTTACGTAATAATTCGTAAATGTTGCGAATTTATAAGAATATTGTTGAGTTCCAAGCAGAATCGACTTTATTCTCCTTGTTACCCGTAAACGCGAAATAAATCATTTTCATCTTATATTACAAAACTCTTCACTTTATTTCTGTTGTTAAGTAGAGAATCTCCGTCGAAAGAAACCTTATAAGTTCGTTACAATCCCAATGGATAGATTTTTTTTTGCGCTATTCATTTATTGTCCGTACCTTCCGTCGTCGGGCGGATTATGCTTCCGGGATAAAGCGTCACAAGTTTCTATGAAAACAGGACAACATTGAAGGAAAATTCTGTAAATTGGATTTACTCTTGAATCTAAATAACAAGAAATGTGGAGTCTCTCTTTCTTCGAAATCATTAAAACTTACAACATTACAGTCGATTGATAGAATACTTATCATGTCTTGGAAATAACAAGAACATTTGTCTTCATGTATTTTTTAATTTTAATTGAGTGAGAAAGGACCACCCTGAATAAAATATTCGCTAGCATTCTGTGCATGTGACCAAGAGACATATTTTAGAACCCACTTTCGAAGATGTTCAGGAAAGAATTTTAGATTAGATAAGTTCTTGGCAATGTATTATCACAAACTGCCTTGTTGGCTAGTGGTCGCAAGCGCTACTGCTCATGACGTCCTAGGGTCGATTCCCGGGTCAGGCAAAGTGTTATTGGGTTTTTCTATCTGGAATTTCTTAGTATTAGCCCAGAGCCTGGTTGATGTCAATAGACTCGCCCCCTATTACATGGGATTTAAACATAACTGGCGAAATGTGGGTGTACAATAGATACACCTCTGCTCAACCCTTCGGGGAAACAAGGCGTGATGTTATGTTATCATAAAAATGCAAGACAACGAAACAGCACATTCTGGAGTCGCGGCGCGTGCTTGTTTGATTCATAAAAAATATGTTAGGTGCAATTTTATTGTATTTGAAAGCGCTCAGCTTTTCCGCCTACACAAATCGTTATCGGTTTACAGATAAAATCCAATGGAGTAGACATAGATTGAATAAATACAGCTTCGTTTGTAAGACGGTAGTTACTTAGTTCGATAAAATATTTCAAATTGCTTTGGGTCGGGGAATATATTTACCTATGTAGATAAGCGGAAATCGCGTTTTAGATATTTTTCCGTAGTCGAGTTTTTCTCTATCAAGGGTTTCCTATAAACGAAAACAAACTTTGAGATACAAAACCAATCCGGTAATTGATTTAAAAGTAATCGGAATATTTAACTGACCGACGCGCGACGTTACGTGATATTAAACTTTACACTGCTGGATTTAAAGTAAAAAATTGATATTTTTGATACAAACTGGGCCGTTTAATGTTAATGATTTTTCGCAGAGATATTTTCCCATGAGAGCATCCAATCAGTGAATATATTCGGTTCGTTAGTACCTATACAGGGAATATGGTATCAAATTAAAAGTGTCGATATTTTGTTCATTAGTAGTATTTTAACAGACAGTGTTTTTTGGGGTATACCAGCTATATCGCATGGATACAGTTTAAAAAATTGTTTATTGTTTTTAATTTATCCTGAACGTTATTTTAAATTCAGAGTAGGAAGCATTACGCTTGCAGATAGCGGAATCCTTTTCACCGCGTTAATCTAATCTAAATAAGTTAATCTATGTTAATTTTATTCTACGTTTTAAAATGTTAATCCCTAGCCAACTTTGCGTGTTTCGTAGAGAGTGGCTCTGTGGGATAGCACGATTTTTTCATTCAAAATAAAGTTTTAGAAGCAATTACATAGTAACTACCTAGACTTTATTAGAATTATATGTTTTAGGTATACAGCGATGTCCGTAAAACATGCTTTCTAATTTAATTTTTTTTTATATATAAAACATTTCCTTTAGTCACTAAAACCTAATTCTCACATCTTCTGGACTAACTAACACCCTGACCTTTTTTATGCCGACAGTCAATTAGTATATTTTAATAAATCAGAGACCAGTTTAACCGTCTTTATGCGCTTATATTATCCTTCACTGTGAAGCGGTAATTAAAATAGAAGCTGGCATGATGCGTGTAACTTGTGAGTTCGACAAACAACTTCAACTGAAAGCTACTTAGTACCTACCCATACCTACTTGAATGTTACAAACGCCAGAGACGTCGAGTAAGAAGCGTCACTTGACTCACTTGATATGAAATGTGAAAGTTGTCTGAAGTAGCAAGTCGTTAGCGCGACAGTGACGTGATATTAAATCAACTTTGTACCGGCGCCGGCGTCGGCGGCGTGGACCATGCAATTTGTTGAATTCAGTGCAAGTTTGTTGGCGTGAAGCCAACTCAGCAAACAAACAGTTGCTCACGAACTACCCCAAATAAAACTTGGCTCTCGTTGATCAGATGTAAGATGAAGCTTCTCGAAATCATATTTCGTTCACCTCAATTTAAGATAGACGCAGATGTTTCGACAGGCTTTCAAGTATTTGCATGTAACCAATTTCCATATAAAACGGATTTTGGTATACTTACTGTATGAAACCAGTATTCTGTTCAGAAATAAACCCTTGTATTGCAATACTGTGATCACCTGTGGATTCATGTCACATTACTGGCAGTGAGCCAGCAGGCGAGGCCCTGCGAGGGGGCGCAGCACCTCCCGCAACAATCAATTACTTAGTAACCTGACCTGGAAATAATTTTGTAGGAAACTATTAATTTTACACTTGCGTATTAAAACCTAATTGGCTATTAGCATGAGCATACGAAAATTATGTCAACATTTAATTATGGAAAATACATATTTGGGCATATTTACATACCAGATAAACTGTGTAACTGAGTTGAGAGCAAACTGGCTTTTATCACTTGGGTTATAAAACATGTTTTATTTCGTATCATTTATTTTATTATACCTACATTTTTCCGTTCAAGTCTAGTCAGTGAAGTTGTAGTGTCGTTTGAACCCTCTTTTTGTTATAAAAGACAAATGGAAAGAAAATAACAAGGCTTTCAAGATATCATTTTACTTCGAGACGAAAAGTTAGCAGAGTATCAGAAAAAACATTTCTTTTTCTGTAACTTTTATCTACGTATTGATAAGTCTGACAGTCTGTAGATATGAATGTTCGAACGAAGGATGTTCATAAAACTGGCTTAAAGTTCTATTACCTCAATGATATAAATCAAGAACAACGGAAAGCAGTTACAGGTTTTATGCATTTAACGCATCTTTAACTGCTGCAATATCCATGTATCTTCAACATAATCTCACTACAATCGTAGCTTTTTATGATAAATGTATCTTTAAAAGGTACTTTTGCAGAGTACGTGTGTGATTTTTTTTTTTTTAATTCCGTCTGTTTATTTAGGTACAAGAATACGTAACATGTGAGCCAACTTCAAAAGTATTTATTATACAACGATGAACTCACTGGCGCGACATGTTCGCGGTATTCAGCAAAGGATGAAATAAAATACGCGCACACTGTGGACATTCGGCTCAATTTTAAGGTGCAAACCCCAAACCTATTATAAAATTATATATTTGTTAAAGTTACATCGTACTAAACCTAAATTCATAAATAATAAAGAACTAAGCCCCGACCGATAATCAGTAGCTATTGCAGTACGAGCTTCATATTCACAAAGGCCTTTGCTTCAGATTGTTCACGAGAGTGAATGTACCTCATTCACTCTCGTGAATTCCGGACCAAAGAACAGATTTACGTGCATCGAACGTTTCGTGAATAGAGAGGGTTAATGTTCATTCCACAGTGTCGTCTGAAGACCCCTTTATGCCTCCGAATAAAAATGTTCCCACAATATCTCATGTTAGACTGCACATCTAACACTTCCTTATACACAAGAGCTAATTAAAACACAAAGGAGCTTTGGAATCAATTGACGTTTATTACACAGATAACTATAACTTAATTTTTTCTTACCATAGATTATTTATGTTACTTATATTTATTGTTGTTGTTGTTATTATTATCTCAATAACAAGTGCTTCATCAAAGTTGTATTTCGAGGATCGTTAAATAATGTTCTAAACGAGTTTGCGGAGGCCGTAAAAAAGTTTAACTGCTCAATTTTACAAAAACACATCTACTTGAGATTTACGGTTGTATGTTCGTACATAATGAACTCGCAATCTGTCTTTTGACATCGTTTTGAGTGATGTTAATAATTATATTTTTGAATAAAATTACCTCCGTATACTCGGCTTTGAATCATAAAAAATATTGTTGGGATTTCGTCGTTTGTACATGAATAAAACCAGATTACCTACTTATTCACTAAAAACAACAAAGTTAAAGGTTTAAAAAACAACATTTAAACAAACGAAAAACATTATAAGTAGAAAAAACTCAAAAAAAAAACATTGTGCGTTCTCCAATTACAAGGAAGAACTTAGAAAGAGGAATAAATCCAATTTCCGAATTCTTAGAAAGCATCTTGTTCTAAAGAGATCCTTTCTCATTGAACCGCCGTTGTCATATTCCTAAATTAAAGGCTGCGATGATTCGAAACGCTCTACTGAACCCTTCGCTCCATTTACTTCAGGTTTCCATCGCTCTCAATTTACAGTTAATTTCCCAAAAATGTGATGTTCTCTCATCTCTGTCATATTTTCTTTACGACCCATTTCGTTTCGTCTACGTACCTTTTGGAGGACAAATTTTAAAATACTTACCTATCGTGTTTCATAGGAGTATTGACGGCTCACATTTATGATTCATAACGATAAGTCTCTGCCTTATGGTGAAATTTTATTGATTTATGCGTAGATTTAACTACATACAGGCAGCAAAGATATGTCGATCTACTTCTAAACTTCGTCATAAAACTTTATCGTTAAAATTAAATTGTAATTAAAATTTTAAAACGTTAATAATGTTAAATGACGTATGAAAATTGAAAATTGCGCAGCAGAGTGCTGAAATGTTTCCATTAAATCTCTCTTACCAAAATATGCGCTAAAGAAGAAAAGTTTTAAGTTAATTTTATTCTTCAAAAAGCTTTGCGAAATGCGAAATAAACTTAATCTGACACTTGTCAATGCTGTTTAAGAACTTGTTTATCTAATATAACTTTGCGTTGCTAAACATTAAAACCCACCACGAAAGTTTACACTCTCAGCCTAGAAAGTTACGTAATGACCGATAACAAGTGCTGAGAACATTTTGAAAGTTACGCTAGCATTATTAAAGAGCTAACATAAACCTAGTTAGTAAAGTTAACCTCCTTATATTATAAGTTTTCCTTCAGCCAAATAACCTACTTTCTAGCGTGTAATAAATTAAGCCCCAAATCGGGTTCACAAGCGGGGAGATTACCTTTCCGCCTACTCAAATGTATACGTAGCTAGTTGCTACGGCGTAGCGGTTACTCGTAGCGGCGTAGCTTCCGCCGCTAGCCACGGAAGTGACTGTGTGGTGCGTTGACATGCATCGTGATAAAACATGTGTTACGTACAGACTCGTGAGTGTCAAGCAGATTGTTTGTTATGTATGGATGTCGTCTGCAAGCATTTAGTGAAAAATAATTTACATAATAAATAAAAGACCGAGTTTAGAACGGAAAATTTTCTGGGAAGCTATCAGAAACTTCAAAAATGATTTAATCTTCTGTAACAATTGAAACTGATATCTTTATCTTCATCTTACTTTAAACCAGTCAAGTGAAACCCGAGGAATTTTGAAAGGAACGAAAGGCAAACATTATGAGGATTTTGAAACCAAAAGTTTATGAAAACTGGGAGATTACGCGTGCAGAAGTTCATTTCAGCTGGTTTAATAAAATTACAGCAAGGTTTAAGTGATCTTCACAGAAAAATCTTTATGATGTAAGTAAAACTTTTATGACTAACTTTAATCCATGAATAAACTGAAAGTCAAAAAAAGATCTACAACAATTTTCATCTATTTGTGAAGTTGTATCTGTTCTGTGATCTGTTGTAGTTGTATCTTGTGCTTTGTGTTTAGAACTCAGTACAGCGATGGAGTATAATTGCATAGCATTAGAGAGTTGTGTAATCTGGTAAATAATAGTAATTGATAACCAAAAAAATTACCATTTATTATACATTTAAATTATAATGCTCTTAACTATGTGCCTTGTACGTTATGCAACAAGCAGACAGAGGAAATAAATACTGTTGAGTAGTAACATTATTTTTCTTTTTTTAAGTAGCCAGCGAAGAAAAATAAAATGGTTTCATTTAACATATTTTAGATAATCTGTATTATGAATTAACATTATCAAGCTGTTAGCTGTGTTACATAACTGATGACATTAATGATTACGGTCTCATTTAAACTGACGTCGTATTGTTTATTTTGTATCTCACCATTGACCTATGAAACCCGCAAATCCGCGGGATAAGCACGTTATAGATAACAAGGATAGACACAAATACAGACAGATTCCGATTCCGATAATTGACAGGGCGAACCCTTTTCTGATCCATTATTATGATCGACGACGACGACGGGAGGTTATTAATAAAATACGTAATAGGAAGTCATGCGATACGGAAGATGAAAATAAAGTAAGAGGGAAGTGTAATCACAGCCCATCCTGCCATGTGTGCACACCGGCGTTACGACCGCGAGCAAAGAGCTCAACAACAGAATATATAGTCACCACATTATGGTAATGGTAATGAGTAGCTTCGGTCGGGAGCTCCAGCTTATGTTAAATGCATACAACCGCCGGGACAGGTCGCTACGAACGAGTCGGGGATAGGAAAATGAAAATGAGAAAACAAATAAATTGTTCCGTGTGCCCTCGGAACATTACACAAAGAAATAGAATTGGAATGAGGAAATGGATCAGCTTTATACCCTCGATGAAGTGAAGTGGAAAGAATAAAAGCAAATACATAGCTCGACTCATATTTTTAAAGCTTATTTGTTGGAATTTCTACTTCTTTTACATAAGTATCGTCACCACTATAGGTAGATGTAAAACTATGTTTTTAAACTCATTCAAATCCCAGTTTCAATGAATAAGCTTTGTTTTGCGAAATTATATTCAAATGCAAATGAACTGCAAAATAAAAATGAAATTTTTCGCAGAATCTACATGTTTTTCATTTTGTTGACGACGCACAACTTTTTCCAACATCTACAATAGGAAGTTTTTTTAGATTTGTTTAGTAAATTAATAAATAGACGAAATGAAAGAGATTACTTTGAACTAATAATAACTCGCTGCGATCAGCAACTCGTAATAACTGGCTTAAATTATTAAGATATGACTTCAAAAGCCTTCTTCATTAAAAATGAAAGTCGTTACGTTACGTAGACTAGAGTCGGTGAGTTATTATAATATAAGGAGTTCCCACTGGCAATATATTTTTGCGCTCATGAATAAATCAGCCAGAAAATGTGATTTTTATATAACATTATTACAAAAGAAAGAAAGTAAATATTATTCTGTATGTAGGACTAAGTATTTACTTACTTTATTATTTTGCCAAATAATTTCTGAAACGGGAAAAAAGTTGTCTTTTGTTGACTGTAGTAATGGGGACATTATTTCGAAATACATGACATTATTATGTTCGCTAACCAAGAATCTACAAGTAACAATAACAACTGCCTTTGTTTCCTTGATATCACAACCACCAACAAAACACAACCATCTAGTAAAGCGTTTTAACTTGCCGGTCCCATGGCGCGTCTCTTTGTGGTATCGACGCTTTGAGTCACTTTGAACACTTTCAATTTACCCACAGTTGGGACTTCCTAAAGGTAATTTGAAGATGTTGACAATAGCTACATTAGCTGAGACGACAAGTACCTAACGAAATAAGCCAAGCTTTGGCTGGTTCACAGACTTAAGTCATTAGGAAGCAGCAGACAACAACGTTTCAAATAATGAAAGAAATATCAACATGACGCGCACTTGCTGCAATTCAAGTAAATTGGTCTAGAAGCACAAAAGATAGATATAGTAGATATCTATTGCCAAAGGCGCTGGAATTAATGGGGTCAGTGGTCAAATAAATGAAAAAATACTAAAATTAACTTTACTGTAAAATTGTGGGACATTAGTACCCACTAATAGGAAATAAAATATTCCCGGGAGCTTTCGGGGACCTACATATACCTTCAAATTAAAATATAATATATTTTTTTACGATTAATTCCTGTGTTGATTATTATATGGTCGAGGTATTTCATTTCGTGGATTTAACCAACATTATGACGTATTAAATTTCTTGATTCTAAGGTTGAAGCTGGACGTTGATATACGTCAGTTATGTGCTCCGTTATTAGATATAGTGGCCGAGGAACGTTTAAGATATTACTTGCGATGTTAGAGATGAGAAACACCTCATCTCTAATACAAACCCTGCTAGAATAACAATCCTAGCAGGGTTTCTAAAAGTAACTCGTATATCGGTTTGATATTTAGTATCAAACTGATATACGAGTTACTTTCTAAATTTATTTTTACCGATGGTCTCTATATAGTATAGTACAAATCAGGATCAGGATCGGAGGCCCCAAGAACCCCCTCATATGTAGGTAACCATCTTTATTATTTGCAAAATCACCTGCAGGTTATAGTCTTATCAATTTCCATCAAGCTTCACTGACCATCCTGCCGCTAACATATGCCTAAAATAATAGCATAATAAGCTTCCATACTTCATGAACCGACGCATGAAATCGGCAAAATGGAACTCCAAGACTTATATTCAAATGTAAACATCAATTTACGTATTTCGTGTTGTACGCTAATAGTCAAAGCCAACATTGTATGTACTAACCGCCTTTAATCCTTTATATTAAGTTAATTAAGACGGATATTCAAATCACTTTCAAGTTTACAACCGAGAACATAGTGGGTTAATTGCTTCGCATCTAAATCTGAATTAATCTGGCCAGGCCCAACTTCAGTTAGGTAGATAAATGGTCTTGGGACACTAGCCTATTTACCTGAACAATGTGTTTTTGTCTAACTAAACAAAACGTTAAGGCAAAGTAATTTCAAACTCGGTATTTTTCCGTTTACATTATACCTACTCTGTTTTAAAACTTAGCAACGATAAAAAAGTGTTTAAGAGTGTTTAAAAATTAAATTATGTTTCTTTCAGCGTGTGGAAATTTAATAATATACGGCACGGGAGCAATGGTGAGCTTTAAACACTTAACTTTGACTTAAATACAGGTCATAATAATTTTAAACATAGTCACAGCATGCGGAGGTGCCAGTGTCGCAGGGGATTGTAGGAAACAAATATTGGTTAAACGAAATTTTCTTTAAAAGACCGAGTACTCGCATTACCCATGGAATCTAACCAGTAGGTATTAGTCTCAATGGGATCTAGAATGTAGTAAGTAGTTGCCTACCGTCCCTAGGTAATGGAATGCTATGTACAGAATATTGTGTCGGCATCACCCTCGTCAAGAGCAGAATAGAGGCGCGTGGGATTGCGACAGGTTTAGAATGAATAAATTGTTGAAGTACACCAAAGCTTGCGTCTTCATTAATCAGCTGGAAATGTTGATTCATTATATTCAATTCTTAATTGCTTTTCTCATGTGTTTAACAACATCTTTACTATAGGAATTAATTGTAATTTATTAAAATGGTATATACTTTTTTTGTTGTTGTTAGTTTCATTCAGGACTTGGCCTCCTACCAGGTCGAATTTACTTTCATATTGCCGAAAATTTAAAACATTTGTTGCTAAATTTTCTTTACGTCAGATCTGCCTCCGTAGATAGAACATTT
Organism: Eupsilia transversa; assembly: GCA_914767815.1. Taxonomy (NCBI): domain Eukaryota; kingdom Metazoa; phylum Arthropoda; class Insecta; order Lepidoptera; family Noctuidae; genus Eupsilia; species Eupsilia transversa. The sequence continues at coordinate 10,768,565 of OU611880.1, forward strand.
AAGTATTTACCTTAATATATAAACTAAATCACCTGTAAAAACGTTTAAGAATTTAAATCAAAATTCCACAATTGGCGGCGTGCCAAACCTCAAAGATCAAACAATTATTTCAGGCTTTGTGGGTAACAATAAAGCTCTTTATTAATTGCGGGATTCACAATTCATATCAGAATATTTAGGTACGCATAGGTGACCTCGGGTTAGGTACTTAGTGAATAGCAGAGAATACCTAAATACCTACTACTACTACTTTAAGTTAGTCGTACACATCATTACCGATCAACAAATAAGATTTTCGTTAGCAAACTCACACTTCTGAGTATTTCCTTGTTACTAAAACCGCAGATTTTTATTTCGTACTTGACAAGATGAAAGGGAACTAAAGTATCGAACGATCCCCTATAATAACTTTCATACTCTCCATATGTTCCTAATACCAGCTGGTCTGCTTGTTTGAGTTAGCAGATACCGGTCGCAGCACATTGTAATATATTGTGCTGAGGCGGCGCGGGGTCTCGTTGTGGACGCGTAACGTGAGAGTAATATTGGAAATTTTGTTTCACTCCGCTATGTAAAGTTTATTCAATTAATGGTATTTAAATGAATATTCTGATTTATAAAGCCCAAAGATTACTAACTCAGCTGATTCCTCGCCTTACTGATAATAATACCTGTAAATCTTTCATCGATTTAATCTTATAAGCTCTACAATTTGGAGCACAGCCAGGCTGTAAATCTTTAGACAAAATAACATTATTATTAGGTCTCTTTGATATTCCTTATAAAATATATTTTCAATCTTGAGATTTTGTAGGGCTTAAAGATTTGAATACTTACATAAATTAAAACTTCTACTTAATTAAAGGCTTGATCAAACTTATACAATGTTAATTATGAAATTGGGTTTTTTGTAACTAAGGTAAGTTATGTATCAGTGTTTGGTTGTAAAATCGTAATTTAAGAAACGGTCAAACCAATAGTTCATGGTTAAAATAGCGGTAACGCTATGAGGTAACGTGGTACTTAGATGTTGATCCATTTCAACTGGAACCGAGGCTGCAAACCGTTTCGGTCACCGCACCGGAACGATTTGAGGTAAACTTAGCAGCTATACCGTGGAAATAAGGCATATTCTTAGCCTTAACTAATACAATTGAACATTAAATACAAAGTATTATAAAATGGCCCCAAATTGTAACAGCACCATGTGAGTTACATAATTTGGAAGCAAATAATTATCGCCAAAAGAAAAGTGTTTGTGTAGCACGAAACTTTCTTTTAAGTAATACAAAGCTGAACAGCGAGAAATACGTTTCTGAAATAAATACGTTACATCCATTTATACAGGGAGACAGTTGACAAAAATCGATAAATTGCGACTAATGACACTCAGCGTGACCGGGTCGTCCTGAAGACCTATCAATATCGCCTGCATGGCGCTCTATCCGCTGATATTTTCAATTGGCGTAACTATACCCATTTGAATCCTGACGTCTACAAAATATACCAATATATCTTCGCTTCGGTCCTAACTCCTCTTTTTATTGAACCCCATGGCGACAAATAGTTGTACAAATACGTCCTTGTCCCAACGTAAACAACGTCTGGCATTCCTTTATTACAGTATTTTTTTATTACTACGAAGCAGTATTAACATAATTACTTTATAGAAGATACTTTCGTTTTTCTTTCAGTTTTTATGTTACGTTTAATTTATAGCTAAGGTTCGCCATAAAATGTTCATCCTGATTTATTGAACTAGTTTTTTTAGGTACCTACAAGACCGTAAAAAGGCATTTATGGAACCAGGTGTAGATAAAACAACTAGCAAGGAATGTAATCGAATTTTGATTGTAAACAGGACTTCAAATAGTCAAATTCGTCAGATATCCGTTAAATAGTATAATATAAAGGGTTAGTCATCCAAGTATCTTCGTCGCCGGGGTCATTCGGTGAGTACCTCAACGGATCGCCCGATACAATTTTCATGAAGTGAAGAGGGCAAACAGATTCACAGCGAGCTTGGCTAGAACTCAAGCGCAATTGCCTTCACTATAATATTATCTAACAGATACGTGATTTTTAGGGATCCGCAGTAGAGAGGACCCGCTTAATTTGCTTCAGTCAATCTGTGCATTCATGTGGAACCCCGTAGTGCCGCTTTTAGTGAAATTGCTGCGGATAAAAACATTTGATTGTATATTCATTTGTTTACGTCCGGTTCTAAAAATAAAAACAAGCAGTCGGTCGGTTTTACATGGATTCCCGGATGTGTATTCAAAACTCGTGCGTGTTGTTACTTTTAATTGATCGATATAGGTTTGCTCTGTTATTGAAGTACGAGCAGTCGCGAGTTTATTGTACTATAACAAATATAAAACGCCATATTTTATCGATACCTAGAGCTTCAGGCTATTCAAATATGAGTATTGAACAGCTTTGAGCAACTTCCTATTGAAGCAATAACAAAATAGCTAATAATATAAGGATGCGAGAACCTTTTTTATGATAAATACTTGTGTGGAGTCCTTAATAGAAATGCGACACTCACACTTGACCCATTTTGCGTAATTGGTACTGTTTAATGATTCATGTTGTGTGATTATCGGATCGCACTGTTCTGCCTCCCCACGTAACTGTTACCTTGTCTGTAGTTAATGCTAATATAGGGAACGACAGTGATCCCCTCATTCCCGCTCCACTCATTAATAATTCATTACTGTATATTGAAGAGTATTGGACTCATTACTCTTTGCTTTCATCTAATATTAAATCGAATAAAATAATATTCAAAGTTTGCAGGAAATTACATCAACAGTTTCCGAAATGAGCGTCTCGTAACTACTTATATTTGATGCAAGACGTCAACAACCGTAGTATCGTTTTATTGTTTTGGCAGCAATCAGCTGTTCCACACGACGACCTCTCGCACCCATAACGTGAACATTACAATGTTCACGTTATGGGTGCGAGAGGTCGTCGCACCACAAGTGACGATTGCTTCCACATCACAGTTCACCCGTCCTTGAGCGACGAGCTGCGAGCACGGCTGTGAATGTAGGCTACGCGGCTACGCGACTACGCTGATACGCCGCTACGCCGCTACGTTTCGAATAAAGCGCCACTACTACCATAAAAGAATAATGGCGACGGATATATAATATATCATTCGGTTTGTATGTACCTCGAGGTGTTTTTGTCTCACAGAACGAGCGGGTGGTGGGCTATTTCATCAGCTTGAATAAAATGTGGTTTGGGCTAATGGATATAAATTGGCTTAATGGTTAGTGGGTTACGCTGGTATTAAACTGCATCCGGTTAGACTGGAAACCGACCCCAACGTAGTTGGGAAAAGGGTAGGCAGATTGATTGGTTAGTGGGTTACACGTTGTGCTGATTTATTATCTTTGTTTCATTCTGGTATTTAATTTTGTGTTCAGCACTATGTTTTCAATAAAATAATTATGTAACTAAATGATAATTGTAAGGTAATTTGTTTATTGTAAGCTAATTTGCTCATTTATATTCACTGCACCGAAAAAGTATGGAAAAAATGGCTCACTACAATGGGTGCTTTGTCGACAATGACTGTATGTCACGGAACATGAATTTAAGGCAAAAATATAGCAAAATCACAGAAAAATTACCATGCATAAATGAAAACGTCTATTAAAAACGTGCTGTAGGTTGTACAAATTCAACGGAAGCTACTGCACTCTCATTTTCGTCGCAATTCATAAACTTTTGTTTTTGAACGCTGAATAATATCTACGTTTCCCAACTTTGCTTTCTGAGCACATTTTTGGTTTCTCAATCAGAAGATGTGGAACACACGCAGTTGGACGCTGGATCGCTTCCAACTACCTGATTAATGTCTTTAACTTCCAATTTCGTTCTTAAAATCAATCTCAATTCATTTGACTCCGTTGTTATCTTTGCTCGTAAGGCTTCGCTCAATAAACTTTTTACTTCGTCTAAGTAATTATGTTGAAGTGATTTTCTTCCTTCATTCCAAGGCTTGCGGCCTACTTGTAAGGTCTGTCGTAATTGTTCTTCGTTCGTAATTATAGCGGTTATCTTTACTTTGGACATTATTTACAGGTAAAATGTTGGTAGAAAAATATGGCACTTCTGTTCTTATTTTAAAAAGAAATCTAGTCTTATCTCTTCAAAGGTTCTCGATGAGGTAAAATCACACAGATTGTTCTTAAGATATAAACGCTCATGATGCTGACACTTGTGATGTTTTACTAAATCCATGTTCCTATGTTTGCGTGTAATATGGATTGGGGTCTCAAAAGATAGCCAATAACGACTAACCGCCTGGTACTTCGAAGAGCCTACAGTTAGACGCCAAAATTATCCGCTTTATGTAAACGAGGGGACAAAAGGTTTGGTAGATTAGAAAAGGCTCTTTCATTCGAAAATCTAACGTATAATTTTCAAGCTAGACTTCCAAAATAATATTTGGCTTGTATTATGAGCATATAAGGCCAGACAAGTGTGGTAGGATAAGGGTTGACCTTACCTACAAATATGTCTGAAAGGCATCTGTCGATCTCACCGTGAACACTTAGGTGAAGTGGGCTTGAAGTGACCTGTCAATACTTAGTGTCAATCATGTGGAAATGTAGCATCAGGTGGAAAGATAGCTCACCTAAAAATAAAGAAGATTATAAAAGAGGAAGGTAATAAGATGGTTAGAGGTCGACATGCTCAGGTGTGACTAGGTAACTACAGCAAGATCACTATTGAATCTACATTGTTATCCATTCACACTGCGATCAGCGCGGTGGTTACGGCGCAGCATGTAAGTAGGTGCGCTAGGCCACGTGCGGTCAACTGCACTATAGGGGCGTTATCAGCAGCTATGGTGGTATCAGGTATAATCTGATGCGGTAGAACGTCATTGCTACACGTGAAATTGCCGTAGGTACTTAATTATTTGATTGATTCAGTAAAGTTACGTTTTCAATATTGAATTTAATGAACTAGAAAGTCTTTCTAATACATAAAACATAATTTGTTTGAAATAAAATAACTACCAATACAAATGGAATGAAATATAGCGACGTAAAAAAAGCTTATTGTATTCATTATACGAGTGTAACGGATGAATTTACAATACATGGGTAAAGTAATGATCAAAATAGAAAACATATTTACTTAACATAACAACATGTGGAACATAAATCACGTCAGAACACTTTTCATACTGGTGATATCTTTTGCCAAACCAACAGATGCCAGTTGTAATAAGCGGACAGACAAATGTCGTGTTAGGAACTCGGTCTCGTTAGCACTCTGAATGGTATCATTTTCAAGAAACCTTTGTCAAAAATATTTATATCAGAAAATAAATTAAAAAATAGGTATGTATATAAATATATAAATTAAATTTTATAGATGGCCATAAATGGCGAATAGTTTTCGAATAGCCCAACTCTCCCAAAATTCCAGAAACAGTTTCATTCATATATACAATGTTATTTACCTAGTCATATTCTCTATATATCAGTTCGCACTCAGTCGAACCTTTGATATCTGTTTTCACACCTGGCTGAGTTTTATTTCTGCGTTGCGAATAGGTTCGAATAGTGAACATGTTTTCATGTATTAAACATGGAAAGTTTCTGTATGGAGCCATTAGAGTGTCAATTTTAGACTGGGAATTATTTAGTTAGACTCAAGTATTTTAATTGAGTTTGTAACTTTTGCGAGAGCTAATAAATTAACTAATCAAACAGTTTGATATTTCAGCTGTAACTCTTAAAGGCAGCTTAGAAAATAGTTTCGCAAGGTTTGTTTCATATTGGTACGATGTTCCATATGAATGTGTGATTCGTCCATATTGACAGGTTTGGTTAGAGGTTTTTTGACTCCATTGAAATTATTGTAAAAGTGATCCAATACAATTAATGGTCAATGTTACCTACAATTTTGATACCATGGGTGAGGTGCCAATATGTTTTTAGAACCAAAAAAACGAAGTCAGTTGCCAGATAAGAAAATGTAAGCAGTTACATACATGTAGTCTTAGTTGTGTTTCCGTCAGACCTCCCATCCACTCATTGATTTCCTGAAAGAACCTTAAAATATTCCTCAATGCAACGTAAATGCATGCACGAAAACCACTATAAAATAGTTCATATAGCATTCCTTTTAAAAACGTTTCAGGGCGCTGCTAAATGTTGAAGTTACAAGGGTGAAAACACGGGAAAATCTGGAAGCGTGCGTTGCACGGGCGGGGCGCCCGGGTCGCGTCGGCCAGTACTCCAGTAGTGTCCCGGACGGCGTCCCGACCACACCACTCCGCCATCCCCGGCCGACACCGCGATCTAACTTCGTCGACAACAATCGTAGCACAATGGAAACAAACGGGATCGTTGCGTTTGCTGACGCTCGATCGACAATGTGAAATGATCAAATTGTGTTGTAACTGTGCCGTGTGCTTGGAGTACGCGATTCTTTTCGCAAGTGTTTTTATCATGTAGGTGGCTGGATTAGTAATTGATTTTAATGGTATGGGTTCTTCTATAATTGGTATTATTAATTATAATTTAAAGCTTTCTTCTTTTTTCAATCTAACGTTAGAAAATATAGTCGAACGTGAATGCATAAACATGCGGATCGGTCTTCAAAAACGTTAGTACATTCGAAACTGTGCATGCCAGCTTGAATGAAAAAAAATATGATAAAAAGACTATTTTTCAAATATGGAAGCTTAAAACACTGTTGTACTATTCCTATTTTCAGAGATATTAATATTTTTGCAACTGACCCGGATTCTATTCTCGTGAGGGTATTAAAACTGCGTTGCAAATTACTGAAATTCAATCGTTACAAAATTTGTGCACTTATTTCACGGGTTGTTCTATTAGATATGAAACTACAAATAGCATAAGAAATACAAGACTACGTCAAATAACTACCTTATTGTGGTCCAAATGTGTGACGTGATATAAACGAGACAAAAAGAAAACCCAGTCAGCAAGGTTGGTGACGGTGCTGCTTACCCACGTAATCATATATTCATATTAAAACTATCATTATACTTATTCAGAAGCCACTATAACGTCTAGCTAGGGCAACTCATCATAACTCCAAGAAGAAATTCCTGAAAAGCTTCCAACCGTGAAATGGTTATTATAATTAAGTTATTTCTTCTTAAGACCAAGTTCCGGGAATTTTGAACGAAGCACGTTTAAAATTCTATCATAATTAGACACTTTCAAGAAAGAAAAAAAACTTGGTCCTTTAATTATTCAGGACTGTAACAGAATCTTTTATTTCTAGTACCTACTTTACTTTAATTTCATCTCCATTTTTATTCGTTTACAAGAGATAAAATAAATAATCCTCCTTATTTGGCATCGCCGTAATCGGGTAAAAAGGCGAATGTAGCTTTCGGCCGGATCTTTGAAGGCTTGAAGGCTTACGGAAAGCCACAAGCCCATCAAACAGAGTTCCCGTTGATAACGGTTCATATCATAACCATTATTGCCTACTAATATTCATTTATTATTCTGGATCTATTTCCAGCCTTCGAGTAAGTCAAGCAAGGAAAAATGAGTTCCTTACACGCTGCGACTACGCTCAGTCATGTTACTTATACGGTCTTATTCAGAGCAAGTACATATTATTATTAGTTACAACATAACATCACGCATGTAATACCCGTAGGGCTAGGCAGAGGTCTACCTACGTAAAGTACATACACACACCCTTCGCCAATTATGTCCCATGTAATGAAACCATGTTAACAGCCTTATTCAGAGCTACACCTGACGGCTTTTTTTGACAGTTTGACAGGCCAAACCTATCTAAGAAAATATTATACGCCACCTAGTTGTCTCGTTTACCAATAGTTTGAATTGTTTCATCTCCCTTTTTCTCTAAAAACATAAGAACAGAACTTATGGTTTACCTAAAGGAGCTTGGCGAAGAAAAAAATATACTTTAATTTCCGGAACAAATTAAACTAGTTAGTTTTAGTTCTTACGTGGCTTCCACTTCGTTTCGAACCGTTATTAGGTTTTTGCAATTAGGACAGACAGTTAAGTTTTCTTAATGAACCGTCACTTGCGATGTTTGTTAGTACCTCACGTAGATTCTTTTTCAACATGATTGCAAGTTGCAACTGGCAATTTTGATCTTGAACCAAATATTATATAAATTATGATGATTACCAGGAAATTTAAAAAAAATGCTGTTTATAAATAGAGATCTCGTGAGTCACAAGGTACTCATCTGTATGCCAATCTCTTATTTCAAGTCTCTCGGACCAATATGGATGTAAATGACATGGAAATATTTCTAACGACTCATCTTATTGAAATTTTAATTTTTCTCTTATTAATTTTGCCTTATTTCTGACTGACTACTAATCATATCTTAACACACACTAATTCTTAATTGCGTGGTCTATGACTAAACAAAAAAAATCCTGTTCATCCTGTAAACGTGCTATCTGATAAACTTGCCTTCAAAAGACAGTTATTAGACTTGAAATTCAACAAGCCAAAATCTAGTTCTAGTTTAGATTGGTTACCGTTTACCGTTTTTGGAAAAAAGAATCGACCATGATTAGTACTTTCAAGACCACTACATAGATTGAGGAACGTTATATACCTATATTATACAGGGTGGCCGGTCGGTTGACGTCCAAAAATAAAATTTAGTTACCTCGTATCGTGAGGTATCCGAATCACCCCCATGTATGTTCCGCGATTTTTGATAGTTTTCGAGTTATGATTTTTTTTCTGAATTTTTGAGAATTTTCGACCCGATAAATTAAAAAATTAAAAGAAAAAAAAGTAGAAGACTTTTACGAGATTTTTTTTTTGCAACTGAATCTTCATTAGTAGTACTTTCATGCAAAAAATAATCAGCTTCGTAACTGTGATGAAAGTTATGAAAATGTTGGTCTAAAGTGAAAAATTTACATTCGGTAAATTATGACTGAAATTTTCAACTTTAAATAAAAAATCTAAAGAGGTGACTTCATGGTTTCTAAGTAAGCTGTAAGAATGCGCCAGACTCTCAGCTTTCATAATCATTAAAAAAAAGTAGTACTTAATGGGGCAACTTTGGCTAAAATCGGCCTTCAAAGACCGCGAGGTGGAAACTTCTTAAAATTAGTCATCTGATAAATACATTTTTTTTCCCAATTTTCTCGTTCCTAAGATTATTTAGCTTGTTAACTAACCAAAAATGACTGCAGAAAAGCTAAGATTTAAACACTTGCCGGTAATTGGTCCATCTGTCGCGGTATTTTTCATTTCAGTAATTTCTTACCTGCGTTGCGTAGTGACACGGGGCGCCGTTATTAACCGACTTAGCATAAAGGAGGAGGTTATCATTTCGGTTGTATTTTTTTTTAATGTGTGTTACCTCATATCTCCGTCATTTATGAACCGATTTGAAAAATGTTTATTTTGTTTGAAAGGTGTACGTCCCAGGTGGTCCCATTGTCATCAGGTCAGAATCTGATCATGGAACCCTGGAGAAATCGAGGGAAATCTTTAAATATTATTGGCACACCTATAGCGATTTGGATATTTTTTATAGTAACTTGTGCATTTGCTCTCGGAAATCACCACCATAAAAGGAATAGAATAGAGCGACCTCACTATGGTTCTCATTCATGATGGCATTTTTTTTTTACCAGGGGCCATTTTTTTACTCTAATACTTTTGTTCGGTTAGGTTAGCCTAACTTAACCAGCTGTTTTCTTTGATATTTTATATGATTACCCAATCACAAGAATACGGTGATGCTGTTCATCTTTGAGCAGTTCCATGAGCCTACCTTGAAAATCCAAGATCAGTTGCTCACTTTTAGGAAAGGTTAGGTTCGCTTAGGTTAGCTTAGGTTTTCTCGGAAAGGTGTCACTTACAGGGGACGCGACGGCGTGGACCGGCGCGAAATGTCGTGCGGTGTTCCACAGGGCTTGGTCCTGGGCCCGCTCCTGTGGGACATCGGCTAAGACTACGACTAGGTGTTGGGTTGCTGGCGTGCTTAGTATGATAGTTCCCTAGCACAAATAGAAATGCGTCCTCTTCTGACAAATGTGGAAACCCTACGAATTGAGGAAGCTTTCCTTCCATGGCTACAAAAGACACTCTCTGCCTGGTAACGTTTTTCGTATGCACGTTATAGTGCAATAGATTGAGGGTATTCTTTCTAGAATGAATTATGGTCACAATCTCAGGACCGAGTCTATTGTCAACAGCGACACGATAAACGGCGTTTATTCTGGCCGCGGCGATTTTAAAATGACAAAACATGTGATGTAGTGCACGGTTAAAATATGTTTGTTACAACAGCCATCACCGCCTCTACAACCCACCTAAATATCGTGATTAATCAGGACTTCTTTGCTTGGTCTGTTGTAAGCTGACTAGCGTTCCGGTCATTTGTAGGTGGAACGGGACTCCATAGCCACACGATTCGATATCATTAATGCTATCGGTAAAGCCCCTAGCTACTATGAAAACATCCCCACTGTTGAATTGAACCAATGCATTGGTTTTCTTCATTCATTAATAATTGGATATTTGTCGCGTCAGAGGTTGTAGCACGCAAAGGATCCACAAGCGAAAAAACGACATAATTAATTATTTGGTAGGTTTAAGTAGGTAGGTTAGATAGTTGTTACTAAAAATAAGCTGCACATTTACGGCTACTACTAAAGTTGAACATTACTATTGTCACTGATATTTCTCGAGACGTTCTTGGTGAGGCGTTCGCATTATTACTGTGGTTATGTTTCAGTTTCAGAGTCTAGTTTTTTTTATAGTATCATTTTTTTTAAATGTGGTTTTGTAAAATAAACACATCATTGCCCAAAAGCTTTCTTTTTTCTTTATCTCTAAAAAATCCCATCAACTTTGCAATTATTGACATGTATCTTAAGACTGTTGGAGGGTGGGGCCCTCCAACAAGTTTGAAACCAGTGTCATTTGAAGTGTCTGGTAGGTTAGATACTTTTTCGAAGATCAATTGAACACTGTTAGGTTAGGTTAGCCTAACCTAACTAGCTGTTTTCTTTTAATCTTTTGTATAATTACCCAATCACAAGAATACGCAATTAATGCTGTTCATCATTGAGGAGGTCCATGTGACCTTCAAAATGTAAGATCAATTGAACTTTGTTAGGTTTGGTTAGGTTAGCCTAACCTAACTAGCTGTTTTCTATTAATCTTTTGTACGATTGCCTAATCATACGATTATACAAATGCTGTTCATCATTAAGGAGTTCCATGTGACCTTCAAAATCCAAGATCAGTTCATCAGTATTAGGTTAGGTTATGTTAGGTTAGGTTTGGTTTGGATAGGCAAGGTTAGGTTAGGTTAGGTTTGCCTAACAAAATGCTTTTTGTTATTACAAAAAAACCCCATCGATTTTGCAATCGTACAAGACAGTAAGTCTTTTTCTGGATCCTTGTAAACATATTGACATGCATATTATAACTGTTGGAGGGTGGGGACGGGGTCCATATAAAATCCCCCATGGTCCTTTCCACCTCGCTGTCTTTGAAGGCCGATTTTAGCCAAAGTTGCCCCATTAAGTACTACTTTTTTTTAATGATTATGAAAGCTGAGAGTCTGGCGCATTCTTGCAGCTTACTTAGGAACCATGAAGTCACTTGCTAAGATTTTTAATTTAAAGTTGAAAATTTCAGTCATAATTTACCGAATGTAAATTTTTCACTTTAGACCAACATTTTCATAACTTTCATCACAGTTACGAAGCTGATTATTTTTTGCATGAAAGTACTACTAATGAAGATTCAGTTGCAAAAAAAAAATCTCGTAAAAGTCTTCTACTTTTGTTTCATTAAATTTTTCAATTTGTCAGGTCGAAAATTCTCAAAAATTCAGAAAAAAAATCATAACTCGAAAACTATCAAAAATCGCGGAACATACATGGGGGTGATTCGGATACCTCACGATACGAGGGAACTAAATTTTATTTTTGGACGTCAACCGACCGGCCACCCTGTATAGAACCTATGTGTATCACACAGGAAAATTAGAAGCTTATAGTTATATTATTATAGACTATTGGAATCCAAATCCAATAGGTATTTATACGGAACAAGAAGAATGTGCCAATAAATATAATTAAGTACCTGTCGTGTTTGTTTACTGAGCTGGCTGTTACATTTTACGGTAGCAAGAGAACAATAGAAAATAAAATGAGAAACAATAACAGTACAGAAACAGTGAAATCCCTAATAGAAAAACAAAACCAGGCTCATTGATAAAATAAAATAACATCACGGTTGTATTCCCCGAAGGTTTAGGCAGAAGTGTACCTAAATGTTTGTAATTATTAATATATCATTAGATATCACTGCGTCATTAGGTACGTTACGAATAAAACTTAGGAAGCGTGAACATATCAGTCGTGATGTGAGGGAGTAACGTATTTTTAAACATAAAGCGGGTTTCGTTAATATCAAATGACATAACAATAGCCTTCCTTTCGCACAGTCCGTACCCTTAAAACTTATTGGATGAATGAGAAGCAGAAACTCGACAAACCCACTGCCTCCTTGATTGATAACACTTGTCCAGGATTTAGAACCCTCTTAACAAAATTGATAACTTTGTTATGCTTTCTCAAGTTGGACAAGTCTCGAGATATTAAGATAATGTAATAGATTAATGGATTAGATTTTCTAATGAGGGTTTCCATCGATGATCCCTCTCAATTATTTGCAAACATGCTAATAATCTCTAAAATGTTGTAGATGCCAGAGAGAAATTCCCATATTTATATAACGTTCGCATTAAAACACCTCTAATTGTCATATATTTTTGACAAGTTTTTGGATTGATTGCGACTAGATTTTGAGCGTTTTTAATTACAGGTATTGGCCTCCAGTTTTTTACTATTATTGAGATGGCAAGGGTACGGCCAGCAAAAAAAGTCCATTAAAACTGTCACTTTTATATTTCTTCAAAATTGACATAAAATGATTCGGTAAAATGCGTTTTATCTATACCTAAAAATCAATCAACAATCAACTTATCCTATCACAATCCACTGCTGGACATAGACTTCATCCAGGCTGCACGAGAACAGCCTGTCCAACTCAACCTGATTGCCTCGGCCGCATATTTAAGGTCGTCGGTCCATCTAGCTGTGGGCTACCCACACTACGCTTGCCGATACGCGGTCTCCACTTCAGGACTTGTCTGCTCCACCGGCCATCGGTCCTTCGAGAAACATGGCCAGCCCACTACCACTTCAGCTTGATTACTCCGCAAGCTATGTTGGTAACTCCGGTTCTTTTTCAGATAATTTAATTTCTGATTTTATGCTTAAAAGATACTCCATAGCACGCTGAGAGACCTTGAATTTGTGGACCAGCCCCACTGTCAGTGTCCGCGTTCCGGCACCGTATTTTATAACGGACAGGACGCACTGGGTAAAGACCTTGGTCTCATTAACCTTCCCAAAAATAACTAAAAGCTTCAATATTTTGCTCAATAAGTAATTAAGATTTTAAAAACGAAAGTGTTAACCGATTTTTGTTGCAGACTGTACCCAGAATATTAACGTCACTACTTAGGTTCTATTGTCTCAAAGGCATAAAATACCTAAACTTCATTGTCCTTTCATCACTGAAATTACTCAGAATTGTTATTATATTATTTGCATACTTTAGCATACATAGGTTTAGCATAACATGAATACCTACCAGTGAATCAAGATTTAGGTAGGTAGGTACCATTACCGTGTTGCTAACTAGAACTGACGCCTTAGTGTAAGTTTACAAGTGAGTAAACGTAACTATCGCGTTTGTGTTAAGATTTGACTGATAGATCATAATGCTAAGAATATAAAGGTGAGAATAAAAATCGTTTACTCACTTGCAAACTTACACTAAGGCCTCAGATGTGACGCAAGGAAAATATTGTTGTTTTATTCATTTTCATTTAGTTAGCCGTCACTCTTCCAGCAAGACGTATGAAACGTTACATAGCAGATATTTCATAAAAGGAAATATCATCTCGTTTCTCAAGTTGTCTTGGAAAAACGTCCTATAAACGGGTAGTTATTATCATTTGAAGTTCCAACATACAAAAAGACTTACGATTTTATCAAATTGGTAATAAAATTAGTAATCGTCTTTTGAAACGAAACCATCGACTTGCCGTTGGCATATATATTTATTTAGTTGAACCAACGTTGCTTGAGAAAAAGGCTGGAATCAGATCCTTTTGTAGGTATGTACGTAGAAAGATTTACAAATTGCCTTAGCAGTAAAACCTAAAGCTTAAAAATACAGAACGTAGGTAAGTTCGACGTAGGCACCAAAATCCGGTTTTATTTCTCGTTTAGATTATTTTATTCAGTCAAATAATAGCATTTATTTAATCGCAAGCTGATATTCTGAACATCATGAACGTAGTCCAGCACACTGTTCACCCTGGGGAGTGTTCACATCATAGAATTGTACTTCTTAAATAGTTTCACTATTTTTGTTTTATATTCGTGTCTAACCTAAGCTTAAGTTTCGCAAAATCCTTAGATTTATGATTATAAGTAGGTCTTCTTCTACTCGTATCGACAGTCGGTAGTTCTATAATGTACTAATTAGGCCCAGTAGGGCCCACGTTACAATATTAATTTTGTATGAGTAACAATATTCTTTACATAAGCTTTATCGAAGATGTAAAAGCCAGCTACTCAGTTTTTAATTAATCCATTTAGCACGTAATTTAATCAACGCATTGTTCAGTACTTGTTAACGAGATTATTGAACGAACAGCTATCTACCTCTCACGTCTACATTTGGTTCACCCTGTAACCCTGTACATCTCCACCATATAAGTGATCATATAGAACTATGTTATTACAAAGAAATTACGCAATGTAATGGTAAACTATTCCCATCAACGGATATCTAAATTTTGCACAGAAAAAAAAACGTTTGTTTACCACTTTACCAGTAGGTACCTAATTTATTTCCTGCTTCCTCCCCTTATTTTCATCAACTGTACTTACACTGTATTTTTGTCTCATGCAATAAATGTCGAACCTCTACAAAGTTTTATCGGATACCAGTTCCGTACGCTTTTGAAAAACTTCCCAATACGAAAACTTTGGTAATAGACGTCTACCCGAACTGGAAATTGAAGCACCTTTGCACCACACAGCTTTGCCTTTCTGTGTGGAAATAAAAGAATAATGTTATTTCCATAGACTGCTTAAACTACACTTCCATTTTTTCGACCAAATTGTCTTACTACAGGCCACTACTATGTTATTATGCGATGTATTTCTTCACCTCCACCTAGTGGTTTTTTAGTTGTAACAAAACAGAAGATCACATCAGGTACTTGCTTGAATTTGAAACCAAAACTAAGTGCATTCGAAACAACCCAATTTAAGAACAAACTCGGAGTCGGTTCATCATCTACATACTTGAAACCGTATGTTATGTACATTGCTTGTTCAGTTTGTTATCAAAAGTGGCATGTTACTATTGCCTAAGCATATGTAAATCAAATCGAATCAATTGACTCTATGATTTGTAGACCCAGGATCCTTCACATTGCTAATCAACACCTAAACTTCATCTGTCTTGATCTCAATCATAGCTGTCTTCTCAAGGGTGTCATATGATAGGATTTAATTAAGTACCTGAATGAGCATGATTAGTAAAACAAGGTTCAAAAATAACAAATTCTAAACAAAATGTTGTTCATCACTGAAGTCTAAATTCAATTTCATTTTGCATTCAATGAAATTATTCTTGAAAGTTTTTCTCGCTACTAAAACATTTGTGATAGTAATTACAGTTGAAAGCGTGTCAAGCTTTGGTAGTCAGCTTAAAAATACGCACTAAAGTTTTTAACTTAGTTTTTTACGATCCATTACAGAAGTCAATCGTAGAGACGGTGGGTAGCCAACTAATGGATTGTAAAATGAAACCCGAAACTTTGTGTATTCTATCTTCACAGAAAGAGCCCATTACGAATAACTTTGCGTCCGTATCTAAATATTGTATTGTTGACTACGTCCAACGTTTAGGTGTTGGCCGATTGTTTAATTTATACTTAAAACAATTTATTTGCACTGTAACAATTAAGTATTGAATAAATAAGCAATGTTTTAGAATTTTCGATAAACTTTAATCTAACGCTGAAATTATACGATTGATTGCGGTTTATGGGTTGGTTAATGATTTAGAATCCAAAATGAATCGAATAAAGGAAGTCAGGTTGGGAGACCCTTTTGTGGTGGTAAATATGTGCCATTATTAACACTGTAGCTAGCGAAATACCCGGGCGTGGGCCCACGTTCGCACGGACGTAAAAATATCGCGGCGGGATTTATAGCGCACAGGATTTTCAACTCTCTGTGTTGAACCGAACATTGAGAATCCAACAGAGTACATCCACGAAAAAACACACTGTTGGATTTTCAACTCTCGGCGCTAAGCAGAGCGTTGAAAATCCCCGCGAGAAAAAATCGCTTGTGCGTACCTGCACTAATAGTGCGACATCTCGGCCCAACCATTAATTCACCGTCACGTACTTACGTACCTACGGACCGCAGCGACCTTCACGAGAGCTCGGGTTGCTGATACAAACCTAAAGGCACGAATGCGTCATATAACGAAAAATATTTTGACGATTTTTATCGAAAAATATTTGACGATTTTTATCATTGAAAATAAAGCTTCCTTTAATAGTCATGGTACGCCCCAGAGTTTCTACTAATTGAACGCTTAAAATCTCTTACAATAGATAGTACCCAAATATCCTTCAACATTTTCTGGAATCAGTCCGAGGCTATCGTTATTATGCTAGTTTGCGTATACTATAATATATAATGCTCTACCGCTGCGACTTCGTATATCACTCAAAATAAACGCATATTAAATCTAAGTAGTTTTTTACGAAAAAGAGTTATTATTGCGGAAACAATTTAATGTCCCATTTTATTTTCCAAATAGAAAACCATTTCAGTAAAAAGCTGCAGCACAGTGAACTGATACGCGATGATATCTTATACGATCTACTGGACCGCAATTTTAATCGAAGATAAACGTTCCAAGTTCGGTAGTTTTGGCAAATGCAATTTGATGAAGTTTGTCAAGACTTGTAAGGCTGCCAAGTCCATAACTTGTAAAAGAAGATACGTCCAAGTTAATTTGAGTTCATTATTCAGACAAAGAGATCGACGATCCCTTACAGAATGGGGTTTATCTGTAAACTTTACTTAAAGTTAAGTAATGATGAGCGACTGTTTAACCAAACATTTTTGACGTTTAAACGTCTCACTTTAAACAACGCTTATAAAAAATATTATTAATTGACCAATCCCAAAAGTACAGCTTTGAGCATTTAATAACCTTAATGGGCTTTTAGTGTTTCGATTATGAACTTTTCAACTAAATGGATTAGTTGCACCTGTGCCAATTAATTTGTCGCCAATTCTGATAATCGATTTACTGGCAATTTGAATAACAGTATGTTCTCGAAAGCGCTGGCTGAATTCAATAGTAGTACATAGGTAAATAGTCGTGCATAGGTATAAATAGTTATACATAGGTATAAATAGTCAAACATAGGTATAAATAGTCATACATAGGTATAAATAGTCAAACATAGGTATAAATAGTCATACATAGGTATTAAAACATAATTGATTTGCACGTTAAATCGAGAAATGTAGAAATGAGTGTTTACATTCAAATGAATTTTATGTTGTATTTTACTAGCTTCTCCCCACGACTTTACAAAATCTCATTTCTCGGAAAACGTATTTTCCGAGAAATGAGACCTAGATCGATTTGTCGCCCCCGTAAATCCCTATATTGCAACTTTCATAGAAATCGTTAGAGCCGTTTTCGAGAACGTGATAACAAATATAGGATTAAGTATAGATAACAAGTATTCACTACTTTCATGAGACGTAGGTACTTACAAAGATTAGCGACGCCTTTGGATCCAAAGAGCCCGGATATTCGCTACTTTTGCAACTATCACAGTTTTAGCCTTTTTCCTGTTCTCTAACACCCGTATCTCTGATTTTGGTTTGCTTTGCCATTATTTTCTTTTCGTAACGTTTAGTTGGTTCTTAGTTTCATTCATCAATTCTTGCTCGATTTGGGAATCCCAAAACTAAGTTAGGGAAATTGAACCTTATATAGAGCAAAGGACGTTTGGCAAATAAGGATTTTTTGTAATTAAAAGAACATTTAAAAAAAAAAACGATAAACTACTTCGTTGATTTGTATAAACATTAATCTTGTAAAGCTTTTAGCAACAGAACGGTAAAATAAAACTTCCAATTGTTGCTAAAAACTGTTGGCAAGCATTCAGCCGAAAACCACAGTTTTATATTTATTAATGAGAATCGGAATACGCTTAACGGAAAGCACTTCTACTTGGCAACATTTTAGGTCCTATTTCACTTGTCACTGACTATGACCCAAAATCTCATATATAGAAGTGGACTTAATTAAGACATGGGACATGACACTAATTCAAATTGGCCAATTAATAGTTACTTAGCGGCAGCGGGATTGACACGTTGTCTGTATTCTATACCAAGGGATGTTTTAGTTATGCTTTGTTGGTAAAATGCGTCAAAACAAAGATATCTTTAACAAAATCTAGTATAGTGATTAAACATGTTTACTCACCGCTTTTTTTCTTAACCACGATTCTGATAAAATCATTTCCTACGCATTGGGCATTAATACTTATTCGATATATCAAAATACACAAAACCACACGCAGTGAAGGAAAATAATAGAAGAATATAAATATCTCTATCTGAGTATTATACCAAAAAAAGCTCGCTTTTCGTGTCTGTCTGTTTGACCGCGTTGTTCTTCTACAAGATGCAACGGATTTTGATACGTTTTACCATCATTTAGAGAACATGTTTTTATACATTACTTAAAACAAAGAAATGTCGATGTTTTGTCGTAAAGTCGAAAACACCGAAGCAGGGGCGGGGACGCTAGTTACTGAAATAAATAACCTTATAATAGCGTGCTTGAATCCTCCGAGATCTATCCATCTGCCAACACGCACTCATCCAATCGCTTTATTAAATATTTTCAAATACAAAAGTCCTTTTAAGTATCACATAGCCACATATACTCACAGACTGTGCTCACAGACATAACAACGACCTCACAGAACGCTACGTGGTTTAATTCTTAGATACTAGGTAATTCTGTTTTTACCACACCCATGGATCTTTCCATGCTTACATGCCTAGATTTCTATCGCTGGCAAGTATAGTATACAAACTTGTGCTTGTATAAACGAAACTAATTTAACCCTTTTGAAGGATATTTTTCCAATACCTACCATTAATGTACCCACCCATTTGTCGAGTGATTATGGATGACGCGATAATGTATTTTTCATGTTATGGATCTCAGCGATTTTAGGTCAGGCCCATATTGATGCTCTTCTCTCGGATAAACTTTGTATTGGATATATTTTGTAGGAAAATTTTAATAAAAGTATTGAAAAGAACGTGTGAGCTGCGTGACTGCCGCTGAAGTTGAATTCCACAGAGATGAGTATTGAACGAAATTATCAATATCTTTTTCTTTTGTTTGACTTGTTAGCAATCAAATTCTTTTTCTACAATGTGCAAATTGATTTACTATTTTCAATCATAATACGAGTACTTAGTATTATAAATCTTTACTATAATAGGTAAAATAATAACTGAGTATTTATAGCTGTGCGGTTTTATAAACGAATATCCATATCATACACATTATTTTTGACGCACACAATTTAACTTTTATTGAATTTGGAACAGTAGCATTTGCCCGTGTTTGTTATAATAGGCAGGAAGATGAAAATTCTATTAAACATAAAATTGTTTTCCTATGCACAATGTAATTCCAATAACTATTACCATCGGGGGTCACCTGTTGTGTGTTGACCGGCCATAGTTCACTAATAAACGCACGTATGTACGAACGTAGGTGCCTATGTACGTGCGTTTATTAGTGAACAACCAACCACAATCAATGTTTATTTAAACGCTGGTCCAAATTATGAACAACGCTGCTCTCATTGCGGGAACACTATCCTGTCGTAATATGTATAGCTTTTTAACTATTGGAAAACAATTTTAATTGGAGATAAACGCTGAATTAATGACGCCAACTGGCCTGCAAATGAAAACTGAAACATTAGCATTTTGATGTCAGCGAAAACCATGCGGCCCAACCAGCGAAGGCCTTACTTGATTTTGAATACTAGCATATACACAGGTATCTATGTACATATAGGTGTGCTTCGAAATAAAAAATGCTTCACAGACATAGCTGAAAAGAGTGCGACAGAGTGTAAAAAGCCTTTTATGTTTTTATTAGTGACAGGCGTGCGGGTTGCGCCGGCACGACATTCACGTAAGGCACAAAAGTTTGAACCGACCCTTTTTGTTTTTATTAGAGTTCGATGGCGAACGGGCGACAATTTTCACATGCCGGTCACCAAAGCTTTTGCTGCCCATCGACCGTAGGTACTTTATCATGAGAAAAGTTTGGATCGGAAAATCGAAGTTATAATGAAAGAAAATAAAGAAAGAAAAATGCGTTTATTGGCATTACAGCAGAAAAATACACCTTATTACTGTAAAAACAGAAAACAATGATTATAATGCCAAAAGGGCCTCAGCCACATAGGCTTACTTATGTGGGCTTATGCATCACTATTTCATTTTACAGTATTCCCAAAGTGAAATCAGACTCTAAGAAAGTGGAACGGACTTGTGTAAAGTGAAATAAATCGACATAATTCCAAGTTCTGAAATATTTATCACGTAAAATGTAAGTAAGCTCAAAATTTCTAATTACCTAGTCTTATAGACTAGATTGTAATTAATTAATAATAAGATGATTCTTAAAAAAAAAAAAACAAGAAATCAAGGGTTTCATAGTTAGGATGAATTTATCCCAAAACAAACTTAACATTGTAGATGAAAAACATGTTCGCCCATGCATTCCAACTGCAGATGTAAGTTTGATTTACCATTTAATTTTAAGACCATAGACTTCCTATAGGTTTTCCTTTAATCTATAAGTATATCTATTCTCTGTGTTTTTTTTCAAAATTGAGGGCTTAGCAGTTTCGCAAATAGGGTTCATCTATTTCCTTAAATATCTTGTAAGTATTTATTTTAAAGCCCTATTTGATATGACACACGGTACAATTTGCAAAACTTTATTTATTTATTTTCCAATTTGCCCCCGAAAAGTGACCTCTATATTCAACATTTATTTATTTACGTTACACGTCCGTGTTTGGGTCACAGAAATTCATAGGTGTACCAAATTTCAAGAAAAGAACAGAGCAAATTGGCTGTGACAAAGAGCAAATTGGCTGTGACAGACAGACACACGAGTGATCCTATATGGGTTCCGTTTTTTCATTCGGTCGTACGGAACCCTAAAAAGCATAAAAATAAGAAATTACAGTATTCCGGAATATTACAATTGTTCTAAAGAGCCGTTGCTGTACGTATTTCGAGTTCTTCAGTCTAAATTTTATTTTACAACGGAAAACGTACAATTAATATATATGGTACATGAAATACAGAAATTTCATGTACCCTCCACACAGACGCTTACGTGACATCTTGCACGTGACGTGACGTATTAAACGACATATTACTCCGTTTCATATGACGCCCCATGACTCAAGGGCTCGGAACATAATCGAGAAAGCCGAGAGATACACGAATAACAAATGACGGAGGACAATAGGTATCTCGAGGTAATAAGTATCTTGTATCAAATACGAACGAAATGTATTGTAGGATCTGTAGATACAATTTGTGGATGTTCTAAAAGATGTTATTCAGTTTTTACTGAATAACATCCACTGAGGTAGAAATATTGACGATATACATTGCATACAATTGTGTATGCAGCGGTTCACAGGAAGCAATCTGCCGATATTTTTCAAAATTGTTTGCGGCTAAAAGAATAGGTATTAGAAAAATCCGTAACTTCAATACACGAGGTACGAGTTTGACAACAACGGTAGACAACAAAGACTGTAAGGAACAATGTTTGAACTGAACAACGTTTGTCTGTTTTTATTCTTTGTGAGTTACGAATGAAAATCGTTTTATACGATTGCTTTAAAGTATAGTAAATGGTTTCATTAAAGTCTCATAGTTATTATGTGTTATCTAGAAATCATTATAATATTATAATACCCGCCCCTGCTTATTTTATGTAGCATTGTAGGTACCTTTACATGGAAAAGGAACTTATTAAACCTGGTCGACTCAAGAGTGAAGTGTTTAAATCGTGACCGACTTTTTGTTGAGTGCGAGCAAAGGAAGCAGTGTTATACGAAAGCGTCTAGAGATGAGGCGCATACATGGAAAATACATGTTCAACTCCTAGAAAATGTAAATACTATAACTAGTAAAATAACCCCGTGTCTCTTGGTTAAACTCAAGAATAAAACATAACTACTTAAGTATGCAATCATTATGATAATTATCTTATTTATTACTTCTAAGATCGTTTTCTAAGCTTTGATATCGATAAATAGTTCATATTGTAGGTATATAGTAGTCTATTTTGATATAAAAACGTGGCCCATTTGCCACATTCGTGGACGGTTTTGGCACGGAGTTTTTCTTTTCCAACTTGGCAGCAAAAACAATTGAGTATCGACAATCTATCAATCACCCCGTTGTTAGTGTCACGCAAAATGACTTCGTAATAAAAATAACTTTTTTTTGTTAGCAGTAGAATATTTCTGTGCCTATATATTTTTGATGTTGAGTGTATTGCAAGTTATAACAACTTTCTAGTCGAATCAACACTTACTAACGGCGAGACTCATCTAAAGATAATTTGATGTCTGCTCCCAATTCACCAAAGGTCAGTTATTTAACTACATGAGTTGGATTTTGTGAAATAGCCAAACACACAATAATAGACACACCAACCAACTTGAGGGTTGAAGATTTATTTATATACCCGTACATATTCTTGAAGAGATTCTTGGTCATCCTGAGATGATTACCCTCCGTCCGAAACGGACAATACCTACTTTGGTTTAGCAGTCTTTTTATATGTCTTAAGACATCACCGCCATTGCATAGAAAGACGGAGATATTGTAGTCTGAAAAAAACCTCAATGTAAAATTATCGGTTAATAGGTTTGCAGTGCTTGTCGCTTCTTGTGAATTTCTGATATTTAGTAGTATCTAGTTTAATTAACATGAAATGCTACTTTCTTTGGAAAATGCTACTTAGTTTGCTACAGTAATATAAAAATTACAAGGATATGTAGCGCCGCACCGCGCCGTGGGGCGTACGTGTAAATATTTTCGCTGCAACAACCCTTGGGGACACCAAACTTGTCAACACAAACTTTAGTTACTGGCAAAACAATTTTGTTTCGCAGAAAAAGCTCCAGTTTTATAAAACTCGTTTATAATACAAGCGGAAAGTTGTATGAACCAAAGGAAATGATATCGTGTTATCGTAGCATTTTTGGTACAAAAACATACAATTTCTTGTTTGTAACATTTGTATAGCTCAGTTAGCGTGAAGCGAAATGCTTACGCCCTCAATTTCCTTGATTGACGACATTAATCTTGGCAGCGGGTAATGCCATGATAAACATTAGGCCGGCAAGCGTAAGCACTTTGACGGTAATTGTGATTTACTGTTAGAGTATTTATTTTAATGCTATAATTTTGTTCCTTTTTATTTCGCTAAACGGGTATAAATGATAAAATACAATGAATTGCGACAAACGGTTCAATAGATAATATTTATTTCTTGAGATAAAATATTGATGTCTATTTTATAACTGTAGGTTGAAACATTTTAAACAGATTTGAGTGGACCTATCCAGTCAGTGACCACATTTGTCAGTAACCGTGCAGTTCAACTCAGAACACGATTCGACGAAAAATAGCAAAGAAAGGACATTTGGGTAGGCCAATAAGATAGCTACTATCCCATTGGGATACTGATGAATACAGCATACAGAGTTATGAATAAGACAGAAAATCGCGTATCAAACAGCTCAGTAACTAAGCATGCGATCGTTAAGCAGTAACAACACAGCGGTATAACAAAGTAAGATCAAACCGCCGTAATATATTATTACCTACCACATTCTAAACTTGCAAGCTGAAACTATTCCGATGAGGTATAAGGGTTGCCAGATCATCAGTTTAAAACGCTAGAGATATTTTGTTAACAGGATATGGATTTTAATTAAATATTATTTAAGTGACTTTCTATTAAAACTTCACACTCCCCAGAAATATACATATATCAGCACCTCCTAAGTTGTAAAAAAACTAAATAGGGTTAGACTTCGTTGTCCAAAAAGTTTTCATATTTGGCTCCCGAAAATTCTGAGAGACAGAATACTCACGCAGGATTTAAAATTAAAATGAACCCGTCAAAACCAAGTGTCTGGCAACCCTATCCGCTACTAAGTGACGACGAAGTGCTATTACGTGGTGCATTATTAAGTTCCGCGATAGTTTCTTGTGATTTTCGCAGTTATGCTTTTAAAATGTTCCCTTAACTAAGTAACTTGCATTTTACAGGTGCTGCGACGAGTTATAGAGGAGGGACAATATCTACATCAATGTAAAAAAGGAGCTCATTTTCTTTTCGAGTTCTAGGAGCGACCAGACAAAATGGCGATCATGATCCGTAAGCCTAGTTTCATTACTTAACTGGAATAATATTATTACGCAAACTATGTCACGTCGAAAATACCCCGACACTTTCGATCCCGTCTTTGACACTAAATAGTAATTGATAACTTTACTGTGGCCGTGTTTCGGCTGAATGATAATGATTGTAGATGACCCCTGTAATCCCCGAAGGGTTAGACAAAGCTGTAGTTTATAGTAAAACCACATTTCGCCAGTTATGTTTAAGTCTCATGTAATGGAGGGCGAGCCTATTGCCATCGACCGGGCAAAATTACAGACTCCGGGCTGCTACTGAGAAATTCCTGATGGAAAAACCTAATAACACTTTTCCCGACCTGGGAATCGAATCTTGGTCTTTATACTCAGCACAGCGGTCGCACGCTAGACCAACGACGAAGGATGATAGTTTCTATATTAAAACTTTTGTTTACGTAGGTCACGCGGTCCGCACCGGCGCCTTGGTGCTGGTTGTGGCAGGCAGCGCCTCGGCCAGGGTCGCCGGCAAGATGGGTGGCTACTCCAACAAGAAAGGAGGCAAGTATTGTTTTAACATTAGGCGCACTTGCACCACAAATCCCTAAATGCATTTAACGCTAAACGTATTTAAAACATCATTCTATCTTTGTCATCTTCATACGATTGTCAGAAATAGAACGATGGTTACAAATCCGTTTAGCGGTAAATGCATTGAGAGATTGGCGGTGCAAGCGGGCCTGAGTTTGCAGGCACAAAACCAGCGGCGAGGAACGATTGCCGAGCGGGACGGTGCCGGCGGCGACGGTACAAAATTGTTTAATTTTTTACCATCACCGCCACGCTCCTAGCCGTTGGTTTCGTGTCCGCAGCCTTAGACACTCTAGGGACTTCAGTGTCTCTTATTTAGAATATTGAACAGACGCGCCAAAACGCACTTTCTCAATATTTATACCTTGTAAACATGGAGCACATTGTAAATATGGGGTTTTAATGGTTATTAACATTCTGGGTTGCATGCTCATCACTAGAATTATTATAATTATTACTTGTTAAGCAAAACAAAGTTACGTCAGTAGTTCAGTGGGTACCTAAAACGTGGGGGTTAAAACTCACGATGCCTCACTCGTGAGTCCTAAACTATATCTACATAGCACTTCTTTTTTATTTTGAACAAACCGTGCGTTCTCGAAATTACTATTCACCATCTAGTCTGATTTCCATTGTGATTGAATTTCTAGGAACAATTCATATTGTTATCGCTGTGACTGTGGTTCGATTCGCCGATAGATCTAAAGCACCACTGGTTTATTGACACGAACGTTCCCCTCTATTGTCTTTACCACGCTGGAACTATTGATAAAACAATGCCCATTCGATAAGAGAGATTCAAGTAAAGCGCGCGTCGCTTTGTGGAATAAAAATACTGCACGAGATATTAATATTTTAATCTGTTTTTTTTTAAAAATTGTATTGTTCTTTAACCAGAATACCTAATGATAAATATAAAAGATATTCCAATCTAGTTGACTAATCCAATGGGCATTGCGATAAAACAATGGCGATTTATTATTAAGTCTGAATAGATTAGGTACCATTGTACCATTAAAAAAACTTCACTGTTGTGACAGCTTAAACATCTTGCTCAAATATGCTAAGTAATGTTGCTACTGACAAATGAATACAAAGGCATTTTTTACTTTAAAAATATTCTTAGTGATTTTCAAAGACAAATCAACCTATTGACGTCATCGTCTATATTTTTTTTTAGAAGAGAATAACTATAAAGTTCGGCGCCGGCGCCAAATATTCGAAAGTTCTGTGTCGTATGCTAAATTGCTGATATATATCAAACACAACTACTATTTCTCTCTGTTCACAATAAGATAACTTGATGAAAACAATTCTGAAATAATTTATATACGTACGCGAGTCAAGTATACGAGAATATTCGGCTCGCTATTTTTATTTGTCTAAACGCGTTCAACTCTGTGACGAAGGGTAGAGAAATATTACAATTCCGAATGTTTCGTACAATTTGTGCAAATAGAACTTCAGTAAATAACGTGATTCTGCGAAAGGAAAAATAACACTCCTCGGCCTAGCTCTTGTTTTTTTTTTTAAGTTTATTATCTAGGTTGACTATTCTAGGTTGAATAATCTCATCTCTATTTTTGTTTTTGTGAGAGGAGCTCGTGGCTAAGTAATAACAGCCGCACCGGTCGATCCATCAGGTTAAGCTTTACTTGCCGGTTATTCCGTGGATGTGTAACCATCTTTACATACGGAGACTCCTCCGTGTCTTGGAAAGCACGTTAAGCCGTTGGTCCCGGCTGTCATTCAGGGATCTTTGACAGCCGTTACGGGTCGTCAGAACCACGAAAGTCTGACAAACAGTCTTACCCAGTTACTGGGTTGTGGAGTTCAGATAGGCAGCCGCTCCATGTAAAATAATGGTATTCAGCTGCTGGTTAGACTGGAAGCCGACCCCAACATAGTTGGGAAAAGGCTAGGCAGATTTAATTGATTTTTCTATTTGTGCTAACGACAGGTGAAGTTAGAACAAGCATAAATGACAAGCTTGTATTATAGTTTTGTTGCATTTATTTCTATTCGTTGAGTCTCATGCTAAGAAAATAATAATAATATGTCGGCAGGGTTTTGCAACGTATCAATTTACTTTGAACAAAGAAGTCATATTCGATACGATAAGGCTGGAAAATCTCAAATGCAATGCGTATTAGCAAGTCCAAATATCTGCTTTTGCGTTTGGCTTCACATTGGTGGGAAGATAAGACTCGCCTTCAAGGGTTCAAGATACCTTATATTATAATGTATTATTTTAAAAGTTTTTGACTACACACATAAGCATTTTTTCGGAAACAAAATCCTTAATAATTGTTGTGCAACTAAGAAACGGCAAACTTTATATTATCATTCAGTAATTAGAAGCATATTCTATCATGTTAGTTAGTTCTCCGTATGTGCAATCAATATGTTATTTTGAGGTCGATTTTTCTCCTCAATCCAATCTAATTTTTAAATTAAGAAATATCTGACCAGGTGATATCGGTATCAACATTATGTTGCCCGCAGGAGGATAACTACAGACTAGCGTTATTATAGCAGGTAATAATCTGTAATAACACTAATACAAGGAAAATACTCGAGTTTCAACATAGCAACCCAATTTATATGTTATAGACCAGCCAATTTTCTCGGATATTTTCTCGGTGTATACTTAGGTTGGGATGACCACAAACAATATAGAGTGGCAGGGACAACAGAACAAGCGAAAAGGCTCTTACGAACAAATATTTGAACTGCGCGGTTTTCCTTCATTGTAATTTAGATGGATTAATATTTGATGGTAAGCTAAGCCATGTCGCACGAAAAGTGATTACGTCATATCGCGCGGAATGAAAGCCGTTTGTAAAACGTGTTCTGCTGACTCTGTTTTTCGCAGCTATCACGGTAACCTTTTGACTGATGGTGCTTAAAACTTCGGGAGGAAATATTTTTACTTGCTTCCCTCTGAGCCTGATTTTTCGGTGTCGTGCTTTGCGCTTCTATATCCTACAAATTTACTTCAGTAAATCTATCTACTACAGTAGGTATTATTATACTTGTTCTTACCGTAAATGTTACAATTTATATTATTATATATGCACACAATACATTTCATCAACATAAATCCATTAATCATTAGAATCAGTCATTAATGAACTGAAATGGAGTCACTAAATCGGGCAGCACATTTGCACATTGACACGCTTTATAAATATAAATGAATGCCTTATTGCAATGCAGCCGATATGTGACAGCATGGTAGTTATTTTGACATGTGCTATGACGTGTCAATGACACTTAATCAGAAGTGCAACAATATGTAGCTTAGAACACTAATGTTTAGTCTCTACTAATGAAAACATAGATTTGTGGCGGCATCTACATCGCCACATGCAAGCTAAGCGTCACACTGACGTCACGCGAAATTCTGAATCTCGCAAGCAGTTTACCGCAATATATAACTTTCCGACATCAATCGTTAGGCAGTTGCCCACCAGACACAACACCCGTCTGGTCGGAGGATCCTCTCATTCTTATAGAAGATGAGTGAACTTTACACGCTGTTCCTCATGCCTCTAAAGATTAGTCAGCTAAACTTAAAATTAGTCGTGTACAAGTTTAAGACGCCCGCACAAGTTACACGAGTTAGAACTTATATTTATAGATTAATGGTTTATTAATGTGTCACCACATACATGCAAATGTAAACGTAAAATTATTCATGCTAAGTACCATTATAGTTTGATGTGTTGGACTGATGAAAACGACGTATTCAAAACGAGTATACAATGGTAGGGTAAGAAGAATAGTTAGGACGCCAAAGTACTGAAAATACCATTACTAGCTAAGTAGGCTTAGTTGCTAACAATAGAAGTCTTGTAGGTGACTAGTGTAAAGCCTATACGGGGTGGCAGGGACATCGACGCGAAAACGGTTAACACGTATTCAGTACATCATTCTGAGCCGATGAAAAATTTCTGTATAGTGGTCTGAAAAATTTCTATGTAGGGGACATAGAAATTTTTAAATTAACGCGACCGAAGCGGCGAGCAAAAGCTAGTACGATAAATAATTGGCTGGTAATAATGTAAAAACACCGACATTAATCCTTACTTTAAACGGCTGCGATCACAATATAATTGAAAAATATTTATTGCCTGCAGGAAAATCGACAAGCGGCATCAACGAGGAGATAATCTGGATTAGCATAAGTATGGCGATCGCTATCGCGGTTCTCATAGCCATCGCGCTATGTTACATACTGAAGGAGAAATGTATGAAACGCAAAGCGTACAGGGAGCAGTCATGACGATACCAGGAGGAGTTCGCGAAGCATGCCCTTGCGGACTCCCTCACAGACTTGAACTTTGATCTACCCGCCTACACGCTGTACCCGCAGTACTCGCCCGACGGTAAAGAATACTTCTACAATTTCCATCGCTTCTCTTACATAAGAAAAAGCTTCAAACTACCCCCAAAAGACTACCCAATAAAGACTAAAGAAGATATCTATATCAATGCGTGATAATGTGACTGCCGAGTGTATATGAAAGTGGTGTGTATTTTAAATCTACTGTACCATATAGTTTAATGTGAATGTAAATGTATGTTTAGAAAATATTTTAACATCGAATGATAGTTAATCATGACTCTTGTATGATATGATGACATGAGGGTAAGTAAGTAAGTTTCCGTGTTACTTATTTTACAAAATATTTATCTACACTAATATTATAGAGAGGTAAAGTTAAGTTAAGTGGGTAATCTCCGGAACTACAAGTCGGATTTGAAAAATTCTTTTTGCATTGTATAGCCCAATTCTCAAGGAAGGTTATAGGCTATCTAACATTCATCACGCTACAACCCTTAGAAGCCGAGTAAAAAGAAAAAAAGTCAGAAAGAACGCTAAGCGATAAGAAAGTAAAAGGGGGGGGGGCGATGGGATTCCTCAATATACTGGTGACCCCGACGTGATCTGAACACGCAACCTTCTGCGTCTATACAACTACGCGCGTGAAAACTGTAGGCGCGCCATTCTTTGAGCTCGTGTCAGTTTGGGACCATTGGCTAGCGTATGCGGTTTCAGGCCATGTTCTTCGAATCTCCTTCTATCAGTTCGAATGTAAACAGTCGATCCATAAAAACCTCGAAGCTGTTCTTGGACCTGTACTGAGGTCAGGCAACAATTACGCAGGCTGGTGGTACAGATTAATAGATCTAGTTTTGATGTAGTGACCCGGTTTTGAGGTCCTCCTAGACGGCGCACGAAGCCTTCTCTTAACGGCAGAACGCTTACATGAAGTTGTGCACTTACGTTTCGCTGACTAAGCCCAGACTGATGAAGTTATATAGTTTGTGCGGCTACTTCAGGTGCAGTATCCAGAATTTGAACGTCAGAATGGATTAAAACTAAGGAAAAACAATTTCGATACTCTTTCTAAGAAAAACAAAACAAATAAATATTGACTAGAGGTGCTCTAATCAAAGTTTGTTGCATCTTTGAGCAACCAAACTCCGAATTCCTTCTCTTTTTCAAAGTGAATTCATATTTGGAACAATGGTGATACCGAACTGATGACAGTCGGCTTTAAAACTGCATAAAAACTTTTTCTCTGACTTATCATTATTATGATGTTTTATGCTTATAGACAAGCACGCCGGTGGCTCGATCCGGGAGTGTATTATGTAAGCATTCAAACAGAAAATACCTAAATTATTTGCAAATAAATAAACATATATATTTTATGCTCTCTATTCTACTTCATTTGATTAAAACAGTTTATTCAAATAAACACTATAAAACAGTGCTGCAATAAAACTCAGTGAAATATTCAACTCCTTTATTACTAAACGCGGAAGTTAAGTTACGTCCAGTATCATCTCCAGTTTAATCGTATATTTTTCAAGGGCAAAATTTTGCATAAATTTACTCTGCGTTAATTTATATATACCAAATCAAGCTTAAATAAAATATTTTCCTGTAGCTATGTCGTTTCATACGTATTTTATTACGGAAAGTCAGAGTACTTGCAGAATAATCAAATACATACTAAATATTTGAAGGTTCGTCGACAAAGGATAGTACTGAAATTACATATAACTGTGAAAGAATACTTGCTCGAGGCACAAAGTTAATTTGCACAAAATACTTTCATTTGATAGCGTAGAGATAATAAGTAACTACTTTCGTCGATATCAATATCGAAGGAAACTTGTTTGGATCGTAGCAGCCCGTAGCGCACTACGCCGTAGCCCGTAGCTACAGAGCTACGTATCCAATGGAAGGGTGGAAGACGCTTTTAAAATAACACATACAAATATAACCACTGTGCATCACAAAACCCTATTTCCAAGCTGTACAAGCTCGTGTGTAAATGGAACTACAAATTGCTTAGTTGTCTTTCGATACTTCAAAAAAGAACTGTTTCTTGATCATTTTCTTTGTATCATCTAGGTATACTTACTGATACTTAAAAATGCATTTATAAAAATTTAAGTAATAGTCGATAAAATTGGATGTTCTGATCAATACAGGAATTTTATAATGAAAATAAATTGTATTTGTACCTAATTAGTTTTAGGTATAAAATAAATATTAGGTCGCACTAAATGTGCCACGTTAAGTAAAATCGAAATGTAAATGTATAAAATGATGTGATTTAATATGGTATATTAATAAAACGATGTAAAATATAGATAAGGAATTTAAGGCAAAGAAATGTCTAAAGTGAGGTTAATCTGAGTTTAGTTTGATCACGACAAAATACACCAATTGCGCTGTGTTCTCGGGATGTAGACTATTCCTTTGTTGAATTCATTTTAAAACTTGTAAAAAACTAACCAGATGGACAGTGGTATTGCCGCTCGCAATGTAAAATGATAACTTTCTGTCTTAACTGTTTAATCGCCAATATGACGTGTATTTCAGTGATTCTGTATATTTGAAGCTTTATGAATTTAATGTTTCAATATTTGATTGACCAAACGTAACGATTGTCCGATAATTCCTTTGTTTTAAAGAAAATTTTAAAATAAATGAGATGTGAATATCTGTGAACGTTTATTTATTTATTAGCTAAACAATACCGCGTATTTGTTAATAATAAAGGTCATGTTTTGAACTGACTAACAGGAGAGTTTTTATGAACACAACTGCTGCAGTCGTCACGGCAGACCAGACGATTGCTTTGTAATCGCCACTCTTTTGTGTAACCTGGACTGGTGGTTGTTGATATGATTGGCCATAATCGCGTCGACAGGATACTACTGCCCATAAAGCCCGAAGACGCCACGGCCCGCGGCGGCTGCTAATAGAAGCGACATTGGCAACAGTTTTGGTATAAGCGAAGCGTGTCACCGTATACTCACACTACGATACAAATGAGAGAAGCTAAAGGCTTTTAATGGCGAAAACAACATTAATTGTGCGCTCAAGGTACTTTCGGTGACACGAATTTTATTAGTACTGTAGTGTCTAAACGCTGCGTGCACGGCGATTCCATGCTCCGTGTTAGACAATATTTTTGACAAAACGGTTTTGTGCAAGAACACAGTGACCTCCTTGTTTTACAAATGCAAGCAGGCGATGGTGAGCATATGACATTCGCTATTATTTACACCCACTGACAAGTAAAGAAGGTTAATTTATAAAGTGAACCTCTCTAGAGTAAATAATGTTCTGTGAAGTGAACAGTCTGTATGTTTACTGCTGTATTTACACAAAAAGATATGTCAGTGACTTGTCAGTGTATAATTTTAGACGATTTTTAAATTAATAATTTTATCGGGTTTAGTGTTATGTGAAATGGGATTAAAATTAATATGCATTATATTAAAGAACACGTTCAAGGTATTATAAATTTGTTTTTTTAAGCACCGATATCATTACCGAAAATATAGTCGAATGACAATCTCAGACAATATTATTGTATGGTGTAAATACATTAAAGTCATAGTAATTTCAGGTGCTCTTATGTTCGAAGAGGCTCCACGGCACGCAACGGCTAAGCCTATGTGTAGCGTTACTCATCACTCTAGCTGCTGCTGCTTACTTCCTCACAAAAGATGAGGAGCCACTGAGCTTGTTCGAAGCTCAAATGTAAGTTCAGTTTGCGTGCAGTGTAACTTGTCTGCATCTTAGCTAGGAAGCATCGTATTTATTGTATCATTATTCAGCACTCTCCGGTTCTTATCCCAATTTTTTAGGATCGGCGCAACATGTACTTTTCTTATGTACTTCTCTATTCATCGTCATAATGGTAGTCACCCCCTTTCTAGCCAAATTATCTTTCACACAGTCCATGGATCGTTTCTATGGTCTTCACCTATTATATATCGTCGATAAAGCTTTATGACAGAGTAAAGAAGTATTTTACTTTGATACAAGTGTTTATGATGGATGGGCCAATTACAGACTCGTCGAAGACCGCCTCATAGAATATTATTTGGAAGAGAAGGGCAAGGGATGTGAAATACCAAAAGTTGATCCATTTTCCGTAGAAGCCATGCAGTTTAACGAGTTTTTGCCGAAAATAACTTGCAAAGGCTCTGATTGGGTTATTTGTAATGTAAGTAATGAAGAATGCTATACAGGCCTCTCTACAGGCTGACTTCTAATTGACAACATTTCATATTTTTAACCTGCATGTATTATTACGTTTTATAAAAGTAAATCCAAAACTAGGGCACCGGTATTTTTCCGTTTTTCAAAATGATGTACTTTTCATTCATAATTTTAACTTTGAAATTCGGTTTATTCTAAAAAGACGTAAGCGCCAAATGACGTCAAACATATAGTGGAATAGCGTTAAAACCTTTGCTTGACTATGATCGTCAAAAAAAAAAACTATTAGATGTCACTAGTGTCATCTTGTCAAATGTGTCAAACTCTTGGCGCCTAAACTTGTTTGTTTGTTTTCAATTAAATTCGTAAATTTTCTTATTTTCAAGTGTTATTATCCTCATTGGCGAAATATCAAACAAAAGTTGGTAATATTTACAGTAAGCAGCGTGTATATTTTAGAGTTTAATTTCCTAAGAAAAAGATTGTAAACAAACTTTTGACATTGACGTCTTGTTTGACAAGTTAAGTTTTCATCTAATACATTGGAATGCTTAGGCAAAGGTAACTACCTCATTCCACTATTTCTATGACGTCATGACGTGTTTTTTGATTTTAATTTTTTTTCTCAGAAATGAAGAAATAAAAAAAATAAAAAAAAATATATTTGAACTCAGGATATGAAAATAAAGAAATGGTATTTTTGTTTTATGGCCGTGTCAGTTTTGAAATGTTGTCAATTCGATGTATCCATAGGAGGCTTCAAACAGTGAGATTTGAAATTATGACTATTGTAAAACAACGTGTTCGGTTTACAAACCACAGAGAGTTTAGGTACTTTATTCAAAAGTTACATAATTACACCACAGGTAGCAGCACTAGTACCTTCACATTGTAGATATTTTGTAACACAAACATTTTCTAAATACCAAGAAATCTTTAAAAAAAGTGTCAGATTCACTACAAATTAAAATAATTTAAACTTCTCAACTAGACTTTGGAAATGAAATAAAAGTTTTTCCCATCGTCGGGTTATCCTGACACGTCTCTGTGGCACGTAATAATACATATCATTATTGTTTACTCTGGCCGTCTGTTTATTAATGAGCTTGTACACACACACGGGGGTAGACAGATACTACAGAACGTCACCTGCTACGACCCTTACATACCCCATTTGCAATAAACTTGTAATTTTCTAAATAATTTTAAATTACAGAAATCTGAATGCTATGTCACGAAGGAAGTATTAAGAAACATGGCTGATATTAGTTGTACTTATAGAGACATTGTGTATGTGGATGATCAACTATACTTCCTGTCCGACTATGTCAAACTTAATGGAGGCGAAAAGTACACCCTCAACAGAAGCGACCATGTCAAAATAGCTTGCACTGGTAGGGATTTGAATAGGTTAGTTTTTATTATTTATATTATTATGTAAACTGGCCACAATTAAATGGAGCTTGAACTAACTGAAGCTTATCCCAATTAAAATGTCCTGTAGAGCTCATTTATGTTTTATAATATAATTATATTTTATCAAAACTAAATACAATGTAAACTCTAATAGACGTGACAACAACAATCAATGATGTTAGATGACAGCAGTGACGGGAACAAGTAATCCTCGATCATTTTGAAAAGTGTTTTAAATATTTTATATCCCTAGGTTGCCAGGCTTAGTTTTACGGTTTTTAATGTTAGGTAGGTTTAAGTAAAGATCATAAATCCATCTAATACAACTAACATAAGCCTTTATATTTACAGTAAAATATATTCTCGATGGTCAGGCCTCAAGGCAGGCTTCCGGCCTGTGGAGACCACGCCGGAAGCGGGTCTCCCGGGTCTTAAGAATTCCTATAATGTCTTATTGTTAGCCTTTGACTCCGCATCCCACAATGGATTTATCAGGAAAATGCCAAAAACTTTCAAATTCTTGGCTGATAGAGCGGTCATCATGAACGGGTAAGAAGCTACGAAGAGGTTAATTTTATTTCACACACATATCACATTTTCTTTCATCGTAGGATTTCTGTGTAGGTACTTCTTATAAGTATGATTTCAGTCACAATATCGTCGGTGATGGTACACCTGCCGCTCTGTATGCATTACTTACAGGCATGTCTGAACAAGAACATCCAGATGCAAGAAGAAAGGTTACAGAAAAAGTATATGTCGATCATGAATTATTTATGTTCCACCAGTTAAAGAAATACGGGTGAGTTTGATCCGATTTGCCATCTTCCACGCGCACGGAGTCGCGGATATCGCTAGTTCGAAATAATTATAATGAAAATAATTCTTGATTGATTAATGGCCCCTTCTGGTCTAGATATCGAACAGCATATTTCGAAGACACGCCGTTTGAAGGAACCTTCCAGCATAGGTTTAATGGATTCCGTCAACAACCTGCAGACCACTACCTTCGAGCCTTTTTAATGGAAAACAGCAATAAACGTCTAGATTTTATCTATCATAATAAATACTGCGTAGGAGCCACTCCCCAATATCAGCTGTTTCTGAATCTCACCAATGAGGTACTTGAACTTATCTTTATAATAAACAGTATTGTTAAAATACCAGTCATCCTAAAAAGAACAGTTATGAGGGAAAAGCATTTACATTTGGAGTAAGTTAGTAATTAATTGGCCCATTCATCCTAAGTTTTAAATTATAAATCCGAAAGTGAGTTTGTTTGCTCGTTTGTTTGTTACGCTTTCACGCTGAAACGCCTTTTCGGATTTGGATACAATTTGGCACATGGGTAGACCTGGATTAATTATATATTTTCAAGAAATTTTACACCTTTAGTTCAAATCTGATCTGAATCTGAATCTGATTTTCAAGAAATTTTACACCTTTAGTTCAGATTTGAACTCGTTACGTCGAAAATTTTGTTCACAGGGTCGTAAAATACAAGTGGAAGTGTAAATTCCTTGAAAATAATAATAGCGAAATTTTCTGAACTGTTCAGAATATCCCAGTTTTTAAATTTATTAATGATAGGTGGATCCTTTCGCTTTACCTGATTTGCCTTTGGACCACTACGTTTGAGACACCTGTATAGTGATTACTTAAAGAAATGAGATCTATTGTCGGGTACCTCTCCGTACTACATGCTGTAAAGACGTATAGATATATCCGTTGGGTTACGAATGGGTTACAATCATCGAAAAATCACAATTTTTATCATCAACGGCTTGGTGATTCTTCCATGGCCCTGCTACTTCTTCGTAGCATGTCGTCGGTAAGATAAATAAACTCGGTCCAGAATTCGGCCACGTGTTTGGCGCCGTCATCTAGCGTCCATTGGTTCCCGTAACGTGCAGCTGACAGGACTCACAGGACACGACATTAAATGTCCCTACGTTTGTGGAACAGCACCACATGTATACTCCAACGCGGAGTCGTCTATGAATCTCCACCTGAACAGATTTCCTTGCTTCGGCCAACCTGGTCGGAGTCTGTTTAAAGAAGCACTGTCTCACCACAGCTTCAGTCTTTATTTAGGTCGTTCGCCAGTGAGTGGAACGATACACTTTAAAAAACTGCTTCGTATTTTCAGCCTTTGTGGCACAAGGATGTTATCATCCAAAGGGTGTCGTGAGTTTGAGATCATTTTGGCTCTTTCCCTGCAGCTTGCTAGCGCTACAATTTATTTATAGTAATTATATTTCTTGTAACAGTTCCTACAGTTCGATGGCAAGAAGTTCTGCTTCACGTTCATAGCAGATATCTGTCATGACAACTTCAACCAAATCAGCACAGCAGACGAAGCAGTTGTCTGGTTACTGAACAGTTTAGATGCAAGGCGAGTGTTTGAAGATACACTCGTTATAGTTATGGGAGACCATGGAACTCGGTACCAAACAATTTTATTATAACTTTTCATTTATTTCAGCCATCATTTCATTCAGCCAATCCTGGAGCAATGTCCTCACAGGATTAAGCTCTTGATAGACCGTTACGCAATCACAACATATTTAGTCCAGGCACTTTAGATGTAAGTTGTGTTTGAACTGTTCGAAACTTTATTTCTGTAAAACCCCAACTAACGTGGTCACCAAGATTTTTTTTAACTCAAAAAACTAAAAATTTTCGAATAGTATATCACAGTATCGAACAGATATTATTAACAATTCTTTTAAACTCGTAAACTAGGAAAGTCAAACGAGATAATAGATAAAACAAAAATGATTATACAACAATAAAATAAATTTTTCTATATACATACATATGGATAAGTCCAATTTTTGTGAATAATGTGCATAGACTGTGATGATCTGTGGCGAAAAATGGCGGCGCGTCATTTCGACAGCTGATCGGTTGCTGTTGTGGAGCTTATCCCCGCGGCGGAATGTT
This sequence comes from Eupsilia transversa, assembly GCA_914767815.1. Lineage (NCBI taxonomy): Eukaryota > Metazoa > Arthropoda > Insecta > Lepidoptera > Noctuidae > Eupsilia > Eupsilia transversa. Next base: position 10,806,754 of record OU611880.1, read on the forward strand.
GTGATTGTTAAAATTATGTTTGAGGTAAAAATGGACACTTTAAGCTTTATTTACCTAGTATGCCGCAAGGTAGTTTTTAACACTTGTGGCACATTTTTCTTTCATGTGTATTTTTTGAAAATTATGCATTATCATTTGAAAATAGTTTACCAAAAGGTCTAAAACCATATTAAATTACCATTTGGAAATTATCTCAAAAATAGACTATCTACACTAAATCTCATTGCTTGCTAGCCACATGTCTATAGCACTTACTTACACACAAAATTTGATTCGATTTAGTGCAATCTTTTTCAATCTAGAGAGGTTTACATGACTACAGTAGAGATTTTAAGAAAATAAATTTAAAGAATCATAACTTCTTCTTTTCGCGGAATATATGTTGAGTTTAGATGAATCAATAGAATGTCCAAAAGCCAAAAAAAAGATTTTGGACTTCTACAAATGGGTCACCCTGTATATTTTTTTGTGTTATTGGTGAAATTAAATGAATTTAATAAAGTAGTGTATGAAACTGCTCATAATTAGATATGTTTCTAACTGATGCGTATCAGTTGCACGAACGACTGTTTTTTACTGGATTTGTTTATTTTTGTTTTTAATCTATTTAAGACTGAAAATGCCATTCTGTTAGGCGTTTCACTTGACTTTTTGTTTTTATGATACTACGGGCGAATTCGACCAAACTTTTATACCTAGTATAAGTCTAATCCAGCGAATAATTTTACAAATACAAATACATAATAAAGAAACTGTCAGACGTATATTTTATTCCACGGATAAAAGATAGAGCTTTGGCTAAATCAGCCCTTAGTGGACTAATTAGTGTTTTGTCGACAGTCCATCGGTCGACAGCTTTTCATATGTTAAATATTTCAGGTTTGCACAGATACGTGAAACATATCAAGGAAAGCTAGAAGAACGTCTGCCTTTATTGGCTATCTTTTTACCAGAAAAACTAAAAAAACTCAGGCGAAAAGCTTTGGCAGCGCTAAAAAAAAATATAGATGTTCTGACAACACCCTTTGATATTCATGCCACCTTACTAGACGTGTTGGACTTGAAGGATAAAAGCAATAAGTACAAAGTCCCCGGTTCTGATCTACCAAGAGCCATGAGTTTGTTAGAACCGGTAAATCAGCTGTTTTATCTTTAGTTCCTTGTTGTAAAATAAACGGTAAGCGTTTAAGAATGTTTTTGCGGAGATCCGTTTGTATACATATATCTAGTTATATGATATATATCTATAGTTTGTAACAAGTGAATCCGTTTAACTGCTCCGATAAGCCGCAAAAGATATGTATGTAAAGCTTCCACCTTGCTATTTACTCCACCCGTCAAGCCCGTTAAACAAAAGAAAAGTGATGTATGAATGAATTTAAGGTTATATTTAATAATACTAAGGCCGTCCGCTGCGTTAAGCGGGTGCACGGAGCGGGCGCCCGCGCGGCGTGCTTTTTCTATTATCATCCTTAGAGCAGCGCTGCGTGAGGCGGGTCTCCAAGCACGCGGCCCATAGAAAACCGCAAGCGCGCGGACGCCCGCTCCGTGCACCCGCTTAACACAGCGGACGGCTTTAACTATCCTTTGCTTCTTCAGATACCTAAAAGGCGAATATGTGCGGAGGCTGGCATCGTTCAACATTGGTGCGTTTGTGCTAAATGGTTCAAGATATCTCAGCGCGCACCCATGTATAACAGAGTGGCGAAAGTACTGACCTGGTATATTAACAGAATCAGTGAAGAACAACGGTAGGTTTGTATTTATAGACGACAAGCTTTTGTGTGTAAAAATTATTTCACTTTCCGGGCCAAAACAATGTCTAGCTGAAACTCGTCGATCATTTGCATTTGAAGGACAAATCAAGAAAAACACTTTCGCATTTATAATATAAGTACCTAATAGGTAAGGTAGGATATGGTTGTTATATTTTTCTAAATATAAAAAAAATCAATTTTAATGCACATAGAGCTTGATAAATTTACAGATCAAAATGCGCAAAAAGACGACTTATATCCATACAATCGGTGTTACAACTTAATGTAAACAATCAGCTTTTGACATATGGTTATAAAAACGAAGAAGACGCATACCTTGGAAACTCTAGACTGACAGCACCAAGAGCGTTTAAAGAATATTATCAGGCTAAGGTAATTATTTAAAGTGGGACATCCATGACGAGCTTTAAGGGAAATGGAAGGAAAAAGGCCCTTGCCTCGCTGTGGCAGTGGTGAAGCTATAGGCTTACATTTGTCGCCGCAAGACATACCTACACCATACGTACCTATATTGTAGGTGACTTCGAGAAAACTCTCTTCCCGACTTAAGGCCAACGCAGACCGGGTCGGGATGGCAAAGGATTTTGCCGTGAGTCAGCGCAAACCAGCCGCTTAGATACCGCGGCATTCCAGCGCCTTGCCACGGCATGCCACCGCGTGCCGCGGCAGGACAAAGCATGATAAATTCTCCTACACTGTCGTCAGAGACACGGCGAAAATGGTGTGCATCGCCCGCTTCTTGACCCCCGCCTCACCCCGCGGTACGTCACAACGAGCGCCGGCGTCCTCGGAATGCCGTTGCGTTACGACACGGCATCCCGCCGCGGGAGCCCGTGGCGCGTTTTCAATGCCGTGCAATGAAATCCCTTTCGATTCCACGGCATCATTTTAATTCAAGCATAGCAATTTATGTCGCATTTCTATATTGATACGTTTGAATGTCCATTGGTAAAAATTTTAATCCCTTGCCATGCCGGTCTGCATAGGCCTTTATCCTCGCTCTAGATGGCGAACATTCTTGGCAGTCGTCGCGGTCTTCAACGGTTTAGAGATTGTGGTGGTTCACAACCAATACTTATAGATATTTATCGATAGTTACTTAATTACTACTGCCTCATTGACCAAGTGGTCGAGCGGTACTGCTGAACATGAGATCACTGGGTTCAATTCCTGGTTGTTGCAAAGTGTTATTGGGTTGTTCCATCTGGAATGTCTCAGCAGCAGCCCGGAGTCTGGATTGGTGCCCGATTGATGGCCCCCTGTTACATGGAACTTAAACCTAACTGGCGAAATGTGGGTGTACTATTAGTGCACCTCTGCCTAAACCTTCGGGGAATACAGGCGTGATGTTATGTCATTATGACTCTGTTAGTGATCGGTACCTGCTTAATTGCATAATAGTTAGAATTGGTGCTGATAACGTAGACAATATAGAGAAACAGTGGCCAATTATGATTGAAAAGTCACATATTTCAGATAATATTAAATCCTGGTCGAGGCGTATTCCATGGAACATTGACGTATAACACTCGAAATGATTCTTTCACAATGAGTCAAAAAGATATTTCTAGAATTAGCAAGTAAGTGCATTTACTCTTATCTAGACTCTCTTCAATTATGTTAATGTAGTTATTTTAATATGTATTGCAACTAAATCTAATTAAATAAAATGTGTGCGGTCGGGGGACCTCCGCCAGGAACGAAGTTCCTTCTCACGTATGATTTAGATAAAACAAAAACAACATTTTCGCAGCCGCCATCTGGGGTTAACATTTTAACTTCACGATCGGCTTTAGCACCCTCAAAAACTATGAAAACAACACCCACGATTAAAAACGTAAAAAAAAATGGCAATCTTGGATTTTCATTGTGACTAAATTCACACTTTCTCTCTGTCTCTGTCTATCAATTTAGAAGACAGTCGCAAGTATGAACGCTTTTTCCCGTGACGATTTCTTTCAGTTTACTCCTACTGCAAGCCGCGATAAAGAACTTCGTTTCAAAAAATTCAACGATGGAGACAGGAAATGTGACTTTGGTTTACTCAAATCTGGTTTATAATGGGGATTATTTATATACCTACATTACCATACATTTTTGACGTTTAAACGTCTCTTTTAAGCAACTTTTATAAATAAAGGGCATGTACATGTTGCTCAAATTATTCGGGCACACTATACAAACACTGAAAGAAACTTACATGGTCATAAATAACGAACGAATGGTTACTAGGATTGGTAAAATTATGACACAGGCAACCATTGTTTGAGCTATTTGTTATAATATTAATACGATTGTGTTCTTATATTTTAGATACGGAACTGAGCCGAACTGTATCAGCTCGACACATCCGCATCTAAATCCATTCTGCTATTGCAAACACTTTCTTCCTACGAGTGGAGAACTACAGTTTTATTGATGTTTAACAACTGACTTGTGAATTAACGAATGAATAATAAAGTTTTAAAGCTATATGTTCCTGGCATTTTAACGCTGTAGGACGTAGATATGAATCAAATGTTTCTTGCTGAACACAGTACACATAAATAGATTGCAAGATGTTGAGTGAATGCGCAGTTCACTATGTTCTACCAATTAAGACATGCAAGATTACAAATAGGTACTTATTTCATAAATTACAATGTGCCAACTTTGATGTTGATGATGTTCCAACTTTCCAAGTAAGAAAGGTAATCATAATCCATAACCATCATTTACTAAACATAACCCATAAAAGATGTCAAAATTAACATAAAAATCGAATATATGATTCAATACTTTCGTACGCAAACCGCTGCCGTAGAAACGTGCTCGGAATTCACCGAAGGAAGCTAAATCTTCTGTCGAGTTGGCAGAAACCTGCTTGTCACGTGGAACGACTACCGACCGACCTTGCGTGCCTGAAGCAGGAACGTCACTCGATCGTTTACAATTATTACATTAATAAAGCTACGTAAGGTATTTTGCACGGCAGAAAATTCGTAGTCACAATAATAGCGTGCCAATCTTGTAAATTAAGGTCAGTTTTCATATCTATATCCTATGTGATCGCGTTGTTCTTCTAAACTGCGGTTTCCACCATCATTTAGGGAATTTGTTCCGGTAAGTGTATGTTAATAATACATTAATGTTAACAGTGTTAAAATTAAAATTATTCATATGCATTTGGAGTGTGGCCTAAATTGGAACTACAGTCGCCATCTTGTTTTTTAATACATTTCGCAAAACATTTACAGAAATGTTCACCAATAGCATCCGGGGTGTCATCGTCATTCGAGTCAAAGGTCAACTCGAAGGTACAGTAGGCCGCACGTCGGTTTATTGGTGATTCGCCCGAATTTATTTGTAGGCGAATCGATTTCTGGAACTGTTGATTTGCCTACAAATATTTCGGTTCCGTTTTTTTCTTTTGAGGTACGGATCCCTAAAACAGTATAAACTGGCCTCTTATTCTATTAAAACTCCGTACTACGCTAGGTCAGCCCTGACGTGCGGCCTACTATACCTACGTGTGATTCGCCCTCGTTACCTTCATCAAACAGTTCGCACGTTGAATAAAGTGCTCTCGCGTTTGCTCCCGACATTTCGCCTGATTGGTTTACAAAGAGATCAATTTCTTGAATACACCCTATGTGTAATATAGGTAGACATACAGGGGCCTAAGTCTACTAATTTATAAACGTTACAATGGTCTCTAAATGGTAAGTTTTTTACAGTTTTTATATGGCAAATCTGTCAAAAACTCACCATTGAGAGACCATTGTAACGTTTATAAATTAGTAGACTTAGGCCCCTGTTGTTGTGTTTGTATAATACGCACAAAATGATCATCCGTCAAGTCGCTATCTTACCGACGTAAATCTTCATTCAGTAGCAGAATTTATTAGCTACTACAGCCGTTGGTTCTGATAGGATTGTTACTAAGAGAGATAACCGGATTTTTTCAGCTATTAGATAATAAAACTAACAATTTAAGTTCAAGTTTGAGTTGAGGTCAATCAGTAGGTAAAAAATGTTTCGTCATATTTTAATTAGGTTTTATTACTTCTTACCACGGTAACGACGAAGTTAGGTATTTGTAACTCTGTAACTACATTACAATTACATCTTGTTATTGACCAGGCTCGAGAGCAGCGGTGGCCGTACGTGGTGAATTGCGGCCCACTCTGTCCCTTAGAGGGTCAGTGTCGCAGCAGTGGGGACATAATAATAGGTTGATTATGCTTGAACAGGAAAACGTAATCAATATTTAACTGTTAACCAAAGGACAAAGTGACAAAGAGCGACAGGAGATTGAAATGGTCAAGGTATTCAAATTGAAAATCCATTTAGATAATTATTTCGAGCCCGAAGGGACTGCCACGTCCCCAAAATCCATCACACAGAAACAAATAAATAGGGTTTATTCAGCTTAAACTACGTCTTATTGGTGCAGAATAAACAATTTTTCTGTCTTTTTTTCTTTTAAACTTCAACAGAATCGCAAAGAGTTCATATTATAATAATATAATATGAATTCATATCGCACTCGTACTGTGAATGAATACTCATTCACTTTAAAGTTTAAATTAATTGAAATGAATATTCTTCATCTTCATTTCAATTCATTTGAACTTTCTTTGAAGCAATAGTTTGTTGGCAACTGTCCAGTCCAGAGTATTTTTGATGACGCTCTCTCAAAAATTGTATAAAGGCTCGTGCATACTGGCGCGACATGTCGCACGATGCAACGCCCGTAATGTTCTACCGCGAAGTTTTCTTAGAAATTGTATTATTAAAGTCGCGTCGCTGCTGTTTGCAGGAGCCTTAACATGCGGAAGAATCAAGTAATTCAAATTATACGAGCACCTACTGGAATCACTAATCGACCATCGAAAATATTTACGAAATTTAATTGAAAAAAGTTGATTAGACATTTTTAAGTAAATGAAGCGCCACGTATACCTAAGTTGACACATGTCAACTTTTTTATTTGCAATGTGAGCGGCACGGATTGCGTTAAAGAAGAAAATTCAAAACATGGTTCTTATGCTGCCAAAGTGATGTCAGATATTTTTGATCACAACGAGTTATCCATTGAATCTTCTGAATTTATATAAGTAGGCAAGTTATTATTGAGGTTTATGATGCGGTTTAGATGTGCTGATCGCGTTTAGTTTAATTGGTGAAATTCGCACTAAGAGGTGACGCATCTTTCGGACGCTTCAGCAACCTTTATTTTGGCATTTCGTTGTTGTGTTTTCATATTCCAATGATATTTGGACGGTATGTTCATTTCAACGTATGTTACACCTGAGTTTCACATGTGTACCTACCATTAACTAACCAGCTTGTTGAAGAGACCGTTCAACAACACCAACCATTTTTTACCTAAATACCCGGGGGTGTTCGCAAGAAAGTTAAATTCTGTCGGAAAATCAAATGAATTTGAACAAAAAACGAAACTACACATCGTTTCAAACTTTCTGTTCTTTGTTAGTGATCGATGGCAGGTGGGTACACATAAGTAAACAATAGTGTCGTACAGAATGTAAGCCTTCTATTAATGCCCTTTAGCTTTGGGTCGAAACTCAAACTTTAATAACTAAGTAGGTACTTAGACCTACGTGTTTCGGCTCGGGTGTTTAGATGTAAGCTCCTCATCGAACACCCTCAAAATAAATGAGGAAGTAAATATAGATATGAGGAAGTAATAGATACCTACAGTCCGTCGATCACCCTTATCAACTCTTGGACGTTACCCAAGCATTCCCAAAGTCAAGTAATTATGCGTAGGTATAAAGGCTTAAAACATATGTCCGTCACCTGGTCGTAAACCGTTAACGCTAGCATGATTTAATGAATTTACGGCCTCAGGCCTTGTCCTACTAGTACCTATCCGCGCACAAATGCGCAGACACGGGGTAAAATGAAGCAAATAGGTAATGTACAGAGGCGTAACGTAGAATAATATAGACGTGGGCGAAGTCGCATCAGCGAGGCCCCTTTTCTTTCGTTCCAAAGATCTACCCAATAGATCTATGCTACCAAAAATGCTTTGTCACGACATAGCTACTCATTATAGTGAAAGAATGTAAATGCGTGGTGGGAGAATATTGAAAAGCATATAGATTTGTAAAAAAAAATGTATTTTGTAACTTGCGTGATTTAAAAAAAAAAAAAAATTAGTCATCTGTGGTAAAGTCTGGGGGCATCGCACTTAAAGGGGCCTCGCGAGGCCCGCTTCGCCCACGCCTAGCTACGCCACTGGTAATGTACAAAGGACGTATCTATGAATATAGCTTTGTTCTATCTCATAACGATAAACCCAAACCCATAACGTTCTGTGCGGACGTGACGCTGCTTTAATACTAGGATTTAACCGCTTACAGGCGCCGTCGAAGCTTCCAATTCCATAACCGTCGTCAAAATAAACGTTTACGGACGCAGGTGTGTTTCTGTTACTGTCGGCGGAGCAAATTGCCGCAAAAATCTCAAACGAAGCGTGGAATTACACAGGTTTTTTGTTGAAGAAAAACAAAAATTTGAAGCAGTTTATATGTGCAACTTTGAGCGCAATTAGCACTGACAGTTTTATTCAGAGAGGTAAATGGTCCATGAAATCGCGTATTAAAAAATAATGAGTAATATTATTGTCAATTGTAAATCACTGTAGGTGAATACTTGTTTTACCACAAAAGCATATAAAAGCATAAACTATATACAAACAACATAGGTACGTGGAGGCTTGATGGCTTTGTGAACGAAAACAATTTTTGAACGAAATGTTTTTTAAATTGATTGCAAAAAATAACAAAGGCTTTCAACTTTAGGTACAGCGCATATTACGCGAGGATTGAATGAAAATGTTTAAATTCTATCATCAAAACATCGATATCACTCGCAACACCCAACAGGTTATTTTATGTTATCAAATATTCATTGAAAACTATGGAACTTTCCCGTTTTAATCAAAATATATTCTTTCATGAGCATTTGCATTTCTAATTAAGTACAAACGGAACTTTCCTTGCTCTGAACGTTCCAAGTTATACACATTCCTAGAACACCGCTAGCTCAAATTACCGCTAGCTCAGGATTTCCAGGAATTCCAGTTATAATAGGTACTTCTTGTTTTTTATTTTACACAGCGCAATATAATAAAGGTAGTACCTACCTATACACAAATGGCTTATATACTTATATTATTCTCATACAAGTCTGCTACATTTGCACAAAAATACATACGATACGTTGGGATTCCTTTACACCACGGTATTGAGCACGGTTACAGCAATGTTTTCAATTGTTTATTTGGTTTTATCCCTATGAAGTAAAAAAACAACTTTTCATAGTGACAGAATGTTAGCAGTCCAAAATCTGATACCGAATTATCCTTTACGAAACCTACTACGATCTATCAACATCACTATCTAATAAAGAAAACAAAAATAACTCTATCGTAAAAAAATCTCATAAAAACTGTATGAAACGTGAGACTTTTCCGTCCGTGCGTCTCATATTGTACTCAAGTCGAACAGGAAGTCAATGTTAGCAAACACTAACTCACCTCGGAAGTGGGTCAGCTAGAGATAGGAACGTAGTTCGTACCTCTGTAGGTAGCCATGGAGCACAATATATCTTCATACCGGTGAGGAGCGTGCAGGTCCAGGCTGAACAGTCTAGGAGTGTTGCGTCTACGACTAAATATAGGAGTGGCTTTTGTTTATTTTTAACTGGGTTTTGCACCTAAGTATCTCAATTTTTACGTAAGAAGCTTGACGTACCTAGTGCTTTCAAGCATTATGATGGTGGGTACACGTTGAAACCAATTCACCTACTTAGTTGTGTTACATATCTTATAATTCTGTTCGTTTCAACGTATGTTACGTTTCACATAATATCACCATTGTCTACTTGTTTTAAGCTACTGGAAGTTTCGATACTATTAAATGAATCATTATAATTATGCTAAACCGATCTATTGTCTCTATCATGTGATCAAGCACACAGATAGTGGCGGAAAGGCAGGGCTCATAATTCAGTCATAAATTATTATCAATTACATAGGCCGGGTTGAATGTAAAATTAATGAGGCTCACATATTTTTCAATATCATACAAGAAGGATAGACATTAGTAATTATTGAATGTTAAAGTACCTAATGAGATATAATATCATATTTCGCTTAAAGAACCTATTACCCCCGGTGGACCCCATAGGAGGACATACAGTGACCTTATTGGTGATTCGATGTTCTTCAAAAAGGACTGGTGAGTAGTACTCGCAACCGGCGAGCGTGTATGACCAGATGTACGAACGTAAACCAAAAAGAGTATGTAATGTTCGTAGCAGTTGGCGTTCTGTAGTTTCTGCCTACCCCCATGGGAAGAAGGCGTGAGTTTATGTATGTATGTATATTTTTTTGCTCTTGAATATCCATACAAAGGTGTATTTACTGTATCAGTAAGAGGATATGAGAACATATGCACAATTTCCTTGCACTTTCACCTGGCTATTAACGTTCCTCACAACGGCAATTAAATGGAATAACCCATACTGGAAACACCCATTCGACAATACGTTAATCAAACTAACTAATTTTTACACCACTCACAATATCCCAGATGTGTAGGTACTTACTACGTATGGTAAAGTTCATAACTTTCTACCTGATAAATACAGTCCATGTTTCTAGAATATTATTTTTCACAGCGATGCACCGTCGATTCCTCCAGTTGCTTTCCCTACGGACTTAGTTAACGGATAATAAAAAATGCTTCTGAAATCATTTTATTGGAAAACTGCAAACTTCGCAAGATTAAATTCTTTTAGGATGCTTAAAGAGAAAAAGGCCAAACCATTTTGCCGGTTTATTATTTATGCTTCTTATTAGGTACTGCAACTAACTTTATAAACGACTTTAAAAAATTGGAACAGAACGTTCTTTTTTTTTCAGAACCGGATGCGTTTGTGGACAGGTGCATCATTTAGTTTAAATCTCTTAAGTAGCCCAATTTGATTAAAGAAATAGTTTCTATTAGTCGTCTTCCTGTGAAGAGAATACAACAAGAAGACCTAGCAGTCTATTCTGTTAAAATCTCACCGTGAAAGCATCGGGTGGACTGATAGCTCACTTCACCTAAGTTTTCACGGTGAGATGGTTACAGAATAGCACTGCTATTCTTTTTCCATAAATTTCTCGAGTGACGATGAAAAGAAACTAGAGCAGTAACAGTAAAAGTAAAATTACCTCACATGAAACCTTCATGAAACGGAATACCCTCGTTACAGTTAAAGAACTACGTAATTTGAGCAATGAATGAAGGTATAATATGTGGGTAAAGTTATATAACTTCACTCAGCTTCCACATTAACAGAAATGGTGATCCGAACGGAAATTGAGTCGATTCGATTTCCGTTGATAAAATCTGTAAAGGTTTTTGTGTAAAAATTTACAGAAGTACCTACACGTGAGATATTGTTGTTATACAAACGAGTCTGTAAGTAAGTACTCGTAGCCTGTAAAATACTACTAAATGAAGGGCCCTTCAGTATTTCAGACTATCTTAAACCTACAGGGGCCTAAGTCTACTAATTTATAAACGTTACAATGGTCTCTCAATGGTAAGTTTTTGACAGTTTTTGTATGGCACAGCTGTCAAAAAGTCACCATTGAGAGACCATTGTAACGTTTATAAATTAGTAGACTAAGGCCCCAGGATATGGCCGAAGTGCTCGTCCATATTATCGAGTTCTCGGTAAAGAAGTTCCATTGAACAGGGGATTATAGCATTGTAATTGAAGTGTACTTGCCTAGTCGACTGACAAGTGCGAGGATACTTCCTCGCACTTGTCAGTCGACTCTCGACATCTCTAAATCATAAATATAGAAACAGTGGTTATGCACGGAGTTTATGAACCGCTACATACTTATTGTTTGACAAGCCGTGTGCCCAGTGGAATTTCCCATTGGCATAAATGACGAGCTCCCATACAAACTTTCATAACCTATATGTATAAACCCTTTTAGGGGTGAATTCCCAAAAATCCTTCGGTAGTGCTCACTTTCAATATAAACTCTTTTGCAAAAAAAACGGGCACTTTAGATTTTTTTCTCTACTTCAATGAAGAAGAACAAGAAATAGGTTTTGTTAATTTGACGATGTATTGGCATGTTTTTTGAAGCATCCTGGCATGATTCTTTAGGTTCCAAATTTAAAAGTTTAAATTATTAAAAGAAAAATAATGATTATTGTGGATTATTCTAAAATTGCTTTACTAATGGCGCGAATTGCTGAAACGATTTTTAACTGATTACGATATTTTAAAACTTTTTGGATATTTTCTGCAAATTAAACAATTTAATCTTTCTTTTTACATTAAATACCACTTTTTGATATGAGTGATAATGCGATAAGGGCCGGTAAAATTATAGCCCTACTTGAAGAAGGTTGTTCGCAAACTTACGTGTCTCAGCAGCTAAATGTGAGTCGTTCAACTGTCCAGAGGACTTGGCAACGGTATCAAGAGACTGGTTCGGTCAAAAGAAGACCCGGTTCGGGAAGAAAACGATGCACAGAACCAAGAGATGACCGCTTTTTGGTGAGTCAGGCGTTGCGTAATCGTAAAGCGTCAAGTGTGGACCTGAAGAAGAGCCTTGAAGAAGTAAGAGGAGTAGAAGTTAGCTTGTGGACGGTCAGGAGGAGGCTTTTGGCTGCCAATATCAAGAGTTACCGCCCAGCTCGGGGCCCTAAATTACTCCGTGAGCACCGTGTTGCTCGACTTCAGTTTGCTCGGAACTGTGCTTCATGGACTCTGGAGGACTGGAATAAAGTATTGTTTTCTGATGAAGCTAGAATCTCTTTGTGTGGAGAGGACCGACGCCGGCGAGTGCTGCGAAGACCACGGGAACGCTATGCGGAAGTGTGTTTCGAAGAAATCACTCCTTATGGCGGAGGCTCCGTTATGTTTTGGGCAGCAATTAATTCGACGGAGCGTACGGAGTTAGTTTTCATAGAAAATGGGACATTAAATGCACACCGGTACATAATGGAAGTCCTAATTCCATATGCACAACCCACATTGACTGCACTTGGGGAAGATTCCATTTTTATGGACGATAATGCTCGCCCGCACCGTTCTGGCGACGTGGAAGCGTACATGCAAGAAGTTGGGATCCGTCGTTTAGATTGGCCAGCTCGAAGTCCTGACCTCAATCCAATTGAGCATGTGTGGGATGTTCTAAAGAGACGGGTAAGATCAGTGCAACCTGCTCCACAAAACATCAGGGAGCTAAATAGAGTCATTGCAGAAGAGTGGTAACGTATTCCTCAAAACGTTATTAAAAACATCGTGGAAAGCATGCCCAGAAGGATTCAAGCTGTGATTTTGGCAAGAGGAGGTCACATTCGTTATTAGGTTTTTACATTTGTAACATTATTTAATTAAAAAAAGTTAAAAAAAACTTGTCTTTATTGCCGACCACTTCTTATTGTTTGGGCGTGTACATCGATTTTAAAGAATCCATCGTTTTTTTTTCTTTTAATTGCTCGAATTCACTTCACGCGCATTAATTTACACGATTATATAAGTATACAGACTACGTCAAAAAAAAAAACATTTAATTAACTAAAATCGACCTTAGAACGTAAATTTCCTTAGGTGCCCGTTTTTTTTGCAAAAGAGTGTATATATAATGAACACTTCTGGACCAATACTATTAATATATACATATTTCAAAAGATTTAAAGTCTTGAATAGGTAGATATATAAATATAAACCAACTGTTTTCCATTTAAAGGCTGTCGAACTTTCTGACGTAATCAACAATATACTGCCGTCCTTTAATTAGAAAGCCGTTAAGCCCTAAAAGTTGTTTTCGAGAAAATGGCAAAAAACGCGGGAATCGTTGTTTCTCAAAAACTATGCTACTTACGTTAATGATTTTTGGACACATCAATTGATATTTCTTGCTGTTTATCCTAAAGAATCGTTTCCGTCCAGAACCTCTAAGTAATTACTTTTAAAATTCATTTTTCTCTTTTTGTTAAGCATGTAACTTAGATATTGTATCATATTACTGTACTAAAAGGCCGTTAACTATACCTTAGCGGCTTTTTAGTGAAGTAATTTATTAAAAATTTCAATCTTCATAATGTTTGTTATATTTTTTCAGAAATACTTAACAAAAAAGTTGTTAAGTGACATAACTGCTTTATAGTCATGACATTCGCTTTGATTTACAATTTAATAACTGTCCTAATGAGCGGTTACGGGGCTTTAAATGCTTTTAAGCTAATTGTTGCCGATGTTTTATGGAACTTTTGTAAAACCTTAAACACTTTTCTTAACTAAAAGGTGGCTAAAAATATTTCGCTTGTGGTTAACTTCTTTATAGTTTAGCATTCATGAGGGAATATGTGAGAAATTAAAGAAATGTTCATATAAAAATCAAAAGTATATTTCAAAATTTTAAACTTAGGTGTAATGAAAGGTTATCCCTAAATATAATTTATGCGATAATGAACGATGTTTATGAGATAAGTTGTTTGTTCATCAGGATTTACTTAATTGAAATTTGACATACGGGTAGATCATGAACTGGAATAAGACATAATACATGATAAATTATAAGAGTGTGGCGCAAGTAAGTGAATTTGTATATTTGGGGAGTCTGTTTACGAGGGATTTAAAGATTGATGAAGATGTGGAAAGGAGAGTAAATGAGGGAAATAAAGTGAATGGTGCTACACATGCGATTGTGACCAACCAGCTGATGTCCAAAAAGGCTCGGATGGCTGGTCACAATGGTGTGCTGCTGCCTGCTGCCCACGCTTATGTATGGAAGTGAATGCTGGGTGCGGCAAAATAGCATGAAAGTAGAATTAATGCTGTGGAAATGCGTTCCTTGCGAAGCATGTATGGTGTGACTATGAATGATAGGCTGAGGAATGATGTGATAAGACAACGGTGCGATTTAAAAGAAGATTATGTAGTGACAAAAATTGAAAAGAGTAAGCTTAGATGGTTTGGCCATGTTGAGAGGATGAATGAACGGCGACTAACAAAATGTATTTACAAGGCAAGTGTGAGTGGAAACGCCGGGACCCCGACGCCCTAGGAGGACATATAGTGACCTTATTGGGGATGTACTTCAAAAAGGTCAGGTGCGTAGTCGCAACCGGCGTGCGTGTATGACCAGATGTAGGTATGAACGTTAACGAGGCAAAAGGAGTTTGTAAGGATCGTAGCAGGTGGCGTTCTGTAGCTTCTGCCTACCCCCATGGGAAAAAGGCGTGACTTTATGTATGTATGTTGAGCCCTAACTCAATCTTTCCACCCGGAGTGCCGACTGCCACGGCTGTGTACAACGTCACTCCGTGTTCCCGCCAAGATTTCGATATGTCGGGGCACGACTTGACAAACTAAGTTTCCAATAAATAATAATTATTGTAGTGAACATTATTGTGAGTTTAAATAATACAAAACAAAAACACTATTAGCCGTTAGTTCGCTAAGTTCTTTTTCGTTTTGTTTGTTCGAAACTGAAGATATTAATTAAATAATATGTTTACCTATTCGCGGGAAATTTCGTTACGATTCAATAAATTCCTTCTGCTAGGGGTTATATAGATAGGTATATAAATACATAACCTTACGCCTACAATCCCCGAAGGGTTACAAGCAGAAGTCTTCCGTTAGTCTGCGTTTACTGGAGTCTGTTTCTGGGGCACAATTTTTGTACCAGGTTCGATGCCTCTTACAAGTTCGCTTACCTGGCGAAGGAGAGGAAAGTATTCATAATCTACAGATATTTAGATAGATGATACAACATGTAAGGTACAATATAATACATGTATAAATGTGTATGAATATACATTATATCCCTAGCAGGAGTAATTTCTTGAATCGTGACGAAATTTCCCGCGAGTAGGTAAACATAATTATTATTTAATTACTTAATATCCTAAGAATTTATCGAACAAACGGCTGTAGGTCTTTGTTTTGTATTATTTAAACTCATAATAATGTTTACTACAATAATTATTTTTTATTGTATACTTACCTTGTCAAGTCGTGCCCAGACATATCGAAATCTTGGCGGGAACACGGAATTACGTTGTACACGGCCGTGGCAGTCAGCACTCCGGGTGGAAAGATTGAGTTAGAGGGGATGGCGGACGGCGTGGATGGGGCGGCCGCACCCCGCTAACTCACGGAGTGGACCCAGCGCGAGAGTCGGCAAACTGTCTTTTAGCTAAGTAATGAGGCTTAGCTGCTTTTTAACTAAGCATGATTTAATTTTTTTTCACCGTTTTCGATAAACAGGCAAGAATTATTTTCAAACAAAGTATTGTAAAAAAATTACAGAATTAAATGCTTAACTAGAACAGCGTTAAGGGCGGGTAACTGGAAACAAGTTAAGTTTTTCACTGAAACTGTTCTTTAAATGCTTAACTAAAATGTAGTTATAGTCCTTTTGCGTCTCTATAGTCAAGAATAATCAGATAACGTACTTATAGTTAGGTAGAAGACCAGAAAATAATCATCAAATCCTGTAGTTAAGGTATTTTAACGTACATTAAGCGAAGAAGTGTGGGTTAGACGCTTTCAAGTGATGGAACCTTCATAAATTATGTTACTTAACGGCCAACAAAATTTTCATATCTCTGGAAGTATTCATATTGTAAAAATCTTTCTTAGACAAAAAGATAGAGAATTTTGAACTCTATAACTTCCCATTAAAAAGTAGAAATTGACCATTTGAGGGTTAACGGCTTTCTAGTTAAAGGACGGCAGTATACCTATCTACCCTTATCACCCCTATAGCCACATATCAAATGACTCCATTAAGTTTAACGTTTTCACACTATATTAGTGGTACATTTATATTTTATGCTTAACCAAGCCCATTTTTCGTGAACACCTCAGTGGATTATATCGTTCGGGGAACATACTAAATTCCCGTGTTACTAAATTCCCCATTTCAAGCAACTGTCAAAAACAGTTGTGGTATGAATATACGAACAATTTAAGTTGGTAGTGAATTTGCTTATCAATTAAATTCATTGACTTTACTCAAAACAAGGCCCGAAAATATTTTCAACTAAATCAATAGAACAAAGAGTGATAGAATTGATTGGATTGAAGACATATGCGTCAATATATTTGCTGCTAATGGAAACAGCAGACAGAGACGTCTCGGTGCCATCATAGAGACAGTGATAAATTGCAGGCGTATATTCGGCAAGTGAATCTGGGCACGCAATCCGTCTTCGTCTTTTGCTACTTGATATAAACAGAGATGGGGCCTTGAATATAGGTTTTTATATACCTATGCGGTCGTGGGAGGCACGCCGGCGCCAGATATATCAAGATCGTCTATCTATGTATATTTACTTCTACGTAA
This sequence comes from Eupsilia transversa, assembly GCA_914767815.1. NCBI lineage: Eukaryota > Metazoa > Arthropoda > Insecta > Lepidoptera > Noctuidae > Eupsilia > Eupsilia transversa. Next base: position 10,823,923 of record OU611880.1, read on the forward strand.
TCCCTCTGTTGTAGATTTATGACAAATACATCAAACATTTAGCTAGCTTTCTTATCAAAGGTCTATCGGAAATCCTTTAAATAAAACTCTTTTTAAATAATGTTTTGTTGCTTTATTTTAACCAACGGTGACTCCTGGGAGGTCTCTGTCCGTCTGCTCCAAAAATTGCCTTTGTCCCTCGCGTTTTGATCCTATTTCATGATTCAATCCAATGTTAGATTTCCTTGTGATTCTTCTGACAAAGATCATGAAGTTCAAGGAGTATGAAAATAATGACACCTGCCTTCAAATAACAACTACTTTCAGCACAATTAAAACACTTTGAATTCTGGATTCTCTGTTTACTGTCTTATGCTAATAACAACACATCGTTTTTGTCAAAGGACGATAAAATATCAACACTTCCTTTTACGTAATTTCTAAATATTGTTTATGTACAATTTATAATACATAGGTAAGTATAGGTACTTACTGTACTTTTCGTATGCCGTAATTACAGACACAATTAAAAATCCATTGTGTCTCGTGTGGATCCACGTTCACATGATACGAAAGGTTAAAACACCAAGATCATCTATATGTGCCATTTTGTACTAACTGTGGGTACCAGAAACAAGATTAAATAATAACATTCAAATCACACAGAAACGTTAACTTATAGGTATTGCTTTATAATTGAAGACAATTTGGTGAAAAACAATGTTTTTACATCCTTAGCAAACAAATAATCAACGTGATTAAAATATGGATACGGCACTTTATAAAAATCCACCACATTTTGCAGTCTCTTACGCAAAGCCTCTGTATCATCGTAAGTCACTAGCCAGTCGTTATCACTATAAAACATTGCAATTGGCGTAGTTATTTTCTCCACTGGATACTCTGGGGGTACCTTAGAACCATACTTTTCAAGATTTTTTGTTTCTCCATGATCAAACCTTCGAAATTTACCCGATATCACAGCCTGCGAATAATGTTCAAATTGTTTGGTAGCCGCACCAGACGGCTGGTGAGAGAAAATAACAGGCAACTGTGTTATATTCAGCTGAGCAGCATCAAACCCACAAACCATGAACATAATATTACCACAAATTATTTCTGCGAGCTCTTCTTTACCGCATATGGTTGGGCCAAAATGTTTCACTAAATCATTACTTGGTAAGAATTCGTAGATACCCATTTCTTTTAAAAGTGCAAACAACAATTCTGGATGGAAAAGCTTTACGATCTTCAGAAAATTGATAAAAGGACTTTTGATATTAGGTATTGCAGCGGGAGCTGTCAGCGCTACCATCAGAGATATTTTATTGTTGTACTCCGGTAGTTCAGAACACATGACAAAGAAAGCTGTACTGCCCTGGGAGTGGCCCACGTAAATTAACTGTGTGTGATTCCTCGTATGTAACACATAGTCTATCATTGCCGGCAGGTCGTATCGCCCGATCTCATCCCAGCTGAAGTCCCAAAATTCGAACGTAGAGGGCATTAAGGTCTCATGTGCCCTCGAATGTTTGGTGCCCCGAGCATTTCCCATCCACACGTCATATCCTTCGTTAGCGAGTAAATAGGCGATTCCACTCTCCGTACCCGCAGTCACAAAGTCGTCGGCGGAGGCTAGCAACCCATGCATTAAAAATACGACAGGCCCGTCACTAGGAATTCTCACCAAGCTTACAATATACCCATCTTCGGTTTTAACTTTGTGTTCCTCCACTGGGTGTCCATATTTGTATATTAACTGAGAAACATTTAAATATATGTCTTCATTATTAAGACCTGCTTTATACTGTTGTAAATCACCTCTGATCCTCGTACTGGCGAACTGGTTAGAATCCTCAGTGAATTTGAGATAATTGTTAAATTCTATGTCCAATAATTCACGATCCGGCATTTCATAGCTAAGTGACCAGCATTTAAAGAAAATAACACTTATTGTAGCACATATAACAATTTTTATCATCTTGGTAACACGCACTACTTCAATTCCGTGACAAAATGGAATACTAGCGTTAAAAAATCTGGACGCTATTTATATAGTTCTATATCAACGAAATATCATAACAGGACCATACCAAAATTATAGCTCGGTGGGTGTAGTCTGTGGTTAGACTACAAGTAAATCATTTGTGATCGTGTAATCAAAATGCTAATTCGGAATATAATGAACCAGATCAGGACATTTATGGAGACAAATGATAACTGTATAATTGTATTTAATAATCTACGACGGGTGATTCCAGACGATACCGATTAAATCTACCATAAATATACATTTTTGTTTAAAACCTACAGTTTCTATTGTCAGTTATATTTTAATAAGTCTCTGTTAACTGTAAACGAGAATTAACGGTTAACCTGTGCGGTTAACTATATTTTATTTTATTTTTCGAGTTCTTTACTCGAATTTAAAAATATAATCTGCCTTTTAACAGTGACAGCCAGTAACATAGTAGGTACATTTAATTACATTTAATTTTCTACAATCTTTGTTCCATAATATTGTAGCAATGTGTAGCCACAAAACATACCTACAACACATTGGATACTTAATTGTAGCTACAATCGATACAGCATTATGGAACAAAGGTTGTAGACGATTAAATAAAATCTTGTCGATGCATAAATCTTGTTACGGCTCACTGTACTTAATCTAGTACCTAGTATCCTAGTTGCTGCTTAAACGGCTACCGTTTACGCAGCAGCAAGGATACTAGACTACTCACTGAACAATAAAAAGCAAATGTCGAAGTGTTGTTACGACTTGCCGCCGGCTTTTGGTTTATAGGCGGTCCCCATAAATAGCCGGCTTTTATCTCCCATACAACATAAAGCTGCTTCTTGCCTTCCACAATACTCTCGTAAATGTAAATAAAACTTACGTATATTCTAGACTAGTGACTCGCTCCTGCTTCGCACGGTTTAAATTTACGACTCGATAATATGTAAGTTCAATGTTAATATATTATATAACTAGCTGCTGCCCGCGGCTTCGCCCGCGTGAGTGTCGGAAATTACCCCATACATATCCCATGGGTTTTAAGTATAAATATCGAGTTAATCGGACAGCGCTTTAAAATTCTTCCATACAAACTTTGACACCCCCCAACCGTAGGATAGGATCCTTTTCCGGGATAAAAAGTACCCAGTGTGGTGCCCAGGATATTAAAGAATAATTATACCAAGTTTCATCGTAATCGAACCGGTAGTTTTTGCGTGATACCTGAACAAACAGACAGACAGACAGACAAAAAAAAATTTTAATCAAATTTTTGGATTCGGTGTCGGTCTAGTAACACCCCTGCCATTTATTTTTTTCGATATTTTCAATGTACAGAATTTTCACTTCTACAGATTTATTATAAGTATAGAAGATTTGAACAAAATATAAAACCCTTTCTTAAAAGGTGACTCTACATATAACAGTAGACAGCAGTATCAATTTGTAATACCACGCTTTACCGCGAGGGATACGTTCCTACACAAACCTTTTGGAATAAATTCTATAAATGATGTTGAAAACCATATCAAAATCCGATGCGTTACATAGTTCGGAAGAACAACGCGGTCACACAGACAGACACGAAAAGTGACGTTATTTATAAAATACTTATATATAACATCACGCCTCTAATCCCCGCAGGGTTAGGCAAAGGTGTACCTATTAATTTAATACGAAGTGAGACGGTTTTCGAGTTACATCGCACCTGTACTCCCGAAAGGCCACCTTTTCTTTTTGAACTATATTTCGCTGTCGGACGGTAAGATTTAATTTTCATTTACTAGGCGTAATAAAATTTCAATTTGCTAGGTAGAAAGTAGGTGTAGAGATTTCCTGACTCAGGACAGGAGCTGCTCTTTAGAGAAGTACTAATCGTCGGCCAATTCTGCCGGGTAATTGCGTAATAATCATAAAATGGTAATAGATCGCAATGCCTTTCATTTGGACAGTTCAGCCACGTTCATTGCGTTATTCACGTTGTTGAGCAGACGAATTTTTCAAACCTAAGAAGCAATGGATGTCAAAAGGAAAGGCATTGCGATCGATTGCAATTTTAGAGTGAGATTACGCTGACGGACTCCAACAAAACAGGTGAAATGTGGGAGAAATATCGGTACACCTCTGCCTTGCCATTCGTTGAAAACAGGCGTGATGTTATGTTAGTAGGTATTTGTTTAAAGAAAATACGCAAAGACGTGTCTATGTACGTACATGTACATTATGTACAACTAAGACGCTTTACTGGCGTTCAATAAATACTAAATTGACGTAAAAGTCGGTAAAAGTCTAGTCCAGTACGTGTCTAAGCTTTGCCTTTTTCTTTGTTTTCAAACTCCATTAGCAAAGAAGTTCGAGCACTGTTAAACGATTTAGCAACGAACCATTTATCACTTGAAAACTTAATATGATACAGTTTGACAACACTCGTCTTCTTTCGAAGACTTCACGCCAAGTTTGCGAAACTGGTTTGAAGCTATTTATCGATACTCGAAGCTACGGGTTCAATATTCTACTTGCTTACTTTGAAGAATTTTCCAATCGTTTTCCTTTTTCTCTCGGTGTAGGTAGTTTTGCATTGGCATCTGGTTGGTTCTAGATATCGCTGGAAGATATTTATATATTGATAGAACTCTGTCGTTATATTCGTAACTTGGCATAGATTTGTGGGATGACTATCACTATGTTGAATTGATACCATGCTGTGGCCGACCAGAAAGCGTGTTCATTCATCATGACCATGTATGGATACTAAATCTACTTCAGTCTTTATGGATGCCCGAGGTGATTATTTATTTCAATGTTTCGAGACATTCGATAGAGCCGGTAATATGTTAATGTTTGGTGCTGTTGTGAAACCTGTTATAATAATTAAATAGTTTGGTTATTGATATATTCTCAAGATATAATAAACTATAGCTTTAATAGAAACTTCGAGTCGTTTAAGGTAGAACACCCTCGTCGTAAGTAATGGGGTTTAAGTGTCTATATGTAAACAAGTTGCCCCAAAAACTGAGCGAGAAGCACAATTAATATCACCCATAAATATGAATAGTCTAAAAACGTAGTAAATATTATGTGCGAAACGAGTATTTTCAATTATACAATCGTTCAAATTTACATTACGTTTACTCCGCGTTTAATCTGCGGAGTAATTGCGTTACACACTTACAGTAGCAATGGCTTTCATATTAACAGTTCAATTCAACAACATTCATTGCGTTAGTTACTTTGCTGAGCAGACAAATTTTTCGAGCATATGAAGCAATGGATGAGCAGTAGGTATCCTTCAAAATCATTCAGTAGTGATAGAAAGTGTGTTACGCAATTTGGGTTCTGAGTGTACCACAGTTCGGAGAATCAAATGAGTAATTCTTATTAGCGACGACCATTAATCTTCTTCTCTATGTGACCTGGGAGTATAAAGTGTCATAAAGTGAGCACTCAGCTTAATTGAGCGGTGTCAAGTGGCGTGTTAGATATAAAGTTACACGGATTGCTACTTACTTACCTCTTACATATAAGAATCTTCTGTGGAGTACTGAAGTGTTATTTAAAAAGATGTAGGTATAATCACAAGGCAGTCATTAAAAGGAATCAAGCTGACTAATGACCGTTGTTTTGACAACACGCCAATCGAATACGTTAAAGAGTCTTTAAGTTATCTGACAAATGACATGGATTTTTTTCTCGCCCCATGAGATAAAAATTCAGAAATTACTGTAAAGGCTCCTGCAAACAGGCGCGACACGACTTTAATAATAGAACTTCTAAAAAAACTTCACGCTAGAACAATTAGTCGCGCCAGTATGCACGAGATTAAACGATAACATTTAAACTTGTAAAGTAACAAATAATATGAATACCATCTTTTAAATGTCCCGTTGAAGGTTAGAGGCACGCTTGCGCCAATAAAAGATGGCTTCCTTCCTTCAACGGAAAATAACTAGTTTCACCCAAAATCAACAGTTTGTAGTTTCCAGGTATAATTAATGGCTTTTCACACAATAGCCCACGATTGGCAGCTGTTCGCTCACAAGGAAATAGGGATCCATCAACTGACACAGTAATCTATCACGGGACGTTGAAGTATGTCCAACATCGGATGAGTTTACGAGTTTTTAGTCATTTTTCTCTTCAAAGAAAATCAAAACGGATATTTGTGTTTTTTCTTTAACAGAGAAAAAGAAAAAGTGTGTAATGGTACATAATACAAATAATTTATTTATAGAAGTTAATTAACGTCTACTTAGCCATACTAATTTTGTCGTGTAAAGGTCTAAACCCCGTCATTAATATATCCTTCAAAATGTTTGTTACTTACTCAATCACTCATAAACTGACTGAACTGACTAAACGGATTTGTATGCAATTTGGAACACAAGTGACCCTGACCGTACCTATACGTATTAATTGTAAACAGTATCTAGTCATGTCCTAAAATATTGACGCACTTGTTCAGAGTTATCTTGTCATTGATATAACAATTACAAGATAAGCATTTACAATGTTTTGAGTACCTCGATCCCCACTCCATTAGTGCAGCAGAGTCGGACGTTAATATAAACCCATGACATAATTTTGTTATTTTAGCACATGTGCACACGTAAACAGAGAATACTTCATAATCCCTTGACATAATAATTTCAATGTAATGCAGTTTCCGGAACAGCTATCTAATTGCGCAACGCATTTTAAGTCATCCATTCCGATTAGTTGCTTTCGTTTCGATAGGTATTTACTTAATTTTACGACTTTCGAATTGCGTAACTTCAAAATCAGTGAAGCCGATACCAATCGCTTAAGAGTGAACGATAAGCGTATAAGTAGGCTAATATTGGAATTGTGTAACTATTTTGACAGTTGGAAATCGGCTTCAAACTAACAACCGATATGTTTCATCTGTCAAACGAAACCAAAGGCAACCCTGTTGGTTGATATCATTTATCTTAGTAATTTTTTTGGGATTTATTCGTGTATTCTCCTAAGTTAATACGAAATTATGTAAGTGAACATCATCTTGATAAATTATGAATGTGTTTTTGTGTAAAACCACAACGATAAATCACTATTTTTGGTATTTGAGATACCGGCAATATTGTCGGCAGCCGCAGGTAAGTAATTTATAGTGTTAGTAAACCTCGCTTTTGGCTATTTCCTAATTTAATTTTTGTTTCAGCTGCCACAATGTCACGAGGTTATTTGTTGCTTATCGCGGAAGATCAACGCCTCAAAGACGGGTTTATTATAAGCCGCAGACTTTTGAAGAGTGCCTGCATTCGGCTCGATCTGCCAACAAATCTATATAGATAGTGACTTCCTATAGATCTGCTAACTATTATTTGCCTTGGTTTCACATAAAATGCTGGGATTCTTTCAATATTAATAATGAATAATCAAATTATGTGGTTTCAGATTTATGGATATGTTTCAACTTCACGGTGTGGTAGGATGCATCAAATTGATGGTAACCATATTGCTATAATCCGTTCTCATGCAAATGAGGAAGCTTATCTCAACCGAAAATTGCCTTTATGATAATAGCCTGAATGTACCTACTGACTGTAAGTACCTAATCATAATTTTATTGTGACTAATAATTAAGTATACCTTTTCTTATTACAATTTGAATTCCACCTACAATCAGTGTTTAAACTATTTTTATATTAAAACTTTGCTAGAAGTAATAGAATAACAAATCTTACCTATAGTTTGTATACATAGGATAAGTAGGTATTTAAAACATTTACAAAACATGCCTATTTAAGAGGGTTTATTCTGAAAGTTGGCAACGTCGCAAATAGATGTCAAATATTTCGCTGTTTTGATTAATTTGATAATATTTCTGTATGGAAATAAAAAATGTGGCTAACTAGCGAACTAGAATATTGATTATGAAATGCAATAATTAATATCGTAACACCGAATAGTTAGTTTTAGATGTAAAAAAAGTATTTGGTAACTTTCCAAATGCCTTTTTTTCACCTAAAACGGGTACAACATCAAATTCAATGTTATAATTGCAATTCATTATTAATATTCTAGTCAATTGGTTAGCCACATTTCTTATTTCCATACAGTATTATTTCCAAATTAATCGAAACAGGTGAATATTTGACAGCTATTTACGACGTTGCCAACTTTTAGGATGCACCCTCTTAAGTTGTAAAAATGTATCCTGTCATAAATTATAGGATGTCCAGTGTAAATAATCAAAATCAATATTGTAGTCTACTACCATACTACGATAGTCTTGAAGGTTATTATCTAAACATAGAACTATAATATTATGGTACTTACTTAAATTTATTTCTAAAGTTTATTGTTAGTTTATTATGTGGAACCCTTCAAAATACTCTTTTACCACAATTAGCAATGATGCAGTTGCCGAAGTTATTTCAAATATCTTAGTAAAGTAGTTACCATGCTTCATCCATCAATTAAATAGAACTGTAGGCACCTAATTGTTGTTTATGAAAGAATATTATTCTATATAGTAGATAGATTGTGCATTGAAATGTTTAAGGGAGAGGCCTATTAAAGATTGTGGATGGTAAGGTGTGATGAATTGATTCTTTCCTTTTATATTTCAGGTATCAGGCTCAACTACATTATTCAGGAAATAATTAAACTTTCTCTCATGCGCTACCAGCAAGTATTAGCAGCAGTATATAAATTATCCAAGATAACTTCCACAGGAAAAGATTTGATGCCAAATTCCACTAAATCATACACTATATTTATACTTACCAATTTCTTTTTGCCTCATGTATATTTCATGTAAATGTGAATAAATGCTAATATATGTAATGATAATGATATAAATAAAAAAACAATTTGTTTACTATAATTTATTTATTTCCAATTTGTACCTATACCTCACCGTAGACAATTAAATTTACTAAATACCACTATTTTCTAAGGCCTGTGTTCACCAACATTAAAACCACCTGTTGGTCTACGTCAAATTTCTAAGGAAATTTTATCTATAGAAATATCAAAACAGTTGATTTAAATTTTGGTGAACACAAGTCTAAATTTAATATATTAATCACTTGTATTTATTTTGAAGAAAGATATTAAATTCTTTAATATTCAGTTTCCTGTTTTTGCGCAAACAACGGCATTGGGGTGACATCATTCATGCTGGCTTCATCTCCGTAACACCCCGGGAACTCTCCTAAAGTTATAAAACAAAATCAAATTATTTACTGCTCAAACAAACGTTATGTGGCTAACTAGGCCTTCATAAGCCCATGCCTATAACAGCCATCAGCCTATAATCAAAATCAAAGTCTTTGCTGCCGGTTGTTTAATTTCTTCTTTATTTAGGGCACATTTATCAGTCTCCAGATATTTTTATATAACATAAAACTATATTAGAATGGTAGTTAGGTATACATAAAATATATGATAAATGACTAGAAGTTTCCCCAAGGAAGTACCTATATTCATAATTATGTTGAGTTGCTGCTTGATTCTTACAATCAAGCTTACCTTTAATGATTCATACAGAAGATTGATTTTCCATGTCTAGCCTTGCCACCAATAATAAAATCCTCCATGTTTCAACTAGATTGATTAATTTGATTCTTGTATTTTCAGTGCTAGCTCCGTCTGTGAAAATATTATGATTAATGTTTTGTAGGCAGTTGTTATTTAGTTATTATAGTTTGTTTCAGCATCAACTTATGTAAATCCACAAATATTAATTAACGATTTCAGTTGTTAGACTGTGAGGTTGCCGGTCATAGTAAAAATAATTATTAATTTAACTGCAGTAAATAGTTAACCTCACGTAAGTTGCTTGTGTCTACACAACAAAGGAATGATTGTCCCTGTGTAGCCTGACCAATAATTTACCTCGCTAGTAATTATAAGTCAATGCTACAGCTGCAATAATTTAATTAGATACGAAGGCACAGTCCTACACACGTTATTCTTATTTATATTGGTTTACTTACTTGTAGTTATGTTATTGACTTTGTTACTTTTGGCTATTGATCAAAACAACCTACGTCTTGGTGCAGCCCGTACAAACCAAAGACAAGCCCTAGGGCTCTGCTGTCTTCCATGTCTTAAAACCAGAGAATTTTCCAAACGTCTTTCAGACAGTCAGACAAGAAAAATGTTCCAAAACTATTTATCAGAGGCCCATTATTTCCATATGGGAATAGTAAAAATATAATTCTCTATGTAGAAAAATATAAAACAACAACAAAATTCAAGGCAAAACAATGCATAAGTTTGAAGTTTCGCAAAACTTTTATTCAGTGTTGCCAACTTTTTCCCGACCGACGTACGGTTTGGAGGTCCATTTATTTTGAAGATTGGAGAATGAAAACAAAACTGCATACGAAATCACTCATTGTCATTTTTAGGGTTCTTTATTCAACAAGGAACCCTTATAGTTTCGCCATGTCCGTTTGTCTGGCTGTCCACTGCTTACATCCGAGACTTGTAGTACTTGAAAGCTGTAATTTGAAATTAATCAACCAACTTACATTTGCAGTTGGAATGTATCAAATCAAATCAAATCGTTTATTGCAATCCATAATGTACACTTACAGGTGGTAAAAATAAAAAATATATAGAAACAATTATGGATCCTGTTGGGCACACCAAATTACATAAGTAGTGAAAGGAAGTATGTTTCAGTACCTATAGTAAAAAGTACTCTGTGAATGTATGGGAGAACAGGTTTTTTTACTAGGATTTTATCACTCAGTCTGTTCTTGGGATAAATTCATCCCAACTACGGAACCCTTCATTTTGCGTGGTCCAACACGCCCTTAGCCGGTTTTTTCACATACTCCTAGTTCCTACCTACTGTAATATCACAAAATATTTCGTGAAGCAATTTGGATGTTTGTTAGATACATAACGGCTGAACGCCTGATTTTTTTATCCCTGAAGTATGTTTCCGTGGGATATTTTTTAGGGGTGTCCAAACCCCCAGGTTTAGTGGAAATCCTACTACGTTGACAATACTGCTTTTCTACGATTTTTTCATTGGCCACAGATAACAAAAACACAAAAAGTAAAACGTTTTGTTTCGTATTTCAATTATGGTAGTTTTTGGTAGAAAGAGTTTAAAAAAATGGTTTTTAATTTTTCAGCAATCGGTGTACATTTTTATTTTCATGCACTAGTAGACCATCAATTATAATGAAAACAAAATTAAATTATATCACATTAATTCGGAAACAAATCATGCCTATATGATGAAACAAAACGCTTCAACGATGCAGATATGGACTATTGTTTCGAACATCCCTAGTCAATCTTACTCAGATGATCGGTAAATGTATTACGCAATTCCAAATAAGGCAAACGATCCAGATCGGAGTTGTCATCGTTTCGGAATTGATATCAGAAATAAAATATGTTACGCAATTAGGCTGAAATCTTCACCTTACGACCTACTTTTCGGTGAATCTAGAATCTACTTTCAAGTCAAAAGCGAGTAAACTTTCCGCCTAGATAGGTAAATGTGTTCCACCTTCGACTCGTCTTCGCGAAATGAGACCAAACTAACCTCGTTTTCATATAGCAAACTTTGCATCGGGTTCGATTTTAAAGATTCTCCACCTACTTACTAAGTTTTACAGTTTCTTTAACACTTTGTTTGTTCTACGTGGGTAATTTATTCTTCCTTTTATCCATTGTTTATCGTACTTTGTAAGGGCAAGTGGCTTCCATTTTTTTTATTAGACCCCAGCGTTGCGCAAGTGCTCACCTTCATAAAGCAGTGTAATCAAGAAGTTCCGATCTTTTTTTAACTAGATACTATAACACAATTAAATCGGGTTATATCCGTTTCGGAACTACGATGCCAAAAAACAATAACCTCCTCCTTTTTTAAGTCGGTTAAAAAGAACACGCTATCCAAATGGAAAATACCCTTCTTGCAATAGCCCTTATTTAGGTAAGTATGAAGAAAATTATCCATGTTTACCTCGTTCATTTTATAATTAAGGGTTTAAAAGGGTTTTTTGCGGCTCCTATTGAACAATTATTTGCTTTACACAACACCATCTCGCCATTAAAAATTAATGAAATTGTTACGCGCTAAATGTAGCTACCTACCCCTTCCTGTATTCCATTTGTGGGTATATCTACCTACAGTACAGACGTAAAAAAAAAGTGTCCGAAAATATAGACTGTGTAAAAACCTACCATTATTTTTTCATTCAATCATTTTTCAAAGATCTAAATTCTATGAAAATATTATTTTCGCATTTGGCTGGCAGTCTTTAGCGATGCTCCGCAATCTGCTGACCCCGCCTTATCACAAAACTGGGCTAAAGCTGAATTGGGTAACACGCCTGACTCAGCCTGGCTGCATTGTCTGAGTAGCGCATTGTCACCGTTGAAATTGTACCCAATATTCATATTTATCAAGTTGAATTCAATTATAATTCTTATCAGTAATTTCTAACAGATATTTTATTTATTTAAATACAGGGTGGAAAGAAAGGGGGCAGTAAGGACAGATACCTTTACAGGTGTCGCTACAAGAAAACGGTGTTAAGAAACTGTCCTTAACTTTTTGAAACCTTTTTGATCTGCATTCACAGATTAAGCAAAAAAAATATAGTCAGCAAGAAAATGGGCAGTTTTCACAAAAACTTTTTTTGATGCCAATTGATCCTGTTTCTAATAAGGATCAAAAAAGTCTATTGGGCCAACTTAGGTTTGAGTCCTAGAAAAATCAGAAATCGCAAAAAACTTTTCCCATACTACCCAACTCGCAGACGAAGTTGTGGGCAACACAGCCAGTATAAAATATACCTACAAATATAGGCAATGCATTTTTTTTAAAGAGTTTGTAGGAATATAGGTGAGATACCAAAATCATTGAGATGATGAACAGATTTGTACAGTTGTTATATGTTTTGCTGCAGCTGTGCGTGACCTATGCAAAACAAAATATTTGTGTTTGAAAGAATTTCAGATATAAACTAGTATGGTTGGTCAAAATATCTGTAACTTTCCTAACTCTTGTTGCCGCCCTTATTATGTAGGTGTTTGTCTCATCAGCAGGCACAACACGGTGCAAACAATGGAAATTACTCTCACTGTTTTTCCTCAAATTTAAGTAGACAGAAATATTTCCCGTTTGCAATTTTCCTCCTTCGGTTACAAAAGAACTCATTTGTGAATTGTGACAGTAAATAGCAGTTACCTATTTTTAATTACATGAACAGTTATATTGTGACACGGTATTTCATTAAAGCTAATACGGTAATGTGTATTTTACTTGTTGTGATTTGATACGCTCAGTTCCAGTGATGCACAACCTTAGTGTAACACCCATAATATGCTCTCCTAAAGAATACTTGTGACTAAGAGAGAGGAAAGTTATTTGAATTGCCTAATTTGCCAGTAGAAACCGTGATAGAACTGAAGGCCAGATTCCTCTGAATCTAGTCGCAATCTCATCTCAGCGACCAAAGCCTTAACTTATCAAAATTTTTGATAAAACAGAGGCATTTTTGACAGATTGAGACTGAGATTAGAATGCGAACGTTCTTAAAATACTGGAATCGCCCCTGATGAATTTACTATGAATACCTAAATTAGTTATTAATTACTCACATCGTATTGTCGAATTTAAACAGCCGCAACACCAGTGAACACTTAGGATATTCAGATTAAAGTTACCTATACGGTACAATTAGACTGGGTGTGCTACCTAAAGGTTGGCAAACTCTATTTAATTGTTTAAAAAAAAATCATTATCGTATTTTACCATTTCAGTTTTTTACAGAATTCCTTATCATGAAAACACTAATTTGCGGTTTTTTTATTTTGATAAACTTTTTATATTGCGCGTATTGCATTTCAAATGAAATAGTGCTACGTGATTTAGGAATCGATCCTGCAGAAATTCTGAAGGATTTTGCAGCAGTCATAGATATTTTAAGTGGTACAAAACCAGCTTACAATGAAGATGCTGATCTAAATATAACCCAGTTGATAGTTAAATATGGCTACCCTGTACGAAAACATCTTGTGAAGACGGATGATGGTTACATTCTTTCAATGTTCAGGATCGAGAGCAATGGCCCTGCAGTTCTGCTGATGCATGGTTTGTTAATGAGTGCTGATGATTGGGTCACCGCTGGACCAGACGGCGGCTTGGCATATCTGCTAGCATCAGCAGGCTACGATGTCTGGATGGGCAACGCTCGTGGAAATAAACACTCGAGGGATCACGTGAGCCTGTTACCAAAAACTCAACAATTCTGGAATTTCAGTTGGGATGAGATAGGCCGCTATGACTTGCCTGCTATGATCGACTATGTGCTTACTACTACTAGTAAAGAAAAACTGTCGTATATTGGACACTCACAGGGTACTACAGCTTTCTTTGTCATGTGCTCAGAGAAACCGGATTATAATGAAAAAATTACGACAATGATCGCACTAGCGCCTCTAGCTTGGACGTCGCATATCAAGAGTCCATTAGCCAGGATGGTCGCTCCTTTCAATTACTACGACACGGCACTGTTCAAAATGTTTCAAATCTACGAAATCCTGCCAAAACCTATTAAGCACCTTTACTCTAAAACTCCTCTGTGCGAAATAGGTAATGGTATAGTGTGCATCACTATTTTATTCAGTTTTTGCGGATTCGACTATGAACAATTCAATAAGGAGAATTTACCCGTTATTTTTGGGCACATGCCCTCTGGCGCTTCCATCAATCAATTTACACATTATTTACAAAACATGATGTCACGATCATTTAGAAGATATGATTACGGTGAAGACAAGAATCTTGAAGTTTATGGATCCCGTAAGCCTCCGAAATATGCCGTGGAGAACATTACAGCTTCTGTTGCTCTGTTCTTTAGTGGCAACGATTGGTTGTCTGATGTAGAAGACGTTAAAATGTTAAAAGATAAGCTACCTAACGTTATAGATTATTATCAGGTGCCATTCAAGAAGTTTAATCACATCGACTATTTATGGGCGACGGATGCTAAACGTCTGGTGTACGGTAGAATTTTAGAATTGCTCCGATTCGCCCCTAGAGACTTGAAAACATTATAAAGAAATGTGCTCATTATTAGTAAAACATATTTCTTTAGAATGTGTGTGCAGGGATACGAGATTGGTAACTACTCAATGCTCTACGGGTGAAGCGCGTTCCATTGCTAAATGCTTGCTATACAGCAGTGCCATTCTGTAGAAATGTCTCAGGATAGTTCACTTCAAGGAAACTTCACCTAAGTTTTCACGATGAAATTTTTACAGAATAGCACTGCAGTTCAACAGTCTATAACTTTCAATCAACAATCAATCCCTGTACAATATAAGTACCTACCTAATTGTATGCCTTAATTCAAATAAATATTATCCTCAATTCAAATCTGTTACAAAGCTTTACTTCGTAAGTAGGTAAAGGGAACAATATGTGTCCCTCACCCTAAATACTACTGTGTTAACAATTGGTTTTACTTTCAAGTTCTCATAGAAACAAAACAATATCCGTTGGTGGAAGCGTCTCAACCTTATTTTATGACCCCTAACCCTTCGCAAACTAATGTCATTAGAACAACGCAGCTGTACACACGGCTACACATCAAGCTATACATTTCCAGTTAATGCTGATCTTGCATTATATAGGATTTCCGTACAATGCGAGGTCAGCTTATACTGGAAATGTATAGCTTGATGTGTAGCCGTGTGTACCTATTGGTATTGTGCCCACCCCACACTGATAGAAGGAGAGGTCGTTACAATACATTGCCTAAATGACACTTCTGGAACCAGGGCCGGATTTAGGGGAAGGCAACCGGGGTTACAGCCCTGGGGCCTCCACAAAATAGGGGCCCCCACACTAGAGACTTCGTTTTTTTTTTTTTCCTATTTTACCTTTACCACAGTTCTTTTCGTTGTCACAGTTTTGTTCGTACAAACATGCAAAATTTAATTTCAGATAATTCTTGTTTTCGATTATATTTATATATGTTTTTAAGTACTAAAACAATCTACTTGGTTTCACAATAAATTATTTATTGAAAAACTCGACTGAAAAAAATTGTTTATTTATTTGGAAAATAATTTGGGGCCAGAGGGCCCCGAGGCCTCCTGACCTCTAAATCCGGCCCTGTCTGGAACTATTGAACACCACCAATGTCGTAAACATGTCGTTACGAGAAAATGTTATAAGTACCTACCTACATAATAAAAATTTTGCTAATGGTAGAAAAAGCTGCAACTCTTCTGTACTCCGAACCTTGTATTTCGACTGTCCAATCAACTCAGCAGCGCTCGATGAAAACTACAATAGCTCCTAACTACACACAACACCGGGCAACAAACTCACTTGAACAGCAAACGCTTAACGAGTTTAGCTCCTCTTTCCCTCTCCCTCGATGGTAGTTATCTGAAACGTTTTAGATATTTCACGATTTTACGAGCCAGGAGATTATGTCAGTCACGTATAAAGTAACCGCCCCCGTGTGACACTCAGCTGAACTAGACAATACGAATTTAACGACATCCTATATAATAACATGTTCGAGCTATTTTTTCTAACACTATTGGTATCGTTGTACCTAACGGTTGTCATAACAGATGAGGATTTTGAGATAATCGGGTTTGACGATGCGGATGATGATACGGATGTTGGAAAATCCCTTATTGAGGATGCGGATGTGGGTACGGATGCGCATGTCGTACAAAAAAAGCTTATCGTCTGTCATATATAGGACACTCCAAGGACACTACAGTTCCGCCAATAGGATTTCGCGTAATTGACACTCCAGCCCGCCCATTTAGCACGGCGAGAGTTTTTCAAAATTCACTATTTGACCGAATAAAGTATAGAGTCACAGGATGAGGATGAGGGTTTGTAAAATCAAAACTTGAAGAAGTGGATGTTTTGCGGATATCAAAATGTATGCGGATGCGGATACGGATATCCGTTACATCCCTGGTATTTACCAATCACTTGAAATAGGTCAGGAGGATAACTAGAGTTAGGTACAGTCAGCGACAAGTCTTAAATTATTTAGCTAAATAATTTTTCATTACAATCGGAAGTAAAATAAAAACAATAATTATTTTTAGCTAGGTACTTTTATGAAATACTGAAATACAATTTTATTATCAAATATTATAAATAATGTGTACCTAGCTACCTACTGGTTATTTTTCTTTTGTAAGACCACCGTGTTGCCCCACTGCTAGGCCCAGGCCTCCCTACTCTCCTTCCACCTGTCTCTGTCCAGAGCTACTAAGGACCAATGTTTGTTAAAGAAGTCCAGCTGATCCGCCCATCTCCGTCTAGGCCTGCCGCGATGTCGTTTGCCTGCCTATACACAATTATTAATCACAAAACCCAAACAAGTGCAAAATAAAAACAATAGTTCCACTACTTTTTTTACCTACTTCGCGATTGCTCACTGTATGGGGCAAAACTTCTATTGTGACAGCGAATCAATTTTCACGGCTAAATATTTTACATATTCGGATATCTGAGAGGCCTGAAGCGGTGCCATAAAATTAAATTTACTCTATTTTCTTAAAAAAAGGTGGCAACCCTATGTACAGGGTACATTTTACCAGTTATGTTCATGTTCCATGTAAAGGCTCGTTCACACCGGCGCGACTTGTCGCGCGACGCGACTTTAACAATAAAATTTCTAATGAAACTTCACGATTGAACAATTGCCGGTGTCGCGTCGCGCGACAAGTCGCGCCGGTGTGAACGAGCCTTAATACGGGGCGAGGCTACTGCCACCTACCGGTCACGAATCCAAAATCCGAGCTACTGAGCAATTCCTGATGGAAAAAGCCCAATAACACTTTGCCTGACCTGGGAATTGAACCCAAGACCTCATGCTCAGCTGTAGCACTTGCGACCACTATACAAACAAGGCAGTCACCTAGGGGTTAATGGATGCGTAATCTGTTAATATTCAAATGAGTTAAGAAGAATGGGCGAAAGTGGTCCAAGAGCCTCCACTGATGAGACTTAGAGGAAATGGAAGTGCTTATTTTTCTTATGAATTTGGCAAAAGTTTATTAGATTCTGACCCGGGGTTCTATTGTTATGGTCATGTTTGTCCTGACTATAAATAATTTGATTTTGCGTATAAAGAAAGGCCGGTTAAGCAGCCGACAACCTCCAAGGTTGACCTGCGAAATCCCATAAATAAAAAATAAAAAAAAGTTTGTGTTGTAATCTTCGATTTTTGAAAATACCGACATTTGCTTTTGACGGGACTTGATTTTTGTCTTTATAACCGATTTCAACGGATATTTTTTTCCTTGTGATTGGTTATAGTGAGTGAATAATTATCAATATGTTTCGACCTTAAGCGGAAGTTCTTTGTCTACTGTGTAACCATTCTGTGTTACGTAAAACACAAATGACAATTACCCAAACGCTTTTTGATGAAAATCCAGGAGCTGCTGTGATTATCACAGAAAATCTGCAACCATATCAGGTATGGAGAATAATCATTATTACATAACATAACATCACGCCTTTGGTCCCCGAAGGGTTAGGCAGAAATATCCTAGTACCTATAGTACACCCACATTTCTCCAGTGTTTAAGTCCCATTTAATATGGGGTGAGCCTATTGGCATCAACCGGGCACAAGATCAGACTCCTGGCTGCTACTGAGCTAATCCAGATGGAAAATCAAATAAAACTTTGCCCGACCTAGGAAACGAACCCAAGACCTCATGCTCCGCAGTAGCGCTTGCGACCACTAGTCTTACGAGGCAGTCAATAATAATCATTAATAAAAAAGAAAATAATACTGAATGAATGTGAGTGAGCGGCTCTCTTTCCGAACAGACTCTACTAATAATTAACGGTAAATCTATGTATTTTAAACCACGCCAATGTTTAAACTATTTACTACTACGACTTGTTTTTTTTTTTGTTTCAGATGTTATTTAATAACGCTGAATACATTTGTAGACCTTGCTGGGTAGGAGTTTTAGGATGCCTTCATCAGCAACGTGACATAGAACAACCACCAAATGTTGAAAACATCGCCGACCCTCCACTTGTTGATAATTATCAAAATGATCAACATCAGGAAGCAACTCCAGTGATAGAGCTACCTACTTATTCCCGGCCACCAAATACGTCGAATGCTTGTATGTTTCTTGGTTGCCGCCACAGCACTCGCCGTCGCCATTCAGACGCTACAAAAAAACGATTGCTGATGGATAACAACTATTATGTTCCCTGTTGCAAGAGTGTGTCAGTTTCACTTAGAAGCAAATGTTTGGGAAGAATTATTAGGAGCACCGAATATTAGTCACAGTTTTAATAGTGAACAAATAACTGAAATTATTAACGTGGTGAAACAAGTTGCAGAAAGTAGAAAAAGAAATGATTTTGAAAATCTCGAACAAATGGATGATGACTTGCACAGACACAATCTAGTGGCTAGGATTATCCACCAGCAACTTGCCGTGCAGTACAACAAGGTTGTACTGCACGGCCGAGTCCGAAGTACCATACTACAGGTATATGCCCGACCCAGTTTTCGAGAATGGTTATACCACATTGTACTGGTACTGATCTATCATCACTGACAGGACTATTTTAGCCAATTGTGAAGCCTGAAATTGTGGTGATAGACCGACGATATCGCCGACCTTCAATCTTGACGACAATCTCGTGAAAGCTGTTGGACGTGGACTCTGCAATCATTGTACTGATAATCGTTACGTTTAATGGCCTAATAGCGGAAAGCCTCGACCAAATAAACAGTATTGAAAATAAAATAAAGGAAAAAATAAATGTTATTTGTTCCTCCACTATCTTGTTTTACTTTATCTAGCAACTACCTACGTTGAGCTTATTATGATTCGCATTGCATGCTTAATCACAACAACATAAAATCACGCCTTGTTTCCCCGAAGGGTTGTGCAGAGGTGTACCTATCCGTAGTTATAACATAACTGGCGAAATAATTCCCATAATATATAATTCCCATGTAATAGACGGCGAGCCTATTGCCATCAACCGGGCACAAATCTAGACGCCGGGCTGCTACTGAGAAATTCCAGATAGAATAAAAATAAAACTAAGTATAAAAACTAAAACCCAACTACGGAAAAAAAGTTAACTAAAAAGGTATAAGTCATCTCAGACAGACAAATAAAAATCCGGAGTCACACGTGTTAGGGGATAATTCGAATAAATAACGTGTGACACCGGATTTTTAATTTGTCTATCTGAGATGACTTGTTTATACCTTTTTAGTTGACTATATGGCGTAGTAGTTTTTATAGTTACTTTTATTTAAATTATTTTGGGGTAATTATATATATTTTTTTGAAATGTCCTAATTAAGCCCTTTCATTTGATACCCAACATGGCACCATTAAAAAAACTATTTTTTTAGTTCTTTTTTGAGACTTTTTGTCCTCTCTAGAGGGAGATATAGTTAATTTAGTGTGACGTCACATAGCTTATAACTAGCGGACGACCGAGACGCTTCCAACGATGCCCCACTTGTGAAAACATACCGGTTAAAATCATAACCCTCCTTTTTGTTTCGCCGTAGTCGGGTAAAAACCCAATAACTGTTTGCCCGACCCGGGAATCGAACCCAGGACCTTATGCTCAGCAGTAGCGCTTGCGACCACTAGACCAACGAGGCATTTAACTTAAAATCATAATTATTTATATTCAGCATATAAACATGACCATAACAATATAACCCCGGGGCAGAATCTCATAGAATTTTGCCAGGATCATAAGACATATAAGTACTTGCATTTCCCCCAAGTCTCATTACTGGAGGCTCTTGGACCAAGTTCCTAGCATCCATGCCCATTCTCCTTTTGGTCCAAGAGCCTCCACTGATGAGACTTAGAGGAAATGGAAGTGCTTATTTTTCTTATGAATTTGGCAAAAGTTTATTAGATTCTGACCCGGGGTTCTATTGTTATGGTCATGTTTGTCCTGACTATAAATAATTTGATTTTGCGTATAAAGAAAGGCCGGTTAAGCAGCCGACAACCTCCAAGGTTGACCTGCGAAATCCCATAAATAAAAAATAAAAAAAAGTTTGTGTTGTAATCTTCGATTTTTGAAAATACCGACATTTGCTTTTGACGGGACTTGATTTTTGTCTTTATAACCGATTTCAACGGATATTTTTTTCCTTGTGATTGGTTATAGTGAGTGAATAATTATCAATATGTTTCGACCTTAAGCGGAAGTTCTTTGTCTACTGTGTAACCATTCTGTGTTACGTAAAACACAAATGACAATTACCCAAACGCTTTTTGATGAAAATCCAGGAGCTGCTGTGATTATCACAGAAAATCTGCAACCATATCAGGTATGGAGAATAATCATTATTACATAACATAACATCACGCCTTTGGTCCCCGAAGGGTTAGGCAGAAATATCCTAGTACCTATAGTACACCCACATTTCTCCAGTGTTTAAGTCCCATTTAATATGGGGTGAGCCTATTGGCATCAACCGGGCACAAGATCAGACTCCTGGCTGCTACTGAGCTAATCCAGATGGAAAATCAAATAAAACTTTGCCCGACCTAGGAAACGAACCCAAGACCTCATGCTCCGCAGTAGCGCTTGCGACCACTAGTCTTACGAGGCAGTCAATAATAATCATTAATAAAAAAGAAAATAATACTGAATGAATGTGAGTGAGCGGCTCTCTTTCCGAACAGACTCTACTAATAATTAACGGTAAATCTATGTATTTTAAACCACGCCAATGTTTAAACTATTTACTACTACGACTTGTTTTTTTTTTTGTTTCAGATGTTATTTAATAACGCTGAATACATTTGTAGACCTTGCTGGGTAGGAGTTTTAGGATGCCTTCATCAGCAACGTGACATAGAACAACCACCAAATGTTGAAAACATCGCCGACCCTCCACTTGTTGATAATTATCAAAATGATCAACATCAGGAAGCAACTCCAGTGATAGAGCTACCTACTTATTCCCGGCCACCAAATACGTCGAATGCTTGTATGTTTCTTGGTTGCCGCCACAGCACTCGCCGTCGCCATTCAGACGCTACAAAAAAACGATTGCTGATGGATAACAACTATTATGTTCCCTGTTGCAAGAGTGTGTCAGTTTCACTTAGAAGCAAATGTTTGGGAAGAATTATTAGGAGCACCGAATATTAGTCACAGTTTTAATAGTGAACAAATAACTGAAATTATTAACGTGGTGAAACAAGTTGCAGAAAGTAGAAAAAGAAATGATTTTGAAAATCTCGAACAAATGGATGATGACTTGCACAGACACAATCTAGTGGCTAGGATTATCCACCAGCAACTTGCCGTGCAGTACAACAAGGTTGTACTGCACGGCCGAGTCCGAAGTACCATACTACAGGTATATGCCCGACCCAGTTTTCGAGAATGGTTATACCTAGAGATGGGTTAATGCCCTGGCATATTGGGCGCATTGAATAAGCGCCGGATATATGCCCATAAACGCCCAATAAATGCCTTTTGCCTGGGCAAAAACTTTAACAGAACTTTTATTAAATTTTTCATTCAAATAGCTATATTTGAGTGTGCGGAAAAGGTAAATTTCCAAAAACATATTGGATTGTAGCTAATATATTGCAACAAACCAGAAATCGATATAATAAGGTTAAGAGTATGCTTTACCTGTTAAGCGAGCAGGACGTATAAATACGTCAAACGGGTTAATCTGTGGTACGGGTAGGACATATGAATACGTCCTTGAAATATATGTTGCGCAATAACGTTCTCCGGGCGCGCGCCCGTTATATGCTGCGTAATTATAAAGGGAACTCCCCGCTTAATAGTTTAACTACATATTATACCACCGATCGGGTTGACGCGGGCGCGGGAGTGCGGGACTGAGCAACGGAAGCTATGAAGGGGTAGGGCAATAACCGACTGACAAAGAAATTAATGGTGAAACCTTGAAATTACCATGTAAAACTAGATGGGGGAGTCATGTCGCGGCTTCAAAAAGTCTGAAAGTCAATAAAGCTGCACTTCAAATTCTCTCTGTCCATGAACATACCCAACCTACATCAGACGTCAAAAGTACGATTCTCGACGATGGTTTTTGGACTATGGTTGCACAATGTGTTAGTATAATGGAACCAATCACACAAGCGATCTTTGAACTCGAGGGTGATAATTATAACATCAGTAAAGTTTATATGATCTTCAAAAATATCTTATCAAAATTGCTATTTGCTTGCACTTCGACAACTATTCTAGAAACTTCTGATATAGAACGTTTGAAGACTGCAGTGGAACATAGAACTACACAAGTTCTCAAACCCATACACTACGCTGCACATATGCTGAACCCTATAGCTGAAGGACATGAACTCACTAAGTATCAAGAGATGGAAGCGATGGAGTTTATTCAAAACCTGGCGGTTTTTTTGAATTTAGATTGTCTGGTTGATCTTGCTCAATATAGAGCGAGAGATGGTATATGGGGAAAAGAATTCACTTGGAAGGCTACAGAGAAGGTAGATGCCGTATTGTGATGGAAAGGAATTTGTGGTTCCTCGCCGTTAAGTAAAGTGGCACTTCGTATCCTGACTGCACCTTGCACATCTGCGGCTACTGAACGCTCGTTTAGCATCCATGGTTTCATACACAGTGCTAAACGAAATCGCCTTACTACAGAAAGAGCAGCTCAAATCACATCTTTGGCATACAATTGGAATTTAAAGGAAAATAATGATCCATCTAAAAGTATCCAATTGTCCAATGTTAACGATTTTGAAACGGAAATCGACGATTTTTTAAGCGATGATTATGATAGTCAAAATGAATCTAACTCGATTCAATTCAATACGCCTGAGGATTTTGATTCCCGCCCATCAACATCCACTTCAACAAACCGAAACCTAGAATTTGTTGATGTTGCATCTAATATCAAATTTAGTGATGATGATGATGACTGAAGCTATCTACATTGTATTGAGCGATTTCATTACCTATTATTAGTTTACGTAATAAACATCAAAATAAAGCCAAAATTATAATTAGGACCACGATGATGGTAAAACTTGACAAACATTTATTTTATTATATTACTTACTTATGATTATTGTAGTGTCAAAGCCAATTAAAAAACTTCACTTCATTTTTCATTTTACGAGAGTTAAAATTATATTTTCTATAATTACGTATTCGAATTTTCAACTGTGATTTTTTTAACAAGACTTATGACTGAATATTTCATTAAAATTTTAATTTACAATATACCTACTGACATTTACTTTCATTTTAAGTTAAGTTCCTGCTTTATTTTTTACAAAACAAAGTTATTCATTTTTATGCCCAATGATCGGGCATTTATTTGGGCGTAAACTCATTTATGCCCAATATGCCAAGTTTATGCCCATTTTGTCCATATTTGTTTTTGCCCTCGACCCATCTCTAGTTATACCACATTGTACTGGTACTGATCTATCATCACTGACAGGACTATTTTAGCCAATTGTGAAGCCTGAAATTGTGGTGATAGACCGACGATATCGCCGACCTTCAATCTTGACGACAATCTCGTGAAAGCTGTTGGACGTGGACTCTGCAATCATTGTACTGATAATCGTTACGTTTAATGGCCTAATAGCGGAAAGCCTCGACCAAATAAACAGTATTGAAAATAAAATAAAGGAAAAAATAAATGTTATTTGTTCCTCCACTATCTTGTTTTACTTTATCTAGCAACTACCTACGTTGAGCTTATTATGATTCGCATTGCATGCTTAATCACAACAACATAAAATCACGCCTTGTTTCCCCGAAGGGTTGTGCAGAGGTGTACCTATCCGTAGTTATAACATAACTGGCGAAATAATTCCCATAATATATAATTCCCATGTAATAGACGGCGAGCCTATTGCCATCAACCGGGCACAAATCTAGACGCCGGGCTGCTACTGAGAAATTCCAGATAGAATAAAAATAAAACTAAGTATAAAAACTAAAACCCAACTACGGAAAAAAAGTTAACTAAAAAGGTATAAGTCATCTCAGACAGACAAATAAAAATCCGGAGTCACACGTGTTAGGGGATAATTCGAATAAATAACGTGTGACACCGGATTTTTAATTTGTCTATCTGAGATGACTTGTTTATACCTTTTTAGTTGACTATATGGCGTAGTAGTTTTTATAGTTACTTTTATTTAAATTATTTTGGGGTAATTATATATATATTTTTGAAATGTCCTAATTAAGCCCTTTCATTTGATACCCAACATGGCACCATTAAAAAAACTATTTTTTTAGTTCTTTTTTGAGACTTTTTGTCCTCTCTAGAGGGAGATATAGTTAATTTAGTGTGACGTCACATAGCTTATAACTAGCGGACGACCGAGACGCTTCCAACGATGCCCCACTTGTGAAAACATACCGGTTAAAATCATAACCCTCCTTTTTGTTTCGCCGTAGTCGGGTAAAAACCCAATAACTGTTTGCCCGACCCGGGAATCGAACCCAGGACCTTATGCTCAGCAGTAGCGCTTGCGACCACTAGACCAACGAGGCATTTAACTTAAAATCATAATTATTTATATTCAGCATATAAACATGACCATAACAATATAACCCCGGGGCAGAATCTCATAGAATTTTGCCAGGATCATAAGACATATAAGTACTTGCATTTCCCCCAAGTCTCATTACTGGAGGCTCTTGGACCAAGTTCCTAGCATCCATGCCCATTCTCCTTTACCTGACCTTTGTTAACAAACCGAACTCAATCCCGTCTTAACTTTAGCGTTCCGTTTTCAAACGATAAATTCAGTTATGGCCGGCTTCCAAACAGCCTTCTACTTTTAATTAATTGCCATCAACCGTCAAGATATGCAAATTAATTATTATTCTGTGTGACAGCCACAGTGTCGTGTCACACAAAGTCACAGTTTTGCATTTGTGACAACACTGCCAACGTTTGTATTGGCGAACTGTCCCGACGTCTGTAGTGGTGACAGTTCCGTCCGCTGTCGATGTTTTGTAAACTTTTCCGACAAAGTACAACAACCAGTCGGTACAATAGCGGAGTAATAAAACAACAATTTCGTACATGGGTAGGTATCATATTCGTAACGCAATGTAGCTTGGTACCTACTTTCCTACCTGAAAAGATGCTAACTAGACTAACATTTTTTTTTTGAGGTCAACGACCGCAGGGCGTATGGTTTCTTGAATTAAACCATATACCGTCGTGTTTAGATATACTTATTCAGTCGTTACCCATATAGCGTCTGCAGAATTTCGCTATCTAATTTTATTTGACTTTGTATAGGTAGGTAAATGAATTTGAAAATTGATTACCTACTTACGAGTTTATTAATGGTGGTTTAAAAGGTTTAAAACAGGGGCCGAAACCGGTATGACCAATATGGGTATTTTATTATTAAACAGATATTTTAAAGGTTACCTTAAATTGAATACAGCCAGTATTAATGCCGGTTAAAGAAATAAAAATTACCTATATCTTGCACGTGCCGTCGGCATTAGTCAAAGGGCGTGCATGTAACCAAAATTCTTCGATACCTGAACCGTAATTTATAAAGGATTTCGGTCCCTTAAAAACATGTAGGAACCTAATTTTTATACATACCTACGCAACGCTGCCCGGGCCCGGAATTAGGTGCTGTCGGATTTTTCAAATGATATTTTCTTACGCATAAAAGAAAATATAATTTCAAATTCATACTAATCTAATTATTGGTATGTTTATTCACACTTGAGTCGAAGTTGCAAAATCTGCAGCTTCTGTTTCAGAAAATCTCATGTTGAAATACTTGGCAGGTACCTGTCAACTAATAAAATCTGATTTATATGAACCGACAGCGGCACATGTACCTACCTATTGAACTAACTAGCAATTTCCAACGGTAGATTCTCCTTTGTTTCGGGGGCCTAATGAGGTATTTACTTACGTCATGTCGGTGATTCAACTATAAAAAGTCCGAACCTAAGATGAAGAACCTCACCACAGCATTAGGTACCCGAAATATCGGATTTTAAATGTTAATTTTACAGAAATGTAGGTACGGAACCTTAAGTGCGCGAGTCCGACCCGCACTTGGCGAGTTTTGTATTTTAATCGTTCGGTACTGACTACTGACTGATTATCACTAAGTACTATTTTTAAACTAATGATTTGTATATACAGACTTGTTTAATGAGATCTTTTGTAAGCAATAGTTACGAATAAACATTTACATAAACCAAACATAACTAACTACATTTGTTTTTCAATTTCAAAGTAAGCAAAGTAGCAAACGCAGTTTACCGTACGCAGTGCCGGAGCAAGTTCACTCTTCGAAACGGTGAACGTTTCCATCTGTCAGTGTCAGTCGTAACGAAACGTCAAGTTAAGACTGCGTAGAGTTCATATTGGGTTATCAATAATGATAAAACTTTACTCATGTTTGCGAAAATAAAAACATATTATTTAGTGTAATCGAAGGAATAGTTGGTTTTTCAATACATTATTATGTCCAAGATACTAGTAAAAACGTTTTTTCATTCATTACCTAAAAATTTTAGCAGACTTTCATCATGCTGTTTTGTGAATCCAGTGCAAACGTTTTACGGAAAAATTCACCCTGAGGTACTTTATATTGTTATCAATTTGTTTTGTTGTGTACTGGCAGTTTATTGCACGTTCCATGCTTTAAAACTTGTTAAACGTTTGATAGGTTAAGTGTAGGTTGTGCACAGGTTATTTTTCATTTATTTATTTGTTATAAATATTACATTCCGTAAGTACATACCTTCCTTTTGTTTATCTTTAAATTGGAGAATAGTAGTTTAGTTTTTAATAACCAGAAGCACTTAAAAACGCGCGCGTTTGTTACGTAGGTACTTGTGTGCAATATAGCTCTCGTAGAAATAAGTAGGTAGGTACAACCAACTCTTGTTTTTGATTGCATTATCTAGTTATCAGTTTGAGGTCAGCGTTTCTCCTTTATATTACAATATAACGTTTGATTGAGTTCAGTGTGTATTCTTGTTTTGTAAGAATACAGTGTCTTTAAAAAGTTACCCACCATATTATATTAACAATAGAATTCGAATTTTAATTAACTAAACACAGAGTATTATTTAGAGGTTTTTAAAAATCAGTTTTATGTATTGGCTGTGATAATATTTCAGACTTCCTATTTAAATAGACAAGTACATAGCAGTCCAACCATGAGTAGCTCAATTATGAATGGAAACCTGTGGGACAC
Organism: Eupsilia transversa; assembly: GCA_914767815.1. Taxonomy (NCBI): domain Eukaryota; kingdom Metazoa; phylum Arthropoda; class Insecta; order Lepidoptera; family Noctuidae; genus Eupsilia; species Eupsilia transversa. The sequence continues at coordinate 10,852,162 of OU611880.1, forward strand.
AGACCCTGAGCTGTTTGCCATAATTAAGCATGAGAAGGAACGTCAGAGAGCTGGACTGGAGATGATTGCTTCTGAGAACTTCACTTCTCTGCCAGTATTGCAGTGCCTGAGCACATGTCTGCACAATAAATATTCTGAGGGCATGCCCAACCAAAGGTAAAGTTTCATAATATTCTAACATGCAGGAAAACACTTAACCTTGTCTTTAATGCCACAACTTAATATAAATACATAATTAATAAATTGTTACTTACTAAAAAGTTTTAACTTTTCTTACTAAGAAATTTGCTTTTATTACAGGTATTATGGAGGCAATGAGTTTATTGATGAAATTGAACTCCTAGCACAAAAGAGGTCACTTGAGGCTTACAGGGTGAGTGCGGAGGAATGGGGAGTCAATGTACAGCCATACTCAGGTACTACTTGCTTTTTTTTAAGGACATGAAACTGAATTTAATTAGATTATAAACTTAACACAAACTACAGTTCAAACTATACCTAACATAAAAATCATTTATTTGTGTGTATTTATTTTAATTGGAGTTTAAGTTTGTAACTAAGCATTATTTACTTCATTTTTACTGCACAATGAGGCACAAACACAACACAAAAATGTCAATCCAATTAAATATGTACCTAGTTTCCAGCCAGGTAGTATGACAGAGGTATTTGAGATACACAATATAAAGTTTTCATGTATTTTAAGTAAGTACTGATATCTTGAACGGTGTTGAACAACAAGTTGCCTTATCAAATGTTTTATGTTGGAGAAGAGTAGTTATTGAGTACTTACCTACTTTATATTATGTTGACTTTGTGTTGGTTGAACTAGGTACTTGAGTTTGTATTATGAGGGAATTCTCCTTTATAAATACTTCGGTTTTTATAGGGAAGCCGAGGGAACCCGTACCACCAGGGTTGCCAGACTTTTAACAAGTAAAATCATTTGAGACCCATATTCACCTGTTCTTCTCCTACACTATGTACCTACCTACAATCTCTTTGTACCTACACTACTTTCATGATATGGCACTTCGTGACCACTTAAAGACCATTATTTTCAGCGATTTCCTGCCACCCTATTAGTTCCACCATTTACAATGTTTTTGTACTAAAATATTTACATAAAGAAATATTATTTTTCCAGGATCACCAGCTAACTTCGCAGTATACACGGGTGTAGTAGAACCTCATGGCAGAATCATGGGGTTAGACCTGCCTGATGGTGGTCATCTTACCCACGGCTTTTTCACTGCCACCAAGAAGATTTCAGCCACTTCGATCTTCTTTGAAAGCATGCCGTACAAGGTACTGTGAATGATTTTTAATTTACTGTCTAATTTCTCTTTTCTAGGTGAATTTATTTCGTATTATATCAAAGTCGCCGTTCAACTGTATGTAATCAATGGTGACGCTAATATTAAACAAATCGTAACATTTCTTAATTAGCCGTTTGTATGGTAGATTATGAATCATAACATACTTTAATTAAGATCTCAACTACCTACCACAATCACAAAACATTTAAAAGACAAAGTACTACGCATACGCAGTACAGGGGCCAGAGTCTACTAATTTATAAACGTTATAATGGTCTCTCAATGCTAAGTTTTTTAGACAGTTTTTATATGGCAAATCTGTCAAAAACTCACCATTGAGAGCACCATTTGTAACGTTTATAAATTAGTAGACTTAGGCCCCAGCATAGTTACCAGCCAAACATTATTAGATACTCAATACATTTTCAAGGAATCGACACGCGCATACAATTGCGCAACATCCCACAACAGTACTTTCAGTTTCTATGGAGGCATGCTTTATGTAATCAAATTTTATTGTTGAACTATTTGCACTGATAAGCAAATGTACCTAATAATAGTCGTCGGTCACACGGTCACACCCGCAATCTTGACGTAATCTGGACAAACATTTTCTGTCGCTCATGACGAAGTTACTTTGACCCTTGAACTCCAACCAGTTCAATTGATGTTTGCGTTCTGTAGATAAAAATAACGTAATGATGTGACCCTGGGATGCGAGAAAACAGATATAATTACTCAGAACAAAGCAAAAAAAATTAAAGTTACCTACTACTTTTTAAATATTGGCATTTAGAGCAAATTTTAAAGCCCCTGTAAATAAATTCCAGTCTTTGTCTTAATACATCTGGCACATCACATTTACCATGATTTACTCACATGTGTATTTTAATTTCTATTTATTTATTTATTTGGTACACCAAAAGCAGTACATACGAAGAATTAAAAGCAAACAATAATAAAATAAAAGTGCTGATATGCGGTATGTCTATTATAGGTATACGTAGTCCACACTCAAGGGCCTGACATGGCCGACATACCTACTTCAAATCACACGCTAATCAATCAATTCAGATACACGCCACATTAATAAACACACATGTTTATTTTACAATTTCTGTTCCAAGGTGGACCCTAAGACTGGTCTGATCGACTACGACAAGTTGGCCGAGACAGCGAAACTCTTCAAGCCTCGTTTGATCATCGCTGGCATCAGCTGCTACTCGCGCTGTCTGGACTACAAGCGCTTCCGTCAGATCGCTGACGAGAATGGCGCGTACTTGATGGCTGATATGGCCCATGTTTCTGGACTTGTTGCTGCAGGTATGATCATTTATGTTATAAATTATGAGTTTCTTAATTTACAATTTGGGAACACACCATACCCTCCGTAATCATTTTCTTACTGCAAGGCTTCTTCTAACATAGAGAAAACAGGCCTCGTCGTCTCGTGTTTTGCCTCGTTTCATCTCCCAACCTTGACCCTGACAAGCGAATCTCTAATTTAACATCTACTCCATTAGGCTTGTTATTGTTTGAAATGAATCAAAACAAAATAAATTTTCAGGTATCATTCCAAGCCCATTTGAATACTGTGATATTGTGACAACGACCACCCACAAGACACTGCGTGGACCGCGCGCTGGCGTGATCTTCTTCCGCAAAGGAGTTCGGTCTGTGAAAGCCAATGGCCAAAAGGTCATGTACGACATCGAGAGCAAGATCAACCAGTCCGTGTTCCCTGGACTGCAGGGCGGCCCGCATAACCATGCTATTGCTGCCATTGCCACCGCGATGAAGCAAGCTACTACCCCTGAATTTGCTGAATATCAGAAACAGGTAAGAAATGAAAGTTCTGCATACATAATTAATAGCCTAGCAGTCAAAGGCAACTGATAGCCAAAAGCCTCTCCATTCGCACGCCATATACAATACTTGGCTTCTTCATCCAGCTGCTGCGAAAATCTTCTCTCCACCCAGCCCAAGTGCGCCCTGCAATAAGTTTCTCGTTCCGCATTTTCCACTCAAGAACACGTCTCATAATCTGCCTAGCCTTTATTGGGGTTGGAGTTGGCTTCCAATCTAACCGGATGCAGCTGATACCAATTTTTAACAGGGAGCGACTGCCTATCTGACCTCTACAGGCCTAGTTACTGGGTAACACAATACTCCATGGTGACACTGGTTGTCACGTCTTTCTACCATACATAATTATCTATTTCGACTATGATTGTCAGTTCCGGGTTCGATTCCCAGTGGGGGCAAAATTTTCTGCTCGGTTTGGTTGGTGGTAGGGCTTGTTTTAAGTCCGCCTGGCTAGCTACCACCATCTGTCTGTCGCCATAACAACAATGTTACCAGCATTGTTGTGGACCGGCAGTAAGAGGTAAGATAGCCAGTTCCTCTGTGGTAGAGGATTCCGGGTGAAGATCGCTTTCACCTTCGGCCTGATCATCACTTACCATCAAGTGAGATTCAGGCCAAGAGCTTCCCCGTTGTGGTTAAAAAAAAAAAAAAAAAGTACGAATCACTTTCATTTTGTAAGCTGCAATATTCACCCTTATTCTTTGACACAGGTGGTGAAGAACGCCCAACGTCTGTGCAAAGGTCTGATGTCCCGTGGTTACACCATCGCTACCGGCGGTACCGAAGTGCACCTGATTCTGGTAGACTTGCGCAGTACCGGCCTGACCGGAGCCCCGGGTGAACGTATCCTAGAGCTCTGCAGTATTGCTTGTAACAAGAACACCGTGCCTGGAGACAAGAGTGCGCTACATCCTAGCGGAATCAGGCTTGGTAAGCGACACGTAATTTCTAGCTTTAAAACTGCAACCTGCGGATCTATTCTGTTAAAATATCACCTTGAAAATTTAGGCGAAATGAGCTTGAAGTGAGCTGTCTTTCCACCTGATGCTAGGAATTGAGTTTGACAGATCACTTCACCTACGTTTTCACGGTGTGATTTTTACAGAATGTATCGGCTGGACTTGATCATTAGTGCCTGAGCCCGCGTCCTATTTAAAACCGATCGCCGCGCGGATAAGCGATCTTTGGCACTTTCTGTTTGGTGAACCTGGGGCTTAAGTCTACTAATTTATAAACGTCGCAATGGTCTCTCAATGGTGAGTTTTTGACAGTTTTTGTATGGCAAATCTGTCAAAAACTCACGATTGAGTGACCATTGTAACCTTTATAAATTAGTAGACTTAGGCCCCTGAACGCGTGGTCGCACCGACAGGGCTTTTTCCGGTTTTCCGAACAAAAAGTGACATACGCATGCTATACCATACATACCTCTGAGTGTTTCTTCTCAGAGTAGTCAGATAGGATACACCGAAAATAATATTATTGACGTATAAAAGTGTTTGTACAAAACTACTTACAGAAATAAATTCAATTTACCTATTATATATATTTTCAAAATACCCTCCTTTATATAAGTACCATTTATTAATTAATATCAGAATTTAAACAAACACCAGTTTCAACATTTTTTGTTTTTTATCTCTAGGTACCCCCGCGCTAACCACCAGGGGAATGAAAGAAACCGACATTGACAGGGTGGTGGATTACATCGACAAAGCTCTGAAACTTGCCCAAGAGATCACCAAGGTGTCCGGTCCCAAGGTTGCTGACTTCAACAAAACTATTGAAGGAAGTGCAGACTTCCAGGCAAAAATCAAGAACCTCAAGGAAGAAATTGAAAATTACAGTAGGACATTCCCCCTGCCTGGTTTTGAAACCTACTGATTATTTAACTACATTTGTATTGCATTTTTGCATTTAATATATTGCTTTTATACTTTTTGTTCTGTTAACTATAAGTGCCTTAATCGAATATTAGCATAAAATAGAATTTAAGAATATCCTAATTCCTACTATTTTTAATAAAATGTTGACGTAAAATTACTTCTTTTGTATCTCTTCAAACTCATTTGGCTCTTGAGCATAGTTATTATAATTGTCATCACACACTATATATAAGGGCCTATAAGTCGTCAAATTGCTTAGCAAGATCCGCCGTTATATCGAAACTATTGCAGCATTATTTTTGAAATAAATATATGTTAAGGTTGTGGATTATTGTTATCGACTATGTTAGCCGAAAACACGATTTCATAAAAATTTCTCGATAGAAAAAAAATCCAAAGTTACCTCCAAACCGAACAATAAACCGCTGCTATTCAAAAAATACTTCAAATTAGATCATGAAACTTGGCACACTAACTGAACTAACTATAAGCAGCGACTATGTTTTTCATTTTTTTTAAATTACCATTATTTTCGCCGTAAAAAGCAATTACCTAAACTTTTGCAGATTTGGAGCCGCCTCCGTCTCGCTCTCACTCAGTCCGCGAGTTGAATGGTGCGAGCGAGATAAAAACCTGAGGTTGTGTGGGCTCTTCAAGGTATCATAGCCGACAATGGTCAGGTTTTCGAGATGAAGTTCCATGGTCAAAACCGCAACTATGTGGAATAGATAGAGAGTGGCCAAGGCAGTCAAGAACACAATATTGAAAAAATAAGACCCCCCTACTACATACTCCCATACCAGAGACTTACCGAATTCACCTACCAAAAATAGCTCAACGCACGTAAGGCCCCGTTCACACAGAATTTACACCGCACGTTTTTTGAAGGATAAAATAATCTTACCGAATCTAGAGTGGCTATCTACTGCAAAAAAACGTACACAGCTTTATACGTTTATCGAATACTCAACGGACTTGTAAAGTCGGGTCTGCTGCGCCATGTTTGGATGTTCTATAACACCAAACGCGAACCAATCGGGCATCCGCAAATCAAACACGAAGCGATTTGATTGGTTCGTGTTAGATGTTTTTAAAACATAAAAACATGGCGCAGCAGACCCGGCTTCAAGCAACCCGAATGAACTTTTAGGGGCCGCCTTCACGAGCGAGAGAATCGCGTCGATATTATCGAGTCGTGCCACGTATTTCTATACACTCTCTTAGAGGACGTCTCCACGAGGGGGAGAATCGCGGCGATGCGACGAGTGGCTGAGTGGGAGCGAAACCTCATCGTATCGCCGCGCGCTCGTCGCGGAACGTGGTGCTCTCGCAGCGAAAGCGCAGCGATCACTTGTTCTTAGCGCCAAAGATATCGGAAACATGGTGATTCCGTTACGAGTCGTCGCGGTCACGCAGCGATTCCGTTACGAGTCGCGACGATATGCTGGCGGAATAATCGCTCGTTCGTAGAGATTACCCAACGTAGAAGCGCGGATCCGTCGCGAATTCGCGATTCTTTCGCTCGTGGAGGCAGCCCCTTAAAGTACTCGGTTTAGCAGTAGCGGACATAGTATCACGATCTCTTTCACACTGCGTGATGTCACACGGTTTTTATCGAACATTTTATGAAAGTACAAAGCGTGGATCTATCACAGACGTCTACTCGGGGTGGCTTTTGTATGAGTAGGTACTGCTCTATTCTTCTTTTACATAGAAACTTATCGTGTCAAAATCCTGCTGTTTATCCGTTAAAATCAAATACCGCAAAGAAAACGTGCAGTACAATGCAGTTGCAGTGAAAACCTATCTTAATTAAAGAAGTTTTCACTTCAACAATATTTTGCGTGCTAATCCATAATTATTGCACTTCGCGGGCTGACCCAAAAATAAAAATATTGGGCACGGAACTAGTATGTACTGTATTGGGCAGTAGGTATTGGGACAGCAGGGACGACTAGACCAATTTCAATAAGCGAATTTGACCAATTCATTGGTGAAATTCGCACTTAGCCTAGAAAAACACAGATAATCCCAAACTAGACCAGAGATTTTAAAGGTGAGTCCAAACAGTGTGACTGTGCGAGGAATACGCCGCGAATGCATTTTTTTAGTATGTCAGATGCCTCAGCCCGAGGCATACATACGCATTGCGCAGGTATGCGTCACATACATGGCTTACCATTCGAAACATTTGACATGCCTCGCACTGTCGAGACGCACCTTTAAAATATAACTGTTCCTTGTACACATTAGGCTATCATTATTGTGTTTATGTTGTTGTTTTTATGGGAACTGACTGACCCATTAAAAGGAATTAAATGTGCCTACCAAAACTGGAAAATTGCAATTTTCTCCTTGCGGAACTTTCGCCACAGTTTTCATAACATAATACATTTTGTGGAATAAATATTACCTATAATTATGCAAATAAAAGCTGATCAAAGGGTCGTAATAATATAATAATTACTAAAAGCAGCATGCATCAGACTAGTGATAGGAATGACATCTGCAGTAAGCAAGTGGCAGTTTTTATCCCCATTAGTTCGAGAATATTGGGAAAAAAACTCAAAAAACAAGTTACCAAACTCAGAAATACCATAGATTAAAAAAAAAACATCCATTCGTTCATTTGAGTGAAGTCTTAGTCTTTAGTCGCCATTCATTCATTCATTCTTTTAATCGTGAAAATTGGGTTGTTTTTGTGTCGATATCGCAATTAAACGTAATTGAGAAAGCAATTAAAAGGTGAAAATAAAATTGTAACTCCGCTTAAACATAAGATAGAACGGAATAATTAATTAAACTCATTTAAAAACCTCAACAAGCGGCGACCTTGTCTACAAGAACGTATGTTATTTTAGTTGGCAGATTGAAGAAAAAGTGGATTATTTCTTGTTTTGATAAACAGATTATTGCTTGTTGTTCGAATGGCCTTAAGTATTTTATGAAAGTTTATCTTGATGGATCACCGCAAGGACTAAATTCAGCGGTATTATGTATAAACTTGCGTGTGGAATAGACCACCTGGAGATCAGGCGAGTTACTCCGAGCTCACCATGACTATGTATCCATCGTCTGGAATGGTAGCAACACCACAACAAGGGACTAGTGAAGTCACACAAAATGGAAGTACCACATTACCTCGATCACATCATCAAAGAACAGGTATAATAATACAACTTGTAGATTACAATAAGTGTGAACTGTCACCTTCCTATATAAAAAGTGTAAATTGCTGGTTCCAATTATTGGTATTTCGAAGTAAAACTAACTTAGAAAATGTGTTATTATTTACAAAAAAAAAAATATGAATTCATATTTGTTTCATATACATTTATCACAATGACAAACAGGTTAGATGACATGGACAGTCCAATAGGAAATTATAATACATTGGAATGGACAAAACAGTGGGTCAAGCTCCAAATAGCCAACATTTAAGAGTGCCTTATCCACTCTTGTCATGTTAATGTATACTGCTATTCATAACTCATAAATAGATGAATAGTGATATGTATTTTTCTTAGTGCAATATCTTCCTTAGGTGTCAGTACTAAAATACTACTAAAGGAGCCTAAAAAATGTCTGGATACATTTCATAGACAACCCTTGAATTAGGATGTAAATTAATTGTCAGTAGCCTAATACAACTGAAATCTTGTTAAGTATTGCTAGGTATCTATGAGAAACATGATACTGTTTTCATTCAAGAATTTCTATTTAACATTTTAGGACGACCCCCAGCAGCACCTAAATCTTATGACTACTTATTAAAAGTCCTACTGGTTGGTGACTCAGATGTTGGTAAACAGGAGATACTTCAAGACTTGGAGGATGGATCTGCTGACTCACCATTTTGCAGTGGCAGTGGTAAGATAATATTATTATCTATTCAATATTTATAAGCATAGTCACAATTGTTTTGATGCTAATCTAGATATGAAGTCATATGGCCTCATTGAATAATGTTGTTATGGCTCTGTGCCATAAGTATCAGCTAAAAAGAAGTTCATGGTTTAAACCTGATAAATAACAAGCAAGAACTATGCAGACAGTAACATGTTGGAGAGTGTGTTTGTCCCGCTTCTCTTTCCCAGCTAAGGCACCTATTGCACAAAGCGGGCACGAGCAACTGCAATCTTGACTGAAGTAGTTCCAACCAAGAAGACAGTTTGGCTGCACACTGCCAGCCAACCAGCTACTGCCAAACTTTCTTTAAAGATTGCAACTAGTCATGCACCAAGTTGCTGTGATTGTCACATAGTGTGTGAGATCCCTAAAATGGGGTGTCAAAGTGGTCTTTTGTAATGTTTAACATTCAAAAATACTAATTTTCTTTATTTCATTTTCGGTTTCCTGGCATTTGTGACTTTGTCAATGTTCTGTATTAAATGTGCTACAACTTATCTTGTGTGAACTATTATTGCAGGTATTATGTAAAGTAATTATCACCAATAAATATATAGAGAAGTAGTAAAATTATCATGAATATAAAATATATGATAATAATGATACTTGAAAATATATATTTTCAAAACAATCACTGCAGATAATATTCTATTTATTTTCCTTTTTGGCTATAATTAAAATAAAAGTTCTAGATATTAATATGTCTTATACCAGGACATGTTCTATCAGTTTGCCATTTGTATTTTGTATGGTATTTGGGGGTCATAAGGATCAATATCGTTTCTGAATGATTGAACTCTATGTTAGATAATATTGTTCAACTATAGACACAGATAGAGAAACAAGGATGTGAAGGAGTTTTACCTTAAAAAACGGCCAGGGCTGAGAGGTCAATTGTCACAAAGGCACCAACCACAATTGGCACCAAGTGTCACATTCTTAGGACAAGCCCAAAAAAAACTAAAATACTTAACTCATATTGGCATAAACTACTACTATTTAATGGATAATGGAAATTATTAATAATTCTTGGACATGTGAGTTGTTATGATACAAAATGCTTTTTAACGCGCCTACATGTGCGTCAATTGTGGCGGCGGCCACTAATAAGATACCTATTATTAATTTTATAGAACAAAATTATATTTCCGAATAAAGACTATAACAGTAACCACAACGACTTAGGAACTCAGGTGATTACTTATTATATAATTTGGGTAAATTCATACATCATACCTTGTTAATAGCGAAAACACAACACAAGATATTTTAATTTCATTAATTAAATGTTATAATTTATTGATTTATTTACAATTTTCTAAAATAGCATCTTGGACCATCCTTGACTTAAAGAACTGTAGAGCGCCGCCACAGTGGTCATTTGCCGGGGTCACAGATCATAACATAGCATCAATGAAATTAAAACGAATAACGTGCAAAGAGTAACGAATTGCAAGGAAAGAGGGAGTTTGAAAATTACAATTTAAGGATTTACGAATTAGTATATCAATACTCAATTCTTTATTGCATTCCATACATATACAAAGTTAGTATAACAGAATATAAGATCATTATGGAACCTGTCGGGCACAGCAAAGTTAGGAGAGAGGAAGAGGGCTAAGCAGCAATTCAATATTATTATAAATGATGAATTATTAGTTGTGTTTAAATGGGTGTATATATTTTTAGGTTTGTGTTTAAAGGTCTATTCGTTATTTTAATTTTATTTAATGCATGAATAATGTAAGTATTAAATTATGGTTTTATTATTATGACAAAATAGGTACCATTTGTTATCTTTTTTTACCATAGAGTTGTGGTAATTCTTTATTATTGGTATGTTCTTCTATATTAATATTGTATTATTATTTAATTTGTGGAAGCTTTTAAATGACGTCTGTAAGCGTACAATATTAACCTAGATATTATACTGTAAGCTTTCTGGAGAATAAATATATAAATACTTTAATGTAATACAGGATTAGCCAGATAGAATTGCATTGGACATTGTTTTCTGTAGATATAAAGATGATAGATTTGGTAAGGGACTAACATAACACAATGATGGTATCTTTCTATGCCAAAACAGTTTCCTTATTTATTCATATTGTTCCAAATAAATAACCAGAATGTTATTACATTATTATGTTGTAACAGTAAATATTACTGTGTGATGGGGAGTCAAAGGAGGATATGAAAAATATTTTATTAGAAAAACAAACAATAGCAAATCACTTACAACAACATAAAATGTTTAGACAAGCATAGTTTATGTGTACTTATAGAAATGAAAACAAACCATTCAATGAATTACCTGTTTATCTTTTCATGCTATTTAAAACATTGAATTGAGGAAGGCAGCTGAGACATACATAATACTGGTGGAATTGAAATGTTAACATAGTAAATCATCATCATCCAAAAAATAAAATAAAAAAGCCTTTTATTTTTACCCGACTACAGCGAAGCAAAAAGGAGGGTTATGATTTTTAACGGTATGTATGTATGTTTTGACAAATGACAAATGGGGTATCGGAAACGTCTCGGTCTGTGGCGCCCTCTAGAGGACAAAGTCATGAACAAAAAAAAAGTTTTTTGAATGGTGCCATGTTGGGTATCAAATGACAGGGCTCAATTAGCACATTTCAAAAATATATAAGTATATTATAACCCCAAAACAATTTTAATAAAAATAAAAGTACCTTCTTAATAAAAACTAAAACCGGAGTCACACGTAATCTATTCAATTTATCCCCTAACACGTGTAACTCTGGCTTTTTTATTTGTCTGTCTGTGATGACTTGTTTATACTTATTTTTCAGTTGACTTTTTTATCGTAGTGGGGTTTTAGTTTTAACTACTTTTTTCTTACAAACAAAAGAAGTAAATAACAGTGAAATAACTACATCAAAACCTATTATTATATCTCATATGTATATTTATCTATCTGATTGTAGTATCAAATTTGTATCTAGTTGGGCAGGAGCCCATATCCTAATTAATTTATGGTTGCCACAGCATATCTTTTTCTTCCGTAAATCTCTATTCTCTATCACCCATTTCAGTTTTTCGTCCTTACTTGCCTAGGTCATCTTCCGCAAAATCTATCTATCTATATGTATATATTTTTTCTTGGTCTTCCTTAAACATACCTACTCGAAAACTTCTCGCGACTTATTCCTCACCAGCTTCTGCCGGCGACTTCGTTCGCGTGGAAGTCGCATTGATACAAAATGTACTAAAATAACAGCCACATTTTTATAAAACTCTCTCGGCCCCAGAGCCAGTCTCGCGTCACATCGCATCGCCCGCGCTATTACTTAGTGTTCGCTTAGCTTTTTTTTTAACTTTATTTATGTTTACTCGTCTCCTTCGGGTCGTACCGTGATGTTAAGTCGCCTTCCTGAAGAATTGGGCTAAGAAAAAGGAAAAAATAATTTTACAAATCCGACTAGTAGTAGTTCTAGACAATCTAGCAATCAAACAAACAATCACTTTCCTTCAGGCCAAAGTATTAAGTAGATTTATGTTCCTTGTGTAAAGATTACATCAATACTGTTTTCTTTTTCCAGCTTACAAGACGACAACAATCCTATTGGATGGCAAGAGAGTGAAGCTGCAACTATGGGACACGTCGGGACAAGGCCGCTTCTGTACCATAATACGTTCCTACTCCCGTGGGGCCCAGGGCATACTGCTTGTTTATGACATCACCAACAAATGGTCCTTTGACAGCATTGACAGGTGGCTCGAGGAAGTTGAAAAGGTGTGTATGTGTTTAGTTTCAATAACTAGAAATTAATCAATCTGGAGCTATCAGTTACTTGTTTGAATGTCAGCTTTTACATTAAAAAGATGATCTATTTCTTATAATAAAAATGATTCTTTTAATCGTTACCAGAGGAATCTAAAGGCTTTAAAAACTAAGATCTGCCAAAAACGTTACTCAGCAAAATTTTGTTGTTTCTCAGCATGCACCAGGTGTTCCGAAGGTCCTAGTGGGCAATCGTCTTCATCTCGCCTTCAAGCGGCAAGTGCAGGAACGCGATGCAGAAACCTATGCCGCCAAGAACCACATGGCGTTCTTCGAAGTGAGCCCCCTGTGTGACTTCAACATCAGAGAGAGCTTCTGCGAACTGTCGCGAATGGCGCTGCATCGGAACGGCATGGAGAGACTATGGAGGAGTAATAAAGGTAAGGGTTACTCAACTGTAAGAAAAGGAGGGCTATACTTTGCAGTGAAAATCTTCACTGCAAAGTATAGGCCTCCTTTTCTTATGCTCGAGCGCAAGGCACGTTAATTATTAATGTCACTGAGATAAGGTTCTATGTTTAGGATTGGGTTTCCGAACTTAGCCCTAAAGTAGACCATTGTGCGTGTTGTTATAAGGTTTAAATTGCAATGATTGACTCGCGCTAGTGAAATACAATGAATAATCGTAATAGTATTGATCGCACCCGGTAAACGACTCGCTATTATTGTTCGTTATGACGTTTTATATAGAATAACAAGCCGTGTGCCCATCGGCAAAAATGAGTCACGAATTATATTTAACCCCTAGGGTATGAATTTTTAATAATCCTTTAGTTTTCACTTTACACTTAGCTTCAAGACCCAGCGATTCAGGCTAAGCGTTTTGCATCAGTGAATGTTTTTTTTTTTTTTAAGTAAAATTTCTCTTTGCTACAGTACTCAGCCTCCAAGAGCTGTGTTGTCGTGCAATAGTGGCGCGCACCTCTGTGTACGGCCTGGAGCGGCTGCCGCTGCCGACGGCGCTGAAGTCGCACCTCAAGTCCTACGCGATCTCCGCCGCGCCCAGCCGACACCGCGCACGCGCACACAAACACTCCCACCACACGCGACTCAACTGCACCGGACGCAACTCATGCAACATCGCTTGAGAACGAGACACAACCAGCGACTTGTAACATATGACTATTTAAATGTGGCTGACCCTTCATCACTATTGGCATTAAAACATTCTTGTTAAACCTCAAAATCTACGCGTAATTCCAACCCGGCAATAACATTTTAGCATAGTTTAGCATAACATTTTAGTCCCTAATCGTAAATCTTTCTTGTAATGTAAAGATTGTATAATCCTCAAATTATTATTTCTCGATATTTCAAAGTCACATCCTGCCAAAGTTCGCATGACAAGTTTCGTGTCAACACAGATGTTAGGAATCTGCGCCACATTTATGATAATCAGTTTCTGACTGCCAATGGTAATCGTTAAGAATATTATAGAGATCATTTAGAACATAGTTGTCCTAATATTATTGTCGCGAAGTTTAACACATAAAATTGAAACTTCGAACAATGTATTGTCCAAACACTGAGTAATCCTAACACAAAATACAGGCTGTAACTGACAACGGATTTGTGACTAGTTTATAGAGACTAGGCTAAGATATTGTTACTTAACAGAATATAATGTGAATATTGTGTTATTTAATTGTAATAAGTATGTGAATATTTTGACGCGGCATCTAGCCCTATGTTTGTCCATCGTGTAATACCTACATTAACTTTGTATCGACTAACCTTTTTAGTGCCTAGTGATATAATAGGACTATTGTTATACTGTGGTGATATAATTAAATAAGAAATAATATAACATGGGTGCCATCAACAAACATTCGGCACTTCATAAATCACAAATAACTTGTATACACTAACCTACTTGTTAGTCTTGTGTGGTCACCTATTATTTAAAGACATGCTATTATATCCATTTTAAGTGACATCGGTACAGTTTCTTAAAAGTATGTTACATAAGTACAGTTTTTCTATTTCGATGTATGTAATATCAGTCTTGGATAATGTAACTTTCGAATTGTACAAGTATCTTATTGTCCATTATTTGTAAGGTATTATACTTCATAAGGTCTCATAACGTGTAAATATTTTGGCTATATTTGTATCAACTACGAGAGTTCACTGCATACCAAATGTTCATTCTAAATTATGTCGTAAAAATATTGGCTATTTTCAGATATACATATTATATTATTTACTGTAACTTATTATTTAAGAAGTAAGTCAACGGAACTGCTACATTTCATTTATGATACCAATATTTTCAATGTTAGATGGTTGTGTATGTTTTAGCTTGTAAAATATATAGTTTACTTTGCATTTAATATTTATGTTTCAGTCACGTCCCTACAACATGCTAACAACGAAAACACAGTGTTTCAATAAATACTTGTTTAGTCCAGTCCGTCCTTAGAAATAAATCAAACCTAATGGAAATACCAATATCAGTGCTGTTAACGTTGCTTGATTTACTACAATTTGTTTGATCTTTGTGGTTTAATGTTTATTTTGGACAATACAACTGCATGCTGTATGACCATTACGCTATGTTAAATTTTGTTTATTCGTTAAGTTTTTTTAAGAAAGCATGTTAAAAATCTCATCAAAAATAATCGAAGCTGTATTTATAGTATCAAATGTAACCTGCACCCTAATTGCGTAATACACGATCAATCACAATCTCAATCGTTTAGAAAAATCAAAGAAATGAATGTCGTTGAACTGTCTAAATGAATGGATTAGTCAATGTGTTACTTACGCAATTAGATAGCTGAACTATCAAAAAACAAAATGACTTATATTTAAAATAATAATAATGAAGTGACGTGATTATACTTTTGTACATAAATATTTGTTTCTATATTGAGTTACTTTATGATTTGTCTACTTGTGATAGCTATAGTGGATAATATAACAATCCAAATAAACTAATACCGACTAAAAGTTTGGTTTAGGTTGATTACAGTCATAATTTTATAATTGCTATTATTCATTACGTAAGTCTTGAAATAAAACTAATTTATAATAATCACTTTGTCTTCTTTACAATCCCATGTCCCTTGTTTTTATAACCTACGACAAATTCATGCGCATTACGCACAAGTTACAAAAAATAAATCAATAGAAAACAACATGCGCGTCGCGGTCGCTATATGTAGTTTCTGACTTGGGCTTTGTCCAAACAATGTTTGTAATTCTTACTGGCAATGGTTTAGTGGTCAAATAATACAAATGTTTGATAGAACTAAGCAATGTAATCTTTCACACAAGATGATGATTCGCCTAAACAATTTTTTGTACGTTTTCAATTTACGACAAGGCACAATTCTTATTGCCGTCCATCAAATCGTGAGTATGACAATGTTTCAATGCTTTTTAGCAGCAGGACAGTGGCATTTAAGTCATGGAAAATGTGGATGTAATGTTTTGTATTTCGCAGGCACTATCGTCTTTTATATTAATAATATTACTAGTCGGAATATCCCATGTCGGGGAAATGCTGTCAATGTTGCACAACGACATGGAAGATGATGCCGACAGGCGCGGGCTATACGAAGTGGCCTACGGAGATCACGTCAACTATCATAACGGAGAAGTGATAAGCACTAACAATCAACGCAGATTCGCTAAAGCACAACATCTGGCATCAGGTTAATTCATAGTTACCTAAAAATTTGTTTTTGAGCTTTCCATTCCTGCTCTGTTGTTATAATCAGCTACTATTCATTCCAATCACTTACTCGCCCCTTAGGGAAAGTGGTGATCGCAGAAAATAAATTGTTAGGTATGCCTTCTTCTCGGCGCATCAGAGTTATAACAACTGTACTTATGTTTTCCCCTAGACCACTTGCGTCTCCTTTAACCAGACATAATCCAAAAGGCGACCTCTTTCCATTGTTGCTTTTCCGGTTTTGTTGCAGTGCAGGATCAGTCTGTTAACTGAAACTGCAGGGCTGATTGTTTTGTCAACTCTACCTATGCTTAGTAATAAGAGCCTATTAGTCAAAAGTTAAGTTTGAACTTAATAAAGCATGGAGATTAATTAATTATGTTGAAATTTTCAGTGACAGTAATATTTCTGTATACCAGCACGATGTTAACATCTATTTATTTGATGTGCTGCATCTCGCTGCTGCACGGCGCTGTCAAGTACAAGCGGGAGTATGTGCTGCCTTGGATCCTGGCTGCGTGCATTGGAGTAGTGCTTCTCATTGTCGCCATAGTGGTTGGCGATGGCTATCCATGTGTTGTCAACCTTTTTGGAGGACATAATCTTTATCGTAAGTACCTGTGATCTGTTATATTTAGTAGGCAAAAACTTAATATTTCGGGTTTATATGTAGGTGGGGATCAGCTAGTTCCTATTTGAGAACAGTCAGCAACGACAGTGTACCACACTTGGCTAACATCATTCCCCCTGGGCTTACTCTGCCTCTGCTGTCATCACAATATCTAGACAAGTCTCCATGTCCTGTACAAACGCCCACCGACATTAGAAATTATGTAGGTACCTACACGGACACAGATATCCTCCACTCCGCGGAAAATAACCATAATTGCTTGCATTTCTTTTTCGTTTATTTCAGATTTCGGCTGTGCGCTATTCGTACTAACGTTCATCTACGCCATATGCGCTGTAAGCAGTTTTGCCTTGGAGACCGGCAGCGGCCGGTGTGCTCGCACCGTCCGCGCCGCCAGCGACGAGAGGGGCGAGCGACTATTGCTACTCGACCATGCTGCTCACTCCAGCCTACTGTCTGCCGCACAACTCAACAAATTAAATAGTGGAACTCGATCGCAGTTCGTCTAGAAGCCTTCGCTATAATATCCATATGGCTGCTACGTACCTTACCTAGCTAATAGTTATGCACCACGCTAATCGCAAAATTAGATAACAAAACGTCACATTGTTTTGTAAGATCAGTTAATTTGATAATGGCTGTTTACATTCTACATCGTAGGTTAGTTTACAATGTTTTTACATTAAGTTTTTAAAAGTTTATTGCGTTTGTATTTGGTGTTTTATCTGTAGGTATAAATAAGTGCTTATTTAGTAGTCGAAAGTTCGAAACTATGGTGTTATTAATTGATCTCTTTTGTAATTTTGAATGTCACGTTGTGTTCGTGCATAAATACAATGTATGTTGGCTTAATCATCTTTAAAATTATTACCTATACTTATGAAACACCAGCTGTGTTACAACTGTTATTATAAAAAATTAAGCTTGTTGGGGATACTTACAGAGTTACAGTTAATAATGTGAATATATTACCTTATATTTTATTAAAAGAGAGGAAGCTGTATTATAGACTTTAAGAGGTTTATGTGATCACATAAAGCTCCGTTTACGTCCGAAAATTTTTGTGCAATAAGTAGCAAATTCCATATGATACTTACTGTTAAAATACTCTGTACTAAAATGATGTACTTACTCATTGTGATATTATTTTATAAAAGTGGCATAAATATTATTATATTTATAAATTAAACTTGTTGGTACAAAAATAATCAGAGATTATATAATTCGAAAACAAATGATCATTATGTTGAGTTTAATCAATTGACAATACTTATATTAATCAATTTTAACATTGTTTTTGAAACCATGTGAATTTGAATGAATAGTAGAAATCTAGCAGCTGTATGTTAAGCATTACTCTATTAAAATGCTTCAGAAAATAAGCTAATATATAAAGAATAAACAACCATTAATCTTTTAAAACTTTGTTTTTTTAATCCGTATTAAACCATATAATATCAACTTAACATTGTTTATAAGGATACATTTAAGTCTTAAATAATTATAAAACAATATTTTTATCAAAATGACAATAATTAATCTATACTATGACTTGAAAAGATTACACTTGACACTTAAAATAGTAACGTTTTGACATGACTATCTTTGGAAGACTTTTCTCTACATCTATAACAACATTCTATGGCATTATTTACTTACATATTAAAAGTAAAAACTGCCCTAACAAATTCTTAATGATTCAACATTATGTACTTGGTTATATTGTAGAGCCTGCCAATTGATCATGCTTGACGAAGCCAGGAAAAATTATTATGCAATTCCTTGAGTATCTTTACAGAAGATGTTAACTTGTTACTCCCCCCACCTTCCATTTCGTAATGGTCTCTGAATACCTTTAAAGCCTCTAGCTAGTATAAACTTTTCTGAGGACTCTGACCTGCTTGATTGTGGTTTCAAGATCTTAATATGTTTGTAGAATTTACCTAAATCCATCTCCAATACGGGCACTTCCTTGCCATCCCACACTTTGAACAAAAGGCTACCGTCAACCTTACTGACTAAAGCAGCAAATCTTATGGCCATGTAACAAAGGCCTATTATTCTGTCCTTGTCTATAGCATTCACTCCAGTGGCACTGGGAGCCATGTCAGAAAGGACTAAGTCAACTTTGATGCCATCAAGAGCTGATATTACTTTATCTTGAGCATCTATAGTAGAGAAGTCCATGTTGCTCATAATTGATGCTCCCTGTTGAAAACAAACATTTTTACATAAATATTTAAAATATGTTTGCATACATTCTTACATAAAGATGTCTTTAAGGTAAATATGAATTTATTTCAATATTATATTTAGCTTATAGACATCTTCACAATGTTATTTTAGCTATCAAACTGCTCTAGTGGAAATAATCCATTGTTGGCAACAAAAAATTAATACTAAAACAATTTGGCGTCGAAAAGAAATATCAATAAGTACCTCTATAGGAAATATCTGTAGTTTATCAATAGCAAGAACTTTCCCTCTTGGTTTATTTCGGTCAGCACCATTAGCATTCGTTTTTTGAACTGCAACTTGTGTCCATGACCCTGGCGATGCACCAAGGTCAATGACTGTTAGTCCTGGAGTCAGAATGTTTGTTCTTTCGTTCATTTCTAATAGTTTAAAAGCACTGCGACATCTACAAATCAATAAAATCTTATAAGTTTTTTTAATGAAACTATACATCAAAGCCAGTATAATGTGTAGTATAATGTGCAAAATAGTCACCTGTAATTATATATCTTTGTCTTTTCAACATATGGATCAGCCCTTTGGCGACTCAACCATTGTTGCGAACTCTTAAATCTTTTGAGGCAATTTACGAGAAAACACATCTTTGTATAGGTCAAGGGTTTCGGCGCGAATGAACGCGACAGCACCATTGTTTTAATTTATAATATATGTTTATAACCACAAATAGAGATAACCTATTTATAAACTTGTCATCTCACGTTATTGAATGCAATGCAATGAATTGAAAACAAACATGACGAACATTAAATGAAACTCATGAAAGAAACACAAAAACTGACAGTGACAGTCCGAACTTCCAAAAGTCATCCGTCAGGCCGTTATGACATTTTTTTTTACGAAGACAATGGCTGCGTTCCGAGTTACAATATGTAATCGATTTGAGCGTGCTAACACCCGTTACGAATAAGCGTTAGCGCGATAACGCCGACCCAGGATTGCCCATGAAACGTCATAGATGACGTCATGACATGCGCCATCATGCGATAACGCCGACCATGCCTTTTACTAATATCACCGTGATCTCTGTCAAAAATGACAGTTGACTGAACTGTCATTTTTGGCAGCGCTGTAGGCTGCGTTCCGAGTTACAATGTAATCGATTTGAGCGTGCTAACACCCGTTCCGAATAAGCGTTAGCGCGGTAACGCCGACCCATGAAACGTCATAGATGACGTCATGACATGCGCCATCTTGCGATAACGCCGACCATGCCTTTTACTAATATCACCGTAATCCCTGTCCAAAATGACAGTTGACTGAACTGTCATTCTTGGCAGCGCTGTTGTTTTGAGTCGCATCATTCTATAAACTAACGTGGCTTTTTCTAAATTGTGCTTCTGGCTACCGTCGCCACTTAACCAAAGAAGAAAAACAAATTTCAGATGTTTAAACAAAGAATTAAGTAATGTTATAAGTTTTGACGTTGAGCGAGCACTGTAGACGCGTTCACAAGCGTTCCGAATTGATGACAGACCGCAGCTGTCATAATCGTAATATCTAAATCGGAACGCAAAATATTGATGTCAGCGCTGTGAGCGATTATGGCCTAACTCGGAACGCGGCCGTAGTTTTGAGTCGCATATATCTATAAACTAACGTGGCTTTTTCTAAATTGTGCTTCTGGCTACCGTCACCACTTAACCAAAGAAGAAAAAGACATTTCTGATGTTTATACAAAGATTAAGTAATATTATAAGTTTTGACGTTGAGCAAGCACTGTAGGCGCGTTCACGAGCGTTCCGAATTGATGACAGACCTCAGCTGTCATAATCGCAATATCTAAATCGGAACGCAAAATATTGATGTCAGCGCTGTGAGCGATTATGGCCTAACTCGGAACGCGGCCAATATAGGCCGCATTCCGAGTTAGGTAGGTACACCCGCGATAATCGCTCACAGCGCTCACATCAATATTTTGCGTTCCGATTTAGTACGATATTGACAGCTGAGGGTTGTCATCAATTTGGAACGCGCGTGTATTGCTCACTCAACGTCAAAACTTTTATCATTACATATTTCTTCGTTTACACACCACAAATTGCTTTTTCTTCTTTTAACCAAAGAAGAAAAAGCAATTTGTGGCGACGGTAGCCAAAAACACAATTTAGAAGAAGCCACGTTCGTTTATAGATAAGATGTGACTCAAAACAACACAGCCAACTGTCATTTTTGACAGCGCCAACGGTGATATTAGTAAAAGGCATAATAGTCGGCGTTATCGCGCTAACGCTTATTCGGAACGGGTGGTAGCACGCTCAAATCGATAACATCGTAACGCGGAACGCTGCCAAAGTCGGAATTCCAGGACGACAAAAACAAAACACAAGATGTCCGAACGGATTATTCTGTTTTCTGTTGGTGCCCCGGTTCCACAGAACATAATTATATACCCTGCCCGATTTCGGGGAAGGCCCAAGCACAGATTACTATATAAATATGTCGGAGACCAAGTCCCGAGAAGTCATTGTTTTCAGTAAGTAAAAGGTTGTTGTTGGAGGCGCCGTATGCAAAATATATAGAATTTTCAAGCTCGCTACGCTCGCTCTTGCATTCAATATATTTTGTGTCTCAAACTTTTCTGGATACTAGGTCGACATAGTATCTCCTATTTCTGTTTATATGACTGACACCGTATAATTATGAATTTTGTTAGTATAAAATCTATCAGTATTATTTCCGTTAGATTATAAACTGTCGAAAAATTGTAAACTGCAACAAACCAATTTTTTGATCGTTTATAATATATCCACGGGAAACCGACAAATTGTGAACTGGTATCAGCAACTTGGAAGTGGAAGTAGCTCGCCAGCCGCTGCCGCGGCACCGCTCGCTCGACTTACGCTGGTTGGTCAGAGTTCTAACCTAATCTAACCCATTCCACACAGTTCACAATTTTTCGACAGTTTAAGAGTATAATTATAATCTAAAGCCCGGTCTGCTGCGCCATGTTTGGATGTTTTAAAAACATCAAACATCAAACACGAACCAATCAGGCATCCGCAAATCAAACACGAAGCGATTTGATTGGTTCGTGTTTGATGTTTTTAAAACATCCAAACATGGCGCAGCAGACCCGGCTTAACGGAAATAATAATGTTCACGACCATTCCGAATTGTTGACTGCCCTCAGCTGTCATAATCACGTTAACTAAGGCTGCGTTCCGAGTTACGATGTTATCGATTTGAGCGTGCTAACACCCGTTCCGAATAAGCGTTAGCGCGATAACGCCGACCCATGAAACGTCATAGATGACGTCATGGCATGCGCCATCTTGCGATAACGCCGACCATGCCTTTTACTAATATCACCGTGATCACTGTCAAAAATGACAGTTGACTGAACTGTCATTTTTGGTAGCGCTGTTGTTTTGAGTCCCATCATATCCATAAACTAACGTGGCTTTTTCTAAATTGTGCCTCTGGCTACCGTCGCCACATAACCAAAGAAGAAAAAGAAATTTCTGATGTTTATACATAGAATTAAGTAATGTTATAATTTTGACGTTGAGCGAGCACTGTACGCGCGTTCACGAGCGTTCCGAATTGATGACAGACCTCAGCTGTCATAATCGTAATATCTAAATCGGAACGCAAAATATTGATGTCAGCGCTGTGAGCGATTATGGCCTAACTCGGAACGCGGCCTAGATCGGAACGCAAAATATTGATGTGAGTGACCTATTTCGGAATGTGGTACTGGTGGTACATGAAGTTTCATGTCACTAATGACATTGTCATGTCAATTAAGGCCGCGTTCCGAGTTAGGCCATAATCGCTCACAGCGCTGACATCAATATTTTGCGTTCCGATTTAGATATTACGATTATGACAGCTGAGGTCTGTCATCAATTCGGAACGCTCGTGAACGCGCCTACAGTGCTTGCTAAACGTCAAAACTTATAACATTACTAAATTCTTTGTATAAACATCAGAAATGTCTTTTTCTTCTTTGGTTAAGTGGCGACGGTAGCCAGAAGCACAATTTAGAAAAAGCCACGTTAGTTTATAGATATATGCGACTCAAAACTACAGCGCTGCCAAAAATGACAGTTCAGTCAACTGTCATTATTGACAGAGATCACGGTGATATTAGTAAAAGGCATGGTCGGCGTTATCGCAAGATGGCGCATGTCATGACGTCATCTATGACGTTTCATGGGTCGGCGTTACCGCGCTAAGGCTTATTCGGAACGGGTGTTAGCACGCTCAAATCGATTACATTGTAACTCGGAACGCAGCGCAAGTTCAATCAACGCGGCGGATCAACATAAACCTGCATCTTTAGGCGGGATTGTTTATTTGTTATTGCACTGATATAAGTTTATTTTTAATTAAAATAAACCATTGAACGTTCGTTAATTTGAGCGTATAGAAAAAAGATTACCATTAATTTTTAAATAAAAACAAAGATGATAAGCTAGTAATATGATTTGTTTATTTCATACTAGACATAACCTTAAACGGATTTTCTTTAATAAAACCTATATTAGATCATTAAGTCATTGTAACGTTGAAACTATGAAGTATTTAAACGTAGCCGAAAAGAATGACGCTGCTAAAAATATTGCACAGCACTTATCTCGAGGCACATCACGAAGAGTAAGTTCCTTCCTTCATTGTTGTTGTTTACTAGTTTTTCAGGATGGTTGAGGTAGGTCAGTATGGAAAACGGGAAACTATGAGAGGTAGAGGTTTTTATTTATTCTGTTATCGAAGACTTGGGTCCATAGAACATTTATCTGCCTGAAATAATTTCAAACGCATCCATACTGAGATGATAAGCTGAAATGGTTTGTTCCCTGTTTGAATTCATTTTAGTTTTTAATATACTTATGGTTTTCAGCGTGAAGGATTATCACAATATAACAAAATCTATGAATTTGAAGGAGAGGTAATGGGACAAAAATGCCAGATGGTAATGACCTCAGTATCTGGACATTTGTTAGCTCTTGAATTTGTTGGTGCGTATAAAAACTGGCAGTCTTGCAACCCTTTAGCACTATTTGATGCCCCTGTCTTCAAGTACTGTCCTGAGAATTATGAAAAAATTAAGGTAAGGTGTGAAATGTTTTATAGATCAGTTTCATCAAGTATTTTAATTTTATACAAAGCTACAAGATCACTAGCTATCACAGGGAGTTCCCTAGCTCTCAACTCTATCCTAAAAAAAAAATTTTGGAAAGTAATATCATATTCCCTGGGGAAAACAAGGATGGTCTGATCAACTACATCTACTTTCAAATCAGAAATATCCATTCTAAGGTCCTCTGAACCATCCTTGTTTGTGGTCACCAAAAATTATAAATAGTTATGAACCTACAGCTCAAGATAAAGTATTAAAATTAAACAGAAAGTACTGTGTCTTATAATATGAATTAATAACAAGTATTATTTTTAATATTAACCTTTCCAATAAAAAACAATATTTTCCTAAATCTGCATGGCTTCTACAATTTCACAGAAAACTTTAGAAAGAGAAATAAGGGGTTGTGCTGGTCTGATTGTCTGGACGGATTGTGACAGAGAAGGGGAAAACATTGGTTTTGAAATCATTAATGTTTGCACTGCTGTGAAGAGCAACCTCAGAATATTCAGAGCCAAGTTCTCAGAGATCACTGGAGTGTCTGTGTCGCGAGCTTTACAAAACTTAGAACAACCAAATAAGAATATCAGTGATGCTGTTGATGTTAGGCAGGAGCTGGATTTAAGGATAGGTATTAAATTCATCATGTATACTTAACCCTAAGCTGACATAAAAAAGAGCTTCTTGTAAAAGGGTTGTTGATGCTTACAGGTGCAGCATTTACAAGATTCCAAACATTACGCCTGCAAAAGGTTTTTCCTAGGAAGCTAGCAGAAAGTTTAGTTAGCTATGGTTCATGCCAGTTCCCAACACTAGGCTTTGTTGTTGAGAGGTATAGAGCTGTGGAAAATTTTGTATCAGAACCTTTTTGGAAGTTACGAGGTTAGTTTTCCCAACTTTATGTTATTTTAAAACAACTAGACCCCTTTTAGACTTAAACATAACTGGTGAAATGTGGGTGTATTGCATTATTTATTTGATTTCAGTTAACCATACAATGAACAATCTAAGTGTAGATTTCATATGGGAAAGAGTCAGATTGTTTGATCAAAATGCCTGTCAGATTTTCCATGACATTTGTCTTGAGAACCCACAAGCTAAGGTTTGCGAAGTGAAGACCAAACCCAAGTCCAAGTGGAGACCTTTGCCCCTGGACACAGTGGTGAGTAATGAGAAGTTATAATTGACCATCGTGATGATATATTCAGGGTATTTCCGACATTATACCACATTTACAATCCCAGTCAATAATATTAAATCCAGTGCAGTATTTGCAAAATTTTGCTTGGTAATTACTTCCTGTGTGTACAGTATATTATTTGTCCAGGAACTTGAAAAACTAGCTTCAAGAAAGTTAAAAATCAACGCAAAAGAAACAATGCGATTGGCAGAAAAATTGTACACCCAAGGTTTTATCAGTTACCCACGTACTGAGACAAATGAGTTTCCTAAAGAAATGAACTTGGCCCAACTGGTGGGTCATCAGACTGGTGACCCTAACTGGGGGTCATTTGCACAAAACATCCTTGATACCGGAGGCCCAACGCCGCGGCAAGGAAATAAGAGCGATAAAGCCCATCCACCTATACACCCGACCAAATATTCAAACAGTAAGATTTGTTATTTTCCTCAATAGCTTTCTAAACTCAGTTGAATGTTGAAATACTGTACTAAAATGCATTGCTAGTTTGTTTTAGTTTCGTCAGCACTATGAAAATAAATACTGTAATTGCATCCCTAATCCTAGTAGGGTTAAAATTGGTTTAGTGTAGGTAACCCTAACACTACCTAACTAAACCAATTTAACAGCTACACTAACACAATTTGGTACCTAATTTAAAAGGTTTCCTTCACTACTTGTAAGTTTGTACTATATAACTGTAATGCTTACCAAAGACATGTAAATAAATAAAAATCATTTTATTTACACAGGTTTATCAGGCAACGAACAGCGACTGTACGAATTCATAGTCCGGTCGTTCCTCGCCTGTTGTTCGAAGGACGCCCAGGGCCAAGAAACCACGGTCGCTATAGAAATAGCCAACGAAAAGTTCAATGCAAGTGGCTTAATGATCACAGCGAGAAATTACTTGGATGTATACCCTTATGATAAATGGTCGTCAAAGGAAATTCATGTTTATGATGTAAGTTTTAAGGTTGAATTTTGCGTAACATGTATGACGAAAAAGGAAGATTAAAAAACATGATTTTGTTTTAGAATGGGCAAACGTTTAATCCGACGAGTATTGATATGTTAGATGGGAACACGTCTCCTCCAAATCTATTAACAGAAGCTGATCTTATTGCACTTATGGAGAAGCATGGAATTGGTAAGATAACGTCTCTGGCAACCATTTACGCCGTTCAGAATATCGCTACCACATAATATTGTTTTGTAATAAATTTCGTCCCAGTATGTTACAAGAGGAAATGGATCCAGGGATTGTTTTGATTGTAGTGAAAACTACCCACACCTAATTGGCTCTTGTACTGTATCAGTCAGCATTCCTTGGACGTAACAAGGAAGATTTTTGCCTGTTGCTCGAACTTAGTGCTATAAAATCTGATTTGGTAATGACATAGCATGATAATTACATTTCTTCCCAGGAACGGACGCAACACACGCAGAACACATAGAAACGATAAAAAACAGGTCATACGTAGCTCTGGCTGACGCTATACACTTCGTGCCCGGTTTACTTGGTATGGGACTGGTGGAAGGTTATGATGCTATGGGCCTCACGATATCCAAGCCGCATCTCCGCGCGCAGCTCGAAGCAGACCTAAAAGCTATTAGCGAGGGACGGAAACAGCCGCAAGTTGTGTTAGCTGAACAGGTAATGATACAAAATAAATGTGGCGTACGTTTATTTTGGCTCACTTGGTGCGAAATGGGGGGAGGGGTTATTATGAGTTTGTGTCTTTTAAGTTTTTGGTTTGTCACGAGTTTGTAATTTTAGAGGTCCCATGCCTGAAATAAATGATTATTATTGTTGTGACTTTGACATATCTCGGGACCCTGTTTTCCCGGACTTTTGCATGGCGAACGAGGGGCCGAAAGCCAACTCGCAGAGGCCCGTTAGACGCTTTCAATGAAATGAGGCACCAACCGACAATTATCCCTGTACTCACTATTCAAGTGCACCCAAGGACAACTCCCGGTGGATGTAGGTCGAGAACTTAGCCAATTTGCTTTTGAGACGAAGTTTATGTTAAAACACAAAAACAATAAGAACTTGGAAGTTTAAACACGTGATATAGCAATATGGAATTGAATTTAGTGTTATTTTTTTGTAGGTAGCAAAATATAAGGAAGTTTATCAGACAGTGGCTTTAGAAGCAAATAAAATTGACGCAGCGCTTGCTGAACGGTTTAGTGAACAACCTAATGAGTATATTCCTTCAGCTGAGGCACTACCAGTGAACATGCCCGCAGGTAGCTTAAAACTGCTCAATTTATTAGTAAACCTCAAGCAAATTTCAACTTTATAATCATGTGAACAAGGTTAATTTAAGAACGCCTCTAAAACTTTTTAAATTTAAATCAATTGCAATGGATAACTATTATTAATTATGTGTGGTACATGGGTACCACACATAATACACACATCAACACGGTCTAGGGATATTTCATACTCAATTAAATAACTCGAAAAGTACTGGCCGCATTGGAATCTTTTATACACCGATTTGTTTGTAATTTATCTCAGACTAATTCCAAATTCAAATTTTTGAAAATTCTTTCGTTTCGGTGGCATAAAAATGTCTTGATGTGTAGGAGAGGGAATTTTCATTTGTGCGAAATTTAGAAAACAATACGAATTACGTTTAGTTACAGTTTTTTTTCATTTTTAAACGAAAGATAAAGTTAAAATTGAGGTATTGTAGCCATGCAACGCCAACATTTGACGAGGGCGGAGATGTTACGAGCTGTGGGAATGCTGGAAGCTGGGTCTGTTCAGCGTAATGTTGATGAGGCCATAGGGACCCACCAAAATGTAATTTCAAAATTGTGGACACGCTATCGTGCCACAGGTGAAGTAGCGGAGACGCACCGGGGGCCAAGTCGCATCACTACCCCCAGACAAGACCGATTTTTGCAAATTACTGCGCGAGCTCAGCCAAATGCAACGGCGACTCAATTGGTCCAAAGGCTGCGAGTGGAACACCAAGTGCTTGTGAGTGACCAAACTGTAAGAAGGCGACTGCATGAAAGCAATCTACGCTCTCGTAGACCACTCCGGGTCCCACCTTTACGGAGAGGCAATCGTGGACGACGATTAGAATGGGTTCGGAACCACGTGGACTGGGGCCGTGAGCAATGGTCCAATGTGCTGTTCACGGATGAATCCAGGTTCAGCTTCCATCCAGATTCACGAAGGACGCGTGTTTGGCGAGTTCCTGGACGATGGAGCCGTCTTCAGAACCCTCAGGAAGTTCGACCATACCAAGGAGGAACAATTAAGGTTTGGGCAGGAATTCGTCTTGGAGGACGGACGGATCTCGTTTGGGTGCGGGGCAATATGACGGCAGAACGATACGTCCAACAGGTGCTGGGGCCCGTAATCTTGCCCCACAGAACACAAATGGGGCAAGATTTCCTGCTCATGCACGACAATGCCCGGGCACACACGGCGAGAACGGTAGCAGCTTGGTTACATACACATAATGTTAGGGCCTTAGACTGGCCTGCTCAATCGCCAGATCTAAATCCCATTGAGCATGCGTGGGATATGCTGCAAAGAAGAGCTCTGAAGGAAGTTCCTGAAAATCTGGCTACAGAAGATCAACTTTTTGCGCACCTCAGAAGGCCATGGGACAATATTCCGCAGCAAGACATTGACAACCTTGTTCTGAGCATGCCGAATCGTTGGCGATGTGTTATGAACATCATGGGCGCTTTCTCAGACTACTAACTTCAAGTTTATAAACACAAATTAAATGATTTTTCTATTTTTTTCAGTTTTTACTCATAAATTAAAAGTTAATTCATATACGGTTTCCGTCTATGCTTCATTTTTTTTCCATAAAATCCTCAAATTTTAATCGAAGTACCTAAACCATTATTAAAAAATGGTAGAATATTAAATAACGTATCTTTTAAATATATACATGTCATATAAATAATTAACACATTGATAGTAATTCGCTTTTTTTAAAATATCCCTAGACCGTGTTGATGTGTGTATTTAAATCACCTTTTGTTCTATTCTTATCTACCCAATTGAATATTGGAATGTCCTAATAGGGATGTTGAATGTCTATTGCATAATAGATCTTATGACGACCACGGTAGGTCGAAGAGTCGTCGACCTACCGTGGTGTACCGTTCGTCTCTCTCTCTGCAAATGTCAAAGCTGACTGGCCGAAGAATCAGAAACATATTGACTGCCTATTAATTTCTAGCTTGCTGCAGTGATAACGTAACCATTATAATCTTTATTTACAATAATCGTAATCCAATCATTTAAAACTAATACAGTTATGTTGATGAAATTCCTTCTGTTTTAGCTCTTAAATGTCCAAAATGTGGGTCAGACATGGTGGTACGACAGAAAAAGAACAACACAGATGAATTATACATTAGCTGTCTTTCATATCCTAACTGTAAGAACGCGGTGTGGTTGCCAACTCTAGTCAAAACGATACAAGTTTTATCTGACACTTGTCCTGTTGTAAGTATCTTTTGAAATTAGTAGTTCAAGAAACCATGAAATCATTAATTTTCTCAATTTATACCATCTTCAATCTCTTTACAGTGCGGCCCAAACTACAAAATGCTGAAATTCGAATGGAAAAACAACCAACTAAGTCACATATACCCTGCGCCACACACTGGGTGTATCGGTGGTTGTGACACAACTTTCATAGAAATGCTAAGAATAAACCCTGCAAGTGTGAGACCAGGCACCGACACCAGAACTCAAGTAACGAATAATACAAGACAACCAAATGTAAATACTAATAGGACTCAGCCCACAAATAATAGATCAAATAGTAATAGCAACAGTAACAGTCCTATCAACACAATTCCTGTCGCACCAGCGCGACCAACTCAAAGAAATACTGCCAATACAAACACAGCACCGCCAAGACAATTTGCACCTCCACAACCTGCGAATAGAGTTCAAAATACAATGAACAATCAACCGAGGATGCCTGTTCCAGGGAGTAGTGACAATGGCGATAATAATGTGCTCTGCGGTTGTAATAAAGCGGCAATTCTATTAACTGTGCGGAAACAAACTGCGAACCACGGTGAGTTGTTATAACATTATTATTATGGTCAAAGTTATAGGTAACATACCTATTACCTATAACTTTGTCTGTCTGTTACCTTTCACGCCTTAACTGCTGAACGGTTTTCGATGAAATTCGGCACACAGGTAGACCATGGCCTGGGATAGGGATAGGATACTTTTTATCCCGATAGTACGTTCCCGTGGAGTAATTTCCGACCTCCAAGCGGGCGAAGCCGCGGGCTAAAGCTTAAATAAAATTGCATTCCAGGAAAGCAATTCTACAAATGTCAAGCAGGCAGAGAAAATGGCGGCTGCGACTTTTTCCTTTGGGCGCCCGAGAATGATAGTAGCACAGTGCAAAACCCTTACGATACTCCGCCGACCAGTACTAATTCTTGGGACAGTAATGAACACTCCAGTAATGCTTCCACGACGAGGGGTTGGGG
Organism: Eupsilia transversa; assembly: GCA_914767815.1. Lineage (NCBI taxonomy): Eukaryota > Metazoa > Arthropoda > Insecta > Lepidoptera > Noctuidae > Eupsilia > Eupsilia transversa. The sequence continues at coordinate 10,883,293 of OU611880.1, forward strand.
CGTAGCGCCCAGTCACTCGCGCGACAGTGGTAATAGCAACGATGATGTTATGTGTGACTGCGGAATGCCTTGTAAAAAGTAAGTAATATATTATTTATTAATTTTTTTTTTTTAAATGACTTGATGCCTCTGAAAATTTCAAAAGAAGTTCAATTTTCTAGGAGTCGGTTGCAGTTCGTGGCAGTTATTTTAGTTCAATCTCAGATTCGATGTTACCAACTGCAACAGACTGCTTGAAAAGTGAGCTTGTTTTGCGAACGATTCGAGCATCAGAAATTCAGAATATCTTGTTATTATGTCGTTATAAGTTCTATGGTCGAGATATCCTGATTTGCGACTTCCGTTACAGAATAACGGTGCAAAAGGAAGGTCCTAATAAAGGTCGTCCTTTCTACTGCTGCGTCAAGGATATGGGTTCAAGGTGTAACTTCTTCCAATGGGCTGACAGCGGATCTACCACAGGTAGGTCATGCCTAAACAAATGACATAACATCACGCATGTATCCCCCCTAGGGGTAGACTGAGGTCTGTACACACACATTTCGCCAGTTACAAAAAAACATTCCACTCCTTTTTGGGCATTCGTGTAAAAATAATTAGCAACACTGTTTTAAATCATAAGAATCTGAGCTTCGGGTGCTTCTCGAGTGAATTCATGAGTGCACACTAGTTCCATCTGTGTGCTAAAATAGGTCGGTATAAAAAGTTACCACGATGGGTAGGTTAGGCGCTGAATCGTCTGCTCAGCGCTTTAGACACACACAAGTCACAAGTTGTTTCGAAACTCAATGTCAACCCCACTATTTCGCTTGGGACTGCTTCAGATTGTTTTTTGTTTTTTAGATTGGGGTAGCAGCAACACTAGTAGCAATAATCGCGGCAGAGGGCGCGGGCGGGGCAGCGGGGGCGGGGCGGGGCGTGGGGCCGGGGCGGGGCGCGGGGGCGGGGCGGGGCGCGGGGGCGGTCCCAGACTGTGCAGCATGTGCCGACAGCCCGGACACACTAGGGGACGATGCCCTAATGCGGAGTAGACTACCTCAAGACGGTAATGCTAATATCACCGTTTCAGAGAGACGACTGCCAAAACGAATTTTACTTTTCTTCGTCATCACTATACTGATTACAAAGATTGTTTAAGCCTGGTTTCGTCATTCTATCATTGGTTCCTACTGTCGCAATTAATTTTGTGACTTGCCTGGTTGGTCTCGATTTCTCGAAATGTAAATAAGGTTGGTCTCGTAATGTTTATTTTGATCCGAGGGTAGATATAAAACCCAGACATCTGTGATGTTTAACAAAGCGAAAGCGCTATCCTATATTCAATTTGTAAATAAGGCAGCAAGAACTACTGATGTTCTTCATAATATGTTTGTATATAGCGATGAGATTTTTTTATACCTATTTTGTAAGATGTTAAAAGTTATTACTATGTAAGTAAAGATATTTTTTAATACATTTGTTTGTTTTTTCTATTAAATTTCGTTGCTCTGTTCAAAAAATGTACCTTGCTCAACAGAAGCGGATTCCGTATCAGAATTAGTCTGAAGCCAACATGACGCCTGTATTTCATTAAGTGCCGGCAGAGGTGTAATGGTACACCCACAACATAAAATTAAATCAAGTCAAACATGAATTTACTTAAAACATTTATTTATTTTATTTAAACAACAGTGGAGGCCTTTGCCCAGCAGTGGGACATTTAAGGCTACTAAAAAAAATACACAACATTTATTCACATCTTAAAATCTAACAGTTTTTATGACCATTTCTTTTTACTGGCCTTTTGTTTCAAATTGCCTAAACTCTGTGCTCTCTGCAATTCTTGTTGCTCAGACTCTACTGTTTTATCAGTCATCATGTCCAATAATATTTCGAACTTTAATCTTAGCATATTGTTCTCTTCTTCTAGTCGTTCTAACTCGTTTTTGAGGCGAATGTTCTCTTTGTGAGCGGCGCCAGCTTTGCCAGAAGCTGGGAAAATAAAATAAGTTTACTAATGGACAGGAAAATAAAATAAGTTTACTAATGGACAGGAATGAAGTTTACTAATCGCAGGACATGACCCGGGACCTGACGAATCCTGAAAGCGTAAGTAGTCTGTTTTGAAGTTCTTTCAAAACGAAGAAAAAAAAACCGGCCAAGTGCGTGTCGGACCACGCACAACTTCTTTGTGCGTGGACCACTGATCTACGTTTTGTTATTAATTTCAACTTGGTAATTCCACGCGTTCCTGAGAAAATGGGTCTTGACAGACGGACAACAAAATGATCCTATAAGGGTTCCTTTTTTCCTTTTGAGGTACAGAACCCTAAAAAGGCAAACTCATATTCGATTATACTATGTGGAAGAAAAAGACATGTTGCCCCAAATAAATTGGGATAACGACAGGAGAATGATGAGCCGTAGGTATGTATAATTGTATATTTACCTGGAATCCATTGTCCATCTTCAAAAGATATTTCGAAGTCCCCCAATTTCAACTTCAATGGGCTCACGTCGAGAGATAACTCTTTCGAAGCATAATCACTACCAAGCTCATTTTTCAGCACCGTAGTGTCTTGTTTTCGCACCGGAATAGTTTTTGGTGAGAATTTATTACTAAATAGTGGCATTTTCTCACAACCACAATATCATATTGTGTTGTAAATATGTCATTCTGTCATAACAAAAAACGGTTGCTTAGCAACACATACACAAACAAAACTTCAATCAATCATTTTTCATTTTTTTTATCCAAGAATCTTTTTCTTTTTTTTCTAACTGAACAGACGACTGTGCTGCTGGGGAGTTTGTTGGGCCACTTCTTCCCAGCTAAAGCACTAGGAAGTGGTAACAGGTGACGTTTTGGGGGACTGTCTTATGTAATTTTGACGTGCTGATCGAAAAGTACCCGACTACGGCGAAGCAAAAGGGTTATGACAAATTAGAAATCCGGAGTCACACGTAATCTATTCGATTTATCCCCTAACCCCCCGTCTGTGTAACCATAGCTAACACGTGTGACATGAGATGGCTTGTTTATACCTTTTTAGTTGACTTTTTTGCCGAAGTTGGGTTTTAGTTTTTATCCAGTTTTTGGAGTAGGTATAAATTATTAAACTATCCATTTAAATACGCCAGCGGCTAGATGATAAACTAAAAGACATTTTATTCCAATAACTGCATTTCTTATTTGCAATTTAGAAAGGGTGTCAAGGCATTTTTTCTGTTGTTATATTACTAACATAAATCTTTATGTTTATGTACGTTTACGTTTTTGTTATGGTACTTACTGCTTAGAGCTAGTGTTATCTAATGACCTACTGCGAGGGTCTATGTTTGTGGTAATCAAAGAGACTACCTACCTATTTAACCTTCTTTGTTGGTTATTCACCATTTGGTATTTTTGGTGGAACTATGCTCTTTCGCGTAGGCCATGAATACATACCTTCATGACCGAATTTAATCCTACACTAAGCAAAAGGGGATACCTCGGAAAGGAAACGATTGAAATAAGTTGAAAGATTTATTTCTGTTTATCAATTTTGATGAGCCTGGTCACGTATGGGCACTATCTTTATGATACGAGCTGAAATACTTTGCAATGACTTCCCAATAGTCATAAAATACTTTAATAATTAATACGTGTGTCGATACTCGACAGATAGTGATACACTTATTAGTTTAATCCTTACAAGACTGGCATAACTTAAGTTTTTCTCAGTGGCAAAAGCCATAATAACTCGACAGTTATTAACACCAAAATCTCAATGTATTAATACTGTATATTCGAGAAAATTAAAATAAAAAAAACATTACAAAAATACACAAACAAAGTTAAATAAATAATACAGAACAATTGTATAATACTATTAAATAGTGGAATTTCTTAATACATTATTCAAAATGTTATTGCTTGTTCTTATTGTACATGCAGTGTAAAAGCTGCATTAAGTATTATGTTTTCAGTCTAATTAACATCACAGCTGGAATGATTAGAATTATGGAGCCGATGGTGTATGTGATCATCGCGCCCGAACACCAGTATACTGTAACAAAACAAAGATATGTTATTGAAGACCCAATGACTCACTTAATCGTAATGGCCCCGACTCAAGAATTGACTGTCGAGTGATGGATGGAACCGAAGCAGTCGCGCACCTTACTTTTTTGTAGGTAATTTGTTTGATCACCACTGTTCAAAAACAGTGGATAAAAACATCGCGAAAGAATTACATAGAATCAAAAACGATTTTTTAACCGGCAATTTTTTTTATCGCACTGGATTCTCAATGCTCAGGTCAACACCGAGAGTTGAAAATCCAGTGTGCGATAAACAAATCGCGATTTTTATACGCGGTGTGAACCGATGTATGTAAAGGCGCGGAAGAAAGCTTCGGTTCACACCGCGTAGGTAATGAGCGAAACGAAAGTAGCGTCAAACGAAAGTAGCTTCGTTTCGCTTTGTTCCCAGTGTGGCCTGCGCTTAAATCAACGGAAATTACACATAGTAAACACGTACAGCGCGATGAGTATGGGCTATTGATAACTTACAATCATATCAAAGATTTGAATGAAATAACGAGGTCAAGTGCTTCCGCGGTATGCCTTACTTCTACCGATACCTGATATCTTGACGTATTTAGAAAAAGATAACATGGAATCCGAGAAATATGTATTTGAATATTTTTGCGACATATATAGGTATATTTGAATGACAACTGTAATTTCACCCACCACAGGTTTTAGTGACCAAAAGGTCCATAATCGGTAGCTTGGAACCGCCGACCGAGCGGTTTCGTCTTACAAATATCTTTGTTTCCGAATTGATCAACTGTATATTATGTGCATCAGACAATGGGGTAGAAAAGTTCAGATCTTTCCAGAACTGGCCGTAGAAGGCCAGGCCAAGAATGAGGAGGACCAATGAACTAGTCAAAGTAGAGGTGAAAAATTGAATGATTTCCGATCGAATGGCCACGATCAACGTGTAATGGCCACGTTCACCCTCACTCGGTATTGCATGGAAGAAAGACCTTCAATTTGGGACTTATGAATTTTAGTGAAAGAGTCAAGTCGGTGCAGGGGTTACAGATTAAATCAGAAAAAAAATGTTACCTGATGATGCGAGTAGCGGTCCTGCGGCTCGTGCAAGTGCCCCGAGCGAGCGAAGCGTGCCCAGCACTGCGCCACGCGCTTCGCTCGGCGCCTGACCCGCCGCCATTGAAGTCATGCAAGACACCGCGAACGCCGTCGCTGTGGCAAAGTGAAATAAATCATAAGAGGCAAAAAGTTCTAGAAAACAATGACACCAGGGTCAGAATGGTTAGAAATGTTAGTCTGAACAAGGTGGACCGTTGTTAAAGATTGGCGCCAACGTTATTTTTTCAAGCAAAAGTAACATCAAAACATGACATCACGCCCTGCACCAGTAGCACACCCACATTACGCCAGTAACGTTTTAAGTCCCATGCAATAGTGAGCCTATTGCCATCAACCGGGCACAAATCCAGACTCCGCGCTGCTACTGAGAAATTCCTGTAAGAAAAACCAAATAATACTTTGCCTTACCTGGGAATCGAACCCAGGATCTCATGCTCAGCTAGACCTACCATGCTAGACCAACGAGGCAGTCAATTCTGTATAATACTTGGCACTTACATAATGCGAATAGGACGAGTCCCAGCCACAGCCAGTAAATTGGCGCAAACAAAGGCGGGTGCGGTAACGCAGCGAAGGCGACACTCAAGAAAGAAGCCGGGGTTAATGCTAGCGCTCCGCGTGCAGCAACCTCTGCGCCGCGGGCACCGAGCCTACGAGCCGCGCCGCCTTGCAGCACCGCCATTATCAGCCCTAGAAATTGGGTACATTCGAAAAATAATGTTATATTATGTTAACCTAGTCTGTAGTGTAATGTTTACTATTTATTAATGTAACTATGAAATTACAATTATGTTAGGTATGTATCACAGACTGACAAAGTGAGGTTATCACAATGAAATTGGGAAACTTACTTCAAAGTATCCATTTTTTCTTTAGTCAATTTCTGATCGATATTTCGAGTTTTGCAAATCGATTTAGGTAATCGATTTGCATACTCATTAAAACATTTTTCGCATTCATGCAGCACAAATTATTGACATCAAACTATGACTAATTACGAATATTAAAACGTTTATTATTAAAACAAAGATAACTTACCCATAACTAGGAACATTTTGCCCTGTTGCATAGCTGTGTACTGGAAGGTGTGATGCGTTAAGAATGTAAGGGTGAACTCGAGACCCGAGTATGTGAATAAATATAGAAAATAGATCAGTCCCAGCTTCGACAGTACTTTATTCTGATGACGTGAAAGATTTTTAACAGCAGTGAACCTTAGTAGATGCCAAGGGGAGACGAAATCCACGGATTTAGACAGACTGAACGATAAAGGTGCTCTTTTATCCTGAAAAATACGTTGTGTTAAAGCAGAAGGAACATACAATAACTTGACAACCGAAACATTAAGCAAAGGTAATACTTACTTTAGCCAATGTCTCCGGAATAAAGAATAATACTAGAAGTATATTGGCAAGAGAAAGAGACAGCGCATATAAGGCAGGGCGTTCGCCCCAAGCGCCAGAGGAAAGGTCACTATTCAAAGCAAACCATGCTCCTGTGACTGGACCAACAATGAATCCGATAGAGAACGCCAAACCTACCAGGGCCTGAAAATAATAAAACCAGTTGACACCATCTACTAATTAAGTACATCTTAAGGGCTAAATATCATCGCCAGAAGTAAGGGAAGGGAAACCGTTTTTTTTAATGTTGTCTTTTGTGAACCTAATAAAAATTAGCGCGAAGTGGAGCATTCTCGCGTACCTATTCGCGCGCCTTGCGTATCGAAGCGAAATTGATGCTTATACTTTCCTTTCCGTTGCGTCACAATGTTTATTGACTTTATAGGGCATTTTTTTTTATATATTGGAACTCCTTTTTGTCGTTTCGAATCTAATCTGGGGAAGATTCACAAATCGCACTTTGACTTTACTAAGTAACCTGAACAATGATAATAATTTTCGTGCGAATATGCGTAAGTAAGCGTTTCATATTCGAATATGAAAATTATTTCTATCAGAATAATGTTCACATTAGTATGTGACTCTTACTTTACTAACCTAAGTAAAGTCAAAATGTGGTGTGTGTTACGTCCCTGTGATTTATGAAAGAAAACGAAAAGTGTCCAATTTCTAAATCACTTATTTCGATGCTTTACATGATGAGTGTCAGGGCACTGACAAAGGAGGGATAGCTACTTAGATAAACATTTACGTAACTTCCAAGTTTGCCGTATTAATTAGCCGTCTCCTGCTACTTGCCGCGTTGCGGGCCATGTTTTGACAACTGTTCTCTTGAATAAACAATTACATTGCCTACATTCAAGGCATTAACAATATGTTGTAACAGCGCAAAAAGACGTTTGCGCTGTTACAACTAAAAATAATATAAAACATTTATATTCTTACCATTCCTCTAGCCCTGGTCTTCTCATTGGTGGCGTCGGTGACTACAGCCATACTTAGGCTCACATTGGCCTTGCTCAATCCACCAATAAACCGAGCCAGAACAAAAACGCTGAATGTACTAGCGCAACTCCATAGTGCATGGGATATTGTTATTCCTACCTAGAAAACAAACCATTCGTTATGATAACAGCGTGGTGATATGGTCGTATTTCCCGAATAGGTAGAAGTGTAAGAACACGCTTCTTTCGGCAACTCCGACTTGCCATTTCAGAACTTTTTCGATTCTTATAGCATTCTTTATTTTTCGAGCAATAGCTCAGAAATCAATGTTCCGTATTCGGAACCATCGATTTCTGATACTTTCCCCTTATTGCAGAACAAAATTTCAATCACAATTCTAACGATTTTGCAGAATATTGCTAATACATTGCTTCATAAGTTCGAAAAATTTGTCTGATGAACAACGTAAATACCGCAATGAATGTTGTTGAACTGTCAAAATGAAAGCCATTGCTACTTGTGTTACGCAATTACCCCACCGGTTTGCATTAGGTAATAATGGTATTCATTAAGTACCTAATTGAAACTATTTTAGAGATTTTTTCGCAGTTTGTTTATCATTTCAAACTAGTTTTATAATAATTTACCTTTAATTCACCAACAAAGGAAGCCTAAGGGCTATATAATGTCTAATTATTGAATCATTATGGAGTAATAAGCCAGCAGGTACTTATGTAATAATAGGTATGAGTAAGTCAGTTGGAACTAATAAAACTCGAAGTTTTTTTGTTATTTTATTCTGACACATCATACCTACTTTTATTTTTCCGAATGAAGCCTTAGCTACCTACCATAACAATAAGATGAGGTGGGAATTCCCATTTGTAGTCATGTTATGCATTATAAATGTTGCAAATTAACTTGCTACTCCAAGTGCTTTGTAATTTACTAATCATACTCATAAATTAATGGTAAGGAATCATTGTAAGTATCCTACTAATATTAGGTTATAAATGCGAAAGTTTGTGAGGATGTATGGATGGAGGGATGTTTGTTACGCTTTCATACAAAATCTAATGAACGAATTTTGATGAAACTTTACAGTAATAAAGCATATTATACATCAGAATAACACATATACGCTACAATTTATAAAGATTTTATTTGAATTTGCCATAATATACCTACCTAACGATAAGTAGGTATCAAGTAAGTCGGAAAAATGTCTGCCCTCTGAGAGCTATCTTCGCGTGCGCTGCCTAAACCGAGTTACACGAAGATAATGTACCGTGGGATTGTTTGTCTAAAACATTTCTAAATAAAAATCCGCGGCAGCATATAGCTACCTTTGTCGTGGAAGCCATTATAGTCAAATAGTGAGCCATAAATACCTACTTACTTACATATATCTAAAATGGATACTTTTTTACATTGCACATTTTGGAGTATTTCGTTAATTCTTATCAAAATTAATACTTACCAGTATTTTATGTAAAAATATAGAGTAAGTAGTTTTTATTTAGATATTAGAAATGTTTTTTTTTGTTAGTTCAAGAATTACGGTTCGTTTTAAAATTCAAATTTATGCTTTACTGCCCGCGGCTTCGCCCGCGTGAATGTCGGAAATTATCCCACAGAAACCTGTTACATTTCCTAAATCAACGGGGTAATTGCGTAACACACTTAAAATAGCAATGGGTTTCATTTTGACAGTTCAACAACATTAATTGCGTTATTTACGTTGTTGAGCAGACAGATTCTATTTCTCGAACATTTATGAAGCAATGTATTTGCAAAATCATTCAGATTGTGATTGATAGTGTGTTACGTAAATAGTTTTTATTTTAACTAGATATTATTATAAATGAAACCCATTATTATTGTAAGTGTGTTACGCAATTACCCCACTGATTTAGGACCTGTAACACGTTCCTGTGGAAACATTTCCGACATCCACGCGGGCGAAGCCGCGAGCAGAAGCTAGTTGATTATATGATGAACATAATATAATTGAGGATATTACATATTGCATCTTTCCTATGAGGAAGTACATTTTCTATAGCCTTGGTAAATAATAACTCCCTCGCTTGAGGAGCAAACAACAATGTTTGTACACTTTATGAAACTTTAGCAAAATGTATTTTTAATGCATATTAGTTTAATTATTTGTTTTTTATCATTTTATTTGTGAATTTTATGGTACACATAAGTGGTACCAAACCAGCAAAAGCTGACCTATAGTAACTCCGTGCTATGCTAGACTAGCTCAAGGTCAATGTCCACCAACATCCAGTCAACTGTACTATTTATCAAATAATTCTACTAAAAAGATTGTGATTTGTAAGTTTTCAAAATATATATTTATTTTGAATTTAAAGTTTTTTTACTACAAATCTATCTCTTTCGTTATTTACATTATCAGTGATATTATTGCTATAGTGATTATTATCACAATCCAATACTGCTGTCTGACAGCATGTCTTGTTGAGAACTAGACCAGATAAACTCGCATAGTTAAATTACATTACTGCATAGTTATGTAGACTTTTTTTAAATATTATTGTAACTAATTTTTTTTAATTGGAATTTTTACTTTTTGTGTGTATTAATAGGAATTTGTTTTTTCTTTATTATTTGCCTTATTTAAGTTATTGATTATGTGATTGTTGCTTCTGTAATTGTAATTTTTACTTCAATAACTTGATTATAAAATGAAGAAATATAAAGTTTTTTTTTTTTTTGTTTTGTTTATCATTATTCTAGAAACATTAATAGAAACTCACCAAACAAATTAAAAGCATAGGCTTTCTTCCATATGCATCTGAGAGGCTTCCCACTATTGGACTGGTCAGAAATTGTAGGAAGCTATACATCGATCCAAGTGCTCCTCCGAATAAAACTGACGCGAATTGGTCAGGAGCTCCTGTGAATTTCTGGAAACCTTGCACTGCTCGTAATAAAGAAGCATACAAACTGTTCCCTTTGCCTTCTTCTCTGTTATAATAATCTAGCAGCGATGGCAAAAGAGGTAAAATCATCGTAAAAGCCAACAAATCCAAAAGTAATGACACGAATACCAGTGCGATAGTTTTCGTATTGCTTTTCGTGTTTTTAATCTCTACAGTGTCGATGTAATTTTTAATCAGGTCGTCTTTATCCACTTCATTTCCAATCCTTTTTCTGACTTCTCCATTCCCTTGTTGGTAGTTCTAAAACACATTTAATTTATGTAAGTAAAATTTTACCGAACCCACTATAATACAATCGACGATTACAATTGTTTTATAAATGAAATCGTATGTACCATTTTTCATAAAATACAAAATACACCACTGGTAAAAACTTTAATCGAAAAGCAACAAGCCATCTAGCTAAAATAACAATTTCGGACTGCGGCAAAGATATTAATTCTCACAAACTTTCACTTTTTTGAACAAGTTGTTGACATATACATTATACTCCGACCATGTAAAGTTGTAATATCATTCATCCTATTACCGTGCAACTTGTAGGTCTATCGACTACTTTCGAAATTAGTCGTCTAATTTTGACATTTAATCATCACTATGACATGCGGGATTCAGCGGGATGACACACGATACACACTATGCTCACTATTTTATTTAGTTTTAGTTGGTTATTATATTATGTTATCATTTTATATTTATGAACAGTTAATTTTAATTCTAAAATAGTGCTAATCCGGTACCACGGTTTACTACCTTCAAGTAGGAATTTGTATCCTATGAATTTATATCTTAAGTATTTGTAGTAATTCTTAACCGGTGAGCCTGTCCGCCTCTTGAGTTGCGTACAGAAATAAGTTACAACTTACCAAGTCCTTTTTTGGTTGTGTAAATACTAACAATCGCATCTCTAGTATAGTAAGTCTAGTGCGTTCAGCCGTTCATTAGAACTTGACCCGTGATGCGATTGATACAATTGATAGTAGTGTTCTGTCAGTCGCTATTTTGAACTTTAGCTTTATTGAAATTATGCTTGACCAACAAATAACAATAGTGCCAACATGACGGCAAGGGACAAGTTATAGTGAACGGAACGGTCTCTAATAATCGACCTGTGCTGTTTGTACGACTACTTGGTTATGGTTTGTGAGCATGCTGTAGAGTCAACAAAGAGACGAAAGACCGGTGTTCAAACTGAAAAATATAACATTTTTAAAACTCGACGCCATTTTGCGAAGACGTATTTTTGCATCGGCTTGAGTAAACTGTGAAGTTTATTATTTGGCTCTGAAAGTAACGAATAAACAGAATAATATGGGTGAAGACAAAGGTACGTAAACGATTTGATTTATTTCCCTTATAATATTAAATTTAATGGTCCAAAATTAACTGTATTGCCTTGCTTGCAGACCGCCGACGCAGGTCTCGTTCAAGGGAGAGGCGGCGTTCTAGGTCTCGTTCTAGGGAACGTCGTGAGAAGCCTGCAAGGAGAAGCAGATCTAGGTCTCAGAGCAAAAGATCCCGCAGACGCAAGCCTTCTCTTTACTGGGATGTCCCGCCACCGGGCTTTGAGCATATCACTCCGCTACAATATAAAGCCATGCAAGCTGCTGGACAAATACCAGCCAATATCGTTGCAGATACACCACAAGCAGCTGTACCAGTCGTAGGATCCACGATAACTCGTCAAGCCCGAAGATTGTATGTGGGCAACATACCTTTCGGCGTTACAGAAGAGGAAACCATGGAGTTCTTCAACCAACAGATGCATCTCTCGGGCTTGGCACAAGCTGCAGGAAATCCTGTGTTGGCTTGCCAAATTAACTTGGACAAAAACTTTGCATTCCTTGAATTTAGATCTATAGATGAGACTACACAAGCTATGGCTTTTGATGGTATCAACTTCAAAGGGCAGAGCTTGAAGATTCGACGGCCGCACGACTATCAACCCATGCCTGGCACTGAAAATCCAGCTATTAATGTGCCAGGTGAGTTATAATTTAGTTCTGCTAATGTTTTCCTTATTCTCGTTAGATTATAAACATGTGTTTGTTATTAATTTAATTACATTTTGGGTATTTTTCTAACCCTTAAAATGTCCATGCATGATAAAAAATTGCTTCATTAGTCTTAAATTGTTTGTGTTTACTATAATTATGTTTATTTGCTTTCAGCTGGTGTGATTAGCACAGTAGTTCCAGATTCCCCACACAAAATATTTATTGGCGGTTTGCCCAATTATCTAAATGAGGACCAAGTAAGTTGCTGCTATCTGATAATTAGTGTAAAATATGTCTGTGACACATTGATTGGTTACAAAATATGTAAATAGGATTTGCACAATATTGGTACTTACCATTTCTAAGTCTTACATCAAATCAATGTTTCATAGTATTTTGTGATACATATTTATACTTAATCCTCATGAAAAGACTGATTTTATAAAAATCAACTAAGGCTGATATTTATAAATTTTCTGAGTTAAATTTAACACGTCAATCTGTTTGTTCAAAGTACCTGTATTTTATGCAGGGTTTTTGTGCTATTTTATTTTTATCAGCCTTATGGTGTATAATATTATTATTACACTTCAAGCATTGAAAGAAATTAATTAATCACATAAGTATACCATGAATTCATGAGTGTACAATTTTCCAATGAAGGTATAAAATATATTCGTCTGTTCATACTGATTATACAAAATTATGTTTTGCAGGTCTATACTGCGACTGCCTCTTGTATTCTTACACACAGATTCTTAGGATTTCTATTGTCAAGTGAACTAGATCAACACAACCCTCCTTTCCTTTGTAATTCTTTTGAACCCAAATTATTTTTAGCACTGGTCTATAAACATGAAGCATATATTATTGAAATTTTCGATATCACTTTGGTGTAACGAAAAAAATTAAAACAAAAATATGTAAGTCATTCATAGCAATAATAATGAACAAGCTACCCATGTATATTGCACACATGACTGTAGATGTTCCCATTAGGAGATAGTATTAGGTGCCGCAGCCATTTCAGGGCGAGATTCAACAGTTGACAGGGCTACGGTGGAGCCAGCAGTGAGCCGCGTTATGTTTTGGTCAGTTTCAGGTATTTTCACAGGTACCCTAGCGGGATGAGCGTGCGCTTCACGCTCGATATATTCTGAAACAACTCACTGATATAGTTTGCTTTCTGCCCCTCCCTAGCTTAGATTTGGCACATTCGCGGCCCGCGTGTCACTGTTGTCTCTCATTCTCACCTATACGTCTTGTACTTGAATGAGACGTCGGCACTTCAAGGCAAGTCTCCTCCATTCACATCTGATTCTAACATGCGGCTAGACACAGGTCAGATAACATTCATTTAATATTTGCTGCCTTTTGCCTAGCAAATGTAACGGGAACACTAAAAAATTGTGTGTAATGAATGTACAACTGCATAATAGACCAATCATGTACCTAAATATTTATTCAGTGTAATTCAAACCTTATAGAAACAACTCACTTTCTGATTGAATAATGTGTGAAACAGGTAAAAGAATTGCTGATGTCATTTGGACAACTACGAGCTTTCAATTTGGTGAAGGACTCATCAACTGGACTGAGCAAGGGCTATGCCTTTGCTGAATATGTTGATATTTCTATGACTGATCAGGTAAATATGCATGTTGAAATAATATTCTAACTGATGAGTGTAACTTACCACCTATATTAACTGTTTTATTTTATTTTATTAGGCAATAGCAGGTCTTAATGGAATGCAACTGGGTGACAAGAAACTCATTGTTCAACGAGCCAGTATTGGAGCTAAGAACTCAACTTTAGGTACAGTATGCTCACCAACTTATGATATGCTAACATTTACAGGTGAAGATTATTACTGATTTTTTAAAATGTTATGTAGCAATGACCGGAGCGGCGCCGGTGCAGCTTCAAGTGGCGGGTCTTACGCTGGCGGGAGCCGGGCCGCCGACAGAAGTGCTGTGTCTCCTCAACATGGTCACTCCCGACGAACTGCGCGACGAAGAAGAGTATGAGGACATTCTCGAAGATATCAAGTTAGTGTTTTGTTTCTACATTTAAATTCGATGTCGTTTAAAATTTAGTTGTCCTTCCCCCTCCTACTTTCAAAACTAAAAAGTTAGTTGATAAACTATATTGTTTATTGGTAGTTTAACTAATGCTGCTTCTTTTATTTTACAGAGAGGAATGCAACAAATATGGCTGCGTACGCAGTATAGAAATCCCAAGACCAATAGAGGGAGTTGAAGTACCTGGATGTGGAAAAGTATGTTCGTTTAAAACAATAAAAAGGATTTTTTTAACAAAGTCGGAGCATAATATTAATTCTGTTTATCTTTGTCTACAGGTGTTTGTCGAGTTTAACAGTATTGCTGATTGCCAAAAGGCCCAGCAAACACTCACTGGACGCAAGTTCAGCAATCGCGTGGTTGTTACTTCTTACTTCGACCCTGACAAGTATCATCGCAGAGAATTCTAAGTTTTAAATTTATCTCGTCACAAGTAATTCCCGTTGTCTAATACAATCTCAAAAATGCAAAAAATGACATGTTCATTTTAGATAATGAATTTCATATATCCATTCAACTCGATTGTATAATTAAAAGATAAAAATAAATTATAATAATATCTATAACGATTTTTATTTTTAAAACATCCAAACAAAATATAAACAACTTGTTTTGTCGTACAAATGCATAAAGTAATAAAAATAAAATTTAATTAGGTGGTATCGTTTTCGTCTAAAACATTACTGGATACAAAATGGCTCTTTATAAACAGCAAATCATAAAAACTCGTTCGTTCGAAAAACTAAATGATTGCATCACTGTGCAATGAGCTTATTCTTATTATAAAGTTAAGTTACGATAATCTTACTAATAAACTTAAATCATATGCAGCTCAAACATCTTGTTGCATAGCTGGTTGGTATGTGTTCAATGAGCCGGTCTCTGAAGAAAGTACAAGCTTCCTCATGACGACATACAGAATGCCACCTACAAGCAGCATGCCGATGCCAGCCATTAAACTAATCGCCCATGCAGGAACAGCGTTACCACCTGGAATTGAAACAATTATTTCAATTAAGCATTTTAAATATTTTTTTGAAGGGTTGTACGATCAACCCCTCGTTTTTGGTGACAATTGGACATTGATAGCGGCGCCATAGCAGTAAGGACGGTTTTCGTAGTTGCGCAAACAAATTTTGATCTTAGGGCCTGTGCACACCACGTTTATTAAACGGGCCGTCGACGCGCGTTTTAGAAACGCGCGTCGACGGCGCGCTTTTATCCTACAGAAAAGGTCTGACTTGCGTGAGTATCGCGTGTATATCGCTAAAAACGCGCGTTTAAAAAACGTGGTGTGCAGCCGAGCTGAAGGCTGATGTTTTTGGTTTTTATGTGTTACTAACTACTGACTTGCAGTTAGCCGTACGTCAACGAAGATCGGAAAACTGACATGTGAGTTACTGTATACCCACGTAACGTAGCTCTACGCCTCTACATAGCGTGATGAATACGAGAAATTACATTATTTACTTCTTGAAACAACAGCTATCTTATGGCCATACAAATACCTATGTATTTGTTCGTCCGGATTCCGGAATCGAACCCGTGACAATAGGCAGCAAATAATCGCTCAACCAGTGGCGCTAGCAATCGCATTTTTCCAAGTTCATTCATAAGTCATGTGCCGTAGGCTCCTGATGTGAAGCCGAAGTGGTTTTATATTAGCAAAGCTTAAAAATAGAACTTACGGTAGTAAGTACGTGTCATAACACGCCTTCCTCGAAGAATTTTTCGCCTGGCTTCGGTTTCTTGAGTCAGTGTACTCAGAATAACTGAAAAATAAAGGAAAAAAAATCAACAGATGATTTTAGTTACTGGTAGTCTGCTGAATGCGTTGGCAGGGATCGCATCTGTTTAAATGATAACTTTACTTTATCTAAGTATTAATTAGTACCTACTGCTGAAAGAAGTTCCCAAAATCAACATTTCGTAGTTAGCCGCCTAGGGATAGTCCGAGTGCTTGGAGATTAATCGACCATTGTTTTTATTTTATACCTTTCTACTGTCACTTCACCTAAAGTAGATAACAGCATAGCATAGTAATAATACAATATAAGCGATCCATAAGATAACAGCGGAAATCCGGTATGAATAAGTCATGACATTTCCTCAATAACCAAACCACCAATGATTTGTAAAACCCTTACTATATACTGGGCTCTATTCCTAAAGGTACCAGAGGATGAAGCAATAGGTAACACTAACAACACATTGTTAACCTACCTACCTACCTGTTGAATACCTACACACATGTGTAATTAGTAAGGCAAGCGAAACATCTTCAGGAACAAGTTTGGTATACAACCAACGACAGCTCACATATCCTAGTAGGTACTTACAGCTTACAGCACATAAATCCCTAGCTAGATATATATAGGGTTCCCAAGTGAATTTTGGTCATGGATATCGCAATTGAAACAATCCATTTGATATAAGAGATAACAAAGAAAACCAAGTGTTGTTTACAAAATAACTCACTGGCAGATCTTGTTTTATAAAAATTAATTGCACTCACCCAAAATAACAGCAAAGTAGAACCACAAAGACCTCTTTTGCGCCATTTCGAACACTTTATTTTGTAATTAGGACACTAGTAGCGAATTAGACAACACTTCGCAATAAAGCGAAACTGATGACACACTAAAACATAGGAGCATAGGTGTGTTCCTCGGCGCGAGGCCCTTATCAAGCTTAGATAAGATAGCGCGATTCTGATTAGTAATGCGTACACACAGCAATCTTGTACTTACCTACTGACAAACCAGTTCGAATACTGAAACTGTGAGTCAATATTTCTACCTAAGGTCTGCTCGTCACTTTTCTCAAGTACCTATCCTACATATAGCAGTCAGTGAATTAAAACTACTCTAAGGAGTAAGATGAATTTTTTGGACTTCTCAATCAACTCAGCCTATCGCAGTCCACTACTGGACATAGGTTTTTCACGTAACCGTGACTGCCGAGCGTGGGGTCCTGTGCTCGATCCCGGTCGGGCAATTACTCAGTAGCTAGAATTTCTGCTCGAATGACAGAAATAAGATCGCCTGCGCCTGCACTCAAACATGTTAAAAAGCTATGTTCCACCAGTAATGTAAGTATGTACAGACGCCAGCACATCAAGCTACTCCAATCTGTCAAATTTCCCCAATTGAAAGGGAACCTTATGCTTATGTAATAAAGTTGAAAATCTATAAAAGAAATTTGACAGATTTGGGTAGCTGGATTTGCTGGCGTCTGTACCTACAACTGGCGAAATGTGGGAGTATACGTACACTTTTGCCTAATCCCACGGGAAATGCAAGCGTGATGCGTAGTTTTATGTGGGTTGTTTTTTTATCGAGCTGTTCTTGATTAATAAAGAGCAGTGCACCCTGGGCAACCAGCCCGGCTTCAACGAAACAACTTTGCACACTGCATGACAAAGTTAAATTATAATAAATGGCAGTTAAACCAACGAATTGACTATTAACAACTTTATTGAACAATAACCAAATCTAGTTACAAACGTAAGCCTAACTCTAATTTTATTCTAAATGCTATTTAAATCCAACTATTCACTTTTCGGAGAAAATATTCTTCATATCAATGTCTGATAGAATTTTAGCAGTTACTGAATCGGGGCTTTGTGCGGTAACTTTGATTTTGGCTGCTTCCAGTTGCCGTTCACTGCCAACTATTGCAGCCGACTTTTCAATGAGTTCCTCTTCTGGCACCCTCTCGGATTTCAGTTTCTCATATTGTTGAATGAGCCTCTTGGTTTGAGTTTCTGTTTGACTAATCATACTTATTGCTCCTAAGCCGTGGCCATTTGAGTGAAATTTCCTGTAAGTTAATAGAAATATCTTATTTACATCATATTAATACGGCGTGATTTCAGAAAAGACCTTTTAATATTATGTAGGTTTGATTCACAACTGACGGCAGTACCGACATTGGCAAGCGAACTATAAAAGTTAGTGCAGAAAGGGGCGAATTATAAAAATCCTAATTCATCACTTTCGAACATTTTCTATGAACCAGCTCACACTACAGGAGGGTCGCACCGCACTTTTAAGGGTTCCGTAGTCAACAAAGAACCCTTATAGTTTCGCCATGTCCGTCTGTCTGTCTGTCTGTCCGCGGTTTAGCTCTGAGACTGTTAGTACTAGAAAGCTGTAATTTGGCATGAGTATACATATTAATTACGCCGACAAAGTGGTAAAATTAAATCATGAAAAAACATTTTTTTTAGTCTACACGTAAAGTGTGTTTTTTTTGTCTATCCCATGGTGTAGGGAATCTTTGGAAAGGTCGTTACAAAATAATTGTGAGTCTGTTAAAACCATTTTTGTATATATTAAGCTTTAAAGTGCTATTTTTTATTGTTAGTCAAGTGTCCCCACCTTGCCAGCTAAATGGTAAGTTCTGGATATGTGGAAAAATTCATAGCAGTAGTATATATAACGAAATGAAAAGGAAAGCTATCACAGCTAAGTAGGCTCTACAAGTTAATGAACAATTATCGACCAACATACATTTGCAGTTGCAAAAACATGTTTTTCAACAACAATGTTAAGTCTGTTATGTTCTTGGGATAAGTTCATCCCAGCTACGGAACCCATCATTGTGCGTGGTCCGACACGCATTTGGCCGGTTTTTGTATGTAAATGCGTTGCCCTGCGGCCCGTTTCGGCTGTAATGTGCGCTTGGTTTTATGAAACTTTTACTTACGCCCTGACAGCATCTTCGGCATAAAGAATTTGTCTGATAGGTTTTATTTCAGGTTTAGGTTTGGCAAACTTAGGTTCTGCAAGAGGTGGGAAAGCTCTATACACATCAAACCACAGGGGCCTATCATCAGCTCTCATTGCTCCTTTTGTGAGTAGTCCCTCCACTCTGTAAATTCATAAATTAATAATCATAGCTTTATGGTACTGGTGTTAGGTAGGTATGGTGGGGGTTTAGATGTTACTTAGTTTATTCATAAATTTCGAGCTAATCTCGTCATTCTGAGTGTTGAATAATTTGCTAGTGGTGGTGGGAGGTGTCCGGCCTTATTTTAACCATTTCAATCTGAGGCACATGCTTCGGGCTATAAATAGTGATTGAATTTATACTTTATGAATGAGGCTTTAGGGAGCTTGCTCCTAATCGAAACCAGTTTAGTTGTAGTTGTGTTGTATTGTTACCTACATCCTTAAATGGAAATATATTCAGGTAAGATAATTAAAAATGCATAGTAACATTACATACTTGAATAGTTTTATTGAATTGAAATAGTCATGAAATTTAATGAAATACAATTAAAATTAAAAATCATTTTGCATAGCATGAAAAATTGTTCTGCGCAAGTTTTCCCAGCCACTTTTCTTGGTCTCTGAAATTAATTTCTGTTGAAGTGTTTTAATGTCATCTTCCAACTCTTCTGCTAATTTGTCAGTTTCGGTTTTATGATCTGATTCCATTTGCTCACATCTACAAGTACAAGGGAAATATTTATTTTATAGCACACAAGAGTAATAAATAAAAAATTGCAGTGACAGAGAAAACCAAACTTCTTGTTACTCTTCTAATTATATTCATTATGGGTTTTAGCTGCTGCAATATCAGAGTTTGCCCAATTAATATATTTTGATAAGAACTTGAAGTTTGATTTTAATTCCAGATAAAATTAAAAATTAAATACTGTTTTTTAAAGGAAGCATGAATATCTTTTAGTGCTTTCAATTTTTGTGTATGAGCCATAGTTGTCTGCTGCATGCACTTTACAACTGCTGCAGTTAAATGGTTCAACTTTTTCTCATTATCTTTCATTGCATTACAATCTGCTTCCAGTTGTAGCATGACTTCTGATAGATTTTCAAGCAGGGAGTCACTTTTTTCTTTCCTGAAAATTATTTGATATTTAGAGTAATATGATATTAGTTACCTGTAGGTATTGCTTAGTTGTATGTATTTTTAAGTAAGTTTTAATTAATTGGTAGGTATGCAAATAATTGTAGGGAAATTTACAAACCTTGTTTCTAGTTGATGGCTCATAACATCCAATATCTTTTGGCGTGACTCTTTACAAGCTTCTACATTGACCTCCAATTTCTTCTTCTTAGACTTTGCTTGATATTGCCCTATCAATGTGGCAATGCTCTCCTCTTCAGTCACATCATTTCGTTGACGTTTTTGATTCTTTTTATTGTTAGGAGAATCCTTAAGAAACTGTGATTCATTTAGTAATTCCTTTATATCTACTGACAAGTGTTTAGCTTTTTCTCCTTTTTTAGAAGTCATTATTGTAAAATTTCAGAAAAGTTGATTGAGAAAAACTACGAAAAGACCTAGTCACGAACACACTAGAAATCAAGTGGATTTCTCGGTTTCCCGCCAAATTATGCCTGGTTTGCCGCGTGAAAATTTGTATTCCATTTCCAAATTCAAAGACATTATAAATAATTATCTTACCATAGCGAAGGGAAATAAGTTCTTACCGTGTGTAAATAGTTCCAATTCTTTCCAAGCGACTACTTGCCATTTTGGTTTATTTGATAATGAAATCTATTTTATGAATAAATTTTTATTGGAATTCTAAGCTGTCGAGGCTAGAAATTAGATTATTATTTTGATGGAGTAGCCGAGTACAAGAGTAGTAGCTTAGGTTATGTTCTTGTTTTTCTTTGAATTTGACGTAATTTACTCATTTCAATTACTTGACATTGACAGCTGCCGAACGAAAATTTGAAGTTTGACAACGCTTTTGAACGAAAAATAAGGCCTGTTTCACATATTTGGGTAGATATGGGTGAGTGTGAGTTACTGTTATTTTGTGTCGTGACGAGACGCGTTTTACCGAGAATTGTGATATTCTCGAATACGTTCTGTTGTGAATCTGTGTGTGCGCGCATAAACATGTAGATCTGGCTTTACTAAGAGCGACGACGTTACATACATACATAAAGTCACGCCGTTTTCCCATGGGGGTAGGCAGAAACTACAGAACGCCACCTGCTACGATCCTTACAAACTCTTTTTGCCTCGTTAACGTTCATACATTTGGTCATACAAGCACGCCGGTTGCGAGTACTACGCACCTGACCTTTCTGAAGAACATCACCAATAAGGTCACTGTCCATATCATAATATATATCCTCCTAAGGCGGTGACTCCCGGCGTTTCCACTCACATTTGCCTTGTAAATACATTTTGTTAGTCACCGTTCATTCATCCTCTCAACATGACCAAACCATCTAAGCATACTCTTTTCAATTTTTGTCACTACATCTTCTTTTAAATCACACCGTTGTCTTATCACATAATTCCTCAGCCTATCATTCATAGTCACACTACCCACATAGCTCCGCAAGGAACGCATTTCCACAGCATTTATTCTACTTTCATGCTTCTTTTGCCACACCCAGCATTCACTTCCATACATAAGCGTGGGCACCAGCACACAATTGTGAACAGCCATTCGATCCTTTTTGAACATCAACTGGTTGGTCACAATCGCATGTAGCACCATTCACTTTATTTCCCGCATTTACTCTCCTTTCCACATCTTCATCAACCTTTCCATCTCTCGTAAACAGACTCCCCAAATATACAGACTCACTTGCTTCCACACTCTTATCATTTATTTTCACATCAATCATCGATACATCCTCTTCTTTTGCAAACACCATGACCTTCGTCTTATTCAAATTTATATTCATCCCTTTCTTCTTATAAGCATCATCCATCAAAGTCACCATGTCTTGCAACTGTTCTGCTGACGATGCAAGTAGAACTTGATCATCTGCGTAGGTATAGAAGGCATTTGACAGGCAACTCATTCATCCTCAAACCGCACTCACCCTCTTTCAAATCTGACAGACAACTATCCGTGTACAAGTTGAACAGCCACGGTGTCGCTACAGAACCCTGTCTAACACCCCTCGAGATGCAGAACCACTTTGTGTATGCCCCATTTATCCTGACACTAGCACTGGAATCCTTGTATAAAGATTTCAGTGCCCGTAACAAGCGCCAGTCCACCCCGTACATGGATAGTGTTGACCACAGTTCTGCCCTCCACACACTGTCATAGGCCTTCTCCAAGTCAACGAAAGCACAGTACCAGTTTTATATTTATCCCCCGTTCGACTTCCACATTTATGCATAGTGGTGGCGTAGGCCCAGTGATATTCGCCTCATAATGCATATTGAGTCGTGAGTTTGAATCCAGGTAGGCACTTCACTTTGTGTATATAATTTGTAATTTCATCACCACTGAAGAACGGTAAAGGAAAACATCGTGAGGAAACCGGCATGTTGTAGAAACAAAAATGTTAAATGTGACATCCACAACAACACGCACTGGGCCCGCGTAATCAGAGTGATGGAATTCGCACCGCAGTAGTTTCGTTCCTAAATCTTAGGGTGCCGTCGCAGATTTTTGCGATGCGACGTCGCAACGCAGTTTTGCGTACAAGCCCTATGGCCCACTCCCTCTCACAGAGAGGGGGCAGTGGGAACATTATAGGCCTGATTATGCACCAGTTTATTTATAATATTCTACGTATGATTATTATTGAATGGAAGAAAAACAACATATTATATAATTATAAATCATTTATTTTCTAAATTAAGTCCCAAAACAACACAATTCATTCAAGGCATTTTCTCAACTTAAATATTTTTTAATTGCTTATCATACACTTAAATCTATTTACAAGTTTAGAACCTCAATATATTCTCGGAAGAATCAATTTTCTATTATACTCCCGTACAAGCCTTAATATTGCACTTGCTGCCTTACTCAACCTCACAAGTTCTTATTCTTTTAAACTTTTTGAGGTTTACCAGCAGTAATATTATGCATTGTTAATGTAATCATTTATTTCGAAGGTGGCATAGTGTTGTGAGTAAGGCCAAAGTCCTTGTGAGACTTATACAATCACAAGAAAATACTGACTATTTTCTTTGAGTGAGATTCCACAGTCGGCTATGATTGCGACCGGTGTTTTCTGAAGCACCGCTTGTCTGCTTGTCTCGTCAGAATGTCTGAGACGAAATTTCTGTGCGTAAATACTCGAAGTATATCCTCGCGAGCTTCCTGTATGCCCTCGCATACGATTTTACTCCTTTGTATATTGCCCTGAAATGAGACGTACTTTATAATCAAATAGTCATGCCACAGGATAGCTAACTGTAAATCCAAAGTAAATGCCGTGAGTCACGAGGGAAGAGGATGGTTTCAATTCAACTATCTGTCTAATCTAGTGGAAGCTATTGTTATGCACCGGGGGGCTTACATAAAATGTTAAAGCTTCGGCCAAACCTGCGCAACCAAAGCAACTAAGAAGCGGGGGCGACAGTCGAGCGGCGGACACTGCTCGTGTTTATCAATAGCGCCTTGCACACCTACGCGACCGTAACGCGGGAACAACGCGTTGACAGAGCGGGACAAAGTTGATGAAGTTGGGCGACGACTAGATTGTAGTGAGGCACTTCGAATAACTTCGTGCATCCTCGGCTCGCCACGGTCGACTTCTGATCATTGTACGATTCGCGCTGTAGTCGCGCAGGTGTGCAAGTTTATTTACGCGTTGTTTACGCTCTCGCTTCGCGTCCTGCGTCCCGTGTACTTGACGCGCAGGTTTGTCTGAAACTTTCATTGTTGTATCCATTTTGGAACATACCTTGAGTAGCTCAAGTATCGTGTGTGAATGTGGCTGCAGAGCGGATAGCGCGCGGCCTGAAGCTGTCTCTAGTGCTCGCAGTAAACCCGCTAACTGCTCCCCGACGTCAGATTCTAAAGACATCTAGACAAAACAACAAAATATGAATATATTATATATAATGGTATAAGGTCTTTGTCGCTCATCTTGATGCATACCCACGCCAGAGAAAGTGGAGAAAGTACTCGCTGAGATTGTTCGCTTTGCCCAGCAGTCGGAAAATAAAATCTATGACCACCTTCGCTGCATGCAAAGCTAATGTGCTATGGTTGACCTTTGCAACCCAAATAACAAGATTTTTAAAGGAACACAATGAGCAGGATGTGTTGTTACCAAGTCGTCCATTTGCGCAGTAAGATGATGCACCTTCCAGCCTTCGGCGCTAGTGAGCACATGTTTCTGACTGGCGATGGCGACGATGTCACGCGTCCGCGGCTCTCGTCGCCGAACGTCCGACGGACGTGTGAAGTGTAACGCCGTACTGCGCCAACCGCACACGTAACTCGAACTTAAAAGTGGACCTGTGTACAATTAGTTATTTTTCCGTCAGTTTATTTACGGTCACACGACTCCAGTTTTTAGAATTTTGACGATTCATGATTACACAATTTCAATGAATTCGAACGGCGAAAACAAGGACTCGGCAAAACATTTAACATAATAACCACAGTTATATTCGCCATATTCGAGTCACTGAACTTTGAGTAACCAAAGAGCTCCATTCTAAAAACCAGAGACGTGTTTAGCAACAATTTATGTGTGTATGGGTTTGATAGAATGTTGAAACGGTAATTTATGATTGAATGTATAACTTTTTAACGTTTCTCGACACTAGAAATCATTTATATCGTGTGTGCGATAACGAACACAAACCATCACATGACCAAACGCTGCAACCTGCAACTACTATCTAAATGTTCTTGTTTGGGAATCGAACCCACGGACCGTATCGCGGAAGCCGTGAGCACAGCCACGATTCCAACTTTAGCGTCTTTGTTAAGTATTGTTACGCCATTGGGTTTCTGTATCTTGATTGTAGGTCAATTTTCTTCTGGGTAATTTTCTTCTACTGTGTCTTGCTTGGAGAATTTGAAAGGTAATTCTGGATTCCAGCATTTTCTAATTGAAAAAATATCTAACCCTTAACGCTCGCAGGGACGACCTTCCGTATCCTTTTCTTCCACTTTGGTTTATCTTCCTCATCTGCATCGAAAACGTTGATTTTCAAAACTCATTGTTGAATAAAACGCACAGTAAAGTGCCACATATCCATTTATGGAGATATTAGGCTATAAATATAGTAATTTAAATCGAGAGCTTAGCTTTAAGTCTAGTCTTTGCGAATCACGAGTGCGCGTTTTTTACTTTTACGTTGAATTACGGTGCAATAAATAGACGCGCGTGAAATGCAAGAACTATGCTAGCATGCTCTTGACAAAGTTACTGAGACATCGAGAGATACTCACGCTTCGGAGTGTTGAATGCGACAGGAGGCGGTGTGGGCGGGGGCTCTTCTCCTTGATAGTCGCACTGTCTCACTTCGTTGCTTAATCTATAAGTAGCAGAAATAGGTATCATAGGTTGCATCACGTAATTTTTTGTATCATAATTGACAATTTGCTTCACCATTAACAAGCAAAAATTGGCATAATAGATACCAATTTTAGGACAACATGATGCTCAAGTGCTCTATCGATCCATAGTAAAGCCCCAGTTAGAGCCTGTTCACACGATGCGTCGCGGCGCCGCTAACATGTCGCCGCCCTGGCGCTCACACGCCGACACTGAGCGGCGCCGCTCCGCAACGCGTACACAGAGCCCCGCCGCGTCTCGTCTCGCGTTTTGATCGGTGTATCGGCCCTTACACGATGCTAGTATCTTGTGCCTCTGGCTTATAATTTAAATGGAAGCAACAAATGACTTACGTGGTCTAAACATTATTGTTGCTTTAACTTATGGTACGCCACAGGCAATAAAACCATATTAATCAGGTATAACGGAGATAACCCGCTAAACTTACACAAATAAAATGGCAATGTGTTGCTAATGGGGCCGAAAAGTAAGAGTAGGTGAATGCATAATTATTATAAATGCGAAAGTAACTCTGTGTGTGCGTCCAAACCACCGATGAACCGATCGTTACGAAATTTAAAAAAATATAAAATGGCCGCGTCTGTGTGTATTGTGTATTTCATAAATTTTCAACAACAAGTAGTGCTACATACATCTGTTTCCGTGGCTTCTTGCGCGGGCTGAGGTCGGGCTCGTGTCGCTCGTGTGCGGGCGGCTCGTCGCGCGGCGGCGAGGACGACGCACTCATGGTGGTGGAGCCGCCCGACGCGCCGCCCACCGGCACGTCCTCCCAGCCCGCGCGGCCCGACCCGGCCTTGCTCGGGGACCTATAGGGATTTTATATTATATTACAACAACGAACTACCGTGGAAGGACCGCCGTTAAGAAGGAGCACAACTCTATAATCAATTATTAAAATTAATAAAGAATCAAAAATCTATCCCAAGTTTTAAAAGGCTATTGCAAGAAAAAAGCACCATGTAGCTTTTTACCAACTCTTTAATTCTAAGAATATACATAATAACGCTTGCGACTTGCGCTTGTAGTTGGCGAAATGTCTTGTAAAAGCCTTTCGGGGATTAAGTACAGGCGTGGTGTTATGTTAAGACATTCATGGGAAATAAAAGTTGCGAAACATGCTATTGTATTGCTATCAACAATGTATGAAGTTAATTTGTCCTGGTGACAGTTGTACTGTCGGTGAACAAAATATGACCGAGTTCTTCACTATTAAATTAATTTTGTATGCAAATTGTATATGGCTGTTGCACACACCATGTTGCTGCATTTAAGCAAGGTTTACCAGGAATACGTCGCTTAAGAGGAAATGCGGGTGATATTTTCTCCATAGAAGTTTAGTATTTTTTTCGGAAGTTAGTATTTTATTCGGTTGTTTCTTTATTTGTATTCGCATATAAATTGTCGGAAGATTAGTATTTAAAGCGGTAAATTTCATATTTTGAGTATGCTCATATTTTAATTATTTCGGAGGTTTTATTACTACCCTTTCTTTTAATATGTACCCAATTTTCAAAATTCTCTCTGCCCGCATTTCCTCCTAAGTTCTACCCACTATAATCTAAAGCTTTCTATTTAGCATTCGTATTACTAACAATAATTGCCTGTGTCAGCACTAAACATTATGAAACTGTGAAATTAAAACGGAGTTCAAATCTCACCCATCAAGATCTCTTTTCCTGAGTATGGATGGTCTAGGCAAGACCGGCTGAGCTTGGACGGAAGACAGACACGCGGTAGAGTGCACGCGGGTATCTGGCGGCGAAGATACAGCGTTCACCACCGTTACTGCAAATAATATCGGAAAAATCAATTTAATTTTTTATGCATCAACCTGCCAGATTACTATCGGATAGGTCAACACAGTGAGTACAACACAACTGTGACGTAGTACCCTGCGCGTGCGGCTGCGGCAGGTAGGGCGCGAGTGCTCGCGGGCCGCGCGGCACCTCGTAGTACAGCTGCGCCGGCGCACTGTTGCCCACCACCCCGCGAACACCCACACTGGCAACACCGACCACCTGACAAATTAAAGTTTGACATTCAAATTTTTCCAGTCTTTCTCTTACCATGTTCACATTATTCCACAATAAATAAGAGGTAATCCATCCACACTATACCATGTTTGTTACCTTAGCAGGTTGGTAGTTCCTCTGCAGTAGTGGTAACGGCCTTGGCGCGGCCGCGACCGGGGTGGGCGTGAGCGCGCGTGGCGGTGCGCTTCGCCCTGCACCTGATATTACACCACTTGCTGCAAATGACAATCATTTTTAATGCATATTGATTGCAAAACCTGAGTCATTAAAATAATATTATTATTATTATAGATATACATTAACATAGCGTATATTTAGAGGGTTTTTCATTAAATGCAACTTCATGCAATAGGAAGTGGTGAAAGGCGGCCGTTTTGGGGACTGCACTGTAATATTTTCAACACTATGTATTTTGTTATGATATAAATGACGTATGATTATGACTGGATTTCTAATCCTCAGCCTAATTTGAAAACTCGTTTTTTTTTTGACGATATTGGTACTTACAAGTGAGTACTGATGTAGTAGGCAGGGTAACGACGGTGGAGTGCGTCGGTTGTGACGGCTGCACGGGCGACGACGTTGGAGCTACGGCCCGCGCTCCTCGCTGACCGTACACCAGTGTGCTGCGGGGGCCACGCGTAGCATTCGACCATGCACCACCTAGTGTCAAGATATTATTTTAGACACAATACCTTTTTCCCAATTTAGCCTATGTAGATGATGTTATGATAAGTTCCTGTCACTGTTATTTACATAGCAGGTCGTGGTATTCGAATTTGTGTGGGGTAGGTACTACAACTAAAAAGTGAAAAATAAAAAAGGGTTTTCATTAAATATGGCAATAACAAAAGCATTTCGCACCTGAAGCTGCCGAGTTAGATGCAGGGGTGACAGGTCGGACGGCGAGGGAGGCGCCGGCAGCAAGGCCGCGCGGTACGTGGCTCACGTGGCTCGTTGCTCCAACACCCACACCTTTACTCACTAGTACCCCACTTGTACTGCTCACATTCACACTTGATAGCACAGCTGAGAATTGATTTGATTTTTCACTTTAGTTTGACTAGTTCATAAGAGAAAAATAGAGAACAAATTAGATTCTGCATTTGTTCCCTATTTTTGTTAGGAGAAACCGAACGAAAATTATTACAGATAAATATCAAAGAATTCTTGAAGAGCATAAATGCTTAATTCTTACCTGGTCTGTTATTTTGGTGCGGCAATGGAGGCAGCACCCTCACAGTAGGTGGTAGTGTGCGCACAGATGGATTGACCACCAAGTTACCAGCACCACTTACAAGTTGCCCTCCAACATTCAAGAGTTGTGTACCACTCACAGAAGAAGTCATATTTGCCTGAATATTTGTTGACCCTGAATTATTTGAACTGGACACTTGTGTAGACAACTGTGTTCCTTGACTTATGATCTGTGTACCAGGGCTTATAATAGGGCCAGGTGTGATCAACTGTGACTGGGACATTATCTGTGAGTTCTGACCAATAAGCTGTGACCCTTGACTGACTATCTGAGCTCCTTGCAAGATTGGTGATCCACTTATTATCATCTGAGGCTGAAAGTTTTGAAACATGGTTATCTAAACAGAAGTCAATTCCATGTAATAAAATGGTAAACATAGGGCTGCATAGCCTATGACATCTGGCCATGTTAGAACAATAAACAGAAATATAACTTCAGTGTTAACTATATGCAATGCTATTGCAATTATGTTCTGTTTATGTTTCTTTGCAGTTAAAACAAGATAATTATAAAATTCGTTGAAACGCATACCTGTGAAGCAACATTTGAGGAAATAATTTGTGCAAGCCCTGGACGCATCAAGCCAGTTGCGGGGCTAGCGTGGGCTATTATTTGACTTGAACCTGTTGTTTTAGCTTGTCCCGGGATCAAATGAGCCATTTTCATCTCTGAATTAGTAACACTTTTAACTATAGTAATTTTTTGGGGCGCTAAATCTATTGGATGCATTTTACTACTGAGTGATCTATCATTATCCAAATTGCTGCTCATTGTGACACTAGCCTATATCAAATGTACATTTTATTAAAATAATACAATTGCTTACGAAATTTTCCGAACACGTATCACTAATGCAGTATGTTTAGTGCACGAAAAACTTGTAAAATACCAATAAATATTCGATTGAATGATACAAACAACAGCGGACGAAATGAAACCACAGGCATGAATGGTTTTTTTTTTCTGAAAGTCAAACTCAAAACCATAGAGGAAAATAGAAATATATAGTAAAGGGATGTGTATACAAGCGAATGAATATCACATGAAAAATTAGTCACATTTTTTTTTATTATTAATTTTTTGTTTGGAAGGGGATCCTGAAAAACTCTACAAATATCATAGGCACACCTGTAGCAATTTGGGTACTTTTTATAGTAAAGTCGGGTCTGCTGCGCCATGTTTTAATGTTTTAAAAACATCAAACATCAACAACGAAGCGATTTGCGGATTCCTGATTGGTTCGTGTAACGTGACTTAATACGTGCATTTACTATCGGAAAGCACCGTTTGATGAAGTGGAACTGATGATAAAGACCACACACAGATGGCCACTGAAACTACTCAATAATAAGTATATCACGGGTTGCGATTCGATTACTTTAATATTTTCTTGTCATTTACACTTGGTTGTATGCCCGAATTCGTGAGAGCAACCAAGTGTATTAATGCGCTAATATAGTGCCAACGGGACCCCATTAACTCAAACTCAAAGCATTTATTTCAATTAAACCATTTACAGGCACTTTTGAATTGTCAAGGAGTCGGTCAGTCAGAAAATATGAAGCTAGTTGCTCATTCCAAAGCGTAATATGTACCTATGGAGAAGAACGGGCAAGAAACCCACGGACACTTTTTTAAATCAATAAAAATTGGTTACATCATTCATGTTGAAATTAACCTACGCTCCACTGTCCGTCCGTCCGTCTTTCACAGGGCTGTATCTTTTGAACCGTAATAGGTAGACACTTGAAATTTTCACAGAGTGTGTTCTAATATAGCCGCTATAACAACAAATAATAAAAGTGAAAGGGCCGATCGATGAGCACTCCAAAACTGATTAATCATAAAATATATTTTTTATTCGAATACTAGACTACATTGAAGATGGTAGATCATGTGCAGCACCGTACACGTGTGAAGTGATAGAAGTGAAACTTCTTATAAAATAAAGTAGGGCAGTTTTAGTGTGAGAGATGTATCTTTCTTCTCTCTCATGTAACGAAATGTGCCTAAACGTGACGCGTATTTGAATCTTCACTCAATATTCTCGTCCAATTATCAAATCATCGCATAATTATGATGTCCTACTTCAATTTTTTTTCGATTCCGCCCATGGACACGCACCTTAACCCATGGTGGATCGAATCTAGTCTGTTCACCGCCGCCGTCAAATAAATCGAACAAGAAACGAAAAGTTGTTTGTTTTGTTTATGGTACGCCATGGCGGATCGAGTTGGTGACGGTGATTTTTTGGACGAAAATATACAGAAATTTAACAATGAAAGGCGGAGCAGTAAACAGTGGCTTAAGCTTAATGTTGGTGGAACATATTTCCTGACAACAAAAACAACGTTATCTAAAGATCCTAATTCATTTTTGTATCGATTGGTTCAAGAGGACAGCGACTTGATTTCAGACAGGGTTTGTAGAATTATTTCTTTTTGTATGTAAATGAGTTTTACTTTATTTGTCACATCAAATATGTATGTCTGCTTCCAGGACGAAACTGGCGCTTATTTAATAGACAGAGATCCCACGTATTTTTCACCAATCCTCAATTATCTTCGTCACGGTAAACTGGTTATTAACAATGACATCGCCGAAGAGGGTGTGTTGGAAGAAGCCGAGTTTTATAATATAACTGAACTTATAAGATTAGTTAAGGAAAGAATATGTTTAAGAGAAAGGAGGCCCTTGAAAGATTCTAAGAAGCATGTGTATAGAGTGCTACAGTTTCATGAAGAAGAGTTGACACAAATGGTGTCCACCATGTCAGATGGCTGGAAATTTGAACAGCTGATAAACATTGGCTCCCAATATAACTATGGAAATGAAGAACATGCAGAGTTCCTTTGTGTTGTAAGCAGAGAGTGTGGCAGTTCCCTTAACAGCAATGACATAGAACCTACAGACCGTGCCAAGGTGCTTCAACAAAAAGGCTCACGTATGTGAGCTCCTCATCTAATGATTTAATATTTTTTGAGACTGTCAGCTCTGTGTGAGAAATGTGTACATATTTTTAGAGTGTAAACAGTCTGTATAACTTCTTTTTCTTTCTATATTTTTAATGTAAAAATTGTCTAGAGTCCCACAGTAACATTTGTATTAAGTCAATTGAGTGGTAACTGTATCTTTGGTCTTCTACTTCAGTAAATTATAAATATTAGACAAATACTCAATTTGAAATGAAGTGTGAAATTTTTAATAGATTGTAGAAAATGTTAAGATACAAATGGGTGCACCAAAATATAGAAGTTACATTTATTTTTTTGTAAATAATGGTTTTTGCTAATTCCCTTAGGTTTGCAAAGGGCTGAAACTGCGTTCGCGCGGTTCTATACAAGAGTGCTCCGCGCGGGCGTCCGCTTAACGCAGTTTCAGCCCTTTGAATTGTATACTTTTTGGTGCAGTCAAATGTATATTCCTAAAAAAACATTATTTTGACTGGAACCTGAGAGATCATAATTAGCTAATGCTATTATTTCTCTTCTGTCATGTTGGTGGAAACTGATTATTGTGTGTATGGTTTAACATTGACTTTTAGTTAAAAGCTTGTATGATGATCCTCATATATTTCCTTACCCACAGTCTAACAAACTAACTGCTGCACTCGGAGACATCACTTAAAAATAATGAATAGTTAACTGTAATTGCCTAGTGACAGTGTATGGAATGCTGGTAGAAAAAAAAAATTGAATACATTTCAATTTTGTTAACATAATAATATGCTTTACCATTTTGAAAACTCCTGACAAAATGCCGGACATTTGCAATAAGTCTGAACATTACTTTTTCAGTATTATCTTTTTTAATTATTCCAAAGAAATCTCTCGAAAGGCGAAAGTTCCGGTACCAAACATAATGTCCCGACCAGTCTGGATGGAAAGTAAATATGTGCTTAGATATTATGCTGGCCAAAGTTAATGATTCATTGAATGATTATTAAATGACGTATCCGAGTTCGGCAGTTATATTCGGTTTCTGAAAGGCTTTTCAGCACAAAATTTGTCAACAGACTCGTAAACTTATGTTGACTGCTGTAATATTGGCCAACTGAAATAACTGCAGGAAATCAAAACACTTGAATATTAATCTGTAGGCGAATATACATTTGAGCTCCTCTAACAGAACATCGAGCTGCTCTCATGTGTCTTCTTTTGACGAACTAAATATTGAGCACGATACTGGTGCCGATTCCCTTGTTCACAAACTAAACTAAATTTAAGTTCAGTGCATCTTTTTCTTTGTATTTCTTTATGAAAAGGACAGAAGATAAATTTTAGTTTAGTCCTGTCAAACCTGTCACTGCTCCATACAAGTTTAGACGTGATTAAAAACTTGCCTACTAAAATTACGTCAATTTGCGTCAGGCGCTGATTAATTTGACAGGAATAAACTAAAATTTATGTTATGTCCTTTTCTTAATGCAATAGAAAAAAAAAGATGAACTGAACTTAAATTTAGTTTAGTTTGTGAACAAGGGAATCGGCACCACTGTTTTGTAACAATTTAGTTTTACAAACTAAGAGCGAATTTTGTGTCGAACTCTTAACAAGTAAATGCTGGCACACCATGAACATTTTGTCGTATGGTCAGTGCTCTGCCTTACATGACCCCTCTTACAAAGAAGAAGAGGGGAAGAAGTTTTATTTCGTTTATTCACCCTAAGGTTGAAACTCGGAAATGTATCCGAGAATCCACCCTAAGCCTATAAATTTCGTTTATCCAACTAGGCCTAGGTTGGACATACGTTCCCGAGTATCCATCCAGGGTGGATAAAAGGAATAACCCGGGAAGAAGATGGGTTATTCAGGTCATAACGTCGAGTATTCGCAATTGTAGATCTATGATTCACAAGAACGTTACGAACGTATGAAATTGGAAACTTAGGGCATTTAGGGTCAAATGGAAATGCCCTTGTATGCACCTTTTTAGCCTTTCAGAAATTGGGTATTCCTACAGGCCAATCGGCCTCCTGCCAGTCCTGGGCAAATACCACATTTTGTTAATAATAAATGACTTTTTCCTTTGGATCAATAATCAATTCCAGATATTATGCTCATTTACCAAATGTAATATTAGAAACTTACAATTCCAAAGAAGTTGTTTTATTTATTTTTTCAAAAATACTCAAGTTGTTGTAGATAAATAAAGATGTATGTTGGTGATACCTTTATTTTACTGAATACAATTGACTGAAAACGTAATATTGATTTGACACGCCTTCACTTATAATTATTATTAGTATCTAAGTTAATTTCATAACTACACAATATATAAATCTATAACACGTCGTTTTAAAAAAATAAACATTAGCACTATTTAAGAACATTAAATTATACAGCTTATTATAAAATATTGCATTTAACTGCATTAAATACAAGTTAACAAGAGAGTCTATATTATTAGAAACTCTTTTGTATAGATAACAGTGTTATTATCAAAATACAGAAATCTTCACACGCTTTGTAAGGCAATGGGGGTTTTCTAGTCGTCTAATATCATGAAATTATAATCTAAATTCAAATTGGTTGAAACAATTGTAAACTAGCACCAATCTGCCATATAAGTAAAGTCATGGAACAACTTGTGATCTGTGGCAGAGAGCGGCCGTGGTTCTTTGGGTGGCGTCAGCACTGCTGCCTCCGATGTAAATTCACTGTCAAAGTTGCTGACGTCTTCTAAATTATTTATTGTTGGCACAAATGGTGGTTTCACTTTACGCAAGAGTAATTGCTCCCAATTAACATTTCTGAAGAAAGCCTGTTTCTTCACATCTTCGGCGTCTCTCTCAGACGATCCTAACCGTCTTTCAGGATTCTTTCTAAGCAAACGACGCATGAGCGCGATGGCTTCTAAGGACAGAGTTCTAGGGTAACGAACTTCGTCGTTAACAATAGAGTCAAAAACTTCACCCTCATCCTCTCCAGGGAAAGGCGATTCGCCAACTAACATTTCAAATATTAAGACGCCGAGACCCCACCAGTCTACAGCCCGAGTATACGAAGTTTCAGTTAAAACTTCAGGGGCAAGAAATTCAGGAGTGCCGCAAAATGTACCAGTACGGTCTCCCCATCCCATACCTTCTTTGCAGAGACCAAAATCAGCTATTTTAACATACCCCTCAGTATCTAAAAGTAAGTTATCTAACTTCAAATCTCTATATATAATGTTATTTTCATGTAAATACTGTAGGCCTAATACTACACAAGCTGCATAAAAAACTGCTCTTGGTTCAGTGAACACATCAGCATGAATGTGCATCATCAGATCACCTCCTGCTGCATATTCCATCACAAAACACACATGTTGCTCAGTCTGGAAACATGCAAACAGGTTTACCAAAAATGGATGTCTGATTGCATTAGCTACCTCAAAAATTCTCTTTTCAGATAGCAGTGAGTCTACTTCATCTCTTGCTATTATATCACCTTTCTTTAAAGCTTTTATTGCAAAATATTCATTAGTGGGTCTGTATTGAGCAAGAATTACTTTCCCAAAGTGTCCTCTACCAAGAACACTTAATAATCTGAAACTTTCCATAGACATTTCACCAGATTGTCTTCTGGTATCTAGTTCTTTGCCTAAAGTATCAATAACTGATGATGAACGAGAAGATGATATTCTCATGTTGCCGGTAATCTCAACTATTTGATCTTCATTACTTGGGAATTCTAGAACCAATTTAGGTGATGGTGAAGGTGGATACTCTACTAATGGTGTATCACATGATGGGGTTTGCGGCTCTTTTGTGACATAGTTATCCCTTGTATAAGAGTCTTCTAAGAATGCAAATGCTTCCTGTAATTCTTTCTCCATTCTCAGAGTAGAAACATTAGGAGGAGGTTGAAGAGGCAATGTTGGTTGAGGAGAGGGTGTGATTGGCAGTTGAGGCATAACAGGTGTCGAAGGTAAACCTAAAGGTCTTATACCAGCCATACCACCCAATGTTACATTTGGATTTTCAATTTCTCTGTTATCAATGGAAGCAGACTCAAAGCTATGTTGCTGGGACTGATTCATATGAGCAGTTTGAATGTTTTGGATGGAGGGAGAAGAGCGTTTAAGAAGTCTGCCTAGCACAACAGCTGGAATGTGCATTTCACCATAAGATGGCCTAGGTATATTCTTGCCTTGTTGTTTGATAATTTTTCTTTGACGCTGTAGCTTAGGTTTCCTTGATATAATTGGATTTAAGAACTTTATCTCTGCAAATAGAAGGCCTTGTGGTTCAAGTTCCAACGCCATACCATGTCTTATATCATCAATGAATTCTTCCAATCTTAAAACTTTAACAGCACACAATCCACGCCAATCCTTCCAATGAATGCCAATTTCAAGTTCTCTTGATTTGTCTAGCTTGATAGTGAATCTGGAAATTGTAAAAGACTTTTTAGTCTGAGTTCAAAATATGAAACTTGAAAAAAAGAAAAAGTAGGGGAATAAAAGACATCTTCCAATGTTTTTACATTCAACTAATGTTATTGAACAAAAGCAGCAATTATTACAATGTTATTTAAAATCACAAGCAGTTTATAATGAATGTCAATGTGTCAAATGGCTTAAAAAAAATAAAAAGTGAAAAGTAGTGTACTATATTTTTTTAACCAATTGCATGGTCTGTTTACATAGTCATTTTTGTCTAATGATGGAAGAGTACAGCAGTATTTATGTAGTAGAACTTTTAGTCATACTACAAATATGTGTATGGCATGTAGATAAGATATGAGTAATAGCAAGGAATTATAAAGATTATAATTCAAGGAAGCCAAGATACAAAGATAAATTTAATGTTTTTTTTTATTTGTTATATAATGTTGAAATTTATCTTATGAGTACTACAATCATACTTTATTATTTATGAAGTACCTTTAATCAGAGATAATAATTGACCTCTTATAGCTTACTGTTTAAAGCCACACACAGATATTTCTTGGTCTTAAAATTCTTTGAAAAAGTTTTTAAATACTTCATGCTATTTATTCATTGAATGGAAAAAAAATGCAGTTTAAAGTTTGCCAACGCACCTTTGATCCCATGCTTGTTGTGAACAGGGCCTCCAACTGGTCTGTGCAACATTATGGTTATCCAGTTTTAAAACAGCCATTATTTCATTGCTTGTATCTTCCTTAATGCTGTATGTGTACTTCATAGAAT
This sequence comes from Eupsilia transversa, assembly GCA_914767815.1. Classification (NCBI taxonomy): domain Eukaryota; kingdom Metazoa; phylum Arthropoda; class Insecta; order Lepidoptera; family Noctuidae; genus Eupsilia; species Eupsilia transversa. Next base: position 10,920,563 of record OU611880.1, read on the forward strand.
TACGTATTGTAACTCCCTTAACAAATGACTTCAAGTCTGAAGGGCTAGCCGTTGGATCACGACGACTTCTACCAGGAACATCTTCTAGCAAATCTTGACACCCCATCAATCTTACTTCTAATGTTCCAGTCACTTGAACACAAGGACTGATCAAAGGAGCTGGAGATAGAAACTGAGCCCTTGACCCACTACCACCAGTTAAACTTACGTATCCAGGGCTAGATCCTGTACTACGCAATTCATGTCCTAATTCTATAAATGCAGGGCTCTCAGAAGGCAGCTCCTGTCTACGCATATCTAAAGATCTGCGTAACAAATCTAACTTCTGTGATGATTCTAAAAGGCTTGTCTGAGCTTCTTGTAAAGCTTTCTTGTCAGTTACTTTCTTGTCACTTTGTAAAAGTCTTATGGCATTTTTAGAGCCTTCCACCACAGCTGCCTCAATTCTTAAACGGTTTCTCAGTTCAGCAATTCTTTCATCTAATAATGCAGCTATGCCACTCTCAGAAGTTTTTCCATCACCATTAGCTCCTGCATTATCACCTTTTTGTTGTTTGGTCAGCTTAGAAATACGTAACTTTAAATACTCAATCTTGTCTTTAGAATCTGCTAACATTTGGTGAGCTTCAGCAAGTAATTTTTTGTCTCTGGATTGATTGCTGCTAGTGATACTTTGTATCATATTTTCAGCTCCTTGCTTGACTTTAAGCTCAATGTTCAACTGTTTTTCAAGTGATGCTAGTTTTCGGTCTGTTGTTGCTTCACCAAGTTGTCTCTGTTGCTGGGCTGCTTCAGAAGCCAGAATAATCTCTTCATCATAAGAGAGGTCTTCAGGTGAAGTCGGAGTGGACTGACCACGAGACAAAAGAAGTTGCGACTCCAGTTCTTGGAGATCTGATTTGAGTTCATTGAGCTTTATGTTGGCTTTTTTCACAATATTAGCGACATCGGAGAGTGATCTTCTGTCAGTGGCCACCTCCCGTAATTTCTCGGCTCCTTCTTTTATTTTAAGTTCTTTACGTATTTCTCTACGTATGACATCCTTGAGCTCCTCCAACTTAGACGGCAATGCTATTTCTGGAATACACTCAGTTTTAATTCCATACTTGACACCGAGCTCGTGGAGAACTGGGTGTCGAACGTAATCACTGTGGTAATAACCTGGCTCTGCCATAATTGAGGATGCACAGTCTAACGTCAGTTAACCATAATTATGTGGGAAAATATCACTACTATTGCTTGAGGATCACAAAACGTAGATCAACTGTAACGTTTCTCAGCGGGAATAACGCTCGATATTTTGAACGAAATCATGATAAATTAATGACTTGATCGTTTTGATTAAATTAATCACAAAACAAAACAATCTTTACAAGTGAATCGGTCAACGAAACCAACGAAACGATGAAACCCTACCATTATTCCATAGACGAATGATGATTTATATTTGAAATACCATAGATAAACTATCTTGGTTTTTGGCGTAAAGGAAAGCTCACACAACAGGATAAGATAACAATCAAGTCTGTTTTCATCGTTTCTTACCGAAAACAGAGATATATTATCAGCTCTGTTTTCGGTAAGAAACGATGAAAACAGACTTACTGAAAACAGACATATTATATCGTTATTTTTAACTGAATAATGAAACCATCCGCGGTAATAATAGTGCTGTAAAACTGTCCCCCCCAACTTATAATATGCGTTATGATGTGGACGTTTCATACAAGATTTTCGCCTCATTGCCTCATTCAGACAGATGAAGTATGTGGGTTCCCTAAAGAATCACGCTCCGGATATTATTTAAGCTCTGGGCTCTTTTCTGCAGAATTAAAATAGACTCGATGTCTGCTTCATCTGCAGCTCACCCTCAAACTAATATACCGTAAGACATGATACTATGAAAGTAACGAAATAACACTAGCCTCGCGGTATACAGGATGGCCGGAAAATTGACGTCCAAAAATAAAATTATGTCCCTCGTATCGTGGGGTTGAGTTACTCACATCGTGAATAATTAACACTGTTTATTTGAATAAGTTGCTGTCTATCATTCAAATATGATTTTACTAAGTTTGATCATTACTTATTAGCATTATTAGCGCTAGCTAATTTGCCTAGTCCGTAATGCTTAAGTTTCAAGAGTAATGTATCGTGATTTACGTAATCAAAAAAAGCCTTAGATACGTCGCACAAGATACATAGAGCATCTTGGGTCTCTTCCCACGCGTTAATTTGTGTTATAAAGTTACTAATTCCATGGATGCACCTCGATGTGTACTGTCAGTGTCACGAGATGCCAAATGGATATTTTTTATCTGTTTGCGAGTTCCAAAAATCAACCAAGCCGTAACTTTCACTTCCTTTTTACAAAAATCTACAAGTTATATAGTTTTCAAATACCACGAAACAGTTAATTTATAAAAAAATACTTTATTTGAGCATATTTTTGTAAAACGTTTAAGTTTTAATTCATAGAATTTGCTGGAAAAACGACGAACTGTCAAAAGGCGCCAGTTGTTGAAGAGAACAACCTATCATCTGTCATACTTACGAAAGCTTGGTCATCCGTTTTAAATGGAAAAATAATGCCCGTTAAAGTTGATATAACTCCACCACCTCCAGCAAATTCCAAACAGCCTGGAGTAACAAAGTCTCTGCTCTATAACGGTTCAAAATTTCAAGGGCACCAAAAAAGCAAAGGTAACTCCTATGAGGTCGAAGTGGTTTTACAGGTTAGTAACAAAAACAAAGTACGCAATACTGATAAAATTAGAAATTCACACACAATTATAACTGTACATATTAAATTTCAGTGCATAAATACGTTTATCTATTAATTGAGACATACACCGACTTTTCAAAAGTGTTGCTTGATGAAGAAATTACGTGATATAGTTGTATAATGATAAGCAATTTATTTATACTTTATATTTACAGCATGTAGATGAAGAAAATTCATACCTTTGCGGGTATTTAAAAATAAAAGGTTTAACTGAGGAGTTTCCCACTTTAACAACGTTTTTCGATGGAGAAATCATATCTGCCAAATACCCCTTTCTCACAAGAAAGTGGGATGCTGATGAGGATGTGGATAGGAAACATTGGGTGAGTGTTATTTACTAAGTTTTACTATTATCTATTGTTTGTAAGCGCTAGTAACTAATAATACTTACAAATATTTTATCATTTTCAGAGCAAATTTGATTTGTTTGTACCTTACTTAAAAACATTCAATTCGGATTCGTTTGACTATGACTCTCTTGAAAAGGCTGACTATGTGTTTATGAGGTGGAAAGAACACTTTTTAGTGCCAGATCATACAATAAAGGACATAAATGGTGCTTCTTTTGCTGGTTTTTACTATATATGCTTCCATAAGTCTGCAGCCACAATAGAAGGCTATTATTATCATCGGAGTTCTGAATGGTGAGTACTGTTTTATTTAACTCAACAATAACAATTTCAGAATGTATTGTAAATGTATTGCAAAACCACCTATTTGTAGTGTGAACTAAACATTACTAAACAAAGTCCACTCATAAGTATACTTACTAAGGATATTAATTTTGGAGTCAAGGAACTGTGTTATTTATCAAAGTATGGCTGTTATCACTCCCTCAGGTTAAGTTGTTATTGTTGCTGTCGGGTACCTATTATATTTTTATCTAGTAATGTGTATTGCTTGGTTGAAAGTGTATACGTACATTGCAAGTATTTAGCATCTAACATTTATGAACTGCAGTGGTTTTATCATAAGCAGGAGCTCATGGCTAAGTAATAACAGCTGCACGGTGTCAATCGATCAGGTTAAGCTGCACTTGCCTGGGTTAGTCCGTGAATGGGTGACTATATTTACATACGGAGACTCCTCCGTGCCTCAGAAAGCACATTAAGCCATTGGTTCCGGCTGTCATTCGTGGATCTTTGAGAGTCAATATGGGTTGACAGAAGCCAGAACATCTGACAACCAGTCTTACCAAGGGGTTTAGTATTTACCCAGTTACTGGGTTGTGGACGTCAGATAGGCAGTCGCTCCATGTAAAATACTGGAATTCAGCTGCACCGGTTAGACTGGAAGCTGACCTCAACATAATTGGGAAAAGGCTAGGCAGATTGATTGAGTGGTTTTATCATAACAAGCTTTTGGAAATAATAGGACTTGCAGCAATGCTAATCACTTATCCACAAGACTGGGGTTAAAGATCACAGTAGTTAGTGATTAGTGATATCATAGCTTCAACACTCAAAAGAACTAGCTATTTACTGTCCTGATTTAACTTTGTTAACACACTATTCAGCTAGGATGTAGGCCCCTTGTGTGCCCCTAATTTATCTAATTAGTTATACTTTGGTTTGTAGAAACTGCAGTCTGGCTTATTGCCATTGCTTATTCATATGCTATAAGATTAGAATAGAAATTCATTATTTTGTACATACTTTTACTTTGTGCATTTTGGTGATTTTGATTAAATAATAATTAGTGAATTTTGTGTTGATTTTCAGGTATCAATCTTTGACCTTAAGCCATGTACCGGAACACAGCATCCAAATTTATGAGTTTAGATGAAATCAACATGTGAAAACTTAAAAATTTGGATTGGTATTTTTGTGTCCGCTAGTACTTACTTGTTCATTAAGTGTTAACTTCAGTCAGTATCCAAAATGTGTAAAGATTGCCAATGTTGTGTTTCTCCAGTAATTTAAGATAAAGATGTCAGGGCTAATAATAGACATTCATTCAGAACAAAATAATTCAGTAATGTAATTTTACAAAATGATTCATGAACAACATTGTGTCATATTCTGTTTTTGCACATACTTCAGTGTCAAGGAGCTCCAAATGTTGTGTAGTATAATAGGAATGATGCTTTATTAATTATCAATGAATAAATATAATTATTTCATAGATTTAGAGAAAGAAAATGAGTTGCTGACGTCTTTATGTTGTCATCTCCTGTTCATACCATTTTTGTAGTAGTAATTCAGAAACTTAAAAACCATTAAAGAATTGTCATAATTATACACGGGAGGCAGGGACATCGACGCACAACCTACTACCATGCATTGAGTACATGATCCTGGAACCCTTTGGGTTGACATTTCTCATCAGTGATTAAGAAAAAATCTGCTGTTACGTACAAAAATGCAACCTATGCTGTCAAAATGTATATAACAGCAAAAAAAAATGTACCCTTCGAAAAATTTCAAAGCACTGGGTCCAGAATCATATACTGAATGGGTAGGTAACAGGTTGCTTGTCCATGTCCCTGCCACTCTGTGTAATGTGTTAAGTTTCTTAATAATACTATGTATTATTATTGTGATATTTTGTACAAATGACTTGCATGTAAGTTGTTTCTATTATTTGATCATCATTTTTGTTATGAATATTGTATACAATAGTCAGTTAAAGTTACCTACTTCATGTAGATTGAAGTATGTGCAAGTACAGGGAATCTCGTTATACTGAACAAGTTAATATATCATTCGGCACCTACTAGGAGTACTAGTAGGAACTATTATCAATGTTATTGATAAAATTGAATATTTTTTTTCAATAAAACATCTTACAGTAAAATTTGGTTTTGTTATTTTTCATTCAGAAATAAAAATGCGCTTATCAATTTGATTTCCGTTTTAATGTAACACATTTACTATTTACAATAAAATACTGGCATTGATAAATTTATAGTTTTATATTTCATCAAATATCATCCAGTGAATAAGCAATTTCTTTAATTTTAAATAAAACCTTTTAACTTGACATTTTGATGATATATATTCTATTGACTAAAATCTTACAATGTTTGTACAATAGTCCTTCTGAGATATTTTTTATTTATTTAAAAAATGACATTAATCTTAGAATTTATGCATTTTGAAGTAGCATTTCGCATAGTACAAAAACAGGCTTTTTGAAGAAAACCAATATAATTAGATAATACTTGAAAATTTAGGTAGGTACATTAATTATTTGACTTTAAATATAATTATGAATCCAGGCCGTTTTTGTACTTTTAATTATTTATGGTTCATACATGGTTAGTTTCAGTGTTAAAAATAAAAGATCTAACCATCTATTTTTTAATACACTGGTTTTTAGATAATGAAATAAGTGTTAAGTAATTGTAGTCAAAAGTTTATCTTAATAATCGATTAGGTATAATGACTCAAAATTAAATAATCGTTGTTTTCGAATACTCATCTGTCACTTACAGATATGATAATCACTACAGATGCTAACTTTTAAAAATGCGTACAATGTGGTAAATTGGGATGCAGTGGTGAATCGGGACGAAACTTGAAAAGGGAGTCTAAATTTGAATTCGTATAGCTTTATTTACTCGATTATAATGAAAGATTTAGCGTCCTTGTTTGTCTTGCCAGAAACTATTATTATTTCGTTATATCTTTATCAAAGTTGTCCCAATTCTCCCCTATTTGCCCGTTTTACCCAGTACTTTTTGTTTGAATTGTTTTTAAGTTAATATAAAACAGGCTGATAAACCTCGGACATGCTAGCAAGAGTTCAGAAATAATATGTGTTAGGCTCAAAGAAAAAAAAAACTCTCCTAGAGTATAACAAACAACTACAAAATTAACTTGAAAGCCATAGGTACTCAACGTTTTGTTTGGTAAGTTCCTATTACTAATTAGTAGTTTTGTGGAAATCATGAAAAGAGGCCGATATAGTCGTTAGCTCTATTTCTTAGTAATTTTAAACTCCATTTTATACCCCTTAGTCATTTTGTAATAATAATAATAAGTAGGTATCTAAGAAAGGAGAAACAAAGACTATAGGTACTTAACACCGTTTTGATTATAAGAAGTTTAAGAATATAGGAGCTAGTTTATTAGAAAAAAAGGAATACCAAATAACCAGGCGCTCCACAAAAAAAAAATAACACTTGAAAAACGAATTTATCATATCTTTTTTAAAAGGGATGTAAAAACTGATTAGTTGAGTAACACCGGCAAAGCTCATTTTGGCACTTTTTATTGCGTTGTGGTTGCAGATCTACCTGCCATAATATCACCATGAGCCCAACACATTCATTTCTTGACCATTTTCTCCTCTAAATATTATTTGATTATAAAAATACATTTAATTCTACCTTCTAGATAGTTTCAAATACATAGTAAATTATTATGTGACAAAAAAACTAAATACTTAAACTAAGCTTTGGTGGGATCGTTAAAGTGTAATAATGTAATAGTTCGGTAATGCAGGTATTACGCCCTTACGAAAGCACAGAAATGTGAATGTATTTCGAAATGCGAGTACTCTCGAATCCATGGCTTTCACTTAGTAATAAGTCGCAAGTTACACAGTTATCCTGCAGATTCGAGAAAAGAAAACTTATACATATTAATAATTGATTATACATACTCCTAATGTGGCAAGTATACACGTGGCCAAGTTTAAAACATAAAAAGTTACATAATGCTTTTGCGGAAGTACATGTTTTGGTGGGTTTCAAGTGTCCGATTTTGCATTTAGATTGTTTGGAACTAATAATACGAACAAATACCTACTAGCTATATCTACACACATCATAAACACAAAACATCGAATTAGGTTACAACATATCAACTGCAACGAATACTTAGTTTCTTGAAAAAAGTGTGGCAAGCCCGTGCCATTTCTTTTTGCTCTTACTTATTACAAAACATCAAACACCTACAGACAAATACATTCACAACGAAAAAATTATAATATTATAAAAATATACATCGAATAAATATAAATCGAAAATTATCATCAATAGAACAATTTACATTAACATAATATAAAACAACGATAATACTATGTGAACAATTTATCAGTAGCAAAATAAAACACTTATAATAGAAGATATTTACAGAACTTAAAATTTCTAACAAAAAATAATAACTTAATTATGACTGTAATATTTGGCTTTGAAATAAATAGGCTAGTATATTGAAAGCTATGGACAGAAATGACTTGTTATTAAAAAAATACTCAATAATTTATAAGCTGTTATCAATATTGTTACTGTTCTCCTTGATTAGTAGGACTAACTTATTTGATTAACTTAGGTTAAAAATGAGGAAGGTACATAATGAAGGTGTATTCTGATGTTTAGTCTACATTATAGTGCTTATTCATTTTCCCCATAGCTTCCATTATACGTCGTCGGGTAACATCGAATTGTCTAATATAGCAGAAAGCAAGCTATCTTTTTGACGTCCCTTCACTACTGAACCAATGTCTTAGGCCGAGGAGGCTGTAAAGGTCGTGGTTATTAGAGTGAAGTCGCATCGGGTCGGCGTGGTGTTGGACTGCTCGGTGGATGTATCCCTTCAGTTGTTCCGGGTATGCTGGAGGTACGCCCGCGTATCCTGCATGAGGGTAGGAGTGTAGCCGGAAGTTGTGGGGATAAGAATGATGATGACGCCGAGGATTCTCGTGTGTGTTATATACACCTCCTATTTGGTTACGGCCAGGCCAGTAGTCCTGTAAATGCCGGAACGGATAGTCTGGTGGAGGCGTCTGAGAATGTTGACTTTGCCAGGGATATCTGTAGTAAACCTCGTACTTTGGATAAGCATTATGCATAGCGGTTTTGTCATTGTAAGCCAAGCCAAGAGGTGTATTAACTGGTACAGATTCCATTTTTTGTTCTTTTGGCTTGTTGCGACGGTACTGAAGTTTAGTACGAGTACCCAAAACGCTGTCCTCATTCATCCCGCTATTCTTTTGTTCTTTGGTAAAATTGTCATCAGTAGTAACATCGGCATATCGACTGATTAATTTAATAGCTTCTCCTATATCGGAGTAGTCGTTTTCTGGATTAAGTTTACTTTGATCTCCATCTTTTTTTAACATTTCAGCAGTTGCATTAAAAGTATTTTCAGTTTCTGAAGTGGAAATAATAGACGAATTCTGTTGGGCGACATTAACAGAGGTTGCAATATTTTCAATCCCTGTTAAGCTGCTAGGTTCAGAATCTTCAGTAATATCCGTTAGGTTTTCTGTATTATAAAGAATGGGGTCAACATTAACGTGTCCATAAACTAATTCTTTTTGTCCTTCGTCAGTGACATTACTTATCGATATTTCCGTAACGTTAACAACTGGACTATCGCGTTTGGGTTTGTCGGGATAGTTGTGTGGGTTTGTCAGAATATTCTGGTTCACCATGTATGAACTATCAAGTACAGTGTTGTTTGGATTAAGTGTATTTTGAAGTTTTAATAGTTCTAGTTCAGCTTCTATGCTGGCGTCACCATCCGGCTTATCTTTCTTGTCAACTTTCACGTAGTTTGCTTGCAGCTCTTGAGCCTGGAATATTAAAAACATTACTTAATAGTTTTCAAATATGAAAAAATCCCATCGCCTTCAGAGAATCTTTTATCTAAGTAAGGTATCTTTGTGACATTTAGGTATTCGAATTTCTTACCTGTGAAGATGGCTCTTGGCCCTGAAGCGGCGCTGCTTGAGGATCTAAGCCAATGGGTATATTAAGTTGCAAAGGTCCTGGTTCAGCATCGCCGTAGTCGTACAATACGTCTCCACCGGGAGCCGAAGTCACGAAAAATGCATTCAGATGTTCCAGCAGGATACGTTCGTGTTCGTCTTTGTTTACTGTTACCACCTGGAAATGTAATGATTTTTTTTAACAAGGTATTTTAGCTTGTTAGTATCACTTTACGAAAAAATCTCGAATTAGTAATTATTAGTTGAACTGTCTTTGAAGTAAGTACCAACCTGAACGCAGCCATTCCGATCGAGTCTCTGTCCCTCAGGGCAATTTAGGGGTGTTATGAACAGGGACTTAGTAGTTATTCTTCGCGGTGGTGCATTCTGGTTGCCGCTTTCGGGGCTCTGGAGCCAGGACTTCCACGCGAGCTCAGCAGCCTTCCGGTCGAGGGTGCGGGGTGGCGCGCGGGTGGTCGCCACGGGCGCTGGCGCCGGCCCCTCCACCGGGCCCTCCGCCCCAGTCTCCGCCTTCACTAGTGCACACGACACCAGCAGTAACGTCGTCCACGTGTACCACATCGCAAACACCTGCAAAATAGGAAATATTACTTAGCTTTTATGTTCGGTTTAAGTATGATTCACAGGGATTTCATTAAAAAAATGCACACGTACAGGAGTTCTGGCAGATTTATGCAGTGAAGTTTCTGCAGTTCGATTAGATTGGAAAGACTGGAATCTACTTGTTATTCTATTAACGAGCAGGTCAGTTCATATAACCATGAATCTGGCTTAGGCTTTCTGTATGCCGCATGGTCTGTTTATGGCAGTCCATTGACATGCCTACCACAAAAAAGATAGGCATAGCCGGTAGTTACCATGCCGCACAAGCGGGTTGGTGACCGCAAAGTCAGTCCTCTCGCACCAGTGACGTACTAATCACTATTGTACTCTAATAGTAAGTAGGAAATGGTGCAACGTTTCAATATTCATTACACGAAGATTAATTACAGTTTCCTAAATCATTTTAAGCGTTGCAGTTTAACACTATGTGGATCACGTTCAGTATTACTTTGAAACAATATTCCCTATTATCTAGGTAGAGACGTCGTTTTGATTTATTTACTATCAAGAGTTGCCATTGGAACAGCTGCTCACGGTCAGCAAATGCAGGCAACGATTTCTATATCGAAGGATCTAAGATATTGCTCATGGAACCAGATTCGATGTGATGTCAACTGGATCAAGGTACGACCTCATCCATTAGTTCAATAGCTCGAGCACGAATCGACTGTTTCATTGGATATTTCCATAATACGTTTCTGCGTATAACTGGATTATGTTATTATTGGTATTCTGACTTAGGAAGATATGCAAAATATCGATCTTATTTCCTGCGCATTTGTCTTGAATGTTAAATATTATATTATGGCCCGGGTATAACATTTATTGCTGTTCTAGTTTCATTACGATTAACTATCATAAACTGAAACTGGGTTATAGATGATTGGGTAGGTACAAGGGAGTCATTTTAAGAAATTACGACTTATTGTGTTCGAAAGTAGAAATTTAAAGAAATCTGTTGGTGTCAATAATTAAAACAACAATCCATCAACCTTAATTAGTCTTGGAACCAAGTAGATTCGTGTATGTGGTCCAAATATCTTCTGCGAGCGACCTTGAGGCCCTTTATCATTGGGAAAGTGAAAGTGTGTTAATCATAGACTATTATGTGGGGGGCACTTACGATGCCTTCACTTTTAAGTCGCATTACATTATCGATACGCGCGTCCCTTCTTATGTTGAAGTTAAGTGCATATTTCGAACTGATAAATAAATTAAGATTTTATGATAGATGCTAATGAGTTGTTATCACTTAGTTACTGCCCAAACTCTAAATTCTGTGGGAGATAATAACGAAACAATGTTAATTGCTACATTTGGAGTAAGAATCTCTGTCCGGGTATCAAGTAGGCCAGTCCTCTTCCTCTCAGGTACCTATCGGAGATTAAGACATTCTGGTGACTTCTGCTGATCATCGTCTTTGATAATTCGTGGTTATGGTAACATCTGACGATGGGAAGGTCATGCGCGTCAGCTGCGCTACGATGATAGTAGAAAGTAGATACGGAATCAAGTTTTTACTATAAAACCTTAACATTGACATTGGTGCAATACCGATAATTTGCATCTCTTTAATAGTGTGTCACTAAGTGATAGTTATATTAGTAATGCGTCAACGTGTTTTACGTAAGTAATGGGAAAGCGAAAGAAATTACATGTTACCTTTTGTTGAAAGCCACACAGAATGGTAGGCATGTTTTTTGCACGAACAAATTGAGTTAGAATTTCTAAACAAACATTTCCGAGGTGGCAATGACAAATGTTCTGCAGCGAATTTCTTGAACATCTATGTTTTTTTATCATCAATAACCGATTTTTTAAACTGTCACGTATTAGAGTGAAGTAGATTTGGTTGTCTTGGATTTAAAACAATCCTATTTTTAGGGTTCCTTAGTCAACAAGGAACCCTTATAGTTTCGCTATGTCCGTCTGTCTGTCCGCGGTTTCGTTCCGAGACTCTTAGTAGGTACTAGAAAGCTGTAATTTGGCATGGGTATACTTATTAAAGAAAGGTTAGGTACCATACTGTTATCTTTATGAAAATATTCCCATATAAATCAACTGTGATGATGACATGTTGAGTCATGTACAAAATCTTAATACCTATATAGAATTTAAAAACAAACATTGATCCAGTGTCTGATGTCAATAAGAATGACCCGTTTATAAACAAGATGAGTTATTTACAAACAGATTTGATGATATTTCACGTTCCAGTAGGTACGGAACTATTCATCTTCAGAAGTGTCGAACTACAAGACCTATATTTCTATTTATGTTTTGGATAAAATATGACAATAATAAACCAGTAGATTCTTATAAACTTGAACTTACGGAAAGGTTATGTGAGATAAATGGCCAAGGTTTTTAGCTCCTTTCACTAAAACACAAATATTGAGATGTCATGTAGTTTAAAAAGTAAGAAGTATGCAGGTGCATGCACCTTGGTATTATTATGGCACTTGAATCTGAAATATGTATCTACCTGGTCTATACAGGGTCAAATAAAATTAGCAAGCGAAACTCTGCCGATGTGATGGGTAAGTATCGATATGTAGAGCTGATTAAATATTTAAACAGTTGATTTACATTTTGGTGAACACAAGCCTAAACGCGATAAAATAAAAACAAAAAAGATTTGATGTTTTGGAGGGCGGGGGGGGGGGGGGGTCAACGGCTACTAAACTCGTAGTGTTTTTACTTGAAGTATAAGTTGACAAAATCTATTTTATTTGGCATTATCGTGTTTAGGTATCGATACCCATCACGTCTGCGAACTTTACACAAAAAAACTGATTTTAACCTGAGGGGTAATTCCCGTAATTTTTAAGAACGGGAATTGCCCCTCAGGTTGCCTCGCATTCGCAATCTGTAAAAATACAATCAATTTACCAATATTTTTGAAAAGTTTGACAGATTGCGACTTGAATAATAAACAATAAACTTAATACGAGAATTGGCCTCCAGATATTTTAAGTGACTACAATAACTGCGGTCGATGACCACACAAAAAATAAAAAATAAACTTATTTTTTGTGTTCTCGTGTTTAGATATCGATACCAACCCATCACGAGAAGTTTACCTAGCCAATTTTATTTAAGCCTGTCTGTATAGGTAGTTAGCTATTATTATGATGCATCAGTGGTGTTTAGAATAGTACCTAAATGTTGGTAGGAACGTAGACTACCTACGTTCTATCATTTGTTGTGAAAATTGATTTGTTAATTAACTATTGTGTTCGATATAGAGCTCTTGATTAGTAATTGTGTTTGTGGGATGGGAATTTGAAAGTATCACCCTCTTAGTTTGGATACACATACTGTTCGATATAAGTTAAAGAAACATAGGCAGGTACCTAAGTATTTACTTGCAGATCTACGTTTAGCCATGGATGTTTCTAAGCTAACCATTGCAGCAGCATTATGATGTCGTTCCCAAGTCAACGGACGCGTTCTTTGATGCTATAACATGTTTGTAATATATTATGCGCAGTTAAATTACTTACTCGTTCGTTTTGTAAGAACAACACGTGCGGCGAAGAAGTTTTGCAAGATAACTTCAAAGCTCATTATTTCAGTAGATAGGTACAATAATAAACGCGTAATTAAAATTACTTGTGCGTTTTACCTTGTCCCCGACCTAAGGATATGCGTGGTGTAATATCTAATGACATATCGCCCTCAGCTGTAACTAGTCAGTGGAAAACTGAACGTTACCTCTTACCCCGGCTACAAATGTTTCATTCATATGTAAAACATATTATTATATAACACTTGTATGTAAATAACGTTTTTTGCTTATTGTCAGCGACAATGTTGCACAGTGTTAGTTCCCTTGACCCCGGTTGAGTGAAACGCGCTTATGGTGGATCTGCTGTACACTCGAGTAAATAATTTAGTGCGCAAAACAAGGGCAATGGCTGTTGACCCCGTCGCGATCTATTGGCGGCATCTGGCAATGATCTCGCATCAGGCGCCGCACGCGCACGCGGAAGCTTCTCGCGGGAATTGACCGTGTTTCAATGGTGCTTGATTGAAGCATACTTTATACTGCATTCTCTAGTGTGAAAAGGATTAGAAAGCGGGATTAAACTCGTAGAATGCTACTTGGGATTTTCTCCCAACAAATCTTCGGCGCGGCTAAAGAATGCAGTGTGTGCTGGGATTATGAAGTTATGTGCGTCTCTGAGTGCGTCTGACCTAATGAGAACAATCTGTTTACATAAAACAGATACACGTCGGGTATTCCGTTTGGATGTATTATTATCTGCACGGACCAAATCCTCGAATGTTGAACCCTACCTTGACATGCATGCGAGAGCGAGACAAGGCAGTTGCGGAACAGAGGTGCGTCGGCGCAGGGTTGCACACAAATAGCTTTCCAGTCAGAACTCGAGTCGAGTGCTTCTGACAAACATTTGTTCGTTTATGGATGAATTATATTTTTATTAAGATTTCCTAAATAGAATTGTAATTAATGTTCCAATTTATCAATGAATATATTCAATCTAACTGCATTTGCGTTTAAACGTTTTGAGACAAAAGGGGCCCTGCTCTGTCACGGTTGGCGCACCACCCTCCAAATAAAAGGCAGGTGTTTCCTCAATCGAATTTGTAAGGCTGAGTAGGTTAGTAACGAACAAAGTTGAGATTTAAAACCGAGATAACTACCTTCCTAATAGATAATAAAACATTGTTACTTGGATTTTAAAGAAATACCTGTGTTATCTACACCTGCTAGTTGACAGGTGTTTGGTTATAAAAATAAGAAATGGGTGTGATCGGTAGATGACGGAAATAGCTTTAATTAATAAAGATAACATACGTAGATGTTCCTAAACTAATTCTCTGCTTATCTGACTCTTTTGTCGAATTTGTGAAACTTTTTACCTTCATATCTAGACCACCGGTACCTACCTATAGTATATAGAGAAGCCTTCGTATGACTATTCTAGTCATAACTTCATAATTATTCCTAGACAAGATCCCTAGCGATATTCGTGACAACGTGACCACGTGTGGCTTGATATTATCCATAATGATCATTGTTTAATAATGGCCATACGTCGCCGAGAAAGTGTGCCCGCTAACTGGTCAGACACGATGTCGGCCAAATTTGCATATTAGGTAACTGATTGATATTCCTCGCGAACAGGATATAGGGATAAGGATTTCTGACATTTACCGCGAATTTTATACCTCGATACAAACCGAGGATAATGTATGTAATGACCATGAAAGTGTAAAGAACTCGTACTTACCTACTGAAAAATATTAAACGTATTTATTGTGTATAAAGCTATTGAAATTGAAACAAAGCCTATTCATTCATAATTATATTTATTGGATATCAGTCCGGTTAGGAATGGCAGCAATTAAGTGCTGGTTATTAAATTTTCCTATGCCACAAAATCGTGTCAAACTAAAAACAGGCTTTGACGTTGAGTACATGCGTAGGGAGGAGATTTCTTTCTGTGAGGCCTTAGGTTAATCGTTTATAGTTATCGTTGTAGGAAGGTGCTCAGTAGGTTAAACTTGAAGTGTAAACTCAGTGAAATTTTCTGCATTATCCGTTAAACACAAATTACAGTCATTGACTACATTGTTACTTCTTGCTTATCGTTATTCGTCATCGTTGTTTGAACGAACTTTGTTGCCACAATTGTCTAAAGTAAATTCAGTCATTTCCGGATGTTGAAAATGTTGAATCGGTTTTTGTTTGCGGAAAAGTAAGTGGGTACCTTCACGGAACATCGGTCAGTGTAATGATTAGACACACCACTGTTATTTAAGTGCTAGACACAGTCGCTGACATAGAGACATAAATTATCTGTAATAGTTACTTGTAAGCTTGTAACAGTGCGTTAGAACAAAGGCACAAAGCATCCTCAACGGCTCGTACATTCTTCTTTATTGTGCAAATATTTTTCTTTTGATACAATGTTGCACGGTTATTTGGACGGATCCAGGTCTACGTTTTTCATTACGTCATTCTGTTTTATAATTCTTCTTTTGCTCGGCCAAGGAAGCTTTTGACACCACTAACTCACCGTTATAATCGTTGAGTTAAACTGTCACCAGTCACGACTAAGTAGCTAACTAATACTAATGAGCATGAGTTTCCTACGGCTCTTAATGACCGTGTCAACTGTGAACAATGACAGATATATTTAGATAAGTATAGAGACGCTTGTACGGCAGGAGCATCAGGTGGAACATGGGATTGGCCTTTTAACTGTCAAGTAGGTAGGTAGGTATAGAATTTCTTAACCAGTGAATATTACACAAATATGCTTGTTGTTGTTAAAAGCAACATTGCTCTCAATGTCAATGTAACAACAATTAATTAATTCCACGCAACGTTTAAAACAAGGAAAGTAAATTCCGAAGCTGTCCATGCACATTGAGTCAGGTCAAGTGCATTTACCTATAGTAGGTAATTATATAATCAACAAAATTTAACACGAAAACGAGAACCGTGCCTATACATCTGATGCTAAATATAATGGTAGTAGAAAGTCAATCGATTTAACCTATCACATCGTTGGCTTGTTTATGGTTATTTAAGAGTATTACTGGTAGACTACTGGTCTGGTAGATAACTACCTGCTGGTACTCTTCTTAGTGTAAGTGTGCCATTTCCTCTACAAAGTTAGCTCGATGCTTGTTCCATCAATTATTTGAGTTAACTATCCTGTTATATATAATTTTGTAAAGTGCTTCTTTTCTGTTGCCAACACCCGACTTATCAGTCTCTTTATCTTAGCTTTTCTCATCTGTATCATACAGCTTCCAACCTTGCTGGCTCACCTTTCTACCACGGGTGAACTATTTTTGTTTAGATGGGTTTATATATATATGATTTCTTCAAGTTACCGCTTTAGCGGCCACCAAGATATGCCATCAGAATTAATTGCGTGGTTCGGTCCTGCTGGTGCCATGTTCAGTCCTCGAGGAATATTGAGTTTATCGATCAAAGCATGACTAGCCACGATACTAAATGCACTACATATTGCGTTTATATCTACGCATCTTTATATGCGACTAATAGCCGTATTCGATTTGCTTGAACGTTTCGGCACACAACAATGTAGCCCGCCAACAATATCCATTCATCTCGATCCTTTTTTGTAATTAAATGTGTACGGTCACGCTCAATCGTTTGGCCTATAAAGTCGCTTGTAATAATAAATTGAGGTTCGGTTTTGCAGCTGCAAGTTTTGTCACTCTCATGGGCAAGTGTGTCGGTAGTTGAGAGCGACCTACTGACTGCGTGGTTAGCATGTGCCGCGACATTTCACTATCATTCCTACATCTCGGCTACATTTTGGGTATTGCTGCAAGGTCAACGTATCTATTAGACGTGACCGTATATTGGTGTTTTTTTTATTGTTTTGAATATAGTAGCGTTTGGATTTGTTGCCAGGCAAAGTTCTTGTCATGATTTTACTGTATCAATGATTTTATCAGGTAGTGTGTCTTGTCTACTTATTTGATTACGTCGTTCAAGTTTTTAGTTTTATCACTATCGTAATGAGCTGCATCATAGATACCATGCTAATTGACTTTTACAACTTGTTGTTTGTAGAAAAGCCATATAAGATAATTGTCAGGTTTTCCTCTGATTCTCAGTTCAGCACTTGATTTATGTTTGCACGTACGTATACACATATATCTATTTCATTTTAATTGCTAGCATGTCACGTGAACAATGCAGCGCCATGTGATACAGAGCCATAAAATACTGTAAATGACACATTTTACTGGATATAATTGTGAAACGTCTGTTGTTTGAAACGTTATATTACCACTAGAATAGAACGTCAATTTAATTACCTATTATATGATCCCAGGATTAGCTATAGCTACAGGTTTAGACAATGAGTTGGGTTGGAGTTCAATTTTGTTTTTTTTTTAAATTGCGTGCTTTCTTTTATTTGGTTCAGGTTAAGATTTGGAAGGGTCATACGTATATCTAATTATTGGAAGCGATTTTATTAAATTACCTGTTGTGCCGCCCCACTTCTTTGTTTATCTGTTCCTACATTCCGAATTAAGGAGCAAATGTATCTCCTCAATGTCCAAAAACAATTAAGTGCACCTAAACCAAGCTGCGTAGTACGCGACGGCCTCAGGCGCACAGCCGGTGATGTTTATTTATAAAAACGGTCCATTCATCTCCCTTTAATTTTCTCAGTTTAGACTTTAGAGTGGATACGTTATGATCGGTAGCGCACAATTTTTTTTAGTTGACTACATTTTGTCGTGTTTTGCATTTCTAAATGTTACGCTTGTTGTCTTTCTCCACCAGCACTTACAAGTTTGGCTTCAGACATGTTACTTGCATTGACCCGTACAGAACGTATCCAATAATTTTAAGCAATTCTCGATTTGAAATCAATTATGTTGAAAGTTCTTAAAAGATCGAAAACATTAATGATCTTATTTATAAAATAAAGCTTGTAACGACGCACTTGTAAAGCTTAAAACTTTTACAACTTTCTCTGTCGGACTCCAGGATTTAAAGGGCGTTCAACAAGTTTTATTAATAAAGTCGCTTCTACTTGCCGCTCTAATTTTTCTTCCGCCTCCATTATCTGCTATATTAGTGCTGAGATCAGCTTTTTATACTAGTTCGCGTCGGTGTAGGGCAGCGTAACTTTAACGACATAGCGTTCTAATTAGTGGTACTGAATTTCTTAAACGGTCGGATGGACGGTCTTAACGAGCGTGTACGAAACGAAATCGCATTCAGCGTACCGAGACGGATGCGTTCGGAATATAATCTTTGTATTTTTGGAAGGGAAACGGTCTGCTTTGACGGAAGCCGGCGGCGACAGATTTCGCCCGTGAATAACAAATAATATATCACGCTCGGATTCATGGCCGTCGGTGATGCCGCGCCCTGCACAATGAGTAGGCAGACAGTCGGGCCCGTAAAGGTTACCCGAATGCGTTGCCATAAGACTCGATTTAATAATATCATCTTGATATGTGTTTTTGGTCTGGCTAGCTATGTATATTTAAAGTCCCTTTAGTGTTTTGGTTCTTTATTTAAGATCATATCCAAAGAGCAAGTGAATAAATAAATATTTTGTCGTATTAAAATAAGATGAGGTAGCAGTACAGTCAACAGCAACAGTTGATGAATAATTTAAGGGGTCTTTTAAAATGAATTATCAAGAAGGAAAACTTGCATTTATGAAACTATTGAAACCTATAAATGGTATTTGTTATTGTGTTGTCTGGACATGCGCCTTAATGATCGACTTAATCCTAGCCTTTAAAAAGCAGAATTGAAATCGAGGGATGGGGCATCTCTCGATTTCTTCGACTTTGACCGGTATTCAGGTAGATAAAGGTAATTGTGTGACATTTAGCTTCTGTGCTTGTAACGTTGTAGAGGTGGTCCACAGGAGAGAGGAAGCTTACCTTGAGGAGAGACGCGCGTCGTCGTGCGCCGGTCACATTATAACGGGCGCTCCAACCCGACACCTGCAGCCCTGCAATGAGAAAACTGGTTAAATGATGGCTTCCATTATTACTATGTATTTGGGAGAATTTGCCAATGTAACACACAGTCATATCTTATCACAGGATATTGATGCTATATAAACGCTAAGCCCTCCAGCAAAAGTAACATGAGTCTACAAAAAAAGTCAGTAGGGACAGGAAGGACCTTTTGCCGTAAAAAAATAGCATATTTTAATTTCCTAACACCTGCAAATTGGTGAAATAATTGCATGAGAGAGGAGGCCTATATTCAGCAGTAACAAGGCTGCCAATGACCATGACGATGATAAATGCTTGAGCAATAACATCTCAAGCCCAAAATCTACATCAATCATTTTTATGATGAAACTTTTCACATAGGTTTATGCTAAACTGGCAGATGATAAACTTTGCTGCTGCCTCTACGTTGGGAATGGCCTGATACATATAGTCTAACTAAATTATGGATGTTCCGATAAAAGCTCATCACTAAGTGTAAAATAAATTCAATGATACAGTTCAGTAAGTGCTTGCAATAATAATTTAATTAATAACGTTATTTCGGTTTTCACTGACATTAAGTTGTTAAAGATCAAAGAGTACGATCTGAGTGTTTAGATATTATACAGTGAAGATGACGTTGATAAAACATTTACATTATCATCAATCAGTGATCTTAACACTTCGAAGTCAGTTTTTAAACTATCAAACTCACTTTATTTCGATAGAACATGAAAGCTTTCATAATAATACACTGCGAAAATAAATGTAAGACTCACAGACCCAACGGGAATTACTCAGCTATTTGATGGCCAGAAAATGTTCCGTGTTGAGGATGGGATTTGTTTTTATTGTATGGGTAACAGTAATTTGGCATTTCGAATTCGGGTTACACTACCTCTATCTTTTACTGCGTTACTATTACTTCGTTGGAAGTAGGAACGTGGTCGGTACATAACTATGGAAAGATAACTGACAGCTTTGTTCGCCCTCTTGCATTCAAATGGGGCGATAGACCGATGTACGGAATTCATATGTTTGGTTATTATGGGGGAGCAGTTCCCATTTAGACCCAGATACATGGATCGTCTGGGAAGCTTTCTAGCAATGTCTGTGATGTACGCTGAGCGCAGAATGTCGCCGCGCAACAATGTCGGTGCGCCGGCGCCGCCGTCCCGCCGCCGCGCCGCCCGGCACACAAACTGCATGAAAGTGGACCGGCCGAGCCCACGTCCAGTACTTCTTAAGTAGGTATAGCCCAAACTAGTCCCTTTATGAGCTTTTATATGAAATATTGTTCTATTCGATGTGATCATTGCCATGAATCAAAGAGGTTGGGTTACTTAGCCGTATCAAGTATCAAAGTTTCTAACAAATATTAGGCTAATGGCATGGCGGGAGACCAGCGACCTATTCAAAACCACAGTAATATTATAGTTGTTTTAGCTGTTGCTGTGTTTTACTAGTGGTATAAACGGGATATTTAATTTTATGAATATGCGCGATACCTACCTACGCTTAAGCACGTTGATATGGATTACACAAAAGAATATCCCATACAAAGAGATTAGCCGTCAGTTAGTAGACAAAGAGAATGTCAATATTGGTTTGTATGGACGGTAAACAGTGGACGTCTCGGGCGACCGACTCCCGAGAATCCGACCATGTTCCGTTCTATATGTACTCATTATTATGGTCTCTCAATTGTTTCAGGAACAAAGACTGTCTTTCTTTAAGCTTTTATGGTACAGACTTATCTATATGAGCTCTTACATGGTCGTTCATGAGTTATAATGTTAGAACATATGATAGGAGTAGAATCAGAAGTGCAAGAGCATGCAGAGTGGACCTTTCTAAAACTTTGTTGGATAAAAGCTAATCGTGCATCAAACAATGAGCATCTAACGATTGATTCGCAACATTCCTTTGGAATAAAAATAAGTGAATAATTCATATGTAAGTAATAACAGTACAATCATTCTCAGGCATGAGTCGTGAAAGCAAAACATCGATGCCGTTTGTTTCTAAACATTGTGTGCAAATTTCTGTCGATAAAAGCAAATACGCGAACTCTGGTCGAGGCAGGCCGAGGCGTTCATGCGGTTTGTGGGATCATTGTTACTGTCTCCTGGAACATTTCTTTATTTTTGTGATGTCATATATGAATTCACGCATTAAATTCATCAAAGTACCTCTAGATTCCCTGTTCGTGACTCGATTCATAATAATATGTTGAATTTAATTACTATAAAACGAACACAAAGCTTACGCAGTGCTACATAATTTAAACACTTGCTTAGATACGATTCCAAATACAGAACAAGAAGGGAATGAGCTACATATAAAGTAAGATTATGCTAATAAATATCTGCACAATTACTCACGTTTGTTTACAGTGGAATACATTTTGTATCACGTTCTGTTGTAAGTAATCAAAGCACGTACCATTGGAAGAAAATATCCACAAGGTAATATTTTGGTGAAACTGAACGCACTCACTCAGCGCGAGATAATTTTTGTAAAATAGATGGGACTGTAGAATCAAAATCAAAAAATCAAAATATTTTATTTCACATAAACCTACATGGGCACTTATGAAACGTCAGAATCTAGGTGCACGGTTCCAATTGGTCGTTTCCTATGGAGAAGAGCCGGCAAGAAACTCCACGGTTACTCTTTTAAAAATAAATGGGTTTTACAATGCTTTAAAAAATGTACAGTTTGAATAGGTATGCGAGGACAGCGTAGGCCTGTCAACAAGATACTTAAAAAAATAGAAAATAGTCTGCAAATCGACAGTCTGTTGTGCCTACAACGTTCTCACATTCACAAAATATAAAGGAATCTATATAAAGGTCGAATAAAATAATAAAAACCAATTTAACCCAAATGGTTGTCACTACAACTTTAACCAATCCGAATGAGAACCCTACTTTAAAATGAAATTTGAATTGTAGGCATATAATGTCAAATAATGAAACTACATGTCAAGTAGTACCTAAATAAAAAAGTAAAATAAAATACATATCGTAATTTGGGAGCAGTTAATAGACATTTACATAATACCCCTTGGTAAGACTGGTTATCAGACTTTCGGGCTTCTGACGACTCGTAACGACTGTTAAAGATCCACGAATGACAGCCAGGACCAACGGCCAATGGAAAACAATTGTATATGAAACATAAAGCCAACTTTTGCTGTTCTTTCTCTGAATTGTCTATAATGTTCCAATTGTATTCCATGTGACATGGAAAAAGGGTGTTTAAGTGATTTCAGCAGATGCGCAAATACTTGTGACAACTTTTTGGGAGCATCTTTTTACCGCTCGACTTTGTACAGAATTAGGCTATTTCTCACGGCACTCGATACTGATACGTAAGGAGAAGACGGTCGTATATGAATCAAACATTGTATATCTACATTCCAAACAGATACTTAAAGTGCTGTATGTTTATTTAAAACGCGACGTTGTATCGAACGGTGTTTACTTTGCAAAGCGCGATCCTAGGCTAGAACTAAAACTAGTCAGTTAACTATTCATGAAAGTTGCTCCTGGCCGAGACAAGAATGCCAGCTGGCGCCACCTCGCCCCGCTAAGGACTTGCTACAAATACTAACTATATAAAATCTCGTCTAGCATTACACCGTATCAGTACTTTTCGAAGAAATGAAGTTCTACTTTGTTTTTGTTTTAAAAGAGCCATGACTTGTGATTGTGATAGATTTAGAAACTGAAAATGATTAGAAAGAAACTGGCAGCTCGAGATATACGGTTTAACGCACACTTGTAGCAGTAAAAATAGACCTCTAAACTTAAGGTGTTATCACTGCATAGGTACATACGAAATGTGCGAAGCATCACGCACTTTATATCCCCGTCACGTCACCTATCACGTTAATGCATAAAGATGGAAACATTTCGTCGGCCTTTTATGATTCTAGCGTGACTATGATAAAATAGTTGTAGAAACGACCTATAAACCACCACTGTCAAGGTAACGATGTTCGAGGGGTAGCTCCGGCTGCTAATAATAGAGTAACAATGACGACGTCGATATTTACCGATCATAGATCCGATAAAGCGTATTTAATTTTAAAGGAAACGCTGCATTATGATGTTATTAACAAAACGATCACCGGAAATAACGCTAATAACAGGAAAATTGCAATAAAAAAGGAAAAACTAAACTAAAGCATCCTGCAATGCTATTTTATTTTGCACAATGCAAAATGCTCAGACGTAATTTTATGATAATATTAAGTATTTAAATAAAAAAGTAATTATAATAGAAATTAGATGAAGAAGTAGGTACATTACAGTAAGTTTTCACTTCGGAGAATAACGTCGGTGTGATTTTAATGAACTTGTGAATAGCAATCATTGTTATACAAACTATGAATGTAAAAATAACTGTTCGTTTCACGGTTGTGATTGGAAGTGATAAAAATCTACACTGTTCAACACATAAAATTACTTGTAAGTTGTGTGATTCATGTTTCGCTTGACATGGTTTGACGAACTTATAAAATTATGATAAAAACTTTTTAGCAAAATTAATTTGTTTTAAATGGGACAGCCCCGCAAGCTTCCTCAACCAAATGAAAAAGAAAAATTTAATCCGTCGTTATTGACGAAAATACCAATGGACAAACATAACAAAAAAAAAACATACGCTACGAACACAGAACCTCCTCGTTTTATCTACAAACGAGGAGGTTCTGTGTTCGTAGCGATTCATAGTGATTTGTCATTTATAGATATTAGTCAAAAACGATGGGTATCGGCTTTTACATTAGTAAAAGCATATATATTTTATCTGTCATCACTTTTTATCAAGGGTAGGTACAATCTGCACCCTAATTGCGTAACACACGATCAATCTCAATCTGAATCATTTTGAAGGATATTGCTAACCCATTGCTTCATATGTTCGAAAAAAAAATCTGCTCAACAACGTAAATAACGCAATGAATATTATTGAATTCTCAAATGAAACAGATTGTGATTGATTGTGTGTATTATGGAAATGATAAAATGGAGGTAGGTATCTAATTATAAGAATCTCTGAAGATTAGCCGACTCGTTTAATACTCGTTAGGTTAAAACTATTATGTAGATGGGATGGTACCTACTTGATAATTCGAATTTTCGCGTAGGTACCTAGCTGAACACGGGTCCCAAATAATTTTATTTATTTTAACAGCGTCTTTAATTCATATTACAGAATTAACAAGTTTATTTGTGGTATCTAATCATCTCGAGAAAACTGAATAGTACGGAGGACGAATTTACAGAGTATATAGGTCCAGAATATAATATTATATTACCCGTTGACACCTTTGCGGCATGCGCTAAATAAGTCGAGTAAAATTAGATATTATACACCCACTGAAATACTGAATTTCACCGAGAGTGGGCCTAGATTTATTATACTTATGGGAATACATTGTTGTAAAATTACTCCTTTGCGGACTGCTGTGTGACTGTTCGTTATCTAGCACTGAAATTGAAGGAGCTCGTGGCTAAGTAATAACAGCCGCCCGGGTCGATCCACCAAGTTATGCTATCTATGTTGGTCCATGGATGGGTGACCATCTTTACATATCGAGACTCCCTCGTGCCTCGGAAAGCACGTTAAGCCGTTGGTCCCGGTTGTCATTCGTGGATCTATGACAGTCGCTACGGGTCGTCAGAAGCCCGAAAGCCTGACAACCAGTCCGACAACCCGAAAGTCTTACTAAGGGGTACCTATCGTATTACCCAGTTACTGGTTTGTAGGGGTCAGGTAGGCAGTTACTCGCAGCATCTGGTTAGACTGGAAGTCGACCCCAAGATAGTTGGGACAAGGCTAGGTAGATTGATTATTATGATTACTGAAATTACTTGTTTTAACACCGGTACCGGCACCGGTCGGTATTTCTGTAGCTTTTCATGAGTGAAAGAATTTTCGCAATCGGATCAAGAGTTCCGAAGATCCACCTTATGAAACTTTCAAATTTTACCCCTTTAATATTATTATAAGTAGGTAGATGAGTTTCTCATCAGAATCTCAGTCACGTCAAATAATCAGGTCCATGGCTGCAGCCATAAGGGGCGGAGCTATTACCGCACATCCGATACAATGGTGCTCACTTTTACTCGTCCATGTTGCCACACAATGCTAATGTTATGTCACAATTTAATATTGCAATCTCTGATGATGTCGTTCGATACATTGTCAATTAATTGTAGAAAAAAAAACATCACCACGAGTTATCAAACTGGCTATTTCTTCATCTTCTGTTTCTGTTCTATGAGAGAGGTAATTTAAATTCCTATGTATCTATTTTGCAATACTAAAAACTTCAAATTAGATAATTATTAAATAATTGTAAGACATTTGCAACTAAAAAACGTGAGCAAAAAATCAATCCTACACAATTGTACAACAAAAAAAAAACATAAAGACGCATTCACAATTGTATTATTTACACAGTAGCTGTTTTCACTTTCGTCTGCAATGACAAATGAGGCGATTAACAATTCCGCCCGCGGGCAGGACGGCACGTCGATCGCCGCGCCGCAGCTTCCGCATTAGCATCGCCGTCCTCACGGGACAATGCTGTGTGCACGAGCCTTTACTTTCTATTCTTTCTGCAAACATAATGACTGCACTGCGACACTAATTAATGTTGGTGCTTATTTTAATTTTAAATATTTTATGCCATTACGTACCGCGAGTGGGAGACCACTTTCACTTAATTTTGTCATCGCATGATCTAATGATATGCAAATTATTTATGTATAATCTGTACAAAGAGGATAAATAAATGGCAAGTTAAGGAAGTGTCATGGTGGTTTTAAAATAATCGTTGATATACGTGCTTAGTGTAGTAGGTGCTGTTTCTATTTCAATCGTTATGTGCTTATTAAGTATTCTGCAGTTGAACAGTGCTTCCTTCCTTGCTCTGTTCCGGGCACTTCGTCGTAACTTCAGAGTGGTATCTAAGAACTTTTGTGTGACTCGAACGTTATATAATTTAATAATTTAACTCATTTATATTATAAGTCTTTGAACGATACTTAGCCGATAAATTCTAGAAGTATTGATGGATTTGTTCGTTTTATCCTAGTCATATCGACCTACCTACTTGTGAAAGCTCCAATAGTATCTATATTCTTGCAAAAATATGGTGCAACATGTAGATAGTTAGTTGCAAATAGGCGGCAGGTTCTGCTTTACTTTTGCGTAACTTAGTAAAAGCTTAACACAAAAGTTAAAGATTTATAATATTTTTAAATAAGTACCTTCATGACTGTATCATAAAATATTACATACTTACTAGACATTTTTAGAGACAATGTAAAGTTGAGTTGACGAAAAAGAAACTAACAAATATTGAATCGTGAATTATAATGGATTTTTTTATCAAATAGTTATGCGAACCTACATCATTGCTTCAATAACATGATAAGACAAATTACGTCGACTTAAATCTCTAGGAAGTACTTACTTATATAAACTAGCATAAAAAAATAGCAAATAAACAGCTTCTGTATCAAAATAATAGAAGATAAGTACACGTGAACTGATATTTATTTATTTGCTACACACGTGGTGGCAATCTTATCTAAATATCAACACAAAATATTGAAAAAAAAACGTGCTATCAAGTCGAGTTCTTGGTACCTATTGGTATGTGGTAGCTCTACCAACCCTGTAGGTGCAATTACGGTTCACCTACCAGACGCCTGCATTAATTGGGTACCTCTCACGCAAATACTACCTACCTTAGTAAAGGAGTGTTATTCAATCAGACACCCGCACGTATACCTACGTGACGTTACATTTATTGCAACCTCTTGCTGGGGAAAGGGAAAGCGCGCGGGATAAACAGTGTGGAGACGACAATCCGACAATAAATGAAAACATTGGCAATACTATGCATAGGAGTATTGTGGAACTATCAAATTAATCCTAACACCCAACTAACAAAAGTGTATTCTTCAAACAAACTAATTAGCAGTGATGGGCCGACTATGGGTTTTGCCAATATTTTACTAATTATACTGATGATTACATTTGATCGAGTTTTTGCATGCATACTGGAAAAGTCATTCAATAGATATATCTACGCAGTTTCAATTATTGTTATATTGCGGTGTCCATCTTGTATTTTTGGTAACGAGATATCACAATTGTAGAGACATGTCTATATGTTTACGTACACACACTTAGCCATGTCTCAATCCAGCGCGAGATAAAGGGATGTCAAAATTTGTCCCACTGCAACTGTGCACAAATCTACTGGAAACTAGAAACTGTGGCAAGTGAGATTGCTGTTATGCAGGCACTCATAATGAAACCACTCTTAGTTAGTGCTGTGTATGTCATTACATGACTAGTGACTGAGTTTGTTTAAACTATAAGAGTAGTTGTCATTAGGAGAAATTGTTTCTTGGAACGACAGGTAGCATGATGACTGATTGATAACCTACTACGTAAGTACGTACTAGGTACATGATAAGCCAGTGTATTGACGAGTATTCATTATAATAGGTTTGGAGATAAGAAAACATGTTTGATGTTTCAATAAATCTGTCATGTGGTTTTGTTTTGTATGTATTTTAATTAGCATAATTGAAATCAAATATAATGATCTCAGTTTCCTGATTAGCAGTTGGTTTACTTTCTTGATTATCATTTTGTAGATTGATTGGACGCACTTAGCATTTTTTTAACCTATTGGATTCTTGGTTTTATATCAATTGCTGTGCCCCCAGCGCCCAGCTCAAAAATCGATAAATAAATACCAATCAACGACGAATAGGGTCGTGCAATACAGTAAAAAACAAAAAACGAACATAGGATCTCAGTCGTATAAAGGCTCGTGCAGACTGGCACGACGCGACACCGGTGATTGTTCTACCGCGAAGTTTTCAGAGAAATTGTTCCGCCAGAGTACGACTGAGGCGGCACGGGCACAAAAACATTTGTCGTATTAATCCGACTGGGGCGGTCAATAGGTTAAATTATATTTTTAGGTATTCATTTAGTTTTCAGTATTTTAGTTTCAAATTATTAAATGAGTTAAGAAAGTTACTTTAATATTTGTGTTTTTAAGATAACAAAGGCAAGAAATATGACATGCCACTTTTTCAACGCTCAGTCACTTTATTTGTAAAAATATTTTGCGAGAGATCGACTTGATTGCTTGTTTGACTTACAATCCTACTGTTGTTTTGACAGACTTGAAGACTGCAGTAAGTAGATACATGGATTGAGTAGAATTTGAAATAAAAATCTGTACGGTCGGGGATGGGATACTCGCACACACGCCTACACTCGTATAAAATAGAAATAAAAAGAGAGAGAGAGAAATTCGCATGTAGGGGAAGTAACGCTTTTTCCTTACGTGACGATTTCTACCAGTAAATTCCTACCGCAAGCCGCGTTAAGGAACTTCGTTATAAAGATATTTCCAATTATTTTCTGTAAATGTGTCTGCTAGTAACACAGTGCCTTAAATAAACTATCTTTAGTTAAAATGAATTAAAAGACTTCTTCCATTTTCTCTTTAGTTTAATCTTAACTTTCGTGCTCCGGTATACAGGTCGTTTGATAAACTCAGTAACACATTTTTATACGTCTTCCCTTCTTTTTATCATTTTTAAACCTATCGTAAAACGTCACCTTTTTGTAGCGCAACCTGGGATAGACCTATGTCTAGCAACCGCTGCAATACGGTGAATTGATTGATAGATAGATTGATTAATATCCTGTCATCAACCAGGGGACTGTGCTCTATAGCACTTGTGCACAGACTAAGTACCAATGCCTGCTCCTAAGGGGCTGACAGACGTCACTGACGCATGGCCATCATACTAATATTAAGTGGAAAGTTTTTATTATCATGTTGGTACAAAAACTGCGAAGGGCCTATTGGCACCGAGATTACGAGCATTAAGGTGCGGCCACACAGTAGCCCAACCACATTCATTAAATATTGCATTAGATCGATAATGCAGCCGGTTTCTTGACCGCGCATGTTAAAATTTTACGTCGTTATGTGTTGTTACATTAAATAGTGTTTGTTTTCTAATTATCGTGTCGTGTTTATAGAACAAGTTGTTTTAGTATTACGTACATAAACAGAAAAGTAGATAGAAGTTCTTGAATTCGGAGAACATTGCGCACACATGATGATTAACTAGATGAGTATTGGATTACAAGAAAAAAATCAATGCCAAGGACAATTGACTATTAAAATTTATTGATTTACGCAAAAAGAAGGAAAAAACGTACCTCAGGTCACAAAAAAAACCCGAAACATTACAATTAAACAAAACAGTACAAATTAGTCACGGTCGGTAATTATCGAACTGGTAGGGTAACGACTATCTAACTACAGCTGTGAAGTGACCATAGATTAAGTGGTCAGTAATGATTACTTGCTGACCATAGAGTATACGGCGGTACCTCCGACATACTAAACGAAATAGGACGAATAGTTAAGATAGCGCCAGGCGTCAGAACAAGATACAGTAATGGTTGTAGATAAATTTAAAAATTAGTTGTGGGTAGGTATAATCATAGAGACCTATAAAGATGTCAAGGCTCGTAGAATGTCAGATATTAACGAACTTTATGTTGATGAGTCCTACCTTTAACTACAGGCGGGTTATTTAAGTACGTCTGATAGTTCTTGTGTTTTGACAGACTTTAATTCACCGAGTAAAATATGTGGTAATAAATAAATAAAGCTTGATTAAAACTTATTCGAGTGTTTTGACATTCGAGAATTTGGCTGAAGATAATTTCAACCAGATGTTAGTACAAACATTTTATTAGACAGAGAGACGCCTCGAAGACTCAACAATTTTCTTAACAGAATATAAAACTGTTTGATATAATAAAATCATGAGTTCATGACGTCACTTTAGTAAACTGTTGCTTTATATTATTAGCAGTTTGACGCAGTTATCGCGAAAGTTGGTATTTTTGGCAAGAATCCACGTTAATGAGACCGTCGTTACTACGTCCCATAACAGACAAAATAACCATTCTGTTTCGCAATGTAAGCTTGATAATGTTATAATTAAATTGTTATAATTAAATGAATGCACATTACTTGCTTGGACTGCCTCGGTTGTCTAGTGCTTGCAAGTACGACTGCTGAGTATTGGGTCTAGGGTTCAATTCCCAGGCCGATAAAAGTGTTATCTATTGGGTTTTTTTTTGGGGAATTTCGCAGTACCTAGCGGCCTGGCGTCTGGATTTGTGCTCTTGCCCCATGGGACCTCCACTTATGTGGCAAAATATGGGTGTGGTGTGCTGTAAGCATAATCGTTAAGGGAATACGCTTGTATTCTTGCTTTGTTGATTTTGTGTTATGTTATTTACTTGTTTTTTATATATTGTGGTGTGATATCACTGGTACTTACCAGTATGGACACACAACACTGATGACATCATGCTGTGATCATCAAAGCGCTTACTACGCCTATTGATTAGGGCATTATCCTCCTAAGATGCGTTCCAATGATCTATCAAGGAGATGATTATTTTAGTTGGCTTTACTTATATTAAACAGAAATCGTTTATTTAAATATTCCAATAACCATTTTTAAAATTAAATTACGCGGGTTACATACAGTGTTTGATAAGTTCTAACTTCAAATTCTTGATTCAGAAACGGGGTGATAAACTTTCGTAAAACCAAAGTATTACCTGTAAAACTTAGATTCGCGCGGTAATCGATTCTTCCAAGAAAGTGGCTAAGGAATCCTGTACTTACATATAAACACACCGGCTAGTGTACTGTAATACATGCATTTTGTAAGCAAACTCTGTGTCTGCAGTACCTACCGGTAGTCTGTACTCCCAGTGCAGATACGGCTAACTAACTAGGCACTGTAAACCAGGCACATCTAAGTAAGTATTTTAATGTTTACACACAATTATTATAATATTATGTAGGTATGTTGAACAGCCCAGGGTTAGCATCGATATCTTATTACCTACTTCTGCTATGCTATTGCGGTCTAAAATAGGTTATATTGAGTTACTTCCAGTTCCAGTCGGGCATTACACCAAAATGGAATGTCTGAACTTCTTAATTACAAACTTAATTAGTAAGATTGCTCACCCTCTGGTAAGTCTCATTTTAAGTATTTGTTAATTTAGGAGACTTGCATGCATTCTTATTCTAATCTCGTAAATTAATTCAGGTGTTTTAACAAACTACATACCTAGTAGGCTTTCATGTTGCTCGTAGTTGAGAACGTAAAGGATATTTACCCGTTTTTTATGTCATTATCTGTTCAACGAGGTAAAGAGCATCAGCTATACGGACACTAGCAGTAGAAACTGTCTTTGTAGTGTCTGAATACAATTTACATTAATATTATTGTAGTACCTAGTTGGGTACTTTACCGGAACAGTGTTATTATGAAAATTCGCTCAAGCACACCATTCGACAAAAGGGAAAGCACGGAATCAAATAGGCATCGATTCCATTGTTTGCTGGCACTTTTACCTCGCGAAACACGTTTGCACTATTGTCGGGTCGCTCCTTGGCATTCGGAACAATGGTGTCGATTGTTTGAACTCGCCTCTCGGTGGACAATTAGTAAGAAGCCGATCAGAAGATAATGTCACACACAACGACGTTCACATCAATAGCTGGTCAATACCACAGGCCCACTCAAAAGGTATTCCTCATATTCATCATAAAACGTTTATTTCACTTGCCGTTTTTAAGAGATAATTGTACCTGAACTTATACACGGATAATTTCTATAATCTGCGCAGTTTTTCGCCTTGACCTATACAGACTAGCCAATCTCGGTAACTTATAATATTCGCTGCTAAAATGTTAGTCAGAAAATGAATTAGTGATTTAACGAATTATACAGCTGCACTAACTATTAAGTTTGACTTTAGCGTTATTTTATTTTTGTCAGATCTATTTAGTGCGAAACCAGCTTGTGTGTCGTGTCCTCTTGGCATGAAACAATTAAACATCAATTATAATGATCGCTCTTTACACAATTACACAATATAACTGCCCGTTGAACGGTTTCTAAAAGCCCTATCAACTCTCTGATGAGTATAATCTGTTCATCATTACTATTATCATCGGTTGACCGAAGGGACAATAGTTTATGAAATAACTTGACATGTCTTTGACATCAGATTAAACAGGCTTTCAGAAGGTTTAGAATGACTTTAAAATGCTCTACCTGTACTCGATTTAGGTAACAGTGCCACAAATAAGTAAAATTATGCACACTTAGCATTAAACGTATTTAAAACATCATCCTGTCTCTGTCAACTTCAAACAATTGAAAGAAAAAAGACGATTGCCGCAAATAAACGTATTTTCTTTCTTTCTGTTTCTTCTATATTTGTTAGTGTTAAATGTATGTAGTGATCTGTGATGCGAGCGGGTCTTATCACACAACAATCACACAATCACAATCAATCACAATTCAGCTACTTTATGCAAAAATATTGCATTCTGAAGAGGTCAACGGTTATCAATTAACAATGTAAACTGCCTACGTTTGCCTCCTTACTGACTGATGAATCTGATGATCGACTCGTGGGCATGTAATTGTGTGGCCACAAAGCAACATCAAATTAGTTGTAGAAGTAGATCGATGTTCCGGCAGGCAACTTGAAGTTATTCGTCTATAACCAATATGAAGACTTAATGACATAATATATATCTCATGGCTTTTGACTGTAATATTGGAATATATGTAGGTACATTAAAGCCTCGTTACGACACCGGTAATTGTTCTACCGTGAAGTTTTATTAGAAATTGTATTTTTAGAGTCGTGTCGCGCCAGTCTGCACGAGGCTTAAGCTAACCTCTTTTTTTTGTAAAATGTTATCAGTTTATATGAATTCCCGTTCCTCTTAAAAAATGTATCATCTCAAAATGTTTTACGGTCCGTGTCGCTTGTTGTATAAGCGCTCTTCCTCTCACTATTTATGTAATTTGCTGTGCCCAACAGGGTCCATAATTGTTTCTATATTTTTTATTTTTACCACCTGTAAGTATACATTATGGATTGCAATAAACGTTTTGATTTGATTTGATTTGATTTCATGGCTACAACTTGAGACGTGCAAAGTGGGTGTACCTGCATGATTGTAAGATGACAACAGACATGTCTTTATATTGACGAAGGTCCAATGTGGGCTTAGACACTAAACCAATATCAAATTGGTTCTCGCTACAGTTTCAAGCCAAACAATCCGTTGTCCTCCAAATAACTTTCTCTTGTCAACTGGTCAATTTACTTAGTGATTGAAATAGTTTTACTTTGGTTGAGCATCAAGATAAAATTAGCCTTGCTTGAAGAAACAAATAGATTGAAAATCTTTAGTTTCACTTTAATATGATTAAATACAGGACTCTTCTTTGAAGCGCACTTTTAGAATTGGTGTTTAAAACCAGATTTATTGACAACATTATCGTCACCAATAAAGAAATATGTGTCACGGTTGCTGTCAATAAAACTGTTTGTTATTGTGCAATAGTTCAATTGCTAAATGTCTCTCTTATTTGCTATTGTTTTGGATGCTTGCTAAGTATGGTTTTAGGACCCGAAAGGTAATTTACCGTTACTTATACTAAAGACAATGCTGATGAATATTGTTCATTTAATTAGTTACCTTGTAATCTTGATGAGGTGCAATTTGCCTGCTTTTCTATGCTCGTTACAGCCATGATTGGAAGACTAATAAGCAGTTGCGATATCATTCGCTCCAGGTTTCCTTGTACGGTTAACTTCGCGTTTATTGAAAGGTTACGAAGAATACCGGACTTTGATCTTAGTGCGTACTGTGCGCACTATATCCGTGTAAGTTGGTTCACTGTGCGACTACTACAAAGTACAAAGGACTTTCAAGGTAAAAGTCTCACTGGTCATATATATTTTTATTGATAATTGACAAATCAGAGCGTAAAAAACTTAGTGTGTCTTGTGGTAACTTGTGGTAAGTATAGAATATAATTATTATGTACTATTTCATATGACGTAACAGGACGTGGGATCTTCTGAAATACGATCACATGACATTAGTGACAGTAATAAAACAAGTGAAAGGTCGATTTCATTTTCTGTAAAAGGTACGGTTTTAGAATTACATTCGTCCAGAATGTTGTACTTTTACAGTGAGATCGAGTTTACTACGTCCAATGTAAACAGTTTTAGACGGTTTCTACTACTGAAAATTGATCTCGTTAATTGATACACCTACTAACCGGTGATTTGTGGGATGCAACGGTTGAAAAAGTTTAATTAAATACATTGATGAAGAATTTGTTTAATCGTAACTAATATAATAAATGCGAAAATGGGTTCGTTTGTTATTCTTTCACGCTAAAACGGCTGAATGGATTTGGATGAAGGCACATGGATACTATAGGTAGACCATGAGTTGGAGAAGGACATCGGCTACTTTCATCCTGGATCGTAGACAAAGTAGCGGGCAACAGCTAGTCATTAATAAATATTTTATCGTGATTTTAAGATAACAGTATGTTATTAGGTCAGTTTACATTACTGGGTCAGATATCAGTCAGAGGGATTCCCAAAAACATGAAAGAAAAAATATTATGAATTTCAGTCAACTAATGGAGCTACAATGTGCGTTAGTATGTAAACGAGAATGAAATGTGATGCCATTGTTGGCACAGCCGATATAACGGCGACCGGATATTTGCAATTCAATTGCAAATTGAACTATCGTGTAATTTCAATACGAAAGTTCCGACGTATTGAATGGTCCATTTCAAAATTTATGATGAACTTCTCACGTTCGAATCTACCCGGTACCCGTCCATACTTGATTGAATTTGGAATGTTTGTTGAACAACAAGTCAATTTTGTCGCATGAAAGGGATGGCCAACAGTAGCGGAGCAACAAAGGTTTGTAAATATCTGGTTTTAGCGATACTGACGTTTGTACTTTCATGAGCAACTGTTTTTGCGTTTGTTGTAGCAATTACAGTGTATTCACCTCGCCTTAGATGCTTTCCTGTCTCGTTGGTTGCCCCGTCGCCCATTAACCGAAGGGAAGGATCTCGGAGGATGGGGGAGAACTGAGAAATGTCCCCCTAGGGAGGAAACGTCCGTGCTATCTGTTGCATACGGTTTTATTCGAAAAATTCTGTCCAAATGTCTTATCTTCTTGAAGTTTGAAGACAATAATGAGTAGGTATCAACTAGTTCTTGACCTTTCATCTTACTATTGTATTGATAACTGATATAATAAAATAGCTCAAAAATCCTATTTTAAAAGTTGTTAACTTCCAGACTAATATGAATTATCTATTGATTTAAATATTGCATCGTTAACTAAACCAAGCTGGTGTTCCTCCATTTCCTGTATTACCAATAATTTAGCCTCTACACTAAAGAGGTTTATGTAGAGGATTTTATTTGTATGTGGGATGAGCACCTGCGGCCCGACCCTTCTTTAAACAGGTAGAAACTTACATGCGTGTATATATGTATGTGTGTTTATGTCTAGGAGGGTGAAACTGCAGTCACGGTCTCGAAATAATTAAAGCAAACCTTGGTATAGCAATCTTTATGAACCTACCTACGCTCAAACTAATTAAACAGATCATGGTACACGATTGCTCCATTAGTTGTTGTCAAATCATATTTTGTGTCATGGCTTTCTATACGCACTTCAGACCTTAGCCACTACTTCAATATTATTTAAGAGCTCTGGTGGTCCAGTGTTGAATGCCCCGACTTACGAGATGTAGGTCGTGGGTTCGAACCCAGGTGGGCGCTTTACTTTGTGTAAATAATTTCAACACCACTGCTCTCAAAACGGTGAAGGAAAACATCGCGAGAAAACCGGCATGTCCTAGAACCAAAATTCGAAGACATATTGTGATATCTAACCTCACTGGGCCCGCGTGGTAAATGACTCCCCACTTCCTCTCTAAGACAGGAGGCCTGTGTTCCAGCATTTGGAAGATTATAGGCTGATACTATGAATCTACCCACATTTTAAGATGTTGAAAGTTAAAGGTAGATTGTGCTATTGGTGATGAAATCTATGATGTTATCAGTCTTTTTTGTTTAAATTATTATTACACTGGAATAGTGAAGGTTTGTTTGTGGTCGGATTGGTTTTTTTTTATTTTTATTGTGAATTTGTCAATTTCCTTGACCAATTCCGCAAATAAGCGGTTTGGCTGACAAGAACCTTTAGAAATTCAAGCCTAATAAGTTAAACAATATTGTATATTTTAGTAATGGTGTGTGTTCATCCAATCGTAATAATTTAGCTTAGCTCATATACAGGATGAATTTTCCAAGTGTTAGGCTGCGTTTCAACCAGAGATGAGCGAGGATGCGTAGCGAGGGATGTGTGTGAAACTAGCCAATAAAATCGCTTCATTGTCATAGCTTGAGCTAAGCTAGCGTTGTTATTGGTTAGTTTTACGGTCATCCC
The DNA here is from genome assembly GCA_914767815.1 of Eupsilia transversa. NCBI lineage: Eukaryota > Metazoa > Arthropoda > Insecta > Lepidoptera > Noctuidae > Eupsilia > Eupsilia transversa. The sequence goes on from OU611880.1 coordinate 10,957,600, forward strand.
TCGCTACGCATCCTCGCTCATCTCTGGTGGACACGCAGCCTTATAACGCATATAAACCGACATTAGGTATATATTATAAACTCACGAATGAAATTGGAAATGAAACGGTTCCTTGTGTGAAATTGAATTGGTTACGTTTAAAATTACCTTTATTGCTGTACTACATAAGACCTACTTAAGGAAGTGACCAACCACAGAGCCGATGGCTATACAAAGGGAATTTTTCATAAACGGCAGAAATAATTTATAAAATATTGAATGTTTTATATCAATTGATTCATTTAAAAGCATTATTAGTTATAACAATCATAAAATGATTTGAAAATATAGTCCGTAACTATAGGAAATAACTTTGATTTAAATCTATATTATATAGAGTCTGTTGTAGCTATGTAAGTGTTGTAACATCCAATGGCTGCCGACGAGTTCATTGAGCACACATATATTAATAACTTCAATTGCTTGTCATAAGTTTCGCCGTACCGGCTTTATGTTTTTCCTTTATTCTGAGATCAGTAGTTGCAACGTGCAGCCATGATGTACCTTACTCTTTGTAGCGAACTCAGACCAACTATAAATATATTTCATTAGACTTATCTCGGGAACATTTAATTGCTCCAGGAATGTCAACTTCCGCGTTTGTTGGTGTTGGTATAATTTGCTAGTCAATTAAAAGGCTAGGTTACACCATTGTCAAGGTGCCAAGTGCCTCAGTTTATAAGACATCCATCTCATACGTGTTTAGTTGTTCAACAACATATGCAGGCACGTATGTTCGTTTATCCTTATCGGAAACCAACAAACTCTTGAAGCCACGTGCGGCTAAATCGATTAACTGGGTTGCCACTTCAAACAAAAGCATTTAAAACCAAGCAAGTAAAACGTTTCCGATATGCTTCGTTTTACCTTAATCAACCTGGAGCTTTGTTCAAGAAGTTAGGGTTTTTGAGTTTTTTATTGTCAGTTGATGATAAATAGTTTGCGGTTTCTGACTAATGAGCAATATGTTCGTGTCAGCTTAAGCACAAGGTGATGTTTCTAGAAAGTCTTGTGACAAATATACGCACTAGCGACCTATGTTCCGTATGTGGGCCTCTGCAATAAGTCAGACGCAGCTAGTCGCAGTCTCGCCGGTGTCGCGAACAGGTTCCCGGCTGGAGCAGCATCAGCAGCTTGTTAACATCACCGCTATACATACCCACCTATCGAAACATTCTTACTTTCTATAAAAGGAAATCGAAATTATCTCACTACTTGGGACATTCCATTTCTCTCTCGGTAGTTTTGATAATTGAACCTCGCTCATTCGTTTTTACTTTTATCGAGCAGTTAAAAAAATACTATCATCAACATTCTCACATAGTTATATCAACCAGTTCCTCTTACAAATGGTACACGTAATAGAACTTAACTGTCAATCACATTTGTGTTGCATTTCGATATCAAGAATATTTTTCCGCCGCTTCGCCCCTTCCATCATATTGAGTGCCATATCCGATTGTATTAGGTACACACTCAATTGGGCGCTCTCACTCACTGGCGCGACTCTATCACTGAATCATTACCAGCTGTTCCATTTACAGGGTTATTGTTTCGAGTCTGACCTGATGTACTCGAACATCCCACTTTATCGGGTTGGCTTATATAGCAGGTCCGGGATCACAGACGCGAAATTCGATTTCCTGATTCTATTAGTACCGTATAGGCTAAATCTTGGAACCGGTACTTTTATCCTTACCCTCCACTTAAACAGATAGGAAACTGGTCATGAATTGTTATTGTAAATGTGTATACTTTCACCACAAACACACCCAAACCCTTAAATCCCAAGGCATTGTTTACGAACTGCCAGAACACTAAAAGGTTCGACGACCTCACGTAGAATGAATTGCTATTACTACGTCGTCGTGTAAGCACTTGAGAAAAGTAAGAAACGGTGACCAGCAATTAATTCGATGCAAAGAAATGGAATAAAAATGTCTCAATGGACAAAACCCTCGGTTAATTGGCGTGTTGCGCTGAGCACATTCTAGTTTGCCATAGAAGGAGGCAGATCTCCGCCTGGAGCGATATAAATAGCGAAGCGGACGGGGCCACAGACGTAAAGTGGACACCAGTTTTAGAAGTGATCGCGTCTATTTCGAACAAGTGTAAATAAATCTAGCGAGTCACTTTCGTACACAGTTGTCACTTTCATTGCCCGCGCCCGCCTCGCCTCGTCCTGCCGCCGCCTATCCGCGTGGCCGCCTCCTCTATGAATATATTCAGTCGAATTATACCTAGCGTAGAATGTGTTAACTATGTATTGCATACCGACAATCCTCCCCTAGCTCTATGATATGACTAAATCCTAAAACGTTTGTTTCATAATTTGCAAAAGCCACACATGATTTATAAAAGCTTTGGCTCCGTAAACTTCAAGACAGTGTTAGTCATGATAAAAAGGCAATTAAAATAATAAATAAGCTCGATTGGTGGGTGGTAAATTCTTGATCACGATGTTATGATTCATTAGCAATATACGATAGAAACGATTTTGATTTATTGAGGAAGAAGACTTCTTATGTAACTATGAAAACAGTCGTTCTTTCAGAGGATAAAGGGCATCATTCTGTCTAATGTTATTGATAACCTCAGTTAATGTTAATTGAATGTCGGACTTTCCACGTGGTAGGTATTTAATTTATGCGGCGTTTATTAGAAATTAATCATGATTGTATCGCGGCCATCACTGATGAATTTACGTTGTTTTGTGAGTAGTGAATGTACATATATTATAAAAGCTATTAGTAACAAAAGAAACATTTTTTCCTGGCTTCAGAAGTTCCGACAACACAAGTAGTCTCAGTCATTATTCCTAGAGTATTTGCTGGTTTTCCATAAAACCAAAGAGAAGTCATTTTCAGAGACGATGGGACTAAAACCACCATCATCACAAATTAAAAACTTTGAACTTGCTATGTGTGTAAGTTATGTATGTCTAAATAAGTGGAACACCCGACACAATGGGTGAATTCTTTTTTATGACACAAAAACGTGATAAGTAGTTATACCTACCTAGAATATATTTTTCATAATACCTATAGTTAAGTATCATAGCCAAGAGGTGTGATTTTATGGCCTCGCCTATTGGTCTACGAAGAATTAATGCGTTAGAACTAGGCATTACTAGGCAAGCACGTGTTATGGACAGGTCAAATTTCACTTGCGTTGGTCCATTCCTCGCGCGTCAGCCTAATCTGTTCCCACGGTGTTGCATTCTTTGCACAACAATTAACAAATAAACTGCTCCACTTCGAGCATTATGTTACTAAGCAGCCATTATGCTCAAAATTCAAAGGCACGAGATGATTAATTTAAATTCGGGCGGAGAATACTATCTAGAGTAAATTGCGTGAATTTAGAAAGATTACTTTACTTACCTATCTATTTTTCGGCCATTAGGTACTTTGTATAAAATGTTTAAACTTTCTGCATTTAATTTGACAATTGAAATGAATAACACTGAAATGTGACCACATGTTTGCAACAGAAAGACAAAGTGAAGAGCGATTATATAAGACGTGGTTTATGCAAGGCAATGGCGCGCCGGGACTCAGGCGCACGTCGCAGCGCCGAACCAAAACAAATGGAGGCGACACCGTTACACCACTTCGCGGAATTAAATAAAGTAAAAAATGACAGTAACCAACGGTAATCTTTGTTCGTGTAAGGTCGAAACCCCGTCTTCACGGTAAAGCACCCGACTCGAAATCTAAGAGCGCAGCAATAATTTGTCGGCAATTAAAATCAAACTGAGGAGAACTGATGTCGTTGTCCGATGATAAACACGGTCCGCAGCATCCGCAACTATCTGCCAAGTAAACTGAGCGAACATATGTGCGCAAAACCCACCGAGTAGTACCGCGTGTTTTAAAAGGGCAATAAATAATGCCAAGTCGGCCGGTTGTCACCTTTAGTGCACCCAGATGGCACAGTTCCCAGTGAAAACAGTTTTGGAGAGTCTAACCGAATTTAAAAACTCAACATGAGACAAACGTCGCCGTCTACACTTAGGAAAGCCACTTATAAACCTTTTTATGAAGCAGGTACATGGACGATATTAGTTACTAAAGTGCACCATCTAAGTTTTTGTAATGCTATCGTGGTGTTCCACAATTGAATTGGAACAGGCCGAGGCCGGTCCCAAAGGACTGGTATCGGTATCATATAGACGCTTACGGCAAAAAATTGATACGCGGAAGCCATCTCGCTTCTACAAAACATCAGAAAAAGACACGTTTCTCTTCCAGGAATGCCTGGTGCACGGTAATGATTAATGTAAACAACAAAGCTGGAGAAAAAATAAGCAGTAATGTAGCTATTGTGTGTCCATGAGGTGAAGACGGAAGACTGGTGGCGTGGGAGTGAGCGCGGGAGCCGACCTGCACGGCGCGGGAAAATGTCGCTCTGTGTGCGCGTTCACATCGACGACAATCTGCACAAAAACAATCAAGTTGTGCGCGGTCTTAGCGATGAAGATAATTAAACACACTCGTAGGTAGGCTCACATGATCCCAGCTGCCCGTTAAGTAGGAAAATCGATTTAATTACTATGTTAAATGCTTTGATACAGGCGCTGTTTATTGCCATTCGATACTATTAGCCAGTGAATTAATTAAAGGAAGTATGTTTTCATGTGAATCGGAGCAATCGCAGCGTGCGACGGCTTTTACGCAGCTTTGATGCTGTCTCAGTTTACGATTCGTTTCCAACGCTATTGGGAGATGGGAGGATCATTAAACCTGATTTTATGCACATGCCTGTTCTGTGGTGGAACGTACTTCATAATAAGTAACAGAAAAGTTCAGAAAAGAGTATCCATCATTACGGGCACGGTGACATTAAAACATAAATTAACGTTAATAAATTGGCGCCAATGAAAAATTAAAGGCTCGTACACACTGGCGCGACTTGTCGTGTGACGCGACACCGGTAATTGTTCAACCGTCAAGTTTTCTTAGAAATTGTATTGTTAAAGTCGCGTCGCGCTGTCGCGTCGCGACTGTTTGTGGGAGCCTTAAAACTTATTTGTGCAACATACATCACATCACACTTGTGTTTCCCGAAGGGTTAGGCAGAAGTGTAGCTACCTAAAATACACTTCCCCGAGCCTTATTGTAACAAGTTTTAAAATGGGTTTCCAGAACTAGAAAGGGGGAATTATTTTAAATGAAACCTTTTATTGATGTCAAAAACGTCTCCAATAATTGCCAAGGCCTTAAGCGGAAATTCAATTCCATTTCGCCCAAGTTAATTGCAATGGAAGCCGAAGAGTATTCGGTTTGTGGGTCGACCAGGTGTGTGGTTGTGATTCTGCTCGGCACCATCGGACATTTTTAGATTTTGATTTCGTTATATAGCAAAAGTTAAAATCAGCGTTGATGAACCCATGTTAAAGATATCTCATAGGCACTAAAAGACAAATTAATATTTAGGAAAACAAGTGGGTTTCTGGGAAAAATCTACTATAAATGGTGTTTACAGGGTGGTTACAACGACATCTGAGTTTCTTTCGTGGTAGTTTGATGATCGCAAAGATCCAGAATCGCAACTTATAAGTAACTACACTTGTTGATAAAGCCGACGGCAAAGTAGGTACACATTTATGATAGTAGTAAGAATATGCAGATTATAGATATCTCACGTGTTTTAAATCCGAATTTCGCCGGTACAATAGTTCGACGTTTGTACGTAACCAGTTTATCTATTAAAAGTCTGTTGTGGGTGTGAAAATGAGTTTCCTTTCAAAATTATAAATATTAATTAACGAGTTTGCCTTGATCCTTTAAGGTCAATAGCTCCATCTATTTGTGTGGTTTCTTTGTGTGTGTCTGTCTATAATATAGACTTGGCCGCAAAGAAAACGGGTCGGTAACAAAAATCTCAATAACTTATTCTCAAAATCTCCTACTTAAAATCTCAATAATACAAAATATTAAAATGTTTAAAAATTGGATATTTGATACAGTAGCTTTTTCAAAATCTAGTGAAAATTTTCATTTTTACTTAACTTACTTTTATTCAAAATAAACTTTATAATCTTGAACTTGTATGACATTTTATTTAAGCACTGTAAAATTTTCTATAATTCAGTCTTTATTTCATAAAGCTAGCTCCAATATTTTGGAAGTTCTTGAGATTTTTGTTACCGACCCGTTTTCTTTGCTATATGTGTTTGTGTACATTTCTCATTATTTTCAAAGAGTAAACCTTAAGTGGAAGAGTGGCCAGCGAACAATGTTCATATTCTCATTTATCTGGTAAGTTTCTGTAACCTAATCTGCGATTATGCGCCGGCGGCACGCACGTTAGTTTACATTACGGGTCACTGTAGGCGCTATTGTGTCCGCTGAGAATCGTACTAAACATTCAGACATGCGCATAAACACGAGCTCAAATCCAGAATATTCGACTACTTTTTCTTATATCTGGAAAAATCGTAGAGCAGTTTTGTTTCTTCTAAGGAGATGGGTCTTCCTAAATTAGGACTGCTGACTGATCATCATTATCATTCTGCCCTTATCCCGATCTATTTGAAGTCGGCGCAGCACGTCTTTTCTACCATACACGACTATTCCGAATTCTGGTGATTGATGGTCGAATTTTCTGTGCTGATAATAAATTCGATTGTTTGTGTGTAGAACAATGTTATCGAGTCAATTTGTGCATGTCTCACAGTAGAAATGTAGATCGTTTTCTTATGAAAATGCATATACGGACTACTTAAATGTTATTTTTCTCATGCGACAGTACACATTATTGGCAGTAACATTGCCATTATTCGGTGTAAGGACTTTAGTCCCATGTAGGAATTGAGCTTAGTTAGGCTTATCTTAAATTGTCTTGTCTTGTCTTGTCTTGTGAAGTAGCATACCGATGTTGCACAATTTAGGCTGTCAACCTGTCCGGTTGTTGTGCTAAGCTGTGACTAACTGTGCATGTCAGAGCCACATGATTAGGCGCTGTTTACACGATACGGCAAAAACAGGTCAACATGACTGCAGGAACTTGGTATTCTGACGGAATTTAAGCGACGCGTTAATTAGGATTTATATTCGAAATTAAGATTTTGTTACTGTGTAGGTATATGTACTGACTGTGGTGTAGGCTAGCTTTAAATGGTTAGTTAGGGGATGAGCAGATGAGCTGATTTAGGTTTGTGGAATGCAATCGCAACGTTGATGCGTGGCAAGAATGAAGAAAGCCTCTGATGGAAAGGATATTTAACTTTAATATTAGCATGAAGAGACTCAATTAATTAAGTACGTACATACAAAATAATTTTAATGAAGTTTTAGGACTCGGTCACAATAGGAAGCCACTGCACTTTAGAAACAGTTATATCCATTAATAATCTTCAAAAGCGAAATTAGAAATAACGTGTAAACCTGGTTTATAGTTGTTTTACTAAATACGATCAAAAGGAACGAATGATGAAGCTTGCACGGAGCGAATCGCTCTGGACGGGAATGCTATACTGTGCCCATGTCATGTACAGGTTGAAGTTCTCGCAAATAAATAATTTAGCACAATTTCCTCTACATTTGTCATGGTAACCGATAATACAAGTATACATAAGAAGGGCCAAAGTTTGTAAACTACTAACACAACGGGAGATAAGACGTAGTATCATAATATTTACATTAGTTTTGATACCTACATTGCGGACAATCATAACTTGGGACTTGACAATAAAGACTTGCATACGGCTAGAATGTAACTTTTTCGTCCTTTTTAACATGATAAAAAAGTCGAGAGCTCAGTCTTTCCGTCCGATAAACTTATAGTTATTTACGTTTAACGTTAACTGAAGAAGATTTTTGTTATTATTTATTTATTTGCCTAAAACATGGTATACAAAGGTGAATTACATGAGTTAAGAATGAGATCATACATGAAAATAATTGTAATTCTTTACTTTCAATCGCTTTCTTGAAAATGTCTAAGTAAACGTTATTCGGGACTATCCAATGTTTTCATATAATTATTTATGTAAATCGTAGGAATCTCAATAGGACCGTCAGTATATTTATTTATCTTTTCTTTTTGTGCTTTCGCGGGGTTCTTATCATGGGGGCAGTGATTTCAGCCAAATGATCAAGTATCTATCAATCAATGTACTCTTCTATTCAAGTCATCTAGTTCAATTTGAGTCCATCGTCACAGCTGTTGAAGGTATTCTATGCAAAAAACCACTTCCTCAACGAGTTCTTTGCTGACTTGCCATGCTGATACCTACTCAAGGCATGAGACATTCCCAAGTACTCACTTTAAAATAAAACTTATTATCAAAGTTCCGATATGTTGTCAAAATATTGGCAGCGGTGAATTGGGAATTTAGGTATTTAGATTTCGTCAGATTTTTTGTTTTGTAGCGTTGCTTGCAAAAGACTTCAACGCACGCTTTTATAGTTCAAAAATTCTATGCTTGGAGAATAGTTTAGTTTTAATTATTACTAGTTTATAATTAAATAAAGATTGTATTGTAAGAATACAATTTGTTAAAGTTCATTAAGCAATATAATGCAATAATTAATTAACACGTCGTATTCATTAAGAAGGTACCTACTAACAGGCGATGTCCCATTGATCCATAGTACTTATACACTCCAATATACCAGTTTCTCGGTAAACATCAATAATATTGCTATTAGCTTTGCATGCGGATATTGACCTAATCGGCTAATCGCGTTAAGCCGTAACTCTTTGTATCACAGTATTCGTGCGTAATAAATTAAGTAATTAGGCAAGTGATCAATCAATTAAGTACAATTACTTTTTAAAGGCGGTTAACAAGGATGTTCCAAGCTTTCCTTGTCAATTATGGAAAGCTTTTAAAAAAGCCCAAAGGTAAAATAATGAAATAGAACGTGATCGAGCACCGGCCAGGCGACCTTAGTAGGTACAGTAATCTGCGTTCATGGCGCGATCTCTTGGTGCATAAATCAGCTGTGCGAGGCTCCTACGTAAATAAATTAAAACACAAACACGTACTCACCGTAAACAGACGGCCGTATTGAAAATAAACCGATCACCTCCAATGTGGTCACAAAAACAAACATAAACAACACAAAACCAAAACTGTCAGTTTTCAAAGTATCGGGGGTACATAAAACTTGAGGAACAGCACTTGATTCACTTTGCGTCGAACGAGTAAAGTTTCGCTGTGCGATCGCGCGCGGTGCGTGCGATGTGCTCGGAGGGCTCGAGTCGAATGGTGCTGGCGCGCTAAGCCGATCGCCGCCGTCGCCGCCACCGCGTGCTTCTCGTGCGCCCGCTTCCGTGCACCACTCAGTATGCGTTCGTGCTAATATGCATTATAATCGCTGATCTGTCCACATCCTGCGGATCCTGCGCTCAACAATAAAGCACGAGGACGATACTGTCACTTTTATTTTATAGGCTCGAGGGTATTTTAGAGCCAGAATGTAAATCAACGGTAGCTAAGTAATTGGAAAGCTCTTTTTGCTTAAAGGGAGTCTGATATACCTATGTGTTTACGTTGTGTTGGTTTATTTAGAAATTCTGGGTTGTGGTTTTGTTCTTACGATTACTTATGCACACAAGTAAATGAGCACTTACCAAGGTAGATTTCAATAGTTTTCTGACACTTGGCTTGACTTTGGCTGTCACCATTGTAACAATATTTTTGGCTGTCACCATTGAACCTGTCGATCGATGCCATAATATAAATTTTACAGGACAGAAACAAACAGGATAAAGGTAACTTCGATAGGTAGACTATAACATTGCTAGATACCTACCTATTACAAATATTATCCTAACAAACCACATTACGCTACAGCGGAAACCAAACTTAAAACATCTGATAAGCTAGGCAAGTCAACGGAAGGCGGAAACTGTAAAAAAGAGAAATAGGTATTTTTGCATTGTGTTTAAATCGCATAAGTACTTGATGTACTTTAAAAATTCAAATATTAATAACTTTCGCTTTTCCATAGAATTTTTTCACAATGTTAAGCCCATTATCCTATATTAAATATTGTTCTTAAAACTATTAATAGTATATACTATATTTTTTAGATGATAAGTGAAATAGGTACCCAAGTTTGCGTTATGTTAAAAACATTCGTATGTAGGTTATGCACCGAACTATCCTAAATTGTTTATTGGTAGTTGGGACTTCCTCAATTGCTAAATTGGCCTGTCGCCCGTAGAAATATGATCTTAGCTGGTGATTCACACTTACTGCCACTACATTCACTGTAGGAACTAAAACAGCGCGAATTGTTTGAATTGTACAATTCATTTTAATTACCTACAAGAAAACAACAGTTTTTGCATTGTACACAGTAGGCGTATAATTATAAATAAATAAACAATACTAAATTATTATGCAACTAACTATTTATTACATATAACTACTAATAGGTACTCATTATTTATATTAATTATTTTATTACTCAATTATTATTTTTTTAATCCGGCGTCGCTCGTAATCTGCTACTTAATTGCGTAAAACGTTTTCGTAAACGATTCCGACTAATCTGTTTCATTTTGACAGTTCAACAACATTCATTGCGTTATTTACGTTGTTGATTTTTTTTCGAACTTATGAAGCAATGGATTAGCAATCTGTTTCAAACCGATCCCGATTGTGATAGATCGTGTATTACGCATTTAGGGTGCTGATTGAACTATTACGTCCCTATTTCTAGTACTATAGCTGCCCAGTCACTAAATAACAGCTTATCGCTGATGGTTTTAGTGTTCTTCTTAAAATTATTATTGAACTTGATTTGGAGTACCGAAAATAATTCTTTATACAAAATATTAACACATATTAATAAAAAAAGTCCGTAATTTTCTGGTTTTATCCAGGATCAGAAGTTGGCAGTAGCCCTGCACGCAGTCGACAGCTTTGTTGCATTGATAAAATATGGAGCCTGGTTTGTGCCCAGTGATTAGAAATAGGTTCACCACTATTACATGCAACGGACTTATTACTGGCTCGCATCGCATCGGATCGGAAAGGATTCGAAAAGATAAGGCAGCACCCGATCGCGTCCGGCAAGTTGTCGACGCATACGATCTGCTCCGATCCGATGCGATGCGAGCCGTTTGGTGGAAATCATCCACATGTTTGCCTATTCCTTTCTGGAATACAGCGTTATTTTACGTAAACGCACAACTTCCAATACTCTAGTTATTGTAAGTTCTGTATACACAATCGTTTTGTTTTCAAACTTTTAATGATCTCTTTCGATCCGGATGCACCTCCTACGTTTGCATTTTGTACTGCATGTGCAGTTATGGAAGCTTAAAAACTTGGAAGTACTTATGTGCTTAACAAAGGTCGTATTGATGGTAGAACTATGAGTTGAACAAGACTTACAAGATGACATAACCTAAAGTTAGTGAAGTGCTGTTCTCGCCTTCTCGGGAATACGGGGAAAAATCGAACATTGTCATTCCCATGGTGTATTAAGCGTTTTGATAAGATAAGGAGACATTTTGGAGTTGATGGCCAACTTTTAGTCATTGGAGAGGTACCGAATGAAGAAAACGAATACGCGTTGCAAATGGTTGTTTATTTTATTTTTTGGATTTCCTTTCTAGGGTGCCGGGACCAGCTATTGCTAAGCTTAAGTCGTCTTTCTGTTTAACGATCTGTTGTTCTCTCTGACACATGGCTCTTTCCTTTCAACCGTAATAGGTGTCAATAACAAGCTAACATGTTACTTAACAGAGAAGGAAAACTATCATAATAAGGTGATGGTACCTTAAGCCCTAAGAAACCCTAAAGCCACATTCACACTGAACGTATAGTACGTAAATATAAAAAACAAATGACAGTCAGTCTGCAGCTGATGTTTTTTCATACATTTTAAACTTCGCTCACAGTCAAAACCGAATATACGTTTGGTGCCGGCTGGCCTCAGTGCTCGAGTGCGAATCGCTCTTCGCCGGCTTTTCATTCACTTTTTCTTTTACGTTCAAGGGCTTTTCAACACTTTTACCGTTATATATATATTCGTCATAAGCCGTCATCATCTAAGCACGTGTTTGTAACCGTCTAGTAGTTTGGCACGTGGCGCCACGTGTCAGAACCGCAAGTGGACATGGTGGTGTGCGCGTACCAGTATTAGGGTCCTGGGACGTTTCGCGTCTCCGTTCCCGAAACTTTCGGGTCGGGATTCGAGACACGATGTTGTTGGTATTTAATAATTTTATTTTCAAAAGGGTCTAATTAACTTTATCAGCTTCCCGCACTCTGTCATTGAAAGCGCCATAGGTTATCCACGGAGTGTCTCAAATTATTTTCCGGAAACATGATACAGGTTTACTCTGTGAAACACCTACAATGGTGATAACTGAGTATGATTCCTTTATTGTATTGTATTATTTCCTATTTTATGTTTAGAAATTTTTATTACCAAACCAATGTTTTTATTTTTCTCTTGGCCTGAATCACACCTGATGGTAAGTGATGATCAGGCCGAAGGTGGAAGCGAGCTTCACCCGGAATCCTCAACCACAGAGGAACTGGCTATCTTACCTCTTACTGCCGGAACACAACAATGCTGGTAACATTGTTGTTATGGCGACAGACTTCGGTAAGATTGTGGTAGCTAGCCAGGCGGACCTAAAACAAGCCCTACCACCAACCAAACCGAGCAGAAATTTTTGCCCCCACTGGCAATCGAACCCGGGACCTCTGGGTCTCAGACAGGTGGTCTAGCCACTAGACCACAGAGGCGGTTATAATCTCTTAGAATCGGTAGGCGGTTAGAATCTCTGATTATGAGAATCATGAAGAATGACTCGGTACTACTAGATAATGATTTTATGATTGCTAACTTTGTTTTTTAATTACAAGATTTTACTTTCAAGAACTTAATCTGTGATTATAAGAATTAAGGCTCGTGCATACTGGTCTTGCGACTTGTCGCGACTACCGGTAATTGTTCTACCGTGAAGTTTTCTTAGAAATTGTATTATTAAGTCGCTTCGCACTGTGGCGTTGCGCCTGTTTGCGGCAGCCTTTAAACATACGAATTGTTTACACTTTAATTAACGTTATATTAGGATTTGATTTCATTTGTTCAAACAGCTACAGACGTTGTCCTGTAGTTCATACAAAAAACCCATAGAAAAAAGAACTTTCAGTGAAAAAATTTCGGGAAGCTTTTCTAATTTTTCCTTTCTATAAATACCTAATTCGAATTATCATACTTACATTTTAAAACCAAAATTGCCAAATCGGTTCAACTGTCCTCAAGTGATGCGCTTACCAACAAACAGGATTTCATTTTTAATAATATGCAAGATAGATATATGTTGATTTTTACTAAAAGAGCTTTTTTTTGTTGATACACCTGGCCCAAAATTAAATCGTTTCAAAATTTTATTCTGATAAGTCCTGGGGCTTTGGTCATGGTTTGTCTCGTAGTGTCCCGAGGCTTTGAGACTAACTTAGACACTTCTCAAACCCTAGCGCGTACGCATATCCTAATAATATTGTTTTTATACCGATTGTACTAAATATTAGGTGTTATTTACTATAATCAACCCAATAATTGATCATTGTTGTGGTCTTGTGAAATTACAGGAAGGTTACGATATGTCATGATTTATCAAAGATGAAAGAATATGGCTAGAAATGATAATAATGCAAACAAATATATCTAAGCTTACTCACACGTTTTCTTTAAATAAAAAATGTTTATCCACATACATTAGCAGTAGCATAGTTCCTGTCTGCCAAGAGCTGCTGAGTAATAACAGACAATTAATGAGTATCAATCACATCTTAACTCAATTATTTAGCTTCAGAAAAATAATCAACACTTTACAAATCGTCGTCGATTGATGAGTAAGAGATGAAACGTTCATATAACGGTACACTGGGAAGAGACACATGTAAACAGTGCTGTGAAAACTCTACCCGCCGTTACTTTATAATGATCTGCGGGATCATTAAAATAAATAAATAAATAGTTTTTTTTCTTTCTATAATATTCTATATACAGACGCGGTGGCTTCAAAAGTGCTACGTTGAGTCCTGGTCATCAACCAGAATCGACGTGTCATTTGAACCAGTTCAAGTTCATGTTTCATGGCACCGCGTATCGGCAAGCGTAGGTATAGTGTGGGACGCACCCCAGATGCTCCCCACTAGATGGTCGGATGACCTTAAAAAGGTGGCTGGACAGACTGGATGCGGAAGGCGGAGGGCAGGGTTTTGTCGCGCAGCCTGGGATAGGCTTATGTCCAGCAGTGGACTGCGATAGGCTGAGTAGATTGATTGGTGTGTCAAATTGAAAACAGATTCAAGAATTCCTACATATTTTAACGAAAGCAGAAGCGGCTGTTGATCGGTAGTCCGAACACTCTGATTCAAATCCGAGGATTGTGTTGGAAATGCTTGATTGGTTACCGTTCCGTAGAGAATGTACGTTTGGCACACTCCGTTATGTCCAATTTGAAACGGAGCATCCTGGATAGAAACAATTTGATATACCTAAATCTGGGTCTCCTATGACTTTGAAAATTATATCTTGAAATTGTCGAAGACACTCGAGTACCTTGTTTTAAGTGCAGCAAAGGAAAAAAAAAATACTGGAACCTACCGAAGGTTCCAGTATTTTTTTTTAAAGTCGTTCATGGTTGGTTTGATTAATTTCAATTTTAAACCTCTGTAATTATTAATTCTGTAAATAATGGATAATAAGCTCTGTTAACATTTTTGTCCCACAGGCAAAGTTATTTGTTTGAGTAAATGATAGCTTGGTTTCAAATGATGATTAAAAAACTGTAAATAAACATTTCGTTTATTTACTAAAGTGGAGATGAAATAATAATTAGTATCAACAAGGTTGTAAACAAACATGTTTTTCCATAGGTTCTTATTAATTATTGACCTAAATTAAAATAATATCTGTATAGGTACATAGTGCAGTAGCCAACTACAAACTAATAATTTCATACCGTAAAAATTAATTCGACTGTAATAAGCACGAGGTGGACACCTATTTCCAATCATTTACTGCAAAAATAACTTTAATTGAGTTATAATAAGTGTGTTGAAGGTAATGTTTCGGTGACTGACTAACTGCCGACCTGTCAGCACCGGAATCTATACAGGGTGGCAGGGGCACCGACGCGAAAACGGTTACCACGTATTCAGTGCATCATTTTAAGCCCCCATATAAAGAAATTTTTCATCGGTTAATAAAATAAAAATCTGCAGTTTCCTACAATAGTGCAATTCCTACAATAGTCAAAATGTATGGCACAGCAGATTTTTCTTTCAATAACCGATGAAAAACTGTATGGGGTAGGCAGGCGGTACATAAGAAAATCAGAAGCAATACTGAATATTCCCTTACAGTACCTACTGACAGGCAGTCACTACAACCCTGTAGTAAACGCTGAAAGCAAGCGGGTTGAAGATCGCTCGACAATTAACAAACACAACCGATAAATGATAGAAATGACATAATAGTTAGTTAGTGCAATAATTTCAAAAAAATACGAAGAGGCAAACACTATGTTGAACCTAAACACGGTTCTGTGGATAACTGATAACGTTAAGAGTGACCACACACGTACCCGCTCAATTATGACTGGTAGTTACGGAACCGAACGTAAACGTGTATTTCAGTAATGAATGAATGTTATCGCGAAACAGCTTACAGGTTCATTAACAAATCATTTTCACATTTCTTTACGAGTGTTTGGTTTAACTGTAATAACACCGGAATTCTCGTCGCTAATAAATTATTAGCAGGCTAAGTACACGAGCTAAACCTTACAGTTGTCGCGTGGCGAATGTTTGGTAAACACAGAAGTTTTAACCCTTTGACTGCCGACTAACCGGAAATGACGGGTGAATATAAATTCACTTAAGAACCTTTTTACATACATTCATTAACTAACGTCTTCTTTCCATGGGGGATAGGCAGAAACTACAGAACGCCACCTGCTACGATCCTAACATACTCCTTTTGCTTCGTTTACGTTCCGCAAGCCGCTTACAAGTACTACGCAACTGACCTTTCTGAAGAACATCATCAATAAAACGGTGTATTTTTGAAAATGATTCGTGGAACTATTTAGAAAAATATTAAATTATTACGTTTTTTTTTATAAATGGTTCTCATTGACACCTGCCTCAGGAATTCTTAGCTCCACTTTTTAGTTCAACTGAAAGACTTCACGAAAGTAATCAAAACTGCCAAAATAACTTGGGTTGATATTGAAGCGATTGCATGAAGTAGTATCAGTGATTGGATGAGACCAGAGAACAGACAGAGAAGATTCGCAACAGAATAGAAGGCTTATCTTACCTACCCAGCATAGGTTAAAATGAGCTGCTCGATAAATCAAGCATGAAAATGCGAATACGAAGGGGTTTTACATACATTCATACATAAACTCACGCCTTCTTCTCATGGGGGTATGCAGAAATTACAGAACGCCACCAGCTAGCTATACGATCCAAGCCTTACATAATTATTCTTTTTTCTTCGTTTAAGGGGGTTTACTGTTATATTAAATCATCATCGGATTTTGAAGGGTTAATGAACATGATGCAAGCGTGACTAAAGCGCGTGCTAGCATCTTATTCTTTACGACTGTGTTTTCTTTCAAAATGCTATAAATGTTTATGATTTCATATCCCCCTATTTCGGTTCGAGCAAAATGTTTGATCTTGAAACGTAAACACACTTAAAGTCATTAGCGATACGTCATAATAAAGGGTTGTTGTGACGAATCTGTAATGGTAGGCGAGTAGTAAAACATTGTAATGTATCTTTGTAGTTTCAAGAATTTAAATTAAGATAATAACTGTACACGAGTGCACCTATTATGTGTCTCGAATCAAACAACCTTCTAAGTTCGGGTTTTAAAAGGCATGATAGTTTTTATGTTATTATGGTAAAATATGTATTAAATTATATATATGGTATATGACATATATGGTAAATTGACATTATAATTATATGTACCAACATACCTGTTGATCTACGTTAAGCCGTTGCTCCCGGCTGTCATTCTCCACGAATGACAGCCGGGAGCAACGGCTTCTTTGACAGTCGTTACGAGTCGTCAGAAGCCCGAAAGTCTGACTACCAGTCTTACCAAGGGGTATCGAATTACCCAGTTACTGGGTTGTGGAGGTCAGATAGGCAGTCACTCCATGTAAAATACTGGTATTCAGCTGCATCCGGTTAGACTGGAAGCCGACCCCAACATGATTGGGAAAAGGCTAGGCAGAATGAATGATACCTGTTGATCTATTCTGCAAAAATATCACCGTGAAAACGTAGGTGAAGTGAGCTTGAACTGCCTTTTTTGTTGTTCGGGTATGGAAAATCCTCATAGATGTCCTCCCGGGTTCCCTTAGCACACTAGGACCGGGATCATGGGAAGCTTGTTGTGCCTAATTTAACGTAACCTACGTTTTCATGGTGAGATTTTTACAGAAAAGATCGACAGATTTTTTAAATTGATATTAAAACATGCTTTTTGTAGTCTAGGGTGACAAGTGTTAAAAAAAACAACAGTATATAGATTCTAGATACCAAATTCTAGTAGAAAAAATAAATTTAACGTTATGAATGGACTTTGATTTAAAATAAATACCTAAGGTTCCTTTAAAGACATTGTTTATGAAAACCAAATAAACCTACAAGAGTATTATTTGCATAAAATCTAATAAGAATACGGCTTTCTATTGAAATCTAGTAAACGTCTTGAGCAGGCACGGCACGGCCGCAGTCATACGGCAGAGGCACGGTTGTACGTAAGTCCCGCCGTAGGTACAGGTGGACTGAGCACGTGACAGCCGGGCCTCGTGACCACTTCAGATGCACTTCAAGATGTGCTCAAAGGCACGAAACTGACCTCTTTAAGTGCTCGGGAAAGTTCTGTTCCAATATCATCAAGTAGGTACCCTAAGGGCCTGTGGGCGACTAGATAATCATTATTTACATCTGATACTTCTGATGGAATGGAAACAAACTGCGTTGCCGATTTTCCTTTGACGAAGCAGTAAGTAACAAAAACAAAGGAATAAGTACTTATAGAAGATTTTAGGTTTTACTAGACAGTGTTAATATGAATCCAAGACACGTTTTTTATGTTACAAATATTTTATGTAAAATTCAAAATATATCTTAAACATGACATAAAATACCACGTAGCCACCTTTAATTTGATTACAAAACCTAACGTGTAAATAATAATGACCAAATACCGCTGAGATAATAATTTGTTTATTAAAAGATTAGGGCTCCTGTGATAATCGTATTTCACTTGTTTAATATGAGAGGGCAATAAATCAACAAGACATGAACTGGGTCACGGCCCATGAGATCTAAGCTTACCTGTTGCTACAGTTTGGCAACGTACTGTATACGTAATAGGACGCTCAGCGGACGCCGGAGTAAAGTTTGGTCCCACAGATTATAACTAAGTTTGGCATGATTTATAGTTTATTACGCTGGTAACACGTTGATCGGTGTAAAATGACAGTGAAATGTTTAATTGAGATGAAATGAACAAATGAACATTATGAATTGTGTCAATCTGTCCGTGTGTCCGGATGTTGCACAACCATTTTGCTCGGAGACTATTTGCACTATATCGATAAAAATTGGAAACTGGTGGAGGTGTATTCTGTGCGCTGTTAAACAATTAGGAGTGACAGTGCCAAATTGCCAATACATGTATCCGAGGAATGAAAAATAAATACAGTGCCCTTATGCCTGTGAGGTATCGTTGGATCCCGTAATTTATAGATTATGATGTTTCTAAGAGACTTTATTTTAATAGCCAATAGTTTTGGAGGTATGGTATATTTTCGGTTGTTTCTCATAGTTTTTTTTGAGATAATGTAGAAAGATAGAATACTCTTTATTACGTACACCATAAAAATTACAGATATAAATGTAGAAATGAACGGTGTTTTTTTAGAGGCGGAGAACTTTAAATTGAAATTTTCACACACTCTTCGCAGCAAATCTGGCTGTATTTCGGCAATTCAATTGTTTCTGGTTTATTGGCGTAGATATGCGACTTTACATAATATATTATCCCCAGAGAAAATAATTTTATCATTCGATAAATTAGTTGTTCGTCAAAAATTCGTCGTAGTAAATTAGGCCTTCGCGACAGCCGCGGCGGCCCAATGCCCAAAATCAAGTATTTGTCAAATAAAGCTCATTCATGGTTATTCATAATATTTTTCTGTGTTTTATTTCACTTTAAAGTTCTCCGCATCTAAAAAAAAAGGACCTGATACTATGAAATAGAAACCTATTTTTACGATCGATAAAAACTATACTGTGCATGCGTAAATATGCATCTCAACTACGGAACCCTTTACTGTTTGTGTGTTTTTTTTTTACGTGTTAAATGATCGCGGGCTGTTGCTAGACTGTAACCAACTAACCAAATTACGTTACGATGACGTGTCCGTACCCAGTCACAGGTGACGATGATGACGCACCGCCCACGAGGTCCTTAGCATTTCAGCGTCATCAAGTTACTACACTAGGGTTGATAAGAAATGCATATATGGGGCAATAGGTAGAAATGTCCCGTTAGGTTTTACTAATATTTACAAGTGACGTATTTTACAAACTTTTTGATATCCTATTGGTTTTTTTGTCCTGATAATATAGTGTGTGTAGTGCGGTACATGCCTCGTAGATGCTGCTTTGCAATTGCGTAGAAGCCTCGTAGATGAGTTAGTACATAAAACCCGCGTTGACGCCTCGTAGACGCTTCGTAGCAACTGCGTAGAAGGCTCGTAGTTTTAACATAAATGTGTTGTGTGTGACTTTTTGTGTGCGATGCGAAGCGCAAGCTATAATGGTGTTAGATACGTCCAAAAAGGAAAGAAGTCTTTTGGAACTATATCAAAGCATTCTTTTGATCAGAATTGTTAAAATTTCATAATGTTGTAAAAACATGTGTCACTTATTATCGTGTCTTTGGTAAAAACCTATAAATTAAGGTCAAAATGAAAGTGTATACGTGACGTAGGTAGAAACGGAAAAAAAAATGTTTCATTTATTAGTAATCATATTGTTTTATGTTTCAAATTCAGGTATTGAATAATGGGTAATAATGATTTATTATAATAATGTTAAAGATTTTAAAACTAATACAATGAATTTCAACGACATTGTATGGGAGATTTTTATACCATATTCCGCGAGCTCAAAGTTGGAAACTGTCATACACACTTTACATCATTATACTGTCTGTCTACTTAGCTAGAAGCTGCATTCTGATTTTCCTCAATAAGATCAGTATTATACTTGTTAATTTTACAAATCCTCCATTATCATAATGTGTCTCATAAACTGCTGTCAGTTTTCGTGAAAATAGAGGTAATAACCATATTTTCCTTCCATCTAAGGCCTTATAAACTTTAAAACTATCAATTTCTTATTGCGAAAACGTTTCCTGTATCTCCCATGAGTCAGAATCCACAGCGATACACAATATTTATAGCCTATTATAAATTAGTTTTACCGGGAGAAGCTTGTAAATGTCACGAGCGTCTTACTAACTGGGAGTCCGAGACGAGAAAATTCTCAGAAATCACGACAGCTGATACTTGTGCAAGTAAATTCACTCAAGTTAAACCTAAGTTAAACCCTGTGAAGATAGTTAAATAAATACGACATGACTGGATTATAGACACAGAATAGAGAAACAAAAGCAATGTAAACATACCATGGGACCATGGTGTTTCTTTCCATGTTTTCTCCATAGGAAACTTCTGTTTGGAAAAGCTTCAACTTTCTGAGTAACTGATCGACTCTGACAAATCTTATTTGACTTAAATGCTTTGGGATTGAGTTATAGACTCGAATATAAACCTACTAGAAAGTGAAACTACACAATTTCAATATCACTGCTGCTATCAACAGTTTACATAACCTGTTAGTATCCAGAAAATATATATTCACGATGTTTGATGGTACTTCTCACCCGAGCACACTATAACGGATTAGCATAACATTATTTTAATGTCAGACAGTGGCCAGTTCTTTTATTGTAATGTTTATTTTCTCCACCAATAAGTTCTCCGAAGCTGACTCACCTGTGGTGTGTTGCAGACATTTCTTTTCCATAATATTGTGTTGGAGCCCCTATTAAAGCGGTGGGTACAAAATATCAGTGAAATATACTTTTGAATAGGCCGGAATTGTAAATAATATATTTATTTAACTTTATGGAGCGTAACTATACCTACAGGATTCTCTACTAGTCAGCTAAGGGTAGTTATAACTATTATCCTGTTTTGGTATGTCAGCCCAGCACAATCAAAATAACACACAATTCGAATACTGTAGTATTCGATGTGTGTGATATTTCACCCCTGCATGTTTAGACATACTAAAACAGGCTGCAAGGTAATTCCGATATTGTGGTGCCCTAAACATTACAGTCCAGAACACTGTGGAAAAGGGTTGTTTACTTTCTTCGCCTTTACCTACTACTGCAGTAAGTATTTAGTTTCCGTGGCTGTTAACAGTCAGATCGTGTGTTGATGAATAGGTCAGCCAGTCTATTCTGTTAAAATCTCACCGTGAAAACTTAAGTGAAGTGAGCGTGAAGTGAGCTGCAAATAGTGTCAATTCCAAACATCGGGTGAACTGACAGCTCACTTCACCTAAGTTTTCACGGTGAGATGGTTACGGAATAGCACTGCTGTTCATAGTTACACTGGTGAAGTGATGACTGAATGTCAAAGGTCGACAATCACTTGCTTATCGTCGTTTGACATTCAGTCATTAGAGTCGCAATTGCGAGGATGTGTACTTACACATCCCCGCAGTTGTTCAGGCCTAATCTCACCTGGTATTTCGCTACTAATGATATTAAGCTAAAGAAAAAAAAAACTCACTGACTCACGACCGTAGTAACCGCAAATCAGCGCATAAAACTCGTTTTTATCCAAAACAGATAGCTATTTATTCAAAGTGCGAATCCTGACTCATGATCTGAGGTCGTGATCCGAGAGAATCGTCTTCAATATGCGTGAAATGCTCATTGTTCTGTTCAGTAGGCATTTTTTTAGAAAGTTTACGAAAATAATTACAAAATGAGAGCGAATTATTAACGTTACGTAATGTTTCTATGATTCTTTTATAATTATTTTATTATTACGACTGTGTCGAAGTAGGCCCTACGTAATAGAGACGACAGTGACGCTGTGACGTACGACATTTAGTCGTAGTACATGTCTTTGTGAAGGAGCCCGTCCGGGGAAGTACTTCCACCGTACACGTTGCTGTTCCGGCTCGAAGGGTATGGGTACCGGTGTAATTGCAGGAACATGACTCATTCTAGCTGCTTTGTCTACAACTACGCAACACACTGTGAAGCCTGTGAATGTCCATAGGTGTCAGTGACCAATAGAGCCATCATTAGATGCAGGTAGCCTGAAGACAGATTTTCCACGTCATTCCACGTTGGTCTTGTGAAAAGTTTAAATAAAAAGTCAGAATTTTCCAGAAAAGCTAATTAATTCCCTGTCTCTGAAAGCCTTACTAGGATTTCCTGATCATTATCAGGAAATCTGCTGTGAAATCACATGATAACGGTTATGATAGGCAGAACAAAATATTTTTTTTTTTAAGAAATAGGAGTGCGCCAACCAAAAAACATACCATTGTTGATGTTTTGTATTTTTTAAATTAGAAAACATGATTTATATGGTAAAATAATCGAGATTTATGTAACAGGAGTGCTCCAGTGACCTAAATATGCTATTGAGGTCGGCAGAGCATCGGTAATATACTGCAATTACTGGAATATTGTAACATAATAACGGCTCCTTTAATGCATCGAATGAAAGCAACACAGAAGCAGTATACTCTAAATGGCTGTCACGCAGAGCACTTGATCAAAGAGGCTAAATTATGCGGTTGACATTACTCTTTGGGTTGATATAGCATTGCATTATTCCGATCAGTTGCCTAGTTCAATACAATAGTAATAGTACAATAGCAATAGTACCAACCTACAAGTTTTTGTAATTTTGAAGCTTTTTGTAACAGCTGTCTGAAGGAGATGGCGTGACGAGTTAGACTCCTGCCTAAATGATTAGGCTCTAATTAAAAAAGAAAGAGAAAATGGAAAGTCGGAAAGGAGGCCTTTGTCCTTCAGTGGGACACAAAAGTCTTATACAGGGTGTAAGGGAAGCTACCTTGACCGTTGTAACTACAGGAAATCTGCATTCTCAGATTTAGATAAAAATGTACAGAACGAAAAAGTTTTTTGCGATTTCTGACTTTTCTAGTACTCAAAACTCAGTTGACCAACTGACTTTTGAGTACTAGAAAAGTATAGATCGATAGACTTATAAGAAAAATAATCGATTGGCCTTAATAAAAGTGTTTGGGCCAACTGCCCATTAGCTGACAAAAAAAAAACAACTGTAAATGCAGATCAAAATGTCTCAAAAAGTTAAGGACTGTCTCCTAAGACCGTTTTCTTGTAGCGACAACGGTTGAGGTACCTATCCTTACTGCCCCATCTCGAAAATCCTCCCTGTATAATAATAATAATCACAGCTGTCTGCAGTTTTGAAAAGGGGCCTCTGTGGGTTGCAAATAGAGCTTTTTCTTAGATAGAGACACTAACATAATGAAAAAAAAAACGATCGAAAACCAGAGAGCAAACTATAATATCTCTAATCCATTTCAGATCAAGGCCAGCCTCCTAAACTTCTTAAGTGACTCTGGTACCTCATGGTCAAGGTGATACATATCTCGATTGCCAATAGGCACAAAAGCTCAGATGATTAATGCGGGAGTTAAACGCATGCGTCAGCCATGTTGACTCATATCAAAGAAGCTGCGATTTAAACAGGTTACTGGTTGTATGTTCGCTACTTCCGCCGAAGGCATTTCCGCTGAATTGAGGCTGCCATAGGATTGCAGGGTTGCTAGGTGATTTATCACGGATATGATATTTTCTTAGGAAAAGATCTTCTGATTCAGTTTACGGGCCTATTTTCTGATAAGTCTCTGCTTGCCTGGTAGACAATATATTGAAATTCTGCTCCAGTCTTTAATTTTCTAGTAGATTTCTATTAATATAACGTCTTAATCGCAGTTTTGATTGTCTCAATATACTAGATTGCCCGCTTAGTTAATTATTGGTAATTTCAAGGGGAGTAAAGCGTTATAATGTAACAGCCTGTTCACTAGCTTTCTATGCATAATCAAATGTGCATCAAATCTGAGAATTGTGTTTATTATACGCGTATGCTATCAAGCGGCCTTGTATTACTGAATTATCTTAAGACTCCATGACACCGCACTTACAATCCGTAAAGTGAACCCGATGTGTCGCGATAAAAGGTTTATCATATTAGGTTTATGCAAAAGTAATCTAAACCCTTTTCTATAGATAGTAGATTTCCTTTGATATTCATTTTACATGTAAAAAAACGTGTGTGAATTGCTATTACCAATAGATTACGTTACCAGTGGAGGTGAGGATTTTAGATTTAATCATGTTTGGTTCTTTGGTACCTATCTATTATAACCCTTGGTCGGCAAGTGCAAGCTTTGTAATACCAACTAAAGGAAAAATAACTAATTCAAAGAAATCAGTAGAATTACAAAAACAAAACTTTTTACATCAGCACCGCACCAAAATTCGTCGTGAACCAAATTGGGATATCAATTTCAAATGTTGGTTCCTTCTTGTATAATGTTAACCAATGAGGATTCCGCACTGCATTCCAGAGCAGTGGAAGTGTTCGGATCCATCACTTCCGTTCATACAGGTATAGAATGCATAATCTACGTGCATCTGGCGCCACGACCTCACATATTTGGTCCAACATTCCAATACATTGGCTGATGATCCGACGGTTATATCAGTTCCTGTGGTCGTAGATATCAGGGCCAATATTACAAATTGTTTGACCAGGTAGGTAAGCTATTGTTACGTCATTAGTAGCCGGTACAACTTTGCTTGTAACTGAACTTGACTGAAGGCACGTAACTATCAAGATTATATAATCGCAAGTTCCTTGACCTAGAAGAATAATGATGCAGTTTTCCTTTTAACTTACGTATTTTTTTGCTAGTATTTATGGTTTGTTTTTCTTCAAAAGACTGCTGCTTATTTTTTACTTCATGACCATAGCATCTTAGAATTTTCTTGCTTATAAGCAACAGCTTGCTTATAACAGCGGAAAGTTCTAAATTGAGCCATCTATGTCGTGCTGTTTCAAGTATCTACTTATAGTATAACTAAGGCTTGAACATTATTTTGTTAATACAATCTTCCTTTAAAAGGTTTTTTAATGGTCCGTAATGGTGTTTGGCAAACATGTCAAAGGGATTATCATGTTTATTGGTGAAACTTAAATCGCGGAGATAATGCACATCACATGCCAAGATAATAGAGAGTAGAAAGTGCCCTTGAATTCTTTATCGACACACGCAAACGCTATAACTCTCCTACGGAATATTTGTTAATGGATGCCACAAATTTTAATATTCCTCATTTGTCAGATTTTAAATCCCGCTCATATAATATGGCGGTTTACGGCAGCAGCATAATTTGCTGCTTCCGACGTTAGCGTGCGGCTGCTCCAAACCATTTCGAACATGAAATGGCCATATTCCGGTGTTGATTTATACAGGAAACGAGGTGTTTCATGTGATCAATGGATTCTGCATTATGCAAATCAAGCGGACGAATTGACGGGAGCTTTGAATGCTGTGATCGAACTTCCGTCGATTAACAGTTGTTAATTTGATGGATTTATCCAATTATACACCGATTTTATGTTCAACTTATTTCATTCACATAACATATTCGGTCTATTTATGTTTTTGTTTATATTTTCATCGGCATGGTTATCAAGTTAATGGTTTTTTTGGTAGCTTAAATTGGGTAGATTATGCATTATACAGTTTTTTAAAGGCTAGTATGGTAATGCGGATATTGTTTGCACGGAACCGACCGGATGTGTATGTGATTTACTTTTATAAGCATATGTATCATTACGTAAAACAGATTTTTAAAGATGTGCAATAAATTATGCAAATATATATAAGGGCGCAGACAGGTAAAGAAAACAAAACCTCCTTGAATGGTAGATTTGTTTGGCGTTAGGCTTGATTAAACGGGCTTGTGCATTAGGCAGTAGGAAGTAGTGTTAGATGTAAGTAATCGTTAGGATCTGGGTCGCGAGAGATGGCGCGTGTAAGCGCGGGAGTGGAGACGCCTTCCTGGCGCCCGCGCATGCTACATCGTACTGTTACATAGGTAGGTAGGTAGGCAGTACGCGATACTGGAAAACAAGTAAATGTTTGTTAAGTGTTTTGTAATTTGGAACATATAATTAATTCTGATCTGAGTCTGTTTTGGGTTGTTTTTTTTTGAAGATATTATGATGCTTTATGTATTAATAGGCAAAACTTTACAGACATGATGGGGGTAGATCGACATTTAACGCAATAAAAAATAAAAAAACTAATTGATTAAAATCGACCATATTGGCCATAATGTTTTTATTTACTAAACTATTGTGTCTGCCTAGCTGTAAGGTTTCCAAAAATAATAAAATAAATAAAATTAAAATCATAATTCTTGATTGACATTGTTACCACCGCGGGTAGAACCTGGATGAGGCTGGCCCAGGAGCGTGGGGATTGGTACAAGAAAAGAGAAGCCTATGCTCAGCAGTGGATAATGATGACGATGAAACAGCTGATATCCATCTGGGTCGTCTGTGAAGTTTCGCACATTAATTCGAAAAGGCTTTGTGAGACCTATATTTTATCTGTAGCTGCTATCATGAAAAGCTGTGAAATACGAAGTTAAAATACAAATACCGATCCTCAATTATGAAATAATCGAACTGTGTTATTATAATATTCGTAAATTCATAAGGACTACAAAACGAAAATGTTTAACACGAATCTCCAAAAACAGGAGAAGATTGATTTACTGTTAAGCGTCATAAAGTTATTATTTACATCTGGATATGTGTAATTTATCTTCTTTAATTTATAAATAATGGTTCCAGCTCACCATGACGAACGATGACTTATTCGAACATTATGTCTGTGTAATATTCTATTAACGGTACTCCAGCGTCAGATATAATAACTTATCTCAATTTATGGGACTGGTGTCTATTTGCATAGATGCTTCGTTTGTGATTCGGTGTGCATAGATCCAATTGACCAGATAGGAGGAATTGTTGCCGAGGATAATTACGGGGCAGGAATTAAACCCGTATCGCGTGATGATATCTGAATACGTTTTATTGATCAGGGAAATGTACGTGAGAATGGAAAATGTTTGCCATTTTAGAAATTGTTAGGTGGATTTTTTTGTTGTGCTATACCGCGTAACGAGGATTATTATCTTTTAAATGGCAATAATTACTTAGCTGAAAAGAAATTAAGAAAGATAAATATTTTATTTGGTACTGCCACAGGAAATACAAACAGGAACATTTGAAACGAACTTTTTTTTTTCGAATTCTTGTTCCAAAAAAATACTGTTAAGTTTGTTACACAAATAAATAAATAAAAAGAGCTGTGTGAGGCCAAAAAGGTGGTGGAAGAAGATGCTGGATAGTTGATTATCGTTCTACGTACAAAAAATAGTCAAGAAAGAAAGACATAAGTATGCACATTGCACGAATGTTTGTCTTCAATTTAAATTCCAAATATAACTAAGTACCGATCTTTCTAAAAAACGAAAATACCTTTTTTCAGTTTGTTCAGTCATTGTTTAATATTGGCTCCACATACGTGCCCCGCCTGCATGAAAGTTAGTTTGAACGGTTCTCGTAAATTGGGTGTGAAAACTGAATGACTTTCCCGTGGGCCAGAAAGTTTTAAGCCGGAACGTTAATAACTCAAATACTATTGTGGTGAAGATCAAATATGTGTCACACTGGTTCTCAAATATAAGATGGATAAACTGTAAAGCTAGCAGTTTTGACAGATTTACAAATACGATGATACAGGATGGCTTTTTCGCGTCTTTGTTTGTTTTGCTTAATTTCATAAGAGTATAAAAATAAAATAATTAATAAATAGTACCGAGCGCTGATAGTTATGGTTCAAGAAGAAATATAGTGGGTGAACTATAGGTACACCTCTAACCCTTCGGGGATTACAGGCGTGTTATGGTAAGACAACAATTATGGACATTTGCATATTAAGAGTTAGGGAAGACAAGTTCTTTTTCTAGTCTGTTAACAGTCAAGAAAACAAAACGTGGAAATATACAAATAGTTTATGCTCATAATTTAGCGTCCAATCAACGTAATAACAGCGTTTAAAAAAACCATTTATCACACTTACCTACACTCATAGATACAAATCGAAAATTCATTTATCTAATAAATTGCTGACGGGGTGTCGTAGAAAGTTTTACAATCGTTGCCTCGGGGGCCATATTTCGGACCGATTGAGTGTTTCTGCGTACTCATTAGTGAAATTGGTGAGTACGTTCATCCGAATCCGATCCGAGAGGTGTTGACGTGTCACGGCTTGACGAAGTGGTTCTACTCATTAGGTACCTGCTACCTGCTAGGTATATCGGCAGCCACTCAAATTGACGTCAAGTGTTATTAATTTCTTTAGTAGCTTACCTAAACAATTTTTAATATTTTATCGTATATAGCCTTGCGATAAATCTTTGAGAATACCTATGATTTGAATGTAAGTATTTTCGGTAAATTAAAATTCTTATTGTGATTGATGAAAGCATTCTTAATCACAAACCTACGCGCCCTTGCAGTGGACATACAACAAAATTTTGATTTAATTAGAGACTATTCACACGGGGCGCATTTACGGTACCGAGATCACGGTCAATCCTCATTATTGAAATTAATCAAAAATGCACGACGGTCGACCTTCGACGGGCAACAAATGTGTGGCGTGTGATGAGGCAATGCGCGTCAAATCGCCGGCATTCCGGATCGTTCGCGCACCGTTACGGTACCCGGACACTGCGCTTGCGCAACGGAACGCATTCGCTTGCGGGTTATGTAACGACTGTTGCATTGGCTATCCACACTACGCGACGGGGAACTTGGAAGGTCACGGAAAGGAAATGATTTTAAAATCCGGGTCGTAACGATAATTTTTGATAATTTGGGCTAACTAAAAGTCGTGGCGTGTTTAAAAGACGAGTCATAAAATAAATAAGACTGCTTTAGAAATTGCTGCGGATGTCCCAATGAATTTTGCTACTGTATAAAATTCGAGTTCTATAATTCGAGTTAATAGAGCTAACTTTGATGAATAAAGAACAAAAACAATAAAATTGCCATGTATTACAAATGATCACAGCTTCTAAAACGTATACTAATTTTAATAGGTATGTTCTAAATATTGGACCAGCTTTTGCTGTTACTAACGAAAACCATTTCAGAATTGAAACAAATTATGTGTTAGAATTATATTGCTTTACACTTGATAAATAAACCTGATTAATTATGAAATCACTCTATACCTATGTAACTTTTCGTAACATTAATTAAAAATATTGTAATGACACCTTAACGAATTACGGGGAGCTAAAGTTGCTGCTGTAATGTGTTTAAAGTGCGGTCATGAATTTAAAAAAAAGAAATTAAAAATAAGCATTATTGTCTGGTAAGAAATAGCGGTGTGTGTATCGAGCGTGTGCGTGCAGAAGAACACGCGGCTCGCGCGGCCTTGACAATGTCGTCGCCGGCGCGGGCGCCGCGACCGCAGCAACAACGTGCACCTTTCATTTTGTTACAAATAAACCACCAATTAAGGGTACGTATGTATAAAAATAATTTGTTTTTGTAATACCGATAGAGACCTTGTTATAATCTGACTGGAACTAGACGGGGAATAGCGCAAAACAATAACAGATCATCCCCTTGTTAGTGAAAATGGACATCATTTCCGTTTTCACAGTAGGTGACATAAGTGAAAACGTAACAGACTTAAACATTTTATGTGTTACATGGAAGTAGGGATTCTATTGATATTAAAAATTGCTATGGTATAATTTCAGCAAACCACGATCGATTAGCTTCTGAATCTTTGAGAAATAGTTCGGCAAAATTATTGAACAGATACAATTATTTTCATAGACACTGCAAAACTTAAGTACAATAATATAATTATCACGATGATGTCCTACTTATGCTAAAATATGGCATTCGAAATATTCTTCTAGGTGAACGTTAAATGTGGGCGTGGTTTGCATTTCAACTGTTGATCTAACTTGATTGGCTGTACAGTCAGCGTCAAATAGTTTTTCCGATATTATTGATGTTTTGGTTGCGTCTATTTATTTGGGAACCCTGAGTGTCACTTACTATTTGACGCTGACTGTACATAATGAATTGGCTACTCTTTATTACAAAATTTCGATACGAGCTGTCAATTTAATATATAAATGGTGCTCACTCTAAACGGTATTTAATGCGCTAATGTGATTTATTTGTCATTTCAACTTCTTCAAGAGTCATAGCAATAACATTGAAGATTGCATAGGCTTTTCATGGAAAGTAGATTCCAAGATTAATTTTCATTTTAATTCCCGATTAATGTTCCCAGCCGTAATCATGTGCTGAAATTCGGCTCTTTTATTTTTGAAGTGATGTTGAAGAGGTGGTCAGAGAATCGCAAAATCATTCCTAGTCTAGTGTACATCTATATACAAATAGATAAAATTGAAGTGCCTGTTTGTAATGTCTAACTGACAGCTTTTACTAATTCCATAAGAAAGTATATAGCGATACTTATAACAAAAAAACAAATTCTCTGTCTCAAAAGTCTTTTCGTTGCGGCTAATCTCCGAAACAGCTGGACTGATTTTCACAAGCAGATAGCTGATGTTATAAGGATTAACTTAGGCTACTTTTATTTTAGAAAAAGATAGAGAATTAGGATCCACGCGTGCGAAACCGCGGGCAGCAGCTAGTTTTATCGACTCACGGAGTCATTATATTGTTACCTTATAACAGCATGAACTGCTTGTGTTCTTTATGAAAATAAATCCTTTAAACCGATGCATCGATGCAGTCCATTAACGAATAAGCAATAAAAAAAAAACTTACTTTCCCTTATGTAATTAAAATATTACGAATTTACGATGTTGATTACTGTGACCAGAAAGTTCCATAAATTTTAAATATATTCTGGTTAGGTAGAACAAGATACTTATTTAGAGATGGTCCTCGTCCATAAAATTGCCATACAGCTGGTCCCTTTGTCCACATGGGATGTGTATAAGTGAATTGATAAAGCTAGACATCAAACTAAATCACTTGACGCCCACCGCAGTCTTCGCGACACGCGACGTCTACGCGGTGGCTAACGTCTATACCCTACCTGCGCTGCGTCTATGCGACCTCTACGTAGCGACTACGCTACTCCGACTAACGCATACGCAGGAAAAATATTCCGTTGCGAAGACGTTCTTATGTAGCTATGATGTATGAGTTGTAATGTTCGTACCTTGTTATATCATTTTCGTGTCAACTCGTCTTCGACGCCAACACAGTTTGTGGTGTCAAGGCGATCCCGCTCACGATGAAACAGTTGTCATCATTCATTGTTCTGTTGTTATAAATTTTGATTGTCAATTGTTATGAACATGTAAGTGGTCGAACTTCAGCTGTATAGGTTCTTCGTTTCCTTTATTTGCTAAGAAAGAATAAATGTTGTGGTAATTATTCTAATTACACTGTAAGGGAAGACGAATTTATTATTATTTATTTAATTTTAAAATAATTTACTGATTAGTTACCCTGTAAAGGGTCGCGCCTGCGGCGATGACGATGAATATTTTGAGTCCTAAATACTATATTTCTGAGTGCTATGATTTCATGAACAATTAATTATATTATTAAATATTACAGAGTATGTCTGAGTATGTCTTGTAAATGACGGTTGTTTATATTTTTACGTCACAGCACAGATTTGTTTTCGCAGACTGATCGATGTTGATTCATTTTATGTTTTGTAATAAGATGCTTCATAAATTGCGACAGGCATATTGAAAAAACAATCTGAATTAATGTTGTACTTGTCCGCACAATAACATATCAATATATTGAACGAGACATACAATTTTGGGAATATTTGAAAATGGGTTGAAAAGTTTTTTTATGAATTATAATTTATACAAAATATCATGATCGATTTGTATAGAACACAATGTTAATACCTACATTACTCATTGCGTCAGAGGATATAAAAATGTAAACGTCAGTCAAGTCATTTTTGTAACCCATTCAATGAGAAAACAAAGTAAAAGTACTAGGACAAGAAAAGGAATCGAAGCCAAAACAATTCAAAAGTTTATAAACGTTTTACCAAGTTTGTTACATAGTATAGAACACTCAAGATTGCAGTCTATTACTAACTAATTTGTAAAACACGATGTTTAATCTTTGTCTAATCAAACTAACATTGGTAATGATAATGGCGTTCGCTTCACATATCCCAAGTCTCGGCAGTTGACTCATGCAACTTCATCAACGTCCAAAACTTATTAAATTGCTTAATTAACGTCCAAACCACGTCTAAATCCAATAACTTATAAGTCACTTGTGTTTAAAATATAAGCTGAGATTAAAAACGATCGTACTTCTCTGTCAATACGGAAAGGTAAATATTGTATTGTTAACAGGTGCACATTCGATATGTGTTTGAGTCCAAACTGAGTTCAAACAAACAAAACCAAAGAAACTGTTTATATACATCAAATGAAATAAGAATTGTACATAAAAAAGCGAGTCTGGATGTGTTTCAATAAATTTTACATGTGTTTATATACTTTAATTCGTTACGCCTGATTGTTTTATTGGAGATTCGCCAAAAAGCCCGGTACTATACTACTCCACTATAATATCCATTTGTTGGTTTCTCCTGGTACATGTGTCCGTAAGATTAC
Source organism: Eupsilia transversa (assembly GCA_914767815.1). Taxonomy (NCBI): domain Eukaryota; kingdom Metazoa; phylum Arthropoda; class Insecta; order Lepidoptera; family Noctuidae; genus Eupsilia; species Eupsilia transversa. The sequence goes on from OU611880.1 coordinate 10,990,573, forward strand.
GTATGGAAAGTTTGTAGTATTTCAGTATTGTTTAGTTCAAACCTCAGGGATTCACAACCTTTGTTTTCCCATGCCGCGTATATATACCTACTGTTGAACAGCGAATGCAGTTCGCTGAAACGTTGAATTCTTTTTGTGAATCGTTCTGTGCTGCAGAAATAAGTTACCCTTGAAAGCACGCTTTTTCATTGAACTCATTTTTGTTGTGTTGTGAGTGCTACCGCTCCATCGTATAGCTTTATCCAGCTGTTGTTTTTGACAAGCTTTAGCCGTATTAATATCTGTCTTTCAAGCTGAACAGAAATTATATGGGTTGGGATGACCATGTAGGTTGAGCACCGATGGTTTCGTTCAACTGAATATATTTCGGAAGAGAGATAAAAAAAAACAAACTGTATCGGTCGGTTTTACCGCGCAATTCGTTAAACTCATTAGTTTTGGAATATTGCGATCTTGAAATCCGATACGTAAATGTTATTCTCGCACATGGAAACCTAACTTCTACGTCATCAATTAAAAATTATAGTGTGAAAACTCAATTTATTTTCTTCTTCAGGAAATTAAACTGATTATAGAGTACGATAAATGTTCTATGTAGTTTCGTTTACGTTAACTATAAACACACTTGTTGGAAGAAATAATTTTTAGAACGGTTTTCTAGATTTATTATATATATTTTAATAACAAGAAAATGGAAAGAGAAGAGAGGACTACGAAGCATAATATAGCTTTTCCTAAAACTGAACAAGACAATAGGTACCTATAAGTCAAACATTCTGTTATGCAAGAAGAATTTGAGGAAGTAAGAGAGACGGGTAAAATCTCCATAAAATTGTGGTCTGCGCTTAATCAAAAGCCCAAAGGCAAAACACCGGACCTTTGTCAGTCCTGAGTGCTAGTGTTTTTGTTTTTCAGGAACACCGCATATAGCCCGTGGCTTTTTCTGCTTCAGAAATTGCATGTCGGATATTGGACAAAGTAACTGCGTTTTTTATGTTAGATTTTCAGTCACGAATACAATCATGACAATTACCTAAGTATGTGTTGACATCATCTTTTAAATAAATTGACATCTAGAAAATATCACTATAATCCTACTACAAAATATTATAAATGTGAAAGTTCATGTTTTGAACGTTTGTCGACTCCATCACGCAAAAACAGCTGAACAGATTTGGATAAAATTTAGCACACATATACATAGTTTAAAATCTGGATTAACGCATAGGATACCGATTTTTATCCCGGAAGTATTTTCTCGTGAGATAATTTCCGATGTCACCGCGGGTGAAGCCGCGGGAAAAAGCTAGTAGTAATTTCAGCCTCAGAGAACGAAACCACTAGCATAAATCATCATAAGGCTTGTTTAAATGATCATTGTGTGTTCTGGCTTTTTCAGACTATGAAATAATACTGCTATAAAAGGTGGTAGTTAGCCCCCTGAATAAGGTTTTTCTTACTTTAAATCATGCCCAAATTGACCTTGGGAGGCACATAAATATATACATATATCATTGGCATTATATGAAACTACACCTCCTGTCCACCACCGCGTATGTAGTCGTATCGCATATTCGAATGTAGGTAATTATTGTAAACTAACACTAGTAGTACCGTATGAATCACGTTTAATGTAACGTTTTGAAGATAACGTCTTGTTTAGAGACAAGTGTTAGCGGTGATACTGAGCAGTTCTATTGCCGACAGACAGCTTCGAGAAGAGCAACATTCACAAGTTTGTCTAAATATTGATTAGTTCCCGGAGCATCTAGTAAGGCAACTGATTGAATGGATATAATTATGTATATCTGTTTGCTTGAACATATTTGAATCCAATTACGTAAAAAAGACTCAGAAGCCCTTGGTAAGTGAAAAGTGACTAAAGAGAAAACCCGATTCGACGCAATGCAAAAACATCAATTAGCCGCGGTTATATGATAGATTTACACTGTTGTCTAAATTCGCAAGCATCAAAGTACAGTGTGAATATATTTCGCATAGCAATTACCGCTCAAGTAGGACGAAGTGTGCATCGATGGATGGGAGAGGTGGTGAGGCTAAGTGACTCAACTGGAAACATGGCGAACTTTGTGGCATTAAACGTGTCATCGCAATATTTCAGTGGGGCGCTCATAATGACTTGACGTATGGTTTCGAGCCATCAATTTGGGTCGCCAGTAGTGTGATATGCGCCCGCGCACTGGGCCGAAGGTCGTCGCTCGCTCCCACTGGACAGCGTGTCGGCTACGCGAAATGTTTGGCAGCCATCTTGACTAGAGAGTAGTAATAGGTAACTATACTACACATTTGTATAAATAGGATTAGTAATTATTCTCAAACATGGTTGGAAATTCGAACATTATTTTGACAACTTTCTTCGAGATAATAATATATCGAAATTGCGGTACTGGTCGAATACATGCGAGCGTCCGGCCGGCAATGTTTGTATAAATCCATATCTGTTGTGTTTAGCGGCCAAATAAATTACTTTGAAAACTCATATCTGTCGTGTTATTTCAAAGATTTTCTAATCAAAGTTCCTTTTTCTCAGGAACGCGTGGAGGCATCAAGTTGAAATAAATATCAAATACATAGGTGGGAGGTCTAACTGTCCCTTGGAGCTCTAAAGCTCGCTTCAAGTGAACACAATAAAAATAAGGCCATTTATGCGACATAAACAAAAAACCAAATAAATCAAAACCTACAGGCTACTTCCCGTTGACCTAGATACATGAAAAGCAAGAAGCAAGGTCTTACAGGACAAGTATATAAAGGTAAAAGTCAGAAAATCGTTAATTTGTAGTTTTATCACAATTTTTTTTTTCGATAAAAAACTTATATTTGCAGTTGGAGAATTGACCGTGACGTACATATATCGATGCATGGGAGAACAATATGTTTTGGGATAAATTCATCCCAACTACGGAACCCTTCCCTGTGCGTGGTCCGACACGCACTTAGCTGGTTTATATAGAAAATGTAATAAAGTAAAGTAGTAAGACTTTATTACATTTTCTATATAAACTTATGGAAATCCCATAAAGTCTCCCGCAGACAGGCGCGACGCGACTGTTGTAAAACAATTTCTGTGAAAAGTTCACGGAAATTGTTCTACCTGTGTCGCGTCGCGCCATCGCGTTACGCCTATTTGCAGGAGCCATAACACGATTTCCTGCCGATCTACTCCGTAAAAGTTTCACCGTGAAAACTAGGTGAAGTGAGCTGTCAATTGTGTAGATCTCTATTCAGCTCATCTATTAGTACAATGACAGCTCACTTTACCTAAGCCTTCACGGTGACATTTTTAGAGAATAGGTCGCCTGGTACCACAGAACAGATAATTTATCTGTTCTGTGGCTGGTACCCTTAAGTTCTCCAGACTTGGCTGTCGCCTGTTACTTGACCTTTTTCATTGGGGAAACGTCAAATGGAAACGATTTCAATTACCTACACAATTACAGAGTAACTAGTCCGTTGGTTTGCGGTACTTAGGTACTTCTTATAGCCTATTAGGAAAGTACCCTGAGGTTGATAGCCGCAGACGCCATAATAGCATGGTTTGTACCACCTTTAAGTAATTGAAATGAAAGGAAAAGTTATTTTGTCAAGTTAAATTGTGCTCAAAGCTGCAATGATTGGAGAGCTGTAAGGGCTATTTTCCTTAAATTGCACTTGGCGACACTTATAGAAAGTCTCGTAGATTTAGCTGTACAGTTACCTTAACACTATAATAACTGATTTAACTCTTCTGCATTCGATTGGATCGATTTATTTATCCTGAATGGATTTAAATACTTCTAAAATTCTCGTGCAGCAAATCGCTCAAAATGTTCTAATAACCAATGTTTATTTTCAGGCGGTACCTACAAAATAAATACTTAGGTATTTTTTCTGTATGATTGTTACTGTTGTCAACTACTCTTAGTATTATTTATTCCAGGCATATTTGTTGCGATTAAGGCTCCCGCAGACAGGCGCGACGCAACTCTGGTGGAATTATTTCTATGAAAACTTCACGGATTTTTTTCTACCGGGGTCGCATTGTGCCTGTCTGCGGGAGCATTTTTTTAGAGGATTCTACATCGCTAAAATAAGGTATTTTTAGTAATGAGACAAAAAAATTACCTTTCCCTTTCATAATCTGTGTCTGAACTCTGAACAGACCAGCTAATTAAGTTATGTCAGCGTTTCACTGTTTCCTCACCGCATCCGGTATCTGAACACTGTCGGATGTGGTCGGGATAAATCTGAAGGTCTAACATGGTCTGACCTGTCGGAGTATTATTTGGTGAGGCAAGAAATCATTTTGAAGTTATTAATGTTAGTACCTACCCATCTGAAAATACTGATCGATGTTGTAATAATAACTTCATTAAATCTTGTTTACGTAATTATAACGTAAACAAGATTTAATGAAGTTCAGTTCCTATATGACGAATCGACTTGTTTATATGTATATCAGTGGTAGGTAGTCCGCACTTGTGAAAAACGCGTCGTTTCTATAATGGTAGAGGAACGTCGGCGTCGGTCGGTAAGATATAGGGACTGAGCATGTATACATGCATACATGATAAGCTTACGAGGGGCTGATTTTTTATTAGTCAAATAACTTTTATCTGAATAAAAAATGGGTATGACAGTTTGACAAAATTATGGTCTGTACTTTTCACTTTTTAATTGTGGTACCCATTCCCTAAAATTCGAATATCACGATCTGCTATGTAAATAACAGTGACAGAAATATGTTAAAACATCGTCCACCAAGGCTAAGTGGGAAAAATACGTATTATTGAAGCTAACTGAAAAAGTACTCAAGCAAAGTTAATAAAATTTATATGGGACCACCTCGAGAGCATACCCTTTCAAACATAAAAGTAATTTTCAAAATCCGTCTACAATTGACGAAAATATCGAGGGACATACACAAAAAAAAAGAAAAAAACATACATACGCTACGAACATAAATAACCTCCTCCTTTTTGGAAGTCGGTTAAAAACCCATATTAATATTTCTCAGACTAAACTTATCTGACTTTTGACAAATCGGCCTTAAATAAATAAAGCATTGATTTTCCCAAACAAGATATTAGTGAAATATTGACAATGTGCGTCAGACAACAGCGTTTGCTCGCGCCGCTAAAACTTCCACACGCGATGTTCGATTAGGAATTTTATTGTATTACCGAGTTGTTCAGCTTTGGCAAAGTGCCTGGTGAATAAATTCGCATCAACAAACATGTACTGTAAGCCTCAGTAAGTTAACCTCTGCCGTTGTATTGGGTTTGTACTCATCGCAAGTGAATCATGAAGATGTGATGACTACGGAAATACCGAACACCTTTATTACGTCTTTAAATCCATCCAATGGTTGTATTTAAAAGATCGTTTTTAGCGATAAGACCGTCCATTTTCTCACTCTATGTAAAAAAATGAATACCTGTAATTCGTATGGTGTACATAGTAAAGAACATTCAATTCTATTCTATTTTACGTCGGTCATTGTCGATTCCCTTCTGGCACATGTATGATATGGCAGGCGGAAATAGGAAATTGAATTGAAACGAGTTGAATTTTAGATATTGTTCACATCTGCATCTGCAAGCAGCGCCTTCATGAATTGTTAAGATTTAGGTACCTACTATGTGCACCTATTTATTGTATTAGAGTCTGAACTAAGAGAATTCACGATTATTACACCTGGGATAAGAGAGAAACAAAAAAAGTAATAAAAACTAAAACTACGACAAAAAACGTCAACTAAAACGGTACAAACAAGTCATCACAGACAGACAAGGAGTCACACGTGTTAGGGGATAAATCGAATTGATTACGTGTGATTCCGGATTTATAATTCGAATAACAAATCCGTCCATCGGCGTTTTCGTGTTCTTCTGTGGGTGCCTTCCCTTAATAAATTGAGAATTATGTATGACTAGTCGTAACGAAACCACAGCGCGATCTTACTCGATCCCAACGCCATCTATCGACCTAAGAGATAGCTCTGTCATCAACGGAGATGTAGAAACGTATTTTTTTTTGTTGATAAAAAATACTAAGGTTTTAATAAATATTTTCATGAAAGATGTTTAAAAAAATAAGTTAATAATTGAGCTGTTGTTCGAGATTTTGTTATACTTATCTAAGTATCTCTATACTTATAATAGTTAAAGAGAGATATTCTGCTGTAGGTTAAATGTACTAAGTACTAAGTTAAGATTCGTTTTGCGTTTTAAGGTGCATTTTGTTCTACAATAATTGATAATATGTTTTCACAAAAACCCTTTGAACTATACATAGATACATAACATCACGCCTGTATTCCCCGAAGGGTGGTAGAGGTGTTCCTATAATACACCCAAATTCGCCAGTTATGTTAAGTCCCATGTAGGTAATAGGGGCGAGCCTATTGCCATGCGGGCGCAAATCAGACTCCGGGCTTAGGAGTCTGATTTGCGCCCGCATTCCAGATGGAAAAACCCAATAACATTTTGCCCGACCCGGTAATTGAACCCAGGACCTCATGCTCAGCAGTAGCGTTTGCGAACACTACACCAACGAGGCAGTCCCTTTAAAACCTTTTGTCTAAATTCAAGCTTTCTTCTGAACGCGCTAAAGCTTTCTTCTTTTAATCTATTGCGTGGTGTAGAAGAACGCGGTCATACAGACAAACACGAAAAGCGACTTTTTATGATATATATACCAGTGATAGATGCAAGTATACTGAAAGAATAAGATAGGTATGCTATAGAACACAACTAACAATACTGAGGTAGTACTTTACCTACACTATTCTGTAGACAGCGAGTAGATAATATTATGTGACGAGAGACAGTAGAGTATTGTCGAAGAACACGTCGATATCGACATTTATATGACAGCCACTGTTCTAAATAGTTCCGATGAAGGTACCAAGTTTCTATTAATATGGACGACATCCAATTGTCAAAATATTTTTTTACTTTCCGTGCCTATTGACTGGTTAGCAGGCAGCACCTGGTCCTGGTGAAAGTATTCGTGCTGGGATGTGCGGGATATTTGTAATGTAATTTAATGCAAAATGTTATATAGTTCCGGTTCAAAGGGAATTTAAATTAGAACCGTCTGCTATCCGTCGGCGTCCGCCGTTTCACGCTTTTCCTTCCTTATGAAAGGTATCTGAAATGAACATTTGCAATCAACAAAACCTATAATCATGTTTTCCCACATACACGTAAACAAACCAGTCTCATATTTTTATTAACAGGACAAAAATAGATGCTGTATGAAAAACAGGGGTTGTATTACGACCGCCGATGACGTGCGTACGACATGACACCTCTGCTTAACCTTTCACCTGCTCATGAACCTGCGTAACGTAATTTTGTTACCTGATTGCTAATTAATAACAGCCGCACCGGTCGGCTATGCTTGCCATGGATAGGTGACCATCCATTACATATTGAGACCCCTCTGAGCTTCTGAGGGCACGTTAAACCGTTGATCCCGCCGCAGCTGTCATTTGTAGACCTTTGACAATCGTTACGGGTAGTCAAAGCTCGAAAGTCTGACAACCAGTCTTATTAAGGGGTATTGAGCAGTCGCTCCATGTAAAATACTGGTACTCAGCTGCATTAGGTTAGACTGGAAGCCGACCCCAACATAATTGCGAAAAGGCTAGGCAGATTATGATTAAATATTGCCAAACTTCCTTCAACACACGGCATATAATATCACGCCCAAGCATATCCATACAGATTCACATTCCATTACACGATAAGGATAAACGCCTACAAACAGATACAAATATTCAGCGAATGTTAAATTATACAAGATCTAAATCGTTGGCATGAGCGGCGCATTAATATTGCGTTTTGAATTTAACTCTCGATATGTGAGTTAGACAAATACGTTTGTAAAGGTAAACGATCCTTTGTGTACGCCTTTACTATTGAGATGTTAGTCTACATTTGTTTTCCTTCGCTCAGCTCGGTAGATGAACAGTGCAAAGAAAACACACTACCCACAGTACCCACTTTTCTTTAGCACTAGCCCACGTTACTGTGTCGCGTGACTGGAACCGCAAAAACTTTAATGGTTCTTTGTTATCCTGTGTTCATAATTTCAGCCGAAAGACTCCCACAAGCAATGCCACTTCGACCGTTATCCTGTGTGAATTATAATTTAAACAAAATCCAAGATTTACTCATATAATGTATTATTGTAAAAAATAAATAATTAAAAAGTCGTATTTATTATGTAGTTGTATTCTGTTTGTTATTAATCATTTATTCTATGCAATTAAGAAAGTTACATCGGCAAAATCAAACGGTCGCATTTTTGTTTAATAATAACATTTACGAAAATTACTCTGAGAGGTCAACAGGAATATGTCATGTAAAACCACATAGCAATATAAAAATAAAACATAGCTCGGGGCTTGGGTTAATCTCGTAAAGGCTAGTAGCCCTGTGTGCACCTGACATTGGTGGTTTTACATCGGTCGGATAAAACACAATTAATTTTCCCATTTCAGTTTGCTTCGCTTAGCTCTCAGTGTTACCTCGATTATTTGTATTGTTACGTCAATGGAATAAATGTATACAGATGTAAGTACGTATACTCGGATGAGCGAAAGGCATTTGTCCGATATTGAGATGTTATGTATTATTATACAAGAGGTTTTATTTAAATTACAATCACAAAAACAGAAAAATATAGGTAATAATTTATGGTGCTTGGCTCCGTATTTAATGAAAATTACAAAAATATATTGTTAAAAAGCCTTTCATAAATTGAGTTATTACGGCAATGAAGCCTCCGAGTATTTGTTTTTATGAAGTGTTTAATAAGTCGTGTTTTTAGGATAGTAAAGGTTGTTATATATCTGATTTAGTTTACATCGTCACCTTGCAAAGTTGGGGGCGTGGTGGACCATCTCGGCACTTTGTGCGCAAAATATTTTGCACAGCGCGTCGTGCAATTCATAGGAGGTAGCGGCTTTTGTTTTATTTTAGGTAGCATTTTGTTCCTGTGTGGAGTTATTCTTTTTCACAATATTATTTTTTGTGCAAAAACTTATTCGGTATGAAAGGAAATCATTTTTCGATATTGAAAATGCGAATATCGCTTGATTCAATTAAGGATGGGCAAACAAGGAAAACAATCAGTATAATAGTATTTGTTTACTTACCTATTAGTTACGGTGTTAACGTTATCCTAATATGGTAAAACAGTTTCATTATTCCAGATTCATATCTAGTTATCTAAATCCGGTGAAATTACGGGGATTTCACCGGATTTAGATAAATAGGAGTAATTAGATAAAACAAACTTTTTATCGGTTCCGCATAGAAATGAAAGTGGGCTGGAGCGATAAAAAAAACTTTTCCACCTGAAAGATCCCTGCGTAGTTACATGAGATATCAAACATACAAAAACAAAATAGATGTTTTATCTTCTTCTTCACCGAGTTGTCTTCTCGAACCGGAACTTTCAGTAAATGAATAATTCAATATCTGGTAACTAAATTATGATTATCATAATTTTGATCATTTTACTCATGACTTCCTTAAATTCTCCAGAAAAGGCACTTTCCTCATAGAGTCGTGTTTAGGGTCTTACGTTAACTATTACAGGAAAACCCCATCGAGGGCGAATATAATGTGTATCGTTAACAATGTCAATGACCCCAATATTCTATTGATTACCCTTTTACTCAATAGGGGCCATTTTTCCGAACAAATATATTGTTTGAAAAAATATTTGGCCGCAAGTAATCAATTATCTTTTGATAGGTTTCCATAAAATAAATGTATCGAAATCAGATTCATAAGTACACATCAAAAATTCTTAAAGGAACAATGAGGAAGGAGTACTCTTATAATGCTGTGCAGTGGGTTTAAAAACGCAGTGGATTACTTCCATGGTGCAATCATTGGAAGGAGGACGTGCGGGCTCTCGAATTATGGAAGGAGTAGACGCCTTTGCCCAGGAAGGGGGCAAGTCCAGCGCAGTATAGAAAAAAAAAAGAATTCTAGAACTATTAGGGAATTAGTAATGATTGTGACTGTTCCTATTGTATCCAACATCAGAGGGAGGTAGAAACCATTTTACTTCGTTACCATAATCATATTAGGCAAGATATTTAGATTTATAATATCGTCTTCCGAAGAAAAAGCTGGAAAATTATGGTCTTCGGAATTGCTTACGACCTCATTACTGTATCCAAAGTATGGATACAGTAATGAGAATATTAGGTACCTAATGATAATGTCGAAAGTTATCTATAGGAATCTATAGGATGTGTCTTAAATGTATTGTTGCTGTTAGCTATTTTTGGTATATGTGTCGTCTGGAATCACGGACCAATAGAAATTGTATTAGTGGTTCATTGATTTCTGTTGTACCGGTGGCCTTGTGTATCTAGATTCGTATGCCTTCCAATGAAATGGTTCTAGATACGTTTGTCCTCCAATTTCCTCTTCCAGGATATCTTTTTCCTAGAATAAAGCTTTACATAATATAGTTCCCCTCATGGATTTTCTACTCAAAATCAATACAAAATCAAAGATTTTTCAGGAAGACAAGCGAGAATTTAAGTAGTAACGTGAAAAACTTGGTTCAGATTTCAAAATCATAATGCTATGCCATACACCACCAATAAACATGACAAGTTCCATAGATCATACATAGCTTAGCTGACCTCTCGTAATTTGCGCCCGGCCCGCCTAAACTACAATACGAGCAAGGTGAAGCAACCTGCGGAAAGGGCAAACTACGCAGATATAAAACGTGAACATCCCTGCGATCCGTATTCCGACTCCGGCGCCGGTTCAGACAATATCGACACGAACCATCTCACTCACTATGACGAAACTGGTAAGGAATTGGCTTTTGTTGTGGGCTTTTCGTTTGGCATGACCTTAAATGGTATTTTGCGGCTTCACCTTTAAGGAGTAATGATAAGAGGAATCCTTTTGGAGTTTATCAGATGACTGGCATGCTAAAATTTGCCTAAAATTGAGTGTACTGCTAACAATAACGTGACTAAAGGTTTTTTTTTGGATTTTGAGTTCTGATTACAAAGCAACATAAACAAGGTTTTGAAAAAAAAATGCTTTGAAGTTGTGCCTCTTCTGCACTAGAAAAAAAGGATGTCCACATGTAATTTATCATGTTTTGCCCATTTTCCTATCATAGTTTAATGGTTTTATTAACCTTTTGAATTTTATAGTAGCTTCGAAAAAAGATGATCCGTAAATCGTCTTGTTCTAAATCAAAAGCTTTGATATTCCAATTTTAGCCATGACGAATTGGGATGATTAATCAAATTGCTATTACTTATACCTTCAGCAAACTTCACACAAGATATTAATATCTATGTTTCCTAGTGTCACCTCGAATTGGGGCCACTTGGCACTAGGACATTAATTTATTGTTCTATTTAGCCCTAATTTAACAATAATTGCTTCCTTGGCTGTACCTCGCTAGATTTTTATCAAATTCTTCAAACCAACTAACTACTTAAAAAAAACAACATTGTTTAAACCTGAATTTGAATGCAATTTTGCACTGGGTGTACTGTAGGTGCTGTTAAGACTCTGCCTAATCTTTCGTGGAATACAGGCGTGATTTTATGTTATGTTTCCACTGGGGAAGGCACTTATTCTATTATGTCTGATTCAATGTCAGATACCATTAACGTAATCGACGTTATCTCATTTATCTTTACCGGTAAATAAACAGCTTTCACACAAATTATTGTGACTGCTTTGATTTTGATTCATTTCGCTATAGAGAAACACTAGTAAACGTAAATGTTTATACGCTGAAGTCTCTATACATAAAGCTTTTGATTCTATATCGCATATACAGCAGGTCTGTATTGTTATACTAATAACCATGAATAAATGTTTCAGTTGTTCGTGTGCGTAGCAGTAGTGCTTGGGTGCGTAGGCGCAGCTCGGCTAGATCATCTAGTGCCTTCAGGCTATGCCGGCGGCCGTGCAGGATATGATGCCACGCCCTACCACTACGAAAATGTTAACAACGGCGATGGGAACTATCGCTTCAGGTAATGTCAAGTTTGAATTTATTGGTAAAGATTTGTACTTATGTTTATTTTTGACCGATAATGCAAAAAGTAATCAACAATTTGCACGAATGCGTGAAATCGATTCGAGATTTTTGAATAGGAAATACAAATAAAGCATTTCGGTTTTATTTTTGGGGCGAACGCAATTAGTATCAGCCATGGATATGAACAAAGTCTAAAAACTAAGTAAAGCATTTACTTAGTTTTTAGACTGTGTATGTGTGAAACTATTTTTTTTTTTGATCGTTTGATTTTTTTAAATATAATGTCTACTAAGTGCGTTCATGCTAAGCCCACGGGTCAATTGTAGTTTTGATTTGATTTCAAATGTTTACTATATACATATATTATACACATTTAACACGTGCTATTTTAAGTCAACCATTTATGAGTACTACTTATACAATCATAAAGATTTAAGAGACTTTATGCCTATGCTGTATATGTTTGAACTATGATCGATGAGAATTGGACTACATTTAACTTAGAGTGCAGTCTTAAATAATTGATTGCTGACAGCAACACAGTTACCTATTAATTGAAAAACTTTCTGACATACTTTTTAGGATTCCATACCCGAGGAACCGTAAAACCGTAGACAGTTGAAATTTTATCGTATCGTATTTCTATGGCCGCTATAACAACAAATAATAAATATAAAATAAAGTTAAACATTCAATGGGTCCCGTAAAAGAATCGTGTATTTTTAAACTGAAGTATTTTTTTTAAAATATGTAGGTAGTTAATTAAATATTATACGGTGGGACTGAACCATTCGTGTGCGAGTCCGAGTCGCATTTGGCCGGTTTTTTATTCAAACATTATTATGTTTTGAATTGCATTACATATAACGTATAGTTACGAATTCTTTTCAATCAATCTGGCTAGCCTTTTCCCAACTATTTTGGGGTCGGCTTCCTTCTAGTCTAAACGGATGTAGCTGAAAACCAGTAATTTACATGGAGCGACTGCCTATCTGACCTCCTCCCAGTAACTGGGTAACACGATACGGATTATAGTTACGAATTCCTTTACACAATGATAATTGAAAGAGTTGCGGGCTCTGTCTGTTGTATTCTATACTTGACAAACCCACTTCTCCTGCTAACCTGACTTCGCAGGTTCAATACCTATGCTCTGCCCATAGTAAAAATCTTCGTTCCACGAACAATCGTCATCTACGATGTCCTTCTCACCGCTCTGGTTTTATACACTCTTCTTTCTTTGTCCAGGCAGTATTCCTTTGGAATGCGCTCCCTCTGAACATCAGGATGGCAACCAGTCGGTTATCTTTCAAAGTGAAGGCTCGTGAACACTGATTTGCTGGATTTGTTGTCTCCTCTATCTATCGTTATTTCTCCTGACAGGAGAGTTTCTGATTCAGGCGAGGCGGAAATTCATAATCCTCCAACAGTCTTAATATACATGTCAATATGTTTATAAGGATCCAGAACAAGACTTACTGTCTTTTTTATCACAAAAAAATCCCATCGACTTTGCAATGGAAAAAGACAGCAAGTCGTTTCTAACTAAACAAAAATATACTAAAACACCTTGTTCGCGCTCGATTTTGACTTAACCGCCATAGAATAAAATAAATCGTACCCCAATAGCGTTCATATGGCATAGGTTTTATCACTGTTGGGGGATTGGACCAAAATGACTCAAGGTCCTTTAGTCTGTTTATAGATATGGATGTATGTATGATGTATCTATGTATATATTCTTTTTCAAGTTAGCTATCCCTTATGTTGCACCTGCCATGTTTTGTCTCTGCATCACCCTAAGGTTGACTGGTAGACAATGCCTCAGGCATTAAATCCGCATTTGTACAGTACTTTATTTACTTGTGCATAAAGTTTTGTTAAATAAGAAAATAATAAGTAATGCGTCGATACTAGCTACACCCTGACTGCGATGCTCCCGATGATGGCAGATATAGATTCTTAGGTATCGTGGGAAACTCTTAACTTATACGAACTCATTAGTATTCTAGTGCAACGCATGCGACTGATGTTTTTGCGAGAACCGGCTATATTAGCAAATTATAGCATACAGCATCGAAACATCATATATTTATTTATCAGTTTATGTAAACACATATAAACAGACAGGAAGAAAATAATGTGAAAATACGTACAAAGGTGATTCTTATGTCTAAGGAAATCTCTGCCAGCATACCTGCGATAAGAGAAGAGCAATCTAATATACATTGTAAGAGCGAATCAATTTTCACGCCGCCTAAGACGTAGGCCAAATATTTTTTGATATTCGTATAGCTCACCTGAAGAGGTGCCATAAATAATATGACTTAAAAATCTAAAGCAAAATGCGAAATTTCGCGGGTTAAAGCTAGTATGATACAAAATAATAAATACACACGCAAGCATGACAAAGTGGATGAATAGCGTTCTTTCACTCTTCTTATAAATAACCCAAGCCAATATAATATGTATATACGCATATAACAAGTTTCATATGGCTTTCGGTGCTACGGGTACTCTTTTGTTTAAAAGACATTTCGTGTACAAGATAAATATAATAAAATTTAAATTATTACGTAGTTGTGTCGTTGTAACTCAATGATATTATCAGTAAAATATCATTGTTGTAACGGTGGTAAGCATAATGAACATTTAACACTTAAATTAATCGACCTTAGATGTAATTAACGGAAACAATACACCACGAACGATTCCAGATGAACTTGCAAATAACCATACTCAACTTACAATCACTCTCATTTCAGCTACGACACTCCTGAAGGCACATCAGCTCACGAGAGCGGTTCCCCTCGGGCCCAGGGCCCCGAAGGCCCCGCAGTGACAGCTGAAGGGGGCTTCTCGTTCCGTACCCCCGACGGCCAGCAGGTCTCGCTCACCTACACCGCCGACGAGAACGGCTTCCACCCCACCGGCTCGCACATCCCCACGCCGCCACCCATCCCAGAAGCCATCCTCCGCTCCATTGAGTTCAACAGGCAACATCCTTCATCGTGAGTTTCTGTCATAATAAGGATTGGCACCGCAACTGGATGTAGATCTTTTTCAATTAATCATTATCCTTTACGTCAGCTTGCCATCTTTTAGAAACTTGGTTCGATTTCCAGATTTGGCAAAGCGTTATTCAGTTCTTCCTTCAGGAATTTAGCAGTAGAAACCAGGACTCAGGATTCGAGCCCAGTTACTGGCAATAAGCCGTTTTACATGGAACTAAACATAGCTGGCGAAATGTGGGTGGATATAGTCTATAGTCCACCCACATTCTGCTGCGTAGTTAACCTTTTAGAGAATACCAATGTTCCATGCAGCGCAGTTAGCAAGTATAACATTGAGTGTTGCTAGCTATATGTACTACATACTTAAGTAAAATTTAACCTCAGCCTCAATTTCCATATTTCGGAGTCCAACAGGGATTTACTGTCTCCGTCAAACTGGTTATACAATGGTTTCTCAACCCAAGAAAATACAAGAGCGACTGTTGCTAGCACCACTGAAAGATCACGTTGTGGAATAAACACGTACTTTACTAACAAATTGCCATCTTTATTTACAGTGACGGCGGCTCCTACAACGGCGGCGGCACAGGTGGACGCAACTACTACTGAGATTTGTGAAAAATGTTACCCGTACCGTAAGAATAATGACGTATTCTTATCCCGTACCTCAAACCGTGGACTGTGATATCGAAATAACGTACAATTATAACAATGTTGCTATTTATTAAATGGTGTATTTTATGTAATGTTAATTTAATATGCCAGATGTATTTTTAATAAAGAAAGTGATGCTCTAATATTTTACTGTATTTATTTTGTTGTTCGCAAATACTGCTTATTATTGTCGAAACATTTCACGTTCATGTCACGATTTTCCGGCAGAGGATATAAACATATTTACCTCACATGAATGTTGTCTTTATGCGAAAATAATGCAGTCTGTCTGATATTCATTTAATATTATAAGCACACAAATGTAAAGCATTTTCTACCAGTCAACTTTTGGGTGATGCAGAGACAAACAATTATGAAAATTGTGGAATAAATATTTATTTAAATATAAGGATATATATACCTATTGGAAACAATGAATATAATATATATACCTAATTATTTAAATAAATATAAACGGTCATAAATAATAACAATATCTAATCGTTGGTTCAATCCGATTGAATTATAGAAACGATAAATAAATGGGGCTTTGAATTCATTTATCTTTTACCGTCCTCATTTGCCAAACTGGTCACAAAAAATCCTTACTTCGATGAGTTTAGGAAGATGGGCCCTCAAACATGACATGTCGCACTTCCTCTAAAAACTGTCGTAAGTACAGTCACAGTAAACTGCTTTTTCTGGGTTATGACAGTTCTTTTTTGAGAAAACGCGATGTGCTCTCATAAAGACATATTATGGCACCAAAACATGGAAAAAGTATTCGATTTGTTGCTGTTAATACATTATTGTGAGCCGTCCAACATACAGGCATAAACAAAATGAATTATTCAATGAAATCGGACGAATTTCATAGTGATATTATACGGTATTGTTGCCGTTGTATATCTTAATAAAACGAAGTGATGAAGACAATTTTCATGAAGAGAATTAAAATAATTATATTTCTAGGGATGTTTACGCTTGGCAAAGGATAATGAGGAATCATAACATAACATCACGGAGGAGTTTCCCTGAAGGGTTAGGCAGAGGTGTACCCACAGTATACCCACATTTTGCCGGTTATGTTTAAGTCCCATGTAATAGGGGGGGAGCCTATTGCCACCATCGGGCACAAATTCTAGACTCCGGGCTGCTACTGAGAAATTCCTGATGGAAAAACCCAGTAACCCTTTGCCCGACCTGGGAATCGAACCCAGGAAGTCATGCGCGCTTGCGACCACTAGACCAACGAGGCCAATGAGGAAGCATAATTAAAATGAATAAAAACGGCCTATAACTGCTATTTTATTTACCAATTACCTATAAATAAATTAAGAAAATTAGCCAAAATTCATACACTCATCTCATAGAATTCCAGAGCTACTGCAGAGGCCGTTTCTAATTCAGAGAAGGCACTAATTACCACGCTTGCTTAAATTTTTTAATGTTACTCAGTAGAAACAAAAACCGACCGAAAGTGCAGTGTGCTGTGCCAAGGTTTTGATGAGGCTGTGGGTGATGCACAGGAATGCGCGTTCGCTGCATGCTGGTGGTCAGGTTACCCGTTGAAGCCGTAGGTGCTGGCTGGCTTTGTGACTCGCCTCACGAAAGCTTGCGGGAGTTATATTGATGACGTCACGCTGAAGTAGTTGCACGAAGGCTGCGCTGACGTTCATATTCGGGGTCACCAATTTAGAGGTATGAGGAAAAGGGTGTAAAGTTCACTCATACTCTATAGAAAAGGGAGGATCCTCCGACCAGACGGGTGTTGTGTCTGGCGGGCAATTGCCCAAGGATTTATGTCGGATAGTCTTATGTATGTTAATCGCGCGGTAAACTCTAATAGCGCGATGTAGGATTTTGTGCCGTCAGGTCTTTGATACGTAGTTCGCATGTGGCGTTGTAGATGCCGCCACACTTTAGATTTAATACGGAGATAGAGATGAAAACCTTATAACCATAATAAAAGTGTGAAAACGGGAAAAAGAGTCTGAGTCCGCACCCAAAATATATCTTATGAATATGGAAATCATTCAACATTTTCCATCTTTCTGATGACTATGTTGGTGGCTCACAGATGTTTCTAGATAGAAATAGAAACGACTACAGTAGACGCAACTATATGACTAATATTTTGTACAGGGGTGGCAGGTCGGATGGCGGAAGATATTATATCGGATTGAGGTAATTTCGTAAAATAATACAGTCATTAAAATCTTAAAACCTCGCTCTTCTGGATTTCCGGCTATCGTGAACTCCGGTTTCTTGGAGTTTGTCTATCTTTTTACGTGTTACGTTCTACGGAAACTACTGAAAACAGTAAATACCTATATTCAAAAAACATATTAAAATCATTTACGTAGGAGGAAATACGTAGTTATGGCGTTCTTTGTTTTCGGAGGTCTATATTTTGCTTTGCTAAGCTGTAAGTACGTTTAAAGGCTACGCTGAGTTAGGCTGTTAGCGCAAGGCAACGTCATCGGTGGAAGATATCACACTCCCATCAACCTGCTTGCACGTACTTGTAACAATGATCGCATCGGCACAGCAGGAGGTAGCTTCATTGAAATGCCAAATACCAGTGTCAAATATTCTTAACACTGCATACGCCCTGGCTGATATCGTGCAAGGTTTTTCGAGGGTAACATCAATATAAAAACACTGTAATTCTATGCAGATATCATTCAGTCAAAAGCATTCTACTGAATAGCATCTCTAAATAAAAACAAAAAAATTATCAATCGTAATGGCTGGCCTAAAGGTACGTAAATCAAGTTATTTTGATTTGCAATCCCAGTTGCAATATCAAAGTTTTTTCGTGGTCAATGTGCTTTCATTCACAATAAGTAAATGCTTCAGTGAAGCAACTACTTTACATACCTACCAGTTATTGGACCATGCTTCAGGGATGGAGCATAGCATCCTTAATATAGAGTTTTTGGAGTTTGCACGCGTATCAACATGAACCGCAAAAAAAAAACTATCCTTTAATAAAAACACACTATAATCATTAAAGCCTGTCTTTCTACAGTTTTTCTTTCATTCTCAGATATTTTCAACTCTCGCTCTACTATCAGCGGTGTCAGCAGGACATTTGGGCCACTTCCAACCTTCCACCGGGTACAGTGCGTTCGGCACAAACGCATATAGCTCTGCGAGGGCTTCCGCTTCAGCGTCAGCCTATACCAGCAGCTACGGCGCACATATACCAATATTAAGCTATGAAAACGTGAACAATGGTGATGGAAATTATAGATACAGGTGAGGAAAAAGCAATAGTAAATGAAAGCCATAGTAGTTTGGAAACAGTAGATACAGATGAAATATAGGTACTCAAACTGTCATACCTGTCTACAACTTTCACAACCACAAAGTTATCGACATTATGTGACCAATCGTTCCTGAGCAATTAATTATTCTTATATTATTAATCCATAGCTACGAAACTGGCAACGGCATATCAGCGCATGAGAGCGGGGCCCCGCGCGCCGCCGGCCCTGAAGGGTCCGCAGTGACTGCCGAGGGAGGGTTCTCGTACCGCGCCCCCGACGGTCAGCAGGTCTCGCTCACTTACACCGCCGATGAGAACGGCTTCCACCCCACCGGCTCCCACATCCCCACGCCGCCACCCATCCCAGAAGCCATCCTCCGCTCCATCCAGCTAAACAGACAACATCCGTCATCGTAAGTTGCATTTTTTTGTTTTTTTTTGTGTTCGTGTGTTGTTTAATATATGTATTTCTTGCATTCCACATTGCGAACTTAGGTGGTAGGGTTACACAAACATCGCCAGTCATCATCACCAGCAATGCTTTTTACAGGGTTTGGTCGAAAGTACCGTCGCCCTTTATTTACTAGAAAATAAGAAATGATCGCTTTGGCGAGTTTTCTTCCAAAAATGTTCTATGACAAACTTCACTAAAAAATATTCAGGTCAAAGTTTATGACTTCAGTAACCCTTTTTTTTCCGCCCACTATTACAACTGGTTCATTTTTGTGAAATTTTCTCAAATGACCTTATAATCCAGCATTCATACACATCTGTTGCAATGACGTTGGTGTAGTGGTGTTGTTACCGCCCGAGGCTCTGCTTACCCCGTAAGGCATGTATGATGGGCGCGTTGAACAGTCCAATTACAACAACGGGCTCATACCATACCTTATCAGTCTTGCCATAAATTGGTTTCACTATTTTCAGCCTTTCACTCTCAGATATTGTGATGCTAGATTTATAAACTCAACTCAACTCAACTCAAAGCATTCATTTCAAATAAACCAATTACTAGCACTTTTGAATTGTCTTCCTTTGAACCTCCAGGGACACTCTTTTAAATCAAAATATGTTACAAAATATTTGTTACATCATTCATGTTGAAATTATACAACGATGTAGAAAGACATTAAAAGCGTCCGTAATAAATATATAGAAACAATTAAATAATTAGTATAAGCTGTGTAGCTAAGAGATGACCAGACCCTGCCGACGGCGCCCGTTCACGAACATGACAAAATCAGGGGAGGGGCTCGTGGCTAAATAATAACAGCCGCACGGGTTGATAGAAGGTTAAGCTACTCTCGCCGCACATATCGAGACCTCTCTGTGCCTCGGAAAGCACGTTAAGCCGTAGGTCCCATAGATCTTTGATAGTTGTTACGGGGAGTCAAAAGCCCAAAAGTCTGACAACCAGTCTTACCAAGGGGTGTCCTGTTGCCCAGTTGTGAAGGCCAGTTTTTTGTGTGCTCAATAAACTTTCATTCACAATATTCAGATAGGCAGTCGCTCCATGTAAAATACTGGTTTTTAGCTGCATCCGGTTAGACTGGAAGCCGACCCCAACATAGTTGGGAAAAGGCTTAGCAGATTCATTGAAATGTATAAAGTCAGAGAAATTGATTGTTAAGCAAATTGACTTCCTAAATTGTCCGCATATTTTACAATAAATGTTTAGTGTAGGGTGTCAATTTGCTTAACAAGTTATTACCCTCTGTTTTTTATATTCATAAAGCTCCACCACTTAGGACCTGATTGCTACGATGGACACTCGCACTTGTAAAATCTTGAGGAACTGCCACCCTAATGGTTTCAGTTACACATTGTAGGTTTCTTATAATACCAGGCTTCCAAAAACATACTTGTACTAATATGCATTTTCTCATATATTTTTTTCAATATTTTCAGCGGTGATGGTTCTTACAACGGCCACTTCAACAATGGATACAACTACTAATACATCGGGTGACACATCGACGACTGACGGCAGCTATTGATTACGAAAGGAACTGAACTATTGCTTGAATTATTATAATTTTTATGAGCATCACTTTTTGTTAAATATTTTTATTTGTTTGTATACGTTGTAAATAAAAATAATTAAGTATGAACAATATGAACAAAAGTTTTCTTTTCCATTTTGAGACTATTTGTTCTTTTCAAGTTTTTTTAACAAATCATATAAATGTCGGAAATACGTCACTGATTTGACTAATCGGGGCGCCAGCGCTGCCCAGCGGCGCTCGACAGAGTCTCGCGTTCGAGAGAGAAAGCTCGAGAAATAAGCCTGTGGCAGTCAAACAATGTGCAAAAACGAATAAGGTAGTAAATAGGTATGTTTAAATTAACCAACGATGCACTTTTTTCTGTAATGTAATTTTTTTACTTGGAATATAGTTGTAGTGAATTATTCCTTATCTGTGTTTTTTCAGTAAAATTTAATGTATTATTATTAAACTCTCTTAATTTGGTTCTCTTTCACCAGCTCTGGATAGGCAGTAACTATCTGACAGATAATGAAATAAAAACGAATCTGGAGGTGATAAAAATGCCCAAAAATATAATTTGGTCATATTGTATGGGAAATATTACGATTAAAAAAAAATGGAATGTATTTTTACAAATGTAAAAAAAATACCATTGGTCGCATCACGATTTATGTATTTCGTGAAACTGCAGCAGTTCCTAAAACTAACTCCCGTTATTTGGACCTCTGTGGTATGACTGACATAACATGATGCTTGAGCGGGATTCATCATCTGCTTACCCTTTTCCAAATTACATGTAGGGGTCTGCTTGGAGCGACTGCCTAAAACGAAAGAGATATTATGTTATAAATAATCATTTATTTAGGTACATAAAGGTTTTGCAGTTCAGCAGGGACTCAAAAAGTACGCATTATTAATTACATGGTGCAGGTAAACTGAATTGTTGGGTGAATCGCTGCTCTCCTAGCTAGATCACTGAGTAACCTGTATTTACGAGAGACAGTTCCGACTCCCAATTTGAGTATTAGAATAATAATGTTTTTATACTTTTGGCACTTACAATATAAAACAAAACACAACATTAAAATTAAATAAAACAAATGAGAATTACCCCATTCTCATTTGTTTTATTTAATTTAAAATTGTGTTGAGATTAAGGCACCTGTCCCAAGCCGACGAGAAAGCGACTAGCTATCGACTATTTTCTCGCTTAAGAAACATACAATAGTTAAAGGTGTAGAAGGTATGAGGAACAAGGTGTAAACTTCACTCATCGTTCAAAGAAAAGGGAGAAACCTCCGACCAGACAGGTTGTGTCTGGTGGGCAACTGGCCGAGGTTCCGTATCAGTAAAAGAGATATTAATATTTGATGGTTGACTGTTTACGCTACCGCGACCGGCGAGAACTCCCTCTGCACTAGTTTGTCGCAGCGAAGAGCTATGAAATAAAACACCCGCTTAGCGAAGCTCGCTTGGCGGGCAGAATGCTAGCTATGAGACTATCGCTTGGTACATACGCATATCAACGAGTACAGCTAGCTGTTAAATTACTCATTTTACATCTGCCCAAACACTTTGCCTTACACATAAATATATCATTACGCTTCTAATCCCCGAAGGGTTAGGCACAGGTGCACCTATTTTATCTACGCTCAGGTTTCGTCAGTTGTGTTTCAGTCCCATGTAATAGGGAGAGCCTATTGCCACTAACCGGGCATAAATCCAGACTCCGGACGGCTACGAGAAAGCCCTAGCGGAAAAACCCAATAACAGTTTCCCGACCTGGGAATCAAACCCCGACCTAATGCTCAGCAGTAGCGCTTGTGACCACTAGATCAACGAGGTAGGCGAGGTCTATATAAACTTGTCTAGGTATATAAAATTCAAATTCATTTAAGAGATTTTCGAATAACGGAGTTGGTATTTCTATATATTTCAAAGAAATACATAGAATTATTTATTTATTTTAACTATACATTCTTCTGTACGGCCAAGGTGTATTTTGTCAGTCTGAATTATGTTGTCGGTAAATACTGAAGTTGATTCAATAAAATTGTAGTGAAATATAGAATTTCATTGTTATCTGTTGCATTTGGGTACATTCCAAAAAGTTTGAATGGATGCCCAATCTTATTTTTATTTGGAGTACGGAGATAGAAATGAAATAAAATCTTTCACTTTAGCCACGAGTTCCTCAAAATAATTATCGTTTATGAACATGTTTTAAAACACTAAACTCATTCAACATTTTCCATGAGAAAGTCGTTTTTGAATAGAAAAGAGCATGTATGGTCTTTTCTAGGGCATGCCATACATGCTGATTTCTAGAGGGCGGATGCCAGAGGACCAGCAGTGGAATGATATAAGATGGGATACAGGTTATTTGGTAAAATACTATAGTTATTGAAATCTAAAAAAAATACGGTAGGTATAACAAAATTTATAATATGGGTACATCTCTGTGTCCGGCCACAGTATACAGGGTTATAGGTTATATGTCGGCAATCCACTAAGAGGGTGCATGGTTTCATCTGAAACTAATTATTCAGTGTTAAGATATTTATTATTGCATTTCATAGTCAATATTCTAGTTCACTAATTAGCCATATTTCATATTTTCATACAGTAATATTGCCAACAACGCCAAATTGTTGACATTTACATAGGAATCATAAGGAGTCAAGTGGTTGTAAATGACCTACATTCCCTTCAACGGATTGCCAACATATAACCAATAACCCTGTTTATACGGATATTTGTTTGAAATAAAGTAAAGCTAGTAAACAGAAAAGGTGAAATCAGTTCTGAAAATAGTACCTACCTAGAAACTTAGAAAAAACGTATTCAAATCATTTACCCATAGTGAAAATAGGTAACAAAGTGGCATCTTCCGTTTATGAGGCCTATATTTTGAATTGTTCAGCTGACGGTTAGCAAATGGGTGTAACTGACTTAGACCGCTTTTGCAAAGCAACGCCACCAACGTGAAAGATAAAGATTAAGATCACACCTCTCATCAACTTGCTTGCACGTATTTGTAACAATGATCGCCTCGGCACAGCAGGAGGTAGCTTCATTGAAATGCCAAAAATACTAGTGTCAAATATTAGTCACACTGAATTTGCCCTGACTGATATCGTGCAAGGTTTTTCGAGGGTAACATCAATATAAAAACACTGCTAGTCTATGCAGATATCATTCAGTGAATAGGATTCCACTGAACAGCAACGCTCAAAATAAAAACAATTGAAATGGCTGGCCTAAAGGTAAGTGCAAAACATAAATCAAGTTGTTTTGTTTCGCAATCCAATTGCAATATCAAAGTTTTTTGTGAGCTCAATAAACTTTCATTCACAATATTCAGATAGGCAGTCGCTCTATGTAAAAATACTGGTACTCAGCTGCATCCGGTTAGACTGGAAGCGGACCCCAACATAGTTGGGAAAAGGCTAGGACCTAGCTGATGATGATGATGATGCTTTCACTTACAATACGTAGATATTTTAGTAATAAAAAAAAATGACTTTGAGTAGTTGAGACAGGTTATTCCCTGAGTACCCCGATCCCCGAGGCTCCCGTCCCAGAGGACCCAGATTTATATCTCCCAAATGAAAGTAATTGAAAACAACGTGTATTTTTGAAGTTCGCAGGAGCATCAGCAGCTGCAATAACAAAAAAAATGATACTTTACAGAAATACACGGCTATTCATTGGGAATAAACTCATTATAGCATGTCTTTCTACCGTTATTCTTGCATTCTCAGATCTTTTCAACTCTCGCCCTACTATCGGCGGTGTCAGCAGGACATTTGGGCCACTTCCAACCCTCTACCGGGTACAGTGCGTTTGGCACAAACGCATACAGCTCTGCGAGGGCTTCGGCATCGGCGTCAGCCTACACCAGCAACTACGGCGCACATATACCGATAAGTTATGAAAACGTGAACAATGGTGATGGAAATTATAGATACAGGTGAGGAGGAATTGACAAAGTGTATGAAGCGTAGCAGTTTGAATTCAAGGAGAAATTAGATTAAATTAATTCAACACCCAAGATAATCGACGACGTGTGTTAAAACTGAGATATTTAGAATTACATAACATAACATCACGCTAGGCAGAAGAGTAATAGTAGGAATACCCACATTTCGCCAGTTATGTTTAAGTCCCATGTTATAGGGGGTGAGGCTATTGCCAACAACCGGGCACAGACCCAGACACCGCCACCGGACTGCAACTGAGAAATTCCTAATGTAAAAACCCAATAACACTTTGCCCGATCTGGCCATCGAATCCAGGACCTCATACTCAGCAGTAGAGCTTAGGACCACTCGACCAACGAGGCAGACATTTAGAATTATTGTCATTTTCTAGCTACGAGACAGGTAACGGCATATCAGCCCACGAGAGCGGCGCCCCGCGCGCCCCCGGTCCTGAGGGGCCCGCGGTGACCGCCGAGGGAGGGTTCTCATACCACGCCCCCGACGGTCAGCAGGTCTCGCTTACCTACACCGCCGACGAGAACGGCTTCCACCCCACAGGCTCGCACATCCCCACGCCACCACCCATCCCAGAAGCCATCCTCCGCTCCATTCAGCTGAACAGGCAACATCCATCATCGTAAGTTTTTCTACAAAATTTTCAACATCGTGTTGTAGGCCTTTAACTTATCACCGGATCATGGTGTATTTGAAGCAATGCTATTTATAACTAAGATCGCTTTTGGCAGAAAGTTCCATCGCCCTTTACCCTTTACCAGTAAATAATTTAAGATAAAAAATATCACATTGATAGATTTTCTTAATTTATGATTTATTATTATAATTTCCTTTATTTCATTAAATACATATATTTTACATTTTTAAATATTAGAATATAACAATTATTATTATTATTATTAATTCAGCGTAAAGTTGGTGACTTCAATTACTATTTTTGTATTCCACCCACTACAGCAACTTCATTGTTCACTTCATTTGTTATTTTTTTTAAATGACATTTAAACCCTGCATTCTTCATTTAGATTTATTAGATAAATCTAACTCCTAACTAACTTGTGGTTTCAGTTTCACGTTGTAGTTTTCCTTATTATAGTGCCCACGCTTCCAAAAATATACTTGTAGGTACTACAACACGTTCTCATTTATTTTGTTAATATTTTTCAGCGGTGATGGTTCTTACAACGGCCACTTCAACAATGGATACAACTACTAAGTGACAATTGATGACTAAGTGACATCGACTAACACATCAACGATTGACCGCGGCTGTCTAAGGAAGGAAATGTGAACTATTGATTGCATTATTATTTTCATGAGCATCACTTTTTGTTAAATATTTTTATTTGTTTGTATACGTAGAAAATAAAGATTGAGGTATGAACAAAAGTTTTCTTTTTCATTAAGTGACTATTGATGTTTACAAATATTTTTTAACAAAACTATTATACCTGTCACGCCTGTATTTCCCAAAGGAGTAAGCAGACATGTAGAGCATCAAAACCGCCTTAAAACGTCCGTAAATATAACCGTTCTTCATTTCCTTAAAATCATCATGTTTATCGGAGTATTTCGAGAAACAGCTGGTAATATTTTGGCTCCATGCGATAACAGCAGTTATTTTCAAGTAATTACTGAAGAAAGCAGCCGCTTAAAGTAGCTTTATTTTTTTCGATATGATACCCACGACCATTTTTGTTTTCAACACAAATCAAGTTCAAATCTCTTCTTAATCAAAAGCGAACGTCGGGCGAATGCGATCGCGTATTCGCTCGATGTCAAAATGTGTTCCTAATAATCGCCAATGGATGGTCGCATATACAGTTATTCGGTTCAACTTTTCAATGGCACTTGAATTCCCCGCTAGAGCGCTAGAATAAGAAGTGTCTCTAGAAATGTCAAATGTCACTCAAAAATCACTGTTTTCGCATTGAGATATTATTGTACTAATAATACCTCAATGTGTTTTCGGGATTTTCTATTGGGAATTTTTACTTATTATTCATAATTTTTGTAAACATTTCAGCAACAACTCAGACACAAACAACTCAGGATATTTGGTAGTACTTGGAGGAAGAATAATATTTGTATGTTTCATGCTTGACATTTATTTGGAGCCTTCCTTTAAGCAAACAATGTCTGTATTAGACAGTTCCGCTTTTTCACATCATTGTCGTACACTTATACTAACTAGAGTAAATATAGTGACCTTAAGCGTTTATGCAATTTAAGTATATTTTTCTGTATTTAGCATAAATTTACTAATCTTAAGAAAAATAAAATACCTACAGTAAAGTTGCAATTTAAATTATTAACAGTAAAAAAAAAAAATACGTGTCGACTTGAGAACCTCCTCCTTTTTGTTTCGTCGGTTAAAAATAAAACTTATTCCCAGTTTGCGCATGTGATGTCGTATAAAGTGTGGTGTGGTAAAATGTAATAAAATAAACATTATAATATAAAGTAATGGGTACTTAAACATATCAAATAAAAATACTGCCAGGACCTTACTCGTCAGTGGCGCCAACTGGTGAGCACAAAAACGATAGCCCCCATTCACGGCAGAAACGCGCACATAAACACTAAAATTATGTTGGTAATTTTTTTCGTGCCAATACATGGCGCCAATTTAAATAAGGACATCAGTTCGACTACGGTAATTTTCATCGCTAGTACGTTCGTGGGAACTTGCGTTGTTGCATTGTTGCCGTCATAACGAGAGATTCATTCATTTATCTGCCTAGCCTTTACTTAGCTTAGCTTCCAGTCTTACCGGATGCAGCTGAATACTAGTTTTATACACTATACTTAGCCCTAAGATGATACCTTTAGCCGAAATATACGATGAGTATCTATGAACTGAGATGTCCATAATTGTGGCGCTGTGTCCTCTTTGTTGGCAACGTAAAAACGTACAACTGAAAAACAGCATAAAAAGGAATTTAACTACATATTGTTATGTGCTGAAGTCATAACAATTTTATTTATGAACACAAAGTAAAGTTAAGTTATAAGTAAGTACTAAAGCTTCCCAAAAAGACTGAAGGCTGAATCAATTTTGTGCAGCTGTTAATTTGATTACGAAAAATACGAGACTTAGTTAATGTAGGGCCTACAGCAGGGATCACCAATTAGTTGTCCGGGGTCCGTTTAAAAAAATAAAATTATGGCAGTCTTCAGTTATGAAATAAATCGAAAAGAAATATTTTTATTAAGTAGTAAAAAAAGTTAAGTAATAAACCGCATAGCAAAGTAAGTAATAATTGATTTTTTTCTTTGAACTGTCTGTCTGAAGTTATACAAATATGGTTAATTAATAACATTTAATGAAATTCATTCCAATCCGATTGTCAATAATAGTGATTTTGAAAATATTTTCTCACTTTTGTTTCGAAAACCGTAATAGCGGTAGATGTTTTTAATTCCAATTTTATATTTTTTTTAAATCCTATACCTCTAAACGGGGAGACAATCGAAAAAAAATCGTTTATTCATTCTTAAAACTTTATTTTAAAGCCCTTAAAAACAAGTAACAGTTAATACTGGAATAAATAGAGATGCTCATAAAACAATTAGTTTCTGTAAGAGCTGGTTCGTTCCGTAGTCAGCCGCAGTCAGTCGTCGATGTCATTAGTAGTTGTATCCTTGGTTGTAGCGACCGTGGTGGTACGAACCCTCGCCACTGAAAATATTTAAAAAAGATTAGAAATCTGTACAAATGTGCAAGAAGTTTAGATTAGTCCTTAGAAACTTATACGCAAGTATCTTGAATGAGAAGTAGGTACATTAAAGAGGTAGTCAGTCGAAGAAAGACCTACATTTCGCTAGTTATATTTAAGTCCCAACCTAAATATATCATTGGTATACAGAAGGCTCCATTTGCACTGGTTCATACTCTTAATTGGTTCTCAGTAGAAAAAGGATATTTAAGAAGAAATATTAATGATGGAAATGGAACCTTAACTATCCTTGTGATTAAACTAAGAACTGTATCACAAGTAGTTGCAAAATTTCAGGTAAAACTCACGATGAAGGATGTTGCCTGTTGAACTCAATGGAGCGGAGGATGGCTTCTGGGATGGGTGGCGGCGTGGGGATGTGCGAGCCGGTGGGGTGGAAGCCGTTCTCGTCGGCGGTGTAGGTGAGCGAGACCTGCTGGCCGTCGGGGGCGCGGTACGAGAACCCTCCCTCGGCGGTCACTGCGAGACCCTCAGGGCCTGGGGCACGTGGGGCCCCGCTCTCGTGCGCTGATATGCCGTTGCCAGTTTCATAGCTATGGATTACAGAGGATGAGATATACATGAAATGTGACAGTACACTTTAGTTCTTCTTTTATGTACTATACTGTACTGTACTTTATATTTGCTTCTGTGTAAATGATGACTATTTCGTTTAGAGGAATAATATGTGTGTTTTTACCTACCTAAAAGTAAGTAGATGTTTTTTTATACTACATAACATTGGTTCATAATACTGTTTTTTTTTCCTTACTTGTATCTGTAGGTCCCATCACCGTTGTTCACATTCTCGTATCGCAGGATAGGGATATGTACTCCTCCGTAGCCGCCGGTGTAAGCCGACGCCGAGCCGAATGCCGCACCACCGCTGTATGCGTTTGCACCGAACGAGTTGTACCCTGTCGAGGGTTGGAAGTGACCCAGGTGACCCGCTGACACCGCGGACAGCAGGGCAAGGGTTGACACGAACTGAGGATTCAACAATAATCATGTTTAAAGAGTGTTGATACAGGCAGTAAGCTTGTTTTTTTAAATCAGAAACCCGTTATTTAGTAAGATCGTAATTATTTTGATCGTTATGTTTGGAAAGCTTGAAATAAAACTTAACGGAACAGTTAAAAACAATTGCCAACGTAAATCATGTAGGTAACTCTTTTTTTTATCAAATTCGAAAACTAATTAATCTACTTACCTTTAATCCAGCCATTTCTTTGATTCAATTATTTTTCGTTGAGATGCTATTCCGTAGGATGCTATTGACTGAATGATATCTGCATAGACTAACAGTGTTTTTATATTGATGTTACCCTTCCAAGAACCTTGCACGATATCAGTCAGGGCGTATTCAGTTTTGTGAAGAGTTTGGCATTCCATTGAGGCCACCCCCCGCCGTTGCGATGATTGTACCAACACCAAATTCAGACAATGATTTTATTTGACGTTTATGTCAGTCTCAAGGATAGCTCGATTACACATGTAATTTAGAACTCTGTGCCGAGCAAACAAGGTCAGAGTTCGATTGGCTAGACAGTTAGGTGCTGCGTATCTGACCTGTAATAAATGTTAGGAGGGACGCTAGACTATTTTTTGAGTTGGTATAAATAGAGACATCTTGATTAAGAACATCGGAGTCTGTTTTGAATACGGTGATAGAAGACTTCGATATCAAATTATTGGCTTTGTTCAATAAATAATGAAGGCAAAGTTATTATCTTTAAAATTATACAGTACCTGGTCGACCGAGCTCTGCTCTGGTGAAAATAAAGAAAACGAATTTTCCCGGATATGAGACCTAGCTAGATTGATTTTTTGCCCCCATGAACCCCTAAATACAACTTTTATCCAAATCGTTAGAGCCGTTTTCGAGAACCTGATTACAAATACGCTATTGCAAAAAAACTATTACTATAATTACTATTACTATGTATACAAATATTGCTCATTTAATAGTATAGGATAGGAAATGTAATTTGCTGCCCCAATATCAAGTGAACTTTTTCAACGCACCGAGCTCAGGGTTGACCCATGCAATAAACAAATATTTGCATTATCTACGAAATTTTGTTTATGCTGTTTGGGCTTGAAACGGATCTGTGTCAGAACTGTCAGAAAACAGAAATTACGGTACAGGAGAAATTGAATAAAAAATAGACCCACCTATGCAATCTGAGTGCCCAGTTTATTTTTAACAGACTCATATACCTAGATGTCTGTCGAAGATATCTGCTACTTAGTGCTAAGTATCAACACCTGATACTACTTAATGGCTTTAGCCGGTTTTACTCTCCCTGGGGCAAAAAAAAGCGAGCATCTCATGTCAGCAGCGATCTAACAAGCCGCAGCTTGAATTTGCAAGGCTTTGCTTAATCACAAACATCGAACGACTATGCAGAAAACTAATTTAAGATCCCCCGTCTAAATTGCAACTAAACGTACGTCTAAAGTGTATCTTACAAAATAACAGACTACTGAAGATTAGCTCACAGATACTGTATAATCAGATTACATAATGAGCCGCAATCAACAATGCCTGATGCTCTCGTGGGCGCCATATTCCGCTGGATCGCGCATTTCACAAGATAAAAACATTTTAATGTGTAGTTTACGGGCATGAACGTTCTGGACCATTTAGGAAATGTTAATACTAGCAGTGTGGAATTTGCAAAATATTCATGTATTCGAAGATCTATTCAATTACTTAATTTACACGTACATGGACGGGTGCATCACCGTGAAGTAGTAATTTGTGAACAATTTGAATGAGTAATTAAAACGATGTTAACATTGTGCGTCGGTGTAAATATTTTGAAGGTGCACATTGATGGAATCATAACATACGTCTCGACTGCTAAACACGATACACCCACCAGCTCTAAATCTCAACGACCATAATTATATGTATCCCTTTTTGTAAACCAATTCGTGACCAGATTCCTGTTATGACCAGACAGAAGGTACACTTCTGCCTTTTCTCTTGCCGTGATTCTTAGCCACATTTAAGAAAAATTAAAAACGTAAAAGTCCACGGTAAAGACAGCGTTACACAAAACTTATGTCCGCGCCATCTCCTCGGAACCTGATACTATTGAAATACAATAATGCTTCAGAAGCTCGAAAGTTCTGTAAAAACTTTTGTTTGCTTAGCCCTATTTTAGAGATTTTAACTAAATCCTCTCGGCTACAATTAAATTAACAAACTTTTCTAAACTTCGATAACTTTATAAATACGAACTTTACTTTATAGATCGTTATTTTTAGTGCCAATGTCTTTCCTAAAAGGGTTAATATTACCGCTCTTCACCAGTTTAACTAATTACATGTTTTATAGAAACACAATTTACTAGTGACTTCCTCGTTGGTCTAGTTGCTGAGAGTGATGTCCTAGGTTCGTTCTCCAGGTGTGGTCAAGGGGTATTGGGTTTATAAATAGAAATTCTTAACACTCGGAGTCTGGATATGTACACATGACTTGAGGAAGAAACAGATTTTTTTTTATAAAACTATGTTAAATCCGAATTTGAGTAAACAATTACGAACGAAGGCGAAATGCATTTCACGAGTTTTTTCAGTTTTGAAACCGGCACGTCCTAGAACCAAAAATTCGAAACATGTGTCATCTACCAACCCGCATTTGGCACGCATGCCACCGTGCCACCGTAATCCACCACAGAGAGGAGGCTTCACTATCTATGACGCTTGCTGAATTATACCAATAATTTCGATACACTAGTACTTGCAATTACATCGCAATGCATTTTCCAAATTGCATGCTCATCCCGAAATATCATTAGCCGTAATAGGTAGTAAACCGACAGCATTTATCTGACAATTCGTAATAGTTTGAAAGCTACGAGTATAACATGGCCAGTTTAGGAGTAATAACTATCTATACTTGTCTATACCTACTAATATTATAAAGAGGTAAAAGTTTGTTTGTAAGTTTGTATGTAGGGGTTAATTTTCAGAACTACCAGTAGTTTTTTTTAGATTGCCCAATTCTTGAGGAAGGTTATAAGCTATATAACATTATGCTACAACCGTTAGGAGACGAGCAAAAAGAACAAAAATAAGAAAGAATGCTAAGTGAAAACAAAGTAGATCGCTGCGATGGGTTACGACCCGGGTAGGTCGGGAGCCAAAATGTCACGCGGACGAAGTCGCGGGCAGAAGCTAGTATTTATTATTTTAGCTTCCAACCGTGGCATTTATGATATAGGTAATTGAGGTGAAATATAACTGCACTAAACTTATACATTGGGTTGAAAGCAAGACATTTATAGCTCTGCAGCGAGTGGCCTCTGCATGTTCAACCTAGGTATTTGCTTATGCAAACGAACTTTGATCTAATTACGTATTACGTTCTAATACATTAATAACATGGCACATTTACAGAAACTATTTTGCTGTTATATTGTATTTAGCAGGATTAGTTCATGCGATAAATTCCAGTCTTACCAAGGGGTATTGTGTTACCCAGTAACTGGGTTGTGGAGGTCAGATAGCAGTTGCTCCATGTAAAACACTGGTCTTTAGCTGCATCCGGCCGACCCCAACGTAGTTGGGAAAATGTTCGGCAGATTGATTGATGTTCATGCGGTAAATTGCAATGGTGTGACTTGATCAATAACTTTTTCGACTTCTTGATGGAGATTTCGGGTATTAGAAAAAAAAAAAAATTGTATTGAACCCATCTATTGTGATAAATCATGAATTAAAGACCACTTGCTGGAGTCCTAAGTGCCCGGTCATTTGCCGCAATCAGCGTGGCCATGTATTGGACTCACACAATATAAAAACAAAGTACTATGAATACGAAAAGATCTTCTTCTTTTCGTGTTCATAGTATTTTGTTTTTGATCACAAGATGACAATTATTAATAAGTATACATTTTACAATTTACTACCACTAATACGTACATATACTATATTCCTATAAGTAAGAAGGTACTCTCTGTAACTGACTGTGCTATTCATCATAATGTCTATTGGTTTCATGATATCTATTTGTTGAGTGAAGGGTGAGTTCGTCACAATACTCCATGGGGGTAGGATTTGAACCCTTGACCTTTGACAACTTCCCCAGCTGCTGCGGTACCTCTATTGCGACTTTACATAACGTCGTCTTACTTAATTTACAATTATATAAGTTTAATATCAATTGTTTTTTTTTATGATGGCGAAAACCGTATAAAAATGATGGTTAAAATCCAAAAATAATGCGGTCACTCCAAGATACACGAAAAACGAGCTTTTTTATACTATTTATCATGATCATCATCATTTCAGTCGAAAGTCGTCCCCCAAGTACCGCCACTTTCGGTTTTGTGCTTCTCGCATCCAGTACTATTTATAGATGTAAGAAATCAGCAAAATAATGAAGAAAGAAGAAAAAAAACATATGAGTGAAAAGGGGAAAACTTAAAAAAACTAAAAAATATTCACATAAACATACGTTTATTCATACACCATGCCTATTTACATTGAAAGACTACAATTATTTACTAAATAAATAAACAGTGCGAGTTTCGTCGTGGTATCACAGTCCTCCCCAGTTCAAGCGGTCATTATTGTCGGATCGATGTCTCATTAGCTAAAATTGCTTTGAAATCGCAAGCGAACGCACTATATGATTGCGGTCAGTTGTCCTACCCTTCTAAAGGCGACCTTTAACATTCCTTATGCTTGTTTTTACCTGTTCCTTTGAGTATGTTGTCCCTTCCTTTGAGCAACCGTGTGTTATACTGGTAAACCTTCATTTGTTTGCCATCATTCGTTGAATAACCACAGCATTGCAGAATTCTCATCACACACAATCCAGCCTATTCCCAGCTAGCAACTTGAAATTGGCTTCTAATACAACGAAACGCAGTAAATACTCAGTATCGAAGCCAACCGCACACAGCCCAATACAGATCCATTTCAGTCCATCTATTCCAATTTGGTGCCATTCTGCTTGTACGATTCCCCAGCACTGTTACTCTAAACTACTGTTTACGGTAAGTCCCTGTGTGTTTGCTTGCGAGTTCTAAGCGATTAACTAAGTGAGTATTGAGTGAGATCAGTAGTGGTAGCCGTTTCCATTGCCGCCGCTGCCTGAACCGGATCCACCGGAGCCGGAACCGCCGCCGCCGCCATTGTAGGAGCCCTCGCTGAAATTGAAGAAAAATACAATTAGACTGTGCGGTTCTGTAATCCACATTTCTATCCGCACCTAAGTAGCGGTATGGAAATATTTTGCCTCTCGAGAGTATCGATTTAAACGGAAAACTTTCATAAACTTTGTGAAGCAACAATGACATAAAAAGAAGATATTAGTATGATCTTGAAATCTTTCTCCCTGATCTTTTGAATGATGCTTTTTAAGAAAGATATTATACTTAAATTCCTTCCATACATATTTAAAATGATCACTAAAATCACTTCTACTAGCAAGTAAACACCTATTTGTAAGCGACTGTACTTTGGTATAATAAGGTAAGCAATTTTTTTTTGTCAATGTCCGTACACTCTCGTACCATTTTATTCCACTTTTGAGACGCAACTTTCGAGTCCAGTGAAGTCTTATAGCCCTTGACGAAGTTTAAAAAGTCCGAAGCTCATCTCTTTGTCTGTTACAGTCACAGTCTTTAAGAATATATTATTAAGAAATCCTTGTTAAATAGCCTGCTCTTATTAAGAGGCATCTTCATTAATGACTTAGAAATTGTGTTTTTTTTCTTAATGTTCATAGTTGAGAAATACGTATTTAATAAATAATTTTGTTGTTCAAAAGAAATGTTAGTTAATGATTACAAAAGGCATAGTTTCGGTATTATACTTAGAAATAGTTATATTACTCTTAGCACAAAGCTCACACGTGGACGCCATCACTATACAAGCCATTGAACGAACAAAACAAGATTAACTTGCTACTTACGATCCAGGGTTACGCTTGTTGAACTCAATGGAGCGGAGGATTTCTTCGGGGATGGGAGGGGGGGTGGGAAGGTGGGGGCCCACGGGATGGAAGCCGTTCTCGTCGGCGGTGTAGGTGAGAGAGATCTGCTGGCCGTCGGGGGTCTTGAATGAGAAGCCTCCTTCGGCTGTCACTGCAAGACCTTCGGGACCCTGCGCACTAGGGGATCCGCTCTCATGCGCTGATATGCCGTTGCCGGTTTCGTAACTGAAAAGAGTAGGTAAAAGAGTTAGGTTTACGTTGGTTGTAACTATGATTATTTCTGGTAGAATTTGTCTTTGGCTTTAATAATATTTTGAATGCCAGAGTGGTACTCAGAACAGTGCCTTGGGGCGTTTTATAATTTATGGTACTTTCTGTTAACGGCCAGATAGATGGTTTAACTTTCTCTACAAAGATTTATAATTTGAAGTTAAATCCTTTTTTTCTAACGAATTGAACTATTACGTTTTAAAAACAGTATTCAAAATAGAAAAAAATCTCACTCAAAATGGTAAGTTCCATCGCCGTTGTTGACATTCTCAAACTTGGTGATGGGTATTTGATTGCCGCCGCCGCTTCCGCCGCCAAAAGATCCGCCTGATCCTCCAAATCCGCCTCCGGCGCCCCCTCCCGCTCCGCCACCGGCGCCAAATCCGCCGCCTGCGCCACCACCGCCGCCATTACCGGCCCCTCCGCCAAACCCTCCACCAGGCCGCGGGGGAAGGTACTGAGGCTCTAGACGACCACATGATCCGATAGCTACCAGCGCCATAGAGAAGATCAACTGAAAAAAAAAAGAATGATTCATTATCAAGTTGAAGAAAATCGAAGTGCAACGAAGTGCGCAGAATTTATCACATTAAGTTCTTCGAAGGCAATGTAAAGTAAGAATTAAGTTGGAAAGCTTTTTACAAAAAAGTATTTAGTAGTTAGAATAAAATTGATAAAAAATGAATGGAAATAACTTTGGGTCAAAATTACACGTAAGGGTATTTTCAGGAACATTTCAGGTAATCCAAAACAAAACCTGAATGCCTCAGGCTTGTAGGCCGCCTTTGTACAGTATTTTCTTTACTTGTGCATAAAGTTTTAATAAATAATTAAATAAATAAAACCATTATTTGGAATGTTGGGCTTCAGGGAAAAAATATTTATTCAGGATTTAATCCGTTGTTGAATTTAAAAGGTATTAAAAAAAAGGAACACTACGAGGAGCTCCGTATCTTCATGGACTTACCAGTGAAGTAGTCATGTCTGCTGTTTTTAATTATTTTGTACAACTGAATAGGCGCTCTTTGCTGTTCAGCTGTTTGCTGAATACTGTTAGCGAGGATGTGCCTCGTTTTATATTGCTCCGGTTTGCCCTTTCTCGGTTGCTTCACCTTGTGCGTGCTCCGTCGATATCGCGAGTGCATCCGCGCCTCGTTGCCCCACGCCTCAATCTCACAAACATTTAGCTAACCTGGAATTCCCTTTACGGATGTATTCCTTAACAAAGCCAAAGCCTTTCAATTCTCCCTAAGGTGGTTCACATAACTCGAATAGTTCCTCCACGTGTATATATGGATCATTATAATGTCCTAACTCGTTGCAGCACCCACTACTTCACACTTGCGAAAGCTTACAACTTCATCAAGTTGCGTTAGCTATTTCCATTAAGATTTTCTTAACGGCACATATTGGACTAATACGAATATGATGTGTGTGTTCTAATAATTTGAAGTTTCATCGACTATGACAAAAATCGGACCGTGAGACGCTTGTAAAATATTTAAACAGATGCTTGTTATACACAGTAGTCTAACATTTATATGTTTTTAGTTGTATATCGGTGTGCTTAGATCTAGTTTCTAGTTAAACTTGACTGCGATGGAAACAAACATTCCTTTGGACGAACTTAACTTTTGTAATAAGGACTACAATGCAAACGCAAAGTTAAATCGGCTTGCCTGAACTCTATAAAAGTCGGATAATTAATCCAGTAGCTTTTTAGTTTCTACTTCATTATGATAAGTACCTTTATCCTTTTCTTCGAAAGCTACTCTTTCTTGTCGATTTGTAACTTTATAATTCCCAACGTACCTACTTAAAATAAACATAGGTGCCCGATTAGTTACTTACTTTATAATTACCAACATACTTAAATTAATCATAGGTGACTACTTTTCAATATTGTGTTTTAACTACCTTCAGGAATAGTTACATAGTTATTTAAGTTAATTTTAATCGGTGACAGATGACTGCTTCCTGTGATACGAATAACAGCTTATACGAGCTCTGAATAACTACAGGCATTATTTACTTTTTCAGGAGGGCCCATGGGCACATGAAAAGCCTCAAGATGCTAAGGCACTTGGCATAAAATGAATGACGAGAATAGGACCAAAGTGACCAAAGCCAAAAAAGGTTGTCCCTAACATTTTTATATCTATTTTCTCAATAATCTTAAACCCACCACGCTCTAGCGAACTTTAAAGCCATACCTTGATTCCCATTTCCCAATAAATGAAAGTATGTGTACCTATTCATTGTTGGTTTTGCCGATGGGAACTTTCAATTTCAAACTAGTGGGTGGTAAAACGTTGGTTTTGTGTAAATGTCACATAGCATTGAAGTTCGAGTCCGTGACCGTAGTGCGCCTGCGCTCCTCTCGCGTCAACGACTATTGCTTGAAAATGATCTTGTTCCGATCCTGCGGCGGAGTCGGTAGCTTCTTGCGAAATAATAGCCTTTTTTAATAAAGAACGGAAAATAATGGACAAGGATTATTTTTATTTGTGCTTCTGTAGTTTGGTTAGGTGCGTTTTATTATGTAATAATAATAATATAATTAATATCGGGTAGATAGGTACAGGTTTTTAGCTTTGGTATTTCTTTTTGCGCGGAGAATATCCTAATTAATTTTCATATTAATGTTTAAAATATGATCCTTAATAAAAAAAAATGTATTTAAAAATCACTTAGCTACGAGGAAAAATGACTCGAAAACTCTATTACAGAAAGTTCCACTGCAGAGCATCACATGGCTGGTTGAACATCACAAATCCACAATTCATAAAATCAGGACAGTGTTGCACAAATAAACAAATAGAGATGTTTCTTTAATTTATATTGATATCATAAATTTTAATTGAAAACGTGTAAAACACAAGTAGCTGTATACGGTATTATAGATATTAAACGCTGTGCTGTCCAGATTTTAATTGGTAATTAGTTACAAGCTCGCAAGGGGACGGCTGGTGTAAACGAAGCTAAGCATGATGGATGATGATGAGTATCTTTTAGCTTATTAATTAACGTGACATATACGGACGACCTATAAAACATCTAGTTAACTCCACTTGCATAAGGTAAACAGAACATTCTTAAAGTTCATGCGTTTTCTGTAGCACGTCTATGATGTAAGTACCTAAGCGGGTTAAAGGAGAATCGAAACACCTACGATGTAAAGTGTTTTCTCAGAAGCCCCGAATTTAAACCGAAGGAATTAATATTTATAGAAAGAGAAAAAGAAAAAAAGGGATAAAATTATACCGAAAATAAATAAAGTATACATAACATCACGCCTGTATTCCACGAAGGGTTGGGCTGAGGTGTACCTATAGTACACCCACATTTCGCCATGTAATAGGGGGCGAGCCTATTGCCATCAACCGGGTGCTAATCCAGACTCCGAGTTGCTATTACTGAGACATTCTAGATGAAAAAACCCAATAACTCTTACTAATCCAGACTCCGAGTTGCTATTACTGAGACATTCTAGATGAAAAAACCCAATAACTCTTACTAATCCAGACTCCGAGTTGCTATTACTGAGACATTCTAGATGAAAAAACCCAATAACTCTTTGGCAGACCAAGAAATCGAAAAAAAATCGCACCCAGTAATAATAATGAGGCCAAGCAAGTAAAATTACTACGTTAAATGGGTAGATAAGCTAACCCCTATCTCAGAATAGTCGTTGTCACAGTAGGTATAGCGGAGGAATGAGGGGTATGTCGTGAAAGTTCTGAGTATGTGTGTGGAGGGCTTAATAAGCGTGGGACGAGCAAAGAATGATGCCTGAATTTTGAGAATATATTATAGGTAGCTAGCAATGTAGTGAATATTGAGATGACGGTTGATAGAGTTCTCAAACAGCAACAGCACGCGAAGCATGACAACTATGGAAATGGGTATTGTCGACGGAAGAATATACAAAATGACAGATTGTAATTGTTTATCTGTAATGTTATCTATTCTATCGTCGACAAAACCCCTTTCTATTGTGGAAATGCTACGCGTGCTGGGAAGAAGAAGACATGTTGCTTTGACCCTAAATAAATTAGGATTACGGCAGGAAGATGATGATATCCAAGAACTGGGAAGCAGGACCTCATATATATAATCTGTAATTTTAAACAAGGGAAGTTCATCACGGCACTGTATTATACTACCTAATATACCGACGCAAGCAGTTATTAGCCGCAAATAAACATCATTATTATTAGCCAGAAAAATATATATTTAAACGTTTGTCCTAAACCCCCCAGGTTGTGATTCACCTATTGCATCACATGAAAATGGCCGCGTCTAATATCGGCGAGATAATAAGATCGGCCTCGATCACCGCTAGCATTTGACATGATCTGTATTATAAGAATATTACTAAGATTACCTACTGGTCGTCTGTCATTATAACAAAGTGGAAACACCTTCTGAGTTTATAGTAAAGGGGAATCCTTTTTAAACACGGAAAATACCAAAATGCACACAAAAATGTAAGAAATTAAAATAAAGACTACTCTTTTGAGGTTTACAGACGGGCGGCTGCTGACTCAATCTATAGACCCAGAAAAGCAAGAACTGAAACTACAGATATTAAAATAATCAATCGATTAAAGGTCTCTAATGTGTCTTGTAGATTAAATCTTTATTGGAACCGATATAACATAAAATATTAGGTTCATCATTACATCTTATCGCACTTCAATATATCATTGCGAAGAGTCTGAAATATCTGAGGTGAGCGGGTTGAGGTATCGCCCGCGGCAGCTGAGTATTTGTGCACTTTAAATGTAATGCCTGATGAGAAATATCAATCGATAAATCTAAGTATATGAGTGCTAAATGTCTAAATAATAATCAATAAGATACAAAATGTGTACATTTTGATGTTCACTTGCTTGTTTACTGTGTAGATAGTGTAAACTGTAGGCTGAGTAAGAGTATCTAAGTGTCTTCCTTTTCTTTGTATAACAACAGTAAGTATGTACTATAGTTTCCGCCATGAGTGCGGCAATGTCCCTTGCATCATTAATGATAAAAACCAATAAACCAGTGCAGTCATAGATGACAGCCAAGATTCAATACCGCAGGTCACAATAAAAATAAAGAGACAAGACAATCGGGTAACCAGAGACTTGCGCCGCTCGGCTCGATGAGCGGCGCTCCGAGAATGCAATCAACGCTGCAGACTACACTCCAATTGGATTTCAAATAATAATTTCTTCTAGACATGAACTAGTAAAATCTAGATTCAACCCGAAGTGGTCAGTAAAAACTGCAATTTTGTGAGAATAACA
The DNA here is from genome assembly GCA_914767815.1 of Eupsilia transversa. NCBI lineage: Eukaryota > Metazoa > Arthropoda > Insecta > Lepidoptera > Noctuidae > Eupsilia > Eupsilia transversa. The sequence continues at coordinate 11,031,796 of OU611880.1, forward strand.
TAGTGTTAGCAGACGATGTAAAGAACTTCTTAGGACGTTAAACCTTATGATTATGATTCGACGTCTGTGGCTGGGAACGTTATTATTGTAATTTCGTAACATTGTACCTCCGCAGCTTCCTTTAAGGGTGAAGTCACAATGAAGCTTTGATTGGCAAAAACATAGCCGCCTCCAGACAATGGGAGTTCTGACTTTCCATTAACACATAATCTCCTGCTTCTGATTAACAGATATCAAATGATTTTTAATTACTTTAGCAAAAAGTCCGATTATAGAATCAATATTAATTAATCCGCATGTACTGTATAGTGTTACAGCTAAAGACAGGTGTGGAAATAAACTTAACATTAGCCGGCTAAACTTGAGTTAATTTTTGAGGAGAGGTTAATGTCAATTTCTTTCATCTGTAGCCGGCTTAACTTAAGTGTAGTTTCCCCTTGGCTAAAAATGAAGTAGCAAATGAAAATGGCTGAAAGGTAGATGTATTAGGTTAGGTTAAAACTGTGACCACCCAACGGCATGTAATGTAATGTTTTGGAAATAATGTTACATTCTCTTGTGCCTAAACCAACCCTGGCACTCGCCTGCCGCTGCCACGGCACAGCTCACTTCGCTCGCTCGGCTCGTGCGTTGTGTGGTCACAGTGCCTTCTGCGAAATTTACGAAATAGGATTACCTATAGTGCCACCGGTCCCCGCCAAGTCGAGAAAAAATTTAAGACTTCGATGTCGTGTACTCGTGTATTATATAGCCTTCCATTTATTAGCTCTAGTGCTTTTTAATTAATTGGTTATCCATCACAGACATAGTATGGATGCTCGATATCAACCGTTGTTAAAAAAATAAGACCAAGTGTATTTGCAGAATCGCAAGTACCTAGTTATATATAAATATTTTTATTTTATTATTTAGTAGTTGTTACGTTTATTTATTAAATCTATAGGTAGTTCCAATATTGTATAAGTATTAATTTGAATACTCATCGTGTGTTGTATCCACTTTATGATCTCAAAGAACCCATGAATTTGAATAATATCTAACCTTTAGGGAAATTAAAATATTCATGTAGCCTTTGCTTCTGACCTAAAAGTTTTATGAAAACAAAAGGAAACTAATCTATTCGAAAGAAATTGATTTTATTCAACGCTTGGCAGTGCTCATAAAAGCGACCAATTTGATTGTTTCGAGATGTTTCCACACTGGGGTAGGATGAAAAGGGTCGGGAACACGCAGATTTCTTTAGAGAAGTAATTTTATGTATTTGACCTCTTCGGGTTGTCACAGAATAGTTCAAACCAATTCGTTTAACTTATTCCATTCAGAGTTGTAACCTCAAAGGTGGCTCAAACTCTGTACGTAAATAAAACAAAGCTTTATTGTTTATTCTATCTTGGGACCTTTACAAAAAAGAGAATAATTTCCTTTTTAATGGTAAGCTAACACCCACATAGTGAAGTGTGATATCTCAATGTCTTTTCTATGCAAATCGTATTAACTTTCCGTTCCCTGGTGGGCTTTTTGGACTCCAGCCTAATCTGTCGGCCAAATGAAAAATTAAAAATGTAATACCTCATTTCATGGAACACCTCATCACAAAAATTAAAATAATAAACAACGAAGTATCTAACGGCTGTAAACTTGTTCACTTGTCCCTAAAGGTAAAGGGGGGTAAAAGGTAATTTTGTAGGTAACTTTGCGTAAACCTTTGCGTAAATAAACCTAACGTAGGTACAAAGTTATTTTTGAAATACGATATCTTAGGCTAGAATAGAACCTGGATTTGTCAGAGTTAAGTTGAGTTCAATGTATTCCAAACGGCTCGACAGGCAGCGTAACCCTTGTCGCGCCCGCGATATCGCGCCTGTGTGTACGAGCCTTAAAGTGGGATTGATAAGATTCTGAAGTATTAAATACGAAGTTCATAACGACTTTTGGGGCAGCGTAGAATGCTGTAAATATGGGCATTGGGTAACCTGAACGTTAGCCGACATCTTTGTAATGATAAGTAATTAAATTTAATGTTTTACACGAGTTCAAATGCGTGCCAAAAGTCGTAAATGTGAACAATGACATCTGTATGATGAATATTGTTAGAACATTATAGAACAAGAAGCATATAACTAATTGTTTTCCTTTCCCTGGTCATACTGGTCGACATTTAGACGGATTGTCAATAATCGTTGCTGTTGTGTTGTGTAATCATTGAGTAGGTAATATACCTACCTACAACTGTTTCTCATAAATTTCATGTGAGCAATGTGAAAACTTGAAGCGATTGGTGGACACGGTGTTTCTCCTGCTACAATGATTTGGGAGAGCTGGAGTCGGATATCTATGAGTTTTTATAACTCATCAGACAGCTGTGCTGCTGGGGAGTTTGTTGCGCCACTTCTTCCCAGCTTAAGCACTAAGAAGTGGTGAAGGGCGGGCGTTTTGGGGGACCGTCTTATGTAATTTTAACGTTCGAAAAGTGTTGATTCCCATCCTAGGTTGAATAAATGACTTTTGATTTTAATTTCCGATATATCCTCACAAACTACGCGCCCTTTACCTAACATTTCCAGATCTTACTCATAGTCTCTAATAGGAGCTCGTGGCTAAGTAATAACAGCCGCACGGGTTGATCCATCAGGTTAAGCTGCGCTTGCCGGGGTTGGTCCGTGGATGGGTGACCATCTTTACATGCCGAGACTCCTCCGTGCTTCGGAAAGCACGTTAAGCCGTTGGTCCCGGCTGTCATTCGTGGATCTTTGTCAGTCGTTACGAGTCGTCAGAAGCCCGAAAGTCTGACAACCATCTTACCAAGGTGTATCGTACCCAGTTACTGGGTTGTGAAGGTCAGATAGGCAGTCGCTCCATGTAAAATAATGGTATGCAGCTGCATCCGGTTAGACTGGAAGCCTACCCCAACATGATTGGGAAAAGGCTAGGCCGAATGAAACTCATATTCTCTATTAACGTAATTATATTGTACAAGAGATTATTATTTTACGACAATAATAATTACTTTACTATGAACACTGGAAGTTTACTATTACAACCAATTACAATTAATTAGTGATGCGTATTAAACTTAATTATACATGCTCACTTATGTTTATTTATGGTTAATTCTGCACTTAAGTGGAAATTAAATAAAAGGATAAGGCGGCGTACTGGCAGGCATAAGCGTTTTATGCGTGTACTCCCAAAGGTTATTACAATTTTGAGTCCTATGCTAATAACATGAAGCTTATTTTGAATTCCTCCTACAAACACTTCGTACGCTGAGTCACCGAACAGCGAAAATAAACTTTATATAATTAGCATACGACTCAAAATTGCAATAACCTTTGGTAGTAAACGCACATAAAATGCGTAGTATGTCAGTACGCGGCCTACTGGTTAAGTTATTTACTATTCTGCTCAAGTTGTATGAATTAAATCATGGATGTTACCGCACTCATTACGTTGCAGCGTTTATGTTGTAAACGCTGTGTTAATTGGACGTAGGTTTCTTTATTAGCACAGTGGACAAGTGATTGCTCTACAGATAATAATAAATTCTTTCAGTTTTATACAAAGTGTAACTGAATTAATGCACATTATGAAAGTAGTTTGTTCAGAATCTTTTACTAAATAATTGATTTATTTCATTTTTAATATACGTAATTATTTATCCCAAATATAATTAAAACTATGTAAATTATACTCACATTTCCACTGTACAGCCAAAACAAACCAAAATGGACGAAGTACTACTAGACCCATATACGTTTGCGACTGTGTGCGTGCATAGATTTGTAATGTGACCACAATGTTCTCCTTCAATAACGAATTTAATAAATAAACAATGTTTTGTACATAATAATAACAATTCTTTGTATGTATTATATTAATAACATAATAATATTATAATTGGGCCGTTAAGTGGTTTGCGTTAATTTTGGGACATGTTTTATTTGTGAAACATAAAAAGCTCTATGCCGAAAACTTTCAAATTTATAATGCTAACCCGTGGACATAAGGCTTAGACATACTCATTACGCGTAGTCCCACGCGCCGAAACAAGGGACCGTAAAAATTCACGTTTCAGCGTTGTAGACTAGTGAAGGTACACGAGTAGGTGGGCACTTGAACGTGTGGGCGAGGTAACACGCGAGCTAAGACGCTTACTGAAAAACAAACCTCGTGTTTATGCAGTGCCGTTTCACATAAATACTTTTAAATAGTTTATAGTAGTTTAGTAACTATGTTTCAGTTATTCTGTAAAGTTAGGTGCTGTATGCCTGCAGGCAACTTTTGAAGAATCAGGACGAGGTTTCATAAAACATCATAAATCCAATTACAAATGGTTGTACTAGCAGTACCTATTATCACGAAATCTCAACTTCGATAACGCAATGTCCTAAATAAAACAACAACAAATAACAATCAATTTTATAAACATTTGTGTATTGAGCTGCTTTTATTTTTCGTTACCAACTTTTATTGTTTTACAAATACCGAGGGACAATTGCTTCTTTGTTTGCACCGTTATTACGTTAATGAAAACGGAATAAAAGCAATGCTTACCACAAAGACTCCTTGAACTTTCGACAGTCACGGAATGGGATGTATCTGTTCAAATTAGTATTTAATACAAACGAAATGCGTTTCAAAACTTCGATATTTTGTATTATGGATGACGATGTTGCTGGCTCGTGGCTAAATAATAATAGCTGCACGAAACGATCTTCAAGGTTAAGCAACGCTTGCCGAGATGGGTCCGTGGATGGGTGACCATCCATTATATATCGTCAGCCCCTCCGTGCCTCGCTAGGAAAGCATGTTAAACCGTTGGTCCCGGCTGTCATTCGTAGATCTTTAAGACTAATAAGCAATTTTAATCTAACTTAATTTTTAACGTGATATCTTGCTTATTAGTCTTATATGCTAGATTGTAATTAATTATTAAGAACCTGGTTCTTTTTAATAAAGGATTTAAAAAAAAAGTAGATCTTTGACAGTCGTTACGGGTAGTCGGAAGCCCAAAAGTCTGACAACCAGTCTTACCAAGGGATGTTCTCCAGTAAGTGGGTTGCGGAGGTCGGTGAGGCAATCGCGCCATGTAATTAAAACACTGGTATTCAGCGGCATCCGGTTAGACGGTTAGAAGCCGACTCCAACATAGTTCGGAAAGGCTAGGCAGATTGACCTACGAAATGCGTTACAATACTTCGATATTTTGTATTATGGATGACGATGTTGATGCGGCTTTTTATGTTGGCATGTTGCCAAGTTTTAATAGCATGCAGTCTTGTTAAGCGTAACTCCACATCAGTATGCTACTGTGAGTTGATTAATTTATTATCATAAACGAAGTTTCTCGCATCGATGACGTAGGTCCTTAGAAGACTTAGATTGATGTAATAAGAGCTCAATTGGATGGTTACTCCGCCAGTTCATCAGAGTTTAATCGGTTCGCAAAATGAACTGCGGGGTTATTGCGTAACACGCATAAACATTTTGACAGTTCAGCCATTTCATTACGTTATTTACGTTGTTAAGCAGAAAAATGTAATAAACCTACTTTGAAACCTGATTGAAACTATGTTTTGCAATTAGGGTGCTGGTTAACTTTTTAACCCCTTCTGGGGGTGTGACGTGTGTCCTGAATGAGTCGTGCCAATCTAATGTTCACTAAATAGTTATTTATGCAACTGTTGTATAATGCATAAAAGACTTTATCTATACCCTTGATATGAATCCTTTAAAAAAGTTTCTGAAACAGTTAGCTATTGCCAACATTAAACCGACCATAGCCCGTACCCGCCAAACGTGACGTATCGTATTTTGGAAAATGTGTGACATGTGTTGGCGTGGGGTGTCTGCACCCGCTGACCGCAAGGAATCGAAAGAGCAAACGAGTTGCATTATGAAAATTTAGTACAACATTATAACACTCGTTTGGATGATATAATGGTTAATATGACACTGGTCGTTTTAATGTTGGCAATAAGCTGACTGTTTCAGAAACTTTTACAGAGGACTTATAGCATGGGTGTAGATAAACATAATGATGGCGTTTCACCTTGCCACCATAGGTTGGGGCATACGATGAAATCAGTTCTTGTTTTTATCTACATCAGCAACAAAACTTTTATTATAGAACCTTAATATATTTATTAAAACTCCTTTGTAAATAAATTAATAAATGTTTCTATCACAGATGTCACAGTTGCAGAGCTGTCATGTTTGGGTGTCATGTAATTTAAACAATCGTGTTATTGATATTATATAAATTTTTCCTAATAGTATACATTTTCATATAAAAGTATATCACAATGTTAATACCGACGTGTTTAATAAAACTATGTGAGTTGGTAAGTACCTAATTCCAGAACAATTTATTATCTGATTTACCTTATCTAAAAGATTGTGTAATTTCTGCAGGATGAATGATACTATCATGGTTAATTCATTTCTTTATTTTAAAATATTACAGGAGTCTTGTATTTAATTGATACTTGCTGAGATTTTAATTAATTAATTACTACTTGCACCAAGACTTCGCTGGATTATTATACACAAAATGCATCGTACCTACTACACGTTTCCCTAATAAAGGGTTTGCAATTTACAATATAATTAGAAACGGAGAGGTTCAGTAGGTATTAGCATATTCATGGTGTCATCAAAGTAAAGCTTTGACCATAATATGCTTCGTGAAGTTTATAAATACAGTCCCGGGGCATACATACTAGCACCTGTAATTTTATTTTGGCCCTAGGTTAGGTAAGACTAACGTGGTTGTACTATCTATTATACATTGTAACAGCGAATCAATGTTCACACCTCCTCCTTAAGACCTAGGCCAAATATTTTTTGTTATTCGGATAGCTCATGACCTAAAGACGTGCCTTAAAGAATATGAATTAAAAATCTTGATTAATTAAAAAGTTATGCACAGCGCGAAATTTCCCAGGTATTCTGTTATAATTATAATTCAAATAGGTAACGTTTCACGCTTGTTTGTATTTCTCGAAGGAAATACAAACCCGAAGGGCTAACAAAAGTACCCAATATAGGGGCAACTTCATTTCCATTAACTGACAAATCTAGCCTCTGGGCTGGTACGGAAAAGACAACATAGACAACTCTTAGAACAACCAGGTTTTAAAAATAAAGGCCTACCTATCTCACGAAATTACGCCTCTTAAAATTTTTGAGCCACACCGATTGGTTCTTTTTCTTGCGCAGGGCGAAGACAGTCGTCACCGAGTGATTGACATAAAGATTACTCTATGGTTTGTTACAAAAATCTCTGATGAAAGTGTAAACAAACACTGTTCAGGTTAAATTCTTACGCAATCATTCAATAAGGAGAATCAGCTTCACATTCATCTGTCTTTAGAAGGTTTCAAATTGAAATCTCATCGACGAAAATGGAGGCTATAAAATTAATCCTATTTGTAATAAAAAGCCTCAGGTGATTTGGTGAGATTAGAGTTTTTGGCACTACAAATTGGCATCCAAACAGGTACTTACGTTTTCGGATCCATTTGCATACATTTTCATCAGATACTTTTAGAACGAACCATACCTTGGGACATGCATATTTTTTTCAACGAAATAATAATTAAGAATCTAATCGACTTATTGATGTATAGTATATAATATATTAAGCTGTGGTGATTGATGACGTTCATTCTCCTTTCTTGTGATCTACGCTCTTTGTGGGATAATGAAGACCCTGAAATGTGCAGGCCGTGGCCGGTATAGTAATGTTTTAATACTCCTCATTTCCAGATGTTAACGACGGCGTGTCTAATCCTACACCACTACAGTTACGACCTTACAGACGTACCTACACTCATGCTATGCTCAGGCACATACGTCGGCTATGTGGTGGTCCTCTCGGGGGAGATCGTCGGTGAGAATGTAGTCACTGCCTTATCTAGTACCTCGTACATTGTACAATACGTGTCGACATGGTACTTACGATCGTACATCGGACATACCTCGGATATCTTAGATATTCGGCTATAGCTTTCATGTATTGATGGTTTATTGAAATTGTAGATACTATTAGTAGGATCGATAGTAATTCATTTAAAATTTCTAGCACTGAAAAGATCAAAAGTTAATTCATTTCATGGTTAATGAGATATTTCTTTTATATCTAGTTAAGTAGTATGCTACCTATATCGTTCCGTTTTTACTGTAGTCTATAAGCATTAAAGTATTCAATGCAGAAGTGCCGCATTTATACTGGATTAAAATGTTCTATTTCTAACATTTAATTCGCCCTTCGCGCGGCGAACACTAAATAAATTGTGAGAAAACATTGCACTGCTACTTTCTTTCAAGGGAAGAAGCGTAGGCAGATATGTCTGTATGTATCTTGCATTATCAATTTTTATAAAATGTTGACTAAAAATACTTTAATGCAGTTCCGTCAGAAACATTAAAAGCTTTGAGTTCAACGCTGCATTAATTAAATTCACAAACAGTTTGCTGCAGCTACGGAAAGAAGTTTAGTTTGTTTATGTTTATTCATCTGTCGCTCTGCCTAACGCTCCGCAGTTAATATATCTCAGTCTCAGCAACTTGAATATTCTAGGAGAGATGTTATTCGCGCCGCTGGATCTCGTTCAAGACATGTACTTTGGTATCCTCGGTGTCGCCTTGTTCTCTGTGAGTGGCGGCCTCGTGCTCGCAGCCAGGATCAAAACCTCCCCGTACCCGAGAACTGGTGACTGCAACGCAGCATACCTGGGGTCTGCCCTGGCTATCCTCAACGCAGTTTTCATGCTTTTTGACCTGAGCCTGGCATACTTGGACTCTGAGGAGTACGATGAAGAGGCCAGCGTGTAACGAGGTGAATATCTCGAATGATTGCTTGTAGAATATATTCAGTATAAATGCGGCTAATATCACGTTATCATGTTTGTACGTAGGAGGTACATTAGCGAATTAGCTGAACCTTATCTATAATTGTTGAGTATGTTTCAGTCATTTCCCCCACTGGCTTTTAACGAGATTATCTATTTATTTTGTACGCCTATTTACTCTCGACTCTGTAAGTGTATTAATCCGAACAATTTATACCTATCACGTAGGTATTTATATTATTTTTTCTAAGTTCATAGACTTTCATGCTTTATTCATTTTAAAAATATACCTTAATTCTTGGTTGGACTCGACAGTAAGTATAAATCGTTTCATGGAAATTATTTATTAGGATTTATTTCCATAAACATTGTAAGTTACAATTACAACCCTTAGTTGTTATATCACTAAGCTGGGGGGACCCTTGGCTACGGTTGCCGATCGGTTTTTCCATTTGAGGTCTCTTATGCTCCAGAGGCTTTTGGACCTTCTACAGACATGGTGGGCCACTTCAGCTCGCTACCTCTGCAGGATATAGGTATCGCTTACTCCAGAGGTAATACGTACCTATGTTGAACTGTCACCAGGCGAGGCGGTATCAGCGGCGGCGGACGCCTACGTGGATGCGTGGTGGTCATCTAGCGGCAGCGTTCTGTTCGCGTTGTGCGGCGGTCTAACTCTGCACTCCTGGCGCGGCTTACCTAGTCACGAGCGCAAAAGCATCGCGCATGCCGCCGCGATATGCGCCCTCGCGAACTCCTCGCTGCTCCTCATAGATGCAGTCATCGCGCTATGCTCGGCACACAGGGAGGAAGGCAGCATTCGGACCAAGTGCCCTAAGAATGCTCCGTTATAATTTGTTAATAAAGTTATGTTTAAGGGTGCTGTAGTGTCTTATTGTGTGGATTTTACATGATACGGATAAAATGTTTAATGGTGAAGCTATTTTCATATAGATATATGAGAACCGTGAGAACGGTGTATTATATAACATTGAGAATATTTTATTGTGGCTATTTATGACTACTCGAGACTGGGCGAACTGACGCACTCTGTTGACTTGTAAACAAGGCCTACCCCCACCTCCCTCCTGCCACTATCTAGAAATGGCATTGTATGGGGAACGCCATTGATTGACATAGACATTCGGGACATCTGTGTTATTACATTTTTATTTACTTACTCCACGGATAAAATCTTACGTTTAATCATTTTAAAATCAAAATCAAAAAATCAAAAGTCATTTATTCAAACTAGGCTGAGAATCAGCACTTTTCGAACGTCAAAATTACACAAGACGGTCCCCCAAAAACGCCCGCCCTTCACCACTTCCTAGTGCTTTAGCTGGGAAGAAGAAGTGGCGCAACAAACTCCCCAGCAGCACAGCTGTCTGATCAGTTAGAAAAGAAAATGAATCTATACAATAGTATCCAATTTTAAAAGGATTTAGACATAAATACTTCTCTTCTATATTGATTCTGGACTATCCATTTGTACCTATAATTTTATGTTCTTAATCAGTAATCACCTGGACTTTACGTATTCAGAATTCCAAAAGAAAATATAGTTTAAAAAAACGCTTTAATAGCAAATCGAACTAAAAATCAGAAAATAACTTTTAATTTAAAAGAAAATTCATTTCATTGTAAAAAAGCGTGGGGTGCTCGATATTGATTGTTGTAAATATATAATTAGTAGTTATTTGTAAACGTAGAGTTAGTATAGAAATATGATAAAAAGCAACCCACGCTTTTTTACAATTAATTTTTTTTTTTTCCTTATGCTTAACAAAATATTGTATTGTCGTCGGTCGTTGATAAGTCTACAACGTTTAAAGTAAATCTGATCGCTTAAAGTGGGCCAAAATCGAGCCCAAACGAGTCAGTTACATACATACAAACAAACAAACATACAGGTGAAACTAATAAAAGCGTGTTAAAAAGCATTAACGACGATGTTGTGGTTTAGTTACAAGTAAAGGTGCGTCCACACCGAAGTAAGTTCGGTGCTTTGTTAGAACCGAACTATCGCAACTGAAAGTTTCAGTTGTTCGGTCAACCAGACTAACAACCGAACTGCTGCTACTGAAGGAACTTTTTGTGCAGCAACGCTTACAAGTGTTAGTAGACAACAACGTATAACAAAAATATGTTACTAAACATAAGTTTAAGCGAAGTTAACGTTATCATGTTGTAAAATGTTGCTGTGAGGAGATCGTGGCTAAGAAATAGCAACCGCAGGGTTGATCCATCAGGTTAAGCTTCGCTTGCCGGGGTTGGTCCGTAGATGGGTGTCCATCTTTACATATCGAGACTCCTCCTTGCCTCGGAAAACACGTGAAGCCGTTGGTCCCGGCTGTCATTCGTGGATCTTTGACAGTCGTTACGGGTAGCCAGAAGCCGGAAGTCTGACAACCAGTCCTGGGTTGTGGAAGTCAGATAGGCAGTCGCTCCATGTAAAATACTGGTATTCAGCTGCATCCGGTTACACTGGAAGCCGACCCCAACATAGTTGGGAGAAGGCTAGGCAGATTGATTGTTGCAAAATGTATGCTGTACATAAAGTAACTTCGGTGTAGATTTGTATTTGCTCCGTGAGGTGCACCATAAGAAAAAACAGTCGTCGCTCAGTTTAGTTGATTGCTTTAGCAAAGGGACCTCTAACGGATATACGAGGAACTAATACGAGCGCCAGCTTGTGCTTCGTGCAGCGCACAACGGTCCATTGTAGTTCATTCATTAATCAAGAGATAGAGCTGTAAATGTAAGGTAAGTTTGATTAAAATAAAATAAAGTCCAGTTAGATATTTTTAAAAGTAGTTAACAAAGAATAACCGATGGGCTTTTTACAGGTTAAGTGGTATTTAACCAAAACTAAGATTTTAAATTTGTAAGTAGCTGCGAGTTAGCATAAAGTTCAGGCAGGCTTTTCTGTTTTAGTGAAAAATCATCTCAATATTGGTAATAATGGAAGGTTCCGGAAGCGAAGATCGTAGATATGTTCATGTAGGTATAAATTCCTCCAATACGAATCCTACCTCCCACACAGTACTCAAACAACAAATTCCGATAGTTTCGTCATCTAAGTCCTTAGCAAGTTACACCTAATTAAAAAGGGTAATGTGAAACGTAGGAACAAAAATAGAGATATTAAGTCAGACCCACGTTAATTTGTAGAGTAAATAACAGCTCATACAGACAAACACAAGGGCGTAATGTTTAGAATCTTCAGAACGTTGCGTTAAATGAAGTAAGTTTTGCTCCCAATTAGCCGAATTAGAAAGATCAATATACGTCTGTGGGTCTATTGTGCCTAAATCAAATCAAATCAAAAGTCATTTATTCAAACTATGCTGAGAATCACCACTTTTCGAACGTCAAAATTACATAAGACAGTCCCCCAAAACCACCCTTCACATCTTCCTAGTGCTTTAGCTGGGAAGAAGAAGTGGCGCAAAAAACTCCCCAGAAATGATATGAAATCTAGGGAGATGAATATACAGACACTGAATATCAATGCTCGTGCCGCTTTTGTGTGAGTAGAAGCCTTAGCCCTGCAGTGGGACAGTTACAGGCTGATATCCTTAACTAATATTATAAATGCGAAAGTCAGTTGTTTTTTAAACTTTCACGTTAAAACTGCTGAATAGATCTGGATGAAATTTGGCACATGGATAGACCATGACCTGCGTTAGGATATACTTTATATCCCGGTGGTACGTTCCCGTGAGATAATTTCCGACATAGACGCGGGCGAAGCCGCTCGCAAAAGTTAGTTATTATGTAAGTACTAGTTTTAAACAAAATTGTTGTTATAAGAGGATGATTTTATAAGAAACAATTTATTCATAAGACTCTTTTGTAATGATTTCGTATGTATAAAAAAGGAGATCGAAAAAATGCCCAACGCCCAAAAGCGCAACAGCAGGTGCTTCTAAACACCTGCTGACACGGGTAGAAATAAAAGAAGATCGAGCTCGGCGAATACCTATTTTTTTCAAATAAAAAACGCTCTTAGTACACAAGATAAAATTTTATTCATTTACATATACATAAAATCACGCCTTCTACCCATGGGGGTTGGCAGAAAGTACAGAACGCCACCTGCTACGATCCTTACATCATAGACTAATATAGGTATGTATAAATGCTTTACATACTGCTCCTGCTGCTCCTCCTACTCCTCCTTCATCTAATTCGTATTTATTTAATTAGTCAGCAATAACAATTCGTTTTAATGCTGACAAAAGTATGATGGACACACAATGATCTCATTTTATTAATCACAATTATTTGTCAACCCTGTCTACGCCTACAGGAAAACTAGAGTAAGTAGTGAATCATGTCAAACAAAATGAGCAAAATTATCGGAAATGTAGCCTTAGTTACAAGTAAATGGGACCTACGTCTAGCGTCTGCTCGAAAAACAAATTGCATGCAATTTTTATTTCATTTTTAATCAACTCTTGGTAAGTATCTCATAAAGAATAGTTTCGGTGGGATGAAAATGTCTATATGTATATTTAATTGTTTCCAAGTAAATGTGTATGTTTCTTGGCTGTCCTTAATTTGGAGATAGATTTCTAACAATACCATCCCGAAAATAGAAGGAAAGTTTTTAAAATGAAAATGTTCTGCTGAAATTTTGTTCCACCAGAGTCGCGTCGCACCCGTCTGCAGGAGCCTTTAGATGAAGCATGGGTATGCGTCAGACAATGTAGTACTAGGTTCACTTTAAAATTTTCTTGAATATCGATTCTTAGACTGCAAAACGCAAGCTGACGACGTTCGCAGAGTATCGATGGTCATGCTCTGTTATTAGAGGAGTTGGAAGGCGTCAATTTAATATGACATTGAAGTTCGGTAAATAAACTGTTTCATTGTAAGATCGATCGACTGCATGAATTGCATATCTATACTGCGTACGTGGTAAACCAATATATTATTTTAGGAAATAGATGTTTAATACCTACACATAAAGTTCAACTTTCGCTACAACTTTATGTAGTAGACATGCGGAAATTAATTTACACTGGCAGTAATTTTGTATTCGTTTCAGTCGAAATAAAATCAGTTGGAAACAAGGAATGGAATAGACTTCAGAAGTTTTCTTCTGTTTATGGATGTATATGTTACAGAGACCACACCTTATATCTATTTTACTATCCTAGTTTATTTTGGTGAGTTAGAATATAACGTAATTTTTCTTGGTAGAAATACCTTTTTTCCTACACCCTGGTAGAAAGCTGTTCTGCTATTGTGAGAAAGGTAGCGACAAGCACAGCCTTCGACATTTTTTCCGAAACCCGACTTTGGTAATAGCGTTTCAGGTAGCAGTGCAGCTAATTTCAAATTTGGAATGAATCTATATCAAAGAAACACGAGAATTTTAGTTTTACTGGTTTATTGAGGAAATCGTAATAGTTTACGATCGTAGTAGAGATCATTATTATTTTTAGAATTTATATGTTTATCTCATACATAAATTTTAAAAATTAATGCGGTACCCGTAGAAAGATTAAAACTGCTTTTTTTTGTATAGTAAACGAAATCGTAAATATGATGTCATGAATGTCGTAGGCTACTATTTTCGATTCTATGACTATGCATACAAAGTACCGACGTATAAAATACTATGTTAAATCAACGTAGTACAAAAATTTTAACTCACGTAGTAAGTATTTATAAGTATTACGTTGCTGGTGTAGTTAAAACGTTTCAACAATGCGAGTGACTGGTATTATTAGTCATCAAAGCAAATATTCACTTAGTACTGGTATATTTTAAACGTAAACAAGTGGGATTGTTTTTTATTTACCTGCTAACAGGAATTAAATTAATCATTGTCAAATAAATGTCGGTACCTAATGAAATTTATGTATAAAACTATTAAATTAAGTTCCTTCTACTATCCCGTACTATGACACTACGAATGTTATATCAAAATACCGTTGAGGGTCATATCTGAATGCTATCTATAGAATGGTTTAGTGATAGCTGCTATCACTTTACCATTTCTTACGAATTTCCTTTTCAGGCAAGTGTTCTCATATTTATTTAAAGACACAACAACAATTTTGACAAAAAATTGCACGCGATATCGATTCATGAGCAAATGATGTTATCTTAGGGGAATAAGGAGTAAAACTACGACTGTAATGTAGCCATACCATTAAATATTATGATCCTGGTCTGCAATAAGTAAGTAAAAATCATTTAAAGGAAGAAGTTGTTATTTACGTAAATTAAAATAACTTTGAAAAGATACAAAGTTTTTATGTTTCCAAACTTGGTGGTTCAAATTATGTAGGATGCTGATTTATGATTAACAAATAGAACCGTGACGAAGAAACATAATTTTGGAGAAATTGTTATGTACAGTGGCCAGCACATCAAGCTACCCAAAACTGTCAAACTTTCCCAATCAAACTTGAACCTAATGCTTTAGCGATAAAGTTTAAAATCTACTAAAGAAATTTGACAGATTTTAGTAGCTTGATGTGCTGGCCACTGTACTTACTGTATTTAGAATTATTAACTTAATAATATGTTACTTCTAAATTGGAATACATTTCAAGTCTAAGCAATTTTACATTGCTAGATGTAATATAACCTTTTAATGGTAAAAAATATCCTTCACAAAAAATAGGTGTACCCCAAGGTTCAATACTTGGTCACGTACTTGATTAAGCCATGTGGTGGGTAAGATTTTTATTGGTTTGTTTATTATGTCCTACGTTGATAAACTCGATGGCCACATCAGTATGAGCTCATCGCTTCAATGCCCGGCGACTTACGGCGCAGTCTCCGTGGCGACTTCACATCGCACGCCCGTGTTCAGTGTAAACATAGCCTATAAACATCGTCGTATTTTGTATTTCGAAGTGAATCACGATGTCGATCAGTAGATTGTCTATTGTCAAGTTTTTGGAGCTGGTAATTATTTTCATTTTATTTAACAATTGCTACTATAGCAGTATTCTAGTAGCATGGGTGGCACCTGCACAATGTAAGAATTGTGTGAAATGTTTACGATGTAAGCCGACGTAAAGGCAAAAAGTAAATTTGTTTTAGATAAAATAAGTGCATTTTGAAATACGGGTTTCTTAGTGCGTAGGAAGTTATGTTTTCAATTACCTAAGTATATTCTCTTTTTGATCGATAAATGTATCGACATAGATGACTTTACAAAAACTATAACAGTAGTACCTACCTACTTGCCTTTTTTCACAAACAATGCACCAATGGTTGAGGATGTACTGTATTGCCTCATCAAAAGACTAGCCTCTAACAAAATTAATGATCCAAGAAAAGTTCTAAAAATAAATAAAACGCTTTATGTCGGAAACGAACGCTAACAAAAACAGTAGCCCAACGCTATCAAGATTCAAAGGGCGTTGACTCCTTTCACTTTCATCGACGATACAAATGAAAGGGATGGCGAAAAGGCTGTGAGAAGTATATAACGATTACAATTGAGACCGAATTGGAACTGATTGCATTCAATTGCAGCTAATTTAATATGGCGGTACTTACTCGAAAGATCGTTTTTAAAAGGAAGCAACTTTAAGTATCGATAAATTAATACGAAAAAATATGAATAATTCATCAGTCTACATTGTTGATAAGGCAATGAAATTAGATAGGTACCGATGTTAAAACTAAACTACAGCCTGATCTTAACGTTCAGCAATGTACTTATTAGATTGTAATATGCATACAAATCTAAGTATTTTTTTCATAAGAAAAGCATCCAAGTATTTTTAACACTTTCCCCACTTCTTTTCTTGTCTGGTTTCTACACGTATCCAAGCTTTTATTCGTCATTCTCTTCATGAGCCGAGTAATTTGAGTCAACAATATAAAAATTACTTATCACAGGATTACATCAGTGTCCATCAGCTATTCTTAGCGGCCTGACCTAAGCGTCTGTTCACGTATCAACACTTTTGTTGACCACTCACTGACAAAATGTTAGTCAATTGATTCGCACTTATGCTCCTACGTAAGGCGTGTCTTCGTCGTAATGGTCGTCTTGTGAATTCGGTTTTCCTTATCATTATGATATGAATTCTAAGGCCCGTAAATCAAATGGCTTTGAACTAGTTTTAAGGCATGATTGAGTCTTGAGTGAGGTTCGGTAATGTGGGCCCTAAGATTTCAAGCTTTTAACTCATCAAATCTTAGACAATTTTTTAATTAGACCCGTAACAAGATGTTTTATTTGAGACATTAGTTATAATTTTGTATTCGGAAACATATCTCCGGATATCGTAACCACGACGGCCATGGTGGCCAGTCAGTATCAAGTAGATAGGTATAAACAAACGATAAAATTCGAACTAAAAATAAATATCATCCGACATGAGTAATGTAACTAGTAACTTGTTTCATGATTGCCTAGTGGAACATCAACACGTTAATTTTAAAAGAATCTAATGACTTAGAACATGTTTAATATTGGTAAAAAGAATTAACGTAATAATAATTCCTATTTACATAGTCACATCTCCAAACATTATCAATATTTCCTCATATAAACACTAGAAAACTAAAAGTTTGACAGCTTTCCAGTGTGTTCAGAATATACACAACTGACGCCCACGGATCCTCGTAAACGGGTCATGGTCTAATAGAAGTTGATCAAACTACACGGTTGAACCGACCTGCATCTAAATTTTACCTTATTGCTTTCCGCTATCAGCAACAATGAATAGCAATTTTTTGTGTTTACTTTTGTATGAGGATTTTTTTAGGTTAAAATGTTTTGGCTAAACCCAGATGGTATGGGTTCGTCCTTGAGAGCCCCCATCCCGCAGGTACACGTCCCGGCGGGCCACAATATCGATAAATTTGATCACATTTTTTCTATTGTTTTCAATTTGTACCCTCGACATAAAAAGTGTTAAGGCTCGTGCAGACTGGCGCGATATCGCGGGTGCGACAAGAGGCGCGCTGTCAGTCCCGCCCGCGATATCATGCTGGTCTGCACGAGCTGTTATATGGACCTTGATATAAATCTTCTTTACCATCTTTCACAACGGTTGTGTCCGAAACCTAACGATGCTCAAAGAGACTAAAAATTAATGTTTATGTAATCATTGAACTTTTGGATACTTAGGTACCTACTCATGTTCTCAGAAATACGTTAACCTTCACAAGCATACAGGAAGCATATTTTATATTGCCGGTAGTCCATTAGCATGCTTGCTGGTAAAATGACCGTGCCTCTCATTGTTTTACTGCCATATGACGGTGATGCTACTAATGATTGAAGAATTAAAACATTTTTGGTATTTAATACTCATATTATAGACGCCTCATCCATAATGTAATTATTGGGCTGACAGGCGACGAAGTGGATGACATCATGTATTCACCCTTCTCTATTGATTGTCAAAATAAAGGCAAAGTGAACATATTTAGGTAGATAATAATGTTTAAGCTACCGCGGTAGTTTCAAATAGAATATTTTTACATAATATTGGTGTTGTTATGATTATGTTCCATTATACAACTATTCATTAAATAAAATACGTGTTTACTTTTAATCGCATATTTTAAAACTTATCGTTCATTTTATTTCAACATTGTTATTATAACGACGTGATAATAATCAGTATTAATTATATGCAAATGAATGTCACGACATTCACATCATTTTTAATTATAACACTAATAGTAACAATTTTGCATATATTAAAGAGAATGCGTTTTTAGATAATTATGGCTGGTGTGTTTAATAATATTATTTATTATGATACTGTTGAGACTCTGTCCACAAGAAAGAATTTCACAAGGGAAAGCAAAATCGTTTTCTAATAGATACACCAGGGCGGAACATGACGGAGGTAGGACCAGACCCGGCCATAAATAGCCGTGCACTCTACAACCATGGTCACACATACCCATACAACTATGGGCGCTTTTACAAGTGAAATCGCTTCCAAAAGTGTTGACTGACTTCATACAGCTACCAGCAACAAGTGGGGAATAATTTGCTCTGTTTATACCAATGTCTCGTAAATTATACGAAAAATATTTGTCTTCGACCACCTGTGGCTTGGCAGTCAATTTGTTTGCATTCAGCTTGACTGAACTGAGTTTATTTTAAACTCGGATATTACAAATTCCTAATTCGTGAAGTCTGAGTTTTTGTTGGTTTATACAGGTAGAACGGAAAATTTGATGTTATATACATCGTATTTCCGATAGATTAGGTATCTTTCCAAAAATGAAGATATAACATGATTTGTCTTGCTATCAGTCACTATTATGCTTTTAATGTTACCGGAATCGTGACTGTTTTTGCTTTTTAAGAAATTGGATCAATTTTTTATTATGCGAGTTAATCCTGGGGTCAACATCATCACATGTTTGTTGATGACGTACCGTCACATGATGCAGTCGAATTATGACTGGGAGATAAACCGGATTAAGTGACAAAGTAGGACACACAAATTGCCGGGGAATTTCAGTGTCTTCAGACAATCTATTTGTTAAACGAGCTCTTTGCTGAAAGTCTGCATTTCGCGGAAGTTCTGATAAAGGCGCAACAAATAATAACGACTTTAATGTTATCAATGACAATATAATAATAACAGTAGCTATGGTATTGTTCACTTGCATTCTGTTCATGAACATCAAATAACTTTTGCTATATACAAACCATCAAAAGTTATGACTTCATAAAAAAGTAAATCGTGTAGTACTTAATCATTACTAACTTTGGCTTCCGCTAATGTATACAAAGTGAACATAATAGCGTGTAGACTATGAATCAATGAACGATGACTATTATCGCACCAGTGTAAAGATTCATATGTGCGATCAATTAGAGCAATTAGTGGATTTAGCACCTCGAGCAAGTTAAAAGAAGTATGCACATCGATATTACGGCAAAGATTGCATTTAGTTAACAAATCATAAGATAAGACTTATCAATAAAAAAAAATCAACGTGACCTATATATTGTTGGATTAATACTTATTCATGGATACCAAAAAGTTTAGAGTTACTGTTATTTCCAGTAGTAAGATCAATTTGTTTATCTTATTACGGGTTATTATTTTTATATGATAACAAGTTATATACAAGTTGATGTGATCAAATCAGATTCCAATACAATCCGTGTACCCCGTGTCCCTTATAGAACTATTCTGCCTACAATAAATAAACAGCGTGAACAATAGAACTATTATTGTTTCTTTGTCTTTGTTTATGTGTTTAGCTACCGTATACTTACGAGCCACAGTTTCACTCCTGTATGTAATGCGATTTATTCACGGCACGCATAATGTACTTGTATGAATGAAAACATTTGCTTTCACTATAGATACTGTAATGTTTAATGCTTCAATGTATATGGACATTGACAAAGCATTATTACAAATGTTATTGTAAACTTACACAATCCTTGTTATTGGTCTAATTGCTAAAATTACGTTTTTGGGTCTAGCTAGGCGCTGAGGGATGTACAGTTTTCATTTGTTTTTGTTCATTGAACAATTCGTTTGAACAAACGGCTGGACTGTTAGGATTTTATAAACTGTTAAAACTGGCTATAAATCAGAACTCATATACTTGGCCCTTTCTCCCGGAATGGCTTAAGATAACCAAGAAAGGACTACCCTCAAACCCAGCACGCTTTGGCTTGGTTTCGTTAGTGACCAAAATAATTTACTAACTTCTTTTGAAGCTACACTAACATAATTACTTATTAAAGGGAATGGTACAAATATACAAGTACCTACTCGATGTTGGAGAGCACGTCGCTGGGTAGGTCCTTAATGTAGTTCAATAAGGTTGCCTACCTTTAACACTTAGTCGTTGCCATTAACCTCATTTATATAACAGTTAACGATCGTTTAATCAGTATGTGCGAGTTTAAACTTATCACGGCATAGCAATAATGTATGTTAAGCACTTTTTAATGTACTAAATAACGTGGATCAATAAATAAGACTAGCCGAAATAAGTTAGTGGGGGTTAAACATGAAGACATGTAGCAACACACAAGAGAGCTGTCTTAGTTTTGCCATTTTACATGGCGACAGTAATATTTCAATTTAGTACTTTTGGCATTTACTGCGATCCTTCTTCTTAGAGTATCGATAGCAAAAAGTTCAAGAACTGAAATTAACCAAACCGAACTTGTAATAATCAGACAATGACATAAGAAGTACATAGATTGGCAAAAAGCCCTAAATTTAATGGGATTAATTTTGCGAAAATACTGAATTGAGTCAAGGCGATACGCCGTAACCTCGACCTTCGTGTTTACAAAACAGATTTTTCCTTTCCGTATTATAAAGGTTATCAGCTAAGCCAACTGATACATGGTTACTCTAACTGATTTGATCATTCTAACAATAAAATGCCGTTTTTCTTAGTTTGATGTTCTTAGTGACAAGAAGAAACGCTGCTGATTATAAAGCATCTTAATGTGATCTTTTATAACCTTTCTCTATAGGAGTTATAACCGACACAGATTATATAATACTACTTAGTAGCGCTTTATACCAATACTGAGCCCCTTGGGTCTATTTGAATAGTTTCTCAATTCCCACTCAGTACTGTGTCAATCAAAAACTTTTATAATACATGATTACAGTATAACATTTCTAATTCTTTGCATGGGTTTCCTCATACTCGTGCATGACCTAAAGAGCCGCAAAAATGCGTGTCTATTGTTAAGGGTCCTGTGACATTGAAATTATTCGGCAGAAATATGTAGTTGCCATGACCTATGTGTAAATTTTCTTTATCAAGTTGTAATGATAATATCACGTTAACAGTAAGACATGTTGGTAGGAAGTTATAGATAATAATAATAAATCAATAATTCCAAGAAAGTAATTCCATAAATCAAAGATATTGATTAAATATGGTATGTTGAAGGCGAACTCAATGATAATAATATATTGACTTTGGGTAAGATAATGTTGAATCATTCATAATAAACATATGGGTAACAACCTTTTGGGTGTGGTCCATGTTCAAATATACATACTGTTGAAATAGTTAATAAAAAAAATTATTCGTTATCTTTTTTAAATATTAAAATTGTAGTTGAAAAATCATGAGGAAATGTAGAAAACAATTCAATGACATTCGTTCACGCAAGTTCGTAGGTTAGTAACTAATTTAACAATAACGTGTTTATCCAAGTTATGAAAACATTGTATTCATAGAGACTGCGTTTTAAAGGTTATCAGTAAGTCACGATTTGCACTATAATTTAAATTATAACTATTTATTGTTATTTAGCTTCAGAATGAAATGAATCAAAGAAATAACAGAACAACTAATGTGCTCATGTTTAACCTTATAAATTAACAAATTCAATTATGTCTCAGCTCCATCCGGTTAGACTGCAAGCCGACCCCAACATGATTGGGAAAGGCTAGGCAGAATGAATGAATTATGTCTTTAATGAATTTAATTACGGACGTCATTTGATTCTTGTTAAGAACAATAAAATCAACTGAGGATTAAAAGAATGGATTACAATATCGAATGTAGGTACTTCTTATTGTACGGAAGTTGATGGCTATAATAAAATTAATGAGTGCTATACAAATGAATAACACGTGCGAATACGTTTCTTGTTCGTGAGCTGAATGCCTACACTTTGTTACATTTGCGCATCATTCATAATTTTATTTTCATGTAGAATAAATTAGCCTAAAAAGAACATAAAAAAGTAGTCTTAATGTATCAAATGGCAAAATGGTAAAAAAAAATAATAAGTAACTTTTAAAACATTATTTGAAAACTACTATTAATGCGCAAAATACGCACATTTCATTGAAAGTGTGGTCGACCTTATTTTAATGTTCATCCTCAAAGACAAGGCCCCAAGGTGTCGAGCAGTTGGCCTCGGCTTTATTGCGTGTTCATTATGACATCATCGCTCCAGAACTGGTTGCGATATTATCTGTGGTTCGTCACCACACGCTAGAGGAATTGCGAGCTATGACGTCAGGTGTTTGTAATACCGCGCCATTTTGGAATCGTGAGGTGTGACGATTACTAATGAATGAAGATGATATTTGTTGGGGAAGCAAAAAATTCTAAGCAATAAATTCTAAGCTTTAATTGGGTTTAGCAATAAGTTGGAAATTAGGTATTATAGATGCGGTTTTGCTACCCCTGTATTGTACCTACGTTTTAAAATCTATCACAATGTCATCTACATAAACTATTTTCTCTATTTCAGGCGCTGACATGCTCATGCGTGGCCCTCCACTACCACAGCTACAATGCTGACGCCGAAACTGGTATGCTGGTGACAGGCACTTTCGTCGGCTACCTCATCATCTTCGCTGGAGCCGCTGCCGGTAAATACCTATATTTGATGAAAACCCTCGCTTTGATCTTAACCTTCACATGTTACTCAACGGTAACCAAAGTACGATTGCGAAATTGATAATTAAGTCAGTTTAAAAAAATATGGACAAATATAACAATATTAAATCAAATCAAACGTTTATTTGGCAACTAGTTTTATTCTCAGAAGCATGATATGTCTCTTTGTAATGTTTGAAAAGTTCTGGAACATTGAGCTGTAATAGTTCAAGTTCATTAAATTTTGAGCCAATAACTTTACTCGTGTACTTAAAAAATTAACAGCAGTACGTGTGCGTATTATCAGTCATTCTTATATTTATGCATGACGGATGCTTACTGTCATCTCATTATACAAAATGCTAACCATTTAAACCATTTAAATGATTATCATTTTGTTAAAAACATTGATGGTTAACGTAGGCTCAATTAGAGCACCTGTCGCTACTTATTTGTGCACTATACTTCCTACGTACCTTTATAAACTAGGTACTTAATAATGCAAAATAGCGTGCTCTAATCGACATTGACGTCATGTTCCAGGTTACATCATGCAGACACCTTCGCACAAACGGATTGACATTTTCTACTCGCTGGTCGGTGTAGCCTTGTTCGTCGCCAGCGGTGCTTTGATAATTGACAAGTAAGCATACGAATATTATAAATTAGAATTTAAAAGAATAAATTCTAATTTGAATATATATTTAAAAAAATATTAGTTTGGGAGCACTGATTGTCTAGAGCTGCTGATTATCTTAAAAGCCTTGAAAATACCAACCGGTATTAAGGTGATAGTTTGATATAACTTCAAACTGTTGAACTAATTTCGACCTTGGGGCTTAAAACTCACCCCTAATAAAAGTGTCTATAAACTAAAAAGGAGATAAATGTTTTTCTTTGTAATTTAGGACGACAATAAAAAACTTTTCGCATTCTAAGTGGATAATTAGACTGTCAAGATTATGTTTTCACTTATTTATCTATATTAATCTTTCTTTCAGATGGCAACATGCTGGTAAGAGTGAATTCAGGGACAAGAACTTGGCGAAGGCTTCCCTAGCCATTATTAATGGGGCCGTTCTGCTTGTTGACGCAGTCCTTACGCAGCGCGGAGGCTAAAACACTAACTAATTAATATTACGTGTGGCCACACAAAGGAAATCTCAACTTTTTGTACTACTTTTAAGTCATATTAAATATGATGAGATATTAATCGATATTATTGTCAGCATATTTTGTTTCATACAAGCACAATCTAAAAGTGTGAATGCATATGAGGTCTCTGAAGGGAATTTTTACCCAAATGATTTTAGAGGACAATACATTAATAGTGTCTTCCTATGGGTAAACATGGTTTGCGTTTGACAATTACCAAAAGCTCCTATGTTTACTAAGCCCCATAATGCGTTTCCTCGATCTGATGCATCCAAACAAAGTATTTGTACCAAATTCGTCCGTGGCCATGCCAGTTATATTTTTAGTGGTAATATGCCATGGTCCAATATTGAAACAGTGTCTACTGAACAAACTCGAAAAATACGCTATGAAACTTGCATCATAGATCAATATTGAACCATAACTGATTAATTAAGTAAATTATTTTTAGGATTTAATATTACATTATTTTGTACCTCGATAGAATTCTTGTATTTTAAGTACATATATTAAAACTATTTTAATGAAATCATAACTACACTTAAACCGAAAAGATCGATCGATTCGAGATCGATTTTTCCAGATCGAAAAGAAAAGTGAATTGATAGTGCCTTTAAAGCTTGATGCTATAAAACATAAATTCTTTCAGCACTTTTTGATACTATATATCTACTTTATATGAATCGAGATGTTTGAGTATGGTTTCGAATCATTAACCGCTATGGGCGAATGAATTAGTCTGCTTGCAAATCTGATTGTTTATGTAAACATATTTATCCACCGTTGTTGTAACTCAGATATAGTTTAGGTGATAAAACTTTTTATTTACCTTATATTTAAGTATATACGAGAAGCTGATATGCTGCCTAAGTTAAATCATGTATCATCTTACTTAATGATGAAAACTGATATGTAGACAATCACAAGTTGAATGAAACAAACATGACTAATAATATTTTTTGAACTGTCTAATAAATTTTAAATATTACACGTACATTTGCATTTTTATACGATATTGTAATATACACCATTGCAAAGTTTTTGTTTCTACAATAAATCACTATAAAACAACATTGGACTTTGACTTCATTATCTTTCCCGACATCTTTCTCGAGTTTAGGCTTTTCAGTGCATAAGGAAAGTTTATAAAACAGGCAAAACAGAAGAACTACTTAAGCAAAGTGTAAAGCCAGGGAAATTAATTATTCTGCAAATTAACCAATATATAAATAAGCTTAAATTGACCATATATTCAAATCACAGCTGCCATTCATTAACATTTGTATGAAATGAACTGATGTAGGGTGTCAATTTGCTTAACATTTAATTTCCCTGACTGTCTATTCGGTAAAATTATACTTACACTTCGTGGGCCTGTTTGCTTACAAATAATAAGTATAAAAACTGTTTGATTTACTTTGGATGTAATTGATTGTGTATATACCAATAAAAACGTAAATAAAATTAGAGTAACAATGCATAGCTTTAATTTATGTAATAACTATGATTCCATATTTATACTGTCCTACGATAGTGACAATATAAATTATACGCTTGTCCTTCGTGATATGTGACACTCTTTAAAACTAACATTCCATGAAGAAAGGTTAGTTGCTCACTTGCTGTAATCTGTGCAGTAGGTAGTGCTAGTCCGTGTTAAAACTTAGTTGTGAATAATGATACGCATTTTAACAATTTTAACTCTTCTGTTGTTAATGTTTGATGATTGTTTTGCAACAACAAAGCTCATAAAAACAGCAGTGAATATCTCAAGCACCTACTACAATCACCATTTTACAACCACGGTTATTTGGAAACTGAATGACTCCGAATATGTGAATGAATATTTGAAGAGCTACCCAGGTTCTGTCGTCCTCAGTCCCTGGTCAACTTATAATGATACTAAAATTCGTGATATCAATGAAACAGTTGGATTTAAACAAACAATCTACTTTGCAAATAACTTATATGATTATGAGATTATCATGAAGCTTATAAATGAAGTGATAAGATTCCCAATTCGTTTCATCCTTGTATTGGAAAACGCTGTCAAGACGACTGACGAGCTATCTGCCTTCATAGAAGTGACTTCGAAGAATGATCAGGCCGACTTAATCCTAATAAGTAGCTATGATACCGGTGAAGTGACACTATCGACGTTCTTTCCATACAGTGACGGATGTTGCGGGAACTATACACCTATTTTTCTAAAGTATGGCGATGATATGTTTCCTAAAAAGTTTAGCAACTTCTACCAGTGTCCGATCAGAACGGCTTTGTTGGAATATTTTCCGTTCGTTACGGTACAGATGGAAAACGGTACAATTTCTTCTGTTGGTGGTTACGATGGCAAAGTACTTATGATTATACTGAATAAATTAAACGCCTCTTTAGAAGTTACCTCTGCTTATAATAATAGTGTATTTGGATCATATGTAAATGGGACAGCAACGGGCTCCATTGGTGATCTGGCTACTGAAAAAGCCGACATACTTATTCCGGCTGACATCCTTACAGAGAAACGCTATACCGTCACTTTGCCATCTCATACCTATCACACAGTAGATATCCGATGGGTTGGACGTAAGCAGCGAGAAGTTACTGATTGGCTCAAATGCATTGTTCCGGATAAAACAAACTTTACTTATTTACACGGACTGGTGTATATTTCATTTCTCATTTCTGCTATTTTAGTAAGAAAATGTAAGCCGCATATGACGAATGCAACAAACAGTATACTCTATCAATCATTCATCATAATATTGGGTCAGTCAGCTAAATTCGTTACTAAGTCATGGCTGCTCAATTATCTTTTTGTTCTTTGGATTTGGTTTTGTTTCTTTTTTCGGATCGATTATCAAGCAGACCTAGTCGATGCCTTGCAGACAATAAACCTAGAGCCACCTTTTGAGTCTATTGGAGACGCAGTAACAAAAGTGGATGGTTATGGTGGAGTTGAAGTAGTTGTTGAATATTATAAAGATACTCCCTTGGAACGTAATTACAAAGTTATACCAATGAACGAATTAAGAACATATATTCGACGCATTGTTGAAGGGGAAAATTTTCTTCTTGCAACAGATGTCGCATTGGTTAAATCTCTGGATCCGTATATTCAAATTTTAGAGAAACGTATAAGTGTAACTGGTGCTAGTTTCTACATGCGCCCTGGATGGCCGGCGGCGAAAGACGTAGACGATGTTATTTTCAGTTTAGTTGAAGCAGGATTTATTGAAAATCTGTTAAACGATGATAATGACCAAAGATGGCTTTTAAATAGAAAGAGTGATAATGATGCATTCAATCCGGTGGGTTTAAGTATGTCTAAGATAAGCACTTTATTTTACGCCCTGGCCCTTATGTGGGTGATTTGTTTAATTGTATTAATATCAGAAATAAAACGTCACAAAAATAAGTTAAAATAATCGTGTATGGAATAAAAAAAATCTAATATAATATTGCTCGCAATAATGCACGTGTGAATTAAACTATCTTCGGTATTGTTGCACTTTTGAATCAATAAACTAAATTTCATTCTACGTGGTGTTATTATTTGGCCGAATGTTAATTATAACCGAAATAACTTCGTACTTGGTTGTGTTCCCGTTTGAGGGACATGAACAATTAGTGTGATCTGTCAGCTAGCGCGGTGATCTGATTGAATCTGGTTAATTATTCTACGTTACAGAAAATAGAGGGATAGAATGATCACATAACATTGTTGGTGTATAGTGCTATTTTAAGATTGTGGATCAGTGTTTCAGCAGCCTGAAAATAAGATAGTCATCTGTCAGAAGTTAAGATTACTTCAGTTGAAACAATTGAACCTGTGAATTGGACCAATCGCGCCTAAAGGATGTTTTGTATTATTCGAAATCCAACTTTCCCCTATCGGTATTATTTTCTTTAGATTATAAACTGTTGAAAAATTTTGAACTGCAACAAACCATTTACAATTTAATACATTATTTTTCATAAACTTACGCCTTTTTCCCATGGGAGTAGGCAGAAACTACAGAACGCCACCTGCTACGATCCTCACAAATTCCTTTTGCCTCGTTAACGTTCATACATCTGGTCATACACGCACGCCGGTTGCGATTACTATGCACCTGACCTTTCTGAAGAACATCCCCAATAACGTCACTATATGTAATCTATTCATGGGAAACTGTCAAATTATGAAGTAGAACTAACTTGCTTGGGACGTAACGCTCATTGTGCTACGTAACGCAACGACGTAACGCATAATACCACAGACTAAAATCACGATACTAAATAGCGTGCCTAGCTGCGAGCAATCACCCACCCAGTTCATGGTTCTCAGAATCTTACGTTGGCATATCTACATAAATAGTAAATACCTTCGTCGTAAATGTTATTAATTTTGTGTTGAGCATCATATTTGTCTACAAAAACAACTCACATACAAATAATAGCAACGTATCACATACTATTGTATTTGTATGGCACTGTTTTGGACCATTCTCAAATATTCAGAACGCGCCACAGCCGGCGAGCGGGCCTCCAGCAAATGAACCTGATTCTATTTCGGCTATATTCTGAAATCTATTTAATTAATTCATAATAAGTATTTTATTCGAGCCCTGCTTTTATAGATAGGATAATGAATAAAGTGGACGTGTCTTGGATGATTAATATTCAAATAATAGGGGGGGATCTTCCAACTTTAATTATAATGTAGATCGAGAACTCATTTTTGAAGAAGTCCAAAAACAAGAAGTTTTTCATATCGCTGCCCAAGCTTTGTTTGGTGACTCTGCGGAAGAGCGATGATGACTTTGCTCCTTGTCGCTGGTTCTAAAGTATGAAAAAATCCAATCATACACATTTAGACACCATGACAGCAAGACTGCGTAATTTTCCAATAGTTGCCCCGCACGCAATAGCAGCAAGTAACCTAATTATTGCCATTTTCTAAGCACAATATTAAAACACATAATTATTTATCCTCGCTTTTTTAATGACTTTCGTTCCTTCCCATTCCAAGATAACAAACATGAAATGCATTCAATATTCACAACACGTTATCTAAAAGCTCTCCAACCAAAATAGGCTCGGCCATTCCGAATAAATTTTACTGAATTTAGAAAACAGTTACTCGAAGTATTAATACTTCTAGCATAAGGAAGCCAGCCGTATACCCTAAAATAATTATCGAAATTATATCCGAGGTGGAAATTGGCAAACAGTGCGGGCAAGTACCGAATCCATTTGCCAATGAAATGCAAACATAGGTAGCCCACATTTGATCAAACCAATCCGAACTTGCCCTCAGTACCGTGCATAATTTAATTGCATCATGAATATCTTCGGCTGAGAACTACTGCCTTCTGCAAGTACTTGTGAATTTGGATTGAATACACATTTCTAAGAACGGGGTGGAGACGAGAATGTTATTGTTGGACATCTATATTTCCGTGTTTATT
The DNA here is from genome assembly GCA_914767815.1 of Eupsilia transversa. NCBI lineage: Eukaryota > Metazoa > Arthropoda > Insecta > Lepidoptera > Noctuidae > Eupsilia > Eupsilia transversa. The sequence continues at coordinate 11,061,602 of OU611880.1, forward strand.
TTTCTCTTCAGTAACGAAGTGATGGCAACCAAGGTGTTCGCTGCAAAACTTGCGTTCGTATGTTCAATTTCGATGTAGAGACTGGCATACACACAGTTTCTGGCATATTTTTTGCATTAACCTATGTTGTCCCATTCTTCTGGCATATCCAAAAATAAGATACTTGTTGCAGATGGTCGTCACGATTTTGTGTATCCTTTTTGGATTGAACTCTATTATAAATAAAATAAAAAACTTGTACCTGCATCTCCAACGGTTTATTTAAAAAAAATCATAATATGCGTCGTTCCTACTTACATATATATTTGCTCAAGCATTTTTAACTTCATTAAATTTTATTTGGAGAATTTCAATATTTATCCAGGCGCCAAGAATATGTCATAATAACCGCATTATAGGTATCAACTTTGACCATTACAATTTATGTAAGTACATTCTAACTTTATGTTTTCAAATACATTCGATGACGTAGCACATTTTCTTCGCTGTTTTCATTCTTATTTAAGTGTGACTGCAAAGCAGAAAATATCAAGTTTACATTTTGACCAAGAAAATCTATGTAAATGTATACATATTGTTACCGATTTATATGCGACGGCATATATTATCTCCATCTCGAGAATTCTGTATCTATGTATTTATTTGGTTATAGATACGATGTTCTGGATATACATAAGTTGTCCATATAGGTATTTGATATTTTTATTCAAACGCGTCAACTTTTGAAGAGTGGGATATTTTATGAAAAATGTCTTGAGCATAAAATGCTTTTGTGCGTACTTTGAAAGATTCCTTACGAAATCTCTTTTCTCTTGTGTGTATAGTAAATAATTGTTTTGGTGGATATTCAAGAAATGTAAACATTTCATCTTTACAAATGTCATGTTAGCATGCAATCGCATCATATAAAAGCAGAAGCTTGTCAAACCTCACAAAGCTTACTAAAAAAGCTTTACTCTTTCGGTCCAACTAATTAAAATGGACATTCACAGCAATAATCCTAGAGCTTACCTTAATCCGAGCCCATTTGTCATAAAAATTTAATCATAAAACGCTAGTTTGACAAATACGTGCTCTAATTTGGAATATGCTCAAAGAATAATGCATGCGCCCGTTTGGTCCGACACTCATCCGTTTGCTGGCTATCTGCAACGGGCCCGATAACCATAAATTGCCGGCCGGCGCTACCGGACCGGGAAACTTTTGTCTCCAACCGATTTTTGTGCTCAATGATACATCATTATCTTTATAGCTCATAATTTTTTATGAATAATGGCATCGAACAAATCGAACTTTTAATCGTGGATTGGTTTTTGCTTTACTTTTCAGGGCAGCTGCCAGTATTTAGTATTACAGAATGAGTATCTAATATTGTAAATTGACACGAATGTTCATTGGCTAAGGTGTAGGCATTTGGAAAAGTTCGGATCTTAGATAGAGAAGAGAGTACATAAGTAATCGAGACAAAACAAATGTCGCCGATCATGTATCATTTATACGACTTCTGACTTCGAACTACAGAAACACCTATAACCATATACCTACACACAATTTGAGGTTTCCAATAACAATGCCCATAATATCGATCAGGGGTCTACATTTCCATGTAAATGAATTTTGAAACCGTGCGTGTTATCACTGCTACATATCTTTAATAACCATAAATCAACAAATCGAAGCGGACAATTATTATTTATGGCATAGAAAAAAGCCAATGGCATTTCGGTTCCGATTGTGGAGCAATCTAGGCATCCTACCTAAACGCAGCTGATATTTTATAGAAATGTGTTAGTACCATTATTGGATACCTACGTATTACGAGAGCCTTTTCGTTTAGAGCCTCGTGCAGACTGGTGCGACGCGACGACGCGCTGCGACTCCGTTCCATTGTGACCATTGTTCTACCGTGAAGTTTTATATTGTTAGAGTCGCAACGCGCCGTTGCGTCACGCCAGTCTGCACTAGGCTTTAAGAAGGTTAACGAATGCCGCGTCCTTACCAAAGCGTTTGTCGCGCGAGCACGCGGCGCGTACGCTAAGAAGTTATGGCGCGCCGGGTCCAAAAACCAGACAGTTGTCAGCAAATCGTTTTCCCGATTTTTATTTTTACCGTGTGGTTTTTACCGTTTTTGTGGTTCTTTTGATTCTGGCTTAAAAATATGGCACGGCATCTGAATTTCCGTTGCATAGTTTGCAAGTTAATTTCAGTACTGGCTGACCTATGCTCTTTATAAATCATCTGCTGGCTATCTTTCATAACACCCCCCCCCCCCACCGCGGCTGATGGTTCAACGCTACTTTTACCTTGCGTTGGTTACACAGTAAAAGCTTTCAATCATAACTCAAATACTATAAAGGCATAAACAGTCGAGCTTTACTGCCATTTTCCATTCAATAAAACGAGAATGCAATACAACGGTTTAGTTGTAAAATCATAAGTAATTTATTAAATAAGGAAGTCAGTCAGCCTTTTGTTCCCATTTCCTAGCACGGGAAAGGAACTTCAACTGAGAAATTGCTTGAAGCACAATCTGAACAATTTTCCATTTTCTATTAATAATTAGTTCAATATCTAAAGATTTTACAGACGTGCTAAACGGAGTTGTACAATAGGACCATAAATCGGACAGTCTGACCAGCACGCGTACCATGACCACCGTAGAAACGGGTTTTGTCGAAGGGAGAAGGGAGAATAGACAAAATGACAGATTGTGAATGTTCATCTGTCATTTTGTCTATTCTCCCGTCGATAAAACCCGTTGCTGCTGTTGCCTGTACTAGACGGTGACGAGTACTGCAATTTGTTGTTGCCGATTCTCTTTGTTGTTGCAGGTTTGCACGATGCGCACTTCCCGTCAAAATCACACTCTTTCGAGCCTACTGTACTGCTTTTTACACGTGCAGCCTGTGGGCTAGATATACGCAAAGATCGTACAACGCTCTCCGCGTTCAATATAACAATGCTTTTAGGATACTGGTGGGGCTGCCCCGTTTCTGTAGTGCGTCAGGGATGTTCGCAGATGCGCATGTAGATTGCTTTTACGCAACAATGCGTAAAAGGTGCGCTTCCCTGGTGCGCAGGGTGTGGAGCAGCTCCAACAGTGTCTTAAGCTTGGTTGCGAGTCGTCTGGACTGTATGTACGTGGGTCACTGTTGTGCCGTCTCTCATGGGATGTCGCAACGGTGACCAACCGTTATTTCTTGTGTTGTTTTTCTTGTTTTTTGTTGTGCTTACTAACATAGTCGTAAGTTTTACTAACAATTTTATTGAGTCATGGTTACTCGAATAAAGAAATTCTATTCTATTCTATTCTATTCTTTACTTGATAAGCGTAACTTAACCAAGTAGGAACACGACGTGGGTTAACGCCTGAGGGCCCGCATGACTTTATCGTGCCCAGTTGAAAGGTTATTTCTAAATCCAGTGAACGAAATACGGTAATATGTAGAAAAAGGAGTATTAAGCCAAAACCATTGAATGATATAACTCTACAACTTGAATCACATTATTTTTGACAATTTCACTTCGAGAATCCGTTACCTAGGTTCGATATTTATCTCGAAGTGTGCGTTTTTCGTGTTAAATATGGACTGGTATTGCTTCACTGTTCTCTGAAAATGATTACTTTAAATTTTACTTCTCCTGGTTGTTTCAATATTATCCAACTGCTGTCCTTGCTTCTCGCCGAGTGTTATAATACCGATACACGTTTCGAAACTGTTATTATTTTATTAAACGTCCGCTCCTTTATATTACGCGCGTTCCTCGTGCTTTGTCCTCAACAATGCCATTAAAACAATGACAGGCTTCATTAAAAAATAACAAATCCTCTTTATCCCGCGCCAATGACAAACTGCTGTACATGTCATTTCCAGCTCATGGCTCATTTGTAATAGCTAGGAACACAACGCCAACAATAGGTCCTCGTAGTGCTCGGTGACGTCAATGCACACGATGTTGTTGTTGTCCAAGTGAATTGTTGTGCCGGCGACTCCTGTGCGGGCATTCGCGATAAATCGTGGAGAAACAATAGCGCAGTAGGTGCCTAACGTCGAAGCATCGGACAAGCATAAATCAGTCGATTTAGTAACGTAGGCCATGCTGTATGGACAAGCCTCACAGCTGTAATAAAAGCGATGTTGCTGCGTGTGATAATACCTATCTGTTGTTGTATAAATCTGTCTGTGTTGGTTTGGTGGAAATAATCGAACTTTTTTTCAAAATGCATTTTGCATCATGTGTGATAAAGTTTCTGAACTTTTGAATCTACAGAATAATAAGTTGTTCTGAGCCACAATGTTAACATAATTAAAGGCAATAAGGCCGCGTCCTAACCGAAAGCAATCGTCGCACTCGTCTATATGAATATGACATTCTTACCCGCGCTATGAATCAAGTCGCGATTGTAGAGATACGTTAATATTCAGGGAAACGATCCCGTAATCGCGTATTCGTGCGACCGCAGCTTTCGGGTTACTCGGTGAGGACGCAGTCTGTCAGTGGGTCAGTCAGTCATTCAGACTATAGGTAAGTAAAAAAAATTAAAACAAACAATGCTTTATCTTCCTGCCCTTATCCTAATATTTGGGGTCGGCGCAGCATTTATGTTTTTTCCAGATCTCTTTTAGCTCAATTTATAAATCCATCGATCGTTTCTCTGATCTTCTTCTACTCTTATAACATCTACATTCACGCTGTAAACTTTCATTAAAGACTTCCAAGATCCCACAGAAAGCTTTCCGCAAAATAATCCAGTCTAGTAAGTTAAGATATTAGCTAACACTTACATACAATCTAACTACTAAAAGGTACCTACGTGTGATATGAACTAACAACATCAAATGCAAGCTTTCACCTCAGTTAAACAGTTCGACAGGGTACAGACTAGTAACACAGAGTAACTACCGGGTATCGCCCACAGTGCATGTAGCAGATAGCCTGAACATACTGCAAACAAATGAACTTTGCGTGGGTAGTTCAATGTTATTGTGAATTAAATGTGTTAATCAAACTAGTGCACACGTGGCTGTTGTAAAACTTTACGTTGTGCTTCATGTTAACACTGATACTTCATGTTAACACGGTTTTAGCAAAGCAAATGTATGTTAAGTTCTTACAAATATGTCACTAACTTGAACTAGGTACAATCAGCCTCAAAAATATGTATACATCAACAGAAATTTATTTGATTGTACCTACATAATTATATGACCTATTATGACCTATATATGTGGCTGATGATGACCGGCCACTTTAATAAATGTTCTTTGTACAGCCCAATATTAAATTATCAATGGAAGATCCAAAGGTGATGTTGTTTTAAAATTAAAAACAGGATATTAACATCATATTTCTTCAGACCATGTTGCAAAATGCGATTCAATTATTTGCAGCTGCGTCTACGCTTATTTTAATTAAGAAAAAATAAACGTCCAGAGTTCTAGCCATTAACTTCTTAACAGAGATGTCGGGTTTGAAAGCAACGGAACAATTCAAAATTAATTATATGAAATGTTCAACAATGCTTTCAACACAATTTTAATTCAATGTTCTCGAGTAATTTGAAAGCTCATTATGTAGATGAATATTAATGATTAAAAATACCTCGGTTCGTTTTAGAGCGGTCGAGGTCTTTACTATTATTAGAAGTCAAGGGAAATTTCAAATTTTAGGCAAAGTGTCGACAACTGTCGTCGAATTTCACGATAATTCCTGTGCCGTTGATGGCGCCTTTCAATTATTAAAATATTCCTTTAATAAAGCTGTTTCGCGTAAAGAAATTTGTCGAAACGATAATGTTTGTTCTTAATTAGAAAATCAGATTTATTACTCACAGAAAGGGTTTATTACAACAAGCCGACAACGAAAAGCCAAAATTAAAACTTCCTTGTTCTAACAGAGATTTAGCGAAGTATTTGTTCAGTATCTAGATAATTTAATTATGCATGTTCCGGAATAGCCAATAATTTTATGGAAGTTGTAATATTGTTGAAGAAACAATTAAAGGCCATTAGGAATTGTTAAGACCATGTAAACGAATAAAAAAATAATCACAGAACAATAAGAACCGCATCATTGTTGCTTTCAATTAAGTCTGATCTTGAAGGCGATAATGGTCAATCAACTGTCCACTGCTGGACATAAGCCTCCCCAGGCTACACCCCAATGCTCTGTCCTCCGCCTTCTGCATCCAGTCTGTCCCAGCTACCCTAATCCTATATTATAATGGTATTTAGTCATTATGAAGATCGATCCGATTTATGAAGGTCTACATAGGTCTGAGTTTTTAACGTTCTGTAAAATCAATTAGAAATGCGATTTTAGTTTGAGTCCAAACGTGTCACATAAATTCGCAAAGTCGAGACTTTTGTATTTACATCAATATTTTAAATCCGATATACACAGATTTTTAGATTGCTGTGCATTTCGACAGATTTATGTTGCATAAATTCAAGCTAACAACAACTATGATGAGCCACTACTGACCGAATACAAAACCGGATATGAGTCTCTTTCGAGTTGTGCAAAACCTTCGTCTCGAACCATTCGCATGTAGTTCTTCTTCTTCGTCGTATCGATAGCTCGACAGTGAATAACATTTTGTTGGCAAAAAGTTCATGTAGTTCATCTATATCTATTACTACCCCTACCATATTACCTTCAGTTTAATAAGTTATTTAAATTTGGAACCTACGAGTATCTAAATAATACCCATATATGGGAGACCCTTTGGCACAGAATTCGAAACGAGCTGATAATTATTTTGAACATACATGAACATTCTAAAACAAAAGAGACAAACCTCATCACGGATTACGATACAATGATGAAGAGATCCACATTTAAAGATACTCGACGCAGATATTTAATAAACAACAAACTGCCACAAAGTCGTAAAACGTTGTATCAAATATCCGTACTATTCATATTCCAGTTTTTATGGGGGACGGACGTATCTGTGTTTCCAGTTTTATGTGATCTTTATGAGAAAGCGACGGGCACGCTGACCCGACATTTTCTTTTATATTTTACATGTTTATAATTTGGTTTTGTTTTGTCGGTCCGAGGTTAGGAAGCTCCGTTTCTTTTGTGACTATGTCTGAGAATAGCTTTGCTTGTTGATTCTTTTCACACTTTAGATTATTTTGAGAAAAATAACCAATTAGGTATATCCATTGTAATATGTTCAGTTGTAGGTTCAGGTTCAGGTACATTCATTTTAAAATAAACACAAAAGTTTGAATCATGTAACCTTTTAATTTATAAACAATCAACAGAAACATACATTCAAGCATCACATTTTGCTATACAACACATTTTTACATAAATTTTTAGGTACGTCTTTGGCAAGTCGACTCCTTGAACCCCGGTATATGTAACAGTCACACCCCATATTAAACACTAACTTACACTAAAACCACGATTAAAATAAATATAGGTCTCATCTTAACTGCCAGTGTTATCGTAACTATCGGATTCAAATTAACTAATAGACTACTTAATAAAGGTAAAAGCAACACAGTTAGTAAAAGCTACATAAGTAGAATTTCATATTTTCGCCACTGAAAATAGTTAGTACGTAGTTATATTTTATACCTAAATGAAATGATAACCATTCAGTGTTATTAAACATGAGATCAGCTACGAGAAATATGTTAGTTAGAAACTTATAGTAAGACAAATAGAAAAGCATGTACGATTGCATTGATTTATAGCCTCAAATATAAAACTTAACAAAATAGAATCAGACGAAGTCTGTGTTTATCACACGGAGCTTATTTATGATATGTCTCTTCTTGAGCCTTCAGCTATGGTAACAGAATTCACAACAAAAAGTAATAGTGTAGCAGATGATAATACAACTAAACTTAGAAATAAACTGCATTTTACTAATATTATGTACATACCTACAGTAACATTGCACACCCTTCTACGTAAGTCTCGTCTGAGCTCAGAAATACTCATAATTATTATTATCCAAAATATACAGAAAGAACAAATAAAATATAATATCTACGTACACTAATTCTTGTTAATTTTTAAACAACGAAACCGTTCACCGCCGATGTGGTAAGTAAAATGAATTTACAATTCCTCTATATATTTGGCATACAATGGCTTATCAAAATCCAGTGGAATGGTTCTAAAATATATTCTGTATATCTCAAAAATTCATTTGGACAATCTTTGGCACTAAAATCTTATGTCTAATACAAGTCTTGTAGACAGAACCAAAGACAAGGATGATAACAATACGTTTTGCATTGATTACAACTTTTCTTACATCTAAATTTGTCTTAAGTCACGGATTATGAGAGAGTTCGACTAGCAAGTCATTTTCACTGATTGCACCATCCCTTTAGTAGTCCGTACAATCATATATCACATAGACACTTCAACTCATGAGACCGTTTCTATGAGTCCCGTAGCATGTAATTGGTAGTGTGAGCGGTCATACGAAATTGTTCACCTCATTTTGTAGGGGCGTGTCGACCTTGTCGACGCACTTTCTGATGGCGTCGAGGATGATGACGATGCGCCGGTCGAGGGCTGCGAGGTGTGGCTCCCAAAGTATCGGGTCGACCGGGTCTCTCTTCAAAGAATCACGGAGGACCTTTGATAGTGACACACCGTTGTGGAATCTGCGCAAATCGAAAATAAAATCGTTTAGGTTTGGATACTAATATTGGGAAACAAATAAAAATTTGTGTACTCGAGTCAAAATCAAAATCCGACTCAAAAGTCATTTATGCAAACTAGGCTGAGAATCAGCACTTTTCGAACGTCAGTTAAAACAAAAAAATATCAATGTACTGTCACACATTTTACGCCTTGGTAATTGTATTTTGTAACTTACTTCAATAAAGCAGTGAGGGTGGTATGCCTCACGAGGCAGCACTGCAGAAGCGGTGCCAAGATGCTCAGTTCATCATGGAACGCCTTGCCGAACGCACGCCCTTGATCCAGATGTAGCGTGAACGTCTCGTTCCCGAACATTCTGCATTAACAACACTCGTTAAAACAATCTTAATTTGGCTATGCCCTTACAAAACTTGAAATTCTGCATTACAATGACAATGCATATCTTAACTATAAATAGTTTTTACTTCCAGTATGAATAGCATTGGGCTCCAATGATTTAAGGAAACGGCCTTCTCGTTCGATTTTCCGGCTAGGCCCGTAATAATGCAGATTTATATGCAATTGAGAGATCACCAAAAAACTCGGTGTCTGCGACTTTTAGTTACAAATACCATAGCCAACTGTAATCTTAGACATTGCAAACACATTTCAAGTCTTTCAAAACTATATTACCATGAAAGTCGTTTGGAAGATTTGTTTCCTTACGATGAATGACAGTGTTTTTATTTTAGAACTAGATTAGACAAGAGAATTACAGCTTCTACACTGCTACAAGGCGCATTGCATTTTTTGGAAAAAAATAACCTTGTAGCGCTATAATGTTATGAATAATGTGTCATAAAGAAACAATACAGTTATGAGTGTTGTTGCATATACGAACTTGAAGGTTTCATAGTGATGTCTGTCCATGTTCCCGGAGAGGAAGTCGAAGATCGACATGTCCATCAAGTCGAGCAACCGACGACCGGAATCATATGGAGGAGTGGTGCGAATCTAGATGAAAACAAGAATATGGATATAGGGGCAGGATATTCTTAAAAGATACGTTATCAATTAAAATCATCTAGATAGGTACTGTAAGTTAAGGTTGATAAAGGTTCCGTATATGATACAGATTTACCTTTATGCGGTAGCGAACCATAATGAAAGTTCAGTTAAAAGAGCACTTATTTGAAGCAAACATAGGTATTTCTGAAAAGTGGCAAACGTTGATAGTAGTTTTTATAAAAAAAAGTGGCGACCGGAAGGAGAGGCATAGCCCCTCAAATATCATTCTACTTAACAAATTGAATGTATGATGTGTTCCGTTTATTTGATGGTGGGAGTTGATATCCTCCATTTCTGATTTTATCACTATAATCTATCTAAAAGTTCTATCTACAAATAAGGTAAAAGCGTAATGTAGGTATTAATCTCCAAAGTAATATTCTGTTAGTAAAATTCTGTAAAACTTACCGTATCGCAATAATCTGATTGGAGTTCCCACTGCGCTTTTCTTCGCTTATGGTAAGACCTTCTCCATGGATGCCGCCAGACCTGAAGATAACGCACAAATTGATTAAAAAATTATTGAATTTAATGGAAAAAATTTGGGTAACATGAAAGAGTCTCCACAGACGAGGGTTTTTTTTCAATCATATCATATCATATTATTGTCTGACGCACCCTGGGCAGTAAGACTGACTACCAACCTGCTCACTGGTTGAACTTTGTAATTTTCTACAATTAAATAGTGCCGACAAGAGAGAAGACGATCACCCTTTTCACATAGCTACCTACATACCCTGACTTTAGCGTCATTAAATAATAAAGTGCAGTAAACAGCAGTAACAGCCTACCTACTCCAGACTTTAAAATACAAGCTATTAGGACCTCGCAAGTTGAAATACCTTATGGCTAATGAAGTGAAGTTAAATACTTATCAAGGTTACCTACTCGATATAATAATTATGTCCGCTTGATACATGTCACCGTTCTCAGTGATGTGGCTTGTTATTATTAAATGCCTTATAAAGCTTTAAATGGCTAAGCAGAGATTAGACCGAAATGCCACGGAACTATTATTTAAATTATAATTATTATTTGGCCATAAACCCTTCCTTTATGTGCTATGGCCGAAACCCGAGCGTATCTTCCCACTAAAGTGTAGAGTTTACACGAGATTACGTTGTGCCCAAAATAGAAAAAGAGTACAAAAATATTATTTCTTTTTACCATTTCTGGATGTTCGTGAATTTACTAATATTATATTCCTAATTGCGGATGAATAAATATTTAAAATTCTTATGAAATCTCTAGTTTAAAGTTTCGATAATGATGTCTCACTGATAGAATTTCAAGGAACCTCGCATATCCAATTCAGTGAAATGCCTGTTAATGAGAAACCGCACACGTCAATCGTTCACGTTGAATTATGTACACAGTTCGTAATTGTACCTAAAGTAAACACAGATTTGATCGCCCATATGAAGTGCACGCGGTTATAGCAAGGAGCCGTGCATTATGTGTGATGCATTACGCCGCCGACGCCGACGCCGACGCAACAATGTACCTACGTGATAATTTGTTACCAACAACCACGCTCAATTTGATAATCTCTACATAACATGTACCTACCTGGATAATCGTGTCGCAAGAAATTAATCGAAAACCATAAAAACGATAGACACGATATTTCTGAATAACATTGCGATGCAAAGAGAACCTTCTAATTAGTTTCTTACAACTACCAAATGCAATTTTGAAATTAAAATACTAACCTTTCGTTCAGCAATATCGGAGGAGGGCAAGAACGCGGCGAAGCTCCCTTCAAGCATGTCAGGGTTGCCACAAATCGCGTGACCAGTGTCGCAGTAGTACGAACACTTTCCGTGGAAACAGAAATTATTCGCCGGCGAAACGAAGAATGTCTTAAGGATGTCACCTTCAGTCACATCGTAGATCTCTGTCGTCATGTTGAGCACTCGGCCCACGACCGGCATAGCGCGGCGGAAACCGAGTATCCTGGATAACACATGATTTAGATTAGTGTCACCACTATTCGTGTTCATTGTGGCGAGCAAATAGGGATGTTAGTTTCCGATAGAAGATTGGGTCAGATCTTGGCTTAAAAAAAAACCAATAAAATGCTGCTTCGAAGATCCCTTTCCATTTTAAGATATTTCTATTAAGTGTTTTCTATTAAACGACATCAATAGTTAGATATATTTAGATAACCCCACGCTTGATATGTTGAATTCCTCAGGAATGACTCTTGCGGATGAGTCAATGAAAGCGCTGTGTTTTGTTCCTATATTAATAATGTATGACAAGTACGACCCACCTGTCTAGGTGAAACGCGGCTATTTCAGCATAGTGCCGCTCGTAATCAGAAAAATAGAAATGATTCGGTAACGTCTGCACATCTCTAGCAAATCTGTGAACAAAAGCATTTATCGGTAAATTCAAAATCAGTCGTAAAAATATAAACAGCAGTAACAGCCTATTATTTATATTAAAAAAAAGAGCCGATTTATCTTAAATGTTATGCTCATGTCGAGATATTATAGAGCAAGGTTTAAGAGGATTAAATAGATAAAGCACGGAGCTGGCCCGGCTCCCTACTTTACCGGCCATTGATGACTATCTGCATTAATCAATTTGCAGCATAAGCTAGATACCAGACTAACGATGTTGAAGAGTTTTTATCTTCCTAATATGATAAAATAATTATTATAGCGAGATCATGAAACCCATTGTTCCAACAATAGGTAAAAAGTATTGAGGCTAAGATAAAAATACAGGTACTTATTTTATTTTTAATTAATTTCATGACCCGAAAAGTAATATTGAAATCGATCTTCATTCTTAAAAAGCATTAGACACCAAAACGAAATTTTAACATAATTTCACCAAAAATTCTTGGCAGGTACTTATTCATGACGTAAATTGAAACCGAGTCATATAAATCCATTAAAGAGAAATATCAAATATCGACTCCCGAAGATAAGGGACCCCTGTCCTTTAAAATAAATTTATAACGTCGAAAAATGTTAAATTACGTACTTAAAATGGAAAAATTAGTCATTCGCAGTAACAAATGGGGGTATAATTTCCTTTAGTGTCTAATGAGTCGAATGTGGGTGCTTAATCAATTTCTCGGAAACAAAACGATTAAAGTGGCTCTTAAATCGTGAATCTGGTTAGATAGGAGCAATCCCGGGAATATACTGCACCGAGTGTCTTCCGATTTATTGTCCTCAGTGCGACTCGTAAGTGAGATAGTACAATTTAAAAAGGCTACTAACAAATGGTTTAGATTCTGCGCCCTCTTTACCTTTTCGACATTTAATAGCTTCCACTCATTTTGAATACTTTTTACTCTAGCTAGTGGATCTAGGATCCCGATGCAATATATCACTTGTACAGAAGTGGCAGTCAAGGTGATAAAACTAATAGATACTCGTATAGGGAAGGGTTACCACCGACTTTCGCGTAATTTATCGCGCCCTTGTGAATCGTGAAAGATCCACGAGGGCCTCTTGATATGTCGCCGGGGTAACCCCTCGAGTCTATAATTTTCTTAGAAAAGTTATCCAGTCCGCTAGAAAAGTTAACCGTTTGCCTATGTTCAAGTTTTTCAAGGCAAGAATAATTTATATTGTTTTGTTTCTTTAACGCCTCTGAAATCTAATGTTGGTTTCAAGAACGATGTAGTAACAGATGTAAAACTATGTGCATACATAACTTGCTTAAGAAGATACGCCTTACTTTTGACGCTTTCAGTTTTATTATCTCTATTTTATATGGAATCCATATTTTAAAAATAAAAGCGAAGTGCTAAGACGTCTGATACTCGATATACAGGCCTGTCGGGAGTTTCGTGAAATTCCCGCGAGTACATTTTTGGGAATGCTCTTTGTATTCTTTGTCACGTCAAAAATTGTATCAGATAGCATTTCAAATATTGAATATGCAATGCGGTGCCTATGTAGTTGGGTTTTATACATAAACTCTTTGAAATATCATAGAAGAGGTTGCAAAGTTGTCTTTCCAAAAGTTCATTGCAACAGTTAGGACTAAAAGCTTTCGTAAATACATAAGCAAGTGCGAGGTACTGAATAGAAAACACAATCAACTTTAACAATGGTACGCAAGTAACAGAACTTGGCGAACTCACTACTTCAATAGCACTTGTAGTTGAGAACAGTGTGGGCAAGCCGCTAAGCCGATCGCACGTAAGAACATTCTCAGAGTTTTGTGAATAGAACGAGCACACCCAACAAGGTGACAGGAAAGTTGTATAGCAACTCCTTCAGGAGCGTGCACAGACACTTCAAACTACTCCGAACCCAACTTGTTTACCAAACAAAATAAAACTCACGTATCTGTGAAAGACATGACAGATGATGGACGGACACTCATGGCAAAACTATAAATTATGGACACTCGATGTCGGACTTACCTCATCGGCTTGAAGAGAGATTGGACGCCATTAGGGTAGTCAATAATAAGTTTCAACTGCGTGCCTCCCTCTTTTTGCTCTGTCGAAAAACAATTTATTATGAGATTCTAAGTTCGTAGTAGGTACCAACTAACCCGTATCTAACGAAATTTGAATTCATCCTTGAAACTAGTAATTTAGATGATATTAGAATGTCGACTATCGACTATCGCAGTTATCGAGAGCTGGTGTCACTAAAAATTAAAGTTGTAGTATATACTATAAAGTCGGATCAACAATGAAATCCATTTAAGTGGTTTAAATATTTAAGTCCAATTTGAAGTAAAGGGCGAGATTGTTGTGGCACTATTGTCCGACGGACCGCTAACCCCGCAACTGATTGCAGACCCACCCTCATTTAATATACATACCTACCTGCCTCGGCTTTTATATATTATGCTAATATCATCTTAGTTATTTTACATACTATTTCAAGATTGAGGTTTCTTAAATACAAATCTCTACTAAACTCTATTGTGCGATTTTTTTTTTTACTAATTCATTAAAAAAAATATGTAGCAAATGTCAAACATTTGTTGGATTTAAAAAATATTATTGAAAAAAAAAATGTATTGATTGAAAATTGATTTAACATGTATTCAAAAATAGACCTAAACAACCGCATGTAACACATTAAAACTGTAGGCATCGAATGTCCAGTCGTAGAGTGAGGGTGGCGTAAAGGTTGTCTGTCTAAACGTAATTGCTTTTCTAAGTCCGATCAACGGTGCACTGAATATTTGATGGCGATACATACTTAAATTGAGATCAGGGCTTACTCAATAGTTGAATCGATTTCAGTTATGTCGAATGTTGAATAATGTAAATAAGTCGAATAATTACGAACTTAATTTCAAATACGAAATTGCCTGTGCCCTCAAAATTAGTAAGCTCGATCTAGTACAATCTATTCGCTTATCTCTATTTTGTTTAGATTATTTTAATCTAAGAGGTTTATAGAATTAATTTGAAAGGTAAACTTACCTACATGTAGGATGGTGGAAGTGGCCATATCTCTGAGAAGGTCTTCCACTAGCGGTTCTGCATCCTCATACAATTCGTGTTGAGCTATCTTCAGTTGGAACCTTTCCAAATTAGAAGCGTTTATGCTGCAATAGAAATTGATTGGTATTATTATACGACATTAATTTATCTATTATGCGGCATTCTGCCTTTTGTTTGGGTTTAAATTGGAGAATAAACGACTGATCCAAATGCAATCATTATAGAAGTCGCATGTGTATGGCTAAAACAACGTAATAATTGGAACTACTAGTAATATCGATTAGATATAGACACTGACCCAATTTAATACATAAATATTGTTAAATTGAACATAAACATGAGAGACAAAAGCGATGCGTAGTACGTCATCGATGAAGTTACTTTAAATTTTTCGCACACGCCCGTAAACCTGGTCGTTAACGTCAAGATTTACATGGAAGATTTTCCGACGGCGGCGCGGTGCGGCGGCGGCGTGTTGGTTTTGGCTGCGTGGAACACATAAGTGGACGTGATTTGCCTACTAGCGGGAGGTGTGAGACTCCAGGCGACACGACGCAGCACGGAACTGAATACTAAGGAGCGTACGTGTAACGTTTTCGATTTGTGGCATGCTCCGATAACCTGCATTTAGAAATCAAGCCGGCGGCTCTTCTAAAATTTATTGACTCTCTTTCGGTGTGAATTGTACCGACGTCGAGTGGGAATTCAAAAAACTGGATTGTTCCGGCTCGCGACAAGTGGACGTGCTGATTCTAAACGAACACGAAGCCCTATTTACTTCCACATTTTATCTGAGCTTATTATGCGCACGACGACCGAAAAATATAAAGAATTCATAACAAAAGAAAACGTTCTCGTGTTAAACAATGAATGTTCATCTGCTCTCATATTTACGAAGATGATCCCAATTTTGAAAAAAAATTGCCAAATTTTCCATGTATCAACGAAACCCTTTCTACATGATACATGAATTCGGTCATAACAGGTCCCGTCATATCACGAGCGGCGTTTTAAGGAAGCCATCATGCATTCATTCCATTTAGTTTTATTGTCAAAGACCCGCGCCTATCTCGGCGGGACCCCGTAACTGGATTTTAAATAAGATTCCTTGTAGGTCTTGTGAAATTTGCCTCGCATGATAAAGAAAGGTCGCTTGTCTGTTTCGTATTATAGAATCATTCTATGCTGGAAGTATGATATGATCCTGTTTTATAGTCTTATATCAAACGAAATCCTGTTGATAGTGTACCTAAACGTGAACGGAATGTGATATTCTTTTCATTGCTTTCACCATGCCCTATGAGATTTGGCCTAATATTTGCTTTCGTGAAATTACCTGAAGCAGCGGACGCCGGGCGCGACCTACCTGTTTGATTTTGATGCATACTTCAGTGCTCTGCGGGGGCATTCGTGGTGGATGAAAAGCTATCGTCTTTACAACGTGCAGTGACGTGCTACATATAACAATACAATGTCGCGCAGGGGCACATTCAGAACCGCAGTCGCGAGGAAATATGTAAACAGTTGTTCCAGCAATGTTCGAGTTATCAAAGTTTAATTGCAGTAATAACGAAGTAACTAACAATTTAATTTGGCGGCTCGCGGCGTGCTACATAAATCGTACTTGTGGATGTCAGCTGTCGGCAACTTTAGAGAATTTTCCTTGTAATGTCCTTTTCGCGTCGTTTTTCGCAGAACGTTTTAATTAATATTTCTTAACCGACTGAATATTCCTTTTATTTTGGTATTTACATCCGGCGCAATTTTCTAAACGATTAAAATATTATGTTGATTACTTTTTTCCGAGAACACTTTGAGACAATATACAACAGACATGCTCAGAATAATAAATTCGTTTTGGAAGAGTTTTAGTCTGCCGACATAAGACTTTCATGGTTATTTTATGGACATTATAACACAAATGTAGTTTGTAGCTAACATCTGAGCAATAGGTTCATATATTTACATCTTTGTTGAAAGGATAATGACCTGTCACAACCTACATATTTGTATATAAATATTAAGACCGAATTCTGGCACAACAGGAAGTAAATATATTTTTTTACTTAATATTAAACTAAAATCGACCAAGCCCTTACCTAGGTTCTAAGTCCTCCATCTCTCCAATGGTGGGGTTATCTGGCCTCAGGACGTTAAGGTCCCGATGTGGGGGGATGACTACCGTGTGTTCTTCGGCTTTACCCTGCAGCTGCGCGAATAGGATCCTCTGCAGGTCTTCGTACCGGTCCGTGGGGGGGGCGGGGGTCCGGGGCTCGGTGTCCACCCCGCCTCCGCTCGTCTCGCTCGGAGCTGACTGCTCGTATTCTCGAGACCCGTTGCTGCCATTGCTGGTGGAAGGAACGGTTATTTAGTTTTGCAATTTTTATTTCAATGTCTGCTACAAAACAAACAGTCACGCGATAATATTTTGCCAACTGAGAGTCCAGTTCGATCATTGAAAACACATGTTCAGATTGTATTATAATATATTATATACGTATATTTTATACAAACTGTTATGATACATGTCAAATTAAAATTAAAATAAAATCTTAACGCCACGTTCTCAAGATTCCCGAATGTTACAATCTTGTGTCCGCGTCCGCGCGATTTTAACATTCTCGGTTTGAATTATTAAGATATACGCGGAATGTGTCGGACATTCCTTTCACATGAACCCGCGCGTAAATGGCTGAATGTAGACAATCTCTTCCAGTTGCTCACTTTAAGTTCTACATCAGCGTGGGAATTAGTTGGACGAAAAAGTGATTCAGCAACTCCTGTTACCACAAATGCGAGGTCACAGTCCAGTAATTTACTGGAAGGTGCATAATATGTACCGCTTAGTATAAGTGCAGTTGGTCACCGCTTCATTTACGTAACGTGAAAGCTTAGTCTTTCTTATTTTTGTAACCACAAATGAAATAATGTGGGTAACAAATAAAGAAATAATATGTTATCAGGCAAAGTAAATGTTATGAGAAAATTATGACTAAAGAAGAAAAAAGAAATAAAAAAATAACAAAAAAACTAAAAAAAAAAAACCTGTAGGAAAGTTTTGGTCCGCAACGGACCATCCGTTGTCGATCAAAACTTTTCTCCTTATTTTGTGATTCTGTGAAAGGGGCGATAATAATAATGTAGTAGGTTAAAGGAGATCCTAGAAATGACCTAGCTGGTAATCTATCAGGTGAAAAAATGAGTAGGGTATTATTAGTAAGACCTCTACAGTAAAGCCATAATAATAATTACTCAGACATAGCTTACTTAAAGTCCTAAGAATCGAAAGGACGAAAAATATCACCAAATTTTTTAAGATCAACTTAAATATTACAACATTTTTCAAGTGATTCCAGCTTTATTACTAAGTACTTAGTTATTATTTGGACTTACTACGGGCTTTTAACGAAATACAATTCAATTGAAACTTATACAAAAACGAGTGGTCTTTGAAATAATGATTCGTATTCTGGTAACGGCTTATTGTTACAATTATCAATTATAATTCGTAAATGTGAATAATTGGAAGGAATATTGAAAGGTATTAATAATTTAAGCTTGCCTGTTATACAATATAATGACTGCTATCATAACTGTTCGTCGATTGAACAAATTCTAGGAATCATTTCTAAGATGATTCATCTTATTATTGTGAGGTATTTAAAATATCTACAAATACATTGTTTTTATAGATGGAATAGTTTTCTGAAGTACAGGTTTTATTTAATGAGCTTCTGAGTTTTTGGGATAAATGTTACATCGACTAATTATTGGCACTATGCCATAACGCGGTTTAATAAAAACAAAACCATCTCACATTACCCAATCAGAAAAACTGGTCAAGCTATTCAGTTTCTTCAATGTTGATATTCATAATCTTTATTGGCATTCCATAATGTTTAAAGATCTTACAATAACTTATAAGGTACTATTACGGACTTTATAAGGCAAAAAGTATTTAAAAAAGTTTCGAATGAAAATAACATTAGGAAACCATGAAGAATTTTAAAATATATTGTTAATATTAATTGAGTAAATTATAACTTTTTTCGTAACCCTATGTTACCTACTTTTAGTCAAAACATAGTAAAGACATGGTGCACACTATTTTGACTGGCGACAGTGGGCAATCCGTCACGTTTTGAATGACCTACTAGCGTCGCAGGCACATCGAACGCCATATATTCCTCACTGGTTGGCATACCCAGCGGGCATTGACAGGCTGACGGCAGCTGAAGCGTGATTATATTTTTCATATACCTAAGTCATCTTTACACTAAATGGTAATAAATCCTGGACACAAAACAAGAAAAAATTGCCAGTTGAAAAATACCTCCTAAATATTCTTTCTACATGCCAAAATCTGCAAAAGGTCTGACCACTTTAATTTATTGGGTATTTCGATAGCAAATGAAAACATTATTCAGAAACCATCAAATTGAGAAGATCAACATCGATTGATCATCAATTAAGACATTTATCGTCCGTAGCACTTCCGCGTAGCGCTACGAGAAACGGCCTCCCCCGTAGACCGCTACAATTTTTACAAACAGAGCTACGAAGTATTTATTTTCTATGGTAGTCGTATTTCTTTAAGGATTCAGAGCACTTACATTATTTACACAAAAATCTAGAGCAAACAAATGCATACCCGTTCTATCAATGTAGCGGTAATTGGTGGCTCTACGGCACTACACTGGTTAGATATGAAAATGATAAACAAGAACTGATAACTTTGTATGGAAATATGCTTTAGTTACATATTTATTTATTTAAGTATGTATTATTTTATTGAACCCAATTCTACTAAGTAACTGTTAAGTGCTCGCTTACATATTGCCTTCCAAACAAAGTAAATACCGAAACTTGTTGAAAATAATCACACATTCCAATATTTAGGTTATTGTTGGGTGTATTGTTTCGGCCTATTGAAAGTATTGAGGTTCGAATCCGGTCTAAATCACTCAATAACGTTAACTTCAAGTGTTTGCGATAGCGTGGGCAATTGTTTACAGATGTAATCATTACGAACTCGGTGTTCGACAACTGAGTCGAAATTGTAATCAATAATCGAGTACCTAGTGTGTACTTAAGTAGCGATTTTTTCGATTTCGATTTGGTCTCTAATTGACTTTGGATTTGGATTAGGTCTTTATAACTTAAAATAAAATTGATCGCCGACAGAAAGGGCAAGAGGAAGAGGCATTCTGTTATGTAGTCAAAGAATTCACAATGCTTGTGGGTTATTGGCCTAGTCCCTCTCACAGAGAGGAGGCCTGGGTCCCAGCAATGGGAACATTGTAGGCTGATTGTACAGTGGCCAGCACATCAAGCTACCCAAAACTGTCAAACTTTCCCAATCAAACTTGAACCTAATGCTTAAGCGATAATGTTTAAAATCTACTAAAGAAATTTGACAGATTTTAGTAGCTTGATGTGCTGGCCACTGTACCTACTAGTTCTTTAAAAGAAGTTTTAAAATGCAATAAGTTGTCATGAGTTCAAAATGATTAGAAAGTATTTTTTTAACTTACACGTCATGATAATGTTAATTAATTTAAGCCCGGATCCCCATAAGACACACCTACATAGAGATAGATAAAATTGATTCACACAACCATGAACCAATGGGGCAGAAAATAGCAGAATACTGGTGATTACTTCAAATCCTTCAAAACCTTATAATAAAATAATAAAAATAAAAATGTTTATTTTCAGACGACTACAGTCATGCCAGTCATGTCAGTCATGACTTATGGTAATGAAAAATACGTAATTTATATATTACGTATTTTTAATTGCCATATGGCATTGATTGCAACAAGTGTTAATAACCACAAAGATCTTTAAAATCACCACCACAGACAGCTGATCGGTTGGGCTACTCAGAAATACAGGATGAAAGCAAAAATTCACAAACGGGATGGGTAATTGAATATTTTTTTAACCAGAACGTAACTTTTCAGATACTTTCATTGATATTGATCATGAGAACCCTGTTTACTGTAGCGATCATAAAGAGAATCATGGTCGGTAGTGGAATTTTAGGAGCTGATAAATTATGATTACGCCTCCCCCTCTCACCACAAAGGCTAGTGCCAGCACCATCATCACCAATGGCAGCCTACTCACTACTCTAAAACTCAACATTTACTAATTGCTCATTACAAATCGTATTTACTCACATTACTCAGATATTTCTACGAAAACATTAGAGATGATACACTGTCTTACATTCATATCTGTTTATTAGTGCTGTATGATAATAATGAGATCGATAATTTATTTTGGATCGTTGCCAGCAAATGTTCTTGCGGATAGTTTCGTGTCCCGTAATTAAAATGGATGAGGTTTTAATCTTATTGGTCTTTTGAATGACTTTTTCATAAAATCATGATATTTGAGACTAATTCTAACTTTGATCGATGTATTTATGATTCTAATGATTATAATTCTGTAGATACATATTTGGTATGGTCGCGAATCATATTTTGATTAAGATACCACCTGAGACTGACCTGCAAATTGCAAAAATGGAAATTTGAATTTCGCGGACTACCTTTGCTGATCCAACTTAATGTAATTATTTAATAAGCAGTTTACTTACTTCCAGGGATGGCAATACTTGCTTTTGCACCCTGGGAACTCAGCCTCGCTACCACCTTCCGTCATAAGGTCTGACAACTAACAACTTTTTAACAACTTTCTGTCAACTATTTTTAATAGCATAAGATCATAATTATAATATATGTAGGTAGTTCTTGCCGATACGAAAGTTGAAGAACGGGTGAATGCTACGGTGCCTTCACTATTTAATAATATCGAAGCAAAGTTATAAATAGCACACAAATATTAAGTACAAATAAAGTCATTTCATAACTTAAAAATAGCAACACAAGATACTTGAGCAACTCAATTAAGTTTTTAGGGTTCCGTACCCGAAGGGTACCTAAACGGAACCCTATTACTAAGCCTCCAGTGTCCGTCCGTCCATCTATTTGTCAGTGGGCTGTATCTCACGACGTTAGAGGTAGACAGTTTCCATTTTCACAGATTGTGTAGGTATTCTATTGCCGTTATAACAACAAATAATAAAAATAAAATAAAGTTACAAATTATACAAGAATTTTTTCGGCGTTTTTTGCTAAATATTGTACGATGGTTCGAAACCCTTCGTGTGTGAGTCCAACTCGCACTTGGCCGGTTTTTGTGTCTGCTTTAATAAGACAATATAATCGTGATATTTGCTATTGTACGACTTTTTTACAAAACTCAAGCCTACACACATTGTCTCGAACTGTCTGTAGGTATGCGACATAACTAACGAAGGTAACGTGCCGACGTTGGTATTTAACACAATAAGTTAAAAATACCTAGCATGTCGTATTTTACTTTCATATTTTTACTCATTGGTGAAAAAGGTCGATTTTATTTATTCAAAAGGCGTGAGACGCGTGTGGCGTGTAGCGCAATATGATATCCATAGTCGGTCTTCGCGTTTTTCTTCTAAACTATACAACGGATTTTGATGCAGTTTTCATTTTCACCATCGTTTAGATAATTTATTCCGAAAGGGTTATGTATAATAGAATATTATTAAACGTATAAATAATAAAGAAATCTCGACGTTTCGACAAGTCGTAAAACCGTAGCGTAGCAGGGCAGGCTTTAATAATATATATTTGTAAATGAAAGACAATTATTAAACCATGTGTAAGTTTGTATTCATTTATTGCCAATATTGTTCCTTCACATCTCAGCTGCTAAAAGTACTAATCAAATAAACAAGCTGCCTATGTCTTATTTATTTTTTCACACTTGTCCAGATATTGTGACATATTGAATAAACTTGCCTTGAAGGTTGATTTATTGTTTGTGTCACTGATTTCTGAATTTTACTGGAAATCATTTCACAACAGCATATAATTATGTTGAATAGAACTATGCAAAAGATAAAGTGTATTTTCCATGTCTCCATATTTTTTAATCAGAAAAAATTACTAGGACATTCACGATCCACGTAAAACCATTACTAAATCATTGCAAACTAACTCTTATCTCCGTAAGGCAAGGTATAAATTAGGCTGATTGCCGAGAGTTTTATCTATACTTATAATAAATCTGTAGAAGTGAAAATTCTGTACATTGAAAATATCAAAAAAATAAATGGCAGGGGGTGTTACTAGACCGACACCGAACCCAAAAATGTGATTATAAATTTTTTTGTCTGTCTGTCTGTCTGTCGGTCTGTCTGTCTGTCTGTCTGTCTGTCTGTCTGTTTGTTCAGGTATCACGCAAAAACTACCGGTTCGATTACGATGAAACTTGGTATAATTATTCTTTAATATCCTGGGCACCACACTGGGTACTTTTCATCCCGGAAAAGTATCCTATCCTACGGTTGGGGGGTGTCAAAGTTTGTATGGAAGAATTTTAACGCGCTGTCCGATTAACTCGAAACTTAATATTTATACTTAAACCCAAAAATTAAGAATAACGTGTATCAGGATTTTTCGAAATTCAACCCCTAAGGGGGTAAAATAAGGGATGAAAGTTTGTATGAAAAATCTTATTCCTTGAGGTAATAAACATGAAACTTCGCACGAATAGTTATCTAAATAAATAATTAAGTTTGTAGTTTTTTGTTTTTCTAAATTACCCCCTAAAGGGGGATTGGGGGGTGTCAGTGTTTGTATGGAAGAATTTTAACGCGCTGTCCGATTAACTCGAAACTCAATATTTATACTTAAAACCCATGGGGATGTATGGGGTAATTTCCGACACTCACGCGGGCGAAGCCGCGGGCAGCAGCTAGTTTACAATAAAATAAGAGTTGCCTATGGCATTAAGTCCGCCTCTGTATCTTTGTGCTTGAAGTATTAAATAAATAAGACTTCGAAAACGGGAAATGACGAATGGTGGTTACGAAAACAGTGCCAATGTTAACACAAGGCAAAAGCGACGGAGTGGATCCTAACCCTACCCACGCTCTTTGTATTAGAAACCACCAAAGTTTTGTGGTTATAAATACCAAACTACTATGATTAAAATAATTTATTTCTGAGATATTATTTATTTATTGATTTATTGGATCTTTATTCACTTTACTAACTAGTATTTAGGAAGCTGTACTGCCTCTTTGATCTAGCATGAAGAGCATAAAGTCCTAGGTTCGATTCCCAGGTCGGGCAAGTGATATTGGGTTTTCCATCAGGAGCCTGGATTTGTGCCCGGTCGATGGCAATAGGCATTACATGAGACGTTAACATAACTGGCGAAACGCGGTTATGTTATGTTTGTTAACTATTATTAGTATAGGTACGTAACTTTTTCAGTGATTGGCGTGAACTGAGATTGTCAGTCAGCGTTGACTGTTACAATCTTGTTTGGCAGGCTCATTCGTTAACCAAATAATACAATCATGTCATGCTCATCTCATTTCGGTAAGAAAAGACATAAACGCACAGACGTAGGCCCCGGCTTGTTTGCATAAACAGGAAATACCTGGAAAAGTACCTTTTCTTTTTCACCTACGAACGCTTCGGCTGTTACTTAAGTCTGATTTACATGTTGCGATTTATTTATTTATTTATTTATCTACAACGGTTGTGTAGTTAACCAATGACAGTAACTAAAAATTAAAACACAGTTTTAAAATATACAAAATAAAGACATAAATAAAAGAAGGATAACAACACTTTCATAAATTCCTCTCACAGTACTTCTGACATACCAATAAAATGTGCGATGTAATTGCCTGTGGCATACCATAAGTTAAAACAACAATATAAGTTGCACCGTCTAAATACTTGCTACAATAATTGAATGCCCCAGGCGAGAAACTCGCACCGTGTAAGGCCGCGTCTTATTTAAAAGCGATCGTCGTGCAAATACGCGATAGGTCGCGAGCATATGTCACATTTTGTTCGGAAAACCGGAAAGCGCCCACTGTCGGCGCGACCACGCGTTCTGGGGCCTAAGTCTACTAATTTATAAACGTTACAATGGTCTCTAAATGGTGAGTATTTGTCAGTTTTTGTATGGCAAATCTGTCAAAAACTGACCATTGTGAGACCATTGTAACGTTTATAAATTAGTAGACTTAGGCCCCTGGTTCACCGAATAAAAAGTTCGAACGATCGTGTACTCGTGCAACGATCGCTTTTTAATAGGATGCGGGATAAGGCACCTGTCTCATCACCGGCGATTAGCAAGTAAAAACGAGTTGTTGGGAAACTGAATTCTCTTGCCGGTGTGGTGAACAGTCAGCGATGAGCTATAAATACAAGGTGGAGACGACAATGCAACAATAAATTAAACTGCGTATATCTAATGACGTTTCCAGTCTGCACACGAAAATTCGATCAAAAATCTCCGATAGCTAGTCAAAGATTGGCAAAACCCATAGTTGGCGCATCACTGCTATTAGTTTGTTAGAAAAAAACACTTTTTTTTATTTTAGTGTTGGGATTAATTGATATTTCCTAAATACTCCTATGCATAAGTATTGCTCGTGTTTTCATTTATTGTTGTATTGTCGTCTCCACATTGTATATGTATCTTCTTTTACTGACACGAGAGCTAAAATCTTTTATACGTTTCTTAGGCGAGGAAATAGTCGATAGCTAGTCGCTTCCTAGTCGGCGGTGGGAGAGCTAGTGCATTAATGAAGCTTATTATTAAATTAATTAAATAGGTACTACGAAAACATCAGTAGATGTAATCATAGTGTAGAGCTTTTGTATCACTTCCACGTAGTAAGTAATATGTACGAGTAGATAGTTATTTTGCTCACAATTAGTAATTAATACCATCAGTAGTTTATGCTATTAATTACGAATTATTATAAGTACTACCAGGTACTATTGAGATTTCTGAAAAGTAAATAATTATAGGTATCATCCTTATTTCGTCCATTCATTTTTATAATTATTAAATATATTTTTAATATTTTTATAACAATCATTTAAAAATATAAAAAATTGTGGTCCACTGGTATCGGGAACGGGGTCCAAGCTACCGGCCGCGGTTAGGGCTCCAGGAGAGGAGGCCTCCTAAGAATGCGAGCCAGAAGTACCTACCGCTTTCTGAATCAAGCCCATGATCCAGCTGCCCGAGAGCTTCCTTAGGTACTGGTCGAGCCTCTTTGCAATGAAGCCATTGGCTGATACGACTATCGGCACAATGATCGTTGAGTCCAAATCCCAAATGTCGAAAACCTCGCGAGCCAAGTCAAGATACTTTCATCCATATTTTTCCTTAAATGTGGTTGGTGACACAATACTTAAAAATAAATATAATACTTTAATCACATAACCAGATAATTATATTAATCGCATTTAAATTAAATTGTAATAGGTATCTTATGTAGACTTAATGTGGATTTATTTCAGTGCCAGATATATTAGATAGGATTAAAATGTATAAGAAAACAAAATGATAACATCCCTAATAGTACTTAGGTATCTACTATCTATTATTGATAGTGTATCGGCTAGCTCATGTTTATAAAAACTTTGGTGGAATTAATAAAATTGTTATTAATTAATAGAAATAAAAATTTATAGATGGATGGAGGTTGAGTCATAAATATAAATACATTATTGCTACTACGTTCGAATTGTTCTATGAAAATGTAAATAGCTAAACCCAACTACATCAATACTGCCAACTAAAAGGTATAAACAACACATCAATATCGATTATTTTTCGTTTATCGTGTAGCCAGAGTTACTCGTCATTACTAAGGGTGGATTCGACCAAACAGGAATAAATATCCGCGGAATCAGATTTACTTCTGACAGTTTTCGTATGGAGAAACACAGATTACGGCTAGACGACTCCGGCTTAATTTTAGCTTCGCCGTAGTCGGTAAAAAGTAATAACGGGTAAAGTATCCATAACCAAAATGACGTAAGCTTATTCAATCTATATAACTAAACAAAAGTTTAATTATATGCAACCTTTGACGTGTCTGCATTACTGAACAAGTACCTACATTGTTCAAATGAAAGGCGATGAGTACTTGATACATATTTTATTTGTTTAATCCTCCTATTTGCGTAGCTGCAGCTGACATTAGTGCATAATTGTTTCTATAACAAAAGCTGCCAACTTTTTATAATAGTCGCTCCTTGGTTGATACGTAGAACAATAAAACTGCATTGACACGAAGGTAAATGTTTACCTGATTACAATTTCTATAGTCCCTTCGGCTGACGTAGAAAAACAGTCTGTTAAACAGTGATAGTATTTTGCAAGTGTTGGTTTCAATTTCAGCAAGCTTTGTTATTTTTTGCTAGATTTGCTGGTCTACATATTGCGCGTTAATATGCCAAGTATCAAAAAAATATAGAAGTTAGTAGTTCAATTTATCTTTTATTGTTAGAATTTACAGTTTTATTTGGGGTATAGTTAAACTGAAAGTATCTATTTACAACACGTACCTTGGCCAGCCTCTTAGTTTTGACCGATACACGTACCTCGTATCAGTGGAAGCACTAGACACGATAAGGTCTAAAGTAGGACTTGCAACTTGACTATTATTTATGAAAATAGTTGGTTTTGTTTATGATTCCAACAACTAAACATATAGACATAACCTTTAAGGTTGGCACATGGGTAGACCGTAATCTTAACTAGGACATAGGATAATTTATATCTCGATATTCCTACGGTTATACGGGTGAAACCGCGGGGCGCAGCTAGTTTTATTATATTTCTAGCCAGCACTCACTACAAGCACAAAATATGCAGTGTCACGAATTATTGAAACTCTCACACAAAATGGTATATTTTATTTTGATGTACAACAGCTATGTTGAAGTTATAGCTTTATTCTTCTTTAGCAGGAAAACCAAAAAATAGTAAACAGGCATCATTTAAGGTTGACTGAGCAACGAAACAGGTTAGACCGCATCCCCGTGTATTTTAAGACGTAAATAAAGCTCATCGCTGTACGTATAGGATTTTTTTATATGCACTAGGATTATTTTTTCCTGTATCAATTCACAAATAACACATTCAAAAAACCCAGACCTGGGACAACTAAGTATCTGGAGACCATAAAAATATTTGTTACGTGCGGAAATTATAATCTTTACACGTAGGTAAGCATACGCAGTCAATCGCATGCGCATCGCGTGGCATCAAGGTTTATTCTGTGTCTATCTCTGTTTGCGAGTTAGTCCAAGATAGCAGTGTTATTAGTTTAGCAGTGTCGTTGGCCTACAAAATCGACCCATAGTGCGTGCTAGGCCTACTGACTACAATAAAATAGTCCACTACTGTGCGGCTAACGCATATCAAAACCCAGTTAGAGCTTCAAACATTTTTTTCCAAAAACAACTTACTAAGTAATAGGTGTTTTAATATAATTTTCTTGTTTATGTGCGTTACAATACCCACACAAGAAAATTTACCGTTAAAAATCTAGTTATTTCGGAAATAACTAAATTTTTAACGGTAAATTTTCTACACTTGCTAGCTTTTGGAATGGTCAAAGGGACTAGTATCTTTTTATAGATTATAAAAAAAAATACTAACCAAGTAGGTAGGTACATCGTGTTAAGTAAGAATTTTTTGATAACCATATCGATTACAGAGATAAGACGCATGATAATGATAATGCCCAAATTACTAATGTTATCTTTGCATCTAGAATGTGTTGATAACGTATATTATGTACACAAGCTCTAGTTGTTTGTATTAAGATAATTATACGAAAAATTATGTTATTGAACTCGTTTGATATAGATAATGTCACAGATTTTTTGTATTATATATAACTAGCGATGTGCCTCTGTTTCGAACGGTTTTTACGACAAGACAAAACAGCGGGATTTCTGTATTTTTGTATTGAGTTTAATAGGTATTAATACACATACACATAAACGGAATTAATTCTCTTCTAAACTATGGTCGACACTGCAGAAAGAGCCGTTGCGTAGTTTAGAAGAACAATGCAATCACACAGACAGACAAACGAAAAGCGATTTTCATTTTGAAAATATGTATAGATATATCAACTCGATAAGCATTTCCTTAGATACCAAAAGCGTTTGACTGTTTTCCACAAATTATGTTACGAAAAGCACGACAAAACTTCGAAAGGAATATTTGAAATTGAATATTTGGTCGGATGACTACATTACCTATTCAATCGATTCATATTTCTGTGACGTAGGTATCAAATGTAAATTCCCGATAACGAGAGCACACAGATGTACAAATAATTGTTAGTAGACAAAGTTATTATAGTAAAGGTCACTCAAGTTCGCAATTATCACAGACTTTATAAATACATAACATATCATCACGCCTGTATTCCCCGAAGGGTTGGGCAGAGGTATACCTATAGTACACCCACATTTTGACTGTTATGTTTAACCTCCATGTAATAGGGTGCGAGCCTATTGCCATCAACCGGGCACACATCCAGACTCCGAGCTGCTACTGAGAAATTCTATATGGGAAAACCCACTAACACTTTGCCCGAGCACATAAAACATACGAATATGGCTTTTATTACATAATAGCTCGCAAAACAAATTAAAAGATCACAATTGGCCACGCGTTACGGTCTGCTAAAGTCATAAAAAAAAAACCTGCCTGCGTTAACTTATCCAATATATTTTTTAATTTGTATATAATTACACTAAACACAATCCTACTTCCTACTATATCTTACTATCCCATCCTAAATAATTCTTTCTCCCTCTAACTTGGGCCATAGTGTGCATCGTACGAACCAGTGATTATCATTATGCTCCAAATAATATTGTTTAAAAGTAGATTGTATAGTAGAATATGATAATAGGGTAGCCTACTATCATATCTTACTATCCGATTCTACTATCCGTGCACAAACCTGAGCCATAGAATGAATGATCGATTTAGAGCATAACGATATATGCTCTAAATAATATTGTTTAAAAATAGGATTGGATAGTATAATAATTATGATAGTAGGATTAGTAGGATAGCCTACTTACTATCCTATCCTATCCTACAATCCTTCCTCCAACTTGAGCCATACTGTGCATCATACGAGCCGGTCATTATCATTATGCTCTAAATAAAAAAATAGGATAGGATAGTAGAATATGATAGTAGGATACTCCTCCAATATATGAGTCAGTGATTATTATTATGCTCTAAATAATATTGTTTCTTCTAATCTGCATACACAGAACAAATTCACTGCAGACCCACCCCTGGCCTTACCACTGTTGGTACGGTGGGTATTTTAAAGTTAAACGATACCACTGTTAGTGTTGTGCTGATGTAGATACTAGGCAGGAATATTATATTATATTATAAACAGTTATCTCGCATATACGTTAATGACTCATTCATTAGTTAGTTAATCGTGTCACGAAAATAATATAAAATATATATTTTCTTCGTGACACGCTAATAAAATACATAGAATCTTTGACATAAAAATTATCGATCATCGTACATTTTAATGGACCACCACACACAATGAATATAATAATGATATCTTGTACATTTAAACATACTGAAGAAATTATGATATCATGAAATAAGAGAGTAAGATAGTTGAAGATATTGATCTTTGATAAACAACAGATGTTCTAATATTCGCGTAAAATAAACAAAAAACAAAATTTTGTGGGTCACCTTTATTGTAAAGCGTTAAATATTTTATTTCTTAGTACCTAGGTACTAAGTTAGTAAAATTAAAAAACAATTGGTACCTACTAACACTTCTAATAGGTAGTCATGTGTTGGTAAAAAAATAGTGTGAGACCTTTTAAAGTATATAAGGTGTTATATTAATAACCTTCAATGTTTTGCATGGTGCCTTAGCTGCACTGATTGAACATCATCTTTACGATTAACCTAAAGATGATGTTCAGTCAGCGACAAAATGAATAAACTTGTCAACAAGAATACTGTTTCATTGACCCGATTACTCAAAGTATTGAAGCATATTCATACATTAAAGATGATTCAAAGAAGAAAGGATCAAAACATAAATTATGACTTCATTACTGACGTACAGTTACAAATTATAAATAAAGAAATTTCAATTCACAAAAATTGCGCGCATCTAATGACTAAATTAAAGTGTTGTTGTCGGAAGTGGTTTTAACTAGTGTTACAACACTATTACCTGGTGGTATCGTTTATCTTAAAAATATCCACCGTACCACCAGAGGTACAGCCAGGGATACGTACGGTGGGTCTGTTTTATTTTTATTGTTCGTGAATAAAAGTGATAATTATTCATCATTCGATGAAGTTGTTTGTAATACTTAAATAACAAGTAAAAAGGAAAGAAAAGATTTATAGGTATAGCTAAAAGGGAGATACATACAATTACTTTAACCAACAATAAAAACACTTACAGATTGCCAATAAAAATTAAGATGATTAATATTTTAATAATCACTGTTATTTTACTAAGTACCAGTTAGTGTTGAATAGTTAAGGATACTTCCTGATGGCGAGTGACAGTAAAATAATGATTCTACCTACCGATAAATACTTACCTACTGATATCATTAATTTTGGAGAAATTATTATCCGAAAGAAAACTACAAATCACTTTCAAATTTTTGTAACGTAACTTAACACTTATAACTACATAACTTGTTTCACCGAAGGGTTGGGCAGAGGTGTACCTATAGTAGGTACACCCACATTTCGCCTATGTTTAGTCCCATGTAATAGGGGGCGAGCCTATTGCCATCACCCAAGCACAAATCCAGACTCCTACCCGGCTGGTACCGAGAAATTCCATAGAGGAAAACCCAATAACACTTTTCCCAACCTGGGAATCGAACCTAGAACCTCATGCTTAGTAGGAGCGCTTGCTTGCAACCACTAGACAATCGAGGCAGCCTAGACTCCATGTACATGTACCCAGGTATTGTATTGTACATGTACCTAGTTACGAAGTTTTTCTGAAGGCTTAACTCAGAGAACCCATACTTACTAACTAATATTTTAATATCACAACGCAAAATCACAATATCTTCACCCGCTACAATCAATAAGACTTCACAATGAATCAATCACAAATAATTACAATGAATATTGATAACAGTTTTAATTGTATTGTTTTCAGAACTTGCACTGGCGCAGTGGTTGTTCGCGCAGCTGTAGTGTGGGAGGTAAGCAGGTTCTTTTTTCGTAGAACAGCCAATAACGCTCCCTTAAAAATCAAGGTGCCTATGCGATGATCACCCCATAGTACTTATCTACATTTAAAAGGTACTTAACGCCCAAAATTGGTTAAGTAAACAATATACGCTTTAACACACTCAGAAATGACTAAATAATTAAAATATTCTTTTATATAAAATTTTGATTTTGAATAGGTTTTGATGATGTCCCTTACATAATACAATATACATGAATGGTCACTCAATATCATCGGATAGTACCTATCGATCTCTTTTACGAATTTAGCAGCGATAGCGCTGCCTCGCACAATATAATCTTTAATGATTATAAATCATTTTAATATCATGTCACATGTGTCAACGGGGTTTATTACGGGCACAATATTGATCTAGTTTCACGGATTATATTTTTAAATAACTTGTATTGTGGTAGTTACTGTCCGAAGCAGACTGTCTTATCTATAAAGACGCTGTCAAACCAGTAAACACGACGATAACATTTAATAAGATAACAATACGCATAAATTACAAACGGAATGCTCTTAAATTAACCGCAGAACATAAACAACAGTTAAAACCAGAAGTTAAAGTTAATTGGACATAGAATATATAGGTGGTCAAGGTATATCTTGTGTACTACATAGCTACAATAAAATTTAATTATGTCTTCATCACGGCACACAGTTAATTTATTTGTGTGCCTAACGATCAAGAAAGTATTCTAGAGTCATTAAAAACTCGTTTATAAAGAAATTATTTTAATATGTGCCGCGCTCGAGTCATCTTTCAACGTAATCAAAGGGTCACTGTTGTATTTGATAAGATAAATTTTGATTGAGAAGTTGGTCTGGAAACTACCTAACTATCACAATTTATATCTGCAGAATAAGATATGAATGTATACTTTGCGCTTAAAATAAATAATATAAAACGATGTTTTCATTCATAAAATCAAGTAAACGCGAAGTAGTTATTAAGAGAACACCATACATACCGCTTCGTAGATTTAGCAATGCAAACAATTCTTCCATTCAGATGTTGTCACATAACACACAAAAAGCAAAACAATTCTGAAATGCCACTAAACCACAACACCAACCTTTTCTGTAGGAACCGCTTCCGAAACTCTATGTAGGCTGACCGGCCTTTATCTTCTGTATCTGCTATGGCGACACGTCCGTGTAGGGGTACTCTGTGGCCGGAGATGCCGTAGTCCATTTGTATGTCTACGACGAGCATGAGGGTGAAGAGTACGAGGAAGGCGCTGACGGCGAGCGCCAGTCGCTCCTTTAGCTTCATGTTGAGCATAATGCGCGCGGTCTTGCTGCGCGGCGCGATGGGACTGTGCGCATGTTCCTCGGGCGTCGGCGACCGCTTACAGTCGCGCGCGCCGCGCCGCCTGCGCCTCCACCGCGCGCGCGCCCACCCGCTTACGCTGCAAACAATAACAACACGTTAGGGGCGTGCACGTGGGTGAAGAAAATAGGGAAAATTCAACAAAAGAATCTTCAAATTGTTTAATTTGTTATATGGGTCATTCACGGGAAATATTCTCGGAAAAAGAAAATAAGAGTTTGATCTACTTGGAAAAGCTTATCTCTTCTGGATGTTGTTTGTGCAGAGAATTATAATATTTTTACAACAACGTAACCTGATAAATCTATAGGTAGGTACATAGATAGCCTACCAGTGTGACCTACATCGGAAACTATCTCTCGTAACGAGATAAACAATAAATGTCAACCGCGTCGTGACTATTTTCATTTTATGATTTTTTCTAATGCATTCAAATGTTGTCTCAATTATTCTTATATTAAGATTTGGCGATAACCGAAACCGAACACTTGTACAAAATATATTATAATCACATTTCACGCTCATTACCGCTTTCCACAGCCTGGCTTTTCCCTTCACCTGAAGTAGCGATGATCGAGTTATTGGTACTCGTGCATATCCCGAGAAATAAGCGTATGTTCTAGAAACTTGTATAAGTACGTACAACAAGTGCATTTTTCTAGAACAAACATTTGTAAACACATTTATTTGACCTTTACCAGTCTCTTACAGTAAGCCGCACGTCAGTGGTAACAAAACCAGTATAAGCTGGCCTATTATTCTAGTACTAGGCTAGTACTACGCTAGGCCAGCTCAAGGTCAAAGTGTTACCACTGTCGACTATACATACGTTATCAATACGTAATTTGTAAAGCCAATACATTGCGCATAAAAGAAAAGCCTTTTAGTAATACATGTCTAAATAATAGAGGATTGCTCAATACATGTCGGCAGATAGGCTATGATTGCAAAACTTGCGAGTTTGCGGCGTCATGTGGAACGCATGCAAAATAAGAACATTTTAGAAACATGACGCCTCTGCGCAAGGAACAAAGTTCAATGCCTGCGTGTTTTGTAGTTTACTCGAGTTATGTTTAAGGTTAAAACTTCCGTCTATACCTCTTGTTATATTACATCAAACAGACTGAGATGATTTTGATAAAAAGATTAAAATACGTTGATAACTATAGCACCTATCTAAAGAAACATACTTTTTCAAGAGTTTTCCTTGTTAAAAACTAAAGTAAAAACTAAACTTTATCTTTTTTATCTTAAAGAATGTTTTGCAAAACATGACGTCCTCCCTTCCGTACCTATCGACAGTACATGATATTCGTAGGCGTTTAAATATTACATGTGGCAAGCATAAATCACAATTTTATTGTGACTCGCTTATGAGATCATCACCGAATCGTTGTAAAAAGTAATAAATCGATTAATGAATGAAAAATGATTGATCGATATTATCGATTTTTTATGCATTTATTGCACTCCTTATATTTGTACTGTAAAGCTAAAATATAATGACTACTGTGTTTGTTCATACTGACTGACGACTAATGATTATTTAGGGGACCTTCATTGAGTTCAAAAGATTTTGCTGATATTTTTTTTTTGTAGTCATTGCATAGCACGTTTGGTCTAGTTAGATTTTTCCAGTAAGTGTGATACTTACTGGAAAAATCTTTATTTTTAATCTTATTATCTTATTTTTAAATTTACATAATAGTAACACGTAGGTACGAGAAAATGAGAAAGAGCTATAAATAAATATTTTTCTCTGAAACTGCACAGTGAATGATAGAACCTCATTTGTCACAGGAACCTGATTTATGAAGCCTATGTTTGTCAGCAATATTGTTTGGTGACCGATTTGGCGGGTCTTGCTCACCAGCAATATTTTAATTTTAATGGAATAATTAAATTCATCACTAGATTTA
Source organism: Eupsilia transversa (assembly GCA_914767815.1). Classification (NCBI taxonomy): domain Eukaryota; kingdom Metazoa; phylum Arthropoda; class Insecta; order Lepidoptera; family Noctuidae; genus Eupsilia; species Eupsilia transversa. Next base: position 11,097,163 of record OU611880.1, read on the forward strand.
CGCATACCTTTTTTAATGAACGTAAACGAGGCAAAATGAGTATATAAGGATCGTAGCAGGTGGCGTTCTGTAGTTTCTGCCTACCCCCATGGGAAGACGGATTGAGTTTATGTTTATATTTATGTCATAAATTATTATTTAGAAAGTGTTGATCCGAATAAAGGCTCGTTCACACCGGCGCGACTTGTCGCGCGACGCGACACCGGCAATTGTTCAATCGTGAAGTTTTATTAGAAATTGTATTGTTAAAGTAGCGTCGCGCGACAAATCGCGCCGGTGTGAACGAGCCTTTGATCTGTAACAAAATTTCTAAACTAATCATAGATCAAAGGAAAATCATTATAAAATAATGCGTTTCTATACGCACAAGGCACAAGGCATTGAACTGCGGGAGAGCGCTACTATAATCTAAGAGACAGACTGACGGGTAAACTCTTAATAACATACATGAAAGTTATGGATAGCAAAATAATCCACGTGGATACTCTGTATCTATTGCAGGGAGATTGTTGGACTTCTAACAACTAAAACCACGCAGTGGTGGCCATTAGCTCACTAAGGCGAAACTGGGATCAAAGTCAAAACGTTTATTGCGTTTTAAGGCTCGTTCACACCGGCGCGACTTGTCGCGCGACGCGACACCGGCAATTGTTCAATCGTAAAGTTTTATTAGAAATTGTATTGTTAAAGTCGCGTCGCGCGACAAGTCGCGCCGGTGTGAACGAGCCTTTAAGCGTCGGTGGCATTTCTGCAGGCGCTACAGAGCAGGATAATGATTGCCAAGAGTTTTGTAGGTCATTTTTGCTCCATTCACTCCATAACTCGAAACCAAGGTAAGCCAAGTTCAAAATAAATTCGCTTTCCTGAACAGTAAAGTGAGAGTATTGCCTACGTAAATCAAACGGTCATACTAACAAATGTAAACCGTTTAACATAACCTGCGCGTATGTACACACGGCTACACATCATGCTATATATTTCCAGTATAAACTGATCTCGCATTGTATAGGATTTCCGTACAATGCGAGGTCAGCGTATACTGGAAATGTATAGATTGATGTGTAGCCGTGTGTACTACACAATCTGAGAAAGTTGGTCGGTATTCCAAGAAAGTCCAGCTCACGTCTGACTAACATATTGAATCAGTGAGAGTTTAAGATCAAGAGGAGGTTATCTATCATGTGCCTGTGTTGAATACTGCTATGGAGCACTGGACAGAGGACACTGTTGTACTGGTAGAAAAAATACTGATTTTAAATGTGGGTAGATTTGAGACAGAAAATCGATAGAATCTATATATATTGTACATTTAAATATAATAAAGCTGAAGAGGGCCGAAAGTCTGTACATGGAAGATATTCGAAAAAAAGTTGGCAGAACACGTTCCAACAGTGTTTAGAATTTTTGTATGTTTGTCTGTTTATTTGTTCGCGAAAACGGCTGAATGGATTTAGATGCAAACTTTGCTAATCTGTCGAGAAAATCCTCGGCAAGGTTTATAGGCTATGTAACATCACGCTTCGACCCTCAGGAGGCGAGCAAAATGAAAAAAAGTCAGTAAAAGCCCTAAGCGAAAACGAAGTAATAGCGCGGGCGGGGCGATGGGATGCGACGCGGTGGGTCGGGGTCCAAAATTTCATGCGGACGAAGTCGCGGGCAGAAGTTAGTATGTAATAAATGAGTAGATATTCTAAGAGTAAATTAACACAACTTACAATACAGTTATTTTGTAAGGTACTAATGATGGTCGTATAGCTGAAACTAATATGAATACTTTACATATACAGGAAGAAAGAAAAAAAGAGATAAAATTATTTCGTAATAAAAAATATGGTGTCACACTTGAAGCCCAATTTCTACGTCTTCGATTCTACTGAACTGTGGCACGAAAAGAGTTAAGAATTAGTTCAGTCATGTGTCATTTTTACCCGGTATACGTAGACGTTTATTTTTACCTGGTAAAACGGTTTAATAGTTAAGTATTAATTATTTGTCAATTACTAATAACTTCCCGTTATGGGTGACTAATGAGCCATTAGATCTAAAATTGTGGTTAGCGGTCATGTATTACTCTCATCTTTTATTTCTTAAATCTCCATTCAACTAAATATTTTTTAATTGAATGGAGACTCATCGTAGGTATTCATATATGTAGATATAGTAATAGAAAATAGAAGAAGTATTTGATGTTGCCGTTATTGATATCTAGTTGAAATAACATTCATCGGAGTAAGCAACACTGATAACAGAATAATCATAATATTATTTTTAATTCGTATTCTTGCCAGCTAGCCCAATTTGATAACAATTTGATATTACTTTTATCAGCTAAAATCAAGTTTCATAATACCTTATATCCTATGATAAGAAAGGACCAAGGTGTTATTAACAGCTCCAAATAAATAAATTAATGTTTCCTGCTACGCATTTCAAAATAGTGTAGTAACCATCCGTTGCTAATCTCGACAAATCCTATCCTGTAATCCAAAATCCATTTATTTACGTTACACGTCCGTGTTTGGGTAATATGTGTACCCAACTAAATTGGTCCTGTAAATTAGGAGCAAATTGGCTGTGACGGACGGACAGACAAAAAGACAGCCTGCAGCCATACGACACGAGTGATGGGTCCCGCTTTTCCCCTTAAAATCTGCTGTTTAAAAAAATTGCAATCTACAAGGTCAAAATAAACAGCGTGCAACAGCATATTTTTTTAAATAATCTACACCCTGCAAATTAATCAGGTGTCCAATCTCCGTCGCAAGCGCATTTTTGGCATTTTGTTCTTGGGTTCGATTTCCAGAATGAGTAAAGTTAGATAATGCGATACAAAGTTAAAGTGCAGTACGTCCATCACTTATTTCAAATACTTACTGAGATAAAGTGAAGCTCAAGCTATAATATTTATGGGTGTAGACACGCGACATCAGTCAATGTGTGATTATTATGATAATAAACGAGTTGAATAACACTCGGTGATCTTTTTCAAGCTTGTAAAGAGAAGCGGTCGTAAGACAAAGTATTGAATTTACTACGATTTCTTTGACCCGGAGTAACATACTCAGAATATTATGTTTTCCATAGTAATAAGAGTGTATTTGCAGTGGGTGTTTGTCACAGCGTAAATGTCTCATAAACGGTACAAAGATGCCCCGTAGATGCCTCGTAGCTCCGCGTAGGCAATTCGTAGTCCCGCGTAGACACCACGTAGGCGCCTCGTAGCGTAGGTAATCGAATACAGCTTGTCAGATATATACTCAAAGACATGCAGCAATATTAGACGTCAGTTTGAAATTACTTGTTGTTTACATAGTACATTGTAATAGTCAGTGCCGTTATGCGTTTACTGATGACCTGTAATGACCTTGTTACACGAGTCGTGCTGGTGACACTCATTAACTTTGCTTGTTTAATTAGAACATTTTTGAGATCCATTAATTAAGTACATAATATTTGTGTGCATTTATAATTAGGTATTATTTGCTTACACTGCTTTTTTTGTAGAATAGGTATTTATTTTTGTTGTAGATATTTGTAAAGTAATTAATTAATGTTTTAGAACTTTTACAAAGTGTAAAAAAAAATCTTTGCATAGCATCAATCTAAATTGTCAAACTTTCGAAAAAATCTTTTTCTGTGTTATTTAATTTTAAAAGCATCGTTTTATACAATCTACGCCGTAAAGGGTACTTGCCTTATAGAAACTAAATATGTAGCCATTAACTATCAGCATTATTTGACCAGAGGTTATTGACTTGTTATCTTAGTCTATCATCTATACTTATAATAAATCTGTAGAAGTAAAAATTCTGTACATTGAAAATATCAAAAAAATAAATGTCAGGGGGCGTTACTAGACCGACAACGAACCCAAAAATTTGATTAAATTTTTTTTTGTCTGTCTGTCTGTCTGTCTGTCTGTCTGTCTGTCTGTTTGTTCAGGCATCATGCAAAAACTACCGGTTCGATTACGATGAAACTTGGTATAATTATTCTTTAATATCCTGGGCAGCACACTGGGTACTTTTTATCCCGGAAAAGTATCCTATCCTACGGTTGGGGGGTGTCAAAGTTTGTATGGAAGAATTTTAACGCGCTGTCCGATTAACTCGAAACTCAATATTTATACTTAAACCCAAAAATTAAGAATAACGTGTATCAGGATTTTTCGAAATTCAACCCCTAAGGGGGTAAAATAAGGGATGAAAGTTTGTATGAAAAATCTTATTCCTTGAGGTAATAAACATGAAACTTCGCACGAATAGTTATCTAAATAAATTATAAAGTTTTTTGTTTTTCTAAATTACCCCCTAAAAGGTTGGGGGGTGTCAATGTTTGTATGGAAGAATTTTAACGCGCTGTCCGATTAACTCGAAACTCAATATTTATACTTAAAACCCATGGGGATGTATGAGGTAATTTCCGACACTCACGCGGGCGAAGCCGCGGGCAGCAGCTAGTTAATCATAAAATCTAACGTATGATTTGATCACGGATTTTATAGCTGCATTGACGTTTACTATTCTATACCAATCTTTTTTATAAAGCTATCATCAATTTACCTACATAATTAGGTATTTATATCTGTGACGGCGATTACTGAAGATTGTTGACAAAATCTGTCCTTTTGAAGAACTTGAAAAATCAGTATTATTTATCAGATATTCGATATCAAATTCGACTACATTTTTCATCATATCAACTTGATAGTTATTATATATCTTTGAATGTAATAATCACGATTATTCATTAAGCAATACCGAACCTTACCTGCTAATTTTTAATTAGATATTTTGTTTTTAAATCCAATATCTAGTCGATTCATTTTAATAAATAAATGGATGATTATCTTTTGTTTTAGTCGCCGAAAAGAAGGAATCACTTATCTACCTACTATTAAGATAGATATGATATTTAAGATAGATATCACTTAATAGCCATCCCAAGTTAATAAAAAATACCTAAATAGTAAATTGGCCACGTTTGTAATGAAAAAAAAATATGATAAAAAAAAAACTTGTGCGTACTAAGTAAATGTCTAGTTTACATTGAAGACCATGAAAATAGACACTCATCACCACTTCTAATTCCATATAGAATGCATAAAGAACTATTTTATTTATAGCATCAATTTCAAGTTGAACGTCCCTCAATATTCTTTTTATACCATTACAGAAACGTAAAAATAAAATCTATGTTTCAGCACAATTTGAAAGTTTCGTCGATCGGCACCAGATGCGGAGATATTTAGAAATACTGTATGGTGTGTATTTTTAACAAAACTCGATAAAGGTGTTCATATTGGAGTTACGAGTATGGACGTGGACGAAACAATCAACAGTAACTTTGGTACCGTCACCTGCCAAATTCTTTTCAAAATATAGCTTTTGTCCGAGGCTTCACCTGTGTGGAAATTATGCCACGGGAACGTGCTAAACTTATTTTTCTTTCGTTCTTACTACCGGCTATACTATAAAGTATACTATGTCCTAACCCCATGGTCTACCCGTGTGCCTTTCATCGAAATCCGTTCAGCCGTTAGGCCGTGAAAAGGTAACTAACAGACAGAGACACTTTCACATGAAAAAATATGAAGTATATTAGTATGGATACGATACGAATACCTATGAATGATGTTACGGGTTGTAAGCCTGAAAGTCTACTTTATTTTAATGACGGATGCAGGATGATGATACAGAATGGATGTACTGAAACGCACCTGACCGAATATTCTACAACAAATTCTGTCCACCACACTTCTGTAATTGCACGGTGAATCTTATCACTGTATTTTTGCTAAGCATACGGTGGTGAGATCTATAATGACTTTTCAAGAATTTCATCGCCGTTTCGCTGATGTACAACATTAATAATAATAATTACTCCTGCAAAAATACACAAGCCTTTACGTTCACTACTAAGCTTTTGAAACTGAAAGTAAATATTATATTAACGTAAATACAAACAGAGGTATGTATGAAAACGTGCAACTTTACTCTTCTGCGATTAAATAGTGCACGATTAATTTCTCCTGAAAGGATTGGTAGTTTTTACCCGACTACGGCGAAGCAAAAAGGAGGGTTATGATTTTGTAGTTATTTCTTTTTAACTTTTAATACTAATCTTGAACGTGATGTTTTATCACAAAGAACTTTTTGTCCGTGGCTTAAGGCTCGTATAGAATGCCTCGAAATCGCGGGCGTGACAAGAGCCTGTCGCGCCCTCGATATCGCGCCGGTCTGCACGAGCCGTTATACTCGTTACTCAGTTGACTCAAGAAGTCTAATAAAAACTTTAGATACAGTAGAGAAAAAAACAGTGGGTATATGCTGAGCTCCTATTCTATTGAAAGACATACACTAGGTCGCAAGCACTAGGCATTTTTATCACCGACGTGCGCCCTACGGTACCTACGTACATAATCTACACAATTTTCAACTGATTGATTAAATTACATTCGTATCAGTGCTCTATTTATTTGTACAAGGTACAATGACAACATAACGTTCATAGCATTCTCACGTTATATCCAAGGTTTGCACCAAAATCGTCTTGTAACAAGGCCCTTAGGCTTTGAACAAATACTCACGGCCAATTTATTCTCATTTGAAATATAACACATTTGATTTGATTCGTCGCTCGCACAACCATTTTTATCGTCGATTAGAGGAAGTTAAAACCTGTGTCGAATCTCGCATCATATGATTAGATTTGAAATAATTCATTTCTAATTGAAAATTTCGTTTTACAAGAAGGAAATTAATAGAACTTGTACGTAATGGGCATATTTTTTTTGCCTGAAGTTTTTCTCTTTTAGTTTTAGACACAACGTAATGTGACGGTTTTGACGTCCTGCAAGTGCGATTAGTGTAAGTAAATAATCTCAGTGAAAACTATGGATTATTAGACAGCGCGCTATAAGTAAAAATAATATAAGAAGTCCTAGAACTCGTGTTCCAAAAATACATAGTTTCGAAGATAAAATAACACTAAACTCTCGATGTGTTTAAACAAGTTTCATTGTTAAGTACAAGTAAATAATTTTCATTCATTCTAATCATTCATATTTAAAGCTAAGAAAATGCGACGTTGTCATTTTGTTTATGGACAATTTTTTTTTTTTTATATTTCACTTCGGGGTGTTTTACATAAATAATCGTGAGTTTGTCTTCGCATGAAAAATTAAAACCAAAAAATTAAAATTATTCATATGCCAGTTGATTTTTTGACATGGTCTCATTAATACCCTAGAGTTACCTATGGGTTATGAGAAGCAACACGTTGAGGTACTTATACTAAACCGTTAATGCATGTAATTAAATAGTAAGATAGAAAGGTTCTTTTTCATACAAGAAGTAATGATCATTAATAACCACGTTTTATTTAGGGAATTGGAGGATGATTAAATTTAGAGTTTCTTACTTTCACAGTCAGTGAGTGGATAAACATAAGTCATGTGCATATTCCAAACCCTTAGCTTGCAGACTATTAGGGGTTTTTCATGATAATTATCGACTATGCAATACAGTTCCTACGTAGTCGATAAACATATTATTAAGTACGTGCTACCAGCACAACAGATTTCGTTTCGTAACAATCGAAGCTCAATGCTGTAACAAAACCTAGATATTTCGGATCATGAGTCTGCAGATGATATTATCATCGATCTATTCTAAAAAGCGAAAGAGGTCACGCGGTAATCTACCTATCAGACCCCCACGTTTCTTTCAAAATGTTTTTATCTTCATCGATCCTAAATGTGTTTTTGTGAAAATCTTGAAAACATATTTTTTTCGGTTACTTTAGTCTTTTAACTAAGGCCGAGATTTATAGAAATATACATTACTTAGCTCGTACTTTGACTAAGATGTCTCTATTATGCACTTGTAGTTTAACAGTTCTGCGACAGTGACATGAATAACGCTTAGCTAAATTACGGGCTAAGTAACATTTATAGATCTCGACCTAGTATCTATTGGTAAATTTTTAAGGCGAAATGTTCCTTTCTTTACTATAAATCTCAAAAGACTATGAACGTTAACCATTAAGTCTCTAAGAACTAGAAAAATGAATTCTGATGTAAATTTTCGCATAATTATGTACTTTTCTGCACTCTACAGGAGGCAGAGGGATGTTTTTTATGATTTCAAGGAAATGCACAGCACTGTAAGTGGAACCCAGATATAAACAAATATCCATAATTACCAAACCCATGAACAAATAACAATAAGTCCCCTGAATTCCTTTCTCCCACACAATAATGGTGACTAAACTAAAAACTAGTGCGTAGCTAATTAAAAAACAAGTTGAATTGTACGTCAAGTTGAGCACCTCACTCGAGACTTGCAGCGAACAAAAAGGCTCCAATTACCCAAGTTATGTATGGAGGTGTACGCTGGCTTCATTTACATAAGTTCACAACTTCAGCTTAATTAACGTATTGACATTAAGTGAACATTACACTTGGTAAGCAGATTATGTGTGGACTTGATTGTTAAATAGTTTTTTAATACCTATGTTGTCAAGTTAATGTTAGTAGTTGATAACCGTTTTGATAATGTCAAACCTAAGTTGAGTGTAAAAATACGTACTGCTTCATTCGCTTCTACATTTTTTTTGGAGATTAGGTAGGTACAGTAGGCCGCACATCGATGGTAATACTTTGAATTTGAGCTGAACTACCGTAGTACGGGGTTTCAATAGTATAACAGGCTAGTAAGTAACATAAAATGGTTTTGTTACCCCTGTCGTGCGGCCTACTGTACAGGCAAATTGTACTGTAATTTCGGAAGAAGGTAGTGTTGTGGCGGCATCTACACCGCCACATACGAACCAAGCATCAAGGACCTGACGTCACAGATCCTGCATCGCGCTATTTAAGTTTACCGCGCGATTCATATATATAAGACTATCCGACATCAGTCCTTGGGCAATTGCCCGCCAGACATAACACCCGTCTGGTAGGAGGATCCTCCCTTTTCTATGGAGGATGAGAGAACTTTACACCCTGTTCCTCATACCCCTAAATTGGTGACCCCGAATATGAACGTCAACGCAGCCTTCGTGCAACTACTTCAGCGTGACGTCATCATCATCACTCCCGCAAGCTTTCGTGAGGCGAGTCACACAGCCAGCCAGCACCCACGGCTTCAACGGGTATCCTGACCACCAGCATGCAGCGAACGCGCATTCCTGGTCACTACCCTCAGCCTCATCAGCAACCCGGCGCTGTATCACATCCGACGCACTGGATCACAACGCAGCGCCACCCCGACTCACTGGGGAATCAAACTCAAAAACTCAAACTCAAAGCACCCTCAATCACCGCAGACAGGTCCGACCCACTGTGAACTATGCGGCACCCGGTTCCGACTCACTGGAGCCTCAGCTGGCACTGGCAAGCATCGCAAGATACAAAGACTCAGCCCACTATCGACCTCCGGTCTCCGGAGGGGATTGATGTGGCGGCATCTACACCGCCACATACGAACCAAGCATCAAGGACCTGACGTCACAGATCCTGCATCGCGCTATTTAAGTTTACCGCGCGATTCATATATATAAGACTATCCGACATCAGTCCTTGGGCAATTGCCCGCCAGACATAACACCCGTCTGGTAGGAGGATCCTCCCTTTTCTATGGAGGATGAGAGAACTTTACACCCTGTTCCTCATACCCCTAAAGTGTGAGAATTTACTGAACTGTATAAAATTATTTATAGGTTAATAAAAGAACTCATAAACCATGATTTATTATCCGCAGTTAATTACGCTTACAAAAATCAAAAGACTATTTTTCACCTCGTTGATGAGATCCCTATCCCCCCCTATCTTCGCAGCACTTGATTTACAAGTTGCTGGACAGGATTAGGCATTGCACACACTATTGAACGATTTTATTAAATCGGAAATGATTGTAATTATAAACATAAATGATGTCATAAAATATTTAAATCGTATTATTTGTCGACCAGCTATCTGAACATCATTTTAAAGATAACGCGTTAATTGATGTATCGATCAAAATTTTCCTCATCCATCCGTCCATTTCATATGGACGACAAAATTACCCTAGTGCATAGCCGTCGACGCTTGCGAGAAATAGAACCTTACTGCTAAATATATATATATATAATACTCTTAAAAGTTGTACTAATTTGATACTCAGGTATCGACACTAATAACACAGACAGACGGAATCTTTGAACATTCAGACAAATGCACAGTAGGCATTGGTATGTATCAAAAAATCTGCATACTGTTATAATTGGTTATAAAATATATCCATATCTTATCGAAATTCATTAGTACCATAGTTGCAGGTGCTCTTAACTAGATCATAGACATGACGCCACATAATAATAAAATCACAATCGCAAAATCTGAAGTCTGCACCCCTTCTTAGCTAATGCGAAAGCCCATGAGAAGTGATTTGCACAACCACGATGTGAGCGATTACGAGACGGTCGTAGAACCTCAATATTACACGGATGGGTGGCCGTACACCCGTGCATTATGGTCCACCATTGTCCTCGATAACTCGGTTACAAATGTTACAACAGACGAGTAAATTAGTAGCAAATTGTATGGGATTATAATGTTATATTAGAAGGGTCGTCCATTAGCTCTTTACGTAAATATTTGTACAAAACATGCTTTTATGTAGGGTCTTTTCTTAAAATTTCAGTGGATCTGTATATTATTGTTTCCATTCCCATATTATAAAACCAAATGCGTCATAATCAAACGGGTCATATTGGTTTATTAATTATTATCTACTAAGTGCGCCCCGCAGTTTCACCCGCATGAGTCTCAATCTCGTAGGAATATCGGGATAAAATGATTCTATGTTCTAACCAAGGCCATGGTCTTCCGATGTGTCAAATTTCATCCGAATACATTCAGCAGTTTTAGCGTGAACGCGAAACAAACAAACTCACTTTCGCATTTATACTAATACTCCTACGAATTCGCGATTACAAAACTTGGAATCGTCGTTCACAAAATTTGTTTAAGTAAGTACCACGTAAATAATCGCATTGTTAAAGGGCTTCAAACCCAGCCTAATAATAAAAATCTTACGACTCACAACATATAGAGAAACAAATAACATAACGCCTACTCATAATTTAAAGAAACACAAAGAACTCGTACATTTATCTAACAAGATATCAAATGTTTACAAGGATATGTAGATAATAAGCAGAGTAATATAAAATAAAAGAAAAACAGACATTCTCGTGAAATTCTGAACAATATGAAGGTAGGAGCGTGGATACAAACGTAACGTATAAGTATTTGGAACACGCAATGATCACCTTAGGCATTCGCGAGATAAACAATAGCAAACTACCTACAGTTGATAACATCGGCATCGTGATCGCAGTTTCCATTAGTCAACGGTTGCGTTTCAGAGATCCGTGGCAGTTTTATAGCCGTTTTATGTGATTGTTTTGTATTAAAAATGTAATTGTGAAGTGCTTTCAATGTTTTCATTTTAATAAATCTGCGGTGGTGTTGAAGTCTTGCCAAACACAGCCCCACGAAGATTCACTATTTTATTTTACCTTAGCATAATCAGCCTATGTTGTAATGTTCCCAGAGCTGAGACACATGGCTCCTCTCCTCGAGAGGGAGTCAAAGTCAAAGTCAAAGATTTATTTGCAGATAAATATTCAGATAAATAAATAATTGCAGATAAATAAAGGTGTTACAATGATGTTAACTTAACATATTTAATCATAACATAATGACATGCAAATTTTTGGTATACAATTACATAATTACATTTTCTAGTAAGTAATCTACCACGCGGGCCCAGTACGGGCTGGTAGATGTAATATGTCTTTGAATGTTTGATTCTAGGATCTACTCGTTTCCTCACTATGTTTTCCTTTACCGTTTCAAGAGCAGTGATTATGAAATTATTTACACAAAGTAAAGCGCCTGCCTGGGTTCAAAACCACGACCTACATCTCGTAAGTCGGGGCCGTTACCACTGGGCAACAACTGCTCTTTAGCCTCCATCTTTCCTTGATTCCTGGAAATTAATAGGAATTAAGGTAGCATACATTTATCAACAAAATCTCCGCTAGTCCGCTAGTGATACCTAAGTGTATTAGACATTAAAGCGGCGATTTTGTTGAATATAGCCCGGAATTAAAACGGTAATCAAAATATCGTTAGGTATCACTATAGGCCTGATTACCGTTTTAATTCCGAGCATCCCATCTTGTAATTCCAAAGTAACAAAATATATAAAATATTTTGAATAGTAGGTAACTACCTCGCTGGTCTAGTGGTCGCAAGCGCATAAAGCTACTGCTGAGCATGAGGTCCTGGGTTTGATTTCCTGGTCGGGAAAAGTGTGATTGGGTTATTCCATCTAGAATTTCTCAATAGCAGCTCGGATTCTAGATTTGTGCCCGGTGGATGGGAATAGGCTCGCCCCCTGTTACATGGGACTTAAAACTAACTGTCGAAATTTGGGTGTACGTTTCCTCTGTCTAACCCTTTGGGGAATACAGCCGTGATGTTATGTTATGTGTATTGTTGGTACCTACTTAGGTACTGCATAATGTTTACGTGGTCTGATGGCGTTTAACCGCCAAAGAAGTGGCGTGCAATGTCCGTGATTCCGCACGACAATGTAATAGTTACCATTACTGAGCGCTACTGTCATTTTAATGACGATAACTATTCGTATTGTTCCGGTTATTATGACATACGGTGTGGTTTTGACGTGACTTTGGAGAAGCAAACAAGTTTCAGAACAGCAAATTAACGTACAACTCAATTAGGAAAGATATTTTAATTTTTAATACAATTTGTAACAATGTAGTAGGTATTCCATTGATTTTTATCACAAAAGCGATAAATAATAACAAAGTTTTTAAAAAGATTATTAAAATAATCTAACGAGTAAACGAGTAAATTGCTTCACGAATAAAAGATTCCTTTGCGGCGATGCGACGCATAATTAAAAAGCTATTAATATTAAATTACTTTAAAACTGACACTTACATGCCAAATATACTGATATTTACCCATTTAAGTAAATAGCCTCCTACAAAAACTACAATTCATAAAGTAATTGACATTTACGAGCACAATTTGCTAATGTAATAAATGATCTTCAATGTAATTGAATATAAATTGAAGTCCCTGATTGTAGGACAATTATTCAATTGTGGTTTGATAGTCGTACGAATACAAACGGATATAATAATCAGTACGAACATAAGCGATTTTTCACAGATATCCACTTTGATTGGATTCCTGTAACCATGATATTGATTGTATCTTAAAGGGCAGGTTTGTTTACTATCTGATATGAAACTAAAATCAGAATTTTTGCGCATGATTTTATTGTTTTTGATGATTTCAAGGTTTTTGTGTATTTATTGATGCGTAATTTGTCAGGTTGGGAATCGTTCTACAACCTCAGAATTTCATTCAACAGGTCAACTGTATTTGTAACAAAATCGGAATGTTTTAGATAAACCATTTCGGAGTTTTCGACACTTATAACTATGCAAAGTCTATGCAATAAAGTAATTCCAGATCGTATCGTATCATCATCGTTCCCTAACAACCCTTATCCTAATTAATTTGTTCCAGATTATATCGTATCATCATCATTCTCTAGCCCTTGTCCTAATTAATTTGGGGTCGATTAACATGTCTTTTTCTTCCACACTTCTCTATTAATCACCATCTTGGTAGTCACTCCCTTTATAGCCATATCATCTTTCACACAGTCCATCCATCGTTTCTTTGGTCTTCTTTCAGATCATAGTTATGATTCATGGAAACTATCACCCAATGCTTGTTTTTATTCAAGTACTAGCTGCTGCCCGCGGCTTCGCCCGCGTGAGTGTCGGAAATTACCCCATACATCCCCATGAGATTTAAGTATAAATATTGAGTTTCGAGTTAATCGGACAGCGCGTTAAAATTCTTCCATACAAACATTGACACCCCCCAACCTTTTAGGGGGTAATTTAGAAAAAAAAAAAACTACAAACTTTATAATTTATTTAGATAACTATTCGTGCGAAGTTTCATGTTTATTACCTCAAGGAATAAGAATTTTCATACAAACTTTCATCCCTTATTTTACCCCCTTAGATGTTGAATTTCGAAAAATCCTGATACACGTTATTCTTAATTTTTGGGTTTAAGTATAAATATTGAGTTTCGAGTTAATCGGACAGCGCGTTAAAATTCTTCCATACAAACTTTGACACCCCCCAGCCGTAGGATAGGGTACTTTTCCGGGATAAAAAGTACCCAGTGTGGTGCCCAGGATATTAAAGAATAATTATACCAAGTTTCATCGTAATCGAACCGGTAGTTTTTGCGTGATGCCTGAACAAACAGACAGACAGACAGACAGACAGACAGACAGACAGACAAAAAATTTTTTAATCAAATTTTTGGGTTCGGTGTCGGTCTAGTAACACCCCCTGCCATTTATTTTTTTGATATCTTCAATGTACAGAATTTTCACTTCTACAGATTTATTATAAGTATAGATGGTGGGGTCTCCATTTGAAGAGCTCGTGGCTAAGTAATAACCGCCGTAAGTAAGAGCCGCACGGGTCGATCCATCAGGTTAAGCTACGCTTGCCGGAGTTGGTCCTTGGATGGGTGACCATCTTTACCTACATATCGAGACTCCTCCATGCCTCGGAAAGCACGTTCAGCCGTTGGTCCAAGATGTCATTCGTGGATATTTGACCGAAAGTTTGACAACCAGTTTTACCAAGTGGTATCGTATTTACGCAGTTCCTGGGTTTTGGGGGTCAAATAGGCAGTCGCTCCATGTAAAATACTGGTATTCAGCTGCATCCGGTTAGACTGGAAGCCGACCCCAACATAGTTGGGAAAGGGCTAGGCAGATTTATTGGTGGGGTCTCCATTTAACGAAGTGTAGCTTTAAACCAGCTTTTGACAACCTCCAAGAAAATTATCTTTAAAAGATAAAGATTAAAACTACCTTCCTTGAAAGAAAAGAAAAGTAAAAATGACCAGTTACACTTTAGTGCGCAAGCACAATACACATTTCTATTTACGTTAGCAACACGACCACATAGTATTATGTACATGTATGTACTTATCAACGGTAAACAATAACAGGGAAAAGCCTCGGTGAGAAATGGGACAGTTTTTCATGGCGTGTGTGTCACAATTATAGCCACGGATATGTTTGTGGAAACTACTACATGGATTATGTGCTAACTTAATTAATTTAAGGAGGAAATTGAAAACTTAGATCAGTAGTGCTATTCTGTAAAAATCTCATCGTGTTAACTTAGGTGAAGTGAGCCTTCAATGGTGTCAATGTAGTATCGGGTTGAATGACAGCTCATTTCAAGATCACTTCACCTAAGTTTTCACGGTGAGATTTTTACAGAATAGCACTACAGTATGTCCCTTAATGCTCTATAATTTTTAAGGCACCCAAAAATGTATCAAAGTTCACTAATTTTTTAAGATAGATACTTAAATAGAAAAATACTCTATAATGTACAAATAAATAAAATGTAAGTGTCTGTTTGTAATTTCAAAATAGCAGCTTTTTACTAGTGCATATGAAAGTACATACGGTACTTATATCTGCCAGTGAAAGTCCTGTCAAAATCGGTCTAGCCGTTTCGAAGATTACCCGGAAAAAACAGAAAGACACACTCAAAAAATATAAATAAACATTTTTTTTTTGACAGGCTTTCACTGGCAGATAGCTGATGTTATATGGAGTAACTAAAGCTACACTAACTTTATTTTAGAAAAAGACTTAGGTTTCACGCGCGCGAAGCCGCGGGCAGCTGCTAGCAGCAAATAAAAATATAAACCTCGAAGAATCTCCTTCTTGCTTCACACGCTGCACGGTTCTGCACACCTTTAGCTTTTATAAATCAGTTACAGATTTTAGAGTCTTTTGGAGCTATATACAGGGTTCTTAGTTATATGTCGGCAATCCGATATGGGGATGTAGGAGAGGTAATTTGCAACCAAATGACCCCTGATGACCCCTATGCCAATATCGAGTAATTTGACCTTTTATATTTTAAAATGTATGAAATAAAAACATAAAATGTCAAATGACATGAAATTTTAGGAGTGTTTAAGGAGTCATTTGGTTGCAAATGGCCTCTCCTACATCCCCTTATTGGATTACCGACATATTATTCTAACCAATAACCCTGTACAATTATAGAAAACAATACCTACATAGCATTACGCCTTTATTCTCCGTAGGAGTAAAGCTATGGTTTATTAGAATAGCCGTGGACTCCACGGTCTCCACAGTGAAGCCGCCATCATGAAAATGATTGCAGCGGGGTTTGACATTACGGTGTCAAAAAACGCTCTCTTAGGGCGTTTGTGCACTACACGGAATTTTACCTTCCGAATAAAATCTCATACCTACATTTCCGGATCACGTGATTTTACTTGCAAATCGGACTGCCGGACCGTAAAATTCCTTGTAGTGCAAAAACGCCCTTACTTTCATATATAACGTTTTAGTGACGTCATTCGCCGGTAAATTGCAGACGCTACGCGGTGGTCACCGCTCTTCTAGGAATCCGTAGCTTAAGCAGAGGTGTATAGCACAGCCACATTTCATCAGTTATATCCAATTTCCATGTAATATGGAATGGGTATGGCAAACATGCGTCACTCAGAAATGTCGTTGTATGTAACAAGTGGAGGTTCCGAGTAATGTGGACGATTCACTGATTGATCGCGCACTTGTATTGAAAGACCATCGGTAGTCTATAATTACTCACAATTATAAGAACGATCAATTGGAGTAATTTTGCAATTATCAGACAATCATTTATCTATGCATAGGTAGGTCAAGTACTGTCAAGGAAAAAATATGTTAATCACCTTATGGTTTAAGCCTCGTGCAGACTGGCCCGACGCGACGGCATGACGCGACACCGATAATTGTTCTACCGTGAAGTTTTCTTAGAAATTGAAATGTTAGAGTCGCGTCGCGCCAGTCTGCACGAGGCTTAATTTTTACTTGCACCATATTATTTTTCCAACCAGCAGGAAGCAGGAATTTGTTGAAAATTGCTTAACATTATTGCTCCTGCCGAGAGACGGTAGAAGGAGCGTTGGCAGACCAAGGACGACCTGCAGAAGTTCTCGCCTTCGCGGAGAATACCTGGATGAGACACGCACAGACCAGGAAAGCATGGCACTAAAGGGAGGAGGCCTATACTCAGGCGTGGGTGGAACAAGGCTACCAATGATGACGAAGATAATCGTTCCTTAACCGTTAACCTCTGAGGTCTGTGCTGCTTAGCCGGACTATCCTGTGGCTACTTTTAGGGTGTAAAAATATTCTTACTTTGCTAAATGCGAACGCTCGCTAAGGGCACCCCCTGTGGGGCTCGGCTTAGGGCGTCGCAATCGGGACCGTACCTACTCCTCAAAATCTATATCTTTATTCAGCTCCCCGTAAGAGTTGTCTCCATTCACATTTTTCTTTATTTTCCCACATCAGTTTATAATAGTGTAACAAAAAAACTTCGCGTGCTTAGGATACATCTATAAAAGTTTTTTTTTTGTGATACTATCAACACTAATAATAAGTATTGAATTAGATTATGTAACGAGCGCATACGACATACTCACCCGAGTTCACATCAAACAGGATGTGAATTCAAAGAACACTTCATGTCTGGAAAATTGGACAGGTATTCTACAATAAACTTTTATTAATTAAGTAGGTAATGCGATCAGTTCCTATTGATTTTGACCTCCTAGTAGTCGAGACCGGAGCCAGTTGACAGCCGGTAAGCAACACGCTCGGGACGGGTATGGCTTTTCAGAACAGTTTTTGTATGCTTGGTAGCCAAAGTTCGGTAGAGTTAAAAAATATTTAGATAAGAGGTAGGTTTTAGTCATTAAAGGCTCGTACACACTGGCGCGACATGTCGCGCGACGCGACACCGTTAATTGTTCAACCGTGAAGTTTTCTTAGAAATTGTATTGTTAAAGTCGCGTCGCGCTGTCGCATCGCTGCTGTTTGTGGGAGCCTTAAATCGGCACGTTAGTGTCGTTGCCCTAGTTATCTATATTTTTTGTTACTGCATTTTTTTTCCCAATTCCTGGCACAAGCATTTCCACGCGAAATTGAATTCTATTTAACATACACTCGATCTATGAGTGTAATCTGTCGATGAAAGCATCTTTTATCAGCATAGATAATGCACTGTTTATTCGACAAAACGGAACATACAAATTGGACCAGAAAATCTTTAGTTTTAAAATCACATATTGGGAAAACGGCATTACTACCGGCTACTGAATAAAGTACCTAACCCAGTTTCACCGGTCGCCTATAATTACCCTGCCTATGAATAATAAAGGCTCACTCTAGGATTCCCAATACATTGAGTGTTATTACGGACATAAATCACACACACACACACGTAGATATGACACAAACATAGAAAGCTTAATTTTCTCGAAGTCAACTGAGTCATCAATTCATCACAGGTACTAACTCCTTTTATCAATTTATTCAAATAAATGCTGCAAAGCTGCGCTGACTTCCAAGTCAGCGCAGCTTTGGTTGAACAGGTGGATGGGAGACCGTTCTTTGTACATCGATTCCGATAAACATCGAAAAACACATGTTTAGCCAGTCACAAATATCGATTGTAATGCGAACACCTGACAGTTCGGAATTGTTAAATCAAGTCAGCAATCTTCAGCCCATGTTCGACCAAACTGGAATAAATTTATACGCGGAATAAGATTTACTTCTTACCGTTTTCGTATGGAGAGACTGTCAAAAAATCAAAATTTATTCGGAAGAGAAAGCTTATTCGCGGATATTTATTCCTGTTTGGTCGTTCCACCCTAAGTCATTCTTCTTAGCTTATCGAATGAAGGCAATATAAATAGAGCCGGCACAGAATTTAGTTACGAGTTTGGCACCATTAGTAGCAACTGTCAGTTCCTGCAACGTGCAAACACCTGGACATGCTGAACACGACATTAAATGTCCCATTGTATGTGGAAAACGCCAGAACCATTGATCAAATGAATGATTATGACAACCAGTTCCCATTCCTCAATTAAGATATAAAAAGATTCATAACAATCCAATTACTGTCACATTTCTGACAGCGTCATCCAGGTAAATTGATTAACAATATGCACTATGCAGCAAATAAAGCAATTTACTGCAAACCTGTATTACGGACATCAGCTGTCGGTAGTTAGCATTCCTTCGCTTACGCTACAGTGACATGAAGTAGGAACCAAGAGAAGGTCTGCTGGGGATGTTCACTTTTTGATCGACCGGAATAAAAGGTTATGGTGATATTTAGCCAAATGTAACAGAATCTTTATTCTAAGGTAATACGGATGCTGCAGTCCAAGTTCTCGACTTACCTAGCGCTTTTGTGGTTACAAAAGAGAAGGTTTTCTCTGCCTTTCTGCCAACACGATCAATATGCTGACGTATAAACTAATTTAATTTGACATTCGGGTCAATCATTCTGGCTCAAGCAGCATCAGGCCACAACATGAATGAGTGGTATTTAAGACATAGAAGGATAGTGAGTTTATAAAGCTTTTCCTCCTCACAGTTACATGGGCAATTTAGAACAAGGCACGTTTCGCATTCGCATCCCTGAACTGACGATTGATCCTAATGTTAATTTAACAAAAATAAGGCCTAGGCTTTTCTAGAAGCTCTCACGTGTTCAATCGTCGCGTCGTCGCCTATTCTAAGGCCCATTTGCATTGTCAATCACTAAATACATTTAGTGTTAAATTTATTTAAAACATCATTCTGTCTCTGCCATTTTCAAAAGACTGGCAGAAACAGATCGATGGATTATCATTTAAAGTAAAAGTTCGCCAGCACATTCGTAAGAAGCTGGCAGTATCATCACAACGTTAATGTTTTCCCATTGTTTATCTTATTTGTTTAAGTATATTCGTGTATTTATGTATATTTATTTGTGCTTATATTTATATATAATTAGGTAATATATATTATATTTAAAGTTTGTAATAGGTACATGTGTATATTTATTCCTCATTTTTTTGTAATTGCACCTACTAATGTTGGTTTCTGCATCACCCAAAGGTTGACTGGTAGAAAATGCCTATGGCATTAAGTCCGCCTCTTTACATTAATTCTGTGCAATACTACAAGGATATTAAATAACATAATAAATAAATAAGTTTTTAAATGCGTTTAGCTTTACACGTGTTTACTGACTAGTGGTGCAAGCAGGCCTAAGAATAGCTGATCTTCTACATTAGTCTACGCAATGTTACCGCTAACTAAATGACAAATTGTTTCCTGCGCGAGAACAACGGTTCGTGGTTTTTAGCTCCCTCACAGTTGATTGTGATTGGTTGAACACGATTGTTGATGTACAGTTGAAAGCGAGGTAATAAGCCGAGTTAATGATTATTTGATGAAAACATGGGATCTGATATGATTAGCTTCTGTATTTCCATCGTTTATTGCTGTATTTTCTACTTCGTCGAAAAGTAAATGTTAAATCATTTTTGTTCTTGATCACGTTTCTCGAGGTCGTCTGTCCAATAGGACACTGCACTGTATTTAATTTAATTTATGCAGTTAACAAGACCCAATTTATGTCTGAGTAGTTAATCAAAATAATAATACTACCAAGAATGTTAACGCAACGCCTACCTGTAGAGTTAATTATCAAGTACCAAACTACTAATGCACTAGCTCGATGTCAAGGAAATAATATCTATCTACCCCATAATAAAAAGAAGTGTAAAACTAACATTCATATAAAATATTTTTGGTAAAAGAACGTTATCTTTTACCAAAAATATTTTATATAAAGATATTTTGTAATCAAGTATTTTCGAGGGTGTGAATACCGGTATAAACTGCAAGATAAAACAAATTAATTTATCAACAGTAAAAGGTGGGTTGAGGTCGTTAGACTTGATTCGTAAATAAATGCAGGTGTTCAGCAATCTATTCGATCAGCTCCTTGTTATAAGATGAATTCAGTTTGCAACATTTTCGAACAATTTCATCAAATAGGTGCATTATTTTTATAATTCGCCCAAAAAGCTGCATAACAGTAATCAGCGGACTTAAACACACAAATATCCCTAAATGAACGTAGCAGCACAGGCAGCAGATTCAGCATAAAAATAGGAGCTCGTAGCGCATAGCACCGTAGCGCCTGCCTATGTGCATGGAAGAGGGGAATGGTACGGATGAATATTATGAACATTTTTCATATATTGAAGGGAATTTTATCATCACCTAATGGTAATAATATACATTTTGATAAGGATTTCCAAAAAAATCTAAATAATCTCAACGATAAATTGGTGGGTACCTACCTTCTGCGGTTTATCGATTGCAATTACCCAGTAGCAAATAACCGACTTATCTTTAGTTTTCTTATCTTTTGAGGGATTCCAATAAAGATTTTAATCGTTTTGTTCCGATAAATGATTGCATTCGTCACGTTGTGATTTCAGAGCGGTAGATTATAATCGTCAAATACGTGACGATTTTTGCCGCCGAAATTTATATGATTATCGCATTAATTGCAATTTTACAAACGGAAAGAAAACTTTACGACGATTCCTAAAACTCTGTCTTAAAAATAAATCTATTTTGACGCATAGAATAGTTTGGGAAATTAATTGTTTTCCAAAATGACTTGTCCGTTTATTCAAATCACAACTGTCATCATTGATGATCACCTTTGTATGAAATGACTATATCATGGCATGGTGTCAATTAGATCAAAAAATATTTTTCCTGACTGTACCAATCTCAAAATCAACAATCACAATATCTGAAATCTCGAGACATGATTGGTAAATTACCTACCGATCAGTCTGGATAAGATTTCCTGAAACCTAGGATTAGATGACCTACCTCAGTTATGTTTAAGTAAGCACTTACTTTGTTAGGTACTTACTTACTATTGTTCTACGATTTGTTTCATCCGCAAATAATTAAAAAGGCGATTCCATTCAACAATGCTGGGTATTTCCAATGTTATAAAAACCTAATTGAATCACTGGCCTAATTGAATGAGGCACGTAATACTATGTATATTATCTGTACTTATAATAAAGCTGAAGAGTTTTTGTTTGTTTTTTAAACGCACTAATCTCTGGAACTATCCGCCGGATTTGAAAAATTTCGGTTCAGATTTTGCATTTGATAGCCCAATTCTTGAAGAAGGCTATAGGCTATTTAATATCACGATAAAAGCCGAGCAAAAATACAAAAAGGGCAGAAAGAACGAAGTTATAGCGCAGGCATGCGATGCGATGCAACGGGGTGGGTCAGGGGAGAAGAAATTTCCCGCAAACTCGTCTTCAGAAAGAAGTTATGAAAACTAATAATTGAATTTCGGTAATTATAACAACGAGAAACATTAATTAAATGTGTCAGCCTTGCGCTATTTCTTCAAATCGCTTGTTAAACTACTTATACGTCATCAGGAGTCATTAAAAACTAAGTATAAACTAATCCTTTGACGACTTAATTGTTCGTCAAATTGGACAAATTAACCCTATTCGACAAAATACAGTGATAATGACTAAATTGATGTTTAACCAGTTGGTAAGTGGGGCTTTATTGTTTTAGAATAGTTAGAATCTAGCCCAATTAAAATCAAAGTTGGTAAAAAAATAATCTGTTCATGAAATTGGCACTGCTGAATTGTTGCTCAAACTTTTGTCCATTACCTATTGTTTGGATAGTTGCAAGGCAATTTGTTTGATTGTACCGTTAGTGAACGTTCTTTTGCATGTACAGTGTAGGTACCTACAATTTAGTCAGAACACCACTTAACTGACGGACTTGAGGACTTTTTCTAATACATCTGTTTAAAGGCCTCTCCACTCCCATCCGTCACTCATCAGTTCCTTGCTTTCTATCCGTCA
This sequence comes from Eupsilia transversa, assembly GCA_914767815.1. Taxonomy (NCBI): domain Eukaryota; kingdom Metazoa; phylum Arthropoda; class Insecta; order Lepidoptera; family Noctuidae; genus Eupsilia; species Eupsilia transversa. The sequence continues at coordinate 11,120,114 of OU611880.1, forward strand.
AATGTTTCAGCCGTAACGCTTGATCAATAAGCTAAAATAATAATAATAAAGGACATATTGGCCAATTAGAGGATTAATAATAATTGTGTGGGACAATTAAATTAAATTAAATATCATTTATTTCAGGCAATTACTAAACCCATAACATACCATACAGACACATACTCTTAACAATAATAATAACCAGCCTATTATTGTCCCACGCAGGGCAAAGGCCTCTTCTCATACAGAGAAGGTACAAGCATTGATCACCTGACCGCCTGCTCAAGACGATTTGGCCATTTTAGACTCATATTACTTAATAAATAATGGACCGTGTTGTGCAGAAATGATCCAATCCACAAACTAAGAAAAACCAAGATTTTGATGCCAAACAATCGAAAATGATCTCTATTTTCATGTCACAAAGACACATTCTATTCTGTCAACTATAAATATTATTTTATGATGGGTTATACCAACCCACACCTACGAAGGAAACTTAAAAAATAAAGCAAATATGGTTCAAAACTCTTGAAACATTATAGCAAATAATAGTTAGGATATAATATTTTTTCATAAATGTTCCATGCGTCTTGATCTTACAGCTTAAAGGAAATGTAATTTCCTAAAATGATTCAAAACCATTGAATCCAAAGGAATTAATTGGTCCCTTTATGGCCCGATGGCAAGGCAATAGCCCAACCTAAACTTTATGATTTGAAGTCAATATTTGAGTTAATACCAGCTGACTGTCGCCCATTTTATGAAAATTTAAAAGGAAGTAACCAAATTATTGATGATGTAGATGGGTTTGGTACAGTCCCAGACTTTGATTTTGAACCTTGAGCTCTTTTTTATTTTTGGAAGCAAATAAATGTTGAAAATTAAAATATCTGCATTTTATTTTTGAGTAGTGATATACCTGAAAAATGTTAGAATGGTTGGTGGCAAAATAAGGAATTTCAATGTATATTTGATGTTGGATCATTATAGCAAAACTGTTAAATATTGTGATTCATATAAAATTTTAATTTAACAGAAATGATCCAATCATTATTTTTTAAGTTATCTATTAATATGAAGGTATTTAATAAACATTAAGAGTCATATAGAAATCTAGATTCAATTCTTTATAAACCTATAAGTATAAGATGGTGTATTAGGATCACAGTCACAAAAGAAATGAACTTATGTTTTAAATCATCATAACTTTTCTTTTAGTTTTTGTTGGTTGGATCATTACTGCACAACACGGTCCTACAGTAATTATATTTTTAAATAACATACCTAATATATAATGTAGTGTAACATTCATACCTTATCAAAATCAATACCACCGTGTTTTTGTAATCATTACTTGCTTAATAATAATTAATCGGTACAATTTGTGGTGAATGTGATTTTATCACGAGCCTTGACATTAGATATTACCGTATATTTGTGCATCAAGGCAAACCGGATGCAATAATACAAGATTAATATTATAAAGTCAGATTAAAAATGACTAGGAACTAGAAATAACATATTCCAATGATTAATTCTATTCCACACAAAGCTATTTTATTACAACATAGGTTACTTCAGTTTTATAAAAACAAATATTTTATTCGATGTCACACTCTGCGATTATGTTAATAACTGACATTTCAGCGGCAAATATGCAACAACAAGTTATTTGTAAATGTGCATCGATCGTAATTATGTAAGATACGAACAGGCGAATTGTTTTCTAATATTAGATTTAGGATATCAGACATGGTAATTAATGCTGAAATCTGGTGCTGATCCAAAAGTCAAGGGAAATAAGTGTATCAATCACCAAATAATTGAAAAAGTTGAGCCGAGAAGCCTCAACTAAAATCATAAAAGTAAATACAAAATCATGTGCCATAGCGCTAACATCAAACTAGGTATATCAATGTTAATCACAAAACGGAATCAAATAAGAAGGCCCATTACACTGATTAGAGCAAGTTACATCAATTTATCACGATTTTAAGTGCAATAATCGGCATAAGTGCTTACCAAATGCACTTGCTTCATTCATAATACGCAATGCACAATTTTTATTAATCACTACCCGTCATCAAATTGTTAACCAGCTTTAAGAGTCAATAAAAATGCCCATAGCTATAAATATTAACAACCAGCTTTAAGTGTAGTGGCAATCATGTTATTTGGTAAATATTTTTTTACAAGGTGAAATTTAATTAATTTAAAAAAATCAGCTGTTGCCTACGTTTTGACGAGCTGTGCGAACATTAATTTAGGGAACAGCTGTTTTTTTTTCGCGACTTCAGCTGTGATCCCATCTGCCAGGTTTGCGAGAAAGTCCGAAAGGGATACCGTGGCCCCCGGCCACACAGGCAACTGAAGGAAGACGGGTGGGCTTAAAAAAAAGAGGGTTGGTCCCATAGTGAAAGATGTTCAAAATGAGTATGCCCATGAATTCAATTTCACCCTTTACAGATTATTTTATATTTTGTGAATGTGAGAACGTTAGACTGTAGATTTGTAGACCATTTTCTATTTTGTTAAGTACCTGGTACTTGTTGACAGGCCTAATACTGTCCTCTCATACCTATTAACACTGTAATTTGAAAACATTGTAAGTCATTTATTTTTAAAAGAGTAACCGTTGAGTTCCTTGCCGGCTCTTCTCCATAGGAATCGACCAGTTGGAACCGTGCACCTAGCTTCTGACGTTTCATACGTGCTCATGTAGGTATATGTGAAATAAAATATTTTGATTTTGAATAAGTAAAATAATAATACGTAAAGACTTTGCACAAGTTCGCCGATCGTTTGATAAGTCAACTAAACGGGATAGGACTGACAGCAATTGGCATAACTTGTGTAATAGAGGGTACTTGTTCCACAGGTGGCACAGATGTTAAGCGAAACATAATCAATGAATATCTATCTATATTATAGTTATACTACAGGTTTTCAATTTGTAATAAAAGCAAGGTAAATTGTATAATAGGTAAATTTTATAATGGGTCTCCCTGAACATTACTTACATTAAAAAAAATCTCTGAATCAAAATCAATAAAGCATGAACTGATCTGGAAAGTATATAATAGATGGGACTATAGATATTTTATGTATACATACGAAAGTGAACACTAAAACGATGCAATTTACTGCTTATATATTTGGCTTAGCTTTAAAAAGAGTAGCACGTCAGTGCTTCGCAATGAAACCCGAAGCAGGTTAGAATCTGAATAGCCGAGCAGAGAGCGTTTCCTTGTCCCTCCTCGCATGAGATAGCGACGTGCGAAATTAAAACCTCTTACCGTTTAGTCTAAGAAAAAGTATTTAAATGAAATGTATTGAGAAACTCGCTGGCGGAAATGAGGTTCTTTCAGCGCCACCTCATTCCCACTTTTTGAGTGACTGTTTTAAAAGTCCAAGCGCACTTTTTTAAGATTTTCTTTACGTGTTTTTCTTTTATGCTAGGTTCGCGCTTTGACTTCAAATAGCTAATATAATGAATGGATTGCAAATCGTGACATTTATTGAACGTCGACGATCGACGCAAATTGCGATTCTTATCGATAACTGGAATTTATGTTTAAATTAATTACTTTTACTTGTTTGAATTCGATTAAAAAAAATGAAATATAATTAAAATATTGAATATTAACATAGCTTTTTTTAAGAAAGACGGTTGTAGATTTATTCAAGGAAGATGTATTTCGTCTTTTCATGAAAAAAAAACCCTTTAGTACGCCCAAGGTAGCAATAATTACGATGTCCGTAGCGAAATGTAAGCATGTTCTTCCATCCATTATCTCTTAACAAAAACATAACTACCATAACCAATTCATAATAGGTACATCCTGACGCGTACCTATTTGTGTCGATTTGTGCGTAACTAAACTAGAACAAGATCAAAGGGGCAATATGAATGGATGACATTGGCTGGACGATTACACAATGGTTTACAGTTGGTATACCGAACGCGACCATTCAGTTGCTGTGACAAAAGTGATTGTTAAATCAACGCCGAATTTGTTAGCGGAGCACAAACCTTCGTATTATTTTGACATCTCTCTTATTGACAATGTCCAGTTTCGTAATATATGAAACAATGTTTATGCTAATTCTATTCATGGTTTTACGAAGATGGGTTTAACTCACAGACCTTAGGCAACCTTATTGTTCAATGGAATTCCATTTCGCACCTTCGTCCTACACGATTACACTGTTTTGAATATGACTCGCTTAAAAATCATCGCTCAATCGGATCCATTTACTTGTTCGTTTTGAATTGATTGGAACAGTGCCCATGTGCCAAATGGCGTCTTTATCACATGGGACTCTCACCGAACCTTATTGTTTGCGATTAGTGGTAACACGCTAAACGTCTACTTTGGCGTATGTATCGCCAAGCTCCTATCGTCAAACTAACTGATCGTTTCCCAATGTCAGTATTTGGTAAAGCTTAGCTATTGTTCGTATAAATATGCTTCAAGCAAATTTTACTTGCTAATGTCACAGATGACAGGATCTCCTATCTTTATGCAGGCTTCATTATTTAGTTAACAACAGCAGCTAATCGTTTTTACTTTATCCAATATATTTACTCCGCTTCGCTCTTGACAGAGCGGTCGGAATTCGTCTCATAATCTCTCTCCTTCTAATGGTGCATTCATTTACAGGGCTTCCAACCTTAAGAAGTTGGGAGGCCTTTAAATGAACCACAATTATAACTTTTGGTAAATCTAGGCACCGTAAGATCTTCTAACATATTATAACATCACGCCTATATCCTCAGAGGGTTATACAGAGGAGTTTTCTACACCCTCATTTAGACAGTTAAGTTTAAGTCCAATAGAATAGGGGGATATTAGATTTTCTAAATTTCTCCATTGTATTTAGCTATAGTTCTTCCAAAGTCAATAAATAAATAAATAGGCTTCGAATTTTCAGCCCCAGTTCCAGTTGACGTAGTCCTTGGGCGATTAACAGCAATTCCTCGTGTAGGCAGATTATAATTGGTATAACTAACCGCATCATCCGCATCCAATAGTCCAGCGAGTTAATTAAACCTCTTGGCGATGATTAGCTCCTAATGAATTAAGTCGTGAGTACCAACAACGAGCCGTGTTAATTTTTAACACGACCAAAGGTAATTTGATTACGGTTTTTTTGATTGGGGAAATGACTTTTCATGTCGAGCTGTATTAGTTTCGGGCTATGAATTGAGATTTATCAAAGAAAATTAAGGTGAGTTGCGTTGTTAAATAATAAGGGAAGAGTTTATGAATTATGTGATGTAATTCTTTGGATCATGATTAGAAAGCATCATTATTTAAATTTATATGTACAATTAATTCAAATTAAAAAAAAAACCGTGCAAGTACCAATGTGTCTTTTCAATTCATATGTAGGTACTTTCTGTGTTAATCTTGGACGTAACTGGCATCGGTGAAGGAAAAACATCGTGGCAAAACCAGAAATTATCTATACTTATAATAAATCTGTAGAAGTGAAAATTCTGTACATTGAAAATATCAAAAAAATAAATGGCAGGGGGTGTTACTAGACCGACACCGAACCCAAAACTGTGATTATAAATTTTTTTGTCTGTCTGTCTGTCTGTCTGTCTGTCTGTCTGTTTGTTCAGGTATCACGCAAAAACTACCGGTCCGATTACGATGAAACTTGGTATAATTATTCTTTAATATCCTGGGCACCACACTGGGTACTTTTTATCCCGGAAAAGTATCCTATCCTACGGTTGGGGGGTGTCAAAGTTTGTATGGAAGAATTTTAACGCGCTGTCCGATTAACTCGAAACTCAATATTTATACTTAAACCCAAAAATTAAGAATAACGTGTATCAGGATTTTTCGAAATTCAACCCCTAAGGGGGTAAAATAAGGGATGAAAGTTTGTATGAAAAATCTTATTCCTTGAGGTAATAAACATGAAACTTCGCACGAATAGTTATCTAAATAAATTATAAAGTTTGTAGTTTTTTGTTTTTCTAAATTACCCCCTAAAGGGGGATTGGGGGGTGTCAGTGTTTGTATGGAAGAATTTTAACGCGCTGTCCGATTAACTCGAAACTTAATATTTATACTTAAAACCCATGGGGATGTATGGGGTAATTTCCGACACTCACGCGGGCGAAGCCGCGGGCAGCAGCTAGTAGTTAATATAATTACGCCTGTGCCGCGTCGCTTGATATACAGTATGAGCAATATTTATGCACTGAAGCTACTCGAGCACCCTAAATGGTTATGACCACGTGGAGAGGAAGACATGCTATCGCAACATAGTCAGCCTGTATAATTACGCATCCTAACGTCTCTACGCCTCTTCTTTAAAATTTAAATTGTGTCCGTGCCTTATCCGTTCCACGCCTGCGCTGCGCCTGTGCCGCGCCTGTGCCGCTTTACCTTACGCCTTCTCAGTGTAATTCACGCCTTAGATCGCAATTTGAAAGATTCAAATGGTGACCCCGTTTGACTCTTTTAACACTAGTCAGTAAATAGATAGTAAGTACTTGCGTAGTACACAGTACCTTGGACTGTGTTATTTATCAGCACTCGTGTAACATCATCATATGCCTAGCCTTTAACTTCCTATGTTGAGGTCGAATTCCTGTCTTACCAGATGTAGCTGAATACCAGTATCTTACATGAAGCGACTGTATATCTGACCTCCTCAATGCAGTTACTAGTTAACACGATACCCCGTTGTAAGACTGGTTGTCAGACTTTTGAGCTTCTCACTATCCGTAACGACTGCCAAAGTACTACGAATTACAGCCGTGACCAACGGCTTAGCGTGCTTTCAGAGGCACAGAGGGGTCTCGATATGTTATGGATGATCATGGTCACCCATCCATGAACCGACCGCGGAAAGTGTAGCTTAACCTTCGATCCACCTATGCGGCTGTTATTATTTAACCAAGGGCCCCATTCGTGAACACTGTAGTAACTTAAAACAAACACGGCAGTCTGTGTTGGTTATGACATCTATTTTTAAAAGCAAATAGTATTGTGTGTAGAGTTAGATCTAAAATTAGCAGCAATGTATAATTAGCTGGACAGTATTTATACTCGTAGTAGGATTTAGTTTCAAAATATTATGTTGTAACTTGTAAGTCAAACATAGGTACTCAGTGTTGTGTCTTTATTTCCTTGTAAAGTAAACAAATTCATAATTTTATACCGGAAGTCTACTTAGTTTAGTTAAATGCAAAATGTTTACCAAAATGGCGTCAGTTTGACTAAAGCTTTGGACCAGAGGAATAGAATATAATAGAATATATTTATTTGGTTTAAAACATGGTACATTACGGTCTTATTAATATAGTATGATCTTACATGTTTCGCCATGGATTGGCATACAAATATTTAAACATGTTAAATGTATTTATAGACAAAAATTAAGAAAAATTACTAAATTATAATTATGTCTAATAGCATTGGTTAGGAGGGGTTTCGTTTCTACTAAACACATACAGGCTGACTTTGAAAACATGCAACAAAATTTAAGGGGGTGTTCTACCCATCAATATGAACAACTTTTACTACGGGACCAAATTCGAATTCGCAAAAAAAAAAATACACCTTATACAAAATGGTGTGTGGAAATGTGTTCATATTGATGGGTAGAACACCCCCTTAAATTTAGTTGCATGTTTTCAAAGTCAGCCTGTATAATAATAGTATTAATGAAAACTCAGTATCATATTTTATACTTATCTGTTACTTTTTATCAAAAAAATCTTTTACAGTATAAAAACAATTATCAATAAGCCATTTGTATAGTTTTTAAAGTATTTAAGAGGGAGTTCCCTTATTTCTTTTGGAATATTGTTGAAGATTTTAATAGCTGTGATAAAGAGGTTTATGGCATAATGTAGAATATAACCGACTCTGTCCAAGATTCGACTGACAAAACTTTAAGTTTGAAATTATTATTTTATGTGCTCATTAAACAATTAATACATCTGTTGTCAATTTGTATTCCGAAACTAGAGGTTCCTAATTTTTATTCCTACGTCTCTTGTCCTTGGTCTAGAACAAAGATGGACTAGCATCGGTCCGTGCATTGCATCGCAATTACATTCAGATGCTGGCAGCCCACAAGTATGTCAGACGGTTAATAAGCCGAGTAGTCACCAGCGGGCGTGCGACGCATTCAAATGTACACTAGTTTCACGGATGCGCACATGTGAAACGATCTTTATCAATGTCACGGCAAAGAATTTTGGTTGAATGGCCCAAATATAACCTTGACCGCTGGGATTACGGATGATGTTATTGTCATCAATTTACCGTAGAATGTACTTACCTACAATGCTATAGTTTCCATAACAACCACAGAAAAAAGAAACTTATCAGTTGCCAATCATGCTTTACGAATTGTTATGGGTAGTAAAACGAAATCCGACATACTTATAGCGTAGTCAAACAAGACCAATTTAATTTAAAGTACCTATGAGCGGCATGGACGCAACTCCGGGAATTAAAAAGGAAGGAGCATAATATCGCATGAAATCACTAAGAGGGATATGTGGACTATAGTTACTTGGAAGTCGGCTACTCAATTTACTTACAAAGATCTGAGGAAGCAGATACTTTAATAAACAAGAAGCGGTTATATTTAACCTTTTAAGGGTGTGTTTAGGTTTTCTCAAAACCCAGAATTCCACCAAATCTAATCCAGCGAATAAATTTTGAATTTTTGACAGTTATTCCATACATAAACTGTTAGACGACAATTTTATTCCATGGATAAAACATATCGGTTTTTTTTTAAAATCATCCCTAAATAGTCTTTATTTTAATTTAAAGGTCTCATTCATACACAATACAACAAAATTGCAAATATTCTATGCAAATACGAGTCAAAAACTGTCTATAACTAAGTATTTTAGCGACAAAAACTATTTTGGTTACCTACTTTTATTTAGGTATGTGTATCTACAATAGTTGGTACATAAGTTGGACTCAATGTCACAAGGCCGGTGCTTTTCCACAGGGTTAATGACCTGCAGATACCTACCGTCAAAAATGTGTAACTATGCCATATCCTTCATATTTATACAGATGTAACAATATTGTCAGTTATGAAGAAACAAAAAAACTCCGAGCGTATAATTATTATCACAAATACGAGAGACCTTTATCTACGTAATATGAGACAAATTAGTAGTTAATTAATTAAATTTAATCACTTTTGAACTTAAGCTAAATTCCACCACCATAGTATAGTTGTAAGAATCGTAGCAGGTGGCGTTCTGTAGTTTCTGCCTACCCCCATGGGAAGGTTTGAGTTTATCTATGTATGTAATTCAACATCATAAATTATTGTTGTTTTAATTTAATTTTAAAATGTGCTTCTTATTATTTTGTGCAGATTAAAAACCTTTTTTTTTTTCTATTCTATTCTAATATTTTGTAAGATGTAGGTATAACAATAAAGTGGTGAAAGTAAAGAGACTAAGTGTGTAGTCTCACTGTGCTGCTGTGTAAACCCTGCTTTGCAACAGACTTGGACTGTTCGTAAGGACCACTCGAGAACATTGGTCTCCCTCCTAGTCCGATGCAACGATCGGTCACAGGGAACTGCAGTTTTCATCACGAGATACTGATTATTGATCACGTATTAAAGGTTTAAAATAAAGGATTATATTTTCCTTGAATAGGTACATATTTTTTATATTTTATAGTTCACTTAGGTATTGACGGCTATTGGTTGATTCGCAAGAACTTAAGCGCCCGAAACGGGCAAATTTACCCTTTTTAATAATATTACGTTTTCTTGAGGTGATTCGCACAAAGTTAATTTATTTGTGGGTGAATCGACAACTCATGAAATACGTATTAGGTACCTATACGTACTGTAACTTTACTGCATAAAAATTCACAATGAAATTCGGGCGACTAAATTCGTGCGAATTAACCAATAAGCCTTATTGACTATTTGTTTTAAGTTTTCCGAGTCCTAAATCGTTTAAGATGTCTATCATAAAGAAACAGATTGATTCGACATCATTATATAAGGTAAGACTAACACCTGGTTTCTGAATTGAGGATTTGAAGTTAAGAACTTGTCAAACGGTGATTTATTCAATGTAGTTTAAAAGTAGAAATTTAAAATTTCTTTCGTTTTGCAAATTCTCAATTCAGATGCCGCCAGGTACAAAACAGTTACCTATAGGTATCCACAAGACATCTATGTAAGCACAACCTCAGACAATGGCGGTGGACCACTTTTCAACCATATGCCCTTAGTAATAAGGTTGAAAAATGGTCCACCGCCAGTGCCCGCGATGGACCTATGTTCATCTTTACACGTACTTACTGTTACTTTCAAGAACATACCGAAAGTATTAGCTATTAGGTCATACGTGTTCGGCCGCTTGTCCGTTGTTTACCATCCTCGGCGTAAAAGTTGGGACATTCTGAACTAAGAATCGCCATTAGCAGAATCGGGTTAATTAACTACAGCTACAGACGTTTTGGGTTTACGGTCAAGGTTTTCTTTACCTACGTATTTTTTATTTTCTCTAACACAAAACGACCGTGACTTTAACATTGGTAAGCTCATCTCACAATGCTGCAGAAAGTTTGAGATTTCATTGATTTCCGTCGATTTAATTATTAAAATAATAGAATAAAATACTACGGTCTACGGGTGTCGCGACGCGCCTGTCTGCACGAGTCTTTACAGAAAGTGATCAAATGGGCGTTCTTATCGCTAAAAATGATCTTAATAATAATTACTTAGTTAAAGGAAAAACAATTAATAAGTAAGTAATGACATTTTAACGACGAATTGTGGTCTGAATTCCTTGCGATATGGAAACTTTTAACAAGTCATATTTTTCCAAACAACTACACCTTTTTCTCAGTAAGTATCGAGATTGTGTCATCGAACCACTGGGAAACCAAAAATAGGTCTATATTCTATCTGTGTGAATGTTTTAAAAGCATTATGTAGGTACTACAAGAATCGTGCTCGAACAATCTAAAGAAGTGTTAGATACGGTTTTATAAAGCAATGCATTCATAACTGTGTGATCTTGAGTGTCTATGTTCAACATCCACATGGACAGAACGGCTATTCTCTTATCCCTATTCATTCATTTTTATTAAGAAACACGTCCGGAACGAATTCTTTGAATTTTTAACTATTAAACGTTGAAAGAGTTCTTGTTTCGTGCGAACGGCAGATTTTTTCGCACTAATTAGAGAATATTGTACTTAGTACGTGCATACGCATAAACGGAATGTACTAGACAGAACATAACAAAATATTCGCTGGTAAAATGCGTGTCTTGCCAATTGTGTGACTTTAGATACGCCAATTTTGCATCCACCGTGCCTGAATGTGGCGAAATAATAAGTTGAATATATGCTATGCATATGTGCTACATATTGTACTGCTTTATGCATTGCATATACCTCTTTGTCCACAACTTTTCTATATCCATACATAAAATAAAGTAGTAACGAAGAATTTTGTCTGTTTGTCTGTTTAACGATTGAACGGATTCGGTTGTTTGGCATACAGATAGTTTATAATCTGGATTAACACATAGGGCATTTTCAATCCAGGTAGTATACGTTCCCATGGGATATATTCCGACATCCACACAGGCGAAGCCGCGATCAAAAGCTTGTTCATAATATTTATTTGAGCATTACTGTTTGCAAAATATGAGTTCCTCATAAAAATAGTGATAAAGAAATGCTCGTAAGAGTCATCACTGTTAACTGAACATAAACCGATGGCTGCTCCATTCGTCGATACGTATCATAAAATTTTATGAAGTTAAGGTTGCATTAACTTTGAATCAGGTCACCACTGGCGGAACCATTAATAGGCTGCAGTTTCTTTTTTCTTTGTCACCATGATTTACTTCAGCCGCTTTCCCTATAATACTTACCTTTCCCGCCAATCAGATTTCAAAAAGTTTCTAGTTCTCATAGTTAATGCACGCGTGTTTCGTGGAAGAGACAACCCCCCACCAGCCCCAGGGAGGAGGATATCACCGAGAATTTCCACAGAAGAAACAAGAGAAATAGATACTCATTTTGCAAATCATTCAAACTCAAGACTCAGCAAACAAATCTATGCTGTTGGGATTATTCGACCGAAATAACAAAAGCCAATTAAATCACTTGACATACGTATTAGTACATAGTACCTCAATGCTTGACATGAGAATCATGAGATACGTCAATAGCTCCAATTGAAATTCAACCTATGATCCTTGTATGTTATGGTGTACAATAAAGTGTGTAGCCGCGGTTTTCTTCTTACGTACTTACAAGTTTTCACCATATTTTATCTCTCTCCCAATACATATACATGCCCCCCACATAGGTACTTTAATAGGCCACATCATATATACATTTACTAGTTAGTAGTTATCTTACTGAGATAGGGTTTTTTCCAACTGGAATTTCTCAGTAGCAGCCCGAAGTCTGGATTTGTGCCCGATTGATATGGTTGTTGTTTTTTTCTTAACTTCACAACCACCTTATGTATTTTACCAGTTTTCAACATAATTTAAAGAATTTATTCCGAAATGTTTATGTGTATAATACATTCATATTAAACTTAAATATAATAAAGAAATCTCGATTCTATCAAGTCGTAAAAACCGTGTCAAGCAGGGGCGGGACGCTAGTTACTTTATAATAAGGAGTTAAGAGGCCTGTGAGTTTATAAGTGCGCGGGATTGCTTTGATCAAAACGATCACGGCAAGAGAAGTGGCCGTGTTTGTGCATTCATTACACAGATGTCGGAATAATGATGATTACTGGTACTGCGCTATCGTAAGTCGGAATCAACAAATGACGTTGTACCTAACTTCTTTTTCATGTTTCATTTTTCTATGGACACGCAAAATTAAACCGTGTAATCGGTTGCTGTAAATACTACATTGTTAGCAGACATGTGGGTACCAACAGATACCTACCCTGAAAGAACTAACACCATGTTTACTCCTAAAACGGTAAAACACTACATACTGTTGTCTATTATCATTTTATCAATCTGTAACAGAGTAAATATGGCACATGACATATCATTACATCACGCCTATATTTCTCGGAGGGTAATGCAGAGATGTGCCTATAGTTAGCACACATTTCGCCAGTAAAAATAACACTTACGCAGTAAAAGGGACTTCACTGTTTCATATCAACTTTAAATACCGGGAAACAGAAAATTGATCCAGCATCAACTGCAATAGTCTGCTATCACCGTGCCTAGGTGTAATTTAATACTCCTATCGGAATATTTTTCTCGTCACACCTCGTGGCTAAGTAATAACAGCCTTACTGGTCTATCCATCAGGTTAAGCTACGCTTGCGACGACGCCGGGGTTGGTCCGTGGATGGGTGACCATCTTTATGTAAAGATCGAGACTCCTCCGTGCCGCGCCGAAAAGCACGTTAAGCCGTTGGTCCCGGCTATAATTCGTGGATCTTTGACAGTCGTTACGGGTCGTCAGAAGCCCGAAAGTCTGAGAAGCAGTCTTACCAAGGGGTATCCTATTACCCAGTTACCAACATAGTTGAGAAAATAATATAATATTCATCGCGACCTTGACTACAAAGAATTCTGAACAACAATAAACGGTCTATGAAGAATTTGGCACTATCACCACGGTTGATGACTCGGTTGTAACCATTTTATATTTCTATGGTTGTAGCAGCATAGTTGTACCAGTTTGACAGGCAACTTAGATGGCAAAAAGGATCCTGGCAATAATTTCGACAAAATTGCCGTGTTTTACGGCATTACCTTGGTTTGACCAGAAGCCACGTGCAGCATTTTTAGGGTACAGGTACAGGGTATAGGTACGTACAGCTTCGATATTAATTAATTTAAAATTATTTTAATAATTTAATATTAATTAATATTAATATTTTAATTTAAAATTTAAAACTGTGTCTCATTGAGCAACCAACAAAAATGGCTGCTTAGGAACACTAGCGAATATTTAAGTCATTCACATCTAAGTAGACTTCTAGGTTCTAGTTATGAAATTGCAAAAAACTAGAACCCCAAGTGAGGTCTAGATAGAAACGAGTTTCTCAATTCTTTGTTACTGTGCAAACCAACGCCCACTGTGACTAGTCAGTGTGCATTTAAATAAAAAACCAAACTTAAAAAATCATAATTTTATTAACTCACAGACAGACAAGGAACATCTTAAACCGCTGGGTCTAGAAGCATGAAATGTTGGCAAAGAGCTACTGTTATAACGAAGGTGAGAACTAAGTAAGGGTTTTTGAAAACTCATCCCCTGAAAGGGGATGAAAGTTTGTATGGAAATTCGTCATTTATGCCGAAAAAAACTCGTAAACCGAATTTTATGGCTGACGATCTAGTAGGTACCTAAAGATCGTGGGAATCCACTGCATGAAGGTAGCGCAAGATGGTCGTATAATTGGAGGGGCGTACGTCCAGCAATGGAATTCTTTCAAAATAAATTTGCCAGTTGTAGATTTGTTACAAATATTTTATCTAATGGAACATTGGGTGCCAACGTTGGCGTTGGTCAACCAACACATAAATACAGGGTTAGGTGTCGCAATGCTAACCGCGACCGCTACTGGGAGGTATCAAGACATTTGACCTCTTCCTTACTTCACGTTTCATAAACTTGTCTCCATGTATTAGTTATAAGCAGTAATCAGTAATTCTAACTAATCTACCGAGGTAAGATAGAGATTGGTAAACATTGTAATTTCTTCATCATTTCATACTTAGTAGCCACATGTTTGTTATTCGCATTAATAGCTGGCTTGTGTGACGGATATCACCGTCTCACTGAGAAATCTTTTGTAATCCATACGTAATAGATATTTATGATCGCTGAAAAGAAATTCAAAGTTTTCCTAAAATTAGAAGCGCACAATAACCAAGTGGAATAAATAACAAAATATTCTAAAGTAAAGGTGAAAAGAGACAGTCACACGATTACTTGAATTATCACTGAATCCTGAAAACTTCAAATACATTATTAAAGTCAGATATAATCCAATTCGTTGGCACGGTCCACAGGGAGTCATGTCAGGCGCGCCTGTAGTTCGCGAGGAGCCAGAACTGCAGTAATGTTATGCATAAGACGTGCTCGCTCCGCAGTAACATCCCTAGCAGCTAGTCAACACATTCAAATCTGTTCTATTACAAAATAACTTTGAATGACGACCGTTAATGAGCTACCACACTACAAGACATAACACCCTCCCTTTCACTCTCTCCTAAAACACGAACAAATGAAAGAGATAGTCGTACAAATGATGGGTCGCGGTATGGCGTGGCGCCAAAACGTTTTAACGTAGAGCTCTTGACCTAGAGTTACATTTATAAACAGTAAAAATATTCACGTGTTGACGGAATAGTTGAACTACAATAACAAACTCTAGAGGAAATTGACAAAACAGATGTTTTTTGATGCGAAAATAGAATGAATAAGGAGGCGGGAAATAGGTGTTTATCACTGGATAGCTGTTCAATAAAGTTAATCTCTACATAACAATTTGTTTTTTAAATGATTCTGATGTTTATATTTTTAGAAATTATACTTTTTGTTTGTGCAACAAATTGATTTCAGCCAAACAATTACTGAGATATTTTTGATGAAATATAATACAATTAGGACTCTTCTAAGATCTTCATCATTATCGTTCAAAGCTTTCCCTTCTAGGAGTTTGTAGAATTGGGTAAATTAGAAACCGCAAACTCATACAATTTTCTTCATTAGGCGTGTATATTTCTATAAGATTATGCATCATATTAAAAATATGGAAAACAGAAATATTACAAAGCCGTGTGAAATTGCACTTCTTCAAACGAGGCTACATCAAGCGATACACAATTCATAAACACACTGGATTGCCAAATTTACGGCTTAGCATGAAATCTGCTAAGAAATTATAAAATAGCACTCTTTATAGTAATTCCCATTCAAAACGAAACTACGGGGTCAAATTAAATTAGCTAGCCAAACTGTGCCGTGGTGGTTATCGATATCTAAAGTCAAGTGAAGTTTTTTTAGGGTCAACTACCGCTGGTAGTGTTATTACTTGAAGTTTGTTATGAGTTGAGAAAATCTGTTTTCTTTTGTTTTATCATGTTAAGATATTGATAGTTGGATACAAATCACGTCTGTGAACTTTACATATAAAAAACTAATATTTCAAGTGACCACACTAACTGCGAAATGAAATGAAATGAAATTATTTCTTCTGTACATAGGATACCGGGTTCACTTTTATATGTCAGATTAAAAAATATTATAAATAAGCTAGATGAGGTCGGTGTTTCCTATCTGACTACTCTGAGAAGAAAGTCCGAAACAAACTCAGAGGTCACAGTCTATATGAAGACCATGTAGATTAGCGCCTGACATGGTGGTTTGAGGAAAGAATCACATAGATTTGAGTGGTCCTGTCCAGTCAGTGCAAGCATTTGTCAGTAATGGTGGAGTTCAAGGCAGAACTTAAGGAGCTCAAAGACTCGACGAACAATACTAAAGGAAGAACATTTGGTGTGGTCGATGACCCCAAAAAGAAACATCAAATTCGTTTCTTTTTTGTTTTATCATATTACATACCCATAATTTACTTTGACCCTGTATATTACTATAGTATTTCATCTTAAATATGCAAATAATGCCTCAAAATGTCTGCAAAATAAAAGACATTTTTGACATATCGAACAAAGTTCTCAATTCCGTAACTAAAATATACACGGCACATTTTTCACAATGTGAGTCACCTTGTATTTACGCATTATTATAATAGTAATTTGTTTAATAATTGTTTTATTTACGCTTCACGGTCAACAGTAGCTTGCATAACCGTTGCAAATTGTTAAGAATGTTTAGAATAGAATAACAGTAATGATTTCGTAGATGTTCGTGCTCTTTTGTTATATTTAGTTTTATTGTGCTGACTCCATGCTTATCTAAATTTAATACAGTCTTGGGACAGTACGTCACTTGTTTATCTTCTTGTAGTAAAAGTAGACTTATATTAGGTACAGTTGGGTCATCAGAGACGTAGTATGAGCTATAGCGGGATTTAAAGAAATGTTCTCCAATCAGTCTTTCCGCTACATGAATTTATTGAAACAGTCCTTTGTTTTGGCTCAACGGGGGTCAAAAAAAGAGGCCAAGTTTGAGTCAGGTTCGACACGAAGCGTTCCGTACTACCGTATAATATTTAACACTACACGGTTTAATTTTTAACCGGCCATTAATACACACTCTGTGAAAATTTCAAGTGTCTACCTATTACGGTTCAAAGATACAGCCCTGTGACAGACGAACGGACGGTGGGGCCTTAGCAATAGGGTCCCGTTGGCACCTTTTGGGACGGGATCCCTTAAAATCATATATTATGAACATTGAAACAATAACGACCATAATTTTCACCAATCAAAGATTCACTCGACACTAATCCGATCGTCATTTCTTTCCCCGCAATACGCACGCAGCAGCCGTAACAGAATCACAAACGACATTTAACGCCTATATAACATCACAAATTATTACGTACGCCTATCAAACCACGAGAACAGAGACAATACAATTGTCTCAACAAATTACAGCCTCGGTAGACACCGTGATCGTAACGTAACTGACAATGTGAACATTGTAAACGTGTGACCTGATATTGGCACGCAACGCTACAGGTGTCATCTGACTGATAATTCCCGAAGACGTTTAGATATGTGCGATATTATTTGCTATTGGGCGTGATAATTTGTGTTGTCGAGATGAATAATTATTCCTATGTATTATACAGGGTGGATTTTTGAGATGGGGCCGTAAGGGCAGCTACCTTAACCGCTGTAGCTATAGGAAAAGGGTTTTTTTCGTTAAGCTCGGCTCCTAAGGCCTATAGCGTATAACCTTCCTCAAGAATTGGGCTATCAAATGCAAAAATATTTTTTTCAATCCGACTGATGACTGTTCCGGAGTGATGCGCGGTCAAATAAACAGACAAACAGACAAAAATTCTAAAAACTGTTGTTACCTACGTGTTCTGTTATCGATTCTAAGTATCCCCAGCCAACTTTTTTTCGAATATCTTCCATTTAAAGACTTTATTATATGTATATATGGCTAAATAAACGTATTGGCTTTAGATTGAGAATGAATGGTTGGGTATGAGTGATTTTAATGTCAACAGCCTTAACTTAACTTGCTTACGTTAAATTGAACTTGTAAAATATAAATAAGTAAAGATCAAATTCATCAGCTTTTTAAGGTTTTTATATAACAAAAGACTTCTTTTGAAGGTGACACAATCAAAAGACATCCTAAGCACTACGTAAATATTATATAAAACAGCGTAAAAACGTCGTTTTCTATGTCAACTATAACATATAAATAGTTCTGTACCCGTGACTGCTCGTGCGTAATAGTTTTCATTCACGAGTTGCGCCTTCTATTCACAAGTAGAAGGTCAAACCAAATAATAGGGACACTCTTGGCATATTTTTGCGCCTATACTGGTGAAGGCTATAAAATGCCACCTGTACACGTGGATACCGTAAAAGGCCACCATCTCCTTGATGGCATTCGGGCTAGACACATGTCCAGCTTTAGAAAATATATGCCCGTGATATTAAAGGCTCATGAGACATCAGTTTGGCATCTGGGAATTCTGGAATGGCAATGCATCCACGATGCCTGGTACCTATTTTAATGCCTAGGCAGTGGCATGGCAGCGTGGTGACGTCTAACAAGCTAATCATATATTATGCCACT
Source organism: Eupsilia transversa (assembly GCA_914767815.1). Classification (NCBI taxonomy): domain Eukaryota; kingdom Metazoa; phylum Arthropoda; class Insecta; order Lepidoptera; family Noctuidae; genus Eupsilia; species Eupsilia transversa. The sequence goes on from OU611880.1 coordinate 11,138,872, forward strand.
TGCCAAATATGATGGTGACCTTAGGCTTAACTGCAGCACAATTAAATTAATGTCTTTTAAAGCAGTTATTATTTCAAGATGTTGGTAAAGGTGATCAGAGATATTACATTACCTACATGAATATAAAGTGGCCAGGCACTTAGTAAGAATTTATATTTCATGATTATTGGTAACCAAAGTTGTTAACAAATAATAATATTAGGTATGTGAAATGTTTTTTTGTCTAGCTCCAACTAACTGAGAAGTTCTGTACCTAACTTAGGCACGTGTATTCGTTTTATTATTCTTATGATGTCTATGAAACTCAGATGGTTTGTCAAATTGGACAGCATCTTGAAAGCTAGCTCTAAAATGCGCGAGAACTATTAAGGTAATATGGGGGCCTATTATGGAGGATGAGTTTCCTATCTCAGGGCTCATTCACACTGGCGCGATATCGCGGGCGCGTCAGGGGTAGCGCTGCTTGTCGCGGCCGCGATATCGCGCCAGTGTGTACGAGTCTCCAAACTGTTGGCATAGCTGCCATAGCGATCCCTGTTCAAACCTTACCCTGTAAGGATTCAGAACTGCAAAGAATTTTCATTATTACCTGCAAGCCAAGAATAATAATATGATATCGATTTATTGTTTAGGTACGGACGGTGGTGTGAATAAACGCTACTAAATATAAACACGAGATCGCACTTATTTATCATCTTGTTCGAGATTAAGCGGTAAATAAAGGCTGGGCTACACTTAATGCAGCGCGTTTGTAGCGCATCAAATCTCTATAGACTTAGGTTAGGCGCCTGTAAAAATAAGCGAAGCATTTTTTTGCACCACACCAAATAAAGTGTCATGCCATGTCAATCACATGATATTGACATGCGACAAATTATTATACTCGGTATGAAAAACAAAGCACACCTTTGCAGCTAAAAAACGCGCTGGAGCAGAGAGCTGAGTTGAAATATTAAGCCATTAAACTGAAAAGACTAAGCAGCAGTTTCTCGAACGAAAATTATCGCACAATGAATCTGACAATTGTCAAGCGCGCGTAAATTGCTGTGAATGGTTGAATGATTAACAACAGCAGTCCTACGTGCTTCTACCATCGCCTCGCTATAAACATTGCATACGGTGTGATCGACCCTAATCTTCTTCAAATATGATTGCCCCTTGAATGCCACCGCACGTTTTGTGGGTGTACGATTTGGCAGAATACTCCGTGACCCGTTGTTCTGACGTCAGATCAAGATGTCGATGATTATCGTGTAAATTATAACTCGAGTAATAATTGTATGTCCCCAGCATTAAAAGTAATTTAGGTTGGTGTTTAAATAAATAGGGTAATTCGTGATTCTCGTATATAATGCAGGACTCAATCCACCTACAGAAGGATCAATAAAAAAAATTATAAACTTGCATTAAACGTCCTTGAACCTCTCTATAATCGTAAGCACGATTATAATTAGGTTGTGTTGTGTGTTTTTACAAACAAAACATGCAAAAACTACAAAAAAAATAAGATGAAAATGAAGTCAGGCAGTAAGTAATAACACAATATTTTACGAGCAGCCCGCGCCGTGATATCAGTTCGTACGGTCCACGGAAAAGAAATAATACGGTAATATAATTTTGATTAGTTCCGATAAAATACTAGTCTATAGGTTTACGACAAAAGTCAGTAACCGTACGGATTTATATTATCTTTTTCGCACTTTTCAATTTGGATGGTAATGTCATCATTTCAGCGCACCATTTCAGTGATGAAGTTTTGACACGACGCAGAAGAAGCGGGGCACTGTTGAACCTACTATAGAAAAAAAAGAATGATGCATCGTAATTGATTCAGGCGTGACTTGGCGGAAATCCATTATAAAACAACATAGATATATTTAGTAACTATTCCGCTTAACTTTTCCTAAAGAGTCATTAAAAACCCTGTAAGAAATCGACACGTGTTTCACCTCTCAACGAGGCATCCTCAGGATGACGATTGACTGGTCGCGAACCCGAACACGACGTGTTACCCAGTGCTGGTCAGGCTTTTCAGATGGATTGAACGCACTATGCTGGGAAAACAGGGCAAAGCCGGTGGTAATCTAGGGATTGGCATCAAATTAACAATCAGCAGTATCCTCTTGATACAATCCAGACATTAACGACACCCGCAAGTTTTGATAGGGCGGTCTGGCTATTGATCTATTTCTAGCCCAAACCAAACAGTCAGTTTATGAAACATTCCGCTATACAAACATTCCAGTTCCCTATTGAATATAAACACTTATCAAGTATGTTGTACACACGTACATAATACAATTAGTTTCGCCAAAAGAATAAGTAAGGCTGCAGTTAAACGACGCGAAAACATTTACCCTCTAGTACATTCATTCATAAATACATTCATGGCAAATGTAAAGTCCATTTACTATACAACAACACTTCTTTATTCAAACAATCAAATTCCTCTAAATCATAGAAATGAATTTGAGGACTTTGATTGAAAATGCGGGACGCGGATTCCGCGCAGCGAACGCGCGGTGTCCGCTTTGTGTAGGCGCAAATAAATTGAGTCAAATAAACGCGCCCTAAGAATTCACGCTTATAAGCGAAGAGAATTCAAAACAAATTAAAGTCTGATGAAAAGCAATATCACAAATAATATCGATTTGATTTATTTATTAAAGCGGTTGTAATAATGTTCACACGTGCACTGCTCTGGCGCATCTAAGGAAGCGGAACATACGCGCGCGTTACATCCTCGTTTTGTACGTTCATTGTTACGTCAGTATGCGCATCATTGAATTAACTTAGGTAATATCGTACTTACCTACTTCAGTATGTAAAAATACTCGCTCATTGTGTGTGAATGCAATGTAGGCAAGTATATAACTTGAAAGTTGTAAATTTTCTAACTTGCTATCAGATTACTGATGTATCTACCTTTATCTACTCAGTAATAATACGGGCTACTCGTATACAAAATAATAAGTAGATCTAAATACCTACATTATTTCCAGTGTTGTAACGTGCTATTATAAATATGAAAACTATTTTATTATACTAACTATTATTAATATATAACTACAAATAATAACACGTAAACAATGTTATGGTGAGTTTATAAAATAAATATTTTAAAGGTCGGTTTTTATTTAATTTATAATTATCCTTTCACCTGAACTTGAAATTGAATAACTCAAGTTCAAAACAAATGATGACGGTTAAAAATAATAAGCATTTATGCGACATATCTCTGAAAGACACGCGACTCAATAAAATAGTCAAATTAAAAATAATATTTATAATTCTGATGCAATTTCTAATAAAGTGTCATTTCGTCATGTTATATGGTCCTCGCCTAACGAGAGAGAAAGTGAAAACAAAGGAATGATATATGCATTCTATATATAATATGTGCATTCTAGAAAATATACTTGATACTATATAACTATATACGCGAATAAAAGTGTTTTATTATAAACGAAATAATGTTTTAAATTGTGAAACATGCGATAACTTTACTTCGCAAACATTAACTATGTATTTCAAAAGACCAAACACGTATAGTTCAAACAACACTTACATACAAGTCAATGTCGAAAGATGTCTAGAAAACAATAAAATTAGCATGAGGGCAATGTGAAATCATGACATTATGCAGATTCAATATCTGTGTGTTTATGGCTCACAGTTTATCAATATGACAGAATGCATCTTGTTTAGAGTGCAATATCATAAATATTGAGTATTCATTTGGAGTTCAGCGGCTATAAATAATGCTGTAATCATAAAATGTTAAGCAACATGAACCATTAGCTTTATTTGAATAAACTTTTGAATTAGTTTGGGGACCACTGTTTTAATAACTATGTTAAATATTCTATTCTAGTTACAGTAAGCATACCTACAATATTATTAGTTTTGGAATTTATTTTGTAACAATGGACCAATAAATTATTCTTATTAGCTTAGAGGTATCTCAATGGTATCAGCCTTTGATTAGCTGTCAAATGTCAAAGTCATCATCTGTTTTTGCGCAAAAGTGTGAAGAAGAAACTAAAACTCATATATATTTTATTCACTTATGAATAGCAGGACCAATGCAAATTAAAATAATTTTTGACTAGCGTAGTGATTGTTGAATTATCTTGAAAGAGTGATCCAAGGTTTATATTTAGGTAGACAGATACGAGAACACCTTTATCCCAAAGGACACACTTCCTCGTCACAAAAATACTGTAATTTTTACATAATACAATATAAATTAAAATCATAACAACGTTATGCTGTCAAGCCTTCCATAAAAACATTGTTTCCACAGCATTTAGCGTTGAATCCGTTATTTGCTTTCAAAAGCTTTCAAAGCATCAAAGATGGCCGCTGCACATTGTGACAGTTCCATATAACCCGTTCATTTGAATACAGCCATGGAAAGTCGTAGTTTGATAGCGCACTCATACGTATAATTGTTGACTTTCCATAATGCGTGGGCAATTTGTGGGCACCGATTTTATGTCGATGGCCCGAGATGTATTACCGGCTGTTTCACAATTACATCCTATCTGGTGTTATTAAATCGCTACATTTGAATGATTCTGTATTGCCATTTGTTCTGCTTTATTGTAATTTGTTCTTGTTTTACTAGTCATCAGTTTTGTATGACATTTTGTTGTTGGAACTTTGAATTTAGAATTCAGTGAGCATTTAATGTGAAGTTCTAGAAATGTCATATTTGAAATATTCCTCGGTCGTTAGTGGCACTAATTGGCTCTCGTAGATCTCCCATATGATCTAACATTTGCTGGCTAAGTTATTTCAGAATTCTTTTATTGTTACCCGACTGCCCCAGAAGGAGGGTACCTAATGTTTTTAATAAAAAAAAAACTCAGTATTTTAATCTAAAAATGTTATCAATCTATTTCCTGGTTATAACAATATTGATACTTTTATCGTAGGTAGTTGAACGAACGTGGACTGTGGGTGGAACTCCCACGTTCATCTCTGACTGACGCAAACTGAAGATCACATGCCATGTTCCCGTAGGTCTCTTTGACATTTGCAGCTGTCAATTTTTTTACTTGTTGGAAAAAAAAATGAGTCAATTTATATAATACGCCTCTTAATAAAAATAAATCCACGTCGTTTATTAAAATTGTTTGTTCATTTGTATAATTAGTCAGCAAACTATATTCCCTCAGCAAATAGTTCGTATGTCAAAATATACAGATACTTTATGTGTTTTTGCTACTAAAGCTATTTTAGCATAATTTATTGGCATCACGTGGCTTCAGTTTCAGAAAGACGTAAGCTGTTTAACGGCTAAAATAACACAACACACGGTAATGAGCTTATTGAAGACTAAAACAATATACGTAAGCACCTATGAGATGTCTCAACTCTTCTCTTTAGAACGCGCATGTATTTGAGTTTTCGGTTTTTGGTCACATGTGGAATAAGTGATATATTACAGAAATCATTTTGTATAAAAACACGAATGGCTTAAAAAAAAATTAAAAAACGTTCCACAAGTTTCATACAGTTCAAATTCGGAATATGTACTTGTAAATAGCCAGCATTTTATTAAGAATCCAAGGAGGTACTTAAAAAATATGTACCTAGAATCTGAAATCAATTTGCTCAAACTTGACCTCTAAAACTACAAGATGATCAAGTGAACGACTGTGACAGTTCACAACGAGGCCGAGGCTCCTCCCTTGTGGAACAATCACCGCGGTCTCTCACGGCATGACCCTAACTGTATCACTTACGATCAATTTATTGCTATCGAACTAACTTAGTGAGACGGAGACGATCTTTGACATGCTAGCATACTGTACTAGGGTTAGATATATCAAAGCAGCATTTGTGTGTAGGTAAGAACATATTTAAAAAAAAAACATTTTAAATGGCGATGGATAATATTTTATTAACTCCTCAGGGTTTATTTATAAACGTTGCTTTAAAGTTAAGTAATGATTAGCGACTGTTTAACCATACATTTTTGACGTTTGAACGTCACTTAACTTTAAACAACGTTTATTTCTTAAGGCAACTCTTTGAATAACTTCTTTGAAGACAGTCAAATTGTTATAGTAGTGTATGAACATTTACTTACATTATAATAAGTACCCATACAACAAAACGCAGAAGAGGTTTTTCAGATATTAAATAGATCTAAAATAATCTAAGTAGAAAAATGTAGGTAAGTGACGTCACTCTGCACATAACTTGTAGGTCCTTGGATGATAAGACTTCCAGAAGAAGGCAGGTATATAATTATGTCTGAGAAAAGCCAATACTCAGAACTTTTACTTCACTCCTCTTACTCACCTACAGCAAAAATGTGCAGCTGAGCCCAAATTCCTGGAAAGAAAGGAAACATCATATTAATAAAACATACAGATATACACCTACTTGAATTTTTACAATAAGTTGTTTCTTTCACAAAAAGAGCGAGCCTATCACCATTTTCCGGGTATAATCTCAACCGCGAAATTGGGACAGAAAATTTTCCAAAAGTAAAATTCTGTCTCACTTTGTTCGACTAAGGATGTGAATCCAGGACCTCACATTTCGCTTGAGGAAACTTGCTTTAGATGACGTCACAACACGCGCGTATTTGTAACGTTATATTTGTAACCTATTAACTAAACTCATATATATTCCAACAACTCTATTTTACTATCGAAGTTCACACCTGCTGACATTTAACGCGCATATGTACCATAAATTAAATGAAAACAATACTTTTGTAATCCTATAATTACAATTTTATTTGTTTTAGTAGCAACAGGTGATGTCAATAAATATAATACTAAGTTCTAGGTGACTTTCTTCTGTTTAATAGGACTGAGGAAATGTAAAAAGAATGACAGGTTTTCCTTCGTTCTAAGCTTTTGTGAATGCAATTTACGGTGAAAGAGCAGGTGACACACAGTCTTGTGTACTTTCTACTTATAAATGTGTGTGAAGTGCTCCAAATATAGCACACTAATTTAGACTGTAAGGGTGGAAGCCGAGCCCTCACTGTACATAATTTAGAGCAGAAACTCACAACGTCTGTTTACATACCCAGTCCAAATTAGAAGACAAGCTCATTGTACTACTTTAGTGTAATCTCAAATATTGAGTTACATTCTCTATTTGAAAATGTACGTTGACGTCACAACACAAAAAAACGAAACGTCTAATAGCTTCAGCAAATATTGAGCGCCAGCACTAAAACTGACTATACATTTCAGTGAAATGTCAATAAGTCGGGCCATCAACCGCCATTAAGGAGAGGCTCGGGAACCGAATCGGTCATTAGTGGGAAAAACATTTCAAAATCAAACACCAACTTGTTCCACTGACAGTGCTGGAAACTTCCTCCTAATTGCTACACTCCTTTGAGATACTTAAGTGCTCCACGAAATAAAATATGCAAGGAAATGTAAACACTAACAAAATATTTAACTATTTTATATAATTTTATACTAACAGACCATTTCGATCTAAATGGACCGCTAGCATAAGCGTAACCAGCTTATAATGTTCCAAGTGCTGGGAAACAGGCCTCCTCTCTGTGAGAGGGAGTGGGCCATAATCCACCAAGTGGGTCCAGTGTGGGTTAGCGAATGGCACATCACTTCGAATTTTTAGTTCCAGGACATGGTGGTTTCCTCACGATGTTTTCCTTCACCGTTTTGAGAGCAGTGATGGTGAAAAAATAAAGTGCCTGCCTGGGTTCGAACCTCAGACCCACAACTCGTTCGTCGGGACGGTACCACTACTCTCCTCTAATTAGTCAGATGTTATTATATAAACAAAAGCAATAAGCGCAGTGTTTTGTTTTTACTATCTGTTAACATAATCTCTTTATTGCGGAACAGAATAATTTTTAATTAAAATGTAATTGAAAGACTATGATTACACTGCAGTAATTAGCAGTAATTTATCCATAATTAATAACAAGGTGTAGGTACTCAATTAATGACAAAAAATTTCATACCTTTTTAAAGTATTTAACATTTTTGAACAGACCTCGTTCGGAATACCATGTTGAATTTAAGGAAAGCCAAAGAATTTAGATCGAATTCCAACGCACACTGACCTTTGTTAACTTGAGGTCAATAATGCATTATTCCCTTGAATGTTATGTCCTCGACATAACATTCAAGGGAATATTGCATTACTGGCCTGGTACTTAACTGAGTAACAGAAATTACACCTTAAAATTGACACTTTTATGTTATGTTTAAAAAAATAAAATAAGAAATAAGTACTTAAGGTGAATGCTCCAAGGTAGCCTGCGAAATTCAAATTTTCTTACGTTTTTGCCATTTACAGGTCAGTATCAGGGGCCTAAGTCTACTAATTTATAAACGTCACAATGGTTTCATAATGGTTAGTTTTTGTATGGCAGATCTGTCAAAAAGTAACCATTATGACACCATTGTGATCATGTCATGATTCGCGACCGTATCAGATATTTATTAATAGTCATCAATACAGACTCTCTAAGTTCATATAATCCTATTGAATGACTTTTTCATGAAATCATGACATTTGAGGATTATTCTAACTTAAGAAGAATAATCCTCAAATTATAATCATTAGTATTGCTGTTTCTGGATGCCCGTAAGAGTAGGGGAAAACCAAAGAAACGATGGATGGACTGTCAAAGATGATATGGCTAGAAAGGGTTTGACTACCGAGATGACGACTAATAGAGAAGTATGGAAGAAAAAGACATGTTGCGCCGATCCCAAATAAATTGGGATAAGGGCAGAAGAATCTGTAAAAAAATCTGTGAAAGAACCCTGTTTAAGTAACTTGAGGATAACGTTGAAATATTAAAATAATATGCATACCTAGAAGTAAGAAGGAAAAAACACAAATGTGTAATGTGTTAGACAAGATTGCGATCGTTGATGCTTTTCTAGATATCAAGAAATGAAACCTTTCCTCAAACACTCGCCTGGCGAAAAACATGCGAGCCGGCCGGCAATTTTTGTATGAAAATCCATATTTGTCGTGATTAGCGGCCGAATAAATTACTATGAAAACTTATGCCTGTCGTATAATTTAAAAACGGAACGAACTTTTTGCACGTGGCAACCAAGGAGGTAGCTTATCAGAGATTTTAGTTAATAAACTTCGATTTGGCTTGTAAATAGAGCTTTTTAAAGTAAAAAAGAAAAAAAATAACGTATTGATGGACTCTGTGCCACGGCCCACATATTCACGTTCGTCCGTCAACGCCCCTTTTGCAGGTCGCGTCGCAACAGTAATGGACTATTAACGTAGTGAAGTCAACCACCATTCGGAATTTCATTTCTAGTTCTAGCTATAGGTACATATATTAATTTGACAGATTACATTAGTGACAGCAACTACCTCACTACTTGTGTGAATGATACAGTGTTTACATAGCAGAATTACCTATATTGATTCACTACAATATTGCTCGATTTCGAGCAAGAAGGTCTAAGTACCAATTTGCTCATACTTGCTAGCCACATTGCAACAATGAGGTTAGCTCTAAAGACAAATAAGTGCTGCAATAATAACTATCTACTTACTATCTAAACAGAGCTAAAATTGCAATCTAATACAAATATATCGTATGGCCCTAGTGTTAAGTAATGTAATATTACCGGTTTTCTGTCCGACTCGCCGGCTAGCCGGCAAGGTCGGAGACGGGTTTAACTCGCTACGTCACAAAAACTTCGTAATAATATAGAAATTATGCGTAAATTAACATCTCATATCTATTCGCGCATTAACTGTATCTTTAAAAATTAAGAGGACTGGTCTTAAGAAAAAAATATAACAGAGCTTTACAGACATTCTTACCTACAAATGTTTGTCATTTTCAATTGAAAAAATAACCTAAATATACGAGTATTTAGGTTTTGTTCTTCTATATTTAGAAGTAGGTATTTGACTTATGACTTATGAGTACAGTATTTGTATTTACAGCATGCTCGACTCCCTTCAAAACTAGTATAATTTGATAAAACATGCAAATATTGAAGTTAGAGATAAGTTGATTCTTAGAAAGGTTATTCCTGACTGACTTCATAACATTGTCATGTTATAATTATTTGAACACATAGCAAAGTAATGTGACATTTTGACACAATAATCTGTCAGTTGACAAACACTGTAATGTAACTACTGTTTATAAGCATCTCATAAACACTTTCCAATATTATATTTTCTCAATACAACATACAGTCATTTTAACACCGTAACGAAATGTCGGTAAAATCTTTACTAAATGGATTTCCACGAATATTTGAACCTGAAATACTAACCTAAATAACAACACTAAACAAAACTGGAAGAACTTCATCACTGCACACACATACACACAATCACATTAGCACATGGGGTCACATCAACGTCGGTTTGCAACTACAGTCGCGGCGGGAAAATTCTGTTTGTACGAACTTAAACACAGTTGCTTAAAGCGACCGACCAGGTGAGCAGAAAAATCAAAAAAGGGCGGTGAAAACCGATCCACGACTGCGCGTGAGTGAAGTGATTTGAGCGAATCCGTGAGCAGAGAAAGATCGTGCGCCCACGCATGGCGCGCGGCTATTACGAGATGCCGATTGTCGCCGGCCCTGGGGCAAGGTTGCCTGGAACATCGGCTGTCAAATGTAATGTTTCTAATAAATCCCAATCTGTCACTTTCGATCTAACCTACATCAATACAATCAGTTCCGTGATTCATGACGTGTATTTGTTTTCCAGCTTGTTCTAAAACCCTATAGTTTATTGCTTTACGGATTTACAATTTGGTTGACATTTTATTTATTTATAACAAACATTTATTTACACATTATACAGTGTTAGATGGTACCTGTTGAAAAATGTTATAGACTCCACAAATGGGACAGTCGTGGATGGAAATCATCAAGCCGCCTGCTCGCATGTATTTGACCAGTACAGCATTGGCGATTTATCTAGAAGAAGGTTGTCAAAAATAATGCTCGAATTTCCAAGCTAGTTTGAGAGTGTCACCTTTCATACATAGCCTCTCAACATGACCAAAGCATCTAAGCATACTCTTTTTTTACAAAAATGATAAAAGACCAGAGATAAATTGACAAACTTTCAGTTCTCATACATTTCTGACGGCAAAAAGAGACCGAACTAATACTGTTGATTGGCGTCACCTTTTGACTTTATGTCTTTTACTTTAGCATGGTGATCGCTCTAATTGCTTTTCGCTGTACAAAACTGGTACATTCAATAATATAGAGGTGGAGCGGCTTCCAGCATACTGACATCTATCGTTGCATTATCGTTTAGAAAGTATAATGGTCAATTAGAATTAATTAAATAGGCAAAAACAAGATTCATTGATTTGTAGAGATTACTTATTTGCATTAGGCTTATTATTTTGTGTGTGATGACACACTTTTATTGTGTGTGTTCATCGAACTTATTTATATGGTCAACAGCAGAAATAACTACATATTTTGAATTAAAAAAAAACATCTTAGTATTTCTGCAGGTCAGATTTGTGTTTATTTAAAAGCACCACGATTTAGAAGAAATTCTAATGTGTCTTTACAACATAAAAACAAAAACACTTGAAACTAGCAAGCAAAATAATAAATGACTCAAAATAATGAGTGCGTGCAATATACAGAATATGGGTGACAAACATCTGAAAACCATAGAGTATCTCCACTTACGTCTTCCAATAAATTGAATGAAAATAAAACAATAAAAATATGAATTTATATTAAACGCTAATTTAAATACTAATTACGTAGGTAAGAATATAAACGGGTACGTAATACAATAGATTTGATAATTTATTGTTACAAATACACGAGTAAAACAATAACTTGTTATATTTAATCAGTTAGTTATTTGCTCAAAAAAAATAATAAGTACGGTCACATGGCAATGTGCCTTTACCCACAATTATAGCAAGCTGCGCAAACAATTTCGCCGGTTTTGTTTTCAAAATAATTTATTATCCATGTAATCCATTTTTACTAATGAAAGATAACCTAACATCAAGTTTCTGAATGTCTTATTAACAGATTAGTAAATCTGTACTAATGTAATGACGCTGCAGTTTTTTTTTTGAACTCGCGTTTCTATGCTATGCTATGTTAGCCCAATTCTTGAAGGTTGTAGGCTGTTGAACATCACGCTGCAACCCTTAGGGGTCGAGCAAAAAGAAGAAAAGGAAGGAAAGAAGATAGGAAAAACTCTAAGCAAAATCGAAATAAAAGCGCGGGCGGGCGATGCGATGCGACGTCAGCAATAAAAAGGAATTTTAACAAAATGTGGCTGTTATTTTAGTATATAAATCGGGGTGTCTTACGACTTTAACTGTATTAAATTGTACCTACATAGGTATATCCATTGACTAAAATAACTACATCCAATCTTCTTCCATAATATGTCATTGTTTTTACATAAATATTCTAGTGTCTCGAGCAGTCATACAAGTATTACACATATAATATAAATCGGTTCAAAAGCGTTGAGTCCGCATATAAAATTATAAAACGTTATTGCTGAACGGCTATAGAAATTTTGCAAGTGTAGGTAGTAGGTACATCATAAAGTTCGATCGTAAACGAACTATTTCTGATTATGTTGAACGCTATTCACTCGCTTCAGAAAACAAAAAAAAAAAGTAAATGCATTCCCTCAAGGTTCTTTTGAAGGCTCAGATACATTCCGCATTTTTTCAACAAAAAAAAATAGGCTGTTAAAATCGGATGCTTCATAACCTTACCTTCTAATCAAGATAATGTTAATTCAAGGAAACTCTTCGCATTTCAATTAAATAGGAAACCATTTGGTAATTATTCCCACGTTGGTAATTAATATACTCGTTGGTAAGGTTTCGAGTGGACGTGTCATATAGAGGTATTCTGAGAAAACTTTACAACTACTTTGTCTAGCAAAGTTATTTGAATGCTGTATAAACATCACGCCTGTATTTCCTGAAGGGTTAGCCAGAGGTGTATCTACATACATAGTACACCCACATTTCGCCAGTTATGTTTAAGTCCCATTCCCGAGCCTATTGCAATCAACCGGGCACAAATCCAGACTCCGGGCTGCTACTGAGAAGTTCCCAGATAGAAAAACCCAATAACATTTTGCCCGTCCCGGGAATCGAACCCAGGACCTCATGCTCAGCAGTAGCGCTTGCGACCACTATACCAAAGAGACAGTATACATTATTATATTTTAAGGCGACAGCGCCCGTATTCAAATTTTCTTATATTTTTTGCAATTTGCAGGTCAGTATCAGGTTAGGTAAATGTTCATATAGGTAGGTATGTACCTATTTGTAGAATTATAATCATTACAATCATCAAGATCAAGACAACTCTCTAAATTCATAATACCCTGTTGAATGCCATGACTATTTCATTAAATCATGACATTTGATGCCACTAGGTATAGTACACCTCTGCCTTATTTCAATCACATTGCTGCATAGCATTCATTATATTAGTCGCTATGCAGAAAGGTGGCAACATAATGTCATCTCGTTTGCAGTTATTCATTCACCTTTGATTATTTAGACATAATAAAATTATACAACACTCTATGATTAAATACGACTGCATGGTGTGTAATATCGAGCACGTGTATGTTTATTGCCATGTGGATATGTAAGATTTATTTTATCGCCTTCAGCCAAAACGATAAAACTTAAAGCAATCAGTTTGATCTACGCTTCACTTTAGACGTTCAATACCTAAACATGCCGAACTAACTAATGATTACTACTGCATTTACATGAACATAATGGATCTACGTAGGTATATACCTAATATAGCCTAAGTAATTGTTCCTCACTAGCCAGCATTCCCATTTATTTGACACTAGCATCCCGCCCCTGCATCGCACAGTTCACGACTTGACAAAACATCGAGATTTCTGTGTTATATCTAAGTTTAATATTAATGTTTATATACATAACCTTCCGGAATAAATTCTCTAAATGGTGGTGAAAACCGCATCAAAATCCGCTGCGTAGTTTATAAGAACAACGCGTTCACAAAGACAGTCACGAAAAGCGACTTAAAAGGCTCCTACAAACAGGCGCGACGCGATTTTAATAATACAATTTCTAAGAAAACTTCACGGTAGAACAATTACCAGTGTTGCGTCGCACGACAAGTCACGCCAGTATACACGAGCCTTTAATTTATAATATGTAAAGAAAATACATTTTGTTCCATGGTGATATAAAAACATAACCTTCTTTGCAGTAGGGTATAACCCACATTTATTCAAAGTTATTTCAGAATCAAAACATTTTAAAGATTAAAAGCCTCTCAACACTCACAGCTTCTGGGAAAAAAGCGGTTGCAATGTTTGAGCTAAAAGCAACCAGTGCTACAGGCTGCTGTTAGATAGACGGTGAGGATAAAGAACGTAAATAAATAAATTCCGTAAACATGTATCACTCAGATATTTCCAAACTAGATGTGCAAAATATGAACACAAATTTCTAAAATCGGTACAGTAGTTTTTCAGTTTATTCATTACAAACAAAAATGCAAACCTTTTTCTTTATAATATTAAGTTAGTTTAGATTTCAACATCATTCATAGAACAGAATTTAAAGATTGTTAGTCAACAACTGAACAAGTTTAACGAAACGATTTACGACACACGCAAAGTTGTTTTCACTTTCAATTCTTCAGGGAACTGGTATTGTAAGAGCTTCATATTGTAATGTCTTTGTGAACTAATATTATACACAGGCAGATGTTAGTGATGTAAGAGTTCACGAATCCACAACATTATTGGGACGAGTCGCGAAAGTTGTTCGCCCGGTTCGTGCCGGTGAATACCACTGGTTAAGGATGTCACTTCTTGTCACTCTATGAGCTTTTGTATTTTATCATTATTAGTGTCTTGAAATGATGCTGTTACCTAACAGACAAAAGTTTTATCAAAGATTAACTGTCCGCGTACATACGCCGCGGTATGTGTAAAGAGAAAAAAGAAATACAGCAGATTTTTCGATTCCTTCATCCGATCAAGCTACTATAAATAAATTAATAAATAAATAAATAAATAAATAAATACTTTTACAAGTTAAAATATTGGGAGATTTTGTCAACATTTCAGGAACGTCTTTGGCATATGTAGGTAAGTATAATTAAATAACAACTTACAATCAATAAACAGTTGACGTAATTCGTCTCCTATTTATACAATCAACAGTTGCAACTGTTGTACCTACAAAAAAAATAAACCTTCTGTGTCCAATCAATTAAAATCCATTTCATGGCTTTTACTTTCAGCTCGCTATCACCAAGTCATTTAACCTAAAATCTATCGTGAAGTTTATCAAGGCAAGATTGGACAACAATTCATCGATCATAATCCTTACAAGAGCCTGTCATCACAATTTAAATATGGACCGTGTGAAAACATTGGGGTCTCGCCAATGAGCGCGTCTGTGTCAGTGTGCCGTTTCGAACGTTTACTACGTAGTTTCTATTCTGTCTATATTTATACTGTGCCATCACTATCGTTTGGATGATATTACTATCAAACGTCGATCGTAAAGATCGATCGAAGTTATATAGAAAAAAGGTGTTTTATATGTGCTTCGTTCTTCCAGCTATCATCATCATCATTGGCAGCCTTGTTCCACCGACTGCTGAGTACAGGCCTCCTCCCTTTTGTGCCATGTTTCCCTGGTCTTTGCGAGTCTTATCATCATCTGCACATAATATAAAATAAAAGCACTTTTCGTGACCGCGTTGTTCTTCTAACTAAACGGCTTTTTAATGAGTTTTCACTATAATTTAGAGAATTTATGGCGGAAGGTGCATAATAAATTGATATTGCATATTATAAGAAAAAAATCGATGTTTTTTCGAGAAAAAAGTACAAAGCAGGGGCGGGTAGCTAGTATTCCATTATATAAATGTTATGGAAGGTCGATACCGTTGAACGCAACGGTTCGTTCGGTAGATCGTAACAACGAGCTAGGGTTATTTTTGTGCTTTTGATTACGTATTTTGACAAACAGAAAGCATACCATCCATGACTCCAAAAAAAAACATTATTTCTTCAACAGATGCTGTCATCCCTACCGTATGACGCACCTGACACGATCGAGTTGACTGGCCACTGTGTCATCGGAGCAAGGCGAGCCGACCGCGCTTAATCGCTAATTACTTACTATTACGTTAACGAACAAATTCAGTTTGCATAGCCAAGTACTAGCTCAATTTGTTTTGTAAAGAAACTAGTTTAAATGAAACTAGGTATTGATAAATAACATGTAAGTCCTTCTTAGTCTTCCACAGGATTAAAAAAAATCGTGACCTCCTGTCTTCGTACAGTGATATCCATTCTATCCGTATCTTCACAAAAAATAATTAATATATACCTATATCTCGAATATACTCGGCCTTGATATAGAAGCCAATATGTTTGACTTTACAGACACCAGCATAGCTATTTTTATTCAATGTACCTACGGTCATAAAATTGATATCAAAAGCTTTAAATTTAAATACAGTAGTACTAAATTGTTTATCATTTAATGTTTGCGTTAAGACTGAGTTTTATATCTGGTTGCTCATTTAAACTTCTCAGTTTTCCTTTGAACTTTTATGAATGTAAATATGCTACTTTTTCCTTACAATTTTCACCTTTCCCGTTAGAATAAACAGTTACGTTGTCAACAAAAATATCAAAAAAGTTTTATTTAGAACAAAAGATGATGAAATAAAAGAAAACAGAATATCATTAATGACAAACTAAGAATGGTTGTTAGAAAGATGATGAAATAATAAGATAATGTCGTTGACCCTACTATGTATGTTAGATGTTGACTTCAATATACAAGTATATCACCAAGCCGACGATTCTCTCAAAGTGGACAAACGATGCGCCCTAGTTCCAGTAATTTATGCACTAAAAACAATCAAATATGGACCCGGTAGAATTACTAGACAGGCGTCTCATACAACGCGAATTCTGAATACTACTAAACATATGTACATATAGTCAGAACACTTGCATTATGCATTTTTCAATGCTTTGGGATTTGTTCACTCACTTTTCACTCGTTACCATTACACAAAATGCGTTACCATTGACCAAACGTTTGCTTCAACTTTTAACTTCAGCGCAAGGTTTTAATCAAATCACAGATGAGCTCGTGGCTAAATCTTAACAGCGTGGTGACCATTGGCTGTCATTCGTGGATCTTTGATAGTCGCTACGGATCGTCAGAAGCCCGAAAGTCTGATAACCAGTCTTAGCAAGGGGTATCGTATTACCCAATTACTGGATTGTGAAGGTCAGATAGGCAGTCGCTACATGTAGAATACTAGTATTCAGCCGCATCCAGTAAGACTGGATGCGGCCCCAACATAGTTGGGCAAAGGCTAGGCAAATTGATTGCGAGGTTTTAATCAAATTATAGATTTTCACGGATTTCCGTATGTGCACGTACCCTGTGTTGAAAACATTCCTATTTCTACTTACACTTCATGAAATATAAACTATACTACTTTAGTTTTCTTTTTTAGAGCATTTTCTATTAAAATTCTTCCTATACTAAAAGGATTTTATATACACAATGACGCAGTACCATCAGTGGTATGATAAGAATGTATGGAATGGGACAGATTCTATAGAGGTGACCAACCTGAATGTATTCTCATATTTCTTAGAACAATGACCGCTACTAACAATGAACGATCAAGAGGTAATTGCCATAATCAGCACACTTGACGACAGATTGGCTGTCACAGTTAGTTGTTATTAACAGACAGGATACTTGCTATCTGGCCATGCTCTTGACTTGACCTAGGTTATTTCTTTTCTTCGTTATTTCTATCGCCTAGCCTTTTCCCAACTATGTTGGGGTCGACTTTCAATCTAACCGGATGCAGCTGAATACCAGTATTTTACATAGTGCGACTGCCAATCTGACCTCCACAACCCAGTTACTGGGTAACACGATACCCCTTGGTAAGACTGGTTGTCATGCAGACTTTTGGGCTACTGACTACCCGTAACGACTGTCAAAGATAAATAAATAGTAATAATAGCCACACGCTTCTTGGTTATTTTTTACGACATCCTATCTACCATATTGCAGTCATTCTCTTTTCTGGGTACCACTCAGAAGTTAAAAGAGAGCTTGCTGATTAACACCCGTGGCCGGACTTGTTAATCCTAAATCAAGCTCTATAATATATGTATGAAAAGGATGGTTGCCCAACGACATGGAAACCCATCCCTGCAACATGTAGAGCTTGGGCCACCTACGGGTACTCCGTACTCAGGTACTATGTACAATATCAGTCTTGTTACTAGCAATTTTATGGCAGTCCATCATCATCAACATAACATTTATCTAATTCATTCATTCATTTAATTGAACTTAATATTATTTACTAACCGCATGCACTATTAAATAATTAAAAGTTAATTAATTAATTAAAATAATATTTGCCCCTAGTAAAATTTCTACATTTATATAATATCATTTATGGTGTCACCCTATGTAAAATGTCCAAGTTTATGTCTGTAATTTTTATTGTGTACATAATAAAGAGTATCTATTCTATTCTATTCTATAATAAAGAGCATATTCTATGCTATTTATGCATGTTTTGTATGTCGTCATTAATGGTATAATAAAGTGATCGATGTAATTATCTTAGGAACTTTCTGTAAGATAACTATGCAAATAAATGTTTGATTTTAATGCTACATGGAGGTTTTATACACGGTGGACCGACGACGTGATGCTGATGGTTACGGAAATTCATTGAATGTGAATAGATGGCAGTGGCTAATATCAACATGTTATGCTCTGACCAAGATAACGTATATTTACTTATAAATTAATACGGATTATTTATTAATTAATCATTAATACAGATAGGAAACACCGACCTCATTAACAAACATACATAATCTCACGCCTGCTTTCCATAAAAACTACATTTAATTTCAAAATATTCTTGTTTTGACCTGTAAGTATTTGTAAAAATCAATTTACAGAAGTAAATATTATTTACAGTGTTAATCATACTGATATTATAGCTGGAAGCTGACCCCAATATACGTATAGTCGGGAAAAGGCTAGGCAGATTGATTGATTGACTGACATAAGCTGAAACAGTTTTTATACAATAGTGAATCGTAATACATTAAAGTATCAGCTGATAAGATCAAGAAATTAGGAAATAGATCATTTCTTTATGGTCATTGAAGCTGTTAAGTTAGTTACACAATTATTTAGCGCAAACTCAATTATCAGCATGCCGTTCACAAAATGAATGCTTTCTTAATCGTTTGCATTTCGTGTAACTTTACTGTTCGGCTTGGTAAACAAACTTTCATGGAATGAATTGCTGTTCTTTGGTAATTTCATTATTTACAAAATATTTTCAAGGCTTTGATTGATATTTTGATGTTTTGTTTATATAAACCTCCTCGTTTTCAGGAGTATTAGTGCATCTGAGGTTATATCAGGCGGAGACTATGACACTACGCCATTTCTAGTCAGTTAAAGTGGGTGGGCTACTCTATAGATAGAAAGATAAGAAGTGATAATTATAGTAACGAATTCCCAGAGATTTTGGCAAATTAACAAAAAGTCAATAAACTCCCAATCAACAAAATAATTTAAGATTCTCAATATTCTTCGCCAATCGCCGATAAACCAGACCAGCCTGTTATTACGTAGCGTAACTAATCAATAGTAACAATTTATAATATTACACCATTAACCTTTTGCTGACGCTACTTACGCTCGATGCACCTTTCAGAAAGTCGTGAGGTTAAAGCATGAACTTCTGGGCCTTAAATAACAGAGTATTATAGAGTTACTTACGAGTGTCCGTAAGTTAATGTTTTGCTATCGAATTTACAATAACGTGTCACTGAAAGCGATGTTCATTTATTTATTTTTTTGCTGACTCATAATCGTGTTCTTGACCTTTTAAATTGTGTCTACTATCCTTAGCCACCTTTCCCTGTTCACTACAACTGATCGTAACCAGAAATTTAATTTAATTCAGTGAAAATAAAACTTATTTAGTAAAGCACTAATTGTTATTAGCTCTAAATAACTCACTAAGATTCAAGAGCGTGACGCTAAGCATGTTAAAATAATTGTTTCTCAGTCCGTAAGTAATTAAAAGAAGAACAAAATCAACGGAAAATTTACCAGATATGACCTTCAACCAATAAACGTATTTACTACTTACGTAACACTTTCTTACACAAATATTTGACCGAAAATCATGACACAGAGTAAGAACCACATGTAACAAACAATTCAACAACTGATACTAATTGCTTAGTCGAAAGCATTATATTTTTAGCGTATGACGGTAATGTACATTGAAATGCACGAAGTTTACAAACTTTTTAACGGCGCAGAGAACTCCGTGACATTTTTAAAAGTGCTTTACTCTCAATTGAAATTGTATCTAATTTTGATGGCAATAAGACTTTAAATGCTTCAATGGCTACTTAAAGTTCGAGAGGTCGTAGACGTTGTGAGGAAAGATCGCTTATGTAACAGCTAATATACTTATGCCTTTTGAAATGTGAGATACGACAATTGGAGGCTTGTTTAAATAAACATCAACATATGATTTCTTTTCTTTATGCTAAAAGAGATAATAGCCCGTAATAATTGCTGTATTTATTGCAACTAATTATAGAATTTACTTTGTTGGCACATCTGTCATAATACGACTGAGCCATTCTTCTTCTTATTTATTAATGACAAGAACTAAACGAAGAGCAATATTATGCTCAGTCTTTGTAAAAATGTAAGCCAATCAGCAAACCTAATAAAGTCCCTAACTATGCAGGCCTATAAAGACCAACTGAATATTGTTTTTCAATATAAACACATTACCCCCCTCAATGGACACTCAAACAAGATTCCACATTCATTTGCCATCCTGTCATTAAGGCTGGCATCAATCATGGCCCATGGCAATCGAGAGCGACCTAATAAACACTGCTAACTTGCACTCGAGTTAAAATCTCATTATCGTACTAAGGTAACGTACGTACGGTTTCATTTAAGGTCAATATCGTTTGACCCTGAACTGGGGAATTGTACTGCTTGCTTTTTATTGTGTTTACTTTTGCTGATGTTTTTATTGCCAGATTGTGTAGGAATGCGGCGCCCCATGACCCGGAAGTTAAGGAATAAGTTTATCTGACATATCGCTGACTGACGAAAAAAAATATCTTTAGGTTATCTGGACTTATAGTGGTCAGAATTGACAAACCCACTGTCCGCACTTGGTGATAAATGCTGTTTCCTTATTTGAATGAGACGAGGCCATTGCCCTGCAGAAGGACAGTCAAAAGCCGGATAGAGTATACTACTCTGACGTCATTTTGGAAAAAATGTTGTAATTTTAAATTTCTACTCTAATAATCAAATTGGAGGCTGATGTGGATGTCAATTAAAGAGTAATTTAATTGAGACCGGATACGTGTGAAACTTATATCTTCGACGATTTCTGGAGGATCGAAAATAAAATCAGGATTTAAATACAGAGTAACTATATATGTATGTCCTGATAAAGTAATCACCATCGTTTTGTGACTCAAAGGCTCGTGCATACTGGCGCGACTTGTTGTTCGACACCGGTAATTAATCGTTCAGTTCAGTTCAGAGAAGATTTCTGCTCACGTTTTATGAACGTAAAATATCGTCAACCAAAAATCAGTCATTACAACAAGAATAACAATAAGTTTTCTGCTTTGTTTGTACAAATAACTAGCAGTTTTTGTGATGGAAAAACTATGTAGATATAAAACTATTTTATTAGATACTAAACCGGGGTTCAACAAAACACACTTCTCCCTTCACTTAACGCAGTGTGTGTCGAATGCATAATTTTTTATGCATATTACAAGCAAGCAAGCATATTACAAGTGATTAATATTACAATATCTGCGTCAGCTGAGTAAACAGGATATAAAATGACGTGTTCTTGTTTGCTTAGCCACATTATTTATTAGCCATTTTACATTATAGACCGAATAGCCACTGTATAATATTTTTGTGCGACTTACAGATATATTCTTCTGTCTTAACACTGTGACAAATATAAGTTAATATTTATAATAGAAATTATTTATGATGTTCGTTGGTAAATGCATCACTTCAAAACGGCTGGACCGTTTTGGCAATTTTTTTGTTTAAAAATGTTCGTAATCTGAGTCAGGTCTTACGGAAAGAAAAAAATTAAAAGTTTCCGGGAATATTGGAAAATTCGGGAAAGCTGAAAGTGCATTTTAAATGGGATTTTTTTATGAATTATTGAAATTGGGACAAAACAACGTCTATCGGGACAACTAGTTAATAATAAATAGCTTAGTCAACGATGCTGCAATAAAAAAACTGTCATATGCCAGATTTAATATAGTATCTGGTAAACCAATTACTTATTAATACCATGTAGGTAAAGTTCTCGACAGGTAAAATTCTGCCAGTAGGTCGGTATTTTTATTTAAAAATAAATAATTAACCTATCGAATAAGTCGATCGTTTATTTCGGTTGCAATCTGCATGAATGTTTGTTGATGAATGTTTAATGCCTGCCTTTAATATTTGCCTCTATATAAAACGATATTAATTTGTCATACATAGTAAATACGGTACAAACTTAACTGCTCTCGTTAGCAGTTCTCTAATACTATTATAATAATTTGATAATATCTCAGTGTTGCAAGAAGACAAAACATAAGCAATATATAAGTGCAGCAATCATGCTACAAACAATATGAGCTATCATGTTTATGTAATCATCTACTGACCCGCTGTAAATAGATGTCAGTAAGTCGTTCATGATCTCTAAATCCACCCACCTAATTCTCTAATAAATACACACCTGCATTTTACGCTACAGAGAATGTTGAACAAACATTTTTCAATTAATGTTACGTGTACTATTAACATTTTTCGCTTCCTTGCGCTGGATGATAAGAAAGTGAAACGGTTGGTATTTCTTTCTGATACAATCTCAGATGGACTATAACATGCATATTTCCGTAGACTTGGAAAAGAAGCAGAAGACCTCCAATACAAAAACTGACTAGACTATACATCAGACAATAACTGAAAACACAGTCAATACTTTTGCATAAGTATTTTGAAACTATCACGAAAATAATATTATTTATAAGTGTCGAATCGCCCGGTTCGCGCGAATAAATTCGTGCTAATCAACCAATAAGCCAAACAAATCGTTACATCGAAATTAAAAAAAGTGATTTAGTAATGGGCCGGCTAGAAGTTTTGCCAATCTTTGACTTGCTATAGTGACTAAATTATTGGATAGGTATATTTGGTTGAATTTTTGTATGAAGACTGGAACGTCATTAGATATACGAAGTCGACATTCGTATTGTCGTTTTCACCTTGTACACAGTCAGATACACTGACACCATCGTGCAAAGGACAAGTCATTTCGAATTTGTCATAGAGGTTTGAAAATTAGACGATAGTTGTTCCATAGGTGTACCCACTGTACCTAGCAAGGAGCAAAGAGCAAAAATATGGATAGTTATGAAAGGGAACAGTGGTGGCTTACTGGTAACGGCCGCGAGTTACGAGTTGTAGGTCGTAGGTTCGAACCTAGACAGGCGCTTTACTTTGTGTAAATTATTTCTCAAAACGGTGAGGGAAAACATAGGTCCTAGAACCAAAAAATTACATGTGACATCAACCGGCACTGGGCCCGCGTGGTGGATTACGGCCCGCTCCCTCTCACCGAGAGGAGGCTTTTGTCCTAGTAGTGAGAACATTATAGGCTGATTATGCTATAGAAACATGACTTAAACTTGCAAATGCATTGAAAGTAGCCTAGCCTAGCTACCAAAGACGTTCGACATTTAAATCAAATCCAGCAAACCTAAAGTCAGTTAATATTGTGATCTTAAAACTGTCTGTAACCACAACGTTCAGAGATCATTGCTCTATAGTGTGTTCTCACTGTAGATATAGAAGTGTGACAAAGAAGAGCTATAAAGATAATGTGTAACTATGAACAATGTTTGCTCATAATTAAACGAAGTACGCGGTTTTCTCGAGTTATTTATTTTTACTGACAACGTTAGTTTCGTAGTATTATGTCACAAATCATAGGGTGTCCAGCATATCTTGAGAGATCGTGATGGCGCTGTTTGCAACGGAAACTGTCAAAGAAACGTCAAATGGAACACATTTTCATAATTAGTTCCGAATGTCGCCACCGGTCAAGATATTCTAGTCGTTATTTTCATGCTGGGATCGACTGATCTCCGAAACCTTGTTGCTATTTTCGCAGTTTGTTACATTGACGTAAAGCTGACATGAGTGACGCCATTCGTAGGGAGTCAATAAGTCAATGTTAATGTAATTCACTGAATGAACCGTGTGTTGAAAACCATACGGGTAACGAATCACTGCAAATTATTTTTAGGTGGATTTTCCTTGTGGTATTTGGGAAAACCTTACTTACCGCATTTTGTACCTCTGTGGTAAGAAATGTAGGTACCTATAACATTTTGCATTCATTTAAAAATCTTGAGAAAGACATTTTTAATCAATGACAGTATAAATCTGAGATAGCTGTAAAGATCCGTTTTTCACTGTAGTGCTTTTTGATGGCTATTCAAGTTCATCGTAGGTGACATAATTATATGCACCACAAGATAACATGTTTTATATTACATAACTAGTGTTATTACCAATTAACTACGTTGTGGCTAATAAATAAAATACCCATCTCATAATCATAACTTGACTCACAGTCGTAAGTCACACTCATAACCTATAATTTTACACCAGACACGTTCTTGACCGGTTTTTATGCAAAAAATAATACACTGAGTTACTGAACATCGCATCGCCTCATTATGCAGACCGACGCGTGCGCAGCTTTACAACATGCAAATAAAACGAATAAGTTACGAAGCCCATCTATTCATTTGCAAATTACTCTATTCATAATCGTTCAATTTTCTTTGAAGCGTACCTTTGTCTACTCAATAAAAGAACAAAGTTGCTGGGAGCAGAAACATATATTTTTGTAACAATCACCTATTTTTAGAAACTAGTAATGTAGGTATCTAAGTGTTTCTGTTATTTTAAATTAGCAAAGAAATGTATTCCATGCATTAACATACCTTTGCTGAGTGCAAGATAAAATAAAATCCATTTTTAAGAAAATGCTTTTCGATATTTATTTAACATTTTTACGATATCGTGCATGTGCCTATGTTAAATCTAAAATGCTGTATTATTTTTCTGTTATTTTACGAGTATTGTTTTCAAAAGCGATTCGGAGAAATGTTTTTAATGTCAGAGGTGTAGAGTGTCTCGAATAGAATTTTCCTCGTATTTTTAATAAATATAACGGACTGGATCTTGGAATCTAGTATCTGATAAGGATAGTTTCTTAGAAAGATTAGTCTTCTTTATCTTACCTAGAATATCTTTCTTTGGAAAAATCTGTAAACCTATTTTTCCCTGACAACCGTACCTATGAGTACTTCTACTAACTTGACATCAATAACATGATTTGTTTCAGGATCTCCGGTCTAGTTCCAGTTTCCCCTTTTTAAGCTGATAATTCATCGTCCAAAAAATGAATAATTTGTGAACTACGTTATAATAGGCCTATCTACATACCCAATAGAGTGCAACAAGTCCATGCAGACGGAGCACCGAGGGAACTTTCAGAAATATAGACTAAATTGCTTAGGGCTCCTAAGCACAATTCACTTTACCAATAAAATAAATAACACAGTGTCTTCACTCAAACCACAAAACACCGGAAACAAATTCATAGAAAAAATACACTATAACACACATAAATCTTTAAAACTAGTTAGTATTCAGCGAAAATAATAGGAGAACAATCGAGAGAACATTAAGAGTGTCTCGATGAATCAATTGTATCGAAATGACCCCGTGTCTGGACTCACAAATAATAGTCATTGAAGGGAGACGCAACAGAAATGAACAGTAATACAGTTTGGAAAGAGCAACGCGCTTATTGCGACAGTGCAAACTATGATTGCGTACTTAGAAGTAGAACTGACGCAGATTTTTAAGCTAATTTCAATGATTATTTGGCTGTATTTAAAAGTTGCTTTGCAGAGGATTTCGTCTCAATGACAGCCGAACTCAACATAGATAGTTGGGAAAAGGCTAAGCAGGTTGATTGACAGCTGTTCTTGAAGCGTTCCTAATTTTCCTGAGGAGTTACTAGTATAGTATAGTAGCACAAATACTAAAAGTGTAGGTCTTTTATGGCCTGTCTAGCGTCTATTGAATCTATGTTAATTTTTTTTTAAATGGTCTTCACTTGAGAACGGCTGGACTTTGGCTTTTTTTTCCGAATCCGAATTAAAGTCCGAATTAAGTTTTTATGGAATGAAAAATCGGTATAGTGTCCCGGAAAATTTTCAAATACGGGAAAAACTGAACATACTTTTTGCTATGGGATTTTTGTATGAATAATTATTGAAATAGGACAACGTCTGTCGGGTCTGCGAGTTTTTTAATAAATATAGTTTGGATTTGTAATATTGCTCATTGTTAGCGTCTGACTTTGGTTTTATTGAGCCAGAGGAAAGCTTTTCATGCTATTTTATTTGAGGAATTTAATACACTGTTCACTCTGTCTGTTATATTGCCTCCTTAGACTGCCTAACAAACATAACTGGTTTATTATGGCACTAGAGAAACATGAAGATTTTTTCATTATATCTCAGTCAAATACTAATGTTTTATACACATAAACCTTCCGGAATTATTTCTATAAATAATGGTGAAAACCGCATCAAAATTCGTGGCGTAGTTAGTAGTGGTAGAAGAACAACGCGTCACACAGCAAAACACGAAAAGTGACAATTTATAATATGTATACTTGTATACAATGTGGAGACGACAATACAACAATAAATGAAAACACTGGCAATATTAATGCATAGGAGTATTTAGGAACGATCAAATAAAAACGATCAACTAAATATTATAGCAGTGATGGGCCGACTATGGGTATGGCCAATCTTTGACAGGTATAGTGCCTAAACTATTGAAGATCATTGATCGAATTTCGTATGCAGGCTTTATAGGAACGTCGTTAGATATACGCAGTTTAATTTATTTTTTTATTGTCGTCTCCACCTTCTATATTTAACAGGCATACTTGATTAAAATTTACAGCAAAACCGAGACTAGATATGCTATCTTCTCCCTGCATAATGGCTTCAGTAATTTTTAGTTTCCCAGAACTACTTACAAATGCTTTCCGTTGTGCTTTAACAGTGAGAATTCAACTTCTATCCAATAAACGATCACTTTTATTACGGTGAACCACGTGAAGTATATGTGCAGATATAGTACCTATATGTATCATTTTAATTTCCTTAGGTATGCTAAGATTATTCTTCATCAAGTACATCAAGGCCTCGTAGTAGGTTTTCAAAATTATAATATAGATATCTGTAGTCAAGGTTAACATTCAGGAAGGAATAATATTCGTGAATAAACTCTGAAAAACAAGCATGAAACAACTAACGCGTGTCTCAATCCCAACGCAACACATAAACGTCAGAAAGATTTATTTGACAACAATAAAAATGTATGCTATATAAGTACAAATTACTACACAGTAGGTATACCACGACAAGTATCGTAGATTTTTCCGTTACTATCGTTATGCAACACCCACGGCTAAATCTTTTTACATTGTTCTCCAGCCGAGACGAAGACAAAAACGTGGCCAATAAAAAGTTTCGCATCTTATTTCGCGATCACTATCGTGTTTCGACATGGTCGTGAGAAAATTAATCTTAGTTTACCTACGCACTTATGCGGCTTATTTTATTGTTTGTGTTGCAAACAAGTCCGTGGACGACGTAAACAGGGACGCGCGTTGTCCAGACAAATTGCTCTTTCACCGGAGATAGTTCCCATCTGTCAGAGCTATAAAATGGTTGTTCGTTTACTTGAGTTGGCTCTTCACCTTAGGTACAGCCGGTCTATTCTGTTAAAATCTCACCGTGAAAACTTAAGTGAAGTGAGCTGCCGATAGTGTCAATTCCTAACATCGCGTGGACTGACAGCTCACTTCACCTAAGTTTTCACGGTGAGATGGTTACAGAATAACATCACTGATATTACTTATTGGTATTGGCATACACTGTTGTCTGTTATTCATGTTTACTTTATTAGTTTCCAATAATATCTAGTTCCAAAACTGTTTTGACGAAATATTTTCTAGTTACCATAAAAATTCCTTAAAGCATTACACGCTACGTTCCCAAATCGTGTTTTCCTCTCCAGGACTCGTCTGATCCAAATGACTACTATTTCGTCATCTGTCAGTTATATGTATAATTATGGTCTAAATACCGGCCGGGGGTTGTTGTGTCGCAACTTGACAGAAGACCATGTCGCTGGCTTTGACTGATTGCCAAAAAAAAAAGTAGGCTTATGCATAAGTTTGCGATGAGTTACGTGATCCGTCAGTATCAATACTAGGTATACAGGGTGGCAGGGACATCGACGCTTAAACTATAACCATGAATTCAGCACATGATTCTAGATAGCGTAGAAAAAATCTGCTGTTTCATACAAAAGTGCATTAGCGGTGAAAATGGAACAGCGAATTTTTTATCCGCAGAATTAAACATTTTGACGCCGGTGGTCCAGAATCGTGTACTGAATTCATGGTAACTGGTTGTGCGTCAATGTCCCTGCCGACCTGTATATGCGGTCAAAATTGAAGTGACGTTGTCCAAGCACGCCAGGTGGATGTTTTTACAGGTGCACCACGAACCACTATACTATCCAAGTATTGACATAATTCAACTTCCTATGTCGTCGCTGTAGAGAAAAACATCTAGATAAAATTGTTTTATAAATTACAGGCAGATAATAGTTGAAGGAACTGTAAATTACTCTACGATCTAAAATATTCCAACTTCGTCATGAATACAAACATTTGATTAACGATGTGTGAAAACAGACAATTTATACGCACTTCTCTAATAGAAATAAATCCTGTATTGAAGGAATCAAGGATGTGAATGATGCATTTTTGATTTTTTAAGCCTGAAAGTCTGACAACCAGTCTTACCAAGGGGTATCGTATTATCCAGTGTTGTGGAGGTCAGATAGGCAGTCACATTCATTATTATTCCCTACCATTTATTTCATATTCCTTGTAACAGAATGGAATCTATCTTTATTTATACCAAGAAATCTATTTTCGGCTTGTTATTATTTCATAATTTTTACCAATC
Source organism: Eupsilia transversa (assembly GCA_914767815.1). NCBI lineage: Eukaryota > Metazoa > Arthropoda > Insecta > Lepidoptera > Noctuidae > Eupsilia > Eupsilia transversa. The sequence goes on from OU611880.1 coordinate 11,168,167, forward strand.
ATGATTATTATTGAGAACTAGCTTCTGCCCGCGATTTCGTTCGCGTGGAAGTCGTCCAGACACCACAATATACTAAAATAACAGGTACATTTTTATAAAACTTCCCTGTAAAAAAAACGTAGTATATGTTTGTAGTTTTGGTCTCAGCAGCCAAAATATGCATTGCTTGTGAAGTTTTTCGGTTTACATTAATTAATTTATAGCTTACAGAGTGACCAGACTTATAGGGAAAATCTAAGCAAAATGTTAACAAAATATATCAGGTAGTATTTGCGTGATGCTGGACTGGCATACATTCAGAGCAACAGACAAAAATTCTAAATACTATATTTTCGGTATTAGATTCGTTCCCAGACCTCGTAACGTATTTTTTGAAAAATATTCGATGTACTGTTTTGAGTTTGCTACGATTTTATTATATGTTGTGATTTTCCTGAGAACAATGTGTAATCCTGAAGAAAAATAAATGTTAACGTTATTATCGGTTTCTAATAATAACATTTTTATTTGCTTTGCTTGGGACCAGTAGGGGCTGGAATAGATTGTATTACATTTAAAAAAAATATTTATGTAACAGGTAGAACGTTTCAATAATTATTTACGACTTACTACAATGGCTATTTCGCTTCACACCACTAAGCTGCATTTCCCAGACATTTCTTTCAATGTTATGATGATTCTATTATAAACATTGGATAAATATAAATATTTTCCGCATTCAAAATCTTAGAAAAAAGAAGAGAAAATGTGAACACTTACGATTGTGCTGAATGAATCCCAGCTACATACAATGTCATTGTTATTAATTTTGACTCATTGTAATACGCCATGACGGTTTTGATCTACATTGTAGGTACACACAGCTAAGGAGTTTGCTTTAGAGGCAAGGTATTATGAACTTTTGTGAACTATAGCAACTAAAGCAATGAGCAGAGTTTAGAAATCAAAATTAAAAATAAGGGGGAAAAGTGGAATAATCCAAAATGATAAGGGGACTTTCTGGACTCTTTTTACATTAGAGTCCAGTTTTCCCCCCTGAGGGGGATTCTCTCAGGGGGGATGAGTGGAATAAGCCCGAATAATGGCAGGCAGTCGTTACGGGTAATATGTATAATAGAAGCCAAAAGTAAATATTATTTTATGAAAAATTGTGCTAACGTGTTATCATGTTACCAGCAGTTAACTGGGTTGTGGAGGTCAGATAGGCAGTAGCTCCATGTAAAAAACTGGTATTTATAAAGACTAGGCAGGTTGATTGATAGTTAGACTGTATATAATAGTAGATGGCGGAAGGAGTTGAACTAATAAAAACTACTTATTAACCAGAATAAGTAGTTTTTAAAGATGAGAAAAAGAAAGGGAGTAAATTGGTAACGTTTTGCTCTAAAGTAGGATAATATAGGCTTGTGATAAAAACTACAAGCGGTCAAAACATCACATCATTTTTATTTTATCGTGCTTAGTTAGACATCGATACCCACCACGTCTGCAGAGTTTCGCTAGTTAATATTATTTGACTCTTTTTATTAATTATCTTAATGATTTGACTTACCAGTACCTAACCTAACCTAACCTATACGCACACGCCCGACACAAGTTTATTGGTGAATTTTGCTGGCTGTGTAAATAGACTGTGTATCTTTGATTGACTGTACCTTATAGCCAGTGTGAATGACAAACTTTTTGGCTTTTCAACAGTTCTGAACCGTATGTTTTAATGTATATCCTACACATTGTATTTAATAAACACTTTCTAAACCATTCGTTATTTCAATATCAATTGGTCTGCAGTTCAGCCTTAACTTACATCGCTACTGTTATCGATTACCTATATCATTAAAATGTTTACGCAAATGTGTTACGGTAATATTTCAATGTTTTGCCATAAGTACCTTTCTTGTTTGGAGATAAGTGGACTGTATTTATGTTTGTCCTTTGACATGTTCGAAATATTGAAAACTTTCAAGATCTGGATTCCATTTGGTATGTGGCTGATTTATTACTTTTCTATTTCGTGAAACTAGCGCCACAGACTTCAAAATGCAGATTACTTAGAAGGCAAACGCACGTAAATTTTGCATTCGCTCGTGTCTACATAAATTGCTTAATCCAGTTTTTATCTGACTTCTAATTTACCCTTTTCCCACGCGTTACTAGTAAGCATTGCAGGCAGACAATCCATTTGAAACGCCCGTAGAGTCTTGAAAAAACTTTAAGCCTGTTAAAAAGAGACTGCAGTCGATTCATTAACTAACTGTTTGCTTATTAGGTGATTTGTAACGGACATCGTAATGGGGTTTTTGTTTCTTAAAACAGTTTATTGAGGAAAAGAAACGACCGTGTAACTAGAATTGATTGGAAAAGATTAAAAAAGTATGAGTGAGATGAATTTGCTAATATACGCAAATTGGTTTCGGTAGGTAAATGTTTTTACCTTCAAATCGCTTCGTTGTATTGTAAGTTTTTAACGTTGAAGTTTGTAGTATCGTCTTCCGAGTAAGAAGAATTTGTTGTGTTTTAAACCCCATTTATGGCGGATATATCATCTTTATGTGCTGCGTTGTCGAGGAAACTGACTTGGTATGTAGGTATTCTACATCAAAGTGTTGTGGAGGTTTGTGGAGGTTGGTAGCCAAACCCTCTACAGTATCTCGGAACCCAGTTCCAATACTTGTGAAATACATACAAGGTATGATATAAGTAGAACCTACCTTCGTTTTGGGGGAAAATGCTATGAATAGTGTTTTTGTTCAACTAAATATGGATGCATATGAACTAAATCCACAATGTCACGTACATAAACGAGTTTTAAACAGCCTACGTAATTTTACGCGATCAAGTATATGGAGGTCACGCCTTTTGAAGTCCATATTAACTTATATCACCGCTGACATCATTGAGATTCGTCATGTTTATCAAATACTTGCGAATCATAAAAAACTGAGCTCTTGTTCACAATGGATTCTGCACATTTGACGTACATTGATAGTTTACATATTCTGTTGATTGACGTCTGTCAGACGAATGCAACAATGAATGATGATTGATTTGACATTATATGAGTACCAGGAATCCAGAAATTCAAGGAAGTTTGATGAGAAGTTGATATAAGATATTAGGTACGCACGTCAATTGTAACACTGTGATCTTGAGCTAGCCTAGCGAGTACGTAGTTTCAATAGAATAAGAGGTAACACTGACGTGTGGCCTACTGTACCCACTTATCTACTACCATAACACTAACATCACTCATGTTTTGTTAGTATCCGTATCCTAATTTGTAAAAACTGCTTTATGATGTAATTTTGCTGATATAAAAAGACATTATGTAAATCAAGTAATTTTCGATATTGACATCTTATCTGATTCCGAAAACATTCCAGTCGGTGTTTTTTTCTTTTCTCAGCGAGATTTTGTCCCACGATATTAGAGCTAGCCTTTGATTGCTTTCCTAATAAAAACCTTAAATTCATTCACTGACAGAAAACAGCCTATTGCTTAAACCACCCATGAAATTTTGCACAAGAGTTCGTTATATAACGAAGGTTGAGGAAGTAAGGAAGAATTTTTGAAAATTCATCCCCTAAAACCGTTAAATAGGGTATGAAAGTTTGTATGAAAGCTCGTCATTTTCCATCGTGCACCTTCGTAACTGCCCATAATTTGTTAGCTGATGGTAAGTTCTTGATAACAAAATGTTCAAAAGCCCTGCATAAACCATGAATCTAATAACCATTTCATCTCATATAATAACCACTTAATCCTATAATCAAAGTATCGTGTTGTACCGCGGAAGAGGCCGTAACACATGAGGCGTTAACGTAATCGGCGCACGCGATGCTACTCGCCCAGTGTAAAAACATCAGTTCAATGAATTGACATAAAGACGAGCATGTATCTAAAGATTATTGAAACCGTAACTATTGGAAATACCGACGATAGCTTGATAATAGAACATTATTAGTCTATGCTTAGACACAATAAAATTGAACAGACATAGACAATAAAAAGTAGTACATAGTTTTTTTTGCGAATGTTTCAAATTATAATCTTGCTTTGTTTCAATAAATACGTTCGTTGTAGGAGTGGCTAAGTAATAACAGCCGCACGGGTCGATCCATCAGGTTAAGCTATGCTTGCCGGGGTTGGTCGGTGGATGGGTGACCATCTTTTCATATACGAGACTCCTCCGTGCCTTGGAAAGCACGTTAAGCCGTTAGTCCCGGCTGTCATTCGTGGATCGATTGTCGTTACGGGTCGTCAGAAGCCTGAAAGTCTGAAAACAAGTCTTACCAAGGGGTATCGTACTACCCAGTGACTGGGTTATGGAGGTCAGATAGGCAGTCGCTCTATGTAAAATACTGGTGTCAGCTGCATCCGGTTGGACTGGAAACCGACCCCAACATAGATGGGAAAAGGCTAGGCAGATTGAAGTGACCCTTTAATTCGTGCAATACTATTTTTTTTAATATCGTAAAGTGAATGTTGAAATTAAACCTATCACAGTCAATGAAAACTAGCTACCTACTGCTACATAGAAGTTACGATAAAGAAACATTGGTTATTCAATGTTTGTACGTTGAGAATCAAACTATGCACAATAATTTTGCATTTCATTTCACAACCATTCAATCCTTTGCTGTGCCAAGTCAGATTGTCAAGGCGATCACGCGTAACCACCATTGTAAGGGCTTAAAAACGATTAAGAAATAGAATAGCGACGAAATAATAAATCAAACAAAAACTATGTACAAACAATAAAAGTTTCAATTGTAGCGTTTGAAGTCGAAACGTGACACGTACGATTGGTAAGCTTATAACACGATCTCTTCTCAAAACAGTCTGTAATTAAGGGCGAATTTCACCAAGGAAACTGAACGCGATCAGCACATCTAAACCGCGATCAAGAGCTGTCAGTGTCATCATTGTTAGGATACATATCGTTTCTTTGTTTTATACTAGCTTTAACCCGCGAAATTTCTGTTTTTTTTTAGATTTTTAATTCATATTATTTAAGGCACCTCTTTAGGTTATGAGCTATCCGAATATCAAAAAATATTTGGCCTAGGTCTTAAGGTGGAGGCGTGAAAATTAATTCGCTGCGACAATGTATAATAGATATGTATGTATATAAAATTTAGTTTCATATTGGTGAAATTCGCCCTAAGTCATAATGTAACTAGCAATTAGGCGCATTACTAGACAGACCAAGCAGCGGGCAAAAGATTGTCCGTCTATAACCAGCCAGTTGACCGTGACCACAAAATTCGTGCCGAATCTGACCCAATGTAACTTTCTTTTTGTCAATTTACGCTACTATTGTATAATAGAGAAATACCAAAGTTATTACCGATATTATTTTGTTAAATAATAGGTATTTTATTGTGAACTTATTTTCAGTTAGGCCGTTTTTAAGGTCGGTGGAGACTAAGCAGATTTGCAGTTTATATTTTAGTGAAGAAGTGGATCCACTGCGAGACTTCACCACGGGGAGAAGGAGTCCACACAAGAGTCTATCAATACAGGGCATCATCATTTTAGCCGTCGACGTACACTTATGGACATAGGTGACCCCAAGGATTGCTTTTGCGAGTTCTGCGATCAGTCCTGGGGTGACCGCATTCCCACGACCTTCACCAGCCAAGTCGCCGGTCCACCAAAAAACAACTCCAAATAATTATACAAGTATAGCTAATTAATACCTACATGTATATTAGTGTCATTTTCAAAATCTACCCCAATATTTCTCAAGTAGTTTGGCGAATGGCATCTATGTAAATCTTAATATTTAACATAAACAATTTTAGATAAGGAAATAGCCCTTAACCTGTTCATTTGTAATTTTATAAAGGTTTAGCAATCGCCGTGCAATCTGCGGCAACCTACGGAGACTTGGCAGGCGGTGTCTGACTACTTTTCGCTATTTACTAACCACTTACACAATCGTAAGTATAATTTTGTTGTTGATATACGTGTCTTCTTAGGCTGTGAATGGCAGTCTGCAGTGACAGTTGAAGCGTGTAAACGAACGATGGGTTTTTAGCGCAGCCGTAAGGCACATTTCCCTGCTAATTTCTTACATCGTACTTTACGTGTATTCCCGTTGTCCCCGTAATTTTGTCCCCGTCACGGGGACAACGGGACGTCATAAAATTTCTACACTTTTTATTTGATTTTTTTATTTTATCTTTTTATCACAATTTATCAATTATTAATATCAATTTATTTTATCTGCTGTACATTATATATTTTGTGTGCCTTTTAGTCATAGACTAGTAGGCGACAAATAAAAGTGGATTAAAAAGCAACCAAGCATAAAACAAAAGAAGAAAAATGCCAATAAAACAAGCACAATCTCACATAACTTTGCAATTTCCGGCTGTACTAGGTTTTTAGGTAAACATGCACTCACGCGCACTTATAAAGAAAACGCGTAACGAACGGGTGTGACAAAACCCTTGTAGTTCGCACATTTACGTTCATTGTTAGTTCAAACACCTGCGGCCTGCGGGCTAATTGTGTAAGTACCATCGTAATCGCTTTCATCTGACTTTTCAAGTAATTTCAAGTGTTCGACAAGTTGCCTACAACACAAGTTTTGGTGTCGACGTGAGTGACACCGTTTGCAAATCTGAATGGAAAGAAACTATAAATATAAGACAACTTACTACTCAATATAGGCAATCATGTATCACACTTTTATGGATTTGACGTTTTGTTGCATAATAATTTTGAGTTGAAATAGTGCTGAGTCACTTCTCATAGAGTCTTATAAAATATTAGGTGCCATTGAGCATTAAGAGGAGGTAGATAATTGACTAACAATGTCAACATATTAAGAAACCCAAGGAAGTTTCTAAAAGTCAGTTGCATCTCTCTAAGGCTAGAACTCGCAGCACCATTACAAATTAGATAGACGGTTCTCTTGGTAACTATGATCTTACCATTGACCTTGTTAGTAGTAACAGAAGTAGCTGACCAAAGACAAGAACAAAGACAAGAACAAACACCGGAAGATCCAGCGACCCTATGAAAAAGTAGCATTAATGAAATAGTTACTTAACCTACTTACATTAAAACCAACCGAAACATAAATCCATATTCAAATAATTGCAGAATCAGCCAGATGGAGCGATAATTAAAATCAATCATGAATCAAAGAAAAACGAGAATTTTATTATCGGTAGGTATAACCGCATATTTTAATATCAGTATATTATCGTGTAAAAACGATATAGCAACAGTGAGTGGAGTTATGAAATCACATTAAGACTCCCGCAGACGGGTGCGACGTGACAGTGCGATGCGATTCTGGTAGCACAAGTTCGTAGTTTTCATAGACATTGTTCTACTAGAGCCGCGTCACGCTGTAGCGTTGCGCCTGTCTACAGCCTTCAGAATCATCTTACCAGACAGTGGCACACATAATGGCTGGTTCAATTTACACTTATTCCTGGTTCTGAGAACTGATAACTAATCGTGTTGCACATCAATGGTACCTAATAAGCCAGTAAGTCATAGGAACCGGCATCGACACCTATACGCCGTTTACACAGTTCGTCGCATGCTCGAAACGAGATGCCATTAAACATTGATGACGCTAATATCGTTGGCAATCAATGAGTAATAGGATCTGTTGACTCAAATCTTGAATATGATCTCCGTCCAACATTTCATTACCAAGACTACCATTAATGCAAACATGTATGACCGTTAGATATAAAAATGTTTTTGGCATGAAAGATCTCTTCTATAGAACCGAAGGTGTTAAAGCTAAACATTAACCGCCTCTGCGGTCTAGAGGTTAGACCACCTGTCTCAGACCCAGAGGTCCCTGCTTCGATTCCCAGTGGGGGCAATTATTTTTGCGGTAATGATAAATGATTTATTTTCTGTAAGTAGGTTTGTACAAACACTTTTACACGTCAATCACATGTTTTAAAACTAGATGAGGTCGGCGTTTCCTATCTGACTACTCTGAGAAGAAAGGCCGAAACAAACTCAGAGGTCACAGTCTCTTTTAAAGTCCAGACATAATCTTGGTCAGATCATGTGAAGGATATGTAGATTCATGTCTGAAATGGTCTTTTGAGGAAAGAACCACACAGATTGAGTGGACCTGTCCAGTCAGTGCACGCATTTGTCAGTAATCGTGCAGCTCAACTCAGAACTCAAGGAGCTCAACGATTCGAAGAACAATACCAAAGAAAGGACATTTGGGTAGGCCGCATATACGTATAGTACTCAAACTGCCAGACCATGGTTAAAACTAACTAAGAAAAGAAAAAAAAAAAAAAAACAATGACCCACATAGTCTTCACATTCACAATAATAAACAAAAAATACTTTACATAGTAAATATTCATGTCATCGTATATAAAAAAGTTCATAAAATCCGGAAATAATCTTGGTAGGGCTTGTTCTAAGTCCGCCTGGCTAACTACCACCATATTATCTAAGTCTGTCGCCATAACAACAATGTTAGCAGCATTGTTGTGTTTCGGCAGTTAGTGGTCAGATAGCCAGTTCCTCTGTGGTTGAGGGATTCCGGTGAAGCTCGCTTCCACCTTCGGCCTGATCATCATTTACCATCAGGTAAGCTTACCCGTTGGGGTTAAAAATGTATATATAATATATATATATTTATATATACTTAGTTTAATTCTAATAAAATTAAAGCTTTGCAGAATAATAAAACTATAAAATCAAACACTGGTAAAATCTGTTCCAAGTCTTGTTGACATTGAGCAAAATTGAACGTTACGTCAAATACCCACATCCGGCAGCTGAGCGACAATGATCAAGTGCAATTAAGCCCTAACATGGCCTCAAGCATAGAATAGTGTCAAGCTTACCTCCTTGGTATAGCAAACATAACAGGCAAACAAAAAAAAAACTTATTACCTTTGTTTAAACAAGTGTAGCAAATGTGCCAATTTAAATCTAAGTATGTAATTGTCGTAATGTTCGAGTGAACTGGATAATTAGAGCTCATTTCTCCTCCTCGATGTAGCATGTCATTCGATAGTAAGTGGGCAACTACCAAGGAGGGCTAATTGCACCATAGACACCACAATTTTCTCGTCGGAAATGGAACATGAAAAAAATAGTCAGTTTGATATGCAACCCCATTATTACAGCTTTGTCATTATGCAGAAACAAACTTAATGATACATACAGAGTGATGAGGGATTCATTTGTTTTGTCACGTTGGATGAGCTTGTGTGTATAATTAAGAAAAAATCTGCAGAGCTTTTTTTCTAGGATATTTTGTATTTCGAATCATGGTAAAATATAAGCTAAGTGCCAATTAGGTATACCAATGAAACTGAACAAGATCAGAGGGGCAATTCCCGTAATTTTTAATAACGTTCGAATTCGCATCTCATTCGCAATCTGTCAAAAATACAATCAATTTACTAACATTTTTTGACTAGATTGACAGATTGCGACTTGAATGTGAACGGTTTTTAAGTACGAGAATTGACCTTCAGCACATTTAAGCCTCGTTCAAGAGCTGTTAGTGTCAATATTGTACAACAAATATGACACTGACAGCTCTTGAATGCGGAACAATCAGCCCTAAATGTCCAATTTAAAAAACTAGTTTTTTTTGTGAAAACTCTCATTAAATATATAATTCTAAAAGTACACCACATTACTTATTTCACTGGACTTTCAGTTATCGGTCGCCGATGTAATTTGAAATTACTTACAAGTTTGTTTCATGCTTACAAATGCGATCAATCATAAGATAAAGGTTTCGTACTAAACTTATTATGGCCTATTTCTTGTAACATTATTTACAGTTGAAACCGTGCGGGGAAATAGAAGCATGAAACAATTTAAGTAAAAGTACAGAATTATACAATCTGTCTAGACTCTTCCCAACTATGTTGGGGTCGGCTTCCAGTCAAACCGGATGCAGCTGGATACCGGTATTTTCATGGAGCGACTGCCTTTCCGACCTCCACAACCCAGTATCAAGGTAATACGATATTCTTCGGCCGACCCGAAATGACTTTTAAAGATCTACAAATGACAGCTGGGACCAACGGCTTAACGTGCTTTCCGACGCACTGATGGTACAGAATGTGAAAGCATAATGAAAGCAATTCACAATAATTAGAACAATCAAAATGTATCGATCGATCGCGAAATTGCTAGTAATGCAATAATTTGTAAACAGCAACCCATGTTTATAAGTGCACCAGGGTGCCATTGTAACCAGCTATATGCTTTTCATTACGCAATGGCATTACTGAAACAAACCGAGCTAGCTTATAAACTAAAATCAATTATTCTTAGGGAACGTAGGTATAGGTACGATGGAATAGTCGGCCGATGAAATTGCAATTATTTTAATCAATTATTACTTATGTTTGATAATTTTACTTCTACATCACGTCATATTCATTCATCATACTTATTTGTTCATATTTATGCCGCATTTCTTCGATAAAGTTATCACAATTCAATTATATTATTGTTTTGTTGAATCTAGGATTTATTATTATAAAAATTGAATTTGTTTAGTTACAATTTCTAATATTACGCTCCATTATAAGTAACATAATGTTATTGTGTGTGACTAAACTGTATATTAATATAATTTCCGTTCTTCTCCACAGAGTTCTTCGTTTTGGAATGGGCAACTAGCTTCACTTACTGACTAACTTGACCGACTTTTTGACAGTCCAAAAGCGCCTTTACCTAAATAATTTCATTGAAATTAATAGTTTGAGTTTAACAAATTATTTTAATGTGGCTCTACCCAGTCAAAAATCATGGCTGCAGCAATTGCAGGTCAGGAGTAACAAATAAAAATACAGCACAGTATTGTCCTTTGTATTGTTACTGTTATTCCACATAATAGTACTTTACATTTTTTTTTCTAAAGAATTCTTCCCCACGTAATGTCAGTTATGCACATATGAGTAAGTACTTGCAGCATATTGCCATAATATGTCATTCTATGGGATTGCATGTGATGATGGTCCCAACAGTTGAATGGAGCATTTTGCACTCACAATGTACAACACGTGCATATCAGATTTTTCCGCCACTTTTCACTTTTCAGTCACTTTACCTGTGTTATCCCGGGCATTTAGACAGTCTAGCCAAGACCTACAAACACCATTAAATTATAATAAGGAGACTTGAGTTGCCTCAGAGAATACAATCTATAGTAAAAATTAACATATTGCAAACTGTTTTGAATAGTAAATTGACATAACTACCATCGATTATTATCATAAATAGGTACTGTAAATCTCGACATGTAGTTACTACTAAATCCACAATGCACAGGTATAATGTTATACCTGTGCATTGTTCTACTACCTACTACTTTGTTCAGGTGTTCCAACCAGTAACCGACCTTCTACTAACACAATTATATGTTTAGTTCTTTTATTGCATTATTGGATTATTGGGAATGCGTAGATGGAGGCTACTGACCGGTAAAGATTATTGTTTTTATCTGTAGTTGTATGTGCATGCAACCAGGGGCCTTAGTCTACTAATTTATATACGTTACAATGGTCTCTCAATAATGAGTTTTTGACAGTTTTTGTATGGCATATCTGTCAAAAACTCACCATTATGACACCATTGTGACGTTTATAAATTAGTAGGCCTCTGTCTTACCAAGGGTTATCGTGTCCAGTAACTAGGTTGTGAACATCGGATAGGCATACTCTCCATGTAAAATACATGTGTCTGGGCCTTTTTTTATGATATTTTACTTTTTTATATCTTTGTCTTTGTTCCTTGTTTTTGATTGACTTAAACTTTTGTTTCTACCAAGAACCAGCGCCTTTCATTCCGATCATTAATATTAATAACATGTATTCAGCTGCATCCGGTTAGACTGTAGGCTGACCCCAACATAGCTGGAAAAAGGCTAGGCAGATTGATCTGTAGTTTTGCATGTGCAATATTGGGGTGGGTGTAATCATGGGTTGAATAGGTAAATGTAGCCTATGCACGAAGAAATGTAAGTCCGGTGCAACGGCTAGGTGACTGTCTATAACAGTGGGTACTACTTTTACAATTGCATGAACTATTCCCATATAGTTTGTACCTTTAGAGGTATGAGGAACGGTGTAACTCATCCTCTATAGAAAAGGGAGTATCCTCCGACCAGACGGGTGTTGTGTATGGCGGGCAACTGCCTAACGATTGATGTCGGATAGTCTTATATATATTTATCGCGCGGTAAACTCTAACTGCGCGATGCAGGATTTGTGTGACGTCAGGTCTTTGATGAGTAGTTCGCATGCCGATATAACCGAAGACGGTGGGTATAAAGGGTTATTTTCAATTAGCTAGCTCAACTCCGCAGTTCCGGTGGGTGTCGATATCAAAACATGATAAAACAATAAATAAATTATATTGATGATTTTTTTTTATTGGGTCGTCGAGCGCAGTTATTGTTAGTCACTTGAAATATACGTTCGTAAATCTCCCGTTTGTTTGTGTAGCCTTCACAGACGTGATTGGTAAACTTGATAAAACGTAAGAAAACTGTTTTTTACAACTCATACTTCAAGTAAGAACACTAACAATGGTCGTTGACCTCCCAAAAGAAATAACATAAATATATTTTTGATCGTGTTTACATATCGATACTCATACTAGGTAGGTCAAAAATCCTTTGTATCAAACAAGTTCTGTAAAACCTGATTCAAGAATACCTTAAGGTAGATACCGTAAGATTCCGAAAGGAGCCCCGTAGAGAGAAGAATATGCATTTTTGTCAAATAAATCGTCGAATATCATAGTGCACCGATCACTTCTGAACATTAGCTATTTCCTGATCCTGAAATCTTTCAGGACAAGACGTTCTTTTATTTTTTGCCCTTGCTAACTGCTGACTCTACATTATTTATTGCGGTCATTTTAGCTATCCCGCGGAGTTCAGTACAAGATATATGACGTCGAACTAGCCCGATATTGGAACAGAAATAGGTTACTGGACAAAACCAATTATTACCAACGTTATGGACAGAGAACTTGCCCTTAGTAATTAATATCTACAGGTACTGAAAAAGGTACCGACATTTTTAAGGAATACATAATTAATTATATAATTATTATTTAGAGTACAAAACCCTTGCATACGAGCCGGAACCAAGTGTGCAAGGAGGAATTTAAATAGGAATAGGAACTTCCTGGTGATGCGACAGGTGTTGAGAATTGTGGCTTTTTGTAATCAGGTGCAGGGTATGGTGGGTGTGGTTATTAGGTATTATATAATTTGTTTTTAAGGCAAGTGTTTTTTTTTTTTAAACTGTACCTACATTGAACATTTATGAAAAAAATAATTGCTACGAGGTGAGGGAACTATTCTGATACCGAAAATATAGCTTTTTTGAATTTTTGTGCGTTTGTCTGTTTGTCCGTGGATGTATATTCCGGATTTGCGCAAAAACTACTGAATAGATTGTTGATATTTTGCAAAAATATTCCTTAAAAGTCTGCTCATCGAATGGTTATCTATTATCGCGCTATTTGCTATGGGGGTTAAGAAATATTGCACGACGTCCGTATACCTCAAAAAAAATCCGCGAGATTTACAACAGAAAATGAATGACAACTATGTTCTTCCGTTCATATACTTACTTAACTAAAACCTTTCGTTTATAACAACCGATGTTTAGAGGATATGACTTTACGTCTCGATTAACTTTTAATGCCAATAGAATACACAGTCACGTAAAGCCGCGGGCACAGCTAGTAAACTATAATATTCATAATCGTTACATCAGCTCGAAAAAGCATGGAAAAAGAATATGGCCAGGGAATGATTTCAAATTCAAGGAATCATTGTTAATAATTTATCATAACATTCATAACAATAGGGTAATTGTGTAATTCACAGTAGCAATGGCTTTCATTTTGATAGTTTAACAACATTCATTGCGTTATTTACGTTGTTGAGCAGACAAACTTTTCGAACATCTGAACCAATGGATTAGCATTATTCTTCAAAATCATTCAGATTGTCAAAGTGACAGTTTTTTTTTTAGTTTTTGTTTAGTTTTTTACTGCTAAGAAGAATCTGCTAAAAGTATGCTGTTGTTAAAACAGAATACTTTTAGCAGATTTTTCTTAGCAATCAATTTGCAATTGTATCGTTTTCCTTTCATAATATATCGGACAATGTAGTTGTACTTGTTTGAATGGAAATCTATGTATACATATTATTAGTACCTGTCCTGACTAGTGGACATTGCATTTAGACATAATAAAACCAGTGTCTACATGTATTAAGTTTGAACCGGTTATTTGCGTTATATTATTTTGCAATTTGAATCGCTCGCCGTTATTAGTTTATCCACACGCAAGGTTTCTACGAATTTGTATACAAATTGCCTTACATTGAAAGCTGTTTTTGTAATGTTATAAAAAGCATTTAATTAAACAAAAAACGTCCTAATCTTAACATACGAAGTTGGATAGTTAAGTTACTTATTTTGTGATAGAAAAGAATGGCGTAATGATGAGGAATTCAAAAATTCGCCATAATTTGTTCACGTTTAATCTAATGAGCATCTAAATCTCGGTTTAAAAGATCGCCGCTGATTGTGCAATTGGCGATTCAGTTTTTTTAGTACACATGTACCTACCTAGATGTTCACGGTGCAGCATACCATCTAAAGTTTAAAGATGCGAGTAGAGAATGTAGACCGCTAAAACTTGCCGATTGCGACAGTTTAGTGCAAGCCGCGCAGAGCTTAATAACGTCATCTCTGATTGAATACAAGACCTCTTACATTTGTTATGCCTTGCTATTATTTTTGTGCTATGATTTTATGTGTCACGGATTGATTATGATCGTGATATAGGTGATCAGGAAATATCATCATAAGCAAGTTTCTTTTGCAACCTAAGTAGTGTAAATGTTTGATTTGAACTGCATGTAAATTGTATTTTTATTAAAGAGTCGAAAATCACAAAATGACAATTCAATAAGTTGAAAAAGTCGCAATACCTGTTTGTTGTAATACCTACCTACTGCGTTTTATCGTTTTTCTACAAAAGCCCAGTACAGTTCTAACTTTTCCTCTACAAAAAGCAACAAAGGTCCAGTAGGTACAGTTCTGACCTGTACAAAAAGCACTTTCAGAAAGTAATAGAAAAGTTGTAAATAAAGCAAAAATAAAATCCGTTCACATTTAGGTAGGTACATAATTATATCCCGAAATGAGTTTCTCATATATACATAGAAATGTATGTAGGATATTGTTATTATTTGTAGGAACAACTGATAACAAGAGTGATCAGTTGATACTGTCAATAGAAAACAAGTAATTTATTGGTCCCTGGTAGGTCAGTTTTACCGGTTTTTCCATGCCACAGAACTTACTTTCCTTTTATTTTGGATCTACTTCCCTTTTTTTAGGTTGTTCTAAACTGTCGACACATTTCAGCAGGGAAATATGTTTTTATAAAATAACAGCAATGAATTTTAATTGTGTAGTATTTGATAAGGTTTTATCAAATTATATATACATAACTACTTACGGTTAATTTTAATTGTTACTTATTTATTGGATTTGGTGTTATTTAAACAAGTTTAAATCATTTGAACAAAATGATGATATTTAAAACCCAGGTAACTTAAATAACAGCCTGGTTCAAAATAGTGTTTAATCGATAAGTAGATAATATGCCTGACCTGCACGATTCTATAATTAATTATTTACTATAATTTGTGTGAATGCGACCCGCGGCCATTGACCTGGTCCAAAGCACACATGAACAAAGTATTTTTCAGCAAAATTACCTAGGTAGTTATTGCTTATGAGTTTTTATAGCACTAAGATTATTGTAATTATACTGAATAATGAAGAGAATGTTATTGAACCATCTGCATTTGTTTTATTTTAAATTAAAATAGAATTGCCTACTAGTTTGACACAATGTAGGATAACAAAAAAAAAAGTATTACAAAGTAGGTACGACTCTATAATTATGTCTATGCCAGTATTGCCACTATCGATACAATACTAAGATAAACAATTAATTTGTTGTATTGCGTGTGTGTTTATTTAATAAATAAATTAACATTACCTACTAATGTTCTTTGGCATGTCCTGTTCATGTCAATAATATCAGTTGATTTATGTTAACGAAATGTTTTTTAAATTATTTATTATTCATGCACTTTTTACTTTAGAACGAGCAACAAGACAATAAATATCTACGTAAATAAATAAACTATATTTTTTGAATAATTTTATTTTGTTGTAAAAAGCCACAATAGCTTCCTTAACTTTACGCCTGAGTTGATTGCCAACCTAATTTCAAAGAAATTCAGCTGTCTTATTAGAATCATCAACACTTTCCGTGAAACGCGTGTTACTGTGTATCATTGTGACCACTTTTTTCTGAACAATACATATTTTAACAGTGTACATACCTGCAATGGATGACCGGCCGGCAACGCACACTGACGTTTCCTAATCAAAACAAATGACAGCTGAGTGAATAATCGAATTAAGCTGAGAGATAACAGTTATATAAACATAAAGTTCCTTTATATACTTTAATAGAACACTTCCACGATATAGTCTACAATAATAAAACAAATACGAATTTTTAAAAGTTTTTCTAAGTTAACGTAAACGTTTACGCGGCACGCGAGAGCAAAGGCGCGCGGTCCGTGTAGCTTCGCTGTTATTACTGAGTAAAAACGTATTTTGCTTCGTTCCGACGTATACCACTACGTTGAACGTAGACGTGTTCACACAGATCTATCGAGGGGCTATCACGATATCCTTGCTCCAGGATTTCCTACGTAATGTCCTGGTGTACAAGGTCTAAAACCGGGAATATAATGTAAGCGCCCACGGAAGTCCTAAATCCGTTCCTATTGGTGACAAAATAGTAAATAAAAGGTACATAAGTGATACAGTGAGCTTGATAGAAAAATGACCCTTATAATCTTGCTGTTGTTTTTTATTTACTTTGATCTCGAGGCCGGCGTACTAAATTACTTGAATAATCTGTCTCTTAGCAAATTAGTTATTACATAACTTGATTTAGTTGAGTGTTCTCGTAAAAAATGACAACTATATAATTTATATTATATTTATAAATGAAATCTTTTATTTTTACTCAGATTACAGTATTTAAATGACTACAATATAGGTAATAATTAGTTTGTATTTAGTTATAACTAGTTTATCTCGTTATAAGGTGTTTTTAGCTAAAAAAAATAAAAAAAATATAATTACTTAAGTAGTTAAATAATATATGTAGGTAGGTACTAAACAAACTGATTAAAGTAATTATATTTAAGTATTAGCATTAATAATTAATTCACTTACAATTTATTCGCTATATTAATGTAAGTGTTTACAGGAATGGATAGAATAAGAAAGAGGAAGTCTGAAATTGGCACCGGTGACTGAAAAGTTGTGCGGAAATCGGTTGGCATGGTATGGGCATGTGTTGCGAAGGAATGAGGAAAATGTCGTGAGGAAAGTTTTGAGTATGAATGTCGATGGCTATGAAACGATGGATGGACTGTGTGAAAGATGATATGGTTAGAAAGGGGGTGACCACCGAGATGACGTCTAATAGAAAATAGAAGTATGGAAGAAAAAGACATGTTGCGCCACAAATAAATTGGGATAAGGGCAGGAGAATGATAAATGTAAATGTTTGCCTAATAACAAACATTTCAAAACAAAAAACAAAACTTAGAACTTAGTTTTAGTATACTCGCATGACCTAATCCAGATGACTAAGATGCGCTGACCTGAAGACCGGATGCGGAAAGCGCATGTTGTGACGCAAGTGGGGAGAACCCTATGTCCAGCAGAGGATGACGATATACCTACCTATAATAGGTTCAACTGATTAACTGATTATCTACCTCCTCTGCTATTATGCCATTGAATTACTAAGATTTGAATGCCTCGTTGGTATAGTGTTCACAAGCGCTACTGCTGAGCCTGAGGTCGTGGGTTCGATTCCCAAATCGGGCAAAGTATTATTGGGTTTTCCATCAGGAATTTCTCAGTAGCAGCCCGGAGGCTGTATTAGGACTTAAACTGATGAAATGTGGGTGTACTACAGGCACGCCTCTGCCTAAACTTTTGTTGAAAATAGGCGTGATGTTATGATCATGATGTTTAAATGAGGATTTTTTGAATGAGTTAAGGATCCCGCAGACAGGCGCGACGCAACTCTGGTAGAACAATTTCTACGAAAACTTCACGGAAATTGTTCTACATACGACACACGACGATTACAAGCTACTTTGATTTTTCATATGAAATTTTTAATTTAAAAGTAGGTAGGTACATGTTTCTAGACTTATTTGAAAAAACAAATATATTAACTAAGCATAAAGCACAACAAAAAACACCTTTATTTTATTTTTAATAACTTCTACTGGAAGTCCTGGAATCTCTATAATAAATATATCTGTAATAGAAGATCCCTTATTCGCTTGATTGACCAGTTTATGACGACATAAAAGGTCGAAAACGTGAAGGCGAGTTATTCTACGGGTAAAACCTGGTGAAGGAAAAAATTACATCACTCAAAAGTCGAGGCGAGCCGAATATTGAGACTAGATTCATTCGAAAGCTAGATAAACCCTTGAGTTTCACAAAAAAAAACATGGACGGCTGGAATAGGCTAGGAAAAAGAGTCTATGAAACGTTTAAACTTTTTGCAAAGGTTACTTTTTTCAATTCATATTTTATTTATTTTCTGATAATACGAATGTATATATGATTCACAAATTGGTGTATATCTTAAATGTGGATGTGGCACCCATGATTTCCCAGAAATGTTATAAAAAAACTCAAAAACTGTTGTAAGAACAGAGCGTAAACACATGCAATGATTAGCGGGTAACAAAAGCGACTGACCGGTATTGATATCGAGCGGGATAAGTGCAGTGCTGAGCGGTGAACATTTCCCGGAATCGGAAAATTTGGCATGGGAAGGAGCCGTACGACTAATAATGTACCTACCCTTATCAATTTATATTGACATGATGGTTGTACATAAAGTGGCTCGTAATATAATCATTCCGAACACTATGCGACTTTGAGTCGCGCCTCTCTGCGGGAGCCTCTAAAGGGGTAAGCATACTATAATCCTATCGAAACCGGATTGGTATTTTTTTAAGCCCTTTAAGTTCTCCAGGATATTAATTTTTATTTTTTCGATATCTCTTTTTGTTTCTGAAAAGTTTAAGATGTTTTGAGTTCCTTATGAAACGGTAACCCTACTCATGCGATCGAAAAAGCATTTTCAATGCTGAGAGCACCTGCAGATATATGCAGAATAAAGAGCACCTGCCATCTAATCTCTTCACCACCCTTGGTTGACTGGTAGAGAATGTCTAAGGCATTAAGTCAACCTTTGTACCTTTTTTGTGCGAAAAGTTTAAATAAATAATGCTAAAAATCTCACTTGGAACCGTGACTAAGAATTTATTTTGAAACTCAAACCAACATTTTTGATCTCGAATGTAGGGAGAACCTCTACTTCTTTGATCTTTGCGTTTGCGACAGCCACAACCATAAAAGGTATACTTACTACTTAATACCCTTACCTCGTCATGTGAACTCCAATTTTGAAGTAGGTACCAAATGATAAAAACGCTAATGTAAAATTTTAGCTATAGGTAAGGTCTAGCTCGCATTGAGAATTTTATATTTGCTCGGTTTATAATCAATGTACCTACGGCATTGCACCGAGCGCGAATTTTAAATCGCCAGTGTAGATATGTCGCAGTAAGATGGTGACAAAGCCGTGATATGTTATATCCCTAGGGATATAGCGATATATACCGTAATATAGGATTTATTCCCTCGACGTTACATAAAAGCGGTTCATAACTGTCTTGAATATAACTCTGATACGAGCACGATCTAGTAGTATAACTATGATGCTACTCCGATCAAATAGGTTAGGTTAGGTTAGAAATGTGACCAGCTACGTCGAAATTGGTCGCAGTAACAAAATTAGGGCACCCCGACAGTTATGAACCGATATCATTTAACTACCTATATTACGGTTTATCCCTAGGGATATAACTATATCACGGCTATAACAATCTTACTGTGACAGATACATTAGATGCGAAATGATCAATTGAAAATGTCAATTTTTACGTGATTGATATACACATTGATGCGCAAATTGATCGTCTAGCCATTGTAATTAAAGCAATTGACAATAATACTACTATACAAATTGATGGCAATTGATCAATTGCTATTGATCGTTTCGGGGACCCCCTACAGAATAGCGATAAAAATTTCGCGCGATTTTTTATCCCAGTGCGGGCTAGGCCTAAGGCCCTGTCACGCGATAAATCCAATATGACCATCCCCTTGACATAATTCCCCTATTGCGTCACCAGCTGAAAGTGAGGGTGCTATCAGACGTGCACGACGGAACCCACGCTGTAGGTCATCATTACATGTGGTAGGCGGAAAAGTGATCAGTCTGTAATATTTTTTAAACCAGGTTTCATGAACCTATTTATACCTACATTTATAGCGTGTATGTGGATAGGAATTTCCATAGATTTGTATTGTTTTATTCACAAACATTCCACATCCTGACGAGTGACGATATATCATTATAATATTATTATAATATGTAAGCAGGTAAGTACTACCTATGTTGTCATTGATGTCATTGTAGAGGTAAGATCTTTTTTAAAACCCACTTCTAGCAAATCACAGCATAGCAACTTATTATATGAGAGTCAAAATGGCGGGTGTACCATAGCGAATCAAATTATACCAATTACCAAACAAATGTACCTAAAATGTACTATTTTGTACCTAGCTCCAAAAAATCTGTACCTCCTTCAGAATGAAATTATTTCGAAATTAAGGTACACCCGCCATATTGACATCAAGATGGCGGGTGTACTATAATATTTTAATATTTAACCATTACTCAAAAATGTAACTACACTAAAAAATTGTACCTAAAAAGTACCTCAAGTAAATAGAAACACATACTTGATCAGTGGGATAGTTCCTGAGAAATAAAACAACCGTGTCTTGTGGATAAGAAAACACGATAATTATCATGATATATTGATATAGTACAGCACCCAAATTACGTTATGCACTATCAATATTAAATTGAAATAAATTGAAACAAATTGCTAATCCAATGCTTCATAAGTTCGAAAAAAAAATCTGCTCAATTTATTTTGTCGAACTTATGAAGCAATGGACTAGCAATCTTTTTCTATTGGTTTCAATTTAAAATTGATCGTGCATTACGTAATTAGGGGACAGGATGTGACAACAAGACCCTTAAAAAAGCCGTCAACCAAGCATTATGTACATCAAAAAAGTATTCAACATTTATTATAATCGATAAACAATGTGCTTTAGGCACAGGCCCGTATTACCGCCTAGGCACACAAGGCACTGGCCTAGGGGCCCCACCCACCAAGTTAGTTAGTTAGCTTGCTTGCCTGACGGCCACTGATCAAATGTGTGTTTCTATTTACTTGAGGTACATTTTAGGTACAATTTTTTTGTGTAATTATATTTTATGAGTAATGGTTAAATAATAAAATATTATAGTACACCCGCCATCTTGATGTCAATATGGCGGGTGTACCTTAATTTCGAAATAATTTCATTCTGAAGGAGGTACAGATTTTTTAGAGCTAGGTACAAAATAGTACATTTTAGGTACATTTGTTTGGTAATTGGTATAATTTGATTCGCTATGGTACACCCGCCATTTTGACTCTCATCTTATTATAGCTAAAGCTACTTACGCGACACCGGTAGAACAATTTCCGTGAACTTTTCATAGAATTTGTACCCACAGAGTAACATAACGCCTGTCTGCCGAAGCCATAAATCTTTTGATTTTTAAGTGCCTAAATGAAATAAAGTCATTTTCAATGCACCGAAAGGTGGACCATGAGTTCTGTGGATTTTTTGTAGAACGATAGGGCTCCTAAGGACCTTGACACGTGCGTTGTCGTGTGAGCTCTGATTCTATGTCAAAATAAATGGACACCACTCACCAGCAGCTTCGGTGATCTTCTTGGTGGTCGCCAATCCGTAAACCGTAGGTGGTTTCAAGCGTAATTATTATTTAAAAAGTCCCCATCCTGCCCCTCAAACCTCTGAAACCTTCCCTGTAATTGTTTTTTAAGAGCCCCATGGTCATCAGTTGACGATTACCGGTCGATATGATCTCTAATTAAATACAGAAATGGAGGCACTTACATTATTCACCCTACAAAAACATGATAGGTATCTACCTACGTGATATAGCTCATTATAATTGATACTTACATAACATTTTTTCATGTGGGTGTCTAACAAACAGGCCCACAGGTGGTAATTGTTCACCATCGTCAATGGGTAATAGGTGGTAGGTAATTATGTAGGACTAAACTCTAAAGTTTATGGCAATATCAGAGAGGTAGAGACAGGACTCGTGCACACTGACGCGACACCGGTAATTGTTCTACCGTGAAGTTGTCTTAGAAATTGTTTTGTGAGAGTAGCGTCGCGCCAGTCTGCACGTTGCTTTATCGCACACACATACAAGTCATAAGCCAAAGAAGTTATGTAACAATAACCTTACTTGCCAGATGTGTATGTGTGATGTGTTCTTTTCTTTCGAAGGATATAACTTAGGAAAAAAAAAAAAATCTTTAAGTTGAAAAAACCGCTAGAATTCACTGGCTAGTTGTAGGTACTAAACCAATTAATTTCATATCTATCATCCTGGCTCTGTAGAAATTCGACAGATCTAGAGAGGTCTCTATAGAAAGTCGACGATCTAGAAAGGTCTCTGTAGAAAGTCGACAGATATAGAAAGGTCTCTGTAGAAAGTCGACAGATCTAGAAAGGTCTCTGTAGAAATTCGACAGATCTGGAAAGGTCTCTGTAGAAAGTCGATAGATCTGGAAAGTTCTCTGTGGAAAGTCGACAGATCTAGAAAGGTCTCTGTGGAAAGTCGACAGATCTAGACAGGTCTCTGTTGAAAGCCTCTCGCACTTCCCCTTTAGAGTCAAGAACGGTGTTTAATGTCTTTCTTCTCACTTTTTATCTGTGGCTCTTATTCAGCGTGTGAATTGTCAAATACCTCCTAGCTCATAGCTGTTTCTTTTCTATAAGCCTCTAGTCTAATCAGCTGGTAACCCAATGCCACTCTACAAATAGCAACGCTAAAAAAAGGAACTAAATGTATGGCATCATAAAAAACTGAGATCGAAAGAAGTTTCTTACACGTATTCCCCTAGCTAGCGGAATGATTACTTTATAAAAATTTCAGTATCATGAAAATAACTAAGACCCTCCAAATGTTAGTAGGCAGGTAAAGGAATAATATTGTAGTCATTATGTTGTTATGAAAGCTTAGAACACCTAACAGGAACTTATTTCTGTAGGTACTAGCTGCAGACCGCGATTTCACCCGCGCGGCAAGGAACCTAATTATTTGTCTAAAATAAAAGTAGCCTAAGGTACTCCTTATAACATCAGTTATCTGCCAGTGAAAGTTCCGTCAAAATCGGTCCAGTTCTTTTGGAGATTAGCCGGAAAAACAGACGGACAAAAAAAATATATTATAAAAACCGGAAGTACCTATATACTTTCATATTATTATGCATTATGTAAAAAGCTGAAATTACAAACAGACACTTCAATTTTATTTATTTGTATGTACCTATGTAAGTATGTATGTATATATGCATAGATTATCAGTCCCCTCTTTACCGAAGGAAAATTAAAAAGAAAGAGACTACCTACCTGCTCTTGTTTGCAGTTTTGCAATCACCACCAGCAAGTGCAACACGCGCCTCTTCGATGTAGAATCGTGGCATTTCCAGCCTTCTGCTGCATCCTCGTCGAGATGATATGGAATCTGTCATTTTGTCTATTCTTCCATCGACAAAACCCGTTTCTATGATGATCATGCTACGAGTGCTGTTTAATAAATAAAAAGCATCACATAACATTACTTTCTTTTTCCCGAAGGGTTAGGCAGAGCTAGGTGTACCTACAGTACACCCACATTTCGCCAGTTATGTTTAAGGGGGCGAGCCTATTGCCATCAACCAGGCACAAATCCGGACTCCGGGTTGCTACTGAGAAATTCCTAATAGAAAAACCCAATAACACTTTGCCCGGCCTGGGAATCGAACCCAGGACGTCATGCTCGGTAGTAGCGCCTGCGACCACTAGACCAAGAAGGCAGACTGTCGACAAATAACAAAAAAACGTTGACTCTAACTTTACCTAGGTTTGCACATATCGTAGTAAATATTACAGGCAGTTTGTCTAAGATAAGTAATGTTTTCATTAGATAACATAAAGGTAGGCAGGTAGGTACCTAATTCCTTTAACTGTAAAAACTGTAGGTAGCTGGGACCTATGTGTTTTTCCAGGAGGTGTGGATAGGTACAAGAATCACACGGAGATATCACATTGTTCCTATACATTATGTAGGTAGGTTCATCCTAGTAAAGTAGGAAATAGGTTTTTCCCCGCTACCTTACCTAGCTAATAGTGTAACTACGTATACCTAATACCTTTGTTGGAGTTTCTTGAGCTTTCACACACGTAGGTACTAACTTGATGGTTACCCACTAACAAATTATAAAGGAAGTAAAAAATATAAACAGGCGTCGTCGCTGCGCACGCGACCTACTTTCCAAACACGGAGAATTGTCTTATTTGCGGTTTCCGGACTCTCTATCCAGAAATACCTACATGCATCTCATTGAAGATTACAAAATAGATTATTTATTTTATAAAAAAAATGTGTTGTTTAAAATGTATGCATTTAAAATGTTTAAATATTTGTATGCCAATCCATGGCGAAACATGTAAGATCATAATATAATAATAAGACCATGCTTTATAGCAAATAAATAGGTACCTACGGTATATTCTATTCGGTGCCCATTGCTTCATATGTTCGATTTGTCTGCTCAACAACCTAAGTACCTACCTATCCCAATGAATGTTGTTGAACGATGCGTAATTAGGGTGCAGGACAGAACAGCAGGTACAGTGGACCGCACGTCGGTGATAAGACTTTGACCTTGAGCTGGCCTAGCGTAAAGTAGCGTAGAAAGGAGTTTCAATAGAATGAGAAACCTGCATATAGGTAAGAACTTACTGGTTTTGTTACCACTGACGTGAGGTCTTCTGTAGGTTAGTACCTAAATTATCACCACCGCTATTTGATGCCTATCTATCGGAAGCGTCGCCATAGTTGGTACCGAGACTTTCCTCAGTACAGGTCCTGCGCAAATGCACAATAGTAACTACAACTACAATTTGGTTTACGATGAGGTAGCAGGCCCTTGCAATGCCTATTTAAACATCCACCTTAGTGGTAGGCTAGGTACTGATATAAATGGATTGAAGAGTTCCGCAATGGGCGCTACCTAGCGTCATTAGGGGGGGGCGACAGGGGTGGATTTCTGCGACTACAAGAATAATTATGGTAGTCACGGGAAGAATAGTTCGATCTACCTACACAATAAATTCTTACTCACGTTAGTAAAAGGGGATAATAAAGCAATTTTATAGAAATATGTGTGTACTTTTGGGGCTAAATAACTGCCGCACGGGTCGATCGAAAGTAAACCTACGCTTGCTGAGACCGGCCATCATGTAATTTTACAGAACTTATAATTATTTCATGCTTTTCTTGTTACATGTTCCTAATTACTCCACATCACATATCCACTGCATTTCGATTCGAAACAACCTCTGCTCAAACAGCACAGACTAAGAATATTTTGAACGCAGACTTTGTATTGAACGCTTCCATACTGTTTCTTAATAGTAGGTTGTCAGAACTGTGTATCTATTTTTGTAATAACGCCATCTATCGTTTAATATTTAAAGATGCATCCCGAACTCATGTAATAATGCTTTATATTCCGCTTTTCAGTTTTTTAAGGCGTTGTTACTATATTTGAGTAATAATAATTACTGGACAAAAAAAAAACTAAGTCATTTTATTTATATTTCAAATTATTTCGCGTTGTCGTTAATTACTACTTGCTTAAGTTGGTACCACTGTGACCGTGACAAAACTTTCGTTCGTTCGTTGATGTGCAAGATAGGAAATGTGTGTTTTATTGAAAACTTTTATTTCAAATTGATCAAAAGTATAATTATCCTTATTTACTAGTGCTTACACTACTTAAATTTTCTATTCTTTGACGATATAAATGTTTTGAACAACAAATCTTGCTTTTGAGACTATAGAAGAAAATGTTTTTGTGTGCTAAGTTTCATAATGGCGGCCCGTCGCGTCCCCCGCGCCTCCATTTCGATGACAGTCAAATTATGACAATGCCGATACGTAAAGTTTAGAAAATGTTGTGTATTTGTAAATAATTCAGTGAAAGTTTATGATAGACGGTTATAAACGGACTAAATATGAATCAGGATCACCATAATATGAATACGGGTGGTGGCCAGCCTCCGGGAAGTTCTGAGGTGCGAATGGTTTGTTAGTTTTTTGCGTTTTTTTTTCTTGTTGGGATACTAATTTTACTTGATTGCAGCAGTCACAGGGCCAAAGAATTCAGGCCACCCAGCAGCAACAGCAGAATAACTTGCCAGCCACGACATCTGCTACTGATTTGCGAGTGAACTCAGCTGCAGTGAACGTTGCTTTGTCTAGTGTCGCAAAATATTGGGTGTTTACAAATTTATTCCCCGGACCGATACCGCAAGTGTCTGTGTACGGATTGCCTGCCGGTGCCAGGATTGAAAATGGGAAGCCTGTCCAGGTAAGTTCAGTGCTAAATACAAAAAAATATTGTGTGAGTAAATATTACAAAAAGTGCAAATTGTTAATCATTTGCTAAAGGTTAGAATGTCATCATGGGATCAGTGGGTAAAAACAGATTACAAAAATTGTAGTTATCACCTCATTGTAAAGCTGAACATAACAGTCTGCCAAACCTAATTTATGTAAATTGTCTTGTTGACTTAGTTGAATCACTGTTTATTTTGGACTCCACAAGTCCTATATAAGCTGTAATAATAGCCACAATTGCTGGTATTGGTATCCTAACAGTGTGATTTCAAAAACAATCTATTAAATATCAGCAATTGCTGATTGAGCTCATATAAATTTGTAGTAGAAGATATTTATACTTAATGTATTGTGGGAATGTAAATAAATAAGTTATAGCTATACTCCACTAAGCTTGAAAGGGCTTATTGCACTTGGGTACATTTTAGCCATATAAATTGACAAGTTACTGAATTCAGACAAGTTAAATCACATTCAGAAAGTAAGCCTTCTTCAAAAGGAACCTTATTAGGAAAGAATACAGGTTTTGATACATCAGTCTGTCATAATTTAAGCTGTTGACAGAGTCCATAACTTATTCAGCATTGAGTGTATAGAAGCTGTTTAAATAATATGTCTCTTCCTAAAAAGCTGAATTCAGCTAAGTGGTATACCCCCTTAACCGGCTCTTACTAATTTAAAAGTGATTTCAGGATCTTGGTCAAGCTCATGCCAGTATACTGAATGGGGATCCAAATATTATACTGGGGCATCATGCGGGCCAGTCCCAAGTTACAGTATCTGCTCCCGGTGGTCAGCAGATACCCGTCTCACAGATCATCGCTACACAGTCTGGACAAACTCATGGTAAGTTTTCAATAACTACTTTTTTTTTTATTACTCCTGAATAAAACTATGTGGGAAGTATAAATTTTCATGTCTGTTCGAATGACCTTCAATCAATCCAAAGTGTGTCAATATTTGATAACACTTTTATTGTTATCTAAACAGATAATATTTTAATAACAAATCATTGATAGTCATGAGTGGGTTCCTAGAATTAAAAATGCTATTTATAATTTATACATAAGTAGTTCTTTGTTCAATTATCTTTGAATTTATTGATGGTTTGACCTGCTTGACACTAGAATTTATCTTTTAAATTGCATAGAATTAGGTACTTACATTATTTTCTGTACAAATTGATATGAGTATAAAAGTTCCTCTGTTAACTGGTGCTGAGTTGAGTTTTTTTAATATTAATATGATTACGATTTGTCTAACATTTTTTTTTTTTGTTAATAATTTTCTACTGTCTTATTAATTTATTAATATATCCTGCCTTTTTATGATTTAAAGATAATAAATTGTCCAATTAACTATGAAGTTCCTGCCACATTAGAGCTAACCATTTCACACATTTGTGAAAAGGATCCACCTGTGTCAGCTAACTCGAGGCATTAACTTGTCTGAAAAGCATAGTTTTATGGTTTATTCGCAAAACTGTGAAAACTAATAGAGTAACATTTGTTCCAGAAGCACTTGTGGCCCATAGTCAGCAGCAAGCCGAAATGGTGGCGGTCCAGGGCTCTGGCAACAACGCCCAAGTGTCAGTTAGTGCCGGCCAGGCCACTCACCAGCAGGTACCCAATAATCGGGTCGAGTTTGTACAACACCATAACATTGATATGGTAAATCACGTGGTAACACACTCCCTTTACTAGCGGGAATGCTAACCGTACATTGCTGTTGTGTAGTACATAGATTATTTCTATATGTTTGTAGTTTTAATTAGGATATTAGTTAGTTTATGGCTGCCATGATTTAAAGTAGCATTGTGAAAGTCTTGTCACAATTGTGAGGTAAACAAAATAAATTAATAGTTATATTGATTTGTTGCCTCAGATGTGCATGATTTAGTACCAAGGTCAACATGACATAACCTGATTAGAAAAATAAAGAAGCCTTTGTGAAGCTTCTAGTAAAATATTAATCAACTACTAAGTCTTTATTTCAACATCCATAATATCAGATCTCTTTTATTCATCTTTTTTATTCTGTTTATTAGCATAGCTTTAACATGTATGGTCTTATGTTCAGTTGATATAAAATGCATGTACTTACTTCATTCAATTTCCCAATAGAGTTCATTGTGATGTGCATGATAACTAAAAATAAGACAGCAGTCAGTGGGTCTTCATTGTAGTATGAATCAATTACTGTATCAGTAATTTTTTTAATGATACCAAATTAATTTAGCCGACGAAAATCTTTTGATATAATTAGGTTGATTGAAAGTATTTAGGTGCATGTGTCGAAAATATTGAACCAGAATCTAAAATTACTTTTGTTCTATAGGGCCATCATTCTCAACAACACATAATGCAGCAGCAACTGATGGCGCATTCGCGACCAGATCACAACAACCAACAGGTTTGTTCAACTTACATACTAATGATTTTGGCTATTCTCCCCTAATCCGCTTCCTTGTACTATATGCACATGAAAACTAAATAATCGTGTACTTTACGCTGCTTTATATTATCATCATGCAGCAAGTCAGTGAGGTAAGATCAACCAAAATTTCCTTCCCATACACACATTTAGGCGCCATCCCCACGGGTGAGAAAATCAGCGTGACTTTCGCCGCGATTCTCTCGTCCGTGGATAATGGCGCCTTAGGCTTATATCTCACTAGGACACCGTCTTAAATGTATATAGCTAAAAGGAGGGTTGTGCAACCAAGTGGACAATAAGTGTGGATCTATCGCCACTTGATTGCGCAACCAATCATAATTTTCTAGGTAGTTTAGCCATGGTAACTCTGTGTAAAATATGGGCTTGTGTACTTTGCATAAGTATCTATCTGCTTATGCTTCTATACATTATCATTGAACTGGCGATATAATTAATTTTGCTTACCTGTTTTCACTGTCTTAATACCTAGTTATTTATTTACTCAAGAGCTCACTGATTTCGATTTGAATTTATGCAGCACTGAGCTAAACAACACCCTTTACTAAACCCTCTGATCAGGCACCCAATCAAAACTCTGCTTTTCAATGTTTTTGTGAGGTTTTGCAGAAGCTCCACTTTCGGATTAATTGTATCATTTAAGTCGCTGATTCGACACAACATGGTTAGGCGACTTTGAATTTGGGCTCCCCATTTATTTTCACTCCAGAATTATAAAATCAAGTACCTACTTCCTGGATCAATATTTGCTTGTCTCTTTCTATTCATCGGATCACGAGTAGTCGCAGTTTCAACTTGAAAAACTAATAAAACACAATGAAACATAAAGAAAAATAAATGAGTATGGTCTGTTGCAAAAGTATCTGATGAATGTGTAAACAAATGATCAAAAATTTATCTGAAGATGCTAATTTGTAGTGCCACTTACAGATTGAGTGCTTTGATTTGAATACTTAAACCGGTAAAATCTTTTTTTAAATTGGTACTGTTCTTATTTTATTTTGTTGACAAATCTTTAATATAATATACAATTACATCTAACATCAAATATATAAATTATGTACAAGTATAAAGGAAAAGATAAATAAAGTTAGAGCTCATTGGAACAGCTCACATCCAAAAATTCGTCCTCATCACTGTCAGCGGGAAAAGTGCCCAAAAGACTGGCACTTTAAGGTGATTTAAAATCAAATTTAAATCACCTTAAAGATGTGTTTAGTTTGACAATTCGTGTCAATTTCGTTGATGATTTATCAGTCAAGTAATATTTGTTGGAAAAACTGGTGAGATTATAATGCCGAAACCTTCTAAATACAGATGCATAAATGTTACTAACTCCCTTTAGTGAGTGATGTAGGAATTTTGCCTCAACAAGGTTTGTTTACAAGTTTCATGAGATACCTTTGGATTAGACTATAGTTTGACCATCTACTGAAAAGTCCAATCTACTTTCAACAATAAAAATATTTCTAACAGATCCAACTGACGGTAAGCGAAGACGGCATAGTAACAGTGGTGGAACCGGCGGGCACAAAGATGGTCGACAAGGAGGAACTCCACGAGGCCATCAAGATGCCCAACGACCACACGCTCACCGTGCACCAGCTGCAGCAGATAGTGGGACAACAGGTATACTTGCTGTAATGTTATTTGTTCTCATTGAACCTTGGTGTTGTCAATAATTTTTTTCATGTTTAACCCTTTGTGTGTAAGGAAATTCTAAAGGTATAACTGGAGAAGACAAAGGGTTTTGAAGCCACAATGAGTCGTGCTTCTTACCTTACACCTCCTACCTATCATCTTAATCGTGCTTTGATGGCATAATTTATCTTTCGCAAAAAACTTGTACTGCTGAAACACAGCAATTCGACAAGCTGTGAGTTTACCATCCAAACCTGCCCAGTGCTGATTGTAATCTTGGAACTATCAACAATCTTTCGAGTTTTTCAGAATCTTGACGCCGGTAGTAAAAGTATAAGCCCAACCCTAAACTTACCTTCTTGTCCTATTAGGTAATAGACAGCGTAGTACGCATAGAGCAAGCGACCGGTGAGCCGGCGAACATCCTAGTAACCCACAATCCTGATGGTACGACCTCCATCGAAGCCAGTGCCGCTGACCCTATGATTGTTAAGGACGAGAAGAGTGCTAACAAAATTGAGACCGCACAGTTCGCTATACCTGCTGAGATAAAGGATATAAAGGGAATTGACTTGAAGGTAAGATTTTGGTAACTTTTTGTCTTGCTTAAGGTTGTGTTTCCACTGATTCGGGGAGAAGAAAAGACTTCTAGGAATAGACCAATCACAGCAATTGAAATCCACACCTTTCTCCTCAAAATAATTTGATTGGTCTATTCCTGCACGTCTCCTCTCGTCTTTAGGTCAGTAGAAACAGCCTTTACACTTGAAACTGCTGTTTATATTCATCAAAAAACAGTTTTGTCTTCATACATTCGGCAATCTTTCGAACTGCGGTTTTGAGAAGTCGTGATACACGTCTTTGAAGTTATCATACATTTCTTCCTCGACTTGAGATCAGATTTATCACCATCATAACCTATAGCAGTCCTCTGCTGAAAACCAAACGCCATTTAGTTCGGAATCGGATGAAATGATAAAATAACCGTAATTACGTCATATTTCTATTAACACAGAGTGTAGGAGCCATGGGCATGGAAGGTGCAGTAGTGAAGATTTCAGCCGGCGCGTCAGAACACGACCTCCACGCGATGTATAAAGTCAATGTAGAAGATCTGTCACAACTGCTTGCTTACCATGAAGTCTTCGGAAAACTTAATGCGGAAGGCCAGCAGCAGCAGGCAAAGGTAAGTTTTTTTTGCAAAAGAACTGTCTGTTGGTTATTTACTGGTATTATTGTACAATGTATTTCACAGGACGTGCGCCATTCTAATATAATCCTTCTGTCAATGTTCGTAAAAGTCACAACGCGCGCTAATGTTTTGCAACGGTTGCACCGTTATCTACTGATTTATTAGTGAACCAATGTGTAATTGAAACGTAAAGATAAATTATATTGACAATAATTATAAAAATAATGAATACCTCAAGTATCTTGACTTAGCTCGCGAGGTTGTCGACATGTGGGATGTGGACTCAGCGATCATTGTGCCGATAGTCGTGACATCCAATGGTTTAATAGCCAAGAGCCTCGGCCAACGCCTGAGGAGGCTCTCGTGGGGCAGCTAGATTAAGGGCTTGATTCAGAAAGCGGTACTTTTGGACAGGGCTCGCATTGATAGGAGGTTCCTCTCTCTTGAGCCCTGACGGCGTAGCTTGGACCCTGTTCCCGATACCGGTTGGCTACGATTTATTTTTATTTTTTATACATAAAAATATAGTAGTTTAAAAGTATAATACCTTGAATTTTCTAATTGCTACAAATGTTTAAAATGGTTCCTTTCATTATCTGTTTGCGTTACATCGGAGTGGCGTATATTTGTCGAATTCCCTTACCTACAGCAAAATCGTCCACGCTGTTCGACTCACTTACGATTATGCTTCTTTTTTAGGTAATAAGCGAGGTGGAAGTAGAAGTCGAAGCCGGCACCAGCGCCGCCATGTCTGAAGCAGAATCCTCGCCCGGCCACCACTCATGTGATATCTGCGGGAAAATATTCCAGTTCCGATACCAACTTATTGTTCATAGGTATTGAAAATAAACTTTAATGAATTTTATTCGCCTAATTCAGTGTTTTTGTATGTTTTATATTTGAAATGTTTGTGTGCAGGCGTTATCACGGCGAAAGTAAACCATTCACGTGTCAAGTTTGTGGTTCCGCATTTGCAAATCCTGTTGAATTGTCGAGGCATGGAAAATGCCATCTTGGTAAGAAATGATGACATTCCTTTACTTACTCAACCATTTTATTCAGTGGTTTTGCTGTAACCTAGCTTTCATTTCTTTTATCTAGCCGGAGACCCGAACGAAAGACACGCCAAGAGAATGGCACAAGATAAGCCATACGCTTGCACTACTTGCCACAAAACTTTCTCTCGTAAAGAACATTTGGACAATCACGTTCGAAGTCATACTGGAGAGACTCCGTACAGGTACTTAAATATAACACTCTTGCAGACCTAATAATAATAGCTACGAAATAACAAGATCGCTTTTAGCGATAAGACTTATCGCTAAAAGCGATCTTGTCGATGAGCTATTGTGTCATCCTATGTAGAATTTCTAAATTAATATTTAAAAAAAATATGGTGTAAGTACAAAATAAAGAGTATTCTATTCTATAAAACCAGTGTAATAAAAAAACAGTATTAAGTTTCAGCAGTGTCCTTGAAAAATTACCTATAGCCGCTCGGTAGATACACACGCACTAGGGTTGCACACTGACTGTCTCTTGGGTTATAACTGTACCTTCAGGGCCTGTGCACACCACGTTTTTTAAACGCGCCGTCGACGCGCGTTTTAGAAACGCGCGCCGACGGCGCGTTTTATAGCCTTGCGGAGTGAGTTGGTACTTTAAAAAAAAAATTGATGAATTCAATCATCCATTCACTGAACAATACAATCGATAACGTCGAGCCTTATTTCACGTAATTAAATGTGCGGCAGCGTCTCGCACCGTCCGCTGTTGATTACACCGAGGTACACCAAGATTTCGAAGCGCGTCATTTCGGCCGCTTTGTATAAAGATACAATACTGCTTACTTTATTATACTGTGGCAAAGGCATACTTGTTAAAAAGTAACATCATGCGAGATCAAAGTCGCAGCCCTTTAGCAAACCTCAAATCGGGTCGTCTGAATGGACAGGTGTTAAAACACGCTAGTAGTAGTGATAGTCATCTTTGTTGTGATAATTGGCACTGTTATTTTATGTATGCATGCAGTCATCGCAAAACTGGGAAGATAATTTTATTTATGGCTATAATTACTCAATCTTGCCGAAATGCAGTTATTAGTATACCAAATACTTTCAATTCATCGGCGCCATATTCGATGCATACAAATACTGCAGTTTCAAAACTTTTTAAGATTGCATCTATAAATAAAGACAACATAATTATCGTAAACAGATGCGAATTCTGCGCGAAGACTTTCACCCGCAAAGAGCACATGGTCAACCACGTACGAAAACATACGGGCGAAACTCCGCACCGATGTGATATTTGCAAGAAGAGTTTCACCAGGAAGGAGCACTTCATGAACCATGTTATGTGGCACACAGGTACGTTACACTCCTAAGAACTTAACTTCGATAAACAGTTATATCGATTTGCAAACTGATATGGAATTCCGTAAATGTTCTATTGACATTTTAAATGCTGATAACAGTTTGCACGTGTTTTTTTTTTTCACGTCCATATACGATTAGTCGACAAGCTGGGCGTTTTACCATTCAATGGGCATATGGGTTTAACCACGAGTTATTTATTAACGCATATTATGTTGCATAAAATAGCTATTGTTTAAATGTCTCCTGTTTTTATTAAATCAAACTATTATAAGATACTAAAATTATGCTATTATTTGCTTATCCCTTTACTTTTTGGCTAAATTGTGTTTAAATGTAAATTAAAGCGTTAATTTTTTACTTATTTCTCTTAGCAATGTAGGGGTTCTTCCGAACGTAAATCAAAAGAGCATTACTTTTACAATGAAAGGACGAAGGTGCGTCCCACCTTCGTCCTTTCATTGATAACCGGAGGTCAAGGCGGGGCGATCCACGCGGTTCTCTTGATTTTTATTTATAATGGCCCATTTACACACTGTTTTCAAATGCAATCATTCAAGCCGACCAACCCTGCTTTTTTCTAACACGTATTCAAAACTTCAAAAAAATTTATTAACATGTTTTAAAGGTCTCCACCCACTATCTCGGTCCGTAACCAGACCTTAACCGTATCAGCACTTGCTAAAAATATAGTTTGTATGGATTACTACGTGTTGGCGCAAGACCAGCAAAGCACAGTAACGACGTGCCGGTCCGGAGACACGACGTTGCCTAGAGGTGCTTGCAGTCAGCGGCCCGCGCACGTCGTCTGCTTACTGCGAAGGTAGGAACGGTTACCTGACGGCGCGGCGTACAATCGCTTATGAACCCATAAATTCAGACGGAAACTTCCGTGACTGTGCCGGCTACATTAAAGTCCGGTTACGGACCGTGATTATGGGTGGAGACCTTAAAACAAAATGTTTTCATAATGTTTGTAATAATTTCGGAATTTTTAGTTTGTAACATGATTTGTTTTCTTTGTACGGAATACCCAAGCCTGCACCAGAACCATGGGCTGATCCAGGGGTGCAGAAAGTAGAATAAATGATTGAATGATTCAACTATCTATCCAACACTTGATGTTTAACTGTGTAACTAATTAAATTTTTGACTAATACATTCTCCCTTAAATTCCACCAAACTAAGCTTGTTACTAACACTAAATCGGGAGATTAATTTTTGTTTTCAAACTAAAGAGACAAACTAAATGTTTCGAGCAATATAGTTGCATCATTGAATGATAACATTTTATTTTCTGCTCCACCCAAATAGGTGAAACGCCGCACCATTGTACAATATGCGGCAAGAAGTATACTAGGAAGGAGCATTTAGTGAACCATATGCGATCTCACACAAACGATACTCCGTTCCGATGCGAACTGTGCGGCAAGTCCTTCACGAGAAAGGAACACTTCACCAATCACATACTGTGGCATACGGGTTAGTATAGTTTTGATTACGCAGCCAGCGAAACAGGTACTGTTCCAAACTAAGTAGTTTCCTGTGTTGACTGTACGACCCTGTGGACTGCTCCTGGTGTCAGGCTTGGAATTTCCAGATGTTCAATTTACCTAAATTTTTCTAATCCATATTTGTATGTGACTAACCAAATTTGTTACTCAGCTTGTGTGTGTGTGTAATTAATTACTATTTAACAACTATAAAATATAATCAGTGACAGTAGACGCTCTTCGTATTTGACACGCAACGCGCAGTACGCTGTCGGCAAAAAACTTATAAGTAACTTTCACGCGTGACATGGCGTTGTTGAAGAAATCTTAAATTGACTGAAATAATATTCATGTTGAACTAACCATGCACTCAGTATCCAACAATATTCATACACCATTACAGGAGAAACCCCTCACCGCTGCGACTTCTGTTCCAAAACGTTCACCCGTAAAGAGCATCTCCTGAACCACGTCCGACAGCACACGGGGGAGTCGCCTCACCGCTGCAACTTCTGCAGCAAGTCATTCACACGGCGAGAACACCTGGTCAACCACGTGCGACAACATACCGGGGAAACGCCCTTCCAGTGCGGATACTGTCCTAAAGCGTTCACAAGGAAGGATCACCTCGGTAATAAGGCTTTTCGTTACGACTTCTAAGATTTTTTACACCTTTTCAATGTGAAACTTAATACAATAAGACACTGTCTAATGAGCACTCCTTCGAACTTCAGAAGCCCATTCGCAATCCTGCTATAGATCAGAAAACACAGTTTACGCACAAATCGTTCTGATATATTGTTGTTGAGTTGAGCACAAAATGTAAATGAATAATATTACAATTTTTATTGCCCTGGTCTATCATCAATTTTTTTTTTTTTTTTTCATAGTTTGTTAAGATTTTTAGGCTACCTCACCTCAAAGCTAAAGTATCTTGTTCTACAATGTTTCAGTGAACCACGTCCGTCAGCATACAGGCGAATCTCCGCACAAGTGCTCGTACTGCACAAAATCCTTCACTCGGAAGGAACACCTGACGAATCATGTGCGACAACACACGGGCGAGTCTCCTCACCGATGTACTTACTGCGCCAAGTCCTTCACGAGGAAGGAACACCTCACCAACCACGTTAGGTATGCTATATGTGCGGTAATGTGGATGTGTACTTTGTGACTAGAGTATCGTATTCATTCAACCAAATTTATATAAGGTGATCGAATGAATTTCGTAAAAACGAATGCAATAGCATTAGTATTTTTTTTATAGAGCGCGAGCGCGCGTACACCGTGATTGTGTGTCTGTACGTATACTCTCGGCGCAAAGTACTTTTGGTGTTTTTTATTATCTGTATCATATGCCAATTTCGGTGTTTCGTTTTAACTAAATATTATTTCGTAGTTAATTAACATACAATGCTGTGCTACAATCTACTGCCAATGTTGCCACAGTAAGCAGTACTATAGACCGTCTGTTGTAGATTGATTACCCCCCACCTGCCTTAGACGCATGTCTCTATAACTTAGTCGCATGAAAATAGTATAAATCTTCTTTCTTATAATAATGAAAAAGGTAAGGTCTTTGAGATTTATATTTTTATAAATCAAACGACTACCAACGAACCTTACAATTCAATATCTCGAAACTAGAGTATCCTCAGACGGCATTTGTGTGAGGTTTCCCTTACATTATGTAGCACAGCATTGTGCATTCCGATTTGGGTTGTACAGGAGTATGTTGTTCTATCCGTTCCCTTCCTCTTGCGGTAGCGACAGCGGTAGTACTAATTGGCATGTTGTTACTAATTATGGAATCGGAATGTACTCTGTTGCGCAGACAGCACACGGGAGAAACGCCACACAAGTGTACGTTCTGCCCGCGGGCCTTCGCGCGCAAAGAGCACCTCAACAACCACATCCGACAGCACACTGGCGTCACGCCGCACGCCTGCTCCTACTGCAGCAAGAGTTTCACCAGGAAGGAACATCTCGTTAACCATATTCGGTATGTATACAGATACTACGTTTTTTCGTAAAGCTGGGGTGCCGACAACGCGGATTCAAGACCAGTTTTCAACCCACGACACGTTTATGGCGACGTTGTTTAGAAAAATTATGAACAGTTCCATCATTTAATAAAAACACACTGCAACGCACGCTGTGTCTAGAGCTCAGAACGCTTGAACGAAGTCTGTCTGCAATAGCCCTTCTGGATTGCGTTTTATACCTTTCTTTCACGGCTGGCAATAAAATATGTTATGCCGTGCTGTTACGATTACCGCAAGAGACAATAACTTAGTCAACATTAAAAGTTAATTTTAACTTATGATAAAATAAAAATAATTATAATAAAAATTAATAAGCAAATATTACAATTCTTACAATCAGAATTTAAAAAAAAAACTGCTTCCGGGGATTAATTCCACACGTTGTTTACAGGCAACACACGGGCGAGACTCCGTTCAAGTGTACGTACTGTTCAAAGTCGTTCTCTCGTAAGGAGCACCTCACGAACCACGTGAACCTTCACACAGGAGAAACGCCCCACAAATGTCCATTCTGCACAAAAACATTTTCCAGAAAGGAACACTTGACCAACCATGTCAGGTATGTATTTACAATTTAAATTTATCTTCAAGATGTTTACTGTTTTATGGATTTACTTGGCAGATTGTATATCACTCCAGTGTTATATTACTGCAGTGACTAAACTGCCAAGTTGTCGACAGCACTCCACTTTTTGTAGAATCCCTTAGTTGCTTTATTCGTTACGCACAGCATTGAACATGTTAGTTAATGATTGTTGTAAATGTAGAAAACTTAGAAATAATACAATAATGTATGAACTTTGTAATATCAATTGTTTATTTTTCTGCTAATCATTAGGATTCACACGGGCGAGTCTCCGCACCGCTGCGACTTCTGCCAGAAGACGTTTACTCGTAAGGAGCACTTGACAAATCATCTGAAGCAGCATACCGGCGATACCGCACACGTCTGCAAGGTGTGCTCCAAGCACTTCACTAGGAAAGAACATCTTGTCACACACATGAGGTAAGTAACCAATCTTCATTACCACTCTTTCCAACCTCTATTATTTCAGGATTTTTTTATTATAAGTATCAAGAATGTGTTTCTTACCGCTATTTTTATTACCTTGCCAGGTCACACAGTTGTGGCGAGCGTCCATTCAGTTGCGGCGAGTGCGGAAAATCCTTCCCGTTGAAAGGCAACCTACTGTTCCATGAACGATCACATGCCAAGAACAATGCTAATGCTGCCAATAAGCCGTACCGATGTGAAGTCTGCTCAAAGGAATTCCTTTGTAAAGGTATGTTGATCACTTGTAATTTTACAATATTCATGTTACAACAAACTTCTTGATGATCTCAGGTTAAAATGAACTTTAATTTCAGGCCATTTGGTGTCTCATCGGCGTACACACGCGGAATGGGCAGAAGGTGCCGCGACTGGCGAAGCACCCGCTGAAACAGAAGACTGTACTGATAATAAGTGTATCAAAGTTGAGCCAGAACGAACTGAAAGAAAACATGAAGTCAGGTCTGTATAACATTTTGTATAGAGCAGACACTATCTCTTGTGGACTTGCCAAACAGTTACGGAAAATACTTAACACACACACAACACATTAACCATTTGTAAAATAATTTATTTCACAGGACGACAGTCGAAACAAGACCAGCTGAGACTAATGTCGCACAAAATCAACCAAACACAGCTACTGTGATGATAACCAATAATCAAGTAAGTTTTGCACCTGAATAACAACATAAATTTGCAGCATTTACATAAAATTTAAACAAGTTAGAAGTTAATCAAGTAGATACACACATACAGGTACATCTTTTGTGTAACTAAATGCTGGATATGTAGTAGAAAATAGAGAGATAACACTAAAAATATGACATTATGTAATTTGCAGCAAGTACGCGCGGCGACCGTGGGCGCGGTGGGCGCAGTGGGCGCGGCGGGCGCGGGCGCGGCGGGCGCGGGCGCGGCGCCCACGTTCGCGCACGGCGTGGGCGCGCCGCACCACGCGGGCGCGCCGCACCACGCCGGCGCCAACATCGCGCACCACCCCGTCACCGTCAACTACTAGCATACGGCCCTCTCCCTGCCCACGCTCGAGGAAGCCACGCAGCAATGTCTCTGACACAGTTAACCCCCTCCAGACCTCGTTAGCCAGAGATATAAAGGACAGTGAGAGCCCAAAGACTAAATGAACTGACAGTGATTACTGGACTTAAAGTTGTTGACGACTTTATGAACCATTATGTGGAATCCAAAGTAAATTGGTTTGATTTTTCCGTAACTTTGTAGGTATTCTGGTGCATAATCATTATCCATTTTACAATTCATAGTGATAGAAGAGTCTTTCAGATGCAAGAGTTTAGACTTGATTATATTTATTTTCCATCGCAAATATCAATATAGAAATTATTTATATATTTTTTGTAAATAAAACTAGAGCCATGTAAAAATAATTTTTAGTTTATTCATACTTCACATTACTAATTAAATAATGTATACAGCCATGTTTAAATAGAGTTTGAAGTATTTTTGAATACTACACTTGTTATTTCAATCAACATAGTTCAACATTATTAGCATAAACTTATTTTTATTTTTTATTAAATTTCCGTGGTTAGTCATAGGCAGTTATACTTTTCAGTCAGTAATTTTATATCACAACTGATACACATCTTAATTAATTTTAGTTGGTTAGATTTAAGTGGTTACCAGAATCAAGTTTTTTTTTTTTTTTCAATAAAAACTGCAAATAACCAATTTTTGCTTTGTGTAAATTATGCATTATAATAATGTCTTTCTCGTCGTGAATTTAAAAATTACTATTAACTTACAAGTTATAAAAAAAATAGTGACATTCCTTTTTGATTCATTATACCACAATGTGTACAAATCATGTGCGGTTAAGAAAATACTTTAAAAAAGAACTTGATATTTGCTTTTCTAATTTTATTGTGGCACCCGTTTTTCGAGCGGTTGATTTGAAATCTCATTTTATGAATCAATATTATAAATCAATTTATAAACCATTACAAAATGTGTTACTCTAATTACGAAACCGGGACCAGAGATCAAGGCGAGAGTATAAATTAAAATAAATGCTAACCCTCTTGCAGCTTCCCAAGAATTTATATACACTACCTTTTTGGTTATCATGAACCAATAAAAACTTATTTTACGGGCAATCTTGTTCAATGAATGCTGAATATTAAAATATTGTGTCCAGCTTAGATAATTAATATTCTTTGCCATGTATTTACAGTACAAGTGTGATAAATATGTTATAATTAAAACTTTTTTTAATAAGAATGTGTATAGAAGTAATATGGTGATTGTATCGCTTAGCTTAGTGAAACTACGAGCACGTGAAGTGGTGTTATAATCACTTCCGTGTGTATTGTAAACACGCCGCTTGTAATAAAATATTATATATAGCCTGTATTTACGTGTACATAGATAGTTCTAATTATATAGGTAGTTGTATTCTGTAGCAAAGTTAAGACTACTAAAATATCATTTATGTTAATATTTGGCTGGATTGATAACTGTTATCTTATGGAAAGCTGGGAATATACGATTCAGAATCGTGGTTAGAAAGATTTTCTTTTTAAGGTGCGATCACTCATTGAGATAATTTATATTACAGCCAAAGGGTAACTTATCTTCAATGGTGCCACGCTAATTTATATTTTATAGGAAATCTAATTCCTTAGACACAATAGTATATACTAAAATCTAAATTATGTTCAGTAATTTGATATGAATGAGATTAAAAAATGAAACTAACTTTTGTTTTTTCATTAAGTACCTTTCCCACTCTGTTCACGCGGCGATCTTTTAAGGGTTCGGTAGTATAACAAGCAAGTGCTCGCCGCCGGCCGCTGCCATTCCGGTGAGACTCGGCCCTTACACTAGACTCCAGCCAGTTGTAGCCGTCTAGTAGGTAGTGGTCTGCGGCTAATTGGCCGTTGCGACCAAGTGCGCGATTCTATTCTATTATTCTATAGTTTACCTGGTCGCTGCAACCACTCGTCGTGGTCGTGGCCGTCTAGTGCGCGAGATCCTTTATTTTGCCAAGTCCGTTCATCCTTCCCCAGTTTAAGGTTGCCTTCCATCAGAGACGTGCTATGCTCGGAGGAATCGAAGGCTAAGCTACGAAACTGACTGTATCCATTAATGCTAAACTGCGTAGCGGAGCGAGTAAGATGTGCTATGAAGGTGCGCGCTCGAGGTATGCGATGCATCGCCAGGGAAGGCACAGGGCTTGTTCATTTTATTTGGAAAATAATTTGGGGCCAGGGGGCCTCCACTCCTTTGTTGATCCGAGGCCTCCAGACCACTATATCCGGCCCTGGGAGTTGCGTTGCGACACCGCAGCGACCGTGCTCTTAATAATAATAATATAATATTATCAAAATCAAATTTACCATCATGGACAGTACGATTGCATTGAAAATGAGAACGATCTGCAAAGATTTAATGCCATGACATTCCTGCATATTGTTAGGGATTCCACTCCACCTCTAGAGCCCTGCCCACCAGTTGCTTCGACCCTATTATTTAGGTAATGTATGTTAAGAGACTTACCTCAAATTGCTTAGCATGATCCTCCGTTACATCGAAAATACTGCAGTATTTTAATTTGGAAATAAATATACCTATATAGGTACGTAAGTTGGATTCTATAAAAATGTCTCGACAGAAAATAGAAGTTACCTCCAAACGGAACAATAAACCGCTAGTATTAAAAAAATACTTGTAAGTTCAAATTAGACAATGCAACTTTGCATAATAACTGAACTATATAGCAGATTCAGCGTACTGTTTTATTTATATTTTTATTACTTACCGTTGTTTTCACCGTAAAAGGAAATTACCTAAACTATCGGCGCCTTGGAGGGTTCCCCCCGCCGTTCAGTCTCGCTCTCACTCAGTTCATAAGCAGTAGTGTGCGAGCGAGACAGAGTGAATTTGAGCCGAGGTAAAAAAAAAACAATAGACGAAGATATATTTAGTAACTATTCCTAAAGAGATAAAAATCCCTATAAGAAATCGACACGTGTTTCATCTCTCAACGACGGATCCACAGGATGACGATTGACTTGTCGCGAACCCGAACACGACGTGTTGCCACGCCGAGTGCTGGACGCTGAGTACTCGGCGTGGCAACACGTCGTGTCTACGTCTACTGTATTTTATAATGGACTTCCGCCAAGTCACGCCTGAATCAATTAACTATCTTGAGCCGAGGTATTAAGGGCTCGTGTTATATTTATCAAAATACAAAATATAACAAAATGATAATGCCAGTATAGGCAAACTCAGATTATGCTGGTCAGCTGCTACTTTGTGAAGGAACAAAACAGGTATCATTAAAAAAAAGATGTAGGTTTGGAAAGGAGAAATAAAATAATTAGATCTTCAATAAAAAATAAGCATTAGGATACATGTCCAAGTATTTGTAATATGCACTTTTTGTTAAAGTTTCCTTACATTATTTAGTATATTTGTATTTACAATAACAATAGATTTTTCATTTACTATGAAAAACCTATTAAAACTGGAGTGATTCAAAAATATATTATACTTTAAAGCTTATATACATTCTGCAAAAGTTAACTTAAGCCATTGCAGCAACTTTTGTTGGAGCTTTTTTGGCTCTTTGAGGCTTTTCTGGTTCTCTTTCTTCTGTGACCTCTGGCAGCAAGTCTGCTGGCACATCTGGCAGCTGGTTACCCACATCTAGGATAGCCTCCAGTTCAGCTTCGACAGCATCCTCATCCTCTTCAGTTAGTTGTCCAGAAATCAAGTCATCTATTTCTCTCTGTTTGTCTATACCTTCTCTAGTTTCATCCAAAATCTTTTCTATTTCATCAATGTTTAAGATATCATTCACCTTTTTCAGAGCTTCATTTCCAGTCCTCAAACCATCAAGCACCTGGAATTAAATATAATAACTTGAAGCAAATCAGAATAATAAAAAGTATTTTATTAGGGTTACATCTGAATGAAAAAACTAAACCCTGTGTGTCTGTCTGTCTGTTCATCTGTCACAGCCAATTTGCTCACACATATGAATTTCTGTGATCACATGTGAATTTTGAATATAGAGGTTACTCAACCCAGATGCACATTACTTTTGGGGGCAATTGAAAAAAAAAAAACCAAATGCAAACAGGTACCATGTGATATTTCAAACGAAAGGGCTTGTTGCGAGCATCTCAAAATAATATCAAATATTTTTTTTTAAAGATATTTAAGACAATAGATAAAAATTGTCCATCCCTTATCTCTGAAACAACTGAGCCTAAAATTTTGAAAAAAGTACTGAGAATGTTTCTTTACTTATATTTTACAGGAATACCTATAAGAAGTCTGGACCTCAAATAAGTACCTAAGTCTCTCAATATTGTGCATACAAACTTTCATTTCCAGTTTGAATGTATAGGAGAACATCTTTTTCAACTACAATGTTAAGCTTGTTCTTGGGATAGAAAACATGGTAGATAACATATTTATCGTACGGAACCCTCACTATGCGAGTTGAACTCGCACTTGTCTGATTTTCTTAATGGCTATAGTCAGTTTTAACATCCAAGATCCACCAAGTAACTGTCTTGCTGCCTGTCTAGGTAGCAAAACAGTTACTTGGTGCTTTAGTTCTAAAAAAAATCTTATCTTTCCATGCTGCCACACTTAACTGCTTAATAAAAAATGCTACAGTTAATCTTAAATTTCGTACCTGGACTTCGACTTGTGCAAACTCCAGATCATGAGTAAGCTGCTCTAATTTTTCCAATTGGTTATCTGTATTTTGTAGAAGTTTCTCTTGATATTTCTTCTTTTTCAAAAGTAGTTTCGCTCTATCACGCTTCCCTTCGTCTAAAAGTTTCTTAGCTAATTGTCTGTCTCTCTCGAGATTAAGTTCTATTT
This sequence comes from Eupsilia transversa, assembly GCA_914767815.1. Taxonomy (NCBI): domain Eukaryota; kingdom Metazoa; phylum Arthropoda; class Insecta; order Lepidoptera; family Noctuidae; genus Eupsilia; species Eupsilia transversa. Next base: position 11,213,124 of record OU611880.1, read on the forward strand.
TCTTTTGATATTGCTTTAACTTATCTCTCTGTTGTTTCAACTGAAGAACAGCCTTATCTTGTTCAGTCACTCTGCTTACAGGTTTTTTATGTTTACCGAATAACGAACCCATTTTTAAGATGCTTTATTAGGCATGTGTTAAAGTTATTGTTTAGTTCTAACTATCTACACAAAGATAACTTACAACTATTATTTTGTTGATTTCACAAAACCTGCTTACAAATCTCAACCGATAGATAATATTACGCCTGACAAATTAAACTGACATTGACAAGTGACATTCACATGATCACATCTGATACATACAAGTACCTACGCACCCGCGATATTGCGCCAGTGTGTATGAGCCTTAACCGAAGTCCTACAAGGTTCTCATTATTTTTGGAATGGGAGAAAACCACTGACAAGTATGAGAAAACCAAGAAAAACTGTGACCAATAAATATTATCATGACCAGTAGAGTAGCGGCTCATTCATCAGACTAGAATTTGAAATGCACAGAAATGAAGAAAGAGTGTAACATAATTTCCTAAAAAAATCATTACCCTTCTTCTACCTAGATGAATGTTTACTTACAAAAAACTATCCCATTGATCAAAATTGTAGGAGAAAATGTTATGAAAAATCAAATGAATATTGCGAATTATCGTATCTTGATTATAAAATAATTAGTCAGGTCAGTGCAATTTTTGTGCTTCTCGTTTAGTATTACGGTACTGGCCAAATCTGAGAGTACAATTTAAATGCTTTTCTGTCTACTCCTTTAGTCAGGGAAAATAGGACTGAGTGATAAGCAGGACCAGTTGTAGGTACTGTAGGTAGTAGAGTAAAAATTCAAACATTGGGTAGTTTCCTTTACGTATACTTACCTTTCTTTAGATATCTAGATAAGTAACTCTACTTTCTTTTCGCTTTTTTTTTAAACCATACAACCATAGGATAACCAAAAACCTCCATAGTAAAGCAAAGAATAAAATATTTATACTCATTTACTCAGTAATCTGTGTAATCTGTGTTGTTACTCTATGGCTTAGGTCATAGCAGGTCATAGACAATACGGCTTAGGTTGAAGGGCAAAATTGTTTTGTCTTACGCTATCTATTTGAGATTGAGTAATTTTAATATTATTGAGTAATAAAATTGCAATTAGGGTGTATTATGTATAATCAATAGGACACGTTGGTAGATTTCAATTTAGTTTATTAGACATTTAGGTTGCCACAATGGCGGTGCTGGCGGCGGCTCAGCTGCTCGATGAGTTGATGGGCAGACATCGCAATACAAATCCAAATGAAAAAATCAAGAAGCCGAACTGGGAGGATCCAGAGGTAATTATTTTTCAGTAGCTAACGCTGTCGATGTTATTTCTTTATTAACTTTCACAAAGGTTTTATTAGTTTACCAAACTACATCGACCGATAGCATTTTGACTGTCGATGTCGGTCCAAAAAATTATGAGAACACGCACGATATTAGGAGACTTGATCAATTCCTTAAATTCTTTAATAGTATTAGGTTAATAAGGTTTTAGCAGTGCCAAAATAGTATTTCCATGAAACATATTTTGATCCGATTAGTTTTCGGTAAGAACATCACGCTTGTATTTTTGGAAGGGTTAGGTAGAGTTGTAATACACCCACATTTTGCTAGTTATGTTTATGTTATTGGCCTACTGGCACTAGTACAGACTCCATGCTGCTGCTAAGATATTCCTGATACTTAAAAAAAAACCACTAAGGGCCGAAACCGCGCGGAGCACTTTTGTATAGAACCGCGCGGGCGTCCGCTTAACGCAGTTTCGGCCCTAATACCAACATAGGAATCAGACCCAGAACCTCATGCTTGATAGTAACAATTTTTGATCACTAGACTGATGATGCAGTCATAAACATAACCCACTTGTTTGCAAATAAGTAATTAGTACTAAGTATGTAATAAGGCTTAAACATGCAATCATCATACATTGCTTCTTTTCATTCATTGTTGTATTTTTATAAAAATTACAATCAAAATCACAAAATGTTCCATACCTTATGAAGTAATAATACCTGTGCACTTGTGTTGTGCATACTCAAAACCAACTAGAAACCATTTTCTTGTAAAAATCATTGCAGATGCTTGCTCCTCTGAATAACTATCATTGAACATTGAAGGCCCCATGGCTTATTACCTACCTCAAATATAGTAATTGTTATGCCAATGGAAAACAATTATGTAATAGGTTCAAATGCTATGAATGCTAAACAAATATTTCTTTACATCCCCAAAGTCAAAATAATAATATTATATGCATTTTATTTTGTTACAGTACTGTAAATATTACATGGTGAAGTTCTGTCCGCACGATTTGTTCGTGAACACTAGAGCTGATTTGGGTGCCTGCCCAAAGGTGCATGATGATGAAGTTAAAGAGCTCTTTGAGAAAGCAGAGTCTTCATACAAGAAGGCACAATATGTGGAAGAATTCTTACGGTTCTGTCGTCACATGATCAATGATGTTGAACGTGAGTACAAACAGAGTTATGGTATCTTCCGTAAAACATGTGATGGCATCTTGTCTTAACATTCATAAGATATGCTGCAAATGGTATTTCTCATTTTTCAGGAAAAATCCAAAAAGGTAAACAAAGATTGGAGTTGATGAACTCGAAGCCTGATGGACCACCCATGACTCAAGCTCAGACTGAGAAGAACCAGGAGCAGGTAAATGATTATTTCTTAAAAAATGAAAATTTCCAAATTATAACATTTTTGTCACCTATTGATTTTGTCATTGTTTTTTCACCAGGTACAATTGTTATCAGAAAAGATAACAGCTTTAGTCCAAGAAGCGGAGGAAGCTGGGACTCGTGGAGATGTGGAGCAAGCGCAAGGTCTTATGAAGCTCTGTGATAGGCTGAAGGAAGAGAAAGAACAACTTCTGAAACAACAAGAGAACAGGTAATCCATCACATATATACATAGATATTGCTCTTATGCAAAATGTGTTATAAGGAACACCTTTGCTACAAGAATAAACACATTGGTCATATCTATTGCATAGCAACGCAAGAAGTTATAAACTTGTCTACTGTCTAAGGGGGCAGCCTGATTATCACGTATCTGTTTTTATTGAACACTAATTTCTCGACAGGCAATATGATGATTTGAAAAAAAAAGGCTAATTATTTTCCAGGTGACTAACATCTTAAAGGGCGACTAACTATTTGCTAATAAAAAAATAACTTGGCAGCGATTAAATATTTTAGCAATAATTATATATAAGATGAGCTTGGAAATGCAAGGAATTATAAAAAGTAAATAATGGCGGCTACTTTAAGATAGCGAACATACTAAACAGGGCCAATACTACTAATATTATTTATATCATATCATTGCGACTAATATTAAATGTTGACCGCCCCAGTCGGATTAATAGGTTCAGCCATTTGTCGTAAGAATTATGTCGAAGGGATCGGTACAAAATGCAATATTACTGTAGTAGGAGAATTTAGGAAGCAAGAGCGAGCGAAGCGAGGTCGGGACTTGGGGCACCCCGACTCGGACAGGTTAGGTTATTTTTTTAAACCACCCAGAAGTGCGTGAGCCCTGCGACTTTATTGAGAGCCGAGACCTTATTAAGAGCCGCATGCAAGCTTTGACTCAGCCGAATTTCGGACGATGTCAGTTTTTATTAAAACAGCATTAATCATTTTTTAAATCCCAAATTCAGATTAATTTGTCGCCGAATACGGCGATGAGCGTCAGTGTGCAAACTTTATCCTTAAAGTAATCCTCATCGCCGTATTTTTTTAATCCTTAATAATGGTTTGTTTGAGGAACTTACTGTTACAATATTGAAATTATTTTTAGCCACTGGTCCATGACTGCTGAGCTGGCGGCCGCCCAAGAGAAGCAGATGGAAGTGTGTCCTGTTTGTGGTGCGTTTTTGATCGTTGGTGACGCACAACAGCGCATCGACGACCATCTGTCTGGAAAACAACATGTCGGGTGAGATAAAATAATCATATTTTATAATTATTCATTACAGAGAGTAGCTAAGGTACTGGTTGAAATATCATCATCTCTAAAAATTCATCAGTTTTCTTCTAAATATTTATTAATTACTTCTACATTACAGCTACTTCAAACTGCGGCAAGCCTACGAAGAGATGAACGAGGCTCGCGAAAAGGAGCAGCAAGAGAAAGAGAGGAAACGTCGAGAAGAGAGAGAAAAAGAACGCAGCGCTCGCAGCGGCGGCCTTGGCTCTGATCGTCGCGATAGGGAGCGAATGGAGCGCGACCGCGAGCGAGACAGGGATAGAAGCGAGCGAGGCGACCGAGGCGAGAGGGGTGAACGCGGCGAACGTCCCGAGCGCGCTGACCGCGAGCGAGAGCGAGAAAACAGCGTTAAGAAGGAAAGGGAGAAGGACAAGGAACCAAAGGAAAAGGAGAGGGAAAGGGACAGGGATAGGGAGCGTGAGAAAGAGAGGGAACCACGGGATCGTCACCAGTAAGTAGTTGTAGCACATAAGAGTAATTTATTTATTTAAAAACAAGCTATGTGCCCAATTCAATTTCCGGCAGTTTATTCTGTGCATTGTCTGTCTGTGATTATCGGTTAAAGCAAGATTACATAACAATGTCATATTTGTGGCTCCCTATGCAAGTGTTAAATCCTTGGAGAAATTTCGTAATGTAAAATAACAACCATTATTTCAGCGCCAGCCGCGAGAAGACTGGGCGCCACGAGGACCGAGATCGGGAGCGAGAGCGGGACCGCGACAAGGATCGGGAACGGGACCGCAAACACCGCAAGGAGAGAAGTTAGTCTAACTGTCATTCACAGCTGTTGTAGCCCTAACACCTTTGTGTCTGATGAAACATACAGGGTGTAAAAATACCCATAACGAAGACGTTTCTACGCATTCTGTACAACAGACTAAGTAACTTTGTGCAAAAATAATTACTGGGAAACGATTTTTATTTTTTGTGTGAAAATTCGCTAATTTTGGTAGTGCGCAATGTAATTCACGCAAAATTTGTGTATATGCATGTAACAGTGCAAGGATCATGGGCGTATTTAAATTTAGTTACGGGAAGAACAAGTGAGTCAGCTTCGGTAAGCATCTTTTTACACTCAATAATTTTTTTAATTACTATTGCAGGATCGCCCCACGAGCGGCCGCGGCGACGCTCACGCGACCGCCACTAGCTAATGACTGAGGTATCACAAATGCGCCTGAAACTGGTAAGTATACAACACTACGCTTTAATCCCTACCAATGCGAAGCGTCCAGGTACCGCATCTATGACACATACTACCCCATACCCATTCACCACAATTTGTTTGACAACAGTTAACCAACATTTTTTATCAACCTTTACCCACACTGACACTACTCAATCCTCTCCCTAAAGATGAGACAATTACAAGTAATAAAGTGAACACTGTTGTTTTACAGCTTATGTGTAGCATACCAAAATATTACTTCGGTATATGGCAAACATATGGGGAGTAATGACACCCATTGCACTCTCGATTCGATAGTTGTCGTCACACCGACGGACTTGGCAGGTATTTGATTGGTATTTTGCATAGTTTCCGAGAGCCATCAATGGGAGAAGACTTATTTGTTGATCGCCGTACATTTCTCTCTCACATCTAATGTGTTGGTTGGGTGTTAGAGTACGAAGGCGATCTTCTAATAAGGTCCATTCAGACGAGCTGTTCGCCTCGACGTCGTTTTGAGGTATTTCATCATGTTATGTTTCGACGTCGTCATTTGTCGCCAGTCGACTCGTGCCGATCGCATTTGCCAGGTATTTGTTAGGCTATTGCGTTCTTCTGATAAAAGCTTTTGAAGGGGAGGTGTTATGTCATTAGTTTTGAAATGTTTTAATTGATATCGTGTCTGTGATAATATTAATAGGTGATTAGAATCAATTTAAAAGTAAAGATTTAAACTACTGAATGCCGTTGCATAGCAATCACATAAATATATTGCCATGTTACGAAGACGTACAGAGCTTACACATAGGTGCTCTTTGTATCACATAATGGATGCTGTTATCACATCATCTACTGTGTATTTCCAGGTACCCGAATAATGTAACGCGTGGCATCAAGTTTTTAGCTATTTGTTGAAAGTATAAGGTCTGATTTATGCCATTTTTTATAATAAAACATTGAATAAAATATGAAACTTTATGTCACACTACGAATTAACCTAAACCCCAACATTCAAAGAGAAATGAAATGTCAATGTGATCATTATTAATTTTCTTTTGAAAATAATTTGGTATATTTATTTCGTCTGTTTTTTTTTGTAAATAAAAAAAAGAATTTGCTCATTGACAAGTCAGTTCTATATTGTCCCGCTGCTAAGTACCTGTTACTAGCTTGCTCCATGGACTTTTCAGTTGGAAAGCCATAGACGAAGACCTGCGGATCGCGCTGCTACCACCACTATCAAAGAGGTACTTTTGAAATTAAGCACCCGTACAGAAGACGCGAGGCGCGACGTTGTTCCAGAAAATCCTACAGTCGACCATCGGTTTCGAGGTGACATAGAATAGTCACACGTATTATTAAGAATTTCATTGTTAGCACCAAAACTATTGGTTAATAAAATGCATGTAGCCCAAGGTCCCGCGTTACAAATGGACTTGTTATATTTTACGATTAGATATTAAATATTTGTAACAGTGTAGTCACCACTGATATTCGATCTTTAGGAAGGTCACAGTTTTTTTTCTGTAAACCAGTTTCCTCTGAGGAGTCATTCAGGTATTTATCAAACAATTTTTTATCTTCTTCATAATAATGTTAACATGATTTTTATTGTGTATGTTTGGGATTGAGCTAGCGTATGTCTTCAAGGAATAAACCATTAATTTTATCTTTGAGTTTTATTTAATCAATTTAATACATCAATCTGAAACATCTTTTAAGAATATAAAACAAGACAAATGTCGGCAAAAAGATTGCTGTCCGGCGCACGGTGGGCTGAAAATTGGTTTTCATAGACTTTGGGATTTCAATTTGCAAGTGCCGGATTTTTTGCCGTATATCGCATCCATTAGTTCTTTAACTATGTACAAAAATGACACCCGAGTTCATTCTGCACAAAAGCGGAGGAATTATAATTTTTTAGGAAAAATTTGTATGAAGCTACCTAGTATGAAAAACCTAATCGTCTATTAAACGGCAAGGAAAACCGTAATATCCTTACAGGTGGTTATAGTGTTTAAGTTGAGGAACACAGACTTTCAATAACACGTAGCATAAAATAGCTTCACCCCGAAGGAGTAGGCAGAGGTTTATAGTACACCCACACTTAGCAACTATGTTTGAGCTAGATATTTATGAACAGAAAATGAGTTTTTAAACTTGTGATGTTTAAACTTAATATGACTGTTATCACTGGTTTCTTAAGAGGGTGTATTCGGAAAATTGGCAACGTCGCAAATAGATGTCAAATAAATCGCTGTTTTGATTAATTTGGCAATATTCCTGTATGAAAATATGAAATATGGTCAATTATTTAACTAGAATATTGACTGAAATGCAATAATATCTTAACACCGAATATTTAGTTTTAGATGTAACAAAGTCATTTGTTTTCTAATCAACATTTGCCGTCTGTATTCTTGAGAAAATACTTAGGATTTTATGGCAAATAAATATAGAAAACCACGCACGGTCGTAGGGGAACGGGGGGAAGCTAGAGGGGCCAGGGGGTCCGACGCTCTACTTTCCGAGGTTTTCGACAACATCGAATAGAATAGAATAGGTATTTATTTGCTTTACAGTGGCCAGCACATCAAGCTACCCAAAACTGTCAAACTTTCCCAATCAAACTTGAACCTAATGCTTAAGCGATAAAGTTTAAAATCTACTAAAGAAATTTGACAGATTTTAGTAGCTTGATGTGCTGGCCACTGTACCTACATAAAAATAAGTTGTTAAATTATATAATAGGATCCATGTACATTCTGCCTTAATAAAGCATGCAAATTTAATACAAAGTAGAGAATAATAAAGATATTACAAATAAGTAATTCAATTGATTTCATAAAAATCCTATTATTCCCTAGATGGGAGATTTTCCCTTGACCGTATCAAGGGAAAATCACATGTAGGGGGATTTACGACGATCGACGGCTATCAACATGGTCTTTCAGCAAAACCATAAACACCATCCCTCAGCGGGATCTTCCGATCTCGACCATCCACTCAACGAGACAGGCAATAGTAAATACACATTCGTAAGTAATATCCGTACTTTACTAGGATTAATTACAGTGCTCTTCGTCGTTTCAATGCAAATGAAATACAGGTTAAAAATATTATCATCGTTTTGGGCTTCAACGCAGACTGGTGATAACATGAGAAGTAAGTATTTTACAGCGAGGCCAGTTCAGAGTCATCAACTGGCTAACCTTTTCACAGCTATGTAGGAGGTCGGCTTCCAGTATAACCAGATGCAGCTGAATATAAGTATCTTACATGGAGCGACTGCCTGTCTGACGTCCACAACCCAGTTACTGGGTTACCTACACATACTGGTTGTCAGACTTTCGGGCTAAGGGGTCTCACTCGATACATATGTAATGGATGGTCACACAGTCACAAACCGCCCTCGGCAAGCGTAGCTAACCTTCGACTTCGTGCGGCTGCAAGAATATGGGGAGGCCTTCGTTTAGCAGTGGTAATCAATTTGGCAGCCTAGCCTACCTACTTATAGAAAATACGCAGTTGACTGCGTTGTGAAAAAAAGACACTCATCGCAAATTGTTTTGAATCAGTAGCTTCTCCGACCCAGAACAACGGTACTCACGATATGGAATGCTTTTTTGCAGTTTCTTATTCTTTTGCATTATCATCTCTACAACTTATAATTACCACTGTGTTCCATGGCCATCGAGTTATTGGCTGATTTTATTTCGCACTTGAAATAGGCATGTTTATTTTTACAGTAGCAATACATGATAAGATAAGTCATGTCAAATGTCAAGTTAACGTTACTGTCAAGTGTCAGTTATATCAAAACAGGCAGGGAAGAGTAAACAAATTCGTGAAAATAATGTAAATAATAGTTTTCAGATAAAAGTATTCAATATTTCATCATGGCTGATGCCGAAGAAGTTGTCGACCCTGCATTAAAAGAACAGGAAGCCAGATCGACACTTCGGGAATTATTTCTCAAAGCAGTTGGGGAACTAAGTGGTAACTTGTTTTTGTTGCAAATAACAAACCCTATCTGGTTACCTGTTTTGATTATTTAAGGAAACCTTAAGCAGTGGGGCATTACGGGCATAACTCAGTGCCAGCCTGAGTTGTTTGTTATTGATATTTTGAATGAACTACCTACATAATAAATACAAACACATTCTAATATGTGAATTTCCTACTAATAGCACTAACATTGTTCCAGGTAAGCCCTGCACTATACTGACGTATGAAAAGACAACTTTGAATGCAACATTTCAAGCATGGCATCCAAATGGCTCCGAGATTATATTCAGAGATCTTGAGACACCTGCTCGGTTCCAGATTTCCACGGCACTACTTAGGACTCCTGATGTACTAGCTATTGAGTTTGACCAACCTGTTGAGTTACCATGATTAAATTATTTAATTAAAATAAGTTAAGTTTTATGAGAGTAATATTTTTATTTTATTCAACCTTCGCTTTGCATTTATTGTAGTTATTTTTTTTTTGCACTGGTAACAATAGATTGGGAGGGGCCTGGTCCGAGGAGTGGAAATGAACATTTTTTATTTTTTTGGTGATTATGGTGTTTTAATTGGGAATTATTGCTGTAATCTATGCTATAAGTACAGAAGGGATGATCATGAAATTTTTTAATTTTGGAAATAGCGTATAGCTTGAAAGTTGCTTCTGCATGTCAGGTTTGAAACATATCAGTTGCACTCGATTATGAACAAATAAAGTATAAATTCGTAAAACACGTAAGTATTCTTTTGTACTCAATTGAGAGGTGTCGGGAACGCATTCTCTCGGCGGCCGAAATATGGAGGAAGTATTGCCACATGGGCATAGAAGTAAAAAAAATAAAACGAGCGATCCTTACAATAGTGGCGTATCAAGATGTAAACATCTGACATCTTGGCTGACAGTACCAACCTCTCGGAAAATAGGTTGGTACCTCGGTACAACTCTAGCACCGCGTGTCGGCGCGCGCTCATTGGACGAATCAAATAGCGCGCGCTTTCCGGCTTCCTGTTACACACTTCCGTCTCTTTTCACGAAATCACTCCCACAGATTGCAGGAAAGCGGGAGGAAAGATGTTACACATCAAAAAACCTATGTTATATGAACGTGTCTATTTAAAGATAGAAAAAATAAAATAAACAGAAAGGATATTTTTTTTATAAAATAGAAGGGTACTTGCAGTTTACTAGTTCAGAAGATATTAGGAAACTAAAATACATCAAGAAAATATAAAATTATAAAAAAAAAAAACGAATTTTAGTAATTAGTTTGTGAAGTGTTTTGTCCCGCCAAATATTGACACTAGAAAGTATTTTTATAAGCGACTCGCAATCAAATCATGTTTTAAATTGGTTTTTGGTCTGGTTTTAAAGTGATTTTACGTGGTGAAGTGGTTTTAAAGTGACTTGGAATAGACTTACCTACTTTTAAGTTAGAAGATTAAAGGTAAGTCAATACCCAATGTTAAGGACTTAAGTAACAGCTGTTCCTACCTATACCTACAAACCCATAAAATAATTACACAAAAAAACAAAACGATTTATCTAGGTAGGTAATTATCGGTAATCCATCCATCAAGTATCTCTGGGGAAGCTACAGGTAATCCTGTGATATATTACGCAAAGTCTAAGCCCACAATCTAATTGTATTTTATCCAATCAATTGAAAGAAAAGAAAGAAAGATTTTTTTCTCACATGGCTAGTGGTCATTAAGAGGGTGCATCCTAAAAGTTGGCAACGTCGTAAATAGCTGTCAAATATTTACCTGTTTCGATTAATTTGGAAATAATACTGTATGGAAATAAGAAATGTGGCTAACCAATTGACTAGAATATTAATAATGAATTGCAATTATAACATTGAATTTGATGTTGTACCCGTTTTAGGTGAAAAAAAGGCATTTGGAAAGTTACCAAATACTTTTTTTACATCTAAAACTAACTATTCCGTGTTACGATATTAATTATTGCATTTCATAATCAATATTCTAGTTCGCTAGTTAGCCACATTTTTTATTTCCATACAGAAATATTATCAAATTAATCAAAACAGCGAAATATTTGACATCTATTTGCGACGTTGCCAACTTTCAGAATAAACCCTCTTAAGCGAGATTTCGAAAATCTAGCAAAAAGTGTTACAGTGTGAATGTACCGAATTGGTGATAAATGTATGCTGTCTTCGGAGATTGATGGCGACCGGGAATAATCATCAGATCCTTTTTGTTTAGACCGATATACTTACCTGCCTTTGACGCCGTTTGGTATATCTACCTACCACCGTGCATGGATGAATTTTTAAGGCTAGCGCGCACTGTGGTGCGGTGGCATTTGATTATTTCCTTTAAGAGGGTGCATCCTAAAAGTTGGCAACGTCGTAAATAGCTGTCAAATATTTACCTGTTTCGATTAATTTGGAAATAATACTGTATGGAAATAAGAAATGTGGCTAACCAATTGACTAGAATATTAATAATGAATTGCAATTATAACATTGAATTTGATGTTGTACCCGTTTAAGGTGAAAAAAAGGCATTTGGAAAGTTACCAAATACTTTTTTTACATCTAAAACTAACTATTCGGTGTTACGATATTAATTATTGCATTTCATAATCAATATTCTAGTTCGCTAGTTAGCCACATTTTTTATTTCCATACAGAAATATTATCAAATTAATCAAAACAGCGAAATATTTGACATCTATTTGCGACGTTGCCAAGTTTCAGAATAAACCCTCTTAAATAGTTATATCTGCCGAAGGTACGACGTACGGTATAATAAATGCAGTCACGGATTCGCGCACTGTGGCGGTGAAAGAAATGCACGTTTTACCCATCGATCATTAATAAATAGGTACCTAGTGATCAATGGTTTTACCCAAACAGTTTTGGGTGGATCCCTGCGTATCCAAAAACAAAAGGATATTATCTACTGCTTGGTCAGTGCCTCAGTGCGTTTTTTTCACTGCAGTGGTACGGTAGGTACTTCATATTATTATAGGTACCTCTTTGCGATACAATTTTTTTTATTTTGTAGTAGGTATATTAATTTACAGCAAAAAACGCATGCGGTTAATCGTAAATAGCAATGTATTTGCATACTTCACAGATTTTGCGTTAAAAAGACTTTCATTATCATCATCATCATCATTGGCTTAATATTAGGTATATTTCATCAATACAAACCACCACATCATCCACACCAGATGTGACTTTAACAGATGCCTCTGGCTTCAATATGGAACCTACAGTCTCTTGTAACTTGACATAGGTAGGACTCTCGAGAGGATTGTAGATCGTTGGTACTGATACCTACCTACATGTACCTTATTTTTGTCGTATACTTTTGCCTATTAAAACCTCCTCCGTGGCCTTCTTTAGGTCATGCAGACGAATGTAGAGGGACATCGGGGTCTTAGCCGGTTGAATTCTTGGACCGCATCTCTGGTAAAGGCTCTCCGAAACAATCAATTGCAATTGTCAATTTGTACGTGATTGATACAGATTGATGCGCAAATTGATTGTCTACCAAATGCAATGACAATATTACTACAATTTCAATTGCTTATTTCTTGTACCGGTACGGGCGCTTTGGTGACTCGCACAGTATAGATCGCTTTTTCATGTGTTGCGTTGCCTTGCTGACGTTATTCCGATCGCTAACGACAACTCTTTAATCTCGGTCGACTAGCGATTCGTTAGGTACCTACATAATGTCTAGGTACATCGTAAGTCAATTTATTTAACTGTATAACTTGCCCAAAATCAGGTAGTTAAATAAATTGACTATCAGTTGGTCTAGTGGTCGCACGTGGGACTGCTGAGCGTGAGGTCTTGTGCTCAGATTCTAGGTCGGGGAAAATGTTATTGGGTCCAACTTTACCTACCTAACAGTTAACACTTCGGGGAATACCTAAAATTGTGATGTTACGTTTTGTTAGTTAGGTACTTAATGAAAAGTCAGAGGACTAGGTACCGTTTCATTAATATGTTTATCCCACTTATTTACGTACTACCGCTATAACTTAAAACAAAGATAAACCAATTTATAAAGCCTTTCTTACTGCTAAAAGGTGAACTTAAGCAGAATTCAATTTACTATGCACAACTCACGGAGTTTGCGAATGATTTACAAAGGCAGCGTCGAAAAGCCGCTGCATACGCTCTACGTAGGTAGGTATAAGATACTGTGTGAAAGCCCGGTACAGACCTGTTGCTGAATCGATTCGCTGAGGTCGCTTTGTGGCGCACACTCAAGCGAAGGCTTTTTATGTGCCCCGGCCTTTATTTTGAAACTCCTGTACTCAATATTGGCGATTAGGGATTATTTTGTGTAAAGAGAAATTTAAATAGGGATGTTTTTTTCCTTACCAATACTTATTCGATGTTTTCACGATGCATAAACGATAGAAAGGGTTTTCGTTAATTATTTTGTAGGGTAGGTTTTCTTTTGATGACCTAATACGATATACACATAAAGGCTCGTGCAGACTGGTGCGATATCGCGGGCACGACAAGGGTCGCACTGCCTGTCGCGCCCGCGATATCGCGCCGTTCTGCACGAGCCGTAAAACTTACAATGATCTTTATTGCCCGACTTGCTCGTTTTTGTTCACTGGATCTGTTTATCTGAGTCGCAGATTTGTTTTCCGTATCCGTATTAAGTTGCTAAATGTGCATGACTGCATAATTTATATCTTGTATAACGTTTAAGCATGCATGGTCCCAAAGTGCGGATAGTGCTGAGTCATTGGTTGGGTTAATTTAGGTTTTTTGACCTTTAGTTGTCTACTTATCCACTCATACGGTGTTAGGCGTAGCGACGTACCTTCCTACTTATTAAAATACCTATAGTTAGACATAATGGTTAGGTAGGCTGACTTACCTACTAGAGGTAGCGAAACTTTTTCCATAAGTATTCTTTCTAAAAAGCACGGTTACTCTACAACATTTCTAGTCGATCGGTGTTAGTCGATGCTCGTAGCAAATTCAACGTAGGTTAGGTGGGTAATTCTATTAAAAGGCTTGAAGCGGGAAAAATCGATAGGTGGTAGGTATAGCTCGGATTATGGTAATGCATGCAGCCCAGTCAAGCTTAGCCGATCACGTTTGCCTTTTCGTTTATGCTTCATAGCGTTTCGTCCAAGTATCTATTCTTGGTTATTTTTTGTACTACCTTTGCCTTTTTGTTTTTTTTCAGTTATGTCCTGAGTTAGGATAGTTGACAAAATTATCTGAAAGGCAGTGTAGGCAATAAACCCTTACCTACTGCTATTTAAATCTTCTTCGTGTTGGCATGACAGAAGTCGTCAGAGGCGAATCTGACAGCGTCGTAGGTGGTAGCGCAGAGGTCACTTTTAAATGAAATATAAGGCGCGTCGCTCACTGGTAAGTCGAGGCGAGGTTGCGGCACGGTCGAGGCGTGGTCTCTATGTAGGACTGAATGCTCGTCCGCCCGTGCCGCGACTCTAGTATATCATCGCACTGCGATTTATAAAGAAAACGCAGAAACGGCGCGCCGCTTGTGCGCCCGCGCCTTGACGCCGCGCCGCCTCGACTCCAGCTCGTGTGAGCGACGCCCCTAACAACTCGACAAGACCTTTTCTGTATGATTTTTTTTTTTTTTTTTTTTTTTATCCCCAACGGGGAAGCTCTTGGCCAGAATCTCACCTGATGGAAAGTGATGATCAGGCCGAAGGTGGAAGCGAGCTTCACCCGGAATCCTCTACCACAGAGGAACTGGCTATCTTATCTCTAACTGCCGGAACACAACAATGCTTTTAACATTGTTGTTATGGCGACAGACTTATATAAGATGGTGGTAGCTAGCCAGGCGGACTTAAAACAAGCCCTACCACCAACCAAACCGAGCAGAAAATTTTGCCCCCACTGGGAATCGAACCCGGGACCTCTTGGTCTGAGACAGGTGGTCTAACCACTAGACCACAGAGGCGGTTAAAATGTAAAATAAAAGTACTTATAGATATACGTTTATGTACGAATAGTTTGATAAAGTAGTTATTTAGTGGAATGTCGAGATTTGAGGCTATGTTGCCTATCATCATCAAGCCTCTCACATGTTTATTTGGGATAGCTGCTGCCCGCGGCTTCGCCCGCGTGAGTGTCGGAAATTACCCCATACATCCCCATGGGTTTTAAGTATAAATATTGAGTTTCGAGTTCATCGGACAGCGCGTTAAAATTCTTCCATACAAACACTGACACCCCCCAACCCCCCTTTAGGGGGTAATTTAGAAAAACAAAAAACTAAAAACTTTATAATTTATTTAGATAACTATTCGTGCGAAGTTTCATGTTTATTACCTCAAGGAATAAGATTTTTTATACAAACTTTCATCCCTTATTTTACCCCCTTAGGGGTTGAATTTCGAAAAATCCTGATACACGTTATTCTTAATTTTTGGGTTTAAGTATACCTACATATTGAGTTTCGAGTTAATCGGACAGCGCGTTAAAATTCATCCATACAAACTTTGACACCCCCCAACCCCCCTTTAGGGGTTGAATTTCAAAAAATTCTTCCTTATTCCTTGCCTACATTATAAAGGGAACCTCTGTGCAAAATTTCAGCTTTCTAGGTCCAAGGGTTTGGGCTGGCGTTGATGAGTCAGTCAGTCAGGACTTGTCTTTTTATTAATAGGTATAGATATAGATAGTAGGATAGGATATTTTTCCGGGATAAAAAGTACCCAGTGTGGTGCCCAGGATATTAAAGAATAATTATACCAAGTTTCATCGTAATCGAACCGGTAGTTTTTGCGTGATGCCTGAACAAACAGACAGACAGACAAAAAAAAAATTAATAAAATTTTTGGGTTCGGTGTCGGTCTAGTAACACCCCCTGCCATTTATTTTTTTGATATTTTCAATGTACAGAATTTTCACTTCTACAGATTTATTATAAGTATATAGATTAGCTTACAAATTGCTCAGCTGTATAGATTCATAGACAGGCACATATTGAGTGACGTGACTACTACATAAGCCAAGTACCTAGGTAGGTATACCTAGATATGTAATATGTATCTCTGTTTATGCAGATTCAGACTGTTTATGCAGTCTAGTGCCTAAAAATGACAGAATTTAGGTACATTTTTTTTTTCTTGAATGTGTACCTAAGTCAGAATAGCCCTCTATTGTGCGCTTTTATAATTTTTAACGTGACAGCTTTATCGTAGACGTCCACGGTACCACGATAAGAAGTAGTATGGAAAACGTGCACGTTAGGTACAGCTACCTATGGCATTGTCGTGGACGGAAATTTACCAGCGTATATATATTTTACATTCTTGTGTTATCATGAAGCACGATAATATTGTCGTCACTTTAGAAATTATAAAAACGCTGGGCTTCAGGTAGGTACCTACTACCTAGGTATCTTTTAATTAATTTGTCAAAACGTATTTTTCTTCTTAAATTATTTCGATCTTTCTTTTACTTGTTGTTTCGTGATTATAATAAAATTAAGACGTAATTAATTTGGGGTGTTCTATCATTTTGGCGAGAATTTTTGAGATTAATTTTTTTAAAGAAAAAAAAATGATGATGGTTGAATGAGTTTTAATTTTGTTAATTAAACTGCGCATCGAGATAAATGCGGAGAAAGGCCGCTTGGATTACCTACTATAGGTACCTATAGTTACCTATACTTACCATAAACAATCATAAATAATTGATTCATGGAAAATTTAAATGCGCCTGTTTCCATGAACCCTTCAGGCTTCATTTGAAAACATAGAACTTGTCAGTTACTAACTTTTGGCACCGTGTCCTACCTCCTTACTACAGATGAAATCAGCGCCAGATCTACCTAGCGTCCGGCCTCAATTTCTCTAAGGTCACCTTATCCACCTTACGTAGGAGGTAAGTAATAGAGCCATATTACTGCCGGACCTTTCAACTGGCATTCAACCAACGAAATAGTCCGACTGCTCGATAAACAAGGCGGAATGGCACGTAGGAACACTAACTAGTCTGAATGCGTTCATTCTGAGACGACAAGAGTAATTACTTACAAAACTTCTTAACTAGATTAACAACTTTACTTTGAGGACCCGTATTCGGGACGTTTCGGGGATGTTTCAGACCAGTTTTTGGGAGATAGGGCTGTGTTTACATGTTAGTAGAACTTATAGCGGGGCGTGTAGCAATCATAGCCGTGTAAGCCCCGCTATTAGCACGCTTCTGGGGTTGGTCGCTCAGCATGCGCTCAGCACAAACCGAGTATTAAGGACTACACTCTATCACGCCGACAATGGCGTCTGTGATGTACCCTACCTAGCTTGGTTGGCATGGCAGCCGATACAGAGTGCGGTGAGTGACAGACACTCTTATGCCACTCTTTTAAAATCGAAGCATCTATTAGGACTTCAATGTCACCCGTTAACCCCACGCTATGCTGCTAGATGCAGCTCGCTTGTCACTTTTAAACACATTCCGCAAAACGCTATGCCCAAACACTTTGATACAACATAGAGTTCTGGGTGTTTTTTCACTCACACCCCGCTATTCACTCCACCCTGTA
Organism: Eupsilia transversa; assembly: GCA_914767815.1. NCBI lineage: Eukaryota > Metazoa > Arthropoda > Insecta > Lepidoptera > Noctuidae > Eupsilia > Eupsilia transversa. Next base: position 11,230,891 of record OU611880.1, read on the forward strand.
ACAGTAGCCTAACTAAGTTAGGACCACGTAACGTGATATGGCTCTAAGCGCTCCGTAGCTGGCCAGCTACAAGTTACACTCGGATGTTATGTAAATTTTGTGATTGTGCCCAAATTACGGTCATTACGGACCGTATAGTTTTCAAGGTTTCCATATTTCATTTGTCTTCCTCTTAACTGATTAAGTTTCGAGTTTGCCCTTAGTTTTTGAGATAGGTACCAACGTCTCATTTCCACCCCTGATAGGCTACCTAAACTATTTTCTTCGTGGATAAAATGGACATTATGGATAAGCATTGTCAGTAGCAGTCGAAACAATTTTATAGACTGCTAGTCGGTACTACCTAGATATTTTGCTAGTACTTTTGTTATTACCCATTCTTTCCTTAATATTTATAGAGACTATTCTTGGGTCCGTTTCCTTAAGCACTTTATGAAATTAAATTCCCAAAAGGAAATGGCCCAACAGAGCTTAACGTGACCACAAAATTATAATACATAATTCCGACGAAATATTAACAATATCAACCTATCCTTTAAAAGCTGGTCATGTTGGGAATACCTACGTAGATATTTGTCGAGAAACTATATATCACCGACTATAGATACCTATGTACATCATCCTGGCAATATAACATTTCACATTGAAGTTCGATCGCAAATGTGGTGTTGAATTTGTGAGAGTGTACGTGCCACAGCCCGCACGTTTCGGGGTTAACGACAAATTCTGAGTTTAATAGAGCTCTATGATCGTGATAGGCCACTCGCAACCATCAAATATGATTCGAAACGATAGTAATTGCTAACATTTTGATGACTATGCGAAGCGAATGTTGCTGTCAGTAGTTTCATCTCTGCTAATATACACTTATGATCTGCGTCGTATAAAGGCAAACTATTTCTGGGGTCGCGTCATATTGTCGCGACGCGCCAGTCTGCACGAGGCTTAATGCTTTAGGCTTCAAGGAGGATAGAACACTGAAAAGATAGTTGTATATACCTACTGAAAAATGCTTTTACTTAAACAATAGAAGACATGCAGCGTTTAGTTACAAACTAACAACAAAGTACGAACGAGAATCTAAGTAACTACCTCCCCAGTAAATAAAAAATATAAATTAGCAGTTAAATGAAGTTAGCATAAAAGCTTCTAAAGCCTTCCAGCATTGACGAGAAAATCCAGGTTATCGCGACACTCATCTTAATGATAGGACAGCCATTGCTCGCAAATTATAATTTTATTCATAGTCTTGCAGCGCACTCGTTAAACGCCATGACGGTGAATAAAGATTCAGAATAAGTAGATAAACAGCCACCCTTGGACCTTTTATTCTTGAGTTCTGGTACGAAGTAATTATGTAAGTAAGCTCATACGTACGTTCTTGGAAACTTAAATAATTCTACTTGGATATTACTGCTAACGTACTTTAGGTCTAAGGGAGCGAGTATACAGAAATGGGCTAGAAATGTGGATGTTAGATTAGAGTAACACGTGGTGTTCCCTTTAAATGAGGAGAGAGCAAAAGGTATCGATTTTTGGTATGGGTCTGGCCTGGTATGGTTCCATTTAGCCTTTTCCCATTGAAGTGAAACTTTATTATTGTTATGTGCTGTCGTATTGTATCAGATTTTACCCTATTTCTAATACAAAAGTATTTTTGAAGACCATTGCGATATTTAATTCGTAGGTAAGTCCCATCCAAGAGTATTTTTCGCCGAGATAAAGATTGGAAAGCAAATAAGGGCTATTGCAGACATTCAAATGTGGGTGCTGATTCGATATCTCCGTCTTGTTTATATAGGACCCTAAGTACCTCATTTGTAGGGGAATTGAGCTTAGAATGAGCCTCTGTAATCGGTTCCGTTCATGAGTGTTGTTAACAGGAACGAGCAACATGGGTACTTACCTAGTATCGTCTTTATTAGTTGGTTATTCCGTAGACCTAAGTACCCCAACACGTAACCACTAGGGGCTAGAACTCTATGACTCGCTCGAGGTAATAAGACGACAAAGTTCCAGTAGAATTGTAGAAATATCCGTCCAAATGTTGTTATGGAGTTGTCTGAAGAAACTGGCGATTGCAGTCTAAAGAGTGTTCCGACTTTAATGAATTAAGAAACAAGTTACTGTGCATTTAGTTAATGCTCGCGATTAAATCCTTAGTGGAAGTTACGTTCTTCTTCTTGTTGGCCGCTCTTAAGACTGATTTGCTCTTCGACTTCTTTTAGAGAACGTGCTGTTTTATTTGGGTTAGAATGAAAAGTTTTCTTAAAGTGGCTGAAAGGCACTTTATGTTCGTTTGGTTACTTCGATCCTTTGAAAAGAGCGGTGGATGTTAAAGGCCATTGTGGTTGGTTAGAGGTTTTTTGAATGAACGAAAATGAATATCTTAGTGGTGTTCATTCAAAACTTAAATTAAACACTTCATTATATTTATGGACGTAGGTATGCACTTACGTTCACCTGTACCTATTCTCTTAAAGACAAAAAAAAAAAGATTATTCCCGATTACAAAATGTCACTAAGTTAGTAGGTAAGTATAACAGCGTTTCTTCGCCAATCGCCAAGTCAATTTCGTTTCACCATGAACAAAGTAATATAATATTTTAACCGTAAAATGGTGACATTTTCTACAGCAAAGCTGCGAGGATTTTACGGCTTTATTTTAGTGCAGCCTTAGGACAGACGATAAATTTTTCCGTCAGCATCGCCTTCGAGCTTGAGACTGAGGTGACTCTAACTTAATGGCGCCTTACTAATAATAAAACATAAATGACTTGAAGAATTTAATTTTCTACGTAATTTTTCGTGCGATGTGGACTCGGATGACGGAGGAAAGCGCCATCAGCTCCCGTGGGTCTTATTAAAGGCGACGATGGGGAAATCAGAAGGATCGGTGCGCTTAAAGCAATTTCTAAGATATTTGACGAGAGTGTAGGTAGTCTACCAATCTCTGTGATATCTACCAAATTATACTTAGACGTTTTAAACGGGCACGTAGGTACCATTAGAAGTTATAAAATGACTGTTCATGTAACAAAATCTATAGAAACTAAAAGTAAGCCTATCTCCGGCCTGTTTTTAGGTCAGCGCGTGTAGTTTGCAGTGGACGGTTATGCAATTCCGTTTATTGTAGTCATTTCAGCGAGCGGGCTCTGTTGCCATTGAGCGAGTCATTTCTCGGCGCTCTCATTACGTGGAATGGTCAGTTGTGTACTCCTGTACGTACGTAGGTACCCTGCGCACTTCTGTGTACCTGGCACCTACCTGTTACATTCAGACGCTAAAGGTTATCGAGTAGGTACCTACCTGTTACATTGGATGCTAAAGGAAAGACTAGACTCCATAACTTATTCTTCCAACGTGACCAAATTGAAGCTTCTTAGTAACTACATCTTTTATATATTCTGTAAAACGTTTTTAGTTAAAGTGGTAGTGTGGAAAGCTTTTAGCTTAGTTTCGCTTGCTTAGTCAGCTTTGTGGGGAGTTACGTTTTTGGAAGGAAGGAATTATAGAGCGCTACACTCGAGTACTGCAATTTAGGAAGGAAAACTTATTTTTATTTTGAGTTGTGTAGTGTCCTCATTTGGTAGTAGGTACCATCTTTGGGCTATGACTTCTTTACTTAACAAACATTAAGAGGTACTTAATGTTTATATGTTTACGTTAAGGCACATACTCGTATGCCACTGTGATTTTAAGTATATGGTGTAGGTACATAATAAAGAGTATATTCTATCCTTCTATCTATCTAGTTTCTTTGTGTATTTAAGTCAACATTAGTTTTATAGACAATTAAAGATACACCGAGGAGCATACATTTTTGTCGAGCAATTTTCTTCCATTATTGCACATTCAATTGAATTTCAACATACATGATCGGATTTCAATTAAATTACGTACAAAGCACTGGATATACGTGATCTCTTGCTGGTCGCAGTAACGAAGTCGAGATGCCTCTCGTTCGACTTGTGGTCGAGCGTCGAGTTGCTGGCCGGTCGAGTACACAGTTTTTAACGTAGCTTTGCAATTCAATAATGTGATGTGGTCTTGGGTTGACCGTAGAGGGATCGTTTTTCAGTGGTAAACATAATCACTAGGTGCCTAATTTGTGATAATTGTAGTGGCGTGCTTTCCTGTAATTTTGATACATGCGAGATCTATCATTATTATCAAAGCAGTGTGCTGTTTTAAGTATATATCTAACTTATAAGATAGGAGGAGCGAGAGCGAGGAGGAGCTTGTGGCTAAGTAATAACAGCCGCACAGGTAGATCCATCAGGTTAAGCTGTGCTTGCCGGGGTTGGTCCGTGGATGGGTGACCATCTTTACATATCGAGACTCCTCCGTGCTTCGGAAAGCACGTTGAGCCGTTGGTCCCGGCTGTTATTCGTGAATCTTTGACAGTTGTTACGAGTCGTCAGAAGCCCGAAAGTCTGACAACCAGTCTTACCAAGGGGTATCGTATTACCCAGTTACTGGGTGGTGGAGGTCAGATAGGCAGTCGTTCCATGTAAAATACTGGTATTTAGCTGCATCCGGTTAGACTGGAAGCCGACCCCAACATGATTGGGAAAAGGCTGGGCAGAATGATCTAACTTATAAGATTCTAAAACGTATAGAATAAAGAGGTAAACCTGGGTATTTTTATCAATCCATCTAAAAAAACAGAAACGAGCATTTTACTTAGATTGTTAAATACTTATTTTGCAGGAACTTTTAACACGCGAGCTTGATTTCCAAAAAAGGCAGAGAAATAATGAGTCAAACAATTCAGAATTAATATTTTACCCTTTTTCAAAAGTCTATTTGGATATTGCAAACTTTTAAAGCGGGTCAGTGTAATTAGAGGCACATTAAATGGGTTGCCATGGCGTCGGCCATAATCTCGCTTTACTTATCTTCATAATGGCAGTCGTTAGAGACGCTCCCAATTCCACTGCGTTACTTTTTATTTCGTTCGTTTACTATAGGGATTATGTACTTATAGGGCTTTTTCTACAAGCATGTATCAGAAAGGTGATTATATAAGGTGTATCTTTTCATACACGAAATCTCTTATGGGGTCATTGTACTCATCATTATGAACAACTTTCATTATGGGACCAACCCTGAAATCGCGAAAAAAATAACAGCTTTTCTCTACATATACGTTCGCATAGCTCGTCAAAATGTAGGGAACAGTAGATTTTTTTTTCGCGATTTCAGGGTTGGTCCCATAATGAAAGTTGTTCATAATGATGAGTACAATGACCCCTTAAGAGATTTCGTGAATGAAAAGATAGATAGATTGAAGGGTGTGTGTACAGACCATCAAACTGAACAACTTTATCCATGGGACAACATTTTAATCGTGAAAAAAGTACGGTCCCATACAAAACTTCAATACCTCGACCCAAATGTATGAGATGGCTGATTCTTTGTTAACACCACACTTTCTGATACATGTAGGTGTATAGGTACTTTGGAAGTGAATGTATGTGCGACGTGCGGGTCATTAGATGGGTCTCGAATTAGGCTCGTTCACACATTGTTGGAAGGTCGTATGGCCTGTTTTTAAAACAATTTATTTTCATATGAAGCGCTCTCTTTGTCCCATGGGACATTTAATTTTCGGAACAAAATCTGCTCTTTTTTACCTTTTTGTTACAAACGAACGATCGTCTCTGATGTAAAAATACAAATGGTAACTTTTTATTCAGCTATGTCAGAACCAAAAGGAAAAGTTTGATGTACAAAGGAATCAACATTCGGAATGTTGATAGAAATTCACAAACTTTTTGTTTTCTTGTAAATTGTGTTGTTCCATTTTTCTTTGTCAACTTTTTTGAGGATTTGTAAGTAATTAGATTTTAATTATTTCGTTAATTGGATTTTAATTATGTTAGCAACTTTAAAACGACTGTCGGCTTTCTGACTCCAAACGGTAAGTTTGTTTGCTGGTTACGCTTTCACGCTAAAATGGCTGAACGGATTTGGATGTAATTTGCCACATGTGTAGACCATGACTAGGGTTAGGACTTTTTATCCCGGTATTAACACGGGATCGATACTTCTGCGGCAGAAACCGCGGGGCGCAGCTAGTTATCTATAAGAAGTAACTTATCTGACTGTAATTCGTATGAAAATACACGTCAGCACGATATGGCGCGGCTGCGTGGCAAATAGACATACATACACCTCAGTCGAGTCGTCGCCATCAAAAACGAATAAAATGTGAACAAAAAAGTTCAATATTAGGTGCGCCCCCTCTGCGTCCACGTCAGGTGCTCGAAATTGCCTAACTTGTTCTATCGACATGGCTGTCAAGCTTTTATTTAATTTCCTGCCCCAACACTGGGAGTTATTGGCTGGCTGACGGATCTCTGTTTATTTTTTTTATCAATTTGATTTTTGTCAGACGGAAAAGAGCTGAAGGCGCGTGTATTTTTTTGGGTGAATAAGTATACTTAACTTATAATGTTGAAACCATTACGGTTGTTATGTTTGTTTCCAAGGGGAAGATATATAAAACAATGGTTAGACGCTGTCTTGTATGGATCAGAATGTTGGGCCACAAAAGGGATGAATGAAAGGCCATTGCATGCAGCTGAGATAGATGGGAATGCTAACAGGGATGTGTGGTGTTACACGAATGGATAGAATAAGAAATGAATACTTAACAGGAAGTCTGAAAGTGGCACCGTTGACTGAAAAGTTGTGCGGAAATCGGTTGGCATGGTGTGGGCATTTGATGCGGAGGAATGTGGAAAATGTCGTGAGGAAAGTTTTGAGTATTAATGTCGATGGCTATAAGTCTAGGGGAATACCAAAGAAACGATGGACGGACTGTGTGAAAAAAGATATGGCTAGAAATGGGAAGAAAAATACATGTTGCGCCGACCACAAATAAATTGGAATAAGGGCAGGAGAATAATGATGTTTGTTTCCAAGATTTGATCATTTAAAAGCTACGGTATCTTTTCGTTGAAGAATCATTTCTCCATTACTAATACAGCTTTGTTTTTATTAAATGTTGGAATCATGGAGGAATCCATGCTTCGATATCAATGTCTAACAAATTACGAAAGAAGTCCTAAGAACAATAAATCCTGTCTAATATTATAAATGCGAAAGTGAGTTTGTTTGTTACGCTTCCACGCTAAAACAGCTGAACGGTTTTGAATGAAAATTGAATACTTTCTATTCCGGTCCTACGTTTCCGTGGAATAATTTACGTTTGCCACGCGGGTGAAGCCGCGGCCAATAGCTAGTAAATTATAATTTGATCTACGTAAATTCTAAAACAAAAATTTACGACACAATGTTTACCAGTTGCTTTTCTAAAAGAGCGTAGCTTCGTAACAGTTTGCACAGAGGGCGCCATTATACACAGGATGCTACTAAATTGCCTTCTTGCAGCACGCTTGCACAAGTTTGCACAAGCAGGCGGTTCTAGTCACGTTTCTAGTTAGTCTAGGACTTAGCTACAACTTACAAGGAAGCTACATCTTACTTTCTATTCAGACCTGTTGAGCTAGTAGGTACGTATATAGATGTATTTTAGAAATGTTTGAACGAGATGTAGGGACGTTGGTTCCGTTGTTCGGTACAATAAATACATACTGTGAAATGGTAATTTCTCACAAATTTTTTTTTTTTCTTTTCTGCGTGTGATGATTCTTTAAGCCTCGTGCAGACTGGTGCGATCCGATGGCGCGAGGCGACACCGGTAATTGTTCTACCGTGAAGTTTTCTTAGAAATTGTATTGTTAGAGTCGCGTTGCGCCAGTCTGCACAAGGTTTTACTCCGTCTGTTGTAATGTAACATAAGCTTTGCTAAGTACCTACTGAGTTTACTGGACAAAACTTTTCACAAATTCTTACCCAACTCTTGTCACACGAGATAAATTATAATGAAACACTGTGAAAATAGGTTAATTCATGCATCTTTTATGATTATCATTGTCAAAGCTCAAAAATGATGTCATTTACCGGTGTACACTACTGTCCAAGTGTTCTCGCTAGGGCTCGCGATAAAGTCTCGAGCGAGGGGCTTCAGCCCGAGTGCGGCTATGTAGGTACACTCTCGCCTAGTTCAGTTGAATTTGTCAACAGAGAGGATGGACGTAGACATTGAACTAGGTGTATTATCTTCTCTGTCAATCGGCACACGAGAGACTACAGCGACGCACTCGCAACTGCCGCGAGATCCTTTGACTCGGGCACAAAAATGACACGGTACGGAGAGCGAGCGAGGAACGCCGAAACACACCGAGGAGGGCCGAGCGTTCTCATCTACTCTCGCGCTCGGCCTGTCTCGGTGTGCCTCGGTGAGAGTATACAGCCGCCATAACAACTAACTTTATTCATTTACGGAAATATCCACAGAAATATAAGCACAGAAACATGTAGAAGCAAGTAATAATCATTAAGTACTTCTTAAGACTCGGTTTTACAACTGAAACTTCTGCGTGGGCGCGTGAGCACCTACCTAAGTTTAACATTAGAACAAAAGGGAAAAGTTATGATTAGACGCCTCCAAAACTTCCAAAAACTTCATGAACGTAGGATAATTAAATAGGTATTGTAATTTTGTTTTCATAAAAGTAACAATTCCTTGTGTATAGATAAGAAAGTGTATTCATTCAAACAAAATAAAATAGGGAGACCACAAAAAGTAGTTTTTACTAAATGAATAGGTTGAACTGTTTAACGGGGCTCGTTAACGAGTCGACAGTTTGCGGGTAGTTGTTATTTACTACACGCTTGTCTCAAAGGTTCATATGTTGGTTTTAACTGCCAGAATGTATACCTATACCTACACTGAATTGAAAAACAAGGTAGATAGACATCGTTGCATCCTACAGCTTATTTTATTGATATTCAAAACTGGGATTGAAACATCGACATACTACCGACAGTATAAGGCAATCTATAAACTTAACTTAGCTCGTACTTTGGCTGAGTGCAAGAATGAGACGGGAACATGTCTAAGTCAAAGCACGTGCTAAGTATCCTAACGTTTATAGATCTCGGCCAAAAATATGAAACCGTTCTACCAATAAGAAGGTTAGCTTACTTAAGAAGCGTAGGATATACTTACTTTACGAGTAAGTAAGTACCTACATACTTTTCTGTTAACTTCGATTCTCGAGCGAACAATATCAACATTCCCCACAGAGTAGTGATTCGATAAAGTTTTCGAAATTATTCCGAGATTTTCATACGGAACAAAAGACAATCGCTTTTATCCATATTCCTACTATTTTATCTGGACTTTTGTTATTTTAGGAGTTAATTGATACAGACTATGCATACATCGTTATGAAACATTTGCATGTATACAATATGGCTGTGTTATACAATAATCTGTGGTCGGGTGCCGCGGTGACCGGCGAGTTGGAAACTTTAAATGAACATTGTGTACGCTGCCTTAATTAATTTTCGCGTTCAACTGTGCTGTATGCTGTAATTAGCGTATCGCCACGTTCGATAAAGCTTAACAATATGTACATATATTTTTCAAACAATATTCTCGTTTTCAATAAGAATTTATATTTTTAACACAAGCGTATCTCAAAATTTAGTTTTCTATCAGCAAATCGTTCAGCTTTTCTTCATTTTAATCACCAAAATCAATATAAAATGTATAATTTATTGAATTTCTTTTTACTCTTTCATTTGCCAAGTGTTTCACGTAGTTAGGGACATTGATTGTTATGCAAATTGATACCCTACATAAATTTGCCGTGTTATTGCCATTTCATATAACTATAATGATTATTACTAAGCTGGGTTCTTAAGGCGATCTTGTTACCGTATTAAAGCTTCATTGTAGGTAATCTGATAAAAGCTTTCTAAAAAGATAAGAACAACTACGACTTTCCTCTTTGAAATATAATATTAATATGTCAGCGCAAGACATCGTAGACTAGGTAGTATTAAGCCAAATAGAATATTATATACTCAAAAGTTATGAAATTGTCGTAAGAGTTTTCTCATGTAAGGAAACTTGTTAAAAGTTGAGTTCAAAATACAGGTAGGTACTACTTTATTCAGATTGTTTTTTTTTTTGAACCACAATGGGGAAGTTCTTGTTCTGAATCTTACCTGACGGTAAGTGATGATCAGGCCGAAGGTGGAGGTTCACCCGGAATACTAAACCACAGAGGAACTGGCTATCTTATCAATATCTGCCGAAACACAAAAATGCTGCTAAAATTGTTGTTATGGCGACAGTCTTGGTGGTAGCTAGCCAGGCGGACATAGAACGAGCCCTACCGCCAACCAAACCGAGCAGAAAATTTTGTCCCCACTGGGAACCCGGGACCTCTGGGTTTGAGACAGGTGGTCTAACCACTAGACCACAGAGGCGGTTAAAAATTACTACTTATTCACTCTTGCGTATGCATTATTTTCAAAAATCGTGGCAAATAAACCTTCTTTCACATAATCACATCCTCAGGCATTAATGCGTTCCAAAACAAAACCAACAATATAAATCTACAAATAAACGTAATGGCTGCAGGAAAACTTGCTGAGAAATTTCCATGTTTATGTCACCTCTATAATGTGTGTAACATCCTGTGAGCAGCCGCGGTCGGCGCCACCCTGGCTTGTTATGCATGAGCTTTCCCCGACCGGCGCCATTACCTCGGAACACAAACTTTGCTTTACAAAAATCAATTTAAAAAGTTAGAATAGTCATACGATCGTTCAATATTTACATGTGTTTGGAAACAGACAAAGTAAACTATATAAATCAGCCGAAAATCTTGTCATCGTTTTCGAATGTTTAATGAAAACTCTCATTCGCCATTCCATTGATTTGTTGTCGATGTCCACCGTCATATCTCGACAATTTTATTGGTTTTCGAAATACCTAACCCACCTACCCGTTGGCCATTACTTCTTGTCATCGTTATATTTTTTACTGCCTGCAATATGTTCGCTTTTATTAAAACATTCACAAACCAAAGTCAGTTTTTTATAAACAAATGCAAACAAAGAAAAATGTCCTGATTCTCGAATAGTTATTCAGTCGAATATCATACACAATGGTGTATCTCAGATGTATCGCTCGTTAGTGCTTGAGCCCACTGAAAATGATTTACTGACTGTAGAAAGAGAGGGCGGAGAGAGGGGGGCAGCAAGCGTTTCTTATTTACTTGTATGCTATGAAATAAATACTGAACAAATTGTGGCCATAAATGAAAGAGGGTCGGCTTTGATAGTGTCAGAAACAATGTATGGGGAGAAAAATAATGATATAGTATATATAATGAAACACAACGGAAAAGCGGAGGCAGCAAAATATAATATAACATAATATATAAGGTATTATGTAGTTATACATTCACTGGGTGGGAAGTAGAATACAGAACATACATGAACTTCAGGGTGTCTTAAGTTTATCAGCAAATATAAGCAAACAAGCCCTGGGGGCCTGCTATCACCTAACTTCATTTAAGTTCAATATAGTTTCTAGTTTTGCTCTGAACTGGTAACTCCTTGTACAGTCATTGTACAACTTAGTGGGTAAAGTTCATTACAATGACTACCTACACTGAAGTTGGTTGCCTTAAAACGGTCTCCCACGGTGCGTGATATTGTGTACGGACGCGAACCAGCCCGCACGGCCGTCGACCACTGACAGCCATGCACTGCACATCAAGGCTCTTCCCACGTTCCATGATATTGCGAACGTACGCAGACCAGCTCGTTGAGATTGTATCCATTTTGTCATTCCGAAATGCAAAGTGAAAGAGAAGCTCGCACCCCACCTTTAAAGTTACCGACTCGCCGCGGATCGAACGCACCGCGACGGACGTGTCTGCGCTACCACAGATGATACTCTTCCCATGGTGCGTCGGTGCGGGCTGGTCCACGTCCGTCCGCAATATCACGCACCGTGGGAAACCGCTTTTAGGTATTATTATCATGCCTGAAGCATAGTTAGCATAGCTTTTGAACTGAACTCTTTCTAGATGAAATAAACTCAAAGAATGTGACATCTACCGTGTGCAATGTGTGCCTTAATATACCTTAATATACCTTCAATTGTGTATCAATTGAGTGAATCTCAGATAAATATCAAAACATGCCTTTTATTACGATTTCATGACTCCAGTTAGAATTTATAAAAAAAGAGCATTTAAAATGTTAAATTGGTTACTTTTTTTAAAAGTATAATGCGATTTAAATAAGTTACAATTCAGGGGGTCCAAATGAAACTACTTATATCTTCTTTTGACATTGTATGTTTGAAAATTAAAGTTTCAGAATATTGAAACCTAAAATATGTTTATTTAAAATAAGTTTTAAAATTAATTATTCAATAAAATAATGCCCTGAATAGGTTTATAGAAGAATTGCTAAACAAAGCAGTGACTGAAATGGGATTCGCGTAGTGCAAACGACGCGAATTAAAACTAAAACGCAGCTGTGCCAGTTGTAAAGTACGTAATTATGCTGTCGTGCGAACTCCATTGTGTATCATAAAAGTCTGTACTAAGGAGCCACCATCTCATATATCGCATGTATTTAATTAATTGTTAAGACTTGAATGTTCTTGGTTATGTAACTTTTACGATTCTGACTGCACAGTGTCGAAACTTCTAGGTTACACGTAGGCACCTTAGAACCTGTTAGTAATTTGTTTAGAAAATAGCAAGAACGTGTATATTTAAAATACGATCGCTGTACATCTTTAAGTTAACAAGATGGTCAGACGCAACACCACCACAGACTATCATATAGCATAGAAACTCAATACGGATGTGGTCCATATAGCAGAGAGAAAACCAAGAATAAATTGGCAGTTATATGGATATTGGTGTTTACTATAAAAATATTCATTAACTAGCAACCCGCCTTGCTTCACACGCTTTTTATGACTTGACAAAACATCGAGATTTCTTGAATATTATATATAATTATGTAAGTTTAATTTAAATTATAATACACATAAACCTTCGGGAATAAATTCTCTTGATGATGGTGAAAACCACATCAAAATCCGTGGCGTAGTTTAGAAGAAATGCGCGGTCACACAGCAGACACGAAAAACTACATTTTTATTTATCTGTTAGCTGCATGCGTTGCATTGCAATGTCATTTTTTTATATACCTATAGAGTTTCTGGGTCAGAAACCCTCGCGGGCATCCTCTGAACACCCTACCAAAGTTTCATAAAAACGGGCCAGTCCTTTCGGAGTCCATAGAGGACAAACTAACAAACATTGATTTTTATTAAAGTATATAGAAAGATGTGACCTGTATAGATTAAAAAAATTTCGTTAAAAAATGCCAGTGAAAACCGTGCCTACTAAATCAATCCCATCTTATCAAAACTAATCTCGAAAACGACATTTCTCATTTTCTAAAGTGTACGTATTTCCAATTTATTCACCACCGAAAAGAGTTTTAATTTAACTTAAACGCAATGCTAATTCTATCCACAAAACCGTTTATTTTTCGGCGAAAGTCTAATTGAATTAAAAAGTAAACTGTCACTGTCAGTTTATCTCGGCAAGGCAGATGCCCCAGAGAAATTATTTTGTTTCGGGCCATATTAAATTAGAAAGTGCTTAGTAAAATGGAAATTATACGTTCGGCAAGACACACGAAGACTTTAATCGATCATTTGTATTACAACTTGATTTTTATCATATGACGGATCGGATCTGTGAAAGTAGGAAAGAGGATGAAGATAGAAAACATTTTCCGGTATCGAATAACGCATTAAATTTACTTACCTTAATTTAATTACCTCATAAAATGCCTCAAGATACCTTTGAAGCAGCACACTATAACAGAACACACTTTAGCAGAAGCTACATTATTGAAACGTGTTAGCTTCAAGACGCCTGCTATAAAATATCGCAAAGCTCTACTCCTGAAGAGAAATGGTGCAATATAATTTATAGCTCACTATTCCCTATGTTACACAAGTTGTAAAATAAAGCCATTTGCAAATGTGATATTGAAATCGTACGGATTTAACAGCAGTGGAGTAACGACCGAATCAAGTTGTACTTATAGCTACTTACAGCTTGGTACTGCGTTTCGCGATATTAAATTGGTACATGTTAATTAATATACGTTTATTACTCGAAAATGTGTTTCCATTTTTGATGGGTTTGGAACTTGAATGTTCCATTTTTAAATGTTGCCAATCAACACGGTTTGGCTTTTGTTGTATGGACAAGAATAAGTTAGAAGCACATGACGTGGTTATGGCGGCCCAGGTGCATCAAAGTGATTGGACAAGATGATGTTACTTAATGGATATCTCCATCATCTGCCTAGCCTTTTCGCAACTATGTTGGGGCCGGCTTTCAGTCTAATCGGATGCAGCTGAATACCTTTATTATACATGGAGTGATTGTCTATCTGACCTCCTTATCCCAAGTTACTGGAATTTAGTGAATATCTCCATTATCATAGAACTCAATAGACCTATTAATAATTGTCGTTTATTTTTTGTTTATAGTTTTATGAAAAAGAGATGTCAACATTGTCAATGAACTTTGAGTTCTTAATTTAGTTGTAAATTAAGATTTCAAGAGACTTGTGTTCTTTTAGTTTAGGAAAATTTAACCCCATAACGAGGTAAAGTGAATTATTTGAAGTTAAACTTAATAAAGATTAGATAGGTACCTACTTAAAACAGAGTTAGTGACTACAACAGCCACAACACTCGAAGTAGTTAGAGATATCTAATCTATCCAATCTCGATATTAGTTGAGTTAAATATGAAGTTATGCATATAATAATTTGTTTTGGGATATTATATTGATATCATCATTCGCCTGCCCTTATTCCAATTTATTAGAGGTCAGCGCACATGTGTTTTTCTTCCATACTTCTCTACTAGACGTTATCTCGGTAATCACCCCCTTTCTAGCTATATCATCTTTCACACAGTCTCCATCGTTTCTTTGGGTACATTGAAATAATATAATAATTATAATTATCAGAATAGAAAAGAGTGAAACTGTTATTTTTGATAATCTTTGATAGTACCTAGATTTTTTTAACTCTTAAAATGTACCTTGACGACGTGTGGTTCCTACGAACAAAATCTATCTCTGAGAATTTCAGAATTTTCCATTCTGACCTATCTCAATGAATCAACTTGATTAATGAACAAGGTTATATAGAGGTGTTTTTTGTACGAATTTATTAAATGCGTGTACGGCTGACACGCTGTTTAATAATAAATCCAAACACGAATTGTCAGTACATTCACGTACATTGTTAAACTTGTTTCATTCATTCATTCACTCCCCGTTGGAACGCAACAGTGTTTCAATTAAGCCTGTCCATTCGTAGGTTCACTGCGAAATAATAAAAATGATTATTTTGCACGAAAAACGGTCTTTTTACAAGCTTTTTTCATTTATCGAGCGACAATTTGTTCAAACAAGCCTATTTGAATTATATCGACGTGATGCGTCGCCGCGAGATATTTTTTTAAAACGTTTTTTCTTTTTTGGTCGTGTCTATGGTACGTTTAATATTCGGCTGCTGTCCGTTCAATTTTCTCGTCGCGAATTATTTATAGTGGTACCTGATGATATATTGTGTAGCGGGATTACGAGCGACAGTTATTGTCTAGTGAATATAGGCTAATACTCATTTTCATGTTTTTCCTCGGTTACGGACGGACTTCTTGTCCTGAAGACTCGTGGTAAAGTATCCTCAGACAGTATAAAATACAATAGACGTAGATATATTTAGTAACCTATTCCGCTTAACTATTCCTAAAGAGTCATAAAAAAACCCTGTATGAAATCGACACGTGTTTCACCTCTCATCGATGTATTCTCAGGATGACGATTGACTTGGCGCGAACCCGAACACGACGTGTTGCCACGTCCAGCGCTCGGCACGTGTCGATTTCTTACAGGGTTTTTTATGACTTTTTAGGAATAGTTAAGCGGAATAGGTTACTAAATATATCTGAGTCTATTGTATTCTCAGACTTAAAGGAATAACAGTTGTCCACCGTCCACAGTCCACAATTTAATCGTAATCTCTTGCCAGTAGTCCAATAATATTAATTTAAAAGATTGCCGTAGAGCCATTAAGCTCCGATGGCAGCAATTCCATTAAAGTTTTACGCCGTAAAATTCCCCATACTAGCTAAAGTCCAGTGCCTATCTAATCTATATATTGTGCTTGCTTATTCCAGTTCACAACCAGAGTATTCAAATAAAAACAGACCCTTGCAACAGGTTGGGAAAATGGGACGGCCACAAAAAAAAAACACAAAGAATAACTTAGACAATACTACGTAACAGGTAGGCGATAACCACGCTTTTTTAAAGGAAAAAAGTGTGCACTTAAAATAATGTGCAAAAAAATCTGATGTTAAAAGTTACACCCTATAAAAAAGACATCTGTTAAGCATCATAACACTAAACTAGCACATTGTAGTACGTACGCCATTTAACCTTTGAGGGAACCAACCCTCCTGACATAAAACAACCGTAAAATAACCCATGGGCCCGATAACCGTAACTATGTATGAGGGACCGAAATGATTTTGTATTTTAAAACTAACAACGCCACGTGTTACGGAAAATAATGAAACATATTTTTGGGAACTGCCCTGTCGTTTTTTAAAGTAGAGTGCGAGACTTGCGATATATTTGTAGGGTTCCGTACGCTCGAATGTAAAAACGGAACCCGTATCCAGTCAAGCATTCAATAGTTTTAAAATAAGACCATTGAACGCTTGACGATATAGGATCATTCGTGTGTCTATCTGTCCGTCTGCCACAGCGAATTTGATCCGAATCTACTGGATCAATTTAGTTGAAATTTGGTACACATATGAATTTCTGTGACCCACACACGAACGTGTAACGTAAATAAATGAATTTTGAATATGGAAGAAATCACTCAATATTGTGCGTACAAACTTACATTTGCAGTTGGAATGTATGGGGGCACATAATATGTTTTTCAACTACAATGTTAAGTTTGTTCTTGGTATAAATTCATCCTAACTACGGAACACTTCATTGTGCATCATGGTCCGACACGCAGTTGGCCGGTTTTTTTGGGTAATTGCACTGTCGTTACATTTTTTACTAGCTGCGCCCCGCTGTCTCCGCATAAGTTTCGACCCTGTAGAAACGTCTGCATAAAAAGTATCCTATGTTCTAACCCTGGTCTACCTATGTGCAAACTTTCATCCAAATCCGTTCAGCCGTTTTTCCGAGAAAGCTTAACAAACAAACAAATTCATTTTCGCATTTATAATGTTAGTTAAGATTAGTTTTTAGTAGTTACTTTTGGCTACATAATTTTGATGGTTTGCAAGAGATTTTTAATACGATTTTTATGTTAAGGTGGCTTAGCAAAATTGGGCTTGAATTCTATAATATTGTCTAATATATATTTATTTTTTTTGGGCACTTTGTCTATTAACCCCTCTTCTCATGGGTGGCATGGCAAAAAATATGGAACTATTTATATTTAAAACCTTTTGTGTACCATATTTTATAAAAAATAAATATTTTTTATTTTTTATGAGGTCAAATCAAATCAAATCAAAATATTTTATTTCACATAAACCTGCATGGGCACTTATGAAACGTCAGAATCTAGGTGCACGGTTCCAATTGGTCGTTTCCTATGGAGAAGAGCCGGCAAGAAACTCCACGGTTACTCTTTTAAAAATAAATGGGTTTTACAATGCTTTAAAAAATGTACAGTTTGAATAGGTATGCGAGGACAGCGTAGGCCTGTCAATAAGATACTTAAAAAAATAGAAAATAGTCTGCAAATCGACAGTCTGTTGTGCCTACAACGTTCTCACATTCACAAAATATAAAGGAATCTATATAAAGGTCGAATAAAATAATAAAAACCAATTTAACCCAAATGGTTGTAACTACAACTTTAACCAATCCGAATGAGAACCCTACTTTAAAATGAAATTTGAATTGTAGGCATATAATGTCAAATAATGAAACTACATCAAAGTAGTACCTAAATAAAAAAGTAAAATAATAGTACATTATGATACAAGTGTGCGGTGTTGGTCATTACACACGAGACGGTATTGTCCGCGCGAGCCGCAGGCGAGCGCGATAAGGTAGTCGAGAGTGTAATGATCAACGCACTCGCGTTTCATACGACGTTTTTCAACACACTTGCGAGGAAATAAACAGACTTGTAAGAATGTATGCTACAATAAGGTAATTATAAAGTTCAACTGACCATTGTTGCCATGTACTGATTATCCGGAGCTTCTTTTAAAAACTTTTCAACGTAGGTTGGTGTTACTTTAGATTTCGTATTGATAATATTATTTTAAATATGTATTAGTCTATGAAAATAACCACACAGCGAAACCGGGAACAAATATGTATAGAAAATGGCGCGACGGTTTTGTTTTTCCGCAGTTGTAAATAAAGGCACTGGCAACTGGCAAACCCGCTAAACAGCCTACACCTTTTAAAAAATGTATAAAAACAAAATAATATTTTGAAAGACGAAGAGATGAAGAAAGATTTTCAGCAGAAAAATACACCTTATGTTACTATAAGTATAGTAATCAAATTGTAAATGGTTAAATAAAATATAATAAATAATGGCAACATTCCGTTCAGTCGGCATGGACATGGCATAGAGTCGCGCGCCGCCTCCGAAAAACTATACGACCGCATTCCGAGATATGCCCTAATCGCCCACACTTCTCACATCAATATTTTGCGTTCCAATTTAGTTATGATATGATTATGAAAGCTGAGGGCTGTCATCAATTTGGAACGCTAGTGAATGTGCTAATGCTGGGGCCACACTGTCGCGATAAAGCGAACTTAACTCCACGGGCTCTCTTTTATTCAGCGAGACGTCGAGCTGTGTGCGAGAGAGAGCGCGCGCAGTATAGTTTGTCTTATCGCGACAATGTGGCCCCAGCATATCAGTGCTCGCCCGACGTCAAAACTTAAAACGTTACTTATTTCTTTGTGTATAGTATTTCTTTAATTTCTTCGTGTATGTTATTTCTTTTTTGGTTAGGTGGCGACGGTAGCCAGAATCACAATTTTGAAAAAATGCCTATAACAACACAGCCAAATAACGGTTCACGGAACAAACATAAGTCATCCCGCTCAAGCTTATTCGGAACGGGTGTAAGCACGCTCAAATCGATTCGATTTCATTACATTTACATCGTAATTCGGAACGCAGTCTATGACTAAGGTTTTGACACCGGAAAAAAAAAAAAGTACTCTGTGATCAGAGATCTGTGGTGATCAGTAAATGTAATGAGTGCTAAGATGGAATTTTGTTTACACTGTTATTTTTGGTCATAACTGTGCTTTTTAACATGGAATAGATACACCAAAGCGAGCTGAGCTTGTATTTATTTGCAAGTTCATTGAAGTACCTATGCCAAAAAAACGTTTTCCGAATATGACTTGGCATTTTTGTTGTTTTTCCACTGTATAAAAGTTTCGTAGGCCGCTACGTATTTCTCCTTAGATTTTGGTGGCAACAGGCTATCACTCGCGTTTCGTGCCTCGATGAGTATTTCCGGCGGAGTCAAACCTACGTATTGCCCGTGAAGTCGACATTTTTGTTAATTAATCACAACGAAAATGATAGCAAGTAAGTATTGGAAAATGACGAGCTGGTTTGTATTTTCGCGCGCCGCGCCAGCGATTCGCGCGCAGGTTTAAATAAATGCGCTGGAAAAACTGCTAGACAGCCTATTAAATAAACACAAAATAATAGGTATTTTTGTTTTATTTTTGTTCTGAATACGTACCTATTAAAAACATTATAAGGTTAATATGTAAGTATCGAAAAATATGAAATAATATATGATGAAATATGTTCATCATATTTTATGTAATAAATATTATGCATAATATAAAGGCATGAAAGTCTCTTTGATGAGATTAAAAAAGCGCACATCCTCTGCTCGGGTGACATAGTGGTTTGCGTATAGTATTATGTTTTACAAAAATAAAAAGCTTCACCAAATTCAATTTCTACAATATAGATTCCATGCCGCCATGATAGTACTTACTAACTCCATACTGCCATGTCATAGGACTGGTATAGGTACTAGGTACTCCGACTAGTAAATAGTTATCTGTGGCATTACAGCACTAGTTCGTTATGGTAAAGTAAAAAGCACGCGTTTTTAATACACTGCATTATGAATCTAAAAGCGGTTCAATAAGAGCCACTTTACGAGCAAGTGTGTTGAAAAATACATATCGTAATTTGGGAGCAGTTAATAGACATTTACATAATTATGCCGTTAATGAGGTACCAGGGAGGCCACATGTGCAGAAGGAATTATTGCCAAACTTCCTTGTCATCAACGTAGTCTTTAATCTTGTAATATGCTTTTTTGATAAGGACACGTTTTATGTGGGTTTTGAACTTTCCATCGTTAAGTTCTGTAACCGACTTTGGCAACTTGTTATAAAAGCGAATACTGTTTATAAGGAATGACTTGCTAGTTTTAGTTAATCTAAATTTAGGTATCACAATTTCATGTTTACTACGTGTATTTATATTATGGAAATCACTTCTAATTTTGAAAAGTCCTAAGTTTTTGCGAACATACAAAATACTTTCTAAGATATAAAGAGAAGGCAGAGTTAGTACATCAACTTCTTTGAATTTGTTTCTAAGGGACTCACGAGGACCCATTCTATAGATCGCGCGGATTGCTCTCTTTTGTAATATAAAAATTGAGTCTACATCAGCTGCCGATCCCCACAGCAGAACGCCATAAGACATAATACTGTGGAAATAAGCAAAGTATACTAACCTAGCTGTGGCTACATCAGTCAACTGCCTTATTTTTCTTACTGCAAATGCAGCTGAACTTAATCTACCTGAAAGAGCTCTAATGTGGGCACCCCATTGCAATTTAGAATCTAGAGTAATTCCTAGAAACACAGTTTCTGCAATTGCATCTAGTTTTTTGCCATCAAGTTTTAAGTTTAGACCTACTTGGGGTACATTTGGTAAAGAGAACTTAAGACATTTAGTTTTGTTCGCATTAAGTAAAAGATTATTAGCTGCGAACCATTTAGAAAGAACTGCCAAACTATCGTTGACATGTAAGACATCCGTATCTTTTCTATCTATTTTAAAAATAAGAGACGTGTCATCAGCGAATAGAATTATATCCGATAAGTTAGCCATCATGTAGGGAAGGTCATTAATATAAACTAGAAATAGGAAAGGGCCAAGAATCGAACCTTGGGGCACGCCCATCTTTACTAGAGACCCCGAGGAAGTCACCCCGTTTACGCTTACTTTTTGCTGCCTGTTTGATAAATAAGAAAGAACAAGATCAGCAGCCTGTCCACGAATTCCGTAGTGGTGTAATTTACAGATCAGTGTGTTGTGGTCAACGCAGTCAAACGCTTTTGAGAGGTCACAGAATATGCCAATTGCATCCTGGGACTTCTCCCAGGATTCCAAAATGTGACTGATGAGTTTTACTCCAGCGTCAGTCGTCGACCTTCCTTTCGTGAAACCAAACTGTCGACTATGTAAAATCTCATTTGAATTAAAATGTGACAACATCTGGTCCAGCATGATTTTTTCATATATTTTACTTAGTGCTGGTAGCACAGATATTGGTCTATAATTAGAGGGATCACTCTTACTACCCGATTTGAAAATTGGTACTACTTTACTATGTTTCATTAAATCAGGAAACGTACCACTATCTAAACATTGATTAAATATGCCTGTTAGGACAGGAGCAATTGTGTCAATAATATCTCCAAGGACCTTAACGGAAATTCCCCATAAGTCTTCAGTGTTTTTTATATTAAGACTTTTGAATACTTTTTTAATTGTAACAACAGAGATGGGCTTGAATTCAAAACTTGGAATGTCCTTACTGAAGTTTTTTTTCAGAAGAGATTCAGCTAATATAGATGATGAGGGGAGCGATTTCGTAACCTCTATTGGGATGTTCGTAAAGAAATTTTCTAGTGTCTCAGCAACTTTTAGCTTATCTGAAATGGTTTCATTATTGATTTTTAGAGACAATTCATTCTGGTCCCGCTGTTTTGTGTTTCCAGTTTCTTTGTTAATTACCTGCCACACAGCTTTTATTTTATTATTTGAATTACTGATTTTGTTACTTATTAATTTAGATTTAGCTTGAGCGCAGACTATTTTGAATATCTTAGAATACTTTCTGACATAATTATGAAGGGCTTGATCAGAAGTTAATGATTTCTCGTGGTACAAATTATATAAAATATCTCTGCTTTTTCTAATGCCAGCAGTGGCCCATTCATTAAATTTTGGTTTACTATTGATTGTTACTTTTTTTACAGGACATGCTTTATTGAATTCTTGGCATACTGTAGTAAATAATGTACTGTAGTTTATATTGGGGTCTTGTGAATCAAAAATAGCAGTTGAAAGATTGCTCAGAACATTATTATTAAACAATTTCAATTTATTTTTAGTGAGAGGTCTTATTCTAATGGTTTTATCTAAGTTTAACTTTTTATCAAAGTCAAATGATACAAGTTGACCAGTGTGGTCTGACCTAACGCCACTAATTAAGGAAGAGTCTTTTATTTTGCAATTAGTAAATACATTGTCAATGCATGAAGCTGAGGTTGCTGTTATTCTAGTTGCTTCATTAAATACACATTTTAAGTTAAATGATTTGAACAATGATATAAGCTTACATTTATCTGGTGAGTTAACTAAAAGATCAATATTTAGGTCACCACAAACAAAAACTAATTTATTATCTTTAAAAAGTTTACCTAATATTTCTTCCATACTTATTAAAAATGATGCTAAGTTCGCGGCTGGTGGTCTATAAACACATAGGAAAGTATGGCCTTCAACCTCTGCACATGCTACCTCACATAAGCGATCAACAGAGCAAGCAGTTATATCCTTCCTTTCCTTATATCTGAAACTACTATTACATAATATCAAAGTACCACCCCCTATTGAGGACCTGTTGTACGCACTGGCAACTGAAAAATTATTTACATTAAACAACATCTTATCTGGTCTTAACCAGGTTTCACAAAAACATAAGATATCCATATGATATTTATCTATTAACAATTCCACGTCTAGGATTTTGCCAGAGAAGCGATTAATATTCTGGTGATACAGTAAAATATCCCTATTATGCTTCTCTTTTGTCGAGTCTAAGAGTTTAAAGAATCTATTACAGTATTATTAGAAATACTAGATAATACTGATTCGTCACTTAACCTAGTCTCAGTTAAATTATCAATAACTGCGTGTATATTGTAAGCTAACAAAGTAGCCAATACATGTTGACTTTTTTTGGGAAGAAACAAATGTTCCCGAATTAAAACAAAATCTCTAACAAAATTGTTAGTATCAAAATACAATAAACGGTCACTATGACGACATGACAAAATATGCATTACGTTATTTAAACTAAAAATGTAATCATTTTCTTCAGCATACAAGTTATCTGAATATGGTAACGCACATAATATTAATTTACCTAATTTTAATTTAAGTAGGGTGTCGACACCTTTAACTATGTCCCTTTTTGTGATGTTAAGACTGTTTCCAATTAAAAGAACTACAGTAGTTTGCTCATTCATTTGTGTGTTTTTTATTTTATGAACAAGCTCATTAAAATGCAGGTTATGGTAACAACAGTTAGTTATGGTATGATTAGAGCGGTTATTTAACAATGATCCAAAACCTGCGCCTAATCTGTCTGAATATACCAAAACATTACTTTGAGTGGGATTGATAGATTCAATAGTATGAGTTAGACTAGGTGACGTAGCAGGAACAACATGCTGTGACATGAGAGGTGGCGAAGTGGGAGCACAACTGCAGGTGAGATTGTTTGTCAGTGACTCGTACCTCTCTGCATTGTACTTCACCAAGTCCACCAACTCACAGGCCTCCTGCAAGCGCTCGCTTAACATTAGTTGACTAGACTCATACTTACAAGATATTTCCTTAAGTGTATTTTCCCTGCTCAGTAATTCCTTGTGAAGGTTTTGTATGTCAACATCATACATTTGTCTGCTAGTTTCCAACTTAATATTACATACATTAAGTTGACTTCTTAAGTTAATACGTTAGGTAGATGTGTTCACATTTATAGAGCAACGGGTGTATGTTGTATTACAACTTTTAAACGCTACTTTATATTTGAACAACGTACGCGTGGTATTAGATGGCGTCACATTGCCATGCCGGCTATATCCGTAAGTTCGTAACCTCCACCCCCACCATATTGAACGAATCGTCAACTGGTCCTGCTCTGACTTTTACAATATCCGTGGAGTTGTAGACGCATTCAGTTTTATTAAAAGTAGGTACTTCTGAAGCTTTCATGGGGGTGTGCGAAAGGGTTAAACAACGTGAAAATCTGGGTTTGTAGGTCGGTAGTGAGAACGTCGAAAGTTGTTTCTGTTTACAAGGAAAACAGACATTTTTAAATAATCCAGTGTTTTTTTTTCTCACGACGACGTCGTCGTCCTTATTAATTCCATAGTTGGTAAAAGATGGATCTCTTAGTCGCGCGTATGCTCTAGTAGCCGCTCGTAGCCGTGCGTAGGCTCTCGTAGCCGCTCATAACCGCGCGTAGGTTATCGTAGACACTCGTAGCCGCGGCGTACGTGGGCTCTCGTGTAGTGCTGATTTTCATGTCCTTATTAACTTTAACGTATTATTATCAATTACCGTTACGAGCAAAGTGTCACGTTAAGTAAACACAAAGTTATCGAATCAAGTTTTGTTACATTATCAATCTGAGTAATTAATTTTAGAGGGTGTATATGAACATAAGACACGAAGTTTGCCGAGAAATTGAACACTCGCTGGCAAAAGTACAAAACACGAACTAACTTGTTATTAAAATGAAGTCGGAATTTGCCGGTTCTTCTAATGGATAAGTTTTAATTTTCATTAAACATTGCTCTTGCAATTTT
This sequence comes from Eupsilia transversa, assembly GCA_914767815.1. NCBI lineage: Eukaryota > Metazoa > Arthropoda > Insecta > Lepidoptera > Noctuidae > Eupsilia > Eupsilia transversa. The sequence continues at coordinate 11,255,841 of OU611880.1, forward strand.
AGTAAGAATATTTCTCGCGGGCGTCAGATGTTCTTATTCGGGATATATTTTACGGCATTCCGAACTTTTTTAAGAGTTAAATCTCTTGATTCGAAATTTATGAGATAATTATATACCGATAGTGGCCCCACATGGACATAGTACGTACATTAATTTAATAAACACAAAAATGTCGGGAATATTATAACGATCAGAAATTCGACGGTAACTACATATTTAAAATTCTGCTTTCACAGAAGTTTCGGATTTTTACCAATAAATATAGAGTGCACCATTAATATTGAACACTGGCTACATTTTTGAATTGATGTATTTGCACATAATTTTGTAACAAACACATTGACATGCAAATCAAATTTAAAGTGAATAGGTACAATATTTTGAAACATTCGATGTGTTTGAAACTTTGAATAAAAGCAATGCCTTTGTACTTTCAAACTCATAATGTTTGTTTGAAAGCAGTTTTTTAAAATCAATATTTATTCAAAGTTTAGCAGTGGAGTTTTTAGAGTGAGCTCTCGATTGTACTAATACTATAAACTAGCGGCTCGCTCCTGCTTCGCACCGTTTTTTCAACTTGACAAAACGTCGAGATTTTTTTTGTATTATAAACCTTTCGGAATAAATGCTCTACATGATAGTCACAGCGTATCAAGATCCATTGCGAAGTTTAAAAGAACTAGCGTCACACAGACAGACACGACAAGCAACTTATATTTTGTACCTTGTATGGATGTGAACATTTGTATGTTTGGATATTTATTACCCAATCACGCAAAAACAGCTGAACAGATTTGGATGAAATTTGGCACACAGATAGTCTATAACCTGGATTAACACATAGGATACATAGAACACGCAGACGAAGTTGCGGGCAGACAGAAGTTAATAAAGTAATAAAACTGACCTCAACTTCGGTACTCACCTATGTTCACATTTTACCTCTCTAACCGAAGCCGGCAAGTTTAATGGAGTGTCAATTAACGTGGCAAATGCATGACACCCGATACATTCGCCGCGCGATCGTTAATCGACGCGACGCTTAACCCCCACGGCGCAATTAACGTAACTTTTACTACAATCCACATTTATTCAAGTAATGCTTTACAATTCGAAGCAAAAGGAGTACCTACCTATACAGGATGGTGATTTATACACCTGCATCCGTCAAGGTCAATCGTAACAAAAAAACAAATTTCTATGCAACAGTAAACAGACTATTTTGATTTATGTATGAAAAGCTTTTTTTTATGAATCGTATAATATAATTATGTTTCATAGCGAAAGTTGTGTAGTATGCCCTAGGTAGAATCACCCCCTTGACGGATGCAGGGATCCCATGAGAAAATGGCGTGAGTTTATGTATGTATGTTTTACAGTCACACGTATAGTGTTATATATTGTTTAAAGCCTCTATGTGTGCTGATCCCCCAACCCTCAGCACTGTTTGCAAGGGTCCCCAAGTTAAAGGCCGCGAATCAATATTTGTTTGTGCCCTCTTCGCGTTCTAAATCCGACCTTTCCCAAAGTTTTGTTGGCCAATAGATTACTAATTTATTTACGATAATACCCACCACGTCTTTTGTTTGATGATTTAAATATTTTTAAACGGAGCCTGTTCCTAACAACTTTCCTGTGACATTTCCATTATTCATGTGAAAGGATTAAATTTTAATGCTTTGCTAATGGTTCGTTATAACATTGTTATAATTTATGCAAAAACATTGTAAATAACGCATAATCCCTCTAATTGAATGTCCTCTTTCTAAAAACCAGATACCGATACGTTTCATCGATAATATAAAAGCTTGTAGTGCAAATATCCAAGCTAGGTATCGATAAAAGGAAACAAGAGGGAACTTTTTGTTTACCTGTTGAACGGCCGGGTACTGTGGACAAAGCTAGTGTTGTGTTCCATACGGGGGTGGAGCGAAATTGCAGCCTTTGTATCGATGGCGCGGAAAATAACCGCTTAAAACGGAGTTTCCAGCGGTCTGTTAATTAATGAAACGTTGATATTTTCATTATAAAGCTTTGTCATGAAGATTAAATAGCTCTTTACTGTAGTAGTGTGTTGGACATGTAAACATTTATTGGTCGTTTATCTTCTGGAGCAGTCATGGTGGATGCTATTGGCTCATAAAGTTGAAAGTGGGTAAGTAATTGAGATCATACTTTTAAGTATTACTCACCGATTTATGAACGAAAGGATGTTTGTTTTAAACATATTTCTTATAGGAAGAGTTCCAGCAAAAGGGTCACCCATGAATCTAAATGTAATATTTGTCACCTACTAACATTTTATATGTCAAAAAATTGCCCCTGTAAAAGTGTTCTTACATAATCCAGGCCACCCACACATATACACACTCGGACTTTATGTCGTCATATCGTTTAATATGTAGTTGCACACTGCCGGCCTAATCTCGCAAATCGTCGCCATCTTTGTTCATGGCCTGTAGGCTGTTGTGGTTCACCGGACCACCACCGTAACTCCTATCTATAACACTCGTGACCTTATTTTAATAAATAATGTTGCCTGTTATTACATCAAATAGGTGCTCAGGAGCAGCGGTGCCGGATGATTTATAGTCTCGCCGGCTTCGCTCAGCACAATAAACTCACTTTTTGTTTACCCCCAAAATATTCTGAAGTTTTATCGTGCGGAGAAAAAGTTTTTTGAGTTGGTATTTTATTTCCAAGCCTCTTTCAGGGTTACGCCTTGTTCTTATTAGTAGTAAAAATTTACCTAGGACCCTTGAAATATTGTACCTATGTGTTGCTCTGTGTCTAAATTGCCGCAACAGCTGGCAAAACCCTTCTCGTCCTCATGCATAGTTATCTAAACTGAAATGTTTGCATTCTTTTATTTCACAGTACGTATAAATATTTTAAAGTACTTTCCAGAGCATATTTATTTCGGTTCGTCTACCTGCGGACGTGTATGAGGCCAACAATAGAGGGAACTGTTTACCACCGATTCAAAGCCCCGGCTTAAAATTGAAGGAGGATTATAATTTATCGACGCGGCTGGTAACGCGGCCGATTATCCGGCTTCCGAGCCACTGGCGGCGTTAAACACCGCTCGGAAATCGGCTTTTGAAGCCAATTGACGTGAGGACCCGATGTCGGCGTCGTCGTGCTGAATCTTCAATTCACTGGCATAGTGGAGCTAACACCAGGATTTAAAAAAAAGGCCACAGAAGGCCGGGATTTTAGACGACATAAAATTTCGCAGAATTTTTTACCACAATGTTTCGACTACACTATTTTAGTATGGGTTCAAGAAATATTCATCGCGAAAAATTTGTATTACAAATAGGTAGAGTTTATGGCCGACCTGTATAAAGTGCTCGCCTTTTAGGTATTTATTTCTATAAGTTGAAAGGTATTTCGACTTCTCAGCGATATGTATCGCTATTTTCTAGTCCTATATGAACAAGTTTTGCTATGTTTGCTAGACGAAGCATTGATTTCGCAAGTTTCGTAATTAATTCTTGTAGATTTTGGTCTGTATATTACCTAAACTATCTTAAAATCTACTTATTTCTAAGTATGCGTGACTTGCCCCAAGACGTCCCTGCCTGACCTTCGGAGATTAGTCAGGTGATTCATTAATTAGACGTTACCCGACCCGATAAGCGGAGGTTCGGGTAAAATGGTTTTTCAACTTGTTTAAAGTACCTACATGTTTTTTAATTAACAAGTCGTTACGGGTCGTCAGAAGCTCGAAAGTCTGACAACCAGTCTTACCAAGGGGTATCCTCCACAACTGTCAGTAACTGTAACTGGGTAGGTAATACCCAGTTACAGTTACTGACAGTTGTGGAGGTCTGTTAGGCAGTCGCTCGATGTAACCTCGACCTCGACAATAATTGATCATATTGTAATTAACTTTTTATTTATTTTACTTCGATGGTCCTAGTTTATCATTTATGACTTCCATTTATTGCGATATGTGGGCGGGCACGCCCTTTATGCCTGGAGGCTTTTATCTAGATATTAAGTTCGGTTTACCTTTAGTTTTTTTTTATTTCTGCTTGAGTATTATATCTCGATGTTTTGGTTGGTATATTGGCGTGTGCTAGCTGACATATGGCTGTTCATTAAATGTATGTTTTGCGAAACTATTGTATAGAATCAATTTTTCTAACTGAACAGACAGCTGTGCTGCTGGGGAGTTTGTTGCGCTACTTCTTCTTCCCAGCTAAAGCACTAGGAAGTGGTGACGGGTGGGCGTTTTGGGGGACTGTCTTATGTAATTTTGACGTTCAAAAAGTGCTGATTCTCAGCCTAATTTGAATAAATGACTTTTGATTTTGATTTTTGATTTAAAATACTGGTATTCAGCTGCATCCGGTAAGACTGGAAGCTGACTCCAACATAGTTGGGAAAAGTCTCGGCAGATTCATTGATGTTTTTTTAATTAAATACGGACTACTAGCTCTAATTGTCCCAATTCTGTCATCAGGTTAACCTATGTATGATAGACATGACGTAGTTACGGGTATTATTACTGTATTTTATTGGGCCCAACGTCTGAAGAGTTACAGGTTCTTAAGCTTATTGATTAAGACTGTTATTTTCTTTATTTTAGGCAAGACAATTTCCAAGATATTTTAAAACTTCAATTTGCTTTTAGTTTCTCTGAGGCTTAGGCGGATTACGTTTTCATTTGCTGCCCACGGTTTTGGTTACTTTCAAGTTTGTTGCCTACAACTCTTCATTTTTGGCAACAGAACTTATTTTGCGAGGATTTTCCACAGACATATTTTATGCATTCCATTTTCTTGGATTTCATGTTGACAAACATTATATTCCTATTTCAATTTGTTAATGAGCCTCCATATATCAGTCTAGACATGAACTTTCTTAGGAGATTGATTGAGTTTTTACTTAAGTAAATTATCGAAGGCTTCTGCTTATAACTTGGATCCCAAAACTTCAGCATTAGTATTCTTTGTGCTCGTTCATCTTCCACTTTCGTAATGACTGTCGACGTCTTGATTTTCGGGAGATTAAGGGATTTTCTTAGTACTCTGTGTTATGCTTTCTATGATAATATTAGTTTTAGGGTACCTAAGTACGTAGAAATTGTTGGATACTACGCAGATTGAAGATTAATGAAGTAAATGTTATTATTATTAAAAATTGAGACAGTCATTACCGAATGAGAATTTTCGCTTTATAGAAGTTACCAATTTATAAAGTCCAGAACATAAAATGCTGTATGCAATGCTATGCTTTTTGCACGTTTATCTAAACATGCTTTAGCGTCAAGGTTGCAAGAAATCTATTTCGCTTATTTCAATCTACTAGAATAGCCATTAGATTTTTCCCATGGTAGATTTTTTTATAAAACTTTAAACGTCGATTTTGTACGCTCATAAACATTTTAGGTTCTCAGTAGGTGAATTACCTATTGTTAATTCTTAATGGTATAATAAAGTTCTTTACCATATAAATCCTGTAACAAGATTGATCACCTCATCCGTGAAATCTTTACAAATGAAAACAATTGTCAACAACGTGTAAATAGACTGTATTTGGCACAAGTTAATCGCTTCACTGAGCAACTAATCTCCCGTCTAAATAAAGTCTTATTATCATTACCGAGTAAACCGTGGATAGATCACTGAAGCGTGGACTGAGGAGCAGCTGTATAGCAGAATAGTACAGAAAGTCGGTTCTACAGAATGAGTAAAAATAGGCACACACAGACATACAGTTATCCAAAGAAAACTATGCGCTTCGGGAATAATCGTCTTCTTAAATACGAACACGCGATTTATAAAATAGAGGTGTTACATAACCATGGAAGTACTTGCCTATTTCTTACCCGACTGCGCGAAAGCAAAGACAGGGTTATATTTTTGTATTACTATGTTTACAAAATTATAGATTAACATTTCAGTTTTCTAATCCTAATTAAAGAACTACTACTAAATTACTATTTAATCAAAATTGGAAAAGAAATAAAGTTTATTTCAGCTGTGTTAATCGACTTTTGTTGCTGACCGTACAAAAAACAAAATGTTTTGTGTGACAAATGACGATCTGACTCTAGTAGGTAACCCGATTTCATGCAACGCGCGATGATTTTGATTCACTGTCCCTGTGGGAGGTTACTCTTGAGGGGTGACGTTGTGCTAATTTCGGAAATACGAAAATTACCGAAGCGTAGACTTTTCTTTGTAAAGCTGAACTTATATGCGTACGTAAGGCGATCTCAGACATTTAATGCCAGTCGCGACTCGGTGAGCGCGCTTGTACTCGCTGTACGTCAAGCGTGCTCATGTGTGCGTGCCTTTTCGCTCAGTGTACGGAACCGACCTTCTGTACTTCTCTGTGGCGGTTATTTGAATCGTTTCCTACTAGGGAAGAGGGGAAGATGTTACTAATCTAATCTCGGATTTGTTTTGTGGGACTGAAATTGGAGAAATACATCGTTGTTTTGTTTAGAGATTGAAGATAAGTAGGTTCTATTACTTCTGTATCTAAAACATTGATTGGGTCCTTTCTATACAACGTGGAGACGGCAATACAACAATAAATGAAAATACTGGCAATATTAATACATAGGAGTATTTAGGAACTTTAAAATAAATCCTAACATTGAAGTTAAAAAAGTGATTTTTTCAAACAAACTACATAGTAGTGATGGGCTGACTATGGTTTTGCCAATCTTTGACTAGTGACTAAACTATTGGATATATTTGATTGAATTTTCGTTTATAGACTGGGTAAAGTCATTAGATATACGCAGTTTAATTTATTGACGTAATGTCGTCTCCACCTTGTATAATGTTACTTGTTTTTGGGGTGTTGTGAACCTAAGCTAAGCTATTAATTAAAATTTAACTTTTTATTTTTATTACGTAAACGAAAGTACATAAAACTAAACTGCACGAACCACATCTAACTCTAAAAACAACTAAAATAACATATTTTATTAAACGAAAATCCTAACGCTCTCACCGCCAAAAAACTGCGCTACCATATTTTACATTTAAATTTTTTATGTTCTGGCCCGAGCTCACATCGGAACCCTAAAGTACAGCCGAACTGGCTATTTGGTAATTATACACTATACAGGCAGCTAACTTGCAACTATATACTTTTAAAACATGTTGTGAGTGTGATGAGTAGTCAATTCTCTCTCGTCAAAATAAGTTTTAACGTTATCCTCTACCTACTTATTATAAATCTCGCTGACAGTTAACGCACGGCCTAAACCAATAATATAATCGTATCTGTTATGTGGCCTAAGCCTCTGGGTTTAGAAGCATGACATTTTGCAAAAGAGTTTCTCATTTATCGGAAGTGAGCACTAAGGAATTTTTGAAAATTCATCCCTTTAAGGAATTCAATATAGGATGAAAGTTTGTATGGAAGTTCGTCTTATTCTGCGGATGGAATGCCGGAAATTCAATCGGGCGCACGGCTTGCCACACAATAAAAATGAATATTGGCAGCATAATGGAAATATATTTTTGCCAGTATACCAAATAGCTTGTTCGACTGTACCTACGTACCCGAATTAAGGATTCAAAAGATGGCCGCTCTCTTCTCGATTTCGGTTATGTCCGGTGAACTCCGGCGCCCTTTATCTCGCAAATGACCTAGCTCGTTAATCACTGCTGCTCGTCATTGTGTACAAACACCTATATATTTACGGAAGTAGGATTGCCGGTTTTTCTTGGACCTTCTAATCGTTCAATGTATGTATGTAGTTTGTTGTGTTGAACAATGTCGTGAAAACAGGATGTTAGGAGTTAGTACAGTGTTAGTAGACTCCTAACATCCTGTTTTCACGACATTGTTCAACACAACAAACTACATACATACATTGAACGATTAGAAGGTCCAAGAAAAACCGGCAATCCTACTTCCGTAAATATATAGGTGTTTGTACACAATGACGAGCAGCAGTGATTAACGAGCTAGGTCATTAGGAGTTAGTACAGTGTATTAGGAGTTAGTACAGTGTTAGTAGACTCTTGGGAGGAGCCGCGCCGTGCCCTCATCTCAGAAGTAGGCAGTGACTTGTCGCTGCCGGCCGTTGTGAATGCGATGGTCGGCGGCGAGGAGTCCTGGGACGCGGTGGTTTCCTACTGCGAGACGGTCGTCTCGCAGAAGGAGGCTGCGGAAAGGGAGAGGGAGATCTCATCCACTCACCCGGCCCGCAGCAGGCGCACCGGGCGTCGGAGGAGGGCGGACAACGCCCTCTTCCAGCCCCCCTAAATGGGTCCAGGGGCGACGGACTCGGGGACGTCTGTCGCCCCCCACACATCAGGACCCGAGGTGGCGGCGCGTAGTGTTCCACGCGCGCCCCTCTTAGACGGCGCGGGGGGAGTTTAACACCTCACTCCCCCCTGACCCGAGGAAGAGGCCCGCGTTCGCGGGCCGGCACCAATCGGGGGTTGCGGAAGATTTTTAAGTTCCCGCGACCCCCGCCGTCGGTGTGAGATGGGACACCGGGGTGGTTTTTAGTCAGTAAGAGTCTGACAGACCCCTCCGCCCGCCCCAGGGCGGGGGACATCCATGAGGATTTTCCACCCCGGAACAAAAAAAAAAAAAAAAAAAAAAAAAAAAAAAAAAAAAAAAAAAAAAAAAAAAAAAGTGTTAGTAGACTGGAGTTCCCTGGGTTGATTGCTTCAAAACCTACTAATCCAGGTAGCATTATTTTTTCTATTTCTTTTTTTCATTTTGTAGTGGAAGTACACATGTTGTCAGTATATAGTCAGGATGTCTTCCGCCCTGGTGCGGGTGCAGAGTTCTGTCAGACACTTACTGACTAAAACCACACGGTATTCTTCAACTACGTTTGTGGTACTACGGGTGCCACTGGGGAACTTGCACAGTCCTTCCGGCCGAGGGTCACGGCCGCAGAGAGGACCCCGTCACCCTCTTCGTTACCTACTCTACAGTCGAATGTGGATACTTGAGTAGATATTTTTGCCGTTGTCTAGACAACAACTACTGATTTATACATTATCTTCGGAATTTTAGGGACCATTTGCCTTTGAGGAACATATTTTTACTACATTACCTTAATGCTCAGATCCTTTTTAGGGTTAGTAAGCACCAAAAAGGAATCCTAAGTGAATTTGCTGTTTGTGAACGTTTGCGGTCTAACCCATAATGACTTAAATAGGCAAATCTGATGAAGAAATTGTGAGCTTTCTGACGAGACACTCACTGACGAGTTTCAAAACTCACATTTCGATAATTTTTAAAAGGATATTCAGGGCTAATAAAAGTAATTAGTGATTATATAAATATCTGACGGATTTATGGAGCCTTCTGGCAAACATAAAGAAATTTCTTTGATTCAGGAAATTACCCAAAAACTAAACGTATATACAAGTAAACTTAAAATAAACAAATAGGTAAGTATAACGTTGTATCAAAAATAATTTTAGGAATTATTAAATTTTTGAACGAATCTTTTTTTGAATATTTTAGAAAATCCTGATAAACTTATAGGAATGGTAGTTCAATTATTTGCTAAGTAAACACGTTGTATCAAAATGTTGCAGAACGTTGGTTATCGATAATGAAATTTCATGTGTGTTCATTTAAGCCTCTCTTTAAAAGTACTGATGGTTGAAACTAAATAGACTTGCTATCTGACAAGTTATTCGCTACAGTTTAACATTTCGCCTAGTGCTACATACCAGTGTTAGCCATACGTTCAGAATTGATGAGAAAAGTCCTAAAAACTCACGGTTTGTAAATAAATAAACGCGTCACCTTCCTAAGCTTATAATTGGACACCCGTGTCGTTCCATTAAAATCACAAATCACATGCACAAACATTGAGATTCTGAATAAATATGTCGTGCAAATATTTGTCTCCATACGGAAATCAGCTCGCTGGCCACGATCCCGAGCGCAGGCGGTCGTCGACAAAAATATGCCATGTACAGCCAAACAATACAGGCAAAAATATTCATCTTTTTACTTCAATATTAATTTCTATTGTGTAGGAGCTCGTGGCTAAGTAATAACAGCCGCACGGGTCGATCCATCAGGTTAAGCTGCGCTTGCCGGGGTTGGTCCGTAGATGGGTGACCATCTTAACATACCGAGACTCCTACATGTTTCGGAAAGCACGTTAAACCGTTGGTCCCGGCTGTCATTCGTGGATCTTTGACAGTCGTTACGAGTCGTCAGAAGCCCGAAAGTCTGACAACCAGTCTTACCAAGGGATATCGTATTACCTAGTTACTAGGTTGTGGAGGTCAGATAGGCAGTCGCTCCATGTAAAATACTGGTATTCAGCTGCATCCGGTTAGACTGGAAGCCGACCCCAACATGATTGGGAAAAGGCTAGGCAGAATGAAAAAAAAAAAAAAACTATTGTGTACGTAATAACTTTTTGTAAAAGTAAAAGTAAAAGAATTGACTACTTAGCAAACTCACAACGTTGTTTAAAAGTAGTTGTAAGTTAGCTGCCTGCATACTAAATAGTTTGTTCGACTGAAGAATCATTAATGTTTTGGGGATTATATGAATTGCATAAAATTGAATATGAATGAGCAAACTGCGCTGCGCAAGGGTTAATCCAAGGTCAAGCGTATTTAGTTGTTTTTGTGGGGATTTCAATTTTAATAGAAAGAGCTTTTTATTGTTAGGACCTATCTATGCAAGATGTAGATACTAATTGATTGATTGCATTTATAACCAGGTATGGTTTTTATTCTTTAAGTTACAAGCCTATTCAATCTATTGAACCAAAATTCCAGTCTAATCAGATGCGGCTGAATACCAGTGTTTTATATAGAGTGATTGCCTTTGGACCTACACGACCCAGTTACTGGGTAACAGGATCCTTGGTAAGACTGGTGTTCAGACGTTTGGGCTTCTGGCTACCCGTAAAAACTGTCAAAGATCAGGCACAGAGGGTTGTCGATATGATATGGTTGGTCACCCATCTACGAACCCACCGCGGCAAGCGTAGCTTAACCGTCGAACGATTCGGGCGGCTGTTATAAGCTGGCTGGTATAAGTCACAAACCTATTATTAGTAATAATTAGGTAACTAAGTTATAGAATAAATTATAATGAAAATAATTATCACAAACAGAAATAATGTTGTTGAACAACTTTGGTCCTTAGTGTAACATTTATAATGTCTATCTGTTCACAATGATTCCCTGCTTATAAGCATAGCTAGACTGTTTGTAAAGTAAAGCTTCGTGCAGACTATCGCGACGCGACTCTAACAATACAATTTCTATGAAAACTTCACGGTAGAACAATTACCGGAGTTCCTTCGCACCGTCGCGTCGCGCCAGTCTGCACGAGGCTTCAAAGGTTGATACAGCCCATCTAACTGACGTTCATACCCCTTTAGAGAATTAGCTTAGATATTCTCTCTGTAATATTAATTGTTTGAAGTCACGCAAAGTTCACCTGAAATAATCATTATTTTAGCATAAATGTATCACCTTGATAAGTAAATATAGCGACCAGTTTGTTAGTTTGAATCGAACAAAGCTAAATAAAAAATAAAGAGAGGGGGGGGGGGGTTTCTACGCTACGGCGGTTTTATAATGCAGACTGTTTTAAAGTTATTTCACCAGTACCTACCTTTTATTTCACCAGCATTTACTCGGTGCTTTAGCCTATTTGATTTTTCTTTTACACAGCTTGGTAAGTATCAGATTCCGGAAAGTATCTACAGTTATTTAAGGCACTGTTAGAAACCAATTAGGTTTCTGTCATAAATTTTATTTTTACAGACATTGTCCTAAACAAATAAAAATTAAAAATTACCTTTAGGGCCGAGTCACACCGGAATGGCAGCGACTGGCGGCTTCGCGCGACCTCCAGACCCCGCGCGCCTAGTCTCCTCTTAACTAGTTTTGGATTCATGGTGCCGCGAGCGGCCTCGCGTCGCCGCTAGCAGACTCGGGCAGAACCACCGACAAGACGCGCGTGGCGCGCGGCCGCTCGCGTCTCAGCAGGCGGCCTTGCGACCTTTTCAAGCTTTTCAACCGATACTGGTCTTTTAAGTATGTAGATAAAAATTATTTCACACTGAAAGTGCTCGCCGCGTCGCTGTCGGCCGCTGTCATTCCGGTGTGATTCGGCCCTTAGCGTAGTCCTGTATATTGTCCGTATCTAGTTATAGAACTCAGTTCCATGATTGTTAATTATTTCTCCGTAACCATCTCAACCGATTTGAACTGAATTGCGATTAGCTGCTAGTTTAACCAGACACTTACACCTAAATTTCAATTTATATCTGCTTCAGCATTTGTCCAAATACGTTCAGAAGTCATAGTCGCCACAGTTGGCTAGCTAATGGATTACACGGTGGTCGAGTGTGGCTCAACATTGCTGAGCTGCGACCCGATGGCCGCTGTAATCTGATTGTAATACTGAACCGCTCGACTTATATTAGGCATATGTGTTAATTTGACCTAATAGTGAAATTCAGGGTAATTTCTAGGTTTAGAGTGGCAGATAGATTCGAGAGTTAAGGTAATTTTTGGGTTGAGGAGCATGTTCTTAAATAAACAGGTAACCGCATTATATGCTAATGTTTTAATGAGATGATATTTTAGAGTTATGAGGAACAGGGTGTAAAGTTCACTCAACCTCCCATAGAAAAGGGAGAATCCTCTGAACAAACGGGTGTCGTGTCTGGCGGGAAACTGCCCTACGATTGATTTCGGGAAGTCTTATATATGTTGATCGCGGTTAACTCTAATTGCGCGATGCTGGAATTGTGTGACGTCAGGTCTTTGATACGTAGTTCACACGTGGCGTTGTAGATTTCAACACAAAATCACTGGGAATGAAGTACCTATTAAGGGGATGCGCTAAGGAAGCCAGCGCAATTCAGGTTCAAATACAATTTTCTTACGTTTTCTGCAATTTTGCAGGTCAGTATCAGTTTCTATGTTGATGAAAATATAATTGGCGACGATATAAAAATGTTTACAGAATTATAAACACAAGAAAATTTGAATTTCGATCTATCCTAGCGCTTTCGCCTTAATTCGTATATAGACAAAGCTTTTGCATACGATTGTTTCGATGTTTTTGGAAAGTTTTTATTTATTTACTTTATACATTTTCAGCTCTACTGTTTTTACTGCTGGGGCTAATAACTGTCACGAAGTATGACACTTACATCATTATGTTGGTACCTTCAGCACATCCACAGTGGGCTCAGCCACCAGTTTCTGCCTGGATTAATCATCCACATCGTAACACGTGAGGCTTAAAACAATCAGCACCGCTTTGTAGCCATTATCTATCTATTATCGGCCTCTGTCGTGTCACTAACGGCTAGATAGTAACAATAATGACGTCACAACCAGGCTTAACAGGCACATTGACCGGTGGGTCTCAGATTAATACTATTAGATCGAAGTGAATGCTGTCCGTCGTGCTGACGTAATCGCTTTATTGGTCCTTACGATGCACGTAGTTTAGAGGTGGGACGGTTTAGATTCAAACCATATAAAGTAATGGGGTAGGTGTTAGCTGTAGGTATGCTTGCTGTCAGCATTTACTTGACCACTTTTATAACGCGTGAGCGGCAGCACCTACAGTATTCTCAGTGTATTCGCAGATTGGTGGGATTCCCCGATGTTGCGGAAGTGGATGCAGCTCCACGCTGAATATTAATTTTAATTGTATGTAACTGCAAGAGATAAAAAAAAAGTTTACTTGGAACAACTTAAGTTTACAATTATGATAAATGTTAGATGTTAAGTGAAATTGTTACTAACCCCATGGACTTTGTCTGATAATAAAAGTATTCTATTCTATTAGCTATTATGACTATCTTCACAAACATGATTTCGTGATGATTTACTGTTAAGAAACAAATGGAGATTGCTTTCCAATAGTATGCGGTCACAAAAGTAAGGTTCGAAATAAACTTTACAGAAACTGCTGATAACATACTTATGGAGTTATCGATGAAAGAATACACTCGATAAAAGAAATGATGAAAAACTCGCTCGCAACTCCAAAACAACGTATTATATCATAAAAAACTTCAATATTTCCATCTCAAAGTGGGGAACAAAGTTCGGTAGGTGCAAAACAATTTTCGGATGTTCGTGTTTTGCCCATCAGTCTCGGAAACTCAAGTTTTATCCGTCGGCGCCCCCCCCCCCACAGCCTCCCCCCGCCTGGGGGATTTTCACTTAGTTTATTATTCGTCCTCTGTTGACCTCATTTTTGTAGCTTGAAGGCAATATTTTATTTATTAGATATTTACACTTGGACACAACATTATGTTGGGTTTATGACTGAATAATGATTTTGTTTGTCGGTTGTGAGTTCGATAAATAAGATAAAGAGAAAAAGTGATATTTTAGTTAGGTAATCCTTATTCATTAAAATAAGTATAAATACACTTTTCCGCACATTATAAAAGCAATAATAACAGGGTTACTAAAGCTAATCTAATAATTTTTCAAATCTCTATCAAAGTAGGTACTTACCTACTATTTTCATAAAAAATCTCAAATTGAATCACAAAAAAACTGCCCACTAAAAATCCATTCACATGAAACTCAAGAGCACATTCAACTTTTCATAATGGCCAAATAAAGGGTCCGAGAAAACATTTTGAGAGAAAATATTGTGAATAAAAAAGTCGTTTACAGGTGCCGTTAGTAGACGGACTGGGAATAGATTAAGGTCCGGGCCTCGGCGGCCGCAGACGGACCGAAACCCCTTCTCTGTGATAGAATTATGCCTTACTAGCTTCTGCCCCCGACTTTGTTCGCGCGGAAGTCGTAAGTTACACAATATACTAAAATAACAGCCACATTTTTATAAAACTCCCTCGGACCCACCGCGTCACATCGCGCTGACTTTTTGTCTTTTTGCTCGGCGCCTAAGGGTCGTAGCGTGATGTTAATAACCTTCCTCATGAATCACTCCGTCCATTGGTGATAACCGTATGAAAATCCCTTCGGCAGTTCTTGAGTTTATCGCGTCCAGACGGACAGACAAACGCGGCGGGGGACTTTGTTTTATAATAATGTAAGGATAAATCAGGATATAATTTATGTAGTGATGAATAGGCACGCTCTTTCATTTTCAACTTTCTACATTAAGCCGAACGTTGAAAGTCCAATAGCACGCTTTTATTTAGGCAAACGATTTGACGTCATCTAGTAGGTACCTATTAGTGAAAACGGGCATTATTTTACCTTTTCTTTGAACCCGACTAGATAATACCGATATTTATCCCTGTTTGGAAACATTTTGTTTCGCCGTAGGTTTTGTCAATGGTTTTCCACGTGGTTTTAGTGAGTCGTTGTGTGCCGTAAATGAAGATCAGTGCGGATTCGTACTTTTACAACTATCTTATGTTCTGGATATATTACTTACTAGCTTTTGCCCGCAGCTTCGCCCGCGTGAATTTCGGATAATATCCCACGGGAACGTACTATACCGGGATTAAAAGTATGTGCTAATCCCTATCTATTATTCCAGGTTATAAACTATCTGTATGTCAAATTTCATCCAAATCCGTTCTGCTGTTTTTGCACATCATGCATCCAGACAAACAGACAATAATTCTAAAAACTATATCTTCGGCACCAGAGCCCAGTACCCCTCGGGGCAATTACTTTTTTTCAAAAATATGCAATGTAGGTACAGTTTTGATTTCGTTAGTATTTTATTATAATGTAGATTTATTGATACCTAGTTTAAGTTTGTCCAATGTCTTTGGCTAACACCGTTTTTTTCCGGATAGATCCGAACGTAGATAATACAAAACTTTGATAAAAGAAATACGTAAACAAATGACTGACTTGCTCCTAGAATACAGATTGTCATGTTCTTGAAATGTGTTTTGCTGTGAACAAAAGTCTTGTTTCCCCGTATTTGTGAAGGTTTGAATTGAGAGTTATTCGGCTAGAAATATGTGCTAGCTAATCGGGTTGGGTTGGGTACAGTAGGTACGACTGAGGTAAAAGGTAAGTAAAAACCTACTTTGTAAGTCCATCGATGGTAACTAAAAAAAAATACAAATCATAGTCGCATTCTCAGAATTTTTAGAATATATTTTTAATCAGTTTCTTCTGCTTTTATCAAATACGTACAATGTTGCATCAATCTTAAGATGCTTGAATAACATTGACAGAGGGCGCTGTTGGTAACATTTGTAAAATTGTTCCGCAAAAACAAGATGGTGGCGATAGTTCCGATTTTAGCCACGCGCCAAATGTTTCTAATATATAATGTACAGCTTTACATTTGTACAACATATTAAACGTGACATAGGCACCTTCATACGTATATGTTTCCTTGGTACATTTCCACACAAGAATATGCTCGTAATCTTCCGCATCTGGCTACCAGAGCCTTTCGTTTTAATGAGACCACGGAGCCCTCTCGACGCTGAATAATTCCTCATTAGGTTCACTAGCTTCAGTCCTTTTTATGTAGAAATGCTTTGATATATATACATACACAGTAGATACATCTACTTTTAATTTTGATACAGGTTTAGAGAACTTGGAATTGCATCAATGACGTCTATTCAGCAATAATGGCGCACCATGTGTCTTACCACTAAATGCAGCTCTTGGTTTTTTGTATTATGAAGTAAACACCACAACTTGAAATAGATTCAGGAAGCAGAGAGCACGATTCAGTAAAAATTACATTACCCTATATGTCAGAAGGAGCACGTTTGGCGCACCATGTGTCTTCGCAGTAAATGTAGCTTTTGCTATGCATAATACGACAGTAAAGCCCACAACTTGAAACGAGGCCGGAATCAGGCGGCAGAGAGCTCTATACAGACATTTTCATAGTAATATTTCACATTTTCTCAATTAACTCCTGAAATACGAAAGAAAGAAATAAAGTCAGCACAAGTTTTGAAGGCATTTGATAACTAAATACGATGGCATTATTTTTTATTCTAAATTAGACTTTTCTGTTTTCTCGGAAATGCGTATGTCCAATCTCTCCCATAGATTCGTTCCACTGTGTGGCGGTAGAAAACGGGGTGTAAGACCACAAATTACTTCTAAACGTTTATACATTTTAGAATTCATAATATTTTTAGCGTAAGTAAAGTTATTCATTATTAGTCATTCAGTCATTATTAGTTTATAAGACATCTGAACCGATATTAACTTTATTGGTTTCATCTGACCTAGGTTATAAAGATCTTCATTTAATACAGCTTTTATTAATAAATTGAAACCTTTTACAAGTTAAGGTCAAAGTATGAGTAAAAAGAAACTAAAGATTTTTTATTTGGTAAGCAAAATGGCATAGGTCTGCTGACATTTTGTTTTGGAGAAAATCAACATGTTTAGAGACGGTTATGTCGTTGTAGTTTTTGATATAATTCATCTCGTGTTTTTTTCTTACGAAGATTTTAGATTTTCAACTTAACTTACTTGATAAAATTGTAACTAAGTAATGAATGCAGTGAAGTGTGTACTTAATTATTCAAATGATTATTTTCTTATGAATAATTTTATTATGCTATGACTTCATGTTTTTACTTTAATGAATGCAGTGAAGTGTGTACTTAATTATTCAAATGATTATTTTCTTATGAATAATTTTATTATGCTATGACTTCATGTTTTTACTTTAACTTTTAGTAATAAAAGGACACGTAGTCACTTAAGCGAAGCCGCGGGCACTAAACTAATGATTATTGTACCGTGTCTCTGTGCCAATTAAGACAGTAAGAAAATACACTGTAGATACGTAGTCACCGGGCAGTAAGAGAGTTTACACATTGTCTGATACGATATCGGTGTCGGATGCCGATACGATATCGGGGCAACTAAAATGTATGAATTATTTATTTTATTTTATTTTATTCCTTTTAAGAAAACTTACAGCTAATACATTCCTTATGTACCTGCCTTTCAGATTTTCCGATCCGATATTGGTTATCGGATCGATAACTTTAAGTCGATTAAGTCTCCCGCAAACGCGACTGTAATAGTACAATTTCTAAGAAAACTTCACGGTAGAACTATTACCGGTGTCGCGACGCGCGGCAAGCATCGCCAGTATGCACGAGCCTTAATTCATAAATTTTACCTGCCCCGATATCGTATCGGCATCCGACACCGATATCGTATCTTACAATGTGAAAACGCTCTAACCCTGTACAAATAAAGAAATACGTACCTCCGCAAGCCTAGGTCAGTAGTTGTATTTTTTATGAGCACAGCAGGAGGGCACTACAGGTGAATAGAAAGGTCTTTATGTAAATTTTTAATAAACCCTCTTCCGTTCCGAAATGAGTTGAATAAATAAAAGGCAAACTGTAAACAGAGATTTCTCACTGAAACACTATTTACCTGCTTCTATTTATGTTTAGCCCAACTTAATTTAGTTGATTTTTACATTCAAAATTATATTTAGCTTAGCAGGTACCATAATTATGAATGGTATCTAAATGGTATTTATTTCGGTATAGGTAAAACAATTTTACTCGTGAATAATATTTTTAATAACTAGATGTGGTCGGCGTTTCCAATTCGACTACTCTGAGAGGAAACGCCGAAACAAACTAACATGTCATTGTCTCTTTTTAAAGACTAGCTATCTAATTGCGTAAAACGTTTTCGTAAACGATTCCGACTAATCTGTTTCACTTTGACAGTTCAACAACATTCATTGCGTTAATTACGTTGTTGAACAGTTTTTTTTCGAACTTATGAAGCAATGGATTAGCAATCTGTTTCAAAACGATCCAGATTTGACTAATAGTTATGTTTTGAATCTATTCCTCTAACTATAGGTACAGTTAGTTCTTATAAAGTTGCCCTCCAATGAAATTCCACTGTCGTGTTATGACGGTAAAGCACTTAATACAAATTGAGGGTTATAAAAGACAAACATGGCTTCAGGACGATGAAAACCTCACATACATATTTATGGTATGGGACCCATGGGCATAGCTGTAAAGGCGTTCAAACGGAAGGGATGGACAGGGGATGTGCGCATGGGAATGTTCCCATAAGATTCTGTCGGCCGCTTGGATGACTCGTCGACTTTTTCTAGTGGTTTTATGTTCAGGATTTTTAGTTTTATCTTTCTGCTTTCATATACATGAAAAAATGTATTTCTGAAATTTTCCGAGATTACCCAATGATATTTGCAGCCATTGTTCATCCTAAAGTTGACCTTGCTTTGAAACTTGCAATAGACAATGGTTGGGATGGGAAACTTTCAAGAGTTGAAAATGGATTAGTGATCGTAATGCTGTCAGTTGAAAATTAGGGCGAAAATACCTTTCACTCCAACATGTGTCGAAAAGAGACACTAACTCTTTTGGTAACACTTGGCATCCGAAGGTCTTTGAATACTCGTTCATCATTACTATCATCAGATAGAGCAGTCCACTGCTGGTAATACTAATAGGCCTCTTCAATTGCACGCAATTCAGCTCGATTCTCGGCAGCTCGCGTCCGTCGAACCTTACGATTCGCGGTCTCCACTCAAGAACACGTCTACCTCAAGGGTCATCGATTCTATGCGGCTAATATGGTCGGCCTATTGCCAGTAAAGCTTGCTTACTCTGTGAGCTATGTCGACAACTTTGGTTCTCTGCCGGATCACCTCGTTCCGAATTCTATCCCTGAATACTCGTTACCAAATAAAATCATTACCATATCACCCAAATTCTTAAATCAAATAAATTTTAATACACCAAACTCGAACGAAGTCAAGAATGATTCGAGTGGATGTGACGTCATTATTAAGATTAAGGCATTGACACACGAGAGCGGCGGCGCGGTATAGTGACGGTCTCCCGCGACCGCGGAAGCGTTTTGTATTGTAGAGGAAACATTAGTGAGCCTAGTGGCTTTAGGAATGGGACAGGTCAAGACTATCTTCGTAAGACGGCTATGTTACTAAGGTTGGTCCTTGATATTCAGTTTTTTTGAAGTCCGGTAGCTTTTTGGTAAATAGGTTCTGTTGAGGTTTGTAGGTTACATTATGATATGTTACGGGTGAAAGAGAGGGAGGGAGAGAGAGGGTTGACCTAGTCATCACAGCTGACTTTTCGCCTAGTTTAGCCTAGCTTGATCTTAGTAAGCAAAGGCCGATTAATAGCAGCCTATCAACTATGAAAACAATATAAAAAATCGTTTTTATTTATATAGTCATCCGCCATCTGTTCTCACGCAGACCAGTCTATCAAACTTCATGATACCGTCGTGCCGCCGTCGGCTGTTAGCTTCGATCGAGTTACCAGTTATAATTTCCGGATGGGGGAGCGCAATCGGCGCGCCAGTAATAGATTCCGCCCTAACATCTGATACCCGCGGATTCGACGAATTCACGCGGCGAGTACCCCGGCTTCCCCAAGTTTCCCGAGACCCCGTGTTCCTCCATTCCCCCAAGTTCCCCAACCTCTCTAATGAGATTCAGTCGACTTTCGTGTTATGTCGACCTTTTTACGTGGGAGCACGTAATAAATAGATTGTTTGGATATAATCTGTGATGATAATGTGGTGTTTTGGCTTACGATTGAAAAAGTATTTTGGTGGCTGTCCATTTTTTATTCTGGCGTTTTGTGTTTTTTTTGTAGATACTTATTATTAGATAAGTAACAAGTATTAAGGCAAGTTCAGTCGAGTTTTAAGCAATAGTGCAGATCAACAAGCATCATCATCGATCGTTGTTTATTGCATTTCGTCTTACTTTAGCACATTAACGCACCCATAAAGTAAATAAAGTGATAAGCTTTCTCTGAAATTCTAAACAAAAACACTGATTTAAAAGTATATTAATATGTTACAACTTCCCTCCGACAAAGTGACAAAATGTTTACAAGATCCCCTGTTCCGTAGTATTGAGAAAGTCTGGATTTGTTCCGCACACTACGTGTCGGCAGTTTTATCGTAAGGTTCCTTCCGACAAAGTCTCAGACATGTCGTAATTTCCGCTCGGCTCCACTTAATGGTAATCGACGTTTACGGGAGTTCCAGCTGACCTTACTTACCGTGTGTTTAGGGCTGCCGAAATTTGATTAAACTGTAGGGTTGAAATAATATTTTGACATGGGGAAGTTTTGCTTCTGTACCACTTTGTGTTTTTGGAATCTTAAGCTCGAGCCAGGGTAACGGTTTTGATTTATGCTGATGTCTAGGATCATGTTAACTTGGGCAGTTACTTTTAGTACATTTCTGTCGACGCCAGCAACTCAAGCATTGATGGACGATCGTGAAAATGTGGGACGAGGCACTCATACGTGAGTCCATCAATGCCCGGTTGCGGCCAAGGCTTGAATAGTGCTTTTCTCAAATAATGCGCGGAAATTCAAACAAAGTAAATTAATGATAAATTCCAGAATCAATGACGGACAACGATAATTTTTCACGCGCCAATGCAATGTGTTCATTTGTTTCTTCTTGGTTGTCATGTGTTGAAGTAAAAGTTCGTACCATTTTTAGAGTTCCGTAGTAAACAAGGAACCCTTATAGTTTCGCCATGTCCGTCTGTCTGTCTGTCCGTCTGTCTGTCTGTCCCCCGCTTAGCGCAGAGACTGTTAGTATTAGAAAGCTGTAATTTGGCATGAGTATACATACTAATGAAACCGACAAAGTGGTAAAATAAAATCATGAAAAATATTTTTTTTAGGGTACCTGCCCTACATGTTTTTTTTTTCGTCTATCCCATGGTGTGGGATCGTTAGAAAGCTCGTTCAAAAATATTGTGAACTTGTTGAAACCATTTTTGGATTGAAGGATCCGTCTGCGAAATATTTCAAGATATTTCAGATATTTCAGATTCAAGTGTCCCCCCCCCTGCCAGCTAAACGGTAAGTTCTGGATATGTGGAAAAATTCACAGTAGTAGTATATATATACAACGAAATTAAAAGGAAAACTATCACAGCTAAGTAGGCTCTACTAGTTAAAGAGTAATTATCGACCAACTTAAATTTGCAGTTGCAAAAACATGTTCTACCATACATTTTGTATGGGAGAACATGTTTTTCAATTACAATGTTAAGTTTGTTCTTGGGATAAGTTCATCCCAGCTACGGAACCCTTCATTGTGCGTGGTCCGACACGCACTTGGCCGGTTTTTAAATAACACGACAGATATGAGTTTTCATAGTAATTTATTTGGCCGCTGCACAGGACAGATATGGATTTTCATAGTAACATTGCTGGCCAATTTCGATTTATTTGGAAGAAGGTTGTCAAAATAATGCACGAATTTCCAAGCATGTTTGAGAAAATAACTTTAATTACACAAAAATGTTTTATTGTTTTGAAATAAGGTTCTCTTACCTAAACGAAATAGCAGCTTTCTGCAATTTAAACTAATATTGGGCTAGCTGTCATTTTAATTAATTTCATAATAATATACCTATACTTAATCTTTCAGCGAGTTTAGAAGTCCTTGGCATTAAAAAGAAATAAAAGTAGAATTTAATAACTTGACAAACGATTAAATTAAAGCTGATCAATTAGTTAACTTAAATAGGCTATTAATTTGAACTCCGCCACATTTTTATTAACGATAGATTTTATTGGCTTTAATTATAAGTTATTGCTGAAATTAATGAAACAAGGGGCAATTCTTCAACGCCCTATCTATTCTCGGATTTATGCCTTTCGTAATTCCATGTAATATAACTTTTCATGTTAGATAGATAGATTAACTATTTATTTAGCGCACACAAATGAAATAGCACAATCACACATATTAAGGCACAGGCATTAAATCCGCCTTTGTACCTTTTTTGTGTGTGAAAAGTTTAAATAAATAAATAAATCACACAAAAGCACAATTAAATATAAAAAAACAAACAAATCATTATTCTCCTGCCCTTACCTATACCAATTTATTTGTGGTCGGCGCAACATGTCTTTTTCTTCCTTACTTCTCTATTAGTCGTCATCTCGGTAGTCAAACCCTTTCTAGCCATATCATCTTTCACACAGATCATCCATATATGGTTTCTTTCGTCTTCCCCTAGTCTTATAGCCATCGACATTCATGCTCAAAACTTTCCTCAGGACATTTTCCTCATTCCTCCGCTTCAAATGCCCATACCGTGCCAACCGATTTCCGCACAACTTTTCAGTCACCGGTGCCACTTTCAGACTTCCTGTTATGTACTAATTTCTTATTCTATCCATTCGTGTAACACCACACATCCCTCTTAGCATTCTCATCTCAGCTGCATGCAAATGCCTTTCATTCATCCCTTTTGTGGCCCAATATTCTGATCCATACAGGACAGCAAGTCTTACCATTGGCAGGTCTAATAACAAACGAAAACCATAACAAATAACATGAAAGTCAAGAAAAAAATTACATTAAAAGGATGTTTGTGCAAGGTCAAAAATGTTAATGTCATCTTCTTATTTACTTACCTAAATACTTGGACCCTTCCCCCAAATATGCAGGAAAGACCAAACCGGTCGAAGTGACGGGGGTTAGAGGTATGTCCAGCATTGCACGTCTTTCAGCTGGAATTATGATGATGACACAAAAGTCAACTCCTTTTTCGCATCACAATTTCCTATCAATAAATCTTCAAACATCACAACCTACATGAAAACATAAAAGTACAAAAGATAATGCCCGAACAACTTCGGCTATTTACGTCTATTGTCGGCTATTCTCGGTGATAGCGAGTTAATACGTGATCCTGTATCTAATCTCTGCGACAATAACACTAACTTATGTTATTGTGTTATTATGTTATTTCTCTATTTGTTCGAGAGATAAAAGCCCGGAGCACACTGCGAACACCCGACGCCGACGATTCGTGTTCATTGGACAATTGAAGAAGCGTATCTTCTCGACTTCAAATGTGGTCAATGAGCACGCTTAATTGACGTCATGGCACGTGTTGTAAGTCTGTCTACACCTTAACTCGTGTTATTTATATTTCTATTTGTAGTCCTTTTCATTCTTGGTTTAATTGAAACATTGTGTGGCTTCGTAGGTTTAAACGTTGTTTATAAATGTCAGAGGTTGTTATTTGCTTTCTACTTTATTGAAGTCTTCTGTTTTGGTTCAATTGTGACAAAGAGTTTTAGGATAAGTTAATTCGTTATTTAAGAATAAATATTAGTAGCAATACAATTACATGATACTTTTGCTTTAAGGTAAAATTATTTAATTATTATTGAGAAGAAAGGGTTTTCAAATCAAATAATTTCTTTGTATAAAACATGTTAAAAATGTGTTACAGGTATAAAAGGTACATTGTGTTATAACCTAATGAGGTGTGCAAATTAATATATTAGGTACTAATCGCAATAATAAATTTCAAAAATCACAGAATAAATTTTAAATTGAGTTACATTAAAGATAGAATTGCCATATTAAAAAATACACAAGTCAAATCAAAACTTCAGTAATCATTATATTTGTGGTATCATTTCAGATAAATCAGTCATCTTCAGCTGAACATCTTGTTACTAGATACCTTTATGTAGTACCTACACACAATGGGTCTTACTATAAAAACTTAGAAACTTGTTCAACGTGTGTCTAATGCCAGTTTTACGTCAAACTCCATTTAAAAATGTCGTGTTTATAAGGTGTTTAGCCTAAATAACTCATAAACACGCTTTTGTGGTAGTGAGGTATATCTCGTAGTCTTTATGTAGTAGGTACTGTAGAGGTTGCGCGCTATGGGCGACCTCACGACGCTGGCTGGAAGCCGCTTAGTTTATTCGAACGTTCGATATGTTTTGAAATAAAAAGAAGAAGACTCTTGTTCCAAACAGAGAACGTCAATCATAGATTGACGGGCTGATGGTGTAGACCTTATTAAGACGTTATGAAGTTATAGCTTAATTATATTATCTAAAACAGTCGTCTGAGTGTTATTTGCGCCCCCGCACACATGTACCTACACCTCAGCCCTCACAGTACACACCAACGTACATACTGACGATATGTTTACATGTTACGCATATTAACACAGAAATTAGTTTATACAACTAATTACTTAGTTATATTAGTTTACCGTGCCTCCATAGTGGATAATCTTGACGCGCCTCTTCAGACTAATAAACTTATCTTATCCCACTGCAACTAGCAACAGAGTTCAGTATTGGATTAAGGTAATTAGTTCAGTTACACTTCAATAGTGTGTATAATTATCTATACAGGGTGTCACGGACAACGACGCACAACCTGTTACCATGGATTCAGTATATGTTTCTGGATCACCCTGCGTTGATTTTATTTGTTTAAAAATGTTCAAAATAGTCCGAATAAGGTTTTAACAGAAAGAAAAAATTAAAAGTTGCCGGGAAAATTCTTCGGGAATTTTGTATGAATTGTTGTTTGGACAGAACAACGTCTGTCGGGTCAGCTAGTTATAAAGTAAACATTTAACGTAGTAATTTACATCGTCAGTTTATTTATTTATGTATTTCTAATCATCAATTAACTTTATTTGAAATAATATTGCTCAACTATACTTCATTTATTTTAGCATTAGACAAATAACGGCTAAATAACGACAGTTATTGTGTAATATTATTGAAATGACTGCACTTTAGAATTATATTTTTAATATAAATGGTAAAAAGATTACCTACATTGCTTTGTACTTATCGTGAAATAACGGAGTTTATAATACGTTTATATCGAAATAACGAAAGGGTGATAACCGTTATTTGTCTAATTTTATAATAAATAATTTTAAAATACATGTCATAAATTTCATTAACCGTTGAACGCTGATCTCACACTCGCATTCAAAACGGTACATTGTGAGACCGCCTAGATCGGGGTCCACTCGTGCATGGCAACAAAGCTTGCGTCTCATTCGAAGCTTGCTTATGTAAATACTACCCACACAGTTTCCTAAGGTTTCTCAGGTTCTTGATATTGAAAATCTAGTATAATCCAGATATTTTTATTTTATTTGTTAGCGACAAAAACAGTTATATGCTAAAGAAAATGATATCAGCATACATTCAATTGCAAAGTCTCTCCACATGTTACAGTAAAAAGATGAGGTTGAATATAAAATAACTACGTTTTGTAGAAGTAGTTATGTTAGCTTAACAGCATAATGCTAAAAGCAGGTACTTAGCGCTCAGTTACGGTATATTCAGATTCTCGAAAAATTATTAGGTAACTATAATCGTCATTCGAGACCAGCAAAGTGAATTCTAATGTCAATTGCGAAGTCTAACCGCATGTCGCATGAGCTACAAATTGAATATAAAGTAACTATGTACAGTTAGGGAAAATAAATGACAGTTGATAAATATTCAAATACCAACTGTCATTCTTTCACGGATATTAAGTTGGTAGCTAATTTTCTTACAGTTTGGTGTTTCGATGTGCAATCTGAAAATACTGCACATCCAAACACCATCTTCGCTCTACACAAGCGACAAAATTGCGTGCGTAATAACTTGATAGACATTAAACTGTAAACTACATAATCACTAGGGGACAGTAATGTGCCGCAACACGTCTGTTTTGTCTTGCGAAGTCTGGCTAATTCGCGCAACGTCGTCCTACGTGACATTGGTGGCCACTTAGCCGTGGAACAGTAGTCGCCTATTTAGTAATACCTTCTGCCCGCGACTTCGTCCATGTGAAATTTCTTGTTTTAATATAAAATTTATCGACAGTCGGCAATACTTCTACCCAAGATTAACCCCCTACATAAAAACTCACAAGTTTCACCTTTTTATAATATTACTATAATAATTAGTACAGGTAATGGCATTATACACAAATCAGATGTGTTTAGCGCTAAATGCATTTAAAACATCGTTCTGTTTCTGTCAATCATTTGATGATGACTGAGACAGTATGATGGTTTTAATTAAATGCTTACCGTGAAACGCATTTACTGATGCATCACAAGTGTAAGCGGGCCTAAATCATGGGGTGAAAAGAGTTGTATCTATAAATACTGTGTTGTTTCTTATCTGTTGCGCTTAGTTTAAGGTAACAAGCCATTTTTTGATCTACATAGACGTATCGAACATCGAAGCCTGTAACGAGTCTGGTTAAAAATACGAGAACTTTTTACTTTTAAAGTAGTAATAGGTCTTGTAGTCAAGTAGTTAATAAGGCGGTTTCGTTCTCCGCCTGCAATTTAACGACATTTTTACTACCAGCTCGGGCTACAGTGAAATGTACTCACAAAAGTAATTGGAAAATATTTCCTGCCCTATTGAGACAGCTTTCTTTAGAAATTAAGTGTTTCATGAATAATAATGGTTCTGTGAATGAAATTGAAAGATTTATGAAAAAAAAAAAAACTTTTAAGGATAGCATTATTCTGATTGTGCTTAATTTTCTGTTTATTAAACAGGTTAAAACAGTATTTTAAAATTGGCAAAAAATAAAAGGTTCGGGCAATAAGATAGATCTCTTCATTATGTACACCATAAAAATTACAGATATAAATGTAGAAATTGTACATAGGGTGACACAATGGACGGTCTTAAACTTAAAAGCTATATTTTAAAGACATCCTGTAGATGGACTAAGGGACTAGGAGAGACAATACTGTGGATAGTAATAACGGTACCTTCATAATCTTTAAATGATCCTAAAACTCTTAATTTTGCTTTCCCTAAAACACCAACATATTTAACTAGGTACGTGTTTAGTACATAGATTTCTTCACCAGTAATTTGCAGTGTATAAATAGCATCACCTACGCTATTTAAATAATGCGTAATGTAACTTGACGTAACTGCAGCCTTCACGGCGGTGCAATTAACCCACTTAAGTGGTTGTTTAAGGTTGCCGCCGACCACTGTGGTTGTACCGACCGTGCGCTGTAATTACGGATAAGGGTTTACTGCAACTTTGTCGATACAGTTTACCAGCTGTATCGACAAAGTTGCAGTTAGAATATCTTTGGTCACGTTACGTATGTAAAAGTGACTAGCTTCTGTCCGCAACTTCATTCGCGTTTTTTCATCGTTTCTTGTTTTATAACGTAAAATGTCTGCCTCGTTGGTCTAGTGGTCGCAAGCGCTACTACTGAGCATGAGGTCCTGGGTTCGATTCCTAGGTCAGACAAAGTGTTGCTGTCAAAAACTCACCATTGAGAGACCATTATGTAACGTTTATAAATTAGTCGACTTAGGCCCCAGATAAAGTGTCATTGTCATGACACTGACGCATTTCTACACTACTATAAATGCGACAGTCTCTTTATCTGTCTGCCGAGCGGCCTACCGTTGCACTAAGAACAGTAGGCTGTCAGTAGAAACAAAACCAGTATACGCTGACCTCTTGTTCTATTGGAACTACATACTACGCTAGACCAGCTCAAGGTCAAAGTGTTATCACATACGTGCGGGCTGCGGACTACTGTATATCTATCAATTTCATTCACAGAATCATTAAAAAACTATTCTGTTTCCCAAATATTCCGTGCACTAGATGTGACTTGCCTCGTCGTGTGCTACAAGTGACCGGATGACAGTACATCTCCGGGGTGCGATGAGCAGAACGTTCGTTTCCTCTCGCTAATTTGTTAGTATCCTATTAAAACTGAAACTAATTGGTTTTCTCCCATTATCAGATATATGCTAGCTGATAAGAAGACACTTATAATAAGGTATTCCCTTGTGTTATAACTAATTTTGTCATAAGAATATTGTTGATATAGGTAAATATTAAGAGCTAAAATTATTTATCTTTTTATAATTTGATGGCAGTGATGCAAATGACAATTGTATACAAAACTGAAAAGAAAATATATTCTTAAATACCCCACTCATTCCGAAAACAATGATCGCAAATGAAATAAATAACTGGACTCTCTAATACATATTATACCTACCCTTATTTATACGTTAAGATTAATGTTGGCCACGAGATTCGAAGTCATTACTTATTTAAGCACCAAAGGTTTTCTTGCCAGGGTTTTGCCCTCGTCTTGATAGTAGATTGAAGTTCGTATAATAGCCGGTCACATGAATAGATTAGAAATAAGTTAAGTTCGAGGCTCGAGAAGTCTCGATATTGATAGTTAAGCACGATATCGATCAGGCTCTTTTATAGGGGTTGTTTTAATTGAGATTTATTAGTTACGTACTAAGGTATTAAATAAAGTTTTTTTTTATATGATTTCGTTGAAAGTAATGATGTTATCGTTCACATATATGTATCATTGATATTGATATTAATTGGTATTGATATCGTGTTTGTCGTACATTAAAATATAATAGAATACTATATACATTCTGATTTCTCTGTATACATTTATAATTACAATTCGATCCTGAAGATTGAAAACACAATATAGCTATTTGTTTAGCATAATCAGCCTATAATGTTCCCCGCTTCTGGGATACAGGCCTCCTCTTTTTATGCGAGGGAGTGGGCCGTAATCCACTACGCGGGCCCAGTGCCGGTTGGTGGATGTCACACGACTTTGAATTTTTGGTTCTAGGACATGCCGGTTTCCCCACGATGTTTTTCTTCACCGTTTTGAGAGCAGTGTTGATGAAATAATTCACACAAAGTAAAGTGCCTGGTTGGTTTGGAACCCACGACCCGTGATAAGGGAGTAACAAGTAAGTAAGATAATAAAATACTTTGTTCGTATTTCATTTCGTATTGTTTAGAACTAGCTTTAATCAGCTTTTTTTTTTAAATTCATTTTTTTTATGGCACCTCTTTAGGTCTTTCACGCGTCCTCTAGGCGTGAAAATTGATTCTCTGTTACAATGTACAATAGAATATCTCTTTTTAGAGCTACAAAGCAGAACCTTCTAACACAGCATTGTATTTTAAAATCACAGACAGACAAAACGTTTTTGTCTGTCTACATACAGTGAGTCTTTGCTTCGTGCCCCGGGATCGCGTTCAACTGAATATTTAATATATTATGTGAACTTTCTCAAGCTTTGTAATGTGCATGTGACAATGGTATGAGATGACGAGATAAACGCGAGTGCTTTGATGTAGTACTTGATACTTGATACCTGATGTTTGTACGTATTTACTTTAGTCTCAGACGTGATAATAAGGCATTGAAATTCCGAACTCATACATGACGCGGCCTCACAATAAAACGCAATTTATTTCACAACATAACGATCTGTAACCGAATTTGGTTCGTACCGTCAGAGATTACAAATAATAATATTTCAAGAACAAAATGTCTTTTACAAGGCGGTCGCCTTTTTAATTTCATCGGCTTTTCAGCTTAATTTACCGCTTTGAGTATTTAAGTGTTTTTTTTTATACGTTGGAAATTCAATAACATTAACAAAATGTGTAGGCTTCTTTCTTCTTGAAATTACGATTATGTTGAGTGAAAACGATCAGTGAAATGCCACCGACCAAGCAAAGTGTCTGTTATAAATTTTCCAAGCACAACAGATATTTTGTTCTAAATGATGATTATGTTCACTTTGCTAAATAAAAAAATAAACAAAATGGGCGGAACATTAAATTCTGTCACGAGTCTAACAGAGTGTTTCTGTAGCATTGTTGGTTACGAGGAAAGGTAGTAAAGACAATACAGTGAAATGTCGGTACTTAGGTCGTTAAACCCCTATTAGCTTGTAGCGTAGCACTTTCGTAGCACCCTCGTAGCACCTTCGTAGCGGGTGTCTACGAGCGCCTACGAATGTCTGACGTTGTTATGTTTAATTTAGTTATGTTATCTTTAACCAGTCACGTACAATTGGAATATTATAAATATTATCTAGTAAGTATTGTGTTATTTCTTCATGTTACTGATGCTGGATGCGATAGATAGGATGGGTATAATATGGAAGATTAGTTGTTATTTCCATGTTACTTGTTTTAATGTGTAAATAAAAAGTGCGCCGATTACATATAATACCGCCATTATTTGACAATACGAAAGTATTATATAGATACCTGTAAAGTTAATATACAACACACTTCTGAAAATAATAACAAATCCCCAGTCCGCCATGATAATTTCATCAAAAAGTTAGAGAAAGCTCGACATAAATAAGGTTCGGTTAAAATGTAAGCGGTAGGGTGATTCTCGGAGTTCATATGAAATGCAAAACTACGTATTATAACTTCGGTTATGCTATTTATACAACGTGAAATCTACTCTTTGTTTTCAAGCTACGGTCTGCTTGGTCTTGAAAATTTTATGAAGCTCACTGGCATACTTCAACTACAAAAGCCTACGAATACTTCTATTTATACGGAGTGAAATGTTTTTATTTACAACACAAACACTGTAAATACTTCTACGAACATGCTCATTCTACTTCAGCGAAGTGTCACCTTATTGGTTAGGATTTCGAAATTCGGTCATTCAATAAAGTGCGCATTTTCTGATTTTCTCTAACAATGAAAAGCTATCTCGCCTCTTGCAGAATTTTGCAGATTTCTAGGAAATTTTGTCGCAATGTTCTAGAAATGTCAGCAAGACGTATATTGTCTGGATGCACCGATTTTGTTGGAAAATTATTATAGAAATAGTTTTACAAGTTTATTGAAAATGGCAGTTTCCAATACCCAATATTGTAACGAAAATCCAGCTAAACGACAAGCAAAGACATTTTTACAATTTCTATAAAGTTGTTCTGTTACCTGATGTCCTAATCGTGAAATGAAATCGAAAAATTGCTTTTGTAAATACTTTTTCAAGGGTTTTGACGAAATCCCTTTGTAATATTACCTTTGAAATATGATTGGGCAGTGTTTCATTTCAAGCGGTTTCCAATAATGAGTGAAAATCAGCCGTGTGGGGATTAATTTGAAGTATGGACCTTGATTGAATTTCTCTCTCAATTAATTTAATAAGAGCCCACTCCATGTGATCAAGTGTCTGCCTTCAGTTATTAATGTTGATTTTACAGGTATTATATCCCTCGTTGTATTATAGATTATCACTTGAACTACGGATTTACGGACAAAAATAAAATTAATATTATGTCGGCGAGTTTAATGATCAACTAGGATAAAACATTTAAAAAAAAAAAAAAGTCAAAATCAATCAAAAGTCATTTATCCAAACTAGGCTGAGAATCAGCACTTTTCCAACGTCTAAATTGCATAAGAGAGTCCCCCAAAACGCCCACCCGTCACCACTTCACACTTTAGCTGGGAAGAAGAAGTGGCGCAACTAACTCCCCAGCAGCACAGCTGTCTGTACAGTTAGAAAAAAAAAAATCTATACAACAATCGATGTTCGTGTCTGTCTGTGGGACCGTTTAGTTCTTCTAAACTACACGATGGATTTTGATACGGTTTTTAGAAAAAATATTCCGAAAGGTTTATGTGAATTACATTAACATTAAATGTAAATATAATAAAGAAATCTTGATGGTTTTGTCAGGTCTTAAAAACCGTGCGAAGCAGGAGCGGGCCTCTTGTTCAATATCTAGCTTCTGTTATAAAAGGTCTTTCACTTACGGAGGTAAATGTTTAATAAGAAAAACTAGTGTTCCCTTGAGAACGCACTAACGTACCCACATTATCATATTAGCAACATAACCATAAAGCCTTATTAAATCTCTCACAGAGAAATAATTAATTAAAATTATTCTTTCAGTGATACTTAATAGCCGTAATGTATAAACCGTATACCTATCAAAGGCATATTGCGTTGTTCTGTTTAAATTTTTTGTATGTACTACTGTTTGTGTACCAAATCAATAAATAAATATAGAGAATTACCATGTATAGTCTCAACATCGACAGGAATTTATTTATTTGTCTTCAATCTTTGTTCCATGATATTGTATCAATGTTTAGCCACATAAAATACTACAGATTAGATACGTAATTGTAGCTACACATCGTTACAGTATTATAGAACACATATTGTAGACAATCAAATGAATTCTTGTCTATGTTTACATCTTTTTGAGGTAGACTGTACCATATTTAATGTAAGCATGAACAATAAGTCACTTAATTAAAATAATGAAGAAAGTTTTGAATGATGTATTACGATGTCGACAGCGACATGTGGTAGGAACAAGACGTCATGTGAATTAAGATTAATTGGCAACACTTTACAAATAAAATGTTCTAAGCAGTAATTATCTTAACACTGCTCGGTTTTAGGAACTGGCTTATTTTATTGAGTGTATATTACCATTTTGTTGTTGCTAGGCAATTACATAACATAACATAACGCCTGTTCGAGGTGGTGGGATAGGTGTAGGTTACATTTCGCCAATTATTGTAAAAGGAAGGCCTAACGGAAAAATCTAATAACACTTGACCCAACCTGGGAATCAACTCCAGGACATCACGCTTGGCAGTCGTGCTTCCGATTAGTAAACCATTGTTGTGAGAATTATAACTTGAAGACGTAAAGGGATCTATTACAAAAGCTGAATGCATTGGATGGGTCGATGGGTATACCATAATAAATTGCTACCATGACGAACTTTATATTTATAATCTATTTTAAGCATTGTTCTCATGTAAGTGACTTTGTGTCCTTTTTGAGAATAAATATATTTAATTTAAAGGAGTTGTATGTAAAGTGTATGACAATAAGTAGTAACCATAGAAGGAAATACTGAGTGTCAATATCTGTTGAACTTATGCAACAATAACTTAGACGAGTAATCAATCAATCAATAATATTTAAGTAATTCCAGGAAAGTTTTCCATAAAATCATTCATCCCCTTATTACAAAAATTACGTCATACTAAACTATCGGTGTCGATCCTGTAACCGAAATCACAATAACATTGGTTATCGAGTGCTAGCCTAACATTTATCTTGGTCACAACTAATTTGGCTGTGTTTGACAAACAATATTATTCTGGATAAACCCAGAGAGACCGCACTGAGAAACCGATTACAGCTGAATAGACGTAAAGAGGGCTCTCTGATAGTTAGGAGCGAGATAACTGACTTCTGAGTAATTTATACCTTCGACAAATTGAGGCGTTGGTATAAATGTAACCATTATTATTCTAGCTGTACTAATGTGCTTGAAGTATTGAATAATAGAATAATAGTGCAACTATGCAATATTAATATGTTTTTAAAAGATTTTCAACGTTTATTAGGTACATTATATGGATTTTTTAATGAATACTGGTAGTTTGGCAATTTGGTTTTTACAGTTTAAAATCTAAACTTCCATACTATATATTTTTTAACAAATAAGTGTGCTGTAAGTTAGGGAGAACATAAAAGATTTACGTGATTAAAAAAAATCTCAAAAAAGCTTAGTCTCTCAAAGTGTTAACGCCACTTCTTTAAATCACGTTCGTTTCGTGAATTTTGAACTATGAACCACTTTTAAAGTTCCCCAATCGATCTACTTGAGAACTTTGTTTGACACGAAAACCATTTCAGTCTAGAATTTATAGAAAAATCGGTGTCTAACCTAACCTAAATGGGAAATAAAAATATCGTCGATCGAGAGCTAAGATTTTTTATATCAATTTTTTGGACCGTTCATGTGAATACGTTGAAAATTGAGAGCCAAAATTCAGCGTTTTTCACCAGTACCTAAACCGTGTCGCCCCAACATTCTGGATTGTTTGTGCGGACTGCGGGCAGTTGTGCATTTTTTTTTGAATAAAAACACTCAGTTTTTCCGTACAAATACTAACCCTTTGTATGTGCCTACCCATATGTAAGCGACCATAATACAAAAAGCTTTTGTAGTCCGAATGTGATTGAAAATGTGGTTATAATTTCATGCTGAAAGAAAAATAAATACAATGAACACGAGTCGGCGGACTTTTGCAGACAACACAATTAAACTATTTGTAATAAGTACATTGTGAAGCGAGCTTCGAACTGAGCTAATGTTGACGTTATTACATAGTTATTACATGTTTATGGACAAAGTAGCGAAAAACATCCATAAAAAGCAGTTTAATGAGCCATTCATTCAAAGTTCGGAGGAAGTAGGCTGTAGCAAATAGAAGCTGAGATAATATTAAACACTTTTATTTCATACTAGCTTCTGCCCGCGGCTTCGCCCGCGTGAGTGTCGAAAATTACCCCATACATCCCCATGGGTTTTAAGTATAAATATTGAGTTTCGAGTTAATCGGACAGATCGTTAAAATTCTTGCATACAAACATTGACACCCCCGAACCCCCCTTTAGGGGGTAATTTAGAAAAACAAAAAATTACAAACTTTATGATTTATTTTGATAATTATTCGTGCGGAGTTTCATGTTTATTACCTCAAGGAATAAGATTTTTCATACAAACTTTCATCCCCTATTTAACCCCCTTAGGTGTTGGATTTCGAAAAATGCTTCCTTATTCCTAGCCTACATTATAAAGGGAACCTCTGTGCAAAATTTCAGCTTCCTAGGTCCAAGGGTTTGGGCTGGGCGTTGATGAGTCAGTCAGTCAGGACTTGCCACTTATTTTTTTGATATTTTCAATGTACAGAATTTTCACTTCTACAGATTTATTATAAGTATAGAAGACTAGCAGCGAGCCGCGGTTCCACACCAATTAGTCTCGATCCCGTGGGAATATCGAGATAAAAAGTATCCTAGGTCCTAACCCAGTTCCTGGTCTACCCATGTGCCAAATTTCATCCAAAGCCGTTTAGCCGTTTTAGCGTGAAAACGTACTAAACAAACAAACTCACTTTCCCATTTATATTGACCAGTTTCGCGTAAACAAAAGGTCTAATAAATACGAAGGTTCTTTTACAAATGATTGAAATACAAATAATTTCCCGTAAAATATGACTGTTGATGAACACTAATTTAAGTTTTATTTGGGTCAGGCTTGCTCCGCGCAGGCGCGGCTCACAAAAGATGTAACAAAATTAGACTTATGAAAACCGGCATCTCCTTCGATGGCTGCGCCACGAGAATGTAAACAAGTTGTTTTTAAACTTACAAGGTCTAACATTAACTTGGATTTATATTCAGTCTTTTCCGTGTAAAAATATCCTACGACTTTTCCTTAATAAGAATCCGAAACCGTCTGTAGCTATTAGTTTGTATTCACGTTATGTATGAGCAGATAGAATCATAGTTTGTGACCTTTTCAGGCTTGTATTTGTCACACTGCAAGGTAAGGACTGCTTTTCTCATACAGAAAATGTACGGGTATACAAACGTATGCAACGTAATATACGATACGTGTTTCTAATGCATAGTTTTAAAATAAAATCAAGAGTCATAATGCTTTGCGTATCTACATTGCATACGTGACCTTTAACGATCGATCACCATGCTTCCGAGGATAATAAAATGAGATAACCCTCGTGATACTTACATTTATTGCAGGCCAATGCTATCCATAAACTCGAGTTTATTTACTACCTAAATCTACATGGTGGTTTCTATTGTTTGTTTTTTAATTCTATCTGATTCTGATAGTAGCTAAGCTGTAATTTTTAACAGTAGTGCCCCAAGAGAGATT
Organism: Eupsilia transversa; assembly: GCA_914767815.1. Taxonomy (NCBI): domain Eukaryota; kingdom Metazoa; phylum Arthropoda; class Insecta; order Lepidoptera; family Noctuidae; genus Eupsilia; species Eupsilia transversa. Next base: position 11,292,169 of record OU611880.1, read on the forward strand.
ACAAAAATTTACTTAAGAAGTCTGGACTCCCGAAATAATTACGCCGCTTTACAAAATTTTCAAACAGGATTCCCTTAAGAGCTGAATCGGTCAGTCTTAATTATTTAACAAACAAATCCTTTCGTAACGAGCCAGAGCGTCTTCATCGTTTCATGAAAACGGCATTATGTTGTTCAACACGATAAAGAATCCATTAAAATTCGTTTCAAGGAATTATGCAAATGAGATTGTAAGCGCTCGCTAACAAGATAGGACGCTCGCAAAGATTGTTGCTAAACTCAATTCTGTTCGCCTGTTGCTCTCTCCTTTGTGGGTACCTGCGCGTGGCAAATTACCCGGGGACGCTGAACAAACGAACAACTTAAAAATAATAATCTAACTTGGAACGGATGTAGGGACACCATGTGACTCGGAATGCTGCGGGTCTTCTATCTCTCGTGAAATGAAACGCAATTATTTGAATTTTGATTTATTTTTTCAACCTAACATTGTCGTAACTTTCTTAACTCGACAGATCACCAGCTAAGATAACAGGTGTACTCAACTATGAACATTGTTCATACCACTTAAATTATTATACGATCAGTACCGAAAAACAATTATTCATCATTATCACGAAATTTACTTTTATCACGAAAATACTATTCTTAATTTTACTAAATTCCTTTTAATCAATTCTTTTACGTAAACTTGAAAATATAAATTATATTAAACATGAAATCACTCGATGTCTATTTTTACAAGAACTCTATTGTAGCTAATAATTAAAACTTCGATCGATTCTATTTCAAGTCTCGGTAAAGATTGAGTAAAGATGGAAGACAATACGTAATTAAAAGATAGCGTCTTGTGGAAGGAGAAGCAATAAAGTAATTAAATATAATGTTAATTAGGACAATTATTTTGACATTTTCAATGGAATAAATGGCACAACAAAATCATTAAGCTAAAATGCTAAACACTAGGTTTGTTGTACTGCTTTCATTGGTACAAAATAGATAGTTTTTAGTTTTCGGAATGACAAAGTTAACTTCATTTTCTCGGGGAACTGTCTTACATTTACAAAACTTTTCACATGACATATAACGAAAACTTAATAAAGTCTCAACAAGATTCATAATTTAATGTATCTACGCTCCAACTCCTACAGTATACATTTAATCTCAGAGACTACCCACATTCAACTTCACAAGCTAATACATTAGAAATAGGAAAGGCACAGTGAAGTATAAAATTTATTGCTGACTCCCCTAACTAGGTACGATCGTTTACAGTAAGTTACTATAAAACCACATAGACATGTCTTAAAATAACCGACAGTTTGTGCTTTAAATTAAACTTACTTTGAAATTTTAGGTACTTTAATTTACTTTGTCTTACTCTGTGGCCTTTTCTAAAGTTGACAGTAAGTAATTTAACAAGCGGGAAAGTTTTGAAAGACAAGCAACTAGGTATCAACTGCTCAATTAAAATACTCTTACAAAATGTTCGCTTAATTTAAAAGGTCTTGTAGATTTGGCACGGCTAGTCATAGATCGCACTAACATTCAAAATGATACAATCTAAGTCCGAACTAACGTAGAGCATAACTTATGTTAACAGATCAGTTTTGCGATGTCGTTACTCACAATCTACTTCATTCTATCTAAACTCGAATCTACCTTTATGTGCGTATTGCCAGTTACACGTCTAAGTTACGTACATGACTCTGTAAGAAAATAGGATTCATTTATATTCAGAAAATATTATTTTTCATCTTTAGAGAGAAAATACTCAATTCACGAACGTTTGGTTCCGTTTTAGATTGACAAAGATCTAGCTAGTAACAATACTCTACGAGGCTACACAGTCGTTGGCTAACAGATACTTTACAAGTAATCACGACTAAGTACCCAAATCGAAATTATAATAATTATAGGCTTTTTCGAATCGTTGGATTACACAAATCGTATAACTCTAAAAATTCAATGATTTGAAACCCGTTCTTAAATAAAGTCTAACATTTAATTGCACACACGACTTTAAACGAGTCAGTGGCTGTACGATAAACTGAAACTATTCATGTCTACAAACCAATACTCTTCGTTGAGGTTTACTTTGGAAAATCTTATAGTATATAATAATAATAATAACGAATTAACCTTTAACAGCAAGCACCGTACTAATAATAAAATTACAAAGTAAACTTTAGCTCTCGTAGAAAACATCCCACCACAACAAATTGACTAGTTCTAACTCCTATCTACATATTTTTATACACCTTAAACTAAATTGATTAAAGTCTCTTTATGAAGTATTTGAACCGGCCGCAAGTGGTGAAGTGAGGGTTAGGTCGGATGTAGGAAAGAAAAACTAGGAGAAGTTCGCTTCTGAACGGGCAATATCCTTCTTTCGTTAATATCGACAACGCAACACAACACTGAAATGCACCGAAGTCTAGATTAGTTTATAAAATCGTCACAACAATCACTGTTCGTGCAACCGAGTTCAAGCATTCACTGTCCCTTGAGCATACAGACTAACAGACGATAGGTCGAGGAGAGATAGAGGAGAGGGCACCCGGACGTCGCTTTGAGCGGCGCCTAGATGTAGACTTCATGGTGTTGCTGCGGCCGGCCCCGCCGGGACTAGGAGCCTCGCTCCGACAGTTCCACGACGTCGTCCGGCTCTGGCCTCGTCGCATCTATCTTCCGTCTCTCAGCTATCACTATTCTTATTTTCTCCTCCTCGGTTATTGGCTGATCGACCGATTCAGGCGTGAGTTGGTTGTGAGAACGTGACGCTGTGCTCGCGTCCGTGGCGGCCGACTCTGTGGAGGATCTCCTCTTGGGGCCGCTCAGTCTTAGACTCTGCCTGTTGGAGGGCACGGCGAGTAGCACGGGTCGCAGCAGGCGCGCCTCCTCCCCACGGAGGGAGTTCCTCTTGTCGACACGCTGGCGCCTATTCTGCGCGAAGGAGTCGCGTCGCGGTGGGCTGCCGGGCTCGAGCTGGTCGGCGTCGTCGGCGTCGATGAAGCGCGCGTCCTCCTCGTAGAGCGCGGCGGGCGGCTCGGACGCCGAGTCCTGTCGGCGGCGCCCGAAGGCGTGAGGGGATAAGGAAGCTCGTCTCGGCGGTAGCGACGTCGGCAACAAAGCGGTTTGCGAGTGCAGCGTGCGCCGGCGGCGTGCGGGGGACGGTGCTGGTTGCTTGGGCTCGCTGTACGTGAAGTTAGTTGGGAGGGACGGTACCTTGTTCAGTGGCCGCGGCGGGCTCATACATTGCTCTAGAGCGCGACACAATGCTCTGTCCTCCTCGTCATCGGCCTCCCGTTCTAACTCACGTTCGAGTTCTACGTCCATATCATTTTCATCTTCCATTTGTTTATGGGATTCTTCTAGGTGTTTCATGAGTACCTGTCAATCATGAACATAAAATTATTTTCTGAACACCTAACCATATTTACTAAGTAATCAGTGGAAATTGAGGATACTTACAGCGACGACGACATTGACGAGTACGAACTGTGCCATCAGCACGAACACGACAAAAAAGATAGGCGCTATGATGGTGGACACGCAGCAGTTCCTGACGCAGTCCACGGAGCTGTCGCAATCTTCTCGCAAGGTGTCCTTCATGATACCGTTCCAATTGTCACCGGTCGCCACGCGGAATAACGTCAGGAACGCCATGCCAAAGTTCGCGAAGTGGGCATGTTCACCTAGACCTGTCAAACAAAATATGTGTAAGATATTGAAAGAACACAATCTTCAACTTATGCATTATAATTTTCGTTACCTTGACAAGGAATTTCGTCAGAGCATTCCAGCCTCCCAAATAGCTCTACACCAAGCGCAGCAAAGATGAAAAACAGTAGGAAGAACAAAAGCCCCAAGTTCCCAACTTGCGGCAGAGCTTGCATCACGGTGTCCAACAATGCTCGTATCCCCTTCGCCATTTTCAGTAGCTTTAGTACCCTGGCTATCCTCAACACCCTCATTACCCTCATAATCGTCGGATTTATTGGAATTATATTAGTTTCTAATTCTTCTAAAACTATTCCCACTATTGATAAGATGACGATGATTACGTCTAGTTGATTCCATTTGTCTTTTAAGTATATTTTGAACCCTAATGCAACCAGTTTCATAATTGCCTCTAAGATAAACACAGCGGTGAAGAAATAATTGAATATTTTAAGTGCATATTGCAGAGCCGGCGGCATTCTGTAGTATTCTATTGCCATCGTAACGACATTTAAGCCAATGACACCGGCTATAGCGAGGTCAAAATATTTAGATGTGACTACGTTGTGGACGAATAATCGTGTTTGCCCGTAGTCTGCATAATATGGCCGCATGTGCATTTCTGAAACAATATGTACACAGTTCACAAACACTTGGGTTTTATGCGGTATTTTGACAAGATCATGTTTTGTTAACTTTTATTGTTTACACTTTAGATTCATATAAACTATGACACATTCACACCTCCTCATGCACACTCCTACACACTCACCCACACTGTACACTTAGCAATGCTTAGATGGTGCTAGCAGGTCACTACTTACTCTGCATGTTTGTTTCTGCTGCAGGTATGTATAGTTATGAAATTGGAAATCCGTAATTGGCTGTAAAACTAGTTTATATATTTCAAGATAACATTTCAAAGAGCTGTGGATTTTGTGAATAATAAATAAATAAATAATAAATACTTAATTATGTTTATTATGAACTCTACTAACTTCTTCGCTTCTTCTCCATCTGCAGTGCTCTCTTGGCCGCTCGTCTCACTCTCTCTTCTTTCTCTTGTTCTTCGCGACAACGGTGAAAGTTTTCCACCACGACGCCCACAAACATGTTCAGTACGAAGAACCCGACGAGAAGAATGAACGCAATGAAGTATAGGAGACGCCATTCTGAGTAGTTTACTATTGGCTGTAGATAAAAATATGAACTTGTTGAACACGAACACTAATGAGAAAACGATTTTTCTTAAAGCTCACTAGAAATAAATTGTAGATCTAGAGTGGTGTAGTGTGGTTTATTCTATTAGCTAGCAATTTTATATCATCATAAGATCTATTAAACTTTAAAAAAAAAAACATAAACCCGAATCAAAAAAGTATTCGTTTCTATTTTTTCGCTTCTATTAGGTACTTAAACGGTGAACTTTGCAACATTAATTCTTTAACTGTTTTAACCGTAAGTTCTAAGCGTTTTAAGCGCGTAAAACGACGTCGTTATCGTCGTGGGTGACCGTTTCCAACATCTGCCGGTTTTAAATTGACACCATTAAATACTTCAGACAAAATTGGAAAAATGGAAACTGAGGAAACAGTTGTCAGGTTAAATATCCCTTTAAACGAAGCTTTTATGTTATAGAATATATAACCTTCACTAGCCGTACATCCTCGTTGAACTAGTGGCTGCACAAGCACTACTGCTGACCATGAGGTCCTGGGTTCGATTCCCGGGTCGGGCAAAGTGTTATTGTTTTTCCAGTGGCAGCCGGGGTCTGGATTTGAGCCCGGTTGATGGCAATAGGCGAAATGTGGGTGTACTATAGGTACACCTCGGCCAAACCCTTCGGGGAATACAGGCGTGATGTTATGTATGTAGCCCTACATTGGAAAGCGAATAATAGCAAATGTTTTTTCATGTCGTGTCTGTACCTGTTGATCAACCCCTACAGCGTCGAGTCCGGTATACATAATGTTCACCCATCCGTCTCTAGAACTCAGTACAAACAATGACATCAGCGCTTTGCCCAAATCGTCGAAGTTGTATTTCCTGTTTACCCATACATTGCCGTCTATTGACAGACAGTCTGATTTGTTCTTAACGTTCTTTATGTTTGCACCTTCGCAATAGAAAAATGCGCCTTTGAAAAGCTGAAAGAAATATTGTTATTACCTATTTGTAAAATATTTTCTTCTTTGTTGACATTTATGTTTTAAAGAATAACGTGCTGCAACAGGTGCTAGCTACTTGAAAGCAATAATAATATTGGCAACCACAACTTAAGAATTCTTAATGTACAGTCAAGGAAATGAATGTTTAGTAGATTGACACACTATTATGTTTATTTGTCTATGTTTCAGCCAGTACGACTTTCAAAGAATGACAGTTTTGTGATTTGAATTTAGGAACGATTTCAGTCGATATTCATTTTGCGAATCAATCGAGCTCCTTGACTTAGCATCAAATATACTATGATCATCTACTTTGATTAAATCGATAGCCATAGGTATTATGTTGATTGTATGTAAGCCGATAGTGTTGCATTGCTCTTGGGAGAAGCAGCTTAGTTCCATTCGTGTAGCATCTGATATAATCACACACAGGGCTTTAGACGGGTCTCGTGTTGTCCCGAGAGGCTTCGTCTTACGAACGATTGAGTATGCACGCAAATTGCATCAGTTGTGGAGGGTAAAGTAATTGGATGATGTGTGGTAATGAATGTAGTAATTACTTTAAGAAAAGGTTATGTAAAATACTTTACGTCAGTAATGTTCTGTAGCGAATAACAAAATTAACTTTTTCTGGTTGTATTTTAGACGCACGAGTAAAGATCTAGTACAAATATAAGAATGTATTGATGGCATGAATAAAGTTAATTTTAATTTAGAATGGCCAACGAAAATAATAAAAAAATAAAAAATCTCTCACCTGAACTCCCAAAATGCCGAATATGATGAAGAACGTGCAGCAAATGAGCACAATGTTTCCGATAGGTCTCAACGAGGAAAGAAGCGTTTGCACAACCAGCTTCAACCCTGGCGCTCTGTTTATCACTCTTAGTGGCCTTAACGACCTTAGTAATCTAAATACCTAAGAAGCAAAAGAAAAAAAATTTTTTTTTAAAGGTAATACTCGTATTGATGGCAAAATTTATGTGAAGTTATAAAACATCTTACCCTGAGAATTCCAAAAATTCGTGGACTGGATTCTGATACTAAAGACATTAACAAATCAATGATGGATATGATGACCAGTGACCCATCCATGATGTTCCATCCCGAAGTGAAGTACGCGTCTGGACCGTAAAACATTCCTGAAGCCACTACCTGGTTTGGAAAAAGACATTACATTGTACAAAGAATACTACATAGGCTATACAATAATGTATTCTGCTATTAACGCACGTATTTCGATACATAATGATCGTTTTGTATAAAAATTATGCAGTTATGATAAATTAAGGATTTTTCATAAATACATATTGAGTTTCGTATAATCGTAAAAATGTTCCCCAAAACACTATGAAAAATATTTCTTAATAGAAGTGGGTAAAGTTATCGTAGTTCGAGTGTACGTGAAACGAACAGCGAAGTTTCCTAGTCAAACTGTTTCATGCTTCGCTGGTACGCCACTCCACTCGCTCGTTTATTCTACAATTTTCGATGCCTCTCTTCATGTTAGAAGTATGTTGCAAATGAAAGGGTTGGGTTCGTGTTTAGAACTAATCTATGAACTGGGTGCGCAAAAAAACAGGATAAATAATAATGAATCATTTGTTTCAATATATCCTCAGGGAAACGTCTGCTTTCATGTAATTTGCTGGCTTTTTTTTTACATACTAAAATGCTGCTGAAAACTACAATGTAAGCTACAATAAACTTGAAACTAGATGATGAAAGACGAAGTAACACTTCAGTAAAGTATGAGTTATCCGTCGTGGAAGGATCAAACGACTGCTCTTACCGTCTTAACCACACTTGGAACGAGTGCCATTCTGACAATATTAAAGTCACAGCGCACCAGTAAAACGTTCCACTGACAAATTGCGAAATTTTACCGTTTGCTTTCTAATACTTTGTGTATTTTAATGTCTCTTCAGGACTACATAGTGCTGCTAGTGGTTTTTCACTAGAATTCTTAAGGTAGTCATGTTTGAAAGTGTTATTTTAGAGTTGACTTTTTAAACCCACTCAAGCGTTTCTACCAGAGACTAGAATACGTTGCATACATTAATATATTATTATGTACTTATACAGTGTCGTAGATTTATTTGTCCGTTCATCTAATTCATGGAATTTGGGCCACGTAGATTTTGTGAATTTGTGCAAATATTGATTTCATGATTCCAAAATTTTTGACAATATTCAAAGTTTACTAACCTTGATGAACATCTCAACCGCGAACACGCCTGTGAACACGTAGTTGGCACTGGAGAGAAAGGATCGCTCCTTAGAGTCAGGCGGGATGTTGGGCCGTTCCATCGCCAGAGTGATGCAGTTCAGTGCGATGAACAACAGTACTATATTGTCGAACCAGCCTCGCGTTACCACCCACGTGCAGAATCTTCGCATGCTGATGTTGGAAAGCGTATTGATAATAATAATTAAATAAGTTACTCAGACATATTTACGAATATTTTGTAAGCTACCACTATGACCTTGAGCTGGCCTAGCGTAGTACGGAGTTTAAGTAGAATAAGAGGCCAGCTTATAGTGGTTTTTTACCGTAAGATTCGTTTAAACTTACATGTTATCAAATATTTTATACAGTAGACAAAATATTTCATCTAATAAAAATTGGTCTCATTTCAACAAAATTGATTGTGGTTGACTGATTCAATTAGGAAGGCCTCGAAGACATAAAAGTACTTATTTCATTACGGAAATACTAAAATTCTTGTAGCGGAATAAAGGAATTGAGGACGCTATAATCTTACTTGTTCTCCGGCGAAAAAATGTACAGTGAGTAAAATTCTTTTTCTTTGAGGCAGCCCGTCGGCTCCATAAAGCGAAAAAGGTCTTTGAATCTGTACCGTCGTCTGTCAAACCTTGATGATAACATACACACGTTGTTTATAGCCACCTGCAAAAAATTGAGTTTTGTAAAATCATGTAATGAAACGTGAGTGTTAAATTTAAAGCTGTTGTTTATGAATTCCATGTAATCACTGCGTGCAGAAACAGAAAAGATAAGGTTATGTCAAACCATATCGTAAATAAACTTCATAATTACATTTTGTAAGGTGTCGAAGGAAAGTTCAAAGTTATACCCCGTTGAATAGTTGTGGTGAACCTACCAGCATAAGCTAGGAGAGGGCTTACCACAATTATTCAAGTTTACTGGCATTTTGCTTAAACAGATATTATTTAACTTGACAAGAAGACGATTTAGATATTGAAATACAACTTTTACGAAAGAACAGGGTGCGAGAGGTGAATTATGTGCTTCTAATTTAATAGTTCCGATGTAACTTTTACTTTTTACCGTATCCTTACTGCAACTGCGTTTGCCTGTAAAGGCTTGGCAATGGATGAATCCGAGATGCTTGTCTTGATTTCTGTCATCAATGTCACCTTTACCTTAATCTTACTACTGCTACGTACTTCCTCATTGATTTGCTTCATCAGGGGCAGTGGCTGCGCATTGAGCCTTGTTGGCAGTGCTGGCGCCGGCAGCTCTCGTACCGGCCTTGGTGTCACTGGTACTACGGGTGAAGGAGGCCCCAAGTTGCTCGCCTTCACTTCTGATACCGATGTCACTGTTACCAATGAATCGTACTCAGATACCCGTAACTTGCCTATGAAAAGTTGTTGTATAGTAAGTGGATGTACTGTATAGTTAGCCGTTGAGTTGTTAGTCAATCAAGCAAATATGTAGTTAGTGTGCCTGTTGGCACTATCTTGGATTTTATTTGGAAACGTTTGATGTTAGATTGGTGTTTATGCATGAAGATCACTTTGATGATCGGATTTGACGTTTTCCAGATTATTCAAATTGCTTCCTAGAGATCTACCTAACCCCTGTCTAGTAATACACTACTCAATAAAGTCTAGGTAACAAGCTAACTATATACACTTATTTAACACAAAATTCTTTAGAAGAAGTACCTACTGGCTACGAATAATCAAAATGTTCGTTGAACGTGTGTTGATCTGCTCTCGATAATTGTTCGAAATTAAAAAAAAATTAAACCTAAGAGCAAAAGAATTTTGTAATAGGGAGGGAAAGTTCACTTGGTCGCAGCGTACGGCGTTATTTAAATTACGCTTCCATTAATATTATGTTACATAAAAAGTGTTCAAATTAAAATAATAACCATGAATATCCTTGTTCCCTAGACTTTGTTGAGAAGTGTATTCATAATTTTAATGATACACAAAGACTAGTGTACTCAGTAGGTCTACCTACTAACCAATTCATGTTCTCGAAACTCAATCAATAAGCAATGATTATATGTTGAAGAATGGCTAAGGAATGCATAAAATATCAAAAGCAGTACGGTCATTCACCCGGTGGTTCTGATCGATTGCATTAACCACAGTGTTCTGAAATATTAAGTGGAGGTAGGTTACCTGTCAAGTAGTCGTTAGTGAGTGATAGTCTATGTGGGGGAGGCTTCACGGAGTCGAGCCGAACTGTTGAGTCTGAAGAGAACCCTGCTTCCGGAGCTTTCCAGGATACCTAAACATAAAGCCCCGAAATGTGTATCTAAACGCAACTATAATATGTGCAGAAAAAAATAATCCAATATTAAACTTGTTTGTTGCTTTAGCAAAACTAAAAATCTGTGGATTGTGCAGTGGTTCATTCCAAAGAATGATATGGTGCTTCTGTTCTTATATTTAGCGAAGGCCTCAAGCTGTGTTTCACGATAACAACTTAAATAGGATAAACTTTCTTCTTCTCACAGTAAGAAGATAGTTTTACGAACTTACATCAGGTAGCAATGGTGCATTATGTGCGGAGACCCGTCTCGCCTGGCCGCCGGGAGGTAAGACGCGCGCGGCTGGCAACGCAGCGCGCGTCCTGTTGTTGGGCAGCTCGGACTGAGTGTCGTTCTTTATAACCATCGACGATGATAGCAGGAGCTCGTTCTTGCGGATGTTCGAACCTGTTGTTGAGGTTTAAGTATGATATATTTGTTTATGTTGTCCCAATAAATACTTGTTCTTTCTTTCTATTTCTATATAGGACATCACATATAATGACAGAATTTAGAAGCGCGTTGGCAATTACCATATTCATCATATTTCTTTGGTAAACAAGAGATCTATGTTTTTGTTACAATCCGAACTTTGATCACAGAAATCTATAGAGTTGTTTTAACAAATAGCATATATCCAACATCGAACAACACATGCAAAACAATATTAAGTAGGTAATTAGGTAGATTTATTGTAATTTTAAAATCGCACTAAAAGTAACAGTAATCTTATACCGTTGCAGACAGCATGATCCCTGCCATTATTTAGTATGATAGCGTCTGAGTCAGATCCTGTTCTTTGCTTCGGTTTTCTTCGTAGACTTGGTCGCCAACTGTAGTTGCGTTGCACCCTGCACTTCTCTTCGCCATTTGCGCCCATACTTACTACACTTATGTTCCTAAAAAAAGATTCTGTAGTTATTATGTAATTATTGTTATTTAAATAGATACGAGTTTATGACTGAAATAGGTCCTAATTCGGAAATAAAGAAAATATACATATTTGTACACTCGCAGAATGAAAACATAACTTACCGTAACTTACTTAAATATAGAACGAAAAAGTTAAGTTAATGCACGATGCAAATACAAAATAGTCCTTAAGGTGCTTAACTTTTTCATTTCTCGAGTATACATAAAATTACATAGTTATCAACTTACTTTTGCGAACTCAGAAGACTAGATTTATCACTTGTATTTAGACAATGTTCATCCTTTGCAATCGTGATTTGAAGGTTTTTTTCCGGTAGTAACGGCGATGGTATAGATCTAGGTGTGGTCGGTGTCGTCGGCGCAGGTGAAGCGGATCTTAGCGGGGGTGGGGCGAGGGTTAGAGGGGGAGGGGCAAGAGACATGGGAGGTAGCCGCGCCTTCTCAGCCCCTAGTTGAGCTTGCGCTGAGTGGAGGGTTAGCGTGTAGCTGTTCGGTGGCTTCAGTAGCCCGGGAATGCTGGCACACTAAAAAAAAACAAAGCAATTGTATCTAAATATTGACACCAAAAATCGTCCGATTTTTTATCTAAAGTAATACAAAAAAGGTCTAAACTCGTGTCAAAAATATACTTACAGAAGTACGATCAATAGAATCCAAACTGGATAACATGGCGGATCTTTCTAAGCTCAGAGTTACGTTAAAATCTCTGAACGAAGCTCCAGGTTCTAATGTAGTAGACGGGGAGTCTTGTGGCGTAGCCGCTGTGTGCGTTATCATTGGCAATGCTGAAGATTCTGTCGTACCAGCGCATTTTGCTCGCATTTTCGACTCCTAAGATAAAACAAACACTTTTCAGGTAAAAAAGGTACCACCGGGAAATCTCACAGAATTTATACCTAATGCTTTAAATAAGTAGCGGATTTTCCAGGCGACCAAATGATCAATAAGCCAAGCAATATAAAAAGGTTTGGTACAAAATAAATCTTCTTCAATATTACTACTGACTTAGGTAAGTGATAGATTACCAAAGTACCTGAAGGTAAATGACATGATAAAGTAAATGAGACAAAAGTTAGGTTTATACTCCTAAGATATTTCAGAAGATTACAGGATTAAGTAAGTAATAAGATATTTTACGATTAATACAATCTTAAATTTCGTTTTTAGTCTAGCGAGACTGGCAGAGATAATAAGATTTATAGGATCGAAATAAGGCTCAAAATATATTTTACTACTTATTAATCTTTAGGTTTTAAATGAGACTCTAGTTTCTAATATAAACTAAAATGTTTTCATAAAGTCAAAATAAAATTATCCAGAATGTTCACAAATTGAGCTGATTTTAGTCTATTGTCTAAATAATATTTCAGTGTAATGAAATATTATTTTAAAATAGAATTTGACATTCCCAGGTCAGGCAAAGTGTTATTGGGTTTTCCATTAGGAATTTCTCTGGATTTGTGCCCGGTTGATGGCAATGGGCTCGCCCCCTATTAGGTACATGGGACATAACTGGCGAAGTATGGGTGTGCCTACTATGGGTACACTAATACTTCGGGGAAACAAAGCGTGATGTTATGTGTTGTTGAAAATTCATTATGAAATGTAAGTACCTAATCCGTTTCATTTTGACTTACCTTTTGTAGATTACACTTGTTAGATTGCGCGCAGTCCTTACAAAGTGTCGGATGGTGTGCCGAGGACTTGGTTTTACGATGTGACTTTATTGCCTTCTCTTTATGTCCGTTAACATCATCTTTAGCCTTTCGTACATCATCCGCTGACCTCCAATAGTTTTTTATTTCATTCTGCTGACATAAATTCTTGATAAAATGTGAATCGAATTCTTTGTTACTTTGGGAATTTGAATGGTTCCAAATGGAATACCATTGTTCACGAAAACTTAATGAAATAGTATCCCAAATACTTTACCTGTGAAAAACTCTCACTGGAATGTGATCCGGAATTCGAGTCGTCGTAGTGCAATTCGTTATTGTCTGAGAAACAGTCGCTCGACAATTTTGATTTTGCCAGCTCGCGTTGTTCACGTTCCCTTCTCTCATTTCGCTAAAACATTTGAATTACACATGAGAATTTGATTGGGTATTCTGTGGCAGTAGAATGAAAGCATCAGTAATGCAAAGAATTTTGTCTGTTCTTAGAAATTCAAATATTCTTTCTTGCAAGATACCTTTGCTATATTACACAAAAGATAAATTAAGGTAACGTCTTGAATGATTCAAAGTTTACGAAACCTACTATACAATTATGTAACCAGACTCACCTCTGAGCTGAACCCCTCGACGAGTATAGCAACAAGCAAGTTGAACAGTACATAATTCCCAAAAGTCATGAGAGCAACGAAATATAATGCAGCCCAATGACTCGTTTTTTCCATGCCATTAAACAACACAACATTCCAGTCTTCCTGGGTTAAAACCTGAAATGTTTACATCAAAGTCAGAATTTAACTCGACCGAGCAAATTGTTCTACCACATCAAGTATATTAAAATCCGAGTTTGTTTAATAAATCAAAATAAGCAAGGTGTGCTGTCTTATTGTATTAATTCGTGCCTTTTGGTGTAATAAAATGTTACTTTATTTGAATGTTAATAAATTAAAGTAAAAAAATACAAAAAACGGTTGTTAGTAATTAGCGTGTTAGTGTTGACAAGTGTCATGTTGTTGTGTCGGTGTTCACTAATACACAGTAATGAAAGGGAACACAGACGGCGAGTTTGAGTACACAAGCATACAGGGTTCAGCATTACCTAATGCTATTCACTACTAAGCAAGATGCATCTAACTACGGAGCGCTCCTTGTACTGCATTACCAAAATGTACATAAGTACTAAGTAACTACGGCGGATCTCTCGCTTGTGCCAAGTCTTGTAATGTACAAATCATGTTCAGTCATGTTAATCGTCAAAATTTTGTACTTGTCTTATCTCACAACCCATGGTGAGTTGTCAAATAAGACAAATATGTTTACAGTTCCAATCAGTTTAAGTTGGTAGTTACGAGAAAAACGCGTCGTCTATGTTATAAAACATATTGAAACGGGATCGCAAATAAACCGTCTATTACTGAGCCTAGTGTAGCGTACCGCTCGAGGCTTACCTGGAACACGGTGACGGTAGCCCATAGGATGTTATTAAAATGTTTCCTGTCGCACTCACACTTGGGATGGTGCGAGATGATCTCAGGGCAGGTACAATCCCGCTCGCTGCCATTGTCTTCGGCGAACTTGCAAAACTTACCACCGAATAGATACATGCCCAGAATACTGCTCGTCGTGGAGTCGATGTAAAATGAAAGAAAAACAAAACGCTATGCGCAAACGCCGCGACCGAGTCATCCTGACGACATATTGTTGCGTACGAGACGTTAACACTGCAACCTGCGCTCATGAACGAACTACTGAAATAATACTAATGTTACGGGCTGCATAGTTATTGCGTTCACATCTAGTGTGCAGTTAGTGCTATAACAAGGAGGATATGATCAGAGACAATGCTATCGTAGTATTGTGGAGATCTATTTGCACACATTCAGTAGGTATTAGTAGTGCAGTCATACTTGTGTATCTATACGATAACGTGCCGTAAAATTAGTTTTACTTCAAACAATCGTCCTAGTGATTTTATTTTGGGATGTGATGTAATAATTAATTAATAAACAAAAGCCTAAATGGTTAAGCAGTGTTATCGCCGTTGGAACGCTACAACCAACGGATATTATGTTAATAAACTAAATCATATCTTTACTTTCATTAACATCGTGTTATTTATAGTGCAATTAAGTTCCTCGACTAACTTAATACTTAAATTATGTTTCATTCTTTATACTGCCTCATTATTATAATAAAAATTAGAAATGCAATAAAAATAATCCGGAGGAGGAATAAATAGGCGAAAGTAAAGTGCGTAAAAGATAAAGAAAACTCTCATTCATACTGTATCATTATATTACTCGTGGCAAAAGTCATTCAAATTAAAATGCAGTATTTTTTAAATTATAAATTCATCCTGAGAAATGCAGATGGAAAAGAGTAAAAGGAAATTTAGATGAGAGGAGCTATACCTTCTGTTATTTATAAAGTAGAAGTTAAGAGTATAAGAAAGAGGGAAGTAATTGAAAATTTGATTGTTACTGAAGTTAAAAACAGGGATGCTAGGGTTGATAACGAAACTGGTGTAAAGTTTTGTCGTTTAATTCTTAAAGTTTCGAACAACACAGTCATAAATTCGGTAGTGAAGTTAATAATAAACAACATTCCACCAATTTCGGACCAAGCTGTTCAAGATTAAAACCTAAATAATAGAAGCAGCATGCAGAGTGATAGATATACTGTATAACTGAGTGCAGTTGTAGTAGTGGGAGTAGAGGAACTGACGAACAGGTTAACCCGCGACTCGGCTTCGAACGACCTCAAGCTAACCTACTACTCAACCAAGCTCACTGACTAAGTAATGTGCTCTGGACAACTTCTGATGGGAGTACTGTACGAACAACATGGTGAACGTGACACTAATGATGTTTGATCAATTTGTTACGGATGGTACTAGATCTCACTACGCGGGTACTAGGGTAGCGGTTACGCGACTGAACGCTTGTTTTGACAACGCACTGTGCTGCAAGCTTGATCCCTCCCTTAGTGTTACTTGATAGCTGTACAGTTCTGTGTGCTCGAGTAGATTGTCTCTTGCAGCAGAGTGAACGGTCGTTTGTGTACTCTCGTGGTTAGTCGATTAGCCGTGACAAGACAACCTTCTGTTATTCGGGATTGTCCTACGGTCGTGAGTGTTGGCTGCTGACGGACCCGTGGGTAAGCGTTTAGTAAATGTTGCAAGTTCAGTCTGTTTCTGGGTTGTCTGTTAGGTATTTTAATTGAAAATGTTGAATACCTGAAACACCGTGACAAAGGCCCACAAGAGCGTATCAAAGTTTTTTCTGTCGCACACTTGATCGCCATGCTTGTCTTTCTCGCAGAATTTGCACCCGAAGAGGTTCATACCGAGGATGCTGAACGTTACCACGCAATATGCGATTAGATAAGAATACGATTACTAGAATCCTTTCCACACACAAAGGAGGGAATATATATACAAAATAATAAAGGATATATAGATATACATAGATAAGTGTGTTGATATATTCTAAGAAGATGGGTGATCAAGTGCAGGTGTAAAAGAACTGAAGTGGACGAAAAGCACAAAAGCGTGAAGTCACTATGGTTGATAAGATATAATAAATAGAAGAGAAAAAAGATGTAAAGAGTGTGGATAGTGGCAGTGTGTAGTGGGTGGAATGTCACAGACAGAGGTAGTTGACACACATAAGGATAAGATTGAAAAGAAAAAGGAGAAATCACTCACAGTTAGTGCACAGGTTAAGGGATGCGGGTGTGACAGTTAAGTAGAAACATTCAGAATTTCATATTTTTATGGAGAGTCGAATAAATCTTCTTTTGCTACGGAAAAATGAAAAATCTGATTGAGCAATCAATGAGTGATTGCTGGGGGCTGTGATGTTTGACTACTAGTTGCTACGATACAGGTGTGAGGTAGGAATATTGAGTTTACATAAAAAATAAAGAGTTAAATTTCGAAGGTCAGGTTTGTAGACAGATATTTACATAACGCCTATTAAGTCCCTAGTGAGATATTGAATTTGAATACCCATTTAGACCAAGTAAAGCAAAGAAACAAAATTATAGGAATTGTTTTGGTTTTCAGAATTGTGGATAACAAGTACGTAAGTAGGACAGATAGGCTTTAAAATAATTTTGAAAAGAAAAGTATTTTCAGGAAACTCATAAATAGCAGTTTCACGGATTTTAAAATCATAAACTTAAAATTAAAACCCTAACATTTTAAATTGCAGTTTAATTACGTGCATTTTATTGTTATCGATCATTGCTTATTTATGTTACCTTTTCTTTAAATCTTATTTAACAAAACCTGATCTGTCTCCTTTTGATGAACTTATATTTGTAAGAGTTAAATTGTGATATTTACCTGAATATGAAGATAAATAGTACTAGAAGTGAGAAGAAGACGGCGACGTTGTCCATGGTCCGTAGCATGACGAACAGTTGCCGGCGCAGGTTGGGCATGAACCTGACCAGTTTGAGTATGCGCAAGAGTCGAAACGTGCGGAGAACGGAAAGACCTGAATTGCCAGCCATGTCTTTCTCCTGACCCACGCTATGTGCCAGTTCGAATGCACTGTTTGTATAACAAAACAAAAAAACCATTTCTTAACTTCTCGGATAAAATAAACACGCATCAACCTTTTTCCAAGTCATAGTTATATCTTAAAAAATAAAGACACCTACTAGGTACTAATACACGGCTATATAAAACCTGTTTAGAAAAAAAACTCTAGCTAAAGTGGTTGTTTTATAAATTTAAGTGAACTGAATAAAGTGATTTATCTCCGTTCTCACGAAGCTAAATGTACTTGTAGCAGGGGTGAATCACCATTATATTACTCGTACGTCGGAGCTCGGGTTCAAAACCACAGATAGTCAATTACGGACACCCCGAGTGGGGGCTACCGAGGTATCGCAGCCAATATTTCACATTGTCCTTTAAATCTTTGAGGACAGGACTCGAATTTTATAGAATCAGTGGAAACAATATATTGGCGGCAATAGTAGCGGTTCAAATATTTAGTATTCAGTCAGCCTCAAAAAGATGTATACCTCGACATTAATTCATTTGTCTATAATTCATGTTCACTACTACTGTATCAAGGTGTAGTTGCAATTAAGTTACCAATATGTAGTAGGTATGTTTTGTGGCTGCACATTGATACAATATTGTGGAACAAATATTGTAGGAAAATTAAATGAATTCTAGGGCTTATTGGTGGATTCACACGAATTTACTCGACCGAAACGGGCGAATCGTCACTTTTAAATAATATTATTTTTTCTTTAGGCGATTCGCACGAAGTTAATTTATTCGTGGGCGAATCGACAACTCCTGGAATACGTATTAGGCAATTGGCACATTTTAAGTTTTGTGCAATACAGTTAAAGAAAAAGTACACTAGAAACTATATTTGCCAATTCTTTTTTCTTAATTTTAATCATTAAATCATTCATCCGTATTTAATCATTAATCATTTAGCCGTATATCTTTTTGAAGCTGACTGTACAATTGTAATAAATAACAAACAAGCAATAGGTAGGTACATAGAAGTACTTCATATTAAATTTTTCGTAATATTGATTTACTTTAATCCATGTTATTTATTACTACGCTTCGTTTTAATAGCTATTCGGTTCTACTCGTTTGTATACGAAGTGTTCTTCTTTGATATTTTATTTGTTATCCGGGATTAAAATCAATTCAGTATTTTATGAGCTACACAAAAGCTTCAGGTGCTTTTGTGGAAGCTTTAATTAAATCAATATGTGGTAATCAGTACCCTTATTACAATGTAAAAAAACGTCACTTCTAATAACTGATAAAAATTTGGTGCCTTGGTGGATGCAAAATATTTTTTTAACCTAAATAATCAGTATTTAAAAAGGACAATTATTTAGTTAGAGATTCTTAGCTAGCCATAATCACTATTCCAAATATTTCGATAAACTTATTCCAGTGCAAAGTTATTTATCAAATATCTGTAAAATCTTACCTGAGTATAACAATAACGCCATCAAATACGTTGAATCCATTGGAAATATATTTGAACGGTCCTTCGGCGACGATCTTGAGGAGCATTTCCACGGCGAATATTGCCGAGAACACAATGTTACTGATCTCCACGATCACGGTGAGCTCCTCGGGCTGATTGTGGTATTCAATGCCCATTGACAACGTATTGATGAGGATGGCCAATAATATACCTGGAAATTACAGCTGTGAGATATCTCGTGTAACAGATAGGTTGACAGATAAACGTAACGTTATTTTAGTTGGGAGTATTCTAGAATGTAATTGTTGGATAAATAAAACAAGGAAAGAAAGATTATTGGACGAACGGTGATCAAATTTTCCTTATTTGTAGTCACAAAGGTCAAAAGGAAAACCTTGTTTAGCAAATGGCAGAGTAATTATGCCAAGTTGTTGAAGATTTTCTAACTTTATTCGTCTCACGAATCCTGATATCGTAGCTTAAAGTGAATGCTGTCTCACCTTGCTGAAAGTATTTATGGTCGGCAATGAATTTGATCTTCTTCCTAAGTCTGGACAGTGCTCTGGATATCCTGTTCCAGAAATTGGCGCAAGCGTTTCTGACGCAACCCTTGCGCGTTTCTTTGGCGGCAGCCTCGGCCGCGATGAGGTCCGCACAGCATGCGAAGTCTTCTATCTCCACGATCTAACCATCAGAAGATAGATGCACTTAAATCACATTTTGACACATCTAATTTTGGTTTTCTCACCCCTAACTAAAGCTTTGAATGCTCCTTTATTAAACACCGTGTTATATCCTCACAAGTTTTATTAAAGACTACAGCTTTGAAGCTCAGCTTTAATTGAAAACGTGTTGAAGAAAATTAAGTTTTAAAGCAGAAAATACCAACGCCACAAGTAACTAATTATAAATCTAGGGATGATAAGATTAGTGTGTGATGTAAAACTAGGTGCTATGCTAAATAAAAGTAACACCTAGCTTTCAAACAATATGCAGCACAAAAGGGGCACAAATTCTCTGTGTGAAATACAAGCCAATTCATATTTCAATCTATCATCGTAAAATAGTATTTCCTTTGCGTGGAATGAAATACAACTTTGTACAAGTTTAAATTTTCCAATGAAGACTTTACGATGACAGATACATCGCGGGCTGGTTATAAATTGTAAAAGTTTTACTCTAATTAATTTAGTTTCAGTACATTCTGACATTCTGAGAAGAACGTTGTGAATATTATTAATGTATTATTTACTTGCGTCGATGAGTTGAGTTTACAACATCGAGTGAATGGATCGGTGTTTATTAGTGTTCTTTTTGTAATTCACGAGAATGTTTTAACAAAAATTACTATAAATGCAAAACGAATGCTTGCATGAGAGAATGGTGTGACGTTAACCTGACAACTTTTCGATTATTGGTCTGAAAGCTCCTATAATAAAAGATGGCTTACCCTTGTGTCAATTTTCTCTTCGCCGGCCCTCTTGCTGATGCCTTTAGTGAGTTCTTCGAAGAAGGAGTCCAGAGCCACTTGTCCAGTGGGTAGGGCGGCTGACAGTGCGCCGGACAGCGCCAGCAGTTCTTGACAAGACATGGTCCCACCGGCCGCCGCGCGTTCCTCAGCAGTTTCGCCTGTCGGCAGGTCGAATTCTACGCCCCCAAATAAGAGTCACTACAGCACACGGACTAACAGACGGACAAAACTCTTCTAATGTCCCGAAAACATCTTGTTGTATTCTAGTTAGTATACGCAGCGGTAAGGAAATCGCGTGATAATGTTATCGATGTTTTCCCGGTATCGGTCATGTAGGATATTTTAAAGTACAAGAGATTGATCAGCAAATCCATTGGGCATTAATACCGGCTATTACTACATTTCAGGTCTATAAACTTATGGCGTTGTGTGTTCCATGAACGATACTGAAGTTCAGGATAAGTAAAATTTACTGATAAAGATTTAGACACTGCTGAAAATCCAAAACAGGTTTAGATAACGCCCACGGTTTATCCGTAGTATTTCAGTCAGAGTATATAGCTTATAAACGTCCTAATCAGTCCAGCATTAAACATTTATCGTTCCTTTCTACTCTAGTCCCAAGTTGCCCATTAAACTGAAAAATATTTTCTGAGAAATGTTTTAGGATTCTCTCAAAGGAATATAACAAGATGCTTTCGAGGTAAAATATATAACTCAAGGAAGATTAAAGATTTTTATATGTAAATCAGGTCTCAAAAGTGTAGGAGTGCTAGACCTATGCTGAGAAGGGGTTAAGCGAAATTTAGAAAACGGTTTTATCTGATTGTTTTCCTAGTCCTATTTAGGTTCTATGAAGAAGTACAGGAAGAAGAAGCAAGAAGTTAGTAGAGATTGCACATGCCCGTCTAATAGCGTCGTCTAGATCTACCGTCTCCTAGACTCACCACTTTGGCTCTTAAGCCAGTCACGCTGACACAATGAATCTACAAATATTCATTCGAATTGTTAAAAAGTTTTAACACTATTGAATGTAGAGTGTTTGTAGTGGATTCACAAGTTGAGTTCGCAGTAAGATGGGGAAAGTTTGGAGTGTGTAAAGTACAAGCAACAGGTAAAGTAGGTGGCTGCTATTTCTTACTAGCGTAGGTTCGAGCTTTCACATTTATAAAGCTACAGTTGAAAGATTTCAAGGACATTTATTTTAAGCTTTCCGTTCATTTGTCAAATGTTTTATCATCAGTTGCATTTAGATATGTTTTATTATGGGCAATCGGATTGCTTGATCACGAATGGATGATGTATATATGAAGCAGATTGCATAAGTACACAATAGCATTGTCGATAAAAATGGGTATTATATACATGATAAATAGGAGCTGTGCCAATGACACAATAAAACCTTTTGCTATGTTCACTAATGTGGACAAAAAAAGAAGTTTTTCGATTGAGTTATCCTTTGTATAAAGTACAGTACTTTACCTGTTTGTGTCATTTTCTCAGAAGAGCACACATTGTGTGGATGAGCGCCGTGCGGTTCATTCGGGGTGTGCAGTAGTACTGTGTCGCTGAACATCACGGATGATCTTCGACGGGTCAGTGATGGTGGAGACAGGAGCGATAAGTTCGAAGCATTCTGCGTTAAAAAAGTCATACAGTCAGTTAATAACTGGTGTAGGGGTTCATGTACTACAGCTTGTATTAAGTGGGTACCACTCACGCATACAAACACCTCAGCAAACGGGTAATTAATTAATGCAGGCGACCGTACATCCTGCAATTTGGCTTAATAGCCACCTGTAGCCTCAATGCCTCTAGGGAAAATTTGCACTATTAACTAGAATATTTAGTACTTTTAAGAACAGGTAATAGAATTGAACATTATGTTTAATTAGGAAAGGACATTATCTAAAATCATAATATCTACTTCAAATTATTTTACCCATACCTAACTATTAACAGACATAGACCCTCAAACCAAATTAGTCGTCAATTAGGTACATTAAATAAACCGTTGGTTTTGCCCCAAGATGAGATACGAACGGTGAGGGTACGCGCAACAGGCTGGGTCGTTGAAATGGCTCTTTACATCGAGTATGATCATTTTAGTCGTTTACATTTCTATTCTACCCATATAAAAGGATACGACGGGTGTACATATAGAATAAATTAAAGTACTTGCCCGTATTTATAGACAAGTACTGAAAACCAAACTGATCGTTTTTTTTTTCATTTATTAGGCAACTTTTAAGGATTAGATTTTTTTTTTTTTCCACTATTTATGTTCACAGTTTACACATTTAGAGGGAAAATTCTTTTAAATAAGCAGCATCTTCTTTATCTATACTACATAATTATGTAAAACAAAACAGTATCGAAGTTAAACCGAACTGTACATTGAATATTTCTGAAAAAAGTAATCGTCTAAATAACGAGTCTGATGCCAATAATATAGTTTTTAGAATTATTATCCATTTGTCTCTTTATCTGGATGTATGCTCCGGATTGGCGCAAAAACGGCTGCACTGATTTGGATGAAATTTGGCACACAGTTTGTAACCCGGATTAACAAATAGGGTACTTTAAATCTCGGTAGTAAGTTCGCGTGGGATATTTTCCAACATCCACGCGGGTAAAGCCCACTTGCAACATATCTTTGACAAATACCCCTCCAAACTCTACCTCATGCTCAACTGTATCACTTGAACATACCTTCACTAGCTTATTACTTATTTTCATCAGTCGTATATTTTCCCAATGTTGCAAGTAACTTCTAGAACAAAATAGATCAGATAGTTGAAGTGAATAATGTGGGTGTTACCTCAAGATCGGCGGCTGACAGCGAGGGGACGCGCAACAGGCCAGGCCGGCTGATCGGCTCCTCGGGCCCCGGGCCCCCACTCCCCTCCTCACTCACACTCTTGCCGCCGTTACCCTGGTACAGGTAGTAATACGGATGTAGAAGGAATGGAATGTGTTAAAGATAAAATAAAACAAATAAATAAATGATAATAAAAGGTAAATAAAATTGACATAACGAACGGTAGGTTTTGGTAGGTTTACCTAAAACTAGAAAATTTAGAAAAATTAGGTATTCTTTTTTTTATTGTATTAAACACGATAAAAAATATATGTATACTTTTATTGAAATACCTTTGTAAATGTAAACAATTTTCAACAAAAACTGGTTAAAAAAAGTTTAAAATCTCGTAGCAAATTCGTAGCAAAGTGCTACGAGCGTTAACGCATAAATGATTTAGAAAATAAAAGTAAACTAATGTTTAGAGTGGTAAGGCTTAAAAGAGTTTGAATTATTTATGATATTTACGCTTTCAATTTGGGTTGAAGTTCGGATTTTTTTATTGGTTTCTAAGGGTTTTTCTTTCGAAATGGTTCGATGATTTTGGATTGATGTTTTCAATAACCCGAGCCGTAAACTTGTTTAGATATAATATTATGTTGCAAGCTATAACCTCCATTTTAATACAACAGTACGTAGAGGGTAAGTACAAGCACAAAATGAATACCAATGTGCAATAAAACTTTATTAATAAGGAACTTGAAGCAGTGACTACATAATTAATATTGTAAATCGATGACGCTATAATATTATATGTTCTGTGAAGTTATTACCGCAAATGGTGTGATATATTATGAATCTCAAATGTCGCAAAGGCTTAACAAGTCTTCATAATGACTACGCTGTATCAGCAACAATGCAATACATGGCCTCGACACGGAAGCTGCTTTGTACAACTTCACGAATATTTTATTATAAGGCCGGCTTTCTAAGAATATACTCCGTAGAAGAACGGAAACTTGGAGAATTATTATTTCGAAATTCATTACAACCATTTGATGAGAATTTTCGATGTAATTCTGAACGTTATAATGAGCTAAACTTTACTTGTTGAAGATGGTAAAATAATGTTTATATTTAGAACAATAGTATTCAAACTGTTACTTTATTACAAATTAAAAGTTATGTTACCTGTGGATGTACTCTCGGACAGCAAGGATGATGTTGTTTCGGCTTGTTGGCGGGTAGTTGAAGAGTTTCTCTGCTTGTCCGCCACTGTAGCTGGGCACGTTGATACCGATATACCCTGAACATTTGTTTATTCTTATTAGGTACTATACATATAAAAGGTCAGCTCAACTATTCACGAATAAAAATAAGATTCAAAAAGCCAAGGGTCATAAAATAATTCAACTACTACAAGAAACAAGAAAGGGTATCGTTTATCAGGGTATAAAAATAACTTCCATTGAGACTATTTTTAAGAAATGCCAGCCGATCGCAAAGAATTGTTCATCGGCATTTGCATTGTAAATGCCGGGCGTTACTTAGTATAAATATTGCAGTTTCAGGACAGAAAATAATACTGGCAGCAATTTACTGACTTTGGAGAGCACAATCACGATATCTCGAATAAATTGCGAATAAGGGAAAGCGATATATTTACGATCACATATAATATTTGAAAGGGTTGCAGCTCTCTTGTATTTATATACGGAGGTTGATGAATAAGAAATGTGTTTCGGACCTGATTTTTTTCGCCATTCTCCTTTTGAATCGTCTCCACAGATGTGCAACATATTTGACTATCTCTGCGTAACATGTAGCAGGTTCACTGTTGTTCGTAGAAGACGCTAGAGTGGACGTTGATGTGAATCGAGCACGTTCGGCCCTCATACGTTCCATTTCACGTTTCTTCGTCTCACTGAACTGCGTCGCTATGACGACCAGGCAGAGGTTGATCATGAAAAACGATCCGATCTATAAGACAAATATGTGTTTATGAGATAATGGGAACGTTAGAGCGCAGTTGACTGATCGTTTCTGTTTTTGTGGCGAAACTAATGTTGCTGTTATGGCAAAAAATTATTACAGTAAAAAAGACAAAACAATAAAGTTACGACCTTATTGTTTTGCCTTTTTACTGTCATTTGTTTTTATGGCAGTTTTCACGCGTGTTTGAATAAAGCGAGCAAAGCAAATAGGGTGCCATCATTGCCGTGTAATATGCTGTCAACATTTATGTGCAGTATGACTGCTTCAATAAATACAAATACGTCATAATAAAGATACCAACCACAATCAGCAGTACGAAATAAATCCAGTCCCAAAAACTATGTGCGTCCTGCACATAATACATTATATCCGTCCAGCCTTCTAACGATATCACCTAAACAACATAACAAACAGTATTACCTTCGTTACTTCTACAGAATAGTGTAAAACATTTTCCAAATAAGTTGTCTTACCAAGAAAATAGCGACCCAAGCGAGACCGATATTATCGAAGGAAATCGTGCCTTGAAAGGGGTTGTTTCCCCGTTGAGTGCAGTTAGTGTAATACTGATTCCAATTGACACACGACGTATTTGTGGGCAGGTTGTAGGAGAAAGGCTTGGCCGTCTCGTTGCACACTAGCGGTCCGTATCTGTACGGGGGGAAATCTCCGCAGAAGTGCATCCCATTGTCTTCGGGCGTCGTGCATATGTAGTCCAACTCCTTTGAGAACTCGTAGTAGAATGATATACTGTAACATGAATAAATATTTTTGTATACGTTCTGAGTTACTTAGTTCTATTGTATTTTTTATAAATTGGGTAGTTTTATGTGTTTCGTGTCAAGTTAGAGTTGGTTATTATGTTATATTACATTGAGTATTGACATCAAACTAAAAATATGCGTTAAATGACGGGTATATTAGTTAACAATGAAAGCTATTTTAAATGTTGACTATCTGATTATCAAACTTCTTACTCTCCAAAAAATTTGGAAGCAAATATTATAATTGTTACTTTAAAACAAATAAACTACATTATTTCCAAATTGTTTGTAGATTGTAGTTCTAACACTGATTTGGATTGGTAATTTGACTTGTTATAACAGGGAACATTATTATATTGGTTTCACTACTTCTAATACGACCCATGCAAATGGAGAAACATTTACTAGTACATCGAAACACACGGTGCATGCAGACACATGCTAGAATGGAAGCATAGAAAGGAGTCAAGGATCAATAGCAGTCCCAATTAATGGTAATGGTAGCTAGTAAAGATGGCTGGGGAAAGTCTGGCGAATATCGGCAGGACAGATTAACGTCAGTAGCTGGGTCAGTCTCTAGGTCGTTATCGGTTAACGACAGAAGGTACACAGAAACATGAGCACTGGCCGTAACCCGCATCATTTGGCGCCCGGTCGTTATGGGGCTTGTTCTTGATGATCGCTATAAGGCTTTTATTGTGGTCTCCAACTTCGGACTAAAATGTCTTCGTTCTAATAGTTGAACGACCGTGCAAAGCAACTTTTCAACAGTGCATGTTTTATATGTGTTTCAGATAACAGTTACATGTTATTTATTTCAAGAAACAAACCATGAGCTTTAATAAATAAATGCAGATTAACAGACAGCAGAATGGTTCAAACGAAGCTGAATATTATTTCTTAAAACAATGACTTTGTTATTGAATGAATCATGAAAGATGTAGAATTGATGTGTAATTTGGTATTTTGTTCTTTTTGACAGAGTAACCTAAAGTTGAAGAAATTGAGGCAAGAATATTTTCGTAATGAACTTAGGAAATATAAAATCATTAACAGATATTTTTGTTCCATAATCACAGTCCATTATTTTTTATTGCGAAATCATAAGTAAAGGAAACAGTATTTCATATATTTCAGAGAAGTTGATAGCCATATATTTGGATCAGAAACAAATCGGCAGTTCTTAATAAAATTTTGCAAATTAATTTTGAGATTATTTAAATAGCGACATGTAATGAGAGACCTAGTGCCTCATCGAAACTGCCAATTCGTGAAGGGGAAGCAGATACGATAGCACATCTGGACGGCAGATGTGTGAAGGTACACGTTACAACAGTTCGCAATGTTCTTAATAGAAACACATTAATTTTGATCGCAAATCCTTACGAGTTCACTCTGACGCGCACTCTGTACCATTCGGACAGGTCTCTGGAACATAAATTGAGGAGCCGTGACGGGTGTTATGTACCTAAGTTTACTAATAAAGGTCTGTAGTAAGGTCACAGTTACTTACAGTGTGCTTTCATATATGAGAATTCAATTAGATATTATTTTCTTTCTGAAATCATATTGTTATGAATGAAACCACATTGTTAGTTTGAATATTGGTTGTAACTATTTGTACTAAATCTAGATGTTTAGGTAAGTATCGACTATGAATGGCTATTATTGGTTCATGTTTGCTATGACGGTTATTTTCTACTTTGTACTGTTTGGGTTGGTAAGTTTAGAACCATTGAAATGTAGCAAAGTTTATGTAATTTGTTTTACATAAGTATGAATGGAGTATCGGAGAGTGGGGATAGAATTGACATGTAACACCACATTCTCGAATGGTTTGTTTTGTTAGTGTTTTCAGTTACATTTGGCTTATAATGTGAGTGTTGACGGAATGCAATATTTAAGTGTGTTTGTAGGTTATTCGACTGTAAGCGGTATTCTTCAACATGCTCGTTTGTTAAAATATTAGTAACAGTGCAAAAACAATATGCAATGAGAAAATACAAAACGTCAAAAAGATGTACAGAGCAGCGATGGATTTGCTCGTCGAGGATGTAAGCGTTAAATATTGCATGCAGTCAACGTTAGCAATGGGACGTGCCGCTAAGACGAGCGCTCTCGAGCAAATGGAACAAATTAAAAACTCATTTCAGCTGCAATTTCATCCACAAAACTTCAAACATTGCCACTCAATATGCTGCGTCATACAGATTCGGGTATTATAATAATAATTCAACACTAATAAACGCTTACATCTATGAGCTTATATCAACGGTAATACCGAGCCGGCAGTATGAGACGGCCGGTGTTACAACTGGTCTCATACTGCACCTCAGTTAAGATAGTATAAACTGAGTGGAACATACTTGGGTCGCAGAACATTCGGCGGAGGGACGAATTCGCAGCGTTGTCTCAGAATTCCTTCCCAGAGTTGGACTCCCACGATGCCGAATATGAAGAATACGAAGAAACATAGCAGCAAAACGTTTCCTAACATGGGTAATGTGTCCAGCAATAGCATCACCAGGATACGCATACCTGTGAAAATAAAATGATTGATTAAATAGATCTTTATTAAAATCAGAATAGAGGTCATTGCTTTTATGAGCCGATGGCATCATAGTATAAGTAATTAATTGTAACAACAAGATATAATATGTCGTTGGCGTTTAGCTGAATTATATCTTGGCTTTACCACTGGTGAAGTCCTACCCAGAAATCCTAAATGAAGATGAATATTCCATTAGGAAACTTAAGTGGCTGACCTAAAGCTATCAGTAAGGTCAGACAAGATTTAATAGGTACTAAAATCACAGCGAATGTCTAATTATTAAATTATTGCAGAAATCGCTCTCAACCATAACGTTGCAAATTTGCTGAACTTTGTGAATTCATTTACTGCTGAAGTGCAGTTTCACATGAATGGACAGATGGATTTCAATTAATTTGTTCTACGGTTAGGCTTACCTACTCTAAAGAGGATTAACTAGTGCTCCACTGCGAAGCTTGTTATTTGTGAACTAAATGTCAGCAATTCTGTGTATTCTAGCTGCATGTTAAAAACCATGTGAGACGAGACTCACGAGTCGTATTAGAACGCAAATCAAAACGTATATTTCAATTTAACGGAATAAAAAGGCACGTGGGAGCAATAAATTGTGCGAGGGCAAATTAGTGTCGATGTATGTGTAACCGCGAGCGCGCGTGGCTCGATTTAATTTGCGGCAGAGTTGCATTGTCCCAGTTGTTTGCGAGCCCCAGATGGGGTTTTGTGCGAAACTTTAGCTAGAGCCCGTCTTTTGTTTGAATGTTCAATGCTAACCGTTTGGAAGTCGCGACGGTCCGCGCTGCTGCCGTGATTTATTATTGAATTTCAATGTTGTTTCTGAATGCAATGTTGCTTTGGATAACGACTGTGTCTGCCGTAAATCCTGGCTACCGGGGTAAAATTTTCACTGCTAAAATCATGTAAATTCGGACAATGGTTACTTTGTTCATAAATATACGTACCTACGTTGTGAATAAACACACGATTAAACCAAACTGCAGTTTTTATTCGAAAAATAGGTAACTTTGTTGCACTGGAAGGAAACAACATATTGAATACACGCATGAAATAAGGAATTTTTAATAAAAACCCTTAATTTTTCACAAGTTGAATATTATGTCGATTTATTCAGCTAAGTACCTAACTGAAATTTCTAAATTATTTTGAACAAATGTTGTTATATTTGTAAGTAAGTAACATTTCATGATAGGTAGAGGTAGGCGCAGGTATGAAGAGAGGGTGGATTAGGGAGTACCCTTGCAGAGCAAATTTCCACCTTGTAAACGTGAAGGCCCTGCGATAATTAAAGCTTGATTAATGCCTGTAGGTAGTTTAGGGTCATCCTGTACGACAAACACGATTGTCATCATTAGTAGGGACTTGAAAAGCAACAGTTGTGTCGTAAACAAGCAAATGTTTAACGTTAATGTTTAAAGTTATCAAGTACCATAAGCTTATCTAATTCGTATGCACTATCACGTTCAACGCTATTACAAAATAGTTC
The DNA here is from genome assembly GCA_914767815.1 of Eupsilia transversa. Taxonomy (NCBI): domain Eukaryota; kingdom Metazoa; phylum Arthropoda; class Insecta; order Lepidoptera; family Noctuidae; genus Eupsilia; species Eupsilia transversa. Next base: position 11,322,260 of record OU611880.1, read on the forward strand.
TGGGATTAGACATTTTCGTAGCGTATGCAGCAGTGGAATTTAAATACATATTATGTTAATGCCAAGTAAACCTTTCCACGACCAGAGACGCTCGAGACTCATGGAACTCTAATTGAAACTATTATATTATTGTACTGTAGTTGAATGTACGTTTGCTCTTAGTTTTATTTTTACCCGACTACGGCGACGCAAATAGGAGGATTATGATTTTGACATATGTATATACATAAGTATGTATGAATGTATGTTCATTTGTTCCCTCAGAACTTCTAAACTACACATCATAATTTGACAAATGGGGTATCGTTGGAAGCGTCTCGGTCGTCCGCTGGTCATGGAACGTCACATTAAATTGAATATGGCGCCCTCTAGAGGACAAAAAGTCATGAATTAAAAAAAAGTTTTTTAATTGTGCCATGTTGGGTATCAAATGAAAGGGCAGGTTAGCACATTTCAAAAAAATATATATTATAACCCTAAATAATTTAAATAAAAATAAAAGTATAAAAACTAAAACCCAACTACGGCAAAAAAGTCAACTAAAAAGGTATAAGACCTTAAGACGTGTGACTCCGGATTTTTAATTTGTCTGTCTGAAATGAGTTGTTTAAACCTTTTTAGTTGACTTTTTTGGCGTAGTTGAGTTTTAGTTTTTATACTTTTTCACGTCATGTGTGGCAGTTAATACCGAATGCGCCTCGTCAAAAGGGTGAACTATTATCGAAGCTCTTTGTTCCTCAAATGGCTGTACATTCGCAGACGAGCTGCAATTTAATGTTATTAGCATTTTCCTTGAAAATGTGAAAGCTTTGCTGGTTCAATTCTATCCCCAAAGAGTCTGAGTTCTGCAAACGGCGTGAACGTGCGTGGTTTGAGTCTGTCAATTCAATTTGTTAATGGTAAATCATATTATTGGAATGGTTTTCTTGCTTACTGTTCGGATTGTACTTGGATGTCATTGGACTTGGCGAGCTGGTATATTGCTATTTGCTACTTATTAACTATATAAAAAAAAAACTGTGATAGATGGAAAAGAAAGCGATTTTATAAAGATTCCTTTTTCCTTTTAAATTTGGAACCTTAAAAAAAGATACGCTTTGCGTCCGTTTTCCGATATTAATTTCATATTTTCTTGAAAAATCATCGACTAAATTCATGACCATGGCACAAATACTAGTTCTTGAAATTGACGAGTAAGCCCTTGCCCTTGTGTTTTTGTAATTTTCAACTACTACATTCTTTTAAGAAGACTATCTTCCGAATCTCCACATATTGCCGACTGTAAGATAAAATCTGTAGCAGACGCAGTTGTTTGCTGAGCCTGGCTCACTTGTTGCGCGGATCGATGGCCGCCCACGCTCGCTCCTGCATCCACCTCGGGTTAATTTCTATAAGTACCCACCGAGATGTTATGGAGTTCTTTTGTGCCCCAACTTCGTACGTTTGGATTTCATTATGCTAAGTATAGCTTGTGTTTGATGGGCACGGAAAATATTATTAAGGCTTTTGTCAGGTATATTTTTTTATAAATAGTACAGACTACATCTAATTCATCGACAATATCATTTTAAATTAACTGAGACTATCTGTATTATTTTCACTGTCAATAAAGGAAACATTTACAGTCCTCTCATATTTATTAGTTTTCATCGTAATATTCTCCAAGAGACGAGATTAATTTAGAAGCTAATGTAATACTTGGTACGTTCCTAGAATTTATAGAAAAAAGATTATAAAAAAAGATTATTCTGTACCAGAATGTAGTTAAAGTCATACCTAACTCAAGTTAATAATGTTCCAACGAGATTTTCAACACTACCTTATTATGCAAATATATTATCGTCACATACACCACGTTACCAGCCGTCCTTTACGTGACATTATTCCTAGAACCCTAATAAAATGGTTTCAACGTTAATAATATTTCGTTTGATGCCTAAATAAACCTACTCTGCTTGGAAAAGGCCCAGTCCTTAAATAAACACGTAATAAATTACCTGCACGTAACAAAGCCGGTAGTGCGGGGGTCACCTAAAGTAAAAGGGTTCTCGTTCTAAGAGCTCTCCTCAGTTTAACACCGAGGTTTACAACAAGAAAGCTGTTAATAGCAATAGAAAGCACTCCAATTCTTTTAAACTGTTCCTTTTGTAATTTTCTGTTAAGAATTTAGTGTAACTACGCGAGGGTTAAAGGTTGGTAAGGCTATTATTACGAGGGAATAATGCCTGAATTTACTTGCTATTATGGGCCTTGGTATCATGGTGTACATATTTAACCCTTACCGCTCCATTCACTTGGAAAAGGTCCATTAGTAGCCAGAGTTATAATCTATATATAGAGTGTGTACAATTTTGGATACGGTGGAGTGCCATTTTATGATATAATATTGCCATATGAATAGTGATTAGTGATAAAACAAGATTTACGACCCGACACGGAACTCTGATGTTTACCCAGATCTAAAAATAAACTAATAATTACCCGTGATTACTGTTAGCTTTAGATATTTTAAAACTACGAATCCTAGTTACGTACGATGGTAATTGGATGGTAATTTCGCCAGTGTTGTTTTGTTGATTGCTATGTTTGTGTTTTGTTATGTATGATAAATTATGCAAAGTTTTAATGTCTAATCAAATCATCTTCCCGTATCATAAAAATCAAATCATTCTCGAAATATTAAAGAGGCGCCAACGAAGTTTATTACATCGAATAAAAGCACAATTTATTTTTTTGTAAACGAAATGGTATCGTAAAACTTTCTAGAAGCGTGAATAATTGCGTCCATCCAGCTGGATTATGTGGTAGACGCTATTTGTTCAGTTTTCAAAAGAGGAATATTGAATAAGGGTTTCTTTGATAAAAAGAGAATTCTTTTATGATTTCCTAATGTAATTAAATGTGTGGTAATGTTTATGTATGTTTTATGTATGAAATTAGCGATTTGAGATATCGTCAATGGTCTTATGCTTAGGTAGGTACCCAAATTTAATCTCTGTGTAAAAGTAATTAAATTAATTATAGTAACCCTAAATAAATATTTAAAAACTGGCATGTCAAAAATGTGCCATTCAGCAGTGCCAGTCGATTTGAGTTTTGTTATGTCGGTATGTTTATGTAAATACATTTTCTCAAACAAGCTTGGAAATTCGAGCATTATTTTGACAACGTTCTACGAGATAAATCGAAATTGCTGTACTGGTCAATGACTATGCGGCCGGCAATGTTATTATGAAAATCCATATCTGTCCTGTGGAGCGGCCAAATAAATTACTATGAAAACTCATATCGGTCGTGTAATTTAAAAATTGAACTAACTTTTTACTTCAACACATGAGAACCAAGGACTTACTTATCAAAGATTTTATTAAAATTTCGATTTCGCTTGCCTAATAATAATTTCGATAGAACTGTTTAAAGTAAAGAAGAAACAAATGAACATATTGGCGCGTGAAAAATTATCGTTGTCTGTCATAGATTTATAATTAATTTACTTTGTTTGAATTTCCGCGCATTATTTGAGAAATCAGAAAAGTACTATACAAGCCGTACGTATGTGTGCCTCGGCTACGCTTCGGGCCACATTTTCACTATTGTCTATCAGGCTTGAGTTGCTGGCTGCGACAGTAATATACTATTTAAATGTAAATAAATAATCACGTGCTACTACCCAGTGAGCTAACCGCGATCTCACGTGATGGCGAGTGTAATAAAAATTCTACATAATTATAGAAATATTCCATGCCCATTCAGTATTATTGTTTACGTAAGGAATGTCTTAAACCTGACCTGTGGTTATTTTTAAAAGATTTTTATAACTAGAACCATAGCTAGAGTTTTATTGCTGAATCGTAACAGGCACGCCAGTAAATAGTTTGCATACCAAATACCATAACGCTGGTAGATCAAACGGCATGTCATATATAGGGCATACAGCCGACATCCTCCCAAATGACATGTTTACGATTAGACCGGATATTTTGTTAAGAGAACTGTCGTTTGTGCTAGGTACCCAGAAATACATAATATTTATTCTACAAGCAAGGTAATTGTCAGGAAATTTAAAGCGGGAGGTACCTATTACCTACCTTAGACTTTACATGATATTGTCTCTTCAATCAGTCTTACCAAAGCATACCTATCGTGTTACCCAGTAACTGGGCTGTGGAGGTCAGATAGGCAGTCGCACCGTGGTATTCAGCTGCATCCGGTTAGGTTAGAGGTAGATTGACATTATAGTGTCTTTTGTCGTTCGGGTCTGCATTGAATTATCCTCCACGAAATAAAATGCTGGCCACGTATCATATTATCGAAGCCCAATATTTTATACAATATCATGACATCTTTTCAGTTTGCGAAATAAGTTAATTACCTAATTGTTTGCAAATGAAAGAATAATGAAAGCGTGACTTACTTGGTATCCTGTTGATGGCTCGTAAGGGTCTTAGCACTCGAATAGTCCTGATCGCTGATAGGTTGATGTTTTCCACATTCAGTGCGTATTCCAGTGCTCTGCAAAAATATGTGAATTTTTAAATCGAAGGACAGAAAGTTCTGTAAAATGTTTCAAATCTAAGAGCTTTAAAAATACTTAGGTAACATGGCGGTCCATAACCAATATAGATTGTCAATCAAACCCTGAACTGTGACGAAATTGCATTTTAATTACAGCATTTACCCTTTCATTAACCTTTAAAATAGTGTCACATACCCGGCCATCACGATGAAAAAATCCAGTCTGTTCCATGAGTCCGCTAAATAAGTGCCGTGTCCATAAACTCCCATCGCCACCATTTTGATTGACAATTCCAACGTGAAAAATGCGAATATTATGTCGTCGAAAACCTGCAACAGATGTTTCACGAAACATAACCATTTAATTTTAAGAATTCCAATTAAGTGGGAAAATAAATGACGTTCGCGCGTAAATAAAAATAAAACAAAAGAAAATCACTTCAAAACGCCTCCACATTTTTTTTCTTGTTGGCCAGTTCTATTTTTTTATATCGCCGAGCATTTTTTACTAAAAACTTATTTTGCTTTTGCATCTGAGTTAGAGTCTTTTCTGAAAGTAATTTTCAAATTGTTGACTCCGCTTTATTTTTATTGCATTCAACCTTTTTATTGTCGATTAGTAAAAAAACATTTTATATCGATAAATATGATTGTGATATTGGATTCATTGCTATATTTTACATGTTACTCACCTGTAATATTTTGCATCTGTTCGTAATACACTGATCGTCGACGCACGGCTGGTACATGCCCAACGTAACGCAGTTCAACAGGATCACCAACATTGATATCCTTTCGAACCACGTGCAGTGTTAGTTAAGGAAGTCATTCTCATTAAGCAACTTGCCTTAATCAACATAGATAAACACTTAGTTAATATTTGTTGAAATATTAATTGATAAATGCTGCCTACCGAAATCCGAGTATTTAATCAAAAGAAAATATTTGATTTAATAATGTTCGTTATGGAAATAACTAGAATGTCAAAGAGAAAGCTCTGAGTTTAAATTAAATGTCGACGGTCCACCAGTCCCTTGATAGATTTCAGAGCCGCTCCTAATGATCGCTATCATTTTAATTGATTTGAGCTTTGCTTTGACAACACAGTTTAACTGCGTGATAAAATTACAATTTTGATTTATACTCGTAACAGAGAAAATGTTTTATATGATTAAAACGATATGAAATGGTTTCCATTTTCCAAACTCTCATAAATTCAGAAATAATAGTTAATTGATTCAGGCGTGACTTGGCGGAAATCCATTATAAAATACAATAGACGTAGATACAGGGGTGTCTCAAATGTAGTGATCCAAAGGCAAATGAGGTGAAGCGAAGAAATACACTTTTAGTTCAAATCTGGCTGGAAGATGCCTTGCCAGCCATCTTTCAGCCGGATTTAAACTCACATAATTTTCGACGTAGGTAACGTCGAAAATTATGTTCACAGGGTCGAAAAATCCAAGTGGAAGTATAAATTTCTTGAAAATAATAATAGCGAAATCTGAACTATTTAGAATATCCCAGTTTTTAATTTTTTTAATGATTGGTGTGGACCCTTTCATTTTACCTCATTTCCCTTTGGACCACTACGTTTGAGACACCATGTATATTTAGTAAACTATTCCGCTTAACTATTCTTAAAGTCTTAAAAAACCCTGTAAGAAATCGACACGTCGTGTTTCACCTGTCAACGAGGCATCCTTAACACGTCGTGTACGAGTTCGCGGCAAGTCAATGGTCTTCCTGAGGATGCCTCGTCGTTGTATCTACATTTATTGTATTTCAGAAATAATCTTTTAATTGAATCGTAAGATAATTGAATACACATGTAAAACTTCAAAAACAACATCATAAACGCTCATTTCACGAATATCATTACGCATATTATGTAAATTTAATTTCTGGACAACAAACGGATTGCGTTTGAACCGCGGCCAACAATGAAAATGTGGCAAAAATTCTCTATGATACCTCTGGTTCAGTATGTGGTCAGCTTTGTGGTATACGACCTTGACTTTTTTGACTAGGGCACAAATTCAGTGGTATGTAACAAAGCTGTTTTGTGGTCGGGCACTATTCCGTGTGTTGTGGCGGCGTCGTCGGTCGGATTAGCTCTAGTGTTCTGTCAGAACGATTTGAAAGTGTTCACGGTACTGGCGGTTTGAGCGCGTATTATGCACGCTGCGGTCAGAATTAGCGTTCTGTTTTGAATGTTACGTTGTTATGAGGAGTATTGCTTTTAATTTATGTAGGTTTTATCAGCTTTGTAGTTTGTATATAATTCTACTACTGATATAGATATTTAGGTACTTTGAAAGTGATTAACTTTTTTGTCTTTTTGATTTAGAATATCAAAGCAACATAAATGTTGAAATCAACATTTATTTCAGCAAATAATGTCATCATGTTTTAAGGACCGCATTTCACATTTAGCGCCTATATCTCCTGAAATTACCTTTATAACAGCACCATAAAAACCTAATCAACAAAAGCTGGAAACCGGCTTATTCATTGGCTTTCAAAAGTGGTTTCTTGTATTTAGTATTCTATTATAAGTGAAATAAATCCGGCACAATGGTGGCCGCCATTACGGGCTCGGTATAGTGATGTTCATTATTTTGGGCCGGCTCGGTCGCTTGCATTTATTACAGGATACGGAAACGCGGTTTTGGCTTTCCGTGTTTGTGGCCAGTAACAGTTGCATTGGTTAGTGATGTGGTCTGTGTTCGTCGAAAACCGTTGTTGTTCAATGGCGATAATTATTATAGTTTTCGATATTTTGTAGGGATTATAAAATTTGTTAATGAGCATATTATCAATTGTATTTTATATAGGTAAAAGAATAGCGTGAAAGTGGAAAACCTAAATATTAAAATTGCTAACACTATTATATTGTTGAACTTTGTTAAATCTTTCGTATTCTAGCCAGACATCTCAATCGAAGCCAGAGACCAGTAAGAATCTCCCGAGCCGAGGCTAGGAAGCGCGAACCACCGTGACTCGCGTTTTCCATTATACTCCCCATCTGCTTGTTAAAAGGCCTTTACAATGGTGTACTCTGAGCAAAGGGAATTACGTCAATGTGGCTTCATAAATCAGCTCACGCTAATTTGTTTATCATTGTTATGTTTGTAGGCCAGATTTTATTGCACTTAAAACAAAACAGCTTTTGAACATCTTAAACAAGATATACCGTAAAGTTAATGGATCCTTAAGCGCGTAAATAAGGCGAAAATTCCGTCGTTTCTGGTCGAACGCTCGCAGATAAATCCCTATTTTATTTTCTCGGAGCTAACATACTACTCTATTACCCGTTACGAAGAAATATATCGTTGATAATAGCCGTAATCACGTGTATCGTCGTACTGATGGCATCCAGTGACATAAAGCCCTGTTAGGCAATTTGTCTTGCAATACTTAGGTACTATTTCTAAGAACAACATGAATTAGGATTAAAATTACTCGATAATAAAGTTATGGAAGGTTTGAGATTTGTTCGTGGAGAATTTCATCACTGTTCGTATTTGTAGTGTTTAAAACACACAGATTAGAGTTGGGCCTTTAATATCTAAAATATGAACCATATAGTTGAATTGGAGCAGACTCTGAACAAATCCTGGCTTAATCCACTTATACCGTTTTGTGTCGCCGAGGTCATATTTTCGTAGTTAATTAGTTTACTGCAGGATCCTAGATTAGTGAGGAGGCTGTTGTTAGTCGTATAAAAGGAGTCTGTCTTACTACATTAATACAGACAGAAAGGGTCTAATTTTATTTCTCCTAAACTTACTAAGTCTTAAAGTATTAAGAGAGCTACACAGTTCTACAATTTACTTTGCCACATGTTGTTTAATGTTCACTAAAGGTCTAAGTTAATTTGGAAAATAAAGGGAATGTGTTTTCTCACAATTTTTTTCCAACAGTAACAAGAAAATTTTATTTTTCCTTCGAAGTTACTTACTGAAATTATTAACGCTCGAAAGTGCGACTAAAACTGTAATTTTATAGTAGTTACCGATACGAAAATTACGTTTCCTCTTTCCTTGATTTCTCCTACAATTTACATGGGTAATTAGCAGAACGTGCAGGTGGACAGTTACGAGGCGCAAGAAACGTACTAATGTGTTTCAATTATTAATAGCTCTCGTCCTTCGTCAAGCACCAGTTTTTCCGCATCGCTCAACTGGTTTACATTATTACCAGGTAATGTTATCTTAAATTTCTTTAATCTAGAACGGTATTTTATAATAAACACTTAATGCATTTGAATGATTTACGATGAGTTCAGTGCAAGTCCAGTGAGTTAGAGCTCTGTGCCCTAAGTGTGTGTTCCTGTAATTGTTTTTTTCAGAGGTTATGTAAGGCTGGTCGTTCACCGAGTACGGCATTGAGTCAGCCCGGCTCCAGCCGACCGTAAAACTGTCGTTAAATATGTGGAATCTCGGTGTGGGTACACATATGTGTAGTCACGTTACATCTTACACCGGTCCATGACGTCCCGTCGCGTCGCCTAGTCACTGCTCAAACGGAATATTTATGTGATTCTCATACAGGAATTCGATTCTGTGTTTTATTTGTTTTATAGTTACATATAGGTACATTAAACGTGTATAGGAATGAATCTGAGTTTTGCAAAAAAAACTGCGGAAACAACTTTGAAATCATAAAAATGTAGGGCATGCCCATTGCCTATGCAGCGAACGTTCGAAGACAATATTAAAAATGGCCAAAGAAAACTGTCTATTATTAATATTACTGAGTAGGTAAGTTCTGCAAAATATCAGTTATCTTAATAGATTCTAAAGTTGCAAATCTATTTAGATCCACGTCCCTCCCAAAAAGTGTAAAAGCAAAAGAAATAAATATTCCAACTTTTCAGCTCAAATACATCTGTAGTGTAAAACGGCGTATTTGTCATCTCGGTATTACGTCGTCGACAATTTTTTCCCTTCTTTTTGTCGTCAACAGCCGCTCAAGTGGCGCGGTGGTCTCTACTACGTAGCGACTTATGTATCCCTGGTTTTGGTTGGCGTGTTTTAAAACAAGGTTCAAGGTTTTGTTTGTATATTTTAGTAGGACTACACAGTTACGTTTGCAGAAACTGTGTGTGGGGTTATTTTTCATGATAATTGCATTTCACCATGCTTATAATTTTTTTTTACAAATATCTGCGTCTGATATAAAAATGAGTTACGCTACCTAACGGTTTTACGAATATTTCATAGTAATTCACAATTCTTTGGATATTTTAAACAGAACTTAACATAATCAACTTTTAAAGAGAGCAAGCTGTACCGTTCATTCAAAAAACAAGTAACATTTCCTTCTGAAGAACTGCAAAGTATTAAACTATCCTCATAAAACAAAACTCCGAATCCACTTTCCACGGAAACTCTAAACTAATTAAAGAAGCTGGATTAAGCGCATCAGACAGGAACCGCCGACTTAAACCGACGTTAAACTGCAGTCAAGCTCAATAAGAGATGGCGGTCAATAAATCCGAGTGTGGCGTTCGTCATTACTGAAGGAAGTTTATGACACGCGTGGTGGAAGTGGGCAGTCAGTGTATCAAACTCGACATGGCTATAGCCGACTAGTGCAGCTTGATTATAGAAAATGTAATTGTGGAATACGTGTATTAACGTTTTGGTGGATGAAATTATTGATTGTGAATGGAAAAGGTTGAAAAATTTAGAGGGAACGAGCTGCAAATAATGGGCGTTACTCGTAAACTATAATATGATGTGTAATTTTGTACCTATGTATTTAAAAAGTACCTACACCACTGACTAAGTAAAAGACCACCGACGTTTTTACCTTGGACCTTGTTTTCTAATAAATTAAAAAAACGATTACGGTTTTTAAAATTGACTGATAGTTGAAAACTGTAGTTATGTATAAGAGATAATGCTTAACAATATTCCTTGCAGGTATGATAACGTATGCAAAACTAAACTGTAAAGCTGTAAGGTACAGCATCTCAAACTACTGTGTTTGCTTGAAGTTGAGATTTGCGATAAAGTTCGCATGAAGAAACTCAGATTTATGGACGTAGATGTTAATATACGGAAGTTTGTAGAGTAAAATTTGAGCTTATACAGGGTGGATTTTAACATGGGGTAGTAAGTAAGTAGGAGAGTAGTACCTTAACCGGTGTCGCTACAAGAAAACGGTCTTAGGAGGCTGTCCTTCTTTTTGAGATATTTTGATCTGCATTCACAGATTTAAAAAAAAAGTACAATCAGCAAGAAAATGGGCAGTTTTCACAAAAACTTTTTTTGATGTCAATCGATCCTGTTTCATAAAAGGATCAAAAGAGTCTCCTATGACCGTTTTCCTGAAGCTACTTGCTCTTACTGCCCCGTCTCAAAAATCCACTCTGTATCGGAAAATATGCACCATGAAAGAAATTATCTTGATTCAACACCATTTAATAACCAACATTTTTCGACGTCACATCACTTCGTTATCAAAATATTCATCTCCATATTACTCATTTTTATGCGTGTAACACAGTAAAAAAGAAATCATTTCGCTTTAAAGCGAACGAAGGTCGTCGCCACAATTTTGTTTACCCTTTTTACTCTAATGACCTGTAAAATGAATACGCCTACCAGCCCTTTAACGCTTCATAACTTACGACAGGGAAAAATATCTAACCTTTAACTCTTATTGAACCCATCGTTAGGCACCTGACCCACTGCCGACGAGGAAACGACTAGCTATCAACGATTTTCTCGCTCAACGTACAAAAGATTGTAGGTTCCGTGTGAGTAAATTAATAGTTGATCATTGACTGTTCACACTACCGGTGAATACTGGTTTGTCACAAGCAAGCTCTCTGACAAGAGCTATCAAAGAGAGTACTCGCTTAGCGATGCTCGCTTGGGGGGAGAATACTCGCTGAGAGACTCACGCTTGAAATCAATCATCAAATAACTTCTCCCGCTCTAGGCGGAGCGGGAGGGCGTGTCAGACTCTTACTGACTAAAACCCACCCGTGTTCCTTCAGTTGCCTATGTTGCCAGGGGCCACGGTATCCTTTTCGGACTTTCCCGCAACCCCAGCCGGCATCGGCCCTAGCGCCCCGCTATTGGAACATACTCATACCTGCGTGTAACCGCTCATCGGCGTCGCGCACTAGCTGATCGTTGCTCACCAACTCGCTTTTAGTTGCTAGCTCGACTCGCTTCTCGATAATCGCCCGTAGTGGGGCAGGTTCTTAGAGCTGCATACTTGATAAATAGGTGTAGGTTTAACTTGTCGGCCTTACGGGGTAGCTTAGCTCATCATAATGATGAAAGAAAGGTTTAGAGCGAGCTAAGATTAAAATACTAAGTTGACTTTTTACTGTGTTTTTGAGTAGGAGAATTGTAGAATTCAATTATTTTGATTGATTGGTAGGTTCTTGGTTAATGGATTGTCTCGGAGAACACGTGAAGCCATTGGTCTCGGCTGTCATTAATAATCTTTGGCAATCGTTACGGGTAGTCAGAATACTGAAAGTCTGACAAGTCTTGCCAAAGGGTAGGCAATTTTGACGCTTTCCCAGTAACTGGGTTGTGGAGGTCAGATAGAAAGTAGCTTCATGTAAAATACTGGTATTCAGCTGCATCCGAATACTATGTTGGGGTTCCAGGTAGGCTGATGATGATATGACTGTGTTGTATGATTTGATTTGAATTTGTTTTTAATTTTTATTACGAGTTCGTTCTATTTTCATACCGCGGCCGTGACAGTGCTTTTTATATTTCATTGGAAAACTGTTTTTATTTTTAGATAGATTGTTTGCGTTATTTTCAGTTCTATATTATGATAGCCATAATATTCAGCAGCCATTATTGGTGATCAAAGATAAACAAACATTTGGTTTGGAAATATAAAAAAAACCTATTTCTGTTACGATAACGATACTTAATCGAATTCGAATTTCAAAAGAAAATTAAGTAGGTACCTACGTAGTTTGTCGCCAATTTTCGATACCTTTGATATTTCACGAATTCGTTTTGAATTTCTATCGGGAACGGCCGTATTCGGCGATTTTAATGAGTAATCTCATTGCATTATGTGAATCGGTCCGACTGCTATCACAAAAGGTTTGTGTTACGAGAGGAAAACGCCACCAGCCTACCCATTGTCCCGACAAGCGACGACGGACGCTCGTTCACCCTGCTCCAGTGGCAAGCGAGTGTTCCGGCTAGTCATACGATTTTCTGGGTACCTACGATATCTTGAAAACTGCCTCTTCACAGCTGTATTTAATTAAGTTGGGAGTTTCGATGGGTAAACTGATTTATCATATTATTTGCAACTAATAGGAAATCTTAGTTTATAAGTTAACACACAAAAACTTTTTACTGTTATATGCGGAGAAAAACTATATTTAATCAAATAAGTTTGATATATTTAACGATTCTAGAATTAGCAATTCACGGATTCGTAATGGCGTCTATATCGGTTTCCGCATTTTCGCTCAATGATTGTCATTGATTGTGCTTGATTCGTATTTTATTGACCGTAAAACCGGCTATAACCGTGAACGTTCCAACCGTCTTTTGTTTACGCAATTGCTAGTTTTATTTTTGCAACTCTCCGTAACATAATATGTTTAGTCATGCAAAGAAACGTGATGTCTTTACTGATGACTCTGCTTTTGGTACGAAAAATAAACAGCATAATGAAATCAAACATCAAACTTTTATTCGAAATACATATAAGATGAAACATATTCTAACCTAAATTAATAAGATATATTCTTGCGAGAATGAGATATCTAGTATAGTAGCTTAGAAGTTGATAAAAGTTTTTGAAAGTTACTGCTGCCCGTCCATCTGGACATGAATTAACTATTACCTACCGACGTCTCAGGTCTCGCAAAGTTCGGATGTCATGAACTTTCAAAGCAACTTAAGTATCCGATAGTATCTTTAGTTATTAGGTATCTCTACCCAACAAGTCGAGCCAGTTTGCAATTAATATTAAATATTTTGGTGGTAAAAAATACTTGAAAAATAACAATAAGGCAAGTAACATTGAATATGTTCAAACGAGGCACTATCTTGAAGTGAAGAAGCGCACGAAAGCAGCTCTGATTTCAAATCATCGAGTCTCTCGTTTTAATATTTCATTCTTTACAAATGGACTGACATTTCTGAACGAGTTCTGTTGGAATGAAAAACTGAGTCAACACCATTATTATTCGAATGATATTATATTTGGCCCTTAAAGGCACCGTGATTGGGCACTCGAATTTTATGACGCAATTTTAGGACGAAATACCTATTTTATATTCAAGGATGTTTAAGTGTTATTGACAAGTAAGAGAGTGCTATTTATTAGGAATTTAACACAACAAAGACCAAAGACACAGTTTTTTTTTCTTTGTACAAAAGTTTTTACACTTCTCTGTTGTTGTTGTACTGCTGTGTCTTTGGTTTTGTATTTTCGAATTCCGAAATTAAAGCAATTTTTCACTTTGTACTGTTTTTTTTGGATTTCGGTTGTTTTACTTTTTGTAAAATTTCGTTTAATTTTCACTTTTTAGTTGTGGTACCTAATGTAATATGTAATATGTGTAATCCACACAAACTGAGAAAAATATGTATTATTGAAGCTCAAAAACTACCCAAGAAAAGTTAATAAAATTTATATGGGACTACTGTGCAAGTTTCGTTTACCAAATGAAAAAATAAATTTCAAAATCGGTTCATCATTGACGGAGAAATCGGGGAACGTACACAATGTGGAGACGACAATACAACAATAAATTAAAACATTGGCATTAATGCACACTAAATTCCAAAATTGAAATAAAAAAATTGTTATTTTCTAAATAGTAGTGATGGGCCGAGTATGGGTTTTGCCAATCTTTGACTAGCTATAGTGACTAAACTATTGGAGATCTTTGATTGAATTTTCGTTTGCAGACTGGGAACGTCAGTACTAGTAGATATACACAGTTTAATTTATTGTTGTAGTGTCGTAATTTTTACGAACTGAGAACCTCCTCCTTTTTTTGAAGTCGGTTAAAAAGGAAAAACTATAACTACAGAGAAAATAAAGTTGGAATCCACGATACAAAGAGAAAATGAAACGAAAAAACTAATTAATTTGTCTTAGCGGATCAGTGGGTTAAAAGTTAAAATAAGACGGTTTGAATTTCAATTTAGAATTAAATCTCGGGATAAATCTATTGACAAACGGCAAAAGTGACGCTAAAAGTTAATTGGATTGGTTTCAGAGCCACTCCAGTCTCCTCAATCTGGGCTATTAATTCTGAATCGGGTTTTTATCCCTGTTTTATTGGATACATAGTTCAAGACGAAAACCTCTCCTTTGAAGAGGGTGACAGTTTTTAACTGACTTCAACCGAAATTAGTTTGTATTTTTTTTTGTGTTTGTCACCTCAGAACTCCTTCATTTATAAAACGATTTGGAAAATTATTTTTTTAAATGAAATATTGATCCCATATAAACGTCAAGTTCTGATTAATTCGTATTTTTTACAGTTAGTCAACATACAGTTGATGATGTTTTATTATCGTCCTGCCACTATGTTTTTTTTTTTGTAATAACCTTTTTTGTACGTGCATGTTTTTGCTTGCTTTATTGTTTTAGAACTTTAATGTTTTGTGTCTTGAATTTGAACATAAATTAAAGTAAGTAAACAAAGTAAAAATACACCGTTGCAAAATTAAGCTTCAGTTAAACACTAATTGAATGAACTTGCTTTTAGAACGTTTAAACATATTTACACAAAGCACTTGAATCCCCAAATTGCCTGGCTTCATGCGTGTAAACAATAAGCTCATTTGCCGCGAATTTTCTCTCGTAGCATTTCAAAGACTGCCGCACAAGCAGCGCTGCTTTGTGTCACCACGATTTGGTATACAAGTGAAACTGCGCACTCTTATGTTTCATCTTCTACCTCGAAATCTGAGCCTTATACAGTTGACTTAAGAGTGGATGGTATGGATAAACAACTTTGCCCACATTTTGTTTTCTTTCTGCTTCACGGTAAATGCTAAAAACGAAATTACAAAGCCACGCGATTCCACGTGCAAAACTGGAGTCGTTTCCTTTCCCATTTTTTGAACTAATAGGATTTGAACTTCTTTGTGCACAAAAATAGAAAATAAAAAGCACAAAACAGACAGATCATTATCAGAAAAGTGCAGAAAATGCTTTTACTTGCTTTTGCTTTTTTTTTGCTTGTGTTTTTTTATATGGATCATGTGGTCCGCAATAAGGATTTTTATTATTATTATTGGATGATCAAAGAGCATGAAAACAGTTGTTTATTGAAACGAGACAGGTAAGAACCTTGAAGGAGTGTATTTTTGGTAAAAAGGTTGGAAAATGTGTCAAAGGCGACATGATAACAATGCATTACAGCGAAGGGTTCTTTCATTCCGCGTGATACGCTCCTACATTTTAATGAAGAAACTCATTTCAATTGTGAGGATCATTATACGAGTATTCGTGTTACATAAAAACGGTGTTCTGAAAGGGAACTTTTTTAATTTTAGTTATACTGTCTGCTGGGAGATATTCTGAAAGCTGGATGTGAAAAGAGGGCGGGATATAACTAAAAGCACACATACATATATGTAGGTATGTACCTATACATAATATATTAAACGAGTATGTACCTACCTATATAAAAATGAGTGTATCTATGGCTGTAGTGGATGCAATGAGTTACATTCATTCAGTGTTGTACCTACATAAACTTGAAGGCTCGTACAGACTGGAACGATATCGCGGGCGTGACAAGGGTCGCACTGCCTGTCGCGCCGGTCAGCACGAGCCGTTATCGTTTTATTTTATTTCATACTAGCTGCTGCCCGCGGCTTCGCCCGCGTGAGTGTCGGAAATTACCCCATACATCCCCATGGGTTTTAAGTATAAATATTGAGTTTCGAGTTAATCGGACAGCGCGTTAAAATTCTTCCATACAAACACTGACACCCCCCCAACCCCCCTTTGGGGGGTAATTTAGAAAAACAAAAAACTACAAACTTTATAATTTATTTAGATAACTATTCGTGCGAAGTTTCATGTTTATTACCTCAAGGAATAAGATTTTTCATACAAACTTTCATCCCTTATTTTACCCCCTTAGGGGTTGAATTTCGAAAAATCCTGATACACGTTATTCGTAATTTTTGGGTTTAAGTATAAGTATTGAGTTTCGAGTTAATCGGACAGCGCGTTAAAATTCTTCTATACAAACTTTGACACCCCCCAACCGTAGGATAGGATACTTTTCCGGGATAAAAAGTACCCAGTGTGGTGCCCAGGATATTAAAGAATAATTATACCAAGTTTCATCGTAATCGAACCGGTAGTTTTTGCGTGATGCCTGAACAAACAGACAGACAGACAGACAGACAAAAAAAAATTTGATCAAATTTTTGGGTTCGGTGTCGGTCTTTTTATAAGTATAGATAAGAAACAAATCAAGTTTGCCATAGGAAAAGCTATTTGTTCGTTTAGGGCTGAGGGCTATTTGGACGGATTGTTCTTATTACCTAACTTGAAAGGGATTTTAATTATTAAATGATGTTTCGTGTATAATGAATAATATAAAAAATGTATATAACAAAAATAGCTTAATGTGTAGTCATAGAAATATTTAACTTATCTGTGTGTGTAGTGTGCTTATACAGTCTACTACCTACACATAAGTTGGCATGATAGAAGAAGAATAACATAGGTGATAATTATTGTATATGAAGGCACAACAGACTGTCGATTTGCAGACTATTTTCTATTTTTTGTTATTTTTTTTTTAAATATCTTGTTGACAGGCCTACGCTGTCCTCTCATACCTATTCAAACTGTACATTTAAAGCATTGTAAAACCCATTTATTTTTAAAAGAGTAACCGTGGAGTTTCTTGCCGGCTCTGCTCCATAGGAAACGACCAATTGGAACCGTGCACCTAGATTCTGACGTTTCATAAGTGCCCATGTAGGTTTATGTGAAATAAAATATTTTGATTTTGATTTATTTTGTCGACACTACATAAATACTGGTCGGAAATCATTGTAGCTCGCAATCCTAACTAATATTATAAAATGCGAAAGTGAGTTTATTTTATTTATTTATGTTATCTAATTCTCAAGGATCATCAACGTTTGTTTACTTTATTTCTCTACACGGGCGTAATTTTGTTCTATTCGTTTTCCTTCTGGAACAGTATTTTACATGGAGCGACTGCGTATCTGACCTGTCTTGATTATTAGTAAAGTAATAATGTTGTTTAAAAAGTGTCATTTTATGTATCGTCCACATTTCAGAATGTTTAATTTATTTTATTCCTATCTTTATTTGCACAACCTAGCCTGACCCCCGGATTCTGTAGTCCGTAATTGTACCATAGCTTTAAGCTATTGTAAGACCTTTTAACAATATGGAATGCAAATAATGATATGAATAAAATAAACACAACAGGGCACAGCAAAGAGAATAATTCTTAAAATAAAATGAGGAAACAAATAACAATTTTTAAATATGTCAATAACGTGTTACTTTTCGGATCCAATGTATTATTAAACAAAAGCTGTTATGCTATACCACTATGTCCTGTAGCTGACAACCAAATTTCCCAAACAAGAAATCAGAACATAGGCTCATGGTAAACAATAAAAAATAACATTCCACTAAAGGCGTCAGGTCGGAGTTCCTAATAAAAACGTTTTTGCCTCATCATCTGCTAACGATTTCATGCGGCTATTAGCCTTCCCATCTTG
This sequence comes from Eupsilia transversa, assembly GCA_914767815.1. Lineage (NCBI taxonomy): Eukaryota > Metazoa > Arthropoda > Insecta > Lepidoptera > Noctuidae > Eupsilia > Eupsilia transversa. The sequence goes on from OU611880.1 coordinate 11,340,535, forward strand.
CGAACTATGAGTTCAGGGGTGTTTTTCCATTATTACATCAAAGTTCAATGATCGGGCAAGTATAGAGATTACGATTACTGTATTTTAAACCGAACTGTGTCTGATTGACTGGCAGATAATTTACAGTTTATGCACAGCCTTTACTGCATACGATTTTTTTAAGTAGATTTTAACCAACCCCTAAGTGGATATTATAACAAAGATCGAAGATTGTATGCCAAAGTAAACATGATAAATCCGAATACATAACATAAGGGCTAGGAGGAGGTATACTTATAGTAGGTACCTACACCAACATTCCGAATAAGTCTGTAATAGATTAACTATTAAAAAGTAATATTAAAATAATCGGGTAAGACAACTTTAAGTTATTAATATCCTAGCACAGAGAATGATCAGGTGAAACTTGGCAGGACGCATTGGGCCGTTAAACTAGATATACAATACTTCTAATCTGTATCTCTCCAAGCAGTAAGTTTCCCTGTACAAGGTTTCTTGGCACCGAGGACACATTTATAACAATATAATGCTCTAGGCCTCAGCAGCACCGTGGCAGCCTGCCCGTGACCTAGCAGCACATTTACCTACTTTTATGCTTCCTTCACTTTTCTTGTTTACAATCTGCATTTTTGTTTGGACAATGTTTTTTTCCAAGTTCTGGCTTTTGGTTCCTGCAAGCTTCCCGATATAATTTCAAGTACCTATATCTAGCATGTATGTGGTACTTTTTCTGTTCGTGTAACTTATCTTTACAATGTCAAGAATAGTTAATAGTACCTAAGCTAAATCGTTAGAACGAGCCAGCAAACGTTATCATCTAAATTTTTAATGATAACTCTGTCTTCTTTTCCAACATTTATACTTGGAAAGTGGAATCAAAGCGGTTTCGTTTAATTAGCACAATTGCACAAAGCTAAATTGGCTTATTCGTATTTGTGTAGCTAATTGGTGAGACCGGAGCTTGTTCAATATTTGACATTCATTTTTCTTATTTAATGGAAGCTATTACGAGCTGCACGCAATGTTGAATAAAATAATTTGAAACTGAAAGATATAATATATTCATTTTTATAGAATTTCAATATTTATGCCTTGTATCTATCGATTTATCACGTCATACTGAAATATTCAACATTTATTATAACGACATCCAACCATACAAAATTCATGAAAATCCAATTTTCATCACGGCTCAACTTCGACCTTTAGTGCCGTACATCCAGATTTTCTCTTAACCCTTACTAGAAATAGAAATGAGCAAAACATCGCTCTGGATATTTTCAGGTCACACGTCGATAACGACATGACATGTAGGTGGATAGTGACATGTAGGCTGGTAGGTATTTACATAATTGTGGAGTAGTGATAACAAATAGGTGCAGTCGTTTTGGCGTCAGCTCGAGCCGGTAACAATTGTGTTTCGATCTCGGCACGGCTCCAACGGGCCCCACTATTACCATGACCTCTGCTATCTAATAGATGTCGTTACATTACGAATATGGGCTTTGATTATAGTTTGGTTTTTTGAATGTTTAAATGTTGGTAGTTGGCAGAGTTGTCCGAGGTTAATTTTATTGTACAAGCTGTTTTTTGGCTGCCAAAGTTCCTTTACATGACCTGTGTGATTTTGACTATTAACTGCAATAGTTTGCGGTTCATAGCTTCATAGTATCAATATAGCATTCCACAGTAGATATAATGATAACAGTAATCTGACAACGACAGGGTCACCCGTTCTAGTGGCGTATTCTTGACCTACCTGTAGATAATTATCATTTATATAGAACCTAGAGATTAAACGGTTGTAAATGTAAACTAAGTTGACATGACTTTAAAACTTGCGGTAACTAGGTAGGTATCTGTCAATTAATACAAGTTTTAAAGTTTACGATCAGAAATCGGAACTTGAGAAAATATTATGTTCATTTGTTTTATTTATTCAAGTTTTATTTAGGTTTACAAAAGTGCTTTTTAGTCCTTTATTCAACCCTAAAACCTGCAGTCAATAAATAGCAATTTTCTAGCTCTTTTAAACAATATGCGTGACTGAAACCAATCGAATGTCACCTCGAACATTGACTTCGCTGCCATAACTCAAAAACACTAGGTACGCGCATCGCTCGGTGTGAAATATTATTAATAGTAGACTGAATTATTCTCTCTACACTTCAAACTGGTTAAAGTTTCATTTCAAAGTAAGTATAATTAATTTGGCAGGTTACAGAAGTACCATAAACCGACTCTTTAAGAATTCAAAAGTACCTGTAAATGGTTTAATTGAAATAAATGCTTTGAGTTTGAGTTAAAATGTACCTGTGCCTGTTATTAAAGTCTGTAGTTAGCAGTTATTTGCAATTTTAATTGCAGTTTGGCGTAGGTGGTGTCTAGACAAAGGCAACAACGACTTGCATGGTAACTACCTTGATAAGGGTAAATATTGCAAAACAAGGTTCTCATGTAACACTTGTAATTTTTAATCGTTTTATCTACAACAGCTTGTATGAGATGATTCAAAGACATGATTTGAATGAGTAAATCTTTAATTAAATACAAAACTCCATTTTCAGACCCAGTCTCACCATTTCATGTTTTCTAATTTGAGAAGCTTATCATGCGTGCAAATATTATTTTAAAAGCACAACTCAAAATTAAAACAATCTCCAAAGTTAATTAACTCCTAATTAAAACAACAATTTAATTAGCACGGATCCCGGGGTGTTTTCACGACAACCCTTTTAACAAACCTGTTGTCGCGAGTGAGAGAAATTGTGTCAATCTTTGAAACCTGACAATTCAAACACGGCAAAGCGAGACTCTAGTTTTCCACTTACACCCATCTACAACCCACCGTAACTGTAGAACCTAATTTATTCAGTGCTTCACAAGACACAAGTGGTCTGGAGTGGTCGACATCGGAATTTAACGTGGATTCTCGAAAGATAATTCCGGCAACAGAATTCATACTTTATTTATAAGTACTAGTTTAAATTTGCATGGAGGTTGTTGCAACTTGGAGAAATATTAAGACCCTATTTGTAGGTTTTAAATCTGAAATGTATGTAGATGGAAATATTATATTTCCGCCAAAGCCAACGTAGGCTTATGCTTAATATGTTCTTAGGTAGGTATTCTGTGATTCATATTTTCAAAGCCGCTTACCTATCCTACTATATCTGCCAGACCGAATCAGCTGTGACTCATGATACGCTGTACACAACAATTCATGATTCAAACAGTTTATTGATTGTTTATAATTTTTACTATCTCTATGTATACTTACTTCATGTTGTATTTAGAACCAGTCACTCCTACCTCAGAATCCGTTTGATATACGAGGATTTACACAAGCATAGCAGAATTCGTAGAATAATATGACAGTGAGCAGGGTTCCTGAGATTTGCTGTCGACATTTCTGAATTATTATATTAGTGTTCAAGTACTGGAACAATGAACTATCTCGAAACGTCTCTGGTGAAGACGCTCTTAATAAAGTTTCTGCCTTTGATTTTACGTCTGGGGCGCAATAAATATCTGTTGAATGTTTGGACACTCTTCAGGTTAATTTATAATATTATGGTTGGTTAGGATAAGGTGTCTTTTTCACTTTTTACAGAGGAGACTATAGTAATAACATTACTTTAGGCTGTTAACCCAACTTTTGACGACCACATTAAATAAATTAGTCAAAAATTACGTCATCAGAGATCCTTGTAATTTGCATAAAATGGAAGTTGAAAAGTGCTAATATACATTTCACACATTACCTTAATTTTTATGCTTTGGAATTACGTGTTAGTGAGTCATTATGAGGCCGTTAAACAATTTCCAGTTATTTTCATTACAACTTTAGGGCTTTAAATTGAAGATGAAAGAACATATGAACGGCAACCTACAAAAGAACTCACCTACATCTCGTACCAAAGTATGTGGGCATAAAACAATTTAGATTCATTACACACACGCCACACAGTTGAAACTAACCAGATTTGTTTTTCATAATTTATATGATAGTTAGCCCCGGCTGTAGTAACACCATGATTTTGTTTGGTATTGTTACTTTGAACTTTTGTTTGTACTATAAAAGAAAATTAATATCTGGTAAAAATGGTTTCTAGCTGGAATGATTAAGTAGCAAGGTATTGCGTTTCCAACTAAATATGAATAACGTATTCGCGCCGGTAAGCAATAAACTGGCGGACATATTTATGTTGATTCAAAAAATTCAGTAACTGCGAGGTAATGGAAATTGATGAGACTTAAGAAGCTTGCAGTTCAAATTGAAAACCATTTAAGTGCTATGAAGCGGAAAAATACAATTTCTTGCTCAGGGATTCTGGAAAAAACCGCCGCAGTATTTCAATTGATTAAATCATTAAAAATGAATGGCATTGGTTAGCCATTGCGTCCTGATTTTCATGCTAAAACAATGATTGAGTATCGGAGAATACCTTACTATTCTCCTTAATATGAAAATAGGTAGATATCATTGTTTTAAATTATTAAGCAGGTTCCGCCAGCGGCTTCGCCCGCATTATATCTTTGTTATAGCATATGTAACTCAGTGATAATATAGCATCCTACTGGTGAAAGAATTTTTAAAATCGGTCCTGTAGTTTTTGAGTTTATTCATAAGAAACAAAAATAAAAAGCTTTTCTCTTTATAATATTATTATTAGTGTAGGTAGATAAAATTTTCGAAAATATGATCAGATCTCTCTATTGAATCATGACTGCAACAAAGATTCACAATGTGTATTAGCGAATATGAAATCAAAAACAGCATATTTGAACAAATGTATAAAAGCATGAGTAGCGTGGAGGTTGGCGGCTCTCAGCCTGATTGTTTGTCTACCCCTCAGGGCATAGCTCCATAGCAGGCGACTCCATATGAGCACAACCTGCTTTGTTATCTGCGGCAAAATATTATACCAAATTACTTTAACAGACAATATATTTCGGAAACTCGTCAGTCAAAGGGTAAAAGCTTTATATTATATATTACATCTACCTAACGTGAAGGTTATATTTGAAATGAGTATAAATTCCCTTTGTTTGAAGGAAAATTAGTACTCGTTTGAAACACATACGTTTTACTCAATTTACATATTCATTACGTGTCCTAACTTCGCAACAATGGCGGTTGTCTTTGCTCGATTATGTTTGGAGGGTAATCGGCTGAAGTGAGCTGATTAGTTATTTAGGTGTCTGAGTAAAACGTGGAGTCTACTTATTTTCGGTGGTTTGGTAATGGATTAAATATTTATACCTACTGAACATTGGATGTTGAGGTTGAGGGTGTTTTATTCAAAATACAAAGGCCGTTATTAATCATTCAGCCATTATAAGTTGTAATCAGGAACCATTAAATAACTGTCAACTAAAAATCCTGGGACGAGTCATAAATTCTGAAAATCTCGAAACAATGACATGTTAGTTTATGTTTTCAGTTATATATCAAGCTTACCAACTCTTTATGGTTATGCAATAAATAGAAATCTTAAAAATACGCTTGCACCTCAGATTTTCTTAATTTATAATATGATAGTTAATTGATTCAGGTGTGACTCTGCGGAAATCCATTATAAAATACAATAGACGTAGATATATTTAGTAACCTATTCCGCTTAACCTAACCCGCTAACCTAAGCTTAATAAAGGATGCCTCGTTGACAGGTGAAACACGTGTCAATTTCTTACAGGGTTTTTTAAGACTCTTTAAGAATAGTTAAGCGGAATAGGTTACTAAATATATCTACGTCTATTGTATTTTATAATATGATCTTCTTATTTTCTTATTTGTAATGTCTCATATTTATATCTAGTAGTAATTATTGAATATGATGAAGTCCAAGTAACAGTCCACACCGAGAAGAAGGCGATGGCATGAGAATCTGCATGTTATTGAAAAAACCTACATGCTTCAGTGAAAAAGCATTACACTGTATCGATGTTTTAGCAGACGACTGCAAAGCAAGCAACGAGAAGCTAATTCTGAACTGAAAATGGGGGGGGGCTCTATTGATGAACATTGACTAGTCATGACTCTTTTTTATATTTAACTCTATGAAATCGCTGTTAACCTAAACCGGGGTAATTGTGTAACACACTAACAATTGCAATACCTTTCATTTTGACAATTCGACAACATTTAACAACGGACGAATTTTTCAAACATATGAAGCAATGGATTAAGAAGTTGATACGCAATTGGGGTGCAGTAAGTAGTAAAACACAACCTTTACCTACTAGATCTCCAAAAAGCGTTATTCCGCCGTATTAATTTGCACATAGAACCGTCGTGAGCAGAGTCGTGACGCCTGGGTCCCACAACCAATACACGCGCAAAGCTTTGATATTCACGAGCGCTGTCATTATTCACAGGCAGAGTGCCTCTGTATGCTGCACCAAAGTACAGTCACCTCACGTCAGTAGTCACGAAAACTGAACTTACTGCTGAGAAGATAAAGACGCTGGCAACGTCAAACTGTCATCATTGGTAAGCGGTTGATTGTACAGCTTGTATTTGTAGGAGAACCTTGCTGTTTCAAATCGGAGCAGTTGAATAAGCATTGATCTTAGGCGTGAATTACGTAGAGAAGGCGTAAGGTAAAGGCGTGGCACGGGCGCAGCGCAGACGTGGAACGGATAAGGCACGGACGCTATTTAAATTATATAGAAGAGGCGTAGAGACGTTACGATGGTTCATTATACAGGCTGACTTTATTTATTTACAATTTATTTGGTTCACCAACAATTGTATAACAAATGAAACAGACGCAATAAATCACTAAAAGTATAGGTAACTTAAAAAAAAAAGACTATATTATATAGTTTGACGTTTTAGTGACTATACCTACTGTATGTTTCGTACTGTATATCAAGCGACGCGGCACAGGCGAGAAAGTTGAAACTCAAGCGGCGTTGCGGAAGCGCGTGCCTCCGCCACGCCGCTTGAGTTTCAACTGTTTCAAGACAAGTGGCCTACGTACATTTTGTATGAAAACTTTTGAAGCGGCATCATGCCTGCGCCACGTCGTCGCCACGCCGTGTCTGTATAATTCACGCCGTAGGCGTAGATCTAATGTAGTAGTGAATTGAGGTGCGGATGTGAGGATCTCAGTAAAACGAATGTACTGTGTTGACTATCGTGACAAATGTTCAATTTGAAAATTTCTCAACGTCCAATAGGTATAGGTAACACCTGGATTTATTAAATACCTACATAAGCTTCTATTTAAATATTAAGATAGTCAATAAACCTAAGTTAATTCGATATTGGAACATGAACCAGTTTTAAGGACTTTGGTGTCAACATCAGGAAATCATTTCGGTTTTCTTTAATTCCGCAATTAAATTAACCTAATGAAAATGAAACCACAACAGTAAAGCGTAGTCAATTAAATACTAATTTAATCATGTATTTATATAGTCTAAGTAAAAATGTTTTTAATCTTTCAACTCTACAACGATAGTTTGAATATTCATTAACTCTGCTACAAAATTCCGCCGAAACAAAGAACGGTAGGCTCAGCCGTCCTCTACCAAGTGGTGCTACAAGTCTTTCAGATTACCACTCGACCTACGATTCCGTCCTCAAATCCAATGTTTGCTATCATTCACTCAAGTGGGCTTAAACAATTCCAGTGTATACAGTCCGCTTCTAGTATTTGTGTACACTAACTAAATATTGGCAATACTCTCTCCTATAAGAATACACTAAATAATAAGACAGAAAACTTATTATTTATCGTAGGTAATAATAATATAACACATTAATGTATAAAGGTGAGTGTAATCATCCCACAGCAAACTTGAATGTGATTTTCGTCACGATAATATTCAGAGTGTGTAATTTCAGTGAAAATATTTCTATTATTTTTCCAAGTAGGTACCAATTTCTATACCTATAAACTGCTGAATATGTTTCCTATTCATTATGCCCACTTTTCTCTAACGCAGCTCTTTCTACTGATGATATATTTTAATGTCATTTGACCGGAATAGAAAAGTTTTGTATATTGATTTTGACCATGACCTCGTAAGCACGTACCTATAACTTATGGGTATTACTTACACGCCACATGTTTGTGTGATGGAACTATTGTTTTTAGTCATTATGAACAGCTCTGAAATCTGATAATATAAACGCCGAAGGGAACAGGAACACACATCCTAAATACCAAGTAGGTCATATTAAAAAGGATATGGATTAGTGATGAGTTTGAGGCACCAGCTCCTTGGCCTCGTTTCCTGCGTCAGATACCGGAGGGCGACCGGAGTGAAGCCTGGGAAGGGCAGGCCTTGCCCCACAGTACTCTCAGTACTCAGCCCCCCCTCAGAGTCCGAATCTCCTCCGTCTGAGTCCGAGCAGGCGCCTTCTGAGTCCGACTCCGGCCCGCCCTCCCGGTACCCGTAGTAAGGCATCCTCTCCCGATCACCCGACATTCACTTAAACTTATAAGCTCATTGTATCACTTAATTGTCCTTTAAACACTACTTCACCATCTTAGCCGCGGGCTCAACTATACAAATACGTGTCGGTTATCACCGGGAGCGGGTGTGTGGAATGCTCCGTCACGACATTGTCAACAAACTCCATCGTCGGGGTATTTCAACGAACAACACTTTATCTGAAACAAAAGAAACACGTTATTAGCACTTATTAGTTTCATAGAATTTGACACTTCAGAGAAAAATAGTCGAGTCAATCGACAAACGTTTTTGTTTTTTCAAAACTCGCATTCAATGGAAATAAAATATAAAACAGATAGGTATAAAAGTATAAATTACACTTTTCGCCAGTTTCATTCACTTTGCATTCAAACTATTTTTCACTACCGTGAAATTTTCCTTTTCATACGCCTTTTATAAGGAAATGCTCTTGAAAGTTTTATGTAGTGCAGAAGTTTTACTCGGCAATATTCGTGTACGAGACTGCGTAAGAGAGGTTTGAAAATGAAAACTAAATTATAACGGAATGGTAAACAAACACACCGCATAATTATGACGACAAAAATGACTAATGAGCTTTCTCCGTACACAAAGGAAGCAATAAAATATTTATAGAATACTTGCGTGCCTGTAATGCTTGCCAGAGGGCTGACGTAGAATTAAACAATTTACGTAGCTAACGCTATGAAACAATTGCTTGTGCGAGTAGAAAAATGGAAAAAGAAAGCCATAAACGGTGACCAACAAGAAGTTGATACCAGGAGAGACCAAGATCTGATGGAACAACGAAGAATACTAATATAAATAGTCTTTGAAATACTAATTTTGTTAACACCAATCTAAAGAAAATCAACGAACAGCAATAGCTCGAAGTTAAATTACCATAATATAGCGTGAACTATAAACTTCACACGTCGTAATTTTAACACAATTATGGCACTTCCACATAATATGCTCGTTATATTTAATTGGCAATTCATTATTACATTTAGCGTCCCTTGCTTCCTTCTCGATGAAACCAATTATCGACGTTTAAGACCCATAAGAAATCATAAGATTTGATCGCCAATATTGGACATTAACGATCTGTTGGAGACTTTAATAGCTTCTTAATCGATATCTAATTGTTAGAAGAAACAAATTAATTGAAGAAGTAAAGTATAACTGTTTCACTTTATCCGTGCTGGTGCCTTCTCTATATGAGAAGAGTGGCACAATAATAGGCTGGTATTATTATATCACTTTATTGTATGACACTTTATTGTTTCTCAGTAGCAGCTCGGAGTCTGGATTTGTGCCCGTTTGATGGCAATAGGCTCGCCCCCTATGACATGGGACTCAAACATAACTGGAGAAATGTGGGTGGTCTAAAGGTACACCTCTGAGCAACCCTTCGGGGAATACAAGTGTGATGTTATAATGTTATGTATGACAATAGCCACGGCGGATTTGACAGGGTGAGGATTCTCGATTTATACCTATTCCAAAAGGCAAAAGAATCCTGCGAGTCATCCTATTATTGACTAAAATAACAGCCAATAAGATAGTTAGTTACCTAGTGAGAAACTTTAATATTTCAGAACTACTTAAGGGTAAGGGATAACAATTTGAAACACGCGTCTAGTTTGCAAATATAATGCAAAACCATCCGACACTTTATGGTCCTTTCATAAAACGTTGCTAACACTGCTAATAGAAAAGCGATTCCATTTTATGCTAAGCTCTATTTGCATGGGTTCAACTCGTATGTATGAGTGGGGGTCGAAACAAAACACAACGCGTTTAATATTCAAATAGTTTTCAACCAGTTCGTAAATCGATTTGGTCAATTTATTATATTCCTTTGTTCCAAACTTTGATAATATTGCCTCATAGCTACTTCATTATTCTATCCTCACAGAGAACTCTAAAATATTTTCTAACATAAATCTGATTTCATTTGTTTTGATAATAGATTATATTAAATAATGCAATATTTAATACAGCTTCATGTCAAAATCAATTTGTTTAACTGAAACGTTGTGAAACTTTCTTAGAACGATTATGACCCAAACAGTTGACGTATACCAAATATTCATGGGAGAACTTGGGGTAAACTCATTAAAGAGCTTTACTCAACATCGCGAGCGCCAAAACAAAACCTTTGAAGAAAATAAAAATTGAATTTCGGAACGACCGAGATGAAAAGCGCTTTGTAGTGCACGCGAATGCAGCTCTCATTTCCTCAGCGGATGCCGACCGATTTCGGACACAAACAAAAATTTTACAGCCGGCAATTAAGTCGACCGGCGTTCAAACGCGACGGCCGCCGTCCAAATTACTGCGCGTTAATTTTATACGTACTCACCGATACAAGCCACTCGGCAAACTTTACCGCTCCATCTTCATTAAAGCGATGTCGAGAGCTTATTAACTAACGTTTATGCCTCGTTTTGATAGGCGCCCCATGCCGTTTGCGGTCGCTTAGGTTTTCTGTAATGGACCTTTAAATTCGCCCCGTAAACACAAGACCTACGGTGAGATACGCTACTTTATTAGTACTCCAAACCACATTAAAATTTTACGAATGTAATCTGACTACCGTGTAGCGTGTAACTGCAATATTTTCACGTTTAATCCCGTTGATTTAGAGGAGAACGTAAAAATGGATGTAAACATGCATGTTATGTACCAATAAAATGTATTTGAACCATAACATTTTCTACATGTTTCCTTGAATTACGTACTTTTCTTATGTTTTATGTGTATCTCATTTACTAACATGTATAAAGATTCACTGGAGTGATTTCTTGGTTGTCGACGCACGTCAATGTGATAAACATAAGGACAATACAGATATTGTTGCAGCGGAGTTTGGTCTTGATAAAGATGTTCTGCTCAGTTATTTTTTAAGTACTTTTCTTACAGGACGACCTATATAACGGTGACAGAAAACAGAACAAATTCTAGAATCATTCTGCCTAACCTTTTCCCAGCTATGTTTTGTCGACTCCCAGTCTAACCGGATGCAGCTTATCTGACCTCCACAACCCAGTTCCAGTCTTACCCTTGGTAAGACCGGCTGCCAGACTTTCGGGCATCTGACTACCCGTAACGACTGATATACGAATGGCAGCCGGGACCAACGATATCACGTGCTTTCCGAGGCACGGAGAGGTCTCGATATGTCATAGATGATCACCCATCCACGAGCCGACCGCGGCAAGCGTAGGTTAACCTTCGATCGATCCGTGTGGTATTAAGGCACGAGCCCCTGCCTACATCTCGTCTGAAAATACTATAAAAGTTTCAAAACGATATTCATTTAGAAAGTTTTCTACTAAATACTGACTCAATTTCACGGCAGGGTCGTAGATTCAGTTGGGGTTCAATGACATCATCCATTACTACAATACAATAACTTAACGTTCCAAAGATTGCCTGTAATACTAGATTGTTCTGAAACAAGCTCTATATAAAGTTATAGGAATCAGATGTCATCATCACAAATAATTTTGCCCAAAGAAATTCAATTGGGAGCGTCGTGAGAACATAAAGATTTGAAACGACTGTCATATTTTAGCAACCACAGTACGATCGTCGTACGAACGATCTGGATCAAAAAGACGTTTACGAAATAGCAATCTCTCGACCTTTCTCATTTTGATCTACGTCGCTATTGACAATAGATAGAAAATACTGGAATACTCCAAAAGATCGAAATCCTCATTCTTTTTGTTATTGAAGTGCTTCCGTGTTATTTGATAAATACATATTTATGGTTTGCCGTATTTCCGATACCCTTTTCGATTCATTTCAATTTTCCGAAGAATTAACTTTGAAAATGTGGCATTGTGTTCTATTTACAAATATTACGATGTTATTGATTGGTGATGATGAAATACCTTTATTCGTTGGCCCATACAATACTTTTATTTTACCTTCAAAATAATCTCATTTGATGCCACAATAGCTTATGTTTTTTAAATAAGAGCGAATACCAATTACTACTACGGAATAATCAGTTTCTTCAGAAATTGCAGACGGAAAACAGTCTCGCTATTCCCACAAATAACTTAGAGCGAACTACTAAGAATAGAAGCAACACAAGTTCAATACTAAGAAATATAAATGTGGAAATAAATAGAGAGAGACACACGGACAATGGCATCAACAAATGTGAAGAAACACGACACTAGTAGCCCGTATTAGTTGCAAGAGAACTGTGTAGTACTGAAGGCAATCGTCTCACTATTTGTCTCGGGTATCGATTCCCGCAACTACACCCATAATTCGAGAATGTTCACTCTGTTGTCTCCTATAGAATGGGACTTTTGCGATTGTTTTTAGAAACTTGTTTTTTTGTTTTGGAACTGCTTGCAAGTTCCGTTGTTTATTTTTTTCTTAAGCACTATTATTTTTTAAGCACTGAAATATCTTGTTCTGTATCATTAATAGTATTTAACGAATTATTTTATTACGTTTACTTATTTGTAGTTTATGCTTCTAATGCATACTTTTTCACTATATGTTTTCGTTCGGAGACTCATATTTTTACAACCTTTTTTTACTTTCATTCCATTTGACTGTTTGTTATTAAATATTCTGTATTGGTTTGCATTTTTAAACACACATCAAACATTCACAGGATTAACCAGACTTGCCACGCGTTTTATTAAAAATAAAAAAAGTCATTTCATTCATCGCGCAATGCATTTTTTGTGTCCCTTTTTCGCTAAGCTTTAAAAATTTAAAATCCCTCCCCTACTTTTTAAGAGTTGCAAACAAACATAAGTACGTACCCGGTGGTACTCTTTCCTTTTGTAAAGCTATATAAAAGTATTTTCATTAAAACTTCCAATAAAGATTCGTATAGATTACTCCGTGACAAAAGAAATTCCGCTCACATACCGAAATCTTTTTCTTTTGATGTCCACAAACAAGTTAGGTTATCTAAAGTATATTTATAGGGGCTGATATCGGCAGTTTCATATTAAGAGGGGCAGGATCGTAAACACATTTTTCTTCACAAAATGTTTTGTGGAACGGAAGGAGTTATTTTGTGGGAATGGACAACAGATTGAAATGTCGTCTAGACTTTGGTCGCATAGTATTCAAGTAGATCTTTGGCTAGGCAAGTACGTCTGAAGCTTGCTTTATTACTGATTCATATCGTGTTAGGTTTCCCATCTGTCTTAGTTGCCGCGACGTTTTGTCAGGGTTAGGTCTGCCATATATTTTGTGAGGGCTTGTGACAGTTACTTTCTTACATAAATATTTATGAAGAAAGGCATATAAGGCACCTATTTTTGGCGTAGCCAGCGAAATTAACCACCAGAGTTTTGCATCAAAAACGGATTTACCGTTATCAAAATTCCTTGCCAAACTGACTGGCCTTTCAAAGGTCAACTAGAACACACATAACACTCATTTCTTCGACCCTCCATCTCTTTAAACGGACCTAACATAAAAGATACGCTTACAGTCACAAACAGTGCCAAAAACTGTTATCAACACTACCGTATCTCATTAAAGCAAGTATTTTTGCGAACGTTGCAAAGGTAGGGCAATTAACGTTACTGGCACACTTCCCGCTTTGTGGGGAAGGAAATCCCTAACTCCGGAACACAGGTAATAAAGGTGAATACAAATAAATGAACGTATATCAGAATATCTAATTCAATGGCATTGGAAATGAGGTCTATTGTAAGTCTGATGGTATCGGAGAAAAAGGTAGGCACTTAATTCTGGAACTGTTTTATGGCTGTGCTGTATTGCTTGTCAATAGTGTGGCTATTGTCCATTGAGTGACTTAAAGGCTGCAAGAAGATTAACACTCGGTTTCGTCATTAAGAATTTGCCAAAATCTACTTTAACATTACGGTGGGTGGTGGAACATAAGGTGATTACTTCAATGTAGCCCGCGATATTTTAATATTTTTTATAAAGAAATTTTTAATTAAAACTTTAAATTATAACTTGAGCGACTTTAAATTATCAATTCAGAAATCGGTTGTCAGTGTATGTATGAGGAATGTACCACCTTTAAAAACTTTTAATAATACCTGTAAAAATATAAATGTTAAAACCGAAAAAATACCCGTGATGATACTGGTTTCGATCCCTGCCAGGGTCAATAATCCATATAATTCGTACTGTGATTCTTCAAACAATGGAATTTATTGCAATTGTGTGAACATTATCACTTACTCAACTTACTCAACCCACACGTTCCGAAGCTTATACCAGAAGCTTGAGGATGTGAGTTCTCAAGCTTTCGCTAGAACCTTGCGAAGTAATAAAAATTTCAACATTGTTGCAAAAAGCGCCTTAGCAAAGACCGTCTACGAGCAGCTATGTCTGTGATTTGCATGTCTATAATAAGTAAACGATTATTGGCTTTTTATAAACCACCACAAGGTTTTATGGTATTCTAACTATTTCTGAGTCGACAAACATCAAGTTATTCACAAGAAACTGGCTAAAAATATTAACACATCGATGAAAATAATTGCAGTACCTAGTTCTAAGGACATCAATGTCCACTGTCACTGCATCAATACATGCTGGAAACAGACTTTCTAATGACATCATGCAATATTAATCATACAAATGTCAAAATAACAAAGTCCATTACTCGTGTTTCACGTTGAACTCGTAAATCATGAAGTAAAGCGTGTTCCCACAAAGCCGAAGCTCCCGGCTGTAAAGTAAAATTCTAATATTTTATTCAACGCCGCCATATTGTTTTCTCGATACTTCCATTCGGCAGCTCAGTGCCAGTCACGGACTCGCTAACACTTATAAATCGGTTTTATTGGAAGCATTACTTTCAACACGGATGATAACAAATCGCCCTTTAAGTTTTTTTTAGAAGAATAATTGATATTCGACTTGAAAAGAGATTTAATATTTCTTTTATATTCTTTCAGCGCGGATTGTTAAACGTTGACATCGTCAATTAATTGCTTGAATTTTATTATGATAACTTTGTTTGATGTTGAGTTGTTTGAAATAATATTCTATTTATTCTTCTCCTTTTCATCTTCGTCTCTAGAGAGGCCGAGGAAGGAAAATAATTAATTCGAAGCAATTATCCAATTTGCACAGAGTTAATGATTGAGTACCGGCGGACTTCCGCAACCCTCTGGTAGGGTAAACTAAGCTCTTGACATATTTTCTGTCGGTATATGGTAGGATAATGATGCCGATTTCATTGATTGACTTTTATCGGGTACGGAGAATGAAAGTGAGGGAAATGTTATTAACAGCCCGAGGATTTTATTGATATGGAATACTATATTAAGATAATTCGTTTATGCTATTGTTGTGCAACAACGGTTATGAATATCTAAATGGAAAACATAGGTAGGCCAAAAATATTCTCATATTGTGGCGAACAAACTTCTGAAAGACCTAACCTAATATTTTATTTTTCGGCCCGTTATCTTGATTTATTTTCTACTTAAAGACACAAAATAAACTAGGCACACATTCTCCATTGAAAACGGCACAACTAATGCAGGAAGAAGCTTTGTTTGTTCGGAATGTCGCCTGTCACGAAAATCTTTTTGTTCAAGAGCGGTCGAGCCGAGACGAACGCGAAATGGCATCTCGTGAATGATCACCCATAGCCTAACCAACCTGAGAGCAAACAGATCAAAGCTAACGCAGGGTTGACAGGTACCGGTATTTTAATGAACATGCCAGATTCCCGGTATTTAGATATTAAAGCGATAAATGTGAGGTTATTGGAAAATTGGTTGAAGGCATGAATTCGCTTAGCAAAATTAGGAACACAACTATAGATTGTTCTCTGGAATTTCATCCGATATATAAATAATTTTTGTGTTAGGTAAGTGTCTTAGAAAATCCTTGAATGCTTGAGAATTAAATAAAACTTTCTGTAGTAACGTTTTGTTATAAACAAGCGTCATATTTTATGGTGCTTGTACGTCATAATTATGTTTTCACTCATTTTTATTCCGAGAAGATTTTAAATTGTTTGTTAATTTGATAAGTTACGAATTTGCTGTTCTGTTTAAAAACAATTAAACTTGGATTTAAAAAAAAGTGTGTTCAATTAACTATAATATGGCATTTTTTTTAAGAATTTCACGATGGGTCTTTTAGCCCACCTTATCAACCCATACGGGACATGGGATCCTCACAGCATTAAAGTACAATGTTCAAAAGCAACCCATCACATGTTATAACCCCTAATCACCCGCGATGCCCCCGAGACGAAAAGAATGGCCCATTGTTACCGGGAACACGGAACCTACGTTCTATATCTTCCCTTTATGCCCAACAAGCCCGTACCGATGGTATCAACCCTGTATCGATGCGAAGTGTATTGAGCTATACGGGCCCGTGATGTGTGATGTTCGTCTCGCTCTGCACAATAGGTGAGTGTTATTTCTGTTCGTCTGCCTTGACTCCAGACGCAGTCGGGCGTAAGCACCAAACGTCTGTGTTTCATGTTACCACTATCTACATATTGATTGTAAACATCGGTGGGCACGCACGGTTCGATAAATTTCGTGTATCCGTGTATTCTCGGTTTAGTGTCGGAATGTTTTGTGAATTTTGGCCGGCAGTGAATGGGTTTGGTCAGGATTTTCGTTTGCGGCTACCAGTCGAATAGTAAATCACTTTAATACCACATGTTTTTGATATTTAGAACATTTTGGACACCAATATGCGTTGTAAAATGTTGTAAATAGGTGCCTACATGTATTATGGATATAAATTTTTCATTTTCTAAATTAATTCGACGAATCCAGAGACTCACTTAAGATCTAACATACATTTTTACTAGTGTCCTGTTCCCATGTCCAAATATGAATCCTTCTGCTCGACAATCGTCGTGTTTGGCCTTACCTCATTGGTAGTTTACGTTAACCTTTAAAGTAATTGCTTCAATTTTGGCAAAGATGCAAGAGTGAGTTTGAACCACACACGGTTGGTAACACATAGCCATTAGGCGTAACTACTCGGTAAATTCCTTTTGAAAAGGCATAGACAATTAAACAGTCATCATACCTCATTCAATCACAGGATTGTGTCATTAAGGAATGTGTTAGCGCTTTGACATTAGCTGAAATAGACACGATTTTGATCGATGACTTCACTGTGTTGGCATCTCAGTTCTAGACATCTCTAGTTGGATGTGACTAGTCGGCTACAGGCTATTAATAACGATTAAGGAGTTAATTTTGATTATTGCGTGAATAAAGTTGACTAAGGCTGGATTCGACCAAACAGGAATAAATTTTATCCGCGGAATAAGCCTTCTCTTCCGAGTAAATTTTTAGCCTTTTATAACCATGCCTCGTGCCTGAGAAAGCACGTTAAGCCGCTGGTCTCGGCTGTCATGCGTGGATCTTTGACAGTCATTACGGGTCGTCAGAAACCCTAAAGTCTTAAACCAGTCTTACCAAAGGGTATCGTATTACCCAGTTACTGGGTTGTGGAGGTCAGTTAGGCAGTCGCTCCATGTACAATATTGGTTTTCAGCTGCATCACGTTAGACTGGTAGCCGATCCCAGTATAGTTGGGAAAAGGCTAGGCAGATTGAGCCTTTTATAACATAACTTCACTTCAGACTTATTAAGATTTTGTAGAAACAATTTTATTTTCAGTCCAAGACTTAAAATAATCTTATCACCAGACAGACTTTCAGCCGAAACAAAGCCGAGGCAAGTCTAAACGCTGAAGACTAACTAAATTAACTCACTGAAGTAAAACCTTAATTGCAATTTTTCTTCATTACCCTATTGTGTTCAGGTGAGTGAAGGCACCCCTTTTGGGGGACCCTTCCCCTTTTAATTAACTAATTTATTGTTGCGTCAAGTAATAATATCTCAAGTTTCACCTACAAAGGGAGACAGATGGCTATATACAACAAATTGTCACAAAGTTCAAGAAATTGTGAAAGGGTTTTCTAGTAAGTGGAACAAAGAAATTGTTAGAATATATTTTATGTTACGACTTGAACTTGAAAGCTGGATAAAGTGAAGGCAATATCATTTAGACACATCTAGACAAAGAACCTCATATATTATTTCAAATTGGAGGGTTGCGAATAATATGATAGAATATTTTTTGTACAAACATTATTTATTGCAAATATCCGTGACGTTAGAGAACCATATGTTTTATCAAACCTATAGGATACTTGCTGAATTTATGTTTCGTAATACAAATAGACACTGGCGTATAAAAAAAGAATATTTGGTATATATTTGAATAGTGATACAAAATACTTATCTACATAATATACATATAAACCAGGAGCATATAAACAGGTATACCAAAAAGGTTTCTTACTAGCAGTTGGATAAGTGAACACAACATATTACTCAGAAAGCTCATTTGATGAACGTGTTCGAGTATTTGTTTCATTAGCTAAGTGATTCCACAAGACTCGGGAATTCGAGACCTCAATCATAGTTTCTTTGCTTTACTAGAACATACAATTTG
Organism: Eupsilia transversa; assembly: GCA_914767815.1. Lineage (NCBI taxonomy): Eukaryota > Metazoa > Arthropoda > Insecta > Lepidoptera > Noctuidae > Eupsilia > Eupsilia transversa. The sequence goes on from OU611880.1 coordinate 11,359,450, forward strand.
GTCAATATATTCAGGTAGTGGACCTCTGAGACGACGACGTGTGACAAAAATTACCCGCCATACAGGATGAGACAGGTAATTTTCTTCGTAGTAACACAAGAAAATTTATTTGACGTAATATTATATGTACCGTGTGACGTGTCCCTAATTAATCTTAAGTCTGATGGCGTAATATTTCAAAGCTTAACGTGCACGTGAATGATGCACGTTCGGCTGGAATAAACCGTACACTATGGTTAGTTTACATGCACATTTTAATAAAACTATTTTCGCCTTATAAACACGATGCTAGCTATAATAACAGAGCGAAGCGACGACTAAATCTCCGCATTTGAAATCGACCCGTGTATCAGTATATTAATTTCCGCTGAAACATATAAAATAAACAATAATTTCGCGGCGTGCTAATAACGTTATACGTAACAAAGTTGCTGAGAGGTTTATTTTCAAAGCAAATACGTCAACAATAACTGTTTGTAGGACGGTTCCTTGTAAACTCAATCTGTTTCGTACTTTCCGCTAAGTAGTAAATCAGTGCGTATTATGATATATAGTATTTTTTTCCTGGATACTATATACTTCACAAAAGGGATGTCCTAAAATAGCCGCACCGTTTATGAAAATAAACACCGTGTCATCATCAGTCAAAACTAAAGTAAATTTCCTAATATTTATTATTGTTTGAAATACTCATGTGCGGGACTGCACGACAGTTTAGGACATACCTAAATGGATGAGCTGCGCTTGTCCATGAGCTGACTTAGTAAAGTGAGTTTGACTGATAACTTCACCGTGTGAAGTTATCAGTCAGCGCAGAGAGCTATGTGAATACGCAAATTATAATATGAATGTCCGTATACCAATTAATTTGGGATTGGCTCAACATGACGTTTTCGTCCATACCTTTCAATTAAGTCAGTCATCATTTCAGTTGTTACCCCCTTTCTAGCTATATCATATTTTAAATAGTCCATCCATCGTTTCTTTGATCTTCCCCTACTTTTATAGCCATCCACATTCATACTCTGAATCCTAACGGATTTTCCTGATTCCTCCGCATTACGTGCCATACCATGACAACCGTTTTCCACAGAACTTTTCAGTCACCGGTGCCACTTTTTAATACCTAACCTAGTATATTGTGTGAGTAAATCTCTGGACGTACTGTTCCGATTTCGAACGTCCTATCCATGACAGAAATCTACACTATTGCAGTGTGATAGGGTATATTTTATAGAATATTTGACTTCGCGGACGAAGTCACGTGGTAGTAGGTAATATTTTGTTCAAAACGACTCTTCCAGAAAGTCTACGACGGTGTTAGTTATATTTCTCCAATCTTTCTTTTCAAGTAAAAAACTCCGGGCAAAGGGTCGGAGTAATTGATAGACGAAGGGTTGGCAACCCGTCATTTATTGGGCAATTTGTCAATATTACGAACCAATCTTCTGAAGGTATAAGAAATAATAATTGAAATACACGGGCGAAGTTCTCCACATTAATTATTATTGTTTTAATATTTACTTTTTAATGTAGATTGGAAACTGAGAGCAGTTTTGTTATTTGTTCTACCCGCATACTCGTTATATACACACCACCGTTTATATACCAACATGTGCTATATTTAATTAAAACACACGTATATATTGTAGATACATGTTTTATAAGAAGATAGAGACCCATAACCTGTATATTTATATTGTACAATATAAATATACAGGTTATGGGTCGGGTTATGGGTTTGACTGTACAGTCGAACGCACGCTGGTAGTAACACTTTGACCTTGAGCTGGCCTAGCGTATCCAGATTCAATCGAATAAGAGGCCAGCTTATACTGGGTTTGTTACCACTGACGTGTGGCCTGTCTACTGAACGCTTTTCATCAATCTACCAATAATAAAGCTGAAGAGTTTGTTTTTTTGTTTGAACCCGCTTATCTCGGGAACTTACCACTTTTTGCTACATCTTTTTTCAATTGATAGCCTTATTGTTGGGGAAGGTTATAGGCTATTTAACACCTCTCATACACTCAGACTATAGGAGCCGAGCAAAAATAATAAAAAGTCAGAAAGAACGCTAAGCGAAAACGAAGTAATAGCGCGGGCGGGCGATCCGATGCGACGGGGTGGGACGAGGGAATAAGAAATTTCAAGCGGACGAATTCACGGTAGTTTTGAAATTAGTTCAATTACATTAACCTTTAATGACTGAGTAAGTTATAATAGGCACGCGTAGTCATCTAAGTACTATCGATTCATGCGTAATGCTATTCTAAGAAAAGTGAAAACTTATAAAATAAAAAATATATAAGTATAAAAATGTCTAGTTTTACCAAGCTACAAACGTACCAATAATCCTATATTGGACGTCAAATATCTACGCAGTGTTGCCAAACTCAATATCTATTATCCTTGTCCTAATAAGCGTTTTCTTTTTCCACACTTTTGCTTTCGATAGAAAACAAGATAAGTTATAATAAAATCACCCAATCGATTGATTGGAATCTAACCTGCTATAAATTAGAGTAAATCGACGCCCTTCAATACTTTCGATTATCTAAATGATACTTTTTGTTAAAAGGCATTTTATCTTTATCTATTTTCGATAATAGTAGTTCAAATTTTGATACATTTACTTATCATCACATCTTATTTCCTCGAAGGGTTGGGCAGAAGTGTTTATAAAGTGCACCCATATTTCGCCAGTTATGTTTAATTCCTATGTAATAGGGTGCGACCCTATTGCCATTAACCGGGCACCAATCCAGACTCTGGCTGCTACTGAGAAATTCCAGACTTAATTTGTGATTGGGAATCGAACCCAGGACCTCATGCTCAGCAGTAGCGCTTGCGACCACTAGACTATAGAAAAGCCTTAGTTTTATATAAAGATCACCTTCCTCTTCAAAATTAGTGAAGCATTGATGGACAAAGGTGAAAATGTTGACCGAGGCATGTGTGACTCCATAAATGTCTGGTTGCGGCACCTACTTTTTTCAAGTAATGCGCGGAAATTTAAACTAAGTAAATTAATTATAAATTCCAAAATCAATGACGAAAAACGATTATTTTTTGCCGCGCCAATGTTCGTTTGTTTCTTCTTCATTTTAAACAGCTCTATTTGCAAGCCAAATCGAAATTTAAATAAAATCTTTGATATAATTATTATCTCCTTGGTTGCCATGTGCCGAAGTAAAAAGCTCGTTCCATACGTTCGTTTTCTAAATTACATGACAGATATGAGCTTTCATAGTAACTTATGCGGCCCATAAATACGACAGATATGGATTTTTATTGTAACATTGCCCGCCGCCTACTCGCATGTATATTTTAACCAGTACAGCAATTTCCATTTATCTCGAAGAATGTTGTCAATATAATGCTCGAATTTCCTTGCATATTTGAGAAAACGTTATTTAGAATCATGATAACAGGAGACACAAGAATACCGGTATCTTTCTTAGCAATCTTGAATGAGCTGATTGTATATCTCATTGTGAAGAAAAACAAAAGAAGTCCCTTGACTTGATTTGATACCTTTTTGGATACTTAGCTATTTAAAAGTTTCTCGTTGAAGCCTATGAGAAGAGAGAGAGATATGAAACCAAATTAATTTATACCAGCTATCTAATTGCGTAAAACGTTTTCGTAAACGATTCCGATTGATCTGTTTCATTTTGACAGTTCAACAACATTCATTGCGTTATTTGCGTCGTCGAGCAGATTTTTTTTTCGAACTTATGAAGCAATGGATTAGCAATCTGTTTCAAACCGATCCAGATTGTGATAGATCGTGTATTACGCAATTAGGGTGTTGGCGTGCAATTTTCCTATCCAACTGCTTTAGTGAGTTTAGGGCCGGCGCTCATTTGGCGAGGCATAGCGCAGCGCATTCGTCACTGCCAAACAAATATCGACTTTCCCTCATTTGAAATAAAGTTGAAAATATATAACCTCAGACGCGAGCTTTTTTCCGCTTAGACACGCTCTCGAGCGAATAGAAGTTTATTTATTTTGAACTTTATGTCAACAGCGGCAAGGTCGATATTTGTTTGGCAGTGACAAATGCGCTGCGCTGCGCATCGCCAAATATGCGCCGGCCCTTAAGTTTTTTATCCAAGGAAAGCGGTTCCGTCATAAATTAGGACATTATGAAAACGTTTTTTATCCTTGATTTAAAATATATTAATAGAAGTAAGATTTCCTAAGTACAATAGAATTCAAATGAAACGCTAAATCTACTGCTACGTTGTTCAAGCTTGTACCTATACCTACGTAATTTCCATTTTAGGGTGATTATCTATTTGACACTGTAATTATAATATGCCTGTTGCCTACATTGTCTTGTTCACGTTTGTTAACAAGCATTTAGTGAAGCTGAACATAATCTATTTTAGTAACTACCATTTGTGTTTCAAAGGTCTTCCAATTGATATTTTCCTACTTAGTAAATTCGCTATCCCGCCGTAACATTCATTATCATCATAATTTCAGCCGAAAGACGTCCATTACTGGACATAGGCCCCCCGAAGCACCGCCATTTCGACTGGTTCTTCGTTTCTCGCATCCAGCGGATTCCTGCGGCCTTTACCAAGTCATCGGTCCATCTTGTGGGAGGCCTTCCAAGGCTATGTCTTCCGGTACGCGGCCGCCACTCCAGAATCTTTCAGCCCTATCGGCCATCTGTCCTGCGAGCAATGTGCCCTGCCCACTGCCACTTAAGTTTGGTAATTTTTGGGGTTAGATCGATTACCTTGCCGTAAGATTATTCAGTGTTAAATTAAATTAACTGGCGCAATTTCAGAGACGTTATGGGTATGGATAAAACAAAAGTAAAAATGGTTTTCTAAAACGAATACTCCAAGTAACTATAGCTGATTACGGGATCAACGACCGCGGGTAGTGTAGTTACTTGGAATTATGACTTTAGAAATCTGTTTTTTTATCGTGTATATATAACAATACCCATCACGTCTTGGAAGTTTCGCTAGGTATTTTAATTTGACGTTGTATAGCAGACACATAGACCTTTAGGTATGTAAAGGAGGCATTAATAATTCAGTAAAATTAGTAAATAAATGGTTTACCTACTGAAATCGCGTAACTTAATACACATAGACTTTTCAGTCATTGGCAGTCTCCGTACGCAAATTGTCTGGCTTAATTATTACCATTTTTCATATAACCGGGTACCCGAATCATCAACCAAGCTAGACCACGGTAAGCGCTTTAAAAATCCGTAATTGTATAAAGTGCAATTAGGCGTGTGGTATGGAAATACACGTACATACATAACGTAAGGCTGGTCGTTAGCGCTGGATTAGCTGGATCGCTTCGTCGGTTTAATTGCGTCTATTTTAGACTGTATTAATACAAAACTTGGTGGTGTCGATACTAGTCTCATGTGCGTTAAAATATTGATTAGATTGTATTACATACATTCTTCTAAAATGAGTTTTTTTTTATACGATTTTAATTAAGTTGATGATAAAGGATCATCAAAAAAATCTATCTGCCTAGCCTTTTCCCAACTATGTTGAGGTTGGCTTCCAGTTTATCCTGACGCAGCTGAATACCGGTATTCTACATGGAGCGACTGTCTATCTGACCTCCACAACCCAGTAACTGGGTAACACGATACCCATGGTAAGACTAGTTGTCAGATTTTTGGGCTTCTGACTACCTGTTACGACTGCTAAGGATTTACGAATGGCAGCCGGGACCAACGACTTAATTTGATTTTCGAGGCATGGAGGGATCTCGATATGTAATGGATGGTCACCCATTCATGAACCGACCGCGGCAAACTTAGCTTAACTTTCGCTCGACCCGTGCGGCTGTCCTTATCTAGCCATAAGCTCTTAAATGATCATCGACACCTAAAATGATTTTACCTAAGCTGACGCAATTTGAACGTTAGTTCAAAGCCATCCAGAATTGCAGATTCTTAAAAAAATCAAAAAAAATCTGCTTCGCGGTTCATGGTATATTTAAGAGTCTTGTATCTTTACCAATAATGGAGCAAATACCTTATAGCTTTGCATTGTAGACCCTCCCATATGAATATAGTTATCACAGGTACGCATATCATCGTAGCTTACGAAGCTATTTATATTGGCATAATTTTTTATCCCGAACTTGACCATTGGTACGAAAAACTATTCGTTTTGTTTATAGGAACCGAGCATTACTAAGCGTGTACCTACGAGTCGTTATTGGTTCTTGTTACTACCGTCACTACTGTCAACGGTTCGTCCCCACCTCCCGATCCCTAATGATTGACAGCTCAATCAAAGCCACATGGATTTCGTGGAGCCGCGTCCAAATCACTGTTTCAGCGTGGATAAATAGGCACAGGCAATTAGGCAGAGACCAGTATATTGAGGCAATAGATTATACTAAAGCTACGTATTATTTTTGTCGGTTTTTAAGCAGGCCGTCAAGGGCAAATATCTCTTCTCAGTAGGTAAAGGAACGAGCATTAAACAAATGAAAATGTCCCTGTTGTTAGTGTCTCGATGGAACTCAAAATTGTGTCAGCCTTCAGAACTTACTACAAGTAAGTATAAAAGTTCACTCTGTTATTTTGACCTGTACAGGGATTTAAAAAAAACATCTATACTGATGGCGAGTTAATTAGGACATGCTCCATGTAAAATACGCAAGCTAATGACAAACTGGTTGTGACTGGCGTTTCGTGAATGCCAGTAACGCCATACACTACTATACTAACAACTATTTAGTACTTAAAACGATAGTTATATACAATTTCAGAGGAAATTGCACAAATTCAAATACACTGCTGCCACTCTTTATGTAAAACAATGTCTTACTAATGCATCATCTCTTTATCTAACCCAGGCAGTTACGTAGTGAAGCAACATTACCTCCAACATCTAATTTACCATTTATAATGGATGTGTGTCCAGGTAATGGAATGTTCTAGCAAGCCCATTGTTTACCATCGCTAGTGCTGCCTATTGCCATCAGCTGTTATGTCTTATGACTAGCCGTTGCTCCATTTTCATTACAATTTAGATCTCTACATTCGTTTATATCAGGTACGTTATGTAAACATTTAAATATGTTCTAGGCTTGCAAGACTATGCGCGTGAAGCGAAATTGTACAGAACAGTAGTTGCGTGTTTGTAGATGATACCTACTGTGAGTTAATTTCCACGTAAAGTATTGCGTAAAGATAGCTAACCACTTTGCAACACACGTTATGAACATAACCAACATATACTTTAAGTGCTCCCGTACGTTAAACGATATTCGCTCACAAAGTTGCACCAAAAAATGCTTCTTCATCATAATTTATGCATCGCGAATATTACAAATCTCTCATGCATTATGAGATTTAATGCTGCTCGGTACAGTGCGCATGAAAACGCTGAGAGAGCGTAACAGCTAGCACACGACAATAGCGTTATCAGCATTAACCATTCAATACTCACGTGCGGCCCGTATGACGGTATGACGTTACAGGATATCAAAGCTTGTTCAACGTTGGTTAATCTCACCGCACCGACGACTTCGCAACGCGCTTTGTTGCCAATTGTTTACTTTACATTCTATTTTGGATGTCCATCATCTGGGCATTGTTAGCGTGTGTTTACGCCGCGCCGTGAGAGGACCGATCGAACGGGCAGCGCCTGCGGCCGAGCACGCCTTTTGTGGGCGGTATTCACCATTACAGAATACACTTTCTTGGCTTTTTCTTCATACATGTTCATTATAGGGCTATTTGGCGCTAAATAAACATTAAATACGACTATAAATTATGATACTGTATGAGCATTCCAGCTTTAACAGGATGGAAATTCAGACCACGTAATCGCACAGTGCATTCCGATGTGTATAATTAAAGTAAATTCAACATGTAGTATCAATGAAGTGGCTCGCTCAAGGGAACTCAGAAATAGAAATAAGGGGAAACGAAATGCTACTGAAAGATGTGAATCAGCTAATAATATACTTCGTGATTGGATCAAGATGTTGCTCCGATCATAGCAAATCTCGCAAAATGATTCTGCAAGTAGGTGGATATGACATACCGAGACATAATATTATGAAAATCAGAAGTAAATATATTAAACATTAATATGCAAAATGTAATTTAGTTATAATCAGAAAATGAATGTTCAAAATACGTATTTTACATTTACACAATTATAACGACAAGCTAATTAATACCGATGGTGATGATGTCAGTACAATTTTGTTTGACTAACAGCCGGTTGCCGAAACGAACTTTAACTTTTAAAGTTGCGATTAAATACTTATCATAATCTTCCACTTAAAAAATATAATAGACATAGATAGTAACCTATTCCGCTTAACTATTCTTAAAGATTCTTAAAAAACCTCGGCGTGACACACGTCGTGTTTGGGTTCGCGACAAGTCAATAGTTATCCTGAGGATGCCTAGTTGAGAGGTGAAACACGTGTCGATTTCTTACAGGGTTTTTTAAGACTTTTAAGAATAGTTAAGCGGAATAGGTTACTAAATATATCTACGTCTATTGTATTTTATAATGGATTTCCGCCAAGTCACGCCTGTATCAATTAACTATCTTTCATTAACTTGTTTCAGAAGGCAACATTTGACTCTATTTTAATGATTCTTTGATGATTAATGTAATCATTAACGTTAATGCAATCCATTACTTAATGGGGCATTAATGTTTGTCGTTGTGCAATTAGGTGTTAGCACATTAGCCTTATTTACTAATAGATGAAATCCATGTTTTCGCCACGGCTAACATAGTTTTAGTTTTTTCTACGAACATTACACAACCCCATGAAACATGAGTCACTGCGAAAAACATCTTGTTCATATATTTGCTTTATATCACGTTGACTTTTATGATTTTAGTTGCTATTATAGTGAGGAATATTGTTTGAAAGATTTGGCTCCATACTTTTAGCCGAAGGATACGCGTCCTGATTGATTCATTGCCTGTTCCTAGAACTCGTGGATTTTATTAGGACTTTTTATAAGAGTCATGTTTTTTTGTGGAAATATTCTTGCATTGCGAATCTTGAGACTTCACAGGTTTTGTATAGGTACTAAAAATATTTTATTGAAAGATTGTAAGCTGGAACGTCAACGTCCGTCATATTTTGACAGAAATTTCCTCTAAATCTGTCGATAAGTTATAGTAAAGTTTATTTTTATTTCATAACAAATTCAGAAAAATTGAATGACAGAATGTTTTCCGTACATTAACAATGGTACCAGGAATGCTATTCTAAGACGCTGGCATCTGTGTGTTTTCAATAATGCATTTAAATTGATTGATGACTTCTGATAAAACATTAGTCTGTAAAGATAAATCTTGTTTCTATCAAACTTTTTCTTTCTCCGTCATTCTAATGTACAATTCCGTTTTTACGAATGAAAATTTCGGAATTGGAGCATTGAATCCGTGTATTTTTTTATCAATAACGACAATACGAAAAATATAAACAACCATACAGGTTTAATAATGTAAACAAAAGATTTTGAGTGAACCCAGTAAAGCAAAGCGGTACGGTAATTAAGTTTGCAAACCTTAGCATTTGGCAACGTGCCGACGGACTCAGGCGAACTAATAGAGAGCTGGTGGTCGCTCGCATGCCTGTACCAACGACATTTTGTTTGTGATTGTACACCACGCACCCGATGGGATTCTGTCCAACTGTACTGTTTGTGTAATCGATTTTGATTAAGTGCGATGTGGGCTGAGCTAAGGTTAGTGCTAGTGATGTTAGCTGTGGCAACTAGCTGCCAGTAGTTTCTGTTAGTGGGTATATTTGCATGTTTTATTGAGTTAGTATCTCGTGTGGGTAAAAAATGTTTTTCTTGAAACTTTGTAAATGAACTAATGAACCTATTCCGAATACATGTGACAGCGTCGCTTCAAGTAGTACTACTATTGTTTGTAGTGTATATTAAGGATTGTGTACATTCAAGTCGTTTACACCGATTTATGAGTCCTCGTATCTCAATGAGTTCCTAATTTCCAAGTACCTACGCCCATAGTTAACAACACCCTCTTCTCCATATTTCTAAAGTGTATAAAGTTTAAATCATTACGTAGTTCATTTCTGGTTAGTCCCTGAATGTAAACACCGGTACACCCGACCGCTCGGCATATGTTGCTCCAAGGTTACGGAGATTTTTCGTTCGTCGTTCATAATTTACTTCGGCCTGTTTCGATTGTTATGATACTTGATTTATCGAGTGCATATTTTGTTACGACGAAAGCTCTCCGTAGAGCGGGGTTGCCATGAATCATATTAACGAACAGTCGGGATAAACTATTTTTTTAACCGAATTAAAAGGTCAAGACTGGTGTTTGGTTGGCTATTTTTCCATTCATATAGTTTTTGTTTTTAGATAAGTTTCATAATATATTACAATTAGTTTATGTTTTTTTTTATAAACTGTCTTTTGGCAAGATGAACTAGATAGCATAAATATTTTGGTTGAAGTTATAGAATTTTATAATATAACTCCGGTAGCAGTGGCAATGTACAGCGATTTTTCAATTCAATAAGATTAAAACTTGTCGAAAGGCAATATTTCTGTTTAACAGTCTTACATTGTATTTTTGTTTTTCTTAAATTTTTGTATCTACTCATCTCAGCCTAACCCTTCGCGAAAAATAGGCTTGAAGTTACGTTATGTCATATTTATTAAAGAACACGTGGTTTGTTTCACCACCATAGTAACAAAATAAAATCTCAAATACCTATGCATTTGAGGGCTGTTGTAATAGTCATATATTATCTCGTGTGAAAGGGTTCGCATAGTATTTATTAATACTATTAACGATTTACGAAGTAAAACCAATATGTCATATTTATTGGAGAGCTTTTGGTAATGTATCAACTGTGGCAAAATATTATCCAATGGTAATTTACGAAGCCATTCAAATATCCCCAACTATACCCAACTATGTCTAAGTTACCCAGGTATACCCAACTATGTCTAAGTTAATAATTATCCAATTATAGATCTTAACGCATTCCATTTTGCCACATCAGACATAGCATTTATACTACCGACCCCTGCTTCGCTCGGTTTTATGACTTGACAAAACCTCGAGATTTATTTACTCTACGTCAGTTTAATCCTTCCGGAATAAATTCCCTAGGTCATGGTGAAGACCGCATCAAAATCCGATGCGCAGCTTAGAAGCACAACGCAGTCACACAACAGACACGAAAAGCGACTTCAATTTATAGATTACACAATTTTAATAATAAACACAATTACGATTAAAACCGTCCTTTTCCTGAACCAATAATAACTGCTGTGTCCGCACTAAAAACCCCAAACCCTTTCAGACTTTGTTTTGTAAATAACAATTATTCCACTTAATGAAGAAGAAAACAGAGTAAATTGCTCATTACCTCGCATCGTAAACCTAAATACAAACTCGTCCGACTGCGAAGGTATCCAGTTAAAAGTTAACGCGATGAATCACTAAGTTTCACTCTTACTTATAAATAAAACACGGTAAGGTTGGAAATTGAGATAAATTTGTTCCAGCTGAGAAAACCGCAATAGATATCGACAATTAGACAGAAGCTCTATTATTCACAGGGTTCTGTACTAAAACGAAAACACATTTAAATGTTCTCAACAAACTCGAATTTATTGAACGACAAATTAATGAATATTGCTTCTAATTTTTCAAATGGTCTTGAAGAACAGATTAGGGTAATAATGTCGATAGTAATTTCTTTATCATTTTGCTTCTCCTCATCAATCCTACCAATCTGAATAAATAAAAATCAATGTGTTTGTCCTCTACGTGTTCCTAAACCATTGATCAGATTGTGATGAAACTTTGGTAGGGTGTTCTGTGGACGCCCGCGAGGCGTCACGTAAACAGGCCTAAACGGATTAACTCTAATCCATTAAATATATTAATATGGATTGACAAGTAGGTTACTTCTTATCCCGGTAGTACTTTCCCGTAGGATAATTTCCGACCTCTACGAGGGTGATTCCGCGGGAAAAAGCTAGTTGAATATAAAGTTTGGTATATAGACATTGTTCAGACAAAACTCCTCAGGGCAACCTACAATAGGTTGCCCTGAGGAGTTTTGTCTGGACAATGTCTTGTTATCGGATGTAATTCTGGCTCCAGACTTAGCTGGCCGTATCTTTAATTGTTCGACGTAGAAGTATTTGATGGACGCTAGGGCATTGAACCGAGGTGTAGGATTTTCATCTGTTTTCTGGCTTTGTTCTGAATTAAATAAATAGGTTTATAACAAACCATCTCTAATTAAAATATACCAGCTTTGGGAATTCCATTTCTGTTATTTCGATATTTATTTAATTTATAACTTTACTGATGTTCATTATTATTGTAAATATGATTTAACCTTGATTTTGATTGATTAAATGAATCAATCTAAGTCGAAGTACATTGATTTTGTGGATTATTATCCTTCCACAAACTGCCACAAGCTGTATCCGATAATTATGATCGATGGGGGATCCATTCTCTCTTTTGGGACAAAATGAAATTCAATATGGGTTGGAAATATTTCAATGGACTACGATTAATTTTATATTCTGTGAGATTAGAGATTAGTTTCAATAAAAGAGACCTTTTCTGGTCAAAGGAAATGTCCTTTGAAAGTACGTTATTACTAAACTATGTCAAAGACCAGAATTGTTTGTTCTAAAGAGACTCTTCAGAATATAAATTTCTTTTATAGCGTTCTGAGATATTCTAAATTGGCAAGACCGAAGAAAGATGAATATTTTCTAAGATTCGTTCAAGTTAGTGTTACTTATTTATGATTTAAATCAGGTTGTTTGCTTCATCGTAAAAACTATTAAATACGATCTATTTATTTCAGTGACATTTGATAGTTTACATTGACTTTTTATATTAAAATAATGTGAGTCTTGAAACAAGTAGGAAAATAAGAAATTCTTTAAAGTTTTTCTTTGAACTGTTATTTTATAGGAAGAGTCGGTTGCCAATGTAATAAAATGGCAGGAAGGGGTGGCTGTATAACATTAACGATGAAAAACAGTCAAGTACGAGCTGAAATGGAAACAAATAAAGGTTCAAGCTGTGAGGGGACTAGCTGAAGTTTTTTTATACATTCAAGCTTGTCGAGCACAAAAAGCCTGTGAAGGTACATATTTTGTTCCCTGCGTGACAAACTTTTTGCAGATCCTGTCGTCCGCGACATTCTTTTAGTAATAGTTGGGACATGATGAAAAGTTTCCAAATACCAAATAATTCTCTTACTATTCAAATTTCCTGTTTGAACGTCGAGTGGCTACCGTTAATTCTAAGATTTCTACGTCGCCGTCGTGCAATTTGCGTAATCGAATACCATTCATCTGGTATCGCCGCCACCAAGAGAACCCTAAACAACATAGTTTATTGATTCAGGCGTGACTTGGCGGAAATCCATTATAAAATACAATAGACGTGTGTAACCTATTCCGCTTCACTATTCTTAAAAGGTTTTAAAAAACCCAGTAAGAAATCGACACGTGTTTCACCTCTCAACCCGACAAGTCAAGTCAATCGTCATCCTGAGGATGCCTCGTTGCGAGGTGAAACACGTATCGATTTCTACAGGGTTTTTTAAGACTCTTTATGAATAGTTAAGCGGAATAGGTTACTAAATATATCAACGTCTATTGTATTTTTCCTAAACCACATGTCAATGATCTCAAACGTTAAACCGAATTTAAAACAATGAACCAGTATAATAGCCGCTATTACTCTTGAATAAGGATGAAAGCACATATAAAACTAGATGACGTGTCATCGACCGCTGAATGTCTTGAAAAGCAGCCAAATGGATGTCCGACCTCGGCTTGCACCAGCGTTGCCGGAAACATATGGTGTGAAAAAATGTCGTGTAAACAATTGAATATTTCAAAATCACATATTGGTTTAGTACACTCGATTAAATTATAAATAGCCTACTTGATTGAAAGCGTACGCATGGGGAGTATGCGCGAATATTTGTACGTGAAGAAATAGACTAGTATTTAAAGGACACTGGTGGCTGACCACTTTTCAACCTTATTACTAAGCCCATAAGGGTGAAAAGTAGTCAAACGCCATTGTCGATTGTACATACATTCTTCAACAATAGCACTCATCATTTGTCAATACATTAGAAATATAAAATAGTTCAACTTTTCCTAAAGACTCGTGCATACTGGCCCGATTTGTTGTTCTACCGTGAAATTTTCTTAGAAATTGTATTATTAAAGTCGCGTCGCGCCGTCGCGTCCCGCCTGTTTCTAGGAGCCTTTAATTGGGTGAAACTTCCTTCTATGACCTATTATCATAACAAAAATCTATCCAGTATTTATCAGTCAAAATGACGACCTATTACGGACTTAACTATTTGCAACCGTCAAAGAAGGTTTATTTCCCGTAGTTAACTCATGCAACAGCCAATTTGTATTCCTCAAGGTTCGTAATTAGCTCCATAATTACTTCACACTATTTGTAGAAAGACAGAACTATACTGCAGGGATTTTCAAGGTGCGGTGAAAAGTTTATTTAATTTAGATTTCATAGTGTTTTTCAAGTGACGGGTCATAGTTTTCATAGTGCCTTTTAAAATTGAACCCTAATTCATACTTGGAACGGGACTATTGGACCCTAATTCATACTTGTAACTGGACTATTGGACCCTAATTCAAACTTGGAACGGACCATTGGGTCCTAATTCATACTTAGAGCTAGACTATGTAGTAGGATTAGACTGAAATTAGACATACAATTATAACCCAGTTGCCACAAACATTGTTTGACCTTTCGCCCGTTGACTATAAAAATTCGCATTCATTACGTTTAACAAGATTGAAGCCTAGATATCAAAGAGTCGAATGAAATATTAAAGCCCGATCTGCATAGGACAGCTGGCAAAGTCATGTCGCTCAAACTAGAATCACAAAGGCCTGTTGTGTTCTATCCATGTTTTATGTGCGTAACGAAAATAAGGTACTATGTGCTGAACGGATAGTCCTGTCACATATTTTGTTCGAAAAATGAGGCTATATTTTGATGAATTTTATTTTTTTATTGTAGTATAGTAGTAGTAGTAATAGTAGTATTAAATATTATTCTGTACAGTTGTATTGATAAATTTGCAGCAAAAACATTTTATTAATCATAATCATTTATTTGTCAGAATAAGGAACATTATTTAGTCTTCAGTTTAGTCAATAGTCTCATCACATTGTGCCACGTCTGGCGTGAAAATATCAGGTAAGTACCTACAATTATACTTATTTTATTGAAGGAGAAAATAAAATGTTCCTTTTTATTCAATGTTCTTATTATTAACAGTCGTGGCGTATTTTGTTTCTGTTACATAAAAATATATCGTATACTGTTTTTATGCTATGAAACACCAGCCAGCCACTACAGCCAGTAGTAATTTCAACAGATAACTGTTGTTCTTTGACTAACATCCAGAAGTCCAAACTCAAGGTCTGCCAACGAGCAATGGAGCGTAGTATACTAGGCGTTAAAATAACGGATCGTGTTCGAAAACTGCGCTCCAAAACAAAGATATCTGACGTGGTTTAAAAGGCTGCCCAACTTAAATGGAACTGGGCAGGACATGTACGCCGCATGCCGGATAAACTGTGGCTCAAATAGCACAGAATTGGTGCACTGAGGCATTGAGGCGCGGTCGCGGCATACCACGTAGGAGACGGCAGAACGAGCTGTATAGCTTTTGTCAAAACTGTAAGGAGGACGCGCGGGCTTGCGACAGATGGAAGGAGTGGAGGGAGACCTCTGCCCAGGAGTGGAACTGCGAAGAAAAGTAAAAAAAACAAAAAAACTGTTCGCACGTTGGTTACCATTGTAGATCTTGGCCCGAAATGATAACAGGAACGGAAACGTGTGATAGGGTGTCAAGTTGTCAGGAGAATTCTTGCCAAACAAACAGCACATTGATCTTTGTTTGTTCACGCCATCTCGATTGTTCCTTCCAAGAAAATAAGCAGAATATTCCCACTGGTTCGTAAGTAAACATACTATCAGTCAAGTGCCACTAGTGGTAACAAGTCATCATCTACTGATCGTTGTCCGTCGTTCATATAAACGGGACGTTCGGTCGGACAGACACTTCAAAGAATCTTGTTTTACATGTTATGTCGAGATACTGCTTGTTATTAAAAACTTCTTGATTTTTCGTCATAAATATTTATTAATATTTTCACAGTTTATTCGGTTTTGACTTTGGTTTTGGTGATTATGATGTGCGTCTAAAACTGTTCGTTTTTTTTAAGTTTCTGTAATAATAAGATTCACATTCAATGGTAGGTACTGTTCTTCAGAATAGTTGTAGGTAATTTATTAATTAATCAATTTGTACCTACATTATACAAGATCAGTTTGGGCGGCGACCCCCAAACTAGGCGTTTGCTTGTATCTTGCGGGTCAAAATTCATGTGTTTTCTTTATTTAGTTGGGATAAAAATATAAAAGCATTTTTATAAATCCCTGTCACTCTTTTCAGGATGTTTATAACAATTATTCTATTTTCCGCAGTATTATGCTATCTGGCTGTTATAACTTAACAAACCCATGTCTCATTTCCATAATAATACCTACCTACAACCATTACGGCTTACAGCCTCGTGCAGACTTGCGTGACGCGACTCTAACAATACAATTTCTAAGAAAAGTTCACGGTAGAACAATAACCGGCGTCGTGTCGCGTCAATCTACACGAGGCTTTATTCCTCGAAGGGTACCTAGCTATAAAGTCACATATTATAGGGGGCGAGAATATTTTTGTATTATTGTTTACTAGAAATATTCAATTTTAGCACAACTATGTTTAGTTACGGTGAATAATGTAAATGGAAAGATAAACTCGAGAGCTTGATGCACGTGTTATCACACCCATGTTTTAGAAGCATGTGGATCTAAACACTTGAACGGCTATAACAGAGCACGTGTCTGATTCTAGTGGTAAAATACTAATATATTGTAAAGTGGGTTATGAAGCCCGGTTGCAGGAATGCACGTTTGTATGGTAGCATGTGTATTGTGTACAGAAACATGTTACGTATGTACGTACGTATGTTTGTACGTAACTACATAATTTGTGCATACTTACGCAATTCCATGTCGTAATTTAGATAACATAGAAATTTTCTGGTTTACCTACATATTTAAGGGGGTTTACCTACATTTTCTGATTCATGCAGGTATCCTATTTTGGATTTAATAGAATATTTTTATTTTCTCGATGTAGGAACCACTTTCTTTCAAGACCAAGTTCTCTTTCTAATAATAATTATATTTATAGTGACTCATACATAAAATTTCCAACCTTTTGAATTAAAATGCAGGAGAATACCTGCTGATTCATTCGTAGAATGGAACTAAAAACAAATCATTCCCAACTTACTGAAGTGATTTAAAATGAACTTTTAATTTATTACATAGGTATATATAAGAAAGAAAACTTACAGAAGTTAATGCAATAGGAGTATAGGTAAAGCAAAAATGAAGCGTAAATGCATTCGTTCCACTTAGGAGTCAGAACCAGGCCACAACCCCTTGCGGGGTATTTTATGGTGCGTCTTAACTCTCTCCCTAGCTATTGTCTCTACTGGGATGTCGAGCAGTTGTTTTTTTTTGCTAACTTTATTTAAGTAAATTTTCATATCAATTCTCGCATTTCTGAAAGGAAAACCTTTTTAAGTTTTACAGACCTTTTTTTTTTTTTTTTTTGGGTGGGAAATCATCCAATGACTTCTCCCGCTCTGGGCGGAGCGGGAGGGCGTGTCAGTCTTTTACTGACTAAAACCCACCCGTGTTCCTTCCCTTGCCATGCCAGGGGCCACGGTTTCCCCTTAGGACTACCCGCAACCCCGGCGGGTCCTAAACTGACGTGGTCCTAGCGGACCACGTCAGTTTTGCTGACATCTCTTTGAGGCGCGCGTGGAACACGACGCGCCGTCGACCCGGGCCTGGTCCTTATCGGGGGCGAGCTACCCATTGCTCACCGCCCGCAAGCCCGCGCCTACGGTGGCCGGGAATCCTCCAGGGAGTCCCGACGCCCAGGGCGTCTCCTACGGCGGCTAGGCGCGTGAGGGCGCGAACTTTGCCTCTCCCTCACGCGCTCCGCCTCCTCCTTTGCGAGCATTACTGCTTCGCAGAAGGAGGTGACGGCCTGCCATGCCCTCTCGCTCCGCACCATGGCCTGGACCAGGGCCGGACGCGAGAGATCACTGCCGCCGATCGCCTCCACGAGGACACGGCGGTGGTCCACCCAAGCCGGGCAAACCTCCACCGTATGCTCCACCGTGTCCTCCGGACGATCCACACAATGGTGACACCCGGGCGTTTCCTCCCGCCTTATGCGAAACAGGTACCTCCCGAAACAACCGTGTCCGTTGAGGACCTGCGTAAGTTTTACAGACCTTAACACACCGATAACATTAAATAGCATAATTTAAATAGATTACAAAATCGGTCAGCTGTGTGTCAGACTTTGCCCTCATGGTGGTGCGATTAGGTACCTACTAATAAATCTATAAAATAAGACGATACTAAGAGTTTCATCGTAAAATTGAGGAAGAACAAGAAACAGTTTCTTTATTTAAGCTGTATTGTTTCCTAAGACAGCGGTGAAAACACAATAACGGTGCAAATTCACAGTGCGTTTTTTGACAGCTTTATGTCAAATACGGCGGTTATAAATTAACTATTGTAATTATGGGTGAAAACCTAAGGAAAACCTAATAGACTACTTTTTACGGTTCAAGAAAATATATCACGTACCTCTAAGCGTATGTTGTAAGAATAATATATAAAAAATGCCAAATTCTGATGCTACCTATCGTTAAGAAAAAATGGTGTAATAAATCAAAGAGAAGTGTTGTTTATTCAAAGAGGAAAGCATTCTGCCGTCGTAATAGATCGCCCCAAGTTTTTATAACAAAGGGACGACCTTTTCGCTTGATAAAAACTTGGGACGTCCCTAAACGGGAAGGAAAAGAAAAGTAATTATCTCCTGGTTTACATCAAACATTCTCTTTTTCAATAAATATTACGATTGATTTATCTTTTTTTGCCTTAGTTTTCAGTGGGAACTCCGTTGGAAAATTGTTTAAACATTAAAAAAAAAGAAATAAGGTACTTCAACACAGACAGAATGACAATCATATTTTTTTAAACCTAAACTTAAATAACCTGAAAAACTTGGGGCAAGTGATGACATCTTGTCTAAAGTAATAAACAAATGGGTAGAGCCTAAGTAGGTTCGTAAACTTGGAGAAATAAGATATTTTTCAGGATGACCCGGTATGATAGACCTTTCACTTTTCATAACTTTTCTTATTTACGAAAAGCTAAAAGTGCCAGAGAAAACTTATTAAATCTACTCGTATTGTTTTGATGTTTTGTCGGAGTAAAATATGGAGTTTTTGAATCAAACTTGTAGTGGGTAGGTACCACAACTAAAAAGTGAAAAATAAAAACTATTTACAAAAAAAAAAAACAACCTACCCCCTACAAGTTTGAATATCACAACCTGCTATGTAAATAACAGTGACAGGAATATGTTGAAGCATCGTCCATATAGGCTAAGTGGGAAAAATACGTATTAATGAAGTTAACTCAAGCAAAGTTAATACAATTTATATGGGACCACCTCGAGAGCATACCCTTTCAAACAAAAAAAGAATTTTCAAAATCCGTCGACAATTGACGAAAATATCGACGGACATACACAAAAAAAATAAAACCATACATACGCTACGAACATATATAACCTCCTCTTTTTTTTGGAAGTGGTTAAAACGGTCTTGGTATGTATTGAAGTCACTTACTTGCATGAAAAACAAGGAAATTCTACAATAGGGAATATTTATGTAATTCAAATAAGGTTCAATTTTATTTTATAAACTTTATTCCTTCAGAATTATGTATTTTTGTTTATAGTTTCTTTTTGAGCAAGTAATATAATTTTTTTAAAGTGCAAGAAAACTGCGGGAAATTCAAATATTTAAAAAGCGACGCCATTTGTCAAAGCAAATGTGACGTAAAAGTCTTTATGACAACAATAAAAAAGTCAATGTGTTTTGTAGGACTGTTTGTGATTTGTTGTCATCGTTGTCATAGACTATGACGTAACATCAAGCGCGCCAAAATGGAGGGCGTTTAAGGTGCCCGCGTCGGTTGGCTATTCTTAACTCTTTTTTTAAATATATTCAATTGCTTTTTTACTTTAAATTATGTCGATAAAAACGATCAAATAAAAAAATTAAGAAATTACATGCATATTCCCTATTGTAAAAAAATCCTTTGTATCGCGCCTGCTTCATTGTCCACAATGAATACATTAACACTTATCGGTAAACAGATTGAAAATATTGTTCCATACAATTTATACCCTCCTACTTATAACGCCTTTTAAACCTTGAGGGTTTAATTAAAATGGCGACTGTTACCGGGAGATTAAGTCAAACAGTGCACTTCATTAAGTAATGCCGTACCACATCTATGCACTTCGTACTAAAAAGCGCTGAGTACTCGGTAAAACATTTTTGCTCGAACACTTTCCATAATGTATTTTATCTTTTGTAAGTAGGTTCTTGCGTTCAGTTGACTGAAATGTTTTCTAGCTAAATGCAAGTTTGTACATTATCATAACATCACGCCTTGTTTCCCCGAAGATTTGGGCAGAGGCTTATAGTACCACATTTCGCCAGTTATGTTTTAGTTCCATGCAGTAAGGGGTGAGCCTATTGCCATCTATCGGGCACAAATCCAGACTTCGGGCTGCTACTGAGAAATTCCACATAGAAAAACCCAATAATACTTTGCCCCACCTGGGAATCGAATCGAAGCGACCAGTAGACCAACAAGGCAGTTGGCAGTACGGCAATTAAGTATTTACTTCACCATAAATGATTATTAATATTTAAACAAATAGAAGATTTATTAATTTGGCCTTACCTAGGCCTTACTGAATGAATTTTACATTTAAAGTACATGGGAACGGTTTTTTCAATTAGCCACGAAACCCTAAAAACCGAAATTTAAGCGAGTCGAACTTACCCATCGAGGCGAGGATTCAAGGTAGCAAAAACACTTTTTCAATGGAATTCACAAAAAAAAACAATTAACATACAAAACATCAACAAGACATCTCTTAAAAAACTGTGAAGACTCCTCAAGAACTCCTCAAGATATAGCAATTCGATTTTATTTCCCCCATGTGTAAGGGGGAGTGCTGACCTTCCATTTGCGTGACATGGTGAATTTGTATCTCTGTGCCGCGATGAAACTCAGAGATAGGATTGGTTTTATGGCGTTTCTAATCTAAATAAGAGAAAACATTATCCTAAAGTTTTCGGTCAGTCAAACGGGAAGTCAAACGATTTTTCTAAGAAAACACATTGACTACTTAAATCATGACTGACGAAAACTGACCAATTCGTGCACAAAAGTGAAACGTAATGCAAATCAGCTAGACTATTCTGTAAAAACCTCACCGTGTAAACTAAAGTGAAGTGAGACTGAAGTGAGCTGTCATTCTAACTGATGCTAGGGATTGACATTATTGACAGCTCACTTTACAAAAGTTTTCACGGTGAGATTTTTACAGACTAGATCGACACTTCATTCGAGTGGCACAATTTCTTTAATTCTATAAGGTTATAATTTTCAATAAATGCTTAACTCACTGGAAAAGTTTGTTTGAAAAGGTTTTTCGGGAACTCAGACTTGGCTTGTCAGCCAAGAAATATAAAACCAGGAAATGCCACTAAAATTAATAAATACTTGCAGAATTTCATGGTTAAACGTATTGCTTCTCAAAATCCCAACAGAGCGTTGGTTCAGAATCAAATGATATTGCAATATTATTAGCAAACCTCGCTACGATTTATTATTTAGCTCCCATTTTCCTTGAGCAATATTCCCCGCACGTCGTGTCGTGTCGTGTCCGTGTCGCATGTCTAAAACGGAACAGTCTTATCTCACTTCCTATGTTTCGTTTACGAACTCCCGAGATCGTTCGCGATCTGCCGTCGCCGGATCAGCCGACCGTATAATTCTGCACTTTGGCTATGAAGAACTGGGTCAGTGGGTTGTGTTTATGGCTGTCATTGTCGGTACTCAAACTTCTACATATTGCAACAGTTCTAGCGGAATCTGTAATCAATTACGCCCTTGCCTAGTTAAAAAAAAAAAAAAAAAACTCGGTCGTGACTAATAAAGACGTTGATATGACAGCCCTATGCAGTGACAATAGTATGTTTACTGATAGCGCGATATCGGACTGTTGGCTTTATAACTGATTGTTCATTGCCACGAGTGTCACGGGGGGAAGGGCAGGTCGTAGATTACTGAACCGAAAGTATTGGATCGATTTCAACGTGGCTTCTGTAATTTATTTGAACATTGTTGTCGTAAATAGCGCTCAACATTGTTTTAGATCATATTTTGTTCGTTTTAACAGGAAACTACATGGTTGTAAATTAAAACGTTACAGGTAAACTGAAACACGACCTCATTCAGTACACTTTGTCTGCATTTTTTTTTACTAGGTATTGTATGGAAATGTTGAAACTATTCAAATGGCACTATCGGGTAGGTACCTACTATTAGCAAGTCTGGCATAGCGATCTGTCAAAACTTTATGCTCCATAGCGATTTGAACCCAATATGATTAATATACGAGGCTTCGAAACAGCTCAAACTTGCTTCAAATGTGTATAATTTAGCTACGTTTGTGGAATAGAGGGAATAGTTTACATATTGTAGTTTGAAGTTTGGCAATCAGTACGTTAGTGAAAATGGTGTCCGTGATTTGAGTCTGTGTAACTTTTTTATTACATCACCCAAACTCGGAAGCGGAGAGCGAAGTGTTTGTTGCCGAAAGTTGTGTCATTTTCAGTAATATGAAGGCCAAATATATTTTGTTGAATTTATCCTTCAATTATAGTTCTAGCAAATGTAGGTATCTACATAATTTCTTTGGAAGCCTTCGTTTGTTAATTTTGTTTCAATTATAAACGTATTGACAACCAAATTTCTGATTTTACTGTGTGATAACAATTAAAAGTTGTTTATTATTCGGATCCACGAACACATTCAGCAGTTAACAAGCCAACTGCACTTGACTGACCGTAGTTGAACTCTACGAATGTACGAAAGAGCTTCCACTAGTCAAGATACATAAGTTCCTTCTTCACAGCCTGAACTGTACTGTTACTAGCCGACTGGTCATATATTCACATTAAATTTACCTACGTATAGTTTGGGTCGACACGAGACTAACCCCTTATCAACCTTATGGACTGACCAATCTTTTCGCCGCATCCTGCCTACCAATAATACGTACTTATATTAAAAATGCGAAAGTAACGGATTTTGGTGAAACTATAGGAATATGTTTCGGATACTATAGGCACACCTCTGTCTAACCCTACGGGGAATACAGGCGTGACGTTATGTAATGTGTGTTATGTTCCCGTGGGATCATTTCAGACTTCAGCGCGATCCGCGGGCAAAAGTTATTACTTCCATAAGTCTTAAATTACCAAGATAACCCATCAAATATTATCTTCCATACAACTTCCTAACAAGGTGAACACTAACAATCAGAACTATCTCTAACAATCTAACCTGTTAAAGCAACAACTGCGAACAACAGAGTAAACAGGTGAGCACACGGTAAACATTATCCACAAACAAGAGTGCTATCTAACGCTTCCTGTTTAGAGTTTATAGATGCATTTCCTTTCAGCCTGCACGCCCCTTTATTAGGTGCACCTTTTGTGTTATGGAGGAAGACGTAAATTTTATTATGTAGGTGGAAAGTTTTCTATTCAATGAATTCATGGCGCTGACCGCGATTTGGCTGAACTAATCCAATAATAACTGGGAAAGTAAAAGTATTAGAAAAATCCAAATAAGATGACACTGCAAAATTTGCTAGTAATTGATACGTTGTTTAACGAAAACTCTTTAGGGCTGATATCACCAATGAAACTGAACGCGTGCAGCACATCAAAACCGAGTTTAAGAGCTGTCACTGTAAATATTACAAAGAAAATAATGACACTGACAGCTCTTAAGCGTGGTTTATGTGCTGATCGCATTCAGTTTTCATTGGTGAAATTCGCCCTTTAGTATCATAGTATTAATGGTTTGTGATGATGTAGATGCAGTGTTCGTTTGAAAAGTACAAATAAGTGTGAGTGAGTAACTTGTGTCAATTTTATAAATGGCACCATGTCCAAGATTTATTTTGCAGTAGCTGCTACCCGGGGCTTCGCCCGCGTAGGCCCTATTTTTTTATAAATAAACCTTATTTACTATTTATAATATCAGCTATCTGCCACTGAAAGTCTTGTCATAATCAGTCCAGCCCTTTCGGAGATTAACCGAAACAAAAAGACAGACAGACAAAATTGTTTTTTTTTTAAGTATATACCCATGTATAGATGTTCATGTTGGCAAAATACAGAATGCAAAATAAACTAGTGTTAACATAAAATTTTAATATGAATGCGATTGTAGGTACTGTTGTAAGCCTCATTTTGTGAAGTTTCAATGTTGTATAACATTTATTTAATCGTGCATTGGTAATTAATCGCTCATTAATATTTAATGAGAGATTATCAGACAGCGCTAGCCTGTTGAACGCAGTCGACCGTTGATTATTGTTGATACATTTGTTGAACAGGGATAACATTTACAAAGAGACAAATTGTATAATGATACAGTTGAGGATTGATATTTTTGAAAAAATAAAATAAGCGGACATGCGTATGGATATAGTGATCCCACTAGGTATATCCTCAGTCAGCCATACATGTTAGCCTTATTTTTTTTATTTTATTATTACGTAGGTACTTAGGTAAGTGTAATCCATGCCCGATGAGAGTTCCCATCGGCAGAAATGATGAACTACCATACAAAAAAAAAACAGTTGACGTAGTAATTATTCCTAAATAGTCATAAAAAACCTGTAAGAAA
Organism: Eupsilia transversa; assembly: GCA_914767815.1. Lineage (NCBI taxonomy): Eukaryota > Metazoa > Arthropoda > Insecta > Lepidoptera > Noctuidae > Eupsilia > Eupsilia transversa. The sequence continues at coordinate 11,384,466 of OU611880.1, forward strand.
TCGACACGTGTTTCACCTTGCAACGAGGCATCCTCAGGATTACGATTGAGTTGTCACGCACCCGAACACGAACTCGTGACGACGCGCGCGCATGCGTACGTTGAGGGGTGAAACACGTGTCGATTTCTTACAGGGCTTTTTATGACTCTTTAGGAATAGTTGTAGCGCGAAGTATTTGTCCATACTAAGGGGGTCTCGCCATGAATAAGGTCGGAAAAACATTGGTCTAAAGAACTCTCGTTCAAAATTTCATTCAGAGGAGTTCCATTATTTATTTTTCATTACATTTTTTTGAGTCTAGACATTAGACAGGTAATTTCTGCAAAGTATGTTCAGTAAAAAAAAGAAAACTCCGCTACCTCTGTAGGACCAGATCAGTTAGAAAACACCGTTTTGCTTCGCTCCGCTACCGCCTACGGCAAAGCAGTTGCAGCTCTGTGTGACGCATTTTAATGCAAACATTCATTAGGAAAGCAATCAAGCAAAGCTATGAAAGTCGAGTGACGTATGACAAAGAGTGATGGTTTTACGTCACTAATGAGGTCACAACGAAGCAGTAAGCAAGATTACAACTACGACGTTTTTAGAACTATGGATACCTACTAGCACAGTTTTGTCAAAATCGGCAGATTGGTAACAAAATCTAACTGTATCGGTGGTTTAGTGGTAGCAAGCGCTAATGCTGAACATGAGGTCCTGGGTTCGATTCCCAGGTCGGGCAAAGTGCTATTGGGTTTTTCTATCTGGAATTTCTCAGTAGCACCCCAGAGTCTGGATTTGTGCCCGGTTGATGGCAATAGGCTCGCCTACAATTAAATTGGCAAAATGTGGGTGTACTACTATAGGTACGTGATGTTATGATATGTGTATTGCTATCATTTGGCTGAAACTGTGTTCAATGTATGAAACGTCTAAATACAATATTAGAACACTTTGCCCGACTTGGGTATCGAACCCAAAACCTCATGCTCAGCAGTAGCGCTTGCTACCACTAGAACAACGTGAATAATATCAAGTATAAATACTTGACCACTCAGCACACGCACGCCTCTATTAGAAGAGACGGAGGTACCAAGTGTAGTAATAATACCAAGTACTAGGTACCAAGTGTAGTATAGAAATGACGTAGGTACCAAATGTAATAGTTCCTGCATAGTTTTCTAGTTTATCACTGTACGTGATTGTGTCACTCGCATAGCCAGCAACAGCTTTTGATGCAGTATTTCTATTCCCTCACTAGACAGTTTTACATTATTTTATCGGGTTTAGAAGTCAACTGCAGGCCACGCGGGAGCACAAAACGTTTGTAGAATTGCACATGTGACAAGGGAGCAAACGAGAAATAGAAATAATATCTGCATTCACAATACACAAGTGAATATTTCTATTCATCATGATTTTAAGTAGCAGTTTGAATTCGGATATAATGAGCGGTATTTAACATATTTATTGTACGTAAATGTTCTCAGAAACATCAAAGCATCTATTTTAGTTTTAATTATTCTTAAAACTAACTTCGTATCTCGAACTGTTCCAAGAAAATGTATATGTTGGTGTAGGTTTATAGAAAATGTTGTTTTCTGATTACAGTAATTGCGTGTTAATTTATAATTTTATGTTAAAAAAACTGAATGGCAGCTATTATCACGACTTTCCATCGCGGATGCTCGTTTACCGATAACTTGTCGATAAAATGAGGAAATTACTTTTAACAACGGGCATTACCGTGACCTGCACCATTGGCTTCATTAGCCCGATAAATAGTAAAAGTTAAAACGATTTTGTATTATAAAGGTCATTATTTTATAAACAAACTGTTAAACTTTAACTTTACTACAAGTATACGTTTATAATATTAGTTTCTATGACATCATTTGCTTGAAACAATTCCATTTCTGGAATGTATCGCCTAATTTATATTTATGTTGATATTTCTGGCAGCAAAAGTAGAAAATAGATGAAAATGGAATCTAGATATTCAAGGTTGTTGCTGCCGTTATTTCTGCACAGGGCCACGGTCGGACATTTTTGTTCATCTGGACGTATTGTCTCTGTAACTGTGACCATTCAGCGAAGCTTGATTGCCGTACATGCATCTATTTCGTGCAGCTATTTGAGTAACGGCTATCTAGGGCACCTGCCCCACCGCCAGCGATTAACGAGAAGCGAGTAGAGCTGGCTAATAAAAACGAGTTGGCGAGCAATGACCAGCGAGTGTGCGACGGCGACGAGCGATTACTCGCTGGTATGTGGATGTACCAAGCGTGAATCTCTCAGCGAGTATTCTGGCAGCCAAGCGATCTTTGCTGAGTGAGTACTCTCTTTGACAGCTGCTCTCTTGTCGCTGCGACAAAGATGGACTCACCGGGGGTGGGAACAGTCAGCGATGAACTATTAATAGCATATCTCTTTTACTCTCACGGGACCTACAAGGTTTTGAGCGAGGAAATCGTTGACAGCGAATCGCTTCCTCGTTGGCAGTGGGACAGATGCCTTAAAGCCTGGTTCGGACTATGTTAGTAATGTAGTCAAGTGTCTAGTAATTTAGTAACTAAACGTTTAGTAACTCAAAAAAATCGTTCGCACTACGGTCGAGTATAGTACATAAGAACAGGCTGCAACTTAATAAAGTAAATAAGCTGAGGAAGCTTATGGTAATGGCTATTTTAGAAGAGGTGGATGAAGAAATTTGTGTGATAAAAGAAAAAAAGCTAAATTATGAATAGAAGAGATGAACTACAATACGAATTGTCTTCTGAAGGAATTGTATTTAGAAGATCCCAAAGAATACTTCCATAGTTTGAGAATGTTCGGAAGTGAGCTAATGAACTCGACTCATTTCGCCAGGTTCAGACTTTAGCCGATCAGCCAGTAAGCAGTCACGCATGGTGGGGGTGCTACTCGCCCGAAACAATAGAACAAATTGGATTGACTCGACTAAATCACTTACTAAACTAGTCGACAACATTTTTGTTGTTCAGACATATTTAGTTACTAAATTACTCGCTACTTGACTAAATTACTAACATATTCCGAACCAGGCATAAGCGATTGAGAGCAATGCTGTATTGTTCCGGTTTTTTTGTTCCTGAAGCCGGAATTAGATCAATTTTGAATGTTCCGAGTTGTTGATGCTCCAGAAAGTTTGTTTATCGTTTGTGTTGATTGGCGACTTGCTCGACAGACGGCGGTATAACGTCATGTTGATTCACTGTTTGTGAACGCGCCTCGGTGGCTTGTTTTCAGAAGCTTGTAGATCGGATTACCGGTCATCAACCAGCAGTGTGTCTTATTGGAGAGTTACCATAGATGACCAGCCATAAAAAAGCCAACAAACTGTTTTGCAGTTTGACTAATACTGTTTACTGTTATATTGTGTATTTTTTGGGAATCAAAAACAAACAATCAAAGAATAAACTGGTGACAGGTAATGTCATCAATAATTTGTTAGAAAAACCTTAGCGGTTTCTTCTGTTTGAATCTGGCATTTTGGTCATCTCATACATGCTGAGATAATGATGACCCGATCAATTTTTACTGAATCGATTTGAGCTGGTGATCAAACCGGTAAGTAGGTACTTAAAAATTTAATCTAGACCATTAAACGCCTAGATAATTGTACACATGATACATGCATCTGGTATGTGCGGATTGTAGAAGCATTGAACTAGGCCAATACAATGGCCGTTGATAATGCGATACCGGCCTAGTCGGCACTCGGCAGACACCGACCTTTGTGACGTGACGTAACGATCCGACTTGTAACTGATTACACTCGTATGGTATGAGATTTTGATCCAATTGTTGTGGCCTATATTTAATTCTGCACGTTGACCTATATTTTATACCGATTACTTTGAGATTTCGGTCGACAATGCATTTGTTGTGAAAATTCACGTGTGCGTTTACAATTTTCCGGCTGTGCCAAATTTTTACTCTAGACGTTAACATTTATTTCAAAGAATCTGGGTTAATTTATACACATAATTATGCTATTGTACTAGGCACCTTCATTAAAACATTTTGAAAAAAAGAAACGGGACAAAAGCGCGTTCCCATTGTGTTGAAAGGCCTAAAATATTCATGACAACCTCAATAATTTCCTTATACGAGGCTTAAAAATGCGGCCAATAACCTCTCTCTTTAATTAAGAGAATTAACACAAAGCACCAACAATTTTAGGACAATCCTGGTGAAAACATTATATGTATACATGTTGAAAAAACCGCAAAGAGCATTTCATTGTATTCGAGAGCGACCTTTTTCGGAGCAGCAAATCATTTTTCCAACTTTTTTTGGGTCAGTCTGCTGGTGGTACCGTATCGGGTATTATACGGGATGTGTGGCGACTGAAACTTTACTCAGATTTTTTGAAAATGGTTTTCATGGAACAATAAGTTTTTTTGTGAGCATTTTGCCACAAGTTCAAGTTCAAGTTCAAGTTCAAGTTATTTATTTCAGAACAAAAATACATTTGTGTTGAAATATTTGCACAGTAGGTACATAAAGATATATTATAGTAGTATAAGTATATATAGTAGGTACATAAAAAGAAGCAACATAGACAATTATTACATTTACAATTAATACATTACAATTATAGTATACAAACAAAACAAAAATTACAAACATATTAAATTTGAGTTTTAAGATTTTTGTCATTACAAAATTCGTCAATGCTGTAATAGGCTTTATTTATTAACAAAGTCCTAAGCTTATTTTTAAACATATGCACATTCTGAATTTTCTTTAATTCTGGTGGCACTGTACGCGAGACGAGTGTTTGACAACATTAAGCTTTGCCTGCAGAAAAATAGGAAGGTCCTTTCTGCGGGTATCTACTCTATTTTTTCTTTCGACGTCTGTTTCAAACTCGTTTAAGTTTTTGTTCAAATGAGTAAGTAGAACTAAAATATAAAGACATGGTACCGTTAAAATTCTATGTTTAATAAAATACTCCTTACATGAATCAGTCTGATTTAAACGAAGCATGGTTCTTAATGCCCGCTTTTGTATAGTAAAGGCCGCCATAATATTATATTTATAGCTGTTTCCCCAAAATGTAATGCTATATCTAAGTTTAGATTCAACTAGAGCAAAATAGACGGTACGAAGTTGGGCAAAAGACAAAAAATCCCTCAGAGATCTGATAGCATAACAAGCACTACTTATTGTATTCGTAATTGAATCTAGTTCTGGCTTCCAATTTAGTAAAGAATCAATTTGTACCCCCAAAAATTTTAAACTTTCTACTATATCAATTTTTTTGCCTAAAGATTCCACGTTTATTAAAGCTTTGTTCCTAACTGTAGATCTAAATATCATACATTTTGTCTTACTTACATTTAATTTAAGATTATTCATAGAAAACCAGCTTTCACAAGCAGCTATTAATACATTTAATTTGCATTCTAAAGTCTCCATATTATCAGCAGCTATAACAGCACTCGTATCGTCAGCAAATATTATCAAGTCAGCATCTGGTAAAATGTTTTTAATATATTCAGTTAGATCATTGAGAAATATTATAAAGAAAATAGGGCCCAATACTGAACCCTGCGGAACACCTCTAGTTACAGAGAATGATTTTGATTTATGAATTTCTTCCACACCTTCGATAAGTGATTTAATTTCAACGTACTGTTTCCTATTGGTCAAATAAGAACAAAAAAGTTTTAAAACATTTTCTCTTATACCGTAATGCTCTAACTTATCTATTAGAATGCAATGTTCTACGGTATCAAAAGCAGAACTTAGGTCTAGGAATAAGCCAGCAACTTTAAGTTTATTATTCAGCTTATTAACTACGTTGTTAACTAACGAGTCTATTGCATCTATTGTCCCTTTACTTCCACATGAGATTTACATTATTTATGTTCTACTAGATAATATGTTGCAATGCGTTTAAATAATAAATTATTTTTTTGTTTGGAACCTTCTCCGGCGCGCACACAACAACTTATCAAATTTTCATACCAATCGGTCGAGCCATTTTCAAGTTTTTGCGAAACTAACGCACGGCAATTGATTTTTATATAGTCTCTTTTATATAGTATATGTCAGTTTTTTATTTTTGAATGAATGTCCTAAATCCTATTTTGAACACAACTTGGCTGTAGGATATTTTTTTTTAAGAATGATATCGATTTTAAAAACTCACCCTGATGAAGTGCAATCACAGGTTTATCTTATCAAACAAAGGATATTCTACTTTGTTTTTCTACTATTTATTTGCCTAATGCTCTTGGCGCAACAATTACCATAAATAAAAACTCAATTGCCAAAAAAAAACAGTTTTTTTTCTTTTTCTCGTGCAATTTTTTATAGGGCAACAAAATAATCTACATCAAAATATGAAACAATTTAGCACATCCACTTAATAATGCCAAAAAACTCATTTTAAATTATTTATGAATATTTCCAGCGTAATTTATTAAAGGCATTCATATTTCTTAGCGAAGCATTCCAATGGAATACCAAGGCCAGCCAATTTATTTGTCAATATTATGGCATGATTCCAACAATTCCATTTATTTAGTGGAATAAATCCAGTAGTTAACGCTCTGTAGTACGCACTATGAGTTATAACAATACGCTAACTAGTCTGTATTTTCTTACGAGATTGACCGCTTGTGATATGTGTGGAATAAATTAAATTATAAGGCCCGTGTAACACTACGAAAGCCAGTGCTATTAAATATGGCGGAGACTTTTTTGTAGTCATTTGTATATTGTTCTAGATTTTGCCCGCGGCTTCGCCCGGATATCGGAAAAAATCCCACGAGAACGTTGTGTAGGTCGTAGGTTCGAACCTAGGCAGGCGCTTAACTTTGTGTAAATTATTTCATCACCACTACTCTCAAAACGGTGAAGGAAAACATCGTGAAGAAACAGGCATATAGAAATAGAAATAGAACCAAAAATTCGAAGACATGTGACATCTACCAGCCTGACTACCGCATGGTGGATTACGGTCCACTCCCGCTTACCGAGAGGAGGCCTGTTTCCCAGCCGTGGGAACAATATAGGCTGATTGGGCTTATGTACTAATGTAGCACACGTCATATAATGTAAATGGTTTGAATTAAATAAATGCTTTGAGTTTCATTGTGAGTTTAAAAGCTTGTAAGCCAATTTGCCTTTCGTAACGACATACGTCCGTGGAATAAGTATGTAGGTAGTATATGTAGCATACGTCATACACGCGTCATACAGTGTTATTATGACACGTCGCATCGCATCGCCGACTGTGTGTGACTCAAAGCTCTATGTTGTTGGAATACAAGCTTAGACGCGAATGTACGTCATGCCTTGAATAGAAATGACGTTGCTTGCTACCGGGAAACATAATATTATAATATACTTTCAGGGCTTCAATGCATGTTACAGCTTTTCTATTACGTACGAAATATTAAAAGATTGGTTACACACTTATGTACCTACCTAACAGTAGTAAATGCCTTTTATTTTATTCAACAGGATGACGATTGACTTGTCACGAACCTAAATACGACGTGTCAATCGTCATCCTGCGGATGCCTCGATGAGAGGTGAAACACGTGTCGACTTCTTACAGGGTTTTTTTGTGACTCTTTAGGAATAGTTAAGCGGAATAGTTTACTAAATATATCTACGTCTATTGTATTTTATAATGGATTTCCGCCAAGTCACTCCTGAATCAATTAACTACTAGTTCAACAACATTCATTGCGGGATTTACGTTACTGAGGTGACAAATTTCAATCATAATCCATTGATGCGTATGTTTGAACACATACGTATCAATGGATTATGATTGAAAGTACGTTCTGCAATTAGGGAGCAGGCTGGAGAATATTTGACAGCTTATAGCCCCCATTTGTCAACGCACTTGTTTTCCTGTAATTACATTTTCAAGCAAATAAAAAACGAAATATCTAAAGAAAAATTCTTCTTTAGATAAACGCGTTTAGAAAAACTGTCAAAATTCTAAATCTTTCCAACGAAGATTTTTTAAGATTAAAACTTTCGCGGATTTCTCGGAAAAGCAATAAAAAAATGTGCTGTGTATTTCAAACCGGTTTAATTTTCTCTTATGAAAACTACTACTACTTTGTAGGTATTAGAAATCTAGAAACGAAATCCTAATCCATTCCACGTTGGTGCACAAAACCTCAATCCTTTGACTGAGGTTTTGTGCACCAGCGAATAGGTACCTTGATTGATTGGGTAGTCTGGTAGTTAGCCTATTTAGGTCAATTCAGTTGTGAACGTGCGCTTTGGTGGCTTAACGGGTGCTTCGATCAGCTTGAAGCGCTTTTCGACGAGAAAAACGGCATTAGGGCTGTGTTTGATTTCACAAAATCTGGTTAAATCGTTTCATGATTCTAAAATACATACGATATGAGTGAGTATGAGTTATCCACTTTGAGAAAGAAAGAAAGAAAAATAGGTTTATTTTTGTCACAGGCACGTAATTCGAATAAAAAAAACAACTTCGTTCTGTTTTGAGGAATGTTAAAAGAGAGAGAGGCTCGGTGATTTATTCAATTGGTTTGGTCATCTTATTTTCTTTATTTTCGGGCGATTCCAACAATTTGTGATAAACCGACAACTTATCTATCTTATATTGTCCATTATCTTTCTCACTATCGTCATAACGTGCTTCTACAATTACTAATTCAGTCCTATGTCGACGTTAATAAATTAACTCAAACCTATCAACGTATTCTGTAGAACCGTGGCTTTATCCCTCTCTCTTCTATACAATATGAACCGTTCGCAAGTACATTGTAAAATACAGCGAGTACATTATAAATTGCCATCTATCGGTTATCGCCTGGCTGGTTGCTCTCGCTGGGATGAGCCTCCTCTCAACCGCGTTTCTTTTTTATTTTTAAATAACGTAGGCACCCTGGAACGACGTCTGAAGCCTTATAAATGTACGGTGTATAAATAATGGGCAGCTTTTTTATTAACCTTTGTTGGAGGACTATAAATTGGATCGACCTGTTAGTAGGTGGAGATGAAAATAGGTCTATCTGAAGGTAGGTATTACTTGAGGAGCTCGTGCCTAAGTAATAACACCCGCACGGGTCGATCCATCAGATTAAGCTACGATTGCCGGAATTGGTCCGTGGATGGGTGACTATCGTTACCTACATATTAGATACATATCGAGACTCCTCCGTGCCTCGGAAAGCACGTTAAGCCGTTGGTCCCGGCTGTCATTAGTGGATCTTTGACAGTTCAGGATGTCAGAAACCCGAACGTCTGACAACCAGTCTTACCCTGGGTTGTGGAGGTTAGATACGCAGTCGCTCCATGTAAAATACTTCAGCTGCATCCGGTTAGACTGGAAGCCGACCACAACAAAGTTGGGAAAAGGCTAGGCAGATTGATAAGATAATTTTTTATAGGTAGGTATTCTTACTTTAATGGCTATATTTTTTCCACTATGTAAGCAGCAAAGGTGAAACTTTGTGCCATATAAAGTTCAGTGACTGAGAGGCAACCGCACAGATACATTTTTTGAAGATAGATGAGAAACAAAAAAATACTTGAATCTAAGATTTTAATTAGTAACAATACGTTATAGATGTGATGTTGCTTAATCACTGAACTTAAAACCACAACAACATCATACCATGTTAATGAGGCTGCAATGCAATATTTAATAACTTTCCAAAACCGAATGAAAGTTAATTAAAGCTGTCAAAGAAGTTATGTTAAAATTTGATAGTCCTAAAACTGCAGTTACCTACAAGAATATCAGCAGATCTTTGTCAGCGACAGCTGTACTTTACAGTCTACATTTCAGCTCCCACAATCCCTGTGATAACATTTCCCTGAATCGTAACTCCGAAAGCCAAGATTAAGTTATTACTTCATGTGGAACTTATTAATCTAATAATAATTTAACAGCATGACGTCACTACGTCAGGTGATCCAGCATCTGATGAGTTGGACGTAACGGAAAATGGAAGTAACGTGTACTTGAGTAGCTTTTAATATTTTAGAAGCAATAAACAAGGTAGTACCTTAAGTAACGGCTTAAGGGTGAGATTCCACTGAAAGCGAAGCAAAAGTGAAGCTGAAACTAAAATTTTCTTACATTCGATTATAAAGTGAGGGTTCTTTTAGAATCCATTTATTTTATTTATTAATGTTTACATACTATGTACGCTAACAGAATTAAAATAATAATAATATTAAATTAAATAAAAAATCGATTATAAATGTATGTACATGCAATCTGTCAAAAGCTACGATTTCGACTGCTTGCATGCACTCTAATACCTCTCTCCAAGTGTAGACAGACGAATCTTCGCGACGTGGAAAGGCACGCAATAGCACTAAAAATATTGTCTAATATGTTATTCTTATTAAAATTATTACTGCCAAGATGTTTTTCTTGCCTGCCTAAATGTTCTCTTCATGTTAATCAAAGGAGCGGAACTTCAAATAATTATTTACCAAACAAACTCATAAAGTACAAACGTAATCATATTATATTTAATGATATGCGTGCTTTGATATCATTTTATTACGTTTTCCTGTTGTATGTCAACAAAAGTTTTACTACGAACGAAAAATACAGTAGTAGCAAAAACCAATCACGTTACTGAGAAGAAAGTTTTTTTTGTAAAAGGGATTTCACATAAGCGGCTTATTTTATTCATATGACACCAATATTGGATAACAAAATATTCCGAACTGAATCAGTCGCCCTAGGCCTAGGAGCTCACACGAAAAAGTTATTAATCTAAAACCAATAAAAAACCTCACAGCTTAGCTAAGTCTGTTATATACTTATATCTATCGCTTTTGGTGGAACGTCGGCGTCGCCTGTAACCGGAGCAGTATCGCTTAGGCTCAGTTTACGCATTTTGTTCCAATCTACTGGGACTAAATCCTCTATTTAAAGCTATATTACATTTTTGTTATTTATTCTCCGGGGATTACTCCAAAAGAGCCTGTTTAATGGATATTTCATAAAGTACTTTGCTATTTGCTTTACCTCACAAATAAGCCGTTTTTGTATTTACACACATAGGCATAATATAATATAAAATAAGTTTTTTTTTTCCCTTAATATGGGAAAGTAAACGTAATATTAGGAAACGTATTATTTACAGAATAAAAATTAATGTGTAAAGTTCTAATTTACTTTGAAGTCTACAATCATCATTACCTAGCCATCTTCAAAAGAATTTACTAATTGTTTACAAGTAGTTACAGAAAAGTAGTCAAAACATTTTCAACTTTGGTTAAAACAACGCATAAAATGTCAAACATTGAGTGCGATTTTAAACCAAACAAAACAAACATTTGTAATGAGTAAGCTTTAGTGTATCATTAGTCATCTATACTTATAATAAATCTGTAGAAGTGAAAATTCTGTACATTGAAAATATCAAAAAAATAAATGGCAGGGGGTGTTACTAGACCGACACCGAACCCAAAAATTTGATTACAATTTTTTTTGACAGTCTGTCTGTCTGTCTGTCTGTCTGTCTGTTTGTTCAGGCATCACGCAAAAACTACCGGTTCGATTACGATGAAACTTGGTATAATTATTCTTTAATATCCTGGGCACCACACTGGGTACTTTTTATCCCGGAAAAGTATCCTATCCTACTATCTATATTATACCTATTAATAAAAAGACAAGTCCTGACTGACTGACTCATCAACGCCCAGCCCAAACCCTTGGACCTAGAAAGCTGAAATTTTGCACAGAGGTTCCTTTTATAATGTAGGCAAGGAATAAGGAAGCATTTTTCGAAATTCAACCCCTAAGGGGCCAAATAGGGGATGAAAGTTTGCATGAAAAATCTTATTCCTTGAGGTAATAAACATGAAACTTCGCACGAATATTTATCAAAGTAAATTATAAAGTTTGTAATTTTTTGTTTTTCTAAATTACACCCTAAACTGCGGTTGGGGGGTGTCAAAGTTTGTATGGAAGAATTTTAACGCACTGTCCGATCAACTCGAAACTCAATATTTATACTTAAACCCAAAAATTAAGAATAACGTGTATCAGGATTTTTCGAAATTCAACCCCTAAGGGGGTAAAATAAGGGATGAAAATTTGTATGAAAAATCTTATTCCTTGAGGTCATATATAAACATGAAACTTCACACGAATAGTTATGTAAATAAATTGTAAAGTTTGTAGGTTTTTGTTTTTCTAAATTACCCCCTAAATTTGTTGGGGGGTGTCAGTGTTTGTATGGAAGAATTTTATCGCGCTGTCCGATTTACTCGAAACTCAATATTTATACTTAAAACCCATGGGGATGTATGGGGCAATTACCGACACTCACGCGGGCGAAGCCGCGGGCAGCAGCTAGTTACAAATAATCGTTTTCTAAGAACACAGACGTTATTAAAATGAATTTAACGTCAAAGATGAACGAAAGTGCAATTTTAAATTGTACAAGAAATTATTTATTTTTACCAAAAAATAAACTTTTTCACTGTTATTTTTACCGTGCATTCGATTTTGTTACGTGAGGAAATCAATCGATAACTTGAAAAATATGAAATCTTCACTACATAATATTATTTTTTAATCCTAATTACGTCTTTATCTGCTGGGGAGTTTATTGCGCCACTTCTTCTCTCAGCTAAAGCACTAGGACGTGGTGAATAGCGGGCGTTTTGGGGTACCTACTTTCTTATGTAATTTTGACGTTCAAAAAGCGCTGATACCCAACCTAGACTTTTGATTGATTGATATCGACTGCTAGATTATGATAATAAAATGTTTGTATCATTATTGGAATTCAAATTGACATCCACAAATCTAGTGTAAATCCCTAAAATAGTCGGATACTCGGATACAGTAAACTACTGTACTAATAAAGTTGACATCAAATACCAGTGAAAATCCGTGTAACTGCCAATATCAGAGCCGCGATATCCGACTAAAATATCGGGGAAGGTTTATCAGTTCAACAAAAATCAAATACAAAAGCTTTATCAAGTGGGATTCTATAGAAATCTGTTGTTCAGTGTATTTTGGTATTGTTTTCGTGGATATTGAATGAAAATACTTCAGGTTTATCGAAATCCCTAGCTATATAAGGTGCTATAAAAATATCTGCCACGGCTTTAATGAGAGGTAGTATTGTGTTTAAAGATGTGCACTTCGTCAATGAAAACAACTGCTATCTCTTTCCATCTGTTCTGTGAATGAAAACTGAAATCAGCTGACTAGTTCGTCACTTGCAAATTTATACGTACAATTTTTTGTATGAAAAAAAATATGACACATGATCAATAATTTATCTTTACTATTGTAATCTACAGGGTGTTAGGGTAAACACCGTTTTCCTCTTAAGGGGTCATTCTACTCATCATTATGAACAACTTTTACTATGGGACCAAACCTGAAATCGGGAAAAAAAAATCAGCTGTTCCCTACATTTATGTTCGCATAACTCGTCAAAATGTAGGGAACAGCTGATTTTTTTTTCCCGATTTCAGGTTTGGTCCCATAGTAAAAGTTGTTCATAATGATGAGTAGAATGACCCCTTAAGAGGAAAACGGTGTTTACCCTAACACCCTGTATAAACACAATACTATCTCCCATTGCAGCCGTGGCAGATATTTTTATAGCACCTTTATATCTATGCTCCAGCTATACGAAAACCGAAAAAAATCGATATCGATATCTTGTTTTACCTTTTTAGTAGGCGGTTTTGTCGTAATTGTTTACTGTTTTTTATTATTTTGGTAATTATTGGTAACCACATTGTAGATTTTGTACATTCTTAGACAGTACTCTTCAAGATTTTTCATTCGACATCCCACTCGATAGAATAGCAGAAAAAAAATCAGGGATTCAGATTTTGGATGTAACATCCGTCAAATTGATTTTGTGTGTATAAAATGTAGCCGATGTCACCCGAACCATAATTAACGATTGATATCTCATTCATCAAAGTCAGATGAGTAGTTTAGGCGCTACTGTGGGATATACGTAAATACAAACATACATTGCTAAAAAATAACCCTTTTTTTGGCTTCGCCGTAGTCAGGTAAAACGATGATAATAATTTAGAAAATGGTCTGTTATTGCAATACATGAAATAACGCTGGAAGTAACGATGTGTTGTATCCAACACGAAATAACAAGCATCAGTCGACAGTCACGAACAGTTTCACAATCAATCTCGAACTTCCGAATTGCTACGGATTTCAGTCACTGCTGATGACGTTTATATTCCACGCAAACGTAACGCAACGAGTTCGTCCAACTACAATTTTCCGTAGGAAAAATTCTCTCGATATAATATTACTTATATGAAGTGAGATTGCGAATAAACTTTATCGAATAACTGCCACTTCTCGATATTCGATTTTCTGAAATATTATTCAGATACTGTTAAGCAAAAATGCCGAAAAGCACTACGTATTAGTCTTTTATTTTTATTGGAATATTTCTCGATTGAATTTTAGAAGTAAAAGGAGAAAACCGAAAGGTAAGGAATATGAAGATTTCAATGAAAGGAATAAAAAGTCAGACTAGTTGTATGCATGCTAATGAGACTCGAGCAGTTGCTTTGAGCAAAGCGAGAACCAGAACTGGATCAGGGAATAATCTTCTGCAGATGATGAGAAATTCTCAATTGGATTTTCTATAGAGCCTTTTATCTACTCTGATTTAAGTATATATTTTGTAAATAAATGCCTTTTAAGTAACAGAAATAATGACTTCAATTTAAGTGCGTAAAGAGTCTCAGCTTATTCCCACATAATTTGACTTTGTTTTTAGCTTTTTTTTTAAGATGTTTTTTGTTTCCGAAGCTTATTCACTATAAGTAAGTAGATATATTTATAAGTTATGCTATAGGTACCATTTTTGTTAAGTGAAAGTCAACAATCATAAACGTTTGATTTCGCCCTTTCATTCCTTTTAAAATACAAATAACCTGTTTCAACTTAGTAACTACTAAGTATTCACTTAAAGGTAAATCCTCTATAAGCCCCTTAACGGAGTTTAGGGAATTACTAAGGAATTCCGGTAAAATAAGTGGACCCTTAAAACAAACGTTTTCTACTCCATTAAGCCACCGTTTAATGTAGTTAAAGGAACTTGAAATAGTTAAGGCACTATCAGATTAGACATCGTGTGACGTCACTTGGGAAGTTTTCACAGAAATTCGGGGAATTAAAACAATTTTCGGAAAAAAATAATGATATGAATTTATCTCGTCAATGATAAGATCCTTGTTTCAAAAACAATATCCAACAAATAATTTAATCGTCTGGATCTCGATATTATTAATTTATATTAAGATATTACTTATTGATCTAAGGGACATCGTATTCTCACTGATTGATGCAAATAAAAAATCCAAATATTGGTTATGGAAATCACTTGCCGACAATTTCCATTTATATTAATTTATTTCGAACAAGGAATTTTGTCCTGTACTCACCTACAATAACATCGTGGCTAGTGGCTAAATGATAACATCCGCACGGGTCGTAGGTTAAGCTACGCTTGCCGCGGTCGGTTCGTAGATGGGTAACCATCGTGATCCATTACATATCGAGACCGCACCGTGCCTTGGAAAGCACGTTAAGCCATTGGTCCCGGCTGTCATTCGTAGATCTTTGACAGTTACGGATAGTCAGAAGGTCAAATGTCTGAAAACTAGTGAAGGGGTATCGTATTACCCAGTTACTGGGTTGTAGAGGTCAGATGGGCAGTCGCTTGATATAAAATACTGGTATTTTAAATTATCACAGAAATAGCACACTCTAACGGCAGCATTTATTATTCTCATTAAATAAAGACTTCAAACACACTTAACGATGTATATCATTAAGGGGTCCTCAGAAATCAATTCCACATTCCGATAACTGGGGCAATGATTCAAGTCATATGCTTCATACGATTTATTCACACTCGTTAGAGTAAATTGTTCGCATGCTCGTTATAAGAAGTGCCTTTTTACATGATTATCGATTTGAATCGACGAGCTTTATCAAAGAAAACGTTCTCGGAAAATGTGATGTGTCGTGTTATTCCGCCCCTTAACTGTGCGATGGGCTAAACGGTTCCGAATCAGGTTTTATAGCTCAGTGCGTGTGGTTTATGGCGTGAATTTGAAGATAACATTGCAATTTGATTTTTAATGATGGGAAGATACGGCTGTCTTTCGCAATCATTTGGTTTTTTAACGCGTTAATGAATATTCGTCCAATCACATTTGCTTGGTTTTGTTTTAAACAAAAAAAAATACTCTACTACGAAGTTATTGTTGCCCAAAAATAGTAGCTTCCAAGGTCTTTTACATAAATAGAAAAAAAATTGGTAGCTCATTATTTTCATTCTAAAAATATACCTAAACAGTTTCCAACTAAGTTTCTTCTATTTGATAAAGATTTTCAAAACATGTCGCTGGCGTACTAAAATTAAACTTTCCAACAAACACTTACGGAGCATTTTTTCAAGAAAATGTTAATTGCCACTTGCCGGTCCAAGTTTTTAACGTTGTTATTTAATAACGAGCTGTTAGGTTGTAGACGAAGCTTATTTAAAGTGACTTTTACTTTAACTACTCAATTTAAGATAACCTAAAATAAAACATCGTTAAAATAAAGTTTTTATTAGTTTATGAGTGTAACATTTATGGAAATAACCATTTGAAATATTAATCAATCTGCCTAGCCTTTTCCCAACTATGTTGGGGTCGGCTTCCAATCTGACCGAATGCAACTGAATATCAGTATTTTACATGGAGCGACTGCCTATCTGACCTCCACAACCCAGTAACTGGATAATACGATACCCCTTGCTAAGACTGGTTGTCAGACTTTCGGGCTTCTGATGGTGTAACGACTGTCAAAGATCCACGAGTGATAGCCGGGACAAACGGCTTAACGTGCTTTCCGAGCCACAGAGAAGTCTCGGTATGTAAAGATGGTCACCCATCCACGGACCAATCGGGGCAAGCGTAGCTTAACCTGATGGATCGAGCCGTGCGGTTGTTATATCTTACCCATGCGCTATCTATTTTATTTTATTTGAAACGGCATAGCTTTAAAAATACTTTCGTTGTATTTTGGTGATGGACCAATAAAGAGTCATTTTTTTTTTTTAATTCTCTGCTATATAATTAAATTTACTGTGCAGGTGCTGTTCATTACTTCAATAAAGTAAGTGGTTATAAATGTTGACTCAGCCCCGTCATACGTCACTGACATGATAAAACATTCATCATGCTGGATGGAATTTTAAATAGTGTCTTTCTATTCATTTCCTTTATGCAATCAATTTAACAATAGGTATTATGTGAAATATAACAAACTTTTTGACGTAAAATTGTAATAAATACGAAATTAAATAACTTATAAATACATAATTAATTTAAATTGAATTGAATTGTCAGAACATGGAATTGCCAGGTTGGGTAAGATAGCATGATAATAAATGAACGCTAAGTTTTTCATTCTAAACTAGCTTTTACCCGCAGTTTCGCCCACGTGGATGTGTAGTTTTGACTTCGTTACTATTTTATTATGTATGTAGGAATATGTATAGATAAAGAAAACGAGAAGACATTTCAATTCAAAGGAAGAAGCCTCTCAATAGCCGATGGCCTTCCTACTCAATACTCTCTATAAAGCACATAACATGTAAAGAAACACTATAACCACATTGAAGGCAACATTCATTTCGTCAAGAAAGCCTTATTCAACGTAGCCGCTGCAGGAACGGAGGGGGGTGTAAACTAGGCCAGGCCCACTATATACGCCTATCTCGGCCTTATCTCGCGGTTCCGTGGCGATTATGACGTTAACAATACACTTTTGTTCTCTATCTCACTCTTGTTACTGTCCTACAGAATGCTGGAAGTACAAAGTTCATAGATACCATGTTAAGGGTGATGCTTCATCTTTTTTAATAAGTATTCCGCATTTTGGATTTTAAGAATCAATGCTGCTGCTTCAGGGCGGAAACCACAATTATGAGAAATAAAATATATAAAATATACAAATAAATATTTGTGAGGAAACAACACGAAATTCATAAACGAAATAATAATTATTGTAGTGTGAAAAGACTTCTGTTTAACATTACGTCTTTCGCTTTTCCAAATAAGATACTAATATGTCAACGAAAATAAAAGAAAAACAGAATAACGTAATCCCGAGAAAGTAATACGTCAAGTGAAGAACCCGTATTGTGGAGGTGATGACTCACCCATCCATCTCTATTTGCGGACAATCGCGAAGGACGCTTTGTTACGAATGTGGCCTCAGATGGCGGACATACCTTATGTTGACGACACCTGGAATTGTAAGCGCGAGAGAAAATCACGTACACATACATCAAATATGAATGTATTTTTTTGACGCTCCTGAAAGTAAAATGTCATAATGGTGGTATAAACGCGTTATTATTATGGTTGGTAGATCACACTTCACCAGTCTTCATATAATTTAGAATAATTATGTCATTTTGCATAGGTTAGAAGTTTTTTCTTCATGGTGTCAACATTCTCTTAAAACCATTTTAGCTGTAGGTACCTACATAATATATTATATATTTCAATCAAACCTTATTTTAGATGCCCACAAAATACACAGAACTGAACAAATTCGTTATAAAATGCTCAAATATCAAATAAAAGAGTAAAGAATTCGATCAAAAAACGTACAAACTTTGCTGGCGCAAACGCCATGCTGGCTCTGATATTTTGTTTTATTTATTGATATTTTGCTTTTCGCTGTTTCAGGTTATAATTGCGAAACTATACCGGAGGTAGATACGCCGAAATTATTTAAAAAAACGTCCCATGACCTCTGCCATGTGAGGAATATACCTAGAAACACGAAGTATGTAAAATATTTTGTATGTGTGAGTGTTCACTGACTAATGGTAATGAATAATAGATTGGACGACGCAGATGTAGGTATGTTCAATCCGGCCTATTTCCTTTAGTGAATTATTTCTTAGAACATAATAATATGATCCCATTAGGTAGCATCGTAGAAAATGGCGGTGAATCACTTTTCAACTTTAGTACTAAGGGGTGAAAAGTAGTTTCCCGCAAATGTCCGCGGTTGTACATTGAAATTTCTATTAGGTACATACATATTTCATCAAAGAAAAAGCTGCACTATTACTGGAGCAATAGAGTCACTACACACTTCCTACCTACTTCGTAATCGACCGTAGTGGTCCGATTGGTAGATAGATGATGGTTTTGCTCGTATGCAAAAATACAGTAACTATACCATCGTGGATGATGCATTTTAGACCACATACGTCAAATGTATCTTGGAACAAGTGCTTGCGGTTAAGTTGACCATACCCCATTAGCTCAAACAGCTAGTTCTCAAACTGAAGCCAGTGCATAATGAAGTGTAAACCGCTGTAGTGTAAACGAGGCACTCGCCTAAACGCGCGGTCGTTTGTCGCCGCCCGGGCCGAGTGAGACGACCGCACTCGCTCTTAATTATCATTTAACAAGAAACCATGCGTTTGCATAGTCAATCAGCTGCGAAACACGTGTCACGAGATAAACGGTGTAGGACATGACAGATGGAATATCTATGAAACAATACTCCAACAAACAAATGTAATAAATTAACAATACTCATCAAAAATCTCCAATTACTCACCTTTTAACGTCCGAACTGAACAGCTGTAGAATTTAATCAAACTTCTTATCCAAACACAATGAACCCGATCCAAGAAACTTTTAATTTAGTTAGCTGCTATCACGAAAAGACAGGTATCTGAAACAAGTAGAGAATCTTTTGTCTATTATAAAATACAGAAATAAAGCTTAGAATTTCCCAACTCAATTTTTAAATACAAATTAAGGCGAAGTTTTGTAATTGAATTTTAGAAGTACGAGGGATTTTAATTAAGCCTATTGTCTAGATATTATGGGTCGATAGTGAGGCGCTGATACTTAATAGGGGTGTCAGTCAGCGTGAATATTCAATGTATCCGCACGGTACGTCCCTATTTGTGGCGTGTATTGAATATGACAGGTAGTTTGTTGGCTTGTTCGTTCTTGAAACATGATAAAGTCTCTATGTCATTGTTAGCATTAGTTGGCTAGCGAGAAAAATGGAAAACTTATACAATCACGATTGGATGCAGATAGTTTGAGACATTGTTTATAAGTTTATTTTAAACTATTTATTCAGGTTGTTATTTCAATTTCAAGAACATGAGGTATGCATATGGTACCATCTGAAAAATGAAACGTCACGCTTTAAAAACGTATAACTTTTTCATAAATGGGATAAGTAGGTACTTTTGAAAAAAACTACTTTGTATGCACGGTGAGGGCTGGAGTCGATTTTTTTGCTCGCTAGTGTAGAACATATTCGGTTGGTGAATACTAAAAAGATTTTGGAAAACAACATTTTTAGGTTTCATAATTAGGTTTCATAATAGGTAGGTATAGAAAAATATTTGTTTAGAACGTAACGAAGCAGTGAAGACCATTAGTAAAGACAATCTCCACACAATTTATCAAGCTTCCAAGTATTTAAGTATTTAGTGCTATAATTTGTTAGTTTTAACTTATCACTCTGCGCAGTTCATATGTATTACAACGAAACTTTTTATGTAGAGTTTCATTTTGTTAAACGTTATTTAGTAGAAGCATTTGTTACTTTTGTATTTCATTTGCTGTTAGTTTATTTCAGTATTCAATTGTTGCTTATTTTTATCGGGTAGTATGTTATTGTAATAATACGGTGCCTGCACTCGGCGTGCTGCAAATAAGTGTAAAGCGTTGTACAACGCCAATCACTGCACACGTCACATTTTCTTTAGGGTTCCGTACGTCCGAATGAAAAACTTAACCCTTATTGATCCTTGAGTGATCCTCACTCAAGTATCTGTCTGTGTGTCCGTCTGTCACAGCCAATTTCCTCCGAATTGAATGGACTGATTAAGTTGGGCGCTTTTAACGTGCACGTCTTTCTACATTGTTCTCACTCTTATCATTTCAACATGAATGATGTAACCGATATTTTGTAACAATATTCTGATTTGAGCATAAGCCAATTCGGGGGTTTTCAGTTCGTAGAAGTTACTAGTAAACTAATCCAACGGTTAGTACTTCAATATACTTTACGTCAATAACTGGTGATGCTACCGGTAACGTCAGATTACGTTTCGACTATAATATTAGCACCTAAAGGAGCACATTCAAACATGTTTTATTCGTAGATCCATTATAATAAGTCATTGCAATGTAATTCTTATGCCATTGTTATAAAGTGTAAAGTAGTTTATTTGCCGAGAATTCTTTAAAACGCACGGCAGTATTCTAATTTATAAAAATATTGTGAATGCGTCCTATTTTTAGTTTATATCGATGTTGTTTTGTTGTGAATGCTGTGTATCATACTAGTTTTATTTTGTTATTGTTCGATTTTCCTTTTTTATTTGTACTGCTGTTGGTGTACCAAATAAATAAATAAAACATAAATAAAAATATATTTTAAAACGATACCACGTACCTTTCTAGGTAGTAAATACTTATAGCAAATTATACTTTTGCAGTTTGGAATTAAGACACGCACTAGACGATAATTAACGACTCTTTTTAGTACCAATTGCCGATGTGTTACCCTACTTGATATTTTCAACAGTTTATAATGGTATTTACTTAGTTATTTACCCGTCATTTTAATTTCAAACTGCATTAAGGTGTTATATCCTGTTCATGTCTTCAACATTTGTGAATAAATATTAAAGTATAGTTAAATGTTTACTGTAAGTAAATCATAGCACTATAATCATGGTCAAAGTTTGAGTACTTTATGCGGCTTACCCAAATGTCCATTCTTTGGTATTGTTCGTCGAATCATTGAGCTCCTTGCGTTGTGAGTTGACCCTGCACGATTACTGACAAATGCGTGCACTGACTGGACAGGTCCACTCAATCTGTATGGTTCTTTCCTCAAAAGACGATTTCAGATACGAATCTACATGGTCTTCACATGATCTGACCAAGATTATACCTGGACTTTAAAAGAGACTGCGAAATTTGAGTTTGTTTCGGTCTTTATTCTCAGAGTAGTCAGATAGAAACGCCAACCTCATCTAGTTAAAAAAAAATGATTGACGTGTAAAAGTGTTTGTACAAACCTACTTCCAAAAAATAAATTATTTATCATTAATGAAGTACAGCTATTAGAAGACGCCTCAAAAACATAACAAATAAGCAGGTACTTCTAAATGTCAGAGTAGTGTAGCAACTTCATTGGAGCTAATTATATGAGTCTAGAGCAAATAGAATGAGTCAGTGTGTTGACATAAATATTTCATCAAAGCTCTTTCCTTTGTGAGCTGGCGTCTGAGCGATTTCAAATGATTTATAGCTTTTGTTGAACTGAACAGCTAGACGTAGATTGGTTAAAGTTAAGAACGGCAATAACAGTTTAAGAAGAATAAGTGCCTACACTACCTACCTATTATTTCATTACTAGCTGCGCTCACGCGGTTTCACCCGCATAACATTGTTCTCACATGTATAATTTCAACATGAATGATGTAGCCAATTTTTTGAAACATTTTTTTTATTTAAAAGAAAGAAAGAACGGGTAAGAAACTCCACGGACACTCCTGGAGTTTCTTGCCCGTTCTTAAGGCTCGTTCACACCGGCGCGACTTGTCGCGCGACGCGACACCGGCAATTGTTCAATCGTGAAGTTTTATTAGAAATTGTATTGTTAAAGTCGCGTCGCGCGACAAGTCGCGCCGGTGTGAACGAGCCTTTACCCATAGGTACCTACTACGCTTTGGAATAGGCAACTAGCTTCATATTTTCTGAATGACCGACTCCTTGACAATTCAAAAGTGCCTGTAAATGGTTTAATTGAAATAAATGCTTTGAGTTTGAGTTTGACAAGTCTCGATTCCGTGGGAATATCGGGATAAAAAGTATCCTATCCTTATTTAGGTCTTGGTCTACACATATGCCAAATTTAATCCAAATACGTTCAGCCGTTTTAGCGTGAAAGAGTAACAACCAAACTCGTTTTCGCATTTATAATATTAGTTAGGATTGTACCTATTTCTCTATTGTTATAAGTAGTAGGTTGTTTTTGGTTAAATCTGTAACTGTTACTATTAACGATCCACACACTGACATCGTATGTTTTTCATCGATTTCCTTTCAATTTTCCTCAACAAAATAAAATAACATAACTAACAAAGCTCGTTAACTCATTCTCACCTTCACACCTTCACAAATATTTGAACACAATATCAATAATTATGAACCGTACGACTTTAAACAAAGCGAACAACTGATTTACAAGAACTATGCATTTCTCACTGAAATTACACATGCCCGTTCTATTTCCACTCGGAACCCATAGACATTCCTGTCTAATATATTAAAATAGACGTATTACAAATACACACTGGAGCATAAATCAATTTATTGTTGAAACAGAACGCTGCGCGAGAGTATTGCGAAAACGCAGAATTGAGACACGGCGCCGATAATTAGGATTTAGTTAAATGTTGTTTTTAACACCTAACTGAATACAGATACAAGTCTCTATATAAATTTGTTGTTTGTAAAATAAACCGTTTATATCACGTTGACTAGAAATATGCTTTGCAGTGAGATTACTAAAAAGACTTCTTGGTAAATACTGGCCAAAATACCTCGTCTTCGTTACCCGAAAAAACTATAAAAACTTTTCGCCACAAACAAAAAAAAAAACCTTCATGTCACATCACTAGCCCTTTCTTTCATAAAGTGCAACTTTAATGCAACTGGCTCGATATCGCTGCAAGTCACGCAATAGCGTGTGAGGTTGGAAGATCACGATACAGTAATTAATGATGAGTTACTAGACTAGTCAGCTGAGATGGCTGGGACGATTACTGTATCTGGTTTTTTAAAGGGACGAGCTTTCTTGTAAACAGATACTATCCATACTAATATCATAAATGCGAAGCTGTCTGCATGTCTGTCCTTTATCTTTCACGTCTTAATGGCAGAACGGACGTGGATACAATTTGGCACACACGATTTTGAAATTTTGTGTTTTCCCCATACTCATATTATTAATAAACAATCAGGGGGTTTAGTCTACTAATTTATAAACGTTACAATGGTCTCTCAATGGTGAGTTTTTGAAAGATTTGCCATACAAAACTGTCAAAAACTCACCATTGAGAGACTATTGTAACGTTTATAAATTAATAGACTTTAGGCCCCTGATCTAAAGCGAGAAAAAATATTTTTTCGAAATTTTCTCAGTTATTACGCTTTGATGGCTGTAACTATGGATATTCTCTGAATAAATGAATTGAAAGCGTTGATTTGCCAGCACTTTTCGAAAATAGCAGACTACTGCCGAAACCCGAAAACGGTCGGATTCTAATAAGAAGCAAAAGTACCTACATTACGAAATTAAGGATAACAAAATATAGGTACGCCATACTATGTCACGGTCGTCACACACTATACCACGTCATCCAGCACTATTGTCGCACACAGGTAGCATTATTAGGTCCCCACGGAGAAGAGCCTATTGCCTTTTATCAGGCACAATGCTTTCCAATCCTGGGCTTTCAACGATATTATTTTCTTTAAAGATTCTAACCATGTTTTAGAAAATTTTGCCAATTTTAAGGTTTCTTATATGATTTATGTTATCTTACTTAACGGATTAGCCTTCGCAAAACTCGATACATCATGATATAAATAATATGGGTCATGCCACCAATTCCCAAACGTCCAATGCGAAGTAGCACTATTAGCATTGATGACGAAATAATTGTTGATGTAATAATTTCTGTAAATTCAGGGAAATTATTTATTGACTACCAACTTTAATTGTCCGTATATTCAAATCAAAACTGGCATTCTTTGACAGTTGTATGCAATGGATATAACACGGCAAATTGATGTAGGGTGTCAATTTGCTTACCTTATTCTATTCTGCTAGATATTACTTCTAGAAGTCTGAACTAATATCCACCACCTTTCCCTACAACCCTGTTAGTCTCACTGTCAGTACTAAGACTTTAACGAAAGAAACTATAAATTACTCGCTACAGAATTTATGTCACTTTCATTTGCAGCTCAACTGTGACATAGAATAAACTGGACAAAGTAAATAAAGAGCTCAAAGGCTTTACTTTGGAGGTAAACATTTATTTATTTATACGTTCAGACGGAGCTGGAATACTAATTCAGTTTGGAAACAGATCTAAGGAACTCGGACTTCGCACGAGCTTGATTGAAACCTACATTTTATATTTTTATCTTGGATCTAGGAGATTCAATTCAGTCTGCCAGTGTATTTGCTGCTTTATTTTCACTGTTTGATTTTAACAATGGAGCTGCAATTTGTTCTCCTTATGTAATAGCTGTTTGTGTGTGTTTATTGTATTAGCAATTTAGTACAAACGAAGCGCTGTCATCCATTACCTTCCATATTAAAAACACGGTAATTTTCTCTTTTTCGGTGGAATAGGTCCTATTCAGCACATGAGAAACCCAGTAGGAGACTGAGAAGCTGGAGTACCCTTCCTTAGAACACCTTCACATCACCTACCCAACTTACACCTTGATCGAGGTTAACTTAGGATAGGTAAAAAAAATGTAATCAACTTGTCTTTTGTTAAAAAGTTTGAGCTTACTTTTTTCTTCACTAATACTCGAACACAATTTAAAAAAGTCTCGTTACAAATTGAAACGTCTACCAAAAAGAAAAACTGATCGAAGAAAGCCTCACAATACAGAACGCCATTCAAGAGAACAGTTTCCACGGAATGAACGACTATTTGTGTAAATGCAACATTGTTTGTCCTCACCCGAGCCCAATACAATGGTGGCCGTGGACTATTTATTGTGGCTTTACAATGACGTACATAAGCTTTTAGTTATCAAGTTATGCATTAGCTAGACCTGCTTTTAGTTATCAAATACGCGTATTTGCTGAGATTTATCATTGCATTCCCGTATCTCGGTGCGAGTAGGTAATGAATTTTCGAGCAAATCTAGAAACGTGTAATGCAGGGTTTGGATCGTAAAATAGGTGTAAAGTGAGCAAAACAGATGTTTACAGACAAGACACTGCTTTCGCAGTTTAACAAAGTACGCAGGATGCCATATTTTGGATCAGAATAATGATAAAACCATCGTGTTTGCTCGTTGTTTAGCATTGCCATTTATTTATTTAAACGTTTTGCACTCAAAAAAGGTACAAATAGGCATTCTTTACCAGTCAACCAAGGGTGGTGAAGAGATTGCCATTATATCTACTCATAACTCTTTTGCTGCGTGTACTGTGGGTAGAGTACACGAATTGGCTGTATGATAAAACGAATGTTACCGATACACAAATGTGTTTGGTTTAGATACGAAACAGGTGTTTTTAGTTTTACACTTCGAGAATAGGAACGTAATAGAGTAGTTATTTTATGTGTTCAAAGCAGTTCTCACTGGGTTACCAGGTGTAAAATATTTTCGTCACGTGGGTATATTCTTAGTTTGTTGTTTTATATAACTATTCTTTTCCTCAATTAAATGTCTGTCTACTCTAAATGTAGAAGGAGAAACAAAGTAAATCAGTATATTTTATGATCTTCTAATATTGCTTTAGATTGAAATCAGTTGAAACTGGAATCTTCATTCAATGCCTGTCTAGACATTGAATGCAGATTCTTGATTCCAGTTTCACTGAGTTAAGAGGGTTTACGCCGAACGGCATTTCATACAAACTTTCAAGCCCTTATTTTTCGAAATGACTGAACCGATTTTAATGAAACTACATATGCATATGCAGGATACAAAGGTCTAAAAACTTAGTTAAGAACATTTTCGAAATGTCTTATTTAAAAACAGATAACTGAAAATCTCTGTTTCTATGGAAAAATTTAAATTGGTCTAATTTGTCTGGAACACTATTTTTCGAAAATGTTCTTAACTAAGTTTTTAGACCTTTGTATCCTGCATATGCGTATGTAGTTTCATTAAAATCGGTTCAGTCATTTCGAAAAATAAGGGCTTGAAAGTTTGTATGAAATGCCGTACGACGTAAACCCTCTTAACAAATTGGTAATTCAGTGTATAACAAACGGAATGTCCAAGTTTCACGTGAAATAACCGTCTTGTGAATACAAAATCACTGATTTACTTCCCAACTCGGTAACGTGGGACAATAGTTTGGACCAATCGTGTAGCACTACCGTAATCAACTGTGATTACTAAGCTGACAATTGTTACCATACATTCCTAGTGTCATATGAGGAGTACAATTTGCCTGAACACAGCTATTTAGACTTCCGACCGTAGACGGTTCATGTGTTTGACCTTATATTTTGTCTGTAAAGGATCGGGTACAGGAAGCCTTTAGTGCTGTGGTTTCGAGTCCGGATTAAAAGGTTATAGGTACATAGGTACATTAGATAAAGTGGCAGATACACTGTGGTAAGCTTTGGCTTAGGGCTTTTAGGGTTATTGACAACGTAGGGGTTGTTCGTTAACGTTGGGTGGGCCATTCGTGACGAAGTTACATGGTCGTAAGAGATTCAATCTGCCTAGCCTTTACCCAACTATGTTGGGGTCGGCTTCCAGCCTAAGCAGATGCAGCTGAATACCAGTATTTTACATGAAGCGACTGCCTATCTGA
The DNA here is from genome assembly GCA_914767815.1 of Eupsilia transversa. Classification (NCBI taxonomy): domain Eukaryota; kingdom Metazoa; phylum Arthropoda; class Insecta; order Lepidoptera; family Noctuidae; genus Eupsilia; species Eupsilia transversa. Next base: position 11,412,109 of record OU611880.1, read on the forward strand.
CCTCCACAAACCGGTAACTGGGTAATACGATACCCCTTGGTAAGACTGGTTGTTAGACTTTCGGGCTTCTGACGACCCGTAACGATATTTTTCGATAATGACAGCCGTGGCCAACGGCTTTCCGAGGCACGGTATGTCAATAGCTATAAACTGAGAGCATTTATTGTTCAGCACTTGACATTGTGCCCGGGTGATGGCAATAGGCTCGGCCCCTATTACATGGGACTTAAATATAACTGGCGAAAGGTGGGTGTACTATATGTTTACCTCTGCCTAACCCTTCGGGGAATATAGGCGTGAAGTTTATGTTAATTTATTAATTTTAAAATTCAAGTCTTATTTTAGTTTGTTTGCAAGTAATATTAATATTTTCAATTTGATATTTCGCAGTAAGTTGGCAAGGTTGTCTCGTTCATATGAGCTTTGTATGAAATTCAAGCGAACTGACTAAACGATGTCAACTTAAACGTTTAAATGAAAATACTTTTTCGGATTATTTAACTTTTGATATTTGCTGACTTTCTGAGAGCTTTTTGGGTTGATTGCGTATTCGTAAATAACATTTTAATGGGAAATAGTTTAACCGAAACAAACACACATTTAACTGAAGGATTGGTTTCTGACTGTTTAATATCGGAAACCAGACCGATAGAAAAACTCCTAAATACTCATTCCTGTAGATATTATGTGCCCCGAAGGTATTGTTAGCAGCATGTATTAAAAACACTCACATATAACGTTACATTATTCTAGAAGTTTCAATATAAGTCGTATGACGTTGTCAGCCTTGTTTATCTTGTTCTAGAATTATCGCTGTGTGCATTCTTTTGGTCATAGGGTGTTTATTTTAGTTTAGGGACAACAATTATACTTTGTTTTGTTAAAACACTTGGACGGTGGATACATCATTGTGGAACAATGGTTTTAGACAATAAAATGTTTCCTTGTTCGTGTATAAATCTTTTTGGGGCTGACTACATAGACTCACGTATCATTGTTATGTTAAAGTTCCATGTTATTTTAATTGAAGTTAACATATTTTCTACTTCGGGATATAAGCTACGTCTTCTAACTTTAAAGAGCTTTCGAACACTTAATTGTCATCTCAATCATCGGTCCACGTGTGAGTTGTTTGATCTCAGCATCCACTGTTGAAGTCTAAACAAAATGCCTAAACATCCGCCATCCAGCACATAGTGACTAAATTGGTTAATTTGATACTTTGAGCGTTTGATACCTTTTGCTTGAAATGTTGATTATTGATTCATTAATTTGGCAGGAAACTGCCTCGTTGATCTAGTGGTCGCAAGCGCTACTGCTGAGCATGAGGTCCCGGGTTCGATTCCCTGGTCTGACATTAGGTTGGGTGTTATTAGGTTTTTCTATCTGGAATTCCGCAGTAGTAGCCCGAAGTCTGGATTTGTGTCCGTTTGATGGCAATAGACTTGCCCCCTAATTCATGGGACTTAAATGTAACTGGCGAAATGTGGGTGTAGGTAGGTAGGTACTATAGGTACACCTCTGCCCAACCCTTCGGGGAAACAAGGAGTGATGCTATGTTACGTTGTCAGGAAACAGAAAAAGCACATAATTAAGCTCGAAAGTCTCTGTGTTCTAAAAATACGTAGAAGCACATAGGTACGAGTATACATTGCCACGTCAATTAGCAATGCCGCTTTTCACTGAAAATCAATCGTCTAATTACGTAAACTAACGAACCGAGCATAAACAGCGCGCTTTCCCAAACCCGCAATTATTCTGCACCGAAAATATTTCAAATTAAATTATAAACGTACGTATTTACCTACAAATACTTTACGCAAAACTCAAAAGAGATTATTTCAATATCGGATATTTATGTTTTTTATTACCTAATGTCTGAAAATGACAGCACAATATTGGAGCCGGATTGCCGCTCCAGGCATTCCGATAGCTTTGTATACATGTAGCATTTGTATTGATAATTGTTTCACGATGTAAAGCTTGTATATATATCGTACGCAATTACATAACCTACAATATGTACGTTACAGAACCAGTACAATAAGTATCGTCTATATAATATAAAAATGTATAGGTAAGCAGTGATTTGTTCTTCTCAATCATTCATACATAAGCCCCGCACTAATGGTAAACAATAGTTGTAGAACACTGTTTTTATTTTACCCTTAAAATGCCACTCTATGAAATGTTTCCCGCAATACAAAAACATGCGGTTGAAACACCGTTTTTTAATTTTTGTTATCCGTGACCGTGATTTTCGAAAAACTTAGCTAGCCTGCGTATTCAATACATTTTCATTCACATCCAACTGTTTGCGGTGACTGTAGATAAAAACAAAAAGCCGCATAATGTTAAAGCATACATTTATTTATATTATAAAATCATCGAACGCAGCCAATAAACGCCAAATTCTCGTTTATTTATTCTGAACGCGAATTCAAAAATTTGCAACAAATGGTACAATGGATCGTATCACTCTCACTCCTACGCATAAAACATGAACTTGCTATATACCAGAGAATTCATCTGTCTTGGTTTTTGCTTCATTGGATTTTCAACTGGATTTAATTAAAACTCGGGTCTTTTGATACAGTCAAGGCGTCGCATCAACAAAAGTGTAAAATCACTTTATATCGATAAAGATACACGATAAAAACTCACTAAAATTGAGTATTTTTTTGGAAATGGGAATCTAATTAATCCTAATAGTAATTATCTGAGATTATAATACCAACTTTATACGACGAGCCGCTACAATGGCGAAATTAATTTAACACACGGGTAGGGCCAATGGCCAGGCATCATAAAAATTATACTAAGATAAAATAATTCGTAAATTGAAAATTTAAAAGTCTCAGATGCTCGCCGCCGCCAGCTAGGGCTTTCTCTTTCCTTCAATCCGCCTACTCTTTGCACTTTATCCATTTTAATTTCATTGATGCGATGTTATGATCCGTGGGCATCCGTGGCCCCGGCAAATGACCTTTTCGCTTCAGTTCTTGAAATACAGGTTGCTCCAAGATGCTATTTTAGAAAATTGTAAATCAATAAATCAATAAATAATAACGTTTAATAAAACTAAAACATCTTCATAAAACGAAACCGCGAAAACGTATCATGTGTTAAATTAACGTCTCAATTAAAGAGACACGTTGTCTCTCATCTAAGATTCATTTTCTCATTTTGATTCTGAATAATTACTGATTTATTACTATTTTATTATAGTTACAGAACCAGATGATTTTTTATAATTCTCCCTCATGTGTGTTTAATGTGTATGTAAAATTATCCACGGGACCACTACGGTAACACAAGTAGGTATGTACATCTATTGTTTTGTTGAACAAATAATGTCTCATACATTTCAAGACCTTTGAATTGACCTCGCAATAAAGTTTAGTATGAAAACGATACATTGGCTGCTTATAGTTAACTTTTGCCACTGAAAGCTAAGCTACCAGAGGTGATGATTGAGGTGAAGATTGTGTGAAATAATATTTATTCTGTACCAGCTTTTGCTCGTGCTTTCAGTCTCGTGGCTAGGATTAAAAGTAGCTTACGGCCACCATGGTTTCACAAACTTTCCGTTTACGAAATTCTTAGGCACTCGGTTGGTGATGGATAAAAGTCTACCTAATTTATATCACTCTCTGTGAGTGATTTTAAGGCAGCTTTTTGCCTATCTAGAGGGCGTCATATAATACAGTTTCCAACGGAAGCCTATATTGTTAAGCATTGAGTAAAATAATTTCGTTCGATTTATCGATAAATCGTGACGCTAAGCATACTTACCAGCTCTAGTACACCTCTAATCCTCGTATGACGAATGAACGATGAATAGTACCCGTGACAAATAGAGCGAAAGTAATCTGTTGATAAAGTTGTTCATACATTTACACTCAGCTTAACGGTATCAGCTTTTTGATGTTATCTACTTATCGTTCCGCTCCTTTTCCCTTCCAGGTTGAGTAGAATTTCAAGTGGTATTCACATCAAGTACCTACCTACTGTGTTAAGGCTCGTTCACACCGGCGCGACTTGTCGCGCGACGCGACTTTAACAATACAATTTCTAATAAAACTTCACGATTGAACAATTGCCGGTGTCGCGTCGCGCGACAAGTCGCGCCGGTGTGAACGAGCCTTTACATGGGTAGGTCGTTACATTATAGCTTTCGAAAAGTGTGGTTCAACAAAACTACAGATTAATGTTACGGTTTTTTTGCTTTTGGCAACAAATTATTTCTTATGGAAGAACCTTTTTTGTATTAATGGGCAAGCGAAGGACCTTGGTGGACCACCTGGTACATTATGGGGACCTGTGTTCTTTTGTCATTGCCTCGTAAGGCTCGACCATCTCTGCATCATGGTTTTGTGGTCATCATCCTTGGTTCTTTAAACTGGAATACAACAAAATCAATTATCCCCATATTAATAAAAGCGGAGTAAACTTATGCCAAACTTAAACCAAAAAACGTTTATTAAATAAGGAGATAAATGTTTAACGCAGCTAGTCTGTTCTGTTAGTACGTCATTTTGAAAAATTTGTTGAAGTGAGTTTGAAGGGTAGCTGTCATTCCACCTGATGCTAGGGATTGACACTATTGACAGCTCACTTCATCAAAGTTTTCACGGTGAGATGTAGAATTTATCGACATTAGTCCAGCAAACCTCGTCTATAAGACCTTTCAGTGTTGAAAACGCAATGTTTTCTTTTCACTTTTCGTTCTTCACCTACATTAGTAACATATTTACGAGGCAAAGTGTGAAGTTCACAACTGTTACGAGTAGTTCTCAGTTTTTCCATCCATTAATTTAAGTTACGACAAACGCGACGTTGAGTGGAGAGCGGTCACGCAAAAAATAGACCACGCTTCGACACAGAACTCACCGTGTTTTTGTGATTGTGTGTACTTACATCTGAGGTGTTTGGTGAGGACTTTTGTATTCGGTAAGTATTAAAGGTTTGTCAGACGCAACTTATGTGAAGTGTACAGACAGTAAATATGTATACCTACCTAGATTTTAGAGCTTGAGCCATACCGTAGTAATTTTTTATGTAGATTAGACCCTGAAAATTATCCGATAATAAATATTAAGCTCCAAAATTGTAAAGCAGATTAACAACAAACACAGACACACATCACGTTAAATTTACAACCTTCATAAAACCGAAACAAACAGCACAACAACACAAAATGCGAATACAACGCAATCAAAACTCAATTCTGTTGACATGACATCCTTCCGCTCTAGTATCATTTCTGTTAATCTCATAATGGAGTGAGAGGATCACATCAAACGGGCCCTCAGAGGAAACAATGTTGCTGTCATTGCTCACTCGCTCCACTGAGTCACGGCGACGTCACGCAACAGAGTCGTCATGCTAACGTCACGTCACGTCACGGTATCGCTGCGTAATGACTAATGATTCGGAAAACCGTATTGTGTTGTTATGACAATTTCATGTTGTATTCAAATTGTTTGACATGCGATCAGTTTTCCTTGTGTATTCGTTTTGGGCAGGTATTTTAGTTGAGTTTGCTCATGTATTGATGAACATCAGCTTCCGTTCTTGGGCAAGTTTTATAAGAGAGCTTGCTGACTTAAAAAACTTCTTTTTTTTTTGGATTTGTAGTTTAACTTAAGCGACGTTCCGCATGTCAAAGAAGATTTAATGCCTTTATTTTTAAACACGAATGGATTTGTTAAATGTAAGTTACCAACTTATAGAAATGACAAAAAGATTATACATTTACCGATAGTTATTCAGTAATGGAACCGACAAATTTACCATAATTTGACTTAATTACTTAAAATAGCACCCGCTCATTGAACTACTCAATTAGTTGGTCATTACCTGAATTACACATTATTTTCATTTTAGTATTTGGTAACATCAAAACTAAATAAAATGGAGTAGGATTTGATTTTATGCGAGGAAAACTCACTAGCCTGTAATATTATTTGTAGAGCTAGGATGAGCTACAAAACCAATCCATTTGCTAAGTGTTGCATTAATTGTGGTATCTATTGTTCCTACTGCTAGAGTGTCCCAAAGGTCCGTTCATCCTTGACGATCTCGACAACGCCTTGGACGCCGCAATAAACGTGGCAACCTACTGAACCCAAGCAGTGTAAGCAACATACATAGATGTTGCGTGGAATGAAAAGAAGAAGACCTATTATTCACTCAAGATCATAATATACATTTCTAATAACATATACTTTTCAAACATTTCAAACCTACATAATGACAATTATGTAGGGTTGAAATTCGCAGAATGTGGAATTGCCCATTATATGCCATAAACATTCTTACACGACCGAGGGTAGGGTGATTTAAGATTGCGCAGTTTTGAATCAATCGCTGATAAAAATAAAACATAGGGATAAATCACAGGTTTTTTTTATTATTATTAATTCTAAACTTATCTGCGTATTAATTCTTGAGCACTCTACCCTACTACCTTATTTTTAAAAGACTTCAAAAACGAGGAGGTTCTCAATTCGACAGTGTTTTTTTAATTTTTTATAATGCTGTACCATAAACAGAGTTTTCATAGAATTATTATTTATGTACAATGTTTTTAAAAGCTTTTATTTAACTTCACTTGTTAATTATTAAAAGCTTTTATTTTTATTTATTATTTAACTTCACTTGTATGTATGTCCTGGAAGTATGTCCTGGAATATTGCAATCAATATTTCACCCACTTCCACTGAAGCTATCGTGCTGAAATTTAAAAAAAGCTTTAAAAAAAAAAAAAATTAAAAGCTTTTATTTAGTTTGATGTTAACAATTACATGGAATGCGTAGATGACGACTTTTTAATGGTGCTTTATATTTCACCATTTATTTAATGTGGCAAGCAGGGAAATATGCTACAATTGATTTCAATTGAATTGGATTCCAATACGCAGCACAAGTCTTTATTAACTAGGTACTCTATATGTAGCATTTTATATTCATATAAATTTTTGTAAAGGCTAGCGAGATAGTTAACTGTTAAAAAATCCAATTATGCTGACGTCAAACCTGAAACTATCGTTTGATTTTGCAAACTTTGTTGCCAATATGCCTGTATCAACTTTACTATAGAGCTTTTATGAGACTCGCCCTCATAGGTATGAGAACGCTCAGTAGTTTGGTCACACATACTTTTTAAATAACATTGAAAAAACAATGAAAATCTGTTTTTCCTTATCAAAACTACCCTAAAAAATGTTTTTCCCAATAAAACCTCAAAAATACCACAGTATAGCGACAATCAGTGCCACATCCTTGCAAACGGGATTGCAAGACGACACCACTTCTTCACGCCTCGTTGATTTCAGTATAACTTCCTTTTGCCCCCACTTACTTTATCTTCTCTCAAACATTTATTCTGCTCTGTGACACTGTTTGACTTTTCCGTCCTCGAATAGAAGAAAAAAAGTCTCTGTGATAGTCATTCTGTGGTTCTATTAAAATACAAGAGTTGATAATAATTTAACGAATAGGTGTTTATTTGGTCAGCAAGTAAATAGAACGTGAAATAGTTATTAATAAAATAGCATTCCCAAAGGACCTCAGCTTATGTTGTTGAAATAATTACCACAAAAATACGTTCTAAACTGGCATCATTAAAATGAAAATTATTAGGGTGATTCTCACAAAAAAAAACAATTTACTTTTCATTATTTTGTCATTAAAGTATCATTATTCCTTACTACTACAGAACCGTAAAAATAGCCAACAATCACCCAAAGAGGTTATTTATTCCAATAATCGAAAATAAACGTAATTACTAAGTCGAAGTTTAATAGCTAGTCTCGTAAAGCTTGCTTTTAGTCTTTAAGATAAAAGTCACGTACTTGATACGGAGAAGAAAGGCTTTATTAGGAATTAGATGCTTACCGATAGTAACAGGCAACTGAATATAGATGGAGTAATTTATATCAATTCCACTTTTCCCTAAAACGTGTAGCTTTTATTTTCTTTCTCGGTCACCTTACACGTATTAAGTGTTCTTATTTAGCTTTTGTACCTTTAATTCTAAATAGCTTTTTATGAGTGTACCTTATTTTGGAGACAACACAAACTCACACATACTCCTACCTTTTTTTATTAAGTACCTAAGTTGTTATTTTAAACTATGTGGCACGGAGGAAGGTGATGGTATTCGTGATGCAGGGTCAATCATAGTACCTAATAGTGCCAAAGCACACCTTAAATGCATGTTTACCAATGGCAAAATTTGTAAGGAGATTTACTGTACCAATAATTTTCCCTGAAAAATATTATTTATTTTATTTATGAAAATAAATATAAATGAGGTCTATATTAGACTAAATTCGTGTCTACCATTTACATAAGTAACATTAAGGAAGTAAAAATAAATCTATTACAGTAAAGAAATGCAACATAAGCCATATCAATTCACATAATGTGTTTCCATAATGGCCGGTCGAGGACCGTGGACGTTCGGACGGACAGACGGAAACTACGCCATTACCCGTACCGCGGCGACGAAATGTGAAACGGACCTCAAGAGGAAAAATATTAATACACAATTGTGTGCAGAATAAATCTATCAAATGTCTCTTTAACATTTTTGCTAATGGATTTGATGAGCATTATTTTTAATAATGTTGTATGTTGATCCTGCACCGAAACCGGATTATATACGAACTCAATTTTATAAATATTGCATTTTTGTGCTACAGGTGGAACTCGTAGCTTTGAATTCTGAACTTGTATTCATGAACGTGGAATGGAAACTTATTTATTGAATATTTCTATTTTGTTTCAGGCATGGAAGCGAGAGCCAAGTTTATGTACTGCATTAGGTACTTTTCTTTCAGTAAGTGAATTATTTATATTCTGTATAAGTTTGTTCCACGTCTTTGCTGTATACGTTATAAATTATTAAACTTGTTAATTGATTCAGGTGTGACTTGACGGAAATCCATTATAAAATGCAATACACGTAGATATATTTAGTAACCTATTCCGCTTAACTATTCCTAAAGAGTCATAGACGCAGAGCTCTGCTTCCAGCGCTCGGCGTGGCAACACGTCGTGTATGGGTTCGTGACAAGTCATTCTAAAGATGCCCCGCTGAGAGGTGAAACACGTTTCGATTTCCTACAGGGTTTTTCATGACTCTTTAGGAATAATTAAGTGGAATAGGTTACTAAATATATCAACGTCTATAGTATATTATTAATAATTATGATTATCCAGTAAAGAACAAATGTGAAAAAAGCATTCCAACACGACTTACATTTCACCTGAATACCTGAAGCAGATATGACAATTCGACTATAAAAAATCCTTCCTCCCGTTTCACGAGCTCGGAACTCGGAACCACGAACGATTGCCAGTCAGAAAAATATTCAGTTAGTACGACCCTCGGGAGCTCGATCACAATAGATCAGCGTCATACTGGCTGGAGCCCCATCTCTTCGCGACAAATCACGTAGAAATCGCCCGATCCAATCTCCGAACCGTTGGATTTGGACTTACAACTTTTTATTATTGAATTTCTCGTCCCGAGATGTTTTCCAGCTGAATGGAAGGGTGTGGTAAAAGGTAATGGTGACCTTTTTTTACCTTTATAATGTTCAGTAGAATGTGTTATCTCTGCGGATTCTTTTCACATATTCCGTTATGATATTTACGTAATTGCTTCTATATGAATGGTAAGGTATTCCAATTATTTTTAATCAAAATTGCCATTTCTATTTTCTTTTCAACGATGTTTTAATTACGGTTCGGATTGTGAATAGTGCCCGGCTATTTTGAGGTATTTTTAGTACCAGCGTTTTTATTTATTCATATTGTAAGAGTAGAGATTAAAACATGAATATTCAATGTAGATTGTACTAAAACATAAAATGTTACTGCCAGAAATATATTACAACTGTACGCCCTTCAAAATTGCTGAAACGAGGGAGAGAAAATAAATAAGATATTTATCAGTTTATTATTTCGTTTATTAAATCTTTATACATATTAAATACCTACATTTTTAAACATTTCTTAAAAAATATATTTAAAAAAACATTTAAAAATATAAAAAATAGTGTTCCGCCGGTGTCAGGAGCAGGGTCAGTTTATTTATTATTAGAAACTAAATTTGTGCTAGCTTTTCAGGAAAATTTACAGGATACATGTATCGTGGAACATAATACTCGGGTCCGATCTATCGACTATCATAATGAATTCGAGTAAGCACCTGAAGTGCTACCCCAATCTGATAAACTTCAACAAAATCATCCCTGTTAGGCTGCGGATACGAAGTCAGTGGGCGCGGGGCGGCAGCGGCGGCGCGTGGAGTGGCGCGTTTCAATGCACATATTTATATGGAACTGGCCTCGAAGGCAGCGGCGCGGGGAGCGACGACAGTTCCATATAAAAGTATGCATTTGAACGCGCCGCTGCCGCCGCCACCTCGCGCCCGCTGACTTCGTGTCCGCAGCCTTAAGGCGAGTAGGTTCTTTGTAATTTGAAACTAGAACTTTTAGTACGAGCCGTGTCCATTAACTTGTTGCGTCTAATCATCTTCGACATGTTTTTTAACTTTGAAAGAGATGTGAAAATATTAGGCTAAAGTAACCATAAGATAAACTATTTTTAACATTATTAGGTTGAATAAGTGCAATGCCTACCTACCTAGTTATTTCCAATCAATATGACTGTTCCAGCAACAGGCAATCGGATTCTATAATTATCATTTCCATTTGCAATAATGACATTCGCATGAAATCGTCAGCTAGAAGCACAATAATGGAAATAGAATTTCGGCGTTCCATAATCAGTCAATTCACGGGGAGCATCAGCACTCAATATGGCTGGGAGCGAGTAGCAGAGCATAATTCTGCTATTTTATGATTGGTAAACATCGGTACTCGTAACGACCGGTAGCCATCCAGAGCACGCGCACTCGAACCCACAACTCTTGACCCGAAAACCTTGTTCGTTTGTATCCCAGAAAATAATCCAATAATATATATCTGAAGCATTCTTGTCTGGCTGTGAAAGGCAGCAATTGTTGCCGACGATTTACTTATGTAGGCACTGTTTCACAGGTTCAGAACAATCAAGGAATTTTTCGGACGCTTGATTTTCGATTACGTTTGTACGATTTTCAATTGTTTTACTGAAAGGATCCTTTGTTTGCGTTATTTTTTTGTTATTTAGTACTAAATTCATTTGATTCGAATCTCATTTTATCACGTCTGCTAGTAAGTATGAAGGTACAGTCACTAGTATACATATATTAATATGGACAGCTCGACAATAATATCTGATTGGATGATTCATTAATATAATATGACGGCAAATATATTTGATAATTTGTGGAAGGCATATACAACGGCAGTACAAATAATGTAACATCGAAGGAACACCTTATATATCTGGCGAGACAAGCGACGCCAAAATATAGGTCATTAGAATGATTTAAAATCGAGGGAACTAAGATTTTGAACTCGCCAAATGTGATAACAATACGTTTCATAAGGTTACCGGGACAAAGAAATGTTTCACTTCATAACTGGGTCGCTTAGACACACAAACATAATATTTACCCGTTCAAAATAATGTCTAGCTAACTTTTAACGAGTTCTGCTCCTAAATGCTGAACTATTTGGAGTGGCTGTCCTCAAGTTTTAAATAATGGCTCTTCTACGAGGGCTGACTCAATAAAACATACTGTGGCGTCCTTCAAAGCGAAGTATAGTAGTAACGACCATTCATTTCTTGTCGTTTGACATTTTACAAGACTCGTTAAACTAAAAAAATATTGTTGAGTTTCTCATATTTTCTGAAAAGAAATAAGGTAGTAGACTGCGCGCATCATAAGTCTGCTCGCGACAGGTGGCTCTGGCGTGCTTAATTCTATACTGTAATATTTAAAATAATGAATCCATATGAATAAATAATCTTAAGATCATTAATCTTATAAGTAATATTAATATATTCAATAATTCTATACTTAATCTGACCTTACATTAATGACAAAACGGGGGGATACTAATTTAATTAGTTCCGATTTCAGCCGCGCGCAGATATATCTTGATAGTCTAGGTACTAAACTGACATTTTTCATTTTTTTGGCCGTCCTAAATGTAGTAAAACAACTACGAATTTTATTATAAGCACACGTTAGAAAACAATTCTTTGTACCTATTTATACTGGAGTTTCACCGAATTTGCTTCGTCGTATATAGTTCCTCCAAAATATATTTCCGCGAAACAAAAATCCGCATACATTTTACCAGAACCAGGATTCCCAAACAACGCAGCATCACCGTTTACTTTGATAAACCCAATGTGCGAGAGCAATCATTAATCATTCGCCACACAGAAGGCCCGTGAATGCGTCAATCGATACATTATGCTGGGACGCCTTGTTGATCTGTGTGTTGCCTGTTCTGCTAAACGACGCTTGATTGTTGTGTTTTAATGATGTTGCTAGGCTCGAAAATAAAATAGGAATTATATTTTGGCGATAAAGGGACGATTGTGTGAAGTTTCCCCATTGAAAAGGGAGAATCCTTTGAACGGTCGGCGGTTGTGTCTGGTGGGCTACTGCTCAACGGTAGTTATCGTATCGACACGTTGGGCAGTAGGCAACCAGGCACAACAGGAGATCTGACGATCAACATCTATCGATAGTCTGATCTCCAGCGCCTATGCTTCAATCGATACGTTATGCTGGAACGCCTTGTTGATCTGTATGTGTTGCCTGTTCTGCTAAACGACGCATGATTGTTGTGTTGGGTTGCCGGGTTTTAGTGATGTTGCTAAGAGTCAATTTTTGGTGCTGGAGGAAGAAAGAGTGAACCTTTTCCCTTGAAAAAGGAGGATCCTTCAACTAGGCGGGTATTGTGTATGGTTGGCTACTGTCCAATGCTAGTCAGATGTCTCAGTTCGATACTTGACCCTGACTTTTTACTAAAAATAGTAATAATTGTTCTCCCGTCCAGTCAATGATTCTGCAAACTTTTAAGGGTTGTAGGTGTCATGATTTAGAAGCAAAATTCTCAAACCCTAAGGGCTCTTAACGTTATCCCTCAACCCCAATTTTTCAATGTTGAACTTGCAATAACAAGACTCAGTGGGTGGTATTCTTAGAAGTATTTTATTTTTATTTTACATGACTAGTAAATTGCTCCTAATATATCAAATAAATTGTGTAACATAAAGTTATAGTTTACTTGTATGTGTTTTTGTATGGGATTAATATACAGGGAGTCTTTTCTTACGCAATATGAGAGTAATTTCATTACGGAATTCAAATGTTTGAAGGCGATGAAACATGTTATCAATAATCCAAAATTAATAAAGTAATTTATCATCGTCCATAGATGAAATACCCGTCGAAAATTTCAAATGAAGTAATCCGAACTTTTTGACAATTCTCGAGATTTGATCGCTGAAGTGATTAAGTATTTATCAATTAAGTTACTTGAGAACTTGCTCAGACAGTACTGAAAATTATAAAGTCTATTATTTAATTGTCGAGCATACCCATTAACTTTGAGAAATAGTGACGGTTAATTAAGATTCAGAACTTTAAACTTCGTTGTAGAGCAAACGTTTCAAAGGTTCAGCTAAACTGATGGAAAATTCAATACTATTGGGTTGACTAAGGGATCTCGTGCACTAGACGGCCTCGACTGCCACCAGTCGTGGCCGTCTAGTGGTATGGTCTGCGGCTAGTTGGCCGTTGCGACCAGTGCGCGATTCGTATCGGTTTCATATAGTTTTCTATTTAGTTAGTTTGTTGGTGTGTTTTTATAGTTTACCTCGTCGCTGCGACGCGAGATCCCTAAATCTCATGAGCTACCAATATGGCGTGGACAATTAATTCATCTTGATAGCGCGTAAATTTCAACAGCTGGACTTGAACTTCCCGCGCACAACGTTTTAACAGACGTTTATTGGGAAATATTGCCAATTCGGTTACAATGACATAACGTAACATAAAATTACACCTGTTACCTCGAAAATAAACACATCGTGTATTCAGCGCTGATGAGGTTTACCAAAAGTCGCGAAAATTCCTCTCGCGAGCAATAAAAAGCCCTGGTTTCAGTGGATTGTCCACCATGCGATACTATTACATAAGGAAGAAAAAAACAGAACATAAGGTAACACGCCTGTTTGCCCCGAAGAGTTTTAAGCAAAGGTGCACCAATTATACACCCACATTTCGCTTGTTATGTTTAAGTTTCCAATCGCCATCAACGAGGCCCTTTTGAAAAACCCAATGCCACTTGGGGATCAAACTCAATGTTATAATGACGTGGACCAAACTGTAGGACAACAATATTAAGTGCACCAATTGCAATGTATGCTAATGTCTATTTATCTTTTTTTGCTATATTTCTTGAAGATAAAGTCTATTGCAACTTGTGTCGGGATTTAGTCTGCTGCAACTGATTGAGTTACTATTGAATACAGCGCGTTGAGACGGATAAGTCCATGCTGATCGTATTTTTGGTGTCTTTTTTAAAAATGCTAAGGGAAAGAATATATTTACGAAGACTTGCTTATTTTTCGAAATCAATTTTTTGTGTACAGTCTTCGCAGTTGTAATAAATTGTAATCATTTTATTTTCTGTAAATAGTTTTGTACAAACAGTTTTACATGTCTATAAATATTTTTAAACAAGATGAGGTCGGGTTCAGTTTGAGAAAATATCCAATTATTAAATTACTCGGCTTATCGTTAATAAATTAAAACGTGAAATAGCAGGTAGGTACTCGTATTGTTACTAATGAATAACAAATATAATAAAGGGTAAGTATCTACCTAAATATAATTTACGCTCATTGTTGTGTCTTAATAATAAACAGCCCATTAAAATTCCTCAATGGCCGACGTAGGCATTTCGTGAAATATGTGCCACCATAAAAAACATGAAAATAAGATTTTTGTGAATAAAAATTTTGAATGCGAGGCCCTTTTCAATGCGCTCTCTCGACGAAATTGTGCTTTATTATATTCGTGGGTCTGTCTGTATTGTGAGATTAAAAATACGTAGCTTTGCCCCCTTGTGACGAACCATTCGACCTTGGCAAAATATCGACGTTTCTGAAGCACATTACGTCTGACAGCGTGTGTGAAAACGCCATACAAATAAGGAAAGAGTTGCGAACTGGATTTTGTTTTATTAAAAACGCGCGAATATGAAAACTGGAGTAACCTTGTTATCGTAACTTCTGAGTTCATTTCTCCTTCAGCAGTCTTTCAATGATGTATTTCATAATTTACTTTGTATTATGTTAGTAGGTACCTGGCATAAATATTAAAAGTAAATGTAAGGTATTTTCCGGAAGATTTTCACACAGCCTTATTGCATAAAAAGCTATAAAAACACAGTGTACAAATACGGTAAAATTGTCTGGCCAAATTGTTAGCCAAAAAATTACACACGCAAGCTGGTAAGCCGATTATCTTCATGATTAGTTCAGATCAGGGTTTGAAATAATTTTTACTCTAAGTAGGAATAGTTAGCGGCTTTGTGATGGTAAAACGGATTAAACAAAAAACCACTACTGCTAGGATAAGGGCATTTTATTGTTTAATAAGTTTAATTGAAAGTCAATTATATGAATTACCTATTTGTAAATAATGTATCAGTAGTACTTAAATGTAACATATGCCTTTTTTTATTCAGGAGTAATAATGATCAAACGTTAATTTAAAACAAAATGTCAACACAGAAAATTTCAAAATAAATTATTAAAAAATAAACGCATCGTGTTTTAGCAGCCCTGATACGTTGTACTAAAAGTCGCGAAAATTCCTCTCGGGAGGAATAAAAAGCCCTGGTTTCAGTGCATTTTCCACGACTCGAAACTTTTTACACAATGAAGAAAAAAAAACACATGACATAAGAAAGAGAGTCAGACAGAGGTGCACCGTGCACCCACATTTCGCCATTTATGTTTATGTCACAGGGGGCGAGCTTATTGCCATCAATCGAGCACAAATCCAAACCCTCGGCTGCTACTAAGATATTACTCATGGAAAACCCAAACAAAACACGTGCGGCGAAAAACCGACAAATATTTTCCCTCAAGTTTTCAACAGGTAAGTCCAACACATTATGGAGAAATCTTTTTCAGAATAGGGGCGCAGAGCTTTGTCGACATATCCTTACATATCCACTACTCTCTGAGATTCATGCGAATGAATACGCCTCTACTGAATATGCCGACCGAATCCAATCCACATATAACTTCAATAGGTATTATTGTGTTTCCTAGACTTTGAAAGTGTCGTAAAAAAGTAAATGAAAAGCTGGTCGCGCTCATAAAAATCTTGAAGGAAAACATAGTTTTATTGAAAACTTCTTTTGGTAAATCTTTTTTATTCTGGAGTATTTCATTCTATACTTGCTTCGCCCGCACTCACGGAACATCCTATGTTCTTGTCCACGTGACCCAAGTCTTGGTCTACCTGTGTCTGAAATTTACGTTAAGGTGTAAAAACGTAACAGACAAACAGACAAGAGTTACTTTCGCATTTGTAATAATATTAAGTATAAGTATTTACCAATTATGATTTCGGGAAATTCTATAATTACCCTCCTGGGAGAAATAACTCGACAATGTGTACGTAACTAATGGAAATGCTTTAATTGAATTTCAATAAAAACCTGTCAAGTGCGAGTCGGACTCGCACACGAAAGGGTACCGTATTAAGATCGAGCAAAAACCCGCCGAAATAACACGTTTCTTGTATAAACAATAAATAAACTTAATAATTACATTTAATTATTTATTTTATTTTATTTTTATTATTTGTTGTTATAGCGGCAATTAGAAATACAAAATCTCTGAAAATGTATGTCTACCTATATGTGTCCACTATTCATGAGATAAAGTACGCTGACAGACAAATGGACGGTTGGAAAGCGGAGGCTTAGATATAGGGTTCCGTTTGGCACCGTTCGGGTACGGAGACCCTAAAAATGAATAAGGTAAACTGAGCAATATCTCTGACGCGGCAGTCACTTGAGTATTTACCTTTTATTGGTGTACTTAATCCATTTTTAATAAGATTCTCTTTTTAAAATGGTATCTAAGAATGATCATAAAACATTCAGAGGTATTTCATGTCGCTGTGTTTTATTTCTATAACTGAAGACTATTTCGTGGTAATATTTTAGTTCCAACATAATTAAATTAACAGAAATTAAACGTAAAAATATTCTAATAATAAAATAAGGTACACAGTACCTATATTTACATGGGAGTTCTTAACTTTCAGGTAACCACTTGACAAACTACTAATTAAATATGATTGCCACATTTATACCAATATAAATCAAATTGAAGTGTCAGTTTGTAATGTCAAAATAACAGCTTTTTACTAAATGCATATGAAAGCATACATACGGAACCTACATATTTTTTTTTCATTTTTTTAATATTTTTCTGTTTGTTCCGGCTTATCTCCGAAACGGCTGGACCGATTTTACTCTGGCAGATAGCTGATGTTATAACGAGTAACGTAGGCTACTTTTATTTTAGAAAAAAAATGAGGTACCACGCGTGCGAAACCGCGGCCAGCAGCTAGTTTGGTTTTTATAAATCAAGCGTCATAACTTAAATGACGCTGAAATTCAGCATCAGGTGGTACACTTTGTGTTGTCATCTGTCATTAAACTTAGCTGAGGTCCTTTCGGCATTATAATCATTGTTTTCTGTTTTTATAGTTTTAGGGTGTATTTTCTGATGTAATGCCAATAAATGCATTTTGTCTCTCTATTAAAAAAAACAAAGACAAAACTTTTGACCTTTTGAAACTTGAGACCACAATAGATGGCTCTGTATTACTACATAATATACAGGGAACGGAACTTTGTTCCAACCGGGTGTCCCATGGCACCGAAGACTCTTTTAAAATAAATAAAAAAGCTTCTGTTTTTTCCTGAAATTTGCTCACAGTGTGCGTAACGTCCTAACTAAGCTAGCCCGACCAAACGGGTTAGGTTGGATTAGAACTATGAGCAACCATGCGCGAGCCGAGTTTGTCGCATTAACTAAGTTTGATGTGCCCTAGCACATGAGTAAAGAAACGGAACCTCCAAGTTGGTGGCAGTTACTTGGCTATTCAGTATTTTTAGGCCCCCAGAATAGGAATTATTAGAGGTTCAGAAAAAGAGGCGCATTCATTATAGTAGAGTGTTCAAATATATTTTTAGTAAAGCAAAATGAGAATTATTTGAGGGTCGACGAAATACATGCCTTATAAAAATAAAATATGTTCAGAAAAACACGTCATTTTTTCAATCCAGTCACAAGACAAAAATGAGCTCAAAATACGAGATAGCAACAGTTATTTGCAACATATTATCGGTCTATTTTGGCTGCAAGTTCCAATGCGGCTGAAATGTTGAAGAACTGGAATCCGACATAAAACTTTATAGCCCCCAATGATATA
This sequence comes from Eupsilia transversa, assembly GCA_914767815.1. Classification (NCBI taxonomy): domain Eukaryota; kingdom Metazoa; phylum Arthropoda; class Insecta; order Lepidoptera; family Noctuidae; genus Eupsilia; species Eupsilia transversa. The sequence goes on from OU611880.1 coordinate 11,430,563, forward strand.
TGCTGCGTTATATAGCTGACCGTGAAACTGTTATAGTTGTTCCATTTCACGAACCCACGTCAATCATTGCAATTTATACCTTATAACAATGACATAAGAATCACATGATGCGCGCTTGTGAGATGCAAGAACTATACCACTGTTATTGTACGGACTGCCATCAAATATATCAGATGTTTACTTTTATTTTGTTGATTTGCCCTTCGTTGAAGGTCTGGTCATGATCGGTGACTCTGGTCGGTAGGTCATGATAGACGATACCGGGAATATTTATATACCTTGTGGTTGTAATGACCGAGCAGATGGAACTTGATGCGAACATTATACAAGTACATATAAAAAAGGAGGGGAAGAAAGCATAAAAGTGCCGAAAAAGCTGGCAGCATTGCATCGTACATAATATTATTAGCTTAAATAACTCGTTTGAAAATAAAAAGATTATACTAATTTACGAGTTGTAGGACGTAGGTTGGAACCTAGACAGGCGCTTTACTTTGTGTAAATTATTTCAGTCCACTGCTCTCAAAACGGGGAAGGAAACGTCGTAAGAAAACTGTCATGTCCTAGAACCAAAAATTCGAAGACGTGTGACATCTACCAACCCGCACTGGGCCCGCGTGGTGGATTACGGCCCACTCCCTCTCACAGAGAGGACTGAGGCCTGTGTCCTAGCAGTGGGTACATTATAAGTTGTTTATGCTGAAGGTCGTCCTTATTAAAGCATTTAAGAGTTACAAAATTCTTTCTAAAGATGAGGTGCAAGGTGAACTTTATTATATTTATAAACCTTGACCTTTCTTCAATACCACCTACTTTATTATACATCACCTACCCCAACAAAAATAATATAAACTTTCTTAAAACATTCTGGCGAAACAAGAAAATTCATTACAAACTTTTACTAGCGTAATTAACTGTTAAGAGCTGTTCAGGTCACCGCTTAAATCCGGCTGAGCAGTAACTAATGTAACAAAGCTGGGTTCCTACCTCCCCCGGCAATACCCGGGTTTCTTTACCTCAGCTACGAGTAGGTACCGAGTTGCCCCAGGCTACTGCCACAACTTAGATTGATACAGAAAGTCAGCTTCATCCAGCGAGTGGAAACGCTCGCACACATACACGCCTCTGTACATAAATCTCACTTTCTCAAACAAAATGCCAGTCGTGAGTGCGCTTGCACTCGGTGTACCTACGTGAAGCGTTTCTATGTATGCGTTCGTTTTGGCTTGTTGTATGGATCTGGCCTTCTGTACCTATCTATTTTGTGTTACGACTGTCTATAAATAATTCTCGACAAACTCCCGACGGGAAAAACGAAACGTTCGGCCGAGTCGAGAATCCCCGAAGATTCGCACTATCGTTCATAATTTAGCCATCAAGGAGATTAACGGTGAGTTGTATTGTTATTGTATCCTGAATAACAATTATGATAGCAAAAAGGTTGATTTGTTGCTGTGGAAAAGAATCATTGTTTCATTCATTTATTACTTTGTATTTAAGGATTAAGTCCTAATCAGGAACTCAGGATAGGATATCACTTTCCTTGGGTGCCATTTAGAGCGAATTATGTGTAAGAGATAGGCTTGAATACTCATTGAATGCTGATTTTGTCCAAGTTACACTGTTATTATTATCACCATTTTGTTAAAATTGTTGCACTTCTTCAACATAAGAGTAATGATTTCGTAAGTGCAGCCTTTCCATCTCTGTCTATTTAAAGTCAGTTCTGGCATACAAGCAACAACTTATGATTCATAAAGCGTTTTGTTCGAAGTAAAACCCAGTCTATCCCTAAGAGATAAATTTTATTTCCCAGAGCCATACTAAGTTCCAATGCATACATTCAATATAAACAAATTATAGTTTACAAGTCTTTGTTTCCTTGCCAAGTGTAAAATTCGCTGTTAGCAAGTTTTTACAACTCGAAATTATTCAAAAGTTCTTCCTTACATTATTCTTGGTCGAAGTAAGTTTGTTTTTATTTGAACAAGAACCTGCTTACTTAGTTTAAGAGTTATGTTAATGAAAATGAGTACCATGAGAGTAGTAATGGCAGTTGGAGTAGAGGTAATGACGTTAGTGAAAACAGAGAGAGACAAAACTGTGATGTCTTTCTCTAACTAGTCAACAGTCAGTTCATTGAAACAATCCCGTGTAAGACTTGCGGGGTAATTGCATAACACACTTACAGTAGCAATGGCTTTAATTTTGACAGTTCAACAACATTCATTGTTAACGTTGAGTAGACAAATTCGAACATTTATGAAGCAATAAATTTGCTGACATAATAACATCACGCCGATAATCCACAAAGGCTTAGATAGAGGTGTACTACCTATATGTATAGTACACCCACATTTCGCCAGTTATGTTTAAGTCCCATAGAATATGGGCGAACCTATTTCCATCCCATGGATTAACAATATCCTTCAAAATCATTACGGTTGTGAGTATAAGTGTGTTACGGAATTAGGGTGCTGAATAATAATGACGAAGAGTTCGAAGGTTATTACTGCAATTATTTATTTATACGCAAGTTCTTTATGATATTGTAAATAGTAAATGTGCCTACATTTAAGTGTGTAGATAACGTTCATTTTGAAGATAAATATAGGCTCATAGGCAGGCGAAATTACAGGTCGATATGATGGATATTTTAACGACGAGGTAGAATCCACTTTCATGTAGTTTTGTTAGTAAAAGTATTTATTACTTTTACTAACACCTACCTATAAAATTGTTCGGACTTTATTTTTATGTGTTTTCCATTTTCTTTTATTTTTCGTGCATAAAAGTCGGTTAAATTTATAGTTACTTTAATAGATTAAGTTTAATAAATTAAAAGTAAAAGTGAATATTTTTGTTATGACGATTCTCATTAAAATCTAGATAAGTAGTTTATAATCCCAAGTATCAGCATAAACCTTTGAATATTGCTGCAGTGAATGAACATTTTTTGAGTTTGCTAATAAACTTATTTTAATTAAATTAGAAACGACTGATAAAAAAACAAAACCTTCTTCCAATTGCTATGTAAAGCTATTAAAATGTTATTTTAATATGATTACGCGCTTAACTTGCTTTCATATTTCTAACGAAAAGACGCCAAAGCTTTTTTTTAAAAAAAGAAGAAAGGGTAAAGATCTAGAATATTCATTATTTTCTCTCTAATTTACAAATAAAACATCAAAATTTCAGGAAGCGCTCTGAGAGAGAAAATCTAAGTAATTATTTTTCACATCTCAAAACCAAACCGTTATTAGACAAAGTAAACAGAGATTTGAATTGTGGAAAAGGGATGATATACATCACATCACACACACACACTCATGAATAGACACACACACCCCACATCGCATTCCCTTGAACTCATTACTGCTCTTTTCTTTGCTCACAAAGAGCGGTGATCAACTGGGTGCAGACCAATGACTGTATCATTTCATGGAAACATCTTACCTTCAACATCTTAAACATCTCAATCAATATCAATTCAAAATTACTCTCAACCGCAATAAAACCCAATCAAGAAGAGGGTGTGTTCTTATAACCACACAATGAAAGTGAAAATTTACAACTGGAGCCGAGTGTATGTGATTCAACGCCGAGTATACCCGATTCAGCGTCACAGTCAGTCGTCCCGAGCATGATTTTCGTTCACTGTTTAAGAAGTTTTCACTTTAAACAGTCGAATATACTTATGTCTAAAATTGCTTACCCGTTAGCATAGTGATCAATGCTCATATCTTCTCTTTATAAGAAGTGGTCTTTGCCATGCAGTAGGATAATAATAAGCTGGTATTATGTTACTATAAGAAAAAAATATCGTTTACAAGATTTTCCACCTATATAAATATGACATTTTATAAGAATATTATGTGCAAGGACTGTCCCCTATCAATATGATAATTTTCCCCACACTGACCTAGAAATGTAAAGCGTTTTGGTTTCTCCGCGAGCAAGAAACGGAAGAATCCGGGGGATTTGGATTACCTACTAGGGCGGTAGTGGTCTGAGCAGGATTTGGCGAAATGTGGGTGTGAAAGGCTCATTATTTAAATCAACAAATATAGCTCTCCAAAATATAATAGCGGAAAATTGTCAAATTTTCATGAAATGGGCTTATTTCCATCAACATAAAACGTAAAACAGCGCTGCAATTTGCAAAACATCCAAATAAAAAAGATTTTCGCGGGCATTTATCACCACGCTTGCTCAAGGCGGATTGGCGATTTCAGATTTATAGTAATTATAAGTCCTGGTTTCCTCACAATGTTTACTTCACCGATGTCAGTGATGTCTAACATAAACATAAAAAGTACCTACATATGAATTGAAAAAGTTACTTTGGTACTTGCCTGGATTTGAATCCACAACCTCGTGCTTGAGAGCACTCCTCACGACATTTTTCAAAGATGATCATTTAGAAAATGATTACTTCAACGAACAAACGATTAAAATACCTATACATATACATTTAAACAAACCTACAAAAACAATAACAGATTATTGCCAAAACCCAATGCGTCATGAAAGCTTTCGCCTATAAATCAAATGCACTGAATCAAAATTGGGCTCCTTCATATAATTATAATCAGGGTGACGTTAAGCTTTAAAAAATATAAAGTTTTAACATTACTACTATTTGAACATGTTTAGTTGACACTATTAAAGAAAGAAAGGAAGATTAACGTCAGTAATTCCATTGCATGTATCTGAATTATGTTTTTTTTTCTTAATCTACTTTTTTTATTAAGTTAGGCCATCCCATCAGAATACGGGATTAAGGGAAGAAAGAGTTCACCTGTGACTGTTCACACACTTGTGCACTATAATATCCCCCGCGTCGATGGCTTTAATCTCCGCTGACATTGCCCGCCATGGCCGAAATTTGGTCTTTATGACTACTATTATTAAGTAGTTAGTCCCTATGTTGCAAAGCTATTATCTCACAATATTTTTAAGTACCCACTATCTGTAAAAGTCGCAAAACTATGCGCTACCTAGTATTTTCTGACTCAACTGTTAAGACTCCCGTAGAAAGGAGCGACGCGCTTTTAGTAGAACAATTTCTATGAAAACTTCATGGTAATTGTTCTACCAGAATCGCGTAGCAGCGTCGCGTCTATCTGCGGGAGCCGTTATGGAGGCACCATCGATGATAGAGTTGTCAATCTAAGTGAAAAAATTGGGTTTCTTTGCTTAAAAAAGATAAGGGTTGAAACCAATATCAGGTCATATTCATAACCAACCCGACAGGAGATTAACAATATTCAGAGCTTACAAAACCTTTACGAAGAGGTGATTATTCTAAATTCCTCATATTCAGAGTGTCACCACACAACCCTGTTTAGACACAAGCGGGATATAATCGCGGCAGGCCAGGGTTGAACATCCAGTCACGTTATTAGGACAGTTTATGATTTTAGTTTGTGTTTCATGAACTTCATTATCATATTCCACGTAATATAGATCTCACACACAAGTAAGTTAGTGTTAAACCCGATGAAAGATATACCTAATGCTAGGAATGCTTATTGACATATTTAACTTCGACCATGACAATACACAGGTAAGATTATACCCGTCTCGTTAAAAAACGAGCTCGATATTGTATTCTAAACTTTATTACGGCAAGGTAAAGTTCTTAATACAAAATAGACAACTTAGACTGGTGTTTAACGTTAGTTTTTGTAATTATACCTTTAATTTTGTCGAAATAGAGTTCGAAATATAAAAAAAGGGCTCGATGGTTCGAACCGATGAGACCTAGACTATGAATATTATGGAGCACTCAACTTCCACATATATATCAAACTGCTGTAACCACTGTAATTTCCCTGAGGTCTAGCTCAGCTAACTCATCAGGTGGTCAAACTAGCTATTGATTAACAAACGGATCGTGCGCACGCCCAGTACTCTTAAATAAGGAAATCTTCTCTTATGTATATTTAAGAGGTTCCGACAATGTGTGGAAACCTGAACTGACCTATAATTAATATAGGTAAGTCTGAAATCGCTAACCCGCCTAGAACAACGTGGTGGTAACTGCTCGTGCCTTCTCTGTATGAGAAGAGGCCTTTGCCCTGCAGTGGAATAGTTACAGGTATTAAAAATAATCATCTCTTGCCCTTAACCTAATCAACGGATCAGCGTAGCACATACATATGTATACTATGTCTTTTCTTTCAAACGTCTATTGTCTATTATCTCAGTTTTCACTTTCACAGAAGACTTTCATAAAATATATCCATGTTTTTTTCTGGTCTGACTGTATTCTTATATCCATGTAATATTTTCATTTCAATTTTCCATGTCTGTTAAGTTTATCCAAGCAACTTACAGTTCATTAAAATACTCATTGACATTGTTCTGGTAAATTGCCATTTTGTACTTTACTAAGACGGTATCAAGGGCATGCGGGTTTCCAAAAACAATGAGAATTCAGCTTGGCACATTATGAATTCCAATTCCAAAAGAAAATATCAATTTACATTACTGGAAGAGTTGGTTATGGCTATCTTCTTAACTTAGGCTTTGTGCCAGGTTTAAGTGGTGTCCACTTGTGGACACCACTGTGTTCTTAGGTATTACTTTGGACTCGAAGCTACAGTGGGGCGCACATATAACCAAATTGTCGAAACGGCTAAGTTCTGCAGCCTACGCGGTCTATAAAATCCGTCATTTGACTGATGTAGAAACAGCTCGTTTAGTATATTTTAGTTATTTCCATAGTGTAATGTCGTACGGCATTTTGCTGTGGGGAAACGCAGCGGACATTCAGGCTATATTTGTGCTGCAGAAACGAGCCATTCGAGCAATTTATAACCTTAGCTGTAGGCATTCACTGAGGGATAAATTTAAGGAAATAAACATAATGACAGTTGCATCTCAATATATATATGAGAACCTAATTTATGTAAAAAAGAATATTAATCTATATTCTAAACACAGCGACATTCATAGCATAAATACTAGAAACAAAGATTTACTTATTGTGCCCACGACTAGGCTCCAAAAAATTAGTAATTCATTTAAGTGCCAAAGTATACGTTTTTACAACAAACTCCCAAGCCATGTTAAAGAACTGAGCCTCAATAAGTTTAAATTATTTATTAAACAGAAACTCTGTCAAAAAGGTTTCTATAAAGTTAAAGATTACTTGGACGACAAAAAGGCTTGGGACTAATTAAGCTGCTCCAATGTACCCCCAGCAAAGAACTATTTTAATTAAACTAAGTGTTTTATTATTGACATTTTTATTGATTTACGTGAGATTTATTATATGTGAGGACTATGTGGATCTACATATTTATTTTTCTTTTTCTCAGCTAGTTTTAGTGATAATCGCCACAGTTTGAGTACTCTATGAGGCCTACCCAAATGTCCTTTCTTTGGTATTGTTCGTCGAGTCGTTGAGCTCCTTGAGTTCTGAGTTGAGCTACACGAGTACTGACAAATGCGTGCACTGACTGGACAGGTCCACTCAAATCTGTATGGTTCTTTCCTCAAAAGACCATTTCAGACACCAATCTACATGGTCCTCAAATGATCTGACCAAGATTATTCCTGGTTTTTTTATTTTATTACACTTTAACGTTGATAAATTTTAAATGTGTATAATAACGTTAATATTTACATCGTAAAGTATTATATTACTTTAATAATTGTGAATATGAAGACTTTGTGGGTTATTTTTTCTTTTTTTTCTTTTCTCAGTTACTTTTAATCATGGTCTGGCAGTTTGAGTGTTTTTTTTGCGGCCTACCCAAATGTCCATTCTTTGGTATTGTTCGTCACATCGTTGAGCTCCTTAAGTTTTGAGTTGAGCTGCACGATCACTGACAAATGCGTGCACTGTCTGGACAGGTCCACTCAATCTGTGTGGTTCTTTCCTCAAAAGATCATTTCAGACACGAATCTACATCGTCTTCATATGATCTAACCAATAAAATGTCTGGACTTTAAAAGAGACTGTGACCTCTGAGTTTGTTTCGGCCTTTCTTCTCAGAGTAGTCAGATAGGAAACGCCGACCTCATCTAGTACGGTACTTAAAAAATATTATTGACATGTAAAAGTGTTTTGTACAAACCTATTTACAGAAAATATAATCATTTCATCATTTCATTTCATTTCATTTCATTTAATTTCCATTTAAAGTTTTTTCCAATTTGTCTTGTCGACGATATAGAGAATTAAATTTTTGCCCAAAGTTTTGGCTCAACGCCTTAGTTTCCGTGAAGTTAAGCACCATATTTTAAAGTTAAACTTTAGAATATGGTGCTTAAACTTTAGTATACTAGTGTTAAGATTATGTAAATGTTTTGGTAGTGTTTTATGAGAGACTTGCAATAAATCGCGAGCTTTAAAAGTTATGATAGCAGGTTTTGCTAGAACTCATTTTCCTTCTACAAAATTTGTATATTTTGCGCAAAGACAAAGTATCTGATGCACACTCCATTTGAATTTGTTGCCAACTGAAGGGTGGACGAACATGAAAATTTTACTATAATGTTACGCTTACGTTATTAATAAGACGGAAACGTTAATTTAAAACAACATAATAATTTTATTATCCAAAACAGACTACGGAAGCAATATCAAATTATTCCAGAGGTTTCAGCGCTAAACTTGAACAATTCTTGGGCAAATTGACAATGATATCAAAAGGGTACCTATCTCAGTTCCAAACTCACAAAGTGAATCACCATTAGACCGTTTAGCGTTCACTGAATGTTTACGAATCTGCAGATTTGAAGCTGTGGAGATACAAAGTTAATGACAACAGCGGGCTCGGTGAACCATTGCCATATCTAATCTCTTGGGACTTGGAACATCGCCAAAATACAGATTAGCAGTCCCCTAAGAATTATCCTTTGTGCCCGAACTTTGAATCCGGTACAACTTTAATAACTTGATTTGGTTTTGGTTACTGAAAATTGTTATCGCAACTATTTTGTACTATTGTTTGATTTCTACTGATTGTAAGGTAATATTTTTGATGGCGGTGAGCTCTGAGATGATCTCAGGCGGTGCTATATATATATGAAATCAAATTAAGAGCTACCTCCACATACCTATGGATGTGAAAACAGATCCGGTATTTACAAATGTAGAAAAATCTTACCTAGCTTCACAGAACTGAAATTAGGTAGTTTGTCTGCTAAACGTTTCAATTTGCAAAAAGGTGAACTTTCACTCAGGAAAACTTCAACCCCTTTCAAAATGTTGATTCCGTGATAGAAAAATAGTGCCGTTTGATGTATATTCGAAGTTTGAATTTTTCGCAAAATCTATTTTGTTTTTGTTGTTCGGCCAGACTCTCATTGTCTATGAAGAATAGTATTTAAATAGGTCCAATTAGACTGAAAGCTTTAATACGTAGGAGTCACAAAGCAATGTTCGTCGTTGTAAATCCGAATTAAAAATAAACCTTTCTAAAGGAAATGAAAATTGCAATATTTTGTTACACTTTGAAATAATATTCCAGCGGATGTTTTCGTTGTTGTTCAATGTAATGAAATACTAATTGGTTCATCTTTTTCCATTGAATTTTCCTCGCGTAAAATTCTCTTTCTTTTATGTTTAATGGGTTTAGTTTGATCATTGTGCTATTGGAGACATTTTCATCTCTATATCCAAATAAATATTGTAAGACATCTTTTTTTTTTCATTTGCTTTCGAAATGTTTACTGGTTATTTTTTGGTAGTTCGCAAGGTTCGTTTATTATTCCATCCACACTGCGGTGGTGGAGTGCAACATAAAATACGTTACATTTTACATCAACTTACATTAGCGCCGAACGCAACAAGTAAAGCCAGGGCTGACCCCGAAAGCCTTTTGTTAACACGATGTGATTAGAAAATTCCTCCACTAGTGCGAATAAACTTTTGTTACCGACAACCCTATGGAAATTAAGTATAATTACCATTGTCTTATTTGTTGAAGTTGTCCATTATTTGAATATTTCGATAATGGCTGTTCTTGTTCTGGTCTATTTGAAAGCTCATTGATTTTTTCAAGTCAAGACGTTTGCACGCTGATGTTAAAATGATGGTAGATTCCTCTTTGAGTATCGATTAAAATCATTGCCAACCCTCATTAAAATTGTATCATGTTTATTCATGGAAAAGCTCGGAAACGTAAAAGGTCAAAAGGGCTTTCGGAAAAGCTTTTAATTTAATTCTTAATACGGTCGTATTTAATAAGTAATTGAATTAGCAATAATGTGGTCTTATTGTGCTTAAATCTAAAAGATTATAATTTTAATTAATTATAATAAATAATTATAATTAAATAGATACATACCGAAATAATTAACAAACGCAGAATTCGGAGCCGAACGTAAATCGCTCGGTGAAGAAAAGTAACATTAAGTTTTTTTTTTTTTCTTATTATAGAACACTTGAAATAAAGATCACTATTAGAACTGTTCACTTGTCCACTATATTGTGCATAGAGTCGTAGACGCGTGTTGTGCCGGGAGCGCGCGAGGCGTCCTCAGTGGGCGGAGGCGGCGGGTGCACTGGTCCTGCGTTCCCCGCCCTGCCTTCCCCTATACCTGTTACAGGTACGGTCCCCATACATCCAGAACTAAGTAGCTGCTAGTGATGGACAAACCGAATTGATTTTCGCGCGCCGCGATTACCGTGTGTTCGAATTTCGAATACTTCAGATAACAACTCTATAGCTACATTTTTTTCACTCACAGTGTAACGCTTCCCGGAATTTGCCGGAGATTCATAAATTCTCTCGTCTAACGATAAACATCAGCTAGACTGGTGGTATTTACGAAAAATCTTCGGTTATCACAAATAAGTTCGTAACTATAACGCGATTTTTATCCGTCATCGTCCATTTGTGTTTTGTAACGTCTATTTTTGAGTTACTATTATTTTGCAGACGGGTTTTTTGTAACCTCATAATATTTTATTAATATTATTTTTAATAAGTGAGTGTGAAGTGAATTTATAATAAGAAATTCGACATTGGCATTATTTACATGACCGCGTAGGGCTTTTCAGCGTCACATTTGCCGCCAAAATAAACATATTAGAAATTAAAACGTCGTAATAAAATGACGTGTTAGAGCTTTAAAAAAATATAACATATTATGATAGACTAGATACAGTGAATAAACAAATGTTTAATCTGTTAAAGTTACATAAAGTAAAACAATAGTTTATGGTGGAACATTGCGGCAGATTACGGATACTTATAACATTATCTATTATACATTGTAACAGCGAATAAATTGTCACACCTCTCCCTTAAGACCTAGGCTAAAGATTTTTGATATTCGGACCTAAAGACGACCTAAAGAGGTGACACATACAATATGTAGAATACAAAATAAAAATATTTAAAAAAAAAACGCGAAATTTCGCGGGGTGTAGCTAGTTATTAACAAAGAACTTCAAAACTTCTGACAGTAGCTATGGTATATGAGGTAAGGTACTTAGAATGATAAAATATGCACCTATAAAGTATGCTCAATTGCTAAAGTTTGCTTTTATTCTATAGTGTTGATTTTCTTTCAGGCAGAGACGACGAGAAAACAAGATAGGATAGAGAATCAGAGATTTTAGCTATAGCCACAAGATAGGACAGAGAGTCGGAGATTGTAGCTATAGCCACAAGATAGGACAGAGAATCAGAGATTTTAGCTATAGCCACAAGATAGGACAGAGAGTCGGAGATTGTAGCTATAGCCACACGATAGGACAGAGAATCAGAGATTGTAGCTATAGCCACAAGATAGGACAGAGAGTCGGAGATTGTAGCTAAAGCCACAAGATAGGACAGAGAATCAGAGATTTTAGCTATAGCCACAAGATAGGACAGAGAGTCGGAGATTGTAGCTATAGCCACAAGATAGGACAGAGAGTCGGAGATTGTAGTTATAGCCACACGATAGGACAGAGAATCAGAGATCGTAGCTATAGCCACAAGATAGGACAGAGAGTCGGAGATTGTAGCTATAGCCACAAGATAGGACAGAGAATCAGAGATTTTAGCTATAGCCACAAGATAGGACAGAGAGTCGGAGATTGTAGCTATAGCCACACGATAGGACAGAGAATCAGAGATTGTAGCTATAGCCACAAGATAGGACAGAGAATCAGAGATTGTAGCTTTAGCCACAATCTCTGACTCTCTGCCCAATCTTATTTCCAGGTAGTCCTTCCTCAAAAGTATCTAAGTTTGACCTTCCTTTTCAGAAATAAAGTTGTAACGTATATCTAAACAATTTACCATTCCAATTATCATTATAACTCTGTCGTCTGCTATTACAATTTCTTGGCTTTTACTTTAATATTTATCCGGTATTTTTCTACCCCGTGAAAGACATTTCCAAACCCCTAAATTATTCCGTTATTAAGGTAAGCATTGAAATAAAAGGAACCCACAGTGAGAGACAGAGCCGACCTTTTTAAATCTAGTTGTTCGACTTAATAAAATTTACAAGGAAAACTCGTGTAAAATCTGGGGTAACGTCGAACAATGGTATCCTAAGGGGTCGATTTCAGACATTCTTACATACTCACACATGCATAGTGGTGCGTCCACAATGAAGCTACTTTTTGTATAGCAACGTTTTGCAACATGATGACCATTGATAACATTAACTTTCTATAACTTTTGTAAGTTTACTAAACAACTTTTTGTTATTCGTTGTTTCCCACTAATACTTTTAAACGTTGATCCCCAAAAAGTAACTTTGCTGTGGTTGTCTTTCCACCAGAACCTGCTGCGAATAAGAGAAGCTGTGAGCTTAAAAAAATCCACCAATAGAATGGCTCGCTTTTAACCTCTAATATTATGAAGAAATTCTATTGGTGGATATTTGCCTCGTTCATCGCTCTTCCTCGACCAGCTCAGGTGGAAAGCCAGCCTAAGAACGACAGAATCACGAGTCTTCCGAATGCATATCGTTCTCCGCCGAATATTGAATCCAAACCATTGTGCAAATCAAATTGTCTAATAAATTGTACGGAATCCCCTTTTAACTTTATTCCTAGCCAATATTTGGCACGATCAATTGATCCGTCTAAGTGATTTTCTTCAAGATATTATATGACGCCGTTAATTTTGTAGTAGAATTTATATGCCCTTTGCTACGTTTCGCTGGTGTATGTTTTTTTTTTTTTGAGAAACTGTGTTCGACTTTTTTAACACGAAACCTCGTTCGTATATCCAAGTTGATTGAATTAAAATGAAACCTGTTGCAAGTACAGTAAGTCCGTATTTGAAGGATTTACATTTCTTTGTGAGTCCAGATTTTCAAGGTTTCGTTTTTTTTTAACATAAGCTTTGTTTTACGATGCCTTTATTTAATATAGGTATCTATAAATTTGCATAAAATCTCACATATGCTTATTAGACTATCTTATGAAAAATAAATAAAATGGTAGCAACGAATAAAAAAAGCATTAACAACAATAAAATTCACATACAATTAAACAAATGACTATCTTAAACAAAACGCAATTATTCTACAATTTCATTACATCTAAAAAGGGCCTAAGATGGTTCCTTTTTAAAATTTAATGTGTTGAAACACAAGAGATCTGGCATTTTAATATCTCTCTCAGTATCTAAATGCGTTTCATTCGGTATGGCCAGATGGTACGCCAGGTGAATTATTGTCCGCAATTTGGAACCTCAGCCTCGCCTGACTTTTTTCCTTTTCACTTATCCCATCTCGAGACTAATTCGGCCTATGTAGACGTAAAAGATATTATTATGATTTTATTTGTTAGAATGTTTACTGTTTTTTTGGTAGCAAGTGTGATCTATTGCGGCCGCATTAAGATCATCTGTGCAGTTTATCATCAGGGACTATGTGAAAATCATAGAATACTTTCTTCAAAACATCCATGATCAAGTGCATATTTTTATATACATACTGATTTTAAGCTACGTTCCGTTTAAACCCGTTCCCGGGTCGGTCACAGTGATATTAGGTTTTGTCCATCTGGAATTTCTCAGTAGCAGCCTGGAGTCTGCAGGATTTGTGCTCGGGTGATGGCAATAGGCTCGTCCCATATTACATGGGACTAGAACAGAACTGGCGAAATGTGGGTGCACTATAGGTACGCCTCTGCCCATCTGTTTGGGGAATACAGGCGTGATGTTATGTTATGTTATGTTATGTTCCGCCAAACGATTTTATTCTGACCTTTTGAATTTTCTACTATGCCATTACACATTCACGCAGGATGATGAGAACCTGAAACGGTCTTTGTATTTCTTTAATTGTCTCTCATATTACAAACTATAAACTAAAAGCTTTTAAATTATTATGATTAAAATATTACACATTCACACTTTGGTTTATTAAATTGTGAGTAACATTTTTGAAATACGGGCTGTGAAAATTACAGAGTATAAAAATGTTTTGTTTTAATATTTGCAAATGCTATCAAAAGTGTTACTGTTACTCTTAGCCTTTATCATCCCAAAGTCCTGTCCCCACGACTTCCAGTTTTTGTGATGCTAATGTGGACTGGGCGTTTGTTTTGTCAAGCTCGTCCCGCCATCTTCTACGGAAGAAAGTGATATTGTAAAAAATAAAATACTTGTAATTTCGTTTTGATTCACAAGCATAATGAAGATTTTTTCTGATTTTTTACATAATAGCTAATTAAGCTTTATGGTATAAATCTTGCAGAACAAGCTTAAATAAAAAAAATGGTGTTGTAACTATGCCAAAATCTCCATCTCTACGTTTTAGAACAGACTCACTATGTTAATAGAAAATTGTTTCGTAAATACGTCAGAGAGTAAATGTGAAAATGTCCACATTGTACTAAAGTCCATTACAAAGCTTATAAGTTAAAATACTGAAATATTCCAACAGAAAACAAATAGGGTTGCCAAACTAGTTCGACTGTACCGGACGTAGCACTCAAACTGAAACCAATTTTAGTAACAACATAATGATGACAGCCTCGATGGTCTAGTGATTGCAAGCGCTATTGCTGAGCATGAGGTCCTGGGTTCATTTCCCGGGTCGGACAAAGTGTTATTGAGTTTTTCTATCTGGAATTTCTCAAGCAGTCTGGATTTGTGCCCGGTTTATGGCAATAGGTTTGCTCCCTGTTACATGGGACTTAACATAACTGGCGAAATTTGGGTGTACGATAGGTACACCTCTGCCTAACCCTTCGAGGAATACAGGCGCGATGTGTTATGTTATAATCATTATATAAGCACGGTATATAAAACGTAATCAAATAAAATTCCAACATCAATGCATACCAATAATAAATTCTCCGGCTTTTACGAAGCGGTGAAAAGATTAAAAGCTTTCGTATGTTATTGAAAACATGCTATGAGCTTTCGTCCAAATAAGACATAAAATTAATGATATCCGGTCAAAATCCGGACATGTGGTGGCCCTTATTACAGCATCACATAAGCGTAAAGGGGTGAACACATTCGACGTATTTGTCTATCCGAATAAAGAGGATAAAAAGGGACAACACAGGCTTGTTCGACATAAAACAGACCGTATTAGGCTTTATCTTCACTGTGGGGCAACCGTAAACAGTATAGTGTTGCTATATGCGAGGGTTTTAATTAGGCTTTGTGTAGACTCAGCTTATTTCAGAAGTGTAACTTGGGGGCTTTAAAGTGGTCACTATTTTCATTTGTAGTTAGGCCCTTATTTGCTCAAAGTGATAGAGCCTTTGTAAAATATTTTATGTAAATGACCTAGGGTCGGAAATTTGGAATTACAGAATTGTGTCACTGTGTTTGTGAAATATTTGAATACGAATGATAAAAAATTGTTAGACTAAAATAATGTAGTCAATTCAGCTGCAAAAAATACCAAGAAAATATATAATGTATTTTGTACCATAAACATGAATGTGTCTCGCGTAAGGATTAGAGTACCTAATTATTTAATTATACTTTGATTGTAGGCGATGATTGTATTACGGATGAATGTACAGTAACGGTCATAAGTGGAGTAGCAATTTCTTAAAGCAATAGATTGACGCTTCGGTTTAACTTACGACCTTCTTATAATAAGTCATAGACACACACACACTCTCATTAGTTTAACAATTATATTATTTCATAAATTCGACTCATAACGCATATGTCGTGATAGCTTAGTGGTTACCGTATTAGGGTAGACGCGTTCATACGTAGAAAGTCGTGGGTTCAAATCTCACGAGCGGTGATAGTTTTTTAATGTTTTAAAAATCATTCGAATAATCACGCTATTGACTATATCCTTGTTATTTTCGTCGTGTTCACTAAACTCGCAAAACTTTATGATTATACCCACGGAAATCTAAATAAGTTAAATGATAATTAAGGTAGACAGACGCAGTTAACTTACGACTCATTCACCGCGAATAAATAGAACGATGTTTGTTATTGTGGGTTAGTGACGTGTGTTCAATATATTAGCGGTGTCTAAAGTTCATTTTGAAATGCAAGCAAAGAATATAGAAATGAAAGCGAATATTATTGCGCTGCGTAAAAGCGGACTTAATATTTATCACAAATATCTGATAAAACCGGACTGAGTGTGAGTAATATGATTTAATTATTTTATCAAACATTTATCTAATTAAATTATAACTGCTGATCCTGGTAATTGTTTTTTGAAACGTTTTATTTTTACCTTATTAATATTATTTATTTATTGCATAATTTAAGTAAATGAAATTGTTTCTGATCTGATTTGGTTTTGTAGCTATAGCTAACTTTATTATAACTTACTTATTTATTTCGAAACATTTGTTAACTTTAATAATGCTCGACTAGTTACAATCTTTAAAAGTCTCATCTGTGGATAAAGTCTAAATAGAAGAAGAAATATATAATTTCAAAGTAAATTTATTTACTTAGATCTTTGAACGATGAAAATAACCTTTTAATTATTTATGTGAAATTTCTATTGACAATAATTACTTATAAAACTTTTTGTTTTAGATATAAAAGAGACGCAGCGACAACACATGGTCAGCGAATACGGAACAAGTGGTTTCATACCAACAAGACGTTTGAAGAATTATTCAACACGTATTTACGAACCGTGCGCCGTGCAGTCCGCGCAGAAGGTTCGCATTACATGTTACCCACTGTGTGCAATGTTTACGTGCGTGAGTGGTTAAACACCCGGAGATAACAGTTATTTCACGGCCAGCACGATCTCCTGACCTCCACCTTATAGAAAACCTATGGGGTTTGATGATACAGCGATGGGAAGCACGCAATGAGCGGTCTGATGAGCAGTTGAAGTTGCATTGTATTGAAATATGGGAAAATTTAAGGGGAACAGATAAATGCTTCAAATATGTGAATTAAAATCTAAAATAATTATAATTATATTATAAAATATATATTATAATAATCATGTTATAAAATTTATATTATAATAATTATATTATAATAATTATATTATAATAATTATAATAAAATAATAATAATTATTATAATTATAATAAAATAATTATTATTATTATAATTATATTGTGTCATATCCGTAATAAGGATTATTTTGAGGTTTAGTTTCAATCTTCTTTTCGTAATGAAAATGAACACTTAAGCTATAACCTCAATAAGTCCTATTAAATACGATTTGTTAACTATTCGTTACACGAACGTGAGGTCTCAAACTTACTCGTAGTAAAATAAAAGTAGTAATACTGAGTAATTTATTTGTATTGTGACAACGATTCCGCATTTGTTATATTTACGTGGGTAGATTTTCGAGTTGGTTTGTTACATTACCCACACACAAAAGTAATTAAAGGACATTATTATTTATTATTAAGATACAATATTAAGCCTGATTGTCAAGGTTCATGGTACTTTATCTCAATAAATTGTTATTTATGGGAAAATAAACTGTTTTAATTCTAGAAGTTTATTTATTTAAACTTCATAAAATGATAACGAATAAACATTTTGTAATCACTTATTAAACATTTTTATTCTTAACCCCTTATTTCAATAACAATATAAGTAATAATAAAATTAGCTATTAATTAATAATCTTGTTTATTATTAAATAATAAAAAAACAGATGAAGATGATTGTTTAAAAGAAAAATAAAAGTTTCGTTTCGTGATTTGAACCCAGACCTATGAGTTTCACCATACACTTCAATACGCTACCAGTACCAGCTATCGGAACTTGATATCAATATGTGAATTTTTAGCACTACTATGAACCGACCAAGGTCACGAGTAATTACGTACTCTGCGAAAAAGTGACGGTATGCTTTTTGTTTCATTCGACGCCAGTGTGAGAGTTCTGAGGTGTATTCTGTGTTGATACATCACTTACACACACAGATATAGGTTCGGCCTGTCGCTCGTTCACAGCAATACAATCCTAAGCGTGATAATGCACTTATGACCGCTTACTGTACCTCAGGGTTATATTGGGGAAATATTTAACTAATCCTATAAAAACTCTTTGCGCTTCTAATGATGGACAATTTTAAAATCATTGGAACTGAAGAAAATCCCTTCTAATGATGCACGCTTTTTTTTATAATAGAGCCTCTTTTTTAACTTTCTGGCCTTTTCTGACAGTCGATCGCAGTAACTAAGCTAGGGTAATCCCACCAAACGTGATACGTTAGGTTAGAACTATGACCAACCACGCGTGAACCGAACTGGTGTCAGTAACTAGGTTAGGCCACTCCGACCAAGTAGGTTAGAAGCTTGACCAACCACGCGCGAGCCGAGCGAACGAAGCGAGAGTTGCTGCGGCAGCGGCCGGCGAGCGCTACATCCGAGTTGGATACAGTTACTTGGCTATTTAGTATTTTTGGGTTTCCAAAATAGGAATTATGAGAAAGTTCACAAAATCTTTATAATAGTGTTCAATAATATTTATAGGAACGCAAAATAGGAAAAAATTGAGGTTCGGTCCTGCATGCCGTTATATTGACATCCAAAACATTAGTTGTAGAGCAACAACTATTCTTTTGGAAGTCAAGCAAAGCAGTGACCGTGGCCCAATTAAATTTTGAGGGTTACAATAAAATCCAGAGCGCATGTTTAAAACTATGAGCAATGCTTCATACTGTATGTAATACATAATAAACAAAGTGGTTTGTTTGTCGTGTTCTCGTTGCATGTTTTACTCAGTCAACGAGCGCATCTCTGTTCCTCTTAAATTCCCGGAAAAGAATAAAATTAAGCATAGAGAGAAATGTATTCGTCTCTTCATTTTTAGGTAAGGTACAGCCAGCAAAGAGAACAAATTATACATTCTTTTGCTTATTCTTCTCTCGATTCAGCAGGAACTGACTGAAATAGCTCCTTCCGTGGTCAATCCAGCCAGCAGCAGAAGCGATGGCAGGGCTGACTGCCCAGGGTGCACAGGACATTCACTTAAGGATCGCCACTAATGGAGGGGATTCATAGATGACTCCGCCCTGAAGTGTAGATGTGGTGCGGTTTCACAAACAATGGGACACTTAATATCGTGTCCAGCGTGTTCTCTTGTCTACAAGTTATAGGAACTGATGAACGTTACTGAAGATGCCAAACTCGTAGCCATCTTCTGGGCAGAGTCTATATAGATTGCCATCGATACGCTAAGAGGTAGATGGAGGGTATTTTAATAGACCCTTGCACTAATCATTAAGTGCTAATTTCACTAATGAAACGGTACGCAATCAGCACATCTAAACTGAGTTCAAGAGCTGTCAGTGTCAATATTCCAAAGAAAATAATGGACACTGACAGCTCTTAAACTTGTTTTATGTGCTGATCGCGTTCAGTGTTTATTGGTGAAATTTGCCCTTAGTATTCTTTTTTTTTAAACTTCCTAGAATAGTTAAGTTAAAGATATGAATAGGTGATCAACGCAAGCGGCACAGCACAAAAAAATTACTTGCAAATTGATGCCTGTAAACTTAATCTCTTGTTTGACTGTACATTGCGTACACAGTACACATAGTAAATATTTATGTTTTAAGCGATGCAGCAAGCTATGCAGACGAAAAGCTGAAGCGTTGCATGAAGTGGTGCCGTCAAATGTATGGCGCGTGAATATTTCATAGGTTTTAGATCTCGCGTTGTTGGAAATAAGTGAACGAGTAAAAATGGAAATTAAGGAAATAGATATTCAAAATCAAAATCAAAATATTTTATTGCACATAAACCTACATGGGCACTTATGAAACGTCAGAAGCTAGGTGCACGGTTCCAATTGGTCGTTTCCTATGGAGAAGAGCCAGCAAGAAACTCCATGGTTTTAAACTTTACACTACCTACACAGTATAATAAAGTAACAGTATTACGTTTCATAGAAAACGAAACGACGCGCTTCGAAATCTCAGTGTACAAAACAGTCTCGAGTGCGCGGCAGATAAGCATGGACGCGGAAGGTGCCGCATTGTTTATCACTGCCGAGACGTAATACTGCTAGTTTATTATACTGTGTAGGTACTGTAAAGTTTAAAACCGTGGAGTTTCTTGCCGGCTCTTCTATGTGCCTATGTGTGTGCCCACCAAAATGTTTGATCCACAACACAAATAAGTAGGTAGGTACAATCCATTCCAATAAATTCTGCATTTCCATGTGGCGATAAAATGAATAAATCTTTTACCATAAGACACTGGATTTTATTATGAAAACCAACATCAAATTATGCTGCTCATCATATTTTATTAGTTACTCCATTTGGTTGTACAAACACATTAAATGAAACACGTGGCAACTCATCGTTACTGATAGATATTGGTCTATAATATTATTTAACTAAATACGCTCAATATTGAATTGAGTGTTTTGCTCATGTAGGTGAGAATAGTTTAATTAGGTCCTAAACTTTTACAGTTATTACGGGTCGCCAGAAGCCCAAAAGTCTGACAACCAGTCCTATCAAGGGGTATGGTGTTAACCAGTAAATGGGTTTTGGAGGTCAGATAGGTAGTCGCTAGCGGATACAGCTGACACAGCTTTATCAGCATTTTCTCTTCATTTAAAACAATTCCATAACATCTATAATAAACTATTTTTCTTACATAATGAATGCAAGCAAAACTTCCGAAGCATCAATAAGTTATCGGTCCTATAAAGTATAAAGTCCCGCGAAGAATACCGTCTCTCAATTCCCCGGACGCTCTATAAAGTAGCAAGTGATTTAGTACGACGAACTTGCATTCTACCTGATTACGAAGTCTATTCACGGACAATCTACTTAGGCTACGTTTTTTACTTTTCTCTTACATTGTAAATAGATGGTAGGTACTGTAAAGGTTTAACCTCACATGTTACAGGGTCATAGGAAAATGACTCTGCATTCGATCACGCGAGCGAATTTAGAATTCATTTTCAAAATTGAATATGAAGCGAGTGTTTTCAATAAGCAATAGTTATGTGATAGGCGCGTAAGGGCGTTTATGCACTACAAGGAATTTTACGGTCAGGATGTAAAATCTCATACAAGTTATATTTCCGGATCACGTGATAATTATTTACTTGAAAATCGGACTGCCGGACCGTAAAATTCCTTGTAGTGCACAAATGCCCTAAGGCGCAGGCTACATATAAATGGGAGCGGGCGAGGACACGGCGCGGACCACGGGAGACTGCGGAGACAACCACGACCGAGCAACGACATACCGTGTGTATTAAATTGCATTTTATTTCCATGCATTATAAATGAAATTTGAATGGAATAAGAAGCCGCCCGTGCCATGTTCGCGGCTGGCGTCAGTTATATGTGGCCTGCGCTTTAAACACGTCTTGAAATTAATAGCGAAAATTCAATATACGTATTATTTTCGTATATGTCGCACCTACGCCATATATTATAGGCTCCGGTACAGTTAGCGCGCCCTGCGTTAACAGTACCTACGTAGTGGATGTTTAGTGAGGAGAGACGGAATATGTTTTTAAACTTCGTTTTTATAAGATGCCCGGTCGGCTGTTTGCGTACTGATATAGCAAATTAGTTACATTCGAATAAACGTCCATATTTAAATCTGAAACATCATTGATCTAGCTTTAGACTAAGATTAAATTAAGTTTAGCGCTTTGCAAAATTAGGACGACGACCCGAAGTCAATGTCAACATGTATCATGATGATTTGATTTAACCATCATTTCTGTGAAATTCTATTCGTACGAAACTAAAAAAAAAATAACATTACATAAGATTATGTAGAGGTGTTCCTATACTATACCCACATTTCGCCAGTTCGGTATTTTTAAGACCCATATAATAGGGGCCGAGTCTTTGGTCTTCAACCGGGCACAAATCCAGACTCCGGGCTGATACTGAGAAATTCCTGATGAAAAATCCCCAATAGATACCACTATGCACGACCTGGAACTTCCTGAAAAAGATGCTTCCAATTGAAAGGCTGTAATAATTATAGGCACCCACTGCTTGTAAGGAATACAGGTGATAAATCATGCAGTAACCCCTCAGTGTACTATTTATAACGGACCCAGGAAGGGTCGTTCCGATGACACAACGGTTTACAATGAAGTTAAAAATGCGGACATGCATTGTGTAATCACGGCTTTATGTCCGCCTTCATCAGGTTGTCATTCTGAATTAATAAAGTGATGGTGCTTTTTCTTGCATTTTTTATGGTAGGTATATCTTTTATTTTTGGGGATAGATAATAAGACATATTTTTATTTTTTTTAATTTTATTAAATTTATTTATATCATTTAAATATAATAAATAATAAGAAACAATAAAAAAATATGTATTTATGTATGTATTATAACTTATCATAACATCACGCTTTATTTTCCTGAAGGGTTCGGCAGAGGTTATGCCACTTATGTTAAAGTTCCATGTAATAGGGGGCGAGCCCATTGCCATCAACAAGCACAAATCTAGACTCTGGGCTGTTACTGAGAAATTCTACGTGGACGTGATGTTCAGCAGTAGCGCTAGACCATGACCATTAGACCAACGAGGCAGACTATGTAGTATTAATTATTACATAGCCTTTTTGGCCTCGCACAGGTCGTAATGTTTTTTATTATTATTATTTGTTTTTGATTAGCTGTTAATTTTGTTATTTTAAACGCTCCTTTTTTACTGTTTGTATTACTTGTGCGTGTCCCAAATAAAATATTTTTCTTTCTTTCTTTTTCTTCCATAGCTTAAATGTTTATATATCTATGTATCTATTTTAGTGTACCTATTGTATTGTACTTATTATTTTGCACCAATGACAACCCCTTTTTTATGTCCACGCAATCACTGTCCATTCCGAGGTTGCCTGGAATAGATCGCAGAAAGCGATAAGGCCACCCATTGTATGTTTTGTAATGTAAAATTTATTTTTTGCTATGTATTTTCTACTGTACAATAATGTATATATAAATAAATTATTTTCGTCTCCCATCTTTCATATTGTATTAAACTAATGTCTGTACGAATATCACCTGGTACTACTAAATATGATGAACAGACGAAATGAATCATTAATAGGAATAGTTGGGCTAATGGATTTCCCATAGAAATTAACATTATGTAGGTACATTTGTATTAAATTGCTCATTTAGGCCTACTTGCAACGAGGTTGAGGAGGTCGAGGTTGGTTGATTAATTTCTGAACAAATTGCTTTTAATTTGATAATAATAAAATTTATGTAAATAAAAATCTTCCGACTGCCTCGCTGGTCTAATGGTCGCAAGTGCTACTGCTGAGCATCGAGCATCGGGTTCGATTCCCAGGTCGGGCAGTGTTGTTGTGTTTTCCATCTGGAATTTCTCAGTAGGAGCTCGGAGTCTGGATTTGTGCCCGATTGATCGCAATGTAATAGGCTCGCCCCCTATTACATAACTGGCGAAATGTGGGTGTAGTATAGGTACACTTCTACCTAACTCTTCGGGGGGGAATACAGGCGTGATGTTATGTTTATATTTTGTTAAAAATTGCACGTGAAGGTTTTTCTTAGCAACTGCCGATGATTATAGGAAAAACAAGGAGATATCCGGATTCTGTCACCAATTCACGACCCTTCCGACTGCCTTTGGCACTAAATATTAAAAAGCATAAGCGATAATAAGCCTTATTTTGTGGACCAGAAAAAAAAGGTAAAGGAAACGATTCCATTTTCAAACGATTAACCGGTTCAAAGATTAATAAAGGAGACAGATAATAAAATGCTTTCATAAATAATGAGGTACGCTTATCATCTAATACCTTAGTCGTGTTTCCACAAAGAGGTAGCAGCACACGTCGTTGGCACACAATAATATAATTATATCAGATATAGTAATGGAGAGGAACCGAGTAAATTAACGTAGGTAGATCTAACGTCCGAAGGATTTCAGGTATTTCCGTAGGTAAGCTCAGTTATGTAGAATTCTTGAAATTATACAGGATGTAAGGGACAGCCCTCTTCCAACTTACAGGATGTATTCATTTTGAATCATATTCCAACGGAAAAAATCTCAGTTTTTTTTTTTGTCACTTTTTCTGTTACAAATTTACATTGTCTGTACGCAGCACTCAATTTATGTAAATGAAACAGCTAAAATAAAAAAAACAGCAATTGTTGTTGAAATAATCTACGTGCGCTGCCGTTGGCTACGTGCGTTTTGCCACGGTAACGATACATTGCGTGGGAAGTAATTAAACAAATCAGGTTTATAGGATTCCCATAACGTTCCTGAAATAATTTAATGTACCGGTCATCTTAGTATGATATACTGAATTCACCCCCTCAGTCTGTGGAGGGATGTTCCTTATACCCTGTATAAGTAGTTACAGTCTAACAGAGTTTTGTGTTTGTCTACTGTGAGTTCAACATCTTGAAGAAATAGGTTGCACATGAATGTGCTACTTTCAGTGATCGGTTGCCAAACAATCACACATTGTTATAGCTTTGCTTTGACTTGAGCGAAATGCGTGGGAAAAGGAAATGTTTTTCTATCTTACCTACTGAAAGTGTGAAACAGGAAAAGCTTCGGATAAAATCAAAAGTTTTACACGACCCTAACATTCATATTATGAGTGCGTTACACTTCTTCAACCGACATCATCCGATGACGTCCGATAACTAGGTGTACGCATTCACTTTCTTTACATTATATGTCCGGCCGAAGGTATACCTACACGATCATAGTTCGTCCGATGACGGACTAGGTGTACGCGAACCGCAAGAGTAAAATGAGACAGCATTTAATGTGTCTCACTTGTTTCTAACACTATCGATTTTCTATTAGGAGAAAATCTAACCTACGTACGTGCCATCCTTGATTCTCCTGTTTAAGCGCCAACAATAGCTCCAATTTCCAACAAACCGGCAGGGATGTCACAAACAAACTTCCTCTCTTAAGATTAGGCCACATCCAGTCACCCAACACTGTTGGCCTACTAAACAATGCAGTTCGAAGTTCGCTGTGGACAGTTCCTCTTTCGTCTGTTCCCTCGTCATGGTAAACTTTGGAGACCCTTCAAGGTTGGATAATAACACCAGTGTACGTGCCAGAACCCCCAAAGTTTGTACATAACAAGCCCTAGATATCTACGGTATGATTTGTGTGCGCACATGTGCGTACAGTTGGCGAAATAAGTATGTGGGCAGCTAATTCAATTTATGGTACTTATTTCATCATTTTGGGCGTGTGCTCGGTAGTAAAATCTATGAACCACAACGAATGACAGATCAAGTCTCTTTAAGTTCGTCCCAAAAAAATCGTGCTGACAAATCTGATCTTGCCTGCTCTGACCCACCGCGTCGCATCCCATCGCCCGCCCGCGCTATTACTTTGTTTTTGCTTAACGTTACTTTCTGACTTTTTTTTCTTTTAACTTGGCTCCTTTAGGTCGTAGCGTGATTTTACATAGCTCAAGAATTGGGCTATCCAATGCAAAAATCCAACTGGTAGTTCCAGAGATTACTCATTACATACAAACTTACAAACAAATACTTATCTCTTATAATATTAGTATAGAAGATAATAATTCTCGTTAATATGCTGATTTCTTGCCTTCATCCCAACCTCTTTTCCCATGTGTACGTTCCTAGCTGTAAGAAGCCTATTTTTCTGAACGCAGTGTCGTTTGCATGCCGTGTGAAGGGGAACAATGGATTGTTTGAGATAGATCTTCCACCCCAGGATCATATTACCAGCAATTCATGTGGCATCCCTCCGCTCGTGATGTTTGTGGAACTTGTGGGAGTTATTGCTCGTTTGTTTTATTTCGCAGATGATATATACCTACGTGAAACTCTTGTTGAATTTTCTTGTTTTTCTACTATACGTTCGTTCACAGTAGTTACGTCAGACGTTACGTGTCGTCAGAGGCCCGACAGTCTGATAATCAGTCTTACCAAGGAGTATCGTATTAACCAGTTACTGAGTTACTGGGTTGTGGAAGTCAGATAGACAGTCGCTCCATGTAAAATACCTGTATTCAGCTGCAGTTAGACTGGAAGCCGACCCGAATATAGTTGGGAAAAGGATAGGCAGTTTGATTGTTCGTTCATAATACGGTATTTTATTAGAAGCACCTAAAGTCTGGGAAATTAAATTAAGCAAATTGACTGTCAACTTAAATTGTTCGTCTATTCAAATCATAACTGTCATTATTTGACAGTTGTATGAAATGGCTATAAACGGAAAATTGAAGCAGGGTGTAAATTAGCTTATCCATTAATTTCCCTGGCTAAACACACTAGAACTGACTGACTGAATACAATAGAATAACATTTTAATGAAAATATCATATATTATATTAAGGAAATGCTTCGTATTTGTAATAACAACAAACTGCCATCATCACATCCGTCATCCAAGCGTGATTATAAGATAATTTCCTCTTTTGCCGATTATTGCAGCGGCCATTTTGTTCCCTCTGTTCAGCAAAAGACATTTACAAAATACTTTCGAGCTGAAATGAACTTTATGTACTTCTGAATTTCAGATATTACTGAAAACAATTGCATTAAAATCATTTGCGAGGGTTGTAAAACGGGACAGACGGACAGTCGCGGAAGTCATTCCGTAAGTGTTCCGATTAAATATTATTACGGACCACTTTAAATAAGTGGGACATAGCCATCACATTTGTTAATGGGAGAAAATGTTTATAGATTATTTTACAATAAGTAGTAAATACCTTGTGATAGGTAGGTATTTCGAGCACTTTCAATATTTATTAATAAATCGATTTTGCATAAAGGCTCGTGCATACTGGCGCCACATGACGCGCGACGCGACACCGGTAATTGTTCTACTGTGAAGTTTTCTTAGAAATTGTATTATTAAAGTCACGTCGCCTGTTTGTAGGAGCCATAAAAACAGTTCAATTCTTTAGGTAAACTCAATAATTTAAAACTCAATCATCTGATAAGTATCATTAGTTAATATTTTTTCAATATTTATCCAGGCACTCGTAGATTTTTTATAGGCAGGTCAATATAATTATAGTAATACTAGCGAACTTGCTTCGCACGTTTTTCAAAACATCGAGTTTTCATATGTAAGTTTAATATTATGGTATTATATACCTCCCGGAATAAATTCTTGCATATTTTCATAGTTTTGAAGAACAACGCGGTCACACAGACAGACACGAAAAGCGACTTTAATTTATAATATAAGGTACCTATAGATACTTAGATACCTACTAGTATTTAGATATTAATAAAAGTTGCAGTTTGTCTGTTTGAACGCGCTAAACTCTGGAAGTAACCGTTGGATTAAAAAAAATCTTTTTGCATTTGATAGCCCAATTCTTGAGGCAGGTTATAAGCTATTTCCCATCAAGCTACTACTGTTAGGAGCTGAGCAAAACCAAAAACGTCCAAAATAACGTTTAGCGAAAAAGGAGTAATAACGCGGACGGGCGAAGGAATGCGACGCAACTCAACAACAAAACTCACGCGGACGGAGTCGCCCCGGCAGAAGCTAGAAATAAATATTATAAATTAGAAGCAATAGACAGCGAGCATAGTTTCTATCAATCATTTATCTCTTACCGCGTACAATCTTAAGAGTTGATCATAAAAAGTAAATATTGAATCTGAAATTCAATTCTTTTGAATTTCAGATCTAATAAATTGGAGTACTCCAAGACGAGAAATCCCAACTAGCAAAGAAATACCAGTTAATTATAACGTTGCGTCTCCAGAACTAACCGGTATTAAACAATAACAGCCGCGAAATTCACTGGATTTCAAATGAAACTACAGTAACTTGGCGTGCGAAGCTCTTGCACAAGTTGACAATACTTGCGAACTTTTAGTCAGTGCTAATGAATTCTATGAACGAATAAAGTTTGCTGCAAATACTATTATTCGCAGTGCCTCCGGGAATTGGAATTTTTTTGGTGCCATCTTCTGTAAAACAAAACAAAAGAAGAATTAGAAAACATTCTACTAATAAATATAAAATATTTGTTCTTTTATTTTCGTCTAACAGGGCGAACATTTATGTTTCCTTTAGGTATTTTTTATTTGGTTAACGGAATTGGCACCTTTAATGAGAATCCACCAAAATATGTAACGCAATTACTATTGCAAATTACTGTCTCGTTAAAATTGTGTAAAAATTATGTGTCATTTCTGTAGTTAAGTTACTTATATTGTTTTTCTTGTTTTATCAATGATATGCCTAGCCTTTTCACAACTAAGTTGGGATCGGCTTCCAGAGCTCATGGTTAAGTAATAACAGCCGCACGGGTTGATCTATCAGGTTAAGATACACTTGCCACACATCGAGACTCCTCCGTGCCTCGGAAAGCACGTTAAGCCGTTGGTCCTAGCTGTAATTCGTGGATCCTTGACAGTCGTTACGGGTCGTCGGAAGCCCAAAAGTCTGACAACCAGTCTACCCAAGGGGTATCGTATTACCCAGTAACTGGGTTGTGGAGATCCGATAGGCCGTCGCTCCACGTAAAATACTGGTATTCAGCTGCATTCGGTTAAACAGGAAGCAGACCCGAACGTAGTTGGGAAAAGGCTAGGCATAATTGCTCTCAAAACGGTGAAGGAAAACATCGTAAGGAAACGGGCATGTCCTAGAACCAAAAAATTCGATGACATGTGATATTTATTAACTCGCACTGAGGCCTGGGTCCGCGTGGTAATATTTGGCCCCCTCCTTATCGAAGAGAGGAGGCCTGTGACCCAGCAGTGAACATTGAACATTATAGGCTGATTATGCTATGATTATGAGACGGTGACTGTTCTATAATAACTTCAAAATCCACAACTAGGTACAGATACCGGCACGGTTCTTGAGCGCTCGGCGGAAGAGTGGGGATCGCTTTGCGCATCGTACACTTATGACAAAATACGTAAAGGGACCCAATAACTCAGTTCTGCGCAGGTGAAGGTCAGCGCTCAAGAATCGTGCCGATGATGGTACCTACGTTCAGTACATGTTAGTAGGTACGACGAGACTTTGATGTTGATTCGTATTCCCTGGAGGTATATCCACTTTGTGACTGATTCATAGCTTAATTAGGCACTCGGTACCTAAGTTTACGATAACTTGATAACGTCTATTAAACCTATCCTAAGTTTTAAGTTAATTAATTTAATTTATTTGGGCTTTAAGCCCAATATTCCAGTAATTTTTGTTTTAAATAGCTATCCCTTACAGTATTCTCACTTTATTTAGGTACGGATAGGGCTGAAGCTACCTTGAAGTTTTTTTAGAAATTGTATTGTTAGAGTCGCGTCTCGCCAGTCTGCACAAGGACATTACTCCATACATTACCGTGTCAGTAACATTAGTATTGCTGACGTAAACCTGCTAAATTGTAGGTAGTATATATTCAATAATTTGGCGCATGCTGAAGTACTTATTTTCAGTGTCCATTCGACTGCACTTACGAGGATTTGAACAACGCCGCCGATGCTGCTACTAACGTGACCATCTAAGTACCTAACAAACTATTGGGGTAATTTTTTTTTTGTCGCCATTATTTAAGTAAGGGACTTAAATATAAGAAGAATATATTGCAATATATTATGTATAAGATAAAAAGATACAACATTCACCTGACCTTATAAAGTACATCTTACATCCAGACGGGGAAGCGTGTTCAATTAATACCAAAATACCCTTCACATTTGTGTAGCATCACTCATAAATCTCTCTCACTCAGTTCAAGGCTACCAATTAAAACATACGGGGAACGCGGGGATAAATTACACTTAACATAATTCAAAATCGTGTATACTGTTGTTATAATTTCTGTGCAAAACAGTTTTCCTGTTTATTTTGTACCTACACATATTTTTTGCAGAAAATAATTCATGTTTTTCATGGAATTACTAATTACAGGTTTAAAAATCAGTTGGTTGGGTTGGTACTCGTAAATATTGACACATTTAGCATGTGATACGGAAATCATTACTAATGTGTGCATGTATAATATACTTATATTAAAGGTTGTAGGATCTATTAAACAATGTAACAGCGAAACAATTTTCACGCCTGCCCTTTAAGAGCTAGGGCGTGAATTACACAGAGAAGGCGTAAGGCATAAGATGAAGGCGTGGCACAGGCGCAGCGCAGGCGTGGAACGGACAAGGCACGTACGGGGACACGATTAAAATTATATAGAGCGGCGAAAAGACGTTACGATGCGTCAATATACAGGCTGACTTTATTTATTTATTTGGTTCACCAACAATTGTATACACATTTAGGGTGCTCGAGTAGCTTTGACGTTTCAGTGCTTAACTGCACATACTGTATATCAAGCGATGCGGCACAGGCGAGAAAGCGGCGTGGCGGAGGCACGCGTCTCCGTCACGACAGTTGAGTTTCAAAACTCTAAGGATATTGCGAAAACACGGATAATTAGAAAATGGTGACAACATTTCTCAATCTTGCTGGAAAAAGATAGAGTTTTTGTAAAAACACGAGTCGCTCTAGTAATATTGCGGAACGAAACGTTAGCTATTATGAAATAAGACCGCTGATTGGCCGGTCGGAGCGCCCAAAATGTTGAGAAATGTTTTCACCATTGTCTAATTATCCGTGTTTTCGCAATATCACTAGGGTTTTCGCGAAATTTCGAATTATCAAATCTTCCTACGACATATACATTAATATTAGACTTACTAATGGGTGGGACGCTACTAAATTAATAATAAACAAAACATAACTTAATTGAAACTCGAGACAATATTCAAATCAACAACCATTACCTAAGCTCCAAGCTTAACTATCACGTAGACTGACGAATCGTCAGTCTACGTGATTTATCGTACAAGTATATAATATTTATATACACATCATTTACTTAATATGGAGCAGTATTGATGGAGTGTGCCTAATAGCCACCATAATGCCTGTAATCTATTCAGACTTCAGCTCAGATTTAGACACAATTGAATTTACTAGTGTTTCGTCTATTGAGCAGACTTAATGGAAATGATTAGTAGTTTGATATTGTTGCATGTTATGTTAGATTTTGAAGGTGTTGAGCTTAATACACGTTAGTTTAATGTCTAAGTGCCACCTACGACTTATTCTTATGAAATTCTGACGATGGATTTTATAATGTAGGTTGTTCAAATAGATCTTTTTTTTTTGTATGATTTCCACTTGATTGGGTATTTGACTATCCTGTCAGCTAGCTGTATTTTTATGTCAATAAAACATTTTATTATCATTTCTTTACTTCATTTTTAAATATTTTCATAAAAACAATCATTATAAAAAACATTTAAAAATATAAAAAATAGTAGCCCACCGGTATAGGGAACAGGTTATTATTTTATTATTATTAAAAGTTATTAAAGCTACAGTCGAAAAGAGAGAAAACTTTTGTCAGATAGTTTCTTGTACAAGAATATGATCTTATCTCCATCCATCATTGAAGAATCCCTCGTTAGAACAACCATCAGGTCCCAAAAAAGCCAAATAAAATAAATTGTAAAATGCAACAGTTAAAAGCAAAACCCACGTAAACCGTTAAAGGCCACGTAAATTTTATTTGACTCAGCCCATTTTCCGTATTATTAAACTTTAATTGCGAATTATTACAATTCAATTAGTACGCCAGTGATTTTATGGGCTATAAATTATTTCCACATTCATGATGCTACCCATTCCATCGGCTATCATCCCACTAAGTATAGCCCGTTAATTTATATTGAGAAGATAATGACTCCTACTTGGAACTGGGCTATTTTTGGCAATGGATTTCGAATTGCAGTTAATTAAAAATGATCTATTTTAACATTATCTGCAGCTTCGGTCGCTCGGAGTATAATAATGCAATTTTGAAGAGGTCTATGTTAAACATTAAGCTGTTTATATGTATTGATACTGGTGTTCTGATGACGTCAATAGTTGACAAACTAGCAATATGTAAGTTTTTAATAGTAATTTGTTGGCAATACTACCCGTAATTATTTAGGTACTAGGAAAAATCGTTGGTTCTTGTGTTCTGAAAAAAAGACAGTTGAAAGGTTTGCTTACAACAAACATTTCACAACAAACTAGCTTCTACCCGCGATTGCATCTCCCGCCCGCGCTTTTACTTCGATTTCGCTTAGCGTTCTTTCTGATTTTTTTCTTTTTGCTCGGCTCCTAATGGTCTTAGCTTGATGTGAAATAGCCTATAACCTTCCTCAGGAATTGGGCTATCAAATGCAAAAAGAATTTTTCAAATGAGATCATTAACCCGGCTTCCAGGTATCTAGAGTCTCCTTCTCTAGGTTCCATCAGAGTCATTCCTGTCCGACGCGTCCATAGTCCCGGGGGTGGGCCCCACTTATCCTAGTAGGCCAGGACAGGGTGGTGGCGAAGTTCAGATGGGGACCCAGTTCTACGGAATATAATGTTGATCTTTTGCCCATGATTACGGTTGAAGACCTCAACGGCTTCGTTGGCGGGGATGGAAACCATCGGTACGACAATAAAGGCGGAAGAGGCACGTCTTTTCGAGGGCGGAGGAAGAGCCTTCCAATTCGGCTCTGTAATAGACTTCAAAAAAAACAAAGAAGCAAAAGATTTGCGCTGCCTTTCTCTAAAACCGCGTCCATACTAGCTGCAACGTAACATGTAATGTAACAGTTCCCATACAATTTAGTGTGTTCGCGAACAACTACGTTCCTCTTACGCGCCTAAATTGTATGGGAAATGTTACATTGCATGTTATATTACATGTTACGTCACTGGATGCGGCTAAAAGATCAATGGAACCAAAGAATATAATGGTAGCCACACACATAACCTTTTACTTGCCCAAATGTAGGTTTGCCAAGTATATCGTTACTTGTGTGGCTACCACAAGTCTCGTTTCCATAATAGGTATAGTAACAATGTTGCTGTTTCAACGTTGTGCAACTTTTGTTTATCATGAAAGGCTTTAGTCCTAAGTCCTTCGTCCTTCCAGGAATTCGTTCATTATTCATTTAAGTTCATCATTATTTATTCAAGCGAATACACAATACTTAGTTGTAAAACAATATCTAAACCAAACGTGGTGTATACTGAATTACCGTAAAGGACCTTGTCCTTTGTATATGACATTGTATATGCATTGTATATGCATATACCCGGCAGGGTAAATCAAAAATTGTTATTCGTATTCCTATGTAGGTTATTTCATTGCCAATATTATTGTTATTTAATATTATGAATAAAACATACACTATTTAAATAAATAATAACTTTACCTACATCCCACCAGTGAAAGTAGTGGCCGGATATAAAGCCATATAGGCTCTTTCTACTAGATTAATAAATAATGTAACGATATTATCATGAAAGTACCAACTTTCATGATAATATGCCATAATATAATATATTATGGCATATATTATATGCCAAAGATGTTAACTACCACACCAGAAGTTTTTTAGCCAGGAAAAACACAATGTAGGTATAATTATTAATAGGCCAGGGACCTGTATGTTACCTAACGCATGAATCTTTGTTGCTTTTGTTTGGTTTTATATTTTATTTGTTCCATTTTTTATACAATATTGTTTATCTTTTTTAACTTCTTTTTATTAAGTTAGCCCTGCTACAGTGAACGTTTGCTAACAGCTTGATTATTCTGTGGAAAATGTTGTGGGTAGTATATTTGTTAAGTTTAATTTTAAGACAACACTGTTTATGCTTAATTTGCTACTGTTTGTTTCCCCAAATGTAATAAACAAATAAATAAATAAAAACAATGTAGAAAAAAATCTTCTATAGGGCTGCGTAAAAATATGTGATAAAACGCTTTATGTAATAGACAAGATTCAGTCGATGTTGACCTTAAGCTTCTTTCTCATCAGTATGTGCACCGCGCCGGATTGAGGCTGTTATAACAAGAATATCACGAAGTAATTACACTGTATTCGTGACGCGACTCCGATAGTGACACAAGAAAATACGTCGGAACATATTGTTTTATTCTGTGCGTGTTTATATGAGCAAGTTCAGAACGGGTATAATAGACACAGGAAATAAGACTGTCAGGATCAAGTGGAATCGAGTCGGTCACGTCAGTCGAAAGCACAATAACCGCTGGGTAAGAGACTCCACACAATTGGAGTCTGACGCTGGAAGGCGCCGTCGAGACCAGCCCAGAAAAAGTTTCAAGGTGCCTGTGGAAAAGAGTATTTAGGGGGACTTGGAGGAAACCTTTGACGGTGACCTTTTTGTATGGGCAAAATGACATGAACCAGTCGACCGCACGTCAGTGGTACCTCTTCGACCTTGAGCTGGCCTAGCGTAGTACGGAGGTTCAATAGAATATGACGCTAGCTTATACTGGTATTGCTACCACTGAGTTGCGGTTGACTTTACTGATCTGACTCCTTCATTGTATATCGTTTTTTTTTTTTTTTAAGAAATCACTTACGTATGGATTCTGGCAGTTACAGCCTTGAGTTCTAGATGTTGTTTTGCTTCTGAGCTATAAAAAATACGGTTGATAATCCCTACTTCTTTAACGTTTGAAGAACATAAATGTCGACCCGTTTTTACAAGCTTTATTCAGTTAAGCTTTATAGTCAAGTCCGGGGTAATTTTAGTTGCAAATACTTGAAATTAACTTACGTTTCCTGCCTTTCTACTTAAAATACTAAGAACGTTAAACCTATTTACGTAAGCTGCATGAATTTGTGGAGTTAAATATTCAGATACTTTGCGTTACACAGAAATATTAATTTGTTTTGGAATATTAGAATAGGGACATCTGTAATAAATTGTTACACGCAAACCAATTAAACTAATATTGAAAACGATTCCAATTCTTCAAAATAATTTGCAATTTGAAATGTAAATATTACGAACAACTTTAAGTCTTAAATAGAATTATAGAATATAAAAGTTTTTAATTGAAATTGAAACATCTGATATCTTTGGAAAGCCTTTGTCTTTTTTGAAGCAAACAATTGTAAAGAATATTTAAAAAAACAGTTCTTTTGGGACCTCAGGTTTCTGTCGCTCCATGGGTACAAATCATGAAGAAGTGTTCTAAAAAGAGTTACCTATAATTTTATGTACACAGAAACATTAAATCTGGTCTCAAATCTTAAAGATATATGAAATCAAAAATAGTTGACGGACTTTATCCACCCTGTGCAACTCTAATAAAATTAAAATTATTTATCTACTCTCATTTCGTAAAGTTTTAAATATGAAATCAAAAATAGTACTATTCAAACTGCATACACATGTAAATAGAAGGTCTCACAATAGTCTAATGATAGGCTCAACGGTTCCGGTAAAGTTTTTGAATACATTTTCGGTATGAATAAAATTAATTTGTACTTAGTTTATCATTGTCCCGATGTTCATAGTTCATTATTGACCTACTGACATTAATTTAAGCACCTGTTGAGCGAATCGATATCTTGTGATGAATCAGTAATGACCGAATACAGCAAACAGCTTATGTTTGCTTATATGTAGAACCTTGTCCAAAGGTATACCTAGATCATTGTGGTAGGTCTTTGACAGCGTGGACCGATGAAACCAAAGAGGTAAGTGTAAACTGAAAAGCATTGGGATTGTTGTAAAAGCAAAGCAATTGACCCCCCCATGAAAGAAGCGGCATTATCTGTGTTTTTTTTTTGACTTGGCGTTTTGGTTTGTTTCAAAATCAAAATCAAAAATCAAAATATTTTATTTCACATAAACCTACATGGGCACTTATGAAACGTCAGAATCTAGGTGCACGGTTCCAATTGGTCGTTTCCTATGGAGAAGAGCCGGCAAGAAACTCCACGGTTACTCTTTTAAAAATAACGTGTAATTAAGTGTGTTTTATTGTGTACCTATATATTTTTCTAATGTGCATTTTATTTATGTATAAAAATTTATCTATAAAATTCCGCACGAAACTCAGTCAAAATTAAATTAAATGAAATTTAAATTTATTTATTTTGGACAACGGTGATCACAATTGTTTTGTAATACTAATAGTATTACAAAACAATTTATATTTTAGTGTTAGTAGTACTGATAGATCATATTTAAAATAATGCACACTCCACGCAGAGGTAAGTAGATAGTCTAACGCAGAGGATGATCAGACATGCCTCGATGCCTCGTTGAGAGATGAAACACGTGTCGATTTCTTACAGGGTTTTTTATGACTCTTTAGGAATACCTAGTATATATAGTATACCGGAATAGATTACTCAATATTTCTACGTCTATTGTATTTTATAATGGATTTCCGCTTAGTCACGCCTGAATCAATTAACTATGATCAGACATGTTTCTTACCTGAGCAATCTCCCTTCTTATCAGAGTAAAGATTACCTACATACGAACTATAAACTCTGATGAGGTAAACCAATAACAGCGTAATTCTGCTGTAACCACCTCTTGTTAGGTTATTATGTAAATTACCTACAAGATTGTACGACAGGTAAATCGAATCACTTTAATAGAGTTTCTCTCGCTCGGATTCTCTTACAGAGGTATTTCTAACTGGTTGCCTTGTTAAGAATATTCTGATGTTTTGAATACAGTTAGAATTTGAATTGAATTGAGTTTTAAGTTTCCGAATTTCCCGGAAACTTTCGGATTCAAACGAAGCCCCTAATTATGACCGAAAACACGGTAAACTCGTGAAGTTTAATGCCATTACAGCGTGGTAACATGCTTAAAAAATTACGATTCGGGCATGTTACTAGGTACATCTATCTCTACTCTAAAAACTTAAGAAGAATATACATTATTCGTAATCGTCGAATATACATTCTAGGAGAAAGAATAAAGTAGCTGAAGATTGTCCAGTGAATACTACATTTGCTGCAAGGCAATTTATTAAACAATCCCCCCGTATATACTATAACGCTCTCAATGAACAATGTGCCATCTACTCTATGACATACCACAACTGCAAAAAAACGCTAACTGAATGGCTCAAGAGCAAAAGTTATGAAGAAATCGAAGATATCCTACACAAGATCACATAACTAAGGAACACATATAATTTGTACACATATACACACCACACACCCCCACGGTACACAAACCAAATTTATCTTACACACATGCCCATTACATCCCGACACCCACACAAGCACATACACACACACACACACGCACACAAACGAACCCACACACAAACTCACAAACATATTCTACACCCAGTGCCCTTACTAATATAATATGGGTTATATTATAACATCTTAATTAGTTTTAAACGAATCTTTTGGCTTATTTCTCACACATTTGTAGAATTATTGTAAACTGGAGGAGCGGAACCACCTAATACAAGCAAATCTATGCTTAAAAGGTGACTCCAAACCTAACATAGTTATTTACTTAAGTGAAGAAATAAACATTATCTCTTTTTATTAAAATGACATTTCTTTTCTCCAAGTGTATCGTTTCTTCCATTCCTACGCTGATCATGCCTGCTGTTCGAAAAAATACGACAAGAGTCTTCTAATTTGCTTTGATTCCAAACACATAGGTGTACATGGTAGTTAAAAATGAAATCATGAGAAAATAGCCGCTACCATGGTCGTATAAAAATAACGAGAGTGTCGGTCAGCATTTATTTAAGGCGACAATTAAACGTGGTTTCGGTTTCGGTATCGGTCGTTACGGCCATCTGCCCGGACGCCGCAAGGAAAATAACATTATAGCCGTGGGACGCGCTCGGGCATAGGACGGCCATCTTTATTGTTTCAAAATTGGGAATTTGAGGAAATCTTTAGTTTCCTTGTAATTCTTTGAAGGTTCAAAATAATATTTGTTTTGTTAAGAATGTTAAATGTTAAAAATTAATGTGTAATAATACCATCATGTATCTATGGTCATATTTAATAACTGAAGAACTTTCTCCATGGGATCAAACGTAAACGCGAAAAAATAATTAATCAGCCGTCACATTCATTGGGTCGAGTAGGTATTGACGTTTTGTATGGAACAGCTGATAATTTTTTCGCGATTACGATGTTAGAGTTAGCAGAAACTTGTTCAGTTTGATGGTCTGTACCACACCCTTTAATATGTATGACCACACCTTTCTGATATATGCTGTATAAGTAGTATTTAAGAAAGAAGAATGGGTGATCCGTAGATGAAACAAGACCGAGATTAGAACAGTTATGTAAGTTAGAACATAAATGGAAACTAGACTGCAATGAATCCAGGGATTTTGATATTGATCTATTTATTTACATCTGTATCAGATCTATAGACATTGCAGAAAGTAAAGAAAAGCATATATAGCGCACTTACGAAGTCACCAATGAATACATAATAAATCGTATTTGTACCTCTTAAGCCAAACGCTTGGCCACTCTACTGGCAACGTCGTTTCAGAAATCGTAAAACAAACGCGCCACCACAGTTTAAATATTTCAATATCATGTTTTTCTCTTCGCACTGTACACTTGACCTGTTTCAAGGGACAATTCCAGTCTGCTATCTTTTATATTCGTGTTATTAAGCGATAAACTGCTTAATGGTATGTACACTAAGCGTTAGATAAAAACGTTTTTTTTATGGACACTGCAGCTTTTCACAAACAATTTGTATAATGAATTGCAAGAAAAAAGTAATGAGATAAGTGCAAATTCCTTTTATTAAGTGTTGTCGTCACAGATTCGTACAGATGATTCACTCCGCAAAATCATTTTAATAAACAGCGAATCTTGCTACGGAACAATGAAGTGCAATTCAAGCTCAACAGTAGCGCTTGCGACCACTAAACCCATTTATTATATTAATAACTTATTTATTAATTAAATAATTCTATACTCATGCATTAGCATGCTCATGAGGTCCTGGGTTAGATTCCCAGGTCGGGCAAACTGTTACTGGGGTTTTTCCATTAGGAATTTCTCATTAGCTGTCCTGAATCTGGATTTATGCAAGGCAATATAGGCTGGCCCCCTATTACATGGGACTTAAACATAACTAGCGAAATGTGGGTGTACCTATGGGTACACCGCTGCCTAACCGTTCGGGGAAACAGGCGTAATGTTATGTTATGTTTAATTCTATACTTAATTTGATCTTACTTATACGATAAGACAGCGACGATTAGTTCCGATTTCAGCCGCGCGCAGACTTGACATGCGCGCTGTCTACACTAAAGTGATATGATTGTATTATGTGGCCAAGCACATATACAATCATAGCACTTTAGTGTATGTGTATTGTTTATATATGTGTTTTAAGTAATATATACCTAGTGAGGGGCTTTACCTGTTATTAGTGAGTGACCAAAAGTGAGTTTTACAGAATGTACGGTACAAGACCCTAATCAAAAGGCAATTCTTAACACCTTTAAAATCTCGGGTTATTGTAAACTCGCCTCATTTTTTGACAAAATAAACAAATGCCTATAGTTTGCGCCAGATAAGAAAAAAGTAAAAGTCATTAACCCGACTTTTTCTTTTATTTGAAATTAATGATTTGACTTCGAATTTGGTATAAGAGTTTCATTGAGTACTAGTAAGTACCTTCCAAAATAAATACGACTAAATATGGTTTTGGCCAAAAGGTTTGTTACTCATGTCCAGTGAACGCGTCAAGGAGGCCCCTTTCCGCGATACGTTTGTTTTGATCTTGTTAGCGACATTTCCTTAACATTTTTTTCGCTTGGTAGAATCTACGGATCACCCATTCTTCTTTTTTAAATACTTACATTATACAGGGTGTCAACGACTTTTATTTTTTTCTTATCTGGCGGAGACTTTAGTCTACTTAGGTTCAACAATAAAACATTACCTACTACATAACAGCAAAATAATGGCAGGGATGCTATTTGTCTATTATAGAAATGTTTCTTTCAGTTCAGTTCCAGAACGGAATCTTCAACCCACGAACCATATTTCGGCTAAATGCTAAAGTTCGGTAAAAGCAGCCGAATGTCTTACCGAATGCAAACCGAACTTTTGTTAATCTCTAGTGAAACAAAGCTGCTCTGGTTATACACTGGGAGAATCCACTCTTAAAGCATGACTAAGAAAATACATCGAGCCATAATCGTGAAGACTGTTAAAAATATTCTAACGTACAGTAAACCGCACGTCTATGTGACGAGTTGACATTAACAGCGTCTTTATTCGTATTAGTAAGTGCGGTTTTCGTAGTCGAAGTGCTACTTCTAACGTGCGGTTTACCGTACCTAAATGGCGTACACGGTACTACGTAATATTTTATTTGGCGCATCCACTACGCCACTATATGCGTCTGATCGGGGCTATAAAATCATGTTCCATAAATATACGTACCTACGACATACCAAGTTTTTTAGATATTAAAAAAACTTTGTATGGAAGCAAAACTCCTGTTCAAACTGCCAAGTGTGATAAAGGAGTGGTTGCGTTGTTCAGGATTTAACTATATGAATAAAACTGTGGCATGGTAAACGAGGGTCTTAATGGGCTGAAGATATTATAACCATAAAGCCTCGACGCGACACCGGTACTTGTTCTACCGTGAAGTTTTCTTAAAAATTGTATTGTTACGAGTCGCGTCGCGCCTGTCTGCACGAGGTTTAACACTTAACATAAAACCGCCGAAAATCCGAACAGTAGGTGATTATTTTTACAGCGGTGATGTAGATTCATGAAACACGATTTTCGTTTCGTAAGGGTTTTATTAAAGAAAGAAAGAAAGAAAGAATAATGTTTATTTGGACACAGTTCGTGAAACACATATACAAAAAACAATCATAAAAAAGTGAAAATAATGCAACAATAGTGAGTGCCTCACGGCTGCGCCAAAAAGGTTCATTTCAGCATTAATGCCAGACAAATGCAGTCTGACGCTGGTTTTCTAATGAACCTTAAGGGACAAGTGACGGAAGTACAAACAGTTTCAACATACCTAATATATAATTAATATGCTTCTATAAAAATAAATATATAATCAAAACTATGTATCACATTATAATTACAAAAAACTAAGTAAACAACAAGAACCGTCCTAACAAAAACCTGTCCTTAGCGATAAGCGACTGCTAGATTGATCCGTGCACGGTGCACTCGCAATGCGCTGCAGGCGCCGACCGCGGCGGACAGAT
Source organism: Eupsilia transversa (assembly GCA_914767815.1). Classification (NCBI taxonomy): domain Eukaryota; kingdom Metazoa; phylum Arthropoda; class Insecta; order Lepidoptera; family Noctuidae; genus Eupsilia; species Eupsilia transversa. The sequence goes on from OU611880.1 coordinate 11,472,007, forward strand.
ATACCGACAGTTGTTTCGTTTTATTAGAAAATTACTGTGGGTTGTATACATAAAAATAATAAAAAATATGGATATTAATAGATTATTTATATTAAGTAGGTAGTAAACACCAAAAATAAAAATTGTCTTATACTATCCGAAGTAAGTGAATTGTGTAGGTACCTACCTATAACAGTAAATGGATGTACAATGTTGAATAGAAGAAGGTAAGCGTCATTTAATACGATATTTTTCTTGTGCTAATCAGGATAGTTTAGTCTCGTGTAAGTGTAAAATAACTAAATAAGCTCCTTTCTGTTTTAGTTTTTCCGTTTTAACGATCCACACACTGTGGGTACACAAACAAAAGTATCGTCTTCTAAGGATTTGAAGGTGGATGATGTGATCCCGATGCCGGCTGTGCGTCACAGTCGCAAGTAGGCCAGGCACAATCGGTAAGCATGAAAACAACGCATTATGGTTAACGAATTACGAAATGATGGTGAAAAAAATAAAATAAAGAAGAAGTAATGTCTCTGTTTATGTTTCCCACAGGTCTCACAACTGTGGCGGCACGTAGGCACCGCGGATGGCACAGCAACGCCACAGAGTTGGGGACCAATGAGGCAGCAAAGGACGGAAAATTACCGAGCGAGCGCAACCACCCGCGTACCCAATTTAATATTGTTATGGCACAACAGGAGTGATGTTTTAAGCTAAGTACTGTAGTCATTTTATATAAGTGAAACATTTAGGGCGACCATATCTAGTTTCTGTTGCGAGTGTATCAGATACTGCCGTAAACGCGTTCTGAACGTATGGATAGTGCCCAGTGCCCTTAATGGTGGTGGGATATTATTCCAAACCTTAGATGCAGCATATCGGAAAGTGCCTCTGAAAGCTGCTGTCCTATGAGACTGCGTTGAAAGTTGTTGTGCACATTGCCTGGGCGCGCAATCTCGTCTACTGGTCATCCAACTTAGCTTCTCGTACAAATACTTCGGTTTCTGGGATTTAACGACACCAAAAAGCAGGCACGCGAGATGTAACTTCCGTCTCGACTTCATCTTGAGAATGAAGTGTTTGTTTAGAAAGGGGGTGACATGACTTCTAGGGGGAACAGAGTAGCAGAAGCGCACACATGCATTTTGGACTCTTTGTATGAGTCGATCGGTACGAGCCAGCAAGCGGGGACCATAAACCGAATCAGCGTAATTTAATTTTGACAGAACAAGGGTTTCGACTAGCTGTTCACGTAGCTTTTCAGACAAAAATGGTCTCATCTTGTAGAGCAGTTTCAGACGATAAAAACAATTTCTTACGGAGTTAGCAATGTGTTTCTCAAATCTAAGGCTATTGTCCATACATAACCCAAGGTTCCGCGCCTCATTCACACGCTCAATAGGCTCACCCATAAGAGTTAAATTAAGGCTTAAAGGTATCTTCTTCAATTGCTGCCTAGTACCAAACAGCATATACTTGGTCTTCAATGGATTTAATGCCAGACAATTCTCATCTGACCAGGCGGCGATTCTTTCTAGGTCGTCGTTTAGGTCTCTTATGGCCGACTCATAATCCTATCCTATTATTTTACTAGCTTCAGCCCGCGACTTCGTCCGCGTGAAATTTGGGACCCCGGCCAACTGCGTTGCAACCCATCACCCGCCCGCGCTATTACTTCGTTTTCGTTTAGTGTTTTTTCTGACTTTTTTTCATTTTACTGGGCTCCTACGGGTCGTAGCGTGATGTTACATAGCCTATAACCTAGTTGAAGATTTTCTCGACCTATTATTAAAGTTTGCATCAAAATCCGTTTAGCCGTTTTCACGTGATGAATAAACAGACAAAGAGACATTCCGACAAAAAATTTAAAACTGTTGGAACGTGTTCTGTTATCGATTCTAAGTATCCCCAGCCAATTTTTTTTCGAATATCTTCCATGTACAGACTTTCAACCCTCTTCAGCTTTATTATATACATAGATGCTACAAGGTTTTTGCCAAAAATCGCCCCGTTCACACTCAGTTTAATGAAATACCTATGTACGAGCACAATTTGAAAACCTTTTTTTTTTTTTGCCTTTCCTCTTCATTAAAGCTAAAAAAAAACTGGCTTTTGCTAGTGAAAAATATATCCACAAAGTAAAGTCACTACGTTTCTAAAGACTGACATCTATAAACATAATATTATAAATTAAAGTCACTTTTCGCGTTTGTCTGTATGTCCGCGTTGCTCTTCTAAACCACGTAACAGATTTTGATGAGGTTTTCACCATCGTTTTGAGAATTTATTCTGGAAGGATCTCGACGTTCTGCCATATCGCCTACCAGTACATTGCAACCGTGCAAAGCATGGGCGGGTCGCTAGTTTAAACATATAACAATGAACGAAATTATGGATAATAATTAAATGTCTTTTTATTATACAACAGAAAATTAAAACATATCTTATTTATATGTTAAAAAGATGGTTATTTTACAATATCTGTATTGAAATGGAAGATATCAGATGCAACGCTTCCCCCGCTTTCGCTGAACAAAGCACGCTATCACGAAAGAAAAGAAAGGCATCAATCAAATGCTGGAGAGAGCTCTAGTGAGACCCTGACAACTGACAGCTTTGTTCAAGATGCTAAACAGCTGTTATACTAGGCCAAGGAGACTTCCTGACGTTATGATGATGAGGTACCTATTATCAAAGCAGCCATTTCAATTCATAATACGTACTTTCTTTGTTTATCTTGGACATCGATGACGTCGGTGAAGGAAAACATTAACAGTAAACCTGGATTTATACCTAATAATAATAAATAAATAAAAAGTCGTTATTTATGCTTCAGTTTACAAAAAAGGGTTTAGTGTTTGGAGCCTCCTTTTAAGCAAACGCAAAGTGTTAAGAGACTCCGCTCTTCCATAGTACAGCATAATTAAAACCGTAGGTACTTTAAAAAAATAAGTAGGTATGTTAAATAGTGAGAGTATGAATCGATGGAGAACACCAGCTGTGCGTAGTGTATGTGAGTGTATGAGAGTGTATGCGAGAGTGTCCGTGAGCGTGAGAGTGTAAGTGAGAAACTTATAATTAATATGAGTCTGAAATTGCCAATCCGCCTTGAGGCACCTTGGTGATGCTCATGCCTTATATGTATGTATGACAGAGGCCTTTGCCTTGCAGTGGGACAATAATCAGCTGGTATTATTTATGATTATGCTTAATTTATAGTCCGATTCTTTACTTGAGAAGAAGAAAATTACAAAATCACTGAACAGCATTGAGAATAGAGGCGCTAAAAACTTTTCAGCTTTATAAGTTTGAGAAAACAACAGCAAGCCTTTTGCTGCCGCAGTTATCCAAAACTACTAGATACCTTTTCTGTAACCATTTCCTAATTATACAAATAAAATACTTTTTTCACTTTTTACTTAATGTGGTCCCTACCCCACACAAATTCATTTCCCACTCTTGCTATGTAAACAACAGTGACAGAAAGTTTTATAACATCATCAACTTTCACAAAGTGCGTTAATACGTATTAGGTATTGAAGCTGACTCAAAACTATTCAAGCAAAATAAAAAAACCAACCGACTTCCGAAATTAAAGTTATTTTTCACTTTCTAGTGTGAAAGTGAAAAATAACTTTAATTTCGGAAGTCGGTGTCTTTGGTTTTGAATTTTCGTTTTAAGCCACCGACTTCCGAAATTAAAGTTATTTTTCACTTTCTAGTGTTTTTTTTGGAAGTCGGTTGGTTTTTTTTGTAAAAAGTTTTTATTTTTCACTTTTTAGTTGTGGTACCTACCCCCTACTAGTTCGAATATCACGACCTGCTATGTAAATAACAGTGACAGGAAAATGTTAAAAGATCATCCATATAGGCTAAGTGGGAAAAATACGTATTAATGAAGCTAACTCAAAAAGTACTCAAGCTAAGTTAATAAAATTTATATGGGACCACCTTGAGAGCATACCCTTTCAAACAAAAAAAGAATTTTCAAAATCCGTCCACAATTGACGGAAATATCGACGGACATACACAAAAAAAAAACATACATACGCTACGAACATATAACCTCCTCCTTTTTGGAAGTCGGTTAAAAATCACGAACAAAGAAGATTCATCGAAATCAGTTTACATGGAGCATATATCGCTGAACATACATACAAACAATACGCACAGACGAACATAGAACCTCCTCCTTTTTCTAAGTCGGATTAACGATTTTTTGTACGTTTGTTTGTTATGTATTCACGCTAAAACGGCGGCACGGATTTGTATGAAAGAACAATGGCGAGATCATTGTTGATGGAATTATTAAGCGTCTACATATGTGAATATCATAGATACCGACGAAATAATTTGCTAAGTTTTATCAAATCAAGCTTGTGGCCTATCGAAGTCCTGGAAAAAAATACGATATAATTGAAAACTAAATTGACTCGTTTATTGATGAAAAGAAATAATAATGGCGTAGTTTTCTTTTTCTGGCTTGACTTCATGACTTTTGGCTAACCAGAACTGTAATATTGCCATGTAATACAAATGTTGGCCAAGTTACCTAAAATGTTTTGCTTTACGTATTGCATTAATACATTTCGGAAATACATTTCTGCATCAGAATAATTATAAATGTGAAAATAAAAATAATTGTACATGCTAAAAATATAGCGGTCATATTTTCTTATACTTAATTGAAATCGCAGTACAATCCGAGGAGGGCAACATCGCAAAAAATAAAACGCGTTATTTCATCTTTCAACCGGCTAACTGACAATGTGAGAACAACTGACAACTTGTCGTTCGTTGCTTGCACGTGCGCCTCTTTATTTTGTGTTTTCAATCGATTTCCCGTGACTTTCTACTATATGGGATCTGCTTATCGACTCTGAGATTTACTGTTCCCTGTGTGACAAGTGCTTGCCTAAGGATTCTGATTATTTGCATTGCATATACAACGACATTTTTCTGTGGCTCTGTATTACGATTCTGCCTGATACCTCGGAGTTTCTTGTGGGTGCATCGATTTGTTTATCAATATGGGAAACCGTGTAAGGCCTACACACATCATGTGTGTCAACTGCAATTTAAGTTTCAATGAAGTACCTTGATACATTGCAGAGCTCTTGGAATGGCTTCAGTTATTAATAACTTGCAAAGAGAAGTTTGTGGCAATGAAGAAGCTGTGAATATTGTAGTTAGTGATGATGACGAATAAATATTAAAAAATATATATATATATATTGTTTTTTTTAATTTATTGATATCTTACCCCTACCATATAATTAATCATAAACTTATACCTATAACTGTCCTAAAGATAGTTGGCTAAGGTTATTAAATAAATATTCTTCTAAACATAAAAACAGTCTTATTTATAAACGCCTCTTAAATTTTAACCAATTGCTAAGCAATTGATTAGCAAAATTCTTATTCATAAACGCTATTTAGCGCTAAGAGGTCGCTAAGCAATTGATTAGTAGCTGTCAAAATTAAACACCACCGGTCCACTGTTAAGACGATGCTAAGAGGCAAGATGGCGGATTTTATTTGAATCAGCTGATCGATTCAATAGGATTGAGTGAGTGTATTTTCTTTGGTCAGGGTGCGAGGTTTTGTTCTATAATACCCTTGCGTGCTTTAATAAATATGGATCTCAACAATCTTTTACGGGATTTCGAAAACGACGTAGAAGAATTGAATAACTTTGAAACGCCGGCGGGGAGACAGGGGAAAACCTACAAACCTGGTCTAAATCCGCTACGAGACTTGTCGGATGAAGAGTTCAGGCAAAGATACCGATTTACCAAGGCAAATATGTGCCGAATCATAGATCTATTGAGAATTTACTTTCAGGAGAGGAAATTGAGCCTGATGATAATGTTATCATTGACGACGAGATGGCAAGAATAAACAGAAATATGTTTATAGAAAACAATGTATTTTGATAAACTTAACTTCATTTATTTTAATATAAAACTCGTATTTACAACATTATTTTAAATTCATAATTTTTGCTTTCCAATAATCCTCTTCCAAACGCATAAGTGTCAATCTTCTCTCATGCAATTCTCTTTCATCCCTCATCTTACACTCATGTGCTTCTTTCTCTCGTATCATCGCCTCCTCCCTCGCTGTCTTTGCGAGGACGAATAACTGATGCTCGTGGCTTTCACGGCAGCAGTCAGACTTGTTCCTGTAAACAAGTAGGTATATTATTATTTAAGACACAATAAATCCCACTGCAAAAGCAACAGGAAGTAATACAACAAAACGAAGAATGTAATCCTCTTTCTTAGATATTCGGATATAATTAAATATATCACGCTTAAATGATAAATTCGAAGGTTTTTGTTGGTATGTTTGTTTCACAATGGCTGAATAGATTTCTATGAAGTATATCAACGTACTTACTTCTTCTTTCTTTGATTTGTGTTTGCTCGAGGACTAAATGAAGGGCGTAGTCTTTTAGTTTGTGAAGTCTCAACCTAAAAATATCGTAAAACAGGTTTAATAAAAATATATCATTAACCAATAAACAAAAATCCACAAAGCATCTAATGAATTTAAAATATGTTTATACATACCAACACAGCAGGAAATTGACTTTGACTCGCAGCAGGAGCTTGACTGGAATCGTCTGTATTCTGCGAGTCCTTCAGCAAAAAAATAATAATTAATATTGCACTGAAAATATTTAATAAAATAATGAAAAATATTCGTTAGCTAACTAGCTATCACAATCAAATGCACTTATTATGAAAAATATAATTAACCACCCCAGCAGCATACCTGCTGTCAACTTTTATAGCGACCACTAGGAAATGGAGGCGATACTTATCAGAATAATTACCTGTTTAGCATATAAAGAGTCAGCATCATACTCATTGCAATCTACTGCGAACTCATTTGGAATTGCGTCAATGAGATCGCGATCTTCAGCAGGCGGGCTAGGCGGGGGTGGTCCTCTACCAGTCATCGTCCTCGCTCTTCTATACGCAAACTCCGACTTCTTAGCGTTGTTCTTCATATTCCTCCATTGGTTGAGGAGTTGCGTCGTACTTCGTTTATTTAAGCTGACTGTGTTAAAACTGAAATAATAAATGTCAATACATCATAAAATGAAGCAGCATCAAAAATAATCCAAAACCAAACATGAAACACCGAAATATACCGCGACAACACCTCCTCCCAAGCAAGCTTTTTGGCTGCATTCGTGTTAGTCTTAGCATCTTTTCTTTCTATTATATCCGCCCGCTCAAGCACCAGCGTACGCAGCACTTTCTTAAAAAGAGCATTTTCGAGTTACCAAGCATTTAAGACGAAATTTTTGTCTAAGAATTAGGATTTATACATTGTTAGTCATTAGTCATTTACATTAGTAATACTTAGTTAAATTTAGAGATAAATACCTTTTCTTGCTCACTCCAATTAGCGTTCCGTTTTCTTTTTAATTCTTCCATAACGAATTCAAATAAAAACCACGATAACTAAAGCTCTGCTTTGTTCAAATCTTCCGCTGAAAACTATTGAATCGCATATGTCAAAGTCACGACAGATAATAAAATCGTGGTTTGACAACTTTTTTTCTTAAATTCCTGTTCATAAGTCGACTATTTTGATTATAATCTGTGCCGAACGCATAATTTCACCTCTATTTCGTTTCGCTACTAATCACTTGCTAACTAGAGTTTATGAATAAAGAAAAATTAATCACTGATTAAGAGCTAACTAATTGCTTAACTAAACAGTGGCTAATCAGTGATTAGCGAGATTTTTATAAATAAGACTGTTATTAACTTACGGATAAGCTCGTGACTAAGATAATAACAGCCGCACGGGATCGTCGACCCATCAGATTAAGCTACGGTTGCCGAAGTTAGTCCGTGGATGGGTGGCCATATTTACATACCGAGACTCCTCCGTGTCTCAGAAGTACGTAAAGCGGTTGGTCCCGGCTGACATTCGTGGCAGTCGTCAAAAGCCCGAAAGTCTCACAAACAGTCTTACCCAGGGGTAACGTATTACCCAGTTCCTGGGGTGAGGAGGTCTGATTGGCAGTTGCTGCATGTAAAATACTGGTATTCAGCTGCATCCGGATAGACTGGAAGCCGACCCCAACATAGTTGGGAAAAGGCTGGGCAGATTGAATTGCCATGTGGCAAACCTACGCACGTCGCGGTCGGCTAGACTTATAATTCTGAATACGTAGTCCGTAGTTTATTTTACTGTAAAAATGCACTTACATCAAATATATTTTAAGTGGTAAGTAGGTATTCCTATATTTCTTTTTTGATTAGGGTCTGTTGTTGACAAGACATAACCTATAGAACGAGTGAACTTAAAACTGAAATATCTTTAATTCCTGACTTCCTCGAACGGTATACCTAAAGACAACATTGTTCAGGAATTCAAACTCTGTACGTTAACATATATTTCATCAATAGACGCAAAAAAAAATGTCAACAAAAATTTGTTCGGCAGTTTGCCATTGTTCTTTGGCACATGGGTAGACCATGTCCTGGATTAGGACATAGAATACTTTTTATCCCGATACCCCACGGGATCGAGACTTATGCGGGTTAAACCGCGGGGCGCAGCTAGTATCACATTAAACTAACTGCATTAAATTGTACCAGCCACAGATGATTAATGGTTAATGAGAGCACAACAGGTTTTGTTCATAAATAATGCAATTTGCAAACAACATTGTTAAATTGTGCCAATGAATGATTGATCGCCGTGTATCGAATGTTTACAGACAAACACAATGAAATGAAATGAAATTATTTATTCTGTAAATGGGATATCAGAACCAGTTTTACACGTAACATAAAAACATAATTACCTAAGAAGATGGAGTCGACATTTCTAACAATCACTGAGAAGAAATGGCGAAACAAACTCAAGGGTCAAAGTCTCTTTTAAAGTTCAGACATAATCTTAGTCAGGCCATATATATGAAGACCATGTAGATTAGTGTCTGATATTTTGAAGAACCACACAGATTTGAGTGGACCTGTTCAGTCAGTAATCGTGTAGCTCAACTCAGAACTTAAGGAGCTCAACGTCTTGATGACCAATACTATTACTAACTACATTAAAGAAAGGACCTTTGGGTGGGCCGCATAAAGTACTTAAACAGCCACATCATTAAAACTAACTGAGTTGCTTTTATGATGTTTTATGGTTATATCACAAGGTTTAGCAGAGCGAGCAGCTCAATTTCAAGCTTTTTTGTCTTCTAAATAATCAGAAATGTTATCGTTTTTTTTACCCTTTTTTTCAAAGTTTGGTTTTGATACAGCTTATCGTTATAGCTTTTGAATGTCACTAGGAAGTTTTTACTCGTTAAGAACAATTACACTGTGTTTAAACTCGTTATGTATTTAACATAATATTGCTTCTTCCTAGAATTTGTTATATTCGCCTAAGATGTGTTCATATTTAAGTACGTGAAGCGTGGATTCGCGATTGTCGAACATTAGGTTTCTGGGTGAGTTGTTGAGTTTTTCAAATTCACAGCAGCATTCTGAAGTGTAGATTTGTTGCCAGTTACTACCAATAGACTCGCCCCCTAGCTCTTTATTGGATTAAAACATAACGAGTGAAATGTTGGTGTAACTAGGCACACGTAGCGTCATCAACTAGGTACCCCACCAAAAGACACGCAAATTGAAATCCGACATACATAGCTGCATACCAGCTTTTTGTGTATATTACAAAAATACACATGAACTACACACCATCTACTAATTTGGTGAATTGAATATAAACGTATAATAAAGTAAGTCGTCGGTCACATTATTTTCAGACAATATCGATTCTGTCCACATGAACTCACTCGATTTTAAATATTCCGTTTGCCACCAAAGTTACTTTGACGTCCAATATGACGTGTGACATGCAAAACCGCACGCGTTTTTCTTTTTTAAACCTGATATTAAAGGACCTGGATTATCTACCACGGTATTTATGTAGAGGTCTTGAAATGAGGTTTTTATTTTGAGATATCAAAACTGGTATGAGTTTTGATATCTCAAAAAAAACCCCAAATATTATTACGATTTTATTTCTCTTTTAGTTCGAGGCACGTTCGTGTTTTCCACACGTTCCTTTATCTAAAGTAGATCGCACCCTCGTCATCACATGACACCCTGGTACCCTGGCGGCGCCGCGCCTGATTATTATGGGTTTTGTACCAGCCATCTGCCGTCAGGGTATATTAACGGTAGCTATATTTTCAAATACAGGCACCCAGTACGTCCTTTATTAGATTTTTGGTAGGTTGAGTTCAACCTCAAGGGATCTTAAGTTTAACAAGTCAACGAAAAGTCATTACAAGACATCAAGAAACAGAATATGTAAAATATTTTTGAGTCCCCAATGTACAAAGAAATCTTGTCGCCAAAATTGCCTGTATAACTTACGAAATTTTCTTACGCATTCTGTAAGAACTTCAAAAACAAGGCCTAAACCATCCATAACCCTAGAACAAAACAGGCAGAGCAATAAAAGGGACCAAAAATAATGCCATCATTTGTAACTTTCTGACTTTTATTTTCTCGAAAAATGTTTATCTAGTTTTATAACAAATATTAGCACTCATAAAATGCTACAGTTTGGTGATCGTCGTACAAATAAAATTGTTATTACGGTGATAATGGTACGGTTTGCAAGCTTGGCTTTCAAGATTGTGAAATCTGAAATGCCATTTTCCAAATAAAGAGTCGTTCGATGTCAATATGCGCAGTAAACTGTATAATTTGTTTCAGCCCATTATTTCGAGTAGAAATTCCGTAGTAAAAATCAGATTTTTGTTTTTACCGAAATCTTTGCTTCAGTAAGAGCTCTTACACACGAGCGGCATGTTACCAACGGCAGAGGTAACGGCAGCCGTCGACATTTCAACTTCGAAGATCAGCGCTGATCTTCGAAGTTGAAATGTCGTCGGTTGCCGCCGACGCGCGTCGACGGCTGCAGTTACCTCTGCCGTTGGGAACATGCCGCTCGAGTGTAAGAGCTCTTAGATAAGAATTTTTACATTTTGCAAAAGAATTTCTAGTAAAGGCCAACAAATAAAGGGTAATTGTTCATTCATTTTTAATACACCGCCCAAGCTAAAAACAGCTGTGCAGGCCAAGGTATGTAGGTACGTCTATCTAACCGGGTGTCAACTAAGGGTTCTAAGATTAGATTGACCTTAAAGGTGGCTTTTACTAAAATGTTGATATTACTGTGCAATAACGAGGTAGAAAATTCGCCAGTATAGAGAAGCGCGATGTTATACCCGTGTGTAAGAAATACTACTCTGTTAACTAATTATACAGATCGGACTAACTTACCTAGTGACGTCCGATCCTTAATTATGTGAAGTAATCTCGTCCTCATTGTACACTATGTAGTTTGCACTCGTTGCACTACTACGCTATCACATTATTTAAAGATGAAATACTTCATCCTAAAACAAAAAATGTTATCTGTGGTCCACTCGCTGGCGGGCCCGCATGACGTCTGTCAAATCATTCTTTCAAAGCATATGAACGGGACTTCACGATGACCGGTGCGGGCATCGTATAGTCCATACAGCACAACACAACTTTTAGAAGGGGTTTAGATAAGGCAATCCAATACACATAGGTATATATGTAGGTTGATTATCTGGGAGGGGTTGGGATACAATGAGGACGAGATTACTTCACATAATTAAGGATCGGACGTCACTAGGTAAGTTAGTCCGATCTGTATAATTATGCTTCATAATCTCGTCCTCATTGTACACTATGTAGATGTTCAAAGAATAAAGTTGTGTTGGTAACCAGTTCAGCATTATTTACCAACTGAACATTATAACTTACCATGTTATTCCAAGTCTCATTATAAATGTATTTCTATTTAAAAATCAGTCTTCCATTAAGTTAAAGACATACTTAGTTACCTAACTTTAAAATTCTCTAATTAGGTACTATGAGTCCTGGAATTCTTATTCAGTCTTGAATCAACCATGTCATTAATAATCCTATACTTACAAACATCAATTATATATAAACAGACAATTAACATTGACATAAAAATGTAATAATTTTTTATGAGCAGCCACTCTCTATAGAGCACACAGCCTGGGCAAAAGCATTAGGACCACAATCAAAAATTTGTGATCCAATCAGCAGCTCTTCTTATGACCTCAACATCGATACAGCCCTTAGAGGCCTTTAAGGTAGAGGTATGTCTGTCTATGTGAATTTAGAAACATCTATTCTACTACTGGGCACAAAATTTTTGTTTTATCCATCCACTAATGGTTAGATTAGAGGCGGCATGAAAAGATTTTCTTATGGATATAATTAATGATTTAAAATCTTGTCTTATACTCTTAGTAAAATCTGGATAGAACAAAAAGGGTTGTGGCAGGCCAGATAGATAAATTCTCTTAAAAAAATTAAAAAATATCAAGTTCGGTTGAGATCTTCCAGGTGCAGAAGTTTCAAATATTTCTGGTATCTATAAGATCATAATTATCCTTATTATAAGAAATGTTATCTATATTAATGAGTGATAAGGTTGAATTCAATGTACAATTACAAGAGCTATTATGGTTACAATTTTTTTTGGTTTGTAATATTCTAAACCAAAGGTTTAATTATGAAAGATATTAGATAAACCCGTATGTTACTGGAGTCCCAAAATTATATCATGTTTGGGGTTATTTGCTCTTATTTCAAATATAATTACCTACCCTAAGAAACCTTGATACTCTACTCATCTGTGTCAGCTAATAGTAATAGTTGGTAATTTCTCCAGTTTCAGTTATATAATTATAACTCATTCAATACCATTAGGGAGTGAGCCATAAGACAATCCTTGATTAAACTTAGTGGTTAATAAATAAATAAATAAAAATCTAATAATAATATCACCACGGTGAATGAGCCTGCCAATATCTTGACTCTGTCAGAAGTGAATCCACTGATCTAACAGATTCATATAGCTTTCTTGCTTTGCTAGACAAGAAAGTTAAGGGATTGGTTTTCCTCTTCTCAGGGAATCGTCCCTGATAATATTGCGGCCAATCAGTGTCAGAGACTCCTGCGCAATGGGTGTGGATGTCCCATTTTATAGTGAATGCATCTACTGAGCATGCACCTGGATCAGGGAGCCATGATGTCATTCTGACACTTAGTATTGAGTGATTGGACTTTTTGCAAACAGGTTTAACTGGGGCTGACCCAGTTTAATAACAATTGACTAGAAAAGACCTGCAGGTCTTCCATTCAATTTCTATGTTAGGATGTCTAGATTCTAGATTTACCATAGTGTTTTCTTTGGAACTAATATAAGATGCAAGAGCTCATATTTGTCTTTCCTTGCACCATTGCCATAACTGTCTAGCTAAGCTTTAGGTGAGTATAGCAAGTACCACCCATCTTATTGATATAGGCTATGACTGTTGTGATATCTGTTCTAGGTAATACATCATAGTATCTGAGTTTGCTTGCAATTGTTTTGATCCTTACCTGCTGTTAAAAGTTCAAGGTAATTTATATGGAACTTTTTATCATAACATACCAGGCCCAGTCAGTTTGAGAAGCAACAGAGAATATTTCAAGAAAAAAGTCAAATTGTTTAATTATATTGTGGTTCGTTGAAATGTGAGACAACCTTTGCAAATAAATGATTTTGGATTTGATTCTAGTTCTATTGTATTTGCAAATAATTTATTTTGAATTTTAATCTAGTTCTATTGTATTTGATAATAATTGAATTTGGATTTTTTAATAAGAACACCTCTGCCCAGCCCTCTGAGGAATACAGGCGATATGTTATTATAAATTTGAATTATAAACCAGTTCTGGCCTTGTTATTTTCATTGTTATTCTTTAAGGCTACTAACTGTTGTGTGTGACCTTTCATGATCTTGGTGTAAAGCCCTCTACAGCTGGGCATGTAGCAACAAAGATACCTAGTAATTAGGCAAACTCTATTATTTGCATCTCCTTTTGGATGGAGTGTCTAAGTGAAATGGCAAACTGGACTGATTCAACAAGAAACCTAGATACTGGCTGGGTTCTAGGGCACCCTTTCCAGTTTCCAATATTAATAATAAGTCCTAGATTTCTTAACACATTTTGAGTAGTAGACACATTTTCTATGCAGTTTGCCTATGAATCAGCAAGGCACAGAATATTGTCAGGATATAATTATAAAAGACAACCGATGATCCCAGCGAACACACATGGTGCTGTGCTAAGCCCGAATGCGAGGCATGTAGGCTCTTACAATGTATCTTAAAACAGAAACTGGAGATATCTTCTAACATATTTTCTTATGGGTAACAAATATAGGCAAAAAACCATAATAGCTGTCCTTAAGTCCACCAGTTTAAAGTGGAATGTGGCACCATAGTTATTTAAAGTGCCATCTGATTTTAGTAAAAATATACTGAAGTTGTTATTTAGAAGTTTGAACTGGAAACTCAGTAAAGGGTAGTTTATAACCCTTGATTCACAAATGTGAACCATGCATAAATTTAGAGAAATACTGCAATCCACCACTCCGTATCTGAGCCAGTGACAATCCTAGATCTGACAATGTTTGGTGGCATTGAATTTATCTTGAAACTTAAAAATACCTGTTAGGTATCGGTGTCCACTCCATCAATTCTTTCATATCCTTATAAAGTTGGGTAGGGTTAAGGATCTTCATGTGATGCAATCATGATAAATGACACACAGTAGTCACTCCCTCGGGAGGCTATTAAACTGTTCAGGACCTTGTCAATGGACATAATGGCAGCCCCTGTATTCTGCCCCCCTGATCCTTTGTTCCCATTTGATTCCATCTTCATTCACTGGTGTTCCCCCCCCCCTTTCAAACTTTGGTGGGTTCAATAGGCCACAGATTATGGGTGCTTCAGTCAGCTTAGTCTATTAATCATAACTTTTAACCATTGTATGGCCAGACTGCAATGCAGTTCCATAGGTGAACTAGCCACTGCACCCTCCGAGCAGATTCTTAACACTTGAAGGCAAGGCCTGAGGTTGGGGTATAGATACCATTTTACTCTCAGTCTCCTTCCGGCTGCATTGTAGTGGAAATGAAGCAAGTACTAACACAACATATTTAACTTAAATCGTATACTGTCTGTATCGAATGACGAATATCTGTAACGAATGTAATCGTATATCTAGAATTTATTATTGTTAGTATTTTGGAATTTTTTAAGAGAACATAATGTTTTCCGATATGTAAATAAACATATAACTGGCAGCATTGAGTACGGCTATTCAGTCTGGCTGCATCAGCTTCAGTCACGTGACACACAGCCTCTCGAACGTGCTTGACTGTAGTGTCTTCCACAGAGACGAACTTCGTACTCCTCTACAAAGAATATGAGAGTAAGGTCCCAGACTGCTAAAATCCGCGGCTGATAGCTCTAGGGATGCAGCGGGGACGTGTTTCGTGTTTTCACAAATAAACCATTGGCCCAAATTCACGGCTAACCTCTCGTGATACATTGGCCCAAATGCACGGCTAACCTCTCGTGATAGCCCTAAGGATGCAGCAGGGACGTGTTTATAACACTGAACATAATTTTTTTATAGACCATCGGCTAACCTCTCGTGAAAGCTCGTGTGGTGTCGTTCTCTTGTAAGTTATACAGCACAGTTAATGTTCTCATGGTTAACCTCTCGTGAAAACTCTTGGAGACTGCTTGGGATTCAACAGGGATGTGTTTTTCTTAACACTGAACGATATACCACCGGCTAGCCTCTCGTGAAAGCTCGTGTGGTGTCGTTCTTTGTAGTTATATAGCACAGTTAATGTTCTCATGGTTAACCTCTCGTGAAAACTCTTAGAGACTGCTAGGGATTCAGCAGGCATATGTTTTTAACACTCAACGATATAGGTACCATCGGCTAGCCTCTCGTGAAAGCTCGTGTGGTGTCGTTCTTTTGTAAGTATACGGCACAGTTATTGTTCTCATAGTTAGCCTCTAATGAAAACTCTAGAGACTGATGTGCGTATGGATCGCAAGGTAATTTTCGAAAAATTATTTCAACTAACGACAAATTGGTAGGTATATCGAGAAACTTACCCGAATGTCGATGAAGACTCCGCTTTCGCGTCTTCACTCAATTTTCCAGTTCTCGCAGACGTTCGTTAAGGTCCTCCATTTCTTTTTGCCACGTTTTCTTCGATGGTTTCCCATTTCGTTAAGAAATTTCGGAGTTTTTAAACGGAAACATGATTAGCGCGCGGCACAAAAAAGTACAATGATTTGACAGACGTCATGCGGGCCCGCCAGCGAGTGGACCACAGATAACATTTTTTGTTTTAGGATGAAGTATTTCATCTTTAAATAATGTGATAGCGTAGTAGTGCAACGAGTGCAAACTACATAGTGTACAATGAGGACGAGATTATGAAGCATAATTATATTTCAGATCGTCGTGACGTAAAAGTAAAAAAGATAAATATATTAATAGTTGATCGCTGACTAGTCACACTCTCATGTCGCTGCAACAGACGAGTACTCGCCGGCAGTAGCAGTACTCATTTGTTGCAGCGACAAGAGCTATCAAAGAGAGTAGATACTCGCTCATCAGCGACGGTCGCTTGGCGGGTAAATATACGAGTGTACACAGGCGAGTGATTTCTGGTATGCGTATGTCGTTGGTCGCCTACTCGTATTATGTTGCTAGCTCTAATCTTATTAATCGCCGGCTGTGGGACAGGTGACTTAGCCTACGTAATATTGCATTTCCTTACGTTATAATAATTGGCAATCCTTGTCATAATAATACTAATTACTTAACCTCGCGTTACTAAACCATTCCCTATTAAAGCTAATTGTAATTGCATTCAATAATTTGAACCAATTACGGTAGACTTGCGATTGGCAATTACACTAAAAGGGCTAATAAGATCTAGATTAAAATCAGCTAATCTGTGATAATCCTAATTTCTAACATAATTGCGTCTAGCCGGCAATAGGCAAGGTCGTCACGAACTAGGTCGAGAAATAAGATAAATAAGATTTTGGTATCAACCCCTTGTAATATTAACGGTGACAGTTGTACCAATTATTTTTGTTTTTCGAACCAAATAATTTTATGAAGGAGCTGGAATCCGGAGAAGTGATAAAAAAACAAATCAAGAAATCTCAAGGGTAATAACAATTTATTAAACTATAGAGACAAAAATAAATAATAGAAAGTATGAAAGGAGAAGGGAGGAATTGTAAATTGGCAAGATTATGTAAAGATCGTAGCAGGAGGCGTTCTGTAGTTTCTGCCTACCCCATGTGAAGAAGACATGAGTGTATGTGTAGCAAGAATGAATGCCAAATTAAAAGTTTAGAACCCAGTAAAATAAACTTATTCATTTTCAAATAATATAATTCCAGTCCAGACTTACTTGTATATCTATGATTTCGATACAATTGCGACTCAAACAGAAAGAACTTACTTTCTGTTTTCATTAACGGCAAGGTATCGAACAATGATTTTAATCTCAAGATCGTTAAACCTCAGGGGCCAAGACATCCAAGTTCGAAGGGCCCTTATCTTTTCTTCAAGGGAACTGCTTATCCCGTAGGTACTGTTATCTGGTAACGATATCAAGCTGACTTTGGAGCCGAAGATGGGATAATTGCACAAAATGCCTACGCATGTCCAGATTTTGCTGATAGGCCAACACTTACCTTACCTGACGACTTACTTTAAAGTCAATGGAACGATTGGGCAAAAGGTAATTCTTTACGTAACTTAGGTAAAAGTTACTTTTAACGGATTTCAAAAGAAGGGGAAGGTTATGGATTCGATGTTTTTTTTTCATGCATTTACAATGATTCCTGAGTGATTACTGGGCTGACTTACGTAATTCTTTTATATTTGACAAAAGGGGCGCGTGGTTAGCCCATTTCAATTGTATTAACATTGCTTGCGCTGTTTTTGAGTTAGCTTCATTATTGGTTTTTAATTTCGTTCGTATAATGTTGATGATGTCATTATGTGAGGGGTATTACTCTACTACAAAGGGAAAAATTAGGATTAAGGATTAAAGGCAAGAGATTAGGATTTCAAACCTAGATCTATTTCATCTTGCTTGAATGAAGGTGGTAGAATAGGTAGATAAGAAATAACAATAACCAAATAAAGTAGCAAAACCACACTTATACCTCAAGTCTCAATCATTATACCAAGACATATAAACCCAACCTCAATGATGTAACATAACCATAAAGTTCGCAGTAGAATGATATCGAGTCAAAAACACCATAGTTATAAGAGAAAACGTGAAAATAACACCAATATTTTGTGTGAGCTCGTCTTTGCGGCAGATCTTGTATAATCCCTCTTGTTTGTGTTTACATGTTTCGCAGCTTTGCCATTAATTGAAAACAAACAGGCTGAATGATATCGTTAAATCCTTACTCGGAGCGGGATCCCGTATCAGAGCTTTGACCTTTTTGCTGGGTGTGGGTAAAAGTATCAATATTATTTTCGTTGGATTAGATTATTCAAGTGCAGACTGATATTTTATTGAATGTGGGCAGGAACAACATAATTTATCTTCATAGTGTTCACAAGGAAGTGTTAACTATTGAGTAGATAATTATATAACAGTTATTTTACCGTAATTATTATAAACTATGCCTACATTAGTACATTTTGGTTTATTTTATGTTGTTTGCTAGACCTATTAAAAATTGTTTTATTTTTTATCCATTAATTACCAATGATTTTATAGAGGCATGAGGAACAGGATGTAATGTTCTCTTATCCTCTATAGAATCCTCCGACCAGACGGATGTCGTGTCTGGTGGGCCCTACGATTGTTGTCGTTGTTCGTCGAAGTTATACCGGTATATGCAGATCGAGCTTTTGTTTTCTTTCTTTTCTATGGGTTGGAAATAATCAAATAAATTCTCCCGCTCTTAGCGGAGGGCGTGTGAGACTGTTGTTCCTTCAGTTGTCTGTGTTGCCAGGGGCCACGGTATCCCTTTCGGACTTTCCTGCAACCCGGGCAGGCATCGGCCCTTGCGGGCCCCGGAGCGGTAAACCCTGCTTGTGCGATGCAGGATTTCGCGGAGGACGCGTAGCTCGCATGTGGCTATGTAGATGGCGCCACAAGTTTTTAGGTCACTTTTAGTGAAGTTTTATAATACCTCAGCAAAATTTATGATATGAATCCCATTGGCATCTTCTGCTACTATTTATTGTTGGAGACAAACCCGAGGTTTTATTATTATTTAAATAAAAATACCAACGTATTTTCCCCTTGTTTTATGAAGGTCATAAAGTTCATTAAGAACGTATTTTCCTTGTTTTGAGTATTTCACCAATTTTCCCGAGTGGCATCTTCATAACTTTACTGCCGGCTTTAGATAACATCTTACTTGCAATATATAAAACAGTTCAAATCACATTGGAGACAGTATTGAAGTGACTTGTGAAGATACACTCTATATTCACGAAATAGGAAACATTAATACCTAGTGTAAACAAAACAATTAGAGAAGATACCTTCTTCAAAATGTCACCTCTCAAAGTGTGGTTGAAATTCTCTGCGAAAAAGGGTGGTGCTGTTATTAATTTACGTATAGTGGACGCGCCTGAAAATCTTCTTGAAGAAGTCATTACTCAGTACATGAAGTATTATGCGACTGAAGACGTCACTTTCAAAGCTGCTGGTAAGTTTGATTTTGAAGATACAGTCTTTCGAACTCACAAAGTTGGGCTGTATTTACTTTATTTAGTACATTTATGTCTGATGCACGTAGAGACACATTGTGAAACAATGTACACATGCGTCTACATTTCTACATACACAATTAAAACCAACCCTATTACTTAGAAAAAAATATTTTATACCTAATCGTTTTGTGATTATTGATTTAATATCATAATACCTACATCCTAGGTTTAATAATTCTGATTTGTGCTAAAGTATGAAAATATGATATGAACTATCAACTCAATTATGAATGATTATTAGATTAGATAGAATTAAAATGATCATAAAGACATCGAAATAAGCATTAAATAATGGTTATCAATTTGTCTAGAATGTAAAGAAATTGCATTCACTTGTTGAATATCTACATATAATAATAGATAAGGTTATCTGTTGCAGGAGTTCCAAAAAGTGAAGCAGCAATGGAAGAACTACGTGTGCCTATGCTTAAAGCTATTAAAGAAAAAGGCTTTCACACTGTGGTTTGTTGTTTAGACAACGGTGATGACCAAATTAAAGAGGTTCTTGGAGCATCCATGATGGCTTTAACATCGAAAGGGGATCCAGAACCAGAGGTAAAGCGAAATTTTTCCATCAATATATTTACATAAAATAAATGTTCTTATTAGTTATGTGTAAGTTTGTGCATAAATGATCTATTCAAAAAGTAGCTGATGAAAATGTCAACAAATGAAACGTACCTGGCGATGCCAATTTGTAGTGCCACTTACGAATTGAGTGCTTTGAATTGATTAGGTATTTGAAAACTTGGACCCAAAATTCTAATTTTAATCTCCTTAAAGATTTTAACTTAAACTTAAAGATTAACAATTATTGTCTGGATAACATTATTCCATAATGTTATCCAGACAATAATTGTTGGAAAAAGTGGTGAGAAACGAATGTGTTACTAATTCCCGTTAGTCAGTGATTGTGTAAGAATTTAACCTGAACAGGGTTTGTTTACACTTTCACCACATAATTTTGGATTAGACATTAGGTATTTTGTTTGTTTAGATGGTTGTGGTCTTGAAGAAATCTCAAGCAGAATTTTTTTCAGTCACTACGACTGACGTCACTTAATCATACATCGCAGAATGTCGATTTACAGGTGCCTGACATAAACAATCGGGCAATGACCCCTAGTTCATAGTAAACAAACAACGAACAGTCGAAAACAGAAACAATAAATGATGAATGTTAATATTTCAGTTTGACTTTAAAACGGAGGAAATGAAGAAGCTATTTGAAATGTATTATGGAATGGGGTCTTACTATGACGAAGTAAAGGCGGTCAATTCTGACCGTTTCTTCAGTGACAGAGGACTCTTTGTCAATCCTGAGTACAGAGGGCTTGGGGTTGAACTGGAGTTCCTTAAAGCCAGGTTAGTTTCTCTTAATCCTGCCATATTTTATTATAATAGGTACTATTTTACCACCCACGACTGTGATGTGATTATGTTTCGGTCCATGAAAATCAAAAAAATTGTAGTGCAGGCGACACGAAGAAGAATACCGATAGCTTTTTCAGTATGAGATCACAACTTCGACCACCTGTGATTATGACGGCATTTCCTCACCTCACATTAGTGACGAAACTTGTGTGGCGGCATCTACATCGCCACATGCGAACTACGCATCAAAGACCTGACGTCACAAATCCTGCATCGCGCTATTTAAGTTTACCGCGCGATTAACATATATAAGACTATCCGACATCAATCCTTGGGCAATTGCCCACCAGACACAATACCCGTCTGGTCGAAGGATCCTCCCTTTTCGATAGAGGATGAGTGAACTTTACACCCTGTTCCTCATACCCATAAACTTGCCACAATACAAGGATCAGGATGTCGAGAATATATGAAATCTGGACAATTATTATTTTCATCAACCTTCATCTAAGCTATCAAACACCATTTCTAGGATTTTGTATTTTTTTTTTCAGGCGATTGATTTGTAAAGAACACGGAATACCAGTAAGTGGCGCCTGGATGACGTCATCTGACACCCAGAAAGCTGCTGAGCTGGATGGATGGCAGACTGCTTACGAGATCCAGTTTGATGAGTTAGGAAAGAAACTCGGAGTTACCTTCGAAGGCGACCCTCCGTCTACTAAGTTCATGATTGCTAAAATACAATGAGTGATTTGAGATACTTTTCCTACTGGGTCTATTTAAAACTAAAAACGTATTTTATAGAATCCCGTCCTGTTATTTTTGCTATTTATTTGTCTTGAAATTATAAAATCATGTTTAAA
Organism: Eupsilia transversa; assembly: GCA_914767815.1. Classification (NCBI taxonomy): domain Eukaryota; kingdom Metazoa; phylum Arthropoda; class Insecta; order Lepidoptera; family Noctuidae; genus Eupsilia; species Eupsilia transversa. The sequence continues at coordinate 11,493,980 of OU611880.1, forward strand.
GGTAAAGTAATACCGAAGGTATGTAAAGTAAATAATTTATCTAAATATAAAGAAAACTGCGATTAAAACTTGCACATTTTTCTTTCGACCGGTTACTTTGAGGAAAACTATCAAATTAATTATGCTGTGTTAAAATATTTCATGTAGATACACACTTTATTATCAGATTATCTTTAACCTGTGAAGTACTGTCGTCGCCCTCCGGGGTCGGTTAATGCATGCATCCGAGGATGATAGATGAGCAGACTTCAAACAAGTTGATTACTTATCAAGTCTCCATGTATTGTTGTTAATGATGTGTCATGGCACACATTCATTAATAGTCTCCAAGCAATAAATACAACAATGTCATTAATTTGAAAAACCTTCTAGTAATTAGCTGTTACGAAGTAACAATTTTGACACTACAAAACGAAACTATAATTAATGTGTCTATAAGACTCGTGGTGATTGTTGATGTTCTTCAGAAAGGTCAAGTACGTAGTAGGTACTCGCAACCAGCGTGCGTGTATGACCAGATATATGAACGTAAAGGAAGCACAAGGAGTATGCAAGGATCGTAACAGGTGTCATTCTGTAGTTTCTGCATACCCCCATGGGAAGAAGGCGTGAGTTTATGTATTGTATGTGTGTGACTCAAACGATTATTTAATCATTGTCTATATTTCCAAGTGACGAGAACATTATTAACTCGCACAACACTAATTACTGATAAGATAACCGGCTTGCTTATAATTTGATACAATAAAATAATCACATTTAGAGATAGTATTCACGTTACTAGACACTCAAAACTTAACTTAAAATATTAATTTAAATCAGTACACCGAAATAATTGTTTAAAACACTGCTCACTTAGACATTGCAATTTTTTATCTACTGCAGAAAATTTCGCATATTTTCACCATGTCGAAGTGTCTCAAAGTGTGGTCGAAATTCTCGGTGAAAAAAAAAGATGGTACTAGTCTGAATTTACTTATAGTGGACATGCCTGAATATCTTCATGCAGAAGTTATAAATCTGTACACAAATCATTTTGTGAAAGAGGAGAACACTTTTATTGCTGCTGGTAAGTTGATCACAATTTAGATTATAATGTTATTATGAATGATATAGATTTGATTTTACATTCACTGACAGAACGCACAGCCTAAACCGCTGGGCTTAGAAGCATGACATTATACACAAAAGTTCCTTTATACAACGAGTTTTTTTTTATAAATATCCCATAACTCTAGGGTTAAATTAATTCATTCATAGGCAAAATGAAAACAAAAAAAATATATAGGCAATTTTAAAATAATTAATTGTTGTCAGTCAGTTGATTTTTTGATATGGGATATAAAAAAACACCTTTTATAAAGAAAGTGAGCACTAGAAAGGATCATTGAAAATTCATCCCCTAAAGGAGTTAAATGGGGGATGTGAGTAATTGCCGATGGGAAATCTCATCGAGTACACGGCTTGTAACTAATATTAATATAATTAATAATATACCTATACATATATATCTCACTTAGTAAGTATTCTCTTATGATTTGTATCTTTTGGTCGAAGGATTCCTAAAAAATGCAAAGGCAATAGAAGAACTACAGGGGCCTTTATTAGAAGCAACAAATGAAGACGGATTTCACACCGTGATTTGTTGTTTAGACAACGGTGATGACGAAATTAAAGATATCGTTGGAGCTTCCATGATGGCATTAGTATCGAAAAATGATCCACAACCAGAGGTAAATTATATCATTAATAAGCAAGTTAAATAACTTAATATGAAGATTAAAAGAAAAACCAGGTGAACATGTAATATTTATATTTTTTATTTCAGTTTGACTTTAAAACGACAGAAATGCAGAAACTATTTGAGATTATGCACGGCTTGGAAGCTCACTACAATGAAATTAAGGCATTCGATTTAGATCGTTGCTTCAGTGACAGGGGACTCTGTGTCTGTCCTGAGTTCAGGGGGCTTGGCATTGCGCAAGAACTCCTCAAAGTCAGGTTAGTTACTGCTTCAATAAAATTAATAATAATACCAACCTATTACTTTCCTATGTGACAGTCGCGGTATATCGTGTTGTTTATTAATACTTAGTTACCATAAACATTTCTTAATTTACCATTTACTTGTATCCGTCGTCCGTATCCATTAATTTATGTAGAATACCCCATAAGAATCTATCAGAACTCACTAAAACCATATATTTTTCTTTCGACCTTGTTCAAGGGGTGGCGGGAGAGGGGGCTCATTTACCCTTAATGACAATCCTGTGCTGTTAGAAACGATGTTATGGTGTTATTATGATCTCTTTTTAATCCTATTACTTATATTAATTGATATTATAAATGTGAAAGTTCGTTACTCAATCACGCAAAAACAGCTGAACGGAGTTCGATGAAATTGGCATACAGATAGTTTATAGCCTGGATTAACACATACGATATTTAGGTATCCCTGTAGCACGTTTCTGTGGGATAATTTCCGACCTTCACGCGGGCGAAGCCGATGGCAAAAGCTAGTTTGTATAAGTGTTTTTTGCTTTTTCAATTCAATTAGGTAATCAAACAGTTTACATAATGTGGTATTTTTTTATATTTTTTCAGGCGAATGATATGCAAAGAATACGGAATACCTATAAATGGAGCCTGGATGACATCATATGGCACACAGAAAGCTGCTGAGCGCGATGGATGGGAGACAGTCTGCGAGCTCACATCTGAAGATCTAGAAAAAAGCTTTGGAATTCCATTCGGCAAATATCCTCCGTCTTCTAAATTTATGATTGCTAGAATACAACTTTGAGACTTATTTAATTATTTTATTTCCAAAGGTAGTTTTCACCTCCCGCACCCGTGTGCTAGAATGACTATTTATAATGCAGTATTTGTTATAACTAAAAATAAAGGAAAAATTATGAAAATCTAGTGAAAGCCGACACGATGATGTATACCTATAATTTGTGTATTCAATATTAGCAGTAATACCTTTCCTCATTATTTTTTAAACGAATGTTGAATGTGCTGTTGATGTTCTTTAATACATAAATAAATAAATGATGAATATCTCGGTAACGTATAAAGACATGAAAAAATACATTAAAATCCATACAAGTTAAAGAATGGACGTACCTATAGATCTGAGGGGCAATTCCCGTAATTTTTAAAAACCTTCGCATCCGCAACTCATTCGCAACTGTCAAAAATACAATCAATTTCCCAACATTTTTGACAAGTTTGACAGATTGCGACTTGAATGTGAACGTTTTTTAAGTAAGAGATTATTGGCCTTCTGAAGTTGGCTCATAAAGTTGTCAACCTTTTGGATATGGATTTGATAGTCAGAGTTCTAAAAGTAATTACGGTTACGTTGTCTAATATGCAAACAGCTTCGACCATCAATTACACTATTTCCACTCTTACTATAAAAATATAGTTCTACAGCGTATGAACTACTTTGCCTTGCATATTTTAAAATGGATAGGTACAAGCTGTCTTTCACAGTCTACTGGTGCCTAATGAGATGTCTTCAGCGAGTCTACGTAAACAAAGCTAAGGAAGTGCGTCAACAACTATAACTTAGTAGGTACAGAATACATTATTATAGGTACAACGTGGAAATAATGGTTTTTAGTCTTCATAAAATAATTCACTGAAAATTTTGTTACATTATTTTTTTTATTCGCGTTTTCTTAACATATTACGACATTGCTATAGTTCGCCTAAATGGAGTCTTAAAATAAAATGAAAGCTACCAAAACCCAAAACTATGGAATGAACCATGAATACCGGGAATAAAATGACATAATATCACGTCTCTAATGTCAGAAGGGTTAGACAGAGGTGTACCTATAGTACACCCACATTTCGGCAGTTATGTTTAAGTCCCATGTTAGGGGCCGAATCGCGGGAATGAAATGTTGAAAATTAGTAAAAAACCTTGAGGGAACTTAAAAATCTTTAAATAAACGTTGCTCAAAGTTAAGTAATGATAAGCGTCTGCTTAACCCAGCATACATCTTTGACGTTTAAACGTCTATAAACTTTAATTAAAATAAATAAATCACTATCATTTAAAATTACCAGTATTTAAAATTAACAGTACCGCGGTTTAAGTTGCGTGTGTGTTCAGATGTTCACCAACTTTCTCTGCTTTGAGTTACACACGTCCTGAATTTGCGACTCTCGGTAAACATGTTTACTCGGAATGGTAACTTTCAGAAATACCTTTAAGATATTTTCATACCTGTCTATTTTTGTTTTCAACCTAAAAAATTATTAGTTTAATATTTTTTTTGCCTTCATTTCGTATTAAGGGGGATGCGCCAAGGTTAAGCTTAAGTTAAAATAATCCTCAAATAATATGTAATGAATTCATGAAATAGTCATTCAATAGGATTATATGAACTTAGAGAGTTATATTGGCGATTTTTATGATTATAATAATCTATAAATAAATAATTATCTGATACCTACGGCCGCGAATCTCCCAGTATGTAAAGATGGTCACCCATTCACCGTTCAACCGCGGAAAGAGTAGCTTTACCTGATCGATCGACTCGTGCGTACGTAGGATATCTCTTATCATAATTTTTCATTAGAATAAGACCGCGGAATTTACTAATTTCTTGTAAAAATTACATAAGAACATTGAGCGCTGAAACTATAATATACATACAGAAGAATGTTGAGAGTATCATAATCAGAGATCGGAAAATCGGATGCATGTTTATCTAGGTTAATATGCATCCAGTTTGTTTTGTTTTTTTTTTCTTAATATAAATCCCGGTATTCGAAAAATCCAGAAATGCACAACTAATCGGATATATGGTATATTACTTTCGCGGTGTTAACATAAAAAATAATATACTGTAAAAAAAAACGAAACAAGGTACCGAGCTGTTTGTCGCTATATGCTATTCCAGTTTGGCAACCAACTTTACAACATTAGCTAGCAAAAAAGTACTAAATTTATCAATTCCGGAATCACGAGATTTTTTATTATCGATACAAAAGTGCATTCTTTAATAATTATGATGAACGTAAGTAAATATACATTGGATTCTATAATCAGGACTCTAAATTTATCAAACCCCAAATAACTGATCTCTAATAATATTAGATAGTAGTAGAAAAAATATGACGAAAAAACACTACTAGGTACATTCTGTTTTACCGATCATCACAAAAACAGTCACATCTCGCTGTACTATGATGGTTTTATGATAACTTTTATACGTAATCGGAATCATAAATTCTTACAGCCCTCGACATTTACTTCTATTCCTGGTTATTTTACGATCCGTTTCCACGAACTCCCTCGGGATGTCGCAGTTCCAATACAAACAAATAAATTCCCGAGATAACATCATCCTTGTTACAAACTCGTTACTAAGAATCGTTCATGTCCCTACTGTTTTCTAAACCATGGTCTGTGAACGATTTAGTTAAAGGACTTTTGAACTATAGAGGTCATAATAGTAACTTGACTGTTCTTTGTGTTTGTTGTTTGGGAAAAACAAAACGCTATCATTATTGTCAATTACGGAGAGATGACGCCAACGTTGACGCCAACGTTAGCTGGGGTTCCTAAGATTACTGTGTGTAATGACGTCATTGAAACGTTATTTAAGAAAGTAAGTTGGTGTGTTTTCTTATTGAGCGTTTTGGGCACCGTAAAGTCAAACCCCGGTGCTATCATGTTCATAAAGGCCGTGACTGTGGCCTATTCTAGGAAACCGTAGCTCTAAGATCACAGATTCAGTAATACTTTTCTGTAAAAGCAACCTGTAAAAACGTAGAGAAGTGTTCGAAAGTGCAGTTATCATCGTAATGTAAATAATCATTGTGTAATACCAAGTAAACTACTATGTCTACCTAGCTAAGGGAGTAAACAAACTAGCTTAACGTAAGGACAAACTAGCCTATAGCGTGAAGAACTACGAGAGCAAAAACTAGCTTAGCTATTCGAAATACGTCGAATAGGTCAAGGCTTACGTCGTGAACGATCTCATCAACTTGAATGTATGTACTCCTGTATTCGTAGGCTCTGAAACTACGGCCATTTTGTGCGGCGCGTGCACTCGATGGATGCAATTACGTCATGAGCCGCGTCTAAAGGCTTACTCAGTATCACCTAGCGTGTGTTATGAAGTCGTCGACTTATGCCTCGGGTAAACATGGATTTATGAATATTTTATACAGTCTTATTGCTGATATAGTTTTATGTGTATATTGTAACTCAGGAGATGTTCCTGATGTTTTATATGCTATCAGACACTTAGTGGATTACAGGAGTTAATTATGCATTGTGATCAACATTACTGATCCCAAGTTCAGGACTCTGACCTGACAAACAGATGATTATAATAATCGTCTGTTATGTACCTATATTAGTAAGGTACTTATGTCCAGCACATAGTCAGCCCCCTGTTTGTTTGAATGCAACTAATATTTGTATATAGCTATCCTACACAATGAGCATACCTACTGATAAGATAGTCCGTTTATTGATACCTATTAATATCCAAATAAAAAGATCGTTTAAATGAAAATGACTTTTACTACTTAGGTTATATGACTTGTTATGTGTAGAAGAAATACATATTTACCAACAATTATATCTCTGATAACGTTGTGTAATATTTAGTATGATATATGAAAGTATAGAGGACACTGGTGCGTCGGATACTAATTTAATAAGTTTGATAAAAATGTCAAATTCTCCAAAAGTGTGGTCTAAATTCTCAGCAACAAATAACAGTGGTGCTGTTGTTAATTTTCGAATAGTAGATTTACCAAAAGATCATTATGGAGACTTCTTGGAACAGTACATGAATTGGTTTGCGAAAGAAGAGTCTACATTCAAAGCTTCAGGTACGGCTATTTCTGTTCTGTGATTTTAAATCTATTTTGTTTTTGGAATGAATTAGTTGTTTAACTCGGCTTACGGTAGGAGTTGACTGGTGGAAATCATCACGTAAGGAAAAAGCGTTATTTCATGCGACTTTCTCTCTCAGACCAGAGATATAGAGAAAGTGTGAATTTAAGACTGTGGGTGGGTAAACTGTGAATAAATATATGCCGAGGTAAAACAAACATCGAAAAAAAAGTCGGTTTCAAAGTCTCCAGTTTCAAGCGTCAAAAGTTTTTGTTTTAAGTACCTAATACGTGAGAAGGAACTTCGTTCCTGATGGGGGTCCCCCGATTGCACTTAAGTGTTTTTCTTTTTTCATTCTTTATTATTTGAGTTAGCTGATCTATTTGTAAGCACGTCTTTTTGTTACAAATCAACCTAATTTTTTTTCTTTCTAAATATTTTCAAGTAGGTACTTACATGTACCAAAATATGTAAAACAGCCAGTCAACCGCATATCAGTCAGTAGTAACACTTGCACTACTAAATTCGCCCTAAGTGCCACAACACAAAGGCGCTGTCAATGCCAAATTCATACCATAGATGAGCCGTTGACGATACCACAATATCCATTAAGGGATGTACCACTAGCTTCAAAATTTTAAAGCATTTGACGTGATCAAGTCAGTTTAGAAACGCATCATAAACAGTATAAAAAAAATATTGTTTAAGGAATACCAAAAAGCGCAGAAGCCATGGAAGAACTCAGACAACGTATACTGAAAAGGAGAGATGATGGAGCAACTCACACAGTGATTTGTTGTTTAGACCACCATGATGACGAGATACAAGACATTATTGGAGCGTCTGTAATGATGTTAGGTACACCAGAGGAGGTGATACGAGGAAAGGTACTTACACAAAAAAGATACTGGTTTCAATGAGAAAAGTCACATTTAAAATGTAATAAATGTCCTAATCTATATATAAATTTCTAAATTTAAAACCTAATAAAGTTCTATCTGGAATTTCTCTGATGATGGCAATAGGCTCACCCCTATTACATTGACTTAATCATAACTGGCGACATGTGGGTGTAATATATGTACTTCTCTGCCCAACCTTTCGGGCAAACAACGCGTGATGTTATGTTATGCTATTTATGTAAGCATACGTTTGCTTCTTCCCAGTTACAAGACTAGGTAGTGTAGTGAAGTAGTGAAGTTTGAGTGTTCGGCTGTTATCTTTAAAGTTATCTTAACGTTTAGCATAATCAGCCTATAATGTTCCCACTGCTGGGTAACAGGCATCCTCTCGGTGAGAGGGATGGGCCATAATCTACCACGCAGGCACAGTGCGGGTTGGTAGATGTCACATGTCTTCGAATTTTTGTTTCTACATGCCGGTTTCGTCACGATGTTTTCCGTCACAGTTTTGAGATGATCTTAACGTTTAAAATGTGCAAATTCTCAGCCTTATTTGAATAATCATTGTTTTGAATTGGAATATTGTTTTACAGATAGAGTTACAGCCTAAAACAGAAGCATTAAAAAAAATGTCAGAAGTATACGGTGGTATGTTGTCTGCATATGACAGCATAAAGGAATTTAATCTGGAACGACACTTCATTGACCGAGCCGTCTTCGTGCGTCCTGATTATAGAGGACTTGGAATTGCGCAGGAGCTGCTAAGAGTCAGGTCAGTAACAACACCGATCTTTTTAATCGTATCAAGATTTTTTTGACAACAAACAATACTTAAAGCGTTTATTTCAATAACAACTGATTTTTACTGTCCTTTCTTTGGCATTGTTCGTCGAGTCGTTGAGCTACAGGTCCACTCAAATCTGTGTGGTTCATTCCTCAAAATACCATTACAGACACTAGTATAATCTACATAGTCCTCACATGAGCTGACCAAGATTATGTCTGGACTTTAAAAGAGACTTTGAACCCCGAGTTTGTGTCTCCTCTGGCTTATTTTTTTAATATGACTAAAAAGGGTGTTAGTTTAGTGCAGTTTAAGTGAACTTAAGCAGTAGTGCAAGTGCTGACTTTTATAAAGATCACGTGAATCAATTGTCTTAAACTTAAAGTGAATAAGAAAGACGTTGTGGAACGATTTCTTAGTTATATAGCTACTTAGCAGTTTAAGTTATATTTAAATTACCATTAGCTATTATGAAAGCTAGATTGTAATGTGAATAAAGTATCAACAATTGTGATACTTTATAAAAGAAAAGAAAAAAAACTGGCTTACTTTTTTAATATGACGTGCAAAAGTTATTCCGATATTCTCTTTACAGAATAAAAAAAATCACATACCTATCACAAAATAGGCTTTAGAAATCCGGGTGAAAGGTTGTTGATCAATGATGAGTTTTATCAAAATTATATGGTTTCAGGCGAATGATATGTAAAGAATACGGAGTAGCAATGCATGGAGCCTGGATGACGTCATATGGCACGCAGAAAGCAGCTGAGCGGGATGGATGGGAGACTGTCTGCGAGATCCAATATGAAGAGTATGGGAAAAAATATGGGGTGACCTTCGAAAATGCACCTCCTTCTTGTAAGTTTATGGTTGTTAGGATAACTTTATCCTAAGTCCATTTATATTCCTTTAATATGAAAAGTACTACCTACCTTATAAACAGTGCATATTTAACTGTGTTTTAACAGACGAAGGTTTAATGAACCTATCACTTACCTTTGTTTGTAAGACAGTTGAAACTTTACCCTCCTTTTTTGCTTCACTGCAGTCGGGTCACCGTGTATTATTTTAAATAAATAAATAAAAAAATATTTTTCATCAAAATCTAAACGAGTTTATTATTTTTAGTATTTGTTTCATTAAATTATTTTTTATATAAATCCTGCTTTTATTTTAAAACTATTTATTTTAATTCCTTAATTACTTTAGGATTATTTTTTTCAGAAGAAATGGTATCATATGGAAGAAATCATAATGAGAACATGTTTACCTATTGTAAAAGTTCATAAACCAGTTATTATAATTATAATATTAATACGAAGGCTCGAAACTCGTGCTGTATAACATAACATAACATCTGCGGTGCGGTTTTTCCCTAATCCTCATATTGGACCTCGCAGACAGTCTCCTAGCCGTCGCGCTCAGCAGCTTTCTGCGTGCCTTTCCGTGTTTCTCCTACTTTTTGCGAAGTCGGTGAAAAAGTAAAATAAAATACATATCGTAATTTGGGAGCAGTTAATAGACATTCACATAATTATGCTGTTAATGAGGTACCAGGGAAGCCACATGTGCAGAAGGCATTATTGCCAAACTTCCTTGTCATCAACGTAGTCTTTAATCTTGTAATATGCTTTTTTGATAAGGACACGTTTTATGTGGGTTTTGAACTTTCCATCGCTAAGTTCTGTAACAGACTTTGGCAACTTGTTATAAAAGCGAATACTGTTTATAAGAAATGACTTGCTAGTTTTATTTAATCTAAATTTAGGTATCACAATTTCATGTTTACTACGTGTATTTATATTATGGAAATCACTTCTAATTTTGAAAAGTCCTCAGTTTTTGCGAACATACAAAATATTTTCTAAGATATAAAGAGAAGGCAGAGTTAGTACATCAACTTCTTTGAATTTGTTTCTAAGGGACTCACGAGGACTCATTCTATAGATCGCGCGGATTGCTCTCTTTTGTAATATGAAAATTGAGTCTACATCAGCTGCCGATCCTCACAGCAGAACGCCATAAGACAAAATACTGTGGAAATAAGCAAAGTATACTAACCTAGCTGTGGCTACATCAGTCAACTGCCTTAATTTTCTTACTGCAAATGCAGCTGAACTTAATCTACCTGAAAGAGCTCTAATGTGGGCACCCCATTGCAATTTAGAATCTAGAGTAATTCCTAGAAACACAGTTTCCGTAATTGCGTCTAGTTTCTTGCCATCAAGTTTTAAGTTTAGACCTACTTGGGGTACATTTGGTAAAGAGAACTTAAGACATTTAGTTTTGTTCGCATTAAGTAAAATATTATTAGCTGCGAACCATTTAGAAAGAACTGCCAAACTATCGTTGACATGTAAGACCGTATCTTTTCTATCTATTTTAAAATTAAGAGAAGTGTCATCAGCGAATAGAATTATATCCGATAAGTTAGCCATCATGTAGGAAAGGTCATTAATATAAACTAGAAATAAGAAAGGGCCAAGAATCGAACCTTGGGGCACGCCCATCTTTACTAGAGACCCCGAGGAAGTCACCCCGTTAACGCTTACTTTTTGCTGCCTGTTTGATAATTATGAAAGAACAAGATCAGCAGTCTGTCCACGAATTCCGTAGTAGTGTAATTTACAGATCAGTGTGTTCAACGCAGTCAAACGCTTTTGAGAGGTCAAAGAATATGCCAATTGCATCCTGGGACTTCTCCCAGGATTCCAAAATGTGACTGATGAGTTTTACTCCTGCGTCAGTCGTCGACCTACCTTTCGTAAAACCAAACTGTCGACTATGTAAAATCTCATTTCGACGTCCCCCGCGAATAATCCGGTAATGACCTATTACGGGGTTTTTCATGTTATGCGTTTTTCGGCATCTAGAAGTTAAATTACACCATGTAATTTTTTTTCAGAATTTTTCTATCTTTATTTACGAAGATATGAAAAACTACGCGTATATTCCATAAAAATTCATTAAAATGTATTTTAAACGAATAATATGGTTTTAGATCTTTACGAAAAAAAATATCAATATGATTTGACAGTAAACATTGTTACGATATTATTCGGGTAAATAGTTTTCTTCCTTATTTAAGTAAGTGCTAGTACAGGGTTATTCGGGGTTTTATTATGAAAACGATTTCCAGCTACATTCATATCGAGTGCTCCTTACACAACCGTTTTCTATATTGATGATCAGTGGCGACGAGTTTCTTACCCGCGACTTAGAAAAGTGATTGAAAAAATGTCTCACTTTAGAATTTTGTCGAGTTTTGACCATAACATCCATACATGGCAAAACTATAAGCAACGAATGGAACAATGGTTCATTGCGAACGATGTGGACAACGTAAAGGATCCAAAGGCAGTGAAAAGACGGGCGATATTGCTGAGTGCACTCACGGACAGCACTTACAAACTGGCGGCGGATTTGGCTTTACCGAAAGAGCTGACGCAGACACCATACGAAGACATTCTTACGCTTCTTGACAAGCATTTTACACCAAAAAAAATGCGGGTTTGGTAAGCGGTATAATTTCAATGCTGCTACTCAAGGTCTGGAAGAAACATTTTCTTAATGGGCGGCGAGGCTTCGTGGCCTCACTACACATTGCGGATTCCTGAATGTAGAAGAGGCGCTGCGTGACCGCTTTGTTATGGGCATGCTGCCGGGACCGGAGAAGGACAAACTTTTCGCGCATGACCTTCAAGAGTTGACACTGGCAAAAGCAGTGGATTTGGCGGAGAGCGTGCACAGTGCACGTAAGGGAGCAGCATCAGCATCGACGTCGGCGCAGGCGCCGCCGTCAACCGAGGCGCTGTTCAAGATCGCAACCACAAACGAACCCAGTGCTAACAAAGAAAAGTGTTCCGTGTGCGGTTATAAAAATCATAAAACGTCTCAGTGTCGGTTTGCTAACTATACATCCCATCCATACAATAGCCATCTACGAAGAATGTGCAAAAAAATAAATTTCGTAGGAACTGGCGGGTCGAGCGAGACTGACGATGACGGTAGGAGGACTAAAATATGTTCACATAGCGGCGAACCTATGACCATAATAGTTTCGATACAAAATATAAAACTAAAGTTTGAAGTCGATACCGGATCAGCAGTCACAGCGATTTCCGAGAAAATGTTTTGTACATCGAACGGAATATCGCATGTGACGTCACCAGCTTATCACCCGGCCAGTAACGGGCAGGCAGAAAGCTACGTAAAGGTAGTGAAGAAGGGAATTAAATCTTGTATAATCTGCCCAGTTGGTGTTCGGTCATAAGCTACAATCGCGATTAGATTTAATCGACCCTACTCCTTCTGTCACTCTCGCTCGAAACGTCGAAAACAAAAGTGTTTGCAGTCTGAGGTGTCAAATAGCAACAAGCCAAGCAAATGTTTCAAAATTGGAGACTATTTTATTGTATAAAAAAAACAATATAAAAAAGCAAGGGTCATGGAATAAAGGTGTAGTAATTAAAAGGCTCGGAAAAGTAGTATATATTGTTAAAGATTGTATAACGTCATGTAATGTTAAAAAACATAAAAATCAATTAATCGCATACAAAGGTACAGCAAGAGTTTCCCACGGAATAGGGGATTGCCCTATTGAATTCGAAGACATCACACCACAAGGAACCTCACCACCTAACCAAATACTTCCAGAGGACGACAAAGAGACAGACACAGGTGGGGAGGGGAGTATGGAGAACAATGAATCAGTGGATACAGAAACACCGACTGACAAATCAAAAGAAAAAGATGAAGAATTCCATGAGGCAACAGACGAGACTCATGATGACACTCTCGTGGAGGCAAGGTCATGCCAGACCCCTGTGGGGTCTGAAAGGCAAATGAGTGACGGGAGAAAACTTCGAGCTGTACCTAGGGTAGATTATAAACAATTCTACTAGGAAGTCATCAATCAATCAATCATGTTTATGTTGTCAAGCTATGGGGAGGATTGTTGTATATTAATATTAATAAATATGAGGGTGGTTGCATCCACTCCTATATAAATAGTGTCGCTTGCCAAATAAACTCAGTGTGCTACCAGCTACCAGCTACCCGTTGTTTCACTTGTGTCCGCATACTTATCAGTGGCGACGAGGATGGGATTGCTTTTTACAAATGTTCAGTATACAAAACAAATTACACGAATAATAGCGCAACACGATTTTACCGTTGCCGTCGAAAATATAAATTTACACGAATAATATCGCAACAAGATTTTACTGTTGTCGTCGAAAATATAAATTTACACGAATAATATCGCAACAAGATTTTACTGTTGTCGTCGAAAATATAAATTTACACGAACAATATCGTAAGTGACATTACTGACCAGAGCTTGACCTACACTAATATAGTAAAATGCACCCAGCTAAATTATAACGAAGCCCTTGGGATTACTTAAATTTTGTTGAAATGACCAGATAGCTGAAAAAATTAGCTTCCATATGCGATATTAAAAGTCTCTGATACTTGTTGTTTAATGGAGTTATTAAGTAAAAATGGTTTTTTATTTTTCCTGAACATTTACACTTTTACGATTACCGGATTATTCGCGGGGGGCGTCGATTTGAATTAAAATGAGACAACATCTGGTCCAGCATGATTTTTTCATATATTTTACTCAGTGCTGGTAGCACAGATATAGGTCTATAATTAGAGGGATCACTCTTACTACCCGATTTGAAAATTGGTTCAAATAATAAATAATTTTCAACCCGATACCCTACCAAAGGATCCGAGAACATTGCTGCAGAGTTAATAAATTAGATTGCTCTGTTACTGCATAAAATGGTCCCCCGTTCACAACACATCAAATTACATGTTCACTGATGAACGTCTAGAAATACTGTGAGAAGATAAAAAGGAATACAGAGATGACAGTTACTAGGTAATCTTAAACCACTAATAAATCTGTTTATTCTTTCACTAGATAGTTTAACATGTAGCAAGTGAAATTATTCTTGTCATAGAGCTAGAGCCATACTACAGAAAATTCTCTAGAGTGTTTGTTCTATTAAATTCGTTTTTCTAGTAAATTTTATCTTAACGCCATTTTTATTGCCTTATGATTCAAATGATTTTCGTTCCATATTTTAATGCTTATTTTTATGTTTTTATCATTCAATAATTATGTCTAATTAAACATTTAATATGTTTTAAATGACTATATTTTAAATAAAATGAGTATTAAAATACTCATTTTATTTAAAATATAATGTATCAATAAATAATGTGTGTATGTGTGTAATGTATAATGTATGTATGTATATGCGTGTTGTAAATGTAATGTATGTTGTTGTGTGTATGTATGTATAATGTATGTTTATGTAATGTATAATTGTATAATGTATATGTTTAATGCACTATTAAAATGCAATTTAAAAAATTAGCTTATAATAAATAATATTCATATTTGGTAAAAAAAAAAAAACTTACATTTACAGCGGGCGCTCTTATTATAAGAGAGTTTTACATAATATTCGACGATAGAACTTCAATCGCATATAGATTTGCTTGTTTGCCCATTATTAACTAGCTAAAACACAAGTAATATAGGTACGAAATAAGAAATTTGTTACGCCATGATGCAATACAATAATAAGTTTAAATAACTCTTGTAAGTTCTGCGCCATTATGTGTCGTTGTCTATTACAAATCAAAATGTTACTTAAAACGTAACGTTACGTAAAGACTTCTTTAAAGGTATCAACTTTATCTATAAACTATCTACTAGTAAAATTTGTGGTCTATAAACCGTTTAGTGAGACACTAGAAAAATCTCTACAGACAATTTGAAAATTTACAACTCTTATCTCTTTGTATTCATGTTTTCTTAGCTCATTCTTAAGCGAGGGGATAAGGTTGTGCCCACTTTTACTAAACTGTGTCTATAAGCGTTATTGAATATTACTTGGAGGATATTTACTCTTAAGTAGACAATAAAATTAAATTCTATTAGATGTCTAATAGTCCGATTTTAGACGCGAATGTGTAAAAGTAACACAACTGATAAGATAGTCCGTTTATTGATGTTTAAATGAAAATGACTTTTACTACTTAGGATATAAGACTTGTTATGTGTAGAAAAAAAAAATTACCAACAATTTATTATAGGTTTCTCTGATAACGGTGTGTAATATTTAGTATGATATATGAAAGTATAGAGGACACTTGTGCGTCGGATATTAATTTATTAAGTTTGATAAAAATGTCAAATTCTCCAAAAGTGTGGTCTAAATTCTCGGCGACAAATAACAGTGGTGCTGTTGTTAATTTTCGCATAGTAGATTTACCAAAAGATCGTTATGGAGACTTCTTGGAACAGTACATGAATTACTTTGCGAAAGAAGAGTCTACATTAAAAGCTTCAGGTACGACTATTTCTGTTCTGTGTTCGTTATTTTAAATCTATTTTGTTTTTGGAATGAAGTTCTTTAAACTCGACTTACGGTAGGAGTTGACTAGTGGAAATCATCACGTAATGAAAAAGCGTTATTCCATGCGACTTTCTCTCTTAGACCAGAGAGATAGAGAAAGTGTGAATTTAATACTGTGGGTGGGTAAAACCATAAATAAATATAAGCCGAGCTAAAACAAACTTCGAAAAAAAAGTCGGTTTCAAAGTTTCAAGTAAGTATCAAAAGTTTTTGTTTTAAATAGTAGGTACGTGAGAAGGAACTCCATTCCTGATGGGGGTCCCCGATCGCACTTAAGTGTTTTTATTTTTTATTTTTTGAGTTAGCTGATCTATTTGTAAGCACGTTGCTAATTTTCTTTCTTTCTAAATATTTTCAAGTACTTTTTTTTAACCTTTTTACCAAAATATGAAAAACAGCCAGTCAACGGCACATCAGTAGTAACACTTGCACTACTAAATTCGCCCTAAGTGCCACAACACAAAGGCGCTGTCAATGCCAAATTCATACCATAGATGAGCCATTGATTCAAAATTTCAAGTATTTGACGTGATCAAGTCAGTTTAGAAACGCATCATAAACAGTATAAAAAAATATTGTTTAAGGAATACTAAAAAGTGCAGAAGCCATGGAAGAACTCAGACAAGTTATACTGAAAAGGAGAGATGATGGAGCAACTCACACAGTGATTTGTTGTTTAGACCACGATGATGACGAGATACACGACATCATTGGAGCATCTGCAATGATGTTAGGTACACCAGAGGAGGTGATACAAGCAAAGGTACTTTACACATAAAATAAACTGGTTAAAATTAGTGAACTCGTGATGAGGCAGAGATTAAACTGGAGTTAAAGTCCTAATCTACCTATAAATTGCCGGAACACTACTAGCCATTTAATAAATTAGCACTGTTAAAGTTAAAAACTAATAAAGTTCAAATACTATAAATATATGTATCTGCCCCATTGGTCTAGAGGTCGCAAACGCTACTGCTGATCATGAGGTTTTGGGTTCGATTCCCAGGTCGGGCAGTGTTATTGGATCTTTGTATCTGGAATTTCTATGATGATGGCAATAGGCTCGCCCCCTATTTCATTTGACTTAAACATAACTGGCGAAATGTGGGTGTACTATTTTATGTACTTCTCTGCCCAACCTTTCGGGAGAACAACGCGTGATGTTATGTAATTATATGTATTTGCACACAGTGTTCGGCAGTTATCTTTAAAGTATATCTTATCGTTTAGCATAATCAGCTTATAATGTTCCCACTGCTGGGTAACAGGCATCCTCTCTGTGAGAGGGAGTGGGCCATAATCTACCACGCAGGCCCAGTGCGGGTTGGTAGATGTCACATGTTTTCGAATTTTTGTTTCTACAGCCGGTTTCCTCACGATGTTTTCCTCCACCGAACACATCTACTGTAAAAAAAAAGATTGACGTGTAAAAGTGTTTGTACAAACCTACTTACAGAAAATAAATAATTTATCATTTACCCTTTTGTGATGATCTTAACGTTTAAAATGTGCAAATTCTCAGCCTTATTTGAATACTCATTGTTTTGAATTGGAATATTGTGTTACAGATAGAGTTACAGCCTAAAACAGAAGTATTAAAAAAAGCGTTAGAAGTATACGGTGGTATGTGTTCTGCATATGACAGGTTAAAGGAATTTAATGTGGACCGACACTTCATTAACCGAGGCGTCTTCGTGCGTCCTGATTATAGAGGACTTGGAATTGCCCAGGAGCTGCTTAGAGTCAGGTCAGTAACCACACCGATCTTTTTAATCGTATCAAGATTTTTTTGAAACCAACAAAACTCAAAGCATTTATTTTACTTACACCTGATTTTTACTGTCCTTTCTTTGGCATTGTTCGTCGAGTCGTTGAGCTACACGATCACTGACAAATGCCACTGACTGGACAGGTCCACTCAAATCTGTGTGGTTCATTCCTCAAAATACCATTACAGACACTAGTACATATAATCTACATAGTCCTCACATGAGCTGACCAAGATTATGTCTGGACTTTAAAAGAGACTTTGAACCCCGAGTTTGTGTCTCCTCTGGCTTATTTTTTTAATATGACTAAAAAGGGGTTTAAAGTACCTACTATAGGTACACCTTTGAGTTAGTTTAGTGCAGTGTAAGTGAACTTAAGCAGTAGTGCAAGTGCTGATTTTTACGGTTTAAGACATTTATTTTCTCAAAAGATTATAATAATCACTTACAGAGAAAATACAATAATAAGTAGAAAAAAAATAACCATCTAGCGTGTTTAGTTGAGTAGATGTTAAAAATGTTAGTGGATATTGTGTATAGTGAGCGCGCGCATACACTGCGGCGTGAACAACACACACAGCGTTTGTTAAGGCCTATGGCATAGAGCGTTTGAATAAGCTAATAATAATAAGCTTCATATATAGAGAGATAGAGAGAGATGGAAATCTTTAGAGGAGGCCTTTGTCGAAGGACAAGCTGTTTAGGAAAGTGCACCGAACGTCGATATTTAAGGGAAAAACAAATTTAGGTATAATATAAATGAAAACCACTGTACAAAACTTTGTAGAAGCAGCAATAAAAGGCTTATTTATTATTATTTAATAAGCTTCAATAAGCTATAATATTTATAAAGATCACGGGAATCAATTGTCTTCCCCTCAACTTAAAGTGAATAAGAAAGACGTTGTTGAACGATTTCTTACTTTTATAGTTACTTAGCAGTTAAAGTTATACATACCTATTTAAATTACTTATTAGCTAATTGTAAGCTAGATTATCAGTAATGTGAATAAAAGTATCAATAATTGTGATACTTTACAAAAGAAAAATAATAATAAACTGGCGTATTTTTTTAATATGACGTGTAAAAGTGATTCAGATATCCTCTTTACAGAATAAAAATTTCATTTCATTTCACAAAATAGGCTTTCGAAATCAGGGTGAAAGATTGTTGATCAATGATGAGTTTTATCAAAATTATAATATGGTTTCAGGCGAATGATATGTAAAGAATACGGAGTAGCAATGCATGGAGCCTGGATGACGTCATATGGCACGCAGAAAGCAGCCGAGCGCGATGGATGGGAGACTGTCTCCGAGATCCAATATGAAGAGCTTGGGAAAAAATATGGGGTGACCTTCGAAAATGCACCTCCTTCTTGTAAGTTTATGGTTGTTAGGATACCTTTATCCTAAGTGCATTTATATTCCTTTAATATGAAAAGTACCCTTATAAACAGTGCATATTTAGCTGTGTTTTAACAGACGAAGGTTTATTGAACCTATCACTTACCTTTGTTTGTAAGATAGTTGAAACTTTACCCTCTTTTTGTGCTTCACCGCAGTCGGGTAAAAAATCACCGTGTAGTTATTATTTCAAATAAGTAAATAAAAATATTTTTCATCAAAATCTAAAAGAGTTATATAGAGGTATTTGTTTCATTAAATTATATTTTTATACAAATCCTGCTTTTTTTTAAAAACTATTTATTTTAATTCCTTAATTACTTTAGGATTCATTTTTTCAGAAGAAATGGAGATATAATCAAATGAATGGAATGAATGGTATATAATAATAATGAGAACATGTTTACTGTCGAAAGTTCATAAACCAGTTATTATTCTATATAATTATTGAATTAATACGAAGGCTCGAAATTACTGTAAAAATACTACGGTGAAAACTTAGGTGAAATGATCTTAAAGGGTGCTAGGAATTGTCACTGTTGACAGCTCACTTCACGTAAGTTTTCACGGTGATATTTATAAAGAATAGATCGGTTTTACTGTCTGTTTGATACTGACAAACACTGACTGACTGTGCTTTGTAACATCGATTCCTATTAGAGATGGGCCGACTAGTCGGGAAAGCCGACTATTCGCCATCGTTTGTAGTCGGCGACTATTCGGCAAAATATGCCGATTATAATCGGCACATAACAAATGAAATAAAACAAAATAATTTGTACTTGTTTTATAATTTCTAAACATTAGTTAGAGTAGGTATCTAAACTGACAGTTTTTACAATATAGGAATGTATTAATCAGTCAGTAATTAAGCTAACTTAACATCATTAAGCAACGAAATATGGCACATACATAACCAAATAACATGGCAATGGTAAGTAAGCATTCGTTAAGTCAGATGGTTAGTGTTAAAAAAGTCCTTTAATATATATATTTAAATAATATTTTAAATCTAAAGTTACAGACAAGTAGGTATTAGAATGATCGGCATTGCCGATTAGTCGGCAAATACTATCGTCCGCCCATAACTAAGGAATACACAATTTCGTGACTAACTGACTGCCACATAGACAAAAACATAACTTTCAGGCAGAACACTCAATCTTATGAATCATAATCCTGATCCTAACTATCCTAACATAATATTATAAAATAAATGCGCAAGTGAGTATATTTGTATATAACGCTTTCACGCTAAAACGGCTAAACGAATTTAAATGAAATTTGGCACATGGGTAGACCATGACATGGTTTAGGACATAAAATACTTTTTATCCCGATATTCCCACGGAATCGATTCTTATGCGGGTGAAACCGCGGGGCGCAGTCAGTAATATAATAAATGAGAAAGTGAATTCGTTTGTTTGTTACGCTTTCACGCTAAAATGGTTAAATAGATTTGGATGAAATTTGGCACATGGGTAGACCATGATCTGGTTTAGAACATAGGTTACTTTTTATCCCAATACTCTTACGGGATCAAGACTTATGCGAATCCGCGGGGCGCAGCTTTTTAACAACAACAGTAGTGCATAAGTTTCAACCTCTTTGGAAGATGCCCTAATTTTTGAAAAAGAAACATCTAGTCATTGCGACTGACATTTGTGAAGTACACAATTTATGTAAAATACATATCGTAAAATCATTGAGTGTAAGCCATTAAGGTATTATGAGTAAGCCGACTATCTTATCAGCCTAACCTTGTGATGGGCGAATCATGTTTTATGAACTCAAACAACACTCAAATTCACACACCTACATCCACAAACCCATCACACATCTCACCACATACATGCTACCCCTATTTTATTCTAAAACAGAATACTTAGAAGTATTCTGAATACTTAGAAGTATTCTGTTATTGTGTTTATTTTATGTAAGGTGCAGCGGGGCAATTTCGACAGCGGGAAATTTCAACTAATCTTAATAACTTCTACATTTTACTTTATTTGAATAAGTGCCATCTATGACCGGATAGCTCAAAAGCAATTTCATAATTTCTACAAAGATGGCACAGCTAGACCCAATACTGTTTGATCGACACGGCTATTTTGTTTTCTTCTCTTTTTCTTGTTTGCACGTGCAAATTAGTGTCTCATATTTTTGCGAAAAAAAGTGTAATTAATGTGTTTTTCGAAGATTTTCAAAGGTAAGACATTTAATTTAAGCCTATTTCATGTTTTTGGCTATTTTGTTCTGTTGTAACTTGCGTTTTAACAGCATTTTGGTGTGAGTTTGAATAACCCCACCTGGATTGTAATGGCGGCTAATTTCGACTTTTTTGCAGTTGTAATTGCCCCACCAGATTTTATATGGAAATGAACAAACACTAGTGATGTGCATGTTTCGATATGTTTTGTCGATGTAAATACTTTACAAATATTTAACTTGTAGCTATATTGTAATCTTTCTATTCGCAGGATCGCAACACGATTCAAATAGATGCATTTCGAGGGATTTTTCAATTTTATTAATTTATTGCAGATGGTTCGCCACTATAGAAAAAAAACGGACATTTATTATGACTTTTGTAAATTTGTATATTTGTTAGATTTTTAATTGCTGTTTTAAAACTAAAAAAGACAGATGAATCTTGGTCCTAAATTATAAAATCGCGTATTTATATTGCGGATTGTATATGACCGATTGTAGATTTAGGACGAGGGGTGCTGTGGTTCTATTTTAAATACATATTCCTTTCTTAAAATGAAGTTTTGATTTTATGATTAGTGAGTAGATATAGTACCTACCTTTAGTAGATAGCAGACCAAAATTATTTATTGGTGTATCTATCGACTTATTTTTTATTACGTTCCCATCACTATTAACTATGGCGAGCAGTCGAAATTACCCCGCCTAAACCTTTAATGTGTTTTTATTCAAAAATGAGCCTAGCTGCATAAATGACAAGATTAAATTTAGATTACCATCCCTATAAAAAAACTCTGCAACTGACTAACATCAAGCTAAGAGCTCTAGAAGAGAAATTATAATTAATAGTTGAAATTGCCCCACGGAGGGGGAATTACAACTATTTTTGCCTTTTTTGACAAAAACACATTTTTAAGCCTATCTATTGAATATTTTTTAATATGAGTTTGTAAAAATAATACACAGATAATGACTCTGGAGCGTCAATACATTACATTTTTAATAAAACTATATCATCTAATATTTTTATACCTTCAAAGTTGTGGTTTAGGTTTTACCAGTCGAGATTGCCCCGCTGCACCTTATGTACAGTATGTTTGTATCTGTATGTTTTATAATTATTATTATTATTTATTGTTCATTAAGTGTTTGCCATTTTTTTTTAATATATATAATTTATCATTGTAGGTCTAAGCCTTCTCATGCTGTTCCATGTAACTACAGAAATCTTTCTATTCATACAGGATGTCCTAGTTCAGGGGTCGATACCTCATTAATTTAACGTGTAAGTACCTACCTACTGTAGTTTGCAAATAAAAAATACTATTACTATTACCATTTCGTATTTTTTTCAAATAGGCAAGTACGCCCACAGAATGTTTGTTATAAATAAAACTTAGTTACTTTCTACATAACATTACATCACGCCTGTAATATCTGAAGGGATAGGCAGAGGTGTACCAGTTTAAGTCCCATGGTACTTACTATCTAATTGCCAGAAATACTAAGGACTAACTAACATAAAAACCTTTTTTAATTGCATAATTTCATATAACATCATCTGTAAATTAATCAATATAACGAAAATATTTTAAATTTAATATCACACATAATTATGCATATCCATGTCCTAAGGGCCGTGTCACACCGGAATGACAGCGGCCGGCAGCGAAGCGGCGAGCACTTTCATTTTTAAACTTTAGGTATCTACACACTTAAAAGACCAGTATCGCTTGAAAAGGTTGCGCGGCCGCCAGCGGCCACCAGCGGCTGCCAGCTGCGACGCCGGGGGCTGCTGCCAACCGCTGCCATTCCGGTGTGACTCGACCCTAAGGGCACGTCTTCCTTACCATTACCGCGCCACCCGGTCTGCTCCTTGATATACAATGGCCTCTGTAGCCCCATAGAACCTGTATCCAGGGGCTAATGCAAATCTTGGGGTTCAATCGATTTATCAAGTCTGGTTAAACCACGCTGGGTCAGGTCATTTCATTCATTCATTCAGAACGTAATGACATAGTTGAAGGGGTAAAAATAGTAAGTACCTAAATATATAGGTACATTACAATGCTGTTTATTTTTTAAATTACAACAACAAACACTGGAACACATTTTTTTATGATTTTTACCGAATTACACTTAATCATAAATTTTTATTTCAATTAAACCTACAATTAAAGTTAAGATGAAAGTTATTGTATTCTAGCAATCATAAATTTCGAAGAAGGAAAATCACTGTTGATTGTACTGCCGAGTTTTTTCCCTAACTCCTCATATTTGACCTCGCAGACAGTCTCCCAGCCGTCGCGCTCAGCAGCTTTCTGCGTGCCATATGATGTCATCCAGGCTCCGTTTATAGGTATCCTGTGTTCTTTGCATATCAGTCGCCTGAAAGTTATTTAAAAAAAAAATCCTACACACTTACCGATGTAATTCAGCCTTGTGATTCTAAGAAAATAATTAGAAACGAAGACTACACTAGGTACTCCTTTCTATTATACATTGTAACAGCGAATCAATTTTCACGCCATCCCCTTGAGACAAGAAATATTTTTTGATATTCGGATAGCTCATGACCTAAAGAGGTGTCATACAGAATAGTAATTCATAATATATAAAAAAACGAGAAATTTCGCGGATATTCTGGTTAGTAACTATTATTAATGTTGGTTTTATATTTCCTACCTAAGTATAAGTTAAGTACGCATACCAGCAATGGTCATGGGCCACCTATCTACCCTTTTAATTTGACATGTGTTCATTTATAATGGTTGCTTATAGTAAAGAGAAGTTTAAACCTCAAACAATTTTGATTAAGCGGTATGCGGAACAGGGTGTAAAGTTCACTCATCCTCTATAGAAAAGGGAGGATCTTCCGACCGGACGGGTGTTGTGTCTGGCGGACAACTGCCTAATGTCGGATAGTCTTATATATGTTGATCGCGCGGTAAACTCTAATTGCGCGATGCAGGATTTGTGTGACGTCAGGTCTTTGATGCGTAGTTCGAATGTGGCGTTGTAGATACCACAAGCGAATATTATGCATAATAGAAACCAAAACTGACGGTTTTATTAAGAAACGATGATAAATACCAACAAGCAATTATGTGGTAAAATAAATATTAGGATTGTAACTAACCTGACTTTGAGGAACTCTTGTGCAATGCCAAGCCCTCTGTACTCGGGACAGACAAATAATCCTTTGTCAGTGAAGCGACGTTCTAAATCGAATTCCTTCTTTTCGTCGTAATACGTTTCCAAAACTACGGCAATTTTCCATAGTTGCTGCATTTCTATCGTTTTAAAGTCATACTGCAACAAATAAATAATGAAAACGATATTGGTTTTTAAGCAATTTTAGGGTGGATCCGTAATATCCGCGGAATAAGATTTACTCTGACAGTTTTTGTATGGATAAACTGTCAAAAATTCAAAATTTATTCGGAAGAGAAGGTATATAGCGCGGATAAAATTTATTCCTGATTGTTCGAATCCACCCTTATTCCTTAACCAAATAATTTCGAGTACAAAAAAAAAAGGTACAGGCCATAAGTGTAGGGTTAGCAACGAAATTCGATTAACACACGGAAGTTTCACGAAAGTAGGTAGGTATGTGCATTATAATCTAAATTGACAATACCAGCTTTTCAGCGTAAGATTTATGAGTTTTCGTTATTTTAATTTTATAGAAATGTTCTGTTATTCCTAACCTTAAATAAAATATAATAAATCAAGATCAAAATATTTTATTTCACATAATCCACATGCCCATGTGCATTTAAGAAGCGTCAGAAGCTGGGTGCACGGTTTTAATTGGTCGTTTCCTATGAACAAGAGCCGGCAACAAACTCCACGGTTTTATTGTAAGACCCATTTATTTTTAAAAGAGTAACCGTTTTCAAAAATAAATATAAAAATCCTCTCTATTTCATACAAAATATACAATGCGATGATTTTAAAGTTACGATTACTAATGCTAATTTTATGCATTAGGATATGAAACCCAATTTATTATTATATTTTTTTTACCTTACCTTACCTTATCAGAATTAAAAATTAACTAAAGTGGACGTGTATTCTGGATAGACCAAATAATTTGAATAATATATGGTTCGCGGAATCTAGTATTCGGTATAAACGTTAACATTTACCTCTGGTTTTGGATCGTCTTTCGAAGTTACTGCCATCACAGAAGCCCCAATGACGTCTTTAACTTGGTCGTCTCCGTTGTCTACACAACAAACGACAACGTGCAGTCCTTCTTCACCTGCTGCTTCCAGTAAAGGTCCCTGTAGTTCTTGCATCGCTTCAAGACTGTTTGGGACACCTGTTACACAAAAAAGATCTATCTGTACACAAAATACTCACTTATTGTAAGAAATAATCAATGATTTTTTTTCTAACCTTATTTGTGCAAATTTTGGCTAAATAACAGCCGCATGGATCGGTCGAGGTTAATCTACGTTTGCCGTGATAGGTTCGTGGATGGGTGACCATCCATTACAAACCGAGACCCGCCGTGCCTCAGAAAGCACGTTAGCTGTTGTTCTCGGCTGTCATTTGTAGATCTTTGACAGTCGTTACGGGTAGTCAGTAGCCCAAAAAAGTGTCTTACCCAAGGGTATCGTTGTGGTGGTCAGATAGGCAGTCGGTCCATGCAAAATACTGTTATTCAGTTGCATCCTGTACTGGTAATACTGGAAGCCGACCCCAATATAGTTTGGAAAAGGCTGGGCAGGTTGATATTTAAGCAACCACATGCATAAACAAGAAATAAAAATACAAACAAGAATTAGTTACCAAAAACACCTACCCGCCGCTTTAAAAATCGTCTCCTCGTTCACAAAATACTTTACGTAAAGAGTTATCATATTTTGAAAAATATTTTCAGGTGGTTCCATTATACGTAAATTAATAACAGTACCATCTTTCTTCTTCGCTGAGAATTTAGACCACACTTTAGGAGATTTTGACATGTTCAGCAAGTGCAAAGATCTTTAAAAAATAGTTTTAAACCAATAAATTTGGAACACCGATTATATTTTATTTTGGTGTTTATCCTTTTTATGACAGGCGTTTGTACAAGCATTAGAGCTGCTTTAACAGTGATCATTTATAGTATTTTATATAGTTATATGCAATCTTGATATCTAATCAGTAAGTACCTAATGTAATGTGTTAGGCGAATAAATTTGTGCTGAATTGCTAATATCATTTGGGGAAATTGAGAAAATACTTCGATGATGTGTACCTACGTTTTATAAGCAACATCTCCTGGAATTAACGCACACCATCAAACACCCCAATTAGAATATTTTGTTAAAATACATACACTGAATTTTTACTGTTTTTCTAAATAATTCAAAAAAAATCTCTTCTCACAAATGTGTTATCGTCAACTCTCAATGTTTAATTAAGATAATCCATATTCAAGACTTCTATTTGTGGGAAGAGGATTTCACCCTGCAGCCTACTTACTCTTCTGTTCAGATGAATATGATTGCTTTATCAAATCAGGTACGCCAAGCGGTTGGTCGACTCTTCACGTGACCAGAGGGCTGGCCTATTCTTAGCCCAAGAATCAGTATTGCCATTGAACGTGGCAATGCTGCCAGCCTTTTGGGCACTTTTCCCATTGACAGCGATGCGGATGAATTTGCGGACTTCCTCTTTTTAAGCTCCGACGGAAAAAGAGGGGTGTTATAAGTTTAACGTGTGTATCTGTGTGTCTGTGTATCTGTGTATCTGTCTGTTCCCTCGTAGCTCTCAAACGGCTGAACCGATTTTAATTACTTTTTTTTTGTTTGAAAGGTGTCTTGATCGAGAGTGTTCTTAGCTATAATTCAAGAAAATCGGTTCAGCCGTTTGAAGATTATCAGCTCTTTTCTATTTTATGATGAAGGGATGTGCGCATCTTCCACAGGTCTGATCGATTCGAAATTTAGTATTCCTTTACTTCAAAGATATTAGAAGAACATAGTAACCTTGAACCGATACAGCATCACTTGGAATTGTCTTTGTTTTTGTCGGGGGTCATTTAAATTGTTTATTTTAACTTGTTTAAGTTTTGTTATATACTTGTACATACCTACTATATATAATTGAATGCTAGTTCTTAATTGAGGTTTATAACTCAGTAAGTAACATTAATGTATACAAAAAAATAAAGAACTAAAGTTATTATGTCAATTTTGGTCTTAATATTGATATAATGAAGCATATTATGCTTTAGCATATCAGTTATGTCATCTTTGGTAGAAAGATAACCACGAGTCAATGTCTCAAATCTAGGTATATTAAATTAAATTTACTTGGAAGAACTAACAATTACACATTGAACATAAGGGGTTACACAAATGTGCAACTAACAACATAATTAATGATACAACACATATTCTCGGACATTGTGATAAAATCCTTTACACGATAATATTAAAATACTACATAAAAACATGATGTTATTAAAGAAAAATTTAAGGTTGTAAAAACTAAAAAGATAAAATATAAGCTAGTGTTTTATCTCACGACGAATAAAAAAACTAAAACTACTCCTCAAACAAGTGTGTACATGCAGGGAGGTTGTAAAAGAGTAAACTACTATGTATTCATAGAGACTGTGATCTCGTTACACAGGTTTGCTCCGATTTGTACCTTATATTCATGTTCTGTGGTAAAAAATATGGGATAAAATAATAAACATATAAAAATCTCCACAAACATCTATTTAGTCTTTAAACCTAAGTATTGTCTGAACATGTACAATGAAAAATAAAAATAAACAACGCGAAATTAACATTTCATGTAAACACTTCCAATTCCTTCCAAAAAAAAACAAACACCACTACGAGCAAATTCGAAAAAGCCACTGATCCCAGATTGTTTCCTATCAATGGCTGTTATAAGAAAGATCGAAGGATGGCTATAGTCCAGAGTTTTTTTATAAACAATTTGGAAATTAAATGGACTTTACTTACATTGCCATATGACAACGCTAGTCTCCAATATTGATGACATGTAACCTATGCAAATAAGCACGAAGAAATTTAGAAATGTCGTATCTTTGAATTTGAGTTAGTCATCCTATGTGGATTATGGAATTCAATACTGTCATTTAGAACAAATCAGAGCATATTATTATGACAACACAGTTTATAAATTACGCATTTTTGACTTGCGTGGGCGCAAATCAATGTACGAAGGAACGCCATGAGATACTATAGAAGCAACGCCACGAGAAGCTGCAGAACGCGTCCTTGGCTAGTATGTTGTTAGTAAGGGTGGCTTTTGCAGTTCAAGAGCTTTGTTTTACTGACGATCCGTTATACGGACCTAAGCGTATTTTTTTCTAGTAGTACAAAAGGGAATAAACGATTTTTAGTGAGAGTAAACAAGATAGTAATTGTGTTTTACTTTGGTTTATTTTTTTAGGGGTGATGTATGTAGGTATGTAGGTACAATAT
Organism: Eupsilia transversa; assembly: GCA_914767815.1. NCBI lineage: Eukaryota > Metazoa > Arthropoda > Insecta > Lepidoptera > Noctuidae > Eupsilia > Eupsilia transversa. Next base: position 11,522,835 of record OU611880.1, read on the forward strand.
TAGTTATAAACCTAGTTAGGAGCGTTTTGACTTGTCTAAAGTCTAAACGTACATAACTAGAATGATATTTAATCAGTTTTATAATCATAATTTGCAGTTAACTCGTTCTTACATTAATAAATGTAAAACAAAGAATAAGATGTAGAAACCTAAGAACAATACCTAATTCCGATAAACAATAAATAAAAAGTTTTATAAATGTGTGTATTTGACTGATTTAAGCAAAAAAGCATCTTAACCTTGACTTTCAGATGCAAAATCTGCATTAAAATATCAAAGAACCTGAACTACCCATAAATCACAATTAGGTACCTACAGAGGACACATTATACTAACATTAGTGGTTATCAATCTTCAGGGAGGTCTCTAAGTGGACCTCGCAAGGGATCCACGTTAATAATACGGGCTATCTATGTATTTAGTTATTTGTGAGGGAACTTTTGAAGAAATCAAACTTTTCTTACATCAAGGCACAGATTTTTTATAATTAAGAAGTAGGTCCTTACAATACTTAGTCTGTACCTTTGTGTTTATTAACCCTTAATATGAAATAGTGGAAAAAGGTACTTAGTTTATAATAAACCAACAAGATGAACGAGAGTAAAAAAAATACTGAATTAATTTTCTTAAGTATATCTTCCCTTTTTTAAAAGGGTCTATCTACTTCAAAATCAATAGTATTTTATCTTATTGAGGTATAACTAAGTTCCTGCCCTCTTTATCTTGGGTAAACATGTTTATCCACGATTCGCGACGCGTGAAACCGAAAAAGTTAGTGAACACATCCACATACAACTTTTGTTATAAGACAGTTTCGTTGATCGAATCGCAAAGAAATAAAGTATTAAAAAACTCACCGATTGTTGTGTATGGACGATATTATTACCTATATACTTCTACTACAGGTGTGAAAAAACCTTTCACTATGTATCTAATTAAACATTTATGTTTGACAGTGATTTTATGGAATAGAGATGCTGGAGAGATTGTTGCGCCACATCTAAATACAAGGTAATTCTGGGTTTGCGTGACTTTACAGGTAACTTTAGATGTTCAAAAAGTTTTGAATCACATTCGGTTTCCTATAGAAATTAGTCAATAGCTGCTCGAAGTTTAGATTTGTGCCCTACGTATGGCAATACGCATACTCTCTATTACATGGAATTTTAATATGCACCTAGTCACACTTCTGCCAGCACGTTTGGTGGGTACAGTCGTGATTTTGAGCTTATAATAAGACAAGTCAGATCCCTATTCATCACTCGTTAATTAAAATAAGGTACATTTTGCCTGTCGCACTCTGGATCCCGTAATATCTCAAAGAGGTGTCTCTACAGGTAATCCTATTATGTAGATGAGGCACGTCTCTAGTACTCCGACGACATCCCGCCCACAACTTGACGATGTCAAAGCCAACTTGTTCAGCAATGTTGCTATTTGAAGGTGATGTGGATTTAAATCGCTGATATCTTGTTTCGACTTCCTTTCATGTTTTGAGTACGTATTTTCGGGTTAGTAATTTATTTGAGGCGTATAGTTTTTTCTAACAAATATTACTTCAGACCTTCAGAACTAAAAATAAAATGTAGGTATCTACTAAATCTCAGTCTCAGTACTGATGCAAGGAATATTTAAAAAACCGTCGAAATATTTTGACACTTCATATTATCTTCCTATATTTATAACTCTTCTCTCAGGAGCTCGTGGCTAAAGTAATAACAGCCGCACGGGTCGATCCATCAGGTTAAGCTGCGCTTGCCGGGGTTGGTCTGTGGATGGGTGACCATCTTTACATACTGAGACTCCTCCGTGCTTCGGAAGGCACGTTAAGGCGTTGGTCCCGGCTGTCATTCGTGGATCTTTGACAGTCGTTACGAGTCGTCAGAAGCCCGAAAGTCTGACAACCAGTCTTACCAAGGGGTATCGTATTACCCAGTTACTGGGTTATGGAGGTCAGATAGGCAGTCGCTCCATGTAAAATACTGGTATTCAGCTGCATCCGGTTAGACTGGAAGCCGACCCCAACATGATTGGGAAAAGGCTAGGCAGAATGAATGAAAAATTTATAACTCTTCTGTTGTCTTCTTCTTGCCATGTTCAAAAGTTATATTTTATTTGTTCATCACATCATCAAGTTTTACTGGGTTTTTCCATCAGAAATCTCTCAACAACAGCCCGGAGTCTGGATTTGTGCCTGGTTGATGCAATAGGCTCGCCCCCCCATTCCATGGGACTAAAACATACCTAACTGGCGAAATGTGGGTAGTAGGTACTATAGGTACTCTAAGAGTTCTGCCTAACCTACCTAATAGAAATACACAATCTGTGGAAATTTCAACTGTCAACCCGCAACCCTAAAAAAGACACAATCTTTATAAATGAGTTAGCTCAGCCCGACGCAATCGGCCTACATTTTCAATTAAGCCGACCTAGATGAGCACGAATCGTTTATAATGCTAATTGGATCCCGCCGATCGGTAATAGATTACAATACGGCTCACACCTGCTCGCTCGTTTTCATACATTAAAGTTGCTTTTAAATATTGATGGATTAAATACACATAGGCAATGGCAGGTTATTTAGGGAGAAAAATATTGAAACGGGCAATAAGCCTTTATACTTATTATTATATTTATGCCTAAATTCAATATTTTGGAGAAAAAAAATAGGTAGAGTAAAAAAGAGGTTCCATTTAAAAAAATATTTGAAATTACACAGTGGTGCTCAATCAAACCGGTCTTGCGTATTACGTAAAAATACTTGTAAAAATACATTTAAATCTGTTTGAATTTGAATTCAACTCAAGGTCTTTAATACCTGGGATTCGCAAGGATATTAATACGCTGGAACCAGCAGCAATCTAAGATTATTAAGAATTAATTTATTAAAATATTTCTGCCCGCGACATCGTCCGCGTGAAATTTCTTGTTTTAATATAAAATATATTAAAACAAGAAATTTCACGCACAAATTATCCTATGACACTCGACAATACTTAGTTTCCCATTTGTGAATAAAATTTCGGAATCAGATCAGTAGTTCCGAAGATTACCCCCATAACCCGATTTTTATAACTGTGCGCCTGTCAACGTCAAAATATAATATTAATATAATATATAATATTATTAATATTATATATTATGTAGTTTTAATAATAACAATAACAATTTAACGAATAATATGACAGAACACTGGAGACGACACGAGTTGTGTAGACCGTATTAAGAGGCGTCGGGGCACTGCGGAGGTAACCGTGCGGGTGAATTCTATACTATTCCTACGACTTTGACAGCTCGAAGCGCACAGTTATAAAAATCGAGTTAAGTATACATACAAACTCACTAATTGTACCTCCTTATATTATTAGAAAGTATAGATTAAATATTAAACTAACATTACAGTTAAAAAATAATAAAGAACACATCACTTGTTTTGACAACAAACAGGTTGGAGGGTAGTCCAGTTTTTCCACAGATGTGAACAGCTAGAATTGCTGACATATATAACTCAAAGGGACGACGTGTCGTTTGTAAACGCGCGTAATTAAATGAAAGCTCTCGAGACACCTTTCATGTGGTTTGTTCCTTTAATTATAACGTCACAACGGCAATGCCCTTATGAATGGTTTTTTATTAATATTTTGAGATATTTCTCATTATATTTCACAAGGAACGATTATAACGAATCAAGATGTTTGATGAAATTCTACAATTCGAAATTAACAATCACTACCTATGTGCTCTTCTATCTTTATTATTTTTCTCTATTGTTTTGTATGTACTTAAATAAATAAATTGCTAAAATAGATTAGAACTGTTACAAACTTTTTAGTACATATTTCTATAATGAGACTACAACTGGCTGGTTTTGGTCAAAGAAACGAAAATGCCTTATTAATTTTCTTTTAATTCATTTATTTTTAAATACTTTTGCGTTGTTAGAAACCAGCCTTTAATGTTGTTTTATTACCTAGACATCCTTTTTGGTTTATTTAAGTATAACAAAAAAAAAAAAAAAGTTTTAAAATTATTTGAATTACATTATTATATGTAGGTATCCAGAAATAAAAAGATGTGTTAATACAACGTACCTGCTTGTACCATTGTTAGTGATAGATTATTAATAAATCTAGTGTTAAAATACACTCAAACAAAAGCTTACCAACAAAACAAAACCGTCACAAAATTTTCACGCGAATTCCATCAATTCTCGAAGAAACCTCGAGAATATCACGAAAGTATTAGCGAAGTAGTCGATAGATATTCAGAAAGTTCAATTTGAAGCAACAGGCGGCTCTTGGCGGTTCTTGGGAAGATGGGGTGGTACCCTCAAAGTTTTCCGTTCTTATTTATTGCTGACGGAACACGACTCTGATGGAGTGAAAGCTGCAGCTGGGAGTTTTATTCATAAACTTCCACATGAATAATTTGCTACGTCGACGCTGAATCAATTCAGGATAATGTAATTTGTTTACTTGTATTTTTTGCCTCGATGCTTACCTGTTACATTATAACAGATACCATCATAGAATTTATTTTTTCTTATCTGTTTATGCTGTCTGCAAATAACCATCATGAGTAACGATATTTAAATAAGTTCAAATTTTGTCTAGTGCACCCTAAACTTACAGATTTTATGTCATTATTAGAAAAATATTAAGATATGAGGGGCCTTAGTCTACTAATTTATAAACGTCACAATGGTGTCATAATGGTTAGTTTTTGACAGATTTGCCATACAAAAACCATTATGACACCATTGTGACGTTTATAAATTAGTAGACCCCAGAAGACGTTTCCAAATGGATTTGTTTACAGGTTTTTAACTGAAAACTTAATCCGCAACATTTAAAGGGTTTTAATATCAATCTGCCTAGCTTTTTCCAGCCAATACCAGTATTTTACATGGAGCGACAGCCTATCTGACCTCCACAACCCAGTAATTGGATATTACGATACCCTTGGTAAGACTGGTTGCCATACTCTCGGGCTTCTGAGGACTCGTAACGACTGTCAAAGATCCACGAATGACATCCGGGACCAACCGCTTAAAGGAGCTCGCGGCTAAGCAATAACAACCGCACGGGTCGATCCATCAGGTTAAGCTCGGCTTGTAGGGGTTGGTCGGTGGATGGTTGACCATCTTTCCATACCGAGACTCCTTCGTGCCTCGGAAAGCATGTTAATTATCTTAGCACCTCAGTTTTTTCCTTTCCCTTCGCCGCGCCGTGGAATGTAAAACAGAGCACTCGTTTGCTTCGTTAGTCGATATCCGCTGCCGAATGAACGAGTAGATTGACAATTACAGTTCCATTTCCACTACCACCGACTGTTCAAGCGCCCTTGGCACTAGTGCCCATGTCATCTCTCTCATATGGAGAAAAATGTACCTGTTCATTTCTGAAAGTTGAATTGGATAGATTCAACTTTCAGAAATGAACAGGTACATTTTTCTATCAATCTATTATAAATTGAAGTCGGTTTTCGTGTCGATCTGTTTCGCGTTGTTCTTCTAAGCTTTTTTTAAGATTTTCACTATCACTTAGAGAATTTATTCCACATGGTTTTTGTCTATTATACATATAATAAAGAAATCTCGATGTTTTTTGAAGTTGTAAAGACCGTGCGAAGCAGGAGCAGGTCGCTAGTAAATTATATTTACAAGTATGTATCTTTCAGCATTGAAATAGCTTGTTTCAAGCTGATATTTGATTTTTCTTGAAATTCTAGTTGAAGTTAAAAGATTTTTCTATCTAAGTTTTATAATTATTATAATAAGATACGATTGAATGAAATTGATTCACTTTGACGGGCACAAACATTAATTATACCAGTGGAATAAATGATTCACATAAATGATTTCAATTTGAATATTTTGAATTAAAGTAAGCAGTGTAATTAATAAGACAAAAATAAGGTTGCACAGTCCTAAATAATAATTATAATTTAGCCATTGTGGTCTTTGCACCATCAAAGGTGCAGCGTACAAACCTAGACCACTACAGTACCTATTTCATATTCTGAGTATCTTATAAAGCCAGGCAAAGTTCAGGCCTCAGACTAATACCGGGTTTAATATATACGAACTTACGGCTTCACTCACAGTCGTAAATCGAGATTGAGAAACTTTGGCGCACCTCTTTCTCGTACATTCACGTCTTGGAACACTAGGATTAACCGTAGTATAATATAAACCATTTTGTATAATATGAGCATTTTGCTTACCTTTATTAAAATGCATATCCCTGGCATTGTTATTTTTTCCATGTAGCTACTTTAAAGAATAGTACATCAGATCCTTTCGTTAGTAAAGTTACTTGATTTAGAAAGACATAACATAATATATAAGAGAGAACATAATATTATAAGACTATTCGACATTATTACATTAATCGTTTGGCAATTGCCCGCCAGACACAACACCCGTCTGGTCGGAGGATCCTCCCTTTTCTATAGAGGATGAGTGGTTACACCCTGTTCCTCATACCTATAAACGCCTTTGAATTTGGATAAGGCAACAGTATGCCGATAGCAATGTATTGCAATCACCAATCATACTTCTGTTTTCTGCCTGACTCTAAAGCTACGGTATCCTAGAAGAGCGGTGGCCGCCACATAACGGTCACAGTGACGTCCGACATGAAAATCATGGCACCAGGGTTTGACTATATGGTGTCTAAAAACGCTTTCTAGGAAAACACACTAACTTATAACTCTAACAAAAATAACGTTTCAGTGTCGTCAATCGACGGTAAATTACGAACGTTATGTGGCGGTCACCGTAGTCTTCGGAAACCCTAACTAAAGTACCGTTCAATTTACCTTCAAATATTTTTTTCAAACAAAAATTCCAACGAACGTTTGCTGATATACAAACTGTCCACACAAATAAATCTGCATTTGACGTTATGAATCGGGCAAATTAGAGAGAAACACTGGACACATTGTGCTATTATTACCGGCTAATACGATTTAGTTTATACACTAGAGTGAACTAATTAGAATTGCCCATCGTTCATCATTTGTGCGACCACAATTAATTGGCTGTGAACTATTGTCATTTGTTTAAAATGGACATAGCTGTACATTGTACAATAATCTTTTGGCGTGTGCCCAAAATCGGAACTAACGCCGCCATTTTGTTTTATCAGTACAATTTCACAGAAATTGTTTTGTGAAATCTGTTTACCAACAACGCCCCCTGTCAATCTCGTTCAAGAGCCAAAAGATTTTTGTCGCATTGTACCTTGGTGTATGTTTTCATCATCATCATTCAATAGAACGATGTCCACTGCTGGACATAGGCCCAGACATTGCCACCGAATGATCTTGGGCCTCCCGCATCCAGCGGATTCCAGCAATTTATTCCTTGTGCTAAAAATATATTATTGTCGTCTGTCCATCCAAAACTAAACTTCTGGACAGTTGGCACTATGTATCTAATGCTAACTACTTTAAACTGCTTATACGTCTGCCTTCACTTGCGTTTTCCTGTATACTATTCTAAATTTATTCATCCATAGACATGTATTACTAACTCATCTTTATACCATGACCTGCTTCCAATTCTATGTACCTACTAATCTACCTAAATTGACGGACGATTCCGCGTACAGTTACCTAGTTCTCGATAATTGGAATTAGCTCTCGTGCTCCCGGGTATATCGACGTATCAGCGTAAAGGCCATTGCCAATTTACGAATTCAGATGGCACTAATTTGCCCCTGGGACTTGGGAAAGTGACCGCTTGTGACACGTCACATTTGGACAAGGGAATACCTACCGAGCTTGGGAAAATGTATGGATAAGTATCTACAAACACCTTTACACGTCAATCACATTGTTTTAAAACTAGATGAGGTCGGCGTTTCCTATCTGACTACCTACTCTGAGAAGAAAGGCCGAAACTAACTCAGAGGTCACAGTCTCTTTCAAAGTCCAGACATAATCTTGGTCAGATCATGTGAAGAATATGTAGATTCGTGTCTGAAATGGTCTTTTGAGGAAGGAACCACACTATATGCTGTATCATTCTCTGCACGTCCTACCGCAGTCACCTACTGTTTCTTCTCCAGGTTTGTGTACTACTAACACTAGTGATAAGGTATTTTACTAACAAATTGGACCATATAGTTGTCCGATTTGAAGAAATAAATAAATAAAATAAAATTAAGTGGAAATAAGTTTAAAGAAAAAGTACCTATCAGCAAGCACAATAACTTTGTTTTGTTTTAAAGTGTACACTTTTATTCGCGTTTTGGCAAACCTAATGGCTACATTGACAGCAGTTCACACTTTAAATCACTTATTTGTGAAAAAAAGAAAAGTCTAATGGTAGTGATTTGCCATGCCTGCCTTTTACCAACTATTTTGGGCTCTGCTTCCAGTCTAACCGGGTGCAGCTGAATACCAGTATTGTACATGGATCGACTACCTATCTGACCTCCACAACCCGGTTACTGGGTAACACGATACCCCTTGGTAAGACTCTGAGTTTGGGGCTTCTGACTACCGTTAATGACTGTCAAGAACCGAACGAACGAATGGCACCGGGATCAACTGCTTAACGAGGCACGGAGGGGTCTAATGGAATGGAATAAGTAATGGATGGTCACCCGCCCACGAGCCAACCGCGGCAAGGGTAGCTTAACCATCGATCGGTTGTTTTTTTACATCTACGGTTATAACATAGCATTAGTATTATTCAGAGTTACAAGAATGTGAGTCTGAATATTACTAATGTTATATTGCGGCAAACGAAGACTAGAAAATAACAAAAAAATACATTTAACATTTTGATGGTGTGCTTAAACATAGGCATATTTCATTCCAGTTCATAAGACGTTGCTTGACCATCAAAATATGGTAAGTCCGTTGTGTAATTAAAAAAACATAATACTTGTTCATGTTTAATGAACAATAAGCAAGAATCCTAATTAGGAGGCGGGTCCCATTTCTATGGGAACATGGAACAATAGGACTCATTGTTAGAGCTCATTTGAAAGGGTTCATAGGTACTTACGAAAATTTTAAGCATTTTGTTAAAGGCATTATTCAAATAAAATACAGCAATTATCTTTAAACTTTATTTTGTTACTAATAATGCCGAATATTTTGAACTTTGGGAATCTTTGAAATGCTTTGTGAATATCTCCTTTAAGTTTTCATAAAATAAAAATTCTAAAACAACTGACGAGTTGATAATTTTCCGAAAAATTGTGACTGAGTCAGTGAATTTTTATTTTATTTTATAGTATAGGTTCCTACCTACTTACCTACCATACCACTAAGTTCTAGGTATAGTGTTTAATATCCTAGATATATAGATAGAAAATTGTCTAAACCTTCCAACGGGTGGCCTGTTCGACACTCAATAGTATTTAAGATATTATTCTCAAAGTATCTGAACTTTTGAGACCGAGTTTGATTTGCGATCATCCTATGCGTACCAATACCTACATACCCCCGGAATGTCTATAATACTCCTCGATAATAAGCCTCACCTGATTGTTGTGGCAAACTTCCACTAACTTGCCTTGTTAAATGTTAGGCAACTTCTTTTCTGAACGCCAGCCAATTTATTGAGTTTTATAAATGTTTCAATGGAGATGCTTGCAAACTTTGTAAATATCTACGCTACTTCTATGTGAAGCGATTTTTTTTATGATGCTAGTTTTCTGAAAACTTTCTTTTGTTTTCAATTCACTCATTTCCAGTAAGTATATATGAAAGAAAGAAAGAAAGGAAAATAGGATTAGGTATTTGTCACAGCAACACGTGCATACAGAAAGATGGGTAATCAGAAAAATTAAACAAAATATCAGATGTACAGTCAACAAAGCTATTTGGTATACAGGCAGCTAACTTTAAACTACCTACTTTAAAAAATGTTGTGAGTATGCTGGGTAGTCAATTCTTTTACTCGCTTTAAGTACCTATGCCATTGAACTTGCCACTTGAATATTGGCAGTGTAGTGGTGTGATTAATAATTTTTCCTGCATACCAAATAGCTTTGCTGACTGTACATTAGGTAATACGTGCATGAAACTGACATAGTCGTCATAGTCGTCTATGTATATTATGTATTATGTCAAACTAACGTTATCACCCGTGTTTGACATTATGGTATCAAAAAATGCTCTGCATTTAGACATCCATTATTCTGTGACCGTTCTCCGCTTTCTTAGGAAACGAAAGCATAAATGGGGAAATCCGTGATTGTTTGGAGAAACGGAGGGTTATGTCGGACTTCTACTGACCCCCATGGTATAACTAACGCTATCGTAAGTTGAAACCAACCAACCATTAAATAATCTTTATAAATTTTTAATCCAATTATTTACGAAATAAAAACGATAATCTTCAGTTCTAACGCCTGCCAAATGATACGAAAATATTAAAGTATACTGAGAGAGAATATATCTATCAACTTTGCTATTGGTTTCCAGCAGGCTCAACTTACTCAAAATATTCGCATTCAAAATAAATGGGAAATTAATTGCTTAGCAATTTGAGTACCAACCTTATCATCAGAACTGTCATTCTTTGACAGTTCGATGAAACGGCTTTAGCACGGAAAATTGCCAATTATTTGATTAACTATAAAGAGTCCTATTACCTACATTTTCTACACAAATTCATGATTTTTGATGCTGTAATTTTCAGCAGCAGTAAGATATTTTTCTCAAACATGCTAATAAATTCGAGCATTATTTTGACAACCTTCTTCGAGATAAATCGACTATGCGGCCGGCAATGTTACTATGAAAATCCATATCTGTCCTGTGTAGCGGCCAAATAAATTACTATGAAATTCATATCAGTCGTGTTATTTTGGAATGGAACTAGCTTTAATAGACAACCAAGGAGGTAACTTATCAAAAAAAATATTTGAATTTCGATTTCTCTTGCAAATAGAAGTAAAGAAACAAATACAAATACAAATATTTTATTGGAACAATAACATATTACAAGTCTTGTGTACGTTAATACTGCGTTAGTTTAATAACTGTGTCGCAGTTATTAGCGCCCACCCCAGGAGCGAAAGCAAATGAACATAGTGGCGCGGGAAAAATTATCGTTGTCCGTCATTGATTCTGGAATTTATTTGAGAAAAGTACTATTCAAGCCTTGGCCGCAACCAGGTATTGATGGACTCACGTATGTGTGCCTCGGCTAAAGCTTCAAGTCTACGCAATAAAAAATACGGCCATATAGTGATATAGTGACATACATATTGTGATACTCGCAAGTAAATCAAAACCAATAAGGTACTTCCCGTTGACCTAGAATAATGAAATTTGGCAAGAAGCAAGGTCTCACAGCACAAGTAAAATCGTTAAGTTTCATCTCATAAAAAAATAATTATTCTTAGCCCAAAGGATCAGCATTGCGATCCAACGCGGCAATGCTGCCAGCCTTTTGGGTACTTTCTCCATCGACAGTGATGCGGATGAATTTTTTGATGCCCAATGAGCTCTTCCCCCCCTTTTTTTTTAAGTTTCGATAAATACTTGTACATACTATATTTAATTTTTTATTTAATTTAATATTAAGCTGATTCTAAGTTTCATGTGTATTTATCTATTTATTCGTGCGAAGTTTCATGTTTACTACCTACTTAATTCTTAGTTTACTTTTTCATAACTTTATTGCATAAAAATTAAAATGTACCTAACAATTCCCTAATATGTAAAAAAATAATTATGTTTTTTCGATTATAAACTTTTTGCAGTAGGTTTTTTTCTCAGATTTTCAGAAATCACAAGCAAGGTGAAGGCACCCCGTGCCTTCACCTTACGCAGTTACGACGCAGGCAAGATGCCGCTTGAAAAAAAAAAATCATACAGAGGCGACGACGACGTGTCGTGAATTGCACTCAAGCGGCGCGGCGCAGGCACGCCGTTTGTCGCCTCTGTCGCGTCGCTAGCAGTCGCGACTGGAACGTCGCGCGAGAAGTACGTCGCGCAAGAAGCACGTCGCTTGTTATACGGTATGCGCAGTATTTATCGATATGAATATGAGCGATATTGAATATAATGTACAGTTCTGCGAGATGGTTGAACAATATCTAGACTGGTTATCTCCAATGTGTATGCTTCTTCTGAAGACCGGGTTTTACTTTCGACATTATATTAATACCTATGGAAACATTCTTGAGACATTTTTTATACAATCGGAAAACGATCAGGATATTTTTTCACCCAATATCTTCTGTGTCTCTGCATATTAATGAGTTGCAGCAAAGTAAGCGCATCTTCGTCTTTTTAAGAGGAAGATATGCTATCGCAACAAAGTCCGCAGAGAAGAACGGTCCTGGGTGCTAATTCTCCGTACGCTAGATTCTGCAGGGCTGTGAACGATTGCAATGCTGCTGAGACCAAAAGTAGTAAACGTAGTACACAGGGCGGTTTAATAAAAAGAATGTAACACCCTGTATCTCCCAAAGCGTTAGGCAGAGATGTATCTATACTACACCCACATTTTGCCAGTTATGTTTATGTCCCATGTAATAGAGGGCCTATTGCCATTAACCTGGCCCAAATCCAGACTTCGGGCTGTTACTGAGAAATTCCAGATGGAAAACCCAATAACACTTTGCCTGACCCGGGAATTGAAGCCAGGTCTTTATTATGGTCAACAGTAGCGCTTGCGACCACTATATCAACGGAAAGGTTCTTACAAAAATGTGGCTTATTTTATTTCGTATAGGTATTGTGATGTCCACGCGAACGAACTCGTGGACAGAACCTATACATGAACAAAGGCTTCCATAATCTTTGAGCTTTCTCAAAAACAAAGAACTTACATGGATATAAACGTAGTTAATGAAATATTCAGAAATGTTACGGAGGCTTGCGTGACCTTGCCCCGGATAGCAACAGGTCAGGGACGGAAGTGACCCTGTTTCATGAACGAGAGTAAACGCCGCACCATTTTTTTTTTTTATTTGGAGATGTAGATTTTATTGTAATTCATAACAAATACAAGGAAAAGTAAAAAAATAGTTGTGATATCTCTATATTTTTTTGTTAAGTACTGTAATTACGCGCAGGCGACGCGAAGGTAAAGGTGGGAGCGAGATAAAATGCTGGTTATTCTCGTGTAATAATAATTTATGGTTGGGTTTACACGTACGGTAACGCCGATATTATTGTTTAATCATATTATTCCTATAATTTGTTGTATAGTTGCATTATATTCTAAGTACCAGACCACTGAGAATCAGCGTTGTGCTGTGGGTCCACCATAGCACAGCATCATGCTGAGTGGAAGCCTTCTTGTCACAGTCATGACGTGCAGCTGCCGCCATTGTTCGTTTTATGCTCCTATAATAAACCTTAAGATTATTTTAATCCTAGCTGATTACAACCTGCATAAATCCTATCCTACTAGTCCTACTATAATATTATAAATGGGAAAGTTTGTGAGGATGGATGGATGGATGGATGTTTGTTACTCTTTCACGCAAAAACGACTGAACGGATTTGAATAAAATTTGGCACACATATAGCTTATAACCTGGATTAACACATAGGATACTTTTTATCCCGATATTCCCACGGGTTCGAGACTTATGCGGGTGAAACCGTGGGGCGCTGCTAGTAGACCATAAAGGCTGGTACACATTTCAGCCGCAGCGCAACACATTTCAATACAATAAAGAGCGGTGCGGCTAGAGAATACTGTCCCGGGGTCCCGCCCGTCTAGTCCCGAAAATCACGGGTTTATACTTGGCAAATCCCGGGATTTTTAGGATTGCCTGAAATAGTTTTTGTTTGCATTTGATTACGCCTTGACTAGAGACTAACTAGATTTCATTAAGGGCACTTGATTTCGTCAAATCAACATTAGTATAACACAACCTACAACAAAGTTACTCCTATTTGCTTCAAGACAATAAGTACTGTTGTGTGTGTGGATTTGGTCTAAAGCATTAGACATCAAATGACCCTATTTGAAAATTGAGGAATCCGTGGATATGACTTGGACTCAGCATATAAATATCTATTGTCTGTGCATCGAACCATCATACAACCGGAGCGAGCGTTTTCAGCTGATGTTAATATTGGCAATAACTAAGAAACAGGCTTGAAAATGAAACATTCTTGCATTTTCGAAATTACACATAGTTTTTTTTTGTTTTGTGTTACATAAGTTTATCTTTATTTTAGTCCATTTTGAACTTCTTGTTCGAATCCCGGGATAATGCCAGGATCACGTACCTACTAAAAATGCCAAAATCCCAGGATTGATGAAGATGCCCGGGATTGTATTACCCAGATGCGGCTCATGTGTACTTTGCGTTATTTCATACAAAATGTTCGAAAGCGATTTTTCAATGCGCTTTATACTGTACCTAAACCGACAATAGCAAGCTCATCAGCTCACAATCTACCACTCCCATCCCCTCATTCCCCCTTTTGCAACGAGTAAGCCCTCAAATAGCTGACCAAGCCAAGATATCAAGAGTCTTTGATCTTTATCTCAGCCTTCAGCAGCTATTATATTTCTGGAAACTAGTTCACAGATATTAACTCTCTGTATGTACCTACCTAACAATTCATGTTCAGTTTTAAATGCCTCTCGGCATTGCAAACATGGCTGATAAAAGGTTTTTCGATCATAAAATATAATTTTATTGCCATACATTACTAAACACAAATGATATACAGGAAATCCTAAATGAATTTTATGTAGGGATCTTTTCTGCAGAATTTAATCTATATATATAAAAATCTATTGCCATGCGTTAGTCTCGCAAAAACTTGAAAATGGCTCGACTGATTGACGAAAACCCAATAATTCACGAGATTTTTGCATAACCATTGTTTTCGGGACCATTGACAGCAATGATTTATTTGCACGTGGTTTCTTCATGAAATTCTTACACTGTATTGCTAGCATCGTAATTTCAGTCAAAAACCTTCACTAGGATTTTTTCCTATAATTATTGTAATTTTCCTGAGCTATTAAAATCTCACAACTTTAAGTTACCGGAATTCTCCGTTCTTTCAAACAAATGAAATTGTAAAAGGGTTGTATAATCGTTGTTTGAAGTTTTAATACCTCATGTTCTAAAGTTTTGTGCGAAGGTAACATGGACTTTGGGGCGGTTTTCACCTGGTTAAGGAGATGCCAAAAGAGGGTAATGCATTTCATTATTGGTTGTACCAAAAGTTTTTTTTGCGATTCCAGGTTGTTGCGTAATTACCTACTTTGTACTGCCAGCGCCAGTTCAAAAGTAATCGCCTCCATAAACATTCAATATCTTCGCAAAGGAACTATAAGTTTTTTGTTTTTTATGGTTCCCAAGACTCTAAAGTCTCATAACCCATATATATCCGAAACTGCATAAATTTGTGGGTATCATAAATCTAAAACGTGAGAATGGACGCAGATTTGTAGCTGACTGTAACATTTTTCCAAAATCTGTGAATGCAGTTAGGTAGGTACCTAATACTAAAAAAGTTAAGGATATTTTTCAAAGGACGTATTACTGTAGCTACAATGGTTAAGGTACCTACTCTTACTGCCCTTTCTCAAATATCCACCCTGTATTTATGCCAGCAATACTGCAGGGGATCGATGAGTAAGATGACACCACTAATACTTACTGTTTCACATCGTCAGCATCAGATTGTCATGCCACCGATAAGCACGCCTGTCTTCACAGCTTAGGCTAACCACAAACTACAGCATTCAGTGGTTATAGGTGTGATTTCGTGTAGTTACAACGGTTAAAGTACCTGCACTTACTGCTTCATCTCAAGAATCTATCCTTTATATGTGATGATTGACTGCTTCGCCCCATAAAGACATAGCGTGACGATTACCGTTTAAAAGTTTAAATCTGTAACTATCTGCAATGTTCTAACCGTTTGGCAAGTCTTTATTAAACCTGTAAAATATAGAGGAATACAAACATAGTGCAATCTGCCTCATCACCCATAGAAAATAGCGTACCGTACTGCTAAAATAGCTCCTCAATCCTGACGGTCTATAGAAAATATAATGTACGTAGCTATTAAAGTAGTTGATAAAATCAGATAACAATAGCACGAATATTTAGAAGAATTTTCTACTATAAACATTCCTTAACAATATTTAGAGTATAATATGGTGACCATAAATATTCGAAACGATTCAACGACTTTCAACAGGATAAGTAACTTATAATTATTATTGTCAATCCTGTTGAAAGTTCTTGCGGTTTAAGTTTAAGTCAATCCAATAGGTAATTTTAAAATAAATAAAAATAATTGTAAGGTAAATATAATATAACTTAAGGAGTTATACAGGCTGACTTTGAAAACATGCGGCAAAATTTAAGGGGGTGTTCTACCCATCAATATGAACAACTTTTACTATGGGATCAAATAAGAATTCGAAAAAAAAAATCGACCTTATACAAAATGGTCCAATACCTTTATAAAGAAAGGTCGATTTTTTTTTGCGAATTCTTAATTGGTCCCATAGTAAAGTTGTTCATATTGATGATTAAAACACCCCCTTAAATTTTTCGCATGTTTTCAAAGTCAGCCTGTATAGCTGATTGTAATGATTATAATTCTGTAGAGCCATATTTGTTCCGGTCGCGAATCATATTTTTAACAACATACAACCTGACACTGACCTGCAAATTGCAAAAATCTTAAGAAAATTTGAATTTCTCGGGCTACCTTGTCGCATGCCTCATAAGGTTTATTATCTTCGTGTCAGGTAGATAATTTCAACCTAAGTAAAGTTGCAAATTACTGAAAATAGATGCCAAAGCAATTAGGAGGACGACTATATGCAATCGTGTGAGGATTTCTAAATTCGTGACTGCCAAAGGCGTGTATCAATTAGGTACTAATCAGTTATAAGCGACGATTAGCATCTAAAGCCTCAACAATTTCAATATTTCAGACTATTGTGCTATTGGGCAACGCTTATAATGCAATAACTTTGATGTGTTAGCTCATTATTCATAGGCAGCGTTAAAAAGGCACGATATAGAAAATAACCACACCATGACATGTAGCGCAAGATGAAAGGTGGGGGCCTTTCATCTTGCGCTACATGTCCTGACACCTATACACGTGAGGACCTCATGTCTGCGTCAGCGAATCGATCGACACGTCACGACATCGACACGCTAAAGAGAAGAAGTTTGCAAAACATATGTTTTTTAATAGCTCAATAAAACTAGTAACTCCAACCATTGTTGAAAGCCTTCGGTGTCTAATTCTGTACAGAAATAAACCTCACAAGCGTCTTTGATGTCTGACACTAATTCGATATGCCTTTTCAAAATATACTCGTAACGTCTTGTTCACAAGAGAACTTCGCCACTCACTTTTCATTCACTTCACTTTGCTTCGATGTTTTTACCAAATTAAGGTTTCAAAGCCAACGTCGAAAATAAGACTGCGCTCTTAAAGGGAAAATATTGCTTCCTGTCTTATTTACCATGGGTATTAAAGCATGGGTTTGCTTTACTAATAAAGCGAGTATTTCTCTCGTACTAAAAGAGGTTGGATACATTTTATTCACTCCGGGACTTCTAAATCGAGCCACCTTGCACTTGTATAGAAGTCTATAGCTCTTTAAATGATCGTGAATTCAAATTCGGAACAATGACGACACCAAAATGATGGCCAGTATGTCGACTACGAAACTGCATTAAAGCTTTATGTGTGACTCAACATTATTTTGATGTTTTAGGAATTTATACCTCACATGGGTGGCTGGATTTAGGTATATAAAACTCCATCGTATATATTACATTAGTAATGAGATGCCCAATGTGGAACTAATTAGCGTTTCTATGATAGTTTCATTATAATAAGCGTTTGTATGTCAATGTTTAGTGGGTAATTTTAATTAAACCACGACTGGTGTCGGCGATAGCCCGACGAGATGCGAAAGTGCTTGCAATTTGCATGATAAATAATTATTGTCACTATGCAAGTAAGTGAGTGACATTGGTTACATGGACGCGACTTCACTTCGAATCGTAAATGTTAGCGAGGTCCTCCAGATAATAAACATGTTAACAAAAACAAGCGAATTCATTTTTAGGTAGTAATACTGCCCGTGTAAAAATCTCACCGTGAAAATTTACATAGGTGAAATGAGCTGTCAATAGTTCAATCCCTAGCACCGTGAAATGACCTCAATCACTGCACCTAAGTTTTCATGGTGAGATTTTTACTGAATAGCCCGGCACTCTTTGTGAAGAAACTTTTAGGGGAAGTACTACCATACTTATTTGTACCGCATACCAGTGTTGTTGTTTTGAAAAGTATGGATTGGCCGTCGTAATTTCGTGCAAATGGGACATTTCGGCTTTGTCTTTGAATGGCAGCGACTCTGGTATTGCAGATGTTCATAGGTCTTAATTTTATTGTACCTACATAGTTACGGTTTTTATTCATGTCTGTTTTTATTGTAAATTTTAGTTTTATTTATTTTGTTATCCCCTAGTTTGTCCGTGGGATCACAGCGGGCCCTATCAGAATACCAGCGGTATTTTTTTTTTATATCGCAGCATTATGCTGAGATAGAACCCGTTTTGGCCTCGCGCAGGTCGTTTTTTTTTCGTTTTTGGTTTTTTTTTAGTTTTAAATGCTCCTTTTTTACTGTTTGTATTTCTTGTGCGTGTCTTTGTCACGATAACCATGCCATCACGTGGAATCATGACTTGTTTGTCATCCAATTATAAATTATAAGAAAACTATTTCGAACGTTTTGAGTTCACATGAGTGGGGATTGAAGTTGTTAACAAGTGGCTTTTTATGGAGACACTGATATAAAGTTATTTGTTACAGTTTATTAGTTAGTCACCTGATAAGAGCTTGAGGACTTATGATAATCCTCAAGGTCTCTGGTATCAGAGTGGAAAAGTACTTTAAAATGGAACATTCGAGCTATATCAAAAGGAAACTGCAGTATAGAGACTAAAGTTTTGCTATAATTTCTATAGAAATTATAATTTTTGCAAAAAAACGAGAATGATAATATTTGAGAAGGTTGAACCAATTTATCGGTAATGATATTTACATATACATAAATAGTACCTAATATTATTAGTACTTATACAAATATAAAAGCAATACAAAATTGTCTGTTTAATAGAGTCCTAGAGAAAACGTTTTTTTGTTCCGGCCGAAAACGTAGACGAAATTCGACCTGAACGAAAAAGATATTTTTCTTTTGGCGATGGATTTCTATTTGTTATAAAAGTAAAATAAATGCAGTTAATCTTTTCATTTATTAACTTTAACCGTTTAAACTTAAATCACAAGAAACTTTATACTTTTCTGAAAGATATAATTTTTTCTCAATAATGCTTGGAAGTTCGAGCATTATTTTGACATCCTTCTTCGAGAAAAATTGAAATTGCTGTACTGGTCAAAAACAAATGAGTATGCGACCGGCAAAGTTACTACGAAAATCCATATCTGTCCTGTGTAGCGGCCAAAAGGAGGTTACTTATCAAAGATTTTATTTAAAGTTTGATTTCGCTTGCAAATAGAATTTAAAGTAAAGAAGAAACAAATGAACCTATTGGCGCGTGAAAAATTATCGCTGTTTCTCATTGATTTTAGAATGTATAGTTAATTTACTTTGTTGGAATTTCCGCGCATTATTTGAGAAAAGTACTATACAAGCCTTGGCCGCAACCAGGCATTGATGGACTCACGTATGTGTGCCTCAGCATCGTCCATCAATGCTTGAGTTGCTAGCCGCGACAATAATGTACTATTAATAATAATCAAACAATCTAACATTATAATTATGCGAGGAAAAGCATTTTTCTCTGAATTTCTCAGTGAATGTGCTTTTAGTTGTTGTAACTGTGCATTCATTTACTCTGAATAAATTTGCTGTCGGGACGTTGTATATATCTATGCCAAATTCTGTTTGCGCCATGCATGATTTGAAAAATAATAAAAATAAAAATAATATTTATTCATCCAAAAACATACAGAATTTGAAGTACAGGAATTTGAAGTATTGATTTAGGTAAATAAATAATAAATAATTGGTTAATGTAAATGATTGATTGTAAGAAATTTGTTTAACGGTAACTGATATTTAATTTGTATGTGTAAAAGTTAAAAATATGTAATTCAATAATAATAGTTAATTGTAAAAATATGGGATTCAATAATAATAATTAAGTGTAACACCTAAGATATTTGCACGCCGTGAGAAATGGCGGACATGTCGTGAGCCACCCTTATTTAAGATCTTGCATGCATGTATTATTTTAATTCTATATGTATACACATGTTCGAGCAAATAAAATTTCTTTCTTTCTTTCTTTCTTTCTTTGCTAAACTTTTTCTCGGCCACTGTTTCGGTGATATAGGTATTATTTTCGGCCGAAAACGTAAATTGCCGAAAATGGATATTTCGACCGTAAACTGCCGAAAACCGAAAACTAAATTCGGTCGGACTCAACTGTTAACAAAACCAGAGCAATTCTCACCTTGACCGTGACCTACTTATGAGTCTGGGATTCAGTTGGCGCCTTCGGGGCTCAGGGAGGCTGCATGCTCATTCATTCTTGACAGATTACCTTGTTACACTTGGCTGGATAAGTTTTTTTTTTTTCAAAAGTGTCACACAAGTGGGTATTTCACAATCTTCTGCCAAACTGCAGGAAAATTTATCGGCAAGAATGTAAGAATCGTACCACGTATCGTTCCTGTAGTTTCTGCCTACCTCTGTAGGAATAAGGCGTGAATATGTAACTGTAAGTATTCAATCTTATTACCTACCCGACTACGGCGAAGCAAAACGGAGGGTTATGATTTTGACCGGTACGTATGTATGTAAGTATGTGTATGTATGTATCATATGTATGTATGTTCATCTGTTCCGTCATAACTTCTAAACATTCATCATAATTTGACAAATGGGGAAGATAAATGGGTTGTAGTTTTTATACTTACTTTTATTTTTTACAATGCGGTGAAGTGTCCATCTAAATGTAATGTCCGTTTTCACTAATACTAAGCGACACCTAAATGAAAGCCTAAATAAAAGGCACTGTTGGATTTTTAACTTATACAATGATTCTTTGATCTTCTGATCTTTCAATCGCAATTGCTTACAATGTAGTAAAGTGTCCATCTAGCTTTCTGTAAATCAAGGGTATAAAGGTATTAGTTAGGTAACACTCAGTAGATACTAAATCCATCTACCCTGACGGGTGAACTGTGGTAGAGGTACAAATGTATATAAGGTGCTATAAAAATATCTGCCACGGCTGCAATGGGAGATAGTATTGTGTTTATAGATTACAATAGTAAAGATAAATTATTGATCATGTGTCATATTTTTTTTCATACAAAAAATTGTACGTATAAATTTGCAAGTGACGAACTAGTCAGCTGATTTCAGTTTTCATTCACAGAACAGATGGAAAGAGATAGCAGTTATTTTCATTGACGAAGTGCACTTCGCGCGTAATTTGTGAACCACGTTATGCAGAGTAGAGTCAATGTTTATTTAACTACTTTATTTTCTCAAATTGATTTAACTGTGCCCCGGGTTCGAAATTTCTTCACTATTGTTATCTTTAAACACAATACTACCTCTCATTAAAGCCGTGGCAGATATTTTTATAGCACCTTATATTTCTACTTCCATAAATGCTGCATGCTTTACGTAAAAGTTCGAACGTATTTCATTTCCCGACCTTTATTTGGGGTCGGTGCAACATTATGTCTTTTTCTTCCATACTTCTCTTTAGTCGTCATCTCGGTAGTCACTCCCTTTCTAGCCATATCATCTTTCAAACAGACCATCCATCGTTTCTTTGGTGTTCCCCTAGTCTTACTCTTATAGCCATAGACATTCATGCTCAAAACTTTCCTCACTATATTTTCCTTATTCCTCTCCATCACATGCCCATATCATACCAACCAATTTCCGCACAACTTTTCAGTCACCGGTGCCACTTTCAGACTTCCTCATAAGCCAATGGAAGTAAATTGGTGCAATAGTGACATGTTTAAAACAAGTAATCAAAAGCATAGAACAGTTTAGAAAATCTAAATAGTTAAAGATACACACGAAAAGCAATTCCACGGAATCACGAAAATGTAAGTACTAGGTTAAATAATAGTGACAATTTTTTAAGACTATAAGTAATTAAAGAGTTCGTAAAATCGAAGTGACTTAAAAAAATCTAGTTACATTTATATTGTGGACTCCACCACTGACTAAACTTTTCATATACGCTAGTTCTTAAATATTTTTCTTTATTATTAACTAACGCACACAATTTGCAAAATGCGTCTGTGTCGAGGGCCTCTATCGGTTCGAGATATGAATAGTGGTTGTGCCACTTGAAGAAAGCGTAATACTTTTCTTTGTCATTTATAATATCCACCATTTTCTTCGCCAGCTCCCTGATGCGTGACTTTTGCGCTGACAGGTATATTCCTTCCGGCATGAATCTGGAAATGAGTGATGAACAAGTTATTATTTCTTTTAACCAGTACATTTGTCCCTCTGCACGCGTAGAATGACAAACGAGTTTCTGCGGTGGTCATGTTACGCCTGCTGTATGGATATGGATATCCACTAGCCGACACAGTACAGTGTCTTAACGCCTTCAATTCCGTTTTGTTTCAAAGGATTCTGGCCGGGCAGTGTTGACATAAAATGTTTTTTCCACTAGGCAAATCTCTCTCAAGTTTGAATCACTTTTGGAAATCTTTAGAGAGATAGTATTTTTAATCGATCGTAGAATAGAATTAAAGATTTATAATTTAACAAAACATTTTCAAAAAATGCGACACGTAAAGAGAAAAATGAAAAAGTCAAGAGAGAATTTCCCAAAAAAAAAAAAAACTAGCTCCTAAACTATTAATAATGGCTGAACATGCATGGGGGTGTTCCGGGAAGCCTTTGGAGAGAGGATTTTGACATTTTTGGACGTAGTTTCACGGGCCACCCAGTATAAATTTTAGATAAGGGCAAGAAATGAGTAAATATTTTTTTTTCAATTAAAGTACCTTGTATAGTTGGCGCTACCATACACCACCGGTATGGCATAATGATTGAGAGCATGCAACAACTTCTCTGTCACATAGTCATCAGCGAAGGAGTTCTCAAACGACAAGTAGAAGTAATAGTCTGTTTCCAATTTCCGCAAACACTCCTTCATACTGTCCCTAGGACACGTCTTCGTCCCACATTTGCCATATATGTCAACCTGCATGTTATACTTTGCTAGTTCAATTTGGAGCTGTTTTGCAATTAAATCTCTTCCACTGGGCGCACCACAGTGAGATACGAACCAAGCCGCTGCAATTTTCTTCGTACTCAATTTTTTCTTCAGAGTGTCGTCTATAGGCATCATTGCTTCCACTTTCTCCCAATGCATCTCTTTTTTAGGACCTATGACTGTCCCTTCTTTATTTCTTATACTTATATATCCAAAATATTCGTCAGAATTCATTTTGTAAGTCCAAGTCCAATTGAAATAGTTATTGTATATTTTGTTACACACCGGAAATCTTGCTGAAGACTCCATATTGGCGTATATATACTTTTGATGAGGTGAACGAAACTGAGGTAAAAGTGAAGCATTGTCCGGAAGGTCTCGTCCATGGAACAATATCACATTGAAATCCGCTACACTTCTGAGCAACTGTCTATTTGATGACACGTAACAGTTAGTAAAGGTACAACTTCTGTTTATAAACGTATTTACGCCTTCACCAAACCACTTGATCGGTTCAATCTCCATTGACGTCCATACTAATAAGTATTTCAAATTTAATGATTTTTCTAATTTCATTTTACCCCGAAAGCTTGTTTCTGATTCATAGCAACACCAATGATACAAAAGTGAATACGCAGTGACGTTGAGAATCGTCCAAAAGATGAAATATTTCACAAAATTACTCATAACTGTATTAATAGTCAACTTACAAAGACAGTCACCTCACTCTCGCAATAAAATATTATGAGAAAAGTTTATGTAATGAACTAATGGAATTTTAACTGGTACTGCAGTATATGAAATGTTACAATTTAAGGTTTTCAGTGGGATGTACTTATTTTATCGTATTCATTAGGAATTCACTTTATCAAGTTTCAAGGTAAGTATTCATCTAAGTATTGCTTATCACTAAATATTCACAAATAAAAAATACAACCTAATTAGGATTACACCATTTTATAGAACTTTATACTCTCGAATATTGTCAACAAGACCTACCATGAAAGACATAGTATTATAATAAATAATTGCAGTCTGGGTATAAGAGCTTGATAGTGTACCAGTACTTTAAATTGTTCAAGTATACTTAAACTAATGACGTAGTATGTATCTAGATAACAACTCGTGCGATACATGGTTTTCAACCGCCAATGAAACTAAGCTTTTTTTTGTGATGGCATCTCGTAGTTGACCTCTGAGGACATGACTACTTAACCGGGCTATAATTTTCACTTTAGACCAACATTTTCATAACTTTCATCACAGTTCCGAAGCTGATTATTGTATGCACTACTTATGAAGATTCAGTTGCAAAACAAAAATCTCGTAAAAGTCTTTTTAAATTGGTCAGGTAGAAAATTCTCAAAAATCCAAAAAAATAATTCATAAATCGAAAACTTTAAAAAGTCGCGGAACATACATGGGGGTGATAAGAATACCCCACGATACGAGGAAACTAAATTTTATTTTTGGACGTCAATGTTCCGGCCACCCTGTATACGTTTATTATTTAGTTAGTAAGCTTTTGAAATAGTATTTTAACGAAAAGGATCCATCGTCACATTTTTGCTTATATCTCGAGAAATAAGTCATGATGACGGACTTGAGATAAATAAAATTAAAAGAATCATGGCGATATCCATACATTCATTTGTACAAAAAAAAGAGTTCATTTAGAGGGTTCAAAATATTTTCCAATGTTGAGAATACATTACCAGGTGTAGATTGATACAATTATCATATTTTTAACATGCAGCATAATTAAAATATTTCGAAATGAAAATATCTGTTTTTCATTTCATGTCGCTGACCACTTTGTAAATTTAAAAAAATAACAAGTGACAAGTGATATTATCGGATCTATCAAATTGACAGACAAGTGATGTGAATCGTTATTTACAGAGGCCCTAAGAGTTGAAAAAGTACATTTAGTCATCCAAGAGTCAAGACAAACAAATAAAATTGGACTGACTAGATAAAAATAAAATGGATAAACTATGTAACTTCGGTAATACAACTCATTTTATGTGGCTTCTCCATCCTGACGGTCTATAGAAAATATAATTATGTACAAAATTAGTTCATCAAATCGGATAACAATACCACGAATATTTAGTAGAAGTTTCTAAGAAATATTGGCGTTATCTAACATTAAACATTCCGTATTTCGAAAAATATTAATCATTTAAACATTCCTTAACAATTTAGAGTATAGGGTGACCATAAACAATTCAACACGATTCAACGACTTTCAACAGGATTGACATTTATGTAACTTATTAATGTCAATCCTCTTGAAAGTCCTCTCGGTATAAGGGGTATAAGGTTAAGTCAATCCAATAGGTTATTTTATTTTAATTTTTACTACGCCTTAAGGTAAATATAAATAAATATAACTCTTTAAGTTCATATAATCCTATTGAAAGAATATTTCATGAAATCATGACATTTGAGGATTATTCTAATTTAAGGAGTTGTAATGGTGATTCTAATGATTATAATTCTGTAGAGCCATATTTGTTGCAGTCTCGAATTATATTTTAATCGACATACAAACTGACAATAACCTGCAAATTCGAAAAAAAAACTTAAAATAATTTGAATTTCCCTGTTTAATTGTTATAACTTGATTTTTCCTCAGCACGAATTTCAATATTTCAGACTATAGGTATTGTGCTATTGGGCAAAGCTTATGTAATAACTTTGTGTAAGCTCATTCTTCATAGGCAGCGTTCAAAACGCACCATTAGAAAATAATTTATGAGGAATCAACTCCTGATTCTTTCATCGACCCATCACAGACCCTTCCCGCTTAGAATACTTTAAACTAACCGCGTCGGCCGCCGCAAAAACGATCTCTACAGGTTGGTTTTGTTGTGGGGACTTTTCGGGTGGAATGGACTTTGGATCATCAATGTGTATGCGGCGTCCTACCACCGACCCACCTTTCATCTTGCGCTACATCCCCTGTCAACTGTACACGTGAGGACCTCATGTCTGCGTCAGCGAATCGATGGACGCGTCACGAAATCGACACGCTAAGGAGAAGTAGCTTGCAAAACATTTTTTTTAACAGCACTATAAAACTAGTAACTCCAACCATTTTAGAAAGCTTTAGGGCCTGTGCACACCACGTTTTTTAAACGCGCCGTCGATGCCCGTTTTCCCAGTCGCAGAAAAGGTCTGACTTGCGTGCGTATCGCGTCTGTATCGCTACAAACGCGCGTCGACGGCGCGTTAAAAAACGTGGTGTGTCTAATTCTGTACAAACAAACAAACTTACATTCACCTCCCATCGTTAGTGGTAGCATTTATTTATATAGTTTTTAGTGTAATGCCTTTATTTTGAATTTTGTTAACGAATTGTATTAAATTTTCTTTTTTCGTTTATAACGAAGTTGTTTTGTGGTGAATGCTGTGTGTACTTACCTACAATAGGCATACGTACCAGTACCTTTTATTTTGTTATTATTCTGTATTCATTTTTTGTATGTACTGCTATTGGTGTACCAAATAAATAAATAAATAAGAAATCGAGAATGATAATATTTCAGAAGGTTGAAACAATTTATCGGTAATGATATTTACTTATACTTATATAAATAGTAATAATATGAATATAAAATATAAAAGCAATACAGAGTAAGAATTGTCTGTTTAATAAAATCCAACGGAAAACGTGTTTTTTTTCGGGCAGAAAACGAAAACCAAATTCGACCTGATTTGCATTTTCAGTCGAAAAATGAAAAAGATATTTTTCTTTTGGGGTTGAACTTATATTTGGTAAAAGTAAAACAAATCCAGTGAATCTTTTCATCATCAACTTATCACACGAAACTCTATACCTACTTTTCTTAAAGATATTATTTTTAATAATCAAACAATCTTACATTATATTTAAGAAAAGCATGTTTCTGTGAATTTCTCAGTTACTGTGCATATCGTCAGGCATAGTGCAAAACCGCGAATCTACCATAGGTAAAGGCTGCGTATCTGCATTTGATCTAATTTTACAGGGGCAGGTTAAAACTGTTTAATATCGTTATTTTAAGGGCAAATATATAAGCCTCATTTTTTTACTTAGATAGTACCTAATAATTGATGATTTCTTTGTATTTTTACCATAGATTATCCGTTACAGTGATTTAACTTGAAAATCTTGTGAATTCCCGCGAAATTGAAAATTGGCTACATTTGTCAGATACGCGGAATTATCCAATGCTAAATACGCGGATTTGCACTATCCCCGACGATATAGTTGTTGTAACTGTGCTTAATTTACTCGAATTAAATGGATTTGAAATATTAATTTGCCGGCACTTAACTTTTTTCGCCCACTGTTTCAGCGGTACAGGTATTTTAGGTATATTATTTTCGGCCGAAAACGTAAATTGTCGAAAACTGGATATATCGACCGTAAACTGCTGAAAACCGAAAACTAAATTCGGTCGGACTCTACTGTTAACAAAACCAGAGCAATTCTCACCTTGACCGTGCCCTACTTATGAGTCTGGGATTCAGTTGGCGCCTCCGGGGCTCGGGGAGGCTGCATGCTCATTCATTCTTGACAGATTACCTTGTTACACTTGGCTGGATATGTAAGAATCGTACCACGTATCGTTCCTGTAGTTTCTGCCTACCTCTATAAGAATAAGGCGTGAATATGTGACTGTTTTGCGCAATGACTGTATGTATTCAATCTTATTTACAATGCGGTGAAGTGTCCATCTAAATGTAATGTTCCTTTTTACTAATACTAAGCGACACCTAAATGAAAGCCTAAATAAAAGGTACTGTGGGATTTTTAATTTACGCAATGATCTTTCAATCGTAATTGCTTACCATGTAGTGAAATTTCCATCTAGCTATCTGTAAGTCAAGGGTGAAATAGGTATGAGTTAGTACACACTTGGTATATACGTATTCCATCTAACCTGAAGGGTGAACTGTGGTAGAGGTATAAATGTATATTTATGCTCCCATAAACATAATGCCTTACGTAAATGCCCTAATGACAATTTATTTGGGGTCGGTGAAACATTATGACTTTTTCTTCCGTACTACTCTTTAGTCGTCATCTCGGTAGTCACTCTCTTTCTAGCCGTATCATCTTTCACACAGACCATCCATCGTTTCTTTGGTCTTCCCCTACTCTTATAGCTGACATTCATGCTCAAAACTTTCCTCACGATATTTTACTTATTCCTCTCCATCACATCCCCATATCATACCAACCAATTTCCGCACAACTTTTCAGTCACCGGTGCCACTTTTAGACTTCTCTTATGTCAATGGAAGTATATTCTTCGTAAATGGAAGTATCTATATTTTATTAAAATTAAATTATAATTACAAACTTAATAAATGATGATGACATAGAACATTATGATTTGAATTAAAATAAAACCTCCTCCTTTTTGGAAGTCGGTTAATAAGTGGACGATCACGTATTGGGTCCATAATATTCTACATCTGAATCTTTAAAAGTTTTGGCTTTGATTTTTTTTTTACTTTTTGACTATAATATGTGTACAGGGTGTTAATGTTAATTCTATAATACACAATAAGAAGCATTAGAACGTAACGACGAATATGACTAGTATTACTTGAAACAGAAACATGTTAGTAATATTGTGTCACCGCCCTCTTGCCACACAAAATAAAAATATAATTTCAGACTTAATAAGTTATGATGACATAGAACATTATAATTTGAATAAAAATTATGTTACTTGACTTATCTGGACTGATTCTCTGAACACGTATTATTCACTTCCCAAAATTCACTGAATTCGTTATACACTGACGTAGTTTCCATCAGTTTTTTATCATTCAGAGCAGCGCACATCTTACAATACTCATTGGTTTCGTGCAACTCTGTAGTCTTGTGGTAGGAGTAGTACTTCTTCCATCGGAAAAACTCCGCATAGAGCGCAGGTTCAGTTATCAGTTGATAAATCATCTCTGCTAGTTTTGGAACCTTTAATTCTCTGGCATTTAAATACGATCGTTCTGGCAGGAACCTGTAATGAAATGATTTATAGAACACTAGCGACCGGCTCCTGTTTTACACGGGAGCACACAAGAGAGATGAGATTGCTGTGCTATATCTATGTTAAAAATTATACCTTTCGGGTAATAATCTCCAAATTATAATGATAATTTTGACCGGTGTAACTTAGTTTATTAATAAATGCAGCTGATTGTTGTGATATATTATAAAGAACTATTGGTAGTAGTGGCTGATTTACATACGTCACCTCACACTATCTGGTCCAGTTGAAAACCAGCGTCATGCACTTATTGTTGTCTGGCATTTCTGCTGAACTGGGCCTTTTTGGCGCAGCCGTGAGGCTTAAAAATTTATAGTGAGATTTTTGATCACTTTTACTTAGTTTATTACGTAACGCAGTATTACTAGTGGTAGTAATACTGGTACTACTAGTATCAGATTTTCAGCTGCATTTAATAAAAGACGCGTTGACGAAAGTATAGAAATAATTTACGATCATTTCGTTTAACTTACCTGCTATAGTTAGCTCCTCCGTAAACAATAGGTACTGCAGTATTTTTTAAGGCATGTAACAATTTCTCTGTTACGTAATCTTCATTAAAAGAGTTCTCAAAAGATAAGTAAAAGTAAAAATCCTTAAGTATCATTGCTGCACAGAAATTTGGTTCTTCACGATAACATTTGAACCTTCCACAATCTCCGTACATATCTATATCTAAATGATATTTCTTCATTAACTCGTATTTAAGATTGTTTACAAAATCTTCTCGCCGACTTCTTGTACGACAGTTAGATACGAACCAGGCGACTGCTTTATGTTTACTTTTGAGCTGAGCCTTAAATGTTTCATTAACTGGATCCATATTCTTCCATTCTATCCAATGCATATCTTTCCTTGGACCCACAATGTTGCCGTTAAAGTCTTTTATCACAATATAACCCCAACGTACTTCTGAATCTAATCTATATGTCCAGGTCCAATTAAAATATCCATTAAAATTGTGCATACATATTGGATAATTCGCTGGTGATTCTATGCTTGCAAATACAAACTTTTGGTGTGGCAACCGTTCTTCTGGCAACGTAAAATGAGAACCAGTTAATTCCGGCCCATGAAAAAGGACAGCGTCAAATGCGCTAGTGCTTCCCAAAAGGCTCTCATTACCAGTCACTACACAGTTTGTGTATGTACATTTCCTACCGATAAAGCCTTGTCTTCCTTGGCCCATATACACAAACGGTATGGTTTCTTCTTTAGTCCAAAGCAATATGTATTTCATTCCTGACCTTGCTTTACTGGAGTGTAAACGAAAAAAAAATTGGTTCATCTTATACTTTTCTATCATTGTTATTATAACAACGGAAAACATCACAAAAATAAATAATTTGCTAATGAAATTTCTCATTTTATTAATAGCCATATTAATTTAAAAAAATATTCCTTTCCGTTGATTTAGATTATTTGTCGGACGCATTAAACGGCTGGAGAGCAGTACACACGTAACACAAAACATGAGCGCAGACCCGAAACTAAGGCTCACGACTTCTCTAAACTAACCGAACATCTAAATGGTAGCTTAACACACACATGTAACTATTTGGTTTAGTCTCTTCCTCTTCTACAATGTACTGATAGATTGTTTCGGTGCGTCTGTTTTGACTTTGACTGGCATTCTGTTATCGTTTCTATTTCAGTAATGCATGTTTTACAATATTGTACCCAAGTCGAATTTTATTACGCAGATAAAGTTACCGATACTGCATAACCGCAATAATTTTGTTAAGTGCATATTGTTAGGTAGGTACATGTTGTTATTCAAAGATGTGACCGGTATTATCTACCTCGTTAGTCTAGTATTAGTTAGCACAACTGCTGCGTGGCACGTTCTGGATTTGATTCCTAGGTTGGGCAGTAGATATTATTCTATTAGGAAATTCTTAATTATAGTAATAGTCCACTATTAGGTATATACGACATCATGTTTGGCAAAATGTACGGTGAACTAACATCTCTGTCCATCTCGTCGTAGAATACGAGCATGAAGCGCTGTAATAAATCATTTATTTCAGCAAAAGTTTGCGTTCTGTTAGTACTAATTAGACTATTAATGAATGCTTGTGCTATCAGTGCTCAAATAATGAGAGTCTTTATCTAAGTCTACTTGATCTGTAATCAGCAATGTGTTTTTAATCTAGGTTAATGGTTTACGACGTAGTTTTTACATCTTATAAGTAGGTACACTTTACATAATCTCGAGTGTACCTACTAAATCGTCACTTGTTCTATTTGCGATTTTAATTGCGTCCTTGATTCCCGTTACTATTAATTTTTTTTTATATCGAAAACTATATAATTTGACTTCAGTTTTATGTTAGGATAATTTCTAAAAGGTATTAAAAACAACAACGAAATAACAAGGTACCGAAAATAAAATGTCTAAATGTCTGTAATTTTTATGCTGTACTTAATAAAGGAATAAACTAACTATAAAATATCTTAATTAAAACATTTTCTGTTTTAATTATGTATGTTCAGGTATTTGTCTATGGGCCTGTGTCGCCTGAAAATAAATGATTTTATTATTATTATTATTTAAATTGTTTTTTATACAATGTGTAACAAAAACCCTGTCCGATTCGAAAGGAGTACATATTATGTATAGCGATAACATTGCCATAAACTTATATTATTTTCGAAAAATAAAAAAACATGTATGACCAGGTAAAATTCCCCATTAAAAAAAAGAGAGGTATATTTTTGTTTTTTTAATGAATATAATTACCTAAATAGCACGATACTTAACAACACCATCACGGATCAGACAGGGTTTTGTACATATTGCATAGTACCTCTTAGAGTAACGTCTTAATACTTCATACCATGTAATTATGAACAGATCCAAACAGACTGAACCAAAATACGTATTAGTGCGGCTGTCAAGGTCTCGGTAGGCGCTGTTGGATTTTTAAATTTCGACGGAAAGCTAAGCTTGCTTACATTTAGGCATACCTACATTTAATTACAAGCAAATCGTTGAAACGGAACTGTCTGAACGTTTCGTCTACCCATATAGATATTGTGCAGGTGAACGCGTTATGAGCAGACCGAACGTATCAGATTCGTTTGTTCAGTTTTACCTCTCCATGCGAGCGTACGTATGCCATATGCTTAAAAAGTGATTATGCACACAATAAAAATGAATATTGGCAGTATAGTGGAGGGATGAATAATTTTGCCAGTATACCAAATAGCTTTGCTGACTGTACATAAAGGACGTAAAAATACAAAAGTGGTACCTACTGTATCGTCTGATATACACCTACTACTCTAAGTCGTTTAAATCACGTCAAAACTTTAAAAAAGGGCAAAAAAACGATTGATTTTGGAGTATAGTTTTATTTAGTGGTAATTGTTAAATGTTTTATCTGGACTACAGTCCTCTGGCGTGTCCATTTGTCAACTTTACTTTAAGTTCCACCTCAAGGGGAGAGGGAGAGAAATTAGGGGTGAATTAGCCGCTTTCTGACATAGACCAAATTCTACGCGGGTGGAGCCGCGGGCACAGCTAGTTATCTAATATAACAAATAGGATAAAATATATACCTCAAGTAGGTAGCTGTTATCAGGGCTCACTGTGCGTTGTTTGATAAGATTTTATCTGTGTGCCGATCAATAGTGTGGTTCCAGTATGAGAGTATGAAAGAAAATAGTGGTTCACTGGCGCAGTCAGTAAAGAAAGTCAGTCAACACAATTTTTTATTTAGATAGAAAGTATAAACAAACATCAATTGGAAAAAAATACTTTGAGAAAACATAGTTTACAAACCCTGACTTGATTCGAATCAGCATCGACCCGGAGGTGTCCACCACTTATAAAAATCGTCATAAATTGTGGTCTTTTTTACCATTTCTTCGTTATTCAAAGTGGTACAAAATAAACAATAAGGATCAGTTTCAACATTTTCATTTTTTCTATGATACGAGTAATGATTTTTCCATTTGAAGTACTCTGCATATTTTTCCGGATTATTGATCAATTCATTCATTTTTGCTGCGATATCTTTAATACTTTGTAGTCTAGCGTCCAGGTAAGTGCCGTCTGGCATAAATCTGTAAAAATATATTAGTAAATTAACCTACATCATTACAATAAACTTGGCAAAATTGGTACATGAGCCGTGGTAGCCCAGCCACTGGTAACGGCCTCATCTTACGAGATGCAGGCCGTTGGTTTGAATCCAGGCGAGCACTTTACTTTGTGGAATTTGTTTTATTACCACTGTTCTTAAAAAAATAAGACATGCATCGTGCTGAAACTATGTCCTAGCACCAGAACCTCGAAGATATGTCGTGACGTTCACTACCGCGCCCTGGGTCCACGTGGTGAATTACGGTACATTCTGTCTCACAGGCAGAAGGCCTGAGTCCCAACGGTGGGACGTTATAGTCTGATATGACTATTATTTTGTGTATTTACCTACCATACAACCAAGCATTACTCGCTTCATGAATACATACCTAGTATAATTAGCACCACCATATACTATGGGCACAGCGTCATTATTTAACGCTCGTAATAACTTCTCAGTGACATAGTCTTCACTAAAAGCGTTTTCAAACGATAAATAAAAATAATAATTCCGTTTAATTAATTTATCGCAATCTTCTTCATAATCCCTTGAACACTTAAGTTTTCCACAGGTACCGAATATATCTAAGGCCATACCATATAAATCTAATTCGTCTCTTAATTTTCTAGCAATTTCTTCTCTTTTGCTTCTAGTTCTGCAGTTAGACACGAACCACGCCGCAGCTCTGGTTTTCATTTTAAGCTGTTGTTTAAAATCGTCGCTAACTGGATCCATATCTTTCAAATTTATCCAATGCATTTCTTTATTTGGTCCAACTATAGCATTATCTTTATCTCTAATAGTTAAATAGCCCCATCTTACTTCAGAATCTAATTTAAAAGTCCATGTCCAGTTAAAATATTTATTAAATCTATTAGAGCAGAGCGGATAATAGTCTCCAGATTCTATACTTGCAAAAACATACTTCTGATGGGGCGATCTCTTTTCAGGTAAATTTGCAGGACTATAAATTACCATTTCTGGTCCTGCGAATGCAATGACGTCAAATTTTGTATAATCGCCGTCGAGGTACGTACGGTTTGCAGTCACTATACAGTTTGTGTAAGGACATTTTCGTTCAATAAATCCATCCCGTCCCTTTCCCATATACACGAAAGGAACATTTGATGGCGACGTCCATTGTAAAATATATTTGAGGTCCATTTTTTTTTCTGAAACATTTTGGTTCACATCACTCTTTAATGTCCAATCACTTATTAACTTTTCACTGTATGTAAGTATTCGATCACTGCTAATTATTGTTCTCGTTGCGTTATTTAATAGTAGTAGCATTAGCGATATTACTATGATAAAAAATACCGTCTTTTTCGCACACAAGGCCCTCATTGATAAATTATTGAGGATTGTTGTACCTACAATAAAAGAAGTGTGTGAGTCTGTCGCCAGTGTTAGGAAGAACTGATTATGAAGAGCTTCATATGTATGTCATACACGTAATCGAGACCGTTTATCAGCGCGTTTAATCTATAGTAATTTTCTGAATGCATAACGTATGTGTTGATCGAATCACAACAAAAATAAAATTACATTAATTGAAGGTCACTTGAACCTCCTCAATGATGAACAGCATTTGCGTATTCTTGTGATTGGGTAATTGTACAAAAGATTAAAAGAAATCAGCTAGATAGGTTAGGCTAACCTAACCTAACAGTGTTCAATTGCTCTTTGAAAAAGTATCTAACCTACCAGACACTTCAAATGACACTGGAACTTGTTGGAGGGTGGAGACCTCCTCCAACAGTCTTAAGATACATGTCAATAATTACAAAATCGATGGGATTTTTTTTGTGATAAAAAAAAGCTTTTCGGTAAATATTGTTTATTTTTTAACAAAAACCATTTTTATTATACAAAACCATATCTTCATAAAAAAATAATGATACGATACAAAAAACTAGACTCTGAAACTGAAACATAACCACAACAATAATGAAAACGCCTCACCAAGAACGTCACGAGAAATAATGTTAGTGACAATAGTAATGTTCAACTTAATAGTGAACGTAAATGTGCAACTTATTTTTATTAACAACTATCTAACCTATATACTTACCAAATAATTAATTATGTCGTTTTTTCCCTTGTGGATCCTTTGTGTGCTACAACCTCTGATGCGACAATTATGCAATCATTGATGAACGAAGAAAATCAATACATTGGTTCATTGAACAGTAGGGATGTTTTCATAGTAGCTAAGGGCTTTACCGATAGCATTAATTACATCGAATCGTGTGGCTATGAAGTCCACATTCCACCTACAAAGGACGGGAACGCTAGTCAGCTTACAACAGACCACGCAAAGAAGTCCTGATTGATCACGATATTTAGGTGGTTTGTAGAGGCGGTGAAGGCTGTTGTGACAAACATAATTTTAAAAGGGCATCACATGTCATCACATTATGTCATTTTAAAATCACAGCGGCCATAATAAACGCCGTTTATCGTGTCGCTGTTGACAACAGACTCGCTCCTGAGATTGTGACCTTATTTAATTCTAGAATGAATATCCTCAATCTATTGCACGATAACGTGCATACGAAAAACGTTAACAGGCAGAGAGTGCCTTTTGTAGCCATGGAAGGAAATCTTCCTCACTTCGTAGGGTTTCCACATTTGTCAGAAGAGGACGTATTTCTATTTGTGATAGGGAGCTATCATACTAAGCTCGCCAGCAACCCAACACCTAGTCGTAACCCATGTCACACAGGAGCGAGCACAGGACCGAGCCCTGTGGAACACCGCACGACATTTCGCGCCGGTCCCCGCCGTCGCGTCCCCTGTAAGTGACACCTTTCCGAGAAAACCTAACCTAACCTAAGCAAACCTAACCTTTCCTAAAAGTGATCAACTGACTGATCTTGGATTTTCAAGGTAGGCTCATGGAACTGCTGAAATATGAACGGCATCACCGTATTCTTGTGATTGGGTAATCATACAAAATATCAAAGAAAATAACTGGTTATGTTAGGCTAACCTAACCTAACAAAGGTATCAGAGTAAAAAAAATGGCCCCTGGTAAAAAAAAAGGCCATCATGAATGAGAACCATAGTTAGGTTGCTATATTCTATTCCTTTTAATTGCAAACTAAGAAAAAAAATTAATGTAAAATATTGCTACTATTGACTATAAAAAGTAATATTCCAGGAAAACCCCACACATAAGAAGAATGTTGCACATAGTAAAAAAGTATCCAACCGACCAGACGCTTCGAATGACATATGTCTCAACCTTGTTGGTGGGTCGGGACGTTTCTTCCCAAGGTCCTTTATTTTAAATAATCGGTTTTCGATGATTACGATAATAAGACTACCAAAAAATTTCTATGAAATACGGGTTACACTATTTTACACTTTTTTGGTTATTTAATATTTTACCATAATAAGTCGGTAACTGAACATTACAATCTCTCTCTGTAACGAAAAAACACGTTTAATAATCCAGTAAAACAATAAGCCAATTTTTAAGAAATTTACAAGAATAATTCGGTAAGTAAACATTACTGCAATAATATTGATAAGTCAGGATCGTAAGATATCAATACTCTAAAAATTTTATGAAACCATTTTCGGTAATACGTATTTTGGTGAATAACTAATTCTGTGTACAATTAATAGTTACACTTAATACTTAAAACTTTTCGTGTAAAAAATAGTTTTTCCGTCATAAACCAATTTTCTCACCTTTTGTTGAAGAGATATTCCCCAAAAACACTAAATCATTTTTTCTGCAAAATTTGATTTTTGCGATTACCGGTTTATTCCCCGGAGACGTCGAGTTGGAAAAAATGAATTCCCTTAAAAATATCTATTACATTTATATTGTGGACTCCACCACTGACAAAAGTTTTTATATACGCTAGTTCTTAAATATTGTTCTTTATTATTAACTAACGCACACAATTTGCAAAATGCGTCCGTGTCGCGGGACTTTATCGGTTCGTGGTAAGAATAGTGGTTGTGCCACTTGAAGAAATCGTAATACTTTTCTTTGTCATTTATAATGTCCACCATTTCCTCCGCCAGCTCCCTGATGCGAGACTTTTGCACTGACAGGTATATTCCTTCCGGCATGAATCTGGAAATGAGTGATGAACAAGTTGTTATTTCTTTTAACCAGTACATTTGTGCTTCTGCACGCGTAGAATTGCAAACGAGTTTCTGCGGTGGTCATGTTACGCCTGCCGTATAGATATCCACTAGCCGACACAGTACAGTGTGTTAATGCCTTCAATTCCGTTTTGTTTCAAGGGATTCTGGCCGGGCAGTGTTACCTAAAGTGTTTTTTCCACTAGGCAAATCTCTCTCAAGTTTAAATCACTATTGGTGATCTTTAGAGAGATAGTATTTTTAATCGATCGTCGACTTAAATTAAAGATAAAACATTTTCAAAAAATGCGACACGTAAAGAGAAAAATGAAATAGTCAAGTGAGAATTTCCAAAAAAATATTACATCTAGCTCCTAAACTATTAATAATCGCTGAACATGCATGGGGGTGTTCCCGGAAACCCTTGGAAAGGGCTTTTGAAATTCTTGGACGTCGTTTCACGAGTCGCCCAGTATAAATAAATTAGGATAAGGGCAAGAGAATGATTAGTACTTAATAAAGTTTTAAAATTAAAGTCGAGTTACCTTGTGTAATTGGCGCTACCATACACCACCGGTATGGCATAATGATTGAGAGCATGCAACAACTTCTCCGTCACATAGTCATCAGCGAAGGAGTTCTCAAACGACAAGTAGAAGTAATAGTCTGTTTCCAATTTCCGTAAACAGTGCTTCATTTTGCGCCTAGGACACGTCTTCGTCCCACATTTACCATATATGTGTACCTGCATTTGATACTTTGCTAGTTCAATTTGGAGCTGTTTTGCAATTAAATCTCTTCCACTGGGCGCACCACAGTTTGATACGAACCAAGCCGCTGCAAATTTCTTCGTGCTCAATTTTTCCTTCAGAGTGTCGTCTATAGGCATCATTGCTTCCACTTTCTCCCAATGCATCTCTTCCTTAGGACCTATGACTGTCCCTTCTTTATTTCTTATACTTATATATCCAAAATATTCGTCAGAATTCAATTTGTATGTCCAAGTCCAATTGAAATAGTTATTGTATATTTTGTAACGCACCGGAAATTTTGCTGAGGACTCCATATTGGTGAATATATACTTTTGATGAGTTGAACGAGACTGAGGTAAAAGTGAAACTTTGGCTGGAAGTTCTCGGCCATTAAATAATATAACATTGAAATCCGCAACATCTTGGAGCAACTGTCTATTTGATGACACGTAACAATTAGTAAAGGAACATCTTCTGTTTATAAACGTATTTACGCCTTCACCTACATTAAAATACTTGATCGGATCAATCTTAATTGACGTCCATACTAATAAGTATTTTAACGATTTGTTTGATTGCATTTTACCCCGAAAGCTTGCTTCTGAACCATAGCAACTCAAAAAATTATACAAAATCGATAACGCAATGACATTGAGAATCGTGCAAAAGATCAAATATGTCGCAAAATTACATAAAGCCATCTTAATTACTGTATGTCAGTTTGTATAAATCTCACCGTGAAAACTTGCGTGGAGTGATCCGTCAGTGTCATCTCACTGATGCTAGGGATTGAACAAGCATGTATTAATAGTCAACTAACAAAGACAGTCACCTCACTCTCGCATTATAATATTATGAGAAAAGTTTATATACCTAATGAACTGATGGAATTTTAACTGGTACTGCAGTATGAAATATTACAATTTAATGTTTTCAGTGGGATGTACTTATTTTATCGTATTCATTAGGAATTCACTTCATCAGGTTTCAAGGTACCTATCTAAGTATTGCCCATCACTAAGTTTATTAAGAAATAAAAAATGCTACCTATTAGGATTACACCATTTTACGGAACTTTATACTCTCGAATAAGGTCAACAAGACCTACCATGAAACACATAGTATTATACTTAATTCATTGTCATCTCTAAGTTCATATAATCCTATTGAATGACTATTTCATGAAATCATGACATTTGAGGATTATTCTAACTTAAGGAGTTATATTGGTGATTCTAATGATTATAATTCTGTAGAGCCAATATGTGTTGCGGACCTGAATCATATTTTAATCGACATCCAGCTGACACTGACCTGCAAATTCCAAAAAACTTAAGAAAATTTGAATTTAGCGGTTTAATTGTTAAGGTTTATTTGTCTACGTGTCAGTAGATAATTTCAACCTTAGTAAAGTTCCATTTCCTGGGAATAGTTGTCAAAGTAAATACGAGGACGACTATACGCAATCGTGTGAGGATTTCTAAATTCGTGATTGCCAAAGGCGTGTATCAGTTACCTATGTACTAATCGGTTATGAGCATCGATTAGCACCTAAGGCCTCACGAATTTCAATATTTCAGACTATAGGTATTGTGTTATTGGGCAACGCTTATGTAATAACTTTGTTTGTGAAAGCACATTCTTCAAAGGAGCGTTCA
This sequence comes from Eupsilia transversa, assembly GCA_914767815.1. Classification (NCBI taxonomy): domain Eukaryota; kingdom Metazoa; phylum Arthropoda; class Insecta; order Lepidoptera; family Noctuidae; genus Eupsilia; species Eupsilia transversa. The sequence continues at coordinate 11,562,730 of OU611880.1, forward strand.
AAAGGCAACAATAGAAAATAATGTACGAGGAATCCAACTTCGGATTCTTTCATCGAGCCATCACAACCCTCCCGCTTAGAATACTTTAACCGCGTCGGCCGCAGCAAAGACGATCTCAACAGGTTGGTTTTGTTGTGGGGACTTCTCGGGTGGAATGGACTTTGGATCATCAATGTGTATGCGGCGTCCTACCACCGACCCGCCTTTCACCACACCTTTCTTGCGCTACATGCCCTGTCAACTGTGCACCTGAGGACCTCATATCTGCGTCAGCGAATCGATTGACACGTCACGAAATCGACACGCTAAGGAGATTTTTTTTTTTAGCAGCACTATAAAACTAGTAACTCCATCCATTGTAGAAAGCTTTAGGTGTCTAATTCTGTACAAACAAACAAACTTACATTCAACTCCCACCGTTCGAGGTAAAATTATTTGTATACATAAATAGTTTTTAGTATAATGCCTAGTAGAAACGAAGGATGGACTGTGTACTCCGTCCATCCATCGTTTCTTTGGTCTTCCCCTACTTTTATAGCTGACATTCATGCTCAAAACTTTCCTCACGATATTTTACTTATTCCTCTCCATCACATCCCCATATCATACCAACCAATTTCCGCACAACTTTTCAGTCATCGGTGCCACTTTTAGACTTCCTCTTATGTCAATGGAAGTATATTCTTCGTAAATGGAAGTATAATTATATATTTTATTAAAATAAAAATATAATTTCAAACTTAATAAATTAGGATGACATAGAACATTATTATTTGAAAAAAAAAAAAATGGACGTACACGGTCCACAATATTCTACATTTTGTATCTTTTAAAGTTTTGGCTTTGAACATTTTGAATACGACGAATAAGATTAGTATGACTTGGAACCGAAACATGTTAGTAATATTGTGTCATCGTCCTCTCGTCACACACACGATAATTGGTCAAATATGGTCATGCTTAGAAGTAGAACCCGACACAAACATTGCAGCATCCTTGTTGACATAAAAAGCACGTCATGAGTAGATAATCCATATTTTTTCTCCGTCCAGTTGATTCTATATCTAGTTATTAGTGGTGGGATTCAAGTCATATTACTTTAGGCTGGAATTCTCAAAGTAACCGAAAACGTGGTCGTCTCGAACAAATCTATAGTCTATTTCAAAAGTATCTGATGTAAGTATTAACAAACCCTGTTCAGGTTAAATTCTTACGCAATCACTCACTACAGGGAATTAGTAACTGATGCATTTTTATTCGGAAGGTTTCCGCTTTATATCTTTTTGCAATAATCACTGTTTCAACTACATTAATAAATTGTAAGCAAATAAATGAAACATCATCGACTAAAATTGAGGTCATAAAAACCTACGCAAACACGAATTCTTAGATGAAGCGAAAAAGATCGGGAAAACATTAATTGAAATGAAACGCAAACCTCTGAACTCTGAGAATTAAAACCATTGCGATCGATTTTATGTGTGTTACGCAGATTAACAGTTTGACAGTAACTGTGAACGCCCTCTGCTCCATCAAGGGGCATGGATTCATAAGTCAATTCCAATCACAAATTATTGGAATGGTGTGGGGTATCGTTAGAAAGCTCGTTCAAAAATATTGTGAGCTTGTTAAAAGCATTTTTGGATTGAAGGATTCTTCTGCGAAATATTAAGCTTTAAAGTGCTAATTTTTGTCAGAGTCAAGTGTCCCCCCCCCTGCCTGCTAAACGGTAAGTTCTGGATATATGGAAAAATTCACAGCAGTACATATTACGAAATTAAAAGGAAAACTATCACAGCTACGTAGGATCTACTAGTTATCGAGTAATTATCGACCAACTTAAATTTGCAGTTGCAAAAACATGTTCTACCATACGTATTTGTATGGGAGAACATGTTTTTCAACTACAATGTTAAGTTTGTTCTTGGGATAAGTTCATCCCAGCTACGTTGTTCTTGGGATAAGTCCATCCCAGCTACGGAACCCTTCATTGTGCGTGGTCCGACACGCACTTGGCCGGTTTTTTTGATATTTTTCATCACAATAAACGAAATTGAACAATTTATATTTTATCGTACAAAATACTTATGTTCGACCTTTACTTATGTTCGATTGTTCGTGCAATTTCATGCATCATGGTTTTAAATAACTCTCTGCGTTTTGCCAGGATTTTATGACTGAATTAAAATAATTATTCATGTTATTTTAAAAAGCATTTTTTACTACTTACATAATAATGTAGTAAAAACCGTGAACCTATTAGTGAATCAACTATTCTTGTATTCCAAACTGACCACTACCATAATGTGCAAGTAAATGACTTCACTGATAATACGATGTTACCATTTTGCGCTGCTTTTAAATCTTCTATACTTATAATAAATACGAAATGATGTTCGTTGGCGCATCACTTGAGAACGTCTGGACCGATTTCGTATTTTTTATTTTAAAATATTCGTAAAAGTCCGATTTAGGTTCTTAAAGAAAAAGTAAGTTTCACGGAAAATCTTCAAATTCGGAAAAAAAACTTAACTGCGTTTTAGTATGAATTATTGAAATTTGGACAAGACAAGGTGTGTGTCGGGTCAGTTAGCCTAAGTAATATTACAAATGCTAAAGTGAGTTTGTTTGTTTGTAAAACAGCTGAAAAGATTTGGATGAAATTTGGCACATGGGTAGACCGTGACCTGGGAAATGACGTTTCATCCTGAATCGTAGACGAAGTCGCGGGTAACAGCTAGTATTAAATAAATATTAACATTTATAAAACTTCACTACGCAGATTCAACAAATATTGCAGAACGAACTTGTAGGTATTTAGACTGATTCTCTCAACACGTATTATTCACTTCCCAAAATTCACTGAATTCGTTATACACTGACGTAGTTTCCATCAGTTTTTTATCATTCAGAGCAGCGCACATCTTACAATACTCATTGGTTTCGTGCAACTCTGTAGTCTTGTGGTAGGAGTAGTACTTCTGCCATCGGAAAAACTCCGCATACAGCGCAGGTTCAGTTATCAGTTGATGAATCATCTCTGCTAGTTTCGGCACCTTGAATTCTCTGGCATTTATATATGATCGTTCTGGCAGGAACCTGCAATCAAATGTTTTATAGAACGCTAGCGACTCGCTCCTGCTTCACACGGGTGCAGTCAAAACATAGAGATTTATCTGCTATAACTATGTTAAATATTAAACTTTCCGGGAAATAATCTCCAAATTATAATGATAATTTTGACAGGTGTAACTTATTTTATTACTAAATGCAGCTGATTGTGTGATATATTATAAAGAACTAGTGGTATTAGTGGCTGATTTACATACGTCACCTCACACTATCAGGTCCAGTTGAAAACCGGCGTCAGGCACTTATTGTTGTCTGGCATTTCTACTGAACTGGGCCTTTTTGGCGCAGCCGTGAAGCACACTCCCCTGCCAATTTTTTTACTTCATACTTTACCCCTTTTATTTTGTATCTTTTTTATCTACTGTATGTTATATTGTGTGCCTTTTAGTATTTGTTAAATAAAGGTATTTTCTTTCTTTCTTTAGTAGTAATGTACTAGTAGTAGTAGTAGAACTATAGTTCAAATGAAATTTATTGATTTTCAGCTGCATTTACTAAGAGACGCGTTGACATAGGTGTAGGAATAATGTACATTAACTTCGTTTAACTTACCTGCTATAGTTAGCTCCTCCGTAAACAATGGGTACTGCAGTATTTTGTAAGGCATGCAACAATTTCTCTGTAACGTAATCTTCACTAAAAGAGTTCTCAAATGATAAGTAAAAGTAATAATCTTTGTATATCATTTGTTCACAGAATTCTGGTTCATCACGATTACATTTGAACTTTCCACAATCTCCGTACACATCTATTTCTAAATGATATTTGTCCATTAACTCGTATTTAAGGTTGTTTACAAAGTGTTCTCGCCGACTTCTTGAGCGACAATTAGATACGAACCAGGCGACTGGTTTAAGTTTTCTGCTCAGCTGAGCCTTAAATGTTTCATTGACTGGATCCATATTCTTCCATTCTATCCAATGCATATCTTTCCTTGGACCCACAATGTTGCCGTTAGAGTCTTTTATCACAATATAACCCCAACGTACTTCTGAATCTAATTTATATGTCCAGGTCCAATTAAAATATCCATTAAAATTGTGCATACATATTGGATAATTCGCTGGGGATTCTATGCTTGCAAATACAAACTTTTGGTGTGGCAACCGTTCTTCTGGCAACGTAAAATGAGAACCAGTTAATTCCGGCCCATGAAAAAGAACAGCGTCAAATGCGCTAGTACTTCCCAAAAGGCTCTCATTACCAGTCACTACACAGTTTCTGTAAGTACAATTCCTACCTATAAAGCCTTGTCTTCCTTGACCCATATACACAAACGGTATGGTTTCTTCTTTAGTCCAAAGCAATATGTATTTCATTCCTGGCCTTGCCTTACTCCCGTGTAAACGAAAACTTTTTTGGTTCATCTTATTCTTTTTTATCATTGTAATTATAACAACGGAAAACATCACAAAAATAAATAATTTGCTAATGAAATTTCTCATTTTACTAATAGCCATATTAATATTTTTTTATTTCTTTCCGTTAATTTAGATTATTTGTCGGACGCACTAAACGGCTGGAGAGCAGTACACACGTAACACAAAACATGAGCGCAGACCCGAAACTAAGGCTCACGACTTCTCTAAACTAACCGAACATCTAAATGGTAGCTTAACACACACATGTAACTATTTGGTTTAGTCTCTTCCTCTTCTACAATGTACTGATAGATTGTTTCGGTGCGTCTGTTTTGACTTTGACTGGCATTCTGTTATCGTTTCTATTTCAGTAATGCATGTTTTACAATATTGTACCCAAGTCGAATTTTATTACGCAGATAAAGTTACCGATACTGCATAACCGCAATAATTTTGTCATGTGCATATTGTTAGGTAGCTACATGTTGTTATACAATGATGTGACCGGTATTATCTGCCTCGTTAGTCTAGTGTAAGTTAACACAACTGCTGTGTGGTAGGTTCTGAATTCGATCCCTAGATCGGGCAGTATTATTCTATTAGGGCTAATTAGGGAATTCTTAATAACTGAAAAGTAACATGTTGTCCACTGTACGACATCATGTTTGGCAAAATGTACGGTGAACTAACATCTCTGTCTATCTCGTCGTAGAATATGAGCATGAAGTGCTGTAATAAATCATTTATTTCAGCTAAAGTTTGCGTTCTGTTAGTACTAATTAGACTATTAATTAATGCCCGTGCTGTCAGTGCTCAAATAATGAGAGTCTTTATCAACTTGATCTGTAATCAGCTATGTGTTTGTAATCTAGGTTAATGGTATAAGTCGTAGTTTTCACATCTTATCCTACCAAAGCATCACTTGTTCTATTTGCGATTTTAATTGCGTCCTTGATTCCCGTTACTATTAATTTTAATATGTTTTTATATCGGAAACTATAATTATTGACTTTAGTTTTATGTTAGGATAATTTCGAAAACATATTAAAACTAACAACGAATTAACTAGGTACCGAAAATAAATTTCTTTTATGTCTGTAATTTTTATGGTGTACGTTGTCGTCGGTGGTAACACCATGAGCTGGCCTAGAGTAGTACGTAGTTTCAATAGAATAAGAGGCCAGCTTACACTGGTTTTGTTACCACTGACGTGCAGCCTACTGTACTTATGTGTAAGGTAAGTAGCTCTGTATTAACTAATATTATACACAAATAGGATAAAATATATACCTCAAGTAGGGTAGCTGATAGCAGGACTCACTGTGCGTTGTTTGATAACATTTTATCTGTATGTCGATCAATCGCCTGGTTGCACTATGAATGAAAATAGTGGTATACTGGCGCAGTGGGTACAGTCAGTAAGGAAAGTCAGTCAACACAATTTTTTATATATATATAGAAAGTAAAAACAAACATCAATTGAAAAAAAAATAGTTTACGAACCCGAACATGATCGAATCAGCATACGGCGTTAGCACGTCCCATCCACCACTTATAAAAATTGTCATAAATTGTGGTCTTTTTTACCATTTCTTCGTTATTCAAAGTGGTACAAAATAAACAATAAGGATCAGTTTCAACATGTGCATTTTTTCTATGATACGAGTAATGATTTTTCCATTTGAAGTAATCTGCATATTTTTCCGGATTATTGATCAATTCATACATTTTTGCTGCGATATCTTTAATACTTTGTAGTCTAGCATCCAGGTAAATGCCATCTGGCATAAATCTGTAAAAATATATTAGTAAACTACATCATTATAATAAACTTGGTAGAATTGGTACATGAGCAGTGGTAGCCTAGCCACTGCCAACGGCCTCATCTTACGACCGACGCGCAGGCAGTTGGTTCGAATCCAGTCAAGCACTTTACTTTGTGAAATGATTACCACTGTTCTTAAAAAATTAAGAAATGCATCGTGATGAAACTATGTCCTAGCACCAAAACCTCGAAGATATGTCGTGACGTTCACTACCGCGCCCTGGGTCCACGTGGTGAATTACGGCACATTCTGTCTCACAGACAGAAGGCCTGAGTCCCAACGGTGGGACGTTATAGTCTGATATGACTATTTGTGTATTTACCTACCATACAACCAAGCATTACTCGCTTCATGAATACATACCTAGAATAATTAGCACCACCGTATACTATGGGCACAGCGTCATTATTTAACGCTCGTAATAACTTCTCAGTGACATAGTCTTCACTAAAAGCGTTTTCAAACGATAAATAAAAATAATAATTCCGTTTAATTATTTTATCGCAATTTTCTTCATTATCCCGTGAACATTCTAGCTCTCCACAGGTACCGAATATATCTAAGGCCATACCATATAATTCTAATTCGATATTTAATTTTCTAGCAATTTCTTCTCTTCTGCTTATAGTTCTGCAGTTAGACACGAACCACGCCGCAGCTCTGGTTTTCATTTTAAGCTGTTGTTTAAAATCGTAGCTAACTGGATCCATATCCTTCAAATTTATCCAATGCATTTCTTTATTTGGTCCAACTATAGCATTATCTTTATCTCTAATAGTTATATAACCCCATCTTACTTCAGAATCTAATTTAAAAGTCCATGTCCAGTTAAAATATCTATTAAATCTATTAGAGCAGAGCGGATAATTGACTCCAGATTCTATACTTGCAAAAACATACTTCTGATGGGGGGATCTCTTTGTAGGTAACGCTGCAGGACTATAAATAACTATTTCTGGTCCTGCAAATGCAATGACGTCAAATTTTGTATAATCGCCGTCGAGGTACGTACGGTTTGCAGTCACTATACAGTTTGTGTAAGGACATTTGCGTTCAATAAATCCATCCCGTCCCTTGCCCATATACACGAAAGGAATATTTGATGGCGACGTCCATTGTAAAATATATTTAAGGTCCATTTTTTTTCCTGAATCATTTTGAATCACATCACTCTTTAATAACGTCCAATCAATTATTAACTTTTCACTGTATGTAAGTATTCGATCACTGCTCGTTATTGTTCTCGTTGCGTTATATAATAGTAGTAGCATTATCGATGTTAATATGACTAAAAAAACCCTTTTCGCATACAATGCCCTCATTGATAAATTATTGAGGATTGTTGTAGCTACAATAAAAGAAGTGTGTGAGTCTGTCGCCAGTATTAGGAAGAACGTCATATGTATGTCATACACGTTACTGAGACCGTTTATCAGCGCGTTTAATCTGTAGTAATTTTCTGAATGCACAACGAATGTGTTGATCGAATCACAACAATAAAGTTTTTACAACCTTTTTATGTGTTTTTACATTATTTCGATTAAGAAGAAAGCAGTCTTAGTAGTATTTCACAAAATTATTTTGTCAGTTATTATGATTATGGCTTTGTATTAGCCAGAAAAACCAAAATCATACCTACCCATAGTTAGAACAGTCCCAATCAGCATCACAGAAAACTAGAAGAAATTGTCTTACGAGTACGTTTACCAGCCGATTATCACACATTTCTCAATAGTTATGAGGGCAGCAGTTAATTGTATCGACTGGTTTGGTAGGTCTACTTTGTGAGTTTAGATTTAGTTCATTTAGCTCACAGGTACACACTGCCTAGATTAATATAAATACTAAGGACACTATTCATCCGAGTTCACGAAATAGTTCCCTCTGATACGAATGAAACCTCGGGCAATAGCTATAAATATTTTCGTTCCACTTCACTAGTCATTTTAATTACCGTAACTTTTTATCTAACCTTGTGCTACTTTAACAACGGGATACATCGAAACAAAAGACTTTATTACTTACCACTTCAAACATGCTTAACATTTTTAGATTTATAACTCGCTTTCTTTAAATATATAGGCCCTTGGAGCTGTCAAAGTCGTTGGTTGTTATATTGAATTCATCCGCCCGGCACCTCCTTAGTGCCCCGACGCCTCTTAATACGATCTACACAACTCGGGTCGTCTCCAGGGCTCGGAACCGTTATTTATAATAACGTTTTTAAAACGTTTCGAATAGTTCTTTGTACACATTTTCATACATTTTGTTCGGAACGAAAACGAAATGAGAACGTTTCAAAAGCCGGTTTATTCCGCAGGACGCAGCCGCGCAGCCCCGTTAAAAACGGTTAAAAGCTGCAGAAAGCGATAAGGCCGCCCATTGTATGTTTTGTAATGTTATAATTGTTTTTTGCTTATTATGTATTTTCTGGTATACAATAAAGTATATATAAATAAATAAAAACGTTTTATTGACCGAAAACAATTTAAATTTTGTTCTCATTCAAAAAACGTTTTAATAACGTTCTGATCGAACATTACCGGGTCGTCTCCATAGTTCTGTCATATTATTCGTTAAGTTGTTATTTAACAATAACAACTAGGTATATTTTAAACCTTTAAACACTGTCATATTTTGACGTTGACAGGCCGCACAGTTAAAAAATTCGGGTTCAGTTCTCCTGGACATGGCGCGTATAGTGAGGAGGTTCCTCTCTCTACAGCCCTGGCCACTGGAAGCTTGGACCCTGTTCCTGATGCCGATGGTATACTATTTTTTATAAAAATATTTTAAAATGTAAATAGTAATTGTATTGTCGTAATAGTATTGATGGAATAAAGATAATTATAATTAAAACTAGCTGTGCCCGCGGATCCGCCCGCGTGGAATTCGGTCTGTGTCAGTAAGCGGCTTATTCACCCCTAATTTCTCTCCCTCTTCATTGGAGGCGGAACTTGAAGTAAAGTTGACAGATGGACACGCTACAGGACTGTATTCCAGTTAAAATATTTTACAATTACCACTAAATAAAACTACAATTCCAAATCAATAGTTTTTTTCGCCCTTATACAAATTTTTGACGTGATTTAAACGACATAGAGTAGTAGGTTTATATCGGACGATACAGTACCACTTTTGTATTTTTACGTCCTTTATGTACCTATTCAAATCATGTCCATGGCAAATATCAACCAAATCGGTCCTACGGTCAAATCAGTCTAAGCATACAAAAGGTAAGAAATAAACACATAGAAATCCATACTTCCTAACAAACTTTCGAATTTAGGTCTACGTCTGTCGTGCGAATCCGCTGAGGGGTCAACCGTTCTTCGCACTGCGTAAATGTCTCCGACGCACGGGATAGATAATCTAACCTAACCCTTTTAAAACCGTTTATTTGGTCGATACATAGGAAAGGATGCAGTCACCGAGTTGTCATTTCACCACCTAACACAAATTTCACAAACACTGTTTAGGTAGACATCACAACAATCACCCAATGCATCCTTTGGTTTTACATTACACAATTCCAGCATAACACTCATTATATAATGCGCCATCCTAATAATTGATTTATAGTATAAAGGTAACCCTCAAAGTATATAACCACAGATGTCAAAACGTCATGTAGTCTTTCTGACAGCTACGTACACAGATTACACTAAGCCTGCGCGCGCGCGGCGCGAGTCCATTGAACAGAACAGAATGAACCGAATGTTGCCATTGTATGTTATATTTTGTTTTTAATTGATTACTTTATTTAAATATCTATTTTAGTTTTCTCACAAATCACAACACGATACACACACTCATTTATGCCACAACATTTAATTTAATTTTGTATGAGTTTTTTGTTTTAAATTTATTTTGTAAAGTACCTCTAATTTATTAAAACGGACACACACTTCCCTGTGTTTTTTTTATTCTTGCGTATGGCACTCGTGGGTTACAGCTGAAAATCAGCGTCAGGTGGTACTTTGTGTTGTCATCTGACATTATGCTGAGCTGCGGCCCTTTTTTCTGTTTTTTTTTAGTTTTAAGGTGTATTTTGCCAATAAACGCATTTTTCGACCACGGTCGCGGCTACGTCTAGAATCGTCGCTAGTTTTGAGCGATCTCAAAGATTGCGTATGATGTCTTTGGGATCCCAACCGAGACTCGCGCTGGCTTGCCGTTTCAGCCGAAAGCGTAGCGGCCTGCCTGACTAGAGCGCCACTGAGTCTCTCACCGCGGTCTTCCTCAGACTCCTGAGACATTAAGGTGTATTTTGCCAATAAACGCATTTTTTTTTCTTTCTTTCTTTATAATGTCGACCACGGTCGCGGCTACGTCTAGAATCGTCGCCAGTTTTGAGCGATCTCAAAGATTGCGTATGATGTCTTTGGGATCCCAACCGAGACTCGCGCTGGCTTGCCGTTTCAGCCGAAAGCATAGCGGCCTGCCTGACTAGAGCGCCACTGAGTGTCTCACCGCGGTCTTCCTCAGACTCCTGAGACTTTGGCGGAAGATTCTATTTTTTTCGGGAACTCATGAAACAGAACATATTTACTCTAGGGAGAGTCATGGTAACGCGTATAAAATGCGAGTCCCAAATCGTTTGACATTCACTCCGCATACGACAGAGACAAATGGTTTTTTTCAAAGTAGGTACCCACCTTCGTGGGTGCTTAAAGAAGGCGATATGTATAAATATGGAAGCGATATAATTATAATTAGAAAGAAAGAAAGAAAGAAAGAAATGAATTAATGAATTCATGACGGAGTAAATTAATAATTTTCTATTATCTATTAAATTACGCTATTAAATGCGTGTTCATTTTACCACTACGTCACTAGGTAAACTCATTTTTAGTTTCCTTGATTACTCACAGCCTTACAAATAAAAATGAGTTACACCGCATCTATTCCATTCTTATACGAAGTATAGTTATACCAGTTATAAATTAGGAATATATCGAGAATATTTTTTTACAAATAAACCAGGTATATCTTTAGTATAACAATTCTTCAGTTATGTCAAGCAATATGCAACAGCGCGGCCATTGAGAAACCTCTATAAAAAACTAATTTTGTCGATGACTACTGTATCCCTTTGTCAACTTGACGTTTCTCGACCGGTATATTATTATATTCGTTGCTTACTGAGGTACAGAGTTAGTACAGTTTTACATAAAATATGAAGATTGTATTTTTGTGGATAGAGAAATATGAAGATTAAAATGGCTAAGAGAGACCGATCTATCAACTGGGAAAAAGAAGAAAAGGTGTGTACCGTAATCTATATTAATGAAACTGTGCGAGCACGAGCATCATGCGTGGTATTTTATTTAACTTCGATGTTATGATATGATAGATGTTTTAAACTATTGTGTCATTACAGCCTCTACTAAGGGAAATAATTCTACAATTTACCAAACGAGAGAACTACCAAATAGTTCGTCTAAAAACGTTACAGCACCTTTAGAAAATTGATATTTTTACCGGAACTGCTCATCGGTATATAAATCAAAAGGATTTTCTCTTTTTATAAATATTTTAATTTTTCTTTGAGCAGGCTTAAAAGAAAAAATTGTCAGTATTTACTTGTACTACTTCTTCTATTAAATTTAATTCCACAATACAATACTTAAATCCGCGTAAAGAAACACAAGGTACTTTTAAGGTTATACTAGCTTTATACAAGGGTGACGGCGGGAATAAATGCGGGATAGAAATGTCAACGCTATACTTCGTATAAACTATTCTTTGTTTATTTGTAGACATTTTGCTTATTATTAGTTAATTCTCGAGTATAAGTGATATACCAAGTTTATTTGTAAGGCTGTTAATGTTTACTCAGTTCCCCAAAAGATGGCACTGTACAATATTTTAAACTTGTTGTAATATTAAATTAATTATTCAATTAAATTTGTTGATAACTATGCTCTTCTAAACTTAGAGTTAATTTGGCAAAATCCTTCCTCAGTGGCTTATTCAAGTCACAACTTATTAATTCCACCACCATCTGTTAGTTTATTAGGGTATTCGATAGTCGTAGCACGTCCTTCCTAAGTAGCACCATAAGATTCAGGTGCAAACTTAATAGTGGCCTATTTTAGAGGTTGAATTTTTATAGCCTAGCCGGGGATTTTCTCGACTCTTAGTAAAGTTTGCATCAAAATCCGTTCAGCCGTATTCACGTGATGCGCGAACAAATAAACAGACAAACAGATAAACAGACAAAAATTCTAAAAACTGTTGGAACGTGTTCTGTTATCGATTCTAAGTATCCCCAGCCAACTTTTTTTCTAATATCTTCCATGTAAAGACTTTCGGCCCTCTTCAGCTTTATTATAATGTATAGATTAAGATTTGAAGTTGGATAGATAAGTAAGATTGTTACTAACCCTATGAAATTTGTCTGAAATAACGTATTATATTCTATTGAAATAGATTTAATATTTCAGCGCCAGTGGCGCGCTGACTTATCTTGCGCGCACTCTACTTACTCTATCAGCCCTGTGATACCTACTCTATCATAATGTAAATTCATAAAACTGCCAAATAGTTTTGGTTATATTCTTACGTAAATTGTTTTAATGCTGCTCGAGCTGATAGGAACTGGACTCACGTTTACCAAAGCTAATCGTGTGGACCAAAGTTTAAAGGCATATTTTCCAAACGATATAAGGGTCATATTCCTATCTAAATTCCATAAAGTACCTATGTGGTAAGTTGATTGATTAATTGATGAAGTATGCTATTGATGTTATGTAAAAAACTGAACATATTTTTCCTCGGCTTCCCTCTTATAAAAATGTACACCTTGCCACTGATAGCCTCATCGTGTTTGGTCTCGTTAGATTTGTCATAACAAGCATTACAGTCTAAGGTGGAGTCGTGGGTCTCACGATGGAGCCGGAAGGTAACCATAGAAATCTCCATCCCCAGCTAAATAATAGCCCCGTTGTGTTTGGGTTTATGACGTGACAATCGGTGCGCCCGATGACATTTCAAATCAATAAAAAATAACGAACTACAAACTTTCACCACCTGAAACCGCTTTAGGGGATGAACGTTTGAAACTCCTTCCTAGGTGCGTACTTTCCTTATATGTATAAACATACATGCATAATTTAAAGCTTCTTGACCCACAGGTTTTATTTAGACTGTGCTTCGTCTGTCAGTGAGTGAATTTAAGATTGTTATTAAGTGGACAAGTCGTGTTCCCGATAGGATTTCTCATTGGTAACTTCTCAGAAACCTTAGGGTATGAGTATCCAAAAAACGATGATATAAAAAACTTTCACTTATAAAAAGAAGTGTAACTACCAAGTAATCATCCTTCTAACTTCAAAAATGACGAGTTTCCATAAAAAAGGGATGAATTTTCAAAAATCTTTCCTTGATGCTCACCTTTTTTTATGTAACTCTTGTTCAAACTTTCATGCTTCGCGACCTAGCAATTTAGACTGTGTTGTCTGTTAGTGAATTTAAGATTGTTATTAAGTTAGATTGTAACTAAACCAATGAAACACGATTCCAAAATTATTATTTTATTGTTGTATATTGACACGCCACTGCTTCACACGTGTGCAATAGTGACATTTCTTAACAAGTAATCAAAAGCATATAATAGTTTATAAAATCTAAGCAGTTACACAGACACACGAAAAGTGATTTTTTAATGCTATATTCATAGTTATGTATAGATGAGCAAGGAATCATGAAAAGGTAAGCACTGGATTTAATAATAGTGACTAGTGAATTTTTAAGACCATAATTATAGTCTTTAAAGAGTTAAAAAAATCGATGTCACTTTAAAAAATCTAGTTACATTTATATTGTGGATTCCACCAGTGAATAAAATCTTCATAAACACTTGTTCTTAAAACTTTTTCGTTATTATTCATTAATGCGCATAACCTGCAATATTTGTCTGTGTCGTTGTCAAGTTTGCTGTTGTAAGAATAGTGGTTGTGCCACTTGAAGAAATCATAATACTTTTCTTTGTCATTTATAATGTCCACCATTTCCTCCGCCAGCTCCCTAATGCGTGACTTTTGCGCTGACAGGTATATTCCTTCCGGCATGAATCTGGAAATGAGTGATGAAGAAGATATTATTTCTTATAACCAGTACATTTGTGCCTCTGCATGCGTAGAATGACCATGAGGAATAGACAAAATGATAAACAATCACAATCTGTCATTATATCTATTTTCCGGTCGACAAAACCCGTTTCTGCGGTGGTCATGTTACGCCTGCTGTATAGATATCCACTAGCCGACACAGTACAGTGTGTTAATGCCTTCAAACTCGTTTTGTTTCAAGGGATTCTGGCCGGGCAGTGTTATCTAGTGTTTTTTCCACTAGGATAATCTCTCCCTTGGCCCCAAGTCTGGTTATAAGCCCAGATAATAGCAATAGGCCAAATCTGTCATACGTTTTATATAAAAATATTCTGACTGATTAATCTACGCAGAGCCTAATCCACTGAAGCTGGAAACATGAAAGGACAGTAAGTTTTTGTGGCCTAAGCCCACTCAGAACGGATTTTGCAAAAATGTACCTTTGAGGTCATTTTTTTTCTATTAGTGCCAATTCCCATTAGATGTCGTTTATCTAAAACAGCTTAAACATTAACGTGATTAGACCGATATTATTTTTAATCGATCTTAGACTAGAATTTAAGATTTATAATTTAAAAAAAACTTCAAAACACGAGACACGTAAAGAGAAAAATGAAAAAGTCAAGTGAGAATTTCCAAAAAAATATTAAAAAACCATCTAGCTCCGAAACTTTTAATTAATTATTAACTAATAATAATCGCTGAACATACTCGTACATGGGGGTATTCCGGGAAGCTCTTGGAGAGGCTTTTGAAATTTTCTGACGTCGTTTCACGAGCCGCCCAGTATAAATAAATTGGGATAAGGGCAAGAGAATGATGAAAAAAAATTAAGTTTTAAAATTAAAGTCGAGGTACCTTGTATAGTTGGCGCTACCATACACCACCGGTATGGCATAATGATTGAGAGCATGCAACAGCTTCTCTGTCACATAGTCATCAGCGAAGGAGTTCTCAAACGACAAGTAGAAGTAATAGTCTGTTTCCAATTTCCGCAAACACTCCTTCATACTGTCCCTAGGACACGTCTTCGTCCCACATTTACCATATATGTCAACCTGCATGTTATACTTTGCTAGTTCAATTTGGAGCTGTTTTGCAATTAAATCTCTTCCACTGGGCGCACCACAGTGAGATACGAACCAAGCCGCTGCAATTTTCTTCGTGCTCAATTTTTTCTTCAGGATGTCGTCTATAGGCATCATTGCTTCCACTTTCTCCCAATGCATCTCTTCTTTAGGACCTATGACTTTCCCTTCTTTATCTGTTATACTCATATATCCGTAAATTCCGTCAGAATTCAATTTGTAAGTCCAAGTCCAATTGAAATAACTATTATACATTTGATTACAGACCGGAAAGAATCCTGATGACTCCATACTGGCGAAAACATACTTTTGATGAGGCGAACGAGACTGTGGTAAGGATGAAGCTTTGCTAAAAGCTTTTCTAGTGATTTCTGGTCCATGGAACAATATCACATCGAAATCCGCTACACTTTTGAGCAACTGTCTATTTGATGACACGTAACAGTTAGTAAAGGAACATTTTCTGCTTGTAAACGTCTTTACGCCGTCACCGAAATACTTGATCGGATCAGTCTTAATTGACGTCCATACTAATAAGTATTTCAAATTTAAAGATTTTTTAAATTGCATTTTCCCTCGAAAGTTTGTTTCTGAATCATAGCAACTCAAATTATACAAAAGCGAATACGCAGTGACATTGAGAATCGTCCAGAAGATGAAATATTTCGCAAAATTACTCAAAGCCATCATAACTGTATTAATAGTCAACTTACAGAGACAGTCACCTCACTCACGCATCATAATATTATGAGAAAAGTTTTTATAATGAAATAATGGAATTTTAGCTGGTACCTACTGCATTATGAAATGTTACAATTTGTGTACTTATGTATTTGATCGTATTCATTAAAAAATCACTTTACCAGGTTTCAAGGAGCCTATCTAAGTATTGCCCATCACTAAATATTCACAAATAAAACATGCTACCTAATTAGGATTACATAATTTTACTTTATACTCTCGAATAATGTCAACAAGACCTACCAATGAAACCCATAGTATTATACTAAATAATTGTAGTCTGGGTATACTAAGTACGGAACAGACGAACAAAGAGCTTGATAGTGAACGAGTACTTTAAAGTGTTCAAGTATACTTAAACTCTGTGGCCCTAGTGAAAAGAGATCTAAGTCCAAAAATGCAACTTTACAGGAGACGCAAAAAACTCTCCGCGCGCTTCAAATTGCGGGTCCGACCTCGTGTGCCATTTAAACCCCTACCAAATGAATTATACACGTTGTGATTTTTTTTATAGATAAACGATTTATGCTCTTTATTTCCTTTATTTAATTAAATACATATATTTTACATTTTTAAATATTAGAATATAAAAATTATAAAAACATTTAAAAATATAAAAAATAGTTTTGTGCTCTTTATTATTATTAAGTTATTTATGTAAAGTTAATAGTTTTTAAGATAGTGGTAGTAGTAGTAGTGAGGGTATAAAATAAGTTATACCCCTTCTCCCTTAAGTTAAATGTTAATTCACACAAGTGAAAAGGGATACGCATTTGGAATACTGATCTCAACAGAGTTTTTTTTTATTTTTCCCGCTATTTTGATGGAAACGGATTTATGCCTAGTAATATCATTACTCACTTAAACATTTTTAAAGAACAGGTTTGTTGTATTGACAAACACCAACCAAATTAAAACGTGGGTAATTTATGTTACTTTAGATAAAAAAACACGAAATACAAAATTTATTTTTCCGTTTAATGTAATAAAAAAGTACTTAAAATCGAATTTTATAGTGTTTTTGGTGTCAGTAAACAAAAGTAACTTCTTTGTTTTTACAGATAGCTTAGATCCGTTTTAACCAAGAGCATTTTTTTCTGATCACTTTCATAGACATAACTTTTATAAGTGCGATTTTTCAATAAAATCGCACTTATACCCCTTTTCACTAGGGCCACAATACTAATGACGTAGTATGTAATCTAGATTACAACTCGTGCGATACATGGTTTTCAACCGCAAATGAAACTCTAAACTTTTTTTTGTAATAGCATCTCGTAGTTGACCTCTCTGAGGACATGACTACTTAACCGGGCTATCCTGTGGCTGCCTTAAGGTACTAACTTAAAGCGTCCAGCCAGGGCATCATTCTAAACTAAAAGCTAGGTGAATGCTCGCTAAGGGCACCCCCTGGTGGAGGGTTATGGGTAGGGTTACCATATGTAAATAGAGGGATGCCTGTCTATGGTACCTAAAATACCTGAATTTTTAGAAAAATGCCTGTCTAAAGCAAAACGCTGTAGGTAATAATTAAAAGCCAACAGATAGATAATAATGAAGAGGGATATTTATTACTGATATTTGCCAGAGGACATTATTTTTTTTAATAGTTCTTTCTTTTCTAAAACATAAACGTAAAAATCTTCACAAGATACAGTTTTGTAATTTTCCTGAGTAATCAATAATTGCTTTTACTGATTCAATTGTCAGCCGATTTCTTTCTTTACTCCACTGGGCGTTGACGAGAGAAAACGTACGTTCTACGTTCGCATTGTGTACCAAAATAGAGAACACAAACTGGCAAATTTTCATGAATTCTGTAATGTCACCATTCACTTCCCTACTTTTGAGAAAATTGCACCACTGTGTAGTTAAGCTTTCAAAAAAAAAAAATGTTATCTGAACTTCTACAATATTTGAGAACTTTAAAAATGCCTGTCTCAGACCAATACCGGCCGCACGCCTGTATAAACCTTAAAATGCCTGTCAAATGCGGCGAATGCCTGTCAAATGGTAACCCTAGTTATGGGTCATCTGGGTCGGTGAGAACGTGCCACGGTTTGACGATTGATTCTCCACTTTCTAAACCAGTCGCCAAGCTTGTCGACTACGGTTTGGAGAGTGTCGGATATCGAGTCGGGGCCGGAGACTATATAGCCGTATCGTCTGCGAACAGAGCCAACTGAGCCTGTTTACTCTGCGGGATATCGCTGGTGAACAGCGTAAAAATGGGGCAAGCACGGAGCCCTGAGGGACTCCTGCGCGAATAGGTCGGGGGAGGATAATGTTCCTTCTATGCGGTAGCGGAAGGTGCGGTTCGACAAAAAGTCCCGTAAGATAAGCACGAGATGATCCGACACCGAGTTTGTAGAACTTAAATAATAACCCGTTGTGCCAGACTTTGTCAAACGCTTTCGCTATGTCGAAGAATACAGCACCCGTCATCGTACCGCGTTGGAAACCAGCGCTTATGTGTTCGATGATACGGTGGAGCTGATGCACACTAGAGTAATGGTGCGGTAATTCGAGGGCTCGGAGTTGGGTTTGCCGGGCTTCGGGATCCCGATGACAATGGCCTCTTTTCACGTTTGTGGGAAAATGTTGTTGCATAAAGCACCATTGAAGATTTTGGCCATGTCAGTGTTGATTTATATTGTTTTCTTGGGGCGCGACCGTCGTAGTACGTAGGACAGCTTGTTGGAACTTGAGATGAATCTTTGTGTTGCTGTTTTATCATAAATAATGTTGAATGTTTAAGTTTTGTTTTATAAAGGGTTTCTTAGTACCCGTTTATTTCTGGGGATTCTGATAAGTGTCTTTTTTGTTCATATTTTTGAGTGTTTATACAGGATGTTTATGTTTTTATTCTGGGACTATTACGATTTTATTATAATTCAGGAAAACATTCCGCCTCTTCATTCTCTCTTCTTTCAGGTGCGATCTCAGTTTTTGCGTTCTTCTTATATTTCGGGTGGGTAATCTTCCATTTTTATGAGTATAATGTTTGTTTACATTCGACTTTGTTCGCGTTGAGGCTCAGAATGTCAACTTCCCAAAATGTCCCCTGGTACC
This sequence comes from Eupsilia transversa, assembly GCA_914767815.1. NCBI lineage: Eukaryota > Metazoa > Arthropoda > Insecta > Lepidoptera > Noctuidae > Eupsilia > Eupsilia transversa. The sequence goes on from OU611880.1 coordinate 11,582,064, forward strand.
AAAATGTCAACTTCCCATAATGTCCCTTTCCCAAAATGTCCCTTTCCCAAAATGTCCCTTTCCCAAAATGTCTCTTTCCCAAAATGTCCCTTTCCCAAAATGCCGCTTTCCCAAAATGTCCCCCATTCTTAGAATTAAGCGTTATAACCCAACTAAAAATCGTACTCGTGCTGTGTCTTACAGTGGCACACGGAAACGTACGTTCAATAGATAAGAAAAATATTCAGTTTCAAATTGCCAACTTCAAGAGTGCCGAGTTCCGTTACTCGCCAATAGATGACGTTGCACTGCATGTCCTTTGTTCGACAATGACTTTTATGTTCTTTCCTGCTTTTAGGTTACAAGCTTTGTGATGATTGAAACAAAATAGCTGATTTTCGATCGAAAGACAACGGCTTTGACTAGCACTGACTTGATTGTTCACGACACATTATAATCAGCAGGGGAACATATAAGCTGATTATGAGAACTTATAAAAACAATTTCAACTAGAGGTATCGGATAGTTTCGGTTACTACGCCAGAAATAACTTTATCCTTTGCAGTATTTTCGAAAAATACTTGAACTAGTTTTTGTTCTCAATGAAATCTATAATTTAATATTCATGAGTAAATGTTCATCCCTTTACTGTTCATCGTCAGACACGCACTTGGCCGATTTTTAGGTAGAAATCACAGAAGGCAATGAGTGGGAGTAAAATAAAATGCCAAATTACGAGAAGTCTTTAATAAATGAAAATAAAAGGCTAATTATTTTCCAGGCGACTAACTATTTGCTACTAAAAAAAAAACTTGGCAGCGATTAAATATTTTAGCAACAATTATTAGGTGAGCTTCAAAATACAAGGAATTATAAAAACTAAATAATGGCTACTACTTTAAGGTAGCGAACATAATATTAAACAGGGCCAATTGAAATAATAGGCCAGGTACTATTAATAATGGCATGTCGACTACGCCGTATTAATGTTGAGAGAACTTTACCTTATTGAGAGCCGCATGCAAGCTTTGACTTAGCCGAATTTCGGTCGATGCCCGTTTAAATTAAAACAAAGCTAACAACTGATTTTAAGCTGCTACTTTCTTCTTAAAAATGATCCTTCGCTGTAGCTGCGAACCTGCTATAGCTACCGGCTTTAATTAATTTTTTCATCCCAAATTCAGACTAATTTGTCACCGCGTTACATACATGCGAAAATAAAATAGTCAATGAAAATAAGTTATACACAGTCATGTTGTGGACTCCACCACTGACTAAACTCTTCATATACACTAGTTCTTAAATATTGTTCTTTATTATTAACTAACGCACACAATTTGCAATAGGCGTCTGTGTCGCGGGACTCTCTAAGGTCGTGGTAAGAATAATGGTTGTGCCACTTAAAGAAATCGTAATACTTTTCTTTGTCATTTATAATGTCCACCATTTCCTTCGCCAGCTCCCTGATGCGTGACTGTTGCGCTGACAGGTATATTCCTTCCGGCATGAACCTGAAAATTATTTTAATAAGAACCAGCAAATAGGTGTAACGTAGAAAAATAATAATAATATGCTGATGATGACTACGATTACTAACCAGTAAGTAAAAGTACTATGAACATGATTACTAGCATTTCTGCAGCCGCATCTGCGGTGCTATTCTGTGACTAATATCACCGTGAAAACTTAGATGAAGTGAGCTTAGAGTGAGCTGGCATTCCACCTGGTGAGGCTTTGAGGGGGAATCGGCACTATTGTCAGCTCCCTTCACCTAAGTTTTAACGGTGAGATTTTTACAGAATAGATGGGCTGATATATCAAGACACTTAAAATTGCGGGCAGAAAACGCGAGGCATATATGGTCGCGACGAATCCGCGGGTAACAGCAAATAGAGTTTTAGAAGAAAAATGTCGTGAGGAAAGAGTAAAAATTTGGATGGCGATATGAATATGAGAAGACCTAAAAAATGATAGATGGACTATGTTAAAGATAAAGGGGTGACTACCGAGATGACTACTAATAGAAAGTATAGATGAAAAAGACATGTTGCGCCGACCACAAATAAATTGGGATACGGGCAAGAGAATGAGTTAATAAAATTTTAATTAAAGTCGAGGAACCTTGTATAATTGGCGCCACCATACACCACCGGTATGGCATAATGATTGAGACCATTCAATAACTTCTCCGTCACATAGTCGTCAGCGAACGAGTTCTCAAACGACAAGTAGAAGTAATAATCAGTTTCCACTAGTCGCAAGCACTCCTTCATACTGCCCCTAGGACACTCCTTCGTCCCACATCTGCCAAATATGTCAACCTGCATGCCATACTCTTCTAGTTCATTTTGGAGCTGTTTAGCAATTAAATCTCTTCCACTGAGTGCACCACAGTGAGATACGAACCAAGCCGCTGCAATTTTCTTCGTGCTCAATTTTTCCTTCAGAGTGTCATTTATAGGCATCATTGCTTCCACTTTCTCCCAATGCATCTCTTCTTTAGGACCTATGACTGTCCCTTCTTTATCTCTTATACTCATATATCCAAAATTTTCATCGGAATTCAATTTGTAAGTCCAAGTCCAATTGAAATAGTTATTGTATATTTGGTTACACACCGGAAAGTTTGCAGAGGACTCCATATTGGCGTAAATATACTTTTGATGAGGTGAACGAGACTGAGGTAAAAGTGAAGCATTGTCCGGAAGTTCTCGTCCATTGAACAATATTACATTGAAATCCGCAACATCTTGGAGCAACTGTCTATTTGATGTCACGTAACAGTTAGTAAAAGAACATTTTCTGTTTCTAAATGAAATATTGCCTTCACGCAAATTAGACTTAATCGGTTCAGTCTCATTTGTCCATAATAATACGTATATCAAATCTAATGATGTATTTGATTGTATTAAAACCTGAAAGCTCGTTTCTGGACCATAGTAATCCAAGTTATAGGAGAATGTAAACAGAGTGACGCTGAGAATCACGCAAATGGCGAAATATTTGTCACATCTAGTAATAACCATCGTAATAACTGTAGTAACTGTCAACTTACACAAACACTCACGCGTACCATTATATTATTAGAATGGTTTAAGATTTTATAATATGCAGGTAATGAATTAAAACTGGCGCTCCTACCCATACAAATATATTATGTATTTTACCGAATTCATTAGTTATATTTCACTATATCAGAATCCAACGCGGTAGTAGTTTTATAACAAAATAAATTAGTCTAAAAAAGTATACTATCTACATAATTATTACACTAAACTCTTAAATAACGTCTATTGACAAACAAACGGACTAAGAGCTGAATAGCGTATGACTAGGTACTGCAACTAAATTAATGACCAAATGTGCTTAAATTAGTGCCGCAGAAAACTATCTAGATGAAAACTAGAGTTCGGAGAAACACGATTTTTAGCTGATACCGAAAGCCGAAAAGAATATTCGGCCCTTTTTCTAGTTTTTGCCGAAACCGCTGAAATATGTAGTTAAATTACATTAGCATTTTGCAGTTTATGTAAGGCTAAGGCCCAAAGGGACTGTTTGACCGCCGTATGTCTGTCCATTATGGGGCTCTATCTCTAGAAACGTAATTAGCTATGACGGTTCAGAGTCAGTTGAAATTTCAGAAACTATGGGAGGTTAGAATTGCCGATATGATGGCAATAGCTATTTCCCCCTATTACTACTATTTCCCCGGTTCCCGTCAGTGCGCGAGTTCAATTTAAGTAGCAATTAGCTAGTAAAAATTCTTATAAATTATAATTAAATTATTTAAAGCACTAAAAAAAACTCTTGAAAACCGTCCCTAATTATGGATTTTTAAGGTGAGTATTTTTTTATTAATCTTTACTGTTATTGTTTTTTAATCTGTGCGGTGGCACGTCTTGTTTTTGTTAAAATGGCTCCCAGCAGCAAACCGGTGTGCCATCCCTGAACAAAACCAACGAGGCAGCCAACGTGTTCAGTTAACTATCTTATAAATGTTATTACTTACTGAAAGCTCACGAATGCCAGTTTCAGTCGATTCGAGTCCTAGATTCGGAAACTTTTTGGCCAAAATAAAAACTGCCGCCGAATCCAGCATTTTTAGCCGAAACCGAAACTTTGGTACAGCACTTATAAGAATTTACATTCGATTAGATGCCTACGTATCGATACATGATAATATACATCATAAGGTACATGATAATTCAATTAGTCGTATCATACAAAAACAATCGTTACATATATTCCTACTTCCTATTAATGCTAAAAGTATTATAAAGGTAAATTATGTAGTTTTGATGTTCAATATTCACCCACACCTTAACAGCGATAAATTATAATAGATAATTCACTTGGATGAAGTCCTACCATCATTTTGCACCCACTGGGAATCGAACCCGGGATCTCTGGGTCTGAGACAGGTGGTTTAATCACTGACCACAGAGGCGCATAAAAATGCACCTCTTCATCAGCCAATATAACTCCACTACTGCTCTTAAGCTTCTCCAATCGCACGCCATTGACCTCATTCAGCCGATACCAGTCACCCTGTGAAGGGCGTCGCTCCATCTAGCCCGAGCCGAAGGTGTCCTTCCTTACGTTCGCTAACTCGTGGTGTTCCCTCAAAACATCTACCCTAACGGGCATTGATTCTACTGCCGGTTTGGTGGCCGGCCCATTGCCACTTCAGCTTAAACAGACCATTGCTGCCTTTATCATCCCGTATTTATAACATGTATTTATTAATATTCGGTTCAGCACTAATACGAACATGTGAATACCAACCAACGTCGATGTTGCTACGATTAAGTTATTAAAATATCGTGTAAATATACTTACCCGATATTTTAATTAGATACCATAAACAAAATCACAAAATGCAATCCTACATAGATTATCAGGTAAGTAAAGGCAGGTAAGAGAAATGCTTGATAATCTATAAATACTATAATAAAAGATTCGACGAATGGAATCCGAATTTCGAATTCCAAATTCCGAATTTTGACTGAAACTAACGTTCGTAAACTTTCAGTAAGTAATGAAATAAAATAGATAACTGAAGACATTGACTGCCTCGTTGGTTTTGTTCAGGGGTGGCGCACCGGATTGCTGCTGGGAGCCACTTTAATAAAAAACAATGCGGCGCAGACGTGCCACCGCACAGATTAAAAAACAAAAACAGTAAAGATTAATAAAAAATCACTCACAATAAAAATCCAAAACTAAGGACGGTTTCCAAAAGACAAACATTTATATCTAATTATATAATTTAAAGCACTATAGTATAGATCTGTATTATAATATTATTCCTACCAGCTAATTGCGACTCAAACTGAACTCGCGCACTGCCGGGAACCCATGGCTGTTGCCATGTAACCTGCCCATAGTTTCTGAAATTTCAATTGACTCTGAACCGTCAAAGCTAATTATGTTTCAGACAACCTGCAGTCGAATGGTCTCTTTGGACCTAAGCCTTACATAAGCTGCTAAATGCTAATGTAATTTAACTACATACATAGTTCAGAGGTTTCGGCAAAAACTAGAAAAAGCGCCCAATATTCTTTTCGGGTTTCGGTATCAGCTAAAAATCGTGTTTCTCCGAACTGGAGAATGAAGAATTTTCTCTGCACAATATGTTTTGTTCCAAGTTACATGTTATGTATTGTTCGGTTCACTTTTTTTAAACAATCGTGTAGTCCATATAGATGCACTCCAATAACACATAATAAAAATTGCAACACTGTAAATAAATGCTACTTTCTGAGATTTCATGATTATTTTCATGTTTTGACATGAACAGGAAACGAAATGATACCTTTTGCTAATCTTAACTCCTAAATTGTGTAAAGATTTCGAAAAAAAATCTACATTGTTTGCAAATGCTTTATCAAAATAAATTTTCCACTACAAATGACACAATTTTTTTGACATTGATTCGAAAAGTTTTTTTGTTAAGTTTTTGATAACTTGTAACTATAAAAAGTATCGCTATTTTTTGCGACATTTTTAATTATAACAACTCAATCACAGATCACAGTAAACATAATTATTCTAATTCAGTGGAATGTAGGGGTATTAGTAGAAGCGGTAAGATGAGACGGGGCACCCCGACTCGAACAAGTTAGGTTCGAAAGGGGATGACGGAGGCTCAAATGGGCGAGTAAAGTGAGCGAACGAGCCTCCGCCATCTCCTTCGTGTAAGGTTCTTTTAAACCCTGGAAACAAAACTAGGAGCTCCGCCAAGCGGGGCTCCGTCGACTACGTCTTACTTCAATTTTTTATTATTAAATTCTGTCCATTCTAACAAAGATATATTTAAACATACTTAAAATCTCTTCGCATTCTCTTTTAGTGAAAAGTAGTCGAAATGAATTTGCGGTATTTATTTTAACCCCGCTCTGTACCTACCTATAAAACATAGAAACATGATACCTTGCTCATTGCTCAAAAACAACACCTACTCAGACTTCTCTGCCACAGAGCATGGAGAAGTCTCTGAAGGCGTTGCTTTGTACCTCTACTATACTGTAATCATCCGATAGAATACCAAAAACTCAAAAACTCAACTCAAGCTCAAAGCATTTATTTCAATTAAACCATTTACAGGCACTTTTGAATTGTCAAGGAGTCGGTCAGTCAGAAAATATGAAGCTAGTTGCCCATTCCAAAGCGTAGTAGGTACCTATGGAGAAGAACGGGCAAGAAACTCCACGGACGAAAATACGACTGACCCATGATATGAAACACAAACTTGGTGCATTAAAAGCCGCGAGAGCAGTAAGATCGATGCTTTCGAGTTGTGGTGTTGGCGGAGGCTACTTCGTATACCATGGACCGCTATGAGAACGAATGAATCCGTACTGGAGGAACTCAAAAGCACCAAGCGGCTATCTACAATATGCCAGGAGCGTGCCCTAAGCTTTTTCGGATATACAGTGTGAGTCTTCATAATGTGCACATATCGAAATGGGGGAATCTATGCTTAATTTTATCGATGGAAAAAATCTATTCTATACTTATAATAAATCTGTAGAAGTGAAAATTCTGTACATTGAAGATATCAAAAAAATAAATGGCGTTAATAAGTGGTGTTACTAGACCGACACCGAACCCAAAAATTTGATTAAAATTTTTTTTGTCTGTCTGTCTGTCTGTCTGTCTATTTGTTCAGGCATCACGCAAAAACTACCGGTTCGATTACGATGAAACTTGGTATAATTATTCTTTAATACCCTGGGCACCACACTGGGTACTTTTTATCCCGGAAAAGTACCCTATCCTACGGTTGGGGGGTGTCAAAGTTTGTATGGAAGAATTTTAACGCGCTGTCCGATTAACTCGAAACTCAATATTTATACTTAAACCCAAAAATTAAGAATAACGTGTATCAGGATTTTTCGAAATTCAACCCCTAAGGGGGTAAAATAAGGGATGAAAGTTTGTATGAAAAATCTTATTCCTTGAGGTAATAAACATGAAACTTCGCACGAATAGTTATCTAAATAAATTATAAAGTTTGTAGTTTTTTGTTTTTCTAAATTACCTCCTAAAAGGTTGGGGGGTGTCAATGTTTGTATGGAAGAATTTTAACGCGCTGTCCGATTAACTCGAAACTCAATATTTATACTTAAAACCCATGGGGATGTATGGGGTAATTTCCGACACTCACGCGGGCGAAGCCGCGGGCAGCAGCTAGTAAAAAATAAAATCTAAATACATTTTTTTTTCCATTTTTTTTTATTTAAGAAAATTCGTCTTATTGATTTTTTTTACGATTATTGTAAAAATTGATTAAGAAAACAGATTTTTGGACTCGCGAAATACCTGTTTATTTTCAATTGAGGGTTTTTTGGGTTTAATTGGGAGGGATTTTTCCCACAATTTTCATTTTATAAGAACACTTAATTACTACCAATCATTATGGAGTTGAGTTTGTTTCATCGCGATAGATCATTTAAATTTTACACCGTTTTTTTACATTGGGGTAAAAAATACAAAATAAATAAAAAAATAAAAATAGCAATAAAAATGTCAAATTAAGCATAGAATCCTTCATTTCGATATGTGCACATTATGAAGACTCACACTGTATTATGAGTTCACCTAAGCATGGTCTAGAAAGACTTATGATACAGAGCCGGGTGGAAGCAAAACGCGCTCAAGGCAGAGCACCGGCAAGATGATCAGACGCGATCAAGAAGGCTGTTGGAGGCAGCATATACCAAGCGGTCCACACAGCAGAACACCGTATAGCTTGAAGACGCGTCGTATGTGGTCGCGATCCTCAGCTTTGAGGGAACGACTGAGAAGAGATACTAGATAATCAGGCGGTAAAATTTGGTAAATTTGCCATCGCATCGCTCGTACGAACAAACGAACTCGCGACCAATCACATTCTCCCCCAAATTCGTTTACCCCTTATGGTTACACTTTTCCATATCTAATCCCCCGTTTTTTTGAAGTAGGTTAAAACATTTAGATACAGCATTTATACAACTCGCTGTTTGGACATGTTGCCGTTGCACCCGTGCAAAGCCGGGACGGGTGGCTAGTAGTATTATAAAGCAGCGGATTCACGATCTGAATGACGTAAACCATTGCAATGTAACTGTTATCTCATTGTTACTAATACCACTTACCGAGATAAGAGTCACATTGCAGTGACTTACTAATCTTTTTACGTCGATCGTGAATGTACTACCTAGAGTGCGCGTACGACTGGTGGCGCTGGCGTACTTAATTCTATACTGTAATTTTATAGATTTATTCTTCGTTCGTCCTGAAGTTCTGTCCCACATTCCAAAAAAATCTTAGTTTGTCGCATATCACTATTGAAGTTGTGGTTCGTCCCAAATTACAAGTACATTAAACGCACAGTCAAGAAAAATATGTGTAGGTATTTGAAATTTTTTAAACAATAATTCAACAGTAAAACAATTCTAATGATTTAGATAAAAATCATCTCTATTATCCAGTATCACAATCAAAATCACAGAAATGGTAAAGTAATCATCTTATCATTAGTACAGTTTAAATGTTTTTTTTTTTTTTAAAACGTTGCCCCGCACTTGGAATTTCTCCTGTATCGTGGGTGCGTTTACAAACATTTAAACTAGTTAGACCTGTAATGAATCATATTTAGACATGATATTAAATGAGAGTATCGAAACAAAAGGTTTAAAAAACCATGAACATTTTTAAAATTTCAAAAACACCATGCACAATTTAAAATTAATAAATCAACAATAAGTACCTACTAACGAAAAGTCGGAAAACAGAGAGGAGCGGTTATATTATATTTAATATTAAATCTATATTAATAGTAATAAATTAATCTTAATATTAATTAATTAAATAATTATGTACTTAATTTGATATTACATTACATACTTATTAGTTGCAACTTCAGCCGCGTGCAGCGCAAACTTAGAATGATTCATTTTCTATCTTGCGAGGACTCTAAATTATATGATAGGGGTTGTCAGTTTGTGAATTTGATTTTTTAGATAGAATCATATCCTTTACGCATACCGTACATCTAAGAGAAGTCTGAGTAGGTGTAGTATATGAGCAATGAGCAAGGAATCATGCTTCTATGTTTTATAGGTAGGTACAGAGCGGGATTAAAATTAAAACCACAAATTCAATTCGACTAATATTCACTAAAAGACATTTAGTAGTAGGCTTGGCGGAGCTCCTATTTTTGTCTCCAGGGTTTAAAAGAACTTAACCTATCGGTTAAGTTCGTCGAGGTGTCCCAGTGGCCCCGTCTCGTCTTACCGCTTCTACCAATAGTTACCAACATTCCACTGAATTAGGATAATTATGTTTACTGTGATCGGTTTCTTATAGATAAAAATGTTGCAATAAATAGCGATACTTTTTATGCAAGTTATCAAAAAGTAAACAAAAAAACTTTTCAGGTTATGTCAAAAATAATTGTCATATAAAGAGGAAAATTTTGAAAAAGCATTTGTATATCACAATGTAGATTTTTTTAACGAAATGTTAACCTATTTAGGAATTTAGATTAGCAAAAGGTATCATTTCGTTTCCCGTTCATGCAAAACATGAAAATAACCATGAAATCTCAGAGAGTAGCATTTATTTACGGTGCTGCAATTTTTATAATGTGTTATTTGAGTGGGTATATTTGGACTCCACGTTTGTTAAAAAAAAGTGAAACGAACAATACATATCATGTAACTTGGAACAAACCATATTATGCAGAGAAAATTCTCCACAATAAACCACGTATAAAATATATTTTGCAATGGAGAAAGCCAGTGACAGAACCATTTACATTTATAAAGACAGGGCAAGATGCCTTCCTTGAAAGAAGCTGCCCTGTAAACAACTGCTATGTTACATGGAACAGAACATATCTTAGCAATATAAGAGATTACGATGCCATCTTATTCTTTTGTCACGACGTGACAAGTAAAGTCTTACGATTATCTAAAAAAAGAAGATCTGAGCTCCAGAAGTATGTGTTCGTTTGTCCGGAAGCCGCAGCCAATTACCCGGTATATCACGAAAAGTACAATCGTTTCTTCAACATGACATGGACTTATAAATTGGATTCTGACGTATTTTACGGATACTTCGTAGTTAAGGATGAAGATGGTGAAAAAATTGGTCCCAAAGAAGTGATGCACTGGCCAAAGATAAAAGAAATGAAGCCTATCAATCATAAACTCAGAGAGAAGCTTAACAGTAAGAATAAAGCCGCCGCCTGGTTAGTATCACACTGTTCTGCCCGAAGTGGAAGGAAAAAAGTAGCAATAAAAATAAAAGAGGAACTATCTAAATACAACATGACACTAGATATATACGGCGCATGTACAAAAAAAAAATGTCCATGGAATGAAACGTGCTGGCAAATGTTAGAAAACGAATACTACTTCTACTTATCGTTTGAGAACTCGATCAACGAAGACTATGTGACGGAGAAGTTACTGAACCCGCTGCAACACTACACCGTGCCAATAGTTTATGGAGGAGCTAACTATACCAGGTAGAATAACATCAATGTATTTACCACACCAGGAACACCTGCACTCAAAGTGATCTTTAATCATGTTTAACATAATTATATGTGTAGTATACGTAGGTAGTGTAGTGACGAAAAAAACGCCACTAATGTTAAGATTAACGTGGCCTTACTTTAGAAAAAGATTAACCATCGATTCGAAAAAAGATAGTTTTTTTTAAATGTATTCTCTCCTTCCAGTTAATAGTGAGGCTATTAACTTATAAATAGATAGAAGCACCAACAGCAGTTTTCTCCTTTAATATCTATCATAAATATCAATACCAATATCAATAAACATACAGAAAAAATCTTTCCATGTAAGGTACGACAGCAGTGAATCCCTTGTATTATTTTCAGGTTCATGCCCGATGGAATATATTTGAATGCGAGAACTCTTACTGCAGAAGCGCTAGTGAAGCAAATGGTTGATATTATTAATGACAAAGAGAAGTATTACGATTTCTTCAGATGGCATAACCATTATACTTATTACAATACAGATGAAGATCCTGAAACTGATAATTATTGCAACTTCTGTAACAAGATAAATGATCATGATTTTATGAGTCAAGCGACTCTCAAAAACGATTTAGCAAGATGGTGGAACGGTTGGAACGTTGGTAGTGATGAAGAAGTGGAATAAGCGTCCCGTCTGTCTTTCATATATGTTTTAACTTTCTGTACTTTAATTATTATTTCTTCCTTTTTTTTCTACTGTGCAGTCCCAGAACACATTTTTTAATACATTTTTGATACTTAAGATAATTTTATTTTCTCCGAGCCGAGGCGAATCGAATCGCAAAAATTCTGATGAATGAATCTGATGCATGCCGTCAACGCGCCACGTGCAGTTTTCAAGTACTTCTTGAAATTTATCGAAAGTACTGAATTTTTTTTGTCTCGGATCCGGATTTTGTGATCTGGAAGTAAATGATAAAACGCGCTATAGATATTTCGTTAGTTTTATATATATCATAATATGTATGTACCCAGTATTTGGGAGCACGCCGTTTCTTTTTTCGTTTTCTTCTCTTCGACATCAAAAAGTATTTGAAATAAAAACCATTTCTTCACCGAGCTGTCCATCACGCACACACAACCGATTTTGATAAGTTGCAATGAATGAAGGCTCGTACACGCGATTAGTCGCGCGACGCGACACCGGTAATTGTTCTACCGTGAAGGTTTCTATCGTTAAAGTCGCGTCGCGCCGTCGCGTTGCGCTAGTCTGCACGAGGCTTGAACGTTTCGATTCGGATGAGATGGACGCACAACGAATAAATGCGACTCGACATGACGCCCTTCGATTCGACGCGTTTCGGATGTAGTCGTCACCGAAATCGACAGTCTCGCGAGTACGCGATTTACGCTACCGTATGAACGCTATTGTATGAACTATGATGTACAAACGCGACTTGATTACGTGTGCATATTGTTGCTGCAACTTCTTGTGGTTGAGTTGTGGCTAGTAATTGTGTGTGCCTCATGTTATTGATGTGGTGTGGCTGTGACGTGACTGTAATGTGGATGTGGCGTGGTTATGGTATGGTTGTGGCGTGGTTGTGGTACGTGTGATCGGACCCAAAGCCTGATAGGAAAAGACGAAAGGGACTTTCCAAGCATTCATTATTCCATAATTTTACTTTTTTTATTACGACACACAGATTTCTTGTGCCTGAAATCTAGATCTTTAGGAACAAGGTAGCCCCAAAAAGACTCGAAATGCGTAAAGGACCGACTGGAAATGGTGCCATATTTTTGATCGCCAACTCGAGGAGACTATTGAGGGAACGTATAAAATAGCGTAGAAAAACCGCCGCAGTCGTAGTAAACTTTAATAATTATAATTATAAGGCAAAAAAAACATATTCCGATATTCCTAATAATTCCTACAAAATCTTAAAAATGTACATCCACAACAAGACACAATAGAAGAAAAAACAGACAAAACATCAAGACAAAAAATCTTCTTATCGTTCTGATCTACAAATAGTAGTAAGGATTTCGTTAGCTCTTCCTAGATTTCAGTACCCCAATTGCGTAACACACTTTAAATCACAATCCGATGGATATTGAAGAAAATTGCTAAACCATTATGTCCTTCACCACGCAATCGTCACCTTTGAAAACTTCATGAAAATTAAATTTGAGAACGCCAGAAAATATTAACTATTGTGGTCAATTGATTCGGCGTGACTTGGCGGAAATCCATTAGAAACAACAAAAAAACAATAGATACAGATAAAATACAATAGACGTAGATATATTTAGTAACTATTCCGCTTAACTATTCCTAAAGAGTAAAAAAAAAACCTGTAAGAAATACACGTTTCTCTCGGCATCCTCACGATGACGATTGACTTGTCGCGAACCCGAACACGACGTGTTGCCACGCCGAGCACTGGACGACTGGGTGAGTGAGCCACAACGCCCGACGACCTCACGGATATAAAATTACTGCGCGGGCCACCTCGGCTCGGATCGTAGCATTCTTTGTTTTTTTCTTACAGGCTTTTTTAAGACTCTTTAGGAATAGTTAAGCGGAATATGTTTCTAAATATAATATCTATGTCTATCGTATTTTATAAAGGATTTCCGCCAAGTCCTGAGGTATCGTATTGTAAGTGTGTTTAGCAATCACCCCGCTGGTGCCACCAGGCTTTGAAGTTTTTAATATTGCTTGTTCGGCTTACTAATTCTAAATCATTGATCTTCCTACAAAAGTCGCAGTAGTAGTCAGATTCAGGAAACTCCTCTGGAAGGTGATACGAATAATGATTCGTCCATCTAAAGTAATCATAGAACTTCTGCTTATCGTTTATAATGTCAGCCATTTGCTTGACTAACGCTTCTATGCTTTGATTTTTTACATTTAAGTATGTTCCTTCTGGCATGAACCTGATAATTAAAACATCTTATTAAAAATTTGTTTCGCAAGTTAAGTATCAGCAAGTTTAATAGCAGTCCATTATAACTATTATATAGGTTACTAGCTGCGCCCCGCGGTTTCACCCGCATAAGTCTCGATCCCGTGGGAATATCAGGATAAAAAACGAACCTATGTCCACGTCATGCCAAATCGCACCCTTAAGCGAAATTTCACCCAGATTCATTCAGCCGTTTTAGCGTGAAAGCGTAACAAACAAACAAACTCACTTCTGCATTTATACTAATTGTTAGGAAGTGAGGATATCACCTGGTATAATTAGCACCGCCGTACACAATTGGGATAGTGTAGTGTTGCAGCGCGTGCAATAACTTCTCTGTCACGTAGTCATCACTGAGCGTATTCTCAAAAGACAAATAAAAGTAGTAATCATTCTCTAAAATTTGTAAACACTTCTTCATTTGATTCCGCGGACAATCTTTATATCCACAGTCACCATATATGTCTGCTCTCATGTTGTATTTGGCTAGCCCTTTCTGCAATAATTTAGCTATTTGTTCTCTTTTACTGATCGTTTTACAATTTGATACAAACCATGCTGCGGCAATTGTTTTACTTTCCAATTTCTTTTTGAGTTTATCATCTATAGGTTTCATCTCTTCTACCTTGAGCCAATGCATAACTTTTTTTGGACCGATAATATCACCTTTCTTATTTTTTATAATGAAATATCCGTAATATATGTCAGAATTTAATTTATATGTCCAAGTCCAATTAAAGTATCCATCGTATACATTATTCCACATGGGATGATTGGCAGAGGATTCCATGCTAACAAACACATACTTTTGCCATATAGATCTATTACTCGGCAAATGGATGCAGCTAAAACTCAGTTCTGGCCCATGGAATAAGACTGCATCAAAGTCTTTCAAATTATTTAACCGATTCCTGTTCGATGTTATGAAGCAATTATCGATAAAACACCTTCTCTTGATAAATGTCCTTTGTCCTCTTTCCATGAATATAAATGGTTCTGTGTATGGCTTCGTCCATTGTAAAATATATTTCATTTTAGTTTGTGGATTTATCGTCGCCGGCCTCATTGGTGTTGTTGTTTGTGTCCATATCATTTTCTCCTGGAGTTCAGTATAATTGCTCATAAACCGTGGTGAATACCAAACGGCTATAAACGTCATAAAAATACAAATAAATATTAGTTTCTTCACCTTTTTCATTATCATTATAATGAATTACTTAAGTTTTCTTTTTTAAATCGAGATTTGGGTATTTGATGATAGCATTCGTGGTTGCAACGGCATTCTGCCACCGATATATTGTGGATATATTAATATCTTTGCAGGAGCTACCATCGCTAGTTATACATCTATGCCATCGCTTCTGTCCGCTTCTGTCAAACGGTTATGCACACAGATTACTAACACGCATGGAAGTAGTAAGTCATAGGTCATACATGTAAAGCTTCCATCCAAAAACTACAATCGGCGTTCATAGACTGTAGGTAGACTATAATTTATAGCTGGGGAAGAATTGACCGGATTTAACCCGAAGAGATGAATATAAAATTAAAATAAGCTCTCTAATATTAAATAATTAATAAATAAATAATAATAATATAATAATAATAATGGTAATTGAGGGTCCACTTTAATTGAGGGGTGTTGTGGTGGCTTCAACGGCACATTGAAACTACGCCTCATACTAACGACACACAAAATCCTGAATCTCGCAAGCAGTGTTAAGGACTACTCACACTTATTCAGCTCTATTCAGCGTTTGCCCATACAAAATCGTTGTTTTCTATGGGCAAACGCTGAATAGAGCTGAATAAGTGTGAGTAGTCCCTTACCCGTGCGATTTGCATATAACAGGTGTAAAAATACTCTAACAAAGCCAAGACACAGTTTTACGCTTATTTATTTATTTGTTTGTGCTGGACCATACCTGGGAACATTCTGGCTACAGACTTATTACAGGCTGAATTTGAAAACATGCAACAAAATTAAAGGGGGTGTACAAATAAGAATTCGCAAAAAAAAAAACGATTTTCTTATACAAAATGGTCCAATCGGGTATACCTTTATGACCTTTATACAGAAAAGTCGTTTTTTTTTTTGCGAATTCTTATTTGGTCACATAGTAAAAGTTGTTCATATTGATGAGTAGAACACCCCCTTAAATTTTGTTGCATGTTTTCAAAGTCAGCCTGTATATAATGTTAGGTCAAAGTTCCAAAATGTTTAAAATTTTAAATGTTATAACATATATTACCACGATCGCTGTTTACATTGCGCACCACCATAAACACTGAATTTTCAAATCAAATATAAAAATTGTTTCTCAGCAATTTATTTGCACAAAGTTACTGAGTTTGATGTACAGAATGCGTAGATGACGGTTTCATGATGGCCCGGGTTTTTTTTACAGCCTATATGCAACATCAAACATCGAGCAGTAGCCACCCTTTTCCTTAAACCTACCTCTATAATGTTAATAAAAATGCTAGGTAATTTCAAATTTCTTAGTTTTACTGTAGAGGTTTTGGGGAAAACAAAAATATTTTCACGTTAGAAAAAGCTCAAAGCAGTCAAATCCATTTAACAGAGCTATCTGTTTCCAGGACAAACACAAAGGCAGCTTTGATGTGTTGCCGACGTATGATTCGCCTTCACATTTATATCACTTTCAGATATTTGCTAAACTAAAGACGGATATTTAAGATATTATTTTGCAAGTGTTATTTTTTTCGAAATAGCCTTTATTATCAAAGCTAAGTAAGTATTACAATGGTATTGGTGGTTGTTTAGTACATCTGCAAATGCTTGCACGACTGGACAGGTCCACTCAAATCTGTGTGGTTCTTTCCTCGAAAGACCATCTTAGACACTAAATACACAATTTTGGAAAAATGGTACGTCAGTTAGAAAACCGACAATTCTGACATTTTATTTTATGATGACAGGAAAACTGTACGAAATAGCAGCGCAATCGCTGCTATTTCGTACAGTTTTCCTGTACTACAGTTAAGGTACATGTCCTTACTGCCCCATTTCAAAAATCCACCATGTCATACTTACGTAGTATCTAATAAAAATGTGAATCTTTTAAGTATCTGGAGAAGTAGGACAAGAGCTTTGCACACATGGGTGGCCTAATTAGGTAACCAACGGATAATGTCTAGGGGATGAGCAGTAACGTCCGTCTTATTTTAGTAGGTACCTTCGTCTGTCGCACCCTGTGCAGTCAGCACAGACCAACTATACTGATCAAAAAATATTTTGAAAACGGCGGCGGCGCCGTATTTAGTAAAGGCAAAACAATTTTAGTTTAGTAGTTAACCGTAGTAGGTACCGCCTGCAGTAATAACAGTTACACGGATCGATCAGGTTTAGCTACGCTTGCCACGGTCGTCTGAGAATGAGTGACCATCTCTACATACCTACCGAGATCCGGAACTTGCCTCGGAAAGCAAGTTAAGCCGTCGGTCTCGGCTGTCATTCTTGGATCTTTGACAGTCGCTACGGGCAGTCAGAAGCCGAAAAGTCCTAAACCAGTCTTACCAAGGGGTATCGTGTTACCCAGTAACTGGGTTGTCGAGATGAAATGGGCAGTTCGTCCTTGTAAAATACTAGTACCTAGTTAGATGCAACCAGTTAGATTGGAAGACAACCCCAACATAGTTGAGAAAAAGCTAGGCAGATTTATAGAGTGCCTCCTGTATGGGAAGTCCTTATTATGTTCCCTGAAATGTCAACTTCCACTTCAATATACTAACGGATTCAAGTCAGTACAGAAACCAAAAACTCATCAAAATCTCGCAGCTATTCTCATTCATTATTACAAAAACAGAATGAAAATATGAAAGCAATAAGAAATAATTATGTCAGTGCAACACACAAGAACCACTTGAATTGCAGTATGGAGTGTATTAGATACCTATGCATAACAAGCATTTGTTAAGGCTGAAATAGTGCATGACGGATAATTAGAACGAGTAGGTTATCAACTCTTGATAAATTACGTCGAAACAGTAAAAATAAGTGCTAAACTCGTAATACCACCTTATCTGTTTGTTATTACGAGTTTAGCACTTAACTGCTTATCTATGTTCTTGATCTTGGTAGGCAAACAAAATAATGGAATTTTTTCAACTAAACACTGGGTAAACGGATTTCTGTGACAGAAGTACATACAAACAACCAAAACCTCCTTGTTTTGTCCCTGTTAACTGTCATTCTGTCATTCATTTCCTTCTCTTTCATATCATTCCTCACACAGTCCATCCATCTTTTCTTTGGCCGGCGTTCTCCCTCTCCACCCATCAACATTTATATTCATCACTCTTTTAGTCACATGCGTTTCCTCCCTCCTCATCAAATGCCCATACCAGGCCAAGCGATTTCCTTTCAACTTTTCTGTCACTGGCGCCCCTTTCAAACTTCCTCTTATATGCTCATTCCTTACTTTATCCCTTTTCGTCACTCCACACATCCATCTCAACATTCTCATCTCCGCGCCATGCAATCTTCTTTGATCCGTCTTCTTCACGGCCCAGCATTCCGAACCCTACAGTACGACAGGCCTTAACACGGACGTGTAAACCCCTTTAAGTTGAGTGGCATCCGTGGGTCGCAAATTCTCTCTGTGATCTTTCACCATTTCATCCAGCCTGAGCTGACCCGGTGCGTTACGTCTCGGCCTACCTCGAGTCGTAGCAGATCGGTAAGAGCGTTCCGGCGAGAGATATGGGTAAGGACTGGAGAGATCGCCAAAATCACAAAACAAAATATTCTGTGTTGGTTAATCCTAATCTCAGGTCTTAACCACCCTCGGCAACCAGCACAATATCATCGGCGAACAGCATACACGGGGGAGCCTCCTCCTGGATATCCGACGGAATTTGATAGTTTGTCATATACATAATAGTGAAATAAATCACCGTGAACGCAACGCATCGATCCATCTCTTGTCCGATGACGGCACGACACGCGAAAAATATTGCCTGTTTTATCATGGATTATGGAAAGTGGGCAACAATATGCGGTCAGGCACGTCTGCGAACCATAATGTTACGTTTTCCGACCACCGAATATATATTGCTTTTTGATTGCTTAATGTAAATCCGATGAAATTCGCCAAATAACTAACGATCGCGTCTACGAATAATTGAGATTTTTGTATTTAAATATAGAGAAAATTGATGCTGTTTGATACTTTTATTATAATTATCTACTAATTAATTACATGTACATTTTAGGTAAAAGTATATAGTAATATAGTAGTATCATCATCTCCCTAACCTTTTACCAACTATGTTGGGGTCGGCTTCCAGTCTTACCGGATGCAGCTGAATACCAATATTTTACAGAACGACTGCTAGCTGACCTCCATAACCCAGTTACTGGGTAACTAACACGATATCCCTTGGTAAGGCTGGGGGACTTGGACTTCTGACGACTCGTAACGACTGTCTAAGATCCACGAATGACAGCTGGGACCAACAGCTTAACGTGCTTTCCGAGTCCGGAGGGGTCTTGGTATGTAAAGATGATCACCCATTCACGGACTGACGGCGGAAAGCGTAGCTTAATCTGATGGATCGGAACCGTGCGGCTGTTATTATTTAGCCACGAGCCTCTCTCTATGAAGGGATATTATAATTTTTTTTCGCCGATATTTTATGGACTGGAAATCTCCTTCAGAAACAGACAGTCCCTTTAAATCATGACAACATTTCACAATATTCCTGCCGTTAGTAGCACCCAGTTGCAGCTGCAGCCTAAGCTGCAGCACATCAACTCTAACGACTAAAACCTTAAACATGTCGCGATATATGACCATAAACAAATTATGCTGTCAGTCGGCAATGTCTTTGGTAAAATCATTGACTTAAAAATCATAACATCAGCTCTTATCGCTAAGATGTGCAATTATTGAATTTTAAAAAAATACAAAAACTCTACATACTATGCGCCCTGTTTTCGTTTACAAAAAATATTCACAATATTTTAAAAATGTGAAGAGGATAGCGTGGTATGTGTGTTTATATTTTACTTAAAATATTTATAAACTATTAAAGAGATTGATAACAATGCAATATTAGACATGTCCTCTTATTATTTTCATAAGTAATAAAGGAATTTGTATAATAATATATGTATACGAGTTTATGCCTAGGAAAAGGATTGTTTGCACTTTTGCAGTGTCCAATGCTTTTCTTTTAGAATTTACTTTTCACTCGTTACCCGTGGTCCCAGTGGGTCGACACATTACCGGGGCCACGGGTAATTTTAATTACCTGTGGTTATCATACTTCCAATAAGCATCTTTACTAATAGTGAATGTAGAAGCCTTGGTAATAGAATACATAACTATATAACCATGATAACGTTTATGATAAAACACCAAACAGCTTTCTAACTTATTACCAATATAAGTAAATATTGTTTCAGGTATATCTATTACATATTTTAACAAAAACCAAAAATTCAGACCAAAAAACAGTAAAAAAAAAAAACACAAATGTGTACGTCACGTATACAGGACAGGATACTCGCTCAACTAGAATGTTACATGGAAGACATGGTGGACTGCTTCGAGGAGTTTGTCCAGAAGTCTTTGCTGGTGGTCTCTGTGGCAGTAGGAACTCTAGTTCTAATGGTGATTTACGTCCTCAAACTAATGTTTCAACGAGCTGCCAGCAGATGTATAACTTGTAACACGACAGGTAGGTATATAAAATTATCTACTTATTCTAGACTGTCACCAAATGCGGCTGCAGCAGATGGAAAAAGTAACATAAATGCCTAACCGATTCCAACACATCGGCTGGACGAGAGAAACATGGTACCAGTCCATGTAGCGACGCTTGGGGGTGGCCTTCAACCAGCAGTGGACGTATTTGGTTCAACTTGATTTAGAAGACATGGCCTACAAATGATGACGTAATTTTACTATTTTAGCGATCGCGTTTACGCAGCGTGCTATGATTTCTGTTACAATATTTAAAATAAGAAACTCATTCCTGTTTAAGTAAGTTTTGCCAATAGGTACCTTGGAGGGATCATTGATTAGATCAAGATTTCAGTGAAACTTTTTTACACAAAAATAGTGATGTGTAATAAACGCATTGGTTTGAGACCCAAAATTTTTGTTTTGTTACCCGATAAAATATGGACAAAACTTTACACAGCCATTTTTGTTGTTTTTAATTAAATTTAAATATTGTTACGGGTCGTAAATTAAAAATTATTAATCTGTCATTAATTACGTATTAATTTATGACAGATTTCATAAAAACTTGGTATTATAAGGTAATCCGCAATACACATCTTCTTCTTCTTCGCTTCGCTCTTGACAGAACGGTCGTGGTCACGATGAATTTTGTCCAATCGCAGGTGTAGTCGTTGCCCGCCTTAAGATCTCTCTCCATCTGGTTCTGTTACATGACAGTCTGGCGCATTCATTTACAGGGCCCCCAAACACAGATTTTATTTGATCGGTCCACCTCATCGGTGACCTTCCGCGTGGCCTATTACCTTCCACTCTGCCCTGCACGACCAGACGCTATATGACGCTCTATTCATTATTCCGCCTAGAGACATGACTAAAGAACTTCAGTATTCGAGACTGTACTTGTGCTGTAAGACGCTGTTTGATGCCGAGTTTTTGGAGTATGGAGACGTTTTTGTCGCATTCTTCTCCAAAACCACATTTCTAGAGCGTCAACTTTTTTCTTTTCCAGTTTTCGTAATGTCCACGTCTCAGCTGCGTACAGAAATATGGGGAACACAAGTTTACGGACGAGCCTGATCTTACAGGCCTTAATTATGTTGCGATTCCTCCATATTTTTTAAGCTTATCCATTGCCCCTCTAGTCATAGCCATATGCCGTTTCACCTCATCCACGTAGCTGCCATTGTTCGCGACCATAGCACCAAGATATATGTAGGACTGAACTACGTCACAGTTCGCAATCTGTGTCATGTCTGGCGAGTTGTTGTTGCTATGGTCTACAATCATCATCTTGGTCTTACTGTGATTAATCCTCAACCCAAACGTAAGACTCACTCGCTCCATTTTAAGTAGTAATTCCTCCATGTTTTCAGCACTAGTCGCAAACGCTTTGTCATCAGCGTAGCGGAGGTTCGCAATTTTGTAGCCACCAATCGCAACACCATTAGTCCAGTCGTCGAGGGTGTGTCGCATAATGAGCTCCGTGTAGATGTTAAATAGGAGTCGCGATACAATACATCCCTGGCGGACACCTGCACTGGGATGGAAGCTATCCGAAACGTGGTATTTTGTTCGCACTGATGCTGTTCCTCCTTCGTAGAGTTCTCTAAGAAGGTGCACAAGGTGTTTAGTTTTGCCCATTTCCAATAGCGTCTTCCAGAAGGTTGGCCATTTCACAGTCAAATGCTTTTGAGAAATCAACAAAGCATATGTAGGTCGGCTTGTTAAATTCTCGTGCCTTCTCAATAATCTGACGGACAATGAGAATCTGTTCGCGGGTTTCCTTTCCCTTCACAAACCCAGCTTGTTCTTGAACTTCCAATACACATGGACACAAGATAAACAGAAATTCGAGAAACAACTGTTAGAAACTCGAATTAAGCCTCGTATAAACTGGCGCGTACGTGCCGGTCTGCACAAACCATTATGTTTGACTTTTTGAAAGTTTTCAGCCGAAATCGACGGCATGAAATACTCGTATTTCTGTTGTTTAGAACCAATGATTATTCGAAAAATTACTTTGTAGGTGAAGTGAAAGCAACAAAGACCTTATTGGAACACAAATACGTGGGTACTCTATCTGTAAACGACTTTAATGTACATAATAATGATGGAAAGGTTATCGTTTGACTATGAAATTGGCTGTATAATTCCAGTGCAACCACAAATTCTTTAAAAGTTAGGTACAGGTACAATCGAAGCTCGTTGTGATGTATCATGTGGAGGACGAGTTAATTAAGTAGGTTCTTCATTTCTCAGTTATGTTTTTAAAGCCGTATAAAAGATGACTGCATTCAATCTAGTTTGTATTAAAATTGCCGCCACAGCCCGCCACGCTACAACCTTGATCACTGCCTAAAAACAGTTTTTGCCGATCGAAGAGATGAAAATCAATACAACTTTGTCCTTTCCTCTGTTTCAGGTGACAGTGATTGCAATTGCAAATGCTGCCAAGTCAGTAAACAAGATCTCACAAAAAGCATAACTAATGCTGGAAATCTAAGAATAAATACTAAAAGCATACCTAATGTCGGAAATCTAAGCTCAAACACGAAAAGCACAACTAATGTCGGAAATTTAAGCACAAACACGAAAAGCACACCTAATGTCGGAAATCTAAACACAAACACGAAAAGCACAACTAATGTCGGAAATCTAAGCACAAACACGAGAAGCACAACTAATGTCGGAAATCTAAGCACAAACACGAGAAGCACAACTAATGACGGAAATCGAAGCACAAACACCAAAAGCACAACTAATGACGGAAATCGAAGCACAAACACGAAAAGCACAACTAATGACGGAAATCGAAGCACAAACACGAAAAGCACAACGAATGACGGAAATCGAAGCACAAACACTAAATCTCTTAAAAACGCATACTTAACACAAGATCTCCCAAAAATCACAGCTAATGTCGGAAATCTAAACACAAACACGAAAAGCACAACTAATGTCGAAAATCTAAGCACAAACACCAAAAGCACAACTAATGTCGGAAATCGAAGCACAAACACGAAAAGCACAACTAATGACGGAAATCGAAGCACAAAAACGAAAAATACAACTATTGTCAAAAATCTAAGCACAAACACTGAAAGCGCCAATAAAAATCCAACCACAAACACTGAAAGCGCCAATAAAAATCCAACCACAAACACTGAAAGCGCAAATAAAAATCTAACCACAAACACTGAAAGCGCCAATAAAAATCTAACCACAAACCCTGAAAGCGCAAATAAAAATCTAACCACAAACACTGAAAGCCCAAATAAAAATCTAACCACAAACACTGAAAGCCCAAATAAAAATCTAACCACAAACACTGAAAGCCCAAATAAAAATCTAACCACAAACACTGAAAGCGCAAATAAAAATCTAACCACACACACTGAAAGCGAAAATAAAAATCTAAGCACAAACACTGAAAGCGCAAATAAAAATTTAATCACAAACAATGAAAGCGCACCTAATGATGTTGAAAATCTAAGCACACGCACCAAATCTGTCAAGTACTCACCCAACGGCACTAAGACGGTTTCTTTGCAAATCATTCCTAATACCTATCGCAGTTCTGATGACAATTTTACAAAGGAAGTTGAAATGTGTATCATTTGTAAGGTAAGTCTGTAGACATTGATTGTGATATAAAAATATCAGAGCAAAAGTTAACAGATCCCCGGTTTGATGACGGAGCTCGAATGTATGTAAGCTATGTTAGCCAGGACACACCACGCACAACAACGGCCCGAAATTAACGGCCCGACTAAATGTGGAACATGTAGTTCACATACAGTTGGTACCCGCGGTTGTCACAGTGGCAGTTGTACAGTTTCCAGAAAACTTGAAAGTCTATGTTCTCAGTAATTTTGTTGTGTACGTAAGTTGGCAGTTCTTATAGTTAGGAACAAGCTCAACATAGAAGAGCTTGTAGCGTAGTATTCTCAGGTTAGCCAAGAAAATCCATGATAAAAATATAAATACCTATTTATTAGGTCCATACATAATTATGAAATTGACATTTTAAACTGAAAAAGCAAAACAAAAAAAAGAAAATGTTATTATACAGGGTGTTTGGTGCATCGTGTGAGGTGTTAAGGGATCTGAAAGGACAGCAGATGACCCCTTCAGTCGACCATTTCAATTTGATCCAAACATCCTGTAGGTATATTTAATCAATCAAAGTATGTTCCATTGTTATATTATCTTTGAATGCGGTTCTGACTGCCTCATCGGAATTGTTTCTTTTTTTCTTTGCAAGATTTTAACGAAATCCGGAAAAGTCGTAATCTGTTGGAGCAAGGTCCAGGAAGTATGGTGGGTGTCCGAGACATTTCAATCGTAGATCCTCTAATTTAGCGACCGTCTGTTGTGCAATGTGTGGTCTAGCGTAGTCCTGAAGCAGAAGTGGGCTAGAACAATTGACCAGTCTCGGTAGTTTAGACAAACCCAAAAACGTGTTTATTTTCTCAATCCACTTAACCTAAACCTAGGTTCTACTTGGAAAGTGATGAAATACTTTCATAATTTTAACACGTCCTTTTCATACATCCTAAAAATAACTCAAAAACATTTCATTTTAACGCCAGGAACAACAAATTAGAGACCGATGCAATCAAGTGGAAAAGAAAAATAATGGATTCTTTATTTTCAGCCCTGTAATACCTGTAAACAGATCCAAGTGAGTGACGATATGAAAAGTGCGAGGTGAGTTGATTTTTTGGTTTTAAAGTAATATAGGTAGTATGTAAGTTTAATAGGTAACTTAACTACAAAATGTATTTGATGACGAAACGGGAGCTTATAAGAGAACTAAGCGGACTTATAGACACGAAAAGCAACTGTTTTGTTTTCTTTTAATACATTAGAGAATACAGACATCAAACTCTACAACAATTGAATTCGAACAGTGGTTTAGCCGGTTACGTTTTTTCATCAAAGAAGGGACATTGTTTGTGAGAGTACTATTGGTGAGGTGCACCTTTAACTAGCCCTTTCTTTACTACAGGCAGGCCGTGACATCACAGTGGGCTCTGTCACCTGTCAGAATACCAGCGTTGCGGTATTTTTTTTAAATATCGCAGCATTGAGCTGAGATGGGAGCCTTTTTGGCCTCGCACAGGTCGTTGTGTTTTTTGTTTTTGTTTTTGATAAGCTTTTATTTTTGTTAGTTTTAAAAATGCTCCTTTATTTTTACTGTTTGTATTTCCTGTGCGTGTCCCAAATAAAAAAAAAATCTTTCTTTTTTTCTAATTTTACTTTCGAATTACTTTAGAGAGAAGAGTATTTATTACACATGAAAAAAAATTATAATGTCGTAGGGGCATAACGAATGATTAGCGTCTGGAAAAAAGGATATAATAGGCCGAGAATTTTGCAATTTTCTTTTACTTAAATATTGTTTTACATATAACGTGATTTTTTATCAATAAAACTACTAATTTTAAGTCAATTTTTCATAATAAAAACAACCGACGAAATTATGAACATTTTAATCATTTAATCTATGCGCGGAAATTACTTTGGAGCCTACCCTAATATCTAAAGCTGCTATCCAGAGATAACAATTTTCATCGTCTCTGTGGACTAGTGGTAAGACTACCTGTCTCAGACCCACAGGCCCCGGTTTCGATGCCCAACGGGGCAAAATTTTCTGCTCGGTTTGGTTGGTGGCGGAAAGTCTCGTTCTAAGTCCTCCTGACAGCTGCCACCAGATGGCAGATATTGTTCTGGCAACGCACTTAGATAAGATATATCTATCTATAAGTCTGTCGCCATAGCAAAAATGTAAACAGCATTGTTGTGTTTCGGCAATTAAGATGTAAGATATATAGCCACTTCCTATGGGGTTGAGGATTTCGGGTGAAGCTCACTTCCACCTTCAGCCTGATCATCACTTACCATCAAGTGATATGTAGGCCAAGAACTTCCACGTTGGCTAAAAAAAAACAATCCGTAGGTATTTGTCCGTACATTCAAATTTCCCGCTGAATTTCTGAAAAATAAACTATAAGTACTTAACAATATTTTTATATACTCATGTATATATCT
Organism: Eupsilia transversa; assembly: GCA_914767815.1. NCBI lineage: Eukaryota > Metazoa > Arthropoda > Insecta > Lepidoptera > Noctuidae > Eupsilia > Eupsilia transversa. The sequence goes on from OU611880.1 coordinate 11,608,775, forward strand.
AGTTTTTTTTCAGGATCGAATACACAGTCACGACTACTACCAGGCCATCCCTATCAAAACGTGAGTAAAAAGTAATAAAAATCTAGATAACAAAACGTGTAAGATGCAAAATTCTGCACGGATCTATACAAGTGGTGGTGCCCAGGAACCAAAAGCGATTACATTGAACTTACCTGGGAATACAACGCGATATCTGCGCGTCGCTGATTAATAACCAACGTGCCTGATCAACGACTGACATCGTTTATGTCTCGTCAAAATTAATTTTTGTCATTAAACTAGGTGATGAGACAATAATTATCGACAATATGTACAAAGAGTATTTAATACACATTTGTAGGAAAAAAAAAAAAATATCTTAGGTGTGTATTAGTGTCTGCAAAAAGTAGGGTAGGTCCCTACTTTTTGCAGCTACACTAATATCTATAATGTAAAAAACCCAGTAAGAAATTTCTTAGAAGGGCGGAGAAGAACTCTTGGCGTAGAAATTTTGCAATTTTCTTTTCATAAAATATTTTTTTAATTAAAAGGTGATCTATCAATAAAACTTTTCATAATAAAAAAAACGGAAATTAAAAATAATGATTTGGAATTTTTATTTCCAAATCATTACATCTACCTACTATAAGCGCGGAAATAATATATTGTAATCGTAACATCGATTACCCCTACACTTAAAATTCATGCAACAACATCGCTTTCACCAAATCACTTACCAAATAAAAAAATACTAAATTGCGAGCGGCCATTGTTGTTTACATCTATACATCTATAACTTACATATAATATTATATTATATTATAAAGGGGTAAACTTTGTTTTTTTTGTATGTAATCTCCGGAACTACCAGTCGGATTAAAAAAAATCTTTTTGCATTGGATAACCCAATTCTTGAAGAAGGTAGGCTATGTAACATCACGCTACGGTCGTAGCGTGATGTTACATCTTAGGAGTCGAGCAAAAAGAAAAACCCAGTTTCCCAGTCTATATTCCCGGAGCCCGGAGTCTATATATTCGTATCCAGCTGGTGGCAATAAAAGCCTATTGCCATCAACCGGGCACAAAATACCCTCCCTATTACATGGGGCTTATCTTAACTGGAGCAATGTAGGTGCTACTTTACACCTTTCCCGTACCCTTCGGGGAATACAGGCGTGATGTATGATTTATATTTTCAGATCGCCTGTCTCCTCGACGTAGCGCCAAGCTAGATCGCCTGTCTCCTCGACGTAGCGCCAAGCTAGATCGCCTGTCTCCTCGACGTAGCGCCAAGCTCGCAAAACGAAACTCATGTTGCTCCATGTGTTGTAAGGATGTAAAGGGCAAAAAGTCATAAACATGCACACAACAAATTACTTTATTAGATATAAATAATTTATTAATTTGCCTCTAAACACCACACAATTTTCAAGATAGTCAATTTGCTTTTTAATAAGTTTTTATTTTATATTTTCTGTTATATTATTTGAGTACTGTAAAACGTGCGCATAGAATGTAATAAGTTTGGTAAACAATTATTTTGTAATGTAACTCCTATGTCTTGTTATTAATTTAATTTATACTGTAAATGGTCTATTATAACGTTATTTACTTAATATATTAGGGCTCTAAATTTATTTCCATTGTTAAGTGCATCTTTGATTTTACCATTAAAAGTTCAGCCATTTTTAATAAAATTAAAGAAGGACGTGACGTATTCATTTATTTAATTCATCGCAAATACTATTACAAAGTTGAGACGGACCTAGGTACTACTCATTTCAGCAGTCAACAAGCCGACAACGATCTAAAAAAATACTAAAGCGATTGGAGCTGTTAGGCAAACCGAGCGAGTGAACTGGAGAACCATTTTAAACAAGTGTGCAGTATATATCCCGATTCCCGGCCACATCTTGTGGCTGTTTATTGCTGCCATTTATCCAAACATATCAAATGAACCGATTGACCATGTTGACCAATCGGCTAATGTAAGGTAAGACACCCTCAGGCTAGGTGGTGTGACGATCTTTGCAGGATGGCTGGTAGAAGCTGGATGCGAGTTACCGAGAATGGTGTGATTGGAGACGGCCTATCTCCGGCAATGAACTCTGCTATAGGCTGGTAATAAGGATGATATTAAAAAATAGAAGATGGCTGGAACGGCATTAATCTCCTGACTATGGTTTATATTTTACACGTCCTAAACTCGGAGATTGACATGTAACATTGATTTGCAATGTATTGAGTTTTGTAACGCGTTACAGTACAACCGCTCGGTGCGAGCGCCGGATCCTCTACCAACTGTCGGCTGTTTCGTGAATTCCTTTGAAACGGAAATAATGAGAAACGAAAATTTGATTGTGCTCGAAGCGAGCGTTCGCCGCGTCTTGTGTATCACCGTATTGTTACAAGACTCGCCGCGAATGTTACCAGTCAGTCGACCATAATTAATGTGTCCTACATTGACGTGTATGACATTAGGACGTGTATATATTTGTCATATTAAACTGTCATTGGTGTTAAGCTACGGTTTCCTAGAAGAGTGTCGACCGCCACATAGCGTCTGCAACTCACCTGGGAATGACGTCACTGAAACGTTGATTATTAAAGTAAGTTGATGTGTTTTCATAGGAGCGTTTTTGACATCGTAAAGTCAAACCCCGCCCCACAAAGATTTAAATCGCTAGATTTGCCCTCACCATACCTACCTAGTGAGAAGTGAACTCACACATTTTTAAATAGCGTTTCCATGACAAACAAGTGTAGTCACTGCGTGGTTGTGTGTCAAAGATGTCAAAACGAAACAGACCAGACTATCTTTTGACGCGGTAGGGCGAATCTAATGATTTAAAAATCTTTGTCGCTGGATACGATTGTAGAATGAGCTTAAAAGAAGAAGTTTGAAACTAGCGCTGGTTACAAGATATAACAAATAGCAATCTGTCGAACGTCGAAAATGTTGGTAAATTGATTGTAGTTTTGACAGATTACGAATGAGATGCGAATGCGAACGTTCTTAAAAATAACGGGAAGCTCCCGTCAGATATGGACATGTGATGCGGAGAAATGATGGACGAGAATGTGAAAAAAAAAGTTTTATAATAGATAAAAAATATGGATAAGTAAACAAAAACATAATGCATTGTGTTCTGGATAGGAAGGAATTTAAAAATACTGAGATGACGACTAATAGAGAGGTGAAGCAAGAGATTTACTGCGCCGAATCTAAATAAATTGAGATACGCGCAGGAAGATGATAGGAGCACAGAACAGATAACCTGTTTTTATCTGTTCTGTGGATAGGAGAGTTGATGACCGATGATCGGCCGAGTAACCGCATAGTCAACCTATAATGCTGCTGGAACGCTAACCTCATCCTCAGTGAGAGGGAACGGGCTATAATCCATCACGCAGGCCTAGTGCGGATTGGATTAATGATGTCGCTAGACATGCCGGTTTCCTCACAATGTTTCCCATGACTGTTTTGAAAGCAGTAGTGACGAAATCAATATTATTCAAAGTAAAGCGTCCGCCTGGGTTCGGGCCCACGACCTACAACTCGTAACCCGAGGTGGTTACCTTACCACCGCAGAACCACAAAATTAACTCAATGGTTTAGCAAGGATCTGGCCTACTTGCCATGACTGCCGAAGGACTGACGACCTTTGGAGCAGACGTGTCCTACCCAGACGACCACCCAGAATGGCTGAAAGCAGAGAACCTAAAGTTGAACCATAAAATCGGACGTCTAAGGCGATTATTATAAATTTATAACTTTTGTACAGCAATCTACAGTTATATTGAACCAAAGGATTTATATAACATAACGCCTTGGTACACCGAAGGGTTAGGCAGAGGTGTACCCATAGTAGGTACACCCACATTTCACCAGTTATATCCAGACTCCAGACTGCCACTGAGAAATTCCTAATGGAAAACGCCAATATCACTTTGCCCGACCTAGGAACCGAACCCAGAACCTGATACTGAGCAGTAGCGCTTCTGACCACTAGACCAACGAAGCAGCCAGAGGATTTAAAAAACCAAATCCACTTGACTCAAATGAATTCTCAAATGATACCTTCATATAATACAAATCTATGGTTTATTTCAGAACATCACAAAAAAAATACAACTCATTGTTTATGGTTAGGTTTATTTATAATAAATTATTGTAAGCACACAACGTCATGTAAAAATGTTTGAAAAATAAACATATTATTATGCGAATATGAAGAAGCGTTATATTTTTCCGGGTAAGTCTTATGAATGTTTTTGGTAAACAATGCACTGCATGTGGCTTGAAATTTAAATAAAGCGAGGCTCGAAATTCAGCTCTGATGTTCATTCGTGGTAAAGTTTATCTTTATAATTTTTGTCCGGCCCAATCTAAAATTCTTGCACCATAACGTTATCAAATGACCCATGCCAAATAACTTCTAATAAGACACAATTCATGAACCGAATTGTCTAATAAAACTTAGGTTTCTATCTTCGGACGAGTACCGGAAAAATGCCTTCGAGCTCCCAGGAATCAGCGGCGACTCCAGCCATGACCATGTACGGCGAATGGGAGATGTACACCAAGACCGCCCTGCACTACTTATGGACGGCGTACTGCGCCATGAGCGGCAACTATATCGCCATAGGTACCGTCGTGGTGGTGCTGATCCTCAGTTTCCTGCTCCCCGATATCACACATAAGCTCCACGCAACACAAGATCTCAAAACCGTGAAAAAAGTTTTAGATAAGATGTCGGTAAGACGCAAAATAAAATTACTATCAGCTATTAACCTTTCTCTTACATTACTGTGTTAAATAGCCTGAAATAAAAAAAATAAGGTACCAAAGAAAGTCACATGTTGTGAATAGGATTATGCTGAGATTTGTATGCTTGCTGGGGATTGATTTGATTCAATTCCTGACTCAGGAACTCACACCTAGTTTAGGATTCAGAGCATTTCAATATTGACATTTGTATTCGTAGGCTTTTTATGTTTTTACTCGTAAGGATAGACTATTGGTGAAATAAAGAATTACTGTTTATTTATTGTTTCCAGAATGACGTGAAACGTGCTGAAGTGGCATGCCTAACTGTAGCTGATGAAATCTGTTACCTTCAGAGCAACATGCATGATGACAGCACGGAAACTGTTAGTATCGGGAAGTTAGAAGGTATTGTATCTAATCAATTGCTTTCATATGGATGTGCTTTTTATTCACTGAGTTTATTTTGAATGTTATTTCAGTCAAAACAAAAGCTGCAGGACCTGTCCGCCTGCACCAGTCATTGCATGCGAATTACCCAGTCAGAACCAAACCAAACTGATAAAAAAGTTGGTTTCTTTCGGCGCATATTCTTTCCCAATAGAAACACATCCAATAAGGTGCGTTGGATAATACTGAACTTTTATATTTTGGCCTTTTTAATTAGGAATTCGCTTCGATGCTGCATCGCGTTTTGGCGACTTGTTGCGTTGGAGCGCGGTATCAAAATTGCGTGTTTTCTATCGGATGCTTTTCCGTCAGGCGCTGGATTTAACTTAATTGCTGACTGTCGATGGTAAAAGTAGCACGTCTAGTATGCTAAGGTCCTGGCAAATCTAAAAATCGATTTCTGTAAATAAATATTTTTACCACATCCAGCGTAACACAAAATACATACCCCACTCACATTTCTCATTTAAAAGGTTTCTTTTGTTGGGCGAAAAATATGTTCCCGCTTCGGCCTCCACGCTATGGGTTGTAAAATATGTTTTATTTTCCTGCAGGAAGTCACGATCATGTCATATGTCTACACCGATTCGTTCGACGATAAAAACAAAACGGAACCACAACAGCAAGTGATCTAGTAACCAGTGTCGATTCCAGAAAATATTACTGCAAATAATAAAGTTTAATGAAAATGTTACTCAAAATATTAATCCTTCGTAAATATACCTACGCTGCAATAAATTACTCAAACTTGCACAGTGCAGTTGTTATTTTAGATCTATATGAAATATCGTCTGCAATTATTTATAAATTCTGCAATGCATTTGAAGATTTTTCTGTAAGTCGCCATCTTCACGGGCGAGAAGGACGGGGATGTGAAGATTGATTCATGGAGTTTCTATTGAATTTGAACGCCGCGATTTTATCGCCCGTGGAGATGGTGCCTAAGAACACCCAACACACCAAATTATATGCCCAGCATTGTGTATCAAGATTAAGTGGAGAGCCAAACTTTTCTTGGTCACAGTATAAAGATTTAAAAAAATATGATTCAATTGAAGCAGCTTCTATAGTATATTAGATAGTGTACTTACTAATTCCATGATCAGCCATATTGGCATTTTGACACCATGACAGTCACTCAATAGACGAGTCAAGTTAAATCCAAAAAAATCGTAACGACAAAAAATACATTTATAAATTCACAAGTATGTAAATGTCTATTTTTGTAGTTAAAAATATAAGTGCAAAATAAATATTGTCCCAAAATGCCAACGGCATTCCTAAAAAAGTCTTTCAAAACTGTTTGTGTTGATACTGTTCTTTTCTTTGCAATGTTTGCCTTAGTGGGGCATATATCTATAAACTATTGGGAAAGATACATAATACAAAATGAATTATATTCCATGAAACATAGTTTACACACACTCAAGGTAAATAACATATCGTATCCACTGTTTGTTTAATATTTTTCAAACAAAACTTACGATGTTCAAAAGTTCTAAGATTTAATTTTATATTACAGGATACTATAGGAAATATAGGAAAAGCATACGATAATCTTCACAGTGAACTAAAAGACTTGCTCCATGAGGTCGATAAACAACAGATAATCAAGCATACATCAGAATGTATGCACAGCAAGGAACAAATTGAAGCTAGATGTAAGACCGAAAATACCTTACATAGAAAGCGCCGTGATTTTGAAGTTCAAACAGTGTTAACAACAAATAAAAAGAAAATTGGTGTAGGAGTAGGTACAGTTAATAATAACAATCTACATGGTCGGGAACATAAGGCAACAGGGCCCTTAGGCATAAACATTGCAACTAATACAAAGAACCCTCTTAAATCTACTGGGACTCCATCGGACATATCGAACGAAGAAGACTACGTCAATTGCCAAAAACACAATCATTGCAGACATCATGTTTCCCACGGTAGCATTGCGTCAATTGAAAGTCATAAATGACCGTGTTCAGTGTATATTTTTAACACTTGAAAAAATACCTATTGCAAGTACATACGTAAACTCACATCTTCTTCCCACGGGGGGGTAGGCAGAAACAGAACGCCACCTGCTACGATTCTAGGTACTTTTGTCCCCTCGAATTACATACATTTAGGTAATTGTAAATGTAAAAACTCTTCAAAATTGTAAATTCAAATAATATCAAATGTTTTTCAGATATTGTGTGAGGTAAAGTGAGAATTGAAGAGAAAATAGAGAAGAAACGTTTACTTTATTTTTAATAAATATTTATAAAGAAGCACTTTGCTGGACATGTTTTTCTTTCACCTATACTTCATTTATTGTAATTAGACAAAAAACGGTTATCAACCTTTCGTTATTTCGATGTAAACGTATTATAAACTCGGTTATTTCACGATAAGTACAAAGGAATGTAATGTATTTACCATTTACATTAAAAAGATAATTCTGAATTGTAGTCATTTCAATAATAATACACAATAACTGTCTTTATTTAGCCGTTATTTGTCTAATGCTAAAGGAAATGGAGTATAGTTTATTCTTATGCTTATATGATCTAGACAATGATGTCTTGACACGCAGTACAATTCGGTGAAGGTACAATTCGGTGTATGTTGGTGACATTTTTTCTTAGTTCACAGGGGTGGTTTAGGAATACATCGACATTAGGTAAAGGCATACTTTGTCTTGGATCCCAGCCCGATTCTTTTTTTTCGATTGCACAAGTTATTGCTTCTATAACTTCAAATTGTCCTTCTAACTTCGGTAATTCTTGAGAAAACCGTGACATTCTCAATTCTAGTTCTTGGTATCTGTTCTTCATGCAAGCTACATTTTTCTGTAAGAACATTTATTTTAAAAATATCAGTAAATAATTATAGGAAAAAAACAAAGTTTATGAACTTAACCTTCTATTATAAATATGTAGAATATTAACAAAAAGTATTACTTACCGCAATATCTGCAATGCTCTTATTAATATTGTTTACATTACAACTAGAGTTGCAAGTGTTGCAGTGATATTCCAGCATTAAATAAATGACTCCTATGAGAGACGACAATATTATGAAGCTGCTTATGCTGTCCACAAAGGACGACGGTTGGGACGGCGGAGAATTGCAGCTAGAATAACAAGGTCGTCCTCTGCGCGATCTTCTTGCACGGCAATCCATTCTGATCTTTGTTTGCCGTTTTTTACCAAACGTTTTAAGGCCGCGGCGAGCCACCCTTGCTTATTATAATAGTCAGTACTTTTTTTTATATGGCTCACATTTCTTCAATAATTTTGAATGGTTCTTATCAGTTCATAATTTGGTGTTAGACATTTTGAAACTTGAACCAATTTCCAGTTCCAGTGTGCCAATTGCGTTCCTCAGTTTATATATTTTTATTAGTCTATGATTACGTTGACGTTTCTCTAATAGAATGTCTATTGCACTTGTCAGTGGTCTATAGGCAGCCAGTATTTACGATTATGACACGGACGCCATCTGTTCAAATCGAGCCAGACTTAGAGAGACCTTTATGGAGTGAGCAACGAAAGCGTCCGTAGCTCTACCATAGCTTCATACAAAAGGGTTATTGTAGATTCTAAGAGATGGCACCACTGAAGCTTTAATTCCTCATGTCTTCAAAAATACAGAATGTGGTGGATGGGTTAATTCCAGTCATTAACGTTATCGTTACAGGTCATCTATTAGCTAACTTTGTTCACAGCTCATTTTTGACCGTTTGGAGTTTAAATGCATGTTTATTTGTTTAAAAAAAGACTTGATTGATGATTTTATAAGAAAACTGGGAATGAACTAAAATACACGGGTAATTGTTAATTCTATGCACGTACTGTGTTGTTGCAATTTTAATGCTATTTTTATACTGACTGTAAGGTAAATTATGCAGTAAGTAATGGAATAAATAACGGATGCTGAAATATAGGATGAAAGAGCTCCGAGCTCATTTTATAGGTGCTGATACGGGTATACATTTGCTCACAGTATAACTTAATGAAAAAACGGCCAAGTGCGTGTCGGACCACGCACAATGGAAGGTTCCGTAGCTGGGATGAATTTATCCCAAGAACAAACTTAACATTATAGTTGAAAAACATGTTCTCGCATAAGAAACGTATGGGAGAACATGTTTTTGCAACTGCAAAATGTAAGTTGGTCGATGATTACTCGTTAACTTGTAGAGCCTACTTAGCTGTGATAGTTTTCCTTTTAATTTGTTTATTATACATACGCTATGATTTTTTCCACATATCCTGAACTTACCATTTAGATGGCAGGGGGGACACTTGACTTTAAAAAAAAATTGCACTTTAAAGCTTAATATTTCGCAAACGGATCTTCAATCCAAAAATGGTTATAACAAAGTCACAATATTTTCGAACGACCTTTCCAAAGAAACCCCACACTATGGGATAGACGAAAAATAAAAAAATATCCCCATTTCACGTGTAGTGGACCCTAAAAAAATGATGAACGTGATCATGATTTTATTCTACAACTTTGTCGGCGTAATTAATATGTATACTCATGCCAAATTACAGCTTTCTAGTACTAGCAGTCTCTGAGCTAAGCCGGGGACAGACAGATAGAGTGACAGACAGACTGACGGACATGGCGAAACTATAAGGGTTCCTTGTTGACTACGGATCCCTAAAAATGCAGAAATATAACAACCTTACATAGTGAATCTATAAATGTGTATGTATAGTACACGGAGATGCAAGAAACATACATAATCACGAAATGACGTCAGGCTTGAGAATAACGACAAAACCTCGGTACCGTCACCCGTCTATTTCAAACTAGTGTAATAATAATAAATATACGATTTTAGACCGTATACCTAATTCGATAGCATACAGATTAGCATATCATCCCCAGGTAATACCTATACCTACATTATTGCATTAGTTAGAACTTATTTTACCTATAGCCAATATATTTCTACTTACTAAACTTGTTTTTAGTATTGACCAAGGTATTGACAGTACTCCATAACTATCTAGATATTCTAGGTAAATTCGGTTAGGTAGGTACATGACTGACTATATTATACTTAGATATAGACTGTTTCAGTTGTGAGTTACCAACCGGTTATAATGATAGAAGTACGATGTTAGAAGTAATGAATGGTCAATGGAGGCCCTTGAAAGAATGCTCCATTATTACGTTACGCCAGTCGAACGTGCTTAATCGCTTTCACGCCTTATTATTTTTTTGTGGTTTCATTGTTATAATGGCTAGTATTGCATGATTGTCCACCAAAAGTCTAAATACCTCACACTCCTCACAGAATGTATGTATTGGGAACGGTTTCCGGTAAATATTGTCTGCAGACTATTATACTGTTAGTAGCTTGGCTAGGCATTCTACAGGTCTCTCAGAAATACGTATAAGGAAGTTAGTGGCTGGTTCATTAACTTCTTGGAAATGCATAAGTTAGAGGTTTAGTTGCGTTAGGCTGTTGTGCACATTCAAACCACATCGTACAAAGCCTCCCAGACTCCTTAGCTGAGGTCGGATCACTCGGTAAGTTGCCGCCATTTCGACGAGACGTTAGAGAAGGACGGGTTTATGTTGTTTACCCGTTCGCTCTCATTGTATTCCCTACTTGGTTTTCGTTTTACATTTCGAGCTTTTAGTGTTGGGCTATGCGTGGTATCGATAAGTAAGTTATTCGTTTTATTTTTTATTGTAATAAATAGTTTACTTTACCTGAGTAGGAACATTGTATTAAGTATGTTTTCCTCTTCCATTCTTCCCTGTCAGTCGTTCACACTGTTCATTGATCTTTCTCTTCCTTCATCGTTTTGGGTCTCTCTCTCCCCTTCTATTAACAACATTCACTCTCTTAGTCATATGCGTTTCATCCCTTCTGATGATGCCCATGCCAAGACAAACTGGAGTTCTCCTTCAAGTTTTCTGTTAGTAACGCCACTTTTAAACTTCTTCTATTATGTACATAGGTATATTTATATAGGTACTCATTTCATTACTTGATCCAAATGGATCGTTTATCTGAATGTTTGTCTTTTTCTTATTGGAATTGCAAGTTTTTATCGACACGGTACCGCCAGGCCTAGCAGCTTGCTCGTACCGGCCGGCAGCGGCGCGCTGCGTTGCATGATGTCATTCATACACACACTCACACATCGGACTCCGTGTGACTTGGTCGTGTCGTGTTGACCCGCGTGCCTGTTTACATTCTGTACACAGTGACTTCACGGCGTACACCCGTGTCTGTGATTTAATTTATTATTTATATTAGCTAGCTATTAGATAGTTCACTCAACATGGCTAACAACAGGGCTACCAAATCAGGATTTGCTGCCGAAGCACAGAGAAAGGTAAGTTTTGAACTTGTGATTTTCAAGCTATAACCCGACCATGTGCTGTAGTTCATATTTTATTTTATGGTGTGATGTGGGAGTGGCTCTTCGTAAATAGGTCGCGTTGCACGGCTAGATTATTGATTAGGGATGCTGTGAGGTCCAGAATTGTGTTACAAGGACTCAGCCGTGACCTACTTTAGGGAACAGATGGTTTGACCTCGTTAGCGGAGATACAAGGGCCAGATGGTCTTGAATATGAAACGTAAGACTTACTAACGCGTACATCAGATGTTTGCTTAGTTTCTGTATCCATTACTTAATAATTAATGTAACACTTGCCCACACGTAACCACCTTCTGCAATCAATTTTGATTCGAAACTTAAATAAAATACCTGTAAATTGTCGTTTCACGGCGCCTTCTCAAGGCGCCACCACCGTCAACGAGGGTAGGGTAACGTTGCAGGTGTGTATAACTAATGACTACACGTGTACGGAACCCTAAACATTCGAGTAAACTGGTTAGGTAAGCCTTAAAAAAGAATTCGAGCACGCATTCAGTAATACTTATTTGACTGTGCCTTTGCCATTGTTGTAAAAAAGATTTTAAAAACCTAACGGCGCGAGACGGTGTGTTCCTAAATGGACTGTTTAGTATTTGGTCATATTTTAGTAGGTATTTGTAGAAAAACGAATTCTCAATAGCACTTGTTTCATTTGTACTGGTGAAATTAATTAAAATAAGTAGGTACTTGTATCTTGTTATTGCCATTAATATGGAATCTACAATAGTGTTTTGAATAAAGGTTATGTGATGTAGTTATCTACTATCCATGGAAATTTAAAGTAGATAGACAGTTTATTGTATACAAATGACTCGGTTTAGCATTTAAATACAAGTAACGTATAGTCGCATCACACGTTTGTTTTTAAGCAAGGTTACAGATGAATCATTTGTCACCTTTTTTATTAAATAAAAGTTGCACCATTGAAAAAGCAGTAACCTTTTTTGTTAGCAACGAAATGTCAATGTTTCCAGGCCATAAATAGACTTCGAGGAGACTACATCGACGCGTTTAATTAATTAAGCAATTTATTTTATTGTCTATTGTGACATCTCGTATAAAGAGGACATAACTATCATCATCATTGTTCTAAAAATAGTACTCGAATTATGATTTGCCATCTGTTTATATTACGAGTAAGAACAACATCATGTAGATGATTGTTTCTATGTATTTACTTACTAAGCACCTCCATCAAATAGGATCCCAGTCAAACTTAACATTCTCAACTACACCTAAACGGTCATTGCTCCAGCAACGCTCTGCCAACCAAGCCTACTGTCGTCTTGATAAGTACCTAAATAAATATTAATTATGTCTTCACATAATGTTTAAATTCATGGCACCGTAGGTTTAATTTACATTCCGTTACTTTTAAAGCGAACCCAAGATCTGTGAAGTTTTATGATCTTGTAATTATCAGTCAGGACACCTTTCTTCCTGCACTCGTCGCCTGCGCACCGGTTGCATGTGGGTCAAGGAGGATCAGTTAACACAGCTTTTACAACCGGTTTTAGTACATTTTTTGTTGGAGTCCTTAACCGCACTCAAGTGGAAAGAACATGGAAGATTTTCTTTAAAATGATTCATATTTTATTAGTCGCCATTCAAATGAATACCAAAATAAGTGCGTTTTCTGACTGACAAACAGCAGGTACGTGAGGCTATGCGCCTTATCAGTAAAATGAGTATGCAGGTCAAACGGATGGACGTTTATATGTATTAGTTACTCTCTTCTTCTAATTACGGAGTTACAGTTAGTTTGAATAATACTAGTAAATACATAGTACGTATGATAAGTGGAGGACCGGGTAAATTAATTATTAGAATGTGACAAGACTTTACGTTTTGTTGAATAAGTTCACTACATTATCAACTGTTCAACTTGAATTAGCCACGTTTCATGAATCGTTTCGTGCCCGAATCCTCACAAATAACTTGGTCGAAACAGATGTTCAATTAGCTCAAAAGAATTTATTTTATACTAATTCACCGAGACGATGACTCATATAAGGCTTGGTTCAGTTACAACACACAGTACACCACCTTATAAGGTATGGCCTTTACTCAGGATTCATTTATATGGCTTAAATGCAGGCCACTTTCAACCGGCCATATGTTCAAGATTGACACTTGACCAAATTTCTCTTCGATGTTTAATTTAAAATGGAATTCTATTTTGCTTGCACAAGCAACATGGCTTTGTTGTGCAAGTTAAGATACATTGATTAACAAAAAGGTGAAGATCGTATTACCACTTGTGTGGCCTGACTTGAAATATGATTTAAGTAGATATTATTAAATAGTATTGCTTCACTTTAGTTGCTGTTTTTACTATAACCACAGATCACATGCAAGCACGTAGGTTCAGCCTTATAACGGCATAAGTTTAATTGAAGGAGTGAATTCTCGTTTAAACTTGAAGTTATCCCCATTTTTGCGAATCAATACTGGTTGCATTGCATTGACCGCGTCTGTCAGCCGGCCTTGCGCGGTGACCCCATTCCTGTCCCCTTACTAGTCAGTGTTGGAGCCATTGTTGACGATGACCTGCGAGGCTGGATATACGTTTTACCTTAAATCCACGTTGATAGGTATACCTGATAAATACTATTTGCGTTTATCCTTAAGCGTTTTATTTGAAATAATATGTGATAGTGTAAGCTGTATTTCCTCAAGTTTCTCATTACTGTAGCTATGATCTATGATCTGACGTACCTAACTCCGAGGATGTGATGCTTGAAAAGACTGACGCGCCGTTGACATTGAATCATACTTATTTATGGCCACAAACGTTTTTGTTACCGATTCCTTGTATGGCCGTATGGCGATTAGTAGTGAATGAACGCTTTAATATCATTACATCAGTATTGATATTCGCAATCTTATCCTTGTCGGCCTCCGTTCGCATCTGCTGATGACCGACGTTAGCTTAAAAAGGGAAGGGATCAAATGACATGCCATGAATGATACCATTCAGTCCAAAACAAGACATTTCTTCATTTTCATTACCAGTTTAAATTGTACTGTATTCATATCAGTGAAATTAACTATTTTAGTTCCCAAACTAACGAGTTGATAGCTGCCATAGTTATCAAAACTAACCTAATTCACTGAACGACCTTTTGTTTTAGCTTGATAATGACGTTAACTAGCAACGGAGTTAATTAATTGAATATAGTAAATAATGACATTGATATAATGTTAAAACCTAAATGTGGAAACTATATTAAACGACCATAGCTAGCTGATAACTGTTACCTATGGTTGGTTTTGTTTTAATTATATTCGTGCACATAGGACCTTTTACTCATAACATGCACATAGTATCATTTGCTTATTTGGTGCAGACGTCATACCATATTATATTTTGTTGAGCACCACAGTGCAACAAAGTTTAAACAGGACGTTGCTTACAAGAAATCACTTCCTCTAACTTCAAACACAAATTAGACAACGCTTCGGAATATTAATGAAAGGGACGAGCCTATCGGTTCCACCAATCTGGGACAAATTAAAATTCAGATACCTTCGTTGTTTATCCAAAAGCAGACAAGTCCACTGGAATAGTAACGAATAATTCTTAACTGAAAGTCGGTACATCCTTAAAAGCAGGTTGTGAGAGACCATGCTTTTAATTTTTTAAGGTTACAAACGTCTGACATACCGGTCTCTGAGTCACGTTTGAATCCTTGGCTGGTTACGTCATCGTCATCGTGCGCATGAGTTGTTTTCGGTGGAATACTACGTATTGTTACAGGAAGATTTGATTATTTTATTGTAATTCTACCTAAGTTTTTGATTCATTAGGGCTCTTTGGTCATCTTTAATGACTAACAAAACAAATATTCATCGACAGAAATTACACATGAATTATTATTAAGAGTTTATCAATTTAATGCTAAATAACACTTCTATGTATGTCAAAGCCACTGAAGGATTTAGTCATCAGCTAAATTAAACCTTCTTAGCGTGCACACACATAATAAAAAAAAACCGCCCATCCCTCTAGCCCTACCTCCATTTGGGTTGGTTATTTCAGTCTTTATCTAGTTATAAATTGAAAACTTGAAGGCTTGATTAGCAGCCAGTATTCTTCCAAGCCGTTTAGTAGGTAAACAGAACGGGCACATTTAATTAGTACAGCTGTTAGTGCACGTATCAAATACACGGTTACTTCATTATAGTCACGGAGACTCTCCTATCGCACACTTTCATAACAGAACGTGATGCGTATAAATTATTTCTATGATAATACGGTCAAAGCAGGTAAAGAATTTGGAATGCTATTAATTTCCAAATACCATCTGTACCTAGTATTCTAGATTTCACATTCCTCATTCTAGATTGTCATATTATAGGACCGGTAATCCTGCATATATATAAACACTTGCAGGCAATCAGGCATTTTAACATTTCCTTATAAATTGCGCGCTGCACTTACAGTATACACCAAAGCGTGCATCAAGAAACAACATAAAATTTAACTTAAAAAGTTAAACATTAGCATCATTTTAGAATAATTTGAATTCTGAGATTTTCGTTTTTGCGCGAGAGTAGCAATTAGCAAGTGTTCAACTAGGAACACACCATTTAATTGCCATGCAAAATCAACAAACGATGTGCAAAAAGTGCCCGGAACAGTTTTATAAAAATAACTTAATTGCAAAGATAGTTTTTTATGGCTTAAAGAATATTTTTGTTTGAGAGTTTTGACCTGGAGAATTAAACATTTAAATATATCGTACAGTCCGGCTATTCTGTAAAAAATGCACTGTGAAAACAGGTGAGTTGAGCTTGAAGAGAGCTGTCATTCCGCCTCATGCTACAGAATGCTTGAGAATGACCATGTACATGATGTATGTACAGTGGCCAGCACATCAAGCTACCCAAAACTGTCAAACTTTCCCAATCAAACTTGAACCTAATGCTTTAGCGATAAAGTTTAAAATCTTAAAATTTGACAGATTTTAGTAGCTTGATGTGCTGGCCACTGTACTTTCTTTTGGATCAATGACACTATTGACAGCTCACTTCACCTAATTTTTTCACGATAAGATTTATCCCAGCCGATCTATTCTGTAAAAATCTTACCGAAAAGAAAGAAAGAAATAAAAATCGAGATCTCGTTGTGGGGTGAAACACGTGTCGATTTATTACAGGGTTTTTTAAGACTCTTTACGAATATTTAAGCAGAATAGGTTACTAAATAATTATATCTACTTACGTCTAGTGTATTTTTTTTTGCGGAATTACTGCTCACTTGAAGGTCGTCACCTAAGTTTTCACGGTGATATTTTTACCCAATAGATCGGCTGTTTTATTTATTAAAAAATATAAAAATAAGTACTTACATAATATTACTATATAAAATTTAAAACAGTGAGTATGGATACCTACATAATAATTTTATTTAAACATGAAGCAGAAACTAAGCGGCCGTGGCTATAATAAACTATTTGCTCATTTCTTATCAGCGCGACCTTGGGACCAGTCAGTTGATGTTCACTAACTACATAACGTGATTATGTGATTTCCCGTTTGTAACATCATAGAAGAATATTGTACAGATCTAAACGTTACAGGAATTATCTTGGATGAGGATTCACGTAGGCCCGGGGATCATGGAAGGCGCACAAGATCTCATGATCCCCGGTCCAAGCGTAGGAAGGGAACTCCGGGGTGGTTTTTAATCAGTAAGAGTCTGACAGACCCCTCGAGGACATCCATGAGAATTTTCCAACCGGAAGCGAAAAAAAAGGATTCACTTAAGTGGTATTCTTGGCGCATTTAGACGGTTCTTGGCGCATTTTGACGGTTTTTGCCGAACTTCGGTGGGTTTTGGCGCAATAATGCCGATTTTGCCGCCTTTAAGGGTGCTACGCAAAAGTCCGGGTGGGCATGATTCCGGATAGCCGCCAACCAAAATTGAATAACAATAATAATTATGTATATTATTATGGTATATTGGATAAAAAGCCGGCCGGCTTAGCTCGAATTGTGCCGAGCCGACCGGTACATAATTAAGCTAGGGCCAACTATGTGTAGGAATGGCTTCAAGTTAGCTTTGTTGTTCAACAAAAAATACTGCCGAATCTAATGTGCCGATGCCGACCCGAACATGTGTGTAGCAGCCCTAACCCGGTTTTGGAAGCTCCTCAGTACCTATGGATTCTTCCTAGGTGTGGTTTTTGGGAAGGCCGCGTTTAGCATTCCACGTTGCCTTATTACTTGCACTCAAATGAGCTTCTCATATAAAAATTCTCGGTATTTACAGTCTATACCTTTGTATTCAAAAATAGTTTTACCTTATTATAATAAACAATGATACCATTATAATGACTGATGACATCACAGTAAATGCATTAAAATGCTGCTATTTTCTGCACCGTCCGCTATTTCATAATACTAGGCATCACAATGTGCAGACATATTGCTATTGGATTTATAGGCGAAAAATGTATGCATGATCCTTTCAAAATGCTTTAAAATGCAAAAAAATTTAAACTGACGTGAAAGGATTCTACATAATATATTATTGCTGCATAATGCACAGCATGACGGCGACGCTACATCGGTAGAACAATTCCCTTGAAGTTTTCATAGTAATTGTTCCACCAGTCGCGTCACACCGTCGAGTCGCGCCTGTCTATGGGAGCCTTTATCGAGGTTAAGCGATATTCGTGTAAATAAATTAAGCGATTTCTCTTCTTCTGCATTATTTAATAATTTTGTACATTTAGGTAAATACCTATAGGTACTTATTTTCTAACTTACTTTATCTTGGACATTACCGACCCTTCTTGAGCAAGCGTGTTGATCAATGTTAGTGCCTTCTCTATAAGAGAAGAGTCCTATGCCCTGTAGTGGGACAATAATAGTGTGTTATTAATCAAAATAAGCCGTTCTCTTAGCCGTTCTTAGCCGTTCTCATCAAAATAAGTTATTTATCATGATGAAGATTTACAAATAGGTACAGATGATTCCAACAATCAGAATAAAGGCTTCCACAGACAGACGCGATGTGACGGTGCGACGCGATTCTGGTAGAACAATTTCCATGAAGTTTTCATATAAATTGTTCTACTAGAGTCGCTTCGCGCCTACCATAGAGTGCTATCACACCAATCAGTTGCGGTGTGGTAACAACTGACAATCGACGTCGACTAATCCATTGAAATGAAATGAAATTACACTTTTTATGCACCAAAATGCGTTTAATTACCTACTTTTAAATATGGCTAAAGTTTTATAACTCTGGCGAATTGATTTGCACTTGGATTAGCTGCTGCATTTTCCAGTAGGGTAAACCAGTTTCTTGTTTGCTTAAAATGGTGCTTACTGAGCTAATATGAAGCTGGTAAACCAACTGCAATTTAAACGAGAACTTATTTAGATACATAATTATGATATTACTTAGGTTAGGTACCTACTTATGCGCCTACTACCTGAATCTATAATCATTTAGCAGCACAACGCATGCATAGGTACTTACAGAGTTATTGTATTCCATTAATGGATTGTCGGCAACCCATTAACGGGATGTAGGAGAGGCCATTTACAACCAAATGACCCCTTTTGACTCCTATGCAAATGTCATAAATTTTTGATTCATTTGATATTTTATTTTTATTTTTATTTCATACATTTTAAATTATAAAATGTCAAACCTACTCTAAAATGGTTGACATTGGCATAGGATCATGAATGGTCATTCGGTTGCAAATGACCTCTCCTACATCCCCTTAAGGGTGCACCAATCACTTTTGAATAAAATTTTAAGTTGCGTTTACCTAATTACTCTATAAAATAATTTTATAACTAAGAACCGGACAATAAACAACAACTGAAGTACCTATACCTACAGTCCGGCCGTTGAGAGACTGCGTTCTTGATACCATAAATTAATGTATTC
This sequence comes from Eupsilia transversa, assembly GCA_914767815.1. Taxonomy (NCBI): domain Eukaryota; kingdom Metazoa; phylum Arthropoda; class Insecta; order Lepidoptera; family Noctuidae; genus Eupsilia; species Eupsilia transversa. The sequence goes on from OU611880.1 coordinate 11,628,282, forward strand.
CTGTTTGGTCGATTCCGCCCTAAATAACGAATATGTAAGTACTTGAAATTGTCCTACTGACAGGTGTCAGGAACGCATACTCACGAAGGCCAGACTGTAGGTACACCGTATTTTCAGACAGCCACTTTCTTGTAGACATGTAGAAGTGGGTCGATTTTAATGCATAATATCGTAAACCTCCTTGCAAACAAACATACAATATGTGCGCTGCAGATAGACGAAACATTAAATTCTATGAAGTTAGAAGTGCCTTTAAAACTTAATGTCCCTTAGATTCTTGAAACGATATTGAGACTATAGAATCTAGTTGTTATTATCGTATTTATGATTCCAAACTTGCTTATTTCTACCCAGTTTTATATTCCTTTTTGGCAATTCAACAGAAACCTATGTTTCCAAAAGGCACCTTCAACATCAACAACATCACTTTCATTATCAACATCAACATCATCATCAACTTACACCAATTTCGGCTACTCTCACTTATCTACTCTTCCAGTATAGGTACCAATACCTTTTTGTCTCTGTGTTCCCGGAAGGGGCAAAGAAACACATTACAATTATTTTCTAACGCTACATTTCCTTTTGTTTGCAGATCAACAGCAAATACAGCGAGGAGCTTGCGCAGGAGTGTCTAGAATGGATCAACGCGATCATTGGCGAGCCTACCAATACTTCCGGGGATATGGACAACTTCTACGAAGTACTTAAGGACGGTACTATTTTGTGCAAGTGAGTACCTATCCTAATATTAAGGAATTAAAGAAAAAAACATTTATTTGCTCTAAATCTGACGCATAAGAATAAAAAAAGGCGTACAGCCACAACAAGAAAAAATTTGGGGGGAAATATGCGTCTTAAAACGCGGCACGTAAAGCGGCCATCGCTCAGCATGATGCTGTACGTCTGTGACACTATGCAAGACAGAGCCACAGCGCTGCGTTTTCAGCGACAGCATGCATATAAGTAGTCCTAATCCAAACTAAGTCTTGCCTTCTCTTTTATTAAGTAATAAAGTCTCAAAAACCAGAACCCTAATTGCACTCAATCACAATCCGAAAAATTATAAAAGACACAGCAAATTTAACCCATTGCTTCTTATATTTAAAATTCGTCTGGTCGACAACGTAAATGACGCAATTAATGTTTTTGAATTTGTAGTCTAAATTAAAGGCATTGCCATTGTGTGTTACGCTACTGCTGCCCCGCAGATTAATCATTAACCATCACCTAAATCCGTATTATCTAAATCTTTTGGGTATATCTTGATATGTAGATATATCTTTCATAATCATGTCAAAGTAAATCTGATTTATTAGTTAAAGATGTACCTATCTTAAAGTTAGCGTGCGGCTAGTACCGTTTGCCAGACAGAATCTGCCCATTATGACTATTGTATTTGCATGGCAACCGACCGACGAGTTACCACGGCTTCACGTCTCTGAGTAAAGATCGGTCATCCATCTCGCTCTTTACGGCTATTCGAAGTCTTTATTGACTGAAAAACAGCTATATTTTATAGCCAACATTCTCTCACACACTTCAGCATTACAAGCTGAGTTGAAAACGTGTTATTGATAAATAGGATTACGCGTAACCTTGGAGTCTTGTGGCTGAAATTGGCAGAAATTTTGGCCCAAGGTCGAACAAAATGTGTACCAACTTTATGCATTATATTGAAACTGTATTGTATTACTTTAATCATCTAAGTAGGTAAGCGAGCTCGAAAATGCAGGGTTCCCCTCAAACTCATCACATAATGGATCATCCAATTCCGTCATCGCTGTATTGTGGGTGTAGGTATGTCACATGGCGTATCGATTGTTATGTGGTTTATAATATACTTACTATTAGGTACATAAAACATAGCCTTTGGTCCCTCTGTGCTCTACTCACTGGGTCGATAAATAAAACCACAACAACAGATATTTTATCCTCAAAGTGACTTCGAACAAACATGATTTCCCAACGTCTGAATGCTGGCCAAGTGAGAGTTGGACTCGCGCACTAAGGGTTCCGTGCCCAAAAACTGCTACAGTTTACTTTCTTTTTACTATTTGCCACGATGGAAGCGATAGTGACACGTATCCTGATAAATTTTCAACTGGCCAGATAAATACTAACTTACCTACGATACTACGATTTAAAAGATAGGTACAGCCCTGAAAGCCTGAGACAGACAGTCGGACAGATGGCGTTAGGCTTAGTAATAGGGTCCGTTTGCACCCTAACCGTTCTCTAAACTAAAATAACAGCACCTATATATCACCACTTATAAATATTTCTCTTATTATTGCAGGCTTGTCAACGACATTCAACCAAACATGGTGAAGAAGGTGAACGTATCCAAGATGGCGTTCAAGTGCATGGAGAACATCAACGCGTTCCTCGAGGCGGCAAAGACACTGGGCGTGCCCGCACAGGAGACGTTCCAGACCGTGGACTTGTGGGAGAGGCAGAACCTCAACTCTGTTGTTATCTGCCTGCAGTCTCTTGGCAGAAAGGTATTACTTATATGATAAGCTTTGGTATATACATAATGTAAGAGTTATCTTAACAAATTATCATGTCCCTTTAGCTACATTCTCATTATTATTCTGCCTGTTAAGCTACGGGTTCCTAGAAGAGCGGAGCTACCACATAGCGTCCACGATTTAGCAGAGAATGACGTCATTGAAACTTTATTTATGAAATTGTCAGGTTTTATCCTAGAGAGCGTTTTTTGACACCTTAAAGTCAAAACAAACCTCCATAATTTTCGTGACAGCCGTCACTGCGGCAGTTATGTAGGGGCCACTCTTCTAGGAAACCGGTGGCTTAAACCGCGTTTTTTAACGCGCCGTTGACGTGCTTACACGCACTGCAAACGCGTAATCCACGAGAAATTAACCAACTCATTCCAATTTCTGTTCCAGGCTGGTAACTTCGGCAAGCCTTCGATAGGACCAAAGGAATCCGAGAAGAACGTGCGAAACTTCTCAGAGGAACAGCTGAGGGCCGGTCAGGGCGTCATCTCACTGCAGTACGGCTCCAACAAGGGAGCCACCCAGAGTGGCATCAACTTCGGAAACACGAGGCACATGTAAATTCCAGTCTGACTATAAAAACAGAACCACACGCTACGCCACCATGTGTGCTTTTAAGTCACTTGAATTTCGAATTTCGGGGCATTTTTTTTCGTCGGTTTTCAGCGATTTTTGTCGTGGGGTTTCGTCAATGTGGTTCTGCCTTCAACCTGAATGTACACCCGATATTTGTTGGATAGGGATGATTCGCATCAGGAATTAGTAAACCAACCTTTGGCTAATATTAAAAGTTTATTAAAACTTCTATTTATAAATTTGTCGTCTACCTTTATCTTTATTGTATATTTAACATAAATAGAAAAATACGACGGGAGACCACGCACAGTGTGTTGACTCTACAAAGTTGATAACAAAAAATCATTGTGCAGACGTTTGACGTTGTATTTTTAAGAATTTGACAACATTTCTTGATGAAAATCATCCTTGAAAACACATAAAATAATAAATTATGCATAGTGCAGTACTTAATAGATTCAAATGAATTAATGTTAGAATAGAAAAGGACCATTTCCTTGTAAAAAATCTCTTTTCGAATCTCTTTTTTGGCTATATGTGCATACTTATGGTTTGAATTTTCCTAATACTTTCTTCCATGGAGGAAGTTTTTGTTGGGCTAAAACGTCCTGATATTATAACGGTGTCTACAACTTCGGGACTGAGCCTTGCCAATGTTGCAGTCATTTAAAAATTAAGTATTTATGTGACAAAATCATTCCGAATCCATTCCAAAATTTTGTGCCGTTTGAAGTTCGTTAATTTATATTTTAATAAGTTTAAGTCAGCTAGCATTTGATATTAACTGATTGCGCTTTAAGTTTATAAATATTTCAGTTCTTTCTACTCAACGTGTTAAAATTGTGCCAATGTCGTCATACACAATATTCTTATAATAAATTTTAATAAACAGTACAATTATTAGAATTACAAATTCTTTTATAGTAATACTTGTGCCTTCGAACTCCACAGGGGTTGAGAATCTATGTATATGTTTTAAAAGGTGTCTAACAATATATATATATAATCGCTTTTGACTTACAATCAGGGTTTCCTTTTATTTTTTTATTATTTATTTAATATTGAAATTAATCATTCCATATACATATAGTTATTTAGAATGTTAGTACACACTGTGATTAATGATTTTATAAACATTCTATACTATATTTTCGTATAGTTACGTATATATTTGACAATGACGTGTAATTCTAGTTGTGTAAGTTTCATAAAGTATTTACTATGCTTTATGGAAGTACGTAGAATAATAAAATTTAAGTAAACTAAAATAGTGTTTTAATTATAATAATTCGTTAAGTACGCAAAATGTGCGCTTTAACATAGAGTTGCGGACACCGGCCCGTATTACCTATTCAGCCTAATTATAGTTCCTAGTGCATGACGGCTCGTACACACTCTGGCGCGGAATCGCGCCAGTGTGTATGAGCCTTGAAGGTCCGCGCCACCACTCAAGACCGACAGACGCGGCGCACTTGTCTAGATGTCATTGCATGAAATTTCATTTTTTTAAATGTAGTGCCACAATTTTCCGCCGGACTTCAGTGGAGGCGCGGACTCTAGATATGTAATGTACCTACTTCACGTCCCGTCTTCATGTTTTTGACAAGTGACAATCATAACAGTGATTGAAAACTGCATAAGCCCACCATCACTTCAGGGTTAGGTATCTACTATCGATGCAACCACAACATGACCACAACCTTACTGACACTGTAAACTGTACCTACCTAATTGTATCGACTGTTGTTGAATTAAGTACCTACCTACTCCTACAATAATAAAATTGTGATAAATGCTTGTAGTAGGTACCTACATAACAAGAGGTGCAAATAAAATATGTGGCTATAGAAGATAAAGTTATAATAACAAAGGCCATCTGTTTACAAAGCGAAAGAACGTGTCGTACTTTCGACAATACTATTTACTTCGTCGTCGCGACGACCGCGATAGTATCTAACCGTAATGTGCATTTAATATTTTTTTTTTTATTATTTTGTATTATTGATATTTATGACACACCATTTTTTTTTTCCTGTTAGTCTTATTTAAAAGTAAGTCAAGCTGTTTTGTTTTGTTTTTTTAATATTTTTTATTTATTTATTATTATTTATTTATAGCAGCTTCAGCTTACATTTACCATTACAGGTTATCCCCAATGCGATAAATGCGCTTTTACGTGTACCTATATAATTTGTCGTAGGTAGGGAGATTTGATAGTTCGAATTTTACGAAAACCCTAGGGATGCGAAAACACGGATACTTAATAGAAAATGGTGAAAACATTTCTCAACGTTTTGGGCGCTCCGACCGGCCAATCAGCTTTCTTATTTCATAATATTCGTTTCGTTTCATTTCGCAATATTACTAGAGCGACTCATGTTTTGCAAAAACCCTATCTTTTTCTAGTAAGATTGCGAAATGTTTTCACTCCACGCCTACGCTGAATATACCTACGCTCGAAGACTTATTTCATCTGAAACGGTACTGGTTGCTATTAATATTCTCACAGGCGCTTAATTTAGCCTTATCCTAGCGCCTACACAAAATATAAATGACCCAACTGTTCAGACTGTTGAATCGGTTTGAAAATAAAAATACCGTAGGAACCCACTATAAGTAGGTATAGGTAAACAGTCTGGATCTGCCGGTCTATTCTGTTAAAATCTCACCGTGAAAACTTAAGTGAAGTGAGCGTGAAGTGAGCTGCCAATAGGGTCAATACCTAGCATCGGGTGGACTGACAGCTCACTTCACCTAAGTTTTCACGGTGAGATGGTTACAGAATAGCAGTGAGTCTTCTTTAGAAGTTAGCTTGACTCATTCATATTGATCTACAATTCTAAATTAGGTATCTATCCGTCTGTAATTTTTTATTTATGTATTAAGTAATAATTCTTTATTGACATAATATTATGTTACAGAAACTTGTTTGAAGCCTCTGAACTAGGTGTACTGTCACGAGCAAAAATATGTCAACACTAAGTAAAATCTAAAGGCATTTTCTCATTTAGAGTAGGGATTAAAGTAGGTATTGCAATTTAATTAAACATTTCAAACAAAGATCGGTCTGCACACATAACCCTGTAATTTCAATAATTTTTTTGAGAGTAATTCATTCTTGAATTTTACTTAGTGTTGACATAATTTTGCTCGTGACTGTACCAGTATGTCTGGAGTCAGAAAAGTATAAGTATCTACTTATACCTATTCCATTTCTGATCGTGGTAGTACCGCGTATAGCTAATTAAGAAAAATACCTAGGTTTTTAAAATCTGTTTATAATCATATCCTAACTAGCCAAGATTTTTGAAGAATTTTCTTCTATAGTCAGATGTGTTGCTCTTCATGAAATGCTTCGTGTGTGATAGATCAAGCCAAGAGGCACTTCACGCTAAGGCCTGTGTTCACCAACATGTTGGTTTATGTCAACTTTCCTAAGAAAATTTTAGGCCTATGTTCACCAACATTCAAACGGTTAGGTACGTATTAAACAGTTGGTTCATGTCTAAACAGTTGATTTAAATTTTGGTGAACACAAGGCATAGGTATCTAAACAGTTGATTTAAATTTTGGTGAACACAAGGCTAAGAGCAAGAAAAATTTACATTGTGCGTGTTTTTTCGCTAATCATTTAGCCACCTACGTCATTTGATTGATTGACTAATTAATAATAAATTAAAAACAATAAGATTATGATATCTCTGAGCTACACCAGAAAATGCAACGCCCCCTTCGATACAAATTATGCTACCTACGTTATCTACTCTTATTACTATTTTTAAACTTTTAATAATAGATAATTTACTTATTTTAATGCTTGTCTGGGTCATCAAATTGCAAGGCTTGTACCTACTGCCCTCGCAAAGGCACTCAATTGCATAAATGATAATGCGACAATTTTAATAAAGGGTGATGCTTCGAATTTGGGATTCCTTATCGTTTAGCTTGCGCCGTCTGTCTGTCTATCGATCACAGAACTGTATCCTTCTCAGTTAGAATAATTATTTTATCTACACCCATGATTCCATGCTATAAATCCTCTATAAAAGTTTCTGAAACAGTTAGCATATTGCCAACATTAAAGCGACCAGTAGTAATCATTTTATATCATCCAAACGAGTGTTATAATGTTGTACTAAATTTCATAATGCAACTCGTTTGCTCCTTCGATTCCTTGCGGTCAGCAGGTGCAGACCCCCACGCCGACACATCTGACACATTTTCCAAAATACGATACGACCCCATACTAAACAACAGTTGCATAATTAACTATTTAAGCATTCTAACCGTAATAGTTACAGAATACATGTTACGATGCCGCTTTATTGGCATCACGGCAAATAAAAAGTTCCTCGTGATAAATTGAAACATCGACACCATCACCGGTGATGAGTCTTTGATTTAAACGTCTCTTACGGGTCCCGCAGACAGGCGGGACGCGACTCTGTTGCTACAATAAATTCCTGTGAAAATTTCACGGAAATTGTCCTACCGGTGTTACGTCGCGCCAGTCTGCACAAGCCTTAAGAGACGTTAAAATCAAAGACTCATCACGTGATGTTCATGCTCATTGCTCATTATTATAAGTCATACCCCCAACGGCGTGTTATCATCAAGACTTCTCTTTGTAGACAAGGCAGAACGATAACCCCGCGCAAAATATTCCGCTACATAATTATAGTAAGTAGGTAGGTTATAGCGTTATTGGCGGCCATTTATATATTTTTAAGGTTACTATATTCTATTACAAGGCAAAAATAACTGTGTTTAATTACTGTTCCGTAGGTACCGGGGTGCTACTTTAAAAAAAGAGCTTGCTTCGCTTGCTCATAGGTAGGTACATCCTGCAGTCTCAACAGGAGCCCCATTATTCTAAAGTGCCCAAGGACTTCAATGGAATAAAGACGGGTCTGCGGCCGCGCATGTTTGAATGAGAAGCAGCAAACGAAAAGTTGTATAAATGTGGACTATAATGTAAAGTTTTCGAACCTATATTTTTTCAGACTAGGGCCTAATGTAGTCCCTTTAGTAGGTACCTATGTAAATTATTTATATTTCTATGGTACCTTAATACCAACATACAGCTTCACTAGGTGGTTATCATTTCACTAACATTTAAAAACAAATTAGTTATAGGCAACCTCACAAATCATTGTTTTCCAATGTAAATAATCTACTTAATACTTAAAATATCTTTTACGGAAGACATAACTGTTTTGGACAAACAACTTAAAGATAAGGGGGACATACCTACCTTCTAGGTACTTAATTAAGCGATCCTTAAAATTATTAAAACTTATTATAAGGTATTCTCCGACAAAAACATGTAGGTACTTAAATAGTACAGTACGTTCTGTTGACATGGGTGAGAATGGAAAAGTTGTGAAACTATTGAGAGTTCGTACCGAATGAATCCCAGTATTTTTGTTTTTGAACGCATTATTCGCAATCACACATTCATATCTCGTGATGTCAAAGTTAGACGTCCGTCACTGTTGTTCAGTAAGTTTTCTTTGGTATGTCAGGTAAAATGGAAAAATAAACAATAGAATCCTGAGTTTCTATTGGTAAACTTAAAAAAAAATCAGCTGTTTGTGACGTAAGTGGTTAAAAAGCAACTGAGAACAGTCTAGCTGTTTTCCAACTTACGGTTGTAAACATGTTAAACGATTGAATAATCTTGTTTTTTATTGTTATCAGTTGATAATCTCGTCGGTGTGTCTTTAGAAGAATGATTAGTCACCGTTAAATCGAAGGCAACCAATTAAAACGTTGCACAATTCTTATATACGCGTCAAAACACGTAAAAATGTTAGTGAGGTTACGGCGTAATATTTTGGTTCTACATTGGTAAATAATAAGTATGTCGCAATCAGCAGCGGCATTTTCTAATGGATGGGCGATCGACACAACGCCTGACCTGCAGAACTCTACCGATAACGACGTAAGTGGTCCCCTGCAGAGTTGTTTGTCTCACAGATAAAGCGTCCTCTGTGACCTTATCAGGACGAAGTCGCTTGTTTTTTCCAATTTCAATTAACCCAGCAATTTTATTCACTACTTTTTTAATTTAAAAAAATCTTTAATACCTATCTGAATTTGCTGATTGGCTCATGGTAAAGGAAATATTCACAATCTTTGTTTACTCATTACTTAACTAATTATACTGGCTGTTATGATAACTGTAATTGATTAGGTAGGTACCTACCTATCTAAATAAGTACATGTAGATATTATATTTTCACACCACACCCAGTTCTAGCACATTCATGTGCTAGAACAAACTAAATACATAATCATAAGGCTTTCTGCAAACTCGATTAAATAACTTTAAAAAGTTAAAAGCAGACGCACCAAATTAAAAAGATAATGGTTAGATAAAAGTTTTAAATGGTTATGAATGTAATGATTTATTAATTATTTTATCATAATATATCTGCTTTGAATTGTGATTAATTAACGTACTTACAATGTTAAACAGTATAGCTATTTGCAAAAATAACAGTTTTGAATTTCGTGGGGCTACCTTGATGGATCCCCATTAAGACGGCCCGGTAAGGCAGGAACTCCTACAAAAACCCATGTTACACACACATTTTCTGCAGTTGTAAAGTATACAATCCATTAGGATTTCCTCTTAATAAAAAATATTTTTTTAAAGTATTCCTTTATTATCTCAAGGAACTTTAAAAAAAATACTTAAATAACTTCTTGTTAGTCTCTTGCTATGAAGGCCTATATTGGCTTCGAATCTGATAAGAACAATGAACAGTGTCAAGTCGCTGACCTTTGGTCACCTCTTTTTATTTGTTTAGACCGTTTTGATGATTTCATTATCAGACCATATTTAAACAAGAGCTTAATTGTCTTATGAATTAAGGATGATAGTTTCTAATAAATGTCTTTTATAAATTCAATTTTATTATGAATATAAAATAAGGTTCTCAATTCTACATGAGGAGCAAACTGCAGTTGGTATCTACCTACCTAATCCTATCAGAAAAAATATATTTTGTATTGAGGACTAATTAACACATTTTCTTTCAGTTTCCATTTCACAATTAATAAAAAATGAATGTAAATAATATAACAAAGATGTTTTTTGTTATATTATTTACTAACGTTCATTTTTTTTATTTTGCCTCAATGAAATGAAATGAAATGAAATTTATTTGCAAGAATTGTAGTACATTACAGATGGTTACATAAGTAGGTTAGTCAAATATAAATCCACATACAGTGATGGAATCTGTTTAAAAACCTAATTAAACAATTATTAAAATAAATAGAAATAATAATATTAGATAGGTTCGACATTAATTTCACTTTTGAATGTAAATGTTTTATTACTCATGTAAATAACCTGTCCATTTTTTCAGGCACAATAGTCCACCTGAAGGACTAAGTGCGGCAACCAAACCCCATAACATAGAAACATAGCCGGTCCATTTAAGAATTTTAAATTCCTTTCAAAATGACCAAGCACTTATTTGGATTGGTCCTAGTGTCCTTCCATGTGGTACTCCAGTCACTGACTAGACTGTAATGAGGCTTTCTCCAACCTATTCTTATTTCTTATTGTGCTGCAGGCACTGAATTAAACATTAAACACCTTTGCTATAAACTATTCTGTATTAGCCTACATTGCATTAATGTAATTTATTTAAATAGAAACACTTAACTTTATCAAACGTATGATACTGGGTTTACCCATTCTGAAATTAAAACAATATATTGCAACATCTTTTTTTCCATATCATTGGTTAGGTATTTTATAAGATTTTTTATAAAAATATGATTTAATTATTACTGTCTCTTACATGTCTATATAAATACAGGATCTAATTATAAAATATTAATTTATTTATCACCCTTATACTTTGCCATGCAAAGTTGATGGCCATTTTTTTTATTGTGAAGTTGTTCACCACAGCTAAACATGAAATGCTACAGAAACAGCTATAATTATTACAACAAGCTAACAGACAATGACATCACGGAGGTCAAGTTCCACCTCAGCATGTATATTCCATGGCCAAACAGTTTCAATACTTTTTGCGTATCATGCATAACCCTACCACAATAATTATTGGTCCTAAGTCTTAAACCAATCGATGGTCCTCGATTTCTAACGCCAGCTTAAAGATTTAATTCCACGATAAGTCAAGACCCCACATCGACTTATCAATATCGCATCGCATATTACGTAGATACTTGTTTTTCTTACTAAGTATATTGATATTATTTGCTTAGGTATATTGATAATTATCCAATTATCGTTGTAATGTCACTTTGATAATTATTGCACGCCTCTTTTTAATACGTAGGTACAGAATCTATATAAATTAACTCGTACGCGTGTATTTAAGTTATTAGCTTTGAGTGCGTTGATGAAACATTGTTGTGTATTTTGTGATGGTTAACAATTTTAGCGTTGTGTGTGGTGATTTTCTCTCCGTGAGTTTTTTTTCAATCATTTTTATTCCAACATTAAAGGAAATCTCTAACCTGTAGGTATAGGTCCCTGGTATATGCGTCTTCAATCTTTTCATGTTTAAACTTGGATAAAAGTTAAACGCATTATAGTATTTGTTAATCATGATCATCGCGGAGGTGCTATGTAAAAGCCAGTGCTTGAAATGCTATTCTACCAGAACGTTTGCCACAAAAACATTGAAATCTCCACATACTTACAAGTGTTTATGCTGACGTAACTGCATTGCGAGTTGCATTATGCTTCCTCTGCAGTGGCGACCCTACATTATCTGAGCTACTCATTACCCCCTAGTCGGTAGGCACGGATACTTATTATCATGTGGGGTGCCGAGCGCGACCTTCCACCTCTGCTCACCCGCGATACCCACGTCCCTCGTCTGCCGCTGATAACGACTCATATAAATGATCGCTTATAATCGCCCCGCACTATGCTTACTCGCTCAGTGTTCGTTCAATCTACCAGAGTGCGCGTCCTACGTATCGCTCAACTTCGATTACTTTTATCCGTGCAATACAGTTTTTGTTCAGTTCTCTTCTGTTTATTCCTCATGGCTAAATTCATCGACCGTGATTTCCTTTCTCCTAATTAAGTTAATCCAGTGTCTTTGAAAGTGGACTCTCAAGTGCGACTAACTTTCTGTGAACGCAATTCTAGCGTTATTTAAGTTTCTTTAAAAATTCATACTGGCACCAGCATACATGCATTTTACAAGCGAGGTGTTGCAAAAAATGACCATTGTTCTGATGTACCGTATCAACCCCATCTACTATTCAGACTACTCGGATACGATCTAAATTTATACTTGAAGCTCTTTCGGCACAAAAGCTCTCTCTGTCATTGGCTATTTAACTTTGAATATTACAAGTTCGGAGTATATTCCAAAGATATTACCTGACAAAGGATATTTTCTTGTCAACCAAAAAGGTTTTGACTATAACCCAGAATGGATATTGTGGCAAATGTAAGTTTCAACACTATAATAGTCTCATTTTATCACGAACTTAACTCATTCAAGACTCGTGTGAGGGTCAAAGTGTATCATTCTCTTCTGATTGAACGAACTTATAATGCTAACAGAGATTTTGTTTATTTTTACAGTACCACCCGGTGTTCAAGGCATTTCTCGCCGGTTCTTTCTCCGGGACCTTCAGTACTATACTGTTCCAGCCGCTTGATTTGGTGAAGACTCGTCTACAGAACCCAACCCAACATGTTGTTGCGGCGACTGTCAAGTAAGTTACATAAAATAATCAACTGAGCTTAATCTTAATCATCATCATTATCATTCAGCCGAAAGACGTCAACTACTATATAAAGGATAAAGATAAAGGCTTCCCCTTAGCATCACCACAACTAGTCCTGTTTCCTAAACAGATTTAGTTTAATACAAATAAAAGAGAAGCTCTCTTCTCAACAGTCAAATAAGCATCGGACTGTAACAGGCAAATAGTAAACCTAAAACTTACAGAGAAATAAGTTCACTCCTAGATAACAGCAGACGGTATATCTTGTTGCTACGAAAAAAAAGTAGGTAGGGAGGTACAAGCAGTGACCAACCACTGATAAGCTGTTTCATTAATTTGTTTATTGTAGGTACCTACTCACATTGTGACTTTAGATAATTATCTTGTAATTATTGTTAACAATGGACATAATATCCTTAACATTGACATTGATAGCGTCTGCTACTCTGAGAATAATACCCTAAACTGCTAATGACCTATTATCATTTTCCGCGTTCGATTTTCACGAATTTTCACGACATTTTAGGTAGTTTAGTGTATCTGTTGTTATTAAATTGTTCGTAATTATATCAATCATATCAAAAATGATTCTGATTTTAATTAAGTAGGTAGTTTAGTGTCTCATTATCTCACTTCTCTCAAATAGCTATCTCTAAGGCCGCGTTGTTGCGACCCAGGCGCGTGCAAAGTTGACACACAACGAACCTTAGTCATTAATTAATGATAAACAAACGATTTTGTTTATTTGATTTCCAATCACCCGGAAAAATTATCAGTGATTGCAAAAACTGCGCACAAGTCTGACTTTGTAAACGATGAAGGTCTTTTAAAACCTTAAATTGCCAAGGTGTAGCATAGGACCCACGATGTGCCTTGAGGCATCCTTGTCCTATACTTTGTAAAATACGCTATAAGCGTTACATTGTGTCTAAATTCTAACAACCACTAACCTTACCTCCTTTTACAGCAGCCGAATCCAACCCGGGATGATAACAATCTTCACGAACATCATCCGGCAAGAACAAATAGTTGGGCTATGGCGGGGCATGGTGCCTTCCGTTGCTCGCTGCGTTCCCGGAGTGGGAATCTACTTCTCTTCCCTGCACTGGCTCAAAGCCAAGATGGGGAAGACCAATGGCGATCTTGGTGCCTTAGAAGCCATCACGTTAGGAGTCGTCGCAAGGACCATGAGCGGCGTTGCTTTAATACCGATCACTGTGATTAAAACTAGGTGAGTTGATGATTATAATAACTTATTTCATAGTGTTGATTTAGTTTGATGGATTTGTTCTTTACTGACTTGGAGGATAGTTTTTACACTCTCATTTACTTCACTTGATAATTTTAAGTCTATGACCAAAGGTTGTACCTAATGGACTACGATCATTTCTCCAGTTTTGTTTACAGTAATAGTGTCACTTCATTAAACAAAATAATGTATTTACTGTAACAGTTAAGTAATATCTTAATTGACTTAAGTTAAATCAGTGTCTGGACTTGTAATAATACTGGTTAGACGGCATATTTACTTACTCAATCTTAAATAAGACAATATAAAAAATATGTTTATCTTTTAAGCTGTTTTTTTAGTAAAGTCATTGTATTTGATATCAATTATGAATTGAAATAATCATTAATACTATCAAGATTACCTTGCCAAAAATGTCCCAATTACTTTATAATCATGTGTTATTCCATGACGTAGAAATAATTACCGATAACTGTCGGTAGGTGGGTCTGTGACGTCATTTATCATATGTGTGAGCCCATTCGTTATTCAGCACTTAACAATACATAAATACCATCTTATAATATACGTCCGTTGTCCCCGAATGTGTTCTCGATTACGTGTTCCACCTCGTGATTGAAACACGTTGTATAGACGCTTGTTACCACAGGTCACCGTAAACAATACTTATGGTAATCCGAGGTTACATCGCAGTCGGAAGTTTCTACGTTGTAGATACTGTAATCAACGCACTACGCTTTATATGTATGTTAATTGTTTGGAAATTTTATGTCTGATCACCTTCTACAAAGGTCCTACTTATACTTATAACGTCATACACCTTTCTGGGTTGTATGCATTCTAAATATTTTTCACTACTGCTCCTTTCTGAGGGTACTATTTGCCAACTCTTGATAACAGTCTACCTGAAACTTCAAAAAATTATATTCAATTTTATTTCTTCCTCAGATATGAATCTGGAGTGTACAAATACAACAGCTTGGGTGGTGCTCTGAAAGCCATTTACAAAGCAGAGGGCTTCCGTGGCCTTTCCTGTGGTCTGGGCCCAACCCTAGCCAGGGATGCGCCATTCTCTGGCCTGTACCTCATGTTCTACTCGCAAGCGAAGCAAAGAGTACCTAAAGGTAAGATATTTGGCCCTTTGCAGAAAAAAGGACCAGTTTTGCCACTCGTTACTAAGTTTCATAAAGATGGCCATAGTAATGAAACAGCAATTGTTTTTTTATTAATGATAACAAGCGGTGAAACTGTTCCTATAGGTAGTTAGTGTTAGGTGACAGATAGCTTTGAATAAATCTGTAATTTCAATGAAACTTCTTATCAAAGCATTAGATACAAAAAATATTAGGTTAATAGCAATTCCAAATACACTGATAAAATGCTTAGTTAATAAAGAAAGGTCGCGGGGTCCTTCTAGAATGTTGAATACTTAGATAATTTCATGTTTTTATACGATACATAGGTAAGTATATTTTGTAATCTTCTTAAACACTGTAGACTTTGTACAGCATCATACGAACATTAGATATTCATGAGTTATAAATAATGATTAGTACTTTGTACGCATATTTGATTAGGTTGACTAAGATAGGAACTTATGCAAACATTTTATTTACTCTATTGGTTCATTAGGTCCCATCTTTCGATTATATGGTTACACAATAATAATAAAAATACTGTGTGACTGTACTTACCCTATTATTATAACATTAGACAAAATATCGAGTATACTTAACCCTTTCGTTATTTCAATATAAAAGTATACTAAGTTCCGTTATTTAACAATAAATTTATAGCAATGTAATCAATTCACCATTTACATTTTTAAAATAACTCTAAAATGCAGTCATTTCAATAATATTACAAAATAACTGTTGTTATTCGGCCGTTATTTTTCTAATAGTATATAGAAGTAATAACTGTAGTATATTCTACAAAAACATGGCATTTTCATAAACATGTTTAGTTAATTATCCTGTGATAGCAAAAATTATCGTTGATTATAATAATATAATCATTTTTAGTAATGGTTAAAATGCGTCATCAAATGTGTTTTTTGTTTGTCAGGCCAGACAATGATGGCAATCTAATCGTTTTGATAGATCCGTTTTATTTATAAATGTATTGCCCAATAAAACATTGATTATGACTTATTTATGGAATGGTTTCTTGATTACTAGGTACTTATTTCATTTAAAATAAATACTTCATTTTATTTTTTATTTTACTTTTATTGAAAGGAGTTGTTCCTTTAAACAGTTTAATTATAAGAACTTATTAACAAAATCAAGGATTGCCTATAACCTATACAACACTGTCCACAGGTCGAAAAAAAAGTTTAAAAAAAATAAAAGAGCAATCGCTAAGAGTTTTAGTAGCAGTATTAAAGTTTATGTTCGGTTTTTTATGTATTTATTTATCTCCAAAAAAGAAGTACACAATTTGAAATAAGTATTTCATAACATTTGTACTTATGTTATGTTTTCGTTTGTAAGGACGTCAATATTTAAAAAAAACATCGCGCTATTGGCGAAGACGTAGGCGCAATGTTTTATAAACATTGAAATGACGTGTACAAAATTAGTAACGCGTCAATCATTTACTTAGTTACTGAGTTATTACTGAAAGATAACAGATACATAAACATTTACTTAACACACTTATTTACCCCCCTGTTGAAAGTTAAACGCTATAATATCACGCTTTTAGGCTCTTTTAAAGGGTTCGGCAGAAGTCGACTTTTGTACAGCTATAATAATAATTATATACTTACCTTTTTTAAAGGGCCTATTTTTACAAGCGTTTTTCGGTGTACGTTTTAAATAATTATAGTAGTATTTACTTATGTTCTATTATTCAAATTCCGTATTATCAAAGTACTACTCGATATAATTCCACCTCATACTGACCAAATGATCTCCTTTTTTCAGAATGGCTGCAGTCGCCCGGAGCAGCCAGTGCCGTCCACTTTAGTTGCGGTATAGTTGCCGGGATAGCCGCGTCGCTGGCCACCAACCCTGCTGACGTACTTAAGACCAATATGCAGTTATACCCCGACAAGTTTCCTAATGCTTTCAGTGCCGCCGTATATGTACAGCAGGTAAGATTTTTTTTTTTTTAAAAGATTGAATGTATTTGTTTAACTTTAAGTTCTGACTAATGCCGAATACTCAAACGTCACTTAACTTTAAAGTCGTGTCGCCACTACTGTACACTTTAAAGTGGCAGAAACAGCATGAGGCTAACATGGGACTTTAAAATATACTAGAATAGAATATTTTTATTTTGCATAGAATTTTCACATATTTTGCTTCCTTTTTTTAGCTCGTAAATAATGCCGTAAAATAAAATTATAACAACATTACAAACACAAATTTAAATTGAGTACGTAGATAGAGTTTGAGTATTCGGTTTACGTGTCTTCAATAGGTACTATGCCTTCTAGAATTCGGTCTTAATATAAATTATAGTGTTAACTTTGTATTCCTACTTATTTAATATTTTAAACTCAAATGATAACACATATTTCATTCAATAATAAAATGGGTCTGTAGGTACCTATCAAATAGATAATTATCGAACATTTCAGTAAATGTTGTAAATTAACGAGAAGCAAATGTGAAAGGTCTCAACACGATAACTTAAATCAGGAAGATTATTAGCATGAGTATACCTACAGCTAAATTTGTTAAGATGCTCGTTTGTTTCCGAGTCATTATAAAAATAAGTACGTACTTAATTATTTATTAATTAGATAAGCAACATCTGTGGGGGTCGTTTATTAATTTTTTTAATTAGGTCTATCAGTCATTCGAAGTTTGCGTGTACTTGGTTACAAAGAATATGTTGCTAATTACATGACATTTATTATAATTAAGGCCACAAGATCATCATTGTTTAATTTTTTTCACCGTTGTGACACAACCTGCAGGTTATCTTATCATTATTATTTTTGCGCAGGAAGATGTCTTCTGTCAATATAGTCCAGCCAAACTTGATGTGACATTGGTGTAAACAAGCCATGCCATACAGTTTCATATTGACTTCATGAAGTATTTTCAAACAGTAGCTTTATGAAGTATTTTCAGGCAGTAGTTGCAATTCGGTATTAAATTATAGTCAATTTCTGGAATCCAAAATGTTATACCTATGTAGATTAATTGAATAACCATAAAACAGTTGTTTAACTATTTATAGACAACGCATGCTAGTTTGTTTACTCAAATGTTATATTGAGTTTGACTAGAGTATAGTACTTGCAATAGCATAATTTAATTGCTTTAATGAGTTGTTGCATAATGACTTGTTGACAAAGAAAATAAAATGAATATTGTGATAAAGAGGATATGCTATCACCGTCTTTACTCAGTGAAGGGTAAATAATGCCCCCTGTCGACGAGTTTGATTACTGTTGATATTCAAAAGTACTTATATAAGTTTAATTTGCGATTAAATAAATCAAAACTCAATAAATATTTGTGTCTAGACCAGATTTCAGATGCTTATGAAACGATCATACTATTTCCAAACCATTGGCAACTTTATTGTCCTGTAAACTAAGTCGAATTTAGAATGACAAACAGTATCAGGACAAGTTTAAAAAAGATTTAGTTGCAATAGAAACTGGACCATGCGTCATTGAATTAGGGTATCTAATCACATACCATTATTCTGAATTTAGTGTAGCTTATGAACACATATCTTGTCGAACCTTAGTTATTAAGCAAGAAGTTTTTAATTACTATAATACTTACTAACGTAATTTTTATTTACACTTCTGTTACGATCTTTTGGCGCTCGGATGACGTTGGTAGTGGGGCGGTATTGGTAAACATTTGTGCGATTGTTTTGTGAAATGTGTTCAAAAACAAGATAGTTGCCAAAATAACCATATAGCGCTAAATCACCTCCTAAATTGTTACCCTAGTGTAAACTTTGTTACAGACATACGGTGTAAGAGGGTACTTCAAGGGTGCAGTACCAAGAATGTTGCGTCGCACTTTAATGGCCGCGATGGCGTGGACCGTCTTCGAAGAAATCACTAGAACGATTGGCTTGAAATGAGATTCTATACTTTGTTTGTATAAAAACTTTTTTGTGATTCCCTTTGAAGGAGATCTTATTGGTATGATGTTCCTAGTTTTTGCATCTGCTTAGTTGTATTCGAATATTATCTATGCTTTAACTTAGTTTATTAGTATTTGTTTTTAGGGTTAGTACCTTGTGATATTTATGTACCCTGTATTCGGATTTTATTGTTACCTAATTTACCTTTTGTATTAGTTTCTTTTTAATTGTTATCCCATCCAATAAAAAATATAGCCTTAGTCGATAGGCCAATTGTATTGTATAGATTATTCTGAATATTTTTGATATTGAAGCTGATTCTGTTGTGTACGAACTAAAAGTATTGCTATCCTTAACTAACAGACGGAACGAGAAAGAGACGGTGACAGTTTAGAGATGTCAAATAAGTTTTCTATAGGTCAGCTGGATCTGACGTTTTTCCTTGCATGGAACCTTCTTTGATAGCTTTTATCTATTTCTGTCTCGTGATTGTTTTATAATATAATGTAATCGTTTCAGAGTTGAGAAACCCCTTTTTTAAATTGTTTCCCTTTTATGATGTAGAACTTTTAAGCATGGAAGCAATAGTCTGTTTTTGCACATAAGGACCAGTGCCATTATATTAAGATACAGTTGTAAGTTTACAAAGTATCTATATTTGTTTTATTGAAGAAAATAAATTTTATTTAAATGTTATTACTTACCGTCTTCTTATTGTTTATTTTATAATGTCCATGCTCAATGATCTATGAAACTCGATTCGATGTCGAGAATTTAACAAGAAATGACTTTTTGAAATCAATTAAAGGTTGGGACTAAAATAGGTTAGTTAGGGTACCACTCACAATTTTTATAACACTTCGCGTCCGGTTTTGATCGCAAAATGTAAGAAATATCAGTGAGGTTCATGGAACAGAATAATTGTGACATTACTAGGTCGGAGACACCACAGCACAGGGCGATAGTGACAACTAATAAGGCTCGACCTCGTCCTTTTTTTACACGTGTAGGCAAGTATTACAATATGACGACCGCGTCCTAACCGAAAGTGACGGCCGCGTCAAGAGATCGTCGCGCTCGTTGAACATGAACGCGTGATCGCGCCGACAGAGGGTGTTTTCCGGATTTCCGAACAAAAAGTGGCACTGCGTATTCGCGCGGCGATCACTTTTAAATAGGCCTCGGAATCACGCTCTTTTGAACGCCAAATTTTATACAAACGATCGCGTTCTCGCGCGACGGAGGCTTTTAGTTAGGACGCGGGGGTAGCGTTGCGAATAAAAATAAAACACAAAATAACGAAACTATATTATATTTTACATATTTACAGTTACGATTTTTATTTATAATTTTCTAATACACTATCATATAAACTCCAGGCCCTCATATTTGAGGTTTTCCACCAGTGTGTCGTGTAGCAACACCGTGCCATCTGTCGTAAATGCAGTTATGTATGTGGCCGTCTTGCCCTCAAACTCTGTGGTTTTCAAAGCCACTATGGCTTCGTCATTCGTTCCAGGTATGAATTTGAACGATGAGAAACCATGCTTTGGTTGGTGCTTTGTTATCTGAAAAGGCATAAAATTGCTAGCTCAATTAATTGCTTCGAAATCGTGACAGAGCGTTGCATGGTTTTTATTATAAGTACTGCGAATACGTCTGTTTATGTAAAGTGTTATAACGAAGCAATACAAACATAATATGTATTTATGGCTGATTATTTATACAACTGAGTAAACATTGATTCAATCCACAGTATTGAAAATGTTATAACGACGGCGCAGGTAACAATTTGACACTGGCTATGATTTGTTCCGTAGTAGAAGTAATGAGCCATCTACATGGGCGAGGTTATCGCGGCGATAATCAGGCCGTGGCATCAAATTCAATAGAAATTGTTTGAAGTAATCTCCACTTTGATGGCACGGTGAGACTATCGCCGCGAGTCTCACGCCCGAGGAGATGGCGCCCAAAGAGCATTTTTCGTCGTTCAAGTGTCCACCACTTTCGTGTGATGCACGAAAAAAGAACTGAATTTTGAAGTCAAGGGTATTGTAGTTATTGTCATCTTTACGTTGTCAGTTCTTTTCTGAATTACCTTCCGAGGCTGAGACCTATAGAGCGTACTTATTTAGACTTTACTCTAGTACAGTAAACATGCTATATGAATATGAACCTTATATTTATGATTTTAATGTTCATATTCGTATGAAACGCTTGATCCTTGCTCGAAAGATTAGACAGGATCCTCTTGCGACTGACTGGCGAGCTACTGCCGAAAGTTTCGAAAGAAACGATGCGAGTGATGTGCGAGCTGCTGCCATGCCCTGATGGTGGAAGGCGAGCAGGCGAGAGAAATAAAAAAGTGTTGAAGGTACTTGGCTGCAATCTACTGTCCAACTCACAAGTGCGAGTAACTCGTATGATACGTTCACACAGTGCAAGTTGCTGCATTGCAACTAGGTACTAGCTCTGTGTAAACTAGCCATTAGATCCGAGATGGGTTCATCCGAACGTTCATCAGTCACAGTAACAATAAATTAATACTTTTAAAAAAATCACCTCAAGAGCATGAATATGTTTAAAATTGGCATCAGCAGTGATCAAGTAGTTGCATCCCATGACTTCGTCTTTTGTCTCATTGTATGGTTCATGACTGCACCTCCTTGGCAGGAAGTGCCACAATTGCTTGGCAGGTGACCACACACCGGACTCATGGATCATGTAGCCGGGCCATTGGATGCCGATGGAACTACGGACAGCTTTGTACTGATTTATCCAGCTTAAATGCTGCACCTGCAAATAAAAAATGTATAATGGTCCTGGATCTTCATTCTATATTAAAAGAAATCATTCATACACACCTATATATTACGCCTGAACTCTCTTATAAGGAAAAAGAGGCAAATAATATCATGACATAAAAATTAAGGCTGAGATCAGTTTATAGAGCAAACTTTGATTTTATTCAAACTAAATAAGAACGTTTTTCTGAAAGTAGGCAACGTCGCATATAGATGTAAAATATGTCACTGTTTTGATTAATATGGCAATATTACTGTATGGAAATATGAAATACTTATGACTAACTGTGACAAAAAATAAAAATGCTAAATATTTGACAGCTATTTACGACGTTGCCAACTCATAAAGTATCTTTTCATACTAAAATAAACCTTATTCTTATAAAATTAATGTTCATTTTCGTGTAAAACACTTTAAAGTCGCTAATAGGAATATGCAGGTTAACTTCATGAGTAAAGGTCATTTGTGTATGAAACACTACTGTAGTTAGCTTAAACAAAATGTAAGTTGCGTCTAGCTGACTTTCCTGCTATAGTTTTTGTCCAACTAACATTACAAATAATTCTTATTATTTGAATTTCCCCGCCAGAAACAAGACTGATTAACCTAACATGCTATACAAATATGATAAATTATAAAGATAACCTCTGCGAATTGACAGAGTAAACCTTGCTGATAAGATAGGGAGGTACATGTTATCGTGTTTCGCTACCTTATTCTGCGAATACCTAAATATTTACTGCAGCATTTTAAACAAATATGATAACTTTTCCTGTTCACCTATTTTATTTATTTAAGTTTTTTTGTTTTTGTTTCAAGAATATATAATATAATAAAATAAAATGTCAAAAGACTAATATTTCTGATAATTTCCTCACTTTTTGTATGAAAATAAAATTTGCTTAAATAAGTTCAAGAAACTTATTTCATACTTAATTATTTCACAAAAACTTACATATATTAATGTGAATTGTGTCTTCTATATTATCTAGAAAAAGACAATTTAAATTCATTGTATATGACACATTTATTTTAACAAATAATTTTGTAATTAGTTTTAATAATCTTACTTCTCCGTGTATGTTGATCGCTTTCACCCACATAGGGTCATAGGTTTGGAAGTCTCCACTGGCTGTTGTCCATTCTTTGCCCATTGACCCAACGTACAAAATATCATCCTTGATAGTTGCCCATTCGGACTTAAATCCTTTTTCCACCTGACCATTACCATCGGGTAAAATTACCCATGGTACAATTTTATTGTCAACAATTTCGAACACCTGGAAAACAATAAAGAGAGCAGTTTAAAATGAGACATAAAACTTTTAGACACACTTTTTTATTGCATTATTTTACTTCAACTGTTTTATGTGTTAAATGTACTAAATAATACATGTTTTATAAATTATGTTCTTCAACATTAACACCAATTGATGATTTAATAACAAAATACATCATTTTCTAAGTAGTTTTTGACTTTCAATTTGAATGTCATAAAAAGTATGATTAGGAAACAAAATTTGTGGCATAGCAATCTCTTTACCATTCCTGATCGGTCATCAAAAGTGAGCAATCTTCCATCATACACTATTAACTCGGACAGCTCCATGCCTCTTCCCTTGTGCGAGTATGTTGAAGACAAGAGTGTGGGCTCTCGTATGTCCCATGACACTTGCACAGACTTCTTGACAGGGTTGTAATTGAATTGCCCTTTCTTAAAATAACTTATGTATGTGTGTTTATTACTACTGCTTTTAGAATTGGTGTCTAAGTCTGCTACTATCCCAATCCTGAATGTGACTAAATCTCCAGCAACCAACGGTTTCGTCAGCGGGTAAGTCGTGTTGTATGGTCGCACTGAACTAGCCCATCTCTGGACACTGACTGGCTGGCTGCTTGTCCACCAATTATAATAACACAACACTAGAAGGAATGTTCCTATTAACACAATTAATAACACGAATTGTGGTTGAACCCTCACAGCGTTACCGACCCTGTACGTGGCTGGGGTGCGCAGCGCTTTGCGCCAATCACGAAGGGTACCTTTCATTTTACGATCTTCAAACTCGTAATACTCGTTCATAATAAATTTAATTATAGCATGTTAAATTCACGTAAATTGACTTTCGATATCATATGACTAGTGGAATCGAATCATTTATAAATTAGTAAACGTGTTATTTACACTCTTATTGCTAAATATTATCACTGGTTGATTTCACTAATTGTTGTGTAAAAACCCTTGGTAAATGTAACAGCTTAACACTTTTAGCTGGACATAATGATATCCCCAACGTATTATGGTTTAGAATATGGTTCATTTTGGATAAAACTAATTTTACATAATTTTCTAATTAAAATTTGATACGACTAACACACAATACTGCATCATGGTTAAATTAAAATGACGTTTATTATTTGACATTTATTTGACACATTGACAACTTTTTATCACTTCTCGACCATGAATGAAATAGTCAGTCCCAACAATAAAATAATAATAGTAACTTGACGAAAAATAGTTTATATATAAAAATAATTTATTAAGTTATGATTCCGAAATGATAACTAACAAAAGAATTATTGAAATAATACTGAACTTAAATATGTTTATAAGAAACTTACATAGATGGCTAAGGATATTCATCATCGCATTATCAGTCCAGTTAGTTAAATGAACTAAAATCTGTTTCAGCCACCTTCAACAAATGGCAATGTTAAATATTTTTTATTATCATAATGTTACCAAGTTTTCATGCCTTCCACTTTTTTGTTTGTAATTTTTTTTCTGTTAACATATTGGTAATTGGTAGGTGGTTGTTTTGTTTCTAGAAAAAGAAATGCATTTTATGTTGGCCCAAAGTGCCCTTTACGCAAAACATAAGAAAATAAATTATTGGTATAATTTTATTATGCGTGGCCTGAGATCACGTGTGTAAATTAGTGAAGTTCTTTAACATAAATTCAATTTTTAATTTAAATTTTATTTTAGTCGATTTTCTGTTGAACAAGAGCTACAACTGGCTACAACCATATTAATTATTTTTAATCTGTACAACTCTGTTACTTTTTCTTGATGTTCTGTGTTGCTGTTCTATGAGCTTGCATTCTCGATAGCTGTAATGTTATTATTACGAAAAATACGACGATGACGACGAACGAACGGCGACGGGCGACGGTCATTATTATTTATTACGATTTCGATTACGATCGAACTGTACCCACCTACAAGGTACCCATCTAGGTGGGTACCTAGGTAGGTAGGTACCTACCTACAGAGTTTCACTAGAGTAATAGGCCAGCTTATACTGAAATGAAATGATGCGATGCGGCCTACTCTACCAACATACGCAAAATAAAACTAAACTACAAAATTCCAAGTCATTTTAAAATTATAACTTCTCATCTTATTTTATCCGTCCTCTCTAGGCTGACTCAAGTTCCTCTAGCAGTTTTCTCAATGCCTAATCTAAAAAGTTTCACCGTTCCAGGAGTAGGGTTAAGAATTCGCTATACAACACTATTTTGCAATTCCTAATCACTAACGCATCGTATCTAACAACGGACCACACACTACTAGGTTACCACCTATAGTTACATAAACGATAAAAAAAACTAGCTTTCACTGAATGAAGAAATTCTAAAGTCATTACTCTCACAGACGGGCTACGGACATCCTGTACAAAAAATGTAATTGAAATAAATTAAACCTAACTATTTTGTAGTCTACCAATTTCTTCTTCGACTTCTTTTGCGTTGAGCTAAACATCTGTCCGGAGTCCGCAGTGCGATTCCGGAGGCTTCAATGACGCACAACATAAAAGTAAGAAAGTCGACTTGTAATTAACTTGTAAAGATTTATTCATATACCCCCACCCATCCACTAAAATGTACAATGTGGTTTATGTAGACGTACTGACGTATTCATTTTCCGGTTGTAATCACTTTTCTATACAATGGGGATCTTTCTTTAACAACGCTCCTACTTCACAGCGCTACTAAGGTAGGTACTAGTTATTAATACATCTATGGGTATTTAGGTACTTACCTACTGCACGTGAACCACCGACTTCGCTTGGTTTCTTATCTGCATCGAAATAATCCTTGACAGCAAAATGTCAGTAGGTTTCAGTAGGTATATTTGACATTTCGGCGGAAGATCAAAATTATTGTGAAATAAACAATCAAAGTTATTGTTAAATAAAAAAGTTAAAAGTATTTTATGATAAATTGAAAATGCATGACAGTTCGTGAACTACGTGAATAACAGTCCTAAAAACGACTACCTACCTACTTATAGGAAAAAGTAAGTAAAGTTCGTCTAAAATAAAATTGCGCGACCCTCAACAAAAAACATTGTTAAAAATAATTCGTTTTCCATTCGTTTTATTAATAAATAAATCAATTTATTATATTATTTATTAAATAAATCAATTTATTTATTATAATTTATAGCATTTTGCTATAATAAATGGTCACATAAAGCAAAATGCTGTAAAAATTGATCTGAATTTTCAGATACATGTCAGATGGCACCTGGCTACTAACTACAAGCCTAAATGTGATGGAAGCCAAATCTGCGTAAGTACATGCCTAATGTTCACTTTACTTTTTTGCTGACCAAAGGCCTTCTCACTCATCATCCAAACGACGTTTGTTCTTCACACAAGATGAAGGATGTCTTTCCACCTTCCAGTGCCGGAATAGGTAAGCCAGCGCGGGGCCTGTAGCAAATTATACTAAGGGGCTCCTTGCTAGAACTTGGGTTGTTTTTATTCGGTTTTTAAATTTAAGAGATCATATAAAACATAAGGTAAGTAGGTACTTACTTTTCAAAATATATGTTTATAATTTATATATTTTATTTATATTTATATATAATAATCAAAGACGTTCTTTTCCTCGTGTTACTTGAACCAGATTACTTTGAAAACTGAAATTGATTATTTAAAACCTACTAAAGTATATGATAGCTTGGATGCATGAGTGAACGAAGCATGCTCGAAAATCGTATCACCTCGGATAGGTTAGGTTTCCTTTTGAGCCTAGTAAGAGGAGTTACTTTGTTGACAGAAAAGTTTAACTAAGGGCGAGCGAACCAATTGTTGGGGTTAGATTTCATTTCAAACTTCATGCAGAAATAGGAGTTGCTTTATCGATTTAGATAAGCAGAAAAACTGAAGAATTAAGAGAAACTAATATACCTACTCGAAAATTGATAGCAACCCTTGCAGCCTTGGAGAGGTTAGATTTCTTTTGACTACTTAGGTCGAATTTCACCAATGAAAACTGAACGTAATCAGCACATAAACGACGTTTAAGAGCTGTCAGTCAGTTTTCTTTGTAATATTGACACTGACAGCTCTTGAACTCGGTTTAGATGTGCTGATCGCGTTCAGTTTCATTGGTGAAATCAGCCCTTATTCATTCATACACTCCATTGCACCTACCAGTGGTATAGGTACTATAATGACTTGTTTTTTGTATGTGCAATTAAGGTCATTTTTTTTATTTAGGCCTGTAGCATTTGCTACACCTGCGACGTGGCTTATCCATCGAGCCCTGCCACGTTGGCGCTTAGATGTTAACGGCACTGATCTCAGACAGGTGTCCAGTGAGTGACTAATCTATTAGGACAGCGCCTTAGTACAAAATATCGTGAATAACTGGGTACTGATCGTAGTGTTGTAACACTTTTAACCTTTCTTATTCGACAGAAGACCAGCGAGACACCGTGTTGACAACAAGCCGATATGCTGCGACCCAGGGTGCATTTGGTTTTGCGGCATTTTATTCAGCATGTTGACCATAGTAATACTACTATATGGCTTGCTAAATAAAAACAAACCTATAACCTAACCTAAATTCCAAGTCTTTTTAAACGACTTCAAAAAAAGGAGGTTATCAATTTGACACGTAAATATGTATGTAAGAATGTATGTTTGTCCACGCATTTCTCCGAAACTATTAATAATTGTATCGTGACCATTTTTTTTATTGGCTTACATTTACTTCAACTTAGGGTAGGTACAGTGCAAGTTTCATCAAAGTTTCACGGATCTTCATTTCTCATTCGTAGGGAAACTCCTGATCCAATGACCTGTTCCAGTCTTCGAATTTGGGGACATGTGCAGGGTTAGGTACGGTTTTTAAACTAAGATTAAAAAATAAAGATCTTATTTATCATGGTTATATTATTCCGACCAAAGCCCAGGTTAAAATATTTGAAAAAAACAATTTATTTTAATTGCTTCCGCTTTTAGGCTCTTACACATTCTTGTCACTTGTCGCGCTACGCGACACCGGTAATTGTTCAATCGTGAAGTTTTATTAGAAATTGTATTGTTAAAGTCGCGTCGCGCGACAAGTCGCGCCAGTGTGAACGAACCTTTTCTCTAAGATGCACTTCCATATTTTGACGTTCCATTGTATCTACAATCTTCCGATAATAACCTACACATAGTATGGGAACAATAAATTAAGAACTAGCTATTTTCGATCAAGTGAATTTTAAACTTTTAATTACCTATGCGGTATTAGGTAAGAATTCAGAGAACGCAAGATGCTAGACCAAACGAAGCGAGCTCGAAATATATGACCAGACGTACAGAAAAGGGAGTTACTTTGTTGAGGATGAGCTCGCAAATTGCACCCCGTCTCGGATAAGTCCGATTTTTATTTGAAATTTCATACAGAAATAGACGAATCACTTTTTCGACATTATTATGCCGAAAAGTTTATTAAGTAAGAATGAAGAAGACGTGGGATATATATACGTATATAAGAAAGAGTGAGCGCACTCCTTCTCAGATTGTTTACGAAATCTTTCGACCATATTTACATAAATAGGCGTTTCCTACTTTGTCGACTTAGATTTATTTTTTAATTTAAGAGACCTACTGGCTTAAGAATTGACTACCTACACAACACTCTTGTGTATCCTATCACTAATGCATCGGAACAAATATTATGGCTTTCAGTGAATGAAGAAATTCAAAACTCACTCACGGACGAACTACATCCGTAGTACTCCTGCAAAAAAACGAAATTGAAATAAAATTAAGCTTAAACTATTTCATCTACCAATCATATTTTGGTAGGTCAAATTTTAATTTTGTTATTGAATATTATATATTAATAGTATTTTACAAGAAGCAGAAATCTGACAACCAGTCTTACCAACGGTATCATAATACCCAGTTACTGGGTTGTGGAGGTCAGATAGGCGTTCGCTCTATGTAAAATACTGGTTATTCAGCTGCATCCGGTTGGAATCCAGTCTGGAATCCGACCCCAAAAGCGAAAAAGCTAAGCAGATTGAATAGTATTTTATGAACTACTAGCTGCTGCCCGCGGCTTCGCCCGCGTGAGTGTCGGAAATTACCCCATACATCCCCATGGGTTTTAAGTACCTATAAATATTGAGTTTCGAGTTAATCGGACAGCGCGTTAAAATTCTTCCATACAAACACTGACACCCCCCAATCCCCCTTTAGGGGGTAATTTAGACGAAGGAGGAGGCGGAGCGCGTGAGGGAGAGGCAAAGTTCGCGCCCTCACAAAAAAAAAAAAAAAAAGAAAAAAAAAAAAAAAAAAAGGTGGTAATTTAGAAAAACAAAAAACTACAAACTTTATAATTTATTTAGATAACTATTCGTGCGAAGTTTCGTGTTTATTACCTCAAGGAATAAGATTTTTCATACAAACTTTCATCCCTTATTTTACCCCCTTAGGGATTGAATTTCGAAAAATCCTGATACACGTTATTGTTAATTTTTGGGTTTAAGTATAAATATTGAGTTTCGAGTTAATCGGACAGCGCGTTAAAATTCTTCCATACAAACTTTGACACCCCCCAACCGTAGGATAGGATACTTTTCCGGGATAAAAAGTACCCAGTGTGGTGCCCAGGATATTAAAGAATAATTATACCAAGTTTCATCGTAATCGAACCGGTAGTTTTTGCGTGATACTTGAACAAACAGACAGACAGACAGACAGACAGACAGACAGACAGACAAAAAAAAAATTAATCACACTTTTGGGTTCGGTGTCGGTCTAGTAACACCCCCTGCCATTTATTTTTTTGATATTTTCAATGTACAGAATTTTCACTTCTACAGATTTATTATAAGTATAGATATCTCATAATTATAGATTGTAAATTTTTATTTTTATTGTAAAAAAATCATCAATTTTCACGCCTGGGGGAGGCTAAGACTTAGGCCAAATATTTTATGACATTCGGATAGCTCATGACCTAAATAGATGCCATTTATATAGAATGAATAAAGTCAAAAATCCATTTTCCGGATATAAGCTTTTAAATACAATGGGAATCCATCTCTAAGAAATACTTTCTAAGGGACCGGGTTACTTACTACCACAAGCGTTACAACGCTGCTTCACTGCACTACGAAGGTACCTACTGGTGAATGTCAGTACCGCGGGTGTATTTCTCAGAAATGGTCGAATTTATACATAATATCAAAGATAAGTACCTACCTAATTAGTACCAAATTGTACCAAATTGTACCACTTGTTAAATAATTAATACCTCCTGGGATCTCAAGTTATTGCAATAGTTTCATACACCCGCCATTCTGACGTCACATTCAGATTCAGATTCATTTATTTATTGTAAAACATAGGTAGGTTCATTGGTATCTCTCTAAACATTTACCTTAAGTCAGTGAAATCTCTTAAGAACGACAGAATAAAAAAAAAAAATCAACACCCATTCCATTTTACAGGGTGTTTATAATAATATGTTGTTTGTGTGACAAAAAGAGTAGAGGAAACCGGGGATACTTGATTATAGGGATATCTCCCTTTTCATCCACCCTGCGGAAGAGCATTCAGTCTGCCATTTCTAGAGATTCGTACAGCAGTTTTTTAGCTATACGTATCTCCTTTTCATTGAAGTTGGATGTGCAGAGCTGGATCACACTAAGCTCGTCCATGAAATTCAGCTGGTACTGCAGGAATGCCAGGATCTCGCGCGCCATAAGTTTTTCCGCGTTCAGCGCAAAATGATTTCCGCTTACAGTGTAAGCGCGTCCGATTGCAACGGCGGATCGCACTGCCCTGCACTAAATGAAATAATGAACCCAAATATGATCAACGTACGCCCAAATATTATGGGTCCTATTGAATAAAACTTAAGTAGTAGGAATTGCTTAAGGATGGTTTTTTGTATAGTTTTAAATTCTAATTACCACATCGGCTCATCCCTTCCGCCCATTTTTACTTAGTAACCCTTTTCGAGTAAACAAATGCGCCCTTACAAGGCAAACAAATTCTTAAGACAAGGGAGATTTTTAAACAAACAGTCATGCCGTCTTCATTTTTTACATATTTTTTTTAAATCACTTTTTGCTATTATGTAGTCGCCAGCGCAGCTACCGAGCGAGGTCGTAGATTTGAATGCCAGAAGTGGCTATCGATTATTCGGGTACCTATTACTCCTCTAGCATATAATAATTATTATTTCCTGTTACCTAACTATTATTAGATTTAGAAATATGACTAGAAATAGTCATTGCCATTGGTGATATTTTCTTCATACCTTTACGGATATCATAAAAATAAGAAAGTATTTTCACTCATTACCTTGCGTATCACTTGATTGATTTTATCTCACTGTGTTATCACTTGGAACTCACTCTGGTCGATTTTAAGTCCTCAACCGACGCGACGCTTTCGCACTGATATCTCTACTTTGATGTGATAAGGGTAAAGTTTCTAAGAGTCTATGGACCTCAACATCCGGAAGATCGCGATATAACCTTCCCTTAGGCGTCGTCCTAATTGAATATAGATCGTACGAGCAAATGATGCGATTTCGTCGCACGCATGAAAATTATCGTGCGATGGTCCAACAGCAGGTATCCATAGCTCGCGCGAAGCCCATCGCGCGATGGGCATCATGCGATTCCGCCACGTTGCTGTGCTCACGGGATGACGCGTGACCAATTAGGACACTCAAAATATATTTGTACCTTTGATTGCACGATCGCACGATCAAACTCATCGTACGATCATTATTAAGCATTTCCTGTGCTCGCGCGTTGACTTGTAAGATTCAATTAGGATATTCTAAAGAAATGTGTGTGTTCTCGTCGTGCGACGAAATCGCATCGTTTGCTCGTACGATCGTAGCCAATTAGGACAAGGCCTTAGGCCACGGCTACGAAGTCGCGGGTTGCGACGCCTTTGAACGCGCCGCTACCTTCGAAGCCGGTTCCATATAAATGTAGGCTTTTGAACGCGCCGCTCTCGCGCCGCCGCCGCCACGCCGGCCTTAGGGTGCTTGCATAAAGAAGCGGGTTTTCGGGCCCGACTCCCGGTACAGATCAATGCAAGTTGGAAAGAAACGGTTACATGTTTTAGCCGGTTCCTTATGTGTGAGCGCATAACGAAACACGTGTATATTTCACAGGGTCTACTTCACTTGCTTCTTTAGGAGCGAGCAAGATGCAAAGCCTCAATCGCCTCAATCGCCCAAACTTGATAAACAAACCAAGACTCTATTCCGTAATTAAAGGTTATAAAGAAGTTTGTCATAATCACCATACTTGGCTTGGATTTTGTAGTTAGCCAATAGGTAAGGTACCTACAGTAGGGTACTTACTTAGTTTGACATATACAGAATGTCTTATGTAATGGGTTTTTACACCCTGTATATTAAATCTCATCATTGTGCATTTGTATTTTCGAAGATAGACAGTGGTGGCGATTCCCTTGTTCACAAACGAAACCAAATTTAAGTTCAGTGCATCTTTTTCTTTCTATTTCATTAAGAAAAGGACAGAAGATATATTAGTTTGTTAGTTTAGTCCTGTCAAATTAATCAGAGCCTGACGTAAATTGACGTAATTTTTTAATCACGTCTAAACTTGTATGGAGTAGTGACAGATATGGCAAGACTAAACTAAATTTTATCTTCTGTCCTTTTCTTAATGAAATAGAAAGAAAAAGATGCACTGAACTTAAATTTAGTTTAGTTTGTGAACAAGGGAATCGGCAGCGATGATTGCTGTCAGGACACCTTGATAAAAAAAATAAAAAAACACGTTGCCTAGGTGGTCACAATTAAGCGCTACTGCTTAGCATGAGCATAAGGTCCTAGGTACGATTCCCAGGTCTGGCAACGTTTTATACGGTTTTTCTATCTGGAATTTCTCAGTAGCAGCCCGGAGTCTTGGTTTGTGCCCGGTTGTTGGTAACAGTCTGGCCCGTATTATATGAGACAGGCAGATGGGTGTACTATAGGTACACCTCTGCCTAATCCTTCGGGGAAACAAGGCATGATGTATTTTATGACAAAAAAAACAACCGACTATAGAAAAAAACACTACACACACATACTTTCGAAACAGCGGTGGCAAATAACGAAAATACAAAACCAAAGACACAGACTTCCGAAATTAGAGTTATTTTTTGCATTGTAGTGTTTTTTTGGAAGTCGGTTGTTTTTTTTTTCTTAAAAAAGTTTTTATTTATCTAAGTTATAATCGTCTAATGGAGTTCTCTTGGTACTTCACTATCAGCACCACTTCACCATAATAATATGCATTGTGACGAGCACAAGTTAAAGTAATCGAATCGCAACCCGTGAAATACTTATTATGGAGTAGTTCCGGTGGCCATCTGTGGTCTTCATCATCAGTTCCACTTCACCAAATGGTCCTTTTCGAGAGTAAATGCACGAGTTACTATAAAAAATACCCAAATCGCTATAGGTGTGCCTATAATATTTGACGAGCTCCCTTAATTTCTCCAGGATCCCATGATCAGATCCTGACCTGATGACAATGGGACCACCTGGGAAGTATACCTATCTTTTCAAATAATAAAACGATTTTCCAAATCGGTTCATAAATGACGGAGTTGTGAGGTAACAACACACATTATAACCGATTTGATAACCTCCTCCTTTTTGGGAAGTCAGTAAATAAAATAAATTGATTGAACACTACGTAATGATCACAATTATTGTCTATCGATCGTTTAGTACCACCAGGTACCTGTCACTTCCTTCCATGCACACATTTCACCTTTTCCCCGAAACAGTTATGGAAGCGCAATATTACTATCGTGGTATTGTTATCGTGTATCGTGTAATTTATAATTCGCACACAATTCAACGATTATTCATACGCGACACATAAATAGAATCATCGAGTACTTTTTGCCAGTATTTAACACTCATTAAGTAAAGTTTTTCAGTGTGTTGAGAAGCAAAAAAACTGCTTCTATTAATTCGCGTGTATGACTTACATTAGTTAATAGTTCTTCCGTTCTTGTAATAGCAATTTGTTGGTAGTAAATAACTAATATTTCAATCAAATCAATCAAAAGTCATTTATTCAAACTAGGCTGAGAATCAGCACTTTTCGAACGTCAAAATTACATAAAACAGTCCCCCAAAACGCCCACCCTACACCACTTCCTAGTGATTTAGCTGGGAAGAAGAAGTGGCGTAACAAACTCCCCAGCAGCACAGCTGTCTGTTCAGTTAGCAAAATTGATTATATACAATAGTACGCAAAATCATTTACCTTTCGCAACACAAAACATACATTTAATGATTAGCCATATGTCAGCTAGCACACGCCAATATACCAAAAAAAACATCGAGAACTAATACTCAAGCAGAAATAAAAACTAAAGGTAAACCGAAATAATATCTTGATAAAAGTTTTAAAAATTTTATACTTTAATGGCAGAGTATACCGATTATGGACTGTTTACGAAAGTTGAAGGAGTTTGATTCACGAGTCGTTCGAGAATTTATTTTTGATATAATTATTTCAGAAAAAATTGATTTGTCCGATTGTCTTTCAGAGAGATATTCTCACTCGTATGCATGACGTAGCAGGTTTCATTTTATAAAACGACTAAATTCTAATTATTCTTCCACCCGAATAAAGTCTTTGGCTGAATGCCCATGAAAACTTTGCATAACGGCTTCAAAAAGGAATACTGATAAGCGTTTGGTTTATTTTCATAAACCAAAGTCCTCTCCTTAATAAAAAAAAAGACTAGAGATTTATCTTCTCTACGCACATGTATGTATAAGATATAGTAATTATAGTGCTTATTCGACTTTATAGCAGTCAAAAACATACACACTGTGTGTGGTGACTGTGTCGTCTAAACCAAGTCCAAAGTAGGTGCACTATTGCGACTCAAGTCCACATGATATTAATGAATTTCCTTTTAACTCGTCCCCAAAACTTTCTTAGCTAACAATATGTATTTAGTAGCGATCACAATGCATGCAAAATACTCACACTGTATAAATGTACAGAAGGTAAACATTGTACAGTTCCCAATCTCAGTCCCACCATTGATGCACACAACAATGATATACCTACTCGTGCTCAGTGCATCAATACTCAATACCTTTATTGCTTTACCATACCTAATGTGTACTTAGGTGGTAACGATATAATTTAGATCATTATGAACCCTGTAGGGCACAGCAAAAGGTAGGAGGTGGGAGGTTTGCATCCGTGTGCATCATTTTGTAATGGCGGTAACTTTCACATTACATTCATACATACATACATATGATATGATGATCATCATCATTTCAGCCCGGAATCACCCACTGGTGGGTAAAGCCTCCCTTTTCTTCTGCCATACTCCCCGGTTCCGTGCGTCCCTCGTAAATTTTTTCCCCGCGACATTCACCATAATATCGTTAACCCAAAGCTCTTTGAGACGGCCCTGGTTTATTTCCTCCTACAATATTTAATTTAACGCATTTATTTTCATGGTTTACCTACAAGATGTCTAATGCATGCAAGTATTTTTTTGTGAAGTTGGCCTTCTCCAAGCGTCGCTCTTCAACACGTCTCATCACGATCAAAAAGATAACGTCTTTCAAAGCGTTTGATATTATCTGGATTGAGCGCCAGTCTATGATCGGTTTACTTTCATTCCGACTTCATTAGATTTAATTACAATCATATTAGATTAATTCTTTTATTCGCATAACTATTAGATCGATTTTTTTTGTACCCAAATGTAGAGTGTTGGTGTAAGAACATAATCACTGAAAATATTAACGATTTTTATTCGTAATTTTCTCAAATTATCGACATTTAGGTACGAGTAACTTAATTAGAAAATATAAAGAAGTTTAGTTCATAACTTTATTAATTAGGGCATTTTCATGATTAACCTAGTGGTAAAAGGTAGGTTATATATTTCTTTTTTCTACCTCTTGATTACTGTGTCCTTCTTTTAGAAAATTCAGGCATGCTGACATGCACGAATATCAATTTTACAAAACTGTACATTACACATTTTAAAACTCACCAAAACAGACAATTATCTCCATTGTCGCATGCGATAACCTGACAAAACTGATTCAGACATCAAAATAATTTATTATGGCATGAACACGCCAAACCTGAGTTTGGTGTCTGCTAGGAGTGCGTAAGCCAGGTAGTAACACATTCCTATGGTGACGATGCTGAGTATGAGGCTGCAGAACCATACGCATCCTGCTTCGCAGCATACCGGCCTGTTGTCAATGGGGCGAGGCGCGGGCTCAGGAGGACGCCTCACCCGGGGCCTCGCTGGCGTTCTGTTGAATAATAAAGGTTACATACAACACTTAAAACATAACCTATCTATAAGTACCTAAGTAATAGTAGTAATTTTCATAGGAGTATAATAGTAATTGAATTCGATTTGTGAAGGATGTACTGATCGTTTTTCTTGCCCTTATTCCCCTGTAGCTCATTTCACGATTCACAATTCATTGATTTCAAAATTGTCTTAACAGGATCAGTAATAGCTGCATTTACCTTAATAGGCAAGGACTTACGCAGGTTTGGGTTCATCATTTCCATCGGATTCAGGCTTGTAGTAGCCAGGTGCCATCTGCCATGTATCTGAAAATTTAGATTGATATTTATAGCATTTTTCTTTATAGTCAAATAATTTATTAATGAAAAGAATGTGAAAAATTCGTCGATTTATATCGAATCCTACTATTAATTTAATTTAACACAATAATATGGTAGTGAAAAAACTTTTTTTTTGTTTATGGTCGCGCAATTTTATGCTGGACGAACTCTACTTACTTTTTCCTAAAGTCGAATTTAGGACTGTAATTCACGTAGTTTAGGCTGGCTAAATACAAGACGAAGTAGAAGAAGGCTATCAATGTAAACGTAAACGCGAAGAACTCCAGATACCAGAGCGTATTGGCGAATAAGGAATTATGCATTTTTAATTTGTCATAAAATACTTCTTACTTTTCTTCTAAATAAATAAGCATTTAACAATAACTGGATTGTTTATTTTACAAGAATTTAAATTTTCTGCCGAAATGAATCCAAATCACAATTAGTCAATATGCCAAATATGACATATTTCTGACAAGGCAAGTGACAACGATTTTTGGATGCAGATAAAAAAGCCGAATGATGTCGGAGGTTCACGTGCAGTACGGGACATCATAAGCCTTAGATTGAGCCCGGCCGAGATGCAGTTGAAGTTGGAAGCATCGCAATCCACCATCAGTGACTACGGTACCGAGGTAGACTAGACGAGCCAGCCAACAGTGTCAAAACACGTTACGGCGTACTCAATGCATTGCAGCTGAGTTTTGGGTCAGCAAAATTCGACTCAACGCCAGCCCTGCGAGGTATAGACAACCGCGCCCGCCCTCCCCGTTTCCCTCATCTTTAGGACACCGACGAATATTAGCATGAGCTGGCTCGGCTGGATAGGGGCGAAGATATGGGGTGTGCACAACATACAATTTTTAGACGAGGCGACCGGTTGAAAATGCGGTTGCTTTGTAGTTTTAAATTGAAGCCTTCATTGCATTGCACAAAAGCTGATTCCTTTCAAAGCGTTTGGACAATAAATGACTGGGTTTTAATGTATATTAAAGCATAAGGTAAATACTATTATAGTTACCCATCGTGTAAGAACCGAATCGATTCGATTTTAAACATAAAAAGCAGTTCGCAACATGTCTCTTTTAAGTTGACTCCGTTTTATTTTTCATTCCATTTTCTTTAGTTTCTTTAACCGTGAAATATTTATCTCTTTGGAAAAATCATTCTGTTTTAGAGAAATGGAAAAAAAGGCGAGGATTGTGATTGTAGTCTTTAAGGGACAAAGGACCACCAATGGTCGGCTTGTCTGCATACCAGCGGTAAATATGTGGGTAGGTACATCAAGGGCATTCCTTACGAACTATTCTGCTTACAACCATTTATGTCTTGATATATTATCGTCTCTGCACTTTGTTTTGGCGTCAAATCTAGCTCCTTAAACGAAGCTGCAAGATATCTAATCTACCTTTCTCAATATCCGTTGGTCCTTAAGATCTAAGGACAGGAATTTATACAATTTATGAGCATTGATTTTATGGAGTGGTGGCTCGATCACGCTTCGCCATGAACTTGCGAGTTTGTCGCCTTGTAAGTTCGAATGTGACTTCTTTTATTATTTTATTGTCGCAGAAACAATCGCGAGAAAATTTGGACAATTTGGATAAATTTGGTTAAAATCAATTCATACATTGAGTAAGGGAGGTACCTAATCAATGCTCGTTCGAAATCTGAGTGACACAAGGCAAGGCAAGGCAAAAATCTCACATCAGTGGAATGACTGCTCACTTCACCTAAGTTTTCACGATGGGATTTTTACAGACTAGCACTACTTATATTATTAGATATTATTTGCATAAAGTTATTTAATTTTCTCTAACCAGCTTTCTAACTAAATCTTTTTATTTATTTCGCAATAGTAAACTCTCTAAAGTAAAATGGTTTCTTGCGAAAATTATGCTTGGTATTTGAATAATATTAAAATGTTGAAAATGCTCTAGACTGCTAATTCAGGTGGCCGTCATGGCCAGTGGTCCAATAAACCGTTTTATGCTACATTAAGTGCATTTTGTTTTAAATTATTTTGCTTGTTTCTTATTTTAAGCTTATCAAAAAGATTAGGCATAATAAAGTAAGTAGAAGAAAATAAGTAGCAATCTAGCTCTTTGAACCAAAGTAAAATCGGAGAAATAATTTGTTAATCATATTGGCTGTCAACTTAAATTTTCCGTATAGTCAAATAGAAATAAGAAATAAAAGTATATTTTACTTAATCTACTTAGGTACCTTACGTATGGGTGTCACTTTTTAGTCTTTAAAGTGTTCTGTACAACGCTTTGGG
This sequence comes from Eupsilia transversa, assembly GCA_914767815.1. Taxonomy (NCBI): domain Eukaryota; kingdom Metazoa; phylum Arthropoda; class Insecta; order Lepidoptera; family Noctuidae; genus Eupsilia; species Eupsilia transversa. Next base: position 11,667,452 of record OU611880.1, read on the forward strand.
ATAATATTCTGTAATGTTGTACAAGAAAATTAAATAAAAATCGACTGCCCAAATCTACTGGAGACTAGTAGATTTGGGCAGTGGATTTTAAAGCACATCCGCGAAATCCGATCACACCACTATATAGGTACCTACCTACCCCGGGGTGCTAACTCACCGATTTCACCCCTGTGTTAAAATCTAAACAGTTGCAGTGATCCTACTGATTATTTATAAGTCATGTCAGCATAGGTTTTTAAAAATTAAATAATTATTGAGTACTATTCTCAAAAACAATGATGTCGCTACTGTATATTTATTTTAATTTATTTTAAGTATTTGAATTGAATTAAGTATGAGATTTTATTATTTTTATTTATCAATTTTAATGGTATCAATCTGTTTTTTTATTATTATTTAGAATGCAATTTTTGTTTTTATTATTGTTACGCATGAATTACCCAAAATTATTGAATAACTTTAATTTATATATCCTTTTTGGCTATAATATTACGTAAAAGCATAATAGTTGGGAAAAGGTTTGGCAGATTTGGACTTAGGCCGAAGATACACTGCTTCATGCTGCATTGTATTTTTTATGGTGTACATAATAAAGAGTATCTATTTTATTCTTCGTTTGGTGAAAAACTTGGTTTGGCCTAGTACCTACCAAGCGTTAATGTGGACCTACCCCATTGCAATAGTAAAACCTTGCGTGGGTTCGCTAGCCGCATGTCACCGAGCTCAGCGTAGCACTAGACTAAGCGAAGCCCCTAGCTGTGTGGACATGACGTAAAGTTTTAAAACGTGTGGCCAGGCTTTATTCTCCGTCAAAAGAAAATAAATGTTTTTAACACGTTTTTCCCGTTACTTCCTTTAAACTTATGTGTGGACCGTGTATATAAATAAACAAGGATTTTTATCAAATCCCCAAGGAGTTGTAAATGGTAATGTCCTCCCGCCATTCCTCTGCCGCGTGACGTGTTGCATTGCAGTAGATTTTTCATACATATATACACGTTACGTACCGGTTACTGATTGGTTTACGAGTTGTTAGTTGTTACCTAGTGTAAAACACTCTGTTAGATAATATTAAGTATAAACATGCATAGTCACTATTTAGGACTTTGAGTATGAATGGGTGACAGGTGTTACTTTTTGCATATCAACGAACAATCAACTCAGTCTATCACAGTCCACTGCTGGGGAAAGGTCTCTGCCAGGCTGCGCCGCAATAGCCTGTCTTCCGTATCCAGTCTGTCCCAGCCACCTTTTTAAAGGTCGGGATCCCGCATTACGCTTGCCGATACGCGGTCTCCACTCCAGGGGCCTAAGTCTACTAATTTATAAACGTCACAATGGTGTCATAATGGTTAGTTTTTGACAGATTTGCCATACAAAAACTGTCAAAAACTAACCATTATGACACCATTGTGACGTTTATAAATTAGTAGACTTAGGCCCCAGGACTCGTCTGCTCCACCGGCCATCGGTACTTCGACAAACATGGCCAACTTACTGCCACTCCAGCTTGCTTACTATGCAAGCTATGTCGGTAACTCCGGGTAATTGCTTAATAGCACAGTTAATTTCAGGTTCAGGGGCGCAGCTACCGTCTTATCAGCCGTCAACCGTATCAATGATAAAGCCCCCCCCCCAAGCCCTTTTTAGGGTTCCGTAGTAAACAAGGAACCCTTATTGTTTCGCCATGTCTGTCTGTCTGTCTGTCTGTCTGTCCCCGGCTTAGCGCAGAGACTATTTGTATCTACTAGAAAGCTGTAATTTGAAATGAGTATATTAAGGACGCCGGACAAAGTGGTAAAATAAAATCATGAAAAATATTTTTTTTTAAGGTACCTCCCCTACACGTAAAGTGTGGATATCTTTTTTTTTTCGCCTATCTCATGGTGTGGGGTATTTTTGGAAAGGTCGTTCAAATATTGTGAGTTTGTTAAAACCATTTTTGGATTGAAGGATCCGTTTGCGAAATATTAAGCTTTAAAGTGTTAATTTTTGTCAAGTGTGGAAAAATTCACAGCAGTAGTAGTATATATAACGAAATTAAAAATAATACTATCACAGCTAAGTAGGCTTTACCTGTATTATTAATAGCTGAACTTATTCATACTCTTGGGTTTAGAAAGGTGATTCAAGACAAATCTGTTGGTCTTTATAATTCATAACTAATCTCATACGTTCTTAATAACACAAACTCAGTGAATCAAAAATACTTTTTATTTATTTTTCTACTGTTTGTTCCTAAATTACATCTTACAAGAAATGCAATTATTTAAACATCCAAACCGAGATATCATCTGTAATTAGCGAGATGTAAGTTTTCCTTTTGTTACTTTTCCATTCTCTCTTTTTGTAACCGTGTAATTCTGGTAGGAAATTTGTATTTTTCTTGCGTCTGCGCAGCTGCACAAGTCTAGATCAGATCGATTAGATCGTCTGACAACTAGACTGTGTCAGTCAGCAGCCAGGCGCGGTTACTTTCCAGAATTCTGAATGAGTTTAATTGAACTATTGATTCACTCAAATACGTAATGGTGCTGGTCGAAGTGTTTGTTTAAATCAAATATTGGTTTATGATTCTGCAATTCAATGATCTTTGGCAGACGTTAGCAGTCAGAGGCAGTCTAACAAATAACAACCCGTCTTACCAAAGGTTATCGTATTACCTAGTTCAATCTAAACAGTTGATTTAAATGTTGGTGAACACAAAGCTGAAGCCGCATCCGGTTGGACGGAAGCTGACACAGATTTAATAAAATTGTAAGTAGCTATCTGTATCTAGAAACCCTATCTATGCTATTTTTTTTTTTTGTCCTCGGAAATTCCTAATTCAACATCTGTTCCCGTCCTGTAAAAGTCTCTACTCTCTAATCTAGCCTGCTACGATGATAATTCCTGAACGAATGTTACCAAATTTTTTCGCCACTAGGTTCCTATTTACCAATCGATTGGCTATTACGGCATGCTCATATTCCCGGCAATTCTTCTGCCCACATAACATGACGCTTGTATTCCCCGAAGGGTAAGGCAGAGGTATACCTATAGAACACCTACATTTCGCCAGGTATGTTCAAGTTCTCGTAACAGGGGGCGAGCCTGTTGCCATCAACCGAGCACAAGTTCTGCCCATTCTCTTTCAATTGCATCTATTTTTATTAAAGAGCTGGTGCAACATTTTCAATCAATAATCATACACTAATGGAAACTGCATTACGCTAATTTGATGTCTGCAAAGATCCTTGTTTTTACACTTCCTTCTTTTTAACAAAAGAGGCTTTTTTAGTCACCTGTTTTTTTAAATAAAACATTGAAATCCAAGGCCTTTCCCTATGTTAGACAAAAGATATAGAGATTCTTTAGTTATATAACTTTTTTTGTTTGCCTGAATGTTTGATCGATATTCAATTACGTAGTAATCGAGTCACGACGCTGCGCCCGCGTCGATATGAAGAAATTAATCGTTCTAATAGAAAGGTGCTAATTTATAATATTGTTTCTACTTATGGAATATTTTCTATTATTTAATTGAATAATGATTAGACTGTCTTTGTTGGGACCAATTTGATATAAATTGCTTTGTGTTTTATTGCATTAACGTTTTTTATTTGTGATGTAACTTTGACAAGTCTATTTCTGTCTGCAGACCTACAAAGACACAGTAATGTTGTCATAAACATTTACCCACTGGTTTAAGGTCCATGTAATAGCTAGTGGGCTATCCTTTTTTTTTTAGGTGGGAAATTATGAAATAACTTCTCCCGCTCTCTTGTCAGACTCTTACTAAATAAAACCCACCCGTGTTCCTTCAGTTGGCTGGGTGTTGCCAAGCTAACCCTCGCATCGAACTTTCTCGCGACCCTAGCAGGCATCGGCCCTAGCAAGACCCGTATAGTGGGCTACCCTAGGTTACATATCCCGACTCCGGTCTGCTAGCCTGTTCCTGATCAGGGATCGAATACAGGTTCAGCAGTCGCATTTCTAACTCTATTCCAAACACATCGCGATAAATATCAACAGCATTAATAATTATTAATTAACCGTAGTACTTATTAGCGTTTCGTTTGTAACCTGTCACTTTGCTACTTGCTACTGATACATGGCCACACTGATTTATGTACCAGAAAATGTTGTGCTACCTCAAACAACACACACTATCAATCATTCTAAGCTTGCTAATATTTTAATTTATGTGTTAATACGCCCACTGCTAAATATGAATAGAAACAACGAACATCTTAATTAATTATTCACGATTTTGACTTGATGATGTCAGTGTTACGGGTGTATTAAAAATAGAAAAAAATGGGCATTGATTAAAGTTAAAATGTCCTGTAAAGAAGTTAATATCTGGCATTGGTTAAAAGAGGGAGTCGGTTCTTCCTTATTTTCTTATTTCCCATATCCCAACGGTTATTATTCCCTCACAAGACCCTCCCTAGTCAGAGGTATTCTTTCTTGTAGGCATGAATGCACCCTTTCTGTGAGCCAAGCAGTGTTGCTGGTTTGAAAGGTATGGGCGGAAGGTGTGATTCTCAGGCTTCAGATATTTCTCTGGAATAGACTCAACTCATACCTGCGATGCCTTTGGTGTTGCAAGTCCAATGGTGGGTAGTTATTCACCATCAATTGGACTGACTAAGTATCTACTTGTTTACCACCCACTAACATGAGAAAACATTCCCAATGATTCAAGATACCTCAGATAATTATCAAGTTGTCATTTGTTAGACGTATCGCCTGTTGTAAAATGTATGGGAAGAGATGTAATGGCTTATCCGAGGACCTCCAGCATTCACATAGTAAAAACTACATTAAGCACCTATTTTCGCATGACGAGGGAGCGTGTCAGCAATACGGAAACCTATTCAAAGGTATAGATTCCCATGGCAAGGGATTCTCGAAATCATGGTACTTATGTTATGGTGTTTTTATCCCAACAAACGGTATACGTCCACTTATTACTCATCAGAGATACATGCTATGGTTAGGAATGGTGAATTTATAGCATGCATTGTTACGCTCACATTATTTTTATGGTTTTACGTTATTCTGATTTCAATAATAGTCCCATTATACTACATTTCGTACTGTAGATACATAATTACATAGCAATAATTCATTGAATAATGAGTTGAGATTTACTGATGTGATTAGCGAAGCGAAGGCCGACTTCCCTGTGCAGAGTTCACACGTACCTACTAACTACTTATGTTTTTATTGCCGGTATTTCAGGACATGCTGTTGGTAAATTAAGCTTTGTTCAAATACATGTTCTGAAGGAGATTTGTTGATGTTTATTTTGCACCTAGCTTATTGCAATCCGGTGCCAGAAATAGATTCTTCCTTGTATCATTAGACAATCTAGACTCTAGACAAAATCGAACTGCTAATGTAATAATTATAAAATTGTTTATTTTATGACATTAATTTTATATTCTGTGACTACTTTAACTCACAGTTAGTATGTGAGTGAATTTGGGGAACCTCAGCAACGCTCTTAACTCTTAGCAAACCATCTTTCAAATCTTCAGTTACTATAAATTACCAGTATTTAAAATGTTTGATTCTTATTTAGGCTGAACCGCCAAACATCACCGGTGGAACATAGTGAAAGAAAGAAAGAAAGAAAAATATTTTATTTGGGACACGCACAGGAATACAAACAGTAAAAAAGGAGCATTTAAAACTAACAAAAAAGACAGATTATCAATATAAAAATAAAATAATAATAATTTTAAAAAAACCACGACCTGTGTGAGACCAAAAAGGCTCCTATCTCAGCTTAATGTTGCGATATTTAAAAAAAAAAACCGCAGCGCTAGTATTCTGATAGGGCCCACTGTGATGTCACGGACTACCTATAGACATATGCCACAAGGCGATATAACAAAATAAATAAAACTATATAATACAACAACAAAGTCCAGCAGTTCACTCATAACAGAGTTATACCTCCAACCATGACTTTCAGTGTACCCTTCGCATATAGCCATCATCGCTCTTAGACCACTAATCGACGGGCTGAGGTACACCATGTCATCAGCGTAGCTAATGTTATTAACGCATGTCATCAATTCGACATCCAACATTAGCTGTTTTACTCAGCTCCTCGATCATTTTATTTACATTAAATAATAAACCTTGGTGAGGTCAGACCTTCCTGCCTTGCCCCGAACTCTAGTTGGTAAGGATTTGAGCAAGTATCTCCCCACTTGACACGTTAATCTGATTTGCATATCAAAGACAAGATAGAATAAGTTGGGCAGGGACACCCTTCCGCTGAAGCTTTCTCCGTAATATTTTGTAATCAATCAGATCAAATGCTTCATAGAGGACCAGGAAACATGTTATAGTGTCGGCAATCCGTTGGAAGGTTTAAGTATAAAATAAAAATATAAAATGTCAAATGACTCGATTTTTTTACATTTGCATATGAGTCAAAATAGGTCAGTTGGTTGTAAATGACCCCTCCCCTTAATGGATTGCCGACACATAACCTTTAACCTTTTTTAAAGGTTTTTGTGGTCGGTATATTATTTGGGTAGTGTGCTTCAAAGTCAGTATAGCAACTTCAGTTAGTTTATTTTTGATACACTTTAAATACAACTACTTATTACCCTTTTGAGCTCCAATGTGTATATAATTGAAAAATCTAGAAAGAACACTGCTGAAGATGGTACGTAACATTAAGATAAGGCTAATCTGGTAAGGTAGCGGTGAATACATATATTATGAAGATAAGTAATGTTTTCCGCATAGTTAGGTTTCAACTCAATAAATATCGGATAAAGGCAACCATAAAACGCTTAACTCATTAAATAACGTGTTTATTGTGTGCTTTCGTGATTAAGTCATAATTTACAAGATCATTAGACTATTAGAACAACTAAGTAAAACTTAGCACAGTATAGTGCACATTCTTCTCAGAAGCGGTGAAGGGAAGACATTACTTATAGTTTTTACTTATAAGCTTTGTGGAGATAGTGAGGTATTGTTTGCCATGGAACGAGGAGACTGCCATAATAATCCAAGGAAATAGTGACGTAGGAAAGACGTCATTAAAAACTTTCAGTCTCTCTCCTTGCACTTTGAAAGACTAATACCTAGTTGATCGCTGAGTGTCACACCGCCGGAGAGTACACGTGTGTCGCAGCGACAAGCTATCAAAGAGAGTACTCGCTCAGCGACGCTCGCTTGTCGTCAAAGACAAAGTATTTATTTGTATTAATTTACCTTAGCTGAAATACGCACCCAATCAGTTACCTCAACACTTCTGCTAAGGAGAGTGACCTACAAAATAGTGAAAACAAAAAGAGACATAATTGTCTCTTTTTGCACTAAACTCCGTATATGAGAGATTGCACGTGGATTCAATGATGTTATATAATGTTAATGGGAGGCCCATGGGCCATTAGAGACGCACATTCTCTCAAGTTTTCTTTCGGTAACTTGACTATGATCGTTTTATAGCCTCCAAAATATACCATTACATCCCCATGTGAAAGCTACCATATCTTTCTCGTGCCTGCAATCGACACGTTCTTCCAAATACGTAGTCGCACGAAGCCACTCTTTGACACCATCAGTCAATTCTATTCATACAGTTACAGGCTCTATCTAGACGAGATAATGACTAGAATAGCGTGTAATGCTACGGTAAGGTATAATTTATTGCACTGCTCAATCATTCTGTTAAGTACGTATTAACTTTTAAAGTTCAGCGATAACTAGGGTATCTAGGTAATTCTACAGTTTCTTTTAATATAGACATTAACGTAAGGCGTTGTTCCGTGGCCATCTTTTTTGTCTTGTATAATTACTATTGCTCATTTCTTGTAGGGTTTAGTATTGAACGTTAAAAAGCGTTTCAGGTTTTTGTTGTAAACTGGTATGATAAACTACGTGTGTTGAACTGTTGATAAAATGATGAAAGTGCTGTAAACGGACGGCTTGTTGCATTGAGAGTTTTATGCAATTAAGCGGCGATTGTTTTAACTTACAAATGTCTATTTACGAACGATTTGAGGTTGTTATGTAGTATGAAAATATGTCATTTTTAAAGTAATAAATGAAAGTATTTTGGGTTCCGGTTCATACACGTGATCGGGCTTTTTATTCTTCACCTGATGGGGTAAAAGTATAGGGGGTATGGGAAAAAAAAAACTGTTAATTTTTATTATGGTGCTATCTATAATTTAAAGCCAATACCACCATGCTACTCTGCCTTCACATTTAGCCCGATATTATATTATTTATTCCCCCCCTTGTATGCCGAAGCCAACTCGCAGAGGCCCGTTAGACGTGTTTAATGAAATAAGGCACCAGCCGACGATTATCCCAGTTCGCAGTATGCAAGCGCACCCAAGGGCAACCCCCGGTTGGTGTAGGCCTATTGCGGGATATGGAAACAAAAATGTTGGATTATGGTTTTGGGTGGCTAAAGTGAATTGGCTACCTAAAGCTACACAAAGGCCCCTGCCTGAAAAATGTTTTATACATAATTATACAATACACAGATAAAATGGCAGGGGGCGACTTGCACACTTAATAATGGGCCCCCGAAAACGGTCGCTCGCGTCAAGGGGGCAACATGTCCCGAGGTGCTTATTAGGAGTGGAGTGGTATTCCATGGCTATCAGGACAATCCCATGAGTACGGTATACGGAGTATCAAGATAATAATATTATGCAAGACTTCAGAGTAAAGAGAGAGTCGAATCCGCGACCCTTACTTATCTCAATTACAGCTGTTCAAATTGCTTCTTTGATCCTTTTTGTTCTGTCTCAACACCGCCTAAAATTAAACAGACAAGAGTATGAATCGGCATCTCATTTCTAAGCACTAAGCAGCAATTATATATCGAGAGTATAATTACTCTCGATATATTATGTATAATTGATGTTATAATTTTAAAAAAAAATAACACATTGATGAATCGTTTTGCAATAGAAAGATTTATAGGAGAGGTACCTACTTCTTATTACAATGGGTTGGAAAGGAAGCACTAAAGTCTACATGCCTTATTAAATTTTAAAATTTCTCCTTTGTTGAATAATGTAAGGCATATGTCGTGCTTTATTCAACATTGAAGGTTCATCCCATAGGAAGTAGTCGTCTTACTTAACTATTCATAAGTTCTTGTTACTTGTGATCGTGTTTTGTTTCTAATATTCTGATGGAAAACATTGCTTATACAGGGTCAAATTAGATTAACTAGCGAAACTCCGCAGATGTGATCTGTATCGATATCTAAACATGAAAAAAAAAAAAAATTGATGATCGCTGGACGCCGCACGCTCGGCGTGGCAACACGTCGCGGTCGGATTCGCGACAAGTCAATCGTCATCTTCAGCCAGCACCGCGTACTCATCATAACTTACTTTGAGTAAGTTTAGGAATGTGCATACGAGTCATTAAGTTAAGCCCGAAAGATTGGAGGTTTTTTAAGATAGCTAGGCGAACTATTTGGACTCTTCGAGAAAGATCTGAGCTCCATTTCGATCACCATCACATCTATACTGTCAAGCAAGGAAGTGGCTGCATAGCGTTGCGTTGCTGTATTTAAGGTTGTGCTGTCGGTGTTATCACAGGCACATGATACATGCCTGCTTTGTCTCAGGTATGGAACCTGGCAACGCATCTGCGATGCCTCTGTTACCTATTGCTGATGGTGGAGAGTGACGAAACTGTGATATGTTTTTTGTTGCAACTTTTCAGGGAATCTAGCAGTACTTAATTAGCTTATTTAGTGACTTCTATATCTAAAAAAGTTGTCATTTTATAAATTAAACTCACTTTTCGTGTCTGCCTGTGTGACCGCGTTGTTCTTCTAAACTACGCCACAGATCGTGATGCGGTTTTCACCATCATTAAGAGTGTTTATTCCGGAAGGTTTATGCGTATAATAAATTTAATACTAAACTTATATACAGGGTGTCTCAAACGTAGTGGTCCAAAGGCGAATAAGGTGCAGCAGTTCAGAAAATTTCGCTATTATTATTTTCAAGAAATTTTACACTTGCACTTGGATTTTTCAATCCTGTGAACATAATTTTCGACGTAACGAGTACAAATCTGGCCGGAAGATGCCTAAAATTTCTTGAAATTAATTAAAATAGCGAAATTTTCTGAACTGTTCAGAATATCCCAGCTTTTATTTTTTTTAATGATTGGACCACTTCGCTTTACCTCATTTTCCTTTGGACCACTACGTTTGAAACACCCTGTATATTAAAGAAATCTTCATGTTTGGTCGAGTCGCTAGTACCGTATTAAAATATACCTACATGCCAATTAATACCTGTCCTTTAAACACCAAACAGAATCAATTACGATATGTAGGCGAACTTTTTTCACCTATTGTTTTCCTTAATATGTCGAAAGTAAATCATACGAGGAAGCTGACTCAGTGGCGTCATTTTGTACCGACGACGACACATAGCTATACTTTTCCAGTATAAGCTGACCTCGCATGATCATTCATTCATTCTGCCTAGCCTTTTCCCAATCATGTTGGGGTCGGCTTTCAGTCTAACCGGATGCAGCTGAATACCAGTATTTTACATAGAGCGACTGCCTATCTGACCTCCACAACCCAGTAACTGGGTAATACGATACCCCATGGTAAGACTGGTTGTCAGACTTTCAGGATTCTGACGACTCGTAACGACTGTCAAAGATCCACGAATGACAGCCGGGACCAACGGTTTAACGTGCTTTCCGAAGCATGGAGGAGTCTCGGTATGTAAAGATGGTCACCCATCCACGGACCAACCCCGGCAAGCGCAGCTTAACCTGATGGATCGACCCGTGCGGCTGTTATTAGGTACTTAGCCACGAGCTCCTCGTGACCTCGCATGGTACAGGGCATAAATTCCCATCACATAGCCGTTATCTACGCATTCTGTACATCAAATTAAGGAATATTGAGCTAAAATTATTGCTGGAAAACGTTCTAAATTTTCGTGTTTATGGCAGTGCACGCAAAAGATTGTGCTTACATCGGTGTATGCATGCAACGCTACAGGAGTTGTGAGGGTCTTTAAAAAGTTCAATATCTCCGTAGCCAGAAGGTTCCTAGGTATGGTCCAGTACAAAAAAATATCAGAATGACGCGACGAACAAGTGACTTTCAGCTTCGTTAAGCATATTTTACACCCTTTCCATTCCATGAGAGGTCAGCTTCTACTGGCAATGTATAGCTTGATCCGTCGCTGCTGTGCGTACGCAGGTAAGTGATTTATTTTTTTGTATCATTACTTCTATTACGACGGTTTAGATTAGTACTAAAGGTCATTAGGGTTGGTTTCATGTGACCTTAATAGCTTGTGTGGAGCTTCACACTTTCTATGAATACTTTTTGTTTTATTTAAATTGAATCTTTGGCTGTTGGAGAGTGACTTGCAAACTATAGAGACTTGCAAACATTACTCTCACTTCTTTTTGGTTAAAATTTTAACCACCAACATTCCAGGGCTTCTAAATAATGATGGGCTTATTAATAAGCCCCCAGCAGTAATTTAGTGTCTATGGGGGATTATAGATCCCACCGACACCCAGTGCGAATGCACTGCTCCTGTCCAAACTATAACCCATATGTTGAAGTATCGAAAGTGTCCACACACTTGCACTTCCGAGGACCTAAAAACGCCACTGATGCCGCGACTGGCGTGGCCACATACTGAGCCCAACTCATCTAACATGATAATATTTAATGTTCATTTATTTAACATCACTGCATTGACTCGAAAGAAGAATAGTATCGATCTGTGGTATAAAAATGACTTTGAACCCACACAACAGCAACTTTGCGGGCGGTGAGCAATGGGTAACTCGCCCCCGATAAGGACCAGGCCCGGGTCGACGGCGCGTTGTGTACCACGCGCGCCTCAAAGAGATGGCGGGGCTCGCTAGGGCCGACGCCTGCCGGGGTTGCGGGAAAGTCCGAAAGGGATACCGTGACCCCTGGCAATACAGGCAACTGAAGAAACACGGGTGGGTTTTAGTCAGTAAGAGTCTGACACGCCCTCCCGCTCCGCCCAGAGCGGGAGAAGTTATTTGATGATTTCCCAACCAGAAAAAAAAACCCCATCGTTTGTTTACTTACGTAAGTAAACGTCCAACATATTATTACTACACGATATTTCATTGAATCTCACCGAGTAATTACTAATTGGCAGGCGCGGATATCAATCAATCTGCGGAATTATATGCAATGTTTCCTCAATCAATTACGGATTGAGTGACACTTGATATCATTATTGAGACCTCTGTGCCTCTGGGAGGACGTAACTATCACTGTCGCGTCGTCGAGCACAGCCATAACGCGAATATTTATGACAATCGTCATGTGAAGCTTGACAGTTTGACATCTTTTCCTGTAAGTTCAGTGACCCTGAATATATCTTGGGTTTGTAAAGTTTTAGCGGTCACATCACTAGTTAGAGTGGGAAGATCAGAAGACAGTATTAATGTCTTGTTTAAAGATTACTGTGCATGAAATTGCCAATTAGCTCTCCAACCAGCTTAACTCGCTCAGAATCACAATCCTCTTCATTTTGAAGGGGATTTTGAGAGTAAACTACATAATTATAATCGATTGCTTCAATGTTTGTTATCTCGTATGGTAGACTACGTAGGTACTTAAATAACGCAAATTTTTAAATAAAACGTATTGTGATTGTGAGAGTTTCACCGCCGTGGATCTACTATATCTTCTATTGGAAGACACTGAAAATTCTTCACGTCTTTTCTATTCTAAGTGAGGACTCAATTTTGCTGGTTCTTTACCTGCAAAATAAGCCCGCACTTAGCAAAGTAAGAAACGGTCAATCAACAACATATGATTTTAATTTTTCATCCTTATGGTGGTATAACAAGAATCGTTATACTGACCGGTGCATGCGCTTGCAAATGTAAAACGAACGAGTTATGGCGCGACTCGCGAGCAATCACTTTTATCATATATTTATAGACACGTAATTGCGTATTTAGAAGCAGTCGTACATAATATTCTTGCCTATCCAATTACGTATTTAGATTACTTCAGAATCATTATTTTAATCTAGAGCATATTAGTTTCCACGGATAAATATTGGGCATATTATGTAGCTTCAAATCTGTACTGAATCTTACAAAACAGGTCGTTTTCACGTGCGGTGTATATACGATATATATGATATTATATAATATGTCATACACCCGGCAGACTTGAAATAATATAATAATATTAACAATATTTTGTAAAACCACAAAAATTGCGTCGACATATTTTCAGTTTTACTTGGAGCCAAATCCAGGGAAAATTTTATAAATACGAATACACCATTGTTTCAGTATTTCGATTAAGTTCTTATTTTCAAGGGACGGACAACAAGGGATTGGTTTTTTTTTCGCAAGGAAAATTGCCTATATCATTCCTCAAAAACCGATGTCATAATTTGATTGTTTTAGTTTAAACCTGGAAAATATAATTATCATACAAACATTGTCACTTATGCTATTGTAAAATGACAGATACTAAGATTTCTAAGGGCCGATTTTTCAATCGTCAGATATCTTTTATCTGGGGAATATGTACCTATGACGTTTTGACAGCTATTGTATAGAAAATATTATGTCAAACCGCCATATTTATTCCTCAAATAAAAAATATCTGACGATTGAAAAATCGGCCCTTAGATAAGATTTATTCACAAATCAATAAAAAGTAGAGTTATTCTACCGTCAATTAGTACATTCTTATTATGCTAAATAACGCAAGCCTCGTGTCTTCATGGGAAAATGATTAAAAACTGGTATAAACGAAGATAAAAAGGAAGTCCCACAGGACTGGCTGCGTCATATAACGATTAGACGAAGGCCTAGACGATCATAAAATTAATATCCAGCTTCCTTGGGAATCGAGATACATTCAGTTTCAAAGCCTTTTAGATAACCGACCATTTTCAGCTCAATATTATGTTTAAAAACTTGTTTGTGCGTACATTATGTTTGAATTAAACTGTCGTTTTAGAGAGTATTAAGTATGATTGGATAATTTATTTCTGTATTCATAATCACTTTTATAGTGTCCTTTTCAGATATCTTAATCTCCAGAACATAATAAGAACGACCAGCTACATCAATCTGTCAGCTAAGTTTGATGATTATAGGCATATATGGTAATGCGACTGTAGATTGAAGAGTCCAATGCCCATTTACCCTAATACTAGTTGACACGTTTGATAAAAGCGCACTGTTGGGTTTTGAGTGCTCGGCTCAGTGCCGAGAGTTGAAAATACAACAGAGCAATAATATTTAGGCATTCCTAAAGGTGTCTTCTATAAAAATGTACATAATAAAAATTTACATGAGATTAGCTGAAACGATTTTATTTCTGAACATAAAAAAACCAACCGACTTCCAAAAAAACACTAGAAAGTGAAAAATAACTTTAATTTCGGAAGTCGGTGGCTTAAAACGAAAATTCAAAACCAAAGACACCGACTTCCGAAATTAAAGTTATTTTTCACTTTCTAGTGTTTTTTTGGAAGTCGGTTGGTTTTTTTTTGTAAAAAGTTTTTATTTTTCACTTTTTAGTTGTGGTACCTACCCCCTACTAGTTCGAATATCACGACCTGCTATGTAAATAACAGTGAGAGGAATATATTAAAATATCGTCCATATAGGCTAAGTGGGAAAAATACGTATTAATGAAGCTAACTCAAAAAGTACTCAAGCTAAGTTAATAAAATGTATATGGGACCACCTTGAGAGCATACCCTTTCAAACAAAAAAAGAATTTTCAAAATCCGTCCACAATTGACGAAAATATCGACGGACATACACAAAAAAAATACATACGCTACGAACATATAACCTCCTCCTTTTTGGAAGTCGGTTAAAAAATATAATTCACTCACAAAAGAGTTTGTACAAACACTTCAATAATCTTTTGGCACATTAATATTATTTTAGACAAGGTACGGTTTTAGGCCGGAATAGGCTATGGAGGATACAGTCACTCACACATTCGTAGCGGTTTTTGTAGTTTTGTAAGTAGATATGTCTTCTCTTACAGAAAAATTAATAATATGGCCCTCTGTCCTACTTGACGAAAATTTCATTTTTAAATGCAAAATCAAATCTTGTTGGTGACTAAGTAGGCAAAGGTATCTTAAAAAGACAATGCAATCAATGCTACAGTAGTGTTGCCCGTTTATCCTACTACATAATAAAAGTTGGTTGTACTGAGGTAAAAAAAATCGTGACTTCGGGATGTTTACAACTCATAATCATTTTTTAACATCCAAAGAATAAAAGAGTACTTACGTGTTTCTTATAAATACATTTTATAGATCCATGTAAAATCATAAAAGTGTAGGTACAGAAAACAATGTTTTACAGCGATCGTAAATTAAAGAAATTATAGGATGCGCATAGGCAGCGACGAATCATGAAATACCTACAATTCTCAAATGTTCATAAATTATCTCACGCTGTTTAAATGCAATATGCGGCCATATTTCCTTTTGTTTGTATTAGCTATTTCAATAAAATGTAAACTCTGTCGTCCAATCACAGATGTTTTCCTTTTCTATTTTCTTCTCCGCACATTCTTATTCACAGTGCGATTTTTATCGACCAATCGTTTAGTCGTAATGTGGCTTAGACTCTGTTAACTATTTCTTAAGGTGATTTTAAATCGTACAGCGTGTGCGACTTCTATTTAGTTTAATGTCATGGTAACTAACTAAACTATTGGACGATTTAAATTATAAATTGTTGGGCAGTCGTTTGACTTTAAATGGTTCAGTGATGAAGTTGGAAAGTATCACGGAAATAAGTTCTTCGTAATAACGAACAGCAATTATTGAAGACTATCAAGAGATAATAAATAAAAGACATTTCAAATAACGGGATCTGCCAATCACCAGCTCAGAGGAGACGAATACAATAATATACACATGAAAGTGAAGATAAACCTGCTCATAAAATAATATAAAACCATCAATCAGCGTAAAACCAATAAATGCATAAACATAAACCTTAGCTCAATCAGACGCACCCTTACAGCCTCTGGGATGTTTCCTAGACGTCGGGCGGCGAAAGTGCAACAGCCGGGCGTCGAGCGGGGCGTATAAACGCGCGCATTGCACGCCGCGCGCCACTCGAGTACCGAGCCCGTAGCTGCGCGCGCCGCACGCACACGCCCGCACACGACCGCACGCGCACGCATGCACGCACGCAAGCGACTATAGTGTGATGCAGTGATTCTTTACGTTTGTGATAGATTCTATTGCTCTCTACGGGTGATAAGGCTGAGAAAATATTTTTGGTGAGTTTTTCAGTTATTGTTACTTATTATTTTATTAAATTAAAAAAATCTAGTGACATTACAAATATGATGCAAAAATAAATACAAAGAAAATAATTAAGGCAAATATTTATATTTTATATTGATAAATACACAGGAAATCAAAATACGTCATCTAAATAAGTAAAGGTAAAAAATATAAATATTGTGATGTATAAAAATTTGTCAGACAAAATTGAAATTACATCATAATTTTTATGAAAAATATAAATAAAATATTTTATTGAACTTGCACCCACAGACGGAAATATACAATTTTCTTGTGTCTATTCAGAATATAAGTGGATAAAAATTCCTCTACCCATAAAAATCTACTATCAATACAATAAACACCTCTTTACAAGCCGCATAAATAATCAATTTTCAATATTCTTTTATTACATGAAAAGAACATTCATGTTTTCCACCCACAGCAGGCTTCTGGTATAAAGTAAATATCTCAATTATGCTAAACGCTCGCTTCGGCTACTTAACGTAGCTTTATTATAAACGTTAATAACGATCCGTGCTATTTAATTCGCATAACTTTTACATGAGAAACCATAAACTCGGAGTGTGTGTCAATGAACGCGCCATAAAAATATGTTTGTAATTTTTCTTATTTCGGCTCTGCACTTATTGAAATAAATAGTTAAAAAAAAAAAAAAAAATATGCATGAGGAATAGACTTGTTGTGTCGTCCTTAAATATATTTGAAAATCCCCATTCGCATGTATCGCGAAAATCATGCGGAAATGGCACCAATTACAGCTGCTTTTGCTTAGTTACAAATAATAAAATCGAATCAATTATTCTACATTCGTAGACGTTACCGTTTTGACGATAATCGATTAAGAAATCGCTTAACGCGCGTTTCCGTGAAAGTGTCCGCCGTTTGTGGGTGCGAACTGCGAACGTAGAAAGTGATGATTTGGTGAACTATATTGTACTGATTATTTGCCTTATCACGCGAGCGTAATTCAATTTGGTCAAGTGTATCGTAAACTAAACGAATGCTTCACACGATGACGTTAATCGAGTTGAATAGACTGATATGCAAATTTGAGTAGTGAGGAGATAAATTGGTTCGTGGTTGTGAGCGAGCGGCCGGCGCCGATAATGCTGTACAATTAATCAATAAGACGTTTATATTTAACTCATGCGTTACAACCGTGTAATGAATTGATCGGTGTGGATATTGAAACTTCATAGTGTAGGTAATTACCTTACACTCGACGTCCTTGCAACTTGTTTGGCGAGAATACGAGAATAGAGGAATCTTGGGGAGCTTTTTTACGGTGTACTTAGCACCACGGCGCAGCGAGTAAAGTATAATAAAAATAGACACACTTTAGTTGGAAATTCGATACTGGCGTCAGTTCAGAATTCGCCTCAGACCGTCGCAGAGTCCACGGAACTGCGGATATATGGAATAGATGGTAATCTAATCGGACAGTGTTATTGCAATCCAACACGCTTCTGCTGTTTTTATTGCGATAAATTACAATTGCTTAAGCATGCACTTGCTTTTGCACTTGAGTATTTACCAACTATATGTTCACGTGCTACTTGCAAGCGTCAAAAAAGTGGCATAAACCTATGAATTAATTTAAAACAGTATATAAAAAACACATCGTGCATAATGTTTTCTAATAAAAAACACTTAAAAAAAATAGTTCCACGTCCTGCCAGGATGGTCCATTTATGTAATGCAATTTTGCCCTCTTTTTCTCTGCCGATATACTTAGTTACGGCTCGCTCGAGATGAACAAGTACATGTTCACACGACAGCAAGTATTTAGCTAGAAACTCGAGATGACACAATTACTCAGAAAATTATGCTACTTAGAAAAAATATTGGCAAGATATTTTTATCAGCTAACACATTTCCTTCGCGGTCTTTAATTATCTTCAGTTGCGATGTCTCGTTCTATTCTGGATCATTTCGACACGCAACGGTACTAATATCGGGCTGGTACAAATAAGGCCCGAGACACCGGGACACCGGCGTCACGAGCCCGCCTAATGGATGCTGAGTGGCCTTAAACAGCTGCTATTAAATTTAGTCCCACTCGCATACCTCGGGAATTTAAACGCGCAAATTATTCTGAACATGTATGAATGCTGGATAGCAAATTGTTACTTTACGATTATTCTTTGGGTGCTCAAGTTTTTTCTAGGAACGGACAGGATAGCGCCACTGTGCTGTCTGAACTATTACAGTTCCAAAGTCTTATAAAGTCAGCGTGTGCGTCGTTTTGAGAACCGTGAAATCAGCGACCGTAGAGATTGCACGCACGTTATTGTTTTATTTGCACATTTCATATCTAATAGGCATATTTTAAATCAATATGTTTCGCATTTTCTCGGTTGAGGCTAACTCTAATATTCTCCAGTGCATGTCGGATTTTTCGCGTACAGTATCGCCATATTTTATTGTTCAGCCTTTAATTTGTACAATTATTGCCGAGATTAGTCGTTGTGGTCTGAATATAAAAGTAAAAAATCATTAATTATCTAAAATCATCTTATCAAAGCATCTTATTAATTATTAAAATACAATAAATATAAGTAGTATAAGTTTGTGTTCCCGGAGCAGATATTTAGTGCGACGACGATTGACGAAATCCGTCGTTTCTACAAACACTATTTTAATCATTCAATTACCTGCACCTGTCTGTATGCAAGCGTGTAGCCTAAATTATACCTAGAGGTTTCTCCTACGGTAAGTAGTGAAACCGAATTCTATCAATCAAATCATTAGACGTTGAACTTTACTGTAAATTGAACTACCGGAACGAAAATGCAGCTGAACTAACAAATGTTTTTCTTTTATTTTTATCTGCACTATTATAGTCGAAGCGAAACTGCAAGTAGCGATCACAAAAAAGTGGTCGCTATGACTCGGACAATTTTGTACGAAATTCAGACCCGCTGTAATAAAATTTGTCTTTATCTCCTAGACGTGATGAAATTACTTAGGGAGTTGTGTAAAAATAAAACAAGGTGTGAAAGTTGTTCGACTGAAGACGTGACTTCCGCTTTGTCGGCATCGACAGAATTTGCACCAGAAAGCGTGAACATACATGTGCAGCAATAAAAAATGCATGACTGATGCAATTTGACAGGACAATCATCGATCTTCCGAAAATGGTTTCGATGAAAAAATCAAGACACGTTTTTCGTTGCGTAACCTTAACAGAGATAATTAATATTTCGTTAGTGAGAGTTGTTAATTAATAAGCCGTAATTTGATGAGACGTGGGAAAAAATCCGTAAACGTTTTGATCGATTCGTTCGACTGTAAAATCGATGTATCCGTTGAAATGGATTTAATTTTTGTTTCCGCTTACATTAAAATGAAAAGTTATGGAAAGTAAATTGATCATAATTTGTGTCGGATATAGCCTCGGTTAGTGGCTTATGTCACTTGCTACTTTGCTAGGAATGACAGATCCGTCACGATACAGTTCACACGCGTTCGTATGAAAGTGGGTGCGTAGTTATCTAAAAAGTTCTCGTCTGTATTCAGTCTGCGTTGTCCGTAATCATGATTTGCCGAAATTGGTTTACGAGTCCATTCGATCACGCGAACCGTACTGTGCTCAATTCTAATTTGTTCACCTCTATTGTGACGGAGAAGAGTTGAGTTTCTTTAACTTGTTATATGTTTGTTGTAACTTTAGGGCTGGACACTTTCGCTGGTTCAGTCATGAACATGATCATGATTTTATAATGATAGACAAATTGTCGTGTTACTTCTGACCGTTGACCTCTGACTGGAATTAAGTCATTATGTGTGCATAACTTACGGATTGAGATGTCTAAATTGATCATTGAATTCTTTTTCTTTGACTTTCCTTTCTCATAAATATTTCGGTACTTTTTGGTTATGTATCAGTATTTGCATAATTATTCTTTTGTAAAACTTGGATATTTGGATTTTGCTAAAATGTTTTTTATGCTTATTTTACCTCGCTGAGCTTCAAATGGAATTCAAAGTTATTTCAAGCCTACTTTGTGTCGCACAGATGGTCAAAGATGTCATGTTTATACGCACAGGTATGCTAATCAATTCTATTCTGTATTTTAATAATCACGGCACGGTACCACAGTTTTTTTCTATTACTTCATCATAACTGTTCTGCCATAAGTAATAATGTTAAATTGATTTGTCCCGTGTTATGAACAGTGATATTATTATTATAGGTTTTTATTAACAAATAAGCATTTTAATTTGGTACAAGAGACAGCTTTTGAAAGATTTTTTTTTTATCCTTTTGAATAATTTTCGTTACGTGCTTTGATAGGATGCTGCCTGACAACCTACCTAATGTAGATTATCAATGATTAGTTTTTTCTGTTGTTGATCTGAGGTTGGTACCCATGCACCTAGATACCCAATCGCGAACAGATTGAAGTTATCAACCTATGGTCGATTTCGAAAGCAAATATAAGAACTAAATGCTACTTACTTAAAATATTATTACAATTTTCTAATTAGCAATGAATGACTTCATTCAGTATAGTTTTTCGTCTCATTAACAAATGTACATAAAAGGCTGTGCCGGTGAAAGGAGTACTAGAATCATTAGCATCGCGAATCGGTACTTTGTTTAATTATCTCATTAGAGTGCGTTTTCATTACACGATGTTAATACGGGTGTTGGGAGTGCCTCCTCTGTATCACAGATTGGGTTAGGTAGGCTATACCTTTGTAACACCCACAGCGTTAATCGTCTTTTCTTGCTAACCTACTATTTCTAAATTCAAAAAAAGAGCAATTCTCGTATTTTTAAGAACGTTCGCATTCTAAGTCTGCGCGAAAGATAAGTTTGCGCGCGGCTGAAATTGGAACTAATCGTATGTCGCCGTCTTGTCGTTTATGTAACCTCAAATTAGGTTTAAAATGGTTTTTTTGATAAATATTAATATCTATATTAAGATTAGCTGGTATTCAGCTGCATCCGGTTAGACTGGAAGCCCACCCCAACATGTTTGGGAAAAGGCTAGGCAGAATGATCTATATTAAGATTAAGTAAATAATTATTAAATATATATTATTTTTCATATTACAGTATAGAATTAAGGCATGCCAGCGCCCCTAGTCGCGGGCAGACTTATCTTGCGCGCAGTCTCAATCTGTAAAAAATACGTCTAATTTACCTTCTTTTTGGTCAAGTGTTTGACATTGATTGTTGTTGAGATCAGATTGCGACTAGATTTTAAACGTTTTTAAATACGGGACTTGGCATTCAGATAAAAAAGCTAGAATTTTAGTTTTTAATTTCTATTTAGACTTTGAATTTTTTGTCAATTTCCCCATTGTTGATACGTCACAAAGCCATACAAGATAGTTTAAGATGCTGAGCTAAAATTTTCCAAACAAATATTACCAGATAAGAACCTATTACGTGTTAAACAGAAAGTTATATCAATAATTTACGAGGAAAGCCATATACCTAGTGAAAACGATCCTCAACATTCTACAATGTACATAAGTCAGCTGTTACCTAAATAAATTCGCGAAAAAATCAACACTATATCGTCTACTCTCTCCTTGGCTCGATGTTTGTTCATACTACGCACATGTGATCTTCTATACAATTATGTGCCAGTTGTATTTGTACAGTATACGTAAGTGGGCCGCACTTTAATTGATTTTTTTTTGTATTCAGAGGCTCTTTGTGTGTCATTGATTCGGTTTTTAATTTGGATAGACTTAGTTGGAAATATTTGTGAGTAATTGTGCCACAAGGATGATCGGGATATTGGTGAGCTACTATGTAATTTTCTCTTTTGTTTTGGTTAAAAGGATCATTTTTGAAAATCATTCAGGGAAATAGTTTATGTACCTACTTACAAACCCTTGTGCTATAATTTGGATCAACTCGACAAGTATTCGATTAAAGGCTCGTTCACACCGGCGCGACTTTTCGCGCGACGCGACTTTAACAATACAATTTCTAATAAAACTTCACGATTGAACAATTGCCGGTGTCGCGTCGCGCGACAAGTCGCGCCAGTGTGTACGAGCCTTAAGGCGCGCCACAGCCCAGAGCATAACTCCTGAAACGTCAACAACCCCAAGATAATGAGTTATTAATTAAAAGAAACGATGGTTACCTAACACTCGTAATCGTATTTACCACGATGAATCCACATCTATGGGAAACAAACCAGATTACACTATTATCGATTTTGTGCCGTGTAAATGATTAACCTACAATTGAATATATCCAACTTACCTATTACTTACACCGAAGATATAATGAATTAGAAAAAATAATAGACGCTTAGAGCCAGAGCTTTTTTTACGCCCAACAGACGTATAATTGTGAACGGATAATTTAAATAGATTAACGAAACGTAGCACATAATTGTTTTAAAAATGCTGTAAATAATTACATGTTTAAGACCTGTCTATTTTAATAGTCTTTAATTACATTTGTAGGTGTAAGGTCTGCCGTCCAGTGGATGCGATAATGTGAGGTTCTGTTGCAGAAAATCGCTTTAAGGCAACGTGAAAATGTATGTAATGTGTATACTGGGTTTTATTGTTCAATAGCTAGTTATATTTGTTGATAGTTGTGTGATATTAATATTTAATAATTATAACATCAGACTGTTATTGTTCCACTGCAGAGCAAAGAGCTCTTCTCATATAGAGAAGGCACGAGAATTGATCACCACGATTTCTCAAGACGGGTTGGCGATGTTATTTATAAAGAATCGTTATTAATACGTTAATTAATCGTTGTGCTGTGGATGTTAGAGTTCTCTTATTATTTTTTGGGTTTTAAGATTCAAGTAACGCTCAACTAACAATTATCAACGCTCTATTTGCGTTGATTCTGTTTCAAGTAAAGTGGCGTCTACAAAGTCTCCGTTTATTACTGCATAAAGTTAATAAGCAATGTAATTTATATGACAGCAGTCGACATAATAATTTGCTTTGAACCCTAATGAACACTTTCAAGCCAATTAACTATATTACGCGATACATTAACGATCGCTTAGCTTGCAGTGATCTACAAACCTAACATTCAGTGCCGTGGCGCCATTAGTCGACAGTAGCGCCAAGAAAAACTGACATTAGCCTTTAATATGCCTTTAATGAACTTAATTGAATAGTTTATGCATACATTCATGGTTCTATAGAAAGTACAATTATTACGTTATGTATGCTTTTTTCATAGAAAATTACACGAATGGTGTTTGCTTCCGAGAGATTAAAATTAATTTATACGATCAACAATCTGATATTTTTTATGTAGGTGACTGCGCGTGTGTAATTGTGCGTCAGCTAACACTATGTTACACTAGTTATTATTTAGTTTACTGTCGTGACACGTCTCGCTACCGTGGGTGGCATATCCCTCATTAAGCCAGTGAACGTTAAATCACAAATGAAATGAATTAAGATTGAGATTGTCGTAATCGGGTGAATTTGTTGGGCCCTTTCTATCATAATTATGAGCGGTGAAAGCTGGGCTTTTTGCGGGATGCTGATTCTAAGCCATTTTTATTATTAACCGACTACAAAAAAGGAGGAGGTGCTCAATTCGGATGTTTATATACTTATTGTATATATTTAATGTATGTTCGGGCATAACTCCGTCATATATAGACGGATTTGTTTAAAAGGATACCTATCTATGCTCTCGATGTGGTTTCTTATAAAATTTATTAACTTTGCTTGGGTACTTTTTGAGCCAGCTTCAAAAATAAGTAGTTTTCCCACTTAGTCTACATATAAGGATGATGTTATAATAACTTCCTGTCACTGTTATTTACTTATTATGTAGTGGTTTTCCACAAATTAAAATAGAAATATTTTTACAAAAACAAAAAAAACAAACTACTACGAAAAAAAAAGCAACAAAGTGGAATAGTTGTTATATAATCTAATCGCTATAATTATTGACCTCAGGCCCCGCTATTACATGGGATTTAAACATAGCTGGTGAAATTTGGGTATACCCTCCTATAGGTACACCTGTGTCTAACCCTTCGGATATTACAGGGATTATGTCTTATAACACAACCTCTAAAAATATTCCCCATTCGTCTCAATACGACGTCCATACATAGAAATGAGCGTATTTTCCAGTATTCAAACTGAATGAGCAGTCCAAACATCAACAATCCTTAGTACCTGATCGTTAACTGACACTATAACTCAAAAAGCTGCTTGGCGATTCAACTTGAAGATCAAAGTAGACGGTGAAATGTATGTATCGAGATTATCTTGCTACTTCCGTGGCTTATCAAGTCTTATTGCGTAGCTGTTCGTACCTACTTGGAATTCATACCCGCCATCTCGTTATGGGTGCATGCAACAATGACGTCTTGTAGGAACCATGGCGTTACTGTTACGCGCATATGGGCAATATACACCACTCCACGTGATTAATATTAATGCTGCCTCCGTCTGAAAGAAGACCATGGTTGGCGTGTGAACTGAAAATTAAAATATCCGTAAAGCACACGTGAGGAGACTGCTCAACGTAAGTAACTGTCCACGAAACAGACGGACACCGAAGTGAGCGGAACTGTCATGCAGATCAGTGCATAGCAATGAGATCTGGGACACTGTCTAGATCGTAAAAAAAACTAAGTGCACGATGAATACTGCACGGCTGAATTTAATGAATATTTTTACCTTCTAATGTACTTTACAAATCCTTATATGCACAAGTAGGAGTCCTTATGCACAAGTACCTGAATTACACAATAATATTTACATAATGGTTGTAGATAAAAAAAAAAAGAATCCCAATAAAATCGATATTGTAAAACATCTTCCGTTATCTATGTGCAGAGTTGCGATAGAGGTGTGAAAAGTCTAGCTAAATATGCATATAAGTAAGTAAATGATGGTAATGTTGGCCCATATCCCCCAACCCAGTCACGTCGCTCGGTTGCCGTGGCCCGAAATTATTTTCAAGGTTTTTCGCTGGGCTCACCTTGTATCATTTGTGACGCGTCTGTAACCGATATTTTTATTTAATTCAGTACGTGTATCTGTTTCACTCGGAGTTCCCATGATTGTTTTACATAAGTGAGGTAAATAAAACAATCAACTGTCTTGAATTTGTTTTCTTTTTTCTTCTGATTCGTATCTTCCTACTTCAAGTTATTCTGTATAATATTGACATGACTTGTAATCTGTAACTGTGTGTTTTATATAAATAATGTTTATTATCCAATGTAAAAATGTTTCACCTCTTGTTTCCCCTCTCCATTATATAAGGTGCTATAAAAATATCTGCCACGGCTGCAATGGGAGATAGTATTGTGTTTATAGATTACAATAGTAAAGATAAATTATTGATCATGTGTCATATTTTTTTTCATACAAAAAATTGTACGTATAAATTTGCAAGTGACGAACTAGTCAGCTGATTTCAGTTTTCATTCACAGAACAGATGGAAAGAGATAGCAGTTGTTTTCATTGAGGAAGTGCACTTCGCGCGTAATTTGTGAACCACGTTATGCAGAGTAGAGTCAATGTTTATTTAACTACTTTATTTTCTCAAATTGATTTAACTGTGCCGGGGTACGAGATTTCTTCACTATTGTTATCTTTAAACACAATACTACCTCTCATTAAAGCCGTGGCAGATATTTTTATAGCACCTTATATTTTGCAATTTAAACGAATTGGTCCACGATCTCCGACTCCAAGTTAAATGTCAGCTGCGTATTTTACCAGTTCAACTACATATGTTTAAAAAAAAGTAATCTTGATAGCTATTTTATAATTGACACGAAATAAATGTTTTTGCGCATCCAAGTCCCCATATAAGGTACCGATAAGAGTTGGCCATAGTTCATTCGAGAGATAAGATTCGCTATGATTCTTTAAAGGTCCCAGTTATTTTTATTATTTCATTGTTTTATGATGACATTCGATTACCAAAATGGGGTCCCGAGTGCATTAAGTCTCCTTTTTAAGGAGATTTCTTGCAAACTGGTCAACGCTTTACGTGACCAGAGGGCTGGCTTGTTCTTTGGCCAAAGTTTGCTCCCAGTCTTCTGGGTATGTTTCCGAATGACAGCGATGCGGACGAGTACTTCGACGCCTAAGTGTCCTTTTGTTTTTGTATTAATTTATGTAGTTTGGTGTCTAGTGTAAATAGCCATTAAAGCTCGAACTTGATTTGGTTTTTATATTTAGCATCGAGTCATCTGTTAACTGTTCTCTTTTTGGTATTTGATGTAATTAGCCAGAACATTTACAATCATAAAACCCATACCTAAGTGGCATTATTTAAGAGTGGGAAAAACCTATAAATTGTTTTATTGATTGTCGTTAATTATCAGCAATCAATGATCAATGTGAAGATGGGCGAAACCTTTTTTCTTTTTTGTTATATATTAATGATTTAGGTTCTTGGAAATGAAATTATACCTAAGTCAAAACTAAGGTACGTACAACAACAAAATATGGACAATATAAATGGATATGAATTTAAATATGGACAGTACAGAAACTACGTAGTAAACGTTCGGAACGGCAAACTCACGCAGGCGGGCTCATTGACGAGACCCCAAGCGATTGTCGCGGTGCTGTCAGGTCAGTTGCGGGTGCCGTGTCGAGATGAGAGGTCACAGAGATCTTTTTAAAAATTCAGCGTAGGTAATTAACAAATATGTCTAGTTTCCAGACTGTCCTTTTATATTATGCTACAGCCTTCTAGCTATCTTAGAGCAGTTCTAACTAATTGAACACACCAATATGGTTATAATTTCACAAAGTTCTTATTCATCTGCTGAGTTAACTAATTATCTTAATATTACTTATTCAGCATTTTACGTAACGTACACATAACATAACATCATGCCAATCGTTAGTTAGTGGGCTCAGGTTTTTATCTCGCTCGCACCATACTACTCGCGGAGTGAGTGCGAGTGAGACGGAGGTGGCTCCAAAGCGGCAATAGTTTAGGTAATTGCTTTTTACGGTGAAAATAAAGGTGTTTGAAAAAAAAATAGTCGCTGCTTTATAGTCTATTTTCTATCGAGATTTTTTTATGAAATCGTGTTTTCGGCTAACAAAGTACATTAATCCACAACTTTAACATATATTTATTTCAAAATTAATGCTGCATTAGTTTCGATATAACGGCGGATCTAGCTAAGCAATTTGAGGTCTTATAGGGCTTTTAAGTGACATGTAATAGGGGGCGAGCCTATTTCCATCAACCGGGCACAAATCCAGGGCACGGGCTGCTACTGACAAATTCCAGATCATGAATTTTATTTTATTGTCTAAAACGAATTACTTAAATATTATAAGTCTATAATTTTGATAGATCAAATTACCGGTAAACGAAGTGAAGCTTTAAAAGATAAAAATCCTTTCCAAAAAAGTATGAACAATTTTAATTCTTTAAAGGGCCTATAGGTCGTCACTGAGTCCGCGAGTAGTATGGTGCGAGCGAGATAAAAACCTGAGGTTGTGTGGGCTCTTAAGTGCAAATAATTTGCCATACTTTATTGGAGTTCCATAAACCTGTTTAATAAACAACATTCGACTTAAAATATTAACTTAAAGTATTAAAAGTTAACGAGTCTATTCGAATAAAATTAAAATACACGATTTATTATCTGGAGATATAGCGAAAAAATATGATAATTGGCCGCTGGCCAGGGTAAATAGTCGCGCTATTGCAATTGGCCTTAATATTTTGAGATTAAGCGCTTATTATTTAAACCAGAATGCCGTGTCTGTGCGTCGTTTTTTTTTTCCTTTCCTACGAATTATAAAGGTTTAATTTTCCGACACAGAATGTTCGCAATTCCCTTCAATTTAATCACTTAACAACATAATATTTATTATATCAGCTATAAAATAGCATTTCCATTACCGTAAAAGGAAAGTTAGGCTTACAATTCTAAAGCCTATCTGCAATTTAAATGACAGTATTATTGAGACTAGCTTTTGAGTATATTACCTATCATAACAAGGGTATAAACTAGGCTAATATTCTATCCAATATTTATAGAAAGTCAAAGCGTTTCAATAACCGAACCAACACATTAATAACAATAATCGTCATTAACGTCAATCTACAGTATTATTTTTACCCGACTACGGCGAAGCAAAAAGGAGAGTTATGATTTTGACCAGTATGTATATGTACCTATGTATGTTCATTTGTTCCCTCTTAACTTCTAAACTACTCATCATAACTTGACAAATGGGGTATCGTTGGAAGCGTCTCGGTCGTCCTCTGGCTATAGGCTATGTAACGGTACATTATGTTGAATATGGCGCCCTCTAGAGGACAAAAAGTCATGAAGTAAAAAAAAAAGTTTTTTTAATGGTGCCATGTTGTATCAAATGAAAGGGCTTAATTAGCACATTTCAAATATATATATTATATTATTACCCCAAAATAATTTAAATAAAAATTAAAGTATAAAAACTAAAACCCAACTACGGCAAAAAAATCAACTAAAAAGGTATAAACAAGTCATCTCAGAGTCTGAGCCGTAGTTGGGTTTTAGTTTTTATACTTTTATTTTATGCCTTAATTAAACATTAATACTACTTCTTAACGCTACTTAAAGTCTTAAAATCTTTGACTATATTGAAGGCGATAATCACCAACACTGCTATAGCTAACTTTGTATTTTTAATATCCACAGTTTGGTTTTTATCGACAATAATTTAGCATACTTACTAAATAATGGCGAATTTTCAATTATCATTATCCACTTAACGAACTAAGCCGTCAGCTATCGGCAGGAAATTATCTATTAAACATTTGCCACTGACAGTATATTGGCAGGACTATCATGAGCTGAGTAGTTGTTGACTTTTACTATCTACTGTGGAACGGGGGGTTACACAGATAGTAAAATTCAACAAGGAGTCTACGATTTACTATCTATTGTGACCTTCTTAGGGTTGGGCCTTTATCTATTAACTCAAATCACAATTAGCAATGTGTTACAAGTTAAATAATAACAGTAAGTTGTTTACCTAAACGGTTAGAAATAAAGAATCTTTCAGCGGGAATTGAACCTGACGCGGATCAGTAATGAAGCCCAATTTATTCGAAGAATTACTAAAATTATCATAATTACCGTATGTTTATCTTTAATGAAAACAACAAGATCATTCAAGACAATGAATATGAGAGAATGATCAAAGAATATTTATACAAAACTTTTTTTTTAAATTTTTGCCTAATAATCACATTGTATAAATAAATACCTACCTAAGTATCAGGGAAAAAATACCGCCAATAAGCATTTTAAAAGCGCGGCACACTCAACGTGAAACCAGATAATATCAGATGATATATCTCTCTAGTCTGAATAATCTGCAGAACTGAGAAAATCTATAATGGCTAGTAAAATTCGAAATCCAGCGCTACACATAAATCCAATTTATAGTACCAACTAATTACTAGTTATTGCACCGACGACTTCGTTACTACTCTACTTGAAGTGATATCAGATCATATCCTCAATATATATGTTCCGAGTTCACCCCTATAAGGAACTTCCACCATTCACATAAATCAGGTGCTTCCAACATTTATGACTATAATATATTTGCTCGCACCGCCTTCAGTGTGTTGAGAGCTTCGAGAACTAGCAAGTGTAACCAAAGAGTTCTCGATAAGGAAGCAGAATCCAATAACAATTAAACGGTGTTCATTGCGCCTGCGCAGCCTCAAGTGTCATTTATCTCAGTATGCGTCGGAGATCACTTGCTGCACTAGTTAAGAAATATTGTTATTAAATAAATATTGCTTTATATAGCGCATGCTTTCTTAAAGGATGCCTTAGGTGTACAGATATTTCTTGAGCCGTATCCTCGTTACAATCACTTAACAGTACTTAGATCAATGGGCATTTAAATTACAACGGTTTTAGAATTAAATTCAAAAGCTGACGGAGAGGTCTGCGTGATGATAATTAGTGGATAGATATTTTGAGCATTTTTAGCTTTATTTTGTACTAGCTTTTGCCCGCGGCTTTGCCCACGTGGATGTCGAAAATTATTTCATAGGAACGTACTACCCACATAAAAGATTACCTGCATCGAAATCCGTTCAGCCGTTAAAGCGTAAAAAGGTAACAGACAAACACAGTTACTTTCTCACTTATAATATTAAAGTACGGCTTGTTAATTTATCCCGTTGAATTGTGGAGAAAACTTAAAGAGTAATTAAGACACGAAGGGAAGTTACAATCGTAAAGCTATACGGAAGTCAGCCTTCACCAGACCGTTACGTACTGACGTGTGTTGTAATCTCATTCATCACTATAATCATAAACCATTGACACGTCCAGAGGTATGATGTAGTGTTTACCCAGCGAGCGAATCCGCGAATAAAGCATACATCAGATGATAGGAGTCGTATATAATCAGTGCAAAGCAACACGGAAGCTATTGCAGCCTCCGGGCTCGTCATTAACACGTAGTGGGATCTAAATGGTAGTAATTTTTAACATCACAGTAATCTTAAAGCTTTTGACACTTTTAATTTGTGTAAAGTAACTGGTATTTTGTTGGAAAAGACATGTTAATATGAATGCAGTATATGTACAACTATTTACAAGTACTTGCAGAGATTTTATGAATGAACTTCACACTGACTGGCATGTCGCCAGCGGCATAGCATTTGTTGTAAACGAGAGAGAACCCATTCAGTGATCCACCAATCCAAAGGGTAATTGCGTATATGCTTCAAATTCAATATTTGAAGTATTTGAATTCTAGCCTCATGAATAATAAACCGGTTTATTTTGAAGAAGATTTGGTCATTTTTAAATCGTTTTGTTTACACTTTTTCTTTTCGTTTATAATTGTCGAAAACTGCACCCCAATTGCGTTGCATACATAAAATTATGATTGATCGGAATTGGTTTCATTTTGACCCACGTACATTGCGTTATTTACGTTGTTCAGCAGAAGAATTTTTCAAACCTATGAAGCAATGGATTAGTAATAACCTTCGAAACGCTCGGATTGTGGTTGAAAATGTGTTTCGCAATTAGGGTGCAGTCTACATTTCTAACGTAAGAAAAAAAAACAGAACGATGTTTAAATCACCAAATCTTCTTCGAAGTAAACCAGCTTATTATTTTCCGGTCGTAACACTTTCCTATTCGATTTTCGCTACCTCTCAAATCCTTTCAGAGTTCGTGATCGCGAGTAGAATAAGATCTCGGGTTAAACTAAGATGTTGGACGTCTATTAACGTCAATTTAAGGTTTTGTATAGTCTACCTTCACTTGTTAGCTTAATCGTTCCCGTTTCTAGCCTCGAAGGAGCTTAGCTCTAAAATGATTTTGAATTCAATAGCCTCAATGCGTCCTGGTTAGGAACGGTATTCTTAAGTATAATACCGTTTCGTAATGAATTATTTGATCTTGTCTCAGTATGCACATTCTAAGTGTATGTTTTGGTATATCATTGTGGTATTGCAAATCATTTACTTAGGTTAAATCAGTTTATTTGGATACTCTATTGTTTTTATAGAATAAGTAGGTAGGTACCTAGATTGTTACGATGACAGCTATTAAAACTGAATGAAGTTAAAATATTATCATAAATATGAATCCAGAGAATATGAATTCGTGCTAATAGTACTATGTAAATAAATCAAACACTACCTGACGGCTTTTTTAGTTTACCTGCTTCAGGTAGCAAAATTACAGGAACACAAACATTTCGTGCTTTTAATTCAGCACACAACAGCACAGTTTTTTACTCTATAATTATATATTCCATCAATACATAAACAAAGCGGTAATCTATCGTGCAAACGAGGCGCCTACTTTACATATAAGGCAGTAAAAAGTCAACTTGATCGCATTAAAGAGTTCATCAGAATTTCCAATACCCTGGTTTCATGCAAATTTTTTCATTGTCAAGATTTGCACGTAAAGACTGAAGGCAGGACTGGAGAATCTATGATCTGGATGCATATAATTATGCGTGCTTAGTCGAGTTTTGCCGGTAATATTATTCTGTGAGATCTGGCAACGTTGTAGGTTCACGTGTCTTCGGGAACTTACATTGCTTAATTAATTGATGATGACATATTTTGTATTGGATAATTAGACGTGAAGTTATTGCAGTTTTGGTAGACCCAGGCGTAGATGACGGGACGAACTTGACGTTTATAGGAGGGATTGGTCCGTATTGGCTCTGGATCGAGTTGAGCGGAAAAAGGAAAGAGGCCTTTGCCCTGCAGTGGGACAATACAGGCTGATTAGTGATTATTATTATTATATGGAAATGATTAAGTACCTACATATATTGGGGTTTATTTAGTAGTTCCGTTAAGAGACGTTTAAACACCAGAAAATGTATGGTTAAACAGTTTTAAATAATATAGGTATCTATGGGTTAAGTTAAACAGTCACTAATCACTACTTCACTTTACCATTACGTCTAATTATTTTAAAAGCGATCGTCGTGCGAATGCGCGATCGTCGCGTGTATGTGTCACTTTTTGTTCGGAAAACCGGAAAACGCCATCCATCGTGCGTCGTCGGCGCGACCACGCGTTCAGGTTCACCGAACAAAAAGTGACATAATTATGAGCGCGACGATCGCGAAATCACGCGACGATCGCGTTTATACAGGGTGTCTCAAACGTAGTGGTCCAAAGGCAAATGAGGTAAAGCGAAGGTGTCCACCTATCATTAAAAAAAAAAAAAACGGGGATATTCTGAACAGTTCAGAAAATTTCGCTATTATTATTTTTAAGAAATTTATTTTACACTGTATGTTCACAGGGTCGAAAAATCCAAGTGGAAGTGTAAATTGCCACCCTGTATAGGACGCGAATTTTACAAATATAGGGATTTGTGTTTTAAAACGATTCAGTATTCGGGTTCCAGCAGAGATTGCAGTTACTAAGATAATCATTTGTGTTTGCGAGATGGAGTTTTCCTAGTCGTGAATCATACAGGTACTTATTAGTAATTTGATCTTCAGCTATTAATGTAAAACTACTTGTCCACCACGAGCTCCAAGTGATAGTTATCGCTATCTCGTCATTAAAATCATGTTTAAGTCACGATTTTCATAAAATGAAATAGGTAATTTCTATGATGTTGCTATTTTCATACATTCTTGTTTTCAGAACAAATTATAATAAGTTGTGATTATGATCATGTGAGACAAGACTAGCAGTGGACTGCAGGAAGTCTTTGGACATATTCGCGATTTCTATTTTCATAAATAATTACGTAGAAAGATGATAAGTCATCTCATCTTGACTGATAAATTATCTTAATTAACCAATATATTAATCTAATTAAGAACCAATAATCGATGAATGAATATACACACAATGAATATAAAATTTTAAATCCTCAATAAAATCACTGAACATTTGAATATACTCGTATGGTTTTTTTGCAATTGGCTACATTAACGGTATCGGCTGATTTGAGTTGTCACGAGTCTCTTCAAAAACAATTTGAGGTTCAAGTGGTCCTCCATGTTTTATTTCGTACTTGTAATTGTTTGTACACACGCAAACAAAGTGGGAAGTATTTGTTTTACACTTCATTTCATGTCGGCTTTTATACTACTTTACAACTAATGTTTTTGTTCGAGTACCGTAATGTGCGGTGTAAAACAGTTTAT
Organism: Eupsilia transversa; assembly: GCA_914767815.1. Taxonomy (NCBI): domain Eukaryota; kingdom Metazoa; phylum Arthropoda; class Insecta; order Lepidoptera; family Noctuidae; genus Eupsilia; species Eupsilia transversa. The sequence continues at coordinate 11,701,421 of OU611880.1, forward strand.
TTCTCAAGTTGTTTCTGTAAACAGACGTATTTCAGTATTAGAGCTGACGGTGGCTGTTAAGTGGCTATTTTAGAGGATTATTAGCCGTAGATTGGATGTTGTGTCCGACTCCCGCGGCGTTGGTAGGCAATTGATACATAATTTACAGTTAAGTAATTGCACACACAATATTGTTATGTTAGGCTATTTCATTACAGCTTTCGTATTTATGTGTGCTATTTGCGGACAACATTCTTGGGGGTTTAATAAAACATGTAACTTGAGTAAGGTATTTTATTTTTTATTAAATTATTTTATTATAATTAATATTATTTATCAACCTGACAGATGCCTAAATGTTACCTCTGTTTTTGTAGGGGTAGGTAACATTGCTTATAATTATTCAATCTGTCAGTTTCATAGTGGCTAACTATTCGTTACTACCTACTTCAGTTAAACCATCGAGATAACTTGTATGGTATCATTAGGTATGCACCTACACATACGCTGAAAAGTATGAAGCGTTATTCTCTGATCTACATTCGTCGTCAAAACTCCATCGCAAACGCGGCTTGCACTTCACACTTTTTTTTGCAACAAAAAGAATAGTGAGTGATGTGTCCGACATTATTCGAAATGTAGATATTATTATTGACATGCAAATAGAGTCGGTGCCGTGTAAGGAATAATTGTTTGACACGAAGATGCAACAAAAACGCCGCAAAAACGCATCGATCATACTAATAGAGATGTTCGAATAAACTATTAATGTTTTAGATACGATTGCATGATTAGTTAATAAAATAAAATGTGATTTTGATGGCTGTATTAGTGTCTGACGTTAGTGTTACCGACAGCTGTTTTTTTTTAAAGATTTGTTTTTAATATTTTTTTCTGTTGTTTTAAGTAGAGTTAAGATGAGTTCATTTGTTGATGTTGCTGTTTGTTTGTTTAGATTGAGCATTCTTATTTCTGGCACAGGAAACCGAGGAATTATGAATGACATACCATATTGAAATTTCGCATTTCAGCTGTCATAAATTGAAATCGACTATTTCCCCTCACTGAAAACGGTACATCATAAAGAAAACACCTCATACATAACTAATATCTTAGATTGCTTTCGAAATTCCTTGCAAATAGGATCAGTGGAACTTAGAATTAAATGCAGTAACTCGTTGGAAACTAAACCTCGTCAGAATATCGGGAGTCGATCGCTTGTCGCTTGTCAAAGGCCAGACAATCGCTCGATGCTGAGCTTGTTCCGATTCAGCCCCGTTCATTCTGTCTGATTATTAGACTACAGGTACATATTATAGTCTGTTCCGAAAGTACCGAATGAAAGTGTAAACAAACCCTGCTCAGGTTATATTATCATGCTATCACTCACTAAAGGGAATTAGTAACACCCTCATCTGTATTTAGAAAGTTTCAACCCTATACATCACCTCTATTTTCACTTTTTTTTTTAAATAACGTTTTTAAATTTTAATTAAAAAATCATCGACGACAGTTGGAATATAAAAATAACTTCAATAGAAATTGTAAAATGAGTGATTTTAAATTATAATTTCGGGTTACGTTCAAATTATCCAATCAAAGCACTCTATTTGTAAGAGGTACGTTTTCTGATCCATTTGTTTACATTTTCATGAGATAATTTTGGCACAGACCATGCCTACAGTTTTCAGAGTGCCATATCTTATAATAATAGCACATTGTTTGTTTTTTTTTAAAAAGGTGTTGAAAGCACTAGGTTAAAGCTTTGCAAACAATTTCTTAGTTTAAAATTGAATGGTAGCTGTTAAAATATGTGGGAGTCGTGACACAATAAGATTAGTTAAAGATAACAATGGTTGCAAAAACTGCGAAAGTTTCGTCTAGACTGAAATATGTGATTTTCTACAGAATCTATTGCTATTCTTTAAACATATTTATAAAATTTATAAAAAATTATCGGCGTTAGGTTTATGATCACGGGAGAAAATACTACCGTACAGTGTACAATACTATTTCAAAGTTGTTTTCTGTTTTTTTTTTGTGTGACCTGGGATTTTTTTTTTGTAGTAGGTTACATTCCGTAATATTCCAAAGAATAGGAAGTATTCTGTAAATTCTGTTGAAATATTACGAAGCTCGACTTATAATGCAGTTTTCTTGCGTGATCATACAATCAATATTTTATTATGGTGGAATAGCATAAAAAGGGTAGCGCGAATTATTTAAATACAAAAGCTATTCGCATCTTCAAACGGCGCAAGCGGCAAAAATATTTAATTTTCCATTCCACGCCGATTATGCCAACGGTCAGTTGCAATAAATTATAATTATTTTGAGGCCACAATTACAAGGAAGCTTGGTTTAAAATTGATCAGCGATTCGAATTTTGTTACGTATTAGTTTTTATTTTTCATAAATATATTAGAAGCAAGCCATGTGTAGTATCATTTTGACGTGTATGCGTATTTTTACCTATATTATATTAGGTATATATTACGCACTTAAATTAACCAAAATGTGATAATTTGTAAAACATGAAAATAATTCGTGTAAGGCCATAATTTCAAGTAATACTCCACTGTCAGTTATTCAATAAATATACGGAACTGTACAGTCGCACACTTGTCTGTTTATCAACAAGACGTCTGCCTGTAACAGTACAAGGGCCAGTTATGGTCGCAACTGCAAAATATTCAGTACCACTTTGTTGTAAAGTAAAATCGACGCTGTTGTGAATAAATTCATACCGTATGTGTCCCTGTTTCTTTAAGCCTATGTTATTGTAAGTGAGCAGTTTGTAAGTGTAAGTAATAAGGAGAAAAGTTTTATGTTTGTTTGTAAGGAATTTACATAGTTTGTTATTGGGCTATATTGAACACTGTTGCGGTTGGAAAGCTCTGTTGTAGTTTCCATGAGAGAGTAATGTCCGGATAAGATCACTATTGACTTTATCGTTCAATAAATAAGAGTGAAAGTGAGCCATCAAGTTTATCACTTCATAGTCAATCTAGGTATTACTTCTATAAACTTTCCGATAATTGATTCAGATTTTTTTGCATTCAGTTTGAACATGGCATCGTCTAAATTCTAAACCTTTTTATAATCGAGATATTCCCTTGGCCTACAAAATAATACGTAAATAATACATTGGTGAACTAGGGTGGATAATTATATTTTACCCCATTTCATCAGAAATATAATTATCTGGTAGGTAATTATATAATTCATTATGTATACAAAATATTGTAACTCGTTTATAAAATAGTAATGACGGAGTTTCTTGCCCATTTTTCTCCATACTAGCCTACGTTTTGGAAGGGGCGACTAGAATCAATTGTATTTTCTTGTAAATTTTGACGTTCAAAGTGCTTTTTATGCGCAAAATTGAAATACATTATTTGACTTTGACTGATAAAGTGTGCCACTCTTCATGGTATCTACCACTATTCAAAAAGTTGAACACAGAAAAAAATACTACATAAGTAACTGACAATGCATTTGTAAGTATAATACCTACCTAATAGTTAAAATTCAGTTAGGTATGTTGGTACCGCTGTGAGCCTTAAACAGCATTGTGTCATCGTTGACCACAACCTACCGTTAAGTCTTTCAACTTGCGATGAATAAACATCAAACAACAAACATTGTTGTATGTTCATATGAGTACATGTTTTTGTGTGATCATGGAAATTCTCAGATGAAGGTTTTGATAAAGATATATGAATACGATGAATTGATCAAAAAGGCACGCATTTTTTGTGAGCAGTCGAAACAGATGCGATCTTGGTAAATCAAGTTCAGTACAAAAATAGCATAAACAGCTGAATAAGAATGTGGTGCATTAGACTTAATGGTGGAAGCGCCCTAAGTCCGTTTTGATTTTGAACATTATAATTTCCTAGGGTTTTCCCTACTGTCTAATAGGTATTTAGATTTCTAATAAAAAAATGAGCATTGCTTATATGGGGTGTGTTTACTCTGAAAAGTCCAGGCTATCCATTTAATATTTCAACAAGCACTCGTTACTGAAAAATTGTGCCAAATTCAAAAAGTAGAGTAGTAGTGCTAAAACGGTACAGAATCTCTCGCTAATCCGTGAAGCCGCCAAATTGCGATGACACGCCACTAGCAACCGAACTAATGGCACAATCCATGAAATAATGAACAATGACCAATTCAAAATGATTGTTTATTGGCTCTTTTTAACGATATATTTTATTATTATTATTACATGGTTTAAAAGGAAATTGAAAAGAAAGCTTGTCACGTAAAAATGAATATCCTTTTGTTTTGAAGTGGAGCGGCAAAGTCTCGTGTATATGAATAGTATGAAATACTTGACGGATTTTTTTTAGTTTATAAACAATCACTTCAAAATCTAAACAATCCAAACAATAAAATTCTCAGTCCAACCAAAGAATACAGTAACAAAATAAAATCATTTTCAATGCAAATATTTATAGGCAGCATAAAAACCTGAATAAATACATACAGATCTAGCCGTGGCTTCTCGTGATTGATTAACAGCGATTTGTATCACGTAAGTAGTTATGTCTGAGCACGCGCAGGTCCTATCTGACGGGCGGCGCGTGCGCGAGAATCTTCTTACCGTTTGTTGGAGCTTTTGTTCCTATGTTTAGATAATAGAATAATAGAGTATCAATGAATCTATGTGGATTGATGCGTGGAGCATAAATATGGGAAGGTATCGTTCTTGTATTGGTTTAAGGTAATTTTTGAATTCTGTGCAGGATTTTCTTGATTTAAAATATTTGATTTCGGAATAGAAAATGTAGGGCTGTTTGTTAAAATTCATTTCTATTACGTAGAAAGGAAAAAAAGGACTTAAGAATTATTATAAAAAGGAATTTATATCAAAATTTCCTCTTTATTTTATTTAACGCACGATATTCCATCTGACATTAGCAGAATTGTTGTCATCGGCGCTAATAAAATTGCCTTATAGAAAAATAGAATAGAATATTTTCTATACAAGAATGAGGGCTTCCGTTGCTAAGGTTTTGCTATGATCCATCAATTCATACATACCCAACAGCTGCAGTGGCCACTCCCAGAGAAACTTGGACATATCTGCCAGCAAAAAGCTGTAAAAAAACTTATCAAGCGGTGGTTATAGTAGTAATGTCATAATTCCTGTGTAATGACACGTTGTGGTTTGTTTAGTCGGTTACAAGAACTTACCACTAATAAGCGACGTATTAGCCGGGGCCATTGTAATTATATGCAGCATACTTGGCAAGTATACAAGTGACTTTATTTTTTTCATATGTTTTTCGTGCTTCATTTACTGTCCGGCAGTCTGTTAAGGAAATAATCGTGAGGAAACCTAGGCTTGTAAAAGATCATTGTGGTGATTTACGTTTGTTCCTTCTCAGTATGAAAAGAGGTCTTTATCTTGCACACAGTGGGACAATAACATGCCGTCAATGCACTGCTTAACAACTCTCTGACGAACTTTATGTACCGTTATTAGGTACCTATTATCCTTCTTCATCCATCAGGACCTGCCTTTCTTTGCCTAACCGTTTTATGGGCTTGTAAATCGATCTGAGCTTATTTTCCGACAGTGTTTAATAAACTTCCTTATTAAACCATTTCTATGGTCAGTTCAACATTTTGTTCTCGCTTCACCAAAGCTTACATTAGTAAGTGAGTCTCGTTCTCAGTGAATTCAATAAACTCCTGGATTCTCGCTAATGGAGATAAACCTTAGGAGTCACTTCCGTGTCTTCGGCAGGGTTGTCGCGAACGCGAAACTTGTTTGCAATTAAAAGTCGGGAAAATTGAATTTATTAGAGATGCACGTCTGTCCTTCTTTGGATCAGATATCGAATGGAAGTATTGAGTTCGAATCCCGCAAAGGCGTCGAGAAACTAGATTGGCGCAAATAATTATTTAGGTCCAGTAAATGAATTACCGTATGATAACATTACTTGGATCATTGAAACATAAGCTTTATTTTTATACTGACATAATCATTCAGTCCCATCTATTTGCAACTACTAGTTTTTTTAATAGCAGGCAGCAGGTTAAAACTTAGTTGTTATTTTTATAAAATACCGCCTTCAAGGCATCATTAGCGGCCATTTTGAAAATTACTCGCATGGTGCGTCGATATTTCTTTTTAAAATCACTTACAGCCCTAATAATGTCGTGGATGCGCAGGCGCGTAAAAAATGGCGAGTGTTGAGTACACACGTGCGACGTACGTCGATCAATGCAATTAAGTATATCGAATTCGTTCAATGCGATTGGTGGAAACACGTCATGTAGAAATGTAGGTACAGTGATACTGGTATGATACTGCAGCTACAGAAATGAACAATCAGATGGAAGGTCCGCTTGTTTTTAAATTTTTATTTACCATGGACCTTCTTTATTATTTTAAAGAATTAGAAGATTATTTTACAAGATTATGAACTCTAACTCAATTAAACCATAGACTGATCAACTTCAGCTCTTCACAGTTGTCCAGTATTTTGTTTTGTTAGTGATCTTTTGCAATTGATATGCAAATTAAATTTTTATCGTTCTATTTTAATTATGACAGAGCGAAAATAAAAAATAATATTCAAGTTCCATAACCACTAAGCAAGCTTGGGATCCCCGTACGTATACCATATCCCATACCTTGTGGTTTTACTATAGAAAATAAAGGAATAATATACACCACGCCTTTGCGTTGTCCAGCGTGCAGATATTTCTAATAATAATATACGTACTCTATAATAAAATTAATAAAATAGTACCTAACGAGTAAAAAAGTTCATCTAATAGATATTAAATTAAAAAGCCTGACCATGAACATAACATAAGCATTTATAATTACTTTTATTTATGAACATGTTCAGCTTTTTACGAACATGTTCAATGATACAAGTTATTATCAACATTATTATTTTATTCCCAACTGCTTTTGTCATATAGTCATAGCTCGCCTCACGATCTCCTTACATCATGTTCAGAGGTAGGTCCCTATACTCACATCTAAATTCGTATGGCCTTGCACCACAAATCACTAAATACGTTTAACGCTAAACGTACATTTATTAAAAACATCGTTCTGTTTCTGTCAATTGTTTGAAGATGGCAGAGACAGAATGATGTTTTAAATGAAATTGTGCCTAACTTAACTCTGTTCAAAGAAGGCAAAACTGGAAAATAGTTTTTACTTATTTTTTTAAAGAAACTAATGCCCGTTTTCACAAATACTCGGCGATGAATGGCTAAATAAAAGCGCGCTGTTGGATTTTTAAGTTTCGGCGCTGAACCAAGCGTGGAGAATTCATCAGTGTGCATTATTTAATTTAGGCATACATTTTGGTGTCGCTTAGTGTTATATAAATAGTAAAAACGTATAAGTGCCCAAATACGTAATATTTAATTTTGTATCACAAATCTCCGCAAAGTTGTTATGGCTTCTCCCTTCAAAAATAAAAATTCTCAAGTGATACTCCAATAGGTGGTAAAAGTGATATACAACAACAACAAACTCCAACTCTCTATTGCAATTACTCATCATGAAACAACAAACAAATAAAAACTAAAACTACAAACATAATAAAAGAAAGACAACATAAAAAAAATGATATGAACATGTAACATTAAGTGCAGACAGGCGGTTACTTGTCCGTGTAGGATTACACGGTCGGCGCGGGCGCAGGCACCAAACAAATTACGCTAAGACACCACGCATTGAAAGCTATTCACGCCTAGGGTTACCATTTCGAAATTTTAAAGTCAAGATAAAAAGCAGGACACTTTCAAAAAAGTTCGGACATTTTACTTTTAAACATTCCTTTTTAATTATTCAATTAATTTATATTACTGCCTCGTTGGTCTAGTGGACGCAAGCGCTACTGCTGAGCATGAAGACCTGCGTTCGATTCCCAGGTCGGGTCATTTAAGTGTTATTGGGTTTTTCCATCTGGATTTCCTCAGTAGCAAACCGGAGTCTGTATTTCTGCCTGGTTGATGGCAATAGGTTCGACCCCTATTACATGGGACTTAACTATAACTGCTGAATGTGGGTGTACCATAGGTACACTTCTGCCCAACCCTTCGGGGAATACTGGCGTGATGTTATGTATGTATGTTAAATAATCTTATTTAATAAAAAAAAAACCTTTTGTCGAAAAGTCTGGGCGAAGTCTGGACGGGAGGCCAAAAAGCTGGTCTTGTCCGGACAAATCCTGACCGATGGTAACCCTGTTCACGCCTCAAGGAACATCTTCCAGTTTATGGGCTACTGAGTTGTGATCAGTGGGTCTATAGCCGTGCATTTGATGGAATATGTTGTTAACAGTGTTAGATGCCGTGTTTAGTTATGTTGCGCTACTGGAGGTTGGAGGGTCTGGGGTTTCTTACTTATGCAAATCCCTGCGAAAACCTTCATCTAAATAAACACTTTTACTTAGAAACAGGTTATGACAGACTTCTATACCGACTCTAGCTTAATATCTCCTGCCGAATACACAGTACAGCCTTTGCCCCAGCTTGATATTATTATTATTTTTATTTTATTTTTTATAATATGTGCTTGAGTATAGTTCTCGATGTTTTCGGTTGGTATATTGGCGTGTGCTAGCTGACATATGGCTAATAGTTTAATGTATATTTTGTGTTGCGTAATGTAAATGATTGTGCGTAGTACTATTGTATAGAATCTTTTTTTTTCTAACTGTAGAGACAGCTGTGCTGCTGGGGAGTTTGTTGCGCCACTTCTTCTTCCCAGCTAAAGCACTAGGAAGTGGTGAAGGGTGGGCATTTTGGGGGACGGTCTTATGTAATGTTGACGTTCGAAAAGTGCTGATTCTCAGCCTAGTTTGAATAAATGACTTTTGATTTTGATTTAGTTAACCACAACTTATGAAGTACTTGTTTACTGCAACATACAACACATTGAAACCTTTTCACGCCTCGATGTGCCTCTCCACGTGAAGTTTACCGTCTAATACATGGTGATCAGATGTATGGCCAAGTGTAAGTCGAGTTATGTTATCAAGAATGTTAGGTGTCGTGTTTTATTCGCTATTATATTATGTTCTCATGCCTGCAAAAGATGTGTTGTTGATCATTATGTTGAAAAGTCACGTTTGGGAATTTCCCTTAAACTTGGACTTCCAATTTAGTACCTTACAAAAAAGTTAAAGTTGGTTGGTTAAGTTGCATTTATTACAAGGGTCTCTGGTATTCGTAAATACGAATATTTACTGCTCTTTTTAAAGAAAAAATATACAATCTACTTATTTTACATTGTAACAGCGAATCAATTTTCTCGCCTCCCCATTAAGACCTAGGCCAAATATTTTTTTGATATTCGGATAGCTCATAACCTTAAGAGGTGCCATAAAGAAAATGAATAAAAAATCTCGACTAATTAAAAAGTTATGCAACAAAGCGAAATTCCGCGGGTATTCGGGTAATGTACAAACAAAGATGGTGGAAACCTGCTGCACCACAGCACCAATTACCTCTCTATGTTCAATTCAAATAATTTTACCACCTTCAACAAATTATTTCAAATAAAACACCGTAAGGCACCTGTAAAAAAATCAACCAACAAACGATCTTATCGCTCATAAAAGTAATACAGGCTATTATGATCGTCGTTAGAATCATGCGCATGCGCCGGTCCCGGCCGCCGCAGGCATCCCGGCCGATTTGCGGGCTCCGGCAAGTCCTGCGGGATATTTACCGTTCGCATTCCGTACGCCGTAGGTGAGACACGCTGGCCATCAGCTACGCGGATGGCAGATATAATTGGCGGTAGAAATATTTGGTTTGAAGATGGTCTAGTTGTCAAAGAAAGCTGTATTTAAGTGCGACCTGCAAGAAAAGAAAAATAAAACATTACCTACTAATAAAGGCAAAGACAATCGTGTAAGGAAGACCGTCTTAGAACAAGAGACACAAGTTGTTGTTGCTCTAAATAAAAAGTTGCCCATACCAGCTCGGCTAGCTTCAGGAAACAGACGTGCAGAAATTTACTTAAAGAACCAAAGAACATGAACTTGGCAATCTCATTACTGATCTACGATATTGATACATCAAGATGTATAAACAGTACAAGAAACAGACGCACGCGCAGCCTTTATTAATGGAACACAATTAGTCTAAAAATGTTGAGATAACGTGACTTCCGCCCGTAATCACTTCACCGGATACGTTCGCGATACAATTTAAATTTATCGTTAGTACCTCTAGAATTATCGCTGCCATCATACATAAACTCTAATTACAAGCTCAACGATATTATTAATTTATTCATAAAATATTGACGACGACTTGGTTTCAAGCTAACTAAGCTATGAAGTAGCCCTTAATTATAGGTTGTGTTATTTTACAGGCATTTTCTTCTTGTATATGACACTAAATAAGGGTGTCAGGGATCACCAATTAGTATAATTGGGGTTCCGTTAAAAAATAAACTCGCGTCGCGGTCCGTTTGGTAGACGAGTACTAGAAACTAAAACTAAAATAATTAATATTTTTAAATTTTATGCAAAAATAAACTAGTAAGTAATTAATATTATGTGAAAAATTCATGTGAAAATGAAAAATGTTTATTTTTACTTTGAACTGTCTACCACTTGAGGCAGAAGAGTACCAAGCGCGAGCTAAACTAAATTACGTTTTTGATTTTTTGGCGGTCCAGAGCCGGACTGCTGCGGCCAGCCAATTGGTGACTTCTGGTCTATGTTAAAGATATTACCTACGTTTAATAAATAAATAAAAATATGTTTTAGAATAAGAAGAACATACAGCTTTCATGACAATTGATAAATAAACAACTGTTAATCATCTCTCGTCTTAATATATGAAAGATTAGATCTTTTTGCAACCATTGAGCACTACGCAAATAAAGTTAGCAATTATTATGAAGAAAGACTATTTATTTTTAAGGTTTTTAGTCTTATTTTAACAGTAAAATTTTACGTTAAATTAAGTTCCCAAATCTGTTTTTAATTGCGTTTAGGAAACAGTGCAGAAAGTAATTTGGGCCTTAGATTCAAATGTGAATTAAGCTGTTAACTAATCCACAGATATCTGAGTTTACTTTTACATCCGAGTGATTCGAATGATTCCAAAAAATATTATATTTAACACCTTTTAAACAAAACTAATCCATATTTGAATACAAATACAACTTATATTACTTCGCACCACCTTATCTTAACACAATTTTTTGTAACATGTGCGTTCATTGTAAAGAAATTCTGTTTATTACATAAACATTATAAAAAGTAGAAATAGAAAAAAAGAGTGATTTCACACTTAAGATTATTTTACTGTTAACATCAATCATAAAGTCATTTTAGTGTAAAATATTCGGAAGATTGCCGCCGCACTTATCGCAGTTATTTTCTCTTACACGGAATGAGATACATGTAGTTATGTGTTTATTTGAGGGACTTGGGAATTTTATATAAAAAAATAAGAAGAAAAAAACAACCTACAACGACATAAGTGACTCGTCCCCTTTTTTAATTAGCATTAAGATAAAGTTATTAATTTCTTAGTTTGTTGTGTAGACTCAACTTTCTTTTATGGTGTATTCTAACCTTAAAATAATATGTTGTTTTGTACGCCATACGCAAAACATGCAGATCTAGCTGTTATTAAGACCATGCACATATTATTTGATGTATACTCATGTTTTACAATAAATATATTCTATTCTATTGTGTGTCTATGATTTGTTAACTTTCTTATGGCACAGAGAAGGCTGCAAGTGGGACAGGAAACATTTCCTCTCTTTCATTTCAAAACGCGGTTTTTTTCTGATTTAAGTACCTATCTTTTATTGTTTTAGCTGCCTCGTTGGTTGCAAGCGCTACTGCTGAGCATGAGGTATTGGGTTTTTCCATCAGGAATTTCTCAGTAGCAGCCCGGAGTCTGAATTTGTGCGTGGTTGATGGCAATAGGCTCGCCTATCACATGGGACTTAGACAGAACTGGCGAAATGTGGTACTATTAGTGCACCTCTGTAACCCTTCGGGGATTACAGGCATGATGTTATGTCTTTTGTTTTATAATAAAGTTAAAATGGCAGTTTGAAATACGATGGAGTATGGTCACGTGACCATCCTTCATCGTATGGCAAACTGCGTGTTTGTTCACGCGAACAAACAATGTAAAATTTCTTAATCTTTCTTTCAATCTCAATTAAAAATCGATTAATCAGGTGGTTAATATTATCAATATTTATTACGAAGAGCAAATGAGTGTGAATAATTTAAAATTCCTTGCACTTGCAGTTTTTAACAATTTATTTGCAGTTTGAATCATAAACTTATCTTCCGGAATCTCCAAAAAATGCTGTGTAGTTAGTAGCAGATGTTACTTATTGCATCTTGACAATAACGGCGTCTATAATCGTGACCGGCTTCACCGAGGCTAATAAGTTGGCTAGACAATGCCACCTGAAACTAAGTGAATTCAGCGAAGACAATCAATCATAACAGTAAGACTGAAACAAAAGCATACAGCTCGATCTCGATAGGGTTTTTAAAATATTTCAAGGAATTTCCGATTTTTGACAATGAAAACTTACGGATTTTAAACGTGCAACGTGATTTAGGTTGTTTCAAAGATTAAATTAAGAATTACATGCAGAACTTTGGAACGTATTTTTTTTAATTCCTGACAAACTTACACAAAAACATTATCTGTGGTTACTGGAAGCGACTTAAAAAAAGTCAGGTATATTCAAGGCATTTAAGTATGACACATACATAATTATATATATCTTTTAAAATAGTAGATTTAAGAAAAAAATTGCTCGCTCCCTTCTGTAAGTGAGTGTTTAACATGTATTTCTTTCAATTTTACTTGTATTCAAGCTTATGACGGTACTCTTTTATACTGCCTAATTTGGCAATGCATTTATCACCAATTTAGTCTTCAAACTCTGACGGATAACTATTGTATAACATGCATGTGAATGATTTCTGACCACAAAACGTTACTGACAAAGGCTTCACCGGATATGTTCAGTCAAACTGTCACTCATATTCCGTGTATTCGTGTTTCTTTTTGTTGTTATTGTAAAGCCGAAAAAAAGAGAAAATAAAGAGTTTTAATGATAGTGTTCCTTTTCATTTCTTGCGTGCTTACCTACAACTTTTTTAAATTAAAAAGTAGTAGGTACTTTACCAACGACTTTGTCTGCTCATAGATTATATCCCCATCCGAATCTGGGCCTTATGTTTTAATTCTAGGAAGCCTCTGTGCAAATTTCAGCTTTGTAGATCCAAGGGCTTGGACTTGGCGTTGATGAGTCACTCTGTAACAACTTTTATTTTTATATTTGTATTGTTTAACAACAACTTATGTAAGCAATGCAAGGTGGCGCCAAAAAAAGAATAATCAGTCTATTATTCCGGCGTATAATCGATCAAATATTAAGCGGTCATTGATTGGCACGAGTTATTATCTGATATACAATAAAAGGTTATTGATCACGATAATGTCCGAATCACGAACATCGGATGGGATCGGCTTCATCACATTAAAGTGTATAAATAGCTGACGATGACGGATGATTAATGGTCATTTCTAATTGCTTCACATCGGGCACTTCCTGTAGAAAGAGTTTTCATTGTTCAACAAGTGATTTTATGATTATGTGTTTTATAATAGCTTTGAGCGAAAGTGGACGCCGAATTCGCAAAAATCATCTCACTTTTTACACGGCTCTGGACAAAAAAATGAGTGCTATGTTTCAGGGTTCATGTATGTAGGTATGTTTGTGTGTGACTTTCTTTATTCTCACGTAACTTCTAAACGCCTCAATGGATTAAGATGTTTATGGTATCATTAGAATCCTTGAATTATTATCATGAAAGATAAGCAAAATTAATAACAAAATGTAGCTATGATACACTTCAGCCAAAATGATACGTAGTCTTTCCGAACTACTTTTGACTGGTTACGTATTCTCGTGCAAAAAGCTGTTGATAAATATTAATCAAGGATTTAATTGATCTGTTTTCATTGCTCATCGGTATCAGATTGCACACGCGACCGCTAACGTCGGCAGATGGTTAGATATAAACAATTTTATGAAGTTTTTTTAGATTGATCAGCATGACTTGGTCATGTTGTGTGTAACGCCCCGTACGTTATACATTGCTGCTTACGTTTTTTGTTACAGATTTATTACCGGTACCGATATTAGAGACGCTAGCGTAACATGCTATTTCCTCGTATTTGTTATGATGATAATTAATTAATCCTCTAGTTGGTAGCTAAAACCGTACTTGTTTTAATAAATGTTCTAACTAGCTTACATAATCGGTTAATAAATCATAAAAGCAGTTCTGTAACAAGATCAAAATTTACTGCTCTCACAGTTTTAAATTACATTTTAATGCATCTTATTTCTCACGACATGCCACTATTACTTACTACAAACGATATAAATAGCATTACATTTTTTTATGAAGTGTCAAAGATGAATATTTAATAGGATCGAGCTGGGACGTGAGATAAATATCCAAATTATGTTATTATTGTAGATTATTTATGGAGCCCTTGGAGGCTGCATTTCGAAGGTCCGTTACTCTGCTCGATAAAAGTCGATAAATCAGCATAGTTGAGTGTTGAGGGTCGGGTGCGAATGTTCCCGCCTACTGTATCGACCGGGCCACGGAACAAACAAGTGAGCCCAATTAAAATGTCACTTATATTGTGAAATATTACAGTGTAAATCATAGAAAAGTCACGAAGGTAAAATTACCTACAATCAATATTAATGAGCAGCTTTTTGCGAGCGATATTATCAACTAGTGTGAGGTGTCTGGTGCCACACATGTGCGGAATCGATAATGTGTGACATCGTTCAAGCTCACACGTTCGCACGAACAATTACAATGAATTTTATTGGCCGTGAATTTTCTAGACTAAAGTATGTGACCTAGAATGATGTAAATTGTGTCAAGATGGGAAAATACTCTAGGTATAATGTTATTCGTGCTCATTATAGAAATGTTCGTGTGCATTATGCACGTAATTTTGTAATGGATACAATCAACATCTTCAAACTGTTGCTGCTTAATTAAATCTGCTAGGAGGAGACAACTGTTCGATCGATTAAAATTACGATCGAAGACACGTTAATTAGCAGATAATTGTATTAATGCTGTTGTTATTACACGCACGCGCACGTTTACTTTTAAATCCACGCTAAGTGATTCATAATCCGCTCTGTTTAGGATCACCCGGCGAAGTGATCCTGACGACACGTGGCCTTGAAATTAAACTGACCGAATAAAATGCGAATTAGCAAGTCGCTTAATGACCACAATGTTTTCGTTCAAACTCATTATAACTGCACTTGCGCGTACGCAAAAAGCGGGGAGCGTTACCACGCGGACCACTGTGCAAAAAGTGTAACTACCGCACAAATGCAAATCCACTAATTAACATTACACTGAAATGTATCACTCTGTTAGATATATCTTTGAAGTTCACACACATTTAATTGCATGGTAATTTCTCTTATTTCCATCTGATTAACCGATTTATTCGGTTCCCTGCTAATAAGCTATTGTTAAATTGTTGTTTTCTGTTTCAGATCGCGAGATAACGGACACAGAGGTGAGAGCCAGTTCACTACTTTGACTAGGTACATTATTCCGAAGTGATACAGTTTTCGAAATGAATTCAATGTAAATGCGCTTGTAAACTGTTGTAAACACATTAATGCTAATGTCTTTTTACGATTACTTCTTTATTTTAGTTAAGACGAACATTAGTAGATCTAATGACTGAGATAGACAGAACATGTCTTGGATTAAAGACTGATGCTAAGCTTTTAATCTTCGGCAATGAACATTGAAATAAGTTGTAAGGGGAAGGATGAGAAAAGAAACATGTCTAATGGAAATGCGCAGGATTGAAGTTCTCTGATAAGACAAGAAACAAATGAACGCGAAGTAATGGCGTTATACACATTAAATGGCAATCCATCGCAATGCCTTTCGTTTTGATAGCCATTGTTTCTTATGTTAGATAAATTCTCGATCGATTTTCATTTTACAACTACCTACCCGCTGTTCTTTCCTTGCTCTTTTGTAATGAAAACAAGCGATATTATTAATTCTAGCGATACATTTTCTGTTGTGCAGTATCTTCTAATACTTTTCCCCACATTTTCGCACAGTACATCAACCACAAAGCGCATTAAAATGCCATAAGCACATGAGCACACTGCCCGCTGCCTACCAATGCATCTAGTTTTTTTTAAACCATTACAAAATAGTAACGGTAATAGATATAATGCCGGAGCATGCAGGGAGGCGTGTAACCACTATTTATTTTGATAAATGACTTCCAAACTTCAACTTAAGTAATTATTTTTTGTTTAACGTCAGTCAAAACAAACTCACGAAAGTGAGATACAGCCATTTATCGATTAATGAGTATTATATGTTTTTGTAATGGGTATGACATAACTTTTATGATTTACTTGAAATAAAGACTAGAATTCATGGGGTCTTTTTCGAGCTGTGGGATGATACAGACTAACAGTAAAAGTAAAGACTAAAGATTTCAGGATAGATTAATAGAAACTGGAAAGTAGAAGAAGGGAAGGGAGACCTTTGCCCTTCAGCGGAGCACAAACGGCTGATAGGTAATAATAATGAAAAATAAACTCTTAAATAACGATTGGAATCTTCTCATTTTCATGTAATCGAGTTTTATATTAACTTTCTATATTCTATAGGAAGGGTGACAAGTGGTTTTCGTTTATTTATAACCAGGAACGGTCAATAAAAACCATTTAAGAAAGTGATAATAAAACATTCTGTCACTTAAGGCTCGCAATCGATGCCAATGCCATTACCTCCAACACAAACATGGCAGCGTTAACTTGGACCTCATAATTAAATCACAATTGAAAGATCATTAAGCGTAAGTACCACATGAGCTTTACTTAATTCCAATGTCCGTAAAGCTACGGTTTCCCAGAAGAGCGGTGTTCACCACATATCATTCGCAATTTACCGGCCAATGACGTCACAGAAATGTTATTTATGAAAGTAAGTTGGTGGGTTTTCATAGAGAGCGTTTTTTGACACCGTGGAGTCAAACCCCGCTGCCATCATTTTTAACCCCCGACGGAAACAGAGGGGTGTTATAAGTTTAACGTGTGTATCTGTCTCCATCGTAGATCCCAAACGGCTGAACCGATTTTCATTATAATTTTTTTGTTTGAAAGGTGTCTTGATCGAGAGTGTTCTTAGCTACAATAAAAATGTCCGATTATCAGCTCTTTTCTAGTTGATGAATGGATTTGCGCATCTTTACGAGAAATTACGAGTAGTATTCTGTTACTTTAATGATATAAGAACCTTGAACCTTGAACTGATACTGCAGTATCACCTGGAATTCGCAGGATACCCAACTCCCTCACTAACTGACACCAACACCGGTATCGTGTTTGGGCTCATTGGAATGGTCTCAATTAATAGTTTAGGTATTGATAGTTCGTGGTGAACAGGGTCTAATGATGGAGTAGAAAATAGCTAAGCAAATTTCACTCTTTTCATTGATATGAATGGTACGTTTGTGGCGAATTAGCGTATGAATGTGTAACGCGAATGAATGAATGAGTACGATTTGGTATGATAGAGAAGGGTGCTGAATACAGTGAGGTATGGATGCTGTAGTATGTTACGTACTAAGAAAATGAAACAATGCTGCAATGGTATATTTTTCTTTTTATTAGAGGTCTTTGTTCGTGTCTGGGTTTTTTTATTAAAATGTTTAATTTAAGTTTTATCATGACAGCCGTCACTGAGGACGATATGTGGCGGCCATCGATCGTCTAGGAAACAGAAGCATTAGCGATACAATCAACTCTAAACCCGGTAACGTAACACCAAACAATAATTTCGCCAAAACAGGTCCAACCCAATCGTGCTATATCAATTTATACGGATTAGTTTTTATGTCAATGTCAAAACAGTTATAATCCACGAATATATTGACCGTTGTGAACTCTGAGAGTCCGCGTAGGTTGTCAAACCGTCCTACAGACCTCGGATTCATAGATATTAATGATTTTATTTTAATTTCTGCGATACGTCGTTCGTTAAAGTCCATTTAGCAATTTAGAAGCTGCTGTTTGTACGTCAAGATAAGATTATATCGGAGATTAAACGATGTAATAATTCAAGAGATTCATTATTAATACATTTATCATAATAATTTCTATGGTGTCTTAAAGTGAAGTGTAATTTTCGAGGTCACAACTTAATAATCTTATGATTGCCACGTAAGATATGGATTCTTATTTGTTGAATAAATACCTACAGAAAATCATTATTTATTTTCAACCGAACTGATTTTCTGTTTATATCTAAATTATTTATAGACTAAAAAACAGAACGCTGATTACTGTCACTAATCAACATAAATGCTTTTCCTTCGACGCTAAAACTAACTGAGTTAAAACCCCCCATATGCATTTAAATCTCAGACATAAAATAGGATTTTATGTTCTTTACGAGAATTTCTAAGAGCAGGCACAAATTACTCTGTGACGATTAATAGGGGCTGTCACTAAACGGTCTCAATCTGCGCCGATTAAGCCGCGTGTAATAACCGGCGCGCAAGAGTCGATAATTTCCCACCAGAACATTGCTCGCGGACTTAAGTGATACGGATAGAATCCATACTAAAAGTAACTTTGTCTGTCGGTATCCCTGTCTCCCTGTCTGCCTGTCTGTCTAAATGAATCCTATTCTCGCCAACGGCTGAACGTGGTTTGATTAAATTTGGCACACAAGTAAGACCATTACCTGGGTTTTTTTCCCGTAAGTGGGTTCCCGTGGAATTTCCAACCTCCACGTGGGCGTAGCCGCGGGCAAAAGCTAGTTAGATTATAAAGATGAATGACCATTATGAGCATTCGAATGAAATAAATGAGCATCGATTAAATTAGTCGTTTATTGTTTTGTCGCGCTAATTAATTATTGGACTATTGATATTGATAATTAATTATAGCAAGAAGCTCCTAGTATAGAATTGGTCCGTCAAGAAATAGACGATTTTGGACTTGTATTATAGTCACGTGAAAGCTATGTGTCATTTTTATACTTTTTTAATAGACTAATTTTCTTTTAGGAATCTCTTCTCATAACGACTGTATCGCCCGAAGCCATTACCCGCCCTTACTGCTACTGCACTGTCACTGACAAATTATTGCTAGAACTTTATTATAAACAAGTTAAGTACTTAACTTACTCGTACTTAACTCGAAAAAAAACGCGTTATTATATACAACGCCTTTTTTATCCCATAACTCTAGGGTTATATTCTATAAAAAAAAAGTCCTGGAATATGTGGTACAAAAATGCATAGATTTGAAGATGACATAATATCGATGTGTGTACCTATCTAAGTTTCATTGAAAACTACGAGTAAATTATTTTCATTCAAACCATTCATATTTATAGCTAAGAAAATGCGATTTCACATAAGGGTGTTTTACGAATTATTTTGAATGAAAAATGAAAACAAAAAATTAAAATTAATTTCAGTTGATTCTTTGATATGGTCTCATTCATAACTCTAGGGTTATGGTAAGTATATAAAAAACGCCTTGTATATTAGGACTTCATAATGAAAGCCACTTGACCCCACTGCTCTCGAGATCATGAAAGTTCGGTAGGTACCTGTGAACAGATTGCAAATTAAAATTAGCAGATCTATGATGACTGCAAATTAAAATTTCAGTTATTCAAATAGTGTAGGTACTCAATATCTCTAATAATATATTATTTCTATCATAAACAGAGGTCCTAATAGAAACTAGGCACGATTAATTTTCTTACTGATGCCCGATAGCATTCACTGTTTAGTGTTTACCTCTGCTTGCCCCGCGGGCATCAATTGAATGAAAACTTCGAATTGATGGCATGTAATCTAGCCAAGATTAAATAAATGGCATCCTAATTAATTATGTACATGATATTTAATCTAAGATTGCCTTGTTTGATTTTAAAGGATTGTACAGGAAATAAGACATTTATCATTCGATGGAGAATTAGTGTTGGTGGAGTAAATGTGGGTTATAGTGATGTGTCTTGTAGTTTCGTTCGCGGATTACGCTTTTGATTTTCCAGGTAAAAAAATGCACTGTCTTATTCAATTTGTCGCACGGTTTAGTAAATACCTAGTAGTTTTAAAGTAGTAATGTATTAAAGAAGTAGGGGTACTTTCTCAATTTAAATATTAAAAGAAAATGGCTGCCTATTAAAACCCATAGGTACCTTGAGAACCAATTTGTGCAGACAGTAAACACTTTTATGAAGCTAGGCTAATAGGTATGCGACCTTATTAACTGTAACCGTATAAGCAGTTAGCGGTGAAATCTATATATTTGGAAACTGTGACTTTATTGTTTGATGATATTATAAATTACAGTACCTACGTGTGATGGTCGTTCTAAATGGTCAGTTCTAATTGAAGATCTTTCTCCTAGATAAATGCATAAAGCTAATTGGTTGCCTAGTTCTAGCCACTGATTTATGGATAGTTTTATTACATTGAATATTCATTGATGTATTAGTACATAAACAAAGTAATCTCAGAATGAAAATGTTGAATCTGATTAGTTTGCTGCGATATTTCACGACACTGACAACAGTTGCAGTCGTTTGTTTAATTCTGTGTCACTTGTGTTATAAAACATACAGAGTTGCGCGTACGCAAAGCAACATAATATCAATTCAAATGCCGCGTAATATTTTGTAGCAACACTACCTCTTTCCATTTTCAATTTATTTTATTTTTATTACGGGAAATATTTACGACTGTGCTCATGGCATAGAGTTGTCAGGCGTTCGGAACCTTGGGATATAAATCAAAGTGTGACGTAACAATGGCGGGCTAGAGATGTCCCAACACGCCCTACAGCCCGTTACATAGAGAGGCGGGGTTGCATGGTTTTAATCTGCGAGTGTAAGGACTACATTGTCCTTACCGGTATTGTGTTAGGACTGTTTTGACGTTTATGCTGTTTGTTTGAAACCGCCAAGGTGTTATTATGTCTGCGACAAGGCTAGGCAATAATGTATAGCTTGTTCCACCTGGCTTTTATCCGCAATTTCTCCCTGGGTGGCTTGTTTTGACACTTGTGATGTATGTGGTAACTTTCTCGCTGATCACCGGGTAAAAGAGCATACCAGTCGAATGCAATAAGTCAGCAAACTTCTAGAGTCTACCTAATGCGGTTTGGACTACTTTTGACGTCTCATATTTCTGTAAACCAATTTTCACGCTCAGTAATGTCGAGTGACGTCATTTTTTGCTTGTTTAGTTATAAAATAAGAACTAGAAAAGTCTTGAGAAAGAAAATGAAATGAAAGTTGAAGATCAATTGATGACGTGTCTAACAACGTGTATCTTTTGCGTGCCACTTTGAACACTACTAACAGGCGCTTCTACATACTTTTGCTCTTATTAAGCTTTATCAGGAGATGTGTAATGATGTCTTTAAAACCACTAACCCGAAATCCGATTGTCCTGTAAATTAAACAGACGCAGAAGCTGATTAAATATGCACAGAAGTGGTAACGAACCGGACGCCGGCGCTCATTATGCGCCAACAAGCGTAACAGCTCCCACAAAAGCTCGCTAACATAATGAACGTTTTTCAACCACTTTCTTCCAAGTAAAAAGTGCACAATTTATTGGACCTGTAAAAAAGTCATTAAAAAACCTAACTTAATTGTCACGGCTGTCGGCGAGGCGTCGCGCGCGGCCGTCCGTCGCCCGCGCACCCGACCGCAGATTATGTTACCATTGTAACAGTCTTTTTTTACCAAATTGGTCTCTTGCTTCTTTTACAGAATTTCGGTTTCGCTTTCACTAGAATGTGTATTACTGTTCATTGTATTGATTAAACAAATTGCAATTTGATTTGCGGTTGTGGTGATACGAATTAATGTATATTTAGTTGTGTTTTAGACTTTTTGTATGAAAGCTGCATTGTAAGCTCCAGTTTCTTTCAAGTTCCAATTGAAGTTTCTTGGTTAAGTAGGGAATGTTTAAAAGTAGCTCTACAACCTCGAATTGGCTAATTAATATTTTTTTTATCTTCTTACTAACTGAACTAACTTAAATTCTTTAATTAACCTTTTATGAATCTGATATCAAACATTCCTCAGTTCCATTCTCCCATGATCCGTTTCCATCATTGAATTAGTTACGTAACCATCAATCTCAGTGGGTCTAAGTGGGTTATTAGAGACGGGTTAAGCTGACTCATCCCTGTCATTGCGATCACGAGGCCAAGCAGCCTTACCTGCACATTGTGCAATGTTGCACTTGCAGTCAAGAAGCGGTGTAAGGCCAATGGCCTTCCGATTAAAATTATAATTATTATGATGGCTAATCATAGATTGGTGGATGAAGTTTGATTGTTTCTTACGAATAAGTGACGTTAAGTGAATATTGTGGTGGGAAATTGTATACTTCAGTGTTCGTAAGGATCAGCTGATGACTTGTCATTAACTTGATTGAATCCAAAATTATAATTATCTAATTCAAGGCTCGATTGTTAAGTAGATAAATAATGGTCCAATTATTTTCTGTGAGAGCACAAAATGCAACGTGAACTTTTGAAAGATCAATGGAACAGAATCTTCGAAAACAATATTTATGCTACGTAACTTGAGTAAACAAAATATAAATGACACTGTCAAGTTACTCTAACTTTCAAATATATTTCAAACAAATTAGCTAATTTGCGTCGAGCGAACTTTTTCGCAAATTAATTAATGAAAACTTTCATTTTATAAATAAAATTCCTACCTAATTAGTCTCTATGAGCGTGTCTATTAACGCAAAAATAAAAATTAATTACCGTGGCGTTAATTAATGGTATTGCTCTAAAGTTTACAAATATTTTAGAGGAAAAACCTGCGTATGGTTTATGGCCAAATAAAATGAGCACAGTTTTCTAAATATAGCATATTGTAGGTACATTCTAATGAATTGTTTTTTAACAATATTTTAAGTAAAAAATCCGAAAACGTTGACCCATCGCAGCCTAAACGTTTATACTAACCAACAATATAAAAAAGCCACTAACTTAACATGAAATATTTGCAAAACCACGCAAGATAACTTCTTAAAGTAAAAAGCAACATTAAAGTATCTAATAACGCATAAAAACGCCTTATGGAAACAAAACAATCTTAATCAATTAATGTGTTAAAGAAGGTTAAAACAAAATGACCATTTGTACAAAAAAACAATTATTTCTTAAAGTGGGTTTACGAAATTTTCGTTTCCCGTAAGCACTTTTAATTTACTTGAGTGATTCGATACGCAAAGGTAAAAACAATAATGAAATCAATCAAACAGGCCAGTATGTAAGTAAAAAGGCTGTTTTCAATATTTTTTTACTTCATGAAACTTACTTGTGTGGTTAAGGGGATATTTAGATTTTTTTATACAGTTATTGCTAGTGGCTTTTTTATATTGCTCGTCACTGTATTACCCACAATTGCAATGCAACTTGGGTTTGGTACAACTACCTCGGATCTGTTTCACTATTATTGTACCAATCTATTTTTACTATTATTGCGCCTATAGAGATCGAAATTGAAGCTACAATACACAACAACTTCACCACCACCTCTTAAATTAAAAAATAAGGAGGTTTTCTAATGGAAAAATACCAATTAATAATGCAAGCCGCATCCTAGCTTATGACTATAGACACCATCATTATCATCGTCATTGGCATCCTTGTGTTCGGTCCACTGCTGAGTATAGGCGTCCTCCCTGTTGTGCCATATTTTCTTGGTCTGCGCGAGTCTCATCCAGGGCTAAAAAGATGAGGTCAAACTACATTAAAAACTTAAATTAAGTAGGTACATTCGAATTCTTGAGAGCATAAACCTAAAGTCTATTACTAAAATTTCTAGCATTTAACACTCTAGCACTTCGTCTGAATACGACACTTATCCCAAAGGCACAGAATTCAAACAAGTACGAGCTAATAGCCTGTAGTAACTCAGTTTAACCGAGGATTCCCACCGGGCGATTAAAATAATCTTCGGTTACGTCGACGATTTGCGTCACAGTAATCATCACAAACGGGTTCCAATACCCTCTGCAGATATTCCACCTTTCTTTGATTCTTTTTCTAGTATTCCATATGTAATTTCAGAACTAAAGTGATAGGGCCTGTAATGTAAGAAAATGTTTAGTCATAGATTTTGAGTTGGTGTTACAAGTAATAATCATGTCATAAAAAGATGATACAAACCAAGGTACAGAACTTCTATTATGTTGCCTTTCTTGCTTTACATATCCTTTTTCTTTATTATTTATCTTTTTTTATTACGTAGGCGTCTAGTAACGGCGGCTATTATGTTCTGAGCTTACACCATTTCGACCGCACGTACAGTTTCTGGAAGAGATACCAGCTCGAAATGTTTCCGAGATCGTGCCCAGAAATAGACATACCCTGTAAAATGACACTTATTGGAGATAAAAACAGGTATTATTATGTTCCTTGCATCGCTTTCCTCACATTTTATTATAGCCTGAAGTATTCATAAAAGCTTCAACAGATTTGTGCTCATAAAGGCACCGCATTTGAAAGTGAGTTGAGGCTTTATGCAAAAAGCATTAAAGATTATAAATAAAGATGTAAGAGTCGCATTCTACTTTGATCTAGCATTTATTGAAAAGTGCTTTATCAAAGAGAATAGTATTAAAAAAACATAAAACATTAGTACCTACGCACTATAGTTTATTATGACGAATGTTGAACGACGCGACGGGTACATGACACGGTGTAAAACGAGTCTTATTCATATACATACTGTTGCAATAAATCAACCTATTAATTTGATCTCCACCGATTCCATGTTGAACATAAACAGGTTATGATGCAATTTTTATACCTACCTACATATTATACATTATCTATATTTCCGAGATAACGAGTATTCTGTAAAGGAAGCACTCATCACACGGCTAACGATGGCGTATCGGGTAAGTGCCGCAAACTTTACTACTGACATAAATGTTATGTTTCTTCTAGCTTGTTATACATTCGAGCCTAATTCATTAAGTGAGAACTGAACTGGATTTTCGATTCTCGGAACGGTGTATTTTAATTTTAATGAGATTTATGATACCCCTTGTAGCTACTACCTTTAAGCAAAAAGTTATTGGTATGAAAATATGGTCTACATAATGATATCCTGGTTAGATTGTCTTTCGAAAAACATTCTATTATTTGATTTGAATTTGTGTGAATAAATTCTTTTTAAGAGTTACCTATTTATGACAGGAAGCTATTTAAATCTTATCAATCTTAAACGGTAAACACGACACGCGTTGCCAGCATCTTACCGCCTAAGGCTTACTATATCCATTCTCTACTATCACAAACGATGCACACACGACAAAACTATTAATTTTTCACATCCCATCAGCACAGCCGACAAACAACACATAACTTCTGTATCGTGGTGTACCTATCATTAAAATTGTTACGAGTATTGCATGTCATTGCTAATTAGTCGGTACAAGTAACATTACATCACAGCCCACTTGAAGTATGGCAGTCATAAATTGTATTTATACAATTACTGGGCCGGAGGGAAATAGAATATTCTACTCTACTCGTAACTTGGTTACACCATGTAATAACGGGAGATTAGGAGCCATAACAAAATGACCGGTCTATTGTTAAAACTGAGATTATTCATTTGTGCTTCTGAGAACATTTTGGTCGTAGGCGGTGCATTTTGTGTAGCGGCGTAGCTACGGCGTAGCGGTTGAAATAAATTTCGTAGATTTTGTTTTTAATTTTGTAGGTTTTTTTATTATAACATACACCATATTATATCAGTTTTAGTTAATGCAAAAATAGAAATGTAAAAATTATTGTCCTTTGATACGTCGTAGTTTCTTTTGGAATGTAGGTAATAAATAAAGGCCTGTTTTTATTACTTACAAAAAATAAGTTATAAAGGCGTGATCCAAAAGAAGCTAGAAGATATAAACATTTATTATATTTACTTTACATATTTACGAGCTCGCTCGAGAAACTGTTCTAATTTGATTTGTTTGTTCAACGCTCAGCTGGTAAGTGCAGTAGGTAAATCTACATAATCTCTGCAGCCACACCTACCCTCCCCACAGAACTCAGCACCATTGCTAGAGTTATAAATAGCCGAGAATATTAGTCTGTGAGACTAATATTCTCGTAAATAATCAGCAGACATTACTTTCGCGTCACGAGAGGTGTGCAAACACCTGCAATCTTATCTTAACATGTCCAAATTGGGAAGTAGTAAGTTTAACAGGAATTTGTAAGCGAAGGGTTATTTTTTATTTATCCGTATTATCGTTGGAAGCTAAGAGAAGAGGGATTAGGGTAATGGACCAAAGTTGGCCTTGTTGTGGGATTGTTATCTATTTATGTAGATATGAAATTTGTTAAGCGCATCACCTGAGAACGGCTGAACCGATCTGGCTGTTTTTTGTTTTAAAATGTTCGTAAAAATCTGAATTAGGTTTTTATGGAAAGAAAAATTGGAAAAGTTCCCCGGAAAATGTTCAAATTCAGGAATAAGTATTTTGGACAGGATGAAGTCTGTTGGGTCAACTAGTATTCTTATATCAATGAGGAGTTGATAGATTGTGTCTTTATTCTGGCTTTATGAGGCTCAGTGCCCGTCGGTGACTATCCAGGTTACGATCTATATTATTATTTCCTTGACCTTAAAAAGTTAACTGTGAGTGACTTGACGCGGAGCTGGAAAGTGGCGACCCCGGTTGTAACTTGAGAAATACCAATGTATATCCAGCAGCCTACTGCAATACCTACCCGATATTGTTTAATTTTTTTTTATAACCTTGCTGAATTTGTTTAAACCTTATTCAACTATTTATAGATTTTTAATTGTATTGCACTTTAAAAAGAAAGACAATTTTTTTGTCTCCTCTCATTTCTCTGTTCACCGTAAACGTACCTACAGCAAAGGTGTTGAAAATATTATTCACATTGATAGCTTTACTAAACCACCTCGTATATAAGCGACCAGCAGATTTACTATGTCAGTTTTTAATATCCACAGTGTTTACATGCGCTTGCGATTCAATTACCATATAAACGGGTTGTGAAAATAAAAGTGAGTGCGTATACCCTAAGGCTCTAAATAGATAGGTGCAGAAGGACGGCTCCAAGCAACAAGCGAAAATGCACGCAGGTGCATTTTGGCTCGATGCATGGAGCTGCACTTGAAGAGAGTTTGTTTTTGGTTTGCTTCTTTGTTGTTAAATGTCAATTACCAGTGCCGTATCACAAAGTAAAAGTCAATTAAGTACCAGTGCCGTAACACAAAGTAAAATACGCAATGAAAATTGTGATTGGGCCCTGGCAC
The DNA here is from genome assembly GCA_914767815.1 of Eupsilia transversa. Lineage (NCBI taxonomy): Eukaryota > Metazoa > Arthropoda > Insecta > Lepidoptera > Noctuidae > Eupsilia > Eupsilia transversa. The sequence continues at coordinate 11,728,852 of OU611880.1, forward strand.
TGACATCAAGCAATGGATAAAATTGTCAATCTTTTAGTACTTGAATACGAGGCTGTTGGTTACTTTGTATGTGTGCAATTTATGTAATTTTTTTCTAATGTGCGTTTTTTTTGTGTTTTTATTTTTTATTTTTACGTTACGTTTACGTTTGAAAAATGGCCCTGTGTGTGTGCGCGCCTGTTTTCACGCGTGATTAAGTTAGCCGACCTTCTGCAGGTACTATCTGTTTTGTGCCCTAAGGTTTATCCAAGCCCTTCTCGGTATCAATACAATTATTCAAGCGCAAGTTAATGACGTAAAGCGAGATTCAATTTGATTACAACTATTTACAATGCAGTCATCGTTGCTAGGTTTTCTTTTCTTTTTTCTTCATTTAGTTGGCATCCGTCGTTCTGGAAAGTTTTATTAGAAATCTGTGATTTTGAGCGTGGTTTAGGTATTTTGTTAGTACTTTTCCTTGTCTGGGTTAATCAGGTAATAGATTTGTGGTGTATTGGATTAGAGAGTTTTAACTCTTAATATTTAGAGTATAGTCATGTTTCATATTTCAGCAGTAAACTGACAAAAACTATCATCAAATCAACAAAGTAATCCATTTCTCACAAACTAAACAAGATGGTACATCAAACGCCACTAAAGTTCATTAGCTAAAGAAATATGCGCCGATTTGTCCGACCGCTACTGTAATGTTTTTACAAATTGCATGATTTCTTCAAGTCAAAAAGAGATGCACATATCTTTTTGCAGTGATTTTGTAGCTCTCTTTTTAGCATAGGCCAAAACAATAGCTGTGGCGCCAGGATTAGGGACGACCAACGTTTTTATATTTACATAATTCTGGAAACTGTTTACTTTATCCTAGGAATTGCCGTTTATTCTTTTTACGAAATAGTTTATTTAGTGATGCTTTAATTTCAGCGCAAAAATCATAATGTATTAGCTCTTGAATGGCTTTTGACACTGACCTAAAGAAAAACCAAAACAAAAAACAACTCCCATCACATCCTTAAATATGTCGTGGTCGATCGTAAAAATGGCCATCGTGGTGGCCAAGTATTGCTGAATAAACAGTCGAACGCTGAGCGTTGAACGATAATATGGCGGATGTTAGATGATCAAATCATGAAATGGCGGCGTATCGTGAACTAGCCAGGCAGACGATCGGATCACGACATCCATAATACGAGGAATGCTACAAGGATTTTTTGGCTTTTGAATGATATTGACAAGCCCCCTGTCGTAAAATAATTGCCACAGAAATTGTATTGACAAAATAAGATTACAACGTTAGTTTTACCGATTTCAACCACGCATCAATAGAACCTTGTAGAGTTTGTAACATACACGGCTATGAGCAAATTGAGCAACCCTACGTAAGGTCCCTGTCTCGCGGGCGATGACGGCTGGGTCGCCGGTCGGCTGGCGTGCGATCGTGCGGTAAAGTGAAGGCCGCGCGGAGGCCGGTCGTCGACCGCGCTATTTACGTCCATGCCAACCGTGGCCGGGCCAGCACCGGCCGCCGGCTGCTCGTCCGATTCTGGACTTAGCGTAGTAATGAGAAGGAGCGTCAAGTGTAACCACGGAAACAAAACACGATCGATGTGTTTGTAAGGGAAAATTGGAATAAGCCGAAGCGTTTGGGGTAACAGAAACAAAATACGACTGTCAATGTGGTCATTGCATGAAATGGTTTAGTTTGGGACCTTGCCGAAGGAAATTGGTAGAGCTGTGATGGGTATTCCGAGAAATGTCCAATAAAGTCAAAGTCAACGTTTTATTTGAAATACCTAAGCCTTTTAAGGCTATTTTCTGATATCAATATCCTCTATTATATCACAGTTCAAGTGATTCCAGTTGATTCTGAGATTCTGGATGAACGCAACATCCAAAGTGTCATTAGACCGGAAATCAAAGGCGTGGTAAACTTATGAGCTTTTGCTCATATTTTAAGAAATGTCGAACTATTTTTAATGACTACCGATGTTTAAATTTAGGGGTTTGTCCATATTTACGGCACTACCTTTTTAGGAGGACATAAATTTGTTTGTTATTAAATGTAAATTTTATGCATTATGTTTCTGATACTTCCATGCAAATAACCTAATCTTCGTTGAAATCAATCAATCATTTACAACACAACGTCCATTCTTTCGATTTTTACCTTATAAAAATGCTGATTACAAAAACGATTAAATGAAATTAGTTCGCAGAGTAAGTATTCTCTATTATTGTCAAGTATATAGATCTAAATTGAATCTTGAATAGTTTAAATAGCTTTCATTACCAATTGAAAAATGCTAGCCAGCTCTTAAATAAGGCAATTTATCGCGTAAGCTAAATTTCTTTTACATAAACTTAGTCATTCTGAATTTTCCATTGCCATTTTCCCATTCCAAAATTAATAGTAAAGATTTTTCTTCCAAGTATTTAAAAAGTCATAGAATGTTTTAGAACAGTAGGTACTTATAAATAAGCACTTATATTATAGCCTGTTAAGCCTCGTGCAGACCGGCGCGACGCGACATGGGTTATTGTTCTACCGTGAGAGCAATTAAAAATAAATTAAGTAAAACGAATTTCCTGTGAGGCGCTTGTGGCTAAGTAATAACAGCTGCACGGGTCGATCGATCAGGTTGAGCTGCGCTTGCCGCGGTTGGTCCGTAGATGGGTGGTCATCTTTACATACCAAGACCCCTACGTGCCTCGGAAAGCACGTTAAGCCGTTGCTCCCCGTTGGTTGCTGTTTTTATTTTATCTTTTTATCCTAAGTTAGTATAATTATTATATTGTGTACATTTATTTAACACAGACTAAATCTGTGTTAAATAAATGTATTTTCTTTTTCTTTTCTTTCATTCGTAGATCTTCGACAGTCATAACGGGTCGTCAAAAGCCCGCAAGTCTGACGTATAACCCAGTAACAGGGTTGTGGACGTCAGATAGGCAGTCACTTCATGTAAAATACTGGTATTCAGCTACATCCGGTTAGACTGGAAGCCGACCTCAACATATTTGGGAAAAGGCTAGGCAGATGATGGCAGACATGATGATGATTTTAATTTCCTGTGGACTAGGTCCCTATGTGTCCTCCTTTCAGAGCCCATAAAGTTACATTGTTCTTGGATTGTGAGAAAAATCTACTAAGTAGGCATAGTAATATGATGAAATACGACACAGATCGACAAGTGTGAAATGGGGGACCCACAGCACAACGCTGATTCTCAGTAGTCACCCGAAATTATATTTCTTTTCTTTTCTATTTTATCCCACTCTTCTCACAAGTTCAGCCTACAAGTGCACTAAGTATGACATTGATAAATAATCATGACAGTTTGCGCCTGCCGCCGCTAAATCTCGCAGATCATAACTCATCTGTCATTATATTTAATTTACACGCTTTTTTATCCTTTTATAGATATAAGCGACCCGATCAATTCGATGTGCCTTCAATGTATTACGCTGGTTGAATTAACTATGAGACTGGTTAATTTTAATTGCACATTATTATACGTTTAAGTATAAAAAAGGATTGTTTTTATGTTTTTTTTTAAGTTCTGTTGGACATTACTGGTGCCCGCCGATTTATGCTCAAAAAGTCTCATCGTGAAGTGAGCTTGAAGTAAGCTGTCAATAATGACAATCTCTAGGCTAGTATTAGGTGGAATAACAGTTCATTTCAAGCTCACTTCACCTAAGTTTACACCATATAATAAAGATGTATTATTTATGTCTATGGCTTTCACGGTGAGATTTTTACAGAAAAGACCGGCTGTAGTCACAGTCGCAATCAAAGTATAGCAGTGAGTCATCTTTCAAATCTGTTTCGATGTTGTTGTTGTTGTTATGCTATTTGGTTTGGTATTGGACGTATTTTACTGTCAAAGGGATCAACCCGCAGCAGTTTCAGGGCGGCAAGATGGCGTATTTTGAGCTATTATTTTCAAAACATGCGCAGTATCTTTAGATAACCTACTACATATACCTACCTACTAATCTGTTAAAAAGAAAAATATTGTAAAATATTTTGAAAAATTGTTTGAATGGATAAAATAATTCAAAAAAACGAAATCGATTTGTGCCTTGCACTTATCGATACTACACTATAAAAAATGTTAATGATGGGAAAAGTAAAACACTTGAAGAAAGAAATAAAACCAGCTTTTAATAATGAAACACTATCTATAATTAAAAGTTCCGATCTCGATGTACTTATGTGGTATATCGCGAACAATTTATCGTAATTTAATTAGTTCGCTAACTGACATTTACCTTCGCTATCAGAGTACTATCATGAACAAAAGCTATCAGAGTACTATCATGAACAAAAGCTATCAGAGTACTATCATGAACAAAATAGGTAGACGTCACCTCACTGACAAATTAAAGAGATAATTGTGAAAACTGATCTTTAAAATTGGTACTTGTAAGATGACGTTCTAAACCGACTATTTTTTTTTGTTGATAAACGGTTCGTTAAATATTTTGTATATTAATTCAATAGCTAAGAAACTTAGGCAAAGTGAGCTTGGAGTCAGTGTCCCTAGCATCAGGTGGAATGACAGCTCACTTCACCTAAGTTTTCACGGTGGGATTCTTTATAGAATAGAACGGCTGATAAAGCTTCTTGCAAACGTTTTTGCTCAAGACTGTACCTTTCTACAGCAGCTTGGCGAAAAAGAAAACTTTTTATAATTAACTCGTTCCGTCCAAACATTATCTGTTACCTCGATATGCCTTACCTTTTTATTTGGGGCGTGCCCCAAGTAAACCACTCGAATGGTAATTACCTTCTTACAATTTAATAATCGTGTGTCTTGAGCTAACTAGCGCGTGAAATGCCCTGTCAAACTGTATGGTTGTAGATCAATATGAAGATAAAGTACAAAGACTGTATTATGTTATAATTGGTGTCTTTTTTGCATCTTTGAAAACGTTACGTCAAATAAACGTCAGGCGGTAATAATGGGTAATAAAGCCTTTTAATTAGTATCTACGATGAGAATTTTATATATGAAGGTCTAAGAAAAGAGAGTAAAGAACTTAGTGCTCACACATTGTTATCAAGACTCCAAGTTTAACTCAAAAGTAAGCAACATTGAATTGTTGTCTGACGTTCAAACGATGCAATTAAGCCGTCAATGGAATACAATAACAGTTTCCCACAAAGATTGTTGCTATTAATTAATCTTATTGTATTGTTATACATAAATTGACTATAAACAAAACATTGAGAACAGTGTGACCCCACACAATACAAATTGTATTAAAGGGCTCATTAACAATCAAAAATTTAAAAGACAATGGAATGTACACCATAATTTCACACTCATTTTCTTAAAAAAATAATTACACACTTTAAAATTGTCTGTGGTGAAAACATGATTTTCTTTGTGGGTGAAATTAGAACGGAACCGGACGGCACATCGCGTCGGTAAGTGCTGTTATCGATGCTTTAGAATCACTCGATTCATTGTAATAGCTCAGAAAATGATCTGATTGTAGTACAATAATAATATTATGGAGCGCAATGAATAACAATTGTGCACCATCGAGTGGATTTCGAAATCGATCGCATTGCGCAACTCTAATGATAGCACAGGAAATAATAACACAGATTTGCGCATAATAACGTGTCATAACTATATTTTTGTTAAATTTATTACTGAAGGGTGGCATTATTGATTTGGGATCCGGAAAGGGCCTTAGTAATTGTAGAGGTTTAGATTATCTGGTAGATTGTACGTGGCATGCAACCGTAGGCTTGTAACTGTATTTTTGTCAGGGATGCAGGAAACGCTACAAATCAAAATTATCGCGACGTAACGTATCTCGGAAATAACGAATAATATATTGTTTAAGTCTCAGCAAGTACAAAAGTCCTAAGTCAGGCTTTAAGTGAAAGAGTCACGATCTAGCTGGAGAGATAACTTGATACAAGGAGTAAATCTGTCATCTGTAATCTATAAAAAATCAGGCACCTTGTCCTACGTAACATGTAACCACGGCAGATATAAATTCGTTTACTCAAAAATTAGTCCATTCTTTTAATAGGACTTGCAATTTGCACTATTTTAAACCCAACAATCCTCCAATAAATAAATGCAATAAAATATTAAACAAATGATCTCATTTCTCACATCATACAAATTGCTCGTTCAAACCTTTAGAAAATTCACTAAACTTTTAATCAAAAAGTAAGACGAAAGTTGTTGAGTTTCGGCAGTTAGAGGTAAGATAGACAATTCCTCTGTGGTTGAGGATTTCGGGTCAAGCTAGCTTCCACCTTCGGCCTGATCATCACTTACCATCAGGTGAGATTCAGGCCACAAGCTTCCCCATTGTGGTTAAAAAAAAAAGACCCTGCAGGGTAACTGCGTAACACACGTAAGATGACAATTGATCGCATTTTCTATTATTTTGACAGTTCAGCCACGTTCATTGCGTTATTTACGTGGTTGAGCAGACGCATTTATTGCCCTATGATTGAAGCAATGAATTAGAAATATCCTTAAAACCTCTCGGATTGTGATTGAAACTTACGCAATTAGGGTGCATTATCATCCGGTCACGTGCTCTGAAACCATTACCTACATCAATTTGATTCAATTCTGTAAATAACTCTCACTCTCTACATGTACGACAACGAATGAAAGAATGGCGAAATTTAATAAGTATGTCTGATGTAATGTGGACAAAAAAATAGCAATTCATTTCACATTAGACAGAAATGAGATGTGTTTACCGTCTCGTGAGGCTTTGTTGTTTTAATGACGCTGCCGACGCTTTAAATCGTTAAATAATTACGGCTTTTAAAGGCTTGATTCCGGTAGCTTTTTTGTTATAATTTTTGATCATTAATTGCTTGAATTATGGAAATCAATTTACATCTACTTTTTATTTGTATTGATTAATTAAAAACTTAATTAACCTTTCATATGCCGTAATTACAGACACAATTTAAAAACCATTGTGTCTCGTGTGGATCTACGTTCCGACTTGTTCAAGGTAGTATTTAACCGTAATTTATCGAATAAGGCTTTTCAAGTCAATTAATTAAATAATTGTAGGCACCATTTTCACACATAGATCGAACGACATTCAAGAAATGGAACTGCAGGCAAGTTTTTGTCTCCTCACTATTAATTCTTATTCCCCGCACTAGCTAATATGGCCGCTAATTACATGGTCACAGACCAACGGATGTAAACATAGTGGTCACAGTATTGAGGCTATTTTTACACAACCTATATAAGGAACCATAAGGGCTAGCAATAGAATTTAAAGCAGAAATAGTTAGAAGAGAAAAAGAAAGTCATATATCTGAGCTTTCTTTTACCCTTTTTTATCAAAGTTTTATCTTTTTAGCGGCTGTAAATCCTTTACGTTCCTACACGCTACGATTTTAGTAGCTATTCAAACACTTCGCGGCTTCGCTCATTACTTTTATTTTATTTTCATTCTTTCCAAGAAAAAATAAATCACGTCTCCAACTTCATTTTTGTAGTATTCAGTTTACGGATAATTGTCTAGTCATTTTATTTGTAATGCAATCACAACAATACTAACAAGGCAGAACAATATAACTGCGGTCTGCTATCAGTCCTGCAATTTCTCTAACAACGTTGCGGTTTTTGAAGCGTATTATATCCAGCGATCTTTGTGACCTTTACAAATTATACAACGATCAATTTTCTAAAATTGATTGCAATGATTTCGGTGGCGCACTTACGTGCTTACGGAATTACGGTGCCGACAGTACATCACGACCAAAAATCAATAAATATCTCGTAATCACCTGTCTGCGCAAGTTCGTAAATATTGGTTTCTTTTCAGACTTCGAAATTCCGATGAATAATTCAATTTACTTTTCGATAAATATAAATGATACATTTTGAGAGGCGGATTTTGAACTCTATGTCATTGAAGTTAAGCCCGAAATATGTTTTTTATAAAACGGAGGACCTTCAGGGCTGTCTGGAAAACAATTCAATAAATTTACTTATAAATCGCTGTAGGTGTCCTAAGAGATGACTGTACTCCATTATTAGTAAAGCATATGCGGCTCTTATTTTTTTTATAAGTACTGTAATAATTATCTCAAAAGGTTCTTAGGATATAAATAAAATCATTTTACAAGAAACATCATGATAAAGAATTGTTATGACCAAATCTTCATGAGCTATAGAATTATTCATGTAATTTCTCTGCGTTTATATTCCTTTTCTGCCCGATGTATAAAAGCTGAAAATAAGCCAAGCTTTATCTCGAAAAATATTCCACATCTAAAGAAACTCTGAGCTATAAAGGCAGCTTGAAATTGCCTTCAATGCGGCCATTAGCTTATCTATCAAGCATTTGCGAAGCTTAGGACTGCAAAATTAATTAGAAAACAGCATAACTAGGTTTAATAACACTTAGTTACGTTTCTTTTACTTAAGTAAATAAGTCTTGTGCTTTGATTTTGCTGTAAATAAACCCATTAGCGATACCTTCTCCATTAGAAACGATTTACATTAGAAATTGTGTGGGTTTCATCTGGCGACCCGAGCATTTGAGAATGGGATAAATTGAACAGGGCTGCCAAAAAAAAATCTATATTTTATTGGACACTTTTTAATTTAATCGACCTGAAAAACTTTTTGCGCTTTTATGATTCACACTTTTTTTAAGTTAGTCGCAGTGAATTGGCAATTCAGTATCTTTAGGACCCCCAAAATATTTGAGAATCACCAAAAGAGGCGCAATCATTTAGATAGAGTGTTCACTAATATTTTTAGTAGCGCAAAATGGAAATTATTAGACGTTCGATTAAATAATCGCCTTTGAGAATTGACACGATAAATTGAATGAAGCACTAATTGATACAAATATTACTGATTGCCACTGATTGCTTCGTGCACACGATTGACAGACGCCGAAATTGTAATAGTTATATATTCCATTACATCATGGAGAAAGCTATCGCCGTAATTGTTTTAATAAATGATATTCGTGTTGATATGGAAATTAAAGGTTAATTTATTGGCTGTTTATCATACCATTAATCCTACTGTCCACATAAGTCACTGGAAACCTCACGACTTGACCAAACATCGAGATTTCTTTATTATATTAAGTTTATTGTAAATGCATTATGTATAAAAACCTTTTGGATTTAATTCTCTAAATAATGGTGAAAACCACATGAAAATCTGTTGCATGGTTTAGGGCGGATTCGACCGAACAGGAATAAATGTTATCCGCGGAATAAGCCTTCTCCTCCGAATAAATTTTTAATTTTTGACAGTTTCTCCATACGAAAACTGTCAGTGTAAATCTTATTCCGCGGATAAAATTTATTCCTGTTAGGTCGAATCTATCTTTAGAAGAACAACGCGATCACACAGACACACGAAAAGCGACTTTAATAATTTATAATATGTTTAGATACAGATTAAGTAATATTGGCGGTCAGTTATGATTGCCCGTGATAGTACATTTGACGAGAAAAGTGCCGATGAGTTAGCAATCTGTCTTCGGTTAATGACGACTATTTCTAAATTCAGTACTTTGCTGTAGGTACGCGATAATAGTTGTACTGACAGTAATTACTTGTTGAAGTTATTACTGTCACTTTGCATCCTGTATGGTCATGACTTCTGCAGTGATATCTTGGGAGGCCGCGAAATTGGGTTCTTAATGGACCCAAAGAGCTATCTGTAGATATGTAGCTATTTAAGTTTACTGGCAATACTGCTGAGTATTGCCGTGAGGCACACATCCTATCCTATCTTTTGAATAATGAATCCTCTCTCAATAAAAGATTTGAAAAAAAAATCAAATCTTTTATTGAGAGAGGATTCATTTTATTTGATAACTACGTAATAACAGCCACCCGGGCGAAGGTTCAGCTATGCTTGCCAAGGTGGATCCGTGAATCGGTCTTTACATACCAAGACCCCTTCGTGCCTCAGAAAGCACGTGAAGCTGTTGGCCCTGCGCGGCGGCTGACATTCGTGAATTATAATAGGGGTCGTCAGAAGCCCGAAATTCTGACAACCAGTTTTACCAAGGGCTATCGTATTACCCAACCACTTGGTTGTGGATGTCAGATAGGCAGTCGCTCCAGCTAAAATACTGGTATTAATGCATCCGGTTAGAATGGAAGCCGACCCCAAAATAGCCGCGAAAAGGAGATGATGTCTTTGTACGGTCAATAATGTGTCAATTTGTTTTTCTATTGCATCTGGATGTACCGATAAGTTTAAGCCAGGTTAAACCCTCTTTAGAAATTAGACCAATAGAAAATACAGATTATTAATTACAATTTTATACAAAGACGTAACAGCACGCGATACATAAATCTTCCATAAATAATTAGTATTGAATAGATAATAAACATAATTAAATGTAATAAAATATTAATTAACTGCGTCAGTTTATTATTGAAAAATATTAGCATAATTTTATGGATAGCTTATTGAAATTTATTGATATCTGAGCTATAAATTATCCGACTAATAAAACTATAAAGGCTCATTTTCACTAAAGTTGATGGTAGATCCTGTGAGTGCTGAGACTAGCCGCATGCGGGGTGAAAATATCCTGTAGGCCTGTGAATCAAATTGACCAATCAAATCATCATGCGACATCAACCAATAGTTTTGTTCCTTTTGACCATTGTTAAAGCAAGGTACCGATATTCATAAGACATATGCTGAATGCTTATTTTAAAGGTGATGGCCTAGCTGAAAGTTCGTATCATTAGCGATGTCGGTATAATCGCTCAATTTCATTGGTCGTTAGGGCTCGTATGCGGGGAGCGAAACATTTCTGTAACGCATGCCATAGGGCCCGCACGGATTGAACCGTTTTCATTAGTCGATATGGTCTGCATTTGGGGTGTTAGAGATTTCTGTAAAGCATAGGGTCCGGATTTGGGGAAAAAGTTTTCAGTGGTCGATAGGGTACCAATACGATATACGACTGGAGAGCCTGCACCGCACGCTTAGCAGTTGCTTTGAGGGCTCATTTTCATTGGGTGTAAGCTATGGGTGTAAGTCTCCGGACGCTTTTTACAGACCGATAAATTACATTGGTCGCTAACCCCGCGGGGATTTCATGCAGACGAGGATGTACCGGCCGCGTTATCGAATAATTACTTTCATGTGTCACTATCTCGTCTGCGGGGAGTCCCCGCAAGCTGTATATCGACCGAATTATCTATTAATTAAACTGAACAAATAAAAGCATATTAGTCCCTGCATGCGGTGTAAAAATCTCCCGCATTTCACAGCCTCTTCATATCTGTATTTGAAACGTAAAGAGCAGCTTTAATTGTAAGTTATTAAGTGATGGACGAGTGTCGAGTTAGCACTTGCCTCTGCCTCGGAGTATCAAAGATAGTCGGCGGCGGAATGTGGACGCATTACGTCCGAGTGTAACATTGATAATAAATCTTATCCTCTCGTTGACTTCGTGCTTCGTTTGCTAAGTGTGAGGTCTGACGGAGATTTTCAGGTAGCGGAGTTTAATAAATTTCTTCGGTCCCAAGATTGAAATTGAAGATCTGGGGTGATAACGATGAATTAGATCATTTACCGTTACTTGAAGAACCAATATCACTTCGGCAATTGCAAAGGTGATGATCTTGTAGGTAGGTATTATGCATAGGTCCACAATCATGTGATTAGGATTTTTCTAAGCAGCCAGTGTTATAACGTGCTGGAAATTATTCAGACAGCGATGTTTTTTTAGCTTAAAGAACGGAAATATGCAGTTAATGATAGCTATTACCTTAAGCGAAAATTGTCTAAGTACCAAATTATTTCGTTATTTCTCTATCACTACAATTTACAACCTGACAGCTCCTCAAGCAGGACTCATTTTAAATGAAGCAGTTTTCTAGTAAGTGACGGGCCAGTGTCTAGTTTGCACCGACCAGGCGGCTGCCTGACGGACTACTGCGATAGATTGGCGGTGGAATGTCGACGTATTACGTCCAAGTCTAACTTAGATATAGATCTAGAGTACCTATGATGGCCCATAGATTGATAAAGTCGTTCGTAGATGCGGAAACCCGTTAAAGATTGTTAACTTGTTGAAGCTTTTCTTCTTTGCTATGCTAGTGATGTGTTTTCAGCTGGTAGCTACGGACTTCCGTGGCTAGCTGAAAAGGGAATCCCCTTTTCGCAATTAATCACTCCACGAGACTTCTTTTGGAGTGACTTATTGCATAGCAGGCAAAAATGAAATGTCAAATTCGGTTTTAGATTTTGGCCAATCTTGGTACAAGTGAAACAACAAAAGTCTTCAAAGGTACAAACAACAAGTCTTCGTAATACTTTTTACTGAAGTACAAAGCATGATACAAAATTATTATGCAGAATTTTCAGAACAATAAACCCTAACCTACCGACCGATCTTGACCGTGATAGTATTTAATATAACATCAGCTTGCATGCCATATTATGTGTATCTGTGTATACATACTCATATTTTGGACAAATAAATGAATGATCAGAACAATGGAGAGCTCAATCACGCGAGACGATTGATCTACAAGCAATCGTCAAAGTGTTTTACACCTGTCGATCACGTCATTCTTTCGTACCTTTGCACTCCATTGGCTCACTACTCCGTCATAGTTTTAAGTACAATGTAGAAGATATAAATCTTATCTGTTGCCCCCGTTGGTTGCACTCCACGGGGGGCGCACGATCGTCGGTGACCGGCCAATCTATTACATAGTGCGCTACTGTGCTCAATCGCACTTATGGACGCTTGCAAAAATTATAAATCTTTATAGAGACATTTTTTAAACCAACAGATTTAAAACAGAGTGCCTTAAAACTGGCAAAAAAAACTGAATAATAATTCAGTTTTTTGTTACATACCAATAAGAATTTCAGGTTTTCAGAAATAGGCGTTGATTGTACACGGAAATGCAAGCTTTGTTATGATCAAACCATTCGCAAACAGACTTTAAGCAAGCCTCGAATTGTTCATAGTCTTACCAAGCATTGTTTTACTTTAGTTGTAAGAGAGCTCGTTTTGAGACTGAGTTTAAGCTGTTCAAACTTCGATAAAGATCTACATTATGCTAAATAATCTCGCCCCATGTCCATATTGTACTCATTGATCTCCATGACAAAGAACACGTCAAGTAATTTTTAAATGCTCTTTCATGTAGCATATTAATTTATGGTGCGAAGTGCTAATAAAACTGCGGTTGAGCGATACGGTCAGCGAGCGATTTGTCGACTTGTCGCATTACAAGTAACGACTTGTCGTCATGTTCAGTGTGTGTAAATGTCGCAGTCTACCGTGGAACGATGAAAAATTGAACAGGGAAGGTACAACATTTATATCGTCGGAGAGCGTGGCTAAATGGCTAATGGCTACTTTAACAAGTGCTGACATTTTGACCATATCTGGATGTTTTCTCGCGTCAACGAGGAGTAAAGATATATTTTTGTTAGCACCTAGTGTGCTTGTATAAAATGTACATAAATGTATTTTGTAGTATTATTTTACACATTATTTCTACACAAATATTTTTTTATTTTAATGAATATATTATGGACTTTTAATTAATGAAAACAAATCATTTTAAAGTAAGTATGTAGTTCCTCTATGTTATTATTATATAGTACCTACTTACTTGACTCTCTATATGACGAAAATGTACGACACCTTGACACGTGACCTGGTCCACTTTTCCCTTTCAACATTAAGGAGCGGGCGTGACAAAAGCATAAACCTGACAACGTGTCAGATCGCCACCATGTTCAAATCTAAATATTTGAATCATGGCACTAAAACTAGGAGTTATTGCCTAAAATAACATGTTATGTGTCAACATCAGATTTATCATGACATTCCCTAAACAAACAGCTTTCAGACAAAAACTAGATAGGTATATAATAAAGACTATGTGCATACAACATATTGTGGGTCAGGCCGTCGTCGACTGCACCGATAAATCTTGGTCGGTACCTTCGCGTGCAGTGCCCGTGTTAACATCGGTTGGTGACCAACAAACTGAACAACGAAAGCTCTCGATTTAAATGTAAATATTGCAATTAGAGCCTCCTTACACGCTTGGTCACCTAGCGATTCAGTGGGACTGTGGGACCGTTAGGTGCGATCGCAATGATCGCGACTATACCTGAGTGTATCTATTTAGTGTTGACTTAGTGCTGGGGCTTTGAATTTAAGACTTGTAAATATGTAAGCCATGTAGCTACGCTCTAGTGCTTTCTCAGGATTTAGTTCAGATGGAGCAAAATGTAGTAATCGAAGATGAGTTACATTATTTTGGACATAGGTACCTACATCTAAAATAGTAGGTACACCAGCAGAATGATTAGCAAGTTTTATAGTGAGTTAATTATTTTAAAACAATTAAAATCTTAGCATAAAATAAATTTTCTTACATAAAATTCGAAAATAGTGAGATTGTAAAACGTAACTATAGCGAAATCACATTTTATGTTTTCCACCATAAATGTCTGAACCAGTTTTTATTGCTACAATTATTAAGTTTAATTATAAATACTTAATATTCAACAATATATAAATCATAATTATTACCATTAAATTATAATTAATACCAAATAATAATAGGTTTGTGGTCATCTGTTTATTTTAACTTAGCGGCAGGAAATTAGTGTGTACTAGAGGAGTACCAGAAGACTATTATTAATTATATAGCACCATTTAAGATAATACAAGCAAGTTTTATGGTAAGGCGTAATCTTAGCGAGCTAATATTATTTTAGAACAATAAAATAAAATCTATGCCTAATGTTGTTCTCATATAAAAAGCGAAAGCAGTGCAGAATTAAGGATAAAAACGTGGTACAGAGAAATTAAATTCTAAGTATTGTACCATAAATATTTGAAACAGTTTTTAGTGTTACAATTATTAAGTTCCGTTGTTAGAAATAATTTATTATAGGTATTCGCCAAAATAGACTAGCAATAGACTGCTCAAGTTTAATGATAGTGAACAATAGATATTATGAATATAAAATGTATACAGTAGGAACTAGTATTTTTTGGGGAAATAAACTAGAGCAGGACCGACAAACAATTTATCATAACTCCTTTTGCTTTCACTGGGCGTGGATACGTTAACTTAAGAGGGCGTATAAAGCAAGTAAAAAATCTAATTTCACCCGCGCAACCCTTACCTACCCCTCTCATCGAACACGATGAAAACAAAACACAATCCCTTCCCACCAACAGAAACTTTTGACCCGGCGTTTGTCTATGTATAATTTGAATCTTCTGTAGTAAGTATACGCAAAATAATCAGATGAGAAAGTAAAAATCAAATGAGAAAAAAAAAAAAATGAAGACGATAACCCCCTCCCCCTCCCCCCGATGAAGGTTTCCTAGCTGTTGTACCAGTGAGTGTCTAGAGAAATAACCCAAAAGGTAAATAAACTACTCTGATTTTTTATTTGCTAGACTAAAAGGAAATTTGGTGTCGACATTAAAATAACCTATATATAATCTGAGTGAGTTTCACCATTTCACCAACACTCACCAAGGAGCACTGAATCATTGTCTGCAGGAAAACCTTCACTGTTGTCGTGTTTTCTCTGTAATATTAAATTTTTGTGTTATTTTATTAAAAAGGGCGATTGCAATTTTCATTTTGGTCTAAAAAATTAAAAATCGGAGTATAAATGACTTATTCTAAGCATAAAACTAGCCAACTTTTCGCTACATGTCCGCATAGATCTCCAAATTGAAAATTCCATTACACTTGAGCTATATTAGACTTGGTGGACGTACCGTTCGACTGCCAATACCAATTCCCGTCGATGCCCATTGTACCCATACCGGTAACCAGTAGTAACCACTAATGGGAACCAGGCTGGTATAAGATTTATTCCTATCTTATCTGAATAGATTGCCTACGGTTATAGATTAGTACTCGGATATCCAGCGCGTTTGATTTGCCTGTAACTCCATAGACTCCATACATTGTTAACCATTTCCTATTTAGTAAGGATTCCGGTTCAACTGATTGAATATTTAAACTAACATGATAGCAAATTGAGTTTAACTGGTGTCGGTAAAGGTTAATTTAACAGTTAGTCCGAGGAATGTATTGTTTTAATATCTGATTGTTGAATGCGAGTGTTCCTATTTGCAGTAAATCTATTATTTTAATGGCAAGTGAATTTCAGTTAGTTATCGATAGTCTGTGTTGGTTTGTTAGTTTGCAAATGCGGATGATTACACTAGAGGTGATCTTATTCATAGACATTGGTGCCGATTCCCTTGTTCACATACTAAACTAAATTTAAGTTCAGTGCATCTTTTTCTTTGTATTTCAATAAGAAGAGGACAGAAGATAAATTTTAGTTTAGTCCTGTCAAACATGTCACTCCTCCATACAAGTTTAGACGTGATTAAAAACTTGCCTACTAAAATGACGTCAAATTACGTCAGGCGCTGATTAATTTGACAGGATTATTCCTTTTTCCTAGAAGTGGCCCTTAAGCTACGGTTTCTTAGAAGAGCGGCAACCGCCATATAACGGCCGCAGTGACAGCTGTCGTGAATATGGTCACACCTGGGTTTGACTTCGGTCTCAAAAAATGTTCTCTAGGGAAACACACCAATTTACTTTCATACCTATTATTAACGTTTCAGTGACGCCATTTGACGGTAAATTGCGGGCAAGATGTGGCGGTCACCGCAGTCTTAATATAGGCAATCCTATCTTTATGTTGTCAAGCCTCGCATGAAAATAATTAATTAATTAAATTTCAGTACACTTTTTCATTGTAGCACAGTGTATTGTAAACCAACAAATAAAACCTCCCTTAACTATAAACATTATTGTTATTACTTATTAGATGAGACTACGAAATTCGCCGCTTCCTCGCCTTAACGAGCATGAAACGGAAGCCAGGCATAAAGTGCAATTACAAGACTATACACGATGCAAATTGTACATAATTATATGTTTGAACACCATAAAAGCTTGTAATATGAAGAAACTCCATCGTCATCATTATGTAATAACTAGCTGTTCCCGCGGTTTCACCCACATAAGTCGAAATTCTGTAGGAATATCGGGATTAAAATTATTCTATGTTTTAACCCAGGTCATGGTCTACCCATGAGCCAAATTTCATCCAAATCCGTTCAGCTGTTTTAGCGTGAAAGTGTAACAAACAAACAAACTCACTTTCGCATTTACAATATTAATTTAAAGACAAGCTGCGTCCCGCGGTTTCAACCGCATAAGTCCCGATCCCGGGGGAATATCAGGATAAAACGTACTCTATGTCCTAAACCTGGTCATGGTATGGCATGGTAATTTGGCGCATGGTTATGCGCCAAATTTCATCCAAATCCGTTCAGCCGTTTTAGCGTGAAAGAAACAAACAAACAAACAAATAAATAAATAAAGTAACTTTCACATTTATAATATTAGTTACGATTATAAAACTAATTAGAACATGTGTATATTATATTATGAGAGATAAAAGAAAGGTTTTTTTTCTTTCTAACTTTTCTTGTGAATCATTGTAAAATATTACTTCGTATTCAACCGAAATTGCACTTTTATGATCGTTAGTTACATATTATAAAACATTAACCATCAACAGTTTTAATGAAACGCAAACAAGTAACTCATTAATTTTAATTAAATTATACTTAGGGCGGATTCAACCAAACAGGAATAAAATTTATTCCTGTCTGGTCAAATCCGCCCTAAGTTACTTCAGATTGGTAAATACAAGCCTCCATTTCTTTCTTTTTCGCTTAAATGTGCCGGTCGGTATCACCAAAGCTCGTCAACAAATGCGTATTAACAATCGTACCTAATTTATAAAGACAATCAGCTAATAAAGCAATATTAGCATAACTGTTACCGCCAACGTTTCAAACACCTTCGAGTGTGAACCCGTGACGTGAATATTAATGAACATGAATCCAGGTTTACATATTCACATATTTTACCGTGAAATTACTATATCTTGGTGATATGTGACATACTCGTAAAATGTACCGCTGGCCGGCGCAAGCGCAAGTGGTCTTTTCTGTCATGTGAAGTGTGACTGTGCGTCGCGAGTTTGATTTCCGCGTCTAGACGAATTTAATGTCCATTCGACCCATAGTTCATGTTTAATGGAATTGCATAAAAGTACCTATGGCTACACAAATCTTTGGGGCGAAGTGTACCATTAAGTTTTAGCGTGATATTTATGTTTCCCCTAATGTGAGCGGTTAGTGCGCACATTAACAAGTTAATTTGTCCATTAATTGATGTCTGTGCATAAACCTGTTACGAGTGTACTTCAGAATGAAATTAATGATGTTGTAATTTAATATATGCACAAAGATTTGTGGCACGCGACACCTAGCTTTGCCTTCCACATAGTGAATTCTCTAAAAATAATGATAGATAAGAACAGATACACACTTATATAACCTCGCTCCTTCTTCCCGCGGTGGTAGGCAGAAACTACTGAACGCCATCTGTTACGTCCCATGTATAATACCTACTCCTTTTGCTTCTTGTAGATAAGTAACTTACACAAAACACCTACTTGTTGATGTGTGCACTAATTTGTTATGAGAAATGGAACTATCTACTACTATACCTAAATCTATCTACAAGACGAACTGTACCACGAAGGTTCCATCCAGTTAATCTTCAGATTATCCCGGTAATCTGCACATTGCCGACTTTAGCGGTACCCAACGTTTTATAGTCTATATCCACGAGCTAACGGTACAGTAGAGCCTTATAAATCTAAATCCCTAAAAGTACCTACGTATAATGGATTGAGATAAAAGGCAGGTTCAAACTCTGATAACTTTTCCAATTATTTATTTATTTAAGCATTTATGTAGACACAAATAAACAGACAAGAAGAAAGGAACAGAAAAATACGTACAAAGGTGATGCCTATTTCTAAAGAAATCTCTTCCAGCATACCTGCGATAGGACATTAGATAAAAAGATGTAGACAACGTGTGTAAGAGTAGAAGAGAAAACAAAATACATTCACTTATTAAATAATTATACTTAAGGTAACGTGGATGCTCCAAGGTAGCCGGCGAAATTCAAATTTTCTTATGTTTTTTGCCATTTGTAGGTCACCATCAGGTTGTATGTTGATCTAAATATGATTTGCGGCTGTATCAGGTATTTATTTATAGAATTATAGTCATAAAAATCATCAATACAACTCTCTAAGTTCATATAATCCTATTGAATGACTATTTCATGAAATCATGACATTTGAGGATTATTCTAATTTAAGGAGTTGTGTTGCCGATTCTAATGATAATAATTCTATAAAGACATATTTTTTACGGTCGCAAATCATATTTTAATCAACATGCAACCTGACACTGAACGGCAAATTGCAAAAAACGCAAGAAAAATTGAATTTCGCGGGCTACCTTGGAGCATCCACCTTAAATATATACCTACTGTAAGAACTCTTATACAATTCTATAATTTTAAAAGATAAATTCTATTTTCAGGTGTACCGAAGAAAGCGGCCAGTACTGAAAACTACAAGGATACAACTACTAAAGAAATTATAAATAAGGTAAGTTTCAATAGTCTTACTATATTTAGAACATTAAAATAATCCTGAAAGTATTTGGAATGATTAATTGCAGCAGTGAAAAACACTATCAAAATTGGTTCATTAGTTTAAGAGAAAGGGCTGGAGTGTATATGGTGAATACCAGTCCATAACAATATCACAAAACGTCACGCCATCTTTACTTGAAACGATCCTTATGTATGACAGAAGGGACTGACACAATAATTGTATAGAAGGTGCAGATAATGCATTAAAAACATCTGCTTCGTGGGTGTTCCACCTCACAAACGTCAAGCATTTTACTAAAGGACATTATAGCATGTAATGTGTCTTATTTAAAACTCCATTTACGCTAAGTAATGCTACAAAGAAAACCAATATTTTGACTATCAAATTTACCATTATGATTTTCAGTACCTATTTCCTTTTATAACAAAGCATAACATCACGCCTTTTAAGGCCTCCCGCGCACTAGGCAGCCAGGCTGTGGCAGCCAGGCTGCGGCAGCCAGTAAATCATATGACGTTGTATAGGAGCCCGCGCACTAGGCAGCCAAGAATTTTCTCAATATTCCGGCTGCCGCAGCCTGGCTGCCGCAGCCTGGCTGCCTAGTGCGCGCCTGCCCTTATGGTATACTTGGCTTCCTCGCGAACGAAGCTGCGGGCAGAATCTAGTAATATTTTTCGAGAGAAAACTGAATGTAATGAAAACTATGTTCAGCTATTGAAAACCAATGGTTATTCTTATTTGACTGTTATATTATTAGGAAATTCTAACACAATTACTCATCAACTTTAACTACTATTCATTTGCGAAGGTGTGCGCAAGATACATTGTTATACACCGTTCCCACAACATAATTATAATTAATAATTCGTTTGGAGTTAAATGACTTCGTCGTAAAATATGATAACTGCTGTACATCTGACTTCATTTGTTACGACCTCGTTTAGCCAGTTAGCGCTTATACCACACTTATAACGCAGCTATAAGAGAACGTCATAGTAGCCTCAGCGACTCGTAAATAGATAACTTTTATTATCTTTACGAGCTTTGCCCGCGGCTTCGCCCGCGTGGAGGTCGGAAATTATCCCACAGAAACGTACTGTCCTACGTTTAATAGATCTTTTTAAGAGGAATAACTCCGTAATACATAGATTTCATGAAATATAACTCTATTGCTTTACGCAGCCAGTAACGCATGATTTTTTCCGCCGTCTTCAACAATCGTCGTCATATTTTAGTCAATTTACACAAAACCGTAATGAATCATACACATAAACCTTACTTATAAATCGCTCCGTCCATTGGTGAAATCCGTACGAAAATCAATTCAGGAGTTTTTGAGTTTATCGCGTTCAGGCAGACAGACAGACGCGGCGGCGGGACTTTGTTTTATATTATGTAGTGATATTAAAACCGTTGAATAGCAAAGTGAGCTTGAGGTGCATCTTAAAATAATGTTTGTTGTAATAACAAGCATAACGTCTTGTAAAAACATTGCGATACGATATTTATGACAGAATAATCTTTATGCCCGGGCAATTTATTGGTGCAGATATACTTGTTTACGTGGGAATATTAAAGCCAGGTGCACTTTATTATGAAATAGCATTTAGCTAAGGTCCAAAGTCTACCGATACTAAATGCTCCATCATGGTACGTCATATTTTGCAACATTTACACCAACGGTTTAATAAGGTCCCTATAGCATTGTATATTCTCAGGCTTATAGCGACACCATTGAAAAGAACAGCTTCGATCATTATTATTTAATTAACATTATGAAGATATAATAAGTAGTGTCTGTATAAAATATAAAATATTTCGGAGTATTTGGGTGTTCCCGTCTGTTATATCTATTACGTAACAAATAGACCGTGATCGAACCTATTAAGGCATTGAGGTATCATAACTGAGACAGTAATTAAATCACAATAAACACGTAAGCGGATTTGAACGCTTTCCCCTTCATCTGTAACGTCTTCATGGTAAAATTCATGGCGTTTTCCTCATGCGTGTATTGGGCACATTTCCTTTCATTTTGGCTGTACAGTCGTAGGTAGTAGTTTTTTTTTATTAATTCCAGGCTAATATTGTACCACAGCCCTCTGCTCAAGAGAAGGCAAGAGCATTGATCACCACGCTTGCTCTAGTCGGGTTGGTGATTTCTGACTTATACTAGTAACTAAAAGTGCAGGTTTCCCCATAATGTTTTCCTTCACCGATCACAGTAATGTCGAAAATAAACTTAAAATTTTATAAATTACCTAAGAATTTGGTTTCATAAAATAATAATGTAGATCGTTATTTTTCGCAAAGCACAGTCCTAGTCTGTGTTATTTTTATACCTTTAAATATCTGAGATTTTATTTTTAAACAAGATAATATTTACATAATACGCTAACAGGCTTAAAATAATAATAATATGAACAGGTTTATAAAAAAAGGGGACAGTTTTTAAATAAATATATGTTATTTCGTAACATAATAGCAAGTCTGAATTTCCCGGGAGTAGTATGTATAATGTAGTTAATTATGTAACAAGTAATTTATTTACTTACCGAAAACGCAAACGCAATTACATAATAATGAATGAACTATCAATTAATAATAGATTAAAACGAGAATGTATCCACATACAAGCAAAGTTGTGTGTAATTACACCGGGTCACGTCAAGTTTCTCATATTAATAGTCTATAGTTTATACCTTATTGATTGATAATTAAACTTTGCCATAATTATTTATTCACACGCTCCTTAGAAGTACTTTGAATATAAATTAGTTAACGCAGTAATTATTAATAGGTATCAAATATAATTTAATTATGCATAAAATTAGTATAGAGTTAGTCAATTTGGGGGTAATAAGGGTCAGCGGTTAATAACGGCAGTTACGTAAAAAGTATTATAATTTCATAATTAAAACGCTAACATTTTTTATCTGTGTGGCTGTCTTCATGCTACACGCTACGATGCTGTTAAGCTAATTGAATATTTACCTTCGTGAAACATATAAAATTAGTTTTATATTTTTACTACTTCTAACAAGATCTAGCAATTAATGATCTGGTCTCATTAACGTAAATAGTGAAATGTAAAGTTAGAGAAAATATTATTGCTTAGCAAATTGCCTATCAAGTTAAATGATCTGTAAATTCAAATCACAACTGTTATTATTTGATAGTCGTAAGAAATGGCTTTAACACGGCAAATTAACGTAGTGTGTTGTAATCTTGTTAAACTAAATAATTTTATTTCAGGATAAATTAACATAAAATAAGAAATAACTTTAGTAAGTTAAGTATTTGCATGAATTTGTGATAATTTTGTATTTATTTCGTCACGAAGTATATCAAGTTAGACCTATAAATCCAATCTAGATTAATTATTAATTAATATAATAAAGAGATAAAATGGTTTGGTTGTTTGTAAGAAGTAATCTCTGGAAATACTGATCTGATTCCAAAAAATATTTTCTGATAGAAAACTACACTATCGCCAAGTGCCATTGGATAATTAGGTATGTTTTATGGTATACTTGACTAGCACGCCGACGGAATTTACGGGAAGCAGTAAGTAAAAAAATAAACGCATAAAGAAAATACATGCATGGAATTGTTCCTAAATCCTGAGGTTCAACTAATTCAGATTATGGACCAAAACCATCTTAGAAAAAGGCAAACGCAATTATATACAAGCAATAAGTTACGAATCTTGTTTTCTTTATTTTAATCTGGGATTAACTACATCTAAAACGATAGATTAAAGAGCAGAGCAAGATCATTCTGTTCTGATGATCAGATAGTCACACTAAAGACTTAGAGAGCACGTAACAATACTAAAATCAGATATCAGTATGTCATGTACAATAACATGTCGAATTAATTGTTCACTACACGCTTTCTAGTTCTGTATGTGCATGTGTCTGCCGTCTAGTTTGTTTCTAATAAGCGGAAATTTTAAATTAAGTCAAATTGCAAAACAAAGAAAGCGTGCTTTGATTAATTGTTTGTTTAATTTTGTAGCCCTTTGTGATCATTCACAGATTTCTCACGATAATAAGAGCGGTAGAATTAGATATGAATATAGCGTGTTTTTTAATACATGATTGTAGTAATTGAGAATAGCCCTTATTAAACTGGTCTTATTCCTGCACCGGTCTATTAAGGGCTCCTCTCGAGTCAGCAGTCTATTAAGGTAAACTGCTAAGAAAACTCTACGTCTATAAGGTGTTGTAAGTCGCTTTTTAACCATCCAACAATTTTCTGCATGTGTGGTACTTAATAAAAATAAACAGGAATTTATTCTGAAATACTTATTCTGCACTGCTTTCAAGAGCGTCATAACTTTTAATGCTACCCATGTAGGTAAGTGTTTGTCTAAGCAAAAATGGTAATGCTAAGTGGAAGATCAAGTTAAGAAATAGATACGCGTCTTATTTGAGCACTGTGAAGGATATAATCCAGTTTATGACTTGATTTTAATATCCAAAGCGATCTAATTTTAGCACGGACTGCAGTATCAGATATAAAAATTATTGTTCATCTTAGTTCAGGGGCGTGTTAAACACTCGTTTCGCCATCCCAGCAACGATCCCAGAGATAAAACTCAAAATAGACGTAATAGTTATTCTCAAGTAACTTTATTCCTTTCATAACTATTTTTTATTTTCATGCTGACTTGGGAATAGCTGTGGAACTATTTAAACTTAGTTTAAGCGGGTCGTTAATCAGGCGTCGGGAGTTATTAGAGTTAACTGCGGTTAATCGGCTAGTATCGTGATTGCGAGCGATGGGTTAGGCTATCATTACTTATGCACATGCAATCTTAAAATCTTGCACGTTATGGCTGTTTAGAGGCTTCGGAATTTCTTGAGAGTAGTCGAAGATTTCCTCTCACTATTAAGGTTGTGGGAGTTCTTCCCTATTATTAGTTTTTCCGGTCTAAGGCTGTCTGCATCACTCAAAACAATACCAACTATTATGTACTATTAATGTCGTAATGGCCCAGTGGTTTAGCCTACGCCTCTCAACAAGCACGAGGCTGTGGTTCAAATCCGGGCAAGTACTAATGTGACTTTTTTCAATTCATATGTTCCTACTTTCTTAGTTTATGTTGATGAAGGAAAACATCGTGAGGAAATGTGGAATTATAATTAATAGAAAAAAAAAGTTAATAAAAGTTTGCAACCCGTCTTGAGTAAGCGTGGTTATCAATGATCGTGCCTTCTCTGTATGAGAAGAGGCCTTTGCTTTGCTGCGGAAAAATAATAGACTATTATTATAATTAACTATTGTAAGACCACTAGTTAAATAAGTAATGTTATTGATTCACTGATTGTTGTTTTGTTACTCAAACTACGTTTTACCTAAATTATTGTTTTATTAAAAGTCTTGAATAAATGATACTATATTAGTAATAGTTATTACATTGTTTAGATTAAATTTATTTGACTTACTAAGGTAAAGCAGTACATAAATTATAACGTCCGTTAACAGATGGCGCTTGGTGCGCCGTACTGCTTTACCATAGTACGTAGTTTTCTGTTGTAACGAGAATGTTAGTGAGTTATCGTCCAGCCTTTGAAGTGTAAAGTGCTCCAAGTGGAATTAACAAAATATATCTGATTATATTAGTTATACAGTGTTTCATTTGTAACAGTGAGTCCAACACTATTGAGTGCTGGCCAGTTTTTATGTTATGAAATAATATTATAGGCTTTAAATAACTTACAACTTATGATGATTATGCAGAATTTGTTGGTTTATGGCAAACTATAGAAATATATAGTATCTGTTTGTAACGTCAAAATAACAGCACTTTTACTAAATGCATATGAAAGTATATACGGTATTTATATTATTTTTTTGTCTGACTGTTTGTTCCGGCTAATCTCCGAAACGGCTAGACCGATTTTGACGGGACTTTCACTGGCATAGCTGATGTTATAAGAGGAGTAACTTAGGCTAGTTAGAAAAAAAACACGCGGGTGAAACCACGATCAGCAGCTAGTGGCAAATAAATTAATTTAATGTTTGTGTTTCTTCGTTATATTATTACCTTGCATTCTATTGTCTATAATCAAGTTATGCCATTTTAACACACAACTTGTTATACCACTTCTTCTTCCCAGCTAAAGCACTAGGAACTGGTGAAGGGTGGGCGTTTTGTGGGACTGAATTATGTCATTTTGACGTTCAAAAAGTGCTGATTCTGAACATAGTTTCATTACCTATATGACTTTTGATTCTGATTGTATGTAGGTACTGTTCAACTAGACATTGTTTAAAATGAGAAAGTACAGTAATCTTAAAGAGATGTTGAAACAAATTATTACCAAATAACAGCCTATCCCACAGACTACTTATTTTTATTTTATTTATTTTATTTATTTGGCTCACCAACAATTGAATACACCGATACAAATATATGAGATACATCCAATAGACTTAAAGACTAGTGTACCAATTTCTTATAGGTAAGCACAACATGCATTACTTATTTGTTGAAATTGAGCGCCTACTTAAAATTAGAATTAGATGAGTAAATTCCAATTTATAAATTTAAAATCAAGTTAAAAACCAACAATTAAAATCCTAATCAAAATAACATAAACCAAATCGAAATCAAAATAAAAAATTGCAATTATTATTAAGATTAAAAAACACTTCAAATACAAATTCATTAGTGTTGTTGTTTATTGTTCATTTAATTGGAACAAAAAATCTAAAAAACTAAAAATACAAATTAAAATCAAAGTTCAAATTAAGAACCTAATCCAAATTAAATCATTATTAAAATCAACACTCAAATTAAAATCAAAATCAAAATTAAATTCACACTGAAATGATTAAATTACAAATTTTTGCACATTATACTTCGGAACTTACTAAGTGAGTCAGAGTGTACATCAACAAGATCACTGCAGCTATTTAATAATTTACATAGTCGGGGGATTGGAGAATTAGCACCAAGGACAGTTCTGCGAAAAGGAGGACATAAGGGGGTTATAGGAGCTCGTGGGCTTTTCGTGGGTACACGGATTTTGATCCTGCCCAACAATTGGGGACAGTCAATTTTGCATCTCAAGATTTTAAATAAAAATAATGAATCCAGCAAGTCTCTCCTCTTCTGTAGGGATATCATTTTGAAATGTGAGAGCCTATCTTTATACGAACATTTCTTTTTAGCTATCCCGCAATAGTATGCTAAATGCCACATGAAGCGTTTTTGCACCCTTTCCAATCTTAGTGTGTGGGTGGCATAGTGAGGTCGCCATACAGTACTGCAATATTCTAACGAGCTACGGACTAAACAATTATAAAGCAGAATTTTGGTCTTATTGTGACGGAAACAGGTAACATTTCTTATGACAAACCCAAGCATTCTAGAGGCTTTTTTAACTACATTTTCAATGTGGGGTAAAAATGTTAACTGCCTGTCAAACAAAACTCCCAAGTCTCTTATCTGTTCCACTTCCTGAATTAAGTTGCCACTAATGTAATAAGCAGATCGTGTTAATTTAGTTTTCCTGGTAAATTTCACGTGATAGCACTTGCTGATATTTAAGTTCATATCATTATCATCACACCACTTTACTAACGTGTCAATATCTCTCTGTAGCAACTCAATATCAAGGTCTGATTCAATTATTCTGCAAAATTTTAAATCGTCAGCATACATGTAACACTCAGAAAATTTCAACTCATTGGCGAGATCATTACTAAATAAGTTAAATAAGACTGGGCCAACATGTGATCCCTGTGGGACGCCTGATGTAACCTTGTAGCAGCCCGACTGGTAGCCATTGAGGGCAACAAAGAAGGAACGACCATCGAGATAGGATTTAAACCAATTAAGGAGGGAGCCAGTGATGCCGTAAGCAGTTAATTTATGCAGAAGTATACTATGGGGGACGCGATCAAAGGCCCTACTAAAATCCGTATATATCACATCAACTTGTTTCCCAGAGTCAATGGCACCCGTCAGGGTCTCCATGAAAGTCACTAGGTTTGTGCAAGTAGATCTGGAACTCACAAAGCCATGCTGGGAATTACTAAGATAAAGTTTCAAATGAGACTGTATGTAGGGACAAATCATGGATTCAAACACTTTGGCGAGGGTAGATAAAATTGAAATTGGCCTATAGTTACTTACATAATTATGATGACTGCATTTATGAATAGGTACCACCTTTGCCACCTTCCAAATATTTGGGAATATGCCAGACGCAAGCGATCGATTAAATATTTGTAATAAGGGAGCTACCAGAGGCGACGCACACATGGAGACAAAATATGGAGGGATGCCGTCGGGCCCAGCGCCTTTTCGACGATCCAGTGATTTTAATTTATTGAACAAGGCATCACTCTCAATCGTGGGTGTTGTCAACGGTAAACTATAAGCCAACATGTCCTGCATGTATGCTGAGGAAGATAAATGATGGGTCACATTTTGTTGACTGTACATGGAAGAGAAGTGAGCAGCGAACATTTCTGATATATTGATGCCATCCGAAGACGATGTGATGCCGTCAGTCATTGTTAGGGGATATGAACTGGTACCACCTCGCTTGCCCTTGACATAAGCCCAAAATCGCTTCGGATCCTTGACTATTACTTTTTCTAGGTCACTAACATATTTATTGTAACATGAGGCGGCCATAATCGAGCACCGTTTGCTCAGCAGCTTCAGTTCAAGCTCATCCATGGGGTTCTTGTAGATTCTGTACCGCTGGCGTATCTTTTCCTTTTCTCTCAAAGTTCTTATTAAATTTCTATCGAACCAAGGAGGGTGTGTCTTATTTTTTCGTGTGATAGGGGGATCTTGCATTTCTATAATATTTTTAATTTTACTGTAGAATAAACTGAGCATATCGTTCACATCGTAAGTGCCACAAAAAAAAAGGTTCCAATCGATCTCATTTAAGTGTTTACAAATAATCTCATAATCTAATTTGTAAAAATTTAGTCTTTTATTACTATTGTAAGGAAGTCTTGTGTCTTTATATGACTTTAAATTAATTTCAATTGGCGGATGCAAAGGATCAATTATACTTAGAGGATTCAGAGCACGACAGACGATACCGGAAGTTAAGTTAGTCAAGGCAAGGTCAAGTACGCGTCCTGACTTATTTGTTACATTATTGAGTTGAGATAATTTGTTTATATGGCTAAAATCAGTTAACAGGTGACCAATACCTGGTGCTACATAACCACTATCCAACTCACCTATTAAGTTCCAATCAATATTACTTAAGTTAAAGTCACCAACTATACACGACTTCAAACCCGACTGTTCAAATA
Organism: Eupsilia transversa; assembly: GCA_914767815.1. Lineage (NCBI taxonomy): Eukaryota > Metazoa > Arthropoda > Insecta > Lepidoptera > Noctuidae > Eupsilia > Eupsilia transversa. Next base: position 11,757,738 of record OU611880.1, read on the forward strand.
TGGTATTACAAGAGTCCAAGAAGTGTTCTAGGGCTGAACGAGTTACAGGCGGAGGCAAATAAACTGCGCACAGAGCTAGTCGATGGACAGACTTTGTAATCGTGATATCTATGATAACCCACAAATCCTCACAATTACTTTCCCATTGAGTCATGCGTTTTGACATTATTCCCTTTAGTACGGCAATCAGAACACCCCCACCATCTCTTTTCCGGTTATCCCTATCTCGCCTATAGACTACATATCTGTCATCAAGCAACTCTGAGCTCAATACAGAATCATTTAACCATGTCTCAGTTAATATTATTACATCATAGTTTTCGCACGAAACTTGACGATAAAAATGATGACATTTAGTGCGTAAGCCTCTAGTGTTTTGGTAATATATTCTTAAATCCGAGAATGATAATGAATATTATTCACTGTTACATTGACAAAAACCAGAATGAATGAAAAAAAGAAAAAGCCATTACATGAAAACATAAAATCAAACCAGCTTATTCAATGTATCCTTATTCCTAACCAACACGTGTTCTGATTCCTGTGCCTTCCGCATGAATATGCGACCACCTCGCACCCAAACAAACTGATATCCGATCTCCTTGGCTTTGATTCTAGCAGCAGCATGGAGTGCCTTGTTAGTAGTGGACAGATGCTCTGTAATATAGATCGGGGATTTAGGTCCTGAGTATCCCAAGTGCGTTGTATTCAATTTGTTGTCTGGATTCGATTTATTAAATTTTATGGTAGCTGCGAGAAATTGGTCGCGATTACGGGGGGAAGCAAGTTGTACTACCACGGCGCGCGGGCGGCTATTGCTGGCATTTTGTTTTGCGACTCTTGTGCAATGTTTAATGTCGTTGTCTTCAATACCGCTCCCTACCACTTTAGATAATTGCGACACAATCTCTATCAAATTTTCTTGCTTCTTTTCCGGCAGACACTGAATTTCCACATTGTTTGCACGGGATTGCTGTTCCAGTTGATTTATGCGTGACGACAGATCGTTAATACACACCCTCATCTCTGAGTTTTCTCTTTGCAACTCCTTCAGATTCTCCTTGGAAGCTGTGTACTCTTTTAAAAGATCTTCATACTGATGGTTCATAAATGCCATAGATTTTTCCATATTCTCCATTTGATCTTTTATTGGTTGCAATTGTTGATTCAAGGTGAATTTCATATTTTCAATGAACTTAGTTAGCATCTCCGCCTGTTCCTTTCTTACTGCGTCCTGAATGAGTTGACGAATATCGTCGGATGCTAACGTAGTTTCGACAGGCGCCTGAGGTGGTGACCCAATGGCTTGCCTCTTATTGCCTCTAGTAGTAGAGATATTACGCAAAGGCGTATTATCGGATTTGCTAAGTTTCGGGCCCGAGTTTACGCATTCAGGACAATGCCACTTAGCAGGTACTTTGTAGTCATCAGCGAAGGAAAGACATGTATAATGATATGCCTTATGACATTTAAGGCATTTAGTATATTGTTCGTTGTCAGCCGTTTGGCCACAACATCCCCATAACATTCCAGGACTCAGCGACATAACAGAATTATCTGCCATTATAATATGACTTTTAGTGGCAAATTATACAAACGATTAAGAAATTATAACGTAGGTATTCTTGACTTAGCTTGTGCGGCGCTACGATGCTTTGCGTGCGTAAGTACTCGGTCGCGAGAAAAAGGTTGTAAGCGCCGTGCGTAGCTCGTCGCTTACGCGTTACGTGGAATCACTTCTCACTTATTGTTAGAGCCGGTAGATTGTAAGATAATGCAAATATAATTTACGAATTCTGCAGTTTTTATACACTTCACCAAATTAGTTCACAATGCACTGGTCCACAGATCCGTCCACAGATGTATCTTTGTACTTCTAATCACAGATGAGAGTTTAAGCGGCTTTAAATAATTTATAACATTATAAAACCCGGACCGGGTTGAACCGTGACACCCTCGAACAACTGTACTTAAAAGTAATTCTAACATTTGTACACAGACTAATAGATTTAAAAAGCTAAGACCTACTTAAAAAACGAAGTTTCTCCTTTAGCCGCCATTATCCATAATTTTGTTTAGAATTTTACGCATCACTATTACCGGCCAACTTAGTTAACTGTTGCTATTTTTTCCCAATTATTAAAAAAAAAATGCGAAACAACTTGAAACTCTCGCTTTTAAGATGTTACCCTTACGAGATAGAGAAGATTACCTTATGTGATTCACGCCATTATCGTATTAAAGTTATTTTGTAGTAGTTATGTATTTCACCATTGAAACAATGAAACTGAACGCGATCAGCAGAACTTACCCGCGTTCAAGAGTTGTCAGTGTCATCATTGCTCTGCCATCATTGCTGTGACTTATTTCAAGGCTTAATAAAATATTTTTAATCCGTTATTACGCCTTCAAATAATGAAGTTAATTATGCAAAAAATGTATGTTAAACTAGAATACGTACACAAAAAAAAGGTAATTCTACCCAAAACGTAAAAACGATAATACATAATTATACATATAAACTACTTAAGATATTTTCGTGTTTTTTTTAATTTTTATTTTCATATACTTATATTTCGTTATTTAAAATTACCTTTGAAATAAATTTTACCATTTATATGGCCAAGGTCAACGGCGTTATGCAGACCCTTAACAACATTTAATTCAGTGGTTCTTGTTGATTGATTGGTGGGAGATAAACTGAAGGCAGACGGTGGTAGTTATTATGCACCTTTCAGTTGTCATGTTCTGTTGAAACATCTGGTTTTCAACGAGATAAAATGGTAGACTGGGGGTATTGCAACTTGTTTTAGTATTTTGGTCCTTGGCTTGATGTAGAGTTTAATAATTTACTTTTGCGTTTGAGATCATCTTGCATGATAGAAATCAGATGCATTTGCATGCGTGCTATATTACAGCACATGACATTACGAAGTAAGACGCTTGTCTTGAAATGAAATGAAATCCTTTATTCTGTAAATAGGATACAAGACCACTATTACACGTCAGATTAAAAATAAGCTAGATGAGATCGGCGTTTCCTATCTGACTACTCTGAGAAGAAAGGCCGAAACAAACTCAGAGGTCGCAGTCTCTTTTAAAGTCCAGACATAATCTTGGTCAGGCCATATGAGGACCATGTGTCTGAAATGGTATGTTGAGGAAAGAACCACACAGATTTGAGTGGACCTGTCCAGTCAGTGCAAGCATTTGTCAGTAATCGTGGAGCTCAGCGACTCGACGAACAATACCAAAGAAAGGACATTTGGGTAGGCTGCATAAAATACTCAAACAGCAGCTTAACGAGAAGTGAGTAGATAGCTAGCAACTAACAACGAGCTGCAGAGCAACGAGTGGCGAGTGCGCGACGGAGATGAGCGATTACTCGCTGGAATACGTAAGCAAGCGTGTGTCTCTCAGTGAATGTTCTAGACGACTAGCAAGCGTCGCTGAGCGAGTACTCTCTTTGATAGTTCTTTTCGCTGCGACAAAGGAATACTCGCAAAATGTAGGTATCTCTTTTACTTACACAGGACAATCTTTTTGACTTGAGTTTTTTGAGCGAGAAAAATCGTTGCAAACTAGTCGCTTCCTCGTCGGCGGTGAGACAGGTTTCGACTTTGAACTTTGAGCGTAACAACATTTCTTGTTTGTACTTTAAGGTCTTATTTATTAGGCGTATAGCGACCGTTTTATGACCGCTGTAAAACTGTGGCATTTGTAGGCGACAGGGTGGCCACTGTCCCTTCTTAGCATAGGTAATAATTGTTGTGATCTTTAACACAACATAACATTAACTGCTTAACATAGCTTTGATCCACGCCGACGCAATTAATGCCGCTTGAAATCTGCTTATCCTATAAAGGATAATAAGCAAAGCTCTAAAAACACTGGTTCGTGACACCACTAATTCCTTAATTATTCTCATTCATTAACTATAATAGTTAAACTAAAGGCTATCGCATTCCCACCGAGATGTGTTAGCAACAAGTAACAAGATGGAAATGAAACAGATTAACCAAGTTAACTAGCTATTATCTTTAACTATTCGTCATTATTAATCTCTGCGCTCGCGCATCGAGTGATCATGTGCAGTTGCGTACCCGCAACCGGTAGGGCTGCCCTCCTATGAAACGTTACGTAGCTAAAACAGATGAATGTAGGTAACAACTGAAAAAAGTAGTTGTCTTTTAACATTTTTTGTCTAACCTTAATAATAAACGTTGTATACCGTCTGTATAGTTACACAACGCTTTGTCTTCTTCTTTCGATAGTCAAATTACTGACGACTGAAAGAGAGAAAACGGCGTGTAACTATTCACCTGATTGCGTTTATGAGTAAGGAAGTAAGACTGGATAAAATATATTTTAAAGCTATTAAGGGAAAAACCAAAGAAAATATGAGTTTCATTAAACGTGTGAAAATAAAAAATCAATGAAATAATAAAATCATGCTAGTAAAAATTTAAGCTAAATTAAGTTAGACAGACATTATCATTGTCCCCACATAGCTGAAAAGGCCAATTGTTGAAACAGTCAAACATAAATCAACGAAACCCTGTCCCCACTATTCCTAGTTATCGTGTTTCAAAATCGTTCTTCAAGAAGTAAGTCGGTAACCCTAGCAGCAATGGGCGCCGTAGTTAATCAGCACTAATGTGCATACCGGCCATTACGGGCGCCAGATTGCGCCTCCGTCTTACAATGCGACGCGATAGCTCGCCTAGTACAACACTCGTGGGTCGCCAGGAAATCTATCAGGTTCCCGCGTATATTCGCAGCTGGGGCGCTAGAATAGATTTAGATTCATTACTTCTGGGAGTGTGCCTAATTAAAGTGGACCTAATTATAAGGTTTTTTTTTTTACATTTGATGCTTATTTACAACCAGTTAACAAAGTTGTTAAGTTAGGTTAGGTTGCCCAGAAACTTTTTGGGTATGGTATTTTTGTTACATTCATGGAAAACCATAGACATCCCGTCAACTTAATTATTGTGTTGTTAAATTAAACTATAAATTACAGTCAATTAACTTTATTAAGCTCAACTTAAATATCCATTAAAGTTTAATCCTGCACATAAATGGTCAATAAATTGAAGATAACGACGACTGATGATAAATAAATTAACAATTAATAAAACAAGCTTCTGCATACGCTACAATTAATATATACAATTTTTAGTAATTCCCATAAACAAATTAGATATAAATACTTCTTGCACGTAAGTTTGCCGATAAGCATCTGAACATTGGTTTTATACATGGTGTGGTAAAACAAAATTAAATGTTGTATCGAATTTCGCAAGATAGGTACCTACCTACACTCTGATCAAGAAGTATTGAATATTAAAATACTTAATAATATTCACGTACATCATTCGACTCTATAGACTGACTTTTTTATCATTTGAGTTCACTAACCCTAATAAGACGGTCAACGAATTCAATATTTTTTTTAGTAGAATTACAAAATGAAAAGGATTTTCGCTTCATTTTGATTTGGTATTTTATCTTAACGTGAATAGTGACTATAGTATAGTCACGTAACTTGGCAAAGTTTTGGCGTAAGTTTGCACATTTATGTACCTACACTTAATGCAACAAAAAAATTACACTTTTATTGCTATGTTTTATATTTATTACATATTTTATTATTTGTTTGTATTTTATGGTTAGGCATTGGCATGGTTTATATTTGAACTTGCGTGTTATGAAAAACAACCGAACACGGATTCTGCGCATCTACGAAAGTTGCCAAGTTATATTGTAACTTTAATGGTGTTCATGGCTTTCAGGAAAGTGGCTGCGAATTAAATGATTGCAGATTTTATTTTCTGTATTTTATTATTGGGAGACGACTTTGATGGTCATTTATTTTGACTTTCCCTGAAATCCGTATAAATATTTTTTCTACTTTCTTATTTAACTTTTACCTTACTTTGATTGAATACCAAATTATAAATTATATACTCCAAATTCTGTATCGATTTGTGATACCCCATCGATACGGTAACGGTTATACAATTTATTGTTTTTACGATTGTAATTTTACACTTTTTTAAATTAATACCGATGAATTTTAATAGATTCTCTCGTAGAATAATTTTAATATTAATATACGTAATTTGATGATTCATCGCAGTTATTTTTAAATTGGAATTCGTTTGAGAAAGCCATCTGCCACACACATAGATACCTACTCCATTTTATATTTACATAATAAAAAACTTAAGATTCTCACATTATACATCTGTTCCTGTTAGCAAAATTACACGATTTCCACTTCTAAACTTTTATTATTTTTAATGTTAACTTGCCAAGTAATTAAGATTAAGTAGGTACCTACTTGGCACTTTAGCAGTAAAAGCGACGTTAAATAAAAGTACTATCTTCACAATCACCTTTGTCGTAACGGCTATTCTGTCGTGGTCTGAATGCGATCCTTTCAGAAGTTGTTTTTTATGCCTACACAATTTTTTGTAATTGTACCTAATTATATGAAATAAAAGGGAGTGAATGATATAACCCCTGATGAGATTGGAATATATTCGTCATTTGAGGTTTTCCCGACCTGCAGCAGCCGCCCCAAATTACTAATTATTATAAATGATAAATACAGACTCGCCCCCTATTACATGGGGGAAGCAATGCGTGATGTTATGTTATAAATGATAAATAATTACATATAAATGCGAAAGCCACACACACACTGCCTGAGTGTCTATTTTCACGCCTAAACCACTGAACCGATCGTTACGTTTGACAGATGCAGAGCCTGGAACCTAAAGGACATGACAGGCTACATTTCATTCTGGATATTTGAATTTAAAAAAAAATGAATTACAAAAAATATGCAGGCGAAACCGCGGGCTATACCTAAGACAGCTGGTATACAAATAAAAATGTTTAACTGAATTATTCAATATTAGCGATGAACCTAGAATCAAATTCAATATTTCAAAATTAATTCTTTACTTTAGTATCAGACTTTAGTACTTTAATGTCACATTGTTGATCTGTTTGACTATAAATAGTAACCAGAATTTATTCCGGTCTATACATACCAATAAGAATCTGACAAACTTCATTCCCCAGGGCCTTGACCCCTGCTTCCTTGACCACACCAGGTGAAAACCGTTCGTTCCTAAAATAGCGTAGGTAGTGTGGCGTGGAGAGAACATGACAAACTCACCAAAGTACCGTAAAACCGTAGTAACGAGGCTCATCAGCTACCGGCGGCGGTTACTAAACTTCGCTGATTTACCTGTGGGTTTGTAACGTCGGATTTATCCACCTGATATTATTCTACAACGGTCTGCCCGGTATATTGTGGTTGTTAGGATGCTCACTTAGTGGGGAGAGCGATTTTAATTATTTTTCATTGGATCTTGAACTCGTGTCATAAGACCAGCGATATATAAATCGGCATTTATATTATATCGCTGGTCTTATGTGACTGAATAAATTCACTTTTGGTAGGGAGTACATTGTATTGTATCAATATTTTTTTTATAAAAGTATTTATTTATTTATATATTCGAAAAATGTATATTTACGTCTAATTTATACAATATTATTGTAGCATACCCTGTGTACATAGTGTTAGTATAACCGTCTTTGATCCATAGTGAAAGTAATTTATAACTGTCTGACTCTCATAATCTTCTTATAAGTATCTTAAATGAGTACGAAATATAAATTATAATTAAATACCTATATTTATTGGCAAGGAAACTGGGAAAAGGGAAAGCGAAGTAGCTATGAAATTGTTAATAACATTATCCGTGGTTATTATAATTTAATAACAGGAAAACAGTAATAAATCATAGCAGCAGAAATTCTACTGCTATGAAAACAAAGCTCAAAATATTTTAAACTTAGAGTTAAATAAAAGAAAGTCCATAAAAAACGCATTTATTAAGATCATTATTTATTTGGTTAGCAATAAATTAAGATTACCTACAATTTTGTACGGACTTTGTCTAATTATATCTAAGCCTTACCAAGGGGTATTGTGTTACCCAGTAACTGGGTTGTGGAGGCCAGATAGGCAGTCGCTTCATGTAAAATACTGGTATTCAGCTGCATCCGATTAGACTGACGGCAGTCAAAGCTAACATAAATGGGAAAAGGCTAGGCAGATATATCTAATTTTATATCTAGGTAATAAAGTTTCTAAGAAAATCTACAAAGTTGATTTTCACCTTGAAACTTTTCTAGCTAGAAAAGTTTCGAAGCGATAATGAGGTGAGTTAAACATAGTTACGTTTCCTCAATAAAAATCGCTCCGCTCATGCTTACCCGCTACCTTACCTCAAGGTTATCGTGGTGTGCCAGTGGCTGCATTCCTCCTAAACCACTTCATAGCCACCAACTGTTTCTGAAGCTGAGCGACCAGTCGAAGCCCCTACCACGCATGCGCGTGCACGTAGGTTTAACAATACATTATGACAATACAATAGATCTTTATCTATTTATGTTTGCTGTCTGGTTTACTGTTTATTGAAACAGGCTTTTCTGCTATGTTCGTGTATTTCTGTTTTCTGACCATACTGGGTGGGTTTTACCTCCATCCATAGTCATCTTTAGAGGCGGTTTAAAAACGATGCTGATGTAGCTTTTGGGTATCTTTCAGAAAACTAACAGTTGATTAAACAGCTTGCTACGTATTAAAACATCGGTCAAATCTAATTACTAAGTAGTAAGAATGAACTTATAAGTACCTTAGTACCAAAATGTCGACATCTCTTCAGTCCATCGGGATCGTCTGATGGGAATCTCCTAAGAAAAGCGAAGAAGTCTGGTTGTCTGACTAAGTCGTGCTGGTATTGACATTTTAACAAACGTAATATGTGATCCTGACACGATAACAATATTTTTAGGAAATCAATCATAAGGACCCCTTCAGATATTAATGGTGATGCTTGACAAAATAACTCTCGCCCTCTGGGTATAGGAACACGATTCCGAAAGATCTAAGGAACGTTTAATTTGCTTGAATAATATATCCGATATTATTGACACAGGCCATTCACACTCAGGTACCACACCTTGGTTATTGATTTTTTTGTTTCTTTCCTAGATTTATGTATAAAACCTAATAAAATAAATTCAAATGGTTCTGTTATAGGTGTGGTGAATTTTAATTGCGTTATTTTAAAGGATTCTTATTGGATGATGTAATATATATTGCGGTTTTGTGTTTGGAACTCATCAGTAATTTGTATAAACTGTAACTAATGTCATTGTACTTTTATAGGTTTAGTTAGAAGAAATAATTAACTTTTGGAGCGTACGATAGTGAGAAATATCGCTACAATAATCGAGTTTCGTTTTTTTGCTTTTCTGCTGAAGATTAAATAGTATTTTGCACATATTCATAATTTATTATTCTTGTATTGCCTAAGTTATTTATTTAACTAAACTCTCTCTGATTTTTAATTTGCTAGACTAAAATGACATTTGGTGTCGACATAAAAATAACCTAGTAAATAATATAGTTACCGAGTGAATATCACCAAGAACCACTGAATCATTTCCTGCAGGAGGAGAAAAGATCGATCGCAGCTGTCTTTTTGCAAATAAAAAATCTGAGTTTACGTGCAACCATGGCAACAGGTTTCAGACAAATGGAAACTTAGCATAAGTAGGTATCGGTACAGTGTTGTTATAGGACGTGCAAAAATACGCGATGGCGTCATTTAATACGGGATCCTGACCCCAGTAAGCGGAGAATGTGTCATTCAGGTCATACAGAAAGGAATATTTCTTTAGAAAATACCTAACCCAAGAAATAAGAATCACTTCCTAAGGAAATACCCAAATACTTATGTATCTTCCCGCTTAAGCCTGATTTACATGGTGTGGTTTAATTGCCTGTGGCATACCATACGTTGCAGCAACAGTGTTTAGACGATGCAAGTAATTTGTTGCTTCAATTTTATTGTATGCCAAAGGCAAGAAACTTGCATCGTGTAAATGGGGCTTTAGTAATATATTTAAAAAAAATCAGAAAAAAGAATGGTTAGTAAAGTAAACACCCGCAATTTTGCTAAAAACATGTAGTAGGGGAGTGCACTCCGCATTACAGTGGCGAGATGATTATTTCCTTCGGCTAGTTGTCAGCACACCTCTATAGATCTCTAGAGATGTGCCACGATGCCGCGATCGCATGACCAGGAGCTGTTATTATTGCCCCACGTCCGATAATATTAACGTAAGCATTACGTCTTGTATATTTAAGCGTTTTCGAATTAGAGAGCAAATTGTAAGGTGGTGCGCGACTTTTATCGATGTAATTTTATGAGGACGTACCTAACGGTTCATGTAAATAGATTCATTTTGTTGGAGTTTAACATGTTTTTCTTGGGATGAAATCTGTATTTTTGTGCTTTAAGAAAATGTTAGTTTAGTTTCCGCTTGCGAAAGATCTTCATAGTAACTTAAGAATCAACTTATTTTTAGGCTTACGTTGTAAAAGGTTACCTATTTAATGTCGTCTCAATAGTAGTTCCCTAAGAATCTTAGCATCTAAGTCTTCTAAGTTATAGATGTATGCCAAAGTTAATCAAATCAAAGCAAAGGTAATTTATTAAAATTAGGCTGAGAATCTGCACTTTTTGAACGTCAAAATTACATAAGACAGTCCCCCAAACCGCCCGCCTTTCACCACTCCCTAGTGCCTAAATGGGGACGAAGAGGTGGTGCAACAAACTCCCCATAGTATGCAAATTAATTAACATTACAAACAAAGAAACTCCAGATAGAAGAACCACCTTCAACTAAACTAAAACCAACTGAATACTACATAAAACAACAAACAATTCCCCAACGATATTAATGAAGACAGAATTCAAATTAAAAAGGCATAGGTATAATTCACACGTAGAACTTAGTAATTTATTTAAAAATACTTAATTATTACAATAAATGGGATACCTATGTCGCTAAGAAGTGGCGCAAGAAAGTCCCCAGCAGAAGCAATTAGAAGATCTTGATTCTATACAATAGTATGCAAATTAATTAACATTACAAAACAAATAACTTGTATCTAACAAGAACCAACAAGAACCATCCTCAACTAAACTAAAACCAACTGAAAACTACATAAAACAACAAACAATTCCCCAACGACATTATTAGCCATCATTATTATATAGCCAGAATTTAAATAAAAACACATAATTAACACTTAGCACTTAGTAATGTATTAACACATACTTAGTTATTACAATAAATGGGATATGTTGCTTCACGTCTAATAGAATGCGTTTTTGCTGTCCCGTTCACTTGTTGGCTGGAATGCATTTCCTGAACCATGTTTATACCTTGGTTACTTAGACTTATGCCTATTATTTACTTACGTAATGACATCGAACAGAAGCCAAGCATTCATTTACTTAATTAATTAATTAATGTTCTTCGATTAATGCATCTTACTGAAGAGAGCTTATAGAAAGAAGCGTACTAATTTAACTCTTTCAAGACAAGATGACATGCAATAAAGTGAGAATACAGTTCCATTATTGTAAGGGTGTTTATGATAAAAATAAGCATTTATTGAACTTTTAGGAAGGTACCTGATTACCTAACCGAATTAGTAAAAAATTGCAAAATACTTACCTATTACAATGAGACTTCAACATAACTGGCGACACATTTCGCCAGTTACTGTAGTTATTTGTGTACTATAGGTACACCTCTACCTAACCCTTCGGGGAATTCAGACATGATGTTATGTTATAAAATACTTGCGGCGTGCGTACGTATGACATGAAGTATGAACGGAGTTATAGAAAAGGATCCTGTAAGGATTGTAGCAGGCGACCTTCTGTAGTATCTGCCTACCCCCATGGGAAGAAGGCGTGAGTATGTATGTATAAAATACTTAGGTAGTCAATCTTTTGAAGTCATTCATACTTACAACGCATTGAAGTTATAAATAACGAGTACCTATTAACTTTTATCACAAATAAAATATGGTAGCCAATGTCAGAGTTTTCAAGTTCTTCATAATCATAGCTTTTGGTGCTGTTAGTCACTCAACATAAGTGACTAAGTACTTACTAAGAATTACGTGGGAAGAAAACTGGCCAATTTCCAACTTTTCCTTCTTCAGTAGAAGTATTTAAAACCACTTTACGGAATTAATTCTTGAGACACGCAATACTATTAAGATGGAAGATCTATTGATCAAATTTTAATTATGACATGGCAATTGAGATGAAGAGCTCAATTTGGCCCGTTAATTCATGTAAACACTGTGTTCAGGCATAATAAACTAGAATATGACAAGTAAAACATATTTTATAGTAACAGTAGTCCTATAATTCAGGTTTTCCCGCATTTATAACTGCTGGAATAAATCAACTGCACCGAACTCGTAAACAAACACGGAATACCTATAAACTTTAATGAATTGCTAATTACCGTACATAAAACGCGAACTTTAAGTAAGTAGATATATCTAAGAAATAAGTATAATATAGCTATTAGGGATCGCGTCATGATAGCATTAATTTATGAGTGTAACCTGCCTAGGTAATTAAAACTGAATATAAAAATATTCTATTCCATGAAAAAAGAAAAAGTATGTGCTTGCAAATTGACGCGGTACCGGCGCCCCGGTGCGCGGCGCGGGCGCTCAAGAATTTAATCGCCGTTGCCATAGAGTAGTTAGCAAATGGAGAGCTAAGAGTTCCCAACACCTTTTTACTAACTTTTATTTTACAAGGATAGGCTTGCGAACAAGATTTTTCATGTTACAAAGCTCTTGTGTGTGCGATTGAGGATTTTCACGCACATGAAATCAATCAATCAATCATGTCTTAAAAAAATCTTTTTTTTTCTTTTTTTACGTAACATATTTGCATGTCATTGTCTATACTCATGTTTTGGACAAGTAAATGATCTTATGTCTCTGTCACTTCTCTGTGTTCGTCTTCTCAATGAATGTCTCATTTAAATAATACCAGCTTCAATGTATGGACTTGCGAGTCAGTCGCTGTGTCCACGCACCTTGTGAATGTTTATTATATTTAGCCGATATTTATGCAACCTCCCTCTAAGGGGTTTAATAACATTTATCAATATCCAATAAACAGTTCTATTTGTGGTATCGCATTCATAATATTGATAAACGAGGTATGAAACTCGAGCGGTTAGTTCTCGCGAATAGTTTCTCTTTTAGGCTTTCTGCTGGTAACAAGTATCTTTGGAACTGGCTTCATGTTATGGGTTGGTAATGAATATCTTACTAACAAAGGATGTGACAATGTTCTGTAAAGCTTAAAAGACGGCAATAATGGATTGCAATAGAGCAGGTTAAGCCGGAGATTAGCTGTCCATTTTGATTCATTATGGACCCAAGATTTCTTATCCAGGTAGAGGCACCTACATAGATTAGAATATCTCAATTTTCTCCTGGCTCTTTAACATAGGAAGTAGATTTAAAAATGTGATTGCCATGCTCGACTAGCGGACGAGGCTCAGCCTATGACACGAGTTCAGGGAAGTCAGCAGAAATAGATCAATTTATCAAAGAACCGCTACCTCTTTGACTAAATATTATTGAAGTATTGATTGAATCTGAATTGCCTTGGAAGGTGAGTAGGCCTCTGGTGCCGCATGCAACCTGTGTCGACACGCTTGCGTCATCTCATGTTCCTAGCTCGGTGGGCTGTGCTAGCGCCGCTGCTGCGGCTGCTGAGACCCTCAAGCGACGCAAATACTGCAACCTCCTTATGGGTAACTACGTTTCTGAGCCGTTTGGAATTGCAACGCTCGGGACACGGGGCCCGAGCGCACGTTTCCTTTTTAAAGAAATTTCTCGCCGACTGGTCGACACTTCACGTGACTTGAGGGTGGCTCGTTCTTTGGCCAAAGATTTGCATTGCATAGCATTGCCATTCAACATGGCAATGCTGCCAGTCTTCTGGACATGTTTCCGGATGACAGCGATGCGGACGATACGATGCGGATGTTACTTCAACGCCTAAGTGTCCTTTAAGTTAGTCATTTAATTAAGTGTTAGATTGTATATTGTATATAAGATTTGAAAAAGATGATGATGATCTTTATAATAATTTCGTCTCAATATTCATCTAATACTCTCTCTATATATAAGAAAGCAATGATAAGATTCTTAATTGTAATATCACATTTACCGCAGCACGAAAGCCCCTTACTCGATATAAGCTCACGACAATGCAATGTCACTAAATAACATCTAAATTACCGACATTCCATTGTTTGATCAAATTAATAAATTCAAGAAAAAAGGTGTTTACGGACTGAAGTATTCATCCATCAACTTTAATGATTGTGTAATATGTTAATTTCTTATTTTCACACTAGGTCTGTCCAGTGAAGGGTAGCGTGCTATCAATTAGAATTTTGCTACAAACATACGAACATGCCTCTGTTTGGGATTTTCTAATGATTAGAATAGTTAATAGAGGTTCGTTTTATTCATAAGGAACTTGGCGAGTGCATGCTAGCATGAGAAAACACCATCCACGATGTAGCATCAGATTTGCAACATGCTACTTCATTGTTACTTCAACTAGACCGCAGGGCATGCATTTGTTATGGATGATTGTAGCATTGTAAAGTACCTACACTCACACCCATCGTCATAATTTAGAAAACTTTAGAATAAACAATATCCATTATTTCTTTAGCAATTCCAATAACTCCAAATCAAGATTTATGCTCTAGTTCAAAAGCCGTGAACGTTAAAACTCTCTGTCAAATGCAAAATAAATGCCACTAACGTAATTATTTGCTAATTAGATAAACACACATACAGGCAGCTAAATTGGCCCATTTGCATGTAATTAGAGTTAGTGGTAGGAATAGCTACATCCTAACTAATATTAGAAATGTGAAAGAGTATTTGTTTATTTGTTTGTTACTCTTTCACGCTAAAACGGCTGAACAGATTTGGATGAAATTACGCACATGAGTAGACCATGGCCTGGATTAGGATATAGGATACTTTTTATCCCGATATTCCCACGGGATAAAGACTTATGCGAGTGAAACCGCGGGGCGTAGCTAGTTTTTTATACAGCCCGCAATACGTTTAGTTCAGTTTAACGATGCGTATTAACCACCATTGTCTCAGCTAAGTGTTGTTGAACACAAAATTATTACGGGTCAATTTACTTTCCGGGCAATAGTACTCTGGTTTCGATACTATTTATTAATTAAAACGGTATTGGACCCAGGTTTATAGAGTGTTTGTTGATGGTGTACCACCACCTCCACTATTAGTTTGCAACCTCGTAATAATCAAGATTTGAATAAACTTTGTCAAAAGAAATAAAAGACTTTGAATTAGAGTTTGTCATTGGAACATGTTTTGCTTAGTATTTAAAGTATTTGTTTTTTCGAAATACCTTATTACTTAAATAGCAACAATCGGTACCTAAGTAGGTAGACCTAAGTTTATTAAAATATGTGATATAAATAAATTTTCATTAAATACTAAATGCACATAAAAATCAAGAAAACTTCCTCACTATACCACTTCTTCTGTTAAGATCACATTAAAGACACAAATCGTCTGTCTGTCCTGACAAACCTTTTCATCGTTAAGCCAAACGGTTGGAGTTAGCCTTTGATTCACACAATATGTTGCCTCATCTATTCTAGCCAACGCCGGGCAATGCCGGGCGTGACCATTGTCTGTTTACGATGTAATATGTTTCGATTTACTGCTCGAATGGTTTCCTGGGAAAGATTGATTCGTTTAGTGGTCCAGGATTCCTTACTGCTTGTTATAAGGATTGAAAGTTCGAGTTTGTTATTTGCGGAAGATAACTAGTGTGTGTATTTCAGTTTTTCTCTGCGCTTTCGCATTTGAGAGTGTAATTTGAAATAAGGATGAGGATTTTTTTAGTAGGTATGTGGAAAGTTTCTGTAATCATGCTAGCGTGGAATCAATCTTGTGGTGTTTTCTTCATAAAGACATTATGGGAACATTTCATTAATTATCGTAATTTTTCGTAATTCGTTTTCCTGTAATTTGTAAAGCCGATGTCGATACATGCAAGCAAAGAACGGGGGCACCGATGTCATCACCCACTTATATCTCAACGGAGCTCACCATAATTTGCCAAAAAATCGGAAAGCAAGCCAAACACCTCCAATTATGTATGTAAATAACTGAATTTATTCCGAATTCCTCTTATTTTGAGTACCACGCTCCACGTACATTGATTTCTTTAATTTGCGGTCAACAACAACATCATTGCCATCATTACAGTCGCCACACAAAAAAATAAGTGCGACACAGTACTATATTTAATTTAATATAATGCGCTGGTACTTTTTGCGTTATTTTTGGTACTTACAGCATTAAGCTATATCTCTAATGAGTCGCAAGCGGTGGGCGTGAGTGGTTCAACAAGTTTTTGTCACCCATCTTCGCAAATCCGATACGATTACATGTTTAGTTCATTAAATGACGACTAAACATTACTTATTATCTTCGAGAACTGCCAATCATAAGTCAGTGATCTCTTCTATGTAGTTACTTAATGTTATGTGCCGCTAACTCGTCATGTGTCAAATTAGCCTAGAGATAAGGCGCCGAGAAAAACTCTTTGTTACAAACAATGTTGGCAACTCTATTGGTCACAGCTAGTTATGATGCTTTAACCAGTATTCTGTAAACCACAGTTTTCCACGTTTTACTAAATTTGCACGGTGATTGTCAACAAAAACACTGTTTTAGAATTTCTGTGTAACTATTAGTGACACATTAATATTTGCACGCTTGAACAGCTACGTACATGGAAGAGTGAGCATTCTAAGAAAAATGTACTCAGTTGAGTAAATAAAGAGGAACGAAAATGAAACATTGTCAGTTTATGTTTCCGCAGATTACATAGATAGAGGTTGATGAGACTACAGTGTAAAACCTTTGGTTTATTACCTGTAAATGGTTAAAGACAAGATCTTCTAAATATTTAATTGGAGAGAGCAAGTAGACGGTTGCTTACTTTGAGCGTTTATGCTTATCTCATAATTGCGATTTCATCGACACTGCACAAATATGCTGGGCTACCGCGGATGGTATTCGAAGAATGTACGCGATGTACCAATTTAAGGTACGGGTACAACAGGGAACTATAGGGCTATCTGAATGATTTTTCGAAATGTGATATGACATGGGTCTACAGAAAATAATATCGAAAATATTTACAAAGTCTTGAAAAACCCTCTGAAAATTTCTGTAGACCCCAAATACCTGTTTGCGAAACAGTCAATAAACAAATAGTGGTGAGGGCTCATGTTTGTAATTTCTTTGTGTACCTATACTTTTAATTGCTGATCCTTAACACAAATGAAGGCTCCCACAGACTGGCGTGACACGACAGCGATACGCGAATCTAATAGAAGAATTCCCATGAAGTTTCATAGAAATTGTTTTACAAGAGTGACGTCGCGCCTGTCTGCGGGAGCCTTGAGGAAGCTGTATTTAATAAGGAAGATAACGCATCAGATTCCTTGATAAGAGCAAAAATTAAATTAATATTGACGATATTATCTCATCATTACTTTGCCCGTTACACCGTTTGCAGCGTCTGCAAAGCAAATTATCGTGATTAACCGGTCAATTTGCATCTGCGGCTTGTTGTCTTTGTAGTGATGGTCCAACTTTCGCCGGGAAGGTTGCAAATTGCCTACATTACAGGGTAATGCGTTGTCAGCTGACAGCGGCTGACGAGACCACCGAGTGATCAATCTGGAAGATTTATGGGGTTTTGTGGAAACTTAGGATGTTGAAGTAATATAAATTGGCACTGCTCATTTTGTAGCTGTGAATTCTACATAATATATACAATGTCCGGAGATGGACTAGCGATATTCTAAATACTTAAATATAAACTATTAAGTACAATTACCCTCTAAGTTTGGGCCTAATACACTTCCTCGCTATGTTGCAGCCATTTTGTTTTTTTGTTGAAATATTGAAATGTCTATGCGAGTACAAAAAAAAACATATCTCTCGAAGTCATACTGAGATAAAAATAAGCTTATTCAAAATATTATCTACCGTCTGCATTACAAAGAATGTGTATGTGTTCACAATTCCGTAACTTTTGGAATAAAATTTGAAATAAATAACGAAAAATTACGCAATTCAACCATTAATTGTTAATTATTACAAAATAACCCCCGTTTTATTAAAAAAAATTACTAGATCGACAGATTTTGAGCTAAGCTACAATACAACATAAAATTCACAGCTGTATATCTAATACCATAAGAGTGACTGGTGTTTGAAAATAGCGTATGCGCAAAAACAAAAGGCCAGTGTTGGAACCCTGAACAGGAAATCATTATTATAATTGAAGTGTATTGGACCCAAGCTTAGAGTGTAATTGTACTTTAAAATAGTTTATATTTAAGTATTTAGAATATCTCTAATCCATGTCCGGACACACTGTATACTTTGATAGGCCCTTGTACCTACACGCAAAAGGTGAGTTGCGGAAGTGTTTATTTTACTGAAACTTTAAGTAACGTGCTTGTTATATTCGGTATTTTTTTTTTCTAGTTACTCTTTAAGAAAATATTATAACTTAAAACCTCGTGCAGACTGGCACGATGCGACGGCGCGACGCGACTCTAATAGGTAATACAAATTCAAAGAAAACTTCACAGTAGAACAATTACCGGTGTCGGGTCGCGCCATCGCGTCGCGCCAGTCTGCACGAGGCTTAATACTATGGGTATTAAAACATAAAAGAACCCCTCAGGCAGGAAATTCTGAAGAAAACTAGTTGCAGATTCAGATAGGTACAGTACAGCCATGATGCTAGAGTTTTTTCCGGATGTTGACAGACGTCATAGTTAAAGTAGAAAATAAGATACAACAAACCTATCTATTTACTTAATTAATTACTTAGCGTGAAGTTTTTTGTTCAAGCGCAACAGAAAAACTGCCCAGTAAGTTTTTATTCGTGTTTCGTAGATAAACATATCACTCAAGTAATTGATGAAATTGATTACTACATTGACATTCGCACATCCATCAGAGATATGCAGGATAGCAAAAAAACATGCAAGTAAGATGTTAATATTGTCCTTAAAAGCATCAGCCGGATGATAAATAAGTAGCGTTAATCTATTTATTATTATTTATTTTATGCATACAGTGTTACAGGTTCATGTTCGTTTTGTACTATTAAACCAGAAATGGTTTGTATTGCTACTCACATTCGCTATAAGAACACTCCTTAATCCTTCAATATAATTGATATTTACAAGCACAAGTTAAATTAATCAAGTGGGTTCCTATGCCTAATATGTAACAGTTTTTATTATTTCGCTTTTCACTTTTTTCAAAGTTATAGGAACCAATCAGAGAAAAGTTTAGGGCTAGTATCGCTAATATAGTAGTATAGTAGGGCTAATATCTATACAAAATAAAATAATAACGAAATCAAAACTATATTTACATTGAATATTTTTGTAATAAAATAATTATAATCTTACTGTTTATAAGGACATTGACTTTGTTAACAAACTTTTCACATTTAAAAACAGGAAAATTGGCTGTCTTTTTTTTCCAAGAACCTTCCGTTAACTACAATGTTATGGTTTCTGCAAACTCCTTCTAACTAGCATTTATTAAGTAACATAGCAACTGCATCAAGATGAAACTCATGCTACAGCACACGACAACTAGATCAAGAAATTATTCTGAGCGCAATAAAAAATAACAGTTCAGCAATTGATCATAACAACTACAAAAACTTAACTAGATAATTTTATATTGGAATTTAACGACACCTAATAAAATGGTATGCGATCACAGAGTGGTCATTATTTTTTGCACGACACACTATTTTAATTTAATATCGTCTCCTTTACTGACTCGATAAGTGGTCACTTTAAAAAGGTAAACTGTCGGACGGAATAAAGCACCCAGTTCACTGGGATATATTTGTTTCAATATTTATGTGCGGTCTTGGAACGATAGAGGTAAAATCCTTTTGTGGTTGAGGATTTTCTTACCACTGATTGTTCCTCAGGAGTTCCTCAGCGTCTCAGACGTTTTATATAAACAGCTCGGACATCTACACGGAAGTGGTGACATGTGAAAAGATTGACGTACAATAAATCTTTCAACTGCGTTTTTATACCTAAGGTATTGATGGCGTCCGCTTTACCTTTCCCTAACTGTACGTTTTCCTGGCAGTTTTCCACGTTTTAAGGAAACAAATAGCTGTAATTAATTACTTCTCTTTATGGTAAATAATTGTTTGTGCATCTGATCGTGTTTCCGTCGAAGCGAAGATATGTAAATCAGCTCGTAAAGATATTGGGCAGTGTGTAACCACCGTGAACCCACTGCTCTGAAGATTCTGACATAACGTTACTTAATTTAACAAGAATAACTGTGTATTATAATTTTATTGCCGGTTTAAACTTGTTAGACAAATTGGTGTAACTAACTATCCACAAGTGTTAGAGCCCACGTTAATGATAGTACGATCGGGAACGTACCACAGTTTTAGATTAAAATAAAATAACCTTCAAATGGCAACTAATTATGGCCTCGCGTGTAATTTTCATGAGTACGAACATGGTTGAGGAAAACGAAAGTAACAAAGTGTTGAGAAATAAATTCGATGTAAAAAAAGTTGCTACCAGCTTGTTTTAATTACATTTTAATGAAAAATTTCCTCTACGAAAAGTTAGGAAGAATTTCAGATACCTTTTTCGGTACCCATTATATGACACAGACATAAAAATTTCATAAAATACAACATTAAAATAAAACAACTTACTATAAAGGCACATTAGTAGAAAATAGCACTTTCATTTCTCACATTATAAACGTAGATTACCTAAATTGTATTTTAATGTTCGCACTTTCGTTTTACATGGCAAAATCATGCGATTACATAGACTATTTTTTGTATTTTTACATCTCTAGGAAATAAATATTGTATTGCGACTTTAAAGCAAATTAAGGTCATCTATTAATCATTGTAACAGCGAATCCATTTTCAGGCCTCTCCCTTAAGACCTAGGCCAAATATTTTTTTGATATTCGGATACCTAGCTTATGACCTAAAGAGGTGCCATCTATATCTATACTTATAATAAATCTGTAGAAGTGAAAATTCTGTACATTGAAAATATCAAAAAAATAAATGGCAGGGGGTGTTACTAGACCGACACCGAACCCAAAAATTTGATTAAATTTTTTTTTGTCTGTCTGTCTGTTTGTTCAGGCATCACGCAAAAATTGGTATAATTATTCTTACATATCCTGGGCACCACACTGGGTACTTTTTATCCCGGAAAAGTATCCTATCCTACGGTTGGGGGGTGTCAAAGTTTGTATGGAAGAATTTTAACGCGCTGTCCGATTAACTCGAAACTCAATATTTATACTTAAACCCAAAAATTAAGAATAACGTGTATCAGGATTTTTCGAAATTCAACCCCTAAGGGGGTAAAATAAGGGATGATAGTTTGTATGAAAAATCTTATTCCATGAGGTAATAAACATGAAACTTCGCACGAATAGTTATCTAAATAAATTATAAAGTTTGTAGTTTTTTGTTTTTCTAAATTACAGGGGTTGGGGGGTGTTAGTGTTTGTATGGCAGAATTTTAACGCACTGTCCGATTAACTCGAAACTCAATATTTATACTTAAAAACCCATGGGGATGTATGGGGTAATTTCCGACACTCACGCGGGCGAAGCCGCGGGCAGCAGCTAGTAAAGAATATGAATTTATAAACATTAAAAATAAAACGAAATTTCGCGGGTATTCTGGTATCTTATTAATATGATTACAAAATAATTTCCAAATTAATAAATTCATTCCAAATTACTTTTCGTTTTCCTATTATAAAGACATAAACGAGCCACAGAGCCGAGTGTTTTAAGAAAAAGCTCTAAAGTTCTATTTATTAAGCCCCATTTACACGATACAAGTTTCTTGCATGTGTCATTCAATAAAATTGAACTAAAAAAAATACTTGCATTGACTAAACACTGTTTAGACGTTGCAACTTGTATTCTTGCGTCAACTTATGGTTCAACTTATTAATTGCCTGTAACAAAGGCAACTAAATCGTGTAAATCAGGCTTTAGACTTTTGTAAAACGCAAGATTGTTTATGAAATTGATCGTAGGACTTGTAGATTTTTATCAAGTATTTAGCCGACTCTTCATTTGACCACAGGGCTGGCCAATTTTTAGGTCAAAGAATCAGGAAAACATTTAAAAAAAATGACATTGCAAACAGACACTTCAATTTTATTTATAAGTAGAAGATATAGATTGAAGCACTGAATGGTATAGCTATGCCAATATGTCAGTTTAGGAATAACGTTTTAGCACGGTACCACTTATCGTTACTAAAATATTCTAATAAATAACAGTCCTACTAAGATACACTCTGAAGTAAAAGAACGATCGCCTTTAGGTGCCTACAAGAACAGTTTCTGCAACATTGTATCCAAACCAGACCTTGGTCTACACTCCAGACCTACATCTTTTTTAATACAAGTAATGCGTTTATGTTTGCAAGAGGAGCAGTAATCTGCATTAACACATTACAGACATGCAATATTCACAGGGTAAACACGATAAAATAAATAACTGTACTAGCCTTGAGCGACAGAAGAAACATTGTAACTAAACCATACATAAATGTAACGAATTTACTCTCCCGAAACGGGCGAATCGACACTTTTTTTTTTTTTTTTTCTTGAGGCGATTCGCACGAAGTTAATTTATTTGTGAGCGAATCGGCAACTCCAGAAATACGTATTAGGCAACTGGCAAATTTTGAATTTTATGCTTTAAACTTAAGAAAAAAAGTTAAGATACAATACACGTAGATACATTAAGTACCTAACCTATTGCACGTGTTGCCCCGCCGAGCGCGGCGTGGCAACACGTCGTGTTCGGGTTCACGACAAGTCAATCGTCATCTTGAGGATGCCTCGTTGAGAGGTATGACACGTATCGATTTCTTACAGGGTTTTTTATGACTCTTTAGGAATAGTTAAGCGGAATACGTTACTAAATATATCTACGTCTATTGTATTTTATAATGGACTAGCTTCTGCCCGCGTAAAATTTCGGCCCCCGGCTCACTGCGTCGCATCCCATCGCCCGCCCACGTTAGGTTAGCGTTCTTTCTGATATGTATTTGCTGGGGTCCTAAGGGTCGTAGCGTGATTTTTGACAATTTTATCGGCTCAACACCGTAAATAACGCAATGAATGTAATGTTGTTGAACTGTCAGAATGAAACAGATTTTTTCAAGGGAATACTTGAAAAAACAAGTGGAACCCTTAACAAAATGCGTCGATGCGTACGCGCAGTTGCAATAAACTTTCTATTGCTTGTTATCGATCAAGTGTCTGCACAGCCGTGCTGTAAGTATCTGGATAATAAATGTCTTTCTATTAAAATGTGATTTATTTTATCCGGATGTTAATCGTAACGAACTCGGGTATTTTTCTTCAAACAGGTATAGTTAAGTTTTCTGTTAACTAGCTTTGCAAGGTATCGAGTTTTCATGGGCAGTTTTTCCAAGAATCCAATAGGTAAATAAAGTAAAATGCGTCTGATAGGTTTTCAATAATTAAGTTAATTTGCATCCAATAGTTATAGAGAATCGCAGATGAAAACATAAAATATAAATAGAAGTAAACGATAGGCAGGTTTCAAACAAATTCCTGTGCAGAAGGAATTTGTTTGAAACGACGAAACGAGAAATATCGGGCGAATATCAAATTCAAAAATTCAAATTCAAAAATGATAAGTTACCTCCTTGATTGCCATGTGTTGATGTACAAAGTTCGTTCCATTTTTAAATAACATGATATAATTATATGAGTTTCCATAGTCCATAGTCATTTAATCGGCCACTAAGCACGACAGATATGGATTTCCATACAAACATTGTCGGCCGGGCGCTCGCATGTATTCGTACAGCAATTTCGATTTATCTCGAAGAAGGTTGTCAAAATAATACTAGAATGCCCAAGCATGTTTGAGAAAAAGAAAATAGACTTAAATATCTTATTTACTTGCCAGTTCCTATCTCAAATCAGTAAACTCTCAAGACCATAAACTTCGCTCACGGCTGTTACCATCCAGTTCTTATTTGATCCAAAAAAGCCATTTAATTTGCGCCTGTATTAAGTAAACGCTAAGAATGAATAGATTACTGGATATAAGTGGTATGGGGTATTAACCGACCTTGAGAACTGCCCAGACTACATGAGTGTTTTATTTTTTATTTTACTTACATGTATCCTGTTTGCTAGGAATTCTACTGACGGACTTATGGCTGGATGGCTCGTCATAAAAGAATAGACATCCTATGAAAGTATCTATACAATGACCATAAAGAGGTTTTATTTTATGTATTTCCGAGATTTATGTCTGAGAGAATATTATTGTAGGTGTTTCAATTTAGGAAGCGATTTGTAGATAATATGTTCATTGGTAATTTTGCCGCTGTTTTAACAGTAGGCGAATGTGCGTACGTTGCTTTTATAGCTTCAATGTTTTTTCAACATTTTTTTGAAACTCTCCATAATTATTAAAGTTGTTTTTTCTTACATTCGCACATGGGATGATTTTCCCTATTTTCTCTCGTAATCTCTTTTTTTATAGCGCTCTGTTTATTTTGTTTGGATACTTTATGAATTAAAAATCACACGTAGAAACCAAAGAAGTTTCTCATGCACTAATTATACTTAAGTCCTGTTTAAAAACACACGAACAAGACAGTCTTTATTAATGATGCAGTAGTAATAACTACGATATGTTCAAATTACTTATTCTCCGTCTCAGTATATTGATACTTTCTGTTCATTTATTGTTTTTTAATGAATGCCCTGCAAACTTGATTGATGTTAAATACACAGCATATGTGTGAATGTGTTATTCGCTTGAAGCTCTCGGTAATTTAAAAATGTAAATAAGTAATTACCTTTACGCAGTGTTTTCTTCCCCAGTTTGTACACGCATGGAAATTAAAGAGAGATTTATTTTTGCCACGCCTTTTCTTTTATGGACTGCATCAATAATTAATATTCTTGTTTGATATTTTTAAACCTAGTCATCTTTTAATTTTTCTTTGTCGTTCCCTCAATGCTGAAGATCGCGACCACATACGACGCGTCTCCAAGCTATGCGGTCTTCTGCAGTGTGGACCGCCTTGGTAAATGTTGTCTCCAACAGCCTTCTTGATCGCGTCTGACCATCTTCATCCATCTATGTCCATCTTTCGATAGACCCACGAAAGTTTTTCAATTACTTTTTTAACTCTTAATCATCTCTTGTTTTCAGACTGACAATGGAATACTCAAGAAACATGCTGCTAGTCGTGGTTCTGCTGGCGCTGGTGAGCCACAGTTACAGCGCGCCGACTAGGAGGTCACGTGCAGCCGCACTGCAGACGGAAGAACCCACCACGGTCCGAGAGAACAAACTACAGGACGAGTTCAAGGATACCACCACCACCACAGAAGCGCCCATCACCAGCAGGAGGAACAAAGCCCTCAACCTCTTCGGCTTCTACCCCTCCTTCCTATCTTCCGGCATGGACTACTCCGAAGATGATGAAGACATCAACTTCACCGTCAATGACGAGAACTTTGAGGAAGAAGAACTGTCGCGAACCATCCCCACCAGACGCCGACAACAGAACAAGAAGAAAAATGGTAATGGACAGTACCAGAATGATAACATCAATTCTCTGCAGTATGAGAACTCCCCCATCTTCTACATCAGGCTGCCCCCGACCCCGTACATGTTTGTCCCTGGTTTAGGATACGTGTCTCAACCCCCGAGCCTAGGACCCCCCATGGCGCCAATGATGCCTCAAGCACCGCCTCAAATCGCTGATCCTTTCATCAATCTGCCTATTGACTTTGTATCTAATGGAAAACCTACTGGCGTGTATCAATGGAGCGGTGCGCCTGCATACCCTCAAATGCCACAAGTGGATCCCTTCGGATATGGAGGTCAGCCCATGATGCCAGCAAGGCCGACGTACAACGTACCTTCATACTCGCAACCCAAACCCAAGCCGGCTCCATCAAACTCTAAAATTACAAATCTTAAGGGCCAGTACATGTTCAACGGGAAACCAGGAGACAACGTGTACGTTCTAAGAGACACATACAACTCCATATACTCGGATGCCCTCCAGAACTTCTACCCTTAAAGCCTGAGATACGTAGGATAGGATTGTGTCTGGCTCGTATCGAGCTGCTGTAATTAACGAATTTCGAGGGACCAACGTGCGGATGAAAATAAGTAAAGGGAAAGTTTACAACAAGTCAATGATCAGTAATTAGGAGAAGGAAAGTTAATTATCCCCCACATGAAACATAACGATGTTAAATTAAATCTTAAAAACAATTATATGCTTAAGAAACGTGAGGGACTAATAACTACAAGCTGCCAATTGTTGCAATTACTTGCCAAGAAAAAGTCGGGCTGATGTAGGCTCGAAGAATTATGAGTGAGATCTGCTACATAATGAACTTATTAAGAACACGAATTTAAAATGATCGGAAAGCTATTTGTGTAGGTACCTATATTCATAGTAACGAGTACTTACTTAGTATTTTCTAACTACTTATAGGTTCATCTTGAGAGACTTGTGTGTCTCTCACATTTTGCCAGATTCAAATTTCTTATATTTGTACTTAATTAGTTTACCAAATGCAAGGTAGTGTATATGTTAAGAAAACTTCCTTGCTTTTCTGATATCTATAGAAAGTAGCTGGTAGCTATAGAAAATTATAGGAAAAACTAATAAACTTTTTAAATATAAATTTTAATATAATTTTGATGCTGATCATAGTTATATTAAAATAAATATCTAACTAAGTCAAAATTTAGCATTTATTCTTAAACTGCTTTCTCTGCTAATAAAATTTAAAGTTACGAACTCGGCTCAAACAAACGATCAATTTTCAGTCGAATAATGAAAATAAATTAATTAACGTTTACTATTGATTTTTTTTTGCAAAATACTATCCAATTGTAATAAGAATTTGACAGTAGATACTTTTAATCACTTAAATGGGTAGTTGTTTCGTAGTTAACGGTGGTTTACCCTGACTAGCTGCTTGTCCATTGGAGCCTTGGAGCGGAAAAAAGGTCTGGTAATTTTAATCAAAAAAACCGACACTGCTACAAGGATATTTTTGCGCTCAATGACGTTGATAGGGGGGCGCTGTTGGTAAACATTATTGCAATGGTTTTGTGGAATGTAATAAAAACACAAGATTGTGGCGTTAGTTCCAATTTTTGCCACGCCCCAAAATCTTGTAGCGCTACAGTTAGGTATTTTCGATTGTTTGCTCGAGCCTCAAACTTAAGTGAGTAGGTAATAACATTTTTTGAGTCAGCGTTAGATTTAAATAAAATAATCAAATAATAATTTATTGAGCTTGTATTTATTCTTTAAATTATTTACTTAGTTGTAAGATTTCATATTAGGTACAAATAATAAAAAATAGACCGTCCATGAAAATAGTGTTAAATAAATAGTAAAAATAATTTTAAATAGAACCTAACTTCGTAAACGTGACCTAGGTATTTTAAATGCAACAGATTTTGTGACATTTATTTAGAAATAATATCTGAGTAACTTTGGTGTTATTGTAATCTTCGGTTACATTGTAAAGTTGATCGAGGACAGTAGATAAAATTCACCATGAAATTATACATTTTATTGCTAGTATTGTATTTATTCCCTATTACCTGGAAGGGTAATGTTAAAATACAGAAACTAATAAGTAAATACCTAATATTTAAGAAAAACTTTCTTTCACTTTGTGTTAAGTAATCGATGCTTGTATTATTCCTTTAAATTTTGTAAATAGGCACGTAAAACGTTATCATTTAGGTAGCTAGTTCTTCCTATTCACTGCATAAGGACAAGCAAGAAGAGGCCTAAGGTGAAAGCGCCAGGGTATCCTGTGAAATTAAATTTTTCTTAAGTTTTTTGTAATTTGCAGCCTTTGCAGGTACCTACCTAAGTATCAGGTTGAAGGAAAGTTGGTCAATATAAAATTCACGGGCTACCTTAGAGCACCTCCTTTATCGGGCTGTGGATGATGATGATCCTCTTTCGCAGTTGTATTGCGTCATGAATGTCACTTTTCTTATTTTTAATTAAATTATAGACAATCTTTTAAGGGCGCACCGAGCATTTGCCTTTGTCTCTGTCTTTTTCTTTACGTGTAAAGAGTAAAGAAAATAACCACACTTTTGCACTTTTTTAATGTTTTTCGTTGTTATTTTCATCATATTGCCCTTAAATAAAAAACTATCGCGTATGAACGCTCCAGTCTACTATGAACTTTATTTTAGTCAATGTATCCTAATATAAAATTACTTATTTACATAAAAAAGTAGGGATAGAGAGGAAAAAAATACTTATTAAGAGATAACTTTGCGAATTTATTCTATCGAGCCAAACTTATCAAATCGTGTTTCCATATTGTATACTGTCTAGTATATAAGCCAAAAAATAACAATATATTTTCCTACATTTTAATTTAAATGTTTACTACTTCAAACAAGGGTTATAAAATCGTGTTTTTATGTATAAAAAGCTCGGTGTCGCCTTAATGTTTATGGTCTAACTTGTTTTTAAATACAGAATGTCACAATTTAGTGTAAGGTATGAATAATATCGATTTTTCCATCCTTATGTGTAGAATTATGGTATTTCCACATATTGTACCTAAGAGTGAAGGTACTACTTATTAATTGATGTAGATGTAAACAAAATCATTAATTTGCAATATAGAATTACGAAAATTAAGACAATAAAAAATATTTTTATAATGTGTCTGTGTTTTTTTTCCACCATTCATATCTCGAAAACATTTTGAAAACGTACCTATTTGCAAATCTAGCATTCTACTAAAATATTAAACAGTATCAGGTATCTGAGGTTTGGGATCACTGAAACCGCAAACTTTATATTTATAATATGTAGATACACTCGGCTACAGGCTAGGCTAAAACTAAGAGTACATGACCCTGTTAGGGCGCAGCAAGTATTATAAAATTTACTTATAACTAGGTTAAATATTTAAATTAACATTATAATTATTAGCTTATCAACATTCATTATTATTAGTAGGTTTATGGAATCTCTTTCTAACATATTTAAAAAACTAATACCCGAAGGACTAACTAAGTATAGGTGTAGACAGATCCTATATTTAAAGATTTCTTGTATTTTCTTTAGCATGTAAATTGTAAGTACCTACTTAACAGTTTTTTGTCCCTAATGAAAAAAATAAAATAAAAATTAATTCAACAGGGGGAGAGCCTATTGCCGTAAATCCAGCAGCAGTAATCCGTAGCAGTTCCAGCTAAATGATTGTAGATTTAACATTTTTTCTATAACATTCAAATTAAAATTATATTTATCTATCCCTATTGCTCACTTTTACAACTTAGGTACAAGGCTGGTCAATTTCAAATCAAAAACTATAGACCAAACTTGTTGTAGTAGCATTTTTTAATTCCAAAATTCTAAGAACTCGTAAGATCTCATGTATATCAAAAAAGTAATCTTATTAAGCAGTTCTATGGAAAAACAATCGAGAAATACCACCTACTTATCACGTAGAAATCTATTCTGTTTGTTCACACGCACACTGCAAAATCTTTTGTAATCAGTGTTGTATTGTTTGTGTTTGTGTTCGCAATCTGGTGAACATGGTCATGGATGTAGGTATTCATTTTAAGTTAGAACCATATTAGCACGCTTAGCAGACAGATGGGTATAAAATGATGTATGTTTATGAACTGGTAGGAATAGCATAGGTACTATGGAGGATTCTCTTATTCATTTGTCTGGATTTCGGATTTAATTTTTTACTTCCACTAGAGAGGAGAGGAGGCGGTTCCTTCTTATTTGGGGGCGTGCAGCGGATGGCGTATCGCGTTAGCACTCGATTGTAGCAAGTCTATCCAATGTGTTACAAATTATTCAGTAATTGGGTTATTCAGACCTACTTTAGTAAGCAGGCGCATTATATCACCTTCATCCACAACAATGTGATGGTCATAATACACGTCTTCGCCCCAGACGGTGTAGTGGCCAAACCTGTGGCATGTAGCCATCTCTGCAAACGCCTATTGCGTTTAGTTATGTCAAAGAATCGCGTTCATATTAAATATCTATCCCACAGAACATACTTACTAACTACCTTGACAAATACTATAAATAGCAAATATTTCCTCTATAAGTTTCAATGTTTCTTTTACCAATACCATTTCGATAAAATAAATATTTTTTAGAAACAAATAATTGCGATGGATCGAAACGAAACTACAGCTGTCATTCCGAACAACCAGAGAACTGTCAAAATTGCCTTGGCCAAGTAAATCGTATGAGTAATAAATCACAAAAATATTACAATTCTTCACTTTACTGCACATTATTCAATAAAATACAATCCAAACTTAACGCGTGTAACGTAATGACCCAATAAAGTGATCAATTTAATCAAATAAAGTAAAAAGAGAACATGGTGCTAATGGTTTAGTGTGGCGACGTGCCTCAATGAACTAAAAAAAATGAAAAAGTGTGTTGTTTTCTTTGATCAAGTGTAGAGGATACAAATAACGTCATGTTTCGTAGCCGAAGTTGGTTCGGCGCCTCGTGGGGGCGTCCAAAAAACCCACATTCCTTAGAAAGATTGAAATATTTACATAATATTCTTTGTAAAAACACAACTGTATCTGAAAATAATCGAGGAACCTTGGTGGAATCGCTCAGGTGTATAGCAGAGATATTGATATGGGGTGACCAGAATGACAGTTCTGTATTTGAGTAAGTATCAATTTGTGATCATTATTTCATTATTTTGTAAACAATGCTTCCTTAATTGGACAATACATTAATAGAAAAGTGAGAGGTAAGTTAAAGCTTTGTGGTCAGTAAGACTTGTTAATTACATACAAAAGTTTTTTGAAGAAACTTTAAAAGTAAATAATATAAAGATTTTAATTAGGTACCTACCCATAAGTAAGCCATAAAAACAATCACCTCATTTTTTATCAAATACTGAGTCATCTAAGCAACATATTATTGTTATATTACTAACTCAATATTGCATTACTTATTCTTTGGACTCTACTTTCATTGCTAGAATGCTGTGTACGAAACTCTCATTTCCATAAAATATATGCATATTTTAAAACAAGTTGAGATTAATTGTCTGTTCTAAGCACTGAACAAGTTGCAATACAGGTTTATCAACTTGACATGTATATGAATATTTTTTGTTTCCTTCTTAGCATTTTTTGGGTCATTCAATCTTTGACTAAGACGCAGCTCATAAATAAATGTTTGAGAATTTACATCATGCATTTTATTGATGCAGCCAAGTATTTTGTCCAAGACCTGCTCTTTCTATATCTTAATTTTGGGAAAACTTCTGACTGTCTAATTTGCATCCGCAGACAGGTAGGCTATAGTCTGTTCCAAAAGTATCTGATGATAATATAAACAAATCCTGTTGAGATTCAATTATTACCCAATCACTCACTAAGGACAGATTCTACCAAACAGGAATAAATTTTATCCGCAGAATAAGATTTACTTCTGCCAGTTTTCATGTGAATAAACTGTCAAAAATTTATTTGGAAGAGAAGGCTTATTCCGCAGATAAAATTTATTACTGTTAAAGGGAATAATTATATTATGATCTAAGTAATTTAGAAGGTTTCAATTTTATATTAACCACTTTTTCCTTCCTGTCTACCATAAAAAATAATAAATTAATCATCAATTTTCAGCTTCTTCTTGGAGAAGAATATGCTGTCATACTTCTTGAAGATCATGAGACAGAAGTGTGGAGGATCCTCATATGTTTGTGTGCAGCTATTGCAAACATTAAATATTTTGTTTGAAAATATAAGAAATGAAACATCACTGTGTAAGTTATTTAACTGTTTGGAAATATGTTTTGGCTTGTATGAGTGTAAACATTTTGAAAAATTTTGTACGCAAAACATAATAATGGAGTTTATTTTTGAGTTTCAATATTTGTTTTTGCTGCTGGACTTGAATGACTGATGGGCTGATTATGTTCAACACACTTTCAACATCAAGTTTTAAATGTTAGAAGAAAAAACTTTTTGAGGATTTTTTAGCAAATTAGCTGACAAATTGGGTTGCACTTTGTTGCTTTAAATACTCTATTCTGAATACTATTACTATTACAAGGAGATTTTCGTGTTCTCGTTTTAGAACTCACTTGAGCTTAAATAAAGGTTATTTTTTCTATTATTGAACCGACTTCAAAAAGAAAGAGATTCTCAATTCAAATGTGTTTTTTGATGATTCTTTTTTTGTTTAGTAGATTGTACTTCAGAGGTGGTCCCATGTAACTTTAATTAACTTTGCTTGGGTAGTTTTTAAGTTGACTTCATTAATAGTTTTTTTCCCACTTAGTCTATGTGGATGATGTTATAATAAGTTCCTGTCACTGTTATTTTTTACATAATACTACTTGCTACATACTTGTTACAGATTATTTGCTGAGTAATAACCATGTGAACTCAATAATAGTGCACAAATTTGACTTCTCCGATGAGGAGGTAATGGCTTACTACATATCATTCCTCAAGACGCTCAGTTTAAAGCTCAACAATCATACCATACATTTTTTCTACAATGAGGTAAGTTTTATTCAACACATACTTCTTTTACTATTTTAGCATGTTTGTTTTCATAAACATATTAATAATATAATTAGATAATGTTGTTTTCATTTTCTTCCTGACTATAATTTTTTTCAAAATCTGTGAATGCAGATCAGAATGTCTCAAAAAGTTAAGGATAGTCTCGTAAGACCGGTTTTCTGTAGCTACAACGATTAAGGTACCTGCCCTTACTGCCTTGTCTCAAAAATCCACCCTGTATAGTAATAACAGTGATTTATTGGTCACTGTGATTGATCAAATTAAGGAGTAAGGAGAGGAAATGAGTTTAATAATACACCACTGACTATACTTGCATTTTAACATTAATAAAAAATATTGTGTTTTTATTATAAAGCCGATAAAATAATTATCATTTACCTAATTATAAAATAAATGACCACAACACTATTGTCTGATACACTTCTCTTATCAGCTGTGATTTATTAAAGGTTTTTCTCTTCAGGTCAAGAGTTATCAATTATGACTGTAATCTTTAGTTCAGGTCTAGAGTATTTCCTGTAGACTTCGATATTAGCAATAAAATAAGTAGGTATTACAGACTACAGTCAACTTTAAATAGTTAATGCAAGGAAATCCACACATTACTTGATTTCTACATTTTTTTACGATAATGCTTCCCAGTATTTTCCAAGTCTGCAAGCAGGGAACAAACAGTGCTCTTACAGAGCACGCATAGGCGAAAGGAATTTATAAATATTTATATAGATAAGACTTCATGTCTAGTTCAACTACATAACTGTAACAATTTCCCTTATCAAGTAGTGTTCATGTTACTGTGATAATACCATTAACAGCTGCATAGGTACATTGGTGATTGTGTGTCGAATGTGGTTATGCAAATGTCAACTAGTTGGACGTCGCGACGCCCCCGTCAGGGGGCGTGGCGAGCGGGGTCAGGGCTTCGCCCCTCGCCCGCGGAGGCAATACTGTGGCCCGCCACTGCGGACCCTTCATTTTGTTGGCCTTTGCGGCCTAGTAGAAAAGGGACGCTTTTCAGCGTCCGTGTGATTGGTTGCTCTGAATTTTTCTGTAGGCGCATCACGACGTTATATCCTATAACGTCGCTTTCTTCACGACATCTAGGCGGTCTGTCCCCGCCAGGTGAGACCCCCAGTTACCTGGGGGAGGCCCGGCGAGAACGACCAGCGACTTAGATGTCGGCTCGATGCACCTACAGGACGGAATGTAGCCACCCCTCGCCCTGCTCACAGATCTAGCCGTTTACAGATTGAGGGATGAACTGTCGTGTGTATGTGAACAGTTTGTACTGTAGAATTACACCGTTCAATGTTTACGTGCAACGCGGCCCGCACCGCGCTTGCACGTGTTGAATAGGTGTCGTTTAGTAAAGGTTGTCTGTGTTTAGTTGCGCGGTATGCCTATATTAACCTAGAACACGCCGCGCAACAGATGTGTGTGTACATCTGTAGAGTCATATTATATCGAGTGAGCTGCGTGTAACCTGGATGCAGCTTACTCGAGGCGTCAATCAGGGGGGGGGGGGCTCACAGTCCGCTACCAGGTCGCGGGGCAGGGGTAGTGCGTCAGGGGGGCGCGCATGCAATGGCGCTATCTGCCTGACATGGGGCCGGGCAGAAGCGTCGGCACGCGCGAACATCCCCTTCGCGAGGCGGCAAATGTCAATTTTCCGCGTTCGTGTTGACATTACACACGTTTCTCTACCTACTGGTATATTTTGTAGGTAGGACAACATGTCCATAATTTTGAAACAGAACAGATGAACAAAACTCAAGGTTACGCTTGGTGTCAATTTCAAGTCACGAACTATAGCGTGTTTCGTTTTAACCACCAGCGGAAAATATTCGTTGTACCTGTCACATATACACGACATATTATCTAGTTCGGGTTTAAAATGTCAGTAAAACAAGGACACCTATAAATAATAGTTGATTAACATATTCTAATGTATGCTATGACGATGCCACTGCTCTCAATATGGTGAAGGAAAACATCGTGAGGAAACCGGCATGTCCTAGAACCAACAATTGCCTGCCAGTTTGACTACGGCCCACTCTCTCTCACAGAGTCCTCTCTGTGAGAGAGAGTGGGCCTGTGTCTGTGTCCTAGAAATGGGAACATTATAGGCTGATTATGGTATGGTTATGGTTGGCTATGAGGAGTAGATATCAAATTAATGAAGAATCCGGTCTGTACATTCTTTGATAGTGTCATACTATTAATATTGGCAGCACACGAAGGATTTCCCGCTATATACGGAGGCGATCAAGTTCTTCAACCATTCGGAATCAATGGTGCGCATTGCCGTGCGCACCCTGACCCTCAACGTGTACCGAGTACAGGATGCCAGCATGCTCAGGTTCATTAGAGATAGGTATGTAATATTAATTCTCCTAAAATTAAATCTCCCCAGCCTAGGTCAGCTCGTACAGACGTTTCTGCATAGTTGCCATCCTTAGTAGGGTTGAAAAGTTGCAACTACTTCGAGTACTAGCCGAATCTAATTTGATTTGAATTAAATAAAGTATCAAATGTACTGTAAATCAATTTCGATTAAATTCAAATTCGAAAGATTTCGGGTATAAGCCAGCTGATTTAAGGTTGCACGAACTGACTTAGTTGTGGGGACTGGTGTGCGGTCTATGATATTTTATCTAGATGCGTGTCATAGCTCTATTGACATTGAACTTGTAACGTCTACAACCTACAATTTACAATGTGGTCTAGCTTCGATTTCGACGTAACGTCGCGATGTCGCGCGCTTTGGTTAAACTTAGACTGGGATCAGTAGCCATCGAGAACTGACTGAACTATGATGCACAGCCTCGACATGTGTTAAAACTGATACTTGCCTGCATTTTCTTTTCCTAGTAGCTTGTAGTCCTAATGTCTTAAATCCATTCTCATTTCGACGCCTCGAAAGATTTAGTGAGCAGTGGTTTGTGATAAGTGGGTTCCTGAGGCCAAACAAAGACCGATCATCCAAAATGAGGCTCAAGGATATGGACGATAAAATATTGCAGTCTAGTATTTCGTACGTGTTTATTAGTAACTTCTGCATAATAATAACTTTACTACAGTTCAGTTGGAATACATGTAGCTTGCCATTTAGAAGCGATGCATATTAAACTATGTAAATATCTCGGCCATTTCATTAGTGGTTATCAATATGCTAACACAGTTTGCTGTCCCACAGGACGGCAGCCCCATACTTCAGTAATCTCGTTTGGTTTATCGGCAAACACATTCTAGAACTGGACGCGTGTGTCAGGACTGACGCAGAGTAAGTCAGGCTATTATATTACTTATGATTTTGTTTTGGTCTGTTTTGTTATGTTCGGTTTTCATTTGCAATACTTTTTTTTGATAGTAGATAGAAATTTGTATAAATTTTTGTATCATTTTGAAGATTTCGTTTTCAATCAACCAGTTACATACTAAATGTACCAAATTCAAAATCTTATTTTTGCAGTATCCGAGCACAAACAATATTTACGACTCAAAATTCAGAAATTCTTTTTCCAGCCATCAATCACAGCAGAAACTGGATGACTTAGTAGCTGAACACCTTGATCATCTTCACTATATCAATGACATCTTATGTCTTAACATTCCTGACCTAAACGATGTTCTGACGGAACATCTTTTGCACAAGCTACTAGTGCCGCTATACATTTACTCACTCACGTCCGAAAGTGTAAGACGACTGCAGTCGTCATCACCCTACAATAGAGATCACATACAAAGCATAGAAGCGATTACAAGGAACTTAGAAGCTATATTAAAAGGAAAAAACGCAGAATCTCCATCGCGAATGTCATTCCCCAGACAAAGATTGGATTCAGAGGACGAGACCAAACCATCAGTGTCGTGCGTAGTGTCCCTGTTTCTGTTATCGCAAGTGTTCCTTATTATAACGCACGGTCCGATTGTACACGCACTGGCCTGGATCATATTACAATCAGACTTATCAGTTTTCGAGGACGGCGCGACCAAGATACTAGAAATGTACATTAGCAATGCAAAGTCCAATGTCAAATTAGAGTTCTCTAAACCGCAACTTAGTCTAGAGAAGGCTTTAGAGAATACTTCAAGTGAGAGGGACTACACTACCCCGGAATACGCTGGTCCTAAAACATTCGGATATGATACCGATCACTCGAGTTGCGATCTCGATCCCGAGTTAGTTTCGACTTCCCTTCCGTCCACGTCACATATAAGCGAGTCGTCGAGCATCGGTCACGATTCCACTGAGGATTTAGTTACTCAAATACATCCAGCAAAAAGTACTAGCTCGGGGACTCTTAAAGCGAACATGCCCGACTCGCCTTTGCCCGATTCAGGGATCGAATCGAGTTCGTCGAAAACGAACGAATACAATAACATTACAGATGAAGAGAAACAGAAACTGCTTGGTGTAGCACCGAGTACTTCTGCTGAGAGGTCAGCGACGTTAGACAGTATAATAGAAAGAGAAAGTAAGGAGATAGAGAAAAGGCCGTTTTTGAAGACAATATTAGACTCCTTGGACTGTAGTGAGAATGATTACAAAGCGTTGTTCGCTCTGTGCTTGCTGTTCGCATTGATCAACAATAAAGGTGAGTCAAACATCACATGTGGCCAATTTGTAGATAATATCGTCATATGGTCCGACCTTTATGATGCCATTCACCTTACATTATTAGATTTCATAATGATTAAGTTTTAGTTTTGTTTGAATTGAGGGCAAACTACGTGAATGCTGTAGATGTTATAGAATTATAAAGGCAGCTGGACTTACAAGGTATTTTTTGGAATGAACATTTTGAACCTTACCCTAGCGCAACTTCCGAAAAAGCTTAACCTTCATGCCCGCTCGACCAAGGTGATTGCCCCGCAATGCTCGATTCTAATATTCTTTTATTTTCGGCCCAGGTTTAGTTTCACGTGTTCGAATTATCATTTTGTACCAAAAACGTTAAATGCTTGTTCTTTAAACTAATTTTATCTCTTCTATGTCTTTTGCTTCCTTCGGATTATAATATAGTGGGTAAGTTAGTTTCACTCATGTTTCATTTTCGATCTTATTACTCACATTGTCAACGGAACATATACACTGGGGCTATAAGACTATTATCCTTTACAGCGGCTCAGCACGCAATTATTTCCCTCAGTCACGTATGCCACTATATATTTCGCAAAGGTCAAAATTACACAATCACACTACAAAATGTCCGTACTATCGAAGTATACATAATATTTTGTTACAAATAATATAATACCAACGGTATTGCTCGGCAATGGTATGACGAGTAATTATAATGAAAAATCGAAATCAAAAGTCATTTATTCAAACTAGGCTGAGAATTAGCACTTTTCGAACGTCAAAATTACATAAGACTGTCCCCAAAAACGCCCACTCTTCACCATTTCCTAGTGCTTTAACTAGGAAGAAGAAGTGACGCAACAAACTCCCCAGCAGCACTGCTGTCTGTTCAGTTCAGTTAGAAAAAAAATGATTCTATGCAATAGTATGCAAAATCATTTATATTACGCAACACAAAACAATTAGGAACCAAAACCAATTTCCTAGTGCATGGTTACGAAAACATGTAGCTCTCACCAATCACTCGCAATGATGGCCAATGTTTAGGCTTCAATAAAATCACTATACTATAAGGGAGTGCCCACACTCATCGACACGGAATCGGCTTCAGCTGGTCAAAAAGAGCGTTAAATCCATGCAATAATAGTAAAAAAAGGCGTTCGCCCCGTTTCGGTTCGCATAACGCGATTTGGCACCGATCGGAAGCGAACTTTCGTCGTGCAGTATCGGCTCAAGCTGACTCCGTGGCGATAATTGTAGACAGTCCCTTAACTCACTCAAAACATTAAAAAAATATTTTTACATCGAGTCATGGTCATCCCACAAAGTAATAATATTTATTTTCCTGTTCTAGGAGTGAACACGGAACTACTAGACACGCTGCTGTGTCCTGAAGAAGAGATAACGTCTGGTACACACGAGCCCAGTGAGGTCGCGAGCGCAGCGGACTCTGGCGATACAATGTCACCGCCGCCTAAACAGCACCAGCTACAAAGCTTCAATGCGTTGCTGATATCGAAGCTGATGGCGATCGCTAATTTGAGTTGTAAGCCTGGTTAGTAACATTGAATAGTTTTTAATGATTTTAGGAGAGGAATCTTGCGTTTTAGTGAAGTGTACAAAACTGTTTATGTTGATATTTGGATAAAAGGAAATATTGTGTTATTACACTGCATTTCTACACTAATAAAATGAGACACGATTTCCTCCTAAAAGCGATGCAATATTGCACATTTTTATAGATTTATTTACTTTGACGTTTGATAGGTAAATGATTTGAATTTATTACATTACAGGCACTGACGCAATATTTTTTTAGCTATGTTTTACACAAAAATGCTTGATCTTATAAAATAAACATATGTAGCGAAATGTGGGTGTACTATAGAAACACCTCTGCTTAATCCTTCGGAGAAATACAGGCCTGATGTTATGGTACATAAGTCTAATAAATCTGCATTATAAAATGTGTATTACGGTTTGTGATTACGACTTATGCCGATAGACTCATAACCGACCTGCTCATAGACATGAAACTTAATTCTTGACTCATAAAGTAAATTATTTCCTTCTAGCATCAAAAGTCCGTCTAGTAACTCTAGAACTGAGTGTAACTCTGATGCGCGTGGCCATGTGCGGCGCGGGGGGCGGGGCCAGCGCGCGCCACGCCCCCGCGGCCGACGCTCTGCGCGCACGCGCCGCAGCTCTCGCGCGGAACTTCTATAAGTGCGACGATATTTTCCTGGATATGTTTGAAGATGAGTGAGTGATCAAATGTCATCGTTTTAAATACCTAGTAGAGTGCACCATAAATCATAAACAATGCAACGAACTTAAAACATCTTTCCACTTTCTGTCAATCGTTTGAAGATGACATAAATATAACGATGCTTTAAATAAGTTCAGCGCTAAACGCATTTAGTGATTTTTGGTACATACGAACGGGCCCTTTATGGGATGCATAATAAATAACGTGAAATGTACTGGACTTGGCAGGTTTTTAACACCTTCCCTTTAGGTTTATATCTCACTAGGACACTGGTGGCGCTGCCAGCAAAATATACACAGGTTTATGGTGAGTTACCCACCAGACGCCCGATTGGTTGCGCAACCAACCATACATTTGTTGGCAGTGCGACTATGGTTGCGCCGCCACCGGAGACCTAGTGCCCATACAAGCTGCGCCGCCATGACTTATTAAGATCCGTGCCGCACTTGACACGTTTATAAGATTTTTCTAATATAAGTAATTGGTATTGTTTGAGGCCCAGTGGTGCAAAACAATGTCTTTTTTACAAAACTTTAACCTTTTATAAAACTATTGCATGACTAAGATTGCACTACAAGGTTAGAGCATTATAAAAATGGTATTCTCGTGTCATATAAGCCGATAAAATATATTTATCACACAAACATAATGACAGATATCCTTTGTCACTATCAATAAATTACGGCCATAAACACTGCTATTTGCTCATTTTTATCATATCTCTTTATCATGGAAACTGATGTTAAAAACCTTTCTATTTGGAACAGCACTGAAAGCTTTAGGTATGTTATATCTACATTATACATGACTGCTACTAAAGTTTGCTTTGAATCCAAAAA
This sequence comes from Eupsilia transversa, assembly GCA_914767815.1. NCBI lineage: Eukaryota > Metazoa > Arthropoda > Insecta > Lepidoptera > Noctuidae > Eupsilia > Eupsilia transversa. The sequence continues at coordinate 11,798,190 of OU611880.1, forward strand.
ATATACACGCATGTGTGTCAAAATCAAAAATCAAACTAGCCTGGGAATCAGCAGTTTTTGAACGTCAAAATGACATAAGAGAGTGCCTCAAATCGCCCTCCCTTCAACACTTCCTAGTGCTTTAGCTGAGGAAAAGAAGTGGCGCAACAAATTCCCCTGTAGAGACAAGACCCATTTTCTTAAACCGAAGCCGAAGAAAGCATGCCCCATAATTAAAACTATCAGCTCATTCATAAATTACAACAAACAAACATAACTTAATCGCACGGAATCTTATTAAAAGATGAAGATACATCTTCGCGCCTGGGAAAGATAAGGTATCAAAATGGCCAAATGTTGCAAAAACACGGATCTGCCGTACACTGTATACAAAAACGTCAAATGGTTTTGAAACAATGACTTCTATATTTATTTACATAAGGTCTATTGTTCATTTGAACAGGTACTGCGAGACGAGTAAACGACCACTGAACGTGGAATGGCTGTGCATGGACGCGGCAATATTATTACCTCCTACTAGGACGCCGATGTCGGGTATCGCATTCGCCAAGAGACTGCCGAGTGGAGAGGTAAATCAAGTATGCTGTAGAGTGTAGACATACAACCATTAATAATTAAATACATTAAGGTCGTACACATTACAAATAATATTGTGTACTTCTACACTAATATTATAAAAAAGATTTATATTTTTGTTTGTATTGTCCAAACTCAAAAAAATCTTTCACCAATTGAACACTATATCATCACTGAGTAACCATAGGCTATAATTTATTAAGATATCACGCGGGCGAAGCTGCTGGCGAAAGCTAGTATTAATGAATAAAGACCAAAAACAACACTTGACCATAAACAGTTGGAAAGTATTTTGTCGGCCGTAATGTGTGTTTTCAAAGCACTGACGCTTTTGAAATCATTCCATAGTCACCTTAAACGAAATCCACAATTAAATCAAAGATCGCGGTTTTTTTTAAATATATATTTAATTTATATTCTTTATGCCACCTCTTTCGGTCATGAGCTATCCGAATATCAAAAAATATTTGGCCTAGGTCTTAAGGTGGAGGCATGAAAATTGATTCGCTGTTACAATGTATAATAAATACTGATGTATATAACATTATTCTAACAGATGGAAAGAGCGCGACGAGCAATACGCACTTTCTTTCTGATCCGGGACTTATATTTGAAGCTGACAGGGAAGCCTGAAACACAGTTGCCTCTAACTAACCCAGTGCCGTTCGTTCAAGTTGGGGACGTTTTGGACCTTAGTAAGTACATATTTTCTTTTATATTTCATCATCAACTCGTCAACTCAGTAGTCACCACCCCCTTTCTAGCCATACCATCTTTCACTCAGTCCAATACCATCATTCTTTGGTTTTCCTTTCCTCACATTTTCCTCATTCTTCCGCATCACATTCTCTTTAATATTTCTAAAATAAATAAATTACTGCACAGTACACACAAAACAATTTTATCAAATAAAAACCTTTATTTACTGAAGAAAAGCTGCCAACATTTTATAAGCTCAATTATTATGCAATAAAATCTTCTTTATTTACTACAAGTCCTGGCCATGTTAGCAGAACAAAATATGACATCGCCATTAAATTAAAGAGACAAAGAAAAATAAATTAAGAATAAAACTATATGGCATCTGATTTTTTGTGAATAAAAACTGCCTGCATTTCTTGTTTAAGTATCTTTAAAGTTTTACGTAAACCTTTTTTTATTTGAATGCCAATTATGTTGTTCATGCAAATGCAAGGCTGTATATTGTAATACCATAGTCTACGAGGAGTTCGAGATGAGTTTTGAAAATGGCGGGAGCATAATTTTAATAACTTTTTTACAGATGATTCTGATCTCATATCTTGTGATATTATACAAAAGGACGGCACATGGCAGCATAGGTTTCTTGCAGTAGACAACATACAAATCATTTTAGTTGAGCCTGACAAACAAAGGCTTGGATGGGGTGTCGCCAAACTTGTTGGAAGTCTACAAGACTTGGAAGTAAGTTCTTTATTTTCATTAAATAAAAGTAACGTTCATTCAGTCTTATCTTACATGATAAAGTTGGTTTTTCAAAAAATAATCGTTATCATTGTTTTTTTTTTGCGTTCTAGATAAATCAGGTACCAACTCAATGTAATTTTAGTTTTTCTAGTACTTATTATTTTTACCTTAGCATTTTTAAATCAATTTATTATTTACGCCTTCTTTGATTTTGTATCTAGCACTTTCTTGTAAAAAATATAAGTACTTACTTCACTTTTTAAATTTAGTTTTGCTTATCACTATGACAAGCTTCGACACTACTTGAAGCTCCATAGAGTGAATTTTAATAAGTCTATAGTAACGCTTACTTAGTGCCATAAGGACTGCTACAAGGATCTATTGGCGCTCGAATGATTGACATGGGTGCTTGTGAAATTGTTTTGTGAAAGTATTGAAAAAACACACTGGCGGCGTTAGTTCCGATTTTAGCCACGCGCCAAAAGAACCTTGTTGCGCTCTAAATAAATACTTTATTCTTCTAAAATACGATTTATTGTGTTTTCCTATCAGATACAAGGTGATAAAGAGGATCCCCGCTGTCTTCACCTAACGATACATAAACCGCGAGTAGGTGCGTCCGGCGCACTTCCTCGCACTGTGCTGTTACGAGCCAAGTTCAAGTTCGATGATCATATACGCAGCATGGCCGCTAAGCAACGACTTACTAAGGTATGTGGATTCTTTATTAGACGGGTGAAAGAGGCCAACTCTCTGTTTCCGAGGCCCATTAAATATAATGTTTTTAACAATCTCGTTTCAAGTGATTATATAGGACAGGGACCGAAACAGGTATGACCAAAAAAACGGTTTATTTTCGGTTAAAACATTTATACATGGTGTAAGGCACAGCCCTCCGTAAACGTACAGGGTGCATTCAGCTGCTTATTTTGAATCATATTCCACAGGAAAAAATCTCAGGAAATTTTTAATTTGTTGGTCGTTTTTTTCTGTTTCAAAATTACATTATCTGTACACAGCACTCAATTTGTGTAAAAGAAGCAACTAAAATAAAAAAAAACAGCAATTGATGTTGAAATTTCTACGTGCGCTGGCGTTCGCTACGTGCGTTTTGCCAGCTTTTTGTAGATTTTAAGGTTTATTATCTACAGTTAGAACACGATACTACTACCGTGTGTTGGTATATTTTCAACTATTTTTGTGGTTTATTCCCCCGGTAAGTTGATAGAAAAAGAAATACGATTTCAATTTTCAACCGTTCCTTATAATCTTTTACTACCAGGGTCGCACGAAGTCCCGTCAGAAGAAGATGCAGCAGATCGGTCGGTTACTAGAAGTGTCAGGGATGTGCGCACCTTCGATGGCTCCCCGACATCGACCATTGTTTGCCAGACCAGCACTCGCCACTGTACGACGATCTACAGGTAAATATTTTTATAACTGAAAAACGATGGACGAGACCTACTGGTTAAAATCATCAAGATCGGTAGATCTAGTTTAAGTCTTTGTTTTTATTTAGACAGTTATCTCCTACTACGTCAAACTACAGTTTGTTTACAAGAGATCTAATGGGACTTGAAAAGCAAATTGATGATTCAGTCAATAATTAAATATCATGCTATTGAATGAAAACATTCTAATTGTTATTCCTTGTCTATTTGTAGTCTAATCTTTCTTATCTACTAGGAGTTCCAATTATGATTAAATTTAAATGGATCTATTTTTCATCATGATGAAAAATGATTAAGTATAAAAAAACCTAGTTAGAGTAACAAACTAACCAATGCATGCAATTAACTTCTGTACTGAATCAATATCACACTCTATACAGTTGTGTCGGTAGGTGGAGAAGACGACACAGATCGACGCCTGCGCAGGCCGAGCGGACACATGCTTAAAGATGGCATTGTTGTATACCGGGAACGCACTACTAGCAGAGAGAGGTAAGACATCAAGAATTTTTTAAAGAAAGTAAACCATAAAATGTCACTAAGAGTACTGTCCACGAGGTTTAAGCTGAGCTTTGCATTTGTATGAGTGATTACCAAAAGTGGAAGTAAGTGCTTGGTTTGAACCGGTTATAAACCGGTTTAAACCAAGCAAAGGATGCGTCAGGCTCTAGCCCGAAGTCAAACATACACTATCTATGTGCACTCACACAAATGCAAAGCTCAGCTTATACCTCGCGGACTGTATATTACATTATCATAATATGTGCATGAGTCATAGATATGAATTACCATTCATATCTATGTATAATATCCCCCTCTGTCTGCTTACTTAATTCTTAATAGTTAATTTTAGCCAAGTGTTTGTCGATCTCACTACAACAATAAATAGAGTCATAATCACAATGTAATTACAACTTTTACTGTCATTCATATTATTATGTTTTTCTGAATGACTATTTACCTTTATTGTGACGTACTGACTAAACATTTACAAAATAATTAATAGTTTACAGAGGTATTAATTGTATGATATTTCAGTAGTGTATCGCGAAGCAGCAGCGCCCACGGATCTCGGGAAGGTTCACCGCGGTCGCGTTCTGAGGAAATACCGATGGAAGATATTAAGAGGAACGCAGTTGTTTCCAGTCTAGCGGCCCCGCCCGTCGTACCACAGGTATGTTCCTACCTTTATCTGGTGTTGTCTTTGTCTTGCTTAATCTTCAATTCAGAATCTCAGATAAATATCAAGTTTTGTAACAATAAACTCAATGTCAGACATGACAAAGTTTAAATTCCATTGCAATCGAAATTTATTTAGAAGCCTTTATTACAAACAGTCAATCAAAAATCGATTTAGACTACATAACGCTAAGGCAGATAATTGAGTAAGTGGCGATGGGATGTTAATTATCTGAGGTTATTGAGTTCAAGTATAAATGTTAGCCAATGGCACTCCACTGCTGGACATGACATTCCCAAAACATTCTAAAATGAAGTCGTTCATTTTAGTTTTAATAAGAATCAGACTTGGACCTTGAGGGCGCCACCAGCGTTGGAAATATTATCGGTTATAAAAAAAAACAGCTTTTTTATACAAAAGTGCAAACCTACATGGTCAAAATGTATGAAACAGCAGATATTTTTTTAATAACTGATGGTGAGCGTCCGCTTATGGGTCTTCCATGCGCTAAATTCATGGTAACAGTGGCCCCTTACACCGTGTATATTTTTCTTAGCCCAGTCAATGTTCGGCAGTGGACATGTATCGGCTAGATGAAAAGCCTTCTCCTACCCACATACCCACTGACCCAGATATTCTTTTTGATTCCGAACAAATCTCATCGACACAAGAACTTATCAAACGATGCAGACAAGGAGATGAGTTTACATGAAAAGTTGAACATCCATATTCTGTAATGTATGTATTAACTGTAGTAATTGTTACAAATTATTATTATTATTTTAAAACATGGACGTAGCCAAGGTTCAAGGTAACGTGGCGAAGAGAGGTGAAATTAAATTATTATTAGTAAAACTAACTGAAGCGTTTCTGTGGCTTGAAGTATTTTTATTTTTGAGGGGAGGGGCTGGTCATCTTTTTTTTAATGGCTTTTTTAAATTGGAATCGTTTTTTTTTTGTGAATACAAATGCGTTTAAGACACTCGAACAAATTCATCATAATATGTATCACCTTATCACACATTTATGTTTGTTGCGGAAACCACACAAGCAAAATTTCAATCCTGCAGCACGATAAACACTGCTTATTTATCACAGTTTTGGGCAGCTGCGCGAATCGAGACATCCCATTAAAGTTGTGCCTAAAACCATCCTGGCTACGCCCATGTCTAAGTAGCTGTTCAAATCTACACAATTTCTTTTACAGAGTCAACCAAGCACATCGGCCACTCTCCTTAAGGCAAGCAACTCATCAGAAGAAACATCATTCATATCGAGCGAGCCTGCACGACCCAAACGCATCAAGGGGCTCGTAGAAACCATATGATATTAGCTGGCACACGCGACCTTTGGGAGAATTGCACGGTAAATGCACTAGTCTCTTTGCCAGTAACTAATATGATGAAATAGAACGAATGTAAGGAATTGTGTTAAAAGATGTGATAAGAAAACGTGTCATATGATTGTGACAACATGGACAAAGGCCTTTGAAATCTTTTTGTATTAAGAAAAAAGTTAGAAACTATGGTGAGTTACAAGGAGTAGTGGGGTGAACAAGTGGCTCAATGACGAATGTTTTAGTACTACAAAATTAAATTCTGGGTCAACGATCTCTTTGGTCCCTCTCCCTAAAGTATGGGAGTAAATGTTTATGTCATTGCTTAAACTTTCAGCGTTTTAATCAGTGATGTGATGTGAGATTTTATTTTTATTGATTTACATTTTACTGACTGTTATATTTTGTTTACAATTTTGACGAATTACTGTTTGAGTTGAAGGCTATAAAATTTTTACGTAGTTTATTAGATGTTTGTTTACAATTGCGATTGACAATCCTGTGGAGTATTGCTTATATATATTATGTAAAGTAATGACGTTTCATGGACATGCTCTAGAGTTGACAATAACTCCGATATGCTAGAATAAGGATTGTCTATAGTTACTCTTTAAACCTCTACATGATCACATTAAAAAAAAAGGTTTTAGTAAAAAAAATATCATTGACCATCTTTCAAGTATGAATTCTTTCTACGCTCGTCCATGGATAAAGCGCAAATTGTTAAGGATTTAATACACTGAATTGGCAGACTACAAGCTGAGAAAAGTGACATCATATCATACACATTTCACGAAAATCTAAGATTTTTAAAACTTCATAGAAGTCTTATTTTGAACCTTACTGGATGTCAAATATATCTGTAGACTTAGATATCATATAGGCGGTCAAATATAAAGTTTTTCTGCCTTCGACACTCATGTAAGTATTATTTCAGTTACCAACTAAAACAATAATTAATTCGTTAGGTCCTTAATTATTTCAATACTATTTTATAGGGTATGTTAATATTATTTTCCTAGTACATAATAATTCGTATCAACACCTCCATTCATGTGTTTAAATAATGTCAAAGCTGAAACTATGAAGTTATAAAATTTAAATAATCAATTTGTAGACTCAATAAGTAAATAAATATTAAAATATATAAAAACGCAACATAACTCATATAAAAACAGTTTGACAGTATCTGAACACGTAGCATTTAACTTGAACTAGATAATTGACAAAATTACTCGAAAAGATAAATTAAAGGAGATTTCATAGTTGTTATTTTTCAAAAAATTAACAGGTTGGATCTCTTGTTACGTCCACATAGTGCATGAAGAGAAATATAAATAATTAAAGTGGTTTCACGCAAACTGTATCAGAAATTCAATTGCTGTGTGTGTGAAACTATCTGTGATCGAGTTTGCGTTGATTAAAAATATTATAGTCCTTAATCGGAATAGGTTACATTTGAAATTTAAATAATTCTTCCAAAGTCCAAAATATTTCAAATAACAAGTTGAACTAACTATTTGATACAGTATTGATAAAAAATCTTAATGTTAAAGTACCATAAAATATAGTAATATATTACTAATTAATTGACAACGCAAACTCCAACATTAGATAGAAAGAAAATAATTATAATGTAATATTTAATATTTATGTATCGTATTTTGTATTATATATATAAGTTAGTGAAATATTTACTCCTTATTCGGTGTGATGTGTCCCATTTGCTAGCCAGAAATGAGTTTGATGGTTGTATGTGTACGTAAAATTTGTTATCGAAGCTTGCTTATGTATTGCTCATTTCACATACATCAAGAAATAATTATTATTGATATTTTTACTAACAAATAAGGTGATCTTTAGGATCAAAATCCTTCATAACGTTTAATTTTGCTAATTTTAAATTATAACTTCTAAAACTGTCAATCAGTTGCAATAAAATCATTCCTTGTATGTGTTGGTAATTTCCAAAATTTTCTATAAAAATCTAATAAAAATCCGACTAAGTATGACTCTAAGAAACAGATCTAACTAGAATATTGTATTGATTAAAATTTAAGACGTTTTATGTTGTGATTTTTTATTTTATTTTAAGAGTTGCAATAATAATTGATGTAAATAAATGTATTTTTATGTTCTTAAATGAAAATATTGTAGTGTTGAAATGAAATATATCACATGTTACATTTATAAGCGTGTTTTGCAATTTAAAATCCGTTGCTCAGGTAAAATGGGGATAAATAGAAATGAAACGTCATCGTCAACTATATTTTTGTTCTAATTTATTTGATTAATCATCTGCTCTATACACATGATATGCACCAATGCCTATAAATAATATAAACGATGATGAACAATACCGGTTATGACATAAAATATTTACATTAACGTAACAAAACAATATTACATACCATTGCTCTTTATCATTATAAAATTCTATAATAAAAATTCACTTTTAGGTAACCCTTGAGCTATGTCATTAATTTTATTTCATTATCCTCTGGAACTAAACATTAACATTCATCTTTGCCCAACACGTCTTTACATCCTTCTTTTAACAATAACATTTAAATCACAGTTCTGTCCTTTATGTTTTGCACCGCAATTACTTTCCTATAATATAGGAAGGTGTAGAATCCGCACACAGATGTAGAAAATTGAAAATTTCCGAAGTCAGAAAATAGTCTCGTCAAGTTCATTCAAAGTTAGTTTAGAGAAGGTATGTGTACTTTTTTGTCAGCATTCCAAGTATGAAACTATTCTGTATCAAAAGAGTTTTCGTTCTAACATTAAAATTCAGTTTTTATGACGTATTTCTGATTTCTATTTTTTCCAAATTAAGAAAGAGCAGAAAACAGGAACAGAATACATACAAAAGTTTAATCTACCCTTAAAATTTCAAAGAACGATCTCAACAATACATTAGTTAAAGGAACACTTTATTACAATAAAAAATATTAGTTAACCTTAATAACACAGCATATAACTTATAGCATTACGATTTGGTCGTCGCAACATAATCACAATGTAGCAATTTATAAGCGAGGGCAAATAACACACTGACTGGAAATAATACACACTGGAGAAAAAATACAACGTTGTCGTTAATATTTCTACCTAATGTTACAGTTATATTCATTCACAAAATAATGGCAGGGATATTTCTCGCTAATATTACAAAAGTATACAACTATCATGAATTGTACTACAACTAAAATACATCAAATGAAAACATTTTTTTTAACTGAACTTTTGCAGTTAACTTGTGTCCAGTAAAATAGCGGTATTTAAAGAAGGCAGTGGATTTATTATGCCTTAATCAAAAATAAACTTGTACTTACAGGGATTTGGTAATAACCGTAAGCTGTATCCAAATAAATGCGGCAATACAATAGGGGCGCTCACTCATAAATTACTCCTCATGTTCGCCTATGTTGTCCATAAAGCAGGTACACTGTATATTTACATAAAATCTATTTACGAAAGAACGTCAGGAGATTCTATAAGCTGCGTTTTGATAACATTCTACAGTGATGCGAGGAATATTATACTTACGTGAAACTTATATGATAAATTACGACATTTTGAACACGGCACTTAATTACAATCAATGAAAAAATATAGTTTGCCATCAAAACGCAGTCGCTATTAGGCCCTGGAACTTAAATGCTTAGCTCATTAGGTAAATAAATCTAGGTTTCACGCTATGCAGTTGCACTTATTAGGAATTACGAAAAAAGCATCTTAAATGGAAGCACGTATATACTAAAATATATTAACTATGTGAAAACACTAGCTCTTCCTAACCTGGATATTCAATCTAATTTCTGAGTACTTTAGTAATTTCACAAAGTTAACTAGAAATGTCAAGTACAGCAATTGGCGCAAATGATTAAGTACTTTATAGTTAAATCTAAAGGAACAAAATGTCTATTGGTGTATAGCATCACGCTTACAACGGCGTAAACACACTAAGATTCGACCTTTTCATTGCTTATTTACACAAATTTCATTAGAAATTATAATTAATTTCTTAATTTTAAACATTGGTGTTTTCAGTACGAACTGTGAAGTGAAAAGTTTTATTATGTCAATATTACAGTTTTTCTATAAAACGATCTATATAATTTTATATACGTAAATAAGCAGACGAATTTCCCTTCGTAAAATAGAAGTGATGTAATTTCTAACAAGTAAATGAAAACTCGTCTGCTAGTAGACAAAAATAAATGAACCCTGTCACCAGTTTTATGTGCGCTTAGATCGTATTAATCAAAAGTGAAGCGAAAACAATGTTATATATCAGGTGATGTTCAAAGTAAAAGTTACACACGACGAAACCTAATTTACTACTAGTAAGTATGAAGAGATGCAAGGAGTGACAATGTTAGTAATGGATATCTATTTCGTTAATGTACACAACACTTTGTTACACAAGCCAGTTAGTCTAAACGAAGCTCATATTTTTCTTAACATCTATTATGTACGTCTATTATGTTATTCTGATGTCCAAATTATTTTATACGAATTGTATTTCAGGCAATGTGAATTTTGAATGTATGTAATAGCGTGTTTTTGTGGTTCCCTAATCGCCAATCGCAGTAAATCGGACTAAGGTGTGTTGGTTTCGAGAATTTTAATAAATAATGACGATAAGAAAAAAAAAAGATAATAAGAATATGAATGCACCAGAATTTAACGATCGAGAAAGCATATAAACGGTTACAATGATTGTATAATTAAATGGAGTATTCTAAGCTTTAGTAGTACAAGTAGTGCTCGATACAGACAGCAAGTAAAACAAAGCGAATCTTATCTCGAAAATAATCAGTAAGTAATTGACCCTCCTTAGATTTAAACAATTCAAAGTAACTACACTTTAATTTGATTACAAATATATAATTGACAAAAACTAATCAAAAACTTTTACAATAATTTTCTGTTTCGTCTACAGAAACATAATTTTCAAAATATGTTTTTATGACACTCCATTTAGTGTCTTCCACAATAGTCTAGCTAAAATCTGCAGATATACATTTTAATATTTCACTACTAAAGGTGCAAATATTTCTAAAATATATTATATATTTATAAACAGTATTCACTATATTGTGCCATATACAATGCACGCGTAACACACATGTATGTATTATTAATTTACCGTAGTTACTTACACATAAAAACATTACTGTTAGACAGTATCACTTGCTATACACCAACCTTTATGTAATTAGCTAACTATTATATTATATCCTTTGGTGTCTTTACGTAGTTCATACGCCAAGTTTGTTTATTATACAAAATTAAACGCTTAATTAAGCTGCAAAGTAAGGTTCCCCACTTGTTGTATCCGTTGCGACGTGTTGGTCAACGGGCACGCACAGAGGAGCCGTGACGTCACTCCTCGGTGTCGACTCGGCGCTTGAACTACTCACGATTTGTTGGACATAATCAAAATAAAATCAACGCACATACGCCATAACATTTTATACATCAGTTAACAATCATTATTGTCAGTTATAAATCTATTTTTATGAATTTTATATTTAAGTATAAATTCGCGTCTAGTAGTAGGCAGTTTTAAAACAATTATGTTATAATTATATTCACTATTTAGTTCCCAACTGCTACGAGGTGTGGTGTTGTATCAGTACTAATAAATTATTCTACTGCCTACAATGAACATCATACATATCTTTGGATGGACTGTCACGTATTATTCTCATTCCTCAATGGACACTTAGCCAAAGTTCATTAGCTTTTTACCTTATTCATTCGTCAGTGCTGGAACGTTCGCACATTCTAGGAACATAATTTAGAAATATAAATGTACCTATCTTATGTTTTTAAAACATGATAAGTAACTCATAATGCAGTTATTTAACTTCAAAATTCAAATTATTTATTTATCTGGCATTGAAACCATGATTACTATGATTTACCTAATGGTTTCTAAAAGAGGAAGATTGTCTCGATAAAATGGCTTTAGTATGTACTGCCCTGATAACAAAGAATGCAGTAATCGGCATTTTTGAGATTTTCACTTTTTTCCAGAAATGGCATCCCAAGAGGTTCATGTACATGATAAAAATATATTTTCATAAAAACAATCATTCGAAGTATGTATTTTACTCGTACAGTATGAGTGTTAGCTCTTTACAATTAACTACAAAGTTTGGTCGTCAACACCACACCTCGGTGTGCAGCATGGCGTCTACTAGCCGGCTGAGATGGATGGATCTAGCACATTCAGTAATTTGCTACACAGTTAGAATTAACGCTTACAGTTACATGATACGAGTACTACGGTAAAAATAGTCAAGGTTCTGCCAGACGGGTAGTCAAATAGCGCGTCTTTGGACAACCAGTCATCCACGCAGGTTACGTACCTATGTCTGGTCTGGCAGGCCCTTATTCACTCGTTGCTCAATGAACATGCAGTCGAAGCATTCTGCCACAGAAACTGAACATAGAGACACGACGTGTAACAAAATACGGTCGGCAACTAAAGGAAAATACAATATTTATGAGATGAATTGTGTTTTGTTTTTACAAATCCAGGTCTACCTGCAGTTCACAGTCAAATATCAGTTATTCAGTATATTATGAGTGATTCTCTAAAATGATTATTTTATGCCTGAAGCAAAACCATTCTTCATCTCTAGAGCCCGTACTTTGTTACTCGTCACATACACAAATCAAGGCTTTCCAAAAACAGTCAAGTTAGTTCTAGCAAATTATACTTAAAATTAGTTACGAGTATCGATAGGAGTTTGCGAGAATATATCCAAACGTGCAAATAAATCAACGACCTCGTAGCTTATCGAATAGAAAATTCACTTAAAAACTTGTTAAAACTGTCAAGAGTCTCACGCTATCACATAACCGATATCCGTAGCGGTTCGCTTCGATATAGTCACATCGTCCAAAGAGTTTGGTAAAAAAGGGGGTATTGCGAAGACGTTTATTGCTTGTGGGTTAGGAGCGCAGTTGTGCGGGGCTAAGCACGAGCTCGCCGTCTGGTCCGCCGGCGAAGGAAACGTTGCGAGGGGGTGGTCGGCGGGCGGGGGCCGCGGCCAGCGCGCTGGCGGGCAGTGGCGGGGCCTGCGCGCCCGGCGCCGGCGACGGGGGCCCGCTGAGCGCCGCCACCAGCCCCGGCGACACCGGCGCCACCAGCCCCGGCGACACCGGCGCCACCAGCCCCGGTGACACCGGCGCCGGGCCCGCCACCGGGCTGTGCTGCCCGCTCCGCTGCAACGCGCTTTGATTGGACCCGCTCTGGTGTAACCCATTTGGCGAGCTTGCGCCCTGATGCGCCATGACCTGTATAGCAGTACAAAATTAGTTTTGGGCTCCGTTAGGTTATCCATATTACTTTATGCTTAATTCTGAAGTTGATTGACTAACTGGGAAGCCATCAAGACCAAGTCCCATTTAACTCCACGATCACTGTAATAAGGGGCGCTATTCTGAATGACTGAAAATTTGGATCATGAAATCACCTGGTGTAGTGGTGGTGGATGCAGCGAGGCGGTGCGGTACCGGCGCAGGCGCTCGTCCTCCTCGCCGCTGGACAGCGACGACACGTCGCAGGACGACGCGTCGAGGCGGCGCGCGGGCGAACACTGCGCAGGGCCGGCGCGGGGGCCCGTCGCGCCCCCGCCGCCGCCCCCCACGCTCCCCGCCAGCGGCATCTCCTCGCCCTCCCCGCACCCGGACAGTCTGGAAACAACAGCAACGTTTGAATAGAATATTCAAAAAAGGAATATTGGGATCAGCTTTAGCCTCAAAGCCTTTTAATGTCCTCCTCTTCAGGTTCAGTCAGCTAAAAGACATCCAGGTATGGACATAGGCATTCCCGTAGCACCGTCACATCGACCAATTCTGCATTTCTCGCGGATTCCCGCGTCCATCATCTCATCGGTCATCTGTCCATTTTATGGGAGGCCTATTCGCGCTGCGGTCTGTTGGTCTCCTTAATAAGTCCTAAAACTTCCTGGTTGGGGTAGGTTACCTTCTGTTCTCCTTGTAGATGGTTCGCCGTCGACAGCAAGGCTTCGCAAATATGCAAAAGAGAATACGCAACAGACAGCACGCGAGACCTGCCACGATGAGCGAAGGACCCACCAGACGCAGGGCCGGAGTCTTGAAACCCTGGAAGTGTTTTTTACCACTTTTTATCATTTGTTGTATTTAATGCGACAATTAATCGTTAAAGAACAACAGTTAGTTAATATATTTATAATAGTTACTACAGCTTCGAACGCGTTCAAAGTCATGCCATTAGAACCTACTCATTTCCAGCAGTCAGGATTTAACTGGGTCCAATACTGACTAATTGAACATAGTCTTACAGTCGCAGCCACGCTCCGAACGGGTTCCAAATCAATTTAGCTACTATTGAAAGTATTATTTATTTTCTATGACAAAATCTTATTCTGGTACCGTACCATCATTGCTTTCAAAGTCTTCTATTTTTGTAAGAAACACTACTTACAAAGTACCTACCGCCAAATTTTAGCAAGCTTGTGAACATCAATGGTATGATTACTGAAGTGGTATGGTGCCTATAACTCGGTTCTACTAGAAAGGAAGCATTAGGTGCATAGTCGGCCGGCAAAATCGAATAAATAGGTACCTATATATTTTGCCGGCCGTGCCAAATCATGCCGACCCAAAAAAGTGTGTAGCATGTATCCCTAACCAAAATGAAAGAGGTATGATGGTTTGGATTGTGCAATTCAGTTGCCAATCATTGGGTAGGTATCGCTATGTACCAAAAATAATGCAGCTGATTGATTATATTTGAAACTGACATCGACATTGTTGAAAATAGGTTGGGTTTACCTAAATATGTACCTACTAAATATCATATCCATCACTTTATCACGTTTGCTAGTGCCATAAATATGAGACTGCGAGTGTGCACAGCAAATGGACATAAAAGGACGAATCTACGAGTGCCTGTCGTCGTCTGCTTTTGTCACTCGGTACACAAAGAACAACTTGCGCTCTTTTTGAAACTTTTATGCACCCTCTTGCAGCAACTGTGAAAGTTTATGATGATAAGCATTTTGTGTAAATGTAACAATTTTTAAGGAACATCAACTTTTGTGCAGATCTTTTCCAGCTCACAGCTGTCATACTATTTACTTTGAAGCCACTATTTGGCATTTTACTACACCACTCCACCGTGTGGGTGGTCATGTCCAGGTACGTACTACTACCCAAGCTGAGTTGAATGGGGTTGCCGGGCATGTTTCTTCCATCAATCCATCGGTAGGTAAGAAGAAACGCATTGAAAACAGACCAGTCAATGGCGGGCACTAAGCGTCTAATCTAAGAATGGAAGCCCCGCTAAGCAGATGCAGATCATGCCAAAATGGTCAGGAGAGCTCTAAATCAACAAACTACGTCTCAAAATAAGACAAGTTGCAACTTACGCGTACCTTGTCGCCCGTGCCGACGAAGTAGACGACGAGGCCGAGCGCGAGCGTGCCGAGGCCTGCGTAGAGCAGCCGCGCGACGCCCCACGTGTCGCCGGGTTCCCGGTCCGCCTCGCCGTCCGATTCCGACGACGAACCGTACGAAGCGTCTCGCACCTGGAAATATTGACAATCATGGCAATATAGATATAATATAATGGCAATAATTTGACTTAAAATCAGTTTTTTTTAATAGAATCCACAATGATCATCTAAATTTACGCTTGTTTTTTTGTTTGGAGATTTTTTTTTCTTGTTTTATGATTTGGCCTTTGCAAAACAACTGCTGAACAACATTAAGCATTGTAAGCTGACTAAATTACGTAACTTTCTAGCATCTAGCTCTAGCATGAGAACTGATTACAATCCATATCCAGCCATATAGCCGGACACTGGTGATTCAGACTTCACTGGCAGAGTAATATCTATTTCACCACCAATATACCTACTTCAGTAAGAAACTTGAAGACAGACAATGAAGATAGTGTACCTACACAGTAAGAACCCTTAAAAAGGTCAGTAAGAATGGTAGGCTGCAAAGGGATCGCCATCATGAATTTGAGCTCGAAGCTCACCATTTTTCTTGCAATGTCATTAGTAGGTACAACAGTATTATACCCGGTTGTTCCTGTGCCATTTGCCGGTCGGGTTCTTGCCTTGGCGCGCGCCGGGGTGGTCGCCGAGCACGGAACAGCGCCTCGCCGCGCCGCCTGCGCCCGCGCACCCTCCGCCGACCGACAGCGCCGCCGCCTCCGCCCAGGCCGCGCGCCCGGCCGCGCACTGCACAACACAATACATTGAGGTAAAATTCAAAATCTTTTGGAAGCACAAACTCATTCTCCTACAGCAAACATTCAAATTCCATTGCTATGCGCCAAATATTTCAGATTAATAAAGGAAAACATTTAATTGATCCTCTGAAAACTTATTCACCGTCTATTGAAGAACGCTTTTTTAAATGAATGACCCTCTTTTGATCTTTCTAGCTGTTTCTCACAATTGGTCGCAGTTTCTAAGCTAGACTAGAGGGTATCTCGACCAGATGGGTTAGGTCAGAACTGTGACAAAACGCACGCGAGCCGAACGAACGAAGCTAGCGGTGCTGCGGCAGCGGCCACATCCAAGTTGATCGCAGTCTTAGCTATTTAGTATTTTTAGGATAGCAAAATAGGAATTACTTGAAGCTTACAAAAATAGGTGCATTCATTATAATAGGTAGTGTTCATAAATATTTTAGGAAAGCAACATGGGAATCGATTCAATACCTACATGTCATTTATAAATGTATCTTCATCTAAAAATATTCAAACCATGACATAGATTTGGCTTTGTTGGAATGTTTTTATTTGCATTTTTTGTAGATAGTTAAGGCAGAACGCAAAGAAGATTTAAATGCACAGCAATTTCCTCCGTGCTGAATTCAACGCGCCAAGTGCAGAACGCCGATGGTTTAATAGAGCATTTCGTTCCGGACCGTTCTTCAGTTCCGGACAAGATATAAGTACCTACCTATGTACTTATTCGTATAGAGGTGCAATTACCGGATCTCATTAACTTTTTGAAGCTTTACTTTAGGTAGAAATATCGTGTAAAACAGGAATTCTCGTTAAATCATAACTGAATTACGGAGGCCTATTTACCAAACATGATTACCAACTTGCCTTTTTGCTTTCTTTGAAGGTTGTATTTTACCTATAAACAACATGCAGCCATATATTGTCTTGTAAAACATAATTACACTCGATAGCAACCCCAATAAATACATTAGAAGTCAACCTTCCTTCGATAAAAAATTGTTGATACAAGTCACGATTTCGATAAACAGAAAATGAGGAAATATAGGCAATAGCCAGTGGATTTGAGAGCATATTACACGGAGTATTGGGCCGCCTGTGATATATCATGTCGTGCACACAAGGAAACACTGACTGCAATAAAAATGCTCCAAAAGTGGCTATAAACAAGTCTTACAAACAGCGAGAGGAAGCTAAGAATCTAAGACTATCCATATATCAAACAAGTTATTTCGATGTCCCTCGCGTAGTCGCGTCTTATTGTTCGTAGCATTTTGATTTACGGAAGTGGATTACTTATTGACCTATATAATGCGCATTTTACTCTTATTTTATAAGCCCACACCACGCTTGTGTACGGGTAAAATCGTAACTATGCAAATCGTCCGTTTCTGGGTCAGTAGAGGACGTAAATACTGAAATGATTGCGTCTAATAGTCAGCTATACCGAGCCTACTAAAACATACCGCGCGGCGATGTTTCCACGAGCCGTCAATTTTCAAACACGGCACTTATCAATGCGGTAAAAAATAGCGCAAATATTATTCTTTTAAATGTTTGATTTAAGTTATCTACCAGAGTTTCAGAAGAAGACTCAATCAATTGACATATTATTTGTGACTAGAGATTAATCGTCACCAAATATCAGTGGTGTAAGGGACTACTCACACTTATTCAGCTCTATTCAGCGTTTGCCCATAGAAAACAACGATTTTGTATGAGACGCGTACGCGTCCTTTCAGCTGCGTATAGCTGAAAGGACGCGTACGTAAAATCGTTGTTTTCTATGGGCAAACGCTGAATAGAGCCGAATAAGTGTGAGTAGTCCCTTAAAGACTATATTTCTGAATCTATCAGAACAGTGAACCGGTTGGTACATAAATATCACTCATTTCATTGAATAAAACCTACAGAAAAACATGCGCGATAATAGTCTTATTCCCAGCGACATCGAAGCCCACATTATGTTAATTTGAAGTTCTTTGTGCAAATTATTACAACTTGATTTATGTGGACTAAAATGTTATTACACGGTGGGCGCGGCACACGCCACCTTGTCATGCGAGTGGCTTAAATGTTTAAAATTATACTGAATTTCATATTATACGGTGGTTGAGTACGTGGCAACTGCGGGTGCTTATTATCTTTTACAAACATACAAATTATATGCAATTATTCTGTCGTCAGGTGCTTTAGTAACAATTTTGAGGAGCTGTACTACTTGGTCTTATATAAAAATAAACTGGAAATTCAACTTTTGTTGGATATTATGCTCCTAGTACAATACCATATAAATCCAAAAAAAAACAATTAACACACTTTTTTTTTTTTTTAAACCGTTTGGCACCTAATTCCTCAATATGTCTTTTATTACAAGAGTCCCTCTGTCTAAAGAGGTTGTTTTTTAACCCAAGTAGGTACCTACAACAATTTTGGAATACTTACAAGCATCAAAAACTAATTAAAACAAAATAATGTTAATCTCCACGGTCATAACTACAAGTTCTATCACATTTTGTAACAACGCGAATTTTTCAAAGCAATTAAGAAGGGAAATGTTTAATATACCCAGGTATTTGGGTCACACACCTACATATACCCACTCTCTACTTCGAGGGTAAAACGTGTGTGTTTAAATGTGTGAAATTACCCTTATCCTAGGCTATTTGTAATATTCATGTTTGACACGTGGGTATTATGGCTTACCCGGCAGTAGAACTACCATTAATATCTGTTATCTTTTAAAGGAAAATCTGAGGTTGATTTAGATTAAGAAAATAATGGGTGAATTTGAGGTGTGCCTATAAATAAAGGGTACTGCAGTTTTCATTCTCGAATAAACATTCCTAGGTAGGTATTTAAAGAGGTAATATACTGGCCTAATTAAAACTTAGAATTTTTTTGATGGCAATTACTAAGAAGAAACTTCTAGATCAAGGATTCTTTCACAGTCATATTAAAATGAAGAAGATAGGTCTTTATAGAATTCTATTAATATTATTGTAGCTTAAAATGAAAGAAAGAAAAATATTTGATTTGGGACACGCACAGGAAATACAAACAGTAAAAAGAGCATTAAAACGAACAAAACTAACAAATGATCAAAAAAAAAAAAATGAAAGTGAAAAATAAATTAAAAAATGTAACGACCTGTGCACGGACAAAAAGGTTCCTATATCAGAATAATGCTGCGATATTCAAAAAAGAATACCGCGGCGCTGGTATTCTGATAGGGCCCGCTGTGATGACACGGACAACCACGGACATATTTTATAATAATGTCTGCCTATCCCGACAGCTAACATGCATGAATACTGATTCAGTCATTCATGATGACTGCATCGTGTATCTCAATAGTAGGTATATTATGGTAATGATACATCAGCAGCCCGTGGGTGAAGGTATAATAGGACATTGACCTCCCCTTCAATGTAGGGGGGCAGCTAATAGGTCAAGCGCTATGATATAACCACCTTATCACTGCGAATCGCTGATAGATCACTTTAATACGACTTCGATTCGACCTACATGTGTCTGTTGTGTTCTAAGTTACTTCGGATTTCAAATTTAGTTTTTATTAAGATGCAGTCATTTCACTGATTTTGCATGACAGTGATCTGTATTTTCATAGCTATAAGGTTGCGTCCAGGGGTAGGGGTAGCGGTGAAAGGACTGTATGTTTTGAATAAAGATACTAATCAGTAAATACTTAAAGAAAGTTTGTCGCATATTTTTCTATTACCATCTTCAAAACAGTTCTTTAAATTCAATTTATAAATCTAACTATATCGCCCCGCCTCTACGTCGCACTGGTGCAATATCGTCGAGCCAAAACGTGTTATATCTCAGTTATTTTTTTTACGTAGGTATATACGTATACCTTCCTGAATAAATTGTCTAAGTCAAAAAAAAGTTGCTTCGAAATCCATTGCGTAGTTTAGAACAACGCGTTCACACAGATAAATAACAAAAGCAACTTTTATTTATAATAATATTAAATAGATTAAAAGGTCCTATTAGGACAGTTAGAATATTATGCAATCCGACTGATAATAATGTGAATTTAACTTTTAACGAATTTTTTATTACCATTTTCTAAAACAACATGGTAGCAGAAATACCGGGATGGTAAACAAATTCCAATATTATGATTGTTTGTTTCAGTTAGAACTCGCCCACGTGCTGTATGTACTCTGTTCATTCGATTATTTTGTAACATGTTTTGCCATTGTACCCACAAGCTTTGCTCGCTGCCAGTTATCGTAGGATTTGGAAAATAAAATTAATATTTGAAGGTTTATTGGCTTTGTTAGAACGTGATTTTTGTGATGTAGGTATTGATTAATGGCCAAAAGTAAGTTTTTTTTTTTTTTTTTTTAAAACGTTGCCCCACACTAGGAATTTCTCCTGTATCGTGGGTGCGTTTACAAACATTTAAACTGACATACACAAATAGCAATAGTTTTGTATCTTTGTCGATTAGAAGAGTAACCCCCCGAACATCTAAGTTTATCATTATTTCTGTATAAGATACAATCATTCTGCCTAGCCTTTTCCCAATCATGTTGGGGTCGGCTTCCAGTCTAACCGGATGCAGCTGAATACCAGTATTTTACATGGAGCGACTGCCTATCTGACCTCCACAACCCAGTAACTGGGTAATACGATACCCCTTGGTAAGACTGGTTGTCAGACTTTCGGGCTTCTGGCGACTCGTAACGACTGTTAAAGATCCACGAATGACAGCCGGGACCAACGGCTTAACGTGCTTTCCGAAGCACGGAGGAGTCTCGGTGTGTAAAGATGGTCACCCACCCATCCACGGACCAACTCTGGCAAACGCAGCTTAACCTGATAGATCGACCCGTGCGGCTGTTATTACTTAGCCACGAGCTCCTCAGCGAGCTTCTGTATAAGATACAATAGGTGCACATTAAAGTACCAGACACAGCAAGAGACTTAACGGCAACTTGACTAGACTGAGTTGCGTTTCCCCAATCTGTAACGGTATATTGTATAAAATAACACAGTTTTCAAATGAATTCTCTACTTATTCCTATTGTGCAAAACGATCTTGTCAAGTCCTGTCTACGCCTGCCACAGTTTAATTTATCACCGAGAAGCCGCAGACGATTGTATCAAGTTTAGTAATAAATAAATTTCCTTCACTCAACATTTGCTTCCAGCAGAAAAAAAACATCTTTTTTTCAACGTCCAGCTGCACACGTTGAGTTTATTCGTTCATTCCGTCGCATGCACGCCAAAACATTTTCATATTTTAAGTAAACGTACAACAATGATAAATTCGCGTTCGCAAAAAATACAGCTTGTATTATAAATCAAGTGTTGCATTTTCTTTTCGTAAAGAAGTAATAAAATTATAATAAATACGGTTTTTATTATATCGCTGCGAATTCATTGACTCAACAAACCGACGTCATAAATTCAATGTTTTGACGTTTAAGAGTTGCAATAAACATTCTAGTTTTTATTTACCGGTTTCATTCTATCCTTTCACAAATATTTTTGTAAAAGAATTTAGCTTTTGAATTCGTACTGAATAGAAAAGTTTTGTTTGGAGCTTTATTCTAAACATGATATTTAAAAAAAATGAAAGTATTTTATGGTCTATATCTCAAAATAATATAGTAGGTATGAAATGGCTCGTAAAATAAATTACAACTTAATAAATAACCTGTCAAATTAGGTACGTAAGTAATATAACAACAATACAGGAAGCAAATATATAAATATGTCTTGATAGACAGTCAAAGCTCTGAACTCGTCGAAAAAATAGCGTCCAACCGTTGCACAGAGGGGTATTTTGACAATCTACGCGGCCAAAATTATTTTATGTTCTTATTCTTTTCTAAAGGATATAACATAATAGAAAAAATACTTAATGTGATTTATAAAGAGGTTTTATTATTAAATTTTAATATATAATATTTTTTAGAAGTAAATGTAAAAAAAGGTTTATCTGTAGAGTTTACTTTTCATTATTATTAGTTTTCTTCCTCGCTCTCTGAAGAATCAACATTGGGTTCCCCAGGCATGAGAAGCTCGATAGTTTCTTGCAAAAAACACTTCATTTTTCTTCTTGTCAAGCTTCTTCAAATCATCAAAACATAACGTATCCGCGCTTATCCGCGGCAGTTTTTTTTATTTTTTACTACTCAAAGCTTCAAACTTTCATTTGTATAAGGAACTATGGCAGGATCTAACGGGGTAGTATAACAAATAGACGACGAAATAAAATATTTACAATGAAAAATCGCCCTAACATGTAGGTATTTTCAAATTATTATATCTTACCTTTGTAATGATGAAAATAACAAAAAACTTAATAAAATACAGCATAATTACCTGTTACATCAGGATCCATCACAAACATTTCTTAAATTTACGCAATTAAATTAATAATTAACTTCAAAGTTAATGTTATTTCACGAGCGCCGAGAACAGATACAAACAACAAGTTGAACGATCGAATTCCGAATAAATGTATGACGTGACTAGCGCAGGTAGCGGAGCGGGAAGGGCGGATTATTGTTCCCGAGACTGTCCCCTAGCTCAGCTAGTCATCCTATTTAAGATTATCTACAGTTTGTAAATTCCACTTTTGGCCGCGTAAATTTGCAAAATACCCGTATGTGCGTTGGTCGCTAAATGCACGCACACTAGACACGCACAATGACGTGGCGCGGGAGTAAGACATAGCTGTCACGCATACAAGCATACCAAAGTCGGTTTTGTTTGTTTTAGTTATTTTGCAGCACGACACTATCTAGATATATAAAATAATTAATCAAAGGTAGCAAGCTTAGTAGTACGCGAAAAGTACATACACTTTTTGTCCCCCAAAATGACCCTTTCAAATCCGCCCTCTGTTCTCAGTGCGTTCTTTTGTTATTCGAACAACTTCTTGTAATTCATGCCTGCCTAAGCATTGTATCTTGAGGAGCCCTTATATTTGTTCAGCGATCGTCAACAAAAATCGCAGTGCCACTTTCCGTTGGCTAAAAGTTTATGAACGTCAGCAATTTTACTGGCAGCAGATTCTTACGGTTTACAGCTATTTCCAACAATCTCAAGGTGCATGGATTATAAGAATATCAAATTGCAAACATCGTGCTTGTAGCCTTGTAGCTATAGAGCCGTAATTCTAAAGCCTCTGGATTACATTAAATTCCACATCAACAAGTCCAAATCATGAACACTAAACTTCTATGTGATCTAGTCCTAATTTTATTTATTTATTTATTCATACTGTTCGGGCAACAATTATGGTCCAATTTGTTAGTAAAATACCTTATCACTAGTGTTAGTCATACTTATACAAGGATAAGAATGGCAAGGAGAAGAACAGTAGGCGACTGCGGCAGGATGTGCAGAGGACGATAAAGCAATGAATATGCTACCTGACCATAATCAGCTTTCACTTATAAAAGTAACAAATTCCCGAAAAATAATGTAAAATATATATTTCCCGAGCATGTCGACACGCTTTTCGTTGCGGTTACCGCTGTACTTAGTAAAGCCACGGTTCATAATTTTAAAGCAGATTAGCATTCACGTAAATGAAACATGCTATGAACTTACAATTTGATTTTAGGGTTCAATAAGCTTATGAAAATAGATTAAATATTTCCTTCCGAGAATGAATTTTAATTGTTGTAGGTACTTAATTTTATTTGGTTAATGCTACAGACCTTTCAAACAAAACGCAAAGAACGTACTATATAATTAACTATTCCATTATTATGCTTGACTTTACTCACATTTTTGATTATTAATTCATTAAAAAAACATGAACAAATCACACAAACTATTGATTCGTAGCTTCGTAGCAGGTCGTAGCGCATTTCAAACATAAATATTTGCTACGCTTTCGCTACGATTACGTTCGTAGCGACTCACCGCTACAGCTCGCTTCCTCTAGGTAAAAGTCAGGTCAAAGGCAGGAAAAGGAAACGGTAGTAACTACCGACTGGTGAAGAAAAACTCGATTCATGTTTTAATAGCTCTGATTTTACTGTAGAAGAAGTTTCGTTGTTTTGAAAGTTTTATTACATATATTAAATGTTATAGCAAGTTAATTTATGGGTCATTAAAACTACTTTATGCTACGTTAGTTAAAATATTTGTGTGTTTATATTTTTACTGGTTAAATAGGTATGCTTTTAATAACCTCTAGTGATAAAAAATTAGGATTCGAAATCTTTGAACCGGAAAGCAAATATGCTAATAATAATGACTTGCCTACAAATAGCTATGTTTTAAAAAATCATGACGTGAAAATGAAGTTCCCAACTTTACTATGCTTATTGAAGTTGCGAAATGTTAGAGTAAAAGTTCCAACGCGTATATAAGTTAGGTTTCCAAAATTTAAGGGACAAGGGTCCATAGTTATTAATTCAGTATTCGAAGCTCTATAGGCGGGTCAAACTGTCTTATGATACAAGGATGGTGATCAAACCGGGTCACAAAAGCCTGGAATCGACAAAACGTAGTGGGCAAGTATATAGTGATCATTACCAAAGCCGGTCAATTGAATGCTAATTATATTTTTGAGTTTTAAATTGGTCTGTGATATGACACAGGTTCTTATATGATTCAGCTTCCTATTTACCTTATGTAATATTACATTAACTTTAAGTACCGTTTATAAATAAATATAGTATAGCTTTTGACGTCGGTATCTATCACACAGTTGATACTAGCACAGACATCGTCATTAACTCTATTATATACCTAACGTTTTAGATAGAATATAAATTATTAATATTTTATTTATTGTATCTAAAGGCATTAAGTGAGGCGATGAGTGAGACTGCACACACAGGTCGGCTCTAAGTAGCTATACGGCATCTTGTTTATTTAATTTTTATTATGATATTTTTCATTGTTTATTATAATATGTGTTACTAATAATAGTTAAATAAGAATATTTCATGTCATCACTAACACTGTAGACTTCAAGGTCTGCAAATAAAGGATTATTTATTTATTTATTAAAAGGGTCAATTAGGAGATGAACTCCGTCATTTTTGCAGTACAACGGGCACAAGGCTTGTAAATAATAACTTATACAAATTCGAGGAACAAAAACTCATTTGAGTATAAATTCAGTTTGAACATCGTGCAGCCTTCCGCTTCTGACCACATGATTGTTGATTCGAACTCAAAGATCAAATATGCTCGATGACCGAAAACGTTTCGCACACCACATTTTCAATGTTTAGGCCCATTCAACCATATTCTCTGCATAACGCGCCATTGATAATTTTCGCTTTGTGAATTGTGACCTCTGAAATATTGTATGATGTGTTCAGTTCAAAACAGGATACAGTTTCCATTGATGTGAATCTTTGTTAACATAAATAGTTTATTGAGGGAACAATTAAAATGGATACTCAACATAAGTATGTCCTTACATGCTTATGTCGAAAAAAAAAACCAATGTGAGAGTAACAACAATTTGCAATACTTACCTAATTATGCAAAAAAAAAAACTTATATTGTAAACTGTAAATGCCCATATAATCGCAATAAGTGTCACCTAATAAGATGACATATTTTTTTATCCGTATCCAACATATCATTATAACTATCTATACTTATAATAAATCTGTAGAAGTGAAAATTCAGTACATTGAAAATATCAAAAAAATAAATGGCAGGGGGTGTTACTAGACCGACACCGAACCCAAAAATTTGATTAAATTTTTTTTTGTCTGTCTGTCTGTTTTTCAGGCATCACGCAAAAACTACCGGTTCGATTACGATGAAACTTGGTATAATTATTCTTTAATATCCTGGGCACCACACTGGTTACTTTTATCCCGGAAAAGTATTCTATCCTATTATCTATATCTATACCTATTAATAGAAAGACAAGTCCTGACTGACTGACTCATCAACGCCCAGCCAAAACCCTTGGACCTAGAAAGCTGAAATTTTGCACAGAAACTCAATATTTATACTAAAACCCAAAAATTAAGGATAACGTGTATCAGGATTTTTCGAAATTCAACCCCTAAGGGGGTAAAATAAGGGATGAAATTTTGTATGAAAAATCTTATTCCTTGAGGTAATAAACATGAAACTTCGCACGAATAGTTATCTAAATAAATTATAAAGTTTGTAGTTTTTTTTTTTCTAAATTTCCCCCTAAAGGGGGGTTGGGGGGTGTCAGTGTTTATATGGAAGAATTGTAACGCGCTGTCCGATTAACTCGAAACTCAATATTTATACTTAAAACCCATGGGGATGTATGGGGTAATTTCCGACACTCACGCGGGCGAAGCCGCGGGCAGCAGCTAGTACTTAATAATATTACCAAGAGGTATTTGTTTGTTTGTATGTAGGCGGTAGGTAGTCTCTGGAACTACCAGTCCGATTTGAAAAATTCTTTTAGCATTTCATAGTCGAATTCTCGAGGAAGATTATACGTTATTTAACACCACGCCATATAAAAAATGCCAAAAAGAACGCTAAGCAAAAACAAAGTACCTACCTAAAAGCGCGAGCGGGCGATGCGATGCGACGGGGTGGATCAAGAAATTTCACGCGGCCAGAAACTAGTAATATAAATAAACCTCCGCATAATTTTCACAATGGCAAAAGTTATTTTTTATGCTACCTACTCAAAACAACAAAAGTCTTTATTATAAATGTAAATGCTATTCAAAAACCCGATCATTACAATATCACCGGGGGCGACGGAACTCAAGCGACAAAATGCACAGCGAGACGAGAAAATATGCCTAGATTTTTCTACTGATATTTCTATACGCGAGACTGACTATAGATGGGGTGCGTTCCTATGTATTACCTACGTACTTAGGTACATTTTTGTCGAGGAAAGGTTACGATTTCACGTCAGTGACATTTAGGGGGTGACGCAGGCAAGCACGGCAAGCTTTGCGAATTGTATCGGGGCAGGATCGATAACCGTAAACCTACGACAGCTTACACGCATTTTTATGAAAGCGTGTCTGTTTTTTGCTTGGGATTTTAGATCTTATTGTAGGCGAGAGACTGTTATGAGATTTTAAACCATCATGAAAAATGCCTTAAGCTACAGTTTTTTTTTCAAACATTTAGGGTAGGTACCCATGCCATACTCTCAAATGCGAGAGATACACGCAGATATGACTTGAATGTATGAATGTATTGTATGTGAATCTTATTCTACGAATTGAATTGTACTTGAATAAATGTATATTTAGCAAATAATTATGACGATATAGTTGGAATTACAAGATTTTTAACTCATCGACCTGCAAACAGAGTAGGTAGGTACCTGTAACCCCGAAATAATAAATGGCGATCAATCAAATTCTTCAAACAGTGTTAATTGTAGTGTAAACCCATCAGTCAGGAGTTAAGCGTCGTGTGACGATTAATTTGTGTAATCTCCACCAGTTTCAATAGGCAATAATTAATGCATGTCTAAATTAGGTACATCATTAGGTACTATTTACCGATTTGATTTGTAAAAATTAAATACGTTGTATTCATGAGAAAGTACGTTAAAAGAAAAGAAAAAATGTTTATTTTCACAGAAACACGTAAAAGTATTGAATTGCGAATATATTAATATTTAAAATCCGTCATTCAACTTAATAGTTTTCAAAATTAAATGCAGGAAAAAGCTTTTTTTTCGAAATGTATCTGAACACCCAATACTCATTCAGCGTACCTAGATAGCTGACCTAAAAAGCTTATCAGTAATCTTCCATTCATGAGCCTATAGTTTAGTTGGCGAGTGTGGAATAAAATCGACGTTCGCAATCCCGAAATTCACACCCTTAAACGTGTGAATTTCGGGATTTCGAATGTCGATTAGTTTGCAAGTATGTTGCTACACCTTTTACACGAAGGGTTCAAAAGCTCACACCCAAGTGCTTTGAAGTTATACCAACACTTGGACTTTCATGTTTAATTACGTGTCAAAGATAAGGGTTTGCGATAACATTTGCATAAGTTTAGCCTCACGATAAACTATGTAACATCAAGAGAAAACATTTTCCAGAAATATATTTCAGATATATTGCGGTTGTTTCAAATGTATGGGCATGGCCTGTTCCAAAAATCTATGTGAGGAAACAAATGTAATGTGTAAGCAAATCCTGTTCAGAAACATATTCATCTGAATAAAGAAGGTTTCAACTTTATAGCAATTATTGTTTGATTATTCATTATTTTTAAATTGAAAAATCATCAACGAAAATTTAAATTATAAAATTAAACTCATTGGTCAAATGAAAATCAACTTTAAGGGCAGATTCGACCAAACACATTTTATCCCCGGAATAAGCCTTCTCTTCCGAATAAATTTTGACAGTTTGTCCATATGAAAACTGTCAGAAATAAATCTTATTCCGCGGATAAATTAGAATTTCGGGATGAGTATTCAAATGATCAAATCAATGCACTAATTTTGTAAGTGACACTATAAATTGGGATCCACAGGTTCATTTTCTTATCCATTTCTTTACTTTTGGTAGTTTTTTTCTTTACTTTTCTTTATTTTACGCATTCAAATCGTTCGTTGGTAGTTGAAAGCGCAGAAATCATTGAACGTGCCTCGTCTATTATGGAGAATGTAAAACGGCTAGTAATGCCCGCATTATGTATGCAAACGAATGGATATCGCTCCCGATCGACCTGACTCTTCAGGTCACTGGTATTTATTGTGTGCACTGCGAGGGAGTTTACTTTGCTTTGATCTGCCAACGCAAACATCTATCATTCTCAACGTAGGTATAAACTTTTAACTATGAAATACAACTCCAGGAAGAACTTTTAAAAATATGAAGCTCATTTTACGTTTGACCTATTACAAGGTAGGTAATAAATCTATTATATTCGTGGAGCTCGAGACTCGGTTATTCTGATGAAATATATTCAAGTTGTGTAAGTCGTTTCAATTTACAAATGTGGAGTTATTAATTTTGACATGCCGTACCTTTTTGCGATTTTTGTTTCTGCGGGTTGTTTCTTGTTTTGGAAAATGTACAAAAAATAGTACCTTTTTAAGGTCTTCTTGAGTTCAATTATAGAAATAATAATAAAACCTCTAGTGGCTACACGGAAAAAACCTGAATTTGGCTAATAAGAAACTTCATTGCAATTCTGCACTTGTCATTAATTTGTTACATCTATTAATCTTACTGTTTTCTCTATCTCAACTTATGAATATTAGGTACAGTCAACAACAAAAGTCGATTAACACACTTACTATTAAATATCCTCTAAAATGACACAAAATGATTCGATGCATTGCTTGTAAGCATTTCATGTTAAAATTTCATGTTGAGATTACTCTTTACATCAGATCGGATTGCTTATGATTGTTTTTCTCAATAAAAGTGTTAATCGACTTTTGTTGCTGACCGTACATAGCTGTTACAGCCATTTCCACTAATTTAATTCAATTATTGTCAACGTAACATAAATTGAAAAGCGTTAAAATGTATAAATGAGCTCCTACTAGTACCTACATTACAGGGCGGCTCGCATCACCGGTTAATAATTTGATTGATGAGAGCGCACCGCATGGGGCGAGTCGTGATGTAATCGGCAGTTGTACACAATGACCGGTTATTAGCGTCACTTCGACGTATTGATTATTGAGTGGGAGGTTTTGAATCGAGTATTACTCAAGCAAAGTAAAACATAACGTGTAAATCATTTTAAAGATTCGGTTTTAAGAGTTTAGGTAAACAAAGGGAATTTTTCAGACGGGCGGCAGTTTTTGTCATATTTGACTCTCGCGTATATCTCATAAAGTCATCAAACATGCCATCCACTTATAAAATATTCGGGAAGGTCACATGGTGAAACCATGTAGGCTCAAACTTCACAGTACTTATACTTTAGGGCAACTAACATTTTAACACTAAACGCCCCCAGACATAAAAACAATAAAACTTCTATTGTGTCTTGTTCAGTGTCCTTACCTCCATTAACAATTACTAATCCACTAAATAAGTGACATAAATTTAAAAGCGTTAAAACGTACAAATGACTTTTACTACCTACTTAGTCGGTACAATATAGGGCGGCCAGCATCACCTGTCACTAATTTGATTGATGAGACGCACGACGTGATGAACCGACAGTTGTCCACAATGACCGGTTATTAGCCACGTCACTTCGACGTATCCGCAGCTTCTTGATTATTCAGTGGGAGGTTTTGAATCGAGTGTTTTTTTTCCATCGAATAAACATGTCTTGGTTTAATAGCTTTTTCTAGTAATTTTTATATTCAGAAATATAATTTTATCTTGGATATTACTGACATCGGTGAAGGAACACACCGTGAGGAAACGACTCAATAATTAACATAAGTCTGAAATTGCCAACCCGTCTTGAGTAAGCGTGGTGATCAATGCTCGTGCCTTGTGTGCATGAGAAGAGGCCCTCGCCCTGCAGTGGGATAATAATAGGCTGGTATTATTATTATTCTTGTTTAGTTTTTAACTATTCTCGGGACCATGGATCCCGGTCCTTTAGAAGGCATACGAGGGGCCGAAGCCAACTCGCAGAGGCCTCTTAGACAATTTTAAATGGAATGATATTATTTACCTATATTTTTGTGTAGTAATAATAGCTATCATAAATAATCTTACAATAATCTCAACATATCATAGCTATCATTTTACCTTATAAATTTACCTATTGCAAATTATAAACCGTTAATTATTATTGTTCCATAATATGTTTTTGCCTTAATTGCTACCTCTAAATTGTTAGGTATTGTTGTTGCTTTGTAAATTGTCGATATTATGGACTTTAATAGGTACTGTCTGAAAAAAAAGATTGTATTATTATAATGTAGGTTACAAGTCATGGTTCCAGATTATAATAAACAGTTTGAAAACAAAGAGTATTATTCAGATGGTCGACAGTATTTTAACATATTTGATTCTCGATTTTATTTCCAAGTTTCGTTATGATTATGATTTGGAGAAGGTGTACACTGGGTACTGACCAAGATTATGTCTTGACTTTAAAAGAGACTGTGACCTCTGAGTTTGTTTCGGCCTTTCTTCTCAGAGTAGTCAGATAGGAAACGCCGACCTCATCTAGTTTAAAAAAATGGGATTGACGTATAAAAGTGTTTGTACAAGCCTACTTACAGAAAATAAATCATATATATCATTTATCATACAGAAGTAGTTTTCAAACCAAATAGTTGACATTTGTATTCTTTACTGAATAAACCTGCATTATAAACAAAAGTCTCCCTAAATTAAAAGCCTAAGCCCTGCTTTTATTATCTATAAAAACACTTACACTATCCATCCTCTATCCTCTACGCAGTCTTCACAATGACTGATGAGGTAAATTAAAAAAACAAAAGGTACCTACTGTCAAAATATCGATAAAGTATGGAAAGAGTCCAGTGTTGTCTGAACATCAGCTGATAAGGTAACATTAAGGTATAATCAACCGTACATCAGTGGTTTCAATTTAACATTGGTAGCGCCTTTATCTAGTAGCAGTAAGGACAGTTTTCGTAGCACTCATGTCCGTTTGACTTTACCTACCGAAGGGAAAATTAGCAGCTGATGTTTACGTCGATGTGGTATCTACTTAAATGTCAATAATTTAAAGCGTTATAGAGTAGGCAAGAGTATACTATATCGATTTTGTAATCAACAGGTGATTTCGTCGGTAATCTGTTTGAGGTGTAAATTACGGCTTGTTTTTATTGATTTGTGAGGCGTGTTTTTCCATTGACGACGGTAAATATTGGAGGTCAATCTTGAGGATATAGATTTGTAGTCACGTAGCTTTTTTCAGTACAAAATCTTGTTTTTTGTTATTCTTTACCTACACCGAAAACTCGAAGCGTTTTTAGAGGTATGAGGAACAGGGTGTAAATATCTGTCACCCTCTATAGAAAAGGGAGGATCCTCCGACCAGACGGGTGTAGTGTCTGGCGGGCAACTGCCTAACGATTGATGTCGGATAGTCTTATATATGTTAAGCGCGCGGTAAACTCTAATAACGCGATGCAGGATTTGTGTGACGTCAGGTCTTTGATGCGTAGTTCGCATGTGCCAATGTAGATGCCGCCACATGTTATTGAGAATCGTGTCGTGTCTGTGGCTACAATATGCCTTAAAATTGTTGAAAATTCGGTCATTAGGTATGTCGAACTTTCGGACAAAAGTTACGATTAGTATTCCCAGGTAGAAACAATGCGACAGTCGTGTTTAGGTAATGACGACGTCCCATAACATCCTACGGGTATCAAACTAGCCTAGACGGCAGTTGATAACTATCTTTTAAACGAATAATGAAAGCCTTAAAATCACTTAACCAGGCACATCTAGATCTTGGTCCTGTTACAAACGTCATCATCGTTACCTACCAAGTGTTAAGTACCTGCTAATGAGATGTAAGTATGTGTCCTGTTCATTATCTGTCGACACCTCATCTCGTATGGGTCTGGCTTGATTGCAATAACATCGAGTTTACACCTGCGGAAAAACTTGATGGGGCACATGTTTCAACCTCCATAATTAATTTTAGCAGCAGATAAAAACATGTACGTTTTAGAATGTGGTAAAAATAATACCGGGTTGCTATGGAAACCCAGCTTTGAGGTTAAATTAGATTTTTCATTTTTTTCCGCTAGCCATGATGATAGTATGTAAAGTAAATGCATGTAGCTTAAAATTTAAATAACTTCACATATTGCTGTCTTGTACTAACCCATAAAACAAAAGAGAGATAGAAAAAGGCCGAGCATAAAATCATTATTATTGTATGAGCAGATTAACTGATTAAAGCACATCGGTCAACGGCTTTCTCATTGATCTGAGACCTCATTCTTTCAACGACTCATTGCTGAAACGGTCTCGTACCTAAGTACGTACGCGTAGGTACATTTATACCTACATACTTAACGCAACGTGCTGGAATGGGGATCAATTAACAAAGAAAAGTTTGACCGCGTTTTTAGTTTGGTTTTTCTTTTTATGTATGTCGTGGGTGCGTTTATACAACGTGTTTTTTATATCCCATAACGCTAGGAATATATTCCATCTGCCGGGGTTGCGGGAAAGTCCGAAAGGGATACCGTGGCCCATGGCAACATAGACAACTGAAGGAACACGGGTGGGTTGTAGTCAGTAAGAGTCTGACACGCCCTCCCGCTCCGCCCGGAGCGGGAGAAGTAATTATTTGATAACTTTTCAACCAAAAATTAAAAAATAATGGGTTCCATAAGTAAAAATAATACAAAAAGTCCATAATGTGGTCTAAAAATGAATAGTTTCGAAGATAATATAACACCATACTATCGATGTGTGTATCTAAGTTTCATTGATAAGTACGAGTAAATCATTTTCATTCAAACCAATCATTCATATTTAAAGCTAAGAAAATTCGACGTTGTCATATTTGACGTAAGGATGTTTAAAATTAATCGTGAATAAATGTCGAATTATTTTGTAAGAAAAATGAAAAAAGAAAGATAATTGAAAAATAATTCAAATGCCAGTGGATTTTTTGTTAGAGTCTCATCCCTAGAGTTATGGGATATATAAAAAAACACCTTGTTTAATTGTTTGCCTTAGGCATTTACCCATATTTCAGTTTCTAGCACCCTGAAGTTCCATAATGAACTTAAACAAAGATTAACCCCTAAAACTGTTTTGAATTTAAACAGAACAGATGTTGTCCACTAATTACTGCTCAGGCAGTCAATCTCTGCTTAACATGCATTAGTACCTACTTAAGTACCTAACTGCTTAAGATTTGAAATGTTAAAAAATTGCGATACCTACATAATACGAAAATATTTATTGATAAACGATCAGTTACAGAGTTTATCTACTACCCATTCATTCTTGTTGATATACGTTGCTTGACTGGCATAAATGTCAGACTATTAAGGCACTACAATGCGCTATAGACTTCGATTTAAGTTCACAAAGCACTGAATGAATGTTCAAAGCCGGTCATCGATTTTGGTACGTACTGTTGACTGTTACTACCTAAGTTCTCTTTTTTAAACTGAAAATCCAATATGGCGGATGTTAAACGTCACGTCAACTAACGGTTGAGTCAGTTTCGACAATAGCGCTTAGCGAATGCATAATATTTGTACAAGAGAGAATGTTGTGTCGAAAGTTAGTTAGTTACTCGTTTTTTTTTAAAATAAAAAACTGATGAATTAGTTGCTTGTAAATGGTTTGCTGTCATTATAGGGTATGTATTTGATATCCAATGATAGCAGATTCGTTCGTTGTGAGAGTTGTCCTTTAGTAATTTTTTGCTCATTAATTTAGGTAAATACTGGAGAAATGTACGTGAACTATAGGTACACCGCTGCCTTACCCTTCGGGGAATACTGGCATGATGTTATAATATGTTAATTTAGGTATTGTTTCATACACGTTTTATTCTTAATTGCTATGCTCAGATTTTATTCAGATTGATTGCTTGTTTTAGTTACAGTTAACAGTAAAGTAACTTTTCTAACAGTTCAATGACATTTTTATGTCTCACCAAGGAACTACGAGTTTACGTGTCATTGGACGATAAGATTTAATAGTTTTTGTACAAAAACTTACAATCAGACTACAAAATCGTCGCCATTACAAAACCTGTTAATTTCGCATTCCTGTCTAGGGTTTGCAGTAAGCTAATTAAATGTCGTTGACCCAGTCTACAGTTCGCAGTCAAAGAATATAAAGCTTTTTTGGTTATCTCTGCTGTACCAGCGCTTTAGATAAAGGGTTTTACCAGTTTTAACTGATTTCGAGGTGTATTTTTCAAGATTCGATAGCCAGGGGAGACAGTATAAAACTTGTTTGCGGTATGACCAAAATTACCCAAGACTAGAATCTTTTCTCAGAATGCAACCGCAAAGTTTATGACAACTTAGCTTTTACGGACATTTTCCTGAAACTCTGACTTTTTATGTGTCTTGCCCAATGTCCTTGTAAATGGGCCCCACCATATTCACTTAAAACTTTACCCTAAGTTTGTCTTTCTTTCCATAACCACTACCACTATACAAGGTGTTTTGTTTTATATCCCATAACTCTAGGTTATGAATGAGACCATATCAAAGAATCAACTGGCATATGAATTATTTTCATTTTTTTTTTGTTTTCATTTTTCATACAAAATAATTTGACAAAGTCACAATTATTAATGTAAAATACCCATGTGAAATATGGCAACTTCGCATTTTCTTAGCTTTCAATATGAATGACTGACTTCCGCCAGCGGCTTCGTCCGCGTGATACCTGTCTTTATAAATGACTAGCAGCGCCCCGCGGATTCACCCGCATTAGTCTCGATCCCATGAGAATATCGAGATAAAAAGTATCCTATATGTTAATCCAGGTTATAAACTATCTGTGTGGCAAATTTCATCCAAATCCATTCAGTAGTTTTTGCGTTAAAGAATCAAACATCCTCACAAACGTTCGCATTTATAATATAGTACTCGTAGGATTGGTTTGAATGAAAATTAATTACTCGTATTTATCAATGAAACTTAGATACCTAAACGCCTAGCTACAATTAATATGATTGATGATATCTTCGAAACTATGCATTTCAAATATCATTTTTGGACCACATATTCTAGGACCTTTTGTATTATTTTAACTGATATAACCCTAGAGTTATAGGATATAAAAAAAAAAACATGTATCCATAAGTACGTACTTAGTTATCCAATAAATAAAGTAGGTACCAACGCGTCGTCGGTAAATAGCAATGCCATTAAAGTACCATGACGCAGTGAAAATTATGTGAAATTATATTTCCATGAAGAATATGTTTGCTATTTTAAATAAATGCTTTTATACTTTACCGTTTAAAAAAATATGGCGGACGCCCAACCAATTAATATGTTGATAAAATACTTGCTTTTTATTATTTCTTCAAATTATCACGTCACAAATGTACTCTATACTTTTACCAGGTTTGTTAGATACCTAATTATCTTCATTTTCCTGCCCTTATCCCAATTTATTTCGGGTCGGGGCAACATGACTTCTTCTATGAGATAGGTACCTCAATCAATCTCCCTGCCTTTTCCCAAGTATACCCGTATTTTACATGGAGCGACTGCCTGTCTGACCTCCACAACGCACTGGGTAACACGCTACCTACCTCTTGGTAACAATGTCAGATTTCTGACTACCCGTAACGACTGCCAAAATCTACAAATGACAGCTGGGACCAACGGCTTAACGTGCTTACCGAGGAGGAGGGGTCTTGATATGTTATGTATGGTCACCCATCCACGCACCGACCTCGGCAAGCACAGCTTAATCTTCGATCGCCTGTGCGGCTGTTATTATTTGGCCAGAAGCCCTTCCTAAGGTAGCTCATTATTTTAAATTAATATCAACAATAAGCTTTGATAGCAGTGCTTACATGACATGGATTTTTTCACATTAGGGTGGATCCGCAAGGGTAAACGCAAAGTCTTCTTCTGCTTTATAGGTATTCCCTATTGTTCTATCTAAATCAAATGTCAACTGTTCCTCCTAAAGTAGTGGAAAATGCAAGCCTATTAAATAAATAGCAAAAGCAGCCTGAATTTCTGCACTAATGGAATCCACGCGATCAAAATCTTCTCTATAAAATAGAAAAAGAAATGACGGTAAAATTATGTAAAGACAGGGAATTTAATTCTTAAGCTTTACGACCAACTTAAATTTTCCGTGTATTCAAATCAAAACTTTCAGTCTTTGACAGTTTTAAGATTGTCCATTTGCTAAATAATTTATTCCCCAGACTGTACTTAGGTACAAAGAGCACCTTGCAAAATCATGAATCCCATTTGTTGAAGATATTTTGAGACAGTTTAATAAAAAAGATGAGTCTATATAGTGAATTATTGTCTTTCTAATGCCTACGCATAATATAAGAACAGTTAATAAGGTGGGCTACATTAAGCAATACAACATAACAAACTTAGACTGTATTAAAACTTGTGACCAACCAATCAGAATTAATTAAATTAACATTCGAAAAATGACAACAGATATTATACATAATAATTTTGACAATGATATTCTAATTGCGGAAATACTACACCAACGCTATAACGTCATCGATTTGTACCACATTGTAGTTTAAAACTATACTAAACACCTTTTTATTTTAATAGAACCGTCTTCCTAAAAGCCAAGGCCACACGCCAACAAAAAAACAGCCCATTACAATGCCCATTGCAAAATAATCGATATAACCTATCCTAACATGATTACTACAGCTAATCAAGTGTTCGTCATCGCAGCACGTCACTAGTCATCGTATCGATCGTCACGTCGATATCTGCATAGGCAGTCCTTGACACGGGCGCCCGTGTCACTACACTAGCTGTCAGATTTCTATTTAATCTATGCTCGCTTTGATATTTGTTTCGTGAATATTTTAACATCTGTTACGTGCAGGGACTGCTCTGTGTAATTATAACTCTATTAGTTTAAATGGTTTTTGTTCTGTGTTGACCTGATTTTAATTGTGTTGATTTTAAAGTCATGGGTTCGTATTTATTTGTAGGTAGTTTGTTTTTGAGTTAAAATCGAGTTGGAAGTTTTAACTAAAGCTTCATCTAAGCTAAATCCAAATTGCTCATAAAACATTGACGATTAAACCCACATTCGTTGAATACATAACTATGAACCAATGTTCACCAAAGCCTTAAATATATACATAACTATACTAATAATAAAGCTAAAGAGTTTGTTTGTTTGTTTGAACGCGCTAATCTCTGAAACTGCCAGTCGGATTTGAAAGAATATTTTTTGCATTTAATAACCTAATTCTTAGGAAGGTAATAGGCCCCTTAACATCACACTACTACTTTATGAAGCTCAGGAAAAAGAAAAAAGTCAGAAAGAACGCTAAGCTAAAACAAAGTAATTTATAAATAATCCGATTTCTTTTAAATTGCACAGTTTTCATAAAACCTATCTTAACTCATAGGGTTATCACATATTGCACGGACCGCAACCACTTAGTGTAGGCAATTTAAAAATCCATGTACCTATGTTAGCGAACACGGGGTAAACGAAGCAATTTTAAACTTTAGTGCTGACACAGTGTAATACTTTGTTGTTTTATGTGTAACTTTTGATAGTGCATATAAATCGACCCAGTAAAATGCTGCGCTATGCCTTGATCACACATACCGTACGTACGTACAATAACTAATAACTTGTAGTTCACATAAAACATATGACGAATTTTTCAAACATTATGAAGCAATGGATTAGGAATTTCCTTCAAAATCCTTCGGATTGCGATTGTAAGTGTATTGCGCAATTGGGATGCAACCTATAAGAGCTTTATGTCATTCGGAAAAGGTAATAAAAAGGTATATTTATATTAAAGAAACGAAAAGATATCAACATTAGTAAAAGGTTTGGGAAAGAAACTATAATAGGTATATGATATTCACTAACGCATAGAAAGAGTGCATGTATACTATGTATAAACAAAAGAACAATCTTTGAACCAAATTGATGGCTTAGGGGAAATGGTTAAAAATTCAAGGTCGCGACTCACAGTGACCGTGAGCGAAAGTTATTCACAAATACTTCCTTATTTTACTCAAGTTTACAAAACCAAATAACCTAACATATAAAGTTAAGCAGTTTGTAAACCTACTTTAATAATTATCACTGTGAAAGTTAGTTGTTACATCTGATTTTTGAAAGGCTAATCAACGGGAATTGTACGAATGAATGAATTTATGATAGTATCTACGTGCGCCAGAAGACGAGGTAGGTACTCGTCGAGGGTGCAGTTACTGGAGTTGCACCGGAACGTCAATTTCAAGCCGTTTCTGTGACCACCGTAGAAGTGGGTTTGTCGACGGAAGAATAACAAAATGACAGATAAACAATTACAATCTGTCATTTTGTCTATTCTTCCATCGACCTGCTACATGCTCATGCTACGCGTCCTGGTGCGAATACCGAATTGTTTTCCTTCAAGTTAGTAAAGTGAAGTGCTACTAGTTTTAAGCTATATTTACTAACACATGTTTTGTTTTGTACTTTATTTAAGTTAGTTTCTAAGGTATGTCTATGTGCCATTGTAAACTAACAGACTGTCAATCTCACATGCCTAACTGCAGGGATAAGTTTGGCAGCCTTACCAAAATAATAGTAGCCAACCAAATATAACTTTTCACGAGATTTGACAATAAAATTCAATAAGCTTTCAGAAACCAGCTAGAGAAATGTTACATAACACGTGGAAGCGCTGTCTGAGTAATGATTTTAAACGTATACGTTCAAAATCATTACCTAGACAGCACTTCCCCGGCGTATGTTAACGCCAAGCAAACAAAATGGTTACTTAAGCGATACTTCAC
The DNA here is from genome assembly GCA_914767815.1 of Eupsilia transversa. Classification (NCBI taxonomy): domain Eukaryota; kingdom Metazoa; phylum Arthropoda; class Insecta; order Lepidoptera; family Noctuidae; genus Eupsilia; species Eupsilia transversa. The sequence continues at coordinate 11,837,841 of OU611880.1, forward strand.
GATAACTGCTCTATTACACTCAATTACATTCACCACTTTATACTATAATACAACCACTTTACCCCTTTATACTAAAATGAATCGTTTTGCTTTGCAGTTGTAGTATGTTTAAGGTAATGAAGGAGGGGTATTTCGTAACTTATAATGTCAGCTTGAATTAATGCCACCACAGGACGAACTTGCTAGAAGAGCTTCCAGCGCATCAGTCTGCGGACCCGAGCCCATCGTACCCATCCCCTTCAACAAAATACGGAGGTGGCTACAAGAGTTCACCTACACACAAGCGGAGAACTAGTGGACTTCGACACCGGGCTGCAGGCAGTCCAGGGAAGCTTGGATAGCAGGCTGACCAAGCTGTTTATTAGTTTATTGACAGGTGTTTATTACGCCAGGACAGGAATGACCTGACCTGCGCCTGGTGACGGGGACCATCACAGGAAACTGCTCGCTAAACAAACACTTCCACAAAATATGGATAATGGACAGTCCTCTGTATGGGCGTGCATGGAGGCTGAGAAAACCGTCGCGCACGTGCTCTTTGAAAGCACGGGCGTCATCCAGATTAGAACAGAAACCCTCGGGTCACCCATTTCTTTCACAGAAACCAGGAGTTTTAATTAATTTCTGGAGGGAGGTGGACTGGTTGGAATAACCACCGACGGCCGCCATGACCCACGCACAATAGTCCACCTTAGGGACTAAGTGCGGAGACCATATCCTTAACATAGAACATAGTAGCCACCACAGGGCAAAATTGTTCTTTTTGTGCAGAGAAGAGCTAAGCATTGAACCACGTGCTCACTGGATGTTGGATAAGCTGAACGGTCTTTTTTCCATGGACAGTATAGACATAACCAAGATATACTTAGAAAGTATCAAATTATATATCGGTACTTGCCAAACACAAACCCGCACCTTGAATCCTAAAACGTGGGTACCTACTGAAAACGGGTCATCACGACAGCTGCTGCTATAAAACGCTTCCTCATAACTAAAGATACGGTCTGGTCCAGGACAAACGTGAACAGTACAATAAACAAATTGGCCATAAACAGGAGCATAAATAATAATTGTCGTCTACAAAGCTTCCCTTCCGAAGTGCTACGAAAACATTTTAATTTTCCGCCAGCAATTGCATTTTCCGTAATTTAATTATCTTTGTTGCGGGCTTCTTGGAAAAATTGCGCTTTTCCGCTGTAAACACACTGGCGCTACGGGTAGTGAAAACATTGCGATATTAGAATGAAATGTAAGTGTAGAGACAATCCTGCTGAAAATTACGTTTTGTAAATCCGAGCAGAAATTACCGTTTCAAGTTACATTTTTTTTTTTAGCTTACCTCTTTTGTCCCACTGCTGGGAAAGATCTCTCCCCCATACTTTTCCAGTTTTCCTTATGTTATGCCTTCTCCGGCCAAATGGTCAGGAACGAGTCACATAAAATAAACAAAATGCAAAAAAGGTGGAACTGCCGATCGCTCGATTTTTAAACCGAGACTGATTTTTATGTCAAAACGCGACGCAATTTTCTGGCGTCAACTGTCCGTCGCGTTATTTTGACAGATATGTTCCTACACTGACGCTAACCGCTGCGAAATGCAATACTCTTTACATTTCGCAGCGGTTAGCGTCATGTTCCCAGCTTCTTTGTAATATTCCTCGTCATACTTCTAATAGATGAAACTTTTCTAGGTTGATTAGTTTGGTAAACAAATCTACTTAAATCTAGGGTTTACTCTAGTCAGTTTTCCATTACAGAGTGTAAAACTTGCCCCTTTATATTATTAAACCAGCTATTATTAGTAGTGCTCTAGCGTTCTCCGTAGGAAGTCTCAGTTTAGCGAAACCACTAAGCGCAAGTATTTGTACTAAATCCGTCTGAAATCAGCGTAAATGACTTGACCTTGTCCTTTCATCAGATCCCAAAAAAATACTTCCCTCTTAAAGTGTCAAAAAAGTAAAAGCAAAAATAAAATTCGTCTTCATTTTTGGCCAAAAAATAATTCTGTCATTTCCTCAGCAAAAATGTAGTCCTCGGTAAATAAGTCAGCGGGTAAGCAAAACTTGTGCCGCATCATTCGCACCTAACGCGAGCCGACTTTATCATTGGCGCCCATCAATATTTTATACAACGAATTCTGTACCTTACTAGTAACGTATTAAAGCGTGTTTTAAAATACAGGTTGACTGATGGTGTTGGAAGGAGCGTTCGTTGGGGCCGAGAGCGATAATAGCTTCCTCGTGATATCTGAATGGGCCCTGACAGCACTTGCTCGCTTTATAAACTCGCTCGCAAACTGAATGATTTTTCATAGTACATGTATTTAAGGGGTGTCGCTCGGGGAAATGATGTAATTACGGTATAATGCGCATGTTTAAAGACTTTTTTATCTTTAGGTGTCGCTTCTTTTAGACGACATTCTTTCATCTATTTTATAATAAAAAAGAAATGCTGTTCGTTAGTAAGCGCATCACTTCAGAACGGCTGGACCGATTTGACAAATGTTTGTTTTAAAATTTTCTTAATAGTCCGAATAAGGTTTTAACGGCAGGAAAAATTGGATATCTCGGGAAACCTGAAAGTGCATTTTCTGTGGGAATTTTGAATGAATGATTGAAATCTGGACAAGACAAAGTCTGTCAGGTCAGTAATTTTATAATAACAGCTGCCTAAAACCTGTATTTCCCTATATGTTAATATTATAAATGTTTACAGTATTTCCATTGTTTTGTATTCTAACTGTATCCAAATTGTAAGCGCTGCTTTTACGAGAGATATGTAGTTATGTAGAGTAAGTACCATTTGAAACCAGGTACAGTGAAGCCGAAACTGAAGGTCACGTGAACGAAGCCACGATCGCTGGTAGATAGTTAAACACATTAACAACGGACAATAATTTAACAAAACTTTGTGACTTTAACACAAAACTTTCAGAGCTATATTACACTGGAACACCATGGTTGTTAGAATTTTTCACAAATCATTATTTTATGAAACAGTCATTCAATGGTATAATTTAAACGTAGAGAGTTGTATTGATGTAAATACATATTGTAACACTCGCAAATCATATTTTGATCTACAACGCCATCAGTGTGATGCGAACTACGTCACACTGACGTCACGCAAAATTCTACATCGCGCAAGCAGAGTTTACCGCACAACGAGTATATATGCAACGTCCCAACATCAATCGTTTGACAGTTGCCCACCAGACACAACACCCACGGTCGGGGGATCCTCCCTTTTCTGTAGAGGATGACTGAACTTTACACCCTGTTCCTCATTCCTCTGTGGGTACACATACAACCTGATACTGATCCGCATATTGCAAAAAACGTAAGAAAAATTTTACCTTAAACAGCTTTATGGTGGCATATCTCACCCGGCGTCCGATTGGTTGTGCAACCAAGTCTTAAGGCGGTCTTTTTACAAACCGCTCAAAGATTTGCTGCGAGCTTCATGCCAAAAACTAGAGAAGAGAGATTATTAAATTTACTTTTCTGAGAATCTACTCCCACTAATTACTTGCCCTACATTCCGCGTGATGGAATATGCAACCGAGTGCACGTCCTTCCTTTCATAGAGAACTATACAGTGTATATAGCTACCTGCTTACCTACATTATTATGTGCGTTCGCTTAGAATGGTGTCAACTCCGGTTCAGGGAAAGGCATTATTTATCTCAGAGAGAAATCGCTGCACCAAATACAGCATCCAACTTTATTGCAGTGTTTATTTGCTTTATTTGAAATACGATGTCGATGTGTTCTTAGTGTTGGATGCTCTGTATTTCGGGGAAAGAATAGTCATTTATTTGGAGGAATTGAGCTTTCTCTTCGCGTTGCGAAAACATTATACGGGGCGTTTAGGGCAAAATTGCAAGTTGTTTTAATACTATGTATAATTATTGTTTACAATGAATAAACTTAGCCAAATCAATCGACACAAAAGAAGAAGACCAGAGCATAATGTTACGGCAGAACCCATTCTCACAAAACCTGCAAATACGAAACGAAAGCACTATACACATTGCTGCTTCAAAATCACAAAACAAACTTCCATACTTGATAACTTCTGAAGCCTGGCAAGTGGGACGTCACATACAAAGAGTACAAACTAGCAGCGAGTACAATTATTTGTATTGTGTCCCAGCTGCGAGTCGCGAGCTATGAAACAAAGCTCGGAACACGCTTGAAACACCGAGCGAAGCTGGGAGCAGGCTTGGAACACGGTGCGCGGACAACGCTTGATAAATGGCCGAGCCACTCGCCGTACATACTAAGTGGCCAACCATCCGTCATTTTTATAGTCTACCCGCACCAAATCTATGTGTTTTATCATCGTAAGCTGAGAACTTTGAATATATCGGTTGTCAAATATAATTATATTGGGTCGGAATTGTTTTTTTATGTTTTTCTTACAGTTTGGTGATTATTTAAGAAAAAACTTACAACACCATTTAAGACTGGCCTTTATAATAAAGTTTAAATAAAGTATTGATTTCATTATCATGTTTTTCATTAACTGAACAGATTTACCTAAGTACCTAATTAATAATGTACACAAGTAAACAAGTAATCTGTGGAAACGTTGTGGATTGTACATTTACCCATATGTCATACCATACATTATTGTAACACATAATCTAGGTACAATTGTTTGTTTTCCCCAAATAAATTAAATTAAATTAGATGGTTAAATTAAATGGATTAATGGTATCCGGATTTTTAGGAAAGAGGCCTCAGTTTTTTTGGCAACATCTCAACATAATATTGAATATTTGATCGATTGAAAAATACTCCTCCTCACAATGGTACAATAAACACACTCACATTTTGTAAATTGAGTTGATTATAAATGTAAAAACCAATTTGTCGCGATCAGATACTTATTTATTTTTCAATTTTCTACTGCTCTATCAAGATGAAATTCATCCGATTATTGTCTAAACTAACAAACAGGAGGAACTTGAAACGTAAAATAATTCAAAGAGGTTTATTTCGTAGCCTAATCTCCGAGTGATGTTAGTTATGTACCAACAAAAAAACTTTTGTTAAAAAAATGAAGGTGTTCAAACATTTTGCGTTTTAAGTACGCGAAACTTTAGGAAATGTTTGACCTAGTTAGTTACTGCAGTTATTAACGAGAGCAGTTCATTAAAAGATCAGACGATAATAATCGAGAGTCTAAGGATTCTTCAATCGTAAATAAGTAATAAAACTATTATCCGATAAATACAATTTTCGGTTTGACAGTTTTTGTATCGAAAATAATGTTAAACCGCTACTTTTCATTTTCCATATAAAAAAATATTTGATACTTGAAAAATCAAATGACTGATTAACTAGCAGACATCAGTCTTAACCACAAAATTATCTAAATATTAGTATGAACATCAATAGTGAGTAGAGGCACACAATCAACTCTATATATGAGAGGATCGAGAGGCATGTCAAAAATGTTTTTTCGTAGACGTTGTCAGTCAAACGGGAGTTTATATGCGAACGAAGCCATCAGAAACCAGCCAGTAATTTAAAAAAGTCGTTATTTTTAACGTTTCACATATTTTTGTTGTAGATATCTATGTCATGTACGGGTGCATGAGATATACATATATCAGGGCATTGCACTTTAATTAAAATAAGCTTGGCCCGGGGAGCCATGTACGAAATTCCCGGAAAATGAATATTAGGTTTGTGAATTTTAAGAACTTTCGTCGAAATTATAATTTTAATATTATTTTGGTTAGTAGTGTTGTGATAAAAATTAGTGGTGTAGAGGTTATAGATTATATTTCGGACCATTCCGAAAGAGCCGTGTAAAATGATGACTTGAAACTAAAATCGTTTTAGAACATGCTCTTGCCTCTTCCGGAATGGTCTGAAATATATAATCTATATCCGTTTTCGTATGGAGAAACTGTCAAAAATTCATAATATATTCGGAAGAGAAGTCTCATTCCGCGGATATTTATTCCTGTTTGGTTCAATAATATCGACGAAGTACAACTCCTCCAAAATTCAGTGTTTAACTTTAATTAACTAGTTGTAACCGAGTCGCCTTCTACGGAACTTTCACCAACACTTCATTAAGCGATATGTAACACGTAACTTTCATGCTACATTCTTGCTATTCACCGCTCTTTACGCCAGCTGTTAAGAAAATTCGATAGTGCAAACAATTTACTTCATTTGGTCGATGTTTTTGTTCATATTTTAGATTGACGAGAATCGTTTGTAGAAATCGACAAAAGTCAGGTAAATTTGAAGGCACTATCACATCAATACATCGAGAATATTAACGGATTGTACGATCATAACTACCATTCAGCATGCAACCACACACACCATCAAAAAAACATAAGACATACCCATGAAGCAGGAGGGTATCTCGGGAAGGGCGCTATCAGTTTTGTAGCCAAGTTGCTCGGCAGGTCGTGCTTGTACCCTCTCTTTAAACGCTGTTTTCTTCTCTCCCGCGATTTGCTTCTTAGCATAAGAGCTGCCTGCATACTTGCCAGGTTTGTGGCCGTTGGTGAGCGCTGGCACAAAACTCAGCCAGGGGCCCCTGATAGCTCCGGAGCTATCCACAACGCGCACTTTGTGTCTCTATCTCAGTCACACACTTTACAGTTATGAAAGTTACCGCGGATCGACACACTATATTTTTAGTCTTATCTTTTACAGCGAAGAACTACTTCTAGCACGTCTACACTACCCCTAACTAGCGATAAAGAGATACAAAGACTATTTACACATCAAACGTCGATATCACCCTTAAATTAGTCCCATCACAGAATTAATTACTTTCAATTAAATCTCACTATAGAATGCTTTAGAATTGGATCGAGATAGGCACAAGAAAGGCGCGAAACTATTTTTAATTTATATCTAATTTAATTTATTAAGGTAAAGTGGTCGATCTTAGATTTACGATATGTGAGAAGAGAATACGCGTATATTATGGAAGCAAGAGCAATTTGGCGTTGAGTTGTTTAGTTGGTTAGTTCGGAGTGTTTGTCCCACGTATTGCTCATGTTTCGTTCCGCACGTCGAGCCGGAGTCTCTGGTTCTTCGACACCTGCCATCGGACGCTAGTGTCCACTGGGTGTCGCAGTTTCATGGCCGGCCCACTTTGATCACTGCACTCAATAACACTTCACAGTAACACATGTTACACGGTTACTAACGCGAACTGAACACAATATACACATCAACGAGAGGCCAATTAAGTATATAACCCGCTTCTTAAGAAAAGGTGACGTGTCCCGTTCGTTGCATTGTCTCGGTACTTACTTACATGCTTACATTTACTAGCTATAAAATACAGTAAACATTGAATACATACCTAAATAGCAGCGCACCTACGATTGGTTACCTCTATAGCATAGATGCGAGGCGCAAAGGGCCTCTGTACATACACAACACATATTAATGAGATACCATGCTTACGCTAATACATTAAACACTTATGTTCGTACAGTACTTGCCAGGGATTGATAAACATCCGACAGGGGAAAGACACTATCGGTAATCTTAGTTTTTCTAAGTCTTTTCGATTTGTTTCATAAAATTGATAATTATCACAACTTCATGGAAAATTATCATTCTGCTCTATCCACAAATCAAAGTAGGTATACAATATACAACTGCTTTGCTTTGAAGTTGGCTTGACAACGACTTGCAATACCCAATAATGTAAACACTACTACTTAAGTTGAACCTATTTACGGAAAATTGCTTGTTGCCTTTGCATATAATTTGTAATCGATTTTGTACCGATCATTTCTGTCTCGTGCCTGATGCTTTCAAACGGTGAGTACTGTACTGTGTAGTTTATTTTACTGTCTTAATTGGTAAAAAAACATATGCGAATCGCATGATCAATCACACGTAAAAAATGACTAAACGTATTGTTAGTGACACGTACACGGCAATTGCATCAAAAACGGCTAAATGCCTCAAATTGGTCTGCCATATTTGTTTACCAAAACGGACACGTAAAAAGAAACACACTATATTTGTATACCTCGATGAGTTCGCATGGCGATGGCGGGTCGTCGATGTGGGGCGGGTTGACGCGGGACGGCGGCGCGGCGAGGCGGGACTCCCAGTGCTGGCAGGAGTATGCGCGTACGCCGGAGGGCGCGGGGTGGAGGGGGCTGTGCGGCCGCGGGCTCGACGGCGCGGGCTGGCGGCCGTGCTGGCGCGCCTGGCGAAAATGAAAGAAATAGCTAGGATATAAATGGTGCTGATTTGCTGAACCTACTTAATCTAGGGAACTAATGTCATGCTCGAAGCTTCCAAAGTACGACGTCTCTTCAAATGGAGTCTCTATTTAATTTACCTGCAAACAAGCTCAAGGTTTTGTCACCCCTTTAATTTCTGGGTTACGTCCAGTTTCTAATCTCTATAATCCAAGTAGGATTTCACAACTGCTGGGAAACTACCCAAAATTATGGTTATTGTGGCGATACTTGGCAGAAAATATTGTAAACCAATTAATAAAATTAAAATAAAGGATAATAGTTACCTTACGGCCCGCGAGCGAGGCGCCGCCCGCCGCCGCGTACATGCACCGCCGGCGCCGGCGTTCAGCTAGCGCACCACATGGCTACAGGGGGCGGGGCCATGCGCGCGCGTCGCCGCCGCATCCGGGCTACTCACCAACACCTGGGACATCGTAGGACATGGTACAATTAACGTTAGTGCGAGGGCATATTTATGTGCGGAAAAAAAAGGAAAACTAAAAACTAAAGTGTGTGTTAATCTAAAATGTGTTCAGTCAAAACAGCTAAATGTGTGCTATTTGCGACATTGCCAATTTTCAAAGTGTGAAGTTGTCAGTGAAAAATGGAGAGATGTCAATGAAGAGTTTCATCTTTATAATCTACATCTGCAGACCATCTCATGGCGTTCAGCTAGCGCACCGTATGGCTACAGGGGGCGGGGTCATGCGCGCGCGTCGCTGCCGCTTCCGGGTTACTCACCAACACCCTGGACATCGCAGGACGTTACACTATTATGACGAAAGCGACAGGACAGCCCGCCGAACTTGAATTTTGTTGGCTACCTTAGCGCATTTTGATGTGCGGAAAAATAAAGAAAACTAAGATGTGATCAATAAAAAAATGTGTGTAGAAGGGGTTTCATTTCTCGCCAATATGAAAGCATGTCTTATCAAGAAAGGGCTTTTGAGACTTGAAAATGTGTACCAAACCAGTAATAACTTTCTTGATAAGTCACTTATATTGGCAGGCAATTATAATTATACCAGAAAATAACAATTATTATCAAAAAATACAAGTTAGGCTGTGTGACGTCCTCCTTCTGCGAAGCAGTAATGCTCGCAAAGGAGGAGGCGGAGCGCGTGAGGGAGAGGCAAAGTTCGCGCCTAGCCGCCGTAGGAGACGCCCTGGGCGTCGGGACTCCCTGGAGGATTCCCGGCCACCGTAGGCGCGGGCTTGCGGGCGGTGAGCAATGGGTAGCTCGCCCCCGATAAGGACCAGGCCCGGGTCGACGGCGCGTTGTGTTCCACGCGCGCCTCAAAGAGATGTCAGCACCAATGGCGGGGCCCACCGGGGCCGATGCCTGCCGGGGTTGCGGGAAAGTCCGAAAGGGATACCGTGGCCCCTGGCAACACAGGCAACTGAAGGAACACGGGTGGGTTTTAGTCAGTAAGAGTCTGACACGCCCTCCCGCTCCGCCCAGAGCGGGAGAAGTTATTTGATGATTTCCCACCCAAAAAAAAAAAAAAAAAAAAGGCTGTGTGACGTGTGTGTACAGCCCCCCCCCCGCATAATAATAAGGCTCCGTTTTAAAATACGAAAGGAGACAATAACGGCGAAAGTTTTTAGTTTATTTTGCAGTATAAGCCGAAGACGTAAGAATAAGCGATAGTGCCCTTTGTACACATACGTTTTACTTGCCGCGAAAACTACGGTGTATTCGCCGTGTCTTAGGCACGGTCGTGAGTATTGTATGAATCACTATGGAAGGATGTTGACAGACATGTTTTTTCTACTACGCGGTATATACGCCATACCGGTAAAGAAACCGTGCGGCGTACATAGGGTCTTTAAGTGTCTTGTTCGTAACTGTATAGCAATAAAATAAATTAAAGGCTGTCCCTCTGAGCCACCCAATTACCTTTTAACTCAAAATCATTATTTTTGGGTCATTTAATTACGTTGACAAGACATGATGCCTACATAGTCGCTTTCTTCTGCATGAAACGGCCCTATCAGTACTTCAAAGATTGTTATGGAGAAAATACCCACGTATTGCAAACTGTGATTATTTGATACTTACAATAACAAAATTCACAATATTACAAAAATATTAAATTGAAATATAAGCACAAAACAACACGCTTCCAACACCACATTACACACTCATTTCGCAAACACCAGTTGGCAAAATAATCCTCAGGGTCCTAATATTTAATTAATTATAAACTAGACGCATGTAATTACATCGACCGTCCATTTGATAAATTAATTTGAACTGAGTAGCCAATAGCTAGTTTCGAACGTTTTCAACTAACGTGAGGATGCAATTTAAATAAATTAACTCTTCAGTGGAAATAAATGTTCAATTACTATTGATTTTATTGAGTGTGCAGGTTTTACGGCTTGTGCAGACCGGCACGACAGGCAGCTCGACCCTTGTCGCGCCCGCGATATCACGCCAGTCTGCACGAGGCTTTACGTATACAAATATTGTTGGCACTAGGAAACCAATTTTAAACTTTGATTTTATGATCTGCTTAATAATGTATTATTTGGTTTTTTGTTTGACATGCTTCCAGGAGCCTTGATAAGTATCTGTTTTTAATAAAAACAAAAAAGAATGAACTAGAATATTTCAGCGCTAGTCCAACTTGCTAGGTCATTGAACTAGCGAGAAGTTCGTGAGTTCGGTTCAGTCCCACCCGCCTGTTGAACTGTTGATATGATCCTACTTTTACCAGAAATATTTATTGATTATGTCACTAAGTCGTCCCCACATCAGAGGGGCAATTGCCCCTCTGATGTGGGGACGACTTAGTAACCCGTAATTTTTAAAAACCTTCGCATCCGAATCTCATTCGCAACTGTCAAAAATACAATCAATTTCCCAACATTTTTTACAAGTTTGACAGATTGCGACTTGAATGTGAACGTTTTTTAAGTAAGAGAATTGGCCTTCTGGTCAAATGCAAGCCCATTAATAAAAATATTTAAAAGTGCCACAAACATTCCATAGCCATATAAAATCTAAAAAAGTTAATTTAGCACCCTACCTGACTTACGGTGCTAAATTAACATTTTTTAGACTGAAATTCATACCGACCAGCCATACAAACAATCTACCCTCCCCCAAACACCTATACCTAGCTATCAACACATGACTAAATACCATAAAATCGCCAACCACCATTAAAGCCGTGCAGTTACAAAACACCCTGTATTTAAACCGTGGTTTAAACCGCATCGATGCATACGATTAGGTAACTCAGTGCCAATGTATCACCTGCAGTACGAAGAGTCCCTGACCCCGTTTCCCGCCGACTTTTACAACCCACGGATAGTTAATCAGCTGTTTAATTTGTTTCTGTCTCATTCCCTGACATTCGTTTGTAAAATAATTTTGTTTATTTTATTATATTTTTTTTTTCTTTATTATTTATTTGATAAGGTATGTCTGTTTAGCTTATTTGATAGATTTACATATCTAAATTATGTCCACAAACTCATAAGTCCCTGGATCCGTTCGGAGTTTTTACGATTAAATTTCAGTTTACCAACTTATAATGTAATTTGGCAGAAGAGCAGCTTAGTATAATAACTTTGCATAGTAAAAAATAAACTTGCGAGCGAAGCCGCGAGTAACTCTCACAAAACAAATTAAAGTAAAAAATAGGTACATAATATTACCACCTTTCACTGACTCTCCTAATCAATTCAACAGGCTCCAGTAAACGATATAATTCCAGAATTTGGAATAACAAAGTCGCCTTAATTAAAATTACTGACGAACCTAGCGTTATTTACCTAAAAGGTCGGTTTAAGGTGAGTTCGTATACTGTGTTCATACTGTGTCCGTCGCTCGCGCAACGCGAACTTCGTGGGAGTGAAAACCGCGGGGGTTTTCCAACAACAATATAAGTTTAATGGAATAAACAATCGAAGTGTGCGCCGCCAATCTAAATTAATGACGCGCTCGGAAGGCGTTCGGTGAATCTTGTAGCGAGAGATGTTTCACATTTGCGTGTGCGATGTATTGGTTTGCTGGTTATGCAAATGTGTTATATGTATTTGTGCTACTTTTTTACTTTTTATTGACTTAGTTAAAGGCTTATTGGATCATTAAAAGTGCTGTTGAGTTAATAATTTACAGCTGTGGATAAATGAAAATGATTAACTTAACAGAATTCAAGCCTTTTTTGCCTCTCCCAAGTCGTGCGACACACACTCGAAATTATTCCACAAGGTCAACTTTTTATTATGTAACTTTACGAAGTTAATGAATCATATCGAACGTAGTTACGTAAAATAAAGTTAAATACATTTCAGGGCAAATGTGAATTATGATATTATTTGATGTAGGTATTCGTTTTGTTATCAGTTTTTTAGTTTCTTAGTTTAATGTCTGAATAATGGTCAGTTAGACTTCAAGGGTGACGATGCTGAAATATTTTTAGATGCGTGGGCATTTAGTCCTTGATAACGAGCAACTAAGCATGCTGGCTATTCTTTTCACAGAGGCAAAATATGTTCATATTGTTCTCACCAATACAAGAAGTAATAAAAACCTGCAATACTTATAATTATTATTTTACTAGCGACCTATCCCTTCTCTACACGATTTTTACGACTTTACAAAACATGGAGATTCTTTATTATTTGTATGCTTAATCTTTAAATACATAATTATACACCTTCTGGAACCAATTCTCTAAATGATCGTGGAAACCGCATCAAAATCCGTTGCGTAGTTTAGAAGAACAACGCGATCACACAGTAGACACGAAATGCAACTTTAATTTACAATATGTAATAAAGAAGATTCTAGATCTGTGCCCGGTTGATGGTAATAGGCTCGTCCCTATTACATGGTACTTAAACATAACTGGCGCAATGTGGGTGTACCTACTTTTGGTACCCATTTCTCTATTTTTCTCTCTCTCTGGTACCTCTGCCTAACCTCGTCTGGGAAACAAGGTGAGATAATATTTTATACGTAGTTAGTTATGATATGTGTAGAATACATAGATTTCAACGACATTATAAACATCAGTTTCATATCCTAACCTAAAAACAAGCGTAATTTGACCAAGTTTAATAGTGTCTAAAGTTGTAATTAACAGTGTACAACTAACAGGCGTTTGTTGAATCTTGTAGTACATACTACAGCTCCCCGGGGATGTCCCGACCTATGTTACCTAATGTACTGTGAGGATGATGAATCGACTATAACACGACAGAGACATCACGACTGTATTCTCCTAAATAAAGGAATAAGCAGAGGTGTTTTTTGTACCACATTTCGCTAGTTATATTTTAGTACCATTGTTATAAGTTTCACGTGTGTATCTGTGTGTCTGTGTATCTGTCTGTTCCCTCGTAGCTCCCAAACGGCTGAACCGATTTTGATTATTATTATTTTGTTTGAAAGGTGTCTTGATCGAGAGTGTTCTTAGCTATAATTCAAGAAAATCGGTTCAGCCGTTTGAAGATTATCAGCTTTTTTCTAGTTGATGATTGATGGATGTGCGCATCTTCCACAGGTCTGATCGATTCGAAATTTAGTATTCTGTTACTTCAATGATATTAGAAGAACATAGTAACCTTGAACCGATACGGCAGCATCACCTGGAATTGTGTCGGGGGTTATTAAAAAATGTAATTTCTTTATGGAGATTTACATTAACCGGTCAATAATCTAGTCTTCGGGTGGCTATTTAGAAATTCATAAATGAATATAATATCACGCCTGTATTCTCCGAAGGGTTAGGCAGAAGTGCACATATAGTACACCCACATTTCGGTTGTAATGTTTAAGTTCCACGTAACATGGGGCGAGCTTATTGCCATCACAAATCTAGACTTCGGGCTAGTATTAAAAAAATCTCAATAAATTGTTGAAAGTTTAGGATTTTAATAAAAATATTTCTAATATTTTCAAATATTTTAATTGCTAAATACTATCGTTAGTGTGCCAAAATATACCACTGTCTTTATAAATATAACCTTTGACCTTTTATAAATATAAGCAAATCGTGTTAAAATCATTCCGAGCATCATAAGCTTAAAATGATACTCGGTTTAGTCTAACAAAACCTCAACGTGCCGTTGTTACGCAACCAGCCCAATAACCGAAGTCATTATAATATTTTCGTTATGTTTAGGAACTGAATTGGAATTCGGAATTGCTTTATGGCTACATTCTAAGGTCGGTAAAAGTTCAAAAAACGTTTAGATCGACCGATAACACAGAAATATCGTGACGCCGCTACAAACTAAAATCGAATTAAGATTAAAGAGCAATTATTGTAAACTTAAAAGTACCTGAATAACACTACTGGTTACTGTTAATATACGATAAGATACTGGGACTAATAATTTTGTACGGCACTTTTACTAAACTGCTACGGCGTAGCGACCTACGCCGTAGCAGCCGTAGCGAAATCCTACGCAGCTGCCACGCAAATGCTACGACATTTACGCGTAGGCTTAATTTCCCCAATATTGTTTTTTTTTTTCGTTGCGAAGTCGATGGATAATATTCATCCTAGTATTTTCCTAACCTAATTAACTGGGTGTTAAGAAGACTTTTAAGCTTTTTGTGCCCTAATTAGTTTTAAAAGCACGTTATACCACGTTATTGAAATTACTTATTGCATAGTTAAAAAAAAAAACAATTAGTTTATTTATCTTTTACGATTATGGTAAAAAGTTACTTTTAAAACGTTGCATATTAAATTAATTAATCATGTATAAAATTAGTTTGTTACTAAGTTTCCGTAGTTCGTGTTAAAATGTATGGTGGTAATAAATCCTTCTAATTTCCTCAAATTATAACTGGTAGTATTTAGTATGGTAGTGTATAAAAGTCCACCATTAACTTTATTACCGTAAGTCACAAATAAATAATATTTTAAGACTGTATAAAATATTTTCTTCCACGAAAGTTTTAATAATAAACATAAGCTTAATAATTTATTAATAGTTTATTTATTATTATTATGGGTACCTTTTTTTTTTGTTTGGGTATGGGTACCTGGGATTGATTCCCGGGTCGGGCAAAGTGTTATTGGATTTTTCTAACTAAAATTTCTTAGTAGCAGCCCTGAGTCTAGATTTGTGCCCGGTTGATGGCAAAAGGCTCGCCTACTATTACATGGGACTTAATCATAAATGGCGAAATGAGGGTGTACTATAGGTACACCTCTGCCTAACACTTAGGTGAATACAGGCATGATGTATTATAGGTATGACAATCTTAACTAAGAGAAAATAATTGTTTTTTTTTAAATGTTTGTATGTTTCTTTTCGCTTTCACGCTACAACGGCTAAGCTGATTTGGATGACATTTGGCACATCGGTAGAACATGACCTAGGTTAGGACATATAATACTTTTTATCCCGATATTCTTAAGGGATCGATACATATGCGGGTGAAACCGCAGGGCGCAACTAGATGATCTTGAAATTATTGATAAAATTAGGAAATACAATTTTATAAATAAGGAAATAATTTAAAGCTCATGTATTATACATTATTATTAACTATTAATTTATTGGTCATGGCAAAATTATCACTTAAAATCACAATAATGACTAATGTTCATTTGACTGCAGTGAATGCTAACAAGCAGTCTTTAAATAACAGACCAGAATAATCGGCCATTTATCAACCTGACCTTTGACATAAGCAGGTATCTGATTGGCAACCAAAACGATTATTTAACAAACTCTCTAATGCACGAGAGTGCATATTATATTATGTTCCAAAACTCACAAAAAATAATAATAAAATAAATTACTAACACATTTTGTATTTAGAAGGTTGGTTTCAAAACCTCACCGCTTTTTCTAACAATTATTGTTTGAATAACATTATTAAATTGTTATTGAAAAAACAATTGAAAAGTCATCGACGAACGGTTATAAAATTAAACCTCAATTTGTCAAAATGAAAAACATATTTAAGTTGATTTAAAATTAGAATTTTGGGTTTAGATAATCAAATCAAAGCATTCAATTTGTAAGTTTGGCATCCACAGGTACATTTTCTAATCAATTTGTTTATATTATCATTAGATAATTTTTGAATAGAAATTACGTTCGTAGCGAATACTATTTCTGTGAATCGATCACGGCAAGCACAGCTTAACTGTGCAAATTGATCATCTATCGCCAGTTATTTAAGCAGCAGTTCCGCCCACCTTTCTGTCCTAACTAGTCTCGACCATTGCTCTCTAATTGCACTAGTGGCTTTCATATCGGCATATCGAAGTAACTCGACTACAGTTTTAATCGATTCGACTGTAGGTACCGTGCTTATCCGAGTCACCATCATAAGGACTTAACTTGACGTAACTTAGCCACTTAGGCTAACTGTTGCATTTCTGTAATATACGGCGGCTGTGTATTGGATTATGGAATATGAGTTTTGACATCGAATATATAGGAAAGGTTATACCGTAATATGACTGTTTTGTGCCATTCATTGGCATGGATTTCAATCACTTTCGATCAATCAATCAACTGAACCTTTTGCAATCCACTAGTACCTACAGTAGTAGTACAGTTAAGAATGATTACCAACATTTATTGATAGAACTTGTAAACTTTATGCAACAAAAATATATACAATTACATTATAGGCAGAATCAATGAATATTACACGGTTTCTGATTGAAGAAATTGACGTTGAGAACTTGCTTAACAGTAATATAGCATTACTTAATATTATAAGTGAATTTTATGTTAAGGTTACCTTAGTCAGTCATTTTTCTATACTAACGTCGCGTCGTGGAGTTTATTCCACTGTTTGACAGTGTACAATAAAAATTATATCTACTTGTTTCATCATTATTTAGCCAGGTACGTACGGAAAGAGAATTAAAAAAAAATGGTTTTAAAGTTAGCGTCGAAACGTCCATATTTCACTTTCAGCGTGGAAATGGTAAAATTATTATGATACAAAGATTGTATAATTTATTATTTATTAAAGAATTCTAATAAGTTTATTTTGAATAAATAAATCTCACGCCTGAATCAATTAACTATTTCTAGTAGTTTTTTCATAATATCTATACGTCCAAAGGTCTGTTCATGAAATTTTACTTGCTCATTTTCGTTATAAATCATCATCTAATAAAAAAAAACTAAATATAAAAATACTAAATCTCTTTCTTTTTCGTGTGTTTTTATGCCGCCCATGGGCTGACTTGGCTTCATATGCCGCCGTCGAGAAATATCTCTCAGGCATGCTGGTTCCCACCCGAAGTTTTCCTTCACCGTTTTGAGCAAGTGATAATTATACATATAATGAATTCGAAAAGTGAGAGGTGCAAATAAAAACACCAAAAAACACACATACACACACAAATACTAAATAAATAAAAATAAATAAACTAAACTTAATGGCATGTATATTAAGCCACCAACGAGTTCGACCCGTCCACTAGTGCAACCGTAAGGATCACCTTCAGTAATGCTAATATAGAGATTGACAAGTGGTCAACTTCAAATTCTCAATTCAGAAACCAGGTGTTAGGCATTCATGCATTAAAAATACTTACTTTAGAACAGAGAAGGTAAGTAACCAATTAACGTAGGCATCCATAATAATATCGCGATCTTTATCTTGAACTTATTTCTTGCGCGTATGAAATACGTATTTGCATTTTATCAGCAGAAATTAACAGAGTTCACACAATGCACAGATGTTATCTATAATTAAATAAGGATTATTCCACGCAACATTATGCGTATTTGTTTTTCCATATAAAAGGCAAACAAAGGCTAATGAACTCAGCTTGTGTATCTAAAGTCAACTGGTTTCAGTATTCAATTAGTAGCATACGGAATTGTATTTTGTGTACCTAATTCCAAATTAATCACTGACAACCTGACAGGTCTAAATTACCTTTAAAATTATGACAAATGTCTGCACGTGATGGTACCGGCCAGTCATAGAGCAAAACGGAAGGAAAAATGAGGGTTTTTGAAATATTTTGACGTCGTTGCCTTAAATGATCTTACTTGTGAATGGCATTATTTAAACTTAGTTAAGCTACGATAAACGTAGCTTTAGTTATTATTTTTTGTAGATTTATTTTTGTGTCTTTTTTCGTAATGTGCGTAAAACTGGCATGTTTATCCTTCAATAAGCAGACATATAATCACGGCATTAAGGATTAAAATAGTTTGTCTCTCCGCTGTTAACAGTCGACCTTCTGTCCCTATTCTATGTTCCCCGTCTGTCGGGCAGGGCAAGCGTAAGGTAAAATAGGTGAGTGACGTCATCGAGCCACTGCCCTTTGAGCCACGTCAAACATCTGACAGTCTGGATCAATTGTTTTAACCGGCACTTTGTTTTGTAGGCTAGTTGTTTGTACAGACGTTTTATAGGTCACGGCTTTCTTTGAGATGGTGTAGGGTAGTTTGGGTATATTGAACGCTGACTAATTTTTGTACTTTATGGTTTCAATTGTGTCTGATTAATGAGGTGGTGATAGCTTAAACTTGTAAAGTTGTATGAGGAATTGTTAAAAATGAATTGAACATATCTTTTGATACTACATTTTGCCCGCCGCTTCGCCCGCATGTATAGCGGAAATTATTCCACGGAAATGTACTACCGGGATAAAAAGTATTCTATGCCTTACCTTACCCGGGTCATGATCCACCTGTGTCTGAAATGTCATCGAAATCCTATGAAAAGGCAACAGACAGACACAGTGTCACTTTCGCATTCATAATATCAGTAAGTCTGAATTTAAATGAGTTTATGGATCTGCTTTCGCTTTTAAATTCTAGTAAATGTAGACATAATATGGTATATTTACTTATTACTTATCGTTTTTATAAAATAAAACTTGGAATATTAATAGAAAACATAAAAATAAAATATAATAAGCGGAATGTCATGTACTAAATCTCTACAAACTATCTGTTGCTGCAAAGTCATTACATAGCGGAATATTCTATGCAATTGTTATAGGTTCACATACCCTCCAAGTTACGAAGTTATTCAACATAACTGCCTTAACGTATAACTTACAACGCGGCATAAATATACTAAAACTAGTTTGCGCGAACATTTTCTCTCACAATGGGTAATATTTGTAATCTCGACGTTCATTACTGAAGAGAGCCTCATATAAAATGTGCACAATATCCGATGTGAATGCGGCAATAAGCGAGCCTATGCTGTACCTTGAGGCTCGTTTACATTGAGCAAGCTAGTGGGCGGATAGGCGGGGAATGAAAATACCATTAACATTATTCTATTGTAACAATATTTTTATTTAAAAGGGTGTCCATGGAGTTTCTTGCCCGTTCTCCTCCATAGGAACCTACTACGCTTTGGAATGGTCAACTAGCTTCATCTTTCTAACTGACCGACTTCTCGACAATTCAAAAATACCTGTGATTGGTTTAATTGAAATAAATTCTGTGAGTTTGAGTTTTTACTTTTGATTCGATTTTACGTATGAATAGAAGAATAGAATGGGATTTTGGTGATTTTTATTAAAAAAATAGACTGAACATATAAAAATTCAATGGAATTTCAAAAATTCGTGATTCGTTTTCAGATTCAGGTACGCTGTAGTATATAAGATGGATGAAAGCGCCATGAATCAAGCTCAGTAGTTTACAATTGGAGAGTCTATGAATATGACGGGCCTATATATGCGGCTTATAAAATAACTACTGAACTACCAGAAAAGTGAACTAGCAATGATCCTGTTTAGTTGCTTTCGTCTCTACTCGACCAAATCTAAACGCACCCTTGCTCTGGCGATATTAATATGGGATTGCGTTCGCCCGACCCAAACCGTGAGTAGATATCTAGTACCAGCTATACTTGCACAGACCCACACAATCTCGCACAGACTCGGATTATTGAATTTAAAAAATAACCACAATCCTACCGTGATTCAACATTTACGTGCAGCTTTATAGAATAAACTAACAAAGGAGGTTCTGCCTCGTGTGGTTTGTATGGAAGTGAATGGAGGCAATGTACTCACTTTTATTTTTAATGTACAATATTGTGTTCAATATCTGAGAGGGTTAGTTAGCTTTTCTATTTCAGTGCATTATCTTTGTTAGCCGAGATTTTAGTAAACAAAGATTATTGAAAATGTTCTTTATGCTTTTAATACTGCCTCATTGCTCCAGCGCTTCTGTTGCGCATGAGGTCCTGGGTTCGATTCCCAGGTCGGTCAAAGTGTTATTGGGTTTTTCCATTAGGAATTTCACAGTAGTAGCCTGAAGTCTGGATTTGTGCCTGGTTGATGGCAATGGGTTCGTCCCCTATTACATGGGACTTAAACTTAACTAACACTTCGGGGAATATAGACGTAATGTTATGTTATATAAAGTTAGAGTATTAAAAATGTTTTCGATACTTTGAGGCTCGTATTATAGAACCCCACTCAAAACTCATGCATTACTTTAAACTTGTTTAAATCCGTTTCATTGGTTGAAACTAGTTTTAAGTAATGCTTAGAGTCTTGAGTGAGGTAATGTGTATTACAGAACCTCACTCAAGACTCAGGGCGTTGGTATTCATCACGAAGTTCAAAACAATCGCGCATAAAAATAACCTATTCCAAATAATGAATGCGAACTTAAAAAATTAGGCCAATTGTATTCGGCCTAGTGAAATTGGAACAACATACTACAACTACTGAGGGCACCCCAACTTCCTAAAATTAACAATTGGCATCAAACAACAAAGAGGTGAAACAAAACTTGACTTAACTGCGATCGCATTACAAATTCCTTTTGACGTATAAAATTGGAACCCAAATGATATTTAAAACAATATTCTTTGCCACAAAGGCCGCAGAGCCAAGCGATAAAAACAAAGGCAGTTTACATAGATTCGATATTTTACATTGAAGCAAAGTAATGTGGTTTTAATCACACCATGTATTTATACATAAAAACGTTGTTTGTTGATGAGAGTTGTATACAGTGTGTCTCTAGTATATTATTATTATTACTTATGGTTACTTATTTCTGGTTATGATGAAACTATTGATTTGCATGTATTTTCTGTTTCAAACAATCTTATTGGCTGTACAGAATTTGGATAAAACATACCTAAGGTTGAATGTATCTCAGAACGATAATTTTATAGTTAAGGTTTTGATATAAATATGTTGTATATTATTATTATTATTAGATGAGATTTTATTTTTATACGTACCTAGAGATGTACCTACAAATGTCAAATTTGACATTCATACTTATGTTATGTTAAAAGTTATTCGTGTTTATAGACTTTTATTTTGCAAATTTTTATTTGTTATTTGTTCGAAGGTGGCAAAGGACATCAGGTGTATTGATGCGACAAAGTTAAATACGACCGTTAAGTTTTAGTTATTAGGTACGAGTGAGTTATAACTATGTCTATTTGCAATTAAGCTTAGGTAAGTAAATTGAAAAGTAGAGAAACTAGCATCTAGCCTTTTTTGGACTAAAATTACAGGCTCTGGTAGTTATTTCCTGTTAATTCACAGGATTTAATAGAAATGTGAAAGAAAAGAAATCTTCTAAAATAACTATCGAAATAACTACAAAATCTAAATTAAGTAAAGTGTTAATAACTTAATATTGAAAATTATTGTATCGTATTGTTGTCATACAAAACAATTTAATTTTAATGCACTTCAGAAATATTTGCAATTTTTTAAAGTTGAAACTACGTGAAACTAAGCAAAGAAAAAAAAACGATTACCTTGTACAGTATTTAATCCCATAAGTCCGATCCACAGCACTGTTTGCACAACACAACACGAAGAGACATTCCGTGGCCAGAATGAGTTACCATGAACACTGTCAAAATAAACCTGACTAATGTCCATTTTAATAAAATAATTTGTATTACCTAAAGTATCAAAACTTTTTGTACAGTTACAGAAAAAAAAGTTGAGAAAATTACCTGTACACATACCACTCGGTAAGTATAATATTTGGTTAGTTATCAAAGCATTTAATCTGTCCGTAAAAAGTAAACAACCTGTGGGTATGAAATGTCGGTAAACGTAGAGAGTGACGATTCGATATAGCGAGGAAAATAAATAAAAATGAGTGTCGATACATTTAATGTTGTTGGTTTCAAACCATAAATTATGGGAAAAGCTGATACTGATAAATATTTTGAATAATGATCGAAACAGGACGTTTCGTTGAACCTTTTGTTCATAGCTGTTATAAAACTTTATATTTTCGTTTATCAATAATTCATGAAATAACGTAAGGTTTTGTTATGTACGGTAACACCGTCACCCTGCCTGCTAATAACAACACACTTTGATTACTAATCCGTCTGACAATAAGGGTTATTATTGTACTTTTCCTTTCGACCTTTCATTATAGCGGCCACTGGTAGCCCCACGTATTGGAAGAAAGAAAACTTGTAAACTAATCATACTTAAGAAATACAATTTGCCTGCCAATTTATGCCAAGGAAATTATGATTAATTATTTTAGTCATAGATGCATGACATCAAGGCAAAAGGTCAAAAGTGTGTACATGTATTTTTTGGAAATATTTAATTTTATTGCCAATCCCCGATGAGCAATAGTGTTGTTCCATGTCATCGATTCTAAGTATCCCCAGATAACTTTTTTTCGAATATCTTTTTTATAAAAAAAAATGTTAGCTGGGGATACTTAGAATCGATAACAGAACACGTTCCAACAGTTTTTAGATTTGTTGTCTGTTTATTTAATCGCGCATCACGTTAAAACGGCTGAAACGATTTTGATGGGTACGGGAAAGACATAGGATAACTTTTTATCGACATACAACGCGGGCGAAGCCGCGGGCGAAAGCTAGTTATTATATAATTTCCAAAAAATTGATGGCTCTGTGTTACTTAAAAACCTGTAGATCTATTAAATCGAGTTAACAATAGTAGTAGCACAGTGGCACAAGACCAAAAAATCAAATTAATTGAGTTCGAAGCTGGGACGTGGCACTTTTAGCGACCATCCGTCACTATATAGTGTTCGGACAACTGAATCAGGTTCATAGAAACGGACAATGACAGAATGATTGCATTTATAGAGCAGTTCGCATTTTTGCACTGAGGATTTATATGCAGGTGTTTTAGGGGTCAGTTTCATTTAGTTTGTGTCCTTTTTGACCGACTTCAAAAAGGAGAAGGTTATCAATTCGGATCTTTTTTTGTTTTTTTTTTTTTGAAAGTTTTGTCTTTTGTAGAAATTAACGGAAGCTGATATCGATTTTGTAGTTACTTCAATGGTTTGTTGTTACTAAATGAGTTTTTTTTTTAACTAAACAAAGGGAATATTAGTTTAGTAACAAAGTTAATATCAGAAAACTTTTACTGTTTTACTATATTTATTTCTTTTAGAAAACCGATTGTTTTTTTTATGGAAACGCGCGGAGGTACGGCAATATTGTTGCGTTGCAAAGCATTTAAAATAATTGCTGCGTAATTTTCAGGTTCCTATTTATTAAAAAAAACCTGTGAATGACGTCGAAATTTCGTCCATGACCGCTATATTACTCGTTTGACCTTTTAGTTAAATTGAGCAAACTAACAGCCTCTACAATATAAAATAATCTATATATGTAGAGCTAGTGTAGGTTGGTACTTGATCTGAGATATTTTTTGTCACCATTATTTTGTGTTTGTTTGTTTGTTTAATGACTAAAGGTAGACTAGTCACGTGGTCAACTTGACACTCATTTTTTTTTACTAATCTCTAAAAGATTGCTTTTAGCTCTTGGAATGTTAAATGACCTCATCTCATCTACTCATTGTCTACCGACTGATTGCAAGATTATAATTACCATAAAAAACGATTGTACCTAGTGTTTGGAATATATCTAGGAGGGGCTCGTGGCTAAGTAATAACAGCCGCACGGGTCGATCGATCAGGTTAAGCTACGCTTAACGCTGTCAGTCCGTGGATGGGTGAACATAACGAGACCCCTCCGCGCCTCGGTCGGAAATCACGTTAACCCGTTGGTCCCGGCTGCCATTCTTGATTTCTTTGATTTTCTTGATTCTTGATTGACAGTCATTACGGGTCGTCAGAAGCCTGGCAGTCTGACAACCAGTCTTACCAAAGGTATTGTGGAGGTCAGATAGGCAGCCATATAAAATACTGGTATTCAGCTGCATCCATTTAGACTGGAAGCCGACCCCAACATGTTGGGAAAAGGCTAAACAGATTGTTTGCAATATATCTACTTGTCCCAAATTACCCAAAAACATTACAGATTTCGATCAAACTTTATTTGTATACCTTACGGTGCCTGTTACCTACATTCTGCTTCTACTACGCCTATAAATTTGCATTTGCCGAAACCTTATGTTGCCAAGTCGCGAAGTCAACTCAAGACAACACAAATAAAACCTTATTGTCAGCAATTTATTAGTAAATGAAGTATGTATTACATAGATAAAGATAGTTTGAGAAAAATACCGCGAAAAAAGTCGTGCAAGGAATGAGAGGAGAGCGATATATTCATGTTATCTTAAGGAATACGCAGAAATATCTTATTGCTGTCAGTAATATATTGTCTTATGGTTATGTGAGATACTAATACAATAAATTGGATGGTGCGTAGCTAATACTGAGAGATAGGCTTCGAAAATATATACTTAGAAGAGGTTTTTTGACTGTTTTAGTAACTTTTGAAGGTTGAAGATCATTCTCCGTGTGTAAAGAAGTTGAAATGGTAAAGTTACCAGGTTCGATCTCGTATTCAATTGAAAACGTACTGTTGGCTCTCAAAAGGCCAAGAAATATAGGTGTTTTTATTTTAGATATGTTTAGAACTAATTTAAATTAGTTTACCGTCCATAAACGCTGCCAGATAAAAGTTTAATTTTCAAAAGTTTGAGTTGATGAGCGTCGAAACAAAAGTTTTCAAATTATTACAATCGCTCTCCAAACGTCAATGAGCATCAACGGCAAAAATGAAATGAATCATAACGCAGACATGTAGGCTATAATATGTTTGTTTAAACACAACGTATAGAATGCAATATTGTTTAGCAATCAATAAATACTGAAGGCCATAGTCCTGCGGATTACGTCCGCATCAACAGACGCCACTTAAACATGAGACAATGCAACCATTGACGAATCAACAAACTTTTATTATCCACTAACACAATCGCGAATTAATCGCGATTACACAAAAATCGACCGCGGGAGTGACGTCACCTTTTAATGAAGAAAGAAACGAGCACGAATTTATGTGGTCGGGCGACAAGCTGACCCGCGATCGGGACGGCCGTTGCCAAACCCATAATCCCTTAATTAGCCCACCGTGTAGGATTTAATCAGGATTTGAGTGACAGTGCAGTGTCGCGCGGGCGTCGCGGTTGTCGCGGGTGTCGCTGGGCGAGCTCGGCGCGTGTTGTGACGCGGGCGCGTGAGACAGCGCGCGTTGTGCCGGGCGCGCGCGGGCGCTCTGTGCGCGGTGTTCGCGCCACGCCGCCTCAGCCTCGACTGCCGGGCATGGAAATTCGATTTTTCTGACGTTTCCTCCGCGCCTTGCTTCGCCACGATCGAACTGCACGCCACATGAATAGTTGCTGCTTTACCCACCGCTGATTTTGCACGTTCATTTTACTGTAACTGTAATAATTCCAAATGTTTTATGACACTTTTGGTCGACGTAGACAGTATGAATGTGGTAAGGGTTTCGATCACGCAAAATTTCGATTTTGCGATACGACCTCCTCGTTCTGACCTTGATGTTTTTCGTATCCGCTCATATTTGCTTATCAAAAGGCTGTAAATACCCAAAGGCTGTAGGCAGCTCATAATGATACCTTCAGAAAAACATAAACAGAGTTTAGAGTTAAGTTTTGTTTTTGGGTAAAGTTTTTAAACCAACTTTAAATAACTTTCAACTAGGTAGAATGTTTTTATTTAGGGCGTTCTCTACATAATGTATGGTGTTTTGTCAGTGACCGTTAGTTTACCGTGCTTTCATTTAACTCCTACATTTTTTAAGTCCTCATCGAGAACCTTTAGTTAATGGGAGTGAGCGACCATTAGGCCAATACTACGGAAGTGAGAATAAATTTACCTCACGCCATCAACGCACGCGGCTTGTACCTGCCTACTTGTAGACATGAAAATATTTTAAAAACCAAAAAAATATATTGTGATAACAGTACCTACATTTTATGCCAAGTTAAAGTTTAAAGACCGTGAAAACTTTTGATTTATATGGTTATAAATTATTTGATGAAAAGTTATTTTTACAGTTAAGAATCAGAAGTGGCATTTATATTTTCGGTATCGCCAAGGTTGGTTCAGTAGCTGCGCGATTGGTTTCTATAGTACGCGTGCTACGACGAGTCTCAAGTTCGAATCCTACAAGGAAACAATATTTGTCTGGTCTACCTACAATTATCCAGTTTGTGTTATGAGAATTTTCCACATCCACATAACAGGAGGTTTTCCGAGGCTGGGACCATAAAAAAAAAGGATTAAAACTGTTTTTTTTTTTATATTTCCCTAGGGACGGAACTGCTCCTAATTAAAAAAAATCCTTTTAAAGACGTGGCAAGTTTGACGAACAGGAATTTGGACTAACAGCTATGTATCGATAACGTGCTGAGAGTACACAAATAATACTGTCTTATTTTTTACCGAATCCCATAAACTTTGGACGTCAAAAATAATTCATTTTCTTGTTAAAACAAATGAGCTCAACGATCTATCTAGTTCTAGCGTAGTGAGAGTGAAACGTTGAATTGTTTTTGCACGTAATACAGCAAATAGCGCAATTTTCTTGAAAATTACTATGCAAATGAGGAAATACCAAAATCTTTATCGTGGAGTAATAAGTCGTTGGTAATGGATGCCTGTATTTATGAAAGTTTTTCTTTTCAAGAAATACCTATAGTTTGTATGAGTACTTGGTTTGCTGATGCTTAGCTTCCGCTAACTGCTAGGAAATTAGTTAATTGATTCAGGCGTGACTTGGCCGAAATCCATTATAAAATACAATACACGTAATATCGACGCGTTTTTCACCTCTCAACGAGGCATTCTCAGGATGACGATTGACTTGTCGCGAACCCGAACACGACGTGTTGCCATACCGACCGCCGGACGCGTCTCTGTGTTTTTATGACTCTTTAGGAATAGTTAAACGGAATATGTACCTAGATAAATTCCGTTTAACTATTCTATATTTATATTTTATATTTCTATAGTCTATTGTAATTTTTTTTTGCTAGGGAATTGATCATTTCCAAATTGAGGTAGTTTCCCATGGAGAAAAACAGAGAGATTCAATTTGATTTTAATTTATTCTCGAACGATCAAATACAAGTTAGCCACCTTTTTTTTCCGCCGTACCGTACTCTAATAATCTCTAGAAACAACGTTGTACGAAGCACTGTATGAAGTGCTTAAAAGCGTCATAACAGTGCGGCCGGCTGCCAAGTCTTCAACCCGGTGTTAACAGTTAGGGGGTTGGCAGCACACGCGACAACTTTGACGGTTATTCGCTAGTTTAACCTCCGTTTAGCTTTATTGCTCGTGTGCTCTCGATGTGCAGTTCAGTGTAGTGTTTGGATATCGTTTTTAAGCGCAAAACATGTATTTAAGATGTGTTGTGATATTCAAGGGTGAGGCACAGACCATCAAACTGAACAACTTTCTCCATAGGACGAGCATCGTAATCGCTAAAAAATTATCAACTGTCCCATAGGTATAGGTATTGATGTTTTGTATGGGACAGCTGATAATTTTTTCGCGATTACCATTTTGGTCCCATAGAGAAAGTTTTACCCACACCACCCTTAATTTTCAATACACCTTTCTGATAGATGCTGTATATTTACTTCTATGGGACGATCCTGTAATAAAAAGCAAAGTTCATCAGGGGTCACGAGATATCCTTTCAAAAATTCAAAGCGGAAGACGCTACTGGCAAATCCACTCTAGGATTCCTAACAATGTCTGTAATGAGAATCTTGTTAAGAAAATATACCGTCAAAACGCTGCATATTTAAGGAGGCAATTAGGAGAAACATGCAACTGTAGGTACTAGGAAACTATGACTGAATAACCCGACATTTAATTGGCAACATTCTACCAACTTGCAATTTGATATTATATATGCAAACTTGGGTTGAATTCTTAGATGTTATTATGAACTTTTTAAAGGTCTGTTCTAAAATTACAGCAGTATTATTTTAATTATAATTTTACAAGTAATCATTAAATTCTTTATAACTGGTCCTGTAGATAAGAGTATTATTTTGTTGTAAGTTTTCAAGTTTTACTTGCATTGTGATTTCCACGTACCTACGATATATACAAGTAAAGTAAATTTCAAAAATAAAAAACCGTGCTTATTGTATTAGCATTAGAAACATTCAAAAATGCTATAAGAAGGCCATCGATGCCTTTTACCTCATAATGCAGGTAGCAATAATCAACATGTAAATAATAGCTTCTTTAATTCTACGTTTACTACAAAACAGCAATAAAAAGCCAACTAACCTCGAGTAAAAAGGCTTTAATTTTAATACAAAACGAAATTCTGCACTTCCTTTCAGTGTATTTTACAAAGTCGTTGGCAAAAGAAACCATAACTTCGCCTGATAAAGTCGACGAATTAAAGAATAATGAAAGTGCTCATACATTATAAGCAAAATTACAGACGTTTAAATCTACATTAGGTACAGTGGGTATCATGAAAGTCGAGCTACTTCAACACTAGAAAGCTGGCAACACTCCAAGCTACCGTGTACTACAAGCTATTACGATAGAATTCCATTTTTTTATTAACAAATTATACATTTTATACACAAAATGTTTTAAAGCCTTGACGTGATGGCGGAAAATCTAATTGCCAACGAAGTTTCTGAGGATAAAATAAAAAGTTTCGAGGAAAATGTGAAACGAATTTTTGGGCAGCTATTTTGCTCTTTCGCTTATGATAAAAAATCGCGTGTATTCGGGTGAGAATTCTTTTGTCTATGAAATGCGTTTAAAAGGAAAACGTAATGCAGTTATGTCTCTTTGTGCGATGAATGATAAAAAATCGCCCCGTAGTTATATGTATACCAAGTATGCCAAGTATGCCAAGTTTCAGCTCAATCGGATGCCAGGACGTACTTGAAAAATGGATGACAATTGGAGTAACTAGAAACATACGAACGAAGCAATACTAATAAAGCTAGTAAAAACAGTTGCATTCCATATATTCTACTACATATCTGTATAAAGCCTGATTGCTGACGAAACACAATACATTTCCCGGAAACAATACGTAAATTGACACTTTTCAATTTTCATTACGTCACACAGCAATATAGCAAAGATAAAAGATAAAGCCGTGTTCAATGCACACTGTCCGTCAAAGCCATGTGAATTCAAAGCTTCGTTCCCGAAAATTTCAGTCCCATGTTGGGTGCCAATAGCAGCCGCGCAGCATTCCTATTTGTTTTTCCGTTAGAAAAATATTTGTACCAACGACCGCTTTTTTATTAAAATAACAACGTGTTACAAAGTTTTATTTTTATTTGGTGATAGATTCGGTCGTAACCGGAGAGATGGAACCGATGTAGGTATCTACGGATTTTTTGTGCTTAAAACTTTAATACCTAAAGCATCAAATAAATCATCATATAAATATTTAGGAAAACCTCGGTTATGTCCTTTCAAATAATGTCACCGCATAAACTGCACTAGCGGATCTCATGGCTAAGTAACAACAGCCGCACGGGTCGATCCATCAGGTTAAGCTACGCTTGCCGGGGTTGTTCCGTGGATGAGTGACCATCTTTACATATAGAGACTCTTACGTGCCTCAGAAAGCACGAGCCGTTGGTCCCTCATGAGTCTTTGACAGTCGTTACGGGTCTTCAGAAGCCCGAAATTCTGACAACCAGTCTTACCAAGGGGTATCGTATTACCCAGTTAATGGGTTGTGGAGGTCAGATATGCAGTCGCTCCTTGTAAAAGACTGGTATTCAGTTGCATCCGGTTAAACTGGAAGCCGATCCCAACATAGTTGGGAATAGGCTAGGCAGATTGAAACTGCACTAGAACAAATGATTCCTTCCACTACGTTAGATTACTGCCAGAAGATTTCGGTTTGCAACTCTTTGGGGAAATCGAGCTTTTGCCTTACGATCATAAATAAATGTATGAGAATGCCTCGTACGGAGGGCTAAGATACTACCCTACAATCTAATACAATTTCTAAGTCTTATAAGAAGACTTAGAAATTGGTTACAAATTCGCGGCACAAACATTGACCCTTAACTTACATATAAAAGCTGATAAGTAAGATAGCAAACTATAGTTAATACTCTAATAAGCAAATAGGTGAAATACAAAGAGGTATTTGCCGTTTATCTATTCAGAACGGCACCCCAAAACACTAGCAAGGCCTAGGCAAACAAATATAGAGGAATGATAAGTTATGAACAGTAAAAATGTACATAGGTAAATTGAAAATAAAAATAAAATCTTTAAATAATGACATTTAGCATCCGCCATATTGCATTGCCTATAAAGGCGGAGACTGATTTGTAACATTTGTTTGTACTATAACGAGTTATAGTAAGGCTAAGAACTCACGGAGCGATTTTCGCCCGCAACCGCCGCGGTCGTGGATCTGCGGTTTTATTTCAAAACTCACGAGACCGGTTATTCGCGCGGTTACGCGGCCGCCGCGGTTGCGATCATCGCCCGCAAACGTGGCGGGCGATGATCGCAAGATTGCAAGACGGGCGCGCCGGCCCCCGCGGTCGCCCGCCAACCGATCGCAAAGCGCGCGGGCGCCACCCGCCGAGGCTGCGGGTAACCGCGGCCCGCGCTATTCTACTAGTTGCCCGCCGGTACAGCGGGAGCCGCATACAACCGCGTACACCGCGGGCGTAAAACGCGTCGTGAAATGTGCTTTAATTTTTTATATAAATATTTGCATTCTACAGAAGCTGCGGGCCCGCAACCGCAGCGGACGCGGGCGAAAATCGCTCCGTGAGTTCTTAGCCTAACGCGTTACAGTTGCCAGTGTAGCGAGCCGAGCCGCTCGATGCGAGCGCCGGATCCTCCACTCGACAGTCGGCTGTTTCGTGAACTCCTTTGAAACGGAAAAATAAGAAACGAAAATTTTATGGTGCTCAAAGTGAGCGTTCGCCGCGTCTTGTGCAACCAAGCTCGCCTCGAATCATACATTACAAACAAACGTTGCAAGTCAATCACCGCCTTTACGTCTCAGTTCATAGGTTTGGACTCATAAAGCATAGTTTGGATCATTTTGGATTAAACCCAATCCATCGACATCATTTGTTGAAATTGATTATGTAGTCAGGTCAGGCTGAATGCGTAAGCAAACCATCTCACATAACTAGTGAGATGCAAAACCTTAACCGTTAATTAAAGCTTAACCGTATTCAAGTAATTAGAAACCAATACGTGTCTAAATCATAAAACGATACCGTGCAACCCGTTTACGTTCCAATTGTCGGACCGTCTGAATGGTCATTATACTAGGCAAGCAGTCCGAATATCCCTTACAAACGGTTACATTCACTAAGTAATTCCATTATGTCTGTTTGTGTACCGAAATTGTACATATATAGGTGCAGTAAACGGGTTAGTGCAGCCGCAAGTCAATCCACTGTCGAGTTTACATCGCAGCCCCTGGGATGTAACAAGCGCCTGCAACCGACCTTGTTTATAGCGCAACATGATACGTAGCAAGGTGCTGTAACTGAGCTTGTTTGTTTTCGGAAGTGTTTTAAAAGGGAATACAGAGTATTGACCATACTCTTGAGCTTATAATGGTCGAGTCAAGTTCGAGATTTAAATATTTCTTAATATCTTTGAATATTTCTTCGTATGTTGTGTTCTGGCATGTGTAATGTTTATTTCTGTCACATTTAAATTTTAACTAAAATGGTAACAACAACCTAATAAAAACGTCTGATTGGTTTAATCTAGTTTCAAATCGAATGCTAGCTAATACGATTGGTTGTTGTCATTTAGGTCAAGATTTTAATTATAGCAGTTAACACGAGACTGAGGTATTGTTGCACTCGTACAAGTAGATTTGTTCAGGCGTTCAGATACTGACATCAGGTTTCTGAATTGAAAATTTAGAGTTGAGAGCTTGTTATTTAGCATTACTTAAGGTGATTCCTTCAAGGTAGTCCACGAAATTAATCTTATGTTAAAAAAAAATGTAAAAAAAACCCTCAATTTCGCGGGCTTTCTCTTTAGGTAATTCTAAATGAGTTCCAGTTTAACAAGTTTTCATCCCCAAATTCTCAATTAAGCGATGTGAGGAATATTCTCTCTTATACCTACGCCAAGTGAGGCCAAAAAGCCATTGCAAACCATAAAGTCTGCAATTTGTAGTTCAATATAATGCGACAAGGCTTTATAAATAATTCCAGTAATACACCGGTGAAAAAAGTTTGGGCGTTTCACTTCAGTGACGTAATGTCGACATGTACTCAAGTTGGACACGACATACAACAATTCACCTTGGATAATATAACATTAACATTCTAAACTAAATGATAATTTTTGATTACATTTTCACATTAAGGCGGTTTTTTAATGTATTTTGTGTCATTATGCACTTCGCCGTAGGTGGAGTATTGAGAACTAGGCTAACATAGAAACTTTGACTTAGGCCTTATGAATTGACCAGTCACAACATGCTGTGTTACCATTCAATCCTAAAAAAAAAACTACCAAAATGATTTCAAGATCTTCAAAAGAGTGTAATTTAGAAATACACCCTTGAGGTGACCCTTTTTGTGAGAAATCTGAATCTACATGCATTTTATTTTAACTATCTAGCCAAACTTAGACGATAAACAACAATATGTATGGGCTACCTATATGCCGTCGTGTTAGCAAAATTCTAAAAAGAACTTTACACAAACCGTTAATATCCTTATCATGTAAAACTGTCTAATTAAAAATATCTGCTTCAGAGGAAGTGAATAATTTACAAGAAGAGAAGAATCTGTGAAGCTAAACAGCGACCGGGCGATCCCAAAAGTAATTTGTTTGCGCCCCCTGCTAAAATTACATTCCATTTGATAAAAATTTAAAGAATTAAACACAACATCAGCGCCGTAATTTAAAATGTAATTCAATTGTTGGGCGATCCTTGGTTTCTGAAAGCCTTCGTAAATCTCATTTCAACTTATTTATGTTTGGTTTTGACTGAGAATTGATGAAGCTTTAATACGGACTTTGGCGAAAATGAAAAACTAGCTTTAAAAAAAAACTGCTGAACTATTCGGTAGAAATCTCATCGTGAATGCTATGGTGAAGTGAGCTTGAAGTAAACTTACAATAGGGTCAATCCCCAGTATCAGGTGCAATGGAAAGAAAGCTCACTACAAGCTCACTTCACCTACGTTTTCACGGTGAGATTTTTATAGAATAGGGCTGGTAGCAACAAAGTTACTTCCTATATATGTTCATAAAATGTGAATGAAATATTCACCCTCTTAATAACAGCTAAGGATACATAAAGTAGCTTATTAATTAATAATGACAGCGACAAAGCAGCAAATATTCATCACGCCGAATTTTACATCCTATTAAATTCAAATTGTCTGCTAAACGATTTTGACGCAAAATAGCGCTATTTTATGCCCACTAAAAGTCGGTAAACATGAAATTAAGTTATAAAAGTATAGGTACAAGTCCGTCACTGGGGAGATACTATGTGAACTCAACTCACTTTAATTGTATGCAGAGACCTTGCAATTTTCATAAATGTAAATTTTAGAACTGCATTTATTCAATCTAAACTACGTCGCATCTTAACGTTATGGAAGAAGTTATGGGATGTAAAAGATATATTTTTTCAATGTGAGAAATACCTATACAGTACCTTTTAAGTACTGGTATACAGATGCATCAGATGCGGTTAGCGGTAAGCGGTATTTAGATAATAATGATTCTACTATACATTGTAAAAGCTAATCAATTTTCACGCCTCCGGCCTAAGGCCTAGGCCAAATATGTTTTGATATTCGGATAGCTCATGACCTAAAGAGGTGCAGATAAAGAATATGAATAAAAAATCTTAACTAATTAAATATTTAAGCACCGTAAGTGTTGTGTTGTTGTGTTAATGTTAGTGTCCTACTATTTGTACATTGTGCTGATAAAATTCAGCTAACGAGGTACGGATTTTAATATTTTACTAAGTGCATGCGCGCCTTGGAGCTATTTAAAGCTTTTTTATTTTTATTAAAATTTTAATATTTAATATTAATAATTGTTCAACTTGCAACCGGTTATGTCTAACTGAGTTCATAGGCAGATTTTCAGTGAACTCGCTCTTAATATCAATAATATTTCTTATTTTTTGGAAACGCTTTTTATATCTTACGGCTAGTAGGTTACCTATCTTTCTTTCAAAATATTATCATTTTTGTTGTTTAATGTTATTAAATTACACCTAAATGATGTTGATTTCTTTAAATAGGTATAAATAAACACGTTTACTAGTCAATAAATAATGATTATAAATGTTTATAATGATTATAAAAATGATTAAAAAAAAACTCACTTATTCCCAATTGAAATCGAGTTACCAATAGTAGGGGTGCAAGTAATTAGTGGTGAATATTTGAAGGTTCTGCCAACTATCAGGACAAGCGGTCTGTTTGCCCGCCCCTCTGCGGATGGGTGGGTAACTATCATCCTACCCGCGCGTTTTAAAGTATTAACGTCTGCAAACTTTGACAATGCCGACATTATTATGATAAATGATATTCTATGATTGGTGCTGTCAGGTAAGATGGAATCTCAAAATTATGAAAATTACTGAATTATCAGATCTTCATTTAGGAGTTACTATTTTAATGGAATCCTTCATAAACAATTGTGGTAAAATAGTGCCTAAGTCAAAGGAAATCAAAACTCAAATCTCAAACGATATCAATGTTTTGCTAGAAGAAACTCATAATAGGTAAAAAGTTCCAAATCATAAAATCGGAATTGGTTTTGCAAGTTGTTGATACTAGTATTTATAATAATTAATGTCCTGACTACTTAAGTACCAAACAAGTTTTTTTTTTCTAGACTTTTTAAAGCTCCATTTAGCCGATAAAAGTTTCTTGCCTTGCCTGTCAAAACACTGTATAGACAGTGCAACTTATATTGTTGCTTCAAGTTATGGCATGCCGTCGCACCGTGTAAATCTTAAGTTCCAATACATGGCTAAACAAATAACTTGAAACAAAAGACGGTAGTATCAAGACAAAGTGTTGGTCTCAGGACATGTGACATGTTGATACAGCGCGATGACCACTTTCATTTGTTTGTATCTGGCTTCCGGCCAGGAACTATTGCTCTCACTTCTCTATGCTTAACACACTAGGTAGGTACCATAATTTATTAGGTGTTTTTTTTACAAGTAAATAAGGTTTTTTTTTTTAATAGTTCACAATTCAAATTATCTACAGAGCCCAACATGCTACGGCTGGTAACCATGTGCAAGAATTTATTTGTTCATATCTTAAAAATGTTATATTCAAAAACATATTAAAAATGATTGCACTGAAAAGTATGTGCCTACTCTGTTTTATCTACACCTAGCTGACCCGACAGACGTCCTTTCCGCGCAACTTTTCCAATTTTTCTTTCCCTAAAAACATTATTCGGACTATTACTGATTTGTAGTGACTTTTTTCCTGTTTTTTTGTTTTAGTAATAATTGTATCAGGTACTATTTGTTTTAGTTTAAGAGAAGTACATCCTCTTTTTTCTCTTCCTGTCTTCTTCTTTGTGTTTTTGTAATTTTAATATTGAGTCTTCACTGTATCTTAAACCACTTCCAATTATTTTGTAATCCTAAAAGTAATATACAATGTCCATTTGTTTGGTTTCCATAGCAAAATTAATAAATGTATTACGAACATTAAACAAAAAAAACAAATCGGTCCAACGGTTCTCAAGTAATGCGCTTACCAACGAAAACCATGGAATTTTTATTTAAATTGATTAGAACCTACATAAGAACACACTACTTTTTCTTTATACTAAAAGGCCAGTTCCAGCTGTGCCGCCTGACTATAATTTTAATTGGGCGATTCTTATTTTTCTTCTTCAAAAGTTGTAGAGCTAAAGTAGTCTGTACCAACTAGTTTCTGAACCTTTTAAAAACTTTAAAAGGTTCTGAAACTACCTAAGTAGTTGGTCCTTTTTCACTGAAAACACAAATGTAGGTATTAGAAAACGTTTTTTATCTATACATAATATACTCGTAAAACAATGTCACTTTTTGTGTCTGCTGTGTGACCGTTTAGAATTAGATCTTCTAAACTACACAATGGATTCTGATGCAGTTTTCCCCATCATTTAGAAGATTTATTCGAAAAAATTATGAGTATATGAAATTGGTGTTTAACTAAGCTTTAACACAGAAATCGATGTTTTGACATGTCGCCAGTGCAGGCGTGCGAAGCAGGGGCGGGTCACTAGTTTATTTATAAGACAATTTGCTAGTCTGGTAGAAAATTGGTATAGCATCGGTGACTAATAGCATAAACAACCATAAATATTAACAACATGGCGTCGGCCTCAAGGCTTCCACTATTCTTGTCCTGTTATTATGTCTACCTTTGATTTATTGAATTTTGTGGAATACGGTACGTATCTGATATCCTTAATTTTTAAACTATTCTTGTTTTTGATTGAAAATTATGAAGAAATGCTTCATAAGTATCCGAAAAAGAGGTTTCCTAATGGGGAAACGCATATAAATTTTATTATCAAGACGAATCTGAGGGACTCCTTTAATATACTGTACACCTGCACTCTTAAGATGCAGATGTATTAAAAAACACAGGTTCCACTGTGCCCAATTAACTTTTTTCTGTTCACAACCCCGATACAAGATTCAATTAGGAACAGAAAGCAAAGCGAGACTATGCAATTTAATTTACCAAAGAGTATTATGCTAAGATCCAATACACGTGGAGAAATCGTTTGTTCACCAATGCTTACACAGCAAACGATTTTTTCCACATGTAAAATAAAATTGTGCTGTTACGGGACAAAATGATATTCTGTTCAGCAGAATTATATTCCGACGCGCATCGGTTCCGTGCAAATCGAGTCCGAGCTTGATAACTCGATTGCATTTTAAATGCATCGGTGTATCGGACGCGGATGGGGTGGTGACGGCACTACAAAGGATTTTTAACAGAATGCTTACTTAGATAGGTATAGACAAGTTGAGACCAACCGGTCCATTCTGTTAAAATCTCACCGTGAAACCTTAAGTGAAGTGAGCGTGAAGTGAGCTGCAAATAGTGTCAATTCCAAGTATCATCGGGTGGACTGACAGCTCACTTCACCTAAGTTTTCACGGTGAGATGGTTACAGAATAGCACTGCAGGGGTCCAGGGAAACATGGCACTAAAGAGAGGAAGCCTTGATACTCAGCAGTGGGTGGAACAGGGCTGCCAATGATGATGATGGTGATGGTTCTCACATTTAATTTATATAATTAATCTATACAAAATATTATTGTAAAACATTTAAGAGTAACGATGGAGTTTCTTGCTCGTTCATATCCATACGAGAACTACCTTTTCGAAGGTACAATGTTTTTGTATTTTTTTACGTTCAAAAGTGCCTTTTATGTGTGTGTAATAAATTATTTGACTTTAATGATGATGAAACAAGCTAAAGCACGCATTTAAATATTTTGCAATTAACAACTGCCAATGATGAATAAAGTGTAACATGTAAGAAAGTTACTGGTCACAACATGATTAATGCGACTGCATGTGAGGAGAAAAACTAATTGATTCTCAATGAAAGTCAATGGGTAAGTAGATATTACAAATTTTTGAAGAGCATGTATTAATTCAGGTTTATTGAATATGTTTTGTAACTTTTGGGCGACTGTGATGATTTGCCTCAATTAAATAATTAATTCAGCCCCTTTTATTATTAAGTACATACTTTTTACACTTTTTTCTTCAGTATGAGAAGAAGCCTTCCGACTGAAGTGGGACAATAAGCTGGTATTATTTATTCGTATGTGCCATGTCTCGGGACCCTGGGGTCCCGAACCTTTGTAACCCGTACGAGGGGCCGCAGCCAACTCGCAGAGGCCCGTTAGACGTATTATTATTAATATACTTTTCTGACCAATAAGGGTGAAGCCAGACGAACGTAATTTTTTGAATTTTGAGTGGCGTAATTTCTGCTCCCCGAACTAAATTAGCTCTGTGCGGTAAGAGTTTTGTTCGGGGAGCAGAAATTACGCGACTCAAAACTCAAAAAATTACGCTCGTCTGGCTTCACCCTAAGACACCAAAATTTCTCACGAACCAATCCTGACGTGTGCTTGGTAGCAATGAATGGACCTTCTGCACTAAGTCTTTTCAGTAACAGGCAGACGGGAGGGGATGTCGAGCCGCCGCGGTGCGAAGAGGGGTTGACGTTAAAAAATCAACGCCCATTCACATTCAGCCGTAGTAAAATGCAATATGATTACATTCATTAAATTGAATGAAATCAGACTCAACTAGATATTTTTTCTGTGAAATATTTTCAGCTGCATTTTAAAGGTCTGTTGGAACTTTTTCTCTTATCATTTTTGAGGAAATGCTGTCTAAAGATAAACGATTTTTTTAGGAATTTTGTCAGTTTGGATTGCATTAGCCGATGTATGATATCCGAATGAATGATATATCAAGCAGTATTTCAATATAATTCTTCTGTCTAGCCTTTTCCCTACTATGTTGGGGACGGCTTCCAGTCTATCCGGATGCAGCTGAATACCAGTATTTTACATGGAGCTACTGGCTATCTGAACCTCCACAACCCAGTAACAGGGTTGTAACTTACCCCTTGGTAAGAATGGTTGTCGGACTTTCGGGCTTCTGATGTCCCGTAACGAGTGTCAAAGATCCACGAATGACAGCCGGGACCAACGGCTTAACGTGCTTTCCGAAGCACGAAGGAGTCTCGATATGTAAAGATGGTCATTCACCTACGGACTAAACCGGCAACCATAGCTTTACCATGGATCGAGCCGTGCGGCTGTTAATACTTAGCCAAAAGCTTCTCGAATGATATTATATTACTCAGTGTGCTCTTTCAAATTATGGCCACGTATTATTTTACAGGGTATTTTTTAATGAAAACACGTCACTCATCCGTACTGTTCTTGTTTAACCGATCATTAAAGTTCTAAGCATTTTGTAGGTTTTATTGTTCAACGATAAAGGAAAACAGTACCTAAGTACATATACTGCGTAAATAATAAATATGAAATGTCTTGAGAACGTTGCTGCTACCGCCATCTGTTGGCGGGCGCTTGTACTGCTGCTACAAGTACAGTCAGCAACAAAATTAATTGACTTTTATACAAAGGTTTAACCGCCTTTGTGGTCGGCTAGCAGTTAGACCACCTGTCTCAGACTCAGAGATCCCGGGTTCGATTCCCATCGAGGACAAAATTTTCTACTCGGTTTGGTTAGTGGTAGGGCTTGTTCTACGTCCGGCTAGCTACCACCATTTTATCTAAATCTGTCGCCATACTATCAATGTTAACAGCATTTTAGTATTTCGGCACTTAGAGGTAAGACAGCCAGTTCCTCTGTGGTTGAGGATTCCGGATGGAGCTTACTTCCACCTTCGGCCTGATCATCACTTACCATCAGGTGAGATGTAGGCCAAGAGCTTCCCCGATGTGAATAAAAAAGTAGAGCTTTTTCAACTACCTTCTTACTTAATTTCACGAAATAAACGAATTTAATTGAACTTGTCAGAATTATAAAATACATGGCTTTCCCATTAGGTAAAGATAATTTTAATACATTACCTACTCTGCAATAAAATATTTGACTTTATCTTTGACTCTTACGACCCACTAGGTAGCAGTGGTTTTTTTTTTTTAATTAAATCTTTATGCACAAGTAAAAAAAAAAACTGTACAAAGGCGGACTTAATGCCTAAGGCATTTTCTACCAGTCAACCTTAGCGTGATGCAGAGAGAAAACATTTTTTCATCACCACTGCTCTTAAAAACGGTGAAGGAAAACATCATAAGGAAACCGGCATGTCCTAGAACCAAAAATTCGAAGACATGTGACATCCACCAACCCGCACTGGGCCCACGTGGTGGACTATGGCCCACTCCCTCTCACCGACAGGAGGCCTGTTACCCAACAGTGGGAACATTATAAGCTCAAACTCAACCCATTTATCAATAAAACCATTTACAGGCGCTTTAGAATTGTCAAGGATTGCTGATTACGCTTACGATACTGTAGTTGTATTGTAGTAGTTGAGTTTTAAGAAAGGTATAACAAGTTTTCATTCATAAAAATGTCAAAACAATCATCGTAGGTAAATCATTGCTTATTTTTTATGCTAACTGTACCTACATGTATTTAGACCGTTTATTATTTAAAGGCACTGACAACGAACTGCGATGAGTGACGGGTGACACGATAAGTTTGCTTACTCTTTCATTACTAGGTTTTAGTCGGAATTGAAAACTTATAATTTATAATTAATGTGGAGACGACTATCCTAACTAACATATATTGGCCTACTAGCTGCGCTCCGCGGTTTCACACATATAAGTCGCGATCCCGTGAGATTATGGTAATAAAAAGTATTCTATGTCCTAACCCAGGTCATGGTCTACCCACGTGCCAAATTTCATCCAAATCCGTTTAGCCGCTTAAGCGTGAAAACGTAACAAACAAACTCACTTTCTCATTTTTAGGGTTCCGTAGCCAACAAGGAACCCTTATAGTTTCGCCATGTCCGTCCGTCTGTCTGTCACCGGGTAACTCAGAGGCTGTTAGAACTAGAAACCCATGAGTATATAGTCATATTAATTACGCCGACAAAGTGGTAAAATAAAATTAAGAAAAAAGTTTTTACCACCATTGGTACCTCCCCTACTCGTAAAGTGGGGATATTTTTTTTCTTTTTCGTTGTGTGGTGTGAGGTATCGTTGGAAAGGTCGTGTGAGTTTGTTAAAACCATTTTTGGATTGAAGGATCCGCTTGCGAAATATTAATTGGTTTGGCCCTTACATATATTGAGGTTTTCCTGTAGATATCTCTAAGTGGCAGCAAGGAGTCTGGATTTATACCCCGATTTGATAGCAATAGGCTTGCCCATTATATGTGACTTCAAAATACCTGGCCAAAATGACGGTGTAATATACACATTTCCCTACCCTTTTTACGCATACAAACTTAATGTTACGCTCAAAATTAAACCCACTTTTTAATTAACGAAACGCCAATACCACGCGGTCTCTTACACAGGGCACCTCGACCCTCAAACACGTCAACGTGATCAACACAGATTTTATTCCCGTGCCTAACGGTCAACGGACAGAGCCGGTTAGTAAGACAACAGGTGTTAATTACCAGATAAATATTTAATACGTAAGGGTTATGTGAACTGACTTAGCTTACCTGAATTATTTATGAAGTAGCTTGCTGTTGCCGAGAAATGATAGGCAGCTTTGATTTTCAATTCGATGTAATGATATCAGATTTGAACTAGAAAATTGTTGCATTATGTAAATAAAAAAACTTATTATTGTGTTCAAAGTTTAAAAATGAAAACAGCTTGGCTACTTTTTTAACAATTAACAGCATCAGCTTAAAAAAAACAATTTAATAACATTTACTGACTCATACACCATTTTTTACCATTCTCGAATGGAAATTAAAACTTGTTATTGCAGTTGAATAATATCTGAATGAAACAAAAGAAAATTTGTGATCCTTTTCAGCGATAACGAACGAATCTAACTTGGTTTCCTTCGC
This sequence comes from Eupsilia transversa, assembly GCA_914767815.1. NCBI lineage: Eukaryota > Metazoa > Arthropoda > Insecta > Lepidoptera > Noctuidae > Eupsilia > Eupsilia transversa. The sequence continues at coordinate 11,879,904 of OU611880.1, forward strand.
AACAATTGCGACCGGTAGCGCCATCTACCGCGTTGGGGGTGAACTACCGACAGGCCGTAGACACACTGAGGGACATGTATTCATAGTGATGGTTGGCACTCGATTACCGATGCAAAAAATACATTAGGTAATGTGTCCAACTGTACCTACATTTTCTACAGTTTCAGTTAACAACGAGGATTTTCATTTTCTACTGAAAATTTCAAGGCTAATCCAATGAGGTTTTAATGGTCAAAGCGGTAAAGCCAAAATAGTAAATAACCATTTTTTGCAATTGGGTAAAAAAGTTTAGGAAATTTTGATTCTACAGGGTGGATTTTTGAGATGGCGCAGTAAAGGTACCATAACCGTTGTCACTACAAGAAAACGGTCTTAGGACGCTGTCCTTAACTTTTGTAAAAAATTTAATCTGCATTCACAGATTTAAAAAAAAAAGAAAAGTCAGCAAGAAAATAGGCAGTTTTCACAAAAACTATTTTGGATGCCAATCGATCCTGTTCAAAAATCGCAAATAACTGTTCCCATACATTTCGTAGGAAACGAGACTCCAACTTGCTATTTTACGATGATAGACTGGGCTGTAGGTATGTTGATCGAAATATAATTATTCGCGACCGCAACGTAAGAAAATTTGAATTTTGCAGGCTACCTTAGCGCACAACTTAACCAAGCTGATGCAGACACCATATCGTTATACATTAAAGTCATAAACATTATCGTAGGTACAGGCCTACCTATGGATAAGTCACCAATTCGCAAAGAACTAGCGCATTAGTGATCAATGTAATTGACTTCTCTGTAGGAGAAGAGACCCTTTAAATTAACTCTTCCATAAACACGTCATACAAACATAACTGCTCGAAGCATACATCGCAGCATCCACTACGAATCCCAATCACTTAGTGCAGGTACGCCATACAAACGTAGTCGCTAAACAAAAGATTATATAATCGTCGTTCTTCATCACGACGAGCATCAATCACCTACTATTACTATTGTTGGCTAATGCATAGCCAGCGTTACCTAGTAGTGGCTTTTTATAAGTGAAAAGTGTGCTATGAAATGCATGACTTTCCTTAAGCTATAAATCAACGCACTTTCGTCCACAAAAATAGACAATTTAGAAGTGAACATAGAAATACTGTGACGTAGTCCTTGACTTACCTATTAAGTACATAATTATATCATAGTGCACATTAGGTAAAATCAAGTGTCATACCATCAATAACTTACAATCCCATAGGTAACTACAATTTGTAAACCCATCATAATTTATAAACAAACAACAGTAATTTATTTCTTTACCTCGTATTTCTTAGTTTCTACCCTTGCCTACAACCTACAAATCCTTTCCCAAGAACAAAAATATCAATAAACAGACTTGCTACAGCTGAAACCGGAACACTCTCTTCACCATTAACTGAGTTCGTAAACAATCATGAATCATCAATCAGGGTCGCTGGTGTTAACAGCAGTATACGCTCTTGTTGACAAACATACACTTCCACCCCAATAACACCACTACAGAGCAACTTTGAACCTTTTGGAAAGGACACAAGGGTGATGTGAAGACGAATATGGTTTTATGCTACGCAATTCATGGAAAGTAATCGAATAGCGTATTGTTTGTTAGGCAAGGTATGGCCTACCGGTCTCGTGGTGATTTATATGAAGCTAGTTGATTTTATATGTATGGCAAGAAAATATTGGATTTCCATATTTCATACACTGTAATTCTAGGAAAAATTGATGGAAGAGAAAACCTTTTTAATAACGAATGTTTATTAATTGACGTGCTTCACTGTTTGTTTTTTGCATTTTGTTATATTACGATTGGATAAACAAGTTTTTAAAGTAAAATTGTATAGTGAAATAATGTGGAGTAAGTAATCAATTTTTTTTAGAATTTACTTTTGAAAATTTTCTTTTTTATAGTTTACCTAAAGCTTATTTTGTTTTTTAAAGCTTGCTTCAGTTCAAACTTTTTACTATAATAGTAATTTATTTATAGCATGGAAAATTAACAGATAAATAAAATTATTAACTTAAAATATGAACAGTCCCATGCCAATTACAAATCTTTACAAATAAAATAAACCTCATTATTATAGGCCCACATCAGACAAAATATCAAAGAAATCTACCGCTGCCCTCACTTTAAACAACATTATAAAATCACAACACCAAAACGCCATTCCATTAAAAATACATTTTGACATCCTTCCCATTATTTTCCACACAATAGCCCCACCAGAACACATTGAACCCTGTCTATTGAAAAATCTCTTATTGTTAAAGACCAAGTGTTATTTGGCAGGTGCAGGGGTAATCAACAGTTGAGTCAATCAATCAAGGTGGGGGCTACAACGATCGAAGGTTGATGGCGCAGGGATCTGATCGTCTTTTGTTCAAATCCTGTTATTGTTTGGCGATGTTGTGACAAGACGATCAATTTGCGTGGGACGGTTTAAAGTCAGTGTTTTTTTATAATGTATGGACTGAATGTTTACTTGTAGAGTTAACCCCGTATTCAGGGTTAAATTAAATTAGGTGGCGAAACCTCAGAGACGTGATGGTTATCTAAACGCAATAAAACACACAAAAAAGATTTTCTAAACTCACACTTCAAGTGACTACAGCTGATTACTACGGCGAAGCAAAAAGGAGGGTTATGATTTTGACCGGTATGTATGTATGTATGTATGTATGTATGTATGTTCATTTGTTCCCTCATAACTTCAAAACTACTCATCATAGTTTGACTAATGGGGTATCGTTGGAAGCGTCTCGGTCGTCCGATGGTTATAGGCTATGTGACGTCACATTAAATTGAATATGGCGCCCTCTAGAGGACAAAAAGTCATGAACTAAAAAAAAAATGTTTTTTTAATGGGGTCGTGTTGGGTATCAAATGAAAAGGCTTAATTAGCACATTTCAAATATATATATATTATAACCCTAAAAAAAATTAAATAACAATAAAAGTACCTAATAGAAACTAAAACTCAACTACGGCAAAAGTAATGGGGTACCGTTGGAAGCGTCTCGGTAGTCCGATGGTTATAGGCTATGTGACGTCACATTAAATTGAATATGGCGCCATCTAAAGGACAAAAGTCAAGAACTAAAAAAAAAAGTTTTTTTAATGGTGTCATATTGGGTATCAAATGAAAGGGCTTAATTAGCACAATTCAAAAAAATATATATTATAACCCCAAAATAAAATAAATAAAAATAAAAGTAATAAAAACTAAAACCCAACTACGGCAAAAGTCAACTAAAAAGGTATAAACAAGTCTTCACAGACAGACAAATTAAAAATCCGGAGTCACACGTAATCTATTCGATTTATACCCTAAACACGTGACTCCGGATTTTTAATTTGTCTGTCTGTGAAGACTTGTTTATACCTTTTTAGTTGACTTTTGCCGTAGTTGGGTTTTAATTTTTATTACTTTTATTTTTTCGTGGTTACATATCAATACCAATCACCGTGATTGGTATTGATATGTAACCACGAAAAAATAAAATGGTAAAACTTCAGAGACAATAGCTTTAAAAATAACACGAAAATCTGAAGAAGGAAAAATAAAGTTCAGTAAAGATATTTGGTAATAAGGTACCCACAAAAAAACTATAAGTTATATATATACTAAGCAAAAAAAAAATTCTCGTGAAATAATCGAAGTAAGGTTGGTGGATTTGTCATCTCATTACATCTTTCAAAAAGGACCATCCTAAAAATGGCAAACTTTTCGACTGAAAGCAGGAACTCCCGCCATTCCCGAACAAGGCACAACTCTGTGGGCACAAGTTTAATTGCATGGCACTCTACAAGCCGCACGCAGGCTGCACTCAGCATTCTTTAGCTGCAGATAACAATAGCAACTTTTAAGGGAACAATGTTTGAAACCAGGGAACAAAACACCGAAGTTGAACATTCTATAAAGCCTTTGAAAGTGGTGTAAACTGCTTTAGTTTTATAAAAATTATTGAGCTCATTTTTATAAAACACTAGCTTCTGACTGGAAATTCGTCTGCGTGCGGCCCCCGACCCACCGCATCGTATCCCATCGGCCGTCCGCGCTATTACTTACTTCGTTTTCGCTTAGAGTTCTTTCTGACTTACGTCCGCACAAAGCATGTTCTTTCTTTTTTCTCGGTTCCTTAGGGTCGTAGTGTGATGTTAAATAATAGCCTGTAACCTTCCTCAATCATTTTTCAACAAACTTACAAACAAATATTAAGTAGATATAGGAAAGCAGTTTTTCAGTCAGTGAAGATATTTAGAAGTGTTTAATAACTGTAATTGCAGTGCTGGTTGCACATGAGGTAATGTTGGGATATTACCGTTTCAGTAATACAAAACCAACGAAAAAGTAACAAACAACATTGGATGTAGATAAGTTTATTCATTTTCACAGCACTTAAAACACCCTCCTCCCGCTTTCCTCTTTTGAAATCATAAATTAATTTGTTATGACGATAGCGCTTTTTAATGAATCGAACCAAGCGTGACAATGCAATTTATTGATCATACAATACCAGTCAAATGAAACAATCTGCCTCTCAAAGTTGCCCATGCCAGAGCAACAGCTTATTTGTCCTCATAAATTACTCCGAGAACAATATAAACTCCAAGTATCATGTTCTTGTGTATTGGCTTGGCACGTAGTGATGCACAGCTCTCTTAATAGCTGGCCCTGGCGAGGGGCCAGTAGCACCACATGTGAGGCTTTAAATCCACATGGTTCAGTTGATATTGGGGAACGTGCCATACGTATTATGGAGGGGAAAGTAGTGTAGTAATAAGTATAGTACGCGCAAAACTTTAGTAGGTAGCCCTTGGAAGTTGCTCCCGAGTGGCTAATTATTTTTGTGAACAAATGAATGCTGTAGGTGCCTGATATTTATTTATTTATTAGATAAATAAATATCAGGCACCTACAGTGCCTGATATTTATTTATTTAAATCACAATTATTACTCCTTTACGATTAATCCAAGGCGATGTTATAAGTCACAATGTACAATGTTTATCTGTATAATGTCATATTATAAATTGACCTGTCAGCAAAATAACAAAGATTTTTTTTTACAAATATAGCAATTTTATTATAAACATGACAACGTTTATAGTATTTTTATATAGGTATTATAAAAATGTTATTTAATGTTATGTTATGTAATTAGATAATAATATACTTTTTAGGTCACTAGCGTGCAACTTCCGAGAGCTCATAAAGTTTTGCGTAAACTGTACCTACATCACTCGTGCCGAACAAGTAAAACAAAATAAAATACTAGTAAGGTCAGCAGGCCAGACAGTCAAGGTCGCACCAGACAAACTACGAAGGAAATTAAGGTGACTATCAAGTTTAGTAAAATCAGTATAATAATGTGTTCACAGCATCATCAAAATCAACCATGCTTGCAATAATAAGGGCAGGGACGCCTATTAAAAAATAATCACTTGCTAAAGTGATAAGATGTTAGGTGCTCCGCGACATAAGTCGGCTAACATCATTCCAAAGTTTCAAAAGATTTTTATGAATGAAAATTAAACTTTTTTTTTTTAAAGCACATAATTGATGCGTCAGGCTAGTATTAGGTATAATGACCAGTATTACGACATATTTATAAATATAATTAAGTCTACGATTTAAAGTAATTAATAAAGTTTCGCAATGACCTGCGAATTTTGTCGCTGACTTTATCTTTCGTTAAAATGTAAATTTATACTTACTTCAAAATTGCATTTACAGAAACTCATTGACTATTGAAATGGTGGAACGTTCGCTAATGAGACCACGTAAGCAAAATGCTTGCTTGAAACAAAAGAGCATACAAGCATCGCCTGTTAAAGAAAATGAAAAATAAAGAACTCGTCAGTTCACATTCCATGCACGTAACAAATAATTGTGTTATGAGGTTAATATGTTATTACTCGCGAATACTTCTAACAAGCTTACTATTAATTTATTGTTTGTTATCTTATATTTTCTTATTTTTATGTTCAGCCATAACTTATTACTTATAAGTCTATTTCACAAGACAAATCACAAAGAACAATGGCGAGATCATTGTTGATGGAAATATTAAGCGTCTACATATGTGACTATCATAGATACCGACGAAATAATTTGCTAAGTTTTATCAAATCAAGCTTGTGGCCTATCGAAGTCCTGGAAAAAAATACGATATAATTGAAAACTAAATTGACTCGTTTATTGATGATAAGAAATAATAATGGCGTAGTTTTCTTTTTCTGGCTTGACTTCATGACTTTTGGCTAACAAGAACTTTAATATTGCCATGTAATACAAATGTTGGCCAAGTTACCTAAAATGTTTTGCTTTACGTATTGCATTAACACATTTCGGAAATACATTTCTGCATGAGAATAATTATAAATGTGAAAATAAAAATAATTGTACGTGCTAAAAATATAGCGGTCATGATTTTTTATACTTAAATGAAATCGCAGTACAATCCGAGGAGGGCAACATCGCAAAAAAAAAAACGCGTTATTTCATCTGTCAACCGGCTAACTGACAATGTGACAACAACTGACAACTTGTCGTTCGTTGCTTGCACGTGTGCCTCTTTATTTTGTGTTTTCAATCGATTTTCCGTGACTTTCTACTATATGGGATCTGCTTATCGACTCTGAGATTTACTGTTCCCTGTGTGACTAATGCTTGCCTAAGGATTCTGATTATTTGCATTGCATATACAACGACATTTTTCTGTGGCTCTGTATTACGATTCTGCCTGATACCTCGGAGTTTCTTGTGGGTGCATCGATTTGTTTATCAATATGGGAAGCCGTGTAAGGCCTACACACATCATGTGTGTCAACTGCAATTTAAGTTTCAATGAAGTACCTTGATGCATTGCAGAGCTCTTGGAATGGCTTCAGTTATTAATAACTTGCAAAGAGAAGTTTGTGGCAATGAAGAAGCTGTGAATATTGTAGTTAGGGATGATGACGAATAAATATTAAAAAATATATATATTGTTTTTTTATTTATTGATATCCTACCCCTACCATATAATTAATCATAAACTTATACCTATAACTGTCCTAAAGATAGTTGGCTAAGATTATTAAATAAATATTCTTCTAAACATTTATTAACTTACGGATAAGCTCGTGGCTAAGTAATAACAGCCGCACGGGATCGTCGACCTATCAGATTAAGCTACGGTTGCCAAAGTTAGTCCGTGGATGGGTGGCCATCTTTACATACCGAGACTCCTCCGTGTCTCAGAAAGTACGTAAAGCGGTTGGTCCCGGCTGACATTCGTGGATCTTTGGCAGTCGTCAAAAGCCTCACAAACAGTCTTCCCAGGGGTAACGTATTACCCAGTTCTTGGGGTGAGGAGGTCTGATAGGCAGTTGCTGCATGTAAAATACTGGTATTCAGCTACATGCGGATAGACTGGAAGCCGACCCCAACATAGTTGGGAAAAGGCTGGGCAGATTGAATTGCCATGTGGCAAACCTACGCACGTCGCGGTCGGCTAGACTTATAATTCTGAATACGTAGTTCGTAGTTTATTTTACTGTAAAAATGCACTTCCATCAAATATATTTTAAGTGGTAAGTAGGTATTCCTATATTTCTTTTTTGATTAGGGTCTGTTGTTGACAAGACATAACCTATAGAACGAGTGAACTTAAAACTGAAATATCTTTAATTCCTGACTTCCTCGAACGGTATACCTAAAGACAAAATTGTTCAGGAATTCAAACTCTGTACGTTAACATATATTCCATCAATAGACGCAAAAAAAAATGTCAACAAAAATTTGTTCGGCAGTTTGCCATTGTTCTTTATCGTAATTCTAGGTTTAAAGAAACATTATTCTCAATAAAGAGATATGTCACTTACATGAGAACAATACTAGAACATACATAAATTACACAAAGTTCGTCGTCACCAGTTGCAACCTAATTACCCACTTTTCTTAATAATATCTGCTAAATAAGTTTACCGAAACTTATCCTTAGATAACGAAACAAGCCATTTTATTTATTTATTTAGTAGCTTTATTTTATCCCTTAGATGTAGTTCCTGTAATTTCTATGGTGTAGGTACATAATAAAGAGTATCTATTCTATTCTATTCTATTCCTATCTACTGTTTTGTATGTACTTATTTATTTATTTGATAGTAATTTTAGGTTTGTACTTAAATAAGGCTAGTATTTTCATGTGTAAGGGCCGCCTTTTGCGGTGAAAGCCTCCTCCAAACCTGGTGGCTCTATCCTTGGCCCGTCTGGGCCATAAGTTTCCGGCTATTTCTATGATGTCGTCATTTAATCATTTAAATTGTCTACCCTTCCTTCTTTTTTTGTATATTGGATACCAATTCGTAATCATTAGAGACCATCTTTCATCCGCCAGCTCTCTGAATATGACCTGACCATTTCAATTTCAGTGCCAGGACCTGTTTGACCGCATCTCTCGCCTTTGTTTTTTTCCTTGTTGGAAGTGTTTGAAACAAGTTTTGAGGAACTTAAAAGCCGTTAAAATTAACAAAAAAAAAACAAAACATCAATCGAATTTACCACAAAACTTATGTCCCGGACTTACAGCTGCGCACTACTAGCGCCATCTAGCGGCACTTTCCCAGAACTACACAGCAAAATGTTTTAATATTTTTTTCTGAGTCAATCAATCTCACTAGCCTTTCCCAACTACGTTGGAGTTTGCTTTCCAATGTAACCGGATACAGCTGAATCCCAATATTTTACATGGAGCGACTGCCTATCTGACCTCCACAACCCAGTTACTAGGTAACACGATGGTCAGACTAGACTGGCTGTCACACTTTTGACCTTCTGACTACCCGTCACGACTGTCAAAGATTTACGAATGACAGCCGGGACCAACGGCTTATGGTGCTTTCCTAGGTACGGAGGGGTCTTGTTAAATACTGGATGTTACCCATCCACGAAGCGGCCGCGGCAATTGTTTCGACCCGTGCGGCTGTTATTATTGAGCCATAAGCTCCTCGAATAAAATTTTCTAAGTAAACTTTTAAAATCTTGAGCTGTAATAACTAACCAGGTGCTAACCGGCGCGTAGTTTGTTATACGTTTCTCAGTTAGCGTGCCGTTGACTTGAACTTGCAAATTACCTCCTTCCGTTTACTTTTAATTACTACGAGTTTAACATTCAATTGTTTGTCGTGGTAAGCGGTCTTTCACATGAAATTATAATGAACTGGGAGATTATAGAGTTAAGAAGGATTTAGTTAATTAGTTGATTATGAAAGAAGTGGGTGCTTTGAGAATAAAATAATACGACCCGTGTCTTATTTTAATCTTAAAACGCCCACTTCTTATTTTTTGCGTTTTGGAGTTTTAATATTGAGTACATTTTCGGTTGATAGTGTTTTGTAGATCATTGCAGTCGTATTTTTCTAGAATCTAGGTATCTATTACGCGATTGTTGAAAACCGTTTTAAACAAATGTCTATGTTGAAATAATTTTCAATACAATTTAATTCTCAATAGAAAGGAAAATACGAGTTACAGTACCATAAAAAATTATTCCCGCGTAAAGAAATATTGCGCGTAAGGACAATAGACAACGTAGACAAGTATTGTCAGTGATCCAATAAAATAATGAAATGTTTTATCTGATCAATATACCTTACTCTTTGAAAATTTATGAATTAACTAAATTATGTTTCAAACATATTACATGTTGACATTGTGTGTAAACATCGCATTATTTTAACATCAACAATCTATAAAAATACCATGTTATTATTTAAAACTCATGCTTTTACAATTTCCAGTGAAGCCCTTCCCCACCAGTAGCAATCATCAAACATTAAACTCAAATTAACAAAGGGCTGCCAGTGTTTCCACCAATTAATTTAATCAGAACAAATAAACATATCAGAAACGGCCGCAAACGGGTTCAATTCACTTTTGATACGCTAAACGGCCGTTGGGGCGGCTGCTCGCCGGATCGGCGCGTAATAAAACCGGCGCGGCCGTTTATTACTGCCAATTACACGGGCCGCGCGGTTGCTGGCCCTGCATTAATAAGGCGGCGAACATAGGAACGGAGAGCAGCGGGGAGCAGAGCGGAATGATGATTATATTTTTTTATCCATCGGGGAGCGCGGTTGCCATCCCTGCATTCGTAAAGCCATGCGTACAGGAACGAGGTCAGGTATACAAGGGCCTAAGTCTACTTATTTATAAACGTTACAATGGTCTCTCTATGGTGAGTTTTTGACAGATTTGCCATACAAGAACTGTCAAAACCTCACCATTGAGAGACCATTGTAACGTTTATGAATTTGTAGATTTAGGCCCCTGGTCGCGAAAGCGTGGTGATTACTCTGCAACTGGTATTAATATTATCGGGTGACATCTACCAACCCGCACTGGGTCCGTGTGGTGGATTACGGCCCACTCCCTCTCACAGAGAGGACCGAGGCCTGTGTCCCAGCAGTGGGTACATTATAGGCTGATTATGCGGTTGTCACCCTTGCACTCATAATGCCGTGTGTACATTAACGAGCGGAGCGGGTAGTAAAGCGGGTGGATGATTAAATATTTTAATTACACGGGCCGCGCGGTTGTCACCCCTACATTCATAAGGCAACGGACATGGGAGCAAGCGAAGTGCGTAGCAGAGCGGGGTTTATCCCAGAGTGGGTGTATAAAAAAATATGTTGCCACTTTTTATATTTAACTGATCTGATATCCAACTTATGTCTTCAATAATATTTTTTTTAAAGCAAACTCGAAATTATTTGAAGCAAGATTTAATACATGCACATAATTTGGAAGGCCGTGTGCAAAGCAGAATGGGCAGCAGAGCGGGTGCGGATTTATTATCTTTATTTCTTTACTAAGTATAACAAAAACTGTTGTCAACCAATTCTTTTACCCGAAGACACAATTTCACAACATTACAGTCATTCGGTCACCTCAGAAAATCTTTGTTGTATTGTTTCTCCACAAATCTTCCATCCAAACAAATGATTATTACAGGCCTTGCGTTGGCTACCCCTGCATTCGAGTTAAAAATATTCTTTGTTTGTTTGCTCAATAACACGTGCCGGTGTCAGTATTGATAATCATCTTGTTTAATTATTACCGCACAGCTGCAGGTATAGCCAGTAGGTACAGCGAGTTGATGATTATTTACTTACTTTAAATAATAGCCATAAACCAATTACATTAGCGGAAGATATCATTAACGTAACACCACAATCATACGCTCAACTCACAATCCTGCAGAGATGCTGACAGGACAAGTCTATAATGTAACACATACAATGGTTACACGGTTGTTACATGGATTTCCTATTCGGACATTCGTCCGCAAACACATTATAGGTATTGATATTCAATAACACGGGCCGCACGTTTGCCACCCTTGCATTCATAAGGCTATGTTTATAGGAGAAAAGCGAAGCGGGTAACTGAGCGAGTTATTTTTTTTAATACGATGAGTTCGTAAGTTTCGTAAGCGGGTATGAGCGATTTGATAATTCAGGGTGTAAGAATCGATCCCAGGACATCAGGTCAACAATCTGATTAATGGCATTTGTCACATTTTTGTAGTCAGCCAAAATATATTAAAGCAATTGCAAAATAGAGACTATTACTGACTGGACAGGTTCACTCAATCTGCGTTGTTCTTTCCTCAAAAGATCATTCCAGACTCGAATCTACATGGTCTTCATATGATCTAACCTATAAAATGTCTTGACTTGAAAAGAGACTGTGACCTCTGAGTTTGTTTCGGCCTTTCTTCTCAGAGTAGTCAGATAGGAAACGCCGACCTCATCTAGTGCCGTACTTAAAATATTATTGCCATGTAAAAGTGTTTGTACAAACCTATTTACAGAAAATGAAATCATTTCATCATCATTTCATTTCATCATTTCAGAGCTTAGTTAACGTAACAGAAACGAGGATAAGAAGCCATTCTGTTTTATTGTTTGTTTGTTTTCATTTGCTAGTGTCGGAACCGCATTACGCTATAAACTATGTAAATAATTGTCTTTGGTCTCTGGCCCTAACATCAAGCAATGGACAAAGTATTTTTTTATTAATTTAGATTGTGGAATACGAGGCTTTTGGCTAATTTGTAAATGGGTTTTTTATTGTAATGTGCGTTTAGTTTTTGCAGAATAAACAATTTTTCTTTCTTTCTTTGTTTTCTATTCTAGACGTCTAAAATCTAAATCTAGTTCAAATAACACGCTACAAAAAGACAGTGGAACTAGGTAACATCCCATATAAACAGATACAGATGGAAACAAACATGTGCGTCAGAGCGTGCACGACTCCTGCATTACTGACTTAGTTACACCATTCATACGGTTCGGGTACCCCTGTGATCTCAATGCTCCGTAATGCAAACCTAACTTGAATGTATTCTGTGACGACGTGAACTGTGTTTATAAGGGGTGTTTGGAAATAGTATGAATACAATTCAATTCCATTCAATTTCAATTTTTATTCAAGTAACTTATCCTATGTTAGTAATTACGGTAATTTTAACTACATTCTAAACAACAAACACAGCGCACAACACACAATCACAGCGCATAAGTAAACAAACACAGCAGCAGTACTGTTCGACGCTTCACCGCGGCTGCACCATTCCATGAGAAATGGCGCAACAGCGATTCACGTAAGGACAGTCTAGCCTACTCGAAATTAGGGACATGATACTGTTGTTGCTGCCCCACACCCCACGCAGCAGGGACGCACAGCGTTTACGCATTGTGGCATTGAAACAAGTACAATATATTATGAGAATATCTATTATTGAATTATGTCACGTTTTTTAAATAATTTAAAATGTTAAATTTTACGATTATTGCTGGATATTACGATAATTTTGACCGCCTACAAAATAAGCAAGTTTTTCTTTGAGTCTATTGACATTGCTCTAAAAACACATTTTATTAGCATTTCCTATAGCAATTGTAGTGAAATAATATGTTTTATCTTGATGAAAAGCTTGGAATAGGCAAGTATCTAGATTCAATCGCGTTAAATGATGACACCTAATTTACTAACTTAGTTCTGAACAATCGATAGTTAACAATAGTGAAAGCAATTAATACAAAATGATCTCAAACCAAAGCAAATGTAGACCGTATAGCTGCTACGACGGTATGCTACATCGCTACGACGCTGTGCTACGGTGCTACGAGAATGCTACGCCAACGTAGCACTCAACTAATTGTAGTAATAATCACTGGATAATTTATTCAATTAAAGTATTGTGTTTCTGATTAGTTTTATTCATCTGACATAAAGTAGATACATGACATTGATGTAGTGTTATAACTGTTTCTTTTTATTATAGATTTTGAAAGGATCATCAATATAAATTTAGCTACCACAAAACGTTTATAGAAATCTTGTAATAAAACAAGTCATTTGCCCGATGGAATTTTTCACCGGAAAAAACCGGAAAGAAATTCCGTACAAACTTTCATCCTCTATCTAACCCCTTTAGGGGATGTATTCAAAATCCTTCTTTTATGCTCACCTTCATTACAAAAGAAACTCAACATAACACATAAACATAACATCACGCCTATATTCCTCGAAGGGTTAGGCAGAGTTGTGCCTATAGTACCCACATTTCGCCAGGTATCTTTAAGTCCCATGTAATTGGGGCGAGCCTATTGCCATTAACCGGGCACAAATCCAGACTCCGGGCTGCTACTGACAAATTCCAGATGGAAAAACCCATTAACACTTTGTTCAACCTGGGAATCGAACCCAGGACCCTACGATCAGCAGTCGCGCTTGCGACCACTAGACCAACGAGGCAGTCCAAAAGGAAATCTTGTGCAAAATTTCAAACCCAATGATTTAGGCTGTGCGATGCCTGTCACTGAAAGAATGAATTAAAGAAGATTCCATTCCCGCTCCGCTAGCCACCCCGCTCCGCTAACCACCCCGCTCTACTAGCCACCCCGCACCGCTAACCACCCCGCTCCACTAGCCACCCCGCACTGCTAACCACCCCGCTCCACTAGCCATCCCGCTCCGCTAGCCACCCCGCTCCGCTAGCCACCCCGCCCCGCTAGCCACCCCGCTCACTAACACAACCCCTCTCTCCATCAAGGTCTACGTGTGAGGCTTCTCTTGTAACCACCCACTATGCAACACAATACACTTTCATACCTACCTTTACCTTTACCAATGCGTTTCATATTCTACCAATTCCCTTTACAACTATGTATATCGCTTGTATTCTTAGTAGGGGTAGGTAGATTAGTGGTATAGCCGCATTTCGCCTGAGATATGATAAGTCTAGGCTTTAAAAAAAAATACTTTACGCTTCCTTTATAGTTCATATATATTGGTACAATTTTTGCTTTAAGTACTTTTTCATCAGCCATTATTGTCCCACTGCTGGGAAAAGGCCTCCCGATTCTTTTTCCACCTCTATCTGTCCAGAGCTGCCAAAGACCAATCTTTATTAAAGTAGTCCAGCTTATCCCGCCATCTGCGTCTAGGCCTTCCGTCCTGGGGGCGTTGCGAAAGAATCACAGGGCATCAAAAAAATGCGTCCGCATCGCTGTCAACAGGAAAATTGAATCAGCATTGCCACGCTGTGTGGCAATGCTGATTCTTTGGCCCGAAATGTGTCGACTAACCGCTTGGCAATGTCTCGAAAAACCAAGTGGGCACTCGAACCCATGATTCAACCCCAAACGGCTCGAACAAAGTCCCAATAAAATTGGATTAATATGTTGTATAACTTCAAAAATGTGCATGTATCTTGAGAATCCCTATTTCTTTCAAACATATTCCCTGAAGGAGTATACCGAGATGTCCCCACATCAGGTACCTAACCCACATTTCACTTGTTATTTTTATGTACCGCAACCTGGAGAGCGACACATGCTTAGCAGTAGTACTTGCGACCACTAGACCAATGAAGCTGTCTTTCAATTTTTTTTAAGCAGGTTCTTTCCTCGAAAGACCATTTAATTGTCAGTTGCTAATCTACATAATCCTCATAAGGCCTGACCAAGATTATGTCTGAACTTTAAAAGAGACTGCGACCTCCGAGTTCGTTTCGGGCTTTCTTCTCAGAGTAGTCAGACCTCATCTAGCTTATTTTTTAATATTACAGAATCCTATTTACAGAATAAACAATTTCATTTCATTTCATATTTTATCCGATACCAATCAACACCCACTGTTCGCATTTCTCACCGCCATAATCCCCTCCTTAAATCTCTCGTGTGTAACAGGCAACTATGTGATAAGGGTCTGCGCTCACTTCTCGTGTGTAACATGCAACTATGTAAGCGTGAGACACTTTCCCTTTCACCGGCCATTAATGTGCTGTGTTGCCATTCACGGCTATAAATAATGTCTTAGAAATTGCGTGTGTGGCCTAATGGCTATATTTAGAGTTGATGTTTTTATTCTATGCAGGAGGATACATAGCGTGGGTTTGATAAGGAAATTTATTTTGAAATATTATGCGTAAGACCACAGGCTTAGATTGGTGCCACACGGGCGTTGTCTGTGCGTTGCGTTGGCGCTGCGTCGACTGTGCGGTGACGCTCCGTCGTTCTACATATAAATCTGAACGACATGCCACACGATGCGTTAAAATGATGGACGGTGACGCACCGCAAGCGCAACGCACAAGGTTAGGAGGGAGACGAGGTGGGGAAGGGAGCTGCGTTGAAATGACGGAGCGGCAGCCGTAGTATTTAATAGCATAATATCGAAGGTGAGATAGCTGCCTTGACGCAGCCCCGACGCAGCGCTCGTGTGGCATTGACTGTGTTGAAATCATGCGACGACGCAACGTACCGGCAACGCCCGTGTGGCATCGCCCTTAGACAGCACTTGTAGTTGGTAAGACAAAACAAGAAGTAACGTCTTTAAAAAAAAAAGCAAAATTCTAGTAATAATAACACGCAGAACCGGAACAGACAGTAGACCACATACCGAAATAATTTCTCGGAATCAGAAATGAACCCACAACCCTGCCTGAATTTAGTCTCTGTGTCAATCAAGCCGACAAACTAATTTCCTAGAATCGGTTTGTCGGCGTAACTAATCGAATCACCAAAACTAGAAATAGCAAATACTTCCTTTCTCTTCACTCACAAATTATTAAACTTTCTTGAACAGTTGGTAAATTGCACTAGTTGAATATTACCGAATTTTATTGCTTTAAGTATTAGTAAAATTGGTACACACAAACCCTTCTGCTTAGCCATTAGATTATGTACTTAACTTATTAATAAAGGGACACGTTAAGTCGGAACCTTTTTATTTGCAACCGCCTGATGGCTATTTAATTACTTTCGAGCGTTGAAAGCTTTCACAACTTTGAATTTGTTTGTGTTTTAAAATAATTACTTTACAAAATTATATTCAAATAGAAAAAAAACCTACTGGAGCTAAATTAAAACATGAATTATCGCTAAGTACCGCTTTTGAAATCTCGTCGACATCCCATACTTTCAAAAGTAACTTGCAGAAATAAAATCATATATCACGAGATCAGCTCACCATAGCTTCCAACGTGCCTGATCTGCATGCTATGCTGACTCGCTTCATTGTCCCAGACAATTAAGGCTGCGGCAGAAAGCACAGGCTGTTTGCTGTGCCTCCATGTCTCACCTTTGCGCGTGCTAAGTCGCCAGTTCCTCGCACTCTGGCCGCACTTAATGATCTCTTGGATTCTAATCCAATAAACGTTGTATTTGCGGATGAATGGACGATATGTCCGAAGGACTGTGAGATGGATTCATGAATTTTGTAAAAAATATATAATTGTTATCTTGATCTTTATAATTTTATATTTTCCTTTTTATGTATGTCTTTAATTACCGTTATTTGTTTTTACCCATGTTCATTAAAGTGCAGTAAATAAATATATTATTTTCTTATTTATAAAAAGCACATAATATTTATGTATTTCAGCTACTCTACGTTAAACATTCTCATCAATTAATTTCTCAATAGCAGCCCGGAATCTGGATTTGTGCCCGGTTAATGGCAATAGGCTCGCCCCCTATTACAAGGGACTTACACATAACTGGCGAAATGTGTGTTTACTAAAGGTACACCAGGTTACTAGCCCTTCGGAGAATACAGGCGTGCTGTTATGTTATGTCATCAATTATTCAACTGGTGACTGACAGCAAAAACAATAAGCTGGTAGATATGTTTTCCTACTAAGCTTTAAAACTACGAATATTGGCACGAGATTGTCCATTTCATCAACTTCAATTTGATACCTCAGTGAACGGTGTTGAAAGCCAAAATCACATATGCCACCAGATTTACCCGTTTTCGTAAATATTTAATGAAAGGTGGGAAACGGTCGGACGCAATGTGGGTATTAAACATCTCTCATATGGGCTTCAATGTAAACGAATCGTTTTGCAAACCAAAGGCAATTTTAGGCAGAACCCTCTAATTTAAAAAAAAACCCAGTTAAACTCATAATTATAGTGTTAAGAATTGAAAATAACTTATTATATTACCCGTTTCTACAACTTCAATTATGCTATGCTTTGCAGCCATTTTCTACTTAAATGCTGCATTAGTCAAAGCTGTAGTTATTAATCTTCAACCTACAGATTCCGTTTCTAACAGCCAGCCTGTTAGAAACGGAATCTGTTTAACGGTTAACTTGCACAAAATTGACATTCATACAATTCAATAGCACATTAAGCTGATTAAAAAAAAATTTTATTGCTGGAAGTCTCTTCCTGAAACTATTCACATTTCTGTTTGATACTTTTGCACTTCCTGTATAAAACTGTCGTAACACTGTAAACTGCTTTTTTTGAGTCACCTACGATAGTTTTTTTGAAGAAGCTCGAAGTGTTTCTCTTGTGTACTTCATTAATACATTTTTATAACCACGAGTATTAATTATCATAAAAAACTGTAAATAGGCAGGCAATAAATATCAGCGAAATTAAAACCGTAACCAGCAATTACATTCTAAACAGCTAACAGTAAATAACAGAAAAACCAATTAATGTAAAGAGGTTTGGAGTGACATCGGGCGTGACGTCATCCGTTAAAATCGAAAT
This sequence comes from Eupsilia transversa, assembly GCA_914767815.1. Lineage (NCBI taxonomy): Eukaryota > Metazoa > Arthropoda > Insecta > Lepidoptera > Noctuidae > Eupsilia > Eupsilia transversa. Next base: position 11,897,997 of record OU611880.1, read on the forward strand.
GAAAATGAGTCACCGTGCGATGGGAGAGCTCACTCGTCACTCGTTAGTGACATTTCACAGAGTAAAAGTGAGCAGTAGATCAAACCATTTTCATTCTGCCTAGCCTTTTCCCAATCATGTTGGGGTCGGCTTCCAGTCTAACCGGATGCAGCTGAATACCAGTATTTTACATGGAGCGACTGCCTATCTGACCTCCGCAACCCAGTAACTAGGTAATACGGTACCACTTGGTAAGACTGGTTGTCAGACTTTCGGAATTCTGACAACTCGTAACGACTGTCAAAGATCCACGAATGACAGCCGGGACCAACGGTTTAACGTGCTTTCGGAAACACGGAGGAGTCTCGGTATGTAAAGATTGTCACCCATCCACGGATCAACCCCGGCAAGCGCAGCTTAACCTGATGGATCGACCCGTGCGGCTGTTATTACTTAGCCACGAGCTCCTCCGGAATTTGCAAAATAATGTAAAAATTTCGATGTGTGCATTGTTCACACAACGGTAGCGCCATTCTATTAGGGAATATTGTTGATAACAAATATAATATTTTAAGAAGCACTCAAAAGGCCACCATCATTAGTCTCTAAATTTCTGTTAATGCTACGAATGAATATGTACCAACTGATTATTAAAAGAAAGGACTACAAACAAAATCAACATCGTTATGATCACACATAAACTCAATCAAAACAGAAGCTTCAATAAACGAAAGCCTACTTCATCAAGATAAACGAGCAGGCTTTAACCTACTGCATCCCATTACTCTGTGCCGGAATGAGTCGGTCTCCGAAATCCCTGAAAGCTGAGCAATTAAAGCGCACTGTGAAACTGAATCTTTCACACCTTTTCATTCGCTGAAGAGCTTAATTTTCCTTTCGTTTCGCCAATTTTCTTTCAAAGATCATCAGTGGAGGTTTAATTCTAAGGGCTTATGCACACGACGGGGATTCCATGGCGCGTTATCTACGCTGCTAAATTTGAAAAATCAGGATTAGTCAAAGCGCGTTTTTGTTGCGTTATACGCGCGTCGACGGTGCGTAAGAAAGTCGTCAAAATCAAAATCAAAATATTTTATTTCACATAAACCTACATGGGCACTTATGAAACGTCAGAATCTAGGTGCACGGTTCCAATTGGTCGTTTCCTATGGAGAAGAGCCGGCAAGAAACTCCACGGTTACTCTTTTAAAAATAAATGGGTTTTACAATGCTTTAAAAAATGTACAGTTTGAATAGGTATGCGAGGACAGCGTAGGCCTGTCAACAAGATACTTAAAAAAATAGAAAATAGTCTGCAAATCGACAGTCTGTTGTGCCTACAACGTTCTCACATTCACAAAATATAAAGGAATCTATAAAGGAATCTATAAGAAATCAAAGGTCGAATAAAATAATAAAAACCAATTTAACCCAAATGGTTGTCACTACAACTTTAACCAATACGAATGAGAACCCTACTTTAAAATGAAATTTGAATTGTAGGCATATAATGTCAAATAATGAAACTACATGTCAAGTCGATTGCATAGGCCCTAATTCTAAGGATAATTTTTTATGAATGTATTATTACGTGGGTAGGTATCATTGAAAAGGTCACGTTTGATCACTTGAGGGTATTTGAATGTTACTTTGTAAGTAGGTGTATCATTTACATTTTATTTACTTTATGTTTGATGTTAGGTAAAGAGCAATGCTGATTTGATCACCCACGGACAATTCTTCAAGCTATTGGTACCTACGTCTTGTTGATATTATGTTGTAACAGGACTAATTATAAGAAAATACTCTTTAGCATTCTGGTATTAATGGTAGTAAACGAAAGATGGTTATTGGAACGAAGTTCCTTATAGTGGCTTGCAGTAGGAGTTGACTGGTAGAAATCGTCACTTAAAGAAAAAGCGTTATGATTTGCGTTATAAACCTTATTCATGTGACTTTCTCTCTCTCTCTCCGTCTATTTTTATTACATACGTGCGCCACCTAAGGAATACCGTTGCTGATGTGGGTTGGATGAAATAATGTACTATTTCATAAAAGCATTACCTGCTAATAAATAAGTTACACTAACTATGTTACGTAATTAGGGAGCAGAATTCTGTTTAATAGTATATTTACTCATTTCAAACACTATTTTGTAGGAAATAGCTGTTGTATATAATACCTCTGACTCATTAGTTATTATTAAACATAGCCACACAAAATCATTCCTTTGACCAACCCACAGACTAGGTGAAGCCAAAAAGCCAGAACAAACACGACTAGATATCAGTGAATAGTGAATAGTTTTAGTAAGCCGAATGGCAAAGTACGGAACCCAAAGTTTGGAGATCCACTACCCATTGGAGTGTTTCTAACACTATTGATAAATGTTGCTAACTTCTGAAGGATTGCTCTGAATGCACCGGAATACACTTTACCTTTTAAATAGCGAGATTTTTTGGGTTTGTTAACTTTGTGACCGGATCTGTAGGGATAATTCTTTTAAATTGGTGTACTATATGAGGCTGCTAGGTAAGATCTTTAGTCTTAGGTACAATTTCCAAGTCGTACAAAATTTAAGTATAAAACTGAATGGTTTTAGGTAAGGACAGTCATCCGCACCTCAGTAACACATATACAACGGAAATCGCCCTTACGGCGCTGTCTATGTCAAATTATTACCACTCCTGTGCGGTTGACTGTTCCACATTGCTACCCAGCTTGTTTCTTATAAATCTTAATATTTTTTTGTCGGACTCTTGTAGCGACTAAGCCTCAGGGTGTTTCTTCGACCACGCTGAGACACCCTTTCCAAAGGTCGTAAGTACTTTGGTAGAACTTTGCTTGTACGTTCCAGGATTACAAACTGCACGGCAGTTCAAAACATTAATAAATATGAATGTATCTCAAAACGGTGGAGGAAAACATCGAGGAGAAATCGGCATGTCCTAGAACCAAAAATTCAATGACACTTGACATCCATCACCCTGCACTGATTACGACCCACTCCCTCTCACAGAGATAAGGCCTGTCCCACTAGTGGGAACATTATAGGATGATAATATATAAACTTACATAAGTCTCTCACGAAAGTTAAATAAAATACAAATGAATTTGGTTTCAACAACGGCATTGTTCGCATAATAAGTATAAAAGGTAAGGATTTCAGCAAATGGTGCAGAAACATCGCAACCTTGATTTTGGAGTAATTGACGTGTGAGCGCTCATTAGCGCAGGCAGGATCGGTTGATTTAGCTTGTTAGTGAGGTTCTGCTTGGAAGCTAAGCGATGCCCGAGTAAAAGGATAAGGTTCTCTTAAAAGTGATTTATTTTGGTCTCACACAGTTACCGAAGATGACAAATACAATCAACAAAGATAGGTACAATATTGTCGTAAGAAAAATAATCCACCGCTATATACCACTGCCCGACCCCCTGAATAATGCAGTCATGATGTCATGTTGTGTATTAAGCAATCTATGAAATACAGGCTGGCATCATAAGCAAAACAACATCATAAAAATCCATGTCATGTAACTGGGACCATAAGCAATGGATAAAATCCAATTATTGCACTCTTTTCTAACACACCATGTGTGTTAGAAAAGAGTACCCCTAAGACTGTGGCAGCGACCACTTACGACAACAAACAGCAGTTAGTACATCCACATAATCTACATTTTAGTCCTCGCGGAGTTAATACTATCTAGTGCCATAAATCCAGGTCATTAGGAGAACGGATGTGTCGGGATCCGTCCGGCCGCGCGTAATCGTTGCACGAATTAATGGGGTGCAGATAAATACGGGTTTGTTGTGAAATATGGAAGATTGGGCTCATGTTGCTTGTTTGTAACCGAGTGCAGTTGTTCAGCTGCAGTTGCTTCTTGTTTATTATAGGTTGTTTATCGAGTTTCTAATTGAAACTTGCTGGGTAGTGTGCGCTTGTTTATCATGGTTTTAATTTGAACAGTGGTTTTATTGCGACAAATCTACTACAGAGTAGTGAGCTGGTACACGGCTGAAAGTAAGGTGAAGCAAAGTTTAGATGCAATTTAGCGGTTGGCGTCACATTCGACGCAAAATCAGTCGGACTGTCACATGTAAGCGGTCCAACTGTCAAGTTTGAACGTAAATTACTCGTTAATTTTAAGTGACGTAAAGTGGTTACAATTGACTGAACCTTTACTTATTTACTATTTATCTGCACTTAAATAGTAAATAAGTAAAGGTCCAGTGGCCTGAGGTCGTTTTGGGTCTGCCCAAAAAGACCTCAGGCCACGTCCTAACTAAAGCGCATCGTGTGAACAAGCCACCGTCGCGTACATTTTATTCGGATAACCCGAATGCACTGTTGTCGCGCTGACAGAGGGCGTCTTCAGGTTTTCCGAACCATTGAGTGATATGAACCCGGCGATCGGACCGATCGCTTCGGTTAGGATGCGGGGTTATGCTTTAAAAAAAGTTAGGAAGGTAAGAAATACTAGCAATTTTCATTAAAAAGATGGTTGACTTATAAAACCGCTATGCATATAAAAACCATCAATCTTAGTTATGGTTAAAGCGATAACCGTTAAATTACACCGACAATATATTTTACATAACGATATCAAAAAACAGGGACTTGCATAATTACATACACGTTGTAAAGGCACTTATAAATATGCTGCGGAATAAGTGGGTTGACTAACAACACTAAAATTGGTAACACTTGACCACGTCATTTTTGAGGTTCCGAATTTAAAATAAAAACGGAATCTTTATAAAAACAATTTTTTGTCCGTCTGTCACAGAGGTTTTATTTATCTTTTTGCATCTCTTAAAATGTCAAAATATAGGTAGGTAATTGAATTGCGGCTGTTGCATCTTGGAAGATGCATTGTGCATCAGAGAACTGCAACAACCAAAAGTAGGTATCTCAGTTCAAACTCAAATCATTTATTTCAAATATAGCAATTACAGGTACTTTTGAATTGTGAAGGGGGTCGGTCAGTCAGAAAGATGAAGCTAGTTGCCCATTCCAAACCATAGTAGGTACCTATGGAAAAGAACGGGCAAGAAACTCCACGGACACTCTTTTAAATCAAAATATGTTACAATATATTGTTACATCATTCATCTTGAAATTATACATGTGAGAACAATGTAGAAAGACATTGTTTGTATTGATTCAGTGAGGATAAACTGCTTTCCCTACTTTAACAAAACCAAACCATAAACACAAAATTCATTCCAAAGTTAATTTAATCATTGGCTTTCCGTTCTCGAATATCACATTCCAAACAGTAAAACGTTTATAAATTTAAATTCCTACACAAAAATTTGGGTGAGGCCACTTGCGCTCGGCCTCAATAGGCCTTTGAGTCTGAAGTACAGGCCATAACATTATCATAAGCATAAACAACAATTTAACATACTTACGAGCTCTTTGAAACGAAGCCACGCTACGTTTTCGACTTTTCCAGCTTAACGCTTTAGCCCCAGTCCAAGATGGCCGCCGATAGATAGGTACTTGTGTCGCGTAGAGATGGGACGTGTTCTCGTGAAAGAAGTTCTCGCGGAGTGTGTGACACTTGGGTTTTTATTTAAGTTTTACTTTTTTTGTCGACGACTTTATATTGCTGCTAGAAGATATTGGTTTACATATCCATTTCCATCTGGGAAGTCCGTAATATTTAGTTGTATCTCTGAGCTAAAACAATGCAAGACATGACCGATCATCAGTTTAAATCGTTCCGATATTAAACCCTCATTATATATTCATTCAAATCATCTCATTACGCTACTAGTGTAGAAAAATGCGGAATATCTCGCACCCACAAACCGTTGACATTTTACACATTAAACAACTTCTCAGTCGTAGACTCAGCCTTACTTCATTAAAATACATTAGTAGCTCGTAAGAAGCCTAGCTCCAGTCCTCCGAATTTAAATATTTATTTTGTCTTTTTTTAGGTACTGTATTTCTACGCCAACAACACAAATGCAGTACGGACTCTCAGAACTTTTGCATCGATGCACGAAATACATTTACATCGTCACATTCTCTTTTAACCGACTTCCAAAAAGGAGGAGGTTATATGTTCGTAGCGTAAGTATGTTTTTTTTTTTTTTTTGTGTATGTCCGTCGATATTTTCGTCAAATGTGGACGGATTTTGAAAATTCTTTTTTTGTTTGAACCTTGAGAGCATACCGTGCTCTCAAGGTGGTCCCATATAAATTTTATTAACTTAGCTTGAGTATTTTTTGAGTTAGCTTCATTAATACGTATTTTTCCCACTTAGCCTATATGGACGATCTTTTAACATTTTCCTGTCACTGTTATTTACATAGCAGGTCGTGATATTCGATCTAGTAGGGGACAGAAACAGACTTAGTGATGAAAGATAAAAACTTTTAACAAAAAAAACCAACCGACTTCCAAAAAAAACACTAGAAAGTGAAAAATAACTTTAATTTCGGAAGTCGGTGGCTTAAAACGAAAATTCAAAACCAAAGACACCGACTTCCGAAATTAAAGTTATTTTTCACTTTCTAGTGTTTTTTTTGGAAGTCGGTTGGTTTTTTTTGTAAAAAGTTTTTATCTTTCATCACTAAGTCTGTTTATTTACTCTCTTACTCAAACATACACTTAATAAGTTAAGCCTTAATAACGCCCACTCCTGACATTTTGGAGGCCATCATTCACATTATTATACCGTGCCATTGCACTTAGATACTTTGTAAAAATTACAACATACACTACCTACCCAGAGGAATCAGCTGCTTCTCACATTTTCTCGTCTACCACAGATGCAACAACTTCACATTCACCTCTCTCTATTCAATTAGTACGAATCCTTATTCCTTTACATAAACTCATGCAGTAAGCTACACCATGACTACCTGGAAGAAACATAACAACTTCGACCCTTAGTCATCCCATTAAAACTTTAGATTCGTTTTCCTTCCCTACTTAGGCACATCCTTAGTCCCGTAGACAATATATGAGGTACGACGAGCTCTCGACGCACGAACTGTAAGACTCGCTGCACCTAATCATGTTGTACCGTGGGACGAAGCTCACTTTGGAGATACTCGTAAAAGGAAGATGTGACGAAAACGCGAGTTTAGCTCAAGTAGTTTTAAGGGATTTATGCACCCTATGCCAATTATACAATATATTATAGTAAGAAAGGAATATGCGTTTGCTAGCGTTTTTTCAGACTTTTTTATAAACTAAGTACCTAGTGAAACCTACAGCTATATATGTTTGGAACGCACGGCTTATCTGGAAGACCGACAAGCTTTTTTTTTTCTGCAAAGGGCTTAAGATCGCCTATCAATATCAAATTAGTCCACATCTGCTCAAACACGGTTAAATGAAGTACTTACTAACTAAACAGAACTTAAAAGATATAGCTAATACCTTATAACATAAGGCAGGTGCATATTCCCTAATTAATTAATACGAAGAGACAGGCGTCTCCTAGGGATTAGTTCTACATTAATTTTGCTCGCAACTCGCTTGCAATGCTGTTTTACATCGGAACTTTTATTACATAGAGGATGGGAGGAATTAGATCTCGCTGCTAGAAAATGATAACTAGTGAGGTAAGGAAAATTCAATTTTGCTGTAAGGTTTTAAAGTAGTTTTTTGCAAAATAAGCCTAGTTAGCCCAGCCAAGTTGTTTAGTGTTAGTTCCTTTATTAGTAATATTACAAAACATTTTTTTTTTCATTTTTATTAGCTATGATGTTCTATTGTTTTTTTTTTGAGCTGTTCTATGTTGTTTACCGACTCTTTCTCAATATTCAGTTTTTTTATAAGTGGTAGACATTGGTTTTCTTAATTATAATACTTTGTTTTCAAGTATCGTTAGGTATGTTTACCCTACAGGAAGGGCAGGAATTCTTGTTGAAAATATTTTATAATTAACACAAAATTAAACAGCATAATTATTTTAATAATTGCGGCTAGCACGTGGAACGTTGACATACAATTGTTTTTTTCTTATCATTGCTTTGTCGCCGAGTCCAAATGACAAAATAATTGCTGAGTAAGTTGTAAATAAAGCAGAACTGTCGTACAAAAATGATTATAGCTTTCATAATGTATTGTTCCATTTCAATTTAGTTTTTACAGATAAGAGAATAATAAAATTCGGAATTATCTGATTACAAAATATCAGCCTGCAACGCGTTTTAAACTCATTATGGATTACTAGCTGCGCCCCGCGGTTTCACCCGCATTGGTCTCGATCCCGTGGTAATATCAGGATAAAAAGTATTCTATGTCGTAATCTAGATCATAGCCTACCCGTGTGCCAAATTTCATCCAAATCTGTTCAGCCGTTTTAGCGTGAAAGCGTTTGTTAAACAAACCAGCAAAGACTTTCGTACTTATAATAATCATTATGATAGGATTTATTATTATCTAACAAGGGTTAAGCGAAAATAATAAATATGTCACTAACATCATCATCTATACATATGGTAAATTTTAATGAAATTCGCTTTTCATGTTTGTCTGTATCTTCGCGTTGTTCATCGTTTAGAAAATTTATTCCGGATGTGTATAAAACTTCGACATCGCAGAAATCTCGACGTTTTGACAAATCGCCCACCAGTACTTTACACCCGTGTGAAGCATGGGCGGGTCGCTAGTATTTATATATATAAATCATTGCTTAGGTACCTTTTTCAGATGTTATTTGGTAGATTTATAAAAGAGACATAAAAACAAAACACTAACATTCATTTATTTAAAAAAACAAGCTAAAATATTGTAGTTACTTTGAGCAATAAATGTAAACAATGTAGATGCAGCTTACCTAAATATTTTCTATAAAAGTAAAGAATTCAAGTAATGCAGCTGCACCGAAACTGACATCAAAAGCTGAAAGTAACACAAAAACGCAGAGTATTAAAATGTTACATAAACACTCGCCTTTGGAAAGCACGTTTTAGTGGATAAAATGTAAAGTTTTTAACTGAAAAATGTACCTGTATAAGGCAGCTGTCCCACCACCAGCTATTAACGAGAACCGAGGGGAGATAGCAACTAAAAACCAGTTGGAGGGCTACGAGCGATTTCTGGCTTGTATGCGTATGTACCCAGCTTAAGCCTCTCAGTAAGTGTTCTGCCCCCCCAAGCAAGCGTCGCTGAGCGAGTACTCTCTTTTATAGCTCTTGTCACTGCAACAAACGAGTACTCGCCGGCAGTGTGAACAGTCCGCGATCAAATTTTACGATATGTATTGTATTTTTTTTTTCACAAAGCAACACGCGCTTTACTTGTGGTTACCAAGTATACAAGCACGCTATGAATGTGTGTGTAAGCGCAGGATCTCTCGAGACAACGGTGTAGTGTGTGTGTGCGTGTGTGTGTTATGTGCTGACGCTACTCGACTTCACGCACACATTCACAGCGTATTTGTACATTCGTGAGATAAAAAAATACTGCATCTCTTTTACACGATACCTACAATCTTTTGTACGTATCTTGAGAGAGAATATCGTTGATAGCTCGCTTCCTCGACGGCGCGGCGGTGGGACAGGTGCCCAAAGTACCAACCATTGAAATTTTCAGTTTCGGTACCAAAGAATTCACGACCACACAAGTGTGAATGCATCGTTAGGCCCCTGGGATATGGAGGTACCTTTTTATCCGAGATTTCGAATGTAATTTCTCTTATAAACGTTACGCTGGGTAGAATGAGGCAGCGAAGCGAGCAAACGTTTAATTATGAGAATTCCACTTGAGTATGTTACATGTTTAAGCAAGAATAATTCCTTGTACTTAAGCCTTTTAGCGTGAAATTTGTAGGTTATTCTTGTTCTTCCTAATATTATTGCAATTTAGATTTATCTTAGTAGAAACCGTGCGAAGTAGGGGTTCTTGGCAGGGGTTTTTACTACTTGACAAAACATCGACATTTCTTTATTATTTGCAAGTTTAATATTAATTTATTATAAACAAAAACCTTTCGGGTTGAATTCTCTGTTGAAAACCTAATTAAAAAACTCAATTATGGTGAAAACCTCATCATCAAGATATTGATGCAGTTCAAATCGATGAAATGATGTATATTTCTGTAAGTTGATTTACAAAGAAACTTTTACACGTCAATTTTGGTTCAATATTCTAAAACCAGATGGCGCCGGTGAAGTAAAACTAGCAGACTGGTCCTTAAAAAAATCCGAAACAAACTCAGAGGTCTGTTTTAAAGTCGGGAGTAAAAGAAGTCAAATTGGTTTTTAAAAGGATTTGTAATTGCACGTAATGTGGAAAAGCGTAAAAGGCTGTGTATGTGTCGTATCAATCATCGTAAAATGAACAGCATACTAGTACACAGTTCACGGAAAGCAGTTAGGCATATGGCATATAGGTATACGCAGATTACTTGTACCTACATGTTTAAATACTTTATCGCCCGGGGGCGTTAATATGGCACAGCGAGAATTCGATTTCGATTTCTTCACTCAATATAAATAAATAAATAATAAATACAAATCTGTTTATTTATCTCCACAAAGTACATTCTTATTCTAGTTGACGCGTATAATGATAAAAAAATATAATTTGTGGGAGATCTGAAGCCTAGGCCTGTATTTTAGAACTCCAGGCCCCCCATTGTAATACATAGTAAAGATTGTCAACGTGGTATAATTGCGAGTGATTTATGGTGTGTATGGGGGTGCGTGTGGGGGTGTGTGCGTGGGGGTGTGGGCGGGGGTGTGCTGATTTAGAGGATCTCGGTGTCGTATTTTTTTACCTCTCATCATCCTTACGAAACATCAAAAGACTTCTTACAAAAGTGAGCAGCCTTACTATACTAAAACCCTGGCCTTTAACCAGGGTTTAAGTATAACGGTGCAGAATAGCCTATACCAGAAGTGATCATCGTAGGTATCAGTGGTTCAGCAGCTTTAATATTATCAGGATCGTAAGTACTTACAGTAAATTTTGCAGTTCGTCGACGTGGTACGACAGCAGCGCCCCTGACATTATCTCTGTCCTCAGAAGACCGCCGCCATGCAACTATCAATGCGACGCTAGAGTGACTGTCACCTGCCAGTGTCACTTTTATCCGACCTTTTCAGTGATTCAAGTAACTTCGTATCAAAATGAGGCGGCGCCACTAGCTGCGCCGTCAAGTACGTAAATCCTAAGCGAACTTCTTGCTTAGGATATTTACAAAACCGAGGTCGACTAGCAGAACTTTTTTCTAAAAATCATGTCCATATTATCGGCCGCTCGTATAAGTAGGTATATTACACGGACAGCTATAGATCGGAAGCAGGGAACACAAACCACAACTCACATTTCCCTGGTATAAAATATATGACAAATGTTATCGACCACAATGCGGTCTGGCAACCAACTGCTACAACATTTGTATAAGCACGTACAGCTTGGTTGGTTGGCTTTCTGGCATATTGCAGTTTTCAGGGAATAGTTTGGAATATTTACAATATCACAAAAATAACTTTAGTCGTGAAAAGTTAGCATATTTTCGGTTTCTCGTACGCTCGGAAGATAAATTTGAAACTTAGAAAAGCCATTTTTTTATTTTTTATTTAATGAATTGGAGGCCTTTGCCCTGTCGAGGGACAAGCAGATTTTTTTCTTTTTATATGATACTAGGTTTCACCTCGGGTTTACCCACGTAGAGTCAATTTGGAATAAATCTTTCAAATTGAGGAACATTGCTGTCTCATTATTATTTTGTATCGTTTAGGTTGTGAGTTGTCAGTCATTTATTAGGATCCTGAAAACTATAGCAAACGGGTGGCACAGCCCCATACTCGCACATTGGATACGCCTTCATGCCACTGTGGCGTAATAATTAATCGTTCGTGTTGTTTCTCTGGTAAATGTAGGTAAGTAGGTACGAACACTAGCTTCCAAGTCGTGTGTCACCAAATGGACTTTGTCTGAAATAAAATGTTTAATAATAATAATAAATTTTGTGTTTAATAATAAATTTTTAGTAATAAATTTTTACCTTATAAATTATGTCAGTCATAGAAAAGTTTTAACTGACTCGCACTTCACATTTTCACAGAGATCCCTTCTATATTTCTTATTGTGTTTTAACAAAGAAGTTATCCTCCAATTTATTTTACTCCTGTGCTAAACGAATCAAAATACGAGTCACCTTTGACTCAAACAAATTCAATATCACTAACATCCATCACTTTCAAACTATTCTTTAAACTCAACAAAACAAATGAACAGTAAAATAAAACAACAACTAAAACATCACGCGTGTATATTCCCGGAGGGTTAGGTAGAGGAGTTTAACTAAACACACTATTTCAACAGGTACGTAAATAAATAAATAAAATGTTACAATGACATAAAAAAGTGTTACATTTTACTAAATGGTACGTGTTACAAAAGTCCTTACAAGGTTTTGGATAATTAACAATTTATGCACTAAAATTAAAATAACGTAAAATGAAAGTAAATTAGTGCATGCATGCTCTTGAGTGATGCGTATTTGTGTTTGTTCGGTTCTGTGTGTATGTGTGAGTGTGTTGTATTTAGAGAATTCATTCCGAAAGGTTTATTACTATTAATCGTGGGTACATGTAATAAAGAAATCTTGATGTTTTGTTGAGTCGTGTAAGCCGTGCGAAGCAGAGGCGGGTCGCTAGTTTTCTAATAAAACATTATTTTAATCAACAAAGAGCTTCTATAAAGTCATCAGTTAGTAAATGACAATAAACTGTAATTATTTGACGTGTGTGTCCTTGTCAGAAGGACACTACACACCACGTTTGTATCATTTATTCATCAGGCCGACCACACACAGCCGAATTTTGTTTGCACTGAACTAAATGTCTCATAAAGAACGCGACACATATTTTTATAGGACCTGTGTTATGGCGCGTTGTTACTAAATAATTTTGTGTTTAATGTTCTTTTTTTGTGTTGTCGTCAAATGGAGGTACCTACCTATGAGTCTGACAAGCTTGTTACTTTTGATTTCTTTACAGGATATACAGCAATATCCAGTGAACACATTACTACCAGATACCTATTGCTGTATTATATCGCGTAAATCTACGCAGTTCTATTATTTAAAGAATTTAAAATTTCGTCTTTCAGATCACTACGTCAACTGCCTCGTCAGTCAGGAGTCTAATGTTTCACATCTCCGGTTACCTTACCTGACAGCTGATAGCTTCTTACATATTCTGTAGCGTTCGTTTCAGAAAGAAAGAAAAGTATTTTGTTTCGGACACGCACAGGAAATACAAACAGTAAAAAAGAGCAAATAAAAAAAATAAAAAAAATATTTAACAACTCGTGTGAGGCCAAAAAGGCTCCTTTCTCAACATAATTCTGCGTTATTCAAAAAAATACCGCACCGCTGGTATTCTGATAGAGCCCGCTGTGATACCACGGACAACCTACGGACCTATTTAATGAATCCCACTAGGGGATAAAAAAATAAATAAAACTATAATTTACAATAAAAAAACAGATCTATATAAAAACCTGAACTATGTACAGTCAAATTACGATCGACCCAGGCCCGACGCTCAAACATAACTTGTCCAACATCATTTGCTTAATTAATCTGTTGAAAAATTGTTATTCGAAGACTATTTACCTCCGTCCGTTCACACTCATTTACTCAAGGCTTGTGAGTTTCATTTAGTTCTAGAACAATGCCTGAAGAAGTTAAGCTAAGGCCCAAATTGTCTATAAACGCATATTCTTAGTAAATCTGCGATTCATTGTTATTTTCTGTTATTGTTGATTCGAAATAAACATAGTTCAAATATTTCTACCATTTCCTGACATTACATACGGAAAGCAATCAAAATGCACACCAACAGACAAAATTTTCACTGTTCAAAAATAGAATGTTTTCCTAAAATAGAATTTAATCTTTTTTCATTGAATACCTTGTAAAGCAATGTACCTGTGTATGTATGTAGCTGTATCCAGCTTACAGGAGCTTGCTTTGAGCGGATTACGATCAACAATGGGTTTCAGGCGATTTAAAGATTATTTGTCCGTAAGGGATACAAAAGGAATGTACCTAGGTAAGACAGTAGTCTTACCGAATAATTTCATCAATCAAAAAACTGACTGTTCCACCAGACGTAACGCTTGAGCATCCTTTTATAGGTTTGAATCTTAATAGTTCATAATAACATAATAAATACGAAAGTTACTCTGTCTATCTGTTCTTATGTATGTTACTTTTTCACGCCTTAACGGCTGAACGGATAATGATGAAAGAATTACAGGTTGATCATAACCTGGCTTAGGACATAGGATACTTTTTATCCCGGTACCACCTAACTTTACGCTTAATTTAAACTCCTAACTACTTACAACTTATGAAACCTTCACCAACTAAGCACATGCCATGAGCCGAGATGATGGTTTCCAATTAACTATTCGATATTAATTGTTGCAGAATTAGGTCAACGTGTTGTAATTTCCCCTGAGTACTGAAGGTACAGCCCTTATAAAACAACTTACGTAATTAAACTGCGTAGTATCTGCAACTACGATAACATTTGATGGGAAAGAAAATGATTTTCTTTTTAGTTTTATATCCTCTCTAAAAGCAAACTTGTGATCAAGATTTAACACGTTTCACGGGATCACTCTGAGTTTAAATTTGGAACAACCGCACTCTGCTGATGTTTAATCTGATGATCAATGCGGAAGGTGATATCTTAGAGTAAGGGCAGAGTCACACCGGAATGGCAGCGGCGCCGCGAGGCCGCTCGCGGCACCGCGGGCGGCCTCGCGACCTTTTCCAGCTTTTCAAGCGATACTGGTCTTTTAAGTATGTAGATAAAGTTTAAAATTATGTCACACTGAAAGTGCTCGCTGCGTCGCTGCCGGCCGCTGCCATTCCGGTGTGACTTGGCCCTAAGACTCCCATGAACGTAAAATGAATCCATTTAAAAAGGTCAGCTATCTCTTAGTCACCATCATAGTCTACGCTACGAGAAAAGTAGGTGGTCAAGGTTAAAAATTTTAGACAACCTATGCCTCAACGACGCAACACCTTAAAAACATCAAATTAGTTATAAAACTTGTATGAAGTATCGCACAACCTCCTTGTTCTAATTCGCGTACAGGCACGCCCAGTATTATGAGCAAACTGAGGTATCATTATCTTAATGCTTCAGAGCGGGAATATTCCGTAACCTAATAGGCCGAACAGTGAAACTGAATAAATGATGCGAAGCCCAAGTTCACCGTGATAAGCGGCGCGACAGCGGAAGCGACTCACTCCAAAGTTAACATAACTTTTGCTCGGCGATGTACGCAAACTACATACATTCTAACTATGCAAGATGCAAACTAGTAGAACTAAACAGTGTTAGTAATTTAGACGAAGCAAATACGAATGTTGTGGCGACACAAATATTGTTCTAAATTAACGATACTAAGTAAACCGAGGTAGTCTGTTTGCGTTCATGTGGAGCACGGGAACAAATATGTAGCACAAATACCTACCAGTTTTATTTCTAGCCAGTTGTTAGGTATGCTGTAAAATGGATACAAGTATTAAAATCATAACTAGGCTTATATTTTTATGTAAGCGAAGGAATTTTTGCATATTGATTCTCTTGTATCACGAACCGTTTAATGCGCTGTTATGAAAGAAATTTGATGTGACTTGCGGCACAAGATGAAACAAGAAGTTTGAAACAATCTGAATTTATTCAACTCTGAAATCAGAGAATGACAGAAATACGAGTACTTGACCTTTAGCAACGGAGCTACCGCAGGCTTAGAAGAATTTCGAATGACTTTTTAAACTTTATAAATATTTGACACATCGTCATCAATACTCGCGACCTCTCAGTCCATCATAATATCCACAGAGCAAATCAATGTTGTCGCCGCGGCGCGATGATCGGCCACATCATGTTTTATACCCTGTTAGCATAATGTCATGAATTAAACCGCTTGTTTTCATACCCCGCTGATATTTCGCGAAAATACCGCAATATTTATCACGAAATGTCACAACTATAGTCTGAGCTTAATTTGATTATAGACCTAGCAACACACCTGATTTGATTAACTGGAGCACGAAGAAAACTTGTGACTTTCTACTACTTTCGACTTAGTTTACGACTTTGCGTCAATACTTTGTACTTTATTGGAGATATTTCCATACGCAATCTGATTAGAAGTTGAAAAAATATTCGCACGCGAAGTTACGTAAAAGGCTCGTTCAAGTATACGCAAATCAAAGTACGACAGTCAAGTATGGTGGCAACTGTACCTGCCTTTATTCCCATGGCCTGTTTGCACGACCTCGGAGCAAGGCGGTAAATAAGAGGAATTTGTCAGTGCCATCAACATGTTATTTGATTATGTAATCTCAGTCCTGGAGCAGAGAGATGCTCTCGGGCGGAAACTATCGCCGGAGAATCGGCTACAACTATTTCTTCGTAAATTGTTTGAATTTTTTTTGTGAAAGATTTTTTCTGTATACTTTAGGTCTATAGGTTCATTTTTATTTTATGTTTTGTGGGTCTATGTAGGTACTAAGGAACACGTTTAACTGTCACTGTCACTAGGTATTCCTTGTCACCATGTTCACTGCAGTATATGAAATATACATGTTTGAAAGTGAAGCTACCCATGTTCTCTAGAGTGCAAAGTTATCCATCTGACAACAAAATATACTGTTTTTAACTTTTTCTACATTTTATGTAGAGCAAAATGCTTCAAAATGTAGACAAAAGGCTGTCCAATACGTGCTTGAAGCTGAGATGTGGGCCCTTGACATTGACCTCATTTGCCGGCTTAAGGCCACTTTCATCCCTCTCAATTTTGTCATAAATTACTGCCATATTGATCCGGTGAGAGATAAAAAGAATGGATAAAAGTAATCATATGGAAAACGTTGTAAAGAACTTGAGTGTATCATCGGTGAATTCCGGGTGTGGTTTCAACCGTTCATTGTGAAATAAATTCAGACAAAAATATGACCTAAAAACTAACTTTACACAAAAAACAATTTCATTTATAATATTAAACACAACTTAAACATACCACATATCATACAAACATATTATTATAATATTCCACACAAATTGTATTCTGCTGCAAGATCTTACAAGAAAATTAATAATACACTGCTCTTACTAAGAAAGCATCTTGCAAGTATTCTACATCGCTGTACCACTTCGCCCCGCCTTAGTTCGCGACGGTTCAAATACTACTGCACTGGGCTATATAATAATGTCAACGGTAGTGTTACCATGTTCCTTGATAGATTATACTGTGTGCATAGTGATGAATTGATGTGTC
This sequence comes from Eupsilia transversa, assembly GCA_914767815.1. NCBI lineage: Eukaryota > Metazoa > Arthropoda > Insecta > Lepidoptera > Noctuidae > Eupsilia > Eupsilia transversa. The sequence goes on from OU611880.1 coordinate 11,915,270, forward strand.
GACTTGGTATCGAGATGTATGATCTGTGGAGATTTGTGTCTTTGAATATGCAGAAGTCTATTCAATGTCAAATTCAAAAATCTCTATTAAACTCGCTTTTGTTTTCTTTTTGATAGTCACTTGTTTTTAATACTAACATGGCGTTTCCTTCATTTTTTATTGATCATATTCGAACTCAGAATGATTAAAGTCTTTGAATTAATTTAGCAGTCTCATGGATACTTTTAAACGCCGACGTTGCTGATAAGCACCGGCCCTGCTGTTGCAGGTATGTACGTCACTTTTTTTTACCTTAATAAAAGGTAAGCATCCTCATTTGAGACCCTTATCAGGTCGTTTTTATTCGGTTTCAGCAAATAATTTGAATTTAAATAGATCGGCATTATTTTCACTACAGTAATCAAAATCCTGCCTGTTTTCCTCAAAACCTTATTACTTGTGTCTATCAAATGACGGCACAAAGTTGCCTCAGCTGTTGTTAAAGGTCAACCAACTTAATGAGGCTTTAATGTATAATAACCTCATCAATAAAGGGCAATATTTATGATCCACCTACGTACTTATAAGGCCTTGTTTAAGCTTAGTTTATTCTAGAAGACAGCGCTTAATTAGAGCAAAAAAAGAAAGTAAAACGAAGCGGGTGGGAGCAAAATTGCATTATTAATTTAAAAATGAAAAACGTTCCAGAGCGTGTCGAGATCCCGTGCCGTGTGGTCACTTCAACTGCATGTAATACGGAGTAAGGACGCACAGTGACCTACATAGCACTTCGGATGTGAGTTAGACGCTCGTCCCCGCTACGGGACGTACCTGATATTTCGTGGACACAGTTTTGGCAATGGTCAAGCCGTCCGCCGACGAACCGCCGTTTGTTGCCGTCTCGCCTTTGTCAAGCCGTATGTCAGAAATAAGCCCCGGAATATATTTATTGGTTTACTAAACTTCATCTAGTTCGTGTGTCGGCACTGGTTTGGAGAATAATTTATTTTGTGTTTGGTAATTGCTATTTTGAATTGAAGCTCACATTGTAGCGTAGGTGTCATTATTTGTGACTTTGCTTAGAGGTGAGCATAGATACCATTTTCATTTCCAACTCCTTAATTAATTGAACAGTAATTTAAAATCGTTTACCGTAAGGTTTTTGTTCAACAATTAACTCAACAATTCAACGATCGGAAGAACTCGTAGCTAAGTCATAACAGCCGCTCGGGTCGGTCCATCAGGTTAAGCTACGCTTGCCGGAGTTGGTCCGTGGATGGGTGACATTCTATACATATCGAGACTCCTCTGTGCCTCGGAAAGCACGTTAAACCTTTGGTCGCTGCTGTTATTTGTGGATCTTTGACAGTCGTTACGGGTCGTCAGAAGCCCGAAAGTCTGACAATCAGTCTTACCAAGGGGTATCGTAGTACCCAGTTACTGGGTTGTGGAGGTCAGATAGGCAGTCGCTCATGTAAAATACTGGTATTCAGTTGCATCCGGTTAGACTGGAAGCCGACCCCAACACAGTTGGGAAAAGGCTAGGCAGATTGATATATTGTTCAACACTCACGCACTTCCGAATAAACGCCACCCGTTTTGTCGAAAATACCAGATTATGTTAGATAAAAAATAATTACGACTTACTAATAAATCGTAGGTATTTAATAGATGACAAAAAGGTTTTTTGCCTCTGATGAATACGTTGTTAGCATAAATATGGGCTTTATTCATAAAACTAGCTTCTGCCCGCGGCTTCGCCCACGTGGATGTCGGCAAATAACCCACGGGACCGTACTACCAGGATGAAAAGTACCATTATAAACTATCTGTGTACTAAATTTTATCCAAATACGTTCAGCCGTTTTTGCGGCAATCAGGAACATATATCCAGACAAACGGACAAAAATTCTAAAAACTATATTTTGCATTAAATATTCAATGTACAGTTTTGACTTTTTATTATAAGTTCCAAAATATCCACGAATTCTTTGAAGTGAACAATTTCAGTGAGCTAGTAAAAATATTAGTTTCTGTCGGAAGCTAGCCTTAAGCCAATACCACTCAGGTTTTGTGTCGAGTCATAGAACTTATTAAGTTAAGAAGCCGTACTATCTAATAGGTTCGCGAGCATCATTCGTAATATACTTCAATAGGTAGGTATGAGAAGATTGTTCGTAACAAAGACTTTGAAAATATTATTAAGAGATTCTTATACGTACACAGCCAATTCCAAAGGGGTATGCAGATGACATGTGTGTTCTTGTATGTACAGTGAAAATTCAACAGAATCAAATACAATAGTGCAAGGCTGATGAAAAAAAAGTATACATACCTACCAAAAATAACAATAAGCCAACTCTGAAGCTGAACAGCTGCACTTATGATCAGATTAACGACCCAATTTCGTACATTAATAAATTTACTTTAACTACGAGAAGTGGGTACATACAGTGTACAAGCAAAAATATAAAAGTAAAAAATTATGGATTACTACAACATTATAAAATGTTAGATGACCAACTAACTTTCATACCTACCTACAGGTTAGGAAGGGTTAGTAAGGTATCAACTTAAATAGCCAATATGATGGCATTATGAGGGTTCTCTATCAATAGAAGAGACTCCAGCAAAATCTGTCATTATCAATAGATTATTAATTTCAAAGGACAACAGACTCTTTCACTTCACCTTTAAGGGCTGATTTCACCAATGAAACTGAACGCGATCAGCACATCTAAGCCGAGTTCAAGAGCTGTCAGTGTCAATATTCCAAAGAAAATAATGACACTGACAGCTCATAAACTCGGTTTAAGTGCTGATCGTGTTCAGTTTGTATTGGTGAAATTGGCCCTTAATGATATATATTCACATCGCACTCCACATTATTCTAAAACAATTGAATAGCACTCGAAACAGTCAGGCAGTCAAATCTGTTCATACTATATTATTAACATAGTCGGGCAGCCATTGTCTTGGCCATATAGTGGCGTGTCCATGACAGGTGGAGTCTGATATATGGCGCAGCTGTCAGACCGCCACGCCACTAGGGGCACGGTATATTGTGGCCCGACTCTGTTTTGTGGACCTGCATTTCGTTGGTGGCCGATTAAATCTTGCATATTAAATTAGTTTTAAATATTGTTGGTGCAGGTAGCAGAATGTCGTGTCTAATGTAGTGGACAATATTTCGAAGATAAAAGGTTGAGTGCAAAAAAAAATATGACCAAATCTGCTGTAATTTGTTTCTAATCCTACTAATATTATAAATGCGAAAGTTTGTGAGGATGGATGGATGGATGTTTGTTACTCTTTCACGCAAAAACGACTGAACGGATTTAAATGAAATTTGGCACACATAATTATAGTTTATAACCTGGATACTTTTTATCCTGATATTCCCACGGGACCGAGACTTAGCGGGTGAAACCGCGGGGTGCTGCTAGTAATATATACTTCCAAGTTGCTCGCAGCTAGCATGGCTTTTTAGTATTAGCGCAAAGTGCGTTACGTCGCAAGCAAGTTTGATACAAGTTCACAATTTGTCAGTTTCTCATCGATAAATTATAAACTATCGAAAAATAATGCGTTAAATTGTAAATGGTTTGTTGCAGTTCACAATTTTTCGACGGTTTATAATCTATCTAAAATAACGAAGTTCATCATTATACAGTGACATAAGAGTATACATCCTGTCTCTTTCTCTCTCTAATCAGTCGAATCGTTTTTATACGAACAAATGGCACGATAGATAAACGTACAAACTAACATAAAAACATTAATTGTTCAACCAACAACAATATTTCATTGGCATCGTAGAAAGTAACGTAATTAAGGGGCAATCAACAAGAAACGAAATTGATTACAGACAAATCTTTATTACAACAACATTCACCCTATGGCAGACAGGTAGAACTTCATAACTGACTATATAAACAGTAGCATTCGTTCATCGGTTCAATTACCCACGTATGTTTGGCAAACAACTCGATACTAATATACCGTGTTCTAACAAAGAACTGTTCTGTTTATCTTGTCACTATATTATGATATTTCTCTACTTCGACTAATGAAATGAGAGGGCGATTCGGTGAGATTGGCTTAGGGGCGCTACACACATGTTCGGGTCGGCACACCCGATTCTTTTTTTTTTTACCACACTGGGAAGCTCTTGACCTGAATGTCACCTGATGGTAAATTATGATCAGGCCGAAGGTGGAAGCGCGTTTCACCCGGAATACTCAATCATAGAGAAAAATTGGCTAACTGCCGAAACACAACAATGCTGCTAACATTGTTCTTATGGCGACAGACTTAGAATGACAAAGCCGACCCCAAGCCATTATTACACATATTCGGCTATCATTCGGTTAGTGCCGATCGGCAAACTTCGTCCGGCATCTAAACTTGCATAATTATATTCAGCACGGCACAATTCGAACTAAGCCGAGCGGATTTTCCGAAACAAATGATTGATTTTGCCGCCCAACTGTGCCGAATCATGCCGACCCGAGCATGTGTGTAGCACCTCTTTCTATCGCGAGTTCGTAAGTGTTCGTGGGAGTTCGTACGATAACGAAGGCCTGAGGTATGGCCATATATCCATATGATGGATGGCTGCCTTCAGTTGTTGTGTGGACTGTTCCGCTTAACTGATTCGCGATCGGACTCGCCTGTTAGTTAACTGATGAACAAGCGGTTTTGGAACTTCCTTGCTCTTATCATGTTTTTGGGTTTTGTTGTTTGTTTCATGTTTTACGTGATGGGCAGAAAATCCTGTCTAAATGATAATTTACCTGTGTTTTTTGAGTTATGGACACTCAAAAGTTTACTTATAGAAAAGTAATCATTAAATAATTAAGTTAGGTCATAAATAATATGTGTCTTATTTTTTCGTGCCATTTCTATATTTTTTAATAGTCAATAGTTTTAATATCACGCCTGGTTTTGCCGAAAGGGTAGACAAAGCTGTAGTTCACCCACTTTTCACCAGGTATACCTAAGTGCCATATAAAAGGAACGGTTCTATGCATATTATTGTATTTTTACTGTCAAAATATAACACAACCAACAACATACTACCATAAAAAAACAACCTAATCTCGTCCCTTTTAAGGCCATATCGTACCATATACGTGTAAAATAAATCCACTGAGATACAGAGACGTTACATTGCGTGGGTGTGCACCAGATCTTAAGCTCCGTACAGAAATCCGGCCGATATAAAGACACAGCGTCGTTCGCAAATCCGTGTCCCCGATTCAAGGATCGCAGTGTATGTGCTATGTATCTGAATTTGAACATTTTATTTGAATATTTTATTCAATCAGATGCACACGTGTGTGAACATACTTGAGTCATTGTAAATCTGTTTGGGTTTTATGTGCTTCTGATATTAATGTAATTAGTTATGATCTGCTCCAAAAGTATCTGATGAAAATGTAAACAAGCTATGTTTAGGTTAAATTCTTATGCAATCACTCACTAAAAGGATTTAGTTATAAAATTAACCTCAATAATTTTCATAAGAAAAATATCGCCAAGGTTATTTAAACTTAGAATTTCGAGTTTAAGAATTCATATAATCAAATCAAAGCACCTAATTTGTAAGTGGCATCACAAATTGTCATCCAAAACGAATGTTTTCTGATCCATTTGTTTACATTTTCATCACATAACTTTGGAACAGACTATAGAAGTTTTTTTGTAATAAACAACCGATTTTAAATTATCTTCATTCATTGTCGAAAAATGATCTACCTACTATAAATAATGGTTCGTTGTCCAAAACATTTATAAAATTGTACGCAATAAACGAAAACGTTCCCCATCATTTTAATACCCGCAATAAGCTATCCAAAATTGAAATATTCCCCGTCTATCAGATAAGCAGTTCCGTATAAATTCCAAACATACAAACAAACTTCTCTCGTTATACCATTAGTACAATTTCCGTCAGCACCGTATAGTTTAGAACTATTTTCCACATTCTAATAGGGCTGTTACAGTTACGATTCTTAAGGCAGGCATTGACAGGGTTATCACACCATGTTTTCAAGGGATTTAACATGTTTTAAGCCTTAATAATTATGTTGGAAAGCGGATTAAATTACGGATCTAATATGGCGTGTGATTCTGGCTGGTAATGGGGGGGTGAATTAAATAGCGTAGATGAGAGACTAAATAGGATTAGATATTATGTTACTAAAGAATTAGTTTTAAATCTGGAAAGAATTTAGTTAGTTACCCTAAAAAAAACAACTGTGCACGGAACATAATGGACCTAGACGCATTTATGGCATGTTTTAAAATATTAACTCAATTAGTAAACAAAAGTGGCCAGAAAAGGAACCCCACTTCTAAATAAGTACACGTTCATTAAAGTCACATCATTAAAATAATGAATATTGGACTGAAAATAAAGTCTTAATCATAATAATGAGGATCGAAACTCAGCTTTTAATCAAGAGCCCCTAATCCCTTAATCATTCAAATAAACCAAAAAGTTTATAAGCCTCTAATAAAATCAAACATAAAACTGGCCAGCTCGAAATTTAAGAAGAAACAACTGTCTTAAAATGTGACCTCATTCAAAATTTTAATTAAGGAACAAACGTTTTTTTGTCTATACAATTTACGAGTACATGGTGTTTTTTTGTACAATAAATATTTTGTTTTATTATTATTATTAGGTATTAATATCCTTTATTTCATTAAATACATATATTTTACATTTTTAAATATTAGAATATAAAAATTATAAAAACATTTAAAAATATTATTATTAGGTATTCCTAATACAAAATTATTGATTCTAGCCTGTTACATTGCCAACATTATAACAAAACTCTGGCCCGTCTGAAACGAGCACAAGAAAAAGCTTGCGGCGAATCCCTTTAAGAGGGGAATTAAAGTGTTCCCTTTGACACGGAGTGAGATTGGAAACGGTTGCATTCGTTTGTGGGCCGTGGCTCGTAAATAGAGGACTGTATAAACAACTACAAAGAAGCAGTGTGGCGTATCGCGCATACATACATAGAGAGCGCCTACATTTGATTAGGAGAAATAAATGGCTTGTCTTTTTTTACTAGATTGTTTTTGATTAAATCGAAGTATTTACGAGGTTCTACTGACCATGTGGTCACAACTCACATGGTGATTTTTTGCGTTGATATATTATTTTTAATTAAAAATCTATTAAACACGTTCTCTAAAAGGTTGAGAAGTGAATTTAAAATACTTTTTTATTTGTATAGAGAAGAAACATTTGAAATTTTAGAATTCAATTTATATCACTAATATTTTCCAACATATTATGACCACCTTAGTTTTTATTCAAAAAGTCGTAGCAATTTCGTAACGATTCGTAACCTGACACGTCTACGATGACATTAAGACATGATTTAATTACGTATAGCTATTTTAAGTATTTTCCAGTTGGTTAAGTATATTCAGTAAAGTATACTCTGAATCTCATATTTTCCAAACCCGAAACAAACCGTGGCTATTGTTTGCGTCGTAGCAATGTCGTAGCAATTCGTAGTCTGAGTCTACGACGATAATAAATACCAGACATAATTTAAAATTACCTATAGTTTTTTTTAAGGTATTTTTCAGCAGGTTTAGTTACAAAATATACTCTCTATCACCCATATTTTTCAAGCTGTGATCACTATTGTGTTTATACAAAATCTCGTAGCAATCTCGTAGCAATCTTGTAGCCATTTCGTAGCGCCTCTACGATGACAGGCTACAAGCCATGATTTGCTTTAGTGCTACGGCTGACATCTGCAGTAAATCTATGCGGTTACAGCGAAATGCAATTATCATTCTCAGGTGTTTTCGATAATTATATTTTTAATTGCTTTTGTTCAAGGAGAAGCAAGGAAGAGCTCACGGCCAAGTAATAACAGCCGCACGGGTCGATCCATCAGGTTAAGCTACGCTTGCCAGGGTTGGTCCGTGGATGGGTGATCATATTTACATACCGAAACTCCTCCGTGCCTCGGAAAATACGCTAAGCCATTGGTCCCGGCTGTCATTCGTGGATATTTGACAGTCGTTACGAGTTGTCAGAAGCCCGAAAATCTGACAACCAGACTTAGCAAGGGGTATCGTATTACCCAGTTACTGGGTTGTAGAGGTCAGATAGGCAGTCGCTCCATGTAAAATACTGGTATTCAGCTGCATCCGATAAGACTGGAAACCGACACCAACATAGTTGGAAAAAGGCTTGATAGATTGATTTATTTATTTACTTAAACTTTTCACACACAAAAAAGGTACAAAGGCGGACTTAATGCCTTAGGCATTCTCTACCAGTCAACCAAGGGTGGTGAAGAGATTAGATGGCAGGTGCTCTGTTACAGACGAACAAAGAGAAAAAAAGATAATATTTATAATTATTAAAAATATAGCTAAAGGTTAGACTTATAATAGACATACATACATATTTACTACAATATATACCAATATAATATATTTATATACATATATAAGGTGCTATAAAAATATCTGCCACGGCTGCAATGGGAGATAGTATTGTGTTTATAGATTACAATAGTCAAGATAAATTATTGATCATGTGTCATATTTTTTTTCATACAAAAAATTGTACGTGTAAATTTGCAAGTGACGAACTAGTCAGCTGATTTCAGTTTTCATTCACAGAACAGATGGAAAGAGATAGCAGTTGTTTTCATTGACGAAGTGCACTTCGCGCGTAATTTGTGAACCACGTTATGCAGAGTAGAGTCAATGTTTATTTAACTACTTTATTTTCTCAAATTGATTTAACTGTGCCGGGGTACGAAATTTCTTCACTATTGTTATCTTTAAACACAATACTACCTCTCATTAAAGCCGTGGCAGATATTTTTATAGCACCTTATATATACGAAATTGATTGTTCAAGGAGAAGCAAAATGAAGGGTGCACGATTTCCTTGATTGGTGTATTTATCACTTTCCTTGCTAATTATCATGATTAAGTTTCGCTGATTTGGTCAATAAGCTGCTTATTTTAAGTTTCACAGTTCTTAAAACTACAACCTGTATCACTAGTATTATTTTCCATGTTATGATCACCGTAGCGTTTGTTCCAAGTTTCGTAGCAATCTCGTAGCCGTTTCGTAGCGCCTCTACGATGACACGATACGAGCTATTTGATTTGCTTTGGTGCTACGGCTGACATCTGCAGTAAATCTGTGCAGTTTCAGTGAAGATTGTATTTCAAATGCATCTCTCAGGTGTTTTCAGTGGGGAGATTTAAATTGCTTTTGTCTAACAGTGAAAAGATTCTGAGTAAACGAATTTATTTGAATGAAATTGAAATGTGAATTGTGTGTGTTGTGCTATCGTGAAATATATGAGATTACTGCTTTTACAAGAAATTTAAGTGCTCCGTAGTTTTAAAGATCATTACCTTTAAGGGTTTCATTAATATTCATTTAATAAAAATAAAATTTAAATCTACTAGTAAGAGTTTGCGGTTTCTAAGATAACGTTGTCAATTGTAAAGGTTAAGGATTCCTAAGAAAGCGGTTCCGTTATAATAAAGAAAGAAAGAAAGAAAAATATTTTATTTGGGACACGCACAAGAAATAAACCAATAAAACAAAAATTAAAACTAAGAAATTATATAAAACAAGTAATAAAAAAATTAAAAGGGGCAAAGAAACCCTGTGCGAGGCCAAAAAGTGTCCTATCTCAGCTAATAGAACAGCCGTCTTCAAAATCTGCCATTTTCACCAGTATTTGACATTCAGGTGTTAAAAAACGCTACACATTTGTACAGCCGTTATTGAATACAATAGACGTAGATATATTTAGTAACCTATCGCATCCTCAGGATGACGATTGAGTTGGCGTGAACCCGAACAAGACGTGTTGCCACGTGTACGTGTTGAAGATGCCTCGTTGAGTCGATTTCTTAAGGGATTTTTTATGACTCTTCATGAATAGTTAAGTGGAATAGGTTAGTGAATATATCTACGTCACGTATTATATTTTATAATGGATTTCCACCAAATCACGCCTGAATCAATTAACTATCAGCCTTTATTGTGTGACCATTCACCGCCTTCTTAGGAAACCAAAGCTTAAGACGATTAAAGAAAAAAAAAAAAAAAAAAAAAAACCTTGTTTTATTTAATTGGTAAACAAGAGATACAAATAACTAAAGGAATTCACGTTCGTCAAGAATTCTGTATTTTCGTAACTATGATAGCAGGTAAAAACATTCCATTGAAAAAAAAAAATATACAACTAGTTTTTTTGTTATATCCCATAACTCTAGGGTTATATTATTCTATAAGTAAAAATAATACAAAAAGTCCCAGAATATGTGATTCAAAAATGCATAGTTTCGAAGATATTATCAATTAAGGTCAAAAATTATCACCCGTATGACGAATCTTTAAGTACGAGTAAACCATTTTCATTCAACCCATCATTCATACTTTAAAGCTAAGAAATTGCGACGTTGTTATATTTCACGTAAGGGTGTTTTACAATTTAATAATCGTGACTTTGTCGAATTATTTTTTAGGAAAAATGAAAACAAAGAAAATATATAATTGAAAAATAATTCATAAACCAGTTGATTATTTGATATAGGGCCGATTTTTCAACTGTCAGATAACTTTTATCTGGGGAATATTTTTGACGTTTTGACAGCTTTTGTATAAAAAATATGTCAATCTGTCATATTTATTCCTCAGATAAAGGTTATCTGACGATTGAAAAATCGGCCCTTGGTCTCATTCATACCCTAGAGTTATGAGATATAAAAAAAAATCTTGTATACTAACTATATACTATACTATCCACTTTCTACAAATATCGTTAAGATAGATGTTATCAGTGTTGAGCCGGATGCAATAAAACTAGAACCCTACACATTTGGTAAAGTCCTTTAATCACGTCTTAAGACAAGCATCGTGAGAGAGATTGTGGCCCATACTAAGACATCTACAGACGACAACTATATATTACTAGCTTATCCTTAACGCTAAGAAACTGATGTCAAATATGGCAAGGTCCACTTTTTAACCGATTTTCCAAAAAGGGGGAGGTTATCATTTCTTTCACAAAATAATGTTGATGCTATAATGTTGAGCAATTTTCGTTTCCTATCATTATAATCGTCATCATTTCAGCCGTAAGACGTCCACTGCTGAAAATAGGCCTCCCCCAAGCACCGCCACTCCGTCCAGCTTATTATTGTTCCACAAACCACGGTTGTACAAACCTATTTACAGAAAATAAAATCATTTCATCATTGATCACCACGCTTACTCAAGACGGGTTGGCGATTTCAGACTTATATTAACTATAAATCCAGGTTTTGTCACGATGTTTTCGCGATGATTAGAAGAGTAACAATAATTATGATTTTTAACAAAAAAACCAGCAGCGTAAGTCTAGCTAACTAAACATATCCCCACAGAACTGTAAAGTTATCGGTTGTTCGGATTTATTGCTTTAATAACCCGTTGGTTACACATGGTGCATAGTTAATGGTAGGAGATGAGATATTCCAGCTGTTTTGTTATTAAAAGCGTACATAAAGGGCTGCATACGCTGCTGCACATCCTCTTGATATAAATCAGTATATCAATATATTAAACGTAGTGTTTCACGCGCAGGTCGATCGATCAGGTTAAGATACGCTTGCCGCGGTTGGTCCGTGGATGGGTGACCATCTTTACATACCAAGATCCCTCAGTGCCTCCGAAAGCATGTTAAGCCATTGACAAACAGACCACTTTGTTACGGGCCGACAGAAGCCCGAAAGTATGACAATCATTCTTACCAAGCAGTATCGTGTTATTCAGTAACTGGGTTGTGGAGGTCAGATACGCAATCGCTCCATGTAAAATACTATTATTCGGCTGTATCCGGTTAGACTGGAAGCTGACCACAACATAGTTGGGAAAAGCTAGACAGGTGATGATGTAGTCACGTTCCTTGGTAACAGTCCCATTACGGTAACCCATCCGGATTAGACTTTATTTAGCATGACCTTTCAATATAAAATACGGGGGCTCAGAATGATGCACTGAATACGTGTGTTACCACGTATTCAGTGCTCAGTTTTCGCGTCGATGTTCCTGCCACCCTGTATAATAATTTACATGCATGTCGTTAAAAAACACTGTTCTGCGAGTTTGCTATAATAGTATTAGAAAATATCCGATTTACATCCAAAATCATCACAAAAAATAAATCATGAAACACATCATCTCATAGGTCTCGTAATGGCTTCCAGAAACCCAGATCTGCTATCAAAAATTCAGTTTTAAATAGCGATATCCTTTACAGGAATGCAACGGCTTCGTAAGTACGCAGCGAATTATCTCAGAAAGGAGCGATATAATAAAATATACCAACCTTTATAGCGGTATTTACCCTATTCCTTCGTTGCAACCATAACAATTGAGGACACTGCATTATAATTAATTGATTCGTCAGAGCGCTTGCCGAAATCTTTTACGAAATAGATTTTTACTTTTCACCTATTTGTGTATAATCATTCTATACACTTCCACATATGGGCTGCTACAAATCATCAATCAATCATATCAAGTCGTCATGCTTCGTTCGACACCGAGTTAAGTAACTCCGCTATATCAGCATCTTAAAGGTAAATATCACTTATCAGTGAGTATCGACTACACAACGCGATGCTCTTCAATTAGGCGAGGATCGCAAGTTGTTACATTGTATAATACCCCGAGTGCTTGTAACGACATGATTGACAGTTTGTTGGCAGCCCCGTCGACTGTAACATAAGCTGGCAATATGCTTATGAACAAAATTGAACGCTGCGTATTATTACTTCATTATGACTTGTTGCTAAGTAAATATTGGCGAAAATGTTATGTTACACGTTTTAACCTAACAGAATAAACTGCTCGCTTGTTATGATTATGTTTATGTTAATATCCCATGGGGTGTGCATTGGAATCAACGAACCACCAATATGATAGGACCTTAAAGTTTACGATGTCTTTCGGTTCATAAGAAAGCGATAGCAGACGACAGATAACGACAGATAGACAGGTCGATAGAAACGGATTGGAATGTTTTATGTAATGATTGGGGTGCGTGTCTCGTACACACCTCGCAGATATCCGCGGCTTTCAATAACAAACGATCACACTGTCCTTCGATTACGTAAACCGATAGAGAATTTTTATAAATATTCCGTCAGAAACGAACGAAACTTTGGCCAATCGATAAGAAAAACGCTTCTATATAGAAAATTTCCGCCGCTAATGTAATGAGAAGGTGGCTCGAGGAACGGCTCGCAGTAAACATCACACGGCGCAGTCGCATAAATTGTCTCCGGGTATTAATGCTATCGGAAAAACCATTATTTACTAACGGATTGGGGTGCTAGTGCGTGTACGTGTTGACGCGTGGCGCGGCACAGCGCGATGCAGGCGCGGTACTTACGAGACGGGCGGTGTCGCGCGGCTCGCGGGCTCAGGGGGCCGGTCACCTCGGGCACTCCATTGATGAGCTGAGGCGGCAAGAAGCGCGGGCGGGGTCGCATGGAGCGGGCGCGCGCGCGGGCCGGCGAGCGCGGCGGTACTGGCGCCCGGCGCCCGCCGCACGTGGCCGCTCAGGTATCAATCAATCGATGCGCGGCGTCGGCGCGGGCGCGTCGCGGGCGCGGCACATTCATGTCGCGCGAACAGCTGACGGCCGAGCCCCGTAAACATGAATCGGGATCCCTCCCCACTCCGCGCCCCGCACCCTGCGCCGCACAGCCCCGCGCTCCCCTGTCCTGACCTACTCTGCGCAGGGCGCTGCCGAACGCGAACGCTTACACCACACAACGTTAAACCAAATACGGTGCAGTCTTTCAGCGAGAGTGTTTCATAATCCAACTTTTCGATGAAGTTGGCAATAACGCAACTGGTTGGCACAAGATTCTGTTATGTTGTAAAACTGACCTGAATCCTAAAACTCGCAGCGTGTCCGATTTTCTCTTCATTTAGCAGACATTATAAGTTATTTACCTCGTAAAAACCCTTTCAGTACGAGGCTACAAATCTCGTCCCATGTTTGTGCCGAACATCCTACCATTAGTTCGGAAGGGGCGGGCGGTGTGCACAGCGCGTGCGTGCAGGATATCGTCCTGATGCCGCTGGCACTGCCTCCACGTCCTGAGAGCCACCACCACTCCGTCGGCGACCGCTGCGGAGACCACACGAATCACGACGGAGTACAACGAGACACGTTCATGTACCCGAAAGGATGCACGGAATAGACGAGACGGAATGGTCGGAAGTTTAGATTTTAGTTAATTAGATGTCTTATCAACGCAAAAATTTGGATGTATGAACGGATTTATCATCAGAATGTATCTTTAATCTCCTGGATAAGCATACCTATAGGGTTTCATGAGCATGGTTGTACCTACTTTCTATTCCGAAAAAACGAATAACTTTTTGATAGGTAAGAATCGCGGGTAATGGTCCTGATTTTTAATTAGATACGCTGCGAATAATTTCTTTAGCTAATTTGGAGATATAATTGATTGCTTGATCACATTTTTGAAAAGTCATGACTTACTAGTAAACAATTCTAAAAACCTGTAAAATCATTCACAACAAGTAACATATATCTAAACAAAAATCTAAAATAAACCAACCACTTCATCGCTTCTCAACCAAATCTCAGCAGAAAGTGAAAACATTCATCATGTGAGATAAAGTGGACTTTTATTTAATGTGTAATTGAATGGTAGCACCTAACGTCGGCGTCCTGGACGCTCGCCAGGAGCAACAGTTCTTTACGAGACTTCGATGCAATTGTAACAATATACTCTTTCTTTCTACGGATATACTTTGGCAGGGGATCTGGGTAACGCAGTGTCGTGTAGAGCGCGATAAGCGGGTTGCCGCCATAGACAGCCAGGGGCCAGTTGTCAACGTATGAATCAGTCAAAATAAAGTATTGGAATTCAAGTTTAAATTTTAATGGTTACGTAAAAATACTTTGGAAATTAAAATTCAGTTCTTATTCAATCAATATCATACCTTTTGTTTGGTTAACTATACAAAATAATATTTGTTATTCCTGCTGTGTACGATCGCCTAGCAAACCTAGCTACACTACCATGCAACGTATTTCGAAACTGACTTCAAAGTCTACTTCTTCTTTTCAAATATTTGCAATTAGAAAGCAATCAAGGATGCATTCAATATTCATCTCTTTTCATCCTCTTGATAAGCACGGGGAGCCGTCCGCCCCGCTCTCTATACGAGCAAGTCTCTTAAAACTCTTTAAATCGCCGTCTTATTTGAACACGGTCTATTTGGTTAGTGCCACTCGTTCTCAGTCGACTGCAGAATGAAAGCGATACGCGGCATGACAACGCGATTCATGGACGAAGAACAACTTTAAGTGATTCTCTTTTCAGTTTCAGCGAAAATTTTGGCGATTTAGGTAATTGTGTAACGCGTGGGCGGATCGTGGGCTGAAAAAGAGCTTTTCATTGTTATAAAGTTAGATAGATATTCATTTTCAATTTGATTTAAGTTTCAAACGCAATTTGCGTGCAATGCCAGTTTATTTACCTTCAACAACTAATAGCAATCTGTAAGTTAATCAACATGCAAAATGCAGTTTAACTTTAATTAACATAATATCTCCCAGTTAGTATTGCTTATTATTTACCTAGCATATTTATTAGTAGCACCCATTTCCTTTTAACTCGCAAAATATTATTATATTTATCTTGCTTGCGAAGCTGCTACGCAGGTAGGCTACTTGCGTAGGAGCTACGCAAGCAGGCTACGGCGTAGCTACTACGCAAGTAGGCTACGCCGTAGCAGCTACGAAATAAGGTACGCTGTAGCTATAGTAGTTTATGTTAGCACGAGATACACTATTTGTAGTTTTTCTGTCGTGTTAATAACACTGGATAAACGTCAAAGTTGCGGTAGCGAGACAACGTCCCAAACATGCTCAAATATTGCTTAAAAGTTCTCACTTTACGTACCACTTAATAAAGAAGATGCGTATCGCCAAAATAGTATCTCTTCAAAAATAATGATTGCATTTTCGAACTCTTGTTCAGCATTCTCGGTGAACACGAGTCTCGATAGATTTTGTCGCCAATTTTGCTTCGTGTGCAAAACGCACCCATGTATGTTATTATATTTAAATCAACGACATATTGGAGAATTCTTTATAGTGGGACTCGCGTAATAGAATAAAGAAGATCCACTAAATGTTTCTCGATGGCAAAAAAAATAAAGCATGTGTTCGGCAAAACATTGCATATTTTGCATCGCCTTTATCCGACTGACCGAGAACCGTAGGAACCACGTTTTCATTAATTATTTATACCAATACTGAAACTGTCATTCTGAAATTGTCCCATTAGTCTGTTTACCATCAACTTACTACTTACTACATAAGTAAATAAAATCATTCGTTCGTTGGTATAGAATCTCTTGAAATAAACACCTCTAACCATGGGCCACTTAGCTATGGGCAAATTATTCATACGCTCATTAACAAGCTCACATTCCTTCGTGCAACGCCGGCAGGTATGGCGGTGGCACGTTAATCATTACAAACGCGAATGCCTTTACCTGCATAACTGTTAAGGAACCAACTTATTACATCGGCCATTAAAGAAATTAAATACGTGGACATGGAATTTCTCCTGTTTCGTGGGCGAGTTTACAAAAACAAAAAGCCAGTTACCTAGATCGATCATATCATACCATTGTTAATTATAATGGTCGATACCCCAAACTGAACAAAAGTTCTTCGTTGGTACCTACTTTTACCACATTGGTACACATGTATCTCAATATGTAGGCAATCAATATTCAACCGACTCCAAAATTTTGGAGTACTATATTAGTGGAGTCCTAAATTTGGAACCTTACCTAAGGGCGGATTCGACCAAACACGAATAAATTTTATCCGCGGAATAAGATATAATACTCTGACAGTTTTCGTATGGAGAAACGGTCAAAAATTCAAAATTTACTCGGAAGAGAAGACTTATTCCGCGGATAAAATTTATTCCTGTTTGGTCGAATCCAGCCTTAACCATCCGACCTCTTTCAAGAACCAATCAAATTGCAGCAAATTCTAATTTTGTTACAAGTGAGTTCTGATACCTACGAATATAGGTACTTCGATTGGTAAGTCCATAACAAGAAAAAGCACCGCAAACAGAGCTAATAACTATTCCACCGTGACCGCATAACTTTTAAAGTGCAAGGGAACTTGCATCAGGGACTTGGATGGAACTCGTTAAGCTAATTCCATTTAGCCATGGGTCGTTACCAATCCTCGACTGCGCCATCTATGTAGATAGTAGGTACCTTCCTAGGTTGTGTCCGTACCGACGGCTCTTAAACAGTAGGTATCGTAGAAGAAAAGAAAAACGACTACGTTAACATTGCGAAGGAATTTGCAAAACACTAACAATGATAGTCGCAAATTCGTAGGTCCAAGATTCACAAAGTTGTAAAGGTTAAACCATGGCCGCGCGGTCAAAACTTGCGAGAACCACGCGGCCACGCTGTTCTCTTAAATGGAGCCTAGTAGAGGTCCCATACTTTTTGCTAACTTTTAGTTCAACTGGTTGAATTCGCTGTAGATCCCTGATGCAAGTTCCCTTGCATTTTACAATTTACGAAGTAACTATCTGAATGTATGTTTTTTTTTGATAATCTGTGCCTATAAAAGCGTATTCCTCATCCTAACATCAGCCTGTTCGTTAATTCTTTTCTTCACTAGATAGAACAATCAATAATAGGTAGATATGAACATAAATATGTCAGTTTTCATTACTTTTCACAATGACGTATTATATATAGACACGTTATCAACAAACATCTCGGCGCTTAAAAACGGCGAAAATACTAGATAACTACTTATACGCGTAAAGAAAGGGAAATACGTAATATTACGTATATATAATTATAATTATTATTATAATAGGGAAATATGTAATATATAATTTATTTTTATCGTTTTCACACACGATATAAATTAAAAACAAACGTAGCGTCGCGCGACAGGTTGGTGCGTGACTGAGCGCAATGTGGCCAATTGGCTTCATTTCATGTTGCCATTTTAGAGTGCGGACAACGTATCTATAGTTTTATACATCATTGACTTTTCAGGCATAACGTGTTCGGTAATAACTTCTTTTTTTTAAAGATAGTTATCATCCTCTTGTCGGCACGAAGTCAAGTGTAAGTAGCTCATTATTATAATATAACCTAAGCACGAAGAATATTGGTAAATCTCAATAGAAAATCAAGCCTACCTACCTGCTCTTGTCCAGCTGTAGTCCCCGCATCATATCCACCACGTTGCGACCGCCTGGTACTTCTCCACCACATGTCACTGAACACTTACACACACTAACACCAGTAAATACTAACACCCGGTTTCTAGGGCAAAAATCAACGACGCGTCAAAATTAAACAATGATCATGTCAAGTGATCTGAGGGTAGGTAATTCCCGATCCGTCAAAAATACCTCTGATTTTCATACATTTTTGGTATTGATTGTCGCTGAGATCAGAAGGCCAATTCTCGTACTTAAAAACCGTTCACATTCAAGTCGAAAACTGTCTAAACTTGTCAAAAATGTTGGTAAATTGATAGTATTTTTGACAGATTGCGAAGGAGATCCGAATGCGAACGTTCTTAAACATTTCGGGAATTTTCCCTCTGATAGCGACTCAATTTTGAACATTTTTCAATTCGGGAGCACAAAGCAGTTGACATGCGTTCATTATTATTTTTGTGCCATTTATTTTTGTTCCAGAAAACGTGGTGTTCTTGGGTTATCACTGAACAATTTTACACACTAACACCGTGGGATTTGCGCAGTAGAAAACTTCGCGTGACAGAATTTATAATCAACGCGGGCGCAATAACTAATTCATAACCGGTAAACACTTGCTTCTAGTCAAAATCGACCGGTCACGACTGTGTCCTCAACGTAATGACCGACGACGCAAAGCACGGCCGTACCTACAAAAAATGAAAAACCGGGCAAGTGCGTGTCGGTCTCGCTTAGGTATTTACTAAGGGTCTGTGAAAATTTCAACTGGCTTAGGTAATACGGTTAAAAATATACACAGCCCTGTGACAGACAAAAACAGTCCATCGCCCTTTGGGCACCTACTCAAAACATCATGAAAATTTCCTCATGCAATTCACTGACGGGCAAAAGACTAAATTTGAAGTAGTACTCCTATTGCGACAAGACTGTTTATTCTGCAATCTTCACAGCCCTTTCAACATCGCAAACGTAACTCCGGTGTAAACATTTCGTGCGGTATCGCTATGCATTAGCGCGACGCAACAGGTGCTCGTGACGTGTGCCTCTAATAAACAATTGAACACGGTAACAGGTTGCCACCGTATCTAATGCCTACAGTGCTAGTTAGGGTGCACCCTTTTTGCATTCATTTGCGTAAGTAAGTAGAGTGGGAATCTTTTATATGGATTAAAAGCGTAATGTTAAATGTACGTACCTACAATGGGTGTAGCGTCTTCGGCTGCGAATGAACGAATCCTAAAAATATATACTTAAATTGTGATATTAAGGCGACCGCTGCGTTAAGCGGGTGCACAGAGCGGGAGCCCGCGCGGCGTGCTGTTTTCTATGTGCTGCTCTAAGGGTGATAATAGAAAACAGTATGCCGCGCGCTCGCCCTTTCCGTGCACCCGCTTAACGCAGCGGACGGCCTATAAATTCACACAAATATATCAAAAATAACAGATAAGTAAGTAGGTAGCAACTTATTTTAATTTAAGTAGGTACGGGATCATATTCTCTGATTGAGCCCAAAAATCTGAACTGAACTATAGGACTTGAGGAAGAGTTAAAATAAAAATCACGAGTACAAAATAACATTTACTTAAACGTAACTTATTGTGTCAGCTTGCGTCAAACAAGTGAATCTGTTCGTCTAGCGATTCAATGTACGGTGTCAAGGAGCGCAAATTTTAAGCAATTTTCAAACAAATTCCTTTCCCACATAGCGGGCGCATGTCACCCTTTCGAACTGTCATTTATTTCAGCCAAATGTTAGCAATACGTAGACGTAGAGTTAAGTAAAACTTAGCCTTGAGCATGCTTAACATTTTATTTCCCCGACTGTACCTTGCTCTTTCACACCGTGCTATTAAACATACCCAACTAATGCCTGGCCCACACTGAATGAGGCTGCAATTACAATGCCTTGTAGAAAACTGTAAAGTGCCAGGCTGAAACTAATGCATTAACTTGATATATGCGTCTGTGCTGTAGGCTATGTGAATGTGTTTAAAGCCTCGTATTCACAGTAAACCTTGTTGTAGCTATAAAATGTTTAGCTACTATGCTAATAACGTTCCACGTAACAAAAAACCGAGTTGCTGTCACAGAGCACGGAGACGCCGCGGCCGCTGCTAGACGCGGCATTGGCAATACTTTCCATACAAACCAAGCGTGTCATCTTTTACTCGCACTTGCCGTCAGTTTCCATACGTCCTTTGTGTCGTACAAAGGACGTATGGAAACTGACGGCTTGGAATGCACATTTTGGCGCCATTAATTTCATGAACACTGCCGCGTCCAGTCGTTGCCGGCGGGGGTTTACGGGGAATACGGGGTTATACTCAGTGTGAACCAGCTTTAAGATAAGTACAGATAGTAGCGTTACGTACGTTTCAACGTCAATTCTAATCGGCCACACACAGACGCCACGCGCGAGACCTAAGATAAACGCGCTATACAGCGTGATTCAATATAATACAAACAAAAAAACGCCCGTGTATGCGGTACCATCCGATTTCAATCATTAACTATCCAACAAATTAATAGATTATGACTATAATATGCTGTGTCTAAGAATTATTTTGTTGAAAATTCGTAATCAACATTAATTATTGGTTATTTACCAATTTAGAAAACACTTCTTAAAAGTACCAAAATTACGTACAATATATGGAAACATTACATTTAATTTAGACAAGTTCGGCGTTAACCTATTTAAATAAATTTATTTTAATAACCTTAATTTACACTTAGTTTTAGCAAAACGTGCACACTGTTGTGTTTTTACAAAAAAAAACCGAAATGGTGTGCATGATTTGTTAAATCTGCATCGAAAGCCGAAAACAAATTACTTTACAAATCGATTAAACGAATTAATAGAAAACAACCAGTTTTCTATAATAACTAACTACTTTTTATCACATTTGAAAACAATATTACATGAATTAACTAATGTCTATAGTCTCAACATTCAAACTCCGTCACCATAGAGACCTCGTACAACGTGAACTCTATGGTTACATCTGCATAGAACAGCAGGCGAAACAGATTCAGTGTTAAAAATTACTACAAATCACATACTTGTATACACACCGTATGAATACGATTTTGATACATTTAATAACCAATTCTTGGTTATTTACTTTCAAACTCCTTGTAAAAAGTATATTTATTGCATTTAATCAATCGAAATAGATGTGTTATTAACAAAGCAAAAGTTATAGCTTTAAAAGCCATATTACACTACGCAATATTCGCTATTTCGGGATGGTGTAGTAAAAGAAAGGGAGGAAGGGGGGAAACACATCTCCTAAGGCCGTTCGCTGCGTTAAGCGGGTGTACAAAGCAGGCGCCCGCGCCGCGTGCTGTTTTCTATTATCATCCTTAGAGCAGCGCTGCGTGAAGCAGAGCTCCCGTCGCACGCGGCGCCGAATAGATTAACAGAAAACAGCACGCCGTGCGGGCGCCCGCTCCGTGCACCCGCTTAACGCAGCGGACGGCCTAAATATCCGGCCCTAAATATCGTGTAGTGTAATAGGGGATTAACTCCTTCCAACACTATTTTAATTACCTATTCAAATAGTTTTATACAAATGACCAAAACGGTCAATCCAGTACTTCATTTTATCAAGATATTTACCAATAACATGCACATATGCAAATCAATTGAAAAAGCGTTAATCGTAGAACTAATCACGGACGAAATATACAGAATATTTCATACAACATTTTATTAGACTTAAGAAAAGGAGTCTATATGATCAAATGACATAATTAATAAAAAACCTTGAAGAAATACAATTACTACTGCAGTGTCTTAATTCTCGTTTAACACCCAGTGGTCTTATTAATATTAATTAATGTATAAAACATGATAAAGTAAAAACGCAACCTTTTTCTCAAGGCTGCTTTGCGATCGTCTTAGTATTTTCTTAACTCAGTGCAGTTGAGGGCTACTATAATTGTTAAAGAAATGAATTATTTAAAGGTATTATATAACTATACGTAAGTAAATTGGGCGTACTCTAGCAAAAGTAGAAGTAACGCAAGACAAAACAGGGCGTTAAAATATGCTATAGTTCTCGCGTTTTAGCATGGCAATAGCGGTCATTGACCCACCTACATTGTCTAGAATTTTTTATTTAAAAAACTGAACTGGCCCAAAACTTCGCCACTTCCACGGCATTCTCAGTGGCAGTGCAGAGATCACTTTGGCTACAAGTTTTGGGACATAGGAGGTGGAGCATAGTTTGCAACACAGCTCCACATCCACACCCTGCTGCCGTTCTGTCGAGGTTGCCCCACGTTAGCAGCTTGGAGTTACATCTTCCCACTTATGTCCGGAGACGTTACAGGGAGTTCTAAGTGGACCACGAAAGGTTATGTTCCTTTGATGGACATGTTCCAATAACGAAAAAACATTCATCATTTATTGTCTGCGTTCCTACGGAGAGATATTAGGGGAGGGGCAATGACCGCTATTGCTCTACGAAATCGCGACAACTATAGAACATAATTATTGTTACTAAAATAAAACCGATTAATTTGTGAACACTCCATAATACATTTCTTTTTCAGATATTTTATCAGTATCCAGTTACAACTTAACAAAGTTAGTTACATGAACAAACCCCTGATTTTCGAGGTTCGTAAAGACGGGTTTGCTGCGCCATTTTTGGATGTTTTAAAAACATCAAACATCAAACACGAACCAATCAAATCGCTTCGTATTTGATTTGCGGATGCCTGGTTGGTTCGTGTTTGATGTTTTAAAAACATCCAAACATAGCGCAGCGGGTCTGCTGCGCTATGTTTGGATGTTTTTACAGGAACTTAACAGGAACACGTTATAATTTGTTTAAGTTATAAACTACCTACATTATATTTTGCCATTGAGAGAATGTCACTTCTATGGCTAATATTAAGATAGTCTGTGCTCCTTCGTCGTTATTACATAACACACTTACAATGCCAATTATGATAATTTAACAATAATCATTGTGTTATTTACTTTGTCGAGCAGATAAATTTTTCGAACATTTGCGCTATGGATTTAGGGATTTCGTTCAAAACCTTCAGATTTAGATTGAAAGTATGCATTTTCCTACCTACACTAGAGGTTCTTAAACTACGATGTTATTGTTATTTTCTATTACATAAAAGGCAAGACTGACAAGCAGTATAATATGTAAAATGTTGTGCAAAGTGCCCGTATTTGAGAATAAATACTTCTAAAGTCACAGACTTCTAACGCTTCAAGCTATAATAAAAGCGCCGAATGTTACTGGTCTGTAACAAGCTTAGTTTTTTTATGCAAAACGTGAGGAAAATTCAAAGAAAATGGCTGTATTTCTATCGAAGCCTATTTTTTCTATCGAAGACAATTTTTTATTTTTTATTAGGAGCTGAGGAAACTTCTGGGATATCCGAAGACGTTTGGTAGAAAATCTATGAGTAATGTTAGCAAGCTCATCTTTATTATATTTATATTTATTTCGTGACATTTTCATGATTCCGGATTCTAACGGTTTTACTCACGTGCAAGTTTAGTTCCAATTTAATAGTAACTGATCAACTTATTATAAAGTCATGAGGAACAGGGTGGAAAGTTCTTCATTCCCGATAGAAAACGGAAGATCCTCCGTCCAGACGGTTGTTGTCTGATGGGCTACTGCCCAAAACGGTTGATGTCGGGATGTTGTACATGTGCTTATCGCGGGGATAACTTTACTTGTGCGATGCAGGATTTGTGTTACGTCAATTTCGCATGTGGAGATGTAGATGTCGCCACATTATAATAAGGGTGAATTTTATTATGAGTTCGAATTTCTTAGGTAAACCACGAGAGAAAAACCGTAACTAATCTGAATCGTGTTTTACATTAGGCTTAGGTAATATCGCTAGCTTTTAAAATCTTAAAGTAATATTGATACATGGTCATCGGTAAAAACGGAACAGTAAATAAGGAGTGATTTCAAGCTGATATATGCGATTATTTTCTTCGCATATTATTATGCCCAATGTGTACATCCTAGTTATATTAACATGTTATATTATATGCTATCCTCGACGTCAGCATTGTATAAATTAGGGCCAGCACAGGCCATCGGAATGCCCACAATGTGACCAATTTATCAATAAAAAATTAGCATCTGTTGTTCTTACGTAAGGTTATAAAATCAAGCATTATATTTGTCAGTAGTTAGTTAAACACTCACACTTATTGCCGACAATCTGTTTTGCAGTTTGGTAAATAATGTTTACTGTTTTACTGTGTAATATTATGGGAAACAATAAACAAACAGAACTCCTACGGCTTGCGCTGATCCTAATGCCTAAGTCTACCACGTCATTAATAGTAACACTGTAGGTACTAGTCGCGAATGTACCATCGCGGTCAGGCATATCTAACCACTTTGAAAACAAAATCCTATTGCACACGATGCCCACATCTGTTTACCGCCCCTTTTTTTTGTAGGCAAGCGTTACTATAGCGGCCGAGCGCTGCAAGCAGGAACAGTCCCTATGGTGTTCAGATATGCATGTCCGCGATAGTACATGATAAAGGGCTCCGTTCTAGTCCGAAACTAGACGGTCAAACGAAAACAAACACGTGAATAAAACCGGACACAATTACAAGCAGTAATACCCCAACTAATTTTAACCACAGTTAAAAGTTAAGTTAATTGTAGTTATTGCGATCGCACTTAAATGCTTCTGCTTATACTGATTCATAATCTCCAGATAAGGGACTACTCACAATTATTCAGCTCTATATAGAAAACGCTCGAAACGCGTACGTCTCATACAAAATCACAGTTTTCTATGGGCAAACATTGAATAGAGCTGAATAAGTGTGAGTAGTCCCTAATTCACATTCCATCGCTTACACAACTATCTATTTTATCGTTGTGTATTCTAAGTTGATTTCTGAGTGGTTGTTTGTAATAAAAAGGTCCTAAAAAATGTAGGTTGCAATGGAATTTGAGCTCTGTCTTGTATGAAATTGAGTTTAATGTTCGAAGATACCTCATAATTCTGAATTCAAATATGCTATATTTCAGAATAAATAAAAAAAATGCCGTAAGTATTGTAAAAAAATCCTAAATATAACTTTTCTCGATAAGTATTCTTATTATTTCGTACTCAAGGTCGGGACTATACGGTAAATCTCGTAATTTTAGAGCCATAATATGCATAGAAATCGACGATCACGTTTCTTTTGAGAATCCAACAGTATCCTTGACGTTATTTTTGTGACCAACAGTCCACATTTTCAAACATACAAATATTAATACATTTTAAAATGGATTTTGGTATATTATTATCTAACTAAAAGGGATGTGCTGCCTTTGATAATCATTCAGGGTATTACTCCACAACTACTTATAAACGTACTAAGCTGAGCACGTGGTGCGTCACGATCACCGCTCAATAATCAAGCGCCCACTCGTTGTCTTGAATGAACGCGTCCACCACCTCCTTCATAGTGAAGTTCGGGATCAGCTGGTCGGCCGTCAGCTTCACACGAGTCACCGGATCAAAGTGGCCCACACGCTGCATAAAGAAGGAAGAAATTGGTGGTTAGAATAAATGTGGATACTTTATCCAGATACAATTTTTTTTTGAGTTCTGTATCCTATTTAGGGCATCCAAATATCCGGTTAATTTGGCTATCCGTATTTTTGTTTTATCCGGATAGTAAAACTAATGATATCCGAATAATATATTCCACAGATATCCGAATAATTTGGATATCCGCATAGCGTGCCTTAATCGTTAGGTAAGGAAGTCGTTTAAACCTTTTAACATAGCATGGGTGGAAAAAGGAGAGGGAGGCCTTTGCCCTGCAGTGGGACAGGTTTTTTTTTTTCAACTATGAGTCTCGTGATGCGTGTTATTTGAAGTTTCTAGAGAGGTAGTGATGAACACATCGATTGAATTTTTTATCAAGTAAATTTTGTAGATAAAGCCTAAAAACAACCCAGATACCGTATTATAATGCCCTTAATCTACTACCTGATGAAACGCCAGCATACTCATTTATGTGAAAAGGATAGTAGTCACGCATAATCGGCAAATTAAACAACTATGTCATTATTTATTAAGCTTGATAACTCACTAATCAATCATTGCAAATATACAGGCTGATTGCCTGTATATTTGCAATGATTGATTAGTGAGTTACCAAGAATTTCATTCAAGACTTACAAATAACAAATTCACTAAAGGGAATACTGATTTATTATACCTCCAAGTGTTCCTCGATATCTTTCTTTTCATAAGTGATACCACTTGGTGTGATCACAGGCTCGTTCAGTATTTCGAAGCTTATCTTGCCACACAAGAAATCGGGCACATCACGTTTCTGAAGAAGAAATATCAAATCAAATCAAAATCATTACATAGGAACAAGAGATATTACACAAAAAATCAGTACAGACACATTCCGCCATTAAGTCATGGTATGCAAATATTTAGTGGGTAAATAAAGTAGGTATTACATGTTAATATAAAGTTAGCTTTGACAAATTATATTTTGAATGACTACTAACCCGTCTCCTTTCGTCCATTTTAGAAAATAAGATATTTAATTCACTCCTGTAGTTATTCTGAAAACGAAAGATCGCGTATATTAGACACGATTTTACATCATAATGAAAAACAGTAAGCCCATTTACATTGGTGACTAAAATCTGATACAACAGAACTTACACATTCATCTTCAATTTTAGATGTCTTAGTATTAACATCGTCTTTATTACTTATATCTAGTTTCATTGCTTCTATTCTACGCTGCATATCTTCATTTATTAACCTGTAAAAATACAAAATATTTTCCTTACTGAACAAAAGAATTATTTTTTATTAATCTGTTAAAACACAAAAAAAAAAATTAAGACACCAACAAATTATTTGCTGCCATTGTTGGTTTCACCTTGTGTTCCTTGGTAAGTAAACAATCTTAGCCGACGAACATATTGGCAGTCAACCGTGATGTGCATGGAACTGTGTCTGATTGAATATTTTAATGTATAGTTTACATTAAGCATTCATTATTACACTGCAATCACTGATGCAGCAAAATAAACAGCTGGTGTGACATTGTTTTAATCTTTGTTAAACTGGTTACTTCGGCAATGGCTTTTCTTCATAAAATATATTTTTTACCATTTTTTAGTAGCTATCAATTTCTATAGTTTTGAGTTCATATAGTTATTCATATATTTAAGGCATCTTGTCTAGTTGATAATATGATCATTTAGAATTTGTTTATTTACGAGTGACAGGGTGATTTTCTCCATTTTTAAAATGTTCCTTATTATGATATTAATATGAAAGTCGCGGTAATCTGCTTGATACGAGAAGGACAGGACCGGTCAATGTGCCAACTTTTGTGCGAAGCCTATGTGCAGCAGTGAAAGTCTTTCAGCTAAAACGCCACTGACCAACTGACATAAAAGACAGTAGGCCTACCTGTTCAAATAAGACTGCAGTTCAATCTCCTGTGATATCCTCTTTTCCTCTTGTAAATTCCATCTTTTTTTCCTGGCAATACGGATTTGTGCTGCAATGTCGTCACCGAAGTTTAGCTTTTGTTCTCGCGCCAAATCATTAGCTGAAAAAAAACAGTTCAGATTGAATCAAGCAGTCCTATGTTTTTTTTAATAATATTTAGTCTGCCTACCTACCCTATTCCCAAATATGTTAGGGTCAGCTTTCAGTCTAACCGGATGTAGCTCAATCCCAGTATTTTACATAGCTCTCCATGTAAAATACCTGCCTATCTTACCACCACAACCCGGCTACTGGGTGACACAATACCCCTTGGTAAGACTAGTTGTCAGACTTTTGTGCTCCCCTGCGGGGTCCCTGGCCAAGACTTCCTGTAACGATTGTCAAAGACCTACAAATGATATCGGGACCAACGTTTAACATTCCAATAATGTTATGTGTTTGCTATTATCGCATTAGAAATGTCGTGTTTGTGATTCATATATTATTATATTACCAAGAATTTAGAGCAGGCACACTATTTTCTGAAATGGCTCAGATATCTACTTTATTTTCGAACTAACAATTTTTGAATCATACTTTTTGAATAACTATGGCAATTTGCCAGAAATCGAGTTAAGTGTGCTGCAGGGGAATCTACTGAACGGCTCATCAGAGGCTAGAAAGTGAATTTAAATAACCTCTAAAACTAAATACCTATAACAATAGTAGAAAATTTGTCAGGCACTAAGTTCGCCTTTACTTGTGCATAAAGTTTTAATAAATGAGTTATGTACAAAATATGAAACTGGCAATGCAACATTAATTTTGCAGCAATAGAATGAATTGTGGTCTTCTCTGTTTGTTCTTGTTGTATTAATAAAACATTATCACTTGTACATATCACTTGAACATTGAATGAATTTAAAAATGTGGGACAAGGTTTTTGAAAGCAAAACCGCATCCATAACTATTTTTTTCTAATTAAGAAAGTTTTCCAGCCTGTCTTTTTCTAGAGTAACATTTTACAACAGACAGCAATATTTAATTGATAAAATTCATAAGTTACTTATAAAAACTCCTTGTCAGAAATGGTCATAATATGCCACACAGTCTAATAATATACCACCTTGAATTACTAATTATAATATTATGATAATTGGATATGTAGATTTGAAGTGAATCCTTTGGACTGTGGTTAAAAATAGATCAACATTGATTTTGTAATTAGGCCTATTGGTGTCCAAATAGTTATTAGGTTTCTAACTATTCAGAAATTGTCATACTAATGATATAGCTCATTAGTGGTAAATAACTATCAGCATTGCAGATAGGCCATTATTTAAATGATACTTAAAAAGATGATAATTTTAATGAATTTGTATGATCTATAAAACTCTATATGCAAATTTTTTCTGCAAAAGATATGAAGTACTAATTCCAATTGTAACTTATAATAATGATGACAAAGTTCAAAGAGCTAATTGAACATTATGTACTCAATACTCGCATATAAAATCAAACTTTAATTTAATTGACTTTCAACCGGTTTATACATTGTGAAAATCTTCAAATTCTCTACTAGTAATGTAGTGGTAGTAGTATCACTACTAGTAATGCTAAAGTAGCGTTTGAGTTCGCAATTAACATCAAAAACTCAATTTAGAAACCGGGTGTGATAAACAAAGACACTACATACCACGGTGCAGATGCTTTATAGCCTCATCATAACAATCCAGTTCCACCAAGGCCTGTCCCAAGAAGAAGTGGCCCTTGACCTGGTTGTTGTCTATGTCCAGTGCACGGCGACAGTCCTGGCACGTTGCCTCCCACCGCTTCATCTTGAGGTGACATAATGCGCGGTTTGTGAAGTATGTTGCTACTGATGGGTTTTTTATCTGAAATGGTATTTATGAAGGTCTTAGTTTTGTTTGAAGGTTTTGTAAATGTTTTGTTTTGAAAAGGGTTAGAACCAAAAATGGGGATTGGGAGACCTATGAAATGATGAAAATATGTTTAAGTATATGGTGAACTTCACTTTACTAGTAAAACTTCAGTTCACTTGGTGAAGTGCAGACTGCATGGAGCACAAAAATAGTGAAAGAACACATAGTCGGCTGAGTGTAAACAAATTATAAAACAAAGTTGACAAAAAAAAAAAAAAATTGCAAGCTCTGGTTTAAGTAGACTATGACTGCCTGATTTAAGTTTTGTTTTTAGAAAGATATAATTATGCTGCAAAATAATCTATCGCACCATGCTTGCATGCTTTTAAAGTAATGATACAATATTATAATATCTTCCTTTATAGTTTGCTTGCATTTTCTATTGAGAAATAAACGTAACAGGGCCTGTGAATGATTTATGGAAACCCAAACGAAGATAATGTACACAATAATAGCAAAATTAGCTTAAACCACATAATTAATATTATGTTTTTTTGTTAGTCCACATAAATTAGTATCTAATTTCTAACAATGAAATTGTGTATTCAGTTATTGTTAATAGATTGGATGACAGAAATAAGAGCATTTTTTCTGACTTATGTAAACTGGATAAAACGATGAAATATGACAGCATGTACAGTCCTAAAAAAAACAACAAAGGTTGGATTGTCTTGGTGTCCCTTGCTTCTTGCTTCTTGTGAGAAGAGAGGGAGTGAAGAGTTTGGTAAAAAATACTTATAACTCACAATAGCCTTTGTGTAACAGGCCATAGCATCCTCAAAACGTCTCAAACTGAACAATCTGTTGCCCTGCTCCTTCAGTTCTTTATCGGTAAGGTTCGCCGTGGTATACGTGTGTTTACTCATTGTTCTTGCTATATTCTCTAGTCTTCTAAGTCAATTTTGTCACAAATATCATTATTCAACTCAGGCGCTATTAAAGAAAGTTTACGCAACTGGTTTTCTTCGCACAGGATTAAAATTATTGTGATTATTTTTCTTCTAGAAAAATATGTTTGTCAGCTTTTGACATTTGCATATTTTTGTTTTTGACAGTCAGATTTATTCCGACATTCTCGTCAAAACGAATGATAAAGTGCTACCATTGTCCATTATTTACCACATTTCTTTTACAATTTTGAGGTTGGCAATAATTTCCAAGTGTGAGGTGCAAAAGTGTGCAAGTGGCAAAATTTTATTCGCCGAAGCGAGGGGCTCAGTGTAAACGACAGAGAAGTGGAATCGAGTTTTTTTTTGTCTATATCTATGTCGGCTAATTGAAGTTCAGGGGCCTAAGTCTACTAATTTATAAACGTCACAATGGTGTCATATAATGGTTAGTTTTTGAAAGTTTTTGTATGGCAAATCTGTCAAAAACTAACCATTATGACACCATTGTGACGTTTATAAATTAGTAGACTTAGGCCCCAGGTTGTCAGATAAAATATGTCAATAATTTTAAAATATAGGTTTACTTTCTACGAAAAATATTGAATGCCTTTGCTTTCTACAGGATTAAAACCATGGTCCCAACAATTTGTTAAAATTATTCCACGAAGGTCTGTGCGATATTCACGTTGTAATTTTACAGGACAGCCATTTTGAGTTTTTTGTTAACATTCAGTAGGTGCCGTGTAGGTAAATAAACTTATACTTCTGCGAATTGGAGCATGTTCTAAGTTAAGTTCTTCTGTATTACAGAAGTAAAATATTTGACGGAGAAGAAGGTAGGTACGTGCGTGTGTCTAGTATCATCAGTCGACAGTCAGCCATATTTTAACTACCTACTATGGTTTTTTAATCTGTGCGCTTGGAGCTGTCAAAGTCGTTGGTTTTTTTATATTTAAATATGTAGTATCCTTATGTAGTCTGTGGTTGTTATTACCTATTGAATTCACCGGCCGCACGGTTACCACCTTAGTGCCCCGACGCCTCATATTACGGTCTACGCAACTCGTGTCGTCTCCACAGTTCTGATATTATATTAGTAACTGTATCTATGTATATACAGGGTGTAAGGGACAGCCCTCCGCAAACTTACAGGGTGCATTCAGCTCCATTATTTTGAATCATATTCCACCGGAAAAAATCTCAGGAAAATTTCAAATTTTTTTGTCGTTTTTTCAGTTAAAAAATTACATTATCTGTACGCAGCACTCAATTTATGTAAATGAAACAGCTAAAATAAAAAATAAACAGCAATATTGATGTTGAAATACTCTACGTGCGCTGCAGTTCGCTTCGTGCGTTTTGCCACGGTAACGATACATTGCGTGTGAGGTAATTAAACAATTCAGGTTTATTGGATTCCCATAACGTTCCTGAAATAATTTAATGTACCTACCTACCTACCGGTCATCTTAGTATCTATCATAAACTGAATTCACCCCATCAGT
Organism: Eupsilia transversa; assembly: GCA_914767815.1. Lineage (NCBI taxonomy): Eukaryota > Metazoa > Arthropoda > Insecta > Lepidoptera > Noctuidae > Eupsilia > Eupsilia transversa. The sequence continues at coordinate 11,947,409 of OU611880.1, forward strand.
CTGCGGAGGGCTGTCCCTTACACTCTGTACCTATAAATATACTTAGGTGTACATTGATTAATATAGGATTTATACACACTAAAATAAGTACAAATAAGTACCTACAACATTTTTGAGTACAAAGGTACCTATTGCTTATTTCGAAGCTCGCAACCGGCGCGTGTATGAGCAGAGGCCTTAGTGTAAGTTTGCAAGTGAGTAAACGTAACTATCGCGTTTGCGTTAAGATTTTTATTCTCACCCTTATATTCTTTATGATCTGTATATCTACACTTTTTTATGTTTTTTAGCAATTATGCCCGTGTCTAACTGAAGGTACTTATTATGCTCGCGTAAAAACAGTAGGAAGAATTAACTAATAAATGATAAGTAGGTAGGTATCCTACTATCTTATCTGTGTATTGGTCGTAGTGCTGGATGCTGGACCACAGGGTCATGAATATTTATAATAAAAAGAGGTTTTAAACCACGTGCAATTTATTGAAATTATAACCCGACTGATAGGTTCGCCAATTTATGCCGATAAGTAATAAAAAAAACGAATAAAATTTTTTTTTTGGTGCCAGAGATGGCTCAAAACAGTAAGGTTGGAAAGGAAAACAATGTAGGAAGGTAGGACAACAACAACAAAAAAAGGAATATTTATGGTTGATTTCTTGCCAGTGCCCCAGCGACCATATTCTCAGGAGTTAAGTAGGATGGTATTTTGTAAACTTGGTAAAGATTCGAAAGGTCTCGAGTCCAGAGGCTGTACCGCTTTACTTTTTCTTTTGGAGCCTGCACCAAATGACAATCCAGCATAATTTTTCTTGGTTTGGCAATAGTGCTGAAAAATAACAGTAGTGGATTAATTGTTGACTTGTCTAACGAAAGTAGCTGATAAATAGAAAAGAAAGAAAGAAAGAAGGGAAAAGAAAGTTTGGGTGACACAGGCGAAAAAGGTAGTCGATTCTTACCTTTTTCGCCTATGTGTCACCCAAAAAGTTCGTTAATTTAAGTTTTTTACATAATGTCATTATCAAAAAACAAAACCGACTGATATAATGTGTGTACCGGTTCCTATAACCAATGATTATGCCAAGTTGCATTGCCATCAAAAACTGGCATGCGCCTTATCGACCGATCACGCTCAGTAAGAATGTAGGTACCTATTTTATATCACAATTTTCAGTAGTAATAGATAAATCTGTGGTCATGATAATTTACCAACAGAGTCTATGACTGGCGCTGGCGGCCTGACGGTCAACTGACAAGCTTGCAAGGTCCTCAAATCACTATCCACCTTCGATCAACGATAGCATTTTGATCTATCTACACACCAAATTAATCGATTTGCACTCACGTCATGATTGGATCAATATACATCGGTGGATCAAGAGGAATCTGCATGGTCACTTTCATTAGGGGACAAGGGAAGTGCACGTTGCCCAATGAAAGGACGCCGCCGCTGCCGCCCTTTTCGGTTTTCTAGAAGAAAAAAGATTCTCTTCACAATGTCTTTAATGTGTATAATGTGCAAAGTTCCCGCCCTCATATCTTTTCATTCTCAAGCGTTTTTTCATGTACAGGTCGGGGCGTCGAGAAAATGCGCCGTTTTTGACAGCTGTCAGTATCTAACTTAACGATGATGTGTTTTACGAATTTGATCCTTATTACCCATACATGACGTTTGTCGGGCGTCAATTTTAATTTAATTTTTTTTTTTTTTTTTTTTTTTTTTTTTTTAATTTAATTTATATTCTACTGTGAATGTTGTGGTCTATAAGTGAAGGAGTACACCTACACAACACTTTATAATTATGCTGTTTCTGGTAATGTTTTGTGTAGGTATATCCTTTGTTGGAGATCCTTAAATAAATAAATAAAATAAAAAATAATTTCGCATCAACATGTTTTATGTTAATCCGGCGTGACCATTACTTAGTCTTGTGTTCACCAAAATTTAAATCAACTGTTTAGATATTTAATTAGTTCTATACATAGATACCTATATCTCATATCTCACTTCACTAACCCGAGGTACTTACTCTTTTATGGAAACCCCGGTGTAATGTCTTGCTTAACGGTTGAATATTCTTATAAGATCAGACCGGTTAAATATACCTACTCACTTGTTTAAACTTCTTGTGTTTCTTGGCATGTGCTAGTAGGCAGTCGCACCACTTCCATATGTTCTCGTCTGCAGCGCCACGCCTTTCTAGCCTCTCTGATAGGTCAGCCAAGTTGCGTATCGGTTTCTGAATCTAAATGAAATCATAAAATCACACTGGCGTCGTACACACTGGCGCGATATCGCGGGCGCGACAGGCAGCGCGACCCTTGTCGCGCTCGCGATATCACGCCAGTGTGTATGAGCCTTAATACTCGGTGTGGTATTACCGCAATATTGAATAACAAATATTTAAATATTGACTGCCTATGTTTAACAATTAAAGATTCAAATTCTGATTCTTGATCACGTCATTGGGTTTTTCCACCAGTAATTTCTCAGTAGCAGCAGTTTGAATTTGTGCGCGATTTATAGCTCGCCCCTAATTGCGTATTTTACAAGCAATCTTTAATCAAACTAACAGGCGAAACCCCAAAAAACTGTTAGCTGCCCCAACAAACAATAATAAAAACAACAACAACACCCGGAACCGAAGCAAACCAGAACGAACGACTATTACATAACTTAACTTTTGAAAAATCCACCCCAACCCGGCTAGTCACCGTGGCGGAAGGAGACTGTTGCCCTCCATCAAATAAAATAACAAAAACCGAAAGAAATAACAAAAAAATCAACATAAGCATATAGCAATAGCAGCAATAAGAATGAGAAAACAAAATTAAAATCTTTTTAGTTTTGTTTTCTCATTCTTATTGCTGCTCATCGCATCAATGCTTAAAAGTGTGCACATTTACCTAGGTAACGTAAAATTACTCTCAAAAAAGGAAAGAATAGTAGAACTAAACCAAGCAATTGGAAAAATTGTTGTTACTTATAGATAAATATCTATAAAGACATCTATTCTAAAAGTGTAAGCAGAGTTAAACTGGACAGACAGGGCGAGAAGTTCACAATTGGAAGAGGAGTAAGACAAGGAGATCCTACACTCTCTCCAAAACTGTTCGTAGCAGTCGTTAACGACATCTTCAAAAACGTCGAGTGGAGCCGGGTATATGGATACTAAACAAAAGACTAAACGACACACTTACGATTCCCAGTCGATATAGCCCTTTTTAGCGAATCAGCCAGTGACACGGAAAAAATGTTACAGGAACTAGACTCAGAAAGGAAAAAAATTGACCTACACACAACGCAACTAAAACAAAGATCATGTCAAACTACAACAAAAAATAAATTAAAAAAGAAACGGAATTGAATATGTTGATAGTTATGTGTAGGTACCTATGCAAACTGATCTCTTTTGAAGCAAACAGCATCCTCCTAAGCTTAACAAACGAATGCCAAACATGGACCTATACTGAGATTATAAAGAACAAAATACTATCCTGTCAGCATGCGATGGAAAGAAGCCTTTTAAAGCTAAGAAGAATACAAAAAACAAGAAACGCAGATATTCTCTCTTGATTCTGCTCTTAAGTTTAGTTTGAATTGAAACAGAAGTGGAGATGGGCAGCAGATCATATAGCAAGGTATAAAGATAAAAGGTGGACCCTACAAACAACCAAATGGCAGTAGCCCAGCAGGAAAAAGAAGTGTCGGAAGGCAAAGGCAAACCCATCTTTTGGTTGAAGACATCATAAAAACAGAAGGAAAAAACTGGATAAACATTGCCACAGATAAGGAAAAGTGGAAAAAGATGGAGTAGGCTTATTACCACTTGGGGACCACTAATGTAGAGAAAAAGCTATAATAATAATAATAAACAGGCGAAATGTAGGTGTTACCCCTTCGGAAAATACATAAATATTATAAAAAAGATGAAAAAAATAAAAAAGTGTAAGTACAATCGGCGGTTTGACCAGCTTTTCAGCAATAAATTGTCTGTGCGAGTAGGCCGCCAAAGATCTCTCGCTGTGCTTCAAGCTGGGCAGCGGCTGCCGCAAATGAGGCGTACTCAGCATCCCCGTTGTGCTTATTGGATCCTCTCGCTCGTGTGGATCGAAAAATTCCAAACTTGTTTCATGGCGGAGCAACAGGTCCTAGAAGTAATGAAATCATGTAAATTAAATGTACACCCCTCTTTTTCCGTCGGGGGTTAAAAATAAATCATTCAATACAGGGAACAATGAACCATAACATGAATAGAATATGGTACCCCAGCCCAGAGGGTTTTTGAGCAAGCACATGCAGGGAGAAAATTTGATAGGTGTGGCAGTAGGAGAGAACACTGAAAGTATATTTGAAATGTTTCAGATAAGAGCCCCGTGGTCGGGGTGAAAGTCGAATATGTAGTACATAACTGCTTCGGGTCGGCTATGTTTTTCGACAAAATAATGCCGCTCACATGTACCAATCACGCAATCTATATTCATTTATAAGAACAGCACCCTAATTGCGTAATACACGATCAATCTCAATCTGAATCGTTTTGAAACAGATTGCTAATCCATTGTTTCATAAGTTCGAAAAAAAAAACCGTTCAGCAACGTAAATAACGCAATGAATGATGTTGACTGTCAGAATGAAACTGATTAGTCTTAATCATTTACGAAAATGTGTTAAGCAATTAGATAACAGGGTATGTTCGTAAAACTCGCCCAACCCAAAGCTAAACATAATAATTTGAATTTTGAACAGTAGTTGTAGTTAAAATTTAGGGGGGGAAAGGGGGTGCCCCTCACATGTAATCTATCACGGTCAGCATTGATCTTCGTCCTGGCTGCTAACTCGGATCGGAGCTCGTCCACCAGATACGCCCAGTACTTGTTGACCTTGGCATAGTCGGCGAGTTGGGCAAGAGGGATGTAGGACAAGATCTTCTTACCGATGTACGATGGTAGCAGTTGCACCTGGAGAAGAAAAGCATTGATAATACTGTGCTGTAGAGTGTATTTTTTTAAAGAATCATCGAATGCTAAGGTCATTCCTCACTAGAATTAAGTATGACGATACAACTCATAAATACCAGGATTTTTGTGATGTGGTGGTTCTAGCTCGGTATAACTTTTTGAAGGATAAGAAAACTGTGAGTTTTCCATGGTGAATTTCTCAGTATAGCCCGGAATCTGGATTTGTGCCCGATTGATGGCAATAGACTCACCCCTATTATATGGGGACTTAACATACTCAAATGGTGAAATGAGGTTATTTTATACACTTCACTTTTGCAAGGAATAGATAAGTGAAGTTAAGGCTCCCGCAGACATGCGCGGCGCGAGTGTGGTGGTCTACCGGTGTAGCGTCGCACCGTCGCGCCGCGCCTATCTGCAGGAGCCTTTAATACAAACTTAGCACGAAAGCAGTACCAATTTGATGCCATTATTATTTGTTTTTCTTCGATGTGAAATAAGTAGGTAAATCCTTCTCCTAAATATGTCAATAAGTCAGCAGAAAATAAGCAAGCATATATATGTTTAATACTTTTATACTTTCAATAGATAATACTAACTAAGTCCACAGTTTCGATATTTTCAGGTTTCGGGCGGTTGACTTTCCAGATCTTTCGCTTGGAGCCGTCGTTGAAAGTCATCTCCAATTCCTCCAGTTTAAAACTGTCGCGAATCGATTTTATTGTTCCATTCCACATGGTCAAGTTTGCTTCCAACTGTAAAAAATCAATTTCAGACCTCTGCATAGGATATGCGGCAGGCGAGGCGGCAGTCCATGCGGACTAGATTTCATGGCAGGGTTAGTTGCGTTTACAGCCGCGAAACTTAGGCCTTAGTTTAAGTTTGCAAGTGAGTAAACGTAACCATAACGTTTGCGTTAAGATTTTATTTTATTCTAACCCTTATATTCTTAGCATTAAGATCTATCAGTCAAACTTTAACGCAAACGCGATAGTTATGTTTACTCACTTGCAAACTTACACTAAGGCCTCAGTATAAACCTATATCGAAATGCCTTTATCTAAGTTATCTCGATATTGCTTGAAGAATGTTTTTTTGGTTCAAGATATAATTTATTTGGAAGATCGGTAGACACTTCGCCGAAAGGAATAAACAATACCTACAAATAAAAATCCGGAGTCACAAGTCTTGTAATTAGGCATAAATAGAACAGATTACGTGTGACTCCGGATTATTAATTTGTCTGATTTGGTGGTTTGTGATGTATTGTACTCGTATATAGGTCCTTTTTAGTCGACGTTTGTGTCGAGTAGGGTTTTAGTTTATTCATTTTTTACTATAATAAAGGTGGATTTGACCAAACAGGAATACATTTTATCCGTGGAAACTGTCAAAAAGAAACTGTCAGAAGTAAATCTTATTCCGCGGATAAAATGTATTCCTGTTTGGTCGAATCCGCCCTAACTCGTTTATGATTAGAACAGAGTAGGTGCACCAACCGCTTTTTGTGCCACCGACGACTGCGGCGGCGCCGAAAAATTAGAGGCAATTGGTTTCGCATCACCTGCTGCTGCGGCAACAACGTGTTGTGAGGGTTTCTAAAACCAAATATAAGTGTGTCAAAATATATCGGATGACCCTTTAGTTAAGGGTTATCCTATAGTTAAGGGATATATAAATTCGGACAAGTATCAAGGCTCGACACCGGTATTGTTCTACCGTGAAGTTTTCTTAGAAATTGTATTCTTAAAGACGCGTCGCGCCTCTTTGTATGATCCTTAATTTGAGCCTTTTCCAATTCACATGTACCTACTTTCTGAGTTTATCTTGGACATCACTGACATCGGTGAAGGAAAAACATCGTGATGATGAATTTATTGTTAATATAAATTAACAATAAATTCATCCTCCTCCTTCCTTCTTCCTTCAGTCCAGTAGTTCTCTTGAGCATGGTAATCAATGCCTTCTCTATATGAGAAGAGGCCCGATAGATGCATGCAGAGGGGCAATAACTGGCTGGTAATTTTATTTTTAATAGTTATGATTATCAATAACGTCGTAACTGTACCTACATAAATACAACACAGAATTCGTAATTCCTGAAAATACCAAAACACGTGTTTGCAGTCAGACCACTGGAGATAAAGGATAAGTTTTGTAGTTTTTTCTGCTTTAATAATATTACGACATCATTGTGTACGTTGTAGTAGGTACATAGGTACTAAATATTTCAGCAGTACCCAGCGTCCTATTTAAAACCGATCCATTATGTCACTTTTTGTTCGGATAACCGAAAGGCGCCCTCTGTCGGCGCGACGAAAAACGAACGATCGCTGTTATCGTAGACGTAGACGTTGTCGTAGACTGTATATATACTTATGTTTGTGTAAGACTAGAAAAAAAAAAACATAAATTAAATCGCGCCAAGCTCGAAAATTCGCGTGAAACTCTCTTTGTTACTACCCTTCATCTGCCCACTCTTCTTGTGAACCCTTTATCTATCATTAAACTTGAAGTCAGCATTATATGATGCCTTTCTCCAATAATGTTGGGGTCCGCTTCCAGTCTTACCGAAGCAGCTATATTTTACATGAAGCGACTGCTATCTGACATCCATTAATCGGAAACAACCTGGGTATAATGTCATTTAATTAAAGTAGGTAAAGGCTATAGTATTCACTATAGCCTTTACCTACTTTAATTAAATTGGTTGCCGAGAGACGGTAGAAGATGGCAGACCAACAGCCATATGCGTGGATGATATTGAGAAGACCGCGTCGAAAACCTGGTTGAGATTCGCACAGACCAGGGAAGCATGGCATAAAAAGGAGGCCTATACTCAGCACTAGGTGGAACAAGGATGCTATAATGATGATAATATTTAATACCATACCTGTGTAACCGGTTGGTCAACCACAATGCACTCCTGGATGTTCTTCAGCATCAGATCCCGGTTGCTTTCGAACAGCCGTTGCGCGACTCGCAGAACCTCCCACATCCCAGGCCCACCAGCTACCGTCATCAACTCAGACAACACTAGGGCTTGAGGCTCCTTGTAATTATCAAAGAATCGATAAGTAAAGCTTTGTGGAAAAAAAAATATACCTCGAAATTACTCGAGAAAGATGGTATGTGGAGACTGCTATGACTAGCAGAGTAGTAGACTACTACATGCCGATGATGATTTATCCGTCAATAGTTAAAAGGCTAGCAACAGCTAAAGCGAGGTCACTGTCGGACTGCATAAAAAGAAAGAGAAGCGCGATGACACAACGGCAACGCTGTAATTTATTGGAAAATATGAAGCAATAATCAATTTCAACCTAACCTAACAATTTAAAGGCTACAGGTATATACTTGACTTGCTGTAACTACTTATACTTTTTCAGAGAGGATCAACGAAAAAGCTAATTAATTAAATCCAGAACTTATTTAGATAATTGTAATAACAACGAATTATTTAAATATTCTTCTTAACTTAGCTTATTTATTGAATTTTTGGTTAATGTTAGAGTAGGTATCGTAATCGTACTTTTAATGATTTTTATGTCGGTATCGCTATTTGAATGTAGATAAGTACTGCTATCGATGTGTTTGTGATTTGTTTATTGGGACTTGGTGCCTTAATAAATAAATGTATTATGATTAGCATAGGTATTGATGGCGAAAATGTATATAATTTCAATAATTTTACAGCTAACCGGATCGAGTGAATGAAACCAAATGCGGTCGTTTTTCATGACTTGCGCTAAAGTGTGTGCAGGCATGGCTGTTCTGTTGTGATCCATCGGCACCTGGTCGTAGCTGGTATACACGTGTCGCCTGCGGTGGAAATGTTCACATTAGAATATTTCTTTAGTCTTGGTCACTCAACTTAGCTATGGCCATTGATGGACATGTCCAAAGTTGCACCGTAACAGCCAGTTTTCCGCCTTTCACATCCACAAAATGAATACTAGGTTTGTTCAAAACAGTTCCCAACATTTTGTCAAGCTATGTTAGCATTCCAGTTTTCAATTATTTCAATTACCTACACCTTGTAGATTTTGCATCTCAAACCCATAGCTGATTCCCCATACCACAATCGATGCAAAGTTAGTTCCCAAGAGATAAAGCAAATGCAGTCCAACGAAAATTCCACAACTCATTTTGAGCGTAACTAAAAGAAAAGAGGAAGACTAAAGAAACGATGGATGGAATGTGTGAAAATTTTGATGGTTACAAACAATGACGTATTATATATAGACACGTTATCAACAAACATCTCGGCGCTTAAAAACGGCGAAAATACTAGATAACTACTTATACGCGTAAAGAAAGGGAAATACGTAATATTACGTATATATAATTATAATTATTATTATAATAGGGAAATATGTAATATATAATTTATTTTTATCGTTTTCACACACGATATAAATTAAAAACAAACGTAGCGTCGCGCGACAGGTTGGTGCGTGACTGAGCGCAATGTGGCCAATTGGCTTCATTTCATGTTGCCATTTTAGAGTGCGGACAACGTATCTATAGTTTTATACATCATTGGTTACAAACGCCTATGTTAGAGGAGGATATGCTGCGCCGTCCCCAAATAAATTGGGATAAGGATGATGATGATTTTGAGCCACGCTGACTTACGCTCCTATGCTGCAAACTTAAGGTGGATGTTCCGATCGACCGGCCTTTTATTTTTGCTAGGTTTACACGCTGAACATAGACACTCTTTGTTTAACACAAATCATTTTATCACTTTTCTGCAATGAAATGTGGGCCGCGTTTGACCTTTTTAGGAAGTTACTTACATTATACGTGGAATCCAGCCAATCCAGGCTAAATTTGAAACTTCTTTACATGTGTGGGTTTGTTTTAACAAGCAAACTAAAGCGCCATGATAGTTATAGTTAAGAAATTTGAGCGCTCGATGGCTAGACAGCAAAGAAGTATTAGTTTGTAACTAACTCGCTAACAGACAGTACTGCATCCTTAGGCCGACAGTTCCACATAGACTTGAGGAGCAGAGACAGGGCCCATGCACTGCGCAAGTCGTGAAGCAAAGCGAGCAGGTATCTCTTCTTGTTCGTGTAAGATATGCGTGCGAACCAGTACTTGGTAGCCAAGAGATGCTTGCTGAAGGTGAGTGCCTGTTTCGAGCTATCGATGTCATCTGTGGTATTGGAGATTAGGATTAAAATGCAGGTTGTATAAAAGCAAAAGTCGCACAAACCATATTTTGGAACCAATGATTCCATGGAGAAAATTTGAATTTATTAGTCTAATAAAACCCCGCTAACGTATCGTTTCTGGTAATGCGATAGTACCTACTTGATAACAGAGGACAAATAATGATAAACATACCACAAGTCATATCAGCTAAAATCAAATCGTTGATTAGATGTACTTGTTTCGTTAATTCCGCAAACGAAGTCATTCTAACACTTTGTTATGTACCTACAAACATATATGAAAAAATATAGGCTAAGTGCCTATTTACAAAAACTTTATTTCTTTTCAGTTTTGGACAAAGAAATAAATGTCACCGTGTGTCATTGTCACAATAATATGTACTTTTTTTTATAAATAGGCAGGTCATCTTTAATTGCCAGTTGCTAATGCATACATACCTACCTACGCAACATATTGATTAATAAATAAAAAAACTTAGCATAAACAGGGTACGTAAGCTAAAAAGAGTTGGCGTACATAAATTGTGTTGTTGATTGTAAGCAATTTACTTGCCGGCTGCAACAACAGGGTCAAGATTACGACAACCACTACGTAGTTCGTATTCTTATGTATGATGTTCCAGTTACGAATGTCCGGCGATGCTCTGTCAGTCAGAAGCTGCCATGACGCGCGTGGACACGCGGATCCCATCACAAACTGTATCAGTCAAATCAAGTGCGAAAAGTGCCACTTTCTGTAGATTTATCTCCGTTGTTATTTTCGCGGCTTTCGTCGCTGTTACATACTTCGTTATTAGAAGACCTTATGACTCGTTAGGCGATCCTTCTGATCAATATACTGTTAAAAACATTCCTAAAGTCTACACCCGGTTAGAAGGCGATGTGGATCCTGAGGAGAGGGATGTGTTTCAAGGGTTCCGTACGTCTTTCCTGCCGCCTGAAGAGATAGTGCTTGCTCGGTCGAATGCAAATTCCAAACGGGAATATTACGAGGGTAATGTGACCAGTGACATCCTGATATGGGGTTCTTCAGACAAGCAGCATGCGGCACCCACCAGGGTAAAACGATTGAGCCATTTTTCCTTTACATCACAAGACTATGAGTAAGTTTTCAAATTAAATAAAAGCTTTCATTATTCTATTACACTCTTTTCTTGGAAATGAGAGGCCCTCCACTGCCCTTATACCTACTTAATATGCTACAGTCTTATAGCATACCTACCTGGTGAATTTAGGAGATTATACTACCTATTTCTAGCAAAGAAAGACCTCATCGGTTGCATAAAGACGAGGGTAGTGAGGACGATGACGAAGACAATGAGAGTGAAAGCGAAGTTGAAGAGGAATACGAGAATTCAGACAATAGCGATCAGTATGACGACGAAGATAGAGATATTGAGAGGTAATTCCTTCTAACTTAAGGGAACTTAGAATTATCGGTAAAGGGTTTGGACACAAAACTGCGATGCGATGCGAATTCGCAACGCAGAAGCTTCGTTCCTTAGTAAATCTTAGGATGCCGTCGCAGACTTTTGAAATGCGACGTCGCAACGCAGTTTTGTGCACAAGCCCATACTTAAGTCATACACCACTATTAGATCCTTTATTTACCATAATTACCGAATCCTAACTAATATTATAAATGCGAAAGCGAGTTTCTTTGTTTGTTACGACTTCATGCTAAAACGGCAGAACGGATTTCGATGACATTTTGCGCATGTATAGACTATGACCTGAGTTAGGATATAGGATACTTTTTATCCCGATATTCCCACGGGTTCGAGACATACGCGGGTGAAACCGGGGGGTGCAGCTAGTGATAGTATAAATCGAATCTTTGTTGCAAAGTGTTTACAACAAACGCTTTTAAGGTTTTTGGATAGTATAGTTTGCAATGCCTTTATTACAACCGATTTCTATTGCTGTAATTCTTCAGCTACATTTTTATTCAGAACCGCATATGATAGCATAACCGATCTTAGTGCGCGTTTAATACAACCATCTGAACTGCATCTGTTCCAGGCTGAAATATTTTCTTTGTGATGAGGCAACAATTAACGTTTTTGTAGCTTCTATACAGGGAAAATGTTTGAGATGGTGCAGAAAGGACAGGACACCTTAATCGTGGTAACTTTTTGAAACATTTTGATCTGCATTCACAGATTTTGAGAAAAAATGTACAGTCAGCAAGAAAATGCGCAGTTTTCACAAAAACTTTTTTGATGCCAATCGATCCTGTTTCTTATAGGGATAAAAAAAAGGCTATTGGACTAACTGAGGTTAGAGTACTATGGATTGAGAAAAGTCAGTCATTTTGATCTGTATTTAAATATTTAAAGATCAAAATGTCCCAAATAGTTAAGGACAGCCTCTTAAGACATCTTTCCTGTAGCTACAGCTGTTAATGTACCTGACCTTAATACCCCGTCCCAAAAATCCACCTGTATAACAAAAATATCTTAGAAATAATCTCGCGAAAAATTAAATGAACAGACTGAACTAAGCTGACGCGTCTACCGTACAAATTGTTCATAAATATTACTGCTTGATTGAATAGCATCATTCGACCGGAGATGCACGTGGACAGAGGCCCATTAGACGACGTGGTGGAGCAGGTCCGTGGGCAACCAGAACTGGAAGAGGCCGAGATGATCTCCTCCGCACACTTATACAAACCATCCAGGTCTTACGCAGGTATTCAAGAAGCAGTTTACATACAGGGTGGCCGGAACATTGATGTCCAAAAATAAAATTTAGTTCCCTCGTATCGTGGGGTATCCGAATCACCCCATTTTTATAGGTGGTTTCATAACTGCGAGTATTGTAAACGGACGGGCGCCGGAAATACAATCTGCCTGCGACATACACATAAAACTTTCGGAAGAAATGCTCTAAATTGCAGTTCGAAAATCTCAGCGATCATATGATCACGAAAAGCACTAGATTACCGACCTATTGGATACCGTACATATTTGTAAAGTAGAATCGTTTTGACAGTAGCTTCCATAATTTAGAAGTCATGAGACCAATATCCAAGCATAACCAGAAAAGTCCATCTATTAGTACTTTTCTTTTATCAACTCAAACGTTCAAATGAGCAATCAGTTTATTCCTAGTTCCTTGTCACTCACAGGTAATTCTACAGCCATTAAATAATTCTCCTATCCATTGTGTGATAGAGAGATAAATCAATTCGATCATAGTTTGTACGATGTGTCACGAATTATCCAATTGACTCTTGTCAAAAACGAGCCAAGGTTAGTTGTACGACAACCTATACAATCAAGTCTTACAATCATGGTACCTAATAGTACCTACTTTGATTGTGTAGGACCTAATTTGAACATCCCAAGTTCAGATATATTTAACGCAGCTATTTCATTCAGGTATTCATGCATTCTGGAAGGGTCAAGGTGACAGAGATCAAATCAGAAGTACACAAGCAAATATAATGAAACAATACATGGACGATGAAGCAGATCCGTGTCACGACTTTTATCAATATGCTTGTGGGAACTGGCCTGCGCTAAACCCCATCCCAGCTGATAAAGCAGGGTTTGTTATTGCCATTTTAATATTCTGTTGTATATTCAAGAAACAAGCTAAATAATAATACGTTCATACTTTTTTAGATACGACACTTTTGAAATGCTCCGAGAAAATTTAGACACTGTCTTAAAAGAATTATTAGAATTTAAAACTGACGAAATGATACCCTGCAAGTATCCAGGATCTGATTTAGATTTAGAAGATAATTTCTTACTGACGATGAAGCTTCCGCTCAAGGAGTCCGCGGCGCCGTTTAAGACTGAAACCATACTGGAATCTCATTTAATACATGTATTCAATAAAACCGCACCTGAAGAATACCGCCACAATTCTGACGATATGGAAAAAACGCAAATAGTATACCGCATTCGTAGATATTTAGATAAAAAATCAAAACAAGTAATGAAACCAATATCTAAAATTAAAACGAAATTTCGAAAGTACTTCTCTCGTAATCATAAGCTTAAAAAAGAAAGAGTGAAAAGATCTGACCCAGCACCTAAAAATAAAGTATTTCGAAGAAAGTTTATAATTAAGTCTAAAGAAATACGAAATGGTAGAAGATTAATGGCTTATAGTGCAAGACATAAAAAAAGAAGAGAAACCAAATTATTAAAAGAAAAAAACGCACCAGCTAAAACTAAAGTTCTTACGGTGACCGATCCCGCAAACGGTGATGCTGCTCTGAAAGCAAGATTCCTCTTCAAATCTTGTATGAATTATGAAATCCTAGAAAAGCGTGCACACAAACCCCTGGTGGATTTATTAAATCTTCTAGGTGGCTGGCCGATCCTTAAGCCTGACTGGGATGACACAAATTTTGACTGGCTGGAGTTGATGGCGAAACTGAGATTATACAATAATGATATTCTTATATCAGAATGGGTTGGACCAGATATTAAAAATTCTGATGAATTCGTCATTCAGTTTGACCAAACGAGCTTGGGTAATGTCATTTTTAGTGTTTCGTAGTAAACAAGGAACCCTTATAGTTTCGCCATTTCCGTCTGTCTGTCTGTCTGTCCCCGGCTTAGCGCAGAGACTGTTAGTACTAGAAAGCTGTAATTTGGCATGAGTATACATACTAATGACGCCAACAAAGTGGTAAAATAAAATCATGAATTTTTTTTTGGGTACCTCCCCTACATGTAAAGTGGGGAACTGGGGATATCCTTTTTTTTTCGTCTATTTCATGTTGTAGGGTATCGTTAGAAATTTCGTTCAAAAATATTGTGAGCTTGTTAAAACCATTTTTGGATTGAAGGATCCGTCTGCGAAATATTAAGCTTTAAAGTTCTAATTTTTGTCAGAGTCAAGTGTCCCCCCCCCTTGACAGCTAAACAGTAAGTTCGGGATATGTGGAAAAATTCACAGCAGTAGTATATATAACGAAATTAAAAGGAAAACTATCACAGCTAAGCAGGCTCTACTAGTTAACGAGTAATTATCGCCCAACTTAAATTTGCAGTTGCAAAAACATGTTCTACTATACATTTTGTATGGGAGAACATATTTTTCAACTACAATGTTAAGTTTGTTCTTGGGATAAGTTCATCCCAGCTACGGAACCCTTCATTGTGCGTGGTCCGACACGCACTTGGCCGGTTTTTTTACTGTTTACATTATTAGAATATTGTTAAACTACCTTCTTTTTATAAAATATGTACATGTGTATTTGCAGGATTACCAACACGGGATTATTTCTTACAAGAATCGAATAAAGTGTACTTGACCGCTTATGAAAATTACTTAATTAAAATTGCAATATTACTGGGAGGTGACTCTGACCACGTTAAAAAAAGTGCAGACGAACTGATTGCATTTGAAATAAAGTAAGCTCCTTATTATTGTTAACTGTCACCCCAAAGTATTTATAAACATTTGATATTGAATTCGCACAGAATATGCCATAAGCGATCATTCCATAATTTCACGAAAAGGTATCAGTATTCTCAAATATTCCAGACTAGCAAAAATCACGTCAGCACCAGAAGACAGAAGGAATGTATCGGAACTGTACCGAAGGATGCCGCTAGGGAAGCTAGAGGAGCTGGTGCCAGAAGTGAAGTGGAGACAATATCTGTGTATCGTGATGAACAGGACCGTGAGCTATAATGAAACTGTTGTTCTGTTTGCTCTTTGTTACGTTAGGGTAAGTAGCCCTCTACTGCTACATGATTAAATCCTTTCCCAGTCCAGGGACTGCATTGTCGGCGCTGTCGTGTCATATGTCACGGCGATTGTCAACTATTGAGAATACATCGCGAATAGTGAAATTTTAATACTGATTCACGAAATTAAAATATGGAATTTGTGCAAAAGTTTTAGCTTATTATTATTTTGAGAAATTATTGCAACTGTGATGATTTTGATCTTGACTAAAGACGCTAAATACCTACCAACTTATGCAAAAATTTATTTCGCAAGGACAAAAGAGATTGAACGTAAGACAAATAATTCATTTCTGTAACTCTCTGTAACTACTGTGTTTTCATTGGCAGCATTTAGTTGAATTGATACAAGACACTGACCCGAGCGTTTTGGCAAACTACCTGCTCTGGAGATTCGTGCGGCACCGAGTCAACAACCTTGATGACAGATTTCAATCTGCGAAACAACAGTGAGTGATATTTATGGGTTTTTGGTGGTTTTTGGTGGACACCTTACAAATCTTAATCTTTTCGTCGCCAAATTTAATTACTTATTTCATTTTCATTAATTCTGTTGAATAACCAATTCTTTTTACTGCATAATTAGCAACTGTTTTTAACTTTTTCTAGATTCTACTTCATTCTATTCGGCCGTGAGCAAGCACCTCCAAGATGGAAAAACTGTGTGTCTCAGGTAAACTCCAACATGGGAATGGCATTAGGCTCCATGTTCGTCAGGAAATACTTCGACGAAATGAGCAAAAATGATACATTATACATGACAAGAGAGATCCAGCAGTCATTCAGAGAACTGCTCCATATGACTGATTGGATCGATGATAAGACAAAGAAACTGGCAGCACATAAAGTAGACGCAATGATGCTGAGAATAGGGTATCCCGACTTCATATTGGACAAAGAAGAGTTGGACGATAGATATAAAGAAGTGAAAATACACCCAGACAAATATTTCGAGAACATTCTGAATATACTGCAACATTTAACGAAGATGGAGCAATCGCGGTAAGTAACAAATCAAGTAAAATGAAACCCTTATAGCTTGCAGAAAGTATACTGCAGTTTGGTATCGAATGCCTAGTTGATGTTCCATAATACCTACTAGTTCAGTGAGGCAACTCATCTCTAAACCAGTAGGTAATCAAGTAATCAGATACGTGCTTGTGTTAAATATACGGCGTATCGTATACACTTGTATATTTTATAGTAGGACAAATTTTCTCAATCTGATGCCGCTATTATGAAGTGTAAATGTCATTATTGTTCCGTTGGGAAAAATGAATGACCTGTATAGCTCCATCTGTATTATAGCCATAATTGGTCCAGTTCTCTTGAACTGGTCCAGTTCTCTTGAACTGGACCAATTATGGCTATAATATAGCCTCTCCTTTAACGTCACTGTCGTTACTTGTGTGAAATGGTTTTGTGACATATTTTCGCCTGAATACCGTCTCTAGAGCCTACTATTATATTTAGCTCTATCGATGGAGAATCCCTGCTAAACGTCTCCTTAGTTACACAGCAGGGCAAAGACCTGTCCGTAGCAATTCCCAATACTATTACATTACCTTTCCCTAACCTTTTTTCTAATTGTTGCTACCCTGATTCAATAAACTTTATGAAATTTTGTGTATTTTTGTGTATTGTGTATTATATGTATTGAATGTATACCGGATGACTTTTTTTACCGTCTCGAAAAATAATGGGTCATAGTAGGTGAACGGACTAGAAGCTTATGGCATGCCTAGTTTGTTTTTTCTTTTTTCCACAGCTTTGAAAAATATTGATCTATCATCAAAAAACGCTACAAATTTAAAGTAAACTTTTCATAAATAAGAACGAGGAAAGAGAAATATTGAAAAAAAATCATACGCAAGTCGCGTATGATTTAATTTCGAATTATTTTGATTTTTTCTTTATTTCGCGAAAAAAAAAAACTAAATTTGCCATTTACTTCTACTCCGTTCACCTATTATACCCATTTATTTTCGAGACGGAAAAAAACTCATCCAGTATATTCATCTATTCATTTCGCTTTAGTATCGGCCAGCCAGTCAACAAGACACTATGGAACACTGCTCCAGCTGTCGTCAATGCGTACTACAGCCGCAACAAAAACCAGATTATGTTTCCTGCAGGAATCCTGCAGCCTCCGTTCTATCACAGACACTTCCCCCGGTCTCTGAACTATGGCGGCATTGGCGTTGTTATAGGTAAGGTACTTTTTATCTTTTCTAGATGATAATGTGCCTTGCGTGGCACTGGATGAGCTGCAGGTTTTGTGTGCCTGCAGCTCTGTTAGCATAGTAAAGAAAAGTCTACTATTTAAAGTGCTTAAGACCTGCACATACAATGTTAAAAACCACAAGTAAACTGAGCAGACATGAAAAGGCATGTTTTTATTAGTTATGAAAACGCATGATTTCTCTCTTCGTTCTCTATTCCGATTTTTTTTCCAATTGATAACATAGTTTTTTCATTCATCCTTATATTTGCAGGTCATGAAATAACCCACGGCTTCGACGATAAAGGCCGTCTGTTTGACTGCGACGGCAACCTTCATCGCTGGTGGTCAGATTCCGCGATAGAGTCCTTCCATCGTCGTGCGCAGTGCCTGATCGATCAGTACGGACGATATGTAGTGCCCGAGGTCAATATGAAGCTGGATGGCGTTAATACTCAGGTGTGTTTGAATTTATGATTTTATCCAACGAGAATATAGCGCTACAAGGTTCTTTTGGCTTGTGGCCAGAATCGGAACGAACCCAGCCATCTTGTGTTTTCAACGTCATTGTAACACCATAAAGATCTTTGTAGTAGTGTAATATTAACCTTATGCAACGAGTGACATTTTATAGATTGAGAAATGTTGTCTCATCTAGATTTGTAGGTACGCGCTTTGAGTGTGTTCAGAACCTCCGTGGTCTAGTGGTTGGAAGCCCGATTGCTAAGCATGGGGGCCATAGGTCCCCAGGTCGGGCAAAGTTTTTGAGTTTTTTGTACTCGGTTTATGGGATAAGCTCGCCCCTGTTATAACTTTAGTAAAAGGATTTTTTTGCGCGTAGCCAAATACATTTCTCAAAACATTATTTACCTACAGCAGCGCTTCCATGTTAATGTCACTGGCCAAAAGATCCATAGCACACTTTACAAGACACTTATACATCGGCGAAATGTGGGATTACTATACACTCTGTATAGCCCTTCGGGGAATACCGGCGCCATGTTATAGGTATTGCTAACCTTCTCGTCTTCAGGGCGAAAACATAGCAGACAACGGGGGCGTGAAGCAGGCGTTCCGCGCGTACCTACAATGGGTTAAACGACACGGCGTCGAGGGCGAGACACTGCCCGGAGTCAACCACACTCACACGCAGCTGTTCTTCCTCAACTTTGCACAGGTGAAACTTACATACACAGCATACACGTATACTATAGGCCGTTGTAAGCCTTGTTAATGCCAGCATGTTAAAAAATATACTTCTTCATTTTTGATATTAATATCAAGCTATCGTCCCACAAAAAAACAGATATTTATCTGTAAACGTTTTTAAATTGGTGTCAATTTTGAACGTTCACTGAGCTTGCATCAGCAAAAATTCAAGAATCAAGAACCAAACTAAAAACACCAATCCAATAATAGTACTCAAGTCTGGAAACAGGCATAAAACTGACTTTAATTTAAGTTTCGTTACTATTGAAATAATAAGCAAAATACAAACCCTGTAATTATAGACGTAGGATGGAAAAATAAATAAAAATTGTTATTTCCAGGTGTGGTGCGGCGCGATGCGTCCGGAAGCAATGCGCAACAAGCTAAAGACGGCCGTACACTCACCGGGACGGTTCCGCGTCATCGGCACACTCTCCAACTCGCACGACTTCGCACGGGAGTTCCAGTGCCTGCCCGGGACACCCATGAACCCAACACACAAGTGCACTGTTTGGTGATACAGTCATAGTTAGTGTTTGTAAAAGTTGCTGCATAAAAACACGGGTTAGCAACACGAACACAAATAATTTAAGGTGAATTTCACCAATGAAACTAACGCGCGATCAGGACATGAGCTGTCATGATAATAAGAGCTGTCAATGTCATCGATGTGACAGAACTTGAGTTTCATTCGTGAATTTCTCCCTTAGTATTTAACCACAATGCCATTGATGTAGGGCCCTTTAGAAAGTTTGCTCATAAGAATATGCTCGTGAATATTAGGGAAAAAAGGTATCAATGATAATATCATTATTAATATCAACTACATAATTATTATTCAACCCAAGCCGGTGCGTAACCGATCGACAAACTGCTACGCTCCGTAACTCGTAGCACAATTGCTACGATATTATTCCCTTGCCGCTACGACTGCTACGAAATAACAGTCTCGGAAAAAGGGCTACGTGCGCAACGTGGAGTTCTCCTAAGTAATTTCTAAACTACCCTCCTCTAATTTTAATTTGTCAATAACATATGAAATTAAGTATTAATTTAATATAATTATATTCTAAATTTTTCGCTTTCATATCTCGTCAGTGACTCAGGGACCTGCAATGCAAGAATGATGATAACCCATTTGCCTGCTCATGTATTTAATCTAAATTCCAATTTTTATCTTAATATTTATACAGACTCTAGATAAAAGTTATGTTAAGTCATTGCCTCTCAGTTTTGTTCAGTCATTGCCTCGAAATAATCATTCACATAAAAACCCAAGATAAACAATTCATTCAAGTCGTGACGTGTTTCGATAGACCGAACCAATAAACAAAACCAAACATCACTTTAAACCACCTAATATAAAGTTGATTTTTGAATAAACACTTTTCTATTTGTGCCTTCGTTTTTCAGGGAGCTGGACTTAGCTGGTCACTCACTCAATCACTTAATGGCTATTTATGAATAGGTAGTGTGTAAGACGATCCATGAACCCAAAGAATTTCGATCGAATATACAATGTGGAGACGACAATACAAGAAACAATTAAAAAACTGGCAATACTGATGCTTATGAGTATTTAGGAACTATCAAACAAATCCTAGAAGCGAAATACAAACGGTTATTTTCTAATAAACTAACAAGAAGTTTGGGCCGACCGACTATGTGTTTTGCTAATCTTTGACTACCTACCTTTAAAGTGAGTGAACTATTGGTTTTTTTTTTTCAATTTTCTTATGTATACTAACAGCATTAGATTTACGCATTTTAATTGATTGCCGTACTGTCGTCTCCACCTTGTATTTGCAAAGACGAGAAATAGTTAGTCGATTGTGATATTAATATTTTTAGTCATTTGTATTTTGTTACTAAAGTTTAGTATTAATTTTATTTTAGTAGTTGTACATTTTCTAGGTCAGTATTTATTTGTAAGCGCTTTTATGAGAATAGGTTTCCGCCTTTGGATTAAAGAGAATTATGTAAGCGTTTTGTTTTCTTAACCTATCATTAATGAAATTACACACAATTATAAAATTAAACTAAATAGCAAAACCCCGCAGGATGATACAAAAAACAAAAAATCTTTTTTGGGGATAAGGGAAAAACGTTTGTTTTTGTTTTATCCTATTTAAATATTGATACCCATCAAATCTATGAAGTTTACACACAAAAAACTTTATAAACTCGTATACCTAATAAACTAAAAAAAAAATATCATGTGGAGTTTCGATAGCTAATTTATTTTAACCCTGTATAATGTTCTTTAATGGAATGGCCCATCGGTGTGAGCCCAAGAAGTGAACAGAAAATGTAGTACTTACACTGTATTGGATTCTAAACCGTGACTTACTCGTATGAATTTTCTAGAAAAGTGCTTGACCCAGGAATAACACTTGAATCGCAAAACATTACGCTTAGCAGCCTCTTCTGTGACCACGAGCCTAGAGCTGTACCTAATATCATTGAATATTTTGCTGCATTTAATATCTATTAGGTGATAATCAAAAATTTATAACAAATATAATTATCGTTTATTTCTAAAAAAGAGAAACTGTAAATAGTCACAATGTAAGCAATTAATTTGTAATAATCTACTTGACTTTTATCCTAATAAAGCGGCGAAGAAGTTGCTGCAAAACAAGAACACGCAAATGACCTTAATTTTTTATTACTTAATCAACAAGTATCATTCAAAAAAGTTCATTAAATTACACATAATAGAAGAAAATACGAAATTTGTTTCATACAAATGCAACAGCATCATCAGATATAAGGCAGTGTAGACAAGTTTAACACGAGGAACGACCAAAGACATTAAGAACCCATAATAGTTGCTCACTAACATACCTTTATAAAAATAAATAAGCAACTTTTAGTTGCCCGTTTGTTAAACAATGACACAACACTCAATCTATTCCATACAAAAATTATCCCATACAGACGAATGAAGTAGTAAATAAATACCGTACCATATCCCGTACATATTCAAGTAGATAGGTACGGTATTGACTTCCTTCATTCTTCTTTAACTAAAGTTAGTAGTAATTCATGAATCAAGTGCTGTTGAATCATGAGATCTTGCTAATAAACATAGTTGCGTACTTCGATGCTTTGCACGTCGTCATTGCTCCAAAGAGTTTGGACTTCGTACTCCGAGTCACGAGACATGATGCCGTGTTGGCGTCGCTCCCACCGCGCGCGCACCAGACGGGCGATCTCGAGCCAAAGTCGCGCCTCCAAAACTGGCAAGGGAACACAATGATTGGATGTGCGCATCTTCCACAGGTCTAATCGATTCGAAATTAAGTATTCTGTTACTTCAATGATATTAGAAGAACATAGTAACCTTGAACCGATAAGGCATCGTGTCGGGGGTTATTTAAATTTTTAATTTTAACTTGTTGACGCTATAACTTTCAGCAGCTGTAAGATATTTTAATTATTTTATAATGAGTAACGACAGTGCCTGTTAAAAATTACAGCGTCATAAATAATAAATTTGCGTAAAAAAAAATTGCGCTCTTAAGGTAGCTATAGCCGTCTACTCTGAATTGACTTCCTTCATGCACCATAAAACTTATAAACTCCTTGTGAAGCAACTCGTCTTGAGATGTACTACCACCATGCAATGTTCCTGTGATTCGATTTGAAGGGTTATACAGATAAATGAGCCATTTCAGCTTTGTTTTTTGGATGGTAACGCATCTGCGGCGCCTCTGGGTGACTTAAAGGCGGCAGGTATACCTAGAGGTACCACCAGCATCAGACAAAGCTATTTTGATTTTTTTTAATTTTCTTTAGTTATATTTTTCGAATCGACTGCTCAAGGCTTCGACTTTTCTTGGATACGTCTTAAATCGGCCTTTTTGATTTGTTTTTATCAAAACAAAATGGCCGATTTTAGACGTAGGAGCTTAGCCTATTAAAATCGCGCGCCCTAGACGAGCCGATAGACATCTCATGTACTACCAACCATACAGCTGTCAGGATGCTTCGAGGATATAAAGAATCCCTCGTACAAAGAAACATCAGTCCGATCGTCGAGAGAATGGGTTCTTGACACCTGTCAGTTTCATACTAACGAGTATATTGTCTTTTTACGAATTAGATCCTTATTACTACTAGAAATTGTCCAACTTACAGCACGCTTAACAAAACGGGTTTTGTCGACGGAAGAAGAGACAAAATGACAGATAAACAATCGCCAACTGTCATTTTGTTTATTCTTTCATCGACAAAACCCGTACAAATCCGTTTCTATGGTTATCATGTACTCTCCACGCACAATGGTATACCTGAAGGACTAATGCGGAAACTAAACCCTATAACATGTGTAGATAAAACGCATTCTCTCACCGGCCGGACTGTAATACGACTATTGTAAAAAAAGGAACTTACGGAACAGGAAAGAGAAGGCGGTAAGGAACAGTGGGTTGATGTTGCCGTTGACGACAGCCATAGTGTAGAGGAGGGCCCCAGCTGTGGGAGCCTGTCGCAGGAACAGGCCGCGCAGGGTCGCACCCAGCCATGGCAGGAATAGGTACTCGCTTAATGGAGAACGCTGGAATGTAGCAATGTAAGGTAACTACAAAACAGACTATGTGTACTCCTCTGCCTAACCCTGCAGGGAAAACAGGCGTGATGTAACATACAGTATGCGGTCCTGGGTTTACTCTCCAGGCCGGGCAGTGTTATTGGGGTTTTTCCATATGAAATGTCTCAGTTAGCAGCCTGGAGTCTGGTTTTCTGTCTGATTAATGGATCGCCCTTTAATAGTTAGAACTTAAACATGACTAGCGAAATGTGTACCTAGTTGGTACCTACCTACCATAATATGCAATGACAGAAATGTCCATGAATAAATTGCAAGTCATTCTCAGTTTTAATTAGCAACTAAGTAAGTACTTTTCATATCTTCATTCTATTACAATACCGTTTTAAAAATGTTTATTACACAATTATATTTCTTATCAAGTCACAAATCTTTAATCAATGAATTCTGGTACATAATGGTCAATTATTTATGAATAAACACAACTACAGAAACAGCCAAAAGTCGGTATTGTTGTCACAAGTACATGGATAGTTGTCTGACAGATTTGAAAGAGGGTGAGTGCGGTTTGATGATGAATGAGATGCCTGTCAAATGCCTTTTATACGCAGATGATCAAGTTCTGCTTGCATCGTCAGCAGAACAGTTGCAAGACATGGTGACTTTGATGGATGAAGCATATAAGAAAAAGGGATGAATATAAATGTGAATAAGACGAAGGTCATGGTGTTTGAAGTGAAAATAAATGATAAGAGTGTGGAGCAAGTAAGTGAGTTTGTATATTTGGGGAGTCTATTTTCGAGGGATGGAAAGATTGATGAAAATGTGGAAAGGAGAGTAAATGCGGGAAATAAAGTGAATGGTGCTATACATGTGATTCTAACCAACCAGCTGATGTCCAAAAAGGCTCGGATAGCTGTTCAGAATGTTTTGCTGGTGCCCACGCTTATGTATGGAAGTGAATGCTGGGTGTGGCAAAAGAAGCATGAAAGTAGAATAAATGCTGTGGAAATGCGTTCCTTGCGAAGCATGTGTGGTGTGACTATGAATGATAGGCTGAGGAATGATGTGATATGACAACGGTGCGATTTATAAGAAGATGTAGTGACAAAAATTGAAAAGAGTCAGGTGCGTAGTACTCGCAACCGGCGGCGTGCGTGTATGACCAGATGTATGAACGTTAACGAGGCAAAAGGAGTTTGTAAGGATCGTAGCAGGTGGCGTTCTGTAGTTTCTGCCTACCCTCATGGGAAAAAGGCGCAGGATTACTTGAACGGCTCAGATCAATTTTCTTGGTTTGAATTGAGCTGGTTAAATTATTCTTGTTGTCATATACCTTGCTATTAGATAGCCACTGATTAAATTCCATTAAATCAGACGCGAGCAGCACGGCGGAAACCAGTAGTATTGCGAGTCTAATTTACTTGTATGAATGACCCGAGCCGATCTGGGAATGTTATAACACTTCAAACAAGGCGCAAGGAGAGCGAGCGCGTGAAGAAACGTCTTTCTCAATCGGATATCTAAGTAAGTCTCACAAAGTAAATTGTTTTCCTTAAAATATAAAGCTACCTACCAAATTCTTGTGGTGATGTTGCCATTCGAGCATGAGATTTTGGACATCATTACTATTTAACATAGGTATATACAGGGTTACTTGTAATTCGACGTATATCCGTCAGGAGCTGATAGGGGGGCCAGAATACAACAAATAGAACACCCCATATGTATGGCCGAAATTCAGTAGTTTTCGAGATATTTGAATTTTACGGGTTTTTCGATATTTACCCAAAATTTGACATTTAATTCCAAATTAAAAAAGAACTACGTATTGAATGCGTACCATTAAAGAATGATATCGTAGCTGGCACTTCAATCAAGCTATGAACCTAATTAAAAGTACTTATTTCAACGAAATAATTAAAATTATGAGCGATTTAAGAATAATATCTTACCAATATTTTCATTTTACGCTTCAAAAATGTTGTCTCGTCAAAAAAATTACTATGACGTTAGTCGTACAAATAACTAAAATAACTTGCCTATTCTGTAAGCTTTCCAAAAAGGTATAAAAGTTACATTTAAGATACGTAATTCGTGGCATGGCATGTGTTTGAATCAGCGTGGAGACAGAAATCATCTGTGTTTTTAGTTTAGGATCGTCCCTAAAACTACCGATTTTACTGGCGAAATTCTTCGTGATGGGGCACGGTGCGCGGGCGGGGGAATAAACGGCGTCTGCTGCGCTCGCGTCCTCTTCCTTACTAACTTTCGACCGCCCCGAGGGATTGGAAGTACTAAAAGAGAACAGCTATTCAGTTCAAAACGTAGTCCCAGTAGCGGCTTCCTTCCTTCGGAAGCCTACGATCTCTCGTCGTTCTTCGCTGAGTAGTTGAATTTTCAGTGGCCTGGCGTTCTGCTTCGACTATTTGATGTTCTCCAGCTGGAGAACTATATAGAAAAATATATAGAAGCTGAGAGCGCTAAACTTGGACTTAAAATCAACCATGCCAAGACAAAAGTAATGGTGGTAGACCGTGCTCATCTTCTTCCGAGCTCAAATCTACTCGACGGATATGAGAAAGTCAGCGAGTTCGTGTATCTTGGGTCCTTAATTACGAATGAGGGCAGCTGCCTTGAGGAAATCCGCCGTCGTACTGGTATGGCCAAAAGTGCAATGACCAGTCTAGGGAAAATTTGGAAGAACCGTGGCATCCGTCGGAATACCAAAGTACGACTGACCCGTTCTCTAGTAATGTCCATCTTTTTATATGGAGCTGAAACTTGGTGCATTAAAAGACTCGAAAGCAGTAAGATCGATGCTTTCGAGATGTGGTGTTGGCGGAGGCTGCTTCGTATACCATGGACCGCCATGAGAACGAATGAATCCATACTGGAGGAACTAAAAATCACCAAGCGGTTATCTACAATATGCCAGGAGCGTGCCCTAAGCTTTTTCGGTCATATTATGCGTTCACCTAAGCATGGTCTGGAAAGGCTTATGATACTGGGCCGGGTGGAAGGGAAACGCGCTCAAGGCAGAGCACCGACAAGATGGTCAGACGCGATCAAGAGGGCTGTTGGAGGCAGCATTTACCAAGCGGTCCACAGAACAGAAGACCGCATAGCTTGGAGACGCGTCGTATGTGGTCGCGATCCTCAGCATTGAGGGAACGACAGAGAAGAAGAAGAGATAAAGTATTGATTTTAAAGGTCCAGACATTTGAATATTCATCGATCACAGTTATTATGTACCTTCCAATACAAGAAATAAGTACAATAGTACATAATAACTGTGATCGATGAATACTCACGTTTCGCATTGGGTTCCCATGTGCCGATATTATAAGTTTTGCAACGGTTATAAAACAGCCCGCACACCCCGACCTATCACGAAGAATGTCACCAGTAAACTCGGTAGTTTTAGGAGGATCCTAAACTAACAACACAGATGATTTCTGTCCCCGCGCTGATTCAAACACATGCCATGACACGAATTACGTATCTTAAATGTAACTTTTATACCTTTTTGGAAAGCTTACAGAATAGGCACGTCATAGTAATTTTTTTGACGAGACAACATTTTTGAAGCGTAAAATGAAAATATTGGTAAGATATTATTCTTAAATCGCTCATAATTTTAATTATTTCGTTGAAATAAGTACTTTTAATTAGGTTCATAGCTTGATTGAAGTGCCAGCTACGATATCATTCTTTAATGGTACGCATTCAATACGTAGTTCTTTTTTAATTTGGAATTAAATGTCAAATTTTGGGTAAATATCGAAAAACCCGTAAAATTCAAATATCTCGAAAACTACTGAATTTCGGCCATACATATGGGGTGTTCAATTTGTTGCATTCTGGCCCCCCTATCAGCTCCTGACGGATATACGTCGAATTACAAGTAACCCTGTATGTTACAGTTAAAACCCGTTTTCCGTTAGAACGCGTTTTCCCTAGTTAGAACTAGTTTTTACTAAATGCCTTTATTAAAACTAGAATTAACTAATGCTCAAAATTGAACATCAGTTAAAACTAGTTCTCACTAGACAAAACGTGTTTTTCCGAAGCGAGTCAGTTAAAACTGTTCCAACCGAGTTAAGTGTTACTTTTTGAAGTTTTATGATTTTGTTCTGTTTGATTATTTTATTTACTTTTAATTAATATTGTCACCTTTTGGCAACTACTATAAGTCGATGTTCCCTAAAATGTTCCTTTAGTGTAAGATTATTATTTTTATTAGGTACATTATGACTCTGGGTCCTAGATCTTTTTAGTAAATATTTTTAAAACTATAACTTGCTTTCAATCCCAAATTAGTTTCTCTTGGCTAAATTTTAACGAAAGCTCGGAGTGACAACTAGTTTTATCTGAAGATCAAATATAACAATGGTAAATTCTAGTTTTGACGAGTTTTAACAAAGGCATTTAGTAAAAACTAGTTTTAACTAAGGAAAACGCGTTCTAACGGAAAACGGGTTTTAACTGTAACATATATAATGTAAAACAGAGATAGTATTAAGTTTTCAGATTGAGTTGCGTGTTTATGGCTCCACTTATATATAACTCATTACATAACTGGATAACAGAACTACCTCACAAAAAAAAACTGCGTAGTTTTGAAAAAAATGTTGTTACTGCTTTTATTCAGTCGGCGAATTTCTTAACAAAAAATCATCAAAGTCAAACAAGCCAGTCATGTCAGTCCTACCACCTCGGGAATGCATTGTATTTATTTATTTAACAGTTTATGTACACACATACAGTGTGAGTCTTCATAATGTGCACATATCGAAATGGGGGAATCTATGCTTAATTTTATCGACGGAAAAAATAAAAAATAAAATCTAAATACATTTTTTTTTCCATTTTTTTTTATTTAAAAAAATTCGTCTTATTGATTTTTTTTTACGATTATTGTAAAAATTGATTTAAAAAACAGATTTTTGGACGAAATACCTGTTTATTTTCAATTGAGGGTTTTTTGGGTTTAATTGGGAGGGGTTTTTCCCACAATTTTCATTTTATAAGAACACTTAATTACTACCAATCATTATGGAGTTGAGTTTGTTTCATCGCGATAGATCATTTAAAAGTTACACAGTTTTTTTACATTGGGGTAAAAAATACAAAATAAATAAAAAAATAAAAATACTTACTTAGATTTTTTTAAATATTTTTTCCGTTTGTCAAATTAACCATAGAATCCCTCATTTCGATATGTGCACATTATGAAAACTAACACTGTATAAACAGACAAGAAGAAAGGAACAGAAGAATACGTACAAAGGTGATGCCTATTTCTAAAGAAATCTCTTCCAGCATAGATACCTGCAGTAGTTATTGTTTTAGTCTTTTTTAGTTATTTATACTCTTTTAGTTATCTTTTAGGTATCTATATTATAATAGTTGCTTTAGGGGCGGATTCGACCAAACACGAATAAATTTTATCTGCGGAATAAGATTTACTCTGACAGTTTTCGTATGGAGATACTGTCAAAAATTCAAAATTTATTCTTGTTTGATCGAATCCAGCCTTAGACAAATACCGGCTAAATAAAAACAGTTATTGTGCAATATTATTGAAATTACTGCACTTTTGAACTATATTTTTAATGTAAATAGTAAATAGATTACATTGCTTTTATCTTATCGAGAAATTTATATCGAAATAATGTTATAATAAATGGAGTGTAAGTTACTTTGTCGCTAAGTACCTACTTATCTTACTATATACAACGTGTAACGGAAAGGGTATATCTATCCAAAAGGGGCGAAGATTACATTAGGTATAGAATCTCTATGCAAAGTTTCAGCTCAAAATAAATGACTCAAAGAATTTATACCAAATTTTAGGTTTCGTAAGTTTATTGAATTGTGAATGAAAAATTGATTGTCAAATCATAACAAACGTGTAACCGCATTACGAGGATCAGACGGGATCGAACAAGCCGAAAATACTGAGAAGCGCGAGCGGCACAGAATACATGATAGTACCTACCGCGCGGTTGGTATCATGTACTGAAATTTCTCATCATGTTCGTAACATGTAGGAATAAGATTTTAAAACCACATAGTTTGTTATCATCCAAAGAAGCCGTGCACTTCATATGTAGGTATATACCCTTTCCGTTACACGTTGTATAATTAATGTGTGGATAACACGTTAACTGCCAAGATAGATTTTCTAAATCGTCCAAATTTAATTTCTTACGTAATTGATTCCAAATGGTTTAAATTGAATAACTCTGTCTTTCTTTTCTGTATTTTAACATTTAAATTGGTATTGACTTGAATAAATTGTTATTTTAGTTCTTAGAAACTCGAATTTATTACTATTTTTTTTATCAATTTGTCTGTAATTTGATGGACATTATCTATTAATTATTTGCATGCCATCACTACATGGCGGAATGTGTCTTTGCTGAATTTTATAAGTAACATCTTTTGTACTTACTACCTATCTTTTATACCACATGCAATAAATACCTTCATTTTCATGCAAATTAACGATTTTAATTTGATGTTATTTAAATGTATATGTGTTGTAATATAAATGTTTGTACTTTCAGAAAGAAAAGTTTAAAGAGAATAAATCATGGTGAAAGATGCACGTAAATATGTCGTCATTAAAGCTTTTGAAGGAACCTTGACAAGATCCGATTTCGATATCGTGAAGAGCGATATACCTCCGTTAGAAGACAATCAAGTCCTCGTCAAGGCGGAGTGGCTAAGTGTGGACCCATATCTGCGAAGGTTTAGAGAAGACGAAACGCTACCTTACGACTCAATCGGTCACCAGGTCGGAATTGTTCAGAAGTCAACGAACAAAAACTACCCAGTCGGCACACGGATATTAACACACTACGGGTGGTGTACTCACCACGTGTTGAGTCCTGACGAAGTTATAATGAGCCCCGATTATGGTATCCCACATACTCGTGGCAATAAATTGCCACCTGGTTTAAAAGGTTTACCTCCATCTTTGGCTGTAGGCGCCGTCGGCTTTCCGGGTGCTGCTGCATATTTCGGGATTCTCGAGATTTGTAAACCTAAAAGGGGTGACACATTGGTGGTCACGACAGCTGCTGGTTGCGTCGGTTCCGTAGCTGGGCAAATGGGAAAAATGAAGGGTTGCAGGGTGATAGGATTCACAGGCTCTGATGAAAAGGTGAAGTGGTTGACGGAAGGGCTTGGCTACAACTACGCTTTTAACTACAAAACTGTTGATGTCACTAAAGCCTTAAAAAAAGCTGCTCCACACGGCATCGACTGCTTTTTTGACAATGTAGCCGGAGAAGTAAGTTATGCCATCATGAAACAGATGAAACAATATGGTAGAGTTGCAATTTGCGGGGCAATAAGTGCTCATGACCGAGATCCTAACAAAATATTCCACCAAAGCGTCCTGCAACATACCATTCTGTTAAAGCAGCTCAAACTTGAAGGATTTCTATCATTCCAATGGTATACTCGGTGGCCTGAGGCATTTGATAACCTGACGAAATGGATCCGAAGCGGGGATATAAAGATCAGGGAAACCATTACTGAAGGTTTCGAAAACGTTATCGAAGCAATGTTGGGAATGCTCAAAGGTGAAAATTTCGGAAAGGCAGTGGTCAAGGTCTGATTAAACGTTGTGTTATGATGTTAAGTTAAATTTTTCTTTCTTTGTTTTCTTATGTAAGTTTAAACACGGTGAAAATAGATGAGAATTTCTATCAGAAACAGTTGCCTTTAATTCATGTAACAATGATTCCCGTCTCTCTCATGCTTACACTTTTTCCAATCCCAGTGTATTTAGGTGCAGCTTTACTAATCATATTCTAGTATGTATAACATTGCTGTACAATGAGAACGTAGGTAGACAGTCAATTTGAAGCGAGTCAAAGTGTTAATACAAACAAAATAATACCTTTTAAACTTCATACAAACGAGAAAAGGTATGCGCTTCGGTAATCATTGTATTTCCGAATTTATTTATGTATTTTAGATTTACCAACGTTCAATACAGGAAGCAACAGAAAATAAAGAACTAAAAGTATAGAACCATTATAGGTAAAAAACTTTAGCCTCTGTAGCGTTACGCTGCGGCGCGAGAGTTTCGTGCAAATAATTATAAATAATGATTTGCACGAAACTCGCGCCGCAGCGTAACGCTACAGAGGCTAAAGTTTTGTACCATAGTTTGACCAAAACCGAAACAAATTAATTGGGCGTCGTCGGTGCAGTTGGAACGCCAGGCGCTACTACTTACTGCTGGTAAAACAGTGGTAGTGACGGGAGCTGCTGGGGCAGTAGACTCCATCGTTGGACAGATTGCGAAGATCAAGGGCTGCAAGGACATCGATTTTGCTGGCTGTGATGATAAAGTGAAATGGCTGGAATCCATCGGTTTCGACAAGGCGATCAACTACAAGACCGCTGACATCGCGGCGGCTCTGAAAGAAGCTGCTCCTGAAGGTGTAGACTGTTACTTCGACAACGTCGGAGGGGAGATCAGCAGTGTGAGTTTGAGTCAAGTTAACTGTGTTTATGGACGTGTCGCAGTCATTGGGAGCATCAGCTCGTCGATTAACAGTCAGAGATTATCTGGTTCGAGGCTTTGATCAAATTCTGAAATGGATTCACAGTGGACAGCTGTAGCTGAACTCATCACTGAAGGGTTTTACAACCTCTATGATGCTTTTATAGAAGTACTGAATAGTGAAAATATTGGCAAAGCGGTTGTTGAATTATAATATTTTTAATAAATAATTTTGATTTCACCACCGGCTTTAGCACCTCGAAAACAATGAAAACGACACGCAAACATGACTAAAAATTACTTGCTTTCAACACACGTTTTCAATATAAAGTTTAAGCACGGACATTGACGTTTGTTTGACTGTACAAATTGACTCTCCGGCTGCAACATTTTATATTTTTCGTGCAACGCCTTTAATTTGTACCCAAGTAGCAATTAATTCCCGTCTCTCTCTTGCTTACAATATTTCCAATTCTAGTGTAGTGTAACTTTACTCATAAATTCAAGGATAACCTTGCTGTAGGTAACAATGTAACAACACCCTATTGAGAATGTAGATAACTTGCATAATATAATACGAAGTCTTATAAGGCCGTTTGTCCAACGGGGCATTAACGAAAACGAGATGACGGCGCCGAAGTAGAGATAATACCTAGATATATAGGTAGGTATGGCCGCGTACCACGCGGTCGTCTTGTACGTCCACCACACACCACCACCGGGACGTCACGTTCGGTTCGAATAATCTCGTTAACGTCCTGTTGATGTAAAGGCTCGTTCACACCGGCGCGACTTGTCGCGCGACGCGACACCGGCAATTGTTCAATCGTTAAGTTTTATTAGAAATTGTATTGTTAAAGTCGCGTCGCGCGACAAGTCGCGCTTGTGTGAACGAGCCTTAACACGGTGGACAAACAGTGTTCCAATATTATGTCAGCTCCTACAGGTTCCAAAATGCTGTACTTAAGATTTCGTTAGCAAACAAAAGATATGGCGACATGATATCATACTAAGTGCGAGTATTGAGATATGCAAGTCATATAGGTGCTTCACGACGTTGTTTGCTATATTTAGAAAACAATACTCGCCATAATAATGCTTCATCATCATAAACATACAAATTGAATTTATTGCCATAAGTTTATAGGTACTACCTTATCAATAATACTATCGACTCAACCGGCAGTATCGCCGGGCTCCACTCAGGTCTAACCGGCGCCGGCGCGGGCAGCGGCAAGCGGCTTAGGGCGGATTCGACCAAATAGAAATAAATTTTATCCGCAGAATAAGATTTACTTCTGACAGTTTTCGCATTAAGAAACTGTCAAAAATTCAAAATTTATTCGGAAGAGAAGGCTTATTACGCGGATAAAATTTATTCCTGTTTGGTCGAATCCGCCCTTACCCGCACAAAAGTTGTACGACTTGCAGTGATCTGTCTGAAGCCGCCGCCGCGCCGGTTGCCGGCTGGTTAGCCGGCAGCCGGCGCGGCGCGGCGGCTATC
Source organism: Eupsilia transversa (assembly GCA_914767815.1). Taxonomy (NCBI): domain Eukaryota; kingdom Metazoa; phylum Arthropoda; class Insecta; order Lepidoptera; family Noctuidae; genus Eupsilia; species Eupsilia transversa. The sequence continues at coordinate 11,981,287 of OU611880.1, forward strand.
GGCGACTTTGGTGTGTAGACACCTTAAATACTTATCTGGTACGCTATGATAATAATGAACGTTGGCGCTCCTCGTGATACACAATGACAATGATAGCACTATTAACCGAATACCTAAATACTGCATTCCTCTTGTTTATAAACTCAGTCGCTCGTAACGTCTCGATAAGTCGTGAGCGATAGATCACAATGGTGAAGGCACGGAAGTACGTGGTTATCAACGAATTCAAGGGTTTACCCAAACGTGAAGATTTTGAAATTGTGGAATACGAGTTACCGGCCCTCAAGAATGGAGAGATCCTCGTAAAAGTTGAGTGGTTGAGTGTAGACCCGTACATGCGCATACACAGTTCACCTGAGCGGTACGACATGTTCGGCTTCCAGGTCGGTTTAGTGCAAGATTCGAAGGACCCCAACTACCCGGTTGGAACAAGAGTCATCTCCCATAAGGGCTGGTGTGATTACTGCATCCTCGACACTAATGAAGTCTATCCGAAATCCGGAAAAATTTATAAGTTGCCAAACATGAACGGATTGCCAAATTCATTGGGAGTTGGTGCCGTTGGAATGCCAGGCGCTACAGCTTACTTTGGATTCCTGGAACACTGCAAAGCGAAACCTGGCGAAACAGTGGTAGTGACGGGAGCTGCTGGGGCAGTAGGCTCCATCGTTGGACAGATTGCGAAGATCAAGGGCTGCAAGGTCATCGGTTTTGCTGGCTCTGATGATAAAGTGAAGTGGCTGGAATCCATCGGTTTCGACAAGGCGATCAACTACAAGACCGCTGACATCGCGGCGGCTCTGAAAGAAGCTGCTCCTGAAGGTGTAGACTGTTACTTCGACAACGTCGGAGGGGAGATCAGCAGTGTTATTTTGAGTCAAATGAACTTATATGGACGTGTCGCAGTCATTGGGAGCATCAGTTCATACAACGCGGACCCCACTGATAGACCTAAAGCAACCCTCGTACAACCTAACATATTGTTTCGTCGATTAACCATCAGAGGTTACGCAGTGTGGGAGTCGCTAGACCGCTGGTCCGAGGCGTTTGATCAAATTCTGAAATGGATTCACAGTGGACAGCTGAAGCCTAAAGAACATATCACTGAAGGGTTCGACAACCTCTATGATGCTTTTATAGGAGTGCTGACTGGTGAAAATATTGGCAAAGCGGTTGTGAAATTATAACTTTATATTTTGTATTACTTTCTCTGGATATATTGTTTCTTTTGTATTTTATCTTTTTTTTGTGCACCCGCAACAATGGAATTTGTTTTATTTCTATATTACAATTCTTACAAATAATTCTCTTCAGCTGATCACCAGCCTTTATAATGTAACCAAGCACATTGCGAGCAAAACCTCCTAGCGACTGTCTCGTTGGTCTAGTGTTCTCAAGCGTGACTGGTACTGGATTCGATTCCCAGGTCGAGCAAAGTTGTAATGGGTTTTTCTATCTAGAATTTCTCAGTAGAAGCCCGGCGGCGTCTGGATTTGTGCCCGGTTAGTGGCAATAGGCTCGCCCCCTATTACATAGGACTTCAACATAACTGGCGAAATGAGGGTGTAGTAGGCACACCTCTGCCTAACCCTTCGGGGAATACAGGCGTGATGTTATGTGAATAGACTGAATCCAACTCATACTCGCGACTAGTATTTTTCATCATATTCTTCTTTAATTTTGCACACACAGAAATTATTCCACGAGATTGTACTACCGGGTTAAAAAGTAGGTAGATATCCTAAGTGCGCAATATACGATGAATCACAATCTGAATCGTTTTGAAACAGATTGCTAATCCATTGCTTTGTAAGTACGAAAAAATATCTGCTCAACAACGTAAATAACGAAATGAATATTGTTGAACTGTCACAATCGAATCGAAAATGTGTTATGCAATTAGATAGCAGATTGTGGTCCACCTGTGTGCCTTTCATCGAAATCCGGTCGGGCGTTAAGGCGTGAAATATTTAGTTAGACAGACAGAGTTACTTTCGCGTTAGTAATCTTTTTTCTTCTATGTACATTACACATTATATAAGTATACAAACAAAATACCATTCACTGACTAATCACCAAATCTCAGGAAGTATTAAACCTACCAACTATGGATTTTTGAAAATTCCACTTGAAGAGGGTTAAAAGGTTAAAGGCATGAAATTAAATATTTACCTAAGTTTAACATAAAGGTTTAACACAAATGTTAAATCTTAAATTATAACATAATAAAAGGAAAGAAAGAAAGAAAAACTGGTTTATTTTTGACAGAAACGAGCATGCAGAAAGATAAGATAACTCGAATAATAAATAAACACTAGCACAGAAAGGAAATAGTAGTAATTTGTTAAATAAAGTATACTCAGACTTTATTGTTTTTTTTTTTATTGCTGTTTATGATATTATTGTGTTGTGCAGTGGGTATGTATTAGTTTTTGAGAAAATCGCGGACATACATACTGACATGCATACGCATTAAATACAGAACCTCCTTTTTTCATAGTTGTTAAAAGATTTTTATTTTTTTTACCATAACACCTTCACCGCTATTGAATTACGTAAACATATTAATTAGAATTACGTATTCAAGCGAAATACACCATGAAATCATATTAATATACGAAAGCCAAAACACGATCGTCGGGAAAAGAATCTTAAAAAAGCAAATCATGAACCTCACGCGTACGAAGTCGCGGGTAACAGCTACTTGTTCAACATGGTGTAAAGTTAGGAGACTAAGACCGTTTGGCCAGAACGAGATGGCGCCGAAGTAGCGACACATACATTTACTATGGTCGCGTGTTCATCGGACTATGAATATCTGACATTTTCATAAAATTTAAAAATAAATTGTGTACATACAATAGGTTTTCAAATATACGAGTATACTGTGAGGCTACAGTCAGAATATCTATTTCTTTGAACTTTTCTCGAAGGGAATCGGGAAGGGCTCGAACAGCCTGTTTTTTGTAAAAAAAAAAGATAGTATTAATGTCCGCACCGGTTCCGCAGAGAAGAATCCCATATGACATAAGACTTTGAAGAGAACGAAAATAAACAATTCTGGCTGTATCTACGTCAGTTATCTGTCTTTTTTTTTAACAGCGTAGGCGGCCGTAGGTACTAAGCGTTCCTGACAATTTATCTGCGTGTGGGCCCCATTGCAATTTACTGTCAATCGTTATTCCAAGAAAAACTATCGACTCAACATACATATATATTTACTAACCCTTCCCCCCTATCCCGACCCCTATCGAGGCAGCACGTTTCTAAGCTTTAACCTCTTGCTGCGTTAGTTAGGTAACAATAAATAATGTTTAATAAAAATAAAAAATAGGCGAATATCCAAATTAGGTACTTTCAAATCTAAAATGTACAAAAAATCTTTCAATAATAATGTTCGACATCATTATCATCATGAAACATACTAATCTAGTTTATTACGTTTAGGTTTATACTTTCTTATCAACTAAAACATCAAGCGCAGTGCGGACTAAAGGGGACGCGGCAGGTGCGGTCTGTCCCTGTTCTGGGGGGCCCACAAATCTCGAGATGTACTTTTTGATAGAATCCTAATCAAAGCTAAAATATCCGTAAGAAAAAGCCAATTTGTACTTGGAGGCATCCTATGTATGCAAAATATATACACAGGTTGCTAAAATTATTGAGCTCGCTTCGCTCGCTCTTACACCCTGGATTCTTGTTTTTTTGCATAGCCCGACAAAGTATTTCCTATTTCTGTTTAAAAGGTCACAAGAAAACATAACCCCCGAAGCGGGGTACCCAAATTTTCGACCTTGTTTCTCGCGCTCTAGCATTCGAACTTAACTTGACGGTTACCGTCAAGTTAAGGTTGCCCCAAGTTGCCTCCCGAGCTCGCTAAAACAACGGTGATGAAATTTCTGCGCTTGCTTCACTAGGTCTTGCATACGGGGGCCTCAGACAGACTTAGTCCGCCACTGCTCAAGCGACAGTATCGCTGCACACCTGTCTACACCTAATCATTATCAGCATGATATTGAACTTTACACACAAATCATAATGACGATAGCAGTATTTACAGAGTACCTATAATGTTTCACTTGTTTATAAACTCAGTCGTTCGTAACTTCTCGTGAACGAAAGATCATAATGGTGAAGGCACGGAAGTACGTGGTTAAGAAAACGTTCCAGGGTTTACCCAAACGTGACGATTTTGAAATAGTGGAATACGAGTTACCGGCCCTCAAGAATGGAGAGATTCTCGTTAAAGTAGAGTGGTTGAGTGTGGACCCATACATGCATGCATACAGCTCTCGTTATCCAACACCATATGACCAGTTTGGCTTCCAAGTCGCCTTAGTAGAAGATTCGAAAAATCCCAGATTCCCTGTCGGTACCAGAGTTGTCTCCCACAAAGGATGGTGTGACTACTGCATCATTGACACAAATGGCACCAAAAGTGATAGCGGACAGGTTTACAAATTACCAAACTTGAAAGGTTTATCAAATTCTTTGGGAGTTGGCGCTGTTGGTATGCCTGGTGCTACCGCGTATTTTGGATTTCTGGATATCTGCAAGCCTAAACCTGGTGAAACAGTCGTTGTGTCCGGCGCAGCTGGAGCAGTTGGCTCTCTTGTTGGCCAGATTGCGAAGATCAAGGGCTGCAAGGTCATTGGATTCGCTGGCTCTGATGATAAAGTGAAGTGGCTCGAGGAAATCGGTTTCGACAAGGCGATCAACTACAAGACTGCTGACATTTCGGCGGCTCTGAAGGAAGCAGCTCCCAAGGGTGTGGATTGTTACTTCGACAATGTTGGTGGAGAGCTCAGTTCAACGATCATAAACCAAATGAACGACTTCGGAAGGGTTTCAGTTTGCGGCGCCATCAGCTCGTACAACGAGGCTAGCTTGCCCAAGGCAAGCATCTTACAACATGCTTTAGTATCCCATCAACTGAAAATTGAAGGATTTGTAGTGTCTCGATGGGTTGATCGTCAAACGGAAGCATTTGCTGAAATCATCAAGTGGATTCAAAGTGGACAGATAAAGCCTAGGGAACACATTACTGAAGGTTTTGAAAATATCTTCGACGCTTTTGTAGGAATGTTGAATGGTGAAAATTCTGGAAAGGCTGTTATTAAATTATAAGTTAATATTAATGCAACGCTTATTATTCATCTCTTAAATACAACTTTGTGGGCAATTTGTAGAAAACTATTTCATTTCATGTGTTCCTTTTCTGGAACCTAATTATTTTCAGTTTAATTACTTGGTAGGTTACTTAAAAATATCTAGGAAATAGGAATGTTTCCTCGTTCGAAGCGGAGGTGTAAGTGCGTAGTTAAGTATTTCCTGCTATCCCACTTTATGCATGAAATGATTACAATAATTTCTTAGGTTATTGTTAAAGGTGTAATAACTACATGCCTCGTTGGTATTTTCATTAAAATTATTATAATTCCGAATTCATTTATGGATCCTTTAATTATGTGCAATACCGGATGGTAGCTTGGAATCTGCTCCCAACGCCGGCGAACCATATTTTTTTTAAATATTTACATCTCTTTAGTTTAGTAATATATAAAAGTGGAATTATACATAAGAAAATAAACGACTTAATAATATTCGGCATAATTAAATGCTTTATCACCATAAAACTGCATTGAAATCGGTGAGTGTGAGTGTGTAGGTAAGCATGATATTGACCTTTAACGTTCCACGTGACCCATAATGACTAGTGATGAGTTGAGAAAATATTCTCTCACGGAGAATCTTCTCCGTTCAAGAAAATTTTGCAATATTCTTCTCGTGGGAGAATATTCTTGTGACTTAAAATTTAAAATTAAGGTAATTTAAAAGTTGTAGTTAATTATGATGGACAGGAGACAATAACTGCAACTGCACAAACCATGTAACACCCAAAAACGTATTCGTTGTCTGTTTGAAAGAAATCGTGATTATTATAGGTATTCTGTTTTTTTTTATCTTTCCCGTAATGTTTTTTTTATACTTTTTTTTAAAGTTGATTATTTGTAAAACATAAAGTTTATTTAATGCAGAAAATCTGATTTGACAATTAATACCTTACGAATTTTTTAGAGGAATAAAGAGAACTTAATGTTCTCGGTCTGGAGAATTTAAATTGTGTATTATTTTGACGTCAACTTTGTAAAATGTTCAGATACACTCAAAACGACTACTATAAAAAATATCGATACACTAGCGACAGCAATTTTTTAGGGTTCCGTAGTAAACAAGGAACCCTTATAGTTTCGCCATTTCCGTCTGTCTGTCTGTCTGTCCCCGGCTTAGCGCCGAGACTGTTAGTACTAGAAAGCTGTAATTTGGCATGACTATACATACTAATGACGCCGACAAAGTGGTAAAATAAAATCTCTCAATAAAATCTTTTTTTTTTTGGGTACCTCCCCTACATGTAAAGTGGGGATATCCTTTTTTTTTTTCGTCTATCCCATATTAAGCTTTAAAGTGCTAATTTTTCAGAGTCACGTGTCCCCCCCCCCTGCCAGCTAAACGGTAAGTTCTGGATATGTGAAAAATTCACAGCAGTAGTATATAATAACGAAATTAAAAGGAAAACCATCACAGCTAAGTAGGCTCTACTAGTTAACGAGTAATTATCGACCAACTTAAATTTGCAGTTGCAAAAACATGTTCTACCATACATTTTGTATGGGAGAACATGTTTTTCAACTACAATGTTAAGTTTGTTCTTGGGATAAGTTCATCCCAGCTACGGAACCCTTCATTGTGCGTGCTCCGACACGCACTTGGCCGCTTTTTAATTATCATAAACTCTCTTCCAAAGGAATGTTCTCGAGAATTTATCTTAAAGTTCTGGCCAGAAGAATATATTCTCGGGAATTTACCATCACTACCAATGACGATGTCACTATTGGCCGAGTACTTATACATAGAAGTACTATGTTCCACTTGCTCATTAACTCAGTCGCTCATAACGTCTCGTGTACGATAGATCATAATGGTGAAGGCACGGAAGTACGTGGTTAAGAAAACGTTCCAGGGTTTTCCCAAACGGGAAGATTTTGAAATTGTGGAATACGAGTTACCGGCCCTGAAGAATGGAGAGATACTCGTCAAAGTTGAGTGGGTAAGTGTAGACCCGTACTTGCGTGTATACAACTCACGTTACACACCGCCTTATGACCAGTTTGGCTTCCAAGTCGCCTTAGTAGAAGATTCAAAAGATCCCAGATTCCCGATAGGTACCAGGGTGGTTTCCCACAAAGGCTGGTGTGACTACGCCATTATTGATACAAATGAAACCGAATACGATACTGGAAAGGTTTACAAGTTACCAGACTTGAAAGGTTTATCAAATTCTTTGGGAGTTGGCGCTGTTGGTATGCCGGGTGGTTCTGCATATTTCGGATTTCTGGAAATCTGCAAACCTAAACCTGGTGAAACAGTCGTTGTGTCCGGCGCTGCTGGAGCAGTTGGCTCTCTTGTTGGACAGATTGCGAAGATCAAGGGCTGCAAGGTCATTGGATTTGCTGGCTCTGATGATAAAGTGAAGTGGCTCGAGGAAATAGGTTTCGACAAGGGGATCAACTACAAGACTGCTGACATCTCGGCGGCTCTGAAGGAAGCGGCTCCCAAGGGTGTGGATTGTTACTTCGACAATGTTGGTGGAGAGCTCAGCTCGATGATCATAAACCAAATGAACGACTTCGGAAGGGTTTCAGTTTGCGGCGCTATCAGCTCGTACAACGAGGCTAACTTGCCCTACGGAAGGGTTTCAGTTTGCGGTGCCATGAGTTCGTATAACGAGGTGAACTTGCCCAAGGCAAGCATCTTACAACCTGCTTTAGTATTCCATCAACTAAAAATTGAAGGTTTCCTAGTGTGGCGATGGATCGACCGTCAAGCGGAAGCATTTACTGAAATCATCAAGTGGATTCAGAGTGGACAGTTGCAGGCTAGGGAACACATTACTGAAGGTTTTGAAAATATCTTCGACGCTTTTGTAGGAATGTTGAATGGTGAAAATTCTGGAAAGGCTGTTATTAAATTGTAAGTTAATAATAATGCAACGCTTATTATTTACTCTCTCGAATTAAACTGAGTGGGCAATTTTCTTTGTACTATTTCATTTGATGCGCTGCGCTTCCGGAACCTATTTTATATTTCAGTTTACTTACTTGGAAGGCTACACTATAAGTAGGTACCTACTATAAAAAAATCGAGGAAATAGGTTTATTTTTTATTTTTTATTACTACGTTCGAAGCACGTTCTGAGCGCGTAGATCATGTATTCATTGCTACCACCCTCTCATTTTATTAATGAAATTATTACAATATTTTTTCAGTGTAGTGTAGTGTTATTAAAGGTCTAATAATTAGATGCCTAATCTTTTAATAAGTTCGTAACCATTATTATTGGGTAATGGGCTCTATTTGGCAGAATCTTGATTAATTTCTAATAACAATAACAAAACCATGGTCAGCAAGACGACCAGTCACGACAAACACCACCCGTTCTCGAGCATAATCATCATCAGCCATAGCAGTGGCCCAAGGGAGCATGACGAACTTGCTGCCGAAATCTGCACCCTAATTGCGTAATACATGATCTATCACAATCTAGATCGGTTTGAAACAGATTGCTAATCCATTGCTTCATAAGGTCGAAAAAAAATCTGCTCAACAACGTAAATAACGCAATGAATGTTGTTGAACTGTCAAAATGAAACAGATTAGTCGGAATCGTTTACGAAAAGATTTTACGCAATTAGATAGCGGACCTAAGTAGCCGTTGATAGAATAGTTTGCGTTTGAAGAAAGGTTGAATTTAACTTTAGCTTTAAACGGTAAACTTTTCAAATATATTTTCGGTATTTTCTCACCACACCGCAAAAAACGAAAATTCAAAACCAACAACACCGAAATCAAAGTTGTTTTTCTCTTTGTAGTGTTTTTTTTGGAAGTCGGTTGTTTTTTTTGTAAAAAGTTTTTATAAAAATATACCCTCATACTAAAGTGCAAGCAAAGTTCTCACCACGTATCTACTGAACCTTGATTACGATAGCACTGAATGCCTCCTAATTGTTTCAAGATTTATGTGCTTCCAGTCTCCCCATCACACCACAATACACCACACCACACCATAGTACACTACACCACACCACATTATAGCACACTACACCATACCATACTATAGTGCGGTTTGGTGTGGTAACATCAAACCACACTTCACTGGCACTCAATAACAACTTACACGCACGACACATTATAGTACAATTCAGGTCGCACAGCACTAATTACCTACAGTTTATATTCACCTAGAAGTTGCCTCTCTTTATATCGCGTAACTACGTTACACTCACTGAATTGGCCCGACAAGACGAGCCCGACACGTACTTGAATTTGAATCTTGTAGGTATAGCTTCATATCTAAAATGCGGTTCTGTTAAATAACACTGGTGAGGTGGTAGGCCCCCTCTGGTAGACTAGGTTTAAATATTATTCGTTCTTGGCCTTGCCCGACCTTGCTAGCTCGACGGAAGAACAAATTACTAATTGTACAGACGTGTCTCACTCTGGTACGGTCAGCAACAAAAGGCAATTGACACGTTTATGGCGAATTTCACAAACGTAACTGTGAAGGCTGCTTTCTATCTTTCTTTCAATACAATCCATGAAATAGACGAATATCCAAATCACTTTCTGAACGTTTAATTATCTAAAAAGAATTTCCAAATATCTTCTTCTACTACTAGAGCCAGATTAGCCACTGTGTGCAGCATCGACCTAGGTCCAAGAAACTAAATAATTTGAGTTGATTAATAATTACATTAACTGATGCATTTATGGATCCTTTAACGATAAGTTTTGACATAATTAATGTGATAAATATTAATTATTTCGAAATTTATCATATAAATCCTTTATTGATAAGTTTCGACATAATTAATGTACGTTATCAAACATACAAATGGCACGCATTACGGTAAGGTTACACTTCTTTATCAGCAAAATCGACTCAAGCTGCAGTATCGCTGAACTCCACACCGTTCTACAGTGTAGACTACAGTGTGGAGTTCGGCTTATCCGAATATTAGGTGTAGACTACTATCGGACTATACTATCTACTATCGGATAAGCTGCGAGTGTAGTTTGTGAGCATTATATTAACTTTTAGCGCTCCGTAGGGTTGCCAACCGTATCTACTCTAATATAGAGTAGGTACAGCGCTTCGTACGCGTGTATTTGTCCTTTCCTCTAAAAATGTTACGTCCCCTCCACCCGTTAAAAGGTAGTTTTCAAAAATGTATGTTTACGGTCCTTAACATTTATTTAGATAAATAAGTATTCAAGCCAATTTTCAAGTTTATAGATTAGAAGACGAACTTTACCTGGAGGTCTACTACTTTACTTTTTAGGAGGGATTGGCCCATATTTGCTTAGGGTCGAGTTGAGTGGACAAAGGAAAGGAAGGCCTTTGCCCTGCAGTGGGGCAATACAGGCTAATTAATATATATAAGTCTTTGACATTTCTCGGGACCCTTGGAACCCGGACCTTTGATAGGGGTACGAGGGGCCGAAGCCAACTCGCAGAATCAGTCTATAAAAACAAGCCAGAGATGAGGAACAAGATTCTCCCGGGAGATAGGGTCCGTGGGGCGCTACTACCCAACATCTCACCACATGCTGCCCTGCGGGTTTCTGTTTCTCTCTTAGGCCCATATTACAGAATCTCACTCAAAACTCAAGCATTACTTAAAACTCGTTTAAAGCCTTTTGATTGGTTGAAAGCAGTTTTAAGTAATGCTTGAGTCACGAGTGAGGTTCTGTAATACGGGCCTTAGTCTGGCTCGTCATCCTAAAACTGTTCCAGCAAAGTAGGTAAACTCTACAGACGCAGACCTAGAGTTAATCCATTATCCTGTTATTGTTTATATTCTGTCAAAAGCATTAATACCGAGTTTCGAGTGAAACGGTAGCGCGTTATTATTCTTCCATACAAACTTTAACACTATTAGTTACTTAAGCAAGTATTTTTACTAAGTTTCAAGTTTATTAACCCAAGGAATAAGATACATTCATAGATAGAAAATCACACTTTTACAACACCTAAAGGTTGAATTCTCAAAAACCCGCTCGCCTATAAAAGGAAGCTTTCTGTAAAATTTCACGTTCCTAGGCCTAGTAGTTTCGGATGTGCGTTAATACATTGTTTTTTTATGTTGACTTTAAATTGCAATTGTAATTGCATTCCTGCTACTTCAGCATTCACCGAGTCTTTTCGGTCAGGGCCGTCTTTGTCATTCGTCACTCTAAACAAGTGCTCCGAAGTTACGAGCTCGCTACGCTCGCTCTTGCGTTCTAAGAGCGCAAGCTAACTCCAAAGTTATAGCAGGCCTCGGATAGGTTAGGTGTTCTTTTTTAAGGTAGTGGACAATGATGTATAAAACTATAGATACGTTGTCCGCACTCTAAAATGGCAACATGAAATGAAGCCAATTGGCCACATTGCGCTCAGTCACGCACCAACCTGTCGCGCGTTTTGTACGACGCTGCGTATAAGTAGTTATCTAGTATTTTCGCCGTTTTTAAGCGCCGAGATGTTTGTTGATAACGTGTCTATATATAATACGTCATTGGTAGTGGAGGTGTTTTTTAAAATGAAAGATACTCATTTCAATAAAAAGTCGCCAACCCTAGCTCCGCATGACCCACAATGACGATAGCACTATTGACCGAGTAAATACCTATATATATATTATGTTCCACTTGTTTAAAATTCAGTCGCTCGTAACATATCGTGAACGATAGATCATAATGGTGAAGGCACGGAAGTACGTGGTTAAAAAAACGTTCCAGGGATTACCCAAACGGGAAGATTTTGAAATAGTGGAATACGAGTTACCGGCCATCAAGAATGGAGAGATCCTCGTCAAAGTTGAGTGGGTGAGTGTGGACCCATACTTACGCGCATACAGCTCACGTTTCCCAGCACCATATGACCAGTTTGGCTTCCAAGTCGCCATAGTAGAAGATTCAAAAGATCCCAGATTCCCTGTCGGTACCAGAGTTGTTTCCCACAAAGGCTGGTGTGACTACTGCATCATTGATACAAATGACGCCAAAAGCGTAAGCGAAAAGGTTTACAAGTTACCAAACTTGAAAGGTTTATCAAATTCTTTGGGAATTGGTGCTGTTGGTATGCCTGGTGCTACAGCGTATTTCGGATTTCTGGAAATCTGCAAGCCCAAACCTGGTGAAACAGTCGTTGTATCCGGCGCTGCTGGAGCAGTTGGCTCTCTTGTTGGACAGATTGCGAAGATCAAGGGCTGCAAGGTCATTGGATTCGCTGGCTCCGATGATAAAGTGAAGTGGCTCGAGGAAATCGGTTTCGACAAGGCGATCAACTACAAGACTGCTGACATCTCGGCGGCTCTGAAGGAAGCAGCTCCCAAGGGTGTGGATTGTTACTTCGACAATGTTGGTGGAGAGCTCAGCTCGACGATCATAAACCAAATGAACGAATTCGGAAGGGTTTCAGTTTGCGGTGCCATCAGCTCGTACAACGAGGCTAGCTTGCCCAAGGCAAGCATCTTACAACCTGCTTTAGTATCCCAGCAACTTAAAATTGAAGGTTTCATAGTGTGGCGATGGGTCGACCGTCAACCGGAAGCATTTGCTGAAATCATCAAGTGGATTCAGAGTGGACAGTTACAGCCTAGGGAACACATTACTGAAGGTTTCGAAAATATCGTCGACGCTTTTGTAGGAATGTTGAATGGTGAAAATTCTGGAAAGGCTGTTATTAAATTGTAAGTTAATATTAACGCAACGTTTTTTATTTACTCCATCAATTTAAAGTTTAAACTCAATGGTGCCGATTCCATTGTTCACAAACTAAACTAAATTTAAGTTCAGTGCATCTTTTTCTTTCTATTTCATTAAGAAAAGGACAGAAGATAAATTTTAGTTTAGTCCTGTCAAATTAATCAACGCCTGACGTTAGTTGACGTAATTTTAGTAGGCAAGTTTTTAATCACGTCTAAACTTGTATGGAGTAGTGACAGGCGCTGATTAATTTGACAGGAGTAAACTAAAAGTTATCTTCTGTCCTCTTCTTAATGAAATACAAAGATAAATATGCACTGAACCTAAATTTAGTTAAGTTTGTGAGCAAGGGAATCGGCACCATTTTCTTGAAAACTATTTAATTTCATGTGCTGCTTTTCCTGATCCTACGCAATGATATTTCAGTCTACTTATTTTAGGTCTTAAAAAATTGTGGCCGTCCCGGGACGCCCGGCAGATGTGAAACTTGGCGGGAAGAGGGCGTGACGACATAAGAGAGCGTCATGCCGTTTACCCCGAAGGCGAGCCAATAGATGTTTCACATAAAAAAAAAATTTGGAAATAGGAATGTAACCACTTTAGAAGAGTTCAATAAAAGCATATTGCTAATTATATTACGAGACTTACGGACCACTTATCATAGCAAAAGCACGGCATTGGGGGAATACTACCACCACTTATAAGAGGTGGTGGTAGGCCCCCAGGTAAGGCAGGTACCTTTACATATTAGTTCTTGGCGTTGACCGGCCTTGCTAGCTCGGCACAAGCACAAATTAATAATTGTACGGACGTGTCTCACTCTGCTACGGTCAGCAACAAAACGCCATTAATAACCGCTTCAGTTTTTTTAAACAAGTTTAAAGAAAAAAAATGAGTTTGCTAAATTCAGAAAAACAAACTATTAGCTATTACATAAATTGCTGAAAAGGTGTGTATCGAATAATTGTGCGTATATTTGGATCAATATTATAAAAATAATAGTGTTAATCTACTTCTGTTGCTGACCGTACCTACAGGTAGGTAGACTAGACTAAACACAACGAATATTTTGTCAGCAGTATTAGGATATTTAGTTTTTTTTTTATAAGTTTAGAATATTTTGTATTAGGCAGGTAACAATAAAATGTTTTGAAAAAACCCGTATGGTAACCAAATGCGCATTCACACATTTCATATTATGAAATAGGCTATAATATCCAGGTTACTTTCCGAACGTTAAATTGTCTAAAAACTAGTTCTAAATTAAAGTGATTACTTCTAAACGCAAGACACATTATTAGTGTGAAGAATCACCCACCGGGGTGTAAAAGTCAATACCTATACTACTATTTAATTCGAGTTGGTGTGTTTAACTTAATAAATATTCGACATAATTAATGTTTCACATACCAATTGAATGTATAGCGGTCAAAGGATCCTATAATAATAAATATGCGTTATAATTAATGTTTCATTATCATTAAACAAACCTAAAAATTAGATGTATTGCGGTAGGTTTATACAGGGTCAAATTAAATTAGCTAGCGAAACTCGCCGACACGTGATTGGTATCGATATCTGAACAAGATAAAACAAAATAAATAAAGATTTTCTTAACTCATACATCAAGTAACAATACCAACAGCGCTAGTTGACCCCAATTTTTTTTAACAAATCTATTTAATTTTTATTTTGTCGTGTTTAGTTATCTATACAAATCGACGTCTGCGAAGTTTCTCTAGCTAATTTAATTTGATCCTATATTTCCTTGACAACAAAAACATCGATTCAAGTGGCAATATCGCTGGAGTCCACACCGATCCGCATCTACTAGGTAGGTACCTATCTGATACGGCGAGTGTGAGTGAGTAAACATGATATTGACTTTTAGCGCTCCGCGTGACATGCACATTACAAAGCCGATAGCGCTGTAGGCAGAGTACCTATTATATACTACGTTCCACTTGTTTATAAACTCAGTCGCTCGTAAAGTCTTGTGAACGATAGATCATAATGGTGAAGGCACGAAAGTACGTAGTTAAGAAAGCGTTCCAGGGTTTACCCAAACGTGAAGATTTTGATATAGTGGAATACGAGTTACCGGCCCTCAAGAATGGAGAGATCCTCGTTAAAGTTGAGTGGGTGAGTGTAGACCCATACATGCGTGCATACAGCTCCCGCTACCCACCACCATATGACCAGTTTGGCTTCCAAGTCGCCTTAGTAGAAGATTCGAAAGATCCCAGATTCCCGGTCGGTACCAGAGTCGTCTCCCACAAAGGCTGGTGTGACTACTGCATCATTGATACAAATGACACCAAAAGTGATAGCGGAAAGGTGTACAAGTTACCAAACTTGAAAGGTTTATCAAATTCTTTGGGAGTTGGCGCTGTTGGTATGCCTGGTGCTACCGCGTATTTCGGATTTCTGGAAATCTGCAAGCCTAAACCTGGTGAAACAGTCGTTGTGTCCGGCGCTGCTGGAGCAGTTGGCTCTCTCGTTGGACAGATAGCGAAGATCAAGGGCTGCAAGGTCATTGGATTCGCTGGCTCTGATGATAAAGTGAAGTGGCTCGAGGAAATCGGTTTCGACAAGGGGATCAACTACAAGACTGCTGATATCGCGGCGGCTCTGAAGGAAGCAGCTCCTAAGGGTGTGGATTGTTACTTCGATAATGTGGGTGGGGAGCTCAGCTCGACGATCATAAACCAAATGAACGACTACGGAAGAGTTTCAGTTTGCGGCGCCATTAGCTCGTACAACGAGACTAACTTGCCCAAGGCAAGCATCTTACAACCTGCTTTAGTATTCCGTCAACTGAAAATTGAAGGTTTCCTAGTGTGGCGCTGGATCGATCGTCAACCGGAAGCATTTGCTGAACTAATCAAGTGGATTCAGAGTGGACAGTTACAGCCTAGGGAACACATTACCGAAGGTTTCGAAAATATCGTCGACGCTTTTGTAGGAATGTTGAATGGCGAAAATTCTGGAAAGGCTGTGATTAAATTGTAAGTTAATATTAATGCAACGCTTATTATTTACTCTCCCAAATTAAAGTTAATGGTCAATTCGTTGAAAACTATTTCATTTCATGTGGTTTCAATTAAAATCAATGGTCAATTTGTTGAAAACTATTTCATTTCATCTCCTTCTCCGGAACCGAACTTCCTACATTTCAATCTACTTATTACTAAAAGATTTATAAGAATGTTACCACGTTCGAAGAGTTCCATATGAGCAGACTGCTAATTAATATAACGAGACTGTCTGACGCCTCAACGCACCACTTCACTCCTGTAACAACACGGCATTGGGAAATATTACTAAACATTTTATAGCTTCTTAGTAGATAGGTATCTACGCGTTTTTTTGTGGAATTTATAAATGAATAGGTAAACATTTACTATGCATACGAAATCAGTTACGTACCTAATTGTGTTTTTTATCGTCTATATCGACTCTAAAATTAAATAGTTAAAATATTACCTACCTACACTAGAATTTTTATACTTTAGGTAGGGTCTAGTTTTTTCCATTATTGGAAACTTTCCGTGCTTAAATTACCCACAAGTTCTAAATGAACTACCTTTTATATACTTTAAACAGATGCAAGACCAGCCTGGGTCTCGTTTGACATCATTCTGTACTGGACTGGACCTTAATTGATAAACAGACAATCCTATTTTTAGAACGATAACAGACAGTGAACGGTCGTGGAATTCTACATCACTGGGTCTGTGAACGCTCACAAGGTTGTTTAGGTAGGTATTATTAATGAATATTAAGTAAGTTTGTATTTAGCACTTGAATGAAACTTGTTACGTGCGAGCTCACTGCAGGTATTGCATAACATAAAAAGTTCACAACAACACGTTAATCACAACCAATATGAAAATTATCAATATAAAGCCTGTATTATCAAACACTTACGCGTCACGTCGATATCGTCGATGTATAGCTTATCTTCCCTGCTCATCAGCATGAAGTGCAAGTCATTGCGAAGTGGTTCCTCATCGATGGTTACCACCTCAAACTTGACGTTACACGCGACCCCTAACATGAGGCATACACCGGCTAAAAACGTCGCAGAGAGCGTCGCCCTTGAGGCCTTCTCATTGAGCTTCTCCGCTTGAGCAAAAGTCTTTCGCTTCAAATACTGGACACTAGTATCTACATAGTCAATCAAGGCGCCTAGTATCGGGACCTTAGAGTTCGAATAGGTCATGTGCTTCGGTAACACGTTCGGTGGGTCCGCGCCAGTTGCCATGGCTGTTGCAGATCTTATTTGTACGAAACAAAAATTTCTAAAAACTTTGTTGCAGGATACTTCTTAATTTGACAGCTGTGATTTCCTTTTCTTTTATGTCGGGGAACTGAAGTTTATTAGAAGGAAAGAGTTTTTAGGAGAAGTTCGTCTATTTTACCCACATCGAGTCCCAATATCCCTTACGAGTAGGTAACGAAATTATTAATTTTATAAACCTGTGCCATGTAGGTAACAATTTTAAACGATAAGGATATCAATGAAATCCGATAAATGTTCACATTCCTTAAATAAAATACCAACGTATATCAAAATTATTAATTTTATTGTAACCAAAGTCTGAAATGACGATATTACAACGTAAATTATCAAGAACTAACATACAGGCTTAACATAATTATTTGCAACTCGTTATCTACTCACCTACCTTACAGTCCAAATTATCGACGAAATATCAGATTTCATAATATTTTATGTCGAAACAACACGCACAAAAAAATTAATCAATTTGATTGATATCGTAAAGCGTTTCATTTATCAGCTGGTGACGAAAAACTTAATCTTATTACAATCGTAATAATGTGTAATTAATGATTAAGATGTAGGTATTTAAATTTTTATCTTAAAGACTGTGCTGCTCTTACAATGCATTTTTTTAAAGTATCGTTTTCTTTTATGGCCAATACACACCAAAGTGGCAACTCGGTTTCAACTTCGTATAAATAAGCTGAACAAAATCACGACATGAGTGACTGTCGAGTGTCGCCTTGTAATTAATTGTAAGACTTGTCAGCACGTCATTGACAAAACATTGTTTGTTCACTGTAATAATGTTAATGGGCGTACTATGTGGTTTCACTGGATTTTGAGAGGGTATGGTTCCTACTGGTTGTTGAGCGAGTCCCCATTGTCGGCAATAGAAACTTGGTGTGAGGTGCAGACTCTTGAATTTTCACTGCTAAGCTTAGAACCTCTAAGTTTAATGGTGGGAAGTTATCACTTATCACTACTCGCGTTGTTTATTCAGGCACAGTTAGGAAAGTTTAACGTTACTTTAATATTGAAACTAAGTTGCCTGTTTGTCTGTACCTAAAGCGATACTGCGAGTTACTTTGGTGTGTACTGCGCTTAACAAATCTAATATAACAGGGTAGGCAGTTAGGTACTAAATAATTCAGTCTGTCACATGTCTCATAACACTCAAATGTTCATCAGACAATAAATATCGCTTAATTAATGAAAGTTTCACTGGATGGTCTAACTCTAATTTAAGATTCTTATAATTATCTCTTTTTAAATACGTCTTTCAAGTTTTTTTTAACAGTCATTGATTTAAGGTGGAAGGTTCAGGGTAACCCGCGTAATTCTAATTTTCTTACGCTTTTAGCAATTTGCAGTTCAGTATCAGGTTGTATGTTGATGTAAATATGATTCGCGGCCGTATCAGATATTTATTTATAGAATTATAATCATAAAAATCATCAATACCACTTTCTAAGTTCACATAATCCTATTGAATGACTATTTCATGAAATCATGACATGTGGGGATTATTCTATTGCTGATGTTAATGATCATAATTCGTTAAAGCCATATTTCTTACGTTCGCGAATCATATTAAAATCAACATACAACCTGACACTGACCTGCAAATTGCAAAAAACGAATAAAAATGTTCATAAGTTCATCAGATTTCTGCCATCGAAACTTACACCAACTAACATATGAGTGGAAATAGAATTGTTTGTTTGTTCAGTCTACTTGTAACAAAACATTGTATTGTAAGGCCAACAATTACACATATTTCTCAAAAAAAAGCCTCAAATTACTCACTTCAGATTAATCTCTCTGGAAGTCGTTTTTTACCTTACCTTAAAATTGTCTGACAAACTCAACAAGACTCATACAAAATATACATCTATGTATAAGGCTGCCTGTTCATTTGAGCGAGGAATAGCAAAGAACTGCCGAGCTATGAAGTATTAAGCATTGAATACACTAGGGAACAAAATGTCCCCAACAAAATAACGCGCATGGCTCAATTTACGAGACGCTGCAACGTTGCCCTGTCTCCCACAAGATGCCGCGCAACATCTTGAGACGCATTAACGTGACGCGGAATATTTTGCTAGGTCCCGCTCCGAGAGCGAGCGCACGTGTTGCACGTCAGTCACATTCGGAGATCACTTAAAATATTCAATTCTTTTTCTCGATGTCGAGAAATTCGATTAAGATAAGTTTGTTCTTGGGATAAATTCATCCCAGCTACCAGCTACGGAACCCTTCATTGTGCGTGGTCCGACACGCACTTGGCCGGTCTTTTTAGATTACTTTTCGCTAAACTGCTGGAAATAAGTTTATTAGTATACGCAGCACTAAATCGCCACAACCTGCTCGGGCGACATTTCTATAAACACTGACTATACGTTGTGGCCTTCAAATGTCCCGCGACATTCACATAGTTGTCCGGCGCCGTGTTCTGCAAGATATCGCTCCATTTGTACCCTAGTGTATTCGAAGCTTTAAGCTCTGGTCAAATTGAAGCAAATCCAACGCGGGATGCGGGATAAAATTCGCTCGCGACGCTTATTGGCTATACTGTTCAATTTGGCTTGAATAGTCGCATCATCCTAATCATTAAAAAATATCGACGCGCAAACAAATCCCGCACAGGATTCGCCTCAGTTTGGCCAAATATTTAGACTAAAACTTTAACCAAAATATAATTTAATACTGAAATCACGTAATTTACGCTTTTGTGGCGATAATTGGGGAAGGCATTTCCCTATATCCAGTAGTGGACGTGTTTCACTGGACAGGGACACTCCGCTATGTTACTTCACACAACAGCCTTCTTTTCTCCGCTTACTCGCTCGCTCAAACGGACGTGCAGCCTTAGTGTCCTCATAATAATGAGTCGGTACAGTACAGTAGATTCACTTAAACATTTGACCATCACGCTTTGTACACAAGATTACATAATATTTGGGCCCCAACGCGAATATTTTTTTAAATAATTTATAGTTAATTTATGCCTTAGATAAGTTTATTTGAGACAAGAAACTCCTAGCAATGCGAGGCGTGTAGAGGAACTGCTTTATTTATCAAGTCTGATTCAGCCAACTAACGAAAGCCTCGTGAGGTGTTGGGTGAAGCATAAGATTTCTGACCCACTGATTATATTCTGCAGTACATAATAAATTGCTATTCTAGTTTAACAAGTTACCACTTAACGCCTCCAGATGTAACAATAAAAAACTTCTATTGTGTCCAGATACAATAGAAGTTTTTTATTGTTACATTGATAATCTGTGTCCTTCAACCGATTAATTAAATGAGACGATTAAGAATGTTTGCTGTTTTAGATCGACATTCAAAGAATCCGGACACAGTCATCGCAGTTTACTGCAATAATTGCTAAACTTTAAATTAATTATTTGACAAATATTCAGTACTGTGTTTTTCGGTAAAATTACCGGAAAAGAAGGAATTTTAAAGAATTAGGTGAGCAAAACAACTTTTTTGGTTGTCCATATTACATTACATTTGACTGTTTAGTCAAATGTCTTAACTAAAAAAGAAGCAAGTATCAACTAACAGGCTCAAAGAAATTCACATCCCATTTAAATCGATTTTTAAAGTAATTTATAATCGCGTCAAGGCCCTTACAGGTTAGTAAAAGTGTGTTGCTATGCGGTATTCACGTGTTGACCCTTTTTGCCGCCGAAGAGTCTGCTTCCCCTTCACTGGCCTTCCTCTTTCTCTTGATAAGATGCGAGATGTCGGAAGCAGCAGGTTTAGGGGCTGAAGAACTGGAACTTGAGCTGGCTCCAGCACCGTTCGAAGTAGAAGAACCTTCGCCGTTCGTGGAACAAAGAGTTTCGCGCACTCTTTTTATTGTCTGTGGAAATGTTAAAAAGAGGTTCTAGTTATTCTAGTATAACAAGCAGCTTATATTCGTCGTACAGTCAGCTACAGAGAAATCTCAACCCCTAGCAATGAAAAAATACATTGCTAGGGGGTGAGATTTCTTTGCAGCTGACTGTACAAATACTCAAATGTTGGAGATTTTGTATTCTCTTCTTGACTACAACTGATATTACAACATGATGGTACTGACACAACCAGAAGTGAGCAAGAATGGTATGTTGGTAAAGGTTATTTAGTTGTGTGTATTGGATGAAAATCCGAAATTGGATGTCAATCACTTGTTTTTCCATTTATAAGTTTATAAGACGTTCCCATTATGTGCTTACACAATTTGTAGATACTTTAAAAAAAGTACTTTGAAAGGTTACAAGTACACACACCTCAAATTTATTACACTGTAGAGCACCTCTCTCTAGAAATCCCAAGTTTTAACTTACGTAGATGATTATTGTATTAAAAAACAAGTGTCTGAAAATAATTGTACTGTTGTGTAAAGCTGTGACTAATTATTTCAAGTTTAAATTTCTCGGGCTTTTGATAATATGCGCCTGAGCATAAATACTTAGCAAACTGTTTTAAGCTTGGTACGCATAAAATTGTTAGGCGTTGCAAAGTAAATAATTCTAAAATAATTTTGTTGTTTTCGTACATTCTACAACTCTTAACCTTTCAGAGTACTTTTTTTTTTGTATTTACAAATTGAGTACCTATTGGGTACCATCGTATTACTACCCGACTACCCCAGAAGGAGGGTAATGTTATAAACTAATGAATGGAGAAACAGGTGATGGGTTTGCTGGGGAGCATGACATGAAATTAGATGTTTCTGGTTTTCGAGACATTATTCTAAGAATGTGACCGGTCCATAACCATTCGAGGCGCCTAGCGTGCACGGTTGGTGCGCGTGCGCAGGTTTCTAAGCATTGTGCTAAGCAACTTTGTGAGATGCATTGTACTGCTTTGACTAAAGTACTATTGGGACGATATTATTAATTAGAATATGGACTGGACAACCTTTAAAGTTTTTAAAACCATGAATATAACATCAATGGCCATGATAACAACATACTTAAGCAACACATCAACCACATGGCCATTAATGTATTGGGTTCTGTCTGAAATAATACACAGGGTACAATTTTGAACAAATTTATTTCAAAATGTTGCTAAACACAATAGAAAAATGGCCTTGTGGTAAAAATGTTCGCTTAAAACTAACATGATTCAGATCAAATTAAATCAGTACATTGAGCTTATAACTACGAGTATTGTATTATTATTAATGCTGCTGGGGATAGCTGCCAGTCTGTTTAGATGAGATAATAGTTTCATCAGATACAATAGCATCATCAGTCTAAATATGTATGGATAATATGCAAGGCATTTTCATATACAGCCCAAATCCACATTAAGATATTGATGTACATTCACAAATTCTCACAATACACGATTACATTATCACATTCCAAATTAATACAAGTCTTAACATTACAATTACAAATTAACAACTTTCAGTCCATACTTTCAGTCAAAACTGGGTAAAATCAACTTTGTAGTCTCTCTCAAATCACATTTTCATCAATATTCAAATTAAGGCACACATTCATTTCAAAAGTTCCAAAAAATAATACTGATTATAATTAGTAACAGTCAAATATAAAAATTAACAATCACATTATCACAAGCGGTGGCATGGATTTAGCAATTTGGCACATAATAATTTAGGAACAAATTCAATTTTATGTAACAAATATCACAATGTCATGGAATGTCGACTTTCTATTCCTATTATTATCAAAGCTTACTATTATGACGCATGATTATATTTTATAAGGATTGTTTTATTTATAAAATTGTTGCAAATTGTACTCATCATCTTATCTTTCCTTAGTCACACAAAAAAAAAGTTAAACCAAATCAGAAGATCTTTGCAACAATGCGAAAATTCATCAAGCATCTTATGATTGACATTCCAGCTGACAATGGGTCCTCTCCTTAATAATCATGTTGCGTAGCATCTTCCTAGTAACCTCAATGCATTCGCAAGGTCTTACCTCTGCCTTATAGTCCATCATATCCTGGATCTTCTCCTGAATTTCAGGCAGGAGTTCCTTCAACTCCTTGACTTCACCTTCGACGGAGTAGAATGGGTCCGCAGATGTGAATTTCTTGACGGTGGCGTCATCAATGACGGCTGCTGGGTTCTCCAGTGTTTTGATGCGTGTTTCGAGAATGTTCGCCGCATTCTTGAAGTGTGTAATCGCGTCTTCGAAGTTTGATGCCAGAGAATTTGCCAGACCTGTAAGATAGCAATGAAATTGTGACCTTACATTATTTAAACAGTTCCATTGTTTAATGAATCATTTTGACAAATTGAACACACTCATCTTTTTGAAAGATTCTGAGTGATAAGAGAGCTGTTTTAATTTAAAAAAACGTTCTTACCAATTTGATAATGTGTCTCAGCAATACGTCTATCGTCACTACGGTATAATTCCTTCTGGAGGTCCAGACAACTCTCTGAAATTTAGAGAAAATGCATTACTCTCAAACAGATCTTATATAATTAAAACTGCTTGGGGACAAATGAAAATGCTAACATCAGATGTGAGAGGCAGTACGAACCCACGCTAGTTATAAAATAAATTGGTAGTCTCAGCAAATAACCCATTTTATTGCCACTACTTATCCAATTATTTAAAAGCAGATTAGTGGGGCATGAGCAACAGATCACAGGTTTGTATACTATGGCGACTGTATAAAACAGGGACAGGTATTGATGAATTTTGGTTACTTCCACGACCAAGGTTACCACTATCTGGGTAATTCAAGAATAAATGATGCACTAATGCCTTTTTGACAAATGCCGACGGCACGTGTAAGATAGAGGTAATTTTTATTGCGATTAAAAAAATATAATGTATACATATTGATCATACCCGTTTCGGTCCCTGGTATAAAATACTTACAAAAAGAGACAAGATGCTTTTCATAATTCGGGGCTTACTCAAAACTTAACCCCCATTTCAGTGATGCAGTTTGATTCCCATAATATATCAGATAAGCAGTTCTTCTCTAAAGACTGGTATTTGAAACAGGGTTCAAGATACCGCACGACATGTGCGGTATCTTGAACCCTGTTTCAAATACCAATAACCAATCTTGCATTTTAACATGTAATACTACTTACACATATCAGTAGCAGCCTTGTCGTAGATCTCGCTCTCGAGCGCCACAACTGTCTCGTGGACCCTATTCCCTAAACCAATACACTTATTTTCATGTATACTACTTACGCATATCAGTGACAGCCTTGTCGTAGGTCTCGCTCTCGAGCGCGACCTCCCCGAGCGCGAGATGCACGTCGGCCAAAAGCGCGCGCGCCGCATCGCCGCCGCAGTCCTGCACACGACGGTATAAGATGCTGCGTGCTAAGTCTATGGAGAGAAAGCCATCAGGGGGTTTTCAATTAGTGACCAAAACAGTTTATTTTTTTCCTTTCTAACAATTCTCTTTCCAACTCTTTTCTGTGGTAGTTTCACTTTTCCACATCGATAAGAAGAATCCTACTATAATATTATTGAATAGTATTATTGTATGGTTGGTATATTGGCGTGTGCTAGCTGACATATGGCTGTTCATTAAATGTATGTTTTGCGAAAGGTAAATGATTTTGCGCACTATTGTTTGTAATTGTAATTTTTCTAACTGAACAGACAGCTGTGCTGCTGGGGAGTTTGTTGCGCCACTTCTTCTTCCCAGCTAAAGCACTAGGAAGTGGTGAAGGGTGGGCGTTTTGGGGGACTGTCTTATGTAATTTTGACGTTGAAAAGGTGCTGATTCTCAGCCTAATTTGAATAATTTTTTTTTTTTTTTTTGTTCTCTATGTTCTTACAATCTGTCACATTTATTAGGACATTCAGTAATTTTTATGGCGTGCTATATGGCTTGCTTGGTATGCGTCCTATGACACATCCTAGTATTTATGAAGCAATAAGCTAGGTATATCCGATTAAATCCTGAGGAATTTTGTGTTTTAGCCTGCGTATTCCTTTTTTATCCATTAGGTGGTTTGCCAGGATATTTGGGTGGCGAGATATTCTTTCTGAATACGACTTGATATAGCTTTGTATTTCCTCTTTGATGGTTGGTATTTTCAGATCGTGGTGTAGAGCTTCATTTGGTACAAACCATGGGGCGTTTGTGATTGTTCTTAGAAGTTTGTTCTGAAATCGCTGTATGATCTCTATGTTAGAGTGCGCTGCTGTTCCCCATAGCTGAATGCCGTAGGTCCATATAGGCTTGATTATAGCTTTGTATAAGAGGGATTTATTTTCAAGGTGTAATTGTGACTTTCGACCAATTATCCAGTAGAACTTTCTTAGTGTCAGTCCAAGTTGCTTCCGTTTTGTGAAAATGTGTTTTTTCCAAGTAAGACGTCTGTCGAGGTATAAACCAAGGTATTTTACATGTTCAGCTTGAGGCACTTGTACTCTATTTAACTGCACTGGTGGGCAGGTATCCTTCCTTCTAGTGAATGTGACATTTACCGATTTGGTCTCGTTGGCTTTTATCCTCCACTTTTTGAGCCAGAGGGCTATGTCGTCCAGACAGGTCTGCAGCATAGCTGACGCTACTTTATGATCAGTATGGGACACCAGCACAGCTGTGTCATCCGCAAAAGTTCCTGCAGTCGCTAAATTTGATATTGGGAGGTCAGCAGTGTGAATCAAATACAAAATCGGTCCCAGCACACTGCCCTGGGGAACCCCAGCAGTAATAGGGCATAGTTTTGATAAAGCTTCGCCGCTCTGCACAAAGAAATACCTGTCTCTCAAGTACGACCTCAAGATTAGGAAGACATTGCTAGGGAAGCTGTTTTTAATTTTAAAGAGGAGACCTTCATGCCAAACTCTATCAAACGCTTGAGAGATGTCAAGGAATGCAGCAGCACAATATTCCTTATCTTCAAATGTATTATGGATTTTACTAATGAGCCGGTGTACTTGATCTATTGTGCCATGTCTCTGTCGGAATCCAAATTGATGGTCGGGTATTAAATGTTTTTCTTTAATTATAGGTAGTAAACGTAATAGCAGGAGCGATTCATAAACTTTTGAAGGTATTGGGAGTAGACTTATAGGCCTGTATGACTTTGGGTCATCAAGAAGTTTGCCTGGTTTAGGAACCATTAGGATCTTAGCTGTTTTCCATTGTGGAGGAAAAAAGCAAAGTCTTGACATGGCATTGTAAATAGATAGCAGGAAAGTTAAGCCAGAATCTGGTAGTTGTTGCAGAATCATGCCAGTTATCAAATCATATCCAGGGGCTTTTTTAGGTTTTACGTTATTTATAGCTCTTATTAGTTCTTGCTTCGTAAACGTTGTGGCGGGGCTTAAAGATGAATCACAGTCCAACAGAACTTCTCGCAGAACTTCTTCTTTGTGCTCTGGGGGCCCCTCGTAGGGATGAGGCTGAAAAACGTCTTTTAAGTGCTCTGCGAATGTAGTACATTTTTCTTCGTCACTTCGAGCCCAGCACCCGTTGGCTTGCCGTAGTGGGGGAGACACCGTTTTGGGTCGCTTAAGTTTAAATTTGAATAAATGACTTTTGATTTTGATAAAAGTTTCTAACTTTATGTGAAAATTTTACATAAAATGTTAGCTATGACAAGATCTTACCAAGCATTTCCCACGCTAACTGCAGGTTATCCACGTCATCCTCAGCATCAATGTTCATTGCAGATTCGTCATGATCGCCATTTGTGGTTCCCTGTTTAATAAAAAAATAATATCACCGGATTAATAATTTGTAACAATAAATAATGACAATTTGAAAGTTGATTCCTATAGCCTTTAGGTTTGGTGTCTATTACAGTGCAAAGATTGGCAGCACGGGGTGTGAACTCTAATAAGAGTCACAATAAGAGGAAGTAACTATACAACCTATGGCAAAAGAAGTTTGTTTTTAAGTTTTTATTAGCCTGTATTGTGCCAATGCTTGGCAACGGCCTGCATACTTTCTTTCTCTAGGTTTTTTTTATTACTTTAAAACACAGAGAGGTCTCTGTGTTTTAAAGTAATAAAAAAAACCTAGATAAAACATCAATTTGATGAAGACTCACAGGTTCCTCAGTCTCCTCAGCTGCAGTACTGCTGCCTGGCTCATCTTCCTTAGTGGTGGACTCTGCTTCAATCTTCTCTACTTCTCCATTTTCCTTTTCTTTCTCTGGTTCAGCCGCTGCTTCGGCTTCTGCTTCTGCCTCACCATTCTCACCGTTCTCTTCTTGATCTAAAGAGATGATAAATTCAGTTAAAAAAAAGATTCTGATGATTGTAATATTTTTTTTTTTGTTCGCCTTATATGCAAGATTGAAGGAGAACACTTAAGTTTGAGGATAGATGGTTTCCGTGAATTATGCATAATAAAACACATTGTAAATTATTATAATTTTGCCTTGGATTTGCTGTAATTTACCTTCATTGTCCTCTTCCTCATCAGCATTGCCTGAGCCTGGCACACCATCACCAAGGACACCACTCTCTTCTCTTGACAAGCCAAGTAAAGCTTTTCCATACCTGTGAAATACAACATATTTTAAGAAAATCATATAGCAAGAATACAATCATTTGGATCATGCTGATAATGTCATTACAGCATCATTAAAAAAATATTATGATAATGTGTTTTCATGGCATTGAACCTCTTATTTTATCCCTTTGGTAGAAAGGCGGTAAAAAACTTTGTAGGTACTAAACCACAATAACTAAAAGATAAAATATTTGATTTATTTATTAAATTTATGCAACATCGTACAAAGACATAATTAATGCCTTGGACATTCTCTAAACTACAAACAATAACAACATCAATAAAGTATAACTGACCACAAGTAAGCCTCAGCACATTGATCAGCAGTGTCTCCATGTTCTTTAGCAAGCCCCTCACAGGCATCAGCAAGGGTGCTAGCCGCTGCACTGAAGTCTCTCACAGCCAAATGTCTGCGGCCTTCAGCGAGCAGCTCTGTTGGGGACGATGTTGACACTTCTGATACCTCAGTCATCTAGATATAAAAATAATTAAGTATTAATTTTTATGTGAAAGGTGAGGAGCATAGTGGTGTTTTTTACCCATTTACACATATCATCACCCTTGTAACCCTTGAAGGGTCAGGCAAAGGTGTACCTTAATATCTCTCAGTATTATGGCTAAACCTCTGCCTTACCCTTCGCCACATAAATCTACATTTTGCCAGTTATGATAATATGTTATTTATATCTATAAATAAATAAGTAAATAACATAATACTAGGTAAGTAGTAGATAATTTTATTAGCTAATGAAAAATCTGTATGATCTATGCAATTAGTTGGAATAAAAACCAAACAAAAGATATTGTTAGTGTCTGATCAAATGACCAGTTGACAGAATATTTAGTTAGAAGAATCTAGAACACAAGTAATTATGATTTTGTGGTAAAAAACCTTATAGGATCCAGTACAAATTACAGTTGACTTTTACGAACTTTGATTGAACACAATGCGAGCACGGCAAACGACAACGGCAAGCCGTATGGTGTAAGCGCCAATTCACTCGATGAATGTCAATTATAGGGCATTGTGCCCTACTTTTTGCAGCAATAAAGCTGTTTTACGATAGACACTGACGAAAAACTCACGGTGAAAGAAACAATAACTTTCTTTTCTTCATTTCCACGATGTAACGGTCGGCGCCTCGGCGGTAATATATAACAATACCTACATAATAAATACAATAGGCTACTAACACATTCCACGTGGAAGGGCGCAAAATGACACTCCCAACTAATTTATTTTGTAGACGCTACTAGATACTGTAGATTTACATTCGAAATGATAAAATATTAGAATGAAGATCGAAGATTAGTGAAAGAACGGCGCCAAAATTTTAGTTTTCCGCAACCGATGAGTAAGCATGTGAAAGTAAATAACAAGGCAAATACTTACTGTTGTGGTTTCTTACAAGTAATATTACAATTTCAATACAAAAATGTTAGTAAATTCAAAGCAAAAACCAATAAAACTTGGAAATATGCACGCGTGTCGACCGATTCCGTTTTCTTGCCGTTTTAAAACAGATAAAAAAAATAACCAATGAACTTGACTTTGACTGACAGACAAGCTGACAACAGAAAGAAACGTCAGTTAACTTTCTGTCAAAATGCGTAATGCTCTATGGGTGCATTCCCGCTCAAATTCAAAATTGTCAAATCTATTGCCGCGACAATTTGAAAATAAATAATTTTCTTGAAAATGCAAAGCTAAAAGATTACTGTGAATTAATGAATACTTTTTTAACTATTAGCTATAGTTTCAAGGCTCAGCTCCTGTATTTCTCGATACTGTTGTTTTGGCAATTAAATACGTAGAAGTGCTTCGACAAAGCTAAGAGTATATTTTAAATTTCTTTTCTTATTTTAGATACTAGAGTTTATCGACTGTTCAGTATTTATATTATGTAGGTACAAGTTATCTAACAGAGCTCTTTGATTAATTTGAAGTGAGAACCCACTATTTTTCACAGAACTAGGTAGGTACCTAGATCATTATAATGTTTTTTTTAATGTAAATTTTTCTTGGTCATCTATTAGCAAATGTTGATCGAATGATCGTTTTAGTTACCTAATTAATAACTTCGATATCTAATTAACGGTGCAGCTTGCATCGTGTAACGACACAGGGTGGCTAGCTATCGACTTTTCCCCCGCCCCATCCAAAGCGGTCGCCCGCTCAATCAAACTTTAGTAATGTTTGTACATTATCGAGATACTTATCGATAAATAGACGTAATATTCATATTTAAAAGCTAATTCCTGGAAGGAACTGACAACATGATTTTTGAGTAATTTTGTAGGTAATCTTAACGATCCGTCAAATGCAATACCTAAGTTAAGTTTAGTCGTACACACAAATGAAACTGCCTAAGTACCTACCTACTTTCTAAAAATTTATTTGTAGACCTGTTTGAAAAACCCAATTAAGACACCATACTTCCGAATTTCCCGCTACACCTACTCAACGCAAATCAATCTTCTACGCTCCTAAATACCCGCCTAAGTACCAACCAGAAACAATCACAGTTTACTACCTATCGATAAAACAGTTTTCCTTAGCGCCAGCACTATACGTACCGTTTCATTTTCCCACTTTCCCTCAGTTTGTCTGCAACGGTTGGACCGACAGCTCGTGCCTACGTACGGTGTCCTTCGCGAACCTATTACAACCCTTTATTGACATACCTATCACGCGAGATCTTAATAAAAAGTTTGCCGGTACCATTTAAAAATGTGACAAAAGACAATTTTTTTTCATGCAAGGTGGTGTAAACCCAAATAAGTAAGTTTTGATTTAGTTGTTTATTTGCAGCATTTTTGTATGTTACGTTTGCTATAACTAAAGGTGAAAGCTTACAAATGTTTACTATGCTTTTTGTACGAGCACCTATTGCATATCTTCGTCAAATTTCTGATATGTAGATACGCTCTTCCTTTAGCGCCCTTATACTAACGATAAATTAGTGTTGTGGTACACTAAACCAATAAACTCGTAGATTAAGGTCGTTCAGTGAACCCATACGATTTATTATACATAAGTACCCATTACCTAGGCAGTTTTATAAACTACTCACACAATATAAACTAATTACACAGGGTACTTTTTAAATTGATACCTACCCTACCTATTCCATTCGTTATATTCCCTACTATTATCATTATCGCCCCACGGTATCACCATGTGATGGTTAATTACTCAAATGACCTTTACTGAAGGTTTAGATAGGTATAAGTGCTTATATATAAGTACCTGAGCGTTTGTGTAAATTCATAGGTACGTACCGCTACGTACCTTTCACGAATACCTATTTAGCAAAATCGAAATCGCATCTTTATGAGAATTGTCTTTTAATAACTACAAATGATGCGCTTTATCTCTGAGCTCGTATCGTTTTTGGAAAATAGGTACCTTACATAGAGCATGAAAAAGACACATCAAATCTAGATTACTTATAACTTTCATTCAGTTAAAATTATGACTCTAATGCCCTGTGACAGTTGGTTACCTATGTATCAGCAATACTGAAGCGAATTCACTGATATAAAACACAGCTTTTTGATAACCCCAATGGTGGTTTGCAACAGGCTATACATTGATTAAGGCGAGTTGCCTTAATCAAACTTATGACGATAAAAAATAAGGACGCCGTGGTACACGTCCCACGACTGCCCACGAGTCACTATAAGACAAAACAAACAATCAAAAAGTTTTTATTCATGTCTCTGAACCTGTTTACCAGCCTTTAACTTTATGACTATTTTGGGTTCTTGTTCGTTCCTCCATGACGGCTATAGCCGATTTACGTACAGTGCGTTCATTATAACTTGTCCAGTGCTGCGATTGGTAGCACTGAATTTTGCAGTCTCATAGTTTCATTAAGTTACTTTATTGAACTCTATTAGAGTTCAAAAAATGGCAAAAAATTAAAATGGGTACAGTACTAGCAATAACATGACTGCAAAATTCAGTGCTACCAATGGGTCACGAGACAAGTTATAATGAACGCACTGTAGTTTCCAACAGTGCACCTACCTACCTAGGCAAGGCAGTCATTTTCGTATATTTCTATGTAGCCATTCTCCCACAGTTCGGAACTAGGTACAGAAACAATTTTAGAAGTAATAATTGTTGATCCTCTTTAAGCCGATTTTATCCTATCCTACTAATATTATAAATGCGAAAGTTTGTGAGGATGGATGGATAGATGGATGTTTGTTACTCTTTCACGCAAAAACGACTGAACGGATTTAAATGAAATTTGGCACACATAGTTTACAACCTGGATTAACACATAGGATACTTTTTACCTAGATTATCCCACGGGATCGATACTTATGCGGGTAAAACCGCGGGGCTTTGCTAGTTAAACATATTTTTTCTACACTGAAAAAATATATATCTGAGTCCAAAACAAAGTGAACATTTACGTCGTAATTCCAGTATGAGGTCGAAATTTATCCGTTTAGGGTAAACTAGATTACAAAGCATAGACAAAGGTGCAAACCACAATTTGCGAACATTATCATTTCACAAAGCTGGCCCTCTTATAAAGGAGAAGAGGGGAAGAGGGATCGCGGTAGGCAGGTCACTGGATGTACCATTTTGGACAAGTTCATCATAATATCAGAGAAATAAAGATAGGCCCCACAGGAATAAACTTCTCTTAGTCCGAGATGGCCAATCTGGTAAAACACAACATCCGCAACACTTACAAATAAAGAGAAAATAAATAACCCGAAACGAATACATTTGAACATTATTTTCTCCCCTTAGACTTTAGGCGTGTTTTGGCGTTAGGGAGAGGGACGAATATTCCGTGGGCGTGCCAAGAATACCAAAATCAGCCCTTCGAAATAAGTAGGTTATGAATGTAGGAGATTAATTTTAGCCTGGTAAAGCCTGATTACCCGAGTTGCTAAGCTGGGCCGATTTATCAGACTTATTTTCACGTGTCTGATCTAAAAGTCACAGCATTAGGTAGGCACCTACTCTTTAGTCTACCTACACACTATTATAAAATTAAAATAAAAGTAATAAAAACTAAAACCCAACTACGGCAAAAGTCAACTAAAAAGGTATAAACAAGTCATCACAGACAGACTAATAAGAAATCCGGAGTCACACGTGTTAGGGAATAAGTCGAATAGATTACGCCATATTCAATTTAATGTGACGTCACATAGCCGTCGACGACCGAGACGCTTCCAACGATACCCCATCTGTCAAATTAGGTTGAGTAGGTAGTTTAGCAGTTATGAGGGAACAAATGAACAAACATACATACATACATACCGGTCAAAATCATAACCCTCCTTTTTGCTTCGCCGTTATCGGGTAAAAAAGTATTAAAATTCTCGTCGCGCCCGTGTCCTCTATACACACAGAACGTATGAATTATTTGGGATTTTCTGAAGTGTAAACGTGTTTGTCGCACGCAAATATACCTATAGGATTAGTGTGAATATTTCCAACGAGCTTTATATATATTCAACCTGGGGCATTATGCGTGTATCTAGACCTCGGGTGTTAGTAATATAATTATGCCTTTGAAATGTAGTTTTACAGTTTCCGATTCTTTATTTATTACCCGATTACGGCGAAGCCAAAAGGAGGGTTATGATTTTGGCCGACATGTATGTATTTATGTATGTCTGTCTGTTCCCTCATAAAGGGCTTAATTCGCACATTTCATTTAAATATATAATATATAAGGTCCCATTAAAATATATAGACAAATTTTAACACAGCGTTCAGTACGTCTTACCAATGATGTCCAAACAAAAAAAAACACCGATTTAAGTGATTTTATTTTGACCTAAAATAATAAATGGCATTAGGTATAATGCCATTTATTATTTTAGGTCAAAATAAAATTACGTGTCTTAAATTTAACTTATGTACCTTTTTGGAAAGCTTACAGAATAGGCAAGTTGTTTTAGTTATTTGTACGATTAACGTCATAGTAATTTTTTTGACGAGACAACATTTTTGAAGCGTAAAATGAAAATAATGGTAAGATATTAAATCGCTCATAATTTTAATTATTTTGTTGAATTAAGTACTTTCAATAAGGTTCATAGCTTGATTGAAGTGTCAACTACGATATCAATTCAATATATAGTTTTTTTTTTATTTGGAATTAAATGTCAAATTTTGGGTAAATATCGAAAATCCCTTAAAGTTCAAATATCTCGAAAACTACTGAATTTCGGCCATACATATGGCGTGTTCAATCTGTTGTATTCTGGCCCCCCTATCACCTCCTGACGGATATACGTCGAATTACAAGTAACCCTGTATATAATCCTAAAATAGGAAAAATAAAAGTAATAAAAACTAAAACACAGGCGGACAAATTAAAAATCCGGAGTCACACGTGTTAAATCGAATAGATTACTGTCTGTGATGACTTGTTTACTTTTTTAGTTGACTTTTTTGCCGTAGTTGGGTTTTCGTTTTTATTACTTTTCTTTTTATCAATCTTGCACTTTGCTGCAGTGAACTTGTTCACTGGATATCTGAGGACCTACCTACTCTAAAAATATAAAAGAACATATTTCGCGACGCTATCGTCATCATCATATTCCGACGCTATCATCATATTCCGCGATCGTTATTTTAACACAGATTATTTTTATTAAAATAAAAATAATCTGTGTTAAAATAACGATTAGAAACTTTCAAATAAATAGATCACTCTCTGATTTTGTAAACCGTGTTTAGCAAAAACTTCTGGGTCTCCAGTAAACCTCACAAACTAGCTATTTCCGAGCCTCGTACTGTTTATGACCACTATTCTGACCTTTGTCCCCCCTTTGTCCAGTCGGGTCTGTAACATCTCACCCGGAACGATAAACAGCCGCTTTATTATGAGTATTTTCCTTTGTTCATAACGAAATGAGTAAATACAGATCCATCTGAACCAAAGAGGAGTTGGTTTATATAGGTAACTATACGTACTTAAGTTTGCTTTTGTTATGTTTTCTCAGGAATTTATTGTGACAATTGTATTTATTTTTCTCAGGTGAGGAGTACAGTCTCCTCGGCGACCAGATGATCAGTTTCAGTGTTATCGGGAGCGAGGAAAGGCCACAAAAATTGCTCCCCACGGCAGTCCTGCGCGTGCGTATATCGCCTACCATAAGCTCGGAACAGGCATGGAGGCCCAGACCGCCACGCCGCAAACCGAGTGCGAATGTGGTGTACACCCTTCAGTGTTCTACCTGCTGGCCACCTTGCTCCTCACCAGGTTAGTTTGAATGTACTTTTTTTTTAAATCATGGAGTAGCCAAACCAAACAACTTCTCTCTCTCAAAGATTTTTTTTATAACCAACGAAATTTCAACGCTGTTGGGTCTAAAGTATTGAATTCATGGTAAAAGATTGCGCATCGATGTACCTTACACCCTGCAGGTATAGGTTCTTTTTGTTTTGTATCTGTCTATGTTACTGATTTTCACTTTAGAGTAGCCAGGATTTACAGTTCCACCAAAGTTATATTACGGTTGACAAGCTAAGAGAGAGTATCCTAAAGTTTTTGTTGTGTAAGACCTACACTGAATAGGTACTTAGATCGTACAGCTTCAAAGCTTTCAGTAAAATGATTATAGGTTAGTAGGTACCTATGTAATTTACAGGGGATGTGAGTGAGTGTGATTGATCAGTCATATCATCGAGGCTTTCAATCAAACTTTAACAATGCAAACCTATAGGTACCTACATTGTTTGACATCTACAGTATATATTTTTACTTTGGTATCATACTGCCATAAGTTGAGGGCCTAGCAGGTTATTTGAATCACCATTTCGTAGATTCTTGTCTTAACCATCTCAAGTTTACGGCCTAATTTAGGTACCAACCTTTTCCTAAGTTATTGGTAAATCTCCTCTAATATATGAAAATAAATACTGGTAGCCTATATACACCAGAGCGTATAGTTTACGTTTGTATATATACTTACACATAACAGTCAATATGCGGTGAAATATTCCCACGAAGCTTATTTCTTTGTCTAAGGAAAGACACAGTCACGAGCATTTGTAAAACAAATATTTTTATTTAAATGTTCCCAAGCGAATTGTCTAACTTAGCTTGTACCGAGCTTGTACAGATTTGTTATATAAATATTTGCAATTCAAAGTAGAACGCTTTGAATTGCAAATATTTATATAACAAATCTGTTTCGGGACTATTTCATAAACAAAACACCTTCATTGACAAGTTAAGGTACATTCAGAGTACCTTTAAAGCTTCCATAATATTGAAATACTCTGAATGTAAAGGCAGTTGCATGATACGAACCAATTTGATGTAGATCTCCATCGGATTGCCCCATAAAAATGTGTTTATCGAATATCAACATCATTCCGGCGACATTTATTATTGTCGCTACCAGATCGCACTTACGGACTATAAATATTGTCAAAGTAAAATGACCTAATTGCAAAATATTGCTCAAGAGGCAATATTCATCTTGTGACAAACGTCGCGTTAAAAGTGCCACTCAACGCGCTGCCCGAGAAAATTTTATATTTTTTCTTGAAACTTCAGAGGACGAAGAAAAACGAGCTTTCCGTTGGTTTAAAAAGAAAGTTAAATCTTCGAAAAGAGCGAAAAGCTTGAATCGACTGTGATAAAATAGAGCTTAGCACGCTATCCTTTGCGTTTTTCCAGAAAGCGGACGTATGTCTGAAATTGATAGCAATGATTGTTTCAATTCGACGTATGTACGTAGGTTCATATTTTACTTTACGAATCTGAAACGATTACTTTGTAAGTGTAAGTATTAAATATTATTTTCTCAGTGATTCGCTGATGTTGAGAAATCACCAAGACTGCAGAGTCTTCGTCTTCTATATTTAATGCTTTAATTGTTACAAACAACTTCGAGATTCTGAAAACGCTTCGAAAACTTCTTTGGAATCTCTGCGTTCTTTTCATGCCATTTTAAAACACCTGGTTACAGTTTCCACTTGTGTGTTTTACAAATTAAACACGTGTATCTGAGTTATAATAAATGGACACATTGTATTACGTAGCTGGACTGTTTATTTTGTAAATGGGATTTTGCTCTCAGCCTCTCACTGCTCGTGAGGTGATTTCTATTCACGAAATGGAACTCCTTCCCTTCCTACGAAGGTAAATTTTACCTAACCAAATAACTAAACCAGCACGTTACTATAACATGTACACTTTGTTACCTGCAAAACTGACTTTCCGTTTTATTTTATATGTTTTTACACAGTGGCATAAAACAAAATTAAACACCATTTACAATTTCAGGGCGTATTGCAGTTTTCTTTTCTCTAAGTAATAACAGTTGCAGCCGTGGGTCCATCGCTTGCTGCGGTTGGTCCGTGGATGGGTGATCATCTTTTCATACCTCCGTGCTTCGGAAAGCACGATAAGCCGTGCGTCCCGGCTGTCATTCATAAATCTTTGACAGTAGTTACGGGTCGTCACAAGCCCGAAAGTCTGACAACCAGTCTTACCAAAGAGTATCGTATTACCCAGTAACTGGGTTGTGGAGGTACTGAGATAGGCAGTCGCTCCATGTAAAATGCTGGTATTCACCTGCATCCAGTTAGACTGGAAGCCGACCCCAACATAGTTGGGAAAAGATGATGATTCTAGTTTTCTTTCCGTACTTCGAAATAACAAGTGAAAACTTTACAGACGAATATCACGGTTTCATTTTGATAGTTCAACAACATTCATTGCGTTATTTACGTTGTTGAGCGGAACATTTTTTTGCGATCATACGAAGCAATGGATTAGCAATCTGCTTAAAAACAATTCAGATTTGATTGATCGTGTAGGTATAACCAAGTTAGGGTTAGGGTGCAGTTATTAGTAGGTGCCTAGCTCAACAAATTTCGTCAATCCGGTTTCCATTTCGTACCCACATTCAGCACTTAACTGAGCTAAAATTCTCGCATTGTTACCTTCCATTGCATTAACATAACCCTTTCACGCCTCAGCGGCTAACGACAAACATTCAAGAGGAAAAATCCTAGCATTCAAAGATTTTCCTTTCACTTTTACGAGAACTATAAAAGGCAAGACCTATTTACATACATTTCCTCAATAGAACTAATGGATTGACATGATCGTAAAGTTTATTTATCCAATAAATAAACTTGTTAACAGAGAAGAAAAATATTGTAAGAAAAACATCTATTTTGATAGAAAAGAAATAAGGAATATGGAACTGGTTAATAAAGCGACCGATGGTCAATAAGGCGGAAACATAACTTTCAGTAATTCGGAAAACTTTTCCTATAGCATATGAACAAAGGCCGCAAGCTTCTGGTAGGTTACCTATTTATATGACACGTAATATTATGTTCTTTAGCGATC
Organism: Eupsilia transversa; assembly: GCA_914767815.1. Lineage (NCBI taxonomy): Eukaryota > Metazoa > Arthropoda > Insecta > Lepidoptera > Noctuidae > Eupsilia > Eupsilia transversa. Next base: position 12,019,246 of record OU611880.1, read on the forward strand.
CGCCCCTGCTTCGCATGGGTGAAATTTCAAAACATCGAGATTTCAATGCAAACCCGTAGATTAATAATATTAACATAAACCTGCCGGAATAAATGAAGGTGAAACCAGCATTAAGATCCATTTGTGTAGTGTAGTATTTAATAGATATGTAAACACTATCTCATGCACGTCAGCAGTGAGGTCGCTGTCACTAATGTCAATTGTCAGTTTATCACGAATGGTGATGAGCCAGTGTAGTGATGTATTCAACTAGACGGAATCAACAGGATTCTACATGTAGTTTAGAAGGATTAAGCAGTCACACATACAGACACGAAAAATTACTTTGTTTATACTATGGTTGATACTGCATACTTGAACAACACGCTTGTAACATTGAAGGTATACTGTATAAAAAGAGCCACGATATAAAATGGTCTCTGGGGAATATTCGACCTAAATTGAAGGATATACGATACTTAGGCACGTCTTTCTACTTTCTAATAAGTACCTATTTGGTTAAACAAAACCCATTGGATTTGGAAACCTTAGGAAACTCCCCAGACAACATAATTTATGCCGATCTATTCTGTAAAAATGTCACCGTGAAAACTTGGTGTAGTGAGCTTAAAATGAGCTGTCAATACTGTCAATCCTTAGCATTGACAGCTCACTTCACCTAAGCCTTCACGGTGAGGTTTTTACAGAATAAACCGGCACATACTAACATTGACATAGACAATCCTATTCCGTAGTAAAATAACGTGATGTTTGGTAATACGATGGGACTGAATCCACAAGACCGCAAATGTAAACAGGATAGAACAAAAGACATGAAACTAACGCTAACACCAAATTGACAGTATAAACATATTGACCGCGCGTACCTACTAATGAAACTCGACGAGACATCATATGGAAATTATCTATAAGCTGTAATAATTTTGCACACTGGGACAACAATCTTCATACTCGCACAGAATCAACAACTAACGGTGTCATCTAGGTAAATAAGAAGATAAAAAAAGAAAAGATCAATTAAATTGTTGGCTGGCATTGGCTAGCGTTTGGTAGCAGTAAAACAAGACATCTATTTCCAAAGACAATTCGTATTGGAGTAGTTTAAGTATTCGGCATGAGTTGCTGCTGCGAATCACTACCATTATGGTATTGACTATTTGAAGTACAAACTCATTACAGCAGTGAAGTATCTAGCCTTTGCTATGGGAAACTGAATTGAATTAAACTGCCTCAAAGCAGCCAACGCAACTCTGCGTTTGCTTTGAGAGATTTCGCCTCAATTTCCTGCTCAAGCTCCTGCTAAATTAAATTCTGATAAACTGGCACATAATGTCTACAAAATATTCCTGGTACATTCTTTTTATGTCAGCAATAACGGTTTTCACTTGCGATAAAATCGATACCTACCTATATGTTTATGAGAATTCAAAGGTTGTCATTTGCATGTTGTACCCAGTCATCTAACGGTAAATGGATTCATTTCCGTCAATTGCCTTTTACAAATTGCTTGGCAAAGATAAGTGGCTGGGACGTGTCATGTTTTTCCTTCAAAGTTAGCCTAGAAACACGATATTTTATTATTTTATAAGAACTTATCTCTATGCTCAGTAAAAGTTTTGTAATTAATGTTGCAAGCTCCTTTTATTCTTAAGTTTGCCTTTTCATTATTCAGGCATTGGGAAGGTTGTAACAGTGATATTTTACAAATTATTTTATGACTTTTTAATGAGTTTAAAAAAACAATGATCCCAGTGTTTAAATTATGTGATAATGGAAGAAAACGATAGAGATCAAAGATAAAGAAAAAAGTCTCATACGGTAAGCTTTTATCACGTCTAACGTGACGATATTATAGTGGACGTACACATCCTCGTCCATAAAATGTATGGAAATATGTGCATGTTATAACAATGCTATCGTGGACGGAAATTTAAAAGCGTCTTCATATATACAGGGTTACTTGTAATTCGACGTATATCCGTCAGGAGCAGTGTGATTCTGTAAGACCTCATTCTAAACTTCGAATCATTTGTACGATTAACGTCATAGTAATTCTTTTGATGAGACAACATTTTTGAAGCGTAAATGAAAATAATGGTAAGATATTATTCTTAAATCGCTCATAATTTTAATTATTTTGTTGAATTAAGTACTTTCAATAAGGGTCACAGCTTGATTGAAGCGTCAGCTACGATATCATTCTTTAATGGTATGCATTCAATAGTTTTTTTTTTATTTGGAATTAAATGTCAAATTTTGGGTAAATATCGAAAAACTCTTAAAGTTCAAATATCTCGAAAACTACTGAATTTCGGCCATACATATGGGGTGTTCAATTTGTTGCATTCTGGCCCCCTATCAGCTCCTGACGGATATACGTCGAATTACAAGTAACCCTGTATATAACTGCACTATTGTATTGGGTAATAAGTCTAATAATCCTTATTAGCTGCCAACCCATTATATATGGTACCCACTCTATTTTTTTTTTAAACCTATATTCATTTTACTTAGTTGCCGCAGTAAATACATGCCATAAATAAATAAATATTTCCATAGATTTTACTTCCCTGTGTTATCGTGATGCGTGAGCCCATGACATGAAAGTGGACGTCTACGATAATATCGTCACGTTAAAAATGTTAAAAGCGCACATTGACTTCACAGTTCGTCAATAGTACCGCGCAGTAATCCTGCCGACATGTTATTAGTACGGCCAACAAATATGTTATCGACAGCAGGTATCAATTACAAACAAAATGGCTCTGAATAAACAAAGCCACCGGAAAGCCAACCATTAGCATATTGTGTTCATCGGAAAGACCATTACTAAGCATTTATAATTCATTCATCGTTAGTACCGACAACAAAATACAGGACAGAAGAGAATTAATACCGTATTGTCCGGTAACAAATCGGTATTCAATTAATTGTCCCGATTCCTCTTTACAATCTTCAGTCAGGTACATGAATAGAAGATGACAATCTTTGTGAACTTATCTTACCGTCTTTAAGCGATTACATAACTCAAGACGGCCGTTACTTTCTAAATCGGTGATTGAAATTAAATGAGTTTTCGTATCCATGTCGCCTGAAAAATGTATTGCTGTATATTCATTTAGTTTTTTGTGGTTCTTTTTTCTTTTCATTTATGGTGACTTCTAATGGACGTAAAAAAAAAAAATTATAAAGATTTGTATTAAAGTAAAAATATTGTTTATTAGTTAAATGCCTCTGCTGATACTATGATGGAGCGACAATTTGATTGTTATTTATGGAAAGTTGTGTGATGTCACACTTAAAATTAAATAGGTTAGGTAAGATTTTATTGTTGAACAACTACATCATTCGTATCCAGGAATTCGTACGGAAATTTTAAATACCAAATACAAACGTATTCGTAAACTTGAGTATTTTATTTTATGGGTCGGGCTTTCCCGAAACGTTCTCAGCGTGAAACTTTAGTGCTTTTACGTGTTAGGTCTGTAGTCCGATGTAATATTAAATTTTATGTGGTAAACAGCCATTCCGTATCGAATCCATTTTCTCTCGTGTTTATAGAGAACTCACCAGCCCAATCTAGAATTTTATGCCGAGCATTAGTTGTGATTCAAAAGCAAATTTTAGAATGCCACGTACAGCAGTGAACATAGGCATTCAGGCTTTTTCATAGGCGGATTGTTATTCTGCCTTTGAAAAAGCCTGAAAAAAAGCCAGCTTCTGTTTCAATGATGTGTCGATAGTTTACGTCGAGAAACAACACTGAAAACCCGGTATGAAAGCGTTGCTATTCCTTTTATTTGTTGGAAACTATACCTATAGTATGAAACACAAAAGTGACGCCGCAAAATCGCACATAAAGACGATTGCTGTTGAGAAAAGGCGACATGAAAACATATTGAATAGCCACCTACTCCAGAGAGCGGCATCTGGATATGTTGAAGAAATAAAACAGAACCAAGCTTACCTACCTTCCCGCTCGTTTATTGCAAACCCAATATAAAAGTAACTAAGCGTAATACATGGTAAATACCTATCTAAAGTCTAGACGATGCCTTTGACGTGGCGGGCTTTCGTCCCTTCCTTTGAGAGTTTTAATCCTAACGAATATTATAAATGCGTAATTGAGTGAGTTTGTTTATTACGCTTTTACGTTATAACGGCTGAACGGATTCTTATGAAATTTGACAGAAAGGTAGCCTGGGATCTGGAGAAAGATATAGGCTTAATTCATCCTGAATCGCAGACGAAGTCATGGGCAACAACTAGTTTAAAATAAAACACTTTGTCTACTCCCTTCGTCCATTTAAGGAGTAACCAGATAAGCTCAGATAATCCGTAATCGAATATCGGGACCGGGTTGCGTCTATGGAAATGTTGAAAAGGTGCTTTCTATTACTTTTTCAATGTTATTTAAAGGTGAGCGACATTTTCTAAGCCCTTTTGCTTGCAGGTCTTTGTAAATAAGGTCACGAACTTATTAGTGCGGTGGGTCACGTAATCTGGCGAAGATTTGGGCGAGTTTTATTATTCGATCTTACTACAGCTACATAGTAATATGGCAATACTATTGGATTCGAAAGGACTTTCAGCCAATTTTTTTTAAAGAAAAGTCTTTGGAATAGAAATTGTGAAATTCTATGTAGATCTACAAGACGTGTTTTCTCATTCGAAAGTAATATATCGGTGATTCATTGAACATTGCTGAATATTATCATCATTTGTGTCAATCAGAAGTTTTGTGCAGTGCAGTGACCTTTTCTTTCGTAATATATTTCTAATTCAATGCCGAGAAGTTTTCCTAGCGGGCCACATACAGCTTCATTGATGCCCTCTAAGTGCGAATCCTCAAAGTTAGAGACATTAGGGCCATTTGGCCCGTCCGCAGCTGAAATTGGCAACATAACATAACGCTTGGAATAATCGTGATGTATGGAGGCAAGGCTCTAGACCAGACGCTTTGGCGCCTTGCCCGACAATCGATGGAGCACCCATCCCACTGTCAAGTTAACGGAATAGAAATTATATAGTGAAATAAGTTACTAGATATCACTTTATGTTAATTCATTTGTATGTAGCCTGCAGGTGCTGACTTTTTATTAGAACACGTTGCGACTTCGCTGAAAACATGACTAAGATAATATTTTCTTTGTGATAAAATGCAAATAAGTTCATTTTCTGAATGATTTTAGTTTATAATATGAATGAACATAATTTATTAATAATATGGTACTTTACGAAAATATTGGCAACGATGCCACTATAATAATGTCAAGTAGTGCGCGGCAGTTACGCACGGACGCGGAAGGTTTATCTACCGAGCGGCTGTAGATACTTAGGTAATTATTCACTGCCGAGACGTAATACTGTTACTTTATTATACTGTGTCTTTTACCTACTTGCCTATATAGACAGCAAAGCGAAGAGGCGTTTATAGCGAAATCATGAAGTGTAATTTCTCTAATACGAGGCACTGTGCCCCAAAGTATCGTTCTACGTATCGTCGATACAGAACACATGTAGGTACCTATATACCTACATACAGATATATCTATATAACTACCATTCAGATGCATTCTATTCACCACAAAGCACACAATTTCCAGCCAGTCATCCGAAAACATAAGAGGTTTATATCTAACGATTCTTATAGCCCCTGGATCTAGTTCCAATCCATAAGATATGAAATATACAAGAAAAAAACTAAAATCAATTTAGGGTAAAACGGAAAAATGTATTCAAATCCAGTGGACAAAATTGCCGTGCCTCAGTGATGTCTGTTTACGTGGCAATAAATTGGCTGTAGGGACGGGTGGGTAATCCTGCACGAAAAAGGTATTCGTTCACTTTGTTTTTACGAGCCTAGTTCACCTGCATAAATCAGGTCTAAGGGAAAGTTTCAAAACAAGGGCTTTTGCTACATTGAAACGGCGACGAATAAATTTGTCTTCATTCGTATACATGTATTTCGAAGTAACAGAGGTAAGCGGAACCCCTTCACGATTCTAATGGAAGTTTATCAGACCCACGTAATACAGAAAATCTCGGTTTTCTAGCTTAATTTTCGTTGTATTGTTTTTAAATACGAAGATTTTTTAAATTTAAATGGGCTTGTATTTAATCCCCCACCTGAAATAATTCGCCTTATGTGTTCAATAATGTGAACAATATGATGAATAATGATGAAAAATTTAGTTTAGATACTGCGGCCAATTCGCCTCGCACGTGGTTTGCCACAGATCTAACTTTTAACCTGTTTGGTTAGATTAGGTTAGGTTAGATACTGCAATCGAGTGTGAGAAAAGGCCAGAAAGTTAAAAAGAGGCTCATTTATTTAAAAAAAACTGTACATCATTATAGGCTCAATAAGTTTGTACAGAGTCAGTTAAATACTTCCCATTTAAATGTACCTATTCTTAGATTTCATCTCAACGCCGAGTAGTTCAGATTTTTTATATTTCAGCTCTCAATCGTCTGTTGTTATAGAGTTTTGGATGGATATCGTATCTTCATACATTAAGACCCTACCTTACTTCGGAGAGCATGTTAATCGAAAACCAATCACTGTTATCGGCAATCAGAATTCGACAGTGTGACACCGATCTAATCACAGATTATTGGTATCCACCGGTAATATCCGTTGTGGAATGGAACGCGTCCTCGTACGCCTTACTGGATATGTCTCCTGATACAGAGCTTTTGATAACGAATCGAATTGGAATACTACAAATAATTTCCATGGCAAAAATTTTACGTTTTGCTTGTTCTTGTAGTATAAACTTGTGTATAAAGTTTACAGAGTCCACCACCAAATGAATCAATAAGTCTAGTTAGTTAGTCTACAAGATGCTTGGAGTGCAGAATAGTCCCATACCCCAAAAACTTCTGCAATAAAACAGCTGAAATCAGCAAAGAAAAACTCACTTTTATTTCATACGACCTCTCTGAAATAATGCCCCTATTACTAAATCAAATATACTTCCGCTAACAAATTCCTTTCCTTGAATATTTATTTTATTCTTCAGGAAATGGCCGCAATATTTCAGTCCTGAACATTAATGAATATAATGTCGTTCATGTATTTCAAGGAGCCATGAATAAAGTATTCTTTCCCCACAGTTTACTCGAGGTACGATGCTTATGAAGATAGCAATATCTTTCATTGACGTTCACAAAAACAAAGTTCACGGCCCAAGAGTCATAAAAAAGTTCATCTTTCTTCGTTTTTTTTTTAAATCTTTAGCCGAATAAAGTCCCTTCCTACCTGGTGGCGGGTAATTACCATCACTCCAAGATATGTATCTTATAATGTTCGCAGCCCGAGGACTGGCTCGAGTTTTATGAGACAAAATGACATTTCTACGCGATCCAAAGTAAAAAGTAATAAATGTTGTTAGACTTCTGCTACAATACATACCGTAGCTCCTTTTATATTTACAAACAACAAGACAATTTCCTCGGAAAACCATAACAACAATATTGTCGTCGTCAACCAAAATATTTCTTTTTCATACACCATATAAGTAGGTACAGCGCGAAATAATAGTATTATTCTGTTGAGCTCAAGCGACAAAGAGAAATAATATTTCATTCTATATTCCTGTATGACCTATATAGGCTGACAAGTCTACTTACACAATGGTGAAAGGGAAAATAATAAGCCTTTCAACATGGTCATGCTGACAACACGTTAGGTAGGTATTTTTATACCTACTTATATCATGTTTTGTTTCGCTTTGTTCTTTTTTGTTATGTTTATAAAAGGATCCCAATTTTTCTTTCTTGTGTTATGTCTTTGTCTTGTGCTGAATTTTCTTTCTTTCTTTTCTTTATTTCATGATCCTTACCAAGAGGCACCGCCCGCCCCATAGCGGCTCATGGCTAGGCAGCACACATGTACTTATGCGGCCCACAGCCATGCTACGCAATAAAATCAAATCATTATGTGTGAGGATGATGATGATGAAAGAGAAAGGATGAATGATAGCTTGAATGGGATGAAAATGTGTTGCGCCTACCCATGGGACAAGGGCAGGAAGATGAAGAAACGAATGCTGGGAAACAAGTGAACCGCGGCAAACCTCTCAGTGCACATCCTTAGGAGCAATATGGACGCAGCATTCCTCAAACAAAATTAATTAAAATCACGAAGAAATACCTACTTATTTGGTGAAATTGTTAATCTTCGTTACATAAAGGCATACAGGTTGATGTTCTTTACTTCGACTTTAAAAAAGCGTTTGATCGCGTTGATAATGATGTATTGCTCGCTAAACTTAATAACATAGGGTTTACCCCGAAATTACTAAAAATTTTTGCAAGTTACTTACGCGATCGTCAGCAATATGTTCGACATGGTTGCTTTGTGTCCGCGCCTTACCACACCCGGTCTGGAGTAAGTCAGGGCACTATTTTGGGACCTTTACTATTTGGGATCATGGTTAATGACCTCGAAAAGGTTCTTAAACACGCCAGGTGTTTGCTTTACGCAGATGACCTTAAATTAATATATGGCGTGGAAAAGGATTCTGATTCAGAAAAATTACAGGAGGACATAAACGCCGTCTATCAGTGGAGCATCGACAACAAGTTACTCTTTAACATTAGCAAATGCAGCGTTATGTCTTTTAGTCGTGCACACAATCCCAGAACAGTACAATACGTCCTGGGCGAGGAACCAATAGCCCGTGTACTTTCAGTAAAAGATCTCGGAGTTCTATTTGACCAGAGACTAACTTTTCATGATCATATTAGAACGCTCGCTGCTGAATCATACCGAAGACTAGGTTTTGTTATTCGAAATATGCGTGAGTTTAACAATCCACTGGCTATTAAACTAGTTTACATGGCCTTAGTCAGGAGTAAGCTCGAAGCAGCTGCAGTGATTTGGAATCCATACGAATGCTCTTACACTTTACTTATTGAAAAAGTCCAGAAAGCCTTCCTTAGATTTCTATATAAAAAACTCTTCGGATACTACCCATTCCTTTATCCTACAAAATTTTTACTTGGTATCCTAAATTTCAATTCTCTCGAAGTTAGGCGTAAGTACTTCCTGCTTATCACTGCCTGCCGTATCATGCGCGGTGAGTCCGATTGCCCGGAACTGGTAGCGCAGTTGGTAAGGCTTTTTGTCCCTGTTTTGCCCAAACAACAACTCCGGCCGCGAAGTCACCGGTTACTAGCCGTACCGTCAGCACGCACAGTCTCACGAGCTAACTCACCCCTCGTTCGGGCCCTTACTATGCTCAATGCTCTATTGACATCAACACCAGAATGTGACTTGTTTGCTGGGAGATGGATTGATGTGTGTCGTGAATGTTTACGTTATTGTGAGAAGATGGACGAAAGATAATTCGTATTTTTATTTTATTTTTTTTCCTCTTGGTTGCAGTTTGTTTGCATACAAATGTTTTTTGTTTGTTTGTTTGTTAACCTTTGTTCTTTCTCGTGTTATACATCTATAGTTTATTTTTATTTTTATTAATATTTTACTAATCCTACTGTGGTAGGTATATGGTTTGTCACTTAATAGTTTGTAAATTATTCTGTACAATGCATTGGAAGAATATTCTGTAATGTTGTGCAAGAAAATTGAATAATAAATAAATAAATAATAATAATACGTTGTCTACATCTCTTTTATGTACTTTCCTATCGCAGGTATGCTGGAAGAGATTTCTTTAGAAATAAGCATTGCCTTTGTACGTATTTTTCTGTTCCTTTCTTCTTGTCTGTTTGTATGTGTGTGCATAAATGGTTAAATAAATAAATAAATGTTAGACAATTCGATGCGCAGAAAAACTCACGATCCTAGATAATCGAGGTAATTTAATTCCCTTCACGTAGACGTGTAATCTCGTCTGTCTTTATATACCTACTTGTAAAAGGTGCTATGTATTGAATGCTGACGTGTACTGTTTGTAATCTTAGGGCCGAGTCACACCGGAATGGCAGCGGCCGGCAGCGACGTGGCGAGCACGTTCAGTGTGAAATAATTTTAAACTTTATCTACATATACTTAACAGGCCAGTATCGCTTGAAAAGCTTGAAAAGGTCGCGAGGCCGCCGGCGGTGCCGCGAGCGGCCTCGCACCGAATGTAGAAACTAAACTAGCCAAGAGGAGACTAGGCACGTGGGATCTAGAGGTCGCGCGAGGCCGCAAGCGACGACGCCGAGGGCCGCTGCCGGTCGCTGCCGGTTATTCCGGTGTGTCTCGGCCCTTAGAGGCTTGAAACATAGCCTCCTTGGTGGTTCAATCAATGTTTGGATTTTACGGATAGGTACCTTTGTTCCTATATGGCTAGCTAATTAGTTTATCATGCACCTTCTCATCATTACTCATCACCAGTATTTTACATGGAGTGACTGCCTATCTGACCTCCACAACCTTGTTACTGACTAACACGTAAGACTGGCTGTCAGTTTTTTGGGCTTCTGACTACAAGTAACGACTGTCAAAGATCTACGAACGACAGCCGGTACCAAGTGCTGCAAAGCGCAGAGGGTTCTCGGTATATAATGGATGGTCACCCATCCTCGGACCGACCTCGGCAAGCACTGCTTAACCTTGAAAATCGACCCTTGCGGCTGCTTTTATTTAGCCACGAGCCCCTGCATTATTATGCACCCTCTATGGTAATATTTACTCTATCGTTACTTTTCACAGTGACTATTCTGTAAAATAGTTACTTTTCTTTACAGTAAACTGTAAGTATTATTCTATGTGTAGATTTTCTGCAACACTTCTAAAAACGTATGACAGTAGTTTTCATTTTCCATTGCGATACAGCGGGCACGTCGTAACGTTGAAAATTTCACATTATGTAAGTTCGGTGAGAGCTTGCCAGCAAAGTTTAAAGAAACTCTTCGCTGAAGGAAGTTCGATACGACATTTATGGCTAAGTATAGCGCTATCTCGTTTTACAGTCTTTGCATATGGTTCTAGTTTACATTATTCGATTGTATGTACCGTTGGCAGTTTTAAATCCACTGAGGTAGCCGTTTTTTGTTCTAAATCATTATCCAGACGATTTTTTATTAATAGCAACAGGCTGGATTCGACCAATCAGGAATAAAGCTTTCTCTTCCAAGTAAATTTTGAATTTTTGACAGTTTCTCCATACGAAAACTGTCAGAGTAAATCTTTTTCACACACATCACACCACCATAAAAATTACGGACAAAGACATTAACTCACTAACTAATCTTATCTTATGGTCCTAACTAATACGTACTAAGTTTATCAAAATATTTAGATATATTTCATCCTTTTTGACGTTATATTACTTATATCGAGAAAGAAAATATAACAAACCAAGAAGCAGTTTTAATTTATAAATTATCAAGGAAAACTTTACAGATTTACTTAGGTAAATATCACGAATTTCAGCAAGTTTACTTCACTTTATACATCCGTTTCGGAAATATTTCAACGTAGAAGCTAGCCAAAAACATAACTCTACTGCAGTCATCGTAATGACTGCGGGGATATTGCACTGCACTATAGATATATACCTACTTTAATCGTCATTACGTCGAATGAAACTTCAATCACAAACAGTACATGATATCACTGACACTTACCTACATATCGACGTTTTCGAAACATGTAGGTATAAAAGTTATTAAAAGTTGAACTATTGTATTTAAACACAACAATAGCAATTTAAAAGCTATGATATATATGATCTATAATGGCATCGTAATTACAGATATTACTGAATAAAATATCCAGTAATCCTCAGACTGTACAGCAATATTGAACTTTAAATATGGTATGGTAATTGTACTAATAGATACTAATTTAATCATGAGTAATAAATAATATTTATATTACATCTAATGCAATTAGTTATCCGTTGGTTTGAATTAATCGATGAATAGTTAGTAATAAATTATAGCTCTAAATATAAATCTAAATATAAACTACAAATATTATTAAGCAAATAAAAACTACAAATATTCAGTTAATAATGGTTGGAACCCATGCGAATCATTATATTAACAGAAATATTTAATGACTTAGAATTAATCGATACTTGGTTGGCTACAAATTTCGGCTTTGAAGACAATTTTAATAATTAAAAATCAATATTTTTATATAATATTCTATTGTTATTTCATGATAATGGGTAAATTAATGGTTGTAATAACTCAATTTGTTATAAAGTTAGATTACGACGCTATCGCCAGTTATTGTAAGTACTTGTTTAATATTTAGTATGATAAATTATACGGAGATACAAAAAAAACGCTACACAAAAATTCTGGAATATTGCCAAATAAATTTGATTATAATATTCACAAAAGCTGTTCGTAAAAAAATATGTTCGACATTTCCCCCAGGCGGTTTTTATCAACTTTTTCTTCTACACTATATTTTTGTTGTCTATTGCGATGCAGCGTAAAATCATAAATACCATACCATCTCATAACTTTGCCTAGAAACAGCAATGGCTGAGATAAAACGTTTTAAGTTATGACATATAGGATGTCTGTCCTGGAGAATATATTGCTGTAAGCCTTCTTCAAATTAACTTTATAGCGTTGAAAATCCCGGCGAATATACACATCCCGTTTTGCTAACACACTCAAGGCTTAGTGCTCTATATCGTCAAAGACAAACTCATTCGAAACCCACATACAGCCTACTATTCATTGCTACGACGCCAAAACTTTCATCAAGCCTAATTATTCGTCTTGCTCGGATTTCGTATTCCTCTCACATCTCTGATATTAGACTTCAATATTCTGACGATCACAGGAGCCTTAAATGGAGAATTCACTGTATCTAAAAATCGAAATCTCCAAATACACCATAAAACAGAATGGACGGTTAAACTCAACTTGGTTTAAACCTCTTTCGCCCCAGAGGTAATGAAATATGCACGCATTGCCGCTACAAACTTTCTAGACCATAACTTTACTGATAAAGTTAACTGAATTTCCGAATTGAAACATCTTTTGAAGGTTGAAAATTGCTTTGACGTTTGTCTTGATCAAACTTTAAGCCATCTTTCTTTGTGTCACACAGAATTTTTAGTCAAAGAACTGCTGGGAAGCATTTTTTCCCTGAGGGGTTACCAAGCTCCCGAGCAGTAAAATTATATCAAGTTCAAAGACATCAGAATCACTAATATAGAAAAAAAAAAAGACATTCTCTACATTCTCTTTGTTGATTTGAAAGAAAAAAAATGAAAAATAGAACATTCTAAATCGAATTCGAAACCTATCACTATCACTGCATATAATAAAAAAGGTAATTCCACACAAAGCGAACGATTACATTTGGCAGTTGAAAAATAGCAGCATCTTTCGTATCATCAATCTTCCAGACTCCCATCTGGTCTCCCGTCTTAGAGCTCGCGATACTTTTTGCAAGAAGCTATAATGGTGATTGAAGGCGAAGCGTGTGCGCGGAACCCTAAGCGATTCTTAAACGATGCAGGGAAAAGAATAATGCATCACTCACACTCACTCCATTTTAGATCAACGGTTCCTTTTATGGTGAGAAATTTGTGAAACTGCCCGTTTTTATTTTGCTTTCAAGTCTCTTAAGATTAACAAGATATGTTCGCTGGATAATAAGCCTTAAGGGAGAGCTCTTACCCGCTAAACGATATACAGATATACCTACAATTTACAATTTCCTGCTCTCTGAGATTTTTGCCTCGGGCTCCATCGATCGGTCGGGTAAATATGTAGGTCCTGTAACAGCTTTTCTGCTATGTTGTCAATTATTCAGGTCAGGATTTACTCCGTGTCTGATTAATAGCAATGTGAGCTTGATTTACGAGAGGATTAACTTTACGGTCACCCGGATATCCTGCGCGTAAAAATGTTTCCCTATAACCTAATAAAAGAGGAAGAATGTGAGTTACATAATACTAAACATTTTGATGTTTGTTAATCAATCACGGATTTGGATGTTTGGTACACGGGTTGACCTCATGACCTGGACTTAGGACATAGTATACTTTAATTCCCTGTAATACGTTCCCGTGGGATCATTTTCTACATTCACGCGGGTAAGGCAGCAAAAGCTGGTGAAGAATAAAGGCATTTGTGTTTTCTTTGTTCCAGCTGCTCGACGGCGATGCTGTGCGCTGCCATCATGACAGAGCATTGGGAGCACGTGGTGTGGGAGCACGCCGCTCTGGCCGCGCTCGCCAACGCCTCCAACACGGCGCTGCAGTGGCTGCTCGACGAAAAAGTCGCCAAGGTAACTAAAGGATTTTTGTTTTAATAACCGATGAAAAATTTCTATGTAGGCTCAGAATGATGTACTGAATACGCGGTAACCGTATTTGCGTCCGTGTCCCTGCCACCCCGTATAGCTATTGGTCTTTTGACGCTTGGCCAAAATCGGAACTTACGCCGTCATCTTGTTTTTTCAATACATTTCAAAAATAAATTGCCACAAATGTTTTTAATAATATATATATATGTTTGCCAACGGCGCTCCTCCTGTCAACTTCATTCGAACGCCCAAAGATCCTTGTGGTTCATACTTCATAGTTTAGACAGGACAAAACACTGGTAGTAAAACACAACCAAGGCTCTCCATCAGGAACCTCTTCTTATACAATCTCCAAAGTTTAGCGCATCCGAGTTCAAATTGCAAAACACAAAAAAAAAACTATCAAAGAAACTTAAATCTTTAATCTCGTAGCCCGGCTACGGATTGCTACGAAGCGTAGCACGTAGCTCTCTACGAGTTTTATTCGTAGCAACTTCCGTAGCGGCGCTTTATAGCCACGTAAGACTTTAAAGTCTTCATACATTTGAAATCTAATCTGAAATTCTGAACCAGCTTTCCTAGTCGGCTCTCGAGAAGCAGAAAAATATCAGCTTTCAACAAGCGTTCTGTCCGACTTTAGACAGCTACGGAAGAGGCACTTTAACGGAATGGTGTTGAATAAATGCAATCAGCTTTGTTAGAAATTCAACAGTAAACCACAATGAAGAAAAATAAGTTAACAATACAAAAATAATTCGCGCAATCACCATAATAATGGAAGTCTTGCATGACAAACAGATTTCAAACAATAAAGGTCTCGACAGTGCCCAAGGTCAAAAAAACTGTACAAATTGGTAAAGTTCAAATTGATGTTAGACTCCTTCGAAGTTAGACAGTACATAGTAGGTTGCATTATTAATCGGGATTCCAGTTGACAATGGCGGAAACTTCCAGCAGATAGCTATGCCTCACATCACTGATGTTATTTCCCACGAGGCAGACTTTGTGGTAATTGGAATTGTTTGTAGGTATGGTTGGTAGGTATAGATCATGGATAGCTAGCGGTAGGAAATGCCAATGGTTTTTGAGGGTTGACTGAGTTGACTCACAGGTACTTCTTCCATTCCATAAAAAACTTTGGGTTAAAAAAAAGTGTGAACTGAATATTTTATTGATTAAGCAAGTAATCTGTCTATTCACATAAAATAATATTACGCCTGAGGTTATAGTATAACCCTAAAGGGGGTAGCCAGAGGTGAAGTACAACCAAATTTCACCAAATAAACCGAAAATGTATTTTTTTAACAATCGCCATTAAACTGTCTGAAACAGATTTACCTCGTCAACGCATTCAATTTAAATCCATTTAAACGTTCGAAGTTGGACAAGCTGCAAAAGCTTATAGAAATCGCATTTTAGCTGTCTACGCTATTAGTATCTGTAGAATTTAATTGAAATGATCATCATGGCATGTCACTCAGCTGTTTGCCGTTTTGTGTACATGTTTATTTCAATCGTCTGTGAATTTCGCTGGAACAATTAAAGGATAAGTAAAACAATACATATAGTCTTACTGATTCTTTTTATTTTTGACTATTTTATTTTGACTATTTTTCTTTCCGCCCTTTACGTAACCACCTTTTATTAACACACATAACATAAAATCACGCCTTCTTTCCCCGAAGGGTTGGGCAGAGGTGTCCTCCTTTTAATAATATTTTATAAAAATGTGTTCATTTATGTATTTTTATAGAAAGGTACATAATAAAGAGACCCCTAGCTTTATGCTCTCGTACAAACAAGAAGTTATTGTTTCTGTTAACCTGAATCATCCCACTGGTGGGCAAAGGCCCCATTACTTCACTTCATTTTATAACAATGTAAAAAAAAATGTTCCGTCTGTGTAAGTAATAGTTGGTAGTCTTCAGTGGGTCACAGACTAGTTTCTTCAAATTGGGTCAGCAGAGCCCGTTATCCGGATCCCGCATTTACTTTATTCCATTCCATTATATCTTAGTTTGAGTTGGGCTGTTATTCTCACGTTTGTCTCATTCCGATAACATTCAAAGAATCATTTGCTCCATCTCTCATACATACATACATACATGCATACATACATAAACTCACGCCTTTTTCCCATGGAGGTAGGCAGAAACTACAGAACGCCATCTGCTACGATCCTTGCAAACTCCTTTTGCCTCGTTAACGTTAATATCATCCACATCCATAATCCATCATCCACCGTCATCCTCCATCTCTCATAATTTCCTTTTTTAAAACGTGATTTGTAAACCACTCATTTAGCTTGCTCCAAAACCCTTTGGAATTTTCAGTGTTCATAATTTTACAGGATAGAAATATAGCACCTTTCTACAATCCTTATTATTTAAATAACGCACTAAAATATAACCTTACCAGCGAATTTAAACATAAACTCTCCGCTCTCATAAGAATTCACATTCAAAATTCAAACTAGAAAGGTACTTTTAAACAAACTTCATTTTCAAATAAAAGCTATATTCAAACAAGATTATATTCGAAAACACTGAAAATAATAAAGGTTAGGATAAGTTTTAATCTGGAAAATAAAATTTAATGTTTAACTTTGTTTCTCCATAATAAATAGAAAAGTTCTCGTAAAGTTTTCGTGAAGGTACGTAATTGTAATGTTCGTTATCTGTTTGTCTGCCGTCCTTGAATTTATGGGCTCGAGTGAAATTAATGGACATTTTAGGGAAATTCTTATGTTTTGAAACACTACATACTTTCCCCATTTTCATCCGTAGCGGAATGATAAATTATCTTTAATTTTATGGAAAGAAATGTTATGTAATTTTTTTTTGCTCTGAAATACATAAAAAAAAGAAAAATCGAAAATAGAGTTTTGGGATTAGGTACCCATTTTGCGTGTACTTTAACAAGATAAATAAGTTATGTAGCAATTTACTAAGTAGGTACTTAGGGTGCAAAGGAAAATAGGCAAATTTCCTTGATACGATCTTTATGTAGTCACTCATAAACCCCTCACACATTTGTCCAGCTCACCAAGAGAAACACTGGAAACTTGATACATGTAATGATGTAGGCATATTTTCCACCCCACTATTAGTAGTGTAAAACTTTCTACAGTCACCTTGACGGATTTTTATTTCTCACGCGATGTGTTAAATAGGCCCATTAAGTCGCAAAATATTTTTTGTCGAATTAACTACGCCAACTTGTTTATGGATGAAATAAAAATATATTTCAAGCTACTGAAAAAAACTATATAAAAATTACGTCGAAGAATTAGGTCAATGTTACTTTTTTGTTTGTTCTGCGATTTTACGTACTAGAAAGTTTAGTCTAGTTAACTGAAGACCTGAAAAAGATTATGCCAGCTCTTTCTCACCCTTAGGTGTGGTATCCAGTGTTTCGGCTTACGTCATAAGGAGGAGGTAACTTTTGTCAGATAATAATAACACAATGCGATCACCGATTTGTCTGCCGTGCGATCTTATTTTTCAATCAAATCGTATTGTAGTGGTTTTTTACTGCCTGATATATGATGGTCATTTAGAAGATTGAATATACAGGGTTATTGTTTATATGTCGGTAATCCATTAAAGGGATGTAATGTAGGAGGGACCATTTTGACTCCTATGCAGATGACAACAATTTTCGCGTAATTTGACTTTTTATATTTTTATTTCATCGATTTTCAAATATAAAATTACCTACTCTAAAATGGTTGACATCGGCATAGGCGTCATGGGAGGTCATTTGGTTAGAAATTACCTCTCCTACATCCCTTTAACGGATTGCCGACATATAAACAATAATTTTTATTTAACCAAGTTAAGTAATTATATATATAATATTAAAAAAAAAAAAAAAAAAAAACAATAATCCTGTATATTATATCCTTTGCAAAGAAAACATCCTTTCAGATGGCCTAAAACTTTACAACAGTCCCAACACAATGTGTCACTGTCTGTAGCTAAATTTTCATACAAAATTCGCGACACATCTCGCCATTGTGATATTTACAATGACTAAAGTGACACTTAAAATTAATTTATTGTCCCTTGAGCCACACAACGCGCATACAATAACAATTACTTACTGTAATAAATTCGGTGACTTTCATTATCTTAACTTCTAATTAAGGGCGTACTAGTTGGCCTCTATATCTTGTATATTTTATATGATCCTTGAAAATAGCTTCACGACTTATCCTAATATACTTTAAAGCTGTTATTAGAGCTACCGGCACGTCGTATACTAGAATGTTATGATATGCCTTTAATGACGTCATGTTAGCAGCTTGTAAAACGCTTTGTAAGATAAATGTTCTAGCGACGGCGCCCGCTTAGACTTAAACCAGTTTAAGTTCTGGTAATATTTTGCAGCTTTGCACCTACACCTGCTTTAGCAGGTTAAGTAAAAGTTAAAAGGAAATTCGTTGAAGTCGTGTTTATGGGGGCGAATACTACAATACTACTACTGCACGTTATTTTAAAGCCTTATAAATACCTATACCTATAGGTAAACGTCCTTTTCGTCATTCCATTTTCACACCAACCCCTTTTCCCTGAAAATCAACCTGTTATAATGGATATTGTGAAATGAATTATATTATTCATATCACAATATGAATTATATTATTCATATCACAATATGAATTAAATTATTCATATAACAATATCCATTGTGTCGTGTATGGTATCAATCTTGTCTGTCAATGACATGACTTTATTAATAACTAGGAATGAAAAGCAAATCGTTTCAGAAAATAATAATTGAAATCATCATAACATTGAGGCAAAACACCCTTTTCAGATTCGACGAAACCAGTCAAACGTGTTTGTGGTTCAAAACTACCCGAACTACCAAAATAATATTTGAACCACAAAATAGAGTGCTGTGTCAATACATTTTAAAATCAAATAACTTTTATTTTGAACGTTTGCAATAAAAGGGAAATATTTAACTGATCCATTTTTTGCGCTTATAATGATAGACACTTTTATTAAAATTAATGGAATCTACTCAAGAAACTCTAAAGAAGCCGGCGAGCGCTACATCCAAGTTGGTCGGAGTTAGATGGTATTTAGTACCCAAAATAGGAATTACTGCCTCATTGGTCTAGTGGTCGCAAGCAGTACTGCTGAGCATGAGGTCCAGGTTCGATTCCCGTGTCGTACAACGTGTTATTGGGTTTTTCTATCTGGAATTTGTTCGGGAAACAAGTCGTGGTGTTATGTTATGTAAATGGGATTTTTTTTGAGGTTCACAAAAAGTGGTATTATAATGGGTGTAAGGGACAGTCCTCCGCAAACTAACAGGGTGCATTAAGCTCCTTATTCTGAATCATATTCCACTGGAAAAAATATCAGGTTTTTTTTTTTCGTTTTTTTCTGTTACAAAATTACATTATCTGTACGCAGCACTCCATTTATATAAATGAAACAGCTAAAATAAAATAAAACAGCAATTGATGTTGAAATACTCTACGTGCGCTGCCGTTCGCTACGTGCGTTTTGCCACGATAACGATACATTGCATGTGATTGTGAGGTAATTAAACAAATCAGGATTATTGGATTCCCATAACGTTCCTGAAATAATTTAATGTACCGGTCATCTTAGTATGATATACTGAATTCACCACATCAGTCTGCGGAGGGCTGTCCCTATAAGTCCCTTACACCCTGTATTAGAGTGTTGAATAATAATTTTTAAGAACGCAAAATTTAAATTAGTATAGAGGTTCGATTAAATACATACCGCAATAAAAACTAGTAACTTAGGGTTCGGCAGTAGTTACCTAGAGCTAAAATGTCAAAGCTAAAACGGTTTTAAACTCAAACTGAGTCACCTTGAACGTAGGTGTTTTGACGCGAGGTTACCGGCTTGTGGGCTTGTGTCTCACAGACACAGATCGATCATTAACGGCTTACATCGCTTTGCCTTTAGCTTCGGTAAATACTCGTATATTTTGGTTAGTACTTTACTTAGAAATGAATGATTAGGTACTATTGAATACCGACTGGCTTTGTTACATACTTACTTATTTTTTTGGTATAATACGTATTATGCCAGGCAGTGCCAAAATAGAATGAGTTGATTGATGAATGGTTATAGCTTTATCTTGGGAGCTTAGCCCAGGCTTTAGCGTTCAAATTCGTTTTCTTTGTTCGTATTATATGTCTGTTTCTCAAGCTAATGCAGTAAATTTCTTAAAATCGGAACCACATGCAATTATGGCAGGCCAAACGATTCTCTAATTTGATAGTTAATCAATCACCAAATTCTAGAACGATTTTCACGTCGTCTAGTCGCCTGCGTGGCTTCGACCGAACGAAGACCCCCAACACTTCAACGCGTACCTAAGTACTATAAATAAGACTGAACATTTGATCACACATTCACAATATGTTCACGGATTTCTTGTTCACGTCATTCTGTGACGTCACCAAGGTTCAACGTACGTTCGTGATTACCCACGTATCAGCGTAACTGGAGCAAAGGGGTCAGAATAGCTCTCTAACATAAACTGACTTTCCATTTTATTTCATAGACTACTTTACTAAAGAATATACTTAGTTTTAGTACAATATAACTACCTAGGTATGAAACTTAAGTAGGTGCTGCAAATGGGTTCAACATTGTAGGTGAAATTAGGTCAGGTACTCATTGTTAAAAATTAAGCAAAAGCATAGTTTAGTGCGCACTTTACATGCATTTTAATCAACGTGTATTTAGGCTCTGCGGGGAAAGTTCTGAACTTGGGTTACCGTAATTTATCTTAAAGATAAGGATAATTTGGAGTTAGGTATTCGTATATTAGGTACCTACAATATCCTTTTTAACCGACTTCCAAAAAGAAGGAGGTTCTATGTTTGTAGCGTATGTTTTTTATTTTTCTTTATGTTGGTAAGTATGTCCGTTGATATTTTCGTCAATTGTGGGCGGATTTTGAAAATACTTTTTTAGCTTCAATATAATGTATTTTTTCCACTAGCCTATGACCTATAGCCTATATATACTACTATGTGGATGATGTTCTAATAAGTTCCTGTCACTGGTCGTGATATTGGAACTTGTGTGGGGTTGGTAAAAATAAAACGGGTGGTAAAAAACGAAAATTCAAAACCAAAGACACCGACTTCCGAAATTATAGTTATTTTTCACTTTGTAGTGTTTTTTTTGGAAGTGTGAAATGTGAAAGAACCCGTAAAGAAAAACTTTTATTACGGACACGATAGCAACTCAAAATTCAAAAGAAATTGTAAGCTTTGTATCCTCCATTTCAGTGGAATAAGCACATTGAACACCGACACCGAGTTTTCCATTTCCATTGAATAACTGAATTGTTACTCCAGCTGTCTCGGATGTAAAAATTCCAGGCTTTCTTAAGTTTTATATAATAAAAATTCAGAACATAACGACACCTGTTTTCGTTTTATCTTTTCTGCTGGCAGAACAAGGTTCACACCAGCATACAAATATGATAATAACACAAATTGCGTATAGGAAGAGTTCATACAAAATTCAATAACAATTGGACGTAGGTGGAAAAAATTATGTATGAGCTAGTTAGAAAACTCAGCCTTAGACGTGTTTCAATTGAATAGTGCATACAGTGTCAGACTATAAGGATATGTTGTCAGTTTTATCGTAGCCGATTTCAGACCATAATCAACTGGATGGTTAGCGATCTATCGAATCACTGGTGAGAAACAAAGGCTCTTGCCAAAACAACCTAGCGATATATTTTTCTCGAAAATATTGCAACCATAGATTAAGCTATATTTTAAAAGCACACACTGTACGTGTAGATAATATAACAACCTAAACGTTCCTAGATACATAAATACACGCCTTATAGAAGTTTATTAGTAACCGACGACGAAAGAAGAGAAATGTCCTCAAGGCGAAGCGTTTTTTCTTTTTCAACAACAATTCATGCGACCGTTTTATACAAAATCATAAATATGGATTTATGAAAACGCGATGAATAAAAAAGGAAACATTAATGACCTGTCTTTTGTTCTTCGAGCAACATTTCATTTAATAAAGAAAATGAAGGAAATATTTAATTAGGTAAAAAACATCTATACGAATGGTTAGTTATGTATTCAGTACCTAAAACTAGGTAATGTAACGGAGTTGATGTATCAACATAATCGCCTCTACAAATTGTATTGTTTTGATATACCTTAGTGCTATAATGTACCTTTATCAAAAAGAAAATTACATTATAATTTAGACTAGATTATAATATTACAAAGAGAAAAAATTTGGGAGTTTGTATGTACAGTTCGATTCAAACTTAATGGCGGCTCGGAACATGAGGCGAGTCGCTGCGCAGTAGCAATTGTGTCAGCGGGGGCGAGGGGTGGGGTACTGCGAGCAAGTAGCTAACTTCCGAGCCGCCATTAAGTTTGAATCGAACTGTACCCCTACATACAAACTCCCAATTTTTTTCTCTAACTAATCGGTTAATCGGTAATCGGAACTACTGGTCCGATTCAGAAAATTCTTTAGCTAATGGGAAGCTACAGTATTACTGAGTGTCTTTGGATATATATTTTATGTAAAAAATAAATTTCACTCAGACGAAGTTGCGGGCAGATCCTAGTGAAACACAAAGTTACAATTATACAAATTGATGTGAGTTTTTTGTTTCAAAATTACATCGTTATTCGTAACCATTATTGTATTTCTTTTTTCTAGTTCGCGTTCCCAATGCGATTTGTTTTTCTCATTTCTGGTAGCTTAAGCGGCTTTGCTACTAAATAAGTTTTATGAAGGGACAGAGGAGAGGAGTAAGGAAAAGTTTTTCCTGTTCTAAATCATATCTCAGCGCAACCGTTCTCCCCGACAACATTCACAAAGATTGCGAGATGGTTTCTCTTTATTATTACCACTAGCTGCTGCCCGCGGCTTCGCCCGCGTGAGTGTCGGAAAATACCCCATACATCCCCATGGGTTTTAAGTATAAATATTGAGTTTCGAGTTAATCGGACAGCGCGTTAAAATTCTTCCATACAAACACTGACACCCCCCAATCCCCCTTTAGGGGGTAATTTAGACGAAGGAGGAGGCGGAGCGCGTGCGGGAGAGGCAAAGTTCGCGCCCTCACGCGCCTAGCCGCCGTAGGAGACGCCCTGGGCGTCGGGACTCCTTGGAGGATTCCTGGCCACCGTAGGCGCGGTCTTGCGGGCGGTGAGCAATGGGTAGCTCGCCCCCGATAAGGACCAGGCCCGGGTCGACGGCGCGTCGTGTTCCACGCGCGCCTCAAAGAGATGTCAGCAAAACTGACGGGGTCCGCTAGGACCGTTGCCCGCCGGGGTTGCGGGTAGTCCTAAGGGGAAACCGTGGCCCCTGGCATGGCAAGGGAAGGAACACGGGTGGGTTTTAGTCAGTAAAAGTCTGACACGAACTCCCGCTCCGCCCAGAGCGGGAGAAGTCATTGGATGATATCCAACCCAAAAAAAAAAAAAAAAGAAAAAAAAAAAAAAAAAAAGGGGATAATTTAGAAAAAGAAAAAACTACACACTTTATAATTTATTTAGATAACTATTCGTGCGAAGTTTCGTGTTTATTACCTCAAGGAATAAGATTTTTCATACAAACTTTCATCCCTTATTTTACCCCCTTAGGGGTTGAATTTCGAAAAATCCTGATACACGTTATTCTTAATTTTTGGGTTTAAGTATAAATATTGAGTTTCGAGTTAATCGGACAGCGCGTTAAAATTCTTCCATACAAACTTTGACACCCCCCAACCGTAGGATAGGATACTTTTCCGGGATAAAAAGTACCCAGTGTGGTGCCCAGGATATTAAAGAATAATTATACCAAGTTTCATCGTAATCGAACCGGTAGTTTTTGCGTGATACTTGAACAAACAGACAGACAGACAGACAGACAAAAAAAAATTAATCACACTTTTGGGTCCGGTGTCGGTCTAGTAACACCCCCTGCCATTAATTTTTTTGATATTTTCAATGTACAGAATTTTCACTTCTACAGATTTATTATAAGTATAGATTATATTTAATGTCTCTATGGCAACATACATAGCATTTTATCATCACACAAGCCGTGTGCCCGATGGGATTTCCCATCGGTGAAAATCCTCTAATTCCATTTATTGATAAAAGATTAAGACTACCTTTTTTTTTGGGTGGGTAATCAACTAACTTCTCCCGTTCTGAGCGGAGCGGGAAGGCGTGTCAGACTCTTACTGGCTAAAACCCACCCGTGTTCCTTCAGTTGCCTGTGTTGCCAGGGGCCCGGTATCCCTTTCGGACTTTCTTGCGACCCCGGCAGAAGATTAAGACTACCTACATATTTACATAAATATAGAAGGATTCAAATTAATAAAAAAATCTATTAATTGATCAATACATTTCCTGGAAACGGTCCTGGAATGACGCCCAGATTCCGACTCTGATTATAATATTTATAATAAAATATAATATTATAAAGAGGTAAAATTATGTTGTTTGTTTGTTTGTAAGTTTGTTTGGGAATCTCCGGAACAAACAGTCGGATTTGAAAAAATAATTTAGCATTGGATGACAATATGCTATGAAACATCACGCTATGACCTTTAGGAGCAGAACGGTAAGCGAAAACGAAGTGACAGCGCGGGCGGCCCGGCGATGGGCAGCCACGCGGTGTGTCGGGGGCCGAAGTTTCACGCGGACGAAGTCGCGGGCAGAAGCATATAATATTTAACCCCACTTTCATGCCGACAAGCCCAAAACATTTACACTTAAAAGTTTTCGTGACCAACCCACTAACTACGCTACCAAATTAAAGGATTGAACACACCGTACAAACCTGCCAACCAAGCCGGGTTAGTTCTAATTCGTAATCTAATGTTACAGAGGCAACACGGCCGCTAATCCCTTGCGGCGAACCCGGCTCGCATATCTTATGTGACTGTAACTAGGAAGTGGATGGCCAACGTAATTGGACCGTGTAAGCGAGTACTAGGCTGTGACTTATATTGCTATGTGAGAATTGTGTTTGTGGTGCTTTTAGCATTGAAATTGAGAAAGCTTTGTGGATTATGTACCCGACACCTCGTTTCTGAATTGTAATTTTGTAGTTGAGTGCTTGTCGAACTTTACTTTAGCATTACCTACTTAAGGTGATTCCTTCAATGTAGGCCATGAAAATATATTTTTTTACGTTTCTTGCTTATACATTTTCAATTTCGCGGGCGTCACCTTAATTAAGTAATTACAAAATAGAATTTGACTCATGAGCCCCTCAAACTGTTTAAAAAAAATAGGCATTAAGTATCTAAAGGGTTTACTGCTATTTCCAGCACTAATACCAATAACCAATTAATTATACAACCAGTATAATTAATTGGTTACCACGTTCTGCGTGACTGACGGCAGACCATTATAGCCAGGGGTCTGCTATCCATAAATTTATTGTGGAATTCAGCAATTTATATTTCCAATTAAGAATAGCTAAGGTATAACATCTTCAGCGTACAACTTGAAGTCTGTAGGCTCTTTCAACGTTTAAATTCTTTCCCTCGAGGCTTCAGTGTAGATTGAAATGAAACATTTGAAGCAGGCGCTGAACTCCGGAAATGTTACTTCCAAAACTAGGTCATGTTATCGAATTGTTTTGGTTAAAAAAATATGCTTGGCGCACGTGTCGCATTGCTAAGGTTTCGCATTCGATTACAAGGACGAACATGTTTAGAAGTTGTTCAATGGTACACAACACTAGTATAAATGGATGTTATGAGGTGAGAGTCAAAGTCCCAAAAGACACAGGCAAAAAAAATACCTAACCTACATAATAATTTCCCATAAGTAATCTATCTATACATATAATAAAATTGTAGAAAAGTGGTGTCTGTACAATCGAAATATATAAAAAAAAAGTAGCAGGGGTTGTTATTATATCGATGCCGAACCCGAGATTGTAATTAATTTTTTTTTTGTCTGTTTGTCTGTTTGTCGGTTTGTCTGTTTGTCTGTGTGTTTGTGCACGCTAATATCAGAAACGGCTCATTCGATTTAGATGCGGTTTTCACTAATATATTGTAGTAAGCTTCACTTAACATTTAGTGTTTATTTCATGTCAATCGGTTCATAAATAAAAAAGTTATGTCAATTAAAAGAATCACGGCGAACATTTGTTAAGGTATTCTTACACGCCTCGCGCCTGCGCGTCCGTGGCTATATAAAGCGCGCTGAGAGCCGCGCCGCTGCCATAAGGATTCAGTTATTCGTAGCGAACGCACGTATCCTGGAGAGTATAGGCGAATTTGGGAGAAATGCTATTTGTAGATGCACCCGGTGGAACGGGTAAAACATTTCTTACTAAAGTTATTTTGGCGAAGGTACGAAGCCAACGTAAAATCGCGCTTGCTG
Organism: Eupsilia transversa; assembly: GCA_914767815.1. NCBI lineage: Eukaryota > Metazoa > Arthropoda > Insecta > Lepidoptera > Noctuidae > Eupsilia > Eupsilia transversa. The sequence goes on from OU611880.1 coordinate 12,045,888, forward strand.
TCGCTTCATCAGGCATAGCAGCCACATTGTTGCCAGGTGGGAAAACTGCTCATACAATGTTCAAAATTCCGATCGATTTAGACCGCACAGAAAGCCCTGTTTGTAATATTTCAAGAAACAGCGATAAAGCGAAGGTTCTTCGTGATTATATGGGATGAGTCCACAATGGCCAATCGAAAAGCAGTAGAAGCAGTAGACAGAACGTTGCGTGATGTCAAGCAAAATGATCAACCCATGGGTGGCATTACTATGCTTTTTTGTGGCGATTTTCGTCAGACTCTCCCTGTAATACCACGTGGAACAAGGGCTGATGAAGTTAGAGCCTGCCTAAAGAGTTCTCGACTGTGGCATTACATTATCCCTTTGCATTTGACATTAAATATGCGTGCGCAAATTGGAGGCAACGAAAATGCTCAAGAATTTTCAGATTTGCTTCTTGAGATTGGTAACGGTGTGTATCCGCAGGAACAAGGAAAAGTTGTTCTTAATGAAAACCTATGCAACATAGTTTCATCAATGCGAGACCTCATATCATCTGTGTATGGAAACGCAACGCAAATACCAACTTGCGAAAATTCCTGGCTTTGCGAAAGAGCTATTTTGACGCCACGAAACGACCAAGCAGCAACAATAAACGCTGAAATTTTGAGCTATGTTCTGGGGGATTATGTTGAGTATATCTCCATTAACAGAGTCATGGAAGAAGGAGAATCTACAAGCTACCCAGTAGAATTTTTAGAATCCCTCAATGCTCCAGAGAGGCAATTCCCGTATTTTTAAAAACGTTCGCATTCGCATCTCATTCGCAGTCTGTCAAAAATACAATCAATTTACCAACATTTTTGATAAGTTTGACAGATTGCGACTTGAATGTGAACGTTTTTTAAGTACGAGAATTGGCCTTCTGGACTACCAGCACATAAAATAAAATTAAAAGTAGGCGTACCCATAATGCTTCTTAGAAATTTAAGCCCCCCAAAACTTTGCAATGGCACCAGGTTAAAAGTGACCAATTTACAACGAAATCTGATAGAAGCAGAGATTTTAACAGGGTGTGGAAAAGGTGAAAGTGTTTTCATTCCTCGGATTCCTCTCATTCCAAACAATTTTCCATTTAGTTTTAAACGAGTCCAGTTTCCAGTCAGCCTATGTTTTGCGATGACAATTAATAAAGCCCAAGGTCAGACGCTGAAAGTTGTGGGTGTAGATCTAAGTATCAGCTGTTTCTCGCACGGTCAGTTGTATGTGGCTCTGTCACGGGTTAGCAATCCTAGGAGCCTGTATGCTTTCATCCCCGATGGCCATACGTCAAATATCGTATACAGAGAAGCATTACTGTAAAGTAAATTTTTAGCTACCCAAACGACGGTATATTATTATGTAATTCAAAATATGCTGCCCAAAAAGTCACTATTCTACGCGGACGAAGTCGCGGGCACAGCTAGTACTTATAATAAATCTGTAGAAGTGAAAATTCTGTACATTGAAAATATCAAAAAAATAAATGGCAGGGGGTGTTACTAGACCGACACCGAACCCAAATATGTGATTAAATATTTTTTTGTCTGTCTGTCTGTCTGTTTGTTCAGGTATCACGCAAAAACTACCGGTTCGATTACGATGAAACTTGGTATAATTATTCTTTAATATCCTGGGCACCACACTGGGTACTTTTTATCCCGGAAAAGTATCCTATCCTACGGTTGGGGGGTGTCAAAGTTTGTATGGAAGAATTTTAACGCGCTGTCCGATTAACTCGAAACTCAATATTTATACTTAAACCCAAAAATTAAGAATAACGTGTATCAGGATTTTTCGAAATTCAACCCCTAAGGGGGTAAAATAAGGGATGAAAGTTTGTATGAAAAAACTTATTCCTTGAGGTAATAAACATGAAACTTCGCACGAATAGTTATCTAAATAAATTATAAATTATAAAGTTTGTAGTTTTTTGTTTTTCTAAATTACCCCCTAAAGGGGGATTGTCAGTGTTTGTATGGAAGAGTTTTAACGCGCTGTCCGATTAACTCGAAACTCAATATTTATACTTAAAACCCATGGGGATGTATGGGGTAATTTCCGACACTCACGCGGGCGAAGCCGCGGGCAGCAGCTAGTGGCATAATAATACCCAACCAACCCCAAATAAAGCCCAGTGTATATGAAGGTGTTTTTCTTTCATTTATAATTCACACTTAAATAAAAAGTTATGGTCTCCGGTCTGTGGGATTTCGTTTACTTTCGGCTGCCATATCTTGAATCGCATAATAAGATGAGTGTCGTTTATCCTATGCGCTGTTCCGCCGTTTTGCGGCAATGTGCGCAAATGTCGGAGACATGTGACTTGTGACATCTACCAACCCGCACTGGGCCCGCGTGGTAGATTACAGCCCACTCAAAGAGAGGAGGAGGCCTATTTCCCAACAGTGAAAACATTCTAGTATGATTATGCTTATGCTATTTATTATTCACACTTAAATAAAAAGTTACGGGCTCCGGTTCGTGGGATTTCGTTTAATTTTGGCTGCCATGAAGGGTTATGTCTTCATACTAGGTCAAGCCTCTCTCGTGTTAGTAGGCCTAAATGCTATTTATCACCATCATTATCATAAATCGCTGCTCAAAATAAAATATACACTGCTAGAAGGATCTAATAGCGCTCCAATGATCTTGAAATGGGGGCGCTTTTCGTAAACATTTATGCAATTGTTTCGTGAAATGTCACTTGAAATGTATTCAAAACGAAGATGGTGACGTTAGTTCCGATTTTGACCACGCGCCAATAATAAATATATCCAAAAATTATCTTGTAGCGCTATAGCTGTGTGTAACCTTAGTGCAAATTAATTCTTCCAGTTAGGATATAGTGGCTACGAACGTTACGGCGGCGAGCTGGCAGTCTCTATCTGTCTGAATGTGATTGAATGTGAAAGCCGATTCTGCCCATCTATCACCATCAATACGCATTTTGTTCAACAGCTGCTTTATCGGAAGAGATTACGATCACGTCACAACTTATATCAGTCAGTCGCTAGATAATTGGATCATGTCAAACTTGAAATCTTTTTCAAAGTTGGACAGTAAAGTCTGCTCCAACTGTCTGAGGAAAATGTAAAAAAAGAGACCTGTGGATGTCTATTTGTACAGTACTACTTACAAATTGAGTGCTTTGATTTGATTATTTGAATACGTGAAAACCTGAAATTCCAATTTTAACTCACCATGAAGATGTTTTTCATTTAACATTTGTGGTTAATTTTACAAGCCTAATTTTTGTCGATGTTTTTTCAATTACAATTTAATAATGTTATTCAAACAATAATTGTTGGAAAAAGTAGTGAGATGTTGAAACATTATATACAATACAGATGAAAGTGTTACTGATTCCCTTTATTGAGTGATAAGAATTAAACCTGAACAGGATTTGTTTACATTTCCATCAAATACTTTTGGAACAGGCTACATATTGAATAGCGTTTTGCAAAAGACTAATAAAAGAAGTAGGTAATAGTTTTCAACAAAGGTTGGTTGAGTGCGTCTGGATGTGAGACTATATAAAAAACAGTGCTATGAATATAAATGTGCTGAAAGTTTACCTATCAACTATATCAATCATGGCTAATAAGATGACGTGATCATTCGATAGAAATGCTGCCTTTTACTAGTTTTCCTTTTACCCATTACTAACATCTTTGCGAAAAATAATTATATTATTATCTCCACTTTATTGTATTGAGGGGTTGTGGCTAAGTAATAACAGCCGTACGGGTCGCTTGCCGCTATTTGCTCATGCTGTTTGCTTAGACAAATGAAAAATCCGGAGTCACACGTAATCCGTTCGATTTATGCCCGACACGTGTGACTCTGAATTTTTAATTTGTCTGTCTGTGATGTCTTGTTTATACCTTTTTAGTTAACTTTTTTGTCGTAGTTGGGTTTTAGTTTTTATATTTAAATAAATACGAACTGTTGTTGTTGTCGTTTTTTTTAATGTTGCTCATTTTAGTCCGATTAAGGGTTTTTGGAAATAAAAATTGCGAAAGTTGCCCGGGAAATTGGAAAACTCTGGAAAAATAGAAAGTATATTCCTTAAGGATTTTTGTATGAATTATTGAAAGGATAGGACGTCTCTCGGGTCAGCTAGTTTTAAATTAAAATGCTTAAAATACTTTATACTTCAAATTCACGACTAGAAAATAAATGTTATATTTCGTGTTTTAAATACATACGAAAAAGTAATTTATATTTTAATTAAGAGGGTTTATTCTGAAAGTTGGCAACGTCGCAAATAGATGTCAAATATTTCGCTGTTTTGATTAATTTGATAATATTTCTGTATGGAAATAAAAAATGTGGCTAACTAGCGAACTAGAATATTGATTATGAAATGCAATAATTAATATCGTAGCACCGAATAGTTAGTTTTAGATGTAAAAAAAGTATTTGGTAACTTTCCAAATGCCTTTTTTTTCACCTAAAACGGGTACAACATCAAATTCAATGTTATAATTGCAATTCATTATTAATATTCTAGTCAATTGGTTAGCCACATTTCTTATTTCCATACAGTATTATTTCCAAATTAATCGAAACAGGTAAATATTTGACAGCTATTTACGACGTTGCCAACTTTTAGGATGCACCCTCTTAAAGCAAAGTTTGTATTTTGCCCAGCCCTGATTGTACCTACCCTATTGTCTCATAGAGCTTACCTACACGCGCAATCTGCACCACATGTTTCAAATGCTTGGGAGCGTGTTTTATCCAAATCACTTTAAACTTACATTACTAAAACGAATTCCTTTTAGTAAAGCGTTCAGGTATTCCGTTTCACCTGACCTTAAAGATAGTAATGAAAAGTAACTTAGATAGGTATAGATCATTATTATTACTAGTGTACAGTCAGCAACCAAAATACTTCAGATTTTTTAATGTTAATTATTGAGCAGTGTTTTATTAAAATTGGAACAGAAGTAAATATTGAGTGAACGAATGAATGACATATTTATTTGCAAGAATATAGGTAGCTAACATACATTCTTAGGCTCTATGGGTTTCACTATATTCGGCATTTCAGCCGTGCAATTATCTAGATTTACATCTTGGTTATATTTATAGCAAGCAATACACATTTGTGTGAGTTAATAAAAATAAATGTATTTATTTTTATTAACTCAAACACACGGTTTCTTAATTGAGAAGTTGAAGAGAACATGTCGTACTCTACTTTAACATTAGGTACTTACCTATTTCCTTCAATGTAACCCGCGATATTGATAAAATGTTTGCAAAGACATTTTGAGTTTCACAGGCCAATGTTAGCTTTTATATGAAAAATTAAAAAAGCAGTTTATCGAATCATTTTGTTTCAATTTTGACGATATGAGAAAAGTGACAATCCTAATAGACATTTGTTGCTGACCGTAGGTACCAGTATTCATGGCTTTCTTCCTCAACACTTACCTACCGACCGACGCTTGCCTTGACCGAACCATTATGCATGCAACGTCACCCGACTACCTACAGTAGGTTTTCCGCCATTGATTTCATTCCGTTCAACCCTAAGTGATTATATTCCTAAATAAATAATTAGAAAACACAATGGGGTAACAAGTGGCGAGACTCATTATTGTAAATGGTTTTGTTGAATAAATTATTGGTAAAGGCATTGAGTTGAATTACTAGGACGGTAAATAGAATTTCCAATGTAACTTTTAGGAAAATAATAAGTAATTTATTCAGTGCCACATACAATAACACATACTTATATTAATAAAACAACACAATAACACATACATTAATAAAATAAAAATAATATAATATCCTAACCTAACTAAAACAAACGAATAAAATTAAATGAAAAGTTTGCTTAATAAACCTGAAAATACACACGCCTTTTTCCCATGGGGGTATGAAACTCCACGTGTAGACTATAACTACAAGGATCATTTGGCGCTCGAACGACATTGACAGTGGGGCGCTGAAATGTATTGAAAAAGCAAGGTGGCGGCGTTAATTCCGATTTAGGCCACGCGCCAAAAGATCCGTGTTCCATCAGTGCCATGATCAGCTATAGTCAGTATTTTTTTCGTTATAAAATACTTCAATATTTTTACAATGTTTCGTTTTGAAGCTCTGAAAATGAAAATTTTAAGTTTTTAATCCAGTTATAACATGGCAGAGAGTTAATTAGTTTTTGCCATATAAAAGTGAGCTTTATTTCAGTCACATACGATTAAAAATAACATGGGATGTAGGTTCACGTTCGTAATTAAAATCCGTAGGAACTCTTTCTAGTGTATTTTTGGCTCCGTGTAATTTTCGTGTCAGAACTCGTCTATAATAGTTAATTAAATTGTATTTCGTAATATGGACCTACATTAAATCTAATACCTACCTGTAACTTCGTCCACGTGTAGACAGTGGGGACGAAAAGGGTTGATTTATTACCGAATGATCATTCTGGTCGGGAAGGACATTTAGGGGTATGAGGAACAGGGTGTAAAGTTCACTCATACTGTATGAAAAAGGGAGGATCCTCCGACCAGACGGGTGTTGTGTCTGGCGGGCAAGTGCCCAACTATATATATTATACAAAATATGTTGATCGCGCGGTAAACTATAGGCAATTGCGCGATGCAGGATTTCGCATGTGGCGTTGTAGATGCCGCCACAATCACGAAACGTTGTAAACGTTTCGGCAGTTACGTAGTATCATCGGATTCTGTCGTTAGCGACATGATTAAATTCAGTTGCAAGTTGTACCTTAATATTTATCCTCCCTACCGATTCCAGTCATGGTAGCCAATCTCAGCGTAAATTAGCCAGGTACGCAAGAAATATTATAGTGCACAAATGTGTGCGCAAATACAGGTGCACTCTCACTCCTTTACGATTATAGTCTGATGGGACGGCAATCCGGGGAGGCGCAGGATCAACGGTTTTACGTGCTCTTCGAGGCATGGGGGTACTGCTACTTACTTTATCTACACCATAATCATAACTAAACAACTAAATTACAATGCAATTCTCAGCCATAATTACCAAAATGAATTATACCATAATACAGTCCGGCCATCGACAGAATGCGTTCCCGACACCTGTCAGTTGGACAATTTCTAGTAGTATTAAGGATCAAATTCGCAAAACACACATATTCGTTAGTATGAAACTGACAAGTATCAAGAACGCATTTCTTCAACGGTGGGACTGTACCAGCAGACAGATTAGGTACAAACTTGAGTCCAAGTATTACCACTGACATCACAGACAAACATCTAGTGTCAGAATTACCCACAAATATAATTACAATACAGCATGCAATGTAATGTAATGTACCTACATTTAGACACGAGACTTGATGATAAACCTACTAATTTAATAAACTCTACCCATTTGGTAATTGGTTTTACTCCGGCCCCAGTTATTATAATTCAATTGGGAATAACACGCTTTTCGCTTGCCGAATTAATGAAAATGTTTAGCGATTAAAGTTTAAATTAAATCAAATTAATGCTCGAGTGTTAATGTAAATATGGTGAGATGAATAATTTTCGGACGCTGGAACAAGTTAATTGGTTAATCTATACTTATAATAAATCTGTAGAAGTGAAAATTCTGTACATTGAAAATATCAAAAAAAAAATGGCAGGGGGTGTTACTAGACCGACACCGAACCCAAAAATTTAATTACAATTTTTTTTGTCTGTCTGTCTGTCTGTCTGTCTGTCTGTCTGTCTGTTTGTTCAGGCATCACGCAAAAACCACCGGTTCGATTACGATGAAACTTGGTATAATTATTCTTTAATATCCTGGGCACCACACTGGGTACTTTTTATCCCGGAAAAGTATCCTATCCTACGGTTGGGGGGTGTCAAAGTTTGTATGGAAGAATTTTAACGCGCTGTCCGATTAACTCGAAACTCAATATTTATACTTAAACCCAAAAATTAAGAATAACGTGTATCAGGATTTTTCGAAATTCAACCCCTAAGGGGGTAAAATAAGGGATGAAAGTTTGTATGAAAAATCTTATTCCTTGAGGTAATAAACATGAAACTTCGCACGAATAGTTATCTAAATAAATTATAAAGTTTGTATTTTTTTGTTTTTCTAAATTACCCCCCAAAGGGGGGTTGGGGGGTGTCAGTGTTTGTATGGAAGAATTTTAACGCTCTGCCCGATTAACTCGATATTTATACTTAAAACCCATGGGGATGTATGTGGTAATTTCCGACACTCACGCGGGCGAAGCCGCGGGCAGCAGCTAGTTTGTATTAAAATATTACAATTTATAAGTAACTACGTACCCCGCATTACCTGTGAGATGATTTTAGGTACTTACCTACCTACGGTTTCTGAAAAGTTCTAAAATATATGACATTTGATAAGAAAATACAAATAAATATAATTGAAGTTTATGTTTGTAATGCTTTATACTAAATGTCTATGAAAGAAGGTATATTACGGTACTTATTAATAAAAATATGCCTCTCTGTGTGTATGTTGTGGCTAATCTCCGAAACGGCTGGACCGATTTTGACGGGACTTAAAGTGGCAGATGGCTGAATGTCATTCAAGCTTCAGGAAAAAAAAAATTTTGCGTCAGTCAGATAACGAAAAAATATTAGACAGGTTTTTTTAATTTTATTTTATTACTTTAGGTTTTTTATTTATCATAATAACAAAATAATGACTTAGATAAAACGTATTAAAGTTGGAAAGTGGGGGTTCACTACGTCACAACTAAGTATAAACTCTACATCGCCGCAATGTTTTGATTAGGTACGCAAAAAAAAGAAAAATACGTGTCCAATATTATTTCAATAATCTAAAAAACTCGTTCATCGTTCAAACTTGTTCACCATCCCTATTGGTGCTGGTTACAAAATAACCGACAGAAAATGTTTCTCAAGTCCACTTTTGCTTCCATTAATTTTCTTGATTCAATGTCACGTTTCCGCCTCGATAGTTCCGCCCGGGTTTACCCCTTAACGCCAAGCCATCAATCAAGTCAAGAACACGACCACATTTTACCTACTTTAAATCGATGTTTAATGACTAAGTTCAATATACTTTTCGAGTCCAATTTCCCTTGATTTCTTTCCACGATTGAAACCCTTAAAGGTTAAAGGTTTCAGAGATTAGGTAATCAGACGTACTTACCCATATAAAGGGCTGGATTGGGCTTAGCAGGTACATCTTCTTTGATTATAAATCAATCAATCTGCCTAGCCTTTTCCCAACTATGTTGAGGTCGGCTTCCAGTCTAACCGGATGCAGCTGAATACCAGTATTTTACATGGAGCGACTGCCTATCTGACCTCCACAACCCTGTAACTGGGTAATACTATCCTTTGGTAGGACTTTCGGGCTTCTGACGAGCCGTAACGACTGTCAAAGGGACCAACGGCTTAACGTGCTTTCCTAGGCACGGAGAAGTCTCGGTATATAAAGATGGTCACCCAACCACGGACCAACCCCGGCAAGCGTAGCTTAACTGTTATTACTTAGCCACGAGCTCCTCACGAGATGCTTATTTGAACACAAATGATTAAAGACATTATACAATTGAGGCATGGAAGTTTAATGGGTTCACCGTATGTGAGAAATAGAAGTTATAAGTATACAAACCATTAGCAATACAATTTAAACTATCTATATTTTAAATTGTATTGCTAATGTTTTGTCTGCTCGAGGTATGGAAGCTTGAAACTTATGCTGGCTCGACTCAATGTGTTAACAAAACTTGACCACTTTAGTAAGTATGTAGTTCTAAGTAAGATTAGGTACGTAAGCCTGTAAAATGGTTGTCACGCTAAAAACCCTTCGCAAAAAACAAATTCAAAACACTCCATATCCAGCAGCAAAAATCCTTTCTATAACAATAATCAATGTTTATGCTTATAATTTATGCTTATAATCATGATAACCGTGCGAAGAATGGGCGGGTCGATAGTAAAAAGAATACATCAAAACACTTCCACCAACAAAAATTCTTTTCATTATTATTCACAATATAAACTTTAACACCGGGTCGTCACCAGCATCTGTTCCGGGATTACGCCTTCCACAGCCCCGTGTATTGATATTGGCACAAGGCAGGCAGGTCAAGGCTGCGGCATCAAATAAAACAGTGCCATAAGCACGTGAGCATTGCCGTGGGGACTGCACCACACCTTTGCACGCGACGCAGCGATGCGGTCAGATTATTGAATCTACCGAGAACGGAGTGGTTCAATGTTATCTTGTTATAGTCAGATATGGAAGTTATAATACTTTGAAAGGGGTCCCAGGGGTACCTAAATGAATATAAGAATCGATAAAGACATGTTTTTGTTTTTTTTTTAGATTGGTTTCTCTTTCATATTCTATTAGATGCAGTAGCCCAGTAGGTTAATAATGACAATCAATTAGGAATCCGTGGCACTGGTCAATGTCGGAATAAGGGGGTGGGGGGCGGCAGGTGGGGTTCGCCCCGGGCCACCGGTCCTGGGGGCCCGGGGGACCATTTATTCACCCTGGTTTAGGAGAAATCAAATTTTTCCATTTCATCAAATGATGATATTGAGGTCATCCAAATTAATTTCTTAGTCTATCAAACCTATTTGAGATTAATCGTGATTTACGATCCTAATTGTTATTATAGTAAATGTTTATTTATAAAAGAGTTAATAAGAGGATAATAATATTCATGAGAATGAGTTAGTGATAGAGGGATGCACAGAAATGCTAATCAGTCACAAAGTCATTTGGCATACCCAATAAGCAATGAAGCCTATCAAATTCGCAGACACTACAAATCTTTCAGATACGAAATATTTCTAGCTGCAATTAAATCGCTACTTTAATAAAATCATCATCATCATCATCAACATTTCAGCCGAAAGTCGTCCTCTGCTGGACATAGGGCTCCCCCAAGCACCGCCACTTCGACCGGTACTGTGCTCCCCGTACTATAAATAAAGCAAACAAATGTTATTTTATATAAGTCGTAAGAAGCTTACGATTCGATGTTGTACTCACTAATCCTTACTCGGCTCGTTTTGTTTGGAAAATACTTAGTAAGAGGCTTACAACTTTCTTAATTTCCTGCTCAAGTGGTCGCGTATTAGGTAAAGTGAGGGGCAATAATTAATTTTCTCAAACATGCTTGGAAATTCGAGCATTATTTTGACAACCTTCTTCGAGATAAATCGGAATTGCTGTAGGTACTGGTCTAAAACAAATGACTATGCGGTCGGCAAGGTTACTATGAAAATCCATATCTGTCCTATATAGCGGCCAAATAAATTACCTACTATGAAAACTCATATGTGTCGTGTTATTAAAAAAACTTTTTACAAAAAAAACCAACCGACTTCCAAAAAAAACACTAGAAAGTGAAAAATAACTTTAATTTCGGAAGTCGGTGTCTTTGGTTTTGAATTTTCGTTTTAAGCCTTAGTTTTTATTTTTCACTTTTTAGTTGTGGTACCTACCCCCTACTAGTTCGAATATCACGACCTGCTATGTAAATAACAGTGACACGAAAATGTTAAAAGATCGTCCATATAGGCTAACTGGGAAAAATACGTATTAATGAAGCTAACTCAAAAAGTACTCAAGCTAAGTTAATAAAATTTATATGGGACCAACTTGAGAGCATACCGACTTGACGGACATACACTAAAAAAAAAAAAAAAAACATACATACGCTACGAACATATAACCTCCTCCTTTTTGGAAGTCGGTTAAAAAATGGAACTAACTTCAACACATGAGAACCAAGTTGGTACCTAACTTAGCAAAGATTTTTATTTAAATTTCGATTTCGCTAGCAAATATAACTGTTTAAAGTAATGAAGAAACAAATGAACATATTGGCGCGTGAAAAATTATCATTGTCCGTCATTGATTCTGGATGTTGTAATTAATTTACTTTGTTTGAATTTCCGCGCATTATTTGAGAAAAGTACTATACAAGCCTTGGCCGCAACAAGGCAATGATGGACTCACGTATGTACTCGGCCCACATTTTCACGATCGTCCATCAATGCTTGAGTTGCTGGCCGCGGCAGTAATGTACTATTGTTGTAAAACAATCAAATTGTCTACTACCAATTTAAATTTTCCGTATAATCGAAGTACACGTCAGTTTGATAAACAATTAATTTCCCTGACTGTACATCAATCAGATTAAATAACATAACATCACGACTGCAATCCCCGGAGGGTTAGGCAGAGGTGTACCTATAGTACACCCACATTTCGCCAGTTATGTTTAACTCCCATGTAATAGGAGGCGAGCCTATTGCCATCAATCGGGAACAAATCTAGACTCCGGGCTGCTACTGAGAAATTTCTGATGGCAAAACCCAATAGGTAATACTTTACCCGACCCGGGAATCGACCTTATGCTCAGCAGTAGCGCTTGCGACCACCCTGAATACTTATACTTAGTAGCTTAGAATACGACACGCACACTATGAGACCATGAAGAAAACTGAAAGAGACTTCGTGCCTAGAAAATGTGCCCAAGTACAACATTTTAAAAGGTCACACCGTTTTAATCCGGCATTTAGACACTAATTTCACGTGTTAGCCCCCAATTATGCGATTACGCGTGTAAGCAAATATGCTTAGCAAATACGTTGTTACATTAATTAAGTCTTGTTAACAAGATAGACCGGGAGTCGACACATTTCGCCTTTTTACTTTTTCGTAACATAACATAACACGCCTGTATTCCCCTAAGGGTTAGGCAGAGGTGTACCTATAGTACACCCACATTTCGCCAGTTATGTTTGAGTCCCATGTAATAGGGGACGAGCCTATTGCCATCAATAGGGCACAAACGTAGACTCCGAGCTGCTACTGAGAAATTCGGATGCAGATGGAAAAAACCCAATAACACTTTGCCCGACCCGGGAATCGAACCCAAGAATTCATGCTCAGCAGTAGCGCTTGCGACCACTAGACCCCCGAGGCAGTATTTTTTCATAATTGTGGCTAAATAAGAACAGTCGCACAGATCGTTTAAAGGATAAGCTGTCAGTTCGTGGATGGGTGACCATCCACTACATATCGAGACCCCTCCGTACCTCGCAAAAGCACGCTAAGCCATTGGTCCCGGCTGTCATTCATAAATCTTCGACAGTCGTTACTGGCAGTCCAAAGTCCGACAACCAGTCTTACCAAGGGGTATCGTGTTACCCAGTAACTGGGTTGTGGAGGTCAGACAGGCAGACGCTCCATGTAAAATATTGGTATTCAGCTGCATCCGATTAGACTGGTAGTCGACCCCAACGTAGTTGGGAAAAGTTTAGGCAGACTGTGATTGCCATGTTATTCACATAAATTCTTAACGTCGATTTGATGATAAGCTGCCCGGTTCCAACCTTGATCTTCCACATAGGTTACGTAAACACGGAGGTGTACAAGGGGTAGTAGTAGGGGGATAAGAGGTACTCAATTATTTCCTTTTTTCAGATCGAAGATACAAGTCATCGGAAAGGCGGGGGAGGAACCTTTTTAGTACCGATGAATGGCGGTATTTGGACGATGTGCGTGTCTCTTGAAGGTAGTTCTACAATTTTTTTCAAAATTCTTTAAATAACTAAAAGGGATTATCCATTTAATGCATGATTTTGGTTTCAGAGGAAGAGGTGTCAATATTATCCAGGGCTGGTTTCCCCTCGCAGCCGGTATGCACAAATTATTTAGCAAACAGTGAGGATGAGGAGCCCCGAGCTGATTGGCAGCATCGTAAGTTATTTATAGAAAATTCTGTTGTTTACCGTAGTACCTTTTTACTATCAAAACAAAAGCCACTCCTATCACTCACATACAATGAAAAAAAAAAGGTACTTATACATTTAAACGAGCTGTAAACGCTGCATAATGCTGTCATAATTATCATTTCAAGATAATAAAACCGGTATTCATTATGAAAACTAGATGTTAAAATATTCAACGACGATAAGTCACGGTATGCATAAACAACGCCCTTTTCATCCCTCGGTGATTCAACCTTGGAGAACCATTTGCTTTCGGCCAAGTTCATTTATCAACCTGTTTTGCAAGAAGGTAGATACCTACAAGAAAAAGTTTACGGAAAATACATTTACAAATCGTTTAGTATCTGGTTGACTGCTTTCGTTAAAAGAAAGGAATACTAGTTAACTATATGTAATTGTTGTGCCCACTGTAATAGGTAGGTACCTACCTATGGCAGAACGTAAGGTTGATTTCATAGTAAACTCAATTTTTCTTAAAAATAATATGTTTACGTAGGGTACCTAACTAAAATAAAGGTTGTGTTTGTGTCCGATTGTGCCCATTGAAAGTAGATATAGGTAACTAATTCGATAAAAAAATTAAAAAAACGAAATCCCGACTACCACAAAAAAGTCAGCTAAAAATGTATAAACAACTCATCACAGACAGACAATACATAGGTACCTTTTTTTACGAGAATTCTTGACATACGTGCATACCGGTTAAAATCATAACCCTCCTTTTTGCTTTGCCGTAGTCGGTTAAAGAGAGCCTTCATCATGAAAACCAGAAGGGGTCCGAAGTTTTCTGAATATTTAACGAACATTTCTGTCCCATATTCAAACTAAAAATTAATGAAGCTGCGATATTTTTAGCTAGTTCGACGCGGAAATTTATATTTTCTGCAGCGGCGTTAATCGTCGCTCCAACCTTTTACATGTTTGAAGAGGCCGCCAGCTCCCGCCTTTGACGTGGGCCCATAAATATTTGAATAATATTATATTTATGTACCACAGGTACCACTACAAGATCGGGTTCACGAGATTAATTGAATTTCAGTAGGTAGTTGCATATATTTGGAATCTAAAGTCTTCGATGGCTGTTGAAAGAATAATAACTAAAGCTTACTTGGACCTTTGATGAATACCATAACTACCTACGCTGGGATTCCCAGACCTATTTTCTGGAAGTTTCAGTCTTCAGGCAAGTCATCAGACGTGACATTTAAGCACTCTTAAAACAGTTCAGAAGGTGGGAAAACTACGGGCCTCAATTCTTAGAGGCAGACCGCAAAAGTTATGCCCATGTTCACATTCCGTAGAAGATGTGCATCATCAAGTTGTGTGTACTAAAATTTTGGTAAACTTTTCTTTCAGGTATGCAGAATCTATCCATATCATGCGCCCTAGTCTGCCTGATAGTGCTAGGCAGCGCCGCTTTGGTTGGCGCGTTCGGCATCTGCAAGCATCAGATCAGCGCTGTACTTATAACTGGTGTCATGTATCTTTTAGCCGGTACGTATAAGACGGATCCTATGTGCAGTTTGAGTACTAAAGAACCCAAATGTCCTTTCTTTCGTATGTTCGTCGAGTCATCTGATCTCCTTAATTTTTGAGTTGAGCCACAGTCCAAGGATCACCAATTAGTTTCTGTTTAAAAAAAAAATAAGACCGTCGCGGTCCGTTGTCTTGTTTTCCCGAAAGGTTGTGCAAAGCTGTACCTATAGAACACCCACATTTCGCCAGTTATGTAACTAAGATTAAAATAATCAATTAATAAATTAAACGAAAAGAAATCTGAATGATAATAACAAACTAAGTAATTAATATTAATGTCAAAATATTCATTTTTTACTTTGAACTATCTGTCTAAGTCGGGAGTAAAGTTATTGAAAGCTATTGCCAATAAAATGCTGGTGATGTTCATCGATAACAAGAGATCGCACAAAATAGGTCGGTGGTCCACCGTTTGTTCACCATTTGGTGACTCCTCAACTACACGATTTCTGACACATGCATGCACAGGTCCACTCAAATCTTTGTATTTTTTTCTTCAAGAGACCATTTCAGAAATTAATCTACATGGTCCTCATATGATCTGACCAACGTCTGGACTTTAAAAGAGACTGACCTCTGAGTTTTTTTCGCTATTTCTTCTCAGAGTCGGATTTTAGAAACTATTTGAGGTCTGTATAAAATTACTTCTGACCTTACAAATAAACATCATTTATGTTTTGTCAGGCAACCCTGTCACTAAAGCTAAGTAATATTTATACCACGAAAGCTAATTTCGAAAAATCTGTGATGACACGAGAGTCCCAACTGTAAAAAAAAGATGGAAAAGAATCCGGAGATCGATTCACTGGCTCCGTTTCGCATTAGATTTTTAAATTGGATGGTAATCCTACCATCGGCATCGGTTCGTTGTCAAAGCCGATCGGCAATTGTCTTCTGAGACTTATTAACTCACTTTGATATTCTATAAACTCACTTGAGGAAAAGACCCGGTGTCTTTTCCTCAAACTTTAATTCTTATTATTTTTTTATTTCATCGTTTACAACATAATTATTGTCAACAATATATAGGTTCCTTTTATGTTTCTATGATAATTAATGCAATTGGTGTTGTTCCGTTTTAATTAACTATAAATAAATACAATAAAGGTCAAAAATCTCACTTTCAGGTCTGTTCGCGATGTTCACGCTAATGATAATCCACTTCAAGCGCGTTCAGCGCGTGTCGGCTCGCGGGTCTTCTCACGCAGACGGCACAGGGGACGGGGTGGTGGGCCCGCGCGGACCCGCACTGTCACTTTTATCAGCGAGAGAGTTCTCTACCGCCTGGTCTCTCGAACTCGGCTGGGGAGGAGTCGCCCTAGCAACAACAACATCGCTCCTCTGGATACTACTCTCAAAAATCATGAGATACAACCCTATATCCGCTATGCTGTTGTTAATGTAATTGTATTCCATCTGAAATCTTCCCTAGAATTTAATTTCTTACAAATAACTAGTCAATTACCAATTTTAAGGTTTTGAAATGTTGGTTAGCAGGCGTAGCCGTGCAGGGAAGATCTCATTTGATGTTTGTTTTATAAATAGTTACCTACCTACCTAATTAGTAGGGAAGAATTTAAAAAAAGAACAATATTCACAGAGATATTATTTGCTACATACTCCAAGGCTTCGTAGAAAATTATACCTATTTCCGACCCGTTTCGTGATCTTTTTAAATTCCTAACTACGAACCTTACTTTTTCTCCAACGTTACGCTTTGAATTTGAATAAGCTTTAGATAATCGCCGAGCTTGCTGCCGTCCATTGCTATTAATGTTATTGTTATACTTCTCCTTTCTAAAATTATATTTTTACGTATTTCACGACCTACCTAATATTGCTATCTACTTTAAAATTATACAATGTTACGAACTTATAAATAAAAGTTTTAAATATTTTAGGTATTCGCTCTACGAACTTATTCTCCAGAAATACGAATTAGACGCTTTCGTAGTCAGTAAAGTTCTATACAGTAAAATAATTCAAGATGACTTTAATGTTCGAGATATCAGCTCCCGGCCTAACGTATAACATATTTCAATATCTCACTGTTGGTAGTTGTAGATTCACAAACAAAAATAGTGTCAGATATTATATAAACAGTAATTTTAATGCTACATATTAATTGAAAATTAATATTAGTGATTTAAAGAGTTATGGTGCTTTGAGTATCAAAAATATTATTTTATTTTATTGAGTAAGTATGTAATACATTTAAATTAATATTAAGTTTTCCTCTGTGTTGTTATTAAATAAAACAAACACCCTCTTATACAGAAATACGAAATAAATTGTGAATTTTTCATTCCGATATTTATGAAATAATTAATTAATTAAGTATATTATAATCTGGAATCAACCAAACTAGCATTTACTTACGCACATTTTCTTTCTAAGAGTCTTAATTGTTTATACTTTAAATTATATGCATATTAGGCTAAGTCTAGGCATTAAAGCCACAGTTACCAAATGCGATAAGTTAAAATAAGCCCGAAATAATAGTAACGTAAAGTGGGCCTAACCTTAAAAATGGTTTGTATTATGAAATATGTACCTAATGAGGGTTTTCATGAAAATTCACGCCACCAGTGGGCGCCACTTTGTCACGAGGTCTTCCGTTTCGACAATGAAATGAATATAAAATATATGATGACGTTCATCATTCGTGTTATTCATTCATCGTTCAGTCATGACTAAAAAAAATACAGGCGCTTTGACACTTTTGACAGGTGCCCGAACCTGACGTCTCAGTGCTGCCACCTAGTGACCGTCATTTCAGGAAACCCTCATTGTACAAAAACGTTTATAACATTATAGTTTATTATTAATAAAAACCCTACTTATGTATAAGCAATGCAATTGCTGATATAAAATATTACAACTATGCTTAAAAGCACATTTTGTAAAGAAGCATCGTTCCCATTGTGATGTCAGTTCATTTCAATGAATGTTGTTCGTTCGGTGTTTTTGTTAATTGTTCTTTTATACTTTGAATGCATAAAGCAATATATTTATTTTGTTTATAAAATGTTGTTTAATTTTTCTAACTCCATAGTGACTTTCCCAAAAAAATCTTTACTACGAAAAGTTAATAACAAATAAACATAGCATCACGCCATGTTTCCTAGAAGGGTTAGGCAGAAGAAATGTCATTGAAAAACTGTGACCCCATGTCTCAGTGACGCCATCTAGCATATTAAATAATAATAAAAAAAAAAATTAAATAATAGCCAAGTTTGACACCACTTTTACCGACACCAACCGTCAGATGGTTTGACATATTTAAGAAAAAATATTTAATTTATCTAAATATTTGGTAAATTATAAAATACTAACGAAATTATACTAGTGACAGTTCAATCATTTTATCACTATGAAGTTTGCAATACCACAATGTACAATTCGACATATTTTCTTTGATAAAAAATTTCTTTGAAAATAATTTTCATAAGCTTATTATGCGACCTGTCATGCGGGGCGTGTGACACGAGACATATAACCACACATAGAACTTGTCAAGAGGTTCTGTGCATAGAACTAAACTGAGCGAGGTGTGACCTGTAGCCCCTGTAGGCACCAAGGCGATTTTGATGTTATTCGCTTTGTTTCGTCTATCGTAAGTATGTATATTGGTTAAAAAGCAAGCAGTATGTATTATTAATATAAACAAAACGTTATTTTACGAAAACAGTGTTTATTTTCATAATAACAGCTTAACCTATATTTACAAAACGTTTTATCTCCAAAAATATCGGTGACTTTATAAAACACTAAGTCGTTTTATTATTTGTTTCTTCAAACAAAAAGCTAAACGTACAGATCCTTATTATTTATCGAAGAAATCAATCAAGTCGCGTATGTACGTCAGTATTCAGGTAAACGGTCGCGTATTCGCGCGACAGTCGCTTTTAGTTAGGACGCAGAGTTAATTAAACTTTCCTATATTTTTAATTAAAAATAATTATTGTTATTTACTTAATCATCGTCCTTTAGTAATTGGTCTTCTATATCAAAGTCTTCGGCCTTCCGTTTCTTAGGCCGCGGTCGCTTGCCAGTTACCATTTCCATTTTAACCTTTTTGGATTGTTTCTTCTTTTCTTTTAGCTGGAGTTTCCTCTTGGCCGCCTTCTCTGGATTATTTACTTTTTCTTGTAGGAGTAACTGGAAAATAATATTATATTGAGTAAAGAGTCGAGGCAATTGCTTCTTTCGTGATTCTGTCATGAACTGCACCTAGAGCAGCAATTACAGTGGAACCAAAGTAAATAAAAAAAATGTGTGAACATTGGTTTACTACTGCATAATTTTGTCTGCTCATTACACGATAGAATCTACTTTACCGAATCAGCATTATTATTGCGTCGTAATGGGGGGAAGGTTGTAAAGAAAAAAAATTAGAAAATTTAAGAAGATATAAGGTTTAAATCTGTACAATGTGCACAATTGATTGTGTGTGATTTCAACGCCTTGACGTAGAATTCACGAGAACATATTATAGTACCAAATAAAACGTATACAAACCTTTTTCCTTTCAGCCCTCTTTATATTCAGCTTCATCTGTGCCTCAGCAACGAGTTTGCTATACTCTATCTCCCCTATCTTCCTTCGTAACTTCTTGCCCAATCTGCCAGCTAGTTGCTTAGCAGCGGTCGCCGGAGTGGCCGCGTCGCCGGTCGAGAGCTCCCGGACTATTGGCGGGAGAATCACGTCCAGGATTTTATTAACTTCTTCGTCTTCTAAGGAACTGATGACGTGCGTCCACATTGTGAATATTGATGTTCTCTGTGGAAATAAAAGGTTTTATGTAAGACTACATTCTGCCCGCGGCGTCACCTGCATGGATATCGGAAATTATGCCTGAAGACAAACAATCCCACGATACATTATCTTCGTGTAAGTCCAACGGTTTAGGCAGCGCACGCCAAGATAGGTCTCAGAGGGCAGAAATTTTTCCGACTTACTTCTGTCATCCGACAAATGGCGGCGGGCCCGCTAGTGACAAAATTAGTTGCCAAATGTTGGGGAGATGATTGAACGGACGAGATTGCAAGACGAGCCTCCAATAAAAATATTTATTTAAAGATAAAATCAGAGACCCGCGCATTCAAAAATAGCTGTCATCCGACAATGGCGGCGGGCCCGCTAGTGCGCCGCCGCGCTGCCATGCGCGTGTACACTTATCGTTATATTATGGCAAAATCAAGCAAATTTTTTATGCATATGTGTTATTCTGATGTATAAGCTATATTACTGTAAAGTTTCATCAAAATCCGTTCAGTAGTTTTTACGTGAAAGAGTTACAAACATTAATCCATCCATCCATCCTCACAAACTTTCGCATTTATAATATCAGTAGGATAGTAGCATGCGGATGGGTAATCTGGACGGTATACAGTACGGAATAAATTAAATACATTGCGACATACATTAAAATAGCTTCTAACGCGTCTATGGGTTGAGTCGATACGAGAGAAGCAGATTGTGTCATCTCCTGTCATACAGTCGGTTGGTTAAGGAGGATCCGAAATGGTAGACCGCGAAATTTTCTTACTTTTTTTTTCAATTTGCAGGTCATTGTGAGGTTGTATCTTGATCAATATATGATTCGCGACCATAACAAATATGTATTTACAGAATTATAATCATTAAAATCTTCAATACAATCCTCTAACTTCAAATTGCCCTTTGGAATTACTATTTAAAATTTGCTACTAGGGATATTAAGAGCCTACGCTACCTCAGGTTTTATCTCGCTCGCACCATTTTACTCGCGGTCTGAGTGCGAGCGCGACGGAGGCGGCAACAAAACGGAAATAGTTTAGGTAATTGCTTTTTACGGCGAAAATAATGTTAATTTCAAAAAAATAAAAAACAGTCGCTGCTTTATAGTTAGTTCAGTTAGTATGCAAAGTTTCATGATCGAATTTGAAGTATTTTTGGAATAGCAGCGGTTTATTGTTCTGTTTGGAGGTAACTTTGTAGGTTTTTTTTTCTATCGAGAAAAGTCGCTAACATTAATCCTCAACTTTAACATATATTTATTTCAAAATTAATACTGCAGTAGTTTCGATATAACGGCGGATATTGCTAAGCTATTTGACATCCAGTAGGCCCTTAAGAAACTATAAAACTAGCTAGTATAATGAATAGTCTTGAAAACCTTTTCACATATATCAAGAAAATAAATAAGGTCATAATATAATTTACTTACAATATCCATATTACTAGGTGATCTGGCTACTTCAACGTTGATAGCTCTCCTCAGTTTGAACAGGATCCAACGGATGTTCATCCTACTTCCCCCCTCAGCGTCTTCACCGTCTGCCTGAGTTTTCTTGTCGAGCTTAAAACTTGACATCGAGTGCACCAGTTTCAATATGACGAATAACACTGCTGTTGTCTGCAAATTTAAATAAAATATATATTAAAATAACTAAAATTGATTGCCTTGTTGGTCTTGTGGTAGAAGTGCTGCTGCTGAACATGAGGTCCTGGGTTCGATTCCCAGGTCGGGTAAAGTGTTATTGGACTTCCCATCAGGAATTTCTCAGAAGCAGCCCGGAATCTGGATATTAATCCAGATTCCGGGCTGCTTCTGAGAAATTCTCCCGGTTGATGTCAAAAGGCTCACCCCCTATTACATGGGACTTAAACATAATAATGTGTGTGTACACCTCTGCCTATATAAATGTTATAAAAATAAATAATATTTTATTGATAAGAGAATCCGAATAAACAGTAATTGTAGAAAAAGATACAGTCATAACCTTCATCATCAGCAAAGAGGGAGGGATTTATACTTATTTTTACTATAAGATTTTATTGATATCAATCAGATTTTCGCACTCTTAATTATAACAACTTTTCGTCTTTTGAAACTCTTTTTGTCGCTAATATAAAAAAGCATATAATATTGTACGATAATTTAAATCTTTTAGAAAGAATACTGTTGTTTTTAGTGTAAATTTTATTTTTAACGATTCAAATGTAACATTTTCTTTCTCTTTCATTTAGCATTTAAGCGATTTGGTGTTCTTATAATGTGCGTTCATATTCCATTTGAAATAAATAAACTAAAAGTAAAAAAGTAACATTCTCCTCACCTGTTCAACCATTTCCTTCGAAGCTCCAGTAGTGTACTGCGCACACAAATCCAACACAAGACTCCTCAGGACATCTTCCGTCTCATCATAAATAAATCCTCTATCACTCTCTAACTTCTTCTTTACAATACCATCCAACTCTTCAGCATCAACAACTGATAACAGCTGCCCCAGTACTTTAGCAGATTTCAATCTCACCCACGAATGAGGGTAGGCAAGCAACGCTTTACATTGCTGCGCTATCTCGTCAAACTCATTTACGTACTTCTTATTAGTCAAAGAAGACGCGCAATGAACCGTAATTTTTTCTATAAGGTTTAATATCTGTATTAAACTGTGGTCTTTTTCTTTCTGTTTGT
The DNA here is from genome assembly GCA_914767815.1 of Eupsilia transversa. Lineage (NCBI taxonomy): Eukaryota > Metazoa > Arthropoda > Insecta > Lepidoptera > Noctuidae > Eupsilia > Eupsilia transversa. Next base: position 12,068,664 of record OU611880.1, read on the forward strand.
CTTCATCAGTCTTTTCCTCTGATTGGTCCAGCTTTATTTTGACAAATCTGCCTTCAGTGATGTCGTTGCTTAGTAAAAGGATTTTTCCACTGACTAGTGAAAGGACAGTGTTGAGTCGAGTCTTGAAGTCGTCTTGTTCTACGTTTACGAAGCGTGTGCTTAGTTGAGCTGCTAGTTCGAAGTGCACTGGCTGTGGAGATGGAAACAAGGTTTTAAGTTGGTTAATACCACCGATACTTAAAATCGCTTCTTACATAATGGTAATAAGGATTCTGAAATTCTGGTTGAATAACAGCCGTTTTTTCAATAATAAAGAATATGTTGCCTCTGTTCGGTTTTCATTATTATAAATAATGAAAAAACGGACCGTATAACGTAAGTATAAGTCTATAAAATACTCCAGCATTTATTTTGCCAAAAATCAACCCTACGTTATGCACAGACATGAGGCGTCATTGTCAAAATCCAACAAAATCTATTTAAAAAATGTACGCACCTGATTATCCTGAAAGAACGTCATCACCAGATCAAAGAGTTTGTTCCTCTCCTGTAGAGGGAACCTCTTCAACATAGCTTCTATGCAGCTGGCGGCAGTCGCGCGACATTCAGGCGCGCTGTCGTTGAGCATGCTCGCGCCCAGTGAGAGCATGAGGTGGGCTCCGTGCTTTGAAAGTTGTACCTGGAATTACAGAATAGTATGCTTAAGATTTGAAAAGTATGGTGTTTCCCAAAATAATCTGATGAAAATGTAAACAAATGAATCAGAAAACCTACCAGTAGATGCCATTTTGTAGTGCCACTTAGAAATTGATTACTCTGATTTGATTATTTGAATGACCGATTTTTTTTCATTGTAAATCACCTTAAAGGTGTTTTTCATTTAACAATAGAGGGTCATTTTATTATATTTTTTCGATTATTTTCCAATTACAATTAAATAATTTTATTCAAACCGTATAATTTTCGAAAGTTGTGAGACATATAATTGAAACTTTTTAAATACGGATAAATGTGTCAGTGTTACTAATTCCCTTTAGTGAGTGATTGCGTAAGAATCATACCTGAACACGGTTTGTTTACACGTTCGTCAAATATTTTTGGAACAGACTATAGTAGTGTGTTCTGAGTTCCTGATGGATGGAAAAAGTGGAGGAAGGGCTTCAACACACTTAACAGCGTCTGTGAGAAAGTTGTGCAGTTAGCCTACTAAACCTTTTGATGGTGTTGCCTTTTGGAATCAAAGAACTAGAACGCTCGAATTACGCTGAAAATTGAGGGCCAGGAATCAGGTCCTAAAGTAAGTATTCCAGACCTCACATGCGTTGTTTAAAATACCATATTATGCAATATGTTTTTAGTGTAAAGTCAAAACTATTGTGGATGCCAGCAGTGATTATTATCTGTGGTAACATAAAAAACTATGATAGTAATATCTTATTCGGTATCGGTTGTCGATTTTGACTAGTTTATTTGTTTATGTAAATTATTTTTTGTGAGAATAAATCTTTTGTTCTTCTAACGATCGGCATATTATTTATTTATAACCAAACAATTAATGATTCATTTCCTTTGCCTAAAGCTTCTTAATGCTTTAGAATATCAATATTAAATTGCGATTGGATTACTTACAAACGGGCGCTCAAATTCTAGAATAGACAAGAAATATACAATAATCAAATGACTTACCACAAGTAACTTATTAATGATCATCTCTAGGAACTTGAGTGAAGACTCTCTACCATGCTGCAGTTCGTAGTTGAGCTGAGACACAAAGAAGTCGATATACTTCTCCAGCCGTTTGCCAGGAGAGTAGTGCGTTAAGTAGTTGACGAATATCACTCGAGCTTCCTCACTGAAAGAATAACCTTCATTTATACTCGCTAATAATCTCCAAATATCTATACATAACTTATTTCGATATAAATTTCGATATAAAACAAAAGGTCCCAGCATTGAGCCCTGAGGCACTCTCACTAAAACAAAGAGTATTCTATCAATCTATTTAAAAAAGAACTAAAAGAATATCAAAAAGCTACTTACCGAGATCTAGCCGACTCGCTCAGTATACATATCTTGGATACTTTCTCCATAACTTCGTGCAGTTCATTGGATACTAGTCTAGCTTCTAATATAGCTTTCAACAGAGCGAACGAGTTGGATTGCTTCTCGTCATTCTGACAGTCTTCTTCCGCATATAACAGGAGAGTTTTTAATTGGTCGGTCTCTAGTTTATAGTATTTAACGTTGCGTACTAGTACTGTTACCGCCTGGAAAAACAAAATAAGTATCAGTTATAATTTGATGTATTTGATTATAAATGATTGATCACCAATGTTCAATGTGTTGTTATCTCAGATAAGTATTTAAAGGAATTAGCACTGGTTAAAAGGCAACACGAAATTGAGACTTAACCACAAAAATATTGCCAGGATGGGAAGTCATAAAAAAATCTTACCTTAAAAGCAGTTCTAACTAAATGGAAGTTATCATTCTGTTTACTAATTTCAAACGTTGCATACTTATGCAGCGTCAAGAATATGGTCTTCACAATATCTTGAACCATTTCTTCTAACGTTGGCGTGCTTACTCTGATCGTCCACAAAGTAGCGATACACTTCATCGCAACCGTCGACACCTTTACATGGTCACTTTTCAACGCATCAACTAGTAAAGGTATAAGAGGGTCTACAAACGCCCGACAGTCCATTCTTGGCACTTTCTCTCTTTTAAGTATCACATACAGAATATTCAAACTGAATTCAACCAAAACATGAGCATTGGCTTTCCCCGAAGTTTTAACATTTTTAGCTTGGGATTCTTTGTTACGTTTCGGCGTTTCAGCAATTAGAAAGCAATCTGGTTTCGCTCTAAGCATTTTCTCTCTCTGCTTTTCAGTTATTTGTCTCTTTGGAGCACCTAAAACGAATTCCGGTATGCTCTCAGAGGCAACTCCATGTAAGAATATGAATAGAGATTCGATATCTATAAACTTATTAGTTACTAGTCCACTTGTAATGTGCATTAGAGCTTCCTGAACTTTTAATACAATCTTCTTCGAATGATGCTTTTGGAGAATATCTTTGAAAGGTATAATTAGATTTATCAGACACTGCTCAGTTATGTTTTGGGACACTATCATAAGTGTTACGTAACTTTTCTTGCTGGGTTTTGCTTCTGGTGTCTTATAGTGTAGTTTGTCGACTTCTTTCTCTTCTGACAGTGCACCAAAAAGATCGTTAGTGCAAACATCGAGTATGTAATCAAGATTTTCGTTCAGATCTCCAGGTTTAAATTCCGCTTTCAAAGCGTCTAGAACTGTATGTATTGTGGCGACTAACACATGAACTTGATATCCTCTGGTTAGCAACAAAGTCAAGTGTTCCAGTAGAACTCCTAAGAACGAGGTTCCAACAGTTAGCATGATCTTCTTAACAATATCACGCGCAGTTATCCTAACTTGCTTTAGAGGTGATTTTAGGAACGAGCAGAGTTTTATGATGATTCTAAAAGAGAAATATACAACGTAAATAATAGTTGAAAATAAATAAATACGGAAGATTTTATTAATATTCGGAAAAGTGTTTTTTTTTTTTTTTTTACCACAACGGAAGCTTTTGGCCTGAATCTCACCTGATGGTAATTGATGATCAGGCCGAAGGTGGAAACGAGCTTCACCCAGAATCCTCAACCGAATTTCTATTCTAATTTGATAGATTATATTGAAATTTTAAATTAACTCACCCCGGCAGTTGATGTTTAAGCAGATCGCCAGGCAATCTCTGCAACAACTTGACGAGCGCCAGAGCTATCGGTACCCGAAGCATGTCCTCTTGCTGACGTTCGAAACCGGTTTTACGACGATTCACCTTATGGGACTCTTCGTGCTCAGTCATTTTTCCGATGGCACTAGAGAAAAATATAAAATACAAATGATTATTTTTTTAAATCATATCTATGTAGCACAATATACCTTGGCAACAATTTGACTTACCGGTTTAATTGTGGTAACAATCCAGCCGACAAAGATTTGATAATTCTTTTAGCTACAGACGGTGACACGTTCGTTACTCTCTCAAATGCAGGTACGTTGGTAACCTCTTTACTTGGTTCTTCATCCGCTGCTTCGTCATCTGCTGCCTTTAGTTCACTCTCTTCATCTAAGTCTAAATTTTCTTTTATTTCTGTTTCATCTTCCTTATCGCCATCTTCCACCATCTCTTTTGTATTTTCTACATTTTCTTTGTTCTCTAAAGTTGCGTTAGCCATTTTAAACTTATGCACATTTGTGATCAGTGCTTTTGGCAGTTCAATATTCTTTACTTTTGAGAAATCAAAATGGAAAGCGTCTATAATTCCAACCAATATTCGAGTCAACTGTTTTTGGTGTTCGGAAGAATGTCGCATTTTATTCAAGTAAAGTTTGAGTATAACTTCGTAATGGTACCAAGGCAGCAATCTGCAGCAAGTAGATACGACCTCTATACACGCGTCTATCAAAGTGTTTTTATCAGTATACTTATCATCACAAATATACATAGATGCTAATGGTAAAATAAAGTTAGTTAAAGTCCTAGGAGTAGGGCATTTCGTCATCTTTCTGGCAACTTTGCAGAATCTGAGCAGCGCTCTCACACGCCTGTGCATTTGAAGATGGCACATGTTATCAAAGAAATCGACCTCTCTATCTTCTTTATTAATGAAATGAGCTAAATCGGATATTACTACGTCTGCATCAGGGCATTCTCTTGCTAATTCTCCTAGTAAGTTGATGCATTCATTTCTCAACAATTCGTTTTTGGTATCTCTTATACCAGTAGAAATTAACGACAATACAGTATCTCTTACTAAGAATTGTCCATCAGTTGTTGATCTGTATTTCATGAGAAGCTTTGGTAGAATCCGTTTCAAACACAGGCCAGCACTATCGCGCAGACCAATGTCTTTCTCAGTACGAATAAAATAGAAGCAATTGTTGACAATAAGTATTGCAAGATCTACATCAATTTCGTCCTTTTCTAGTAACTGATAAATCTCTTTGTACGCGTCTATTCTACGGTCAAAATCTGGTTGTTCGATCCATCTCTTGTTGAAAGCATTCATTTCTGCTACCATGTTAGCCATTCTAGTAAGAATATCTTTATTTTTAGGAGCACTTTCAGCTATCGACGTAAGTAATTTCATCAGCAATTTTCTGACCTCCACAGGACCAACTTTGTTGAACAAAACGGCTATATTCTTTATGTATACTTGTGGATTTGTGCTGTGTCCTAGCAAATTTATAATTGTGTTCACAGCATGTTCCATATTTTCTTCCGCCATGTTCATACATACTTTCTTCACTAATATCGGCAGCAGTAAATTCAATAGTTCGTCACATAGCTCTGGTGACGCTACTAATTCTGTGATTCTTGAGAGAATCAGCAAATCTCTCTTGTTCACAGTGTTTGATTTTGCAGAATTTGCCATTCGTCTTTTCATCACTTCCAATATGCTCGGTATATGCGGTACCAGAATTTTGCTTCCGAAATTGATACCGGTTACATTTTGAGGAGCTTCAACTGGTAAAACATTGAATGTTTCTATTCTAGGAATTTCTTTATCTTCTTCGTCTTCAGTAAGAGTTATTAATTTTTCGATCATATCTAGTATCATATTGACCACACCAGGACTTGTTTTAGGAGCTAGCAGAAGTTTGAAAATAGCTGGGAATGGAGTAATAGAATCTTTTTCTGAGGAAGTGATTAACAAAATATAGTATCGGGGATTCTGACACCACGCATTTAGAAGTCTTAATAGAGCTGTTGGACTATGAATACCTTCAATGTGTAACTTTGGCATCAGAGGCCAAATCAATGTCTCATACATAACAAACAACTGATCTTTATTCCAAGGATATTTGGTAAATTGTTCAAATAGCTTCCTTGTTGTACCTAATGCAAGTGTGCGAAGGTTTTTCATTACCTTTACATATCCAACATGCACTCTTTCTCCTTGACTTAGGACGACAGCTACAGTAGAGCAGATAGCAAAATATATGTTAAAGAGCTGAGACAACACCTCTTCATTCATACACCCTCCAAAATATTCACGGACCACTTCAAACAGATTCAAAACACTGTGAAGTTTTCCAGGACTGGTAACAGATTTTAAATCTACGTCAGACGTAATTTTTTCAAATATTTCCCTAGGTTTCATATCCAAATATTGTTTGTGGTAGGAAAATGCCATTTCAATGAACATTTTAATCTCGTTCTCGTTACAACCTGCCAAATATCGCATTACAAGCGACCGTCGGTTCTGACCACCACCTTTCTTCTCCGCTACAAGTTTCGACGTCATTTTTCCATAGAGTATTCTTAATATTATTGGCACTACATGTTCTCTGTCCTCAGGCTGAATATTTTTGGCATCTTCAGTTATTTTGAACAGAGTCAGTTCATCTTTGAACTTCTTTTCATCTACTAAGTTGCATAAATTGCTTTTATATTGCGTAACATTTTTGTTCTTATAGTTTAGAACACAATCTAAAGCATATTTTTGAAGACCTGGGTTTTTGTGCTTCAAAAATTCCATGTAAAGTTCAAAGAAAACTGGCTCTTTATGCAAAGCTCTTGGGTTCTTAAACTCAGATAGGACTTGCATAATGTTAATGAGAGTTTTAAATACTATCTTTCCAGAAACAGTTTCTTTTGCATCATCTATTTCTTCAATTATTTCCTCAATGTTCTCTGTAGTTTCTTCAGGTTTTTCTTCATCAACTTCCATCTTATTCTCTCGTACTTCCATATCAATCTTTAGAGCATTCATGCTATCATTCCTTCTGTATTCTTCTTCAATGAAATTCAAGAACAAGACAACGACATCGCGATTCCTCGCTTCACAAACTTGAATACAATTCGTCATAACCTTCAGAATCAAGTTCCTATAATTGTATAAATCTGGTCTCTCAGATATGTTATTGTAATCAGAGTATAATTTATGAAGGATTTCGAAATTTGTATCGATTTCATCATCGAAATGAAACTGTTTAAGATTTTTCTTTGCATTTACAAATGAGGATTCAAGAGCTCCATGAAAAGTGGGCCAGAAATCGTCAACACTTAGGGCGTTTCCGTAACCCGCAATAAATTCAGTCACGGGTTCCCATAGCAGCTTGAAATTGACATACAAGACGCCTAACATGTAATTTAATGCAAAGAGATGGAAGTCAGTATCCTTAGCCAGGGCATACTGACTTGTATTGAAGGTCATCTTCTGCAGCATGTTCAACTGAGCTCTGTACTCCTGGATAGATGGTTTTATGGACTCCACTGAGTAACATCTGCTGAAGATTGAAAATTTCTCAACCGTACCCCCCACTTCCACTGTTTTGTTAAGTTCCTCTACATTTTCGAATAACTTGTATATGTGGGTAGTCAATAGACGAACCTGAAAAAAAATATTTTTCGTGATATAAATATTTTATGGCATATTGATCTGTGTAAATATAATAGATAGAAACTTATATGAAATGCTTACCACATGAAAAGGCGAAGACACATTCGTTTTCAGATACGAATCAACTAGCGACAAATACGGATAGGTCAAGCCAAGCTCCTGTTCATAAGCTGTCAAATACAGGTCAAGAAGATGCAGTGAGCATAGGTAATTAGGATCTGCAGCACACGGCAGGATCGCAGGCAAAAATGTATCAATATCACAAATTTCCTTCAGCTTCTTACAACTGGATATGTGAATAGCACTTTCAAGGGCCAATGATAACATGAACAAAACCTTTCTAGCACATCTCGATAGCGCAGTCGTGTCACAGTGGAATTTGTTCTCTTTAGGCTGATTCTCCAAGTTATAACTTTTCAATGTATCCAACAGTTTTGTTATCAGCTGTCCTAACATTTTAACACAATACCCAACATCGATTTTCTCTACATGCGGCAAGCAGAATAAAACATTTGTAAGTTTAACTGGGTTCTCAACATATTTTTCTACATCTTCAGACAAAATATTTTTGAAATGTTCCATAAAGTTCGGCAGATTCTTCCCAAAGTCTAAGGGATATTTAACCCACTCAAATAACTTTATACCATTCATAGACAAAGGTGATTTCTTTAAACATATTTTAGTTAGTGTACCCAGAGCCTCATTATCAAAATTACATTGAATAACAAACTTGATGAATGGAGGAAGTATGTGCATATCAAATTGTGAATACTCAATAACATTCTGCACAAAGTTGATGAGTATATTTGGGAATGGTAGAGGCAGTAGAACTTTGACGATAATACCAGCATGTTCTTGAGATAAGGAAACGTTTGGTGAGAGTAGTAACACGGCACCAATCTGTGCACAAACTTCTAGAACACTTTCTGAAGACTGTTCACAAATAACTTTTATCAACAGTAGCACAAACTGTGGAGGGTTTGTTAGGTACATCCCTTGCTGGTGTTCTATGACTTGACCAGCAAGTCTCAGAATATATTCCAGCCCTTTACTTTCTTCGTCATCCTCCTTCAAGATTTCTTCAGTGAACTTTATGATACTGGCCCAAAAGACTCCATACTCTTTGTGTGAAATACTTTGTAGACTATCCTCTATTGTTTGTGTCAGCACTTTGAACAGTATTTCTTGGTGTTCATTACTCTCTTTTAGATATTGAAGAAGGAGTGGCAGGAATGTTTCTATGCAGCTGTGGAATTTACCTGTAACACCTCTCAGTATTTCAAATATGAGATGACCACAGCCAGTGATTGCCTGGAAAAGAAATTTTAAAAATCATGAATGTGTCTGTGGTGTTATGTATTTGTAGTTGTTCTGTAATGCTTCAGTTAAGAGTTTTGATAAAATAAATTGAAACTGTACTGAAATTAATTGAGAAATACTTACATCATCATTAGTCTGTAAATAGTTAAGTACGAGACTGACAAACTTTTTCTTATCCCTTATATCTCTGGCAACAAAAGCAAAGCTTTCAGCTGCAAAATTATTTATGTACTGTGGCTGAGATTCACTCAGTAAAGGTATGATCCTCTTTAGTACAACAGCAATATCTTTCTTTAGGTATGGTTTGAGGACTTTGAACAAAAATGCTAGGCAGACTAAGGTCCATTCTAGTCTTTCAGCATCTTTGGTGTTTAGCAGTTTTATGAGGATGTCCAGAAACCTTGGGAAGTGTGGGTAGAAGTCCTCTCTTAGATCCTTTGCTACTGATACTAGGATTCTGAAAGAGAATTATTAGTTAAAACATAGAAACAAGGCTTTAAAAATTCAGTGCGGAGCAGAATATTATTATTAACACTATGCGAGACACTACACGCCTCGAGATGTAATAAAAATCAAACTTTTATTGTGTCTTGTTCAGTGTCCTTCAACCGATTAACTATGTTTTAGTACTAAGGTTTTAGTTTCCATAATTTATTACACATAATTGAGTTTACAATAAAAACAACACACATGAAGAAACTTCCGATTCTATGATTTTTTTTTATTAATTAAACTTAAAACTCAAACTCAGTCTTATTTCATATAAACCAATTACAGGCACTTTTGAATTGTCAAGGGTTCGGTCAGTCAGAAAGATGAAGCTAGTTGCCCATTCCAAAGCGTAGTAGGTTCCTATGGAGAAGAACGGGCAAGTAACTCCACGGATACTCTTTTAAATCAAAATATGTTACAAAATATATGTTACATCATTCATGTCAAATTATACATGTGAGAACAATTTAGAAAGACGTGCACATTAAAAGCGTAAGCAGCAAAAATATAAAAACAATTCAAAAATTTAAAAAACCCTTAACGGAACTTAACGATCCAACACACACGCCACCACCAGCGAGACATTTGAGTGAACATCACATACTCTCAGCCGGCAGGGCACATTCACGTTAATGAAAGACATACTCAGTAAATGGTGGCTTTATAGAAGGTATGTGGTCAAAGTGCTCACATAATGTGCTTTGCAATTTTACAATATTAACAAATAAACAAACTTACTCCAGCAATGGCTGTAAACACAGCTGGTCCTCTAGATTCAAATATTTCTCCAATACCTCAACCACTTCATCTTTCTTGTGAACAAGCTGTGGCACATTTATAATACCAAACACTTCCTTCCTGAACTTTTTAAAGTTTTCAGTCAAATTGAGCACATGCCATTTTTGTAGTGCCACAAAGAAATGGGTTTCGTTCTCTCCAGGCTGCTGTGCATATGCATGCTCAATGTGATATAGAGCAGCATGGCGGATGTCAATAGCATTGATTCGCTCAGCGAAAGGTACAAACTGAAACAAAAAATTATTTAATAAACCTTTGTGAAAAATGTAGCAAAACGAAACTTGTGGTCCAACATCAACATAATTAATAAAATTGGATAAAATATTGTACAATAAAAAATATGTGATTTAAAAAATCACATGATCTTTTATATAATTCTGGGCAGGAGGATAATGAATACTATTTAGGCTGTTCTTAACTAAGTACATACTGGTAGTTACTTTATCAATTGAAAGTCGAAAGGACCAAGAAACTAGACCATTTATTAATACCCTTACAAACTATTTTCAGCAGATATGTGCTTCAAAGCGGATAAAATACAATAAATCAGAACAATTTTTATTATACAAAATTCGCACTTAACCTAAAACACCTAATTATAAATCTGTGTTAGGACTTACACGGAAAGTATTTGTAGATTTATGTTTAACAGGTTTACTCTTCATCTTGCGTATATTTATTTAAGGTTTCGCCAACACATTTACTATAAAAAGCTAGAAAACTGTTGTAAATAAATCCACATGCCGATGAGTTTGTCGCAAACATGCAAAGTTGCAAACCAATAACACATGTCAAATTTTGACATTGGCACTTGGCAGCATGAAAAAAATGATGTATGATGGGATGACAGTGACGCAGGTGATGTAATGTTGCCACGATTTTTTTTAATGAATTTAAATATTTTCCCGCTTGCTTTGTGGAACCGGCGGCGGCGGCGTGCCCTGTTGAATCTTTTCATAAATCTGAAAAAACAATTCAAATAAAACCATTTTTATCTTTCTTACGTAACACAAAGTGAAGAATGTGAAATGTGGAGCTGCCTGCCTGGCATCGAGCAACGCGGGCTTCTGTGCAGGGAAACGCGTTGCTCGAAGCCCGAAGGCGCGTAAATAAAACGCCCAAACTTAGAGCTGCCAACCATCCGGGTTACTTTACTCCAAGTGCGGAGAGCGTTTGGGGACCATACTGATGGAGTTTAGAAAAAAAAAATACGTTTTGTGTCAGGACTTCAGGAGAATCTGGAGAAACATAAATTAGAACAAATCTTAGTTATTGCAGGATGAGTGTTTTGGTACCCGAAAAGTCGAAACAACCAATAAAAATAATTTATATACAACTTTTAACACAAAGGGTACTTTTAATCCCGGTTGTACGTTCTCCGAGTCACTATGTATCCTGTGAGTCATTCCCTTGGGATATTTATTTTCCGTCAGTCATCCAAGCGGGCGCCGGCGAAGGCGCGAGCAAAAGGTTGACTGGTAGAAATTGTAGAAAATGCCTATGGCATTAAGTCCGCCTCTGTACATGTCTGTGCTTGAAGTATTAGATAAATAAAACACCTAATTATAAATCTGTGTTAGGACTTACACGGAAAGTATTTGTAGATTTATGTTTAACAGGTTTACTCTTCATCTTGCGTATATTTATTTAAGGTTTCGCCAACACATTTACTATAAAAAGCTAGAAAACTGTTGTAAATAAATCCACATGCCGATGAGTTTGTCGCAAACATGCAAAGTTGCAAACCAATAACACATGTCAAATTTTGACATTGGCACTTGGCAGCATGAAAAAAATGATGTATGATGGGATGACAGTGACGCAGGTGATGTAATGTTGCCACGATTTTTTTTAATGAATTTAAATATTTTCCCGCTTGCTTTGTGGAACCGGCGGCGGCGGCGTGCCCTGTTGAATCTTTTCATAAATCTGAAAAAACAATTCAAATAAAACCATTTTTATCTTTCTTACGTAACACAAAGTGAAGAATGTGAAATGTGGAGCTGCCTGCCTGGCATCGAGCAACGCGGGCTTCTGTGCAGGGAAACGCGTTGCTCGAAGCCCGAAGGCGCGTAAATAAAACGCCCAAACTTAGAGCTGCCAACCATCCGGGTTACTTTACTCCAAGTGCGGAGAGCGTTTGGGGACCATACTGATGGAGTTTAGAAAAAAAAAATACGTTTTGTGTCAGGACTTCAGGAGAATCTGGAGAAACATAAATTAGAACAAATCTTAGTTATTGCAGGATGAGTGTTTTGGTACCCGAAAAGTCGAAACAACCAATAAAAATAATTTATATACAACTTTTAACACAAAGGGTACTTTTAATCCCGGTTGTACGTTCTCCGAGTCACTATGTATCCTGTGAGTCATTCCCTTGGGATATTTATTTTCCGTCAGTCATCCAAGCGGGCGCCGGCGAAGGCGCGAGCAAAAGGTTGACTGGTAGAAATTGTAGAAAATGCCTATGGCATTAAGTCCGCCTCTGTACATGTCTGTGCTTGAAGTATTAGATAAATAAATAATAAAGGTAGAAATTCAGTGGCGTTCGAGACAAAAAGCCGATACAATACAACCCTTTCCGGGGATTTTGAAGTGTTTGTCCGATGACCGGTGTCGACAATTTATGTGATGGCAGCCCTACGGCCTACCCCAACTGCGCAAAATAAACTTTTTCTTTTTCAGTCTGCTGCACAAATAGCTGTCAACACCAGCTGACTGATAAGGTATTTTGTTTTTCCATGTCTGTTATCAATTTTTGTAAAAAAAGAAACAAAATACACATTATTTAACAAATTTTCTTGAAAAATTAACAAGATGCTCGCCAGGTTTGTAAATTCGTTGCCGAACAGCTTATCACAGCAAATCACGAAGTTGTATTTCCGAGGTATTTTATTATTCATCGATTTATAACTATTAGACTTAATTATTTTTTCTTAACCTATTCTTCTGTCTTCTGTCGTTTTAAAATATGGATGGCTATTTTGATGTAAAACTGTTTATTCGTACATTCTATCCATAAAGAACAAAATGGGAACTTAAATAAAAGAAATGAGATTTTTGTCAGGGTATGAAAATCACAGGTTTTTTACATTTTTTCATTCTTTTTACGTGTTGGTTTATTGAGGCTGCAGGGATGAATAAAATTGACAAATTGAAATGGCGAAAGAATAGTAATAAATCCAATTGAACCTAAACATTCCTTTAGCTATTTTAGTAGAATAGTCATTAAATTCATTACCTAAGTAGTTGTTATCATAGAAAGCTTGTAATAAAGATAAGACAGCCCCATTGAAAATTACATAATTATTTTTCATAGTTTTATCTTGTTTACAGAAATATATATTTTTTTAATGTAAAGCCACTGTTGTTCAAGTTTTAATAAAAATTATCTGCATGGTGCATGTTGCGTCCTCCTGTCCTGCTGGTGCATATAAGTCACTCTTTGTTTAAACAAAACAACAACAGCTTTACATTCAAACATTTATTTATATTTAAAAGATAAATAAATAGTTGCCAAAGTCAGTTACAGAACTTAGCGATGGTAAGTTCCTAAAGGCATATTAAAAAATTAAATCTCATTAACGGCATAATTATATGAATGTCAATTTGTTGTACCCAAATTATGCCATTTTTTTATCTTTTTTCTGCCTGTCATTATACAGGGTGTTTGGTGCACCGTGTGTCAAATTGAAATGGTTGAGTGAAGGGATCATCTGCTATCCTTTCAGACCCCTTAACACCTCTCATGCCCAGTGGTTTTTTTTTCATCAACTTTGTATTATTATATTCAAAAAGGACCCAAATTTTACATTAAAATACAAATTTAAAAAAAAGTATAAGGCGTACACTCTGAACATAATTTTATGTGGATGTGTATTGTTTTAGAGAACTTTTAAATACAAAATTAGTGCCATCAGTCATCTAGATTTTTTTAAATTTACTTGCTAAGTTAAAACTTAAATTAAAGCTGTACATGATACCGCTGTTTTCACCACTACAAAAAAAAAACAAAACCGATCGGGATCTTCCAACTCCCTCAAAAATTCTCTAGTCTACCCTTTTACTAATGATGTGCCACATGCCATAAAAATCTTTCAACAACTTTGTGAATTCGCTAGATAATACGCTATATATTATCGCTAACGCGAATCACATATGGCTAATATTCAAAATTATGATTAAAAAAATAATTTTACGTGACAAACCTATTAAACCTGTTATCTCACTCATATACGGTAAAATCTATCTTCTATCTCTTTCTTTCATAGCGTAAACCGGTTTGAACAAATCACGAACTGCCGCCGACCCCGTCATTTTATAACCGACTTCCAAAAATGAGGAGGTTCTATGTTTGTAACATATGTGAGATTTTTTTTTATGTATGACCGATTTTGAAAATTCTTTTTTTGTTTTAAAGGGTATGCTCTCGAGGTGGTCCCTTATAAATTTTATTAACTTTTCGGGGGTATTTTTTGAGTTAGCTTCAATAATATATATTTTTCCCACTTAGCCATTGTGGATGATATTCTAATAAGTTCCTGTCACTGTTATTTCATAGCAGGTCGTGATATTCGAATTTGTGTAAGGTTCACAACTAAAAAGTGAAAAATAAAAACTTTTTCAAAAAAAAACAACCGACTTCTAAAAATACACTACAAAGTGAAAAATAACTTAAATTTCGGAAGTCGGTGCCTTTGGTTATGAATTTTCGTTTTTTAAGTGGGAAAAATACTGCGTCAAGACACTTGACAGCTCCAAGGGACAGCAGACTTAAGTATTTGGTGTAAATTTCAGCTTGATACCTCCACGCGTTCCTGAGAAAAAGGGTCTTGACAGACGGACGGACGGACAACAAAGTGATCCTATGTGGGTTCCGTTTTTTCCTTTCGAGGTACGGAACCCTAAAAAACGTCACACATATGTTACGAACATAGAACCTCCTCATTTTTGGAAGTCGGTTATAAAATGACGGGATCGGCGGCAGTTCGTGATTGGTTCAAACCAGGGACCATATTGGTAACCCATTGAAAGTGTTTTCGATATGGTTTTTCTAAGCGGTTAATCAAAAACCTATACGATGTGGGTAACCCTTTTGAAAGGCTTAATTTAAGACATTAAAATTTTGGTTACCCATTGAAAGGGTTTTCGATAGGGTTTTTGTAAGCAGTTAATCAAAAACCCATACGATGTGGGTAACCCTTTTGAACGGCTTAATTTAAGCCTTTCAAAAGGGGTTGTTTTCGAATCGGAGCAATGTAATATGATCTCTCGATGATGGGCATAAGTTGCAAAATGGGTAAAGCGGCGCCTTTGTTGCATACTTACCGAGCGGCTTTTAAAGAAGAGCGGGATCTATGATCATTATGCATGTTAAATAAAGTTCAGTTTAGCTTGGCTGGCCGTATATCAAAATTACATAATATTATGATTTTTTCATGCCATTTGTAGAGACTGTACCTACAATTGTCATTCTTGCTGTTTGATTTTTGAACCTGGACGTCTTTTGCGATAATACCTATTATTACGGCTCGTGCAGACCGGCGCGATATCGCGGGCGCGACAGGCAGCGCGACCCTTGTCGCGCCCGCGATATCGCGCCAGTGTGTAAGAGCCTTAACTCAGTGCGAATTTGTGAATTAAAAATTTATAAAATGCCAAAACCGAAACGAGATGCTGTACATCGCTATTATTTTTATGATGCATCAAATAATAGGTAGCACGTGTTTCGTCTACAAGTCTACGATGTCTAGTGGTGGATGGTGCTGTGCGTGGTGCTCGTTCCACCCCGCCCACCATCTACTTAGCACAAGTTTATTCACTAACCATATTGTAACCCGAACAAAACCCTTATATTATAAAGGTTATCATAATGAAGGGGTAACCCTGTCACTGGGTTTCAAGTATGGAACCCATTCAATGGGTTATTATGTAAACCTTTCACTGGGTTTCAAGTATAAAACCCATTCAGTGGGTTATCCATATTGAAGAGATAACCCTTTTACTGGGTTTTAAGCATAAAAATATTAGCCTTATGTGATTCGATTCACAAAGTTGTTAAAAGATTTTTATGGCATGTGGCACATCATTAGTAAGAGGATAGACTAGAACCTTTTTGAGGGAATTGGAAGATCCCGATTGCTTTTTTTATTTTTTTACTAGCTGCTGCCCGCGGCTTCGCCCGCGTGGGTGTCGGAAATTACCCCATACATCCCCATGGGTTTTAAGTATAAATATTGAGTTTCGAGTTAATCGGACAGCGCGTTAAAATTCTTCCATCCATATAGGGGGTAATTTAGAAAAACAAAAAACTACAAACTTTATAATTTATTTTGATAACTATTCGTGCGAAGTTTTATGTTTATTACCTCAAGGAATAAGATTTTTCATACAAACTTTCATCCCTTATTTTACCCCCTTAGGGGTTGAATTTCGAAAAATCCTGATACACGTTATTCTTATTTTTTGGGTTTAAGTATAAATATTGAGTTTCGAGTTAATCGGACAGCGCGTTAAAATTCTTCCATACAAACTTTGACATCCCCCAACCGTAGGATAGGCTACTTTTCCGGGATAAAAATTACCCAGTGTTGTGCCCAGGATATTAAAGAATAATTATACCAAGTTTCATCGTAATCGAACCGGTAGTTTTTGCGTGATGCCTGCACAAACAGACAGACAGACAGACAGACAAAAAAAAATTTAATGAAATTTTTGGGGTCGGTGTCGGTCTAGTAACACCCCCTGCTATTTATTTTTTTGATATTTTCAATGTATAAATTTATAATTTTCAATATATAATAAATCTGTAGAAGTGAAAATTCTCACTTCTACAGATTTATTATAAGTATAGATATAGATAACGCGGTTAACGGCTGTAACATGTCCAGCTTTAATTTAAGTTTTACCTTTGCGAGTAAATTTAAAAAAATCTAGATGACTGATGCCACTAATTTTATATTTAAAAGTACTCTAAAACAATACACATCCAAACGAAAAATATCTGGTTAGTAAGTATTCAAAACTTCATGATTAGAAGGTACAGGCGCACATCAGTGGTAACATTTGCACAGCAACAATGATGTATCTACTTATTGCTACGGTGACATAAAGGCGCTATCAATGTTAAATGATTACCAAAGATGTGCGATTGACTGTACCTACATATTCATTAGTTATCTAGAAACGAATGAATTTTAAGAGTTTTCCAATAAAATGATATGGAAGTCGAACCTGTATCCCGGGGCTAAGTGGATCGTAATAATGTTCCTATAATTGGTAAATATTTTAAAGAGATTTCAAACTACATTTTTATGAATGCAACCTGGAAACTCTTTTTGTAAGTAGGATAGGTAACGATTTTAGTTTTCTCTAGCATAAGGTTCTCTACCAATAGAGTTCTAAATAGTAAATGCTTGTTAGGGTATTGAGGTATTATATAGTATTACCTACCTACTTAGGTAATTATGCTATAAACTGAAGCCTATTATATGTAGAGACGTTTTCGAATGTACGTGAGAAAAGTAGAACTGAGACATTCAAGACAAACACTCGATTCCAGGACAGAATAGCTGGAAACACAGTGCTAGATTATCATGGGGCTATGAGGGGTTGAGACACTTATCATATCTAGGTACCTACCTACAAGTTCTAGTTCTAGGTTAGGTTCCCTTATAGTTATGTACTTAAATTCTAGATATTGGTACCTAACTTTAGGAGAACAGAAATACTTGTTGATTCTGTTTGGTCGTTTTTCCCAGAAACATTAATAAAATATTATCACATAGGTACTTATCCAAAAATAGCTTGGAATATTCTGGACAATCAATCTACCTAGCCTTTTTTCTACTATTTTGGGGTCGACTTCCTTTTCCAACTTTAGCTCGGAATATTCTGGACAATTGATAAAGCTCTGAATCTCATTGTGCTAAAGTTGGCCCGAACTACCGCACTTCATAACTTATGGGGCGGGCCAGGTAACTGGATAATAATAAAATTAGGCCGGGAATGCATCGCAGCTGAATACCGCAGTTCAATAACGGGAAGGGGTCGGAGGTTCGCCATTTTGGAGCTTCGGTCAGACGGGGCTACGGGTGAAGGGGGATCGCGCATGCGCAAAGCTTGCACCCGCACCCTGTTAGGGCCGGGACTTCTGCAAGTGCGATGTCAATTAAGAGTACCTTAATACTTTTTTTTAAATTTGTAAGTATTTGAATGTAAAATTTGGGTCCTTTTTGAATAAAATAATAAAAAGTCGATGAAAAAAAATCCACAAGGCATGAGAGGTGTTAAGGGGTCTGAAAGGACAGCAGATGACCCCTTCAGTCGACCATTTCAATTTGGCACACGATGCACCAAACACCCTGTATATCATTCCAACTTCAACTCTTTATTTTTGGCTTTTGTGGACATGTTATCCACTCACTCGCTGTTACAGTTGTAACAACGATCATGTCATTTGGTTTAAAGTAGCTTTGTTTTTTTTATATTAAGTATTTTATTTATCTTTTATAAAGATTCTCTTCTATTTTGTCAATGTGAGAATGTTGTAGGCATGTAGACTCATAGCTGTTTAGATTTTTAGCTATTTCCTATTTTGTAAACTAACTGTAAGTTGTTGACAGGCCTTCACTGTCCTCCATGCACAACACACTGTAACACTAATTTGACAACATGTAAAAGACAATTATTTTTAAAAGAGTATTTTAGTTCCTTGCCGGCTCTTCTCCATAGGAAAAAATCAATTGGAACCATGCACCTAACTTCTGAGGTTTCATAAGTACCCATGTAGATTTATGTGAAATATAAGTAATTTGATTTTAATGTAAGGCTGTTGTTGCTCAAGTTTTACTAAGTATTATCTGCATGCTGCATGTTGCGCGCTGCTGCTGGGCATATGTCATTCCTAGTTCATGGAATTGAATCTGCTAAGGTTCAGGTGAGCCAATAGTGAGAGTCTCATGGTTAGCCTATTTTTGCCTCAAACAATAGAATCTACCAGCTTAATCCTACTAATCATCATCTTTTAAGCCGAAAGACGTCCACGGCTGGACATAGGCCTCCACTAGTGCTTGAGCGAATCAAATTCTCTTACAAGTGTAATGGGATTTCAAATATCATTTATTAATTTTCTTACCTACCTGTCATAGACAAAAGGGTAAAGGTAACTATCTTAAATAAAAAATCATTCATGTTTCAGTACTAGCTCGAAACCAGCGTGAAGCACACAGCTTTCCTGAAAATCATCAATATCCAACCATGGATGTGAAGATACTGCCAGCTCTTCAGGATAACTACATGTACTTGCTTGTG
This sequence comes from Eupsilia transversa, assembly GCA_914767815.1. NCBI lineage: Eukaryota > Metazoa > Arthropoda > Insecta > Lepidoptera > Noctuidae > Eupsilia > Eupsilia transversa. Next base: position 12,088,023 of record OU611880.1, read on the forward strand.
GATAAAGCCACAAATGAGGCTGCTATTGTAGACCCAGTTGATCCTAACTCCGTGTTAGAAGCCATCAACAATTCTAATATCAGACTAACTACAGTTTTGACCACGCATCATCACTGGTGAGTTTTGATTTGTTTTATATTTCCAAAATCAATCAACTGAGGACCCAAGTAGACCGCTCTACTGGCACAATCTTAACAAAATGGGGGATAATACTATCCCACTGATAGGTACCTAGTGCGAATGTGGTGCTCCTGAAGTCCTGACCAAACCATGTCCCGTATGCTGGAGTGTCCAAAGTGCCCACACACCTGCTCTTCTGAGGACCCAAAAAATGGCGCTGATGCGGCGATTGACGTGGCCACGTCCAGGACCCAACTCGTTTAACATAAAACATATATTTACCATCAACTCGAAAAGAAGAAGAAACTTATACTTATAGCATAGCATATATCAGAAAGGTGTGGTCAAATTTAAGGGTGTGAAACAGTAGGTAGCGACCTCAGTTTGATGGTCCATACCACACCAGTTTCTGCTACACGCTGTATTTAATTAAATACATGCAGTCAAATTAGGTACTCAAAGATACTAGCTTCATCTGTTGGATGAAAAACCAAAACTAGAGTCTGGCCACGCTAAAGCCGGGTCTGCTGCGCCATGTTTGGATGTTTTAAAAACATCAAACACGAACCAATCAAATCGCTTCGTGTTTGATTTGCGGATGCCTGATTGGTTCGTGTTTGATGTTTTTAAAACATCTTGCTACATTACACAATTAGGGTACTTGTAAATTTTTACCCGACTACGGCAAATCAAAAAGGAGGGTTATGATTTTGACCGGTATGTAGGTATGTAAATTAAAAATGCAGAGTCACACTGTTCGATTTATGCGCACACGTGTGATTTTTTTATTGTCTGTCTGTGATGTCTTGTTTAAACTAGTTGACTTTTTTGTCGTAAGTAATTGCGTTTTTAGGTTTTAGTACTAGGTATTTTTTATTTTTTTCCATTTAACCCCAAAAAAATAATCCTAAAAATACCTACTAAAAATTGTTCTTCCAGGGATCACGCTGGTGGCAATGAGGCTCTTGCCAAGCAGATCCAAGGCCTCGAAATTTATGGAGCAGATGACCGCATTGGTGCTTTAACACATAAAGTGGAGCACAATACTATTTTGCATGTTGGGAACTTGTTAGTCCACTGCCTTTTCACTCCCTGTCACACTAAAGGCCATATGTGTTACTTTGTGAGTACGCCCGAAGAAGGCTCACCGCCCGTAGTGTTTACAGGTAAAATGAAAATTTTTGGCTATAGTTATTCGCGTACACCCAACCGCGACGCAGCTGTTCCTGTGGCGCAGCACCAGAAGCGGCCATCGGCGCTACTGTTTCAACCCGAGTAATTTAGCGGCCAAACGTCTGGCCGGGCTGCCTAGCTTGGAGGCAGCTTTAATATTAGTCAACATCCGTACTCAGCTGTTATTTTTGTTTGTTGAGCTCCTTAAGTTTTGAGTTGAGCTGCACGATTACTGACAAATGCGTGCACTGACTGGACAGGTCCACTCAGTCTGTGTGGTTCTTTCCTCAAAAGACCATTTCAGACACGAATCTACATCGTCTTCATTTATGATCTAACTAATAAAATGTCTCGACTTTAAAAGAGACTGTGACCTCTGAGTTTGTTTCGGCCTTTCTTCTCAGAGTAGTCAGATAGGAAACGCCGACCTCATCTAGTACGGTTCCTACTTAAAAAATATATTGACATGTAAAAGTGTTTTGTACAAACCTATTTACAGAAAATATAATCATTTCATTTCATCATTAATACTTAATTTGCTAGTTCTTAGCAGTTGCGCTGATCATTCCCATTGAACATCGCAACTCAGCATTATCATAAAAAAACCACTGTGATTACAATTCCAGGTGACACCTTATTCATAGGTGGTTGTGGAAGATTCTTTGAAGGCACTGCGCTACATATGTACAGAGCAATGGAAATCCTAAGCAATCTCCCAGACGAAACTAAGGTGTACTGTGGCCATGAGTATTCAATGCAAAACCTTAAGTTTGCGATGCACGTCGAGCCAAATAACACCGAAATATTAAAAAAACTGGCTTGGTCGCAGCAGAGGCGTGAAGAGGGGAAACCTACGGTAAGTAGCCTCATATAAGCATCATTTTGGATTAATCTGATATTATTTTTTAAGATTTAAATTGTGGCAGTGACACAAACTAGTTCTGTTAGTCATTGGTGCCGATTCCCTTCTTCACAAACTAAACTAAATTTAAGTTCAGTGCATCTTTTTCTTTCTATTTCATTAAGAAAAGGAGAGAAGATACATTTTAGTTTAGTCCTGTCAAATCTGTCACTACTCCATACAAGTTTAGACGTGATTAAAAACTTGCCTACTAAAATGACGTCAACTTACGTCAGGCGCTGATTAATTTGACAGGACTGAACTAAAATATATCTTCCGTCCTTTTCTTAATGAAATAGAATGAAAAAGATGCACTGAACTTAAATTTAGTTTAGTGTGTGAACAAGGGAATCGGCACCATAATAATTTTACTGAATGAAAACTGGAGCATTATGAGTTTGTAAATTGTATGGTGTACTTAAAGAGTATTCTATTCTGTATTTACATTAAATACAACAATCCTAAACATTAACACTGGATTACAGTATATTCCCCTTAAACTTAATGGGAATATAAACTAAAGGTGAAACCAGAAATCTGCTGTCTTGTATGGATCAGAATGTTAGACCACAAAAGAGAAAAATGAAGGGCAATTGCTTGCAGCTGAGATGAAAATACTAAGAGGGATGAGTGTGCGGTGTTACGCGAATGGATACTATAATAAATAAGTATAATAAGAGGGAGTATAAAAGTGGCACCGGTTACTGAAAAGTATGGGCATGTGATGAGGAAAATATGAGGAAAGTTTTGGAGTATGCATTTGGATAAAGATACGATGGATGGACTGTGTGAAAGATGATATGGCTAGAAAGAGGGTGACTACCGACATGACTAATAGAGAAGTATGGAAGAAAAAAACATGTTGCGTCGCCCCAAAATAAATTGATATAAGGGCAAGAGAATGACGACAACTGAGACCTAGACAAGACCACTCTTATGAAATCCTCATTTCTTTCCACAGGTTCCTTCAACAATTGGCGAAGAGAAGAAATACAATCCATTTATGAGGGTCAATGAGGCGGAGGTCATGCAGCATGCAAAGGCGACTGCTCCCGTCGAGACCATGCATAATATTCGAAATGAGAAAGATGGCTGGCAGTACACATAAATCAACAGTTTACTCCGTTATTGTTTTGGTTATTGTGTATGCAGTCAAACGCATCTCAGTGGAAACACTTGCATTACAAAAAAAATATAAAAAAATAAAGGCGCTGTCAATGTCAAATACTTACCGTTACCACTGATATGCGGTTGACTGTACAGCTTAATTAAAATTACTTGCAGAGAAAACAGGAATAAACAGAATAATTTGTACTAGATACTATACCATGATTAATTTAGACCAAATATTCATAAGGATTGGTCTAAAATATTAAAGTTATACAGTTAGTACAGTTATACACAAACCAAAAGAAGTCTCCATCATATATTTCGCCCACGTGAAGTTCGGAAATTACCCCCGGGACCGTGCTATCGGTAAAATAAAAGTATCCTGTCTTAAACCAGGTCATGGTCTACCTGTGTGCCAAATTTCATCGATATCATTTCAGCCGTTAAAGACGTGACGATAACAAAGTTACTTTCGCATGTTTTTTTTTTCTCAAGTTCTGTTAAATACTAAAAACCTAAATTCAGACCACTGAGAAATGCTATCGATATCTGCTAAACAGCAGACCACGAACCACATACGGTAGGTACTAGAAATATTATGTATGCAGGTGCCAAACTGTATAACGACTTCACTGGCGAAAGATAAATACAAGTCATTCCCATATTTAAAAAAAAAAACCACATACTTAGAAATTTCCAATTACCTATCATAGTTGTAAGTGTTTCATAATGAACTACTCTGAATGTTTACATAAGCTGCTATCTAATTGCGTAACACATTTTCGACTAATCTGGTTCATTTTGACAGTTCAACATCTTTCATTGCGTTATTTACGTTGTTGAGTAGATTTGTTTTCCAACCTATGAAGCAATGGATTCGCAATCTGTTTCAAATCTATTCGGATTGTGATTGATCGTGTATTACGCAATTAGCGTATTGTATTAATAATTACGAACTACCTATATATTCACAACTAATAAAATAAAACGATTATTGAAAAATTAAAAAAAAAAAATATGCTCTCAACTCTCAAGCGATACAGCTATAGATATAGAAACTGTTTCGATTTGCAGATTACCTACAACTTACATAAAATAAAACATTTTATCTCGATGTTGTAGAATAGTTAAGTGAATGTCAATGTGTAACAACTTCAAAATACCGTTCGTTATTTGTATGCAGCCAGAGTTTCTCATTCGGTGAATAAATGATTGTATTCTGTTTTTATCCGACAACGGCGAAGCAAAAAGGAGGGTTATGAGGAATAGATAGCATAAACCATATATTTTATAATATTGGTATCAATTACATAATAAAGCTACTGAATCTATATTTCGGGCACTTAAGAATAAGCGGGAATGTCTATGGTATCTGTATAATATGGCCAGGCTATTCATTTACACTTCAAAATTTTCATTCTATTTTTATTTTTTTAAATAGTTATTTATGATAGTAAGAATGTATTTGGAATTTACAATAAATTATTGTCCAACCAATTCATCTGTTTTATTTAACGGTTTTTTTTTTCTTTACAAATATTTGCTGTGAAGGACATAAAGGCAATCAATTTTTTTTGCTGATTTCTACATGACATAAACCGTTATTTTGTGTAATTTGGATATTTCTACTGTGTACTGTGGTCTTCATAGGTAAGTAATAAGTTTGACTTCAAAAAGACGTTGCGCCAACCCCAAATAAATTGGGATAAGGGCAGCGAAAGGGATGTTGATATTATTTACAATAATATGCTGTTAGGGCCGAGTCACACCGGAATGGCAGCGGCCGGCGGCGACGCCAGCGGCCCCCCGGGGTCATTGGGGCCTGCCAGATAGACCCACACTCTCGCGCGCCACCTCCAGACCCCACGCGTCTATAGTCTTCTCCAGCCGCGGGCAGAACCACCGACAAGACGAGCGTGGCGCGCGGGTGCTCGCGACCTTTTCAAGCGATACTGGTCTTTTAAGTATGTAGATAAAGTTTTAAATTATTTCACACTGAAAGTGCTCGCCGCGCCACTGCCAGCTGCTGCTGCCATTCTGGTGTGACTCGGCCCATAGTGTACTTATCAAATAAATAATTATCTTATCTCAGTTGACATTTTCTTCTGATCTGAGAAAATAAAACCATTTCTTCTTACCAAATACTGTTTAATAGTTAACCTAATCTTAAAGCTGATGATCACAAGAAAATAAAGTGCTATTATTGGCCAGTGTTGGTAATTGTCATTGTTCCTTCTTTATGTAGGCTGACATTTGTTCCGCATACTTTTCCTTAGATCTCTCAAACATCGCCACATACACCTAGAACAATACAAATGATTTTAGAATTGTTATTTAATTGTAAATTTAATTATGTTTGTGTAAAAATAAAATTGTGTAACCACCTGATTACAATGGGTCAATGTTAAACTCTTGTCTTTGCCTATAAGTAAAATCCTAATAATTGAGAATTTATCATTTAAATTAAATAGGAATCTAATTTTGTTTAAAATTTAAAACTTTGATCATTCAAACATGTTTAAGAATCTTTCTACTAAGGAGTGTGGTAGAACTAACCAAACTTGTGGTAGAAAATAAGTAAATGTATAAATTATTATGTCAAATATTTTACCCTTTTTTCTTCAATATTGAGTGCTCTCCAGCGTGAAGCCAATTGTCTGGTGACCTCCTGCTTAGAAGGCTCTGACCCCAACTCGGAGTTAGCCTCAGCTACAACCAGAGGTCGCTGTTCTTGGCAAAATTGGAAGAATGCATTGCAAGGCTTTTTGGGAGCATTAGGGTCTCTTTCAGGCTAAAAATAAATAAACACATGAGAAAATCCCACCAGAGGTAGCAAATCATGGACAGTGTCGGGTTCCATAGTTGGGTTGAATATTTATGCATGCACAGAATTAATTTTATCAACCGCAATAATAAGTTTGTATTTCATAGTGTCTGTGTGGCATTCGGAAAGCTGATAAAATTATAAGTTTTGGCCACCAGTGCTACAGAACCCTAAAACGTACCAATGGTATGTTACATTCACAAAGGCTTTGGTTTGTAAAATACATTATACATTCAGTAGTACCTTATCTGCTTTGCTTTTCCTTTTAGGTCCAGGTTTCTTAGTACCACTAGCATTCTGTTTGTCTGCTTGTTTGGACACAGCTTGTGTTTTCCCTCCCGCGCGTGGTGGTCGTACTATGACCTCGGGTTTCGTTTCAACCTCTAAACATGCAGTTCTGAACTGATCACCATGCCTATCCAATCTGTCCACCAACAATTTAATGTCCTTCCGGTAGCGCTTAGTTATTTTCTTCGCTTCATGTATTCTGCAACAATATAAGGCGCTAGCTCAGTCCAAATAAATACCAATTTGCAACAGAAAACAAGCTGAAAACACAAACCTATTGATAATTCTTTCGTTATCCTGTTGTAAGACTTCACATCGCTCCAACAACAGTTGGTATTTTCGCCTGTAAATTTCCTCTTCGGATGGTAAACTAACCATATCATCTGAGTCGTCTGAAATATTCGAGTTAATCTGTTGGACTGTCATTTTAATTTATTTCACAGCTTCAAAGTTCAACGCGATCAAATTTCTTTTTATTTAGCTTAGCTGTCGGCTGTCAACTGGTTTTAATTATCTTTAAGTTGGTACTTCTACTAAAACTCTTGTTGCATTGTTGCATGAAACAAAAATTACGGAATTTTGTAATTTGTACAAAAAATATTTTTGCATTTCCCACAGACTAGATAGATGATAGAGATACTACGTACGTACGTAGCATAAAGCATTTACCCATGTAAGATGATTAGATGAATGTTTTCTGCAGAAATCAATAATGAAAAAATGTAACGTGCGGTGCCACGTTCACAGAACATAGCGTCGTCGTCGTAACGTGTTTATGTGTTTGAGCCCTTACGGCTAGCCAACCCTAGCCATCCAATGCCTTAGCGCGATGTTGCCATCTTGTCTAAACTATGCTTGTCTTATTTTTAGGAGAAAGCAAAATCATGATTTATTTACGAAAACAACTATTTACACATTTTTATGCAAAAACAATTGTGTTCCATGATTTCTACTACGGAACATTGAAAATATATATTTATTTTTTATTTATAGCGATGGCCAATGAAAACTTCAAATTAATAATTTATATCTTTAACAGGCGCAGTTTACTTTTATGAACTTTATTTTCAGAACCTACCTTCTAAATTATTATACCTACCACCTAGTTTTTGTTTCAGTACCAACATTGACATTTTTTTTGCATTCCAGCGGAAAAACCGGAAATACGTTAGTGGCGGGGGGGATGAAGCGCAGCGCGGCAAATTACCTTCACGCAAAATGCGATTTTCCGTCCGACTCCGTGTCGATTCGACAGCGATTGTGCGCATCGTGATTCGTGCACAGGTTCCGAAGAAAATTACATCGATCGTTCATAAACACTGCTTGTTCAATGTGAACTCTGCAGTACTATCCATATCAATTGGCTTGGAAACATGTTAAAGGAGAGAGTTAAATACCTATTTTAATACTTAGTTTAGTTTTTTTCTATTGAAAATATTCGTGTAGAATGTTAAGTGAAGTGAATTTCGTTTATTGACGAAAGGAAAAACAAAGCACCCCAAATGAATCCGAAGACTAGCAATGAGATGGGTACCAGTGCTATCAAAGCGCATTATGTTTATTTGTTTCATATTATTATTTCTGTTATATTTATTCTATGCTTTGAATTCTTGTTTAGTTGACGAAAACAAGGTGAGTGGTAATTTTAGAACATTAAAGATTTTTCGTCTTACGCATAATTAAATTAAAAAGTAAAAAAATAATAGGTAGCAGTTTTTTTTTACTTACCAGAAAATCTGCATTTTCTTTCAGTTTACAATAAAATACATACTTTTGAAGCAACATATTTCAAAGTACAGAGCTGCAAGCGTTCGCTTCGCTTCGCTCCTAGGATTCAACGTAGCCGAGAACTACGAGTACAGGCGATTGAAGCAGAACCAAGTTCCGGTGAAGAGACTACCCGACGCACTTATTATAGGCGTCAAGAAATGTGGGACGAGAGCCTTACTGGAGTTTTTGAGGTGGGTTTGAGTAGATTTCTGATTTATCTTCTATACTTACGTATACTTCGCTAACCTTTACTCAGTGGTTTAACTCCCAGAGGTGTGGCTGACTCTGGCTTGGCCACCATCAGGGATTTTAATTTGAATAACACAAATATTTAGTCGCTAATTAGTCGAAATTAGTCGCCAAATATCAGATTTAGTCGGTCACTGGTTCAAAAGTTAGAAGGGTTTATAGGTGGCCGATCTGGAGAGAGTCTCCCCAGCTTGGCCACATTTATATCTCAAAAACTAGGATACCTAACGAAGATCTGTTTTCTCCCAGATTTAGTCGCTAATTAGTCGAAATTAGTCACCAAAAATCAGAATTAGTCGATCACTGTTTCAAAAGTTAGAAGGATTTATAGGTGGCCGATCTGGAGAGACTCTCCCCGGCTTGACCACATTTATATCTCAAAAACTAGGATACCTAACGAAGATCTGTTTTCTCCCAGATTTAGTCGCTAATTAGTCGAAATTAGTCGCCGATTCACAGATTTAGTCGGGTCTTAGTTTAGAAGATAAAATGAGTTCAACTTTTAAGGTATAGTCCAAGAGCTAGATCGAAAAGATAACGAAAAATTGCCAAGATAAAAATATTTCTGTTAATATGTGTAATATACTTCTCGTTTTATCGGTCTAAAGTCATTAGAAATGTCAGAGAGATATAAATTCTCAATTAAATAATTTTGTTTATGTTATAAATTGCTATGTTAGAGTAGGTTAATTTTCTTTGAAAACATTACACCTGGCTCTTGGCCTATTTGGTGTCAAGATGTACAGTCGCATACAACTGTTTTACCAAATTATAATGTTAAGGCCTAAATTACGTTAGAATAATAAAACTTCTGTTGCCAAATAAGAATATATGATGTATCTACCTAATACTATGCTAGCACGGGGACCCAGCGCTCTTAAATCAAAGATGTATATACCTATCTATATATTTAGGTTTATTTAGAAACAAACATTCCACCTTAAGGCGATCCCCCCGGCAAAACCGCGTTTTTTGTCGTTATTCAGAGGCTATTAACTCAGTAATGAAGCGTAATTAACTATATCTAAAAGCACATTATTAATGTTCGATATCTTGTCATCACATTGCACATTTTAATTTATTTTTATGTGTTATAAATACATTTAAAATCTCCTTGTAAAAAATGTTCTAAAATTATTGATAGCATGCTTCTTTTGCTAAAGTTGACGTTCTGTTAATTTAAGAATTACACCAATGGATAGATAATTTAAAAATCTAAATATTCCACATTTTATTTTATTTGAAAAGATCGCTTATCTTTTTTTATTAAAAGAATTCCAATTTTATTGTGGATTTTGTGATAAATGCGCGGGCGGAGTGAGCGGGACAGAGCGAGACTTATCAACGGGACAGAGAAGGACCGAATACTCAAGGTCGTTTGGTCGGGGTAGCGTCTTAAGACATAATAGGTATTGTCTAGAAACTACTTAAAGTGTTTTGTACTTGCTTGTACCAATGTATGGAGAAATTTATTACTTTAATATCTTTTTAATTACACACCGACTAAATCTGTGACTCGGCGACTAATTTCGACCAATTAGCGACTAAATCTGGGAGAAAACAGATCTTCGTTAGGTGCCCCAGTTTTTGAGATATAAATGTGGCCAAGCCGGGGAGAGTCTCTCCAGATCGGCCACCTATAAATCCTTCTAACTTTTGAACCAGTGATCGACTAATTCTGATTTTTGGCGACTAATTTCGACTAATTAGCGACTAAATCTGGGAGAAAACAGATCTTCGTTAGGTATCCTAGTTTTTGAGATATAAATGTGGCCAAGCTGGGGAGACTCTCTCCAGATCGGCCACCTATAAACCCTTCTAACTTTTGAACCAGTGACCGACTAAATCTGATATTTGGCGACTAATTTCGACTAATTAGCGACTAAATATTTGTGTTATCAAAATTAAAATCCCTGATGGTGGCCAAGCCAGAGTCAGCCACACCTCCCAGAGGGTTTGGGACATCGGGTAAAACTACCAATTTTGTTGTTGAAACTGAAAATCCTCAAACTCAAAGCATTTATTTCAAAAATAAACCAAATAAAGGCACTTTAGAACTGTCAAGGGGTCGGTCAATCAGAAAGATGAAGCTAGTTGCCCATTCCAAAGCGTAGGAGGTTCTTATGGAGAAGAACGGGCAAGAAACTCCACGGACGGCTCAACAAAGTGCTAGTTTGTCTAGATAAAAAAATGTAGCGCTCGCAGAAGTGCAAATTATGGAAATTATTGAATAATGTCGTCTCTAATTTGTCATTTTTTTTATTAGTTATCAGACGATAACTAGTAAGTAGTAGGTATGCGTTTGTTGGACTTCTTCTCAACCTACATTATTGTAGTAGGTACCTAGCTAGAACCCGCGAAATTTCGCGTTCTTTTAGATTTTTTAATCATATTGTTTATTCATCACCGCTTTAGGTCATGCATGAGCTATCCCAATATTTAAAAAACATGGCCCTATGTAAAGCTTAAGGGAGAGGCGTGCAAATTGATTCACTGTTACAATGTAGGTACCTTTATTAGATCGAATCGTAAATGACGTCGAGATCATTGTTTTATTTTGCAACTTCAGATTACACCCAGATGTCAGGGCTGCTGGATCAGAGGTTCACTTCTTTGATAAATTCTATCACAAAGGCTTCGAATGGTATAGGTAAGATATTTGTTAATTAGATAATGTACTTACAAGTAAGTAGGTACGGTCAGAAACAAAAGTCGATAACACGTCAAAAATACTGTAGGTACCTACTGATATAAAATTTTAGGAAAATTAGGTACCTAGCTCTTAGATATTACCTACATGAAATGCGAAAAAACTATGTATGTATCGAATGAGTTTGTATCAATATAGATGACTAGCTTTTGCCCGCGGCGTCGCCGACGTGTATGACTGAAGTTATCCCACGGGAACGTAGGTACCTACTACCGGGATAAAAAATGTCTTAGATGGCCATGGATGACAACTTTTTAACAATTTTAAAATCATCCCCTTGGGAGGTGATTAAACAAAAACGCTGAAAGATGTATTCTTTATTTCTTACCAAAAGCATACATTTGATTTTTCATATCCCTAACTTAAGAAATGCTGGGTTTCCCATAGGTACAAACAGGATGCCATCTAAGCTGTCTCCTTGCCAAATTTTATCGAAATCCGTTCAGTGTTTTAGGCGTGAAAAGGTAACATACAGACAGACTAGAGTTACTTCCGAAATTATAATATTTAAGTATGAATACCTACCTAGTATCTATGGCTTATGTAAAAGAGTGTTAATCGACTTTTGTTGCTGGCTGTACGAACGTTTATGTACCTACATAATATGTAATGTATTAGTAAAATTAGAATAGGTATCTGTGTGGTGAAAAATTTCCTAAAATCATTTCGAATAATGATTACTCGAAGTAATTAATTCATGGAAATAGTAAATTCTCTTATTATTTTGAATATTGAGAGCACACCGGCGCAATAATATTTCACCTAAAGCGGGCAACGACACGTACGTATCCATCTAAATCGGGGACGTCATTAACTTTCAGGGATAAAATGCCACCGACACTTGAGGGCCAGATTACGATGGAGAAGACGCCTTCATACTGGGTGACGAGATCGGCCCCAAGACGTGTGTATGCCATGAATCCTAGCGTCAAACTGTTAGCAGTCGTGCGGGATCCAGTCACTCGAGCCATCAGCGACTATACGCAGTCAGCCAGGTAATTCTGGTAACTGAAAGCTAATATTAGACACATATTTTTGTTCATTTTACCTTTCATTCGGCATCTTGGCATGGTATTTGTATATCGCTTATTATAAGTGAACTGCTAGGTACCTATGCGTAACACATTTTTGTAAACGACTTCTGTTTCATTTTGACAGTTCAACAACATTCATTGCGTTATTAACGTTGTTGAACAGATTATTTTTCGAAGTTATGGAGCAATGGATTAGCAATCAGTTTCAAAACGAATCTGATTGATCGTGTATAACGCAATTAGGGTGCTGTTTGTGTTCTATAAGAGAATAAATTCTTGAAACCCATCTTACACTTGAAGTGAAATGCCTGAACGCGAAAAAATAAATTCATGAGTGAACTGATACAATAATGTTAGATTTCACTCATCTTTGACTAGCTACCGAATGACCGAAAAATGAAATGTAAGGAGCAGATGAATGTTCATTCCTTTAACATTTTTTCGGTATCGTGTGAACAGGCAATTAAACAAAAATGAACCGTCACTCGAGTGAAGCGTCTGATATCGGCTAGCTTACATTACACTAATCCCAAAAGTTATGGCGAATATTTAATAAAAAATTGAATATTTTCGCCACTTTTAACCGCCTCTGTGGTTTAGTGGTTAGACCAGATGGTCTGGGTCAAGCACGCTTACACCTTCGGTCTGATCATCACTTACCATCAGGTGAGATTCAGGCCAAGAGCTTACCTGTTGGGGTTAAAAAAAAACTTACTTATACTTAACTTTCTTTATCTGTGTCTTACAACATATATCTACTGTTCCAGTAAAAGACCATCCCTCCCTCGTTTCGAAGACTTGGCCTTAGTGAACAGTTCCGTTGGTTGGGGTGGCGCTCCCTCAGTGGTGGATGCGTCTTGGCCGCCAGTCCGGCTGGGCGTGTACGCGAGACCGTTACGACGTTGGCTGAGACGGTTTCCGAGGCAAAGGCTACTGCTGATAAGCGGGGAGAGGCTCGTCGCCGATCCTGCTGCTGAGATGGCTAGAGTACAGGTAACTATGGTCTTAATGGCTTTCTGACGAGTACTTTAAAGGAGACCGTGACCGCAGTTTTTTTTCGGAATTTCTTCATCAGTCAGCAAGGAAATACCTACGTAGCGCCATCTAGCTTAAAATATTGACCGAAAACGCGTAAAAGTGTCGTAAAACATCGAATTTGTCGAAATTTTAAGTCAAGCTGGAGCAGATTGTACTTACAAAATTGAGAGCTGGTTATTATGATGCAGCTTGGTATTGCCTCGAATGTCTAAATCTAACATAGTAGAGGTTTGTATCCAGCTGGGTCATGCGATAGGCTAAGGTGATGATTGCTTTTCCGACAGGACCTAGTTCTTCATTTTGACTGAGCTGTACTGAAGATATCTATTTTCTTACAGGAATTTCTAGCCCTGAAACGGGTGATAACAGAGAAGCATTTCTACTTCAATTCTACCAAAGGTTTCCCTTGCCTCCTGAAATCTGAAAGTAGGTCTACGCCACACTGTCTAGGCAAGACTAAAGGCCGGAGCCACCCCCACATAGATCCTATAACTTTAGAAAGACTGAGAGATTTCTACAGGCCATTCAATGAGAGATTCTACCAGTTGGCTGGAATGAACTTCGGATGGCCTTGAATCGTTGTGATTTTGAATTTTTGGTATACGGTTTGAGAAAGAACAGTATTTTGTACGATTAAGGACTGTACTGCGTGATAAATAAAGTTGTGAGCAAAATGCTCTATAATGTATCTAAATCTCAGGCGATATCAATATTAGATCATTTAAGAGGGTTTATTCTGAAAGTTGGCAACGTCGCAAATAGATGTCAAATATTTCGCTGTTTTGATTAATTTGATAATATTTCTGTATGGAAATAAAAAATGTGGCTAACTAGCGAACTAGAATATTGATTATGAAATGCAATAATTAATATCGTAACACCGAATAGTTAGTTTTAGATGTAAAAAAAGTATTTGGTAACTTTCCAAATGCCTTTTTTTCACCTAAAACGGGTACAACATCAAATTCAATGTTATAATTGCAATTCATTATTAATATTCTAGTCAATTGGTTAGCCACATTTCTTATTTCCATACAGTATTATTTCCAAATTAATCGAAACAGGTAAATATTTGACAGCTATTTACGACGTTGCCAACTTTTAGGATGCACCCTCTTAAAGTAAGCATAATTTTGACTATTTGCGCGGTAATATTATAACTAAGTACTTCCTATAAATATTTTTGCGCTCTATTCTGTAAGTAAATTGTTATTTTATCTCTATTTATTTACTTAGTAATTTCCTACTTCCTATTGATTCAAACATGTGATGTGATATACGTATAGTTAATTTTACTAACTGTTCTGTTATATTAGGTTGTTATGTTTGCATTGTATTCATAAGTTAGTATAAAGTATAAATTGTTTAGTTTAAAAATAACCAAATCGAATCCATTCCTTTAAAGTTACCAGAGACTAGAGTTATATACAAAAATAATATGAAAATTTTATCTTATTCGAATAATTCGCATAATCATTTTATTCGAGCTGTATTTATATATAAAGGTAGTTGCTTCCTAGTTCCTAGTCGGCATTCCTTACTAAAGTGTTCTATTTGATATCATTTATGATAGCTTCATAATTTATACGATTATGAAGTTAAATATATCATTATATTTATAAATTATGTATAATAAATAATAAGCATGCTTGTTTAAGGGAAAAAAATATAGGCCTTTCATGACGTTTAGATGAGAATATTTGGATATAAGCAACTCCAAAATGGGAGTGGAGTATGTAGGACAAAGTCATTTTTACCGCTACACTAACAATTAACTAGTCGGAAGTTCCAGGATCTAGTAACAGATCCGATGGCTGATATGTGAGCCGAAAACATGAACCCACTAATTAATAACTGAGTCTAAAATGGGTCAGGCAAACTAAAATCATTTGCATTCAGAACTTGTAATATACACTCTCAGACTCTTAAATCGAGCCACCGTGTCTTTCCACTTTAGGTATAAAGGCCTCAAACATCAAAATAATTATTGTGTCAAATAAGTAGATTTACGTAGTTTTGTAGCCGACATACTGGCCGTCAAAATTACAGAACCTTTACAAATAAAATGCAGGGTGGTTCGATTTAAGAGTCCAGGAGTGTAGTTCTTTCCACTCCAGAAAACAAGAATATTTATATTAATAAATCGCATAAACATAAAATTTGTTTATGCCAAAATATGTTTGAACATAAAATTGTACTATTTTGTATAACGTCCTCCAATTAATTGAAAGTCTTGCCATTAATGATATGAACACGAAGGTTGTGTACTATGAACGAACGAGAGATAGAGTATAAAATAACGTGCCATATAACGTAGGTAGATAATTTACATTCATTAGATACAATTTTGTACACAAAAACCTTTATACATATTAACATATAGCCTCCTCTCTGCTCGTGTTCAAACTTGGTTTCCAATGATTGCTATTATATACCTATTCATTATGTATTTATGTATTAATTTAGATAACTACACAATACATGACACATTAATAATAGGAAACATTGATTCTGTATCTTTTTTAACCAACTTCACGAGAGGAAGAGGTGTTGTACTTGAATCCGATTTAAAAAACGATTTCCTAATAAATAAAAGAAAAAAAAAACGAGTTTCGATTGTCAAAACCGATTAGCTAGGTACTTGTAATATACGGGTCAAAATATGTATTTACGCCATTTTTTTTTTTTTTAATATTTTAATAAGTATTTCAAGAGTAGAGAGAAGTCTAGATAAATAATGCAATGTAGTGTTTAGTCTTAGGTATATTTGCACTGAGCCCTCCGAATCACTTGTGCCATGTAGCCGCTTAGTAGAATAGATAGCTAAATATATCATAATAAGGCTGTTTTAAAGTTATTTAAATAAAATACACGTACAACAATTAACCGATGTTTTAATTAGCATTAAATATTTGTTACTAATTATTATATGATACTATGAATAATATTCATAGAGACATATTCAATGAATATGTTTCTCATAGATTTTCTTTAGAAGCAACATTAATACCTACACTCGTATGTGACGTTAATTTCAACAAATAAGTACTTTTTTTTTATTGAAAATTTCGAGCTCTATGATAAAAAAGCGCAGGAACTTAAATCGGCGCAGAATAAAAATACATAAACATGCATTGAATGGACATGCTTTCAGCTTTGGCATAAGAAACCTTACTCCCTACAAAACATAGTTCAATTTATATTACCTACAATGAATTTAAAAAAAATGATTTTGAATAGTTCTGTTATTCTAAAGATGACCTAATATCATGTGGGATAAAGTTGACATTTGTGTAAGTAATAATGTTCGCATATTATAAACTATCAACAACACATAATGCATATCTATATAACTGCCTGGCCTTTTCTCAACTATGTTGGGGTCGGCTTCCAGTCTAACCGGATGCAGCTGAATACCAGTATTTTACATGGACTGCCTATCTGACCTCCACAACCCAGTAACTGGGTAATATAATTATGATACCTCTTGGTAAGACTGGTTGTCAGACTTTCGGACTTCTGACGAACCGTAACGACTGTCAAATATCCACGAATACGACGACAGCCGGGACCAAGAGGCACGGAGGAGTCTCGGTATGTAAATATGGTCCCACCACCTATGGACCACCGCGGACCAACCTCGGCAAGCGTAGCTTACCCTATGCCTTAGTATATTAACAGTCTTAAAAGGGTTTATCCTGAAAGTTGGCAACGTCGCAAATAGATGTCAAATATTTCGCTGTTTTGATTAATTTGATAATATTTCTGTATGGAAATAAGAAATGTGGCTAACCAATTGACTAGAACATTGATTATGAAATGCAATAATTAATATCGTAACACCGAATAGTTAGTTTTAGATGTAAAAAAAGTATTTGGTAACTTTCCAAATGCCTTTTTTTCACCTAAAACGGGTACAACATCAAATTCAATGTTATAATTGCAATTCATTATTAATATTCTAGTCAATTGGTTAGCCACATTTCTTATTTCCATACAGTATTATTTCCAAATTAATCGAAACAGGTAAATATTTGACAGCTATTTACGACGTTGCCAACTTTTAGGATGCACCCTCTTAACAAAAGTAATAAACATTTATTCAGTAGAGGAAGCATAGAAACAATTAAAAAACAATCAAACCAAAGACTTGGAAGAAATAATTAAATATCTTATAAATATTTTAGTTCCTACATTTTATGTTTATACTATTATTTTGTACAAAATATACATCCGACTTAACATTAAATAGTTTATACTAAATCATTACTTGGAACATAAATCGGCAAGTCTATGGGATTAAT
Source organism: Eupsilia transversa (assembly GCA_914767815.1). NCBI lineage: Eukaryota > Metazoa > Arthropoda > Insecta > Lepidoptera > Noctuidae > Eupsilia > Eupsilia transversa. Next base: position 12,105,544 of record OU611880.1, read on the forward strand.
TTGTAAATAGGAAATGGATGCGGTGCTGACTATAGCAAACACGATTGGTACGTTATCCTCGTATTTTGAATGTAGAGACATCAAATGCGCTGCCGACGGTACACCTGATGATTCACTGGAATAGGAAATTAATAAAATAAATTGTTAAGAAATTATCTATACATATTATAAATTAAAAGTCGCTTTTCGTGACTGTCTGTGTGACCAAGTTGTTCTTCTAAACAACACAACAGATTTTGATGCGGGTTTCACCATAGTTATTGAGAGATTTTATTTCGGAAAGTTTGTGTATAATAAATACATTTATATTTAAGAAATCTCGCGATGTTTTGTAAAAACTGTAAGAACCAGGAGCGGGTCGCTAGTAACTACTAAAGAGATAAATAGTTTTAAGAAATGGTAGTGACAAGCAATCATCAAGAAACAATTACATCTAAAAAAAAACACTTAAAAAAAACTACAGGTCAATATGCAATAAAACTCAACTTACTCTATGCAAATAATTCTAAAATGAGGTTTCGGCGGATTCCTCTTCCTAAAGTTTTGCACATTTCTGTTGTAAACATCAAAATCTATTCTCAGACTAGTTTCTGTATCGATTTCTTTATTGTTCTCTATGATTCTTAACTTTTCTAGCACGGAAGGCATATCTGAGCTGTCCTCAAAATCGATTAGTGGTTTTAGTCCAGAGTTACAAAGGTCAGCATCAGCTAGAATGCGTGCCTTTTCACTTTTAAATGCAATATTTGTGTCTTCTAAATACCTTAGAAAAGATATTTTTGCTTCCAACCAATTTTGATACTGTTGAAATTGGTCCTTCATGTAGTCATACAGGAATTGCTCTTTACTACTAAACTCAAGGCGAGAGTTCATTAACCGTTTAGGAACAATTTCTGCTCTTCCAAAGTCCTTTTCATTCGGCAACCAAGTTTCATTGAATGTTTTATGTAAATGTTTACTATATTTATTATTATCTTCGTCTTTCTGTGCGAGGACAGAATCTGTTATAATGGGATCGGCAGAATTATCGTCTTTGCTTGTGCCTGGATTGTTCAAAGATAGCAGTCTCTCTTTACGACGTTTTAGAATATTGAACGGATTTCTCAATTTCTTTGAACGAACTTGTGGTTGTTCTTCTACTACACAATCAGATTCTGAACTAGAGTCGAGAGTTATACATCGTCTGTCAATGACTTCGTAATTATCATCGTCCAAATAAATATCGGCATTGTAAGATTTATTGAACGTTTTGATTGCCTTTGAGAAAGCTCTTCTATGACTAGCTGTAGCTTTATCCTTAGTTTCGAGATCTCTCAATCTCAATGCTAATTGTTTTAGTCTATACAGATTTTCATCAAACTTGTCATCATCATCTTTTTCCAGTCTTGGCTTTTTACTTTTAGATTCTTCATCATCATCCAGGTCTATGGTTTCTACAATCTTTTCTTCATTAACCACATCGAAATTTTCAGTTAGTCTTAATCTAGTTTTATACCTCAAATTGTATGAGTGTAGTAGGCCATGCAAGGTTTCAAGATTTCTCATATCAGTATTACCAGAGATAAGACTTTGTTTCAATCGAACTGCTAAATTCTTTATGCCTTGAAAATGGGCTGATTTTCCACTTCTCATTCTTTTTCTTGCAGTATTACTTATGTTGAGATTATTTGGATTAATACTAAAACACGACGGTCTTAAGGACGGATGTGGCCTCTGATGGTATTGGATACGGGTTTGGAAAAACATCAATTGATAAAAGTTAAGATTATTTTGCGGCCGACAAAATCCGTAAGGTCTGAAATGGTGATACCTTGGAAATCTTCCATACGGGAAAAAGTTAGGATTCTGAGGAAATTCGGTGCCGAGTACTTCCGAGCTACTTCTAATTCTTCTGATGTTAGTCCCATTGACTTCATCAGAACTTGTGTAAGCTGGTGATTCAGATGAGGCAGACCGTATGGATCTCATTTTAATATTTTGCAAGTTCAGCGTGTAAGTCGCTTTATTGACAAATATATTTTTCGGTATGAATTGTTGTTCTGGTACATTCACGGTGACTACACGTTCTTTAGAGAAATCAGGAATATTTTCAAAATACGTCTCCATAGTTTTTGAGTCACTAGGTTTTAGCTGTCTTTTTGTAAGTTTCTCTATTTTGCCCAAATAATTGTATGAATCGTTATCCTTACTACAGTAAACTTTTTGTGTTATGTTTTCTGTTGATGTGCAAATCTCTGAGTCAGTCGGATATTTATTGTTTGATACATCTTCTAAACATGTTGTGCTATCTTCAATAGTCTGGGTGCCTGTGAAAAAAACGTGAATTTCAATGTAAAATAAAATCCATAATACTCTTTTTTAGATTTTGGCTTCAACTTTTAATTTGTTGTGGAATAACAGGGTTTCGTGGCGACGCCCTGGTAGAGGCATATGTCTAGCAGGAGACTGCAATGTTAAGTTGATTGATTGAAGGAATGAGACTATATAATAATATTATCTTGTAACATATTGTAATTATTACCAGTATCCCTTCTCTCGATTTCTGAGTTAGTGACAGAAACAGCATCTTCAATTGTCTCAACCACTTCCATTAAAACATCGGAAGTGTTGTCATTGTAGGATGATTCTTTTTCAGAGCTGCACTTCACTATACAAGAAATTTAAAAAGGATAAAGTGGTGGTATTTATATTTAACTAGCGACCTTAAATATATCAAGCATATTGATTGGCAGGCTTCCGGAACTTAGCTGACCACACAGGACCGATTTGATGCGCGACCTGTCAGTATGTGATTGTAGACTTTCAACGCCACACAGTCGCACACGACTTCCTAGTAAATGTACTACGGATAGACTGATATAACGAATGATGAATGTCCTCATATATTTTATATTCATTTTCGAAATGAAAGATGTCTTGTCAAAGAGGCGACAACTCGTGACGTGAATTTTCATTAAAACCCAAATTGTGTTGCAAACTTTGCATAAAACAAGAATTTGTATGCAACAATTAAATACATGAAATAATTACCAAGATCAATTGGAACATCAGATGTTATCATGCTACTTGGTTCCTCAGCTGGGGTAACTTCAATATTATTAGATTTATCATCACTTTCTACAGTTAAAGCACCTGTAAAAACCATAACTGTTCATTGAGCAAAAGTTTTTCAAAGAAATGAAGATATTGAAAAATTACTAGACACATAATAGTACCTATAGCTTCTTGATTTTCAGTACATATCTCCATACTATCTACTTTATTTTCAATATTTTTGTTTATTTCAACCATTGTGGTTGATACTTCTTGGATAGTCTCAATTTCCATTTTATTATGTGCTGTCCTTAATTCAGTTTCATAACCTTCCATTATATTTGGAGATTCATTCTCTTTAGTTACACTATTTTTAGCATCGAATTCTTCAGTTGTTGCTTCGCTATCTTTAAGCTCACACATTTCAACAATATTCTCATTGCCTTTAGCTTCTTGATCATTAAATTGTTCTTGTCCATTTTCACTGAATTTATTAGCCTGTGATTCTATTGGTGATTCATTATTTTTTGATTTTTCAACATTGTCATCATCTTTTGAAATCTCAACAATTTCAGAATCAGGAACTGTATCAACTATTGTGGAATTGTCACTCTTTGAATCTGAACTGACTGTGTTATCTTTTGATTCATCAGATTCCGTTTTCTCAGGCTCAATAGCAGTGTTGCGTACTGAAGAATCTTCATTTTCCTTAACTACGGTCTCTTGTGGTGAACCAACATTTTCAGAATTATTGAGTGTGGAAACTATAGGTAAATCAACATTCTCAGATTCTTTTTCTTTACTGACTATTGGAGAATCAACATTTTCAGATTCATTTACTGTATTTTGTATTGTTGAATCAATGCATTCAGATTTACATGTGTAAGCTGTAGCTGAATCAACATGTTTAGATTCATCATCCATGCTAAGTGTTGATGGATCAATATTCAATTCAACTTTGTTACCTTTTTGGTTATAACTTCGTTTCTCATCATTGCCTATTGGAACTGTATGTCTAAATACTCTGTAGCCCAATCTACTGAGTGATGCATAAACCTTGTATTGTATCATTGTTGTTGATGAGCTAAGTAGTAAGGAGTATGCTTTTTGTAATGACACTGTGACCTCATTGTGTTTTAGTAACAGACAGTTCTGGAAAGTGAACAATACTTTTTTATTTTGTGAGTTAGTTATATTGAAGCAACCTGTACTTTGATAAATCAGATTTTGTTTAAGTAAGCAATGTAACTAAGCAATGAATATTTATATTTTTGGTATAAGGTAATTTAATTGCTATGAAAGGAGCTTATAAATGACATTGCAAGTCTATGTTTAACTTATTACAAATGACTTACAACTTCCATTAAAAACAAGGCTTCTTCAGGTCGAAGGTACAATGTCTTGCCAACATTGTGGCCAAGGTACTGCCAATATCCACCAGCCTTTTGAGTAACCTCGGCTAGCATCAAATCATCATGCCATTCAGCATGACTAAGTGTGCCACTGGAATTACAATACAATTTGTTACCAAGGTAAAATGTTACATAAAAATATTTCATTTTAATTCCGCAATAACTAGATCCAGGATTGGATGCAGAGCAGCTCCACTCTCTAGCCCGCAAAAATATGCATAGGCAAAAGTTTTTTTTTTTTTATCATTCTCGTGTGTTTATTCCAATTTATTAGGGGTTGTTGCAACATAGCAACATCTTCACCACAAAAATAATTAGTAGTTATCCAAAATATAACAGAAAAATGATCTCATTATTTCTAGAAGTCTTGAAATTATTATCTTGACTAAGTGCAAAGTAAATATACATAATGATCAATTTTCTTACCATTTCTCAATCCTCTCCACTTCAATCAAGTACTTGCGAGCCTCTAAGGCGGCTTGTATCTGCTTCTGTTCCAGCCAGGAGCCATTGGGCATGACATCTTTCAAGCCTACTTCGGGCAGAGATGCATCTATCTTTGTTATGCCTTTTGCTACTAGAGCTTCACCTCTAAAAAATACAAGGCTTCAAGTTCCAGGGGTTATGATAAATTAAGTTATTAAAGCAGAATGAGAAATAAAATGTGTGTTAAAAATTCTTTAAATATTAAATTAAACCATTGAACTGATTTGTTGGTGTGTATAATGAAATAAGTACATGTTTATATTATTATGATATGTCATATTGGAATATAATATAATAATATATATATATATATATATAATAATATATAATATAATTATATTATTTTATCTTCAGCCGCTGATTTAAAAAGGATTTCAGGAGATTTCATCTCAGCCTGGCAGTTCAATAAGTTAGTTATTAATTAAATGATTTTCTGGGAAGTAGCAGCTGATTAGCATGTTTATCAAGTTGTTACAATATAGCAAAATAAAATGTTTTGGCTTGTACGTACTACTGAAATCTTTAAATTCTACGCCATAAAATTGTTATGGTTGAAAATTATGATGAATACATCTGAGGAATGTTTTGATTTCTGTGTGTACACCGCATTGGAAAACTTTGCAAGTACATACCACATTTGTAAACTATGGCCATCGGATAAATTATGTATTTTAAGGATTACATTTACTTACGACAATACTCTAGGTTTCTCCATAGTGTTTTACACTCAGTTCATAGCTAATATTTGTAGTAATTTATCCCAAACACATTAAACAAATCGTGTGTATTTTTCATCAAATTGTTATTGACGTTTAAAGAAAATGATGGTCTGGAAATAAATATGGATATAGATTTCACAAATTAATGCAGAATGTTGTACGACTAAGCGAGATGGCGCTTTATCGTTCCTAATAAGAAGAGAGAGAAAACAATTATGCTTGATGCATTAAATAGGTATCAGTAACAACAAGGTACAAAAAGATTGACATAATGCACGGTGTTGCCAAACACAACACCTAAAATGAAAATGTCGTGGTTCTAGGATTTTTTTTTTTCTAAAAGTTAGAAATCTGGAACATTTCAATAATAAAAATGAAATTTTATCTCAGACATAAATCAATTATTGCAATACTACAAAATTCTGTGCATAAAATAAAATGAACTTTGGATTTCACCGATAGATGGCGTGGATAGTCCTGAAACAAGCACCGGAAATCTTTTCCGGGATAAATTTTTGAAATTTTTAATTAATTAAAATAAATCATAACATAATTCCAATTTCACGACGTTTTGCAAGGCGCCTTATTTTTCCATCAATCTTCAATGAATACTTTTCACATAATTAGTTTTCTCTACTTATTTGTGAATTAAAAGTCAGTAGGTACCTAAATACTAAATATCTAGACGCGTACTGCAAGGATTGGATCGAGGTGGCCCTAGAAAAGGATACTTGGAAGGATTTGGGGGAGGCCTTTGCTCAGCAGTGGGACAGTGTAGGCTAACACAAAAAAAATACAAAATGTCCATTTGTACCTACACGGGATGACTTACAGGCTGCAGGACTGACTTACCTATGATTTATTAAATAAAGCTAGTTTCTTAATAGCTTAATTGGAATGTGATAAAAATAGGTAGGTACAATAAACTGTCCCAACTCCCACCACTTTGTGTAATGTCTACGATGTTTTTCGTAGCAGTCTACGAGAAAAGCGGCGCAGCATTTTTCTTTTACCGTCATAGGGCTGCACATTTTCATTCACCTTAGTCGGAAACGTGGTTCAAAAGAAAAGCATAACATCGTTACGACTTAGGTAGGTACGGTCAACTGCACGTAAGTAATTGAATTTGAACTATGATAACCAAATGCTATTATATTGGATAGATGACAAGACATATTGGATCCAGTGTAGTTTTATAAGAGGCGGTTAGAGGAGCAGAATATAGTTACCTACCTAGGTCTTTGTCAGTATTCGAGGTATTTTATGTACTTACGTACGTGCACATGACAGGTTTTCATTTATGTGCAGACTGTGCAGTGTACCTAAGTGTACCTTACACTGCACATATCGCCTACCTATCATAGATCTCTGAAAGTCTGAAGTACCAACATTGGAACCTACGTAATGTGAAGACGCCTACGTCTTACCTATAGGTACTAAAGTAGAACGGTAGGTACCCGTACTGCCAATGCTTTACAATGAAAAACTCTTTAGTTTCTATTATTATGTAAATCTAAAAAGCACTTGAAATTATAAATCAAAAGTAACCTAAATGAGAAAACAATCCCAGTATCCCCTTTTTTATAAATCGTAGCTGAGTTTTTGCGCAAACTGATTTCAAAATCAGTAAGTTTGTACAGAATTAACTACAGATTGCAACTAAATGGGATGGCTGAAGCTCTGTTAATGAATCGACGGTTCAATTGCCGTGAACAATTTAATTGAAAACTGTTCACACTAATAATAACTAAACGGAACGTGAACTCAATTCCCAGCGCCGTTTGCTATCACAGTTCATCAACTAAAATGTATTATGTATCTGCATTGGTGCAGCGGCGGGCGCCGCGACATTGGCTGCCTGCAAAAACAATTAACCGGAACAGCACCACCCAAAGATGTATGACGCGACAACCCCACTCGTAGAGTCAAGTTCGCTGACTTTTTAATTTAGTTGGGTAACAACAACACAACCGTAGCGTAAGCTACAAAGTTGTAGACTCGCGTAGTAGCTACGTTGTAACGTAGCACGTCGTCCGTAGCATGCCTAACGCGTATCGATTAGTCTCCCGGAATTACCCGACGACAGACGACCGTAGCCGAACACTTCCGACTTCGCCCGAGATCTACGTCCATACATAGCGGAAGTAATGAAATGTACAGAAAGATATGAACCGGAAAAATTGTCGCTCTCTTTTTCTTCACGTCGCGTCTTATCCGGATCCCTAAAAAGGCTTCCTTTGTCGGTTTTCCCTTTCAGCACATTTCGCCTTCGGGCTATAACGAATGGATATTTATATCAAAGATGACAGAGGAGCGACGACAATGCATTGTTTAAATTCTATAAGTCATTTAGCTATACTTTTGGAATGCGGTAAAAACTTTAAAATAATAATTTAGGAGTTAGGTACCTATCTACAAACTTTTCTTTTAAAGTACCTACCTGCTGTAAAATTAAAAATTCCTTTCATACTTTAACAAAGACACCCTATTATATCTGCGAAAGCTACCCAAGTTCTTTAATGGAAAACCGTCATTAAAGTTGTAGTTAATTGGCTGTATGGTGAGAGCCTAGTAGGGATGTCGCCGGGAAGTTCCCGTCGCGTTACGACCGCAGTCGGCGAGGGCTGGAGGCGATTTAACGTATTGTAATGTGAGTTTATACGGCGTTCCTCCCCCTCGGCCCGACGCCTTGCAGCTAATACCATAGCTCAATGATCGTCGCCAGTTCACGCACGCTGAGGCCCGGCCGGCATCGATTTAAAGAATTTAAAATTTTGAACTTTCTTTATTCGAATCGAAAACGAACCTTCTGTTTACAGACGATCGAAAGGCGGGGATGGGGTGGCGCACCCAAATACGTACCATGTTATTTATGGTATATTTTGACGTGCTCGTTCGCTGCTAACTTCAAGTCGCGTAGGATAATGGGGTGATGGATAGTGTTATCGGTCGCTATTCATGGTGTTCCGCGTTCAACTCGTGCATTTATTATTACAGTGTATCGTGGAAAACCCCATATTAAACTGAAATTGTGGTGAACAGTGTTCTTTCAGTGATTTTGTTGGATGTAGCGGTTAGCGACCGGCATTTCTCTCAATGCGGATTCTACAACTGGATAAGCGGAAACTATTGGCATACAATCAGTTTCCTTTACTTAATTCTTGGGTAAAATTGTGGTGGTCTTGTGGCTAAAGTGTGGTGAAGTTAAAATTATTTTTCTAGTCATAAATATTGAACATTATCATAGAAGTCATTAAGGTAAGTTTTAACCTAGTCTAGAAAAAACCTATAAACATTTAAGGTATTCATAAAAAGTATAAATTGCCGCTTATACCCTATATAAACAAATCTATTCGTGAATGTATGAACAGCATTTAGATTTTAAATGATTAATTATGTGTTTGTTTACTATTTCAAGTACCGTCCGTATAGTAATGGTGAAAATTCTATGGTAGTTCCTTTCCTAGAAGTAAACACTGAATTGCTGTTAGATGCGTAAAGCGCCATCTCTGGGTAGGATTATTCAACTGGCGTTTGTTCACGTTCCTGCCGTCATCAGTGGCGCCAAAGTGTCAGCCGGCGACACGCCTGCAGTCACGCGGCGTTGACGCGCGTCGCAACATGTTTGCGTGGGTGTAGATCGCATCGCGATAAACAATTTATGTGTTTTCTTCCTTATCAACTAATCAAAGTAGTGTACACAAGTTATCTTGCGTGTTGCTAGTACAAGATAATTGGATCTACGAATGTTTACAAAAGTGTGTATTGTGGAGTTCTTGTTAGTGTTTCGTATGTGTGAGTGTTTTGTTGTTGCCGATTCCGAGGGCAGGATTTTGGCCGTGCATTGAAGGTCTAGGGCCATGAGGAAAATAAACGGTGAGGACACGAATATTCAGGATTCTTTCAAGCATGCCAGTAGCGCATGAGCTCAAACAACTAGTTAATAAACACAGATAAGAGAGGCATGTGAAAATGTCACCGGGTTGCGTCCAACGATAACGATAAAGTACTAGATCAAAGTAAAACACAATTCATGTTGATTGAATATTCAGAACTAATAAGAATTTATAATTTTTAAAGTTTATCGCAGAAGATTGCCGTTCGTAGCCATTATGTCAAGAACATAGGGCGCTTGTAATTTAATAGGGTACCGGTGTGCCTCCGTAATAATAATAGCTGTGGGGTTCGAACTTTTGTCCTTGAATTTATCATTTCGGACTCTGACACATTAACTTCCACATCTCTACATAGTTTTAAATTATTCACTTTGTTATGAATATAACAAGGAAGATGACTCTTACTATGACCCCTAAGATGACTCTGACCAAGAAATTTTCATAACTAATTACAGAAAGAATGTGGAAATGAAAAAAACTTGGAGCTTTGAGTAATAAAAAGTTATTAAATATCTGTCTCGAACGAAATAGAATTGCACAAGAGACGGAGGAACGACCGAAAATCATTAACCGTAGCAGATCCCATACAAATGGTCCATAGACGTAATCCGACAATGTTTGATGGGTTGCCGGCCGGGCGGCCGTTCGATGGCGAAATCGGCATTCTGACTCTGCCTAGACAAAAGTTGCGTGCGACATCGAGATTATTAGAGATTCGAGACCATAGCTTTATTTATAAATAACATAATCTTTTCTCAGATAGATTTCAAACTTCTAAAACAAGATCCTAAATATCAAGACTTCATCGGTCAAGGTCGCAAGCACAAAGATCGTTAAAAAAGATCATCCACCGAGGACAAAGCCGATGATGTAATGGTTCAAAGCCTTAAAGGAAACCAATAGCATTGACAACCATTGAGCTGTTCAATTAATATTCCATACAGAATCAAATTTAATTTAAATTTTCATACATAATTTACAGTTTCCATTTTGTGAATGTGACACATTGTGAGGCCTGCGTTAAACGCGCAGGAATATTTATCGCTCAAAGATTGCGACAGACGGCGCAGAACATCTATTTGTTTTAATAACATGCTACAACGAAGACACATTCATGTAACATGGCAACTTGATGGTCCAGAGTCGTTCAGACGAAGTTATAAAAGCAGTTCCTACTGATGTGATGGTTAATTAAACTGTATCCATCAAACTTTACCTGCCAATAAACAGAAATTCGGACGAAGTTAATTACATCTCCTCGACCTTACGGTAACGTGGTGCGAACATCAAACTTGCGGCAGTTTTACGAGCTCAAGGAAGGATGGAGCAGCAGGGGTCGTTGGCCGAAGCTTAGTTAATATGCTTGCACGTACCGGCACAAAATCAAATAAACAGTCACTTTCATCTCCGGTTTACCAGCGATGCACTTGGTAGCCTTGCACTTTGTGTGTGTGAACAACTGTTCAGTCGCAGCGACCATTACTCAGACATTCGAGGTTGCCGACTCAATTGCAATTCATATCGATTATTTAATTTGCATTGCCTGCCGAGCATAAAAAAGTGTACACTTCACTGGCAATTCCCCAGGGCTTGATTAAAGTTTTAATTCCTTTAATTGTTGAGCAGTTATCTTGTTACCTTTAATGAGCTGAGGTTAATTTCTTAAGGTAATAAAACCTTGCTGGCTGGATAGAATTCCATGTAAAATTGCTATTGCGTTACGTCCTTAGCGCAGATGTGAGTAATGTGAGTCTCTTTCTATTGTCTCCTGAGGGTACTTCATTCCAGTGGATTATTTGTTATTCATTAGCTCATAAAACAATTTCTAGCAATCATACGTCTAATAACCGATAATGCCTTTATTGATTTTGCCAGTGGCTCGGAACAGCACTCCAATATTGACAATGAGCGGTAGTTTAGATGCCACTACGTGCTTTGGGAGTTGATGAGAATGGTACGTGACTCCCAGTTCATTGCTCCAGTTTTTTGCCACTTGATCTTGTGAATGAGTTTGCAGACCTTGGTTCGAAGACAAGGATCTTAGGGGGCAGGATTTATAGCTGCAAAAACACTTTACGAGAGCCCAGACAAGCTCTGTGCGTACCTACACACTGCCTACTTATTCAGCGGAATAAACGTTTTAGTGGCACTACGGTGGAGTCGATCCCCCGACTCGCTTTATAATACAATTGGCATTATTGCGGAACGATCATGAAACGTTGATGAGTTTGTGTGATAACGTTGTCAAAACGAGTCATCACTTTCAGCGACATGTAAATTGTTCCATGTGAAATCAATGAGTATAACTAGGCGCGTTAGTGCGGGGTCGACGCCGTGAATGCTGATTTTCAATAGCATCGCATTAGGAGTAGTTGTGGTGGCGCCGCGCGTGATTGCCATGTTGATTGAGATCACACGTATGTTACAAATTGTCGCTCCAATTCGCGTGTGACGGGAATACACACAAGCACAGAAAGTTCATCGTAACCAGCTTATTTAAGGCTTCCTTTGAATTCTCGCGACTGTATCATTTTTGTACAGTTTTAATATTGTGTGCCTCGTTAATGAAGATACCGTTATTTACATCCTCAATCTAGAGCGCAGGTACACGAGTCTACTTGGCTCGTTTACCTCGAGAGGGTGGTGTGATATATTCAGGGCCCATTTAAATATTCCCAGGGGTGATAAGGGGAAGGGATGTGCGCCGGTTAATCAAGTAACGTGATCCATTTATCTGGAGCACTCTTGATATGGTGAACTTTGGAATATTGTAGGCTCATTTTGGGGTTGAGATTGAAAACGAATATGGAGATATCGGGCCAGTTTCAGCATCACACATTACTAAAATGCAGTTATTTTCAGTGAAACTCAGCGGAACTTGATCGCACAAAGGTACAATTTATACGAGGCACATTTGCATTAGCATCTAGATTTACTCTCACATTGTTTCTCAGGTACAAGACTTTTAATAGCTTAATTAACGAGTGGAAAGTTTTCTAACAAATGACCAGACCAGAAACCAGACCCAGTTACCGTGTGTCCGCGTAGTTCTACAGGTATTGAGATATTTCCTTTATTTCTTGCCGTAATTACTTACGGTCCGGACGCAACGATTTCTATGCAGTCTGGTGCTTGCTCATTGACATTGAATTTATAAACTTGTCTTATTTATCAATGTTGCAGTGTTGCTCATGATTTACTATTCAAGTGTCGGTTATTATTTTAAAATTATCTGATTTATGTGGAACGGCTTGTGTTTTATGACAATACTTTTTGAATTATTGTACTTTATTCCTTACGAATTCTAGTAGCTGGGACTGTAATAGTTTGTACAAGTAAAATCTTTAATATTTCTTAGCCATGCATTTTCCCTCTATGAGCAGACATTTTATTGGTGATTTCTCTAGTATCTGGACGATATCGATTGAATTCCATTGATCGCATTACACTGAAATTGGAAACAGACGTGTACAGTGCCCCGAGTGTATGCAGCGTTCTCGCTTTTACTGCATTCGATCTATTTACGGGTTTATGAACGTCGATAAACTTGCGGCGCGTTGAACCGTGCACCCTCAGCCTAGTGCCCAATAGATACGTCTGCATACAAATTGACTCATGTTACTATCATGGCCAATAGAACAATCAATGTGCTCAATTGTAATTTACCGTAGCCTTCATATTGATGATTTTGTGGTTGTTTGTGCTTCTACTAACTTTGAAGGGTGTTTTTCATCCAGCTACAAATAAAAACAATGCATATTCTGAAAAATTTAATTATTTCTCTCCTTTCAGAATGCAGGTTACTTTCCCAAGTTCGTCTTACTCGATTTTTTATCTTCTGTGCGGAATACAAAACAGCGCAAGGAACTATTTTTTTTTCGCAATGCAGTCAAAGTTATGGCAAACTTTATGTTAATTCAATTTGCGTTAAAGGCGAAAGTTGAATGCAAATTCAGGGTACAAGTCTGCGACCAGCAGTATCGATCTTCCGCGATCCAGCGCTGATGTCGGAACTGGTTATAAAATTCGCAATAAAAAAGGGCACTTAAATCTCGTGCCCAAATGGCCGCCCACATTGACCTTTAGAAAATTGAAAGGTATAAACTTTGTTCGGTCCATGATCCCGATCCCGAAGGAATGCGGCGAGCGGCATCGGCGTTAAAATTAGTACGTTAATCGTTGAAACCTTAACTCTAACTCTATTACCAGTTTACACTGCGAGTTATCGCGTCGAATGCCTTAGCATAATGTAAGTCGTTCACCGGCCCAGGAAATGACGTCACCGCATGGCCTCACACACGTTTCCTGCACGTCTTCTCGACCTTCACCTAAAAGCCTTAGAACAGTACTTTTGTCTCTTTTGTTCAAAGCGTTTTGATTTTAGAGCTTGTCATTGTGACTCGCGTTTTGAGGCTGAGTTGCCACTTTGTTATAACTGCCTGAGACATGCTGCTGTAGAATACCTATTTTCAGGTAAAGATCTGCAGGAATAATAATGGATCCTGAAAACAGGTGCGACGCGACTTTCACAATAAAATTTCTAAGAAAACTTGCGCTGGTAGGCACGAGCCTTAAGCAACTCACATTGGAGTATACTTATTTCCTGAAATAATGAAAATAAGATGAACCCATTTCTCATATTTTGTCTAAGGAACAACAATATTGAATAAATACATAAAAACTCATCTAATTTACTTTTATTTTATATTCTATCTACATAATGAAATATTTGAAGCCATTAATCCTCTTCAAATAAGTCACCCACGCAACACTTGAAGTTGAAATATTTAGCAGATCTTGATATGCCATTATGTTGCTAACAGCAAAAATCAATGTCACTTAGAACAAAGACGCCATAGTTCACAGACTAGCCTTAGGGCATCCTTAGGGTCATGTTCGACAAATAAATAAACATTTTGTATGACTTTCTTCGCTGATTAAGCGTAGGTCGTGAGTCACGAGGTTGTCTAAAGCCATCTTGCTACCGAGTTCACAATGCGATGTTTGGTTCCCGACTTTAACAATGTGTATTTGGACTTTCGAGACAAGGAAATGTCCGTTGTTAGGCGACATTGACTTCATAATATTTCATTGAGAGTCGATCGCTGCAGTCAACTTAGGCTTGTCCGACATGTTTGCATAAATATGACTACTGTTGACTGTAGTCGCGTACTACTGCAGAATTTAGTGTCTCTTCATATAGAGCTGCGCGGTTTTCGATTAAGTAACGATTGACACAGTGTTGACTGTATCCAAAGGAAGAGAAATAGGACATGAAGTTGCACTATTGGAGACGAGTGGCTTGGATTGGAAGTAACCAATGCTGAAGTTGTCGTTGCTATTGGAATAAAATTAGGTTATTTACAAACATTATTTGGCGTCTAAGAATAAAATGCCGTTGATCAAAATTCTCCTTTCTGAATTGAGATGCTGAAAATCATTTCACAATTGATGCTTTCCATATTTTAATCACTATTGTTTGCTGTAAAGGAAAAAGTCAACGTTTGTTATCAAGATAAGATCAAGCCTTAAACAGTAGTGGCCTCATGAAGTAAGAGTGCAAGACTAGTAGAAACTTGTAATCCTAGGAAATATCGTTTGTTTTCTACGTAATAATACCGACTACGCGTTTACTATAACAGGTTTTGCGACGCTTTGTTGACAAACTCACTCCTGCCAGGTGCAAGGATCGCCCACAAACCACGGTCTAACATTTAGCTACTATTATAAAATTATCGTACTTTGTTGCAGTAAAGCAACTAAGCGGAGAAAGCTTGGTACATGGCTTGTGTTCTAGCAAGAGCTCTAACAAATTATGTATTTAGTATTTTAACAGACTTTGACAAACATTGACAATGTCCGAAAGTGTGCAACTCTTGGAATTAAGTTGAGTTTCATGCCTTTTGGGCAATTTTGTTATGGACACAGATTAGATAGAAGTATCAATATGAATCCGCCTGATCACCTGACGGTTCGGAGTTCACGGTGTTGCGTTACAGGGCTTCTTCAATATTTTTGATTATGTACCTATGTATTTATATACAGAAGTTCTTCTAATTCACCAAACAGAATTGTGACAGTGGCATATTTTTTCAAACAGAAAATGTCATTGAGGTATTATTGTACTTACCTGGAAAATGTCAGATTTTTTAAGAAAGACTCTTAAATTTTAAGAGCAGTACCAGTTTTACTATCATCGACCACGATGCACCATATTTGAAAGGCATTTGAATAATTGAGGCGCTAATTTTGACACGCACCTCGTCTCCTATTGTTACACCATTTGTAACCAGCAGACTGAACGCGATTCGCTTGTCCGTGTAATTGCTTACCGCGCCATGTCTGTCGCACGCAGGCGAATTTTGTATCATGTACTATTATTAAATTACCATAATAACACCATGATAGCGTAGTAATGAGATACAATATTATAATTGGTTGGACATGTAGCCTACGTGATCCGTTAGGACCTATTACTGACCAGCAACAGCCGCGCCGGTTGGAAAAGTGGGTTTAATTAAAAGAA
The DNA here is from genome assembly GCA_914767815.1 of Eupsilia transversa. NCBI lineage: Eukaryota > Metazoa > Arthropoda > Insecta > Lepidoptera > Noctuidae > Eupsilia > Eupsilia transversa. The sequence goes on from OU611880.1 coordinate 12,121,616, forward strand.
CCTTTGGGAGAGACCTAAAATGGTCTAAGAAAAATTCAAATCAATTGAAGATCCCAGACAAAAAGCCTACACCAGGATAAAGAAATGTTTGTTGTCTTTCTGGAGTAAGAAAAAGAAAATTAAGGTAATGTTACCAAGCTGATAACTGCAAAGAAAGGGACAGTTAACAAATCTGTAACCATATTGTATATGGACGACTCCTCCTGCAGCAGGTCCACAGTTTCAATGATAATGAGGGAGAGCTAGCTTATCATGTTTATTTCAAACGACAGCCCACGTGGTACCGAGCGGGACGGTGGGAATCGCGACACAGTCCCACTCACATACCCGCACCATTCTTCACTTTACAACTCCACAAATCCATTGTTTTGCTATCTTAATAACCTATGGATCCTTACATTATTAATGGCGGCATTTCGAAGCCATGTTCCACGTTTCGTAACATTATAATCTTAGAACTTTACCGGAAAGTCAATTCTGAAGATCTTAGGATTAAATCGTTGTGTATTTTATGTGAAGAAAGTCGATGCAGATGCAATATTACTCAACGATGTGTCGAATAAACTTGTCTACTTAGTGTTATTCGAGTAAAAATAGGTTGAATAACACATTCGGCACTGGCAGTTAATCTCATTTTAATCTACACGCCATTAGTTGAAAGAGCGTTCTTTATCGGATGTATTTCGATGTGTTGTAATAGCTATAATTAGTTGTGAAGTAATGCAGAATGATCGATATTGATCTTGCCCAAGATTTGGATTCTAGAGAGACTACTGGCAAGTAACAATATCCACTTTTTTTTTTTACATCACGGTCGGGCCATAACCTTCCACTGCTGCTTGTGGCATTGTAATTCAAATCTTTTGCTCATCTACACCGTCACCTACTTGCTGATTGTCGAATTCCGAAATCTAAATTGAAAGTATTTTGTTCGATTAAGTAAATTAATTACAAACTATTCGGCATGGTGGTTTTCGCAGCGTCTTGAGTTGAACTCCATTAACATATTTAAAAACTTCGAAAGGGTCTGAAGGGACCACAGCGGAGTCATTCAAAGTACAAGTCAATGAGACAATGGTATGATGCCCCACGGTTCAAGATCACGACCGCGCGATGCACGGTGGCGCGCCGTCATCGCTGTCTGTCTTACGTAAAGGCACAGGAAACTTTACATTCAGCCTGTTATGAAAGTTCGTATAGGAGCCACTTGATAGGCTGTATGTCCGCTGACCTTTGCTGTTTTATTTGCGAGACACAGATAATTTAAGGATTTTCACATAACTTTTGTAGGTAGGTAGGTAGGCTTGTTCCTTATTTGTATTTTAAAAAATAACTGACTAGTCAACACTGCAAACGAATACCCAATTTACTTTAAAGATTAATGTACCTATCAGAAATTATTTATTAACAAATAGAGCTACTAATACTTTGACGAAAATTGTACGAAATTATGGTGCGGAACTTCCCTTGACGAGAAATAATATAAATTATGTACTTTTTACCACACAGTAAATCACTGTAAGTACAAAGTTTCTTGAAAACAGTCTCATAAAACTGTAATAACAAAGTTTATCCAAGTTGATACAACAAGTACCTACTGATAAGTTATCAAGAGCTACTCTGTCTACAGACTTTAAAACGTATCTTTGGGCACTCGAAAAAGGTTAAGTGTTAAAAGTTTGGCCGGGTAAAAGAAGTGTTGCGTCATTCCAATGTGATTAATTGTTCCTTTCGAACAAAAGAAATCGAAAGTACCGAGACTGAGATTAAATCGATACAATTTAATAATAAGAAAAAAAAAAACAATGGGGTCTTGTTACAACAATGTCATCCGGTCACTGAAAGAGCTGTTTCTAAATAGATTATCGTAACCATCAACGAATGTCATTGAAGCCTGTTAGAAGCGTCAAAAGTGACGTTAAATAATTTTGATACGGAGAGCAGGTAACAACTCTCCGTGAAAGTACTTCCGAGGACAGATGGATTAGAAGAAAATTGGAACGAAAATAATAATGTTTTATACATTATACGCATTGTTTATGGTGAATGACTGCTTTAGAATGGTTAGGAAATCCATGGTACAGTAGAAATGGAAGAAAACATTAAATATTCCTCTTTGAAGAGCCGTGATTCCGTGAAGTTCAGAAGGCTGACAATACAATGTAGCACGTCATTATCGCTCTCGGAGACTTGTTAAATTGAATGTTCCCGAGGTTTTACAGCCGGATGCAATTTGCACGTGTCTGTACGTGTAAGTTGTCACTTTCGAGTCGTGACTCACGAAGACAACAACGAGCTTTCGTTGCCTCCATCTAATGCTAGGGTCACTTTGCTGTCATAAATCTCCAATAGTTAGCATTTAATATCCTCGCACCCGTGTCTTAAGGTACAAATCGTATCGTTAGCATTACTTGCGGTTCCGTTACCTACTTGATATATTGTCACAGAATAGTACAGAAGGCGCACTCCGCGTTTTAGGTATGAAGCTACAAGTACGCGGCGGGCTCGTCTTGTCGGGCCAATTCAGTGAGCGTAACGTTGTTAGAAGAGATAAGAGTTACGCGATAGAATGAGAGGCAACTTCTAGTTGAATATAACTGTAGGTAATTAGCGCTGTGCGACCAGGGGCCTAAGTCTACTAATTTATAAAAGTCACAATGGTTAGTTTTTGACAGATTTGCCATACAAAAACCGTCAACTACTAACCATTATGACACCATTGTGACGTTTATAAATTAGTAGACTTAGGCCCCTGAATTGTACTATAAGGCGCCCGAAGACAGGTGTACGCGACTCTAGTAGAGCAATCTATGAAGTTTTCATAGAAAATATTCTACTAGAATGGCGTCGCGCCTATATCTTCTGGGGAGCCTTTATTGTGTGGCAGCAAGAGTCGCTTTTTATTTAAATAATTTTGTGGAGTGAACCATCTGTACTAATCTGTGGTATTGTGCAACTGCTCTAATTAATAGCAATTTGTGAATGTACACATCAATATTCATGTTGCTGATGTAATTTTTAGTGTGTTTGTGAACGCGTGTGTAAAATGGTAAGTTTGTTGAATGTACTTGTGAGATGATCTAATTTATTGAAAAACCACTTGCGTAATGGTAGGTAATGAATGTTATTGAAGATGAATAGTGTTTTCTTTTATGGAAAAAATATTGAGGATTTAACGTAAGATGTGCTCTCGTAGGCTTTGATACGTTTTTAGGAATTTTAATATCCTCGATAATTGGTAGGAAAATTACCGAATTCAATCAATTGAATTAGGTCATAAAAGCAGTAGGCTATGTTTATTAAGGCTCCCGCAGACAGGCGCGATGCCGATGCCACTCTGGCGGAACAATTTCTATGAAAACTTCACTGTAGAAAAATTAAAGGGGTCGCGTCGCGCCTGTCTGCGGGAGCCTTTAAGTTCCCTATGTGTAGAAGTAGAAAATAACTATGTAAACTGTATACTTAGGTACCTAAATAAGTTTCAGACGCTCGCTGTGACGATGTTTATGTTTTGCATGATTTATCTATCAAAACTGATTTGTTCGCAGTCAAAAAGTTGTAACGAGCAATTTCTGTCACGTTTTTATCGAAACGATGTTTGTCCCGAGAATGCCAAGTTATAAAACTTTCTTAATCAGTACTTTCTTTGCTCGGAGTGCGAAATAAGAGTTTTCCATAAATAATTTTCATCCAAATTCTATCTTTGACTTCGTAATCATTTCCTCGCCATTATAATGTGACACCAATTCGCCGGAAATAAGGTTCGATATCCCGACGAGGGACAGTCGAAATCCGTAAAGTACTTAATGTTTTCAATTCCGTATAATCGGTTTAGAATTTCCGGAGTTCCGCGTCAGTAATTGGATTGGACGAAGTTGGCCGCTCCTGGGGTGAATTTTTCAACGGTTCTAACCGCAAAGTTTACTTAGGAATCAATGGTAAACAGCTTGCGGCTAATCAGTATTTGTATTATCTATTCGATTTCCCTTCAAATTCAGGGAACAGTGGTGGCCCAGTGGAAACTGCTGCGACTTAAGAGTTGTTGGTCGTAGGTTAGACCCCGGGCAGGCACTTTACTTTGTGTAATGATTTATTCACCACTATTCTCAAAACATCGTGAGGAAACCGGCATGTTCTAGAACCAAAAATTCGAAGACCTGTGCCATCCACCAACCCGCGCTGGGCCAGCGTGGTGGATGGCGGCCCATTGCCTCTCACAGAATGGGGGCCGGTGTCCCAGCTATGTGAATATTAAAGGCTGATTATGCTTATTATACATTCAAATTTCTGGTTGGCACACAGCAAGCCAGCACAGTGGCAAAAAAATCTTCGTTACTATTGTATTATATTATATAATTATGTATTTGTTAGTGAGATTTTTGTAGTTTGTTACCGATTATTCCTTCAAAGAGTATTTTGCTGAGTTGTTCTAGAGAACAACAAAAGAACATATTTTAGGAAATTATGAGTAGGTAGCCAAGAAAACTGCTGCAAATTGTTCAGAGAAAACATGGAAATGCTGGCCATGATGACATCATGGCATCTTCTATGGACCGTATTCCCGACACAGAGCGCCAGACCATGTACTTAGCGAAAAACGGAGAATCATCCACTTTAAATCGAACCATATTTTAGCTAAAACATGTTTTGCATAAAACATTTAATAACCGGGAAGATGTTAAGAACATGTCGCGTGACTTTTACTCTTGTTGAGCAGACAGCAAATAAATATCTCACGGTACAAGGATTATTGCCGGTTCGCAAGGAAAGAGTGTGTATTAGACTCGTTGAATACACATTCATGGCTCAACACCGTCATATTTCCCGCCAGACGACGCTTTTTTATAAACTCGCACCCACTTTGCAGAACTTTTAATATTGTAGGGGGAGCAGATGTTGAAAACCTTTTACCTGTTCCGGCTCGCTCACACATCACAAGGGTAGGCCTAATGTGCACGTCGTCGCGACGCGTTGTACGACAAAATGTTGAGAGCACTTCACATAAATGTTTAAGAGGAACATTTTTCTTAATTTCATCTCACCTGTGATTAGTTGCGAATGATTTTACTTAAGATGTTGGGAGTAATATGTCATAGAACTCAGAAAGGAAGAACCTATTATATAGTCTCTTCAGACCATTTTGGACGCTACCTCTTCATAGTCAGCTTAAGTGCTTAAAATCAAAAGAAAACAAGCTTCAAATCTTTTCTTATTCAAGCAACACTACAGAAATGAAAAGGCTGAAATGGTGTAGCTAATCTCGCGTCCCCGATACACATTCTTACTTCGCTAAATGTGCTTGAACCGCGGCTCACGACCTTTAGCTTGACATTCAGCACCTTACCCGCACACTTTATAGGCTCTTAACATTGACAATGGTCTATAGAATAGTATAGAATTTAAACTATGGCTCTGAACTGGGACTGTGCCGAGTGGTTTATGGGTGCTAATGTAAAATGTATGCTCGACTAACTGTCTTGTCAGATATGAATTGTAAAATAAGAGACCGCTCCGAAATTGCATGTAAAATACTTTTTTCTTACTAAGTTTGTCACTTTAATGTCACTGTATGATGTGGGTGTACTATAGGCACACCTCTGTCTAATCCTTCAGGGAATACAGGCGTCATGTTATGTTATTATTTTAATCCATTCTTGTCATTGCTTAGAAATTATCAAGATCGAAAAAAAGTATTGAGAAATTCCGGATTCTTGGAAGCTTCCAAAACAATGGCTAAAACAAGAAAAGTTCTCCTAAAACTTACTGCTATTATCAAATATTCTATTAATGAACAATGTTTGGGTCTAGTTGTCACTGCTCGTAGTGAGACACTTCACACTCGCGAAGATATTGTTATCGATTGGTCGGCGGAAACGGAAACGTCGCGAGAAATGTTCAGGGAGCCGTTTGCGGCTGTCGTTCGTTCACCTCGCGACACTTTGTTGCGACGTGGTATGTGATCATGTCCATATTTGCCTGTGTGAGGTTTAGTATTTGAATAGAAATTGTGGCTTTTGTGTTCTATGTTTTAAAGGGTGTACTAGTTCATACTCGCAATGAAGACATAGGAGATAACCTCGAGTAATCAATAATAAAACCAGTCTCCAGTAATTTAAGTAATTCTTAAAGAGTACCTTTTTAGTAACATAACATAGCAAAACATCACACCTGTAATCCCCGAAGGGTTAGGCAGAGGTGTACCGTAATACACCCACATTTCGCCAGTTATGTTTAAGTCCCATATGAAGTAGTGGGCGTGCCTATTGCCATCAACCGGGCATAAATCCAGAATCTCCTGCTCAGCAATAGCGCTTGCGACCACTAGACCAACGAGGCAGTACTATTTATTAATACTCCTCAGTTTAAACCTTTAAACACATCTATAATTAACATAAGTTTTGCTTAGCTGCGTCTTGGTATTTTACTAGTAAGTATTATGTGAGACGTGTGATCCCACGCAAGGCCAAAAGTATAGTAGGTACAGTCACTATAAGAAACTAAGGATTTCAGTCAAGTGGTAAGGGCGGCCTCGGCTGAGTAGCTCATGGCTAAGTAATAACAGCCGCACGGGTCGATCCATCAGGTTACGCTGCGTTTGCCGGGGTTGGTCCGTGGATGGGTGACCATCTTTACATACCATCTCCGTGCTTCGGAAAGCACGTTAAACCGTTGGTGCCGGCTGTCATTCGTGGATCTTTGAAAGTCGTTACGAAGCCCGAAAATCTGACAACCAGTCTTACCAAGGGGTATCGTATTACCCTGTTACTGGCTTGTGGAAGTCAGATAGGCAGTCGCTCCATGTAAATATACTGGTATTCAGCTGCATCCGGTTAGACTGGAAGCCGACCCCAACATGATTGGGAAAAGGCTAGGCAGAATGAAAATGAGAATGGTAAGGGCGGGCCCGGATAGTAAAAAATAATATTTATGAGTTAGAAAGAGAAAGACTATAGTGTTGAAGTAGGATCGATTTGTTTTTGCTTTATGTACTCCAACAGAACAGACACACCTATACTCCATTTACAATAGGATTAGACATTTAAACAAAACATTTTACAGCCCGTTCAACCGATTTTGACTTCTATTCCGTATGCGTAAGGATGGCATTAAAAGCAAAAACGTGATTATAATACCAACTATTTACTGCAGCTGCCATTTGTCATGCCACCAACGCAATAGAAGTCAAAGTCAGTTGAACGGACTGTTAAAAAGGTTTGTTTTAATGTCTAATCTTATTGTGAATGGGGTATAATCATAATAGAAGTTGACTTCGTATCTTCGATGCTATTATTTTATCCTTACTTTAATCCCCAGAAGCAGATAATAACGCCTACAATAAAGTCTGGAAAGTTTTGACGTAACACGTCCCTTTTTACACGGATCCATATTCTAGGACGTCTTACCTCTCGTCGAACCCTCATGAGCTGCTCCAAACCTTTTGAAATATTACCACGTAATTATAGTCGGTGATAACCTTCAAAGGGGGCACTGTACAAGACTCCCCCTAGCACGTTGAAATATTCAGAAGTATCCCAACTTAATTAGGCCGGGTACTTTTGCAGAGGAAGGGAATTTATGACTGGAGGGGGATGTCGTCAGGCGAAAGTCACAACCGATACAACCCGGCCGAATCGAGTGCGAAGTGTAATGTATGTAAGGGCTCAGCAATAAGCGCTCTCCCTTCTTGACCGGATTGAATTACTGGCGCCATGCCGTCTAGTGCTGACCGCACCTGCGTATCGATTTTCGGGACACCCCATGTGAATTCGTGTAATTACAATTGAACGAACACGCAAACGTTTCAAATTCGAGCGTATGAAATTTAATGAAAATGAACAAGGGCAGGTGTAACTAGTGATAAGTTAATTGTTGGAGATATCGCTAGGGCTCGACTACGTTACAGTTATTCCATTTGTTACAGCTTTGGTATGCTGCAGTAAAATTTAATTATTTTCCTTTTATTATACCCCGATTAGAGAGTTGAATAGGTGCTTTCACAGAATGTCCTACTTTTAATGAAGTAGGTACCAGCGGTCTTGATGCGACGTGATGGACCCTTCCCTAGTTTAGTACTACTAAAATTTGTCATCTTAAATCTAATTTAACTAGACGTGCTATAAAGTCAAACTGAAATATATGTAAAACGTTGAAAAACCATGTAATTTATATGCGTTGACCATAGGAAGTGTGGATACGTTCAGTCAGGTCAATTTATCGACATCGTATAGATGTTTCCCAGCACTAATAAGAGAAAATGTCCTCTGGTCTGAGTTTATACGGTCTTGAGCGACGGCTGCCCGGCGCAGACTATTTCCTCTTTGATCCACTTGACTATGGTTGCGACTTCTATTCCTTTTATCGAATACTTTTCTCCCCTTTTTGACCCGACTGCCATGAAGGGTTATTGTTTTTCGCGCGTGTAGATTTAGTCTATACGCGCGAAATAAACGCACTGATAAATGGAAGAAAATAATAACAAGAGTGTTTCTGTTTTTTAACATAGAATAAATAATAGCCGTGTCCGCTTCGCTAATTTCAATAACAAAACGTTTTACGTTTGTGTTTACGTTTTATTTAGGCCCCGACCCCAAATCGGCTGTTTGAAGCAATGTTTTTGTTAAGAAAATCTCTTTTTAAAATGATTTCCGACGAGGAAGACGTGTGACCTGCTGTTCTCTAGAAATAAAAAGCACTGGTCTTTTTCGAATCAATTGTAATAAAAACAAAGTATTTTCTTTTTCGACTCTACTACTCACGCCCCCAAATCGGTTTGTGTTTGATGTTTGTAAACATACACGACATGGCGCAGCGGACCCGGCTTTAGTGTGTGCAATGTCATCCATCCGAAGGTCCTTCTTTTTGCAACCGACTAGTTGGCTAAAGTCATAGATAATTATCCTCCAAATTATTTAGTTTGCCAATAATTTGTGAATATTTATACTGAGTAAATAAATAAATAAATATAGGTACTGTCTCTGTCTCATCAAATTATTATTTTTAACCATTCTTTTTTGTTTTTTTCAACGATAATTCTTCAGCACTTCGACCGATTTCAAAAATTATTCGAGGATTGGACCTACAAAATGTAAAGCGAAGAAGTCAGCAACACCAATTCACGTGTATATCTTGTAGGTACTTTAACTTGGACATATATTTATGTTAAGTGTAGGGATGGGCCGACTAGTCGGGAAAGCCGACTATTCGGCATCGTTTATGTCGGCGACGATTCGGCAAAATATGCCGATTATAATCGGCACATAACAAAGGAAATAAAACAAATAATTTGTACTTGTTTTATAATTTCTAAATATTGGATAGAGTAGGTATCTAAAGTTACAGTTTTTACAATTTAGGAATGTATTAATCAGTCAGTAATTAAGCTAACTTAACATCATTAAGCAACTAAATATGGCACATACATAACCAAATAACATGGCAATGGTAAGTAAGTATTCGTTAAGTCAGATGTTTAGTGTTAAAAAAATCATTTAATATTTAAATAATATTTTAAATCTAAAGTTACAGACAAGTTGGTATTAGAATGATCGGCATTGCCGGCGATTAGTCGGCAAACACTATAGTCGACCCATCACTAGTTAAGTGGACACCCTGACGAAACCGGCTCTGCAAACAGTGAGCGAAACCTCAATTATTTGTAGTTGGCAAGACCCATCCTCCGAGCCAATATGGACGTCAAATATCGAATGGATAATTGACAAGTTCTCGACATTTTAAGCCCTTAGGATTGGCCTTTGGTAAGAGATTAGGCGGCGTTGTTAAAAAAAATCTGTCAGGGATTAAGGTTTTCACGAAAATAAAAAGGCTGCTCACGGTGCAGGAACACAAACAAAATCCGGATGACTGTCAAAGAAATGGTAAATGTTATGACACCAGCGAAATATTCTGATCTTTTGGGGGATTAAAGCTTCGTACAGACTGGCGCGACGAAACCGGTAATGTTCTACCGTGAAGTTTTCTTAGAAATTGTATCATAATAATTACTTAACTTTATAAATAAACCCCTTGAATAAATGGAGAATGTTTTGTTCAACACAAAACAATGTTATATCATTTATTTTAAATACATAATAATAAAAGGCACCTTTGAACGTCAAAAACAAGAAAAAAGATAGAGTTGATTCTAGATTGATTCCAAAAGGTAGTTTCGTATGGAGAAAAATGGGCATGAAACATAATAGTTATTGTTTTAAAATTATTTTGTATACTTACCATTAAATAATTATATTGTGTGAGATGTGCAATATACCTACATTCATTATAATAAAATAAGTAGTTATATCAAAGTAAAAAAAAACAATAACAGCTAAATTAATTGTGATAGATGCTCACACAAAGAAATAATGTAAAAGTAGACGATATTCCAGAAAACTTAATACAATTTATCCTTACACTCTCTTTACCGCCGTCGAAGACAAAGTTACTTACTTTTATTTTCTGGAGAGGTCAGAAGGGTTTAAGAGTATGACAAATAGAATAGGTATGCCTTATTCAACGCCCTCACTAGGCTAAGGTATCCAAATGTTTACCTACCTGTTCATACGTTCAGTCCTTGTCGGTGACAGGTGTTTTTTCATCGAGACTTAGTGTAAAGGCTCGTACACACTGGCGCGATATCGCGGGCGCGACAAGGGTTCCGCTGCGTGTCGCGCCATGCCGTGCAGCCATTTAGCCAAAATTGTAACTTTTTGGTATATCAGTAAAAACAATAGGATATCTTTTGGACATATACCTAATACTTTCAAAAATGTTGTTTTTGGTTTTCAATCATACGACCCTAATGTCCTTATGTATAGATATTCATTAAACTGATTCATTAAACTGTATCAAAATTCAAAACTAAGAATTATGAAAGCATTCAAATAAAGCCTGTTTTCACTAGGTGACACCCAAATGAATGCCTCAATATGAACGCATTGTTGAATTTTCAACGTTCAGCTAAGCGCAGAGATTTGAAAATCAAACAATGCATTAATAAATGCTTATATTCAGGAGTTCATTTAGATGTTTCCTAGAGTTAGTAAAAACTGGCATAAGTTTTAATCCCAATAAAGATAACATCAAACAATGCCTAACCTAAATAAAAAATATATAAAGCGTTACAAAAAAGCGTAGACAACAATCGAATTTATTTTTAATGTCTGAGAACTCTTTTGTGTATTAAAAAATGTTGTTTGAAAAGTAAAACGACGAAAAAAGGCAGCCAAGTTAGAGTCGGACTCGCACACGAAGGGTTCCGTGCGACCGTACAATATTTAACACTACATATTAAAAAACCACGTTTTTTGTATGAGAACCCTCTTTAGTAACTTTATTAAATTTTTTATTGTGTTGTTATCGCGGCAAGTTTTTAGTATGAATGTCGATGGCTATAAGACTAGGGGAAGACCAAAGAAACGATGGATGGACTGTGTGAAAGATGATATGGCCAGAAAGGGGGTGACTACCGAGATGACGACTAATAGAGAAGTATGGAAGAAAAAGATATGTTGCGCCGACCACAAATAAATTGGGATAAGGGCAGGAGAATGAGCGGCCATAGTAGTACAAACTCTGTGATTTCAGTGTCTATCTATTACGGTTCCAAAGATACAGCCATGTGACAGACGGACGGACAGCGGAGCTTTAGTAATGGGGTGGTCCCGTTGGTACCCTTTGGGTACGGAACCCTAAAAAAGTAATTTGAAAAGTAAAACGACGAAAAAACAACGCGCGTTCACTTTCAAACAATGGTTGTAGCACACTGCACAATATTTGCTGTAGGATTAGTTTGTTTGTGTTTCTCATGCGATTCAGTCGGTCAACCCATGTGTCTGAGCCTTTAAACATTGTACCAGTTTCATAGTAACATAATGAGACAAAGAGAAGAACTTTCTTTAAGTTAGCATAGAAGAACCACCACTAAAATAACTTTTATACCATTCCACCTCAAAAAAGCTTATTTTATTCACGCAAAACAGTGAATAAAAAGCACTTTTAATCACTGTTTTGGTGTTTGAATTTAGAACACACCAATATATTCAACATCCATCTCAATGCTATACAACCTCCTTGCTAAAAAAATTATGTGCATTTAAATTAATTTCGACGGCACGATTGGTGTAGTGGTTAAGCGATTGACTACTGCGCTGCGTGTCGCGGGTTCGATTCCCGCACGGAACAAATATTTGTATGACCTACATGTAGTTGTTCCGGGTCTGGCTGTTTGTGTATGTTGTGTTAAATGTTTGTAAACGCAAACACGATACAGGAGAAATTCATAGAGTGGGTCAAAGTTAAAAAAAAAAAACTTTTTTTTCTTCATTGAATATCTATTTTCGCTTAAATATTTCTTTTTCTCGTAGTCATGGTATAAAGTATAGTATGCAACTCTTGAATAAAACGGATTTATATCGAGGGCCACGAATCACTCGCGTCGCTCAGGATTCTAACACTTGAATCACTCGCTATGCTCGTGATTCAATCATCATGACTCACTCCCTCCGGTCGTGATTCAGTCGTTAGAATCCTTCACTTGGTCGTGATTCATCTATGGCCCTCGCTTTAAATCCGTCCTTTATTCACTAGTTGCATAATATACTATTTCATCCCACCATCTCGGAAAGAGTATTTTTAATCTTCAATATCTGAGTGGAAAAGCCGTTTTTATTCTCTAGAGGATAAAGTAAATTGAATTTAGAACATCGTGTGCACTAAGTTTGTGAATTAAAAAAAACATTAAACCTATTTACTGCTACCTCTATGGTGCCGAATATATCATACAACTTTTTTTTAATTTGTTAAAAACTCAGACTCGGAACCTTCTTGGTGTTCTTTTTTCAATTTGCTTTGTACGCGGTTCTTTACGCGGCATTTTTCACGTCATTGTTAAACCTTATATTAAAAACAAGAAACTTGAAAACAAGTGAAAAAACTAAAATGAGTGATTCTAGCGACGAGGAAGTTTGCTTGACGCCAACAGAATTAACTGAAACTGTTAATAATGCGCAAATGAGCTTTCTCCCTCAACAATCACGCGAGAAGTATTTAAAACAGTACGATATGTTCAACACGTGGCGACTAGCAAAAGGAGCCAAAACTTTCTCAGAAAACGTTTTGCTGGCATATTTTATAGAATTATCCGAGAACAAGAAAGCAAGCACTCTATGGAGTACGTATTCGATGCTAAAAGCAACAATAAAGATGAAAAAAGACAAACATATCGATACCTATCCTAAATTAGTGGCATTTTTAAAAAGAGCCTCATCTGGTCATCAACCAAAAAAATCGAAGGTTTTCACAGTATCTGATATTGAAAAGTTTCTTAACGAAGCACCCGATTCCGTATATTTGGCGGCAAAAGTAAGTCAGTTGCACATTCAGTATCTACTTAAGTATATTAATCTCAATTAAATAGTATACTTAGTAGATGTTGATAGGCATAATTATGCGTTCATATCAATTTTATTCATTTATCTACTACAATACTCTTTACGTTACAGGTTGTTCTTATTATTGGAATAAACGGAGCATGTCGAACTAATGAACTAACACAACTTAATGTCAAAAACATTGAGAAACATTCAGATGACTTACTATTAATTAATTTACCTAATACAAAGACAAAAAGAGACCGCAACTTCGTCATTCGCAAGGAATACGTAACGATTGTTGAGAAATATCAAGCCTTACGCCCGCCTAACACTCCAATCAATCGATTTTTTCTACAGTATCGCAATGGAAAGTGTGTTAGACAGCCTATGGGTACTAATAAAATTGGCAGTATCCCACGAGAAATAGCAACATTTCTTGAACTTCCAGAACCCCTGTTGTACACGGGTCATTGTTTCCGACGAACTTCAGCCACACTTTTGGCTGATTCCGGAGCTGATCTCCTGTCCCTTAAGCGCCACGGAGGCTGGAAGTCCAATGCAGTTGTAGAGGGATACATAGAGGATTCCATCCAAAATAAGTCTAAAATATGTGAAGGCATCGTAGGAGCCATTACACTGAAAGAGCCTCAATCGGATCCTTGGACTGGCCCTTCTACATCAAAAATAAGCCGTTATGAAACACCTAACCATCTCCCTCTCTCTCCAACATTCACGCCAAGGGAATCCGATGAATCGGTACAACTATTAAGTATGACAGATAGTTTACCGAAAAACAGTACACAAGTGACTAACACCAATATTACAGTACCAAACAAAAATATTACACTCAATTTAAATAACTGTAGCAACGTTACTTTAAAATTTTCTTAATTATACCTTAGTAATATTTTGTTATAATTTAAAGATTATTCTATATTACTTACCTGTCATAATGTAGTAATTAATACCTAAACTGAAATAAAAGTGTACCTATCTTGTGATTGTAAACGTTTTTTTTTTTGCATTTAGTCATTTCCTCGCTGAGGTGGAATGAAAAGTTACGTGTTGCACTCGAGTGCAAAGATTTTTCACCTCGTGCTCTTTTGATTCCCTCGCTAACGCTCAGGATTCTAATTTTGAATCACTCGCTACGCTCGTGATTAAATTTTAGAATCCTTCGCTTGCTCGGTCATCAAAATTGAACACGCGGTTAAAAAGCAACTTTGCACTCTTGTATAACAAATAACTATTTGCCGCCCGCAGTGTAACGGCTCTTCCTTAATAATCCATTTTTATTTAAAAAGCTATCAAGGTTTTTTTTTAGAGCTGCACGGATCGGAACGGTTTTTAAATTCACTTTTCGAAGCCTTACTCGGTTGGCAGAAAAAGTGGATAGATAACATATTTGCATGCTTTGTTTCTTTGGCACTTGATTTATGACACTGACCGTTTGACCCAGGGACTAGTTAAATTATTTGACACATAATTCCAGCTTGTCTATTCTGTAAATATCTTACCGTTAAAACTTAGCATAAGGGAGCCATCAATAGTATAAATTCCTAACGTCAGATAGAATAACAGCTCACTTCAAGCTCACTTCACCGACGTTTTCACGGCGAGAATTTAATACTTAACAAAAATAAATCAGCTGAAGTTGCTTTACGATTGGCAAGTGTTTCAAGTCCTCGATGTCCCTTCATCACATCCTCATCTCATTACAAAGTGCGTGCTCATTCCTCACGCAACGTCTTATTAATGGCCGACAACATTATCCTCAGCATCTTGTAGGCACCGGTACTTGTTTGACACGATCGGTATCTCCTGACACCTGCATCTAGCTGTTGGCGCATTTGTATGTAGCATATCTGAACGAGTGGTTAAGGCTCGTTTGTAAGGGTTACTTATCAGTTTTGAATGTTATGGAAATTGGTTAGTTTTTTAATTTTATACACGTCTCGAAAAAGATGACCACCTTATCCACTGAGGCTCGCTTGCACCACAAATAACTAAATTCGTTTAATTAACTCTTATTTCAAACATCGATCTGTTCCCGTCAATCGCTTACAGAGAAAGAATGATGTTTTACATATGTTTAGCGCTAAACGTATTAAGTAATGGATTTGTGGTGCTAACGGACCTTACGGCTCTTTTTGTTCGAAGTTTGAATAATTACAAAATCGTTCAAAATTCGGGTCAATTTCGTTTTTTTTTTTACTTTAGGTTACCTACCCTAAAGTCGGCTAAAAAGAGCACACGTCAAATGTTGCCGATAAAAATAATATGATGATTATAGTTACTTGACTGTTTGTTACATAATTTATTGAGTTGACTCATTACAAATTATTGGTACGGACATCATTTTAACCATTATTTAGCACACCTGTTGTTGATACTTTCCCGAATATTTCGGTCAACACATATAATTATTATTGTCATCGAAATCAACGCCAGCTGTCAATGAGGCCATATTATTTCTTGCATATATTGCGTCTCCACCTGTACCTACTTCTGAAAACCAGGTCTCTGCTCACACGACACCTGCGTTTAATCCATTTTGGTCGATTTCTTGTTGTTTTTCCCGAAAGCAGTTTTTGCAATTAGCGGTACCTACCTACAATTTTTTTGAAACATTTTCTTGCGGGGAAATATTTATTCTTTTACAGACTTTGCAAGTGTAAAGAGAAGGTACGCACATATTTTTTTTTTTTGACCAAGATTCGTTGAGCAATTCAAAACACTGTGCAGAATAAATGACAGATCACTTCAAGCTTACTTCACCTTCGTTTTCACAGTCACATTTTTACAGAACAGACCGGTAATACTTTAGGCGTACTTTTCAATTACGAATTACGTTCTCTTATCAATGAACGATTTTTGGCCGGAATTGCCTCTGTAATCTGAAATTCCATCTTCGGCCTCTTTTGCAGAGGAACTCACCGCAGAACATGTTTAATTCAGAGTATGCAAAATTAATTACGCAAACTTAATTCAAATAACTCTCTCTGAGTTTCTGTAGTTCATTGTTAGCGCCAAAAAGCTTATTTTCCGCCTCCTAGGCTTTATTCCCTTTAAGATATTTTAGTAGGACGTGAAACAAAGCGCGGACTACTAATGTGAGTATTATGTAGATGCCTCAGTGCGTTCATTTGGAAGACTTGTTGTAATTTCTGGTTTTACTCAATATCACGCTTTTATATCTTTCACCGTAATTACAAAGCTTGTTTTAAAAAGTCTGTGGGCGTTCTCGGAATCGAATAGAGGGAATATTTTTCTCGTTTTGTGACCGCATAGCAACCCTTCAGTTCTGCGAAGAATCACGAGCTCGAGACTGTTGAGTGGACCGCTTCCAAAAATGGTAAGACAGGCGGCGTCTGCGACTCTGCGCACGTCGATAGATCCGCTGACACTGTTTCAGACCGCAACTCTTCGCATTACTTACAAACTTTTAATCTAATCTTCAGAAGTCTGCTAACGGTCTTGACATAGCGCGATTGATCGTTTTCGGCCGACAACAACTTAATCCAAGTTCTTGACTTTCGATTTAGTTAAACATTTTTAACTGAGTAAGACGGCGACGAAAATATTGTGACAAGTTAACAACAAAACAGTTTTTTCACCTCTTAAGCTCGGAAACATTCTGTTTATCATTCAAAGTCTGAGTGCAAAAGTGCATTTTATCCGCTAGCGTGGAAAGAGTTTTTGAAATTCGAACCTTTCTATTCAATAATTTTCTATACCGCGGGGTCCACTGAAAAAATATTTAATTTATGTCAATGACCCAACCTCATTTCTAGAATAATCGCACTGGCCAGTAAGACGACTGCATGATAATATGTTTTTCTTGCACCTAGCATTTTCCTCGCTGTAGTGAGGTGAAAAGCTGTGTGTTTCGCTCGGCAGCAAAGTTATTTTGCGTCTCGTACCTTTGAAACCTTCGCAACGCTCAGGTTTCAATATAAGTACTCGCGCCAAAAAACAACTTTGCGGCCTTGCATAACAAATAATTATTATTTTATTTTTCTTTTAATGGCCAACCAACAACTTTTTACACCGTTACAATTTTAAAATAATCATAGGTGCAAAAATACGAAAAAAATAGAATTGAAGTGTCTGTTTGTGATGAAAAAATAACAGCTTTTAAATTACAGCGTTGTGTGTGTTTTTACGTGCGTACGTGTGTAATTGTGTAGCTCGGTACTGTAGAGGTTGTAATCCAACAAGCTTGTAGCAAGCAACATCCGCAGGTTTATGTTAATGGCACGCATACGAGACAAACATTGGTTTTTAAGAATAGAAAAAAAAAGTTCAGAGAGTCGGCCTGCGGAGAGCAAGAAGAAAATATAATAAATTAGTAACATAAGTATAGGACGTTAATTTTTATTGTGTCTAGATGGGTACTTATTTTAACCATTGTCAATAATACTGAGCATTGTACAATGAATCATTTGATTGTTTTACAACTTTATGCCCCTGGCAGAGCACTTGCGTGTTGGACTTCTACAATTTACCAGTTTAACCACCTCGGAACGAAGCCCTGAGCAAAAGAAAAAAAAAATCTTCCCTGTATTATAAATCGTACCTATAGTATTTCTCTAATTCAATATACCTGCGGTCAGGACTTGCGCGTACGCAGCGGGCGGCGCAAGTGCCCGCCGCCGTATCAGTGTCAGTGTCGCTTTAAAAATATTGCCTAGCGGAAAATCTAGTTCAGGTTCGACCTAGTTCATTGGTTTACATTGTAGAAATACTATTGGGGGCTAGTTAACAAGGTCTTCAAAATGTTACATTAAATGTTACTAATTGTTACACTTGTTTAGGTCTAGATTTACGAAATAATATATTTCTATTCAATTTATGCTTAGGACGCGGTGTGCCACGAAGTAAATATCAACAACCGTACAAGGATCTTTTGGCGCATGTCCAAAATTCCGAACTAACGCCGCCATCTTGATTTTTAAATAAATTTTCTATGACACTTTGACAAATCTTCTTTCAATGTCATTTAGGCGCCAAAGGATCCTTGTAGCACTACTTCGTGGTAACAGCAGATAGTGACTTTTTCAATAATTCGCGAAGTCAAAAGTGCTGAAGATTTCCTGCCGACTCCCTGAATCGATAAGTATTAAAGTTAGTCTTAAATAAAATAGGAATTTGCTTAAGTCTCTTAATGTCCTAGTTCTGACATACCCGGCTTGTTATAATAGAAAGATAAGAAATGTGATATGCGTAATCTCCCCTGACATGGAGAGCTTATGAAAACAGAGACTACACTATGCTAGTTGATCGCACGTCTGGGATTCGTCGTATTCGTTCTTTGAGTATTGACCATCAAGAATCAAGTTCGATTCAATTCAGAATAAATTCAAAGAGGACGGAAGCAAGTCTGCTAAATATAAGTCTGGAACTTAGAGTCTATAATACCTCAAGTTGCTTAGCATGATCCTCCATTCTATCGCAAACACTGCAGCATACATTTTGAAATAAATATACATATATATCAAAAGTTGAGTACTATGTTTGACGAAAACAAGATTACATAAAAATTTCTCCGACACCAAACCGAATAGTAAAAATTAAAAAAATACTTCCAATTAGATCATGAAACTTTGCATAATAATAACTTAACTATTATTTATTTTTAATTACCATTAATTTCGACGTAAAAAGCAATTACTTAAACTATTGGCGCCTTGAAGCCGCCAGGACCCCATTCAGTCTCTTTCTTCCTCAGTCCGCAAGTAGTATGGTGCGAGCGAGTTAAACAGTTAATTTGAGCTGTGGTAGTATGGGCTCTACATGATGTTAAAAGTTCTATATAGCAAACATCGATTTCATTATTCTCTATTCAGATTTTCTTTTTGATGCAATTACTAAGGGAGACTTTCACTATTAAAAACTGAACGCGATCAGCACATAAAACGTTTAAGAACTGTCAGTGTCATTACTGTCATTATTTTCTTTGGAATATTGACACTGACAGCTTTTGACTTGACTTGACTCGGTATAAGGCTCGTTCACACCGGCGCGACTTGTCGCGCGACGCGACTTTAACAATACAATTTCTAATAAAACTTCACGATTGAACAATTGCCGGTGTCGCGTCGCGCCGGTGTGAACGAGCCTTTAGATGTGTTGATCGAGTTCAGTTTTATTGGTGAAATTCGCACTAAAATTGAATTAATATTCTTCTTAATTCATAGATCCTTTGTTTTTATTTTGCCGAAATTTTGCTTACGATATTCGTACGGCCATTGACAACTATAAAGTACATACTAATTCCATGAAGGTACACAGTTGTTCACAGTTTGGCGGCATTCTCCTCACTTCTTTTGACCCTCAGTTGTGTTGCATGATAATAAGAAAGCACCTCTGGATCAGGCGTCTATTCAGACGTCCATTAAATTCAATGAATAACGTGAAACATTTATTTCCTAACCATATTTATGTCGTCAATAACTTCTTTGAAAAATTGATGGCTATTAAACTATAAAGTGATAATTAAACTTCAACGAATATAATGGTGAGTTGTCGATGCCCCATTACGGTGCTAGTAGTCAATGATTGATGTCCGATTAATGTCCCACGGTATTAATTTCCCTCAACTAACCGATTCTATTTAAAGAAATTATGCTCTACATTCAAATTCGACTTTTATGATATGCGATTAAGGTGTAAAGTTGAATGTAGGCCTGCAGTACCTAGTAAGCCCATGTTGAGCCGGATTTTTTCAAGTATATTAAAGATTTTTCTGTATAGTAGGTAAGTACTTACCATAAGTGTATGTAGTGGGAACTTTGAAGTGTTAATGCGTTATTGATATGGTTTTTCGAAATTTTATCTTAAAGTTAACGGTTCATGCTTGTTAACACTGTAGTGATAATATGCGAAGTATAATTAATTGATGATTTATTATACTGGATATTAGCTACCGCTTTTGTTATTTCGCTGATAATAATTGACAACAAGAAAATCAACATCTTAGTGACAAAAACTTTTTTTCCTATGGTAACACTGACAAGCGTAACGAAACATAACTGTCAAAGAGTGTAAAACGCTTAGTTATTAATGTGGCTCTAATATACGCTAAAATCTATACAAAGAAAGATGCTACACGTTTAAACCTGACCTACTAAACGGCAAAATAAACAAAAACTCGCCTCAAATCCCCTGATGTCAGTCTTATCACACGTAATATGTGTATAATGTATACAAAACAGATATTCCAAATCGTGCGTGCATTGTTTTTGCGAAAACACTGTCTCGTTTGCAACTTCGTCACGCAATTTTCCCCCGTCTGCGTAAAAATAACGGAGCATGCGACGTGTGTTGCCATACTTCCCATCGTTCACGTAACACGTCATCACAGTGACGTGTTACCCGTTCATATAAAAATTTACGACTGTACCTCACATGTTAATATGTCTGCTGATGGCGTTTTCTCGTATAAAAGGGAAGGTATTTTGTGTATCGCTAACAACGACATACCGTAGGATGCGTTATTGTACTGAGTTCGTGTTTCACTGGTTTTGTTAGGTGTGTGAACTAGCTCCCTTGCATTCGAATTTCAAAACGTTTTTGTTTTGTGCCATTATGTAGGTATTTAAAATGGTAACATTGCTGCTGGGTGTTCCGTCTCTATGGTGGATCGAATTGGCACCAAAAACGGTCCTTGGCAAAAAAACGCGACTTGACATGATTGGAAAAAGGTTTGCGATTTTTAGCAGACAAAGTCCATTTCAAGCCAAGTTGCAGAAACGAAAAGTTGGTTAAAGTTTAGACTAAAGTCTATGCATTTTAAAAGCTGATATAGCTAGTGTCCTGTTGCAGAGTAAGTTTAAAACAGCCATGAAAAGGAATAGGCTATTGTTGTGTGTGTTGACGCTAACTGAGCCGAGTGACATAGCTTTATTTTGAGTTAAGCTAATTTGCAATAATTCATAGTTAATTGACCTGCTTCTTCAACGACTCGCTCGACATTCGCCTTTTCAACTAGCCAAACATGCTAACAAGTACAAAAAATTCTGTGCGAAGAAGATGAATGAAAACATCAATCAAGAGCGTACCTAGTTCAACAGAGGTGCACCGCTATCGCATATGAATGGAATTGGGACCGAACGACTTGTGAATTGAACGTGATTGAAGCCAGATGAACCGAGATCATTACGAACTGTTGCTCTAGTGCTGTGTGTTGGCGCATTGATGCAGTTTGATTGGTCTCTGCTTTGTGATGCTCACTGGTTGAATTCAGATACTGAGAACTGTATTATGTATTATGCAGACTGCTTCCCCATCTGTTGTTATCGTCAGTTCCTACGGATAATTCATCAAGAGGTTATTGAGATATTCTTCACAATGTTCCAATCAATCAATAAGAATTTGTGGATTCATAAAATCTTTCTTCCTTTCATTGTTTCGATCGTAGCTGGCATCTTCTCCCTTTACGGCACTGATATTTAATTAAGAACTCAAAGAAAATACTACATATAAAAGATTCCGTTGCGTTGAGAACCTTTTTTTGAAGTCGATTCACAATTTTTCCATACTTCTCTGAAAAACCGCACTGAAACCTTATTTGTAAACTTTTCTCCGATTAAAATAAATGCTTTCGTCGGATTAACTAAAAATACACCTGCTACAGAATAAAATCCCGCTTCACGAATTACAACGCCTTATAATGTCTGTCACGTCGTCCTATGCTTCAAGAATAACAGTACTTCAACACAAGTTTCTACAATAAATAAGGCTTTTACGACCAATGCTCAGGGCTCAGAGGCACCTCGAAGGCGTCTGCGCGTCCGTATTCTCGCTTCCGCATCTCGCATTATCGAGAGAGCTTTACCAAAACGGTGTTAGCATTTCGCATTCGCACAGTGTTTTTGTGGTCGTCTGTAGGTGCACTTATAATGTGTCATGCATTATGTATGTTTTGTGGGTTTGTTACTTGATACTCTGAGAATTGAACGCGATTATAGTGCAGAGATTGTCGGTAGTTATAGACATAGTTTGTTTGTTTTTTATTGTCTTTGATATAAATTGGGCGTTTCTTTGGAGCTTCTCCTCTTTGTAAGAGTATTTGCGGTTGATATTGACCAAAACATGGATAGATGGCCCCAAAACCTGCCTTCTAAGTTCTATAAATACCTACAGCCTAATCCGGCGTTTAGATTTCGCATCGCTTTATTTTTGGGTCCCCAAAGCCGTTAGCGTTATCAGAAGTAAATAAATATTTCAAGCCACAAACTTTAATTAATAAACAAAATCGTATCACAACAATTTGATCTAAATCGAGATTTTTATGCTATAGACTGGATCAGCCTCAAATTGGGAGTGAGCAGATTCTTTTCGACATTTGACTTTAACTGAACGTTCAGGTCCGGTCCTAGTTCCAAATATATTAATTCTGGAACTGTCTACAACTATTTGAAGCCATACACACAATTGAAGTTTCTTCGCCTAGGTAATAAACTAAAGTAAACTAGAACTATATAACCCTTTGTACAAGCGGTTGAACATGAAAACTCGACCTTGTGAATTAGTGCTTTGGTTAGCGACGTCTAGACCGCTGCGACGAGGTTAAGATCTGTTCACTTGTAACTCTCTACATAAAGCCAGGCGTACTCATTGGCTGATTGAATGTCAGAAACTAAATTTTGCGAAATCATTATTGGCCAATGAGCAATCTGCTTTTTTATTGGGTGGTAGTCAAATAAGCACTTTTGTAAAACGCGTTGATGATCTTATATCAATTCCAAGTGAGTTTTCTAAGTATACAATGAACCTTTATGACATATTTTATTATGAAAAACTGTCCTCAAACTTTTTCAGGCATTATAATTTCTAGCATTTTATCTCAACCAACTTGAAGTACTGCGTTCTATTTCGTATTTTCTAAGACGTCGACAAAAAGTTGACCGACAAAGAAAATAAAACGTGTTTTTCGGTTTTCCAGAAAACTTTATCTAGGGCGTTCGCCGACTGTTACAGAAATGGAATTTCTTCTATTTACTAACTTTCCACCCGTATACGTTCTAACCACGATTCGAAAGAACTATATATGTGAGGCCTGCTGGGTTATTCGTCGGTATCTCAATAGAGTGTTTATTGTTAAAGCCGTGGCACATTTTCAGAGCCCGCATCCATCAATTAACTTTCAATAAAATAGCGATATATGAGCTGCCGATGGTTCTCAACCTTTGGCAGATCATATTCCTATTTTATATCAGTTTTCTGTGCCATCTTCCGGATATGTGTCAATAAGGAGTTTTATCTGCTAAGTACCTTCCGCCAGCGGCTTCGCCCGCGTTTTTTTTATGATTTATAGCCTATGTTACTCTGTGTTAATATAGCATTCTTCATTCTTCCTTAGTTAGGTAGTTCTTATTTCGAAAATTATAACGTACTAGCTTCCGCCAGCGACTTCGCCCGCGTGATATCTTTATAAATTAGAGCCTATTCTACTCAGTCAGTTTTTCTCCTTCTCTGTGGCTTTACGGCTCGTGCAGACCGGCCCGATACCGCGGGCGTGACAGGCAGCGCGACCCTTGTCGCACCCGCGATATCGCGCCAGTGTGTACGAGTCTTTATCATCCAAGTGATCCACCGATGGACTAACAACGTAGGTAATAAAAGTAATGTTGCTTCTATACCTACTTGTGTCTTGCGGCAAGCGAATCGGTTACCTACACTAGTGTAGTGGCTTCTCATGTTTCTCGTAAAGAACGCTCAAGTCTATAACTTCTGTCAGGCTGATTTCAGCCCGTTTCCTCTACTTGACACTTACAACTTTCTCGGGCGATTAACATCTAATACATGCTGTTTTTCTTTAATTAATGGTCTATGTAAGTGTCTTTCTCTGTTTTATAAAACTTTATTTGTTATTTTCCGGCCTTATTCTTTCGATTTATATAATATTGTTCAGACCTTGATTAAACTTTTTTTTTTGTGTTTGTTATCAAAATTATTGAGGTTGCCAAAGACAAGTTATGGTCATTCAGAACCGGGTTATTTTGTTTAAGGAATGTCTTCATTAATCTTATGTTTAGAAAAACTATAAATCGCTCTACTATTCAATATTCAATTCACTTCAAAAATTCATTTCAGTCTTTATACATACTTACAATGGTGCTCAACTGCTCACGTAACTAAATTCTAAATAGATTTCCTCAAAGTCGTAAAGCTAACATTACTTTATTAAACTGCTAGATCATCAAACATAATCTAAGTTTGTTTTTATCTTTATAACTGGCGTAAATATTTCAATTAGCTTCGTAGAACTGTGCCGTTTATTATTAAGTCTTTATAGTGTATCATGGCTTTCAATGATAGCAGATTTACTTCCTGACTGCCATTCTCGTCAGTTTAATAGTTGGAAAACTAGGTTTAGTACACTTTAATGCCAGTCTTCCTACCTAAGTTCACTCATTTGATACATAATTAAACAAAAGTTAAGCACGCAGTCTCGTAAGACTGTTTTCCTGTAGCTGCATCGGTTAAGGATCCATCCGAATATCAACCGTATATATAATTAAAGTATATTTTTCAGAAAAAATTACGGGTTATATTATGATGCTCTATTACTCAAAAGTATAGAAGAGGTATTCCTACAAAAATATCAAAATCATAACGCTATGCATGTCGCTATTGTTCCAAACGTCCTTCCTATACAAAACGTAGTATTTTTTTTTTAATTGGCAACTTTTTAAGTGCGCCTCAATCTCAAGTATCTCTTGACTTTTCATTTGAATTAAGCCATGCATTAAGTCTTAAACTGAAGTATGTCGTTCAAGTGACTTTTAAATCTAAATACCCAAAATCTATTCAACTGAGTCGCTCCATGTAAAATGCTGGTATTCAGCTGCATCCGGTGAGACTGGAAGCCGACCCCGACATAGTTGGAAAAAGACTAGGCAGATTGATTTTTGACCCAAAATCTATTCAACTCACCATTCTTAGTAGGTAGGTATATCATTTTGAGGCTACTAAAAATGGAGAACAAAACGGTGCAAGGATCAGGCTATTATCGCCACGTTTTGCAGGAGAATCCAACCTCTATTCTTCTTTATTGACATGTAAAAGTGCTTCGTACAAACCTATTTGCAGAAAATATAATCATTTCATCATTTCATTTCATTTCTAAACCCAAACTTCGTAAGCCTTTTACGACACCCGTCCATAATACATCGTGTCAAGAATAAAGGCACTAATTTGGATGGTCATCACATGATCTGCCTCATCGTTTCGGTCTTTCTTCTCAGAGTAGTAAGATAGGAAGCACAGAACTGATCAGGTTTTAAATTATTGTTTATTTTTGACCTGCAAAAGTGTTTGTACAAATCGACTTACAGAAACAACGGGGTATTTTTAAATTCATTGGCGAAACTTCACACACGATGACAGTCATATGGACATTAACAACATCTGTCTTTGGCAAAATATCGACAACAACAGCTGGTATGAACCTTCTAATTTGAAACCTGATATTAAACTCACGAATCAAACTCTAATTGCAGAAGCACTCCGCAAGATTTATCGGATGTTTTACGACTAGTACGTTCAAAGTTTGAGCGTCGCTGCGTTATCGAGTGTTCGATCGGAATGATTGATCAACTCACGCGCAGCCACTGGTGTGGTCCTACCGTGACGCAATACTTCACAATGATGGGAATGTTGCCAGCTGATGCTGCTTCAATTCTAACGATCTGTTGTGATTTTTACGGCGTTGTTGAACGTTTGAATCACGATTTTGCATTGCAGGTTTTTGCGTCCTGCGAAGTAATAAAACATTGTGGTACCTACTTTCAAAATCTATTGTGAAATGTAATTAACCTCAAAACACTAAGATAGACTTGCAAATAACTTTGAAAATGTTTGAGCAAATAAACCAAGCA
Source organism: Eupsilia transversa (assembly GCA_914767815.1). Lineage (NCBI taxonomy): Eukaryota > Metazoa > Arthropoda > Insecta > Lepidoptera > Noctuidae > Eupsilia > Eupsilia transversa. Next base: position 12,147,873 of record OU611880.1, read on the forward strand.
AGCAAGGTATCGGGTAATATACGCAGTAGCTGGGTTGTGGAGGTCAGATAGGCAGTCACTCCATGTAAAATACTGGTATTCAGCTGCATCAGGTTAGACTGGAAGCCGATCCCAACATACATGTTGGGAAAAAGGCTAAGCAGATGGTTTTTTAGCAAATAAGTCGCTTGGGACACACATATAATCAATATACCTAATTCCAAAACTCTTTATTTCCATCCTCTTGTCTTCATAAAAACTTTTCCGTCTCTTTCAATGAAACGCTCCGGCAGCAGAGTTAAGGCTCCCGCAGATAGAGCGCCGAGGCACCTCCACTGTTCCTGTAACTGTTGCTCTTAGTTGTTTTTATATGCTAGCTCTAATAAAAACAACTAAGAGTTTATTTCGGCCTTTTTTCTCAGAGTAGTCAGATAGGAAACGCCGACCTCATCTAACTTAGTTCTAATTTCTTTTTAAATATGACGTGTAACAGTGATACCGATACCCTATTTACAGAAAAAACAATTTCATTTCACTCGCTTCTCGTTAAGGTTCGTGCATACTGGCGCGAATTGTCGCGAGACGCGACACCGGTAATTGTCCTAACGTGAGGTTTTCTTAGAAATTGTATTATTAAAGTCGCGTGGCGCCTGTTTGCAGGAGTCTTTAATCACCGGAGGTGGGACATGTGCCTCACGAGACGACTTAGTTACAGTCTGTTCGTAAGTCTTTCCTCACTACACAACTTAAACGACTCGTACGCACTCGACGTCATCATTTCCTTCCGCGATCGCTAAGTGTTGTTTTGTAAAAGCTATTTTATTCGATTTATGTGCACGCCGTGTTCCCTTTATTTACTTAAATGGCTCTAGTTTCGAAGAAACTATTTACATGTGAGTACGGTCAAGGGGTACAAAGTTCCCAACTGATAGATATTCGGGGCCCGAACTAACCACAACTGTTATTAACTTCATAAGTTGAAAGCTTATTTGATGTCATTATGTAGGTTTACTTTTGTGAGATTGAAAAGGGGAAGGTTTTGGTTTAATCGATAGGTATTGATAGAGTTTCAATTGCGGTGGGATTTAGTTTTCATTATAGTCATTTTATGAACTGACTTCGAAAAATACCGGCCACGTGCGTGTCGGAACACGCACAATGAAGGGTTTCGTAGTTGGGATAATTTATGACAAGAACAAACTTTATTTATTTTTTATTTTAATTTTATGTTTAACTTAACATTGTAGTTGAAATACATGAAAATCAAAATCAAATTTTATTCAAATTAGGCTGAGAATCAGCACTTCTGAACTTCAAAATTACATAAGACAGTCCCCCAAAACGCCCACCCTTCACCACTTCCTAGTGCTTTAGCTGGGAAGATGAAGTGGCGCAACAAACTCCCCAGCAGAATGGTCTCCCCATGGTCTCCTGTATATTCGAACTGCAAATGTGTAGGCACATTATTGAGAGATTTACCATGTTATTTTAAGAACATGGGAGGTTTTGCATTCCGCGGATTTACCGCCGATAAAAAAAATAACCTCTTCAAAGTGAAAAATAACTTTAGTTTCGACACTCGATTCTTTGACTTTAGTTAAGTATTTATAACTTTAAGTTATTTTTTACTTTGTTAGGTATAGTTTTTTTTAAGTCAGTTGTTAAATAGTTTTTACGTGTCAAAAGCCGTCAAAACTAGTAGTAACTTTGCATATTTTTGGCCACAAAACAAACTATTTTAACGTTTTCGGCCGTTCAAAAACGTGCGGCTAGCAAAATTAATAGGCAACACGGTTTTTTCTGTATGAAAAAAAAAACCTTGTCACCGCCGCGATTCAATTTCGGGTAAAAATTGCACTACAAAATGGTTTTGTGCGAGAATAGTTAAATTCAATGCGTAACACTACAGGAGTCACGTTGCCGACCGGGTTGTGATACTGACAAAAAAGCGGCTAAGTGCAAGCGGGCTATCACACGAAGGGTTCCGTACCATCATAAATAATTACACAACTTTATTTTTTTATACTCTACGTTTCTTGTATGGACTGGACGGCTCGCTAATCCTTCCTTATCCTGAGGGCACAGTCTTTCCCTACCATTACCCGCGCCACCTGGTCTACTCCCTGATATGCAATGGCCTCTGTAGCCCCATGGAACATGAGAATCCAGCGACTAGTGCAAATCTGGGGGTTCATTTGATTTATCGAGTCTGGTTAAACCACGCTGGGGTCGCGGTCGGTGCATTTCATTCATTCATTCATTCTACGTTAGTTGTTGTAATACTCGTATGGACCGGACCCCTTTAATTATTTACTTTATATTATTTTTATTATTTGTTGTTATACCGGTCATAGTAGTACCTACACACTGTGATCAACCTTGTGACAGACGGACGGACGGACAGCTGAGCCTTAGTAATAAGGTCCCGTTGGCACTCTTTGGTACGGAACCCTAAAAAGTGTAGTTGGAGTGAACCGTGTTGTTGTCAGATTTACTGGCTGCTAGACTGCCACTGCGGCAGGATTAGTTCAAAGGTCATCTGTCGTCGTTCGATTGAAATCGCGCTGGATTTTGATAGCATTAAATCTTTTTGAAGCGTGGAGTTGTGAACTTGCGTCACGTGATCTTTTCAGTCGTTAACCAAATTAGTTGTTATTTTTATTTTGTGCCACTAAATAGTTGGCAGTTTACAATTTTAAAAGTTTTCCTCATTGTAGTGGACCGCGAGTACGAACAGTATGAACTTAAATGAAGCAAAAGGTATGTAAGGATCGTAGTAGGTGGAGTTCTGCTGTTTCTGCCTACCCCCATGGGAAGAAGGGATGAGTTTATGAATGTATGTGTATGGAAAACGTGCTGACCATACCTTACGTCCCGTTTTGAACGGGACCGTCCCTTTTTGGTTCTTCGTCCCGGTGTCCCCGAAAAAAACATGGGGACGCAAAATTGTCCCGTTTTCAAAGTCTTTTCTTTAATGAATAAATTGTGGACGTCTGCAAAAACCCAGTTACAAGTTCCGGTCCTTATGGCAATCTTGATAACTAAGGTGAATTTAAAAAAACGTGCCAAGAATTTTATTCTTACTTAAAATCATCACCAGCTGCTGTACTTGTTCTGCTGACAAATATAAAAATGACTATCCTGCTTAACTTTTCATAAAAAAAGTATTTAGAAAAATGTGTTTTTTTTTTCCATTGTATTCTCAAAATTGAGTTTCCTTTATGAATCGGCTGTACTAATTGAGATAAATAAACCGATGTCCCGTTTTGCGTCAAAAAATTAATGGTCACGTTATGTATGGAGCGCTTTTGTGACGAACAGTACACTTTGTCCCATCCAAACCGTTTGTGTTTGTTGCTGAAACAATAGAATACTAAATGCGAAAAAAGCAGTTTTAAATAATGAGTTGCTATTTAATTTTACACCAACTAATTGTGTCTCAAACAGTTAGATTTCACAATGAAATATTAAAAAAAAACAAAACTCTAAAACATTCCGAAATAAATGATAGAAAAACAAAAAAATTGCCACGGTCCAAGTTCGTTACAAAAGAGGACCTCGAGGCGAATTTAAATTTATTATTTCATCGTAATTTATAAAATAAAAAAATCCAGTCTCCGTCTAGAATTCTAGACTAGCTAATACGTGTGGACAAAGAGTAGAGTTACCCCTGCGAGGTAATAAAGACCTGTACCGCGTACCGTACCGTGACCTACACACAACACAAAGGGAAGTTTACTTACCTATATGTCGTCATAGGTACCGACGGTACGCTGCTTATTGTTGCCAGCGTAAAAAATATATTCCCGCCAAACAGAGCGAAAAATCATTATAATTTTTCTGTTTACTGCATTTTTTGTGTCGCCCGGGGAATTATGCTGGGAAGGACTGTCCGCTTTGGGATCCTTTTTCGCCTAATTCTCTTTTTTCTCTATTAAATTTTATTCCGCGAATAATTTTGTTGATGTGTTCATGCCATATTCATATTATTACAAGAATTTTTTCGGCGTTGTTTTTTATTCTTACTTATTATACGTAACATTAAGCTTTATATTAAATGTGGGACTAAGAATTGCGTCCTTCTTACATGATAAACAGGATACAGTAAATAAATATCTTGGGGTTCTCTGAAGAATTTATTACTATGTATATCATTTGATTATTTTGATAAAAGGAATAAAACATTTTGATCAAACAAATATTCTACATATTCGGCAATTAATTTATTTTAACTTTTAAAATAATGACTAAAGGCATATCCGTTTAATAAATCTATACTAAGCATACATTATACGTTAAAGTCTTAAGCTACCATAAAATTTAGACTGTTCATAACATGATTTATAAATCGTTAAGTACCGATAACTGTAGTTATTACCGTCCGTGCGTCGTCAAATGACGTTATATGTCGGTTTGTCATTATATCCCACTCTCAAGTTACTCCGAGAGTGTGGTCTGAGGTTTACAACGATATTTATTTTTGATTACGTATTTATATTATTATTATGTACTTTGACATCGATACTTGTGTGTTTGGTTTTTTAATGTGATGGGGATATTTGGTGTATAACTTAGGGATCCTCAACTATTAAAACTTTGAAAAGGTTGATCTGCTGTTAGGTTTTTAGCATTTATTTTTATAATATGATAGTATAGCCAAACTAATAACTATGGTAATAAATATATGTCATTTAAATGATGTTACAGTTTACATCCCCTTAATGGATTGCCGATATATAACCAATAATGTATGTGCCGCTGCTGTGCTGTGTGCTGTTGAGCTGTGTGTGTCTGGATTTGTGCCCGGTTGATGGCATTAAGCTCACCCCTATTATACAATAAATGGGACTTAAACAGCGAAATGTCGGCGTACTATTGTACACCTCTGCTTAACCCTTTGGGGATTGCGTGCTGTTATGTTATGTTATAAAACCTGGGTATGAGTTTGACCTTCTTTAATTTATGTGATCGCTCAACATGACTAATGATCACGACAGACACTAAAATTTGGTTTATATTTTCATATAATTTGCATATATGCAGGACCCAGAAGGCGATAAATCACATTTTTTACTCAGCCAAAATGTTTGCAATCATGCAGTTACCGCCATCTTTCTTAATATTTTTTTATTCAACACCGGCTTACCCCGTATTCTGCCATCAAATTATGGCATGACAGCGTTCAATTATCACCTAAATATCGATTTTTTTTACGTTTTAAATATTTTAACATAATATTAGTAAGAGTTATCATCCAATTTGTCATCTTGGATCATAAAAAGGTGCTTAATACCTCAGTGGGCTGTTAATCTAAAATTATGATGACATACCAATGGTGTGCAGTTCATTTTCAATGTTAGATATCAATTGGTTTCAATGGTATTCATATTAAAATCAGCTATTTATTTGCTAAATAAAATTGTATGCGGGTTTTGAAATGTTAATGAGACCCAGTTTCTATGTTTTCTATTGTCCGACTGTAGAAATGGAGAACTGCGTCAATAATCATAAAGTATTAGGAGAAAAGTTAACTGGCTGTAGACAAAATGGTTCTTTGTAGTGGACAGTTTCTTAAAAGAGATTGAGCATTAAATTGAAGTTATTTATTTGACTAGATGTTTCTGTCACACTTGAATGCAATATTGGCTGTTAGTTATGAAAGTGCCAACTGAAAACAATAGTTAATCTGTGTTTACACACTCGCGACTGTCTCTGTGTTTATTTGACGTCATTGTTGTCGTAGCGGATCTTTTGGCGCGTGGCCAAAATTGGAACTAACGCCGCCATCTTGTTTTTCAATATATTTTCGCCTCTGTGTACACACACACCGGTAATAAACCGGTAACCTAAAAGAGGTAACATGTTGCTTGTTCTTGGGTTACCCAGATAGCGGTTACCTAGTAACCAAAGTTCTTCGTTATCTGTAGGTACCGTAACTTATAAAGGTTTTCGGTCCCTGCTCACTTTCCACAAGTTTCTAACTCTATCTAGAACTTTCAATAAAACACAGTATATTTTCCTCGGCAACATTTAAATATTATTTACAACAGTAGCGTAGGGAAAACAGTGAATAATTTTATAATCTGTGTAAATCTATTTTGTCTATCTGCAGTCTGTAGGACTGGTGGTACTGGAAATGCTGGCTTCCTAACCTATTTTGTGATTATTGTGAATTTATTTGCATCTTTTATGCATCTTAGTAGGAGTTTCGTTTCGATTAATTTGTTCAGTGAAAAGTGATAATGGATTTTCTCCCGGAGTTTATGTTCTGCGTTATCTGAGAGAGCTCGTAGCGCGATGATTGATACTTTCAAGATTAGTTGAGTCGCTTTGAAGGCTTGAACAAAGTTTATGGAGACCGATTTTAGATGTGAAATTACGTAGAATTATGTGCTTTGACTAAATGTGTTGTGCTAAGTACAGGGTTGTATAAATGTTGAGTTTTGAACATCAAAATCTGTTTTCTATTTATTATTGCTAACTATCTTCTGCTCGCGAATGTCTTGTTTTAGGATTGAATATATAGTTAATTGATTCAGGCGTGACTTGGCGGAAATCCATTATAAAATATAATAGACGTAGGACGACGGTCTCAGAGTCCAGAGCTCGGCGTGGCAACACGTCGTGGTTCGGGTTCGCGACGAGTCAATCGTCACCCTGAGGATGCCTCGTTTAGAGGTGAAACACGTGTCGATTTCTTACAGGGTTTTTTATGACTCTTTAGGAATAGTTAAGCAGAATAGGTTACTAAATATATCTACGTGTGTTTCATAAAATATATCTTATAGCATCGCATCGTAATGTAATGTGCGTTTAGTTTGTGCAGAATAAACGATTTTTCTTTCTTTCTTTTTTTTCTTTTATCGTGCGCGCGCGATATTACTTGGTTTCCTCTTAGCGTTTTTATCTGATTTTTTTTTCTTTTTGCTCGGCTCCTATGGGTTGTAGCGTGATTTTAAATAGCCTATATCCTTCTTCAAGAAATGGGCTATCAAATGCAAAAATATTTTTTCAATTCTAACTCGTAGTTTTCTGTCACGAAAACCAAAAAACAAACTCTTCACCATTATTATTGGTATAGATTATTATTATTAAGTATAGATTTTGCTATTTTTAAACTTACCGTTACAAAAAGCACAAAAGATAGAATTGGCTGTTGTCAACAAGATATTACAATACAAACCTCTAATTTTTTCACATTTTGTTTCAGGTCAGTATATTGCGCAAAACTATTGAAAATGGCTTAGAATAAAAATGGGAGAAGAAATATTTTGCTTCATCAGTAAGTATTTTTTATCATAATAACCTATTATATTTACTGGTGCGTGGCGTTAAACGTCAGTAGACATTTTTTATGAAGTTACAAACTATTTGGAATACAAAGAAATGGTCGGACCACTTCGATCGATTAACAAAAACCTATGTCATTGTACGAGGCGTTGCCAATCGTTTTTGTGGCTATTTCGCGTTCGGTATAAGTTTCTAGCCAGACTAGATTCGACTCTAGTCTGATTTTGATTCGGTTTCTATAAAGTTTTTTTTAAATGTTTTGTGCTATTCGATTTTTTGTCGGATAACTTCCTTATTTGCACAGATTCTTTGTAAAGTTTTTTTTTTGCTTGAAGGCACACAGACTGATCTTTCTAAAGAAGCCGAAAATGCTCTTATTTTTTATTTTTTTTAGCTAATACTATGTACTCTTTAGTGAATTTAATGTGGATGGTGTGTTGTCTATGGCAACTCGCTCGTTCTACATTCTATTATTAAAAAGAGGTATTTGTGAGTCTGTACGTAGGGGTTTTATCTTTAGAACCGATTCCGAAACTTCTTTCACTAATGGGAAACAGTATTGCCGACTATCACAGGATATTTTATGTTAAAACAAGAAATTAAAAAAAGCTAGTATCTAATAAGGGCTGCGGTGAAAAACTGTTACTAGGCTGATAAGAAAATAAAACATGTTTCACGAAAACTGTCGCATAATTAGTAACAAACATGAATCAATAATATAATATGAGTCGAATTAAACACAATAAATCACCGCTGACCCGGTCAACCTCATCAAAGGTATTTAATTTACATGGTATTATCATAATTAGTAGTCATCAGCTGATGAATCGATAATTAAATATCAACACCTGAATCAATATATTTTTAATTGATAGCGGTGCCTCTAGTAGAAAGTAAACTCGAATTATTTCACTAGAGTCAAATGACAGGTATAAAATGCTAATGTCACTTCGAGAAATAAAACGGTCATGATTTTTAGGTAACATCTGTAAAATAAGTGTAAAGTAAGTATAAATGTGTTCCTTGCATACGGTACTGTGTGTAAAATCTTGTATCATATATTATACAATAAAAATTAACACATTATTTTGAAATTGACAGCTAGCGCCCAGTTCTAATAGGTTACTCCAGTGAATGAATAAGTTCGACCATAGACGTAACATAGATCTTTGTTCGTTTCTTGAAATGAATGACAAAGGAATGACCATAATAATTAATTAGCAATCGTGAATCGATGCTCGTTTACACATCGTTATTTCATGCTGCCTGACTAAACGCGTAACTTGGATCGTCTTGGGACAGTCTTCGGTTTGACAAATGTGTCAATTGCTGGCACCGGATGTTGGGTCAAACGCTGTCGGACAAATCGTGTATGTCAGCCCTGACGGCCGCTCGTTTGTGATCGTGAAGGGATATCGTTTGTATGAGAATTTGTAGCAGGGTTGCCACTTTCAAAAATAACTACATAGTAAGTGTACATGTTTTTAAACTAGCCGTGGCCTGCTCACTGATATTTTGAAGTAAAAATAAGACTTTCCTCAAGTAGTGAGTAACACCTAAAGAATCTAAGCTAATTTCAGTCTTATTATGCAAAGCGCTTAGTCAGTACACAAAATAACAAGGAAAAATATTTCATTCTCGGAACTTGCAGAGAAACTCTCAAGACGTGATATAATGAAATCGTTTGCTCATTGCTGTCACTTTGGTCATGCGGTCATGCACAAAGTATTCGGCACATACTCGCACATTGGACAATGACATTCTTCAATTTAATGTCAATTGTGCATGAGACCATCGAGACGATCATTTGACATCATGCCTTCATTATTCTAGTGCTTACAATTTGTTTTTGTACACCTTTTATTGTGCTCTGCCATTCAGGTGAAGATTTTAGTTCTACGGGATAATTGCCAAACACACATAAAATGAAAAATGATCGCAATGGGTTTCGTTTGGACAGTTCAGCCACGTTCAATGCTTTATTAACTTTGTTGAGCAGATACATTTTTACAAACCTATGAAGCTATAGATTAGCAATATCCTTCAAAATTCTCGGATAGTGATTGATTGATTGATTGATTGAAGTGTGTTAGGCAATTAGGGTGCTGGTCGCGTTTGAGGTTATCTTATCTCGCTCTTTTATTTCTTTTAGAGTCGATGGTAATCAATGTAAAATGTATTAGGCCCAGTATGTGGCCACGGCAATAGCAGCATCAGTGGCGCGTTTTATATCTTCAGGAGTGCAGGTGTTTGGACCCTTCAACATATAGGACATGGTTTGGTCAGGAGCACCGCATTCGCACTGGGTATCGATGGGATCTACATATTATTCCCTTATTTTGCTAGATTGTGCTTGCAGCGGCCTAATCTGGTCCGCAGTCGGTGGTAAACCCAAAAGGCTTTCTTCAGACCCATTACCAACGGGCGTTCTTAACTACAAATAACAGGTACGACCTCTCTAAGGGCACCCACCACCGGCTAGAGCTCGTTGATCGACTACTTGATCTAGTCTAAGCAACAGATTTTATCATAGCAGTCCACGCTACATTTGCCGATTCACGGACTCCGGTCTCCGGTCATGGACTCGGTTGTTTCTACGCCATTCGGGAGACACTTTAGCTGTGTAACTATTGAAACCAGGAGGATAATTTTGTTTCAAATGCCTTCAAAAACTCTGTTTAGCTCGTCATTAATATTTAAACAAATAAATCCCTCCTTTGGCAACCCTACAAACTCCATCATCAGGGCTGTCAGGGTGTTTACGGCCGGTTTATTATAAGACGGATGTGTCAAATGGAGGGCGCTCAGTTCACACGATTATGAAGACCCTGCCGATGGTCAGTATATAAACGATTTTTATGTAACACTCGAATTTGTCACCCCTACGGAACGAATGATATTAATTACGTCTCGTTTGTGATTTGTGCTTAGGAATAAGGATATTATTGCTGTTGGAGATTTAGTCGACTGAGTTGCTAATATTTTGTTATTAGATTCGATTGAAGTTTGCTCTTATTGGTTTAAGCGCGGTGTATGTGTGACCTATCTTTTCTGTAGCGTAACCTACAAATATTTGGCATAATTTTTAAGATTCCAAACAAAAGAAAATCGGCGCCTATAATTATGATCTATTTTTTTTTGTTTTTAATTGTATCTGACAGATCCTTTATTTTGTAGGCTAGATATAATTTAATTTTTTTTTTTTTTTTTAAATTTAATATGTCCCCAAATAAATTGGGATAAGGGCAGGAGGATGATGATGATATAACTTACACAACAACTATCTTAGCTCTCACAGAATGTTTCTTTTTCACTAACGGAAGAAATGGGCACGAGTTACCTCTATAAAACGTTACCGTAGGTAATAATCGCTTCCTAATGATGATTCTACCACATTACCTTTGAACAAATGTTTATATTTTCATTAAAACCGTATCGAATCAAGCGTGCTTATCTGCTTTGCACCATAACGCATTCCTGCTCAGTTTACATACAGTGTCCAAAATGTCTTGACTTTTCGGGGTGGCGCTGCTGGTTTAGGTGATGTATCAGATTCAGTACGTTTTAAGGTTAGTTCCATTTTCCGCCGTATATCAAGAAATACTGGCCACTGTAAATAAACCCGTATCACTCAGCAACTGTGTTGTTCGTAATTGATCCCTTTATACACCATTTCGCTTCCTTACTAACACTTAAAACAATCCAACGAAAATCGAACTCTATTTTTCTTCGAGTAAAGTTTAGAATGGATGGCCGTTATTTGTTTTTTTTTTGAGAACTTTTACTGTTGAATTTCTATGGGATCCTAGTACCCCATAGTTTAATGTTCTACTAAGTTAAGAGCGTTTTTCTCTTTACGTGCTGGTTGGGAATGGATATGGGAATACTTACAAATGGAAACTTTCCGAAAAGGCTTATAAAGTTGGACACGCAGCCTGAACATAACCAATTGATATACTTTTTTATTATCCACTTAAAAGTATTTGATGGTTTTATGGTTATGATTATGATTATGACTGGGTTAGCTAAAAAAAGTAGTTTTCAAAGGCTGATATTTTATTAGAGGAGCTTGAGAAATTGATGTATAGCAGTAGAAGCATCTTTTGACGCGTGGCCAAGATCGGAACTAACGCCGTCCTCTTCTTTAAAAAAAAAAATACCAACAGCGCCCCGGTGTCAACGTTCATTCCAGCGCCAAAAGATCCTTGTAGCAGTATAATTACAAGGTTACAGAAAGTTTACAAAAAATATAAGACATCACGTCATTATAAAGGTCGTCATACAGATCAAATAGACATTACTGATCCTCCGTTACGGTCGATTCATTATATTGATCGACGTTGTTGTATCATTATGTCAATGGCCCAACCATCATTATTGTGAGCATAACAGCACCATATTTGAATGTAACATGTGACGCAGACCGCAACGATAGTATGAGCATTCATTGTTCGACTGCTACCAGGATCTTTTGGCGCTCGAATGACGTACACATGGGGGCGCTGCTGGCAAACATTTGTGCAATTGTTTTGTGAAATGTATTGAAAAAACAAGATGGAGGCATTAGTTCCGAATTGGACCACGCGCCAAAAGATCTTAGTACTGCTATTCCTACTAAATATTCATCGCACGTATCCACAATATCGATGAATATTTGCAAAACAATAGCCCATTATAGCTTTTGTAAAATAAAGTCCCCGGTGTTTAGGCTATAAATCTGTCAATATTATCGTATATCTTATTTACAATATTATGTGTTAATTTAATATGGTCTTTTACTCCCTAGTCCCTTGTCCCATACCAACTGTTGATTCGATAAGTCATAAGATTCAATGGTTAGTTAGTATTTCCCATAGACAATGCACAGAAGGAAATGGTTACCTACTGTTCATCTGTAAATATGATTTTTTTACTTAAGAAGTAAGAAAGCTATTGAGAGGCGTCGGAATAAAAAGGTTAATAAATAAACTGTTCCACGAGAAAATTAAATTAAAGTTAAAATAAGTGAAGTTTAAATTATATTTGTCTGTAAGCGTGACGGCGCAGCGCTTACAATGTCGGGTCGAATAAATAAAGCATCAAATTATTCCATCACTATCCATCAATCTACTTATAAAAAATATATTCAGGAAGGTTGTATGGTAAAGTCATGCAGGCTAAAATCTCTTCAGTAGCTACATCCGCAGATTTAAAGAAAATGATTGCTCTCACAATGCATCATCAATATTAATACCACAATAAGAAAAGACTTCATTACTCAAATGATCATCATTAAAATTTAATGCGCACGTAAATTAATTTATCATGCAAATGCGACTCCATTCCTTCCATTCTTCTTGCATTACGCATATCATCACAAATGCGAGGTCGTTATCATACGTTGTTTATTATCATTGTATTTAATACAATGTATGTTGTTTATACTTCAGATAATAGGGATTTGCATATTACATTAAAACTGTAACAAGATTTCGCTGGGAATAATTCTAGATATAAGACAGCGGTTTGCTCTGTCTTCTAATACGAATTAATTTATAAAGTACAAACAATAACTCAACAACAACAAACCCACAACAATCAACAACAACAATCTTTATTATTTTACATCTTTAATATCTTAACAGTCTATGTACTCGTAAGTAACTCTTACCCAAATTGCAACTGTGGCGCTGCCAAGAAGAATCACAATATCAGTGCTATTTTTATTTGAAAAAAACCCTTAACATTATCAGAAATCTATTTAGGTTTAGATATAAACACAGTTACTAATTAGCTACAATGAACAAAAGAAAAAGCGAGTAAAGTTTGCAAATTATGCTGCGTTCGCGATTTGATTTCCAAATATGTGTTTTTGGAAAAAAAAAAACAACTTTTAAACTCACATGAAGCTCAGTGTGCTCTATATCTACAGCAGTCATTCTGAAATCAATTTAATTTACATGAGGTATAGTTGATATTCGTTAAGTGGAAATAACATCAATTGGAAACGTGTAGAATAGGGTAATATATTACATTGACCATAGACATCTAAGAGAAAAGCCGAAGTCATAAGAGCTCATCAAGTTTTGCATTTTGAAGTAAAACACAACCTTTATAGTCGATTAATTTTAAGTTTATACTTAATTACAATGTCTATAAAGCTCATAATACCCATGCCCATTTACCATGTGAAAATGTTATGTTCTGTTAATCAAACAGATTTAATGCATTCGCCAATAAATAACGTTTTCTCTAGTTTTATTAACATTTTAGATTGGATTGGAATTGGTTTAATGTTGTAAGTAGATGTGTAGATAATAATTATGGCAATATATTTTTTCCCTTTAATGGGAAATACCCTTTTTTTAACCACAACTAGGATGCTTTTGGCCTTCACCTCACCTGACGGTAAGTGATGACCAGGCCGAAGGTGGAAGCGAGCTTCACCCGGAATCCTCAACCACAGAGGAACTGGCTATCTTACCTCTAACTGCCGAAACACAACAATGCTGTTATTATTGATGTTATGGCGACAGACTTAGTTAAGATGGTGGTAGCCAGGCGGACTTACAACAAGCCCTACCACAAACCAAACCGGGAAATATTGCTCCCGCTGGGAATTGAACCCGGGACCTCTGGGTCTTAGACAGGTGGTCTTACCACTAGACTACAGAGGCGGTTAAATCCTAATCCTTCAAGTCAAACACTCATATTTACTTAAGTATTTTTAGACTGCCTCGTGGGTCTAGTCATCGCAAGCGGTCCTGGTTTGATTCCCAGGTCGGGCAAAGTGTTCTTACGTTTTACACCAGGCATTTCACAGTAGCAGCCCGGAGTCTGGATTTGTGCCCGGTCGATGGTAGTCTCGCCCCCATTACATGGGACTTAAACATAACTGCCGAAATGTGGGTGTACTATAGGAGTACACCTCAGCCGAACCGTTCGGGGAAACAAGGCGTGATGATATGATATTTTATAAGTTGGTAGGACAAATATTAATACAGTCCGCGAGGTATAAGCTGAGCTTTACATTTGTGTGAGTGACACATAGATTGTGTAGGAGTAACGTCGGCCTAGAGTGAGATGCGTTCTTTGCTTGGTTTAAACCGGTTTACTCCGCCGCGCACCTTCCACTTTTGGTAGTCACTCACGCAAATGCAAAGCTCAGTTTAGATCTCGCGGACTGTACTACAGTGAAACCAACAAACAAACAATATGATCCAGTAAATGTCAGGCCATAATAGCAAAACAAGACAAAATCCAATTGAAAATACAAGAAAACAAGAAAGTCAAACGTCTCCACAGATCTTTAAAACGGACTTAAAAACTTATATAAGTTTATACCCCGGACGTGCTCGCTCGCGGACCTCCACAAATGGACACTGACAGACTTCCTTGTCCGTAACACATTTAGGTCTACTTTCTCTCTCTAATATTGCATAGAATTGAGTGTGTAAAAGGGATAGCGTACACCAGCAGAGGTACTTGGTACTTGTAATGCAAGTGTCGTTAGTTGCAACTTTGTGTTTCTTTCCTCTGTAGGTATAATACTGGTCGTATTTAATATAATAAGATCTTTATTATTTAGGGCAACGTTTCTTTAATTTATCTTGTAAAAAAATACCAGTTTGCTGAATGTAGGGGAGATGAAAAAGACATCTAAACTTAATTATCCTAACTATTATTATAAATGCGAAAGTGAGTTTGTTTGTTATGCTTTCACGCTAAAACTACTGAACAGATTTGGATGAAATTTGGCACGTGGGTATACCATGACCTGGATTAGGAGATAGGATACTTTTATCCCGATATTCCCACAGGATTGAGACTTATGCGGGTGAAACCGCGGGGCGCAGATAGTTACATATAAATGCGAAAGTGACTCTGTCTGTCTGATATCCGACTTCCACGCGGGCGAAACTGCTAGCAAAAGCTAGTACATACGTCTATAGTTTTGCATCAAAGTTCACAAAAGCTTTTATCTTATCCAAAGTCTGTTCTACTTCGAGATTAATTGGAGTGGATGGAAGGTGTGCGTTTGTTCCTCAAAACTGTAAACCTTCTAGGCAAAGGTTTTATCCTATATTTTGAGTGCGTGCAACGTTACTGTTACCGTTATCCCACATCATCCCACAGCTGGACAACGGCCTCTCCCCATTACTTCCAGGTTTTTCGATTCAGTGCTAATGCAGACCACTGGTCGTTTCTTTAGCGTGCAAGTTGTTTAGTTAAAAAACATCTAACATATCCAAAAATGCCAGTCAGTACCTTAATAGGAATATATCAAAACTTAACACTATTTTACAAAAACGTTAACCGTGATCAAACCTAACATAAAACAAAGTCGGAAACTTGAAAAAGTGAGCAAAAAGATCTCAATCTTGCCAAAGTTAATTATGTATACTTACCCTCAGCCTTTATCTATTATACATTGTTACAGCGAAACAATTTTCACGCCTCGCTCTTAAGACCTAGGCCAAACATTTTTAGATATTCGGATAGCTCATCTTGACCGATAGAGGTGCCATAAAAAATATGTTTTTTTTTTAAATATGAGCGGTTTTTTTTTCGATCATACAATGACAAGAACAATACCTCCTACAGTGGATCACGATAGTGTTGACTGTAATATACTCGGCTGTGTGTCAGTGAAACGCATGTCGTCGTGTCGTGACCTCACGAGCTGTCATTCACACTCACTGCACCAAGTAGTGTAACGATATTATTTTTAGTACGTAAGTTTTAGTTTAAGGCAAAAGCGAATTGATATTTTTGAGCTTGCCTGTACCTAAACTTTAGCCATTTTTACATCGAAAATCTTCGAAACTCAAGAGACCAGTCTCAAAGTTCGTGCAACATAATCACTACCCGTTCAACCTATAGATTTAATTTAATTTATGCGATGTTTGATTTTATTTTATTTGATAACGCTGGGATCGGTGCAATTCATTCATTCATTCATTCTCGGATTACTCTTAATTTATGTTTGGCAATGGGTGTTATTTACCTGAAATAAATGAATGAATTAATGTTATTCAAGCGCCTAAAGATCCTTGCAGTAAGTACTATACTTTTCCGAAGTGGGGATTGGTTCTCCACTAACTCTTCAATAACACATGTCATTTCCACTAGATTCCGCTGCATCTCCCCAATTGCACCACAGTTCATGCCAGACGGGAGTACCAAGGATAATTTACGATTCGACGCGAACTTCTTGCCACTTTCACGTAGAACCCGTGATATAATTCCACAACATGATACGAGAAAGGAACAGCACCGCACACGTGATAGAAGTGAAACTTCTTAAAAAATAAAGCTTAGGTGATATTTAGTGTGAGAGACGGAGAGTGTTATATCTTTCTTCTCTGTCATGTAACGAAATGTGCCTGAACGTGACGCGTCCTTGAAATTTCACTCTCAATTTATTCTCTTCCTGTTATCAAATCTCCGCCTAGGAAATCTCAGTTAGTAAAATATTATATTCCGTATTGAATGGGACCACCTGTAAGTCCTGTAACGTGCCTCAAGCCTTTATCAAAGGTACGTGTCCCTTTCTTTTATACGAATTCTTCAAACTATATGAGATGTTGGCTTCGCATCCGTGCTCATATTGTTCCGTTTTTATATCAAGGTAGGCTAGGTTTCTATTGCTTTTGTGTTGCCTGTAATGAAAACGTGAGGTAGAGAAAAAAATAAATGACAAGCGGGAAATATTTTTTTGAAATCGGAATTGTCACCGTGTCTCGCGAAAAACAGAAAAGTTTATTAATTTAATGGCTGACAGACTGGTATTGAATCTAATATTATTATGATCTTATAGTTATTTTTTAATACTTCGCACGTTTTCTCTTCAGCACATTTGACATTGCCAGTATTGTATACACGATCTTTGCCATAGAGAAAAATAGAATAGAATAGAAGAATGTATTGGCGCTTGAATGACATTGATAGATTACGGGGCGTTGTTGGTGGAAATTGTTTCGTGAAACTGTTAGCAGTTTCCACGTTAGTTCCAATTTTGGCCACGCGTCAGAAGATCCTGGTACAATTATACTCGAAGCATTAGTGTCATTTGGTGATAGTTTTTGATAATGAGCCAAGAGAATGAAAACTCTTTTCTCATAAATATTTGCAAGTGGATAATACCATCATAAACCCCAGTAGTCGTACGCTTTACAAGGTCGTGAATGCATCTAACAAACAATTACCGATAGGAATAAAGTCTAAGGCGGCTACTACCTCATATTTCTATAAGTAATTAGCTATAAACTAAAGTACCTACCTATATTAATAGTATTGTACTGGTACTACTAACTAAACTGATTACAGGAGAGATACAATTCTTGTTCTGAGATATTAACATTAAGTTTATGAATTATTTTGTTGCATGCGGAATCCTTGTGGTCGAAAGTTGTTATTTAGAAAAGACGGTCTTTTTCTGTATATTTTGTATAACACATTGACATAACATCACGCCTTTATTCCCCGAAGGCTTAAGCAGAGGTGTACTTATGGTACAGCCAAAAAAATCTACTCAACAACGTATACAGGGTCGATTTTTGAGATGGGGCAGTAAGGACAGGTACCTTGACCGTTGTCGCTACAAGAAAAAGGTCTTAGGAGACTGTCCTTAACTTTTTGATCTACATTTACAGATTTTGAAAAAAATGTATCGTTAGCAAGAAAATGGGCAGTTTTCACAAAAACTTTTTTGATGCCATTTGCCATAGATTGCCAACCAAAGAAGAAGAAACATGTTACCTCTTTTAGGTTACCGTTTTAATACCGGTTACACACACAGGCGGTGCGCGCCCTTTGATTAATACTGACGGTACGTGTAAGATAGAGGTTATTTTTATTTCGGTAACCGGAATTAATACTGGTTGTATTCAATTTAAGGTAACCTTTAAAAATAGCTGTACAATATATAAATGTTGTAAGTAACCGAAAAAATAGGTACCCGTATTGATCATACCGGTTTCGGTCCCTGTCAATAACAGCCAGCAACGTGTATTTAGCGCTCCACACCTAAAGGAAATACCTGATACATATCCGTCCATAATCAGATCACAGCATAAATAAAATATATTAATATTCGATGCAAAATACATGTCCATAACAGCATAAAACGAGGTAGCTCAGTGACTTTCCCTCAACGAACCGTGTCCGCACAATTGGTCTCGCTCCTGAACTAACAGCTTTCCTATCTAACGTAAACTATAGCGAAATAACCTAAGTACATCGTAAAATATGTATAACTGCACTACTACGGTATTTATTTTCATTTAAATTAAGTTAACTTTCTGTTCGGAACAGGATGATATTGAAAAATGTAGACCATTAGCTACTTGTCAACGCGCGAATTGTGAAAGTCATCAGGAAAAAGGATTAGTGTTCGTATAGCTTGTCCAGTCAGAAGTGACGCGCCCCACTACCGCATTTAAGGTGGATGCTCCAAGGTAGCCCGCGAAATTCAAATTTTCTTTCGTTTTGTGCAATTTGCAGGTCAGTATCAGGGGCCGAAGTCTATTAATTTATAAACGTTACAATGGTCTCTCAATGGTGAGTTTTTGACAGTTTTTGTATGGTAAATCTCGGTTGTATGTTGATCTAAATATGATTCGCGACCACCACGTTAAGGTGACTTAAGGGCGCACCGAGCATTTGCCTCTGTCTCTGTCTTTTTCTTTACGTGTAAAGAGTAAAGAAAATAACCACACTTTTGCCCTTTTTTAATGTTTTTTGTTGTTATTTTCATCATATTGCTCTTAAATAAAAAACTATCGTGTATAAACGCTCCATTCAACTATGAACTTTATTTTAGTAAATGTAACATAATATAAAATTACTTATTTATATAGAAAAGTAGGGAAATAGAGAAAAAAAATACTCGATAAGAGGTAACTTTGCGAATTTATTCTATCGAGCCAAATTGATCAAATCGTGTTTCCATCGTGTATACTGTCTGTATATAGCCCAAAAATACCAATAAATTTTCCTACATTTTAATTTAATTGTTTACTACTTCAAACAAGCGTTATAAAAACGTGTTTTTATGTATAAAAAGCTCGGTGCCCCGTTAACGTACACGGGGCGACTTGTATGTAATATGCGGTAGTGGGGCGCGTCACTTCAGACAGGACAAGGTTTTCACATCGATTCGATTCTTTCGAAGCGATATCAATTGTAGTTTATATTGGAATGAAAATACAAGTGTCTTTTTGAGATATAAGTGCTAATCTATTGCGGAAGTCAAGTAGCAATAAAACTTATTAGTCTAGCTTCTGTCCGCGATTTCGTCTGCGTGAATGCGTGATCGCGTTCAGTTTTTATTGGTGAAATTCGCCCTAAGTCTTCAATATAAACCATAGCCTACCGAAACATACCGAAGTGCTGTAATTTATAGTTGTTGAATGTTTGTGCCGCTCTTTGTTCCAAAATGTTTGCGCCATTACTTAGTACTTATGCTGCAGCAACAATGATCGCCAACTTTACGAAATATTAAGTGGTTTACGTTGGCTTATGTTTATATTTTGCTCCAAATTCCTTATGGCACGTATTTAATCGAACTTCTCATAATTCCCTTCTTGTCCGAATTTCTAATAATTCCCATATTGCACTCCTAAAAACATTGCTCAGCCCAGTATTATAATGATTGCGCCTCTTTTTGTAAAAATCAAATAATTCCTATTTTGAGAAAAAGTAACTGCGACCAAATTGGATGTTGATCCGGTTGGTTACAGTTCTAACACAACCTAACTAGCACCCTAATTGCGTAACACACGATCAATCATAATCTGAATCATTTTGAAGAATATTGCTAATCCATTGGTTCATAATTATGTGCGAAAAATTTGTTTGCTCAAAAACGTAAATTACTTGATTGTGTGTTACGCAATAGGGTGCCCTTTAGTTGGGGTACCCTAGCTTGGTTAAGACCGACTGTGAGAAAAAGCCAGTTAAATGAAGCTCAATGATTAAAAAAGTGTGCATCATTAAAAGCGCAAAAAGTTTTTTGATGTTCATTAATTCAAAAACGTGGTCTTCATTTGAAGGTCAATATGTTTTTACGGGATCAGTCAAATATTCCCCATTCCTTGTTACTTCTTAAGTTCTTATGCAATCTCTCGACTATGAGACTGAAGTTTTAAAGCTCGTGCATACTGGCGCGACTTGTCGCGCGACGTGACACCGGTAATTGACAACTGTGAAGTTTTCTTAAAAATTGTATTGTTAAAGTCGCGTCGCGCCTGTTTGCGGGAGCCTTTATAATCAGAGTTTATTTCATAGATTTGTAAAGAAAAAGATATATTTTTCAATGAAAGGAAATATTATTGAATGCGGGTTTCAATGGCTAAGTTATTTTGTTTACAGATTTATTCAATGGTGTTTACGTTCTATTCAAAGGAACTCAATAAAAAACGAAAAGCAGAATAAACTATTGCGCGGCACGGCTTTCAAGTGGCTCAAGTTTTTATTATTTCTTTAAATAATTCATTTGGAAACTCTACTGAATTCCGATTCACAACACCTGATTTATATAGAGATTTTAAGATTGTGCAACTGGAATTAATCTTGCTGTAAATTCCATAAACAAATGCGAATTGAATTCGCCATGAAGCCTCGTGCAGACTGGCGCGACGCGACTCTAATAATACAATTTCTAAGAAAACTTCACGGTAGAACAATTACCGGTGTCGCGTCGCGTGGGTCTGCACGAGGCTTTATCCGAGGGTTACCTTGATGGATAACTGCGATTAATAGTCAGGGACTCAGGCCTACAATAACATTCAGTCGGCATAAATCATTAATATGCTTAATGTATTCAATAAACATAGTGGTACCGTGTAAACCACGCGACTTAGTATATCAGTAAGTTGTGACTACTTACGGTGCCGCCTCGCTAAGCCGAATTTGATCTCCGTAGCTTCGAGTCTTTAACGCTCGCACACGGCATACTTTTTGCAGGTCCTACAATCAGTAATTTTCTATGAACTACGTTTTGTGAGTTACATTTGAGATAAAATGTACTGTTTTATTTAGTTCCTACAAAAAATCGGTCCCGATTTTATGCCGTCGGTTAACGCTCTAAAGTAAATAGTTTTGTCTCAATTTATTTATGTAAGTCAATAAGTTATTAAGTATAGAATTTAATAGTGTACTTTCAGGTTACTTTGTTGTAGAAATACTGGGTAGTAATCGGATACTATAGTGGCCTAGGACTTGTTAATGTTAAAAAGCTTGACAAAATCTTATTGCATTTGGGTTATCTGCGACGGGCATAAACTCGTAAGTTTATTTCAAAATTTAATGAAAATCCGCCTTCACACAGCGCTACAAGGTTCCTTTGACGTGGGCCAAAATTGGAACTAACGCCGCTATCTTGTTTATCCAATACATTAAAAAAACAATAATTGCACATAATAATATGTTTACCGACATGCTTGGCTTATAGACCGAGTTCCAAACATCGAGATCCGAAGACGTACGAAGGTTTTCGATATCGGAAAACGAATTATGGAACTCAAATGGAGTTGGGCAGGACACCTGGCAAGGCGAAGTGATGGCAGGTGAAATAAGGCAGTGAAAGAGTGAAATGTCGGTCGTCTGGCGGCGAGTTGGGCGGACGATATTGTTGTCATCGCGGGTTGAACCTGGATGAGGTTGGTAGAGGAGCGTGGGGATTGGCACAAGAAAAGAGAGGCCTATACCCAGCAGTGGGTGAAGGCGGGCTATGGATGGTGATGATGATCACCAACAGCGCCCCCTGTCAGCGTGATTCCAGCGACAAAAGATTCTTGCACTAGTTTACTTGAAAGAAGGCGGAAAAGCATTCGCAAAGGGTCATACACCACAGATAAAATAAAACATCCACATTCCACGTTAACACAGTAACCGGAAATTACATACAAACGCGAGCAGAGCAGTTGAGTATGTATTTGATTTACTGTCCGCATTGTAGACAAGAACCAATGAATATGTATCGATAATAAAACGGTTCCGTTATTAAATGTTAATTTATTTTCTATCAATATCTACGTGACTCCGATGTTATTATATTGCTTTGCTAATTCGGAAAACATTCTGAAATCGTTCATTCACTGACAGATAACGCACTGCCTGCACTGCTGAGTCTAGAAGTATGAAATTTTGCACAAAAAATAAATAAAAAAATCGATCTTTCCTTTTGTGACGAAGGTGAGCACTTGTGAGGGATTTTTGTAATTTCATCTCCTACATGGGTTAAATAGGGGATGAAAGTTTTTATGGAAGTTCATCAACCGAACTGGTAGCTATATTTATTGCATCATAAACAGTTAAATGGTTACTATAAACAAAACTTTTACTACCTTTACATAATGAGCATTCGTCAATCACAGTCCGCAACCGTTATCAGCTGCCGTAGTCCACAGGTCAACTAATTAGCAATCTTATGGGCCTGTAATTAAGTTATTATTTCCTTGGCCTCTGTGTCCGAGCTTTCCTTCAAATGACCTGTTATGATATAGTGTTCCTGAATGCTGGTGCGCAATAAAATTAATAATATTGTTCCGCACGGTTGCGCGGTCGGTGACTGTGTGACCTTGCCCTTTGCGTAATTTATGGAAATGGGAAAGACAGAGTTCGTTCCGAGTTTTCTTTTATTGCATTATTATTTATTTATTTTTGTAACCACAACGGGGATGCTCTTGGCCTGAATTTCACCTGATGGTAAGTGATGATCAAGCCGAAGGTGGAAGCGAGCTTCACCCGGAAATTCTCTACCACAGAGGAACTGGCTCTCTTACCTCTTACTGCCGGAACACAACAATGCTGGTAACATTGTAGTTATGGCGACAGACTTAGATAAGATGGTGGTAGCTAGTCAGGCGGACTTAAAACAAGCCCTACCACCAACCAAACCGAGCAGAAAATTTTGCCCCCACTGGGAATCGAACCCGGGACCTCTGCGTCTGAGACAGGTGGTCTAACCACTAGACCACAGAGGCGGTTGTTTACGTAGTGTTCACGATGTATGTGGAGCTCTAATTTTAAGAAGCTTCTCTTTTTAACCGACTGCGGGACAGCTTAGACGGGGTTATGATTTCTTATGTCGCGTATCAATCAATCTGCCTAGCCTTTTCCAAACTATGTTGGGGTCGGCTTCCAGGATAACCTGATGCAGCTGAATACAAGTACTTTCCATGGAGCGACTGCCTGTCTGACCTCCACAACCCAGTCATTGGGTAAACCAGTCTTACCCTTTGGTAAGACTGGTTGTCAGAGTTTCGGGCTTCGCTTCTGACGACTCGTAACGACTGTCAAAGATCCATGAATGACAGCCGGAACCAACGGCTTAAAGTGCTTTCCGAGGCACGGGAGTCTCGGTATGTAAAGATGGTCACCCATCCACAGACCAACCCTGGCAAGCGTAGCTTAACATGATGGATTGACTCGCTCCTTTCTTATGTCGCGAATCTAAGTATGTATATCCTTGAAGCATCCTAACCGCTGGATGGATTTTAATACATGAGGTCTTGAATTGTCATTGCATGAGGAATTGTCTCTAAGTCATGCGACTATAGGCTACATTTTGTTTTTATAAAATTAAAATGGCGGATTTTAGACGTGTATAATAAATAATATCTTGAAAAAGAAATAGCACCATGACCTTTTAGGGTTTCAAAATAAAGGGTGGGAGGAGTCGATTCAAAACAATAATATACTTAATAAAAAGTTTAAAAAAAAATGAGGTCGTTGAAAAAAATAAATAAGATGTTTTAGCCGAAACAAGAAATATGATTGAAATACAAACAGAGTTCATAATAGAGTTGTCATCGTAAAGTACTTACCACCTAAGTGGGTAGAATTAATTAATTAATTTACCCAACCATAACGAGAATTATATTATTGACAGTACTACAATCATTATTAATAGTGAAACTATAATCGATAAACGCCTTGTAAGGGAAATTGCCCTCATAAAGTATCCAAGTTACTGACGTCATCTTGAATACAACCGAAACCGAATACAATTCTATACATAATAAAGTAGAAAGTTTGTTTGTCTTTTGTTTATATGCGGTAATCTCTGAAACTGTATCAGTCGGTTTTTTTTTTGCATTTGATAGCCCAATTCTTGAGAAAGGTCTATTTAGTCATCACGCTTCAACCCATAGGAGCCGAGCAAAAACAAAAAAAAAACAGAAAGAACGCTAAGAGAAAACGAAGTAATATCGCGGGCGGGCGACGCGATGCTATGCTCAAGACATATTTTATGTTAAAACAAGAAATTTCACGCGTCGCGTTTCATCACGCTACGAACTGACTTTAGGAGCCGAGCAAAAAGAAAGAAGTAAGAAAGAACGCGCAACGAGAACGAAGAAACGGCGAGTGAAACTGCGGGGCACAGCTAGTCATCAATACAACCGGAACCGTATACAATTTGTTTTGTAACAAAAGTAATCGGTTAAACGCCTTATCAACGATATTCGATGTTCAGGAATGCATTATCTTTAACAAATCCACTTTATCAATTTCTCATTCACTAGCGACCCGCCCCTGTTTCGCACGACTTGGCAAAACATGAAGATTTATTTATTATATCTAAGTTAAATATGAAGATGTCATCTTCTACTAGCATTTGGGGAATTACGATATTGGGTAAATTAAATTCCGATTGATGATAATTTCTACCAAACGCAGCGGCATTTTTTTATTGGCAACAGTGATTACACGCCATTTTATCGCCCTTTCGCTGTATATATACGGGGTGGACATCGACGCGAAAACGGTATTCAGTACATCATTCTGAACATAGAAAATGTTCATCGGTTATTAAACCAAAAATCTGTAGTTTCCTACAATAGTGCAATACCTACACGGTCAAAATGTATGGAACAACAGATTATTTTTTCAACAACCGATGAAAAATTTATATATAGGGGGACTCAGAATGATGCAGTGAATACGTGGCAACCGTTTTCGCGTCGATGCTGCCACTGCCACCCTGTATAAAAATGCCGATGCGTTCGGTAGAAATTATCATAAATTGGAATTCACTAGAGATGCGCCGCGGATTTTAAACATTATAATTGTCCCAATAAACTGTATATCTAAATTAAATATAAATTTTAAGCTTCCGGAATAAATTATCTAATTGATGTTGAAAACCGCATTGAAATCCTGTGAGTAGTTTAGGAGAACAACGCGGTCACACAGACAAACACGAAAAGCGACTTCAATTTATAATATTTACCTACCTACCTACCCACATACCTATCTACCTACCGACATACATACCTACCCTACCTACAGCTTTTTCCACATTTTCTCACTGTTTATAAACCTTCCCTGGACATATTTCAAAATCAAAATTAGCCAAATCCAGCCGTTCTCTAGTTTTAGCGACACTAACGAACAGCAATTCATTTATATTATATCGATTATAGATATATAGATTCCAGGCTGCTATATCAATGAGTGTCATTGTTGATCTCACAAACATCGCTAAAATGTTTTAGGTCACTTACGTGATAAATCTCACGTACGCAGGAAATATTCGGAGGGAGACGTCATGGAGCCGAGGTGACGTCATCAGGGTCGGCCATTTGGAAATCTAGATAAGTGCTATAACCTTGTAAGGCCAAACTAGGCGATAAAGTAATATCTGTGCCTAGAAATTTAGCTCCTGTGAAATGAATAGAAAGAAGTTTGTTGCGCCGCCCGCCGCGCCGCTTCTTCCCAGCTAAATCACTAGAAAGTGGTGAAGGGCGGGCGTTTTGGGGTCGTTCAAAAAGCGTTGATTCTCAGCCTAATTTGAATACTTGACTTTTGATTTTGATTAATATTTCTAGCTTTGATTATCTTGATTTTCTCGCCTTAACGGCTGGAACGGATCCCGATGAAATGTCGCACAAAGTTAGAAGATACCTGAGTTAGGACATAGGGCACTTTATCCCGGTAGTACATTCGGAGAAATTATCCTGACTACACGCGGGCAAAGCCGTGGGCAAAAGTAGTACTATTTAGTTACAGAAAAAAACTATGTCTATGAAATTAATAATGCAACAGTGACAATAAAACGATAGTGGCACCTAGTTTTAATAATACGTATATGGCCACAATAGGCAAGGCTATGCACAAACCATGCACTGACATACTATACGGATCTTTTGGCGCCGGAATGACATTGACAGATCCTGTCAATGTCATTCAGGCGCCAAAAGATGATGGTTAACATTTATTAAATTATCAATTTTAATGTATCGTACCGATTTTGGCCACACGTCAAATTAACCTTGTAGCGTTGTACCGATTTCACACGGTCGCTTAAACTGATGGATTTTGCAAACTGAACACGGCGCGGTGTCATATTTGAAGAATGTTCCGGACTTCTAGGAGCCTGTGATAAAGAAACAAAGGGTAATTAATGTTTCACGTAACGATCAGTTACATGCACGTACGCAAACATGGAGGTTGATGACATATATACATCCTTGTTTTCATTTAGGTGATGGGCATAGTGCTCCTGATAATAATGGTTGCCATGGCTTTACTAAAACTCAACTCAACCCATTTACATAAACTTACCTCTTTTATTTCAATTAAACCATTTACAGTTACTTTTGAATTTTCAAGGAGTTCGTCAGTCAGAAAGATGAAGTTAGTTGCCCATTCCAAAGCGTAGTAGGTTCCTATGGAGAAGAACGGGCAAGAAAGTCCATGGACACACAGCATTTTCACAAGGGATGATTCTTTAGATTAATTTGGCGATTGATCCAATAGTAACCGCTTCTGTGGTGTAGTGGTTAGACCACCTGACTCAGACCCAGAGGTCCCGGGTTCGACTCCCAGCGGGAGCAAAATTTTCTGCTCAGTTTGGTTGGTGGTAGGGCTCGTTCTAAGTTCGCCTGACTAGCTACCACCATCTTATCTAAGTCTGTCGTCATAACAACAATGTTAGCAGCGTTGTTGTGTTCCGGCAGTTGGAGATAAGATAGCCAGTTCCTCTGTGGTTGAGGATTCCGGGTGAAGCGCGCATCCACCTTCGGCCTTATCGTCACTTACCATCAGGTGAAATTCAGGGCTACCCGTCGTAATAAAAAAATATATGAAATTATTGATAAACGTAAAACATTTGTGTTTTCAGAGGAACTCAGGACTTATAAGTACGATGTTACCTGGAAAACTAGTTATACATACATAGTACATACATGCATACATACATACACAATGTTTGTTGTGATGACTAATTTTCGTAATACTAATTACAAACACTGCAATAATTTCCGCTAATTAATTAATTAAGACCGTGTCTCTTGATCCAATTGATAAAATTGCAATCATGCAGGTATTTATTTTGCATGTACTGTGTGATATCATGTTGATAAAAATATGTGACAGATAATGTTTCATTAATAAATAGTCGCCTAGTCGACATAACATGAAACTATTGTTGATAGAATTAGATAACCTACTGTTTTGTATTTTTTGTTTGTTTTATCGTAGTTGCGAAAAAAGGATGGTGCTATCGGCCTTGTATAGCTCCGTCTCTCTATCACACTGGAAAAATGGTGACATTAACACGTCATAATACGGCCTCAGGGTTCCCTCCGAACTGACGGGGTCCGCTAGGACCGTTGCCCGCCGGGGTTGCGGGTAGTCCTAAGGGGAAACCGTGGCATGGCAAGGGAAGGAACACGAGTGGGTTTTAGTCAGTAAAAGTCTGACACGCCCTCCCGCTCCGCCCAGAGCGGGAGAAGTCATTGGATGATTTCACACGCAAAAAAAAAAAAAAAAGGTTTCCCTCCGAAGGTAACTATCTGGGTTACCAGGGACCTAAACCGATAGGGTATTTTTTCGGTTACAACATTTGAGAGGTGAAACACGTGTCGATTTCTTACAGGGTTTTTTAAGGTTCTTTAAGATTAGTTAAGCGGAATAGATTACTAAATATATCTACGTCTATTGTAAGTAAACAACTAACTTAGATACCTCCATGTTGAAACAGAAAACGATCATGACGACACCCTAGAATAAATAACTAAGTTGATGTACTGCATCATCGCTAAAACGGCCGGAATAAATAGTGATATTTAACTAGCCTATTACAATGGAACGCTGCATTGCAAATGTCCCCCGGAGCGCAGCAATTTGCACAAAAAGCAAAGTTCTGTGGGATTGCCACACCACTTGACTCTCAGATGTACTTGCAGATCATGCTGTTATTGCTTACTTTGTAATTTTATTGTGCTTAATTCTGAAAGGGTGGAAATAGCATGAATAGTACAGAGAGAACTGGGCGCGTCGAACAAGAAAGTATAATAACAGCTGATCTATTCTTTAAAAATCTCACCGTGAAAAGGTGAAGTCAGCTGTCAATAGAGTCAATCCTGGCAGAATAGATAAGACCAGCTATCTAATTGCGTAACACATTTTTTTTACTAATCTGTTCGATTTTTGCAGTTCAACAACATTCATTGCGTTATTTACGTTGTTGAGCAGACTTTTTTTTCGAACTTTGAAGCAATGGATTAGCAATCTGTTTCAAAGCGATTCAAATTGTGATTGATCGTGTATTACGCAATTAAGGGGCTGTTGTTATTCCCTCTAACCTCTACATTTTTTTTTAACCACAACGGGAACCTCTTGGCCTGAATCTCACCTGATGGTAAGTGATGATCAGGCCGAAGGTGGAAGCGAGCTTCACCCGGAATCCTCAACCACAGAGGAACTAGCTATCTTACCTCTAACTGCCGGAACACAACAATGCTGTTAACATTGTTTAATGATAAAAGTGATTCACACCGATTTGGAAAAGGCCATACGATACCATGTAGGTGCCATCTTGTTAGTCCAACCTACAATAACTCGTGGACACTATAATAAAAAATCGGTTAAAAACTTTAATCACAGATCTTGGCAAGTAATGGGCCTACCACACGTGCATGCTTGACCACAGTTTTACTTGCGCATGCCAGCTGGTACACTGAACACTGTGCGTGTAGTTGGTAAAACGGTAGTATGCGCAAACCCCAAAGCTTGGCTTGATGGTTTTTAAACTTGCTTGAAATTCTGGCATGCGCAAGCTATACTTGTACAAACTTGTCTGCGCGTGTGGTTGGTAGTTCAGTGTTCAAGCCGCTCTCAGTTAAGTCGGGTGGAGTAACTTTGCGCGCACGGTCGTAAAAATGGCGGATTTACGTACATACAATCGACAGTTCGCTACTGAATTCATTGAATTATATAAATCTCTGCCCGCTCTGTGGAAGATCAAATCCAAGGATTATTCTGACAGGAATAAAAAGAATGAATTTTTCTATTCAACAGCCATTTTTTTGTCCACTTTGATCGTTTACACTTTGACTTTTGTATTTTCTTTTTTTTCACTAGCAAACACTTGAAAAATAATAGCAGAAGAAATAGCTCTTCATTGGGAAACATTGTTTCCACGCCGACGATTTTGACAAGAATGTGGCTTGCGCATACTTAACTGTGCCGTGTGGTAGCGCCGTCCGTGTACAGTTTTTTCCAGCGAGAAGCTTGCGCAGGCAGCACTGTGGTGAAGCTTGCGCGTGTGGTAGGCCCTTTACTTCAACTGGCAATGTGTGGTCTTGTCTACGGACAGACCATAGACCACCCAACACTTTCCGTTAGTGTCGTAAGTGATGGCACTATACCAGGAAGACAGAGAGCAGCTCCACCTGCGTACTAATCAGATGTTAGTGCGGGCGCAAATCCGCCTGCCAACTTGTGATTATGGCAATGCTTAGGATATTCATCGTCCGCTTTAATGGTTATCTTTCCATCTATGGGGAGTCCCATGCCTTGCACGTTTATGGGTTTGTATGAAGTAAGGCGTCTAAGACTTACTTCAAATTCCTATTTTCACAGCTTTAAATTAAACAGTTGAATCCCCGAAGTCTGAGGTTGTGTTTACATTCCAAAATACTCTGAAAAAAAAGGTGCCTTACTTGTTGAAGATGTTATGGTATGTTATCCAGCATTGTATCAAGCATTTACCTCTCATTTCATGGGCGAATGCGTTTAACACAACCAGTATATTACTTCAGTTATCCCTGCTCTTAAAATAACTCCAAAATAAACGTGTCATATTCCGTCTTGTCTTCAAGAATACCTTCATTTTCTGTTTTAAAACTAATTGCATTGCATATTTAAATCGTACACCGCCCGGGGAGAATCTATTTGTAGTTGTCACACTTAAACAGTTTTAATTGCCTCGTACCAGCTATTAGTTATAGTAAATAGTTCAATTTCTAGGATATTTAATGAATAGCCTTAATTAAATAGAATCTTGTGTTTCATAAGTTTTAGAGTGATCATCAAATCTTTCAAATTGCAAACTTACTTAGCGATGGCCATAAATCCAATTTAGGAACGATTTTAATTTCAGTAGTAATTAGGTTCCATACTCTATGTTTATTGCTTCCACGTGTGAACTAAGTTCTTTTCAAGAGAGACACAATAACGTCACGCAGAAGCAGAAGTCGATTTGAAAACATATCTTCTCTTGCTAACAGAAGCAGGAACCGAAAACTTTTATAAATTACGGTACAGATATCGAAGAAATTAGGTTACTTCTACGACTAAGGTTACCGCTATCTGGGTAGCCCAAGAAGAAACATGTTACGTCTTTTAGGTTACCGTTTTAACACCGGTTATACACACACAGGCGATGCCTGCCCTTTGACTAATGCTGACAGCACGTGTAAGATACAGGTAATGTTTATTTCGGCAACCGGTATTATTAGTGGTTTTATTCAATTTAATATAACCTTTAAAAATACCTGTAAACAATATAAATGTTGTAACCGAAAAAATACCGGTTTTTGTCCCTGGACAGAAGTATGTAATATTCTACTCGACCCCAATAAATACACTCCCTTTCAAATTAATAAAACATACCGCACACCAATCTTGGCCGGCCGTACATTTGTCCATAGCGGACAAATCGGCCCCTAATGGTCGCGTCGTGATAGAGCAATGTTACGTCACACCAATCGACTGATAATACAGCCGATTTATCGATTCATTTGCAACATAATCGAGTATAAACGTTTTGCCGATCGACCACTAATTTTGTTATCGTTGGCGGGATGTTGTGACATCTTTCAAATCGTTTGAAATGCACGTTTATTTCAATTAGGTCTCGTTTTATGTAAAAGAGTATGTATTAATTGAGATGCACAGCATGCAATTGAGTTTTTAAAATCTCGTGTTATTCTGTTATGATTTAATCTTCAGTCATAAAAAAATATTTAGAATTGATGATAAATTCGATAAGAAATAGGTATCGTTATAATATGTATATCATTAGAAACGGAATGTTACAAAAACATAAACTTTAAGACCATCACAGAACGCAATTCTAATTCTTATTCAAATCGCGTCTTAAACACGGCAAATAAATTCCATCCCCAAACAAATCTGTAACAATAAAGCATCCGAAATAAATTACCCGCTACATTAGATCAAATTAAATTATAAACAAAACTTAAATCGCACCTGATCCCGAGAACTGAGATTAAATCCATGGGGCAGAAGAATAAAGTTCCCCATCTCTGTTTCTGGTCCTTCGGGACTCGGCCACCAGGCGTCCCGCAGCGCCACGCTGATCAAAGCTAACAAGATTTATAACCAAGACGATATGTAAACCAAATGTACGGAAGAGCTGGCCGGACTAAACCCGTGAAATTCAGAACGAGTTAAAATTGGGCTTCAAATGAAACGCTTTGAAATTTGTAGACATGGTAATAAAATTATTTGTTGAACGTTAGTCTGGTGGGATGTTACAATTTGTTAGTTTCCTATGTTTTGTGTGAGATTAACGACCGTGTCATTGGTGCTCAGGTTGGCAGGGAATTATTTAGATACTAGCTTCCGCCCGCGGCTTCGCCCGCGTTGTATGTCGATGAAAAGTATCCTATGTCCTTCCCCAGGGTTCAAAGTATTCCCGTACCAAATTTCACCACATTCGGTTCAGCCGTTTTAACGTGATGCGCGATATAATAAACAGACATACAGACAAACAGACAAAAAATCTAAAAACTGTTGGAACGTGTTCTGTTATCGATTCTATCCCCAGCCAACTTGTTTCGAATATCTTCCATGTACAGACTTTCGACCCTCTTCAGCTTTAGTATATGTATAGATTATATTTGTTCGTAGCCTTAAAAATTCGTGCTTTTTTGCTCTATTTATCTATAAATAAATTGCAAAACTTTGATGATTAAGCTATACAGATACCTACCTAAATCATCAAAGTTTTTCCGCACCTGCAAGATTCCATGATTATTAATGTAAAGTTAGTTAACATGGCGGCAGTTAGGGATCCGCATTTCTCTAAGGTTAATCCCTCCGCAATAATTTTGTATTGATCTTAGTCGACGGTTAAGAGTAAGTATGTGCTTCTTGTTGCTCTCAATTCAAAGACATTCCATAAAATTATTCCCTTATATCTCTTCACAAGCGCCACATCCTTAAGAATTTTTATTAAAAATTCTTCAAAGTTTCAACGGAACAAAATCTGGTGGAAAATGCAAAATTGTTTTAGATGTGAATGGGATTAAAACTGGTTTTTACTGCATAATAAGTCACCAAAGTAATGCCATTATGGGTAGAAGTGGAATAGAAAGTGCTCACGAAGACGCAATAAATAATTTGCCAGGAGACGCCACAAACCCCGTAGTATTTATTAAACTATGGCCAAGTTCGAGTGTAGTCGATGAAAGGAGGTTTAAAACAAAACCCCTGTTAAAGGAAACTTATGCTATGATCCCAATATACCCTTCCCGAGCTTCTATTATATTGACAAGAGCGTTTTTGCACCGCCTTTGTTATATATTTTGTGGCCCAGAATTTTTATATCCATTGATATTTTGAGCTTTTTCCTTTTCAGGCATATGTAATGTACTGTAACTGATGAGAAGATATAGCACTAGGAAATCCTTGTTTCTAGGTTTTTTTCGATCGATTTAGCGTAGTTATTCGCTAAGACTATCTAATTGATTCTTAACCGCGCCCCTGCCTACAAGGCTATAATAGATAAGTTACTGTATTATACTCATAATCATTCCGAAATAAACACTCTAAATGATGATGACAACCGCAGCCGTTGCGTAGTTTAGAAACAACGTGGTAACAGACGGACATGAAAAGCGATTTCAATTTATAATATGTGTAGATAGATAATATGTATTCGATTTAAGTCAATTCATTACGTTTCTGTTTCAATGTTTATATAATTTGAATTATGATATTCAATATTAATACCATGTATAAAATCACAGCCCACAGTTGTTTTCAAAACATCGGGCGGCGCTTGAAATGAGATTAGCATAACAGTTGGTCCTCGGAAGCAGAGTTTTGACTCGAAGTTAGTAACAATCATAACTTAATTTGTAGGCCATGTCAACTGCAGTGTCGGTGCGTAATTAGCAATTGTAATTCAGTAGATAGTAACATGATTGATTCATGTCGCGACTTGTTTCGAGATTCCCATTTGTAGCTGTAACTGCACATTGGGAATTCAGCGTAATGAATAGCTATCTTGCATAGTTTATTTATAATCTAGTTTTCTTTTCACATTTTCTTGAATACGAAGATTGCTTTACACAGACAGATTTGTTTTTCTTTTTCAAATATTTCAGTTTAGCAAGCAGATTGTTTCCAAATAGAAGAAATAAACTTCATAGCATTGTCGGAAAATGTGAGACCCCCGAGGGAAATCAGAATAACCGCGTAACAACGAGTGGCTATCGGGCTGTCGTAAATCACGAAACCTAAACGTAGATTTGAAATGGAGTCCAAAAACATTCGCGTCATCATATGAGTGAAACTTCAATAGAAAGGATGATAGAAAACAATAAATTGCAAACATGGTGCATATCCAAAACCGTTTAGCACGTAATATGTAGAACAGAACCCCCTGATCGCTGACGCATCGGAAAAGGTGTTTGGAACAATCAATAACACGACCACTCTCGCAGACCCCTCCTTGAAACTCCGCTTTTAATAATAAATTCAGTACTTGAGGGGATCGTGAGGAGTATCGGAGACCTCCTTGGTCTGGTCCTCAGCCAGTTCTCGCACGTCACTCGCTATAATCCGGTCAATAACATAAATTTCTAGGAGGCACGCTTCTTTATTGGATTTGTCGTTGGCGGCGAGTCGTTGAACCCCGCTCATAACCTATTTGTGTGAGGAACTATCGAAAATAAAATTTGTGGAAAGCAGGGAAATCTGTAAGCGAAATTGGGGAGACTTATTGGGGCTTTGGAAGGTGAAAACGTAATGTAGGTTCGGGAACATTGCATTCTGTAGACCATAAGTGCATTATTTCGGGTAGTTAGAAGCCCAAATATCCGACAACCAGGATCAGTATCAGTATCGGGGTACCGTGTTACCCAGTAACTGGATTGTGGAGGCCAAATAGGCAGTCGTTCCATA
The DNA here is from genome assembly GCA_914767815.1 of Eupsilia transversa. Lineage (NCBI taxonomy): Eukaryota > Metazoa > Arthropoda > Insecta > Lepidoptera > Noctuidae > Eupsilia > Eupsilia transversa. The sequence goes on from OU611880.1 coordinate 12,182,571, forward strand.
TAAAATTACCTATTTTAATTTCAAACTAATTTATAATTACTAATCCCATTAGTAATTATAAATTATGAAAATAGGTAATTTTAATTTCCAACTAATTTATAATCACTAATTTTATTAGTAATTATAAATTAGTTTTAAATGAAAATAGTTACATAATTTATTTTTAATAAAAAATAAAAAAAAAATGTATTAATATTTCTACACCGGCAGCAGTAGTACATGTGAAGCTTTTTTTTAATATTAAGATCATATTGTATCATGTACTTACTGAGAAATTATATCTTAGTATTCAGCTACATCTGGGTAGGCTGGTGGCCGACCCCAACATAGTTGGAAAAAGGCTAAGCAGATTAATGTGCATTCTTTCATGAACAACTTAGTTTATTAATAATTGATCAATAGTCGCTTCTCAATTGTCGTCACATTAGTTACGCAAATCTTTCACGTGGACAGAGCATGTGATCGTTAATAGAACCGATGTGTCGAGTTTATGTTTATATATGCCCTTGTTGTTGTTTTGTGTGGGCCATCGATTTATTGAACGATTGTTTCGTAATTACTATTGATTGTGATTTCAATAATAACATGGTTGGACATTCAACATTGGGAACCTGCAAGATTTATAATTCAGCAGGTTCACTGTTACTGGTTTAATTTAAAATTGTTGCAAAGACTCACAAAGATAGGCACACTGAGCAAGGTGTATGCTTTACAAACACATTTGCCAAAGTTCCACCAAGTTTCCACATCCAAGGTTTTGATAAATTGTATGCACTAGAGAAATGTACAAGGAACATTTCAACACATGTCTCAGGGACTCATGCAAAGCACCTCACTCGCTGTGAGCATTTTGTCTAGACGAATGTTCAACATAAATGTTAGATATTTTGTTCCTGTCCCGAGCGAAGTTCCCGCCTCCTCGGAGTGTTGCCTTTCAGTACCAAGCTTTGCAGACCGCCATGACGTATTTCCAATTAAATGTTTCTTTGCAGATACGAGTCTCTAAAGAGGTTTTAAGAGAGGTTTAGCATGCAGGTTCGCATCCCCAGAAGCAATATCTGTTTCTTCCACTCATACATACGAATTGTTACAGCTTCCTTGACATCGGCCCTTAACGGCACATGTGTGGCTTAATTACGTGCATATATCAATACGCATATTTAGTAAGACAGTGTACAAGATCGGCGTCCCATCCAACGCCCGGTTGCCATAAAAGGATCGTCAACATTTTTCTTTGGCGAGAGAAAGTTTTTGTATGCGCGCCGGCGACTCGGTCATCCCTGGCCTTTTAAAATATTTGCATTTCTTTTGCATACACCGCGTAGATAGGTTTTAAAGATTCTTTACCCAGGTGGGTATACTTTGCGCATTGTCTAGCATACTAATATGAGGATCGATAACAAAGCTTTTATTAGTTCAGTGAGAATTCTTTCGAATAAGCGCTTTGGATGCCAGCCAAAGATCATAGTTATATTAATGGACAGAAGGGACATGGGCCACATTGTTTTTACCAGGTGGTTTTTTGTTATTCCTCTTTAATGCCCTACAGAGTTTACTTTTTAGACATTTTGTCATGTCTTCTGAAATAGTATGAGCGTTATATCAGTGAACAAATAAAACGAATCCCAAAGAAACGGACAAGTGCGAGTTGAACTCCGGTGATGGTTCCGTAAGTAAATGTGTTTCCGTAAGTAAATGTTTTTTAGGCTTAATCCCATCTCATCCCCTTTCCCAACTCATCCTCCACGCATTTATACCTATACATATATCCCAAGAACGAACTTAACATTGTAGTTGAAAAACTTGTTCTCCCATACATTCCAACTGCAAATATTTGTACGCGCAATATTGAGTGATTAACCATGTTATTTTAAGACCATAGACTAAGGGGGGTATGGTCAATTTTCATTTACTTTCTTAAATATCTTTGAAAGTATTTATTTTACAATTATAAAAAAGTACCTTATTGGTAATTATTTTTTCGAGGCGTTTGGGATTAAAACCCTCGGGTCATGGGGTCCGAGTGTACATGGCTTATTTAACGAAATCTCAAAGATGACGATTACCTTGGCTAGAGGCTAAGCATCGCCATACAACGATGCAATGCCGCCAGTCTCTTGGGTACCTACATTACCAGTCGACAGCAATGCGGATGAATTTTTCGACGCTATATTTTAGTTTGTGAAAAGTTTTAGTTCAGTAAGTCGATATATAATTTAGTTATTTTTATTTATTAATTAGTTAAAAATTAGTATGTACCTACCTATATATTCCTATCGTTTAATTAACAATAAACCTACAAAAACCAACAAAAAAATTGATGTCACACGGTACAGTTAGCAAAACATTTTCATTTTAATTTTCCAATTTGCACTCGAAAAGTAACCATATTCAAAAATCATTTATTTACGTTACACGTCCGTGTTTGGGTCACAGACATTCATAATTATGTGTATCAAATTTCAATTGTTTCAATTGTCCTCTATTCTATCTTGCTGTGCCCGACAGGGTCCACAATGATCTAAAATTATGTATATTTTATAATGTACCTACCACCTATGTTAACATTGTGGAACGCAAATAAATATATTGAGTATTGAGTATTGAATTGGTCCAGTAGATTCCGAGCAAATTGGCTGTGACAGACGGACAGACAAACAGCCAGACAGAGTACACACGAGTGATTTTATAAGGGTTCCGTTTTTCCATACGGACGTACGGAACCCTAAAAATACTCAGAACATTTTCATAAGCCTTTAGGCACAATGTGTCTCAAACGCTTATTTAAGATCAACCCTACGTCACGCGAGCTTTTTATCTTACCCATATTTCAGGTCTTCCCAGGATTCGGCTCGGTGTACATGACAGTACTATTATAATATCACATAGTCTAACCAAGTGAAGATCCGCTACCCGTTACCCGTGGCCCGTGACACGTCACTACCTGCGACGGGGACAATTAAAATTCAGCCATTGTGGTCCGACATGTATTGTCTCCCTTTATCCGTGACGTCATAACCCTACACTCACTATAGTACGGTATAATTAAACCTTCTTTAATCTAACCGGGCGGCGTTGCGTCGGCGTTGATTGGATTTTAAGGTGTTAAGGAAAAGGCGATTGAAATTGAATGGCTTCTAGAAAATATAGGCCTTGAAAAGATAAGGATTTTCAGGATAATTAATTCGGCACCCACGTTTAATAAATCGGGAATTAATTTCGGGAAGTACTTAGATGGGTTGTTTTATTCTTTTACTACGGCTAAGTCAAAAGGAGGGTCACTCGTCACTCGTAATCTGCACGATTTTACACGGCATATTTAGTAATGACGGGTAACTCCGGCTATTGGAAAAGCGATGTTATTTTGTTACGATGTATTGTTTATACCTTTTTAGTTCGCAATTTTGTCTTAGTTGAGTTTTAGTTTTTAACTTTCTTTTTTATTTGGTCCGAGCTTCTTCTCTCGAACCTAACTGTAGAAGTCTCAAAAGTAACTTTCCAGGTTGTCGCAAACGGGGGTTGCGGGAAACGGGGTTGCGGGAAACGGTATGCGGGAAAGTCTGAAAGGGGTACCGTGGCCCTTGGCAACGCAGGCAGCTGAAGGAACACGGGTGGGTTTTAGTCAGTAAGAGACTGACATGCCCTCCGGCTCCGCCCAGAACGGGAGAAGTTATTTGATGATTTCCCACCCAAAAAAAAACGTTGTCGCAAATGAGTTATAAGCCTCATAGAGACTGGTGCGACGCGACACCGGTAATTGGTTGTACCGGTAATTGGTAGTGGTTTCTTAGAAATTGTATTTTTAAAGTCGCGCCGCCGCGCCAATCTGCACGAGGCTTTATGTAATTCAGTGTAAACCGTTCAGTTGTAATCCCCTCACTACTGATGACGCTCTTCCGTCCTCATAGACATAACAATAACTTCACACCTATCAACAAGCCACATAACAGTTAAACTGAACAATTCAATAAACTCAAGATAACTGAGAAAGTCAATGTCCTTTGTAACAGCAAGTTTTATAGCATTTCCCGTAAACGAAGTAAAAGGACTGTCAGTAATTACTGACGCGCTTATCATGTAGTGTAATGGCGAGATAATTGCTCTATACTCGTATGTAGGTCGGTTGTTGTTTTATTGTTGTTTAACGAGTCAATTGCATCGACCCGTTTCGTCAGGAAGGACTGAAGAGAGGTTCCGTCGATGGCATTCTGGTAACGATCTTTATGTACCATTTTTATTGTACCTATCTATTATACATTGTAACAGCGAATAAATTTTCCACGTCTCTCCCTTTAGACCTAGGCGAAATATATTTTTTTATTTGGATAGCTCATGGTCTAAAGAGGTGCCATTAAGAATATGAATTAAAAATCTCAACTAATTAAAAAGATATGCAATAACGCGATTTTCGCGGATATTTTGGTCTATTATACATTGTAACAGCGAATCAATTTTCCACGTATCTCCCTTTAGACCTAGGCTAAATATTTTTTGATATTCGGATAGCTCATGATCTAAAGAGGTGCCATAATCCGGGGTCACACGTCCTAATCTTTTCGATTTATTGATGTGCGACTCCGGATTTTTTATTTGTCTATCTGTGATGTCTTGTTTATACCTTTTTAGTTGGTGATTTTGTTGTAGTTGGGTTTTATAACTTTTATTTGTTTATAGATGTAGATAGATTATAAGTAGCACAATGAACTTTCGTTTAATTTGTGCAGAATAAACAATTTTTCTTTTCTTTTATCTTTTCTTTCTATTAGCAAAAGTTCACTTCAGATTCAGACTTTTGAGTGGTTTTTAGAACACTCTGTCCTCGCGTCCTAACCAAAAGAGAGTGTCGATCGTGGCGTTCATATGTCATTTTTTGTTCGGAATACCGGGTTCACTGAACAAAAATCGACATACATAGGTATCGCATATTTACGCGAAAATCGCCTATGGTTAGGACGCGGCTTATGAAAGACACAATTCAATAGTTACAAACTGATAAGTTTATTACAATATTACCATACCAATAAATGATAGAAACAGTTTGAATTACCACCTAATAAATTCCAAATGATACATTAGTACAGAGCTAGATTCATTTAGACCCCCGAGGCAAAGCCGATAAATTTCAATAAGTTCAATGACTGCTGTAGAATTCTAAGTTACATTAGATTGAGTTAGTTTTAAAACACTCTGCTGCACTAATTGTCGGCATGGTGAGTGATCAGTAACTCGCCGCTTCCAGGGGCTATCTGTTATTGCCAGGCGATTAACTACTTCCTGAAGTTAAATGTCTGTATGTGGTGGTAGTGAAGGTGTGAGGTATACAGACTTAGAGGTTCTGTTGTGCTCACGACTACATATAAAGCTATACATTTCCAGTATAAGATGGATGAGCTCGCAGCTAAGTAGTAATGGTCGCACGGGTCGATCAATCAGGTTAAGCTACGCTTGCCGGAGTTGGTCCGTGGATGGGTGACCATGATTACATATCGAGACTCCTCCGTGCCTCGAAAAGCACGTTAAGCCGTTGGTCCCGGCTGTCATTCGTGGATCTTTGACAGTCGTTATAGGTTGTCAGAAGCCCGAAACTGACAACCAGTCTTTCCGGGGGGTATCATTTTACTCAGTTCAGTTGTGGAGGTCAGATAGGCAGTCGCTTCATGTAAAATACTGGTATTCAGCTGCATCCGGTTAGACTGGAAGCCGACCCCAACATACATAGTTGGGAAAAGGCTAGGTAGATTGATTTCCAGCATATGCTGACCACGAAGACCACGAAGACCTTTCAGGGACCCGACCTTCAGTAATGAAGTATGCGACCAAGAAGAGAACAGAATAGCTGACCTCTCATTGTACAGAAATCCTATACAATGTGACATCAGCTTATACTGGAAATGTATAGCTTGATAATTATCTAACTGGAAAAGTACACTGTGGTCCTACTTGAACCAAATCAAATTAATTCAATCGCTCCGATGTAACTATTATGCATAACGATACTAAAACACGTACCCAGCAAAGTCATACCAGCTATTTTCAGTTTACGCAAACAGATACGAAAGGAGACGATGCAAAACAAAACAAAGCAACACAAACAAGATTGTTAACATATTCCGTATCATTATACACGAACAATATCCCTAAACTGTAACCCAACATTGTTTGAAAACTGTACGGTATACAGAAATTAGGCAGACGCCTCGTGTGCGGCTCAAAACCGCAACTCTCGATACGGAAGCGTACGCTTAAATGATGGAGGCGTCTCGACGGGGTCGTCGATCTCATACGTCATATTATCTAAGGTGTGATCCACACGGGGCGACGTGCGATCAAACTCGCGGGTAAACGAATTTTGCGGTTATCGGGGTCGATGAGGCGCGATATGTTTCCGCTGTGACGTCATAGAAGGTGAAGTGTTATCAGATAGTATGAACTGACTGGAGTCACTGTTGTGGATAAAAGATTAAGGGACCGAGAGTATTAAAGGGAAAGAATGTTGATGTGAGAAGTTAAAAGCTGTCAGGATATTCTTCCGGAAATTCATCACAATTCAGCATACTGTAGGAGCTAACAAAACCATTATTGAGTAAGTTGTAACTCCCTTTTTTCGGAACTGGGTATCAATTAAAGTATGTCAATGTTTCCTTACGTATACATTAATAAGTTTTTTAAATAGAGCCCATCGACAAATATGTCACATCTATAAATTATGTCCCACTACCGCCATCTCCCTTTGTCTTTTCCACACACGTTTGTCCTCTGCCATGTCACTGTCACTTATGCCAAGAAAACGAGACTACAGTCCGTTTCGCGAGTAACCCTTTAAAATCGCTCATAGCTCAATGTGTAAACTGCCTAACACACACGGCGGGTGCAAGATGATAAATAGAACCCTAGTGTATCCATACCCACGTGTTTACTGCATATTGATAGCTTCTGAATAATTAGGCAGCCGACTAATTATCGCGGCAATACTAAATAATGCATGGTTATGAATTAATTACTTGTCTTTTATTACATAACAAGAAGTTGTTACTAGGGCGTGAGATCGGAAATTAGATACTCGTAAATGAGTATGTAGTAGAATTTTAAGTAGTTGTTGAAAAAAAAACAAAGTTTGGGGAACTAATTATAACAGTTACTTAAATTATGCTTGGAAGGGTACATGTCAGATAAGATTGTCTTTTACTCATTTTGTAATTGCTGTCCTAATTAGGCACAGATGTGACATTTAAGCCGTCCTTAACATTTTGCTCCGGGATAAAAAAATCCTAAGAAGTTCGAAGTTATACGAATAACAAGAAGCTTGCCAACTGCCGAAGAAAATAATATTAATATTCTGCTATCTTAACTTCCACAACACAATGAATATTCGATTCTTTATTCAAACTATTCTATAGGAAAGCTTAATAAATCATAGACAACATTTTTTCTGATCAGCCAGTCGTATTTGTAAGTACAATTTGTCCTCGTCCTGCGTCAAAGTGCCATCGATTTTCTCCTTCCTGGCTTCACTCCAATCTCTTTCCTTTGCCTAATATATTTGTGAATAAAACTGCGGGGTATTGCGTAACAAGATGGTCGTGGCCATGGGATGTGCCAGCCATGATTTTTTTGGCTAAATTAATGTAATGTTTTTGGGAAATAGTGATTGATGCTCTGAAATCTAGGTTGTTTATCGGAAGTAATTTTTCGCAACTTCAATTTTACTAAGTAAGTGAAAAATATATGAGGACGTGAGAAGCTTATAAAGCCAAGGTTTCTTTTAATTTATCTATAGAAATTTTCTCAAATGGCGTCGGATTAACAAGCTTTTAAATAAACCCGACACGCTTGTCCTACAAAATGGAACACATTATCAACCGGCTTTTCCCTCGTTTTACACGCAATAAAAAACTAGATAAATGAAGGTACTATGTGCTAATAAAAACGTAGGATTTATTCCATACAAACGTGAAGAGGAGTAAGAAAGAAAGCGGAAAGTTTGGGAGACTGCGGTCAAATCATAGCCCCCTTGGGACAATAGTTTCCTGGAAGTTCCCGATCGCATCGAACTCACCTTATGGTCAGGTCTGAATGGTAGCGGACAGCGATGGAATCTGTCAAGTGTGAATCATGTTTCTTTTTATTTCATTTTGCGTTTCAAGCCTGCAGCTATGCGCAAGCACACGGGTAAGGATCCCTTATCAATTACCAGTGGGGTAATTGCGTAACACACACTAGTAATGTGTTTCATTTTGACAAATCAACAACATTCATTACGTCATTTAATTTTTCAAACATGATGAAGCAATGGATTAGCAATTTCCTTCAAAATCCTTCGGCTTGTGTCTTACGTAATTGGAGTGCAGGACTATTTTAATGAAATTCAGTAGCATGGGAATTACTTGGGCAGCGCGCTAAGTGTCGTTCGCTTTATCGCGACAATGTGGCCCCAGCATTACCAAATCGTATCAGTGAATGGTCATAATACTCACAATATGGAAAAAAGTAATATCCATTATATATAACTAAATATTAAAAACTCGCTATCGCCTCTGCATTCAATACAACCGAAGGCCTAGATCGGCGATTCGATACGACCCTGATGTAACTTCGCAATAAAAGTCTGGAATAAGTTGGAGTAGTAGGTCCACGTCCAGCCCGGCTGCGGTACACATTTATTTTGTTTGAATATTTCACCGCCACTGCCCGTTTAAATTTATTAAGTCTGGCAACTTCATTTGCTAAATTAAAAAGCTTGTTATTTTATAAAGCTTCTATCTTTGAATTGTATCGTGGAAGACTTCGTTTGATAAGTGCTTCGATGTAGACGAACACTTAATTTGTTGCTTTTAAAAGTCCTAGCAAAACCGAAGTGAAGTTTATGATTGTGACGTAGTTATTGCAACTAGTGAATAACTGTAAATCGAAATAGCTGTATACGTGTATTATACCTACATATAAATAGTCAAAAATTACCTTGAACGTTACCCTAGGCCTTAAAATCAAACTTTCTTCAAATTCAACGAACTCAGAACCCCAAATCCCCCAAATCCTTGTAATAATCTCCAACATAACTTACGTATCAGCATACCATTACTTGAATGTCCCCCGAGACTTGGGGGCAACTCGACAAGAGGCTGCTGGTTTTTAATTTTCAAGTCCCATCTTGAACTGGAGGAAGTATCTCGGGAATAAATTCGTCGACTATGTCCGGAGACGTCAAAGGAAAATTTTGTAGGTAATAAATATTGTAAAATGTATACATTGCAAATGATATGATGTTAAAAAGGTAGAGTTTTCAAAAAAAAAAACATAATGTAAATAGGACTAAGAATAATTTATCCTGAAAAGCTTTGAAATTGTGGTGGACTAGACGAGGAAACAATAGGATATAATGTGACGTGATATTATCTACATTTCACTATAAACTTTTTAATGTACTTTCACTATGGCAACCGAATGAATTATTTTACTTTGGCAACACAGAACTATGGGTTATGATATTATCGTTATTTCTGGGTGGGGCAAAAGTTATTTTAAATGTTAAAATGTAGTACAGAGTCAGTCGTCTTTAAATTGTAAAATAGTACAGTACAGTTGTGTGGATCATTGTATGCAAGAAAATAGTGTTCTTTTTTACGAGGAAATTAATAGTTTTTTTTGTATCAATTTACCGATTTATTTGTTATTCACTGGATAAGCTTCTTATACTAATTTAACTAACAACTATGTACATGTACCTATATAAAAAATGGGAGGGGAAAGGCTCAAAACTAATAGTTTAATTTTGAGTTGCATGTTTTTGGGTGACTAATTCAACCATATTCAATAGCCATAAAAAATGTCGAAAATGAAATTAAAAGCATTGAATAATATCTACAGACGCGCGCCAGACAAATGTAAACGTAGTTCAAACATCTGAACTCAGCCTTATTTAGTATAATGGCACCATAATTGTTTTCCTTTTAAGTGTTGCCACATAAATCAGTTTTCCTTTATAATGTTTTAATTAAAATTATTCTTATTTGCAGGTAATTTATACTTTCATTACTTGGCGGCACAAGCTGGTATGCGAGATTTGGAGGGGACTACTTAATCAATTTATTTGTAAGTTTTAATCGCACTGGTTAACTAAACGCGAAATACGCTGAATCAGCTTTATGAATTGTTCTAAGACCGGTAAAGTAAATTACTTTTGGCGCATAAAACGTATTAGTAGTGAGGCGGCATCTATATCGCCACATGTGACACAAATCCTATTAGTTTACCGCGTGTTCAACATCTACAAGACTATCCGACATCAATCGTTGGGCAGTCGGAGGATCCTCCCTTTTCAATAGAGGTTATTTTTGCATCGTGTTCCTCATAATACGATAAGAAGAAGGAAGGAAACTCTGAAGGAAGTAGTAACATCACTAAAACGGTGTTTTATTATATTGGTAGAACACTATGTCTTACATATTATTCACAGACAGATTTTTCTTCACTGCTTTCTTTCATAGTCCTGTGGACACTCTTGAAGACTAGCCACTAGTGTCTGTTTCATAAGTATCAGGTAAAAGTGTAAACACAACCTGTTCAGGTTAAATTCTTACGTAATCACTCACTAATGGGAATTAGTAACACATTCATTTGTATTTCGATTTTCGAATGTTTCAACTTTATATATCTCATCACATTTTCTAACGATTATTGTTTGAATAACGTTATTAAACTATAATTGAAAACTATAAGTATCATACATACTCAAATAGCACTTAATTAGTAAGTGGCACTACAAATTTTCTTTCACTGGTAGGTTTTTTTCATTTGTTTACATTTTCTTCGGATACTTTTGGAACAGAGCATAAATATACCTCTCTAGCTTCTTTAGCCTGTCTTCCCGGGACCCATCACTTTGTCACATTATCATAATCTGCGTCATTAGTGGCAAACTGCCAACTTCCCCGTGCTAATCCAAGACGACAACCGTCCGTAAAGTTTACCGTAACAACATTAGCAATAGCTAACTGTTACAGTTAACTTGTTAGAGCCGCATATTGATTTAATCTTAAAACTAGCTTCTGCCCCCGACTTTTTCCGCGTGTTTCGGACACGACTCACTGCGTCGCAACGCATCGCTTGCCCGGGCTCTTACTTCGTTTTCTCTTAGCGTTCTTTCTGGCTTTTTGCTCGACTCCTTAGGGCCGTAGTGTGATGTTCAATAGTATATAAGCCTTCCTCAAGAATTAGGCTATCGAAACCAAGAATATTTTTTCAAATTCGACTAGTATTTCCAGAGATTAGGGCGTTCAAACAAAGAAACTTCTTCAGCTTTGTTAACTGTTACAGTTAACTCGTTCGAGCCTTGGCATATTGATTTTATCATAAAACTAGATTCTGCCGCGACTTCGTTCACGTGAAATTTCGGACACGACCCACCCCGTCGCATCGCATCGGTCGCCCGGGCTATTATTTCGTTTTCGCTTAGCGTTGTTGCTGACATTTTTTCTTTTTGCTCAGCTCCTAAGGGTCGTAGCGAGATGCTCAATAGCCTATTGCCTTCCTCAAGAATTGGGCTATCGGGAGCAAGAATATTTCATTCAAATTAGACCGGTAGTTCCAGAGATTAAGGCGTTCAAACAAAAAACCTGTTAACAGTACAGTTAACTGGTTTAGAGCCTTGGCATATTGATGGCAAAATTTTAACATATGTATAATTTTCATTCCATAGTGACTTAAATCGAGCATTTACAAAATTAACACTTCACAGTCAGATAAATTCATTATTTATAAAATTAACTTCTTACGTCAATTTGCCTTATTAGCCATTTCATGCAAGTGTCAACAAATAGTCATCATTCGTTACCACAATGCTCAAACCCAGCCCATACTTATTACCTACCTTGCTCTTTTGGCATTATAAGTAGTTTTCTTTTTGTTTTTTTTTTTATAATTCTAAGGTGATTTTAATTGTAATGCCAATAAACGCATTTTTCTTTCTTTTATTACAAAAGTATCATCAAAACCATGGTTCATTTAACAAACGGTACAATACAAGTGCACCTTTAGCGGTACAACCTTCCGTACTTCAAAATGCTTCCCGCTGTCAATAATTCCGTTCACAATATTTATTGTTTATAGGTATGTGACCACAGATCATAAAAGACCGCACGCACTTCGCCAGGCATGGTTGACAATGAGGAGGAGCGAATGAATAAAGAGGAATATTGAGTCGGCATTGAAGTGTTTGTTCTGATACTAGATACGTTTTAACAGAGTAAATAATTTGGGTATGTTTAATAATAATCAGTGGCATAATGCAATAAATAAGCTGCATACATACATAAACTCGCATTTCCTTCCCATGGGAAGAAATTACAGAAAGCCATCTGCTACGATCCTTTTATGCTGCATATTATTGTTTAAACCTTATGTTTTCTCTATAATTGAATTTATAATTGTAGTTCTTTTGAGCAATACATATCTTTAACCGTTATATGTGTGGATGAGAAGTGATAGATATAGCAGATGGTCCACTTCATGCTTTAAGAGGCCTACAAAATTTCGAAGGAGCAGCAGACGCAACGCATTACGTAGCCATATCGCAGTTGTAATATTTATTTTTTATTATTAGTTCTGCATTTAATTCATATGACGTAACGTTTATTCCGGTATTTTTTTTTCGAAATAATATTAATGCATTAAGGACCTATCGCAGTTGTAATATTTATTTTTTATTATTAGTTCTGCATTTAATTCATATGACGTAACGTTTATTCCGGTATTTTTTTTTCGAAATAATATTAATGCATTAAGGACCAATTTACAGTTAATTCTGAGCGTTTTTTTAGTAGTTTTATGATTCTGACGGGTATTTTTTTTAAATATTCCATTCATATTTCAGAATTCTGAGGCCGCTATGAACTAAACCACTTTTTGAGTGATAAATTTTTCATTAAATTTGCTTATTGTACAGTAGCTCGAAAAAATGCCTTCGCGCATTTTATGAAAAAACTGCTCCGGATTTTTTTGGCTTTAAACAATTCTCCACCGCTCAATAAGTCATCGTTGTCGAAGTCTTTCAGTTTCTCAAAATAAGAAGTAAGTAAGTAGAAGTAAGTTGCTCATTTAACGCAAAAATAACGGTCGAAATGTAATAGGCCTCTTATAAACACATATAACATCATGCCTGTTTTCCATGGAGGGTTAGGCAGAGGTGAACCTATGTGATAAAATGAAATGATGATGATGATGAAATGATTATATTTTCTGCAAATAGGTTTGTACAAAACACTTTTACATGTCAATAATATTTTAAGTACCGTACTAGATGAGGTCGGTGTTTCCTATCTGACTACTCTGAGAAGAAAGGCCGAAACAAACTCAGAGGTCACAGTCTCTTTTAAAGTCCAGACATTTTATTGGTTAGATCGTATGAAGACCATGTAGATTCGTGTCTGGAATGGTCTTTTGAGGAAAGAACCACACAGATTGAGTGGACCTGTCCAGTCAGTGCACGCATTTGTCAGTAATCGTGCAGCTCAACTCGAAACTATAGTACACTTAGTTAAGTTCGTTTAGCTTTCTTCTGCGTCTTTTCATAATTCGGTTTTAACCGCGTACTAAGCGAAACGAAAACGGAAGACGGAACGGAACGGAGGAAATCTAAGTCTGTATGGATCGTTGGCAACAGTTTTCAGATTCGTAAATACTGAACTTTGTGGTCTGCGTAAATACACTTGGCAGGATATGTACATGTTTTATTTTTGGCCAGATTATTATAAAACCGCTAGTCTTGTTGATGTAGAAGTTATAGAAACAGTACCGAAATAATTATTTCGCAAGAAAACGGTTTTGCTGTTTGTAAAATAAGAAAGCTCGGAGTTTGGATTTGTGCCCGATTAATGGCTTGCCCCCTATTACATGGCACTTAAACATAACTGGCGAATTGTGGGTGTACTAAAGGTATACCACTGCCTAACCCTTCCGGGAATACAGGCGTGAAGATATGTTATATTTAAAAAAAAAACAAGGCTTCATTTAACCCAAATTCGAATGTCCAAATCCTGATTTTCATCCGATAATTGTTCTAAAAGAAAAAGTCAATTTCTAACCCAGCAAGAAGTAAGTGAAATGATAGTCCTCTTGTCCCCAATTTATCTCGCAGATACAGCCTATCTGATATCTAGAATAGGCTGTACATAAATCTAGAGTGCCCTTACACATAAGTAGCTCTTTTTATTCGGGTCAAGCGCCATTTTAGGCGGGATTTCTTTTTATGATATGCTCTTTCAACTCTTATTATGGGCAAAAGAGTTTCGCTGACTATTTTTCATTGTAGTTTTATTTCTTTCATGTTTTATTGGTGGAGGAGCTCGTGGCTAAGTAATAACAGTCGCACGGATCGATTAAGGTTAAGCTACCATGGATGATGGGTCCATCCACCATCTTTACTTACTGAAACTCCTCCGTGCCTCGGAAAGCACGTTAACCCGCTGTTCCCCGGCTGTCATTCGTGGATCACCATTCGTGGGTCACCCATCCACAGACCAACCCCGGCAAGCGTAGCTTAACCTGTTGGATCGACCAGTGCAGCTGTGATTACTTACCCGCGAGCTCCCCCTTTATTATATCCTAGTATAGGATAACATAGGATATCCTAGAATACTCTAGTTACAGTAACAACGATAAAAATCCACGGTAATTGGGTGTTTGTGCATGTGGGACTTGTGTGTGTAAGGTCTCGCCTCTACGGAGAAGAAGAAATCTTAGGTGAAGGAAAATACAATCTCAGCAAAATATTGATAGTATACAACAAAAGCTGCAAGCTGCAGATAAGAACTCAAAATGGTATAAATTATATACCAGCCTGTTACTGTCTCACTGCTGGGCAAAGGCCTCTTCTCATACAGAGAAGGCGCGAGCATTGAACACCATGCTTGCTCAAGACGCGTTGGTATTTGAGACTTAAAGTAACTATAAGTTCTAAGTTATAAAAATGGGGTATATTAGCATGAATCATAAAATCAATAACGAGCGGAGCATGAAAAACATCAAAGTTTCCAAACACGGTATAGAGTACATTGACGCACTTAGAAGCGTTGAACATCAAAAGGATTCAGAACTCAATAATCCCACTAATCCATTGTTGGGAAGTATCGAGGCTCAAAACACTTCGTAGCGACTAGCTTGTCAATCAACATAATTCTTTAGAAAAGTAAAAAAATACGGAGAAAAGGGAACGATCGAAGACACGTAGTGATATGATATTTATGTACCTAGTCAGCCCATAATTTTTGCTCTTCTACCGACTTACACCAACGAAGCTTAAGGGCCTATAAGCCGTCAAATTGCTTAGCAAGATCCGCCGTTATATCGAAACTACTGCAGCATTAATTTTGAAATAAATATGCGTTAAAGTTGAGGATTAATGTTGTTTGATTTCATGAAAATTTCTCGATAGAAAAAAAATCCAAAGTTACCTCCAAACCGAACAATAAACCGCTGCTATTAAAAAAATACTTCAAATTAGGTCATGAAACTTTGCATACTAACTGAAGTAACTATAAAGCAGCGACTATGTTTTTTTTTTTTAATTATTATTATTTTCGCCGTAAAATTACCTAAACTTTTGCCGATTTGGAGTCGCCTCCGTCTCGCTCGCACTCAATCAGCGAGGAGTATGGTGCGAGCGACATAAAAACCTGAGGTTGTGTGGGCTCTTAAATGGTACGTAACTACGTAACGACATTTGTCTAAACTATTCTTTATAGAACTGTCCCGTTGGTCTTGTTGTCGACAACGCTGAGCGTGGTCTTGGGTTCGATTCACAGGTCGGGTAAAAAGTATTATTGGGTTTTTCCAATAGGAATTTCTCATTAATATATTCCGCCCGGAGTTTGGAATTTGGCGGTGTGATACCCCCGTGCCTTGAATCGGAAAGCACGTTGAGCAACTTGGACCAGCGTCTGATCCCTTTCCGGTCAAGTCGTATTGCTGACTTTGAGATTGAGGGAAGAGAGAGTGCACCTGTGTCTGCATCACATTATTGCCGCGTCGATGGCTAGTGTCCGTTGACATTGGCCGCCATTGCCGAAATACGGTCTGGAGCATTCTTTTTTATACTTTATACAATAGAGGCTGATTGGTATAGTGAAAGAAGATGCAAGATCGAGACAAGACTATTTTACCAAGAAACCCTTAACAGAATTATTGCTGCTATTGCTGTTATTGCAGTAATAGTTTTACTTCGGAAATCACATTAGAGAGAATTCGTCATGTGTTCCGAACAATTGAAGCCATTAGTGAACGGATTTCAAGTTGAAATCTTATTAGCAACTTCGATTGAAACTTCAATTTCTCACAGCAGCTGATATTGGAAAATCTGTATTAATTTGTATGTTTAAGATTTGTTCATCACTAAAAACAGAGAGCACCAGTAAAAACCACTCACTATCACCGTCACTTACCATCAGGTGAGATTCAGGCCAAGAGCATCCGCGTTGTGGTTAAAAAAAAAAAAAACAAGAACGTCGCTTTTCGTGTTCTATACATATGTGTGTGATAGATAAGATGGGTCTGGATTTTTGTGTACCATAAATAAGTGAAATAAAAATAATATTGTTTTATAAATAAAAATAATGTATTATATTTTTTTATTTATTTATGGTACAATAAAAATCCAGACCCATCTTATCTATGACATAATATTATGTATAGCCATGACCATGTGTGTTGTGCAAATAAACAATCTTATTTTTTCTGCTGTGTTTTGTTATGATTCTGTACCACATAGTCCCACATTATTATTCCCTAAAACTCCAGCGAAACGAAAACAGAGTTTGGACACTGACACATATCGCTCCAAATATTCTTTTATCCGTCTTTATTCTTTTAATTTAACTGTTCTTAGTCTAGACAATGTTTTAATTGCTACAAAATGATAACACTTTTTCATGTGCTTCTCAATTGTACTAGTAACAACAATAATCCAATAATGTAATGCGCATTTTCATGACAATACCACCCAAGGACTCCACGAGACAGGCTCGCCTTATTATGGAGT
The DNA here is from genome assembly GCA_914767815.1 of Eupsilia transversa. Taxonomy (NCBI): domain Eukaryota; kingdom Metazoa; phylum Arthropoda; class Insecta; order Lepidoptera; family Noctuidae; genus Eupsilia; species Eupsilia transversa. The sequence continues at coordinate 12,199,600 of OU611880.1, forward strand.
TCTTAAGCAAAGTACTTCCCTAGCGTTTTATTTAAAAATGTAAATCTAGGTATTAACGTAGACTATAGAAATGTAAAGCTCTGTTTTTGGCAAAAAAACATTTATTTATTTAACTGACTGTGCGGATACAGAACTCCGATATTAAGTTTTTAACAGGATGCAGGCCTAGCTGATCATAATAATTAACTCTCCAGTAATTTATATTATGGCTTACCTAAAACATAAAAAAAAAAAAAGTTGTCATTCGTAGATCTTTGACAGTCTTTACTGGTAGTCAGAAGCCCAAAAGTCGGACAACCAGTCTTACCAAAGGGGCATCACATTACCCATTAACTGGGTTGTGGAGGTACTCAGATAAGCAATCGCTCCATGTTAAATACTGGTATTTAACTGCATAGCTGGTTGGAGATCTCCACTTTATTGTACCCTGGACTGGGCAGTATTTTGAATTTCTTATGGCTTCAAAATACATTTAGAATGTAAAATAAGCTGCCTTGTACAAAAAAATAGAATTCAGAGCAATATGTGTCAATATTTTTGCCCTAGTTATTAAAACAGACGCCCGAAGCGCGCGTTTTGGACGCTGCGTTTAAGGCGCACAATAAAGGAAACTTAACAAATGCCTATCATAACTAAGTCCTACCAAAACTCCTTGATACACAGTTAGCAGTATAAAACAAGCTGCTGATGTAATTTAATTTTCCGCAAATTCAGCATCCCTCGTAAAGATGGCAGTAAACCTTGAACAGTTTTTATGGCAACCTAGACGAGTATTAGTTTATGCGAATTATCGTAAAAAAGTTACTTAACGACCTAAGACTCAGCTAAGTTAACCACTTATTACAAGAAAACGTGGTAACAAGCTTAAGAGACGTGTTATATTTTGTTAGAACGTGAGATTTGTGAACTCTTCGTAAATAGATAATAAATTCTTAAGCGTAGTTTGAAATGTTTCACAGATGTTACTTTTTAAAATAATCCAGAAAGAAGAGATTATCTTTCGTTGGTCTAGTGGTCGCAGCGCTACTGCTGACCATGATGCCCTAGGTTTCGATTCCCGGGTCGGCCAAAGTATCATTGGGTTTTGTCATCTGGAATTTATCAGTAACAGCCCGGAGTCTGGATTTGTGCCTGGTCGATGGCAATAGGCTCGCTCCCTGTTACAGACTTGCGAAATGTAGGTGTACCTACTAAACATAGGTAAGTACACTTCTGCCTAATCCTTCGGGAGTTTAGGCGTGATGTTATGTTTTATTTCTACGAGGTACAAATATAGTACATGCTTTTGCAACTTTATTCCTCAGTTTATTTCAACAGACTACCAACCTAATATAAAGTTAACTGTTCCGCAACGTCTCTCAGGTCGCAAACTCGCTTACATCAGTAAGGACGTGGGCTCATAAGCGGCTAGCAGTTAGAATTATGACATTTCTCTCCGTTACCTAACCACAGCCACAATAGCATTGTCAAGCACACACCTAAATAACGTGGCAGGTATAACTTACAGCTTGAGTGCACCTCGGCGTTACGACTGACAGTGTTTGGGACACAAAACAGTGCATTGGACACCTCAATATCCTCAATAAACGTCAATTATCCATCCAGGTGTACTGACACGGAAATGTATGATTTCGACATTTGAACTCGACGTGGGTTTTCATTACAAATTAATCTCGTACGTGCTTGTATGTTCACAGATCACAATTCCTGTAGTTACTTTGAAAGCTTAATTCAATTGTACCGTTTTATCGTAACTATAAAACTGTCGGTGCTCAACGTTGTCACTGACAGGCTCGTCAGACGTTTAGGGCTGATTCATATATTGTACTTGGTGACTATAAATGACACACTGAGTGATATATGGTGCAGATAGCTTGGTTTGACTATCAAGGTTGACGCTTTCGAATAGTTTTAGATAATGTTTTGAAGGCGACGAACGGTGGGAGCGCACAGCATTATAGACACTGATTCACTAACCAGTGCAATCACTATTAAATGCCTTTCTTCTAGTATTGGCTTTTGTGCAGCTGTAAAACACAAGTAGATTTCAATATAGATGTTATCCCATGAAACAACAATGTTATTAGAGTATAACAATGTCAAAATATAAAAGTATGACCCTCCTCATTGCTTCCTCCTTCATTTCATTAGCTAAGCAATGTAAATATTTGATGAACACTTATTTCTAAATCAAAGTCAAAACGTTTATTGCGAACTAAGTGTACAATGTTGGTGTTAAGTTATGTTAGAGTCATTGACTTATGACTTAGCAGCTTTTCCTTCGCCTGCCCTTATCATCCTAAATAGCATGCGTTAAAAAGTATTATAATTTAATTATTTTCTTTTATAAGTTATGTCAAAATTAAATGCCAATAATAATCAATTAATAAAAAAAAAGAAAATATGTACATTAATGGAATAAAAGAAATAATTTAATACAATTATTCAGCAATATTAATGTCACCATTTTCAGGTAGTACAAATTATCTATCTACTAGTTATGCATTGTATTGCTATGGACAAGACAATCACAGTACTGTGGAAAATGCACTCATTATGAGTCTGTTTACTTAAGTAATAGGTGGTGATTTGTCAGAAATCAGTTGTATGAAGCAGGAAGTTACTTTAAAACCGAAGTAAACGTTTAAAGCTTCATATTTGGGCGTTTTTATAATTTGTAACGTGACGCGATATGATCGTAGTCAGCAGGGAAGTAAAATGTATGGAAATAATTATATGAAGACGCTTTTAAATTTCCGTTCGCTATAACGTAGTATTTCCACACATTTTACGGATGTGAAGGTCACGATTATAATATCGCACACTACATTAAAAAAAATGCTTGAAAAAACACCATCAAGTACTTATCAGCTTTGTGTTGCAAATGTTGCAATAGTTTAAAAGATTTAATCGCGTTCTAAATAGTGGTAACCATTCGAATTCAATAAAAATCGTATAAATTCTTTACTTTCTTGCGTGTATCCAGTCTTTTACTTGAAAGTCGTGAAACTGTTTTATCACTGAATTAAAATGTAATCTTTTGTCTGACGGAGTTTCATTTGATCTGCACCTTTTATTGTATTCTCGGATTTTATGGGATAAACTGACAGTTTGTTGCGTCTTACAATAAAGTAGGACAGAGCAATGAGGTAGTAAGAAATGGAGCATTTATTTGCGTACATCCGAATAGTTAGGTGACTTCAGAAGGATGGAAAATAACATTGTCATAGTGACGTTTTTCTTGTTAACGCTTTATGTTCAGCTTTCAAGTTTTATCAGCCATTATTTTGTCAAATCATCCGAATCTGACATAGCCAGCCTACTGTTGCTTTAGCTGACTGACTTTAACAGTATTTATGGGTACTTAGATGACTTGGGAAGGGACATTTACTTTCACATTTACAACCATCATTTTGTGGAAGATGTTTCGATCGCATTTTCCTGACGTCCAGTAACATACGGCTATTAAGGGGCTTGTCTCTACCTTTTTGTAATTGTTGGGACAACTAAGCATACTAGTGGGTACTCCATTTCTTTGATACTCCGTGGTTGTCGTACAGTTGTCTGTAGTTGATGTCAAAGTGGGCGTTCGTTTTATAATTTACCTACTTATGATTGTATGAAGTGCGGTGAATTTGTGACTGTTTTTATGACTACGCTATCTTTTGGTATTAGCTGTCGATATCAGACGGCAATAGGTTAATGGTGTTTTTTATTGTTTAATAATCTTTCAGAATGTCTCCGCTTTCCAACTATTTGTTAAAAAAACAAAGTTTTGAAAGAAAATCTTGCGATAAAACGTTTTTATTGACCATACAGTTTTGCCTCAATGTATCGAATGGTTTCCAACCAGCATTACCTTACACTATGGACTTACACGTGAGAATTTCATCTTAGAAATATCTCAATCGATTTGTCATCCACTCTCAAAAAGTCCGTTAATGTACAAGCATCAGTTTATCCATCGATACCCTCATAAATCCACGTTTGACGGGAGCAATCTTACAATAAATTGAATACTGTCCGGCACATAAGCCCAGTATCCTACAATATCTACCCGCTGTGCAAATAGCCAATTTATACATCGCCAGTTACACCTTAGTGCGGGGGCTCACGAGTCGCGACATCGCGGGCAAAAATCCGCTGTTATCGAATAAGTCGAACTTATCGAATAAAGGCGATCGGTATTGCTGCGTTATCGTCTTCATAGCGGTCGATAGTGTGCTCCAGACAGTTTGATAAGAATTGAGCTGAATTCTGTTTGAAGTTTCACTTGTTCATTGTTATGAAGTAAGAACTTATAATATCTTTGTTGGTTTATACGGCTTTAGATTTGTCGAATGTGGCATAAATAATGCGTAAAGCAATTATGGTAAACAAATAGGCTATTACACTATTAAAAAACTTGAATTCTGTCTTCTAAGGGAAAAATAATTTGCAATAAAATGCGAAGGTGCGAAGACATCGCCATTAACGTGGATTGTAGCATTTTGTTCTGCGATCGCACCTCTGGTCGTCGAAGGAGACATTAACGTTTTATTTTAATTATTTAATTTGAAGCTGTAATTGTCGCGTAAGTGTTATGTATGCAAAATGATTATTTCTTTTCTGAAATTATTATTAAAATTACATTTTAATTAGGTACCTACTTTACAAAATTTATATTTGTTTATTTATTTTGTTCATTTTACCTACTTATCATATTATGACATAATTACGTCCTGTGTTTACGCATCTTCGTTTTATTTAACGATAGCTTTAACCATCATATTAGTTGTCTATCAACCTTTGATAACAGCCGCAACTTTTTGACTTCGTCTTTACCCCATGGACTTTGCTGATCCCCGTCTATTACCCCACTATGAGCTCTTTTCACTTGTGTCTTTGTAGTCGGGTTTATTGCTTTTTTTAATAATTTGCTTTATTTTAAGGTTTTTAGTTTTATAAATATTTATATAATATATATACGTATACATATAAATATTTGGAATTGACTCATTACTACCTTTTAGTTGATACCAATATTATTGCAATTTATTTTAAAAAACCTGCCCTTCCCATTTTTTTTGTATTTGCAGATGCCATAAATAAATATTATAATTATATCCTATTACTCCCACAATTAAGACAAATCTAACGTCACCTCAAAACATTGTATGTATGTTCGTATGTATGTATGTTTGTATTTATTCTATTTCTTTGGCTCGCACTGTATCCTAAGCTGCTTGATGGATTTTAACATCTGATGTGTCGTTAGATTCGTCTTAATTGTTGGAGTTACATAGGCTATATAATATTTACATACTCTCGAAAAACATTACCCTCCTTCGGGCAGTCGGATAAAAAGTTACCTACCCATTTCTATCCATATTTATTTATTTATTTCCAACTTGCACTAACATGTTGTTAAATAGACTGAAAGGTTCGTTTTCCCTTCTATAGTTTAAGAGTTTCTCTATAACAATAACATCATGTTTTACATTCAAATACAGAATCCTTTCTTTGTCCAGATCCATAGAGTCTTCTGATTCATCATCCGTCTCAAGAAACTCAGTCTCACACAAATAACACGTCAAGCCAGACAATATAGTAGGCCAGTATTGTTATAACAAGATTGACTGGCTATTCATTACCTCCCCGTTAATACTGGGTCAATCTGTGAACACTCGTTTAGGTAACAAATAAGTTTCTCAGCTAACTTTATAGCTTTGCATTATTTAAACAGCATCGGCGTTTGTGAAGATTATAAGTGGGAGATAAATCTTCGATTTAAGCTCGCGAGTCACAATAGATTTCTAGGCAATAAAAATGGCGCTGGTAATGAGAAATGCGGACTTGAGGAGACTTGCACGGATTAGAATTGGATGGAGTATTTATTATTCTTTACAAACCGTGTGCCCGATGGAATTCCTCATGGGCAATTAAATGACCAAGGTCCTTACAAACTTTTATCTCCCTTTTAGGAGATGGATTTTCAAACATCCTTACTCGGTTCTCATCTCCAATATAGAGGCTGAGATTTAATTCATTGGCAATACTTTAAAATTTAAAAAAAATAAAAAAAATGGCCTAAATGATGAAGTATGCTAAGAATACGTGGTTAAAATATTGCCGGTAAATTGAATTTCAGCCTGTTTATGGAACTCTTGTGCTTTTCATGCTTAAATCCAGCGGTTTAAGCTATGCGATGTCTGTTACTCAATGAATTACTTGATTAAAGATTTTCTTATAAGGCTTACTCCTTCGTAGTTCATATTTTCATTTCGAAGGAAAAATAATTGTAATCCAAAAAGAGGTTATTTCATAATGGAAACATAACAATTCAGTTTTCGTACAACATATTTTGATGACAAAAATCTGAAACATTTGATGGGACAAAGAGTTTATTGCGAAATTGAAATTGCTTTAATAAAAATTGAATAAAAACCACAAAACTAATTTCTCTTTTCTTAAATTCTCTATCCTCCAAATAAAATTTGAAATCCCAACGCATTACTCCAAATAAATCAGATGTAACGAGTCCCGATTCTGATATCAATATCGTGTAGGCAACAGTTAGAGGACAGCTTTATAGAAAGCAGTTAGCTATACAGAATGGGTCCGATAGTGCTGCGGGTGCAAGAATCCAGTCACAGTCGGTGTTGCCAGCATCCGCTCACAAATCACTCGCCGCTTAATTGAACGCCGACCGGTCTCTGGACACGCGACTCTATTGTCAATGTTGACGATTATGAAGCTCTGAAGATTCTATTACACGTCATTTTAGACGTTAAATAATATGTAAGTAAAAATAATCATTGTACAGAAGAGGTTGATAAAGATGTAAAAGCTGGACGAGGGAATGGTAAACCAGCAATTTCAGTTATAAATAAAAGGCCATCTGTGTCTAATGTAAATTTATTCAAATCAATGGCAAATAGAAATACATTTAATACCCAAGAATCCAAGATAAGCCATTAATCCAAAGAATTTCTCTGAACCATCACTGAATCCAAACCTCATGTCAATGTAAAGGAATACACGTCATTCCGTACATGAGGTGTTATTGTCCCAACTACTTATGGTCTTTGTCGCTCGTTTCACTTCTCTGTGGCCAATTTATTGCTCCTGCGTCGAATAACATCGTCTGTTTATGTAAATGAGGACCATCTACAGTGTTTAGAATCTCGTATTAGAATTAGGTTCCCTATTAACAGTAAAACTCGCTAGTTTCCCTCAATCAAGATAGAAGTTCTGTTTGGGAATGTCTTTGAAGAAAGCTGTACAGTGAGATTGTGGGTACTTTAGCTATTTATTGGTCGCTTCAATTGGTTTCGGAGAATTTGCCCTGCTATCAGGTATAAGGCTGCAATTTGCGTCGTTAAGATGGCTGAGGCAGTAGTTTAATTAGTTTTTAAAGGTGACACTCGATAAATTGCCTTCGTTTTTCTTACTTCCTTATTAAAAATACCGACCTGAAGATGTAGCAAAAATGCAAGGTGGCTTGTAAACGTTCCGCATTTTTGATAACCGGTTGGGATGAAAAAAGTCGATAAAACAAGAATTCCGCGCGGCCTGGAGCTTCAACTTGGCTTGAATTCTCTTTGTTTCTAAACAACTGCTATGTAAAATGTTACTCGTCGTTTGACACGTTTACTATTTCACTATATTTAGGTAAAGTGGTTCCGTGGTGATACAAGAGTTTCACCGCGTGGGCTGCCACTTTACGGTCGTCTCGGAGTCTCGGACGCATTAACGATTTGTGAGCGAACCATGTCACTGCTACAAACACGTCCCGACATCTAAATCTTGGAAAATGTTAAGTAGACCAGAAATGGAGCACGTCCTTGATTGGTTGTCGTTTTGCGGCTCACTTCGACTTCAAATTGTTCAGCAAAGCATGTTGAGTTATTTTGGAATGCAATGCTGGAGGGAAATGTTTTTCCTGAGCTCTTTGTAGGGACGGAATTAAGGGTTAACTCATTTAAATCGCAAAGGACTTTACATACATATGTTTAGGCTGCGTCAGCAGCGGCAGTTGATTATGTTTTGGATAAATATAACATTCTATGCGTGTTATGAACAGGTGTGTAAATATTTTATGCAAACATGTACGACGCAATGTTCTAAAATTCAGTCTTACAAGGTAGGTTAAGTTGTTCTTTAGTGGTTGAACAATCGAACGAATGAATGGAAGCTATAAACTGTGTAACAGCCAGGCAATATCGTTTAGACTCACAAGATCGCTTCACCAAGAAAAATGTTCAAACTTCACGTAACATCGGCGGCATTCGGCGAAAACCGAAGCTGATTTTTCGTACAATCGGTTCTGGATGAAGATTTTATCTTTATAGACCAATGAATGATAAAATCACTTTATTTCATAAGCTCACCTGAGAGCGTTTAATAATTTTATCCATTGTGGTGGCGATAACCTATAAAGTTGGCCCGTTGGCGCAGATACCTCCATGCTCCCATGATATACGAGCCACTCTGTGACAGTTCCGACCAGGGTTACCGACTTTTGTTATTAAGGGTGTTACCGTTAACGTTTACCGCAGAAAATGTTGCCAAGATTGCGATACTTTATCCAGTTATTTAGTTTTAAATTCTGGAAAATCCCGAAGGTTGCCGGCTGTAAATAATCAGTTGTGTTTTGAACTGCATTTATGTTTTGTGCTCGTGTTAAATGATAAGTAATTGGCACGTTTTTATTTAAATAACACGACCTCTGATGATATAAACATTGTAGAAGTTATCTCTAGAATTTTATATTCTAGACTAAATGATATCAATACTCTTTAAAACATTTCAAAAAACCTCAATTAGTGTGGAAATATATCTATAGTGTGGAATTTTCCTGACTAAGAAATTGTACAAATCGAGCACTCCTGGCTCTCATTTTAACAAAAGTATTCATATTCATATTCATATTTATTTTATTTGCTTTCCACAAGGTAAAAAGATGATAACAAAAGGCTTATAGCTAAGATCCGTTGTAGACCCTGTCAGGGCACAGCAAAAATTATTGTTAGTGTAGCTAACATAAAATAAAATTAAAATTATACATGAAAAAGTACATAATTAGATTTGCACAAAGTCACATGACAATAACCTCAAAATTCTATTATTAGTAATATAAAAAACACTTATTTATTATACAAAACACCTATTTATTACGAGATCATAATTAATTAAGTATATTACCTACAACCTTTTTTAATTCTAAAACAGAACATGTGAACGTACCTTAACACTAATCCCTAATTGCAGCGTCCCATCAAAGAGCTGTGTTACACGAAAATGACGTAACACTTTAAAGGCATCCCTACTTCCCCCCTACCCCCTCGCGTCTGTGACACTCCTATCCTAGGTATGTCCCGGCACTTGATTTTATGAACTAGCACTCTCTTTTGTAATTTGAATATATCTCAGATGTAGGGAAGTGCTTTAAACACTTAGCCTGCGAAACTTTGCATCATTAATTTGTTAGACTGATGACATTTAGCGTTATGGGCGAGTCTATTATTTATTGGGAAACTGGTATTGTTTGAAGATAATGTAATGAATGATAGATGATGGGTTTAATTCGATTTCTAGCATATTCCCATTACATTGCCAAAATAAGAATAGATATAGATCTCTTTTACTAGGTTTGCTGGTTTTAATAATAATGCATAGGAGCATTTAGGACCTATCAAATAAATCCTAACATTGAAATAAAAATAGTGTTTTTTTTCTAACAAACTAAATAGTTGTGATGGGCCGACTATGGATTTTGCCAATCTTTGACTAGCGACTAAACTAGTGACTAAACTATTGGAGATCTTTGATTGAATTTTCGTATGCAGACTGGGAACGTCATTAGATATACGTTTCATTTATTGTTGAATTGTCGTCTCCACCTAAACTACAATACTTATTTTTATTTCAATACGAAATGGCGAGATGATTGCATTAGCTCCAATATTATAATCTTATAAAAGCTGAATTAATGATATGTTGTAACCTTAATTAGAGTGTAAAAATAGTTACAGAGATTTAAAAAAAATCCTGTTGATACAGATTCATAGTAGCAATAAATGATTTTAAACCTACAATTTATTGATTTTTTGCCATCTACTATATTTTTACAGGCAAAGGCTTCGAAAATACTAAAATTAATTTGAAAAAAATTGGCAACCCTACTCTCTACTAAAAGTAACGTAAAAGAAGCAGGAGTATGTAAGGGTCTTAGCGTTCTGTAGTTTCTGCCTACCCCTATGGGGAAAAGGCGTGAAGTTTATGTATATTTGTATGTAAGAATCTGTAGTGAAAATGTAAGACGGAAAATATGAGGGAAAAACCTTATTTTCATAAGTATAGTGTAGAAGGTAAGGCTAGGCTGTTATTGCGATGGAAGCCATGTGCAATAAAATGAGGAATTTAGAGTTCCTCCATAACATATTGACAGGTCGACACATCTGCTGGGCAGAAACCACATTCCTAAGTTAATTGACAGAGCACGGAAATCCATGAATAATACAGGGTCAAATTAAAATAGCTAGCAAAACTCCTCAGACGAAATAAGAATCGTTATCTTAATGTGACAAAAAAAAAAAAAAAATGAATATGACGATGTTTTTTTATGGGGGCATCGACCGCAGTTACTGTTAGTTAGTCAATTGAAATATCAGTTTTTTTTAAATATCAAGAAGTAGCGTTGGAAGCCAACGTGACCTGGTGAAGGCTGCGGCTGCAGGAATCCGCTGGATGCGAGAAGCACAGAACTGGTCGAATTAGTGGTGCTTTGGCGGAGGCCTACGTCTAGCACAGGACGTGTTTTTGCTGAAATGATGGTGATGTTGAACCATCACGGGTGCCGAGTTTCGCTCGCTAATTTAATTTGAAGAAGAATCGTATAATTAGAAGTCCTTCATCATAATAGGAATGGTTACGATTATGAATGCAATAAGGGCCAATTTCGCATTTTGTATAAGTAAGTAGGTATTACAGACAAAATGTTTCCATGTTAGCAAAAAAATGCGTTGATACATTAAAGCATTATGCTGTTCAAACTGTAGAGGAGCCAATATCTATTCATTTTGTTTTTCCCTAAACCTACTTTTCTAAAGAAATTATTACCATCAGTAAAAAAAAAAAGTAGGTCAATATGCATCTGGTCAATTAAATATTGTAATTACTTAGTAACATCGCTGGTGTAAACGCAAATAAATGAGTAAGTACTCACCTACTTGCGTTGTTTACAAAACTTACTTTAAATATTTTGATAAACCACGTGGCTTGTCCTCATAGGATTAGATAATAGATAAGTATAAACCAATATTTAGGCATGTTGGAAAACGTAATGACATAGATAAAACATGTTTACATTTACGCGGGAAATATGACAGCTGTCACTTGTCACTTGCAGTTGACATATCAATGGTAGAAACAAACATATTGAAGATATATAATCGAATTTGAACTCGAATAATTTCATATCTCTATGAAATAATTAGAGAAAAGTAAGAGAACTTGAATTTCTAGTAACTGCGCCAGTCAATTAGCAATTTTATTGCCTTGAGAAAACGTGATATTTTCAAACGGTTCTGATTTTCAGATTGTATTTTATTTTAATAACTTACCAATAAACCGATGCTTACCAACATCCATTTCAATTTCATTTTAATTTCCATTAAAACGATTATTGCCATTTATTTCGAAATTACGTCGTGCTAGTAATATTTTAGATTTACGCTCAATATTATAGGTACTTACTACTTAGTTACTTACATTAAAAATTAATGATAAATTGCGAGAAAACCTTGTTAATGCGAAAGTGAGTTAGTTTGTTTGTTACGCTTTCACGCTAAAACGGCTGAACGGATTTGGATGAAATTTGGCTCATGGGTAGACCATGATCTGGGTTAGGACATAGGATACTTTTTATCCCTATATTCCCACGGGATCGAGACCTTATGGTAGTTTCACCTGCGGGCAGCAGCTGGTTACCAATAAAACTAACATTCACTTGGAAAGTAAGAAATTGTTATGTCCACTATAAATCCCATAGTAGGAATTTCGATTCTGCCCAAGAAATTGCTAGCGTTCTTAATAAACCAGTATCAAGTACTTTAATGTTTATTAAAGCAAGACAGCAATCATTCAGTGTAGGTTTCAATATTTAATCAAATGTTTTCCTTAGATCGACTCAAAGCCACATAATTGGTATAAAGTGTGATAAATTTCTCCATTGCACTAACCACAAGTTATGATTAAAGTAATCTGAGAAGATAATTTCACTTTCATGTTGATATCCTCGCAAATAGAAGGTATTATAAGTTTGTTGATAGTGAGTAAGTATACAGTGTGATATCGAACCAACCTATTTTTAGGAGAATATCCGCAAAAAGTAAATAAAAGAACAGCTAGATTTATTATTTAGGAATAAGATGATTTTGACACCTGAGGCTCGTACCGACAGGCGCGATATAGCGGGCGTGGCAAGAGTCAAGCTGGCTGTCGCGCGATATCGCGCCGGTCTGCACGAGCCGAATTCTTTTATTAAACTTGAAAAAACCGTCATTAAAAAAATACATCAGTTTAACGGTTTAACCCCAGAATTCTTCGTCAAAATATCCAAAACTCTTGGCAAGTCGGTTACATGATAAGGAAAGTACTTTAGGTCCCCTGATAAGGGATAGGTAACTGCGTTGAAGTGTAGTCACACGCCCGTCAAAGCGATAACTGCTCTCGTGATGTATATTGTACCTGCATGATAACAGAGCATTGAACTATTGCCGATAAACTTTCAACGCTTTCGGTAAATGGAATTCTTGGTATATTTTAGACCCCAACTTTCGAAAATGTTACAATTCTATTAACTCCGAAGTAATTATCCCCGAGTTAGCAGCCTGGAATCTGGATTTGTACCCAGTTGATCTGCCTCACCCCAAAATTACATGGGACTTAAACATAACTGGCGAAATGTGGGTGTACTAGGTACACCTCTGCCCAAGGCTTCGGGGAATATAGGCGTGATGTTATCCCGTTTCAGTGCTGGATAATGTTTACGCTGCCGCGCTGTCGACGTAGCTGAGTTCTGGTCGAAACATAAATGGATATATTATGTCTAAATCATCGACATGACGAAGAAGAAGTGCTGGTGCTGAAAATCAGCTTTGTGCTGCCCCCATAGCACAGCATCATGCTGAGTCGGAGCCTTTTCGTCACAGTCATGATCATGACGTGCAGCTGCCGACTATGTCTGTTTTATGCTCGTATTACCTAAAGTAAATCTGATATTTTGTAAAAAATCTGATTACCCATCTTTCTGTCTTTTTGTGATAAATAAACCTATAATTTTTCTTTCATTTTGGACACAATAATGGTGCTCCATTTTCAGTATCCATTCTACGAAAGCTTGCTTCTTCAGGTCTTTGATCTGAAAATAATGTACGTATACAATATTGAGCTTCCACTAATTATAACTGTAACATCCTGAAATGAATGATTAATTAAACATACCTATACATCTAAATCCAAAGACAACTAAAATAAACAAGTTTCAAGTTGATACCACAGACGTCGTATACTTAATCTTTGATTGGAACTAATATAAACATAATCCAATCAAACGTTTCACAGTAATATTTTCATCATAATTATATAAACGAAAACTTAACCAATTTACCGCTTCTACCTATAGCGAATATAATTCTGTTTGCTCAATTACTGAGCTTAAAAGCTTTAATATCTTTTTAATAGACCACCTTGGAAATAGTGATAAATGAGTTTGGTTAAAAAAGTGACAAATAAACTATTAAATTATCGTTTTGACCCGCGCTTGCAATGTGTTTGATAACCTAAATTATTATTAAGACACTGGCCATGTCCGAACCAACGGGATCGTCGCGTTCATTTTGTTCGGCAAACCCGAACGAGTGTTCGGGTTTCTTCGTTTAATTACTGCTACTATTATATTACTGCGTACCTCTACCTATCTCAGTGATTATTTTGCGTTTCAAATTTTGAACTCATAAGTTGTAAAGCAGGTTTACTGAAGAGTTTACGAAAATAAAGTTTATTTTAAGGGTTAATGAGGGAAAGAAGGAATGAATAAACTAGAAAGTTACAAACTGGAATGAATTGTTTTGAAACTGATTTATTTTAATGTCATTATTAGCTCATTTCCTTTGAAAATGTTGTGTAAAAAGTAAATGACTAATTATTTAATATTGTTAGGTTATTATTATAGTAAATTCCCTTTTTTTTTTATTCGCCAAATCCTTTAAGAGGCCTGGGGTACACCGATACCCCAAAACATCAAACTACCTTGCTTCTTGCCAGCGAAAGTCAATAAATCTTAGATGCTTCTCAATAAATTAAACATCAGCAAATACTAGTTTCTGCTACCGGTTCGATACGAAATTAATCATATGAACAGGGGCAGATGTGTCCGCCTCTAAACTCTGATTATAATTACACTAGTTGGTAACACTGTAATTACACAATCGCGTATTGATCATCGAAACTAGGGGCTGTTGATAGCATATTAATTTGTTGCTTTCATTATTAATTATAACTCTTCGGTTATTGATATTTGTGGAGTAATTGAGCAATTTTTGAATTAATTTTGTTGTTCTGTTTTGTGAAATGAAAATTGACCGTTTGTGTTTATCTGAATTGGTTCATGATGGTTCTATTTTGGGTTGTCGTGAATTAGTCTGCAAACACAATAGATATTAATATTCTGAAAACACTCCATAGTTTATATTTTTTTCATAGTCTACGAGAAAAACATTCCAACTTTCCAGTTCCAAGCGACCATAATACTTTACCAGTATAGTGAATAAATTACTTTCAGAACATCGCTTCCACAGAGGCAAAGAGAATAGAAAAATTCTCACTTACAAATTAATCTTCCGCAAAAACTCGACTAGGAAGAATGCGTCCACCCACCCTAACCTAACCCTATAAAACGCAGGCGGGTCATATCTACCCGCGGCACGCGACGATAAATCAGAATTTAATAACGCGTTACGCTGCACTAATACTCACTGCAACTTATTTATAGAAGTAAAACTATTTATTTTCCGCATATGTGGATGTAAATAAGCTCGGTTTATTACGGGCGAATTCCACTAATGAAGCTAAACGCGACTAGCACGTCTAAACCGTGTCAAGAGCTGTCATTGTCATCATTGTTGTGGAATTTTGACAGGTCTTGGACGCAGTTAAATTGTGCTGATCGCGTTCAGTTTTATTGGTGAAAATCAACCTTAGTCTTAGAATAACTAACCACCATTTTACTCGCCTTTTAATTAATTTGAAATCTGACCTGCAACCGAGTACAAATAATTCAGTTTCTACTTGCTTTTGTCGGATAGTTCATAAATCATTCATCGTTAAGATACTTGACATTGCTATAACTCTCGTGCAGCATTATGCATCAAACTTTATTGGTGATGTTAAATCCATTTGTTAGCTTACTGTAGTATAATGCAGAAGTCCTACTTATATTAAAGGCTTTTTAGCCTTTCACACGATTGTTAAAGTCACGGTAACGTTCAAATGGGTATCTTATTTCATAGAAACGTTCAACGTACAAGGCAATTTGTAAAATGAAAATTAGCATGAACAAGACTGCGGAGGTGCTTCAGACAAATACCTAGTTGTTCTCGTGTTCTCGAGACGATGCCCGTTTCAAGTGCACCGGTGGGTACGTATTTATTATGCTAATGAACGTCTGACTTCAGTGCACTTGCCAGATTCTCTTAATTGTTACAACCTAGATGTTTCGTATTTTCTTTTGTCATTCGATGAATTGACTGAGGTTTTAATTTTGATGGCATTAACAACCAACCCAATTAACAAAACTCATTGTTTCTTACAAATCTCATTTGCAATGCTTTTAGGTAAATGGTTGCTAAGAAAACCAAAATGCTTTCTCCACTTAACAAATAACGATGTCGATACACGTAAAATAGTGAACCACTTAAAGCGACATCATTATTCTTCAAAAGAAACGACCCCTGAAGCGTTTACACATGAAAGAAAATTTACCCTAGAGCGACACACAAAGATATTACGGCCTCCGTAAGACGTAACAACTCCATTCGAATTTGTCTGAGAAGAAAAATTGTAAGCACCTGCAACTAAATGCATTCGAGGAGGGGTGTTGGGGCTCCGTTTGAAGTGCGCTCATTTCACACGCGTCTGGGGGGTTGACATGTCGTATCATTACGGACATGTGTCGAGGGTGGCAAGTTTGTGCGGATAATTCGGATGTTTTGAGTGCCTCGCGGATCTTTGTGCCGCAGCGCGCACTGTGAGGGTTAAATTGCTCGCAGCTGCGTAAAAACATTGTCAATATTATTATGTTTCGTTTAATTGACTCGGGTTTATGTTTTTGTCCATTATTTTTAGTCATGACCTTGTACTGATTAATGTCATGCCTGCCATTTATACTGTACTTATTTCAGGGTCCATTCATTTTACTATCATCATAGAAGTAGTATTAGGTATAAAAAAACTGTTTTTTTACTAACATATTGAGAGGTCGTCTAAGAACTCAGCAAAACAAAGCCAGTGTCATCAGATTTCAACACAAAATTCTACTCACGATTTACGATAATAAAGTGATTAAACAACATTATCTTCAGCGCGCTAAAATAATTAAACTCTCTAATATCTTTAGACAAAGAGTTTATCCAACGAATTAATATGACATTATGCTAAAAGTTGGCTCGCTTGTTACGGTAATGACGATGCAAGTTAGCAGGAAACTCAATGCTGCAGTTTTCCCCAATGTTTTGTCGGTGTTGTCGACCAGACTGGCCGAAGCGCGGCTAAATTGTTTCCAACATTCAGACGGCCAACTTTTACATACATTCTTATCCTACACATGTTTACTGCGAATTCCTTTTGTCTGCAACAGCAAAGCCCACAATTCGAGTGCCTGTTTTTAAATTCGTTTGATGGATTTCATAAAATTTCGTCTTTATTACTCACCAGGATGCAGTGATCGAATATTTTTGCAACGACCGAAAATGAGAATGAAGTTCAATTGAAGACAATTGGGGACAAACATTATATTTATCAATCATTTTATTTATGTGACAAATGATCTTGTTTTGCGAAGTGTATCATCAGTTACATCAGACGCCACATAAAGAAATCTACTAACAATAATCATGTCTTCAGTAAAATCAAATTCCCCCTAACAGCAAAATACCAATATTAGATTTCACAGTTCCACTAAGAGTTCTATTACTGCGATCCCTTTTTTCGTAACACACACGGATCGCGAATCCTTTTTTGTTTCCCTTCAATGATATAACGGACAATGGACTGCACAAATACGAGCGAACAGCCATCACTGCACATGTAACGAATGACTGGGGTGCTGTGTGCTCAAAAGTCCTGGGGTCCCCACGCACCCCACACTAAGTAGTCTCTTCTTATTGTTATTTACTTTTTCCCACTCGAAACACGTCACTACAGTGTTTGTTTTTCCCGTTTGTTTTGATTTAGAGTAGTGCGAGATGCGTGTTATTTCGAGAACGGAAATACGGTTGAAATCATGTAAATAACTGTTTAATGTAGTATACTGACATTTGGTTTGAAACACGCAGCTATAGCTACGGAAATTCGAAATTCGGAAATTCAGAATCTGAAAACTGGAAAGCTTTCGACCGAATTTTGTTTGTTAAACTATAACCTAACAATATGCATTACGTAGGAATATGATAGTGAGGTAACACTTCATTGCAGAAGAAAGAACCCAGCAGTCCATAACAGCAATAAATAATTTTGCTGACGAGACACGGAAACCAACTTTCATACAAGGTCTCAAAACTTTAGATTTATAGAGAGAGTTACAAAGATTTATAGACATTTTAAAGTGTACCAAAAAAACTCGGAAATTCATATTCCATATCGATTTTAACATTAGTCCTGAAGCAACTCGAACACTTAACGTTTCCGTCGGCTTTGCTCACAATAATCTTCTTTACAGGAATAATTTTGCTCGTTTCATTTTGGTTATTGGATTTTCCGGAGTGAGCCCCGAATTCAGTTCCGCGTTGATATTTGTAATCAATTTTTATACTCCCTTTAACGCGGTCTTCAGTTTTTATTGTTTGCTTCATTTGCATTTATTTTAGAAAGATTTGACCTCATTTGTGTTTGGTTTTAAGAATTTGTTGATTAGATAAAATCCTAATCATCATGTTAGTCTATTGTAATATCTGAAGTTGCATTAGTAAAACATACATACATACCCAAATCATAGATCTGGTCCCTAAGATACAGACTAACGTCGAGTTTAGTTGATTATTAATAAATAATTTGAATTTCAATACATAAATTCACGCCTTCTTCCCTTGGGGGTAGGCAGAAACTACAGAACGCCACCTGCTACAATCCTTACATACTCCTTCTGCTTCGTTTACGTTCATACATCTGATCATACATGCATGCCTATTGTAAGAACTACGCAGCTGACCTTTCTGAAGAACATCAACAGTAAGGTAACTATTATAATGTCCTTCTAGGGCGTCCCCTCCCGGCGTTTCCATTCACATACGCATTAGTAATTATTTAGTCCTTAATCTTTAAAGCTAATGTCAACCATTAGTATGTGATCTGTCAGCATTAAATCGAGATTCAGCATCGTTTACAATACCGAAAATAACAAAAGGTTAACTTTAAATAAATTTAGCTCTTAACAATTATAAAAAAAGCTTTTATCATGCATTATCGCGAGAACCAAACGCGTATGCCAAATTTCAGCCCGATAGCTTCAGTGGAAGTGGGTGAAATATTGATTGCAATATTCCAGGACATACACTGAAGTGAAGTTAAATAAAAGCTTTTAAAAAGCTCCCACTCAGATAAAGTGTTGACAAGCAAGCTTTAAAATTGTATAATGCAAACCATATTTAAGTATTTTAATTAGCCGCTTATCGCCTATTACTTACTTGATAACCCCTGTGTCGCTCTCAGCTTATTTTTAATCAAACTGCGTATTAATTTAACACATTTTTTTTCTAACGTAATAATCTTCACGCATTTGATCCCAGAAAGGTCAGGGTGAGGTATTTGATAAAACACTCACAGGCTACAGTTTATCATAAAATCATCGCCATTATTGAAAAAATAAAACTCCGTATAAGCTAGGTTTTTTTCAAATGGTCTCTCTGACTGAAAGCTTGGTAAGATTGTGACTGACCAAGGCTATGATGGCGTGATGTGGTTGTCTTGTCTCCTACCAAAAAGTTTGGCCAGAAAAGAGTGCCTTCGTTCTGGATATCTCTTACTTCGGTTTGCTTTTGACAGAGCGGTCGCGGTCACGATGAATTATCTCCAATCGCAGGTGTAGCCTCTCCACGTTCTGGATATGAAGACATGGGGAAATGCCAGTTTTTACCTTTACACGCAAATTATACCCAGAGGCACTTAAGGCCTGTCGACTAATCAGAGCTTTTAAAGACAGGAGCAATATTTATTTAAATCTACTAACAGTCCACTAACTTAATTTCTCCACGGTCAGTCGATATTCCATAAACTAAATATGGCGAGCGGGAACATGTTTCCTAGTTCATAAACCAACTCATTAGGGTGCTAACCTCGGTCACCGACGACTTTCCCCGCTGATCTAATATCAATTAATTCCGACTCTTACTTTATGTTTATCGTACATGTAATTGAGCTCAAGTAATTATCGGCTACCGTAATACGCGCCACGCCTGTATACTTGCGCGCATAGTTATTAGCTAGTTAGTTTAATTTGACAATTAATTGGGGATTTGTTTGTTTCGGGTGTAAACGAGGTTTCGCTAATTTCTTTTTCATTTGTTTTTTTTTGTCTTTATAATTTGCTAGATAAGGGTTAAGGGATAAGAGTTTTTCATAAACTGCATGCTTTGATTTTATTTCTGTTTTTGCCGATATAAAAAAATAAGAGGCACAATTAAATAAATTAAAAATATTTCGAGAGTAACTGAATGAAAAAAAAATAGTAATGGTAATGAAATTATAACAAATTAATTTCTTTTTTTATATTATTTTTTATTGAATGAATGAATGAATGAATTGCACCGATCCCAGCGTGGTTTAACCAGACTCGATAAATCGAATGAACCCCCAGATTTGCACTAGCCGCTGTTATTAAAATATTTAACAGGTCATTCAATTTTAGTACCATACGCTTGTAAGCGCACCAAAACAAATACTATAGCAAAAGTGTCGTGTCGGTTAAAATAACACTTTTTTGATCTAACTCTCATTCGCCAAGAGGGCAGAGTATAACGTGGAAAAAAGATCATTATCATCATTGGCAGCCTTGTTCCTCCCACTGCTGAATATAGGCCCCCTTCCTTTTGTGCTATGCTTCCCTGGTCCGTGCGAGTCTCATCCCATCCAGGTCTTCAATTTTTTTTATTTTTTTATGTGGGATATGATCTCAATGGCAATTCTCCCGCTCTGGGCGGAGCGGGAGGGCGTGTCAGACTCTTACTGACTAAAACCGCAATCTTATGTAGGTCGTCCACCCCCCTGGCCATTGGTCTGCCAGTGCTCCTTCTACCGTTTCTTAATTTTTTCTTTCCACAAACCATATGCTGAGAAAAAAGTATTAAATAATTTCACGCGGTCATACGTTTATCGCTATCAACTGATAGCCGACAAAGTAAAATATAAGGGCCATCAATTAACCATAAACGCTTCTAATTATGTGTAGGTTGTTAATTATCAAGAACTTCTGAAGTGAGAGAATTTGAATAACATGAGCTCGGTTATTATTCGAAATCACTTTATATTATCAGAAACTCATCCACTATCGAGCAATAAAAATCGTGAATACATTTTAATAAATTATTATTTAACGATTATTATAAAAGTACAGTCCAAATGACATCAAAAATGTTAATGAAATGATATTTTGTAAGATTTATGGAAATTGAAAATGTTATTTTTTTAAACGGTTTTCATGATTGGTATGTAATTTTATTGTAATTTTCTGTTACCACTGAGTTGATTATGATAAAATACAAAGATAGTAACTGTTATTGCAATCATTTTGTCATTTCACATGATTATTAATTCGTCACTTTATTGAATTTGAACTTGTTTATAATATGTCATTTATTTTAATAAAAAATAATCATGCATTCGTAGAGTGGGAGGAAGGTTTTTACCAAACGCTTCGTTCGTTCATAAAGAATGAAACACACGCCAACTTAAATTTCGTTCCGTTAACCTCAATTATGTTTCACATTGCAGTGTTGCGGTATTTTCACGGTACAGGAGAGCTTTGTTTACCCACTGCTGCCAATTTATAGGTAGTGGCTCTCGTTGCATTCACTGTAGTGTACTTCTCTTTGGGGATATTAAATGTCCACAATGGGAACTCGATACATTAGGTTTTGACTACAGTTTTATACTCCATTGCTTCTCGTGTTCATTTGGTTTTCGCGGGTGAATAATACTGGTTATCATTATTAAATAGCGATTTAGCATTGTTTTTTTAGTTTATAGTTTATAGCTGGGATAATAAAGGCAGTTTTCCAATTTTACACATGGAAATTGGTATTAAAGAGCAGAAGTTAATCTTATGTTACCTTGAAAAGTCACCTCAAAATCATAAATAAGTAATTTATAGTTTTTTTTTTTTTTAATTTAAATAAACCAAAAATCATTAAAACTTTATGCAAAAGTAAAATAAATACCTACTGTAAAAAGGCGGACAAAAGTAAAGGTGACTACAGAACCAATAACCAACCAATGATTTATTCGTAACTTCATCTCATTATTAACTTCCACAAGAAAGGACTGAGCACATCACTCTGGAAAATATCTCAGCGAATGGAAAAATGTGATTCGCTTATAACTCTTTTAGGTCGGGACCCGTCGGATTTATGTTCGTGGAAATCGGTTGCTTTTCCCTCTTCGACTACGTAAATCATTTTCACATCGCAAGTCTGGGCGCGGTGCTATTCGCTACACATATTTTGTACACTTTCTGCCTTGAGAAAGTGTACAGTACAGCACTAACGGATAAAGGGCCGACGGATTCAATTAATACCGGTCTGGGTTCGTTATCTTAAAGTAGTTTTGGGGCTGAAACGTTTTTTTTTTTTGTGAATTTTATTTATTACGTGAGTTTAACACTGATTTAGTTAGTAAATGTGATTATTGATTTGTTGAAATAAAATAAAGGTTCATTAGAAATCCAGCGTCAGACAGCACCTATCTGGCATAAATTCTGAATGGAACGGCGAAGCCGTGAGGCACAGATTTGCTGTTAAAACATTTCACTTTTTTAGGTAGATTAAGTTCAGCTGCATTCGCAGTAAGAAAAATAAGGCAGTTGACTGATGTAGCCACAGCTAGGTTAGTATACTTTGCTTATTTCCACAGTATTATGTCTTATGGCGTTCTGCTGTGGGGATCGGCAGCTGATGTAGACTCAATTTTCATATTACAAAAGAGAGCAATCCGCGCGATCTATAGAATGGGTCCTCGTGAGTCCCTTAGAAACAAATTCAAAGAAGTTGATGTACTAACTCTGCCTTCTCTTTATATCTTAGAAAGTATTTTGTATGTTCGCAAAAACTTAGGACTTTTCAAAATTAGAAGTGATTTCCATAATATAAATACACGTAGTAAACATGAAATTGTGATACCTAAATTTAGATTAACTAAAACTAGCAAGTCATTCCTTATAAACAGTATTCGCTTTTATAACAAGTTGCCAAAGTCGGTTACAGAACTTAACGATGGAAAGTTCAAAACCCACATAAAACGTGTCCTTATCAAAAAAGCATATTACAAGATTAAACACTACGTTGACGACAAGGAAGTTTGGCAATAATTCCTTCTGCACATGTGGCCTCCCTGGTACCTCATTAACGGCATAATTATGTAAATGTCTATTAACTGCTCCCAAATTACGATATGTAGGTATTTTATTTTACTTTTTTATTTAGGTACTACTTGACATGTAGTTTCATTATTTGACATGTATGCCTACAATTCAAATTTCAACTTACAGTAGAGACTTGTGGAATACGGGGTTCTCACTCGGATTGGTTAAAGTTGTAGTGACAACCATTTGGGTTAAATAGGTTCTTAATATTTTTTTTCGACCTTTATATAGATTCCTTTATATTTTGTGAATGTGAGAACGTTGTAGGCACAACAGACTGTCGATTTGCAGACTATTTTCTATTTTTTTTATTTTTTTTAAGTATCTTGTTGACAGGCCTACGCTGTCCTCTCATACCTATTCAAACTGTACATTTAAAGCATTGTAAAACCCATTTATTTTTAAAAGAGTAACCGTGGAGTTTCTTGCCGGCTCTTCTCCATAGGAAACGACCAATTGGAACCGTGCACCTAGATTCTGACGTTTCATAAGTGCCCTTGTAGGTTTATATGAAATAAAATATTTTGATTTGATTTGATTTGATTTATTATTTGTATTTTGAGTTTCATTGTCTGTTGCCAAATAAATATTATTCTTTCTTTAAATCTGTAATCATCTCATGTAATTTATTGAAAAAATAAAATAAGTACCCGGTATTCCATTTATACGGTATAAGGGGTGCATTATTCACCCCGGACTTGTACATGTACACGTCCTCGGAACTTATTTGCCAATTTAACGTCTGTTTCGCTAGAAAAATCTATGCGATTTGCTTTGCTGCCTGCAAAAGGACGTGCATCAAGTACCTACATGAATTACGTTACTCTGATTTTATTTCGTAGTAAACTGGTTCTCGTATGGATCGTTAGCAACAGCTTTCTGCGATTCGCGATTCGTAAATACTGAACTTTGTGGTCTGGGTAAATACACTTGGCCGGATTTGTACATGTTTTATTTTGGACCTGATTATGATAAATCGGCTAGTATTGTTGATGTAGATGTTATACAAAATAGTTTCCCCAACTTGTTATTTTGGTTTTTTTTTTTTTTTCATTGCGTCATTTTTGTAGCAAATAAACGTATTGTCTTTCTTTCTGTTCCTTTTTCTTTCGCAAAAAACAAAGGTTATATTATGTTTGTAAAATAAGAAAGTCCGGGCTTACCTACTCTGTCTCGATTTGTGGCCGGTTGATGGCAATAGGCTCGCCCCCCATTAGGTACATGACTTAAACATAACTGGCGAAATGTAGGTAGCTATTTCAGGTACACGGTACACCTCTGCCTAACCCTTCGGGGATTACAGGCGTGATGTTATGTTATGTTAAAATAGGAAAGCTATAATATGTATATCCGCGTAAGAAAATAAGTGTCAAACAAAGCAGAGCATTTAAATATCAGAAAATTATTACTAAGTTTCTCATTAAAATGGTTACTAAATGATGCAAAGGATAACTTTAACTTTTAAACTATTTAGTAATCTATCTTGTTCAATTTAATGTAATTTCTATTTGAAGGCTGACACTAATCCCATTTACTTTTTTTATTAATTTGGGGTCTTGAATTTCAATTTGATATAACTATTTAGTGAAGAAACGGGCTGGAACTTAAGATTTATTAGAATATTTTAATATTGGGAAAATTAAAAGAAATCATTTGGCTGATTTAATCCCGAAATTAATTGCTAACTCCTGCAAAAAATGGTCCGTTGAGTCGCTTTTTTAGCCTGAAATTAAAATGAATATATATTTATTATAACTTTTTATTTTATTTTCGTATTTTTTGTTTAATTAATTAAAAAAAAAACTCTTGTGACAAAAAGAACAGACGAGTATCTATTAGAGATCTGCAATTTCAGTAAACCTGATCTCTCTAGAGTCGTTAATACCTAAAAATACTGTTATTTTAAAAGTCCTTTGTCGCTAATTAATCCTAGGATACGTTCAAAAAGAGAAAAGAAACGCTCAAAGTGGTAGAGAGGGATTAATTAAGATAAGACGGATAAAGCTATTACCGATAACAGCTGCTAAACTAGTTTATTTTCAGTCTGACATTCGGATATTTGATAAATGGCGAAATGGATATACCGATTGGTTATGACAGCTCTTTATAGATAACTTCGTAAAGCTCTAAATTTATAGATAGGAACATATTTTCATTGATCAATCCAAATCAAATTGATCCTTCACTTTTAATGTAATAGTATTGGTTTCAAGATTTATCTTCATTCAGTTTCAGTTGGCAATAAAGATAGTAAGAACTATAAAGGCTCCTACAAACAGACGCGACGCTACTTTAATAATGCAATTTCTAAGAAAACTTCACGGTAGAACAATTACTGGTGCCGCGTCGCGCCAGTATGCACGAGCCTTAATTCTGGCTTTGATATGCAGACGTATTGAGATGTAAACTTTGATATGAGTTTATAATTTTATTTATGTAAAGTAGCTACTAAAAGTTATATTTTCTTGCGTATTTTATGCTTATGGTTTGTTATTTGTGATTTTTTTCAATGTTGATGATATAGTGCAGTTGCAACTGTTTACCTATTACGGTTTATGAGATACAGCCCGCTGACAGACAGACGGACAGCGGAGGCTTAGTAATAGGGTTTCGTTTGGTACCTTTCGGATACGGAACCCTTAAAAGTATGTACGTTACTAGGTACTTAATTTTTCTAAACTGTGTCAGCTTCTCACTTTGCCCACTAAATGACAAGTTAATAATTTATCGAATATAACCTGTATAATAAAGCCGAGTGCAGGATGTGCGGTCCTGTGATTTATGTTATTATTATTATTTTTATGGCGCATGCGCACGCCGTTACTTCTGTATAATATATCGACAGCAACAATTTATTGTTATATGCTTTATTAAGTTATGCTCTGGTGGTATATTAAGAGGAATATTTCAATTTGGGTCATCGGTTGCGTGAGGTCCTGTACCTACGTGTTAAATACAGGTATTGCTTTTTTCAGTAGCATTTAATTGTCTAAGGCCCACTTGCAGGTTAATGGATTATCCTAAATAACTCGGAGTTATCAGTTAATTCAGGGTTAACAAATAAATTATTCATCAAGAGTTAGAAGGTAAACTTAAGGTTAAACTTTTAAATATTTAACCCAATGATGTGGGAGGGTTAATTCGCTAAACTCGGGGTTTGAGTTAGCAATGTTAGAATAAATTGATGTTATGAGGTACAGGAATACGCACAATTACACGTAATCAAGCCAAATCCTTCTTTTGTATGCATTTGTATGATGTTTAATTACCAAGTCGTCCACGGAATTTGATGACCATTTTAATTTATAAACAGCCAATCTCAAGTCACTTTAAACCATATTCTGATCAACCACTTTTTCTTCTCGGGAACATTATGGCAAGATTTTCAAACAATATTTTATCTCTCATCTCATTGTTCTATAATAAAACATCCCTGCACATAGGAGGTCTAGGATTCACCTTGATTACGTCATTTTTCACAGCTCCTACCTAGGCTCTCGTAAAATGCTCGCTGGCTACAAATGGCTATAAGCTAGAAATATGCTAGCCTCTTGTGAGGCTATTATGCTCGTAAGCTTTTGTTATTAAAGGGTTTAAAGTGGGGATCTATCTTTATAAATTATATTAATTATTATATAAGAGCTAGTCTCCTAGTTGTTTGCGAAATTGTTTGTGTAATAATTTTATCGTTGTTTTAAGTATTTCATTGACTATTAAATGTTAGAGAATGTTGTTATTTACGCCATAACTGGAAAAGAGTTAGTAATAAGGAATCCCTTATTATTCAGAAAGTTGAACAGAACTCACAATGAATCAGCATTCCAATATATTTATAGATAGACTTACGTCTGCCCGTGGCTTCATCTGCGTGAAATTTCTTGTTTTAACATAACTTAAACCTATCCTATGACATTCGTCAATAAGTGAAGGATTTTTCGGAATCGGATCAGCAGTTCCTAAGATTACCCCCTACATACAAAGTAAAAAAAAAAATATTTATATAAAATATCTCTATAGTTTTTAATCTTCGAAATACATACATGAAATATATAATATGTATTTGCTCAAGTTAATTTTGATTACTTATTATTTATTAATAATTAAAACATGTAAATAGTCCGTTTATAACATTGAATAATATTTGTAAATAAATAATAAACTCTCATAATGTGTTCGAATTATTACGCCTCTAAATATACGCCCGAATTTATTACGCCTATATTAACTGTAATACTTATTATTATTATTCTGTTGCAGGTAAGGCATTCGCTGAATAAATCTCGCCGTGTTTGTGAGTACAATGTTCATAAATTGAGCCCTACGTGAAGCCCCATCGTTAACATCTACAAACTTATTAAAAAGCAAATACTTGAAAACTTATCGTTGTTTGAATACAACTGTTTAAAAATGTACACTGAAATGATTGCGTTTTATTTGTCAAGTTTGTATGAAGTATATTTCTATTATTTTAGAAATTCATCGCACCACATGCTAATTTTTTTTTGTCAATTGTCTTCTCTAGCCAATTGGTGCTTAGATTCTTGTTGCCACACTTATAATATCTATTACTAACTCACCTAGGAACATGATAACGCACAATGAAGGGGTGCGTAGTTGGGAAGGATTTATCCCAAAAACAAACTTAACATTGTAGCTGAAAAACATGTTCTCCCATACATATTGTATATACCTACCTACGTCACGGTCAATTCTCCAACTGCAAATGTATAAGTTTATAATCGCAAAAAAAATATATGTAAAACTACAAATTAAAGATTTTCGAACTTTTTCCTTTATTTGTGCTGCTCAGACCTTGCTTCGAGAAATGGCTGGATGTTTTATTTCGTTGAGTTAGAGCACCTAGGGGCCATAGAAATACGTATTTGGTATTACTTTCAAATTGATACCTTCACGCGTTGCTGAGAAAAAAGGTCTTGACAGACGGACAGACGGACAAGAACGTTATCCTATATGGGTTCCGTTTTCTCCAATTGAGGTACGGAACCCTAAAAAACATCGTTTTTGTGTCAACAACGCGAACATTTCGTTACTGGCCGATTATTACAACGCAATGATATAAACTTTTTATCCAGTAGTCTTTATTACATTTTTTTAACAGTTAAAATCGATTCGACTGCCGTACTTATCGCAAACTGATCGAAAGTCCGTATTAACTGTTCAACACCGATTAATTCGTCAATATATTGGCCTCACAATTCTTGTAATTAGCCCTCGATCAATTAAGAAGGCTTACTTGAGCAACGTGAAGAGATCATCTGATAATAGGGCTGACAAGACAGGTACTTATAGTTGACATCCTATATTGCTACCACGATGTTTTGGCGCCTGAATGACGTTGACAGGTGGGCGCTGTGTGGGGCACATTTGTGCAATTGTTTTGTGAAATGTACTGAAAAGACAAGATGACGGCGTTAGTTCCGATTTTGGCCGCGCGCCAAATAATTATGTCTGTTTGTTTGTAAGTTAGGTACGTTTTTATGGCTTTAAATGCGTAATAAGTCTATGTATACGACATAGGAACATTAAGCAATATTATAAAGTGGCATCAGTTTTCAATTAACATTATTTTAAGGCTCAATTCACACTGTATTGACAGCGGCTGGCAGGCAAGGTAGGTATTATAAACTTTATGTGTAATATAAAAAAATATTGATACACTTGAGTGTGTCGGCTCGCGCGCCGGAACTTTGTTCTATCAAGCGTATCTATATTTTTAGATATAGCACGTAAAGTTTAAAATGCCTTATCATTAAAACTGCTCGCCGTGTCGCTGCCGGCCGCTGCCATATCAGTGTGCATTGAGCCTAAGGCACACGTGTTCAATTATTTTACAACTAGGATGTTAACTAGTCTTGATTAGTTATGCAGTAAAACTGTTAAACCCAACTTTGTTCAATTTATAGACGATGTTTATGTTGACACTGGCGATTAAATAAGAAATATTACAGACATTTTAATGTTTCTGTGCTATTTCTGAACTTTACGTCCAGATTTAGAAAAATAACGGGAATTATGGAAATTATAGTGCTAAAATATCACTACTCCATCTTCCCAACATGGCATGGGTTTCCTTGTAGGGATCGCAGGGAAACCAGTAGACTATCCAAGGTTGGCTTCTCACCCACCTAAAATAAATGTCACAACTTAAAGCAGTATGCAGACAATATAATCTTGATATCCAAAAACAAAACCTAACTGTGCAAATACCACTTTGAACCTAGACACAGCCCTAGATGGGCAACAATTGAAGGGAAACGAGCATATGGCAACCCTGTGCCGCGCCAATATATTGCGAAATAAAACCTGCCACGACCATATTCGCTAGCGAAAGTTGACTCTCTCGCGAAGCAAAATTTCGCTATATTTGTATTAAGAGTTGCCATGTCATAAACTTTATATCGACACAAAGTGTTCATAAAACATGCGCCAACATAAAATTTTCGTTGCAGTTTGCTCAATTGTTATGTACTCCCTTTTGGTTGCAAGTTTGCAACTGGACCGAAGTGATGAAATGACGACTCCATCTTATCGTTGCGGAAATAAAGTTTATTCTCATTGAAGATGGCTTTGAAACTCAAAAATTGTATTAGCATTTTGTTCTAGAGTCAGAGAGTAGACTCTGTTTGTTCCCCTTTGACTGAACTAACGACTATTATTACACATGAGGTCAATGATAATCCTGTTAACCTCTGTATCTTGTGATAGATAAACTTTAGTGAACTTGTTACCATAACCGAGGAGCTGAACGGGTAAGGCGTTGACTGGCGATCGAATGTCGTGAGCTTAAATCCTGCTTTATCAAACTATTATGGCGATCCTGTAAGTATACTCATCTTAGTTGGAGAGGTTGATAGGAACATTAATAATGGGCACCACGGCAGCTTGTGAGAGATAGGAACTTTGCCCATTGATTTGGGGCATATGCAATGGGCGTATGAAGTGTCCATCAACAAATTGCGGACGCATGCAAGTGCATCTTTGACCTCACATTTGGCAATTATAGGCCAAAAGGTTTATTATTTTTAATAATAATTATCCAATAAGATTTCCCTGGACCGCTTTAACGCTAATAAAACTTTTATTACACTTGTAGCTATTGTCGGATTGCAATTTATATTATAATTACAGTAATAAACTTACCTCAATTAATCGAAGTTTAGTCTATGGCAAAGGGAAAACTCGTGCCACCTTCGATGAACTTTCCCGCCATTTCCACCTGAGCTGTATGCTTGCTTTCCTTTGCTGCGTATTTTTCAAGTGACGCAGATTTGTTTATGCGGATTTCGTTCGGATACAAGTTTTTGAATGGTTTTTGTGCGGCCAAAGTTGGCGCGGGGATGAATAATGATTTTGTCGCTGCTGTATTGGTCCCAGGTGTGGCCTGCATATGTGTGCGGCGAGTAGGATTGCCAACTTTTGTTAATATGAATGCGGGACGTGGACCTTTTGAAATATTAACAGCGAGAGTTCCGCAACAATTACATACGGCTTACTGCATTGGCATTGAAATTGGGATTTGTGGAACTAAATGTGGCATAATTATTATTTTTTCATATTGAAAAATTGTCTGCACTCGACCCCACGATGATGTCTATGATGCACGTGCAGTCACAATTTCGTTTATCAAGTCAGCAAAAAGTTTCAATAACTCTATCCAACTTTATAATCAATGGTAAGATTGTCCTGCCCATCTTCTGTCGCCTGGCGTCCCCACTGAGTATATTCGTGGACATGGACGTAAGCTATAGGTTTTTTATCGAGTCTAAATAAATAAGGCACGGAGCAGCCGCGCCGATGAGCGCCCTTTTTGATTTATTTATACTTTTGCTTGGAGGGGAACGATTTCCTGATTCAATTATTATAATTGTGCCGGGTCGGTGGCTCGGTTCACTTGAGACCTCGATGACTGATGCTGCTTTACGATTATTGGCGTCTTCTTCCGCTTCTTCGCACGGTGAGAGCTGAGCTGAGCCACACAACGTCACAAATACTGTTACGTCACGAGAATGGGATTATTTATTATCAACATAACCTTATTTCTTAACGTTGCGAATTTATTATGTTTGAGGATCAACGTACTCTTTTTATTTGGAGTTATATTCCGAGTTCATTTATTTTAAATTACGTCTGGGATCTACTCGTATACCTACATGGTTTATAAGCGCAGAAGTAGTGGAAAAGATGGATTTGATATATTACTCCAAGTAGAGGTGCAATCTTTTCTGTATTACACTGATCAAAAAAGTAAGGCGCCATTTAAGTACGCATAATCTATTCAGATTAATTTGATAAATCAAGGACCACTGAAAGAGTTATAAGACAAGAAACAAATGAATGAATTTGCTTAAAAAGCACACTTTCCCATTGCAAGCGTGAAGCAAGAAGGGTCCTAGCTATGTTCAACATATTTCGTTCACGATAGTCAACAAGAAAATAAACAAAAGACAAATTAACCATTAATTACCAAAAAGAATTCAATCAAAAAAGTGCAATTAACGGCACAATTACATCCCCAAAGAATGATGCACCCGTTTTAACAAAAACACATCTGGGACCCGACAAAACATCGGAATAGCTCTGAACACGGTCCATTGGCAATTTGTTAGCACAATGAACGTCTAATTCAAGTATTTTGTGTGTAGAGTGGGTCCACTGACAGCTGAATGGTATTCAATGAAAATAGCCAACAGTTTATGCTCGTTCGACACTGAAAACGGGAAATGAGTATTGCAATGAAGTATTGGGACGATATCCAATTACTTATCTATCCTAACTAATTTATAAATGCGAAAGTGTGTGTGTTTGTTTGTTACGGTTTCACGCTAAAACAGCTGAATGAATTTGGCACATGCATGGACTATGACCTGAGTTAGGATGTAGGATACTTTTTATCCCGATATTCCCCGATAGTCGACACTTAGGCGGGTGAAACTGCGGGCTGCAGCTAGTCTATGATAAGGGATTTCATGATATTCTGTATGTGTTTATTTTTCGTACGGGAAGTAGAAGGTGGTGCCAGAAGTGAAAAATGTCCCTGGGTAAAATAATAGTAGAATTACTATTATTTTACCCAGGGACCGAAAACCTTTATAAATTACGGTATCGAATAATTTTGGTTATTTCTACGACCAAGGTTACCGCTATCTGGGTAACCCAAGAAGAAATATATTACCTCTTTTAGGGTCACCGCACACGGGCCACTGGCCACAACCACAAACGCCGCCACGAGAAGCTAGACGTAGCTAGCGTGTGGCGGCCACCAGCGTCAACCGTGTGCGGCGAGTACATATAAAATGTATGAAAACTACAGGAAACATGCCGTTGGCGGCGTTTTGTGGTTGTGGCCGGTGGCCCGTGTGCGGCGACACTTAGGTTAACAGTTACACACACAGGTAACGCGCGCCCTTTGACTAAAGGCTCCACAAACAGGCGCGACGCGACATTAACAATACAATTTCTGAGAAAACTTCACGGTAGAACAATTACCGGTGTCGTCGCGCGACAAGTCGCGGCAGTATGTACGATCCTTAAGGCAGACGGCACGTGTAAGATAGAGGTAATTTTTGTTTCGGTAACCTGTATTAATACTGGTAGTATTTAATTTAAGGTAACAAAAATAACCTATAAAAATTTGCATAAACGGTTTACGGATTGGTCATTTTGCTCATCAGTGCAAGTATGGTCCGAGACAGCGCAAACAATACTAATACCAATACTTGTAAAAAATATTAAATTTTTTAACCGAAAAAATACCCGTATTTATCAACCGGTTTCGGTCCCTGATTTTACATAGACCTTCCTTGTTTATTTTACCAGTGGTTACTCTTACCCAATGCTAGTTACTACAATATTTATTGACGAGGAACTCAATGCATATTATAGTCGTCTGAAAAGTTTATACTCCGTCTAGACTTAGGTTCTTCAGCCTTTGTGCTGCTGACTATGGCTGACGGTAAACTCTGGTAAGATCTTAGAATATTGTCGTTCGGTTCTACGGGAATGTTTGTGTGAACTGGTAAAACTTTAACTGGTAGGTATACTGTGAAGGAATAGTACATTACTTTTGCAGCCTGCAACTGGTGCATTGATGGACGATCGTGAAAATGTGGGCCGAGGCACACATACGTGAGTCCATCAATGCCTGGTTGCAGGCCAAGGCTTGTATAGTATTTTTCTCAAATAATGCACGGAAATTCAAACCGTCTAAATTTCAATTACAACAGAATCAATGAAGGACAACGATAATTTTTCACGCACCTGATGTTCATATGTTTCTTCTTTACTTTAAACAGCTCTATTTGCAAGCCAAATTTAAATAAAATCTTTGATAAGTTACCTCCTTGGTGCTATGTTCGTTCCATTTTTGAATAACACGACCGATATGGATTTTCATAGTAACATTGCCGGCAGCATATTCACTTGTTTTTGACCAGTACAGCAATTTTAATTTATCTCGAAGAAGGTTGCCAAAATAATGCTCGAATTTCCAAGCATGTTTGAGAAAACTTATAGCTTGTCTGTACTTTATTGAGAAAGGATCTTCCGTTTCCTTGATGTGGCTAAAAATGGGTAATGGTCTGAGAAACTGAAGCATCCCCGGTTTATGGACTGATTTCATGATGTTTATTTTTGGCAATTTTTTTAAAAGCTCTTGCTATTGTATGTCTGTACCTAAGTAAAACTGTTTATGAAAAACCCCATTGCCCGCAGTGATCACTATAACTTATAGATTGCCATAATAATGCTAATTGCTATGCCAACTTACGTTCAAAAGTTAAAACACATACGACCAAAGATGTCTTTTGCATGATACGTCACTAGATTTAAACGGATATAAGGACCAAAATATGTATCCACAATAGTCCTCTCTACTACTTCACTATAGCATTTAATATTTCATTTCCAATTCCACACAAAGACTTTCTACATATAATTTCCTCTGCTACAAACTAGTTTTTCTATTTCATATCCAGCTTACCACTATTTTCAATGGGAGAGGACGTTACAAATTGCATCTGGCGCGAATTCCGGAAGCGGAGGCGGGCGGACGCGGCGGCGCCGGTGCGCTCTGACCGCGCGTGTATGCGCGCCCTAATGTTCTAACCCATTGTATGAACCCGCCATTACGCGTGGACTAAAATGGATGCATTAATTTGTTAAATTTGAATGTGGTTTTAGAAAATAACATAACGTAACATCACGCCTGTTTTTGCTCGAAGGTTTAGGCAGAGGTGTACCCATAGACATAGTACACCCACATTTCCCCAGTAATGTTTAAGTCAATTAAGTCCCATGTTAGCGGGCGAGCCTATTGCCATCAATCGGGCATAAATCGGGAGAAACTCCTGATGGAAACACTCAATAACACTCTGCCCGACCAGAGAATCGAACCCAGGACCTCATGCTCAGCAGTAGCACTTGTGACCACTAGTCAACGAGATAATTAAAAAAATAATTATGTGTTTTTGCGTTTTTGTTGCAGCACAGTTAATTTCAGCGTACAACATTTAATTATTTCAATAGAGTGAAATAAGTTCGTAATTAGTTCAAATAATGTTTCGGTAAAAAAAAACATGAACTTGTTCTTGTCTTTCTTCTGTATAACATTGTCTAGCAGACGTCTGGCGTAAGATTGATTGCTTGTCTGACAATGATTCGAATGCGTTCGCATTTTATGACGTATGGGCTCGCTTCCTCTGGGGAGAAGGAACTGTGCCAAGTGTGCCAGCTGAGTAATCTTCCTCATTTTCAGGCTATTAAAATTGTTTGAAAATGGAAGCTTTGAATTTTATTGGGTAAAAAAAAGGAAAACATGATTACCTACCAAAAAATCTGGAACTAAGAACAACAGTTAAAATGTCTTATTGTCATATGTGCAGGGTTAATAAACACTAGGTTTGTCTTGTTCCATTCCATTGCTTGAAACAGTTTTTGTAGCTGACAAGTAGTGGGCTTTTATGAATGCTAAGTAAAAATCATCACATTTTTTTGCCAAAATTGTAATTATGTATAAATAATAATATAACATTAATTTATTATCGTCACGCCCACATGTCTTACAAAAGCGTTTTAAACTTACCTATATTAACGTTAATGATTGCAGTCAATTGGATATTCTTTAAAAAAATATCTCAAAGTCTCTAACAAGGTAACAACATCATTATAATCTTCTATTACTGTCACTTTTTGCGTCATGGCGTTTGAATACAACCAATTTTCCCTTACGCCTGTAATCACGACAAAAAGCTGAGTTATGTTAAATTAGCTAATAAAACCTTTGTAGAGTTTCGTGACTTACGTTAATATACCCTCGTCCTAAAGGCTGTATGCTTTATCCTTAATTGGACGGCGATGTCCACTTTAAAAAGAAAAAAAATACGTTTTGAAAAAAGAACTTTTGATTAAAATACTCACTCAATGTTTGATCGTCTGCGGCATAGGCCGTGCAAGAAGTCGCAATTCTTTTAGCATAAAATGTTTATCATTACAAAACTGGTTCATTAATGCAGTAGGTACAGGAATAAACTGCAATTAAAAACTATGTAAGTATGCGTGTAAGTTCCTAGTAGTTCGGTATCGAGTGTTTTTATACTACAAATAATAGTATTACTATCGGGTTATTTCTGCCACACTGTAACTGCAATTAAAATCGACGCTCAAATAAACTGATTTCCGTTCGCAATTGCATTCCATTAAATAAAACACTGTTGAGTGTAGTTTTTTTATCTTTAAACAAGTGTAAAGCTGCACAGGGAAACACCTCTGTCTGTTAAATCATTAATCATCATCAGTCAAAATGAACTGACCCTATATACAGCAGTATACAGGGTCAGTTCATTTTGACTGATAGCTAACGAGCTTCGTGAACAGTCTTTGGTCTGACGGGTGAATTCGTAACTGATGTGTTTTTCAGGCAGGGACCGAAAACCTTTATAAGTTACGGTACAGGAATCGAAGAATTTTGGTTACTTCTACGGTTACCGCTATCTGGGTAAAATACCCGTATTGATCATACCGGTTTCGGTCCCTGGTTTCAGGTACAGTGAGAACTTTCAATCAGAACACAATGTTTCACCATAATGTATTAACGTCGCCAAAACTGAGAGTTCAAAACTAAGTTCCCAGCAGTGGGAACATATAGGTATGATGACGATGAACGATGCAACAAAGGTATCAAACTAAATTGTTTATTTTTATTTAAAAAAAATGGACTGGTATATTACTCTATTGGTATGTACTATCGCGGACACACCGTAAAGACTATTCCTGCTTGCAGCGCTCGGCCGCTATAGTAAAGCTAACCTACAAAAACTGGTTCATTAATGCAGTACAGGAAAAAAAGGGGCAGTAAACAGATATGGTCATCGTGTGCACGGGATTTTGTTTTCAAAGTGGTTAGATATGCGTGACCGCGATAGTACCTACCTTAAACAGGCTTAATGTTTGGTCCTCTTCAAAATAAAACCATACAAGGAAACCGAAACCTTATTAGAACCAGCCTATTTCAATTTGAACCTTATCTACATACATACAATGAGTTGAGCCTAGTCGCTTCATCTCGTCTCCTACTAAGCGTAATTAATCCAACACCTCTTGTTCTGCACCTCTACTTCCCCACTCTCTCATGTTTTGGTCTAATAGAACTGCTTCTAATTTATCTCGTGTCAAGACTTCAATATGCTCGCGTTTGTCTGTGAGGAAGGTAGGTGCACATTAGCATGACAAAGTCGCGCGACGAAATTAACTACACGCATCGAGCCTTTGGCGTACCTTCACGAATAAAAGTGTTTCAGGCCTATGATGTGCAAATGAATAATTTCATTAGAAATGGGTAATTTTGCCTAGTTTATCCATTCAATACTGTTGAGCGGCTATTGTGCTGTAATCTATGTAACAATCGAAACAAACAGCGTGGAATTATACCGAAATTATTGTAACATTTTCGAGCGTTTAAGCCGATTAGTAACGAGACCTATCTCATTAACCAAATTAATATCTGACACGAAACACAATTAATATAAACTCGTCAAAAGGAGATTGTCATTTTATCCAAATAAGATAATACCACAGTTTACGTCGCTTGAACCAATTTTCTCGACATGAAAATCCAATTTAGGCGTTTTTAACCACATTTACCAAATGCGCGTTATACGCAGTGACATAACGAAGTCATCTTTACTCTGTTTAGAAGTCAATTTATTATTTAAAAGGCTACGAAGGGTACCTATGTACTTAGAAGGTTGTCACTTAGTTATCTCAGACGGATTACATTAAAGAGATGAAAGCTGTTTTTACAGGCGTGAATTTTAAATTGCGTTTACGTAATGCGGTGTACCTTGACAACGCCGCCATTTTGGTTTAGTAAACAATGTTTGGAAAATTTGAGCGAGGTGGTGCGGTGAAATTAATTAAAGAAAATAATTTATTGTTATTTGATGGCTGAAATTAAACTACTCCTGCACAGTTTTCCATGAAAAATTATTTCGACTGGGGCCATACCTGTTATTTGAATATTGCTGTTAACTAAAAGCGTTTTGCACTTGTCATTACTTTAACAAAAGGTAACCAAGACAAGTAGCTTTTAAGAGTATTTGTTTTTACTTTTTCACAAATGTTAAAAATACAATATTTTTTCATGGCTCAATAAAGAAGTTCAATATTTAATGCAGTACGATGTAGCCATTTAAGAGATTTATTTGACTGTTAAATGACAATGTTTTAATACAGTGAGAACTTAAATCGCAAGGTTATATGGTAAACAAAGCAAATTAGCAGTTGAGTGGTAAAAGTAAACATTAGTATGCAAATTCTATAGTCTTCAAATTCCCAGGAACCAGAACAAGGCTTTTGTACTATTATGTTATTTAATTGTTTATAAATTGTACCAAAATTAATGCAAATTAACATACTCAAGGCCAGGTACCCAAACTGGCAAATAATACCAAATGTATGAAGTTTTCACCCGCAGCAATTTTTTCTGAAACTTGAAGCTGAAGGATGGTAACTAAAAATAATACCTTTTTAGTTTCTTTATCACTTAGATATATATCATAACTAATATTATAAATGCGAAAGTGAGTTTGTTTGTTAAGCTTTCAGGCTAAAACGGCTGAAAAGATTTAGATGAAATTTGGCAGAAGGGTAGCCCATGACCTAGGTTAGGACATAGAGTACTTTTAATCCCAATATTCCCACGGGATCGACACTTATGCGGGTGCAGCCGCGGGGCGCAGCTAGTTTATTATAAGTTAAGACGAAAACAAGCTACCAATTTATTATTTTTCGGCATTGGCTTGCAATTTTTACTTTTCATAGGTTCACGATCTCTGGTTCTTTTGTGAATATCTAGAATATATTTCTGAATGAATGTTCTTCCTCACTTTAGACAGGATTATTAATTTGGACTCGCCCAACCACTGTTAATCTAGAAACACAATACTATCAGGTAGACTGTTAAGCAACTAAACTTAACTGGGATTATCCCGATGCTTCTAATTCGCCTGTTCCCAAATCTGGCCGAAAGCCAAGGTCAATAAACCCTTTTGTTTATCCTTGCATACCTTAAACTTACACAGCCTCTACCGCACCATATGAGAACAGCTTCCAATCGATTTTGAAACGTACACTCCTACAATTAAAGTACATTTTGCGGTGTTTGAATGGATATGTAAATAAAGAGGGATGTATCCTAAACAA
The DNA here is from genome assembly GCA_914767815.1 of Eupsilia transversa. Lineage (NCBI taxonomy): Eukaryota > Metazoa > Arthropoda > Insecta > Lepidoptera > Noctuidae > Eupsilia > Eupsilia transversa. The sequence goes on from OU611880.1 coordinate 12,238,208, forward strand.
ATATACAGGGTGTCACGCGGTAGCTATCTGCGACTGCGATTGCGAGGTAACCAATTTGAATTGATCCCTGTAACCCCTCCGTTCCTTTACATAAACCCTGCATTTCGTGTTCTCCTAGTCCTAATTAAACTGGTTACAAACAAAGGTTATGATTTTTTAAACAGAACATTTGGATTAAATGAGGGTGTACCTGAATGAATATCTATGTTTGTTATTAATCTGTGTGTGAGCAGCCTGGTAGCTGAAATTAGCTGTTGCTTTCCATTCATATCGAGCTCCGAATTATTTTTAATCTGTGCACCGTTTTCAAACGGGGAATATTCAAAGCGATATTTGTGGTATCAAGCAAATATCGCTTTACATTGAAACTTTCGTTAATATGCTTGCAAACACAGCAATACCCAACGGGCTATGTACAGAAAGCTATATAGCTAGATACGATCTTCAGATAATTGCGTAGTAACATAGCCTCTTGCAATTTAGGTTGCACAGAGTAGACTGCTCTTGGGAGTCAGTTTGTGTTAAGTCCTGTACGTAGTTTCGAATATTTGCTCTAGTTTAGCATCAATTTGAGTGAAACTAAGTTTGGAATATTCGATTACGTGAAGTAAAAGAGATTGGGGAAAATAGGACGTAACATTTTTAAAAGCACTTGGTGCCCTTGAATTACAATATAATGTAGAATTAAGTGTATGTTCTAGAATTTCACAAATTAACTACATCAAATTGAATTAAATTCCAATGAGTTAAGTGTGTCAATAAAAGCCTTCGTAAACTAAAAAGACTAAATCGATAAGACACAACGATTCAATATTTATAGGCCTGTTTAGGCATTTTGGAGTGAACATCACTTAACATAACACACAAAAAAAACTCACGCGAAAAACACCCTTATCTTTAAGTCATAGGTGTCAATATAGCCTCCAATTTATCTGTGTAGTTGTAGGTACAGCAAGTGAAGCATAAAGAGGACTATTCACGGGCCGTGAAAGGCTGTCGCATAGACAAGGGAGGCATAGACGCTGTCGTAAAAATGATTTATGCTCGTCTACAGGGCTTATCTAGGTTGTCGAACTTTTAAAAATAGTTGTTCGGGCCTAGGGATAAAAAATAGTGGTGTTAGATTTTAGATGTCAATGTAAAATTTTATGCTGTCTGGGGATCTTCTTTAAGACTGACTCGTGGGTCCAAGGTTGGCCAAGCTACGAAGTGGCCCGCCAAGGCATTTGAATTTGCCCGCCAGCACTTCGGTCGGCTATGTGTGTGAAAGAACATTTTCAACTCTTTCACACATTAAACATAAATATCGTACATCTCTCACTGCAAAACATATTTCGGATTTGATTGTACTATCAACATCAGATTTAAAACCAAATATCGATAAATTACTAGCAGGAAAACCTCTTTACAGCTCACATTAAATAAATGGAATTAGATTATTTCATTTCATTTACGAATAAAGTCAAATAAAACATATTTTCTATTTTTTGTGAATAGTTACCATATCTTAGTAGAGGTGGCCCGGCGCCGCCACAGTTTAAGAAATTTGGTTCACCTGAAAAATCTATTGGCCAGCCTTGGTCTAGTGGTCGCAAGCGCTACTGCTGACCATGAGGTCCTGGGTTCGATTCCCAGGTCGGGCAAAGTATTATTGGAATTTTCTATCTGGAATTTCTCAGTAACAGCCCGGAGTCTGGATTCATAACTGGCGAAATGTGGGTGTACTATAGGTATACCTCCGCCCAACCCTTTGGGGGTAACAAGGCGTGATATTATGTTATTTTCTTACTTTACAATTACTTTCTGAATCGTAGTGTTAAGGTTGAAACTATAGATGCTGGCGGGAAAAATTCCGAATCATTCCCGTTGAATACTTCGGAAGTATTCGGAAATATTCCGAAGCTTTGGGAATATTTCAACTGTCAAAAAAAAACCAGGAAAATCGACCTTACTACCTATTTCGCGCTTGGAAGTTGTAAAATAGATTATTTTAGTTATGTTGTGAGCGGTAGGTATATTAAGTTTATGGTTGTGAGTGCACGTCGCATCAATTCAAGCACACACAACGTCGCGTCAGGTAGGTATAATGCGTTGCAACTAAGAATGTGCACGTCAATGACCTCTAATTGTCAAATGGTACTTGAAAAGATTTATTCCCGTTGTCCCCGTATGCCATATCCCCGTCACGGGGACAGCGGGACGTGATTAAATTTACTTCCAGAGCAATGTTAGCTAACGAGAATGTGAGAAAAAACAAACTAAATTTTAAATGTCAATAAGGTCGATAATCGATTGCACCTGTTTTTTTAACTTGCTTAACGATAGCAGGTTAAAAAAAAGGTTCAAGCGATTTTCGACCCTCCACCCCACTCCACTCCACACCACTCCATTCCATTCCATTCCAGTCCAGTCGTCCATTCCATTCCATTCCATTCCATGGTAATAAACACATTACCCTCCTTTGCGTCGCGCAAAAAGTGTCGGGTAAAAAGTGTCGTGACAACTTTTCGTAAGAATTTTTTCCGTCTAGCCCCCTTTCACAACGCGCGATAAGGAACTTCGTTCCAAACAATGATATTCTAATAAACAGATATGTTATACACGTACAAAACAACAGAAAAAAGTGTTCCGCGCCGAGCGCAGCGCGCACCGTATCACTCGTAAGCGTGTGTGGCTCAGACTAAAAGCAATATTTCCCAATTGGGTACTTTTCTAGTCTTCACGTTTTGCGCGCTCATAACATAATCTGTTTACTAAAACATCATTGGTTCCAAAATAGCATTCGATTTCGAAATAAGTAGGTACCGACCTAAAAACAAAAGAATTAAAATCCTGTTAATCGCAGGCTAACATAATTATCTACCTATAAAAATATCAACATATACTTAATCAATTCCATTTATAATAAAATAAACATTTATATTTTACTTACGTATGTGCCACTAAACAATAATTAACTCACCCACCACACCACAAACAAACACGTTTATTCCCATTGAATTATTCAGGCGAAATATTCCGCGGAAACATTCGATTGCGGGGTACGAATCTTTCTCGCGGGGCGAGGGAAAACTTCTCCGGGGAGCATCTCCCGTCTTACCGCACCGCCATTGCCTGCACGCACGGCTCGAGGAGCGCAGCGGCGGCGACGATCGACGATCGATGCAAAATACGATTTTTCAGCAAAAAAAAAATCTTAATTAAATTCATTTGGAATAATTCTGATTTAAAGAAACTTTCCCAGAAGTATTCCGGAATAATTCAGAATTTTTCAGAAGTTTTGCAACTATAGTTGAAACCAGTCATCTGCATTGTAACCAAGACTTTGTTGATTATATAAGACGATGACAAATTTTCAAAGAATTTTCCCATTTTTCAGTCAGGGAACTTAATTGTTAAGCAAATTAGCACCCTACGTCAATTTGCCATGTTAAAGCTATTTCATACACTTGTCAAAAATATACGGACTATTTAAGGTGGAAGCTCAAAAGAAACCCGCGAAATCATTTTTTTTACGTTTTTTGCAATTTGCAGGTCAGTATAAGGTTGAATGTTGATATAAATATGATTCGTGGCCGTATCAGATATTTATTTATTGAATTATAGTCATAAAAATCATCAATACAACTCTCGAAGTACATATTCCTATTGAATGACTATTTCCTGACATCATGATATTAGAGGATTATTCTAACTTAGGGAGTTGTATTGCTGATTCTAGTGATTATAATTCTATAAAGCCATATTTGTTACGGTCGCGAATCATATTTTAATCAACATATAATCTCACACTGACCTGCAAATTGCAAAAAACTTAAAAAAAAATGAATTTGGCGGGCTACTTCGGAGCATCCACCTTAACTTGGTTCCCTGATTTTACCAAGTTCCCTTTAAGTAAATAGCAAAAACATTCAGTGGAACCATACGGACTGATACTTGCAAGATAACATTGCTACAAATGGATAACTATCAAATAAGAGAGACGTGTCGTCTCTCCGTCCTCATTCTTACTATCAAATTGGTGTGAATTGACCCTAATAACCCTACAATCGAAAGAATGTATTCATTTTTTGTCGATTGTCAATACAGTTGTGTAGGTACAGCCTCCATTCTTATGTTATCATAAAAGAATGTGGGATAAAATGTAAATAACATAACATCACACCTGTATTCCCCGAAGCGTTAGGCAGAGGTGTACCTTTTCACCTTTACAGATGTACACCCACATTTCGCTAGTTATGTTTAAGTCCCATGTTATAGAGGGCGAGCCTCTAGCCATTAACCGGGCACAAATCCCAACAAATCAGACTTCGGGCTGTTAATGAGAAATTCCAGATGTAAAAACCCATTAACAATTTGCACAACCTAGGTATCGAACCCAGGTACCCACGCTCAGCAGTCACATTTTCGACCACTAGACCAACGAGGCAGTCGAAAAAATGTAAATCAAATCTCAATAATAAGAAGAAATAACTTTTATTAATCTTACATCTTATCTAATGTAATTTATTAAGTGTGTTTAAAGGGTGTAAGAATTTCAGAAGATAGTTCTATAAATCTTATGAACATTACAAATGATCGTGAATTAAATAAACAATGGAAGAGCAATGCTATACAATGTGGAGATGGCAATACAACAATAAATATACCAATAACACCAACAAAAAAAAAAACCAACAATATATAATATACACTGGCAATATTAATGCATAGGAGAATTTAGGAACTATCAAATAAATCCTAACATTGAAATTAAAAAGTAACTAAATAGCCAATCTTTGACTAGCTACTTATAGTGACCAAACTATTGGAGATCTTTGATTGAATTTTCGTATGCAGACTGGGACCGTCATTACTGAATATACGCAGTTCAATTTATTGTTGTATTGTCGTCTCCATCGTGTATAAATATTATAATTTTAATCTTACTGTTTGTCTTATACATATTTTTGTTTGTTACACGTGTGAGAACGATTGAAAATTAATATTAGGTTATAAAAAATATGTAAGTATGCACCGTATAAATTATTTTTTAATTTTTGAACATTGTTGTAGAAATTCCTAAAATTATATATTTTGGAGCTTGTAGAACTGACAAACAAAAATGATAACGACTTATTTTTGTGTCCCAACTCTTTATTTAGTTATTTACTCATAGTATTTACATAATTTATATGCTAACAGACTTAAAACAATAATAATATGTACATGTATATTGAAAAGAGGGGGGGGGGGGGAACAATCATAAGGCATCAAAAAATGTGTTGTGTCCTGAATGTTTTCTTTTCCCCTAAAGAAGGTATGTTCGCTTGTGCAAAGCTATTGGGAAAAGGCTGGAAAATAAAGCTTATGTATGATTATATGAGGGAGACGACAAAGTTTCAGATTCCAGAGATACAGTAGGGGGTAAAAAAGAACAATAACAAATGTTTTAAAATAAATTAGTAAAAAATTGAAATAGTACAAAATAAAATATAAAAAATCATTAGAGAAAGAGAGAGAAACAAAGAGTCATTTTTAGTCACCCTGTACAAACCTGAAGAGATAACAGGAACAACTAATAGATCCCTAAACTACTCGCTTTATCTACCGACAGATTTGTTAAAGTAATCACAAGGGAATGTCGATCACAGATACGCGTGCCCGGCTGCGGACACACGAACAAGAGGTTTAGCCAATAAATGGAATTACTTTTAATAAAATTTATTATATAACTAGCTGCTGCCCGCGGCTTCGCCCGCGTGAGTGTCGGAAATTACCCCATACATCCCCATGGGTTTTAAGTATAAATATTGAGTTTCGAGTTAATCGAACAGCGCGTTAAAATTCTTCCATACAAACACTGACACCCCCCAATCCCCCTTTAGGGGGTAATTAAAAAAAAAAAAAAAAAAAAGGGGTTAATTTAGAAAAACAAAAAACTACAAACTTTATAATTTATTTAGATAACTATTCGAGCGAAGTTTCATGTTTATTACCTCAAGGAATAAGATTTTTCATACAAACTTTCATCCCTTATTTTACCCCCTTAGGGGTTGAATTTCGAAAAATCCTGACACACGTTATTCTTAATTTTTGGGTTTAAGTATAAATATTGAGTTTCGAGTTAATCGGACAGCGCGTTAAAATTCTTCCATACAAACTTTGACACCCCCCAACCGTAGGGTAGGATACTTTTCCGGGATAAAAAGTACCCAGTGTTCTGCCCAGGATATTAAAGAATAATTATACCAAGTTTCATCGTAATCGAACCGGTAGTTTTTGCGTGATACCTGAACAAACAGACAGACAGACAGACAGACAGACAGACAGACAGACAAAAAAAAAATTAATCACACTTTTGGGTTCGGTGTCGGTCTAGTAACACCCCCTGCCATTTATTTTTTTGATATTTTCAATGTACAGAATTTTCACTTCTACAGATTTATTATAAGTATAGATGAAAACCAAATATTTTATGTTAGTTTAATTTTATTTATTTTTGCTAGATATATGCCATATTTTTACATTATTTTTAACGTAGCCGTATCAATTAATTGCAGTAATAAAAATGTATAATCCAAATATATAGTGCATGTGGTGTTAGCCGGTAAGTTATTGTTGCACTTATAAATGTATTTAGATAGTGTAGTTCTAAATGAAACAAAATGTGTAAAGAATTGCAAGCTAACCTATTAATAAATAAATAATTAAACTGGGGTAAAGTTATATTGTTAGTGATGTAGTGAAGATATTTGCAATATATCAGCACCCAGTACTGGCTCGTCATCTACTGGTACCCTAGTAAGATCACCATGAAAATCCCACTGGTAGTTTCAGAGATTAGCGTTCCAACAAACAAAGAAATTCTTCAGTTTTATTATTAGTATAGATTATCTTACCTTGAAACTATAGATGAAATATATGTATAGTTCACCTTCCAACTTCCTTACTAGGATTTACATTCCCAGTAAAAAAGTAAACATAGAATCAGCGTTCGAAACAATCTTAGATCCTCCTTTTGCCTTAGCTACTAAGGAGTATTTTCTCCTTATGCCTTAGTTATTAAGGAGTATTTTCTCCTTATGCCTTAGCTACTAAGGAGTATTTTCTCCTTATGCCTTACATCTTCTGTCAGGTTACAAACTGCATCCAACCTGACAAGTGCAATCCAACGTTTAGTTATAACCAAATTGCTCGCTAACCTATCAGCCCGTTTGTCACCAGTGGGCGGTCGAACAGTACCGATGTGATTAATGACGGTGACCCCAAGGCATCGCCAGATATCGGTATCTACGTGAGCCTCGATCACTCTTGATTGCCCCGTATTGTTTGAGCTTATACTTACTAGCCTAGCTACTGTATCTATGAGTATATTGGATGCAATGTGTGTGAAAGGATGTCTTTGTCATAGGTCATAATGGAAAGAAACAAGACAATGCATTGGGTAAAAGCAAGGCTATCATAACACAGTGAAGAGACAGGTATTGATAAAATAAAATACGTCTACACATCACTTTCGTAAAGGAAACAAGATAAAAAGAGAAAAAAGTAAAGATTTAAATCCGCATGGAATTTGTAAATCACTGTCAAGTTGTATCAAATCAAAATATGATTCACGACCATAACAAAATTATCAGAATATAGAATATATCATTGGAATCTACATCTCTCTCAGTTAGATTTGTTCTCTAATGTCATGATTACTTGAAAAAGTCATTCAAGGGAACAAATCTAATTTTGAGAGATATATTAATGATTCTGATGAGAAAATTTGAATTTCGCGGGCTAACTTTGCGGATCTACCTTAAATGTAGGTACAATATGTTTATTCCAGGGTTAACAACACAAAAAAAACTAAAAACGTAAATTACCGACCCGAGCAAAATAATTTGGGAGACTTTACGAAAGATTTAAATACAAAGGACGAGGTGTGTTCCACATAGAAATTAAAAAATGAGCCAAATACAAACACACTATAAGCTCCAACCACGAGTAAAATTAACCGAAAGCAGGTAACGTAGTCAAATGCAACAAAGCCAATTAGGTACGAATTAGATGTAGCAACATTACCACAAGTTCTTTGTGAACTCGGCTTCTTTATGTCGTAATAGTGGCAGCACTGGTATAAGGTAATGTGATAACGTATTCCCGTATGAAATTGCACAGAGATGAGATTTTATACCGAAATTGTGTTGCATGTTAGATGTGATTTGATTTGAAATGTTGTTTTGTATGAAATGGCGAATTATACAAAGTACTTGAATGTACATGAAAGATTATTAGAAAGATAATTTAGACGCTACTAAACTAGAAATGATTACTATAGTAAAAAAATGAGAATAAGTTCTCTTTTTCCATAAAAAATTGGTTACAAATAATGGTTAATATTTTTTATGTTTGTATCGGGATGACACTTATCAAATAAGTGTAATAACTCCGTTCGACCTTTAAACCGAACAATAAATAAACATTCCCAATCAAAAAATAAAAATAAAATATGCCAACAAAACGGTTTCACTAAATCACACGCATAATTTTTCTATTTTTGCAAGACTCGAGTTGGCATGTCAACGTGGGTAGAATAGGATTTTCCGTTGCGTTGGGGTGTGCTAATGATTTTTTAACGTCATAAAAATGGCGTCGCTTTTGTTAGCATTGTTGAATGAAGATGAGCACGATGAAACGTAATGTGGAAAAAAACGTAGTCTGAAAAATGTTTTAGGGCTTTTTCACAACCGTGACGTATTGTTTGGCGACCAAGTTAGACGTAGTTTTCATGTTTTTTATTTTTATTAAATGGTTTTTTTTTTGCGTGCTGATTTTTTTTCTTTAGGAATGTTTTTGATAGAAGCCTTTACTATTTGTCAAAAAAGTTAACTTAAAACAAATGACTGCCTGAAAACCGTGAATGACTTAACACATTGTGTCTAAATTACGTCGTCATGTTGTTATCGCTTTCTCTTTCGCTCTGCTCAATGCATAAGGGATAGAAGTACATAGGAGTGATACTTCCACTAATGTAGTTACCACAAAACATTGAAGCGAAGTTCGTCAGGTCAGAATAGGGCGTGGTGCCCCCTATTAGGGCAGCCGCACCTAAATCCGTACTTATTTTAATCACTTGTACCCCGCTGGCTTTTATCATGCGTGTTGTTGATGGCCTATTCTAACCACAACCAATAAACAACCCTAACTTTACAAAACAAGGTTGCTTTTTCATTTGTAGAGTCACCCTAGCTACAGTTGGAGGAGGAAAAGAAGGATATATAATGTGGATAGCAAGTAAAGCTGCATCATAAGGTGAATTGTTCTTGTAGATTTTTGCAAAGAAATTGGCCAGCCGCTGTTTTCCGCTTTGCTTTATTTTTACGAAAATATTTAACGTTGTTGTGGAAAACTTATTAAACTTTTGTTTATAAATATAGAATAGAGTAAACCTTTCTTTTACCTTCATAACGGTTTTTTTTACTTCCGATTCGATCGCTTTTAGCGACCGCCGCCCGCCCAATTCCTGTGTAAATATTCTACATTTAAATCTGTATTTTTATGGTATTTATTATATTATACTACTAGCTGCTGCCCGCGGCTTCGCCCGCGTGAGTGTCGGAAATTACCCCAAACATCCCCATGGGTTTTAAGTATAAATATTGAGTTTCGAGTTAATCGGACAGCGCGTTAAAATTCTTCCATACAAACATTGACACCCCCCAACCTTTTAGGGGGTAATTTAGAAAAAACAAAAAACTACAAACTTTATAATTTATTTAGATAACTATTCGAGCGAAGTTTCATGTTTATTACCTCAAGGAATAAGATTTTTCATACAAACTTTCATCCCTTATTTTACCCCCTTAGGGGTTGAATTTCGAAAAATCCTGATACACGTTATTCTTAATTTTTGGGTTTAAGTATAAATATTGAGTTTCGAGTTAATCGGACAGCGCGTTAAAATTCTTCCATACAAACTTTGACACCCCCCCAACCGTAGGATAGGGTACTTTTCCGGGATAAAAAGTACCCAGTGTGGTGCCCAGGATATTAAAGAATAATTATACCAAGTTTCATCGTAATCGAACCGGTAGTTTTTGCGTGATGCCTGAACAAACAGACAGACAGACAGACAGACAGACAGACAGACAGACAGACAGACAAAAATTTTTTAAATCAAATTTTTGGGTTCGGTGTCGGTCTAGTAACACCCCCTGCCATTTATTTTTTTGATATCTTCAATGTACAGAATTTTCACTTCTACAGATTTATTATAAGTATAGATTTATCTAAATTCCTTTTGTACCTCCTGGAGAGTCAGCCCTACTACCAACCAACTGATTGATCGGTTAACCTTTTTACCATGGTTTGAACTATATTATCATACACCTAGTTTTTGACTGCCTCATTGGTCTAGTGGTAGCAAGCGCCACTGCTGAACATAAGGTCCTGTTCATAAGGTAAGGTCGGGCAAGTGATATTGGGTTCTTCCAACAGGAATTTCTCAGTAGCAACCCGGAATTTTGTGCCCGGATAGCAATAGAGATAATAGCGAAGCAATAGGCTCGCCCACTTTTACATGGGACTTAAACATAACTGGCGAAACGTGGGTGTACAAGGAAGGATTAGGCAGAGGTATATCTATAACGTCTCTACCTAATCCTTCAGGGAATACCGGCGTGATGTTATGTTACCTAGTTCCTAAATGAGAGAAACTTAATGACCAATTATATTTGCCAAAGTCTTCATCTTCAATTTCAAGTAGGTACCTAGTTTTGATCCCACAAATCTCATCACAAACTTTGTCAAACCGTTAACCCAACGGAAATATTCGTCTTTCTGACACCCTTACAAGGAGCAAATAGACAAACGGGAAGTGAATATTATAGGGGGCAATATATTGCGAGGGGTCTCCCTTTACTGCTCAACTAAATGACTTATTGCAAAAGTTAAGAACCGATATGACTCAGGCAGCATCAACATCATTGCAGAACAGAGAACTTGAAGAAGTTCCGCTGAAATGAAATCCTTTTAAACTTACGTCATACAAAAAAAAAAGTCAAATTAAATAATAAGATAAAAAAATTGTGTTTTCGTTAGATCATAATTGAAATGATCTTTCATGTTATGCATTAAAACTTATAGAAATACAGTATTTTAACTGGAAAATCATGTAAATCAGCGAAATAGCTTCATATTCAACATTGTCTTGGTTTTCGCAAATTGTTTTGTTTTACCCATGGGAAGTGGTATTTCTGTTCCACTTTACTGCGCCATGATCATCTGGTTAATCAGTGATTTGCGTAAGCCATGGTGTGTGTTTAGGCGTTAATATCATTTCAGATAATTGGGTGTCATTATCCACGTTATCCGCCCAGTTTTTGCTTAATCAATCATGACATCTTGTGCTTAGCATATGTTGCTTAAGGGCCTTTACTTAGGACATGATTAACTATGTGAAAATAATGTCTGAAGTAGATTGAATGACTGGCTTGAAAAGGTAGCACCGAGACCTCGTTTTGCTAAGTTATTAGAGAATGTAAAAGTGGAATACATAGTGTAATATTTCCGTGACCTCTGAGTTTGTTTCGGCCTTTCTTCTCAGAGTAGTCAGATAGGAAACGCCGACCTCATCTAGCTTAGCCATGCCATTTTTTATTTTTTTTTATATGACGTGTAAAAGTGATTCCGATATCCTATTTTTACAGAATAAACAATTTCATTTCATTACGAGCTCGTGGGACACTCGTGGCTAAGGAATAACAGCTGCACGGGTCGATCCATCTGGTTAAGCTACGCTTGCCGGGGTTGGTCCGTGGATGGGTTACCATCTTTACATACCGAGACTACTCCGTGCCTCTGATGCACGTTAAGCCTTTAGTACCGGCTGTCATTCGTGGATCTTTGACAGGCATTACGGGACGTCAGAAGCCTTCAGAAGACTTCTGGTTATTATTCAGTTACTGGAGGTCTTGGGACTTGTGGAGGTCAGATAGGCAGTCGCTACATGTAAAATACTAGTATTCAGCTGTATCAGGTTAGAATGGAAGCCGACCCCAACATAGTTGGGAAAAGGCTTGGCAGATTGACATAGTGTAATATTTTTTTGTCTTCCACTTCGTATTGATAATAATATGACTAAATTGTTCACTACGAGTATGGCCCCAACACTTGGCCACTTCTACGCGTTGTTAGTTGCTTTGCTGAGATCATTAAGATTGCAGGTATTGGGGCATCAAGCACAGGACACGGTTCCAAATGCACACCATTTATTTGTTTTTCAATAATTTGGGTCTTATCCATATTGGAATTGCATCTTCCTACTTATGTAAATTCAAAGTCGGTTGAGTGACGTACAAGTTTATTTTCTATCTAACAACATGTAGAACATAACAGGTGGAATTAATATCACTCATCACATCGAACCATCGGACAGATCACAAAACAATAGCTGAACAAATCCTTCGCCGGGCTAGTTTATAAGCCGGTGGTTAGTGGGGATTATCGCGCGTTCCAAAACGCACCCTTTCGGTCGTCGACCCTCGTTACTACCTACGAGCCGTTGGACATGTGATGAATCTTTCCACCGAAAGATATCGTCGGCATGCATCGGTACTGGCGGAATGACGAGAGGTTTTCCTTTGTCATTGTGTATAGGTTTCCACGTACGACGTAATTTGGGATTACAATAAGAATAATGGAATAGGTTTGTGTTGTTTGGCTCAAGAAATGTTTTTATTTGGGCATCGAGTTCCTGGACAATTACGGAATATGGAAAAAGTTAGACATTTCCAAGAAACTATACCTACTTTGTGCTAGAAGGCCTGTGAATAGAAAGAAAGAAAGAAAAGTTGTTTATTCTGCACAAACTAAACGCACATTACATAAAAAAAAAAGAAAAACACATATTTACAAAATCAGCCAAAAGCCTCATATTCAGCCCAAAGTAAAAAAAAATTGAAAAAAATTGTCCATTGCTTGATGTCAGGGCCAGATACCAAAGACAATTTACATAACATTGCATAATGTGTTCCGACAATAACAAATGGATACAAACAGACAAATAACAATCAAAACATACACGAATCTGAGATAGTTTATGTACACCTGCAAACGACACGTCCTAGTGTTTAAGTAATAATTTCACTTCTTATCCAAATAATCCGCCTAGTGTAATTCTAATTTCCGTCACCACAACTATTCAGACAGAGGACAGTGTTTTTTTACAAGCCTCTAAAAACTCACGATGTTCATAGCTCGTAGAAACTGCATTAACTAAACAAATGGGCACCACGGGAGGCAAGAATATTTTACGAGCAGCTCTGGACTGTCACAAAAATTCGCCCCCGCTGTTCTTCACTAATTCGCGTTTCTCGGTCAAGTCCACACGGAGGAATTCATCGTATTTAAATATCTAACACACCGATATATTATCGATTTTATAGCCATTTTCCGTTACTTTTGATTTTCGATACTGCAGTTAAGAGGCATGAAATAGTCGACCAAAAAAGTAATGATGAATAAATTCGATCGGAATGCTATCAGAACTACATGTTTGAGTCAAAATAAACACGGTGACAATCTTTTATTTACCACATATCTGATTGCCTAAATTAAAACATAAATAAAAACACCTAAACATTTGTGACTTTAAGTATAATAACGGAACATAAAACTAAACACTTTAACATTTTAATATCAACATTATGAACACGATGTTAACTTCTCCAATATTAAAAATAATAAATTCTTTGGATGTCTTGAAATGTCCAATTTCAAGATGGTGGATTGTAACAAAGTTATAGTGTTATAAACTTCTATGATCAACAAAATGAATAATAAAATCTCAGTATTTTGGCGCGAATGAATACTTTGGCTTCTTTATTTTCTTGGATTTGGCATTTTTAATATCCTTCGACAAGACGAATAAAGTGTAATCAATTTTTCCAAGTTCATTCAACTGTCTGCGATTTTCCAATTATCTTAATGTTTTCCCAGACTTCTAACAATCTTCCATACCGGGTGCTTCTCCATTTTTAGGGTTCCGTACACGTTGGGAGCCAAACGGAACCCTATTGCTAAGTCTCCGCTGTCCGTCCGTCCGTCTGTCTGTCGGCGGGCTGAATCTTATGAATCGTTAACCGACAGTTGAAATTTTCACAGATTGTTTATTTCTATTGCCGCTCGCGCTGTGACAATAAATAATAAAAATAAAATAAAGTTAAAAATTGAAGGGACGAGGGAAAAAAAACGCCGACGTTTCTTGTATGGGGACCTCCATACAAGAAACGTCGGCGTTTTTTTTTACGCTAAATATTGTACGGTGGTACAGAGCCCTTCTTGTGCGAGTCCGATTCGCACTTGCTCTGTTTTTGCGGACATGTCGTTATTCACAACGCATTCAACACTAATTTACCTTTAATTAATACCTTCCTCTTCCTTTCGTTTTATTTCCGAATTAATCAAGGTACACTATAAATCACACCGTTTATTATTTAATACATCCATATTTTATTAATTGAAACCAATCGAAAACAATTCACGAAACATGATTTAAGTCAGGGCGTCGTTAAATATGTTCAAAATTATATCCCTTAAGGCGCCCGCAGACAGGCGCGACGCGACTCTGGTGGCACAATTTCTATAAAAACTTCAGGGAAATTGTTCTACTGGTGTCGCGTCGCGCCTGTCTGCGGGAGCCTATATACGCACTTAAATAAGTTTGATGATATTGCATGTTTACAGTGTCGTAAATCTGCTGACATTCGAGATTTATTGTTATAGGATGCTGGGGCCACAAATTATGTTCGACACAATCCGGCCTTTGTCTGAACGGAACGATTTTTGTGATTGCTTTCCGAGGCTCGTGTTTAAGTAAATCTAAGTGTATTGTTCTGAGAAATTCTCCTTGTAGATGTTTCACTCTCGATAGATTGTACCTACGAAGTCTTACAATAATCTCGAGATGATTTGGAGTGTTTTCGTAATATTCAATCTGAGTAGCTGCTTGAGATCGAATGTTTAATATAACTTCAGTTAGATAATTATTCGATATCGTTGTCGATACGTCTCAATGATCAATTGAAATGAAGGTTGTTTTTATTTCAATCGAAGACTTATTCAAAGATATGGCAATATGATACGACAGAATATTTAAGCGACCTTTAAAGGAGTTGAATATTAATAGAGTAATTAATATCATGTTACTCAAAGTCGAAAACCGCAAGAAATAGGTAATACGCATGTAATTTATTTTTCTCAAACATGCTTGGAAATTCGAGCATTATTTTGACAACCTTCTTCGAGATAAATCGAAATTGCTGTACTAGTCAAAAACAAGTGAATTCGGCTGGCAATGTCCTATGAAAATCCACCTGTCTGTGTTTAGCGGCCAAATAAATTACTATGAAAACTGTTAACAATCGTGTTATTTAAAAATGGAACGAACTTTTTACTTCAACACATAGCAACCAAGGAGGTAACTTATCAAATATTTATTTAAATTTCGATTGGACTTTCAAATAGAGCTCTATAAAGTAAAGAAGAAACAAATGAACACAATGAACTAATGTATATTTAAATAATGAATAAGTTTTGAATTACTTGCATAATGGATATTAATTACCGATTCACCTGATTCCAAGATAACAATGTTTGCTTGATCTGTCATCGCTAAATAACGCAAGTGTATGCTTAAATACTCAATCACTATCATAAATAACAAACGATCCATACTTCAGATCCTGATAGGCGTACGTAGGAGGAAGAATCTAGGAGCTTCAAAGCGTTACTAAATAGCACTGACTCATCATACAATTAAGGTTAAGGATTATTCCTCAGACAAAGATGAAAATGATAAATAAACCTCCGGTACAAGAACAAGTGAGGCAGTCATTTAGCGGAAAAGAAAATAATAAAATCGAGCAGGATGTCGACTCCATACTCAGTACAAATTAAGTAAATCCATTAAAACAGACAAAAAATACACAACTCATGAATATCCCGGGAGTACCAACCACATAAGTTCGTAGGCGTACACTGACTAGGGCCAAGTTATTATCGCGCATAAATCCATAATGATTGGCCGTCTTGCGAGCAGATAAGTGCCTATTACAAGTGATCGGTGTAAATGAGGTGCGTCACTCGGAGTTAGACCTTGTTCTGGGTCTAATGCGTTGGCAATAATGAGAGTGCTGAACTTGCAGGCAAATTAAGGTTTTAAAATCTGTTAGGAGCTATAATTGTTTCCGTAGTAACTTTTGAAATGGAGGGATAATAATTTATAGTTTATGAAGAGTATAGGAGTCAATTGATAGTGTTTGCTGGTTGATTGCTAGTGGTTGTTTATTATTGTGGTTGGCAGCGATGGGAAACGGGTTACTATGGTACGCCACGGCTACGGGCTAGTGGTCTTTCTAACTGAACTTTATTGCACTAGTAAGATCTGCTCGAAAGCGACGTGCATCGTTTGAAGCGGTACTAACACAGAGCAGTTGCTATCTTGATGCAGTTTCATAATCTATTACCAGATACATACTCTATATAATATCGTGTCTTCATTATTTTCTAAATAACCGCCCATCTGTGTAACGACCAGTTACTGGGCGTTTTAAAATGTCCTTGTCTGTG
This sequence comes from Eupsilia transversa, assembly GCA_914767815.1. NCBI lineage: Eukaryota > Metazoa > Arthropoda > Insecta > Lepidoptera > Noctuidae > Eupsilia > Eupsilia transversa. The sequence goes on from OU611880.1 coordinate 12,254,807, forward strand.
TCGCCGCCAGAATCTGGTGTTTTCACAATGCGTCATATTTGACTGTATGGAAATCTCGTATAACCTCCATATTATGGAGGTTTTATAAATTTCAACATCTGGGACGCCCTCCATAATATGGGAGGTTACAAAATGCGTCATATTTGACTATATAGATATCTAGACATTTCTAAATCGCTGTCACACTGACAACGTCACGTTACACGCTTGATGGGATAAGTTCCCTTAAGATTTTTCTGATTTTGAATGATCGTGAATTATGTCACCACTAACGGCTTTCAGTAAAACTTAGGTGGAACTCTTCTAAAATTCTGTTCGGTTAATTTAAGATGACTAAACAGCGAATAAAGGTATCATTGTGCATCCATTAAACTTTTGTACTTTTTAAGGCGGGCGGAGACGGGCGCGACACTGGTAACTGGTGGAACCATTTCGTAAACCTCATGGAAATTGTTCTTCCCGTGTCGCGTCGCGCCTGTCTGCGGGAGCCATTATCATGTTCATGCCTACTGAAAATATGATGTCTCCTGTATTTTCAGTTTCGTTCGTGTTTCGAAGTATAATCCTTGGAAATCAACCGGTAATTTTACCACAGCCTGTTGTAGGCAGCGTGGCCGAGTGGTCTAAGGCGCTGGTTTTAGGCACCAGTCCGAAAGGGCGTGGGTTCGAATCCCACCGCTGTCAAAAACTTTTTACGTTTTATTTTATTTAAGTACTTGGGAATTGTATGGATATTTCTCATTTGAACATTTTATTTAAGAGTTTAAATGTTATAATTATTATAAAGCGAATGTAATGTATCGAATCGAAATATTTTTATTTAAAAAACATCATGTTTCTTTTGTTACAGGTATGGTGTGATTTTGAAATCAAACCGACTGAGGATTAATATTAAGTGGTAAAGTCGAATAATATTTACATAATATTTAATTCTCCGGCAGCCCTAACCACAGGACAATAAAAAAAGAAAAAAAATGTGCGGTCACTGAAGGGAATTTCCCAAATACCATAGATAAGTCCTGCCATCTTGCGACTACATTTCAGGCGAGGGAAAATGTGTTTTAATGCCTAAATTTTAAGGTCTGTATTGATGGTATTTTTAAGTTTGCAAGGTTGACAAAAACGGGGCCAGAAATCTGTCATTGCATTTGTCAGTGGCATGCCACGGACAGGGTGAATCGATGGGGTTTCGCCCGTTCGTAATGGTTTATTTTTTGCGTTGTTTCAATATTTATCTTGTTATCGGTAGCCCTCATTATAAGCTTCTATTATTGTTACGTCACGATCGCCCTATTTCTTCAATGTTTACTAAAGTTTTATTGTGATATTCTTTTGTTTTTACTTGCTACTTGGGAGTTAATATTTTTATGTTCGTCACCTCAATGACATTGAGGTTATCAGCTTTTTGTTTAAAGACGATATACCTACTAAACTTGTGACTTCGTTAATTAACACTCTTTTTCTTTAATCATTGCCTAATTTAAATTCTTTACTTACATATTTTCCATCAGGTTATGACGAGAAATCGCATGCGACATGATGAATATCAATATCAATTTAACACGTCATCCTACTGATTGCTGGTTTTATTATGAGTGCAGCTATTGGCCGCGATAATTCTAGCTCTCTGAACCATCATATTGAGAAATTCTAACTTTTATTACTACATATTTCGATCAGCATGTAACTACTTAATAAGCTGGGCTTCCAGCGAATCGTCATCATCTAGATGAGCTTAGTAAATGAAAACAAGGGTAACGGCTTTATATGTACACTCAACGATATTAACTATCTATAACTATTTATTTTATATATCTTTTTAGGCACTATAATACTGCCAGCCTTTTGGGCTCTTTTCCTGTTGACAGCGATGTGGACGAATTTTTGGATGCCGTCTGACTATTTCCCCTCCTTCTTTAAATACTCTTACACAAACGTATTATTATTTTAAGTTATGTATATAAATATTTATACTTGGTTTTTACAGTCTTAATTTTTTATTTTTTCACTGTCCTGTCGATGCTGTTGATCATTATTTCGATTTAAGGCGCGACGCAACGGTTTCCGTGAAGTTTTCATAGAAATTGTTCTACCAGAGTCGCGTCGCGCCATCGCGTCGCGCCTATCTGCGGTAGCTTTTACCCCCGCTACCATCTATTACACCTCAAGCAGAAATTCCTGACCATTTCTCCCTCACTCCTCGTCTAAATACATAATTAATAACAGCACTCAAGTGGCTTACGTCATTAATTCCCACACACATCTTCAAGAGGGTCTATCGTTCTGCAGTGGTCGCGATTTTCAAGGGCCTGAATCATAAGGGCCGTTGTTTCATGCCTGTTGGCCATACAAGTGTTGACTTTGACGGCCTTGTTCATATGAAATTCAAATTTCTTGAATATCCGGAGGGTAAAGTTCATATGTTGTCGTATGTGGTTTGGGTCGTAGGCATGTTAATGTACACACACTTAATAAAATTAGGTAGGTTGCTTGTGAGTGTAGATTGGTACTGAATTGAATATTGGAAATTAATTACGAGTATATGGGGTCGATTTCAGAACGTTGGTATTTATGCACCACAATTATATGAACAATTATAGAACCAGCTTGTAATACACGCGAAGGCTCTGAGTCCAAGGAACCGAAATTCCAGCGAGGGCTCTATTATTTAGCAGACAATATCCCTGATGATACCTTAGAAGAAAAAAATCAAATCAACAAGTTAGGCAACAGTTAGATGAATTAGTAGGCAATACAGCATGTGACAGAACGAAAAGAACACAATGCCATAAATTGGAAAGACGCAGCCTGAGAAAAAATACAAACTTAAAAATACAATTCCTACGTCAATCCGAGGATTAACAACAACAGAAATACATTTGTCTGTCACGCCGACGCGGATCGCTCTCACGGCGAGGATGTCAGCCATTGATTTGCGCCGATAATTTGTATGCGAACAGCACCGCGGCGCTTCATCAGTCAGATGCAGCCGAATACCAGGGATTCATAGTGCGTACTGTGCTAAGCTAAGGAAATACAACTCATTATGTGCGGACATACGGACACGAGTGGAGACAAACTGAGAAAAGATAGGTACGGTTTTAGAATATTAGGTAAACTCATAGACTACACCGATCATCCCAAGGGACTATTTGATGATCAAGGTGTGTCTAGATCTTCTTTTTAAAGACGGTCTTTGTTAAACGTAAAAGGGTGTATGTAGTACAAGCCCAATTGAAGAAAGATCTGAATAAAAAAATAATGGTTCAAAAGAGAGGAGACATATGGTCGAGACGGAGTACACAATATGAAGTCATGAAAGGGAAGCCAATAAAAATTGCAGAAATCCACAACATTTTTGACAAAGACATATCCCGAAAAGAAAGCAGTATTTGTTATACTTTTAACGCTGTTCTGGTGATCAATTTTCGTACTTAAGAACATTCACAATCTGTCAAACTGATCAAAAATGTTGGTAAATTGATTGTATTTTTGACAGATTGCGAATGAGATGCGAATGCGTCCCTAAGTCCTTAAAAAAAAAGAAAATTGTCGCTCTGGTGGCTTTATGCTTTCCCAGACCAGCCGCGATAAAACATAAGAACCTCAATATTTGCAGTTGTTGCCACAATATCAATTCACTCGTAGATCTTTGTTCAAATCCATTAGTCATTCCACTTGCAAACAACATGCTTGTTGATACCCAAAACAGTGTGCAACCCGCTAAGCCAAGGAAATACAAGCCATTACGAGGCCTCTATATATAGAGACGACGTTCGTCCGTCGGTCACGTTCATACCCCATTAATACTTGTAACTAAGAACGGGCAAACACTGAACTTGCGTCTTGTTCAACATTGTGAAACGTTAAAATTAATATGTGTGCTTGCGAGCGAAATGACGTTGAAATTTGCAAACGGTTTGGAGTTTCGATTTCAATATTGCATTGGGTTTTGATTAGGAACGTTGGACTTTTTATTGAGAATATTGTGGCGATTGGAAAACATGGTCGCGTCTATCACTGTCGTAGTGTGTATTAATTCTTCACAGATTGTATATATAAAAGTTCTAAGATCATATCCATGCGTTTCATTACCGTTATGGGTTTCTAAGATAGTAATGACAATCTTCCTAGCGTGCTGCACATGCATAGTCAACATCTGCTAGATAGAACTTACTAAACATTTCCTAGTAATGGTCTCCGCTATTACTCACTCGAATTTCATGTGAGTGATTTAACCCTACAAATAAGTAAGCGTTAAAACCATATCATCGCATATTAACCCCAAACTAACCATTAGGATCACCATTAAACGCTTCAAATAACTTAACTATACCTTATTAGGGTTCGTTATCTCGTCACTCAAGAGACTGTCGTCATTTATAATAATAAAACGAAGCTGTTGGCTGTAAAACAGAATCGTGTGAACAGCAATCACTGCTTCATGTAAACATGAGATCCTTGCCACATGTGTTAATAAACTGTCAGTTATACGCTGTCGATAACTTAAAAATAGATTGCGTATGCTCCGAATTCGCGGTCTCTGGTTGTACTCAAATTTTGACATTATTGCTAAATGGGTGTCAGACATTGGCCGAAGAGAGATTTTAAGACTTGGACACAGTTTTTGCCTATAATTTGGCAGGGCCACGTTTACATTTTTGACAGAAAAAAATTGATTCAAGACAGAATTTTGATCAAGTAAGACCATATTAGTAAAATTCTCACTTATCAACTAAACGTATACACTAGCATAAAGAAGATGAAATGTGTAAACAAACTACTTTTTTAACAATGAGCTTCTTGTACATTTCAATCATAAATCCAATAACAGCTAACGGTATAAAGGCATTCACTATTTCCTGAAGCCCACAGTGTACAAGGAAAATTCTCCAATAAATCCTAAGGTTTATTACTTGAAGGCATGTTCTCTCAGTTCATATTAACACATAACCAGAGACAATTCAAGGGGAGGACATGCTGTCACACTATTGGCACTGTGTGATAGATTGACACGACTGTATGCCAAGAATTTGAATTGTTGAACTTGAGTTTCTTTTGTTTGTCAATAACAACTGCATTCATTATTGTTTTTGTTTTACATATTTGTAATAGTTCACATAATCATAGATTATATAGTTTATTAAAACAATTTGTTTTAACAAAACATTAATTGGTCTGTCATTTAATTTTGAACACCTGGGTTAAAATATAATGCTTGGCGTACTCTTAAATGTACTTACTTAAATTCAGCCCATAATCAATATTATGCAGTTGAGATAGTTCGCCCAACGAATTAACCAAAAATTGTGAGTTCAAATTGAGCAACGCGCACAAAACCACTCATCTTTCTCAAATCGACAATTAAACTGCGCATTCTTTAGTGAATAAACAACGGTTTTTCAAGTCCTTAATTTTGCAAACGAGTTCCCACTGAATTAATGTTTTGGGCAATTAAAATTTTAACTCCGTCGACCTTCAGGTGAGTGTATAAAAAAGCAACAATTATAGAAGGCCGTACGTTCGCAGCCCACAGCCTGTATTTCGACGATGCATACCGTTTTAACTACGAATTTTGTGTTTTTAGCGTTGATCACTTTGTAATTACTCTTTTTGTCCGTCCGTGTCCTCTTTGTGTTGTTAGACACGGCTTTGGTAATTGCTGTTTTATAAATACTGATGATATTTTTGCCGTGTCCGCCATGACAGATTGGATTTCCACAGGCATTCACTTACGTAAGATATTTGTTTCTTATTTGAAGAAATACAATATTACTTTGAGAAAGGAAAAGAAAAAAATGCAATGCATTAGCTTGACGTCAAGTCAAATTAAGGGAAAGGTGTAGGTAATTTAATGAGGTCCGTCGATGACGCACTGGTGACTGTAGCACCTGCTTCTACATAATGCATTGTTACCTTAAAATTCAATAGGACGTTGCCACTTAGGGCTTCAACCACAAAACATAATATGTTAAGTATAAAAAGGGTGATGTGTCCAGCACCCCAATTGCGAAACACACTTTGAATTAAAACCCATTTTGAAGAAAATTGCTACTCCATTGCTTCATATGTTTGAAAAATTCGTCTGCTCTACTACGTTAATGCCGCAATGAATGTTGTCGAATTATCAAAATGATAGTCTTGTATGTGTGTCTAAAAATACCAGCCAAAACTGCAATAAATACAGCTTCCTCTTTACACCTGTACGTCTGTAAAGTCTGTATCTACAACTCCAATTTAATTTAGACTGCGGTTGTAATAAATAAAACAGTACACGGACTAAGCTTTTATCCCCGTTTCATTCAGCACGTAACATTTATTTTGTCTTTCGTTTACCGGTGTTTTATTTCTATTTCCTTCGTAGGAAACGGGAATGTTCGTTTGTGTCGTAAAAATAATATCCATTATTATAATTGGGCCGGCAGCGGTCGCCCACGTGCCGTCTTTGCTTCTATAGTTTTTATGTTTTCTGCCGGATTCCTTCATGTAATGGTTTTGTTCTGTAAGGGCTTAATTAAGAGCGTTTTTGGAATTTTATTAGTTGCCTCTTTGATTGTTTTTACTTTCTTAATTTTGTTTGTTTTTCTTTTGTTGCTTTGTTTTTATGTCATGTCAAAGGATCTTGCTATTGGTATCTAAATAGACACAGTATGTAAGGACTTTTTTAACGACCTTTTTCATCGATTATAATCATAAAAACCATCAATACAACCCTCTAAGTTACCTTATTGAATGACTATTTCATGAAATCATGCCATTATAATTAGAGGCCAATTCTAACTTAAGGAGTTTTATTTCTGATTCCAATGATTATAATTCTGTAAAGCCATATTTGTTACGGTTGTGAATCATATTTAAATCAACATACAACCTGACAATAACTTGAAAATTGCAATAAACGTAAGATATTCGCAGGCTACGTTAGCGCATCGCTATTTTCTCGATTTTCTAATTACAAAATGTTTAGATATTTTATGTTGTTTATAGCCTCTGCCTACATACCGTTTTTTATTCGTTTCTTACAGTTTATTAGTTAAGCGGGCAATGTATCTCTTGCAACAATGTATTAGAAAATTAAGAACCCACGTTATTAAGGAGTTTAATAAGTTCTTTGTAAAAACTTTCAAGTTCTTTGAAGTCTCTTCTGTTGCCGACCCATTTGCCCAAATCATTTAACTTTTTAGTTTTTACTTTAGTAATCGTGCAATAATTAAAATACTTATAAGGCAGGTTATTAGCTATAAAGACGTATTTGATTTAAAGCTTTTTATTTTTGGTATTCTTTTGTTAGAGAATACTGTGGGAAAGTCACTTGCAAGTAAAGAAAATTTTCAAATAATTAAGAGACGTACCTACTTTTGGAGAAACCTTAATCAATAAGTGCCATTTATACAGTGTGAGTCTTCATAATGTGCACATATCGAAATGGGGGAATCTATGCTTAATTTTATCGACGGAAAAAATAAAATCTAAATACATTTTTTTTCAATTTTTTTTTATTTAAAAAAATTCGTCTTATTGATTTTTTTTTTACGATTATTGTAAAAATTGATTAAAAAAACAGATTTTTGGACGAAATACCTGTTTATTTTCAATTGAGGGTTTTTTGGGTTTAATTGGGAGGGGTTTTTCCCACAATTTTCATTATATAAAAACACTTAATTACTACCAATCATTATGGAGTTGAGTTTGTTACATCGCGATAGATCATTTAAAAGTTACACCGTTTTTTTACATTGGGGTAAAAAATACAAAATAAATAAAAAAATAAAAATAGATTTTTTTAAATATTTTTTCCGTTTGTCAAATTAAGCATAGAATCCCTCATTTCGATATGTGCACATTATGAAGACTCACACTGTATACCGAATGATAGTCATGATGATTAAATTGATAATATTGTTTCATAAACAGGATGGAGATACTTATTCTGATATGATCATCAGATTGATATCCGCATAATACTAACTTCAAAGAATAGTTCGATGATACAAAGAAATCACTTCACTACTATGACAGTTGTCACTCAAGTGCAATAGTAATCAGTAAACAATTATATGGAAATAACTATCTCATGTAATAAACGATTTTCCAGAAAATGTGGAGCAGTGGAAAATGTGTAGTTTTTGTAGTGCTTAGCAGAAGAGCATTATCATTGTCACGGAGTCGGTCAGTAAGTCAGAAAGTTGCCTATTCTAAAACGTATAAGATCTCTGTATATTATATACAGTATAAAGATAGCACTCACACACACTCACACATACACATTCACCCACACACATTCACCCACGCACACTCACCCACAAAAACATCATACTACACCTCAATCACACATACATAATTACTTTACAATTGAAAATTATAATATGTAAAATATACTTACCTACCTAATTCATTATAAGATAGCACAACCGATCATACCTTGTACTTGGACTTGATGATGATTACCTACTGTTTTGTATAACTTAGGGGGAAAGGCGCTGATAACCGAAATACAGGCTCTGCCTAGTTCGGTTACAGATGCTAAACTCTTTTTTGTTATAATAATATTGTTGCCAAGTTGTTATGTAACCTAGTATTAAGTTGTTTGAGAAATAAACATTTATTATTATTATTATTTATTATTATTATATGCACGAACGGGCAAAAAACCTCAAGGACACTTTTATTTAAATGAAGATATTACAAAATCCTGGGTACATTATTCTTGTTGCTTCTATATCAATGTAAAAAAAAAACAATTCAAAATAAGCTCCGGCAGATAAGAAATGACCAGTGTCAATTGACGGCGCACGTTCACCATTTTTCAATTTTTTCCATTTTTTTGGGGACCGAATGATCAAATACATATTCTCATGCTCCCTAACTGATAACATATACTCTAACTCATATCATAACTCTATCTTCGTCTTTAAAAACTCAAACGCGTAAATTACGTAAATACCAATTTGTCTTCCTTTCCGTTACGCCTACCCAAAACCCGAATAATTGCTGTTATTTTTATCACAAAACAGTCATAAATAATTCATTCAACACATGCCATATGCCATGAAAACATTAATTATAAATTTAGATTCGACATTACTCGGTTTGAATGTATACAGACCAGCCAAACGTGAAATTATGGGTTGTCGGTGCAAACGCGACTTGTGACTTTTATCTCTATCATTTGATATAGTGTTAGAAAAGGACATGATATGTTATGTTTCGTGTAATGTTGTTATAGTCCGTTAGGCAGTTGTTAAATACTTACCGTATTTAAAACGTCAACCTGCAGAAAATCAATAAATCCTTTCTTAGGGCTTGTACACAAAACTGCGATGCACCCTAACATTTTCTTAGGAAATTGCTAAAGCTTCTCGCCGATTTTAGCGATACGACATCGCATCGCAGTTTTGTGTACAAGCCCATAAAATAGTGCACCTCAAGATCCTCCAGCAAATTAAATTATTACTATGTTATCTTTGTGCATTATGTTGTCAATGAATCACGGAAGTGTTATGGTATTTCCGATTATGCATAAAAGAAAGATAGTTAGATTAGATTTAATCAAACGGTAATCTTTATTAGATTTACATTATGGTTTTACGAAAGTAGTAAAGTATCGGCTTATCGTTTGATGGCAACAGTCGATAGCTACTAGATAAATAATTTACATAATTAGAATAATTAAATAAAACTATCAATAATCGGAATCAATCTCGATATCACCGAGTAATCTGTTCATTAATTAAAATAAAATTATAGAAAAATTATCTTTAAGTCCATTAACTTAACAAGGTAACATTTATTTAGATAAATAGAGTATATGTTATCACATAAATGCTCCCATATCTATATATTTATATATCCTAACTATATGTATATAATATTATAAATGCGACAGTGAGTTTTTTTTGTTTGTTACGCTTTTGCGCTTAAACGGCTGAACAGATTTGGACGAAATTTGGCACACGAGTAGACCTTGACCTGAATTAGGTCATTGGATTTTTCCGTTTCTTTTCCCGTTTCCCGGGGATAATTTCTGACATGCACGCGGGCGAGAGCCGCTGTTAAAATCTAGTTAATATTGTAAATGCGAAAGTAATCCGTTTGTCTGTCTGTTACCTTTCATGGCTAAACCACTTTTTAAAACCTATGTTTATGTAATTTGACAGATAGGTAGCCTTAAACCTGGACGATATACGCTACTTTTCATCTTATAGATATTTGTGTTAAAAATTTATGAAATAAAATACACACAGACGGGGTCGCGGGAACAGCAACAACTTAAAGAAGGAATGAACATATGTTTATTTGCGATAAACATGACACTAAAACAAACACACACACTGAAACTTCAATAAAATTTCGATACTTTTCGTAGAGTATAAATATATTACGGTAGATTGCACCCTATCCTACCCTAAATTAATAGGCCCCTATCAATTGAGCGTTAAAATATGCAAATAAAATTGTCGAAAATAGCCCCACGCTGACGGTATGACACGCCGTAGGAACACCACAATTTATAATTGTTTTATTATTTTTTATGTGACAGTCAAATTGTTTCCATTAAAAAAAATCCGGAACTAATTTCCTTTCCTAACCAAGGATACAATTTAAGCTAGAACTACGCTAAGCGAAGACAATGAGGTGATTAGATACCTATTTAAGGGATCAATGACCGGTTCAGGCAGCATTGAATCCGACAAAGTTACTTCTTCAGCATCACATTTCAACCGACGTCCACAGCTGGAGTCGGGCCTCCCCCAAGCGTCGTGACATCGACCGGTTCTGTGCTTCTCAAAGCCAGCGAAAGTTCATCCATCCATCCAAAATTATCTAATTTATCTTAAAACAATAACTCCGTCACGTTTTTACTTCCATCAATTTTGAAATCACACAATCTTAAACAGCCATAAGCATTTGCCCTAAACACAAACTGCGAACATTACACCGCTTACTCTCACATAACGGCCCTCAAGTTTCACAGTAGCTAATCTTAACACAATTCGTCGCAAAATTGTCGAAAACTCATTGTCGTCCTACTTCGTAATCCTATACTGAAGCGCTCGGCCAATTAGCGCGCGGGAAACTCGCTATCCAGTTACTGAGTTTTTGTGTCAAATGAGATGGAACGCTACCGTAGAATAATACTTTACAGAAGCGCGAAACTCTTGCTTTGAACGCATTCTAATAATTCAAAATCAATCTGCCTAGCCTTTTCCTGTGTTGGGATCGGCTTCCCCAGTCTAACCCTATGCAACTCACTCTGGTATTGAGCTTTATTTTACATGGAGCGAATGTCTTTCTGACCTCGACAGGTTAAGTGCGTAAGAAATGTTTACCAGTCAGGATAGGATAGGTGTCAGGATTGTGTTGACGCTTGCAGCGAATGTTACGCGCCTGGCGCTGTTTCTTCACCAAAATTGGTAACCCTGTTTTTGTTAGGGCGTAAGCGGTTTTTTTTTTTTTTTGGGTGGTATATTATCAAATTACTTCTACCGCTCTGGGCGGACTCTTACTGACTAAAACCCACCTGTGTTCCTTCAATTGTCTGTGTGTTGCCAGGGGCCACGGAATCCCTTTCGGACTTTCCCGCAACCCTGACAGGCATCGGCCCTAGCGGACCCCGTCATTGGTGCTGACATCTTTAAGGCGCGCATGGAACACAACGCGCCGTCGACCCGGGCCTGGTCCTTATCGGGGGCGAGCTACCCATTGCTCACCGCCCATGTGGCAATGGTGGCCGGGAATCGGCCTGGGATTCCCGACGCCCAGGGCGTCTCCTGCGGCAACTAGGGGCGTGAGGGCGCAAAATTTGCCCCTCGTACGCGGATCCTAGTGTGGTGGTTCTTATTTTGGCTGCTCAGCTGCACGCAAAGGAAACTGCATGAGTTTCCCTTCTGTAAGGTTTCTTATTCTATGACGCTATAAAGCTATAACTTTATACCACAACAGTATTGGGTGACGTCGAGGAAATTTACATTAAAATACATTGTTTCTTGTTAGTGGACGTTTAGGATACTTTCCTGTATCTCTTTGACTATTGTGTTATAGTTTAGTAGTCTTTGATCTGGCTGGAGGTGGAAGTTGGATGGCGTAACTTCCGAAAGCCTAGACGAGAATACATGTAACACACATCATAACATCGCGCCTTTATACCCTGAAGGGTTAGGCAGAGGTGCACCCACATTTCGCCATTTACTGTTAAGGCCCATGTAATAGGGGGCGAGCCTTTTGCCGGGCTCAACCAGGCTGCTTACTCAGAAATTCCAGATGGAAAAAACCCAATAACACGTTGCCCAAACCGAGAATTGAACCCAGGACCATGTCCAGCAATAGCTCTTGCGAACACTAGACCCAAGAGACTGTGAGAAAAAAAAAGTTTGAATTTTACGTTAAAATATACTTTTCTTTCCAAAATCTAAAATTGGTTTAGTAGGTAAGTACTACCTCAAATTACTATTGCTCTACGAGTATTTACAAAATAAACCATTTACGTCCCGTCGTCATTTACCTTTGGACCACGTAGACATTGAGTAGTTACTGACCGCAATATAGTATCGACGATAAGCGAATGTAAACACATAATCATGTTGTAAACTGGACACGTTCTCGTAATGAAGTCACCTTTAACTCCACAAATAACTACAAAGAAGTATTTAATGTACTTATCATCGATTGCAGTAAAAGAGTAAATAACATCGCCGGCGAGGTAGAAAGAATTCCAATAATTTATCGATAGTATTATCAGAACAGTGATAAGGATGTACTTAGGTATCGATCAATCATGGAGTATCGATTGTTGCTCAATGCAAACAATCGATTGTTTGCAGACGGGACGGCACCGGCTTATCGCTGTCCTACTGTTATGAAATGTTTTGTTTATGTCTGGACTGAGACTTCCATGAAACTGGAATAACATGTCTGTTGTGACTTGTAACTGATCTAAGATAAAAATGAGACTGATTGTTACTAGTTTTACTACAGACAGTTTACAAGGTTACCTACATCTTAATGGTTGGTTTATTTGATCCAGCCTTCTTGTAAATGGTTTCAACTAAATCTAGCGTCTAATCTTCTCTTGTAAATGATTATTTGTTTTAGGTCAAACCTCCCTTCATTAATTTACATTTCCCTGCATCGGTCCATTATACGCCTACTTAGTAGAACAGTATCTCCCTGCCCATATATGAATTACTTTGGGGTAGTTGCAGCATGACATCAGGCTCTTCTTCTTTAGAGTACATATCTATGCCGATTATTTCTGATTCCGGTGATTTTATATGTACAGTGGCCAGCACTAAAATACTAACTACTACTAAAATCTGTCAAATTTCTTGAGTAGATTTTAAACTTTATCGCTAACGCATTAGGTTCAAGTTTGATTGGGAAAGTTTGACAGTTTTGGGTAGCTTGATGTGCTGGCCACCGTACTTAGATCTATTTTGTTTAATTTTGCTGATTACTTTTATCAGCACGTGCACGTGCACGTTACACGTGTTTCTGTCTGTCTTAATTGATACACACCCTGTCTGGTCACTTTTTTTTTTTCATGATGGAAACAAGGTCCTCATAAATCTGAAATTGAAATAAATAACTTAAGAAAAGAACTTTAAAAACAGTAAAAACCTGTGCTTCTTATAACTCGCACTTATCTTTTTTCACAAATAATTGGATGTTGGCAGGAAGAACGCATTTACATATGAAATACCTCCCGGTAGGTAGGATATGTTGGTGTGTTTCGTGAATTAGCATAACGGGCCAACGACACGTAATTAGGTGCGCAGGCGTTTCATACAACTTAATGAATGAGTTTGTATTTATTTTCGAAGAATTAAGAGTTTTTTTGGTTGCCTAAATAAAGCCATAAAATATCCGCTGTCATTAACACTAGTTGTTGACGTCTAAATGTAGTTAGTGCCTTTCCAACGTCGGCGTCGGCTCATCGCCGAGAGTTGACAATCCAACAGTGCAAAAATATTTAGGCAATATATTAATTAAATGCCGCCTACTGTAAGTGGAATTGGGCATGTGGTCGGGATGTGTAAGTTAAAAACGTAGAGAACAGGACCCTCTAACTATAAGAATAAAAACCTAAAAGGAGGTGGGCATCGAAATCTTAAATAGAGCTTCGTAGATTTCGACTTTTATTTCTTACAATATTATTTTTACCCGGCTTCGGCGAAGCAAAAAGGAGGGTTATGAGTTTGACCGGTATGTATGTTCATCTGTTCCCTCATAACTTCTAAACTACTCATCATAACTTGACAAATTGAGTATCGTTGGAAGCGTCTCGGTTATAGGCCATGTGACGACACATTAAATTGAACATGGCGGCAAAACAGTCAACTAAAAAGGTATAAACAAGGTATGACTTTTCCAACTTTTCGGAAGTTTATGACTTTTTCAATTCCTCCTACTACAGTTCTAAACTGGTTGAAAAACAAATCATTTCGTTACAAATGTTGATTGGCTGACACAAGTAGGATATATTAACCTGGATTCCTTCATTTATGGTCCTTCTCTCCTCATAAGGAGTTTTAAAACGAGCATCCAATCGCGCGATGTTACGTCATTTTCGCTCAAAAACATGATAGATGCCACGTTGAGGTTTCCGCAAAAAAGGAGAAACTGGGATTATAAGGAATCAGATTGTGTAATCGCTTATTTTAGACTAAAATGGACATAACTGGGTTCATTCTCAGCTAGACTTAGGTAGGATATTCACGATCACCGTAAAGCCCATACTTAAATCGTTGCAATGTAACTCTTAACTCGGTAACGTAAGGTATACATTTGAATGATTGCCGTGAGTTTGATAAAACTCTCGCCATCATTATAATTTATACCTTAAAACAATAAAATAAGTGTTACATTGCAATGACTTACCTTAGTAATGGTTTTACGTCATTCAAACTTGGTCGTGAATGTGCCTCCTTAGGACCAGTGTTAGTAACCTTAACAATCATCTACAATCAACAAGAGTCTTAAAGGCAACTTAAACTGTGAACCACTAAAAAAATATCCAAAAGACATATTCGCGACCAAGGAAAACGTTTCGTAAACTCACATCACAAGGAAATATCGCCTCTATTTCTTAAGTCATAAGGATTTATTTAAATAAGATGCATAAGCAGCACGGGTTCGGTTTCTGAGTCATTATTTCTTTGAAGTTGTTAAGTAACTGTTTTCTTACCGTTTTGTGAGACAGTAAAGAAATAATGAAAGACTAGAAACGAATTAAAAACATTTAAAAACCTGGCTGCAAGTTTTAATGGTAGTTGAGTTAATTATAATTTTTTTAAACTAACTGAAACTATAAACTACCAACTTCAGATTTTTGTTATAAAGCCGCTGATAATATTGCACTTTGATTTTTTAATATATTGTTTTAAGAAGAAAAGTGTGTTATCATGCGGTTTCGCGCATCATATAAACAATCACCTATCAATTTATTTCCAACATTTATACACTTTTTCACATCAAATACATTATTTCACTACAAATAAAAAAAATGTTTAACAAAACTGGTACAGCCAGATACTTTGAAAATATACATCAACACTACATTACATTTTTCCTCCAATGCAAGACAAACAAATTCCTTTAGGTACAAGAATACGAATCTTATGTAAGTATATGATTGTCGTATTTATAAATTTAGATTCCGTAAATACTGACTGTACAGCAAATTAACCAGAGCGTACATATAAATATTACGAACCAGTTAGATTAGGTTAAAAATCTTTTACTCGCCAAAAAAGGTCAGGTTAGGTTAAAATTGCGACGTTTAAATACTACCCTATACTAACTATTCACCAATTTTGTTAATCATCCACCAAGGCTGGTTGATTTTAAATCTCACGCATCACACCACTACGCGACAGTCTATGAAAAGGATAAAGGACCATAATCAAGAATATCATGACTGCGGATTCGTGAGAAATAAGATATAGTAGAAAAAAGATTTAAAAAAAAACTAGTAGCAGCCCGGAGTCTGGATTTGTGCCCGATTGATGGCAATAGGCTCGCTCCCTATAACATGCGACTTAACATAGCTGATGAAATAAGGGTGCACAGTACACTGTACAATAGGTCCACCTCTGCCTAACCCTTCGGGGATTATAGGAGTCAAGTTATGTGTTAGTAATTAGAAAGTATTATAAAGTCTGAAGGCCAATTCTCGTACTTAAAAAACGTTCACATTCAAGTCGCAATATGCCAAACTTGTCAAAAATGTTGGTAAATTGATTGTATTTTTGACAGATTGCGAATGAGATGCGAATGTTCTTAAAAATTACGGGAATTTCTCCTTTGTTCTGCCTTCGAAACAGAAGCTTTTAAGATAGAATACAGCAGTAATTGAATCCCACGAAGACACCGCTAAACGAAACAGAAAGGACTCTCAAGTAGGCAGGACCTCACGAACCTCCTTAGAATAATTTTCTCGTCTTTCTACAAGCCTCGTCTTCGCTTACCTATTATTACCTAATTAAATGCAAACAGAATGCCAATCAACGCACGACCCCGTCAGATATAAAAATAAACACGATTTTATATTCTGACAGCACATCCGACCAACAAAGTACGGACGTGATTAGTTACATGGGTAACGAACAGATTACAAACTTATCAGTAGATACAATAATGCGTATGATAGAAAACATGATTGCGTTGTATGAAATCATGTTTTATAATAAAGGTGGGCTGAAAGTTAAAGTTTAACTATGTCCTCCAATCTATCTGCCTAGCCTTTTCCCAACTATGTTAGGGTTGGTGGTGGGCTGAATAACCGTATTTTACATGGAACGACTGCCTATCTGACCTCCACAAATCATTAACTAGGTAATACGGTACCCCTTGGTAAGACTGGTTGTCAGACTTTCGGGCTTCTGACGACCCATAACGACTGTCAAACATCCACGAATGACAGCCGAGACCAAAGGCTTAAGCTGCTTTCCGAGGCACGGAGAAGTCCCGGTATGTATGTGATCACCCATCCACGGACCAACCCCGGCAAACGTAGCTTAACCTGATGGATCGAACTTTGCAGCTGTTATTAGTTAGTCACGAGCGCGTCTAAAGATGTCGTCCTATAAGTTAAAATGAGTCGACCAAACTTTTATACCTTGTTTATGTCCCTGAGAATTCATTTTTGACGTCTGACATTTTATTATGAAAAAATATATTATCAAGTAATTTATATAACTAACTACTATACCTAACGCCTTTATGCACGCTGAATACCATTAGTAACAATTTGAAAAAGACAAATCTTTTAATTAAAGTTTAAACCAACGTCTTATTCATTCATAAGGACCACAAAACTTGGTCCTTCCATCCGCGCCACCAAAAATCTTAGCGATGACGTCACATTGTAAATCACAGCAACATCCTTGACGCCTCTAGAACGCACCTATTTACCAATTTAAATGCACCCATATTTAATTAAATGAGATTGTAAGTAAATCCATTACAGACAATCAGTTGAATGAAAGATCAATAAAAAAAGACCGAATAAAAAACAAGTGGAAAAAGTCTTGTTAATGAACATGCCGCGTCGTACATTACGGACGAACGGCTTGACGGTTTAATTATTATTTAATTTATATCTGTACTCGGCTACACATAGTGATGCTGAAAGAGACATTTTGTTTCCAGATTGCGTCTTTCGTTTATTTGTATCGCTCGTGCCCTTTTAATAGTCGTTCATTGGTTTAATTTGCAGTTAATAACTTCATCGTCCACGTCCTATTTTGTTTTTTTTTTAGTTGCTTTTTTTGGTTAGATTTATTGCGCTTTGTAAAACACTCGTGCTTCAATTTTTATAAATCATCAATATTAATCAAAATTATTAAAGAATCCAAGCATTAAAAAATATATTAAATTCATGGAAACTATGTGGAGATTAAATCTGATTCATTCGTAAAAAATATTGATTTTGCATTTTAAGTGGTCGATTACGATTCAAATGTTTAAATAACGAATCCAGAAGAAATATGTCCGTTGCGCCGGCGCCATTTATTAGTCTTTTATTTTTACCATAATCAAGCCCAAAAATCTTAAAGTTAAAGAACTTTCCAATAGGGACAAATGACATCGATTCGCAGATAACTTTTTTAATGTACTGATGCTGATCTGATACTTTGTTACCCGTTTAAAGGTATAAAGAAGCTCTACAACAAAATCCAGAAGGTACGGTGGTTGGTTACGTAATTTTTAAAGCTCTTCTTGAAAAGATGCAAAGATAAATGTTTTAAAAAAATATAAAGAAATTACTCAATTTCCCGTTCCGCAGGTAAATATTATAAATACACCTGAACAGGTTGTAAAGAAAAGAATGTGGCTTTAGGTCATCGTAATTTTTTATACAATAAGTATAATAATTTTACATAAACTATTAATTATGAGATTATCGATAAGCTACAGGCAGAAGATACGGTACCTGTTTTGGAACGTGTTACCTCATATTGCCATCATAAATAAATTAATAAACCATAACCGATCGCTGCCAGAAATATAATAATGATTGATGATGAATCTCCAATTTTAATAATATGGGTATTACCAATAATTATTTCTATTTTGGTCTTAATAGTTTATTTAGAGAATAGATTAGCCGTAAAAAATGTGGTATCCAAACGATTGTTTGTAAATAAAGACCACATTCCAGTTCAAAGTGCGACAGAAATAAAATTGTATACTATATGTCAACAAAGGGAACCGGTGAAGCCAGAATGCGTGGCCACATGACAAGTAGAGCTCCCAAGAGCGTAGGTAGACGCGATTATGAACTCAACCGATGAAATATTGTGGCGGGAGAATAAATATTGCAAAAGGGAAAAGTCAGAAGAGAAAATACAAAGCCTTTTTCAATTTGTACTTTATTTTGAACATATAAAAGACTCTAAGGACCAAAGCGATGTAAAAAAGAAGAAAAAAATTCAACGATTATTTGAATCCTCAGATTTTTCAATAATGCTATGATTGCTGAATTCTCAGCGGACATGAATGAAAGAGACGAAGCAAACATAAAAGCTATTGAAGAAGTATTTATTCTCGAAATGAAATATGAACTGTAAACATGAGAAAACACACCATTTGACTGTAACATGCTATGATATACGAGTCTCATTAATTCATTAATATGTTTTGCAAGTTTACGAAGCAAAGTTAGATTGGTATCTGAAAGGAGCGGAAATTAAATGTCATACGTGTATTTACCTTACATCAATATGTTTTAAGATAATATTTTACAATGCTCTATTTAATAAAGTTTAATTAAATGTTTTACCGAGCGAAAACTTGGTTTGAAAGTACAGATTGCAAAATATTATTATAATTTTCAATAAACGAAGCAATTAAGGTACTTATACTCATTAAATCATTCCTCCAAGTGTTTAACTGGGGAAATTACCAAAATTATACAATTCTTTCCATGTTTTTTACCATTCGCCATCGCAATATGTAGTTTGAAAGTAGCCTGAAGTTGCAAAAAAATTCGATCCATTCTTTTCTCGAAACGCGTATCTTGGACCCTTTCGACTGCGCGAGTGCAATGTCCTACAACACCGGTTTTATTAGCTAATTATCGGTTTTCGAAAAGATCCTAGCTATGAGACTCGAAGGCTTCACTTTCATTCGCTCTGATTTCCAACCAGTGCAATACCCTTAATTCATTATTGAGACGGACCTCAAGTTTAATAAGATAAATTACAAAAGTTGAATTTTAGCACAAGTTGCTGAACTAATTAGAAATCGTTTCTGTTAATCCCTGAGAAAACGCAAAGTTTTAATATCAACGTCTAGCTCCCATCAAATAATGTTAATAATAAAGGGCGAAGTGGAATCGTGACCCGTCAGACGTCCTTGAGGTCCGACCTTCCCAGAACTTATTCAGAAAATAAAACTAAAAGTAGAGAGCCCCAAGCTGATAGACGGGCTCTGATGCCTCTGATCCCAAACTAGTTTAACAATTTATCGCTTCTGTACGATCTGTGTGCTGGGATGGAATTATGTATCTAATTACTTTGGTGGAAGATTCCAATTTAGCGTGAAACGTAAAATTTTGGGTCAGGCCGGAGGATGCTCTCCAAAAATTGAATTTGAAATCTGAAACACAGGTTTATATGGTTCGAAAAGAAAGCTTCATGATGGATGAACGAGTGACTAATAACTGTCTGTGCGAAAGCTCGTGTAGTAAAATAATGAACGAAATTGAAATATTGGCCGCAGGGCCTTCGCGAAATAACTCTTCATCAAATGAAATTAGCTCAGAAATTTTAGACTCCAATATTCAAAACAAATATTTCAAAACAGGATAATTGTACAGTGGCCAGCACATCAAGCTACTAAAATCTGTCAAATTTCTTTAGTAGATTTTAAACTTTATCGCTAAAGCATTAGGTTCAAGTTTGATTGGGAAAGTTTGACAGTTTTGGGTAGCTTGATGTGCTGGCCACTGTACGTATTATCAAATTTTTTGATATTTTAGAAGTCATGATCAGTAGTCTTTCTACCTAAAATGATTAATCGATTGGACCTTTCAACTTCTAAATGTAATCGAGCTACATCCATCTTTATGTAGCATTTAATTTTACGAGTTCACGTCTTCTTTTATAGTTACTGACATGTTGTTTGATATTCACATCTGGAAAAATATTATTATCATTGGTACGAGTGGTCCATATTGTATCTATGAGATCATCTTTCACGGTGTTATGGTGGAGTGTGATTGTGTCGCATCGTTATCGATGCACTCGACACTGCCGCTGCACCACCGAGTGCCACACGCCAGATAACGGTCTCGTATCGTAGCGTAAATAAGTTGTACAATCTCGGTTTATTATATTACCGAACAGGCTTCGCAAGCCATCGCCCACACGAGCGTATCGCGCGTCCGTCAAATCACGACCGCAAACGAAATCCCGCGTAAAAACGAGAAGAAATTTCATACAAAGGTGGGTTTCAAGTCACGACAGTTCCATCGAGCTATCGTCGGATTTGTTGGGTGCAGTGTTCGGGACTGTCGCGCGGGAAGGGAGGGGGGAGAGCTACCGCGCGGCAACACCGGGCCGCGCCGCGCCGGCCGCACCGCGTGCGTCGCGCACAGCCAGCGCCAGTCTACCAATCGCTAAGCGCAAGGACGGACGCGCGTTTCGGTGGTGCAACTCTCAGACGAGTGTTTAATAACTTGTGCCAAAACTTAGTGCACTCCGATTACGAGTGGATCGGATTATCTGCAGTGTTTGTGACGTTCGACTACGATGAATGTGTGTTTCTAGTGCCGAAACTTTTTAGTAAAAAAGTTGTGTAAACCGAGCCGATGGTCCTATTGAATAGTAACATGAAAATTAATGGTAAATAAAGTCTTCCAATAAGTTTTTGCATGTGTTCTTATGGATATGTTCACTATTACTGTTGGTATGCTGTTATTCACCTGGATGATCTGATGATCTTGGCTTGCACGACGCACGAACCATTTCGTACACACATTACGTGGTGGCAGCACACGGGAGATCTGGCACGGGATAAAGGATTCGGAGAGGAGCCAGGGTTTATTTATTAAAATATTCAAATGAGCGCGGTGATATTCCACCCGGACCACCAAAACAGCCAAAACAATGGCGGACCTTGTGTCTGTCAGGCGACATTGACTCTCCGAATGTAAATTTGAGATAGCGCGAACAATCGAACCTAGTGAGTTGAGTTTAGAAGTCGATATATGAATAAAAGGTAGTGTGTGTGACCGTGGTGCGCCTACGGGACCAGCCGCTGTGGGTGGACGGCATAGTTCCGAACCGCCTAGAACGACAGTGGGTGTTTGAATGGAGCCAGTTAATAATAATGGTGAGATTTAATCACCGCCATAGAGGTTACACAACAAAGCTATAAGCATGCCCATGGCTCGATTTGTAGATGAAAAGCCCTTTATAACATGTTCTGAATAGTCACTAACAAAGCTTTCGACAGTGTAGCAAATTTTGGCTTGTAGTTTACATAGGTACTAATCATTAATCCGAATATTATGTTTACTTGATATAATGTACATTGATCAATATCAGTATACGTCTGTAATAGTCTGCTTGCGAGAAGCGAACAATAAATTAATTCATCCTTGTGGCACGTAGCATTAATAAAGCTATAAAAACGTCAGACGTTGAATAGATCAAGAATCCTTACAATCTCCAACATCCTGTTGCTGATGGCGAGGGACATAAATTTTGCACATGTTACGGAATAGACCTCAGATGTCGTCTGACAAAAAACAGACACCGTTCCGCACATGTGTGCGCCCAAATTCAGGCCAAAGAGACTCACACGACAGCCAAACGTACCTTCATGGTATGGAAGCTTCAAAAATAAAAACAATTCTAATGGTAAACAAACCGAATGACGCCTACGCAGCGGAATCAAAACAAAGGGGAGAAAGAAATTTAATTAAAGAATGAATTACCCAAGGTAACATGTTATTACCGTATGCATCTGCCCGTAAATGATGAATGCGTTCGTTGAGAAAATAACAAAAAAGCTAAAGAGAAACCTGCGCGGGCGAGGGTGGCACGTGGGCAGGCAGATGTGCAAGCGCATCCCAAAGCCGCTCTGCGATACATCCGACTCTTTATCTGCCAATCTCGCCGAGTTTGCTTACAGCTGCTGAGATTTAAGATCCATTATTCTGCAGTTAATACTTTTAAGGGCCTCGATATAATCTCACAAAAGAAACTGTCATGGGTCACGTTTCTCCACCTTAAAGAACTTGACACTAACCAAAAAATACGATAAGTATCTTCAAAAAGAATATTGTTGGTACAGAAGCTTTACGTGAAGTAATGGGTGTCTAAGTTGCAAAGAGGTCAAGTCCGGCTCGTAGGACCGAGTTTTTCCATCGATTATGATCGCCTATATCTCGTAGACGGTCCTCGCCTTTTACGGCAACCTGCGCTCGCGCCGACTTAGTACTGACAACTGTGGGATAGTCGACATCAGTATCTGAGATAACTATCGACTCTCTAGGTGTTTTCATAATTTCTCTATCCTTACTCGAGGTGCGGCTATTGAGAATATCGACTGTGACCGCTTGACGAAGATAGCCTTTGATATTATAGTCCAAGATTGGAAAGTTCATAATTCACGGTGTCACGTAGTGCATAGGTACTGGTGACTTATAGAAATTGCTTGGTCATTAAAGTTTTGCCTCATACAGAGAAAATCAAAGTAGTGTTTTGTCCTTTCACAACCCTTTCTAAAGAAGTGTCAGTAAGTCGTTATCGTCGTGTTAAGCTAAAAAACTGAGAACAAAAGTCTATAGACGAAAGCAATATTACTGTTGCTCGTAATAACACGTTTCTTGAAAAAGAAAACAAGCAAAGCAATAAAGTATAACAATTTTACGCATCAGTGGAACATAGCAACGAGCTTAAACATAGTTTGTAAGTGGTAAAATGTAATACAATACTTCCATTTGTTACTGTATTGGCTGTAACTTGGTACGGCAAACACATTGTTAACTTAAACAGTTCTTAGGTAAAAAGTATCGAGTAAACTCAACTCAGAATAATGGCTGAGAACGTTTTAGGAATATTAATGTGACGCAAAATGTGTAAGCAGCAAAATTATAACAGATGCCATCTGTCTTAGAACATATTTTGGCTTGAAGAAATAATATGTTACTCTTAAAACAAGCTTCGTAAGTAATTATGTTGGGCATGTTACTGAAGATAGAATCTGCTTTGAATAAATAACTACGCGAAAATATAGACATGATATAAATTTTTCGGCATATCATGTTTCTACCAAGATAATATAAATGCGAATTAATGCACGGATCATCCTACGACATTTAAAGGACTGAATAATTAAAGTACTAAACATTGACAAAGGGAAGTAGCTGAAGCTAACCTACAAGATGAAAAATCTGTTGCTTATAAAACAGAACTTAAAACACAGCTAAATCAACAACTGAAACAAATGCATTCGTTAATCAAAACAACACAATAAAGATGTAATCCTTCAATAGCGGGCACGTTCCCGCCACCTGCCCCGACAGCTGTACGAATTTACATCTGATGGTGAAAAATTACTCCCCCGACTACACCCCGCAGGTGAACAGATGTTTTAAAATCATGGTGTGCAAACCACACACAATTTTATTTGGGAATTTCACTAGAATTAAACATTCGTAATACATTTACGACTGAAGCAGGGAAACTAGTTTTTATAATTGCAATAATTGACGGTAGTTTCAGAATTGATCGCGGTATCGGTATTACAGAAGATTTAGAAAGTGCAGAAAGTTGATATGAATAAATCGTATCAAATTGTTATGATGAAATTATAATAACTGTTGAACGCAGGTTTGAGGATAAAAATAACAAACATTTTTTCTTCATAAAAATGTTTGAGAATTTGTATTAAAGTTTCATCTTTTATCAAAAAAAGAACATTAAAGCCATCACAAAGGTAAAATTCGCAATAAGCTTTCAAGAGTTGCGAACAAGAAAAAAGTATCGTAAAAACTTGATAAGAAAATAAAAATTAATAAATTCCGACCTCAGAAAGGCCTCTGACAACGTTAAGCTTCTTCATTACAGGATCTAACAGAGTTTTCATTCCAACTTAATTTACTTCAAGAATCTTGACGGATTCATTTATAAAATTAATTTCTTGAAACGCACCCAAAGAGGGACCTCTTAACTGAAAGTGCCAAAGACGAGCCGAGTCTAATATAATTAATCTCATCCCACCTTTAATCCCCTATTTCGTGCCTGATGTTATTGAGACAAGGTTGCTTTCATGTTCCTAAAAGACCGTTTGTATCGTAACCTTACATACCCAAATTAAGCTCGTTCATGTGTCCACTTTTGTTTTCATTTGCATGTGTGTTACTCAATTCAATGAACATGTTTTTGCCTATGATATAGTATCCAAACATACTATATTCGGCCTACGTAAAACACCCACATTAACGCAACTAAACGACGTATCTATTCAGTGGAAGTGGTATCACATCTCCGCCGGTGCGTCTGGAAAGGAAATTGAGCTGAAAATAAATCGCCCTTACAACGAACTTATACTAAAATAGTCGAACATTCGACGGCTTCCATTTCTTCGCCATCATTACCATATCCTGTGCAGCGATGTGTTAGGCTGAGTGCGCGTGCCCATAACACTAAGTTTTGGATATTTTTATATCCTAGAAAAGTGCTTTTAACGGAATCCCAAAACATTTTTGCCTTTGCATGACATCATGTTTTCAGTCCAACTTAACCTGAAATTGGAGCATATTGATTTTGACACATGCTGCATTCTGGAACTTACGACTCGTCCGTTCCATACTATAATAGTATTATGTAATAACGGTTAATTATGGTGCGGAAGGTAATTTACTTCACGCCAAAGCATTACAATATTGCTATTATATAGCATGACTTGGACATTGTGGTTGACGAGGGGCGGTCCCGGTGACATTACATCGTTAATCACTCTCATTCTTCATAAAGAAAATTTTGATTTTCAATTTGAATGGCCCACAGTGATTACCAAATCCAATACTTGTTGATAAATGACATTGGTTAATTAAAATTTCCTACCTTTGACGTGACGGGCTTTCTTTTACTGAAACAAGTTTGTTAATAGATGGATTTAATGTGAAGAGAAAAATTGATTAGCAGAGCTCCACTTAAGAAGCGTTTGTCCTGTCTTTCAATAATATGCCTACATCTACATGTTCATCGACGTCGATACATATGTCTTGTTTATTCGATAACCCGTCTATTTGTGGAAACATATTGACATTTGCATCCTTGGGATTCCCAACCATCTGAGATAACTCATTATTTCGTAGTTCGTCTACTTACACTTCCATCTCCTTTGCCTTTTAAATTGAAATATGGTTAAAGGTCCGGATGTGAGGTTTTTTATTTGTTACTTTCCCATAGGGTTGTGCTTTTTATCATCCTGTTTGAATACAATTAGGTTGGATTTGGTATTAGCTACAGATGTTCGTTTTTTAATTTCCTCTGTTTTTGTTTTGGCTCTTTGGGGTGGCTTTTTGTTTGCTTGTCATTTGTATTTTTTGTACGCTAAGTTTAGTATAAACATGTTAACTTTTTACTCTAAACAAATGTTGATTTACTACGAAAGATTGGTTTGGTTTGATGTCCCTTTGTTTTTGCACTTTTTTCACCAAATGCTAAAATATGAGAGCATCTAGTGTTTTTTTTAAAACAAGTTATTTACATCTTTAACTTGAAATACATAAGTATTAATGTCATTAAATTATTTTAAAGAAATAAGATCACCCTTTCAATTAGTCCATTAAACCTTAGTCCGTAATACATTGTGTGTTTTCTTTTTCATCTTTCTTTACAAGCTCATCTGAATGAGTAACATAAAAACATTTTTGTGAAACAAGACACCGTTACATCTGCGTACATTTTGTTTTACATTACAACTACTTCTTTTCATCTTTTGGCTTCAGAATGACTTCATTTTACAATTCCTCGTACTATTGTATCATCATGATTCAATTGTTTTAGTTGAGCTAGATTGAAATGAGGACAATTAATGTATTGTTTATTCTAGTATTATTGGTAATTGGCACTAACTCTAGAAGCAATTCTTATTAAATTAAGATAGATTGTTAAGCCAGACTTGCTGCAAACAAGTTTAAGTCACGACTAAAAAC
Organism: Eupsilia transversa; assembly: GCA_914767815.1. Taxonomy (NCBI): domain Eukaryota; kingdom Metazoa; phylum Arthropoda; class Insecta; order Lepidoptera; family Noctuidae; genus Eupsilia; species Eupsilia transversa. The sequence goes on from OU611880.1 coordinate 12,281,484, forward strand.
ATAATTATTGAGAAAAACGGATGTGTTAAGTAAGACGACCTTGAAGTAACATAAAGTTAGTGCTCTATACGCTATAGTTACGTCATAATCTGACATTTACTTAAAACAAATAAATAAAATACTTTACACGTGCAAGCTTGAAATGTTTTACATGGTGGAACAGATTATATTAAAAATCAACTTTATGAAGCTAAGAGATAACCAAATTAGTCGTACTTTCGAGCCAGTATATACAAATTGGTCCTTCAAGACGAATTTGAACCCTATGAGTGCTGATTGCTCACATTGTAGTCTAGCAACTTGTAACCAACAAATGATTGAAGTGATCTTAGTAATTGCTCAGAAGAAACATCTTTTGACATAAATCCCAAAAAATAAGTCAACAAAAATACAGTTATATATTTTCGTTTCCAACGCAAGAAAAGCACGGTTCCTTACTTACAAGCTCCAGTCTACACAAATCTCGTCTAATACTCCTCTCAGTGTCATCTCGCACAGTGCTTGTTGAGTATCTCGCACCTGACGGGATGAGCGTGAATTGCAGGTGCCTCACTCTGATTAATGTCCTCTGGCACTCTGCCAACCGAGCTTGCAACAAGTCTGCCTCGGTCTGCGCCGTCTCCAATGGATTTTTACTCGGAAACGATCATGTATTGTAAACAATCTTTAGTGGTATTGAAAAAGGAATACGGACTTCGGACTTGGATTTATAAATTGAGATCAAGAAAACATATATCGTGTTGAAGCTTTAAATGACTCCGTTGCTTGTTTGGTTTTGGCTATCGAAATTATATCAACGACAAAGGCGTCATGAATCATTTGTACAATGATTTCAGGTGCAAACCTGTTATCAGTTCCTTCTTGCAACTCGTTATCGTCATTGTTCATAACAGAAACACTTGAATCATCACTACAATGTCTGGTATCTACTGTAAACTTACTGCCTTCGCTAAGTAGAGCTATATTATAACCATTGTTATATTAAAAATAAATAACAGCACAAAAGCTTTCTAATGTCTAAACACACAGACACTAATAGTATACTTGTACCATCACTCAGACATTTTATCTCCCCGCCAAATCCGAAGACGTTTCTTAAGATTAAATCTCAGATAAAACCTTGTCCATTTGCATAGCACCTAAATTAAAAAAAGAAAAATGAGGTGTTTGATGGCTGATTATTATCTGTGCCACAAATTTTATTGCATTAAAACAAAATTGTCCTGTTTATTTTTATCCTGTTTGTCGTTAAAATGCTGTAGTTTTGTTAAATCATCATTTGCCGGTGTTTTTCTTTGTTCTTTTCTATACTTTATCACGATTTATTTTCTTGGAGCTGGCAGCTTGCCGAAAGACATTGAAAATGATGCGATGTTTGTGGTTGCTATAAAAAATATTAAACCAAAATTATTATGCAACTGCTGGCAATTTCGGTAAAATATTTTACAGTAATTTTATTGAAGTGGCAGAAGTGTCATATAAAATAAGTGGATGTCATCACTCGGTAAACGTTACACGAATTCACGTCCATGTCACAGGTGGCATGTAAAACGTTTTCGACGATATTTAAAAAATGTTTTCTACTTTTTTTATGCTCTTGTAAAGGCAGAGTTAACGCATGTTAAGTTTCCTCGCTGTCTCACGTACTCTTTTTAACAAAAGTGCATCTGTCTCAAGAACTTCGACCCATTTTGTTCGGTCGTGTCGCGATTAGTCAAGGTGTCCATTCCGGGCGGTTTCGTATCAAGCAAAGACACTTGGTGTAATCTGTGTACCATATTTGGCACTACAATTAGCTGTCATTTCATTTTCCTTTGTGCACTTTTTGTCTGTGTTGTTGTATGACTGATGCTTGGGATTTCTTTTATGTATGAATTTGTTGCCGTATGATTGTATGTTTTGTTTATGTATGCGATCATAAATTCATCAGCATGAGAAAGACCTTAATCAGAGTATTTCTTCTCAATTAAGATTATCAAATTCTCACTATCTTAAATACTTACTTGATATATTGTACCAGTTGCCTTATCTTCCCCATGGGAATTGACGGCACCATAAATCCTATTATCACCTTACTCCTTTGAAGCGAATAGAAAAAATAAAAAAAGTAATCGATTAATTCAACACACTATTATTTATTCGAACCTTTCGAAATATAAGACAAGATCTCCAAACGATTTGTCAATACTTAAATAATAAATCAAGTGCATTCGTCGAATTTAAATGAGCTTCGATTAAACTGCTTCACCTGTACGATATTTATCTTTAAATATGTAAATATGTTGTTTTGTCTGTGTATGATAACTTCGTAAATTAGATATTTGATTACCGTTCGTTATGATGCAAATAAGCCGGCCAATCTTGTAAATAAATCTTCAAAAATATTAATTCAACATTCATTAAATGATTGATCAAACAAACAATAATTTCTGAGCATTTCTGAGATAAATTTCTTTTCATACATTCACAAAATTATGTCTACGTATATCTCTTATGACGTTGACATTCCTCAAACAAAATCAACATGATTGTATGCAAATCGAAATGATCAAAACCTCAAAAACAAAAGAGGCACGAGATGACGCCTCTCCGATCTTTGACCCCCCAGTTACTGGCAACTCAAGACCGTCATAAAAACTAATTAAAGTGTTACGAACAAAGGATACGGTACCAGAACATATTATTATAGAGTTATCAGCCGAACAAAGGGCCGATGTGTCTAAGAAAGCCGTTTTAATGACTCCATAAGCTCTACGAAGCGTAAACAATGACAACGGGAAGGTGGAAACATACTTAGATGATGCTACTCCTAATGGTGTATAGCCATTAGATCTAAATGGAGGAAGGTAAGATGGAGCTTATAGATGCTTCAACCAGAACTATGCTTATAAGCTTAGTTTTGAATTTCCATGCGGTTAATGATTTCAATGATGTCCTCAATCAATTCAATACCCTTTCTTTATTGGATTTTGAAAGGGGTCACATAAACAGGCAGATCTTGTTTCCTTAAAGTTCCTTTCTCAGGAACCTGTGAAGAATTATAATTCTCTTTTAGAGACTGATTCCGCACGCACAGTATGAGTTCAATTTTGCTGAAATCACTTTTGTTTACCCTCATTGTGCTAGGCTAGGTAACAGCTGACAACATAAAAAGTGGTCAATTTTCGATGTTGCAACCTGTAATGTGTCAGCGTAAGTTAAGTATGCCGTAGCTATCACCGTGTGTGTTTCCAACGATTTATATTCACCTGGTGACGGCATGAATACTCAATTTATTTCCTACGATAATGTCAACCTGTAACTAGTGGTTATCATCAGTCCTATCAGTAACCTCATGGTAACGCGATACAACTATCTGTCATCGACAATACAATTGATTTTGGTTTGTTCAACTTTGGGCACCAGTGTATTTGTCATTTGGTGGAATTCCTTACGCATTTCCATGTTCTCACGGAGCTGCAGACGCATTTGTCAAGTTTTCTTGCCTTGTTAAGATGGAATTTGTATTAGAATTTAGTGTAGGCATTTGTTTATTGCTTTAAATATTGATAACTTTAACTCTAGCAATACTATCTACATAGTTTAGTAATGTGCTTGTTAGTATCGTAATCACCATTTGTTGTTTATTATAGCCCAAATTACGTTTCATTTATCTCATTAATTAAATAAGTACTCTAACATTTTGTTACGTCATAATTATGACTTCTACCAATTTCCATAATGAATTTCCGATCGCTCTCTTATCCAAACATATGATTATTAATTGAAACCCATAATAAATATTAACTTTTAGAAATTGGATGAATGTACAATAGAAATGGAGGTTACTACGCTTGACAGGCCAATCCATCATACGACGCTTGTACTATGGGTACAGTTAAACCACCTCCGGTCCAATCAGGGTTTTTATTTGATGTCAACGGCCCCTCAATAACGAGAACAGAATCAAGCCGTAGACACACACAATCAAAGCAAATAAAACTTATATTAATCACTATCATGTACAATGGAGGTTGTGAAGCGAAGACGATTTATTTTTCGCCAGTAGAACTCGTTCGTTTTTGCATGATACGCAATTACGACTAACGACTCTAATATGAGTTCAATACGTTTTCGCCATGTATCTATTGAACGTATTCTAACTGTGTTAAGAATTTAGCTTTCTAATGCGAGCTTTGTCGTGAGGCTTTGCATTCGGCTTAACAGTCGATGTGTTTATCAGATTTATCGCTACAATAATTATGAGCATGTCATGACGCTTCAGAATTTTCGAAACTGCATAATCATCTCTGACCTAAAGTGCGTTCTTGGAAATACACATTGATAATGTCTCGGCCGCTTATGGATCGGTGTTCCGTTACGTATTGATGAACGCGTAGTGTCACCGCGTTAACAACTGCTAACAAGCCTCACATCACACTTATCGCGGAAATTTGCACCGCCGTGTTATTATGACGTCTTCGTGAAATTCCACGTAACACGCTAAAAATACAACTGACAACTCGAATAAATGTTCGGGTTTTTGAGAGGTCCTGCCGCGACCTCACGTATGTCCCCCTCGCCCAAAAAAACTGAGTACATTCACAAAGAACAAGAGACTGCTTAAATAACTGTCAGAGCTATCGTGTTTTTGTCAGGTAAATCTTGTTAAAAATTGAGAGGAATGCACAAAAACTGGCTTTCATTTAAACAGCTGTCCGGTAAAACGATAAAAAAAGGCCCTCACAACGTCCGTGCACTCGAAATGCAAACGAGACGACAGAGATTGGCGAAATTCTGCCACAACGTGCGGTGCGCCTGACATTCCCAATTTACGTCCTCCTCCACTTTGTATTCCAAAAGTGAACTTAAACACTTTTGACATCAATATCCTTTTCTATTTAGTTCTTTGGCATGATGTCATCGTGTAATAAATTGGATGCAGGCGGCCGCCCATCAATCTCGTTAGCTTCAGTAACCTGTATCTACGTCAATGTCAATGGCTCGACAAGGTGAGGTCGTTTACTATCCATTGACGAATGATTTGCAATTTCGTCGGCGGTTCCTACATTTTGTCGAGTCTTTATAGCGGGCCGGGTAACGATGGCCTTACTCGTTGCCCGGGGTAATTTAGGACTATCAGTTGGCCCCGCTTTCACTACTGATGAATGACCCGGGTCTCGCGTCCCTTCACACTTCATGACGTGCTATTGAGCGGCACAAATCGCTTCCCTTTCATCGTAGGCGCTGTCTTGTTTACAAGAAATTTCATTTTAAACTCTCGTCAAGGTGTTAACAGTGGTGGCGTCTGCTAGGAAGTTCCAATAAGAATTTTCACTCGGCAGTATCAATTTCGCAACCGGCAATTGCAATGTCAGTTGCGAATTATCAATGCAACAATTACGGCTTTCGATGTTGATCTGTTATTACCATACGTCTGGTATCCGATGCCTGGGGGACTTAACAGATTAATCGATTGGATAGTCACTTTCTCTCGTGAGGTCAGGTATTGTTGGCGCTAATGTGACTGGCGATCGTCGATGGTCGCCATGCGAAAGTGGTGGTTGTTTAGTGTTATCAGTTGTGGGTTTCTCTGCAGAATAATAGATCGGGAAACATGATGGTTATAAATTCTCTTTCGCACTGGCCAATTAAATTTTACAATAGAACTAATAAAGTTCGGCGTTCGAGTTTGAAGCTTACATAATCGTTTGCTAAGAAGTTATTTAGAGTACCCATATCCGCAACTCACGCGATATTTTAGCGAACAGACGATAACTGTTTAGTCTAACATGGCTGTTTATTTCATCAATTATTATGAAGCTTATTTTATCACTTGCCCGCTGTCGACGTTTAGCTTGCTCCGTTGATGTAATGCAAATTCGATTTGTAAGCATTGAAACAGGTAAATAAATACCTGATAAATAATGTAGTAATTCGAATTATTAAACGTAGCGGGTGCAAAAAATAAAACATGATGTAAAACAATTTTAAATGTGAATATCGTTAAGGGCTTTCCAGAAAAACATGACAAAAGACGTAGAATAACTCAATAATTATCTGAGGAATCTGGAATCGGAATATGGAAACTATAGTTATGTAATTTCTAGTAAGATATAGGAAACAAGACTAGTTATAAAACTAGGTAATCTCTAAAAGGTAGTAAAGAAAAAGCAACATCCTACTTAGTTGTTTAATGCCTTAGTGTCAGTAATTGCTTCTATTTTCATCTAATCAGAGTTGGTAATTAGACGGCAATTGTAGGGTAAGCTTTCCAAGTGCTTTCTCTAGTTTAATTAGCGCTATCAATTGTAAGCAGATTGGTTCTTCTTGTCAATTTAACGTATTGTACCTTACAAAGCGAGTCCATTTCACTAGATTCTATAGTCATAGTGAAATGGACCCGTTGTTTCATCTAGGTATTTGGTTTACAGTCTATCGAATAAATACCTATGTAATAGTCTTAATCAGCCTACAGTAGTCCACCAAAAACATAGGCCGCTGGACATCGGACTCTACTCCAATTGCCCGCCATTCAACTTTATTCTTGGCAACTCTCATTCAGTTGCTACCACCCATCCTGCGACGTTTGCCGATTCGCCGTCTCCAATCAAGAACACATCTATGTTATTAGTATCCATCTTATTTTGTCGTTTCTATTATATTCTTCTGTGTCCATAATATTTCTTCAGGTTTCGATCAAAAGCAGAAATCGTATTACCAAAGTCTGTCACCGATATATACCCCGTGGTAATTGAAGTATTACGTAAACTGATGGCAACCGCTACCTCAGCTTGCCATCACGCGAATTCATTCACAATTACAAACAGACTTTATCGAACCAAGCCTTGGTATTTACATTTTGTACCAATCTTAATGGATATCAAGTAGGTTAAAAGCTGCAGCAATACGAAGATATTACAGTTTCTTAATTTAATATCTTCGTAGCTTTTCAAGAAAGCTACGAGACTCGCTCGAAATTCTGTCCTTGAAGGCTTCGAGTATTCATTTAAATTACATGTCAATTGAATATGGACCTGTCAGATATTTTAGTGATTCTTATGGACAAAGTTATTTAGAGACAAAACCTTAGATTCAATTCTTTTATTTTATGACAGATAAATTATATTTCATTAGCAAAAACGTGGCCATTTCTATTTTAGGATACTTCGAAGTGGGTTACTGAAAGAAATTCTATTTGCAATTCAAATACGTATTGACGGCTTTCCTTGTAAGTTTCCTTTGTAAATACCGACTGGTAGATAACTCAGTTTACGAACAATAATTACAATATTAATTATTTATTTTATAGTTTAACGATAAATACTTGTCAACACTGTTCTTTGTACTTGATATAATTTACGTTCGAGTGTGCTAATTATCAGTTTGTTACACCTACAAACATAATGGTCGCCCTCAATAGTTTACTGAAGGTCATTGACCAATGATAATTTAATTCTACGGCTGTTTAATGTCAAATAGTGGGAAGTTCAACCTTTTCCTCCTTTTTATTTTCTTCCGGCGTAATGGTGTTTTCCTGGCTGGAAGCGGTTATAAAAAAAATAGAAGGAAGAAAAATAACATTTCATTTTATACGAGTATTAGCAATTGGAGAAGTACTTGTTAATAAAGAGAAACGAGATTTGGAAGCATCTGTTTTACAACGATAAGGTTTCGACAAATAGGTTACAACATTACCTAACTGCCGTGTCAACGCGACACAGGTAGAATAGTCGACATCGGCTCATTTGCCAAAAAACTAAAAAACATTAACTATAATGGCTCATCTCCATTAGTCGATAACTCGGTCGATATACAGCATGCGGGGACTCCCTGCGGACGGTTAATGACTAACGAAAGTCATACCTAAGTTGAGAACGCGGTCGGTACCGTCTGCGGGGAATCCCTGTAGCGGGGGTAGCGAACAATTAAATTCATCGGTCGGCAAAAAGCGTGCGGGGACTCACACCCAATGAAAATGAGCCTTCGAAGCAACTGCTAAACGTGCAGTGCAGGTTCTCCGTATACCGGAATCGTTCCCTATCGTCTAATGAAAACGGCTCCTCGAATACGGGCCCTATGGAATGCTGTACACAAATCTTCCGCACCCCGCATACGAGCCCTATCGACCAAAGAAAATGAACCCTAAGGGCGTTTGTGCACTACACGGAATTTTACGGTTCCGGATGTAAAATCTCATACTTATTTTCCGGATCACGTGATATTTACCTGAGAATCGGAGTGCCGGACCGTTAAATTCCTTGTAGTGCACAAACGCCCTAACCTAGCCTTTTTTTTGTGTTGGAAATTATCAAATATATTCTCCCGCTCTGGGCGGAGCTGGCGAGTCAGACTCTTACTGACTAAAACCCACCCGTGTACCTTCAGTTGCCCGTGTGTTGCCAGGAGCCACGGTAACCTTTTCGGACTTTCCCGCATCTAACCTAGACTAGGATAATAAACAGTGTTCAAGTAACGTTTACCTTGAGATATTATACAAGAGGCACACTATGTTATTTATACAGGGTGAAGCTAAGCGAGGATGCTAATTAGCAATTCTAATAGACGCTGAGTCGAGCTATCGCAAGCAGTCGCTGCTGAGCTGAAATGGCGATCGATCTTTCCTAATTCAGCTAGCAAATAATATATATTGTACTTTAGAGGCGATAAAACTTATTTTTGGCTGATAGACAGACAACACATAAAGAACTGAAGATAGATAGGTACTAAGAACAATATTGATAGGTACTGATAATCAAATCTGTGAAGTTTTACCAATTAATTTGAAAATTGGCCTTTAATGTTTGTGAAAGGGTTTACCGTTGTAGCTACAGGAAAATGTTCCTAAAGGACTGTCCTTAACTTTTTGAGTAATGCTCCAGATTTTTGAAAAATGGTACAATTAGCTAGAATAACATGAATGTGGTAGGTAGTGGTGAAATACCTAAAAGATTGGGCAATCATTGTGCCAAAAATAACGTAAATAGGTACCTATAAAATGTCTTATTTCTTTGTTTGTTGACAATGACAATGTAATTATCAGATAACTGATGAAAAGCAAACGTGTTATCTGTTCTCAGACAGGGTGTGGCTGCTTCGGTGTAGATATTGCATGATGCATAAATATTATCATACAAATTGATCAAGGATTATTTGCCATTTTTGTAAATTACCGAGAGCCAGCAGTACAAAAATGAACTGAAAAAATATACGTAGCTAAAACAGGTACAAACGACTGCACGTTCGGTGGCAACAAGTCGACCTTGAGCTGGCCTAGCGTAGTACGAAGTTAAAAAACCAACAAAAAAAAAAACAGACAGGTACGAAGCGACAGCGCGACGCGACTGTCGTAGAGTTTCATGAATTCTTCATGGAAAGTGTTCTACCAGAGTACAGACGAGCAGCACTTTGCTGTCGACAGAGCCAACTTCAGCTGTCGACTGAGGCAACTGCAGATGTCGACTGAGGCAACTGCAACTGCCGCCATTGGTCGGCGTTTGCCATCGAAACATGGACAGCAAGCGCTGGACAATATCGACAGCTACAGTATGAGCGCAGCGCGCGCGCTGCCTTCTCAGTCGACTTCAAATAAGCCGAGCCATGACCGGCGTTCATGCTGTCGACATGGTGGGCAGCCGTCAGCGCGTCGAATACTGCAGAAGTTGCTTTTGTCGACAGTAGCAATTACCTCTGTCGACAGCAAAGTGCTGCTCGTCTGTTTGACGCTTACCATACCAGCTTATAAGTTTGGTTACCACTGACAGGCTGCACGTCAGTGTTAGCCAAACGTATGTACTTTACCGATATATTTTGATACGACATAAAGAAAAACAGAGTTTCGTAATAAATCAGATCTGTCCATAAAAGGAAAATTACTTAACCTTTATATAAAGTGCACATAATCTCTTCATGCTATCAGTCATACATATTTATAAACGATTTATAAACAAGTACACTATGTGCATGTAAACATGGTAATGTGCACACATCATGGAACGGCTTGGTAAATAGATACAAGTTAGAACACACATTGAATCACTTTGTTGGCAGAATGTTGCAAACTTCTTTGCGTTGGGTATCAGATGTCATTTCATTTAAAGTTTAATTTGAATTGCTGTCTTTTTATATGTCTATTCTAGGAAGCCTAGGACCTCAGCATCTATTTTAATGGCGACATTGTCAGATTTCATTGACAAAATATCCAATTTTTTGGAATGAAGTTCTTTCGCGGCTTGCGGTAGGAGTCAGACCGGTCAGATACATATGGAATTCCGTTTCGGAATTTCGAACACAGAACAACGTGTACGTGGATAGATCCTTGATTTTATATGGATTTTCTGTCTTCGAAATTCCTTATCGATATTTCGAAACGGAATTCCGTATGTATGTGGCCGGCCTAAACTGGTGGAAATCGTCACGTACCTAACGAAAAAACGGTATGCCTGAAAAAGTCAGTTCCAAGCGTAAAAAGTTTTTGTTTTTTAATACAATTTCCTTTTTAGCCCGCAATGATCAAGTTGGGTGCACCTACCATAAGGAGCGAAAAAATTTTTTTTACTATACTTGATTTAAGTAGGTATGAGGTACCTATTTCTTATTCTATTTTATAGGAAATTCACAACAAAGTACAAAACAACAAAACGTCCTATTTCTTGCCGCTAAACTAAAACGTAGTAACAACCAAAATTCAAATCAAATTCAGGAAAGTGCCGTTTTCTCTTGTTTACGAACGAGTGCCATATTTGGAGCACATTACCCAACCTGAATGCATGCATCATAATAGGTATGTTTACAGGTTATTCATTGAAAAGCTGATAAATTCAACTGACACGCTCTACTTATTCAACTTAACTGCTCAGATTAGTTGGCTGAAATACTTGTTATTATTTCTCTATATGTCAGCGTGTTACTCACATTTATCAGCTTTTGAGAAACCGGGTGTTAGTCAGCTATAGCCCGAAACAGAACAGTCAAGCTACTGTTTTACGACACTAGTTTCATAATGTAAACCCCGCTTTACATTACAGTGTCTTGTTGTATGTCGTAATCGCATGGCGTGTCTCCCCCCATTAACCCAGTGTCCACCATTTACGTACAGATCATTAAGAGCGCTTAAATTATTTTCATCGCATAATAATAGTTTTTATTCGGTTATTGAAAAGATCTTGACTCTCGTATATGGGTATTGATGTTTAATTGACACTTAAGATGTATTGATGAGTGCTGTAGAGCAGACGGTATCGTAACTTAAGTTTTAAAGCATTTATTTGCGAAGAGTTTTATTTAAAAAAAAAAAAAAAAAGAAGGAACAGATTCAAAATGTTATTCTTCGTAATAAGACGATTAAATACTGTTGTGTAGTTAATAAATTATGAAAATACCTCAGTTTACTCTCCAGAGATATTTCTACATAAATCTGATATTTAAGACAACACAGACCCTTATCATGTACTCGTAAGCACGCTTAATATTCTCCATAAAACAGCTAAGTATTTCGAACTGGTCGTACTCAATTACAAAATAAAACATAAACATCAACATCCGTGTAAACTGAACAATACAGTATTAGCAGCAAAAACATGGATCCCATTACACTTCACACTGTTGTAAACACAATTAAAATTACAAAAGAGCATTATAGTACTTAGTACATAATCAATGGGTTTCGTAACTGACGCGACGGTTTCCGGCGCCCAAATCTTTGTTTAAAACTGTTTAATACCTCCTTCATTTAAAACAGTCGGGTAAGTGCCACTCGCACTTAAAAAAACTATTTTTAACGCCGCGATTTTGAGTGGTACTCTAAAATGTTGGTAGCTACCAAGTTTTTTAGTTCAAGAACTGATTAAATTTTGCGATAACGAGACTTTTAAAACAACGCGATTACTTGACTTTTAAAGTTTGGATGCTTATTAAAATAGCAGTAATAATATTCATAATACTTGCGAAAAGTAGATGTTTGCAAAAAGTGGGTTAAACAGTTTTTGTGTATACTTCAGGAATCGTATATTTTTTTAGCACAATTCTACAACCGCTGAGAGTTGACTGAACTAGATTCAATTTAAAGTCAACGACTCTTTAACAAGATAAACAAAAATGTATTGAAACAAGTTTTTTTATCAACTTACAACAATATCTTAACGCGTAAACTTCTTCTGAAATGTTCTTCGAATAAGCGAAATTTTTACTCATTCGGCAACGTCACCAAACATGAACGTGCTTAGTGTTCTCCCGCATATGGCCATCATTGTTAAAGGGGTAAAGGTTACTGGGCTACAGACTACAGACGTCACAGCAATTAGTTCTCTCGTAGACTTTTTGGTGCCATTGTAAATCAGCAATTAGTTATCTAGAGGAACACTATACTCCATTTACAATAGCATTAGACAGAAGTTAAAAAAGGTTCTTTTTAAGGTACACTTTCTAACAAAAGTACAATAAACTTGTTACAGTTACGATTGAGGCCAAATATATTATAATATATTTATATACCAGCTGTCACACTTTATTGTTATCATTTGCAATATTCATCTTAAGAAATTATGTGGCTTTTTTTAGTTATTTAATTTCATTCCGATTTTAAAATTACAGTGTCAATGCTTAAAACCTAAAAGAAGCAGGGTTGAACAATACCAGGAACGTTTATCGTTTCACTATAATTCTACCAAATCTGAAATGTCACCTAATCCCTTCATAAGCTGTGACAGCCGGGATTTTCTAATTTTACCGGTTTATGTCGTCTGTGAAATTGACGTAAATGTTCTGTGATTGTCATGTCACTAATGTCATTCACTTGTAAATGCTACCTTGTTTTTTGTTATTGCCGAATATTCGTGATTTAGTTGTTATTTGTTACTGTTTATGCATTGTTATTGTTTTGTTATCGTTAATAGTGTTGTTAATTGGTTGTTTTGTTACATTTTGCTTTGCTATGGTATGCTATCCCGGTGCGGGCCCGAGTGGCTTACAACATGTAATTTCAGTGTGTGACCAAAGCCAACGGTGAAAAAAACGTGGTCCAAAACTTGACCACGAAGATATAATAATGTCTCCAAAGAAAAAAATAATGAAGCAAACTCCACTTCGTGCTGTAGAAAAGCAAACAGTACCTAATAATAATTTTTAAGGAATTTAAGGAGGCCTGCAGGTACTCCTTGCTATAAGACCGAGATGATAAAGAAAACCGCAGAAATTGCCGGTAAGAATCATTCATATAATGATTACTATAAAAATATTTGAAAGTAAGCAACGTGCATTGTGATTAAACATATTTTCTTATTTATAGGCATATCTCGGGCTACTGTATACAACATAATAAAAGAATATGACACAGAAGGTCGTCTGCATCTCCCCCCCGCCAACGGCAGCACATGAAACGTGATGATTATGATGACATGACCTTAAGTGGAATATGGAGGAAAATTAATTCCTTCTTCTTCATTAAGTATCGAGATGCCCACATTGGATAAGATATTGGAAGCAGTAAATAGTAATGACTATCTGCCTGATTTTGAGAGAAGCAGTCTGTATAAAATAATAAAAAACAATAAAGTTCATATATATTAAACGGAGCAGAAAAAGTGCACTCATCGACAGGCAGGAGATCGTCCTATGGAGACTTAAATATCTCCATGAAATAAAAACGCTAAGAAATGAAGGAAGAAAAATATATTATTTAGATGAGACTTGGCTAAATGAAGGTACAGTGATTCTAATATTTCTTAACAGTTTTTTATGCACCAAAGTGCAACATATTTCATGAATTTGATTTGTGAATATTGTATTTAAATTAATAACCATTTATCTTACATACAGGTCACACGAAAAGTTTTGTATGGCAAGACACCACTATTATGTCCTCAAAAGAAGCACATCGGGAAGGTCTATCCACCGGTTTAAAGAACCCAACGGGAAAAGGAAGGCAGCTTATCATTGGTCATATTGGTATGTTCTTGATTTACTTGAATTTGCTTTTAATATATTTTGTGGACTGTCCTCACCGTTTGTTAATACAAATGAATACCCATTAATTTGCCATTTATTAATAATAATTAAGTAATGTTATTGTATTTGGAATTAACACACGCAAAGCGAACTAAAAGTTATAAATGTGGTTGTTACTTTATTATAGAACTTGTTGTTACTTTATTATATTACCTTGGTCCTAAAGTTAAATTATACAGGGGGTACGGAAATATTTACTTGTATTAATTATTTTACAGGATCAAATGAAGGATTTTTACCGGATGCTGCATTAATATTTGATGCAACGAAAGGTGATGGAGATTACCACTCAGTCTTGTGTTGCTCATGCAATTAAAGAGGAGGAAAAGTTTTGCCAACTCAATGGCATAATGGATTTATTATTAACGTCGGTGAAACTTCTTCATCTTCATCATCTGATGACAGTGACTAAATTAAATGATGAAGAGGAAGAAGTTTCACCGACGTATTGTGTGTTGTAAATTGTTATTTTAAATAAAGTTAGTAAAATGTCTTTTATTTCCTTTAATTAAATCTAAATCATAGTGTGATAATTCGTGATCGGGATCGTGTGTGATGTTGTAATTTTGTATTAAGTGATGAAGATATTATTAATTTAAAAGTGACTTTTTATTTCGTTTATTCAGTATTTAGTACCTACTTATAAAGTATAAAGTTTTAACTTAACTTTGAAATAAAATGTTTTGCACTTCTGCTTCTACGAGCCTCTTTTTTCTAATGCTATAATAAATGGAGTATAGACATTCTGGTCTCGCTTTAACATATTAACACCATGGTCATCAACACAATTCGCCCGAGTTTTAATAGAATCTGTCTGGTCCCTTGCCTGAATGCCTGTATGAGCAATGAGTCAGACTTTAAATCATCTTTTGGTTGAATGGTGTTGCTTTTCAACCTAATATAATTTACCTTTATTTTCCTACATCACTTACAAAACTTTACGAAAACTAAGAGGTTCTTCAATTTCCATACCATCAACCGTATCTAAGTAGATTTTCAATTCATTTTTTCATTGATACTATCAAAGTGTCTTGGGCAACTACGTTCTTGTTTTCATTACGAGTCCCCGCGGTTCATTTCACGCACGAGCAGCTTCTGTAGTTCGTTATAAAATATCTCTGGGCGATGATAGTGGAAGCTGTAACAAGCGTGATAGGTGAAAGATGTTGCTTTCATAAATGGAGAGATTATTTATTAAATTTTATCGTTACTGGGCCTGAAGACTTTCTAAATTACTGGAAGGCCTGAAGCTTTACGCAAGGTGTTGATCACAGAACATCGCTACACAAAAAGGTACTAGCAGATGATGACACAGACGGACAATGTGTCTTTCACTAAAACGGATACATGGTCGCATAAAACAAACAAGTTACAACACATAAAAAAGCAACAAACAACAATTTCTGCAACTTGTATTTATTTACTGCTGTTATCATTATTTCTACGCTGTGAAGCGAATAAAGATTATAGCGATAGAAACAACGGGTGACCGCCCCAAGGCGCACGAGTATTTAGGATTGACTTATTGAAATATCGAACATTAATATTCAAAATGTTGTTCCTAAGGCAATTTCTAATTGCTTTGAATATTAGCAAAAGTGGATTAAATTAATAGCGTTGCCTGCAGCGGTACACGCGTGATATTCGCCATTGAACAATCTTTTAATTGCTTCTTTATCGTTCTACGATATAATGTCCCTATACAATTATCTAGTAGCAATTTCAAAAGTGAAAGTCCCCTTTTCTAATACTCCGATAAAGGTTTTTATACTTTCCAAATAATTCGAACTAGAAATTAAGGTATCCACATCCAATTTGGATTCAAAATAGATAAAGTCATTTCATGCTATCGATTCACTTTTCAATGAAGATACATTGAATGCAAAAGCATCCTACTGTCTTGTTTACGTAACATAACCATTGTATTATTCGGCCGATCATAAACTAAACAAGCCTAATGAAGAATGAATATTGAAAAAAACTGGTATTATTCAGTTAAAGTAAGATAAATTGTAGGAGGAAGAGAACGTGGGCGAATGATGAAATGTTTTAATTTTTATCTAGTCCAAGCCTTAATAATGAATAATGCATTCAAGTTCATGTAATGATATGTGTTACTAATGATTATGATGTATCTGGTTTTAAAATGTAGGCAACTGAAGCTGTAGAGGATGCTACACGACTATTATATCATTGTATTGTAGTACAAATCCCATATTTTTAAGTTTTTGCATCATAAAATACATAAAGAATCATATTACGAAATGATGCTTGATCAGGATTGTTCATTAAATACTTCAGAATATGTCCGTCGACAAGAGATTCCCCATATTTCGACCAATCAGCTGACTTCATTAACCCTTATTCAATTCGTAGCGCAATCATCATCATTATTTATCTCGCCTCCTCTTTCTCTTCAATTACAAAGTCCTTTTCAAATTGAAAAGAGACGACAATATCGTTAAGAATTCATTAATGAGACTAATTGACATCACTTCATTCAGTAGCTTGATTGCTTCGTTGAGTCTGTTAATTGGTCTCAAGGCTACAATTTATCTATCATTTACTTACATAATCATCAAGCACACTTTAATGAACATATCAACTCTTATAAGAGATGCAGATATTCAGATTTTTAGGAAAATATTATGCAAATCCAATGTTTCCGTCGTTATGCGTTTACTACTTTATGTCAATGTTGGTAAACATCTCCTTACTTGACCTCAGTGGTTCTGTATATGAGATTTTCAATTCTTAAAATCGCAATCCTTCCTTTATACCTATTTGATCCTGTGGTAACTTTAAAACTCACAAAAATTCGGGCGCACGCTTCTTCAATAAGGATTGACGTCGAGAGTCCTAACAAGCAGGAAACGGTACCTAATTCGATAATTGTTCGAATTCCGTCTCACTAATCGGATAGTTTCCGAGGACAGTAGTGGATGCCAGTAGGCAGGCTAGTGCAATTGTTGGTAATTACGTGTCGGTCATTAGCCACTTGAATTGGCGGTCGAGTTCCACTGGCTCTCAGTGTATTTATCACTTGAGACACTCGACGTATGTTTACGTTACTAGGCGAGACTAAACAAGTATTTAAATGTTTGGATTAATGTAGAACGAATGTGATTTTATTTCATTGACAATCTCTTGTGTCGCGTGTTTGCTCAGAGAAGTGCTGTTTGGAGGTCAAAGCCAATGCTTTTTGTGCGAAAATTTATTTAACAGAGCTACTATATAAACAGACAGAAATTTTTACAGTAATACCAAGTCTCACCTAAAAAATAAAAGAAGCCCAAAATCATTTAGTTAGGTAATAAGGAAAACACAAAAATAAAACCTACAAATTATTACCCGTTACAAACGTAATAAGTTAGTAAAAAACTTTTTTCCATGAAAATGAGGTCTGTTAAAGCTGCCAGTGAATAAACGTTCCGTGATGGTATCAATAGATTTGAGTTCACCGCGGCGTCGGGGATGGTAAACAAATTTTATGGGCATGTAGCCCACAAGGTGCACTAGTCACGACATTGTTGTTCTACTGCTGCCATACACGCACTTAACACTATGAACCCACCCATGGAACATGAAAACATTTAAAACTAAACTCAAAAATCTAAAGATACAAAGAAAAGGTCTTGAACATACTTAGATTTTAACAAAGTTTGTTCATTTGCATTCATTTGGTCAAAAGCAGTCTTCCATAATTGGGTTTCCAAGGCTAAAACAGTTCTTTAACCTATACCGAACTATATTTACACCAAAAATTTCTTAATGACTACTCGTGTTAATTTTATTACCACAATATAAATAAACTATTAAATAGACTGTTATAATGAGGTTCCCAATTAATTTACAGCCTGCATAACTTCTGACACTACATGTGAATCATTAACATAGTCGTGATGTGTTGCTTACACGTTGTCTCTCTGTGTGACTGTCACTTCACTGTTGTCTCTTGTTAAAACGTGTGCTGCACCAGTGTTCACTTCACCGAAATCATCATCGTCTGTGTGAAAAGCTTCGTCGTGCAAACCAGGATCAGTCTCTCTACAAATTTTCAATCTGACCGTTTCTTCGTCAGGTCACTGACTGGATCATCAGCTAAAAATGACGATTGACAGAGCCGGCCGGCCACCAGCCCCAAGGCGTGCCTCCTCCACTTATAGAAGCTACGATGAGCTCGGGGTCATCGACCGCGCGAAACCTTTGAAGTACAGACATGGAGGCATTGAAGACCTCACTGGCATAGAACAGAACAGAACTTACAGGACATACGAACCACAAGATATGGATGATATTACTGTTGTTAGTTCTGAAGAAGTTCCAAAGCCGAAAAAGAAAATAGCTGAGGGTCTTGCTAATGGTTTTAGAAGAACATTTTCTGTGAGAAGCAGAAGAAACACAGAACCAGAAGGAATAGCTTTAGATACTTTCAATATGACTTGTGAGGAGAATTTCGCGACTGTGAGAGGAGCGCCTTTCGGGAGGCGTCGGTCGTTGTCGAGGGATAGGGGATCGTCACTGCTAGGCAGAAGTTCTTCAGAGGGTGATGTGAGGATGGTTCCCCCCCGCGCACCGCCTGCCGCGCCCGCGCCGCGCCTCCACCGCTGTCTGCGAGCACTTGGCGGCAGCTGGAAGAATCTTTTACTATGTGAGTCCTCGTGATATGTGGTGTACCTGCTTTCTTGATTAATTCTGTACCTATATTAGTGGCGACGGACTTGCCCAGGATTAACCGCTAAGCAGCCACAGACCACTGTAATTAACATCATATATTAACCGTGTCTAAAAACGTAACCAATGCGTAAACATAACTCTTAACCTTTACAAATCCGGTTCCTTCTCTCATTATTCTGTTATTTAAATGGTAGTTAACCGTTTACTGCTCTCGGCTTGTCTGGGTTAATTATTGGTGTGACGGGTACAAATGACCACTAGGAGCTTTAGTTAGTTTGAACCTGTGATTAACCGCGTAGCTTAACCGAATTAAAAGCTTTCTTTTATGTAAATTAACTGATTGTTTGTAATGCCAAGTAGGGTGGTAATTAATCTCGGATTAGACAGTGTGGCTGTATTTTATTGGGAAATGATACCGCTTAATTAAGTTTGACATAATAGCTGAATGATATCGATGGTTCATTAAAGTTTATTGTGATTTATCGCCCCCACGGCGCCTGTCTTACCTAATTGACTATAAAGTTTACTACTCAAAAGAACAAATTAGGTGATTAATCTTACTTTTGGTAAACAAACCATTATTAAAGCAGCTATTTCGTGCCTTATCTTTCTAGATACAAATTCAGGCGCAAAACGCCGAACATCTTTCATATTCGGTCAAATAATCGTTATCGTAAGACCACGATGTCCTAGGACGTTACTTCCTTTAGCCTTGACAGTTAGCGTGCTCTCGACAATGTTTACTTAAACTTTATCGTGAACATTTGACTTACAGAATATTTGTTATATTCCATGTAGGTGGCAAACGTATTTTTAACCTAATTAAAAACGCTTAAAATCCTTGAATTTAAGTTAACACAATCATTTATAGTGTTATTATCACATAAATATACAAATATCCTGACCATATTTTGTATTAAGATTGAGGTTTACGCCCCCAACATCGCCTACATAGAGTGTAGGAAGAGTAAATCACATACGAAATTGCTTATTAATGCTTTTATATGGTAAATTATTGTTTTTAAGCCCATATGGAAGTGTAAAATGGTCATTTTATCTCTGTTTTGAAATTTTGTGGCTACCCATTGACTGTTTTACACGAATTTCTGCTTATACTATATTCTGGCTATTTAAGAACACTATGACCAAATATATATATGAAACAATGCGGTTTTCAAATCACGTCGAAAATAAAAATTCAAGGCGGATTTCGAAATCTGTCCATTACTGATTGCTTCCGGAACTGAAATAGCAGAAAATAGACCCTACAAACAAGGCCACTAAAAAAACCATAGGTAACATAATTTCCCCCATACATTAATGAACAAATACCCTTTATGTATGTAAGCTGTTATCTTGTGTAGTGTCGCGTAAGCCGTGCTAACCCCCCGCTGCGAGTGAGCTCATTAAGAAAATTGCCTTTTTAATTTTCCGTTACACTGGCCTTACAGCCCCTTGTCGAACAATGCGCGGTTAAGTGGAACTGAACGCTGTAGTTTTGTCGTGAAAACATACCGGAACATGTGTTTCATATGAATATGTAGAACCTACCTTTATTCAGTCTACCTACCAAGTGAAATGAAATACATAGATTATTTCAGCTATCCTCGTTAAAGTTTATAGGATACTAAAGTTTCTCGCAGACAGATTAACGTCAATAGCAATATTCAATGCAATAATGCCATAACTGCAATATCAATAGTTTTATTGCGGCTTTAAAAGTGATCTCCAGTTTCATTTGAATTTCTGCGATGAACAGAAATATTAGATGTCGTTATAAATTCAATGTTTTGATCTTGAAATATCAGCTCATAGATACATCATCAAGTAATAAATATGTAATAATGGGAGGCCGACATAATGCCTTCTATCAGGGACATTTGGCAACAGCAAACACTATCAGATTGTCAACCCCATACGATAAAAAATATTAATGTCGTCTACATAATCTGGCAGAGTAACAAATGTACGATACTACAAATATTTTTTATGACAATATCTTACGTAAGATTTGTTTTTCTGTGTCTTAACTCTGACGTGACGTTAAAAATAAATGTCATTTGAGGGGTCGCGATGATAAAAACAATTGTATGTTCATAATACCAAAGTAATTAATCTTCCCGTCCACATTTGGAAACAGTGCGATTAGCGGACGGAATATCCCCCTAATATCACGAATTCTAAATATCCCTTTCCGTAATATCACGGGCAGCGTTTGAGGGTTGTCTCTCCTGTCGACGACTATCCCCGGATGGACACCGACAGACGGCTTGTGGGACATTTTAGCGAAATTACTTTTGGTTGTACATCTGTCGTCGTTGCTATTACCTTGTTAATTAATTATTTAATACCTATTAGAAACGGGGATTCGTATGATGTAAGAGGGGAAGCTCAGATTCCTGTAAATATTTTCATTTGAAGAATTCTCATTACAATTGTATGTTTTCTTCACACGTTTAGCCTATCTTTTAAGATTGTAATTAGACCTTCAACAACTGAAGAGCTATTCATTAAATTGTCTTCGGAATAATGATGTTGATTCATTTGTAAGGAATCTTTACAATAATGTTTACACACACGACATTACTGCATGATTATGAGCACTTAATGATTTTTTTACAAACTCCTCACAATTTAAAAATAAAGATACCTAATGAAATTCCACAAAAAGGGGACCTAAATGAAAATTAATAACACTAAAGAGTAATGACTGTAGTAATCTATTTTTATCTTACAATGGGCCTTTCTAGCCACCTCACGTAGTGGCAGGGTCATCGCCGTCACGGCGATATTATATGTTGAGCATGATATCTGCACATTCCGTACGCACGGACCAAGTTCTCAGCCTTTCCGCACCATTTTAGAATTCGCTTTAAAAATTCAATTTTAGAATTCGAGAATGTTTTTTTAAACGTTCGAAATTGTAAACGATAGGTCGTTGATCGAATTAGTTTTCTATTTTTAGAAAGTCTGTTTTAGTTTTTTTCTTCTAAAGTAACACGTTGTTGTTTTTTTACTTTTTTATTGTTTCTTTTGTATGTAGTTTGTCCATCTACTATTGAAATGATACCTATCACACAACATATTGCAGCACCATCAGATAAACAGCTAACCCAACACGCTAACACGTAACACCTTGTACCACAACATAACTGGAGTATAAAGATTACCCTCAGATTATTAGGTCAGAGCAAACGACACTGAGATTGCACCACGGCGCGTATGGCCGGTAATAAGGCCATAAGCGGTGCCAATAACCGTCCATGGCCGCCAGGGTACGTGTTTCAATGATCACGGACGACATGTTATGATGGATTTTATTAAGTAGTTCATTGGCTATACCGTACGTATAATCAGCCTATAGCTCTCATTGCTGGGACACAGCATGCTAAAAAGGACATGTAAGGTGCATTGCTGAACTAAAATTCACTCTAGATTGAATAGGAATCCAATAGAACTAGAAAATCATAATGAAGATGCTCAAATTCTCTTCTTGCTTGAGTTCTACAAAAATGAAATAATACTATGTTGTGTCAATGGATACTCACTTTAGGTGTCCATAGGAAAGCTCCATTCCTTGTTTTCAGAGTTCTAAAGTATCCGAGTACTTGTATCCAGTATATGGATGCTGATTTTTACGTACGTCATGAGATTTTGAAACCATCAATCAAGCCAACAAACAATAAATACTTTAACAATCTGAGTTTGTTTCGGCCTTTCTTCTAAGAGTAGTCAGGTAGTAAAGGCCCACCTCATCTAGGTCTTGAAATATTATTAACGTGTACAAACCTATTCAGGGAAAATGAAATCATTTCATTTCAATCAAAAAACACAAAAACTTATTCTATAAACTGGCAAGCAGCAAAATAATTATTAAAATTGATCAACGAAACCAACTGCTCATAACAGTGTAAACCCCACAATTTCTCCTATCAACTTCCCAGCTGCGGTTACAGAGGTCCAAATTCATAACGATACCAATATAGTTTGACTCCCGACCCCCCCAATTAATAATAATAACTAAGGCAGGCCTGTTCCTAATTTCCGTCTTATGAATAATATGAATTTCATCCTTCTCGCTTACAATTCATCAATTTGTGGAAGGCTGTGGTTGTAGACAAGCCTGATATTCATTAAGGCTGGTAGGTATTCGTTGACAGATGGTGTTGAATAGCAGTCCCTTCGTATCAAAGAGATTTAGACATTTAAACGCACCTGAAACAAATGACAGTCGAAATTGATAGTTTTTCAAGGCTTCAAGGTTCTTATTGTTCCATTTTTTTTTTCTTGTTTGAATGATTAGGCAGAGGTTTACAAGGTACACCGACATTTCTCCAGTTATGTTGAAGTCCCATGTATAAGGGGTGAGCCATTTCCTATCAACCGGGCACATATCCAGACTCCGGGCGACTACTGAGAATCCCTGAAGGAAAAACCCAATAACACTTTGCCTGAACTGGGAATCGAACCTAGGATTTTATTCTCAGTAGTGCGCTTGCGACCACTAGACCAAAGAGGTAGGTAGCTTTTTAGATAGACGCTGGTTAAATTCAAAACTGGCCACAACGTACTGGACAAATATCGGCAGAAGTTATTTTTTTTAAATAAAGAACGCTTTTGGATTATGCAGAAGGAAAAAGTAATATCATGCAACAAACAAGCAAGCTTTTAGAAATATGCTTAGAGAACCATTTACTTATTCTAAGGTTTAGACATTTTAATTGAGAATTCTAATTAGCTCCTGGTCTGAGGTATTTAGTTAGAGGTTTCACAGCTTAATTATTAGCTTTCATGTAGATTCCTTTTTCGATTTCCTGTGTAACCTCCTGTGAATACTCTGATCATTAACCTTGCTTTAATAATGTGTTATTTGAAGTTTCCCATACAATTACATAGTTAAACAATTAATTGTGTTTAGACTAGACTATACATGAAGAATTTGTTGATGCTGTTTATCGATGATTGGTCGCTTTATTTTAAGGCTTGCATGTAAATCAAACGGAAAAATACTTCTATTTTTAAACATGACTTGCCATTGATTTTTTCTGGTAATGAACTTCAAGCAAAATCAACTCAGCCAATCACAGTCCTCTGCTGGATATAACCTTCTCCAAGCAATTTGACTGATCAAATCTAACGAGAATTGTAAAGAAGCTAACATCTTCAACAAAACGTCTTGTATTTAATAACTGACAATTTTACAAGGTTCTTTCATAAAATTGAATAGACGTAGATATATTTAGTAATATATCCCGCTTAACTATTCCTAAAGAGTCATAAAAAACACTGTAAGAAATCGACACGTGTTTCACCTCTCAACGAGGCATTCTCAAGATGACGATTGAGTTGTCGCGAAACCAAACCCGACGTGTTGCCACGTCGAGCGCTGGACGTATTTAGGAATAGTTAAGCGGAATAGGTTACTAAACATATCTACGTCTATTGAATTTTATAATGGATTTCCGCCTTACGCCTTATTAACTAAGTATCTTTCATACATTTTCTGCGATCAAAAAAATACTTACGTCAATTTTGTAATTTATTTACAAAATAAATAAGTACTTACATCGCTTTGTTAGTTATATTGATCGATTTCGACTAATACGCTCACGCTCACTAATATATGCATCCCATAGCAAGTAAGTAACCAAAAATATTTTTTTCCATGTTTGTATTCGTGCCCATTTGCATGACCTACCACTACGAAGGCCATATAAGGTCAATCATATTCTTCTAACACAAATCAATAACTAGCAATAATTGCAGCTACAACATAATAAACTAACTCTGTATGCACTGCGCATACGCCGTGTAATAAGAAACAACACAATCAATTGCTCGCTGCTCGGCAAATGTCAATTACAAAGCAATCAGATATAAATAGCGTGTAATAACAGTAAATCAATGACTTGTTACTATAATATACAAAGATTTATTTATATTTATAGCAACAGTACAGGTTGTTTTATAATTCGTGTCATATCTGCTACTGATGTAACCGTGGCATGGGAAATCAATAAAACATGAACACATGAGAAATTCTTTACTCCGTGATATGACCTGACGCGTAAATCTCATATTAAGGCAAAACACTGTAACTCGAGTTACAGTGTTTTGCCTTAATACCGCTCATTTGATTATTTCGAGGCAGTTACATATCTATACTAATATTGTTTCATTTTATAGTAGGTATGTAGAAGGAGATTTAAGAGCACATACCAAACACTGTATTTTAGTTACATTTATGATTTGTAATTACCAAAAAAAGTTTTAACAGCCCTTTTCCGAAATAGGTATTTCTGAGATACAGTGTTTTCGATTCACACGTCAACATTGACTGCCTCGTGTGTCTAGTGATCACAAGCACTCTGCTACGGCTTCTGTTGAGGACAGTCAGCTGGCTTGCCAGTCTTTCATTGACATATTTTATCGCATCAACACGTCCCACGTTTTAATAATATTGTTTAATGTATTTTGCGAGAATTAATAAATATATATAATAATAATAATAAGTCTCACCTGTCTCTGAAGCCCCTGTAGCTTGGACCCTGCTCCCGACACCAGCCGAACACTATATTTTATATTTTGAAATGATTTTTTAAATATTTTTTTAAGAAATATTTAAAAATGTATTTTAACGAAATATTAATAATTAATAAGTTTATCGATCCATAAATATACACAAGTTTTACACTAGTTACATGCTAAGACTTAGTCAACTAACAATATAATATATTATGTCTTACAATGATTTTTTAAACAAACCTTGCTGGATTTACATGAATTTATAGCATTCGTAAACACCATGTATACAAAGATTTAGGTATATACATATTTACGTATGTATGACGTAACGTACCGCCATGTTGGTTTGGACATTTCGACTAAGGGCCGGTGTTGAATGGGTGGAGTTCAGTGTTTATGCCGCAGAGTGTGAATGAAGCCGTAAATTCTATTCGGTGGGAGTATTATCAGGTTTTGCCGTATAAGGGCAAAAACTGACCGTTAATCTAGTTATGGTGAGTTAGGGCTAGAGATTGTGACCGTGTAGATATTATTTATGGAGTTTGTGATGGCTCGTGCATGCTGGCGCGACTAATTCTACCGTGAAAATTTCATTGAAATTGTATCATAAAATTCGCGCCGCGCTGTCGCTTCGCGCCTCTTTGTACGAGCCTTTAGCTCTTGGAATTGAATTGACATGTGACTTAAATTAGCACAATATTAAATTTCTGAAAAAATTGCTTCAATCGTGAAGTTCAATTGTAATACAGCACGTTTATACGGGTTTTGTCGACGGAAGAATAGACAAAATGACAGAGTCACAATAATAATCTACCATTTTGTCTATTCTTCCGTCGACAAAACCCGTTTCTATGGTTGTCATGTTACTCGTGCAGCTCTCTGAAACTCTATGAGTTCGAAACGTTTTCTAGAAGTTGTCATTCAATTGCATATTGCATTCAATGACTAGAAAAACGGCAACTTCCAGGTATTCGTATTCGTAATCAGTGTGTGAGTACATGGAATTCATTTCCAAATTGTTTACTTCACCATAAGTGTTCACCGTTGCATTGTCCTCAGATGTTTATCACTGTGTCCCACTTTTAATTTCACATGATTTCACACTGATCACATGTTTCCGAGTCCTATTGTTCTCACACGCATATAAACTTGCCTTTAATTGACACTTTGTATGAAAGTAACGGTTTGTCTTACAACGATTTACAATCGATATAATATTTCGGTAACTTTCAGTGTATCGAATGACGAAAGATAAAGAGGTTTCTTATTTTTTATCGATTTTTTTCTCAATAAAGTTCTTATGTTTCATTCATACTGCTGCTGACGTAAATTGAGGGAACTTCCATATCTCAGGTAAACTCATGAAAGTTAACTCCAGTTTCAGTGTTTTCTGCCTTCAAATTTTATGGCAACTTGAACGTAATATTATATTCTTCGAGGGTTTGAGCCGCTCTTTCAAACAAAATTTTTATTAAATAATGTAGTCTTAAGATCTTATTAAACAATAAAAAGTTGCAAATTTAATCAAATTATTCTGTGTAGAAGAAAGACTATTTCAAATAGGTAATTATAATATACATTTTTCATCCATTCTTCATAATTATAATTAAATCGAGACAAAGTCTTCGCCCATTGGCCTGTAGCATCTAAACAAGCGTCTGAAACTTTGCATAAATCTAATAGCGCTAATAATTTCATCAAAACGCGCGTCTATCACAATGGTACATCTCAAGCGACAAGAAGTTGACAATATTTTAATAAATACCCTCTTTTGTCCTAAAAAAATCTCCCTCTCGCTCCAGACATTGGACAAAGCATTCGTGCAAACATTTATAAAAAGTTAAGCATTTCGTTTGTCTCGGCACGATTGTCCCTTCCTTTTAGGGAGTAAACAAGAGGACATTTGCATTTAATGGATAGCCCAGCAAGGATATCATTTCTGCACTGTAGTAGGTTTAATAAGGGAATATTTATTTTGTGACGTCTTTGTAACAATATTGTAGAATCCTGTTGATCCCGTATTTATGCCTTATCACCACGCCTCTCGTGCAGACACCGCTCCACTACTTCACTGTTTCCCGCCATTCGTGGTGAACTGACAGTTGACATTAGTGACAGCTACTTCACTACTCATGTGCATGAGAGTGTTTACCTATCTATAAAATATATACACTACACATGTTAATCGGGAAAAGAACGCAACTGCAAAAGAGGAAAATTACGGAAATCTATAGCATGTATGGTGCTATTAATTCTTCCTTATTTAATTAAAAAATATTTTGCATATTCTCTCTTTCCAATCAATGTAAAACAGTAAAAGCTGCACGTGACCTTTTCTGAACAATGAAATGAATAAATTAGAGACTCAACAGTTTACATGGTTCTCGCTATATCTCCATAAACGATAGTAATAATAATGCTTAATAATATAATATAAATAATAATAGAGTCGACTCTTTAAAATGCTCGAAACGAAAAAGCTCACTTTCAATATCGTCTATTCAAAACGTCCACTTTACTTTTTTTTTTATCAAAAAATCAAACGGTGTGTTTCGCGAGACGACAACTCGCATAAAACTCGGACCTCGGACCTCGTATAAATTCTTTGGGTACGTCGCCTTGGATTCTCTGAGCTATTATTCGAAAGCATGTGCCCTTTGCAGACTGCCTTCAATACCTTTATTGTTCGTCCCTATACGCTCTGGCCCTTTGTGTCTACCCTCCAGGAGAGGGCAAACGGCAAAAGTGCTTAACTCCGTTTTTATTTTTTTGCGATAAGTCGTTTATCGACAATAGGACAAATTGTAGCTTGGAAAGAGTCGATTTCTTCGAATAATAACAGCTCAGTAAATCTAACATCAGAAATCAATTCTAAATAACAACGCCTTACGTTGCGATTTCTCTGATGAAATAACAATATTTTTCCAAGTAAAGAGTCTCTACTATCTAGAAGTACCAAAATAGCAAAAAAAAAACTATTTTTACACATAATAATATTTTTCCTTTAAGAAAAACACTTAAGAAATAAGTAGATCCTTCTATGACTAACACTCCTAGAAACTCTCTAAATGGCAAATAACGATTTCACGTCAAACGAAGAAAATATAACAAAAAAGTTCTAAGAAAAAATAATTGAAATATCTTCCAAAGTTGACAAAATGACGATATTTGATTTACCTCCTTTTGACTCAACAGTGGCCTTGTGTGTGGGAGAAAAACTTATTTTTTACTTTAGCAGAGTAAGAATAGAGTTGATTTTCTATTGTGTTATTATAAACACGGTTATTAGGTGGAATTAGCTAAAGTTTCGCGACACACGTGCGAGCGATTACAATGGATTTAGAATCTCTCCCTTTCTATACAAAATTTGATCTATTGAAGTGTGGAGTTGGGAACTTTGATAAATTAGTCTATTAGAAGTAAATAATATAAAGTTTGGATAGTCGTTTATTTATTGTTGTTGTTTTTGTTTCAGGTAAGTACTTCGCGCAGTTAACCCCTTTCTACTGGAGCACGTAAGTGGAGTTAGAGAGTGTTTGAGAATCATTTGTTTGCGACTTTTCAAGTAGTTCTAAATCTGATTTGCTCCTCGCGAAATTCGTGAAATAATTCACTTCAAAGTGGAAATACAATAGGAACGAGAGGATTGCCATTGTGATAATTCAATTACAAACAAACAACTATAGCGTTCTTGGTAGCCTCACTAATCCAACTTTCGTCACATACAAATTGTGGATGAGGTAGCTCACTGTGCTTGTTCCTTGTGGTTATTATCTTTAAACAATGCCAAGCGTGATTATTATCCAATGTGATCTCCCAACAGATAGTTCGTAGAACGTTTTATTTAAGGGCAGAGAAAAATAAATCTGCCTTAATCCGCCTTAAGGCTTTAAGACGGGCAAAAGCGAATTGTTCTATTCCTACCTTTGATTACACTCTAGGCAAAATATATGCAACATCCGCCAGCCGGATGTATTACCCAGATAACGCTCTAAACGAAAGTGACGCAGAAAACAATTACGTTAGATATCGGCTGCGATACCGAGACCATAGTCTCGGTATCGGTCGTCAATCGCTGCCACCTGACCCACGATGTGATCGGCGTAATTATAGTAAATATACATCATATAAATATACATTATATTCATAGTTTGGATTATCGCCACGACTTCAGATTAGGAGAAGTAGGCCCCGGATATAATTGTAAGGAATAGTGTAAGACATAAGCGATTGTCTCATCGATCTATGTAACCAGTGGCGATGAACGATGAGCTAAGTTCTCTTCGAGCTATTGTCAATCTACTTACGGGCCTGTAATACCCGTAGAGCGTTATAACACTGACGATTTTGCCAGCGTGATTCTAGCGAGGCGATCTGTCAACTTGCTCTCTTTGGGTGCGAAGCGAGTTAACCGCGACTATGTGACGTATACGCTGCGATTTCACAATATTGTCTCGCTTTCTCACATCAATCGCTCGCGTTACGCAAACGCGGCGAACACGTTGAACAATCGCCTCGCTTATAACTCGCTCGCGAATTGCCAGTGTGATAAGATCCTTACAATGAGTAGCATGAATAGCTGGGGTATCGTACCTAATGCAGCATTGACTTTGTAATTAATATATAGTAGCGCAAGGAAGCAACCAATCAACAAATTAATTTTCATATAAATAATATATTATTTCTTATATCTAACTATCTATCTAACAAGGAGTGCTTCAAAATAGTTAATGCCCGTATTATCCATGCCATTATCATCGCTTTCTTCTTAAATCTTGGTCCATACCCAAAATGCTTGCAGCGAGTGTTACACCCGCCCCCCACCCGCCCCTGACGAGCCCCGAAGATACAGCCGACCAGATAAACATGTCCACTCTACGAAAACTGTTTACTTTGACGCCATTGTGACGCTTTCGGCACCCATCGGCTATAATTCATAGGTTCGGGACAGAATCGATCATCTAACGCACTTGGGTGTAATTTGGGACCTATTACGGACGTGTGGGATGCTATTGATTTGATAATGGGACGTTATCACGGAGAAGTGGACGTTTTAAGAGTAGTGTTTGAGAATGTGATGGATAATACATAAAAAGTCAACTACTATGTCTATTGCTCCATTCGTAAGATATATAGAAGATAGATAGAATACTCTTTATTATGTACACCATAAAAATAACAGATCAAATAAAAGTAGGGGTTCAAAAGGTTTATCGAAGTAAAGCGTTGCTGGTGGTCAAACGTGTAGAGGTACATTGGAATGTTATGTTGAACTTTTCTCTATTTAATACCTACTTACCATTAAATGCTAGTTGTAATGCCAAAAGGCACAGAAACATCGACCATAAATAATTTAAAATGGTCATAACTTACGTTAGGACATAAACTACTGATAACCATCTCTATCTGCATAACACACAGCTTAGTGTCATCATACTAAACGACCTGGAACTTTGAAAAGCGCCGAAAGACAAAAAGATATAATCTAGCCATTAGCCATTAGGAATGTATGCCAGAACAATACAGAATAAGCACAAGTAACTTTCCTTTGTTTGCTGCACCCTAATGATGGGTAATCCTGCCAATCTCTTATAAAAAGGGAACGTACCCTTAATTCCTCGCAACACAAGTAAGCCAACAGGACTTGTTAGTAATGAATGGAGAAGCAGGAAAAATATACGTTCAGCCTTTCTTAACATGCGTGGAAGGGAGGAAAATGGCAGTAAAAATGTTTATGAGGACATAATGGGGTTAGAAGAAATGAAGTATTCATAATATCTTGTTGGTAATAATGTTTCGGCTTAATGAAATAATTAAGCTGTCGATAAAAAAAATCATAATCCGTCATTATGATGAAAAGTTTTATGCTTGAGGTAAAATGGTTAAACTCAATTAAGGTCTTCCAAATTTTCTGGAACCCGTATGTCTCGATCTCAACCTAGCGTATCTACAAATCACTATAGAACTTGCTCGATTAAATACACCGTTGATTCAGATGAATCCCCCAGATGGATATGAACAGGAAAACTTGTCAATAAAAGTAAAATCATGACCAAATAGAAACGTTCGAAGCAAGTGCAAGAAATAATTAAGAGAAATCGCGACTGGAATCGAGATTCACATACAAATTTGCAGTAACCGACTGATAGATAGACGCTGAATGAGTTTATGACCAATTAGCGCATTGGAAACCGCCATAAGAGATTATGTTTGAAATTCAAAGTGGTAAAGTGGACTAGTTTTTAATCTTAGACTCCCAGTGGGACTTTATCTGCGCGTAATTCTATATCTCCTGCTTTGTAAATGTCAACGGTACGGTGTAAGCATTTACTTGGACCTGTTATGGTTGTTGAGTCAGCTGTCTTTGGTGTTCCTTCATGAGTTTCTTTATTTTTAACTGCTTCCATATTGTTAACGTTAGAAATGGCACTCGAAATAGCCAAAGTCTTACGCAATTGTAAAATTTTTGTTGCTAGCTCCTAGGTAGCTTTAAAAAATCTCACGATCTAGGTCAACATTTACATATACAAAAATTAAATTAAATACATATTTGCTTTGAGCGCCTTTTACCATAACACATCTTATCTTCCATCGGTATATACATGTTTACCAACCCTAGAGCAGATACCGGCACATCGTGGGAACGTTAACTTTACGATCGAAAATTACTTGTAAAAGTGCGCAAAATTTCATTTTTACATTTCCTCTTATAATCGTAAAGTGAAGTCTTACTCGATTTTATGGCTCTTTGCCTGCAAATATGGCAGTGTCGACAGATAATTTTAGGTGAACAATTAAAAATCCACCGTTATGGCTGGTGATTTGTTTAACACGTAGTCCACTTATTATCAGGTGTAAAATTTAATTGAAATGTTTGACAAGGATCTGGTAAACTTTCGTAATTTATTGGAATTGGATTACAAAGTCAAAACAACAATAATAGACTTTTGTCAGTTCTTACTTTTTAAGTATTCAGCTATGATTTTGCCTTTGAATGTATCTAACTTGTAACCACTTGAGTAACACAAAGCTTAATATAACAAACAGAGGACGTAACAGTCTTAACAATGCGTTTAACAAGAAAATTACATTTGAAGTTACACCTTCGTTTTCGCTTTTACTTAAGTACAAAAGCTCTTTCTTTAATACAATGTTTACTTTATATTTTTCCGATTACGCAACACCCAAATTCAGGAGTTCGTTCGATTTCCACATTTTATTAAAAAACACTACTTGCAGTATTACCGTTACCTTAATTACGAGAAACGAAAAGTTCGCCTTTTTAAGAAAATCAGCCTTTATATGCAACAGTATATTGCGAAACATACATGTCCGACTGACGAATGTCCATCACGAGTTTGGCAGTTTTATCTCTTAATTTAAAGTTTACTTTATTCTGATTTCCGACGTATTGAGTTTAGTGTGAAAGTATCGCTTAGTGATCGATGAGACCAATAGCAGGATTTATATATCGAGATTTCCTTGGTTCTTCAAAATTCGTAATACTTTGTGTGAAAAAGTTAGCTCCTAGTTTTTCGTTTTTAAGGTCTTCGTCTGCTTCTTCGCCTATATCTGTAATAAATCTGTCAACTCTCCATATTTTAAATACTTTATCAGTCAAAAGAAATTAAAAACAAGTTTACAATTATTGGAACTTGGAAGTAAGTAGGTATTAACTTAAAATTGGCGATTTATTTATTACTTCTTGCACGTCGAAGTGATAAACTTAAAGCGAGAATCCAAGCTGAGGCAGAACGATTCAGCAAAGAGAGAAGAACTGTAATTTAGAATGGTACGCATAGGTACAATTAGCGTTCTTCGGGTCACTAGACGAAGCCAATGAAACATTACTAACTACAAAAGTGACCTCGATGGTAGATGAAGCTATAAATCATCAGTCAGCTCCAGCTATAGCCTTATAGTTTAACTGATTCACACTAAAGTCGCTCCCGGTACCGCTCTCGCCTCTGACTTACGCCTAAAATCACGACGACAGGAACCCAGATTTCTCATCAAGTAATTACATAACGCGGTGCAGTATTGAGTTATGACTCTGTAATTGCAATTTTATCGATATACTACCGAATCCATCAGGTTTTGACCCCACCGATAATTATAGCCCTAGTCAGAAATTATCTTTTCTTTGTTTATTTAAAGTCTTAATTAAATGTTATTTATGTCTCATAAAGTTGAATCTTAATGAATAGGGTCGTCCGTATACAGTTACAGATGTAGAAACAGGTGTATAATGGGTTGTTATTATTTGGCTAGTGACAGGGATTAAGATAGAGGATAATATAAATTACGAAATCCAGCTATAAAGTATGTACTGATGTGATCAAGCGCCTACGTGTTGGCATTAAGTGGCGCCTACATACTTAATTGAACTACCGGATAAATTCTACTGAAAGCTCTTACGTCATCTTTAGGATTTACTTTACAAACTAGCCACGATTTATAATCGGTTTCTTCATCATCTCTTTCTTTTGTTATTTTGGGGACATTATCCACTTTATCTCTTTCACGAGTATTTGTCATGTCTAACACAACTTCTCGAGTCCCAATAAGCATCTGCTGTAATTTTTTTTGGTTTTTTATGTGTAATCTTTTGTGAACACATCCAACCATGTGTTCTAAGTTTAAACCTACATACACGCCAACAAATAATTACTGCATAATCTCACGTCCAAATCTAAGCACAGTTCACACCCAAATTATTGCTGGTTCAATCATAGTTTGACAGTTTAATATAGCTCTGTTTAATATCCGCTGCCAATATGACTATCGTGTATGGCAACGTAGTATTAAAACCGTCGGTGGATACAGTAAAAACCTTGTTGATATGATTAATCTGATTGATAAGGTTGATACTGAATGAGCAATTTGCCTAACTAATGATATACATAGTAAAGATTGGTGTTGTAATACTATAGATGATTTAGAAATTGTTTATTTACCCAGTTAAGAATAGATTAAACGAAGAACTGTTTTTCTGATATTACATGAGGACACATGATATAAACAAACCAATATTTTCCAAGTCCCTCCCAATCCTTTACCAAACACCAGTTCTAGGCCAACTGATTTGTTTATCGTTCGTAAACCAATAAGGAACGTCGGTAGCTCCCTTATTGGCACAAATTGTGCTCCTACTGAACGACAAATACAATTTTGTGCCCCTCGCGTTACCAGCACACTTGTATCTACTTGTTTATATCAGACAGCCTTGGTGCACGTGCTTTATCTATATGTTGGAAATGTGTACAAACAAGAGTTGTTTTTAATATTTGATGGGAAGTAGGCTGATCTAGAATCGAAGGTTAATGTCTGAGATTGAGAACAGAACCGAGTTATATGGCAAGATCTATCAAGATCTATAGAAGAGGCGATTCAAGTATGCTGAACTCATCCAGAAAATATTGCTGTAGGTATGAAATTAACGATGCTTATAAACGATTTGATTTCAATATAATTAGTATTTACTCATGTGTTTTTTGCCCTGCGTAACAGTAGCTTTACATAAATGTCATATGAACCGGACATCCATGGAAACCTGTGATGTGACACACACATGAAAATGCAACTTTCATACATATGGCATCAAAGATCTTCACACGCTCGCACCCACTCTAAAATCAAATAGGCAAATATTGATAAAATGCAAAGCCGATAAACTTGGCAGATGTCTCAGTGTTCAGAAGGCACCCTCCCATATAATTTAATGTCGTAGGGGGAATCACAATAGCTATCGATTCCTTTGTGCCTGAGGGAAATCGCTTCTTCATCCACGTTTTTACAATGTCACCGCAAAACAAGCGAACATCGTACACAGTCGCCGGCTGGAGGTAAACTGTACATTATTATGCATTAAGAAGCAAGGGAGATAAATAACTGGAATATTTACTTACGCATATACATATTTATAGCGTTTGGTTTTACGATGTTCTGTTTTTGCTGTGGTTAGCTCAGTTTCTGGTCGTACTCTGTGAATAATTGCTTGTTTTGTTTTTCTGCCGCCACAGCTACAAAACACACATTTTTTTATTTTCTAACTAAGGGATTTATGGGACGTCCTTGTAAAGCAAAAAATAATCAATCTGTATTAAAAAAAGCCCGTAATCAAAATCGTGCCCCTTCCAAAAGTATAATCCACGTAATTAACATGCATTTCGGAATCCAATTCCCTAATTCGATCATTAATCTTTCAGGTAAGGAACTGAAAGACCGAAGCAATAAATTAAAGTTGGTTACATCGAATCATCACGTTTCGAAACCACATTGTTTCCACCTTCATAATTCTAATTTAGGAAAGGAAACACTTGGCGTTGATTCACAGGGAATCGGTACTGAATAATTAATGGGGTTCTGGGGAAAAGCGCCGACTGAATGATCACTGTTGGCAGATCTATTGACGGTACTACAGAAGACAAACTCGATCCTCACTCGAAACAATCAAAAGATTAATGACATACTAAGGCCGTTTTCCCATTGGTCTGTAAGCAGCAGTGCGTTATAGTATGTTCCGTATACCGAAACGATACCGCACATTTACTGACCTGACGTTATGTTTTCGGCATAATTTGTGTACCGCTTAGATCCTCGCGAGATACTTCGAGTGATAAAGACTTCGTGGCGTGTTATATTTCTCTCCGTTTACGTATAAACTAACTTGCGTAAATTGACAAAATATTATGTATTTTCAATTAAAACTCGTGACCTGTCTCAAGACACCGAGCGGGCACTGGATGTTTCTACTAAGACGCGATAAACCGAAACGATCCCGCCCCGCTTCCGCGCATACCGAGCCAATCAGGAAACGCTCATTGAAATAGAGGCGCTCGGTGAGCATTCGGTACCGCTGACTGCTGACGCTACTGACTGCTGACGAACCGACCAATGAAGAAAGGGCCTTATAATAATAATTATGAAATTTGAATTAAGAATCTGGTTTGCCTTCGTCTCGAATCCTAAAAAAAAATTTAATGAAAGAGTTCGCAAAAGAACTTTTAGATTTCGAGGTCATATCAACTGACGAAGATAAACATATCGGTGATGAGCTCACTATGAGTGTATACACACAATATATGCCCTCAAAACGACCTAAAGATCACAGTGATATTTGAAGTAATTGGCAATGAAATTATACATTTTAAAACCGTTATTATAGGCAATTTTGTAGAAATAAAGTTGTTAAACAAAATGATGTGTTGGATCGTTGGTTTTTACTGGCCTAGGGCGGTGTTTTTTTTAATATACATAGTTGGCTAAAGCATCAATATCATGTTAGAACATAAAATAAATATCTATGTATTCTAAGAAATTCTCATAGTACTTTCCAACAATCTTGAAAACAATGATGTAGTTTCAAACTAATTTAAATTCAGAACAATATTACTGAAACATTCTAGGAAAGTACAAAAAATATACGCTAAACTCGCAAGTTCCAAAAAGAAAAGATGGTATCGTGCTGCTCAAAAGTCAGGTAAATATCAGACCAATTTCGTTCATAGTAGAAAATAAACGGTTTCATCGCAAAGGCGGCTACGAAGGGGTTAAATTAGTATTTCCGCCAACCTTTGTCGTACTCTGCGCATGCGGATGGAATACTTAAGTTTTTCCACGTTTTATAAAGCCGATTGTGAAGCAAGATTTGGGTGAATTTCTTCTACACCTACAGTATATTTTCTCAGTCTGTCGGGTTCCTTACCGGGTTATTTGTCGACCGACTCGCAAATCTCTGCATAATATAAAATGCAAAATCTTTAGAACTCTCATTTTGAACGTGAGAACTGGCGCGATCCGTTTTTTGTGTTTTCGTTGTTTAGCTGGGCTTTTGCTTTTGTTTGGCTTTAAATTAGGGGCGTTGTATATCTTAGCTACAATAATAGAAAAATAGACCGACATTTTCAAGGTGTCTTCTTATCTTTTAACTTCACCTGCTAACTTCAAAATAAAACTTACAAGCTCACATAGAATAAAATCCAATTCAATAGACACTGACACATAGTAGGGGTCGATATTAGAATGGACACGTTGTTCCACTAATTTAATCAGCACCCGTCTACAAAATCTCTTACTATGATTGATCTGCTATCAATATGATTGCACCCAAGTACTGTTTCGTTTTACATGTCCATCTTTTTTATCTTTGACATTCTTTATGGTTTAATAATATATGTAGGAATGTCTTTAAAATTGAAGATCATGTATAGAGAAAGGATTAAATGATGGAGAAATTCTATCGCAAAAATACGAACATTGGAATTCGTAAAAGTTATCTTAAAAAAAACACGCTTCATTTGAAATTACGAACAAATTTTCCGAGGTGTCCCCACATATTTCGAATTTCCAACGAAGAATAATCGGAATATTTTTCCTTAATTTTTCATTCAGCTCAGTGGGGCACTGAATCCCTCGGGTTTGCTTTTACTTAACGGAAACCTTATTTAAAATAAACAGGCTGGTGTAAACGGCCTACGTGCCTAAAATACTGAACGCGTCGATACCGGTGTATTATTTTCACTGGCAATAAAATGAACGCGACCTAAAAAGTGTTTTTTATTTTTTTTAACTTTTCTTTATATATTTTGCGGTGGTGATATAGAGGTGTGTCGATTGTATCTATTATGTGCTGAATGCTGAGGTACAATACGGCCGTTATAACTTGGCAGTTCCGAACTTCGCGCAGAGGGCTGCGCAGTAATATTTTTAGGAACCAAATGGTGACATGAGGCGAGTGTGAGTGAGATAACATGCGCGAAAGTTCGTAGTGCCTATGTTCAGAACTGCCAAGTTACAACGGCCGTATTGTACGAGTGTTGACTTATCTTTTTGCTTGGCATGATATCAAGATACTCTCACTTTTTGATACAGCTCATGTCACTTTCATTTTATGTCAGCCAAATGTGTACTGAATTCAACGTTGAGTATTCCATTTCTCTTTTTGTTGCCCCAAAAATCAATATTGATTTCAGATTCAAACTTGCAATTTAGTTAATATACAGGCAATGTTGTTACGCAATATCTTGAAGTAACACCAGGTGCCAGTTACTTATAATTCTACGACCTAGCTTAAGCAAATTGCTCTAATTCAATAATTCCTTTACGAGGTTTCAGACATAATAAACCCGATCGATCTGTCGCTAACAACGCAACGTCAACGTTTAGTAAACGACGCCTACTAGCGACTCAACCGAACAAATCCAGGTTTACGACTTTGTATTGTAACAAGCGAAATCTTTAACTTTAGTAAACAGTTTATGAGAATAAAGACGTTACGAAACTAATTTATTGATAACATGTCGATAAAATTGGGAATAAATACAATTTATAGAACTTTGTATTGCTTCCTTGAATTTTTTAAACTTGCAGTTATGTCGACCACTGCCAAAAAAATATGTAGTTCACAGAAATAATTTAGGTCAGTTCTGAATTTTGAAGAAACGCAACTTTCTGGTCTTATGTTATAACTAGTCCCTGTTTTAAGATCTAATTAAGATCAATATTTATAATTCATTCAACAATTAAGTATACTGACAGCTGCTAACAATTTAATAATTTAACTATATTAAAAACAAATATTTATCAATCTCGACCATCAAGAACTTGGCATTTGCATTGGCACTTACTACAACAAGATTATTTAGATTATATATCTAACAGTACCTAAAGGTGAGGTGTTTGCTAATAATAACTGAGGTCAGCAAGTATTTAAGGATCAGTTTCAAGTGTCCACTTATGTTCACCGAAAGTTTCATATTCCATGCAGACTCTCTCTCTGCATTTATAACGTCTGGCTCTGCATTTCAATACGATCCTGATTTTGGTCCAATCTCTGATGCAAAATTATTAATAACTTAATCCCACAAACTGCTGGTTGTTCAAGACATGAAGTTGTAACAAAACATATACGTACAATCGATCAGTCTTACGAGGTCATATTCGAATGAACCTCTCAGAACCCATTAATCTCTATGTGTCAACCACTTTACTAAGTAGCTTATAGTAACTACAACTCGAGTGGGTAAACAAAACTAAGCCAGGAATGACTTAGCTGCCCCACTTAATAGTTCTAAAGTAACAACTCTTAGCGAGCAAACAAATAGAGCTAAGCAAGAAATGACAGAGCTGACCAGTTGCATTATATGTAAAGTTATTCGTCGCAGCGCAGGTAGTTCATCCCACACGGCGTCGTAGCGGCGCCAGCGCATAGAACAAACCTATACATTTGATCTAAAACCAATCTTAACGCTCATTAAAATTGATGAATTCTCTAAACTGTTGTTTTGAGGTTACCATATTTATGTTAACACATAAATTTCGTGGGTATTTGTTGATAGAAGTTCTTCTTGGCGATTTTAATTCAATGTTTACAGCTTGTTCCTCGTTAAAGCTTTTGTTTATGTCTAGATCATGTAAAATATTATGTTTTTCATTTATAGAACTTTTATGTTACGAATTAGTTTTCTATCGCTGCCATCGTCAAATATTTTGTTATCTTCCACTACCATCTACTTCGTCTGTTGTATCTTCAATAAGAAAATTAACATCACTGTCAATATTATCATTCCGAACGCATTCAAGTCTTTAAAATTCCCAGACATCACATAAGTTCCATTCTTTATTTCCGCATTAAATTGAAAAAAAATCTAGTACTGATTTAGAACTCCTGAGCCGACTGCGTGTGTCGCTTTGTGTTCCAAGTTCCAATATATTAGTGGCGCCTGCTGGCCTTTACTCAAGTGATTAAGTGGACAAGCAGTGTAGGTACCTCAGACTTCACTTTTACCTAGTTAGCAATCGACGTCGGCCGCCAGACGCCATGCTCTGACACGTCTCGCCGTATCAATCATGTTACGTCGGTGTTGCCATCATTCTCACATTTTTTAT
Organism: Eupsilia transversa; assembly: GCA_914767815.1. Classification (NCBI taxonomy): domain Eukaryota; kingdom Metazoa; phylum Arthropoda; class Insecta; order Lepidoptera; family Noctuidae; genus Eupsilia; species Eupsilia transversa. The sequence goes on from OU611880.1 coordinate 12,321,558, forward strand.
GGTGTCTCTAAGCAGATTATCGTTAGAGTAATTTTTTCTTGTGCGTGCGATCTTAGGAAAGTTAATAAGTTAATGGAGATTTATTTTGCTATAATAGCTAGGAAAAGCCCACTACGTGGCGCCTTGGTGCTAGACTTGGTGATTTCAGCGTAGTAACTATCACGCTTAGCAAACAAATTACAGGTACTACGGAACCAGTGGACGCTACTATCCATATCTACTTAAACCAGAACTTGAAATTTCATTAATACTGTCTAAAACATTCACAAAAGCTTCAGGGCCAAGACCTATAGTCCAAACGTGCATTACGTGAATCACATAATATTTTAATTATTTTTCTGGCAACCCAGTACGCATGCGCGGCCTCAATAGCTAGCCAATAGCCGACGATAATTGAGTCGCCGGAGCCTTATAATTGGCGCCTTTTTATTTAATAACACACCGCTTAATTGTTGTGACCAGACTATGACGGTGACTACTAATGAAAAATGGGGAAATAATTGTACTGGCAACAGTGTCATTGACATTCTACATCTAGGTACAATTTACAGTAGCCTGACGGGCAATTGAACTATCAAAATGGCTTACATAGTTGTTAAATTGGATTAGAAATCAGTTGCAACTGCAACGTGCAAACAGGTTGAATTGAGTTCGCCTAATGTAAGTTGTTTACCTTAGTTCACGGTAATGATTTGCAGAACGCAACGCTATAAGATAATGAACTTAAAAGCATTTAATTATGATGACAACTTGCTTATTGGAGATTCTATTAAGAATCTTTGCGAAGAAGGCTTTCGCAATTTGAATTACAAAGTAAAAGCATAACTTAACAATCTCTTAAACCATTTCGCTGAAAGGAACGCTGGTTATCCAAATAAATTACTGAAAAGAATCCCAAGCGCTGACATTTATCCCTCAAGGCTCAAGGCTGGGCCGCTTTCGAAGCTTGTGCTTTATAAAAAATTGACTTTTATAGTTCTTTATTCTCCTCAGACTAATCGTAGTCATTTCCAAGCAATAAATTGCTATTTATAGACATTTCGTGCATTTTCTTGTCGACTCGCGTAGTATTCTCAAATGGATTGATCGTAAATTGTGACAAATTACATATTTGTGACGAATGTTTTGCACACTCGGAGTTGTGATGTTTTGCTCTTGAATTTTTTCAAACTAAACATTGTTATATATAAGTTCGCACAAAGATTCCACAAAAGTTGGATAAGCAACATAAGCAAAAATGTCATTTCTTTCGTAACAGATAATTTCAGGGATGGTATGTGCGGCAGTCATAAATATAACATGGACGTCGGGTACAATGCGTGAATTTTACAGCGTTTTTATTTTACGAGGCTCACTAAAACATTTCGGTCCCTACCATAAAATAGTCCGTGTTTTTTACGACACCTGAACGTGAATGCGCGTTTCAAAGTGATTTTGGACCAATAACGTGTAGTTTGGGACGATAGTTGGTGTATTACTTACGAATCACCTCACGTGACTAGCCGCTGCAGTGTTAAAGGTTGCCGCAAGCGAGAACTGTTCTGTTTACAGCCATTATGACTGACTTCTCTAAACGGGGCCATGATGTTAAAGATCGGTGTTTCGTCATATTGGACACTGTTTAGTTCAGCTTGCTTTTCGCTTTCTGGGTTTTGTCGCTTGTGGGTTTTTGCTACAGGCTTAATTACGGACAATTGTTCTTTCGACCACTTATTTCGCTAACACTACATTATCCAAATATGGTATTCATAACCCAGCTCAAACAACCATAATCGTTACTCCATGTTCCTAATACACGTCAATAAATAAGCTCCACAGTGTAATGTTATCATTATTTCATATAAACCTCACACTCACATCCTGTGGATCATTATTGCCACGTCCAATAAGTAAGCCTTCCTGTTTAGAAACAATTGACTGCGCGTTATGTTCCGTTTAAAACTATCGTAACTCAACCAATCCAGGATACTGGATACTGAAGCTACACTTACCGTTATTCCAGATAGGATTTGAAGATCAAGTCAAGGCACTTGATACAGCAATAATTTAATAATAAGTTCAAGAAGAGCTCAAAGAAAATATGTTATACTATTTGAAATCTGTAGTAGCATCGTTTCACATTCAGCTGCACTTCGCCACTACATTCGATAACTTTAAGAGCCCGCATCATGCACTCAGGATATCACCCACCCGGAACGTTATAAACTAGTTCAACTACTGGTCTGTTGTCAATATATTTGTCAACGGTATCACAGAAATAGCACAGAGGATTATGAAACTTGATGTTTTGTGTATTCGATCAGAAGTCGGCGTAGGTAGCGCATTCCTGGCGGTGTGGGCCCAAATGACATCTATTATATTGTCTCCACATTCCGAACTGAGGTTAGGCATAAGATATTTATTGCCTCATGTGTGTCCTTCGATAGATGTCGATGGCTATAAGAAAAGAAGGAGACCAAAGACCAGATGGATTTTGTGGGAGATAAACACTATGATGACGGCTAATATTCTATAATATCCTTGGTTGCGATGGTGTTGAAGTAAAAAGTTCGTTCCATTTTTAAATAACACGACATACATATAAGAATTTTCATAATAATTTAATAATAATAACAACATGACGGGCAAGCCAAAGCGTCGTACAGTGAGATGTAACACATAGGTTGGTACCTATGGAAAAAAAATTACATACTACGCCTGATTCTAAATAAATTTGAAGGAGAGTGATGATGACACTGATGATATGTGTGTTATTTTTTCGATTTGAACGTTTCCTGCCTCCTGCGGCATCTTTGCCTGTAATTATTTACTGGTTCAGTATTTCTCTGCCATTGAAACTCGTCTGTATAATCTGCATAGTAATGTGTTCGGAGTATAGGTTGGCTTGCACATTTGTTGCATGTATCAATTTTAAATGTTTGTACGAACTTTCCCTTCTATTAGAAGTAAGGTATGTGGAAAGATTGGCACTTTTTAGATCTACATAATTGTGATTGTAAGACATTTTGTTGAAATCCTATGTCGACGGTTAATGCAAGAAGAGATGAAGATCCGGGTTACTCGTTTTTGATTTTCATTCTTTATTGAGGCTCTAAAGAGGTTGATTAAAACTGCTTTGTAAACATTAATTTAATTTGTGGTTTCGATACTATCTCGCTTGTATATCACCGATAAGCTATTCATGATGCAGGAAAACGCCTACAAATCACGGAACGTTTACTTTTATGTACAAGACTTACAGTAAGTTACAGTATGTGTAACTACTTTCTAATAGGTACCGGTGATTCATTTATAAATTACATTAGTATCAAAACAACAAAGATCAAAAAAGTATTGAATAATGGAAAAAGCGGTTTCTTCTGTGCAAAACTATCTCTTACAAAAATAGTACATTATGATACAAGTGTGCGGTGTTGGTCACACACGAGACGGTATTGTCCGCGCGAGCCGCAGGCGAGCGCGATAAGGTAGTCGAGAGTGTAATGATCAACGCACTCGCGTTTCATACGACGTTTTTCAACACACTTGCGAGGAAATAAACAGACTTGTAAGAATGTATGCTACAATAACGTAATTATAAAGTTCAACTGACCATTGTTGCCATGTACTGATTATCCGGAGCTTCTTTTAAAAACTTTTCAACGTAGGTTGGTGTTACTTTAGATTTCGTATTGATAATATTATTTTAAATATGTATTAGTCTATGAAAATAACCACACAGCGAAACCGGGAACAAATTTAATATGTATGGAAAATGGCGCGACGGTTTTTTTTTTCCGCAGTTGTAAATAAAGGCACTGGCAACTGGCAAACCCTCTAAACAGCCTACACCTATTAAAAAATGTATAAAAACAAAATAATATTTTGAAAGACTGAAAAATGCGTGTATTGGATTTTCAGCAGAAAAATACACCTTATATTACTATAAGTACAGTAATCAAATTGTAAATGGTTAAATAAAATATAATAAATAATGGCAACATTCCGTTCAGTCGGCATGGACATGGCATGGAGTCGCGCGCCGCCTGCTAAAAACTATACGACCGCATTCCGAGATATGCCCTAATCGCCCACACTTCTCACATCAATATTTTGCGTTCCAATTTAGTTATGATATGATTATGAAAGCTGAGGGCTGTCATCAATTTGGAACGCTAGTGAATGTGCTAATGCTGGGGCCACATTGTCGCGATAAAGCGAACTTAACTCCACGGGCTCTCTTTTATTCAGCGAGACGTCGAGCTGTGTGCGAGAGAGAGCGCGCGCAGTATAGTTTGTCTTATCGCGACAATGTGGCCCCAGCATATCAGTGCTCGCCCAACGTCAAAACTTAAAACATTACTTATTTCTTTGTGTATAGCCACAAATTTCTTCCTCTTTTTTGGTTAGGTGGCGACGGTAGCCAGAATCACAATTTCGAAAAAATGCCTATAACAACACAGCCAAATAACGGTTCACGGAACAAACATAAGTTATCCCGCTCAAGCTTATTCGGAACGGGTGTAAGCACGCTCAAATCGATTCGATTTCATTACATTTACATCGTAATTCGGAACGCAGTCTACGACTAACGGTTTGACACAGGAAAAAAAAAAAAAGTACTCTGTGATCAGTAAATGTAATGAGTGCTAAGATGGAATTTTGTTTACAATGTTATTTTTGGTCATAACAGTGCTTTTTAACATGGAATAGATACACCAAAGCGAGCTGAGCTTGTATTTATTTGCAAGTTCATTAAAGTATGCCAAAAAACCGTTTTCTGAAAATGACTTGGCATTTTTGTTGTTTTTCCACTGTATAAAAGTTTAGTAGGCCGCTACGTATTTCTCCTTAGATTTTGGTGGCAACAGGCTATCACTCGCGTTTCGTGCCTCGATGAGTATTTCCAGCGGAGTCAAACCTACGTATTGCTCTTCTTCCCGTGAAGTCGACATTTTTGTTATTAATCACAACGAAAATGACAGTATAGGCAAGTAAGTATTGGAAAATGACGAGCTGGTTTGTATTTTGGCGCGCCGCGCCAGCGATTCGCGCGCAGGTTTAAATAAATGCGCTGGAAAAACTGCTAGACAGCCTATTAAAAAAACACAAAATAATAGGTATTTTTGTTTTATTTTTGTTCTGAATACGTACCTATTAAAAACATTATAAGGTTAATATGTAAGTAGCGAAAAATATGAAATAATATATGATGAAATATTATGTTCATCATATTTTATGTAATAAATATTATGCATAATATAAAGGCATGAAAGTCTCTTTGATGAGATTAAAAAAGCGCACATCCTCTGCTCGGGTGAAATAGTAGATAGTTCATACTAATGCCATGTAGGCACATAGTCCAGCTTCAATAAATAAGTACACAAAAGTTTTATTAAGATTACCTACATTAGGTACTTCGTAAAAAATAAAAGCATTTTCATTTGTAACAGAATATGGCCAGACTAATTTTTTTTACGTTAACTAGACAGTTAACGCCCCGGTTTGCGTATGGTATTATGTTTTACAAAAATAAAAAGCTTCACCAAAGTCAATTTCTACAATATAAATTCCATGCCGCCATGATAGTACTTACTAACTCCATACTGCCATGTCATAGGACTGGTATAGGTACTAGGTACTCCGACTAGTAAATAGTTATCTGTGGCATTACAGCACTAGTTCGTTATGGTAAAGTAAAAAGCACGCGTTTTTAATACACTGCATTATGAATCTAAAAGCGGTTCAATAAGAGCCACTTTACGAGCAAGTGTGTTGAAAAAAAAGTTATCAAGCAAGTGCGTTGTTGTGATTGTGACACAATGGTATCTTTTGTAGTTACTAGATACGTCTCTATGACGTAGTTTTTAATAGGATTTAATAAAGCGGATTATTGTAGACTTCAACCAGGTGTTAAAGCTTCTCTAAGGGGTTTAGTTTTCCATTGCCACGCGTCAGTCTGCCAGTATGTATATTTCTAGATATTTCAGTTAAACCAGTGGTGGCCCGGTGGTAAAAGCCACGACTTGTAGGTCGTGGGTACGAACACCAAGCAGGCATTTAACTTTATCTAAATTATATGTATATTCATTTGGGTAATTTATTATTTCAACACCACTGCTCTGAAAACGGTGAAGGAAAACTTACATAATATTTTATTTCAATGCAACTATTATAGTTAGTAGAAATATCTGTAAGCGCATCACGATAGTCGTAAGTAAATAATGCCGCCATTTTGTTTTTTCAATAAAATTAATGATGTAACAATTTCACTACCAACAACGCTACCCTGCTGTCAATGTCATTCAGGCGCCAAAAGATCCTTGTAGGCTATAACACTCTATGGTTTAGTCCACGTTCAACCCCCACATCTATCTACAATATTTTCGACACATAAAAACAAAAAATAATGAATCGATTGTTTCAAATATCGAAAAAAAAAAACAAAAGCCACTCGATAATCTTACGATACCAAACTTTTATTTTTTTAATCTGCCGCTCAAACTTATTGTGAACATTCTCGGCTTTTGAATTTCGAAAAAAAAAAACCCAGCAACCTTTTGTTGAGCACATTGTCGGGTAGTGCCGTCGCCGCGATGTCGGCAGATAGTGAGTTCGAGTCCCGGCTGCAAATATTTCCGTCTAATTACCTACGCTTTGGTCTACCAAGGGATTTAAGCTTAGTATGGGATTGAGATAACAGCCCGTGATTTTAGTTCCACTGTTTTATTTGCGTATTTGGAATTAACTGCTAATTCTCTATAGGAATGCGGTAAGAGGAGTTTGTAGGAATGGAATCGATCAAGGATTTATTTAATTAAGTCTAAATAAAAGGCGAATTTTTTGGTTACAGCTTTTTCTAAAGAATGTAATGACTGAACGTTACCATTTTCATCCAAACACTGTTGTGTGATACTATACTACCTACTTTACAGTCATATCAAATGAAAATAATATTCCTTCTAATCACAACTCTCAAATTCAACCTAATAGTTTATATAATTTAAAAAATTAAAATATAGGTATTTATAAACCTTGATAATTGTTGAAGAGTCAATAAAAAAAATAAGAAAATAAAAATGAGTTCAGTTTATTACTATAATAACTTATTAATGTTCTAACTTTCCGCTATTACGAATTAGTAACAGCGTAACTAGTACACGCTCATTATTTGCGCACAAGTACCTTATTTATATATTACGACAGTCCGTATTTGATATAAAACTTGTATCTTTTTTTTATATATATTATTTATTATGAGAACGTGTAAGTAATTAGAATTACGAGTAGAATTAGATATGGTAGGCATTTGTATAACAGGTACCTACTTATTCTGTTGTCTTTACTAGATAAACCATGTTTTGTCATTTTCCATATTTAAATTACGCATAAAAAGTTGCCTACCAATTAGAGACGTTACAGCCAAAATCCAACGATACTACAATTTTCGCAAAAAGAACCTCTAAAATAAAACATAACCAAGGCTTCATTTAACAGTGGTTACCTAAACCAGAAGCAAAAACGTCGTAAGTCGTAAATAAAGCAATTGAATAATAAATAATAATAAAACGAGCTAACGCGAAGTCGGCACGACATTCTCGACGAATCGTCGCGAATCTCATTCGTCATAGTCATAACATTACTGCCGTTTCGCGACCTTGGGTGGTTTACTATAGTTTGCCAGTAAACCTTACGTAAAAATACTGCAGGAAATTGTAACACCCATTGAAGATTTTCAATTCTTCCCTAAGGCGAAAGCGGCACAGTAGACCAAGTGTTTTTTTTTTAATTATTAGAATTTCATTAGAGCCAAGACATCATACTGGTCTTGATTGACCGTAGACAATATATTTCCTTTATTTCTTTTTGGTCCTCTCATGGAACATGATAGATGTACAATAGTCTTGTTACCAGCAGTGGCTTCTGTTCAAATAAATAAAATTTAATGTCTGTTTGTAATGTCAAAACAACAGCTTTTTACAAAACGCATATGATATACAGTAATTATAACAGGTAAGATACCTAACAAAAAAACAATAAAAAAAAAAAACTTTCGGTTTGTTCTGACTAATCTCCGGAACAGCTGGACCGATTTTGATGGCAGATTGCTAATTTTACAAGGAGTAACGTAGTTTACGGTTTAAAGTAACAAGGATTTGGACAAAGTATCAGGTGTCTCTCCAGTTTATTATTGAGCTTTTTTTGCCAAATTTTCAAAAAAAACAATTATTATGGCTGTATCTGTGTGTGGGTGTAAAGTTCAATCAACCCCCATTGAAAAGGGAGGATCCTCCGACCAGACGGGTGTTATGTCTAGTGAGCTTAGCCCGCCGATTTTTGTCGGTACGTTGTATAAATATGCTAGTGCGATAAACTCTGCTTGCGTGATGCAGGATTTGCGTGACGTCAGTGTGATGCGTAGTTCGCATGTGGCGATGTAGATGCCGCCACAGCTGTACGGGACGACCTAATCGAATAAGTTCGTAAAGTCTACATGATCAGAGGTCTCGTTTACAGTCTTAATTATATGTTATAAGCTTTATAATCTCAAAATCGCAATTAAGTCTATGAACCTGTCAATCAAACATATCATAAAGTTTCTGAGTAAATCCTTCCACCTGCCTTGGATCATAAGCAACCCATCCATTAAAATTTGCCTTGACTCTAATAAACCATATTGATGCTAATAACTGTTCTTAATTTTATGTTTTTTCTGTTTTTTCAGGTAAGTTTCAAGTTTGCTGTTATACCTTTGTAGTAAGATATGCCTCTGGAGGTCCCAATTCATTTTGGTAAGACAACTTACGATAATATTATTTAAACAACTTGTAGGTCACACACTTGTAGGTGGTGGGTTCAAACCCCAGTAGGCGCTTTAAATAATTTAATCACAAAAAACATCGTGACGTAAAAATTCGAAGTCATGTGACATCTACCGACTTGCACTGGGCCCATGTGCCCGCGTGGTAGATTACAGCCCACTCCCTTTCGAGGAGAGGCCAGTAGCCCAGCTGTGGGAACAGTATAGGCTGGCTATGCGTATACTTAAACAACTAAAATCAGTTTCTAAAATTCAACAGCCATTAAAACATCATCGCTATTTGTAAATAAACAACCATTTACCACGAACAGTGCCCACGTCATCTTTAATTACGGCAGATTGCCGACCACATTACGGGCTGACAGACTGGCCTGTGACGTCACCAACCGTGATATGTTGACCTTCCCATCTCCCCCTCGATCGGAGTAATGTGGAACACGATCAGGTGTTTGAACTGGCGATCAAAGGTCTAGTGTGAATGGTGGTTCAAGAGTGCAAGGTCTCAAGGATTTAGGAGATTTTGATAATGTAAACGTGACATAGATTTACATTTTATCGTTCACTATAACTTGTCCCTTGCCGTCAGGTTGGCATCATTGCTTGTCAAGTTTAGTTTCAATACAAATAGAGTTCAAAATGGCGATTGACAGAACAGTGTTACCAATCGTATCACGGGACAAGTTATAATGAACGCACAGTAGATGTATTGTTTTGTCAGATTGAATAAGACTATTCATAAAAACAAAACACATTATTTATAATGAGATTGGTCAAAAAAAATTGGTGTTTGCGAAGTTAATGAAAGTAAATAAGGAAAGTATTGTATAAAACATAAATTAAGGTATACCTCCGACGTCACAGATTGCAGTGACCTCACGATACGTAACTTCTCACTGTTGGAGTGCATATTACCTTTTTAATGTACCTTTTAATGGCATTACTCATTATAAAAGTGGGATAATGCAATGCAAAAAACACAAGACTTGTTTGTTTTCATTATTAAAAGAGAACTTGCTCCGGCGCAAGCGCAACTTTCTGACTTGCAACAAATTGATCACATATTTCTTTAAGCTTCCTGATTTAAAAGAAACATCCAAATATGTCGATATATTTGCGAAATATTGACAACAATTAATATGTAAAAATACTTTAGTGGAGTCAATTCGCCTCCATTATCCTGTTTCTTAGCCGTCACAACAACATTCCCAATTTGTCGCCTTTCGCGTTTCATCTCACGACATTTAATTTATTGTAATTCTTATCTCTTAGTACTAAAGCTTTAATTCGCGTGTCGGGATGTTTCATAATATTGTAGTTAAGTCTGCGAGTGCATAACGGTGCCGCGCCATGGCGGGAAACGCCAAATATGGCGTGTTCCTGACATTCGATTTGTTGCAGTTTTATCTCGCCCCTTCCTCGTCTTAATGTTCGTATACTGCTCGGATCTTCATTTTGATAAAATCTTATTCTTTTAAAGATCCTCATGAGTAAATTCTTTTTAACCGACGAAAAAAAAGGAGGAATCGCATATCTTTTTACAGAGTAGTCCGATTTTAACGATTCTTTTTTTTTCCCATTTAGCCTATGTGGATGATGTTCTATGTTATTTACATAGCAGGTCGATATTCGAACTTTTTAGTTGTGGACTGGAACCTACGTACCAGAACTAAAAAGTGAAAAATAAAAACTTTTTACAAAAAAGACAACCGGCTTCCGAAAAAAACACTACATAGTGAAAAATAACTTTAATTTCGAAAGTCGGTGGCAAAAAACGAAAATTGAAAACCAAGTGATAAATCGGTTGTCTTTTTTTGTGAAAAGTTTTTTTGTGGCAGATAATATTGCCAAAGGAAACTTTATTCAAGATTCTCGACAAAATTCATAGTTCATTTACCCGACACTACAGTTCGATAAATACATTAAAATGTGCATTACGTCCATGGACTCATCGAAATGTTAATAATTCGGACTTTGCACCGAAAACAATCAACTCAGGTTCATTATATTCAATAGCATTTAATAATCTCATTGTTAAACTAAATTAAAATTATGTTGATCAGCGAGCACTCGACTCGAATCGATTTAATCCGAGAACCGATATCGAATAGTACGAGTATTCGATTTTATGGTCCCGTACAATATAGTAGAGCAGGTTTTATGACAGGCTGTAAGCAACTCTATCCACGTAATTGGCTTTAAAAAGTAATCCACCTTAGCGGTATTTGATTATCTCTAGTTTAGCTTATCTTGGACCATCTCATTATAAGATTAGATTTAATTCGGTACTTGATTTTTTTCCCATCGAAAACTAGTTCCTGCGGTTAGAATGTGCAGTCAGACGAATAAATCTTGGCACTGATTAGGTACCTACCTATTTAAAATACTTCGTTGAAAACAATAATTGGTCAATGGATAAAGAACAAAATGAAATTCAGAATCTTTGGACATGTTATGACAGCCACAGATAACATTACGTAATTATAACCTGTCATTCATTGGAATACGTACACACAACCATTCTTTTGCAACACCAATTGTTCCGTCTCAAGGCTGTACACGCCGGGATCTTTGCCAATTTAGATAAAAACTAGAATGGTTATTTATGAATGAACAAAAACTGGTTTGGAGCGAGACATGGAACATCCTGATGTAACTTGTTCACCGCTTTTATACTTTTATGATTTAGAATTTGTTTAACGTTGCTGTAAAAAAATAAAGAAGATGTTTGATTAATGATGTTGGTAGCTAGTTTTTGTTGAGGATTAAAAAAAATCGGTCTGAGATGTAATCTGTGGACTTACTTCAGTTAATTACTGAATCTTATTTAACTGAAGTCAATGAAATGATTCGATTAGAATAGAATAGAATAGATACTCTTTATTATGTACACCGATTATTCTGTCTAAGCTAAGACACTCTCACGTCCGTCCTTATAAGTGGTGCTACTCCAATTTGCGTATTCCATGCAAACCAAGTTGTTTGCTGTAATATGATACCACTAACTTAGAAAGTCCATGCTGATTAAATCAAATTGCTTCATCAAGTTCTGAGATTACAACAATCATCAACGTTATTAACTTGCATGTCTGTCTACAGTGCGTTTAAACTCAAGCTCTCAAGTCTTTAGCATTCCTGTTCCTGATTTATCTTCAAGGACTTCTTTAAGATTTCTTTTAGAAATTCAGGAAGTTGAACGTTTAATTTAATTATATCATGTCTCTGGGAGGTATTCTTGCATATCAATTAACTTGTCCAACTGTGTTTCAAATACCGTTGCTGCACATGCCTACATAACTGACATTCCAACTCACTCCGAATCTACGTAAATGAGAATTTACTTCAATTTTACTGGTAACTATACTTGTTTCTTACGAACTCTTGTACCAATGGAAACAGTATTCTAAGCAGAACTGCTGAGCACGTCTCAGTAGTCTTGCCTGTCGCCGAACCCGATCTGTTCAGTTCTTGGAACCACTCTTATGTCTGCCGAAGTGCCGACCGTTTTTGCACTATTATGGAGGGCTATGACTGCAGCGTGTGATTGTGTTTGCATCTCACGTCATAGAAATATAAAACACAGACGCTCATTTGTTTTTTTCTTTAAGTGAGTTAAATAGGAACTAACACATAGGCTATGGGCGTAGCTGAGTCTCTCGACTGTCTTAAGAGAGACTAACGCTCTATCAACATTTTCTAATTTTATGGCGCACCCTTGCAACAAAACAGTCTCGTTGAATTGTCCTAAATATACCTACTTACTGAAAAAACTTTTCTGATTGACGAAACTGCCTCAGCCTATTGGGCTCTTCTCTTGTAGACAGCGATGCGGACGAATTTAAAATGGATGGTTGGATGGATGGATGAATTCTTTCCACGTAGATATTGTTAGTATTTTAAAACTGTTAGCTTCTATATTATGCTCTATAACTTAATAGAACACGAAAGGACTTATTGCAATATAACAATTAAAGATAGAAAGTTATTTATTCGAATCTGTTTTGTCAACTTCTTGTCTACGATCGAAAAAACTGTTGTGACTCTCGTGTGTGCAGTCTTTAGACTAAAACTTAATCAGTTTTAATTACTTTGAATCACACAAAGCCAGCAGTGTCGGTCGACTCGTAAAATTAAATATTGAAATATGCACTCGCTAACTTTAGTACAAGCTAACTCATGGGCAACAAAAGACAATATTTACCTCCATTTCTCCACGTTGTGACCTAGGCCATAGACTAGAGAGGACGGAACGAATTAAGCAAACAAAGGATCACCATAAATTAATATTCATGGTTTCCTGAACAAATAAATATGGTTGTAGTTAAATATACAGTTATTTAGGATGCTAAATACCCGCAGGACCTATACTACGTAGAGTGTGACTGAGACTGACACAAGCGGACTTGTCATTGGAAATGTACTGCACAAGTTTGATACAAAACAAACGAATACCAACTTATTGCTCAATATCGAGTAGATAGATTGCAATATGTAATATATTATTATGTTTCTTTATTTCAATTAAAATACTTATCAAATATCAATTATATTTTTAAATATTACAATATAAAAACATTTAAAAATAGTTGCCCACCCGTAACGGGAACAGGGTTCAAGCTACCCGGCAGAGCTCCAGAGAGAAGATCCTCCTAACAATATTATTATTATTACTTAATTAAAAAAATGGGTGCTTTAGGATTTGTAGGTAATAGGTAGATTTATCTGTCACAGGAAAATAAGACTCAGCGAAATGATAATGAAATAATCATCCCTGCTAGAGACACTTAAATGCACTAAGAAAAATTTAAAACAATGATGACAGGCACACTTGCAACAAAACAAACAGTATCATAGTCAAAAATACGAACTGACGAAACTGTTTTATCTTCGGTAGACCAAACTGTTATGTCTCCGACAGACAAAACTGTTTTGTCTATGACGTGCGCATTGTCTGACTTAACCAATACAAACACAAACTTGAAACAATCCAAATCTCCGTACAAACTCCACAAACATCAAACTTGAGTAGTAACAACTTGATCATAACATTGTCTATTCAATTTGCAGTTTATCGTTCCCTTGCGCGTTTACATTGTCAGTCGCTTTGAAATGATCGCTGCCGCCTATCAATGTAACCGACACAATACTTTATAGTCGCTTCCGTGTGTTGATCGTAAACTGTGTATGTGATTTATACATTTATGCCAAAAGGAGCTTCATGTTGTTAGATATGAAACTTGGTTAGGTAAGTAACATTTAATAGCTCTATGTATGTGTTTTGTTCACCTTTGTGACAGAAACATAATATTATAAGCTACACATATGTTACCAATCACTTTTTTCTCACTGCCTGTTTGTATATATACAGGCTGACTTTGAAAACATGCTACAAAATTTAAGGGGGTGTTGGACCCATCAATGTGAACAACTTTTACTCTAGGACCAACTTGAATTCGCAAAAAAAAGTAATGACTTTCCTGTATAAAGGTATACCTACCCCATTGGACCCTTTTGTATAAGAAGGTCATTTTTTTTTTTTTTGCGAATCCATATTTGTTCCCGTAGTAAAAGTTGTTCATATTGATGGGTAGAACACCCCCTTAAATTTTGTTGCATGTTTTCAAAGTCAGCCTGTATTTGGGTATCTGTTTCTTTCCCGAATAAAATAAATACCTGACTAAAAACAAATGTTTTATGGTGCAAGAAGATTGCTACTTTCCTTTGGTGTGGCTAGTTGCCGACGTCCTCTTCAAGTCAATTCAATTTTAATATTTTCCTCTACATTCTATGTATAGAACTTTTCACGCTTGTACCTCAAACAATCACTCACAATCACAATCAAACCTTCACTCGAATCAATCAGCCCTCACTTCCTCGTCCTGACCCCCATCGGCCACATCGCTACAATGGCAGCTAACCAACCTTCCCTAAAAGATGAACACGTTAATTTGCTAAGACATGGCCGCAACGCAATTACTCAAACATCAATATACGAATAAATCTTCGTCCGGTATCGGGACACCTTTGCATTCAAGCATTGACATTGCAATTCTACGTGGCTTGTCTTTCAACAAGAGTTATGGTTCGTTTCTGCTATTGAAATCGAACACTTTATGTAGAAAAGGAAGTAATCAACATTTAAAACTAAACTATTTATGCACAAGACCAGAGAGTCAGAGCGGATACTTTGATCTAGCTAATGATGTCCAAAAACAATTCCAATAACTCTGTAGTAACAAATGGAATAAGTACTAAATTGATCGGTACAAAAAAAAAATGATATTGATTTTATTACAGACACAAATCGTCTGGTTTGCTCTAAAATCATTGAAAATCGATGACGTAATTAAACAATAATAGTCATGTAATAATGGCTATATTCCCAACAATATAAAATAATTTCCAATCTTACTTCGTTCACATCTCCATTACCATTGAACAGCCATCTTTACAATCTTCACCTTAATCCCAATTGCTTCACAAGTTGACAATGATAATGTCCACAACACGGAACTCAAGCCAACTGTCACCTCTCCCACGATATCTTACACCACGAAACTATGTAATGACAATAATTTGACAGCCAACTACAATATCACTAGATTGTTGAAGTGGTCTCCTGTGGTCAGTACCGGTCACCGCCCGTGGTTTAACATAATGTCCTCACTCTAAACTGAGTAGTACCTGTTTATGTACATTTTGACACTTTTCATAATTATGGTCAGGCTTTGAAATGAGCGGGTAAGAGAGGCAGACACTAATAGACAGCGGGCGAGCTGTAGTCATAATTGATTATTTCTAAGTAGACCACGCACAAGATGATGATCTACTATTCAATCTGCCTAGCCTTTTCCCAGCTATGTACGAGACGGCTTCCAGTCTAACTGGATACAGCTGAATACCAACATTTTAAATGGAGCGACTGCCTATCTGACCTCCACAACCCAGTAAGTGGATAATATGATACCCCTTGGTAAGACTGGTTTTCAGACCTTCGGGCTTCTGACGGTAAAGATTGTCAAAGATCTGGTCTACTATTATCAAGGAAAAACAACGTCAGTGACATAGGTATAGGGTTTAACATACAATGTACGTGACGTTTTGTAAATGTATGTCTCATAACCTGTTCTTAGAATTCCAAAAAGCAGAATTATAATTTAAAATAGAAATAGCTACTATGAACCCGACTGTGCTGTCAAGAACTTTCACACTATTGTCGTTTAAAATGTACATGTGATTCAGAAATTGTGTCATAACAAACATTTGTTGATTCAGGAAAATATTCTCAAGATTTTTATGCCATCCACACCATTTGGCTATCGCTCAGCGATCACCGCGGCCGCTTTCTTCGCGGCCCACAACGTATTTGGAGCGCTATGTAATTCTACTTTTCCTTAATGTCTCAATATGGACACCAAAATTCAAGATTATAAAGATTAAATTAAACTGGTACCGTTACGTGTAAGATTCTCGGGTTTTGTCACTTTAAAATGTGAGAAAGAGAATATAAAACGCACTAAAGTAGCAAAATGACCGGTTTGTTGTGTAAAATATTATGATAAATGTCCATAATGTTGGATTAAGGAAAATATGCTTTATTTAATTTATAAGTGTAACTACAACGTGTAAATAATATACTTACTAAAAAATACGCGACTCATATTTTGGGAAAACAGAAGTCCAGACTTTAAGAAAAATTAAAACGACCAATTTAGAAGACTGCAAACAATCATTTATTCTAGAAAACGAAGTCTGAATATGCTTTATAACACTTGGTATGAAACTCCGTTGCGTGTATCAGCCACATAAAATGCAGCTGTTATCAACATTAAGTGGGTCACCGTTCTCAATTTCCGCTTATCATTACGATTGAGATCTACTCGGCCAGTTATCGTCTCTCTCTTAATCTTATCAGTCAATGCCCTCGTAATAAATTGAGTCTTCGTCTTGCTTGCTTTACTTTGTTCTGATTTGCTGTGGCATAAAAATCTTGGGATATATATCCAATTTTATCAGTATAACTAGATACGGTTAGTTTTATAGATATGCTATCTTCAATTTCAGACCACAGCATTTAATTCCTACTCTACCATAAATCGTTCTCTTCCTTTTTAATTCCCCTTAATGAACTCATAACAAAGTTCCCAGCATCTTATAAAACAATCAACCAGTTCCTCTTGCGGCGTGTCTAAAGGAACAAGAGCAAACATGCAAGCATTTCCTCGAAGATAAACCACTCATAAACGGTATCATTAAGATAAGCTTTGTTAATTTCTTAAGAAACTATTAAGCGGTGTCTCTGATATTAAAACCTGACCTTTGTAGAGTTTATGGTTTGGTTAAGTTTTTTTTTAATGTTCAAAGTTAATGTCAACTATTTTGAAGTGTCATGTGTCAAAGCAACCGTAGAGTAGCAGTGGTCTTTATGGAAAGTCGTTAAAGTAGTAATATTCTAGAGCTATTTTTGGTAGTGTAGTAATTGAAGTTAGAATCCCAATTTGAGTTTGTTAAAATTGTAAATTATTCGGTTCACTTATAACACAAAAAGAGAAGGAGCGACATTCTCGTTGTGCAACCGATCACTATCCTGTCATGTTACATCACTACGAACATGTTTGTATGGAAAATGTAAATTAAACAGATCCAACTGCCCTAATATGGCATTGGTAGTTTAACGTGACTGCCAGGGTTGAGCCTTAATAGAAAAATCATACGTTAACAAAGTTTCCAACGATAACCGCCTTTTAATTCTAATTTCGAACGCAGAATTGCTTGAAAAACATCAAATCAAGGACTGTTGACAGTCTAGTATATTGCGATTTGACAACACTGCTTTACTTTATGGTTGCATATTGCACACGTTATTGACACAAAATGTATTTGGAATAAATATTAAATCATCAGTTTGATGCAATTTGTTACACGTTCAAAAGTAAACCACAAGTTGAATATTATGTAAAACATTTAACGGAAATTAATCTTTACTGGATAATAAAGCCCGTGTCTTTATAGTAATGATCACAGAAAGTTTTATGACCGACTAATGAATATTCCCAATTCAATTAACACCTACATAAAATAATAACGTTAACAAACTGTTGAATAACAAATCTCAATATAATAAACTATGTTGGCGCCATTAGTTGTGGCATTCACCAGCCCCCGCTGCGAACAACCGACCGAAACCACTATCATATAAATTTTGTATATATTAATTGACATTTACGATATTTTATATTTATCGTATTGGAAAAATATTCGGGTGAATCCGATCATGGCCATTGTCACGGAATTCAATATCAATTTTATTCAAAACCATCGCAGTTGGCCGTGGAAGCGCATGTTAAATGTCAAATTTTGGCGTCATTTTTATGTTACGGACACAGATAAAAGAAAATCTATGGTCTGGACTTTTTTATGCTGGCAATATTTTAAAATACAAATTCCCTTCCATTCCATACCACGAGTTTTCTTATCAGATACGAATAATACGATTAAGTAAAACATTGTAAAACACCTACCTAAACCTACCTAAACGAAGTGCCAATACCTTCAATTACTTAATGGAGTATGCATGTTAAAGTTTAGTTTACTGCATTTATTTTGTATGAAGAGCTCACTGCGATATTGTTGACATTATAATCCAGATCCCACAGGCATGCTCTCGAAATAAAACACAACATTTATTGCACAACATAAAGCCAGGTGTGCACTATTAATGGCCTTATTCATTTTTATGAAATTTTCTTTTAAGTATCTACTTATTAAAAGTCACAGCATGTCTAAGTTTTATAGGCTATTTAAATATCGTACGTACATTATTATGGAATGTTGGTTTACAAAATAAACACATAATACAACAATTTAAATAATTGCGCTGTCTGTCAGTTCATTGTAGCGTGAAATATGATAATAAACATTGTTTTAACCTTCGCACATAAAGACTAACACCTGAGAATTGAGTCTAAGCCTGGGGCAATTCAATTGTCACCAGCTCCTTATACAGTGGACTAGGTGATAATAATTTTCCTGTTACAAGAATCTTAACACTGATTTTCTATTAAACTGCGTAATTATTTACAATGTTATTTTCATAGCTTATTTTAAAAAAGCCACGCAGTTTTTAATAAAAATATCTTATCTCTATAGACAATGATACAAAAAAGTATGATGAAATGCAACAGGCACAAAAGAAACTCAGAAAAGAAAGAAACAATCCTCATTTTGTTTTAGGAACACAATAAATCCTGTACTCGCAATAAAGCCAGTCCTACACTAAACGTATACCACAATCAGTGTATTGAACTCGAGAGATGGTCTCACACCGCGTTATTAGCGAAACGAGAATTAAAAATAAAAGAAGTGTATAGAACCAGTCCGCACGCCCACGCCAGCAGGTCGAACCAGACCTTTATATCTAGAATTGCTTATTTATTACCTGCTTACTTAGCTGCATCGGAATCGTTTTGAATCGTTCTGCTTTTCAAGGTTCTATCGGGCACACCGTTATTTTTAAGTTATGTTATAAGATGCAATGGTTGTAACCGTTGCACGTTGTAACGTTGTCAACGTGCGCTTGTGTCATTTTTGAATAAAGAATGTATTCTTTTCTTTGTCTCTGGCACTTCTTTATGTAGTAAAGCATCGTTCTCGACAATTCTCATCGATTTGGAAATAAATTCGATTCGACGCAGTCATTTCAACGTCGAACATAAATAAAAAATTAAATTGTTTCGTTCCATTTATCAAAGAAATTCACGTTTGACACGATTATTTAAATTTTATGTGTTTTAGATTTCTACAATAAAACACTTTTTTGACATTTAACCCCAACATGCATAAAATCAAGCGATCTTTATTCAAATTATTAGTGCCCAACGCCCATATAAATTCATGAGATCTTTCTTACCATCATATTTTTGCTTAATAACATCCTCAGTTTCACATCCTACCATTAAATAATTATCATTAAGGTGTACTTCATTTATCTAATGTTACTTATTAAATGAAACTCGATTTGAAAGCAAATAATTTATTTCGCCCACTTCAACCTTAGGCGCGAGTTTTCCATGAGACTTAAGATTATCGAATATCCGGCCATTAAAATTTGAATTAAACCTTGAACTTCGAACATACGAATTCTGAATGAAATAGTTGGAAATGTCTAAATGTCTGTGATGACATCAGTGCATAAAGATAAAATCTAACAAACAAACCTGTGCCATAAACAATGATTTACAATAGTAACGCAAAAAATTGACATTAAGTTGGGATAGTTAGAATTTAATATTTTAATTCAAACTTTTTGTTCTACTCAAAGTGTAGGATTGCAGGTAATTCACAATTTACCATTGTAAAGGTCAAGTAAATGAAAACAAAATATCGCTAAATTCTTAATAGGTAAGTAACAAACTTTGGCAAAAGCTTCAAACTAATTGCTTATTCATTGTGTTTGGAAAGTTGGCAATAAACTTTCGACTTTTAAATAGAGAAACCCCTGTTCTGTTGTTACTAAACAATGTCATAATTTACCTGGTGGAACTACGAAGGTATAGTAACTGTTAAAGCTATGTGCAGAGTTGAGTCAAGACTGTAATTACTTTAATAAACACCAAAAAGATGACATCTCTAACAATTGCCCACACACAATAATATTATAAGTAATAAAAAGAGGTAGATGGGTTACCGGCACAACATTCGATCTTTAAAAATGACACAATTTCACACTATTAGATGACACGTGGAAGTAGGACGACATGACGTATCTAATTGTCGGGAACGAAAAAAGCCAAAACGATACGTAACTTGGCTAATTAGCCAAGTTTTGACGTGCCACTTGCGGAGCCCACACATACAACAGTTTGCATCTCTCCAGGAAAATTAATTACAATCGCAAAGATAAAACCCCGTTTACACCTACCGTCTTTTAGTGACCCTTACATGGCGATCTACACGCAGTCAACACAACATAGATTATTATTTCATCTCAGAACCGCACAAAATTATGAATCAGTGAACGATTCCTGCAAATTGCATAGATAGCGTCTTTGCTTGCTTAAAACACAAATTACCTTACACCCTTTACTATACGTGACGTGTGAAGGTATAACTCATTGTGTATTGTGGCGATAATGACCCCCTGTTGGGCGTCGCGGGGCCCCAATTTATGGGCCCCAACCTGCTGGGACCAAGCAATCTTACTATTAAGACGGGGGCTAAGACCAGGTGAATAAGAGTAAGTTACTGAATATTTTGGGAGCCATGAAATATAATGATAATGTGTTAATAAGCTCTGTAATTAAATAACTGGTTAATTTTGTAATTAAAATCTGTGTTCTTGTGTTTAAAAATGGCTTTCAAAAGCGCATCTTTGCTGAAGGTAGCTTTACCGTCGATACTGTTATGTTCATGATATTCTTAAAAGGAGAAGAGCTACAATCAACGTCAGATGAAACAAGGTTCTCAATGATGATGATTCTGAATCATTTGAAGAAGCTTGACAATTCAATCACAATGATGGAATATCACAAATAGACGTACAAAAACTAACTGAACTCGAAGATGACAAAACGACAACAGAAAGCAATAAGAACCAATTCCAGAGTCTATGATTACAAGTCCAAAATGGTTGTTCAAATAAATATATAATTGCACTAAGTGAATGTTAGCAAAGTTTATAAGAAAATAACAAGATTTGCCTGGGACAGGACTTCGCAATTTCTATTAACAATAATTTGCATGCGTGTCTATCAGGTGTAATCGAATGACTTGAGGTTTTCGTAACATGGGATTAGCATTCTGGAATGTTCGGTCCTAGGAGTATTGGTTATCTATAGAGCGTGTACTGAAGATTGACTGTCCGCTTGGAGTATATAATACATACTCCAAGCCGACAGTCATAATATATAGTAGTATACTGCTCCTAGCATAAAGGTGTAAGTTACTATGAAGTATAACTGAATAACGGCAATTCTTCTACAACAACTTCTAACTAGCATTGCAACTAACATTTTGTACTGTATTCGTTTCGTTCATTGCAAATTGTAGCTAGTTGGGGTGTCAAGAGATTTTTAAATCAACACACACACATAATGATGATGATGTTATGTAGTACATAACGCCTGTATTTCCCGAAGGATTAGGCAGAGGTACACTATGTCGTATACCTATACACTATACGTACACCCACATTTCGCCAGTTGTGTGTAAGTCCCATGTAATAGGGGGCGAGCCTATTGCCGTCAACCTAACTCAAATCCAGACTCCGGACTGAGAAATTTCAGATAAAAAAAACCCAATAACACAACCCAAAAAGAAAAATACAGTTAAAAATAAGTCATTTTGTGAAAATGTAAAAATGCACCAATAAACCAAGAACTCGTTTACAACCTATCGTACAGTTTTCGTCAGAAAACTTGCATTATTAATTCCAAAAGTTCACCAGTTTATTAATAGGCTCTTTAGTATCCTAAAGCCATGTAAATTGTGGCCAGATGGCGGTCGAGTGACAGACTGGTTGTAACCCGATACGAACCCATTACCTCTGGGAGCAGGACTCAATATGCAATTGTGACTTACGTGTGACCTTTACAGAACTATTGTTGTTTGCTTAGAACTTGATTTGTAACAATGGAGGGCTGTCAGAAATTAATGATGGTGAATAATGCTGTCCCAATTAAGGTATCTTGGGATTAAATTGGTCACCTACGCGTATTATAGTAACTCGATGTTGGTATGTGATTAAAATGCAGCTGAGATTCATCATCTTTATTATGATTATGTCACCGCCTCTTAATAAAGCCTATCAAAGAAAAACTTTAATAGACATTGCTATTACTATTAGCGAATACGTAATTGACAAACAAGAGATAATTATTCGTCAGGTCTTCCAAAAGAAACCCTATGGCATTAACTCTCGTAACATAATAACTATTTAGAAAATTATCTCCCTAAGCCACATTTCCAACGATCTACCTCATGCACCCTGACTAAACACCGATATTGTAACTCCGGAGCAAGCTCTAAAAACTAAAACTATCGACAGAAGCATCCAAACTGTGACACGAGATAATTCCCGTGCCCAACCCGTGCCGGTCCCGTATACTACCTGATTATGCAAATGACACCATATCTGTGAGCTAACTGGATGTGACTAGACATAGGTAGTATGCATACATAGGTTAGGATGTCTCCGTACTACACACGGGAGATATATTGGGAAGATTTGAGGGTGATTTCTGATAAAGGCTTCAAATGATTTGGCCAGTACAACAGTGATAAAGCCAAGATATTTTATTAGATATCTGCACACCTGATTAGGTAGGATATGGTTAAGGAACTTTGTATGTACCTATCACTTCATGTACCCATATTCTGGCAAATAAATGATTTGATTTGATTTCAAGACATTGATTTGGAGAGAATAAAACCAATGAAACGTCAAACTTTTCGTCATCCAGCTTTGATGGGGTCAGCCCGACAACTGATATTCCACCTATTCCATTTAAAAAGCACTGTACACTAGTCTGTTGTCACTGAAACAACATGATGATGATGTCAACTGAAATTGTATTTTCGTAGAAATTATGCTTAGTCTGGGCAACGAAATGGAACTGGATATTGTTCGCACCTTCAGAGGCCTCGATAAGCTGATAGAATGAATGGAACAGCCTACCTTACTCAATCAATGTAAACACGCCCTATGCTAATGTGGTATGTAACATACCACGGGCTTAATCGGGAAATTATATATGAAATAGCCCGGTTCGTGGCTAGGAAGGTAATTGGCGCAGAAATGGACAAGTGATAGCCAAGTTAAGTGCGAACAAGCTTGCTGCTACTTGAATTTTTAATAAGCATCATAATTTCAGAGGGTTTAGGTCTTGGGAACATTATTTTGCAATTTACAAGTACTAAAACTTGAACAGAATTATTAAACTAACTCGTATCTTTGGTATTAATTAAAAGCTACGGTAAACATCATAGATGCCGTGCAACATTGTACTAAACGGTTCTGTAAAATTCACACAACATAATAATTTTATGTTGGTACTTTATGAATGCATATAAGCATAGTCGGTAGGTAATTACAATGTTTACAGTTGATGATTATCTTCATGGGAACTACACAATGCAGGAAGCTCTTATTAAATTCATCATACTCCTGCCTTTATCCCAATTTATTTGGTGTCGACGCAACATGTCTTTTTCTGGAAGAAAAAGACATGTTGCGTTAACTTACTTCTCTTACTTCTCTATTAGTCGTCATCTCGGTGACCTTTCTAGCCATATCATCTTTCAAACAGTCCATCCATCGTTTCTTTGCTCTTCCCCTACTATTATTGCCATCGACATTCATACTCAAAACTTCTCACGTAATTTTCCTCATTCCTCCACATCACATGCCCATACCATGCCAACCGATTTCCGCACAACTTTTCAGTCACCAGTTCCACAAATCAAATCGGTGTCAATTACATAAGTTCTTTCTACGATACCTA
The DNA here is from genome assembly GCA_914767815.1 of Eupsilia transversa. Classification (NCBI taxonomy): domain Eukaryota; kingdom Metazoa; phylum Arthropoda; class Insecta; order Lepidoptera; family Noctuidae; genus Eupsilia; species Eupsilia transversa. The sequence goes on from OU611880.1 coordinate 12,345,855, forward strand.
ATCAATCTGCTTCCATTTACTATCTAAGGTGTTTGTAAGGTCCTTCTAGTTAATTCCATCTACAGTCCCAATACTTTTTTTATTGTTATAAAAAAAGTTCCACTCATTAAGTATACTACAAGAATCAAAGGCACCCAAAAATAGTACTCTCATTTCTCTTTATTCCCTAAAGTTATCATATTATAAAAGCTAATTAACTCAAGTTTTAGTCAAAATTGTGTCTCATACCGAGCATACGTAGATATACAGCCTTAAGTGTGATGTTAAGGCTTGTAACAGCTGCCGGTAATTTGCGGCGACCACGGCTGTACGCTACGACCTACCAACTACTACACGTAGCCTTAACGTGACGATATTCGTTATTACTACTAATAAAGAAGTAACTGTGCGTTGTTTAGAAGAGGCGTTGAGAGTAACGGTGGCTCTAGTTGAATGACTTTGGTATCCCGAGTAATGGGTAGTAGGTAAGTCATAGGTCTAAACGTAGAAGCATACTCGTACGAAGCATAGAGGTTACTAGCTAGCGAGCTCAGTTTTTTTTAATGAATTTTGGTTGGATTATCACATATACTTACAAAATTACCACTTCCATCTGTACCTTTCCATCTGTATCGTCATCATTATTCTTCATCTCGTATTTCGCCATTAATATTGAAAACATTTATTTCAATAACTCCCAATTAAAATACAGCATACGGGATGCAGGATTTTAATAAAAAATTCTCGTTCCACTTATCCGCTATGGTATTAAAATGGCTGCTCGCATCGAGTCGAGTGATTCGATAATACCAGTGTTACATGCATTAATGTTCTATTAAAAGGTTGTAATAATATTATGTAGCTGGCAACATCGACATGATTGTTGCCACTTCTCATAATGATTCTGGTTTTATAAGCGTCCTGTTTGTGTTGGTGGATGGAATAGTTCAATACAATCTACTGCATTTTTTCTTGAGAAATTATGGTATTAGGCTTAATCGAAAGAGATTAAATCATAGAGGGTGAAACACTCAAGGCCTATCCAAAATCCTGAATCCAAGAAACATCACTTTAAATTTTAAACAAAAGGAAACTAGCAAACCATTCATATTATAAGTGTGTCATCTCACAGAATCCTTTCACATAACACTTACAGCATTAAAGTCTGGCGGCTGTCGCCTGTGATTGGTTAATTCGATCGTTACCGTGTAACGCGCGCTCGGCCGGCATACACACCGTCCGATTATGCAAATTGTACGATAACCGGGGCTCCAGTCTTGACTAGAGCCTCCATGACGGTTGAGACAGGTGCAGAAAAATTTGCTGGACTATTAATTGGACTGGTAATTTTTAATTGGTCGTTCAAATCCTGTTGCTCATTAGAGCAAAGTTTAATTTGCATGAAGTTATAAAGAGGACTATTTTCTGTCATGTAATGTTTCGCAAAAGCGTACATTTGCGGTGAACCACTTTTCACCCTTATGTCGTTAGTAATAAGGTTGAGAAGTGGTTCACCGCCACGTCGTTTAGGACAATTTTCGACATTTTTTTTTAAATTTTCTACATATCTAGATAGGTATGTATATAATACGGGTATCCGCAACTCCACGAAAAACGTGCGTATATTGCACACGCTTACGGTAACCTTCCCTTGTAACTGGTCGGCTTTGATCCTAAAACTTGTGTCCATTTAATTCCTATGATCTTGACGAAGAATCATCCACATAATAGACACCATTAAAGATAACCAGTATCCTACCAATGTCGTCTAAAACTTGCTTACAATGTCAACGCATCCGAGAAGCCATCAATACAATCACTTCGCACATCTAAAAATAACCGCTAAAGATTGCCATCTCTCAGATTATGCTCAGTCTTCAGGATCATATCTTTAGTATTACTAAGCACCTCGAAGACTCGGAACAGCGCTGTTGCGTCGTATCGGGGACCTTACAATTCTCACTTTGCATTGAAAGCTCTTGGCTTGTAGTCGCAGCCTGTAGCGGGATTAGGGCATTATACACAGCAGTAACAATAGCATTAACTTCCCAGCTCCATGTTACGCCTAACCTTACTGTATTTTAAAGAGATGAAAGACTTAGATTGTTGTCATCAATTGGTTGGAGTGGATTGTTTTATGGAGAATTTGTCTATGAAAAGATTGTTTATGATTGGATGGAAAAAGATACACAAAGTAAATAAATAGATTTGGAAAGCATAGCGTGGATAACTAAATAAGCAGCATATTCGAGAAAGATCTCGAACTGTCCATTTGTCACACTTTTGAGTGAAGTAACGGATTGCAAAGTATAATCCGTAGGCTAAGTCCTTAGCAGTCTGCAATTTACAGCTAAAATCCGGGCAACCATAAATTCTTCCCACCAATAAAGTCAAACAAAAACATTCCTCGTTTGATCAGTAAAACAACATCGATGACCGTATGCTAATGAGGTTCTATTGAGCTCCAAATGGTAACTTAACTATGCGGCACGTCTGCTTAAATGCGACGCATCCACCTGACTGCCGGCTATTCAAGTGACTGGACGTCGTACGGAGACGGTGCAAGGAAGAGGTTGTAGCGGCAATAGGAGTACTGCTTTTGGGTTTAAAAATGGAATACTACTTTTGGGAGACGGCTTTTGGGGTTTAAAAATGGAATACTGCTTTAGGGAGACTTTAGGATTTTAAATAAAGAATACTACTCGGATTTGTAGGAAGGTTTGTCAGGGCATGATTTTTTATGCGTTGGAAGCTTCATTGACATACATTTTGTGAGCTTCGGTGAAAAGTCCCCTGGAACATGCACCATCTTTCCGAACAACAATTGAGGAATATCCAATATTTCGAAGGCTTACTTCATACTCAGGGAATCTTCTTCTTTGTGTTAATGTTCTTGTTAGTTTAGTGTCACTAGAGCTGTTATACATGAAAAAGAAAACTTGTATAAAGGACTTTGACTCCTTCCTTTGCTACCCTCTCCCAACTTGGACCATCCGGGAAGATTTCAACGATTCCACGGTGGACAATGGAGGACAAACATTGAGCAATGTGTCACTTGTCAGTTTGTCACTCAAACCGGGAACTGAAAGCTAAATTGTAATTCTAAACATACTCGCTTGATCTCACAAAGTGGAATATCTTGGAATGTTACGATCAATAAGAATAACTGTAGTTTTACTTATACGATGAGGTTTAGTTTTGGTGTTTGTCAAACAAGGTACTTATTTTATTTTATTGAGGATTTTGTTATAGAAAATCTTTATCTTTTCAAGAAAACTAAGAAGTTGAGTAATTGTAAGTTTATTTACATACAAAATCTAGTATTTCTCTTAGGTACTTTTTCCGTTTTTTTTGTTGGTCTCTATTCGATCAAACTGAACTCACACTAACAGCTCCCGCTGACGATGCGTGATGCGACGGCGCGACGCCACACCGGTAAAACAATTTCCGTGAAGTTTTCATACAAATTGTTCGAAAAAAGTTGTAAGTAAACATGGCTTAAGAATGCTTCTGGATAGATTTGTAGTCTATTCCAATTTCCTAGGAAATTAAGTCAGCAATCTCAGTGACAATACTTTGTCCTAAAAACTAAACTAAACTAAACTTTCTTCCCACACGCTAGCACGCCTTACGAATGTAATTGTAAGCTGCACCGCTTTCACAGAGCGTTACTCTTAATAAATCTTGAGTGATATAACAAAAGCGATACAGCGATCCACGTGACGTTCCCACAATGTTGTGACCAGGCTATGAAGTAAGCGGTGAAAAAAATCGCTGATTTAACAATGACGATTACGTAATGATTTTATTGCGAAAGTAAAACGTTCCCTTACTTAAAACATAAAAAACATTATTCATACGAAGTGCGGGTTTACTATAGCCACATCTTCCTAACCTTTTGCGGATTACAGGCGTTATGTTATGTTAAGGAGAGACATTTATTTCTATATATTTATTTATTGTGGTTATTTCACAAATAAGGTCTACTATTAAGCCGCAGACAGGCGCGACATGATTCTGGTAGAACAATTTCCATGAAGTTTTCACAGAAACTGCTGTAATAGAGTCGCGTCGCGACGTGGCGTCGCCCCTTTTTGCAGGACCCTTTATTCGATCCAAAGCGGACAAACCTGAAACAAAATCTAGAGTTCAACCGAAAACAATAATAAATATTTGTTGATTTTATCTCATTATTTCATAAAGACCGAATATCGACACTGAAATATGAATAAAGGGCGCCTCTTCGCCACAGCGAGCGGCGGCGGCGGCGCGCGGCGCCTCGGTGCAATCAATATTATGCACTCTCATTTTATCAACGTCCGAAGGATAACCGCTTGTCATAACAATCCGATTACAACGCTGTTTTTACAGCCGCATTCCGTCATTAAACCGTACAAATAAACAACAAAACCGTTTCAAAGTTAACCTCAAATCATTAATTAAATATTTTGGCACATTCCGAACACACGGCACATTCGTTCACGTTCTGCTAAGCCAATAAACTCATCTTCAAAGTGTCTGCCTAAGATTCCCGCTGACTTCGAGACCCATCCTCATTCTGATGTAATCCACGGCGCTATTTGAAACCACACTAATCTGTTAAACAGATTATTCAGTTACACCATACATTAATTACGTCAAATGTTTAACTTGTAATAGGATTCTGTTCTGCGGTTTTTGGAATCTTTTGAAGCTTCACAACTCACTGAAACTGAGGTTAATTTAACTTGAGCGTAAATCCAGTTTTCATATGAAGTTGTTTAATAAAATGTTTTAATAATAATAATTAAGATATGTACAACAAAGTTTCGTTTACCTTACATTGATTTCATGACGCTCATTTCGCCCACTGTTGGCAAATCGTTATAGTCGGTCGACATTTTATATATTTTAAAATGAATTAAATAAAAATATAAAATGTAAATAGCTCTGTATATATCCATCCAAAGGTTGTCTGTAAAAGATCGCTTTTAGCGATGAGAGGACCCATTGTGTCACCCTATGTAAAATGTCTAGTCTGTAATTTGTATGGTGTACATAATAAAGAGTATTCTATCTATCTATAGCCTGAATAAATTAATTCAAACAAAACAACGTCCCCGTCATGCCAATCCAGGCATTACATGCAACCATTTACAGAAAATCAAATCGAACCGTACCGTCAAACGCTGCGCGCACGCATACATAATTCAAAGGACGTCGCAACTAGTCCCGTATAATTACGACGTCGAATATATTACGGAGAGCACTTTAAGAGCATCTCGTTAAATATATTATGTGCTATAAATAAGCAGCAGTCGTTTGACAAATTGTACAAGAAAGTTAGGAGGCGGCGTTTGTCATGTCAAAGAATATGACAGTTGTAAGTTGTGCATGGAATGCATTTAAACTTTAAAGATTGACTTCTCACCCAACACTAATAATACTGGTCGGTACAGTAAGCTGTCTAATGATGACGGTGGCGGCTGCCTAATGATGACAGAAGATGATTCCAGGGATCTCTGTCGTACCACGTCCATGACGAACTGCTATATTCCGGCACAATCCTGATGACATTCAAACTTCCGAACCACTAATAAGATCTCCAAGGCTATCTTGCGCTGTTATACTTAAGAGTAGGTATAATTACCACCAATTACTAAAGAAAATAAAGCCACCAACGGTTGTCAATAAATAAAAAATACAGGCTGACTTTGAAAACATGCTACAAAATTTAAGGGGGTGTAACTTGAATTCGCAAAAAAAATATGACTTTCTTGTATAAAGGTATACCCGATATTATTCCCGATTGGACCATTTTTTTTTTTGCGAGTGCTTAGTTCTTCCCATATTATTATTAAAAGTTGTTCATATTGATGGGTAGAACACCCCCTTAAATTTTGTTGCATGTTTTCAAAGTCAGCCTGTATGAATAAACAAAAAACTTTGTAAGTAAAGCTTGTTGCAACCTCCAATATATTAATCTCCATACAACGTTTATCAATATCCGATGGCAAATGATCCGTCTCATAAAATTAATCACACTTGATCATAAAACAGATTAATTCTCATAATTGCTGCAAATGCTTTCTAAAATCAGATCGACGTCAAACTTATCATTGAAGTATTAATAACACGTCTTATTAATCCAATTACCGTTAATTATTATAATTAGTTAACGGCGGGTCAGAATAAATATTCATAAAATGTAAATTATTGCTGAACCGACCGATATTGCGAATTGATATTACGAAATTATTAATTAAGGGAATAAAAAATAAATTTTATGTAAGGAAAGGTTTTATCGTGTTTGAGTTGTAAAAATGTATTGACGAAAAAGGTTATTAAAAGAAAAGGTGATTTGGGCTAGAAATGTTGACCAACTCGTGCTTATGTGCTAAAACCTTCGCCGTGGGAAAACATATGTCTTACTGCTTTTTATGGACGAGCACGTTCTATCGATAATTTTTTCAACGTTTACACATTTACAGAAATGTTAATAGTTTATAAGTTTTGTAAGACCAAAACGTTTTGTAATAATTATATTTTGAATGTTTTTATTAATATTTGAATGTTTTTTAATTATTTTTTAATAAAAATATTTGAAAATTTAAATAATAAGTAATAAAAATGAAATAATAAAAATAAAATGTTAAATGTAATAAACGAAATAAAAATAATGTATTTTCAGAAATTAAATCCATATTATTGTTAGTTCTTACTGCTATATTGGTAAGCGTACATAGTTTTAATTGGTCAGAAATATTGCCAAACATTTGGCCTATTCCAACCATTTTGGTCTACGTGCAAATGAGTTCGATTATTTTAAATACTAGTTTGGGCTAGTCCCCAAAACGAGTGGGCGAAATAGTCGTGAGAGCGATCCCTAGGCGCCCAACGGTAATCACTGGCATTCTCACCTTATTACACACTTAAACGCCTACGCAGTAAGGGTTATATTCGCATATCACGAGGACAGAAATAAAATTGTAATAGATTAGGTAAATAACCTCACTCGTTTATCCGCTCCATATCTGTATGTTTATCTATTCAATGTTTATTAGATGTAACATCCTTACATAGATTAACCAGCGTATCTTGATACGGCTAACGACCCCTTCGCTTCGTAAAACTTGTTAAAGGCAGTTAAAATTATGAGATTATTAGGGGTCACAGTAAAATTGCTGAGATTTACGTGTGGTCGTAATCTTTCATAAACATTATGACGTTTTATTGGTTTCTCTGGTTGTTGTTTACTTTTATGTGGTAAAGCTGTAGGTGTCGTTTTTAATTTATGAGAGGATCAAATTACCTCAATGTAACAATGTATGCAGGGTTATGTTTTTGGTCTTTGGTATATGAGGAATGGCTCTCAAGAAGTTTAAGCTGCTGTATTTTGAAAACAACTGTGGATGGGTGACCATCCATTACAGTCAGAAGCCTCAAAGTCTGGCAACAAGTCTTATAAGGGGTATCGTATTACCGAGTAACTGGGTTGTGGAGGCTTTCAAAACAAGAATATTTAAATACCTAGAACTTTCATGAAGAAATTCTAAGTCGACAAGCAATACTGTAAGGAATTATCGAAAGTAACTGAAAAGTATTTTGAATAACAATGGCCCTTTGTAACAATAAAAATATGTACATATAAAACTAAGTAATCTTAAACCGATCATAAAACGTCAACAAACCGACACTCTTCTGAATGACAATGACTTAGGGCCAATTTCACCAATGAAACTGAATGCTTTCAGCACATCTAACTAAACCGCGTTCAACAGCTGTCAGTGTCAAAATTATTGTACTAATATTGACAGCTCTTTAACCCGGTTTAGAAGTGCTGACCGCATTCAGTTTCACTGTTGAAATCCGCATTAAAGCAACTAGAAGCTATCCTCTTTTATTATTTTACGTAACTACAGAATACGCAAATTAGCAGGTGAATTAGACACAGGTTTTTCTATAAATACCACTAGTCCACAGATTCCTTTCACTCTGTGTCGCCCACGTGTCCAGCCGGCGCCTAGGTCCGTGGGTGCGACAATCCCTACGATATGCTATGAATGTCGAATCCTAGATAAAGCTCGATTCGTAATTATAGTGGACAACGATTGTGATTTATAGTGTTAAGGTGCGCTCGTGATTTCGTGATGCGAACTTTGGAATATAGACGAGTTTAACACTGTGTCGTCGGTTTTATTTATTACTGATTTATCGAAACTTTATCTACTGTTTTACTGTGCGATCAATATGGTTACAATGTGTTAAATAACGGAGTAACCATATTAAAATTTCTCATTGATCTGGCTATTGTTACCATACTGAAAAGTAAAGATTTTTAATCAAAACTCCTTCGCGATTTCCCGAAGACAGGACCTAGGTAGGTACTTCTTTATCTATTGACAATTCAACCTCATTCACGAGACAAAACACATCAATTTATCCAAAATGTTCACTTACACACATATACATAGATTTATTTGTGTTGTACCCATAAAGATTATATTTTTCTCTCAGAATCTGCTCCAGTTTTTCTGAAACACATTGTAATAATTTATTTAAAAAAGAATTGGGACCACCACATCAAAAGAAATATTTTACGTACATAAAACATTTTACTGTGTTTATATGTTGTGTTATAATTTATATAAAAATAAACTTTGAACAAAATGAAGTATAGATTTACTTGTTTCGCAAATTATGTGTTTGATAAATATTTTTGAATTATATTTGCAGTTGGTTGTGTATATTTTGGAAATAGGTTTTATAGCGTGTCCTCATTGCAGTAGGTCAGGGCTTCGGCAGGGCTTCGCCCACGTTACCACCGGCGCCCCGCCTAAGTCAAATATTCCTCTGATTTACACAAATCAACATAAACGCATAAACCAGGCCATAAAACAACTGAACCTCTGTTTAGTGGGGCCACTTGCCCATTCTTGGCGTTAAGAAAAAGTCTGTAGCGATTTTGGTCGTTGAACCAAAAATGAAATCAATCAATCAAAATGAAATTAATCATGAGTGGGTATAATTTTGGACGAATTTCACCTGAACCTGAAAACTGAACACGTTCAGCACATAAACCAAGTTGAAGAGCTGTCAGTGTCATTATTTTCTTTGGAATATTGACACTGACAGCAGTGACAGCTCTTGAACTCGGTTTAGCTGTGCTTATCGCGTTCAGTTTCATTGGTGAAAGCACTTAGGATTTTATAAGTTGTATATGGAATGACAGTGGTAAACAGATAAACTTACGCCTTCTAAATAAACTTAGTTTCATTACATTCATAGATAAATCTGGTCAGGAAGGTAATACTTTGCAAATTACTGTGAGCTTAAATTATATTACTTACCATTCTGAAAGCAAAACCACTGAAAACATTTTCACTAATACACCTTTCCCAATAAACGGAAACTTGAAGCTCTTAGCCGATTTCTTTCTTCCACTAACACTTTCCTCTAAGCAACCAAGGGCCTAAGTCTACTAATTTATAAACGTTACAATGGTCTCTCAATGGTGAGTTTTTGACAGTTTTTGTATGGCAAATTTGTCAAAAACTCACCATTGAGAGACCATTGTAACGTTTTTAAATTAGTAGACTTAGGCCCCAGTACAGTTGTATACAAGATTTCAAAATGGCCGTCCTAGCAGCTTTTTACGAGCAATTAACTTTATTTTAGTGCATCGAAGCGTCTGTATCTAAGACCTTATTAGCTGCCTACCTCCTTGCTTCTCTGCCAGTTTTATTTCCAACTGCTTCCCTTTATATGGCCACTGGTAATATGAGCCATTGTAAAATGAAATCGTGAGTTACCGCACGCATATATGGCAAACCACTTATGTAAGTATAGGAAAACTGGGAAGCCATAATTTTATGTCTTAACTAGCTGCGCCCTTCGATTTTACCCGCATATGTCTCGATCCCTTAGTAATATCGGGATAAAAAAATCGTACGACCTAGCCCAGGTCCTGGTCTTCCCATGTGCCAAATTTCATCCAAATCCGTTCGGCCGTTTTAGCGTGACAGCGTAACAAACAAACAAACTCACTCTCGCATTTATAATATCAGTCAGGATTAGGATTAGTTACGACTTTGGTGCTTAATGGGTAGATGCTGGTTGTACCGCCTGTTAACGTTGGTAGAAACTATTTAGATCTACCTGCCAGTAGTTGCTTGCTGAATCGAAATATAGATAGTTAGTTTATTCAGGCGTGACTTGGCGGAAATCCATTATCTATTATACAATGTAACAGCGAATCAATTTTCACGCCCCCTTAACACCTAGGCCAAATATTTTTCGATATTCAGATAGCTCATGGCCTAAAGAGGTGCCAAAAAGAATATGAATTTAAAAAAAAAACGCGAAATTTCGAGGGTTAAGGCGAGCGTAATCTCAGCGTCCAGCGTCCAGCGCTCGGCGTGGCAACACGTTGTTCGGGTTCGCGACTAGTCAATCGTCATCCTGAGGATGCCTCGTTGAGAGGTGAAACACGTGTCGATTTCTTACAGGGTTTTTTATAAGTCTTTAGGAATAGATAAGCGTAATAGGTATTTAGGGTTATTGAAATATACAAAATAATCGAAGTTCCATGATTTTAGAGATAAAGAGCAAATTCGCACCTACTCCGTCTGCAAGTATAATAAAAGGTTGGACATCTAAAACCATGTTTAGCTTCTAAACCAAAAGTTGAAACCTAATATTATACAGCTATAACAATATTTTAATTGATAATCATATTACTTGTTAGCTAATCGTCTACTACGTCTATTTAAATAACCGAGCAGCCATCGTCCCCTGGCTTCCAGGAGTTAGGTAAGCAATATAATAAGCTGGGTAGTATACGTTTGTCGGCTAGACCATTTCACTCAACGCACATAAACGAAGACAAGTAAAACTAATCAGTAATTAGCAATAAATCTGTAAGTTTCCAGCACTTATGTACGAGAAATATTTTATGGCAACGGGAATGGAGGAACCCGGTTAATTTTAAAGGTCGTAGGCGGGTGACCTGTCACACCTTGGTGTACACCTCACGTACAAATGTTTGGATATAACAATACTTACATTCTGATATATTTTGTTGTATTTTCATAGAAATAACTGTACATAATAAGCTTGGTGATTATCTATCGTCCTAATTTGCAGTAAGTAATTTTTTTCATGAATTAGAAAGAAACGCGTACCTACGCATTAGTCAAAAATAGCGTTAGCAATTTAATAAAACATACAATAGAAATTACCTACCCATCTACCTCAGACACGCTTACAAAGCCAATGCCTTTCATATTGACAATTCAACAACATTCACTGCGTCATTTACCTTGTCGTGCAGACGAATTTTTCAAACATATGAAGCATTAGATTAGCAATTTTCTTTAAAATCCTTCATATTGTGATTGAAAGAAATTGGGGTGAAGGCCAGTAAAAATAGCAGCAGCAGGTAGCAGCAGATATAGCTGATAGCTTTACGCATGTTTTTCGCAGACGATTTCGGCAATAGGTATGCCACCATCTTTGAACATCTGACACAATACCTTAAAACAAGTTATGCCCATCTTTTCACTTCGAACATTAATCCAAAAAAAATAACCGCTCGTTTTATTCTCACATATTTTCTTAATTGAAATTCCTTCACCCCCTTTAGGAAAAGAACGTGGAATTACATAAATTAACGCGTAATATTTAAGTTCAGCTTGTAATACCTAATTCTACAGTATACGTGTGATAATGATGTTAAGTTCTTACTATTAGTAGTCAGTCAACGAGCTCCTATCAGTTAGAGGCCGATTTATAGCCATGCTTCGCGACGCGAGGCAGTGAAGAGATTCTGTCTTTACAACGCTAAATAGGCATAGATTAGGGAAATGGTAGATGGACACATACTAGAAGCAAGAGAATAAAAGGAAGATTATTGTTTTAAGAGTATCTACTAAGGTTACTACGTAAAGTTAGTAACCTTACTAGTTTAGAGGCATGAGGAACAGCGTGTTAAGTTCACGCATTTCCTCTATAGAAAAGGGAAGATCTGAGAGGACCAGACGGGTGTTGTGTCTGGTAGGCAACTGCCCGACGATTGATGTTGGAAAGTCTATATTATGCTGAAAACCCTGCGCGGTAGACCCTGCTTGCGCGATGCAGGATTTCGCGTGACATCAGTTTGATGCGTAGTTCGCATGTGGCGATGTAGATGCCGCCACACTACTTAACAATCAATCTGCCTAGCATTTTCCCAACTATGTTAGGGTCGGTTTCAAGTATTACCGGATGCATACGGGATACCAGGATTTTACATGAAGCGACTGCCTATCAGACCTCCACAACCCGTTTACTGGGTAACACGATACCCCTTGGTAACCTTATTACTATACAAAGAACAATAATAAAAAACTATGAAATTAAAATAATGTATCTATCACAATAGTTTAATGTAAGTAATACGAAATGAACCCAAAACATAGACCTATTGTTTTGCCAAATACGCAAAAAAATGGGTGGTTTTTAATGAACCTTGAAATAAGTAATGGTAGAGATCTTGGAAAAGTTTGAAATGTTAAACTACAGCTTTGAAATTATTACCTACTTCAGTTTCAGAATCGGATTACGGCTTGTACCCAAAACTGCGATGCGACGTCTATCGGAAGAATCTGCGACGGCACCCTTTTTTTTTTTTTTTTTTTTTTGGGTGGGAAATCATCAAATAACTTCTCCCGCTCTGGGCGGAGCGGGAGGGCGTGTCAGACTCTTACTGACTAAAACCCACCCGTGTTCCTTCAGTTGCGACGGCACCCTAAGGTTTTCTTAGGAACGAACCTTCTACGTTGTGGATTTGCAGTTCGTGTTCATCGCAGTTTTGTGTACAAGCCCTAAGGGATTAAATACAGAGACCTTGATTGGCATACCGTGTCATTTCAATAGTTCTTTAAATCTTCTTTTAATATTAAACATACTGCCATCACCTGATTATATCGTCCTTTTAAAAATGCAAATACATAATTAATTCGTGTTTAATCCGGTGAACATTACCCGTATAAGATTAATAGCGTGTCATCAAAACGGGCCTTAATACGTATTAATGTCCAATATAATTAGCATGCGATCATTATTTGCAAAGTTATTATGATTCGAATAATATAATTTATTCAATAATTTGGTATTTTTGCAAATTCTTCTCGTATCTTAGAGATCTAATCTATGATCGAGTGCGAAGTCTGCGTGCGGCGCTTGCGCAAGCGCGTCTCAGTGGCGCCGTCTACCGTGATCTATTGGCGCCGGCAACTGCCCGCCTCATTATACTCTTATCGCCTCAATGCAAATCCGACAACATTTTAATCTTAGAAAAGTCCCTTTTCGTGTAAATACTCCGCGTATTTTAAAGGCTCGGGCGGAGTGTGGGCGGCCAGGATTGTGAAATTCTGTACGCTTTTTCCTTTGCGCGTGGGCAGCTAATTATATACGTCTGAATATAAATTTATGTTGGATAATATCGTCGAAATTAATGGTGTACTGTTTGTGTACTCTAGCTTGATAAGAGGACGAAGTTCGTAGAGTAGCCGGAGATACGGTTACTTTAGTTCAGTTTATTTTGTACTTTTACCACGTTTTGAGAATATTAAGATTCTTATCGTGCTCTTTATTAAATCTGTATTTCTTTTTGTTTTCAGGTAAGTACGAGAGTTTTCTACCCAGCTCGCAGGTAACAGACAGTCAGATTTGATGTGATCGCTACGAAATACGGTGTGAATATTAACACCGTATTTTGCCGCTACGGGTGGTAGCTTCATAAAGCTCAAGCTTATCTACAGGGTGTCAGATCTCGCGAACACATTTTTTTTTAACAAACTCCAATCTAATTCCCCTGCCTAAAATCATATTAATAAATAAATAACAGCACAGTAAAACTATATCTTCACAACGCGATACGAGCGTATACAGGATTCAATTTAATAATTCAGACATAGGCAGGGGTACTTCGAAACCATAAAAGCAATTCTAAAACTCGTACTTGACTCGTAAAATCGGAATGGAACGAGGAAAAACGTTTACATGCCGTTCTGGGAACCGTACATGCGATCTAAAAGGTTAAATTAAGGAGAACTCGCATTGTACGAGTGTAAAATCGGAAAAATGAGACGCTTGTAAAGTTACAGCCGTTACAGGAGAATGATGAGACGGCAGAGAAATGAGACAAGTGGTAGGGGGTTAAAGATATTTATTTTTGAAGGTTCCAAATGTTTTAATGCAGAAATAATAGAATTGTAAGGAGGACACTTGAGTTTACTGGTACAGTTTTCATAGTCTATGACTGTAAAGTGATTTTACTATTTTACCTCATGTTGCCTATTTGTAGAGTTTGAAACTCGCCACAAACCGTAAAATTCCTACAATATTTTTTTCTCAATTTTATTGCGTAAACTATCTTACCTACTCTAAAATATGCTTTATTATTTTCTCTTTCACAGTATAAGCTGTACAGGTTCACCTTTAAAAATATGATAATCCCCGCAACGACTGTGTAGGTGTTCTCTAATAAGGGCCGAGCCGCCGCCCGCCTGATTGCCAACCTCGTCGTATTTTATTTTCACTTTTATAGTATTTCATGCTGTATTTCATTTTGCAGCTATATCCTTTAAATTTCTCTTTGACATTTACCTGGAAAAGGAATATTTGGAATTTGAACATATTTGCTAGTTCTTTCATTTTCATTTGCTGCGTTGTTAGTTAATTGATGGCGTGACTTGGCGGATATCCATTATAAAATACAATAGACGTAGATATATTTAGTAACCTATTCCGCTTAACAGTCGAAAGAGTCATAAGAAACCCTGTAAGAAATCGACACGTGTTTCACCTTTCAACGAGGCATCCTCAGGATGACGATTGACTTGTCGCGAAACTGAACATGACGTGTTGCCACGCCGAGCGCTGGACGCTGAGATTGATTGTATTTTACTCACACGTCGTGTTCGGGACACGACGTGTTGCCACGCCGAACGCTGGACGCTGCATTATTGCAAGTTAAATTAATCATTGTAACGGATAATCTATGATAAAAATACCAAGAAAACATCAATTATTACTATCTAAGTAAAAAAATGAGGCCATTTGCCCTTAAAATAACGATATTAAACAGTTTTAACCTGCCCCTGTAAAATTAGATCAAATGCAGATACCCGGCCTTTACCTATGGAAGATTCGCGGTTTTGCACTATCCCCGACGATATCTAGTCTCTAATACAATAGATTCTTTATAGGTTTCCCGAAATCAATGACAACATTATGGTATATACTACAATTCTAACCCAGACGATCCTATCTGACAGACTACTTAGCAATAATCTGTTATCAGACAATGGGCTGCTTCCTATAATCAATAACGATGTATGTGACGTCAGCCATGCATTCAGGCTTTGTTCGTTCCTAAAGGGAATATAATGCGTACACGCAGATAAAGTTAAATTCGCCATTTCTGAGAGCTGCCCATAGAGCACTGCGTAGGAGGCGTGTGGGTACATAGGTTTTGTATTTTCAATATTTACGACGTTTTTACGCCTGTCAGATTAACTTCTTGGAACATTTCCCGTGACTAATATAAAATGTTCTTATTTATCATGATTTTATGTCCAACTTGTGTAATTTGAACCAAACTAGGTGTTTAAAGTTCGCACTTTAGTGAAACTGATAGCGATCTATCCCTAAGGCTTTATACATTAGTTAGATGAAGCCCGAATAGGTCACTGGTATTATAAATATTAACTTGAAACTTTTGTGTGAAATATAATGTGAATTTTGCTCAAACCCCTCAGGTAGCTTCGGTTTCAAAACTGTACTTAACTTAAACTAAAAACTCGCGTACAAGCAGTACGCGAGTTTTTAGTTTAGGTTATCGAGTTTTGATCTCCCCCCTATCACAGCGTATCCGTTCAATAGATTTTTCTTTGCCCTTGCGAACCCGCAATGTCATGTACCTATATAAAATATGTATTCCAGCAATTCCATATTTGAATTATTCACCAAGAAATATCGTCAGACACATAAACCTTCATTTAAATCTACATTCATTTCATTCCCCCGCGTCCTTCTAAATGTTACTTCATCCCGCCGAAATTTCAAATCCTTTTCAATCCAGCTTCAATACACAACAAATATTTCCTGTCCCACCTATAATACGTATGTAAGAGGGAGAGGTGTGTATTTCAGAGGCCTGTAGAAGCAATCCCCATGGAAAATCAACAACAGAACGTAAACAGGGGTCCCACCATTCTTTTTCTCTGTATAAATTATTCAGGATCCCCCGACCGCTTGTTTGGACGACGATTTCATCAGCTGACTTACCCGCTTTGTATTCACGCTGTACATATAAAAACGCTTTTTTTTGTATATCTCGCGAAAGCGGTCTGAATGATTTTTTTTCTCGTTTTGAAATGGAAAATTAAGGGTTAACTTTCACGTCGTTTTATTTTCTACTCAAGTGCTTCAGTTAAGGGCTTGGGGTGTTGATTAGGTGCTTGATTAAAGAGACTATAGAACCATAATTATCATTCATATCGCCGTTCCAGGGGAAAAAAACTTAGCACTGGAACGAGTAGGTTGTATCCATTTACATCACTAATCATCATTATTACAAGCTTTAAAAATAATTATCAAAATAGAATAACAACTTAGTAGTCAAATAAAACCCTTCTTCCTCTCTCCTACTTTTGCTGTGCCCGACAGGTTCCCAATGATCATATTGAAGCAATAAATATATTGAGTATTGAGTACTTCTTCAATCAGACCATTAAAGGGTAGAGCAAATCAGTTAAACCTGAACATCTGCTCTTGATTTTGCAAAAAAAACCTTTACCTTTGCCAACTTTCCCGCCAAAAGAGAAATGTGTTCAGTGGTTTAAATAAATGTATGTCTCTTATCAACATTCACACGGAAAGCAAAGCTGAATCAACTTAGCAACGGGGTTTTTTATCCAAGTACGGTGATCGATGTTTAATGTTATCGGGGAATTTGCAAAAAATGCTGTTAGCCCCTTCGATAGAGTGCTGTTATTTATTTGACTCTTTGACGGAATTCGTGTCGATGTGTTCTAATTTAAGATCAACTTTCTGAAGGCCAATGCTCGTCCTAAAAAAAAAACGTTCACATTCAAGTTGCAATCTGTCAAACTTTTCAAAAATGTTAGTAAATTGATTGTATTTTTGACAGATTGCGAATGAGATTAGAATGCGAACGTTTTTAAAAATTACGGGGATTGCCGCTCTCTGGTCTGCTTTTAAGTTATGTTCTGAACATTCGAAACAAATGTTTTGAAAAACAATTTGTATGTTAGTAAGTACCTACGTTCGCACTCTTATTTACACTGAAAGACCCCTAATAAGTCACTTACAAGAATTTTATGGAAAAAAAGATTTATCTGTTTTATTAGACCGTAATAATCTTCGTCAATAATAAAAGTAAATAGCAATGCAAATAAAGTCACATGTCACACTTTTGTAATAATGTAAGCAAAACAAAGTTACACTTTAATTTGTGTACTATTTTGCTACATAATGCGCAGTCATCACAATAATTAACAAACAAACGTTGTTTATCACAATTTAATTAAAATGAACGAGTTGACAGACATAAATATCCCTGATGTCAATGTGACCGAGTTCATTTAGACAGAAATTCACATTTAAAATCTTATTACTACGTTTGCGACCGAGAGAGATCTATTCACAATCTCATTCCCTGCAATGTCTCTCAAATTACAGGGGAATGGCACCATCGCTTTGTGAATTATCCTTTCAGCGAATGAATTATTTAGTCAAATAAATTGGTGTTTCTATAATGCTGAAGCATCTATTCTGCTTTATGAAGTGAAAATCTGAGAGATTGGAAAATTTTGTAGGAGTGTCATTTCCCCTGGTCCGCCTTTTTTCAATTTAATTTTATTTGCGATGAGAACATTCGGACAACGCTTCAAGAGAATCTCTTGAATCTGCTTCTAATACAAGAACTCACAAAATTATCACTGCGGACGACGAATGTTAAAGAATTCCTTTCTCTTATAACCCGACTGCAGGGAAGGGTTGTATCTTAACATTTATTTTTGCTTCAAAGCAGAATTTATACAAACGGAAAACTTAAAATGTTTTTCCTGAAACAGAAAATCTGAAACCAAAAAATACTCACCTCCCACTTTAAAACCCAGACATCGAGTTTCCACAGTACCGTTATACAAGTGCAGAGCATCCAAAAGTTAATTTCGTCGAAATGAAAGTGGCGACTGTACAAAGGCTGGCTCGTGTAATTTTTCTTTCATTACATGTCAAAACGGGACTCCCTCTGTCTCTCAGTCCTCTGACGAAGTAATATTTCACGAAGCACTCTCCCTTTTCAACGCTTTTGTGCTCAGCGACAGTTACTATAAATAAGGTTTAATTTAAAGAAAACTTTTTCTTTTAATTTAGAACAATACCTTGCGTGATGATGCTTTTTTAAAGTCCAGACAGCCTGCATTAATTCTCTCTCATTATTTTAGTGTCACACGCTCATTTTCGCTTCGTGTGAATACTAAACCTCTTTAACCGACTTCTTCGAATCTAGGAATAGAACAATGCAGGTCTAAGCATTAATAATTTATATTGTAGCTCTAATTTATTAGTAATGCACGCGTTGAATTAATGATCGCTTATGCACTTCATAACTTAGGGTATTGCTGGGGGGACGGCATTGAGTGATGTTATTACTCTTACAATTCGAATGAGTATGAAATGAAGTTCAGAAAAGTTCCAAAGAATGAATGAAAGTGAAGTATAGTTAACAGAAGTTGTTTCTGGCCACAAAAGCGGTCAAAAGTACACAAGAGTCAAACGTTTCAATTTAGCGCCGTCCACGCTTCGTTCACCGTATTGTTTCTCAAAAATTTAATTTCCGAACACAGCTCGGATTAGGTCGGCGTCGTGTTCCATACATGTTACGAGCTTCGATTGGCTGCCAGCCAAGCGATCTGTCACGCCGATCCATGTACCTAATGTCGCTATACGTTTTGCTAAATGACATGTTACGATTAGGATCTCATCTCGCCGTTTAATTAATTCATTATTATTTAATTATTGACGACTGGTAGCGTCTTGTGTGGGCAGGGTACTGAGACAGGGTAATTAATATTGCGTCATCAAGTTTAAATTGCATACGTATGCAAATTCTGATGAGGATCATCCTTTATATTACCCCTTCTTTCTTATATCTATGTATTACCCAATGTTTGGTCATTTCAAGTGAATTTTACTTTGTGTTCAAGCTTTATCTCCTAAACGTTGATTTTTATTGCAACCTTCGTTGCGTCAATTTTTTTTTTTACCGATAACTCTGTGTATTTATTGTGGCCAGCTACAAAATAAACGCGATTTTATAAACTAAGTCAACTTGTTACCTCAGCCGTTTATATTGCAGGATGTGGAATCGATTTCCACGTCAGTAGATATTTATCTTTTTATTTATGCAGTATGGAGAATTATTGTCAAAGCAAACTATAATTATTTCTATATATATATCTGATTGTCAATAAAGTGTATGGTACTAAAGGTCAGTTGGTGTTAGATGTTGATACTGACAACGATACTGTTTGACTGTTCATTTATGGATGTGTGAACGATGGACAATCTCGCGATTTGAATGAAAATTCCCGAATGGCTCTTGTGATGTTAATATCAAGATGAACTTACCTAAGATTAGGATCTTATCCTCAATACTGTTGATGATAATAATGCCTAAGACGGTGGTAGATAGGGGTAAGTGGAACGAGAGATGGGGGCCTTTGCCTTGTAGTCGGACACTTGGGCCAATAAATCTCTCCCTTATAAGAAACAAATGAGGTACGCATAGAGAGTAGTTCAGGTGTATCCTAAACGTCGGAGTCCCTTTTCAATGTACTGAGGATCGCCATAAAGTGATTTCCTTCGGAACGGGTCCAGAACGTCCCAGATGGAATGTAAGCATAACAAATTTTATATGTATAAACATCTACCAATAAATTCAGTTAGTTTCTGATTACAGCAAGTATTTACCTGTGTCAACATCTTATCATCCTGCGACTTGTAAAGCTAAGGGAAACTAGTTATTGTTGTACGTAGGCGATGGCAGCCAACTTTCTCTAGTTATGCGCTGTTGCCCAACGTAACCTGATGTATTGCATTAAATTGTTCACTTTTCTCGACTCAAACGGTAATGGCACATCACTATTGTGAAATGTATTGTTTCGAAATTCAAATCAACAACAAGATATTTATGTAAACAGACTTTTTATGCCTCCTATATTTTGAATTCAAAGGAGACTGGCTGAAAATGAATTCTTTTTTTAAATTGGTTGGATAATGGATACACCGTTTTAAAAAAGTTTGGTTTTAACAAAAGAAGCTCATCACACGCTAGTCTAAAATCGCTATGATCTAATTCTGACATCATTGAACCTAGTTTTTAATAAAAACTAATAAAATTTCTCATTGATCCACTTTTCCAAGCCACAAGGACACGCGAACCCGATTATTTTATGCCATCGTCCTACATAATCTATATTCTGTGCTAGTTTTGAAATAAATCGGTCGTTACGGCAATTAATTAAACCACGATACGTTAGCGGTGGGCCGAGCCGCAAAATGTTTCCATGAGCAAATAAGTTTCGTATATAATGTTACAGCTAAACGGTTTTACTGCTTCCTGATTACGATAAGTTATGTTTTAAATAGATTGAACACATTGACTTAATCGGTATTCATTAGTTGACATAAGTGCTTAATAGGGGAGGTTAGATACGGGCAGGAAGGTTGTTAATTTGTAATGATATCATCTCCAGATCCCTTTTAATAAGTAAGCTTTATCTATCTGAGACGTTATCAACAAGTGATCCTCCGCTATCAGATTAGCAATGACCAGAAAATATATGTATGTATCTACCAGCACCCCAACGGATATTGAAGGAAATTACTAATCCATTGCTTCATATATTTAAAAAATTCTTCTGCTCAACACCGTAAATAATTCAATGAATGTTATTGAACTGCCAAAATGAGACACGTTGTAAGCGTGTTAAGTAATTACCCCGCTGAGTTTGTTGCACATTGCACATTATATTCGTCAGTAGCAAACCATGCTTGGTTCAGATTATCTCCGTCACTTTTACCCCCAGTATATTACGGCGGCATATAATTTGGCAGTTCCGAACTTCGCGCAGAGGGCTGCGTATCATTTTTTAGGAACCAAATGTTGACATTAGTCGAGTGTGCTGTGTGAGTGACAGAACATGCGCGAAAGTTCGCGGAACCCATGTTCAGACCTGCCAAATTATATCGGCCGTATTGTAAGTATCACAAAAGCATCAATTACACATAGGTTACTTGCTAATTATGATTACCAATTCTTATCATTAACCTTATTACGAAACTATTACCAGCTATCAGTAGGTACTGTCTCTGGTCTAATTAGAGTTTATAAATCATATCGCGTATCTGACCTCTGCTGACCCCTGACGCCTCCGCGGTTTGAAACTAGCTTTGTAAACGGTTCCGTCTTTCTATTCCTGTCATTTTGTAACAATTGGTCTTTCGAAATTGATTGGGTTTTATAATTATTTATTGCTTGATCTCCTGAAAATTATTTTGGTCTGTGGAAAAGAAAAATTAAAACCTAATGATTTTTTTTTCGATAAAAACTTATGACAGTTACTTACGTTAAACTTAATACAAGAGAAAAGGTTGAAAATGAATAAATAATATGTTATATTATACGAAAGTGAGGTTGTTTGCATGTTACGCTTTCACGCTAAAACCGCAGAACGGCTAAAACGGCTGAAAGGTTTGGATGAAAGGCACATGGGTAGACCATGACCTGCATTAGGACATAGGATACTTTTTATCCCGATATTCCCACGAGATCGAGACATAAGTGGCTGAAACCGTGGGGGGCAGCTAGTAAGATTATATTATTTTATATCCGTCAGCAGGAAAATATTTATAAAAAGCGGCGATTAATTATAATAGGTAAGCAATATAATTACGTAAAAATCAATCTACATACTTATTAGATTTTATGTTACTATGCCGTTCCTATTATAATTACTAATGTGCGAACTACGTGGGTGTCTCACAAAAATAATTAATAATTATTATTATATTATCAGCTGTTGTAAGCAATACGGTACCTAACACATAACTATCAGACATTTCTACGCCCATTGCCGTTACAAATGTGCCGACGTCAAGCATTTATATTACAAATTGGTGTCGTGAACCGTAATTATATAACACACTTTATTTATTAATAAATTATTATTATTGCCTACGCACGGTAGTCAGTTTCTATATTTATTACTTGTTAATATATAAAATTAATAATAAGGTCTCATAAAATGTCGGATTATTTCAAAATAGTGATGCTCTTCTGTCACTTTAACGGTTAAATGTGACGTTTAATTATTTTTGTAAATTATAAACGGTTTTTTTAAAAATTAAATGTAATTGAAACTCTTTACTTATTATGTTTGGAAGTGAAGAAAATAAAGTCAGTAACACGCACGTTGTACCTATAGCAATACTTGTTAATTAATTATAATATTCAATGTCTTGAACTCGTGACTGATTTATTGAAATAAGACCTCAAATGCAATGGACGAGCACGTAGCATCAATAAGTTTAAACGCACCAAAAGAAACAATTAAGGATCTCCTTTTGATCAGATTTCCTCTTTACCGTGACTAATAAACATGTCACCTGGCTTATATGCATCACCTCTAACAGTTGGAGAAAGTAGGGTGACGTTAAATGTCAGTTACTCTAAAATAGGAATAAAAACAAACTACTGTATGGTTACAATATATCTTTTCAGCCATAAAAATCATAAAAGGAAGCGCAAATAAATCAAACGGACCACGAATTCATAAATTTTTATGTCTCTATCAGCCCATATGGGGAAAGTAGCCATTTTTACATTTTTATTTTTTTGTTGCTACGACAAACGATATCTGTCACCAATTAGAGCAGTTTAATAGTTCCATATTTAATTTATGATGTCGTTAATTTTAAAGTAGCCCCCATATATACAAGATAAAAAATAAATATTCAATGAAGAAATATTGCCTAAATTAATATAAAATGACAATTCTATATAATCTTAGAAGAATTTAACTAAAATAATAATAGCAATATATATTTACAAAAATTGAAAAACCGTTGCTGCTTTTGAAAAACGTTACGATCGCTGAAAGGTTAAACAAAAAGTAACTCGTGATAAATTATGTAAAAACCGTTACTGATATATTAAAACAGCTTAAAATTAATCAAAGTTAGAATAATGAATATTATTTATTTAAAACATCAATTTAGATCACTCCCAAACGTTGTAACAATTATATATTGGAGCTATGAATTCGGCACAAATAATGTTTTCAATAAAGATACTCTCGTTTCTAAAATAACCGTTATTTCGGTAATTAGCGCTCTGCCTAATGAGTTTATATATTAAATTAAGGTACAATGATAAATACGTTGAAAATTATGAAACCTTGCAAATCTTCTTACTTACATTTTCACAAGCCTCAGACAGTCTTTTGTTCCATTTTCTGTGAAAAGCGTCTGAAAAGAAATTGAAATGAAGCTCACTACTATCTGTAATTAACTGCTGTTACATTTTAATTAATAAAATAAACATAAGTTATTAAAATAATGAGTTTGTGTAGAATTCATTATAAAGTTCTTGTTTTAAGTTTATAAGATCCCATTCTCGTTAGATTACGGCTGAATCATAAAAGATAATTAGCGTTATACGTCTTAATTAGCTTTATAAAGCAAACAAATTATTTTAATAAGTAGAAAATTCGGGGTTACCATGTCATGTTTTATTACGGTTTTTATTATATCTTATTCGCGTCTGTCTGAAGTCTTCCTACCTGTGTGAGAGTGGCGCAAAGTTATTATACGTACAGATACACACGGCTACATATCTAGCTATACATTTCCATTTCCAGTATAAGCTGACCTCTCATTGTTCGGAAATTCTATACAATGCGAGATCAGCTTATACTGGAAAATTATAGCTTGATATGAAGCCGTGTGTATAAATGAGGTAATATTCAAATTGCAAGCTCGTATATCCGGTACAACTATAATTTTTTCACCACAAATTAATTACCTAATCAGACTAAACCTGAAGTTAATAGATAGATACACCTATACACCAATATAGAGACTGAAAACGCCGTGACATACAGACAAACACCGAATTGCCACCATAAAGGTTCCGTTTTCATCTTTCAGGTGTTCAGAATGTATAACTTTTTGCATTTCGTTTAATAGTGATAAATTCCAACATAGATATTTAATACTATTATCAGCAGTGATTCCACAAAATCACAATCGTGACCGAATACTAAAATTTAATAAATCATGCCCATACTTTCCTATTCCATAGTTTTAATAATCCAAGGTACAAGTTTCCTCACATAAAATCGTATGATGTCGGAGGCACGCCGCGACCTCTGCTATGGTGAATTACCATGGGGTCCCATACTGCCGTGCTAATGCCGTAATTTATACCCCATTGTCTACCACCATGTGACAGGGGGGACGTGACGAGAACACCTAAACTCTGCACGGTTTGAAACATTTTGTATGGGGACTTTTAAAAGTTTTTAGAGATGTTAAATGTATTGGCTTGTACGTGGTCGTATTTAGATGGTGCAGTGGTATTTCTTAATGACGGTTTTTTTTTCAAATAGTGTTGCTACTACTGAGAATAATTCGTAAATGGTTTGCTCAATTTTATACCCGGCTATTTTACGTACAGTCGCCTAGATTTTAAGCTTTATCGCCATAGATTTAGGTTAAAGGTTTATTGAGAGAGTTTGATAGTTTCGGGTAGGTTGATGTGCTAGCGTCTACGTACTAAATAAAAACTCTTTAATGTGTAGGTAGCCAACTGAACGCCATATTCAAATTCTACTCTAATCCGTAAAGTTTATTTTGTTTGTTAATAACATGAATCATAGATAGGTCTGCTTTCTTTTTTAATGTTTAATATTTAAATAACTAGACCTTAATAATACAGATACTACAATAATTAAATCCGGTTTAATAAAGCAAAGGAAATCATAAAATCATAGTGGCTATAACACAATTTCATAATTCTTTAGTTCATTAGTTGTCCATAAATATCGAAACATAAACATAACTGTTCTTTTTTCAAATAAACCTTAGAGTAAAGAGTAGAGCAAAGACAACGCTGAAGGCGCGATCAAAATCTCAACAGTTATTTTAAAATTTAGTGTTGTAATAATTAGCCGTTATAGCGTTAACGAGTGTTGCGCTATTAACTATATTAACGTAGTCACAACAGTTTTAACGATTAAGGGAAGTCGTTTTAACAGGCGCGACAAGAAAGTTTTTATGACAACACTATTTATTTGACAAGTTTTTCCGCTTGTTTCGGACTTTGTTTCGGTATTAGGTACGATGACATTTTAAGTGTAAGTTTACAAGCTGACGTAATTATGAATCATTCGGAGAACTACCTAAAAGGTGCTTTGATGTTGAGATTGTAAAAATTCCAAAAATTATAGCCAACGACATCAAAAGTTCTGTGCTACCGATTTGTTCAAAGAGAAATTAAGTAGCAACTCAATTAGAAAAAACCTTTACAAAATGTTTGATCAACGAATAATACGTGTAACTCCTAAATTAACCCTCTAGGGATGAAGTAGGTACTTGCTAAGGATACAAAACACGTCCTTCCCTTTCCCTATACGCGGCTAAATCAAAACAGCTGATTTTCATTTTTCATTTCCGGCTCCTAAAGACACCGTCTTTGCATGTATATGGAGTTTTAATCATGAACATGTCTCGATGCCGAATGCCGATGCCGAAAACCGAAAAGGAAATGCTACTCACGATGTCATTACGTCACGGTTCTCGTTTTATGTATATTCATAAGTTGACACTTCGTCTGCGGTAGGTAGGTTCCTATAATTGAGTTGGAATGAAAGGGATTTCCTTTGCCTCACCACTTAAGTGATGAAATCAAAGAGTAATGTGTTTGTATTGCACTATTCAGCATTGTTCGGAACAATGCTGTCGTTTTTATTTGATGTTTCCTACACTCTACAAGTCTACTGTGTCATTCACGATGTTATTGAGGTGAATGAGTATCCATTACGATGGTTAATATTGTAGGTTTATGTACAAATTGGTTTCTTCGAAGGAAATAAAGTCTGAATAAACGTAAAAATATATTTTATGGGGCACAATGTATTTACGTAAGTAATGAAAAGATTTTATAACGCCGAAAAAACAGAGCTTTGAACTAAGCGATTGCATTTCGAAACTAAAATCGAATCCAAACAAAATATTATTAGACGCAATATGATATTATTGCGTCTAATAATATTTTGTTTGGATTCTAATGCTTCCTTATTTTCATAGCCTCTTCAAATATTATTGCTTGAATAATCAAACTGTCACAATAAAGTCTATTTATAAAAGTTTAAAGTCATTTAAAGTCTCGGCACATCACCGATGGAGGCGGTCCGTCATAAAATTCATTGTTAGCATTATTCATAAATAAATATGACGTTATTTTCATATAAATTAGGTTTATTTTTGCTCGTTTTTCTTAGAACTTTGAACCAAAATAATATACTGGAAATTATTCGGCCTTTTTTGCACATCACTACGTGTCAGTCATATTTACATTAATTAAATTTAATCGATAAATTCACTTTATGTCGAGTAATTTAGCTACCGTAAAACTTAATGATGATCATAAAACTTCATTTATAATCATTAGGAATACTGCAATGAGTTTTCATAACTATGAACAGCCTTAATCAATTTAGAATTCCATTAAAGGTTGTCAAATATCCTTTTAACTAATCATTGCGCAATTTCAAAATGACATTTCCGAAATCTGATATATTCTAATTTTGAAAAACTTGACGTCTTTGTCTTTGACAAATAGTTAATGGTTATCATTATTCGTCGAATGTTCGCATTCGGGGATCGTGCCGTACGATGGCATAAAGCTCACGACCGAATAAACACGATGACTTGTACGCCTTTTGTATGATAATGAAAACGATTTTTTTGATTTTTCAAATACCTACTTATTTCGGTTTTTATTATTATACCTAGAGCTTTATTTTCAAGGAGCGGAAAGGCAGTTTATTTTTATAAAGGTACCTAAGCAAATATTTTATTTATAAGAAGGTTTTATTACAGTTAGCAGGTATCTTATTTTTGAATTCAGTTTATTGATATTAAAATTTTGCAAATGTTTTCCTACAGCAAAAAGCTGCTTAGTTTTCCCGCGTCACTGCAAGATGCTAGCAAATATTATTGTACCCAAAGTCTTTGTGATTCTTGCAAACTTTTAGTTTGAGCAAGAACTTTACTAACTTCCATGAGCATGAGGTCAAACGCCTGGATTTTCTGAATTCAAAAAAAGCTGCTGTACACGCGTTGTAAATGACACACGTAGGTATACAATATTCAAACAGTCTACTTAATTTTAAATAAAGAACACCTGATTTGCCAATAATAAAGTAAATTGACACCAGTGTCAGTATTGCTACAAGCAAAATATTGAATTACCTCAAAGGTAAAATGCCTGTGACTCTGTTCCACGACATAAAAGTCTAATCGATGCATTATTAAGACCTCGGGTAAACACTGGTCGTTTGCGGCCACTTGTGCGGTCGAAATTTGGCCTAACGACGCATAAATATCGAATATGCAAGCAGGCGACGTAAAATATGCTGCAGACGTTTACTGCAGCCTAAATTTTGCACTTAGTACGACCGTATGCGGTACGATATTACAAATTGCTACTTTTGCAATCGTAAACTTAATTTTTACTCAAATACCTACTTGTGTTAATAGCTACCCTGCTACCAACTTCTGATTTGGCATAAAGCTCATCGTAAATGTTTATGCGAATCTTAAAATCGGGCCGAAGCTCTTCCTAAACCACAGTTTGTTGCTCCTAATTTTTTCATTGTCACCGAGCCACTCCCCAAAACTGTATTTTTGCAACATGTTTGCATTTTATGGAAAAACATAAGTAACGCATTATGCGCGATGAATATTATCGTGCATATTGTGCACGCCGAGTGAGCACGTCTAAATTTCGGCGCGTCGCATAAATCCCAGACGCCCACCACACTACGAGTTGATAGGGCTGCCGACAGATGCAATCATAACGCAAAAATATGGAAGGAAAATAACCACAGAAAGGCAATGGTGCGCGGAGCTAAAAATAATGGGACAAGCAGAGACAAAAACAAGGCGACAAGGCGGAACGTAAGAAAATGCAGAAGAAACTATGTTGTTAATAATAGTTTCATCTACTTTTTCATGTGTTTTTTCGTCCGTCTTATATCATCATATTTATTTTTATGCTTCGTAAACTATATTACTTAAATACTTAATTTTCAACATCGACAATCGACTATCAATGTCAAACACTTCCGTTGGCAATCAACAAAAACCGACATGAAATTCATATAACTCAGAGACCATAACAATCAGGTATGTTGCAAAAACTCAAGAAGCACCCCGATATAACACAGAACCTGACTGGAAGTTCCAAGAAAACTTATTAAAAGTATAAAAACCAACTTAATAAAACACGCAGGCATCCCTGCAGCATCTCGCCGAATAGGGCTGTGCCAACTCGTTTATTTACGACGAGCCGATTACAAATTCTGCGTGTGGGTCGACGCGTGTGCTGCATCCCTGTTGCACAATGATGCATAAAAGAATACGTGATGCTTTTGAGATGAGCCGATTTGTCGTCGTTTTCAGACGGTGTTGACGACACTGTTAGTTGTCAGGATGAGTGTATAGTGGACAATTCTGCGAAATCGTGTTTGTTTAAACTGTGTTAACGTTTTTGATTAGCCAGCTCTATTATGTTGATGGCTAATTCTTGTACAGCTAGACAGATAAACGCGTAAATGATTCCATTTAAAGATTTTCTATGATTAACGATTAAAATGTTAAGTATTACACAGTTTAAGTTAACAGGCGAGTGAACTCAGATCGTTATCTTGTGACTAAGCCATCAATATCATAGAACTGGCTATTAATGTGCGTATATTAAAGTAACATTTTAGTACATTATCTTCATCCCAGTAGCTCGGACATATTCCATGTTCTATTCCTACCCTATCATTTGCTTCCCCTGACTTTTCCTCATACGATCTCACAAACACTCCAAATTCGCCCAAATTACATACAATCAGCATTTCCTCGAAATAACCCTTTCAATATTGAAAAAATAATACGAAAGTTACAAGAAGTTTGGAGCCCCGGGGCCTCAGATGACAGCATGATATATGCCACGATATGATTTGTTACACATTGTAACATGTTACGTTTTGATTTGTTACACTTGTAACAAGCTGGATATTTATAACGAGCACGCGAAAAGAGATGTATGTTACGTAATATTGGGGTTTAAAGATCCCCTTGATGTGTTAAAGATCGTGTGTATGTATTAATTGATGGGTTTTTTGTAATAAATGGATATAAAACGGCATAAATATGCAATGAAGACTGCACTGTAATTTAGTTAAATGGACAAGTAGAAAAAAAATCCTCCGTAATTTTCAGGATGAATCGAAATTGAACTAATTGTACTGTAATTGATTACAGTACAGTTTAGTAGGCTTTTAAATGCTAACATGTCACGAACTGGCACTAGGTACATAAGTTGAGATAATTTCGCCCTAAATGTATTAAAAAAGTAACAAAATATTTTTTTAAGAAAGTGGTGACATATATATTATCTCCCAAATCAATTACAACTTCAATTATGATTTCTGCCAATGTAAGATTATAAAAAAAGGAAAATTACAAGCAGTATAACTAACAATTTACTTTCTTTCTCGTCACAAATCGATTTTTACTTCAGCGAAAGTGTCCTATTGACATTTTGAGAGAGCGCTAACAAGCGAGCTTAGCCTACGTACGCACAGACGCTCTTTTTAACGCGACATACGCCGTACTCTGGTCTTGGTCGATTCTGGACGCTCGGTTCAACGCCGAGAGTAGAAAATCCAGAGCACGGTCAAAAACTTCGCATTAAAACTTTGACGAAATATCGACATCTTAATCAAGTTACGCACGAATTAATCATAAGGTTACCTACGGACGCACGACACACACAAAATTAATGCATGACAGCCCTAACTTAGGGATGCCGCACTTCTAAATTGGAAGGCATACTTTTGGAAGTT
The DNA here is from genome assembly GCA_914767815.1 of Eupsilia transversa. Taxonomy (NCBI): domain Eukaryota; kingdom Metazoa; phylum Arthropoda; class Insecta; order Lepidoptera; family Noctuidae; genus Eupsilia; species Eupsilia transversa. The sequence continues at coordinate 12,376,073 of OU611880.1, forward strand.
ATTTTGAATTTGGATGAATCTTCTGAAATGGTTTTTAATTGCCATTTAGTACAAAAAGAAATAAAAAGCGATAAAAGGTTTATTTAAGGTCCCAAATGGGGCCAAACATCTCTAAAACATTCAAGGACACTTTGGTCCTTAGATATCCGAATCTGACAAAATTAATAGCAGCCCTAAAGTATCCGTAAGTCAATGGTGTGTAATGGGCACGGTCCAATCAATTAAGATACGGCCCCGTGTCGAGACAACGCCACCCGCGCCGATGTAATCGCGGCTTTACGCCTCAATTACTTGCTGCAAGTGTGTGCCCGCCTTTATACGTTATGAATTTTGCTCGACAAGTTTGCACGCGATGTCTGATTATGTTTTACTGTGTAAATCTAACCACTGGTTTAAAACCTGATCAAGTTCTTGATCAGTAAATCTGGTGCGACAAATTTCCAGTAACAACAACCAATCTTATAGTTGTGCCCGGGCCTTCTGTCGCGTGGTCAACATCGGAACTAACGCCGCCATCTTGTTTTTTAATACAACTTCACAAAGCATTATCACATATTGTTTACCAACAGCGCCCTCCTGTCAATATCTGTCAAGCGCCAAAAGATCCTTGTAGCACTTTACCTTAGTTAACATGAGTTTTGACAGGCTTATTGATTAAAAGTACATGTAGTTAAGAACTTCATGGTAGAGAATAATCTTAGAGATATACCTACTGTAAAAAAATATTAAACTACCACTTCCAATTACAATCCGAGGGTTTTGAAGGAAATTCCTAATCCATTGCTTCATAAGTTTGAGAAATTCGTCTACGCAACAATTTAAATAACGCAATGAACGAGGCTGAACTGTCTGTGAAAATGAAACCCATTGCGATCAAAAGTCATTATATGTGTATTACGTAATTACCCCACGGGATTGTATTTTAACATGGCAACACAAAAGTCTTACAAAATGAATACACACTTTGACGAAGGCTAGATAATGAAGTCATAATCATATTATTAACTCAACCGTAATTGTTGATAACGTTATTGAAACCATTTCAACTAAACACGATTCAATACACAAGATGAATACCTATACAAAAATAATGTCTTCAACATTGCGTGAAAATATCCCAACACACAGTTATATAGCTATAAAAGTTACACATTTTGAACGAAAATGGCTTTGAACCTACATAAACTGAACGCAATTACATACACTGTGGAAATTCTTAATAAAAGGGATCGAAAAACCCTTCAACGTGACTATAACAATTATTTTTTATGATTATTACATTACTTGTTTGCCGACGTATTGGGTATGTTACGTTACATGCGACCGCTGTCAATGGATGAAACAGAATAATAACACTTAAATAATACGTTTAACTGTTGGCAACAAGCAGTCAATGCAATTATGTAGGTACCGACAATAAAATTAGCTTGATTTCAATTGCCAAAAGGAGTTAGATTTTTCGCATCGAGTCCCTTTTGTATTCACATTTTCATCGGATTTTTGACAAAAAAAAAGATAGTGTCAAACAGAAATGAATTTCTTTAATGAGGTTTTTACATATTAAATGGCTGATCCTCAATCATATAAGTTGACCATAAGCAACAAGAAAAGATGAATAAACTATGTAATTTGTAGTCATTTAGGTTTATCGTAGATTAGGATTGTATATTCAAATGCCGTGTACTTAAATCACTTCTACTCTAAATAAACGATTAAATGCTGCATAATGCTATCATTGGGTTGTCATTCATGAATTATCTTCTTGATATTAATGAGGTGAAAAACCTCTAACGATAAGCTTACCAGCCGTATTAATGTCACCTTTGGAAATGTAGAGCTCGAAAACACCCAATAGGTAAAATTGTTTTTTTGAACTAGCAGCATCGGTAGGTTCCAATAAGGCTGCGCCATTTTTTTTTTGCCAATAATGAACACACGAATCACGTCTATAATCCCCGAAGGATTACGCAGAAGTGTAGATACCTATAGTACAACCACATTTAAAAATAAGTAATAGTAGTAGTACCTAGTTAAAAAAATAAAGAAGTAGGAAATAATAATGCTCACATGCATCGGTACCGTGGAACCATTCACATGTTAATCTATGTCTATGGTTCAGCAGCAGCATTAATTTACGTTTTAGGGCGTTATGCCCCTAACCGTAAATTAATGGCGCACCGGAACAAATTACTCGTACCTACAACACCTGAAAATTTTCTAAGTTCTTCTAACAACGTTCTATGAAGAAAATCCTGCAACTGTCAGATTTTTCTGTGAAATATCACGCACCGACTGAAACTACGACTTATAAGCGAAGTAACAGATGGACGAACATAACGAAATTGTAGAATTTTACTCCCCAGATTTATATTAACTCCTTTGAACTGTAGATAGGTTTTATTACATTTATTTTTGCTTCTCTTCGTTGTCGGCAAACCTTACAAGGCTGGTTCTTTGTGAATAGGAAGTATTAAGAACTACTTCGAGGTTTCCGTGATCTCAGATGCAGTCTCTTTTCTTCTCAAAATGGCTGAGATATACAACTTACATAGTGTTTTGTTCGCTTAAGGGCGGTTTTACCAAATTCAGATATTTTTCCGTGGAATAAAATTGACATCTGACAGTTTTTGTATGGGGAAACTGTCAAAAATTCAAATTTATTCGGAAGGAAAGGCTTATACTTGGTATAAAAGTTTGGTCGAATTCACAGTTAATCCGGTTATGTTTTCTAAGACAGCAAATTACCTTTCTGATGTAAAACAGTCGCAATAATTTTGTAACTAAACTAAACGATTACAAATGCTTTAATGTTTACTTTATACTAAAACAGTAAATTATGTAAACATGGTAACAAAAGCTGACAAAATATAAAGGGACACAATTAACTGCTAGCAGTGTCAGTATTTAGTGTTATTACGAACTAAGTATATTTATTTGTATTGCCGTACACAACTGCTCAATTACAGCAGGACCCGCAGTGTTTCAGTCACCGATTTCTATCATAATGACGATTTACACAGCGGTGCAATAAATTGTAGTCCATAGCCACTGCGGTGGATAGAGGGTTTTATTGGTTCTATTGTACATTAACACGTCAGCACTGACGGCTAAATGATTCAATTATTTTTTATTAATAAAAATATAGTAAAGTGCATGTAGTTTTATTTTATTGTGTTGGCATTAATTTTATTATTATTATAGCATTTATTTCAGGCTTCGCCCATAGTGGTAACAATGTTCTTAAAACTAATTGGAAATAGCATGGTTAATAGAAAGTAGCAGTTCCTACATTCAAGTTTCTTAATTAAAATTACCTCATTTTCAAAATTGGCTTGTAAAATGCTGCACTTGATTTTTTTTCTTTAGCGTTTCTATCACGTAAAAATGTAAGTAGGTAAGATTTAAATTGCTTATTATTCTTGGGCTAGATTGTAATTAATTATTAAGATCCTGGTTATTTATAAAGGATTAAAAAATGCATTTCAATGTTTTTTCAATTTGGAGTTTGACATTTGCACCTGTCAAATTAGTCTTTGGGATTAAAAAACGAAATGTAGATCAATTCCAGGCCGCCACCAGCTGATTCATCAGTTGTTAGATTCAACACTTATTTCTTGCAAACAGCAAACATTTCAAGAATATCAACTGACCAACAAGATTGTTTAACTAAACATGACACACTCTTACTTTCCACTTTTCTCGTTACCTCTTTAGCTCCTTATTATCATAAGTATTAAAACAAATGGCAATAGTGATAATCAAAGAATCTGTCAGGTAGACTCAAATACGTCATTTCCGGCAGCACAATTTTCTCGACTAGTCCAAATTGTATGGCGCCTTGCGCAGTAAAGTTCTAATTATCGTTCATTTACATTTCAGTTCGTATCTTTGTCTTTCTTTAGCGAGTCGTAAACTATTATTGGTTACGAAATTGTGGGGTATTAGTCAGAACTTTGAAGGCAAGGCGGTACAAAATTTGGGGCGACGAAGATGTTTCAAACCTTAATCTATATGGTCTTCACATGATCTGACCAATATTATGTCTGGACTTGAGACTGTGACTTCTGAGTTTATTTCGGCCTTTCTTCTCAGAGTAGTCAGATAGGAAACGCCGCCGCCGTCATCTAGTTCTTTAAATATTATTGGCATTAAGTCCGCCTTTGTACCTTTTTAGTGCGAAAAGTTTAAATAAATAAATAAATAAATTAAATAAAAGTGTTTGCACAAACCTATTTACAGAAAATAAAATCATTTCATCATAATTATGTGCCAGTCGTATTGGTGAAGAAATGACAAGACTACATTAAAAAATCCTAATTAAGAGTAGTTATTTTAATGAAAAGAGCCCTACCTATTTCATTTACCTACTTAGCAACACTAACGAAAGAACACATTTACTTAATACTGTAATAAAATCAAACCAAAACAAAATTTATGCGAATCTCAATCGATATTTACCTGTAAATCTGTATCAACACCACACTAGGTGTCAGTAATTAATTCATTTACATACTGAACAGAAAAACGTTGTTATACATACCCATATAAACTTGCAGAATCTCTTACCAAGTCTCACCTCTAGCTGTTTTGCGTAAACAAATATGGTATAATTGACTGATTCCAGTCAGTTCTTGAGTAACATGTATCTCCCGACGAGTACTGGTATAACATAATCAAGGCAAGCTAATCGTTAGTGAAGAAAATGTCGGTTACATTCAAACAAGTGTACCTATAAGTCTTTCATTTAGAAAACTTGAACTTCCAAATGTGTCTGTAACCTACACATTTTAATGTGGAACGAACTATGCGACGTACGATGTAGGCTAAACTTAACTACTAAGTCTTGGATACTGAGGCCAGTGTAAGTTTGCAAGTGAGTAAACGTAACTATCGCGTTTGCGTTAAGATTTTTATTCTCACCTTTATATTCTTAGCATTATGATCTATCAGTCAAATCTTAACGCAAACGCGATAGTTACGTTTACTCACTTGCAAGCTTACACTAAGGCCTCAGAAAACAGTGTCAAGTAAGTAAGACAAGAAGAAAATAGCGTTTTATGACTGCAAAAGAACAGCCAATAAAATAAAATCAAACAACATAGTACTACTTGTTATTAATTTCATAGTATTCACACTACAGACAGAAGCAAAAGTAATAAATAAAGATTTATTTGAGAATCGCGTCTAACCGTCAATGCCTAATATGATAGCATAGTAAAACCATCACAATAAATCATAATATCTAAACAAACATAAAATAACAAACACTAAAATAGAATTGTCATTTGAATAGTAACTCCTCGCTTTCTCTTCGTATAAACAAACCATGAATCATTGTAACGAAAACCCATTAGATTGAAAGATGCTAACTCGAGATTGAACTGCAAGTCGGAACTTAGATCAGTAGAACTACTTTATCAGAGAGATATGACGCCCACGAACGACGCGACGATACTGAAAATAAATCACTTATGCACTCGCGTTTTATATGCCCCCCACCACTCGCTGCAGCTAAAGTTCAATACACTTTTTTTTGCGAAACAGATTACGAAGATGGCTACCTACGTTTCATAAAACAAGATCTAAGCTACATAAATAGCTTTATCCTTGAATTGCGGCAGTATATTAGATTTAGTGAATGTCTTTTATATCCTCATACCCTAAGAGCTAACCACTCGCCTAATATCGTTATCCAGTGTGGACACATTTACGACTTCGCCTAGGTAATACAGTTAGTAACGAGTTATTAACACTGTTCTCTGGAAAGCCAAACTCTCTAAATGTACTCCGAGTCTTCTATTGAATTACAGCCGTCGAACTACCGATAGTTAAGTTAAATACTCCGTTTTATTACCAGCACTTTAGAATAGGAAAAGCTCTATTCAGGACTCCAGGTGTTTGCCAATGTAAACCGTTATAAATGACAATAAACCTTTGATCTATCGTATGATAACTTTTGTTTTCAAATAAAGGCACTTTGATAAACGGCACCGACAAACAACTGACAGATCATAACATAATTCAAACCGTTTAATGACACGGCGGCGGTGTAGACATAACTTATTTTTAATAATAAAGCATTCGATTAAATTCGTACGACTGTGGATTGAGTGCAGAACTAATAAAATGGAGGCAGGCATCATAAATCGTTCGTATATCGGTTATCGAGTGGGTTGGCGCCAAGAGGTAACATTCGCCCGCCATCTTTGTGAAAAATGCGCTCGAGCTGCCCGAACGCGAACTAACAAGCTGCGTACGCGGTGCGCCTGCGCACAACTCCGCGCAATGCACTCCGCCATATTGAAATACGGCGCCTATACGACAATTTATCAAAATTAATACGGTTCCCGTCGTATGTTTACTTTGGTGACATAGTTATTTCCTCTACACATTACAAACCTGTTGTTGGCAAGACTCGTTCTATAAATAAATCTCCAATAACTAAATTAACACCTTAAGGTGCGAATAAATGGTAATTTTGTAACACCATTGACAGTAATTGCGTATAAGACATCTAGAGGTAGGACATTATTGAAGGCATTATAATGAAACCTCGCTTGTTGACGACAACTTAATCAGATTTCACATGTATAAATATTAAGACGATTTAATAGACAGGCATCGGCAGCTCCGGAAGAAGGTAATTATTAAACCTCAATGTACTACTGCGTACTAGCGGACACATAAACAGTCTGTTTGAATACAAGGAATTTGAGCATAATGAAACAAATGAGTTTGACATTTTAACATTCTCAGCTATCACGATTCGAAAAATCAAAGAACCATAGAGTAAAAAAACGATTGGAAGCCATCACCCACGCTCCAGATACAGAAATGCCCTTGAGACAGCGACACCAATTTAAATGTACACATTGAACATTTAATACCGAAGCTTATATAAGCGGGTCCAGTCGGCCAGTTCGTCCCACGTCGTCTGAAACCTGTCCCTCTTTCATACCGGCTTGTGATAAAATTTCGCCGTAAATACCCTCAGATAGGGAGAGGAATGCTGATAGCAATCACGTGACACGTTTTATGGTCGCACCACATAAACGGATGGCATTCAATCTACGCTGGAAGAAGAAAGAATTCATCTTTTTGCACACGATTTCTTGTCATGGCATTGAAAAGTTTTAATCTTTAATTGAATCATGGATAAGGAAGTCGTGGGCGCATCTTTTTGGACCGTTACCGTATTTTCTTGGAATGAAGAAGTTGGAGCTTAGTTGGTTTTACAGTTAAAATGTTCTTCATCTTAAACTTTATCTTGAGTCAGTAAAACAAATGCGGTCTCACATTGCTGTCATGTAATCAAATCTCCGGACCACCCAACCTCCTAAAACTGACGACTAAAACAATAATATCGCATGTACCGAATATTGTTAGATATCGGTGTAGATAGTGGTATCATTAATAACGGCCATGTCAACGGCACGGCCAGTCGATAACATTTGTTAACATCGTTCAATACCGCGGCACAATGCGGCTAACATCGCCCGGTGGACGTTAAAATGTGCTCATGTCAGTTGAATTGAGAAGAATCGGGGTGGCTAAATACAGGAGCATGATCTCAATTTGATTCATTCAACTAGTGTTTTACATTCATGTTTAGAGAAACCATGGGAGATAGTAGTTTTTAAGTAAGTAGATCCAGGTGGACGCAAAGTAGGTAATGGCAATAACGATTCATGTAAAAAAAAGTTAAATTTAATACCAATATAACTTGTTTTATGGATAGCAACAAGGTTGATCAGGATAGCCACCTATCAAACCTCGAAAAAAATTTAGACGTGATGTACCAACATATTTCCCCTCGAGAGTCGTAAACGTCGTATAAAGAAAAAATATAGTTAGAGAGTGAACTAGAAACCTTACATAAAAGTTAGAAACCCACTGAAACCCTTATGTTCTTGTCACTTCTGAAGTAACACAACACCTCTATTCATTTCGTTAAGAAGTAAGGTCGGTCGCAAACTTAACAAGTACCTAAGAATTCTGCCTGCGTAACTTACGCACCTTATATAGTGCGGGTACCTGGGAACATCCACTTAAGACTATCACAATTTAAATCGTACCACACCGCCGGGAATAAAGTTTAAATGGAACAATCTTGTTCATGCTACATTTTAGGGCCCCGAAGACCGACGCAGGATGCATAGAGCATACTGTTTTCGTAATGCAAAACTGCATCGCGGGCCATGCTTTGTTAGGATACAAACGACGATCCGGTTTTACGATTGTCAGATAGCTTTTTGACCCCTGCTGTGTGCCATCTAGCGAACAAAACACTAATCCCTATACTGATGTAGTAACAACGATACTTTTGCTGTTCGCACGCAGAATTTCTCTTTGACATAAATCTGAAGACCCAATTCGCAGTGGCGGTGCACCTTTTGTGTTTAACGACACGGACTCAAAATATTACTCAGTCTTTCTGGTGTTTGTTTTAAAGAAGGCTACATTACTCGTTTCTCGATTAACAGTACTTCTAAATGACACTCGCATTGCAATAGAAATCAATAATCCAATCATACCTTTAACGACGATAAAGACACAGATGCCATTAAACAAGATACTTAATTAAACTTCATTTACCAAGGAAATTATATCAATTTCCTTATCCAATCATAACCCATTCATTATCAATTATATATTTTTCTCCATGAAAGTATTTCAAACCCGTTTGATGATAGACGCTTTCCTTGAAACGGTAAAGACAGAGATTTCTCTGTATGCACTAATAGATAGCGAGAAACATGTATCATTGAATATGATAAATAAATAACAAGGGTAATAAACGCAGTAAATCAGTGGGCAGTAGTTGCTAACTGATTGATTAAGGAACACATCGAGATCTGTGTTTCAATATCTATCAACGGAGGGGCTATTTATTTTACTTAATATATTAACCATCTCGCGTTTGATTTAATATGTTTCCTTAAGACTGGGTTTGATTGATGCTAATCTGGTTTGTGTATAAGTAATTTGTGTTCTGACCGTTATTTTAGTCGTTTTTAAGTCGCGGGCAGAAGCTATTAGAGATATATGTTTTGTAAGTTACCTCTCTGATATATCTGTTTAATAATGTTTTAAATACAACAGAATGCAATGAGAATAATAAAGTACCCAAGTTATAAAAAGTTGGTATAATGAGAATAACATACAAAACAAAGAAAAGGAAAAGAGCTATCAACAAATGAACCACAATACGCAGAATTTACAATACCTAGAATTAACTCAACCTTGGAAAGATAGGCAGCCTAGTTCACTATCGCGGTCTTGCTTACGTGACTTCTACAGCCACAGTGAGAGAACAAGATGATGTCAGAATAAAACCTGTTAGTGTTGCCAGCAATGACTCAGAAGGTTGCAATTTAAAAAAAAAACTCCAAACGGAAATTGGCATCGCGCGATGCAAGGATCGCGTCATTCTACCGCGAAATTGATTTTAAGCTAAATCTTGTTGTTTTCTATAAGGATATGAAAAATATTTATGATGTTCAAATCGTGGATCCTTAATTCATAGGTACGTATATATTATTTTCTTGGTAAACTCTGAATGGATTGGGGTTCAAGTTTTAGAAAGAGTTTTTTTTGGGTTTACGAGTGTCCCAAAATCCCTTCTTCCTCCGCTCAAATTAATTTCATCTTTCACATTGGACAACAGCTTCATTTAAGATTGAACAAACATCACTTCCACATTTCAACGCAATAGAAATGTCAGACTTAGCACTATAATAATTTCACAGCAAGAAATCTATAATAAGTCTATAATCTGAAAATTTACTGGCATTAAACATATTATGTACTCAGGTAATCCCATGTCATAGGCTATCAGTAGCCGCGTACCGGTAGCTTAGCCTGCCACTACTGGTTATAGGCATAACTTCTGCAGTTAAACGTGGTGAAACCACTCGTATGCATTTCCCGAAAGTAATCAAATAGAATATTTTGAAATTACACTTAATAGCTGCTGTAGGTATATTGATAGATGAAATTGATATAAAGGCTGAGCCCAGAGGTTTTGAAGCAAATCTCGATGAAGATGATGATGAAGAGGGATGGACAGGGATGCTTTAACTTGGCATGGGACAATATGGAATACCAAATACGAATGAAGCTATATTTCAAAGAGTGCTACTATTGTATTCTAAGCGGAGCTACCGTAAAGGTTAATTACGATAATCCCACTGAGTAAATACGACGACGTTTATTCCATTTACCACGATAAGCACTTACTTAAATATTAAAAGTATTATAATATGATAAATAATTAAAAAACTGACACGTGCGTTGTGAATATTAATCAGTGGATTCGTAAGGAGGTTACATAAATATGGAACCTGTTTCATTGGCGCCATCATACCAGTCGTCATCAGACGAGGCAAGTATGTCACGGGAGTAAAAACAGCTTATTGGATTTGGTATCTTAATGTCGTCTTTTGTTTCACATGTTTTTGTGCCAAATGATACTGTTGTTGCAGACTCATCGTTCTCAGTATAAATGAAGACACGAAAACTAATGAAGTCATGTATTTCGCAACGATTTTTCTTTTGCAAATTCATTACTTTGTGTACATTGTACTTAATAAATTATCTTATGAATTTCGTAACAGAAAATATAGAAAATACTTAGAAATGAAATCCAAGAGGATCTCATGTTTGACAACTTGGCAAAATTAAACCAATGAGACCAAACACAATCCAACCAATCAAACCTTCTACAGTCTACATGAATCCAATCCCAGAAACATAATTCAGAACACAGAATGTCTCTCGAAACTGTCACAAAACTCAGTTTCACAAACAAATAGTCACAATTTGCTCCAGCAATTGGCACTATTTATCCAGCAGGCCGAACGCACAATGATACATTCATCTCAGATTATAATCTGCCACGGACAAATCGCTATGTTACTCGTATTTGCATTTTGATACAACTTCAATTTATTTAGGGTGGAACGACCTGCTAATGTCTGTATCTACGTTGGTTAGGCTTGAACATAATCGTCTTCGCTGTTAACTTCTTATGTGTTTGAGGTTTTGTTATGTACTGAATTAACTTACTGGACAGTTCCAGCTAGTGGCTAAGGTCTTTGATTGTACACTTCATCTTTTCTGCTACACATATCCTCTATAATAGCATGTCACAAACAAATTCGAGAGTTAGAGAAAAAACATCGACTTAACTGACAGTCAATAATCGGGCGTCTTACCATACTAGCATTTTAGTACAGCATAACTTAAGTTGAAATTGTTGTTAAACGACAAACCGTGCAATCCATCATCTTGAAAGTAGGTAAATGAACTCTAAGACGCAAATAGAACTTCAAAGCACAAACCTGAATGGGTATCAAAAATACAACACCGCTAATGATGTTTTAATTAGGATTTATTAACGTTAGAAGTTAAGAGTGGAAGACTTCACCAAATCGGGTTTTACCAAGTTAACGGTGCCTTGACGATCAATTTGGGCATAAAGCTTGTGAAGGATTGGGACATAAGTTTCAAAAGAATACTTAGTAAGTAACCTACATATTTTTTTATTAATCTAAATTCGCAGTTTCTAAGAATTAGTTTGTTCCTAGATGGTAGTGGACTTGGCACGTCACATTGATAGGTAGGTATAACAGATGTGGAAAGAGCAAAGTCCTCTTCATCCGGAAATGTTAATGATGCGGAACCAGGAGCAATAATTTCCAGATGGACTGAAGACAGAGATAGCTATTCACTAAAGCGGAATAGTTTCCATCAAAGCAGTTCTCAATAGGCAAAATAATTAATGTGATAGTAATGTTTCACACAAACTTGACAATGACATTGAAAGCGTTTTCACAAATCAAAACATTTTTGTATCACTTCTCGATTACTGGCACCAATCTATTCTGCCTCAGGGTCGAGACGGCACGCTTTCTCCATACATCGTCTGGCGCCAAAATTCCTAACCTAACATTAAAATAATGTTAACGTCATTAAACGTCAAATTCGTAGGTGATTGTCAAATTTTGACACCTATGATTTTGACGTTTACTCAGTTTTATTACTTTTATTGTTTCGTAGTTTGAACTAAGAGAAACTACAATAAAATAATATATTTTATGTTTCATAAACAGGCATTGAAACTGTCGTTTAAATACGATACGGTTAAAAACATGTTCAGACAACCGTAGAATTAGCAGCTAACTGAGAGACAAAATATCTGTTTATGTATGGATAGCAATGGAGCGGGTTATTGCGTACGACATGTTGACGTATTGCACGGCACGGAGATAAAATATAAACGTAATGAAAACTTATTCTAATTTAACATAGCGTTCGTAAGTGAGGAAGGGTGAAATGTCACTCCTGATTGCATTAACACTGAATGAGGAACAAGGTTTCAACCGTTACAACAATATAATCTGTTGTGTATGTTGTATTTTTGGACTTTTATTATTATTTGAGTGTGTATTGTTGGACTTGTAATGATACTGAGGAGTGATCCTAAGTTTCATTATTTAAGATTTGACGTCTGATTTTCCTAATCTTTTACTGAAAAACTGAGAAAATGATCATAATTTTTTACCTTCTAATATTCTCAGTTCTTTCAATAACTTTAAGTAGGTACCTATACTTAAAGTTATTTAAAGAACTGAGAATATTTGCCAACCAATTTGCGAACTACTACCAACATAAAGCCCATCTCTCACTCGCATAACGTCCCATTAAAGGCGACAGTCGTCTTCAACGGGCCCTCGACATATTTGATCTGTTGTTCCTCGAACGCTCGCAAGTACGTGCTTGTCGAACAGTAAACCATTACCATTTAATAGATCGACTTGACCCACTGGCTAGTCACGATCGTCTGACTCTGAACCCGCCGAAGCCGGCTCACGTATGCAGATGCACGAGTCATTGTAATTCTTTTTTAATTGCGTTTTGTTGTTGCATGAACATAAATGAAGTGTGTGTGTGTGTGTGAGATGAAATAGAGATTTGCTTTCGATAAGGTTTTGATTGTTTAAAATTAGAAGTGAAAGAGCAAGCAGGTGTTATAGTGCAACATACTGTAGTATACATAGAAATATATTCTTATATCTATGGTAGTATAACTACATGGTGATTTAGAATGAATAAATCCTCATTTCAAGTACGATTTCGCCCGTCAGCTGTTTAGTTAAAATGATGTTTTTTTGTTTTTTGTTTTATTGCTTACCGATACCGTCTGTGAAGTTTCACCAATTAGTTCTGTATACTCTATTAGTTTGTTTTGAATTACGTTTATCTGTTTATTTTTATTTTATTTCTTATGGCAATTTTCTTTTGTTTGCAGGTAAGACCGCATTCAGGTGCACACTCCTGACAACCCTAAGCAACATGGCTAAGTTTATGACCAAATGAAAATGAACCGTAAAGTTTACCTAGAGTTAATTATGCTCGATACTTAATAAAAATAAATAGTTTAATTAAAATACATTATGTATTTAGATCAAATCGGACAGCTACATAAATTCGCCAATCACCGTAACGCTTTAGTCCAATTAATACGTAAGTAAATGAACCCGCCAAAATCATTTCAATCTGTTAATTTTCACTAAAATGATTTCATTGAATTCAATAGGCAAGAATTGTTTAATCATTGTTTATTGTCGACTATAATTCTTGTGATTGCCGCAAACGATAGGCAATAAAATAATAATTTACTGTTTCGTGTTAATTAGCTACAATAGAAATGTTTTAATATCGGGAATTATCTGTTGTGATACCTAATGACGTCAGAGACCACAGATAATAGAGTAATCTGTACATAATTAAATATGACTGCTGCATTCCGTAATATTGGTAGGTACCTAGCATGACCGATATCTATCTTAAGTTTAAAACATCATCGCTTTATTTGCCGATACTTTCATTCCTAATTGTATAAAAAAGGCACTTATTAAAGAATGAAAGTGCCCTAACAAAAATCCAAAATGAAAACTCGGGCGAATTTTTTTTTTACAGTAGCAACATTCTTCCAACCAAATAATAAAAAAAAATAAGGCAAGGCATACAAATTACGAACAACAAGGTACGTTCTGAAGAGGCGACTTTTTTACAGCCTCATTTAATGTACCCCCAACAAAATAATGAATAAGACCATTTACAAAATTGCTAATTACCTGACCGTTTAATGATGTCGGCCCTCCCCACGACAAGTCGGCCATTTTAATTACAATTTAAATTTTGTCGTATAATGTTACATGAATTTATTATCCAGTAGTTATGCGATGCGTAATTTGGGTTGGGACTACATACCTACAAATTATTGAAATTAAATTATAATTGCTGGAAATTGTTACTGTTATGGGATTTTAATTGGAGAGGAATTTTGAATCGCAACTATGAGGAGACACGAGTGCTTATGAGGTGGAAGAGGGCCACGTGGACACCCTTTTCGCGGTTATTAATTACCGACAAATTCACAAACTTAATTCTTATACCAGCTTTTTAATTAGGTATTAGTTACAAGCATACAAATATAAATAACACCCAGAAAGGCGCTTTACTATGTGTAAATTATTTCATCACCACTGCTCTCAAAACGGTGAAGGAAAACATCGTGAGGAAACCGACATAGGAGATCCAAAAATTAGAAGACATGTGACATCTACCAACCTGCATTGGGATGGCGAGATTTATTACGGCCTACTCCCTCTCGCCGAGAGGAGGCCGGTGTCCCACCAGTGGGAACATTGGCTGATTATGCTAGCTAATGCTATACTATATATGCATATTAGATACGATGATGTTACGATTACTGTTCATTTAAACTAATTGAAACAATAGATATATATTGCTGACTGAACCGACTGAACAGTGAATTACATGTCACTCTATTTTATTTATGATCCTATTTTCACAACTTGGCTTCCAGCTGTTGTAGTCACGGTTTGACTATAAACGAGATATTGTCATTTTAATTTTTTTTTAATAATAGCCGCAGAATATAAATTTAATTTTACTACTAGGCACAACTGAAATTGAAATTAAATACTAACTTGCAAGTAAATAAAAACTCACGCCTTCTTCCCAAGGGGTAGACAGAAACTACAGAACGCCACCAGATACGATCGATACATGGTACTTACTGCTTTTGCTTCTATTATGTGCACACATTCGCACACCGGTTGCGAATGCTACGCACCTGAGGCCTTCGTGTAAGTTTGCAAGTGAGTAAACGTAACTATCGCGTTTGCGTTAAGATTTTTATTCTCACCTTTTCTTAGCATTATGATCAGATAAACGCGATAGTTACGTTTACTCACTTGCAAACTTACACTAAGGCCTCTGACCTTTCTGAAGAACATCACCAATATGGTCACTAATATCTGCTAAATAAAACTAGTCGTACTGTTAATTATGATACCTACTCAATTGTAGTAATTTTGGTATTAATTTAATTTCACACAAAATTAATTTTCCAAATGTGCCAGTATAACATTAAAATAATAGGGTTGAGTAAAACCTTCGTGTATCCATAAAATGTTCACGAGTAGATAGTTGGCAACCCAAATTCGTGAGCCACAAACTAAATTTTAACATGGGAAACTCCCTTCCCATCAGTGTATTGTAAAATGACACAAATGATGTTGGTAGGGTAGGGTGTCGGTTCGTTTGTAACTCTGTAACTAGTCTGTATTTTTAAGGCTGGTGCATACTGGCGTGACTTGTCCCGCGACGCGACACCGGTTATTGTTCATCCGTGAAGTGTTCTTAGAAATTGTATTGTTAAAACCGCGTCGCGCCTGTTTGACTGGAAGCCGACCCCAAAATAGTTGGGATAAGGCTAGGCAGATCACTTTTCCCAGTCCAGGGATCGATTCTAAGACCCCACGACCACCGAGGCAGTCTGATAATTATTTTAATCAAAATTCAAAAGTATGAAAATTAAGGTGCTATTCTTTTTATTGGATTTGTTTGATAAAGTTATAAAAGCGAGCAGCACCGGAGTTTTTAACTAGTTGGAACATGAAACTCCTTGTTTTTCGGTTAGCTATCTTCCCTAGGGGTGAACAGGGAGCGGTTACGGTAAACAAAACCGTAACTTTTACCGATTATTTCACGTTTGTTGCTTTGGGCACGATTGTGAAATTGTTAAAAGGTAATTTTGGGTGGAATTGTGCTTAGTAATATTTTAGTATAGTTGTATCCTATAGAAAGAAAGAAAAAACATTTATTTAACACAGACCAAAAGGCACACAAAAACTCATACAGCATTAAATACAGCAGCAAAAAGATAAAATAAAAAGTATAAAGTACCTACGATGTAAGAAATTAGCAGGGGAGTGTGCCTCACGGCTGAGCCAAAAAGGCCCAGTTCAGCAAAAATATAGATCTCCTGGTTTGAAATGATAGTAGCACATTAAGCGATATTTCATATTTCCATACAGTAATATTGCCAAATTAATCAAAACAGGTAAATATTTGACAGCTGATTGCGATGTTGCCAACTTGTAGAATGGACGTTCATAAAGAGCAATATCCCCCTAATTAAGCTCCCGTAAAACTAAAACGTAATTTAATTACAAAACAATCCCCTCTTACAGTTCCTTTACAAAGCGTACAATGGCCATCAGGTAGCTTAAGCCCTAAAGGAACCGCGCCCCAGTGTTACCCCAGCAATAAATAAAATAAAGCAATATTTCAGTATTACATGGCAACATAAAAACGCCGCGGATCGATGCGAGGATCCACAAATTTAATAATATCAGTTCCCCAGAAGCAATTAGAGATGAAACGAAGGGCTTCAATGGCCGTTTCTTCGAAATAATCCCGTTACTGAAGACGACGTTCCCTCCTCATTTTTGAGACTATCTTCGCCACAATTTTGCACCTTACGCCCCCGCAATAAAGGGCTGTCCTCAATTTACCTATGTTCTCGAAACTTGTGATAGGTACTCAGTGATATTTATTGGATACAAAGTAAGTGGTGAAATCGTATGTAATGTCAGGACACCCAATTATTATGAGCTGTCGTCCACAATCTCTTAACAACGGGGCTTGTTACTGAATAACACATGGACCGAACATATCTCAGAGAGAAGTGTCCATTGGACTGTGACAGTTCCGATAAAAAAAACGTTACGAAATATGTACCAAGTAAATAATACGAAAGGTCTCCGGAATAAATGTATGGGATTAAAGTTGCATCAGCGTTGTAAAGAAAGTGTAAGTAAAACGTACCTATGGTCACATTAAGCACTAGAACTGTACAGAAAAATTGGAAACGCTAAAGACAAGTGTAGCGTACCTAGCTCCTAAGTTAAATAACTAGAAACCAAACTCTGTTTAAAACTGCTGATCATAGTCCATAGATCATGGTTGATAAGTATGTTCTGAACAGAAACTTGGGGTCCTTTTCTAGAAGAACATATTATGCTCCTTCGTGAAACTAATGAAATCAGACCGTTTTTAATCGAGATTCCATACTTAGCTTAGAGTTGCTAGTACACCTTCTCCCTCAAAATTTACCACAGTCAGGTACTTCGATCCAAAATAATATTTGAGTAGCAAAAACATGGCGATCATACGTGTCACTTCTTCTGACAGCCATTTCCCAGGGTCTACGGGCACCGGCAAGATGATAGATAATGTCGAGCAGATCTAATAACGCTTCGATGCCGTTCGGCATCGTTCGGCTGTCTTGTCGTGTGATTGGCGGAACTTTGACTGCTTGTGTTACGTGGGAAATATGTTATACCAATACAAGACATTTATTTATATACGGTAGGACGTGTTTTTTATTGTTATTAGATATTTGTACAAGGCAAAGGTAGGTATGGGCGTTATTTCACGTCACTAGTTACAATAACTGGCTACAGGGCATGTAGCGGAATAGCTAGTTTCGAGTCACACATAAACAGGTGATTTTTGTAACTAGTTACATTACAATGCAGTGATCAGTATGAAGGGAAGTTTATTTGTGTTAGTATTACGTTAATGATGTAACTGCATACGTTGCTACAAAAACTTATTCTTTAAAAAAAACTTAAAGCTAACGTAACGTAATGTATTACATTATGTAACCATAGATATTTTCGTTTCGCAAATAACTGTAATACTTCGATAAATCACCATGTTGAATCACTGAATAGAATTTGAAAAATAACTAGTTACTAAAATCACTAGTTTTCAAAACAGGTGACGCGTTCGAAGTCACTAGTTACGTTACGTTTCGCGAAAATCACGTAACGACCCATACCTAGGCAAAGGTATTGGGTTTCTCGTACCCACGCTTCCCCATAGGCAGCAAATAATTTACAAGTAACAATGGAGTCAATATGTTAGAAACAATATTTCTTAACAACTATGTTAGTAAACTTACCACTACCTACCAGTGTTTGTCTCTGCATCACCCAAAGGTCGACAGGTAGAAAATGCCTATGGCTTTAAGTCCGCCTCTGTGCATTTCTGTGCTTGAAGTATTAAATAAATAAACTTAACCTACACACTTAACCTAACACTGCCCTATAGTTATCAGAATCCCTACTACAAGCTCAACACTGATGTGGAAAGCTTGCAGCAGTGATTCACGAAGCAGTCCAGTTTGCTCGCCACACACTACAGTATAATGTTGGGTCATCTAAATCTTAATATTTCAGTGTTTTTTATTTCAGTTCAGTCACAAACTCCAACATTTTATGGGCAAAATTGTTATTTACCGTCTAAAACGTGGACATAATGGCATAAACTAGGCAAAACACAACAAGGATATCGAATGTCTAACGCACAGACAGCTGACGATCGATGGTTGCAGCTTTCATTATAAATAACTGTTATTTCAATCAGCTGCTTATGCTAAAGCTTGTAAAATTAGCCATAAAAAAATAGATTAAACTATTTTCTCAGAACATAATAAACCTATCATTGAATGTTAAACTTATGCTTGACCATATATACAATCTCCTCCGTAACATATCCTCATCTTTCCCAGCCCATCTTTCAAGCTAACAGCTTGAAAATATAGATATTAAAAGTGTCTGAGCACCACCTGGCGCGTTAGTTACCAGTCACTAGTTATTACTAATCATAATTCTCTGTTAGAGAGGGAAAGTGGATGCCATGGCTCATGCACAGCGGACGCAGCGTCCGGTCCTCGATTGGTTTCTGTTTCACTTCCTCCTCGGACCTCGAGTCTACTATATCCCACGGTTATCAATAGATCGCGAAATGGCGACATTGTGTGACAGTGTCCAATACAACTTTCTGTATATTCCCGTTTAAGGAGATATGGTCACGGAATTAATTTAAATGTGTGGAGAAACTAAGCTGCTTGTAGTGCGAAACGGATTTGTATTTGTGAAAAATGTATCATTCAGACGCTTGCAACAAGCTTACAAAGACTATAGAAATAGTACTGATAACCGAGTCGACATTTTTCTATGGATACGGTAGAAAAAGGTGCAAAGCTGTTTTTTTGTCTGTGAAACTGTCAATCTTCACGTAATACCAATAGATGGCGTTGTTCCCAGCTTGGTAGAAGGGGACCTAACTTTTGCGTCACTTTACGATACGCCGTGTGGCGTCGCGGATACGAAGGCCGACTGCCACACATGTGAGCTCGAGTTCGGAACTAAGAATAAACATAGTCTTTTTCACATTATTCCCACTGTTATTGTGGCGTTGTTACCCATGTAGCGATGCCTGAAAGTGGTGGGATAGAAAAATGGGTGAAGAGCAACAAGCAGGTATTGTCCAATGAGGCACCGGCTTCTGTAGCAGCCCGAACATTTTTAGTTTATGCCAATATTGGAAATAAACTCAAGATAATGAAGTTATGTCATAAGTAAACAATAACTAACCCCTCTTCCACATAAGTATTATGTAATTAATTTGTCTAACTCCTTGGACAGGAAAAAATTTATATGTTCCAAAAATCGTTTATGCTACCTATCTAAAAAGCATTCAAATTCGGTGGGTGCCACAGTGTTTTCTCATCACGAATAATAAAAATATGTATTATTGATTCCCATACATTAAAATAAATAAGAACGGTTTAATTATCAATCAACAAACCCACATTTGAATTTTATAGTTAATAATTTGACCCGTAAGATACTGACAAATTGTGGCTGAATGTTTAAAAATTCGAATTATGAATTGAACGCGAATAATTTTATAAATGGAACTCTAATAGAGCATGACGTAATCGTCCATTAAAACTCATTTGCATAATGAATTTAACATCGTAAGTTCGTAATCACGTGTAAAATATGTATTCTAGAACATGGTGATGTTTCCACGTAAATCATAAGTTTAGTTACGTTTGAGTCTAATTGAATATCTTGCACAAAAAGGTTAATAAATAGCACAGGCACGTCATCTATCATGTTGTTGTGTAAACTAACAATTAGGGCGTCTATTCTCAGAGCTTTTTTCTTCAGTGGTCTAATTAATTGTCTAATCTGCGTAACTCTCATAATTAATTTGACAAACAATTTTGCGCTTATTAATTAATTAATAAAGACTATCTTAAAAGTGTTTTTTTTAATTATTTGTGAAAACAAAACTCCCAGTCGTTCAATGTGACCTTGAATCAGTTCAACAACACTAACAAAAACAGTTTACCAATTTTCGAGCCGAAACCAAATTGCTCCATAAAAAATTTATACAGCACTGATTTAATTTACAGCAACGTTGCATAGAACAGAGAATTTAGCGTGAAATGTGAATTAGCGCGTTCATACTGTATAGGCAGTGGGTCTCGTAAATACTTTATCACGTTTGACAAACAATTCCCAGTAAATTAGAACTTCACTAAGATTTAAATTCTGTCACATAGCTAAATAGACCTGCGGGGTACTTGCGTAAAAAATATAAAATGATAATTGATCGTAGTGCCTTTCATTTTGACAGATCAGCCACATTCATTGCGTTATTTACATTCAGCAGACTTCAGCAGACGAATTTCTCAAACCTATGAAGCAATGGATTAGGAATTTCCTTCAAAACTATCGGATTGTGATTGAAAGTGTTTTACGCAATTAGGGTGTTGGTCGTTTTATCACGAGCAAGTGACATTAAACTTTATGGTGTGGAGGTGGTAAACCAATTGCGAGGTCGACCGTACATTAAGTTCGGTGAATGTTGAGCAAGTGGAGCTAATTGGTGTCGGTTAAGTCATTACCGTACAATGCCCCCGCGGACCTCATTGTAGTCCTAATGAGTGATAATGGTGCCCTTTGTTTTCATTTAACGGACGGTACCTACGCAAGTTCATTCGGTCATTTAGGAACTATTTTTGACAACCTTTTTTCGGTTTCAATTGTTTTTGTTTTGGCTTTTAATAATGCCTGTAGAATAAAATACTTGTTATTTTTAGCAGTAAACTGTATTTCCAAAATAGTTAACTAGTAGTCTAATACATATGTTACCAGTACTAACATAAAATCTCGTACCTACCTACTCAACATAAATGTTGCTTATGCAAATAATTTATGTTTAGATTATTTTTAAACAACCACAGTCTAGTCTCAATATTTTGTGATACTTAATTATAGAGAGTCGTCATTCTCAAAGATAAAATATTAGATAGTGCATCATAACTTGAATAAGGAGTAGATACTTTGAATAATGGATGCGCGAACAAACTTTATTATCGCGTCCTGTTATTATTTCACTAATATCAATATAATAATACCAAACATTAATACATGCAAACATCTAGATAGCGTCACTTAGCTAAAAGTACATCAATCAATCGGTTGCCGTGATTAATTGCCTAACGAAACAATTCGGATAGTAAAACACTTTCATAATTCCTTATGTCGAGATAATAGCAATCACGAGTCCAACACACAATTACAAACGATTACTTTCGTTGATTGATCACAATAAAGTCGAATCGAGATAGTGTACGAAAATGATTTACTTACGTAATAGGACCCTAAAGTGAAAGCGACCAAGAGATTGCGACTAAAGAGTTTCCATTATGCCTTTAGGGTGTATTATGTCAGTGTATTATATCCTAGTGAGTAAGTACTTGCTAAGTATTAAATATAGCCCATTGATTTATTTACTACTTCTGCCCGCGACTTCGTCCGCGTGAAATTTCGGCCCCCGGCCCACCGCGTCGCATCCTATCGCTTGCCCGCGCTATTACTTCGTGTTCGCTTAGCGTTCTTTCTTACTTTCGACTTCGTTTTTCTCTGCTCCTGGGGGTCGTAGCGTGATGTTACATAGCCTATAACCTTCATCAAGAATTGGGCTACCCAATGCAAAAAGAAATCTTTTTTTTTTTTTCAAATCCGACTGGTAATTCTGAAGATTACCCCCCTACGTACAAACTTAAAAAACAAACAATCTCTCAAGCTCTTTATAATATTAGTATAGACTAGCTTTCGTGGAGGTCGGAAATTATCCCACGGGAATGTACTACCGGGAAAAATAGTGTACGCTATGTGTTAATCCAGGTTATAGATTATCTGTGTGCCAAATTACAAACAAATCGTTTTTTCATATAGAGTAACAAACATCCAACCATCCTCACAAACTTTCGCATTTATAATTTTAGTAGGATGTGCTGATAACATACGGATTGGAGGTCGACAGGCACCTATTTAATAAAAATACCTTTTACAGTTTAATACCTAAACAGACAACGTATTCGATAGAACACAAATTCCTCGAGCGATTACCATTAGTATTCGCACTGGCTGGCCGCAAGCTTTGTAACTCGATCCTTCGAACAATAGTTGTAAGTTAAATCAATAGTAGCTGTGTCTGCGCCTGCGCCTAAAGCTTTATTGTTACGCAAATAGTGACATTAAGATAACTCTAGAGTTATTGGAGTGGTCTAATTTTGTGAAGCAAGCGATAAATAAGTTGGAATTGTTATTGGAAATAAGTTACTTTAAATGTCTAATTTGGAGTGTGGAATGGAATTGTTTTAATCTGAGCCTATTTTGGGAACTAACGTAACATCACGCCATCCCCAAAGCGATATAGGCAGAGGTGCTTTGTCCTTATGTCCTAAGTACACTCACATTTCGCCAGTTATGTTTAAATTCCATGTAATAGGTGCGTGCCTAACCCTCAACCGGTCACAAATCCAAAATCCGGGTTAAAATTTAATAGAATTTTGGGAACTGTAAGACAAGACACTTAATAACCTACGATAAGTACTCAATTGTAACAATTCTACCTTGGATTTTAAAGATATACTTACCTAAATATTACCACCTTTGGTCACCTGAAACGTATATTGTATATACTTATAAGTATATGTATACCTCTGCTTGGAGAAATCTTGATCTTCAAAGTAGGTACCTAAACGAAAATATAGCCTACCTGTAATAAAATCAATATCACACATTCCATTTGTGAAATTAAAATGCAGATACACATTTGTAAATGTTCGCCAGTTCGCTGCCAAAGCCACGCTTACAAGTTGTGTTTATAACAGAATTTAAAATCAAACTTTATAATATCTTAGCATAGGATTACTATTTACGATTCCGTTCAAGTGGTTAATCTCGAGTCCTTTCTAATCGTGCATCGTAAATTCAACAACTGAATATCGGGAAATATAAGACATCTTGTCTCGACGCAAATGTCTGATTATACAGAGCTAGCCGCAGGACAAATATGAGAATGCAAGCTTAGATTTTGTTAAAGGATCCCTAGTGTAGTGTATCTCCATTAAATAATAAAAAAATGAAATGCTGTTCACTCATAAGTGCATCACATCGGAACAGCTGGACCGATTTGGCAAATTTTTGTTTTATAATGTTCGCAGTAGTTCGAATCAGGTTCGTCGATTTTTTTAACGAAATATGGACAGGACCGTCGGCTGTCGGCTCAGCTAGTATTTATAGAAAGTAAAAAGACTCATACACTGATACACATCAGTAGTGAGGTAGCTGTCACTAGTAGTGAGGTAGCTGTCACTAATGTCAACTGAGGCGGGCTCCACGAATGCTCGGAAACAGTTGAAAGTGAAACGGTGGCTGCACGAGACGCCGGGGTGTGATGATGAGCCAGTACTCAGCTTAAATACGGAATCAACAGGATTCTACACCTTAGATTGTATATTTAGAATGATTGCCAAACCTCTAATATTTAAAACTAAGTATGAAGATTTCAGTAGAGGATTGTATGAAATTCTGTTTTCCAACAAATTTTCCTACCTAATTTTTCATCAGTTTACAGTCAGGCACAAAACTCGATGATTCTCGATGATTTCAACTTTGAGTGCTGATGTTTGCGCGCATTTTGTTCTAAGTATCGTTCCATGGTTTCTTACCTCACAACGGAAATAGCGTGAGTGTATGAGTATCAGTCAACGAACGTTTAGTGCGATTGAGTAACTATCCTCGTTGCCTCGGTAATTTATATTCAGTTTGAAAGACGAACTCATGTAGGCATGTGGAATGCCTAGAGGTATAAATACAGGAATTTGTGTTCTCAATCGTGTATTTCTTAGTTAAATCGTTTTTGCATAATGCAAATAAGCCTTACCTATAGCGAGCTGCTGAGCTACAGAAATACGTATCAACGCTTTATTCACTAATTTTTTGGTAGATCGGCGTAGTATCTTGGATTCATTCCATAGTTACCTACACACTCTGTGAACCCAGGACCTCATCAAAAACATGACAATTGATTGAAACCAATTGACAATCGCGATCGTTTTTACAGTGTATCTATTTTATTATATATTCTATTTTTTTATAAAAGTGCAAGCAAAGCCGATGTCGACTATTCTGCCAATGTGAAAAGTGAGTTGGAAAAACAATTAGTGTGTATGTTAAAAAAGCAGTTTAATCTATTTGTAAGTAAACACTGTCTCAGTGACGTGCTGTCACTAATGTCATCTGTCAGTCACCACAAGTGGCGGGAAAAGTTTGAAAGTGGTCCTGCACGAGGCTTGAAATGCTTGGAAGGCTTGGTATAGTGAGCCAGTGTACCTAGTGATAAAAAACTACTTAAATAAGGGATCAACAGGATTCTAAAATTTTCGAAATCATTATTTATATAGATACAGCGATTTCCATTCCCGATTGTATTTTATTTCATTCCTTTGTTATTATACCAATCTTACGTCTTTTTTGGGTGATCACTGAAAATCAGCGTTGTGCTGTGGCCCCCATAGCACAGCATTATGCTGAGTGGCAGCTTTCTTGTCACAGTCATAACGTGCAACTGCCGACTATGTCTGTTTTATGCTCGTGATTACTTAATGTACCTAGATCTTATAATTTGTTAATTTTTTCTGATTACCCATCTTTCTTTGCACGTGTTTAACCTATTTTTCTTTATTTCTTTCAAATATGTATTATTTCCGATTTCAAAGGTATCGCATTCGCAACTGAATCAATTAGACTGTAACTTATGGTGTGTGTCATGGGCTGGTTGCTTACTGAAAGCGTCTCTGGAACATGCATCATTCGTGATATAATAACAAACAAAATCACAATTTATGTTGCCATGTGCATTGCCTCATGTATCTGTTTTACTTCATAATATTGTAATAAAGTTTTATTTTTATTTTGTAAACATTTCTAATTTGGACAGTTAATTAAAACAAATATGAGTAAATACCAAATATATAAATACATTTGAGAATCTCTGGTGAATGTCCAATGAATAACAATGACTGAATACAGCAGAAACCGCCGTAGCTATAGAAGAACGCCCTAACCATCGATTTAAAAAAAGTTATCAAAGTATACGCGACCAAACTAAGATTAATCTACCTAGCCTTTTCCCAACTATGTATGTTCGGGTCGGCTTCCAGTCTAAATAGTCTATTTTACATGGAGCAGGTGCCGATCTGACCTTCATATCCCAGTTACAGGATAACACGATACCCCCTGGTAAGACTACGATTCACCAAACAGCGATACTAATCCTTTATTACTATAGAAAATTACTGATATCGCCTCCAAACGTTTACAAGCATTTTTACACCAATTAAATACACTTTGATATCGATACTCATTGTTACTCGGTCTAATTGCTCCCTGATTGATAACAAACTGATCAAATTACGTAGAATAAACAAACAGAAATATAATAGCTTTGGAAACAATCCTTGCAAATTGCAGATGGGTTCCATTGCAAACTTGTAAAGAACTGTTTACAAGTTTTGAAATACAGATACAATTTCCGGACTGCCTCGTTGGTCTGGTGGTGGCAAGCGCTTGTGCTGAACGTGAGGTCCTAGGTTCGATTCCCAGGTCGGTTAAGCGTTATAATATGGGTTTTTTCTATCTGGATTTTCTCAGTAGCAGCCCGGTGTCTGGATTTGTGCCTTGTTGATGGCAATAGGCTCGCCCCCTATTATATGAAACTTAAATATAACTAGCGAAATGTTCGTGTAGGTACTATAGCCTATAGGTACACCTCTGGTCAACCCTTTGGGGAAATAAGGAGTTATGTTACGTTCAGGAAATCACTGGCATGCAGAATTTATCTGTATAACCGACTTCAAAAAGAGGAAGAAGTTCTCAATGCGTATGTTTATGTAATTTCTATATTTTCTAATAAACTAAACTTTCTTCACCTATATTTATAAGACCAGCAGCTTATCTTTATGTAGTGTTAAATGGTACGAGTGGCCATCACATCGATAAGTGAATTTGAAACGTTGGTAATCATTTTCTCAAACCATTTTGGATCTACTACTAGTTAAGGCAGAGAAAGTCTAAACATGTCCCGATACCTTTACATACTCGGCCATTGTTCGCTAGTCAATTAGGCAAACAGTTGATAACCAGCCGAATAAGGCTGTATGCGTAAATTCCTTTGACAAGAACAAGGGCGGGGCTTACGACGGTTTTTGTTGGCGGGAATGTGAAAATGGCTTTGAATTTCCTTTTATCTAGGTTCGTTTTATAGTGGTACGTAGAAAAGTATTTCTTTTTAGATTAAGTGTGTGTTTATTTGCTAAAATTTAATTTCCATTCCATCCGTAAAACATTGTTTTAGTATCACCTCTGGTTGCGCTTGCATTACAGTGCAGCGCCAAGTTAAGTCTGCATGATCACCAAAATTAATATATTGAAACAATTTTATATTCCTGATAGGTATATAGATATATTTATTTCTGTAAATTGGTTCAAAAAACACTTTTACACGTCAAAAATAAAGAAAGGACATTTGGGTATGCCGCATAACGTAAGTAACGAACGTAAGCCGTAAATATGGCACATCGAGTACCAGAAAAAGTCCTGTGACTCTGTCACTCATACCAGAACCAGAGTGAGTGAGTGTGTGAGAGTGAGTGTAAATCTAGATGTACCAATAAATGCCCGGGAACTGTAGAATGTTTCTCTGTAATATACTGAAGCAATATACTTCCTAATATTACGCTTTTATGACAGTTATAATGTCACAAATGTTTAGTACGAGCTAACAATTAATCCCTTTTACTACGGTTGAGGACAGTAGTTATTATTTTATTACATGATTTAAAACTTTTTCATATCCAATATGACCTGAAGGATTATTATGATGCTTGATATTTGTGCCCTGCAAATATTCTCAAAAGATTATTGCTTTTAATTATAGAGAAAAAGAGGAAACGGTATTTCACTTCATGAACGAAGTGTTCATTACAGCATTTAAATATGATTTCAAAACTTAAATAAAGCACTTGGAAATTTAGTTGCTACTCTTAATAAATACTTATTAATACGTCCCAATCGATCCTAAGTCTTGCATTTTAGTGCCATATTGAATACTATTCGTTTTAATTTCCCGTGAGAAATAATAATGGTAATTTTCTGGTTTATTCTGTTTATTGCATGTTGCATGCCTAACTTATCATGTTTACGACTAGCCAGCTTATCAAACTCATCGGGCCTTTAAAAATTATGCTCTATTGGGAAGCATGCAGCCATTTAACTAATATGGGCTTCTAAAAATAAACAACGCAATGATGTCGGCGCCGCATAATTGTTAATAATGTCGGGTCGCTTGCGTATGTCAATAGATACCAGCATTAGCGACTTGCTTGATTCTGCAGATACGGCTAATTAATTCTATGCGACGTTACTAGATGGCGTCAGTAGAGTAATACAGTAGTCTGTCACCATCTCCTTGTTACTCTAACACTTAAGGTAACCACATAAGGCGTACATCGAACTGCATTTCAATAAACCAATAGCAAAAATAAATTTGTGGCGGTTGGTAATAGTGACTTAATCACAAGCTTAATCGTAGGGAATTTGCAGATACGCATTTATTTATGCCAGAAGTGCTACCGTTTTGCTTATTGGCAACTCCGAACCTGAGGAACTATTGGCTCGATACTTTGATAATCACAATTTACTGCCGCGCTTATTAAAGCTATCTGTTTGTATGTCAATTATAAAACGAATCATGTTGTAGAAGTAATAATCAAATTTTATGGACTCGTACTTTATTAACATATACTATAATAACGATAAGAAAGCATGCTGTCCATTTAATTTAACTGAATGAAAGGTTTAATTTAATGAGTACCTCGATATCTTACTTTTACTTTTTAATTGACACATTTTAATATTCTATACGACGCTAAGCGCTTGAAAGTTTATTTTACATCCATAAATTTATAATATGTCTATAAAAGACTTAAGCCTGCGGACGTTATTTCAATAAGCGTGTTTGTTATTTATAAAGCAATAGTTTCAAGTTAATAGGATAAACTATTAAACCAGCTAGACTTCGTCTATGATTTTATTACAATTATAATTTTATATACCTAGACAATCTCAATCTCTCAATAGGTACGTCAAACATGAACTCAGCCTTTGGGCGAACAACTATTAAAAGCATTTGTTTTACGCCGCGCCGTTTTAAATGACAATACTTATTTATAAAATGTGAACTTTTTTCGAGATTTGAAACAGTACCACGTCTAAATGATCCATCAAATCGTAAGCTGGCCAGGTGGGTAATCCGCCACGATAATGACAGGGTAATAAACGTAAAGTGGGTGGCAATGCTTACAGGATTACCAGCCAGTCGCTCGGATCATTATCTGACATTCTTTACTTACGTTTTGAGTAGTTAAGCTTTGTAATTATACTTTTTTTTAAATAGAAACATGATAGGAACACAAGAAATAAATAAAATCACTGGGGCCGCGCCGTGTGTTTAGTTTGACAGTTTGTTGTTTTTTTTTTGCGTACTTTTTGGTATGCACTACCATGCACCCCAACTTTTTTTTATATTGGGCAGCGTAAGCAGTATACATTAGGTAGTTGTATTAACTAATTAGCTACATAAATAACGACCTATTCCAGAAAACCTAAAAATGAATTGGTTGAACTGTTGAACATTTCTAAGTTGAAATGATAAAAGTCAGTCGAGTTAGAGTACTATTTTGTTGTTTTTGCACAGAACCTGCAATTTCAATCTTCTACAATTTCGCACGCTGTTCAGTTCACATGTTCGCCGATATTTTTATTTATTTCTTGATTGAACCTTTATATCCCAATATTGCGTGCGTGTAATTGAAGCCATAACTTTTAGTACCAAAGAATGCCGAGGGATATAAAATAATATTTACGCTATTAAAAACTGTACATTTTCTGTTCTGAGAAGCCCTGTATCTCACTCGTCGCCTTCGTTTTATTTTTATTCACCAAACTTGTTGAAATAATCTAATGAATTTCTCTGCCAATTAACGACGCTAGCTGTTTACAAAATAAAAAGGCTTTTTCAACAACGCTAACCTTATTATTCAAGCGAGAAATTGTTTTTAAAAACTCCATTCTCGCATAAATTCGCCAAGGTTTCCTATCAGGGGTCTGCATCGCAATTAATTTCGATGTCGATTTTTCCCGCCCATTAGTTAACGTTATCGATTCGACACAAGCAATTAGGTGGTCGATCCGATTCGGGCCGTCCGACGTCCGATCTCCGCGACGGCCCAAACATGATTGATGACGTTTTTACCTTATTACCGAAGTTATCCCCTCCTCGGCTTATCAGCTTACAGCGGGGGGAGCGGGGAGGGGGACCTTCTCATTACGAGATTGCGGTTACGTCGTGTTCAAGCCTGATAACAGTGTTTGAACTCTTTGAAGGGTTTCATTTATTTCATTTACATCCCTTTGGGTTCCTTTGCGTATTCATTATATTGGGTTTTAAGGGTCTAAAGGCGAACCCTTTATTTGAGTGATGAGATTTCTGTCAGTGCAAATATTGTACGGAGTTTAGAGAACACGATGAGATGAGGTAGACGTGAATAGAAGTAGGTTGCTTGCAAATAAATAATGTTGACAACCTAAAATTTCAGTAATAACTGATCGTTTGATTAGCATTACTTACCATTTTCTGTAATTATCACCTGTTACTGACACAATTGCAAAATCACGTTCCTTACCTACTAACAAACAAGGAAGTGCAAAATAATCTATTCAATGCCATTTTAAAGGTCTTTCACCTTAGTCGGCATGACGCGAAAATTAACATAAAATTCTGAAAATTACAGTCATTTACTTAAACACTAGATTTTTATATCTCCATAATAATAATGTAAACTATAGAACTAGCAACTCTATAAAGATATACCTACCTTTTTTAAGAACACCCTGGACATTCAGCCTCCAACCAACCAACAAACCTAACTGATTAGCCAATCTTTAGGTATACCACTCCATAAAATCTCCAATACCTCGTGCCAACAAGAATACGATACAAGAAAAACCAAGTAAAACCTAGACTAAACATGATGCTTCTTTTCAGTGGGCGGGATGTCTCGCGGCGGGAGCGGCGCCGGGAAGACGGCGACCGCCAAGCGCGTGCCCCCGCCGGCGGTCCCCGGAGACGCCTTCGGGACGCCGCAGCACCGCCACTCGGGCTCCAGCTTCGGGTCACAAGGGTACGCCTCCTGCGAGGAACAACCGTATCCACAGCCGCCGGATACGCCTTCACATACCAGAGGTAAGCATATAACAATAAAATTAACAATTGGTCCTTCTTAGTCACATCAGCACATCGCCTGGCTTTGTCGCTCTTTCATAACCAAAAAGTTGACTAATAACATCTTGTGAATTCTGGAATATTCTGATACCTCAAGACAAGCACCTTTAAAGTTTTAACAACAATAGTGGGACTACAACTAGGCCAATCTTATTTGTTCAGTTTCTGACTTAACTGTAGCCCATAATCCTATACTGATCTCGAATCAGACTTCAGAAGACGGGACACACCCATCTTAGAACATTCCACCTTACCCATTAACAATATCTAACCTGATTTTAAACTGTCCATTCCAGATGACCACTCAGACTACGGCAGCACAGTTTCGGGCGTCTCCGGCGTCTCGGGTGCGAGTGGCAGCCTCGGCAAGAGTCCGGCAGGGGGCGGCACGTTCACGTTCCCGCCGCCCGCGCAGCCGCTCACACACAAGGCGGCCGTGTACTACCACCATCAGCTAGCACTCAGCGATGATCAGGGAATCGATATGACACAGGTGAGATTGCAATACAAACCTCTTTGATTAAGTATTATGGACCCTATCTTAGATACACTACTCTCCTAAATCCTAAATGTATGTTGCTATGGTAACCGATGTTCTATAAGTAAGCCTAAGGTTCCAATTTAAAAAGATCGGCATCAAAGATATGAAAGCATTATTAATGTCGACAACTGTCGTTTCATAAACACAGACACCCAGTTTCTGAAAGTCTCAAGAAATTCATTCGTTGGTCGAATGTCATATAAACAAAATCATCATAGTTACTGTCTGCTGCAAAATACATAAATGTAACTTTCACTACCTACCATTGATCACCTATTTCAACCCACCCATTACCCAATGTCAAGCACACACGAAAACTCTCCAAAAACCTGTGTTCACCTCTTTCGTGCCCATTTCCAGAGTCCTGGCCGCGACAGCCCCGGTTCCTCGTCAGGGTCCGCGGGGTCTGGTTCACGTCACTCCTCGGCTTCCCTGGACAGTGGTCGCGCGTCAGGTCGCATGCCTCACCACCACCACGCCGCGTGTCACTGTGGGGACCTGGCTGATAGGGTGCGGGCGATGATCGCGCAGGGTCTGCCGGTGAGTAGATGAAGAAGTTAGTGGTCAAAAGAGAAAGATGATTTGGCTGTACCTAAGCCAACACACGATTATCAGGAATTAAATTATTCTAACTGTTAATCTACCCTCTTGTACCCCTGTCTCCCTCTGCCTTTTCCGACTAGTACAGTCAGCTGCAGAGAAATCTCACCCCCTAGCAATGTATTTTTTCATTGCTAGAGGGTGAGATTTGTCTGCAGTTGACTGTACAATTAAAAAAATGACATAAAAATACTAGTAGAAATAAACAAGGTCATTTATACAGACAAGGCCGCGTCGAACAGAGCCAGTGGAGGCTACCTATTTATGAAATGATATTATATAGGTGACAAACTTTTGATAGGAATTATTTTTTCTTGCAATAAAATGGTTAAACATTCGATAATTGGGCCCCTGTTCAAAGCTTTATCTACTTTTATTTTCTTATGGGACTACGCCAACCTACCAGCTTAATTTTGCCCGTTAATTTTTCAGGACACGGACATCATCCACGCGTGTCTAGCAGATCTTCAAATGGAAGAGTATGCCCGACTCTTCATAGACGCCGGCTACGACCTGCCGACCGTCACACGAATGACGCCCGAAGACCTCACGGCAGTGGGCATCAAGAAACCTAATCATCGCAAGAGGTTAAAGGCAGAACTGGCCAATTTAAATGTGCCGGATAACCTGCCTGATTATATTCCGGTATGTATTTACCTCTGCCCAACCCTTCGGGGAATACAGGCATGATGTTATGTTATGTTGTTATATATTGAATGTTGGACTACTTAGATAAAGTATGTTATATTTGAATGTGATATTATTTTAGGCCATTCCATCATCTTGTGCGATTTCAATAAAAAGTTTCAATTTTTGGCTCGTTTCTGCAAAAAACTGACTCTCGAAGAGAGAGAAGTCTCGAGAGGTCTCGATTTAAATGTGTTCTCTGTCTTCTAATTTTAAACAACCATCATAAACTTTTATTAACCAAAGCGAAAGTCTTAATGTAACAGACCTACACTCACACCGCCTCTACAAACGGCCTCTCCAATGTTTTGTTCGTCTTGAAAATGTGAACTTACTAAAATGTTTTTCTTCTCATTCCAGGGTTCCCTAGAAGAATGGCTGCGACTACTTCGACTAGAGGAGTACGGGCCCGCACTGGTGGCACAGGGTTACCGCACCGTTCATGACGTCACGCAACTCGCTTGGGAGGTAAGGATATCAAATGCTTATAAGCCCATTATTGATTATGAAGCAGTAATGTAGAGAACAATGTAGGTACCTGTGGTATTATGTTATATTAGCCTACATGGCTCATAAGCGTTGAATACAATTTACATGTACATTCATGTATATTGTAATCAACGCTAACGCCAACTTAAAATAAAAACATACATTCTGTGAGCAAGATATTCCCAACGTATCACTTAGCAATATGTTTTTTGTGACAAAACAAATTGGCGCGTGAAAAATTACCGTTGTTCGTCATTGATTCTAATTAATTTACTTAGTTTGAATTTCCGCGCATTATTTAAGAAATGTACTATACAAGCCTTGGGCACAACCAGGCACTGATGGACTTACGTATGTGTGCCTCGGCTTCGCCTCGGCCCGCATTTTCACGATCGTTCATCAATGCCTCTGTTGCAGGCCGCGACAATATAATGTACTATAACTGTTAGCCCTTTATTCGTCATCAAAGTCAATAGTCAACCAACCTGTAATACTTACCTGCAGTCAAAAATCATGCTAAACAAGAATTTGTTACGTTTAACAAATAAATAATAATCTATCTACATTTACTTTTCAGGATCTAGAAGACATGGGCATAGTCCGTTTGGGCCACCAGAAGAAAATACTTCTTGCCATCAAAAGAGTGAAAGACATTAGAGCAGGCAAGAGAAGCATTAGCAACCAAGGGTCGTTGGACTTTACCAGAATACAACCGGGCCAGGTCAGTACCATGCACTGTTACTTAGTCCCAGTGTGTCCATTGTGTTTGTAGTGATGTTTTAGAATTTAGACTCTTGATAGATTGGGGCTCATTTTGTAACAGACTGTGGAAGCCCATAAAGTCGGTCATGCTAAAATTAAAAAATATATATTATGGTCGTTGTTAATTTCTTCCTTAATTGCAATTGTGATACGTATAAAAATAATAAAATATCTTATGGCACCCCATAGTCTGATAAAAGACCAGCCCTATTTATGACAGCGGATACAAAAAAAACACACTAAATTATCTATGAAAATCCGCTTTCATAATAAAATTCTAAATAGACCGTGCAATAGAGAGCAAATTAGATTTCTATTCTGTCAATCAAAAGATTATTTTCGAAGCATCACTCCAAATCAATAATTTTATTTTATTTTATTTTGTCATAATTTTATAATTTGTTTATTTTCACATTACATCTCATTTCATTCATCGGCCATCTTGATTTTTACCGCCAAAACTTCTAACAGAAACGAAGCTATTTTAATCAAAAGTCTAATACTTATCTACATAATAATTTTTCTTTTTATATACTAACAGCGTTATTTTAACAATTTAAAGCGTTTTAATAGCTTCATTATTTTGACCTTTATTTTACTAATTAAAGATTTCCGTTGAGCCAATCGAGGCTTTTGTTGTTAGTTCCATATGTGTTCCCTTTAGCACAAAAATGGCTGGAAAGCTTTGTTTGCCGAGCCGAAAGCTGACACATTATGGGAAATCTGATTTAATTAACCGATTGGCGTAAAGTTTATAATAAAATTCAGTCAATAATAGTGTGATGTTAAAAATTTGTGAACTTTCCCCGATGCGTTCAGAAACGTCGTTATCATTTCGCTTAGACTTTAGGTGTCGTCCATCGCCATCGCCTTCGCTGGTCGGATGTCCAACAGTTCTGCGATGTTATTTCCTCCACAGTCTTATCATATTTGTATCACTTTTATTTCCACATTTGAGAAACGAAATCAATTAACCGTTACCGTGAATAAATTTGAACATTCATAAATAAAGTGAGCAGTTTCGGAAGAAAATGTTTTCCTTATAAATTGTCTTCTAGCCGGACGGCAAATCTTCTTACAATATTAACCTTAAAGAAAGATGGCTGACCCGGTCAGTCATTCAGAGAGTCGCAGGGTTGTGATCCGCCAGCACACACGTCCATCCGCTGCATCCACCTCATACCACTAGCCCGAAGCAGCATGTGAATGTTTTGTTTTCTTTTCTTTTTCCAAACACAAACCGCACCTTGGACATAATCGGCTAAAGGATTTATATCCGAGGGAGCTACATTACCAGCCTTGGGAGAGACAACGGAGTTACCATAAACCCCCCGACCTAAACTTTGATGCCATACCGACGCCCGTTTGTGGCACAGATTTGGTCCCTATCCAGGTATGAGACAACCTCCTTTGGCACAGGTCTTGTCAGTTTGTTCTCGATGCACCCGAGCACCCGGCTTTTATGTGCACACGATTTTATCGTTATAGTGAACGCAGTGTTTTCCATGTGTGTTTTATTTTTTACGATTTTAAGCCTTTTCTCCCCACAACCGTAGAAACCGCTGTGATTGATCTTTCCTGCACGGTAGTTAGATATTTCACTTTAATTTTAATTATTATATGAATTAATACAATATTATACTAATTGCGCATGGTTTTAATAACGCTAACATTATAAATGTATGGATTATTGATTGACAAACAAAATCTTAAACAGACAGCATGATAAGTGGAGCGACATTAACACGAATTGTAAAATAAGTCGATGCCGTTGTTTGTAAATGTTTTTGAACAAACTTTCTCTGTAATATAACTTTCAAAATTTAATTCGACAACTTAAGAATTCGGGATGGATCTAAAATGTGTTAAAAATGCCAACAGATACGTCACCCGCGCGGGAAATCACTAGAAAGTCTAGAGGATCCCTCAGAAAGAGCATCGCATACCACGTTTTCGCCGGAAGCTGGTTTTTATTACGGGGGAGGTCAGTGGCGACGCTCTTACGACGACGGCGACATCACTCCCACGAACGACAGCTCGTACGAGGGAGGCGGCACACTGCCGCGGCCGCGCGGGCTCGTGCGGCCGCGACCTGTGGCCAAGATCACGGCCACGCCGGCGTACCGGGACAAGTCTCCGGACTACACGTACGACGAGATCGCGTATTCGGCGCGTCTGCAGCGCGTTGCTTATGGCGCGAGTCCTCACGTGGCGCGAAAGCCGCCGCCGGATCCTCCGAAGCGTCAGAGCTCTCAGTATGCCCCGTTCTCTCGCTTCGGACAGACGACGGTAGAGATTCATCCTGAGAAGAGCCTCCCGTTGTCTCTGCCCGCGTACCCGAGCTCGGACTCGCTGTCTGTGTCGCTGGACAGCACGGGCCTGCTGCCGCCGCCGCCCGCGCCCTCCAGTCCTCCCAGGAGGTACGACGACGATAAGCTGCGCACGGGATCTGATGCTAGTTTTAAGGTGAGTTTCTTGTATTAACTGCAATGAAGACACAGTCATGTTTCTTTTCCACCTGACGTGATTGAATCTAGATTCGTAAGCAGAAGTTAGTCAATTTTGGTTAATTCAGCAACATAGATCGACTAAAACCCAAATATAAATTTACCTGTGCTTACGTTCTCTTAATATCTTTCTTACAGTCAAGCTCCAGCACAGAATCGGATAGTATTCCGTTCGCGAACGAAAACGCCGGGACCATAAAGCAAAACCGGGGCCAGATCGGAGGCCGGCCGCACACGGTAGACTACGGGCGCGCCGGCATGGGCCTCGCCGGCCTGCCGCCGCGCGCCGGCGACGGCAAGCCCGGCACGCCGCACGCGCCGCACGCGCCGCACGCGCCGCACGCGCTGGCCGAACACAAGGACGAGAAGAGCACCGAACCAGTCGACGTACTGAACGACATCGGCAACATGCTTGCCAACCTAACGGACGAACTCGACGCTATGCTAGAAGAAGAAAAGCGCCAAGGACTCACAGATTCCTAAAACCCACAGACAATCTAGAATACATATTTGTACTCGAATACATTAGAACTTGTCAAAAATTCCAAAGAATTGGACATCGGCAAAGACTTCCACTAATTTAATGAAATGCTGACATTTTGATAACGCAAGCAGCTATTTGATAGATAAGCATCTACATTATTTTAAGAGTTAAGCAATATGAAAGCAATCCTTTTGTGTATTGTACCGTTATGACGATTGTGAATTCCGAATAACGCGATTATACTTTATTGGATTCAGTGTTTTATTGAGAAGCTATTCGACTCTGAAGATTAGGTTTTTATAAAATATACAATCAAAACCGAGCTGTGTAAGTATTTCTTCCATTGCATAATTATATTTACCTCTATGTCAAAGGACTGAGTAAAGTAGAATGTGATGTTACTTCGACTTTCGAAGTCTAGAAGGGGATTTAGTCCTCCAAATTGTAATGTGACTAAAATCTGAATTTTTACCAATGTTGCTTCAATAATGTGTGACCATTCCATTACCGCGCTGAGCTCGCTACACACGAAGCCACTAGATAATAGTTGTCACTTGCCATCAAACTATTCCTACACAACAAAACGGATAATATACATACGTACTATATAATAGTTTTGTAGCATTTTGTACCGACGTAGTACATTTTATACATACTTGTAATTTAAATAGTTTGCTAAATATCCTCTGTTATTTAAATTAAGTGAGCTGTGTATTTTTGTTATTACAAATAATTAGTTCCTTGTAATATTATAAAATTGAGTGTTTTTATTGGGATAGTAAAGAAATTAGATGTTAGACGGATCCAAAAAACAGACAAAAATGGCTATTTTTGTAAATATTGTTTTACTTAAATTATGTCATAGATAAAATATATCCCGTTGTAGTTAGTTTTTCATGTACAATAATTGTAGAGTATTTGATTATGACGTAGAGATTAATGTAGCTAGAATTTATACAAAACATTAGTCTAGTGATAGTGTGAAAAACTAGGGTTTACATATTAATGTATTATAGACAATTATAAAGTTAGCTATAGACCTCATAGACCTTGTATGTTAACATTCTTGTAACGCATTAAGGACATGCCGTTTGCCCCATCATTGAAAACGACTACAAAGTTATGCTTCCACTTAAAAATAGTCATATTCCTCCATCTAAAGCTTAGCAACACCCTGCTTGCAACGGAATGCAGAATCGCCCTCGCTAAAAATGTTTATGGTGTTCCCAAATTACATTAAAAACACTTTTGATACTGTTTACATCTGAATAAAACTCACAAAACGTGATCTTATATTTATTTTTCACTTTTCAACGCATGTCCACATCCAACGTGATATCAAGCGGCCATAAAAAAGTAAACTGCTAATATTTTATGATGTCAATGTTATGTAAAATGAAGATTTCCATAGACAACTGCGAGGAAAACCGCAGTTCCATATTTAAAAATATTTATGTGGATAATATCTAGGATAGCCTTATCTGTTTTATTCTAATTATTTTAACAATGTCATCATTTTACCTAACATTGAATTCAAAATAACGGCCACAATAATGAAATAATAATTACTAATACAAACCGTAACTAACACCGTGAATGTAATTAAAAATAACATCTTAATAAACGTAGAACAGTATATTTAAGCTTAACTTTGTAAATATCTTGATAGAAATCAGTGTTTCTATACAGTCTTCTTTGATATTCACTCTCAAATGTAAACATTTTGTATACCTACATGTTAATGTTATAAACCCAATATGGCCGTCGCTCATATTTTGTAAGGTGCTAGAAACATAAAGCAAAATGATTTACGCAACATACTTTTAGTTGTAACGTTCTTTGAACTAGTCAAAATTTTATTTCTTTCGAGTGACGGCCTGTGAAAGCAATTTATAATGATTAATTAATCAGAATTGTTTGAAATGTAATTTAATATTATTGAGCAGCTTATGATCCTCATTTAGTTCGTTTCTTATTTCAATAAATATATTTGTAATATCTAATCAGAGTCTTATTTCCCTGTGCTGAAATCTCCAACCTATAGGTAAAAACTTTTGTAAGTACTAAGATGGCGATGAATAATTAGTAGGCTTGTCTACTGCAAACGACAATTTATGAAGACAGGGATAAATGATTAGTATTTTTAGAAAAAAGTCAAAAAACCGCAGTGATCCAACATTCTATTACATTATGGCTGGGGAGTTTGTTGCGCCACTTCTTCTTCCAAGCTAAAGCACTAGGAAGTGGTGACGGG
Organism: Eupsilia transversa; assembly: GCA_914767815.1. Lineage (NCBI taxonomy): Eukaryota > Metazoa > Arthropoda > Insecta > Lepidoptera > Noctuidae > Eupsilia > Eupsilia transversa. The sequence goes on from OU611880.1 coordinate 12,415,336, forward strand.
TGGGCGTTTTGGGGGACTGTCTTATGTAATTTTGAGATTCTAAAAGTGCTGATTCTCAGCCTAGTTTGAATAAATGACTTTTGATTTTGATTTTCTTGCGCCTTTGTAAAGTCTATGGTAAATTCACAGAAAATTACAACTAAGTGTTCAATATTGTTGTGTAGTTAACAAGACTTTTCCCTAACTATTATCGCTACCCAAAGCGCACGTGGCTAAGCAATAACAGCCGCACGGGTCGATCGATAAGGTTAAGCTACGCTTGCCGTGGTCGGTCCGTGGATGGGTTGCCATCTTAACATATACATGTACTGAAACTCCTGCGTGCCTCCGACAGCACGTTAAGCCTTTGGTCCCGGCTGTCATTCTTGGGTCTTTGTCAATAGTTATTGGTCGTTATAAGCTCGAAAGTCTGACCAGTCTTACCAAGGGGTATCGTGTTGTTTTACACAGTAACTGGGTTGTGGTGGTCAGATTTAAATTACAAAAAAAAAAAGTAAAATACTGGTATTCAGCTTCATCTGGTGAGACTGGAAGCCGACTCCAACATAGTTAGGAAAAGGCTTAGATAGATTTTTGACGCTAAGGAAAACTACATTTTACAGCAAAAACATCGTTATCCTAGATAATAAGGTCATACATGTACAAAATCCTGTAAAGAAAGAATTTGAGTCCGTCATTATCTTGAGTAGGTAAATTAATAGACACTAACACACGAGATTTTTTTGGATAAAAAATTACAATAATAATACCTAATTCTAGAATAAACTTAATATAAGACATTTTCAATTACATACAAATCTTTCTGTAATATCTGTACCTAATGTTATCAATGACCTAAATAAATACAAATGCCGCGCTATATTCACGAGTTCATTTCCGCTATCCGGAAAAACCGGAAGTAAATATGTGCCGCCACACCGCTGCACCTCTAACCTACTTTATCAAACAAAAGTATTTTCTTGTGATTACCTCATTCGTTTACTAAATACAAACGCAATATTTGCATAATAAATAAAACTAGGTATAAACTATATTGCAAGTCCTGTTATAAATAAATACAACAGACTCCTAATTATAGCTATTTAGTCGACAGCCCGTTTTCATTAGTCTATGGCACATTTTCCTGAAAACCGAATTTTCCGGATGCTTATTGGCAACCCTACTCTAGTCGTTTTATTTCGACCAATCAGAGCACGCAACAGCAGATCGATGCTGTAACGCGGGCGTAGAGAACGCAGTAATGTCAGATTTTCCTGTTGTCATCTGTGAATTTTGTCTGCGCGATCGATAACACGAATTGGCTATTCGTAGTTACAGAGGTTGAATACCTATTGAGCCGTTTATGGACAGATAGTTAACGTTGGTGCTTGGAGTAGCAAAATTCTCATTCTAAAGTGATAAAATGGATTCGAGCGGGGCGTACGGTGGCGGCAAGGCCGGGGGCGCCTTCGATCCTCAGCAATTTATCCAGAGGCCTCCCGTGATCGTCAGGGCGGTCTGTTGGGTAAGATACTTTATATGCACTATATGCGGACCTCATGTGAGGCGTAGAACTTGCTTTTATTTATTTTCCAGGTCAGAATGAACGAGTTACGTCAGTTAGCGTTTTTATTTCAAGGAAAACATACATATTTAAATAATATCATTACGATCGTGGAATGTAGGAGGTTCCTTAATTTGATAAATGATTTGCCTGTTTATAATGTAATATGGACGATCAACGCATAAAATTTAAATAATATCTAACTAATTAAATAATAAAGTATGTCCTTACCTACATCTCTCTCCAAATTGATTTATTTTTCAAATTAGGAACCCTAGTTAGCTAAAACCACAAAGGCCTTATATGATTGTATTTTTAAACGTAGCAAGTAGGTTTTATATGGCATGTGACTGGCCTTGTGGTAAGTAAAGAGCCAAGTAACCAAGAATAGACAATTATTCCACTATCTGTACATATTGATAGTCGTAATTGAATCTTGTGTTACACCCGCACTGCACTGTCCATTGATTACAGCATGGAGCTTGGTTTAAAATACACTTCTAATAAAATATTTATAGACTTTAAAACTGGGTCACATTGGATCATTATTTATCCAGTGTAAAGATTTTCTGTTTTGAAGATGATTGCTCTATTTTGGGTTCTAAGTTTTAAAATAATAAATGTTCGTATTTATGGTCAATAATAATCGTTATGAAAAGAAACACACACAGTTCCAACTACTCTTCATCAGTTTTCCTAGTTCATACAATCATGACCTAATTAAAAATCAATTGAAATAATCAGGACAATATCTGAAACATAGCTACATTAAAAAAGACAACTGGCCAACATAACATCATAGCTTATTCATACTCTTTAAATATATTAAACGAAAATACAGTTTTATCCTCCTACAAATAAATTGTGAAAGTTAAAACATACATGTTTGGATGTTTGTTACTCAATCACGCCAAAACGGCTGAACAGATTTGAATGAAATTTGGAAAAAATACTTTTTATCCCGATAATCCCACGGCATCGAGACTTATGCGGGTGAAACCACGGGGCACTGCTAGTATAGTTCATAAAATTGATATTTTAATCCAAAAGGAAGTATGGCGTACATTCCAAGTTATAGATAGGTACCTAAAACCCATTAAACAGGGTGACTATGATAACAATCGACAAAATTTAAGGGGGTGTTCTACCCATCAAATATAAACAACTTTTAGTATGGGACCAATCGAATTTGCAAAAAAAATCGACCTTAAACAAAATTGTCCAATTGGGTAAGTAGGTATGTCTTTTTAGGGGAAGGACGATTTTTTTTTGTGATTTCATTTGGCTCCAAAGTTGTTCATAGGTGATAGGTAGAACACCCCTTTAAATTTTGTCGGTTGTTTTCAAAGTCACTCTATATTATTAGATGGCTGACTGTAGATGGTTCTAGTAGATAATACAATAGCAGGTATGTAATTACGTAGGTAAAGGTTCATTTGAAATCAATAAAAAGATCTAAAAATGGTTCACCTACCACACATTTATCTGTCCATCGATCTACATGATTGGTATGTACAGAGTCATAACCTGAAAGTGGACGAAAGAAATAAATTACTTCCTTTTTCGTTCTGTTTTCCGTCCACTTAACTCAGATTGACAGTACCACTAATTATTGATGTCTCATGGTGTTAAAGTGGGTCAGTGAACTGGATCTTCAGCAGTTAAAAGAAGACGGAAGACGGCCTTTAGAATCGACTTGTTCACTTCCGCCCTTTTTAGACGAGACTTGACTTGACTATCGTGGTGGCTTCAATTCTGCAAAGTTTCGAAAAAAAAAAAAAAACTGTAATACATACAACCTACTGAACCTACTTACTGGCATAAAAATTGCTAAAGCAATCGACAGTTTTACCAGCATTTACCCGAATAGGTATATTCAATAATGCAACGTGCCTACGTCCCACGTATTTCTTCGCTCTCTGCTTAAAGAATTCTGGTAGATAAATACACTGAAAAACAAATACCTACTTCTGACACCAATTTTCAAGCCGTCCTTACGTAAAAGATCCAAAGTGGTGAACTCATATCAGCCCCATTTAGCAGTCACTAACAAGACTTTACACTTTTAATTTAGGTAAACGACAGAAACCGACCAGAGGCTTTAGGGCGTTTGTGCACTACAAGGAATTTTACGATCCGGCAGTCCAATTTTCAAGTCAATATCACGTGATCCGGGAAATATATTATGAGATTTTACATCCGGAAGGTAAAATTCAGTGTAGTGCACAAACGCCCTTAGTGCTGTTTGCAAGTGAGTAAACGTAACTATATCGCGTTTGCGTTAAGATTTGACTGATAGATTATAATGCTAAGAATATAAAGGTGAGAATAAAAATCTTAACGCAAACGCGACAGTTACGTTTACTCACTTCACACTTGCAAACTTACACTTAAGGACTCAGAGCTACAAAGTAGGTAAACAGAACCTTCAGGTATTACAATGTGATAATTCACAATGCATTGCACAACAAGGTGTAATTTCATAAGTTCATAACATATAGGAGTAGTTATGCTAAATACATTCATAAACAGAGCCCATGAGTCGCGATGACGCCTTCGGCCAAACAATGCTATGGAAATTCCTGTAGCTCATTAAAAGTCACAAATAAAAATAACAGTTAATCTATAAATAAAGCTGTTCCGTGGCTAAATGATTGACCCTACCCGACAACGCGTGGCTGGCTCATTCCGTTACAAATTCTACTAGAAAAGGTCTTCTTGCCTTAATCATCGCTTTTGCTGACGGATTCGGGATTACTGATCGCTGCTATCAACAGACAGTAGAATTAGTCATACAGAGAAAACAACGATTTTACGTACACGTCCTTTCAGCTATCCGCAGCTGAAAGGACGCGTACGCGTCTCATACAAAATCGTTGTTTTCTATGGGCAAAAGCTGAATAGAGCTGAATAAGTGTGAGTAATCCCTAACTCGACATGTTATTACGACATTTAGTTGCACTATAGTCTCTCTCCTAAGATCTTCTTTAACAATGATGAGTCAGCTCAGAAGTTTCTTATCAATATACTCATAAAAGACGGTGCGACCTGAAATAGGCCCGCATGGTGGTTCAAGGCCTGATATCACAGAGATGAGGCTGGAGACCGAGTATAGGAACGTTGTAGACTGATTATATTATGCTTATGTCCCCAGTTGTTCAGCGTGATAGTGATGGGCTGCATATCAGCCAAGGGCTGGCGCACAGGAGAAGATGGCAAGGAGCGTTGTGTCTACAACGATGACACGAATGCCTGCAACTATGGCGTCGGCATCTCAGTCATCGCCTTTATAGCTGCCATCGGATTCATCGCTGGAGAGTACCTCTTTGAACAGATGTCCTCTGTGAAGACTAGGAAGCACTATGTACTGGCTGACATGGGATTCTCCGGTAAGTTGATGCTCCTTTGTTTTTTTCTCTTTTGTAACAGGATTATTCTGTGTTTGAATTTGAAATTGAAACATAAGTTCATATCCATCACCTTGATTTCTCTTCATCACTGAGTTGGCTGAGGCGTTAACCAAGTCTGCCTTTGTACTTTTTCGTTGTAAATAACGTGAAAGATGTTGTTACATAATTAGCACCTTATATCATTTTATGTGTTGCACTTGCATTAGTACTTAGAACCTTCTAGAAAAACGTGACAAGTAAGTAGGTATATGCTAATGTTAACATTTCCAGTACCTATAAGATGCTATGGAATTTGGTTATATTGTGGTAGGTACTTAATACTTAGTCACCGATAAGTAATAAAAACACATACTATTACAGGCTCGTACATACTGGCGCGACGCGACACCGGTAATTGTTCGACCATGAAGTTTTCTTAGAAATTGTATTTTTAAAGTCGCGTCGCGGTGGCGCGTCGCGCCTGTTTGAGCCTTTAGACCATAATAAAAACAAACCTAAAGAGCACGATTGGTGCATGATGTAAGTGCCAAATTGTAAGCTAACCTACCTCGAACTTTAGGGTGTAAAAAGACCCATCACAAAGCCGTCGCATCAAACTTTGACCTACATCGGCTTCGTTAACCATCTTTACACCGTACAGAGCAATTGCATTATAATAAGTACCTACTAATAAAAAAAAATGAAAATAAACCCAAATAAAAAAAAGTTAAGGCAAATGCCATGAGAGAAATACTACATAAGCAATTGCCTTGTAAGACGTCTTTGGTTTAAATCTTGCACATAATTGCACTGCTTAAAATGTTACACGTGATATCAAAAAGGTCGAGACTACTTTTGTAAGAAGTTAGTGGGAGGTTTTAATCGTTTAAGTCACTGGTTTGTGCAATTTTTACCAAAAAACTATTTTATGACAGTTCCTCTGATAAAACAATTTTGGCAAGATTATTAAATCGTAACTTCCGTCAAAGTTCCTCTGCTTTTTAACAAGAAATGAAAAGAGTAGATTCGTACATAGAAAAATTTTACTCTGAAGTTGCCATCAAAGTAAGCAAAACCACGAAAATAGGTAGGTAGTGCCTTTAATTCCCAGAATGGAACTTACGATTCCGTAATATCTTGAAAAGAGTACTTAAGTAATAAGATCCATTCCAAGTTAAGTACCTATGTCAATAAACTCGAAGAGAATCTAAATTGAATTTGAGGTCGAATTAATTGCCCTCATCAATGGCGGACAGATTTATATATCTGTAGTTCATTCCATGTCACGAAGGTTAAGGAGACTGTTATATGATCTGGAGATACCTACTTAGGTTATAATTGCAGTCGAGGTGTGCATTTAGAACGAAAAACAAAAGAATATCGGCTCATCAATGGCGGCAAGATTTTTATATGTCTATAGTGCATTCCGTGTCACGAAGGTTAAGGAAAGTATCATATGATCTGAGGTAGCTACGAATTGGTCGAGGTTTATGCAAATTGTTTTTATGAAGACGTGAATTTAGAACAAAAAACAAAAGAATATCGTCGTATCGAATGATAAATTAATAATATCATCCCATTTATGATTGTGAACCACTACAAAACTATCGTTTGTTTCTCAACATTTCCTAGACGTGGAAAGTATTTCGGTTCGAGTTCTTCTGCTCTGATTTTGATAATTATAATGTACCTACCGTAATCGGTTATCTGCGTGCTAAGCTAATTATTAGTTTGTGTTTGCTCATGACTAGTCATTATAATAGAGATGCAGGATCAAAAGCATGATGATAATAGAAAAAACCTGAATCTATGTCCAAAAATGTAATTTAATTAAGGCTAACATTTTTCTTTTAACGAAGTAGACCTGTAGGTCTACTTCTTTAAAAGCAGCAGTATTTGAGCAGATAAGCTAGGCTATTTAAAGGTTTTTTTTGCGAGTGAACAATCTGCAAATCCACCAGCATAAGCCTAAGATGCCATAATCCCTGCATTCAAAAGATATCCTACAAATCCTCACATGGGTTTCAATGTAAACTGTGGAGCAGCTGAAAAAGACGAAAAAAGATTAGTTCGTCGGTTTGTTTCCCCCAATTCGTAAGATAGGTACTTCTTGTTTAATCTCCCATAATAGCTATAATACTCACAATATTAATTGCCACCTATAAAATAAAACTAAGCTGCGTCCGTATTTTTTACAACTTCCATTAATGTCAGGTCATTCGATCTTTTATGACGCCACAACAACGGGATTCTAACGCGGTTCGATAGGCTCAACAATACCTAGGTACCTACCTCTCTCTTTGGGTGTAAAATTTTATAGATCGTAAAATCTACCCTAATTTGTTACTTATCGTGTGAAAATGGATTCACGTTTATGAGGTCAAATGCGCTCACCTAACAAGGAAAGCCACTTTTCTTACGTAGAATTAAAATTTTCCTTCTCCGTAGTGACTAGTAAAAATGCTAGACTGCGACGCAGTATAGCTCACATAGTTTAAGTATGCAATTATACTCAATTTACTTTAGCTTTAGACAATTAACGACAGGTGCAATATTATAGAAATGACTGCACTTAAAAACTATATTTTTAATGTAAATGGTAAATAATAGATATATGGGACTTACCTTTTTTTTTTTGGTTGGGAAATTATCGAATAACTGGGCGGAGCGGGAGGGCGGGTCAGATTCTTACTGACTAAAACCCACACGTGTTCCTTCAGTTGCCTGTGTGTTGCCTTCAGGGGCCATGGTATCCCTTTCGGTCTTTCTGTCTTTGTGTGAGTGTAAACACGCATGCAAATTCTTCTTAGTCGATCCTAATAGGTATGTGTGGTGATTTAGTATCTAAGCATAAGTGAGAGCACTGAGAGTAAAGGATCATGGGCGGAAACGTCCCCACCCATCAACAGACATGAAATGTAGCTCAATTGACATATCTTGGCAAGATGAAGTTTTTTTGTTATGGGTACGTTGCTCAAATGCATGGGGTTCTCGACTTGTCATACCGCATGGCCCCACGTTGGGCGCGTCAGTCATAAAGTGTACAGAAAAATATTAAGCAGTAATTAAATAAAAACAACAAATTCGGTGTCAACATCATAATTTAATATTATTATTAACAAAGTAACAATCAAAAATATTAGTACCTCATCTTCACAGCGACGTTCGAAACAACATAGGGGACCCACTTCAATCTAACCTCTTGTACCATTTTCCTCAGCATTCTGGGCGTTCCTGTACTTCGTCGGTTTTTGCTACTTATGCAACGCGTGGGGCAAGACCGACAACCCGCCGGTGGGCACCGCCAACAACATGCAGGGAGCCATCGCCTTCTGCTTCTTCTCTATCTTCGCCTGGGTGAGTTCATTAAAGTTTGGAACAGCATCAATCTGCCTAGCCTTTTCCCAACTATGTTGGGGTCGGCTTCCAGTCGAACCGGATGCAGCTGAATACCAGTATTTAACATGGAGCGACTGCCTATCTGACCTCCACAACCCAGTAACTGGATAATAGGATACCGCTTGGTAAGACTGGTTATCAGACTTTCGGACTTCTGACGACCCGTAACAACTGTCAAAGATCCAGTAATGACAGCCAGGACTAAAATAATAACTAATTACATGAATATTAGGAAATTGCTACCTTCAAGGTGTTACACAAAAAAAAAAGTTGAAAACAAGAAATAAATTGTGATGACAGCATTGGCTAGTATTGGCTATTAGGCTATACCTACTTCTATTATTTGTTGCTGCTTTGGCGCTAAATAGGTACAATATTGAAGTAGATTCTGACTACTTCAATACTGTATTTCCTTCATTGTCCTTCAGGTTGGACCCCCTTTTCAGTCTTGGCTACGCCCATGAAACTTAATATGATGGACTTCAAATCTAATCAAATCATTTATTACTTGGCAAACATGGGTTTATCAGTACACAGATGTTTTTTAGGGTTCCGTACTCAACAAGGAACCCTTATAGTTTCGCCATGTTCGTCTGTCTGTCTGTCTGTCCCCGGCTAAGCGCAGAGACGGTTTTTTTTAAAATAATTAAATCCCTCATGTTCTTACGTCACAGGAGCCTGCAAACCATATTTAATTACAAATTATATGATAATTTTAAATAATAATTTCTTACTACTCTGCTCTCCTCTTCTCAGGTGGCTTGCGCCTTCTTCGCCTTCCAGCGGTTCCGCGTGGGCGCAGACGCAGCATTCGCGCCTGCGTACGAAGTGGAAGGCGCGGTGGGCAGCCCGGGCGCCTTCCCTGCCTACCCCGCCGCCCCCGACCCACAGCCTGCCTACAGCGACCCGCCCTTCTCGCAGACACATGGCTCTGGTGGGTACTTAACAGCCTATTCAAGACCAGCGTCCCAGCGATGAACAAAGACCTCAAAATTTCTATCTCATTCAAAACATTTCAGAAACTTTGAAGTAATTTAATTCACCGAATAAAAAATCATCATGCAATCCTCAAAGACTAATGAAATCTAATGAAAATATAAAACTGGCTTTTCAAAATTTTTACAAAATGTGAAAAGAAAATATGTCATCAGTTAGATATTTAAGAGCCAAGATTTTTCTGGGAAATCTTTCCCTAAAAAGGTCAAAATATACAGGTTGTCCAAAACATAGTTACTAGTTTGTGATTTTAATATGACCATAAATATTCTGATTTCAGGAAACATCGACTACACGGCCCCAACTTACTAAGCTGTTTCACAGCATCAGGATTATCCAGGATGATTGATTCTCAAGTTTTATTTGCAATCTCACATCTTACTGCGTAAGTAATAACTATTATTACTGAAGCAATACCTAAAAATCATAATAATTGAAAATCGACTAATTCGTTTCAACCGATTTAGAAAACACGATTATTTAAAATCGATAGTCGATACCTACTTTAATATAACAACCAAAGATTTACCAAACTATTCTGTACATACAAAAATGTATGTAATTATTGATTATTATTATTAAAAGATGTTCAGTGATAGCAATCATGTCCATTTATTTTAATGAAGCTTATTTTTCTATTTATTTATTAAGTGTAGTCATAATCAGTCATTATTACATTAAATTATACCAAAGTTCATGTACATTGTAATCAGATGATATTTATTAAAATATATTCATGTATATGAAAACGTGTATCGCTTCACAGTACCTGCTTGTAGGTATATCTTGACAATATTCACGTATATAATGTAATATAACATCGTATATTATTATGTAAATAACAATATTATTGTAACAGATATTATATACTATAAACATATTCCGGGTCTCAAACGGCAATTCAAAAACTTTTTTTTTTTTTTAATTTTCCAAAAATGCTAAGTAATTTTTTGTAATAGTTCCTTCCATAACATAGTTATTGCCGTCGTAATCACATTCTAGACTTCCAATATACTATCTAAAGTTATTATCTATAGTATACTATCTATAGTTACTTTCTTAGCCATGTCGATGCTGCTGCCACCTGTCGTTTGAGACCACAAACCCAGTTTCATGTGATATATTATTTTTAATTACTTCTTCACTATCATTGTGCCATGTCTTTAAAACTTTATAGTGTTTATTTTTTTAATAAAAAGTGTTATTTTGTCCTAATCAGCCAGTTTCAAGTCACCCATACCTCATTGTAGCTATGTCGTATAGGATAATAAAACATTATTTTTAAAAGCAATCCTTGAAGCAGAGTGGTTACTAAGAAAAAAAATATAATATTCAAAAAAATTATATAGTTATTAAAAATATTCTTCAAGTTATCCTAGAATTCATCAAGTTGGCCTTGTAACTTTCTAAGTGAACTGATCAAATAAGTATTGCACTATTTTTTAATATAGTTTATCTATATAATAAAACACCTGGCTTTTAAAACTAATAACAAACAATAGTTTCATACCTTATTAAGGTAGTGCAAACCTAGTTTTGATCAGTATACAAACCCTCAGTTAATAGACTAAAATTATATTATTACAATATCTATCATATATCAATATATATTTAAATAAAACAATATTATATAAGTATAACATAATTTCAGATAAGTATAATATATTTATAGGTACTTATCTAAAATTATATTTTAGTGACTACCCTGTACAACAATGTAACCATGCTTGAAAATATTTAAAAAATCTTATAACTAGGGCGAAATATTAATTACATTAGTTAATATTTACTCGTAAACAGCATATCGTCATTATTTACTTGGTTTTTGTGCAATATTTTACGTATTATTACCACATATAAGATAAAACGCTTTTGAAGTGCTTAGTTTTAGACTTTGGGTGAAATCACTGCAGATTAAAAAAAAAATATACAGGATTTTTTTCCAACATCAATTAAAAATCAATTCAGATGCCATTAAAAATTACCCTGTATATTGCATCTGCAAAGACAGTGCCCAAGGCAATTATAATTATGTTGTATAGTTTAATCAATATTTTATAAGAGGTGTTGCAGACTTGCAGTGTTTAAAACATCTACATAATAATTAAGATAGTGTATTTGTCTCTCAATATCCACAAAATGTAACTTATTGATTCAATACATTCAGTATTAATAATACATAGTTATATTATTATGTATGACGTAAGCGCTTTACCCAAAATCATAGTATTTTTTTAATAAAAAAAAAGATATTCTAGGAAATGCTATCTTATTACTAGACTATATTTAATTTCCGGGCACATTTTTATTATTGCTCTTGCATATTTTACTGTGCTACGGTATCGATGTAATTTGAGGTCTATTTGAGTACTGTTATGGTCTAAATTTGAGTACAAAACATTTGACCCCAGGGTGAATAATTGAAATGTGTCCTAGTAGGACTTTGAGGAGTCGGCTTGCTGATAGATTGATGTTTAATAATGGAAAGCTATTAAAATATAACTTTAAGTGTGATTGTTGTACTCACTATGTATAGAAAAGTACTTAAAGTGTGGAAATTGTGTCATAAACAGATGTAATGTAAGTCGATATTTGTGAAAATCTTCTTAAATAATATTTTTCAACTCGAATATAATTTTACCTACTGTGCGTTAGAATCGTGCGAAAAAGTGAATTCGTATTCCTTAATTAATTCTAGGATATTAAATGTGTGCAATAATGGTTCTAAACTCTATTATTTCAAATATATAAATAAATATAATACCGCGATATTTATTCATGTTGACTTCATATGTCAGCAAGCCTGTAGCTGTCTTTATCACTTCCATAGCTTGCACTATAATTTATAAAAAATTCTTAGCAATAATATCGGTATTCAGATGTATTCTTCACTCAAAAAAGTATTTATTCACCGTTAATGTTGGCAACACTTAATTTTTTTACGCTTGCAAGCTTCCAGAGTATTGAATACATCTGAATTGTATAAAGTTCATATCAGTCTTATGTGTTAAGGGCATCGACGTAATATATAAAAAAGTACATTTCAATCAAGGTATATATTGATGTAAATATATGAAATTATATTATCAAACGTTCTCTAACATATGCACTTTGCAAATAACTATTTACACATTCCATTATAATCAATCAAATAAAGAAATCTGAAATATTACTTAAGAAAACAGACAACTGGGAGTATACAAAGAAAGAGATAGAAGATGACTTGACCCTCTGTCACTTGGGGAAAAAAAAGGAAACCAAACGGGCCAATTCATTTTCCATCTCTTTCTATTAAGGTGGACACTCCAAGGTAGCCCGGTCGCAAATCATTTTATAATCAACATACAACCTGACACTGACCTGCAAATTGCAAAAAACGTAAGAAAATTTGAATTTCGCGACCTACCTCGGAACATCCACCTTAACGGGATGTTTTACTGTATGACTCCTGAAGTCAGTTTAAATCTTTATGATTACCAAAAAAAAAAAAAAGTATACCCGAGTGAAAGTGGGGAAATGCGATAGGGTTTTTCTCATTATGAATGTAGTCTATGTACAAAAATACCACTGTTATCGCTAACTTATTGAGTCTTGGAGTTACACAATTTATGTTTGCACCTAAATCAATTTCATAAAATGCCCTTCAAGCACATAATTGATAGAAAATTATCTACTTAATAAAAAAATGTTGTATTTGTTTACATAATCGCTAAAATGTAAACATTCATCTGTACACTATAACGTAGATAATATTAGCCGTAGATAATGTACCTTGTATGTTGGTTAGTAGTTCTGAAGATAATAAAAAAAAATCTACTAAACAGTAAAAAAAATATTGTAATAAGTGTTGAGTATGTTAATGCTAAAGTCGTTCAGTGTTCGGTAAATACTTAATATTAAGACGAGTGTATAAAAAGAGGTTTTATTTATTTCCTTTTTTTTATTGTGTTGTACTTATTTAAGTTACCAAAGACATTTACTGGGAGATGGGATGTGGAATAAAGAATCTCGAAGAAATTGAGCCCGATTGCTCCAAAATCGTAGAATATTCTCTAGGTATTTTTTGAATTTTGTTGGTATGTGGGTACTTACTATTAGGGTACTTACCCTAATACTTAGTACAACTTCATTTTCTTTTTTTGCGAAGTAATCATGAATCGTTTTGAGACCAACATAGACTATTGTGCGTTATTCTATCACGCAAATTAGGATATTTAAAAAAATACATAAGTAGCAGGGCTTTTGTATTATGAGTCTTGTTCTGTTTCGGTACCTGTAGGTACTGTAATACCTTATTTTTTTGTTAAATATTACCTAAGTAGGTACTTACACACAAGTTCACATCTCATCTCGGAATAAAGACATTACTTACCTATTGCGTACCTATTTATTTTGATTGTTCATCATTTATGCTCGAACGCCTATCGTTTGTTTGTTTTGTACATTTTGAATATAATTATCGTTTTGGATATCAAAGGTAGCCTTCATTATTGCTTAAATTAAATTATGTACTTATAAAAATACATAGTAATTTAAGAACATTTTTGAATGTGTGCATGTCCTTAATTTTCAGTGTCAATAGAAATCGGTGGATCCCAAAAGATATATAACCGGTGTTGCAAGTTCGCAAATAAACCGTTATCGAAGCTTGAAAATAATCAGATTTAAACAAATAACGGTTGAATAATAACTGTTATCAGTGACCTGATTTCTGATGATAACAGTTTTTTTTACAGAAGAAACACGGTTATAACGACCTTTTTAATATTCTCATTCCCTAACCAAAAATAACCTCATAATGACCCTCATGTAGGTAGGCTCTAACGCAGGTTCAAATAACCCTATAACACTTTCCTGAAAAGCAAGCGTGATTTTCGTTTTCAGAAAATTATGAACTCCCAACGCACAAACCAAAATGAGTCCCAGTTCAGTAGTTATATTCAATATGTACGTAAACCTTATGTACTGTGTTTAGATGTTCGAAAATAATGTGCAAATGAAATAATGGTAAATAAAAATTAATTGGAATAATAGATATTGTGGATGGAGTGTTTTATTTAATGCCCAGCCCTTTCATTTCATCATCCATTTATCCAACTGTCCTATTTGGGCTAGAGTCTAGGCTGGGAGACCCATAAAGTGACGGATTAAAGGACTACTCACACTTATTCAGCTCCATTCGCGTTTCGCTGAACGATTTTGGTCACACTTATACAGTTCTGCTTCTATCGGCCGCGTACAGCGTCGTAAGAATGAGAATAGATATAATAAGGGACTACTCACACTTATTCAGCTCTATTCAGCGTATACCCATAGAAAACTACGATTTTGTATGAGACGCGTACCTACGCGTCCTTTCGCGTTTCGCACGTTTTCTACGGGCAAACGCTGAATAGAGCTGAATAAGTGTGAGTAGTCCTTAATAAATCAAATATATGCAGGAACTATGCAGGTCGCAACTTGTCAACAAGGAGTCGAAAACCATCCGTGTACAGTGCTGTTCCGCCGCTGAATGCGGCGGCACAGCCCTGAAAGCGGCAGAACAGCGCTGAACTCTATCTATAGCACTCGCATTATAATAACACATTTGTCCTCATTTTATACTTGTTTACCGCATAACATAATAGAAGCGGAAAGCTGAACGGACCCGTCTCCAAGTCTCAATACAAAATCGTTGTTTTCTATGGGCATAAGCTGAATAGAGCCGAATACTCTAACTAGTCGTCATGTCAAAACCACCCACAGATTGGATGAATAATTGACCTTGACCGTGACCTTTGTCACCGTACTACCTACCAATCGTCGAATTTACTTAGTATATTTTCGAAAACCTCAATTGGGCGATTCCAATTTCCAAGTTATCCATTTCCATCGATTGGCAAGGACAAATTTATATTATACAAACAAACATAAAGCTGAAGTGTGTTTGTAATGTCAAAATAACAGCTTTTTACCAAATGCTTATGAAAGTATACCTACATAGTTACCTACGTTATATTTAACATTTTTTTTAATTTTGTCTGTCTGTTTGTTTGTTCCGGCTAATCTCCGAAACGGCTGGACCGATTTTCACTGGCAGATAGCTGATGTCATACCTACATTTTGACGAGTTATGCGAACATAAATGTAGGGAACAGCTGATTTTTTTTTTCACTATTTCGTGTTTGGTCCCATAGTAAAAGTTGTTCATGAGTAGGTAGGTACAGTCGCCAGCACATCAAGCTACTAAAATTTATCAAATTTCTTTAGTCGATTTTAAACTTTATCGCTAAAGCATTAGGTTCAAGTTTGATTGGGAAAGTTTGACAGTTTTGGGTAGCTTGATGTGCTGGCGACTGTACAACGATCCTAACAGGAAAACGGTGATTAAAATTTCAACCTGTATAATATGTCGTAAGGAGATTTGATAATTCGAATTTTCGCGAAAACACTAAGGATATTGCGAAAACACGGATAATTAGAAAAGGGTGAAAACATTTCTCAACGTTTTGGGCGCTCCGCTCCGACCGGCCAATCAGCGTTCTTATTTTATAATAACTAACGATTCGTTTCGCAATATTACTAGAGCAATTCGTGTTTTGCAAAAACCATATCTTTTTCCAGTACTTACCTAAGATTGAGAAATGTTTTCACCATTTTTTATATAGGTAATGCTTGTTTCCGCAATATCCCTATAGTTTTCTCGAAAATATAAGAAGTCGCCTATGAAAAATAATAAGGGTTCACACGAGCGGAGCCGCGGGTGTGCAGCAGCAAGTAAATAATACAAAGAATTGCTTTCTGCATTCATTTTATTTGACACTTTTACTTACGATTAGAATTATCACAAATAAACAGTGAAAATTACTGATGATTCACAGAATCTAATAAAAAACGGCAACGGGTAGACCTTTAAATTTCTAATGCAACTTGACACAACAGAAAGTGGCAAATTGTTATCAACTTAAGATGCTTACATTGCAAAATAACATTACAGAATTTAAAACAAACTTATCTTACTAAAAATATCGTAGACATTGTTCAGTACTATTTCAAAAATAAGTATTTCACAATAATTTCAGTGTGTTCACCTCACCAGGGTGATGTAATAATGGCTTTCAGAGCGACACTATTTTGAGGACACCCAGCTAGCAACTAAAGTCGTTCAACTGTTCACAGCAGCTGTTAATGAGGGCAATTAGCATAGTTCACACGCTACACTCAAACATGTAGTATTTAAAAACGTTGTAGAATTACAGATTTTGAATGAACAATTGGGTCACGAGTATTAATGCTTTTCACTGTTCTGCAGATACCGAATAACAACTAAAGTAACTTATGATACATAATGGAACCAGACATAGAAAACCTAATTAAAATACAAATGAAATACATTCAATAGACTCCTAAAGTTTAGTCGGGGATTTCACATACATTTACGTTTGTACATTAGACGCGGAAGTAGAAATTCACACAAACTCGAAAAGTTTGTTCCAAACCAGATTGCCCATTTCCTACTGAGATGACATAGTATTTAGAACAACCTTGTTCAAAGAATATTTTAATAATAACGGGCTGCCTACGCGGACCTACTTCTACACGCACACCCGTTTTAGGGCATCGTCTAGCTAACATAATAGATTTTTTACCAAATCTATGTGGGCCGAGCTGCGTCGGTCTAAAAATATTTATGTTTTCAATTAGCGCAAATGTTGCTAATTCAACAAGGTCATTAACATTTATTTTATAGATATTTTATACAACTTCTGTAAAATATATCGTTTATCAATACCCCCTTCTGATTGGACTTTAGGGATATTGAATAATTATTATTGTACGTTCTGTTAGGGAGATGTTCTGAGGCAATTTGAACTAAAAAAAGTGCGCAAAATTGCTAGTTGCGCTATCTTGTCATTACAACTGAAAGTCCTACTTACATAATTATCTACTGTTTTGTAACAGTGTTACAGAAAGTCGTAAACATATGAACGACGAAAATATACTTAAAGCTAAAATAAACATCCGTACTGTCAGACAGTTTCATTCATCACTGTAGAAACTTAATTAAACTTAATCATTAGTATCACTGTTACCAGTATAAAAAAGGAACTGAATAAGTTGTAGAATACAGATCTAGTTTACAGTTAAAACTTTGGGATGATAGTGGTAAAGAGTTAGCAATTTCATGTCAACATTGGAGGGCAACAACCTGATCTGATAAGACGTCATTAAACTCTCTTTTTTCCACTGAATTTTTATGATAATGATGCTGGTAACTCTAAATAAGAATCATGAATTTTGTACCATATTTTAAATGTAAATAACCAGTCTATTCCCGTTAATAATAGCTAACAGATGTTTTAGTGCCCCCATATAGGTAAAAATGACAATAGTAATTTTCTCGTAAATATAATGTAAGGCATTTAAGAGTTACCATATTTTGTAATGTTGTAACATTACAAAATTCACCATTGATGAATAAAAAAATACAACTGGCAAAATGAACAGCTCTTAAATTGTTAAGTTTCAAAAATCATTAAGAAACAGATATTATATATGATTTGATAGAATCTACCACTTATAAAAGTGTAATTAGGTACGAAGAATACATAATTAGTGACATAACAGTGGTTCGACTCTACTGCATACATAATGCATGTAATTGGTCATGAACATGATATTATGATACATACATTATCTATTCTAGCCACAATAATCCAATGATAATGTTATTTACAATTTAATCCACAAATTCAACTGAAATAAATTGAAAAAAAAAAAACTACTAATTGAAAGCTTTGTTACGCACTTATAACTGTATAGCTATGATTTTTTTGTTTACAAATATTATAAATTTTTTAACTTATTTTTCTATATTTTGCCTATTCTACTTTTACTTCGAAATGCTTTGTTAATCCTTCACTGGTATATTTTTTCTTTAGAGCAATTATTAAATCTATCCCTTCTTCAACGACAAATGCCACAGAACATTTGAATTTACTTAAAGCAAAAATGATTCATAACTTACCAATAATACTCTAGCAATGATCTAAACACTGCATAACACAAAGATGTACTTTTAACATCCCAATTGAGTAACCGTAAAAAAAACAAAAACCGAATTCAAGTCCCTCACTGTAACTCAATAATCTAATGTGACATTTCTCCCTAAAAAGTTTATCAGACTAATGTACAGATTGTCAATTTGAACCGGATCCACATCCCATACATGCTCTAAAGGCACTTTGAACCACACCAGACCAGCAAACTCATTTGTGATGTTAAAGTTACATCCTAGCACATTAACATTATTTATCAGTAAACAATTTATTTGTATTTTTAGAACAGGCCAGCACATAGAGAAAGTCCTTTGGTTGTGACTATTTACTTTATCTCTAAGCTGTGCCTGTTAGCCTGTACTACTTTTTAGCTTTCGCTGAGTTCCCCTGTTTGTGTGGAGGAGTCCACCTTAATGCAGACGGGTCTACAGACAACCGAGGCTTCTTGAAATGAGAGCTTGCTAATTGCTCTGCAACTATCTTCGGTGTAACACATATTACATGCTGCCCTTTCCAATATTTCACCATATTCATAGACTGTAGGGTGGAAATGATGTCGGTTTGAGATATTCCTGTCATTGAACTCAGATCTTTGATACTCAATGTACCTCGGCTCACACTTAATACTTCTAATAAGATAAAGGACCAATACGACCTGTAACTCAATTTCCCCAAATCTGATAATGGCTTCTCAGGACTACCCACTACATGCTCAAGCCTGGACAACTCGTAACTGAATGCTATAAGTAACTTACCATAGCCTTGTCTCTGATATGGAGGTAGAGTCAGTATGCAGGCAACATTATTTCCTTCTGGAGAATCCTTTTCTTTAGAAAAATAGCCAACAAGATGTGCTCCATGCTTATCAACTTCACACAATATATAAAATAAGAATTGCTCTATATCAAAATATAATGTTTTGTGATCTAAGAACAGTTTTGCGATTAAACAAAGATTTTGACAGTAAATTTTGTGTTCCTTGCCATCTGCTTCAAATATAGCTATTGTTCCCTTCCTGTATATCTCACTGCCTATTGGTTGACGCGCTGTGCACTCGCTGAGATGGTACCTGTATGTTTTTTCCATTCTCATGTATTTCAAACAGTACTCGCAAATCCAAAGTTTCGATTGTTTGCCATATTCGTCGGGGTAAGGGCTGAAGTACCACGTATCTATCTCATATTTGCCGAACTGGATCCTGTCGATGTATTTAACTTTAGTGATAGCTTCATGTTCCTTCTCGAGCGCGGCTGTCGTCGGGTCCATCTCCGCGTAAGACTTTTGAACATGATTAATTTCATCATGTTTACGTTTCTGGTTCCTTGTTATTTTGCGGCCGGACTTGTCGGTGAGCAGGTGATCACAGTTTATGTTGTTGTTCGACTGTTCGCACATGTCGAATCTATCAGACATAACCTTAAGGCGGGATACCCATTCATCGAGCCTTCTATCGTAGCCGACATAGTGCACATAATACTCGTAGAAGCCCTCCGTGGCATTGTATCGCGTCTGTATAATCTCAGCCGGGTGCCATGACTCATCCGAACGCCGCACTAAATAATGCTCTCCGATGTCGAGAGGCTGCTCCTGGGTCGATTCCGAGTCTTCATGGTCAGTGCTCCGACAATCCGGATTAGGTAATTCGTTATTCACTATAGGTTTTTCTAACTCTTTATCACCTTTTGCCATATTATAACGGAAATCAACAATCGTATCACGCAATACCGCGCAACGCGATCTATCGAAGTCGCCATAATAGCATGCCATAGATTATAGAAAATCAAGCGCGCAAAAACGTGCTATGATATGATAGAGTGGTTTCCAAAACCGTAAAGTAGTATAATTTTCGGTGTACAATAATAATATGTTGTTCTATCATTCAATTGATAAATCTTAGTTACTCGTTATAATATATTTTTTGATAAAATAATTATCCAAAGTTGTGTTTTAGTTCAATGAAAAATGTTGATCCCGGTTCTTAGGCATAATAAGTTTATCATGTGTTTGTGTCAAGAAAAAAAGTTGTTGTTTATGGTACTACAATGTGACCAGCATTCTAAAATATGAATTAAAACGGGATTTTTTCGCGTTAACCGCTCTTTCTTCTTATCTTCTTCATCCTTCGACCACAACAACAAATAAAGCAGAATCTTTCACAACTTTATTATAGAATAAAAACATTTAATTTAGATTAATAACAACGTCGATTCATATTTTTTTCGAGATGTGGCGTCTGACTTTTGCTGGGTCTACGGGGGTGTCTTTTATAATAATAACAAAATCAACGTTCTTTTAAGGAATTACGAATGATTAACTTTTTATAAGCTTACACTGCTTTGGCATTTTGATTTTGGACAGTTGTGGAAAATGGGTGAAACTGAATTCTTTGTTGGCAACATTATTTTTTAATGCCGAACGTAAGTATACCTAATCGGCGAGCGAAAGAAACGTCTCCAAAGTGAACGAAACGGAGGACTCGTGAACAAATTACTCTTATCGCCAGCAAAGAGATATGAAATTAATATTTTTATCTAAAAACTGTGCAGTTCACTCGTACAAGTGTTGATTGTGATGCGGATGTGTATTGATTGCAATTAGACGTGGTAACAGTGCAGTTTTCGCCAATCCGAGTTAACCGAAGCCACCCTTGATAATTGTGCTTTATTAGTGACAACGGTCGAGTAGAACGCAGAAATGCAGGCGATTAAATGTGTAGTGGTCGGTGACGGGTAAGTTTTTATATTTACTTGAAATGCATGCTTTCATAACGTAACAATTTATTGGTAAACTGACTGACTCTGACGTCATATTTTAAATTGAATCGACTTCATGCAAAGTTGGTTTGAGCCGTATCCAGCGCGTTCGATCTTAGATGCTGGTTATACAACGATAATACACGTTTTATTTACTATTACTATTGTCCCATTGTTATCTCGGGATACGCGGGGACTGGAAAAGTATGAGGAATGAGGTGATAAAAAATAACACGCCAAGTAACCTGTAGGTTATTGTTCTCGGCCTTAGCAGCGTTCGAAACATATGCTGTCAGGGCTAGGGTAACGAATAAACAGCCAGATGCTTGATTGAAGGAATGCTTTAGTAGGTACAATAGCTAATTGAATGTATTTTACTATCTATGAATATTGTTGATGATGTATCTTTTGATTGAAGTTCATTGGATGTTAAAGTCTTCATTTTATAATTATTAGGGAAAAGGACTACCTACTTATGGTTATTATTGTTTGGTCAATTTCCTCAAAGGTAGGTATCCTTTTGGAGACTCAAATATTACATCAAACATTCTATTTAGAAAATTATATGCAGTAAAAAAGGCTACTGAAATAATATAGGAATGACTATAGATAATGAACAACAACAGTTGTTTTTTTAATTTTTACAACCAATGCTTTGAAAGGCATAATTTAATACTATCAACATTCAAAGATAAAATAAATTGGACTCTGGATTAATCATTTTATTATTGTTTTGAAATTCATTTACATAATTTTGTTCTATAATTAAAAAGTTGCCATAGCTAAGTACTTCCTTTTACCAGTTTAGGATTGCGATTCAACTGTACTCTTACCATAGAGCCTAATTTGAATATGTAGCTTTTTAAATCAGTTACAAAGGAAGTTACTATGAAAGTCCTATGTGCCAGGAATACAAAATTGAGGATAAATAATGCTGTTCGGTATTTAATGGTATTTTGACCTTATACTGAACACAATAATATAAAAGGAGATTTGATATCTTATCAAGAAACCTAATACTTACAGAGAATAGATAAAAACAATGATAAAAAGTGATAAAAATCAACTGAGGCACACTTAATGCTTATTTGTTTTGTCTAATAAATCATAAATTCAACACAGGTGGAAGTTTTGCTACTTATTACAGTAAACTTATTCTAGTTGTGTTTTCTGCAGAAATTGCATTATTGAACATAATAATTAGTGATGAGTATGAAGTAAGAAGACAATAGCAAAACATTGTCATAGCAATTTTATTCTGCACTGCAACAATGATACATTCGAGGGTCGGCAACGTTGACGGGCGAGGTACTACACATGGAGTAGTGCACTTCAGAGCCGCCATAAAGGTGGACACATACTATAGCAAGCATTCTAGTTAAGCCTATGCTAATATGAACGTCTTGAATAACCTAGGTTTAGTTTCTCAGATTGCATCCTAACTCGCACAGATGCTGAGTAACACAATATTATGCAGTTAATTGATACTGTGATATATTGTTTTGCAATGTGAACCTGCCCTAACTCAGTCATATATAATACATAGGGCTTCATGAGATCATGCACCATGCACAACAGATGCTGTCTGCAAGATTTGTTGCTAATTAGAATTGGAAAAGGATTTTATGAAGGGTACTTTCTTTTCTTCATTGTATTGATGATGCCATTTATCTGTTTTAAATAAGGTTCAACCGAAATTCGGCCACTTCTACAGCATTATCATTGGCTTCGCAAAGATCTTCCGTAGTGCTGGTGGTGTTGCAATTAGAGCACAACAAAAGGTGCCGGAGGTGCTCCACAACCGCACTGTGGCTCATCGGAGTACTCCACTAAGCAGCGGCCCATGTGGCTTAGAATGGTATCATGAATATTTCCTTAGATGGACTCGGGCAAAAGATAATAATATGGTCAGAACAAGAAATAATAGGTATCTGATCAAAATATGACGTATTTTATTATATTGTTGTTGTGACATATAAATTAAATGTAAAAATTCAGTAATAAAACTTCATTAATTTGATTATTATTATAGTACAATAGCATTATTTCTAATAATAAATAAACAATATCAGAGAACCTAACTAACATAAATGGTCCCTACACAACAGTGCACAAAAATTTATTTAACCTATCACAAACAATTAAATATGTTCGAGCTATACAATTTTAGTTATGTTTTTCTCACACAAAGACTGCAAGTCGGACAGCCTCAATGGGCTAATATTATACTTCCTTTTAGCACTATGTACATAATCTCTTTACCTAGAAATGCATTCTGCATTGCTTATTCAGCTGAGAAGCTGTTTGCATTTACTATTTGAACAGCGATTTCCAATTAAGAGTGAGGGCCGATGTATTAAATACTTTATTTTTAGATTATGAGGAAGGAGAAAACTGACCTATGATTCTCTACTTGAATTAACTGGTAATTTTTCTGCAAAAAAAAAAAAAAGATTTGTATGGCTTCACTAGCATCAACTAAGCATCAAGATAGGTACTTCCTTTCTGAACGCAGTCTTCAAAATTTTGCTAGACAGCTATCTATATCACATTCGTATCACATTTTCGTAAACGATTAAGACTAATCTGTTTAATTTTGGCTGTTCAATAACATCCATTGCGTTATTCACGTTGTTGAGCAGATATTTTTTCAAACTTATAAAGCAATGGATTTGCTTGCAATCTCTTTCAAAACGATTCAGATTGTGATTGATCGTGTATTACGCAAATAGGGTGCGTAATACACATAATACCAGATTAGACTTATGAGACTTATTGCTCTTCTGCCATGCCCTGTTTGGCAGTTCCTGATGTAGTCGAAAACCAAAGACATAGGTATATCCATTATACCTACATCCTGGCAAAACAGAACAGATCTACACGCATGGTAGATTTCTTGCAGTTCTTTGAGTAAATTACTAAACTAATCAGTATTTTGGTGTACAATAAAGCGTATTCTATCGATCTATCCATCTAGGTATTTATTTTGCTGGATTACTGCCGACACCCACCCTGTCAGCAAAAAGTCGTAGCTCGATTTATACTTTTCTCAAGGTCTTCGATTATCCTCGGGTCTCAGTAAAGCGTCATAGGGACTGTCTCAAATAAATACTTAAACTCGATTCGAGTTTAATGCCGAACGCCCGCGACCTTTGTTCCATCCTCATTTTGTGCACACAGTCTTGATATCGTAGACAGATTCAGATATCATGAGGGAAAACCTACCGACCACGTCGATTAATAAAGTTCAGTTTCCAGTTAATGCGGTGTTTATCTTGAGAAAATTAAGACCTAGGCCAATGTAGCCTACTTAACGCACTAATAATAAAAATCTATTTGTATTCGTCACACATTCCTGATGTTTTATGGCGCATCCACACATGCCCGGCGGCCGTGCCGCACAGTGGTTCGAAATCGACGCTCCGTGGACATTGAAATCAAAATTTCATTAGGCGAGAAATAAAAATTGGAATGGCTTTATTTCAGTATTATTTATAATATTTGGTAATATGACAGCTATAGACAGCACCATCTCCGAAAAAAAAATGTTTAATATTTTTTTGTATGAAGAAAAACACAAAAGTCGTTTTTTCTCATAACTTAATAAAACTTAAAGCCTGCGGCTTACATGGGGTGTTGTCCTACATGAGGCGATTCCGAAATGCTATAACACGCACACCCATGCGCGCCGCTTCACTCACAGCAGAGTGTTGAATTTCGAGAAATTCAGTTATAAATTTTTACGTTGATTTATGTGTGATCTTGAAAATATACAAAGTAATTGACTTTAGTTTGCTAATTTGATTAATTATAATGAGAAATAATGGAATATACAATATAAAATTGTATTTGATTTGGATGGGCTCCTGACTCAATCCAGTGATATTTGCAGTCTTCTCAGGACACTGGAAAAATTTTCTAGCCGTGTTGCCATCATTCGTGGTCCCAGCACCTTTATATAAAAAATACTGATATGAGAACATTATAAGATAAGTTTTATAGTATTACACTAACTAAAAAACCCTTTGATATTATACAAAATAAATAAATCAACTAACCTTGTTTTACGATATCCACCAGGAGTCCCATTTCCTCTCGAAATTTTCGCTGTATCGTCTGTTTGCGACTTTTCAAAGCTGCTTTACTAGCTTCATCTCTGGCTTGCCATTTTTTTAAATCTAATCGGTAAGCGATATGCAGCAGGCATTCCATGGATCTGATCCATGCATGCAAAGTCGACAAACCGTACTTGTAAATATCAGATGATACAGATTTCCTAAAAACCAACCGACTTCCAAAAAAACACTAGAAAGTGAAAAATAACTTTAATTTCGGAAGTCGGTGTCTTTGGTTTTGAATTTTCATTTTAAGCCACCGACTTCCGAAATTAAAGTTATTTTTCACTTTCTAGTGTTTTTTTGGAAGTCGGTTGTTTTTTTTTGTAAAAAAATTTTATTTTTCACTTTTTAGTTGTGGTACCTACCCCCTACTAGTTCGAATATCACGACCTGCTATGTAAATAACAGTGACAGGAAAATGTTAAAAGATCATCCATATAGGCTAAGTGGGAAAAATACGTATTAATGAAGCTAACTCAAAAAGTACTCAAGCTAAGTTAATAAAATTTATATGAGACCACCTTGAGAGCATACCCTTTCAAACAAAAAAAGAATTTTCAAAATCCGTCCATAATTGACGGAAATATCGACGGACATACACAAAAAAAAACATACATACGCTACGAACATATAACCTCCTCCTTTTTGGAAGTCGGTTAAAAATATGAATAAAAAGGTTAAAAGAGTTTTTCAATAAGAAAAAAAAATAAAAAAATAACATTCATTTCCAATATTCAACTTACATGTGAATCTTCTCCAAATAATTCATTTCACTTGGTACAGCTTTACAGATGTCACATGTTTGCATAGAGGTTTGTGACAGGTGAGACGTTAAGCATTGATTTCCTGCTAAACTTGAGATTACGAACAGCTTACATCAAACAATCATTACTATGTAATTATCGTTGCCCATTGGTATGTGCACCTATCCCAAAGATATCAAATAATATAGTATTAAATTCCTTCGAGAAATCCACTGAATTTCTTGAAGTTCATTACTCTGCTCTGAGTGAAGTGGTGAAATAATATATTTCTTATTTATACAATTGCCTATTCTTAGTATTTTTCTGTATTAGTTATAAGTTTTTGTACTTTTTTTTTTTAATGTTAATTAAGAAGTCAAACTGTGTATCTACTAACACCGAATTAAATTATTATAAGAAAGATTGCAAAATCTATTTATATTGTAAATGAGTCTCAATTTGAGTGTTTTTTTTAGTATTTTTATATTGTATATTCCATTATTTCTCATTATAACTAATCAAATTAGCAAACTAAAGTCAATTACTTTGTATATTTTCAAGATCACACATAAATCAACGTAAAAATCTCTAACTGAATTTCTCGAAATTCAACACTCTGCTGTGAGTGAAGCGGCGCGCATGGGTGTGCGTGTTATAGCATTTCGGAATCGCCTCATGTAGGACAACACCCCATGTAAGCCGCAGGCTTTAAGTTTTATTAAGTTATGAGAAAAAACGACTTTTGTGTTTTTCTTCATACAAAAAAATATTAAATATTTTTTTTTTCGGAGATGGTGCTGTCTATAGCTGTCATATTACCAAATATTATAAATAATACTGAAATAAAGCCATTCCGATTTTTATTTCTCGTCTAAAGAAATTTTGATTTCAATGTCCACGGAGCGTCGATTTCGAACCACTGTGTGCCGCCGGCATTTGCCGCATCTCAGCCGCGGCACGCGCGGCTTACGACAAGGCGCGTCGCCTTATTCAGCGGCAAGGCGGTCTGAAACCCGGCGGCATAAGCCGGCGGCATGTGTGGATGCGCCATTACAAAATCCGCACGAAGCTTGAAGGTCGTCTTCAACAGAATTTGACGCACCTATTACTTTTTTTTTTTTTTAAGACTCCTTAGGTCTCATGAGAGGATAACCTATTCCTTTGTTAAGAAGAACATAAGTTTTTACACAAGTCGTTTAAGTACCTAGCGTAAAGAACTACAGCTTCTAGCTTATAACAGGCGTCCATTCTCCAATTTCCAGGAATGCTTCATAGTGATTCGTAATTCTCAAACCGAGACCAAAGAAAAAATAAAGGAAGGCCTTTATTGCAGAACTTTCAAACCAGTTTCGTGAGCCTCTCGAACATTTTAGATTTATTTGCGGAGCTTCCCGCCATCGCCAGCCCACCATCAAGTTTCCGAACGACTTTGAAAATGTATTACTTAGCTCTTTACAAGAAAGGGATTGCAAACTCCTTTCTAAAAAGTGCACGATCACTGAGTTCGTTAGGTTTACATAACGCTAACATCTAATCAATCACGTTAATCTTGGCTCATAGAAACTTAGAAAGTCTTAGACGTTCTTATAAAAGTCCTACTAAAGTATGTAGGTATTTGACAGGAGGGGTAACGATGAGCGATCTCTTTCGATGGATATAGACGGATATACGAACTTAGCCTTGATCCGCAAAGGGCATAGGTGTATTGTTAACTCATAGATAGCCAGACTGAATAAACTATTCGATCAAACGATGACACTAAAAGGCGAGGCCAATTGATAGCTAAATGTATGAAAAAAGGTGTGTGTGTCAGCTGTTTATCTGCTGTGCAAATTGTTGAGTCAACTGAAAGAAACCGTGTTACTTTATTAGCGAATTGATACTAATATACCTAGTCCACATTGCGAACTTCTACAAGTAACAGCTTAGTATGTAACCTGAATCTATTTCTTATGTTAGTTCACCAAGATTGGGAGTAGACTTTCTACCTTTTGGCAACTTTTCCTGTCATTGTGAATGGAAGTCGAAACAATGGGTTTTCATTTGTATAGTGCAAATAGGGCACGGCCTTAAAATACAGGCCTTTCTAAACAACAACACTTTTACTAGAGGTATCTTTTGTTAAAGGTGCCTTCGTTTTAGTTTAAAAAAGTAATCAACATGGAGGTTAAGATACTTTGTAACCGTGCAGTAAAAATTTGTACAACGAAAGTTTTATCCGAAAAACTATGCTATGGAAACTCTTTCTCCGTCCGTACTTGAAGTTTATTTGTCATGTCACCTAAATAGAACTACCCAGAACATTACGTCTGATACCAACTTTATCAAATTTTCATGTTATCACTATGAACAATCGACTATTGATTGAGTATTTTATTAGTATCGATAACGATGTTTTACTAAGCGGGTTTACTAAGCTTGTGAGTTCTTAGAAACGATCTACGTTTTTACTATCGTTTATTGCCTACCTCTAGATAACCTTAGGCGACATTAACTTGCAATTAAAATGTACTTATTGTTGTAATTAAGTGAAAACATAACACGACTTATCTCCAGCAGCGTCACAATTGTTTTAATCCGTCCTGTATTATTAGAGATCACAACTTCTCGCGTAGAAAGCAAATAATAACAGTTTTAAATATTAATCTCCAGTAATACTGGCAACAATGAGAGCCATTAGCCAGACAGTTGAAACTGACATGTAACAAGTCTACTTTCGTTTCTATTGTGCAATCAATCGAATTAGACATATTATACAGCCTCGGGCACTGTTGCAAACGGTAGACCGTATGTCCCCACGACTTCAGACAATGCTCACCCGCATACAAAACCCGCTTTATACGTAATCAAATTAGTGTACCAGCCGTACAAATCCCACTCTTGGCCACGGTCGCAACTTAACAATCTGATTGCTTTTATTAAGTGATGGATGCTGGCAGCTAAGTAGACAGATGTTTGTTTGATAAACGATTGGGACCCTGTGTGGGATTATGTAAGTCTACAGTATGTGGTTGTCCTATAGATATAGTTGAAATAATACATCTATGGGTTGTACTATTTTATGTAAATAAGCATTAGTGTGAAGCAAGATTAGGCTGAGATCACAGCCCAGAGGTGTATCAGACGTTGACCTCGTGTTCTATAAATAGTAGCAGTAAAGATGATGTGTGTTATTTTACATTGCTAAGGCAAAGCTTGGAAGAATAATAGCGTTTCTGCGTTCAATCGCAGTCTGTGAGCGAGCTATTAATTAAGTCTGTCCTTGCTAAAACGTTCACAACCAGTTTCTAGTGAACCGAACCTTGGCAATAGACTGAAACGCTTGAATGGAGAAGAGGAACACGAGTATAGTTTGATTTGAAATTGTTTATGATTCAGTCTTCAAGTGGGCCCCAAAAATATAATTCATGAGTACGATACGGATTGCTTAAATAATCTAATTAAGGAGGCGTCTGGTTGGTATTTTTTATCGCTGGCCTAATTGGGTTCGTGGTATTTTGTTTTTTGGAGAGCCACGTTTTATAAACTTGGCTCACAGGATCCTTTAAGTTTCTCCTTAATTACCTGCTACCTTAATTACCTGATTTTTACCTTAATTACCTGATTGCGCTTTTATTAAGACTTGTTACGAGTGTTCTTAGACAAAACTTCTGGGATTGTGGTAAAAAAACTTTGGTGCATTTTTCCAATAAATATAGTATGCATGAAATGCAATAACATCTACTATAGTTAGGTGGTGTGGCGTGCAAGACGTAAATTAGGGTAAAATATAGCTGCTTACATAATGTATTATAGGTAATTTTATAATTATCAGATAAAATTAAACATGAGTGGTTTAGCTGTAAAACTAGTTTTATTTTTAAATTATGTTACCATTTAACATGATTGTTACGAATTTTCCTTCCTTTTTGACTCTGATGACTATGATGGACCTATTTTAATTTGAATATCGAACTCAGATAACAAGAGCTTTATTTCAGAACAATCTGTGCTCTAATATTACATGGAGGAAAATGATAAATAAACTATGATAATCTAGTTTTATTTCAGATAAGAGTTTACAGTGAAATTCGTAAAGTACAATTTGAAATAAGTACCTAAATCCCCAAACGACGCCACACTTATAAAAAATGTAAATTAACCGTAATTAGGGAAATTCAAAGGAAATTGCTACAAACCACAAAAGTTGTGTCAGTAAGCCAAAAACTGTGACTCGAAAAGTGGGTATTGGCTTTAAACTAACTTACGTAATCAACGACGTAGTAGCACAGAATAAATAGCTTTCTAATAGATTCTAATAATATTAAAAAGCAAAATTCAATAGTCGAGGCTACACGATGGATTAATTTCATACCTACTTGGTCTTACAAAGAATGATTGATTTCCGCGTCAATTAGTACTAAAATACCTCTAAATCAACATTATGGATGTTGATTCTGAGGATTTAGTACTGGCAGTTCGAAGCCCTCAGAACGCCACATTGAAAAATTTATGTTCCCAAAATTATTTTTGTTTTATCGCTGCCGGTCAGTCTGCCACTGAATGTTAATCATAAAAAGTCATAAATTTCGGTTGGGATTAAATTTTTCATTTCTCTGTTGTCTGTCTCGGTTAGACATGGCTAGGTACTGTGTAGTGTAGGGCTTCGTTTTTCAGCCTGTTTTTATCCGAGCCACTTCAGCCCCGTAATTGAGTCTCCATATTGCGAGCTCTCGCACGCTTTTCTTATCAAATTTAAGAGAAGCGGAAATGTAATTTAAACCTCCTTCCACTTTGACCTGCGTAATATAATCCAAAACTCCGTGTGTCAATAAGTACGCAGCACCAAGTTCCTTATCTGAAATGAGGGTAATTTTAAACTCTGTAAAACTTTATGATGCGTCAGACAATTCGAAATTGTGGGAAAAGGCAGGGCCATTGTTATGTAATTCTATCTACAGTTATTGTATGGATTGTATTTCTTTACGGTTATTGTATTTTCTTTATGATAATGGTTACTGTACCGCCTGATACTGCAGTTCGATCAAGTCGATGTCTTATAATCATGAGCTCGTGGAAGAAAGTTTTGTCATAAAAAAACAGGAGTCATTAAATAAAAATAATAACTGCAGCGGTTATGATCGTGTCTAGTAATGCGCCTGGAGTTCAACATTAACCTTAGAGGCATTACTGATAGTCAACACGACCGTGGGAACCTTGCACAAACCATCCATAAATTATGTTTGATGACACAGTCTCAGCGCTCGATTGACGTTAATGCTGGGAGTAGAAGATCTTTGTTTAAAAAAACCAAGTCTTATGTTCCAAACAAAATATAATATTGGAACACAGTTTTGGTTCGATCACAACGTTCGTACTGCGTCGCACGTGCGTGCTAAATAACGCGTAACCTTGCGCTCCCCTCGTCCTGCAGGAACCGGTCGATCCGGCGTATACCGGAATTTCACTCGGAGACAATAGTGGATCCAGTCAGCCGAGCTCTCCCGATCCCCCCGAGATATATCTCGCGACTACTCGCAGACGGGAAAGTAAATAATGGTCAGGGATCAAGAAATCTGGTTAGCTTTGCACAGCCAGTTTTCTTTACGAACGAAATACTATAGATATCGAAGGGGTTAAAAGCACACGCTGCAATATTTATGAAATGGTTACCTACGTTGCCAAAGTGTAAAGTAAGCTTGAGAAAATATGGTATCTGTTGCCTAATATTATGGACAAGAGCAAATCGAAACTCGAACAATATGATAATCTTGAATTACAAAACGTAGTTTCTTTTTTAGAAACCTGAAGCAATAAGATACGCGTGGGTTCCATCAAGGTTGGACCAACGAGTTGCAATCCGCCGAGCTACAATACGATGGATTTAAATATCCATGGCATATTTGCACACTCCTAACAAAAACATGCTTATCGCACGCGGGCGCGTTCAAATTGTAAATCAAATACAAGTCAGCAGTCAATAACAAGACTACATAATTCTACTTTCTGTGAAAGTGATTGCAAAGCACTTGCTTTGATTGGCAGTACTTAGCCACACGGCCGATAATGGATGTTATTCACGAGCACTTGAATCCTATAATAAATCACAAAGAAAAATAGAAGAATCCGAGTTTCTAATTTCTACTGGATGCCTCAAAGCCAAGAATGATTGAAAGTACAACGTCCAAAACAATGTTTATTACAGAGAAGCAACTTGAAGCAAGCAATAAACAAACAAAGGATTTTCGAGTTAACCCACTTCCGTTTTGCCGTGTAGCCGAGATAGTTCGAAATGCTCAACAAGCCGTAACAAGAGACTATTTCCCCCACAAAGCCCTTTCAGCTCTGCCGGTTCGACCCTAGGCTGCTGAGCGTGTAAGTAATTACTGCTCTGCCCTAATTCCTGGTGCCTCTGTGATCCCGGCTAGTCAGTCGACTGACCTGTTTGCTTTCAATGCAAACTGCATCGGTTTGTTGAATCGATGAGTTACAACCGAGAGCGTTTGATAGACGAATTTAGGTTACCATGGGTAACTGGGTTGCCTTGATTAAAATGGAGGCCTATATACGGCAATTTGTGAATGAAAGATAAACTGCAATAAAAACAGTCCATTTTAGATAACTTCGGTAGTAGTACGTCGAGTTACGTGACGGATGCGAGGTAATACAATTATTGTACGTTTTGTGTCTGAACAATGGGGTCAAAATAATTACGCTATCAACGCCGGCAACTATTACGAATAAGAAATAGCATCGTGAGTCCAAACAATAAAGTTATTGTTGCCACGACTAGCATACGCGTTTTAGTTGCGTCATCGAATGTGCCGCGTGTTGGGATCATAATTGTAACATTACCAGGGTTATATATACATGGATGATCCCATGTTGGTAACATCAAAAGGATCCCGTTATTGGAAAATTTAATTTGGAACTGAAACACGTCCCCGAAAATCTGGATCGAACTTGCGGAGAAAATTGAGTTAGCGGCAGAATCGCCAAATTAGCTTCCTTGAAATGTTCTTTAAAGTCTCATCAAAATTCGTTCCAACATTAAACATTTTGCTTATGAAAATTCATAACTTGGAACCCTAGCTTGGAACTAATACTTTTTTAAGACCGTTCTTAATGAGAAGTGGTTTTGTAAATCAATGCGGTTGCATTTTGAAACGTGCTCTCTGGCTTATGAAAACAGAATATCTTATGCAATTTTGGCAACCTTTACTGTTAGATAGGTACAACAGTTTGCTGGCAATACAAGCGCGCTATTAATTTTAACCAGTATTGTACGGTTCCACATAAACCCTGGCTACGTTTCTGCACCATATTAGCATCTCCAGGCACTAACTAGTAAATGAGTTCACTATTCATTGCAGTCTGTTTGTTGATCAAACAGATACCCTTTGTTTGTTAACCACACTCAAAATAGATGAGCTTTTTGTGTAACCTGGCGTGAAGACCTAGTTCCGATGCATTTTACTACCTATAAATTAAACGGGATTGCTACGAACGGAAAAAAACCGTGTGGAAGCGAATTTTCCATAAAAACGTAGTCACACAAAGCTATATGTTGCATGTCTGTCACAAATATTCCTGGTATACGTTTATTGGAATGCATTGCATTGAACTGGTGACCTTTCGATTGGCAGTTAAAAACATAGTCGTTAGTCGGTCATTATACTAGTTTTGTACCATGTGGTATTATTTTTGCTCATCTTGATAATGTCTATGCAGATTTATTTCATCGATGAAGATTCTATAGGTATTAACTGGTGTACGTTGCAAACCAAATGATATTAAATTCAGCATTTACTTTAACTTGCGTCAGGAGCATTAGAGTATACTGCCATAACTTCGCATAGCTCTTAAACGCATTACACAATAATTCATCTCTTAATCTGCCATAAGCATTTCCACAGTGAAGAACCATGTAAAATGTAAATGGTGCTTTGAAAACGCTGCAGGAGTAAAATGAATTGCTTTCAGCATGTAGATGTGACTGCTTTTAGGCCCCGAGTGCTTGAGCAGAGTAATAGGGCTGCGATTTACCGAGTTTTAGTTGTTAGTACTTGTTGTTCCGGGATTTAGTGAGTGTAACTCCACTGTGGCTTAACGTAGGAGTTTACCGACTTAGCGCAATTTTGGAGCAATTTAAACAGTTTCAACAGGAACAATTAAAGCATTTTCGTCCAAGATAAGCCTTGCAAAATTTTAAGTGTTTGCTTACTCGGTATTTGTGTCGCTTTTTGAATCATTTCTTGCAATATTGAAGGCTTGTAAGTCAGTTTAAAATCAGTCAGCCCTAGTGATGATTTTCCCTTACCCCTTTGCGTAGTGTTTTCTGCGGCTATGCTTACCACTTTACTGGAGCCTATATTTTATGACTCGAGCTTCCTCATAAACTTACATGTATTGTACTTACGTATGGGTTTGTGGAGTGAATTCCCTCTGCACATTAGCATATAATATTGCAAACTTATGCCCAATTGCACTTTCTTGGTGGAAGAGTTAAACCGGAAAACGTTTTCTTATTTCAATAAGATTTCTTATTCATATTGTATTAACGCTTATGCACCTACCGTCTATTCATACTTGACCTATTACGTACTTTTCAGCCATATTTCAGTGCAATTGTTTAGGAAGTGTTTGAAATCGAAATGTTTATTTTAATTGCAATAAAGCACGCTCTGGTTTCTGTTCTGTGTCACGAACGTGTGAAATAATATGCTGTTATATTTTACTTTTATGTTATTGTTATGTTCCTATTGTTTCCAAATTATCGTTGCCGCTTTTGTAAAATAACAGTTTTGTTGGTTCCTCAATTAATTTATAACAAATTCATGATTATGTGCTGGTTTTGATTAGTGTTATGTTACATGTCCACCTACGTTTTACGTTAATAATTGGTGTAAAAACAGTGATGAAGACTGTTGATGTGCCTTGTTGTTACGGGGTGGAAGTGGCCTAATTATATAAAATATTAAGTTGTTAAAAATAACGCTTCTTCAAGACATATTACAGACGTTTCCTCAAATATGTACAGCCATAACAAACAACAAAATTCCCTTGCAACTGAAAATAATATTCATTACGCAAAACGTTTACGTTTTCCTGGAGGATAATGGAGATAACTTAAAAACGTCATGTATTTCAAATTCTTGTGTGTTTACAACTGGGAAGATCACGCAACAGGGATAATTCAAACATAAGTCTGTTTTCCTACTCGCGTGATTTTTCACATTCAAAATAATCGTTTGCGGTAACGCTTCGTCCACCCGCAATGACATGACGTCAGTAAATCATAATTTCCTCATTTAGTACACCATTTGTAAAACAAATAGACCTATCTCTGCTGTTGTTTTAGAGCTTATCACGCCCGCATAAAGCATAATTTACATTGTTTCTTTGATCTCTTCTATGCAAAGTAGGGTTTCGCTTTTCCACAAGGTTAGTGCTCCCTTGGTGTGCGCTTTGCTTTTGTTCTATTTGCCCGACTGAAATGGGATGCGGTTTATTTGGTGCCCAAAAAGGGGCTAAAATACGCCATCTTTTTTTCGTTTTAGGGTTCTGTACCTCAAAAGGAAAAAACGGAACCAATAAAAGATCGTGTGTCTGTCACAATAAATTTTCTCCGAATCGACTGGACCAATTTAGTTGATTTTTGGTACACATATGAATTTGTGAGCCAAACACGCACGTGTAACGTAAACGTAAATAAATGAATTTTAAATATGAGTAATTTTTAGGGAGCAAATTGAAAAATAAAAAGTTAAGCGATGTCATGAGGATTACAGATATTTAAGAAAATACAAACTTACATTTGCAGTTGGAATGTATGGAAGAACATGTTTTTCAATTTCATGAACTACGGAACCCTTCATTGTGCGTGGTCAAACACACACTTGGCCGTTTTTTAACATAATCATCATACTAGTTTTATTTATTGCCTGCCTGCAGCTTTTATCTGAGTGAGTCAGAACAATAATGTGTAATTAATTTACGTTATTTTCATATTGATAATGTCCGGATTTAGCTTTTATGCCTCTTAGTTACCTACTGTTATACGAGCATGACATACACGAACAATGTTTTAACTTTATTTTATATTTTTCCGTAAAGGCTCGTACACACTGGCGCGATATCGCGGGTACGACAAGGGTTGCGCTGCCTGTCGCGCCCGTCTGCACGAGCCGTAAATCGTACTCAAATTGTTCGTTGAAGAATACTCCGGGTCCGGGTTTAGGTATTCAAACAAAAAAAGTCTTTTTCTTATTGCAAACATAATCTGAAGATCACGGCTCGGGAATAAATTTTACCTTTTGGGTACTCATAAAAAAGTGGGTCATATTGATCCTAAATCCAAAAATGTATCGGTACCTACGAACACAGGGACTTTGGATACGGAGCAGCGGATAAATTCCTATGCGTCGCTTCCTGTGCGGTATACACCAAATACTGATATCGAAATGCAAATGGAAAATGAAAGAGGAATGTAATGGAGCTTTCCCGTATTTGTGTAAATATTTATTTTCGTATGCGCTTTTGCTTTCCCATTGGGAATCGAAAAGTTGAAAACACATTTTCGTAATTACCGCCATTTTGCAGCGAAAAGTTCCGGTTGATGGCAAAACCATTCAGTGTGCGGTTGAATGTTTACGGTAAAATGGAAATAAAAGTAACAATAATGACATATTTTCTACATTAGTAACCGACAGTTAACGTCAATCGGGTCAGTCCCTTGAATTTATTTTTAAACCCAGCATAGGATATCAATCACGGTGACGTTAGAAATTTCCTCAATTAGTATATTCAGCGCAAATGCTTAATTTTACCGCTCGTTTTTTTAAAATGCTATTCAATATTATGGCTGAAATAAATACATGCTGACTTTGAAAACATGCACAAAATTTAAGGGGGTGTTCTACCCATAGTACCCATCAATGTGACCAACTTTTACTATGAGACCAAATAAGAATTCGCAAAAAAAAAACGACTTATACAAAATGGTCCAATCGGGTATTATGTACCTTTATTAAAGGAAGGACAATATTTTTTTTTCGTTTTCGAATTGGTCATAATAGTAAAAGTTGTTCATATTGATGGGTAGAACACTCCCTTAAATTTTGTCGCATGTTTTCAAAGTCAGCCTGTATATGACGGTATAATCTGAATCAGTCTCACACAATGAAGAAATTTCTGAAACAGCTAGCGATTCATCTTGATAACCATTGACGCAAATGTCAAGGAATAACATACAATATTTGGTTCCGTTCCATTTATCTTGCTTGGCTTTTATCAATGTTTTGTATTCAGGCTGGTCGACAACTCCTAGAGTATGTGGAAGATACAGTCGCGTTTCGCTGCTACACATTTACATCATGTCTGTACACGCCTTGAATCTATAATCTAGTTTAAGTTTTTAATAAAGTGCGTCAAAGGAACCTGTTGCAAACATTAAAAACTATTATTTTTTGTAAAATCAATGTATATTGGTATTTGGGCTTTCGGAAAAAAAATCTTTTCACGTTTTTTGTAAGTTTGTATGAAAATCGGTCATGTTAATTTTTTTAAGTTAAATCAATGATAATTTTTATTTGCACTTTCGGTTAAAAAACATGAAACAATAATTATTATGTTTCATGATTCCCGAATATTCCTCAAAAAAGAAATGAAAAAGGAGAAAAAGAAATGTACGGAAAAGGCCGAAATTCGCTGGCAAAGTGGAAGTGTACATATGGGTGCTTAATTATGTTCCTTTCCTTATCGTTATAACACATTAATTACAATATTCTTGTAACATTAGAATCAACTCTTTTTTTCTCGCTTAACTACGGTTTATCACCGCACTTAATGACTGCAGCAACAAACCTACCTTGCACTATAAGGGAGTGTTTGAGAGAAAGCTTTTAGTAATTTAGTATGAGCTCAGAGCTGCTGGCACATTTAACCGTTTTATTTTAATCCTGCTAGCTTTACTGAACTAAACAACTAACATAAAACATCATTCAACAGAAAGATTATTATAAGTTTCATGTTGATGAGGGCAATAAAATTATTCCTGTTATAACTGAGTTGAGAACAGATTTTGTTTTTAAAGCTATTAAAGGTGCTAATAAAAGCATTAACTCTGTTGTTGCCACCGAGTTTGGTGAGTTATAAATCTTATAATCCAAAGCCGATTCTGGAAGTCTTCTCCCTGAACTCATAGTTTCGGCCGAAGTTACGAATGATTCCTACTCGGTATCACCTATGGACATAGATTAGTTTGGGCGGGCTCCAAACTAAACCTAAAAATGAATGACATCACGATTTGACAGTTGTCATTATTTCCGATGTGTTTTTACCCGTCCGAAAAAGTTTAATCGGGTGTAGGGTTCACTTTGATAGACATAGTGGGTAGGTTCGGGTACTAGGTAGGTGACGATTCACTTTTGCCTTACATTCGACGACATCTCTCACTCAAAATGAAACGTCAGAAAAAAAAAAACATACATTAGTGAACCGATCCAACAATGCTGGATTTTGGTTTTGGTACTCGGCACTCATCTTGCACTCGCCTACCGAATGTTCGAACAATTTAATGAAAGAAGCAGATGAAGGTTCATACCTTTATAATTTTGTCGGTGGCGTGTGAACGTGGAATGAAACAATAATGAACTTTCATACGAGTGAAACGTCTCATAACGGCTTTAGTACTAAATGTTGGTAAAGGTAAACAATTTTTGTCATGAAGGAACTTTCATTCAATTAAAGACAATTGTAGCTAAACAAAGGGTGCGAGTTTAATATTTAATCACAAATGTTTATAATACGTTGAAATAACATTTGGCGTTATGACAAAGCAAACAGGTAGAGATTAAATTGCTTCCACGAATGTAACAGCTTCCCCGTACAAGGGACACGGTAATAACATTAATGTTTGACATTCATCTCGAGAATACCTGGGATTTCAGAGTGTTCAAACACATAGAAGAACGTCTGGAATACCGCAAATATTTGCTTGGACCATGCCAACTTTTAGTAGTTACGTTTCTAGCTGATGAAACTGGCTGGGTGGATATATATGGAGCGTAGTACTTAGTGACATTGTGGTTGTTATCAGTACTTTCTGTGTGCTATAGGTGCCTCCTTGGTATTTTTCGTAATTATAATTTCGAACTTTTACAATTTATTTCCCTTGGAAACGTACCAAATATCCATATTTGCACTGAGGAAATTATTTAACAACGTCACATTTAAAGGGGATCCCCTTTAAATGTGATCATCAGAATTTCACTGAATAATTCACCAACGTCATATCAAAAGCTTGCACTCGAAATTCACTTCACATTAAATCACTTTGGACCAATAGCGGACTACTAAGCGATCCGGCTATAGTCGCACTATACGGTCTGTGAGTGCCGGGCAATAATGAAATTAGCATAGCGCCTGCCATACGTACGAGGGGAGAAAGGGCGCGGTGCACTAGCCACTACTTGTACTACGGAGTCTACGGACTACCTATTTAAGACCGGCTTGAATTGCAACATGTTTTTGAGTTCTATCGATAGAGTAGCTAAAAAAGGATCATGATACTAACCATGCTGAAAGATGATGGTACTCCTCATTGTAATATTTAGAAAATGTAATTTATTGTTTTAATAACGGAACAGCAGTGTGTGCTCTGAATAATAAACAGTTTTCCATGAATACACTTCGAATAGAGAACAGCGCAGAATTCAAAGCAGATCCGTTAGCTATGACGTAAAAAGTGCATCAGAATATATATTAGAAGCTTACGCATGATTACGCACCAGCTCTTACGTTTCCGAGTATAGCGGTGTAAAGTGCACATTATTGCACTTAATGATATTTTAACGTTTCTTGAGTCACACATATAAGTCCCGTTTGTTCAATTTCGTTACCCGGCGACGACCAAGCTAATGAGAATCTTGGGTGACTCATACATTCATTACTCACGCGAGTAGTACCGGCTGGTACTTGAGGTGCTAAATAGATTTAGTGGGTACTACAGATTATATCGGTTACCTAACAATTCTCTGTAGATGTTCACTATACATAAGGTTTATAGCCGATTCTTGGATACAACCATGAGCTTTGCCAAGTTTTCTCATATTCTGGGATTGTCTCTGAGAATCGGGAGCATTTTCGGCTGCAACGTTTGCATTTGTTACGGTCATCGCTTGGGTAATTTATCTTTAAGCATAAGCATGCATCTTTAATAATTTAATGTGATACTGATTGCTATTCGTGCCTCATAAGGTACAAGTAATTGAATCAATCTGAAATAGGCTTCGCCCGTACGAACCAATCGTATGTGTTAATTGTTTTAATGTTAATTGATGTGTTGCACGTGCACTAAATAAACAAAGACAAAATCTACTATGAATTTTACACGCATGAACTCTGTACTTTATATTATCAAGTCTTGATAAAACTAATCTTTAATGTTGCAATACTTTATCTGTAGAACCTATACATACTTACATATTTCTAATTATGCAACTTACTACTTATCGCTTATTCAATATGTTAAGCCATTAACTATTTACCAAACAATAAACAATTTTATGTGCCGTGTCAAATTGTGGCCTATGTTTTATGCAACATTTTCTAACTATAAATATACAATTTCTTGCATTTGAATATGGAAAATGTGTCCCATATAATGCACATTGTAGGATGACGATGACGTGGCATCATCATAGGAAACTGAAACCAGAGTCAATAATAGCCATTACATAGTTTTAGGGAAAGCCCTACTATGGTCATAACAGCCTTAATGACGCCTGAAGGCTCCAAACAGTCGCGACGCGACTTTAATAATACAATTTCTATGACAACTTCACGGTAGAACAATTACCGCTGTCGCAGTATGCACGAGGCTTTATAAATCGGCCTTCCTCAAATATTATGAACTGTATTATCGTATCTGTCTATATTTCTGTTAATTCCCCATATGAATGTTCTATGGCTACTAGTATACAGAACCTGGCAACAATTTCCTACAATCGGGATCGCAGCGCTATCTAGCGACTCTTATCACCAGACGGTGTAATCACTGACTGCAACGTAACATTATCTCTGGTACAGTTAGTTTGTGCACAGAATAACGATACCATTAGATAATACCATGTAAGCTTCACCGACGACTTTTACGTTGATTTACTTTGTACTTGCTCTAGTTTTCACCTCGTAAAGATAACGCTGTAAGCGCTGTAACGTAGTAAAAAACTGTTTTATGTAGATACACAGTAAAGTAGTAACATTAGTAACAACTTCTTTGTACGGAGGAAATTAAAAAATTAGTTCCGGACATTAAAATCTATGATTGACGTCCACGCAATCTGAAAGATATTAATTCAATCATAACGTCAGGCTCTTTCCGATATTTGTAATTTTAAAATTGGAAACTAAACACAAATATCCATATTAATTGAATGATTGTCCGCCAAATTAACATATAAGAAGTATTCTTAACAGAACTTGAGTTTACAGTGTTTTCATAATAAAAAATAATAATAAAAAAATACAACCGAATTGATAACCTCCTCTTTTTGGGAAGTCGGTTAATAAAGTAGTACATATCCGAATAAACAAAATGCGTCTGCGAAGGGCGTTGACCTCTAGCATTGCATGGTGCATGTGTTCTTTTACGAGTACAACTCACTTGTAAAAATATTATAATAAAATAGGAATGCCTGAATGAGTATGCATGCATGGAGCGACAGTTCATTGACTTACAAAGACATTGAATTGGGTTATACAAGGACTTATTGACTCTATTATATTCGATAAGTCTCGGTATTGTGTGTGTCATCAAACCAGGGGCCTAAGTCTACTAATTTATAAACGTTACAATGGTCTCTCAATGGTAAGTTTTTGACAGATTTGCCATACAAAAACTGTCAAAAACTCACAATTGAGAGACCATTGTAACGTTTACAAATTATTAGACTTAGGCCCCAGAGCAAACGAAAGTAATTCTTTAGGTACTTATTTATATTATTGTAATGTAAAATTTTGTGTACCGGGAGGTGAGGTAGCCACGGGTTCCCTAGAACTAAACTAAATCTTTTCCTGTTTTAAAACGGAGCGCGATTATGTTAATTAACTGATGTTAAACACCACTACCGACACTGATTCACGGAAAACGGCGAATAGAAAGTTCTAGGATCCAAGAAAAAGTAAACAAATTGACGTAAATAATCGTACATTAGTCTCTTGGAAATAAAAAAAGAGCAAAGATCGTTTGAGTCAGCTGTGACTACAAAACATCTAGCAGGCGATGCGTCATCCGGTTTGGCCGTTACTTACTTTATTTTATAAGGAAGTAATGTATCTGTTAATCGTACTGCGGTGTAGAAAATAAATGAGTTTAACCACTCGTAGTGTGTATCTGCGGTTTGTGATGACTGATGACCCAAAAAGGACAAGGATTATTACAATTTTTCCCCAATAGTTACTATTTTACAATTTCCATTAAGTATAAATTAATCATCAGGATCGCCGATTCAGGAAACCGTACAATATCAGTACCCCGAGTGTAAGTTTGCAAGTGACTAAACGTAACTATCACGTTTGCGTTAAGATTTTTATTCTCACCTTTATATTCTTAGCATTATGATCTATCAGTCAAATTTTAACGCAAACGAAATAGTTACGTTTACTCTCTTGCAAACTTACACTCGGGGTACTGTACTTACAATGAAACTTGTAGAACGTTTTGTGATGTCACTGAAGTTAGACAAAACACAACTGAAGTAGCACTATCCGTGACTTAGTATTAGATTTCAACCTTGTTTTGGTCCGTCTTAAACACTTCCTCAAGATAACTTTGAACAATTCCGGTACTGCTAAACTAAATCCACGATGTTGTAAAACATTTGAAGCAGACGGTTCTAGCCGTTCTAGGCGTAAAGTTCAAGCCGCAACAATAAACATAGCAGCACAAAATTGTTAGAAGCAAACATAAACTTTGAAAGTAACAAAAAGTTGAGCATCTGAAACCGCAAGACGTGAGATTAGTCAAAACACGATGTTGATGCTATCACAACAATGCCTGGAAGCTATAAACACTTGTCTCAAGTCTCAACTAACCACCTTACTAGGAAAACATTGAGAAACAAAACTGAAGGCTATCTTAACGTCATCGTAGCCGAAAAACATTTAAATTGTTTCATAACTTCCGTTTCAGAATTCTTTGTCTCATCATTAGTGTTAAATTTAAGCTAATATTTTTTTGAAAAGTAGTGGTTGATGGTTTTGAGAGTTCTGTTTCTCACAATTCCAATCTATGCATACCTCCTATATAAACCATCAAGTACTAGCGCTTCACTCGCGTGTAAAGCGACTTTCTCATACATTTAAAAAAAAAATGGTGCTTTTTTTTCCATAGTCACTTGGCTATAATGATACATACTATCTCACAATTTTTAGCCCTTTATAATATTAGTATATATTTATTAAAGGAACAATTTCTTCAAACTCATTTACAGTCACTCTACCGTGAGTGAAAACATGGCAACTTGAAGTGATTCCAGTCTAGACAGATAAAACATATTCCTTCTCGGTCGGGTATTACGATGAATGACTTCATGTATTTATACAGCCATAAGTCGTCAGTTACTCCGTCTATTTATAAGTTCGAATAACTCTCCCGCGGTGTTTTGATTTCGCGACAGCCCTACGCGTCAACTTCAGTAACTCGTCCTCATTTCGTTGTAAAACTCATATTTTTTCGTCTAGAAATATTCTTACAATTTTTCCGTAATAAAGGAAATTGTGTCAAGTTTTGAAGTCTCTATTCCTTCCTTGCGTTTGAGCGCCGCTGCGTTATTTGTTAAAATTAACGACGTTCCTCGGTCTGCTGCACGTAATTACTTTCCATGAGGTTTTCAACTGGGTATTCGAAATGACCTCAGCTAAAATGACCGACTAATTGAATATTAAGCAGTCAAACTTGCTGCTAGCAGTTATTTCACACGGAAACACAATAACCCCCGGGTGAGTTAACGCGATAATTAAGCGAGTTCCACACATGGTTAACGTGTCATCAGCTATAATGTAACACGTGTTTTAAACGATTCATGACGTTATCTGTGGACCAAGGCCTCCTTGAAAAATAATAACAGACGCAAGCCAAAAGTGTGGGACAGACTCCAATTTACTCGGTAGCTCTCGCTGATTGAATTTATTAATTCAATCAAAGTTTTGGTGCTGAAATAATAATGGCTAGATGCGGAAACACTAAAGAGTAAAGCCTCGTGTAGACTGGCGCGACGCGACGACGCGACCCGACCCCGGTAATTGTTCTACCGTGAACTTTTCAAATGTTAGAGATTAAAAGTCTGCACGAGGCTTAAAGCTCAATGTAAAAGAACCATCTAGAGAAAACGGAATGGTTATGTTGTCAAATAAATCAACCCTAGAGAGGCTGGAGACCGCAAAGATTAATACGATTGTAACTTCGCCCCAATTTTGAGAAACTAGCGAGAATACAAACACCAATATTTGGACGACACGGTCTTTATTGCGGGAAAAATGTACGAAATTAATCTTTTGGCTTACGAAACACTATTTACCCAATATGTCGTGGCTAAGTAATAACAGCGACACGGGTCGATCGACCCTTAGTTGCCTTAGTGTAAGTTTGCAAGTGAGTAAACGTAACTATCGCGTTTGCGTTTAGATTTAACTGATAGATCATAATGCTAAGAATATAAAGGTGAGAATAAAAATCTGAACACAAACGCGATAGTTACGTTTACTCACTTGCAAACTTACACTAAGGCCTCTGATTAAGGCTACGCTTGCGGCGGTCGCTCCGTGAATGGGTGACCATCTTTACATACATATATTGAGACTCCTCTGTGCCTCGGAAAGCACGTTGTGC
Source organism: Eupsilia transversa (assembly GCA_914767815.1). NCBI lineage: Eukaryota > Metazoa > Arthropoda > Insecta > Lepidoptera > Noctuidae > Eupsilia > Eupsilia transversa. Next base: position 12,460,186 of record OU611880.1, read on the forward strand.
CGTTTTTTCCTGGCAGTCATTCTTGGATTTTGACAGTCATCAGAAGCCCGAAAGTCTGACAACCAGTCTTAGCAAGGCGTATCGTATAACCCATTAACTGGGTTGTGGAGGTCAGATAGGCAGTCGCTCCATGTAAAACACTGGTACCTAGTCAGCTCCATCCGGTTAAAGTGGAAGCCGACCCCAACATAGTTGGGAAAGGCTAGGCAGCTGATGAACTTCTTGACCTTCGCTGACTCATGGATGATTAGTCAGTCACGAAGCGATATTATCGAATCGTTACGCGAGAATTGACGCATCGGCTTCATTTGTTTGATACCAAAGTGTCATATTCTTTATTTCTTTGTGATGTTTTGGGGCTGTTCCATGTGTTCGCAGTTTTTTTGTTATTTTTAAAAGCGTTGTTAGATAAAAGTGTTGCATACATGTAGACGTGTCCTTTTGGTGATTAGTTTTGCCGTAACTTTAACTTCTGAACATAACATTAAATTGATAATTTCAATTCTCCAAAGGCTGCTGACTGCAGCGTTATATTTTAATTAATTGACCATCTTATTCGTCTACAATTAAGTTAACGGGTATATTATATTACTGAAATCCATAATACAGCGGTTGATCGGTAGAGAGAAGTAATACCAACTATGGAAACTATCTTATCGTTTTATTATCTAATTTGAGTGTGGGCCGCAGTGGCATAGAATAGATAGTGAATAGGACTTTACCCAAGTTAAACCCTGACATTCCGTAACTGTTTGCCATAAATCAATGGTGGGGCAAGTCTACCCATTGATTCACGATAACGTCTATCAAACGCTGATAAAAGTCTTCTAGGAAAACGTCAATATAATAAAATATATCACTCTGATTGCTGTCATTATATTAAATGAGTCATACGGATATGCTAGTAGTGATTTATTTTCGATCTTATTCGTGTGTGACTAACAGTCTCAGATCAGATGTTCCCATGTTCATTATTTCTTTGAGCAGGCTGTTATGCAACGTGATTCACTTGTGGAATGAAGAGCGATCGTTGTAGAGATGCGTACGCGTCGGGTCGAGGGTTATGGGCGGTCAGTCGACGATCTTTCCTTCTGTACATTCGTTAGGGTTCGCACTGGTGTTACGCTACAGTGATTCATATTTAATTTCGTATTTTTTTGATGTAGTTTTGTGAAATGGTACGAAAATCAGTAATTAGGACTTGTACAAATCATTACCGATAACAGAACACAGAATCAATCATGACATATTGACATACATTGTATTTGGAAGTCATTAACATTCTAGGCGAGATTTGTAACTGTAATTAGTGTGATTGATAGTTTTCTATGTTGAAATACAAATCCACCTATTAAACAGCATTCTGCATATTAATACGAAAACGAGTTTATCGACATCGACATTCCCTTGCCAGGAATATCTGACAGGATGTCGTTCGTACTCGACACGATACGAGGGCAGAATATTAGCGATCGTTATAACACGGCCAATTTATGTTGTGCACTTGTGACCTCTAGACGTGGACGAGAATAGAGGCCAGCGTTGTTGTTTTAAAACAGGATTTATATGCATGCTCGGAGGGTATACTCGTAGGTGGCGAAAATAGTGTTGGCTATTTATAACGGCATTAGGTACAGCAAATACAATGTGTATGGTATTTTTAATCTGTGTTCTGATAACGAGTAACTTGTTTTTGTAATATTTTTTCCTACATGCGAGCTGATGAATCTTTTGTTTGTTTTTGTTTAATCTTGTTAGCGTTAGTTTGTCGAAAAATTTCTTGCACAACACGCGTAAATTGCGGTAACGTGTATATTTGTCTAAAGCCGTAAATAGATAGTGCAACTTCTGACAAATAAAGCTGCAAGTCTAGTACCTAAATGTAGAATATTTGTAGTATATAAATTCTGCATTGAAGCCAAGTTTTTTTTTTGCGTTTTTTAGCATGTGCTGTCCACTTAACTTATCACATTCTTCATCCTTAGCACGCAAGAACGTGCTCAAGTGTTGTTTTTTCTTTGGGTCAGTGTGTATACGCTTCTTTAATGCATTAAAAATTTTAGATTAAAAAAAAACACTGTCGGTTTACCTGACAGTACACTGATTCGAAGTCGTAATGCAAACCACTAAAAATTCTACGTTCCAAACTTGAAAATACCTACACACAATTTTCGCTGATTTGTTAAAAACTCATGATTTGAAATGAGGTTGCAATTTCCGTTGAAAAAAGTTTTGTTGGTTTTTGTTCCTCTTCATAATCTCATCCCGCGAGATTTATGATGACGGTTCTCACAACTCACAATGAAATGGACCAAAGTGTATCCTAATACTTTTCTAGTGTCAGACAGATATACTACAGAAGGCAATGTTTAATGTTTCTCTTTTGTCCACAGAGCCGTCGGTAAAACATGTCTGCTCATCAGCTACACCACAAATGCCTTCCCAGGAGAGTACATACCTACAGTGTAAGTATAACGAATGGTTGAATTTTAAACAAAAACGTTGAATACTAAGTTATGCGCAGCTCGTTAGCAAAGTTTACCTAAATCAAACAAAATGTAGCAAGATGTTATTATATGAGATACTTTGTAGTTGTTTGACCTATTTCTTAGCAGCATCCAGAGAGAGCTTCATCATAAGGATTTAATTTGTTAAACAACGTCCAATCTATTTGGTGGTTGCGATTCTCGAAATGCTTTAAACTTAAATTAATTGATTGTATTGCTGCAGTGACAGATAAGCATTTAATTTGAATTTGTTCTTAAAACATTAATAACATTCAGCTGCGAAACCAACAGGACTTCATTTTTGGCTAGAAAATTTTGCTTCGTCGACTAACTACCCAAAAGTGGGGAGATGATGATGCAAATGCCTTCAATAATCAAGATCATCTAAAGTGATCTTCATCAACATGATTAAAATCTCCATCCATAACATGAACCTTAAAAAATCCTCAGATTCGACAACTACTCGGCGAATGTGATGGTGGACGGCAAACCCATAAACCTGGGGCTATGGGATACGGCAGGTCAGGAGGACTACGACAGGCTGCGACCGCTCTCCTACCCACAGACCGATGTCTTCCTCATATGCTTCTCGCTTGTCAACCCAGCCTCGTTCGAAAACGTCCGGGCTAAGGTGGGTCCTTGAACCTTTAAGTTCTTCTTTCAATAGAATCAGCAGGGTAATTGCGTATCTCACTTGCAATACCAATTACCAATGCAATTATTCATTTTGACAGTTCAACAATAATTCATTGCGTTTTTTACTTTGTTGAAAAGACGAATTTTTCAAACACGTGAAGCCATTTATTAGCAATTTCTTCCTTTTGGATTGTGATGGAAAGTGTCTTACTCAATCGGGGTGCTGGACTTTTTCTCCCCGCCTTGCCATTTTTGGAATTACCTTAATTTCTTTTCAAAATAATTATAACAGTTCGAGCTGGATCAGAGCCTCCTATGTTCATTCTTGGCTGCAATGACGGTAATCAAACCTCATTAAAAAATAAATTTGCTGTGTCGCAGGTGTAATAAAATAAAACTACTTGTAGTATTTAGTTAAGATCTTGAGCTACATAAAGATACTGTCTGTATTATTTACAGTTCCCCAGAAATAGCTGATGTTACATCAGAAATATTAGTTTCTGAGAAACAGCCTCAGACAAGGGAAACTTTATGACTATACTAGCCTGCGCAGTGAGACTTCACGTCAAAACGTGCTGAAATAGCATGTCGTCAAATCTTCGTGCCTACTGATAGCAGAGCATGATATTGTACAGTCGCACATGTGCCCTTGGTACTGTTCTTTGTTCACAGCTTTGTGCATGTCACCAATTAGTTATTTCTAGGGAATTATTATGACTCATGTAATCAGGAAGTTCAACTTAAACGGAGAATGAAAATCTTATAGAAGTGTTGTAAATTACTAGATTTTGGATTTATGTACTTAGTACCAATTTTTCATGAGTAGGTAACAAGGTAGCTCGCTAGCTGCGCTTGGGCGGAGTGTGCCATAGTGGCTTCATGAAAGATTACAACCACAACAGAAAAATAATGAACACATTTTCAGGGGTCGATTAGGATTATGCGGAAATAGCAGAAATAACATATTTTTAACCGACTTCCCAAAAAGGAGCAGGTTATATTGAAAATAATGCGATTTTATTCCAACAAACCAAACTATATATTTTGCATTCTTACCAAGTTGACAATAACGATCACACGCAAAATAAACGAATGAAAAAAAGAAACGTAGATACATCAAAAGAGGTTCTCATATGAAGTATGGTAAGGTATGAAGCTTAAATGGCGGAGGAGGCAGTTGTCCAGCACAGCGACAGTCTGGACTGATATTTTAATAATAATAATGAAAGATCGCAGTACTTTGTAGTAGTGCTGATAACCCATGTCTAGTCTATGGAGGCCCTGATATGATGTTGATTTTTTCTATCACTAATCTTTTGTTCTGAACCTTCCAGTGGTTCCCCGAGGTGAGGCATCACTGCCCGTCCACACCCATCATCCTGGTCGGCACCAAGCTCGACTTGCGCGAAGACAAGGACACCATTGAGAAGCTGAAGGACAAGAAACTCGCGCCCATCACTTACACACAGGTACACTATTACATTTGACCCTCAGCTGGCTCTTGTCTCAACCCCCGGCCCCATTCTTTGGGTTTGGCATAACTTGTTTTTCTCTCTCTGTATGTATACAACTAGGTACTCGATATAAGCTCATCTCACAAAACTCCAGACATACAAACAAAATCTTCTATCATTCGTCCGCGAGCACGTCACAGTCAGACAGACTAGACTCGAGCGATGGTTCGGCGAACTATCTGTTTCGATGTACTATCATAAAATCAGCCCATATACTTATTCGATAAAACCCAATAAAATGTACTTAATCAAATATTGTTTAATACCTTCCCTAACACCTGTAATTGAAAACAATGTAAACAGAAACCTCAGGTCGGCAATATGTGCTTGACACATGACGTATTTTCGCGGCGCCCTTAGTTATATCCGAGGTGGGAAGTGGCGCAGCCTGTCGCCTGCAGGATATTACAAATGCTCGCGTATGTGCTGCGAATATTGTGGCGTTCCATCTTATGCAGGTGGGACGTGCAACCTATTTGCAAAGGAATGTGGTTGAAATTATATCATTGGGCGTTATTTTAGTTCATTTAGATTTTATCTAAAACTAAAGCGTTGCAATCACAACTAATATCATTCTCATTATTGTTACGAATAAGTACTTCAGAATTAAGTTTGCAAAGTATTTTTTGGTTATTAAACTTTATTTTTTTATTAATCAATAAATGCTAGTGCAGCTATTTACCTCACTAAAACATCTCTAATAATAAGAAAAAACCGAGTGGCACCTTTAGAATGTAACTGATTATAACTTTATAAGAGTTTAAGGCTGCGTTTCGTGGGATGTCCGTAAAACTAACCAATAACTACGCTAGCTTAGCTCAAGCTATGATAACGATGCGATGTTATTGGCTAGTTTCACACACATCCGTCGCTACGCATCCTGGTGGAAACGCAGCCTAACTGTCACTAACGAGACCGGAGACACAATAGAATTTTTATTGTTATCGACTTCTAAAGGCAAATCAAAAGTTGAGTTGGATACGTCTTTCCAATTTCATATCGACACTTTAAATTAATCGAGGATACTATTACGATAAACCCTCGACGCCCATCGCATCTGAGACGTTTCACCGTCTAATATAAAATAATGTTGAATATCACCTATCAGTTTACTAATGCATGTATATCGTGTTCCAGGGCCTCGGCATGTCCAAAGAGATCAGCGCGGTGAAGTACCTGGAATGTTCGGCGCTCACGCAGAAGGGTCTGAAGACGGTGTTCGACGAAGCCATCCGCGCCGTGCTGTGTCCCGTGCAGCCCATCAAACCGCGGCGGAAGTGTAGACTGCTCTAAGGATTGTGTAGCACTGTCAGATAAGGTATGCACACTTTTACGATTGTTGGAGCGTCGATTGCCGACAAGCAACAACACATGTTATGTGGGTTTCATTAGTAGACGCTTGGAATTATAAACATTACACCTGTTTACCCATATTCACAGATGTATAGAACACACTTTTTGGCATTTATAAGTCCCATGTACGAAAGAAAGAAGTTTATTGGTTGACACAGAATTAACACAAAACTAATGCTTAGAAATAATAAGCGCTGCTGAAAACTAAGAGGACAGCCATAAGTGCTGTTGCTGTAGTACAAAAAAAAGTCTTAATAACTCTTTGCCGGTCGCAAAAGAACCTTCTGGAGACGAATCTGCTCCAGTCTTGTGCTTGATAAATAAAATATTGTATTGCCAGTGTAGTATTCGCCCCGCTTCACTCATAGATCGATTTCCCTGCACAGTTAAGGCCGAACCGTTCAACAACTAGTATTGTTTTATGCATCGCAATAGATTCATGCCCCTAGACCTTAGTTGATTAATCGTTAAGCCAACTAATAATTCATGTCAAAACTTTAGTAGTTGATTTGGCTAATGATACTTTCATACGATAATCGATTTTATTGTAAGAATATTTGTGATAATGAAAGAAGATAATCCTATCACACTGTGATATGCAGAAAGGCAGTGAAATCTTATATAAGAAGCCACTGTGCTGTACAAAACTTAAAAAACAAGCACATAAACTTGCATTTACTCATTCATTCGTAACAATAAATAATTTCAAGTACTTAACTCCTGCTAAAGTCGACTTTGATTGGAGTCAAAAACTAAATGAAAAGTCATTTGGTCAATAATATGCCATTACATAAGAAAATAGCCGTTGCATTTATCAAACTGTGAACATTGTATTTTGAATCGTATGCCGCCGCCACAAGTAGCATATTACAACTTACACTAACTATAACATACACATGACTATATTTCATTACTGCGTATTATTTGCGTCACTCAGGGTGGATTCGACCAAACAGGAATAAATTTCATCCGCCGAATAAGCCTTCTCTTCCGAATAAATTTAGAATTTTTAACAGTTTCTCCATACGTTAAAATCGTTTTGCTTACCAATGGTAGAATTTTTAATTGCCAAACTATATAAATAGATTCGAAAACTAATTTTACCTGTGATAGCTACTTCCATATGAGAGGGTCTACTATGGAAAGCTATGAGGTCTTTGTTTCATTATTGGTAAAAATATAAGAGTCTTCATTTAAAAAAGTCCTGAAAAAAAAAGTTTTTTTAATGGTGCCATGTTGCGTATCAAATGGAAGGAAAAATACTTATCACATTTCAAAAATATATATATTATAACCCCAAAATAATTTAAATACTAACTACTTTTTTACAGTAAATGAATAGTTCCTATTTTTGTTTACAGATAGCGTAGTACAGACGTCGATGCCAGTGTATACAGCATAGCTTACAATAGGGCGCACCAACATCAGTATATAATATGTGCATAAAACACGAGCGCTGTCACTGAATGGACTGCAATAAATGCATACATAGATGTTAATTTTTACTGTTAAAGTACGCATTATTAATTAATATGTAACGTGGGTTGGTGTGAGTGAGGTCCGTTTAATGTATAACGCTTTTTTATATCGACCGGATATTCTCGTCACTGGCAGTTTGTAGAGGCTGCACAAAGGATGACCTTTGCCTAATGCGTTGCAGAAGTTTGTCTATGGATGTCACTGGATTCTTTATTCAAATTTTATCGTAGTTTCATTGTCTGTATGTCGTGAAACTGTCTTATTACTTGTGAAGTTCTACCTCTAGCCTATAATTCATAATATTTGTACAATACTTCGCATTGTAGCCATATACCGCCTGTCAGTGACTGTTAGGTAACTATCCGAGTATATCTCATATTTGGGTGCTTTATCTTAACTTGACCGACGCTATTATGAAAATGTAATTACATTCCTACATCTAATAATTTTGGGTACAAATTGTTTAAACTTACTTCACCGTCACTTCTAAACGGTTGTTTAAAAAAATGGAATTGTTGAAATTTGTGTTTGCCAGAGATTATATTTTTCGATTTATTATTGCTTTTTATTTGTTTCCACATTGTTGTGTATATCAATGTTTACAGTCGACACTGACTCGGATACATTTTCGTCCTTATTTCTAATGTGTTAAGGTTCAAATTGTGTACGAGTTACAATGTCGACGAGGAATAGTGGCGTTATAAGTACAGCATTCGTTTGTAAGAAATTGGTTAATCATTAAAGTTTCGTATTCATTGTATATTTAATTAATTAAAAGGTTTTAATATGTACCTATGTATGATGTAAACTGTATTTCGTTTTAATACGCTACGCAGATTCCAGGATAAATTGACTTCGATGTGATTTGTAGGTTAAAATATCTTAAATAAGAACCCACTGTACTGTACAAAACTTAAAACCCAAGCACATAAACCTGCATTTACTAATTCATTCGTAACATTAAATAATTTCAAGTAACTCATGCTGAAGTCGACTTTGATTGAAGTCAAAAACTAAATGAAAAATCATTTGGTGAACAATATGCCATTACATAAGGAAATAGCCGTTGCAATTATCAATCTGTGTGAACATTGTATCTTGAATCGTATGCCGCCGTCACACGCAGCATAATGCAATGACTATATTTCATTACTGCGTATTGTTTCGCTAAATCGGCTAAAAGCTTAAGAGTATAAGCGCCCGCGTGAATGGTCAATACTTAGATACATATCGTTGGTAAAGTGTAGCTATGCTATCGTGGCGTCTTTGTAATACTAGTAGCGATAGATTTGCGATTTTGAGCCTAATTTATATAAAACGAGTGTCAATTTTACTATATTGACCAGTGAGCGTAGCTTCTAGTGGCTCGTGCAAAACGAGTTTGGAATCGCAGAACTATGGCCGCTAGAGCAGTTTTCAATAAGCAACAAGATTGTATCGCAAACGTTTAGTATTCTACGGCTAATGTGAAATCCGCACAACTACTTTTAGCATTAACCGACCGAATCGCGATGGACAGCATTCCGTTCTACAACGTCTCGCTCGCCGACCATCTTGATTCGGTTGCATTACTGTCACGGGAGGCATTTTTCGCAAAAAATGTGATAACGGGTTTAGGCTCTAATTGACTGTCTAGACATTTTTACACGGCCTCTAGATATGAGATGCTTTTTTTACCTTATACGCCTAACTTCACGATTGTCGTAGACTCTACAGATCGTTTCTTTAGTAAATAAAATGGCACTAAGTTAATTACTGTCTAAATCCACTCCTAAAATATAAATGTTATAATAAGAGAAACAGTACACGTAAGTTTGTGTATAAGTGTGCAATTGTCGTTGCTTGTCACTAAACGCGGCACGCCGTTTATAACTAGATGCCATAGAGTTTTATTCGTTTTAAAAAGTTATTTTACTATTGAGTTTTTACTCTTCTGTTTCTAAATTTAAAAGCTCGAACAATTGCACAGAACATCCCTAGCGGTAAGATTTTAATGTATGTATTGTTCAGATGCAAATATTTAGAAGAATCAGCATGTAAATACCGGTAATTTAGTATTAAATACAGAAATGAAATACACACGCCATTAACTTTGGTGTGACATTTTATACTAGATCCAATTTTTTTCACAAAAAATGGATTTTTTAATGGTAATTAAAAATAAATAATTTCACTGTGTAGTTTTATGTATTCTCGTATCATAATACGTTTATGGTTGAATGGACTAACTATATTATGTCTAGTTATAAAATATATAATTTTAATAATAGGTCAACAATATATTAAACATGTTGAGGCAGCGAAGGGACGAGATATGAAACATAAAAAATATTTTTTAAACTTAACACAGATGCGATATTATTATTTTGTCAAGAAGAAAATGTATAAAATATTTGTCGATATTTTTTCAACGGGTGAAATGCATAAAGGCGTAATAATAGCCAATGTATCGGCCACAGCTTTGTCAAATGCATGTAGTCTATAACTACCCTACCACAGCGGCGTAATTGCGTAAAACATAAACTGACAATTGATTTCATTTTGACAGTACACCCACATTCACTGCGTTATTCACGTTGTTGAGCAGATGGATTTTTCAAACCTATGAAGCAATGGATTAGCAATATCCTTCAAAACTCTCGGATTATGATTGAAAATGTGTTACGCAATTAAGGTGCTGGACTATAATTAACGATTGTATAAAAAGTATGTATGTTTATTAATTTAGTATGTCCGTTAGTCCAAATTTCTTTTATATTTCGTAGCGGATGTTAGACGTACATTTATTAGTATTGGTGTTATGTTGTCATCTTGTTGATTGTACTGTATTGTTGGATATGTAGTCACTTATGCCATGTACTGCATTTGCTTTCATTCAAAGTAACAGCTTGTATAATATTATTTTTATACAAAATTGTATATGTATAGATAAGCGCTGTGTCTATAATTCGAATGATATGATAGTTAGATACGCGTCGAGTAATTCTTCCAAATATTGTAAAGCCTCTGAATAATTCAAAATATATTTATATTAACTGTTCAAACTATGTGTTTTATTTATGTATCCTATTTATATATCATTATTGTAGCAATGTATTGTAGCAAAAGGACTGTCTCGTTTGTCTAGTGGTCGCAAGGGCTACTGCTGAGCTTGAGGTCCTAGGTTCGATTCCCGGGTCGGGCAAAGTGTTATTCGGTTTTCCCAACTGGAATTGCTCAGTAGCAGCCCGGAGTCTGGATTTGTGCCCGGTTGACGGCAATAGGCTTGCCCGCTATTACATTGGACTTAACCATAACTGGCGAAATGTGGGTGTACTATAGGTACACCTCTGCCTATCCCTTCGAGGAATACAGGCGTGATGTTATGTTATTGTAGCAATACAATTATAGGGAATCGGCACTGTTAGTCCCAGGCTATTTGATAGTTTAGAAGGAGCACAACACGTCCCCCACTTGATAGCCAGATATTTAAAACTACCTACTTTGTGAAAACTGTTACATGTACTACAATCAATCTGTTTTATATAAATTAAGCTTATATTATATTATTTATAAAAAAGACACGTGTCATCGTCACACGATATTTGTAATACTAATAATATTTATATCATGGAGGTCTCTGATCTTAGGACAAATATTTATAAATACTGTTGACCTTATATAAAAAATCGCAGCTGTAAAGTTGGTAGATAAAACTTGTCACTGAACTAAAGCCACTGTAGGTACAAGTAGAACAAATATAAAAAATTACGCAACCTTGGTAACAGATAACAAAACATACTTTAGATAATGTAAGGAAAAAATACTGTAGCTATGTATAGCTTTGTTAAGAAAACATTTATGTTTATGATATATTATCATTGATGGCGATTATATGACGTGTATTACCCAGTTACTGGATTGTGGATGTCAGATAGGCAGTCGCTCCATGTAAAATACTGGTATTCAGCTGCATCCGGTTAGACTGGAAGCCGACCCCCACATAGTTGGGAAAAGGCTAGGCAGATTGATTGCTCGCGATTATGTACTTCATTAAACAAGCGAGTGGTAAAAAGATCCTTATGACCTGTTTGCTCATATCCTTCATTTCATTTTATCGGTATATCTATGTTTGGGCTCAGTAGGTGGCCTCGTTTATCACGGCGTCAGAGGCGTTGTTCAGATCGTTAGAGGTGCAGGTGAACAGACATTTCACCATATCCTTACTGTGGTTAATTTATCTGACAGATATCTATCCACAAATTCTGTTTTTCTTTTCTAATTTATCTTGTAGATCATTGAAACGGACACTTTTTTTTTTAGATTGGAAATTATCAAATAATTTCACCCGCTCTGGGCGGAGCGCGTGTCAGACTCTTACTGAATAAAACCCACCCGCGTTCCTTCAGTTGCCTGTGTTGCCAGGGTCCACGGTAACCCTTTCGGACTTTCCCCCAACCCTACCAGGCATCGGCCTTAGCGGGCCCCGCCAGTTGGACTGACATCTCATTGAAACAGACCTTGAAACTACTTTTGTGTAATTAGAATTGATTTCCGTTGTTGTACTGCATATAAAATTGATGAATCTACATTTTTACGGTACAAAGTTCGTTCGGAACCGCGTCATACAGCTAAATGCATGATTGCAGTCAACAGCTGTGTGTCAAGGTCTTCTGAACAACACATTTAACACTCATTTAATGGCCCATAGTACAATTTAGCGATTTAATACCACAGAATAAGGTACAAAATGCACCAATATGAACAATTTTAACTGAATTATTAATTATCTATCAATGATCATTAAAAGTTCTATTGCGCATTGTAGTTTTGTTGAACCAATGTAAGTTGACCTGCCCCTCCTCTCGAAATAGAACTGCTAACTAAGTTTGAGGCGAAAAACAAAGTTCAACCTAAACTGGATGCGAATAAAGATAGTATTCACGAGACGTTTTGTAATCAGTCGTTTGAGAGGCGCTGCCAGTGAGCAGTCCCCTGCGCCTGTCCCGCGAATTGAAAACAACAAATTAAAACGTGCTACCAAAAATTTACTTTAAATATAAAACTATAAAGTTCATTTTCAAAAATGTCGAAAGTGCTTCTGAGTAAGGAATTGCCTGATATTGAGGTTAGTGATTGCTATTTCTATTTACCTACTAATGTGGTCTAAGATAATTTAAAAACATGTTTATGATAAATCGATGTATCGATATTATCGCAGCGATAAGATGTACTATTTGGTAATTGATAACAGGTGCAAAATAGGTGAGTAACGTCCTGCAACTAAAAAGTGGTCAGGAAGCAATCATATTTTATTATATACCCGACAATATATTAAATATTATTCGTATCATCATGTAAATAAATTACCATACAATAGTAATAATAAACACAACAGACTAATAATTCCGGCTAATAATAGGTAGGAGGTTCCTTATAATTGCGGACATAATAATTAACACGGATTTGTGTGTGGTGACTGGTTACAATTTTGAACACAACACATTTTTGTTCGGCCGAGGTCAATTCGCAGTTAATAAAACTCTTGCTAGGTATGTTTACTTTGAATGATTATAGGCTCAAGATATTAAATGGAGTGTAATACCATTGTCTGCGTACCCCATGGGTACACACTTGTTTCTCAGATTTTGTTATTTAGAAAATATCTTAATTACATACTTAATAATTAAACTAGGGGACAAAATTAACGGCAGCCTAAATTATATAAATATCAAGCTTGACTATTCTCGCGGGAAAGTCCGAAAGGGTTACCGTGGCCCCTGGCAACACACAGGCAACTAAAGGAACAGGGGTGGGTTTCAGTCAGTAAGAGTCTGACACGCCCTTCCGCTCCGCCAAGAACGGGAGAAGTTATTTGATAATAACCCATCCGAAAAAAAACCTTTACTATTCTACATGAGGAGACAGAAATGGTACTCAAGTAAACTCAAGGTTCTAACTGATTCCTATGGTCTATTATATCCCTTGTTGTATAACAATTTGATATGTAAGGGGCGTGTCTCACAGACTGTTGATTTGGTGGCAAATATGATACGATTACATAGTTACAGTAAATCTTATGTCAAAGGCTATCTTTTGTTAAAGTTAGATGTTTGAAATATTCTTTATTATCTACGCATTTAAATCAAGGTTAATATCCACGCATCATTCGTACTGTTTACGTATAGTCAACATGGAAAGTAAATAATAGTTTCAAAGTTGTTTTAATGAATCTCCGAAATTATTATTAGTTTGGTAATAAAATCATGTAGTTAATCATGCCTTTACGAGTTTTAATGACTAGCTATCAAATTGCGTAACACATTTTCATAAACGATTAGGACTAATCTGTTTCATTTTGACAGCTCAACAATGTTCATTGCGTTATTTACGTTGTTGAGCAATTTTTATTTCGAACTTATTAAGCTATAGATTGGGAATCTGTTTCAAAACGATCAGATTGTGATTGATTGTGTATTACGCAATTAGGTTGCAGGTCCTGTAATAGATTCCTAATTTATAAAATATTGATTGAATTTCCCTGTTCACTGTACCTACTTATTACAAATATTTTTGTGTTCATTTCTTATTAATAATTTCAGAACCTTTTAAGGCTCAATCCAACGGTTAAGCCATATACCAACTTGGTCCCTTCAGCCCAAACTAAAAGAAACAAGCAGCATTGGAAGAGAAACGAGGACAGAAAATGTACCGTGAGTATTAACATATTTTTAGCGATGCGTTTTTGTTTGTATGGAATCGGTGTTCAGGAATCTCGGAGTATCAAGTAAGGTACACCTTTATTACTTGAGAAACAATATAGACCTGTGGCGGCATCTACAACGCCACATGCGAACTACGCATCACGTCGGGGTCCACCAGTATAGAGGTATGACCCATCCTCTATAGAAAAGGGAGGAACCTCCGACCAGACGGGTGTTGTGTCTGTTGGGCTACTGCCCGAATAGCGATGTCGGGATGTTTTATATATATCAGTCGCGCGGTGAACCCTGCTTGCGCGTCGCAGGATTTGTGTGACGTCTGGTCTTTGATGCGTAGTTCGCAAGTGGCGTTGTAGATGCCGCTGCAGACCCACCCACATACGGTCTTAAAGACCTAGTCCCAGTAAGAATCAACTGCACCTTACATTAATTAGGTATACTATCGTAAACAGCAGTTTAGAGTCAATTAAAGTGCTAATTTCACCAATGCAACTGAACGTGAATTTCACCAATGCAACTGAACGTAATCAGCACATCTAAAACGAGTTCAAGAGCTGTCAGTGTCAATATTCCATAGAAAATAACGACACTGGCAGCTCTTAAACGTAGTTTATGTTCTGATCGCGTTCAATTTCATTGGTGAAATTAGTATAGTCTGCAGGATTATTGATCGTAAGTCTAATCTTCAACAGGCTTCGTAACGCGCTGAGTGCGCTATTGCATTATATTATATTAACTGGATATCCCTAAGTTTGCATAAAAATTGCCACTAACACAACTACGACAGAGTAGTTGCATAAATCCCACTTAGTGCGTGTGCAATTGTTCATAGATGGATACTCAGCCGTACCGTGGGAGCATTGACGCATCCTCATTAGTTAAATAGGTATATTCTTATATCTAGATTATTATCTACAGTTATTTGCCAAGATCTAATTATTATTAGTTGAACATTACTTATGAATAGGTAGCCATGTATATCACCACTGTTATCGACTAGTATCACGAGACGAAAACGTCGATATAAATTGATAACTGTTGCAATATTACCTGCAGTTTGACGCAGAGTTGCAGGGGATTTAGGTACCAGCGGATTATCGCATAAAACGTTTGAGCTACATACACTCACAATCGTTTTATCTTTATTCTATGATAGTAAAAGTGCATGTACGTGCATTTACTTGATGATAAAATGTGATCGATTATTGTATTTGTAAAAGAATCGTATATTTATCGAACTGTATAATAAAACTTCTTTGGGTGATAACAAACTATGCGGCAAGGGTTTTTAAATCTTATTTCCAGAGAAATTTCAGTACATACAACCAACCGCTCGGTACTATTATGTATTCTGTGCCGCTTGCGCTTCTCCGTATTTGCGGCTTGTTCGATCCCGTCTGATCCTCGTAATACGGTGACACGTTTGTTATGATTTGAATTCAATGAACATACGAAACCTATATGGTATGAATTCTTTGAGTAATTTATTTGAGGAAACTGCATAGAGATTCTAATCCTTTGGTGATATATATACCCTATCCGTAACACGTTGTATATTATTATGTGAGAGGCGTAGCTATGACTCGCGAAAGACTTTCTTTTGGTAAGAAAGAAATTCCTTTTTTTTACTGTTTAAGTATAATAATAACAGTTACAATAATAATACAAAGCTAAACTGATAGTGTTATCACTTCATATTATGAAATAAAATATTACGATGTGGGTGGGCTAGTACCTATCTTCTGTACGTTTTATTATTAGAGATAACTGATAAGGACTTGTATAATCCGTACGCGACTGCTAGTCACCGCCTGAGGTTTGTGAGCCAGACGGGGGAGGGAGACAAAGTGCAAGCTAACTCATTCTGGCAATTTTGTCATTGGCCTTCGTCTCACCGCTCACATACCTCAGGCGGTGACTAGCAGTCGCGCGCGGACTATAATACAAGACCTACTCCATACGACATAAAAGTTATTCTCTTCACCTTCCTTTCTTTTATTCATCTTTGCTTTTCTATTACGTTTTGGAAAAACGAAGTCAATGCCATAAAGATTTTTTTAGGACCTTTTTAATACAAAAATGTTCAATCAAAAATTAAAGAATACATAACACTAAAGTAAATTAGAAATGTGAACTATCTGAGACAAGCCATGTGCCATGTGCAACTTCCATTCAAAGTTTCATCCCCTATTTTAAACCCTTCAGGAGAAGATTTTTTAAAAATCCTTCCTTAGCCACCTTCGTCGTATATTACGCAAAATTTAAAGCTTTGCGTTGTCAGTAAATTAATTCAAGATTATGAATGGAAATATATTAATAATTTGTTCCAGGCCTGTCCAACTCTAACAAAGAACTTCGACGACATTAAGCACACGACGTTATCCGAACGCGGTGCTTTGAAGGAGGCCGCACGATGCCTCAAGTGCGCAGACGCACCGTGCCAGAAATCCTGTCCTACGCAGATAGATGTCAAGAGTTTCATCAGCAGCATCGCTACTAAGGTGTGTATAGAAAAATCTTCTGTCCCTGTCTAGAAAATAGTCTTGCAATGATTCATTCACATAAGAGAAAGGCTCTTTTGAGAAGAGAGCTAAAAGATGTCAGAATTCGATATGTACACGCAGAACGAAAGGTCCTATTCCTGGCTGTTTCACGCACATTTAAACACCAGCTTCCACTAACAATAGGTGGATAAATAGACAACGATTGACAATGTTATCGTAATGTTAACTGTGTTTTGAACAGCAAACACCGGCAATGGTAAATATAGTGACCATTTTATCTATTCTTTTAGCATACATTAATCGGTTTTTTGATTTTGTTGATAACTAAAACCACTTATGTTTTTGCGACAATATGGTAACGAACTTTTAATGGATTTATATTTTCGGGCACAGCCGTCTGCCATAACAACATCGTCACACCTCAGTTCCCCCCGAAGGGAAAGACTTGGAGGAGTTTATTACTCGCACATTTTCCCAGCTATGTTGTCCGTTTGACGTCTATTATTAGGTATTATCTAACGTGACTAAGGCTGGATTCGACCAAACACGAATAAATTTTATCCGCGGAAGCCTTCCTTTCCGAGTAAATTTTCAATTTTTGGCAGTTTGTCCATACGAAAACTCAGAGTAAATCTTATTCCGCGGATAAAATGTATTCGTGTTTGGTCGAATCCGCCCTAAACCGTCTAAAATGCGTACCAGTGTCAATAAAAATAACCATTAGCGCTACTTTAACCGACCCGGGGTCGAAACCAGGACCGCCGCCGTCACGCTTTCATTTATATATTTATATAGAAAAGTATATGCTTTATGTATGTATTTATTGTATATGTAAATGGAACAAACCCTTTAATTGTAGAATTGATTGAAGGGTTTTACCATTTTTAATTAAAGTTTAATCCATCCAAAAGTTGTCTGTAAAAGATCGCTTTTAACGATAAGAACGCCCCATTGTGTCATCTCCCTTAAGTAAAATTTCTTGATTTATGTCTTTATTTTTTATGATGTAATAATAAAGAGTATTCTATCTATCTATCTGGCGACCACTAGACGAACGACGCATTCTGCGTGGTTCATAATCGATTAGGCATCTTGCTAAAAAGAATAAGGTGGTGTTATAAATGAATAATTTCTCATTTCTTTACAGAACTACTATGGAGCGGCCAAGGCAATTCTTTCTGATAATCCCCTGGGATTAACATGTGGAATGGTGTGCCCTACCAGCGACCTCTGTGTGGGAGGATGTAACCTGCACGCGAGTGAAGAAGGCGCCATCAACATTGGTGGACTGCAGCATTTTGCTGTTGATGTAAGTTTGTGTTTAGATAATTGGATTGGATATACTGGTTGTAACTGTCGTTATATCAGCTGGAAGACGAATTCTGTTGGCCAGTCTTTCTTTAATTTCTGAAACGATCAGTTCTAGGCTGCTGGAATCCTAAAATGGTAAACTTTACTAGGTCATCTGGCAAGACGAAGGTCCAACCTTCCCGTTTGTGATCGCCATTCCAGATCCTAGCTATTTTAACCGTTGGCATTTTTATACTTACATTGAAGTAAAATGAGCATGTTAAAATCAAACGCTATTCAAACGCGCTTATGGGTGACAGCAGGATAGGATTCCAATGCAGATTGTATCCTTAAAATCTCTAAATTACATACATACATACATAAACTCAGCCTTCTTCCCATGGGGCAGAAACTATAGAACGCCACCTGCTACGATCCTTACATACTCCTTTTGCCTCGTTTAAGTTCATCATTCAGCATAATATCAAAAAACAACTGGTTAATTATATATTGTTGATTTTATGACACATTTCGACATGCTAGTCTTCGACACCAAAATAACCTAAATAAATTCCAGGTCTTCATGAAGATGGGCATCCCTCAAACCTTAGACCCTAACACCAAGCCTCTACCCAACGGCGGTGACCAGAAGATCGCGTTGATCGGTGGTGGACCGGCCAGTACTAGCTGCGCCTGCTTCTTAGCGAGGCTGGGCTATAAGAATATTACTGTCTATGAGAAGGAAAAGTACTTGGGTGGACTGAGGTATGTATTTAGGGAAGGAAGCCCGAAAGTCTGATATCCAGTCTTTTCATGGGGTATCGTATTACCCAGTAACTGGGTTGTGGTTGTCAGATAGGCAGTCGCTCCTTGTAAAATACTGGTATTCAGCTGCATCCGGTTAGACTGGAAGCCGAACCCAAAATTTGGGAAAAGGTTAGGCAGATGATAAGGAAAGGCTAGCTAGACCGTAGGTTACCCGAGTCATATGTCATAGGTACGGTAAAGAAGCGAATATCTTAGCAAGTTTCAAACAAATTCCCATATATCAGACGGATGTCACAAAAATGTTTAAAAGGTTGGAAAAACGAAGTAAGAAGAATAATAAGGTGCAAGTAAAAAAGAACCTTAAGGAGCTTAACATACGCACTCTTACGCTCCTCAACTCGATCATACTTACTCAAGAAGTGGACCTGTTCACTGACAAGCTAATCAAAGTTATATCTGCGGCAAATGTCCACCTCACACACTGTCATACAATTTAACCTATGATACGACACTAGGCTAAGCTGTACTCATTAGAAATTAGTAGTTAAGCATTAGCACCTAATAATAGTATGTTAAGCACAAATTGTAACAAAATAAATTAAACATTTACATTCCTCGACTAGCACGACGATGTTGAAGTCGTATAAACAATCTGAACAAGAATCAAAGCGTTTATTTTTAGATGCATTTCTAAAGATTTGACCAGCTTTGCCCACTTTTATTGTCGATATGTATGATAAATACTCATTATTTATTTAAAATTCCAGTTCAGCAGAGATCCCTCAATATCGCCTTCCGTTCGATGTTGTTCAGTTTGAGGTGGACCTCGTCAAGAACCTAGGAGTTAAGTTCGTCACCGGCAGGAAATTGTCTACACAGGACATTACAGTCAATGTAAGTACATGACACAAGACTAAAAGATATCGGACGTTAAATGCATTCGAACACAGTTTCTGACGCGACACGTTTAGACTGCATTAAGGTCACTGCATACAGGACGGCGTTAGGACGTAGTGGTGTTACCAAGTATTTTTATTGCCTCTCACTTTAATCATGGCGATGTATTTATACCTACCTATTTTATTTATAATGCATTCAGATATATTTTTAATAATTATTATTTTTTCTCTTTGTTCCTCTGTAACAGAGCACCTGCCATCTAATCTGTCCACCACCCTTGGTTGACTGGTAGAGAATGCCTAAAGCATTAAGTCCGCCTTTGTACCTTTTTTGAGTACCAAATGTTTAAATAAATAATAATAAATAATAATAAATAAATACGTGATTTGTAATTGGCTTTCTGGTGAATATGGTTTCCTTTTTTGTCTGTTTTTATTAGCTGTAAGTCTTCCATGTACTAAATAAATAGATAAAAAACTCGGATGCGTGTTTAATGCATACGCACCGCGACAGTGACATGAAACTAACGTGTGGAGAACCAGAAAATATGAACTGAGGCCTTAGTGTAAGTTTGCAAGTGAGTAAACGTAACTATCGCGTTTGCGTTAAGATTTGACTGATAGATCATAATGCTAAGAATATAAGGGTGAGAATAAAAATCTTAACGCAAACGTGACAGTTACGTTTACTCACTTGCAAACTTACACTAAGGCCTCTGGACTGCGACCGGAGCCATTGTGTAACGCAGCGGTACCACCGTCCGTGCACCAGTGACATAATATGCTCTATGTATATGTTTTCTATGAAACGATTTTTCCCAAAATTTTCGTCCCGTTTCGACCGGGGTAAAACACATTGCGTATGCGGCGACCTTTATCCAATAATTAGCGTGCAATTATAATAATTGCAGCAAATATCCAATGATTACCACTGATATTTAATTTCTAGGGTCTACTAGAAGACGGACATTCAGCTGTGTTCCTAGGAATTGGCCTCCCGGAACCAAAAAGCATTCCAATTTTCAAAGGACTTAACCAAGAAATGGGCTTTTATACCAGCAAGGACTTCCTACCTCTTGTATCTAAGGGAAGCAAGAAAGGTATGCGAACATGACTTTATCTACACCCATGCTATAAATACTCTTTAGAAGTTTCTGAAACAGTTAGATTATCGCCAACATTAAAACGACCAGTTACGCCTTTTCATATTGTGTTCTACACAACAACAGCCGGAAAACCTTCAAAGAAGCTTTTAATTCCAGGTCTATGCGCTTGCAAGTCTGCGCTACCATCCTTACACGGTAACGTGATAGTATTAGGCGCAGGCGACACTGCGTTCGACTGCGCGACGTCTGCGCTTAGATGTGGCGCTAGACGTGTGTATGTTGTGTTCAGGAAGGGAGTCACCAACATCAGGGCGGTGCCTGAAGAGGTGAGGAATTTGTTTAAATAACGTCAAACATTGCCGTTTATTTTCCGTGTACTTTTCTGCGTCACAACCTCTGCGCTAAGATGTAGCGCTAGACGCGTGTATGTTCTAATTAGAAAAGAAGTTACGAGTATTAGGGCGGTGCCTGAAGAGGTGCCAATTTGATTAAATAACGACAAAAACTTGGGATTAAAATCTAGATTAAGTATTTCATACGAATTTTGTTATGGTGTAACCGCAGGGGAGAGCGTACAATCGATCAGGTGGATCTTGTATTGTTCCAAAAGGAATAGCTACATCTGCAAAGTTAATTTATTTTTATTTATTTATTTAATAACTTATAGTCACAGTTTGTATCTGTTAAGTAAGTTAGAATTCAGTGTGTGACAGTGAAAAGTCATTTGATTTCCGATTTCTTTATTATTTCGTTCATTTATTTTTTATACTTTTTGTTACTATACCAGAATACCAATATTATTTTTATATTCATAGTCTAAGCACCTCTTTAGGTCATTAGCTATGCGAATATCAAAAAATATTTGGCCTTGGTCTTAGGGGGAGGAAAATTGATTCGCCGTTACGATGTATAATAGATTGTTATTTTCTTCAATCGTTTATAACTTTTACTTTGTTTCAGGTCGACTTAGCAAAAGAAGAGAAATGTGAGTTTGTGCCGTTCATGTCTCCTAGAGAAGTCATCGTCAAGAATGGAAAAGTATGTTATCTCATTGATGCTTTTTATAGCCAAAAAAAATATTCCTCAAGTTAAAAAAAAACCTTTATTTTTAATATTAAAAGATCATACAAAAAGCTGCCATAAACAATTTATTATGATACGATACAGCGTAGTTTTACTGCGGACATTTCTCCATACAAGTCTCGTCAATTCTATACAATGTTTCTATATTACAGATTGCAGCGTTAAAGATGTGTCGTACCGAACAATTGGATGATGGGGAATGGATCGAGGATGAAGATCAAGTGATGCAACTAAAAGCTAACTTTATTATCTCTGCTTTTGGATCGGGGCTTTATGAGGCTGATGGTAAGAAAGTATAAATATTTTTTTATATTGTTGCGAGCATCTTGCAGTTCAAAAGCAGAAAGTTTGGTTCTAATCCTAGATATGCTTGCTTGTATAATATTAACTGCAACCGAAGTCAAGAGCAGGCCTATCCTCAAATAAAAATAACAAAAAAAACTGCGGCAAGGTTGTGCTCGGTGTAGTAAAACAGTGGCAATTTGCTTTACGTGTGAATATAACGAAGCCTAAACCGTCTCCAAACAAAACACTCCAACACAATATTGTTACTTCAACTTTATTGTTAGTACGTACTATTCAATACTTACTTATAGATCAATTCAAACTTAATGACAGCTCGGAACACTCGACGAGTCGCTGCGCAGTAACAATGTCATGTAACAGCAGGGGTTAGGGTTGCGGTTCTGCGCAGCGAGTGGCTAACTTCCGAGCAGCCATTAAGTTTGAATCGAACTATATTTAATTATAACGTACATTATGATGCTGATGACTGTTAGATTCAGAGTGGAATCTTTTCTATCTACCGACCAAACTTTTTAGAATCTATAGAAAACTCAAGCTGTATACTGCGTCCGGCGCTCGGCGTGGCAACACGTCGGATGGACGATGCCTCGTTGAGAGGTGAAACACGTGTCGATTTCTTACAGGGTTTTTTATGACTCTTAAAACAGTTCAATTCTAAGTATAGTTTGAATATTAATAACCTTTCATAACGACTAAATCTAATTTTGACTTATCTTCCATTCTCAGTAAAAGATGCCATGTCGGGCGTAAAACTAAACCGCTGGGGGTTGCCCGAGGTTGACGAAGCAACCATGCAGAGTAGGAGCAACCCGAAGGTGTTCGTGGGAGGAGATCTCGCGGGCGTCGCGGAGACTACGGTAGAGTCGGTCAATGACGGCAAGACAGCCGCCTGGTACATGCATTGTTATTTGCAGGTTAGTTGCTCATTTAGTTCCAGATTTAACTGCTGGTACAATTCGCGTCACGTAAAAAGACCGCTGGCCAACCGCACAAATGGGGCCTAAGTCTACTAATTTATAAACGTTACAATGGTCTCACAATGGTGAGTTTTTGACAGTTTTTGTATGGCAAATCTGTCAAAAACTCACCATTGAGAGACCATTGTAACGTTTATAAATTAGTAGACTTAGGCCCCTGAAACGTTGTATAGATCGTGTAATGTAAAAAGCGCGCTGGCCAACCGCTAAACCATGCGTTGTATTTGTTCGCGTCACGTAAAAAAAATGAATTTTTCAAATCGGTTCAAAACTATGTTGGGGTCGGCTTCCAGTCTAACCGGATGCAGCTGAATACCAGTATTTTACATGGAGCGACTGGCTTTCTGACCTCCACAACCCAGTAACTGGGTAATACGATACTCCTTGGTAAGACTGCCAGATTTCTGAACACTCGTCGAATAACTCTCAAAGATCCACGAATGACAGCCGAGACCAACGGCTTAACGTGATTTCCGAGGCACAGAGGAGTCTCGGTATGTAAAGATGGTCACCCATCCACGGACCAAAGGGTGGCTTAACCTGATGAATCGACCCGTACGGCTGTAATTACTTAGCCACGAGCTTCTCAATCAAGACAGAGACCTCTAAAGACTAGCACTAGAGAGACCTACGTTATAATTTCTACACTTTTCAGGGCATACCCTTCTCAGCCCCCATAGAGCTGCCCAAGTTCCACACACCGATCGATGACATCGACTTATCAGTAGAGGTGTGCGGCATCAAGTTCGAGAACCCGTTCGGTTTAGCGAGCGCTCCGCCCACCACTAGCACTGCCATGATACGGAGGGCCTTCCAACAGGGCTGGGGCTTCGCTGTTACTAAGACTTTTGGACTTGATAAGGTATGTGGAGGTTACACTGATCATTTTTGTAGTAAGTCCATTGTTATCCCTTTTTACAAGCTTTTTTTATAATGTTCTTTGTTTGATGACTCAAAAAACCTGTGACGACGATTAACTTGCGAACCCGAACACGACGTGTTGCCACGCATCCTAAGGATGCCTCGTTGAGAGGTGAATCACGTGTCGATTTCTTACAGGGGTTTTCATGACTCTTTAGGAATAGTTAAGCAGAACAGTTTACTAAATAAATCTACGCCTATTATATTTCGTAATCAATTTCCGCCAAGTCACGCCTGAATCAATTAACTATCTTGATAACTCTTTAAAATGTTAAATGACTGTTGAACAGAACCTTTGTCAGCGGAACTGCCAGTGGCCCTGCACGAGTTTTATAAAATGTAAACAAAATACCAGTCATCAAGAGGATGACTTGTATTTATGAACATTTGCCTAGCTGCGGGATGATACAGGCTGCCAGTAACCAGCGCAAGAGCAGAATAAGCGCTACCTCCTGGTCGCTGTGCACTGATACTTTTGTGTCCGTATTGCAGTTCTCAATCACAACATTTCTCACTGCATTATCTCTATAGTTCTATTTTAAACCTAGTTTTATGGGCGGAACTGCCTCGTTGGTTTAGTGGTCGCAAATGCAACTGCGTCAACGGGGTCCTGGGTTCGATTCCCAGGTCGAGCAAAATGTTAATTGGTTTTTCCATCTGGAATTTCTCAACAGCAGCCGCAGATTTCGCAACAGCAGATTTGTGCACGGTTGGCAATAGACTCGCCCCCTATTACGTGGGACTTAAACATAACTGGCGCAATGTGGGTTTAGTAAAGGTACACCTCTGCCTAACCTTTCGGGGATTACAGGCGTGATGTTATATTATGTTTATTAAGTTAAATACCATAAAATATTACTCCTTTCCACCAGGACTTAGTAACCAACGTGTCACCGCGCATAGTCCGCGGCGTGACGTCAGGCGAGAACTACGGCCCGGGACAGGGCTGCTTCCTCAACATCGAGCTTATATCTGAGAAGTGTGCCGCCTACTGGTGCCAGAGCATCACTGAGCTTAAACAGGACTTCCCTAGTAAAGTAAGCATGACAGGCTCATAAGTTTATCATCAGAGTATACAGGGTGTAAGGGACGTCCCTAAAACAGGGAAGTAAAATAATATGAAAATACAGCGTGTATCAGAAAAATACGTTATAACGTGCACGTATTTCCAACATACATTTTTTGGACGTGGACGTAGTAAGTATGAGTATACAAAAAGCGACAGCTAAGGGTGATGCCTCATTAGTGCGTTGCGTTGCGTCGTCGCAGCATCAAAGCTGCGTCGTTTTCCATATATTTTAAATGACATGCTACATTAAAGCTTTGCGCTGTCGGAGCTCTGCTGTGACGACGGACAGGGTTCCACTGCTAGAGGAGAAACTAGACCTGCGTGGCCCTCTTGCGTTGCGACGTCGTGCGTCGTCGCAACGCAGCTGTAGCATACAATGCGTTGATCCGTTGCTACGACGCGACGCAACGCACTAATGAAGCATCACCCTAACTGAATTAGCCAGCGGTCGGACTCGGAATCATAAACTTTGCTAACACTAGTTTAATATAGATTTATTTCTGTTCCAGGTTATAATAGCATCAATAATGTGTTCGTACAACGAGGCGGACTGGACGGAACTCGCGCAGAAGGCGCAGGCGTCGGGCGCCGACGCGTTAGAGCTGAACCTGTCGTGTCCGCACGGGATGGGAGAGTCCGGGATGGGACTCGCGTGTGGACAGGTAACACTACACACTCACTCGATTTTTGTGAAAACTTCCGTACAATATAATGTATGGACAGATGCACTCACGCCTTTTGCAGAAACTATAGAACTTCTACAGAATTCTTACAAAGGTCATCCGCCACCTTCGTCCATTTTCATCAAACGCGCCACGTATCAATTATGCTGTAGTATACTGTTAGTAACTTGGTGTGAATTTATAAATAAAATAATTTTTGTTTTTAATAATATTTTTTATAATAATAATGATTCAATACTAATCGATTATTGTTTCTTATTATCAGGATCCCGTGCTAGTGAAAGGCATATCAGAGTGGGTGAGGAAAGCCGTCAAAATCCCGTTCTTTGTAAAACTGACTCCGAACATCACTGACATTGTCAGCATCGCTGTGGCTGCGCATCAAGGTATGAACACTTTATAAATGGCGATATAGACGAATAATGCAGCCTTTTGAATAAACGATTAGCAAATATGACTTTGAATTCATATGTATTGTAGATTTGTAGAGGTCAGTAAGAGCGGCAAAATTTGAATAGCCTACTGACGAAAGCGTGTTTACTTCGTAGCAGTACGGGCAGTCTGTTATCGTAGGTCACTCATAGGTACAGTTGACCGTACTATTCAATTAGGCAAGCTATTGTAATAATACGATATGAGAAGTCTTATTTTTAGAGAAAAACATGATTATAAAAAAAATATGTTAACACAGGTGGCGCGAGCGGTGTGTCAGCCATCAACACAGTATCTGGCTTGATGTCAGTCAAAGCTGATGCCACACCCTGGCCTGCAGTCGGTAAGTGCATCATTATACCCTCCTTTTCTATAATACTCACACAACCGAGGTCTGTGGCTTCAAATAGATGCTATCACGGGAGACCACATACTTCGAAGACTTGTGAAATTGCAACTCTCAGAACCATATCCTCTTAAGTTTTAAATGCCAGCTGTCCCTAGTGCTTTCTTAAGGTCTTCGAGATCGACACACTGTTTTAGTACTTCTTCGTCATGGGGGGTACAGACACGAGCACACTTACGCAAAATTCAAAAGCGATTTTGTTGAGAAATAACTATTGCAGCTTTGAGAAAAGACCTATTTGATAGTATTCTGTATTCGAGAATTCCTTGTTTGTATACTATAAAATTTCTACCAATAATTTAAGAAAATATCAAAACGTCACGCCTTGTTTCCCCGAAGGGTTGGGCAGAGGTGTACCTATCCAGTACACCCACACTTGGTCAGTTATGTCCCATGTAATAGGGGTGAGCCTATTGTCATTAACCGGACACAAATCCAGACTGCGGGCTGCTACTGAGAAATTCCAGGTAGAAAAACCCAATGACGCTGCCCGACCTGGGAATCGAACCCAGGACCTCATGTTCAGCAGTAGCGGTTGTGACTACTAAACCAACGAGGCATTTTTTGTTTATTTAAGAGAATATTGCTTTTGAAACTTGCGCAAATTCAAGGAATGCAAGTGAGTCCTGACTATACCGTAGCCACCTTTACTCGCAAATCCTTTTTAAAATGGTCATTATTTACGAGAACATAATAACGTTCAACAGGTGTAGAAAAACACACGACATACGGCGGTGTATCAGGCAACGCGACTCGTCCAATGGGATTGAAGGCAGTGTCAGCTATCGGGAACAAGTTGCCCGGCTTTCCTATACTGGGCATCGGCGGCATCGACTCCGCTGAATCAGCTCTACAATTCATTATGTGCGGGGCGCCCGTTGTTCAGGTAAACTATGACTTTTTTCACTTTTGTCCAGGGTTAGGCTTTGCTCGAATTTTCGGGATAAAAGTACCTAACCCATGTCACTTTCCGAAACATAAAATATCGTGGCCACTCTTGCGTAAAAGAAGTAACATTGTTGTTAAACATTTATATGAAATAGTCACAGAAACTGTATTGATAAAACAAGATGGCCGTGTTAGTTCTGATTTTCGCCACGCGTCAAATTCCGCATGTCCACCACTTGTTTGGCCAACACTGGAGGTCAGCGAAACAACTTCATTTTTTTTATTTTATTGCTCTCGTTGTCCACCACTCGGTATCGACTCGCCACGACTGTATCTGCGATTCAGAATGAAAAGTAGCCCATGTCCTAACCCAGGTCATGATCTACCCATGTGCCAAGTTTCATCCAAATCCGATCAGCCGTTTTATCGTGAAATTGTACAAACAAATTAACTCATATTCACATTTATTTTATTTTAAGTTAGGAATATTAGGATATCGAGCTGGATTCTCGGACATACGTTTCCGAGTGAACTACCTTGAGTGGATAAACGGAATAACCTTAGGCAGATTGATTGGAAATACATGAAGACGCTTTTATATTTCCGCCCACGTTATAATGCCTACACAACAACATAACTAACATAGCTAACATAACTATATATGTTATGTTAATGTGCACGTATTTTCACACATTTTATGAACTTGAACGTGGACGTCCACGATAATATCGTCACGTTACACATTATAAAAGCGTAAATTGGCTAATCTAAGACTTCTCAACTATAGATGACTGAAGACAACTTTTTCTTCTCCAGATTTGCAGCGCTGTCCAGAACCAAGACTTCACAGTAGTCGAGGACTACATTACTGGTCTGAAGGCTCTGCTATACTTACGGTCGATAGGTCTCGAAGGATGGATGGGACAGTCGCCGCCTACCTTCAAGCATCAGAAGGGCAAACCCGTTCAAACGCTGTACGACGAGAATGGCAAGGTAAATTGAACCTTATGATTTGTAAATATCTGAATAGAACTTTACGATTTTTGTAATAAAGTTCATTATTGATACTAGGTTTTTATAACAGTGTCTGCTTTTATCTATAGGCAGGCAGGCATAGTTGTACGGAAATAGTTTGCATGGCGGACGGACTGATAACACTCTAGGGATTCCATATAATAATCGGTAGCAAACCATTATCAATTTTCCAATGTAGATCTTGCGGGGACAAAAAAATATCAACCTATTGCTCATTAAAATAAAGTCGTAAACAAATCGACATAACCGTAAGTCTCCATCTGGTTTGATGCTCTTGTCGATGTGGCTGACTTATTCCCGGTTCGCATTATTCCAGTAGCATTCCAGTCCAGCGCTGGAATGCTTGCTGGACTGGATTGTTTACTGAAATGGGCACATTCCAGTGCATTCCAGTGCCGGTTCACATTATTCCAGAGTGGCATTCCAGCGCTGGTTTTGATCGCTGGACTAGAATACTAGTGGCATAAAGTCAACTGGGCATTATTTATTTTCAACTTGAGTAAGGTTGATTTTTTTTTTCACATTTTCTCAATGTTTGGGTGGGGCTTGAACCCTAGACTTACAACAAAAACCATAACTATATCGTTATTTTTACAAACACAGTACATTTTTGTAGGTATACTCATAATATATCCAATTTCAATTCTCTTTTCCAGGTATTAGCCCATTTCGGTCCATACAGCAGAAAGCGCGAAGAGTTACTCCACGAAGCCAGACTAAAATCAGACTTATTGGCAGAAAATAAGGTTCAAACTTATATGACAAATGGCTCTGTCAATGGTTACCATGACGAAACTGCAAAGGTCCTCCCTAAGATCAAAGATGTGGTCGGGGAAGCCTTGCCCAGAGTTGGCACTTACAAACATTTGGATAATACTAAGCAAGTGGTCGCACTTATTGATGATGTACGTACGAAAATCTATTAGACAATAAGTATTCTATGTAATCAAAATCATTTATTCAAACTAGGCTGAGAATCAGCATTTTTCGAACGTCAAAATTACATAAGACAGTCCCCCAAAACGCCCGCCCTTCTCCACTTCCTAGTGCTTTAGCTGGGAAGAAGTAGCGCAACAAACTCCCCAGCAGTAATATACTAACTAATGCCTACTACTGCCAACTAATTTAAAAAAAAAAGTGAATCTTTTGGGTGCGCTCGTTGCATCGTAGACTTCGTCTATTACTTAATATCAGACATTCGATCATCCATACTTCCTAATACTAATATTATAAAGAGGTAAAATTTGTTTGTATGTAGGGGGTAATCTCCAGAACTACCAGTCGGATTTGAAAAAAAAAAAAAATTGCATTGTATAGCCCAATTCTTGTGGAAGGTTAGAGGCTATGTAATATCACGCTACGACTCTTAGGAGCCGAGCAAAAGGATAAAAAAAGGCAGAAAGAACGCTAAGCGAAAACGAAGTAATAGCGCGGGCGGGCGATGGGATGCGTCGCGGAGGGCGGGGGCCGAAATTTCAGGCGTACGAAGTCGCGGGCAGAAGCTAGTGTCTGATATTTATTTAATAAATGAAGTCACGAAATGACCTGTTAATGAAAAAACCCAGGCTACCTCAGCCAGGCTGCGATGTAAACCATCAAATATCAGTGTGTTGTTGGATCTGTGATTCGAACTCAGGACCTCATACTTACTTGCCTTCGTTATAATAATTTATGAGTATTACGTAAATCCGTGTGTAGTTTAGCGGAAGGAAAAACGCAAACTACGTCTTGCGTGTGTCAAACAGGATTGTTTTAACCAGCCAGGATTGTTTTAATCCGCTAAACTTCGGGTTTATTTTATGTTCCTTATGGCACCTCTTTAGGTCATGAGCTATCCGAATATCAAAATATATTTTGCTTAGATCTTAAGGGCAGGCGTGAAATTTTTTATTTTTATTTTTTAAACCTTTTTAATTTTTCCAGGACATGTGTATAAACTGCGGTAAATGCTACATGGCTTGCGCAGATTCCGGATATCAGGCTATCGAGTAAGTGCTTACCTTAAATATAACATAACGTTTCATATTCGTCCAAATAATAATAATAGGTGATTTCTCTTCTACGTAAAAGACAAGTAAAGGGAGGACACTGCGATCATAAATTTCCCAAAAAATATGGCAATAATGTTACTGTTACTTATGGCTGTCAGTTATGTACCCATGTTTATTTGCATAGAACCCCTATTATATACAAACTTTCTTGATTATGATGTCAGTGTTTACAATCATTATACACTGAAATCGTATACAAGAAAGTTTACATGCTATACATTGTACTTCTTAGCGACGTGTCGGTGGCAATCGAAATGGGCCCAGAATTCGGCTACGTGTTTATTTATTTTAAAATACATTAATAATACAATAGTTACTATACAAGTACTGTAATGTATTGTATGACTGTTAAGTAAAACCATGCTGATCTTATTACAGCTCTAGAATTGCCATGCCCTTGAATCTTTCCAGCTCTTAGATAATCTTAAAATTAGAGATCCGAGTGTAATCAAATTATTATAATTTATTTTAGATTTGACCCCAAGACCCATATACCGCAAGTGACAGACGACTGCACTGGGTGCACGCTGTGTCTCTCAGTTTGTCCAATTATCGACTGCATATCGTGAGTATTGGCGCATTTTCTTTCAGTATAGTTAAAAGGAATCTATTAGTATGACAAATACAATAAATAAATTATCAAGTTTAGCGTGATGCAGTCTAAGATTTTTGTGCGACCATTTGTAACGAAAAGGTGTTAAATTGGTTGCAATGGAATTCGAACTTTGTCTTTTGTGACATCGACTTTGTTGTTCCGAAATTAGTAACTAAGATCTCAAGTTTTTTTTTTTCTATAAAAACCCAATCATATATTTTTATTAATATTTTGCAGGATGGTGCCTAAGACAATTCCTCACATTATCAAGAGGGGTTTGCGCTACGATATACTTCCAATTTCACCTCTAGACGCAGTCTGTCAATAAACATATAAATCATACAATTTGTATAAATAATGTATATTAAATGTAATAAAATAAAACAATAATACAAAAAATATTAATCTCCATTAATAATATTGTTGTAGATTTTTTTTGCATTGTTTTGTGCATTTTCCCAAGAATATACCCAACTATTTTCAGGATTTACACCTAAAGTTAAAGCTGATAGTGGTTTAGGGCAATCATAGTGACTTTTATCGACAATATTCACTCCAATTCCACCTTTCATTTTATCATGTAACTTCTCACAAACAAAGCATTCAAATTCATCAACAATCTTCAAACCATCTACCTGGTACGGTCTATCATTGTACTCATTAAACAGTATCTGGTTTGTAATTAATTGTTTTGTCTTATGGTCTAAATATTCTTCATACAAACTATTATTGTTCAACAATACCTCAATATGTTCATACAAAATTTTTGGTGTAGGGTAATCTTCCAGGAGTATTGCAGACTTCCTATTTGGTAGCCAGTCCCTTATAGTAGGCGAACCAAAATATATGGGGACTGTTCCCACCTTGATAGCGCGCCAAAACTTTTCGGTAACGTAATCATTGCATGCGCCATTCTCTATCGCTACTACGAATTTGTACCTTGCAATGAACATTAAAAATTCATTTTCATTCAAATTATTTAAGTAGTCATTCTTGAATTTCGCCGGCATATCTTTGTTCTTCAGGCATGTGCCGTAAGAGTCAATTTTTATATATTTCATCAGCTCTTTGACATATACATCCCTTTCTGTCGATGTTTCACAATCGCTTTGTAAGTACATAATTGGGGCAATATCTTTTAAGAATTCGTTTTTCTTTACTGTCTCAACAAAGTATTTCTGGCTTGTTATATCTGCATACGATTGTAAATGTTGCAATGGAAAGGGGACGTCGCTATACCTGCTAAACGTTGAAGAAAAATTAAACAAACTTAATGCATTTTCATGCAAAAGCTCTTCTACATTTCTTGGAGATTCTTCATGGAATAATCCCCAAATTACATCCTTAGGCTGTCTTGGCACCGGAAGAGTCTTAAAATCAATAGTACTTGCATAGAACAGGTATGCTCCTATGTTATAATATTGGTCCTGCTTTCTATCACTGTAAACATAACACTTTACACCATTGGAGCAATGTTTAATACTTGATATGCCAGGAAACTCCATAGTCCACCACAGTATCACTGGATATGGAGCAGGTACTTTGGTTACACATGTATTATTCACATCACCAAATGTCCACAACATGATGAAAAAAAATAAAAAGACTAGTATAAACCACATCAACACACGCAACCGCACTTTCATGAGTCTTTCAAAAATATTATTTAACATTATTACAGTATAAAATACAACAGTTCATGTACAATGTTTTAATCTTTTACACATTATGATAATTAGGGCATGTCAATTCCCTATATTTATCTTCATTAGTCACACACCCACATATTTGTAAAATACACAGGATATTGCTGTGGTGACAGGCATACATTATCAGTTATCCTAATGACAAAACTTTGTTAAAAATAATACAATAGTAAAGATAATAAGAAATTTAATGAACAAATTAAAAGGCCCAGCCTCTCTCTTTTTGCTGGTAGAATAAATCCATACAGAATGCTATTATTAAATCTGCATAAAACAATCCGTAAATGGCACCTACCATTTTACCGATTGCAAATAAATTTAAAAATGCTAGTATAGTTATTACTAGCTCAATGCTGACGTAATAAAACTCTGCCTCATATTGTACTTGATCCACAACATATAGCACCATTATAAGCATGGAGCACATGATAGTGGGCCCGGCCACCAGGCATTGTAACGCATCCAGGGGTTCCACAACGTGAGGCAGTATATTGAGGAGCAGTGCCACTACCTAAAAGAGACGGACCCACTTGTAGACTTTTATTCATTTTACAGAACTACCTAATCTAATAACTAATATGACACACTGTTTTCATGCACAAAATGCAGGGCATCATGCAGTACTCAAAATTTCAATTATTAAAAAATGCTTACAGATGAGGATTTCAAGTAATGACATTTCAATGCTCAAAACTACTGAATAATACGAATTTTATTATGCTTTCCGTAGCATTTTATTTAATTTTACACTGTTTTTGATAATGCAAATCCTCTGTCTCTGATGACATAGAACAGATCTATGCACAGTGCAATGAGCAGATGACAATAGAATAGTCCGTATAAAGCTCCAGAGGCGGTTACATTTATGAGTTCATAACAAAACGTAAAGACATTGAAAAATATTTGTAATACTAAGTATAGTTGCTCAGCTAGATCATGCACTTGGTCCACTAAGTAAAGCACGATGAACATAATAGACAGGACGAGAGTCGGAGCGACGGCCAGGCAGTGCATGATCTCGGGCGCCGGTATAACAAACGGGAGAATCATGAGGATCAATGACATAACCTAAAAGTAACAATTTTGGTAACACTCATGTCTCGTATTGCTTTGGGACTTACCTATTTGTATCATATGATCGTGTATCAGGATAAAATGGAAGCCCTGTTCGTAACAATTCAGTACCTGTACTACCTGATGTGAAAAATGTATGCATTTTATACTGTGCCCCTGACGCAAATATAAATTGCTTGTTAACTGACGAAACAAATGAAAATAATCTATCACTATTATTTACTGTGCGATGGACACTCAGTTCGAATCATTGTTTTACAACGTCCCCTTTTTTCTGTCATTAGTGTATTACTATTAATTACTAATAGTAATACATAGTATATTTATACCGATTGTTGTCAACAATCATGCATGTCGCGTGATCATTGATCATGACATTGCAAGGGTCATGGAAGGTCAAGGACGTTTTCTAGTGTTGTTCTTAAAATTTTCGACTAACAGTACATAAAATTATACAGTCACTTTACTTATTATTTTTTTAAATTATTATGGATATTAAAATATTTTCTGTATATAGGTTGAATCAAAAGACATTTATTCAAAGGAAATTGTATTAAAATACTTATTATGCCTGGTACACGTAAAACTGATTAGATTATAAATTATTATTATGCACAACTAAAAGTACAGCCTCTTTCATTGGCAATCAGAAATAAATCAAGTGATAATGCTGTTAACAATCCAAAATAAAATACACCGTAAATAAACCATAGCCAAACTCTAACAAGATTCAGTAGAAAACATTGAATAAAAGCTCCAAATGTAAACAAAATTTGGAAAAATAAGTACATTTTTTCCATAAATAACGGCACTTTTCTTCGTAAATACAAGAGTATGAATAAGAAAGATATTACTAGGGTAGGACCAGTTGATATGCAGTACATATGTCCGTTTGGTTTTGCAATTATCCACGGTAGTATGGTAATTATTAGTGAAATTCCCTACAAGGAATGAAATTGTAACTAATATCAAGAAAATAATAATAATACATTCAAGAATGCAATACAAGAAAAAGAAGTTATAAAAAAATACTCACAAACTCAACAAGTTTCATAATAAATATATTGTATCTGATTAATTCGTTCCATTTTTTGTCAACTGGAACTGAGTCTGAAAGAGATAATATAGGGTACAATACATTGTCCATTGAACATTATTAATAAAACGAAGGGCGCCTTTTGCCTCAATCAAACGCGGGATCGTTTGAGGCTCTCTAAGGCCATCCGCTGCCTTAAGCACAGAGTGAGCGCCCGCGTGGCGTGCTGTTTTCTGTTATCATCCTCACAGTAGCGCTGCGTGAGGCGGGTCTCCCGTCGCACGCGGCCCATAGAAAACAGCACGCCGCGCGGGCGCCAGTACCGTGCACCCGCTTAACGCAGCGGACTGCGTTAGAGAAGCACTGCGTGAGGCGGGTCTCCCAGTCTCCCGTCGCACGCGGCCCATAGAAAACAGCACGCGCGCCTCAGGGTCAGTTCACACCAATATTCAACGCTGCATGGAGATACTTGATTGAAGAAACCGGCTAGCTGTTTTCCGAGGATCCGCGCAGCGTAAGAAGCTCCACTTATAAGGTGAGGCGGTGTGTGGCGCGACGGACAACATTTTCGAACGAATGGTCATTGACGTGAACTGTCTCTAAGACGACGGCAAATATTGGTGAAATTAAAAATATGAAGTTGATCTTTGAAAACGAAAATAGAGCTTGGAGTTCTGCTCATTCTTTATCCTAGTCTGTATGTAGTTCAGAATTTGAGGAGTACAAAACTATTATATTTACCATTTATTATCATATCCGACATTTTCGAGGTATTATAATTATCCCTTTTTCGTTAGTTGGAGTTGGATCATTTATTATAAAGCCTTATCAGTTTCGGAAATATTACATATTTTCACAAAAGTTTAATATCAATAAAACATAAAATAATATCTTCAAAAACAATATTCTTGACTGACAGTACGAAATACATTCGCAGACAAACGTAAGTCAAAGATTTTTTTT
Source organism: Eupsilia transversa (assembly GCA_914767815.1). Classification (NCBI taxonomy): domain Eukaryota; kingdom Metazoa; phylum Arthropoda; class Insecta; order Lepidoptera; family Noctuidae; genus Eupsilia; species Eupsilia transversa. The sequence goes on from OU611880.1 coordinate 12,496,168, forward strand.
ATTGATGTTGGATGCCACTTGATTGCCAGAAATTCACTGTAAAGTCGGGTCTGCTGCGCCATGTTTGGATGTTTTAAAAACATCAAACACGAACCAATCAAATCGCTTCGTGTTTGATTTGCGGATGCCTGAGTTCGTGTTTGATGTTTGATGTTTTTAAAACATCCAAACATGGCGCAGCAGACCAGACTTAACTCTTTGTGTGTGGTTGGATCACAGAGTAATAGAAAATAGTTTCGCATGCGGTTTATTACATCTTATCACTACATAATCAATTTTGCAATTTTCACATCTCTTCACAATACATCGGACGCACAGCTGTGGCGCAGCTTCCAGAATATCGACATCAGTGTCCGACGGTACAGATTTCTTGATGTGGCAATTAGAGAATAAAGGACGATAATGGGTTCACCATTTTTGAAAATGTAAGGTAATTTTCAAAACTTCGCAAGAGTAAGAGCGTTTTCACACTGTCCGATATGATAGGTATCGGTATCGGATGCCGAAACGATATCGGGGCACGTAAAATGTATGAAATATGTATCAGCTTTTTACATTGTCCGATCCGATATCGGATATCGGATCCGATACCGACAGAATATTTATTTGTAGACCATCTTTGATTTGTAGACTATCTTTGATTTGTAGACTATTTTCTATTTTGTTAACCACAACATTAACCGTGTTAGTTCTGATTTTGACCACGTTATTTGCTGCCTCGGTAGGCTCTAGTATCCCTAAGTAGTCTGTGGTAGGTTCGGTAGAGTCGGTACTCGGTAGCGCATTTTTGTGCGCTGGTTTTAATCTGTCAAAAATGGTGGAGTTCTGTCATAGTGGCGTTACGGTGTGATTATAATAGAAAATTATTTTATTTATTCCGGTCATGTTAAAGCTTCATTTGCAAAAATAAGTTACAGCAAAATGGAAGAAGAAGATCCAGTAGTGCAGGAGGTAAAATCGTCGTTATAATTCGTTTACAACGTGGTAGTTCATTAGGTTATGTTGTTGTGAAAAAAATTCGCTTTTGGTTCAATTTTGCCGTTTATTTGTTGCAGATACCTGTGTTTCTGTCTCAGGCGTTAGCACAGAATCTGTACATATATCAGTATCCAGTGAGACCAGCCAATAGGGACTGGAAAGACGTGAAAGTTGTAAATGCATCCGTAAAGCCTCGGAACAAGATGGTGCGACTGGAAGTCGGCTTGGACACGTACAGTGACAAGTATTGCTCGTCTAAGGGCGAGCAGATCGCACTAAATACTGATGGCCAACAGGTATAAATCAGATACTAATTAGTAAATTGTTCTTGTACCCAGTGTGACCTTTTTGATGGATGTTTACCATATTGGTACAATAGGTTAACGACGTCATGCAGTTATTTCTTAGTGACTCTCATAATAGTTTAGATTAATTTATTATCCTCACCTGCTTGCGAAATGGAATAGTTACACTAAGATGACTCTCTGACCACTTAAATGGTTTTCACACAGTTGCTGCTGTCTTTTCTCTTCGCATAATCTCCCATATCTCTTTACAACACTGTCAAGAGTCACTTTACTACACTAGTGTTTTATTGTAACAACTGTAGTAACATATTAAGGTCTTTGTGAACAGGAATCATCATGGCACATTAAAGAGAAGGATAAGTCTCAATACTTTAGGCATGGCATCATGGATAAGATTGTCTATGAAAGCAGTGCTCCCTGTACTGAGACGCAGCACTATGCTGTGGCCATATTGCAGGATAAGGAGTTACATTGCACTCCTATACAAGGTATGAATTATGATAATAGTTACTCTTGTATAAAAGACAAGTGTGAGCATTTATTTCTGGGAGGGGCACACAGACAGATAAGAGTTCAGAGTATTTTATTTAAATTTATTTATTAATAAACAATATATTTATTTATTGCTTATTGGTCTATTAGGCTACATTCTAATCAATTATTAAAAAGCAATTGTTATCTTAAAAGGAGTCACTGATAAAGATTTTCTTTATAGGCATTGTTCAAATGAGGCCTTCTTATTCCTACTATGATAAGCAAGACAAGCGCAAGAATGATAAGAACAAAACAGATTCAGATGATGAAGACAAAGAGCCTGAAGCACAACAGGTAATTTAGCTTAAGTAATTAGTATATGTTACTATCGTGGGTAGAACCTGATAGGCCGTCCGCTGCGTTAAGCGGGTGCTCGGAGCAGGCACCGGCGCAGCTTGCTGTTTTCCATTATCATCCATTCTAGTTTTCCATCATGGAAAACAGCACGCCGCCCGGGCGCCCGGGCGCCCGCTCGGTGCACCTGCTTAACGCAGTGGACGGCCTAAAGAGGGGCCTATGCTCAGCAGTGGGTGAAGTCAGGCTGTGGATAATAATGTTTGAAGGATACTGTTAAACCATTACTACATATTGCGCCAACCTCAAATAATTTGCAAAGGGCACGAGAAAGAGAGTGATGAATGATTGACAAATTGCTAACTACAGTGAACGAGCTAACTACAATGAGTGACGAGCTCGGGGTTAAGTAATAACAGCACCACGGGTCAATCCGTCAGGTTAAGCTGCGCTTGCCGGGGTTGGTCCGTGGATGGGTGACCATCTTTACATACCGAGACTCCTCCGTGCTTCGGAAAGCACGTTTAGCCTTTAGTCCCGGCTGTCATTCGTGGATTTTCGACAGTCGTTACGAGTCGTCAGAAGCCCAAAAGTCTGACAACCAGTCTTACCAAGGGTATCTCATTTCTATCTTACCCAGTTCCTGGGTTGTGGAGGTCAGATAGGCAGTCGCTCCATGTAAAAAATGGTCTTCCGCTGCATCTGGTTAGACTCGAAACCGACCCCAACATAGATGGGAAAAGACTAGGCCGATTGATTAACTACAGTGAACAAATATGAGATGTCAAACTATGTTTGGAGTCTTCTCTCTATGAGAAGATGCTTTTGCCCTTCAGTGCAACAATTTGGGGCTTATTATTAATTACTTACCAACACTAATAACTGTAGTATGATAACATCATATTTATCTAATTATCTTGCAGGTGACAGTAAAGTTCGCGCGTCAAGAGACAGAAGTATCAAAGAAGGCGCGTGAGAAATCCTTTGAGACGATATCACAGAGAATCAACGAGGAGTCGTGGTACGATGCGCTATGGAAACCTTGCGATACGGATCATGCTGAGGTCAGTAAAAAAACCTATTAGAATAACAATAACTATCTAGTTTTGATAGTTTTAATAACATTGAGAAGTGTGGTTTGGAACTAAAATAGAGCTGGGAAGAATACATTACCAACTAAAGTGCGTAAGAATAGTGCAGGTGAAGTAACCTAAGCTTTGCCTGGCGGCGGTGCCAGCAAAATGGGCCGACATTGTTGTCATTGCAGGTCAAATCTGGATGCTAGCGGTCCATAACCTAGCCAGGCAAATAATGGTTTATGGGAGGATTTTTTTTACCCATTATCACAATGATGATGACATCAGAATTATCAGAATTGCACCTTATTTAATAAGTCAGTAATGTCCAACAGGCAGTGACAAAACATGCGTCACAAAGAGCATTGTATAAAACATTTGTCTAATATTTCCCACAGCTGGAGCGTTTGAAACTGTTTAGCGCGACCTCATCGGATGGATCTGCGTTGACGGTGCGTGCGCGGGAGTATGTACGAGCGTTGGTACCCGCGCCGCCTGAAGATGAAGCGGATATAGCGCCCACTAAGAGACCATCCCCACAGGACCAACTAAAGGAAATACTTGTCAGAGGTATTTGATGTTTACACTATTTTGGAATAATGTTGCTTATGGACATGGTAGGCCAATTTCTCTGCCTATCACAAATTTTCCAGTAGAGAATACCTTAGTAGCAGTTGTCTTCTCTCCATCATGAAATTCGTGACAAGGAAAGTAAAACAATATTCATAAATGGCATTTATTTATTCCAGCTAAATTGATGACCTTCAACGACCTCTGTGCGCTCATCCGTACCGACGAGGGCCCTATAAGCGAGACCGCCTTGCTGTCCGTACTGAGCGGTGCGGCGTGCTGCGTGCGCGGGCTGTGGACGCCGCGTTCTGCCGACCTGTACACGCGCGCGCTGCCCGTGCCCGCCCGGCTCATGTGTGCGGCGAGGGATCATGTCGTGAGTTACTTGCCTTTTATGTTGTAATCTTTTTTAGAAGATCGCTTTAAGCAGTAAGACCGCCTATTGTAATGTACAATTTCTACGTTTATATCTGTAATTCACATGGTGTGCATAATAAAGGGAATTCTGTTCTATTGCTTATAATACAATAGAAAGTAATCTGCTTTAAAGTTGTAAAGGAAAACATAGTGAGGTATGTCAAGTAATAAAAACGCCAAACACCAAATAGTTCTTTTTGACCAGTTCTGTTCGAGTCCTTTATCGCAAGGTCGTAGCGATCAATCGGGACACGATTGCAGACTCAGGACTACCACTATGAAATTCCTGATGGAAAAACTCAACATCATAAACCCAGGATGCTGCAATCACTATTGATTATACCAACGAGACAGTAACTTTCCTGTCTTGTATAATAGAAACAAGAGTAGTTTCAGTTCGATTCAAACTCCTGGCTCCATGGCTCCTCGGAAGTTAGCTACTCGCTGCGCAGTACCGCATTCCTCACCCCCGCTGACACTTGAAGTTGTTACTGCGCAGCGACTCGCGGAGTGTTCCGAGCCGCCATTAAAATTGAATCGAACTGTAATATGTTCTTCTTGTTACTAATGTAAATGTATTTTTTACAGTTGTATCTGTTCACGCAACACGCATACGTCGATCGACGGAAGGTAGCAGCAGCTGTACGTCTGCCTGCCGTAGAAGTCTTAGAAATCATCCGCTCCGTCGCCAAGTTCAACCCTAAGACCGGATGGGAACTAGTCATACCACCAGACGTCGGCTTCGAAACGAAGTACCCCGAAGTAGTCCAGCGACAGAACTTATACTGGGAAGCTCGCCAGAGATTGTTCAACGAAATGTTGATTGGGGAGAACATGCCGAAAAGGCAAAGGAAGAAATCTCAAAGAGACTCCGTATCATCTGACACAATGATGAGTCCTAAACCGAGGTGTAACAGTGTTACCGAGGATGATAGTGATAGAAAAAGACACAAAAATAAATCCGCCACCGGTAGTGGGAAAAGGACTAGGCATATTAGTTCTAGTAGTGCGCAGGATGCGACGTGATTCTCGTCCTAGTTAGGTTATCAAATTGTAGCTTAGGGCCTGTACACACCACGTTTTTTAAACGCGCCGTCGACGCTTTTATCCTACAGAAAAGGTCTGACTTGCGTGCGTATCGAGTCTGTATCGCTACAAACGCGCGTCGACGCCGCGTTTAAAAAACGTGTTATGCACAGGCCCTTAGTGTCACCCACCAGTGCTTAGTGATCATAAGTGAACTGTGAGCCTACACATTGTTAATCTACATAGATATACATTTTGGTGCTGCTAATCAATGTACGAACGTGTATCAGACGCAGTTATTTTAAATGGGTTTTTCTATAATATCAATGGACTTTTGTTAAGTTATCACGAAAAGTAAATGTCTGTTTGTTATCCGGAGCTGTTGTTTTGTATTTAAGTGTAATTGATTTAATGTTCATACATGTCCTTTGGTTATGCACTTGTTAAAATGTGTATTAGTTTATAACGGAATGCTTGTTAAATAATCCGAAAATCCGATGATATATATATTTTTGTATTAGTTAGCATTATTGATCGAAGTATTCATACATTCATTTGGATTTTTTTGTGTTTTTCACTTTTGGTTCATGGTTCACTCGATATTTTACGATTATCATGAGTGATCAAGGTCTAGACTTTTTAAATTATTGTATTGGCATAACTTAAGGATCCCGCAGACAGACGGGACGTGACAGCGCGAAGCGGCTCTAGTAGAAAAATATCTATGAAAACTTCATGGAAATTGTTATACCAGAATCGTGTCGCACCGTCGCGTCACGCCAGTCTGCTGGATCCTTAAAGGGCTTTTAATCTAGTAACAAAGTTACATAATGATATGAAGACTAAATCCGGAGATTGATTATTTTTCAACCTCTGCATCAAATAATTGTGTAAATATTATGTTGAAATGGTCTGTATTTTATCAAATGATTATGTTATATGCATAAGCAGTGGCATATTGTAGGTAAGTAAAACTGCATGGCAGAATTAAGATTTAATAGTTTAATTTACCAATAAAAGAAATGTGGCTCCGAGTTGTAGTAAATTATAAAATATTAGTGATTCAACATCATAGTTCCAATTGATATCAAATGTATGCAAAAATGTGCCTAAATGATGTTTTCGATTAGCTTTTATTGAAACTAAGATAATATTTATAATGTTATTAACAGAATTAAACTTACTGACGGATAATAATTAATCATGACAAACACTGCCACACTACTATTTAAAATCAGAAGACATACTTACTCAAAACATTAAACAAAACAAAATATAGTCTGTAAATCAAGGACCCTAATCAAGCTTTCACGTGTTTATTTTTAAGAGTGCAACTTAAGAGTGTGTACAGACTTGTGTAATGTATCATGTAATGTAACGCGAATAATGTGGACGGCTTACAAACGAGTACTATGTTCGCGCTAGATACTGATACTCGATGGATCAGCGCGAGCGCAAGCTGCACCACGAGCATTTCATTTAACGTTACATGTAATGCTCGTAGTGCGTCCACATGCAGGCTTCGCATTACATTACAAGATAAATTACATTACACAAGTCTGGACATGCCTTTAGCCGGGGCCAGACGCGTGCGTATGTGTGAATTTTAACGCTCGGGCTTGCGCTCGCGCTGATGCATCGGCTGTCGGTTTATAGCGCGAACACAATGGCTCTTGCAGCGTTCGCGTTGAGTTTATATGACTTCCACACTATTCGCATTACATTACACGATAAATTATATTACACATTACACACGTCTGGCCCGGCTGTAGTCAACGTCCATGCTATTCGCAAGTGTATCAAATGTTGCTTAAGATGTTTTAAATGTTTTTGATCATACATAACTATGTTGTTAATTAAATTATACTACCGTACCGACACGTAAAAGCTTGTTTAGGCGAAATGATCATGGTATTAACATACTAGCTTCCACTGGTAATCCCGAATGAGTGCTTCTACTTACCCTTAAAAATAAAATATAAGCTACAAACAAGTCCATATTATATCAAAAATTAAGCCGCTGTTCTTACTAGGTGAAAAATGATAATATATCCCATTTGTATATAAAAACAATATTGTATGCTATCATAATGTAAAATTGTGTACGAGCAATTTGTGATTTTATCGATAAGTTGTTAATTTTTGTAAACAAAATAAAAACCGTTTATTATTTTATGTACTGGATCTTTTGATTTATATTAACATTCATCCTGGGCCCTGTTATGTCATACAACTTTACAAATATGTCACTTTTTACCAAATTGTCGGATTGTAACGTTTATTAAATAGGGCCCTGCTTGCTTCCTGGTAGGTACCCATATAAAACTAAGGCAGGGCATAGTCTACGTAAATTAATGACATTAATAGTACGCGTATTTTCCTTTGTATTTGCTTTGTATAGCTGGAGATACCGGTTGCATGAAACCACCACGGTTGCACGGTGCTTGCCCACCACAATAGTGTTCAATTTGCATCAATTAATAACACGGTTTAGTAATTAACTAAACTTGTCTTAGTTTTTGCAAAACAGTACAGTTTACACTTTACGGCTTGTCTAGTGTTAACAGTTTGTCTAAACATATAATTGTTGACTTCTAATTGACCTTGACCGTTTACAGTTCCGCGTCACCCAAGTTTACGTCGCTGATACCAGGCTTTTCGATGCGCACGTCATGGCGCTTTATACGGTCAAGTGCTACAGAAGGGAGGATGAAAATTTCATAATTTTTTTGACCTAGGACGTCTATTTTTTGATATATTTGCGAAAAACTAGAAAAAGGGATTCCATGTTATCCATTGTGTATAGGACGCAACTTACGATTACACTTGTGTGATGTTTACGAACGTCAAAATTACATAAGACAGTCCCCTTAGAACGCCCACCCTTCACCACTTATCGCCAGTCTCGGCAAAGAACTCAACCTTGCGAGAATAAATTTGCCCTCACGAGTTTTGTCATTCAGGTGTCTAGATGGCTTCTTTTCCACTATTTCTTGTTGGATTTCTGAGTAGACTGTAGAGAAGTTATTGTTTTAGGGCTTAGAATTTTTGTTTGTGACATAATTGGTGTTTATACGACAAAGTAAATAAAACGAAATCACAAGATCTACTTAAAACATTTTATTTCAACTATTACATAGTTCTATTTGGTGCGAGTTACAACAACAATAATATTATATTCTCAAACATCAACATTAAGCGTTTACTTAGTAACAACTTGTGTAAAAATATTGTGCTTATACATAAGTTTTAGATTTAAAACGATAGAAGAAATAATAATTAATATACGAAGTAAATATTTAGAAAAATAAGTACACCTGCACCTAAATCACGTAACGCAGTTTCAATTACAATCCGAGAGTTCAGAAGGATATTGATATAATCCATTGCTTCATAGGTTTGAAAAATCCGTCTGCTCATGGTGTATGTGGGTAAAATGTCTAAATGAAAGCCATTGCGAGCAATTGTCATTTTATGTGTTACGTAATTTTCCCGCTGTAGCTTATACCCGCATCCGCTTGCTATAAAAGCGATCGTCGTGTTTAGTATGTCACTTTTTGTTCAGTGAACCAGAACGCGTGGTCGCGCTCACAGATAGAGCCTTCCGGTTTTACGAACAAAAAATTACATAGGTAATATATATGAGCGCGATGATCGCGTATTCGCGCGATGATCGCTATTAGGACGCGGCCTAAATGGCCTTACACATTGGCATGTGAAAAGAGTTATTTAAATTCTTAGCGAGTAATAAAACAATATTCTCTGAAGGGTCCTATGATTCAAGATCCTTCAGAAAATATTAATAGAAGAAAATAGAGAAATAATACTGACCTAAGAATGTTATCTGGAGATTCATTATTTATACTATAAAAAACATATTCAAAAATTTAACAGTGCTAAATGCATATTATTTATAAAGATAGTTTTTTTTTAAATATATTTTAACATTACAACGATATTTTCCTCCATATACATTTTACACCTTGTATAGTAAAGGTCGTTTATTTACAGAAAAAAAAGGCAAACAAATGACGAAATGCAAAGAACTATGATTTTGTACCATTTAGGTGCGATACCAAAGTGAGTGAATTTTATGTGATAGAATCTTTTCAATTTTTTTTTTCATCCATTATTTTATTAGGTAAAAAAAAAGTGGAAAGAGTTTTGCGTACCTAACTATGAGTTTCATGACTGAAACCCTCATTGTAATAATATGATTCAACGCTTAATTAAACGCTTACTTCGCGAAAACCTCAAGTTCTAAACATAATTTTATTACTGTTAAAATGCGTTAAATACCTATTTATCACTGATTCTAAAACCACAAGGAGATGGCTCGTTCAAGAACAGTGTTGTGCTTGTTCTTAAACTTTCTTTCCTAAATGCAATAAATACTTGCACACACGTACGTACGTAGAAACGGGTTTTGTCGACGGGAGAATAGACAAAATGACAGATTGTGATTGTTTATCTGTCATTTTGTCTATTCTTCCGTCGACAAAACCCGTTTCTACGTAATACACAAATATACACATGCCTATATCCTGATCACTGCATACCTCACTATAAAGGCGATGGCGGCGAAACTAATAGCCGTGAGACCATTTAATTGATTAGCGTTATTACAGAAGTTCAGGTTGCATTTGTTCGAGAGCTCTCCGAAGCGGTTCTTGACGAGCGACCAGTCACAGAGTCCTACCCGGCAGCCGGGTAAGTTCATCGGATGTTCGTTCTCTAGGAACAGGACTTGGTACTCCTCGTTTACTTGGAAGTTGCCGTTTTGGGTGCATCTGTAATAAATGGAAGAAATGAGTAGGTAAGTGATTGTAGTCGTTTTGGCCAAACCAAATACTCTGTGTAAAAGTTACACTTTGCACGACCAGGGGCCTAAGTCTACTAATTTATAAACGTCACAATGGTGTCATAATGAAAAAATCTGTCAAAAACTCAAAAAAAAAAAAAAACCATTATGACACCATTGTGACGTTTATAAATTAGTAGACTTAGGCTTTGAAACAGATTGCGTCATAAGTTCGAAAAAAAAATCTGCTCAACAACGTAAATAACGCAATGAATGTTGTTGAACTGTCAAAATGAATCAGATTAGTCGTAATCGTTTACGAAAATGTGTTAGGTAGGTACCTACGCAATTGAGATAGCTGGGGATCGAACTGCCACTCAGCAGTTGCATAAGCGACTTGGTCGGCGAAATGCGGGTAGGTACGTGTACCTATGTACGTACTATCACGGACACGCATATCTGAACACCACGTCCAGGACTATTCCTGCTAGCAGCGCTACGTTAACGCTTATACCTACCTTTTTTGTAGGTATAAACAGATGTAGAGTTGATCATGTGCACGGGATTTTGTTTTCAAAGTGATTAGATATGCGCGACCGCGATGGTACCTACCACCTTTACCTCTGCTAACCCTTCGAGGAATAAAGTCGTGTTTGTATGTAAATAAACCAAAGTAGGTAGTTAGGAAGATATCCTCGCTACATTGTGGTAATCAAGGTATTAAGCATGTACTAAGGCAATGCAGTATTACAGTCATAGTTAGAAAACGCTTAGAAATCCTATGGGCCGGCGGCGGCGCATATCTGACCAAACAAATATCATAGTTGCAAGCCTTAAAATAAAGTTGAGAATAAATAACCTGAGACGCGCGGCTCTGTCCGCTTAGACACGCTCTCGAGCTAATGGAAGTTTATTTATTTTCAATTTTATTTCTACTGAGGCAAGGTCGATATTTGTTTGGCAGTGACGAATGTGTTGCGCTGTGCCTCGCCAGATGAGCGCCGTCCCTATCAGGTAGACCGTATGTGTGACTACATCTCACAGAGTTATTTCAAGGAATGACAGTTAGCGGAATAATTGTAATAATATTATTGTTTGCTCATGTACTAGGACTTGGCACAGTTAAGCTCGTAAACTTCCCTGAACGTAGTTCTAGGTTCAAGGATGGCGGTCGAGTTAAATTGGTAATATTTAGGTATATTATTGTGGCGGAATACTTTGTTTCCTGCGATTTCTGCTCAAAATAGTGTTATGTTTCAATGTTGAAATTATTATTTAAGTAGAGCTTTTTCTAGAAAACAACTCAATCATCATCGCCATTCAGCTAAAAGACGTCCATGGTTGGACATGGGGTTCCAGCTTCCAGTGGATTATTTCCACCATCACTAGGGTCATAGATCCACTGTTTTATAGTTTGTAATAGTATCAGTCAGGAGGGCGGAGGCGGACGAAAATTCTCAATAATTCAGAAAAAAACGTCATAACACGAAAAATATGAAAAGTCGCGGAACATACCTACATGGGGGTGATTCGGATGCCCCACGATACGAGGGAACTAAATTTAAAAAAAAAATTGCATAACAAGAGTTTCTCAATAGCAAAGGTAAGCACATAAGGAAGGAATTTTGAAACATCATCCACAGAAAATTCGTATCCGGAGTAATCCTTCCGTACTTAATCATTTTTTGACGATGAATCCTATCGGGTACGAAGAGGATTTCTCATCGCCATTCCTTTCTTCTTTAGGGGAGGAATCCTGGATATTATTATAATCATTAATACTTACTTGTACAACACAGCAGCGAGGTTAGCATTGAACGGCGTCATGGTAGAGCTGGTCCACCTGCGAGACTGCACTATAGCGGAGTGGTAGTTGTCTCCAGTGAGGGGGGCGGAGTCTTGGTGAGCTCCCATTGCGGTGAGGGTCATGAGGATCATGGCTGCTTCCGTGAAGTGGATCATGGCGCGAGGCTGTTGGGGCTGGGCATCTGGAGAAGATGAGGTAAAACTGAGCAGGACATGACAAACCAGCATCCTAATTGCGTAACTAACTTTCAATCCCCATCAGAAACATTTTGAAGGAAATTGCTTCACCATTGGCTTTATACGTTTTAAAAATCCAATCTCAACAACGCAATGAATGTTATATTAATGTCAAATTAAAGGCATTGACATAGTAAGTCAGCAGACATAGTTGGTCAGCACACACCGAACTGCAAAATGCTCGCGTATGGTCTTGAGGTGTATTTAATTTTGCAATCTATAGAATTGTAATAAGATTCATTTTTCAGTAGCCTCAGAAAATGCTCTCTCTTGGTGTGCGCTGACCCTAAATGTGTTTACCTACGCTTCTACCTTAGGATTACATTATACCTCTAAAATTATTTCTCAAAAGGGAGTCAAAGAGTATACTCAAAGATGTCATACTTTATTAACCCTGATGGCATAACTAAAAAACAGCAGTTTGACTAGCCCCGACCTTTCGATCTTTCAGACATTGACGGTGTTCGCAAGAACACTGATGATTCTGAGTGACATCACTGTCATTCTCTATCGGCGGTTGGATAGTTATTTCGAACTACCCGCTTTTGGCGCGTGATTTTTTTTATTAGATCCCCTCTTGCTGAATAGAATTCGACGGTAATATACAGGGTGTATCAAAACTAGGTGTGGTAAAATTTGAGGGTGTGTGGTACAGACGATCAAACTGAACAAATTTCAACATGGGACCAACATCGTAATCCTACCTACCTAATACTTACTCAAATGTATGGGACGGCTGATGATTTTTCGCGATTAGGCACGATGAGAAAGTTGTTCAGTTTGATGTGTACCACACCTTTCTGATACACCCTGTATAGGTACCTACATCCTAGAACACAGGTAAACTATATTTTTGTCATGCCACATTACACCTCATATAAAATGTAAGCATAACGAAAGCTCAAACTTCAACAATATTACAATAACACCCTGACTCATAAAATCAATGTTACTTACTTATAAAATAATGGCAAATTTATTCACGAAATGACAGATAAGTTTATTCAGTGGTACATAAAATGACTCGTATAACACATGACATAACATCACGCCTGTAATCCCCGAAGGATTAGGCAGAGTGAACATGTAGTACACCCACATTTCGCCAGTTATGTTTAAGTCCCATGTAATAGGGGGTGAGCCTATTGCCATCAACCGGGCACAAATCCACATTTCAGACTGCTACTGAGAAATTCCTGATGGAAAAACCCAAAACAATAACACACAACTTACAATCAAATCATCTGCCTACCCTTTTCCCAACTATGTTGAGGTCGACGTCCAGTCTAACCGGATGGAGCTGAGTACCATTGTTTTACATGGAGCGACTGCCTATCTGACCTCCACAACCCAGTCTGACGACCCGTAACAACTGTCAATGATCTACAAATGACAGCTCATATTATTGCAATATAGGTACTATGTACTTAGGTAGGTACGTAAAAACATATTTAAATTTTCTTATGTCAACAATTACTTTGTATGATGTCATTTAGTTGAGGTTAATTAGGCTGCAGGATGTTGTTCAAGGTTAATCAATTTGTTTTATAATTAATTGGATGAACCTCTGGGTAGTTTCGTGGATAATTGAAAGTTTAATTAGTTAGTCTACTGTGGCGCTAGGACGAGGTGGTCATAAATCCTAAACTTACCACCCTAGTATAACTAAAGGCTCTAATAAACCCAGCTACGACAAAAAGTCACCTAAAAATAAAAGCAAAAACCAAACTCAAACTCAAAGCATTTATTTCAATTAAACCATTTACTGGCACTTTTGAATTGTCAAGGAGTCGGTCAGTCAGAAAGATGAAGCTAGTTGCCCGTTCCAAAGCGTAGTAGGTACCTATGGAGAAGAACGGGCAAGAAACTCCACGGACACTCTTTGGACACTCTTTCAATAAAAAAATAAAAGTAATAAAAACTAAAACCCAACTACGGCAAAAGTCAACTAAAAAGGTATAAACAAGTCATCACAGACAGACAAATTAAAAATCCGGAGACACACGTGTTTAGGGGATAAATCGAATAGATTACGTGTGACTCCGGATTTTTAATTTGTCTGTCTGTGATGACTTGTTTATACCTTTTTAGTTGACTTTTGCCGTAGTTGGGTTTTAGTTTTTATTACTTTTATTTTTATTTAATTTATTTTGGGGTTATAATATATATATTTTTGAAATGTGCTAATTAAGCCCTTTCATTTGATACCCGACACGACCCCATTAAAAATACTTTTTTTTTTAGTTCATGACTTTTGGTCCTCTAGAGGGCGCCATATTCAATTTAATGTGACGTCACATAGCCTATAACCATCGGACGACCGAGACGCTTCCAACGATACCCCATTAGTCAAACTATGATGAGTAGTTTAGAGGTTATGAGGGAACAAATGAACATACATACATACATACATACATACATACATACATACCGGTCAAAATCATAACCCTCCTTTTTGCTTCGCCGTAGTCGGGTAAAAACTAAAACCCAACTACGACAAAAAAGACAACTAAAAATAAAAGTAATAAAAATTAAAACCCAACAAAAAAGTCAATTAAAAAGGTATAATAAACAACATTATCACAGACAGACAAATTAAAAATCCGGAGTCACACGTAATCTGTTGATTTATGCCGCATCAAATCAAAATCAAAATCAAAATATTTTATTTCATATAAACCTACAAGGGCACTTATGAAACGTCAGAATCTAGGTGCACGGTTCCAATTGGTCGTTTCCTATGGAGAAGAGCCGGCAAGAAACTCCACGGTTACTCTTTTAAAAATAAATGGGTTTTACAATGCTTTAAATGTACAGTTTGAATAGGTATGAGAGGACAGCGTAGGCCTGTCAACAAGATACTTAAAAAAAATAAAAAAAATAGAAAATAGTCTGCAAATCGACAGTCTGTTGTGCCTACAACGTTCTCACATTCACAAAATATAAAGGAATCTATATAAAGGTCGAAAAAAAATATTAAGAACCTATTTAACCCAAATGGTTGTCACTACAACTTTAACCAATCCGAGTGAGAACCCCGTATTCCACAAGTCTCTACTGTAAGTTGAAATTTGAATTGTAGGCATACATGTCAAATAAAGAAACTACATGTCAAGTAAACGCACACGTGTGACTCCGGATTTTTTATCCTACTACCTTTGTAGAATAGAATAGAATAGAATACTCTTTATTGTACACCATAAAAATTACAGACATAAATAGTAAGTAGTTAACTTTTATGTCGTAGTTGGGTTTTTAGTTAGGAAACTTATTTTTTTTAGGTTTTGGTTTTCATAACCGACGACAAACGCTGGGATTGATATTATTCCTTTTTTATGAAAACTGTTTAGTATTAATAGGTACATCTATAGGTACATGGAATAAAATAGTAACGAAAAATGTTTGCCCGTTTGTCTGAATGTATGTTCCGGATTAGCGCATAAACGGCTGAACGGATTTGGATGAAATTTGGCACACAGATAGTTCATAACTTGGATTAACACATAGGGTATTTTAACCCCGGTAGTAACCTTCCCGTGGAAGGTTTCTGACATCCAAACGGCCGAAGCCACGGGCCATATTATGAACTTACCTTTCCCAACATGTTTCTCGAAGAAGGTCATCACGTCCTTGACGAGGGTGCAGCCGATGTCCTTGTTCAGTGCAGATCCGTAGCCGTACTTATAGTAGGTAGACAAGTCTTCAGCGTACTCCAGGCGCTTCAAATCCTCGCGAGTGAAGGCCTATGAAGAAACTTGTTTCAGTAATTGTTTGGTCAATGTAATATCTAAGCTGAAAGGTATTTCAAAAATACTGAGCTATATCTAGAGTAACGCTACAAGAATTCTGAACAAATAGAACTAGGCGTCGCGTAAAAAAAACCCGTAGAACTGCCAAGCGATCTAGTAGTAGGTACCATGGGAAGATTTTTTGTGAGGAGGTGAGGGATCGGGTGATTGAACCAAGATAAACTTGACTGGGGAACTTGAGAGAAATAGTTTCCGTTTTTAATTAACAGTTAGTATAGGTAATTTAGTAAACACTACAATTTCAGGGCAGTTTCTTGCTAAAAACACTATTCTATAAAATTTAAAACATGTAAATGCCATAAATACTCACCGCGCACCAAGGTGATATCTTCACGACGTCCCAAGCCTTGTTGTATCGGCAGTTCTGATAGATACGGAGAATGATGTCTTTCTGCATGTCATAGTTGAAGCCCAGGCGGAGGGAAATGTTCGTCATCATCTGTTCAAGAAAGATTACGGCGTTGAAAATTAAAACAAAAAAAAAACTGGAAAGGAACAATTTTTTTTTCCAAATTTCAACGCTCATAGAAAACCTTAATCATTTATTTTTTTTACTAATGTAACTCGTAACATCAGTGATATTCAGTGATTCATTCATACATAAAGATCACCTACGAAAGCATGTTGGCTAGGCAATAAAAACACATATAATACCGGTAAGAAAAAATAAGAAAATAATGAATTGGTGTTAGGTCATTCCGGGCATGATGAAAAATATACGTTAAGTAAGATATTTTTGTAAAACTAGCAAAATTTGCTACAATCTGAGCCCAATCAAGGTCTATTGGTTGCGAAGATACAGCTAGCCAAAGATGGGCAATGTTTTCGAAAATGTGAAAAAAAAACAGAATTTTCAAGTTTTCCAAGGTTGCAAACTTGGGTTTAAACTACTCTCAGGGGACCTGGGATTTAAAAAAATCGTAGTTACATGCGAGTTTGCGATGTTTGAAGTTGTTATACTTGTTATTGTCTGGAACTCTGGACTACACCCAATTAGCGCATATCGAAAATTAACACAAAAAATATGTTTCCGCGAGATGGTAACAACTTAATTAAAGCTACGGCCAAGGTCATCACGGTCATGTTAAACTATGCTCTCATTTGTATTAATTAGTTCTGGACAGAGGTTTTTATAATTAGCAAAGAGGAGTGAACTACCTATTTGTAAATATTGTTTACGTAAAATTTTGGGCTTAGAGCCATTGGAAGTTTAGGAACCAATCGTTTCCATTCAGTTGTAAGTAGGTACCTACTTACCTATTATTTTTAACGTATTAATCGTACACAATGTAGAGACGATATTACAACAATAAATGAAAACACTGGAAATATTAATGCATAGGAGTCTTTAGGAACTATCAAATAAATCCTAACATTTAAATTAAAAAAGTGTTTTTTTATAACAAACTATAAACTAGTAGTATTGCGCCGACTATGGGTTTTGCCAATCTTTTACTAGCTATAGTGACTAAACTATTGGAGATATTTGATTGAATTTTCGTATGCAGCCTGGGTAGGTCATTAGATATACGCAGTTTAATTTATTGTTGTATTATCTTCTCCACCTTGTATAAATAATCAGTAACTCCTTAGTAGGACTATACACGGTGATTTTTAATTCACTGTCAACCTTTCAGGAGGCGAAAGTAGTAATGCTTATGAACAACTTTCACTATGGGACCAACTACGAAGTAGCAAAAAAAAAATTCATCTGTTTCATGTTTTCATCGGGTACCAAAATATTGCATTTTTGTCCAAAAAACGTTTTCCATACTTTTTGTGAAAACTGCCGTTATTAAACTTACCTCTTTGTATTCCCTCTTGGACTCGAAGATGTTCAGCTGAGACATAGTGTCGTTATTTTCTCCAACATCTTTCGTCCATGCTGGGCAGAACTTAAATGGCTGTAAAAAGGAAAAATGCTTTATACATGTCACAATATAATACTTTGGCCATGTTGGGCCACAAAAGGGATGAATGAAAGGCAATTGCATGCAGCTGAGATGAGAATGCTAAGAGGGATGTGTGGTGTTACACGAATGGATAGAATAAGAAATGAGTACATAAGAGGGGATTAGGCGCACAATGCCGAAGTCTGAAAGTGGCGCCGGTGACTGAAAAGTTGTGCGGAAATCGGTTGGCATGGTATGGGCATGTGATGCGGAGGAATGAGGAAAATATCCTGAGGAAAGTTTCTAGTATGAATGTCGATGGCTATAAGACTAGGGGAAGACCAAAGAAACGATGGATGGACTGTGTGAAAAATGATATGGCTAGAAAGGGGGTGACTACTGAGATGACGACTAATAGAGAAGTATTGAAGAAAAAGACAGACGGAAGGCTTAAGCCTCGTGCAGACTGGCGTGACGCGACGACGCGTGACAACGGTAATTGTTCTACCGTGAGGTTTTTCTATTGTTAGAGTTGCGTCGCGCCTGTCTGCACGAGGCTTTAGGTATGCCAGGTGCAGTGATACGTAACATGAAACAAATTCACAATAGTTGTTGTTACATTTGCAGTAAATTCATTTGGTCGGTGTGTGTTACCTGCATATTACGTTTCACAAATATCTACCAGGCATTGGCATTGGCTCTTGTGATGCAAAGATAATTTCAGGGGTTATGGGATTTTACTTACCCTAAGTAATTTTTCGTCACTTTCCTTGGGTACGTCGAAACCTTCTGCTTGGTCTCCGAACAAACCTTCCGTGAAAGCCTTGAAAGTGTTGCTCGATCGCTGATCGTTCACGAACTTGAACTGTGGATAAAAAAAGTTAATTCAGATTCTGGACTATGTGTAGTTCTCCAAAGCAGAAAAACAATATATCTGGCAATCTGAATCATTTTGAAACAGATAAGCTAATCCATTACGTCATAAGTTCAAAAAAAACTGCTCAACAGCGTAAATAACGCAATGAATGTTGTTGAACTGTCAAAATGAAACTGATTAGTCTTAATCGTTTACGAAAATGTGTTACGCAATTAGATAGCAGGTGACCCGCGACCTCGTACGAAATGTGGAGGTCATCCTCGTATATATTAAGTATCCAACTGTATAGCTGGGAATTTTGAATATCCGAAAGTCCAGTTTAATCTCATTTACGGTTAGATTAGACAATGGTATCTAAGTCCCCAACCATAAAACTTCGGCACTGGGCAGTCCACTTGTGTCTCTTACGACTAGATTTTCTCAAAGGCTTTAAAATAGCTTGTGCTTATTACACTAAAGATCCTTCTAGCCCAAGGAAAATCAACTCAACAGTTGTAATAGATCGAAAACAATGAGTCCTTCAGCTCCCTTACTTATAAAAACTTTCAGTCTGCGCTTATAATGCTATTCAAATATATTTTTTACATATCCAATCGAATCCCTCGCTGCGCTCTGGATTCAAAGAAATACTCGCCTTTAAAATTGTTGCTTGCTCCCTAGGCAAACGATCTGCTATTATTAACTTTAATGCTTGGAAAAGGGCGGGTGCCGTGACGAAGATGATTTTTTTTTTTTTTTTTTTTATCCTCAACGGGGAAGCTCTTGGCCAGAATCTCACCTGATGGAAAGTGATGATCAGGCCGAAGGTGGAAGCGAGCTTCACCCGGAATCCTCTACCACAGAGGAACTGGCTATCTTATCTCTAACTGCCGGAACACAACAATGCTTTTAACATTGTTGTTATGACGACAGACTTAGATAAGATGGTGGTAGCTAGCCAGGCGGACTTAAAACAAGCCCTACCACCAACCAAACCGAGCAGAAAATTTTGCCCCCCCTGGGAATCGAACCCGGGACCTCTTGGTCTGAGACAGGTGGTCTAACCACTAGACCACAGAGGCGGTTAAAAATGATCAGGCCAAAGACCAAATTGATGGCAAAAAAAGCGAGAGATTAGGAGCTAGAACCGTTATAATTAATTGTAAAAGACTATAAATAACAGAAGTTCTCGAAACAAACGCATGTAAAGTCATATATAAAACATTAAACGAGTGACTGACGTCACCGTCACCCAGTAAACAGTCGAAGTGAGTCATGCCGTTGAATACCTACGTAATGTCACTGAAAATATAATGCACCTCCTTGGAACGAATGGGTCACGGTAGGAGAGCAGTGCAGTTGTTAGATATCTAGGACAAACTATGAAAAATAATGATGTCTGGATGACTGAGTTAAATGATACGTAGATTTCACTTGACTGTGGTGAACTGTAAAAATGATCGAGCTCGCTTCGTGGACCTGAAGATGGACCCTTCTGAAAATAAACCTGCTGACGTCCATGCACGATGCATTCTTGCACTGAATTTGAATTAGAGAAAATATTTTAAACTTGATGAACTAAACAAATAGGTACTCTGCTTTAAATCATTTGTCCCTAAGTTTATTCTGGCATTGTAATAAAATAAAGAGCAGTGAAGTTAATTACCCGCATGCGGCTGTTAAAAACACTATCGAGGTATCAACACTTTCTACGCATTAATTAGATTTCAAAACGTTGTTTAATCCAATTTCGAGTAAGGTATATCTTTTGAAAATACACCCAAATAGCGAGAAGTTTATCAAATATCAAACAACCGGGTAGACAAAACAAGACACCATAGATCACTGAATAACAGTATTGATATATATGTATTTCTGTAAACGATTATATTATGTAAAAGTTATTTCCGAATTTGACGAAACCACAAAACTTATCAATGCAAAAACTGAACCAAATGTAATCAATCTGCCTAGCCTTTTCCCAACTATTTTGGGGTCGCCTTCCAGTCTAACCGGATGCAGCTGAATACCAGTATTTTACATGGAGCGACTGTCTATCTGCCCTCCACAACCCAGTTACTGGGTAATACGATACCCCTTGATAAGACTGGTTGTCAGAGTTTCGGGCTTCTGACGACTCATAACGACTGTCAAAGATCCACGAATGGCAGCCGGGACCAACGGCTTAACGTGCTTTCCGAGGCACGGAAGAGTCTAGGTATGTAACGATGGAAGTATGTAAGGATGAAGATCACCCATCCACGGACCAACCCCGGCAAGCGTAGCTTAACCTGATGGATCGACCCGTGCTGCTGTTATTACTTATACCCACGAGCTCCTCTCGCAAAAACTGAACCAAATGCGACATGAAAATATTAATGACATACTTATCTAGCAATTTATCTGTTCATGAATATTTCAGATATTCGAAACCACAAGATGAGCAATGATAATGAAATTCCAATACAGCTCCTATATGGAGCGAAGGATAGAAGTAGTTATAGTACCTACAATTGCTTTTCCTCCGCCAACTTATGAAAGTCAATTGCATTGCCGGCATTGTTTTGTTTTATCCGTAGGCGTGGAACGGGCCGTTATGTAAGTATTGAGTAATCTTTGCTCGTAAGTTTTAAGCATTGGATATGCGGATCACGTTCATAATAGTGTTTAGTTTTGGTTAATGTTAGTGCCGAAAGCCGAAACGGTAATGTAAGTGTTGGTAAGAAACGGTTTTTTGGACAGGATGTCGATGAGTCGGCAGGAATCAAATACATAGTGTCGTTTACCGACAAGATATAGGCTAACGGGATTCATTCATGATTTCAACAGAGGATGTCGGAAATCATCTTGATTTTATTCGTATCCAATAAGTAACGGGTGTAAAGAAAGTCTAGAGTTGCATGATTTTTACCCGACTACAGCGAAGCAAAAAGAAGGGTTATGATTTTGACCGGTATGTATGTATGTTTTTTCATCTGTTCCTTTATATCTTCTAAACTACTCATCATAATTTAACAAATGAGGAAACGTTGGAAGCGTTTTGGTCGTCCGCTGATGGTTATAGGCTATGTGACCTCACATTAATTAAATTGATTATGGCGCTCTAAAGCAATGAAGATTTTTTTTTTATTATGCCCCCAATTAGTCAATAAGTGCAAGCTTCAAAACTACGCCAAGCTCTCCCAAAGACTGGTATACCAATTTAGATAAAGAGCAGTGGAAGAGGTATTTTGCCCTAAAAAATGAAAGTGTGGCAAATTTTTATTCTTCTGTTCTAGTCGCAACAATATTAATGAAAACGAGATCAATCAATCAATCTGCGTACCCTTTTCCCAACTATGTTGGGGTCGGCTTTCAGTCTAACCGGCTGCACCTGAATATTACATGGATTTTATTTGATTTTACATGGAGCGACTGCCTTTCTGACCTCCACAACATAGTAAGTATAGGTAATACGATACCCCTTGGTAAGACTGGTTGTCAGACTTTCGGGCTTGTGACGGCTGTCAAAGATCCACGTGCTTTCCGAGGCACAGAGGAGTCTCGGTATGTAAATATAGATCCACGGACCAACTCCGACAAGTATAGCTTAACCTGATGAATCGACCCGTGCGGCGGATAAAAATGAGATCAAACTTACCAAATAGTTTTGTCGGTTGGCAGTGAGAAGTCCAGGGAACTTCTGCTTCCAAGCCTGTGCTAGCTGCTGCGTGGTCATATACCCGTCGGCAGTGAGGTCCCCAGCAAAGGTCGCGTTATGACGGTTGTTCCACTGCCACTGTTCTAGGAGGTTCAGGTCCGAGGAGCACATGCGTTGCTGTGGAGAAATTTAGAGTTGAAAAGGAATGTGTGATTATTATTATTATTATTAATTTATTTCAGAGAAAAACTCCTTATAGGTTACATAGAAAATCATACGATGTTATTGTGTTAGTAACAGAAATGTACCTAAAATGATCTAAGTATTGTTAGTACCTATACTTAACCGATGCCTATGGCTGTCTTTATCCACAGATTTTCGAAAGGACAGTCAAAGCGGGCAGCTATAGCATTTAGGATGCTGTTGCTGCTGCTTCGTAAACGGTGCACCAAGGAGTTTGGCTTTCTTGCGCATGATGGCCTGAAAGCCATCCGTACGCGCTTCAGCAAACATACCAGACGCAGATTAGCAATGTAGACAATCTTTACGAAATGTTATGTCGAGAGAAAGAGTATCTAGTAGTTAATTGATTCAGGCGTGACTTGGCGGAAATCCATCGTCAAGCGTCAGCGTCAGCGTCAAGCTCTCGGCGTGGCAACACGTCGTGTTCGGGTTCGCGACAAGTCCATTGTCATCCTAAGGATGCCGGATGGATGGATCAATAGTTAAGCGAAATAGGTTACTAAATATATCTACGTCTATCGTATTAAGGATCTAAGTACATTCGAAACTCCTTTTGACGCTAAGATAGAGTATAAAAAATATGAAAAACATTTGATTAGTCAATCTGATGTCAGAACGGAAGTAATAGCTAAAGTATACTGAAGATAGAAAATCAATTCAGAAACTGGGTGTGAAACGACCCTGAACAGGGCAGGCATTAAACAAGTCTAGAATGATGGAGCAATTTTGTAGAGTATGTTCAGCTGAGAAACGTATTCTTTAATACATTAGCACGCAATTTTCGAAATGGCTCGTAAACTCGTATCTCAGAGTCCCAGGTGGCAACATAGCCGAATCGAACCTTACATTCCACGGTGCTCATATTAATCTTAATGCGATCTGTAAGAAGCATGGAAGTATGACAATGTTTGTCAATTCAGAGTACCCATTCTACAGTGATATTTCGCACGGATATTTATTTATTTATATTGAATTTACAAGTAACAATAACTAAATATGTTAGTAATAATATTACTTAACAACTATGTTAGTAAACTTTACCTAAAACTGCCCTATAGATATGAGAATCCTTGCTACAAGCTCAATACCGATGTGGAAAGCTTGCAGCAGCGATTCACACACAAACAGTCCAGTCTGTTCAGGCAACGCGAGCATCAGCAAATATCTCTGATGCGCTACAGAAGCGGAACAGCCCCATCAATACCCGGGCCGAAGAGCGCTGTACGATTTTTGAGTGTAATCGACTCACAGGCTACACGTGTAAAATGAAGAGCAATTTTTTTCTGCCTAGCCTTTTCCCAATCATGTTGGGGTCGGCTTCCAGTCTAACCGGATGCAGCTGAATACCAGTATTTTACATGGAGCGACTGCCTATCTGATCTCCACAACCCAGTAACTGGGTAATACGATACCCCTTGGTAAGACTGAAAATGAAGAGCAATATGCACGAAAAAAGGTTCGATATGATGGACCTTAATAATTAAGATGAGAAATCGCAAATCGATGAAGCTTTGTAGGATAAGTACCTACTTATTCAACTTATGCAAAGTAAGTGGATATAGGTAGTTGGCACCTCATGGCACTTTACCGGAATCGTACCTACATAGAACGGAATATTTCCATAGCTTCATACCCAGTCAAACTTCCAAGGTAAGTAAGGCGAGTAAGCTATTTGCACGTGTCTACGAACCCAAACATTCTGGACATACTTACAACTTTGTTAGTCGTTTCATACTTCCACGAACGTTGTACATTGTTCGTTATTAGAATCTTCGTATTAGAAAGTCGTTGTTGACACTATTTGCTGTGGTGATCAATATTAAAGCTACCGCAACGAATCCCTCATCATCTACCTAGATGCTATTTAGTTCGATCACTGGCTAACACCAATATTGCATCAAAAAAATTATAAACCATTCTGCTTTACTTACACAAGAAAACATATAAGTATCAAATGTTTGAGAGGGCTACAAACTCGCCATTGTTCCCGGTTCTATTTGAGTATTTCTCTCCCTGAAATCTGCATGATGATAGGTATTTGGAATTTATACATATAATAAAGCTGAAGAGGGTCGAAAGTCTGTACATGGAAGATATTCGAAAACAAGTTGCCTGGGAATACTTAGAATCGATAACAGAACACGATCGATAGTTTTTATAATTTTTGTCTGTCTGTTTATCTGTTTATTTGATCGCGCATCACGTTAAAACGGCTGAACGGATTTTGATGAAAGTTGGTACGGGAATTCTTTGAACCCTGGGGAAGGACATAGGATACTTTTTATCGACATACAACGCGGGCGAAGCCGCAGGCGGAAGCTAGTTACTATTAACATTTTACTCACGTTAGTGTCCCTAAAGTTGCCATTCCTGTAGTTAGTAACAATATTGTTCTTAAGGTCTCCAAGTTTCTGCAGTTCACCGATTTCGTGAGCTTCAGGATTGTGGGAGCCGTGTCGGTTCAGCAACCAGAAGGCTGTGGGCGTGCAACCTGGCAAGAGAGAAAACCATTATAAGTATGTATACACCTATTAAAAGAATTAATGCATATTTATTTCCGTCCTACTATTCTTAATAATGTCAGAAAATAACTAAATTATATTTGAGTACACACGGCTACATATCAAGCTATACAGTTCCAGTATAGGCTGATCGCGCATTGTATAAGATTTCCGCACAGAGAGAGGTCAGCTTATACTGGAAATGTATAGCTTGATATGTAGCCGTGTATACAACGGTATTAATCATTATTTTAATTTCCACATAATGAAAAACTATCAAAGTGAGATTACTAATTCTCTCTCTATAATTTGACAGTGGTTTTCCATTCAATAGCCCAAGTCCGTTAATAATAGAACACTAATCGAGGCGATACCCATAAAATGATTATCAATTGTGAGATACCTATCGATTTCTTAGAATTAATCATTTTAGACTAATAAATACTAAGATAGTCTATGAGATGTAATTTCAGCATCCTCTCAAAGTTTCAATAAGCAATCATTTTCTAGTCAATAAATAAGTTTCACGTAATTTAAGTTTATGGCATCGGCATGGTTCGATTGGATAGAGAGAAATTGTTCGCATTGGCACGTAGATTGCATGGTTACCGAGAACCATCGCACAAAATCTCTTTGACATGGGTATGACATACTTTTTTGACCGACTTCAAAAAAGGAGGAGGTTCTTTATTTGGATGTTTTTTTTTATAAATGTATTTTCGGGTGTAACTCTGTCATAGACTTGAAGGATTTGAACATTCTTTTTTTGTTTGAAAGGGTATGCTCTCGAGGTGGTCCTGTATAATTTTATTAATTTTGCTTGGGTATTAGTGGTACTGTTTGTATGGGGTAGGTAAAAAGTTTGGGTTTTAGTTTTTATTACTTTTATTTTTATACACACGTCTATTACATCAATACGTGCGTTTACATTTGGGCTATAAAATTAATTTTTAGACTCCGTAGTACAAACTCCGTACACATTGCATCTTAAGCAATGGCCATCGCGTTCCCGGAACAGCGGGAAACGTTCCACGGAACATCCCAGATATTAAAAATAGATTACTACCATGCAGTAGGAACATGTTCACATGGTGTTTTATTTATATTACTTGTCATTATCTTTGCTGATGTGGCTGTAAATCAAAACATTGATGGTCTCTTGTTTCTTATGGAGTAACTACCGTTCTATTATTAGATTGATAAACTGTTCCACCCATAGATATAAGAAAGAAGGTTCCACCGAACCGCACTTATAAAAAAAATATTTCAATGCGGTTAGTGGAAGTGCTCAGCTATCTAATTGCGTAGAACGTTTCGTAAACGATTCCGACTAATCTGTTTCATTTTGACAGTTCAACAACATTCATTGCGTTATTTACGTTGTTGAGCAGATTTTTTTTTCGAACTTATGACGCAATGGATTAGCAATCTGTTTCAAACCGATCCAGATTGTGATAGATCGTGTATTACGCAATTAGGGTACAAGTGTGATTCGGACAAGTGCTCTTGAAACTAGTATTCTGAGTGGTATACTTCTTAACTTGTCTCCTGTTTCGTCCTATGAACTTTAGTGTCTATCAATCAATCTGCCTAGCGTTATTCCAACTATGTTGAGGTCAGCTTCCAGTCTAATCGGATGCGGCTGAATACCAGTATTTTACATGGAGGGACTGCCTACTGACCTCCACAACCCAGGTACTGGGTAACACGATACCCCGTGGTAAGACTGTCAGACATTTTGGGCTATCAAACGAATGACACCCGGGAACTTTAGGGAACTTTAGTATACATAATATGTGCCTTCAACGTTACTCTTGGCCTTTGCTTTTGTCGTGCCTACTAATATAAAATAAAGTGTGTTTGTGAAGATGTTTGATAAGGATTTTGATAAAAACTGGCTCATACGGATAGAATATGCCTTGGATTATTAATACTTAGGTTAGTTTGTAGTTTAGGGGTATAAGGAACAGGGTGTAAAGTTCACTCATCGTCTATAGAAAAGGGAGGATCCTCCGACCAGACGGGTGTTGTGTCTGGCGGGCAATTGCCCAAGGATTGATGTCGTATAGTCATAATCATAAACATGTTAATCGCGCGGTAAACTTAAATAGCGCGATGCAGGATTTGTGACGTCAGTCTTTGATGCGTAGTTCGCATATGGCGATGTAGATGCCGCCACAGTAGCTATATACATGAAAAGTTCCCTACGAACAAGAGTGAAACAGTGGACAATCAGCTAGTTAGTAAATGAAAATGCAGTTAAACTTTAATTTAACTCTAGATCTGTCCCGTGACCTAACCAATTAGTAGTTGCTCTGATTAACCTAAGAGGGGTCTGGAGCAAGATCTAGTGACATAGATCAAGATTCTCATTGAATAATGAATCATTTCAAGGATTTGTATATACCGATTTTACTGCAGTGCATTATGGTGTTAATAGGAACCAATCTGATCAGAGTTTAATGCGATTATCATTCATCATCAACTATATGTTGGGGTCGGCTTCCAGTCTAACCGGATGCAGCTGAATACCAGTATTTTACATGGAGGGACTGCCTATAGGACCTCCACAACCCAGTTACTGCATGGGTACTACGATACTCCTTGGTACTGTAAGACTGGTTGTCGAACCTTTCGGGCTTCTGACAACCCGTAAGGTCTGTCAAAGATCCACGAATGACAGCCGGGACCAACGGCTTAACGTGCTCTCCGAGGTACGGAGGGGTCACGGTAACTAAAGTCGGTCACCCATCCACGGATCGACCGCGGCAAGCGTAGCTTAACCTGAACGATCGACCAGTGCGACTGTATTAGTTAGCCACGAGCCCCTCTATTCTCAATGGACTTGTTTATTTTCTTTTGTTGTTGTTGCTATACGATTATGTAGATCTAACGATTAATGATGATTACAAGTTACCAACACATTGCATGCTCCTCTAATAAAATGCTCATAAAAGGTACAATGGCAGGGCGACCTCATAACTAAGATTGATCGACCTATTAGTAACCATTTGTCAATCGAACGAGCACGCCTATTATGTAGATTGATATTTGCCACTTTTAAATGATTGGGAGCATTCTTTTATTGTATAATTAAGTTATACAGGTCAAATCAGTTAGAGAAATCGAGTATAAAACTTATCCCTTACATTAGTTGATATGGTTTCAGAAATATGACCTGCATGTGGGCTAAGCGCAGCATATTCGTACTAATGATAAAACTAGACTAAAATTAAGCGGGTGGTTTTCTAATTGTTATCAAGCAATTAATTACCTGAAACTTATTAGAAAGTATTTAGCAATTGTACTTTGAAACGAATTACCTACTGAAATCACTGAAATGTCGGGGTTTACGACTGCATAAACATGACTAATGTTAAGATATTGATTTAATTTCTAAGAATGAATCATTTGTCAATTTAATTTAATTTGTAAATTTTAATTCTATGATCATGATTGAAACTAAAAAAAAAAAAAAACCTTGGTGAAATAACCTAGCAGTTGCAAAAACCTCTTAGACAATATTTACGTTACACTATAATATGATCGTATGTAAGGATCGTAGCAGGTGGCGTTCTGCAGTATCTGCTTACCCTCATGGGAAGTAGGCATGAGTTCATTAATGTACTAGGATCATGTTGCAGAAGCTTTACTCTAGTGGCTAAGTTTCTAGTCTCATAATGGGTTCCTTCTATAAGCACCCCTCCATAGTTAACAATAGCCTGCAAAAGTGTGTCATGTAACATACCTACCCACATCCCACCCCCGCTGTTATCCCACAGAGCAGCGGATGTCGGATAAACGTAGCTATACAGAGTAGCCTTGTTCCAGCTTGTTAACTCGGATTAGCTTTATAGGGTAAACTGTATGAAACTATATAGAATAGTTAATAGTTTAGTCATCCTGAGGATGCCTCGTTGAGAGGTGAAACACGTGTCGATTTCTTACAGGGTTTTTATGACTCTTTAGGAATAATTAAGCGGAATAGGTTACTAAATATAATCTACGTGTATTTTAAATTGTATTTTACTAACTAGAATATTAAATATGTTTTGAATTTTGTACATTTGAGTCCTTTCTAGATAAAGTTAGAAACTTCAGATGAATTAATGAGAAGCTTGGATAATCCAAAGTGGTTGGGAAATCTGTGATTTATTTCGTGATTGTTCTTTGAGGTTGATCGAATTGGTTGGTGGCAAACTGGCAATCCCTGTGCAAAGCAGTCTTACACTCATAGCAAGGTAAATAAACAATAGGATACCACGACGGGCCGTTTCAGCCTGATATCATGAGGCAACAACACAGATAATAAAAATAACGCTGAAAATATAGAACGTCCAACGTCGTATTGTTAAACACATGCGTTTTACGTTCTAGGTAAACGGTTCACGCGGTGTTAACTTTCAAAGGCCCAATCGTTACTCGGTAATGAAGGTAGTGACGTTATTGGACCAAATCCAAATATTAGATACAGATAAAAATTAAAATAGGGCATCGCGTCCTACACAATGATACCGTAAATATCTGTGACACTATATCAATAAACATTGGTCAAAGATTAAAGAGATAGGTAATTGAGTTGGGGAAACAATAGCGAAATGGTTTGGCCTTTTGGCACATCGAGCAATGCTAATGGAGCTATGATTCGAATATTAATAGGTAGGTTTTGGTGGCGAGTTTTGCGATTTGTCCTAACTATTTCATGGGGACTTTGGTAAAGGTACGGGAATTAGAAAGAAACATACATAGGTAGGAAGTCCGTCTGTCTCTACTCTTCGAATATGAAATCTTGAAAGAATAACTGGCGAAGGCAATGCATATAAATAAAGTAACCGAAGGCAAAACAATGCGAATTTCATGATTAGATGCTTTTTTTGAAATACCTAAACGACAAAAATAGTACTAAATTAATTAGGTAGGTACCATATCTTACTAGCACATGGTAATTTTGTCAGAAACTACATGACATTTTGCTACAATGATGTTATTTTCATAATAAT
Source organism: Eupsilia transversa (assembly GCA_914767815.1). Classification (NCBI taxonomy): domain Eukaryota; kingdom Metazoa; phylum Arthropoda; class Insecta; order Lepidoptera; family Noctuidae; genus Eupsilia; species Eupsilia transversa. The sequence goes on from OU611880.1 coordinate 12,526,156, forward strand.
CAGTGTAACGAATCCGTGATGCTATAAATCTGCGATAGGCACTTGATGTCAGGTTAATGTACTCGGTTTTTGTTTATGGAATGTTACACAATACGCGTCGCCAGTGTGAGAATAAATCACATGTAGGTATTGTGTTACTGGGGTGAATGTTCCATGCACACGTCTGGTGCGAGAAAAATGGTAATAAGTTGGTACCTAGGTATACATTACCATTATTGTTTCACAGAAGGCTAGCACTAAGAAGAGAGCCATGACTTTGTGTTTGTGCTAAGTGTGCATAGCTAATGATAACTTCCGAGAGAATCTTGGTACTAAGATATGGGCGACAATCTATACTTTATATATTATGTCACCGTATGATTATAAATATCGTTAGTTTATAAATAATCTATCTAGCGTGCGTGACTATAAACTATCGAAAAATTGTGAATTGCAACAAAACCTTTTACAATTTAAGGCATTATTTTTCGATAGTTTATCATCTTTCGATGGCAAACCGACAAATTGTGTACGACGAACGCGCCTTGCGCTAACACTAAATAGCCAAGTAACGCGACCTTCTTGGAAGAAGCGCTTGCCGGCCGCTGCTGCCGCTAGCTTCGCTCGCTCAGCTCGCGCGCGGTTGGTCACAATTCTATCTGACCTAACCTAACTCATTTGGTCGGGGTGCCCTGGCTTAGTTACTGCGACCAATTCGGCTACCGCCAAGGGACCGTTCACAATTTTACGGGTGATAAAATCAGACAGATTATGAACCCTGTCGATAAGTGCAGGTTCGTGACATTGATAGATTATAAACTACCGGAAATGAATGCGTTATATACGGGTTGTCTCAAACGTAGTGGTCCAAAGGCAAATGAGGTAAAGCGAAGGGGTCCACGCCACCTATCATTAAAAAATTTGGTTGCATATCTATACATATAATAAATCTGTAGAAAAGTCATTTTTGTACATTGAAGAAATTGAAACAAAAAATAGCCAGCGTGTGAAAAGATAAGTAACAGAACCCATTTCCATCATTTTTGAAATTTTTGTCTGTTTGTCTGTTTATCTGTTTGTCTGTTTGTTTGTGCGCACATCACGTAAAATCTACGAATTCAATGCTGACAAAGTTTATATACAAAAATTATACGCAACTTGAGGTTTAACTTAGTTTTTGTTTCATCGAAATCGGTTCACTCTATCAAAAGATATGATTAATTTAGTGAGTTCAAGAAGTAAAATATTACGTTACGCAATTCAGTATAGTACTTGCAACGACATCTTAAGAATAGTTGAAATCCAAATCCGATAGATGGCGTTGTGCAAATGACGTCATTTTCTGAATCGCGGTGTTAAGATTTTCCGCGCGAGAATGACGTCCACCGTGTTTACTGAATTTCTAGGCAAATTGGGTTTCGTTAGGTGTCTTAAAATTTCTTGCGTGTGTCGTAAAAGTTCTTTGGTTGCTTGATTTATTTATCGATTTTCTAAATTGGTCGAAAAAAAAGTATTGGTTTCGTTTATCTTATTATTGGTTTCGTTTGGTTGGTCAACTTTGGTCATTGGTTTGAAGTACGAAGTAAAGATTGTATTTTATAAGTTAGTGTTGCCAATTCGTTGAGTCACGACCACGAACAGACGATACGTTGTCACACTAGACTGTCCGACGCACCGTTCTTTTAAGTTTGTAGGCTATTCAGTCATAAGTGTTGTTGGTTTTGTTTATTGCTAAAGCAATAAACAAAACCAACAACAAACAAAAAAAAATTTCCATGAAAATGCCTCAAAGAAAAAAAACTAACCTTTCGCTGCGTAGCCGGAATACGAAAAGGATGAGACTTTGTAGGTCTCAGGAATCGGAAGAAGATCGTGAAGCACGGTTATCTGCTAACCGAGAGCACATCGCTCTTTCACGTGAATCGGAAACGTTCACCGAAAGGGAGTCACGTTTAAGTTCACAAAGAACACGGACCGCGACTTTGCGGTCTCAAGAGAGTATCCAGGAACGCGAAGTCCGGCTGTCTGCTAATCGGGAGCGCCACTCTCTCTCACGTGAGTCAGAGACATTCACAGAAAGGGAGTCGCGCTTAAGTTCGCCAAGAACTCGGACCGCGACTTTGCGTTCTCAAGAGAGTATCCAGGAACGCGAAGTTCGGCTGTCTGCTGATCGGGAGCGCCAGTCTCTCTCACGCGAGTCAGAGACTTTCACAGAAAGGGAGTCGCGCTTAAGTTCGCAAAGAACTCGGACCGCGATTTTGCGTTCTCAAGAGAGTATCGAGGAACGCCAAGCACGTCTGTCATCTGACCGAGAGCGACACGCTCTCTCGCGCGAGTCTGAATCTCTCTCCCAAAGAGAAGAACGATTACAAATAGCTAGACATAACTATGTAGGTGTACAAAGAAACAATGAAAGTTATCTTGCATCTGAAAGGGAAAGAATAGATGAACTAAGACGAGCAGAAACAGCAGAACAACGTCAATCTCGCCTAGAAATAGAACGAGCTCGATACCATATGAATAAAGAAACAAATAGCGGAGCTGATGAGTCCATGGAAAATGACGATGCAAATATTTTATTACCTTGGGACAATAGGGAAAAATCAGGGTTCACATATTCGTCTAGAATTAATTATGCTGGCTTTACTTCCGTGGGTGACATGAGAGAAATTTGTAATTTTTGTCATGCTTTGAAATGGAGGAAAGAGACAGACGGAATGTGCTGCTCAAATGGAAAAATTTTGAAACTATGCAATGGAACTCGGTTGAGAGTAACAAATCTCCAACGAAATGTCATCGAAGCCGAAATCTTAACAGGTTGCGGCTCCGGTGATGTTGTTTTCATTCCCAGGATACCAATTATCCCCAATAATTTTCCGTTTACTTTCAAACGTGTGCAATTTCCTGTAAGCCTCTGTTACGCTATGACTATTAATAAAGCCCAAGGCCAGACGTTATCCGTTGCGGGTGTAGACCTTACTTTTGATTGTTTTTCACACGGCCAACTCTATGTTTCTCTATCACGTGTTAGCAACCCAAACAACCTTTTTGTATATGCTCCGGGTAATTCCACCGCTAACATAGTATATAGAGAAGCATTAACGTAATCAACTATACCAAAGTCAGGACTCTTATCTAAATCATCAAAAAGGTGATATACTCTTATCTAAACGACGTTGTTTTGTTCTCGACAACCACGCGAACGAAGTCGCGGGCACAGCTAGTACTTAATATAAATGCGAAAGTAACTCAGTCTGTTTGTCTGTCTGTTACCCTTTTGCACCAATTTCACAGATTGGTATATAGCCTGGAACCTGGAGAATGACATATGCTACTTTTTACCCTGAATATTAAAGATCTATTAAACACTGAAACAGCGAATCAATTTCCCCATCTAGGCCAAATATATTTTTATTTTTAGAGGTGCCATAAGGAATATGAAAAAAAAATCTAAATCCGCGAAATTCCGCGGATATTCTGGTGCAGAAAGCATAAATTTACTCTCATATTTACCATCGTCTAAGCAGGTTCCAAGACAAATAAATCCAATCCCTGGGAAAGAGATTCAGCTGAGTACAAATGTATGTCCTCGACTATTTAATGTTAACAACTTGATGTCACGCCTGGCTACACCCATGTCTGCTACAATTAGTTAATAGTCCAGTCACATACGATCCAGCAATCGTGAAGCTTAGACTGTAGAACAAAGCTGCCGACGATATACATATAAGCCGATTTATACGCTTCGCTGCGTGGAGATTATCAAGGCGTGTATGGTCGAAGGTATGAGATGTCAAGTTCATTAGCAAGGTCTTTGGTTCAATATTGTCATAAACGGTATCTATTCTAAACACGAAGGCTACATTATTTGTTTATTCACAAATAAGACTGGTCTTGATGGCTTTGCTGGCGGTATCAACTCTACCGACAGGTACCCGGTTGTTCCAATAAGTGTATCATCATTTATCGATGTCCGAATAAAAAACAGAACCATTATGGGATCACTCGTGTGTCTGTCTGTTTGTCACACACAGATTTACTCCGAATATAATGGACCGGTTAAGTTGAAGATACACATTTGAATTTCTGTGCCCCAAACCCCGCCGAGCTACGTAAATAAATGAATATTGAAAAAGAAAAAAAAAGAAAAAAAAAGTAGGTTCTGTGTGCAATTTTTTTAAATGATTTTAAAAGTTATTTAAGGAAATAGATGAAAATTGACCACCCCCCTCCCCCCTTATCAATGAAAGTAGTGAGTCTGTCCCAAATATACTAGTTCTATACTTATCGATTACAGGAAAACCTATAAGAAGTCATATCATGTCTTAAACATGGTAAATGTCAAAATTGTACATACAAACTTACATTTGCAGTTGGAATGTACATAAGAACATGTCTTTCAACTACAATGTTAAGTTTGTTCTTGGGATAAATGCATCCCAACTACGGAACCCTTATTGTGCGTGGTCCGACACGCCTTTACCCTGTTTATTTATGACACAATCCAACTATTTAATCGAGGTAACCAAATATTCATTACTCATTAGTGAATAGGATTCCAGTTACCGCTTGGTTTCTCTTTTCTTTATCTCGCCAGTTAATCTAGCATTGTCTATTATAAATTATGCTTCCTGCACTAAAAGAACAATTAAATTGTCGTTTATTTTTAGATTGTATGTGATGTTAGATCTCTTGATTAAATTAGGTATTATGTTCATGTATTTTATTTTGGTCTGTTAGATAATATAATGCAGTTTACAATTCCGCCTCATTGGTTCGTTTGTTATTGAATACTGGCCACATAGAGTACCTATATCGTTCATAGTTCCTTCTGTTTTAAAATAAATGGTTTTAATTTTCCTTGATTCTTTAATTGGTTGCTCGGTACTAGTTAGTTGATGGTTATGCACATTTCAATGTGTCAGTCATTGTAGGAGGAAAGTTCCTTAGAATAGAAGTTTTGGCCTGTCTATTCGTGTTCCATCTTCTATAAGAATAAAGTTAATTTGACGATCATCTTTTTATTCTCATTTAGTATGTATGTCGATGGCTATAAGACTAGGGGAAGACCAAAGAAACGATGGATGGACTGTGTGAAAGATTATATGGCTAGAAAGGGGGTGACTATCGAGATGACGACTAACAGAGAAGTATGGAAGAAAGAGACATGTTGCGCCGAGCCCAAATAAATTGGGATAAGGGCAGGAGAATGATGATCTTTTTATTCTCATGTTTATGGAAACAAGGAGGTACCTACCAGTTTTTAGCACAGTTAGCTACATAACAGAATTTGAATGGACGAGCAAATCTGTTTTCTGCCTTTCTGTTTGTGTTTGACGGTAAACAAATGTTGCAAATTGACCGCAGCCACAGTTTACATTTGTGAATACCGTTACTTCTCTCTACGCGTAACCAATACAATCGCGAAATAAGAAATCAAATAGGTATGTAGGCTGCTCGGGACATGCAAGAAGTATTTGATGATTAATGGAAGGCTTTAATGAAAAGCCATAACTTGTCTAAAGTGCTTAGTCTTTTATCGTGTATGGCTATACTATTCAAAGAAACATTATGCTTAGGTATTTTAATGTTAATTTTAATATGATTATTGATTACCATTAAAAGATTCTGACACGTGCGTTCAGTCCATTCCTCCATTAGATGTTAATGTCTTGCGCATTAATCATATGATTAAAATCTACATAAGCAATGATAAATAGCTGACAAATTAACACTATGTAGTTATAGAAATCTGAAAATATGAAAACCATAAAAAATACATTAAAGCCGACAACAGTATTATCTATTCTGTGCCCATAGTAGACGCGATGACCTTTAACAATAGAAGTTATATTTTATTGCCTATTAATAGTTCTTGTTTATTTATTACACCATAAATCTTCGTTATCAATTAGAATGAGACCAAAAATGTTAACCAAGAAGTACATATAAAAAAATCAAATAAAAAAAGGATTTTTTTTGTTGATTAATTTGATTTATTTGATTAACTTGTACAACTTTAGCAGTACCTAAATCGGACCTCCTTTTAAAGTAAAAGATATACCTGGGCTAAGAGATCCCGATCTGCAATGACAAAGTTATAAAATGGTAAAAGTGGTGTACTTACAAAAAGAAAATTGAATTAAAAAAAAAAACTACAAGTAAAATCTCAAACTAAACAAGAGAAGACTTGAACTACATTTAACTAAATAAAAGAAAAAGAAACTTAGAGATATATTCCAAAATAGTTTGTGATATAGAATGACATAGAAAAGTATTCTTCTTTGAAACCAGCATCCTCTAACGATAGTTCTGTTTCTAGTAGTTTGTACAAGAGATTACACCCAGTCTCGAAGGTTGTCAATTCAAGGATTACGCAGGACCCAATGTCTGTAGACATAGTGTACTTTATGGCTAGTAATGGCATTGGTTACTGCACGTTGTCCTCGTCCTCGAACGTTATTATACCTACTTCAGTAGTATCTATGAGCATGTCAACAATAGAATTCATGTCAATTAAAATCTCGTTATGTCGTGTCTTGCAGTTTTATGTTTGAATTCCTATGCCTAGAGACCTAGGGAACGCTCTAATTTTATGTGAGATTTTGTAACCTCATCACAGTCATCACTATGCCTCATAATCATCAGTGGTCACAGGGCCTGCTTTACCCTTTGGAGGCCCCCGATACATACGATACGATAATGGGGACCTCGACAGAGCGCTATTTGGTTGAAATAGACAGAGAAAGTAGATAAGCAAAGTTCTAGATTTATTTCTTTTAGATATTGATTTCGGTAATAATAAATATCGGCTATGATTTGGTGATCTTGTAGAAAGTAAGACTAACGACCGTACTAAGAATTAAATTGATTATTTGTGAACTGAGAAAGATACGTCCATAGGATCAGAGCAGTAGAGCTTTAACTGCGTAGTAGGTAAAGGGAATCCTGAAACATTAATATTTAGGTCAACGGGTGGGTGAAATTATTTAGAAAGCTGTGGTCATTTGCTTTTTTATGCATTGAAGTCACGTAACTTTTTAGAGGGTTGCTATTTAATTAGATAGAGTTCTGAGGAAAAATTATAGGTCATGTTTGTTTTATTAGTGGTTTAGGGAAAATTATAAAGGAATGGTAGTTATTAAATCAGTAATTCAGAACTGTTGGTAAAATAAATTGGTGTTCCTCATATTTGTGAGGAACTATTCTGTCCATTTCCAATCTTCTTGAAATAGTGTTTTTGTAACCTCCTAAAACGATTGTTTAAATAAAATATGGTGATGTAGTGATATGAACCTATACTGCCGACAACCGAAGAAGAAGAAGAATAAAAAAAAACAATCTGCCTAGCCTTTTTCTAACTATGTTAAGCCCTACCACCAACCAAACCGAGCAGAAATTTTTGCCCCCACTGGTAATCGAACCCGGGACCTCTGGGTCTGAGACAGGTGGTCTAGCCACTAGACCACAGAGGCGGGTAAAACATACGTCTGATATGGCTATTTGTTTGAAACTTGCTAAGATATTCGCTTCTTTACCGTACCTATGACATATGGCTATAGGTACGATCTAGCTAGCCTTTCCTTATCATCTGCCTAGCCCTTTCCCAAATTTTGGGGTCGGCTTCCACTCGAACCGGATGCAGCTGAATACCAGTATTTTACATGGAGCGACTGCCTATCTGACCTCCACAATCCAGTAACTGGGTAATACGATACCCCTTGGTAAGACTGGTTGTCAGACTTTTGGGTTCTGACCACTCGTAACTACTGTCAAAGATCCACGGAGGAGTTTCGAAATGTCAAGATGGCCCCCCATCTACGGACCAACCCCGGCTAGCGTAGCTTAGCCTGATGGATCGACCCGTGCGACTGTTATTACTTAGCCACGAGCTCCTCTCGCAAAAACTGAACCAAATGCGACATGAAGATATTAATGACATACTTATCTAGCAATTTATTTAGCCACGAGTTCCTCCTAAGAAAAACTCCTAGCTCTAAGAAGAAGAAAAATAATAAAGTTGATTATTTCTATAACTTACCAGGAACATCATGCGCTCTTGTGGTAGGAATGTCCTTATTGGCGAAGATGTAGGCTGTCTTCGTGCCGAACAGGAGGTAAGGGTCATCTTGCACGGAGAGACAGGTCTCTTCACCGCTGGCAACGGCCAGCACCAGGAGAAGTAACCACCACATCATCGTCTAGAAAAGTGGAGATGTGCTCTTATAAGCTACTGGTTTGTCAGTCGTCAGTCTCAAACGATAGTTGGTTTGTATTAATCGATCGTATATTTTTTTTATTTTTTGTTAATTTATGTTATCTATAGGTATTTTGTGCCAACCTTTTTCGATTGTATTTTAGTATTTATCAGCGGAAATTGGTGAATGGCCTTCAATTTCATAGGTATTTTTTTAGAGCATCGTTGACCGTATATTTAGGTTAGGTTAGTATACTTGAATTTCCCGAACAGTATAAATAAAAGAAATCCTTATAAGCACCATTTTTATGGTGGATATTTGAATATCTTCCAAATCCTAGATATAAATCTACAATCAAGCAAAACTGTTATAATAACATTAATTCTTGATTATTGATACATATACCTATTCATTAGGTAATGCACGTGTAAGCTATGTTTTATAATAAGTAATTTGTAATGTAAATACATTATGCATGATAGACAGAGAATAGATACATGTTTTAATAACATCTATTCAGATCTAAGATTCATTGTAAGTAATTATAGAACTCTTTTTGTAAATTCATCTTAGTTGTTTAATGTTAAACTTATTATGTAAGATCTATATAAGTAAAAAAAAAATCTATAGCTGGATGCTAAGGCTGAGACTCGAGTGATCGTAATTTTCATTAAAAAACTTGCGGAACTAGTTTAGGTGAGTTCGTACCTACTTATTTATTAAATCAGCTATGGCTCAGGCTCATTTATCATCAGGCTATTTTATTAAATATAGAGATTCGGTACCCATACCTAGGTACCACAGATATTATAATGCTACGTTCTAGGTACCTGTAAAATAACCGGAACTACTGAATAGCCTACTTCCGGTTATTTTTTACTAGAATACTAAGGTAATTTTTTTTTTTTTTAAACTGCCGCACTCGACGACAAAAATAGGTTTCTATATTTGACACCGGCAATTCAAAAGTTAATGATAATTTATTCATAAAATGGTAAATTCGCAGACTCCGCATTATAAAATTCATCAAACATGTTGGGTAGGTACTTTTTTTACAGAATGGTGTACAAAAAATGTGGGCACAAGCACAACTCAGTTGAAAGCAAACAAATAACAAAAGCAGCACAATGGGCGTGAACCTGCACTAATGTGGCACACTTGAACACTTCACTAAAAAGTATTTAACACGGAATAATAAAACGAACGGTATTACGCTGATTACCTTTGCGCGGGAAGATTCGGGAAACACTGTTTATCTATGGTGCAATTACGCGGGAAACGCGACGGCCCCCGGACGCTATGGCGGAGACACTGACTGGACTGGGCTTGGTATCCGAATTCCGAATACCCGTGCGCTTACCTCGGTTACCTCACAACTATGGGCCCTCGCGTGTAGTGTGCTTAGTGCTTAGTTGCTTACAACAAGTTACAAATTTACAACCTCAAAACATTAGCAATGCTATTGAATGCAGTTGAAGTTACATCTACGATTATGATCAGAGTCAGTTGCTGAGCGAAAGAATTTTTCTTTCAATGCCAGTCATGTTTATACAGCTGACATTGCTTGCTTGGATGTTCAATTGTAAACGTTTTATTTACTGACATGATCACATCGATCACTAATAAAGTGAAGTCTGTATAAGTAGACAGATTTAATTAAGAATTTGTCCCACTTAACGACGCTTGGTTTGGAATTGGAAGCAGACTCTACATTTGCCTTAACTTTCTTCGTACTTTAGTAGTTTGTTTAGTGTAGTTTCTAAAGAGTGTAGACGCGAAAACATTTCAGAAATAATATGTCCCCATTAGCAAAGTTTACACGGATGGAGATACCTCTCCCTCTATTTACATAGGTACATATTTGCACGTCTTAACCAAACTGTGGTGATGATACAAAAAAACGTAGATATAAATTTTCCAGAATTTCCTAGATTACACCATGCGTAAACCACATTAATGAGGGTATTGATAGTTTTTGTGTCACGCATAGGCCAGCGTGGATGACATCACGGCTTTGGCGAGAAAATAGCGAGTGAGGTAATCGAAAGATACGTACCTTGGTACATTTGTCTAAGGACCATGTAAACTGGGAACTATAGGAGTCACAGTTGTGAGATAGGCTGTCTATGGAAAATTTACTGCAGTTAAAATCTCGCTTATCAATTCCGCTCACCTCTTTGCAACTTGCGAACTTTATGGAGCCCAATTTCCATCGCCTTTTCTTTGGAATTAAATTAATAAGGGGTTTATTTATAAACGTTGCTTAAAGTTAAGTGACGTTGAAACGTCAAAAATGTATAGTTAAACAGTCACTAAACGTTACTTACTTACCTTTAAGCAACGTTTATGATTATTTAATAAAGAAATTATGCTGGACGTTTTTTTAAATTATTTTCGGTATCAGCTTAAAATAAACTTCCGATGGAAAATAATTAATAGATGTGGCTGTAGTTCATAGTTTTATCAGCATCCAAGGAAACCACCGTAAGATAATGATGTAAACCGTACGCCCTATTTTCCGGCTGTTTGTCTTGTTATTTGATTTTTCCGAGAGAATAATCGCATGGGAAGATTTCTCTGTCACGCATCATTATGTGTCTACTAATCACTGATCATTGTGCATCAATTTGTGCCAGATAAAAGGAGCGTGTGAAAAATATGTAAGTATCCCTGTTTTATTTTATGTAACTGGCTCTTGTCAGATTTTTGCACAAAGTTATCGTGTTTTGTTTTTGTTTGGCATAGGTAGGTACTGTCCTGTCAGAGACCAGACCCACTGATTGGCTTATCTTTCTACCGAGACCCGAGTTATTATTTTGTAGCTACAGCAGCAGTAAACTGCGTAACACACGATCTATTATAATCTGAAGCATTTTTAAGGATATTGCTAATCTATTGCTTCATTATGTTCGAAAAATTTGTCGTCATTTTTTGTCATTTTTTGACTGCAATATTGATGTAGGAACTACCTATTTACAATGTTCAAAGGCAAGTTCTCGCAACGTTTTATGCATGCATTAATCACCGGTTTATTTTAGTGTATATGTTTGTTATGGAGGTGTAAATAATAACGCGTGAGCCCTGCCAGTCGTAAAACAATGTAGGTAGCTATATATACGGACTTACTGACACAGAAAACGCTGTCCACCAACAAAGTTCTAAATTATAAAACTCGATCCCCAGACAAAATTGTTAGTAGGTTTCATATATACAAGTACTTAGGAAAAGCTGAATTATCAGCATCTTTCCAAGTCATCATAGCATCATTCTCCTGCCCATATCCTAATTTATTTGGGGTCTTGTCTTTTTGGTCCACACTTCTCTATCCATCGTCATCTCGGTAGTCCTTTCAAGCCCTATGGCAATCAGCATATAGTATACAGGTATAGGGTTCAGAGCTACAATGTAGTTACATTACTATTCTACAACTACTCGAAGAAGTCATCTAAAGAGATCAAAAAAAAATCTCCAAACATTTGATCATCCAGCTTTAGAAGGCACGCACGCAAACATGGCTTAACTCAATCCATAATTTAGCAAAAGAACTCGGTAAGAAAAATAACAAACACTCTAATCACAGCACAAGCCGCAATCAACATCGGTCAGTGGCACTGTGACGAAAGACGTAGGTACCAGTATTAAAACCTGCGTAGACTTGCGACCTCGTTCGAGCCCGAAGCCCGTAGAAAGCGGTGCCGGTAAGCTTGTTGTACACACTCGAGCTTCAGATAAGAGTTATGAAATGGCCTGATAAGGGGATTAGTGTTCTGCTAGCTATTTATGGAATGTAAGATGCTAGGCTCGTTCTAGTGGCTCTATTAATTAAGTTTGTACGGTCGTAATCTTAAATGGTGATTCGAAGACTGTGTACCGATCTTTGAAATGCAACTGGAAAAGACTGTAGGTACACCACCATACTTATCTGGTAGGAAATCTAAAACTTGGGATACCGGACAGGACTGCTGTGGGTTGAATGAAATTGTTTATTTTGACTTCTGTCGATCGACTCTTCACCACTTAATTACTTTATAAATAATCGAGTCTCGGTGAATGTGCTTAGATCCTTGATTTCGACATTCGATAAGGCATGTTCAAACGTAGTACAACGTACAAAAAACATGACTGATCTATCACTTGATTATCATGTTGCCTTGTGATTCAAATATAACGGAACAATCAGAGTATATTATTACCGACCACACACAGCTCAAATTGCTATGCCCGCATATGCATTATACGGTCGATATAACATGGCACTACGAAGTTTCGGGCATGTTCTCTTACTCACACTCGTTTCATGCCACCATTTGGTTCCACAAAAATTTTATTGTGCAGCCTTCTGTGCGAAGTTCGGAACTGCCAAATTATATCGGCCGTATTGTACATTTCTATTTTTTTATTGCGTGTCGTCCTTTCTTAATTCCTATAACCGAATTTTAGACGAAATTGAAGAGGAGGTCGTTTAACGTTGTGTATTCTTCCATTCTGGCAACAATTGTTCACAGATCACCCTCTGCGGGAGGGATAGGGACAGTTGGAGCTTACAATTTGGAACAGAACAAAAAACTTCACGCCTTGGTCTGTAGAAGGAAGGCGTTTGTAGTCATGTGTTTATAAGTACTGGCGAAATGTGAGTGTAATGTACACTCACCAGTAGTTAATGGCCATTCTATTGCTATTAATCGAAGACAAATCCAGAATCCAGGCTGCTTTTTAGAATAGAAAGAAAGACAAGAGACCACGATAAGGGTACCTTATCAACAATTTTTCGTCAAATATATCTACAAGTCATCGAAACATTCACAAGACATAAATTGACAATTAATCGAAACACGTCTGGTTGCATACCTTCGCGTTTAACATTACTGTAACAGTCCTATACGTATACAGCCAACTATACGTAGAGCTGCAAGCGCTACAGCGCGGTGCATGCGGTGCGACCTCAATTTTCATGTGCGGTGACCCGTCAGCCGTCCATAAATGCCACCTCATCTGTTATACGGATGAGATGCGTGTCGTGCTATAGTGGCAATTTAAAAACATTGGCTTTTAAATAAAGAACATTGGCTGTATGAGGTAATATGAGCCTTATTGAAAAAGAAAATAAAAGATTCAAAAGTTTGCGTCTGGCTTGGATTTGCGAATTGGATATTGTGAGCCTAAGACTACTTACCCGAATTACGAATCCTACTGGCCATGGGTAATACCTACTATTTTAATCGAGCAGATGGGCACATCACTACACTCAGCAGTGACTAAACGGCTGAAGGAGGGTAACGAAGCCAAAAACTTTAAAGAATTAAATACAGTTTGAGAAAAAAAAAATGGGATAATGGTCCTGCTGAGGAGTCGCCGTTACGTAAACGAGTAAGTACCTACTAAAAGTAGGTAACTATGTATCTATCTCATTGCAAATTTAAATCTTTGCCTTAGCGCAGAAATAACACATAAAATACATACCTATATTATATACTCTTTAATTTGTTTGCCCCAAATTTCAGGAATGCTAATACCGTTTGCTGACGCAGCCATTGGGTACTAACGTATGCAGGTGACAGGCTGACAGGGCATGCGGAGCAAGGTGGACGGTGGACCATGATCTGTGGAGAGACTGATCTGAGCCGTCCATGAACCACCCACTGTGGAGATTAAATTATCTTTTTGATTAATTTAGTTCATACCTTGTTTTATACAATCTCTGAGCTACTGATTAGTCTATCATGTTTTTATTTTATGGGCGTCCAGAGTCCGCGCCACTACTCGAGGCCGATAGATGCGGCGTTAACTTTGAATCAAATTACATTTTTTTAAATGTAGTTCCACTACTTTTCCGCCGGACGTCAGTGGTTCGCGATTCTAATAATTAAAAAAGTTGTTCGCATCTGGAAAAAACATCAATGATATATTTCACAATCACACCTGTCAGCTGTTTTCAGTCAAATTAATGTTCCGGATATTTTTTAATAACTGTTAATACTTAACTCTGTAGTTTAATCAGAGAATAATTTAAAATGCACATCACCCAAAGAGGAAAATATTAAAATGAGTGCTCTTTGTGTTGTATTATTGGTGTTATGCATGGTGTGAAATTTCGAAGACCTCATCTTTTTTGTTATTAAAACTAGTCCTTATTGTTTTATAATATAAAATCGACGATCGATCGATACGATCGCACATTCTCGATTTTATAATATAAAATCGAGAATGTGCACAAAAAATAATATGATTGAAATAGGTTCAATCATATTATTTTTTGTGCACATTATAAAATCATACATCACATTATTACAAAATCACCAAAATGTTAATTATTACCAACCAACTTAAATTACCAGCAAATAAAAATTAATTTGAAACTTTAATTTTCCCGCCTTGTCTTTTTATTTTGTCTATGGCTGACGACTGAATCTACGTTTTGTTTTTAATCTAATTTGTTGAGAAATTATTTTTAATATGAATAGTTTTAGGAATATTGCGGAGGGCATGACAAAATTATTGATACAATATTCACGCAATAAAATAATTGTTAAAAATAAATTTTCTGAAGTGCTATCAAAACGCAATTTCGCCATTTTGAGTGAAAGTAAAAAATTCGTTCTCTATGCTCAGTCACTAATGGCGTGTCTTCCTGTTACACACGTTAAATCGTCAAAATGGCTAAGAAAAAAGGCGACGAAAAAGTGAACCCAGCTCCTCAAAGTGATAATGAGGAGCCCAATTATGACGAGGAGCCCGATTTCGAGGATCCGGAGGGTTTCGTTGATGATATTCCCGATGAAGGTGGGCAATTTTCTGTGACAAGTTTAACCGGCCATATGCGTCACCCACGCATTTTACAAGTTTTCATTCATGTTGTTACTATTTTTAACATAATTGTGAGGCTTAGTGTGTGTTGGCAAGTGTACTTGGTTAAAATTTTGAACTTTCCCAGTGAGTTTAGCAGTGTAATGAAAGTCATAAAATCCTAACCTAAATTTGACGTTGCAGAGTTGTTGGCCGACCTTTTAGAGCAGAAACCGAAGGAATCTGACAGTTATGAGAACGTGGTCGTGGTCGACGGGTGCCCGCAGGTCGGACCCGAGCGCCTAGAAAAGCTCCAGAGCGTCATAAACAAGATATTCAGCAAATTCGGGAAGATCGTCAACGAGCATTACCCAACCCAAGAAAATGGAAACACGACTGGCTACATTTTCTTGGAGTACAGCAATCCTCAGAACGCCGCCGAAGCCGTGAAGGCGACAAATAACTGTAAATTAGATAAGCAGCACACATTCTTGGTGAATTTGTTCACCGATTTTAAGAAGTAAGTACCCCTATTCTTTACACCTCAAAAAATTTCAGATGCAAATTAATATTCAAGGATATTGTGTAAAGTTCATTGAGCTCTTAAAAAGTACTAATTTTGACCTTGTGACAACTCAATTAGATGTTTTCCTGCTAAAATTGATCTTGGCCACCACTTGACATCATAGCAAAACTGAAATTGCATAAGAACTTATCAACTTTCTGAGATAAACAGCTAAACAGATTTCTGAAGGGAATTTGTCACACATTTTCCTTATTGCAAACAAATAATTATATTGAAATACCTAACAGAAATATGCCACTGATTTTACGGTGATTTAAACATGTTACTTATAGAAAATCTAAGTTTATTAGTAACTCTAAACCAACAAAACAAATCTCAGTTACTACAATTTTACATTCAACAATAATGTCTTACTTTCTCTAATTACAATCATTGTTTCCTCATCAGATATTCAGATATCCCTAAAGAATGGGAGCCACCAGCACCTCAACCGTTCAAGGTCGCGTCAGACTTACAATGGTACTTGATGGACCCCGATGCATACGACCAGTTCCTGGTTGGCCTCGGCACTGGTACTGCACTACAGGTGTGGCAGAATGCCCTGCCTGAACCTACACTTATGCAGGAGAGACCGGTAAGTTGTACATTGCTTCATCTGTTTTTAGGGCGCTTAAGTGTTAAAGCCAGTCCGACAATATTGAAGTTTTTATCTTGTAATGCCAAGAAATCAAGAATTGAACAATGTTTTGCCCAAACAATATATTTTGTTTGTGGATGTTGTTAGTCAAATGTTTGAGAAATCAAATATTGGCACTCCTGCTTACAATAGTTTGTAAATTATCGTTTCATAGTGGCAACAACTGTTACTTTAATCTGATACCATGTTTTGATATCTTTAAAAACATGCATTGGGCTGTAGATGTCTGTTCTGAATAGACGTAAATAAATAAGATCTGTCCAAGAAGTTTGTATTACCTTTATACAGTTTAGGACTGAATTTCTTTTCTTGCTCTGTTAGTAAGTATGTAAAAGATTTCTTTATTTTTAATTATCTCAGAACTGGACGGAGACTTATGCCGCGTGGTCACCGCTGGGTACATACCTGGCGACGTTCCATTGGCGGGGCGTAGCTCTATGGGCCGGCCCCAAGTTCTCCCAGTTCCAGAAGTTCTTCCACCCAGAAGCTCGGTTCATCTCCTTTTCACCATGTGAAAACTATGTTGTTACGTTCTCACCAACTGGCGATAGGGGTGAAGATAAGAAGCTTATTATTTGGGATATCAGGTTAGTAATCAAATTGATTTGTAACATCCAAAATGCCCGTTTGACAATAATAATGCTTAGCCGCACTCAATATTTCTGTGTAACTGACTGATCACTTAAAAAATTGAATAGTCATCATAGCATTGTAGAAAAAATTATTATTAAAGATATTTCCTTTAAAAATAATAAATACTTAATTTTTCAAATAATATGCTAAATTAGCTTGTTTTAAATTAGGAATGTTTTGTGCTACTTCTTCTTTCCTTATCAAATTCAATAGACAGATTAATCATGACGCATCAAATATTTGCATTGATCTGTATTAGATAAAGACACATGCATAAAAGAAACACATAATAGTAGACCATTTTACGGTTAGTTGGCATACTTGGCACAGATAAGCTGCAAAACAAGTTATGTTTGAGCAGCCAATTACTTTAACTAAACAAATATACAACTTAATTTATTTTGTGTCCTTAAGTTTTATTTGATTAGAAATCTATTATGTTCTACACTACAATACTTTCACTTTGACCACCTCAGAATGGTTGAAGACTTGAACGAAAAATGAGAATTATTTCTAAGCTTTAGATACAGCCATATAAGTGAATTGTTCCAACTCACGCGAACCAGTTCCTTATTACGTATTCTACTCGCGACATAACAGACGAGAGTCTGAGACAGTTAGAATACCAAATACCAGGTATTACAGATTTACATATAAACAAAAACTTGTCTTACTGAGTAGTCCTTTAATATGTTTTTAACAGGATCATTACAGTAATGATGTAGAAAGTCGCGACTTTTCAAATTGTTGTTGTAATACTTATGTATGTGAAATAGGCTATAATAGGCTACTATTAGCCTACAATTTTTTTTTTTACCACATTGGGCAAGCTCTTTGCCTGAATCTCATCTGATGGTAATTGATGATCAGGCCGAAGGTAGAAGCGAGCTTCACCCAGAATCTTCAACTAAAGAGGAACTCTTATAAATTACTCTTATCTTACCTCTAACTGACGAAACAACAATGCTGCTAACATTTCTGTTATGGCGATAGACTTAGATAAGATGATGGCAGCTAGTCAGGAGAAAATTCTCTGGGTCTGAGACAGTTGGTCTAACCTCTAGACCACAGATTCGGTTAAAGCAGGTGGCTGATGAACTAACATAATGACATGATGAATTGTAACAATTTGTAACTTTCTAATTTAAATGTGAATAGATGCAATTAATTTTTCTTTTCATGCCTGTTGAGTGACCATTACATATAAAATTAAACAAAATATTATGTCTCCTCAACCCTGTTCACATTATTTAAATAATCTATACTAATAATAAAGCTGAAGAGATGATTTTTATTTTTTGGGGGCCGACATTTTACGCGGACGAAGTCGCGGGCTTTCAATAACATGACGCTTATATTTGCCGAAGAGGTACCCTGTAAAGAAGACCTCCATTATTTGTGTTATTAAAATCATGATATTTTAAACAGGACTGGTGTGGAGAAGCGTAGTTTCCCACCGCCGGACGAGTATGTGACGTGGCCCGTGTTCCGTTGGAGCAAGGACGACAGGTACTTCGCCAGGATCGGCCAGGATGTACTCTCTGTGTACGAGACGCCTAGCTTCGGTCTGCTAGACAAGAAGTCTATCAAAATACCCGGAATCAGGTAAGACATTATAACACGATGTTGATTTATGGAAAAAGTTTAAAATATTGTTGATGTTTTTTTGTTAAAAATAGTTTTTATGACTGAGCAGCATGAATCCATAATCATGTAAACATGGATAAACGCCTGAATGAAACTGAATTTAGCGTTTTTGCAGGAACTTATGGAAATAAAATTGTTTATGTTAGCTTATTTATTTCTCTGTCAACAATATCTCTATATTCAATACTAGTTCCACAGACGTTGTTATAAACAAGTCTGCATGTAGGTTATGAATTTATATTTGCGTTCAGGAAATAAAATTGCTTTCTGTTGCAAATAAATTCTTTTTATTCAAACAGTAGTTTATTATAAGCACTTTCAGTTTTTTAGTCATTGACATAGATATGCTCGATTTTTTCAATTTTCGCTATATTTAACGTATTCCTATTTCCATCCACAGAGACTTCAGTTGGTCGCCAACAGACAATATTGTGGCCTATTGGGTAGCAGAAGACAAAGACGTACCAGCCAGGGTAACACTCCTTGAGCTACCCAACCGTACTGAAATACGGTCCAAGAACTTGTTCTCTGTAGCCGACTGTAAGATCCATTGGCAGAAGAGTGGAGACTACCTCTGCGTCAAAGTAGACCGCTACTCTAAAGTAAAGAAAGACAAAAATGAAATCAAGTACTCAGGAATGTACTACAACTTTGAAATATTCCATATGAGGGAGAAGGAGATTCCCGTTGACTCAGTAGAAATTAAGGAATCTATTCAAGCGTTTGCTTGGGAGCCTGTTGGATCCAAGTTCGCTATTATCCACGGTGATCCTGCTAACATATGCATTAGTTTCTATCAAGTCAATACCGGTCAGGCACCTACTTTGCTGAAGAAGTTCGAGAGGCAGCCCTTCAACCATTTGTTCTGGTCTCCGTCGGGACAGTTTATTGTTCTCGCTAACCTTGGACTGACTGGTGGAGCTCTGGAGTTTTTGGACACTAATGATTTCACTATCATGAATGTCTCGGACCATTACCAGGTACTTTTATATGATTCTTTTACATACTTAGATTAACCAAGCATTTGAAGTAGAAGTTTATAGTAAATTGAGATTGATCTCGCAAAGGTTGTCTACCTTATTATCCTTTATTAGTTTCACATGTCTATTTTACTTGATAAGTTCAAAGAATGAAACTAATGAAACTCAACTAATTTCAACTATGCCAAATGGTAAACCTAACCTGTTTTTTCCCAGATGTCTGGCATCGAATGGGACCCGACTGGTCGCTTTGTGGTGACTGGTGTGTCTTCACTCAAGAGCAAGATTGATACTGGTTACTACATCTGGTCATTCCAGGGCAAAATCTTAAGAAGGTTAGTAGACCTAGTCAGACCCAAAGACTATTTTCGTATAGCAGTCTTGTAAAAATGTTTGTAGTAATGAATATTCAGAAATGGCAATGATAATTGTTATCTGTAGTGTTTAAATAGGCGATTAGCCGTTGTTGTGATATGCAATGTAATTTTATCCAAATACGGCTGTCTCTAATCCGCCGAGATTGCTATACTATACTAGCATACAGTAAGTTGGATGTCATAATCTCTATTGGAACTACCCAGCATAAAGGCTGCTGGTTGCAACAACTACCTGTTTTGTTAACTAGCATAAGTCAAGTGTACTTACGGACGATACTATGTAATGTTAACACTGTTATTTGATAAAATAACATAAAAAAAAGTGACATGTTTGTGTCGTCAACTCGCTAGTTACATGTTCGATTAGTACTGCCATTCTAAGGTAAATATTTGTTCCATACAGAGTGATGAAGGAAGGCTTCGCACAGTTCAACTGGCGACCGAGGCCCCCCACGTTGCTCTCCGAGAAACAGCAGAAGGAGATCAAGAAGAACCTCAAGAAATACTACTCACAGTTCGAGTCTAAGGACCGCATGCGCAGTAGCAAAGCTAGCAAGGTATGTTCACAAAATAAAGTTACGAATCACGTTAGCACGCTGAAGCTACACTTTGAAATGATGCTTCGGGACTTATCGAAGAGTTATCTTTACTTTACTACTATTTTGATGGTACCTTTTTGGGATCAAATAATCAAACACCGATAGTTTTTACATCCGGAATACTAATTATAGTAATTTGGGGTAATAATTATATCATCGCGATCGGATTTCGGTTACAGCTGAGGTCCAAACATAGGTGCATTGACTTTGCACCTTATTGTTATAGTCCAACGACACAGTTTTGGCGTTTTAAAGACAGTAGTGTTTTAGGCTATTAGGTAACCCACATCTGGTTAAACTGGAAGCACTTTCACACTAATATTATTATAAAGAGAAAAGACTTG
Source organism: Eupsilia transversa (assembly GCA_914767815.1). Taxonomy (NCBI): domain Eukaryota; kingdom Metazoa; phylum Arthropoda; class Insecta; order Lepidoptera; family Noctuidae; genus Eupsilia; species Eupsilia transversa. Next base: position 12,546,919 of record OU611880.1, read on the forward strand.
TATCTTGTTTAAATCAAACAAACAAAATTGGACCGATTTTGAAAAAAAAAACCATTGTTGTACGCTACAATATCACGAAGCCGCTGGCTATAATTTATAAACATATCATGCGGGGGAAGACGCTGGTGGAAGCTATATTGGGGTGTGTTGAATATATTGGGATTTATAATAACCTGAACTGATGAAGGTGACATTTGACTCATTAAATGTAATATTTTGTTTTATAGGAATTGGTTGCGAAGCGTACTGAGCAGATGAAGAAGCACGTTGAGTACCGCGAGGCCAAGGTGCAGGAGTGGAACGAGCAGAAGCCGCGCCGGCTCGAGCTCAGGAATTGTACGTATAATTCATTCATCTATTCCGTTGTGTGGTGAAGCTTTGTAAACTGCGTTCACAATTTATTTTCCAATGGCATCTCTAGTCGCTGCTAGCGCGGCGATTTCGTGCTCTATGTATATGTGAATAATACCCACTACGACTTCAAGACATTCTGGAATCTGACTTAATTTAAGCTTTTGTAAAGTTGATATTTGTGTAAGTGGAGATAACGTCAATTGGAAACAAGGATTTGAATAGACTTTAGATTGGCAACATCTAAAGTCTATTCAAATGCATGTTTCCAATTGTTTTTTCTTATCACACAAAAGCTTAAATTAAGTCCGATTCCAGAATGACTGTTGAATGTTGAAATGTAAATATTTTCGAAACTTTGTAATTTACTTGACTCACTCCTCTGCATAATGAAGGTCTCTTTTGTTAATAGTGTTTTCACTTTAACAATTGATTGTAGTCTGCTATCCTGTAACATTGTAATTTTGCTTCTGTTTAATGTAAGTAATTAATTTTCTTTTCTCTTTCCGCAGATGTCGACACAGACGCTATCGACACCGACTCGACAACAACGACGGTAGAGGAAGTTGTAGAATTTTTCGTGAAAGAGGAACAAACGGTCATCGAGTAGTCACCATTCCGCGTTAACGTTAGGGGTCGGCGTGCGAACACCGGCCTCGGGTATAGTCCGGACAACGGATACACACCTTTTTAATAAACAGACCACAAACTATACAGTTTTTTTATACCTTCATCCCGCTAAAGTCACAAAAGCATTTTATACGCGAGTTTCATTATGTTCAGTGTAAGATTTCGGTTTATAAATTATACAATAGGTAATGTTTATAGAAATCATATTAAATTGATATGTTTCAAATGGAAAACGGCCTTTTAATACCTGTTTGTATTTATATTTGTTACATTTATGTATAAGATGATGGTATGAAATAAACAATTGATTAACATCCGAAAAGGGAGAATTATTTATGAACACAGCCAACTCGAAGTTTGTTTTCAAAATTTTTGGAGAGGTTTTGAAGTTTTATGAGTTTTATTAGGGCCCGATCACACGTACCACAACCACACCACAACAACAAGTGGTCGGACGGCTTATTTGTGTGAAAATGAATAGTTTATTCATACGGAGATTTTGGCGTCTAAATCAACTGTTTCGGCGATACCTACCACGTCGCAGCCACAATACAACGCAACCAGCAGCGAGACCGCGCACTAACGGCCGGTCACATCGCAAACACAACGTTGCATCGACTATTTAATTTGATTTTGTAGTTATCACAACGCAATTGCAAGAAGCTGCAGCGACACTATTCACACGTAACCACTGCTTGCCCACATTTTGTTGCTGCAATGTGGTGTGATTGTGGTACAGTCGCAGTCAGATATATTGTAGCAAACAAGGTGACCAAATACTTCTGAACAATTTAAAATGTCAATACGTTGCATACACTAGAAGTTACCATTAATATCTGAACATTAATTACTTCATTAATATCTGAGCCGATGCTTGTCAATAATTTCTATACACACACTGTACCAGTGTCGGGCTCATTAGCTTTTGAAGATCGTCAAATTATAATGCGTTTTACCTAGCAATATAAAGGAAATATTTTATCATGCACTAAACAATTGAAATATCAATAAGATCAAAATTGGTTGAAGCTATACAATCGTAAATGTTTAAGATATTATAATCCTCATTACTGCTGTTGGAATTTGGTCATCATAAAGTGGCCACCCAGACGTCGGCGGGATTTCATTACAAGGTACAATCAGGTATTTAATTATTTATGCTATTCAACATTTCTCCTCCTGACGTTCACCTCTGAGCTGCTGCTGATAAATTCGTAGTGCGGTCCTAAATTGTTAACTTATCCCAATGATATTCTAATAAACAGATATGTTATACACGTACAAAACAACAGAAAAAAGTGTTCCGCGCCGAGCGGCACACTCGTAAGCGTGTGTGGCTCAGACTAAAAGCAATATTTCCCAATTGGGTACTTTTCTAGTCTTCAACTTTTGCGCGCTCATAACATATCTGTTTACTAAAACATCATTGACTTATCCTATTTATTTATTCTTTGACATTTTCATATTTTACTTATGAAGACCGTTGTTTGTACCGCCGCTAAATACCCCACAAATTTATTGATAGTAAGGTCTACAATCTATTATACAATGTAAAAGCGAATCAATTTTCACACCGCCCCCTTAAGACCTAGGCCAAATATTTTTCTATATTTGAATAGCACATGGCCTAGAGAGGTGCCAAAAATAATACGAATTAAAAAAAAAACAATTTTCGCGGGTTAAGGCTAGTATGTAACAAATGAGGTGTGTAACAAATAAACCATGAAAGTTATCGTTGTTTTGTACAGTTTCGATTCACTAGATGGCGCTTTACATTTACGTCACGTTTCTGAATCGCGGTGTCAAGATTGTCCGCTGTTGAACGACCCTCGCGCGTTTCTGTAAAAAAATCATACTTACCTGGCATAGGGGATACCGTGATCATTAAGGCGGTTCCCCCAGGGCGAGGCCTTCCCATTGCACTGCGGTTGGGTTGACCCCTGCGATTATCCCTAATGTGGATAACTCGGATGCGTAATTTTTGGTAGTGGGGACTGCGTACGCGCCGTCCCCTCAGAATCCCCATAGAATGAAAGATGGCATTGGCTAATTGTTGAAACTCATAATCGTCCAACCAAGCAGTGACACGCAGCGTTGCCAACGTCCACGGTCTGGATTACCCACGAACCTAACTGAAAATCCCCAATTTTGGGGAAAATAAAATCGATATTCCCCACATTTTCCCCACAAGTTTTCAGCAAAGAAATAGAAGTACTGTTCATATAAATCAAATATATTTATTACTTAAACTTAAGTATTTAATGATTTTAATCAAGGTCACAGACATTTGTCCGATATTGAACCCACGACTCACGGCGTAGAAGTTAACCGCTAAGCGCTAATCACTACGACACCGAATCAGTCGGTACTCAGTAGATTAAAATAAAAGATACAAGAAATAAAGTAAACAACAATTAAAAAACAATTTTGGCATCTAGTATACTACTGACTACTGAATATTGGTTTTGGAATTATTATCGTCATCCTTATTAACTTTCTCTTTTTCTTTACATTTTAACAACCACTTGTCCATTGTAGCTTTTTAATACATAAACTAAATAAGCAACAAGCGTCAAGCAGTACCTATACAACGAGTAGTATGTGTGAACTCAAAATATGAATGAACACAATAACACTCAACAAGAGTTCTGCAATACTCTGTATTTATGTAGTTTGTTACAAAGCTTAAACAACAGGGACTTCCCCGATAAACGATAAAGTTTGATGAAACTCAACCTGCCGGATAAGTTGAGTTAAACTTGGATCAAATATAAATAATTTATAAATTATACTTACTTCTTATACTACTTTTATTACTTCTAAGTTCAGCTCTAGTGTAAATGTCTAAATTCCCCGCATTTTCCCCACATAAACGCTCTCCCCACAAATTACCCAATTGGACTGAAAATCCCCGCATTTTGGGGAATTCCCCACAGATTGGCAACGCTGAGTGACAGTGAGAGTGACCATCATGTCAACTTAATAGACTTACTTATTTTGTCTTCGTGGGCACGTAATTGTATCTATAACACCTTAGCACAAAATAAATCTGCAGATTCTCCGTTACTTCTAAACATCTAGGCCGTAGCCAGAGTATACCTAATTGAAACCTAAGCATAAACATGACATAATTATATTAACTACCTACGTTTCAAACTCAAACATGTACTGGCACTTTTGAATTATCAAAGGAGTCGGTCATTCAGAAAGATGAAGTTAGTTGCCCATTCCAAAGCGTAGTTGGTTCATATGGAGAGGAACGGATAAGAAACTCCATGGACACTCTTTTACATTTTAATGTTACAAAACATTAGTTACATCATTGATGTTGAATTTATAATTATATGTGAGAACGATGTAAAAAGACACGCACGTTAAAAGTGTCCAGGGTAAAGCGATACGATATCAGCGATGTAATTACCCCTCAGGACTCCATTGTAACCTGGAGTCGAGCGTGACGTGGACGAATTCTAGTTTCTCTTTATTCAATAGCTTTTACCAATTTTGATATATTGGCATTTCAGTGTTTATTCCATTTTTACCTAACCTAACCCTTTCATTGCCACCTCCATTTTCATGAAAGAAAAATGAAAACTTTCTTCAGCATTCGCTTTTTTTGTAGTCTACCTAGACTAATGTAATATCTCAATACTCAATATTATTTAATGATTCCACATGAGAACTAAGGTGGTGGTATTAACCCTTAAATGCATGATTTTTAACTTTTTAATTTGGATCCTATTCTTTGGAAGGTGTGAAAAGGGAAAAATAACAAAAAAATATTTTTATGGTTTTTAATTAACAAAATATGATAATTGTGGACCCTGTCGGGCACAGCAAAACTAGGAGAGAGAAAGAGGGCTTTTATTTGACTACTACACACTACTTTGCTAAATTGAAGCTATTCAAGGTTCGTACACACTGGCCTGGCACGATATCGCGGGCGCGACAAGGGATGCGCTGCCTGTCGCGCCCGCGATATCGCGCCTTTCTGCACGAGTCGTCAACCGTAATAAATATAATATGCTTAGCCTGTACGAAATAGGCTCTAATTATTCAGCTACTTGAATCCCCATTGCAGCTGTTGGAACTTGGTTAACTGGGAGTGGTCCCGGACTGGTCTGGGGACGTCAGGTTGGCGGGCCACTGAAAATTTTATAACGTAAAAAGTATTGAGATTACTTACTAATAATTTATGCTAATCAACTTTCCAAATCTTGACTTGGTCCCGTCCCGCGGTCCTGATGTTTACCGCCTTTTAAGTTCTGGTTCTGGGTAAGTTCCTCAAGATCTTTTTCTTGGACCTTTTGAGAGCAATGATGATGGAGTAAAACAAACAAAATAAAATGATAGCCTGTCTGGGTTCGAACCCATAATCTATATACAACTCGTAAGTCACACTCATAGAATTATACATTTTTATCTATGGTTACAAGTTGCCACTGCTGAGCCACCACTACTCTCTCGTACAAAGAAAGTCGATAATTGAATCTGTAAGCTTGTGTTCAATCAATCGACCAAGTTATTCTGTAGCGGTCTGCGAATTGCATCCCACGCTGTGAATCCGCAGTAAGTTAATTAAAAAATACATCGGGGTTTAAGGTGTTTTATTCGGTTATTGCGAAATTTTAAAGTTTATTCATCGAAACAACAAAAGATTCCCTTTAGAGCATATAAATATGATAGATGAGATCCTTTATTTTCATCATTTATCTGACAAAACGTTTACAAATTGGATGAAATGAGTGTAGCATAACGCCTGTGTTTCTCGAAGGGATAGGCAGAGTTGTCAAAGGCGTCGACACTCGCCATTAACCGGGTATAATCTACACTTCAGGTTGCTACTGAGAATTTCCATAAGAAAAAACCTAATAACAATTTTCCCCGGTTATCAAACCCCTGACCCAGTGCTTGATAGGTTGCGCTTGCGACCACAAAACTAACGAGGCCTTCAATAAGTATGCAGGCCATACTACCAAGACCATCATAATCTGTCGGATGATTTTTCATTCATCTCTAAAATATAAATTAAACTGCATAAATAAACATTATATTTTATCAAAATATTTTCTTTCAACAAATTAACATTAATTTGTGTTCTATGTATTAAAATATTCACTTTATATTTATTTTTAATATTAGGCTGAATGGCGGCTTGTGTCATTGCTCTCCTTCAAAATGCGAAGGAGCATGCAAGATTGTCAGTAATCGTGCAGCTCAACTCAGAACTCAAGGAGCTCAACGATTCGACGAACAATACCAAAGAAAGGACATTTGGGGTAGGCCGCATATAGAACTCAAACTGCCAGACCATGGTTAAAACTAACTAAGAAAATTAAAAAAAACGGAAAAAAGCAAAAATCAATGCCCCACATAATCTTCACATTCACAATAATAAACAAAATAAAAATAAAAAACTTGACATAGTAAATGTTCATGTCATTGTATATAAAAAAGTTCATTAATGTCAATATGTATATAAAATCCGGAAATAATCTTGGACAGATCATTGGAGGACCATGTAGATTTGTCTCTGAAATGGCCTTTTGAAGAAACAACATACAGATTTGAGTGGACCTGTCCAGTCAGTGCACGCATTTGTCAGTAATCGTGTAGCTCAGCTATAGTTTAGAATAAGTTTGTTTTTCTAAATAGTTTTTCAACTACCCACAGTTATAAGAGCATGGTCGAAGTTGCGACCTGATCACCTTCTAGAAAAACGGTTTAACTACGTGACCTAAGCTCCACTGAGGCGATTCATCTTATCTGCTTCGTAATTCGTCCCGTCACTTTTTGTACGAACCCTCAATGTTATGGTTCGGTCAACTTCGGGATTAAGTTCAGTAATAATCTTACAGCTACTAAGATGGCGCGATTATTTTGAAAGAAAAGTCACCTACTCTGATTGCCTAACTAAAGGCCGTGCATGCTGGCGCGACTTGTCGCCCGACGCGACACCGGTAATTGTTATACCGTGAAGTTTTCTTAGAAATTGTATTATTAAAGTCGCGTCGCGCTGTCGCATCGCGCCTGTTTGCGGGAGCCTGTACCTTACCTTGGTTCGATTTGTTGATAATTATCTATTTTGTGAAGTACCTACCGATATGTTAACAGCATTTATGAACTTGTAAAAGCCAATTCTTTTTTAAAGAGTCACCATGGAGTTTCTTGCCGGCTCTTCTCCATAAGAAACGACCCATTTGGAACCGTGCACCTAGCTTCTGACGTTTCATAGTGCCCATGTAGGTTTATGTGAAATAAAATAATTTGATTTTGAAAATTATTCGATTTAAAATATTTTAAGTCCATTTCCCAGCACTAGGAATTTCTTCGAAGTATATATGCACGGATACAATTCGGAAACAAATCTCATATGTATCTGAACACCGATCTCGGAAAATCTATGTCCAAGTAGTATTTTTTTTTCTCCGGACTTCGAACCTGCGTTCTGCGATTCGAGGCGCAGAAGTTAATAGCTCCGTCTGCGTGCTGACCCCAGTCGCGCTACCGAGTTGATTCAGGATATCTGAGGTTAGCTTATTGATGCCCATTGAGTTTAGGAATTTAATTTCGTATTATACACGGTTATAGATACAAAATTAAATTCCTTCAGGTTCTAGTAGATTTCGACCACAGTCTTGAATTTCTACCAGAAATGATAAACGTAAAGTCGTTTATTTTAGACTAGCTGCTGCCCGCGGCTTCGCCCACGTGAGTGTTGGAAATTACCCCATACATCCCCATGGGTTTTAAGTATAAATATTGAGTTTCGAGTTAATCGGACAGCGCGTTAAAATTCTTCCATACAAACACTGACACCCCCCAACCCCCCTTTAGGGGGTAATTTAGAAAAACAAAAATCTACAAACTGTATAATTTATTTAGATAACTATTCGTGCGAAGTTAAATGTTTATTACCTCAAGGAATAAGATTTTTCATACAAACTTTCATCCCTTATTTTACCCCCTTAGGGGTTGAATTTCGAAAAATCCTGATACACGTTATTCTTAATTTTTGGGTTTAAGTATAAATATTGAGTTTCGAGTTAATCGGACAGCGCGTTAAAATTCTTCCATACAAACTTTGACACCCCCCAACCCCCCTTTAGGGGGTAATTTAGAAAAACAACAAATTACAAACTTTTTCATTTATTTTGATAATTATTCGTGCGGAGTTTCATGTTTATTACCTCAAGGAATTAGATTTTTCATACAAACTTTCATCCCCTATTTGACCCCCTTAGGGGTTGAATTTCGAAAAATGCTTCCTTATTCCTTGCCTACATTATAAAGGGAACCTCTGTGCAAAATTTCAGCTTTCTAGGTCCAAGGGTTTGGGCTGGCCGTTGATGAGTCAGTCAGTCAGGACTTGTCTTTTTATTCAGTTCAGTTACTCGCGATCACCCACTTAGCAAGCACGCACTTTTCTCGTCCGCTACGCACTTGGCGCGATCGCTACGCAAGTACCTACGCGCCCCGCTTGACCGGTCCTTTTATCAGTGGTCCTAAACATTTGGCTAATCCTCAAACTATAACGTAAACTATGATGAAGTGTGCTAGCTGCAATTCTGACTTCAATGATGGCGTTCAGTGTACCTCATGCAAGCGACACCTCGATTTCGGCTGCGCTAACATCACGGAAGGCGGGTGGAGGAAACTAGGAGCTGACCGACGGGCGGCATGGAAATGTCCAAAGTGCCGAATTTCCTCTCCGTCACCGACCCCGTCCCCGTCTCCACTTCCGACACCTGAACCTGTGTCTCTGGAAACGATCTTGATGGAGATTCGTGAGCTCAAGGTCCAACTAGCTGGACTGCCGACTCTGTCTGATGATGTCAAATGCATTAAAGAGGAACTCAAAGAACTCAAGGTCAGTTGTGAGTTCGATGGTAAACGGCTGGATGATTTCTCTGTCAAACTTGCAGGCATTGACACTAGGATTACTGGCCTTGAGCATCTTCAAGAATCCGTTTGCTCTCTCCAATCCGACATTGACTTGATTAAGTCGGAGCTGTCCGCTAGTGATCAGAGATCAAGGTTGAACAATGTGGAAATTAAGGGCATTCCCCTAAAAAAGGACGAAAATCTGTTCGCTATCTTGGATAAGATCAGCCAAAAGGTCAATTTTACTTTTCCCAAAACCCAGATCAACTACATATCCAGGATTCCATTGTTCAACACTAACGACAAGTCAATTGTAGTCAGCTTTCTGAACCGATATGTCAAGGAGGACTTTGCTGCGGCTGCTCGCTCATTCAAGACGTTATCCGCCCATGACCTGGGATTCGTAGGCCAATCGAATCGGGTTTATGTGAATGATCACCTCAACCCTGACTCCAAGAAGTTGCTGAACAAGACTCGAACATTAGCGAAGGTGAAAGAGTATAAGCACGTATGGGTCAAACACGGAAAGATTCATGTCCGCAGGCAAGAAGGATCGGCAGTGTTTGTAATTTCTAAAGAGAAAGATTTAAACAAACTAAATTAGAGTGGCGCATCATTCGGTTATCTTTATCTTTACATCAAAATATTTTAAAACATATGTCTAGAAGTGAATTCATGTTTAATCATTATGTACTAATAGCCGTAACTGTTTGGCACTTGCATTTTTGTAAAATGTTTAGCATCGCTGATGTGCTCGAAGCTTCGTCACCCTGTTTTTTTGTATTCGCAAATGGGCCTTGTGTCTATCTTATCGCGCTGTTCTATTCATTGGAACATCCCAATCTATGCTTATCTCGCTCGCACGCATTATCGAACCTAATTACTGCTTGCTTACTCGCTCAGTTACCTGTGATATTGCTGCGTTTGTTTGTGCCGTTTAACAATTTTGTATGCCTAATTACCCTACTAATTATTACTTTACTATTCGCTTCTATTTTGTTATATTATAATACCGTTAAGTATTTATTATCCGGTATCATTGTTACTGACACTGCAATCGTTAGTCTCTTAGCATTTTGTAACTTGAGTGGTTGTTATCGTGCTTATAATTTTGTTGCTACATCTTGCGCAAAATAATCGATGACTTCAAACGACAATAAAAAGCTGCATGTCTATTATCAGAATGTTCGTGGGCTCCGTACCAAGACTGAATCCTTCTTTCGCCAGCTATGCCTATGTTCGTATGATGTTATTGTCTTAGCGGAGACCTGGTTGGTTGACGGCATATCAAACACTGAGTTATTTGGTGATCAGTATATTGTGTGGCGTCGTGATCGGGATTACAGCCTCACAGGTCAATCTCGTGGAGGTGGTGTCTTGATAGCTATCCGTAAGTGTATTTCTGCTGTTCCCCAACCATTATTTCACTCCTCGGCCGAGGACTTGTGGGTAACTTTGAGTGTACGCCAGCCTAACTCAAGAAATTATGTTAAATTGAATGTTTGCGTCATCTATTTATGTAGGCAAAACCGTGGTTATTCCTTTTCCGACCAATTATCAAATTTCCTCCATGGCTTAAGTAGTATAGTGCTAAACAATCCAAATGATAATTATTTAATTATTGGCGATTTTAACCTTAGTGGAATTTTGTGGCAATTAAATAATAACGAATTATTACCTGTGAACATTTGTAGTGGCGACGAGTACATGCTAACTGAGGAGTTGCGTGTTTTAGGACTCAGTCAATATAACGGGATATTAAATGAACATGGTAAGATTCTAGATTTAGTTTTATGTAATGAAATTGTCTCAGTGTGTGAATGCTTAGTGCCTTTATCACCAGTCGACAAATATCATCCGGCCCTCTGTATCGACGTGGACTTTGCAGAGTACAAATATTTAACTCCCGCTCCCTTTATTCGTTACCTTTATAGCAAAGCTGACTTTGCGGCCATTAACGGGGAAATAGCAGCTATAGACTGGACTAATGTATTTTTTGACATGTCGCTTAGTGACGCCGTAAGCTACTTTTATGACACTATAGCGGATATTCAAAATAAGTATGTTCCTACTAGGACGATTTCTCACAGCACTTACCCTATTTGGTACTCCCCGGCACTTAAACGCTTGATTAAAGAGAAGGCTAAATATCTCCGCAAATTTAAGACGTATGGCAGACTTTCAGATGAGGCGACCTTTAAACATTTACGTGAGCGGGTTAATAAACTTGAAGCGGATTGTTACACCAACTACTTAGCCTATACGGAAGCCTCCATCGAAAGGAATCCTAAACGCTTCTGGAGCTTTGTGAAGCAGCGATCTAAGTCCCACACAATACCCAGTTTCCTCAAGTATGGTGATGTGACGATTTCCTCTCCCGAGTCCATTTGTAATGCATTTTCTTCCCACTTCTATTCTACTTTTCTTGATCCTACCAATGATATAACAACTAATTATTGTCCTCCCCAAACTGCTATAAATTCCATTATTCCCTCGGATATTTACTCAATTGAGATTGACCTAAATGTTATAGTTAAGCTAATTTGTAAAATTGATCCATTTAAATCTGCTGGTCCGGACCACTTATCACCTAAATTTCTGATTGGGTGTGCTAAAACCATTGCCGTGCCAGTATCTCTATTGTTTAAGAAATCGCTCTCGTCTCATTCTGTGCCCCAAATCTGGAAGTCTGCCTTTATAACTCCGGTGCATAAAAAAGGGCACAAAAATGAAATAGTTAACTACAGACCTATTTCCAAACTGTGCATATTAGCTAAAATTTTTGAGAGGGTTGTTTATGACCAAGTTTACGCAGCGCTGAGTCAGTCTTTTAGCCCTTCTCAACACGGATTTCTTAAGGGTCGCTCAACCGCATCTAACCTGGCTTTGCTCAATGACTTTCTAACGAACAGAATGGACAATGGGGCACAGGTCGATGTCGTCTACACTGACTACAGTAAGGCTTTTGATAGAATTGATCATAATATCCTTAAAACAAAGCTTTCCAACAACGGTATCAGAGGGGATCTACTTCGTTGGTTTACTTCATACCTTGAAAACAGATCTCAAGCTGTCGTTATAAGTAACTACATGTCTAGCTGGGTTTCAGCTCCTAGCGGTGTTCCTCAAGGTTCCTTGATGGGTCCATTACTTTTTATCATTTATGTAAGCGACATCGACTCGTGTTTCCACAACTCAAATTTGCTTTGCTTCGCTGATGATATGAAGATATTTTCTGCAATATCATCAGATGATGACATGGATGCCCTCCAATCTGACCTGGCGCGATTGGATGATTATTGCTTGATTAATAAATTAGATTTGAACCCTGTTAAATGTTCAGTAATCTCCTTTAGCAGAAAACGCGTCCCTCTCCCTACAACTTACAAACTTAAAGGGCAGCTCTTACACAGATGCGAAGGTGTACGCGACCTGGGCGTTTTTCATGATTCCAAACTTTTGTTTAACGTGCACATTGAGCAAATAGTGGCCAAAGCCTCGAAGTCACTGGGTTTTGTTATGAGACTCGCAGGGTGTTTCAAGAAAGCCAAAACCCTTAAGATTCTTTATTGCTCCTTTGTGAGAAGTCATCTTGAATACGCTTCACAAATTTGGAATCCACGTTACAGCAAATACATCGATCGTATTGAGAATGTTCAGAAAAGATTTATTCGTTTTCTGTGTTTTCGGCTACGTATACCATACCATTCTGATGATTACATAAAGCTTTGCAAGAAATTTCATTTACAACCACTTATAAACCGTCGTCGACTAGCAGATTGCACTTTTCTTTTAAAAATCATATCTAATGAGATTGACTGTCCTGATCTCCTACATAAATTACGTTTCAATGTCCCTCAGAGATCAGTTAGATTTAATCCACCTATCTCCGTTTCTTTTTCCTCTTCTAATTACAGGCAAAACTCATTCATGGTGCGAGCGAGTAAAGACTTTAATATTCTATGTAAAGAGTTCTCATTTGACACATTTACCACCAAAACTAATTCAGTACGCACTCGGCTGAACGCTGACTTTTTTGGGAGTGCATAGTGCTTAATGTACCTTATATATACTTTTTTTTTTTTTCCTATCTATCGTGCTTGTTAGTGATCCTAAGATTTCTGCTACTATTTCTGTTTTTACCCGTGAGAACCTGTAATTGGCTCTATGTTGATTATACAATTGTTATCCATCTGTTATAGCTGTTGGTTCTCCTACATATAAATAAATAAATAAATAAATAAATAAATAAATTAATAGGTATAGATATATAGGATACTTTTCCGGGATAAAAAGTACCCAGTGTGGGCCCAGGATATTAAAGAATAATTATACCAAGTTTCATCGTAATCGAACCGGTCGTTTTTGCGTGATGCCTGAACAAACAGACAGACAGACACAGACAGACAGACAGACAGATATATTTTTTTTTAATGAAATTTTTGGGTTCGGTGTCGGTCTAGTAACACCCCCAGCCATTTTTTTTTTATTTTTTTTATTATAGAAGATAACATCAACAAATTGACGCATGTTGTTTACTTAGAGCTTCCAGGAAGATGCACGACGTTTGTGATACAAGAATTCCTATTGTACCTAAGGAAAAACACTATGACATCAAGATGATGTCTATTGTATAGAAAAAAAATATGTAATAATACAAACAAAAGTTTTACAATACGGCATTGAAAGTTGTACAAACCTCTATAAATTTTTCTCGCACACCTATGGGTAAATGTCGAGATATAATAACAGCGGCAGCGCTGCAAGAGATTACAAGTTTGTCCTTATTAGATACGTCGCCGCTACCTTACGAGTGAGCGTACAGAATTTTCCTCGCTTTTAGAACAAACCCCTGGGCGCCCAGTGCACTTAAAGACGAAAATATATTTTCCAGCTAAAGCGTGAAAAAGCTTAAAGTCCGTTGGAAAAACATTATTTGTAGCTAACATGAGAGCGCATGAGCGTGGTCGCGACGCGTCCATTCAGAAGCGCCGCCCTTCAGTTGGACTCAAATTTTCTTCTGAACGCACGCCCGGGGACATTTTCCCGCGCTTTTCGAAATCCGAACTAATTTGAATTCTAATGGTTAAGTTCGCGCGCCTGAGTGGCCAGTAACGAGTGTTAAAGTGTCGTACGTGTAAAAAGTTTTAATTTTGAAAAGTTTTGATTATTTATGGAGTGTTGTTTATGGTTTAAATAAAGTTTTCTTTTTTGTTTGCGGATTTTTTTGGTTGGCCCGTTCGTCGTTTATTATTCGGTAAGTACTTACATTATTAAATTTAAGAACATTGCTGGTTTATTGGCCATTAGCGTGGCCATTAGCATCACATTTTCCACATCACGCAACTTAAGATGTCAATTTGATTTTAGGTGTAGGTAGTCTGCACAGACAAAGATTTTACGGTTAGTTGCAAGACGTAATTAATTAAGAAACCATGTCCATCACTTGCCAGGCGTATTTCACATGTTGCTATCTAAAAACAGCTATGTGAGTAGTTGGGAAATCGGCCACAAATGTTTTACGTAGACATTAAAATACTTAGTTATAAATAAGATCAAAGATTCCTTGCTTTTATTTTTGGGTTTTGTCAAAGAGTTGTCTTCCGCTAGATTGAGAAACTTAAGTCAGTAGAAAAACTAAATGATTATGAAAGACCAGTCCTATGTTACTTGGATTGAATGTTAATAATCATGTGAGGTCAAGATTAGATAAAGAACGTTTTTAAACTTTTGCGCGTTTGAGTACAGCATACATACAATATAAATCTTTTTAAGGTGCAACAAAACATGATAAAAATCTGAACACTTCATTGTGCAAACAACACAAAAATAGTTTCAAAAACATGGTAAAAATGATTTTTCATGGGTCATTTATATAAAAGTATTTTTTAAATATTATTATAAAAGAGTGCCTAACGTGCTAGATGCGTCAAAGTACTTACATAAATATTTACAAGAGTTCAAAGCTTACACTATAGACGAAATTTCTTACAGTGTTCACATTATAGATTCTTAACAAAAAAAATTGTTTAGCAAACATTCTACGTTCTTCAATATGGCCGTTTAACCAAGTGCGCATTAAAGGTAGTTAGATATATCTTAATTGGAAGGTCTTAGCGTTTTTAATTAACTTCTGACCTTTCCAGCACCCGTTGGCATGATTATGATTTCATTATCATTTAAGATCTTAAGAAATTACTTAAGTTTTAAAGATAGGGATATTGAATTTTAAATATTTTATCGTCGCCATAATAGTTTGGCCTTTATAAATCGTTTCATGTGCTGAACGTTTTAACAAATAAACTGGCTGCATGAAAAGTCAGAAACCATTTTGTTAAAAAAGTAAAATAACCATAGACACGATTTACAAGAGCAGCGCAGCGACAAAAATATTCGTTTATTTTCCAATTTTGGTAATTGTTGTAGTTGTTGATCTCTGATTTCAAAGCCAGCAGACAACTATTAATCCGCGTGTGGCTAATATAGCTACTACTTGCTTTATTGACAATGTAAACAATGCTTTGTGCAGTGATTTCAAACAACATTTTAGTTGGCATTCATAATTTAGATATTTTTGGATAATATTAAACTTGTGAACTATCACAGATTTACTCCATCTATTAAAACATTAGATAAATAACGGATAAGTCTCTGTTACGGTTATTTCGATATAAACGTAAAATAAACTCCGTTATTTCACAATAAATACAAAGCAATGTAATATAATATACTTAACATTTACATTATGAAAAAATACTCTAAAGTACAGTAATTTCAACCACATTACACCATAACTGTCGTTATTTTACCGTTATTTTTATAATGCTATAATAAATGGAGTATAAGGTAGGCGTACAAAATAATCTTTGTAACATTACTTTTTATGATTATGAAAACGGCTCTCATTTCTATCTGGTTGTGTAGCAACCTATTATTATGATCCGAAGGAAGGATACCTACGCTTTCACATTTTGGTTTTGTCTTCAGTTTAACATGACACACTAGCTGCTTAGGCACAAACTACTAACAAATAAGTTGGTTGATCCAAGTTAATCATGTTCTGAAAATTAAACAATACTATTCAATCTGCCTAATCTTTTCCCAACTATACTCAATACTCAATATCTTTATTGCTTTACCATAATGTGTACTTAGGTGGTAACTATGTTGGAGCCAGCTTCCAGTCTAACCTGATGCAGCGAATACCAGTATTTTACATGGAGCGACTGCATATCCTATCTCCACAACCCAGTAATGGCAGTAATGGCAGCAACTGGGTAATATGTTGGTAAGACTGGTTGTCGGACTTTCGGACTTCTGAAGAGCCGTAACGATTGTCAAACATCCACGAATGACAGCCGGGACCGACGGCTTAACGTGCTTTCCGAGGCACGGAGGAGTCGCGATAAGTAAAGATGGTCACCCATCCACGGACTAAGCGTAGGTTAATCTGTTGGATCGACCCGTGCGGCTGTTATTACTTAGCCACGAGCTCCTCGAAAATTAAACAATAAATAAGAATTAATTAGTAAGTTACAATTTGTGGTCGGTAGAAATCCAATAACTACTAACTTTATATTTCTACTTTACTCCACGCTCGGCTTAGCAATTACAATCAATTCTTGGTACCGTGAAAGCAATTTAAACTTCAGCCTTGATTTATTGGTGAGAGAAAATCTATCAATTAATGGCTCCCTCTGACAGACGGATTATAGTCTGTTAGCCTGTAATCAGGACAGCCGTATTCAATCGCATTGCGGTTACAAACAACATGGTCGTCGGTACAGGATAATTACCTCTGTCTTTCAATTTGATTGATTAAAATGAGACATTCATTAGTTTAAATGGTTTCTAGAAAGCTGCTAGGTGTCAATTGATTGCATTATGTTTGTTCTATGAATAGGTCACCTACGTAAAATATCAGGTATAGTATCAACAGGCTCAATGTGAGAGACGAGCTCGAGGCCAAGTAATAACAGCCGCAAGGGTCGTTGCATCAGGTTAAGCGGGGTCGGTCCGTGGATGGGTGACCATCTTTACATATCGAGACTCCTCCGTGCCTCGGAAAGCACGTTAAACTGTTGGTCCCGGCTGTCATTCGTGGATCTTTGACAGTCGTTACGGGTCGTCAGAAGCCCGAAAGTCTGGCAACCAGTCTGGCCAAGGGGTATCGTATTACCTAGTTACTGGGTTGTGGAGATCAGATAGGCTGTCACTCCATGTAAAATACTGGTATTCAGCTGCATCTGGTTAGACTGGAAGTCGACCCCAACATAGTTGGGAAAAGGCTAGCGAGATTGATATTGATCAGGATAGAACAGGGTCAATGTAGGTATCTTTCTTCAGCAGATATTTTGACGTAGGTAACGCTATGGTTTCCTACAAGTGCGGTGGCCGTCAAACAACGGCCGCAGCGACGGCTGTCAAGAAAATGATGGTAGCGGAGTTTGACTCTTAGGTGTAAAAAATATTTTCTAAGAAAACACACCACTTTCATATACGTATAACGTTTTAGTGACGTCATTCGCCGATAAATTGCGGACACTATGTGACGGCCACCGCTCTCTTAGGATACCGTAGCTTCAGGGATTCTAGATGAGTTATGATTTTTGATTATTCGTAGGTCAGAAAGAGTACTTACTGCTCATGCATGTAATCCGTGTTCCAAGGAGTGTGCATATTTTTTTTATAATCAAGGAACTT
This sequence comes from Eupsilia transversa, assembly GCA_914767815.1. Lineage (NCBI taxonomy): Eukaryota > Metazoa > Arthropoda > Insecta > Lepidoptera > Noctuidae > Eupsilia > Eupsilia transversa. Next base: position 12,564,487 of record OU611880.1, read on the forward strand.
AATTTTTCCTCTACTTTTCTCTAGGGTCAGTCCGATCGAAAATGGTTTTTCATTCGGCCGAAAACAAATTTGGGCCACATTTGCATTTTTGGCCGAAAACCGAAAACGAATGAAATAATAAATTGTTTTTTTTTTGTCAATTGGTTTTTGTTCAGAGGAATCTCTTCTTATTAATAAAGGATCTGATATTGTAACTGTGCGAGAAAAAGCCTTTTTTCTGCATTTTCTCCACTAACTGAGCTTTTATTTGTTGTAACGATGGATTTTCTCTGCAAAAATAAACAGTTTATTTTTTTATTATTTATATAATTATACTTTATATAATTATACTATATACACCAGAAAAGACATAGCAATAGCGTATTGATTTGCCGGAAATTAATTATTTTCGGCTGAGACCGAATACTATATATACTTCGGTCTGACACTAAATTCGGGCTAGGTACATAAAGTAGGTATTTTACGTTAAGGATATTTAACCACTTTAATATACTCGATGTTAACCTTAATTTCCGCCCAAAGCGAGAAGTAAAATAGTTATAATAAGGTCTAGTAACTTCAGCAAATACCAAAACATTTGTTGTTGGCTGGACTTGGACCTAATATTCCTTAAAATGCTACCCAATTTACGTCGTCTGCATCTGGTGGTGTTAAGTTAGGTAGGTACTAAATGAACGTTGGTTCGGCTTTCTCTGTAATGAGGTAGGTACTTGACCTTATAAATGTTTTAAGGCCGACACTGCTTTCTTTATCAAGTGTAAAGCCTAGTGCGGACTGGCGCAATGCGACAACGTGGCGCGACTCTAACATAAACGTTTCTAAGAAACTTCACAGTAGAAGAATTACCAGTGTCGCGTCGCGCCGTTGCATCGCGCCTGCAGGAGGCTTAATGATCTTTAGCACGGCTGCAATATGTGATTTTTCACTCGATTGAAAGCTTTATAGTTTTTCTGTTAGAAAATATTATCCAGTGGTAATTTGGAGTTTACAATAATTTTTCCCGGAGTATGGCAGGTTTAACGCCTAGTATGAGACTTAATTCAATCGTGGCAGACTGTGAACTCACTTTGAAGAGAATGCATGAACTGCAGTGCAGCAATCAACAATTCCCGCATTTTCAAACGCCATATAAATTAGTGATGCGCCCCTGAGAATAGAGTTGGCAATGTTCATTTAGTCGCTTATTATGAATTCATTCAATCATTCGGATTAATTTGCGATCTTTTCCGGATAAATGTTAAATCCGTGGGATTTTAACATTATTAACGTTCCGTTTAATTTAATGGGAATCGATGAACGGTTATGAAATTGTGAAGTTACGAATTATATTTGGCAAAGAGTGATTATGGCAATTAAATACGGATCAATCTAGCAGTCGCTAATCGCTAAGGACAGGTTTTTGTTAGGACGGTTCTTGTTGTTTACTTAGTTTTTTGTAATTATAATGTGATACATAGTTTTGATTATATATTTATTTTTATAGAAGTATATTAATTATATATTAGGTATGTTGAAACTGTTTGTACTTCCGTCACTTGTCCCTTAAGGTTCATTAGAAAACCAGCGTCAGACTGCATTTGTCTGGCATTAATGCTGAAATGAACCTTTTTGGCGCAGCCGTGAGGCACTCACTATTGTTGCATTATTTTCACTTTTTTTTATGATTGTTTTTTGTATATGTGTTTCACGAACTGTGTCCAAATAAACATTATTCTTTCTTTCTTTTCTTTTTAAAATATTAGTATCTAGCTGCGCCCCGCGTGTTCACCCTCATATCTCAATCCCGTAGGAATTTCGGGATAAAATCAAAATCCGTTCAGCCGTTTTAGCGCGAAAGCGTAGCAAACAAACAAATTAAATCACTTTTTCGCATTTATCATATTAATATATTATCTTCTATTTATATAATAAAAATGAATTGCTGTTCGTTAGTCTTGCTAAAACTCGAGAACGGCTGGACCGATTTGACAAATTTTGGTTTTGAAATATTTGTGGAAGTCCAGGGAAGGTTTAGGTTAGGTAGGGTAGGTAGATAGGTAAGTAGGCACTTAGTGCTACCCGTGCGAAGCCAGGGCGGGCAGCTATTAATATTAAATTTAATTAGGATAGCAGTCACTGCTTGTATTGAATGAATACCAGTTTCTCATATTTATTTATTTATTTATTTTTAGGAAAACTTACAGCTACACAGATATTTTATACCAATAGTTTATACAAAATATGGCCAATTACAAGTTTCCACATGTAGGTATAAAATAATAAAAAATAACATAAATCATTTAAGACAGAAAATTTATAAAAAACGATATTTACATACGTCATATTTCAAATAATGCTTTGAAGTAACACACCAGCCTCACTATTCTGTAAAAACTCACAATCGAGTATCGAGTTATCTTCGGCATAGACAGTAGCAGTGCAATATCCTGTTTTTACTGTAGTTGCAACCGTGGTGTGAAAGTGCGTTTTTACGAGATAGCACCGAATGTTGTATCTTATAACACGAAAACGTGTGTGAAACATATACAGGGTGGCAATTTAGTGGCCTGCATCCGTCAATGAGGTGTCTCTACCTGTCATACACTTTCGCTATGAAACACGATACCTACATGTATAAGCTTCGTAAAAAAATAATGTTTAAGTATCGAATTACAAAAAAAAAACAAAACAAAATACAAAAAGTTTATTGGCCAAAAGAAAAAGTGATGACAGCCAGTGAACTTACATAAACACAAATATTTGAATTTATTTTCTGTCTATTTTATTTTTGTATCTCGAAAAGCAAAGGACAAAGTCCCACGATGCTAAAAATCTAACTGTGGGGTCTTGTGGTTGTATCTGCTTTGCTTTTCAATTAAATACTCTAATTAAGAAAGTATTTAATTTAAAAAAAAGCTCGGAGCTAAGTCATAACAGCCGCAGGGATTGATCCATCAGGTTAACCTACGCTTGCCAGGGTTGGTTCGTGGATGGGTAGTATACATATCGAGACTCCACCGTGCCTCGGAAAGCACGGTAAGCCGTTGGTCCCAGCTGTCATTCTTGAATTTTGACAGTCGTCATCAGAAGCCCGAAAATCTGACAACCAGTCTTACCAAGGGGTATCGTATCACTCAGTTACTGGGTTGTGGAGGTCAGCTAGGCAGTCGCTCCATGTAAAATACTGGTATTCAGCTGCATCCGGTTAGACTGGAAGCCGACCCCAACATAGTTGGGGAAAGCCTAGGCAGATTTTTTGAATTGAAAAACATACTTCATTATCATCATTCCATCCGTATCTACGTTGGATATTTCTATAGTAAGTGTACCCTGTCATATATTCTAGTTTCCTCTGCCACATAAACACAACCGCGTGGAACAAATTTTTCACCCTGTATTTTTCTGTCCTTTTTTCGGTCACCGTCCACGCAACGTTGAATCTGTCTTCATTAACCCTAGATTAAGGGAAGGGATTTTTTATCATTCTACGGATCTCCACAAAGAACAGTAAATACAGTTTAACTGTTTTTATAGAAAATAAAATACTGGATAATGGCGGGATTCGTTCAGTCGTATTTTCTTAGAACCTTGAACATGTAGGTACTTAAGTTAATGAAGAAAAGTCTGAATTGTTTTGCTGAAAAAGGAACTGCTGAAGGAACATATTTTAACAATAATTTGACGCTAAATAGATTCAATGACTCTCAGTTTCTCTTAAAAGAGAGAGAGTGAGAGTCATTAAGCAAACGGTATAAAAATAATAGTAACAAAATTGTTTCAAATACTAGGTTACTACTGTATTCCCCGGTGGTTGGGCAGAGATGTACCTATAGTACACCCACATTTCGCCAGTTATGTTTGAGTCTCCTGTAATAGGGGGCGAGCCTATTGTCATCAACCGGGCATAAATCCAGACTCTGAGCTGTTACTGAGAAATTCCTGAAGGAAAAACATAATACAATAACATAACTCACTCTCACTCGTTTTCAGCTGCAACCCACGAGTGCCCCGTGGGTTGCAGCAGAAAATCAGCGTCAGGTGTTACACTTTGTGTTGTCATCTGACAATATGCTGAGCTGCGGCCCTTTTGGCATTATAATAATTATTTTCTGTTTTTTTTTTAGTTTTAAGGTATATTTTGCCAATAAACGCATTTTTCTTTCTTTCTGTCTTCTTTTTTTCTCACATCAACATCTACCTAGCCTTTTCGCAACTCTGTTGGGGTTGGTTTAAAGTCTACCCGGATGCAGCTGAGTACCAGTATTTTACATGGAGCGACTGCCTGTCTGACCTCCACAACCCAGTTACTGGGTAACACGATACCCCTTGGTGAGACTGGTTTTAGACTTTTGGACTTCAGACGACCCGTAACAACTGTCAAAGATCTACAAATGACAGCTCACATAATACACATAAAACTTATAATATTGCAATAAACAAACATTATAATTTTCTTAGGTCAACAATTACTTTGCATGTGGTCATTTTTGTTGAGGTTAATTAGGATGCAGAATGTTGTTCAAGGTTAATTAATTTATATGGTAATTCCTGATGAGAAAACCTAATGCCACTTTTTTCGATCCGGGAATAAAGTAATTATTACGTATCTCATATATTGATATGTCTATTCTGAACAGTTCGACCTAGGCGATCGTATCGCTATCGTTTGCGGTCAGAAATACACTTCATTGCATTATTATGCTGTAATACAACATCTTAGTATTCATCAGTAGTACCCCTATATTAATTTAAAAATAGCTATACTGCATTTATCTATGTCTAACATTAGACAAAAAACAGTTATTACCCTTTCGTGGCGCGCATCACCTGGGGCCTAAGTCTACTAATTTATAAACGTTACAATGGTCTCGCAATGGTGAGTTTTTGACAGATTTGCCATACAAAAACTATCAAAAACTCACCATTGAGAGACCATTGTAACGTTTATAAATTAGTAGACTTAGGCCCCTGTGTGTGTGTAACCGGTATTACAACGGTAACCTAAAAGAGGTACTAGTTTCTGCTTCTTGGGTTACCCAGAAACATGGTCTCACAGCACAAATAAAGGAAAACGCCCATCGTCGAAAATCGTTAATTTGTAGTTTTATCACATAAAATTGTTTTTTTTTGGCAATTAAAAACTTACATTTGCAGTTGGAGAATTGACCTTGACGTATGGGAGAACATGTTTTTCAACTAGAATGTTAAGTTCGTTTTTGGGATAAATACATCCCAACTACGGAACCCCCTACACTGAGCGTGGTCCGAAACGGACTTGGCCGGTTTTTTTAAATTACACTTTAGAAAAAACAGTCTTTGAATTATAAACATAATTTCTGGAGAACTCATTTACCAAAGAGGTTTTCTCTTTTAAAAAGTAATTTATCTGATGTTATTTTAGCTAGAGATATTACCTACTAGAGTACCTATTTAGGTTTTCAGTTCGTTAATAGGTTCATTTTCAGTAAAATTTACCGTAAATAACGGTGTAGTTAGGTACTGATCATTTAAGAGCGTGCATTCTGAAAGTGAGCAACATCGCAAATAGATGTCAAATATGTCACTGTTTTGATTAATTTAATATGGCTAATTAGTGTAAGTTACTTTCTGCAAAAATGATTGCAGCAGGTACTACAGGGACCGAGGGAGTATTTAAAGTTGTTATAACATTTAAATCTTGTTATCGTAAAAAAAAACAAAAAAGTTAGAACTTTGACCTTCAATATCTCCGTTCCCAGGTGGTCCACTGAACCACTCCAGTATAAAAAAATGATCATAGTAACGGGAAGAAAAAGTAACTCTGGGCTTCGGTGCCTCGGAAAGCACGTTACGTACGTGCACATTCGTGGATCTTTGACGGTTGTTACGGGTCGTCAGAAACCTGAAAGTCTGACAACCAGTCTTACCAAGGGGTATCGTGTTACCCAGTAACTGGGTTATAGAGGTCAGATGTAAAATACTGGTATTCAGCCGCATCCAGTTAGACTGGAAGCCGACCCCAACTATGTTGGGGTCGGCTTCCAGTCTAAAAAAAGGCGGATTGATTGATATTAGTTTAGTCAGTGTATAATCCCTAAGCTGCAAACGCCATCATTTATCATCATTAATTAACACCATTTGAAAGAAATTAACATATTGTTACATTGACCACCCACTTGACATTGACACCACACACGTATTGGGCGATTTTATCATAATTATTATAAGTTACATTTAATTATAATGTTTGCATTATTTATTGTACATGTTGCAAACAAGCGGTTGTTATCATGCAACGTTTTAACACTTTTATTTATATTTGTAACAGAAATGTAACAGAAATTACAATGTTTTGGAGAGGAGCTCGTGGCTAATAATAACAGCCGTACGGGTCGATCCATCAGGTTACGCTTGCCGGGGTTGGTCCGTGGACGGGTGACCATCTTTACATATCGAGACTCTTCGAGAGACGAGATCTTTGACAGTCGTTACGGTTCGTCAGAAGCTCGAAAGTCTGACAACCAGTGTTACCAAGGAGTATTGTATCAGTCAGTTATTGGGTTGTGGAGGTCAAATAGGTAGTCGCTGGACTGACCCCAACATAGTTGGGCTAAAAGGCTAGGCAGATTGATTGAATTACAATATTTTGGATACAAGCGTACGATAATATGGATACTATGTAGGTATTACGAATTACGATATTGTGTAAAAAAAAAAGTTGATTAGGTCGAAGGTGGAAATGTGCTTCACTCGGAATCCTCAATCCTCAGCCCAGAAGAACTGGCTGTATCTTGGAAGCGTTTTGGGGAAAAGTGGAACTTTTAAAGAAAGGAACTCTGACTAGTCACTTCTTCTTCCCAGCTAAAGCACTAGGAAGTGGTAAGGGCGAGCGTTTTGGGGGACTGTCTTATGTAATTTTGACGTTCGAAAAGAGCTGATTCTCAGCCTAGTTTGAATAGATGACTTTTGATTTTGATTTCATTCATATTTCTTTTAAAGATCACATTCTAAATCAATTTGAAAGACGGCTTAGCATTGCGCCAACCAACTAAACTTATTATAAATGTCATGAAATTACTCAGCTACTATTTTAATTCGGAAACACAAACGTCTTTGATGTGATCTATTTTCTATACTATTTGCCTCCTTCAATGCCTATACGCAACAATTCTAACTCTAATAAACCTTTTACCTGTTAAAACATGATCTTTACATAAGGCAAAACAACAGATTCTGATTGGCAACACAGATGTATGGAGCCAGATTGTATCTGTTACTGACTGTTTGCCTGAAATCAATCATTGTTGTTCCTAGACCCATTTGAGTCGACATGGACTAACTTTGTACATTACCTTCAGTATAGTTGCTTACCCACTGTTCACGTAACGATCTGTCTTATATCTCGTCACCACCGTGTTCTAGAGTAATAAAATATATACAGGATTATTAAATACAAATATTCCTTCATGATTTATATTGTATTATTTATGTCCACGCAGGGCCAAACTTGTATGGGAGCGCTATCCATCTCCTTTAAGAAAATGTAAAAGTGCCTACAGATTTGCTCGATTTTCGACGATCGACATCGTATGTTTGTTGATCGTTTTTGTCGATGGATAATTCAACAAGTGATATCTCATTAGATCTCGATTCGAACCTTGATATTTATCGATCGTTAACAGGCGAAATTAACATCATCTTAGCCTTTTCCCAACTATGCAGGTATACTGGTATTCAGCTGCATCCGGTTAGATTGGAAGCCTATCTGACCTCCACCACCCATGTTACTGGGTAATACGATACCCAATAACAGGTGAAAGTAACGATCGAGCAAATCTGTTTAAAAACTATAAACTTACAGATTTTAGTCTTTTACGTATTGTCAAAACACAGTTTATCGAGCAACAATAACGATCACCAAAAAATCGAGCATATCTGTAGGCACCTTAAGCTATATAAGGTGCTATAAAAATATCTGCCACGGCTGCAATGGGAGATAGTATTGTGTTTATAGATTACAATAGTAAAGATAAATTATTGATCATGTGTCATATTTTTTTTCATACAAAAAATTGTACGTATAAAGCAAGTGACGAACTAGTCAGCTGATTTCAGTTTTCATTCACAGAACAGATGGAAAGAGATAGCAGTTGTTTTCATTGACGAAGTGCACTTCGCGCGTAATTTGTGAACCACGTTATGCAGAGTAGAGTCAATGTTTATTTAACTACTTTATTTTCTCAAATTGATTTAACTGTGCCGGGGTACGAAATTTCTTCACTATTGTTATCTTTAAACACAATACTACCTCTCATTAAAGCCGTGGCAGATATTTTTATAGCACCTTATATGTTCAACACCGGTATTTTTTCGGTTACAACATTTATAAGGTATTTTTAAATGTTACCTTAAATTGAATAAACCAGTATCGGTTACCGGAATCAAAATGACCTCTATCTTACACATGCCGCCGGCATTAGACAAAGGGAGCGCGTCGTCTGTGTGTGTAACCGGTATTAAAACGGTAACCTAAACGAGGTAACATGTTTTGTTCTTCAGAAACTTTTCTTCTTGGGTTACCTAGGGAAACTTTAGTCGTAGAGGTAACCGAAATTCTTCGATACCTGTACCGTAATTTATAAAGGTTTTCGGTCCCTGGTAGGACTATATAGGTACTAAAAATGCCTGAGTTCGTTTCTACGAGTTTCATGGAGCAATATTGCCTTAGAATTAACGATTGCAATATGACGTTATTACAGTACAAAGATACTTCTAAGATAATCCATTAGTCGCCTTTTACGAGTATCGGAAAAAGATGAAAATGCCCATTCAACGAGAACTGGACGGAAAATAAGCCTAACAACTATGTACCTCCATTCCTTTTGATAAAATACCAAATGTTTACAGAGAATTGCTACATTATTGGATCAACATTAGCTCATTTGTCGGTATAAATTTTATTTGTTCGTAAAATAAATTATATCTGAAATGATGTCTTTTCAATCAGGATTTCGAAGGGTACGGGCGAACGAACAAATTGTCATTTGCTAGATACAGAGATGGATTCAGGACTAAAAGATACCAAAGACAAAGAAATAGGCGCTATGACCGTATAATCCGGTTATGAACGATGCGCCCGCAACCCGATAGACCGTCGTCTATGCGATGACGAATGCCAAATATTTAAGAAAGAATGCCTCATTAACGTCTTTCATCATCTTGTTTACGTAATTTCAAAAAGAAAATGATCCTTCCTTTGGGTAGTTTTAGGTACGATACCCCTTGGTAAGACTGGTTGTCAGACTTTCGGGTTTCCGACGACCCGTAACGACTGTCAAAGATCCATAAATGACAGCCGGGACCAATGGCTTAACGTGCTTTCCGAGGCACGGAGATGTCTCGATATATAAAGATGGTCAGCCATTCACGGACCAACCCTGGCAAACGTAGTTTAATCTGATGGATCGACCCGTGCGGCTGTTATTACTTAGCCACGAGCTCCTTATTAATACTCATTAAAACACTCGTGCAACCACTACCTGAGTCCGGTCCTCCAGCCAAGTCCTTCGTTAATGCGGTCCCTACCTGTCGGCCATAACATAATTTCTGTCCGTGACAGGCAGGTACCCAGCAGTACACAAGTAGGTACACGTAGGTATTGCGTACCCAGTGTATTTGTGTTTTTATTTCCTACGCTTATCCAATTGGTGGAGGGATACTAGGGATACAATAAACCTGTAACGAGCTTTGAAATTGAGGCCTTTTTGTTTTTTCAAGCGATATTTTTGTATTCAGAAGGTTATTTATTGATTGGGTTGAATAACTCTATCTCTAGTATGAGAGATTCGAAATATGATTTTCGTGTAGCAAAATGAGTACCTATTTAATGAGTAGAATACAGAATTTCGACGCATCATGTAGGTTTGGATACAAAGCTTGATGTCAAATGAGCCTTACGTTTTCAGGCGTTCATACTCTTAGGCCCTTTGTATACGGCACCGTTTCTTTACGGTACGGCGTATAAAGCCTCGTGAAAACAGGCGCGACGCGACACCGGTAATTGTTCTACCGTGCAGTTTTCTTAGAAATTGTATTGTTAGAGTTGCGTCGCACTGTTTCGTCGTACCAGTCTGCACGAGGCTTAAAGGCCGTGACGCAACACCAATAGAAAAGTGATCGTGAAGTTTTCATAGAAATTGTTCCTCAAAGTGCCTCAATCCGCGCCGTAGAAAAAACGTGCCTATCAAGGAGCTTCCATAATGATCTATACAATATTGACGACCGTGCGAAACACGGCGAATACCCGGTAGTTCTTCACGGCAAGAAAAACGTGAGAAGAAGGTTTATCGCAAGCAATGGGATTGAAAACATCTTCTTTCAAGCTGAAACTGTATAGGTGATGTAAGACTTTAATCAGGCATTAATTCCGTCTTAAATATTTCGTAAGTTTTTTTTTTCGTCAGTCTTACGGGCTCATCGATCATATACCAGATTATATGGTCATAGTAACTTTCCCTCTGAAAGCAAAATAGTTATCAGGTCAATAAAACTTAGGACCCTTTCATCTTCAAAATGTTAGCAGAAACGTTATCAACCACAAAAGCTATAAAATGTGTGAGATACGAAGTGTTTACGATTGTAACCCGAGAGCCTTAATTTCAGATAAGCCTTGATAGAAGGCTAGGAATAATCGCTTTATACTGCGTTCGTGATGTAGTTTCCAAACATGTAAACAACATTAAGTTCAGTTTGAGTTACAACATCAAACATTTAAGACTTTTTCAATTCTGGTATCAACTACACACGAAGTTGATATTCGTTTTAGTGGAAATAACATAAATTTTTTTGACCAAACATTTTTTTATTTTTTGGCTTTCTAATTTATTGATGAATGATATCAAAATTAAAAAAACAATTTATATCCTAATCAAAAACTAACATTAAAATAAAGTATACATAATAACGAAACTTAAAAAAGGGGAAGAGCTCATTGGGTATCTCAAATATTTAGATTTTAGATTTTCTTCAAAAATTGTTTTTGTATTCAATTTGCGTGGGTTTTTTAAGTATATTTTAGAACTGAAATAAAAATGGTTAGCCCCGAGTTCTAAATAAGGGTATTTCTTTGGTTTAGTATCGAACTTTCAAGGGGTAAAAGGGTTTTGGGAATTTAGTTTAAAAAAATATAGGTATATAACTCTTGGTTTCACTCTTTTTAGCGTTCTAATTGTTTGAACTAACACTTGCTTACGTCCTGGTTCTTCAATTCAAAGTTATCGTTGACGCATCATTTTCTCCAACAGTCTATTTTATAAATTGGGCAAGCCAATCGGGCATATCAGTAGGCATGAGTTATTTTGACACAAACACCCACTTTTTTGCCAAAGTTACAAAAGTCAGCTTATAAATTACAAAGAAATATTTTCTTTGTAGCTTTACAGACAAAGTGCTTCTGTAGTCGTTATAAAGAATGGAGTCATGTCCTGTTACACTTTTTCTTTTGTAGACAATTATAGCGTTTCATAAGTTTTGTTAGGAAAGTTCAATGTTTTACTAGAAATGTCTTGTTAGCGCGGGGAGCAAATTCAAGAATGTGGACTGTATTTTAGGCAATGGTTTAATGCCGTCTTTATTTAGGGCAGATTTTCAAAAATTAGACATTTATCTTAGGAATAATATCGCGGTTCACAGCTTTTGTCAGAATCAGAATCAGTGGTGCTATTCTGTAAAAATGTCACGGTGAAAACTAAGGTGCAGTGACCTGTCATTCCGCCTGATGCTAGGGTTTGACACTATTGACGGCTCACTTCACCTAAGTTATCACGGTGAGAATTTTACAGAATAGCACTACTGAACTTTATTTGCTATGAATGTAGGTACTAAGATGTTGTAGGTACATAAATTAATGAGATCGGCTACAATCTACCTTATGGCTAGCAAATTATTACATAATTTAAAATATTAGTACAAACAAAACAATGTTAAAAAAACAAAACGGAAATTAAAGTGAAGTCAATTAATAATATAATATACATAAATATGAAATAGTTACATTTGTTAGGCAGAATAAAGTTATCGGACTATTAAAAAAGGTGGTGATTGGTATTATGGTGATTGGTAAAATTAGGGATGTTCCAACGATAAATTACATTAATTCTCATGTCGGCATGGCATATGAGTGATGTATGATGATATATGAGTTATGATATGATTTCAGGATGACTCATGTCGTGGAGAAGATGCTATCAGCAGGTTTGGTAGTAGTGCTGCCCCAGGCACACCGTGTGCTTCTTAAGGCCTTTAATGCAAGTCTCAATTCAATCGTATATTTCACGTGATATATAAACTAATTTGGCTCGTTATCCGCCCGAAAATGTATAAATTGTATATATTTTTGACAAATCTGTCGCATTATTAGTTAGGTATATTAATTAAATAGGGCTCTGCTCTTACTAAGTAGGGTAACTACACTCTTTTTGACCATCTACACTACATTATTATAATTTCTTGATGAAGAATCATCAAGAAATTTTCTATCTATAAATACATAGGTATTTCGTGGAAAACTACGTATTTGATCAACACGTAATGACCAAGCTAGAGGGGAGCGGAAGTAAAATGCGGTCGAAGTTCTGAGAAGGTTCCTTCACGAGCGTCACAGAGGCCCATGTAATAGCCAGACTAGTCTAACTACATTATTTAGGTACACAGAAATAAATCAGATATCTTGGTATACGATACAGATGGTACAGAATATTAACTCATCTCTGAAATTGTAATTTACCAAATCATCGATAGAAAAAGGTACATACACATATAATGATAAAAACTCACTAAATAACACTCATTTATTTTATAACATTCTAAATGTAGGCACTTACTACAATAGGTGGATATGTGCATGCTATGCTTTTCTATAACTAATCAGGCGCTTAGACTTAAGTTTGCAATGTACAAATGATAAAGTAATAGTGTACTCATTGTGGAAGAGCCTAATAAATAAATAAATAAGGCAGAGTCTGACTTATTTAATTTTCAAACTGTTTTGACAACATGTATAATTGCGCGGTAAGAGGGAGATAGATACGAAAGATATTCCCAATTTTTATTTTATTTTATAATAATTGTTACAGCTTGTATCTAGCATCAGTATTTGTCTTGTTCTTCTTCATAACCCTCTTATCAGAGCGGTCGTAGTTTTTATGTAGTTTCTTGTCCGGGGGCTGATGGGATTCGCCTCACGATTTCTCTCCGTCTAATCCGATTTTGGGTGTTTTTAGGGCACGCCCACTGCGGATTTGATTTGGTCAGTTCATCTTATGGGTGAGCGTCCGCGTGGTCTACTGCCCTCCACCTTACTCTGCGCGCTCTATCGAGTCGTCCTCATGCCTCGAGACGTGTCCGAAGTATCTGAGGATGCGCGTTTCAATCAGAACAGATAGACGCTTTTTGATGTATGTTCTTGGAGTATATAGGTGCGAAAGTCGATCCACGATATCTTCTCCAGCACCACATTTTCAGAAAGTCTATCTTCTTCATCTCAATGTCACGCAACGTCCACGTCTCAGCAGTATTTGTAGCATCACTATATACAAGAGCCCGTATTCAATAGTTATTGTGCCAGAATGATCCATATACTTCAGTTTTGCTCCGACCAATATTTCTGACAACTGTCTTCAGAATAACATGGAGGAAAGGGGCTAAAACCTTTGTGCGTGAGCAATCAAAGGTGTGGTTTCATTGAAAGGCGAATGAGGTTACGAGTGTTGCTAGCCTTAAAATCTTCGGCTGTCATGTGGCCTCCTTTGTGGTCAATACTTTTTTATTGAGACATCAAATTGATACTGGCCAGTAAAGAAAATAGAATTTAGCAAAAATGTTTTTGGTTGTTCTAGACTCCTTGGGCCCTGGCTGATTCGTCTGGAGCCTAGGTTTGACCTAATAATTGTAGATAAGTAGGTAATATTATTTTATACGCATTGGCACAAAACTGTCCTTTTTTATATGAATTTCTCATTTCGAATTTGGAAGGTTTTCATTTCCTCTCTATTTCTAATTAATAGTGGTGCAACTATGTGGAAAAATGTTTTCCTTCTTAATTTACATAGAGTAGAGTATTTAATGCGTCCCTTTGAGTTTGTTCAAGTAATTAAAATCCTTCATTTAGATATACTTACGGTATAATGATAATACTGCGGACATGGTGCTTAATATTTTCCCAGAACATTTTTCATTTTCCATAATGTATGTACCACTTAGATTATAAAGCATTATACTGTCTCGTCTATAATTATCTAAGTAAAACGGTGAACGTGAACTTATATGTTATTATTTTATGCTAATGACGTCACTTTGTACATTTCAGGTCGATTGAGCACAATGTCTACCTCTATCTCGATTTCTTAAAAGAAACTATCAGTGAATGTTCGTAACGACCTGTGATCAAAACTTTGGGACTCATGCTTGTTTGATGTGTTATTCCCTTGTTATTCCAAGTGCGTGCGTTTGGTTCATAGATAAATAAGTCGTAATGAGCGCCATCTTTAGTTTCTCCCATAGACAAAATTTTCCAATAACTGGGGAGCACTGAATTTTTTATACTTCCGATAACATGAAATACAAAGTTTACTGAAGAAAGTATTTAACACTTTCCTTCCTCATATTTTCGTGGAAGTCTTTATGCTATAGATTGTCCTAATTCCGTGCTTATAAATCGAAATAATAACAAAATCGTTACTGGATGGATGTTGCGCCTACGCGGCTCAGTCGTTACAAAGATTTTTATCTATGCCACACTATCCGTGTAAGTAAATAGAGTTGGACTGTTGCCAAATATCTGTGTTAAGGCGTTTGCTCATGAAATTGGCAATAATAAGTTATGTATTGAGGGAAATTGAGGCAAAGTTAGATGATAATTAGATGATAAATGTCTCAATCAAAGAAAATATCATATTTATTTATTTGGAATTACACATAAGCTTAAAAGCAAGATATTTATTTATTTATTTATTTATATATACTTTATTGTACACCATAAAATACATATTTAGCAAAAAAACAATTATTACATTACAAAACATACAATGGGCGGCCTTATCGCTTTCTGCGATCTGTTCCAGGCAACCTAGGAATGGACAGAAGATAGTACTTTCTATAAGTCTTATATTGCAAGGTATTGCATGGACACATTACCTATCTGGCTATGGTGTAAGAAAACACTTTAATTTTCTGAAATAAATACTAAGAATGACATACAGTACCTATTGCTTGAAAGAGCAAAAAATGAAAATAATTATGTTGTTTTCTCTCTAAAATATTTTTTCAAACAATAAATGTTGTTTAAAATACGTCTCGTATCGTGTGAAAAATGGCAACAGTAAAGCAACAGCAACAATGTCAAACATCCATCTCTCACTATTTAACGCTAAAAGCAGTAAAAGACTTTGAAGTTTAAATGTAGTTTTATTAGTCAAAATACCGATTTAAATCGTTGCACACATATCGTATCGTATATTGGTCTATGTATAAATGTGTTCGAATTATAAACACTGCATTGTATGTACCTGGTGCTATACGAAGCTATGCACAAGATGCGTCAGAGGTTCTAAAATAAATCATGTGCCACCTAGATGTATACGAAGATTTATGTGATAGTACAGGTGAATATTGTCTGCCTGTGTACGCTAGAATTACTGGGATAAGTGTGATATTATTAAGGTAAATAGATCGGATGAAAGTGATTAAAGAAATGCAATCATGTAGGTAAAGTAAAATCTAAATTTCTAATTTCAATTTAATTTTAATTTTCTTTCCTTTCCTTTTTATTTGTTTTATTTTTTGTCTGCTATTTGTTATATTGTGTGCCTTTTAGTCTGTGTTAAATAAAAGTATTTTCTTTCTTTCTTAAAATTTATTAGATTTAGTTTCACTTTGCTATCGGCGCTGCATGTCACATTGTTCGATGTCAGGTATCCACCGTCATTTTTGTGATAGATAAACATGTTTTAGATAAACAAAGATAACATTATTTATCTTCAGAGGATGTCTTGACGTAGTAGGAAATGGCACAGCAGTCACCTTAAAAATGGCGTGTAAAAGTATCAGGGGCCTAAGTCTACTAATTTATAAACGTTACAATGGTCTCTCAATGGTGAATTTTTGACAGTTTTTGTATGGCAAATCTGTCAAAAACTCACCATTGTGAGACCATTGTAACGTTTTAGTACATTATGATACAAGTGTGCGGTGTTGGTCATTACACACGAGACGGTATTGTCCGCGCGAGCCGCAGGCGAGCGCGATAAGGTAGTCGAGAGTGTAATGATCAACGCACTCGCGTTTCATACGACGTTTTTCAACACACTTGCGAGGAAATAAACAGACTTGTAAGAATGTATGCTACAATAAGGTAATTATAAAGTTCAACTGACCATTGTTGCCATGTACTGATTATCCGGAGCTTCTTTTAAAAACTTTTCAACGTAGGTTGGTGTTACTTTAGATTTCGTATTGATAATATTATTTTAAATATGTATTAGTCTATGAAAATAACCACACAGCGAAACCGGGAACAAATATGTATAGAAAATGGCGCGACGGTTTTGTTTTTCCGCAGTTGTAAATAAAGGCACTGGCAACTGGCAAACCCGCTAAACAGCCTACACATATTAAAAAATGTATAAAAACAAAATAATATTTTGAAAGACGAAGAGATGAAGAAAGATTTTCAGCAGAAAAATACACCTTATGTTACTATAAGTATAGTAATCAAATTGTAAATGGTTAAATAAAATATAATAAATAATGGCAACATTCCGTTCAGTCGGCATGGACATGGCATAGAGTCGCGCGCCGCCTCCGAAAAACTATACGACCGCATTCCGAGATATGCCCTAATCGCCCACACTTCTCACATCAATATTTTGCGTTCCAATTTAGTTATGATATGATTATGAAAGCTGAGGGCTGTCATCAATTTGGAACGCTAGTGAATGTGCTAATGCTGGGGCCACACTGTCGCGATAAAGCGAACTTAACTCCACGGGCTCTCTTTTATTCAGCGAGACGTCGAGCTGTGTGCGAGAGAGAGCGCGCGCAGTATAGTTTGTCTTATCGCGACAATGTGGCCCCAGCATATCAGTGCTCGCCCAACGTCAAAACTTAAAACGTTACTTATTTCTTTGTGTATAGTATTTCTTTAATTTCTTCGTGTATGTTATTTCTTTTTTGGTTAGGTGGCGACGGTAGCCAGAATCACAATTTCGAAAAAATGCCTATAACAACACAGCCAAATAACGGTTCACGGAACAAACATAAGTTATCCCGCTCAAGCTTATTCGGAACGGGTGTAAGCACGCTCAAATCGATTCGATTTCATTACATTTACATCGTAATTCGGAACGCAGTCTATGACTAACGTTTTGACACCGGAAAAAAAAAAAAGTACTCTGTGATCAGAGGAGTATATGTGTTCTGTGGTGATCAGTAAATGTAATGAGTGCTAAGATGGAATTTTGTTTACACTGTTATTTTTGGTCATAACTGTGCTTTTTAACATGGAATAGATACACCAAAGCGAGCTGAGCTTGTATTTATTTGCAAGTTCATTGAAGTACCTATGCCAAAAAAACGTTTTCCGAATATGACTTGGCATTTTTGTTGTTTTTCCACTGTATAAAAGTTTCGTAGGCCGCTACGTATTTCTCCTTAGATTTTGGTGGCAACAGGCTATCACTCGCGTTTCGTGCCTCGATGAGTATTTCCGGCGGAGTCAAACCTACGTATTGCCCGTGAAGTCGACATTTTTGTTAATTAATCACAACGAAAATGATAGCAAGTAAGTATTGGAAAATGACGAGCTGGTTTGTATTTTAGCGCGCCGCGCCAGCGATTCGCGCGCAGGTTTAAATAAATGCGCTGGAAAAACTGCTAGACAGCCTATTAAATAAACACAAAATAATAGGTATTTTTGTTTTATTTTTGTTCTGAATACGTACCTATTAAAAACATTATAAGGTTAATATGTAAGTATCGAAAAATATGAAATAATATATGATGAAATATGTTCATCATATTTTATGTAATAAATATTATGCATAATATAAAGGCATGAAAGTCTCTTTGATGAGATTAAAAAAGCGCACATCCTCTGCTCGGGTGACATAGTGGTTTGCGTATAGTATTATGTTTTACAAAAATAAAAAGCTTCACCAAATTCAATTTCTACAATATAAATTCCATGCCGCCATGATAGTACTTACTAACTCCATACTGCCATGTCATAGGACTGGTATAGGTACTAGGTACTCCGACTAGTAAATAGTTATCTGTGGCATTACAGCACTAGTTCGTTATGGTAAAGTAAAAAGCACGCGTTTTTAATACACTGCATTATGAATCTAAAAGCGGTTCAATAAGAGCCACTTTACGAGCAAGTGTGTTGAAAATAAATTAGTAGACTTAGGCCCCAGTTACCCAACACTATATTACACGATCATATTACATAGTTAGAACTGAACCTATTGAATGGAGGTAGCTACTTGTAGGACTACTAGCAAGGTACTAAGGAACCGCTAGACGCATCAGTTTTGTTCATTTTTCCTTTCATTCGGCATCTTTCACTCGAAGTGAAACACAAAATGAACCTAAAGCGAAAAAATGAAATCATGAGTGAACCGATCCAATGAAGTTGGATTTTGGCACTCGGCATCTTTCACTCGCCTACCGAATGATTGAAAGAGTAGATTACGGTCATTCATATGTAATGTTGTCAGTGTCGATTGAAGGTGGTATGAAACAAAGATAAACCATCACTCGAGGGAAGCGTCTGGTATCGCCTTTACCAGCCCTATCTGCGGTAAGACATACAATACAAAAACCACAGTCCGTTCGACGTAAGGGCATCGGCCCCATCATATTTATCCGTCGTTACTTTGTTTTCATTTACTATCCTGACGTCAGCGATGATACGTTTGTGGCGTTAAACGAAACTGACCCAATAATATCTCATAGCCAACAAGCGGTTTATTGTGATAGCCTGAACGTTTATCTTAAATAGTACTATAATCTGGCCATAATGTGTGAGATAAAATATAAACATAACACATCTACTTGGGTGTTCGTACAGCGAGCGAAGGCCAGAGATTGCGATGTGATCCTTTGAATAAACGCTGGAAAATCCACTTTTAAGATTTCCGCTTTTATGCTAACTGGTTGGATCAGGAATAGCAATATCGTAAAAGCCAGACAGATGTAGAATATAGATACGATGGTTATAGAAATCATTGATAAGTTAAAGAAAAACCTAGGTATTTTGCCAAGGAAATGAATGATTTTCGAATGAAGTACGATGGATTACTTTCTTGAAAGATTTGATTGCTTGAATTTATACCATTCAATTCTTCGAAGTAGAATCCACAATAGACATTGATACATGATTGGAAAATGATTGATATTGTGTCTAAATCTGGTTTGCTGTGTTTGAATTCAATTGATCATGTCTATTTTGATATAAAAATTGTTTATTTACTACGGGGTTCGACCAGAAAACAGGATATTTATGTCTGTATTAATAATAATGTTGACAGAAATATTACTTTTATCGACACCTTGAGATATTTTTTGTGTTCATTTTATGAATTGTTGTTGTGTTCCCATTATAATATTATTTGATTTAGGTACGATATTGTTAATGGAATTGAATATGGATTATTATAAGTAATAGTATTACACAATATATTAATAAAGGTATTATACGCTAGGTTACAACCGCAAAAGAATTATATTACCAACAGCCAGTTGGTGCCCAAAGTTATTTTTTCTGCGCAAAATCTAGAGCTGTATGTATTTGACAATTCAGCAGGCATTCTCATAAGTTTTTTTGTGACGAAACAATTTATATCCAGCTTAAAAGACGGGGAAAAACTACGGGGTTCCACGTTCTTAATAAAAACTGCGACGAAGGAGGCCGATAAAGAACGCCATCTGTCAGGGGGTCATTTACAACACTTTTTAAGGGGTCAAGCGCTTACCTTATAATATGCCATGCTCTATAATCTTACAATGTTTTTGTTCTGATGAAAAACACTTATTTTGTAGACATTTCCTAATACTGTATTTCGTATGAAGATTTATAATATCAAGTGTACCTAGATTTTATTATAGCATAGATAGCAGATTTTTGCTAGATTGTGAGAAATACCCGCCACGCCCCGTTCCTGGAAGCCAAGTCACTGTTCAGTAAATTCAAGTCAAATTAATCGCTTATTAGCTGTTGTGATTGGTCAGCTAAAATGATAACAGCCAATCAAATAAGGAGAAAATTAAATTGAAAACAGGCTTTTTTTTTCGGATGACTGTATGAATAGTGGAACACCAAAGTAACGATAAATGGACTGTGTGAACTGGCGACTAACTCTAGAGAAGTATGGAAAAAATGTTGCGACATGGTTACGTAAACGATTATAATCTGTTTCATTTTGACAGTTTAACAACATTCATTGCGTTATTTACATTGTTGAGCAGATTTTTTTTAGAACTTATGAAGAAATAGGTTAGCATTCTGTTTCAAAACGATTCAATTAGGGTGCTGGTACTTGTCGACAGGCCTACACACTGTTCTCTCATACCTATTAACACTGTAATTTGAAAGCATTGTAAAACCCATTTATTTTTAAAAGAGTAACCGTGGAGTTTCTTGCCGGCTCTTCTCCATAGGAAACGACCAATTGGAACCGTGCACCTAGCTTCTGACGTTTCATAGTGCCCATGTAGGTTTATCTATACTTATAATAAATCTGTAGAAGTGAAAATTCTGTACATTGAAAATATCAAAAAAATAAATGGCAGGGGGTGTTACTAGACCGACACCGAACCCAAAAGTGTGATTAAATTTTTTTTTTGTCTTTCTGTCTGTCTGTCTGTCTGTCTGTCTGTTTGTTCAAGTATCACGCAAAAACTACCGGTTCGATTACGATGAAACTTGGTATAATTATTCTTTAATATCCTGGGCACCACACTGGGTACTTTTTATCCCGGAAAAGTATCCTATCCTACGGTTGGGGGGTGTCAAAGTTTGTATGGAAGAATTTTAACGCGCTGTCCGATTAACTGGAAACTCAATATTTATACTTAAACCCAAAAATTAAGAATAACGTGTATCAGGATTTTTCGAAATTCAACCCCTAAGGGGGTAAAATAAGGGATGAAAGTTTGTATGAAAAATCTTATTCCTTGAGGTAATAAACACGAAACTTCGCACGAATAGTTATCTAAATAAATTATAAAGTTTGTAGTTTTTTGTTTTTCTAAATTACCCACAATTTTTTTTTTTTTTTCTTTTTTTTTTTTTTTGGGTGGGAAATCATCCAATGACTTCTCCCGCTCTGGGCGGAGCGGGAGGGCGTGTCAGACTTTTACTGACTAAAACCCACCCGTGTTCCTTCCCTTGCCATGCCAGGGGCCACGGTTTCCCCTTAGGACTACCCGCAACCCCGGCGGGCAACGGTCCTAGCGGACCCCGTCAGTTTTGCTGACATCTCTTTGAGGCGCGCGTGGAACACGACGCGCCGTCGACCCGGGCCTGGTCCTTATCGGGGGCGAGCTACCCATTGCTCACCGCCTGCAAGCCCGCGCCTACGGTGGCCGGGAATCCTCCAAGGAGTCCCGACGCCCAGGGCGTCTCCTACGGCGGCTAGGCGCGTGAGGGCGCGAACTTTGCCTCTCCCTCACGCGCTCCGCCTCCTCCTTCGTCTAAATTACCCCCTAAAGGGGGATTGGGGGGTGTCAGTGTTTGTATGGAAGAATTTTAACGCGCTGTCCGATTAACTCGAAACTCAATATTTATACTTAAAACCCATGGGGATGTATGGGGTAATTTCCGACACTCACGCGGGCGAAGCCGCGGGCAGCAGCTAGTGTGAAATAAAATATTTTGATTTCTTGTTTTATTCATTTTAGAATATTTATATTCAGGTTTAAGAACCGTTATTTATGTCACATACCTTCACAAAGAATCTTAGTAAGACGTTGCGTCGGTCGTCAAAAGAACTATCATATATTATTATCTACACATAGTTTTCTATCTATGTATGTCACGTAACCTACAAAACCACTCAACCGATTTGGGACATACTTTTAGCGATGGAAGCTTAACGAGGACATCTGAAATCTAATAATACAAAAGCCATTATAGGCGTCGCGAAAATGTAATATAGGTACTGCAGGTAACTACATGTTTTGACGTCTCCTCTACTATACTGTTCTTAATATTATAAAGAGGTAACATTAGTGAGTTTGTATACTAGTGTGCAGAACTACTGATCTGATTCTGAAAATTCTTTCATTAATGGGAAGCTACAGTATTGCCGAGTGTCACTGTATATATTTTAGTCAGTGTGTTTGAACCTAAATTCGGAATTCAAGTAAAATACAGTGTACTGTAAAACTAACTTATATTGGTACAGTAAGATAATAAAAGCCGCGCGTGTCGCCGGTTGCGTTCCTTTTTATGAAGTGTTAGGCCTACGGGCCCTCTCATGGATCCGCGTCCCGCGCGCCCGCGCAGCCCGGTACGAAGATATCCGACGGCGCCCAAACACAGTGTTAGTTAGTTAGTTTTAGTTTAGTCATTGAAATCGTGGGCAGACGATAGTTACTAATAATTGGGAGCTGGTAATAAGTGATACAAGTTTTTTGTTTACACTTTTGGGGTTGGCACAGTGGTTGCTGTGTTCATGTTGCGAGAACAATACGGAAAATTATATTTGAGAGGGTATAATTGTGTATGTCATTAAATACACAAAATCACCCCTTGTTTTCCCGAAGGGTTTGGCAGAGGTGTACCTATAGTACACCCAGATTTCGCCAGTTATGTTTAAGTCCCATGTGAGCCTATTGCCAAAAACCGGGCACAAATCCAGACTCCGGGCTGCTACTGACAAAATCCAGATAGAAATACTCAATACTATGCCCAACATGGGAACCGAACCAAGGACCTCAAGCTCAGCAGTTAGCGCTTCTGAACACGAGGGAGTCAGAGTGTATGTGTTTATACCTAAACGCTTGCGATACAGTAGGAAGCTTAGTTTGGGCGTAGTATTATATTCTATTCTATTTTTTGTTATGGCAAGCAAAGCTGATGTCGACTATTCTGCCAATGTCTAAGTGAATTGGAAAAACAAGTGAGTATTCCAAAAAAAAAAAAACTTCGATGGTACAGTTGACGATGTAGAACTTGCAGGGTTAGTACTGGACTGAAACAAACAAAAATATAAAATTACATAAATATTAAAACTATTGTCAGAACATTAAAATTAAAATAAAAAAACCGAAAATGCACTTAATGACATTTTATATTATTGTAAGGATGAAAATCATCAGCGCCACAAGAAGTTCTAAGAGAGGAATATAAAATTATGTAAGCAGGGTATATATTATATTATATTATCTGTGGTTTGGGGCAAAATATTTATTTTTACTGCTATATCATATCTATTTACTACATTAAATGTCTTCACCGATTCACTGCCGTTCAGATACGGTTTCTTACTGTCTACAGTTAAATAATCCAGTGTAAAAACAGGAATAAAATAATTGCACTGGATGTCAAGTCGTTCAAGCAAAGTGAACCCTGAATGTGACAGGATCGGAAGATGCATGGATATTGAATGCTTTCGAGATAAAAATATTCTAACACAAAATATATTGGAAAGATTTTTCGTAAATCATATTTTAGAATATGACCTACTAAAATCAGCTATAATTTTTATATGACGCATAAAATATCGACAGCCGGGGTTATCAGGTAAAATATAGCGTGCATTATTCACATTTTTATTAAATTTTCATCATAGTTTCAAGGAAAATCAATTTTCGTTTCTAACAAAGGTCAGTGACCCTGTAAATGGACCGATGTGACCGTTATTTATAACCGAAGTTTGTTCGAAATATAAAAGAAAAATATTGTGGCTTCTTGTCTATGCTTCTACTTTTTGTTGGTGGAAAATATGACATAATATATATTTATTTTGTACAGACAGCATAAAAAGTACTTAAGTGACATGTGTATAAAAAATTGTATGGGTTTTTTTTTTCAAAGAATTAAACTTTTTGTATAATTTTCACCTTAATAACTTTTCGTTTTTTCGTTTGAAGGTTTTCTCCTGTATGGAGTAAGGAGAAAAACTTCAAATAAAATTGAACAAAATGTTGTTTTCAAAATTTTATTGAAGCCTCCCAGCAGCTTCTGAAACCGTGGTGGCCCAGTGGTAACGGTCCCGACTTATGTGTCGTAGGACGTGGGCAGGCATTTACTTTGTATAATTTATTCCATTACATCAAAACGGTGAAGGAAAACATCGTGAGGAAACCGGCGTGTCCTAGAACCAAATGTAAGACATC
Organism: Eupsilia transversa; assembly: GCA_914767815.1. Taxonomy (NCBI): domain Eukaryota; kingdom Metazoa; phylum Arthropoda; class Insecta; order Lepidoptera; family Noctuidae; genus Eupsilia; species Eupsilia transversa. The sequence continues at coordinate 12,588,844 of OU611880.1, forward strand.
CACCAACCCGAACTGGGCCCGCGTGATGGATAATGGCCCACTCCCTCTAACAGAGAGGAGGTCTTTGCCCCAGAGCAGTGGGAACAATAAAGGCTGATTATCCATTGAAAACTTCAGAAGATTTGTAAACTTACGTTGCTAACTGTACCAAACACGCAACTGCTTTTTATAGATTTTGTGACAAGAATAAGTTTTCTGAATTAAGGTTTACTTCTGTAACTGTTTTTGCTCGATTTTCTTCAGAAGTTTGTAAGTAACAAACAAATCAAGGTTTGGCGAATAAAGTTTTATATTCCTCTTTTCAATTAAACTTGGGAAAAAGTATGCTAATCTTTTGTACAATGGGGCTATTTGGTACATTTTTACTGCTAAAGTTGTCATAAACTGTCTGTAGGGTGTGGTGATATGTTACTTTTCTTCATGACACTTGATTATAGCGATCAGGAGGTCATAAGCCCGAAGGTCTGAAAAGGTCTTCGGGCTACTGGCAACACACGCACAATGGCAATTCATTTTGACAGTTCAACAAGATTCATTGCATAATTTGCGTTCTAGTCGAGCAGATGAATAAAAAAAAAACACTAGCATTGGTTTAGAGGTTTCCTTCAAAAGATTGACGGATTATGATATAAAGAAAGTACGATGCAATTAGGGTGATAGTGTAAGGACGCGTTTCTACTGAAGTCTCGTACACACTGACGCGATATCGGGGGCGCGACAAGGGTAGCGCAATCAAATAATGTAAATGGCGTCTCCTGCACGTCGCTGCTTCGTTTCACGGCTCGTGCAGATCGGCGCGATATCGCGCCAGTCTGCACGAGCCTTCACTCGTTTCCGTTTCCAAGAGTGCGTATGAAACGGAATATTCGTTGCCTATATCTTTGGCTTGTGGAGGTCACATGGAATGTTAGTATATTTTAGTTTAGTACAAACTAAAGCTGTTTGAGGATGTTAGTTGACTTAAGGTTGTTTAGTTACTGTTAAATGTCTGGGCACGCGTAAATGCCAATCTATGAATAAATTAATACTAGTCGAGGTCCAAACCAGCCAGCCGGGATTCGGATATATGATACGATACTGCTGAGAAATATAGATATTTCGGATTCAAATATACAGGGTGTATTTTTGAGATGGGGCTAATAAGACCGTTTTCCTGTAGCTACAACGGTTAAGGTATTTGCCCATAATGTCCCGTCTCCAAAATCCACCCTGCATACATAAATATTCCGGTACCTCTAGTATTAGTTTCAGGATTCAGGTATATTTAAGGATCAAAAGGTTCAGGGTATATTGATGGTCAAATTTTTAAAGTTTCCGATGAAAACATCGATATTCTCATGTCGTTTTCAAAGGCGCTATATTAATTTGGTGCTAAAAAACTCCAATTGATACCTATCCAACCCCATGTAAGCTACAAGTATTGCGAAACTTTTATTATTACTTGTTATATTTTACTTTTTCATGTTTATTTTCTTTTTAGTTTATAATTAATATGTTGTTTTGTGAATGCTGTGTATACCTGTAATAGGCATGCATACCCGTAATTTTATTTTATTACTGTACCGTTTAAATTTTTTGTATGTACTGCTGTTGGTGTACCTAATAAATAAATAAATAAATAAACTATTTTTAATTCCGGATGAGAAAACAGTGAGTTATTATAAATACTGAGGAAAACCCAACTTTTCCCCATCTATAAATATACCTAATTCAAGCAAAAAATATCATGACATAATTCAGTTATGACAATAATTAAATTAACTCGCATGTCGGGTAATTATGTCACTTACCCTACGTTCCACTTGCGCGCAATTAATTTTAAAACTTCAACGTGAAGGCACTTAGAAGTTAATCTTCTTGACTCGTTAGTATTTCGGAATATTAGTTAAGTTTTTCTTTTTTTATATGGCCAAACCCCTCGGTATCACTCGGGTGCAGAAGGATCTTGATTACAAGAAAAAAAAACCTATCTTCAAAAAGTACTTCTTTCTGACTAGGTTTTTTTGGTTACAATGTTACTGCATTATCACTGTATAGCCACAAATATGGGACGATTTTTAGTATATACGTGTATTTGTACCTATATATAATTAGGCATATAATTGTTAAACTTATAGTGTGTAATAGGTTTATGTGTAACTTTAATTTTATTTTTATTCATAAATTTTTCGTAATTGCACCTACTACCACTGTTTGTCTCTGCATCATCCAAAGGTTGATTGGTAGAAAATATCTCTGTACATTTGTGTGCTTGAAGTATTAAATAAATACCTACCGCTTAGACTAGTTTTGTTACAGGTAATTGATAATGTTTATTTTAGTTTCCCAATAGACCCTCTTGTTTTAACCACAAGCCTCTTTGAAGCGGACTGTTACCTCTAATCTACCGAGCGCTGTCGAACTCTTCAGTCCGATAACGGTAGCCCGATCGCTGCCCGAATCGGATTCCTGTCAAAACTGAGGCCCATTTCTGCTATTTTAGTTACCTAGCGATTGAAACTTTATTCAATCGCTAGGTAACTAAAATAGCAGGAATGGGCCGCGAAAGTTTTGGAATTGACGTTTTGAGCCAATCTAGACGTACCTAACGTTTTCAGGGTTACGGAGTCTTTATAAAAAAAAGGAATCGAATTATTGCCAGCTGATTATTGAGAGCATTGAGTTGTGGAGTTCTTGGCCAGTGACAGTCGCACGGGTCGATTAAAGGTTAAGCTACGTTTGCCGAGGTCAGTTCGTGGATGGGTGACCATCCATTACATATCGAGACCCCTCCGTGCATCGGAATGGACGTGCCGTCGGTCCCGGCTGTCATTCGTATCTTTGACAGCCGTTACGGGTAGCCAGAAATTCCGAAGTCTGACTAACCACGATATTCTGCTGCATCCGGTTAGACTGGAAGCCGAACCTAACATAGTTGGGAAAAGGCTAGGCAGATTGATTGAGTTGTAAAGCGAAAATGGAATTGAATTTTTGTAAGCTGCTTAGTGAAGGCAAAATATGCTTACTACTTGATGATAATGATTTACTTTCTGTAAGTAGGTTTATACAAACACTTTTACACTTAATCATATATTTTTTAATTACTTAGATGTTGTGGGCGTTTCCTATCTGACTACTCTTAGAAGAAAGGCCGAAACTTACTCTTTTAAAGTCCAGACATAATTTCGGTCAGATCATGTGAAGACCATGTCGACTTGTGTCTGAAATGGTCTTTTGAGGAATGAACCCCGCAGATTGAGTGGTCCTGTCCAGTCAGTGCACGCATTTGTCAGTAATCGTGCAGCTCAACTCAGAACTTAAGAGCTTAGTAACCTGAGATAAGTATAGTACCAACAGAGGACGTAAAAGGTAGAAATAATACCGAGAACCACTCAATTTATGATGTGATCAAGACATACGACCTTTCTTTTTATTATTCTATTATTATAAGCAGGGACCGAAACCGGTATTATCAATACAGGTATTTTATCGGTTACAATACTTATATTTTTACAGGTATTTGTTACCTTAAATTGAATAAAACCGGAATAACACCGGTTACTGAAATAAAAATTACCTCTATCTTACACGTGGCGTCGACATTAGTCAAAGGGCGCGCATCGCCTGTGTGTGTAGCCAGTATTAAAACAGTAACCTAAAATAGGTAACATGTTTCTTCTTCTTAGGTAACCCAGATAGCGGTAACCTTAGTCGTAGAAGTAACCAAGCAAACGTTTGAAACCGCAATTTATCATTTCTATTACTTGGAAATGAAGTATACATCCATTTATTAGCTTGTTCTGAGAACCTACTACTAAATATTCATATGGCAATACGCTAATGTTATCGTATTAATTAGTTTATGCAATAAATGTGTTATGTTTACATTTCAGTTTTCGCTGCGCTATGCGTAGGTTATTTTTGAGGCGTAAACTAAGAAAGTAAATAATATAGGTAACCTAGGTACTATGATTTCGGGGTTTGGAACTTTAAAACACGTATACTGAGCTTATTATTATTATAAATACAGTTTAAACTAGCTGCTGCACCCGCGTGGACCTTAATTATATGTCCAAATTAAAGTAACCTAAATTACTCCTTATAACATCAGCTATCTGCCAGTGAAAATCCCATCAAAATCGGTTCAGCCGTTTCGGAGATTAGCCGGAACAAAGTGACAGACAGAAAAAAAAAATGTACCGTATATACTTTCATATGCATTTAGTAAAAAGCTGTTATTTTGAATTTACAAACAGACACTTCAATCTTATTTATTTGTATAGATTCCATGGAATTTGTTGATTATTGACACTTTAAAATATTTAACGGTGTTTTGCTCGACTGAACACGCCAACTGAATAGAAAATGGACAAGCTACAAAAGTGGTTGTTTTTGCAGCATTTACATTTTCAGGCCCGTCACTTTCCAATACCTACTGCCTAAAAGTGCTTCAAAATGTCTGTCCGAAAACCTCTAACAAATCTGGCTGCCATGTCAATCGATATGACCGAGACAAAAAAAGAACCCTACTTTAAATTCAATGAATCGTCAACATTATACTTTGCAAATTCCACAGTCTTGGGAAACGAACATTTGTTCGACATCGTTCATTTGTTTCATTTGTTGACTTCAGCCTAGGTTTTTAGAAATTTTGCTATTTCTACTTGTAAATTCTGGGCGCGAAGTCGATTCAAGATTTGTTGATGTCTATTGTGTACCTAGTGTGGCGGCATCTACACCGCCACATACGAACTAAGCATCAAAGACCTGACGTAACAAGTCCTACATCGCGGTGTAAGAGTTTACCGAGCGATTAACATATATAAGACTATCCGACATCAATCCTTGGGCAATTGCCCGCCAGACATAACACCCGTCTGGTAGGAGGATCCTCCCTTTTCTATGGGGGATGAGAGAACTTTACACCCTGTTCCTCATACCCCTAAACTAGTAATGTTTTTTTTAATTAAAAGCTTTTATTTAACTTCACTTGTATGTATGACCTGGAATATTGCAATTAATATTTCACCCACTTCCACTGAAGCTATCGGGCTGAAATTTGGCATATGTGTTTGGTTCTCGTGACAATGCATGATTACATTATATAAAAGCTTTTTTTTAAAAAAAAAAATTACTTTCTTGAAGAATCTCATGAGACACAAATGTACAAAAAGGTTTTTTTTAACACCATTTTACTTACAATGATTAAAAATTATGCCTCCTGATAAATTAAAAGACAGTGTTTAGGCCCTTTCTTTTCTATAGGGTTGGTCCGTGGATGGGTGATCATGTTTACATATCGAGACTCTTTCGTACCTCAGAAAGCACGCTAAGCCATTGGTCCCGGCTGTCATTCGTGGATCTTTGGCTATCTTACGAGTCGTCAGAAGCCCAAAGTTGTTCATTTTATTTGGAAAATAATTTGGGGCCAGGGGGCCTCCATTCCTTTGTTGCCCCGAGGCCTCCAGACCTCTAAATCCGGCCCTGCAGTTACTGGTTTGTGGAGGTCAGATAGGCAGTCGCTCCATGTAAAATACTGGTATTCAGCTGCATTCGGTTAGACTGGAAGCCGACCCTAACATAGTTGGGAAAAGACTAGGCAGATTGATTTTGTGTGAACCACAAGAAATAAATCCATGCAGTTATTTCTGTTCCTTGTTAATTGCTGTGACATCACGGGTTATGTATGTATGGAGGGGACTGATCTAAAATTGTCCACATTTAGGCAAGTTTATTTTTAGCTTGAAAGTCAATGGAACGAAGCTGCGTTTATAGTCTGCTTTTTTTTTTTCAAGTAGGTACATTTTTGTTTGGTTTTTTATTGAATTTTTTTAAGAATTTTTAGAATTAATATGGCAAATTGTGAAATAATTGAAACTACACATAGGTACATAAACTCACGCCTTCCTCTCATGGGGGTAGGCAGAAACTACAGGACGCCACCTTCTACGATCTTTACATTCTCCGTTTGCCTCGTTACATACTCTTTTTGCCTCGTTTATATATTATTACTAGCTGCTGCCCGCGGCTTCGCCCGCGTGAGTGTCGGAAATTACCCCATACATCCCCATGGGTTTTAAGTATAAATATTGAGTTTCGAGTTAATCGGACAGCGCGTTAAAATTCTTCCATACAAACATTGACACCCCCCAACCTTTTAGGGGGTAATTTAGAAAAAACAAAAATCTACAAACTTTATAATTTATTTAGATAACTATTCGTGCGAAGTTTCATGTTTATTACCTCAAGGAATAAGATTTTTCATACAAACTTTCATCCCTTATTTTACCCCCTTAAGGGTTGAATTTCGAAAAATCCTGATACACGTTATTCTTAATTTTTGGGTTTAAGTATAAATATTGAGTTTCGAGTTAATCGGACAGCGCGTTAAAATTCTTCCATACAAACTTTGACACCCCCCAACCGTAGGATAGGGTACTTTTCCGGGATAAAAAGTACCCAGTGTGGTGCCCAGGATATTAAAGAATAATTATACCAAGTTTCATCGTAATCGAACCGGTAGTTTTTGCGTGATACCTGAACAAACAGACAGACAGACAGACAGACAGACAGACAAAAAATTTTTTTATCAAATTTTTGGGTTCGGTGTCGGTCTAGTAACACCCCCTGCCATTAATTTTTTTGATATCTTCAATGTACAGAATTTTCACTTCTACAGATTTATTATAAGTATAGATTGGTATATCATACACGCCGCCGGTTGCGTGTTCTACGCACCTGACCTTTCTGAAGAACATCACCAATAAGGTCACTATAAAACTACCTATAACTAAAAAACTTCCATCGATTCATCGTGAGACAGTCTCTTTTGAATGCTTACAAGTGTTTCAATAAAATTAATTCTTCAGCCCCTGTCGGAAGATTTGGCTTATAACATCATTCAGAGGCTTAGCCGTCTTTGAGAGCTTGGCACATAGACTGTTATCAAACTCAGTCATCACTTTAAAAATGTCTTCGAATGAGGTTATACAAAAGGCGGCTATAATAGCATTTTTAGCGCAAAAATACAACACTATTTTTCTTTGTTTTGTATAAAAATTGTTTTTGAATTTAGCATGGTAATTTTTAAAACCTTTTATGAAAGAGATTTACTTGGTTACTTTGGTATTGTTAAAAAGAAAGCTTAATTATGCGTAGAAAAATTAATAGTCTTACAGTAAACAAAATTTTCAGTCTTATCTAACTTTTGAAAATAAAAATAAAAAATAAAATTGAAGTTTGAGTTTAATATTTTTTGTATTGATAAGTGGTAATTTAAAAACTCTTCAATTTGTATCCAAAATTCAATCTAAATTTAATATAAAAATATATTGAATTTTACTGTCTTTCTGTCTCGTCATGTGTTTGATAATTTGCCGGGAGTGCTATTTTGATTTATATCAATAAACGTATCTAAATCTGGGTTTAATAGTCTAAAGCCATCAGGCGTGTTGGTGATAATAACTCGAAGTAAAAAAAAGTCTGTATCGTGTACTGAAATATTCTCATCTACTGCCTCGTTAGTTTAGTGGTCGCAAGCCCTACTGCTGAACATGAGATCCTGAGTTTGATACCCAGGTCGGGCAAAGTGTTATTGGGTTTTTCTATCTGGAATTTCTCAGTAGCAGCCCGGATTCTGGATCTGTGCCCTTTTAGTGGCAATAGGCTTGCCCCCTATTACATGAGACTCAAACAACTGGCGAAATGTGGGCGTACTGTGGGTACACCTCTGCCTAACCCTGTGGGGAAACAAGGTGTGATATTATGTTATTATTATCCATTGTAACTCAATCTGCCTAGCTTTTTCCCAACTATGTTGGGGTCGGCTTCTAGTCTAACCGGATGCAGCTGAATACCAGTATTTTACATGGAACGCCTGCATAACTGACCTCCACAACCCAGTTACTGGATAATACGATACCCCTTGGTAAGACTGGTTGTCAGACGTTCGGGCTTCTGAAGACCCGTAACGACTTTCAAAGATGACGAATGGCAGCCGGGACCAACGTCCAACATAACCAATTCCGAGGCACGGAGGAGTCTCGATATGTAAAGATGGTCACCCATCCACGGACCGACCCCGGCAAACGTAGCTTAGCCTGATGGATCGACCCGTGAGGCTAGCCACGTTATTACTTAGCCACGAGCTACTCCATATAACTAGTACTATTTTAATTGCGAGTTCAAAACCACATTGTATTATCTTCGTTTAATCAAGTCAAAACAGTATCTTTGTTAACATTAACAATACAATATCTAAGATAAACTATTCGGTGATATCTCTCAGACGCTTTGTGTTAACATGTAACGATGTAACTGAATCACCTTATCATCAGAATTCTCTTGTCACGCAATATTTTTATAAAGAATTGTGAGAAAAATAACAACAACTTTGTTGTATGTTTTTATTGGAAAATGGTATAGCGCTGTGAACATTCTGTACTCGTTTTTGCTTCACGCGTGTGACATGAAAAAAAAGGAAGCTCGATTTTTTTAAATTTTATAAGCGTTCAGGCGACGAAACGATGTTATACATCGTAACAGTGAATCAATTTTCACGTATCCCCCTTAAGACCTAGGCCAAATAATTTTTTGATATTCGGATACCTCGTGACCTAAAAAGGTGCCTTATAGAATACGAATAAAAAAAATATTGCCACGAAACTTTCTTAATTACGTAAAGCTTAAAAATGTAAAACTTTTGGAATAAAAACTGTGCATGCAAGGTAGATACGAATAAATAGGACACAATAATATTATTATAATAATCAGCGCTGTGCTGTGGGTCCCCCCATAGCACAGCGTCATACTGAGAGGAAGTATTCTTGTCACAGTCATGCCGTGCAGCTGGCGACTAGGTATTTCTGTTTTTTGCTCGTGATTACATATGTTCTAGCTCTGATTATCTATGTTGTTTAATTTTGCTGATTACTTTTATCTTGTTGTATGCACGTGTTTCTGTGCCAAATAAACCTATTTTTCTTTCTTTCTTTCTAATAATAATAGACAATACGATAATAAATTAAACTGCGTGTATCTAATGACGATCCCCAAAATTCAATCAAATAATTATATCCAATAGCTTAGTCACTATTAGCTAGTCGGATGATCGGTAAAATTTATAGTCGGCCCATCTATTTAGTTTGTTTGAATAAATCACTTTTTTATTTCGATTTTAGGATAGTTTATTGATTCAGGCGTGACTTGGCTGTAATCCGTAGATATTTTTTTAAGTAACTATTTTTAAAGAGTCATAAAAAAACCGCTAAGAAATCGACACGTGTTTCACCTCTCAACGAGGTATCCTCAGGATGACGATTGACTTGCCACGCCGAGTGCTGGACGCAGCGTCGGGCGGTGTGGCTCACTCTGCGTCCAGCGCTCGGCGTGGCAACACGTCATGTTCGGGTTCGCGACAAGTCAATCGTCATCCTGAGGTTTTAGAGATTCGAAGTTTAGGATTTAAATGTTTTATTTCAATAAATCCTATGCCAGTGTTTTCATTTATTGTAGTATTATCGTCTCCTACACAATTATTATAAAGAGAAAATATTTGTTTTTTTGTTTGTAATGAAGAAACTCAAAAACGACTGGACCGATTTTAATCATTCTTTTACCAGTGTAATGCTGTATTATCACTGAGTAACATAGGCTGTAATGTATAAAGATAAGAAAGAAGGAAAGAAGGTAGTATTGAGTAAATTGCATATAGTTGGCTAAAAATGCGGTGCATGTTACCTTTAAGCACCTCGTAGAATCATCATTAGATCAATTAATATAGTGTTAATTTATGCATTATGTCTTTTAGTATGAAGTATCAAAAACTTTTTGCATTTGTTTTCCTCTTGATATTACGCACCTTTAAGAATATGTAGACTTACGTATATACGTAGGAAGTAATGCTGTCACTTTGCTATTTTATGAGCTTTTAGTGTAGGAGTAAAAGAATGCCTTATACATTCTGACTTAACTTTATACTTATTTTATCTATCGAATTACTTATTCGACGGAAAAATGTGTGTGAAGCTAACTTAATACATGTCGTTTGAGATGGTTACCATGTGTTATATCGATACCTTTAGGCTCAAAGGGCGTAACCGCCATTTTGGCCAAAATGACATTTTAATGCAGTCATACTTAGTTTTTCGTCCTCTTTCGATTGGTATATTTGAAATTTCGATATTCGTATAAATGTGGTGGATACAGCCATAATTTTTAGATCGCTAAACATTGATTTTCTTCAAATATGGGCTGTAAATGGAAAATATTTTATACTTCACTACCGCAAACGTCGTAACAGGTTAACAAAATTATGGACTTGGAAGTATATCCTATGATCTGTCTCTTTTGGTGTTTACGCCCCTAGCTATTTTAGAATTTTGTTCATACTTGTCATATACAACCCGAAATTTTTATCAAGTTTGGTGGTTACGTCCCAAAATATACAAAAATATTTACAATTTAGCTTATACGCCCTATTAAAATATTTTTGACGAAGCAATCATGCCAAGTTTTTATAGAGATCGGTGGTTACACTTCCAGTTGCTTTTTAACTATTAACAATATTTGACCTATACGTCCGATTATTGTATTTTTTACGAAAGCGTCTTGTACTATACACTCAAAGTTTAAGTTTTAATACTTGAAACATGGTGATAATCACATTATTTATACATTTTTTATATAAAGACTTTTAATAAATGAATTCATTTATTTCAGACATCGTCCATACAGAATATAAAAATTTAAAAAAAAATTACAAATAATCAATAAAAAATAAAATTACAATTACTCGTACCTACACATTTGAATTATGTTCAAACAACTGAATTAAATTGAATATAAAATAAAATAATACAACATTATAATTCACATAAAGTATGCGAATAATAATATTAATATTATCTCTGACATAATCGTCAAACCAGCTTACCAGCAACAAGATATCGGCAAACAAGCCACAAAATTAACTCCCTGCGCCAGAGTTGACATTGAGAATACTTCTCCTGAACTTTCCAAAAACAGCCTGAACTCCACGCCTCAACTTACCTGCCGAGCTCGTGCAGTATCGTCTCAGTGTGCTAACACAAGATGAACTTCTCTCCTTAAACTTCCCAAGACATGATGGACTCTGTACCTGTACTTACCTGTCAAACTCCTGTGCCGTCACCGTCCATCATCACCGATGCTGAAATAAATATTTTTCCTGAAAGCGACCATGACGTGCCGGACTCCGTTCCTCAACTCACCTGCCTCAAACCTGTGTTGTTACCGTCCGTCATCACCGATGTTGAGATAAACACTTTTCCTAAAACTGAAAAAGACTTTGTTCCTGAACTTACCTGCCTAACTCCTGTGCTGTTACTGTCGGTCATCACTGATGTTGAGACGAATGTTTATCCTGGAACTTCCAAAGACTTGATGGACTCGAGGTGCACAAGATGAACTTCTCTCCTTTAAATTCCCAAGACATGATAGACTCTGTACCTGTACTTACCTGTCAAACTCCTGTGGTGTCACGGTCCATCATCACCGATGCTTTAATAAATATGTTTCTTGAAACCGACCATGACGTGCCGGAGTCCGTTCCTCAACTTACCTGCCTCAAACCTGTGTTGTTACCGTCCGTCATCACCGATGTTGAGATAAACACTTTTCCTAAAACTGAAAAAGACTTTGTTCCTGAACTTACCTGCCTAACTCCTGTGTTTTCACCGTCCATCATAACCAATGATGAGATAAACGTCTTTCCCGGAACTTCTGAACCGCGCCAGACGACGTTTTTCAACATACTTACCGAGCACCTTCTGCGTTGTCACCGTCTGTCATCACCTATATAGAGATGAATGTCTCTTCTAGAACTTCCAGAGACACGCTACACACCGTTGAACCAAATAATGGTTATACTTTAGGCAGCCCTAGGCAACGAAGTAAAACACGCTTCCGTATAACAGCAAATAAGGCATATTATATCGACTTAGTAATTAAGTCGACTATTATTATTGCACAATGATTGTTTTCACGATGACTGATTCTATTACAATTATTTTTGTTATTTAAAAAAATTTAGATAATATTCAATCTTTTACTTTATACTATGTTTTGACTGCACTGTTGTTATGAGTTGGTGTAAGCATTAAACTATCAAACAAATGACCTGATCGGCAAAATTTAACTTATTTACCTGAGCTTATAATCAGAAATCATTGATAAGAAATGTCACATACACCACATATTGGACAAAAGGTGTGTAGCTTACATCATTTTTTAGATAGTAGAATACAAAAAGATTGTAACTTACATCATAAAATTGTTAGTTGATTTCGTATGAATTGCTATTACACCCTTATCTGTTTGTGCAGGAGTTTATTTTGTTGGCGTAACCGCCAGCTTTTTTTATTTTTTTAGGGTGTATACGAAGTCTATTTTTTTATTCCTTAGATTTACTTCAACTATTATTCTACAATGTTCTTTATCTCAAAATTCTAACAACTTTTGTCTTTTGCTTTTTTTAAATAGCTTTAAGCACAAAAAAGTTATGTCGGAAAACTGTTTTGATTTTTTGTTTTTTGGCTCTCCTGAAAAGTCGTGTTTTGGTGGATACGCCCTTTGAGCCTAAAGGTATCGATATCTATATCTATAAATAGTAGGGCGCAAGGGCTACTGCTGAGCTTGAGGTCCTAGGTTTGATTTCCGGGTCGGGCAAAGTGTTATTGGGTTTTTCCAACTGGAATTGCTCAGTAGCAGCCCGGAGTCTGGATTCGTGCCCGGTGATAGCAATAGGCTCGCCCCCTATTACAAGGCTCTTAAACATAACTGGCGAAATGTGGGTGTACTATCGGTACACCTCTGCCTAACCCTTCGGAGAATACAGGCGTGATGTTATGTTTATGTGTTATAAATAGTTAAAAAAAATATATTTTCGTGTCTGTGTGTGTGACCGCGTTGTTCTAATTAACTGCGGAACGAATTTTGATGGGATTTTGACAATCATTTGGAGAATTTATTTTGAACGGTTTATAAGTACTTATAATAATTTAGTATTAAACGTACCTCATTATTATAAAGAAATCTTGATGTTTTGTCAAGTTTTGTCAAGTTGTAAAAACAACGAAATTGTCGCTAGTAAATTATACAGGGTTACTTGTAATTCGACGTATATCCGTCAGGAGCTGATAGGGGGGCCAGAATACAACAGATTGAACACCCCATATGTATGGCCGAAATTCAGTAGTTTTCGAGATATTTGAACTTTAAGAGTTTTTCGATATTTACCCAAAATTTGACATTTAATTCCAAATTAAAAAAGAACTACGTATTGAATGCGTACCATTAAAGAACGATATCGTAGCTGGCACTTCAATCTAGCTATGAACCTAATTAAAAGTACTTATTTCAACGAAATAATTAAAATTATGAGCGATTTAAGAATAATATCTTACCAATATTTTCATTTTATGCTTCAAAAATGTTGTCTCGTCAAAAAAAATACTATGACGTTAATCGTACAAATAACTAAAACAACTTGCCTATTCCGTAAGCTTTCCAAAAAGCTATAAAAGTTATATTATTGATACGTAATTCGTGGCATGGCATGTGTTTGAATCAGCGCGGGGACAGAAATCATCTGTGTTTTTAGTTTAGGATCCTCCTAAAACTACCGAGTTTACTGGTGAAATTCTTCGTGATGGGTCGGGGTGTGCGGGCTGTTTTATAACCGTTGCAGAACTTATATCGGCACATGGGAACCCAATGGGAAACGTGAGTATTCATCGATCACAGTTATTATGTACTATTGTACTTATTTCTTGTATTGGAAGGTACATAATAACTGTGATTGATGAATACTCAAATGTCTGGACCTTTAAAATCAATACTTTATCTCTCCATAGGTGAAGTAGCTTTTATCAAGATTGGACCTGGCAAGGCAGATCTGTAGAATTTTATTTGTATTTTAGAACAATGTTCTCCAGCTGGAGAACATCAAATAGTTGAAGCAGAATGCCAGGCCACTGAAAATTCAACTACTCAGCGAAGAACGACGAGAGATCGTAGGCTTCCAAGCCGCTACTGGGATTACGTTCTGAACTGAATAGCTGTTCTCTTTTAGTAGTTCCAATCCCTCGGGGCGGTCGAAAGTTACTAAGGAAGGGGACGCTAGCGCAGCAGAAGCCTTTTATTTCCCCGCCCGCACACCGTGCCCCATCACGAAGAATTTCGCCAGTAAAATCGGTAGTTTTAGGGAGGATACTAAACTGAAAACACAGATGATTTCTGTCCACGCGCTGATTCAAACACATGCCATGCCACGAATTACGTATCTTAAATTTAACTTTTATACCTTTTTGGAAAGCTTACAGAATAGGCAAGTTATTTTAGTTATTTGTACGACTAACGTCATAGTAATTTTTTTGACGAGACAACATTTTTGAAGCGTAAAATGAAAATATTGGTAAGATATTATTCTTAAATCACTCATAATTTTAATTATTTCGTTGAAATAAGTACTTTTAATTAGGTTCATAGCTAGATTGAAGTGCCAGCTACGATATCGTTCTTTAATGGTACGCATTCAATACGTAGTTCTTTTTTAATTTGGAATTAAATGTCAAATTTTGGGTAAATATCGAAAAACCCGTAAAATTCAAATATCTCGAAAACTATTGAATTTCGGCCATACATATGGGGTGTTCTATTTGTTGCATTCTGGCCCCCCTATCAGCTCCTGACGGATATACGTCGAATTACAAGTAACCCTGTATATTAAAGTTTGTTTGCAAAGTAATGAACCATAAAATTTACTGCTATTGCATAATTTTTGTGCTGATTACGGCAATAAAACGATGTTGCCATAATCAAAGGTCTATGAGAAGCCCATGTTTAGCAATAGGTTTTGACGTTATTATAATAAGAATCATAAATATACCTGAAACTGGTTCTGTCTGCTATCTTAATATTATTCTGAACTGAACAATGAACCGAAGAAAAATATTTCGACAACTTTTGATTGCCATGTTCTATGTTCTATGTTCTATGTTAGAGGTTATGGTTTCCGCACTTAGTCCTCGAGTGGACCATTGTGCGTGGGCCATGGCGGCCGTCGGTGGTTATTCCAACCAGCCCACCTCCCTCCAGAAGTTAATTAAAGCTCCTGGTCTGTTAAGAACGTCTGTGAATGATAAGGGTGATCCGAGGGTTTCTGTTCTGATCTGGGTGACGCCCGTGCATTCGAAGAGCACGTGCGTGACGGTTTCCTCAGTCTCCATGCACGCCCTGCACAGGGGACTGTCCGTTATGCCCATTGTGTGGAAATGTTTGTTGAGTGAGCAGTGTCCTGTGATGGTCCCCACCACCAGGCGCAGGCCATCCCTGTCCAGGCGTAGAAGACGCCTGGTTAACTTGCTATCCAGGGTGGGCATAGCTTCCTTGGCTTGCCTGCAGCCCGGTGCCGAGGTCCACCAGTTCACTGCTTGTGTATGGGTGACCTCCTGTAGCCACCTGCGTATTTGGTTGAAGGGGATGGGTACAATGGGCTCGGGCCCGCAGACTGGTGTGCTGGATGCTCTCCTAGCCAGTTCGTCCGCTGCGTCGTTACCCATCGACCCGCTGTGTCCTTTTATCCATTGCAGTGTCACCTTGTTGCAACCAGACACTGATAGGCGTTCTAGTGCATTGTGACATTCTAGTATAAGTTTAGAGGTGATATATTTCTTTCCCAGGGATTGGAGGACTGAGGCACTATCGGAGAGTATGCGTATGTGGAAATCCGTAACTCTCCGGGCTTCTATGGCATGGACCGCTTGTATGATGCCCACACACTCCGCCTGGTAGACGGTGTTGAGCATGCCTAGCGGTCTAGACATACTCATGTTGAGGTCATGTGAGAAAATTCCAACTCCGGTGCCGGAGTCGGTCTTCGATCCATCGGTGTATACTCTCAGTTCCTTCGGCCCTGAGTAGTCACACTGTTCTTCTGTCAGTTTTATGCTGTAGTGTCTTTGGAAGTGGTGTGTCTTCGGGGCTTTGTCACAAGGTGCTGCCATCATTGGCTGTCGCTTGATAGCATCCTCCTTTATACGAGTATGCTTAACTCTGGAGTCCTTGCTTAGAGTCCCTGATAGGTCTAGTCTGAAGGCAGCCAGGGCTGCCTCCTCCCGCACAATAAGGTGCAGGGGTGGCAGTCCTAGCATTGCCTGTAGGGCGGCGGTGGGTGCGGTTCTTATACTGCTAGTGATTGCAACGCATGCAAATCGTTGCAGCTTTTCGAACTCCTTTTGGGCTGTGCTCAGGTCTGTTCTGGGCCACCAGACCAGTGAGCCGTATGTGATAATCGGTCGGATGACCGTGGTATACAACCAGTAGGTGACCTTGGGGCTGATTCCCCAGTTCCTGCCAAGCAGTCGTTTACACTGCCACAGGGATATACTGGCTTTTGTGGTGATATAGTTGGTGTGCTTTGCCCAGTTCAGCTGTTTGTCCAGAAATATGCCCAAGTATTTGGCTTCAGTTGATAGGCTCAGAGTTGTTCCGAAGAAAAGTGGTAGTTGTAGGGTTGCCAATTTCCGCTTTTTCGTGAAGAGAACCAGTTCGGTTTTTGTGGGGTTCACTGAGAGTTGGTGTTTGCTGCACCATTCCTCTACTATCTTCAGAGCTTGGCGCATGAGGTTACATAGGGTGTTTTCGTGGGTTCCATTTATTATTATGGTTATATCGTCGGCGTAGCCTACAGTGAAATAACCTTTGTCGTTGAGTGCTTTGATGAGGGTGTCTACTACCAGGTTCCATAGAAGCGGCGAGAGAACGCCCCCTTGTGGGCATCCCTTTGCAACTATGGCTCTCGTGGTGTTATTTACGGTCACTTGTACGGCTCTCAGTTTGAGCATGTTGGTGATCCATCCGCTCAGGGTCGGATCTATGCTGTGTCTGCCGAGAGCCGAGTCTATGCTGTTGAACGTGGTTTTATCGAAAGCGCCTTCGATGTCGATGAAGGCGGCTAGTGCTGAGCATTTGTGATCCACTGCGCATTCAATTTTAGAGACCACGCTGTGCAGCGCGGATTCTGTTGATTTGCCTGTGGAGTACGCGTGCTGTTGTCTATGTAGAGGTCTCGCTCTGAGGGGCCCATCTCTGATGTGCCTGTCGCAGAGTCTTTCGAGGGTCTTCAGTAGAAAAGATGTTAGGCTTATCGGCCTGTAGGCCTTGGGTTGCGTGTAGTCTGATTTTCCGGGTTTGGGTATGAAAATGACTTTCACCTCACGCCACGCGAGAGGTATGTACCTGAGCGCTATGCAGGCCCGGTAGATCTCGACCAGCCGTGGCGTTAGGTGTTCTACCCCCCATTGCAGCAGGGCTGGAAAGATGCCATCCAGCCCGGCCGACTTGTATGGCTGAAAGGTGTTGATAGCCCATTTTACTCGGTCTTCCGTTACTATGTTGTGGGCTCTGGACCAGTCCTGATCCGTTGGGGTCCATTCTGGTACATCTTCCCACGTCCTGTCCTCCACGATTGTGCAGTTTGGGAAGTGGGTCTCCAGAAGGACCTTGCTGGTTTCGTGGTCAGTTAGTGTGTAAGTGTTATCGGGTTTTTTCAGCGCGCCAAGAGTTCGGTCCTGATCAGTAGATAGGATCTTCCTTACTCTAGCGGCCTCGTTGTTTGTCTCGATGGATTCGCAGAATCTCCGCCAAGCCATCCTTCTGGCGGCTCTGATCTGTTTTTTGTATGCATATTGGGTCTCTTTGTATATTTCCCAGTCTTCCGGGAGTCGGGTGTTTTTGGCTCTGTTAAATCGCTTACGTAGCGCATCCCTGAGTTTGCTGAGTTCGGCGTTCCACCACGGGCTTCTTTCGTTGCTGTCGTTTCGCGGCGCCCTCAGTTTACAGCATGCGTGATAAGCTTCGGTTAGGTATTGTGATAGTTTTGTTGTTGCGTATTCTAATTGTGCCTGGTCCTTTAGGACTACCTGCGACAGGTATCTATCTAAAAGCCCTGCCAAGAGGTGTTTGTACCCGGGAACGTCGGTACGTCTCGGGTTCCGCCTCGGTGTTGGTTTTTTGGTGTTGGTAGTAAGTGTGAAACGGATCCTTCTATGGTCTGAGCAAGAAGGCTCGTCAGATACGTGCCAGTTAGTGATACAGTTCTTTCGTTTGATTGCCATTCAGACATTCTTAATTATTTACCAAAAATAAAACCATGTACCTACGTATTACGAAGCTAATTGGAGTCTGGCTATGAAATAATTGTTTATTTTCGTCTTGAGAGCTTTGTTTACTAAGCTTCGGTTAGTAGACAAGCAAACAAGCAAACATTTGTTCATGCGGTAACGTTGATAACGTTTTGTCGTTGAAACGTAAACGTTGTTGTGAGAAGACGCAAAATCAACATGAAGATTTACATAAGCTTACAAAGTCGATCATTTGCAATTTTATATTTTTCATTTTTTTTTTTTTTTCTTTTTTAAAAGGGGAGGGGAAAGAATAATTTTATATGCGATGTATATTATATAGTACATCGGAATTACTTTCGCAAAAAAGTTTATCAAAATAATAAGTCATTTATTCAAACTAGGCTGAGAATCATCACTTCTAGTATGTCATACAGTCAGAGGCGTAGCGTGGACTAATATAGACGTGGGAGAAGTCGCATCAGCGAGGCCCCTTTTCTTTCGTTCCCAAGATCTACCCAATAGATCTATCCTACCAAAAATGCTTTGACACGATATACCTACTCATGATAGTGAAAAAATATAAATGCGCGGTGGGAGAATATAGAAAAACAAATAGATTTGAAAAAAAGTGACATGAAATTTTGTAAATTGTGCTAAAAAAAATTGGTCATCTGTGGTAAAGTCTGGGGGCATCGCATTTAAAGGGGCCTCGCGAGGCTCCTTTAAGTGCGATACCGTGGGCGGGGGCTCACTTCGCCCACGCCTAGCTACGCCACTGCATACAGTCCCCCAAAACGCCCGCCTTTCACCAGTCCTAGTGCTTTAACTCGGAAGAAGTATGGCGCAACAAACTCTCCAGCAGCACAGCTTTCTGTTCAGTTAGCAGAACTTAATTCTATACAATATAGTATGCAAAGTAATTAACATTACGAAACAGAATACTATGAAATTAAATCCTTTTTTAATGCAGTTCAAATAAGCTTAAAAAACTGTAAGTTGATTTTTATTAACTACAATCCTTCTGTAACGGTTGGCATAGCTACCATAGTAATTTTGATACAAAATTGCCCTGTATGTAACATGTTTATATGTATATAACATCACGCCTCTATTCCCCGAAGGGTTAGGCAGAGGTGTACCTGTAGTAAACTCACATTTCGCCAGTTATTTAAGTCCTATGTAATAGGGGGCGCACCTTTTGCGATTAACCGGGCACAAATCCAGACCCCAGGCTGCTACTGGGAACTTCCAGATGGAAAATACCCAATAATACTTCACCCGACCCGGGAATCGAACCCAGGAACTCATGCTCAGCAGTCGCGCTTGCGACTACTAGACTAACGAGGCAGATACCTACATATAAATGTGTCGGAAATACGTCAGTGATTTGACTAATCGGGGCTCCAGCGCCGCCTAGCGGTGTTCGACAGAGTCTACAACATAACGCTGGACCGGGGTAAGCAGAGTTTGGAGATACTGTCGCGCGTTCCGTATAGTTGTGTTGTGTACCTACCTGTGTGTGTGAATTGCTAGTGTGATTAATTTGATCGTAAATTCTAATTTGATTTGAACTGCATGAGGTTTTTCTATTGAGCAATAACCAAACACTACCCATAGTACGCCCACAGTAGTTAAAATATGGCTGATGATAATGTAGAGACACCTACCCTTCTCCGTCAAATGCATGTCTGCCAAAACGTACGTTATTTTATCTCAAGCTGGGATTTAACATGGAAAGGCAATCAGAAGTTAAAGTTCAGTGAACCGGGAGAAGTCCATTTATCTTCATTTGGTTAAAAATGGATTCGAATGAATGTGTGATTTTCTTTTGTTTTTCGTTGTTTGCACGAAAATTACCTCGAATTTTAGGCACCCTTTGGTGGACAACATTTTCTTATACACGAGTCTTATAAAAAAATAATGTAGGTACATAGTTTCGCGATAATTGATAACCAAACAAATAAAAAATTATATATTTTTTAAATTTTATTGTAATAAATTAAAAATCCGGAGTCACACGTGTTATAGATTACATGTGCTAATAAATGAAATATATTACGTGTGACTCCGGATTCTTAATTTGTCTGTCTGTGATGACTTGTTTATAACTTTTTTTAGTTGAGTTTTTTGCCGTAGTTGAGTTTTAGCTTTTATTTTTACTTAAATTATTTGGGGGTTATATTTTATATATTTTTGAAATGTGCTTATTAAGTCCTTTCATTGGATACCCAATCTGGCAACATTAAAAAACTCATGTCACACTCACAAAGTTCATGACATTTAGTCCTTTAGAGGCCGCCATATTCAATTTAATGTGTCGTCACATGGCCTATAACCAGCGGACGACCGAGACGCTTCCAACGATACCCTATTGGTCAAATTATGAAGAGCAGTTTAGAAGTTATGGGGGCACAGATGAACATACATACATACTGGTCAAAATCATAACCCTCCTTTGTGCTTCGCCGTAGTCGGGTAAAAAATAAAAAAATCTCGGTAGCGATCAACGTTTCTGTAAATATAACGTCATCAAACAGTATAGTTTCTCAACCGTTACACTTATAATAAAACATGAACAATGAGTACTAAATGTTGCAGCAATAATTTATAAGTATTTATTAAAATGACAGTTTTCAAAACTTTGTACAGTTTCCATACAGTAGAACAAGTTCCGTCGTGTTTTAAAACAAACTGAGAATTCATTGGCCATATTGTTCATTAGTTAACAATGTATGAATATTAATTAACGGCACGGTTGGCGTAGTGAGTAAGCGATTGACTGCTGCACTGCGTGTCACGGGTTCGATTCCCGCACGGAACAAATATTTGTATGACCTACATGTTGTTGTTCCGGGTCTGGCTGTTTGTGTATGTCAGTTTAAATGTTTGTAAACGCACCCACGATACAGGAGAAGTTCCTAGTGTGGGGCAAAGTTTAAAAAAAAAAAAAATTAAGTATATTGGTTTAGTTTTAAAAAGGCTTATTTATTACTTAGGAAGAACGATAATAATATCAATACTATTTATTGTAATGGTCTATGCTTAACGCGAAAATCGCCCAAAATCGCGAAAAGTACTAACCAACGAGAGAAGGAAACAAAAATTTCTAAAAAATACTGAACATACCAGAATTTAGTATAAACCACAAACATTAAAAAAAAACAAAAAAACGGAGTCACTGGATTAATGTCTTCTACGAACTGCTACGAAACGCCTACGCCGCGTAGCGTTTCGTAGCGCTATGAATCTCACGATTAAGTTATATTTTCCGTTTCAGGAACAATTTAATGTAGATAATAGGATTTGTGGAATTTAACTTGACGCTTTTATTAGAAAGGCTAGGTTAGGTTTGGGTATAAAAAGTTTTCCATGTTATTAATAATAATCCTACTAATAATATAAATGCGAAAGTTTGTGAGGATGGATGGATGGATGGATGTTTGTTACTCTTTCACGCAAAAACGACTGAACGGATTTGAATTAAATTTGGCACACATATGGTTTATAACCTGGATTAACACATAGCATACTTTTTATCCCTATATTCCCACGGGATCGAGACATATGCGGGTGAAACCGCCGGGCGCTGCTAGTATAATAATAAATGTGAAATAAGAAATTAAATAATGAATAAAGGTGCGACTGATAATATGGCAAAACTGCTTACCTGGATGGAGGATGAAGTCACAACTATGATGGAAAAGTCAAAAAGTATGGAAAAGCTTATGTTCCTTTTGAAAAGTGCTGTAGGAATGTGACCTTCAATGTAAATTAATCAGATCATTTTAAACTCTCATATATAACAAGAATTTTTCACTCAGCTAGATGTGGTCACTGCAAACAAAAAATACGGAAGGAAGTGTGTTGGAATTAGACCTCAACGCGCAAAGGCTCTGTCGTTGGTCATCAATGTGACAGTGTCCTAATAGATGATATAATTTATTTTATTTTATTATTATTAACCTACATTGCCCCACTGCTGAGCAAAGGCCTCCCTCAAATCATCATCATCTCAAGCTTTAATTGAGCTTGAGATGATATTATTATAATATATAATAATTTATTTATTTTAGACATAATTCTAGTCCATAGTTTTACACTTAAATACATTTAAATTGTAAACAATTTTAAATTCTATACAGATAAAAATCTAAAATAAAATTGCGATTATTAAATTTTAATATTCAACAACTCGTTAAAAATAATTATTAAAATTGACAAAACTTATACGTTGGCAAAGGTCGGCTTCTACCCGCCCCCGTTGTACTATTGTGGTTGAAGTATTCCTGATAAATACACGTGTCTTCTTTTTTTGCATTCTGAAGTTTTTTAGTTTCTTCGACTTCATTTTATCGTCTGTGGGTGTATTGTTATATAACGGGTCAATGGTTAAGTATAACTTAGCATTTGTACTGTGTTTCTTGGAAACTATTTATTTAATGTGTTGTTTTTTTTGTGTGACAGGCTAGGCTAGACTCACGAGTAGGGTGACCATTTAGAAATTCGAATCGTCGTCGTGATAAAAAGCCTGACATTTTACTTTCAAACCTTTTTTTTCTGTACTAATTTAATTGTTTCTTACAAAAAACGCCTTACGTTTAAAAGTCCCGATAAATTCGAGGCGGCCACAAGGCCGAACATATCCAGACAAATCCGGACGGATGGTACTCACGAGGCAAAATTACGTTCTGTGCAAATATAGAATACTTGCTTTAACCAGCGGCTTCGCCCGCGTGATGTGTATAGTTACTCATAGCCAATGAGAACTTATGGGATATTATAGCAATAAACGGGTGAAAGAATTTTTTAAATCAGTCCTATGGTTATTGAGTTTATTCATTACAAAAAAATAATTATATAAATCATTTATCTTTGTAATATTAGTGTAGAAAACCGCTTCTTCCCATTAAATATAAATTGAATTATTAAATAACTTTGATGAAGCACAATTGTGTCTTGTCCTTTAGTTTATTAAAACACGAAAGTTGCACAAAAGTTACACAAAAGTCTACACAAAAGTTACACAAAAGTCTACACAAAAGTTACACAAAATTCTACACAAAAGTCTACACAAAAGTTACACAAAATTCTACACAAAAGTTTCTAACCTTTAAGAACAAAAATTTCAAATTCCTCATACGGCAGCACTTGAAAATAACATCTAAATAGATTAAACAAGTAATTTTTCAAAGAATAAAAGTAGTGAACTTTAATTCTTTGAAAAATGACTTGTTTGATCTGATTTACTGCACAATTTCGCAGCTCAGCCGCTGGTGGCAGACGCAATAAATATTAAAAGATAATCATGTACCGTGTACGAGCTCAGACGAAGTAGCTAAAGTACGAAAAATTAGTAACTACCACAGAGTCCGAACATTAGAATGTGAAAATGTGTTAACTGTGCTCGCTTAGTGAAAAAATACGGTCTTATTTAGATGTAGCAAATTGGTTTCATTGTCATTTCTGCGTAGGTGGTTCACAGTTATGGCGTTTTTTTCTATAAAAAATGCGGAATGTTGCTGCAATATTATTTTATTGTAAGGTAATGAGGTGAGCAGAAATTATAATAGCTTCATTAATTATAGAGTTGAAATATAATTTATTTTGTACTTGGTAAAACGAATTTTTACCAGTTTCAATATGAATTCAACTGAGCATCATTATCACTAATACCAAATAGATTCAAGATAGCTGTTAAAAATATATTAATTTATATTTTATATTTTAAATAAATGGCTGCTAAAACCTCACTAAAAAAGATCGAGGATTATAATACCAGGTCTACATAGAATACCTTTGCACAACTCGACCAATATAGGGATTAAAAGTTATCGAACATAATACTCGAGCTCAGAGCTTATTGAACTTTATTGAAATACTTTCTAAATACGCGACTTAATCTGCCTTAATCCTAATGAAATCACACATTGCAATTATCGGAATATACGTTATCAAATGATGGATAAATCGGTCACATTGAGTGGTTATTATAATCGGTCAGATATAGAATCGATTAAAAGTTTCAAATGTAACTCGATAATGCTAATTAGATTTTTGTGTCATAACTTGTTTCTAGACAAGCTTTTGATGTGAATAAACATGATGTCTCTTATGTGATGCTCGATTGTTTTCGTGAAGGAATATTATTTAAAATGTTTATAGGTTTTATTGGTAGCTGGAATATTCACAAAAAAAAAAGGTAAAATAAGATTTTTATAAAACCCACAATAATATTATTTTAAATAGATTGTGACATATGTAAATCAACACTTTTACCTATTGTTATATAGGTTCTTGTTCAAAACGTTCAAAGTTTTTTAGTCCACGTGACGATTGGCGTAAAGGTAAAGTCTTGTAATATAATTTAAATCTAACACGCAAAAGTAACCTTACCTTAACTCCCCACACCTATAGAGATTACCTGGCATCAGCAATGTTTGTGATTAATCTCAAGGGAGATAGTAGGGGTCGAGGAGTCCCCTATTCCCCCATTAAGATTGCAAAATCAAGCGAATAATTGCGGATGTTCGGTATTTGGCATTTTTGCGGCGAATTGATAATGGCTTGCGTGTTTCTGTACCTTCAATTGGAGGTTTCCAAAAGTAAAAGATAATGCGTCGTTATTATAAACCTACGCTGTCCTCTCATACCTATTCGAACTGTACATTTTTTTTAAACATTGTAAAGCCCATTTATTTTTAAAAGAGTAACCGTGGCGTTTCTTGCCGGCTCTTCTTCATAGGAAACGACCAATTGGAACCGTGCACCTAGCTTCTGACGTTTTCTAAGTGCCCATGTAGGTTTATATGAAATAAAATACTTTGATTTTGATTTTGAACCTGTGCGATAATATTAATTTTATTCGTGTATTACATAACATTGATCGGGCAGGTGACTTAGTCCTTCCATAGTTCTAGGCTACTAATCCACCCAAACCCATAGCCTGTGTTTTGTGTCCATGTTCTTCTGCAATAGTCCTGCACCAACCGGGGGTTGTCCATGGGTGCATTTGCATAGTGCATACAGGGATAATCGTTGGTCGGTGCCTCAACACCTAAAATTGTCTAAGGGGCCTCTGCGAGTTGGCTTCGGCCCCTTGTACCTACGCCTTCCAAAGGTCCGCGACCCAAGGGCCCCAAGATTTGTCAAATACATTAAAAATAATAATATAACATACTTATGTAATTCTGCGTATAGATTATGAAAATAACACGAATCATTACTTAATCATAAAAGTTTCGCACGTGTCACAGATTACGCCAATTTATACTACAATATACTCAGTATATCCACTCTTAATACCTCATAAGCTGAAATAAAACTACAAAGAAAAAGCCACAGAATAAAAATAGCAGTAGAATAAGATAACAAAGGTCTAAGGTCAGGGACATATGGGTCTCATAACGCAAATTATCAGGGCTGACCCAGGATAAATTGGAACTATTAATTACGACGCCGCGCTGAAACAGGGTAGGTTTTAACCTATTGTTTGAGGCTGGCGTGAACAGCCGGCCTTTTGTTGTTGCTTGCTTTTTTATTGCTAAGATTTTTCACAATCTATTGTGCGTTAAGGCTCGTTCACACCGGCGCGACTTGTCGCGCGACGCGACACCGGCAATTGTTCAATCGTGAAGTTATAATAGAAATTGTATTGTTAAAGTCGCGTCGCGCGACAAGTCGCGCCGGTGTGAACGAGCCTTTAACTGAAAATATTTCTGTTTTGGGGTTGAGTTTAGTGCTTTTAAGTGCTTAATTAATCAACGGTGTGTTCTAAATTAATTTGTTTGGTAGCTAAAGTTATCTCTTTTATGATTTATGTGCTGTAGATATATTTTTTTACATATTTTTATGCCATACCATTATTAGGCATTGTATTAGGATGTTATAAAATGAATTCATTTCTTCAGATATTTTATGAAGGTTCTACATACATTAGGATGGGCGAATGTATTTAGAAAATTGATAAATCGACAAATCCTAACAAATATTTTAAATGCGAAAGTGTGCTTGTTTGTTTATCCGCGCTACATTTTGGCACATGGGTAGACCATGAGCTAGGTTAGAATATAGGCTACTTTTAGTCCCGGTATTTCGTTCCCGTGGGATAATTTCTGACCTCCACGCGGCATAAGCCTCGGGCAAAAGCTAGTTCCTAATATTTTCTTTTTAAATGAATTAATTTCTTGCATGACAGTCAAAGATTTCTGCCAACCCTGCAAAAAAACACAGAAAATATAAAATTGCCTCACATTTACCGAAATATTACACCTCCCACCTAAATATTCACACATAAATATGAGGCATAGAGATTTTGCCTTATCATGTTTATGTCGTAAATCACTTCGAGAGAGACGCGTTGGTGCTGAAAATTGAGCCGCCTTACCACAGAATAGCCTATTGTGTGGCTCTCAACATTAAATTGATTTTTATTGAGCGTTTCATTTGCATTTCCCAGTAGAACCTACAAAATGTTTTCAATTTTAAATGATAAAAGTGGAATAAAAATGTTGTTATCATATACAATTATTTATTTATCGATTTTTGTTATTATGTAATTTGATGTTTTCATGTTTAGATTAAAATATCTCTATCAGGGGTGGAATAGAGATTGTCATCGACACTACAACTAAATAATTATTATCGTACCTGATAATCCAATGTGATAACCAAACAAACGAATGACATGATGATTAAAAAAAAAATATCTTTCATAAAAAGAAAGGTGCCTACGTTCATAAAGTTCTCACTTCTAAAATCAAATTCTGGGCTGCCAGTTACAGAAATGGCAGCAACTCGATATCGAAACTCGTTGACATGCCCAGTTCCGTCCTCTTTCTAATATTAAAAATCCGCGGCTAGATATTTATTGCCACTTTTATTTTTATGACTACAACACCGCGATGTCGGCAAACTTACGGAAATCAGATTTCCGTTCGTTTTTTTTGCTTAACAAATTCGTTTTGAACGTCCTATTTGAATATGTTAATATCTGATATTCAGATTAAACATTTTCCATTGGTCCCGATTTCCCGAAGTAATCTGTGGTGACAGATATTTCGGAATAGTTCTCTTTGGATTCATTCCGTGTTACGTAAATGTGAAACAGCTGTCGTGAAACATGCATTACGCTTTGAAATTCTGAATGCACGAATTAAGTGAATTTGGGAATGTGTTGTAGATTTGCTGGAAACACGAAAGTCATTATCCTAAATGGCGGGTGATAAAATAAACTGAATGTAGCAATTGATTTGAAAATAATTTCCACATAAAATAAATGAAAACTGAACAGTTTAGTAACATGATTTTTTTCGATAAAATCTCAACTATATAGTTTTCATATTTTTGTTGGTTTTAATAGCGATACTACGATAAAACCACTATTTGAAACTGATTTTGTTGATGAAATATTCAAACATTACCAAAGCTTGTACTGACTCAAACAGAGATTAAATTAGATGGGACTTGAATTTATTAAGCACTAAGTGCTGCTCACATCTATGCTGGAAATATTTGAACTAAACTGACAACTTGGACATCGCAATTGTCCGACACTGGCGACGGGCGAAATAAAATATTCAGAGCCATTCTAATTTGTTTTTAATGGCCGTAAACACAGGTTTTCATAAACCTAGATCAGGCTGGTCTACATTACAGTTAGAATTAAATTTTCCTCGATTGTAATTAATGTAAATCATAATCTTACTTTATGCATGTTTTTTTTTTGCCACGTGTATCTTTAATTTTGGAATTGATATAATATCCAGAATTAAAATGCATACACGTTTTAGCAATTAAATATCCAAATTATGTTATTTGAGTCTGATACAATTTGAACAGTCAACTAGGAATTTATTATTTTCACGTTTGGAGCTCGTGGCTAAGTAATAACAGCCGTACGGGTCGATCCATCAGGTTAATTTACGCTTGCCGGGGTTGGTCCGTGGATGGGTGACATATCGAGACTCCTTCGAGCTTCGTAAAGGACGCTAAGCCGTTGGTCGCGGCTATCATTCGTGGATCTTTGAAAGTCGTTACGGGTCGTCAGAACCCCGAAAGTCTGACAACCAGTCTTACCAAGGGGTATCGTATCACCCAGTTACTGAGTTGTGGAGGTCAGATAGGCAGTCGCTCCATGTAAAATACTGGTATTCAGGTGCATCCGGTTAGACTGGAAGCCGACCCCAAGAAAAGGCTAGGTAGTTTGATTGTTTAGCAGACTTCCAATTGACGGACAGATTCGTAATTTATGTAGACATCCGACTGGTAAAATTAACTTGACTAAGGTACCTGTTGTCCATGTGGTTCCGGGCGTAAAGAGGAGCACCATCCTATTTCTTCCCGACGGTGTCGTAAAAGACAACTAAGGGACTTACAGGAGAATGGGCAGCAGCGTTTTTTATGCATTTTACTACCATACTGCGATTGCCAATCTGCCTGCGAAGCGTGACGATTATGGCAAAGCCCCCCAAAAGCGGGGGAAGCTTATGACCAGTAGTGGACGTCTCTCAGCTGAAATGATGGTGATGATGTAGGTACCTACAATCGATTTATTCCGTCTTTATGTGGGTCACCATCCATTAACGATAAGTGACAACACAGTCTGATTTAACTCGATTAGAAGCGAAAAAAAGAAACTGCCAATCTCCCTTCTCGCGCAATTTGCTCTTAACGCAAATTGATTCAATTTTCAAGGCGGTAGCTCTACAACCGTATTGCTATCACGTCGCCGAATAATGAACCTTAACTCCTTGTAATACGGTTGGCGGGGAGAGGGTGTTGCTGACTGAAACGCAAGCGCTTCTGTTTTTTCATCGGATGTGATTAAAGGATCGCTTGTTTAATTTCCTGCTGCTCTTTTGTTTAAGATTAATCTTTGCATTGTCATGTAGATTTGAGTGTTTCGTTTTAATTAAAATTGAAGTTGACGGACGGACTTCAGGGGTCGACTTTATTTCGACGTTCAACCCTCGTTCTATTAAAAAGCGATCGTCTCGCGAAAACACGATCGTTCGAACTTTTTGTCCGGTGAACCTGAACGCGTGGTCGCGCCGACAGAGGGCGCTTTCCGGTTTTCCGAACAAAACGTGACATATAGGTACACGCGACCGATCGCGTATACGCGCCACGTTCGCTTTGCAATAGGATGCGGTCTCACACTACCGATTTGCTCGAACCTCGTCATCACGCATGGTTAGGTGGCATAGCCGAGAAAATGTAACCAACAGTTAGAGACACCGTGGCATTTGTCGCACATCGACATTCCAGTGCTTTATTCAAGTTAGATATAAATATATTATTCACATAAACCTTCCAGCATAAATGCTCTAAATTATGATGAAAACCGCATGTATCGTGTAGTTTAGAAGATCGAAGGAGTCATACAGACACGAAAAGCGACTTTGTTTTATGATAAGCATGAATGGATCGCGGCTAAATTACACTTTATAAAATAAACTATATTTTTATCGCGCCTAAATTAAACTTTATAAAGAAAAGTACTAAGGAGGAGCTCATGGCTAAGTAATAACAGCCGCAGGGATCGATCCATCAGCTTAAGCTACGCTTCCCGGTGTTGGTCCGTGGATGGGTGACCATCTTTACTTACTGAGACTCCTCCGTGCCTCGGAAAGCACATTAAGCCGTTGGTTCCGGTTGTCATTTGTAGATCTTTGATAGTCGATTCGAGTCGTCAGAAGCCCAAAAGTCTGACAACTAGTCTTACCAAGGGGTACCGTGTTACCCAGTTACTGGGTTGTGGAAGTCAAATATGTAGTCACTCCATGTAAAATACTGGTATTCTGCTGCATCCGCTTAGACCGGAAGCCGACCCCAACATATTTGGGAAAAGCCCAAGCAGCTTGATTGAAAGAAAAGTAGGAACTAAGTGTTTTACTCAACAACTAATTCTTATATATTTTTTTCAACAGGTAAGACCTCAAGACGATGTTCGAAGCTTGCTCACAATACTGGGTATGCTTACATCTTCGAGAAAAGCTAACAATCTCAACACGTTTGTTTAAGATAAACAACACAACAAATGGTATAGGGAAGGAAGTGAACATTTGTCGTAATTCCGCAGTAGGAAGCGGGAATTTCTAGTAATTCTCGTTGGTAATTCCCAGGGTATTACGACACGCGGTTTGGTCCTTGTGAGTAGGTACGACAAATCTAATAGTTTCAATATAAGATTTGTCGTTCTTTTGTTAGGTATTGGGGTTGCATT
Organism: Eupsilia transversa; assembly: GCA_914767815.1. Classification (NCBI taxonomy): domain Eukaryota; kingdom Metazoa; phylum Arthropoda; class Insecta; order Lepidoptera; family Noctuidae; genus Eupsilia; species Eupsilia transversa. The sequence continues at coordinate 12,619,210 of OU611880.1, forward strand.
TTCTTGAGATTAATGAGGAATGGAGTGTGATTCATCCGTAATGTAATGATTACGGATTATGCCATGAAAATTAATATAATTTAAGTAGAATATTCTTTTTTGTACACCAAAATTGTTACACAGCTCATCTATATCTATACTTATAATAAATCTGTAGAAGTGAAAATTCTGTACATTGAAAATATCAAAAAAATAAATGGCAGGGGGTGTTACTAGACCGACACCGAACCCAAAAGTGTGATTAAAAAAAATTTTGTCTGTCTGTCTGTCTGTCTGTTTGTTCAGGTATCACGCAAAAACTACCGGTTCGATTACGATGAAACTTGGTATAATTATTCTTTAATATCCTGGGCACCACACTGGGTACTTTTTATCCCGGAAAAGTATCCTATCCTACGGTTGGGGGGTGTCAAAGTTTGTATGGAAGAATTTTAACGCGCTGTCCGATTAACTCGAAACTCAATATTTATACTTAGACCCAAAAATTAAGAATAACGTGTATCAGGATTTTTCGAAATTCAACCCCTAAGGGGGTAAAATAAGGGATGAAAGTTTGTATGAAAAATCTTATTCCTTGAGGTAATAAACATGAAACTTCGCACGAATAGTAATCTAAATAAATTATAAAGATTGTAGTTTTTTGTTTTTCTAAATTACCCCCTAAAGGGGGATTGGGGGGTGTCAGTGTTTGTATGGAAGAATTTTAACGCGCTGTCCGATTAACTCGAAACTCAATATTTATACTTAAAACCCATGGGGATGTATGGGGTAATTTCCGACACTCACGCGGGCGAAGCCGCGGGCAGCAGCTAGTTTACAATATTACTATATAATTCTATGACTACAATTTAGAAATGTTTTAAACTATGTATTTGGAATTTTGACCATAATGAAGATGTGGCGGCATCTACAACGTCACATATGCGAACTACGCATGACATTGACGTCACGCAAATACTGCATCGCGCAAGCAGGGTTTACCACGCGACTACCGTACTCGTACTCGTAATTATTATAAATTGCGTACTTAAAATTACTGCAATTAAATAAGTATTCTGAGCAAACACAGTAAAAGCGTGCCATCCATGCGCTATTCATGTTTTCTCAACAATTAAATGTTGTTCCAGTCATAAAATTAAATCAGATAGCTCCATTTAAGACCCGGAACTGCACCGTTTAACCCTTTATTACCCCAAAGAAAGAAAACTTTATAGACTTGGCGAACTGCTTGACAGATTCAAATTAGACGAAGAGCGAGTTTTCAAAACTGACGGGGATAAAAATAGTAAATATGTAAAGAAAATATATTGTCTTTAATACGCTACTAGTGCCATTACAGTGGCAGACCGCAATGTGGTCAGATTTTATTTAATCTGTAGTCGAATTAGAACTATCGAGAAAACTATAAAGTTTGATACTTGTTAGTTAGGAGGAATTGATATTGTGCTTAATAGCTTTCATTAAATGTTGTGTCTTTTATTACCGGTAAGGTTTTTATAGTTCATTGAATGTTATATTTCAAAAATAACAAACATAAAACTTTTATTACAGAGAAACTCAATTGTGACTGACGGCACCTCACCTAAATACTGAACAAATACCCCTAAAAATATATAAATCTAGCTCCACTGACAATCGATACTTGATATACCTTGGGAAAGTGACTCTCTTTCCACGCGTTAAAGGCAGGTTTATACGAGCCCAGTAATGTGACAGTACAGTAAGTGACGCGCTGACTTGCAACTGGGCTCGTGTAGACATTAGTTTCAACCAAGTCCCGGTGATGACTTCGCGCACTCAAGTTAGTCCAGTTGACTAACCTACCCGTCTATTTTCGGGCCCAGTAGCTTCCCCCGCCTGACTTACTGACTTACTGCCGATCTCGTCTACATGAACCCACTGACTGAGTCCGAAATTCCGAGTCACTGGGTTCAATCACTGCCATATACCGGGCATAACGCCTGGGGCCTAAGTCTACTAATTTATAAACGTTACAATGGTCTCTCAATGGTGAGTTTTTGACAGTTTTTGTATGGCAAATCTGTCAAAAACTCACCATTGAGAGACCATTGTAACGTTTATAAATTAGTAGACTTACGCCCCTGAACGGATGTCAATGTCTTTCAACAAGTGGTCTATCTGTGAGCCACATTTCATGACCTGGCTGGCATAGATACAGACTCTATCCCGGTTCTATGTTCTCGTGGGATAATTCCCGACCTACACGCGGGCGAAGCCGTGGGCAAATGCTAGTTCACTATACATTGTAAAGCTTCGTGCAGACTGGCGCGACGTGGCGGCCTGACGCCACACCACTTCTCACTGTGAAATTTTCTTAGAAATTTTATTGTTAGAGTCGCGCCGCGCCCCAGTCTGCACGAGGCTTAAAGGGAAAAGGGGAAAATAGGTACTAGGATTCTAGACAGATTGACCTTTCATGTTCCGCTAATGGGGTATCCTAGACTGTATTATTGTTATGGCCAGACGTGAAGACGGGCACATGATGCTGGGTACTTTTGGTAAACGATTTGTTAAAGAGCACCGGTTTCGTGAAAGTGTTTGAATTTTCAAGTTGTTAAGAGGGTTTATTCTGAAAGTTGGCAACGTCGCAAATAGATGTCAAATATTTCGCTGTTTTGATTAATTTGATAATATTTCTGTATGGAAATAAGAAATGTGGCTAACCAATTGACTAGAATATTGATTATGAAATGCAATCATTAATATCGTAACACCGAATAGTTAGTTTTAGATGTAAAAAAAGTATTTGGTAACTTTCCAAATGTCTTTTTTTCACCTAAAACGGGTACAACATCAAATTCAATGTTATAATTGCAATTCATTATTAATATTCTAGTCAATTGGTTAGCCACATTTCTTATTTCCATACAGTATTATTTCCAAATTAATCGAAACAGGTAAATATTTGACAGCTATTTACGACGTTGCCAACTTTTAGGATGCACCCTCTTAAGAGGGTTTATTCTGAAAGTTGGCAACGTCGCAAATAGATGTCAAATATTTCGCTGTTTTGATTAATTTGATAATATTTCTGTATGGAAATAAAAAATGTGGCTAACTAGCGAACTAGAATATTGATTAGAGAACCGTGCACCTAGCTTCTGACGTTGTATAAGTGCCCATGTAGGTTTATGTGACATAAAATATTTTGATTTTATCAGTATAATTTTTCGGTCGGGAGTAGGGAGGGAATAAGTAGGTGCACGCCGTCGTAGAAAGATATATTCAGAAAAGTTGATGACGCAGGACACCAAATAGGCCTCCTTGGCACGTCAGGTGAAAAATTTCCCGAAAGTGAAGAAAAAATATAGCTTCACTATAAATAATCGCTGAGTATAAGACATGGGCGGTGATTCACATAGCCCCTGGAGAGAGGCTTCTAAATATTTACCGCATTCAAGGACACTGTTCGAGACACAATAGAAGTTTTATAGATATAACGCCCATGGGTGTTTACTGTCCCTCAAAGTGTTGATATGGCTTTGGCTTTTTGCTTGGCTTCTTATTATCTATATACTTAATAAGCTGAAGAGGGTCGAAAGTCTGTACATGGAAGATATTCGAAAAAAAGTTGGCTGGGGATACTTAGAATCGATAACAGAACACGTTCTAACAGTTTTTAGAATTTTTGTCTGTTTGTCTGTTTCAAATCGATTCAGATTGTGATTGATCGTGTATTACGCAATTAGGGTGCTGATGGAGATAAATTTTCCATATAATATGAGCATATTCTCGACAGTAGCTACCCAGACAGTACGGGTATTTTTTAAATTAACTGGTGGTGAAACTCCCGCTTTTCCTGAACATTACCCACGTTTTAGACTCCATTACGTTTCACACGTCCTCCCTGGGCTGATTATTTAATTTATGGCAAGCCGCGCTTTCACTTCTAGTCCTGTTTTTTTAATAAAGTTCTTTTTTAGAGAGACGCTTTTATGAATAGGACAACGTCCTTTGTAAAATTGATTTAAAAATATGATTTAACGTTACTTAACAACTGAAGCGATGAGTCTTTTTTTTAAATAAAAAAATGAAGGGACATTTAGTATTTGTTTAACATGCAAAATATGCACGTATTAATCTTCCTATTAAAATAATTAAGTAAAATCGTGAAAGGTATACTCGTACTTGGGATTGCTCTGTGGACCTGATGGATGCAATGATTTATTCCGTTCTAATACCAACAACTAATACCACTGGTATTTGTTTCAACTCATATTTATTTTCTATTCCTAGCGAATACCGCACTCTTTAAATAATTAAATTATTCATGCATGCGATTTACATTATCAAACGTCTATCTTGTTCAGTTATATGTTGTTGTTTCAGCAAACAGCATCAATTCATGTGAAACCACACACTATTTTAGAAATAAGGGCTTCAAAATCCTCAAGACTTTTTATGGTCCTTAAAAACCCTAAAAGACCTTCAAAACTATAGAATGTATAGTTTTGCATCTCCCAACTCTCTCGATAAAAAGCAGGCTTGGATAACGGTAAATTTTTCGAAACGGTTTCTTATAACGATAGAACTTTTTTATAACGATTTTTGAAGAAGAATAAAATTTACTTAAATTGTTTTCGGTCAATAAAACGTTTTTTACCATTTTTGGGTTGATCGATATGAAAGAAACAAAGATAGGATACTTAATTTAACTAAACAAGTACATGCTTGTCGGCGCATGGGGTGTGCGCCTGCGTCCTGCGGAATTAACCGGTTTTTGAATACGGAATAAACGTTCTCATTTCGTTTTCGTTCGGAATATAATATTGTACAAAGAATTGTTTGAAACGTTTTAAACCCGTTATTATAAATAACGGTTCCGAGCCCTGACAAAAAGCCGTGAATAACTTCTTACTGAATGTTTAACAGCGATTATTTCCAACAATGATGCAGAAGGGCGTTGTTATCGTGCATTATACCATGCTCGGTCACGGTGTTAACTCTCCCAGAATCCGGGTTATCTCTTGATTAACCTGATAAGCCGTTGACGCAAAACAATTTAATTTGAATTAGCGATACGGTTTGTAAACCAGATACAAACGTATATTTATATGTGAATATGACACATCGTGTGAGTGACAGAGACGCGCACAACACATCCAAAATTCGTGTTTACATGCATTGTGCGATTGGTGCAATTTTGAAGTAAAAATTTCTTAAGGGGGATGCTCCAAGTGAACCCGCAAAATTAAATTTTTCTTACGTTTTTTGCAATTTGCAGATCAGTTTGTATGTTAATTAAAATATGATTCGCGACCGTAATAATTATGGCTTTACAGAATTATAATCATTAGAATCAGCAATACAATTCCTATAAAAGCGCGCATGGAACACTAAGTGCCACCTTTTCGGACCTGAATGTTCGTGCGACTACACAGCCCCAATATCGCAGTCCGCAAATATCACCTGCCAATTCTCGCTTAAGAATCTCGCGTGGACATTGTTCCCCTTGACAGTAGAGAAACTGTCCTCATGTAAAGGATGTTTTATTTAAAGTTCGCAAAACATCAGCATCCTCTTGCCTTATCTCAATTTATTTGGGGTCAGCGCAACATGTCTTTTTCTTGCATATACTTCTTCTCTATTAGTCGTGATCTCAGAAATCACCCCCTTTCTAGCCATATCAAACTTTCACACAGTATATCCATCGTTTTTTTGATCTTCCCCTGCTCTTAGAGCCATCCACATGAATACTCAAAACGAATCTTACCATATTTTCCTCGTTCCTCCGCTCCAGCTCAAACCTCGTAAAAACAATAAAATAAAAAACTGAAAGCAGATACGCGATTAAAAAATAAATAAAAGTAAACAACATTTTGAAGACTGGTCGGTTTACACAGTACTGTGTAAACTCTAAACATAAAAGTTAAGTCCGGATAATTTTGTTTCCACGTAATATCTCAGATATTATTGTATCAAAGCTACACTTTTATCGAATTTGAGAAAAGTGCAGAAGATTGATAGTGGCCCTGAAACTTTCTTCAAGTAAATATGTTTACGCTAGTTTTTAGTCCTTGAAGGTTGTCGCACAGTGAAAGTAGTTTATTAATTTATTAGCCGACTACGGCGGACCTCAAAAGGAGGGTAATATTTTTGTGAAACCTTTTTTACGAGGGAATCTGACACTCGTAAATTACGGCACTAACAAATAAAACATAAAATCCATTAAAAATTTTCACCAGCCACTTAAAATATTTGGCATACCAGGACAGTAAGACTATCGTAAATATTAACAAACCTAATATAAAATAAAATAAAATAAAGATTTATGCAAAGTATAAATAATATTTACGAAACATCTTTGATTAATGTTTTGTTTATTCAAATAATTTCGTAAACTATTTTGTATGTCAACTTTACTGGCTATAAATTTTAAAATAAATATTGTATGTAGCATTAGTAGAGCAGATTACACAACTTTTCACCCTTTAAGGAATATGAAAATGATACATTATGGAACCTTGTTGTTAACTTGAAATTCTCACTGAAAATATATACGTAGTTTTTCAATAAACTATTGGGCAGTTTGAATAGATACATAACTTTCACTCTGTATGGAATATGGAGATAATCGAATTGTAGAACCTTGTTTGGTACCTTGAAATTCTCGCTGAAAAATAGATGTTCGATAAGCTGCCTAACCCCGAAGAGTTAGGCAGAGGTGTACCCATAGAACACCCACATTTCAACAGTTATGTTTAACTCCCATGTAATAGGGGGCGAGCCTATTGCCATTCGGGTTGCTACTGAGAAATTTCTAATGGAAAAGTCCAATAAAACTTTGCCCGACGAAGGAATTGAACCCAGGACCTCATGTTCAGCAGTAGCGACCACTAGACCAACGAGGCATACCTTAAAGACATTATTCTAATTACAAGCAATTATCGAAATTCCTCCACAAACGGTACCAGGGCATGAGTAACAAAAGAAGTTACGATTAACGACGGCAGGTCTGTTTTATTGTTATCTATAAAACTATTCGTTAGGTTTTATACGACCCTGGTAACTAGTAGAACTTTTGACGGCTATTTTGTACTTTCCGAGGTCAAAAACCCTTGAAAGCTGGGTGGGACTGTAGTTATTTTTCAGGTGTGAAGAAACATCTATATCTATAAAACAAAGTCAGGTTAGTTACACCATTTGTAACTCAAGAGCGGCTGGACCGACCTATCATGATCTTTGATTTGTTGGAGTTGTCAATTTGTTTCCTTGCAGGACTTGCACTCACATGTATGAGGTTATGAAATAAAGATATAGATAGGTAAGTAATAAATCGAATTAATTAAAAATGCCTAATATAAAATATAAGCAAATTGTATATGTACCTATACAATTTGCTTAGATTTGATATTAGGCATTTTGAGTAAACCTTAAGGCTGCCGCAAACAGGCGCGACGCGACTTTAACAATACAATTTCTATTCTAATTCAATTTCTAAGAAAACTTCACGGTAGAAAAATTACCGGTGCGACAAGTCACGCCAGTTTGTACGAGCCTTAATATAATATTACACACACACACATAAAATCACGCCTGTAATTCCTATGGTTAGTCAGAGGTCATCAACCGGGCACAAATTCAGACTCAGAGAGTAGGGGCCCCCTACTGAGAAATTCCTGATAGAAAAACCCTATAGCACTGCCCCACCTGCGATCGAACCCAGGACCTTATGCTTAGCAGTAGCACTAGCGACCACTAGAGCAACGAGGCAGGCAATATAATATACCTAACTAATGAAAACGCACTTAACTCTTATTCATCAAAGCAGCAAGCTTTCAAACCACATTCAAGCACTTAGTCTAGGGCGCTAAGTTTATCTTTATTCAGTAGATCTCAGCTTAACCCATTATGTCTTCGAAGCGGGTGTGAAAGTTTCAGGTCTCAAACGACCACTCCGATTATAATAATTCAGCTTGATCATTAATTGATCCATTTTTTTAAGTATTTGAGTATCTTCTTTAATCCAATTAAATCGATCTGCCTAGCTTTTTCCCAACTATGTTGGGGTCGGCTTCCAGTCTAACCGGATGCTGCTGAATACCAGTATTTAACATGGAGCGACTGCCTATCTGCCCTCCACAACTCATTAACTAGGTAATACGGTACCCCTTGGTAAGACTGGTTGTCAGACTTTCGGGCTTTTGACGACCCGTAACGACTGTCGAAGATACACGAAAGACGGCTGGGACCAACGGCTTAGCGTACTTTCCGAGTCACGGAGGAGTCTCGATCGAACCCTGGTAAGCGTAGCTGAACCTGATTGATCGACCCGTGCGGCTGTTATAACTAAGCCACGAGCTGCTCTATAATTCAATTAATTCTACTTTAAGAGGGTGCATTCTGAAAGTGGGCAACGTCGCAAATAGATGTCAAATATATCGCTGTTTTGATTAATTTGGCAATATTACTGTATGAAAATATGAAATATGGCTAACTAGCGAACTAATATTGACTATGAAATGCAATAATAAATATCTTAACACCGAATATTTAGTTTTAGATGTAAAAAAAGTATTTGGAAACTTTCCAAATGACTTTTTTACACCTAAAACGGTTACAACATCAAATTCAGTGTTATAATTGCAATTCAATATTAATATTCTAGTCCACTAGTTAGCGATATTTTATATTTCTATACAATAATATTGCGAAATTAATCAAAAATTGGTAAATATTTGATGGCTATTTGCGACGTTGCCAACTTTAAGAACAAACGCTGTATCTGCTTTTATACAAATTAATCCTACTAAATTATGTATGCAAAAATGTATTATTGTTGGTTTGCCCTCCATTCACTCAGCAACAGAGCTTCACATTGGTGTGATTTTTTCAATAGCTTTAGTTTATAGGCTATAAAGTGACATAGGCTACTTTTTACTCTGGAATGGACGGTTCTTTTGGGCCACGGGAGCGAAGTCACGGGTTAAAGGCTCGGGCATACTGGCGCGACTTATCCCGCGACGCCACACCGGTAATTATTGTACCGTGAAGTTTTCGTAGAAATTGTGTTATTTAAGTCGCGACGCACTGTCGCGTCGCGCCTGTTTGTAGGAGCCTTAATGCTTGAACATACATACAATATGTACAAAATGGTTATTTGAAATTTAAACTGTTTTAAATGTTAATAAATTCGTTAGAAGTTGTAGGTTGTATCTAATATTCTAAAGGTTACAAAAGGGTTGTAGTGTAGTGTTGAATACTAATTGGCCAACTGGTCTATTCCCACAGGTGTCTTTTCAGTGATTTAGAGTTATTTCATCAGTGTATCTCCTTGTTTATAATATTGTTTTGAAATTGGATGGTATTGGGAACCAACGTTTTTAATTCTGTAACGGTTTTTAGTAGGAAGTATCCTAAGACCTATCTAATAAACTAAAAAACTCTATTTTATTATGAGACATGATCGTATGCGTGGCAGTAACTGGGTTATGGAGGCCAGACAGGTAGTCGCTCCATGTGAAATTTTGGCATTCAGCTGCGTCCGTTTAGACTGGAAGCCGACCGCAACATAGTTGGGAAAAGGCTAGGCAGATTGATTGACATGATTGTAAGTGTCTACGCAGTATAATTACTTATAATTATGTTCAATTTTCTACAACTCGTATGCGCGACAACTATCTATGATATCAAAAGCTCTAGCAGGAAAAACCTTTGGGAAATTCTCATATAATCTTAACAGGAACACATGTTTCACGATACGAACTATCACAAAACCTTATCAACGCTATCAGTGTCGATATTATTTTAAGGTTTAATCGATTTGATAAGGGTCTTATCCTGATTACAGTTAACATGTCGAAGGGAACTGATAGTTCATACGGCCCTTAAAGTAGCTGAAGCAAGCTGTATAAGTAGTAGGATTGCTGAGATAGCTTGGTAATAAAAGTTAGCTGCCTGGTCCCAGAAGTCATTTGAGTTGGTACGGCAAACGGCACGCATCGCATCGGATCGGATCGGATTTTACAATCTTTAAACGATATTAAATCGTGTACACGGTATTTAAAGTCTATATTACCAAGACGCGCACAGCATCTTGACCGCGGGCGTCTTCCGCGACACGCGATCGTAGCCGAAAGTATGCTGCGACTCGCGATCGGATTCTTTCGCCTGTCGGCGTGTCAACACGGTAGGAATGACATTATTTGACGAGACCCAGAAACGGATACGTTGGCAAACGACGGAGCCGATCGTATGCGTCGACATCCTGCCAGACGCGATCGGCTGTCGCCGCATCGTTCGTATCCTTTCCGATCCGATGCGATGCGAGCCATTTGGTGGAAATCATCTTTAAGGCTTCTATGCAGTTGTCACACTTTGTTGCGATTGGTAGGATCATTTTACAAATTATGAGTTGATCTTACACTTAAAAGTGAAATGAGAAACAACAGTTTTATTCAGTCATGCAATATGTGAAACAAACCCGTTTGAAACGTGTAACCTTAACATTTGTCTCTGTACATTACCTAAGGTTGAAAAATGTTGCTAAAATATCAAAAGTTGGGATACTCATTTATCATTGCATTCCGCTTGTCACTCGGAGACAAAGTCGAAAAGTTTCCGTCGAGTGCTTGTTATTTCCTCATTTAAGTAGGTTCCCTTTCTTATGCGTCTTCGTATTTTAACGTCCTTGATGTTTACGCGGACTGATGTAATCTGTACAATGTGGATCCTGTCTATCTATGATCTGAAATAGTATCTCTTAGGATACTTATGAAAAGGGTAGACGGTAATTTACTCTAATACCTACATATAGTTTAAAATCTTAAGGTTAAAGCTCTATTTATACTATATTTAAAATCACAAATCAAAAAAATTACGAGCGAATCAAATTTTAATCAACAGACGACCTGATACTGTCCTGAAAATTGCAAAAAACGTAAGAAAATTTGAATTTCGCGGACTACGTTGGCGAATCCCCCTTAACCTCACTCTATCCTTCTTTCCTAAACCTAATCAACTCAGTTTCCATGTCTAAAGTTTAGATAAAGTTGGTTAAAATCTGAAATAATCCACTCCCCGCTCTTTCTCCATCAATTTCAAAGTTTCAGACATTATTCTATATTTTAATCTAATTGTTTTCTTTAATTAAGTTCTCAAACCGAGGTGTCATGATATATTAACGCAATAGCTACCTAAATTCCCTTCTAATTGACGACTAGACACCTACATTTCACGCATCAAAATTAAGGCAAATATCACCACCATGATATATCAAAACCTACCCTATTTCTAACACGCTAAATTATTATTTCCAACACCAAATTCTCTAACCCATCTCACATCACAACACAGCCAAATGATACTCTATTTGGAAGATAATACAGTCGTAATTGCGTTGGTAATTCATAATGAATATAAATAGTTAAGTCCCGAAATACAATATTAATTCCTTCAGCAGGATTATGTCACGTTCAGGGCTTTTTATTGCTTCCTGAGAAAAAGTAATTAAGGACTGCTTTATGGCTCGGCTTGTGATTAATTAGGTACGTAACGTTAAAATTATGTCTGGTTTGATTTTTTTATGATTTTAGTAGCTTTATGAGTGTTTAAAATTAGTTCATTGAGGTGCTGGGATAGATTTTTTTTGGCCTTTGTGACTTGATTTTTTCAAACATTATCTTGGTTTTAGACTCGGCTCCCCGAGCTGACAAGCGCATGTCATGAAAAAGAAAATGTAAAAAATATATTTCTTTTCTAGTTATATTACAAAGAAGTGTTTGATTTACTACGACATGCCTCCAGAACATATGGAAAAATCTAAAAATGCATGAAAAAGCGATATTGAGTTAGTTTGTTTGTTTGATACGCTTTCACACTTATACGGCTGAACGGAATTGGATGAATTTTTTTAGGTGTGGGGCAGAAGTAACTAAACTCGATAAGTAGTAGGAATTTGTCTCGATAAAACTCGATAACTACGTATGCGCGTTTGATTCATCACTGCATTGTTTCGCGCGGTAATTTTGAATTTAAAAAATTTAATAATAAATTTTGTTACATAAGTAATAAACCTACATTGTTAGCAGTCAGGGACCAGGGTGGAGCAGACAGCCCACCTTGGCCCATCGTGGTTATGCCCATGTCCTTCATCATAGTAATAAACAAAATAAAAAATGTTAAATTAGTATCACGTTAGTATGATGGTTTGTCGCACAGGAACATAGAAGCGAGTACCTATGCTTTTTAATAGAACACATTTAAAGCTTGAAGGTTTTAATTACTATAAACCTACTTTAGGAAAGTCGCGTGCTGACCTATGAAGTTCATTATCACCTCATTTTGACATTGAACACAAAGTAATAAGTAAATTATACTTAAAAAAAATATATGCTATAATTCAAAATAAATTAACAAAAAAAAGCATCAAAAGGAAAAATAAAAGAATTACGTCAACAGCCATTAATTTAATTATAATAGCGTGCCTGCTCTGATTAGGAAAAAAATGGCGGCCGTAGGCAGTTAGTTGTCAGAATTAATAAAATAACACCGAAAACACTTCCCTTTTAATTTGTATGGGGTAAATTAAATAAAGTTTAATGGTTTTACTGTGTAGTTAGGTACCGGGTAGATGTCCCAAGGGAGTAATAATGTGTAACTTAATGAAGTAATACGTTTCTGTATGGGAGATTGATTGATTGATTGATTGTTCATGTTGAATGATTCCTAATGATTGTAAGTACACAGGAACAATAAATTACTTTGTTTTTGTTTCTTAGTAGCTTTTGCTTGCAACGTCACCCGTGTGAAGGTCGGAGATTATCCCCATGGGGACTTACTACTGGGATAACAAGTATCATATGTCCTATAGCACAATGCAATATGCTAGGAGCATGCCCTAAGCGTTTTCGGACATATTATGCGTTCACCTAAGCATGGTCTGGAAAGGCTTATGATACAGAGCCGGGTGGGAGGAAAAGGCAAGGCAGAGCACCAGCAAGATGGTCAGGCGCGATCAAGAAGGCTGTTGGAGGCAGCATTTACCAAGCGGTCCTATAGAAGAACGCATAGCTTGGAGACGCGTCGTATGTGGTCGTGATCCTCAGCATTGAGGGAACGACCCAGAAGAGGTGTCCTATAATCTAGGTCATGGTGTGGCCTCGTCCAAATCAAATCAGTTAAATGTAATAGACAGATTTACTGTCGCATTTTATTAATATACTTTTAATTTATAGGTACACATATAATAAAGCTGAAGAGTTGAAAGTCTGTACATAAAGGATAATCGAAAAAAAGTTGGCTCCCCATACTTAGAAAATCGATAACAGAACACGTTCCAACAGTTTTTAGAATTTTTGTCTGTTTATCTGTTTATTTGATCGCGCATCACGTTAAAACGGCTAAACCGATTTTGATGAAATTTAGTACGGGAATACTTTGAACCATGGGGAAGGACATAGGATACTTTTTACCGACATACAACGCGGGCGAAGCCGCTGGCGGAAGCTAGTATCATATATAACTGATGAAAATTTTAAACCGCCGCCCATTGATACCACCCGTACCAAAAAGTTAACTTAAGCGCTGTTTATCCTAAGCAAAGATGGAATGTTCTAACTTTAACTACAGGGAATCAGAGCAGAATAACAGTACAATACCCTCTTGACATTTTCTTCATAAAACATGAGTAAATATGACCATAATCACCGCTTGAATGAAGGAAAACAGCAATTTATCATCGCTTACCGTTTGTAATATTTTTCTAAAGAAACGTATTGTACTGGTCGAGAGTTGACAACGTTCCGGAAATTCATTGTTGAAGCACGTTATGGTTCGAGATGGCGCCACAATACTGGTGGAAAGAATTTTGAATTTTATGAATCCAATATTTTGTAACATTTTATATTGATTTAAAAGAGTGTCCGTAGAGTTTCTTGCCAGTTCTTCTCCATAGGAATCTACTACGCTTTGGAATGGATAATTAGCTTCATCTTTCATACTGACCGATCCCTTGACAATTGAAGAGATTCTGTAATTGGTTTATATGAAATAAATGTTTTGACTTTGAGTTTGATGTGGCGGCCACCACTCTACTGGGAAACCTTATCTTAAGTTCGTGTTATATCAGCTGCAGCTTCATCTTTCTGACAGACCGTCCCCTTGACAGTTCAAAAGTGCCTGTAATTGGTTTAATACAAAAAACACATAACTTTACAATTTTGTGTGATTGATTGGTGCAAAAAATAACTCTCGTAGGTACTTACTTATCAAAAATTATTATTTAAACACATAAACACACACAACACACACACAACAACATAACATTAACACATTATAACACAACATTGCAACACATTAACATTTAACATTAAATTTTTTTAACATTTTAAAACATTTTTTTAATTTTTTTATTGTGTACATAATTCAGAGTATTTCTATTCTATTCTATTCTAAAAACCCCTTCAACTACGTGTGAAGTGGATGGAATGGATAGGTGGATGTAAAAGCTGTGGGGGGGGCGATAATTCCCGGAAAATTGCTCAATATGACAGACACTGCCGGTGGTCGATGACCCCAGCACGATTTACGGAGCTTTGTATCTGAACTCATATGTTGTTTAATGGCTGTCATTTTCTTAGTTTTGGTGGAAAGATTGACGGTTTCTGCGCTTAGGAGTTTGGGAGGTGAAGGGATAAAACTTGTTGTATTTTATTAGATTGTTTTGCTACCTAAGTTTACCTGATAGGAAACTATAGGTACCTACATAGTGTTATCCCGATTTGATTTCAGGCGTGTGGGCTGATATTCAACATTATAATTTGATCAACGTTTAGATAAAATTCTAACTTTGAAAACTACTAACATAAGCGGGCTGTATCTCATGAACCGTAACGACGCGTGCATACAGTTGAATTTTCACAGATTGTGGATTTCTATTGCAGCTATAACAACAAATAATAAAAATAAAATTTAATTTAACCCCTTTAATTTTGACCTATAGGAAACGTTTTTTTTTTAAACAAAATAAAAATAAATGTAGTGTTACGGTGATACGGAACCCTTCGTGTGCGAGTCCGACTCGCACTTGGCTGGTTTTGTTGTAGCTTTAAACTTTAACTCCGACAAAATTATTATATTGCTAATGAATAGATACGAACCAATATTCTAAATTAAATATTAGTTTACACATTCATATCAGAATATACATACGCTTCGATACTATATTGTTCAGTCCGCCGCGCGCCGCGCCAGCAGCGTCTAGAGACGGCAATACAAATACTAGTTCTAGCATCTTCAATTTCTATACGTCATTTGTGTCTTAACACGTCTGATTTCTATGTATTTCTGTGAAATACCTTCCGTAGCTAGCGACACGTCGTCCGTTTCATAGAAATACATGGAGACCAGTCGTCGTCGCCTGCTGTTGCCACCTGCGGTCCGCTACGGAATGTACCTCTAGTGCGAGTAAACGGTAACACGTTTGTTTATACGGATAATGTTAAATTGACAGTGCCGCACAGTGCCGCCTCTAAGGACCTTAACACACTGGGAATTGTGAGCGAGTTATCAGTGTGGCGATTGATCAACGCGCTCGTTGCGTGTGCGTAGCGAGCACGCTACGTGTGCGCCACGTGATCTCCGCGTTTGCGTAACGAGATTTATTGAAGTGTACAAGAGAGAGCGAGACAAGCGAGTGTAAAATATTGTGGAAACGCGGAGAACACGTCGCTTAGTCGCGGTTAGCTTGTTTCCCACGGAGAGCACGTTGAAAAATCAAAAGTCATTAATTCAAACTAGGCTGAAAATCAGCATTTTTCGAACGTCAAAATTACATAAAACAGTCACCCGAAACGCCCACCCTTCACTACTTCCTAGTGCTTTAGCTGGGAAGAAGAAGTGGTGCAACAAACTCCCCAGCAGCACAGCTGTCTGTTCAGTTAGAAAAACAAAAAAAAAACTACACAATAGTAAAGTTGACAGATCACCTCGCTAGAAACGCTAGCAAATCATCAGTGTGATATCGCTCTAACAGACAGCGATGTGCCGATGCGTATACGTCTGTAGGCGCGATTTAATATCAGCCAAAATGTATTTTCTATGAAAATAATACTTTCAGCTTCAATAAAATTGAACCAATAAAACCGAATTACGTGTTTACGGAGTTCAGTTCGCCGTCAAATTTGTGAGCAAAGAAAAAATTCTTTACCCATAAAACACGATGATTGTGGATAAAGGATATCTATTGAAATACAGACGAAATTATTTACAGTACAAAGACGCTCGTTAGTACTTTTTTGTCGTCTGGGGTATTGGTAATATTGTATTCTTGTGACTTGTTAGGACCTTGACTTTTGTACGTAAATAAATGTTGTCTTTTAATCTTCCACCACAATGTAACTACCTGTAGTGTATCTATTTAATATAATATATATGTAAACACTATCTCATACACATCATCAGCAGTGAGGTCGCTGTCACTAATGTCAACTGTCAGTTTACCACGAATGGCGGGAAACGGTGGAAAAGTGGAGCGTATAACTGCACAAGAGGCTTGGTGTGGTGAGGAGACAGGGTATTCAACTTATTTACGGAATCAATAGGATTCTACACTACCTACCTATTTTTTTTTTCACTCATAGGGTTTTTTTGCCTGAGCAAAATCATCACTGCCTCGTTGGCCTACTGCTGAACATGAGGTCCTGGGTTCGATTTCCGGGTCGCGAAAGTGTTATTGGGTATTTCCACCTAAAATGTCTAAAGTCAGGTACAGTACTCGGTCCCTAATACATGGGACTTAAACTTAATTGGCGAAATTTGGGTGTACCTACTATAGGTGCACCTCTGCCTAACCCTTGGGAAATGCAGGCGTGATGTTATTTTATGTTTATCTAATATCGTCAAGGGACTGCAAACTTCGCCTCGTTATAAATGAGAAATGTATAAGATCTTAAAAATGTCATGTTATGTTATAAACCAAAATACCCGCGAAATTCCACGTTGTTATATAACTTTTTAATTTTATGGCATCTCTTTAGGTCATGAGCTATTCGAATATCAAAAAATATTTGGCCTGGGTCTTAAGGGGGAGGCGTGAAAATTGATTCGTTTTACAATGTACCTTCATTAGATGTTAAAATCACCATGGATGCCTAGGGAGGATCTCTGGTTACGTGACATGTCGGACTGAAAGGTAAAATTCCACCAATTCGGACATAGTCAATCGTTGATTTAATTACCTCAGAAGGGTAGTAATCGGTTGGCTACTTACATAATTGTGGAACTAAATCTGCCATTTACACTATAGCGGTATTACTAAAATTATGTTCATGTTATATTAAAAAAACTTCAAAAAAAATCTTATATAAGTAATATAATCTAAGTATTACTTCACCCTTTCATTCTTTCTCAGAAACTTACGAGTAGGTCATATGAAAATGTCTTACTTATATTTTCTGCGTCATAATATTTCTATCCCCGCGATATTATTGTTTTATCTCGGGACCCGTGTCAAACTTGACATTTTACATGAAGGGTACAAATTGTAATTTCAAACTGTAATAGCTTACATCTTTGTTGCAGATTTCTGATTACGTCAGCTTTTAAAGAAATTATCATCATTCTCCTGCCCTTATCCCATTTTATTTGTGGTCGGCGCAACATGTCTTTTTCTTCCATACTTCTCTGTTAGTCGTAATCTTTCACGCAGTCCATACAAAATCCTTTCTTTAGGCTTCCCCTACTGGTATAGCCATCCATATTCATACTCAGAACTTTCCTGACGACATTTTCCTCATTCCTCCGCATCTCATGCATGACAACCGATTTCCACACCACTTTTCAGTCATCGGTGTCACTTTCAGACTTCCTTTAAAGCTGCGTTTTCACTTAGCGTTCTGAAAAGGTTCTGAGCGAGCAAGCGTTTGTCGCGCGGTAAATGAAAATACTTGAGCGAGCGAACATGTTTGTTCAGTGATGATCGGTTGAAGTCGATCAACGAATGCTCGCTCGGTCATTTTTTTTGAACGAATGCTCGGTCGGTTATGACAGATAGGTATTCAATTTAAATTGATAACGGGTAAAGGTAAAGGTAACGGTAACCTATGTTGGCTAGAGGTACATAATTATACCATAATTATATCCATTACCAATAATTATAGCGAAAGTTAATTAGAATCAAAGCTGAACGATCAGAGTTAGTAACACTATTATTTGGAATAGCTTCTGAAAACTACCATGAAATTATCTGTTGTCGCAACTTTCACAAGTACTAGCTTTTGATACGGTGTTGAGATGGTGGATAAACTAATATGTTCTACACATTCGAACCTACCTTAGCGACGGTTTCTAAAATCTATTTGGCAAATATTCCAAGTGATTTTATTCAGTGTTTGTTTGTAAATTCACAGCAGCTGACATAAGATTTGAAAGCAGGATTCGGATGTCAGAGTTTCATATTTATCATTATTGATGGTGAATGAGTTTTGAAAATGCACAGTTTGACATATTTTTATCATATTTCCCAAACATCATTCACCAAAATCACCAATCTTCTGAAAGATTGACAAAACAAAAGAAACCACAGTCCTCTCTTTTTTTATTTTTTTCCCCGATCGAAAGTCGATTGAACTCATCGTGTGTCTTATGAGATAGATTCTCAGTTATTTTATTCAAATAGCTTTGCCACTTTTATCGGATTGCATTGGGAGTTAGCATTCTTGATGGTTATCTGTACGTTGCACTTCCAATCAGATAAAATTGCTTCTTTAGATGTCGACTAAAAAAAGGTTTGCATTCTTGCGAAATCAGAGGTTTTGAGAATGTATGGTCTGGCATTTTGATTTCTTCTGAATTTTAGATGATAAATTGCACTTTACTTAGATTTAGGTCTGGAACATTATAATCCAGAATCTAGCGGCGTAATTACGTAACACATTAGCATTTGACTTTTATTTTGACAGTTGTCGAGTTGATGAATGTTTCAAACATATGAAACAATAGATTGGAATTTCTTGACTGAACTGTGATTGAAAGTGTGTTAAGAAGCTGTAGTGCTGTTGACCTCGTCTGCAGCTCCGAACGCGTCGCGAAAACTGAAAGTTGTCTTGCTTTTGGTCGAACTAGCGTTTCTTAAATGCAAGTTTGTATTCGTAGCACCCAGAAATTCAGTAGAGGGAGCAACTACCATATTATAAAAATTGCCCTTACTATGCACAAGTACAGACTATTTGATTTTCCGTTTATTTCAACACGCGTAGCATGACTACCGTAGAAACGGGTTTTGTCGACGGAAGAATAGACAAAATGATAGATAAACAATCACAATCTGTCACTTTGTCTATTCTTCCGTCGACAAAACCCCCTATGTCTTTCTATTTATCAAGTTAGATATGATTTAGTAAATCTCTGTTGAACCTGAAGCCCCGAGGGGTTCACGCGAGGTGTAATATTTGGGCAGGATTATTTACTTTTGCTAAAATAACTTGTCACTTTGAACACACTGGCTTAAATGTGGTGTCAGTTATATTTTCAGATGTACTTTTTATTTATGTGTTAGTTCTAATAACACAGACGCTGATAATCCTAGTTTGTATTTTGTTTGTAATTACCTAATTTAAATAGTTGTATTTATTTATGACAAATATTTAATGTGTAAGAGTGTAAGCATTTTGCTAGGTTGTATTAATAATTTTGAATGAATAATTGAGTATGTTGAAACTCAAAATAGAATTAAAAAATGTATAGCACCTCAAAGGTCAAATTCAAGCGAAGGCGTCGTACAAAGAAAAATAAAATTGAAAATACTATAACGGTCATTCACGGAATTCTTAACCCATCGGAAGCAATATCGGCTATCTGAGGTCTAAGTGGCCCTTGCAAGGGTTGGGACCGAAGGCAATTGCTCTCCATCGGACAGAACAACCCTGAGATATTTATGGCCAGTCTCATTCGGGAATGAAACCAAGACACTCATTCGTATTCATTCGTTCGGTCGTTCGGTTTTGCTAATTGGCCGTTCGGCAATATTCGGAGGTAAGGTTTAATGACCGAACTTCAGTTTCAGTAGCATTAAAATGGGGTGAAATGAAGAATATTGTAATAAGCACTTTGCATATTAATGGCGTGAATGTCGCTTAATATTTTAATACTTTGGGGTATTATATAATTGCTTTTATTAATATTTTCATCGCTTTATTCGTGTCGAGTTTCGATAAAGTCGTTAATACAATAATCCATCAGGATCAGGGAGGCTGAGACTTCAGTATCGATAACCAGTTTTATTGAGAAAAATAACATCTTTTAACGGGATTTTTTTTCCGGTCACTAGAGTATTTTAAGGTTTTCTCCTCTCAAAAAGGTATTGAAGTGTGAACAACATCGTCCCGTATGTCAACTTGATCACTTGTCAAAACAACGTGTTCCATACTTGTATTTTATACGACCCGGACTTATAAACCTACGTTGGTTGGAAACCCAAAAAAGAAAATAAAAAAACGTTTTTTTGCGGGAAAAGATTTGGGGGAAAATATGCGTTACATCCACGCAAAACGGCCATCGCTCAGCATAATGCTGCGACCCTATGCAAGACAGAGCCCCAGCGCTGGTTATCAGCGACAGCCGGCGTTGACGTGAAACCCCAGATCAGTTTTAGGCTGAGTTGCGCCTCGGGTAAACTATGTTGCTGTAAATAGACTAATTCGTGGCCTGTAGTCACAGTGTACAGTCGTGTACAGTAGTGTACAGTCGACCGCACAATCAATCTGCCTAGACTTTTCCTAACTATGTTGGAGTCGGCTTCCAGTCTAACCGGATGCAGCTAAATATCAGTATTTTACATGGAGCGACTGCCTATCAGACCTCCACAACCCAGTAAATAGGTAATACGATACCCTTCGGTAAAACTGGTTGTCAGACTTTCGGGCTTCTGACGACCCGTAACGACTGTCAAAGATCCACGAATGACAGTCGGGACCAACGGCTTAACGTGCTTTCCGAGGCATGAAGGAGTATGTAAAGATGGTCACCCAGCCACGGACCAACCCTGGCAAGCGTTAAGCTACGCTTATCGGCGTTGGGCCGTGGATGGACCTGATGGATCGACCCGTGCGGCTGTTATTACTTAGCCATGAGCTCCTCACCGACCGCACGTCGATAGTAATACTTTGCCGTTGAGCTAGCCCAGCGTAGTACGAAGTTTTAATCTATAGAATAAGAGGCCAGTTAATAATGGTTTTATGACCACTGCCGTGTGGCGTGCACTTTTTTATTTCATATAGTTAAGTAGTTAATAGAATGCCGTTGGAAAACTCTTTATTTTTCTTACAGTCGAACATATATTCACACCACACTTTTATTGTCGATAAATGTCAAATTTATTACGTATAAGATATTCTTCCTCCACGTCAAATACTCTCTCGCCACCAAGAAGGAAAGGACTCCATAAAAATAAATCGTAAAGAAAGAAAGAAAATAACATTTATTTAATACAGACTAAAAGGCACACAATATAACATACAGCAGACAAAAAAGATAAAAACAAAACGAATAAAAAGGGATAAGGAAGGGGATATGAAGTAAGAAAATTGGCATGGGGATCATCTTTCATTTCAGGACGCGTAGCATGACCACCGCCAAAACGGGATTTGTCGACGGAAGAATAGACAAAATGACAGATAAACAATCACAATCTGTCATTTTGTCTATTCTTCCGTCGACAAAACGCGTGCAGTAGTCACCACCTGTCTTTCCATCATCATGTCTTTGGTCTTCCTCTTCTTTTATAGCTATCCACATTATACTCAAAACATTCCTCATGACATTATAAAATGTAATAAGGTACATGTTTCAATTCCCATATAACTCGTATGAAATAAGAAATATGCTGTGATAAAGTGCCAGACGGTAAGAATGCTCAGCTTATGAATGAGTCTCATTCACGACGTGATTTGAGCTTCGTCTAGGGTTCTTATAGAATGAATTCGCTTCTTTGAATTCGTGGCTGTTATTTTCCAAGCGTGTATTTTAAAATTTACATTGAGAGAAGATATTGTTTGTTGTTAGTAATATGCGAGTGCTTCTATAGTATTATTTTGTGAATTCAAACTTAGAACAACTATCAAAAACATAAAGATCTTCTTTTGTTAACCATAATTATCATTCTCTTGCCCTTATGCCAATTTATTTGGGGTCAGCTTTCATGCATACTTCTATAATAGTCATCAAACTCAAACTCAAAGCATTTATTTCAATTAAACCAATTACAGGCACTTTAGAATTGTCAAGGAGTCAGTCAGTCAGAAAATATGAAGCTAGTTGCTCATTCCAAAGCGTAGTAGGTACCGATGGAGAAGAACGGGCAAGAAACTCCACACGGACACTCTTTTAAATCAAAAAAATTGTTACAAAAATTGGTTACATCATTCATGTTGAAATTACTTATAAATGCGAGAACAATGTAGAAAGAGGTGCATGAAAAAAGCGCCCGTACATAAAAATAAAAACAATAAAAAAATTACAAATAAGCCCTGGCAGCTAAGAGATGACCAGCCCAAACTGACGGCGCCCGTTTACGAACATCTCAGTAGTCACCCCCTTTCTGAGCATATCATCTTTCACACAGTCCATCCAACGTTTATTTGGTCTTCCCCTACTATTATAGCCATCCACATTCATACTCGAAACTTTCTTTACGACATTTTTGGTAATTTTCCAAAATCTATGATTGAAGGTAAATGTTGTAACTGTAGCTGTAGCTGGTAGTATCCTGCAAGGAGGTGGGCAGAAGCTTACTGTTCTTCTTCTTCTTAATCTGTCAGTTGCAAAAAGGCGCCCCTTTTAGTCATTATTGCGGAATCATCATCACCATCATCTGCCTTGCCTTTTCCCAACTACGTTGGGGTCGGCTTCCAGTATTACCGGTTGCAGCTGAATACCAGAAATTTACATGGATCGACTGCCGATCTGACCTCCAAAACCCAATTACTGGGTAACGCAATACCCCTTGGTAAGACATGGTTGTCAGACTTTTGGGGTTTTGATTAACCGTTTATTGTAGCAATCATGCCAATGTTTGATGTTGATTTGGTATCTAATCTACAAAACTGGACTGGAAAGTTAGGCAATAATCGATATTGGTTAAGTTTCCGGTCCAGGCCTAGGATCTTACAATCACAAATTATATTAATCCAATACAAAATGTTAATGTTCTCAACTCGGCAATTTCAAGTTTTGATTACTAACGGCTGATGTCAAAATATTATATTACAACCGCCCTGGGCCGTAATGAGAAATATGAACTGTCAAACAAGTGTAATTTTCATAGGTTGATTTAAAAATATTGTACCGAATTTATAGTATGTTAATTATAATAATTTAGCGAATTTTCGGATTAACTTATTAATATTAAATAATAAATAAGCTTTTTGCGGTTTTTTTATGGTGTACATAAGAGTATTATTCTATCTCCTAATTTATTCTTAATCTCAATTTGGTATACATTGTACAGTATATTTGGTAAATGTATTCATTCAAATCACAGTCGTTAAGCGGGCAGTTAGTAAATTGAAATCAAAATAATTGAAAGTGAAAGCTTCGTCTAAAAATTAATAATTCATTTAGATAAGTCGACTCCTGACAGCCCACTCCACAAAACATAAATTATAGTTCACTAACTTCTGCCTGTGACTTCGTTCGCGTGGAGGTCGTAAGATACAGAATATACTAAAATAGCAGCCAGATTTTTATAAAACTCCCTCGGCTCACGACCCACTGCGTCGCATCGCCCGGCAGCGCTGATTTTTTGTCCTTTTGCTCGGCTCCTAAGGGCCGTCGCGTGATGTTGAATAGTCTACAAACCTTCCTCATGAATCACTCCGTCCATTGGTGAAAACTGTATGAAAATCCGTTCGGTAGTTTTTGAGTTTATCGCATTCAGACGGACGGACGCGGTGGGGGGGACTTTGTTTTAAATTAATTATTATTAGTGATTGTGCATCATACATAGGTTTTAGTTTGACCTCGGGCCTCGGGATCAGTTTGTGAGGGACTTCTCTTAGATTTTATATGATTATTTCTATCAAGAAATCTAAGAAAAGCTTCCGTAAAAGGCATACAGAGCCCATACAACCTCAGGTTTTTATCTCGCTGGCAGTCTCGCACCATACTACTCGCGGACTGACTGCGAGCAAGACGGAGGCGGCACCAAAGCGGCAATAGTTTAGGTAATTGCTTTTTACGGCGAAAATAATGGTAATTAAAATTAAAAAAAACACGCTGTCTCAGTTGCTGCTTTATAGTTAGTTCAGTTAGTATGCAAAGTTTCATGATCTAATTTGAAGTATTTTTTGGTTTATTGTTCGGTTTGAAGATAGCTTTGGATTTTTTTTCTATCGAGAAAATTTTATGAAATCGTGTTTTCGGCTAACATAGTACTTAACATTAATCCTCAACTTTAACATATATTTATTTCAAAATTAATGCTGCAGTAGGTTCGATATAACGGCGGATCTTGCTAAGCAATTTGACGTCTTATGGGCCCTTAAACTTACCAAAATACGACGATGTTTATGACCTTTCAGGAAACCTTTTTACCCTCTTAATAAAATTTCAATTTAAGAAAGGTAGGAATTTAGAAGGTTGAATGTTGAATTTTTTTATCCTTACTTACTACTTTTTTAAATTTTGTCTTGAATTTTAACAAAGTATCAGAACAGGGTTTTATAATTATATGGGTTGGCTCTGACTTTATTATCTTAATAATAAATTAAGCTAAATGTCACAGATCAAGAGTTCATGGATCGTTTATGTAAAAATATTTTCAATGTCACTTCTTGACTATGTCAACTTTTAAAATATATTCTGAATTTAAGATTTTCGTTTACTTTTTTCAATAGTTCTAACTTATTGATTAAATTCTGCTTAAAGGTCAGTTTGTAGTGGCTTCTAAACCTCCTTAGTCTTTTTTTAACTCATTGCCGCTTCTCATTTATAACGAGGCGACGTTCGCTTCGCTTAATGATATTGAACGTTCGATATGATTTAATATATTTTTTTATTTACTAAAGGTTGGAATAAAATGAATGTATAAATCGAATTAAACAATTGTAGTGAATTTTCGAAAATGAATGCTAGGATGAGGATTATGATAATCTGAACGTTTGAAAAAAAAATCTATGAACAGATAATTTTTTTTCAAATGTTCAGACCCGATTTTTAACACATCCATTATTTGTTGTTAAATTGTTTCCTATTCCTATGCATGTTACAGAATTTCAGTACCTAATAAAATGAAAGAATGTTTGACTTATTGAAAAGTTAAAAACCAATAATTAATTAAAATTCAATTCAATAATTAACTTCCTAATCCACTAATCCAAAGAAGCCTATTAATAATATTATATTATATTAAACAAGCCTATTATATTTTTATTCCCTTAAACCAACTACATTTGAGTAAAAGTGATGTTATAATGTAGTTAAACGTAAAAGGTAATTTTCCAGCACTGTCACGCGTCTGTAGAAATGCATCCCGCTCCAATTGCAATAGACGTGCAAATTGTAAGAGTGCAAACGGAGCGTGACTGAGTTTTCTCTATCTGCGTGCACCTTTTGTTCAGCTGCCTGCGAAGTACGGATGCTATTTAAAAGAAACGTTTACGGAAAATTAGTCGCTTGTTACGTTGTCTAAGGCTGAGATCTATAAACGTTACTTGGCACGTAGGTAGGTACTTTGATTCACCATTTTTAATTTTGTACTTGTAGTTTGGCAGTTGTGCGACGGTGACAGGACTAACGCTAACGCTAGCCAAAGTACGTGCTAAGTAACGTGTATAGATTTCGGCTTTAGTTTATAAAAAAAAAAGTTTGGGTAAATCCTGTTAAGTACTGTTTTGTTGAAAGACGGCGAATGATTGTAACTTTTGCTTAAAATTTATAAGTAGTGTCGTTTCGTCACTTCAATTATAAAATGAGTAAGGAAGCCTACTCATACGGTCAAGAAGTGTGTTATTTTCCAGTGCAGCAAAACACATGTTTTTCGCACCAGCAGCTGCTTTTATTTCCCATGTTGTTAAAGTTATACGATATAAGAAAATATCGAGTTATTGTTTTGCATTTTTTACCTGATAAACAATGAAAGTGGGGGAGTAGTTAATTTTAACAATCTACATACCAAATATTTAGAATGTATACTGCCTCTAGGTCTTTGGTAGGTACCTACTTAAACCGGGTAGGTTTTGTTACTAACGACACTTCTAAATATAATAAATTGGAGTCGCTTTTCTCGACTGTCTGTGTAATTGCGTTGTTTCTGTAAATTCCGCTACGGATTTTGATGCGGTTTTCACCTTCATGTAGAGAATTTATTACGCTACTGCAGCGGATTGCTTGTAAAAGATAAAGTACAAAAGTACGTCTCTGCATACGCATTTGTAGAAGACGTGACTTAATATGTTTTTTTTCAAAACCTTTAATTAAAAACGAAAGCCGTACAAAAAGTGCAATTTTCCAGCTTAACGCACGCGCTGTGAAAATGCATCGCGATCGCAACCGGAGCGTGAATAGACAGAGTCGTGCGCGCGACGTGACACGTCTAGGTGGCCTTTTTATGTGGAGCTTTACTAAATGGGGCGTCACAATTTTATAAATGTTTGCTTAGATTTAAAATAAATATTTTTAGTCGCTATTTTCGTTGTAAGCAAGGGGGTATTTTTGTCACAGTAATGTGTTATGTGCAAGCGTAGCGTGACACTGTAGTTATTGGGCATGAAGGACGTGACGGCGTTGTAAATCCTTTTTATCGAGCGTTGAAGTCAATGGAGCATTGAAAAAAGAAAGTTAATGTGTTTTTTTCGTAAATTAATGTTTTTTGGCATTTGGTATAAATAAAATATTCCATTAAAATCTGTAGCGAAGTAAGCATGAAAAACAGGTGATGCGAGAAAGACGACAGTCTCATCTTCTTTATATTTATTGATGAGCCTTTACATAAAATAAGCGATATTTATCATCATTTCTGCCAGTTCTTGTCACCCCAAACTTATACAGAAATAACATAAAAACAAAATGCAGTCGCCAGACGAAACACAGAGAGACAGCGTGTTTGTCATGAAAACATCTTCAAAGATTCTTTTTGAAGAGGTTTTATTTTCTATCTATTGAAAAAAACATGTCATTCGTGATTATAGTACAATAAGATAAATGCGCTAATGTGAATGTCGGATTTACTATATACAAACGTACGACCGTTTATTAATTGTTACATTCAATCATCTGTTTAAATGTAATTCTCTTTAACTGTTAAGTACCATTTTCCTTGCATATTTATACCATCAGCCAAGTTTATTTCAAGAGCCAATTTATCAACAAAACGCTGTTCTATTTTCAAATCTACTTCACAGTTGCGCTCAACGGTTTGTCAATGTCAATGTTATAATCTCAAGTTCATGATACTGGCCAGCTTTAGAATTTAACGACATTTTATATGTTGGATTGAAGATCCCTGGAAATGAAACCTTGGCTGAAGGACAGAAGCCAATAAAGACAACATTTAGAATAGTGAAATTGAAGGTCCATTCAAATAGGGACCTTCTTTTTACGTTAGGTTCAGTTAGAACTACCTTCGAGGAAAGTCTCTTTTAAGTATCAGTTTCCTTTGTTGTGAGTTTGTGACCGAACCCTCTGACAATTTTCCAGTTGTTCCGTCATTAATATTTTCACCTTTAGATACGCATCATACTGATTTATAAAATGTCTTTATTATTACTTTTAAGAATTAAATTATTTAATTTAAACGATGAATGTTAAATTATATTATAAATACCTAGGTTAACTTAATTCAGACCCTGAAGCCTCGTGCAGACTGGAGCGACGCGACACCGGTAATTGTTCTACCATGAAGTTATCTTTTGTTAGAGTCGCGTCGCGCCTTCGCGCCGTCGCGTCGCGCTAGTCGGCTCGAGGCTTGATGGTCACGAATTTAAGTCCGATGGAATTTGAATCAGCTTGATCATCAACATTGGTTCTTCGAAAGCTTTTCTGTCAAAAACTTGTGTAGGCGTGCGACCTTCACCCTCTATTTACGAAGATAAAACAATAAGATAACATTATTCTCAATCTATATCTCTCGATGACGTTGTTGCTATCCAAGATCGACCGTCTACGTTCACGAAAATGTATCCGAACCATTTGGGAATTCTGTGAAAATAGTTCCGTGACTTTTCATTGTGATTGACTGGTAGACAACACTCACACTGGTGAAAATAGTAACAGGAAATTTTAAAGTTTAATTTTTCTTAGAGGGGCGAACCATTTGGGAATTCTGTGAAAACAGTTCCGTGACTTTTCATTTTGATTGACTGGCAGACAACGTACTGGAACCTGGAACCAGTGGAAATTGGAACATTATAAAATGAAATGTTATTTTTCTTTACAGGGTTACAAAGGTTTTTCTTAAAAATAAACTCCATGGAGTATGCGGTGTTTTGTAGTTTGGGGTGTATAGTGTATCTGTCGCAGTAAGATCGTTATATCACAGCGATATATTTATATCCCTAGGGATATAGCTATATACCGTAATATAGTTGAAGAGTTAGAGTTGAAAGCGGTTCATAACTGTCTTACTAGGAATATAACTATGATACGAGCACGATCTAGTAATATAACTATTAGGGCACTTCGACAGTTATGAACCGCTTTAATATAACTATATTACGGTATATAGCTATATCCCTAGGGATATAACTATCTATATATTATTTAGATAAGTAAACACTATCTCAGGCACATCAATAGTATAGTGAGGTAGCTGTCACTAATGTCAACTTTCAGTTACGACGAATGGCGGCAAAAAGTTAGCGGTGGCTGCACGAGAGGTTTAGTGTGGTGATGAACCAGTGTAGTGATATAATCAGCTTAAATACAGGATCAATAGGATTCTACTGGGTGGAAAAGCTGTTACTCATATTTTCAAAATCGATGCGATCACAGCCGCGGGCAAAAGAGTAACTTTTTATATAAAATGTTGATCAATAGTGGTAGAGTTAAATCTGGTGATACCTACATACGTATCTCGGGATCCGATCGGAAGCTCGACTCCTTTACAAGTGGTAATCAGTGATGTTCTCTCATTATTTCCATTGTTGTTGTTAGTTTCATAATTTTGAAAAGGTTTCATCCATCGTGAAATATCATTTGATGTGTAGTTGAATATTTTTTATGTAGCGTGTTGTGTATTATTGAAGAGGCATTGTTCACGCAATGTTGTCTAGAACGGTGATATAACCTAGGTTTATTAAATAGGTACTAGGTAGTTAATTATTTTTGAAGGACGAATAGGATGGTCGATGTGAAGGTGAACACTGACGTATCAAACTAAAAATCCAATTTGTAAGACTACATGAATAAAACTATGAATATCATAGTAGTATCTAGGTCGATACTATTATAGATCCAACTAACTAGGTATTTGTATAACGCTTTGGAATAAATACCAGTTTCTTCAGATTTCTTTTAGTATTCGATAAAAAAAAAGTCGGTGGTAGTCGTGGGACAATAGTTGGAACGAAATTCCTTTCGCTGTGTGATACAGAGCCATCTAGTATGGTCTCACGTTTCAAGTGTCGGTTAAAAACTTATAATACATGGCTCTATATTAAAAAAACAAAAACAAAAGCTTTTGACACTTGAAGTGACCCGCAGGCAGGCGCGACGTGGCATCGGTAGAATTGTTTCATGAAGTTTTCATAGAAATTGTTCCGGTCCCGTGGCGCCGCGCCTTTGAGGCGCGCTAGTCTGCACGAGCCTTTAAACTGACTTTTTCTAGCATAATGCTTTTTTGTTACGTCACGATTTCTGCCAGTTTAATCCAACCCAACAGCAAGCCGCGCGCAAAAAATCCTCAAAACCACCCATTTGCGGCCAGTATTTCCCGAAATGTTGAGCACCTCATTTGTTGACAGCAACATTTTAGGAGCCAAAAATTTTAAAAGGATTTACTCAATTTCTAGGCCTCATTTTAACTCGATTCCTGCTTAATAGCCCCGCAATATTGATGGGTCAGGTCTCAAAGGTTTTGTATCAGATTTTAACAAGGGCCATGATTTATTTTCCACTGTACTCGTGCTACTGAAATATGGACACTGAATAACCTAATAAAGGTCGAAAATTTACGTGAAAAATCTAGAATAGTTTTATTATATTCATATTCTGTTGTAGTTGTGGCATGTTTTATTGCTTTGCTCGAAGTTGGAAATTGCGAGGCTTTATATTTGGGAGTAGGTAAGGCGAAAATCTTCATATTTTCCTAACAATTGCCTTAGAGTTTTTAGCCATTTCTGGCGTTGCTCCAGCCTGTTGCTAGAGTGCCTTTATTAAAAAATATAGACTACACGGTCTTTGTTGGTGAAATATAATTGACATTACGTAAAACGTCATGCCATTACGCATGACGCCTATGGCATTGAGTCCGCCTCTGTACATTTGTGTGCTTGAAGTATTCAATAAATAAATAAAACGTTTATTATTGTAGGTAGGTAGTTCTCATTTTATTATTTTAAAAATGTATACTTATGAGATAATCAATTTAAATCTTCGTTCGCTACAAAGTTAACATAAAATCATGCTGATGTTGTAACGGCTGAGTATTGTTCGTTTACGACTCGAGGACGATTTAATAAAAAACTAAAACTATTTTATGTACAGAGAGAAGTTGGTAATTTGAAATTCTATTAGAAGAACAAATGTTAACAAGTTCAGTTTTGATTTATTATTTAATTAAATTATTATAATATTTATAAAACCCGAATGATAGTTCGAACGACATCGACATAAGAAATTCAGATTTTGTTGAGGTTTTAAAGATACACGTGGAACATAATTTTAGGTTTTAAAAACACACCAAAATCAAAATCAAAAAAATGGTAAAAATCACCATAGTAGGTACCAGATGAGCTCGCGGATTGAAGGTTCTTTGTTGAGACTTAAAAATATCGCACATCTTTGAGTAATATATAGCTATCTGTGGCGTACTTCCCCGCACTAGTGCGGAAAGCAAAGTAAAAAGCACTGTGTTCAAGCACAAGCCATTTTTCGAGCGTGTTAAGTGTGTTGAAAAAAAACTAACTACGTGCTGATTCGTAGCGGACACAATTCCTCCTAGATGACACAATACCTCGTGTAGGTACCGTGCAGGCAAAGTATAATAAAGTAAGAGTATTATGTCTCGGCACTGACCTTGAAGTAATTACCTATGGCCGCTCGGTAGATATACCTTCCGCGCCCTGCACGGGGCTTTTAATAACTGCCGCGCACTAGAGAGTATTTCGTATTGATTGATATACTCAGAGATCTCAAAGCGCGTCGTTTCGGCCGTTTTCTATGAAGACTTAGGCCTCCCACGCACTAGGCAGCCAAGAATTTTCTCAATATTCCGGCTGCCGCAGCCTGGCTGCCGCAGCCAGGCTGCATAGTGCGCGCCTGCCCTTAATACTGTTACTTATTTATACTGTGGTGCAGGTGAGGTGTTACGTAAGAGTCACTGGAGACGTGAGGGAGTGGATGTAGGTACGTCACTAACATGCACGTGTGTTTCTCTACGAGTTATCACGGTAGGTTAAAGACTGGTAGTAAAATACATGTGATAAAATGATTATATTTTTTAATTAAAATATTGCATTTGTTAAAAATACTTTTGCTTATGGAATCCAGGGGGTAATTGCGTAACACCATAGCCATAGAAAATAGATTGAGTGTTAGCCTCACTAAAGGGACCACTCTCTAGAAAGAGACAAAGCGACTGTGCAGCCAATACCTGTCTGCGTTCTGCAAGCCTGTAAAAGAAAATTAAATTTTGGCAAATGGTCAAATTCTATTCAAAATCAGAATTCTAGAAAGACAACTCAATGCTTTTCAGTGGAGCCACGTTCATTGCCTTATTTACGTTGTTGAGCAGACGAATTTGTCAAACTGCTCTGCTCTGCTCTTGGTTGACGTGTATTTAATTTTGCAATCTATGGAATTGACAAAAGATTCATTTTTCAGTAGTCTCAGAAAATGCTCTGCTCTGCTCTGCCCTTGGTGTGCGCTGACCATTATATGTGTAATAAATTAATATTGAACTTAGATAAAGCACAGAAATCTCGATGTTCGGATCGGTAGTAGAGTATAATGATGTAACTGAAACATTTAGGGAATTAATAGTAAAACAGAATGTATTAAACTTAAAAGTATCTTCGTTACTTATAGTTTATTCATAAAACCCTTCTAAATGGGTGTTGGATCTCGACTGGGATTAAGTGAGGGCCATTCTGTTAAATGGCTAAAGGGTTTGATAAAGTATTAGAGTATTTTTGTAACAGTTATATCGTTATGGATGACTTACTGTGGCTAAGGCATTATGAAGGTATGACTGCTTAAAATCATTTTATACCTATTTCCGGAACAGATGACTACCATAATTATAATCTTAGTAAATATGTATGTATATGTATTGTAAGTTTATAGCATATTTATGTACTGTTGTTAGTTGTACCTAGCTGTTTTATTTATAAACATTGTGATATATTTTTAATTAAAAAAATCTCTTGGTTCCTCTCAAACTGAGCTCCTACCATCTAATCTCTTCACCACCCTTGGTTGACTGGTAGAGAAGGCCTAAGGCATTAAGTCCGCCTTTTTGAGTGTTATATATAATAATTCGCAAAATAAAAACGATTTTCTGATACAAAATGGTCCAATCGGGTATACCTTTAGGTATACAGAAATGTCGTTTTTTTTTTTTGCGAATTCTTATTTGGTCACATAGTAAAAGTTGTTCATATTGATGAGTAGAACACCCCCTTAAATTTTGTCGCATGTTTTCAAAGTCAGCCTGTATTATTAGTTAGGATTCTTGCTAGAAGACACTAGAAAAAGTAAAATAATTAATTCTCATCAACTCTTCAGCTAGAATTATTGTAAGATTTTTTCACCGCCGAAAGGTGGTGTTAAAACAATGTCTTGAGCAAATTTATAGTGTGCAATAAATCCGGCTACAACTGGCTGGGATTAAGTGGCCACCGTTTCCCTTAAGAGTCTTATCTCATGGAAGCCATTTTCCGCAGATATATGCTGGTAATTGAATTCAAAATTGGAATTGTTGGGTTCATTTTCAGCTGTGTTTGGCGGGTCAGTGAACTTTGGGTCTGATAAATTGTGGTCATCTCAAGGCCAATTCTCCTACTTGTCAAAAATGTTGATATGTATTTTTGACAGATTGCGACTGAGATTTGAATGCGAACGTTCTTAAAAATTATGTACCTATAGTACACCCACATTATGCCAGTTATATTTTAGATAAAGGTACTTATACAAAAGAGTTTGTTAACTTTTCACGTTCAACTTTTTTCTTTCTTCCGATTTCAGTTTTTTTTAGAATTTCTCTTTCAAGACATTATAGGGATAAAAGTCCTCAAAGAAGCACAATATAATGAAGGCGATAAAAGTTGCTGGCTTCGCAAAGTGAGTATCTTCTTAACGAGCACGGCATCGAAACTGCTAACTCGTAATTTTTGTTTAGGAGTCGATAGATTGTTTAGAAGACGAATAAAAATGTCGACGAATAGAGAGAATAAAGTGGTATTTTTTATCTCTAAGAGAACAAGCTTAAAATACTGAACTTAAGTTTAGATTATAATTATTTCATCACCACTGCTCTCAAAACAGTGAGCGGACATGGTCTACCTGTCTGCCAAAATTCATTGAAATCCGTTGGGCCACTAAAGGGTGATTTCCACCAAACGCATCGCATCGCATCGGATCGGAAAGGATACAAACGGATGCGGCGACAGCCGAACGCGTCCGGCAGGATGTCGACGCATACCACTGGCTCATTGGCTCCGTACCGTCGCTTGCCAACGTATCGGTTTCTGCGCAGTTTAGTTTCATTCCTATCCTACCGTGTTGCAGCCAAAAGGATCCGATCAGATACGACGACAGGTGAACAGGCTACGATCGCGTTCCGTGGAAAACGCCTGCGGTCAAGCTGCTGTGCGCGGCTTGGTAATATAGACTTTAAATACTGTGTACACGATTTAATATCGTTTAAAGATTATAAAATCCGTTCCGATCCGATGCGATGCGAGCCGTTTGGTGGAAATCATTCTTTAGGCGTGAAAAGATAACAGACAGACAGTGTCCCTTTGTACAAAAAATACCTATTCTGGATCCTCGTTGATGTTCTTTCACTCTTTGCGGACTTCTCCTTATTTTCACAGATAACCATAACACTAACATAGGTACATACCTTAACCCAATCCACAAATACCGATACCTACTCAATTCACGCCCATGTCAGTATTTATTGAAGCAACAAGTCGCTTGCACACAAAATATGAAATGTTTTCAGAATCCACGGAATATTTTGCACAGCCATTTTGTTAGCTTCAGGTTCGCTGTGTTTAAATTAGGAACAGCCATTTATTTTTTAAAGTACCATGAATTTATGGCCCAAGTTTTCGTAAAAGGCGTGGGTTGTGAATCACTGTCGTAGTTAGTTTTAAGGAAGTATTATACTTTTATAATCCAGTAGTTTGTGGTGATAATCGTCCTGTGGCTATGTAAGTTCTTTATCGGCGAGGTAGCAATAAAAGATCTTTAGGTACCTATACATAAATACATAATTAATAATTTTCTTTAAGTAAGTTTATTATTACACTGCACCGCACTCCGTCGCGTAGCGCGGTGCGGCAGATTTAACAATGTATCAGTTTGTATAGAAAACACAATTTGCGCAGAATGTTTATAATGAGCGCGGTGCAGTGTGATATCGCCATATTATTATTATGTGTTTCCAATATTAAATTATTTTACATTTGAATCATTTTGAAGGATATTGCTAACCCATTGGTTCATATGTTCGAAAAAGGAGATGGAAAACGGTGGGCCCAAATGTAATCAGTTGAGATATGATCTAAAAAATTAGTCATATTTTTTTATCTCAGAATATGAAAAATCACCCCAATTCTCAATCTGGATTCGGAGAAATATGAGAAAGATAGTTTTCGTGAGATTATCGATTGAGTAATTGTTGTATATTCATACTTATTAGTACAAAAAGTTATGGTTTGTACTCTTTACTCTATTGTTGTCACTTTACAATGTTATTTTCTTCTTTAAAAACTGTACTGTCCTATTAAATATAAAATTCATACTTCTCATCTGTGCTTCTCATAAGACTATTCTTTCAACACGTTCAGCACGAAGCTGTTTATTTTAAAAGTAGATAATGTCAGGTAATAGTATGAATTTTCAAGGAATCAAGATGTTAATAAACCGAGACGGATACCCAACCTGGAAGTTCAACATGAGGATGCTCCTCATTCATGAGGAGCTGTGGACGTCCATCACTGGGTACCTATGATGATTCTGATAAAACAGCGAAGGATGTGCGCTCTCGTAAAGACCAGAAGGCGTTGTCAAAAATATGCCTTACGGTAGACGGAGGTGCAATTTCACACGTGAGAAATGCGAAAAACCCTAAGGAGGCTTGGAGTGCTTTACAAAAAGATTACAAGGATAAAGGTATGGGTGGAAGTCTCTCTCTAGAGCGTAGATTATACAAATATACCTACCTTAACCGATTACCAAGACATAGAATCATATATCAACGCCGTTTTGAGTACTGCTCAAGATCTTGAAGATATCGGTAAGAAGATCGACGATGGATCTTTGGCTGCGATTATTCTTGGAGGATTGACACCACGGTACGAACCGCTGATCATGGCTTTAGAGAATTCGAATGTTGATGTAACCAGTGAGTTGGTTAAGGCAAAGCTATTAAACGAACTTTCTAAGGACCCTCTCCAGAATGAGGTGGCTGCGCGGATTCTACAAGCAAAAAGTTGAAGCCTATAATTTGCTTTAAGTGTAGACAACCAGGACACAAGAGTCCCGAATGTCCCAATAAGAAGGCTATGAGCGCGTCAGAAAAGGTTTTTAAAAGTACAGATTGCCGTCATAATGAAAAGGTGGATTATACTTATTAGTCGATTATACATACTTGTTAGTACAAAAGTTATGGTTTGGACTCTTTACTCTATTGTTGTCACTTTACTATATTATTTTCTTATTTAAAACTGTACTGTCCTATTAAATATAAAATTCATACTTCTCATAAGACTATTCTTTCAACAGTAATCGATTACACAGTTACAAAAATAAAACCTTTGCACTATGTAATTAACTCGAAAGTAATTGAATGCACTATTTATACTTATAAGCATTATAGTGCATTTAAAATTACAGTCATAGTAATAAATAAAATATCAATTAATTGCTGAAAAACCAATATTAATGATTATCGATTTCATATCGATTAAAATCAGTCTTCTATTTTTAGTCTATATAATATGTCACTGGCATGACAGCTGACTGATATTCACACTAGACAGCGACTGCTCATGTGTGCTCACTCGCACATAAAATAGTCTTTGCCTCGTTTCGTGTTTTCCGATGCGACTTGAAGTCATTCAAATTCAAAATCATTTATTTTTATTTATTTCATTGACGTTCATTCATTAATTCATTGAAAAATCTTTCAATAATTTTCTACTAAATTAATAACTATTAGTGCAAAAGAACATATTTTGCACTTCAGGAATCAGCTGTTAGTTAAAAATTGTAATATAACCTCACTTTTACTTAAATACTCGCTTATATCTCTGTTCTCAGATTGATAAAATCCGTATAATTTTCAGTGAAAGGTTGATAATATATAAGCTATTAATTGAGACCACTTTCATCTGTTTACACCCAGGCCCAAGATTGTATGAAATCGTTTCAGTCTCCTTTGGCTGCTAAACGTAAATGACGCAATAAATGTTGTTTGTCTGTCAGAATGAAACAGATTGTGCTTTATCGTGGTTACGCAATTAGGGTGCAGATCAGTCGAATAGTAAGATAGTTAAAAAGCCTCGTACCAAATCGAATACTATAAATACTTACCAAATTACGCTTACTAAATAAATCTATGTGTAGTTTTTCACTTTTCTGTCATACTTTCGCTGTCCTAAGAACCAAGTAAGTTCATGGTAATCGTGTGTGCGGACAGCGTAAATATTAAATGTATGACCTTTGTCTCTCGTCGTCTCCACCTTGTATAGGTAAACCTCATTTCGTTTGGTCTAGACAGTAGGTAGTCTTTGTTCGTGATGGATAAGACTAGCCAAGCGAAGCGCAAGGGAACTACCTACCTCGTCGTTTTATTTGAATTATACATATATTCTATTATACATTGTAAAATATTTTTTGATATTCGGATAGCTCATTACCTAAAGAGGTGCCTTAAAGAAAATGAATTAAAAATTTAAAATAAAACTCTGGTATTCTGGTTTATAACAATTTAACAATAATTGGATTCGTGTTTTAATAGTGTTTCTTTTACGAAGTATTAACTTTCATTAACACTTTAACATGAAGGCTAAGTTAAATGTAATGAAAACACACTTTTCATTAAAGTTTAAAAGGTTTTTATTTGAGAAAGTTGCCTAAACACCATTAACATTGCAAGCTAAAGGTTGCTGTGACGAGCTGAAACTTCGTTGTGGATGACCTGTGATAAATTTATCTTCAGTTTCACCGCAGGGGTAAAAAGCTTTTCTTTAATTACACACCACTTTGGCTAGATCTGGGTGCTCTTCGAATTCTCCTAGCGAATCGTAATGTAGTATTGAAGCTATTACAATTTACAAGTTTGTTTACAACTCTGTTAGCTAATAGTCTGTATAGTTTTATAGGAGTAGTGTTTTTTATCCTGTGTATGCCATGACGCCAGTGCCAGTGGTAACGGGCCTGAATTACGAGTTGTAGGTCGTGGGTTCGAACTTAGATATAGGCACTTTACTTTGTTCTAAATAATTTCATAACCTCTGATCTCTAAATGGTGGAAACCGGCTCTATAAACCAAACATTCGAAGACATGTGACTTCTGCCAACCCGCACTGGGCTCGCGTGGTGGATCATAGCCCACTCTCTCTGGAAGAGAGGAGGCCAGTGTCCCAGAAATGGGAACATTATAGGCTGAGAATGATATTTCAAGATGGGGCTAACATGGCTATGTATGTGTGACCAAAAGTCTATATTAAATAAAGATGAAAAAAAAAAAGTTTATTTATTATTTTTACAAAACTTGAGTCGTTACACACACTAATGGGTATTAAAACAGTTGTCCCTCACGAAAAAGTGATGTCATGTCTAATGGTAGCTTTCCAAAAAACTAAAGTAAATTAAACCGTCTAAAAAGTGACAGCGACAAAAAGTTGAATCGATAGATAACATAACACCAACATTGTACACTTCGTTCGCAATAAACGTTTTGACTCTGACTTTGACGTTGAAAGTTCAACAGACTATCAAAATTGACTCACGGTCAATTAATCAAATCGGTTTATTTGCGGGGGCCGCTATTAGCAAAGTTTTAAGTGAATTTGGCTATGAAAGACAATGTGACTGCAATTAATGTGACATAGTGAGCTCGTGGCGTCACTTGTTTTTAGAGGATGTTACATTATTCAAGTTTTAAAAGTGATTGAAGTTGGAATTTATGAAATTGTTTATGGTATTAATTGGAATTTATGACATACTATAATTTTAATGATAATTTTGCATGCCTGAATTGGTGTAACACAGTGGACGGCGCAATAAACATTGTTGAGTAATAAACAATTTGAATTTGGTTTATGAACGAAAACTTGGCAAATGAAAAATGGTTTCTAATTATTCTGTTAAAACTGCTCTTTTATAGAACTACTAAATTATCAACTGTAAACGAGAATTAACTTGTGGATATTATGTATTTTATAATAATTGATTTGCATTCATATATCTAATCTCACCCTCTAATTAAAAAATGGCGGGGAACAGGGCTTTTCTCAAGGAAAGAACATAACCATTGTACAAATTTAAATTGTCTCACGCAGTACATATAAGTAGCACATGTACCTAGTGTAAAAATTAATCAAGCTTATAAAAGAATTCAAATCCGATCCGATTTAGATAGTACGTACAGTGAAATGAAATCGTTTATTCTGCCAAAAGGATATACGTTTACACGTCATTAAAAAAATTATATTAAAAATAAGCTAGATGAGGTCGGCGTTTTCTATCTGACTACTCTGAGAAGAAAAGCCGAAATAAACTCAGAGATCGTAGTGTCTTTTAAAGTTCAGACATAATCTTGGGAAGGCCATAGGAGAAACATGTAGATTAGTGTCTGTGTAGCGGCATCTACATCGCCACATGCGAACTACGCATCAAAGACCTGACGTCACAAAATTCTGCAACGTGCTATTAGAGTTTACCGCGCGATTAACATATATAAGACTATCTGACATCAATCCTTGGGCAATTGCCCGCCAGACACAACACCCTTGAATGGTCTTTTGAGGAAAGAACCACACAGATTTGAGTGGCACCGTCCAGTCAGTCAAGCATTTGTCAGTAATCGTGGAGCTCAACTCAGAACTGAAGGAGCTCAGCAACTCGACGAACAATACCAAAGGAAAGACACATAAAATACTCAAACTGCCAGGCCATCATTAACACTAACTGAGAAATAAAAGAAAACAAAAAAAAAACACAGACCTCACATTCACAATAATTCAAATAAATTAAAAGTGCGCACTTTTATCGCACAATTCATTGCATATTTATATACAGATCGCGCAGATCGGACGATAGGTTCGCATTCTGTGCGCCAAAACACTAATTTAATAACAAAAAATCATTGTTCTAAAATCTTACAACGACAAGAATCTTCACAGCAAACACAGCACATTGAAAACAGAAACAATAGCAAAGATGCTCAACTTGATTATTCCGTAATTACGGCCTTCCTTAACGGCTGGTGGAGCATACTTCATCGTGACAGGGCTTTGAAGGCTTTCCCTTGTGACGTCACGTACTGCTATTGTTCCTAATGGTTGATGCTTCGGTTCCGTAACTAAAAATATATGGGATTTATGGGATGTTGTACACGGATCTGATGAATAAAGATCTGATGAGCAGGTAAGAAAACTCTTGAAACGGATGCGTTCCGAATGAAATTATGAAATGTCGCTCTGTAGTGCACTAAAACATGATTATAATAAATACAAAATATTCAATAAAGGCAATATTTTAGTGCACTACAAAGTGGTTTTTCATAATTTTATGTAGTATCTAATACTGACAAATCAATCAGAATAGCAAAATAATTGACAGCTATTTGTGACGTTGCCAACCTCTAGAATGCACTCTTAAATTACAACACAGGTCAATGAAGGTAGTGACCCAAACTTTATAGTCATCAAACAACCACGAAAAGCGTGATTCAACCCCAAAGGTAGACCCCAAAAATTACAGTACATAATCATTAAAACCGCAGTAAATTATACCAACTCGTAAAACCATAGGTCACCCAACCAAAACGGTTTATAATGACATTTAAAACAAAATTATTCGTCCTTTTAATACTCCACAAAATTGACAAACTTTTAATAGTTATAAGAGAGTAGTCGACCAGCTTTCATGACCTCTTCAGCCCACATTGTGTTAGTAAAATTCTAAGGGCAGCGACGCATTCATTGTAGTTGAACAGGTGTCTAGTAAAATGGTTGTTGGTATTTAATATAATTAAAAATTCCTTTGTTTTAACCACGGTTTGTGACATCCATTTAAAACATATGACAGTCTCATTTCAACTATAATTTACTAACAAACTAGATTTTAGTTGCTGCATTGGTGTTTATTTTAATAGTTTGAAAATAGTGAATTTTGGATTGAGCCAAAATTAATTTTGGAAAGTTCGTTTGACACTGAATTAATTAAGAACAGGTGCAGCTGTGGCGAAGTTTATTTCAGTAACATTAATTGAACTTAATTTTGTTGTAAATTAGAGATTATTCGGTTTGTGGTGAGGTGTCTCCGAAACTAGTACAAAATTAACATCATTTCAGTGTTTCAAGGGTGGTCATATGAGCTTTCAATTAATAGGAAAGCAGCCGAATTGGATTAGGTTCTGAATTTAACTGGTAACTCTCTTGGCCGTGGCCTGGCCTCGCTTCGTTCAGTTAATTACCTGATGGTTATAGGGCGTTGTACTATTTGATGTGAGAATGTCTAGATGTCGCAAGCATGTAAAAAAATCAGCTATTCCATATATTTCTGTTCACTTAAATAGACAAAATGTATGGAACAGCTGATTTTTTTTTCGCGATTTCAAAGTTGGTCCCATAGAAAAAGTTGTTCAAAATGATGAGTACAATGACCCCTTTTCGGGTTTAGTATAAACAAAAACTAATGTATATGTCGGAGATGGGTAGGGTGTCTCTTCATTATCATCAGCCATATTTTAACTACTGTGGGCGTACTATGGGTAGTGTTGGTTATTGCGCAATAGAAAAATCGATTGCAGTTCAAATCAAATTATAATTTACGATCAAATTAATCACACTAGCAATTCATACACTGTAGGTACACAATACAACTACGGAACGTAAAGAGAGTTGCTCCATGCCGTTGTAGCATACTCGTTCACTCTCATGAACGTCAGGGTAGACTCTGTCGGACGCCGCTAGGCGGCGCTGGCACCCCGATTAGTCAAATTAATAATAATTTAATTAATATTATTAATATTAGTCTGACATTGTCAATCCGACTTCAGCAAGTGTCGTGATCAACGTTAATACCTTTTCTGTATGAGAAGAGGCATTTGGCCTGTAGTGGGACTATAATAGGCTGATATTTTTGTGGTCAGGAGGATGTTGAATAGGCAACAATCAAGTATATACAACTTAATATTACATAGGTACTTAACTATGTACAAAATAATCATTCAAAAGTGCAACTCGTCATAAAAGGGCCGGAAAAGAAGCTAGTTCAATATGTTGTTTAACGATCTTTTATTTGGGTCTCATGGGACGTGACGAGGATTTGATGACGAAGGGACACTTACTTACGCGAAAAGACATTACCGCGAATGGACTTTTACGCGAAGGGACTTTGGGACGATTGGACATTTGCGCGTAAGACAGTTGCGCGAAAGACACTTGCGTGAAGGACACTTGCGTGAATCCACTTGCGTGAAAGACACCGATTTTTATAGCATCCCAGTGATTTATCTAATATAAATATTCTCTGGTTATTAGGTTTTTTTCGAAGGGCTCCGAAATGTGCTCATGCTCTATAAAGAGCATTAAAATTGCTAAACATCTTAATTCATCTAGAAATGCAGATGAAGATTCTTAAAAGTCTACATTTATTCCACAATGGAACATGCTGATCATGGTTATAATTAATTTAATACAATAAATTGAAGACGGGGAACGATGTTAAATGGGATATTCGGATATTTTTGACGACGATGTCAAATGAGTAGCTGGACAGAGGGATCTGGAAGCCTTTGACGAAAAACAAGCTATTTTAAAAGTAGTGCACCGAACATCGATATTTAAAGAAATTATTTCAAATCAAAATCAAAAGTCATTTATTCAAATTAGGCTGAGAATCAGCACTTTTTGAACGTCAACATTACATAAGACAGTCCCCCAAATCGCCCACCCTTCACCACTTCCTAGTGCTTTAGCTGGGAAGAAGAAGTGGCGCAACAAACTCCCCAGCAGCACATTTATATATTGAAAGGTCAGGTGCATAGTAATCGCCACCGGCGTGCGTGTATGAACGTTAACGAGGCAAAAGGAGTTTGTAAGGTTCGTAGCATGTGGCTTTCTGTAGTTTCTGCCTACCCCCATGGGCAAAAGGCGTGAGTTGGTGTATGTATATATGTGTAATATTGGAACAGTTCCGTTTCGTTCACTTCTTTCTTCTCCGCTCCAGCGGACAGGCAGCCTAAGCCTAGGATGTACTGTTTTACGACACAGTCTGAAGTCGTTATGAAAAATTATCGATAAAAAATTATGTTTCCTCTCCCGACCTTATTTTATATTTTTATGTATTTCACACGTCTCATAAAATACATTATATTTACCTGTTGACAGTTTTGAATCATAAAATTTGATTACTTTTTAATACTTATGTATCACGCAATTTTACACCTGAGACACAACCCCACCATAACACCTAATTGTTATTTATCATTGTTAATACATGGTATCATTACCATTTAATGAACTAAAGATTGGTGCAAGTCGGTAATGAATAGATTTATAATACACTAGCTTCCGCCCGCGGTTTCGCCCGCGTTGTATGTCGATAAAAAGTATCCTATTTCCTTCTCCAGGGTTCAAAGTATTCCCGTAAGAAATTCCAAGTTAGGCAGAGGTGT
Organism: Eupsilia transversa; assembly: GCA_914767815.1. Taxonomy (NCBI): domain Eukaryota; kingdom Metazoa; phylum Arthropoda; class Insecta; order Lepidoptera; family Noctuidae; genus Eupsilia; species Eupsilia transversa. Next base: position 12,662,462 of record OU611880.1, read on the forward strand.
ACCAATAGTCCACCTACATTTCGCCAGTTATGTTAAGTAATAAGGGGCAAGCCTATTGCCATCAACCGTGCACAAATCAAGACTCCGGGCTGCTACTTAGCAATTCCAGATGGAAAAACCCAATAACACTGCCCGACCCGGGAATCGAACCCAGGACCTCAAGCTTAGCATTAGCGCTTGCGACCACTAGACCAACGAGGCCCCTGTTTAAATATGATATAAATATCTACTGTCTTAGCCACTTCTGCCTACACTTTATGTTTTAACATAAGTTGAAATTCAGGGGACTACCAACTATTGGCCGTACCTATATTCAAATCACAATCACACTTTCAATCTTTGACAGCGATAACAAGATAAATTGACGTATGATATCAATTTGCGTAACAATTAACCCGTTGTGATGTACAGTGGATAATTACAGTACCTTTAGTGGAGATGGAGTTAGCCCAATCGTGCCAGGAACTTCGAGATTCAAATAAAATAAATGAACTTTCAGCAGCAATATTATAGAAAACTCATGTACAAAACCAAATATGCATTGGTATTTGTCTTAAACAGTCGATATCCTGCCATTGGCAAAGTTGTAACAAGTTGAACTCCCACAACAAAGCCGCGAGCTAGTCAATACGTATATTTACTTATTTATATTACTACATGCAGTGGGTACACAGTATAAAGGTGACCAGTATCTCAAAGCCCTTTTTAGCTAAACAAAAGCTACGCTTCAACGGGTGCTAGGACAACCCAAAGTCTTTAATTAAAATGCCCTACACTTAGGTATAACGAGTAACCACTTGTCTCGAAGCGACGGCTAAAACTAACTGGTTACCTGAAGCATGCTTAGCTTTTGGGTAAAATCGTTTGCACGTGCAAAGTAAGCAGTTTCGACCATTTGTTCCTAGTTGCAATACTGTATTTATGTATACTGTGGCGATTGTCCATGCAATATAAATTGTAAGCTAGGAATCCAAACCGACGTTTATGCGCTTCAATGAACGTTGTAAATGAAATATTGACGGTTTTCGCATATTCTTGTAATATTTATTGAAGGTAAGTGCTTTCCGAGGCACGGAGGAGTCTCGCTATGTAACGGTGGTCACCCATCCACGGATCGACCCCGGCAAGCGTAGCTGAACCTGGTGGATCGACCCGTGCGGCTGTTATTACTTAGCCACGAGCTCCTCAAGCACTATACAAAGTAAAAAGATGAAGATACAATTTAAAAAAAAAAAGGGTAAACGTGCCAAACGGTTACGCAATTTTTCTACAACAGCTCGAAAACCTGCCTAGCTTTTAACAGCCATTACATTTGGTAGTTTCTCAAAGAATTCCACTCACCATAAACCTGTTTGATAACGGACGAAATATTCAGCATTCCCAAACACATAACAACAAAGAAGTAAAAAGGCACTCAAATGTCTATGGTTCATAAGGCAGAATAGCGCTTTTAATTATGAAGCTCCATCCTTACTTCAGTTATGACCACTTTTATTGACCTTTTTGGAGGTTCTAAGTTACATTGTTGGTATCGTAAAATGGGAAGGAATCGTAAGAATCATCAGGTAACAGTTTTAGTAGAACGGCTAACTGGAGTACCGGAAGGTGGCCTAATGCTGGCCATCCGCTGGATGCGAGAAGCACAGGACCGGTTGATGTGGCGACGTTTGGGGGAGGCCTATATTCAGCAGAGCACGTCTTTTGGCTATAATGATGTTCTGGAGTGACAGTCACCAAGAGCGCAGCGTGGTTTGGTTCCTCACAAGGTAAATAGAAGACCAAATTGTGGGAATCCGCTGGATGTAGACTGCGCAGTCGGCCTATACAAGTGGCGATCGCTTTCAAAGCGTTACCATTCCTACAGTGACTTTTAACAGGATTGACATCAGCTTTTCGATAGCATTCAGTCCTACATTATTGACTTCTCCATCATCGTTCTCGACTTATCGCTGTTAAAATGTCACTTTGCCCTCAGGTCCGTCAGGAAGAAGGTGGTGGAACAGTGGTCACGTGCTGCCTTGCACACTTACCCAGTTAGGTTTCGGGGAGGCCACTTTACAGTCTCCCCAGAGATGTGCCCTAACATGAGCTGTGTGCTAGAGGAGGTGTCGGATAGGTCTTTTGAGAGGTAACGGTGCCCTTTCCATGTGCAGATCGTAACCACCGGGGAACCACCCCGGATATAAGATTAAAGATAATTTCCACCAAACGGCTCGCATCGCATCGGAGCGATTTTATAATCTTTAAACGATATTACATCGTGTACTTAGTATTTAAAGTCTAAATTATACCAAGCCGCGCACAGCAGCTTGCCCGCGGGCGTCTTCCGCGATACGCGATCGTAGCCGAAAATATGCTGCGACGCGTGATCGGCTCCGTTCGCCTGTCGTCGTATCCGATCGGATCCTTTGGCTGCAACACGGTAGGAATGAAACTATTTGACTAGGCGCAGAAACGGATACGTTCGCAAGCGACGACGGTACGGAACCGATCGTATATCCCGCCGTATATATATATATCGTCGATATCGCGCCGGACGCGAGCGACTATCGCCGCATCCGTTCGTATCCTTTTCGATCCGATGCGATGCGAGCCGTATTGTGGAAATCATCCTTTAGTGAGGTGAAAATCTTACTTTGCTCCCTAGTCTTACCCCCAAAGCTGGAGTACTTGTTCTCGGTTTCCCCCGAAAACATAAACACAAAGAAAATAAAAAACCCCAAGGCCGACCATTGTGGCGAAGCTTATGCTTGCTCTATGACCAGAAGTGGACATCTTTCTTGAAATTGATCAAAGAAGTCAATCAGATTAAATCAAGTTACCAGGAAATTAGGTCAGGCTAATTGGAAGACTCGCGGATCACGAGTGGATGCTGAAAATCGATTTCCTGATACAATTACTTACAGACATTTTTATTATTTCTCTATTACCTATAGGATTAGCTTCTTCCCGCAGCTTCGCCCACGTAAGGTCGGAAATCATCCCACGTGAACGTGCTAGCGGGATAAAAAGTATCCTTACCAGTTAAAGACTATCCTCGCCTGGACACAGCCAGGAGGGCTGTGTCTCGGTGATAGGGAGTGCGCTGTAAGCCACCACGCGGGCCCAGTGCGGGTTGGTAGATGTCACATGACTTCGATTTTCTATCATATCTATGTGTCAAATTCCATCCAAATCCGATCAGCCGTTAAGGCGAGAAAATGTAAAAGACAGAGATACAGTACTTTAAGATTAAAGCCTTAAGTATTCGTGTTAAGGCTCCCGCAGACAGGCGCGACGCGGTAGAACAATTACCATGAAGTATTCATAGAAATTGTGCTACTAGAGTCGCGTTGCGTTGGTGCATGTCTGCAAGAGCCTTTTTTAGAAGTATTCCATAGATATTACTAATTTTATAATATTATGGATGCTTCTCGTTTGATGCGGTCTATTAATTATATCTTATTTCTGCTATAAACTTCGCTTAAAAGAAGTTGTATTGAAAATTACGTAAACGAAATAAATTGAATTTTCAGAACTGTTGATAGTGAAAACAATTTTGTTTACCAGTGTTGATAGCTAGATTTAATCTTTGTTTACTTTATTATCATTTCCAATTTCCAGCTACATTAATTTATTTAACAGGCAACTTTTATGACCCAGAAAATTAACAAACGAAAGAAATTTACCACGAAGTACTGAGGCATTCTGTTTAAAGTTTTGTCGCGTATTGAACGATACCCGTGAAATCCAACCAGATCTACATTGTGATAAACTGTATCAATCGTATAATTTTATTAGTGTCCACAGTAGATGTTTTTTTGGAACTAACGTTCAAAATTAAAAAGTAGTGGAAAAATTTCAATTGTTATCGATTTATTATTCGATATATTGAGTTCTCTGTGAATCATATTTTAATCAACATACAACCAGACACTTACTTGCAAATTGAAAAAAACGTAAGACAATTTGAATTTCACGGGCTACCTTGGTGCATCCACCATCTCAAACGTTGTTAATATTTCATTGTGCCTGTTACTTATTAAAATAAATATATAATATACTTACGACACATCTCGACTTACAGAAAAAAAAGTTTTATCATGCAAACTTGCTTTTCCAATTCACTTTATACATTCGCAGAATGGTGGATATTGGTGTCGATTCCCTTGTTCACAAATTAAGCTAAATTTAAGTTTAGTGCATCTTTTTCTTTGTATTTCATTATGAAAAGGACAGAAGATAAATTTTAGTTTAGTCCTGTCAAACCTATCACTACTCCACACAAGTTTAGACGTGATTAGAAACTTTGTCTCAAATTCTCAAAAGAACTTTGGTCAATTTACGTCACGCGCTGATTAATTTGACAGGACTAAACTAAAATGTATCTTCTGTCCTTTTCTTAATGCAATAGAAAGAAAAAGATACACTGTACTTAAATTTAGTTTATTTTGTGAACAAGGGAATCGGCGCCATTGGTTTTGCCTTGAAAATAGAATATAATTAAATACAAAGCCCGTGTCACAAATCGTATCACGGTAGTTCCTCGTTCTACGCCCCCATGGCATTAAGCATTAATAAACTTCAACCCTCCAATTCGTCTTCGAGAAACTTTGTGTCGAACGAAATTGGGTGCACTGTCTGTCAAGATCGATTTAGTACAGCCACGGTACAAAGTTTTGTAAGAAACGACACGAGCCAACGTGTTTTATTGGACGAAACTTGGAGGAAGCACTGTACTTTAAGAAAACAATACACTTACTTAGAAATAAAGTGCTCGGGTCGTACTTTATTACATTTGGGTTATACATTAGTGAAAGTTTGATAACTCTGTTATAAAATAACTGTGTTTTTGTGAATGTAATTTTTTTATATTTTGTTTCAATCTTTGTATTGGACGTGGATCATTCGAATTGAAACTTGGAAATTGATTTTGTATCTGTGCAATTCCAATAAAAGAGTTTGAAATAAAGAAATCATACGAAGAAAAAAGTTGCAGTTAAGAACTTCAGCATTTTTTTATATTCAAAAGGGCATTTAGACGGATGGAATGTTTGGTTCTAGCAAAACTGCACACCGAAAGAAAATACAATTAAGTAAATACCTGTAAAAAACATCTTTTATATTATTTAATATTAAAAAAAACAATATAAGACCGATAAACACTACAGCATTTACCGGATAAAGGCTCGTTCACACCGGCGCGACTTGTCGCGCGACGCGACACCGGCAGTTGTTAAATCGTGAAGTTTTATTAGAAATTGTATTGTTAAAGTCGCGTCGCGCGACAAGTCGCGCCGGTGTGAACGAGCCTTAAAGTGGGTTAATATGTGGAATGTCCTCGGATGCGCCAGGAGCCGGGACAAAACAGTGGCCATTTTCCCTCTACTTACCGCATTCAACTATCTTGCTGGCCAGTCTCATACACTTGGCTAGAGTTATTGGACAACTTGATGCAGATAAAAAAAGATATGATAAACTAAGCAGGTTTTTTTTTTAAACCGCGATTATAATTGAAAAACTCGGGTCGTAAAAAAACAGCATACAAGAAGAAACATTAAAATACAAAAATAAACAAAATCATTGTGTCGATTAAAATATAAAACTCGATAATAAGACCTTTATACACTACTACAGAGCACTACACACACAAAGAGTGGCATTGTCCGACCGCTTACCACATTCAACTAGCTTGTTGGCCACTTCGTTATACTTGAGTTTGGGTTTTATTAGACAAAGTGTCCCTGAAATTGAAGTCTAAATTATGAGACAACACGAATTTAGTTTTAAAATGAGGGTAGGTAAATTAACGTAGTTATACCCTGCCCTGGATGCTGCATGGCCACTTTTGAATGAGATGTATGTAACTAGGTACAGGTATAATAATATATATACCACGTTTCTCTTCTAAACTCCGCGACGGATTTTGATGCGGTTTTCACCATCGTTTAGTGAATTTATTCCGGCAGGTTTATTTATGTAAACAATAATATTGAACTTAAAGAAATCTCGTTGTTTTGTCAAGTCGTAAAAACCGTGCGAAGCAGAGGCGGGACGCTAGTTAACAATAATTTCACCTGCTAAATCATTATTATAATTAGTCATTACGGATAATAATTGGTCAATGTAACACAGTTTATAGCTTTACCCGCTCGCTCGAACAATGAGTCGTTAATCATCCTTGTATTTATAAATAGCAATATTTTATGCTATTCATGCATTATTAGGCGATTATTTCACAAATGGGACTATATCGTAATGGATTGCAGGCAATCTATACATTAATGTACTGCTTAAATAAACTGGTTAATATAGTAAAGATTGTTCTGCTTTACAAAAAAACTGCTTACTTAATTTGTGACTGCTTTCACTGCCTACGCATCAGCATCGCCACAACCACAGTAGATCCATGAATCTAAAAAAAAAAACAAGATATGCTACATTTTCTATAATTCTATTCAAATTAATTGTTGTTTAGCTCAAAAACCTTCTAATACATACAAAAAATCTAAACGATTTTATGCTTGTTCTAATGGAAATTCCTAGCCACGACAGACGGCCAAAACACGTGCATGTTAAAAAGTGTGTCATAGGCATAAAAATGGCTCCACATTTGGCCTACTGGTACATTATATAACACCAGTTATTATGGCCGCCACACGAAATGGATGAGTCGTGTCGCCAAATATTTATCTTAATAAAAGTAATCGCAACACACTCCAGTTCGCGTGTAACACGTCTATCATGCATATTACATATTTTGTGGTATATTTTTTAAATTCTGAAGGTCCACAAAAAGCACATTTTTGTGGTGAATGTAGGTATTGGATATTTTCCGTCTATGTGTTAATGTTGACCAAAAGGATGGTTTTTGTGAAGTATATTGGATGTGCATCCACACAAGGGATGGAGTTGTTTGATTAGTGACAAAACAACAGAAAATGATGAGAATGGGAGTTTAAGTCTTCTGGTCACTTCTTCTACCTAAGAAGGTAACTGCCAATCATTGGGAAGTATTCAGTATACACCAGTCGAGGGACAGCACGTCAAGCCGTTGGTCCTGGCTGTTATTCGTGGATCTTTGACAGTCGTTACGGGTCGTCAGAAGCCCGAAAGTCTGACAACCGGTCTTTGTCGGGGTATTGTATTATCCAGTCACTGGGTTGTGAAGGTCAGATAGGTAGTTGCTCCATGTAAAATACTGGTATTCAGCCGCTTCCGGTTAGACTGGAAACCGACCCCAATATATATAGTTGGGAAACGGCTAGATATGTGATGATGACATCAGTCGAGGGAAACTCTCAGGAAAGCTAGTAGTAATGAATTCTAATATTGGATGTTTTTTTCGCTACTACGAAAGAAAGAAAAATATTTTATTTGGGACACAGGACATACGAACAGTACAAAAGGAGCATTTAATGCTAACTTTTATAAAAAGAAAATAAAAAATAAATTTAAAAAGCTCCTGTGCGATGGCAGAAAGATTTAAAAAGCTCCTACATCAGTGATATTAAAAAAAAAAACCACAGTGATTTCTTCCACCGCATGCGAAGAGGCTTTTCTCTCATTTTATTTTATTTCTTAAGAAAACTTACAGCTAGGATACAAATAGTTGACAGTTAGTGAAAGAAGGCCAATTAAAAGTTTTCACTCACAATATTAGGGTAGCAGAAGAAACTGCAGACAGGCAAGCTAAAGTAAGAATAAGTAAGCACTCGGAGAGAATTAAGAAAATACTGAACAGGTTTTAGTGATCTTCAAAGAAGTTTTTACACAGTATTTTTTAAGAGAATAAATCAAGATCATCTACACTCTGACTCATCGAGTTGTATTGCCTTGCTAGCTCTTATATAATAAGAGTTTTGTCGATATATGCACCGCAGAGGGCACATACAAAGGTTTATGATTCCTTATGGTAATAATAATGATATGATAAGTAATCATTATAATAATGATATGGCAATATTTAGTACCTCCCATTTTAATTCATCTAACAGTTTATGACATGCATTTTCTGTAAATATTAGTGACTTCAATTGTAACCATAGTTTGTTTACCTACTCAGTATTATGATGGGACAAGGTAGCATCACACTAGTAATTGCATAGTCAACGCAATGCTGACCATAATGGCCTTGCAATGGAAATTAGGTAATGAAAACGAAACACCTAGTGCTTTCCTTTGAGACCAGTGACCAGGCTACCGAGTGTGTTATTAAGTTTAAAGGCGACGCTAACTAATAGCATGTTGCTGTTGCATACGACGAAGTAATAGCCATGTGTTTTGGAAGTAGAGAGTAGGTAATGTGGTTTGGCGATATGTACAAGCCGAAAAATAAATTAAATAATAAAAAATATGGACTTATTATTTATTATAATTATTTTTTTATTAGTAAACTAGCTGCTGCCCGCGGCTTCGCCCGCGTGAGTGTCGGAAGTTACCCCATACATCCCCATGGCTTTTAAGTATAAATATCGAGTTAATCGGACAGCGCGTTAAAATTCTTCCATACAAACACTGACACCCCCCAATCCCCCTTTGGGGGGTAATTTAGAAAAACAAAAAACTACAAACTTTATAATTTATTTAGATAACTATTCGTGCGAAGTTTCATGTTTATTACCTCAAGGAATAAGATTTTTGATACAAACTTTCATCCCTTATTTTACCCCCTTAGGGGTTGAATTTCGAAAAATCCTGATACACGTTATTCTTAATTTTTGGGTTTAAGTATAAATATTGAGTTTCGAGTTAATCGGACAGCGCGTTAAAATTCTTCTATACAAACACTGACACCCCCCAACCCCCCTTTGGGGGGTAATTTAGAAAAACAAAAAACTACAAACTTTATAATTTATTTAGATAACTATTCGTGCGAAGTTTCATGTTTATTATCTCAAGGAATAAGATTTTTGATACAAACTTTCATCCCTTATTTTACCCCCTTAGAGGTTGAATTTCGAAAAATCCTGATACACGTTATTCTTAATTTTTGGGTTTAAGTATAAATATTGAGTTTCGAGTTAATCGGACAGCGCGTTAAAATTCTTCCATACAAACTTTGACACCCCCCAACCGTAGGATAGGATACTTTTCCGGGATAAAAAGTACCCAGTGTGTTGCCCAGGATATTAAAGAATAATTATACCAAGTTTCATCGTAATCGAACCGGTAGTTTTTGCGTGATGCCTGAACAAACAGACAGACAGACAGACAGACAAAAAATAAATTAATCAAATTTTTGGGTTCGGTGTCGGTCTAGTAACACCCCCTGCCATTTATTTTTTTGATATTTTCAATGTACAGAATTTTCACTTCTACAGATTTATTATAAGTATAGATATAGATAGGCGCCAAAGCTACAGTGTCAGTGAATCTTATTTTGATTTGACTATGTCACAGATGAATACAGATGATTCACTCCGCAAAATTATTAAAATAAAAAGCCACTCTTGCTACCACACAATAAAGTGCAATTCAGCTTGCACATCGCTAATTACCTACAGTTATATTCACCTAGAAGTTGCCTCTCTTTCTATCGCGTAACTCATATCTTCTGACTTCGTTACGATCACTGAATTCGACAAGTCGAGCCCGCCGCATACCTACCTACTTGTAGCTTCATACAAAAAACGGAGTCCGCGGGTTCCTAAAATACGGAGTGGACGACCTGTATTCATAGAAACAGATCTATGCCTGTATTAATACGTTAATAAAATACAATAGGTATACAGGGTTACTTGTAATTCGACGTATATCCGTCAGGAGCTGATTGGGGGACCAGAATGCAACAAATAGAACACCCCATATGTATGGCCGAAATTCAATAGTTTTCGAGATATTTGAATTTTACGGGTTTTTCGATATTTACCCAAAATTTGACATTTAATTCCAAATAATAAAAAAACTACGTATTGAATGCGTACCATTAAAGAATGTTATCGTAGCTGGCACTTCAATCAAGCTATGAACTTAATTAAAAGTACTTATTTCAACGAAATAATTAAAATTATGAGCGATTTAAGAATAATATCTTACCAATATTTTCATTTTACGCTTCAAAAATGTTGTCTCGTCAAAAAAATTACTATGACGTTAGTCGTACAAATAACTAAAATAACTTGCCTATTCTGTAAGCTTTCCAAAAAGGTATAAAAGTTAAATTTAAGATACGTAATTCGTGGCATGGCATGTGTTTGAATCAGCGCGGGGACAGAAATCCTCCCTAAAACTACCGATTTTACTGGCGAAATTTTTCGTGATGGGGCACGGTGTGCGGGCGGGGGAATAAACGGCGTCTGCTGCGCTCGCGTCCTCTTCCTTAGTAAATTTCGACCGCCCCGAGGGATTGGAAGTACTAAAAGAGAACAGCTATTCAGTTCAGAACGTAATCCCAGTAGCGGCTTGGAAGCCTACGAACTCTCGTCGTTCTTCGCTGAGTAGTTGAATTTTCAGTGGCCTGGCGTTCTGCTTCGACTATTTGATGTTCTGCAGCTGGAGAACATTGTTCTGAAATACAACTAAAATTCTACAGATCTGCCTTGCCAGGTCCGATCTTGATAAAAGCTACTTCACCTATGGAGAGATAAAGTATTGATTTTAAAGGTCCAGACATTTGAGTATTCATCAATCAACTGTGATTGTGTACCTTCCAATACAAGAAATAAGTACAATAGTACATAATAACTGTGATCGATCAATACTCACGTTTCCCATTGGGTTCCCATGTGCCGATATAAGTTCTGCAACGGTTATAAAACAGCCCTCACACCCCGACCTATCACGAAGAATTTCACCAGTAAACTCGGTAGTTTTAGGCGGATCCTAAACTAAAAACACAGATGATTTCTGTCCCCCCGCTGATTCAAACATATGCCATGCCACGAATTACGTATCTATAATATAACTTTTATACCTTTTTGGAAAGCTTACAAAATAGGCAAGTTATTTTAGTTATTTGTATGACTAACGTCATAGTAATTTTTTTGACGAGACAACATTTTTGAAGCGTAAAATGAAAATATTGGTAAGATATTATTCTTAAATCGCTCATAATTTTAATTATTTCGTTGAAATAAGTACTTTTAATTATGTTCATAGCTTGATTGAAGTACCAGCTACGATATAATTCTTTAATGGTACGCATTCAATACGTAATTCTTTTTTAATTTGGAATTAAATGTCAAATTTTGGGTAAATATCGAAAAACTCTTAAAGTTCAAATATCTCGAAAACTACTGAATTTCGGCCATACATATGGGGTGTTCAATCTGTTGTATTCTGGCCCCCCTATCAGCTCCTGACGGATATACGTCGAATTACAAGTAACCCTGTATATGTTACGGCCGTAGCACGTTCCATTGCATAGTTTCTGCCTTCCTACGTTTACGGGTAAGATAGTAATTCTATAAAATAAAGATATATCATTCTATTTTTAAAGAAAACCACCTGAAAGCTTTTGGTAAGTTACTTTCTCAGTTGTAGCATATTTTGTAGCTATTAAAGAAACCTTTGAAAAAAAATTGGAATCGATACAAAAATCTGAAACATCCACTCTCCTACCAATTTATGCGAATTCAACATTTAAGTCTTTGAGCCCATATTATTTGGCCTTGAAACCGTTTTCAAAGGGCACTCACATTATGTGAGTGCCCTTTGAAACCTAAAAACCCTGTGAGTCACATATCCCAGGGGTTTTTAGGTGTTTCGCAAAGTTACAATGTAGGTAAGTTGTCGTTCTTTACAAGCCCCGAATTACCTCAGGGTAGGGGAGATATAATTTTAATTATCAGAATTAGAGAGGGCCTGATTACGTTTGTAATTTTTTTTTAATTACCTACGTGTGGTTTGTTTATACCTTAATATTAATTAAATTGTTTGAATTGCCGCTGAGTTATCTTAGTAGGTAGCTGTTTATGTGGGTAGATTACCAGCCCTTTTTTTTCACAAAGGCTTATTATTCTTGAACCTACTCAACAGGGTCAAATTAAATTAACTAGAAAAACTCCACAGATGTGTGGGTATGGATATCTAAACATGAAAAAGCAAAAAATAAAATTAATATGATGATTTTTTTTGGGATCATAAACCGCAGTGTACTTGATATATCAGTTAAAAATCAGTTTTTTGTTTAAAATCCACAGCGTGATGGGTATCGGTATCTTAACACGATAAAATTAAATAAAATGATTTCAGAACTCATACATCAAGTAATAACACTACCAGTGACCCAAAAAAAAAAAAAAATCTTTAGATATAGTAATAGTTTAGATATTAGTAAACATCAAGTTTGCGGAGTTTCGTTACCTAATTTTATTTGACCTTGTATAGGTACTAGGCACTAACCTCGTGAAAATGCTTATAATGACATGAAACAGCTTTTCACGTAGAAATAAAGTACGAAAATGAATATAATGATGACAGAAATAGAATGTAACACAAAATTAATATACTATAGAAATTTATTATTGAAAAAATAACTTTTCTCAAACATGCTTGGATATTCGAGCATTATTTGGACAACTTCGAGATAATTCGAAATTGCTGTACTGATCAAAAACAAATGACGATGCGGCCAGCAATGTTACTATGAAAATCCATATCTGTCCTGTGTAGCGGCCAAATAAATTACTATGAAAACTCATATCTGTCGTGTTATTTAAAATGGAACGAACTTTTTACTTCAACACATGACAACCAAGGAGGTAACTTATCAAAGACTTTATTTAAATTTCGATTTTAAGTAAAGAAGAATCAAATGAACACATTGGCGCGTGGAAAATTATCGCTGTCCGTCATTGATTCTGGAATTTATAATTAATTGAAACTTGGTTTGAATCTCTGCGCATTATTTCAGAAAAGTACTATTCAAGCCTTGGCCGCAACCAGGCATTGATAGAGTCACGAATGTGTGCCTCGGTTTCGCCTCGCCTTTCACGATCATCCATCAATGCCCGAGTTGCTGGCCGCGACAGAAATGTGCTATATGCCAAAACGGACTCGGCTCAGTATAATGTCAGACGTGAACACTGATTTCCAGCTGCAGCCCCCGAGTGCCATAGATATAGGTAGGAACATAATACATAATATATGCCAACAATATTGAATATAGTATTAATACATTTCACACAATTTATTACGGACCTGAAGAAGTTATTATCGAATTATGGACTCATATTTACGAGTAACGCTATTTCGATGCTCTGCAGACATGAATGAACAATTTGCATATTTATATTCTATCCGTCTAGACTCCATCAATACTCGTAATGGTATTAATTCTGCCATTTGAAGTGACGAATCTGATAAACTTACGCAACAGATACTTGTACAGACATCGTAAAGTGAAACATTCATAAGCTCTTCTTTCGAGTTTTCTTCTTCTTTGAATGGGATTGGGGCTTGAACTTGGGTCTAACTTATATAATTTCTTACTGAAGATCAAGGAATTATTTTCAAAATTGTGTTTAGGATTCCTAGAAGCTTAAGAACTAAGCTCTAATGTAAATACTAAGTTTGTAATCAAGTTAATCATTTTAACTTATTTATTTTACAGATTAAGGTAAGTAACAGATCTAATTTTTCAATAATATTAAAATCACACTTCTCTTTGTTTCAGGTGATTTGCGTATATCGGTGAAACGTAAATAAAAGTGCAAAGTGAGAATTTGTGTAAATAAAAACAGTGTTAAGTGTCGTACTAATTAAAAATCACGTAAAAGTAGGATCGAATTAAAAATAATATGCTATAGAAGCGTGCGTTCGTAGCTAGACGTGTGTTCCCTTCAGCGTCACAACGAGGACTGCGACTAAACAGCGATGGCTTGGCCTGAGGTTGTGCGATGAGCCGGCCGAAGAGGAGGGGATGGACGAGCCTAGCGCCGCCAAGCGGCCGTCAGTGCTAACTATAGATAGAGCTGCCTTCTTACTACTGAGGGTTAAGAGAGCCTTCAAGAAGAAGCGGCAGCAGCGAAAGGAGAAACAGTAAGTACTTACAATAAATCGATTCGAAGAGTTAAAAAAAAAATGGTTTAAAAAAAAAACTCGTCGAATGTAAAACCTCCTCCTTTTTGTGTACCTAGTCGGTTAATAAAATTACAATGGCTACGTCGTTAAAATTTTCCCGTGATTCGCAGTGTAATATTCACATTATTAAACTAAGAATTCAAAATGATGACCTTATATTCTGTTCTATAGTGTTGAGCATCGTACTCAAATACACGAGTGACACGTTGTCGACACGCGTCAACGGCAGCCGTCGACACGTTACGGCTGCCGTCGACGCGTGTCGACAGCGGCAGTTGCCTCTGTAGTTGACGTGTACCGCTCGTGTGAATGACCACTTAAATCGATAAGGAAGGTCTGACCACCTACCCACTTCCATTAGATAAAAACTAATTAGTTCCTACCTATAATAAAAACATCCCACGAAAAGAAGCCCTAATTGCCCTGACCCCAATCAACCATTGTGCTCTCATTACACATTACCTGCAGATAATTCCCTTTGCTTATACAAATGCAAATGAGGGTAGTTCGCATTAAAGGCACGTACCACGTTTACTGAGCCCACGATCTGCCTACGTAAATCGTGTATATTCGACGAACATATTGACGAAAGCGATGTACACTGCTTGTTCTCAATGTTGGTATTCTTTGGCGAGAGAGGGTGGCGACCATTGAATAGCAAGTATCGCGTAATTGCACGAATAAATAAATGTCAGAGGTAGGTTGGTACGAAACAGCTTCATTACACTCCGGTCGTTTGACCCGAGCGGTCGTGTTTGACTTATGATCATCGCTCTTTTAGTTTAATATTGGGGTCTAAAGCTGCTTACTATTATTTTTATGTCGACTACCACAATACAGCTTGAGTTCTTTTCTTTATTATAAAATATTTAAAGATGAAGCCTAAAAGGATATAATGACAAAATCGTTCTTCCGAAAGTAATTCTTATTAAGTCGAGAACTTTTTAGTATTCCGATCTTGTTTAGGTTAATTTTCTCAAGTCAAAGTCAGAATCAAACTACGGTTAAACGTAAATTTTGCCAGAATTTGTGAATTTAATCTTTCATGTTAGTCACGCTCTATCCTTGATTGAGCTGATTTCGGTAAATTATTGGAATACTCATTTTTTATAATGGTTTTACTAGTTTGTATCTTCGCAATATTGATATGGTTCAAGTTAATTTTAATGTTGACCAATTTACTGGTTAATTCCAGATTAACCATATTTTTAAGTTTAATCCGGCTTGAAAGAAGATCTACAGTTGTGTAAGGAATCTACATTAATCTAGGCATGTAATATGAACTAAAACGCCATTCTTTTTCTACTTTATTTACTACATTTCTCATTTACACTGCATTAGGCGTGCTAGGAACTTCTCCCATAACTATATCCCCTTCTTCAGCGGGTTTATCATTTTCTTTTTGTTGTTGAGCGCTTAAATCCTTCTTTACTGGAGGAGGTGGTTTGAATAAATCTATATTATTTACTATTTTCTTATCACCGACAACTGTTAAAGCATCTTTGGGAACTATGTCTCTTTTCTTTGAGCTGTAACTGTACTTTGACATGTCGAAGTTACTCATTGACAAGTCTTTATTTTTCGGGAACAGTATCATTTCTACTGTTTTCGATTTCGAAACAGGAAACATTGATTTGTTTGGGATTATGCTTTCGAAAAGAAAGGGCATCATCGGCATGGCGTTCGATCTTGCTGGGCTGGGTTTCATAGGTTTATTAAGTTCGGGAGTGAATTCAAAATACACGGAACCTTCTTGTGTATGTTCGTGAGAATCACAACATAACGAAGAGCGGAGTGGATCGTTGTTGTTGAAAGAAAACATGTCGTTATTCGAAAAAATCTTGCTAATGAGACTAGTAGGGTTGGGCAGGAAGGAATCTTTGGGGTTACGGTGACTCGAGCACAGACACGACTCTTCAGTAACTGGTTCAAGTTTTGGGAAGAAAGCTGGAGGAAACGCTGGGCCATGGTCTGGTTTCATGGCATGAGTAGGCCCATCTGAAAGTATTCAGTCATGTTAATTTGTTTTTAAATATTTTAGTTAATACTGATAGATAAATCATTGCTTGCTGCTGAAAAAATAAAATCTGAAGCAATAGTGTAATAATGTCCTCAAAGTCCTTTTGAGACATTCAATATAGGTTTGTATGATTTAGTTATACTTTTGTTTTTTGGGATAGCGTCATACTTTATAAAAATCTTACCACGACCGTTACCAGAGAAATAAAATGAGACTTCCATTTTTCCGAGATTCACAAGGGAGTTGGTTATGGTAGGCATGGGCCGTAGCGTCTCTCGAGAAGAGGCGACTGCCATATAGCCCACCAGTACAGTCAACGTGTGCGAAAACATATTCTGTGAATAAATACAATTTTATTTAGTGATGTTTTATGGAAATTTGGGATTTATTGCAACGTTTTTGTTGCGATAAACCAAAGAATTATCGTGAGGTATTGAAAATAGATTTCTAGATAAATGGATTTTGCATATTTATGCATTTCTCTGTCTTTTATTTTTGAGTCCCTTACCTAAAGTACTAGAAACTCGTAAACATGACGTAATTTAGTTAAATTGCGTTGTTATAATGTACTCTGTCATCATTTCCGCTTCCAATGTTAACGTAAGCAAACACTTTAATGGATTACGTTCTAATTGCTTAGCCATTAAAATGTACCGTGGCATATATTCAATTGTTTTTAGGCATAGAAGAAAACTATTGTAGATTCAAAAGGTTGGCAAAGTATGGGATTTAAATTAAAACAATATTAACACTAAAATCAACTTTAAAAGTGAATATTTAAGTTAAAGCTTACCGTTTGTCCTAGTCTACAAGCAATAACGAATTGATTGAAATCCTGTTCAAATCAAATTCTTTTTGTTTCGCAACTTTCAATTCGGTTTTATTGGTTTCCATTTTATTGTTGCGATTGAGAAATACGAAATGTTGGCAAATTGTCGGTTCGAACGATATTACTTATAAATGCGATGTTAAGGTTTTCTTATAACGATTTCAGGAATAAAGGCATATCTTTTATGAGGCTTTGGTTAAAATGGAAAAGGCTTTCAAAGGCTTATGTATCGCTGCTTGAAACATTTTTTTAGGTTTAAAGGTACCTCAAAGGTACCTTTTTACATATATCTATTATATACTAATCCTAAGCTGACAGGTTTATTTTTTGTTTGTTTCTTTGAACGCGCTAATTTCTGGATATGAAAATTTATTTATGCATTTTATAGCACAGTTCTTGAGGAAGTCTTTATGCTATTTACCATTACGCTAGGACCCTTCGGAGCCAAGCAAAAAGAAAAAAGTCGGAAAGAACGCTAAGCGAAAACTAAGTAATATCAGGCGATGCGACACGATGGGGTAGGTCGGGGGTACAAGAAATTTCACGCGGACGAAATCGCTGGCTGAAACTAATATCTTTATAATAACATGGATTTATATTTCTGACTAAAGGTTTCAGAATTGAATTCAGTATCTTTTCTTCAATAACAAAAATGTTTACGCCTATATTCCCCAAATGGATAGGCAGAAGTGTAGCGCACCAACAATTCGCCAGTTATTTTTAAGTACCACGTAATAGGGGTGAGCCTATTACCATCACCTGAGCACAAATCCAGATTCAGGGCTGTTACTGAAAATTTTCTAACAGACAAACCCACTAACATTTTGCTTGACCTGGGGATCGAACCCAGAACCTCGTGCTCAGCTGTTGCGCTTGCAACCATTAGTTAAAAAGAGGAATTTTAAGATAGAAGTTATAGTTTAAAATATTCAACAAAAAGTCTTTACAAATACAACTTTCTCTTGACTTCGTAACGGATATTAGTTGAAAAGACGAAATGTCCTGAGCTCTAATAGTATTACACCCATAAATAGTATTAAATACCTACCTATATACATTCCAAGAATGTGTAATAGCTTTTACGTGCTTATATACATTTATATTGTTTCGAACTAGCTTTAACCCGTTTTCTCGCGTTTTTTTAAATATTTTTTTTAATGGCACCTCTCTAGGTAATGAGCTATTACGTACAGAATATCAAAAAATATTTCGAATAGGTCTTAAGGGGGAGGCGTGAAAATTGATTCGCTGTTACTGTTAATAATGTTTATTTTTATGATGGTAACAAACGAAAAAAAGGCTCCAAATAGTGTACATCTTTCTAGGAAAACCTGACAGAAAGAATAGTACTAAATAATACACAATACTGCAATCGCCAATCCATTTGACGCATTATGGAAAACCTCTCGAACGGAAGAATAGACAAAATGACAGTTGCGCAATCAGAATCTGTCATTTTATTTATTTTTTTGTCGACAAAACCCGTTTCTATGGTGTTCATGCTACGCGTGCAGCAAGACCGTCTTTCCAGTATTTTTATACCCAAGCAGTAAATCATAATTATAAAAATGGATGCTAAAAACTATGTAAAGATAATGAAAGTAAATAAAACTATTTCAAAGAATCGTTCATTTATTTACATCACATCGGTGAAGGAACTCAGGATTATGCCTACACCTTGAAGTGTCGTTTTATTTATTTCTATTTCGATTCGAATGCATTTCAGCATCGGCGTGCGGGCAATAAAATGCGCTTAAATTGTATTTATTTATAAACGTCGATTTCTGAAACTGATCGTAAAATTTCGCACGTTTCGTGTTGCTGCGTTGGGAAAGTTTCTACATTTCTGGGAGAATATTAAACTCAAAGAATAAGTAATCTTTATCTTTGTCGTTTACTCATTGTTCGGGGGTCATTCGAGACCCCTGGACAGTTTAAATAGCAGATTGTCTTTCATACGCATCGAGACCAGGGACCGAAACCGGTATGAAAAAATGTATATTTTGTACCGGTATTTATAAAGGTTACCTTAAATTGAATAAAACCAGTATTAATATCGGTTACCGAAATAAAAATTACCTCTATCTTACACCAACTATCGGCATTAGTCAAAGGGCGCGCATCGCCTGTGTGTGTGTAACCGGTATTAAAATGGTAACCTAAAAGAGGTAACATGTTTCTTCTTCTTGGGTTACCCAGATAGCGGTAACCTTAGTTGTAGAACCAAAATTCTTCGATACCTGTACCGCAATTTATAAAGGTTTTCGGTTCATATCGAGACCGCTGCCTTTCTGTAAGTTAGAGGACGGTGCACTTACGGAAAATTCCTGCAGTTATACAATTTTAAAAAGGGCTGGCTGTCATGTACTCTTGTCTATAGCCTCAACCACCTTCCTATGAGGTAGAGGTAGGGGTTCGATGAGGGGGATCTGTTATGCACAATAAAACTGTAAAAAAAAACTCATAAAAATCCCTTGGCAAAATTTTCTTCCTTTCGCTGGCAACACCGTGCATTGGCGAACTTATTGGTTCGTTTCACGTCAACAGTTAAACGCAATGGCGGCAACACATTTGGCATTCACATTACTGGTACGTACTGTGTCTGAATATACATACATACATACATACATATGACTTTGTTTTATGTCTCCCGAATCACGTTGTTTTGGCGTTAGTCATCGAGGCATACATCAATTGGCTGTCTGTGGAATTCGTTTGTAGTTTTTTTCCTTATGAAAAATGTAGATGGATGTTTGTATGAATTCCCAGAAGCTCTAAATAGACAGGTATCTAAGGGCAGATTTTAACAAATTCAGATATCTTTTATCTGTGGAATAAAATTGACATCTGACAGTTTTTGTATGGAGAAACTGTCAAAAATTCAAAATTTATTCGTTTTGTTCGAATTCACCCTTAGGGCGGATTTCACCAATGAAACTGAACGTGATCAGCACATTTAAAACGCGTTCAAGAGCTGTCAGTGTCAATATTACAAAGAAAAAAATGACACTGACAGGTCTTAAACTTGGTTTATGTGCTGATCGCGTTCAGTTTGTATTGGTGAGTTTCACCCTTAGTCAGCTTTAATAGGTATGTCTGCTATTGGACAAGACCATTCCATCAGGAACCTTTTCAATACAAGACCGTTTCCTAATTGGAGAGATGTGGCTGACAGCGGTACGATGAGACGGTTTAGTAATTAACATTTCGACGTATACGGAAGAGGATTATTGGTTATATGTCGGAAATCCGTTAAGGGGATGTAGAAGAACTCATTAGCAACCAAATGACCCCTCATGACCCCTATGCCAATGTCACCCATTTTCGAGTAAATAGAAATTTTATATTTTAAAATGTTTGAAATTAAAATATAAAATGTCAAATGATTCGAAATTGTTGACATTTTCATAGGAGTCAAAGGGGGTCATTTGGTTGTAAATGACCTCCCCTACATCTCCATAATGGATTGCTGACATATAACCAATCCTTGTATATGGCTATACGCTTAAGGTAGGTACTAACTTGATATTATGAATTTTATTGGTAATAACCATGGTTTTAAATCTTTTTGTTGCTTTGTGGAAAGTCGTCCCCTTACGACACCCACGGCAGCAGTAAGGTACCTACTAACTATCTTTCATTTGGTTGATCTCAGTGTATTCGATTCTATGAATATCAGTTTTAAGCTTTAAGTAGGAAATTCTTTGAATGATAAAAATCCGCAAAGTGCGATTCGGACTCGGACCGTACTATATTTAGCAAAAAACGTTTCTTGTGTCGAGACCCCAATTTAATTTTTAATTTTACTGATTTTTTATTATTTGTAGTTATAGCGGCAATAGAAATACGCCATCTGTGAAAATTTCAACTATCTACCCATAACGGGTCTTAAGATACAACCCGCTGACAGACATACGGACAGACGGACAGCGGACGCTTAGTAATAGAGTTCCGTTTGGTACCCTTTGGGTACGGAACCCTAAAAAGTATAAATAATTTTCATCTTCTGTATCCGATTTGCTGAAAAAGAATAATCGGTTACATAAAGAAAATGTTCGTCGCCTTTGCACGTGCCAATAGTACGTGCGTCACTTCAGATTCGATAAGCTTACTTTTTCTATAGCTGGGCTTTGAGTTGGATATTTCTTATCGTGTAGAAGACAGAATTGGATTAACAGCTTAACCTAGTTAATAAACATGTCGGTTTCTGTAAAAGAAACAATAGGTATTTGATGCACCAGCTGGCTAAGTAATAATAGCCGCACGGGTCGATCCATCAGGTTAAGCTACGCTGGCCGGGTTTGGTCCGTGGATGAGTGACCATCCTTACATACCGCGACTCCTTCGTTTCCTCGGAAAGCACGTTAAGCCGTTGGTCCCGGCTGTCATTCGTGGATCTTTGACAGTCGTTACGAGTCGTCAGAAGCCCGAAAGTCTGACAACCAGTCTTACCAAGGGGTATCGTATTACCCAGTTAGTGGGTTGTGGAGGTCAGATATGCAGTCGCTCCATATAAAATACGGGTATTCAGCTGCATCCGGCTAGGCTGGAAGCCGACCCCAACATAGTTGGGAAAAGGCTAGGCAGATTGATTTGATGGCAGACCAGCTCGTTTAATTGTTCATTTGTTTTAGCAAGGGCGACTGCGTACATGTATTTTAGATTTCATTTCCAGATTGGGAAAAGTGTTGATATTATATTCTATCAGGAATTTCCCAGTAGCGGCCTTGAGTTTTGATTTTTGTCCGGCTAATGGCAATAGGCTGGCCTTTTGTTAGATAAATGAAGTTTATACATAACAGTTAAATGTGAGTGCAAGTACCTCTGCCGAACTTTCAGGACATACAGGCGTGATGTTATGTTTTATGTAGTGTCTGTTCCAAAAGTATGTGCTGAAAGTGTAAATAAACCCTGTTTAAGTCAAATTCTTACACAATAACGGAGCAAAGTGAATTAGCAACACATTCATCCGTATTTAGAAGGTCTATTATACCTCAACACTTTTTGTAACAATTAGGTACTGTTCGAATAACATTTTCAAATTGTGACTGATAAATCATCGATTAAAATAGAGTTTTTAAAATTAACCTCAATTGTCAAACGAAAAACATCTTTAAAGGTGATTTAAAATTAGAATTTCGGGTTTAAGTATTCAAATATTCAAATTAAAGCACTCAGTTTGTAAGTGGTACTACAAATCCTCCACAGAAGTTTTCTGATCAATTTGTTTACATTTTCGTCAGATACGTTTGGAATAGACCATATTGTTTATGTAGGTATAGCTACTGATATTTGATTGCTTACACCAAATATGTTGATGTTGAAAGAAAACATTTCAGTGATATTGAGATTCCTATGTACGTTATTCATTCGAATATAAATCACGTTAACCTTTGAACCACTAGGGACTTTGTCGTGTGTATCATCAATTTGTTATTCCACTTTCGAAATGTCGATAAATAAAAAGTAAACAATGTTTGTTATTACCATTTTATAGCCTGGCGTCGGTCTGGGTGGTAATTTGTTGCGCGTGGTGGTCGAAAGGGGTTATTTTATTTGTGCTAGCTTGGGATCTGTGGTTATGTGGGTGACTCTGGGTGACTGGCCACTGTAATTACAATGATTGATAGAGGAAAAAGTGTGGGTAGGGGTTGTGTCATATTTTGTTATTTTAATGATCGAATGCTTACGCTCAATTTCTTGAACACAGACATTAAAATCAATACATTTTATATTATTTTTAGCGTTTCTGAAATTCAGTCAAAACACTCCAAATTAGTTTAAAATTACCAGAATTGTGTCTGTTGTGACTGAAACGCTTAAATAAACAGCAAAATTAAACAAAAACCGAAAATTCAAACAATAAACTTTTAACTTAATTCCCCTCAAAGTTCAACATCAGATAATTTGTTTTGAAAATAACACTGTTTCTTAATAAAACAGTTAAAATGGAACGTGACGGTTTCAGAGTAACATTTATAGAGAAATCGTGCCGTTCAGTCGAGTAGTCGTAGACTAAAATAGAGTCCCCCGTCTTTGTTTTAAAGAGTTTTAAGTGTTTAAAAGGGTTTATAAGATAAGTAGCTGTATAAGCATCTACTGTTTTTGAAATAATTATTTATAAAATTAGCTCTTGTTGTAGCTCCTTAGAGGCATGAGAAACAGGGTGTAAAGTTCACTCATCCTCTATAGAAAAGGGAGGATATTCCGACCAGACGGGTGTCGTGTCTGGCAGGCAACTGCCCGACGATTGAAGGCGGAAATAGTTATTTGTTATACAAGAGTGCAAAGTTGCTTTTTAACCGCGTGTTCAATTTTGATGACCGAGCAAGCGAAGGATTCTAAAATTTAATCACGAGCGTAGCGAGTGATTCAAAATTAGAATCCTGAGCGTTAGCGAGGGAATCAAAAGAGCACGAGGTGAAAAATCTTTGCACTCGAGTGCAACACGTAACTTTTCATTCCACCTCAGCGAGGAAATGACTAAATGCAAAAAAAAAAACGTTTACAATCACAAGATAGGTACACTTTTATTTCAGTTTAGGTATTAATTACTACATTATGACAGGTAAGTAATATAGAATAATCTTTAAATTATAACAAAATATTACTAAGGTATAATTAAGAAAATTTTAAAGTAACGTTGCTACAGTTATTTAAATTGAGTGTAATATTTTTGTTTGGTACTGTAATATTGGTGTTAGTCACTTGTGTACTGTTTTTCGGTAAACTATCTGTCATACTTAATAGTTGTACCGATTCATCGGATTCCCTTGGCGTGAATGTTGGAGAGAGAGGGAGATGGTTAGGTGTTTCATAACGGCTTATTTTTGATGTAGAAGGGCCAGTCCAAGGATCCGATTGAGGCTCTTTCAGTGTAATGGCTCCTACGATGCCTTCACATATTTTAGACTTATTTTGGATGGAATCCTCTATGTATCCCTCTACAACTGCATTGGACTTCCAGCCTCCGTGGCGCTTAAGGGACAGGAGATCAGCTCCGGAATCAGCCAAAAGTGTGGCTGAAGTTCGTCGGAAACAATGACCCGTGTACAACAGGGGTTCTGGAAGTTCAAGAAATGTTGCTATTTCTCGTGGGATACTGCCAATTTTATTAGTACCCATAGGCTGTCTAACACACTTTCCATTGCGATACTGTAGAAAAAATCGATTGATTGGAGTGTTAGGCGGGCGTAAGGCTTGATATTTCTCAACAATCGTTACGTATTCCTTGCGAATGACGAAGTTGCGGTCTCTTTTTGTCTTTGTATTAGGTAAATTAATTAATAGTAAGTCATCTGAATGTTTCTCAATGTTTTTGACATTAAGTTGTGTTAGTTCATTAGTTCGACATGCTCCGTTTATTCCAATAATAAGAACAACCTGTAACGTAAAGAGTATTGTAGTAGATAAATGAATAAAATTGATATGAACGCATAATTATGCCTATCAACATCTACTAAGTATACTATTTAATTGAGATTAATATACTTAAGTAGATACTGAATGTGCAACTGACTTACTTTTGCCGCCAAATATACGGAATCGGGTGCTTCGTTAAGAAACTTTTCAATATCAGATACTGTGAAAACCTTCGATTTTTTTGGTTGATGACCAGATGAGGCTCTTTTTAAAAATGCCACTAATTTAGGATAGGTATCGATATGTTTGTCTTTTTTCATCTTTATTGTTGCTTTTAGCATCGAATACGTACTCCATAGAGTGCTTGCTTTCTTGTTCTCGGATAACTCTATAAAATATGCCAGCAAAACGTTTTCTGAGAAAGTTTTGGCTCCTTTTGCTAGTCGCCACGTGTTGAACATATCGTACTGTTTTAAATACTTCTCGCGTGATTGTTGAGGGAGAAAGCTCATTTGCGCATTATTAACAGTTTCAGTTAATTCTGTTGGCGTCAAGCAAACTTCCTCGTCGCTAGAATCACTCATTTTAGTTTTTTCACTTGTTTTCAAGTTTCTTGTTTTTAATATAAGGTTTAACAATGACGTGAAAAAATGCCGCGTAAAGAACCGCGTACAAAGCAAATTGAAAAAAGAACACCAAGAAGGTTCCGAGTCTGAGTTTTTAACAAATTAAAAAAAAGTTGTATGATATATTCGGCACCATAGAGGTAGCAGTAAATAGGTTTAATGTTTTTTTTAATTCACAAACTTAGTGCACACGATGTTCTAAATTCAATTTACTTTATCCTCTAGAGAATAAAAACGGCTTTTCCACTCAGATATTGAAGATTAAAAATACTCTTTCCGAGATGGTGGGATGAAAATTATATTATATGTCGATCGCGCGGTAAACTCTGTTAGCGCGATGCAGGATTTGTGTGACGTCAGGTCTTTGATGCGTAGTTCGCATGTGACGTTGTAGATGCCTACATATAGATGCCTAGTTCTATAACTAGTTCAAGATTTGGCAGATGTCACTTTGTGTTTCTCTATGGTTAGCATCTAGTCTAAGTGCAAGAGATTACATGAGGATCGATTGAGTTGCTTTTTGCAAAACTGGTTGTCAGCAACCTATTAAGATTTTCAATTGGAACAGAATCCAGAAATGCAAGTTACTAAAACTTTAAAACTGTCACATCTAAAGATTTCACCGACATTGTAGATAAATTAGTTTTATAGTATCAAAATGTAGGTTAAATAAAAAGCTACAATAGATTTGTAAATAAACATGCTTCGTCTGCTTCGTTTTGTGAATCAGCTGACTAAGAAATGGAATTGAAAACAGATGCTTTATTTATTTTTTTCTTTTTGAATTAACAAAGATCAGAGTTTGTTTTGGATAAGATTTTCTTTGTCTTTCTTCGTCTGATGGTGAATGAAGACGTAATAATAGATTTCACACGAAAGATATCATAAGTCTTCCAGATTCATTTCAGAACGTGCTGGCCGTTAATAGCTACGGATTATGGCTTAATTGGTAATCTTTGATGAATCAAGCAGGATCTAAAGATGTGTTTTCTTGGAAAAATTATAAAGTAATTTATACACTATAGGTTCTATAATTCTTTAATTACAGATTTGCTTTATCAATTAACTTTTCATTATCGTCGTTCAGTCGAAAGAACTCCACTGTTGGACATAGGTCTCCTCCAAGCATTGCTTCTTCGACCGGGTCTGTGCTTCTGGTTTCTGCAAGTCCTGAGTCTGAGGTTCTTACAACCTTTACCAGGTTATCGGTCTATCTCGCCCCACGAGGTCTATACTCAAACTTTTTACTTTTAGCCTTATGTATTAACAGCTTTTGTAATATGTTTCGTAGATGTTAGCAGGACTGGCAGATATTCAAGCAAATCTAAATCCTCATGGTGGTGCAATGAATGCAAAGCCTCATTTAGACCCTAAAAGGAGAAGTGAAATAGTTGACGAAACGTTTTTAGAACAAAAAGATATTTTATTAGAAATGGTACGTATTTTATGCTTATTATTTTTAATATTACTGCAAATGTGGAGCAGTACGTATCAATAGTGTGCCGGTCGGCCTCCTTAAAAGAGCCGAAATGATTTTTTCTGGTGGGATTTTTATTTGGAAGCGGTAAGCTTTAACCATCTAGAGGGGCTCATGGCTAAATAATGACAGCCGCAAATGTCTCTCGAAGGTTAAGCTACGATTGCCGAGGTCAGTGTGTCCACTAAATATCGAGACCCCTCCGTGCCTCGAAAAGCACGTTGACAGTCGATACGGGTAGTCAGAAGCCCGAAAGTCTGACAACCAGTCTTACCAAGGGAAATCGTATGACCCCGTAACTGGGTTATGGAGGTCACATAGGCAGTCGCTCCGTGTAAAATACTATGGTACTCAGCAGCTGCTTCCGGTTAAACTGGAAGCCGAACCCAACATAATTGGGGAAAAGGCTGGACAGATGTTGATGATGAAGGTTCAAAAACTTTTAGGCATAAGGGAGGCAAAGGTAAGACGGCTATCATACCACAAATGATCATGACTTTCCGAAACTTCGAAGATCAAATTTAGCACAGAAAATGAGCACACAATTAGAGCCCAAGTATCAGAAACTTGGCAACGTGACACCGAACCCAGTTCAAGAGTTCACCAACTTTCTACTGAATTGGTGATCAGAGTTTCGGCACATAAAACTAAAATTGCGCCTTTGGTGAATTACTCTCGATGTGCGAAGTTCGAAACAAATCAATTATCTGATGCCGGAGGCTTTGGGACGGACGACTAACCTTGTTAGAAGCCTCCTACATGATGTAACTTGGATGTGGGAGATATGTTGTTATCATATATCATGAAACGGATTTTTGTTATATATTCGGGGCACGGAATGTCGAAGTTGGAAGATCAAAAGTAAAATAACAATAACTTGAAGATCTTTATGGGTTCAATTGTTCATTTGTTTTCTTATTCCTTAATAATTATGTTCTTTCTCAATTCTAGCCTATTCCGATTTCCGGCAGTGTATTGAGATCAGGATCATTCCTTCCATTCCGCAAAATACTTCGTAATTAACAATTCTCTTTATCTGTTCTATTTATCTTAACATATATATTGGTATCTATGTAGGCGTACACTGTTCTTCCGGATATAATCAATACAGATCGACTGTCAAGGTCGAATCCATCATTTATGTTTGTTCTTATTAATGTTGATGAGCTTTGCGTTATTTCTTCTATTGACGTAATATCTGTTATTTGTATAATTATTGTCATTTAACATCGTCAGCCTCTTTCTGTTCCTTTTAATGTTGAATAAGTATGTAATTTCTTAATATTATTATTTCCATTAAGCGTTACTTCTTCTTCACTTTTATCATTTAGGTACATATTAAAGCCCTTTTAAAACACGATGAACTATTATATAATTTAAATACCCAAACAATAAATTTACATTTAAATCGATTACAGAATAAATTAAAATAATAATTTCAGCTGGAAACAAAGCTGAAAGAAGTCAGAGAGAAAAGGAGAAAGAAAGCGCTGAATGGTGTTGATGGCAATAATACTAACAATGTTCTTGAAACTCATCAAAAAACTAGTGGCAAACATTTGGAGAACGTTGATGTTAAACTAAAAGTTAACGGCATCAGTGCTATTGGTGACACTAATCTGGAACTCAAGTATGGAACTGGTATGGAAGCTGTAATAATATCTAATTTGAATTTTCAATTTTGTCAATGTGGACTTTTATCATTTCTAGAGGTGCGATATTATCGTGGACATCCACGTCCACGCGCATTAAATGTACGGAAATACGTGCACCTTATCATGGACGGAAATTGAAAAGTCTCTTTATATATTTCTATACATTTTACTTCCCTGTGTTATCGTAATGCCGTGGCCGACCACGGCATCGTATCGTACTTATCGTCACTTTAGAAATTATAATCGCCCATTAGTCATGTGAGCCTTCATTCCTATCTCTCTCTACATAATATACAGGGTATCCACCCTGTACATGTCGAGGGAGATCCTACGATATGTATGGGAAAAGATTTTTGCGATTTCTGACTTTTATAGTAGTTACTCAAACCTCAGTTGGTTCAATAGAGGTCCAATTGATCCTTATATGAAACAGGATCGATTGGCACAAAACAAAAATTCCCCATTTCCTGCTGACTGTACATTTGTTTGTTTAAAAAGTTAAGGACAGTCTCCTAAGACCGTTTTCCTGTAGCTACAACGGTTAAGGTAGCTGCCCTTACTGCCCCATCTCCAAAATCCATCCTGTATATGGTCTAGAGTCTAGAGCGTTGTGTCCATTAGCGTCATTATAACTTACGTTGAACAAATTTATTATCTGCTGAAATCCTGTAAAAGCAGTTTCACCACCGGAGCGCCTTTTTGATGGTCTTTTTGCAGTAGGATATTCTTTTACTGAAGATATACGATCGTAAATAAAATTTCATATATTTTCAGCAATCGTTATGAAATAACAATTTATTTCCACAATATGAAAGCTATATTTCTCAACTAACATACCAGGAGTTTGAAGCATATTGTCAGTGTACGTCTTTCTTTTAATAATATGCGCCAAAGTTAAGTCAATTAAACCAAGTCCTCCATAATTAATGAACGCTGACAAGGAAAATTAATGAATGATGACGTAAGCTTTTAATTGCGTTTGATTTAATGCGAAAAGCTCCTGAACATTATATTTAAACAAGCTTAAATAAATGTTGTATAAATGTTTAAACAAGAAAATGATTTCTGCGGCTGAGAATTGCAAAGGGTTCTTTTTTTAAATTTGTAATTAAAACATCAAATAGAAATCGGATAAATAAACTTCGAGTTCGAATATGTCGGCGTAAATTCTCAAAACAAAATAAATGACTGAGCACTAAAATACCGCGAATACAATCGCTAGCATTTCGGATTAGCCTTGATAAAACATATTGACAGCCTATAGAATTTTTATTTACTTGAACATTTATTTAGATTTAAAAGAGTGTCCGTGGAGTTTCTTGCCCTTTTTTCTGCATAAGAACCTACTACGCTTTGGAATGGGCATCTTTCTGACTGACCGACCCTTGACAATTCAAAATTTGGTTTATTTGAAATAAATGCTTTGAGTTTGAGTTTGAACAGTTTCTTAAAATAAAATATTTCAGTATTTCCTCTGATAACATAGAATAGATAATTTATTTGTCCGAAACATGAGTATGCACTCAGAAAGTATGCAAGATGCACTGAACATGACGCAGATGATGCAGAGATGTACATTGCAGAAAGGATCAAACAGAAACAAACATAAAAAAGACAATACAAATAAAAAAGAACATAACGGAAATAAGGTGTAAAATTAAATTAGGTAGCGAAACTCCGCAGACGTGCGACTCTGCGTGTCGAATCACGCACAATGAAGGGTTCCGTAGTTGGGATGAATTTATCCCTAAAAAAAACTTAATATTGTAGTTGAAAAACATGTTCTTCATACATCGATATGCGTCACAATCAATTCTCCAACTGCAAATGTAAGTTTGTAATCACAAACAAAAAGTGATAAAACTACAAACAAATTAACGATTTACGGACTTTTTCCTTTACTTGTGCTGTGAGACCTTGCTTCTTGCCAAATTTCATGATTCTAGATCAAGGAATTACCCTATAGGGTTTGATTTATTTTGCGATCAATCAAATATACGTCGCATAAATGGCCGTATTTTTTATTGCGTAAGCTTGATTTTCTTAGAGCTCCAAGGGACTATAGACTTACGTACTTATTTAATATTAATTACAACTTGATACCTCCACCCGTTCCTGAAACAAAAGGGTCTTGGGAACTGACAGATAGACAGTCGAACAATGAAGTGATCTTATAAGGGTTCCGTTTAACTAAATAAAATGTAGCAGCCTAAAAAATAAAGAAATTAAGTCAGGCCAAAGCTAAAGCAACTAGGATTTTTATGAAACATGGCAATCCAAGTTTTTTTATAGGCTCTGAAAATACTTTTACGAAAAGTAGTAAGCACTGAAAAAAGTTTCATATCCAATGTAGGCGTTGATAATAAGTAAACATGAGACAAGCTAGCTTCCAAAGGAGACAGAACTTATGAAAATCCTGCTTATGTCTAATATATATTTCTAGGTAAAGGCTTGGTAAACTTGGATGCTCACGGAATATCTAACGTTGGCAATGTTCATATGGAACTGGGTGTTGGAGAAACTGGCCTTTTTATACCTGGATTGACTGGCTTATTCGTTGGTAAGGATAATCATTTACACCTGGTTGATAACCCTTATGAATGACTAGAAGAACTCAGGTCTTTATAGGTATTCATAAGAGGGCCTAATCACACGCCGGTGGTTGTTTGCGAGCGTGTTTCCTGCGAGACGATTGTTTATCGCGGTCGCCGCGATGGCGTAACGAGAGTATTGCCGTGAGTGGGACATGCGAGTTTTCAACAGAGAGTGAGACCATGTGAGTGTATGATATTGCGAAAACGCCGAGAACACGTCACTTCATCACGGCTAGCTCACTTCACACGTTCACAAGTAGTTCCTAGCTAGTAACACGCTGGCAAATCATCTGTGTGATACCGCCCTAAAGCCCGAAATCTGGAAACTTTTGTGACTTCATTTTTAAACAAGATGTAAAGAAATAATTTCTCTTTTTATATTTAACAAACTGTGAAATGATAGGCTTGGTGTCATTTCATTTTAAAATGTCTTTTCACGACAAAATTATTATTAACTGGCATAGAAATAAACCAAGCTTGAACTGAAAGATACAGAATATTGACACAAATAAAAAATGTTGTGTCTTCACTTTAAGGTAGTTAGACTGAAATCCTTGCTAATAATCAGTAATTTTTAGTTCAAATAATATTTAATTTCCATCCTTAAATTTTTTTTTTTTTAATTTCAAAGATCGTGGGCACGTAAATGCCTCGAATAACGTGAATGTGAACGTGAACGTAACGTCAACTGAAGCACCAGCCACAGGAAAGGCCGATGATTCTAGAAGAAGTGGTAACAATGTTAATCTGAACGAAACAACTGTTAAAATAGTAGCTACTTCAACAACTGCTACAGTAACTCATAAGCATCATACCATAAAAATTGATCATTCAATTGCAGTAAAGAATTCCACGGTCCAAGTGTGGAATACACCTGATGTACTGCCTCTTGTAACAGCAAATTCGACAGTTACTGTAACTGGCAACAGTACTGTTAGTTAGAGAATGTTTTCAATTGTATTAAAGAGTTATTTGACATGGTTTCTCTTAATTTCCGGCATGTCTTGGAACCAAAAATCCCTGGACATGTGACGTCCACTCACTCGCACTGTATCCTTCGTGGTGGACTACAACCCACTTCTTCTCACAGAGAGGAGGTTCTGGCCCAGCAGTGGGAACATAAATAGATTGATGGTGCTCTCCAAAAAAGCAACCTAATAAGCCCTAATTGAGGTCTTGCAAGGCAAGGCAGCCAGTATTTGGATTACTAATGAAACTGAATCTGGACGGCGAATTATGTTTTCATATTACATCGATTCGCAAGCGTGTATATGGAAATGAATGCTAACATTTATTCCGTCTTTTTACTTGGCTAAATTACCTGGTGTCAATATGGTAGAAAATTAAATGCGGTAATCTAACTCAAAAACTTTCGTATCGTACCGAGGTAAACTCGGGCACCGCGATCTTATCGCTATATTCAGGAAAAAAAAAACTATCTGCGTAGCCTTTTCCCAACTATGTTGGGGTCCACTTTCAGTCTAACCGGATGCAGCTGAATACCAGTATTTTACATGGAGCGACTGCCTATCTGACCGCCACAACCCAGTAACTGGGTAATAAAATACCCTTTGGTAAGACTGGTTGTCAGACTTTCGGGCTTCTGAACGTGACCACCCGTAACGACTGTCAAAGATCCACGAATGACAGCTGGCACCAACGGCTTAACGTGCTTTCCGAGGCATGGAGGAGTCTCGATGTGTAAAGATGGTCCAACCCATCTACGGACTAACCCCGGCAAGCGTAGCTTAACCTGATGGATCGATCCATGCGGCTGTTATTACTTAGCCACGAGCTCCTCGATATATTCAGTAGTAAGTATATAAATAAAAGGAAAACTTAGGACTCTGCTATCGACTCGTATACGTTGTAAAAGTCGATCATGATAATGAATATTAATAATATTGGACGCACAACAGATTCCCTTACAATCGTAACTTCCGATATTATTTAACTTGTCCTTAGGATCAAGTTTGACGATAATTTTACCTGTTATGCTCATAACTACTTCTACTCTTTAGACCTAGTGGGGTTAGTAAGAGTTGGATTGTATGCTGAACAGGTCAACGTCATCACGTCAACGCCGGCTGTCGCTGAAAACCAGTTCGGGGGTCTTTCGCGCATATAGTTGCAGCATTATGCTGAGCGATGGCCGTTTGAATGGATGTGATGCATTTTTTCCTCCAAATTGTTATTTTTGTGTATGTGTTCTTTCCATGCGTCATGTTTACCGCAACTTAACGTATTTTCTTTCTTTGAGATAAGAGTAGCCGATAATTTATAAGGGTATCAACAACAAAATCTATTCCCAAAGAGGTTTTTATTTTCAGGCGATAAAAACTCCACAACACTCAATAATAATGAACATAATTTCGTAATATAATACAAAAAAGAGTAACATTCAAAATAAACACCCTATACTTTAAAAAACAAGATGGCTGCAAACGACGTCCATTTTCTCCTGCGCTTCTGTAAGCATAACTCCTCAAATTCTATTGGGCGACACGGCGAAAGCTTTGGCGCGAAATGAGCGTCGTTTACCGCAGACGGCGCCAGTAAGCACCATGTTGCATAATTATGTCACACGAAGACGCTGGAACAGAATAACGTTGTTAAACCACAATATATTGACGATATAAATATAGGGGAATCGTAGGTTGATTTTCCCGGTAGCGATAATTAGGAAGCAGAAAGGTGCTATGGCGTAATTGAGGGAGGGTTTCGTCTTACAGTTGATTATGCGAGAGATCATTTTACTTCGGATAAGTAGGTTTATCAAAGGTCTAAAGTATTAGCTGTAACTCAGAATGTTCGATGACTAGGGACAGTATTATATCAATCTGCCTAGCCTTTTCCCAACTATGTTGGGGTCGGCTTCCTGGCAGTCGCGAGAACGAGGTAGGAAATAAAATAATAATAATGAAATAGTAGGAAGGGCTATCATATCTGCAAAAATGAGATTTACAAAATGCTGTGAAATAGTTTACTCTAAGAACTTTAAGAATTAATCAGTTCAAACATTACATACTTACTTAATTCTTTTCCAATAAAAACTTTTTCATAATAAAATAAAATTCTTTTTCTTTTTTCTTTCTTGTTACTAAATCAGCTGCGTAAGTGTCTTTCACATCAATTTCTCTTTATCTGAATTTCAAGCAGATATTGAATTATTGAATCAACATAAAATTTTGATGCATATCTTATTATATGGCTCATATTATTTCGTGTAAGTTGCTGGAAAAATTGATATCTATTCCTGAGAGAAAAATTACAGACAGCCGAAAATGTATGTGTGACGAAGCAAAGACAATATTTCATAATCTAAAGTTACAAATACCATTTATCCAGTTCCAATCTCATTTGTAAAAGATTCCTTGTCTGTGAAACCTCATTTATTTTCTGCCAAATAGTTTGGAAGTTTTCATAGTTCAGTTAAATCTAGTGCCTTATAAGAATATTTTCTGAGAGTTATTGTAAATTAGATATCTTGATTTATTTCTAAAATCTGACAATTTGTTCATTTATAACCAGTTTTGTTAGCTAGTTAGGTAAGAAATAATTTGATTAAGCTCTAATTTTTCAAAATCTGTTTCAGCATTTTCTAGGTGACCACCACCTCGAAAATGCGGTGGTTTCTTACATCTTTCATATCGTATCTTATTATCTATAATGTGTTTTTTATTTTCAATAATATTGCAAGCGTTGTCAATTTTGACAGTTCTATCACCGCACGCGGGACAATGATTTCGTTTGGCGCGCCCGCAGCCAACCCGCGCTCCGCGCGCGTTCTGCCCGCATGATAGGAAAAACATGTAATTAATTATGTGTGTGATGACGCGGACCAGATCCGCGCGCGGCCGAAAATGCGCATGACAGGAAAAGGGCCCTTAAGGGCCGAGACACACCGGAATGGCAGCAGCCGACAGCGACGCGGCGAGCACTTTCAGTGTGAAACCATTTTAAATTTAATCTACATAAAAGATCAGTATCGCTTGAAAAGCTTGAAAAGGACGCGAGGACGCCGCTGGGGACCGCTGGCGTCACCGCTGGCCGCTGCCGGCCGCTGCCATTCCGGTGTGACTCAACCCTAATAACAATACGAGAGTTCCAAAGTATCTAGTTTCTTAAGCGGTCATCTGGGGTTGAATGTCAAGGTACCAACTACCCGCGTTGCAGGGCTATAAAACAAAATGGCGGATTATGAGAATGTCTGTCGTGTATGATTTGCAAGCCGCTTTGCGTGTCATGTTTCGTTTTTTTATGAGTTTTACGGGATATCATGAGGTTTTGTTGTGTTCCTTAATTATTGTTGTGTGTTGTTTTATAATGTTCGTGTGACATGTTTCGTGTCGTGTAATTTTATTGCTCACGTTCTTTGCCCTGCTAAGGTGATGTTCTTTTTTTGTATTGAAAATCAAGACTCGCTATGTTTCAGATTTCAAAAAAAGTAGGAGTATATATTACCTATTTGATTGTATTTTTTTTTGTGGGAAATAACACAGATTATATAACACATACGTGTTATCAAAAATACGGAAAGAAACACATCTCAAATCATATTCAGCACATTTATTCATTTTCCTTTAGTTTATATGTATACCTAGCTGCCACAATGAAACTAATTTAGGAATTACAAAATAGTTAAGACTTAAGGCTCGTACACACTGGTGCGATATCACGTCTATATCGGGATATATCGCGCCAGTGTGTACGAGCCGTTATGCACACTGCACACGTTGATGCTAGTTACCATTTTTCACAGACTATAGGTGAATACTTGTAGATTATAGTCGTGGACTCGTTGAGAACTTTACCTACGCAGACTGGAGCCGACCGGCCCGCAGTCAGGTGGCGGACATGACGTTATTAAGCCTTTTCGAATTTAATAAAAAACTGTCGACAACAATAAATACCATAAAAAAAGTTAAATATGATAAATAGAATAGAAAATGCCAATTTGTGACTGATTAATCTCATTCATTGTTCCAATTTCATTTTAAGTATTTTCGATCATATTATGTAGGCGTCCAGGCAATAAAGAAAACGTTCCAAAATGAAAACAAAAACTTTTTTGAAACCAAACTCAAATTCAGTTCACAAGTTTCATCTCAAAAACTACTATGAGTTTTGGAGCACATGTGTCGTGTTTATTGCGACTTTTTTAAAATGTATTTGTAGCAAAAATGCCACTGGGTAGTTAAAACTTTTTCCAATTAAATCTGAAGTTTTAAAGTGTGGTGCGAGGATTTTTAATAACTTTTTTGCACTGCCTATATTTTTCACAACTTGCCTCTCTTTTCATTTCAAATAATCATTGACAGGGTTTTTTTTCTAGTATTAATATGCATTGTAACAGCGAATCAATTTCACGCCTGCCCCTTAACTAGGCCAAACATTTTTTGATATTTGGATAGCTTATGACCTAAAGAGGTGCCATAAAGAATATGAATTAAAAAAAAAAAACACGCGACGTTTCACATCACGCCTTCATTCCCCGAAGGGTTAGGCAGAGGTGTACCTGTAGTACACCCACATTTCACCAGTTATGTTTAAGTCTTGTCGATATTCTTTATAATATGAACAGTGGCTTAATTCAGTATTCGATTTTCAAGATTTTCTTTGGCGAATACGGTTTAGTAAAAAGGACATAACATAAATAATTAAAAGTTAAAAAAAAAAACCCCCGACACAAACAAAACCCTCTAAAAAGAAAAAAACACCTCTCTCCCACCCCCCCATTCCCACCCATTAAATCGATGGATGGATGATCTATATCTAACCTATTCATTGAGACCATTCCAATGCGCCTAAACACGATACCGGTGCTGTAAGTTAGTGAGGGAGTTGGATATCCAGAAAATTCCAGGTGATGCTGCAGTATCAGTTCAAGGTTTGTTCTTCTAATATCATTGAAGTAACAGAATACTAAATTTCGAATCGATCAGACCTGTGGAAGATGCGCACATCCATTCATCAACTAGAAAAGAGCTGATAATCTTCAAACGGCTGAACCGATTTTCTTGAATTGTAGCCAAGAACACTCTCGATCAAGATACCTTTCAAACAAAGAAATAATAATCAAAATCAGTTCAGCGGTTTGGGAGCTACGAGGGAACAGACAGATACACAGATACACACGTTAAACTTATAACACCCCTCTGTTTCCGTCGGGGGTTAAAAATAAAGCAGGATTGGAGTTATAGTTGCAGATAATATTTATTAGCAAGACATTAGGTTACATTGTAAGTGTATGACACGACCATGATAGATTACTACAACGGCTCTAGTAGCGTATTTAACTTACACAACGCTTTTAAACTGTTCCGTTTACTTCGTTTCAACAGATCATACCCTCCAGTACATTCTTCCAGCCGTATTGATTGAATCATAGATATAAGAAATTCCTATGGAATGAATAGTGATCCTTCATCCCACATAGCAAATGAAGACGGAATGCATTACTCTCAGAGCAGATGACCGATGGGGCCGAAAAGTTTTGCAGTGCCTTGTACCTACATGAAGGCGAAGCGTCAATTCAGCTTTATTTCATCCTTGTTACTATAATTATAGGCTAAAATGGTGTGGCAGCATCTACATCGCCACATGCGAACCACGCATCAAAGACCTGACGTCACAAATCCTGCCGATTAACATAAATATAAGAGTATCCGACATCAGGCCTTGGGAAATTGCCTGCCAGACATAACACCCGTCTGGTCGGAGGATCCTCCCCTTTCTTTAGAGGATGTGTGAACTTTACACCCTGTTCCTCATACCTCTAAAATAGTACCAAAAGGTTAAAAATATGCATAAGTACAAGAATTTCAAACATATTTGTTTTTGTGATATTGAACTGCTTTACAATATACTTTTGACGTTACATTCAAGTAAATAGCACTAAAAATATTGTTTTTTACATTAGGTTATACCTAAATTAGGTATACTCTGTCTGACCTGTAAAAAATTCTTCATTTTTAGTGTCTTCTGCTCTAAAATGACTATGACTACGATTTTAGTATGACATAAATCTCTCAATGTTGATAAATGAAATGTAGAGGGAGATGGAAGGGAGGAGAGAGGAAAAGACCAAGTCATGGCCACCCACCAGTTCACAGGAGATTCATTTTCAAGGTCAATGTCAAACGTATCGAAGAACAAGGTCAAATTTTATTAAAAGTAATAATATGGTAAATACCAATTTTTTTGAGTAAGGCGTAGGCGACGGCCTATTTCTATCTGCAGGGTTTAAATGACCCTAACTACCACAAAGGAGATGACGGGGGCTCGCACGCTCGCTTTGCTTGTTCACTTGAGCCCCCGTCATCCCCTTCGAACGTAACCTGTCCGAGTCGGGGTGCCCCAAATCCCGAGCTCGCTACGCTCGCTCTTGCATCCTAACATCTATAATGCATTTTTACTAAGTCCGAGATGTGAGATTCAAATCACAACTGTTAAAGATTGACAGTTGTGATTTAAATATACGGGCAATTTAAGTTGGTAGTCAACTAGCTTGTCAATTAATTTCACTGAATTTCCATCGTATTGTTTAATTAACATTGCATTCTTCCTACAGTGCGGCGGCGGCAGCGGCGGCGGCGGCGGAGGCGCTGGGCGGGGGAGGTCGCCGCGCCCCCCCGCCCCTGCTGCGCTCACGCACGCTGCCCGCCATCATCGCACCCGGCTTCTCCATACTACATGCTCAAATCGACCCGCAACGAACTAATAATGGTAAGTGAGATCAAACCTTGCTTCTTGCCAAATTTCATGATTCTAGGTCGACGGGAAGTACCTGGGGGTTTTGATTTATTTACGAGGATCAAAATATGTCGCATAAATGGCCGTATTTGTTTATTGCATTGACTTAGAAGCTTGCATTTTTTAGAGTTCCAAAGGGCTGAAGACCTAAGACCTAAGTATTTGATATTACTTTTAACTTGATACCTCAATGCGTTCCTGAGAAAAAGGGTCTTGACAGACAGACAGACGGACAGCTAAGTGTTCCTATATGGGTTCCGTTTTTTCCTTTTGAGGTATGGAACCCTAAAAAGTAACGTAAGAACAATCTAGACCCCCATGTAAAAAAATTAGACTTGTTCGAACCCCCCTTTGAAATAGTCTACATAATTAATGAAAAGCCCCTATCTGGAAGAGCTCATTTTGTCCCCAACTAACCCAACCAGCATCCTAATTGCGTAACAAACGATCAATCTGTTTCAGTTTGACACTTCAACAACATTCATTGCGTTATTTGAGTAGACATTTGTTTCGAACTATGAAGCAATGGATTGGCAATATCTTTCAAAATGATTGAAAGTGTGTTCCGCGATTAGGGTGCTCAATTTGCTTAACTCAGCAGTCACATAGTTCTATTTTTAATCTACGTCGATTTACGACCAAAATATAAAACATTTACCTATGCATTGCAATCAACGAAAGTTTTTATGGCTTGTAATAATGAAGGAAGGCAGTTGACACGATAGATTGTAAACTGAAACTTGCAATGAATAAAATTACTTGATAACAATCTTCAAACTCATTTACTGAAGTTACAAAATTATAACTGAAATGTACAGTATAATACTTTACGGCTCTATAACAATGTTTTATTTTTATACTCTTATTGCATTTCCAGGCTAGGGTGTAAAACAAAACATTATAGTAGGTAAATAGGTATGCAGTTACAATCCATGGAGTTACCTATTTATGTTATACTAGCCATTGCTCGCGGCTTCGCCCGCGGGAATGTCGGAGAATATCCCACAGGAACGTACTACAGGGATTAAAAGTAACCTATGTGTTAATACAGGTTATAAACTATCTGTATGCCAAATTTCATTGAAATCGGTTTGGCCGTTTTTGCGTTAATCTGGAACATATAGCCAAACAAACGGACAAAAATTCTAAAACACTAAATTTGGCATCCGACTCTTTCCGACACCTCGTAGAAATTAGTTTTTAGGGTCGAGAATTTTCAATATACAGTTTTGAATTCGTTACTATTTCATTATAAATGTCTATACGATAACCTTTTGGATTCCATAATAACATAACATCACGGCTGTATTCCCCGAAGGGCTCTGCAGAGGTACCTACACATACACTTCTCTAGTTATGTTTAAGTCCCATGTAATAGGGGGCGGGCCTATCGCCATTAACCAGGCCTCCGGGCTGCAACTGAGAAATTCACAATACACAATACCACACACACACAATAAGGGTTATCACAGCAGTTAAAGCAAGGCTAATTAGTACCCAAATAACGTTGCAGGGTCTAATTTCAATGGCATTAATCCATTTAAGTCTTAGATTACGATCTATCTGTTGTTGGAAAATTGTCCAACTTTTTTTTGGCGGAGAATTGCGATGATTACTCATTTATATCGATTTTTATGCAAAATAAAAATAAAAAACAACCGACTTCCACCTCGACTTCAACTTCGTTTTTTGCCACCGACTTCCGAAATGGAAGTTGTTTTTCTCTTTGAAGTGCTTTTCTTGAAGTCGGTTGAAGCTAACTGAAAAACTACCCAAGCAAGGTTAATAATATTTATATCGGCCCACCGCGGAAGCGTCCTCTACCAAATGAAAAAAGTTTTTTTTTATCCGTCCACAACTGGCGAAAATATCGATCGATAAAAAAAAAGACATACATACGCTATGAACATAGAACCTCCTCCTTTTTGGAAGTCGGCTAAAAATGTATGTGGAAAACAGAATAAATAAATTCACATACAAACAGACATACATCGACACTCACACCTTCTTCCCATGCGGGTTGCAGAAACTACAGAACTCCATCCAAAGATACAAAAAATAAAAAACTAGTGACTTAACTGATTCCCTTTAAACATACAACAAAACCATTGTGGAAATGATGGCTGCATTTTATCTGCAAAAGATACAGCACTTAGCCTGCTACGTTGCAGCAGCCGCATCTTTTACTTTGTGTTTCTTTTATAAATGAAAACAAAACAATAGCGAAAGATAAAACGAGCCATCAAGCAGTTTGTTTTAAAAATGTTTAAAACCGCGTCCATATTCCAGCTGTTAATTATTCCTTTGAGATGGTTTTCTTTATCCGAAGTATTCTGGACTCTGGACTGAAGTACACACGGTGCTTACCTGTGCAAACAAATGAACTCACTTTTTATTCCTCGTGAAATCGTTTTCTTTCCAAGATTTTCTTTTGTTTTCACTTGAATTTCTAACGGACTTTCCTACTTCCTTTGTTTACTTTCGTCGTTTAAAAGAATAATAATCTATCTCCTGCCTTTGATTTGTTTTCAAAACAGAACGAATGAATGAAACGAGTGTTCAAGTTTTAAGCAAATTGTGATGTTTCTTGCCTGTTTAATAAATTCCATTA
This sequence comes from Eupsilia transversa, assembly GCA_914767815.1. Classification (NCBI taxonomy): domain Eukaryota; kingdom Metazoa; phylum Arthropoda; class Insecta; order Lepidoptera; family Noctuidae; genus Eupsilia; species Eupsilia transversa. The sequence goes on from OU611880.1 coordinate 12,703,395, forward strand.
AGGCTTCGACCAAACAGGAATAAATTTTATCCGCGGATTAAGATTTACTTCTGACAGTTTTAGTATGGAGAAACTTTCAAAAATTCAAAATTTATTCGGAAGAGAAGGCTTATTCCGCAAAATTTATTCCTGTTTGGTCGAATCCCCCCTAAGTAGGTAAACTTAATCTAAGTGCACGTGTGTGTGTAGTGTGAGTTAAGAGTACCCGAACCGATCAATTGAAATTTTTTACGTGATTGATCATTCATTGATGGGCAAATTGATTGTCTACCAAATGTAATTGAAGCGCTTGATAATATTACTATCAGTTGATTGCAATTGATTGTTTCTGGAACCCTTTAGAGATCCTTCTATTCTATATAGGTAGGTACTGTATGGTATTCGCCTTGCGAAATTAAGTAAAGTTTATATTAATTTTGTACGCCATATATTGGCAAAACATATGGCACATAATTATTTTAGAAATTATACCTACTGTAATATAAACATACCTATGTTTAACAAAATAAATGATTGATTGATTGACAACAATACGACAATAAATACAAACACTTTCAATACTAAAATACTCAAGAGTTTTTTGTGAACTGTCAAATAAATCCTAGCATCGAAATTAAAAAAGTGATTTTATCTAACAAACTTAATAGTAGTGATGTGCCGACTATGGGTTTTGCCAATCTTTGACTAGCTATAGTGACTAAACTGTAGGATATATTTGGTTGAATTTTTGTATGGACTTCCCAGTCCATCATTAGATATACGAATTAATTGTCGTATTATCGTTTCCACCTTGTATAATACGATGTTTTATTCACCCTTATTCACATCACACACAAATTCTTTACATCTCATAAAGATTTTATATTATTAGTTTAATAACCAATCAACAAAGTAAGCAAGTAATAAATCAAGGGACCTTTGAACCTATAAAATACCTATATACCTAAGTATACATATACAGGTAGTAGTCAATAAATAGAGGTCGTGACCAGTGGTCATTAAACGAGCGATATCTTTAACAAGTTTTTTTTTCGATAAAAAGGAAATTTGAAGAAAAAGGTTAATGTTAAACATTTATAAGTACAAGATTATCGTGAATTTTCGCATGCTATCCAAAGTTACGATGATAAAATTCAACAGTTAAAGTAATTGGTACAGAAATGAAATGGGTGACCTTGAATGAGAAAGTATTAGCTATACACAACGTGTTTTTTTGATATCCCATAACTCTAGGGTTATATTCTATAAGTAAAAATAATACAAAAAGTTCTAGACTATGTGGTCCAAAAATGCGTAGTTTCGAAGATATCATTAATCATAATTAAAGTTAATTGATAATAAAATTATCTAATTCTTTTTCATTCAAACCAATCATTCATATTTAGAACTAAGAAAATGCGTCTTTGTCATATTTCACGTAAGGGTGTTTTACATTAATAATCTTGACTGTCGAATTATTTTGTATAAAAAAAATTGTATATAATATATGGAAAATAATTCAAAAGTTAATTCATTTTTATGATCTCATTCATACCCTGAGTTATGGGTTATAAAAAAAGAACTGTTTATATACTTGTACTTCTGCGAACAATAGACCTCGCGAGTTCAAACTTTTTTGCAATTAATTAATTTATATACCAGTATAGCGCTAGCTATTTTGTATGCGGCGGGCGGCGTAATAATAGATGATAGAGGATTTTATATTTATTTTTATGTTTATCAGTTCATTTCATACAAACGCGTACTCTTCTAGCGCTTGGTGGAGGCGCCGGGTATGACCAGCTAGAAAAATCAACTATTAGGTTTTATTCGGTAGAGGTAACGCTGCAGCCTAGTTTTGTGATGAGAAGGTGGTCCTAGGTGCTCCATCAATGGTCAGGTAGGGATCTACCTAGAGTACCTAGTAGTTAAAGAGCCAATTCCACGGGTAAAAATCTAAAAGTGAGCAATTTACTGTATTTTGAAGAGGTATTCTGCTCATCAGGCCGAAGATCCTCATCGGATGTTCACCAAATTTTCATGCTACCTTTCAAATAAAAAAAGAACCATCGAAATCGGATCTTATAAGGCGGAGACATACAGCAGCCCCCTTTTTGCTTCTTTTTGGAGGAAGTACCCCTCCAATCAAAAATCCCCGACGTAAAACTTGTACTTACATCAAGTTTTGTCCAGATCGGTTGTAAAACGACCTGGGGCCTACTAATTTATAAACGTTACAGTGGTCTCTTAATGGTGAGTTTTTGACAGTTTTTGTATGGAAAATCTTTCAAAAACTCACCATTGAGAGACCCTTGTAACGTTTATAAGTTAGTAGACTTAGGCCCCTGTACAAGATTTGAAACAAACTGACAAAGCAAAGCAAATTTTGCCAGACTTACAAAGACGCTCCGACCGCTCGGTCAATAAGAAAAGTATGAATGGAATATGCTAATAAGGTACCTATAGGTTATATTTTATACCACGTTCATCTATAGAACTTGGTATAATTATATTTATTGCCGTTTTTTCGTCGTTTTAATAATAGGTTTATTATTTGACAAAAAGAAAAATAACAATTTATATTATACATTATAACCTACTTTATGCACGAAAAGTGTATTACAGGAAAACTTAAGCCCTTGGCTCTACAGGAATTTAATTAGGCGAAAAGTGAAACAAAAAGAAGAAGCAGTTTGGAACTTTTCTCGTTAGCAAACTGTATCGTGTCTGTTTGACTACTAATCCTTCTTTTAATCCTGGGTGAAGAGTTGCACTAATTTAAAATTTTGTTTTACATGAACATCGTAATGTTCAAGTTCATTAAATTTTGATATTCTTGCAGCTTACAATGTCTTAATTAATTATTACTTTATTTATGAGGCATGTTCATGATAGTGATGATATTATTAAAACGTTTCACTGGTTCACCGAACCGCACTTATTATAATTTTGTTTCAATATCGTTAATGGAATAGCTTCGATGCCGTTCGGTCAAGTGCGGTTGAAATCGCAAAAAAGTGGAATACCTCGTTTTTTGTATTTTGTAAAAAGAACAAGGTTTGAGTTCAAATAAACCGAAAACATGCACGAATGCACGTGAGTATATTAAAACAAACAAGCAACAAAATGTGGGTTGATCGTGTTATTTTATATAGAATTACGATGCTAAATAAATATAGCAAGTCTTTATTCGCGATTCTTACTGTTTATATACTCTCTGTGCATAACCTCATGTTTGCACACTAATTCCCGTATTGCATTCGTTGGCTTTATCCAGGTAAGTGGTGTTTGAAAAGGAATAGACGATGTTTAATTTTTTTGTAACCTAAGATTGAAAACATGTGGAAGGATTTGGATGATAATTTTGGTTTCCAGAGAGATATACGAAATATTTCACTTGATAATAAGTTAAAATTTACATTCGGCTGTAGCGGCGACTTCGGCTAGTGTGAAGAAAATTTATCGATTATGATAAATGATAAAATATTATGATAAATGATTTATTTTCTGTTAGTAGGTTTGTACAAACACTTTTACACGTCAATCTATGCATACTATGCATACTTAATTTATGTTTGTAATAATAGATCCATTTTTAGATCATTCAAAAAAATTACCGCATTGCCGCATATTTACTGCCTGAAAACGTAGCTATTATATCTACCAGAAAACTACACAAAGTTAAAAATAACCCTAGTGCTTCCTACTGCTTAATGTGAGTTTGTAAAATTCCATTAAAGTTCGCGTGTTTCACAATAGTTTCTCTGAGGCAGCCGGTGCATTTCCTTTGCACGCAATCTTCGGGGCTATCGTAGAAAAAACCTATCTTTCAAGAGCTTGCGAAGGTTGATTATCCCTGTACGAAGATTACTGGACTTTTTGGTGATTTGTTTGAATTCCGAATTAGAAGGTTTGTGATTCTTTTTTTATACCAGTCTTTTGTTTCCTTTACTTCGTTTGTTTTCGTGCTTTGAAGTCATTAGATAGGAACCTACTTTGTAAGTAGGAAACGGATTGTATAAACATTTCAGTTTTTAAAATGACAACGAGGCATTTTGCCGACTGAAAATTGAGTTAATTTTGTGTGCGCATTCTCTCCGTGGCTAATTAATAACAGCCCAACGGGTCGAAGCAGGGGCAGGTCGCTAGTCTAAAATATTTCATGATACGAAATCATTATTAGTTTCATATAACATCTGAGGGTTCAATTCCGGTATTTTTAAGAATGTTCGCATTCTATTCTCATTCGCAATCTATCAAAAATACATTTTGACAAGTTTGGTAGATTGCAACTTGAATGTGAACGTTTTTTAAGTACGAGAATTGGCCTTCTGTTAAGCTGAAGAAATATCATACACATAATGTAAACCAGTTTAATGCCAAATTATTAGATTCAATGAAACACAATCTTTATAGACTATAAACAAATCTACTATAATGATAATTTACGACAATTTACTGCCAACAAATGTCGCAATCGACTTTATAGCAGCCAACATGATACTATGATACGCAATATCCGAAGATATATCTTATGATATCTAATGATATCTATATTCGGACATAATAACTGTAATAAGACAGAGCTTATTCAATACGTAAGAATTTTGGATGCGATTCAACTTATATTTTGGCGCAAATAATGAGCACTGATATTACCTACCTATTTATTTTCGTAGAATAAACGGATGGGCAAAACGCTTTCCTCGAAAACATTTATGTAAGTGGACATCTCTAAAAATTAATAAAAATGAAGTGTCTGTAGGTATGTAATGGCAAAAAAACAGTTTTTTTGCATAAGTAAGTATAGACGGTCCTTATAACAAAAAAAAACAATTTTTAATAATTTAATTCAATTTTGAAAAAAAAGATCTGCAATTTGAAGGAATGCAGTTTCTTTAAGCACAATCTACGTCATAGGTAGGTTTAGGTCAGATACGACAGTTACCAGGTCTGACCTATTTACCTAATATACGGTAAGCAACGCCGGCTATTTTGACACACTCTGAAGTAAGCAATACTCTCTGTAAATGTAACAACTATAAATTCGATTTGCTAGACATAAAAGTAACCGTCTTAATTTTGTTCAGATCGTCATGATCCGACCAATGAATATAAAACAAAGACCTCACAGTTCTAAAATATATCAGGTCATCACTTACGCCACACAACATCACAGTTTTGTCAGGCTCATGTGTCGAATTGCCCGCGACGTTCCGTCTAATGCATTTGTCAAACAGACGCTGCTACTGTCACTTGTGTCACTACTGTCACTGTCACTTGTGTGTCGTCTTCCATTTTGAAAATTATAAACAGCTTTTATTAGAAAAGATTACAGAGGAAAGTGTTTTAGAGAAAGGAGAGGAAAACAATGAATGCGATAGTTATTTTCATTATCATTTATTGGGAACTAAAAATCTTGTGTATGTTTGTCTTAAATGTATTTCATTTAAGACAATGTAATAACTGCAATAGTTAAAACTGTGGCGCAGCTGTCAACGCCCGACTAATAGTGATAGGGTAAGTTGTTCCAAGACATTTGTTGCCTACATAACAAAGGTATTTTAACAAATATTTAAAGAAAATATGTTAATAGTGAAGTTGATACTGAAATAGATCATAATATAGATGCATTGAAAGTTATTCGTATTTTTTTGTATATCTAAGAAGAAAGATAGGATACATAACACCATAACAAATTAAAAATATGAATTTTTGAGAGTGTTATTATTATTGGTTGTGATAATGGGCGGTCTTTTTGGTAAAATCAATCATTTACATACAACCTTTAAATTAACGTATAAGATTTCCTTTTTGATACATGACATACAAGCCTCCTCTCTGTGAGAGGGACTGTATGAATAAAATCAAGGAAATAGAAGGCAAATGAAACCATAATATGATTAAAAACTAGTCCGCAACTTTAGTTTCCACAAACACCACTCAAAAACTATTTAATGCGGCTAACTAAATTATTACGGTATCATCGTAAATCATTTTCAAACAATGTCCAACAACAGAGATTATTAAATTAAATTATTCAAGAGTAAATCTCTTCGATAGGCAACAAATAAATTTGATCGATGCCTTATTGGAAGCAGCTGTTAGTTTTGAAAATTTCATAATTTCCATCTTGTTATTAAGGATGGCTCGAAAGCGTTAAAGATTATATTCCTTTGTTGCTTAGATTATCTGATTGGTGAGGAGACACAGGAATTAAATCTAAGTATAATCCTAAATGGGCTTCAACCCGCATTGGGCCCGCGTGGTGGATTATAGCCCACTCCCTCTCACCGAGCCTGTGTACCAGACCAACATTATAGGCTGATCATGCTAATAAGCTATACTCCTAGAATAATATGCACATTTAAGTCACCTGTTATATTATCTACAAAAAGGAGCAGTTGTAATTCGTAATGAAAACTTTTTGGGATCTAATAATGAAATTATTAATTCTGAAAAAGTTTAAAAGTAACTAAAAGTCACAAATTGAAAGATCTCAAAGGCCCGAAAAAATCAACTTTTTGTTCTCTTTTTAGGAGGAAAAAGTTTGCAACGGAAAGGATTCGCAAGTCCTAAAGAGGGTTTTTATTAAGTTTCCGACAAAATTCACCCGCTTTGACGAACTCGTTTCATACTAGAGAAACGTATCGGTCTTTTGTATTGAAAATTTTAGCCTAAGTACCTACGAACTAGTTAATTGATTCAGGCATGACTTGGCGGAAATCCATTATAAAATACAATAGACGCAGATATATTTAGCAACCTATTCCGCTTAACTATTCTTAAAGAGTCTTAAAAAACCCTGTAAGAAATCGACACGTGTTACACCTCGACGACGATTGACTTCTCGCGAACCCGAACACGACGTGTTAACACGCCGAGCGCTGGACGCTGAACCTACGAACTTTCCTAAATTGTTTGATTCATCATCATCATCATCATTTCTGCTGTAAGAGGTCCACTGCTGGACGTAGGCGTCCCCAAGCATCGTCCTTTCGACCGGTTCTGTGCTTCTTACATCCTGCGGTCTTCACCAGGTCATCAGTCCACCTTGTGGGAGGTGTTCGAATGCTGCGTCCTTCCTACCCCAAAACCGCCACGCGCTTTTTAACCGCCTCTGTCGCCTAGTGGTTAGACCACCTGTCTCAGACTAAGAGGTCCCGGGTTCGATTCCCAGTGAGCGCATAAATTTCTGATCGGTTTGGTTCCATCATTTCATTTGGTTCCATGGACCACCATCTTTTCTAAGTCTGTCGCCATAACAACAATGTTAGCAGCATTGTTGTGTTTCGGCAGTTCGAGGTAAGATGGCCAGTTCCTCTGTGGTTGAGGATACCGGGTGAAGCTCGCTTTCACCTTTCGGCCCAATGGCCATCTGTTCTGCGAGTCATAGGACCTGCCCTGCCACTTAAGTTCGGCAATTCTTCGGGGTATGTCGGTTTTCTTGATTCTCCTGTGGATCTCTTCGATTCTGATTAGATCCCGTAGGGAAACTCCAAGCGTAGCTCTCTCCAGTGCCTTTTAGGTGAGTTTCAGCATTATTTGCCTTAATTGCTTAATTAATTCTGCAAAATGTGAATTAGGTTGTATAAATGTATTTCATCTAAATCTTTATTGCCTTACGTGTATCTTGTTATTGTGTAATTCTGAATATGGTTCGCTCCGGGATTTCTCGGTCGTAATTGAAGTCATAACTTAACCGGTATTCAGACTAACCGTAATTAACTTGTGGCCAAGTTTGCTTATTAAGATCATTGCTTTAATTTGTTGCGTAGGAATTCCATAAATATATAGAAATTCTAAATGTACCTATGTAGTTTAATCACATTTTTCACACGAACATAACAGATATGTATTTTAAAGAATTAAAGTTAGACTAGCTGCCCGCCCCGGCTTCGCATGGGTAGCATTAAGTAGTTATCTACGGCGTACCAACTACCTACCTACCTACCCTACCCTACCTAAACCTACCTACCTATAGCGTTTTCCATATTTTCTTACCTATAAAAAAAATCAAGATAGGGGACACCCTGATCACCTAGCGATATGAAGTATACTTTACCTGTTGGACCTACCTATCGGTAGGTATGACTACCAAATATACATAAATAATTTCATAAAATCGGTTGAGCCGTTTCGGAGGAGTGCGACCACAAACACCGTGACACGAGATTTTTATATAATATAATACTCATCATAATGAATAAATCTAACTTAGAAAGATGTATTAAAGATTCTAATGATTATAATTCTGTTAATACAAAATAATATCCGTTATGTTCATGAATCATATATAAAAATTCGATCAAAAAAAATTTGATCAAGATACAAAAAATCGTAAAAAAATAATTAATTAGTTAACTAGTTTATGATTGGTTGTTTAGTATACGCCATACTAGAGCTGCGACGTACTGGCTACTCATTCGTGTTTGAATTCGTAACTGGTTTGATATTTTCAAGCGGCATGTGGACGATGGCCTTAACCAACATCTTACAAAACTAGGGTAAAGATTACATATTTTTTAATTTTCAAAACACCCTCAAAATCACAAATTCCACAAGCTTACCGGTATAATACACATTAACATTAATGAACACTACCATGCATGTTTCTTCCTAAAGGCAAGAAAACACAGTCGCCCAAAGCCTTCAGAAAAACTTCTTTCTAAAAAGGATCCCATTTTCATTCGACATGTAGATCTGCTGGCACTGAGTAGGGTGCTACGGTAAGCCACTCCGGATCCCTCATTTATAGTTACTGTAGCCAATCAGTAAGTTTCAAGATGGGAATTCAAAAGTCTATTTTTAGATGAGGATTTATTTTGTATTGGATATCCAAGGTTTTTTTTATATTCTTTCTGCCTACCTAATTGCGTAACACACTCACAATCCAACACGCTCATGTATTTTTCAAACATTATAAAGTAATTGTGTGTTCTTTGTATATATGATAATTAAATTAAAAAAAAAAAAAAAAAAAAATTACAAAAAATTGAGAATGATTACTTAGTCGGAATTCAATGTATTTTTTTATTGGATTATGAACAGGTACACTTTATATTGAAGGGGATTGCGATTGTTAGTGAGTAACGAGTTAGTACCTACTGGAGTACTGATTATATCATGAAATATCTTTCTTCGGCATGTTTTCATTGACATAGTTCTTCCAATAAAATATTATTTTGTATCTTTTAGTTTAACTATGTTAATTTATCTGCCAATAAGTCTCCTTTAGTAGTAGTCTCCTAGTTGTGTTAATCATTCCTATGATTTATCCTCTCATTTCTGGCTTACCAACTGATGTCATCATTACTAGCTAAAGATGTGAGTGACACTTGCGCAAAATATGCGCGTGAGTGCGGTCATAGTTTTGGCACTGGTTTAGCTAAAATTAATCTGTCTAAATATTAGATAATGGATCTTAGAGATTAGAATCTGGGTTACCAATATTGCGTCAAGTGTGTGTTTTCTTAGATCAATAGTTTAGGTAATTTCTTTTTGCGGCGAAAATAAAAGTAAAAATAAACATAATATCTACTTTTTTATAGTTAGTTTAGTTATTATACAATGTTTCATGATCTAATTTGAAGTTTTTTTTTAATACCAGCGGTTTATTGTTCGGTTTAGAGGAAAATTTGTTTTCTATAGAGAAAATTGTATGGAATCGTGTTTTGTTACCTATTTATTTCAAAATTAATGCTACACCATTTTTGATATATCTAAGGATCATGATATGCAATTTGAGGTATTATAAACTCATAATATCGTTTTATAATCCTTGTATTATTTTCAATGCGAAAGTAGTATATCAGATGGTCAATTCTCGTACTTAAAAAACGTTCACATTCAAGTCGCAATCTGTCTGTTATCTAATTGCTGCTTAGTAATCGTAACATAAATGGAAGAAATCATTGGCTCCTGAAATTCAGGTACTTTAACCTAGCTCTGGAGCCAGGTTCTCAAATGTTTATATCCTGTCTATGTGTATCTCTGTCCTGTCTATAAATAATTTATTATTATTTGTCTAACTTGTCAATAATGTTGGTAAATTAATTGTATTTTCACCGATTGCGGATGAGATGAGAATGCGAACGTTCTTAAAAATACGGGAATTACCCCTCAGGACGTCTGGTTGCTCGCTAAATTCTCACAGCAAAACCGTTGAATGGATATTAATGAAACTCATCTTGAATACTTGAAAACAATGGCCTTTAAAAACCCTAATAGTATGAAAAGATATTTTAAAGTATGTATGTGTGGGAAAATTGGAAAACAAAATGGACGTAGTCGGTGGAATATCGTTATTTGAGGTATAAACAATACATTAAATACTCGTAGAGAAGTTTTATTAAATTAATTTCGTAATTATATATTTTATTCAGTTTGTGTCCAGAATTTAAACTGCATCAATGATAAAAACAAACCGTGCTGTCCATTTTAATGTACCTAAGTAATTGGATTTTAAGGATGTTGAAAACATTTGGCGGTCAGATTAAATTAGGACAGAAAGGAAAATATATTTATCCTCCTTTCATTGAATTTGCATCTATTACGGAGAAGTGGTTTACATTTTGATTTAGTTTTAGAGGGGATAATTTTATTAGAGTGGTAGAAGAAGTACTGTTTTTATTTTATTTTCCGACTTCCTTAAAGGAGGATTTTCTATGTGGTCTGCATGTTTTTTATGTTCATCGATATTTTCGTCAATTGTGAACCAATTTAGAACTTTCTTTTTTAAATTTGAAGCTTGCGCGGTGGTCCCGCAAACATTTGATTCACTTTGATGGGTGGTTTTGGAGTTAGCTTCCATAATACGTATTTTTCGTACTAAGTCTATGTGGCTGAGGTTAAAATAACTTCCTGTAACTGTTATTTACATAGCTGATAATGGTATTCGAATTCTACCAGCCGTCATATCAGTAGGTACATATTTACCCCTTGACTGCCCCGGTCGTCTCGTCGTCGTAAGTGCGACTGCTGAGCGTGGTCCTTTTTTCGAATCCCAAGTCGGGCAATGTAGGGTAGCGGGTAAGAAAAACCGTGGCCCCTGGGAACACATAGGCAACTGAAGGAACACGGGTGGGTTTTAGCCAGTAAGAGTCTGACACACCCTCCGCCCAGAGCGGGAGAAGTAATTTGATAATTTCAAAAAAGGTCGGTCAAAGTGTTATTGGGTTTTTACTTTTTCTTAGCAACGGTACCAGAGTTCCTAGTAAAATCTGGACCAAATTATTTTCATTTTTTCACTGTTTTCGTTACTAAAGTGTAAATTCAATGGCATACTAAGTTATAAATAGTTTTGGCTCAGACATTCACGTTATTATAGTAATGGCCTCTTGGTAATTTGTTATGACTAACCGCAAATCGTTTATGTAAACAGGTTGAGCGAATCTAAATAGTTTTATTACATGTAAAATGGTTGTTAAATGGCAATAAAAATACAGCTTAGCAATATGATGGATTACTTAATCTAGAATAAATCTTAGCCAGTATAAAAAAATATTTTTTGTAGCTAAGAAATTTTTAAATTGCAGCCCGGAGTTTGGATTTGTGCCCGGTTAATGGCAATAGGCTTGCCCCTTGTAATAACTTGTGCAATGTGGTTGAACTATAGGGATACCTGTGCCTAACCCTTTGGGGAATACTGGTGTGATGTTATGTTATCTCAAAACTTTGGTCAAGTGTTCAAAATGACATGAGGTAGTTATTTGATTCAGGCTTGACTTGGCGGAAATCCATTATAAAATACAATAGATGTACATATATTTTAGTAACCGATTCCGCTTAACTATTTCTACAGTCATAAAAACCTTGTAAGAAATCGACACGAGTTTCACGTCTCAACGAAGTATCTGATCTACAGGATGGCGCTTGAATTGTCACGAACCCGAACACGACGTGTTGCCACACCGAGCGCCGGACGCAAAGAATATTACAATGGAATCAAAGCTAGTTATAATATTTTTAGCTATAACTTTTCAACCTAATAAATACTGTACCGCAGTAGATTGTATCAGAACCAACTACTAGGAAGCATTAAAAGCAAAATCCATAAATACTTTTGCATATTCAGCTGTAATCTTTAGAATTGCTGAATATATTTACATCTATTTGAAGCCTGAGTCACTTGGGGATTTGCTGTACAATTCACACAAACTATTCTTTAAAAAACATACAAAATCTTTTTGAGTAAGGAACTTTGGGACTGGTGATACCGAGTCAACACTTTTAACCTCATTCTGCCTAGCCTTTTCCCAATCATGTTGGGGTCGGCTTCCAGTCTAACCGGAAGCAGCTGAATACCAGTATTTTACATGGAGCGACTGCCTATCTGACATCCACAACCCAGTAACTGAGTAATACGATACCCCTTGGTAAGACTGGTTTCAGACTTTCGGGCTTCTGTTAACGACTGTCAAAGATCCACGAATGACAGCCGGGACCAACGGTTTAACGTGCTTTCCGAAGCACGGAGGAGTCTCTGTATGTAAAGATGGTCACCCTTCCACGGACCAACCCCGACAAGCGCAGCTTAACCTGATGGATCGACCCGTGCGGCTGTTATTACTTAGCCACGAGCTCCTCCACCATCAGCCATTCGTCCAAAATATAAAGAGTGTAATAAATAGTGTGTTATAAAGAGTGAACCGAATATACAATAGTGTTCAAGTCGTGAAGAGGCATTACGCATAGAGGAAAAATAATGTATTCTGTGAATAATTTGAGGCCCAACTGGTACAGTTATGAACGATGGTAGACTATTTTGCAAGTCGTAGCGTACAGAAGGCCGTTCGTCAGTGAAACACTTTGACCTTGACCTTGCCTACCGTAGTACTTAGTTCCCATAGAATAAAAGGCAAGGGGATGCAGTCTCGACATAGATAGCGATCGCTATACGACCGAATTCAGTCGCAAAGTCCTAATGGCGACCCTAGACGGTCAAAATTGCTTGACAAGCACGAAAAAATCACGTGCTTTTCAAGCACGACGCGCGCGTCTACGGGACGCCGAGACTGCTGCTCCAGCTGTGCATTTTCGAACCATCCCACACCCTGTTAACTTATAAACAAAAGTATCGTCTTCGGCCAAGATTTTATTGAAAACTAGCTGCAGTCCGCGGCTGCATCGCGTGGCCCCTTGTTCTTTTTCTAAAATAAAACGTACTCTATAAAACATCAGCTATCCGCAAGTTTATATTGTTCTTGTTACCGACTATAATAATATGCGGCCTACAGTACTAAAGATAATTACTTTTTACCATTCTTTTTTACACGGCTAGTATCTGATACAAGCCAAAAATTAAAGTTTCCTGTCATCCATTGCCAAGGTATCTACCACAAAATCCATCATACAGCTTACAGATTCTGGCAGTTTTCCAAAACGATTACCGCAGCCATTGAGCCGCATTACTGTTGCATGGGACACGAACACCTATTTAACAGAATGGTACCTATAACTTTGTGAATTTGGCACTCCATTTATTTTGTGGCGGTGAGTTAGCGATTAGTGAAGATTTTTTTGGAAAACACTTAAGTTTTTGCTGACGATGAACCAGTATCAAAAAGAAAACAAATTGACGCTGTCATTGTACGGCAAATCATAACTAAGGCCCGGCGCCCATTATCGGCACGACATGGCAATGTATTTCATATGCGACGAATAGAAATATAACTTAACACTATGATAATAAAACTGAAATTTCAATGATGATGCTTAAAGGACGCGGCATGCCTAAGGCGTCTAAGGCGTCGTTGCCGTCAGAAAAAAATTCAACTTTATTTCCATACTATTAAGTTATATTTTTATTAGTCTCCTAAAAATACCTTGCCATGCCGTGCCGATAATGGGCGCCGGGCCTAAAGCGGTCACTGCGAAGTGAGTTTATTTCTTACGCTTCCATGCTAAAACGGCTGAACGGATCAGGATGAAATTTGGCATGTGGGTAGACTATGCGAGACCTGGCTTAGGACAGGATACGTTTTATCCCGGAAGTATGTTTCCGTGGGATAATTTTCGACCTCCACCCTGGCGAAGATGCGGGCAAAAGCTACTATGCATTTTTTTTACTTTAGTATAAAAACGGGCAAACTGTGACTCGATAATAAACTGTACCTAGTATCGATTTAAAACAAAGTATTGTCGTACCATGAAGGCTCCCACAAACAGACGCGACGCGACTTTAACAATACAATTTCTAAGAAAACTTCACGGTAAAACAATAACCGGTATTGCGTCGCGCGACAACTTGATTCATGAATCCCAAAAACTTCAGCTATAGCTAATCTGAACATCACCATACGTATTTTGCGTGGTGCTTAAAAACGGAGGTATCACCATCATTGTGTAATAATGAATTTAGAAAATTATCACTATACAACGACAAATTAAATTTTAAAAATATTTACTTACATTTTTTTTCTTTTACAATATTTAACACAACAATTTACACTAGGTACTAAATTAAATGACTGACTTACTAAGTACCTATACAAATACATACAAAAACAATAGGACACTTAAGTGTCGAAGTATTCGTCCGCATCGCTGTTATCCGGAAACGTGCTCAGAAGATTGGCAGATTTGCCACGTTGAATGGCAATGCTTATTATGATTTGGCCTAAGAGCGGGCATATAAATATAAATACAGACATAAATATTATTCTCATAACAATATTCACAAACGGTAAAGTTGTACCCTATGCTTTTGTTTATGCATTCTCCACAACTCTAAACCAGTATAAGTATATCGCATATAATTTTAGAGACTGTTCATTAAGGGATAAGTTTAGTACTGAGAATTAATTCAGTTTATTAGGCTAGCACGCGAGACTGACCGCAGGCACAGTATAATCAAGTAACAGTAGTCTTCATAGAAAACGGCTGGTCAGTCTCAAGTGGGCGGCAATTACGACACATTGACACGGATAGTAATTTATCTGCCGAGCGGCCGTAGATATTAATTATTTCAAGGTCATTGCCGACTCGTAATACTGTTACTTTATTATGCTGTGCCGCAGGTACCGGCTAATTAGTTTGCAAAATTACCATCTAAACTAGGGATTCATTTCGGAATATTATGATGCTTCATTAAAAGATTTCACTTAGCAGCGCTGCGTTTTATTAAGCTGTAAGAGTTTCTTAAACTTTATGCTATTTAGTGCTCTCTGTAAAAGCATTTCTACTCATTTTGAATCTCCAAAGAGACTTTGGGGATTGAAAATGAGTAGAAATGACTAAGGGCGGATTCGACCAAACAGGAATAAATTTTATGCGCGGAATAAGATTTACTGCTGACAGTTTTCGTATGGATCTGGATAAACTGTCAAAAATTCAAAATTTACTCGGAAGAGAAGGCTAAGAGCGTTATCACACTGTCGATTTGCCAGCGGTTTTCCAGTGCGGCGATTTGTGAATGTGCTCTCTACGGGTGCGAAGCGAGCTAGGCGTGATCATGCGAAATGTACTCTGCGTTTTCACAACGTAATCTTGTACACTTGCTTGTCTCGCTCTCTCTTGTAAACTTACGTAAATTGGTTTGGTTCTCAAAACGCGGCGAACAACTTGCGCACACATGGCGTGCTCGTTACGAACATGCAGCGAGCGTATTAAACAATCGCTTCGCCGGTAACACGCTGGTAAATCGTCAGTGTGATAATATGGTCCTAAAGGTCGCCTCCGACGTTGTTCGGAAAAGGGATATTTCTGGCTCCTAGCGTGGTGACTATAACTTTGTAACTCAATTGCTTCCCATCATGGATGTGTTTTAGTGCTTTTATGCTTTTACATGTCCATTTTACATCTACCCGTACATATAAAGTACAGCACAGTCCATGTTATACAGTATTAGGGTACACAAATTGCTCTCTCAATATATTAATTCTAGTCAATTTATCCATCTTTAAGGTAAAAAAAACAGCTGTTCCCTACATTTATGTTCGCATAACTCGTCAAAATGTAGGGAACAGCAGATTTTTTTTTCACGATTCCAGGTTTGGTCCCATAGTAAAAGTTGTTCATAATGATGAGTACAATGACCCCTTATGAGGAAAAAGATGATTAAAATTGCACTGTTTATACTCGTAGATAGTTCAATACCTGTACCTCAACGATTTAACAGCATTGCGGCACTATTAACAGTGCTAACTCCTTTACTGACTAATGCCAGTCAACATTAGCGGAAGAAGCAACTTCTAATGACACCATACACACAAGTTTAGGAAACTAATGTCCCAATTACTTTGTTCTAAGTGCAGTTTTATGTTGAAATTATGCGAGCTTAGATAGTTGGGTTGTTATACCAGGGACTCGTTTTAGAAACTGAAGATGTGAAATTCCAAGACCATATTCGGCAGTAAAGTCTTGAATGTCAGGCCCGAGCACGACCACGCGACGTAGACGTAACGTAAATTCTCACGATTTTTTCAATACAACTATCCTGGATTTTGGTTTAATTTTTTTGTGCAACAAACACAATGAACATTCACGACACCAGCTGGCGCCACTTTGACAGATCTTCCATTTCGACAATGAATATAAAATATTATGATGCTGTTCATCATTCGTTCAAAATTCAGTCACGACTAAAGCCGGGTCTGCTGCGCCATGCTTTAATGTTTTAAAAACATCAAACACGAACCAATCAGGCATCCGCAAATCAAACACGAAGCGATTTGATTGGTTCGTGTTTGATGTTTTTAAAACATTAAAACATGGCGCAGATAAGCGCTTTGATACTTTTGAGAGGTGCCCGGACTTAGGTCTCAGTGCTGCCACTTAATGAACCTTTCAGAAAACCCTCATCAGCTTCACACATGCATGGATATCAAATAAAGTCTATAATTTATTGAACCTCTTACGAACCCATTCCACTTGTATTGTATGAAAAGCGAGCTGTCACTTTCTACAATAATATTCTAAGAATCAAAAAGCAGGGGTCCACAACATGTGGGCGCGTTCTTTGAGGCTGCGGCCAGCCCGCCGGTTGAACGCGTCCCAAAGGGTCATGGCCATCCGGCTTGTCCAGGGATACCGCACGGTCTCGGGTGAGGCGGCGAGCCTCCTTGCCGGATTGCCGCCGTGGGATCTAGAGGCGAAAGTCCTCGCGCACATATGGGAGTGGCGCGAGGAGGCGAAACGCCGGGGCGTAACTCCGCTGCCGCGAGAAGTCGTGGCACAGCGGACAGAGCTTCGGCGGGATCTCATGGCGACATGGAGAGTGCGATTGTCGCAACCCAGTGCTGGGCACGCCACAATTGCGGCGATAAGTCCCCTCTTTGAGGAGTGGCTAGAGAGGCGCCACGGCGTCCTCACCTTCCGCCTGACACAGGTCCTCACCGGACACGGTTGTTTCGGGAGGTTCCTGTTCCGGATAAGGCGGGAAGAAGCGCCCGGGTGTCACCATTGTGTGGATCGCCCGGAGGACACGGTGGAGCATACGGTGGAGGTCTGCCCGGCTTGGGCAGAGCACCGCCGTGTCCTCGTGGAGGCCATCGGCGGTGGAGATCTCTCGCGTCCGGCCCTGGTCCAGGCCATGGTACGGAGCGAGAGGGAATGGGGAGCCGTCACCTCCTTCTGCGAAGCAGTAATGCTCGCAAAGGAAGAGGCGGAGCGCGTGAGGGAGAGGCAAAGTTCGCGCCCTCACGCGCCTAGCCGCCGTAGGAGACGCCCTGGGCGTCGGGAATCCTTGGATGATTCCCGGCCACCTTAGGCGCGGGCTTGCGGGCGGTGAGCAATGGGTAGCTCGCCCCCGATAAGGACCAGGCCCGGGTCGACGGCGCGTTGTGTTCCTCGCGCGCCTCAAAGAGATGTGAGCACCAATGGCGGGGCCCACCAGGGCCGATGCTTGCCGGGGTTTCGGAAAAGTCCGAAAGGGATACCGTGGCCCCTGGCAACACAGGCAACTGAAGGAACACGGGTGGGTTTTTTAGTCAGTAAGAGTCTGACACGCCCTCCCGCTCCACCCAGAGCGGGAGAAGTTATTTGATGATTTCCCACCCAAAAAAAAAAAAAAAAAAGGGGTCCGCAACATGCGGCTCTTTCGATGTGGACTTGCGGCTCTGGTACCCAGTAAATATACATGCGAAACGGGTGGTCGGATTAAGGCTCGCGCAAACAGGCGCGACGCGACAGCGCGACGCGACTTTAACAATACAATTTCTAAGAAAACTTCACAGTTGAACAATTACCGGTGTCGCGTTGCGCGACAAGTTAGTGTGCACGAGCCTTTAACGTTACATTTACTCCGCGCGTTCGTACTTGGCCTACTGCGCTGAGAGAAAATTATAATTACTAACTTAATTGGACAGAATATGTATGAACCATTATAAGTAATTGTTCATACAAGGATTTCAAATAAGGTCAAATTAAGCCATTCTTCTCATATTTTAACCCAAAAATCAATTATCTTGCCCAGTTTTATTAGCAATCATAAGATACGAGCAGAAGTTGCCCAAACCCTCCATATTTATGGGGGTTTCGTTCAAAATTGAAGTCGAAAGTCGTCCCGTGCGGCTTATTTGCATAATACTTGAATTTTAATTGTCAGCCTTAGAGCGGGATAAGGGTTTTGGGCTTTCGGATGCCTACTTTAAGGTAATTTAGAGCAGTGTTGAAGATCTAATTCAATTGAGACTTGAGTTATAAAAGTGTGCCTAATTAACAATGAACATACTTATTTAGTGGTTTCAATGTCCGTCAAAATAATATTTCCGTGCCCGTTCCATACCATTTTTTATTTTGTTAAGTACCTCGCTACTTGTTGACAGACCTACTATGTCCTCCCATAACATAACTGTTAATAGTATTTGAAACATTGTAAAAGACAAAAAAAAATAAAGTCGACCGGCTCTTCTTCATAGGAAACAACCAATTGGAACCGTGCACCTAGCTTCTGAAGTTTCATAAATGCTTATGTAGATTTATGAGAAATGAAATATTTATAATTTGAATGCATTAAAATTGATCTCTTTTTTATTAACTGGCCGGTTGTAACGCCCACTTCTCCTTGCATTAGGTACTTACTTTTGTACCTCTAGATCTTTCTAGCGAGATTGGACCTGCCTCTCAGTGAAAGCTCTTATGGTGGAAGAGGTTAGAGTTTTTGTCTATGATGTTCAAAGTGTTCAAATGCCTAATGTTACAGTAAAGCAGAGTGTTCAATGTTGTCAGAACTCCTTGATGAAACTGTTTTACCTTCAATATTCAACCAAAGCCAGGTGGATTACCATCTCCTTCTATGAAGCGTTTGTACACAAATTGAATGATGGAACTTAAGCAAGGCAGCATCAATATTCATTACTATGTAAATCAGATTCAAAATTGCAGTAGGTAGGTAGGTAGGTACTGCACCAGGAACTTGAACATTTTAGTTAGAAATCGAAGTTTCTAGTTTGAAGAAACTGTGGGTAAGATGCCATCGGAAGGCGATTAAAATTGAACATCTTTGGAAAGAGCTTTCAGTTTGAGGACACCTGACCAAGTTTGGGTTCTTCTTAAGACTTATTTCAGTTAACCAAAGATAATATTATCTATTTAATACATTTCTTGCAAAATTCGATGTACGAGTTAATATACCGGATGACTTTTTTTACCGTCTCGAAAAAAAAATGATATATTAGGTGAACGGAGTAGAAGCTTATGGCATACCTAATTTTTTTTATTTTTTTTCCACATCTTGGAAAAAAAAATATCTATCATCAAAAAACGCTACAATTTTAAAGTAAACTTTTCATATTCGGACAAAGAAAGAGAAATTTTGAAAAAAAACAATTTATTGATAAAAAATATTGAATTTCAAATCATACGCAGGTCGCGTATGATTTTTATTTCGAGATTTTTAGAAAAAGAAAAAAACTCGAAAATAAAAAAATAAAAAAACTAAGTACCTATGCCATTTGCTTCTACTCCGTTCACCTATTATACCCATTTTTTTTCGAGACGGTAAAAAAAGTCATCCAGTATACAGGGTTACTTGTAATTCGACGTATATCCGTTAGGAGCTGATAGGGGGGCCAGAATGCAACAAATTGAACACCCCCTATGTATGGCCGAAATTCAATAGTTCTCGAGATATTTGAATTTTACGGGTTTTTCGATATTTACCCAAAATTTGACCTTTAATTCCAAATAAAAAAAGAACTACATATTGAATGCGTACCATTCAAGAATGATATCGTAGCTGGCACTTCAATCAAGCTATGAACCTAATTAAAAATACTTAATTCAACGAAATAATTAAAATTATGAGCGATTTAAGAATAATATCTTACCAATATTTTCATTTTACGCTTCAAAAATGTTGTCTCGTCAAAAAAATTACTATGACGTTAATCGTACAAATAACTAAAACAACTTGCCTATTCTGTAAGCTTTCCAAAAAGGTATAAAAGTTAAATTTAAGATACGTAATTCGTGGCATGGCATGTGTTTGAATCAGCGTGGGGACAGAAATCATCTGGGTTTTCAGTTTACGATCATCCCTAAAACTACCGATTTTACTGGCGAATTTCTTCTTGATGGGTCGGGGTGTGCGGGCTGTTTTATAAACGTTGAAGAACTTATATCGGTCACATGGGAACGCAATGGGAAACGTGAGTATTCATCGATCACAGTTATTATGTACTTATTTCTTGTATCGGAAGGTACATAATAACTGTGATCGATGAATACTCAAATGTCTGGACCTTTAAAATCAATACTTTATCTTTATCCATAGGTGAAGTAGCTTTTATCAAGATTGGATCTGGCAAGGCAGATCTGTAGAATTTTAGTTGTATTTCAGAACAATGTTCTCCAGCCGGAGAACATCAAATAGTCGAAGCAGAACGCCAGGCCACTGAAAATTCAACTACTCAGCGAAGAACGACGAGAGATCGTAGGCTTCCAAGCCGCTACTGGGATTACGTTCTGAACTGAATAGCTGTTCTTGATAAAAGCTACTTCACCTATGGAGAGATAAAGTATTGATTTTAAAGGTCCAGACATTTGAGTATTCATCGATCACAGTTATTAAGTACCTTCCAATACAAGAAATAAGTACATAATAACTGTGATCGATGAATACTCACGTTTCCCATTGCGTTCCCATGTGGCTGATATAAATTCTTCAACGGTTATAAAACAACCCGCACACCCCGACCCATCAAGAAGAAATTCGCCAGTAAAAACGGTAGTTTTAGGGATGATCCTAAACTGAAAACACAGATGATTTCTGTCCCCGCGCTGATTCAAACACATGCCATGCCACGAATTACGTATCTTAATTTAACTTTTATACCTTTTTGGAAAGCTTACAGAATAGGCAAGTTGTTTTAGTTATTTGTACGATTAACGCCATAGTAATTTTTTTGACGAGACAACGTTTTTGAAGCGAAAAATGAAAATATTGGTAAGATATTATTCTTAAATCGCTCATAATTTTAATTATTTCGTTGAATTAAGTACTTTTAATTAGGTTCATAGCTTGATTGAAGTGCCAGCTACGATATCATTCTTTAATGGTACGCATTCAATATGTAGCTTTTTTTTTATTTGTAATTTAATGTCAAATTTTGGGTAAATATCGAAAAACCCGTAAAATTCAAATATCTCGAAAACTATTGAATTTCGGTCATACATATGGGGTGTTTAATTTGTTGCATTCTGGCCCCCCTATCAGCTCCTGACGGATATACGTCGAATTACAAGTAACCCTGTATACTCTCGGACTAATTAAAGTGCATGTTACAGCGCTACATACTTTTATGATTTAGAATTAACATTTTTAACAACATACTCGTAATAGTTGTCACTATGTGACAGACTATCTTTCATTCATTGACAGACGATAAACCGCAGGGTATGAAGCATGCATTTTTGAGGCCACCACAGACAGGCGCGAAGCGACGGTGCGACGCTATTCTGGTAGAACAATTTGCACAAAGTTTTTATACAAAGTATTCTACTTGAGTCGCGTCGCGCTGTCACGTCGCGCCTGTCTGTAGGAGCCTTTACACAAGAGTTCTAAAATAAATATACTTACCTTATTAAGGTGAGCAGTAAGGAAGTCTTGTTGAAAATTTATCCCATTAGGTAAATAGGGGACGAAAATTTGTATGGAATTCCTCATTTTTGCCGTTGCCGATAGGATAACTCTTCGAGAACATGGCTTTTTCGATACAAAAGTTTTAGATACTTTTCATAGTAGTAAAGACAGTCTATAAAGTGGAAATTTTCTCCAACTTATTACTTATAATTTAAAAGAAAAAAAAAAAGTTTAAACATAGTTCTGTCTCAGAATTATGTTTTAAATTCCTTCAGCGCTAAACATATTATTTAGTGATTAGTCGTGTAAAGGCTCCTACACACAGTGCCACCGGAATTGTGTGTAGGTCTTTAGCGGGACTAAATGTGTTATCGTTATAGGAACGCATTTTACGCCTTCTAGTAGCGGTGATTTTATGTTTGGTCCGCATAACATAGCAATTCGTTGACCTAACGAAATAAATTTAAAAAAACTACCGCATTCCGTGGCGGTATCGCATCAGAATCCTAATCTAAAGCGAGTGTCGCGCGAGTACGCGATTACACGATCTTTTACCTGAATATTGACGTACATACCCGACTTGATTGATTGCGCAATTACGTCATCTCCATTTAAATGAGCGGAGCGCGATGATCGACTACTCACGCGATAATCGCTTGACACAGCTGCCTTGTTGGTCTAGTGGTCGCAAGCGTCCTGCGCTTGAGGTCCTGGGTTCGATTTCCAGGTCGGGCACAGTGTTATTGAGTTTATCCTATGGAATTTCACAGTAGCAGCCCAGTCTGGATTTGTGCCCGACTGATGGCAATAGGCTCGCCCCTTATTACATGGGACGTAAACATAACTGGCGAAATGTTTTGGTAGGTGGACCTATATAATACAGCAAGTATTATACAGGTTAAAAAAACTTCGTGTGATTCGGGTGATTCGGATCCCCACGATACGAGGGACCTAAAATTTATTTTTGGCCGTCAATGTTCCGGCCACCCTGTATAGGTAACCTCTGCCCAACCATTCTGGGAATACAGGCATGATTTTACCGCTTTCCAAGCGTAAGCTATGTTGTGCAAACAACGTAAAACCTAATTCAATAACGCTTCTCCCTTTAGCGGCAGAGACAGCTCGGCCCGAGTCAACTAAACCCGAATAAATAACACCAGATACTACGGCGTCTAAATGCCTAAAATACTGGTGTGTACCGTCAGCATGAAAAGTATCGACCTCCTAAAATATTGTGGTTAATAATGATATGTAAAACTTAAGCCAGGACTCGCTAAGTATAAAGTTCTTGGCAAGTGTCAAGCAGGCTGCAAAGTTACAATCTGTTGTTCGTAACAGAGGAACGCTAAGTTGTTTATGCTGAGATTAAATGAGATGTCGGCAACATTAATCTTCTGTGCTAGAAGTAACTAGGAATTTGGCGAAGTAAAATTACTACAAAAAAAACTGCTTTTGCATAACTCGAAAACATGTATCGAGATTTTTTATTTTATTTAACCGATTTCCGTGTTAGTCCCATAGTAAAAGTAGTGCGTAATGATGAGTACAATGACCCCTTTTTAGATTTTCAGTTGTACCTTGTATAGAATAAGGTTTCTAGTACACCAAAAAATCACACGTACACCATAACACTGGTGACTAAAACCCGCGACCAAAACATAAATAAAAAAACGAAAATATTGCATCCTGTTAGAAACACTTTTACGTTCAAATACAAATACGATTTGTGGCTGGTAGACGATGATGTGGCTCACTCTGCTGACTCTGCGTCCAACAATCGGCGTGGCAACACGTCGTGTTCGGGTTCGCGACAAGTCAATCGTCATCCTGAGGATGCCTCGTTGAGAGGTGAAACACGTGTCGATTTCTTACAAGGTTTTTTATGACTCTTTAGAAGTAGTTAAGCGGAATAGGTTACTAAATATATCTTCGTCTATTGTAT
Source organism: Eupsilia transversa (assembly GCA_914767815.1). Lineage (NCBI taxonomy): Eukaryota > Metazoa > Arthropoda > Insecta > Lepidoptera > Noctuidae > Eupsilia > Eupsilia transversa. Next base: position 12,727,340 of record OU611880.1, read on the forward strand.
TTTTAAAGGTATAGTTTCATATTGCTGAATCCCAGTTACAATTAGGACTAAAGATAATTAATGGATTCAGTCAAGGACCAAATAAACCTGAGTTTAAAAGCCAACAGTTAAAGCAAATACCAACAACTAAACAAATATTTTGATTTGATACGGTATCTATTTGTTTTTGAAGCTTGCCTTTTCGTTATTGAAACTCGGTTGTTTATTAAAAACATGTTCAGTTTGCTGTTTGGGAACATTCCGATGTTCTGAGTATACTGAATGATTGAGAAAGTTATAATTAAATTACAAGGTGGTAATTAAGTAAATAGCTTTTCAGAATGTCAATTCATGCCCACATCTGTCGCACGCCCATCTCTGGCCATCTTATTGATTTTTTTGTCTTTTTTAGTTCAAAAATGGCTTGCCAGTTAAGTTGGAAGTTGAAGTAAATTCTTGATAGCTCGTGCCGAAAGGTACTAGGATCAAGAGAAAGACGGATAGAGTTATTAGCAAATGACAAGTAAAAAAAAAAAAAAAAACTTTGTCATAATTAACAGTCGAAAAATCAATGTTTTGAAGCGACAGCAACAATTACTGCACAATCAAGCGCAATAAAGGGGTCGAAACTTTAATTATTGCTCGTAATAACTCGAAACTACACCCCGAACAGATAAAAGGGGAAGTTTCCAAGTAATCGAGAAGTATAACGATTCAATTTGAAAAGTTAGAACCTTACCTTAAGTTAAATCGATGTTCCGGAACATTTTCGAATGTGATCGTCACATGTTTCGATTAGAATACTGATAGGTCTTTGAATTTACCTTTATATAGAACACGTTTCAGAGAGATTACATAAAGTGTGAAAACCAATGAATTGATTGGGGTAGGTAGGTACATTAGAATTAGATTTCGGAATGATACCTATCCTTTGTTTTAGTAAAAATAAATCCACACGAGATGTGATCAATAATCTAAAGTACAGAAATATTCACTCGCGCCTTTATTAAAAGGACCTACATTGATCAGTTGATGAATCATAAGAAAGAAAAAAAGAAAGAAAGATTTGTTTATTCTGCACAAACTAAACGCACATTATAATTTTTGACATAATAGTACACAGAAATTACAGATTAGCCAAAAGGCTCGAACTTATTATAGTAAGTTGTTGAAAAAATTGGCATTTTTTTTCCATTGCTTCATGTCAGGGCCAGAGACCAATGACAAACATGTTGTTTAAGTATTGCATAATGTGTTGCGCACTAATAAATGTAAACAAACAAATAATCAAAACATAAACAAAAGTTTGCAGAGTGAAATGTTAACTTTTGTAACGAGCAAATAACAATAATAGTGTTGTGTTGTGCGTCGCATCTGTCAAGAATAGGTCGTTGCTCAGCTATATGCTGTGACTTCGGACGAACCTGCAGCAACAGCGCTGATTTTCAGCAAAGACCTCGTGAGTGGCGTAATGACGTCCCCCGTGTGACAATAATAAATCGGGTAAGTAAATGAAATTTCTTACGGAATTATGAGGTGTAGTGTAACTGAATGTAGTTTAAGTAAATTAATAAAAAATTAAAATCGATATCTGTCTCCAATCGTAAATTTTAAGAATAAAATACACAAACTGATATAAGGTTTATTGATCAGGTTGATGAATCATAAAAGGTATATTGATAAGTTGATGAATCCTTTATGGAATCATTCACGGTACATTGATCAGTTGGGAAATTGGGTGTACTATAGTTGTACACCTCTGCGTTAGGCATCGTGTACATGACGCTGGAGACACCGCGGCGCCGCGCGTAGATTTTATATTCTTATTTTTTTTTCCTCTTGCGGTGCGGGCGGCGCGGTGCGGTGCGGCGGCGGCGCCGGCGGTGTGGCGCATAGGTGATATTCATTCGTATAAAGAAAAATGCGGTCTGGCACCGGTGCAGCATGTACAAGAAACCTAACCCTTCGGGGAATACAGGCGTGATGTTATGTGATAAGTTGATGATAAGGTAGCCACGAACAACGTTTAAAGATAATTGTAAAAAAAATGCAGTAGACTGAATTCTCTCGAGTGTCACAAATTGAAATCCAAAAACATGGCACTTCCATGTTGAAATCTAGCATTTTTGTTCTATAGTAGTATTTTTATCTCCACGGATATCAGTTAACAGAGTTAAACAATTACTGGTTCCGGAAAATAATAATCAAAATGGAGCCGTTGTGCACGTACACGCTTTTCTAATTTTCTCTCTAGATCCTGATGTATGGGACTCGTCGCTGATGAAAAATACAACAAAAAGTTTCTACTGTTTTCGTAAAAGGAAGGATTTTAGATGTTTGTTATTTTTAAACACATTCTTTCAGGCGAAGTTTATAGTGCTCTCGTAAAATTATTTTCTTCCATGAATCGTTTGTCCGTACGCTGGTACGGACAAACGATTCATGGAAGAAAATAATTTTTGAATTACTGTTCAGCAACTCGTCCTACGAAAAACAATCTGGTAATTTTTGGAAATCTAAACAAAAAAAAAAACATTAATTCATAAATAGGTAATGCGTATAGGTACAATAGTTAATTAAAATTGTAATAAGTTGAAGCTTAATTAAACGTAGATATTTTTGTCCTGGTTCTAATCAACTAACCTATTCCATCAGAATTTATCACACGTTAGAACATAAATCTTCATATACAGCTTGTCCGAACACTAACATCATATTTTGAACTCTGTTCGTAGTCCAACGTTGATTTATATTTAGTCACGCGTGATGCAAAATTTATAGCGCCGTGCCTCGGGGGCTAACGTGAAAATGTGGCCGACGAGGGTCGAGAGAATTTACACTACGCTTGTAATTTGTGCAAGGTCGCGTCTTTGAAACTTATGTATGTATTATATTTTTATCTAATAAAATATTTAATGTAAATGATTTTTGGTTTAATCATTAGCAGGCTTTAAGCATTTATATTTCAAAATTGAAGAGAAATCCAGCACCAACACATACATCATCATTACCCTGAAACACAAGTTTTCATAGACCTATATCAGGCAGGTCTACATTACAGTTAGAATTAAAATTTCCTCGATTGTAATTAATGTGCATCATAATTTTACTTTATTTTATGCTTGAATAAATTTTATGTTATTTTATTTTATTATTACTCAGGGCACTTAATCTGCAACTGGGAATAATTGCAGATTTATTATCACTAAGCATCGCGTGAGCAGTGGTGGCCCAGTGGTGGCCCAGTGGTGGCCCAGTGGTCACGGCAGCGACTCGACAGCGAGTTGTAGGGCTCGAACCCTGAGAGGCGCTTTACTTTGTGTAAAGATTTCATCACCACTGCTCTCAAAACGGTGAAGGAAAACATCGTGAGATAACCGGCATTTCCTAGAACTAAAATTTTGAAGACATGTGACATCTACCAACCCGCACTGGGCCCGCGTCGTGGATTACAGCCCCCTCCCTCTCACAGGGAGGAGGTCTGTATTCCAGAAGTGAGAATATTATCGGTTGATTATGTATGCATCGGGTCGCAATCTCGCTGATAAAACTTGATTTTTATAACAGTGTGCTTGGAGCTGGCAAAGTCGTAGGTTGTGAATATTGAATTCACCCGCACGATTACTTTCTCAGTGCCGGCGCCTGTAATGCTGGGGCTACATTGTCGCGTTATCGCGAACTTTACTTCGTGCGCTCTCTCGCTGAGTAAAAGAGAGCGCACTAAATGTAGTTCGCGTTATCGCGACAGTGGAGCCGTAGCATTATGCTACAGCTACATTGTTGCGTTATTGCGAACTACAACTCGCGCGCTCTAACTCTCACAGTGCTCGACGTCTCGGTGTACAACAGAGAGCGCGCGAAGTTCGCGATATCGCGACAATGTAGCCGTAGCTTTAATACTATGATCTACACAACTCGTGTCGTCTCCACAGTTTTGTATTATTATTCGTTAAGTTGTTAATATTTAAACCACGTCATATACTCTAATATTTTGATGTTGACAGGCGCACAGTTATAATACGCGTGTTAAAAAATCAGGTTACTTATAGTTAATATTTCAAAGAAAAAAACCAGCTTACTCCACCATTTATTATAATATTTTGTTCAAGGTCACGTTCTCAAGCTATGCTGCTAAAAGCAGCTGAATGCTGCAAAAGGGTTAATGTTTTGTTAAATTGGATAAGTATGTTTTAACAGTCGTAATGCAGCAAGCTTTTGGGACCTATGAGCGAGTCTATGTGTGTACTTACGTGTAAATTAGGATGGTAATGTAATTAAGTTCAAGTCCTTGGACCTTGCTGAAAGTGGTTTTCAAGAAAGTTCTTAATATAAATAGAAAATTTGGAAAGCAAGGTCGTAACACTTGCAAAGTCAAGTTAAGGGTGAGGCAAGGAAGGATTAAGCCCTTGACATCGACACACTGCTGCTTGGTGGCAGATTTTGATAGTAGAAAATCGCTTTTGAATGTTGCGTTAAGCGCTGAGCGGATGATGAACAATTTGTCCGCGGACAATTTGTCCTTCGTCTGCTCAGGGTCTTAGTGTAAGGTATTTCTGGTCATGACTGTACTTCCCGATTGCACCGCTGTACTTTACTGCAAGCAATAATAATAATATTATGTAATGTTCAAGTATATTGTGAATTGTTTTACATATAGGCATAGTATAAAACAGTGTCGATTTTCGTGTCTGTGTGGCCGCTTAGATCATAAAATATACAACAGATTTTGTTCTACATCCGGTTTTCACCATTATTATTTTAGAGCATTTATTCCGGAAGGCATCTGTGTATAAAACGATAATATTTAACTTAGGTATTGCACAGAAATATCGATTTTTTCATTGCAGCCGTGCGAAAAAATAAATGAAATGATATTATGAGGTCCTTCACTAATACGCTGTAAGTGGGCACTACTATTTCCATGTGTCGTTAAAATCCACATGAGAAGTAGGTAGGTATATCTAACAATTTTAGCACCACATTAGACTTCTAAAATGAAACACCATAAAGCATAGAGTTATTAAACGTGTACGTGTGACATTTATTAGTGGCCAGCCATGTTTATTGCTTTGCCATTAGACCGGTTAATAACTGCACAAGTTATAATTGCAGTGAGATTTTATACTCCATCGGTAAAAGGTGCAATTCCACTGTGATCTCATGTTTCAGTAACGCCATCTAGCGTAATATTCGAGAATTACATAATTTCCAATTTTGACATGTTACATTTTTACCGGCACCAACCTTTACCTACAGTCAGATATTTTGATACCTCTAAGAAAATTAATTATTTTATCTTAATACTGGGTAAATTATAAGTACTTACGAAAATAAACTGTAGTTAGGTTTATTCGACAATTATTATTATTTACACCGAAAATGCAGCACACAATGCGACCTGTTATGTGAGGCGTATGACACGATACATACAACTAGAATGACCGGAGATTTACTAGTTGGTTTTTGAATGAAGATTACGATGCTCTTTGCTTTGCCCCGTCTATTGTTAGGATAATTAAATATCTTTGAATCAACCAATCAAAGACGAAACCACAGACGAAATGTCCATTTCGACCAATGTGTTTGGTCGTTTCCTTACCGTATCCATCCATCTCCTCTCTGCTCGCCTGTCTCAGTGGAAACGCACCCTAGTGTTGTAGAGTAATATTGTGAGCTTTCACGGTACGGGGTGACATCATGCGATTATCATACTATGTGTTTGTATTTGTTCTGCTGTAATCAAAATTTAGTGCTCCAACTTGGGTTTGATGCCAAAGTGCTATCCAACAGATGCTTGGCGCATTTGAAACCTAAATCATTGGTGTAGTAATTAAAAATAACGGTTCTTTGCAGATTAAGTTTGCGTTCTGGTTCTTTAGAGGTCTGAGGAACAGGGTGTAAAGTTCACTCATCCTCTATTGAAAAGGGAGGATCCTCCGACCAGACCGGTGTTTTGTCTGGCGGGCAATTGCCCAAGGATTGATGTCGGTTAGTCTTATACCTATATCTTAATCGCACGGTAAACTCTTATAGTGCGATGCAGGATTTCTGACACCTGCAGTGTTTGATGCGTAGTTCGCATGTGGCGAAGTAGATGCCGCCACAGTTCCTAATCAACTTTTTCAAAATTTCTGCTCTAGGAATGGTATCAAAAGTGACTGTAGTTTTAAGCCTAAGAAAAGTCATAAATGGCCTAGATCTTTTTGGAACCTGTAGAAGATACCTGTCGGGCGGCTCACTCTGCGTCCGGAGCTCGGCGTGGCAACAGGTCGTGTTCGGGTTCGCGACCAGTCAATCGTCATCCTGAGGATATTATGCCTCGTTGAGAGGTGAAACAGGTGTCAATTTCTTACAGGGTGTTTTATGACTCTTTAGGAATAGTTAAGCGGAATAGGTTACTATATAATATATCAGCTACTTCTATTGTACTAGTAAATGTATCCGACTAGATGTTTCTTAGCTATAAAACACTACAGTGTCACCAAAGCACTTAGTCTAGACGGCAGCGGAACGCTTTAGTTAGAAGATTGGTACAATATTTAACGCCGACGATAAATTCCCCGTTTGACATTTATCGGAAACCATTTAGGTATTGACACCGAGAAATACTGAAACCCTGTTATTGACATTAGTTTGTCGCTTTATAACATTACATCACGCCTTTATTCCCCTAAGGGTTAGGCAGAGGTCCATCTAGTATACCCACATTTGGGGCGAGCCTGTTGCCATCAACCGCGCACATATCTTCCGGGCTGCTACTGAGAAATTCCTAATGGAAAAACCCAATAACACTTTGCCCGACCTGGGAATCGAACCCAGGAACACATGCTCAGCAGTAGCGCTTGCGACCACTAGAACAAGGAGGCAAATAATTATAATACCAGCCTGTTACTGTCCTACTGCATGGCAAAAGCCTCTTCTCATACAGAGAAGGCGCGAGAATTAATCTCCACGCTTGCTCAAGACGGATTGGCAATTTCAGACTTATATCAATTACGACCAACCCGTGCATGCTTCGCACGGGTGCAATGTACTGGTGGGTGATATGTTAAAATGTTGAGATTTCTGCGCTCTATCGAAGATAAATATTAATCTATACTATAATATAATATGTATTATAAAGAGGAAAGATTTTATCGTTTGTTTGTTTGTACCGAATAAGCTCTGAAACTACTGGCCTGATTTCAAAAATTCTTTCACCATTAGTAAGCTACTTCTTTTCCGAGTAACATACGGCTATATTTTATATTAAAAAAAATAAAGAGATCTGTACCTAAAATGGAAAAATGTAACCCAACGTATCAAAATGTTGTTAATTTATAATATGTATAGATAAGTTCAGGCTTCCTCAGCATGTTTTCCTTCATAGATGTCAGTATGTAAGATAAACTACATAATAATATATATAAACCGTCATCTATAGTTAAGTGTGGAAATAGTGATACGCTGACGTTGGTCGCGTAACATGGGCCGCACCATTAGGCGTCGTCCACGAAGCTAACCAATTAAAAACTAGGTATTAACAACATGTTAGTAAGTCGCGTAGTGGACCACCATTTAAATACTTACTAGTGCTGTGACATCTGGCTGCTCATTGGTGATTTGGGTTTGGTACATGTCAGTTTTGGTTAAAACCGTGTACAGCAGTGATGTTCACCAAGCGCGAGACGCAAATCGGTATTAACCAATATCAGCGACTGACGTTGGCGTGAAACTATTTCCAGCCGCACTTCCTTCCCAGCCATATCTTCTTTATTTTTATAAGAAAAGAGAAATAACTATGGATCGCGCCGTTCATATTTCTAATTTCTTTAAATAGTTAGTAACATCAACAGAAACATTCGGTCAGCCTTTCCTCACAAGCCCTACTTTCAAAGTATCTCTTTTATAACCTCTCCTAACGTACGCCTGTAATGATTTACGATGAAAAATTTTAAATGAGAGGGCCAAATAATAATATTTTTTTGTATAGACAAACGCGTAATGTACCTAATTATTTTAGTTTCGGGAGTTTGATGTAAGCTCGTGAAAGGAGTCGTGAGCACCAAATTAAAAACCATAAAACAATAAAAAACCATCATCACTGTCTGCAGAGTTTTCGTCAGAATCTCGGCAGGAATCTTTGTCAGAATCATCATCACTATGTTTGACGGAATCTCCGCAGGAATTTTTGTCAGACTCATCCTCACTATCTTCGTCAGAATCTTCGGAGGAATCTTCATCAGAGTCTTCGTCGGAATCTTCGTCAGAATCTTCGTAGGAATCTTCATCGGAGTCTTCGTCTGATTTTTCGTCAGTAAAGTCTTCACTGTTTTCGTTGGCCTCTTCGTCAGAATCTTCATCTGAATCTTCGTCGGAAGATACGTAGAACTTTTCGTCGCCATCTTCGTCACTATCTTCGTCAGAATCGTCGTATACCGAAACTTCATAGGATTTTTTGTCGAGATGTTCGTCAGGATCATCGTCACTATCTTCGTCAGAATCTTCAGAAGAATTTACGTCGGATTCCACATCAGAATGTTCGTTGGAATCTTCGTTAGAATAATCGTCACTATCTTCGTCAGAATCATCGTCACTATCTTCGTCAGAATCGTCGGAATTTTCATCGGAATTTTCATCGGAATCTTCATCAGAATTATCGTCTCTATTTTCGTGACAATTTTCGTCAGAATCTTCAGAGGAGTTTTCGTCGGATTCCACATAAGAATGTTCGTTGGAATCTTCGTTAGAATCATCGTCACTTTCCTCGTCAGAATGTTTGTAAAAAAAATCTGCAATATCTTCGTCAATACATTTGTGAATTTTGCGACCGATATGATGATGGTGAATTTTGTGGCCAAAGTGACGATTGTAAATAACATATCTTTGTTGTATAGTTTTTCTATAACTCCGACCGCGTCCGCGAATAGCTGATAATGTCAAAAGGACTAAAAACAATTTATCTACTATTCTCATGTTTGAAATGTAAACTGATGTGCACTTCTAATAACGGTTCCAAGAATTTGCTGTAAAAAATGTACTGATTGTTCATTTTATAGGTACTGTTTTAATTTTATATCAAAACGATCATTTGAACAATGATTAAAAATTAGAAATATTGAAACAATGAAACTTATTTTAAAATATTCTGGTTATAAACACACAGGTTTAATTGTTTTCACTTGTACTATAAAACACTTGTGGTATTTCATACAACACTTTACCTGTAGGTAGGTACTGTTTTATTGATCATATTAATAGCTAGCCACTGCATGAGGTTGATCATGTTATAATAGTCTATTTGTTTTTAATTTAGCCAGTTCCTCTGTGGTAGAGGATTCCTGGTGAAGTTCGCTTCCACCTTCGGCCTGATCATCACTTACCATCAGGTGAGATTCAGGCCAAGAGCTTCCCCGTTGTGGATAAAAAAAATAAAAAATAACTAAGAATAATTGGAATAAGTAGTATCTAATGAAAGAAAAAAAAAAGTGGTTAATTAATTAATATAATTAATTAGATGTTACAAAAACGAAGATTGTGGTTGTCATAAACATACTAGGACTGGTTAAATAGTTCTTGCCATTAATGGTATATTTAGAAAGAAAGAACGAAAAAAATGTTTTTTTTAAATTTAATAAGTACAAACAGATTAACAGTTATATTAGGTACTGTTTTAAAACTTAAAATTAGGATTTAATTGTATAATTGCATCATTAGATCAATCTTAGTTTGTTCATGAATGTTATTTAAAGTTAGTTACGTTTTAGTTATAAACAACGCGACGGTAAAAATGTTAATAATGCATAATTGTAATGTTCTTCCTCCTGCAAAACGAACTGTTGCTACGAAAACAAAGACGATAGTTAGTACAATGACAGTTTTGAATACTCAAAAGAATAAGAAAACCTAATTCACAAAAAAGCTGCAGTTTTATTGGAAATTGTACCTTTTTTGTTACTAAAGAAGCGCTCGCAATATAGGTATCAAAATCAAAATCAAATGTTGGCTGTGAATCAGCACTTTTCGAACGTCAAAATTACATAAGACAGTCCCCCAAAACGCCCACCCTTCACCACTTCCTAGTGCTTTAGTTAGAGGAACTTGAATCTATACAATAGTATGCAAAATGTATCGCGTCTAATCGGTGTCGTGGTCGAAACCAACTCACAAATTGTGGTTGTAGACGTCGCCAGTTTGGTTGACGTCGTGGTTGTTAATAAAAGCGGCCTCAATCTAAAAAAAATCATTACTGATAACTTGCGGAAATAAACAAACACCGCGGAATCTTTTTAGTACCCGATACTCCGCTGCTTAAGACACGTTTAATGACATGTATTTAGAAGTTCTTCTTTGTTCGTCGCTTATCCCATTACTTAGGATCGGCTTCCTAATTGCGAAACACACTTTCAATCACTGAAGGATTTTGAAGGAAATAGCTAATCCTCTACCACATAATACGTTTGAAGAAATCGTCTGATTAATAACAATTAATGTTGTTGTACGTCAAAATAAAAGGCATTGCAATAATTGTAAGAGTTTTATGTAATTACCCCGATTCTGCGCCTGTTTTGGCCCAGAATCGGTCGGTGCAATGCATATTTTTAGACTACGACACCGTCTTTCCATTAGGAATCCCCGCTATAGTAATAAGTAATAGGTTAAAACGTATATCTATACTTATATCTAGATATAAGTATAGATATACGTTTTAACCTATTCCTACGAAACGCAGTAACCACGGGGATTTGTTATGCGAATGCGAAGGGTCTCTGCGCTTGCGACAGCATATTTACGCTGGTCGTACGCAACAGTTGTCAACAATACTGTATGTCAACATTGATCAACGTCTGTTGCAGCAACAGATTCGACATTTTCTTTTAACATACGTTCCACAGTTGTCTACAGTCATATCCAAAACTTATTACGTAAATTACCACCGTTACTATCTTCGTCAGAATTTTCATCAGATTCGTCGTCCTAATCATCGTCAGAATCGTCGTGAGAACCGTCGTCATAAATTTCGACAGTATCTTGGAATCTGCGTCACCGTCCCTGATCGCCTTTATGATTATAGCGGTAAATGCCTCTGGAGTCATGTCCGTATGGTCGTGACGGTGTTCGTTCCCCCCCTTCGTGATGGTACGCTGATGCAATATGCCTAATATACGCCTAATGTCATATAGATTATAAGGAGTAGGTGGTAGGTAACATAAGGCCTGTTTTCGACGAAGGGTTTGAGCAGAGGTGTACGTAACAATACACCCAGCTATGTATAAGTCCCATGTAATAGGGGGCGAGCCAATTGCCATCAATTAGGCACAAATTCAGACTCCGGGCTGCTGTTAAGTACTGAAAATTGGTTCTTTGCTAAAATTTCACCGTAAATAGGTGAACCTAAAGTTCTGTGAACACGAACACACGAGTAATGTGTGCACTAATATTTATGGTACGTGTCTGCTCAGGAAATTAAAAGAAAGCGCGCCATATATCAACTGTCTACCTTTTTGCGCATGGCAGCCCCACATCCGTTGAGGTAGCCAAGTTACTTTTTTAATGTTTGCAGACTTCTAGAAAATACTTTAACATCAAAGTGACATTTTTCATTCTGAAGAAGCCACAGTTTAACTTTGAAAGGTCATTTTGTCATTTTGACATCTGAAAAAGCTCGATAAGGTTTTATATTTTTAGATAAAGCAATGTAAATAGTTATCTATTACAGAACCAATAGTAATATAATTCTCATAATGGAATTTGAATGAATAAGAAATAAGATTGTATTGGATTTCATAAGACAGAAATGTAATCTTAGTGTGAACATAAATTCCTATATGGGCGATAATCGAAAACCCAGATTCTTTGCAATATCAGAACCGTAGGTAGGTATAGTTGGTTTTACACGCAGATTATCGTTTGATAACGCAAGATAACATTAGGGTTACTTGTAAATGTATTTTATTTAGCTTAAAAATCATTTCTGATATTTACATTTTATTTTGCGACGTGCGACGTGGACGTGGAAGTATGAGAGTCAGACGTGTCGTCTCAGATATTGTGTTTTTTTTATTTTTTTTTTTATTAGCCTACATTGTCCCACTGCTGAGCAATTTATTGTCGATCAATATAAACCAATATTTAAAAGATGTTGATTTTTATACTCAACTAGCTGCTGCCCGCGGCTTCGCCCGCGTGAGTGTCGGAAATTACCCCCATGGGTTTTAAGTATAAATATTGAGTTTCGAGTTAATCGGACAGCGCGTTAAAATTCTTCCATACAAACACTGACACCCCCCAATCCCCCTTTAATGTAATTTAGATGAAGGAGGAGGCGGAGCGCGTGAGGGAGAGGCAAAGTTCGCGCCCTCACGCGCCTAGCCGCCGTAGGAGACGCCCTGGGCGTCGGGACTCCTTGGAGGATTCCCGGCCACCGTAGGCGCGGGCTTGCGGGCGGTGAGCAATGGGTAGCTCGCCCCCGATAAGGACCAGGCCCGGGTCGACGGCGCGTCGTGTTCCACGCGCGCCTCAAAGAGATGTCAGCAAAACTGACGGGGTCCGCTAGGACCGTTGCCCGCCGGGGTTGCGGGTAGTCCTAAGGGGAAACCGTGGCCCCTGGCATGGCAAGGGAAGGAACACGGGTGGGTTTTAGTCAGTAAAAGTCTGACACGCCCTCCCGCTCCGCCCAGAGCGGGAGAAGTCATTGGATGATTTCCCACCCAAAAAAAAAAAAAAAAAAAAAAAAAAAAAAAAAAAAAAAGGGGGTAATTTAGAAAAACAAAAAACTACAAACTTTATAATTTATTTAGATAACTATTCGTGCGAAGTTTCGTGTTTATTACCTCAAGGAATAAGATTTTTCATACAAACTTTCATCCCTTATTTTACCCCCTTAGGGGTTGAATTTCGAAAAATCCTGATACACGTTATTCTTAATTTTTGGGTTTAAGTATAAATATTGAGTTTCGAGTTAATCGGACAGCGCGTTAAAATTCTTCCATACAAACTTTGACACCCCCCAACCGTAGGATAGGATACTTTTCCGGGATAAAAAGTACCCAGTGTGGTGCCCAGGATATTAAAGAATAATTATACCAAGTTTCATCGTAATCGAACCGGTAGTTTTTGCGTGATACTTGAACAAACAGACAGACAGACAGACAGACAGACAGACAGACAGACAGACAGACAAAAAAAAATTTAATCACACTATTGGGTTCGGTGTCGGTCTAGTAACACCCCTGCCATTTATTTTTTTGATATTTTCAATGTACAGAATTTTCACTTCTACAGATTTATTATAAGTATAGATAGATATACGTTTTGAATGTTTTTTTTTTTTTTTTCTACAGTTTATGTAATTAAGTATAATATGGTGACTTACACTGATACACATCCACAAAGCAATTTATTACCGAAATATGCCGCTTTAACTCCACCCTAAAATAGTTTTAGTAGCGCTTTTTTTCCACATAATATATTTTTAAACTTTTTTATCTGACTGTGCTAAACACCTTCAATAACTTTATGGTGTCCGAATTCTCAGTGAAAAATATATGTAACTAAATAAAAATGTGTCAATTCTGACAATAGGTCCGTGTCGTCAGCAAGTCCCATATTTGCACAGTATGAATGTAACTTCTCGCATAAAGTTGTTGTGTCAGTCCTAAGTTATGCATGTGGGTAATATGAGGAAAATAGTGAGAATTAACTGCTTATTATTCTAAGCAAGTTGTTCCTTTGAAGAAACTTGATTAAAGTTAGTTATCCCACTGACGAGGCGGTGAGGACGTGACGTCAGAGGTTAGTAGGCGTAAAAGGTGAAAAAAGGGAAAATATAAAGTTGGGGTAAAGAAATTGAGAAGAGGAGAGCCTAATGTTATGAAATGGGTACAAATCCAGACTTCGGGGCTGCTAAAAAGAAATTCCTTATTTAATTTCCTTATAGAAAAATCCAATATCTTTATCAAAACTTAACTTCGCTGTCAGGCTAATATTTTACGACATTCCATAAATCTCATAAAAATTGCAAAAACAAATAAAACCTTCTTTACAAACCTCATAATGTTTACACAGAATTAAATGTTTTAGATGCCATTAAAAACGAAAGACTATCAAGTCGACCCTCGAATCTATTACTGTAGGTACTATAAGCGAGTGAACTTTAAGATTATTGACTTTTTATTAGATTCAATGTTTAATGGAGTTCAAAACTTTTTCATTGTTAATATCGATAGCTCTTTGAAACTTTTCTTCTTTGAACTTGTTTCTTTGAAAATCGTAAAAATTTGATCGCTCTGTCACTTTAAAAATGTTGTGATTTTATGATCCAAGTTTTAAAAGGTTTAATAGTGGATTTAATGAATTGTAAGTAACTTGTCTATTGTTGCGATCTATGTGCTTTTTAATTTGATAAATAAATAAAATAAAAATAAAAAAAGCCTTCAATTTGATAGTTTAAATTAATTCTTTTTTTAGGGTTCAGTACCCAAAGGGTGCCAACGCAACCCTAAACTACTAAGGCTCCGCTGTCCTTCCGTCTGTCGCAGGGCTATATCTTTTGAGCGGACGTGTTTTTTTTTCCATAAGTAATTTTAATTTTCTGTTTTATGCTATGTCATTTCAGATACAAGTTATTGTTCAATTTATTTGTTCAGTATGGTGTTACGGTAATAGGTAGACACTTACAATTTTCACAGAGTGTGTACTATGGCCGCTATAACAACAAATAAAAAATTTAAAAATAAAATCGCAAACTAAAGGGATCCCATTCAATGTGTGTTTTTTTGGCGTACTTAGAAAATATTGTTAAAATTGTTAAATATTGTACGGAACCCCTCGTGTGCGAGTCCGAGTCGCACATGGCCGCTTTTTACTTTTCTAATGTTATGTTGGTTGAATAAAATGGAAATAAATCCTTTTCACATGTGAATTAACATGTGAGTAGTAAAAATACTAGACATAATGTATTTTCAGAAGGCGGGGGCTGGGTTTTACTCATTCTCTTAGGTACCTACTGATGTCAATTCTTGAAATTAACATGAGTCTTTCCCTTTCAAAATATTTCGCTACTTCTCATAGAAATATCACTCTATACACACTTAGATTTGTTTAATTAAGAGACGTCTTAATTAAAACTTGCCAAACGATCAGCACTTCGTCTTTCTAAGTATAACTTCGAGTTATTTTATCATTTGTAGAGGCACAAATTAATTTCTTTATTTATGTAGATTATAAATCTAATATTTATTAAAAATCTTCTCAGCTAAATGAGATATTTTGATAACCAACGCTTTTAGGACTCGTGCAGACCGGCGCGATGCGAAACCAGTAATTATGGTTCTACGGTGAAGTTTTCTCAGAAATCGCTGTCACACCAGTCTGCAATAGGCTTAAAATATATTAAATTAACACAGGAATAACACCTAGTAAGTAAATAGGTACCTACTTATCTCCCTGCAAGGAATCCATTTCAGAACAACCATAACTTTTGAAAACATTACGTACAGTTTTTATAAATGTTTTCAATCATGATTACATACACTGCGCACTGTTATTTAACTTTAAAACAATGTATTATGTGTTTGTATCAGTGTAATCAATTGTTGGTCAACCTAATAAAATAAATAAATGAGTTTCATACCTGAATATACTTCATCATCGTTCAGCCGAAAGATTCACTGCAGGGGCATAAGTCTACTAATTTTTAAACGTTACGTCTCTCAATGGTGAGTTTTTGACCGATTTGCCATACAAAAACTGTCAAAAACTCACGATTGAGAGACCATTGTAACGTTTATAAATTAGTAGACTTAGGCCCCTGGACATAGGCCTCCCCCAAGCGTCGCCACATTGACCGGTCCTGTGCTTCTCTGATTCAGTGGTTTGCTGTGACCTTCACAAGGTTATGGGTGCATCTTGTGGGAGCCTTCCAACGCAAATATACCAAAACACTCCAATCGACAAATAGAGACAAACAACATATTCAAACATTTACCTATTTGTAAGCAAATTGAATCGCACGTCAAATTATGCAAAATAATTAAGTTAATACGTCGATAATCTAAATCAGATAGATTGGATACTATTACGTTAGGTATATAAGCATGGCTTAGTAATAGATCCACTGAAATATTTGCCTAAATACTGATTGAATTTCTGATCGTCGTGCAAAATGAAACAATAATGTTGTCGATAATTTAGCTGTGATACAAATTAGGATCGGCAATGGACTGTATACGATGAAAGGCCCCTACAAACAGGCGCGACGCGACAGCGCGACGCGACTTTAATAATACAATTTCTAAGAAAACTTTAGTACGAGCCTTAAGGTGAAAGCTTCAGAGTAGCCCGCGGAATTCAAATTTTCTTAATTTTTTTGCAATTTGCTGGTCTGTGTCAGGTTGTATGTTGATCTAAATATGATTCGCGGCCGTATCAGATATTTATTTATAGAATTATAATCATAAAAATTATCAATACAACTCTCTAAGTTCTTATCTAATATTAATCCTATTGAGTATTTAATGAAATCATGAAATACTCAATTAGTTAGAATAATCCTCAAATTATTCTAACTTCAGGAATTGTATTGCTGTTTTTATAATGATTATAATTCTAAAGCCATATTTGTTACGGTGGCGAATCACATTTAAATCAGCATACAACCTGACACTCACCTGCAAATTGCAAAAACGTAAGAAAAATTGAATTTTGCAAGTAACTTACCTGATTTATCGATTTGCAGCAGATGTGGAAGCGTGTTTTTCAGGCATCCATCTCAGCTCGCGTTCAACAGACTTCCACTGAGAATAAGGCCCTTCTCTCATTACGAAACACGTAGGATACGATACTCAAGTCGCATACTAGCTGAAAAGAAGCACGGCGGGTCGCGCGCGACTTGTCGCGGACAAATGTATGTTCGATATTCCGCGGCGATTAGTCTCCGAGAAGATACTTGAGTCGCCTGGGCGTATCGTAATGGGAAAAGGGCCTTAAACCTTATCTTTAAGGACTCTTTGCTCACAGTAACACAACTGTGAGTATTGTGGAGTCATACGAGACTTTCACTAGCAGGCTACTTATTATTTGCACCAGGCTGCGACATGTCAGTGAGACTGGTTCTAAGGGTTTCGTACCCGATGGGTGTCAAAACAGAACCCTATTAGGTATTTTTAGCCTCTGCTGTCCGTCCGTATTATTTCTTGTTTTAGAGCGGCAAGGCTCGTACATACTGGCGCGATATCGCGGGCCCGACGAGGGTCGCGTTGACTGTCGCGCCCGCGATATCGCGCCGGTCTGCACAAGCCGTAATGCCGCTCCATAAAAAAAAAGTAAAAGATTAAAGGGGTTCATACAAGAAACGTGTTTTTTTCGGCGTTTTTAGCTAAATATTTTACGGTGGTACGGAACCCTTTGTGTGCGAGACCGAATCGCAGTTGACCGGTTTTTTAGTTCAAACAACACCGAATTCTCCTAACTTCAAACAATTGAATGGACCTCAATTTCTGATGCTACCCACGACTAAATATCTTGCTGCCTATTGGCTGTTCCTCGCCAACTATGAAACTACTGCAAAACTTTAGGTAGGAATGTCGGAATTTATAAAGTTAATTATCGCAACCCTTCAAGGCGTTAATTAACGGCATAATTAACAAAACTTATTAGTCAATTAGATAAGTTATAGTTAGCCGGACCTTCGTCAAGATAGTTAGCGAACTTTCATTAAATAGTTTTCGGCTGCCTCTATCTTCTGTTTGGAGTCTATCTTGTTGTAGGTATGTACATACATTAAATAACACTTGTAGCTATAATACCATGCTTTATTTCAAAGGAAGTAAACACGAACTATAAAATGGACAGAGAATGTAAACTTAGCACTTCGATACAGTACGCAGCACCTCGCTGGTAACGCTTTGACCTTGAGCTTCCCAGGAGTAGTACAGAATTTCAACAGATTTTGAGGACATACTGGTTTTTTTTACCCCTAATGGGCCACCCACCGGCTCTGTACCAATTTGTGTAGGACACGATATCATTAAATACCATTTTTTATTTCTTTTTTAGGGTTCCGTAGTAAACAAGGAACCCTTATAGTTTCGCCATGTCCGTCTGTCTGTCTGTCTGTCTGTCTGTCCCCGGCTTAGCGCAGAGACTGTTAGTACTAGAAAGCTGTAATTTGGCATGAGTATACATACTAATGAAGCCGACAAAGTGGTTAAATAAAATCATGAAAAATATATATTTTTTGGGTACCTTCCCTACATGTAAAGTGGGGTTTTTTTTTTCGTCTATCTCATTGTGTGGGGTATCGTTAGAAAGCTTGTTCAAAAATATTGTGAGCTTGTTAAATCCATTTTTGGATTGAAGGATCCGTCTGCGAAATATTAAGCTTTAAAGTGCTCATTTTTGTCAGAGTCAAGTGTGTCCCCCCCCTGCCAGCTAAACGGTAAGTTCTGGATATGTGGAAAAATTCACGGCGGTAGGATATATAACGAAATTAAAAGGAAAACTATCACAGCTAAGTAGGCTCTACCAGTCAACGAGTAATTATCGACCAACTTAAATGTGCAGTTGCAAAAAACATGTTCTACCATACATTTTGTATGGGAGAACTAGTTTTTGCAATTACAATGTTAAGTTTGTTCTTGGGATAAGTTCATCCCAGCTACGGAGCCCTTCATTGTGCGTGGTCCGACACGCACTTTTTGCTTTTCACGCTTTTCTTATTTCGCCACCTTTACTATATTGATTCAACCAATGTGCCTAGCTTTTTCCGAACTATGCTGGGGTCGGCTTCCAGTGTAACCAGATGCAGCTGAATACCAGAATTTTACATGGTGGAACTGCCTATCTGACCTCGTAATACGATACCCCTTGGTAAGACTGGTTGTCAGACTTTCAGGCTTTTGACGACCCGTAACGATTGTCAAAGATCCACGAATGATAGGCGGGACCAACGGCATAACGTGCTTTCCGGGGCACGGAGGAGTGTAGATCTGTAAAGATGGTCACTCATCCACGAACCAACCCCGGCAAGCGTAGCTTAACCTGATGGAGTGATCCGTGCGGCTGTTATTACTTTGCCACGAGGTCCTCGCTATATTCAGTAGTAGGTAGGTATATAAATTAAAGGAAGACTTAGGACTCTGTTGATTTCCGAGGCATGGAGGATTCTATATATTGATTAAGAACCAAACTAATAAAGAACTTGTAAAATAGCACACAAAATCTCTTCAAATTCGGCTAATATCTTGACATATTACTTTTACATTTTCGTCTGCCCCAAATTCTTTTCGCTAATTATGAGATTCCATGTGATCCTCGATAATTTACTACAATAGAACCAAGATTTAATCGTTTATTATTCGTACTAAATATTTGCTAATAGGTACATTCGTATCGTTTTCACTAATCGACTGTGGTTAAGACACTATTTTATACAGGACTGCCTTCTGCTGGACGGCGCGCGGTAGGCGGTCAGACGCGGTATCCGCGGAAGTTTATCTCCAGGCATTTCTGTTGTTCATAAGCCAAAGTTCAGTTCAAACAGCCGCTCGATTCTATAAAACCTCACCGTGAAAACTGAGGTGAAGTGAGCTTAAAGTGAGCTGTCATTCCACCCTTTATTAGGGATATACACTATTGACAGCTCACTTCACCTAAGTTTTCACGGTGAGATGTTTACAGAATAGATCGGCAGATACGACGCCATTTGCGTGATAAATTTCCCGCGTAATGTGTTCTATTCGAAACAAAATTTGAAATTACGTAGCAAAGAAATGAGTCGTTCAGCCTGCTTTCTTGCATAACATTTGAAAAAAGAAGAAGTATACGTATCTAAGCAGCTCCATCATTGTTTTTTTATTCTGTTTACATAATTATTATAAGATTTTGTTTTGGTGTTACCTCGACTGCCTGACGTAGTCTGCTATAGACTATGGTAGGTATTAATAACCAGCTATCTAATTGCTTAACACATTTTCGTAAACGATTAAGACTAATCTGTTTCATTTTTACAGTTCAACAACATCAATTGCGTTATTTCCGTTGTTGAGGAGATTTTTTTTCGAACTTATAAAGCTATGGATTAGCAATCTGTTTCAAAACGATTCAGTGATTGATTGTGTATTACGCAATTAGGGGGCTGGATAACCCACTCTTTTCCTCATCTGGTATCTAAGCAAGTTGAGGTGTCTGGAAATAGAAACCGTTTTTATCGCCAATCCGGAAAACGCTTGCTAGCTGACATATGGCTGTTCATTAAATGTATGTTTTGCGAAAGGTAAATATGATTTTGCGCACTATTGTATAGAATCAATTTTTCTAACTGAACAGACAGCTGTGCTGCTGGGGAGTTTGTTGCGCCACTTCTTCTTCCCAGCTAAAGCACTAGGAAGTGGTGAAGGGTGGGCGATTTGGGGGACTGTCTTATGTAATTTTGACGTTCAAAAAGTGCTGATTCTCAGGCTAATTTGAATAAATGACTTTTGATTTTGCTTCGCATGAATATGAGCATTAGTAAAAACTATGTTTTTATTAACGTTGTCTTTACACTCATCCTAAATCATATTCAAACAAACCCTTTCCAGATTTTTGTTAAAAAATATTTTTATTAAATGTATTATATCTTCCTTCGCCAAATCCAGAACAATGATTCCACCAGTAGATCTAATAATAGAATCATTATGTATTCACATCGGATGGCCGCCCCTCATCTCCCTATGTTCACTGACATCTTCAATGACTGGTGTCCGCTCCACTGCGCGTGGTTATACAAGATTGTATTTACTCAAATTCTGCGGATTTACGTTTGAGATTCTGTTAGACATTTTACTGAATATTGTTTGGAAAAGATGTTATTATTTTCTGGACTTTATAATAATATGATCGTGAATCCCTTGAGACTGTCAGTTATAGTGTAATATTAAAGAAACTTCTCTCGTTACTGCAGAATAACTGTATAACATAACTCAATGTTATCTTGTTATTGTTTTGCTTGAGCGAAATATCGAATAAAAATACAATATACAAACGTACGTACTACATACAAATAAATAAAATTGAAGTGTCTTTTTGTAATGTCTGGTTAAACTACGCTTGCCTGGGTTGGACCTGGGATCGGTGACCATCTTTACATTTCGAGACTCCTCCGTGCCTCGGAAGGCACGTTAAGCCGTTGGTCCCGCTTGTCATTCGTGGATGTTTGACAGTCTGACGACTAGCCTTACCAAGGGGTATCGTATTACCAAACTGAGTTGTGGAGGTCAGATGGGCAGTCGCTTCCTGTAAAATACTGGTATTCAGCTGCATCCGGTTAGACTGGAAGCCGACCCCAACATAGTTGGGAAAAGGCTAGGCAGATTGATTGTCTGTTTGTAATGTCAAAATAACAGATTTTTACTAAATATATATGAAAGTATGATACTTAATGACTTTTTTTTTTGTCTTTCTCTATTTGCTCCGGCTAATTTTGACGGGACTTTCACTGGCAGATATTTGATATTTTTATGGAGTAACTTAGGCAACTTTTACTTTAGAAAATTAGGGTCCACATGGACGCAGCCGCGGGCAATAGCTAGATAATAGAAAATACAACATTAAAATGATAAATTCTCTTTACTATGACGGATATCCATAATAATATTAGATTACTTCGTATTGATAAAGCCAATAAACGACAGCAGTATAACTATTGTATTAAAACTGTAGAAGGTATTAAATCCCCAAGAAGCGTGAGAGTCTACACAATTATGCTGACACAACGAAATTCAGTTTGAATTCTCTAGGTGCAAGCTGATTGGTCAGAAAGGTCAGTGCGTTTGATTGACAAGTATAGCCTGCCAGTATCATTGGCAGCTTGGAGCTGTGCAAACAGTCAATCGGACAGGGAGGAATTATGAACTTCAGGGAATGGGAATCTAACAAGGGGATCATTTATAAACGATGCTTGAAATTAAGTGACGTTCAAACGTCAAAAATGTATGGTTATACAGTCGCTAATCTTAAGCAACGTTTATATATAAACCCATAAGTTGATATGATGATTGAAAATAAAGGCTATGTCTACATTACACTCTACGGGACAGTCATTAGGTACACTAGTTTTGGAATGTTTTGGTTCATTTATAATAGTGGCGTTAACAAGCGTCTTGACGAGCGACCCAGTAAGTTATTTTTTATATAAATATATATTTAATTTATTGCGGATCACACATAAAAGCAGTTACATACAAGTCATTATTAGTAACATAGACAGAAGAAACTATGTTAGTTAAAACAACGCACACATTTACACACACACCCTCAAATACATCCCTTCTATCACACTTTCACACCCATGCATACATTTACACCCTACCCACACGCACACAACAAGTATAGGTAATACTAAATCAATAAAACACAAAATACCCACATATTAAACTCTACATAACCTTACCTTATATTGATTGTGTTGTGTCAATTGTTATTACCCCAATTATGTTATTAGGTTCTAACATAAGCAACACACACAGAAAAGTTTATTCGAACATTCGAAGTAACAGTAGAACACTGTCTCCTAAGTCAAAGGTTTTCCCCTATTTTAGGAGGCAGGGTTTCAATTATTTAAGCTACCCTGAACTTGTAACCTAATCGTTAAGTACCTACTTTAGAATATTACTTAATGAAATGTATAGCGCCCGCTAAGAAAGAATACTTACTGGCGGTGACACGTTGATTATTGTTTTCTGCGAAGTCTTTATAGTACATTTTATTTTATTTAGCGTACAATGTCGTACATTTCTCTTATATTTTTTTGATATAAGACAGAAGTTCGTACAATGTTATGTCACCGCTAGAAAGTATGACACGGTTATCTGTATAAATATAAAGTTTTTATTATTTATTATTAAAAACTAATAACTACGTGGCTCCACACATGTTGCAGTGCCTTATAAAGGGGCTGTCCACCTTGTCGACCAATATTTCTAGGATGCTGAGCTTCCGCGCAACCTATCCATTATTGATTTATGGAATTTCAAAACTTAAATGCCAAAAGCCATATTTCGAATTAAGGTTTTTTTTAACCCTCTGCGCATTTGAAAGGTTAGGTTACAATACCAATAAATAAACGTACGTAAAAGTAGGTAACTGAAGAAGAAATTGGTAACTTACGAAACATAATATTTTGCTCACCTATCACCATAACAACGCTTTGTACTGACATTTATTATTCTCCATAAATAACCTCATAACACCTGACGCCACATAAGCGATAAGATTCTGAACTAGTTCGTTCATTCTGAGTGAACTATGTATTTAGTTCATTCGTTCTTTCGGAGCGATCCATAATGAGCTGTCAGACACTCCTGGTAACTCTATTATTAATATAACATATTGTAGGTTTTTCGTGACTTGATTAGTTACGTCCAGAACTAACTATATTTAGAAATACCTTAGGAACATAACGTAATATCTCGCATTTTTTCCCCGAAGGATTAGACAGAGATTTATGTACCTATAGTAGGTACCGTACACCCACATTTCGCCGGTTATTTTTTAAGTCCCATTTAATAGGGGGCGAGACTATTGCCGTCAACCGGGCACGAAGCCAACCTCCAGGCTGCTACTGAGAAATTCTTGATGGAAAAACCAAAAAACACTTTGCCCGGCCTGGGTATCGAACCCAGGACATCATACTCAGCAGTAGCGCTTGTGACCACTAGAACAAGGAGGCAAATACGTTAATACATTTTTATAATAATCTTATAAACAGACTTTTCAAACAAGATTGTCTTAGGGCGGATTCGACCAAACAGGAATAAATATTCGTTGAATAAGATTTACTTCGGACAGTTTTCGTATGGAGATACAAAAATGTCAAAAATTCAAAATTTATTCGGAAGAGAATCTACGGATAAAATTTATTCCAGTTTGGTCGAATCCGCCCTTAGTAAAGTAATGGAAATTGCTTCAATTTCTCATTGAAATTACGGTATAAATGTTACAAGTATTGGACAATCGGACATGACGGCATATATATTACAAGTATTGGACAATCGGACATGGGATTTGGAAATGCAATGATTGCGGTTGAATTCCCGCATATTTCATGCTGCCGGGAGACAAATATTTGACACCTCTGATACTGAGGACACAATCCATTTGTATAATCTACGTAGAGATTGCAAATGCGGGATTGTAATTGTGTGATCATATGGCCTGACCAAGATAATGTCTGGACTTTAAAAGAGACTGTGACCTCTGAGTTTGTTTCGGCCTTTCTTCTCAGAGTAGTCAGATAGGAAACGCCGACCTCATCTAGCTTAGCTCTAATATTTTTTTAACATGACGTGTAAAAGTGATTCCGATATCCTATTTACAGAATAAACAATTTCATTTCATTTCATTTCATTTCATTTAATTTCATTTCATTATAAACACGATTGAAATAAAGAAGGTATATCTTGGTCACGAGACTGAGCTGTTATGTCAAGCGTTAACCACTCGATAAAAGTCACCAGCCAGTCTCTATAGCGTCACCCTTTTTAGGGTTCCGTAGTCAACAAGGAACCCTTATAGTTTCATCATGTCCGCACGGACATGGCCGGTTTTTAATACCATTGACGTGTGAAAACTGTTTAAAAAAAACTACTTACAGAAATAAAATTATTTATCATTTATTGTTTCTTCTTGCTCTGAAAATCCGTTATTATAAAAATTTGGTAATTTTATTCACCAAAACCCTTGTTTTTTGAAAATAAAATAATTCAATTAAGTTTCAGGGTATGTTAGTGAACTCCTTGTTGTGTTGGGTACACTTGAGGTTGAGGTGGATCCTCGCAGATACGGGAACAATGCACAACAGGATCGATGGCGCGGCACGATTTAATGAGATCCACCAATAAGGGTTGTCGCAAGAGCAAATTTTTTTTAAATGAAAACTTGATTGTATATGTACCTAAATAACTGGACGACATAATTAGTAGTAATTAGTTCAACATCTTACGTATTTGCCAATTTTGGTTAGTTTCAAGCAAAGTGACTAAAATATTATTCTGAAGTCATCAATCAAAGTTTGTTTTTTTGAAGTATTTTAGTACGAAAAAACTAAAATTCAAACGATTGGTGGCACGGCACCATTCTATTGGCAAGCAGTTTAAAGTTTCACACTCACGTGGGTCGTGCCGGAATCGGAATCAACCATCCGTGCGCTAGTGACGTCATAAAATCATTCGAGCACAATGTGTTGGTTGTTGTGGACATGCCTCCTATACTTTACTTGCAATGCTAAATACACATCCATTTATCCGGCTACCAAAACTATTCTGCTATGAAATCAAACTAAGGATGTATTGTCTCGTCACGTGACCAGACATCTGGTATATTTTTTGGCCAAACAAAGTCCTCAAAAATGCTGGCAGCATTGCCACGTTGTATGGCAATGCTGCCAGCATTTTTGAGGACTTTTCCTTCTGACAGCTATGCGGACAAATTTTTTGATGCTCTATGATTCTTTCCCCTCCTTTTTGAGTGTCTCGTAGACAACAAGGAACCCTTATGTACATGTTCCTACATTTTTTTTAAATGTCTTTTAGCATACAATTATTACTATATTACTCGGCACTACAATAAATAAATCTCAGTAAGGAAATATAAATGAAAACTCTAATGATATTTGGCGGGTAGCAACCCTACGTCCAATAGAAGGCCGATGGGCCACACTCTGCATTTCTAACGAGAAACGTGACAAAGTTATTCGAGGGCCCAAGATAATGACTCTGCACGCCACAGTGGATCTCAATGGCGCGGTTTTTTCGCAATACCACAGATAATATAATAGGTACTAGCAATACCTAAAAATCTTTACTGTAAATTAGTCGAGACTTTTGATGTTGAATTTGCATTAGAAAGACTGATTAAGAAGCAAACGATGTCTGTAAAAGCTTGTTAAATTAGTTTCTATTAAGGAAAATCAAGAGTTTTTGTCGGAATTTAGGTGTAGGCAGGCGTGTTTGTATCACCCTTGTTGGTCTTTGGGAGATCTCCAAAGAGACCACAAGGACATTAATAATACCAGTCTATTATTCTCCCACTGCAAGGCGTCACTGCAAAGTCTCTTCTCATATAAAGAAGGCACGTTGGCGATTTCAGTCTTATATTAAAACTAAGTTGCACGATGTTTCCCTTCATCGATGTCAAGTAATGTAGGTACAAGTTAACAGTCAGTGTACAGTTAATAAAATTAAAATAATAGTCCTCGACACAACATGTTTTCACTTTTTTTTTAACGGAGCACCGAGCTTTTTATACATAAAAACACGTTTTTATAACGCTTGTTTGAAGTAGTAAACAATTAAATTAAAATGTAGGAAGATTTATTGGTATTTTTGGGCTTATATACTAGACAGTATACACGATGGAAACACGATTTGATCAATTTGGCTCGATAGAATAAATTCGCAAAGTTACCTCTTATCGAGTATTTTTTTTCTCTATTTCCCTACTTTTCTATATAAATAAGTAATTTTATATTATGTTACATTTACTAAAATAAAGTTCATAGTTGAATGGAGCGTTTATACACGACAGTTTTTTATTTAAGAGCAATATGATGAAAATAACAACAAAAAACATTAAAAAAGGGCAAAAGTGTGGTTATTTTCTTTACTCTTTACACGTAAAGAAAAAGACAGAGACAGAGGCAAATGCTCGGTGCGCCCTTAACGTTATACCTCAAAAATGAGGTAGATTTTACAAAAAAGTTCCAGACTTCTAAATCAATTTTCTAACGCAAACTTAAATGATCTTTCCAAAATGTCAGAAGGCAAACTCGAATCCATCAGAGCAGAAGAAAATATTGATGAAACAATGAAGGGTCTATAGTGTCCTAAGAGACTGTAGTTTTGAGGGATAAACTTTATTATCTTAAGAGCGTTTGTTCTTAAAGTTGGCAACGTCGCAAATAGCTGTCAAATATTTACCTGTTTTGATTAATTTCGATATTATTTTATGGAAATATACAATATCGGTAACTAGTGAACTAGAATATTAATATTGAATTGCAATTATAGCACTGAATTTGATGTTGTAACCGTTCTAGGTGTAAAAAAGTCATTTGGAAAGTTTCCAAATACTTTTTTTACATCTAAAACTAAATATTCGGTGTTACGATATTAATTTATTATTGCATTTCATAGTCAATATTCTAGTTCACTAGTTAGCCATATTCTATATTTTCATACAGTAATTGTGCCAAATTAATCAAAACAGCGAGATATTTGACATCTATTTGCGACGTTGCCCACTTTCAGAACGCACGCTCTTAAAGTACTTATACATGATATTTGATGTTAGTCGTGGGACGTGGAAGGCATTGGACGGTTTGGACCGTGACTATCATTATCCCAAGTTTCAAGTGCTTTAGATTAGGTTCAGTTTAGTTGAACTGGACGACGTTTACTTTGGCGGATTGATAAGTTTTATTACTTACTTAAAATTTCTTGGTTGATTTGAGAATTGAATTTTTTAACTTTGAATTATTATGTAATTTTGATAGAATTGCAGTTTTTCTTTCTTTCGTTAATCAAGTTATTAATGCGAAGTAATGTAAAGAATGCCATGCAAATATGGGAGTCATTAATTAGATATTTTTTCGTCTTTATAATTCCTTACAAATAGACCCCAGTCTGCATCTGGCAACCCAAAACTTTGCAATATTTTGCTCCACAAAAAATATCTATAGAATCGTAAATGCTACAATCCCAAACCCCTATCTGGACAAAATGTTTCCACTGTGCAATTTCCGACTCGAAGGAACATTTTTGATTACAATACAAACCTCATTGTATTGCCAATATCGCTTGAAAACCTATTCAATTCGTTAAAAGGTCTCGATATGTATTGTTACATATTTAGAATCCACTCCGAAAGGCAAAAAGGTTTTTGTATTTTTACGCCAAGTAGCTTATTAGGCAGGTTTTTTGGTTTAGATTTTTTTTTAGCAAAAGGTTGCTTTTACAACCTGGTTTGAAAATTCAAATGATTTGGCTCATAAGTGTCCTTTTTTTTTCTGCGGTAAGTACCTACTTTTTGGTGAATGTCAAATCCTAACTAATATAATATTATAAATGCGAATCTGAGTTTGTTTCCTTGTTACACTTTCACGCTAAAACGGCAGAATGGATTAGAATGAAAGGCACATGAGTAGGTAAACCATGACCGGAGAACGACATAAGATAATATCTACTTTTTATCCTTATGCGGGTAAAACCGCGGGGCGCAGCTCATAAATTGGATAGCAGCTGTAATCACATTGTGTTTTATCTTTGAAACGTCACCATTTTTTATTGTATTTCGGCTCGGAGCCATTCATATACTGTTTCAGAACCTACTTAATTTATTATGTCTACCAAAACAAAAAAGTTATTTTAAAAGTTTCAGTCATTGTTGTACTACGTAAATGGAATTTTTAAAGTCAGAAAATCATGTCCCTAGCTACAAGTGCTTATTATAAATTAAAGTCACTTTTCTTGTCTGTCTGTGTGACGGCATTATTCTTCTAAATTTTAAACTACGCAACGGATTTTGATGCGGATTTTACTATCAATTAGAGAGTTTATTCTGCAAGGTTTATGTTTATAATACATTTATATTAAATCTCGATGTTAATCAAGTCATAAAAACCATGCGAAGCTGGTCACTACAGTTAGTAGTAGTACAGGCAAACTTATTTATCCTTCCACTACACTGCCAATATTAATTTTTAATGTGTGTGTAATAACTTTTTAAGCTTAAGGCATAGGTACTGTAAAAGAATTGACTACCCAGCATACTCACAACATTTTTTTAAAGTAATTGCAAGTAAGCTGCCTGTAAACCAAATTGCTTGCTCGACTGTACTACTTAGGGAAGTTAAAGCTACATTAATAATAACAATAACTGTTTCAATATAAGAGAAGTTATTCCGTCCGCTGGCCTCTTATTTCCCTAGAGATCTCAATACACTCACTGTAGGAAGCTGGAGAACAGATGGGCATTTGTAGCACAGTAAGGCCCGGCGCCCACTATCGGCACGGCATGGCAATGTATTTCATATGCGACGAATAGAAATATAACTTAACAGTATGATAATAAAACTGAAATTTCAATGATGATGCATATAGGACGCGGCATGCCTAAGGCGGTCTAAGGCGTCGTTGCCGTCAGAAAAAATTTCAACTTTATTTCCATACTATTAAGTTATATTTTTATTCGTCTCCTAAAAATACCTTGCCATGCCGTGCCGATAATGGGCGCTGGGCCTTAAGGATGATTTCCACCAAACGGCTCGCATCGCATCGGATCGGAACGGATTTTACAATCTTTAAATGATCAATCGTGTAGGTACACAGTATTTAAACACTATTACCAAACCGCGCACAGCAGCTTCTCCGCGGGCGTCTTCCGCGATATGCGATCGTAGCCGAAAGACTCCGTTCGCCTTTCGTCGTATTCGATCGGATCCTTTCGGCTGCAACACGGTAGGAGTGAAACTATTTGACTAGACGCAGAAACTGATACGTTCGCAAGCGACGCTATGTACCCGATCGTATGCCTCGACATTCTGCCGGCCGCGATCGGCTGTCGCCGCAGCCGTTCTTATCCTTTCCAATCCAATGCGAATACTACAATGATACTACGATATAATATATGATGTGTTCGATTTTATTTATTTTTTCCAATCAAATAAGAAAATGTTGGACTCGATGAATATTGAAGACACTTGATTCACGTATTATTTATAATACAATTGAACTGCAATTTAAGTTCACTCACAGTGCACTATAAATTAACTCAAAAACATTCAATTAAAATGAACTTCCACTAATACAGAATCCTTAAGGTGGCAAATTATTAAAACAGATTTGAACGGAAGAGAGGGATTAAGAAGTACAATTGAATATACAATGAGATATAAATGAATTTATCAGAATCTGAATACGCGTTGAATAGATCTTAATAGACTATATTAATTGACGCCGTGATTATTAATAGTCGCAGGTAGGAATTATTATGAATATTCAAAAGCCAATTAATATAAAACAAATATTTGCTATTTTAAGAATTGACTATAAATACTATGATACACAATTTAAGAATAAAAACCCGCGAAAACTCTCGAAGGAATCATTATCGTAACTATTGAGTATACATATATAGCCCCTG
Organism: Eupsilia transversa; assembly: GCA_914767815.1. Lineage (NCBI taxonomy): Eukaryota > Metazoa > Arthropoda > Insecta > Lepidoptera > Noctuidae > Eupsilia > Eupsilia transversa. The sequence goes on from OU611880.1 coordinate 12,757,478, forward strand.
TCCCTTTTGAGCAATTCATTCCAAATGCTACTAAAACTAGAAGAAAGAAAGAAAATAAAATTGGTCTATAAAACCGACGATGACATAGATGCTCGTTGAAAGTATTTTCTCACTTCGAATTTTCTTGAATAAAATAATAGTAGCAACTGTAGATGAGTGTCCAGAGATCAAAGAATTGCTTTCTTTCTCTTGAAAAAAAATAAAATAAAGATAAAATCAAAAAGATCTGCAGTACTACAATTAAGTAAGTTTAGTAAGTGTCTCTTTCGACAGTTTCGTAAAAGAATATGTCTGCAACAATATTCTATTAATTGTATTTTCTTCTGTTTAATTAATCCTGAATTAATGATAAAAGCAACTTATTTATTCTTAAAATATTTCTTTCTTTGTATAAAGCTGTAAATCCTGGGGCACGACGGCATTGTGTAAATTTTTATTTAGTAGATGGTTGTAATGTTATAAATTAAACATTCATATTATAAATTAAAGTCGTTTTCGTTTCTGTCTTCGCGACGGATTTTGATGATTGCGGCTTTCAACATAATTTACAGAATTAATTCCGAAAGATTTTTGTGTATAATAAATTGATATCAATCTTACTTCTAATAAAGAAAGTATGACGTTTTGTCGAGTTGTAAAAACCTCGCAAAACAGGGGTAGGTTGGTAGTGAAATGTAAACAATATTTGGCGTAATATAGTTATCTGTTCAGTATCACAGCATATTCAATGAAAATATAATAATAATATTATAATGCTTCATTCATGTTGCGGATTGTATAAAAGACAGCCTTAAGAAAATTCACATAGGTAACAATAAATCTGTCTAGAGCAAAAGTGTTCCATTTAGGTAAGCCGCCAAACGGTCCATAAGTTATGACCACGGAACAGAGAGAGACATAAGACATTACACGTGACGGCAACACGTCATATACTCGTGACACGAGAATTTTTCCACATACAGAAACTCTTTTCTAAAAAATTAAACCCGCAAAAATTAAAACTAGCGTTTCTGTCGTAGTTCGGTTTTAGTTTTTATAAGTTTTATTTTTATTGAATTATTTTGGGGTTATAATATATTTGATACCCAACATGGTATCATATATATTTTTTTAATTTCATCTTTTAAGTCCTCGAGAGGGCGCCGTATTCAATTTAATTTAACGTACTTAAAGCTTTTATCCAGCGAACGACTAAGACGCTTCCAACGAAACCTCAGTTATCAAATTAGGTATGTTAAGTAGTTTAGTAGGTATGAGGGAACAGATGAACATACATACATACCGGTCAAAATTATAACTCCCCTTTTTGCTTCGCCGTAGTTGGGTAAAAATAAACTTAATCTGACCCAAGCTCAATTACTTACGGGTACAGCTGTAGTTTCTAACCTTTAACAACAAATTGCTAGATAACGTCAATATAATGTCAGATATAAAGAGAAACATGAAACTATAATCTAAGGCCACATAATCATCAGGATTGACCTTTGAGGATCGTTTGTTCTTGAAAATAAAAGGGTCTCTGCCCCTGAGACTTCAGATAAAATCCTTTTTCCAAAGAAAATCAACCGAATCCAACAGCTATCCCAATAACTATTTGGTGGAGGTAATAAAAAAATTCCGCCCTTCGCTTTTTGGCCGTCCCAAATATTTGTCTTGTATGCCAAAATGTTCGGAATAATGGAACCCAATAGCGGTTTGGTATGATTTTATTTACCCGCGTATTGCTCCGGATGATGGTGCTGAGCTACTTTCGAGGGTTCTTTGAATAAATAAACAAATGAAATTGTGGCTCTTGTGTAAGTTACATTCTTTTATGAGAAAAAAGCTTCTGCACAGTTTCATTTCCGATTAATTCTTCAAAAAGTTTAAAAAAAATTAAAAAAAACCCGGCCAAGTGCGTGTTGGACCACGCAAAATGAAGGGTTCCGTAGTTGGGATGAATTTATCGAAAAAACAAACTAAGAATTCTCCAATTGCGAAATAAATGTAGGTAAGTTTGTAATCGCAAAAAAAAACTTTTCCGCAACTATGTTAAAATCCGCCCCTACCCTCTGACCTCTGATGTTGGAGTCGGCTTCCAGTCTAACCGGATGCAGCTGAATACCAGTATTTTACATGGAGCGACTGCTTATCTGACCTTCACAACCCAGTTATAAATACCCCTTGGTAAGACTGGTTGTCAGACTTTCGGGTTTCTGACGACCCGTAACGTCGTCAAAGATCCACGAATGACAGCCGGGACCAACGCGGCTTAACGTGCTTTCCGAGGCACGGAGGAGTCTCGATATGTAAAGATGGTCAGGGTAACCTAGTGGACCGACCCGTGCGCCTGTTATTACTTAGCCACGAGTTCCTCCAACTCATCTAAACCTCTGAAACTCTTACACATGTACCGGGCAATCCACCTGTAAATTTCAGGAAGGCTGTCCTGAATTAATGCTAGCACAATAACTACTAATGGCACTATTATTGCCACCTAGCCACAAGCCTTCCTGTGAATATTAATTGCTAATCCTGTGGTATAACACATAAAACTGAGATACCTAGGGTAGGGAGATATTCAGCTAAGCCGGCGACTTAATGGATGATAGATACTACATAGATTAATGAAGGATCGACACCTGGGACTGAGACTGATAATGTTGTAGCACCTGGATTTGAATATTCAGAATTTACGGTCTGGATAATTATCCAGCCGGGTAATTGTGTCACATACTCACAATTCCAATGCCATTCATTTTGATAGATGAACATAATTATAATTTTTATTTTTAATGTATTTTTTTTTTTTTTAAGATGGGTATTCGCACTTTTCGAATTTTTCATCGTGAGAATTTATACCTGGGCCATTAATGCGCGATTAGCAGCAAGCAAGATTTCAATATTTTTTTTATGCAGTTTTAGTTAGTTTTACCATGTACCTACTTAAAAGGTCCGCACAAAATAAGTCGGCGGTCTGGATCCGGACCGCGGTCTGCCATTTGGTAACTCCTGATGTAGTGTGTCCTAAAATCAATTTAATTTTCTTTTTTACAGATATAACCCAAAGTCAAATGCTATGCCGCGGCGTATCGGGCCACAAAGTGGGCGGGTTTCGAGCGCACGCGCCGCGGATCTCGTTCACCAGCAAGGATGAGCCGGACCCGCACGAACTGCGGCGGAAATCCGCGAGCAGCCGCCTCGGAAGCTCGCCTAGGAGTAGTATCGCTAGTGAAGATCGAGCTGATGGTATTGCACTTAGGTAAGTACCCTTTTTATTAGTTTTAGAATACAATTTACTTGATAAAGAAGATATATGTTTTTGTTAGAAACCGGTCTTACAAATGATAATCTTGTGATTCACCAATTCGATACTTCACAACTTTTATAAGAAGTCACCGAATGCTTGAGCAATGGAAAATGCTGTTTATTCTAGTTGTCACTTGTACTTTACTTATCGCAGGACAAGCTAATGTATAGCGCAAGGACATGCGCTATACATCATGTTAAGAGAGGCGAAGACACACGTAACAACAGAACATGAGACAGAACGATGAACGAGAACGAGACATGAGAATTTCAACCAGTTAAAAAAAATATATATATACTATGTTGCCCTAAAAAAAAAATGGCGAGTAACCTATTCCACTTAACTATTCCTAAAGAGTAATAAAAAACCTTGTAAGAAATCAACATGCACCTCATCAACGAGGCATGCTCAGGATGTGACGACGTGTTGCCACGCCGAGCGCTGGACGCAGACACAAATACATATATTAAATTCCCTGCGCCAAGTCACCCCTTAATCAATGAACTATCTCTGTTACCCTACCAACTGCAGCGAATATATTCACGTAGGTCTGTCGACAAGTGCATAGACTTTTAAAAAGAAGTTTCTTTAAAAATTCCAGAGTATTCGCCTTGAGTGCACTGCAAATATTACTAGGGAATCCCTTGGCGCAATCCTATCTGCTCCATTCAAAGTGGATAGAAAAGCGCCTGGAAAACGTCATCGCATAGAAAATTTTATATGTGGATGCATTAGATGGAATTTGTTTAATCGACTGTGGTACTCAGCATAGGCTTTCCAAATGATGTTGGTGTCGGAACCCCATTTCGATTCCTTTTCAAAATAAGTTGCTCAAAATATATTATGGTCGTTACTATGCAAAAATATAAAATACAGCACGTTAAGATTATCATGTATCATCTTTTTTCGGTTATGGTGAGGAATAAATTCAGATGAGGTTTTTTCGTCTTGCCAGATTTTTGTTTATTTTTCGTTATTCTATCTAAGCTGAATTATAGTAAATATTCTTTTTGCGTTCAGCAAAATATCTTTTTTTCAAATATGCTTGGAATTGCGATTATTATGACAACCTTCTTCGAGATAAACCGAAATTGCTGTACTGGTCAAAATCAAATGAACAAATGATGCGGCCGGCAATGTTGTTATGAAAATCCATATCTGTCCTGTGTAGAGGCCACTATGAATATAATAACTCGTTTCTGTCGTGTTATTATAAAATGGAACTAACTTTTTACTTCAACACATACTAAATTATCAATAATTTTATTAAAATTTCGATTTGGCTTGCAAATAGAACTTTTTAAGTAAAGAATAAACAAATGAACATATTGGCGCGTGACAAATGATCGTTGTCTGTCATTGATTCTGGAATTTATAATTAATTTACTTTGTTTGAATTTCCGCGCATTATATGGGAAAAGTACTATACCAGCATCAGCCGCAACCAGGCATTCATGGACTCACGGTGTGCCTCGGCTACGCCTCGGCCCACATTTTCGCTATCGTCCGACAATGCTTGAGTTGCCGGCCGCGACAGCAATGTACTATTATTTAGTTTTTCATGTAGTAACTACCTATCGTATACCTATATGACCTGCCTACAGGTATTCGGGGCCTAACATTTCGCCAAAACTACTAACCAGCTGAGCCACGATCGCCCCATATAATTTCCAATTTCCAGAAGCAGTTCTTTCTCAGCTCATTAGATAGTAGGTTAAAACAAATTTATTTTCAATAACAACAATGCTCTATATAAAATTCAACTTGACAATGTTTCAAAAATATCTCGCATTTTATAATATAAAGAAACATAAGCTAAAAGCTCCAGCCGCATAACCATCTTTACATCTCGAGACTCCTCCGTGCCTCGGAAAGCACGTTAAGCCGTTGGTCCCGGCTGTAATTCGTGAATCTTTGATAGTCCGAAAGTCCGACAACCAGTTTTACCAAGGGGTATCGTATTACCCAGTAAGTGGGTTGTGGAGGTCAGATATGAGTCGCTCCATATTACTGGTATTCAGCTGCATCCGGTTAGACTCGAAGCCGACCCCAACATAGTTGGGAAAAGGCTAGGCAGATTGATTTTGATAAAGAAACATACAAATCGAATCCCTGTCATACATCCGTCGATACTTTAAGAAGATCACATAGCCGCGGGCGCGGTTCCCATATTGCTACTATTCCCACATTATCTAAATCCCTTTGTGACTTTACTATGAAAATAAAATTTGCTTTTGTAAGCCGAGATCGACCTTATCCTAATTCCGAATTCGTTTGAAGCCTTTTTTGTTTGTAATATTTACTTACGAAGAAACTTTACTTTACGTAGAATTCATTGGGCATTCATAAACATATTTTTACTATTTCCTACGTCTTATTTGACTGAATTTTAATTTATACAGTGCCACATGTAATTTTGGTAATAGTACATTACTGTCGCAGCCAGCAACTTGGGCATTGATGGACGGTCGTAAAAATGTACACAAATACGTGAGTCCATCCCTGGTTTCGGCCAACGCTTGTATAGTACTTTTCTCAAATGATGCGCGGAAATTGAAACTGAATAAATTAATTATAAATTCCAGAATCAATGACTTTTGGCGCTGACCGTTTATTGTAAGGTACATAAACAAATATATAATTAAACACAGGTAATCAAATACAACCTAGCATTAATACTTAGTTACATAAAATCAAGTATCTTATAAGAACAGTAATTTTTAATTGAACTAGTAGGTAACTAGTAAGTAAGTAAGTAAGTAATAAGTTTATTCATCAAAAAGTAACAATACAGTGTGACGATTCGGTGAGCCACAAACTAAGCGTCGCTTGTATCTTGTGGCTCTGGAGTGCGAAATTTACAAAGTTATAAATGTTACATTACAGTTTGAGGATTTAAAATAATTATTACACATTTTTACACATATTTTTTATGAATAAAAGATGAGTGAAAATAAAATAAAATTAAATTAAACATTTGTGCGATACTGAACACAAAATCAAATAAAACAGCAATGGTTAGCGTTGGGCTTGCGCTGTGGTGGGTGTGTAGAGTATACGTGTGAGGGGGGGTGTGTTGGGGTATGGGGGGTGTGTTTGAGTGTATGTGTGTGTGTGTGTGTGGGTGCTATATCAATGCTTCGGTGTCGTCGTATGTTAGATTTAAAAGTGTTGAAGTTAGGGTTTTCTTACAGGTCGTGATTGAGCAGTCCTTTAGGTTGCAGATTTTCCAAACTTTATTATAAGTGTTGGGATGGGAAAAATAGGTACAGCGTCTAGCTAGTTCGGATTTGACATTTGGTGTGGGTACTCTGAAGACACGCTTGTTTATTATGTCGCTATAGTCGGGCCGTTTTTTTATTGTTGCGTGAAATTTAAGCGTTGCTTGGAGTACGAATATTTGTCGTACCCTGAGTACTTGAAACTCATGGTAGACGAGGTCTGTAGGGAATCTGAAAGGTTTTTTTAGTGCAACCTTGATCAGTGCTCGTTGGGCCCTCTCTAGCGTTATAAGGGTGCTTTTGCCAGCACTTCCCCAAATGCAGATACAGTATTGTATGACTGACTGGCAGAGTGCGAAGTAGACCATTCGCAAAATATCGATAGGAGTACAGTCGCGGAGTTTTTTCAAGACGTGCATTAGTTTTCGTACTCTGGAGGAAAGGGCATGAATGTGGGCTTTATATGTTAAGTTGTTGTCTATGGTTATTCCGAGATATTTAATCGTTTCAGTACGTTCGAGGACTGTGCATGCGCAGGGATGATGTGGCAGCTGTGAGGCAGCATTGTGATTCTGTGGGCAGGTGTGAATTTTTAGGGACATAGTTCGAGGGGCACTGGAGGACCTTGTTTTGGAGAAAGCAATATATTTACTTTTGCTAGCGTTTAGTGTCAGTAGGTTAGTGTCTAGGGAATGCGCTATCTGAGAGAGGCCTTGTTCCGCCACTTGATACACTCGGTCCCATGACGTGTCGTGGAAAACGATGGCTGTGTCGTCAGCGTATGATATCACTGTAGCGTTTCTAAGAGGGAGATTTACTACGTCATTGATGTACAGCGTAAACAACGTCGGGCCAAGGGTACTGCCCTGCGGGACGCCGAACGTGATAGGGAGCGACCTGCTTTGGTGACTGCCTATTTTACAATATTGGTACCGCGAAGTTAAGTAGCTGCGAAACCATTCTAGAGGTGTTCCTCTTATACCTGTTGCTTCGAGTTTCTTCAAAAGCAGTCCGGGTGACACGGTGTCGAATGCTTTTGCCAAATCAAGAAAGACTCCAAGACAGTATTCTCCATTTTCTATGTGGTGGGAGACTTGATTAGTCAAAAGTGACACCGCGTCTTCGGTGCATCTTCCCTGACGAAATCCGAACTGCCTTTCTGAGACAATGTTGTGCTTCTCTAGAAAGTTTACCAATCTCTTGTTCACAATTTTTTCTAAAATTTTAGAGACTATACTCAACAGGGCGATAGGTCTATAGTTTTCCGGCATGTCTTTGGGACCATTTTTATAGATAGGGGACACTGCAGCAATTTTCCAGGAATCGGGAAAGACACCAGATTCTAGACTTAAGTTAAAGATGTGCGTAAGTGGCTTGATTATACTTTCTCGGGAATTTATCAGTAATGGAACTGTTAGTTGGTCTGGCCCTGGTGCGCTATCTATTTTCAAGTTGCGTATTATGTTGGTGACTTCTTCTTCGTCGGTTGGATGCAAATAGAAAGATTGTAAGATAGAGCTCGGAGTTATGTTTGATTCTATTAGTGAGTGGTGAGTGGTTGTGAGTTTCTCTAGGATCTTGGCTGCGTGTTTTTCCCCGACAGAGACGAAATACTGATTGCAATTGTCAAGTGCTGAAGTTGGGGAATTGCTGGACGCAATTAGGTGTGATGATGAATTTTGACTTGTTTTAGTTCCACATATATCTTTTATAGCCGTCCAGAGCCTTTTAGGGTTTTTCTGATTCCCTTCAATTTCCTGTCTGTTATGTAAGTTTCTGAGTTTCCGAAGAAGTGTGTATACGAAGTTCCTGTATCTGGTGTAAATTAGATGTTTTGTGTTATCTTCAGGGTCGGCTTTGCATTCAAGATGGAGTTTGTCCCGTTGTCTCATGCACCTAATCAAACCAGGAGTTACCCAGGGTTGGATATTGGCCAATCTGCGACTAATTTTAACCTTTTGCGTGTGTTTGTCAGCGGCGCGTATAATAATGTCGTTGAAGAAGTTTAAAGCAATGTTTACACAAGATGAGCTAGTAACTGGATCCCAGTTTGTATCAGCGATCTCACCGGCTACTGCGGTCCAGTCAGTTCTGACTCTCCAACGTTTAGTGTTTTTTGGGCGTTCCGGTTTTATGGGGATACTACACAAAGCTAGGTCATGATCGGTAATGGATAAGTTACAAACGAGACCAATAGGCATTGCTGGAGATTTTATAAATATATGGTCAATACAAGCACCGCATCTTGTTGGGAGAGTTATAGCAGGGGATAAGCCGTGTGAAGCCATGAGACAACCGTAATTAGATACTTGGTTATTGTTTGGGTCGTTTATGTTCAAGTTAATGTCGCCGGCCACAATTAGTGTTTGTTGATTTTTAAGATCAAACAGGATGGTGTCGAGGGAATTAAGAAATTGCTCTGTGTTTGAGAAAGACGGAGACCGGTAAATAGCTAGGAGGCTAAATTTGTTATTGCTTTTTATTAATATACTGTCGGCATCAGCAAGGTTCGTTTCTACAGTGACTATACTGCTGTTCCAGGCTGTGCTTGTGTAGATAACAATTCCCCCGTTTTTATTTACTTGTTTAGTTGTTCGGTGTACACTATAACCCTGTAGGTCCTTTATAACCGAGCCGTCAGACAACCAACACTCGGTGAGCACGATAACGGCGATTTTCGAGTCTAACCGATTTAGAGCAATTGCAAAGTCGTCAAAATTTTTCTGATAACTTCTGATGTTGTATGTTAGCACCTTAATATTGTCTTTGGAAGCATTTAGGATACTCTTGCAGTTTTCAAGAGATTCTACTCTGCGACATTCTATATTAAAGGTTTCGTCTAGGTCGTTGGATACGCTAAGTAAAGCCATTTTTAAGTGTTATAATATAAAGACGAAAGCCGAAACTCACTGAGATAATTTTAAATAGAATGTTTGTTCTTGCAAACGATTTCATTTCTTTTGTGTTACAGAAGATTCTTCCATGAGACAAATTAAGTAGTGTATAATTGTGTGAGTGTCTTTGTAGGTGTGTGTGTGTTGATGTTATTATTAAAAATGGAGAGTTAAGAGATGACGGACAACGATAATTAATTTTTCACACGCCATTAAGTTAATTTGTTTATTTTTTACTTTAAACAGCTCTATTTGCAAGCCACATCGAAATTTTAATAAAAATATTGATAAGTTACCTCCTTGGTTGTTATGTGTTGAAGTTCAAAGCAAAGTTCGTTCCATTTTTAAATAACACGACAGATATGAGTTTTCATAGTAATTTATTTGGCCGCTAAACACGACAGATATGGATCGTGTGTGGTCACTTATGTTTGACCATTATAGCAATTTCGATTTATCTCGAAGAAAATTGTCATAATAATGCTCGAATTTCTAAGCATGTTTGAGAAAATTTATTTTCCTGTACCTTAATTATTGCCTTTTTAAAGGTTAATCGTTTTTGATTTCACTTCCTCAAGGAAATCAGAGCAAACAAATACTTTTAATGATAAAAACAATTAATTTGGTTCTTTGTTCAACGTTTTTGCTATTAATAATCAAATCAGGGACAACAAAAACAGTTTTAATAAGAGTCTCACAAATTCTCCTGAATTTTACATTAATTTCTGGAATTTATTTTATATAGGTATTTCTGGAATTTCTCAGGAGCAGTCCGGATTCTGGATTTTTGCCCGGTTGATGGCAATAGGCTCGCCCCTTATTACATGGTGCTTAAACATAACTGGCGAAATGTGGGTGTACTATAGGTATACCTCTGCCTAACTCGGGATGTTAAGTACTCGGCGGTATGTTATGGAGTTCTTTCATAAATATACCTTATCTTTAATAAATATATATGTCTGCGGCAAAGTTGTAACCCATATGTTAAAGTAAAAGTCAGAACATTCGAACATTCGAGGAGTTAACGGCAAATCCTAAGATTAACGGCTTATCTCAGCTTAACGCAAAAGTTAAGGTCTAAAGTTATGATATGATTTAGATAAGTTACTGAAACTTATTTACGAAAGAAGACTTTCTTATTATAACGTAAGTCCTTATGAACTTGTTAATTCTTTTAAACCTTTGAGAATTAACGAGTTCATAAGGAATTAAGTAAAGTCATGCCAGCCATGGAATAAAAATTCAAACTCAAAGCATTTATTTCAATTAAACCATTTACAGACACTTTTTGACATTTTAAGGCTACCTGGAAGAGATCGCAGAAAACGATAAAGCCGCCCATTGTTTTGTAGTATTTAATTTATTTTCTTTGTAATATATTTATCTGAGAAAATGGGAAAATTCGGGAACACGGAATGTGCATTTCCTATGGATTTTTTAAATGAATTATTGAAATTTATATAATTTGAATTATTAAAATTATTGAGGTTTATAAATATAAATTAATACATTTTATGCACCATAAGGTTTATTTTTACTTGCACCTTCTTTTTTCCGACTATGTAGGTGTGACAATATTTTGAATGAAATTGAAAGTTTGAAAGGTCACATGTGCCTGCTATGTAGGAAACAAATTCCTTGGAAATTAATTTATTGTGTGCACTGTTTTAATTTATTTATTATCGGCTTGCAAGTTCGCTTCATGCCCGTAAGTTTCTTTAAGTAGTCTGTGAAAACACTAGTTAAAGACTTTACAGTATTGTCGACCTCGACAATACTTGATCATATTGTAATTAACTTTTTATTTATTTTACTTCGATGGTCCTAGTTTATCATTTATGACTTCCATTTACTGCGATATGTGGGCGGGCACGCCCTTTAAGCCTGGAGAGTTTTATCTAGATATTAAGTTCGGTTTACCTTTAGTTTTTTTTATTTCTGCTTGAGTATTAGTTCTCGATGTTTTGGTTGGTATATTGGCGTGTGCTAGCTGACATATGGCTGTTCATTAAATGTATGTTTTGCGAAAGGTAAATGATTTTGCGCACTATTGTATAGAATCAATTTTTCTAACTGAACAGACAGCTATGCTGCTGGGGAGTTTATTGCGCCACTTCTTCTTCCCAGCTAAAGTACTAGGAAGTGGTGACGGGTGGGCGTTTTGGGGGACTGTCTTATGTAATTTTGACGTTCAAAAAGTGCTGATTCTCAGCCTAATTTGAATAAATGACTTTTGATTTGATTTGATTTGAGTGAGGTTTCGAAGCAAAAGAAGTGCCTACCCCCATGGACAGAAGGTGTGAGTTTATGTATGTACTCAATAAACATTCTTGTCCCATGAGGGGTTGTTAAATTTATTGGTAAGTAATTACTATTTAATAGTCAAATAGCTTTAAACGTTGGGGATGTCACCGACCCCAAATTCGATCCCCTAAGGAAACTTGTGACGATCAGAAATTAAGTCAGTGATGTGGAAACTGTATAGAGTTAGGTTAATAGGACTTTATGACCCCGCAACCTGCCGTAGTTATTTGAAATTAAGAGTAAATTAGTAAATCACATAATAACCTTCTTCGAGATAAATCGAAAAAGCGGTACTGGTCAAATGTATGCTAGCAGGCGGTCTTAGGCAATCTTAGTATGAAAATCCCCCTCCTGATCAGAAGGTCTAAGTAGCTAAATGTCCCTGTTGGACATTTAGCTACTTAGAACGAAACGTCTAATGAGCTGTAAGTCTAATTAGCAAAATGTCCATGTAGCAAAACGTCCAACTATCAGATGGTCTGTATGAACATCTATTTAGCAAAAAGTCCTTTTTAAAATGTGTACACTCATGATATGAAGTCAAAAGTCCCATTGATCTGTCGTGTTATTTAAAAATTGAACAAACTTTTTACTTTGACACATTGCAACCAAGGAGGTAACTTTCAAAAGATTTTATTTAAATTTCGATTTGGCTTGCAAATAGAGTTGTTTAAAGAAAAGAAAAAAAAGGAAATGAACATAATTGCGGCATGAAAAAATATTATTTCTCTTCAAGTTTATTACATAATATGTCAGTTGTAGGTAAAGCATTGCATTCTACTTTAATGCTTTAGTTATTAAAACCGCGAAATATCAGGTTTTTTATTCTGAACTTACATGACTCTACGTAGTAGTCTAAGCCTCAAAATAAACGATAGTTCAGTACCAAGGTTGTCAACTTCACTAAAAACTTTTAAGTGGCAAATATTTTGTCTACGACATCAACAATATACATAAAATAGGACAAAACAGCAAAATGATTGGCATTACAACATAACGATAAGTTTAAACTGAACCATGTTCAGTGAAATTGATTCAAATTGCATGATTTCGCATACAATCTGGTTTCCTTCGGTCGTGGATGATCAGAAGGGCAATTCTACTAATTAACGTTACATGCGAAAATCATGAGGCCGCAATTTGATGACATTGTGAAGAGACTAAAAAATGGTATTCTGCTAATCTTAATATTCGATTTGTTCGCAATATCATCGCAGACTAGTCGCATGGCGTCCAACTTTGTTTTCTATTACAAAAATAAACATATTTTCATGTTGGTTCAATGTATGCAGACGATATTGCGATAATTAGTGATACTTCAATTTTTTGCAACCTTATTTTATGATTTTTTAAATGTCTTAATTAGTTTGCTTGGTTATGTTCATACTCATAGTATTTTCATTCCCGTTTGTTATTTTAAATCTTTTATAATACAAAATCATTAAAATAAATAATCGGATAAAAAGCTAATTTGGAACGTGTTGGTAATGGCAAAGCGCAAGCGCGACTCTGACGTCAAGCACAACACGTCATTATACTGAATGTCAAACAATAATTCACATCGTTTTTATTTATTATTTGTTGTTTTATGGCTGAAATTACTGTATCGATCTATAGCACTATAACAGGAAGAAAGAGATTTCTTGAATACGGTGCCGACATATCCATCAGAAAAAAAATCAGTTCCATATATACCCCTTGACGAATATAAATTCGGTTTCGGGACAGAACCACAGAAGAATAGCATCCAGGAGAAATACCTACTGTTGTATCCGTTCTAGTGCGTAGAGTATAGAGTTGCAGGGAGAATCATACAGATACAGAAGTGCCGCTATGATTTAAAACTTGCGTACCGCCCCTACAACAAACTCAAGGTTTGTTGTTAGTATCAATGGCAGATTCTTCGATATCCTGAAAGTAGATGAGCTTTACAGCGGATTTTATACTACTTTGCAGATGAAAGTGCCTCCCTCCAACTATTCGGCTCAAACTTAAGGCTGTATTGTAAAAAATAATTAGTACTATCACAGGAAGAAAGAGAAAGAGAAGAAGAGAGAATTTCGGTTTCGGGACAGAACCCGAGCATAGCATCCAGGAGAAATACCTACTAGGTATTGATTTCGTTCTAGTACGTAGAGTAAAGAGTTGCAGGGAAAATCATACAGATCATCAATCATGCAGAAGTGCCGCTATGATGCAAAACTTTCGTACGGCTCCTACAACAAACACAAGGTTTTGTTGTTAGCAGCATCAATGGCAGATTATTTGATACCCTGAAGGTAAATGAAGCTTAACGTGAAATGAAAGTGCCTCCCTATAGCAACTATTCAGCACAAACTGAAGGCTGTATTGTAGGTGCTAGTTACTGCTAATAAATGAAACAAAATAAATACAAGTACCTATATTCTTCATTGGCATTTTTCATTTCTTTATTATGGACTTTCAGTAGTTAGAATACTATTTATTAACAATAAAATTAATCAAGTACATTTTTTTTAAAAGCTAACTTTGAAAAGACACATCATGACGAGTCCTATAGTACGAGAGCCCATGACCAAAATTTTTACCTTATCGTTTTACGACCAAAACCGTATAAAATAGATAGATTTGGTTATTCTGAATACAAAGATCCTAACTGTTTCATAGCAATCTGTCTGACTTTCATAACATAGTTGAACGATAAATTTTAAATAGGTACCGAATTCAAAATTTTCAGACACCAGAAGCGTCGCAAATACCTACCCAGGACACCTTATGAGAAAATTAAAAATGAGGCAAAAAATAAAACCCATAGCAAACCATCTGAAAATCTTGTTTTCACGTGAAAATTGGTCAATTTTTGGTCAGTTGATGCGAATAAATCATTTTTCAGAAGAAAGTCTGAGCATCTTATGTATTGAAACCATTTTGAACGTATTATTTATTGTGTGTGTATGTTACAGATCGGTAACATAGCATTCTGTCTGAAAACTGTAGAACATGATGAAAAAGTTACCCAGATGTAGAAAAAAATTGTATAGGACAAATTTTGTTGGCACACAAATTAGAACCCGAAATGATTCAACTGATTTTTTTTTTTTTTTTTTTATGAATTGTACAAAAGGAAACTGGAATAACGTTTGAAAAATACCGTTTATTAAAAAATGTCATCATTTTTAATCATTGTCGGACTCATCATCGTTGTCGTAAGGGATAGGAGCGTAGCAAGCACAGCACGTTTCCTGGGCGATTCCGAAACGTTCTTTTCCTTTTTGGAATTATAGGTAACATTAAAAATTTCTGAAAACAGTTTTTTGGTAACCTCAGCAACAAAAGATTTAAAAAACAAATTAACCAGGTTACTTTGACATTTTTGAAAATGCACTCAGGTCACATGTGACGCGCAAAATTTCCCTACCATAATGACGACACCTATGTACATTTTTTATTATCAGACATATTGTGATAAAACCGTTTGCCTATTTTTTTTTACATGGTCCTCCACAAAACTGCCACGTTTCTAACCAGTACTGCAAAGCGAGTCGGGTTCAGAATTATCTAAACTAACCATTTTATACGGGTTTGGCCGTAAAACGATGCGGCATGGTTTTGGTCGTGGGCTCTCGTACTAATATGTCAAACGCTTATTGACGCCTGCAATATGCAGGGGGTACGGGCAAAGCGGATAAGCTAAGGGGAACTAAATTAAAACTACAGAATTAATCTAGATACTAACTTTTATTTACGACTTATTTATGGCACATGTAAGTATCTTTTGAGGTACACAATCAAAATGAGAAAATAGGAACATCTATTTAAAAGTAGGTACCTCTATAAAAATAAAATTCACAAGGCAATTATTCGTTCAATTTAATCCCGCAGTAAACAATCGAAGAACAGGAACAAAATGCAATAAGTATTGCTCTTCCTCCTCCATAGCAAATAGCGTGATAATGTATAGCTTATACTCAGCAGTGGGCGGAACAAGGCTGCCAGTAATGATGATGATGATTGTAACTAACGCCGAGCATGTTAGGTAAATAGTGACTCAAACTGAATTATTTACCTGTGATGTGATCAAATGAAAGGATTATGTATAAAACAGATTTCCCCGTTTGAATCATATAAATCGGTTCACAGGTTTTAGAGATATAAAGAATTTTGTGTAATAACAATGTGCCAAAACCGGTTTTTTAGGGTTTACGGAACCCTAAAAAACCGGTTTATAAAACAAATTTCCCCGTTTGAATCATATAAATCGGTTCACAGGTTTTAGAGATATAAAGAATTTTGTGTAATAACAATGTGCCAAAACCGTTTTTTTAGGGTTCCGTAGTCAACAGTTACCCTTATAGTTTCGCCATGTCCGTCTGTCTGTCTGTCTGTCTGTCTGTAACCGGCTTAGCGCAGAGATTGTTAGTACTAGAAAGCTGTAATTTGGCATGAGTATAAATATATTATAAATGACAAAGTAGTAAAATAAAATCATGAAAATAATTTTTACTTAGGGTACCTCCCCTACACGTAAAGTCGGGATATCTTTTTTTTTTCGTCTATCCCATGGTTTGGGGTATCGTTGGAATGGTTTGGAAACAATTTTCGGATTGAAGGATCCGTTTGCGAAATATTAAGCTTTAAAGTGCTAATTTTTGTTAGAGTCAAGTGTCCCCCCCCCTGCCAGCTAAATGGTAAGTTCTGGGTATGTGGAAAAATTCACAGCAGTAGTATATCGAAATTTAAAGGAAAACTATCACCGCTAAGTAGGCTCTACAAGTTAAAGAGTAATTATCAACGAAATTACATTTGCCGTTGCAAAAACATGTTCTCCCATACATTTTGTATGTGAGAACATGTTTTTCAACTACAATGTTAAGTTTGTTCTTGGGATAAATTAATCCCAGCTACAGAACCCTTCATTGTGCGTGGTCCGACACGCATTTGGCCGGTTTTTGTATGTTAATGTTCGAGGAACTTTTTATTGTGTAAAGATAGGATAAAAGTTGATATACGTAATATGTTAAATTGATACATAAACTACATAATACAACACAATATTATTGTAACGATCCCATAAAGACAGCCTTACGCGAAATAATATAAAGGCGTGCCATCGGGCCGGAATGAAACAGTCGGCACCAGCTCTTCAACAAGAAAACATCTCCTAAAAATATAAATGAAGAAACTCTGAAGACTCTTTTATTCTACCAACATACAGTCCACTTCAATGATGATGATCTTACCTATGTCTTGCCCCTTAAAGAATGTTTCTGCAAAATTCGTATATAATCTATCAAGTAGTATTTATTCAGAAGCTCGGGCATACATTCACACAAAGAGGCAAATGAATGAATGGAAGACATTTATAAAAATCCATACTTATGTGATACATGTCTCTGTTGTCTGTTCTCACGTAAACTCAGCACAGTAAGTTTGGAACTGTGTCTACTTCTCACGAGCATAGTGAGAGAGCAAGAGTGCCGTGGTAGTTGCAGGCTTTTGCGCTTACCGATTATTAAGTCAGCCCTATAGATGTGGAGTCATCATCATCATTTCAGCCGAAAGACGTCCACTGTTGAACATAGGTCTCCCCAAAGCGTCGCCACATTGACAAGCCCTGTGCTTCACAGAAGTGTAACTTCAGAAAAATTATGTTACTACCTACTAAAGTGAATATTTTTTATTAATTAATATTCATCTAATTATTGTGTATCTCATATAAATGTACGGAATCTAAAAAGGAGACATAATATTAATAATTAGATATCGTAATAGTGAATCAACGAACAAATTCTATTGTTAATTTCGGATAAATTTTAAAATAACGGTCACACTACCAGCCTATTCTCGGACCTTTCTTGTCACAAGGAATTACACATGTGTCCTTGAACACACGTGGGTGGTTCAGGGCCAGTATGACTTTCTACACGGCTGTGAATCTGAAGGAATAGTTGGTACAACTAATGTCTTCCCGGTTGCCTCGTATTGCCGTACCATCGGACTATGAGAGTGAAGGAAAAGGGAGTGCACCAGTATGGGTTTAGGGTTATGAGGAACAGGGTGTAAAGTTCATTCATCCTCTATAGAAAAGGGAGGATCCTCCGACCAGATGGGTGTTGTGTCTGGCGGGCAATTGCCCAAGGATTGATGTCGGTAGGATATGCTAATCGCTCGGTAAACTCTTATACCGCGATGTAGGACTTGTGACGTCAGGTCTTTGATGCTTAGTTCGTATGTGGCGGTGTAGATGCCGCCACATCACTCCCCTCTGGAGACCGGAGGTCGATAGCGGGCTGAGTCTTGTATCTTGCGATGCTTGCCAGTGCCAGTTGAGGTTCCAGTGAGTTGGAACCGGGTGCCTCATAGTTCACAGTGGGTCGGAACTGTCTGTGGTGATTAGTGGTGCTTTGAGTTTGAGTTTTGAGTTTGATTCCCCAGTGAGTCGGGGTGAAGCTGCGTTGTGATCCAGTGCGTCAGATGTGGTACAGCGCCGGGTTGCTGATGAGGCTGAGGGTGGTGACCAGGAATGCGCGTTCGCTGCATGCTGGTGGTCAGGATACCCGTTGAAGCCGTGGGTGTTGGCTGGCTGTGTGACTCGCCTCACGAAAGCTTGCGGTAGTGATGATGATGACGTCACGCTGAAGTAGTTGCACGAAGGCTGCATTGACGTTCATATTCGGGGTCACCAATTTAGGGTTATGAAGAACAGGGTGTAAAGTTCACTCATCCTCTATAGAAAAGGGACGATCCTCCGACCAGACGGGTGTTGTGTCTGGCGGGCAATTGCCCAAGGATTGATGTCGGATAGTCTTATATATGTTAATCGCTCGGTAAACCCTTATACCGCGATGTAGGACTTGTGACGTCAGGTCTTTGATGCTTAGTTCGTATGTGGCGGTGTGGATGCCGCCACATGGGTACACACTTGCCTTGTTTTCTATAGTACCTCCTGTAAACTTGGCTGTCTCCGTTGAAATTGGCCGCCGTGACCGCAAATAGGTCGGGATTTCGTGTCTCATATTAATGTACGGAATCTAAAAAGGAGACATAATATTAATAAGTAGCTATCATAATAGTGAACCAACAAACAAATTCTATTATTCATTTCGGATAAATTTTAAAATAACGGTCACACTACCAGCCTATTCTCGGACCTTTCTTGTCACAGGGAATTACACATGTGTCTTGAACACACGTGGGTGGTTCAGGGCCAGTATGACTTTCTACACGGCTGTGAATCTGAAGGAATAGAGTGTTGACCCACTATGAAAGTGTGGAAGGAGCTACTAGCTACTCGCGCAAAATGCAGGGGTTATCAAAACCGAGAATAAGTAGATGCTGTAAGGACGAAGATGCTTAGAATATAGCTGCCTTGTTGCATATCAATCAATCGTATTTTGATATATTATAATGTGTACTTAGTAGACCAACCTTGGCTGCAACACCCAGTCCATTTCTTCGCTTATCCTGTGGGATATGCTGCTTCAGTTCGTAAGACTTGGAAAGTTTTTACCAACGCACAGTCGCATATGGAAAATGCGTCTGATGTGAGACCCCGCGGCCGGCGATGCTGAGAACAGCTGTTGCTGTGCTCTCTATGATGTTTTACCGCCGATTCATCGTTTGCACGTTGTGCGGGGCATGAAAATTACTCCCACAGGCCGAACCCACTCGTTTTGTATTATTTCACCACACAAACACAAAATTATTTACAACACTGTTACTGAATAAGTTTTTACTTCACGAATCTTGGATTTCAATATGATTTCAAGGATAAAATCGAAATAAAATGAGAAATATGAAACTGCAGAAACTACAATTTTTCTGTGACAGTTCAGTCAACAAATAATGTCATGCGTACGTCAGTTTTGACGTTTGTTTATGTACGGGAATACCAATTTTATTTTCATTGTCAAGTCGAAAATTTAGCAGAATACCGTTTTAGTACATTTCTTATTTTCGTTCGCATCGAAATCGCATAGCCACAAAAAGTGACGTTTGACTTGTTTTTTGGTTTAGTAGAATACCTTTTTTGACATTTTGTAACTTTTGCGGCCCTGGTGAACGTTTTTTACGTAAGAGAATTGGCCTTCAGAAGGCCAATTCTGTTGTATTACTGCGGTAATAGCTTCCACGACTGACTTGCATGCCGTAGGGAAATTCCTATTGCATTCGTTACATGCTTCCACAAACAACAACTTAAAAACAACCTTAAGCTGTTACTGATAAGGTTCAATTTTGAAGAGCTGGAAAAAAAAGTTTCAAATCTCTAAAACTGTCAAAAACAACTTTAAGTTGACTGTCATAAGGTTCTATTTCATAAAGCTGGATTATTATGCCTTCGAATTTCTGTACCTGGTCCAACGGGATAGGTCTACTTATACTGGTCCTATTTCAGATTATTTATGCAACCATGTTACTGTGACACCTGAGTTAACGAAATTCCTTCCGAATGTCCTATGACGTGAGGAAACGCATCCGGTTGTGCTTGAAAGACTTCCCAATTTGAACTTTATTGTGTGCTGATAAAGTTGGAAATCGACTATGAGATGGGAAATGGGGAAGGTTTGGTGTTATGAAGCCTCGCTTTATTGTGAAGGTTTTAATGGAAAATGAGAACTTTTGGCTTCGCCAGCGAAATACAAAATACTTTCTTATCCCTTTTTAGGCCGTATTCGGAATCACTACGGCCTAATTTGGACTATAATCATTGCTAAATGGTTCAGCTGCTTTTTGTTAACTAGAACAGAAAGCCAATTCTCGTACCTACTTAGAAAACGTTCACATTCATGTTGCAATCTGTCAAGCTTGTCAAAAAAGTCAAGTTATACGAACGTTCGCAATTCCCTTAATTGTTAAAAACCTTCGCATTCGCATCTCATTCGCAATCTGTCAAAAATACAACCAATTTACCAAAATGTTTGATATGTTTGACAGATTGCGACTTAAGAGGGTGCATCCTAAAAGTTGGCAACGTCGTAAATAGCTGTCAAATATTTACCTGTTTCGATTAATTTGGAAATAATACTGTATGGAAATAAGAAATGTGGCTAACCAATTGACTAGAATATTAATAATGAATTGCAATTATAACATTGAATTTGATGTTGTACCCGTTTTAGGTGACAAAAAGGCATTTGGAAAGTTACCAAATACTTTTTTTACATCTAAAACTAACTATTCGGTGTTACGATATTAATTATTGCATTTCATAATCAATATTCTAGTTCGCTAGTTAGCCACATTTTTTATTTCCATACAGAAATATTATCAAATTAATCAAAACAGCGAAATATTTGACATCTATTTGCGACGTTGCCAACTTTCAGAATAAACCCTCTTAAATGTGAACATTTTTTGAGCCTTCTGGAATAGTTCAGGAAAAAATTAAAAATTAATTGCTATGCACAGGTATAATGCTTTAGGCTAAACAAACTACATGTCGTGTTATTATTTATGCATCATTCCAAAACTCAAAAGATGAATTCAGGATGATTTAAATTACGTAACGGATAAGTAAAAATCCTTTACATAAATTAAATCATCCTGAAAATTTTGTGGGATTCGAATCAAAACCTTACATAAAACCACGACTTTTCCTAGGGGATTACTATGATGGATAGTGTTGTTTTCTCGGTGAGCAACTTTTGTTATTGCATAACGTTTGAAGCGGTGCGCGGTGCTCCAGACAGTACGCTCTGGTTGGCTAACAGGAGCTGGATAACAATGGTCCACACACTGGCATAATCATTTGTTGTTTACGTTGTTTGATGACAAACTTTATTCATGTTTTTGCGTCAAATACTACTTAAGAAACTATGGATGGAGTGTGTGAAAGATGATATGGCTAGAAAGGGAATGACTACAAATAAATTGATATAAGGGCAGGAGAATGATGATGATAATGAATGCCTCGGTAGTCTGGTGGTCGCATGGCGACTACTGATGAAATAAAAATAAAAGTAATAAAAAAAAGAGTCAACTAAAAAGGTATAAACAAGACTTCAACAACATCTTTTTATTTGACTCTTTTGCCGTAGTTGGGTTTTAGTTTTTATTAGGTACTTTTATTTTTATATAAATTATTTTGGGGTTATAATATATGTATTTTTGAAAAGTGCTAATTAAGCCCTTTCATTTGATATCCAACATGGCACCATTAAAAAAACTTTTTTTTTAGTTCATGACTATATTCAATTTTATGTGACGTCACATGACCTATAACCAGCGGACGACCGAGACGCTTTAAACGATACCCCATTATGATGAGCAGTGTAGATGTTGATGTAGAGGGAACGGAATGAACATACATACATACCGGTCAAAATTAAAACCCTCCTTTTTGAGAAAAATGAAATCGACGCCCCCAAGCAATAAGTCGGTAATCGTAAAACTAAAATTTTACAGGAGAAATGTTTTTCTGTTTTTGTTGAATAGCTTTTCAACGAGTCGAAGTAGTGAGGTTATTGATACATCAAACGAAAGCTAATTTTTTGTTTAATTCAATGATTATTTTAACATTAGATTTTTTGCGTGAAAAGCCTTGCAATTTAAGAAAATAAATATAACAAAAATATATTTGGTAAATTGTTTAAGTAATATACACTTACGCCATTATTGCAGTAAATTTGTAAACAATGTTGATACGTAACATTACAATACGGACTTTTCCAGCGTAATTTTTCATCTTGAAGACGATACGTAATTGGCTATTACGGGTGTTATTGTGGTTATTTTAAATTCACACAGTAACAGTATCGTTACAGAACATTGTTTTTGGAGGAAAATTCTGAAAAATATTTTTGTGTAATCATCCAGTACTAATAATTTTTAATCGAATTTTTAAAGTGTAATATGTCTAGGTTTACAAGAAAAGACTGTAGATGATGAGTATAATAACGTTTAATTATTTACTTTAAAAACCTTGTTAATTACCCTTTTTTTTTTTTTTAGGTGGGAAATCATCAAATAACTTCTCCCGCTCTGGGCGGAGCGGGAGGGCGTGTCAGACTCTTACTGACTAAAACCCACCCATGTTCCTTCAGTTGCCTGTGTTGCCAGGGGCCACGGTATCCCTTTCGGACTTTCCCGCAACCCCGGCAGGCATTCGGCCCTGGTGGGCCCCGCCATTGGTGCTGACATCTCTTTGAGGCGCGCGTGGAACACAACACGCCGTCGACCCGGGCCTGGTCCTTATCGGGGGCGAGCTACCCATTGCTCACCGCCCGCAAGCCCGCGCCTAAGGTGGCCGGGAATCCTCCAAGGAGTCCCGACGCCCAGGGCGTCTCCTACGGCGGCTAGGCGCGTGAGGGCTCGAACTTTGCCTCTCCCTCACGCGCTCCGCCTCCTCCTTTGCGAGCATTACTGCTTCGCAGAAGGAGGTGACGGCTCCCCATTCCCTCTCGCTCCGTACCATGGCCTGGACCAGGGCCGGACGCGAGAGATCTCCACCGCCGATGGCCTCCACGAGGACACGGCGGTGCTCTGCCCAAGCCGGGCAGACCTCCACCGTATGCTCCACCGTGTCCTCCGGGCGATCCACACAATGGTGACACCCGGGCGCTTCCTCCCGCCTTATCCGGAACAGGAACCTCCCGAAACAACCGTGTCCGGTGAGGACCTGTGTCAGGCGGAAGGTGAGGACGCCGTGGCGCCTCTCTAGCCACTCCTCAAAGAGGGGACTTATCGCCGCAATTGTGGCGTGCCCAGCACTGGGTTGCGACAATCGCACTCTCCATGTCGCCATGAGATCCCGCCGAAGCTCTGTCCGCTGTGCCACGACTTCTCGCGGCAGCGGAGTTACGCCCCGGCGTTTCGCCTCCTCGCGCCACTCCCATATGTGCGCGAGGACTTTCGCCTCTAGATCCCACGGCGGCAATCCGGCAAGGAGGCTCGCCGCCTCACCCGAGACCGTGCGGTATCCCCGGACAAGCCGGATGGCCATGACCCTTTGGGACGCGTTCAACCGGCGGGCTGGCCGCAGCCTCAAAGAACGCGCCCACACAGGAGCCCCGTAAAGGGCCATGGACCGCACGACCCTCGCGTAGAGCCTCCGGCAGGAGGCGTTTGGACCCCCCAGATTAGGCAGGAGCCGCTTCAAAGCAGCCCCAGCCTTCTCCAGTCTGGGAGCCAAACGTCGGAAATGCTCCACGAAGTTCCACCGGCTGTCGAGGACAAGTCCCAGGTACTTCATCGTCGACTCGACGCCGATGTGAACCCCTCCTACCGTTATTTGGGAACCCAAAGGTGGCGCGTTCCGAGGACCATGAAAACACATGGCCTCGGACTTGTGTAGGGCCACCTCGAGTCCCAATTGCCGGATCCTGTCGACGATTGTCGCAACCCCGCGTGTCGCAATTTCGGCCGCCGCCTGGTGCGAGCTCCCCTGCGCCAGGACCAACGTGTCGTCAGCGTAGCAAACCACGCTGACGCCGTCGGGGAGGTCGGCGCGCACAAATATAATGGCTGCGTGTTAAAAGTTTCAGATAAAACGTTAGATTCATCAAAATAAGACTTATTATCATTTGACAACTGATGGAAATGAAGTAAAGTTTTCTTAACGCGGCAATATGTTTCCTTCAGCTTTGATTGACGGACGGATGGACAGTTGGTCATAGTTGACAGAGTGATTAGGTGGGACTTTACATAATACAGTAGCTTCCTGCGAATAAAGAATCGTCTTGAAGACATTATTTATTGATGTTTTAAGACAATGAACGGAGGTCTCGAGCTATCGAACTGCGACAGCTTGAGACGGTGAATGTGTTTGTAAGAACTATAAAACATTAAAAGAATATTAATAAATCAGTTCTATGTTGTGGCGCGTGGCGTAACAAACCAAAAGTTGAAAGGAGTATCATATTAATCGTTTATCTATTTCATTGTTCATTACTTTAGTTGATTCCTTTGTACATGTCATATGGCAGATCAATCAGAAATTGTCAAGAGACATGGCATGCTATGACCGTAGTCTCTAAAGTCATTATTACATTTCCTTCTTCGAATTGTATTGGAATTTTCCTAGTGATTTATTAACATTGATTCCCCTTACGGTCTGAGCCGACTCAAAATATTTCGACAACAACAACGTGCTAGCGTTTACCAAGAACTGCACGAAATTCATTCAAGCCAATAAGTCGGTAATAGCAACTTACCAAAATTAAATACGAAATACTCGTTTGTATTGATACGTAAAGATACTTTTCTCGACATAATTTCGTTTTTTAATTTCCCTACAATATAAGTGTTTTTCATGATATCTTCGTAAATATCACTACGAAAAATGTGAAATAAATTACTAAGATGTATCCCAACTCATAGGTTCCGAATTTGACATAACAATAAAAAGTCCATAATAGCACATTACCGACTTATTGCTTGGGGGCATCGAAATGTTCATTTCTGTAAGAAGATCTTCTAAGTGGTGAGGTCCTAGATTTTAGGTTCAGGCAAAGTTGTAATGGGTTATTCCATTAGGAAATTCAGAAGCAGCACAGAGTCTAGATTGTGCCCGGGTAATTGCAACATGCTTACCCTCTATAAAGTACCTGAGACTTCGCTAAATTTACATGACATAATTAACTGAATTAGATATCTGTCTATATTTTTAGGGTAGGACTTCATCCCGTTTGTAAACGGGATGAAGTATGTACTAAATTACGTTTGTGCTTGAAAACACTAAGGGCGAATTTCACCAATGAAACTGAACGCGATCAGCACATAAACTACGTTTAAGGCTGTCAGTATCATTATTTTCTGTTGACTATTGATAACTCTTGAATGCGCTTTAGATGTGCTGATCGCGTTCAGTTTCATTAGAAAACCAGCGTCAGACTGCATTTGTCTGGCATATATGCTGAAATGAACCTTTTTGGCGCAGCCGTGAGGCACTCACTATTGTTGTACATTATTTTCACTTTATTTTTTACTTGGTTTTTGTATTTGTGTTTCACGAACTGTGTCCAAATAAACATTATTCTTTCTTTATTTCTTTCATTGGTGAAATTCGCACCAAATAAACTAAAATAAAACGCCAAGAAAGGTGCCTAATACACATTTACACGAGTTCGTTGTGAATTTCGGTACGGAATCCTGAAATGGGAACATAGGCACCTACATTCATATATCAATCACTTATCGCACCTTCCACTCACATACACTCTTGTACATTATACAAGGCATCAAGAAACCTCAGTGATTGAGTTATCCAATCACAATCCATCATTGTGTTGCGCACACAAATCAACGAATCTTTACCTAAAGCAAAATGATCGATTATGGCAAAGTATCGATATTGAAATCCTTGTGTGTTTGGGATTATCGTGTATTAAATAAGGGTGCGAATTTGGATGAAATTTAGCACACAGATAGTTTATAACCTGGATTAACACATAAAAATAATCCCGGTACGTTCCCGTGCCTAATTTCTGATATAACCCGCGGGCGTAGCTGCGGGCAAAAGCTAGTAAATAATAATAATGAAGTTTGTTCTGGTATCGTTGTACACTAAATAACACTATTTCTTAAATTAATATAGATTAATAACAGTCAAGGGGCGGTCATTAGGCACTAAACTTTGGTCTCCCTATAGACCAACACAGCTAATCTGGCAAGACTAAAGTGCTAATTCCACCAACGCAACTGAAGGCGATCAGCACATAAACCAAGTTTAGGAGCTGTCAGTGTCTTTATTTTCTATGGAATATTGACACTGACAGCTCTTGAACTCGTTTTAAATGCGCTGATCGCGTTCAGTTGCATTGGTGAAATTCGCCCTAATTTGTAATTCATTGACAATATTTAGCTTAAACAACCAAATGTCTGGTTGTTTATAGTTTCCCAAAATATTCATCAATACCTACAACAGTAATCAGTGTTTGACAAACTGCAAAACAGTTTGTCAGCAACACAACTTTTTTGTTGTTGGTGAAACACGTGTCGATTTCTTACAGTCGATTTTTTATGACTTTTAGCAATAGTTAAACGGAATAGGTTACTAAATATATCTACTTACGTCTATTGTATTTTTTGGTAAAGTTTATTAACTCATTTAATAAAGAACACCAACACTATAATAGGAGGTAAATTAAAAATTTACTTACAATAGTACTTATAAAAGATCCAGACCTGTCTTACCAAGGGGTATCGTATTACCCAGTTACTGGGTTGTGTAGGTCAGATAAGCAGTCGCTCCATGTAAAATACTGGTATTCAGCTGCATCCGGTTAGACTGGAAGCCGACCCCAACATGATTGGGAAAAGGCTAGGCAGAAAAAAAAAAGTAATTAGAAAAGATCATCATTATCATCTGCCTAGCCTTTTCCAACTATGTCGGGATCGGCAACTATGTTGTATTGGAGTGGGCCGTGATTCCGTGAAGGAGACGGATGAAATAAAAATTGCATGTATTTTCTTTTATTTTCTCTTTTTGTTATTTGTATGCTTATAATGTAAGGGATGCATGCAATGTAAGCCAAAATGATATGAAATAAACTTATTTTATTTTATTATTTTATTTATTACAAGATTCTTCTATAACATTATCATCAGTTATAACCTCCACTCTGCTGGACATGGGCCACCCTAAAGCATCGCCACATCGACCAGCCCTGTGCTTCTCGCATCCAGCGGATTCCTGCGATCTTCACAGGGTCATCTGTCCACCTTATGGGATGTAGCCCACATTGCGCCTTTCGGTACCTACGTAGTTACCACTTCAGATTCTGAAGAAAGGGAAAGAGTCTACCCATTAACATCCTTACCAAATTATTTCCAAATTATTTTCCTACAGGGCGTCGAGCGTGTGTTTTATGAATAAACATAACACATGTGGCGTACCGTCTCGATGGTGAATTAATTACCGTGCGTAGGTGTGAAAGGATTTAACGCAGATTGGGTTCAGGTCGTGATATTCGAACTAGTAGGGGGTAGGTACAACAACTAAAAAGTGAAAAATAAAAACTTTTTACAAAAAAAACCAACCGACTTCCAAAAAAACACTAGAAAGTGAAAAATAACTTTAATTTCGGAAGTCGGTGTCTTTGGTTTTGAATTTTCGTTTTAAGCCACCGACTTCCGAAATTAAAGTTATTTTTCACTTTCTAGTGTTTTTTTGGAAGTCGGTTGGTTTTTTTTGTAAAAAGTTTTTATTTTTCACTTTTTAGTTGTTGTACCTACCCCCTACTAGTTCGAATATCACGACCTGCTATGTAAATAACAGTGAGAGGAAAATTTTAAAATATCGTCCATATAGGCTAAGTGGGAAAAATACGTATTAATGAAGCTAACTCAAAAAGTACTCAAGCTAAGTTAATAAAATTTATATGGGACCACCTTGAGAGCATACCCTTTCAAACAAAAAAAGAATTTTCAAAATCCGTCCACAATTGACGAAAATATCGACGGACATACACAAAAAAAAAAAAAAAAACATACATACGCTACGAACATATAACCTCCTCCTTTTTGGAAGTCGGTTAAAAATCGTGCTTCCGCGAGTGACGATGATACTTGTAATGATATCTGGCGCATCCTGTCCAGCCAGTCCCTTAATACTCTTTAGGGGTATGGGAACAGGGTGTAAAGTTAACTCATCCTGTATAGAAAAGGGAGGATTCTTCGAGCAGACGGGTTTTGTATCTGGCGGGTAACTGCCCAACGATTGATGTTGGATTATCCTATAGGTATAGGTTGACGTCAGGTCTTTGATGCGTAGTTCGCATGTGGCGTTGTAGATGCCGCCACAAGTCAATACAATTTTTTATTGCATTTCATATGTATTACATAGATGATAATATAGTAAAGCAAAAGATCAATATGGACCCTGTCGGGCACAGCAAAAATACAAAAATACATAATGAGAAATATATGAAATCTTTTCAACACTAAATTGATAAATTATATTATTTAGTGCAACCAAAAGAAATAGAACAACACACAAAAGCACAATTAAATTACCACTTAGTACCTACGGGAATATAAAGAAAATTCAAGTTGTATAAAAAAATACAACACATACATTCAGACGATCATTGGTATCCAAGCAACGATTTTCCCTTTATTTTTTCCTCGAAAATAAACTTCTAACAGCACTATCTCCTGAACGTTTTGAGTTACTTAATAAATTAACTCATCGCTAGATCTCTCATACAAATAAAATGTACCGTAACACTAGTCTATTTGATAAAACACTCCGGACAACCGTAAAACTGTTTAACTGCCGCATTAAACGGTATCGTAAAATTTAGTGCTTATTTGTTCAGCAAACGTATTGGTTCTGCACTCGACGATACTAGGTGTCTGTATTGGACACTACATTCTGCCCGCAACTTCGCGTGCTTGTTTTATTAACATTAAATATAACCTATAACACTCGGTAATACCTGTCTCAATCATTCATACAAAAATCCCACAGAAAAAGACATAAAAAGACGAATAAAGTGATTATCGCGCTCATGACACTTTTTGTTCGATAAACCTGCTGATCTATTCTGTAAAAAACTCGCCGTGATAACTTATGTGAAGTGAGCTGTCAAAGTTGTCAATTCGTTGCATCAGGTGGAATGACAGCTCACTTCATCAAAGATTTCACAGTGAGATTTTTACAGAATAGACCGGCTGAACGCGTGGTCGCGCCGACAGAGGCTGCTTCCCAATAACAATTTTCCGAATAAAAAGTGACATTATGCACGCTATGATCGCTTTACGACGGTGACGTGGCCATAAGCTATACGGCCAGTTTCTCGTAAACTACCGTGATTGGCTGTTGATAAATCATTCAACCAATCGCAGCAGCTTATGCGCGTTTGACAATTTGTCACATTAATTTTGCAATAATTTTCGAACGAGAAACTGTCCACTACACATTATCATTTAATTATTCTAATTTGACGGTACGCACTTCACTCCGACTTCATGTGACGCCATGTGTTACTAATTACCCTCTTCCTGTAGTCCTAAATCCTTGAAGATATGTGAAGCTAATGATTATGCTTCAGTAAACCTTTACTGTAGTGTCGATAGTATACCAGGTATTGTTCGAATGCGTGTTAGGATATTATCGATACAATGGCTGCGATGTCATATCTGGTACCTACATTGTTCGATATGGTTCCAAGGTTTGATGTTGAATATGATACCTACTACAATGAGCCTAGCTAGAATCCCTTGATATTTCTATGGTCGGCTTAAAACTTAACTTCTTTTAAATTTCTTGTGAAACTAAATGCTTGCATTGCACTTATGACGCAACTATTAATAAAAAAAATACTTTTTATCATAAACCATTTTTAAATGAAACAGGTATTAAGCTAAATATGGCCCCATATTTTGGCACAGGGCACTAATTTCTTTTCCATTTCACTCCAGTTTTATTTAGATAGGTGCATAATTAACAGATTAACCCAATTTTACACCTTTTACCGAACATTATCATCGTGTTTCTTTATAATTCTCGAACAAACAAACACCCTGAGTAGTTCTAACCCTAATATTTTCCAGTGACTCGTCAAACCAATGGTTTAATGCTGTCACTTCGTTATCGACCTACTGAAGGTATAGTGGACCTAATGTTTTATTCATGCCACATCGATTCCCTTTTGTTTTGTTTTTGTTTACGAGAGCTATATACGCACTGAAATGTAGGCGCCATAGTATTTTTAATCCTGATATGGAAAGTAGGAATGAAAAAAAAAAGGCGCCACATATGGAAATGCCCAATCATGATTGTATTGTGCAGGAAAGTAAAAATAACACGAGTGACCTTTTATAATAGGTATTTTCGTTATTTTCATGCAATATTATCATTCATCTGTTCAGACTGGAAGCCGACCCCAACATAGTTAGAAAAAGGGTGATAATTCTAAGGAATGTTTATTCTAAGTACCTACGAGTTTCCTGTCAGCTTGCCAGCTTTTTTTAAGAACCCAATGGCTTGGCACGTGACAATGGGCAGAGGCCAGAAGGAATAACCATAATGCCTTGAAAGTTGGGTAGGCCTCTAGTGTGGGATGCAACTTATGTCGACACCCTCCCGCCATCTCATCTTCCTAGCACGGCGGTTGTGCTGGCGCAGAAAACCTCAAATGGCACTTGAAATATAATACTTTATTGGGAGCTATATGTTTGAGCCGTTTGGGGTTGAAACACTAGGGCCTTGGGGTCTGAGTGCTCATCGAGTATTTCGGGACATCGCCAAGCGGTTGGTCGACTCTTCACGTGACCAGAGGGCTGGCCCATAAGCCCGAAGAATCAGCATTGCCATACAATGTGGCAATGCTGACAGCCTTTTGGGCACTTTTCCCATTTACAGCGATGCGGACGAATTTTTGATGTCCAATGAGCTCCTCCCCTTTTTTTAAGTTTTATTAAGTATATATAAGGTGCTATAAAAATATCTGCCACGGCTTTAATGAGAGGTAGTATTGTGTTTAAAGATAACAATAGTGAAGAAATTTCGTACCCCGGCATAGTTAAATCAATTTGAGAAAATAAAGTAGTTAAATAAACATTGACTCTACTCTGCATAACGTGGTTCACAAATTACGCGCGAAGTGCACTTCGTCAATGAAAACAACTGCTATCTCTTTCCATCTGTTCTGTGAATGAAAACTGAAATCAGCTGACTAGTTCGTCACTTGCAAATTTATACGTACAATTTTTTGTATGAAAAAAAATATGACACATGATCAATAATTTATCTTTACTATTGTAATCTATAAACACAATACTATCTCCCATTGCAGCCGTGGCAGATATTTTTATAGCACCTTATATACCTACTTGCACATTTTTCATTAAATTTAAACAATATCATAATAATGAAAGAAAAATACAACGGATGTCAAGGAATAGAACTATAAAATGAGTTGAATATTGCTGTAGCCTGGCTCTATCTCAGTGATCAGAATCCTAAGGAACCTATAATTAATAATAACTATCTCGGTTGTTATTATTGCTTAATTAAAAGGCTTAGCACCGAGTAATACCGCGTTGGTTGCGGTTGGTTGACGACAAACCAGCAATTATAGCAACGAGCAACAATAGCTATGGATTCGAGCAATAAGCTTGCTTCAACACAGTTATAATTAATAACAAACAACTATCTTAGGAGTCGTTAATTAATATTTAGGTGTTCTGAAATTAACAATTATAGTAAGACATCGCATCGTTACAAATATCATATCATTGTTACAAATATCACTTCATATTTTAAAACAAAGTCTCCCCACCGCATCTATCTGTCTGAACTTGATAAACTCAAAAACTATCGAACGGTTTTTCATACGCTTTTCACCAATGCACAAAATTAAAAATCAAAATTAAAATATTTTATTTCACATAAACCTACACGGCACTTATGAAACGTCAGTAGCTAGGTTCCAATTGGTTGTTTCCTTTGGAGAAGAGCTGGCTAGAAACTCCACGGTTACTCTTTTAAAAATAAATGTGTTTTACAATGTTTTTCAAATTACAGTGTGATTATGCATGAGAGGACAGTGGACGAAGTGATTCATAAGGAAGGTTTAGGTGTATAATTCATTACTGTTTTGTGAAAGTTGGCTGATAGATGACGATGTAAAAAACTCCAAATAGGATGATTTACAGTTTCGTTTTAATCTAACACTACGACAGAACAAAAATATTGGCATTATATTATATAATACTGCTACCCGTGCGAAGCCGGGGCGGGTTGCTAGTAAGGTTCAAATAATAAAAAATCGACAAGATATCTTTGATTTAATTATGTAAACGTATACTTGATAATATTTTAATGCATGTATATAATCAAACTTCAAATAATTCCCATTTTGCTATCCTGAAAATAGAATTGAAAACTTTTTATTTAATGAACGCGCCTGTAATAATTCCTATTCATAATGCGACCAACTGTGAGAAAAGCCCAGAAATGAAAAATAAATGCTATGTTATTAAAAAAATGTGCATAATTAGAAGCCCAAAAAGATTAGAGAGGTTCATTCATTTAAAAAAGTGTACATTATTAGAAAGCTAATACGTTTTTGGATTTCCTATGCCTATCTAATGAGTAACCACGTCTGGCATATAAAAACACTGTCTACTATTTTATCAAAAGTCATTTATTTAAACTAGGCTGAGAATCAGCACTTTTCGAACTTCAAAAAGTGCTTATGACGTCACAAGCCTTGCTTTTATTCTTTAAACCTCAATTACGTCAATCTGCCTAGCCTTTTACCAACTATGTTGGGATCAGCTTCCAGTCTAACCGGATGCAGCTAAATACCAGTATTTTACATATAACTTGGACAATATAGCTTGGTGGATAGCGTCGTGAGCTACACATAAGTTTTTTTTTCTCACTACTTGTTTATTAAGATATTTGTGTAACTGTTTGTTTTCCCGAAGTAAAAAATAAATAAAATTAAATTTATATTTGTCAGTTTCTTATCATAATCCATACTAATACATATTAAGTGTATAAAAGCGAAATAAACTCTGTCTGTCTGTCCCTTTTCACGGCTGAACTGATTTCGATAAAATTTGGCGTACAGTTAGACCTAGGCTATTATTCCTATTTAAATATAAAGTACAGCAAATAGTCAATTAGAAAATTTGAGAAAAAAATATGTCAATGTTTTACTATCCTATGGAACAATTAATACCAAAACAACAAACAAATTGATTGACATACATTTTACGAGTTCAATTACTACGCTTCAATGGTGTAGCTGTACACAATACAGCTTTAATTGTTATCAAAACAGATAGAATCAAATTAAATTATTGTTGTTATGTTCGCTAACAAGCCGGTAGCCCAGTTAATGATAAGGGTCCGAACACACGTGCCACAACCACACCACATCGCAGACAAAATGGGCAAGCAGTGGCTACGTGTGAATTGTGTCGCTGCAGCTTCTTGCAGTTGCGTTGTGCGGGAATTTTGCGCACATTGTCGTCATGTCGACGCAACTTTGTCTCGCTGGTGGTGTGCGCTGTGGCAGCGATGTGGCCTTGATGTGATCGGTATTGATCACACGGTTGATTTTGACGCCCAAATGACATAATTGCGCTACCAGAATTGGCCCCCAAGGGACAGAGCAGAATTCTCTAGGTCTATAATTACACCACCACCCATACCCTCCAAACCGGAAAGGCTTTAATTATGCTCGCGCACATTCGAGTGGGCCCCACCGCATCGCAACGCATTGCAAAAAAAAATCCTGCATCACTTTAGTACATATGTAGTGTGAGTTCAAATTTAAAAAAAAAATACTGTGTTGTGGTGCGGCCCGCCGCGTTTGGGCTCCTAGTGAAACTCCTTACTTTGGCGCGTTTTATTAACAATGCGGCGCGCTGCGGTCCGCCGCGGCTATATTGTGCTCTTAGCTTTATACCTACATATGTTTGCCGAAAATGATTTGACATTTTATATAATGAGTATAGGATTTATGTTACATTTACTGCATGACTTTGTAACTACTAGAATTTACTACTACTTTGCTTGAGATGGGGGAGAGGGGGGGTAATTACGGGCTGAAATGATGATGATGATGATATATAATACACACAAAAAAATATCTACGCATAAGTGATTGACGTAATCGGCTGCCTTCAATACCGTACTACATCATATCGCAATCGCTCTCGTATGGAATTAGTTTATCACGTTGGCTCTGAGCGATTTCTACGTTTATATCCTGTCTGTCAACTACAGGGAATATTTGTAGGTGATAAACTCTGATGCAGTTAGGTGAGGATTTGTGAAACTGTTAAGTGATTAGGTAGACATTTGAATTGAATTCTGCCAGTTGTAGTATGTGGAAGTAATTTAAATTAGGAATCAGTCAGAAGTTAGAATTCCTGTGCTGCCTCGTTAGTCTAGTGGTCGCATGCGCATCCCGGGTTTGATTCCCGGGTAGGGCAATGTGTTATTGGGTTGTTCCATCTGGAATTCTCAATAACAGCCCGCAGTGTGGATTTTTACCAGCTTGATGGCAATCAGCTCGTTCCCTGTTACATGGAACTTAAACATAACTGGCGAAATGTGGGTGTTCTATAAGTACACCTCTGCTTAACCCTTTGGGGAATACAGGCGTGATGTTATGTTATGTTAAATATTAATTCAAAAGGCCTTAAGCGATCTAAACTCTAAACTAATTGATCCAAAACTTGAACAACGCTTAAACAATTTAATCCTTTCACTTATCCTTAGTGAGTTAAATGAGCCATGCTCTGTCATTCAAGGGTCACAGAACGTTTTGTAATGCACTGCTGATCAAAGATATATTCTGTTTTTAGATTCTAGAAGCGTCACACGCTTGACTTGTCAATTTCGAGCGTAGTCTCCAGTAAAGTGTTTCTAAAGTGCATGTTTATACTCGTCCGTGGTTTTAAGTTCACTGCACTTGTTGGCAATGACATTGATGTCAGCCCAATTGATAATACTGAAAGCCTGATAAAATTAGGCTGTGTATTCACTTGGTAACAAGTGACGATCGTTTTTTTTGGAAGTTGTATGAAATGAGATTGTTTATTCTGTAAATAGGATATCGGAAACACTTTTGCACGTCATATTAAAAATAAACTAGATGAGGTCGCCGTTTCCTATCTGGCTACTCTGAGAAGAATGAAATGTGGGTGTAGGTACTTACACCTCAGCCTAAACCTTCAGGGAAACAAGGCTGACTGGATCCGTAATTCCGACTTGCTGGGTCTAGTCACTGTCATCGTTTAAACCACACATTATGCTTGTGCGATATTTTCAGATGTAATTTGACTTGGTGGACACCTAGTCAGTCAATGTTGCTAAACAAAAAATGTATTGTCGTTGCGTATCATGCTGCGCAACTTATTCACTAGACTCGATACAGTAATTTCTGGTACCAAAAATACAAGCAAAAAAATATTGACACAATGATTGAATTTTTGTTTATAATAAATCTGATCTTACTGACTTCTTGATAATTCAAATAAAGCCGTTAATGCATGGCCTAATGATTAAATCGAAATAAAATGGTTTGAATAAGCT
Source organism: Eupsilia transversa (assembly GCA_914767815.1). NCBI lineage: Eukaryota > Metazoa > Arthropoda > Insecta > Lepidoptera > Noctuidae > Eupsilia > Eupsilia transversa. The sequence goes on from OU611880.1 coordinate 12,793,166, forward strand.
AGCTTAGAAAAACTTAGATATACCTTAGGTCTTTCTTAGCTTAAGTTAAGACTCAGTAAAAACACAACTTGAAAAAGAGCATCTGAAATAATAGTACGAAGAGCAATCTTCGTTTTAACGAAGTGGAACGAAAAAACCCGAGTCATATTTCTTTTTCCTCCCAAGTGTCTCCTGAATGTATAATAGATCCACTGAGAATTTTCCTAGTGAAATATCAAGTAAGGTAGTGTAAACTTTTGAGGCGTTATCAGACTTGATACACACTTAATTATTTTACTGGCAACACTGAGTCGGAAGTTTCGTTGGTTTAGTGGGGTAATTTCTTAAGAGGGTTTATTCTGAAAGTTGGCAACGTCGCAAATAGATGTCAAATATTTCGCTGTTTTGATTAATTTGATAATATTTCTGTATGGAAATAAAAAATGTGGCTAACTAGCGAACTAGAATATTGATTATGAAATGCAATAATTAATATCGTAACACCGAATAGTTAGTTTTAGATGTAAAAAAAGTATTTGGTAACTTTCCAAATGCCTTTTTTTCACCTAAAACGGGTACAACATCAAATTTAATGTTATAATTGCAATTCATTATTAATATTCTAGTCAATTGGTTAGCCACATTTCTTATTTCCATACAGTATTATTTCCAAATTAATCGAAACAGGTAAATATTTGACAGCTATTTACGACGTTGCCAACTTTTAGGATGCACCCTCTTAATAGTGAGGATTAGTCTACGCCCAGGTAGAAACGATTCCTTTCTAAGACGTTATTATTAGCTAGGAGATATTCCTATAAATAAGCATTTTTATACTAACTAATAGAGGCTATACTGTGAAAATGATTGTCAGTTCTAAATAAAACGCATAATTAACGATCCCACTGTTTCAATTCTGGTTGTTCCTACATTAAGTAACAACAATAAGCAAAAGGTTTGAATTCCCGTAAACCTGTATTTAAAAAAAATCAACGCTTCTGAATCAACCATTTCGTAGTGGTGTCGCGTCTAGTCGCCCTCAAAACAAGAACGCGTTACGTCCTGTCTCGTCGCAGTCTGCCACATAGGCCGCAATCAGGGTATGCCGTTGAGTTGATCGCGTTTGCAGCAGTCGCTCACGCAGGACACCTCGTAAAACTTTGATCGACCTGCGAATCGTACCCAGGACTTCACGCTCAGCAGTAGGGCTTGCGACCACTAGAACAGCGCGGCAGTCAGTGTTCTCTCATAATATTGCTTGTATGTAGGTATACGTCGAGAACAAGCAGCAAACAAGAAAATAAAGAACAGTTTATCGCAGTGTCGTACCCTCGAAGTAAAACTTATTTATTACCAGAAAGCAGGGTAGTACAAGGAAATCGTAGTTTCCGGGTAAACTTTCGTTAGCCGTCGAGTAACGAAGATTAAATAGCTTCTAGTAAATTGCTGAATAAAGGCGTGCCCCAAGTGAAATAAATTGAAAACAACGTTCTTAGAAATGCTGGCAAAACGTGCGTTTAATTTTTAGTTAAAAAGCCTGTAAAATGCGTTTTTTCGATCGTAGCTTTAGTCCTTTTATAAACAAAATAAACTCCATTTATTTTAGCATTAGACAAATAACTTCTAAAAAACAATATTGCAATATTATTGAAATAACTGCACTTTAGAATTATATTTTTAATGTAAATGGAAAATAGAATACATCGCGTTGTACTTATCGTGAAATATCGGAGTTTATAATACATTTATATCGAAATAACGAAAGGATGTTAACCGTTATTTGTCTTATGTTATAATAAATGGAGTATAGTTATTTGTGTTTAGAAAATTCACTTTTAACTTCTTCTATCTTTTAATGTGTGTTCTTAATTACGATTACTTACTTATCGTTATGTTAAGGAATATATAAGGTGCTATAAAAATATCTGCCACGGCTTTAATGAGAGGTAGTATTGTGTTTAAAGATAACAATAGTGAAGAAATTTCGTACCCCGGCACAGTTAAATCAATTTGAGAAAATAAAGTAGTTAAATAAACATTGACTCTACTCTGCATAACGTGGTTCACAAATTACGCGCGAAGTGCACTTCGCCAATGAAAACAACTGCTATCTCTTTCCATCTGTTCTGTGAATGAAAACTGAAATCAGCTGACTAGTTCGTCACTTGCAAATTTATACGTACAATTTTTTGTATGAAAAAAAATATGACACATGATCAATAATTTATCTTTACTATTGTAATCTATAAACACAATACTATCTCCCATTGCAGCCGTGGCAGATATTTTTATAGCACCTTATATTAGGTATAGATTATGTTATTATTAGATTTCCTTTTTTTTTTTTTTGGGTGGGAAAACATCCAATGACTTCTCCCGCTCTGGGCGGAGCGGAAGGGCGTGTCAGACTTTTACTGACTAAAACCCACCCGTGTTCCTTCCCTTGCCATGCCAGGGGCCACGGTTTCCCCTTAGGACTACCCGCAACCCCGGCGGGATTATTAGATTTCCTGACACTACAATTACGATTATTTTCAAAAAGTTCCTACAACAGTATCACCGCATTTTCCACGAGGTCAAAATTGTGCCTCACAAAGTCTTTCAAAAAGAGGTTATAATTTTTTAGAATAGTCTTTGTATTCGTCTTGGACTCTAGCCAGAATTCTTCTGTATGGCAGACTGTTACACGTAGGTATCATGTATGAAACTACCCTACTTTGTATGATTGTACCTATTGTGAAGAATGCTGATAGGAATATGAATGAATTCAAACTGATTTGTATGTTCCTTTGTGCCTTTTTTATTAATTTTTGGGTTGCCTGACCGTTTAGACTGCCTCGTTGGTCTAGTGGTCGCAAGCGCTACTGCTGAGCATGAGATCCTGGGTTCGATTCCTGGGTCGGACAAAGTGTTATTGGGTTTTTCCATCTGGAATTTCTTAGTAGCAGCCCGGAGTCTAGAAATGCGGGTATACTATAGGTACACTTCTGCCCATCCCTTCGGGGAATGCAGACGTCATGTTATGTTATGTTTTTGATAATTGACACGAATTTTCACTGTTGCCAGAATCTAACGTTTTACCTCATTATTTAAAAATATTAACTTAATATTCAACGTTTTTTTGTTCTCAGGAAATTATAAGAAAATTTTCATCGCCAAGTCTCTTTGAACTTAACCAAAAAACTTCTTAATAACCTAATCATTTTAAACTGGGTGAAATAGGTTAGGTTAGAACTGTGACCAACCGCGCGCGAGCCGAGCGAGTGAAGCGTGCGGTGCCGCGGCAGCGAATATAGCGGTAATAATAATTAAAACAACCTTTATTAACCTTCAAATAATCTTTTAACGATTAATTGATACGAGATACTCACTTAAATAAGAAATAAGTGCAACAGTTACTTCAATCTATATCTATCCTGCTTCGTAAGTTTTTAACGACTTGACAAATCATCGATATTTCTTAGTTATATGTAACTTATCATAAACTTAAACCTTCCTGAATAAATTCTTTAAAGGATGGTGGTAACCTGTAACCTCATCAAAATCTGTTGCGTGGTTTAGAAGAATTACGCAGTTAAACAGACAAACATGAAAAGCGACTTTAATTTATAATGTATAAAGATTAAAGTCGCTAAATTTCGTGTGTGTCGTGCCACGTGCAAGTAATTCAAAAATCGAGCTTGAAACTGGTTTGAAGCACCGCACAGTTCTTTGTTTTAAATTCAACCGATTTATTCCACAGATAAATAATTTTACGAAATAAAACCTCTTTACCGTCATTTCTTCTTCCCTTTCACTCCGTTATCAAATAAAAAAGTTTTCACCAGAAGTAACCCAGCATCTTATGATGGAAAGTATATCAATTATGTTAAAACTTTTGATAATAACCGTAAGCGATGACGTCCTATTAACTGGGTTTGCGTCTGAGAAATGCTAAGTAATTTCGGGATGTCTGAAGTTTTTTATTGTAAAATGTGGATTAAAAATGGTATGTCTTGGAACTTTAGAACATTATTTTTCTTGAAAGAGGTCTTTACTATCATTACAACACCATAATATAAGAGCAGGCAGGTTTGCCTGGGTGGGTGGTTAAGCACCCACATTTGTCCAGTTGTTGCATCACCGACGGACTGGAGCTGAGTATACCCGATTCAGCTTTGAGTATACGCGATTCAGCTCCGAGTATACGCGATTTTGCATCACCGACCGACTGCAGCCGAGTATACGCGATTTTGCATCACCGACCGACTGCAGCCGAGTATACCCGAATCAGCTCCGAGTATACGCCATTCAGCTCCAAGCATACGCGATTCTGCATCACCGTCAAACTGGAGCCGGGTATATCCGATTCAACTCGGAGTATACGCGATTCAACTCGGACTATACGCGATTCAGCTCCGAGTATACGCGATTCTGCGTCACCTGGAGCCGGGTGTACCCGATTCAGCGACACCGACCCGTGACGGTGTTTTCGTACACTGGTAAGAAAGAGCTAACGGAGTTTTTACTTCAAAATCTAGTATCTTTTAAACGTCCCTTGTTACACACTGTTACAGATTCCAAATACCTACGTTATAAACAGCGTGACCTAGTGAGATGAATGTGTGAGGTCGTGTACGTCGCCAGTTAAGTTAAACTGAAGTTCAGCTTTGTTGTTTAAGACGTTAAACTTAGTTTACGAGCTTGATAAGGGATATAGGGTCAGGTTGTCTCCTTAATTAGATGACCAAGTTTGTAGAAGTGTGAGTGTGGTTATAAATAAGATAGAAAGTTACAATGTGCTTTAATTTTCTAACGTTCAGACAGAAAATGCATAGATAAGACGAAAAACTAAATAAGTTTATCTTCAAAATTAGGCTTATTCTAAAAATTATAATGATTGGTACAGTCAGGGTAGTTAATTGTTAAGAAAATTGGCACCCGACGTCAATTTGTCGTGTTATAGCCGTTTCGTACAATTACTATCAAAGAATTACAGTTGTGATTTGAATAAAAGGACAATATGTAGTCTATATCTATACTTATAATAAATCTGTAGAAGTGAAAATTCTGTACATTGAAAATATCAAAAAAATAAATGGCATGGGTGTTACTAGACCGACACCGAACCCAAAATTTGATTAAATTTTTTTTTGTCTGTCTGTCTGTCTGTTTGTTCAGGCATCACGCAAAAACTACCGGTTCGATTACGATGAAACTTGGTATAATTATTCTTTAATATCCTGCGCACCACACTGGGTACTTTTTATCCCGGAAAAGTATCCTATCCTACTATCTATATCTGTACATATTAATAAAAAGACAAGTCCTGACTGACTGACTCATCAACGCCCAGCCCAAACCCTTGGACCTAGAAAGCTGAAATTTTGCACAGAGGTTCCCTTTATAATGTAGGCAAGGAATAAGGAAGCATTTTTCGAAATTCAACCCCTAAGGGGTTCAAATAGGGGATGAAAGTATGTATGAAAAATCTTATTTCTTGAGGTAATAAACATGAAACTCCGCACGAATAATTATCAAAATAAATGAAAAAGTTTGTAATTTGTTGTTTTTCTAAATTACCCCCTAAAGGGGAATTGGGGGGTGTCAAAGTTTGTATGGAAGAATTTTAACGCGCTGTCCGATTAACTCGAAACTCAATATTTATACTTAAACCCAAAAAATAAGAATAACGTGTATCAGGATTTTTCGAAATTCAACCCCTAAGGAGGTAAAATAAAGGGATGAAAGTTTGTATGAAAAATATTATTCCTTGAGGTAATAAACATGAAGCTTCGCTCGAATACCCCCTAAAGGGGGTTTGGGGGGTGTCAGTGTTGGTATGGAAGAATTTTAACGCGCTGTCCGATTAACTCGAAACTCAATATTTATACTTAAAACCCATGGGGATGTATGGGGTAATTGCCGACACTCACGCGGGCGAAGCCGCGGGCAGCAGCTAGTATATAATAATAATGTAGTAATAAAATCTATACAAATAAATATTTAAGGGTCTGTTTGTAATATCAAAATAACAAATTACTAAATGCTAAGAAAATATATTATACGGTACCTACCTACTTAAAACAGTTATTTTCTTTAATTTCTGTCTATGCGTTTATTCCGGTTAATCTCCGAAACGGCTGGACCAGCCGTTCCACTGGCAGATGGCTGATGTTTTTTATTGAGTAATTAAGCTACTTTTATTATAGAAAAATAATTACGAAGCTGCGGGTAGCATCTAGTGTGTTTACATAGAATTGGTGAAGAAAATGTTTGAATATCAAATGTTTAAAGCTGAATCCGACTACGACGGAGTTATATTTTAGCAGATTGTTAAACGTTTTTAAGCTTGCTAAAATATGTAGTATAATTATGTCAGAATTTTCGACCAATTTTGAAACTGTATCTCCACAGGCGCGCAGAATTCCCATCAATTAGTATTTATTACACCTTTTACACACTCATCAAAGGCGATGTTAAAAGTAAGTCACAATGTTTACATAAATTGTATCGTGCAATCAATTGCGTGCGTTCAATTGTATATCGTGTTTGTAGTTGTATTGTATCTCTATACCTACGAGTCATGCATTAGTAAGTACAGTTCGATTCAAACTTAATGGCGGCTCGGAATATGAGGCGAGTCGCTGCGCAATACCAATTTCATGTGTCAGCGGGGGTGAGGAGTGCGGTACTGCGCAGTGAGTAGCTAACTTCCGAGCAGCCATTAAGTTTGAATCGAACTGTAGGTATCTACTCTTAAATCATTTAGTGGTGTTATATCTTTCGTCTCCATTTAAGTTTTCGAAAATACCACGACAGAGACGTCTAACTCACTTCTCAAGTTATTTACTTAATTAAGTCTTCACTCAGGAATGTCTGTGCTGTGCGCTTTAGCTAAGTTAATTCGGCGAGTTATGCATCGTGCATAGCAATTGTAGAACTTAACGTTCGCTTTATAACACTGCAGTTCACTGCAGTAAGATAAAACAGGTCTTAAGGTCACAAAATGAAGGTACTAACCCTCCCAAGGCTGAGGACACGAACACCGCGGACGCGGGCGGGTGGGGCGTTTCAATGCATATATTTATATGGAACTGGCTTCGAAGGCAGCGGCGCGGGGAGCGATGATAGTTCCATATAAAACTATGCATTAGAACGCGCTGCTGCCGCCGCTGCCCCGCGCCCGCAGACTTCGTGTCCGCAGCCTTAAGGATTCAATAAAACGTAAATGTGACCTTATACTTGCGATGGATATAGCAGTCGTTTTATCAAATTGGCAACATCCAGAGTGTTGTTGTCCACTCATATTGCAACATTATGACAAATTAAGGATATTTAAGTGCTGTTTCGTATTTTGCGAGGCCTGGTTATTAAACAAAACTCTGCGCTAAAAGTACACCATAGATCAAAAAGGCCAGATGAAAGAGTTCCCCGTATGATAAGATTAGTTTCAGATAAAGCAAATACTTTTTAGTCAATTCTTTGAAGCTTCTAAAGAAGAAGAACTAATCTAAACTATAGGCATGACATATAGTTTATAGATTCAGGCGTGACTTGGCGGAAATCCATTATAAAATACAATAGACGTAGATATGTTTAGTAACCTATTCCGTTTAACTATTCTTAAAAAACCCTGTAAGAAATCGACACGTGTTTCACCTCTCAACGAGGCATCCTAACACGAACACGACGTGTTGCCACGCTCAGCGTCCCTGCGCTCGGCGTTTTCGGTTTCGCGACAAGTCAATCGTCATCCCGAGGATGCCTCGTTGAGAGGTGACCACGTGTCGATTTCTGACAGGGTTTTTTAAGACTCTTTAAGAATAGTTAAGCGGAATAGGTTACTAAATACATATATTTACGTCTATTGTATTTTATAGGCAAGACGATAAATACCTAATTTTAGTAGGATAACCGCATTGTAATCAAATTAGTAGGTAATGGCCAAACCGAACTGCAGGTAACTGGGTCATAACCCATAGTTCTCGTCACTAATCGCGTAAATGAATCAATGGGATCAATTGGAGCGTCAATGAACACGTTACAAAGCCATTTTGGACATGGTTTTAATTACAATGCAATCCAGTTATCATTAAAGTTTATTTGAATCTAGTACTGTTGCATGTGGTTTTACTTGCTTGCAAGCGAAATTACTTCATATTTCTAATAATAAAATTATATCCATGTAGCAATAGGCATGTGGCGGCTGGTGATCACGTCCGGGGTCACCCGTATAGAGGTATGAGGAACAGGGTATTAAGTTCACTCATCCTCTACAGAAAAGGGAGGATCCTCCGACCAGACGGGTTTTATGTCTAGTGGGCTACTGCCTGACGATTGTTGTCGAGACGTTGTATATAATATACTCGTCGCGTGATGTTTGTGGGATGCGTAGTTCGCATGTGGCATTGTAGATGCCGCCACAGGCATATTGCATATACCATAGGTACATAAGAAAGCAGGCTTGATGGTATGTTATGATATTTATGTGTTTCCATTTCTGGGTCTTTTTTATGCAATGTGTGTGTCTGTTTATTCAGTAGTTTATGCATGAATCAGTAACAAACAAACAAACACACTTTCGGATATTGGTAATGAATTAAATGTAAACCTAGCCATGGTGCCTGGTGATCGAAAAGTCTACCTTTTCTGGGGTTAAGGGTTCATTACAAATGCATGTGGTGTTCCGAAATAGATTCGACCATCCCGTGTTGAGTGGGATTTACATAATTGATAGATTTCTTTTTATCAAAGTGTGGACATGCAAAGCTCAAGAGCTGCGGGGTAATTGCTAAATCATTTACAGTAGCAATGACTTTCATTTTGACAGTTCAACAACATTCATTGCGTTATTTACGTTGTTGAGCAGACAAATGTTTCGAACATATTAAGCAATGGATTAGCAATATTCTTGTAAATCATTCAGATTGTGATTGAAAGTGTGTTAACCGACTAGGGTGCTGGTCGTTGGAACCTCATGACCCCTACCGCATTTCTGATTATGACCTAGTCGACGTCTCTTACATAGTATTCTCTCATATGTGTATAATTTCACCATGATCATTTTGTAAACATAATTATTTTGATTTAGAAGAGTGTCCGATAAGTTGCCCGTTCTTCTCCATAGGAAGCTACTACGCTTTGGAACTAGTAACTAGCTTAACCTTTCTAACTGACCAACTCCTTGACAATTCAAAAAAGGCTTTTAATTGATTCCATTGAAAATAAATTGTTTGCGTTTCAGTTTCGCCTCTAGTGTGAACAAAAATGTTGAAACATTTACTAGTAATTATTAGGTACCCTTAAGTAAGTCAAGTACCTAATAAAATAAACAACAGACTTCCAAAAAAAATACTACAAAGTGAAATATAACTTAAATTTCGGAAGCCGGTATCAAAAAAACAAAAATTCAAAACCAAAGATACAGATTTCCAAAATTAAAGTAATTTTTCACTACATAGGTAGTGTTTATTTTTTAAAGTCGGTTGTTTTTTTTTGATCTCATTCAATACTCCACATTTTTCTAGAATTGAAAACAAACTAACCTCAATGCATCCACATGCCACGTCTATTGAAATCTAGTCGAGGACAGCGGACGTTTTGAGTTGGAACCGGCGACAAATTGTTACAGATAGGGTTACCGCGGAGAAAACTGGAAATAACGAAATTGTCAACACGTATTGTGCTTCAGAATTTGGACAATACGGCGATAGAATCTGACAGTGCGACTTTTACAGTAGCTGGCCCAATTACTTTTGTGTTTATACGACTTTTACGCTCTTGTTTCTGAAAACTGTTAGTTCTTGTAAATGAGAAGTTATGACAAACCCATGCCAGCTGCCGTGGCTTGTTTTTAATTGTTTTTTAATTTTTATCTTTTATTACGGACGGTTTTATCATGCACAACTTTTAACATTGTTCTCACATGTACAATTTCAATATGAATGATGTAACCAATTTATTGTAACATTTTTTTTATTTAAAAGAGTGTCTGTGGTGTTTTTTGCCCGTTTTTTTTTTTTTTTTAATTAGTAAGTTACTATCCGACTTTTAACATGAATAAATTATAGCGAATGTGAGTACCAATACAAACCATTTTTGATTTAATAGTTCAAAACATACATGAACCTATATTAAGAGTGGATGAATAAAATAAAATAAACCATCTTCAAAAAGTTTTTTCTTCTTGCAACCCTAGCTCACAAATCTAGACCGCGTCTGATAGTCTGTTCACTAGATAGGCTGGACTGAAAGGCTCTCCATCGGCTTTAGTTGGTCAAGTAGTCAATAGGCTTCCGGAAAAGGTTCCGACTACAAGTTACTTTTACGTTTTACTTCAAGTTAGCTATGTAAACGTCAATTATTGTAGCAGTTATTTATACTTTAATTAAAATAAACATAACAATCATTCAATTAATATTTTATTCAACATATGCAGCAAAAACAATAAAAATAAATCAAATATTAATAAGAAGGAGATATCTATTCTATTCATCACTCATCAGTAATGTAATAATTTTACTGCAAGTTAGCTATGTTAACGTAAAATGTTATAGCATTTATATATTCCATAATATCATAAACAAAACAATCATACAATTAATATTTCATTCAACACATGCAGCAAAAACAATAAAAATAAATCAAATATGAGATAGGTAGGTACCTATTCTATTGATCACTAATATAATATAATATTTGATTCACAAATTCATTAATAACATAGAACGCACATACTTCTGCAAAATAATATATTTAAAAAAATTGTACAGACACGCATATAAACCTTACACTTACGCAAGATTCAATTTTTTCAACGACAACGGGGAAGCTATTGGCCTGTATCTCACCTGATGATCAGGCCGAAGGTGGAAGCAAGCTTCATCCGGAATCCTCAACGATAGAAGAACTGGCTATCTAACCTCTAACTGCCGAAACACAACAATGCTGCTAATGGGGACAGACTTAGATAAGATGGTGGTAGCTAGCCAGACGGACTTAGTATCGAAACCATTCTGTTATGAAACAGTTCTTATTTTAAAGTCAAAATTTTTACTCAATAGAAAATGTGTAACTGTAAGGTATTTACTTTACAGTCAGCAAAGAAAGTCGTTTTTTTTTTGCCGTGGATGTAAAAGCTTATAAAGTTCTCTGTGCCAGTGTAGAAAATAATTATGTAGGTTATAAGTAACAGCGATAACTTTATATCCTTGCTAACCAAACCTACAATTTTTACAGCATCTTAAAACGTTTTCAGAAAACGTTTTCCTGAACGTATATTGAACAAACTTTACATTCCATATTGCATTTGCTGTCAAAAGTAAACACATTTGTTTGCTAGCACACTCCTACACTATGTCGATTTACGTATTCGTTCATTTCTAAAGTTTAAAAATGTTTGTAAACTATACTACTACTACTATACTAGGTGATTTACAAAAAATAGTATATTATGCAATTAGTGATTATAGGACGGATTTAAAGCGAGCGCCATAGATGAATCGCGATCAAGTGAAGGATTCTAACGACTGAATTACGACCATAGGGACTGATACATGATGATTGAATCACGAGCATAGCGAGTGATTCAAGTTAGAATCCTGAGCGACGCGAGTTATAGTTCTTAAAATTCGAGAATTGCCCCTCTAATAGACTTGAAACTGACTGACACTTATCTGATCCCACGCCTCAAGCAATCTAAGTACAGCAATAAATAATTGTATATCGTATCTATCGAATAAACCAGAATAAATTATGACGGCTTATTGGTGATTGTCCGGGCGAATCGACAGTTTTATGTAATACTAGCTGCTGCCCGCGGCTTCGCCCGCGTGAGTGTCGGAAATTACCCCATACATCCCCATGGGTTTTAAGTATAAATATTGAGTTTCGAGTTAATCGGACAGCGCGTTAAAATTCTTCCATACAAACATTGACACCCCCCAACCGTAGGATAGGGTACTTTTCCGGGATAAAAAGTACCCAGTGTGGTGCCCAGGATATTAAAGAATAATTGTACCAAGTTTCATCGTATTCGAACCGGTAGTTTTTGCGTGATGCCTGAACAAACAGACAGACAGACAGACAAAAAAAAATTTAATCAAATTTTTGGGTTCGGTGTCGGTCTAGTAACACCCCCTGCCATTTATTTTTTTGATATCTTCAATGTACAGAATTTTCACTTCTACAGATTTATTATAAGTATAGATTTTTTTTTTCTTGAGATGAGTCGCACGAAGTTAATTTACGTATATTATTTAAAAGTGTCGATTCACCCGTTCGAGCGGCGAAGTAAATTCGGGGAATCACCAATAAGCCATTATGACAAGTAACAACGATGTTATAAACACATGTAGGTATCAAATGTTCCACAAAAACCCAATAACAAGAAGATGACTCAATCTCCAACATCCTATTCATACTTACACCACCATCTCTAAAGATTCGGCAGTCTGACAAGTTAATAAGTCTGTCACGTTCATAGGCTGTGTATTAAAACTTTTCATCATTAGTAACCTTCATGGAACTCGGCAAGTGCTGAACTTGACTTTCGGCAATATTCGGCTCTTGGCAAATAGCCGATCTAAGGATTTATGGTCATTGCTGGTAATAAAACTAGGGAAACTGATTGATTTGTGATTAAAATGCGTGACTAGGTCTAAGACTCGGTGCTCGGGGATATTTATGGGGTTGGGTTCTTCCGTCAGAATTTACAGCATCCGTGTGCCTACTAACATGCAAATATACATTCGTACTTTAATTAATTACAGTACATTTGCATATTAGCCAGGAGTGCTTGTGAAATCAAACATTTAGAGCAGCTTTGTTTAGAGAACAGAGATAATTTATTATTGTGATTCACAAAAACAACGTTATTTTACCACGAGACCTCGATGTAACCATTTTTTTGTAACAATTCTATTTATTTAAAAGAGTGTCCGTGGAGTTTCTTGCCCGCTCTTCTCCTTAGGTACCTACTACGCTTTGGAATGGACAACTAGCTTCATATTTCTGACTGACCGACTCCTTGCCAATTCAAAAGCGCCTGTAAATTATTTAATTGAAATAAATGCTTTGAGTTTGAGTATGAATGGTTTTCTTTCCAATTCAATAATTATTATTCAAAACCCGCGATTGTGTTAAGGCTACCGCTGACTGCTTTACGAAAAAGAAAATAATGCGCTTAATTATTAAGTTTCTTCCTCCTTCAAGGAAACGGAATCCTTAGGTTACTTGACAAGTAGTAATCGCTTTCAAAGCGTTTCCCGTCACGGGTTTTCACGTCAACAATTCTATAGCTACCCTAGACTTGAGTCTAGGGTGTTGACGTGATCAAGTTTATTATTTTTTAGATTCTTGGGTAGCCAACAACAGTGGTTGGCTAACCAATTAGGTATTTTTTAAATAATTTTAGATGCCGCCCCTGTAAAAGACGTGGATCGTGATCACCATCATCTATGACACATTTCCAATTTATTTATTTTATTTTTATTGGTTCACCAACAATTATTTACATTGGATTGCTTATGAGTAACATGCAAAATTGTTTATGCAACAGTGCAACCAATCACTTAAAGGTAAACTCCGCATGCGTAAAGAAGTTGTACAAAAATTAAATAAATTAATATGGTTTTATGTTATTGATCCAAAAGTCTTAATAATTAATATAACAGTGTAATATGCTATACCATACTTATTATATAAAATATGGAATCACATTTCCTGTCAAGCGAGGTAAAGAAAGTAGGTATTATCTATTTAAGAAGATACTGGCTTTCAGTTTGCAACTTTCAAATTGAAAATCGATATGGTCACTGAACTCCTGAACTTCCAATGAATTGCAGGTGCATTAACCTGAGAAAAAACTGAAATGTTTCAAGAACAACGGTAAAAAGTGGCTTTACAAGATTATTGACTAACCTACACATAATATTCAAGTTCAATCAAGGACAAACATGCTCCAGTTTGCCCATATCATCTGGTTGTCACAGGCACTTGATAAGGGTCCATATCGTGATAGTTTCAACCCATTTCTATTGAGCCGGTGACGGGTAACTTGTGACAAAAACATGGATTTATTATTTTCTCAGATTTGTTTGTTTATGCTTTTTATTGTTGAAAGCAAGTGACTGGTTAAAAACCCAGCCAAGTGCGAGTCGGACTCACACACGAAGGGTAAACAATCAAGCCTGGGTCTATAGATAAGCCGTGATTTGTAATAAAGCCGTGAAAGACATGGATATCGGTGTAAAATAATATCTTGCATATTGTTTATCATAAATCATTATATGTTTATATTTTGTTACAGAGTTCCAACACCTCGCGGCTCAGTATCAAGTACAGGCAGCACCAGCACCGGGTCCCGGTTGGCCAGGCTACTGACTCAAGGAGTTCGAGGGACGCCCGAGGATATGGCCATCGATACGCCGAGGAGACTCAGTTGGGAACGGTTAGTGGCATTACACTTTTGACTATGTAGGGTCTGAATATTATTATATGGACTTACAATGTTAAGCGTGGATGTAAGAATATCTGAATAGAAAGTAGCAAGAATGAATTTTGTCCTAAGGTACGCATAGTACGGCTGCGGCAGTTGGCAGGGCTGCGCAGCAGTACCAATATGCTTATCTATACCCATTCACTATAAGATTAGCCATTAAAAAAAAACGTTTTACAGTCCGCTCAACCGATTTTGACTTTTATTCCGTAGGCATTATGGATGGCATTGAAAGCAAAAACGTAATTATAATACCTACTGTTTACTGCCATTTGTCATGCCACCAACGCAATAGAAGTCAAAATCGGTTGAACGAACTGTAAAAAAGGTTGGTTTAAATGTCTAATCTTATAGTGAATGGGGTATAATAAAATACTAGTTACTCGCACCCTACTTATACACAATGTTTTTTTTTTTTAAGTTTTCCAGCCTCTTGTAAGCAAATTGTATGTTAAAACAAACCTCGCAAACCCTAGTCATTTTTCACTGTAGACATATCCAATCTGTCTACCAGATAAGACTAGGTCTAGACAATACGTATATATTATTCTAACTAGAACACCCGGCACAATTCAGGTAACTTGATTACACTTACAATATTTATGCTTCGCCGTAAAAGCTACTCCAGTAATATACAGTGACAGTAACAAAATGCTTGTAATCATAAACTTGGAAACGTCTTATTTGGCAAAGTTATGAAGAATCGCGATTCATTTTTTTGCTCGGTCCATTTATTTGCACTGCCAGGGGCCTAAGTCTACTAATTTATAAATGTTGCAATTGGTCTCACAATGGTCAGTTTTTGACAGATTTGCCATACAAAAACTGTCAAAAACTCACCATTTGTAACGTTTATAAATTAGTAGACTTAGGCCCCTGGTAGTTTGTCGTCAAGTTTTTATTCTATTACGTGTTAATGTGTACAAATGAGACGAGGCTTATTTTGAAGGTTACCTGGCGTATCGATACGATCTATAAGAAATGTACCTAATATAAATAAAATAAAATAAATAATAAGTTTATTGTACAAAGAGACCCACATAAAGTTAGTCATAGAACTAAACAAAACAAGATTGTACACGTGGTGGTCAAAAAACAGGAAGAACAGTTGGCTCCTGAACTAAGTAAAAATACAGGGTGAAATCAGCTGTTCCTTACATTTTGACGAGTTATGCGAACATAAATGCAGGGAACAGATGATATTTTTTTTCACTATTTCATGTTTGGTCCCATAGTAAAAGTTGTTCATAATGATGAGTACAACGACACCTTAAGAGGATAATGGTGATTAAAATTTCACCGTGTATAGGTACCTACTTGTATCTTAGGAGTCAAAGTTCCTCCCACACATTGATTATGATGAAAAATATGTCGATGCCTTACAGGGTTTTTATGACTCTTTAGGAGTAGTAAGCGGAATAGGTTACTAAATACATCTACGTCTATTGTGTTTTTTAAGAGTTTTGAATTAATCGACAATCTTCTTATGTCGTGTTTGAAAATTGTAAATCGGAAACAGAGGAAAACTATCTAAAATAATAAAAAGTAATAGAATATCAAATAATTCGCGAAGATATGGCAGATATTCAACGAATAGTACCTAAGCAAACATTACATACAAACACTTTTATTTACCCATTACCCATACCCAAGGTTACCAGAACAAAAGATATTAGAGTTATTAAAAAAAGCATATACATTAGGTATATTTCATTCAATATACTGAAATGGCATGCAAATATGAAAACAGACTGAAAATAACTGGAATTTGTAACGAAGTATTAGCTCGTATATGACTCCGCCTCTTAAAGAGTAATTTTGTGCATCATTAGTGTTGGCTTGGGTGCTCATTCAGTATTCAAAACTTTTGCATAATTATGACACTATATTTTTAGCATTTATTATGGTCATTGCATTAAGCCGGATTTATATTATTGTGGTGTGTTGTCTTCTGACGTAGTGGTAGCCAATCAAAAGTGACGTAACCCTGAACAGATTCGTTTGATTGGTGTATCACGCGTCACGACACACCACAACATAATAATGTTATTTCAACTTTACTCTCAACTTACCAAAAATAAGTGCTGTCTTGAACTTTACTTGCCTCTTATATACGCATATCACACGTATACTTTAATATGAGTACACTGATATGTAGAAAAGCTATCCTTTTAACACATTATAATAACAAATTAACATTTAATTCGTATTTTTATACAGAAATAACTAATTGAAAAAAAAATCTTTATAGACGTATGGAGCCCGTGCGTGGTCACGATAACGTCCGAAATACTTTACTTACCAAGTTTTTTTTTTTTAATGCCGTTATCGTAATCGTGAAAAAAATATCAACTGTCCGATACAAACTTTAATGCCGACTCTTCATTGTATGAGACGGCCATATCACACTTTCATCATATACATGCGGTATATACATCCGGTCTTGATAATACACGTAATAAAACACCTCAGAAAATTTGTAAAAAGGGAAATCAATACGTATGTACCTAAAATATTTTAAAATACAAGCAATGAAAATTAACCTTATTGAGTAATCGTGATATAATTTGGTTACCGAAGAGCCGCCATTATGATCCTCCCATAGTAATTATCTCGAAAAGTTATATTCAAGTCGAGAAGTGGTTTCGACAAGTTTTTAATTAATACCTTCATTTTTATGCTGGAGACTTTTCATCTCTTACCTGGTAGGTATAATTTTAAGTTAATCTATTTTAAATGTTAGGCAAGTTCTAATCGAGTTATTGCATGGTAATTTTCAGGAGATTTTTTATGATAGTCAAGTAAAGCTTCGGCCAAACCAGCGCGTCAAGTACCCGGGACGTGGGTCGCGAAGCGGGAGCGTCAACGACGCGAAACTAAACGTGCACACGTGTGCAAGGCGCCATATATAAACACGAGCAGCGTCCGCCGCGCGACTGACGCTCCTGCTTCGCAGTCACTTTGGTCGCGCAAGTTTGGCCGAAGCTTTAATGAACAATATTTTTAGCGAGTTACTAGATGAAGTTAAAATCAAGAAGGTAATTCAAGCTCAGAGAGTAGTATCGTACCGACATCAATAAAGAAAAATTCTGAGAAGTGTGTTTTTTACCCAGCTCGGCTGTGACTGTGTCCCTATATTCAAATCACAGCTGTCATTCTTTGACAGTTATATACAGGCTTTAACATGACAAATTGAAGTAGGATGTCAATTCACTAAACAATTAATTATCTGGTACCGCAATGACTGCACAAACTCATAATCGTAAAAAAATATTTCCACCGGCCAAACGGCTCGCATTGCATCGGATTTGAAAGAATACTTATCACAATACAACTTCACTGCAAGTCAAGCTCTGCAAAGTCGCAGTTAATCTCGTAAATCTTCACGACAGACTAATAAAACAGCACCCGTGCCTACAAGACGACGTGCAACCGACACAGTAAACAAACTATACAAACAACGTAGGACTACTGGCGGAATGTTTGTATGCTGTGCCTTGCTTTAGTTAGCCTATGCATGGGGTGCAATTGTCGGACGGTACTTCATGGTATTTATTGACGTTAATTTTGGTCGTGGAGTTTGTCTATGGGTATTATAACTACGTTGATATACTTATGAAATACTGGCGAAATCTTTTTCTTTATATTTCATTAAGAAAAGGACAGAAGATAAATTTTAGTTTAGTCCTGTCAATTTAAACAGCGCCTGTCACAACTCCATACATGTTTAGACGTGATTAAAAACTTGCCTACTAAAATTACGTCAATTTACGTCAGGCGCTGATTAATTTGACTGAATTAAACTAAAATTTATCTTTACTGCATAATTATGGATGTCGTCGTATCTAACCTTATTTACAATGTTTAGTGGTGATTAAATAATTTACACAACGTAAAGTGCCTGTCTGGGTGTTCGAACTTACGACCTACAACTCGTAAGTTGCGGTTGTAACCACTGAGCCACCACTACTCTCACTTTGTTATTATTTACATTAAAAACTACCCACGTTATTGTATTGCAATTAAAGTTTCTACTCTGCACCATTGAGATAAGAAAAACATGGTGGCACCGCGTTATTCTATACATACATTTGCTTATACAAACATGAGTGAAATACGATACAGAATGTGAAATATCATTTTGTCTCATTCTTTCTAATAAAATAATTATATTTGATAAAAGAGACAACACTAAATTAAAGCTGTTGCTATGGCAACATTTTGTCGTGATGTTGTGACAGTTGGTGGTAAGTGCCGTATCAGCCATCTTAAGCAACGAGTTTCGCGGTTTTTTTTCTGTGAAATGATTGTTTATTTTTTGTGTTATAGCACAATCCTAGCAATGGCAGCCATTTTATGAGACATTATGTATGCACCTTTTTTTGTAGGTATTTCCAGTCTATGCTCTGTACCCACCGTAGATTCACTCTACTTTAATTGTTAAAGGAGTACCTAAGTATTAGGGCACATACTACGCACTAACAAGTTTAAATAAATAAATGTAATGGGACTTTTTAGTTAAGAATTAAATTAAAAAACGGTCAACGACTTTCAGAGTTTTAGTTTCGGTAAATGTTTTCATACAATCTATACTATAAACAGATAAATAACTGCTAAATAACAACAGTTTTTGTATAATATTGTTGACATAACTGCACTTTAGAGTTTCACACTTTTTTTAATGTAAATAGATTACAAACATTGATTTGTATTTATTTACCGTGAATTATTGGAGTTTATTATAAGTTTTTATCGAAATAACGAAAGGGTGATAACCGATATTTGTCTAGTTTTATAATAAATGGAGTATTGTAAGGCAATTCCAGACTGACTACATCGTTGGCCTACTGGTTGCTACTAGTGACTAGTGGTTGCGACTTGCGCCTGGGATGTCTCAGGTGCTATCGAGCTTTTCGATCAGCGAATTCAGCAGCTCTGAGTCTTGATGTGTGCCCGGTGGATCGTAATAGACTCGCTTCCTATTGCATGGAACTTAGATATAACTGGCGACATTCGGGTATACTATAGGTACACCTCTGCCTAACCTTTTACAGGATGGTGGATTACAGGCGTTATGTTATGCAATTTTAGAGTATTTTAAGGTTCTCTGACAGAAACTCATTTACATCCTCAACTCATCAAGAGAGCCGTCGTGTTGTCTTGACTTAGTGGGTATGCGACAACTCCTGACAAGTCAAACATTTTGACTGGCTGCGACACGCCGGAGTAACTTTATTAGATTTCAAAACAACAACTGGGACCAAAAAGTTTGTTTTGTGAGATTGAGAATGGGCTGGAATTAATCTTCTTGAACCTTGTAAAAAAATATGTTTTTCATGATTTTATTTTACCACTTTGTCGGCGTCATTAATATGTATACTCATACCAAATTACAGCGTTCTAGTACTAACAATCTCTGCACCAAGTCGTGGTCAGACAGACAGACGGACATGGCGAAACTATAAGGGTTCCTTGTTGACTACGGAACCCTAAAAAGGTTGTATTTTACGAAGAGAAAGGTGGCATGTACATACTATACAGCCACATTTTGTCAGTTGTGCTTAAGTCATCCACCAATCGCACTATTCACCAACCCGCACTGGGCCCGCATGGTAGATTACGGCCCACTCCCTCCCACAGAGAAGAGGCCCGTGTCCCAGCAGTGGGGACAATTTAAACTGATAATGCTTATACGATGTTTTAGAGGAGCTTGTAGCTAAGTAATAACAGCCGCACGGTTCGATCCAACAGGTTAAGCTACGCTTACCTAGGTTGGTCAGTGGATGGGTGACCATCTTTATATACCGAGACTCCTCCGTCTCTCGGAAAGCATGTTAAGGCGAGGACTCCCAGAATCGACCTATTTTTGATTCAACATTAAACAATCAAATATTATTTGTTTTGATCTGATAAAAATACATGTTGTAGTTTAATAAATATTCTTGATTATTCTATGATTCAAAACACGATATTTACAACTCCACTCGATCAAAAAAAATCGCGAAAACTCCCTGTTTTCGCGATTTTTTTATCGTTTTTTAAGCCGTACTTGAAGTAGACCCAACTTTTACTCCCGAAAAACATGTCAAAAAATAGGTAATGAAATTACGAAGAATATTCTACGATTCATTTTTTTCAAAACAGTTTTTTATTATTTTAACAAGATATTATATAACAAGGCGGCCCGCGCGCTTCGTTTCAGTAGCCGGCCAGGCGTCTTTGAGGTAGGACCTGTGTCGCTGTTGCTAGCTCGCTGCGTTCCCCGCAAAATAGACCATAAATTATTGTTATTTTCTGTGTGTGTTAGTTTTTAAAATCAGTCTGTATAATAAATAGTTTTAGGTTCTAGTATTAATAATTTAACTGTAGATATTAGTTTAAGTTGTAATATAAGAGGTATTTAAGATTAAATTATGGGGAATAAGAACAGAAAGAAGAAAAAAAATTCCAGGATAGAACTACGGAAGCTTAAAAAAAAAATTTAGTAAGTGTGATTATAACTTTTTACGTATCTTATAACTACCTACTCGTTTTTAATATTACAGTTTACAGAAAGAACAGTACCGCAACTACCTACACCAAAGATCATTTTTGCAAATAAAGTTTTTATCTTTGCAGTTCATCGATACCAAGATACAAAGGCGTATTTACAAAAAAGTGCACAGGCGAACAGTAAGTGCCTACCCTACAACTCGATTTTTTGAATGGGATTTAGAATGGCGATGACGCGACGGCAGTATTTGCTTCTCGCTCAGGCGCAATAGGTAGGTTCTACTACGTGAGCGTCAGACATGTACCTAGTGTACCTACTGCATCAATTCAACTCGCTCGCCTACTGTAGGTATCTATTGTACAAATTATAATAATAATGCAAGGTTGTTGATGTTGTTGTACTTTCACACAAAATAATGACTAGTGTAGATATCTGTTATCTCCTGAAATATCATATCTGTGTATCAAATCTCCTAAATGTCATATACAGGGTGTCAGGGACATCGACGCAAAGCCTGTAACCATGGATTCAGTACATGATTCTGAACCCCCCTGCGTTGAAATATTTCGTCGGTATTTTTTTTAAAATCAGCTGTTTCATAGAATAGTGCAATACCTACGTGGTCAAAATTTCAACGCAGGGGGGGTTCAGAATCATGTACTGAATCCATGGTATCAGTTTTCGCGTCGATGTCCCTGACACCCTGTATATAATTTCCCCGCCATCAATTGTTGGGCAGTTGCCCGCCAGACACGACACCTATCTGGTCGGAGTATCGTCCCTTTCTTATAGAGGATGAGTGACCATCACACCCTGTTCGTCATACCCCTAAAACTTATTGGAGAAAAAAGTGTTTACTTTTATTTGCATAACTATTTGATTAAAAAATATTTATATGATTATATTTTTTTCATTGAGTGCCCAACCTTCACATTAAGTCTTCTTGAATTACAATATTGATATTGTAATTCAAGAATTGTAATACATTTCTCCTAAATGTGCCTGCTTGATTTTTTATACTTTAGCACGAAGATTTCGCATCCTTATGGAAAGTCGAAATTCAGATTTTAAATCCACCTTATTCACAAAAAATTATAAGTACGATATACCTATCTTTAACTATTATTCATTAGGTTCAAGTTTATATAATAACTATCTAATCTATATCTATCCTTAAAAAATATTTAATAGAAAAATAAAAGAAAGTAAACTTATACAATACAAGTTGACCTACTGCATTGGTCTATTCTGTGACCCAACTTACTAGCTCGAGTTCATGAACTCATGAGCGATGCGCTTGGCGCGCGCGTCTCCCGCGCTTCGGGATTTGTTACGTATCGCTACTCGTTGCGGGGGCTGGGGTAAGCGTTGAATGCCTACTGCGCTCGGGCTATGCCCGCCTTAAGTCGTTTATCCAGGCTGTCATTCTTGGAGCTTTGACAGTCGTTACGGGTCGTCAGAAGCCCGAAAGTCTGGCAACCATAGTCTTACCAAGGGACCCAGTTACTGGGTTGTGGAGGTCAAATAAGCAGCCGATCCATGTCAAATACTGGTATTCAGCTGCATCTGGTTAGACTGGAAGCCGACCCTAACGTAGTTGGGAAAAGGCTAGGCAGATTGATGCTTATACGTACTTATGTTTAAGTCGTAGATTAGGAGTCCTACTGGGTATACCCGGATAGAAATTCAGACCTCCGGCTGTAAATGAGAGTTTCCTAAATAAAATACGCCCGACCCTGATAGTTCAACTCAGAGTAAGAGGTTACCTTTGTCTACGGCACTTGCCTTACCTCGGAGATTTTGTGACACCAGATTGACGGACACCGGCACCCAAAGTAGACTCAAACTCAAACTACAAAAAGCATTTATTTCAATTAAACCATATAGGCACTTTTGAATTGTCAAGGAGTCAGTCAGTCAGAAAATATGAAGCTAGTTGCCCATTCCAAAGCGTAGTAGGTATATATAGAGAAGAACGGCAAGAAACTCCACGGACACTCTTTTATATAAAAAAATTGTTACAATTTGTTACATCATTCATGTTGATTTGACAAGATTAAAAAAAACAATACAAAAATTCAAAAAAAGTCATGGCAGCTAAGAGATGACCAGCCCCAACTGACGGCGCCCGTTCACGAATATGACGCATGGATTTGCACCATTCCGCTCAATAATTTTGAAGGGAGTTAAATGATCCAACACACGCGCCACCATCAGCGAGATATCTGAAAGAAGAGTACAATAGAAAACTCAATACAATATTTTATCAGTTAACCTATCGAAATAGCCACTTTAAATGTAAATAACTCCATGCTATAATACATCTTTGTCACGAGACAACTAACACTCACACTTCATTCAGTCCCTCTGGTCACATTCAGTCGTTCCGATTAATGCTGGCTATTTATTTATCGCTACGAGCTACGAAGGTACTTGGCTACGACGCTACGACGCGCTACGCTTTGCTACGTTAACAATAGTGCTACGGCGTAGCTTACAGCTAGAAGTACGGGATTCAGTTTTTGTGATGTGTTTGAAAACGGTTTTGCCATTTGATCTTTTCTAAATGATTTTCTCTTTTGTAAGTATATTTTCTCTTTTGAGCTCTTTTGATGTTAATAAGATGTCTGTATTTACAAATTATTTTCAGCCTCGATTTTGTATCATTCTATGCTTAAATAAATAAAAAGTAGTTTTCCAGGTTTAAAATATAAAAACGAACCCATTACCTAATTTTTTTAGTCAGCTTATAAAACCACAGAATTTCGCTTTTTGCTGTATCTAAAATTATTATTACTTACAAACGTACCAAGATATTGGAATGCTGCCAAGTTTCAAATTCCACCTGGTTTCGCCTTCGCTGTGAAATAGCAGTCACATTCAGAAATGGATTACCCGCCGCATTTGTCCAAATATATTGCCATGATAGGATGAGGCTATGACCTATCAAATATAGTTAATTGATTCAGGCGTGACTTGGCGGAAATCCATTATAAAATACAATAGACGTAAATACGTCATTGTGGGAACCATGACGTTAATACATGCATACGTACAATCAACCGCACGTCTCTTGGGCACATTGACAGTGCTTTTATGTATATACCAGAATATTCGCGAAATTACGCGGATTTAAGCATAACATTTTTAAATGTCGAGATTTTTTATTCATATTCTTAATGGCACCTCTTTAGGTCATGAGATATCCCAATATCAAAAATATTTGGCCTAGGTCTTAAGGGCGAGGCGTGAAAATTGATTCGCTGTTACATTGTATAATAGATGTCATCTGTTTTCGTAGTTCAAGTGTTACCACTAACGTGCGGTTATACAGTCTAGTGCCTATTGCGCCAGGTGCTAATATAGATGGCTTAAGGTACATTGGCTCATTACTCCTTCGAAACCAGTTACGTTGAAGTATAAATAAATCCTTCATGGAAACCAGCTAAGTAGACGTATCAAAAAAGCCTTCATGGAAACCAGTTACGAAACCCCGGTTTCCTTGACGGCCGAAGCGATATTATTTTATAATTATCATTAACTTAAAATTTTTGGGCTGCTATCTTATTGAAATGTAAAGTGATGGCCTGAAACATAGATTTTAAATTAACTTAGATCGGGCGGTTCGCTACCTAATATTGTAATTCCGAACCATCATTACTTACACCTGAATTAAACATATTTTAGATTAAGTTTATTTTTAGACACTATTATAATTGTTAGGAAAATCTTACTGTTGACTAAATGTACACTTTTTGTAAACGTTTCATGCAATAAATTATATTATAATTAATTATATTTTACCTTGAGGGTAAGCAGAATTAAAAGTAACTAGCGAGAGTAGCCACCTCGTGGCTAAGTAACAACAGCCGTTTGGGTCGATCGATCAGGTTAAGCTACGCTTGGCGCGGTCAGTCTGTAGATAGGTGACCATCTTTACCTACCGAGAACCCCCCGTGCCTCGGAAAGCACGTTAAGCCGTTGGTCCCGGCTGTCATTCGTGGATCTTTGACAGTCGTTACGAGTCGTCAGAAGCCTTAAACAACCAGTCTTAGCAAGAGGTATCGTATTACTCAATAACTCGGTTGTGTAGGTCAGATACTCCAGGACTGAGAAATTCCAGATAGAAAAAAGCAGACAAACTCTTTAAGTAATGTAACGTATTATCATTCTGACAACGTAACATCTTTCTGCGTCTTTCGTTTCACGATACTGACTTGAAAACTGCATAATTAAGGAAAATATATAATTATATTGGAATGAATACAAGTGCAATGAACTCGGTTTTGTAGTTCAAGTGTACGTGAATTCCATTTTTAAAAGAAAGCGTTTTGAAATACCGTAATAATCATTTTTACGGTGCAATGCAAGAAGCATATACTATCGAAGAGCTTTAATACATTGCTTACTTGAAAAAAGCAATATTTTTTATCTTAAGACACAATCCCTAAACAAAAAAATTCGCAACTCACTACTATAGATTCACAAAGTTAAACAAACGTGCACTCTAGTCGCTCCCATGTTAGATCCGATACGTACAGTCAGTCATAAAGTGACAAAATTAATAGAATATTTCGGAATTGTCATATAAAAAAAAGTACAAGTATGAAGTAAAGTAAAACTAGGTATAATTTACATTAATTACAATCGAGGAAAATTTAATTCTAACTGTAATGTAGACCTGCCTGAATTAAGTTTATGAAAATCCTGAATTTCAGGTT
This sequence comes from Eupsilia transversa, assembly GCA_914767815.1. Classification (NCBI taxonomy): domain Eukaryota; kingdom Metazoa; phylum Arthropoda; class Insecta; order Lepidoptera; family Noctuidae; genus Eupsilia; species Eupsilia transversa. The sequence goes on from OU611880.1 coordinate 12,818,838, forward strand.
GTTTATGTAAGTAAATATCATGAAACCTACTGAGCATTAAGCAGTGGTGGCCCACTGCTAATGGCCGCGAGCGCGACTTACGAGTTAGGGTCGTGGGTTTGAACTCAAGCAGGCTGTGTAAATTATTTCATCACCACTGCTCTCAAAACGGTGAAGGAAAACATCGTGAGGAAACGGGAATCTCCTAGAAATAAAAATTCGAAGACATGTGTGACATCCCCCAACCCGCACTGGGCCCGCGTGGTGAATTACGGCCCACTCCCTCTGACAGTAAGAGTAGGCTGTCATTATAGGCTGATTATGCTATGAAGCCTTATTATTGTTTCAAGTTTACTCAAATTTTATATATTACAAACAATTAACAGTTAGCTAATTTTGTGTCGCAGAATATTACCGTGTGTGTAACCTACTTGTTTTGCCGACAGTACAAGACAACGCTTGCACGAAGCGAACTCGACAGTTTTATTACTCACATTACTCCCCATTGAGATACACGACAGTGAAACAACGTCACTTGTTTCCTGAACGTACAATGTATTGAATTAAACTGAATTGGTAGAACATTGAAGTGGTATGTAAACATTGCGGGTTCTGTATTTTCCTCCCAAGGGAATAAAGCGTGACTTTATAAATGTATGCATTGGAGTGGCGCAGACTGATGAGCGAGATGGATTAAGTTCGAATCCGCTGTATTATTTACAAAACTCAGCCTTCTTATGGGTATTTTAGGTCAGTTGTATAGGTTAACCGAAATACTAAGGTAGGGAAATTAATTCTTATTTATTTATTTGGTACATAACAGTAGTACATTCAAAAAAAGAAAACAGAACAGTAACAAAATAAAAGTACTCACCACAAAATAATTTGTTAAGCAAATTGACTACTAATTTATATTCTTTGACAGTTCATAATACACAACTGTCAAAAATGACCCACGAAATGGCTATAGCACGGTTTATTGCTTCAACTCAAACTCAAACTCAAAGCATTTATTTCAATTAAACCAATTACAGGCACTTTTGAATTGTCAAGGAGTCAGTCAGTCAGAAAATATGAAGCTAGATGCCCATTCCAAAGCGTAGTAGGTACCTATGGAGAAGAACGGGCAAGAAACTCCACGGACACTCTTTTAAATCAAATAAATTGTTACAAAAATTGGTTACATCATTCATGTTGAAATTACTTATACATGTGAGAACAATGTAGAAAGACTTGCATAAAAAAAGCGTCCGTACATAAAAATAAAAACAATTCAAAAATTACAAATAAGCCATGGCAGCTAAGAGATGACCAGCCCCAACTGACGGCGCCCGTTCACGAACATGACGCATGGATTCAGCTCAACCATTTTGAAGGGAGCTAAATGATCCAACACACACGCCACCATCAGCGAGACATCTGAGTGAGCATGACATACTCACAGCCGCCAGGGCACATTCAAGTCAATGAAAGACATAATATTACCCGGTAAATGGTAGCTCAATAGTACATAGTACTCACATATGTGCTATGCAATTATATAATGCAAAAGAAATTGAGTCTATACAATGCAAAGATGTTCTTACAATCTTCAGCAGCTCCAACAGACTTTTCGAATGTTAATCAATTAGTTGTGGTTGTGGAGCAGGACCAGCATTGGCCCAAGCATTTTTATCAGTGATATAATCCCCTAACTTATAATATGCCTGCCTGCATAGTGTGCGTTTTATACATGTTTTGAATCTCGTCTCATTCAGTTGAAGTATGTGGGGAGGAATTTTATTATAACATTTTAAACAGTACCCCATGAAAGATGAGTCTACTTTAGCCAGTCTGAAACCTGGTTGAACTAATAGGTCCCTATTGCTTGACAATTAACTTCCGTGACCAGCATTACTTGCTCAGCCAAACGCGATTAAAACCAAGCCAGTTTTTGGCCAGTGGTAACGACCCCGGCTTGGTCGTGGATTCAAACCCACGCTGGCACTTTACTTGTAATTATTATCATCACCACTGCTCTCGAAACGGTGAAAGAAAACATCGTGAGGAAACCTGCATGTCCTAGCACCGAAAAATTCGAAGACATGTGACATCTACCAACCCGCACTGGGCCCGCGTGGTGGACTATGGCCCACTCCCTCTGACAGTGAGGAGGCCTGTGTCCCAACCAACAATGGGATCGTTAGAGGCTGATTATGCTAAGTCAGTTTTGCACTAGAACTAAATTCCTGGATTACGAAATGTTGAGAAAGTATTAAAGCCTTTTTCCTCACTGATCGGCAAAAGCAACTTTTGATACAGCGACAACGAATGAGCATTTATCAAAGTTCGCAGCAAACCTTTTAAAAAAACGCCATGTTATAAAATAATCCCTTTAAGTTAAAATGTTTTAGCCTTTCCCGCAAAGTCATCTGTCAGATAGGTGCCTACCTTCGTAATTTATTCATACGACTCAGCCATATCAGACGTCTGGCCTTCCAAGACGGAATGATGGAGTGCGACCGAGCTTGAGGCTCAAAAAACTTGATAATATTATGTTAAATATATTGCAAGGCCTAAAAAAAATATGTGGGGGAGGAAAATTGAATAACGGGTGTTTTTACCCGACTGCCCACAGAAGGAGGGTAATGTTTTTCGAGAGTATGTATATTTATAGGTATATTTCTATGGCACGCTCTGTAGCCTAAACGGCTAGATTTATCTCAATTGTGGGAGTAGCATAGGCTATATATTATATCTGCAGATACAAAAAAGGGTCGACAACCAGCCCATTATACAAAACAAAGCAATATTTTACAAAATGGAGTTTCGCATCATTTCAGCAAGTAAAATAGCTACACACATTTCACCCGAAGTCAAAATTATATTTAGGTTGGTAATTTATTGACTTAACGTGCGTCGTGCACCCCATTCGTGTCGACTTGATTGAAAGTGACGTCGCCGTCGGGAACGCGACGTCAATCGACGTTAGTCGCGTGACTAAACACGTGTGAACGGAAATGTGTTACACGCTTTATATTGGTGCGTTCGAAGATGAGATAATATCATTTGGTAAGATAGATGAGACCGCAGTTTTGTACATGTTGTTATGTTAAGGTAAATCCTAATGCTTCCTAATTTCAGCGTGGTTAATCGCTCTAAAACTATAACTATACCAAAAATATACTAGGCCGTCCGTTACAGCTTCACCATAAATTTGGTACCTAACCAAAACGTTTTTGAAGATATAGTTCTGTAGATGCAGAACTATATGCTATTCTATATAGGTGCAGGTTTTAGTTTAGATGTGTAGCTAGGCATTTTTGGTATTTTTAACTCCATGGACTGAGCGAGTTGAATTTTGTCTGGAACAAAGTCACAATTAACTAGTTTTAATGAAAAAGATTTAAAAAAAAAAACTTCAATTGCGTAAAAATATGCAATTCCTTCATTACTTACATGCACATCTATTGCAATTTAAGCAAACTGGATCAACCCTTTTTCATTTTCTGTGTCCACCCAAACAGAACAGTGAATGTTTAGGTGGCAATATATCGACAAGTATTGGACAGCTAGTCGTGTCCATGTGTCCGCGTCCCTGGACGCGACATCGGATGCGTGTCCGAATTCCGACGTGACGTCAAATGAGGTTAAACATGTGACTACACTCGGACTTTATCCATTAGGAAGGTAATTTATATAAGGGGTATAACTTATACAGTTTTAGTTTAGATGTGTAGCCTTTAATTTAAATATGTACTTTGTGATAAATAGATACTTACCTAAACGTATGAAAATAAGTGTATCGAAACAAGGGTACAGACCCTCAATGACAGGGTTAAATTCAAATTCAAATTGTTTATTTGCAAGAAAATACATAGTTTACATGGGAGAATCTTACAGCTTAATGTCATTGTATTCTGCCTGCAAGCAAGCGTGCAAATTATTCATGTTTACATAACATAATTATTATGCAGATTATATTATTATTACATTATTATCACACACACAGTTACAGATCCTAAATGATGGATTGAAAGGCCTACAAAACTATCCCTTTCCAACACTTTTAATTAGGAGGAAAAGCAGTTGAATTAATTTTAGAAATAAGTAATTATGTATCATAAAAAAATATTTGTTAAAGAGTAATTTTACTCATTATCCAAGAAATAAAATAGGGGAACGCGTTTGGCGCATTTTGTACACTAAAATATTCCGATAGCTGTTGTCTGGAAGTTGAACCTAGTTAAAAACACATGCATTAAAACAAAACACGACTACAAACTTGCCAATGCAACATTAATCTCCCCTAATCCTTGTGCCCTGATAGACCTACAGTTTTAATACAGCTAATACCTGTATTTTCCTTAACAAGCATCTGTTATCAAAAGCTTTTAAGACTTTATTACTTAAGAGAGGGTAGTATGGGGAAAATGCATTCGCAAGGTCACGGTAAATTATCCGTTTTATGACGTCATTCAAGGTCAAGGTCGATTTTTATCGTCAACTGGTTGTGTATACAGGGTTTATGGTGCTTCGTGAATAAATAGAGATTGTAAGGCTATTAAGTTTAAAGTTCTTCGGCGTAACTTTGTAAACCTTATAATAAATTGTATAGCACCATTCTCTACTTTGTTGAGGCGACGTTTCAATCAATCTGCCTAGCCTTTTCCCAACTATGTTGGGGTCGGCTTCCAGTCTAACCGGATGCACCTGAATACCAGTATTTTACATGGAGCGACTGCGTATTTGACCTCCACAACCTAGTAACTAGGTAATACGATACCCCTTGGTAAGACTGGTTGTCAGACTTTCGGACTGACGACCCGTAACGACTGTAAAGATCCACGAATGATAGCCGGCACCAACGGCTTAACGTGCTATCCGATCCGAGGTACGGAGGAGTCTCGATATGTAAAGATGGTCACCCATCCACGGCCCAACCATGGCAAGCGTAGCTTAACCTGACGGATCCACCCGTGCGGCTGTTATTACTCAGCCTGGAGCTTCTCGAGTCGACGTGTTTGAGTTAATAATCGCCTTACCGCTTTTCATAATACCGTTTTATTTTTTATGTCATTACAAATTCAGTGAGAATCACGATTATCTACATTTTTTTACGCACGTGCCTGATTCTGGATTACTAACGCCTTAGGCTACAGCAACCGAATTACGAACCACACGCGTAATAACAATCCATTTCATTATGGAACTGACTCGTCCTCGACCATTTCATTATGCAACTGATGTCTGCCTCATTGGTCTAGTGGTTGCAAGCGCATACTGCTGACCATGAGGTCCTGGGTTCGATTTCCAGGTCGGGCCGGGTCGGGTCGGGTCGGGTCGTGTATTATTGAGATTTTCTATCTGGAATTTGTCAGTAGCAGCCCCGAGTCTGGATTTGTACCCGGTTGATGGCAATAGGCCCGCCCCCTATAACATGGGGCTTAAACATAACTGGCGAAATGTGGGTGTACTAAGATACACCTCTGCCCAACCCTTTGGGGAAACAAGGCGTGATGTTATGTTCATTATAGAAATTCTTCAATACTTATCTCTTGTTTTATTCTTATAGACAAGAATGTCTATCTGTCTATAATAAACCGATCCCATAAGATGTTTATCGGATAATGGTGCTAGAAGGTCAACGGGGAGAAACAACACATGCGGCGATGACGTCATCGCCATTAGCCGCGACCTGTTTATCCGAAGACTGCTATTGTTCCGCCGCAGGATGTCCGGTACTCAGGTTACCGTCACAATAGCCGGTCAGTCCGGACATGTCTTCGGTGACGGTCAATACTTCATATGGATTAGATTTGACGGATTATTATGTGTGTTGTTATTTATTTACTTACTTATGGCCTTTTCTGATTTGTCGGTACAGCAGCGGTGTGACCTGCACCTACTCACCCTTTATTCCTATAACTAGCTTCTGCCTGCGACTTCGTCCACGTGAAATTTCGGACCCCGGCCCACCGCGTCGCATCGCCCACCCGCGCTTTTACTTCGTTTTCGCTTAGGGTTTTTCTGACTTTTTTCATTTTGCTCGGCTCCTAAGGGTCGTAGCGTAATGTTACATAGCCTATAGAATAGAATAGAATAGAATAGAATAGATTACTCTTTATTATGTACACCAAAAAATTACAGACATAAATTTGGACATTTTACATAGGGTCACACAATGGGCGGTCTTATCGCTAAAAGCGATCTAGCCTATAACCTGGCCGGGGATTTCCTCGACAGATTAGTAAAGTTTGCATCAAAATCCGTTAAGCCGTTTTCACATGATGCGCTCACAAATACACAGATAAACAGACAAAAATTCTAAAAACTGTTGGAACGTGTTCTGTTATCGATTCTAAGTATCCCCAGCCAACTTTTTTTCGAATATCTTCCATGTACAGACTTTCGACCCTCTTCAGCTTTATTATAATATGTATATATAGATATCAGATTCTCAAAATATTTGATTCGCTTATCAAATGTCGATGTCGCTAAAAAAATTGTAGAGCCGCCTGTGCTGTCGCGAAATAATGCCCTCTTCGAGTTCGAGTGATGAAGATACTTTAAGCTCGTTACGTGTCCGGCTCGGCAAAATGCAGAGAGGGCACTGCACATGCATACCGAGATGCGGTAAGCTGAATCTGTACCGCGCCACTCCCACGCATGAGGAATTCTCAATTGAAATATAAGCGCTCGGTAAGCTTTTGGTACCACTCATACCGAACATGCTGATGTCACACTGCTGCTGCCCTGTCAAATCAGAAAACACCCTTAGATTCTGATGTGTGATGTGATGTATGATGCAATAGCTGTGATGGCGGAAGAAAAATATTTGATGGCAGAACGGGAACAAGTTCAGCAATGTATATACAAGTGATTCTGCCAATTAAGAGAGAAAATGTTGATAGGCAAACGTACTTATTAGAGTTTGAGAAAACTTTTTAATCAAAGGAAACTCATTAGTATTATTCTTTTGATTAAAAACTTGAATAATTAATGAGATATGAGTCGTGTAGAAAACGCACAAAGCATTTCTACCTTATTTTAAACTAGCTACGCCCCGCAATTTCACTCGCAAGTCTCGATTCTGTGGGAATATCGGGATAAAAAGTATCCTATGTCCTAATCTAGGTCATGGTCTACCCGTGTTGTAGTGTAGTTGTAGTGACAACCATTTGGGTTAATTTGTAGTGACAACCATTTGGGTTAAATTGGTTTTTATTATTTTATTCGACCTTTATATAGATTCCTTTATATTTTGTGAATGTGAGAACGTTGTAGGCACAACAGACTGTCGATTTGCAGACTATTTTCTATTTTTTTAAGTATCTTGTTGACAGGCCTACGCTGTCCTCACATACCTATTCAAACTGTACATTTTTTAAAGCATTGTAAAACCCATTTATTTTTAAAAGAGTAACCGTGGAGTTTCTTGCCGGCTCTTCTCCATAGGAAACGACCAATTGGAACCGTGCACCTAGATTCTGACGTTTCATAAGTGCCCATGTAGGTTTATGTGAAATAAAATATTTTGATTTTGATTTTTTGATTTCGTGTGCCAAATTTCATCCAAATCTGTTCAGCCGTTTTAGCGTGAAAGATTCATTATATAATATTAGTTAGGATACCTGCGAGTTACGAGTAGGTACCTGTACTAACATAGTGCAATGCTTTTTATTTTTACGGCTTACGTTTTTTACTTATATTAGTTTTACACAAAAATGTACTTTGCCTTGATTTCCATAATTTATTCCATTATTCTCGCACACAAATCACAAACTCAGTTGCTTTCTTCGACTTTAACCCATTTTTCGCAACTCAGGTCAAACCAAGAACTTTCCTGAGCTAGATTGCAGGTCACCTAAATAACAAGCACTGCATTTGTGTTTTCATTCTAAGAAAAAAAGTCTTGAGTGATTTTATGGGCGGGTGCTTTTGATTCTATCTTGTTTTCTTGAATGTGGGTATTGTTATAATGTTAGTAAGAGCCTTTTAACAATACCCATTTATGTTTTCCTACATAAAGTGGAATTAAACAGGCTTTGCTTTCCAAGAAACTGCGTAACAAACCTAATGCTTTACTGAAAACAGAAGAAACAGAAACCGGACGCCAGATTTATTGAAATATTTATGGATTGGAGAGAAATACGCCGTGACAAATGTCTTTAATTTAGGCTCAAATTAATAAATGGAATAATGGAGCTTTGGAATAATAATAAAAACAGATATCGAAGAATTTTGGTTACTTCTACGAGTAAGGTACGCTATCTGGGTATTCCAAGAAGAAGAAACATGCTAAAACTTTTAGGTTACCGTTTTAATACCGGTTACATATACACAGGCGATGCGCGCCTTTGACTAATGCCGGCGGCATGTGTAAGATAGAAGTAATTTTATTTCGGTTACTGATTTTATTACTGGTTGTATTCAATTTTAAGGTAACATTTTAAAATACGTGTGTAAAATATATGTTGTAACCGAAAAAATACTCGTATTGATCATTCCGCTTTCGATCTCTGATAAAAACTTACGAATGTTGTTGTATCCTTTCAAACGTTATTACAAAAGTAAGTGGACGATATTTATCCAAATATCTATTTAAATGACTAAAATATTAGTTTATCCCTGCCCACATTATCATCGCATAAAACTAGAGTCAAAACTTAATTCCCTTTTCATCGCATAAATAAAAAACTACAGTTCACAAATCAAGTTCACTTCATGAACACTCAAAGTTATACCTACTTCTATTTTCAGGCTAAAATTCCTTCATAAAACTTCATGATCAATATGAAAGTGCAAGTAATGCTGACGATACTGTAATTTCCTGAAGCCGATATTGAAAAGATGACTCGGTAATTTTAACTTGAGATATGGAGTCAAAGCCGATCAGTCATTTACTTCGGTCGTCGTCGGTAGCCGACGAAGTAAGTGACTTATCGGCTCGGAAACGAGGAAGTTTGGTATAGAGGTAATTATGTGTGTGAAACTTTTAAGTGCAAAAAATATGATGGTTGCTAAAAAACGTTTAATATTTTTAACAGACTTCAAAAAGGTGGAGGTAGCTGAAATTCATCTCATACTTTGCGATACCTCACGCACGACAGCCAAAATCATGATAGCAAAATCATGATAGCAAAATCAAGATAGCAAAATCATGATAGCAAAATCAGCCTAGTTCGTTCCTAATGTTCTTTACTGCTGGAACACAGGGCTCTTCTCTTTGAGAGGGAGTGGGCCGGACTCCACCGCGTAGGCCAAGTGCGGGCTGGTAGATAGCACTTGTCTTCGAATTTTCGGTTCTAGGACATGCCGGTTTCCTCACGATGTTTTCCTTCACCTTCACAATTTACACATAGTAATGCGCCTTTCAGGGTTCGAACCTACGACCTACAACTGGTAAGACGCGGCCGTTACCACTGAGCCACCACTGCTCTCTCCTCTCTAAATGATGATATAATCAACTTTTATAAAAGAATATTTACGTACCACTCACTATGTTCAATGAACGAAGGAGTTTTGTTCTTCCAAAAAAAATATGATTGAAAGTTTCTCGTTCCTAGGTGCACCTGCTAAAACCACATTTCGAATGCAATTTAAACTTGGAACGTTTTACTGGCAATGACAGTGTTTTTGGCGGGAACTTTTTCAATTTCGCGTAGAATAAGCTGGTTGAGATGGAACTGGACGGGACATAAGGCTATGGAAACGACGTGTACTGCCGATCCGGATATTACGGTGTGATGTATGTGTCTTGTGTGATTGGTTTATAGAACGTTCCAGAGGTTCTTTGTAAAAATCCTGTAGCAAGAGCTTTACTGAGGCGGTTGAGAAAAGGAAATCAATCAATGTAATCCAAAGCTGATATTTTCAATCGACAGAATACTACAACTACAAAGCTGTGCAAGATTAAGGCTGATTTTAAATCTATACATATAATAATACTGAAGAGGGTCGAAAGTTTGTACTTGGAAGATATTCGAAAAAAAGGTGACTGGGGTATACTTAGAATCGATAACAGAACACGTTCCAACAGTTTTTAGAATTTTTGTCGGTTTGTCTAACTAGTCTGTCGGTATGTCTGTTTATTTGATCGCGCATCACGTTAAAACGGCTGAACCAATTCTGATGAAATTTGGTACGGGAATACTTTGAACCCAGGGTAAGGACATAGGATACGTTTTATCGACATACAACGCGGGCGAAGCCGCGGGCAGAAGCTATAAATAATATTTTCGCTAAGCCGAACCAAAAAAAACATGCCAAAGAAAATCTTAATATCATACACCTCATTGAGTTCATTATTACAGGGGCCTAAGTCAACTAATTCACAAACGTTTCAGAGACAGATTTGGAGTGGCAAATCCGTCGTAAATTCACAATAGAGAAACCATTGCAACGTTTGTAAATAAGTAGACTTGGTCCCCAGGTTTTTAATTTACTTTAAAAAAATACATTTACTTCTTCCTGGGTTATAAGAGCTTCGCATACATTACAACGAACACGGACCAGTTCAGGAAAGTGAGTGAACGCATTTTAAATGTACGTTTAGAGAATTACTAAGTAAGAGGAACTCGCAAAGAGGTCTGCTTACATTAGTTTTGATTCCGTATTCAAATGTGGGCATGAGCCGGTTCGTGAGGAAGACTTTTCATTGCAACTTGTTCAGGGGGAGTCGCCGTAATCCGTGTTACATGCTTCTAGGAGAATAATTCAGAGAATTTCATACAGGTTTTAATGACGTTGATGAATGTGGGAATGTAGTCATAATTATGTTTTCATACTAAGCACCGTATTAAAGTTTTATGTTTTTTTTAGATATTACTTTGTTTTTTTTTCTGAAGAAACCACAAGTAGTAGGTACTTGTGGTTTCTTCAGAAAAAAAAAAACTAATCCCTAATCGTGTTTCTAAAGTGTATTATGTATAGAGTAAATCCTTAAATATTAATAGCATAACTAAGGAACGAAGCAGCAAGGGATCAAACAAACGCAATTATTTCGCAATAAGCTCTGTGCGCCCTTAAGATATAGGTAATGAACCAGAAAAAACAATGAATGAGATATTTACTAAAGCCCATTGTATGTTTTATAATGTAACTAGCTGCTGCCCGCGGCTTCGCCCGCGTGAGTGTCGGAAATTACCCCATACATCCCCATGGGTTTTAAGTATAAATATTGAGTTTCGAGTTAATCGGACAGCGCGTTAAAATTCTTCCATACAAACTTCGACACCCCCCAACCCCCCTTTGGGGGTAATTTAGAAAATCAACTAATTAACTAATTACAAACTCTTTCATTTATTTTGATAATTATTCGTGCAGAGTTTCATGTTTACTACCTCAAGGAATAAGATTTTTCATACAAACTTTCATCCCCTATTTGACGCCCTTAGGGGTTGAATTTCAAAAAATTCTTCCTTTTTCCTTGCCTACATTATAAAGGGAACCTCAGTGCAAAATTTCAGTTTTCTAGGTCCAAGGGTTTGGGCTGGGCGTTGATGAGTCAGTCAGTTAGGACTTGTCTTTTTATTAATAGGTATAAATATACGTAGATAGTAGGATAGGATATTTTTCCGGGATAAAAAGTACCCAGTGTGGCGCCCAGAATATTAAAGAATAATTATACCAAGTTTCATCGTAATCGAACCGGTAGTTTTTGCGTGATGCCTGAACAAACAGACAGACAGGCAGACAGACAGACAAAAAATTTTTTAATCAAATTTTTGGGTTCGGTGTCGGTCTAGTAACACCCCCCGCCATTTATTTTTTTGATATTTTCAATGTACAGAATTTTCACTTCTACAGATTTATTATAAGTATAGATAATTGTTTTTTGCTAAGTATGTATTCTCTAGTGTACAATAAAGTATATAATATAAATAAAAAAGAGGTCCTTATAAATGTTATGTGTGAGTGTCGAGTGTACACGTGCATTTTTGTATTCATTCCGTGCAAAATCCATAAAAAAGAAATGTTATTATAAAAATGAAAACCATTTGACCCAACGTTAACTTCTGCCAGCTGTCATTTGGGTGCTTGCCTCTATTAAACCCTATGTTCGTGTGATCAATTTAAATAAACCCTTATAATTATAAGTTATGTCCGTCTGAGGCCAGTGTTGACCAACCTTCTACCTCTTGTTAATAAGTTCTGATTTTAGTTAGTAATCAGAGCTCAGTTAATTAGAAACATAAATACTGTGTGCTTGTTCATTTATGTTATCCTCGACTAACTTTATGTTTAAATTAATAACAGATTGTATTTATTTATTTAATACTTCAAGCACAGAAATGTACAGAGGCGGACTTAATGCCATAGGCATTTTCTACCAGTCGACCTTTGGGTGATGCAGAGACAAACAGTGGTAGGTGCAATTACGAAAAATTGAGGGATAAAAATATATATATAGGTATATATATATATATATATATATATATATATATATATATATATTTAGTCTTCTATCAATTTTAAAATAAATGTTTTATTTAGATTAAAGACACTGTTATAATCTCAAGTTTTAACTGAGAGAGTTAAGGAACCAACAGACCAAAGAACAACCTAAATCTCTTACACAAACTCTTAATAACCAGATGTATGAACGAAGAAGGCGTGAGTTTATGTATGTTCCTATGTAAAATCCATTCTGGACCCAAGGCACCCCTGGAGGACACCCCTGGGGTTGCCACGGGAACTTGAATTCGGACCCGTGTGATTTGAGGACCTGGGGGTGCCCCAGGTCCTCAAATCCATACAACGGTGTACCAGTGGTATCACGGGTTCTTAATAAACCCAAAACTTTCAAACCGGGACTCATAAAATTAGTTAACAATGAAAACGACAAGGTCTAGGAAAGGGCCGGACGTGTGGAACGCGGCCAAATCATAGACAAACATTACTTTCTTCTATTGTCGAGGCGGAAGAATAGGTTTCATGCTGCAAGTCATCTCGTGGAGGAATTGTAGGCACTATGCCAGGTTTTGTATTAAGATTTTATGAATATTGTACTTAGTAATATGTCTGCTTTGTGTAGCCAAGTCTATTATACGGGTTTTGTTTTGTTTTGTTATGTCCAGCTGTGAAATTGTTTACTTTTGTTTGATGAAAAGATATAGCAGGGGGAAAGAATGGGAGGGAACTGACTGACATTGAGATGCTTAATAACTTCTGTATGCGATCGCATTAAAGAACTTTCTTTTTCAATTTATAAACTAGTATTATCAGGTCTTCTTTAACCAGCGCCAGAGATAGTTTCAAAGATTTAGACAGTTGGTTGAAAGCTTCGTAAGATGGATTGGCAAAGTAAAAAATGATAATAACTAGCTGACCCAACATTACGTTGTTCTGTCCAAAGGAGAATGGCGAGGTTGCATGTACAATGGGACCCTCTGTTAGGAGTACCGTATAGCATGGAAACTTATAACTAGTTGTAGAACTATATAAAACTACCAAAAAAGTAAATGGGCAGTAAGACGTAGAGGTTGGGAGAAAAAATATATGCAAAATGTCATGCTCAGAAAGTAAAAAGAGGTATAAAGCAATCCGTAGAATTTACATCTCTCTCTTAATGCCAAGCATTGTTTTGCCGAAACCACAAGTAGTTGGCAACCGATTTATCGCCTCGATATTAGTAAAGTTTCAGCCAGCAACAATCAAAGTTGGGTAACCGGGAAACTGTTATGTACTTTATACGATTTCCTGAAATATGTACTTCCTCACGTTGATTTGGTGGTACGTGGGAAGGGTGTTGACCTGTGATAGTTTTTCTGTGGCTCTCATATTTCAGAACCAAGGATTTGAATTGAGAACTATAGCGCTACAGCCGTCATTTTATTTTTGAATACATTCCAAATGACATTACACTAAACAATTGCTCAAATGTTTTTAAAAAGAAAGAAAGATCCTTGTAGCAGTTTAGTACTTTTTAGTTTTTCTCGGGTTCCGTACTTAGGGTACGGAACCCGAGAAAAACTAAAGGGTGCTAAAGGAACCCTATTACCAAGCGTCCGCTGTACCGTAATAGGTAGACAATTGAAATTTTCACAGATTGTATGTTTCTATTGTCGCTATAGGAGCAAATAAATAAAGTTTATAATTAAAGTGTGCTGCTGGTGGTCTTGACTTATTAAAACGAAATGCTTGATTTAAAATATTATAATTCTTGGGGCTGATAACAATTTTTTGAGACGACCGTAATGTGTGCGCACGCTCAAGGTGTGTGGCCCGATGTGACGTCAGGAACAGGTTTATAATTAAATATAAATAAAATACAAGAAACGTGTTTTTTTCCGCGTTTTTTTCTCGATCTTAACACGGTACGGAACCCTTTGTGTGCGAGACCGACTCGCACTTGGCTGGTTTTTTTAAAATAAATTGCTGCTGTTTCAATTTTTAAATAAACTGTAGCTGAGTAATTATTTTAAATAATTTTAGTTTATTTGAATTATTTTACATTATAAGAATTATTTTACATCTTCAAAACTTGTTGCCAGTCAAAGTTATTGACTATCTTCAAACTTCTTTGGCAGATCAGAAATACTAATAGGTGTAACACCAAACAGGCAGTATCTTCATCAAAACTACAGGAAAAATATTGCAAAAATTCATCATAAAAAGACACATAAAAAGTACAGTGGAAATAAGCATGTTTTTTTAAGTGATTCCAAAAATGTAAAAAACTTTTCATTGTCTAGAAAGTGTTGGAACGAGTAATGAATTTTCTTTTTGACTGGGCACGCGGAAATGAAAATATCCAACACTTGCTAGAAGGGAAATAATGATTCCTCCAGGAATTTGTAGCGAATTCTTCAAATAACTTTGTTGTACTGACGTACCCAAATGAATGATGAACAGGGTAAAATTCTACTCACCAGAGGAAAAACAACTTGAAAATAGGTAGTTTATATACCTACATACATAAACTCACGTTTAACTTCTTTATTACCACACTATCCTACTAATAATATAATATTATAAATGCGAAAGTTTGTGAGGATGGATGGATGGATGGATGGATGGATGTTTGTTACTCTTTCACGCAAAAACGACTGAACGGATTAGAATGAATTTTGGCACACATATAGTTTATAACCTGGATTAACACATAGGATACCTTTTATCCCGATATTTCCACGGGATCGAGACATATGCGGGTGAAACCGCGGGGCGCTGCTAGTCTGCAAAAAATGTAAGTTTTTTAATTTCACTAGCTACCTCAGCGGGTAAAGGATGATTTCCACCAAATGGCTCGCATCGCATAGGATCGGAAAGAATACGAACGGATGCGGCGACAGCCGATCGCATCCGAGAGAACGTAGCCGTTTCTGCGCCTAGTCAAATAGTTTCATTCCTACCGTGTTGCTGCCGAAAGGATCCGATCGGATATGAAGACAGGCGAATGGAGCCGATCGCACGTCGCAACAGAATTTCGGCGACTATCTCGTATCGCGGAAGACGCCCGCGGTCAAGCTGCTGTGCGCGGCTTGGTATTAAAGACTTTAAATACTACGTACACGATTTAATATCGTTTAAAGATTATTCAATCCATTACGTTCCGGTCCGATGCGATGCGAGCTGTTTGTTGAAAATCATCATAAGGCATACCACTTTCCCGCTGTCCCCTTAACAAAAAATTGCAATGTCCTTTTGGCATAAGATGAAGGTGTTTTCACGAAGAAATGATAAGATCCGTCAGATTCAATGCTGAACGGATATTACTTCGCTATCTGTGACGGGTGACGGGCATATATTGATGTCAAATTTCAGATTAATTGGACAGATTGCCTTCTAAATTAAGAAGATTATTCTTCCATCGAAAGTATTTTTAGAAAAATATATTTTTAGTGTGAAAGAAACGAGTAAATGATTAAACGAGATCTATATTGCCAGAAAAAAAATATTATTATTTTCATCATCTCAGCCGTCGACTTCTGCTATCTAATCGCGTAACACATTTTCGTAAACGATTTAGACTAATCTGTTTCATTTTGACAGTTCAAGAACATTCAATGCGTTATTTACGTTGTAGAGCAGATTTTTGGATTAGCAATCTGTTTCAAAACGATTCAGATTGTGATTGATCGTGTATTACACAATTAGGGTGCTGGTCACTTAAGCGTCGCACAATAATCATCACAACGAAAACTCTTGAACTGCCTTCATTCAATAAAATTCTAAATAAAATAAATTAATATAATTTATTTAACGTGTCAGATAAATTGCTTTTAAGAGATGATGACGATTGCATGCGGGGGTGTAAAATTGCGGACATCCTTAATTTCTCATCTTTGAGATTTGCAGAAACCCATTTATTTAAATTGATTTTTAGATTTTTACCAAGTTTTTCTGTTTATTTTTAATTTCTTCACATCTAAGGAACAGCGTCGGAAATCCGCTGAAAAATATTAAAGATTAATTGCTAATAAAATAAAAATGTAACAGTTTGATATTTTTAAAGCAATTTGTCAAACCATTTGGCAAATGGATTGGGAATTGGACAATTTCTGGAGACTGGTAATATTAAAACCGGCACCTAATTGCTCTCATGTCAATGAACTTCGTTTTTAATGTTTCTTTTCAAAGATAATTAATTCTGTTTATAGTTCATTAGATTTTGTACCATAAAAAATACATTTTTAAGAATTTCTTAAAAACATTTAAAAAAAACATAAAATGTAGCGTTCCGCGGGTGTCGGGAACAGGGTCCTAGCTACCAGTGGCTCCAGAGACAGGAAACTCCTCACGATGCGAGCCGTATCGAGGAGTACTGCCTTCTGAATCAGGCCCTTGATCCAACCGCTTATCAGGAGCCTAGAGAGATGTTAGTCGAGGCTTTTGGTCATGAGGCCATTGGCCGTTCTTATATTAATTATTATAAAATAACGTAGGATTTGTTCCCTACGTTATTTTTCCACTACATCCAGCATATAATAATATTTTCAAACCACTTCTGCTGATTTATTCATAGAAGCCAGCAAGCCCTATTATGTTTCCCAGAAACTTTGTCAAGTGTGCAAGGCACTTGATGTCAGTATCTCCAAGAAGTGAACACTTTGAATTTACACTGATTTACAACAAAACAAAACATAACATAACATCACGCCTGTATTCCCCGAAGGGTTAGGCAGAGGTGTACCTAGTGCACCCACATTTCACCTGCTATATTTAAGTCCGAGCCTATTGCCATCAACCAGGCACAAATCCAGACTCTGGGCTGTTACTGAGAAATTCCTGATGGAAAAAACCCAATTGCACCTTGCCCGTCTCGGTAATCGAATCCAGGACTTCGAGCTCAGCAGCACCACTTGCAACTAGACCAACGAGGTGTTGTTCTGTTTGATTTTCTCCAACAAGCCCTATTTTGTTTCCCAGAAGTATACAAGGCACTTGATGTCAGTCCCTCCAAGAAGTTAACTCGTTGAATTTACACTGATTTATGACGTCAATAACCCTGAAACACAAAGGCTCGACAATATGTTGTTTTTCCAACATTTTGTACAGTCAACAAAGAACTCGTGTCTAAATGATAACACCTGCATGGTTTGGTCGAAGGTTAAGCTACGCTTGTCGCGGTCAGTCCGTGGATGGGTGACCATCCATTACATATCGAAACCATTCCGTGCCTCAGAAAGCACGTTAAGTCATTGTTTCCGGCTGTCATTCGATATCTTTGACAGTCGTTACGAGTAGTCAGAAGCCTAAAAGTCTGACAACCAGTCTTACCGAGGGGTATAGTGCTACCCAGTAACTGGGTTGTAGAGGTCAGATAGGCAGTCGCTCCATGTAAAATACTGGTATACAGCAGCATTCGGTTAGATTGGAAGCCGACCCAAACATAGTTGGGAAAAGGCTAGCCAGATTGATTTTGTACGGTCAACAAAAGATTGTGATAGTGTGTGGTTAATGATAGCTTGCTTTAAAAAAACAACATTTATGAGAAAATCCGAATTACTTAGGTTATTTTTAACATCATACCACATCGACGATAATTAGGTATCTCTATAATCAATCATTTTATTCCTCCCATTTTCATTGCCAAGGATACATAATTATACATATGTATCGTTAGCAGCATACATACATAAATTACATTACATTATTTATTTTACACGTCATTGGATAAGAGCCATTATTTATTTTACACGTCATTTGATAAGAGCCTAATGGCTCATATCCGCCCATCTGTGTAACGACCAGTTACTGGGCGTTTTAAAATGTCCTTGTCTGTGTCGCCGCCAGAATCTGGTGTTTTCACAATGCGTCATATTTGACTGTATGGAAATCTCGTATAACCTCCATATTATGGAGGTTTTATAAATTTCAACATCTGGGACGCCCTCCATAATATGGGAGGTTACAAAATGCGTCATATTTGACTTAGCTGTAATACGTACTATTTTTCATGTCCCTGCATTTAGAAAGGTGTTAAAAGATTTTTCTTTTTTTAAATGAAGTTTAGTGAAATAAATATTTACTGCATTAGGTAATGAATAAGCAGTATCTTACGATAAAATAACATAATTGTATTTTACTTCCAAGGATGAAAAAAAAAATGTAGAGACTCTCTTCATCACTGGCACATACCATAGACAAAAATTAAACACACACCTCCTGTCTTATCTACAGGTCATTGCACTTTGGACTGTCTTCCAAACACACTAGAGTCTAGTTTATCGCCTACTTAAATAAACTCACGCCTTCTTCCCATGGTATAGGTAGAAACACCAGGACGCCCCTGCTACGATCCTTACATACTCCTTTTGCTTCGTTAACGATCATATATCAGAATTCTGGTCATACACGTACGGCGGTTGTCAGTATTACTCACCTAACCTTTCTGATAAACATCACCAATAAGGTCACTATATTATGTCCTAGGGCGTCAAATCCTGGCATTTCCACTCACATTTACCTTTTGTTAGTGACCTTTCACTCGACCAAACCATCTAAACATACTCTTTTTCACTGGTAAATCATTTTGTAACCTAGCTATAGGTAGTATATATTCTGTAAACCTGCTTACTGTATTACCTGGACAATAAACTATTTCTAATTTCTTTTAAATTTTTGATACATATCTACATTTATAACACAATACACCATTTTGAATATTGTTATCAACCGATGTGGCCGCCACACACTCCCTCATAATCACATGCCCATTGCTAATACCATTAACATTTATAGACGGAACCGTCTGTCGGAATACGAACAGAGTTTACCAGCTCCGAGGAATGCTCTCACAAATCTTGAACCATGCAATTTTGAACAGCTTTCTAATGGAAAATGTTTTCAGAATGTCTTTCAACGCTTTTGTAGAAAATGTAGTCTGAGTTAGTTTATCTGTATGCAGTAAATGCTAGTTGTCACGAATAGGGTAGTGTAGTGTTAAGATTAAAAAGATAAAATTCTTTTAGCGTACCTAAGTAAATATATCAAGATTACGTTAAAAGTAAAAAATTGTTCAACTTACTTACATTTTAGGTCCGAATAAAAAACGGAACCCTTATAGGATCATCATCATCGTGTATCTGTCTGTTTGTCTGTCTGACCGGCTGGCAGGCTGGCAGTCTGTCCGTCTGTCACAGCCAATTTGCTCCGAAAGTACTGGACCAATTTAGTTAAAATTTGGGTCGCATATAAATTTTTGTGACCCAAACACGGACGTGTAACGTAAATAACTGCACCACCACCTAACCAGCTAACTGTACCATGTGACCTCTGACCAAGGTAAACGCAAGCCCTTGGGTCACGGGAAGTGCCAACCTGGGGCCTAAGTCTACTAATTTATTAACGTCACAATGGTGTCATAATGGTTAGTATTTGACAGATTTGCCATACAAAAACTGTCAAAAACTAACCATTATGACACCATTGTGACGTTTATAAATTAGTATAGGACCCAGGTGTTTGGAGATTGCATTGAACAGACTGAAGCGAAGCGTACAAGTTATATAAAACACAGACCAAGAAATAATACCTACATACCTACGCGGTGTGTGGACCTCCTAAGGCTATGTTCAAGAGTACGGTCATACTCGTAAGGCCCCAATTAAACCCAACATTAAACAAACACAAACAATTAATTGCTTTATAACCAATTAAGAATCACTAATTACCAACACAAGAATGTTCAACCCGATGTCAAATGCACTGTGATAACATAAATTGGACCGGTAACATTTGGGCCCGTAAATCCTCGTTCCTATTAATGTGGCGCCATCTGGTGGATGCGGGAGACACGGATGTAATCGCGAAACTGAACAAAGGCTTGGATGAAGAATAAAACTGTTTAAACACACACACACTGTTTATTTTTTTTTTTAATAGCTTGTAGTGTAGGTGTTGGCAATTTTAGGATGCTGAATATAAAGCAAGTCGAATTCTGGACCTCTCATAGACAATGAGTCATTAAGAGGTTCGACTTACTTACTCACTAACACAGCAGAAGGACTTTCAAAATAGATTAACTTTCTGTAATACCTTATGACTGCCTCGTTGATCTAGTGGTCTATAGCTACTGCTTAGTATGAGGTCCTGGGTTCGATTCCTGGGTCGGCCAAAGTGTTATTTGGTTTTTCCATCTTGAATAACTCAGTAGCAGCCTGGAGTCCGGATTTGTTCCCGGTTTGTGGCAATAGGCTCGCCCCCAATTACATGGGACTCAAACATAACTGGCGAAATGTGGGTGTACTATAGTCCCACCTCTGCCTAACCCTTCGGGGAATACAGGCGTAATGCTATGTTACTTCTTAAAAAGATTAGGTAATTTTATTAAACTATTGCAGAACAGAGAACAGTAAAACAAACAATAAAATTGAAAAAAGAATAAACACAGCATACATACATAATGACCTAAGTAGTGTTTACAGAAGGCAAGTAACCAGCAAGTACCTAAAACTGACCAGCAAGTACCTAAAACTGACCAGTCCAGTAACTCTTCAAACTCGGCTGTCGCTATAGTTGTCACATTTTAGCATAACAATAGCGGTCATTGCCTCACCTATATTTTCTAGCTCTTATAAACTCAAAAACGGAAATAAAGTCAGTTTACATCTTGAATCAATATCTATCCTGATCTTCAACATTTTCCATTAACGAAAAACCATACATAGGTTATTGTTTCGGGCATCAAGGCCCATAGGCCCATAGACCACTTACTTAAAAACTATACTAGTAACATGAAGGAACACTAAAAAGAAAGATAAAGGAAATCACAATCACAGAAATATTTATGTTGGCTTTGTTGCCAACATGTAGCTTGGTAAACCTCCCTATTATAGGCCCATCCAGTCTCTCTGCAAACAATAAAAAATATATAGTCTATAAATAATATAATATACAGGGTGTCTCACACGTAGCGGTCCAAAGGCAAATGAGGTAAAGCGAAGGGGGTCCACCTATCATAAAAAAAATTAAAAGCTGGGATATTCCGACCAGTTCAGAAAATTTCGCTATTAGTATTTTCAGGAAATTTTACACTGTTAGTTCAAATTATGTTCACAGGGTCGAAAAATCCAAGCGGACTACTAGTAAAACAAAAACTATATAGTCAGTAGTTGGTAGCGTACTAACCAGGCCAAGTTATTTGCAGCAGTTACTAGACTCATGTATGTAAACAAACCACAAACTACTTGGGCACGTATAGTGTTCCTAAGCCAGGGAGCTGTTTCCCTGATATATGGTAATCCAATATTCATAAGCACTATCTATGTGCCGGAACAATACCATTTGTTTTTCTCAACTACTGTATCTATGTTCAATTTTTTTGAAGCAGTGTTATTTTGCATTGAAACGCAAATCTATATGAATTGCATTACATTTCAGAAACATTTGCAAAGCAGTCTTATATTACGTGAACCTACGAAGACCTATAAATTCGGAAAAATGTTTTTCACGAAAAATGTATCTTATTCAGATTGGTATTACCACTTCGCTGTCTATAGGCAATTTTTGGTCATTCAATAACATTATATAAGCCGATTATATAATCAGTTTTTTTGCTTACTAACGATCCTTTTATCAATGTAATGTCGTTCAGTTCCCAGGCAGAAAAGTGGCGCCTACCAGCGTCTGACCTTCGGCAGCCCTTTACAAAGCCCACGCTAATGACAGCGATAACACATTAAAGTAAAGAATATCTAAGTATACATCGAAATAGTCTCGTCTATTAATCCAGTTTTTTTTTCTCCGGGCTGCTATTGAGAAATATCCAATGGAAAAACCCAATAACACTTTGCCCGACCTGGGAATCGAACCCAGGACCTCAGCAGTAGCGCTTAGTATGAGCAGCGCATTCCAATGAGTATTAAAAGCAATTCTATTTGTAATAGCGGTGTACCATGTTTATTGTTACTTGATAGTAATTGCAGACTTGTTGGCTTTAATCGACAATGGATATGTTAGAATTAACTTATTTGAAATGGTTTTCTTTGTGCGTTGAACTGCAAAAAAATTGTGCGTCAACGCATGAAAACCACAAAAATATGAAACCAAACCCAGAAAAATATGAAATGAAAGAAAATACTTACGTGCGTAGTTCGCATGTGCGTTTTACATGCCGCTACAGTGCAAAGAAGCTAAATAAAAGTAAACGGTTTAAATACTGAATTTAGGCCTGTGTTAACCGACATTCAAACCACCGGTTACGTATTAAACACTTGGTTAATACGTAACCGGTTAATATAAAGAACTGATTAAAATCTAAACGTTCAACAGTCTCATTCTTAATCCCAAATAAAGATGTTATCAAAACAACTGAAACATGTTTAAAACATGAAGTCAAGATGTTGAGAAACGAGAAAACAATTAAGTTCTAAAGGTTTTTTTAATAAGTTCGTCTAGTTTTAGTTTGTTTTATTTTTATTAAAACAGCTGGTGACACCTCGCCTATAGATAGGGTCGGCAATGTGGGAATTCCTTTACACAAAACCATATTTCAATATATTTATCACTTTGAATTAAGTTATCAAGGATAATTAAAGGCTTCCGCAGACAGGCGCGACGCGTCTCTGGTGGAACAATTCTATGAATACTGCACGGAAATGGTTCTACCGGTATCGCATCGCGCCTGTCTGCGAGAGCCTTTATGCTTTACACTTTGAAGACCTTGAAATAGTCAATGTAAATACCTACCACCCTTAGATAAATACCTGCAGAAAAAATAAGCATGATAAAAATCTTCCTGTGTTGTTCCTGCAAGCGTAGCATGACCACAATAGAAACGGGTTTTGTCGACGGAAGAATAGACAAAATAACAGATTGTTATTGTGAATCTGTCATGTTGTCTATTCTTCCGTCGACAAAACTGGACAGTTTAAGATAGAACACTTATAAACCTTTATAAAATAACGTTTTAAATTTTAGCACATTCCAGATGGGGGCTATGTCGAAGAGACTTGGATAGTTAATTGATTCAGGCGTGACTTGACGGAAATCCATTATAAAATACAATAGACTTCAATAGATATATTTAACCTATTCCGCTTAACTATTCTTAAAGAGTAAAAAAAACCCTGTCACCCGGCGGTTTGGCTTACTCAGCGCCGCGACAAGTCAATCGTCATCCTGAGGATGCCTCGTTGAAAGGTGAAACCCGTGTCGATTTCTTACAGGGTTTTATAAGACAGTTGAGCGGAATAGGGTACTAAATATATCTACGTCTATTGTATTTTTTAAGAGACTTGGACTTTAATCTTACTCTAAAAATATGCCAAAAACCTGTCAACCCTAGAGAAGAAAGTTTTAGTTCGATTAAAATGCAAATGGGGCGGTAAACATGGCGAGCGACGCGACGCCGCCACGCCGCGGCGCCTACGGATGCAAATAATAAAAGTATATCATTAATTTTAATTCAGACCTGATGAGGGGTATGTGTGTAGGATTAAGCTATTTAGTAAACATGACTGTGATTGTATAGTATCTGGGTACTGTAAGCCTAGGTAGGTACAGTCGCCATCAGATATATTGTAGCAGACAAGGTGGCCAAATACTTCTGAACAATTTAAAATGTCAATAAGTTCCATACACTAGAAGTTACCATTAATATCTGAACATTCACTTGACGTTATAAGTCTTCAGATTTTTTTGGTTAGTTGTGTGTACCTATATAAATTATGGACAAGCATCTGCTGTGATATTAATGAAGTAATGAATGTTCAGATATTAATGGTATTTTTTAGTGTATGGAATTTATTGACATTTTAAATTGTTCAGAAGTATTTGGCCACCTGGTCTGCTACAATATATCTGACGGTGACCGTACCCCGCTTGTCTTCTTTAACAGCCATATTTATTGGCTAGCTTTGTTTACCTGCTGAACGGAAAGCCGTTGACTACCGACACGTGTTCTTGAATGTAGACCGATTGCAAAGTGTAGGTTAGGACCCCCTCAAGCTAGGTGTAGTGACAATTTTCACAAGAAGGCTGGTAGAAGCTGGATAAGAGTGACCTAAGATCGATCATAATGGCATGCTAAATGGAGTGGACCTATGCCCAGCAGTGGTCTGCAATGATGATCAATGATGATGATGGTGATTATAAGATTGGACATTGCGCAGCCGCCATACCCCGCGTCCCATTAAAAGCGGTCGTCACGATCGTTCGAATTTTTTGTTTGGTGAACCTGAATGCGTGGTCGCGCCGACAGAGGGCGCTTTCCAGGTTTCCGAACAGAAAATGACATAAAGAGCGCGACAGATCGCGTAGTCGCGCGACAGTCGCTTTTCAATAGGACGTGGACATACATTTTCACCGTAAGGGTCGAGTCATACCAGAATGGCAGCGGCCGGCAGCGACGCGGCGAGCACTTTCAGTCTGAAATAATTTTAAACTTTATCTACATACTTAAAAGAACAGTATTGCTTGAAAAGCTTGGAAAGGTCGCGAGGCCGCCCGCGGTGACGCGAGCGGCCTTTTTTTTTTTTTTTTCGTTTTTTCGTCTCTTTAGTGAGGTGGTTTAGGAAAAAACCCAAAGGTACAGCCGAAAAATCGAAGAACGAAGTTCACCGTGTCAACTAGTTTGATATTGAATTATAAATAAATAAGTAAAATATCGTACAGGTTTCATACGAGTTGATTCATACAACATTTCGATAATTTTCTTTAACAATACTGAAGATTGGCCTAACATCTTATACACATAAACTATACAAAATGTACCTAAACTATACAATAATTTCGTTGTTACATGAGTCTACATACGTTCAGTTGTAAACTCCAAACTTGATCCAAAGATACTGTGAAGGCTTTGTTAATGCAGGAGTAAAGTTTGCTTACACAAAGTTATTGTTGTAATCATGCTAAGTTACCAAGACACTACCTAGCCGCTTTGAAGGCTCACTATGTACGAAATTAATAATTAATAGCATAGGACGAAACGAAATTAAAGCGAATAATGATTGTTTTGTAGACAATGCCATTGACGCGATTCTGGTACACCAATTTCCATGAAGTTTTCATTAGAAATTGTTCTTCTAGAGTCGCGCCGCGCTGCCGCGTCGTGACTGTCTGCGGGAAACTTGATTTACCAATATTTAAATACCTTTGCAAAGAAAGTGAGTTAAGAATAAAAGATTAAGGACGAATTTCACCAATGTAACTGAACACGATCAGCACATCTAAAACGAGTTCAAGAGCTGTCAGTGTCAATATTCCATAGAAAGTAACGACACTGTCAGCTCTTAAACTTGGTTTATGTGCTGACCGCGTTCAGTTGCGTTGGTGAAATTAGCACTAAGAATGCCTGTTGTGACTTTACATACTGTAGAATTTTCTCTCTCGTGAGCTATTTATTAAGCTCGAGGGAATGATCGGGTAGCTGAATCTGTTCGAATCTGTTGAAATGGAAATAAAACCTCCGTTTTGTGGTTGCGTCTGTGAATTGAAGTTTCTTTATCATTCGTGATCCTGTTTGCGCGTCGGTGGCTTTTAGTAGACATAACATTCAGGACCAAGATGCAGGTACCTGACAAGATCAAATCGATAGCCATCATACAACTCTATTACCGACACTGTAAACCAATAACAAGCAGATTCTTAATAGTCTTGTTAATTGTTTCAGCCGTGAATCAGGAGGCCAGCTCCCCCGTTCAGCCAGCATTGACTCGGTCGTGGAAGCCGCGATCTGCGCCCGACACTCCGAGCCGAGCCAACCAACGACGCTGCAACTGCCGAGAGCCGACCGAGCCTTCAGCCTCGCGTCACCAGTCGTCGGCAGGAGGGCCAAGACTCAGAGGGGACAAGCTGGTAAGTTGGAGCGATATTTAGAAGTAGTAATAAGATGAATTATATTCATGTATTATATTCACACTGCACATCATTACTTAAGGCGGGCGCCATAAAGCATTATCTACCAGCCAGTCTTCCAAACAATTTTCTTTTTACAGGGAGCGAATATTAGATACTGAATGGGCGACTTTTTTGTGTTATTTGTTTTAATAGGCAGACCTTTTAATTTTGGTTTAAAGTAAACCACAGATTAAGAACATAAATAAACTAAATATATGAAATAGAAAGATTAACGGGCGAGAGTACAATCATTGTACTTTATGCTACGCAAAATGAGTCGCTGAAATTCCGTTAGTTCGTAGCCACTTCGAAATCGGATCATCGGTTGCTTTAGTCGAACGCTGTTGGTATAAAGCTCTAGCAGGGGCCAAGGGAGCTCCCTTAATA
This sequence comes from Eupsilia transversa, assembly GCA_914767815.1. Lineage (NCBI taxonomy): Eukaryota > Metazoa > Arthropoda > Insecta > Lepidoptera > Noctuidae > Eupsilia > Eupsilia transversa. The sequence goes on from OU611880.1 coordinate 12,845,475, forward strand.
CGTTCTAGGCTAAAAGGTAATTTTAAATAAGGAGGTTTAAAATAGGGACTTTTATTACGCACGTAAATAATAATAAAACAGTATGAAACCATTTATTAAGTTTACTTGACCTGACCGACGCGCTTCGCACAACAAATTACCTCTGGACGGTGGAAAGGTTAAATGTTAAACAAAATTACGTAATAATTCGAGTATATTAAACATAAGTCTTGTAATAAAACACTTGGACCTACTAATATCGATAAGGTGAACTGTCGGGGACACACACACGCACACTCTCACAAACACACCCTGACACACACACACACACACACACACACACTTGTTGTCTACCTTCTCTTACGGCTACAGACAGCGCTACCCTTGTCGCGCCCGCGATGTCGCACCAGTTTGTACGAGCCTTTATTCTTTACACAATTTTCTTATCCCTAGTGTACTCTTTTCAGTAAACCGCTGGGATTCAACTAGTGCAACATGAACTACTAAACAGTTGCACACTGGTCCATACAGCATCAATCTATTAATGATATTGACTGGCTCCTTGTCCTTCCTATACTTCACGAACTTTACTTTCCCCGTAAAAATAATTCAATGAAACGCGCTATTTATTACTAAACATATTTCAGCCAACCAAAAGACGCTCAGCAGATTGCCTAAAAATGGCGCTTAACCTTAAAAATTAACTCCAAAACCAACAATATAAATTACTCGCTTCAGTGCCCACATAATGTAATTGACAAGAACTTCGAGAAAGTTGTGATAGCTCAGAATCTAGCTCTGCGGTCGGCAAAGTTTGCAAGTTAAGCATATGTCGAGGCAACATAGAACACGCCAACTTAAAACTTAAAGTTGTTCCAAACCTACGTTTTACAGCATAATATATTCTTTGAGAATAGTTCAGAAGTTCTCACATATTATGTACCCCAAGTTCTGATTTTTACTTAGGAACCTCACCTGCTTGCATATCAATCAATCTATCTAGTCTTTTCCCAACTATGTTGGGGTCGGCTTCCAGTCTAACCGGATGCAGCGAATTACCAGTATTTTACATGAAGCGACTGCCTATCTGACCTCCACAACCAAGTATAGGTACCTAATACAATACCCCTTGGTAAGACTGGTTGTCAAACTTTCGGGCTTCTGACGACTCCTAACGACCGACTGTCAAAGATCCACGAATGACGTGCTTTCCGAGGCACGGAGGAGTCTCGGTATGAAAAGATGGTCACCATTCACGGACCAACCCCGACAAGCGTAGATTGACCTGATGGATCGACCCGTGCGGCTGTTACTACTTTTCCACGAGCTCCTTCTTCCTTGCTTGCTTATAAAGGTAACTAAAATGCAGAAGCAAAAAGAATCTTAATCTAAGGATAATTGTACCTTCTGACCCTGGCGCCTATCGGAAGAATGAGCGCCTATGCCTCCAAGGAGTACAATATAACTGCCGCTGCGGTCAGCATTCTGCCTGCTAAGCATGGCGAATATGGTAAACCGATCGACTATTCAGGGTAAACCCTCTTCCGGGACCGTTCATTACTGGGGTTTAAGGGGTGCATGCTTTAGAGGAGATATATTCTAATTAATTTGCGGGGGTAAAGTAAACTGTCGATTTATGATTAGCTAGGTATGTGTTGTAATTAGCTTATGAATGCCTGCATTATAAAAGGTCAAGCGGCCTAACACGAAGACAATACATTTAAAGAGACACATTTATCTAGTAAAAAACTTTAACATTTTTTGTGATTACAGAATCACACAGTGCTGGAATGTTTCGGTTACAAAAATAAAACAGTCTTATTTTTTATTTCTTTTACATAATTTATTAAAAACTGTCAGCATACCGTTAAATAAAAACGGAATACCGTATTTATTTCATTTTTAAACCCATTTGCAATATCCTCTAAATCTGTTACTTAGACATCAGCATAAGTGACAGAGAGAGATCTCTATATTTAGATAACACGGCATAATATTTTTGAAGAATGTGAAAAATGCGAGCACTCAGGAATCTTGTTTAGTAACGCCTACGCAGACGGCATGGGGGATGATGATGAGGATGTATAGGTGGAAAACACCTGCAATACCTTCCGGTATTTTAGGTGGAATATACCTACAATTCCTTCCGGTTACCTACAAGGTATAGAAAAAGCATGCATATGCAGACTGATTGGAGTGAAACACGCAACGATGGCGTGGATATGAAGATGGTATTTTTGGAAACTTATAATGCCGGGTACAATAATTAATTTCTATTCTAGGTACATCGTCTTCACATGTAATTATTAAAAGCTTTTATTTAACATCACTTGTTTAATTAATATAATAATATGCAAAACAATATTATGATTAACATTTTAAAAGAGTAAAGTCTGTCTCGTTGGTGTAGTGGTCGCAAACGCTACTACTGATCAGTAGCAGCCTGGAGTCTGGATTAGTGCCCGGTTGATGGCAATAGGCTCGCCCCCTACATGGGACTTAAACATAACTGGCGAAATGTGGGTGTACTATACGTACATCTCTGCCTAACCCTTCGGGAAATACAGGCGTGATGTTATGTTATTTTAAAAGAGTAACTATGGAGTTTCTTGCTCATTCTTCTCTATACGAAATTAGAATCAATTCTACGCGTTCAAACGTGCCAGCCCGCTCCTCAGCGTTTTAAAGCTTGCGTGCCATGCGCGGATGACGGACACGGCTGATGATTGCTGATGATGCGTCAGAATGGCAGGTACGTTTGACTGGGTGACGTTTGATTTTTAACCGACTTCCAAAAAGGAGGAGGTTATATGTTCGTAGCGTATGTATGTTTTTTTTTTTTTTTTGTGTATGTCCGTCGATATTTTCGTCAATTGTGGACGGATTTTGAAAATTCTTTTTTTGTTTGAAAGGGTATGCTCTCAAGGTGGTCCCATATAAATTTTATTAACTTAGCTTGAGTACTTTTTGAGTTAGCTTCATTAATACGTATTTTTCCCACTTAGCCTATATGGACGATCTTTTAACATTTTCCCGTCACTGTTATTTACATAGCAGGTCGTGATATTCGAACTAGTAGGGGGTAGGTACCACAACTAAAAAGTGAAAAATAAAAACTTTTTACAAAAAAGACCAACCGACTTCCATAAAAAACACTAGAAAGTGAAAAATAACTTTAATTTCGGAAGTCGGTGGCTTAAAACGAAAATTCAAAACCAAAGACACCGACTTCCGAAATTAAAGTTATTTTTCACTTTCTAGTGTTTTTTATGGAAGTCGGTTGGTCTTTTTTGTAAAAAGTTTTTATTCGTGTGAAATTTACAAAATAAAGTGTTTGTTATAATTTAGAGATATTATTGAAGACTAGCTGCTGGCCGCGGCTTCGCCCGCGTGTGTCGGAAATTACCCCATACATCCCCATGGGTTTTAAGTATAAATATTGAGTTTCGAGTTAATTGGACAGCGCGGTAAAATTCTTCCATACAAACACTGACACCCCCCAACCCCCCTTTAGGGGGTAATTTAAAAAACAAAAAACTACGAACATTATAATTTATTTAGATAACTATTCGTGCGAAGTTTCATGTTTATTACCTCAAGGAATAAGATTTTTCATACAAACTTTCATCCCTTATTTTACCACCTTAGGGGTGGAATTTCGAAAAATCCTGATACGTTATTCTTAATTTTTGGGTTTAAGTATAAATATTGAGTTTCGAGTAAATCGGACAGCGAGTTAAAATTCTTCCATACAAACTTTGGCACCCCCCAACCCCCCTTTAGGGGGTAATTTAGAAAAACAACAAATTACAAACTTTTTCATTTATTTTGATAATTATTCGTGCGAAGTCTCATGTTTATTACCTCAAGGAATAAGATTTTTCATACAAACTTTCATCCCCTATTTGACCCCCTTAGGGGTTGAATTTCGAAAAATGCATCATTATTCCTTGCCTACATTATAAAGGGAACCTCTGTGCAAAATTTCAGCTTTCTAGGTTCAAGGGTTTGGGCTGGGCAGTCAGTCAGACTTGTCTTTTTATTAATAGGTATAGATATAGATAGTAGGATAGGATACTTTTCCGGGATAAAAAGTACCCAGTGTGGTGCCCAGGATATTAAAGAATAATTATACCAAGTTTCATCGTAATCGAACCGGTAGTTTTTGCGTGATGCCTGAACAAACAGACAGACAGACAGACAGACAAAAAAATTTTTAATCAAATTTTTGGGTTCGGTGTCGGTCTAGTAACACCCCCTGCCATTTATTTTTTTGATATTTTCAATGTACAGAATTTTCACTTCTACAGATTTATTATAAGTATAGATAATCCTTTTTACTAGTAAAGCTTAAGAGTTTGGTTTTTTGTTTTTTTAAACGCCCTAAATTTGAAAAAATCTTTTTGCATTTGATAGCCCAATTCTTGAGGAAGGCTTTGATTTAACATAACGCTAGAACCCTCAGGAGCCAAGCAAAAAGAAAACGAAATAATAGCGCGGGCAGACAATGCGACAGTTTGAGCTGGGGGAACACCTTTCAAACAAAAAAATAATGATCATAATCGGTTCAGCCGTTTGGGAGCTACGAGGGAACAGACACAGAAAAGAAGAAACACGTTAAACTTATAACACCTCTCTTTTTCCGTCGGGGATTAAGACAGAGACGGCTTGATTGTAGGTATCTACAGATAGATAGAGAAGGACCAACTTTCGACCCTACCCTTCTGATAAATTGGAATCGCAAATCTTTTTCCTCAGTTAAGCAGAGATCCCAACTTTTTTTTAAATCCCCCTACGTCCCCAGAGTACCTACGTTGCTCGTAAATTGAAATTTCCAATCGGAATACGCTCGCAACAGTTTTACGGTTTGGTTCACACCGGTTTTTGTCTCGGTGGAGCGAAAACCGTATTCGTGATTCGTGTTGATTAGTTCGGTTTTTTTATGATTAGGTATTTGTCTGGCTTTAGAAAGATTATGTGAGCTATTGAAGGATTTTCTGTACTTATGGAAATCTGAAATCAGATTTTCTTTGATTATTAATATTTTTTGCTTTGAAATCAGAAATGTTGGAATTACCAGATGAGCTTACAGACTTGAATTTTCTGGTAACAATTCTCTTGTTTATTTCTCCTTCTTAAATCCTCTTTTTTAAACATAATTATGAGTTATTCATATTTATTTCGTGTCATCTATACTTACTCATATGTATATCATAATGAGGTATTTGTTTGTTTGTTTGTAAGTTTGTATGTACGTACAGGGTAATCTCCAGAACTCCCGGTCGGATTTCAAAAAATCTTTTTGCATTTGATAGTCCAATTCTTGAGGAAGGTGATATGCTGATGTAACGTCACGCTACGACACTTAGGAGCCGACCAAAAAAATATCTAAAAGAACGCTTAGCGAAAACGAAGAAATTGTGCGGGCGGGCGATGGGATGCGACGCGGTTGGTTAGGGACCGACATTTCTATCTAAATAGCTTGTATCTAACTAGCTTTACCCACAAAATTTCGCGTTGTTGCATAACTTTTTAATTAGTCGAGATTTTTAATTCATATTGTTTATGGCACCTCTTTTGGTCATAAGCTATCCGAATATTACAAAATATTTGGCCTAAGTCCTAAGGGGGAGGCGTGAAAATTGATTCGCTATTACAATGTATAATAGAATGTATGAGCCATTCTCTTAAATAATGCTGTGTTGGCTTGTCCGATAGATTTTAAAGTAAATAACTGGTGAATAAAATTTAATTTAGTTTCTTTTCAGTTCTCAAGCGAAACCATAAATAAAATAGTTTTTTTAAGGCAAAACAAAATACAGGGTGTTTGGCAGAACGTTGAACATACGAAAATGGTGGATAGGTGGGGTCAAAGTGTAATTTTTATTAAAAATGGGTAAAACAGGCAATATTTAGTATTTTTGCCTGTTTTACCCATTTTTAATAAAAATTACACTTTAAAGTTAAGAAAGTGGTGTAAGAAGAAGAAAGACAAAAAAAAATTTTAAAAAATATCCCGTGGGCCAGGGCCAAAAAAATTTGGGCTGAGTAAGTAGCAGATGACCCCACCTATCCACCATTTTCGTATGTTCAACGTTCTGCCAAACACCCTGTATAAAACGCTACTGGTACGGGTCGGTGGCGCCTTTGATAAGATAATGAGGTCGCGGCTGCACTGGACGCCAGTCACTAGGGGCTAGTGATGTGCGTAAATATTAAAACTTGCTTGAAAATTAATAAGATTTTTTGTGGCCAGGATAGTAATTCGTTTTAAGAAAATAAAATTAATTTAAAAAATATTTGTAATAATGTAAAATCCGGGGGCGCACATCGAATATGGTAGAGTTTAGGATAAAAAAGTTTCATTATTTGTTTTTAAATTGTCACATAAAGAACATACATATTTAGCTAACGAAACATAATTATTATTACTTGGGGCTCACGCAGGAGGGTCTGCATAGGATGAGAGCTGCACAAAGAGGCATGGAACGATACATGCTTGGCAGCGTATAGACCGAGTCACAAAACGTCGAGATCCGAAGACGTACGAAGGTTTTCGATATCGGATAACGAAATAAGGAACTCAAATGGAGTTGGGCAGGACACCAGCTGGCAAGGCGGCCGAGCGGCGTCCAAGGACTGGAAGACAAAGTGTCGGTGGTCCAGCAGGCGGCGAGATGTGCGGACGATATTGTTACCATCGCATGGCGGGTAGAACCTGGATAAGGCTGGCACAGGAGCGTGGGGATTGGCACATGAAAAGAGAGGCCTATTCTCAGCAGTGGGTGAAGTCGGGCTGTGGATGATGATGATGGAGCTTACAACGCTTATCAGCTATGCGAAAAAGAGGAAGTATGTACCGAGTAAGAAAAAAGGTAAAGGTAAAAAGTTGAGTGAGTGAGAGTAGAGTACCTACCAACCTTCTTGTTAAAAAAAAAGACAGTTAGGGCTAATTTCACTAATGAAACTTAACGCGAGCAGCACATCTAAAACGCGTTCAAGAGCTGTCAGTGTCATAATTGTTATAGAATATTTGACACTGACAGCTCTTGAACGCGTTTTAGTTTCATTGGTAAAATCCGCCCTTAATGTCTTATTTTTTTTTCGCGTTCAGTTTCATTGGTGAAACCCGCACTAAGATGAAATGAGACCACAATGTCTCATCCCTATACAAAACAGTAGGTGGGTATCTAGTTGCTTTGTTTTTCCCTCGTTAGGGTGGATAAGATGCCATCTTAGCGGAATTATGTAGGGGCAGAATAGCGCTTGAGTTTATACCGGTAATCAATTCCTTTTTAGTAGCTTTCAACAATGGATTTTGAGCTTTAACCGTTACAAAAAAGGAATGTGCAGTAAATGTTTTTTTTTTCGGTCACGGCATAAAAAAGAAACATTACAACATAAACTGGGAACATTTTAAGGCCTAACGCATCTTTGTACATCATTAACGTCCATCTTGCTTGTTTTTGTGATTATATTGGAACTATGGTTACTGATGGCGAGGCATTTTGTGAATCTTTTGCCTCACATGCATGCCTATAGGATGCCTCGGCATAGAAATACTGAAGGGGGATGCTCCAAGGTAACCTACGAAATTCAAATTTTCTTACGTTATTTGCAATTTGCAGGTCAGTGTCTGGTTGTACGTTGATTAAAATATGATTCGCAGCCGTAAGAAATATGGCTTTACAGAATTATAATCTTTACAATCAGCTATACAACTCCATCATTTACAATAATCCTCAAATGTCATGATTTCATGAAATAGTCATTCAATAGGATTAAGTATATGAACTTAGAGAGTTGTATTGTGATTTTTTATGATTATTATTTTATAAAGAAATATCTGATACGGCCGCGAATCATATTTCGATCAACATACAATCTGATACTGACCTGCAAATTGAAAAAACGTAAGAAAATTTGAATTTCGCGGGCTACCCTGATGCTTTCATCACCTTAGTAAAACGAAAAACGTTGTTATTATGCAAAGAAATGATGATGCGATTCAATATATTTTATCAACTTTTCCAACGCAGCATATGAAATGAGTTATTAAAGCAAGGACGGATAAGGTTTAGTTTGGAGTGTAACTGACTCAATTTTTGGGTCACTCGGCTGAATTCAACGTAGTATAGTTGAACTGGAATAAGTGCCGGTCACAGTGTGAGTGCTGCAATGTAACTTAGTTAATCGTAAGTTTTGAAAAGGCTTTGATATCTTATTAACTTATCTGAAACTTCAGACGATACTAATAAATGTACTACTTTTAGGTATCACTACTAATAATCTAATATATATAGGTACCAAAAGAAGCAAAAAAGTACCTACATTCAAAAATTTAATATTGTTTTCCAATGGCATTTTAAATTCAATCTGTGCCTACCACTTTACATTTCTATGATTCCCACAAAGCATTCTGCATGCAAACTAAATTCATAGCGTGATTTAACTGCACTGCCATAAATCAGGCGTTCGTAGTCTCCCCACCAACGCCTGCGTGGGTTAATTGCTAACAAGATGTACGTTTACACAACATGCTGCTATAAGCAAACTTGCAGGCGCTTAATTATTTCGATAGAACTTAGTTGTGAGTGTGTGTTTTAGCGCAATCTTGATTACATTCATGTTATTGTTACTAGCTAAAGAACATGAACGACTCACTGTAAAAGTCTTTAATAAAGTGTTTATATAATTCTGCCAATGATGAGGAGGTAATTGGTTCGCAAATATATTTCCATTAACATATTATTTTGACAAAAACAAAGGCTTAAAAAGAATTGTTTGCAAACTAGCTGAAAGATTTATTTTGTAAAATTGAAAATCGTAAAAAAAAAAAAATTGTGTAGGTTATATACCGTTTACCTTCTGAATATTCAACAAAACAATTATTGCACCGTGATTTTCGAAAAGGAAACGTTAATTTTCAGTCTATACAATTGTATGAATCGTGAGAACATAATTGAATAAAGCTTTTTTGACAAAGCCATTCGAGAACTTTTGCGATAAGTACCTACCTCGTTATCGTGTAAATAAATAAAACAACAAAAAAAACAAATATATTTCGATGTTACTGAAACCAACAGCCGTAAAGTGGAGTAAAAGGAAAAAATAAAATTGTAAAGTACGTCAAAAATAAAAGTCTGCAACTGTAATATTTTTTCGAGTGAAAATGTGAAAAAATGTGATCCAAATCCTACCTTTTCATTAAAATTAAAACAACTTTATTGTTATAGTCAACAGTGTATAAAATATTCACACATTCAGCGAAATGAACAACTGAATTTTACTAAATGACTAGTCACTGAAATCCTTGTGTAGATAGTAATCAACTGTATTTGAATTTTGCTGTAGGCACAATAAAGTATTAACTTTTTTCCCTACTTATCTACTAATATTAAAAAGTTGAAGTAGTAGTTAGCCCAGGGCCAGGGGCCTAAGTCTACTAATTTATAAACGTTACAATGGTCTCTCAATGGTGAGGTTTTGACAGTTTTTGTATGGCAAATCTGTCAAAAACTCACCATTGAGAGACCATTGTAACGTTTTAACATTAGGCCCTTTTCGAAAGAAAAAATTGTGAGGAAACCAGCCTTATAGATATTTCTTGACAGCATTTGAAGCCAAGTCACAGGCCTGCATTAACGGCATAAAAACTGACGCCAGGAACAAAAAATGCTTTGAACCTTGAAGGTGCTAGTTGCTGGTTTGAGATGCTGGAAAATCACGGGAAAAATAAACAGATTTATCAGGGACCATAACCATTTCAGTTTCAGGGGATATAGTATACAGAACTATAAAATAAGTTTCTTTGCAACCTCGATTAAGTAATAACAGCCGCACGGGTCGATCCATCAGGTTAAGCTACGCTTGCCGGGGTTGGTTCGTGGATTGGTGACATTTTTACATACCGAGACTCCTCCATGCCTCGGAAAGCACGTTACGCCATTGGTCCCGGCTGTCATTCGTCGATCTCTGACAGTCTTTACGGGTCGTCAGAAGCTCGAAACTCTGACAACCAGTCTTATCAAGGAGTATCGTATTACCCAGTTACTGGGTTGTGGAGGTCAGACAGGCAGTCACTCTATGTAAAATAACGGTATCCAGCTGCATCCGGTTAGATTGGAAGCCGACCCCAACATAGTTGGGAAAAGGCTAGGCAGATTGAATTTTTTGAAAAAGTTTTTTTTTTTCGCTGATTAATTTAGTATATTGTTCTTGTTGGAAATAGCCTAAAAGGATGCTGAGGCTAATGATATCAAACATGTTTACGGGATATGTTTAAATATTCCTTTCAGGTTGCTTTTGAGGCACGAAAGCCTTTTTCTCGGAAACCACACAGTAGGTAACATCATTGTAAGTAGGCTCTAAAACGAAAAGAAACGTAATATCAAATGAAAGTATAAAGGATCGTAACACTCCTGCGCTCATTAACATATCAAAGGGCCGCACTTGGCCCTTTTTACTCACGCAAGTCTCACCGCAAAGGAAACCTTGTTATTTACACTTTCCTACTTCTTATGTTAAAATAATACGTTGGGAAGCAATCAGTTCGGTGCGACAGCTTTGAAGAATTCTCGTAGTTTTTTTTATTTTTTATTTAATGTTTTGTGCCATTGTTTTATTGTCTCTATCCATATACCTGGTAAGAGTAATAGGCACTAGATTAGGTGTGTAGATTAATCTAGAACTTTGGCAGATTGCGAATGAGATTAGAGGGGCAATTACCGTATTTTTAAGAACATTCACATTCGTAATCTGTCAAAAAAACAATCAATTTACCAAAATTTTTGACATATTTGACAGATTGAGACTTGAATATGAACGTTTTTTAAATACGCGAATTGGCCTTCTTAAAAATACGGGAATTGCCCATCAGAACACGCGGTTCCTTTTGTTTTTTTAACTCATCCCATGTCATGAGCGTTTATTCTTATAATGGACACCTATCTCACACACAAACACCCAGACCTAGAATTGGGTATAATTGTAAACCCAACCTAACTCTTCGGGGGTTACAGGCGTGATGTTATGTTAAGCGTTCGAAACAGTTAGCGAAACTTAAGCAACCTTCCTCCTAATGCTTCCACCAAAGCAGAAGCTCGTACCGATAGCAAAAAGAATCAGAAAACCGATGACTCGAAAGCATGACCCAACAATTCGGAAACCAATTTACTTACACACCACACAAAACATCGAATAACTTTCATATTTCAGATAGTTTCCGCATGATTCACATCACAAAACTGTAATTTCCTGCATCTCGTCTTCATTAGCTACAGGTTTATATCGCCTGCGGTCATGTTGCTAATAACGCACTAGAGCTTATATCGCGTTGGAGCTTATTTACTTCGATTTTATTTACGAAGGCAATAATCTTTATATGGTGCATGTGCCATGTAGATTATAGGCAGGTTTCACTATGGAATGTAAGCATGCAATCGAAATGAGTGGGAAGCACTTCACGAAATGGCTAAAACCCTAAAAACTTAACTTTAAACTGAAGGCCGTGAAGACTTCTAAAGTACGATGACGAAAGTTCTAACGACATCCGGAGCAACATTTTTCTACAATCCCACTCTCTAGGGGTATCTAACCGAGTTATATTAAACTAACCAAATTCTAGTAAAAATCTAAGCAAAAAATAGACCGAAGCACGATTATTCTTTCTTCCAATCGTAATTTGATATATCGAGTAACCCAAATGGGAAACCAATTCACTTAACCATCCCGCAAACAAGCCATTACTTCCATATTTCAGATAGTTACCCCATGATTCACCCCATCATCATAAAACTGTAGCTAACTGTAAAGCTGTAATTCCCTGCATCTCTTCTTCATTAGCTACGAGAGGCTTATATCGCCTGCGGTCATGTTGCTAATAACGCGCCGGCTAAATATCGCATTAGTGTCGAGGAGCACAGGTGCTCATCGGTTTAGAGCTTATTTACTTCGAGTTTATTAACGAAAGCTATCAAATAATATAGGTATGCCAGTAGGTACTTATGTGCTTTTAGGGTCAGTGTATTTTTTTTTATACTGTCCTGTTGAAGCATAATATCTTCACAAAAGCAGTCAAAATCGCGAAATTACCCTATACTTTCGGAGCTAATGGTATCTACAAGGTCAAATTAAATTACATAGCAAAAAAATATATATGATTTTTTGGGTTCAACAACCGCTGGTGATGTTGTTAAGTACTTGAAGTATAAGTTGAGAGAATCTGTGTTTTTTTGTCCCATCCCGTCACGTCTGTGAAGTTTACACAAATAAAACTGTTAATTCAAGTGACTTTAATACGGTTGATGACCCCAAAAAAACTCATCAAATTAATTTATTGTTTAGATATCGATAAGTAGGTACCCCTCTCGTCTGTAGAGTTTCTCTAGCTAATTCAATTTGACCTTATAGACCCAATTTCGCTCACTCTTCACGAATACTCTAGAACTAGAAAATCTTCAAACTTGAAACCCACACGACATCTGGAAAGATACTTTTTAGCAATCCTATTCTCTAAGGGTTATACTGGTTAAATTAAATATTACCGCGCAAGTAGTCGTGATGGTATCCATCACCTAGCTGCCTGCAGAAATAACTATCCACTGGAAAAAAAGTAATAAAAAGAATGTTTTTTCAAACATGCTTAGAAATTGAAGCATTATTTTAACAACCTTCTTAGAGATAAATCGAAATTGTAGTACTGGTCGAATACATGGCGTCCGACCGGCAATGTTTGTATGAAAATCCTTAACTGTCGTGTTCAGCGACCAAATAAATTACTATGAAAACTTATATCTGTCGTGTTATTTAAAAATGGAACTAAGTTTTTACTTCAACACATGACAACCAAGGAGGTAACTTAATAAAGATGTTATATATTTCAATTTGGCTTGTTTAAAGTAAAGAAGAAACAAATGAACACATTTGCGCGTAAAAAATTCTCGTTGTTCGTCATTGCTTCTGGAATTTATAATTAATTAACTAGGCATTGTTGGACTCACAGACTAGCCCATGTAGCAGACCGCAATAGAAATGTACTATTTCTGTTATAAAATAGGTTTAATTGTTTGTCATTTATCGAGGTTAGTACGAAATAAACATTTAATTTAATAGTCCAACATTTAAATTAATTAATTAAGTAGGTACCTAATTACAGCGATTGACCTTTTGGAATAAACTTTATGAAACATAATTTTTATGCCAGACTATGTTATTTTTAATTATTCTGTACAAGTTTGGGCCAGTAAACGTTTGACATTTTACATCCATAAATAAAATTCTACTTCCAGAGTCTACGCAAAATATACATACTTTTTTAACAGTTAATTAAATACATCGTCGAGTTGCCGATGACAGCCACCTACCTATCTACATTACCTACTATTATTTATCAGAAAATACCGCTAACAACTTGGAAACCATCATGGTTCAAAAATCCCACCACACATGCCTTTACAGTTTGCGACTTCTATGCCTATGGGGCATATGTCGGGAACTATTAGGTCAACGGCGGCTCGACCGAATCTGCTTACCTCTTAAATCCTCTGTTAGATAGGTAGGTAAAAGTCAAAGATCATACGGAGCGTGCATTCTGAAAGTGGGCAACGTCGCAAAGAGATGTCAAATATTTCGCTGTTTTGAAAAATATGAAATATGGCTTACTAGTAAACTAGAATATTGAGTATGAAATGCAAGAAGTAACGTAATATCGTTACACCGAATATTTAGTTTTAGATGTACAAAACGTATTTGGAAACCGTCCAAATGACTTCTTTACACCTGAAACGGTTACAACCCTTATATACATCGGAGTAAAACATGCCCTTCCATTTTTACCCATAGCTATGAGTGTATGCATAATAATAATAATTCAAACTGTAAATGTAAACCAATAGAACAAGTAGAAAGTGTCACATATCTTGGAATGAAAGTCGATGAAAATTTTTCATGGTCTTCACATATTGATTACATTTGTAGTAAGCTTAGAATATTGCTAAGTAAATTCTATCACTTAAGCTTTAAAGTTCCCTCCAACACCTTAAAATGTTTATATTTGTCCTTAGTTGACTCAATACTGAGTTATTCTCTTGATTGTTATGGTTTGACTTTTAAAAGTAATATACAGAAACTAGAATCAATTCAAATTAGATTTTTTAAATTATTAGTAAACAAAAAAACAAAAAACAGTTGTAAAGGAGACTATAGTAGGTTATTCAAAATATGTAAAATTCTACCAGTTAGCCTTAAACATAAATACCTATTATTGGTTAATAACCATGGCAGTCGGGATAGTGACTCACTAGTTTCCAACATGTATACTACCAGGTCGATGACAGCAGGTAAATATGATGTACCCAGAGTTAGTAATTACTATGGCGACAGAACCTTAACAAAACGCGTTCCCTATTTATTAAACACTTTGCCTGCTGACATCAGACGAGAAGATAATAAAGTAAAATTCAAACGTAAACTTAAAAAATATTTATTAGATTCTATGTAAGTGTAAGTATTGATTATATATAGGTTATTAATGTACCTACCTGATATTAAGTTTATTGTAAGAGAGACTCAACGATCTCACAGTTAAACTGCGTAAGCAGTTTTGTGGGGCAATGTACTTAGCTTTAAGGAATTTTTAAGTGAATAAATAAATAATTCAATTCAATTCAATTCAACATCAAATTCAGTGTTATAATTTGCAATTCAATATTAATATTCTAAACGCTCTAAACCATAACTAATTCAAAACCTACCCACTACACAAATTACTGAGATCTTTAGCACGCATGACTTCCGTAGTCAATACCGCTCGGTGATCTACTGACACCGCGCGTGCAAATAAGCGTGAAGATGACCGATCCGATATGGTACCATTAACTGCTGAGCACCTGGTACTTTTTTCCTCGTTGACATGTGCCCAGTGAAATAAGGGAATAATAACATGTGACATGATGAGACGTAACATGTGACGTGAGTAATAACAGCCGAACGGGTCGTTCCATCAGGTTAAGCTACGCTTGCCGGGGTTGGTCCGTGGATGGGTGACCATCTTTACTATATAGGTAATAGGTATGCTCTGAAATAAGGCACACGTGGTATTTATTTCAGTTTTTGTGAAACTCAATAAAACAACACGTTTTGTGCGGAAATTGTTTCCATTCTTTTGGTGAGAGTGGACACACCACAATGTTGAGTTGTGACGAAAATCACCAGGTGATTTTCGTCTCAACTCAACATTGTGGTATTTTTAACCCATTGAGAAAATTTATACTTAACATGAGATAGATAGATAGATAGATAGAATACTCTTTATTATGTACACCATAAAAATTACAGACATAAATTCAGACATTTTACATAGGGTGATATAATGGGCGGTCTTATCGCTAAAAGCGACCTTTTACAGACAAGCTTTGGATGGATTCAAGGGAGAAGGAGAGACAATACTGCAGGTAGTCAGTGGTGTACCATTTACTTAACCAATAAATACATAGGTACATACATAAAGCATTTAATAGAATGAGCATGAGAAAATGTTTGTTTTTTGACTCAATTTCTGAATTCACTTAGACACGTCACAACCTTCTTTTCCTCACTGGGGTTAGCTAGCTTTATTAGTTAAAATCAGAAACAATTTATTATATTGTTTGTCATTTATGAAGTTTCGCTGGCTATGTGTTTAGTTATTACAGACCGCAGTACCGCATTAGGTAATGAAAACTATAATGATAGTTTAAAGGAAGATAAATAAATAAATATATTTGCTATCAATACCATATTGTAGCCATCCATAGCTAAATCAGCCGTATCAACGGGTGACGCAGGATAGCCGTCAGCTGTAACCTGTTTATCCAATACAGTTATATCACGGCCAATGGCCACCGTTACGCGTTTCCTATAGCCAGTTTTTCTTAACACAGTTTACCTGGCACTTGTATGTTATAATTGGATTTATCTTGATTTTTGTGTATCTTAGGGCCTGTTTTATTATGTCCCGATAAGTTGCGGTAATTTCTATGTGTCTGTTCCAATTTTGGATTGATTTAATGGATAGCGACTTTAATAATTATTTTGCCCTTATCCCAATGTATTTAAGGTCGACCCAACGTGTGTTTTTCTTCCATACTTCTCTATTAGTCGTCATCTCGGTAGTCACCCGTTTCTAGCCATATCATCTACCAGCTACACACATCCCATCCACAGCCTATTCGGATGTATTATCAGAACTAAAAATTACTTTAAATTGAACTTGCCCGATTTATGATACCAATACCAAATCACACCATCATTGTGTCTCGATCTAATGACAATAGAAGGAATTAAAGCTACAAGTTAAGATACTTAGCTAGTTTCTACTAAAGTTTTTGAACATCCAGACAAATTAATAAAAAAAGGGGAGCAGAATCACATTTAAACACACCATGCATGTGTGTAGATCGCACTAGCGGAGCGATTAAAAAATGCATACCTACTGAGTGTGTTTTGATACACATTTTTTTGTATAAAATATACAGTCTGAGTCCCGGTTTTTGAATTGAAAATTAGTCAAACTCTAAATTAGCATTACCTACGACGAAGACCCGCGAAATTCAAAATTTCGTTGCAAAAAACTAAAAAATAAACATAAGAATATTGTAATGATAAAAATTAAAAAAATGTCGAATAGTTTGTTCACCATTTAATAAGAATGTTGTGCATAAGTGACGTATATGTTACTGTCCTTCTAAATATGTCGTTGGTGTGCCTTGTTTAATAAATAAATTAATTAAGAAAAGTGAAATTCACGGGCAACATTGAAGGAGTCACCTTCTTAAGTAAACCTAAGTCTTACTTTCCGTCACTAGAATCTTCTCCCGGCATTTTCCTCTAAAATCCCGAGTTTAGTGTTGCCCAAACATTGTTCCATATTTTTTCTGTTCTTAATGGATCAATGATGATACTTGTAATAGCTACAGACTTAGCAACCTTGATTCTGCCTTGATACTAATTGAGTTTTAGGATTACCTACTTCATAGTAAGTTATGAATTAACGCTTAGCTTTCTGTAACTTAAAATAAAACTTTATTCCTTTGAATGAGCATATGCATAATCAGCCTATAAAGTACTCACCGCTGGGGCACAGGCCTCCTCTCTGGAGGGAGTGAGCTGTAAACCACCACGCGGGTCCAGTGCGGGTTGGTAGATGTCACGTGTTTTCGAATTTTTGGTTCTAGAACATGTTTACTCACGATGTTTTCCTTCACCGTTTTGAGAGCAGTGGTGATGAAGTTATTTACACAAAGTAAAGCGCCTGCCTGGGTTGGAACCCACGACCTACAACTTGTAAGTCGAGGCCGTTACAGCTGGACCACCACTGCTCTACTATTTATATGAATTATTTCTTTGAAACGTGTATTTCGATAATTTTTAATTAAATTAATGAAGTCAACATTATAACAATACTCAATAAATTATCCCCTAACAAGCTGAGATTCAAACGGTACAGCAGTATGTCCGCTTTCTACGCTTGTAGGTCGCGGGTTCGATTCCCGTATTGAGAAAAGTTTTACTATGGCTTGCGAATACCAGTTTTGAGTCTGGGTGACTCTAGAGCCTGACTACAGATACACTGGACTAAGAACCGTTGATTTCGATTACAAGCCGGAAAATAAAGTAACTTGACTTCATTCTACGACCACTACGACAGGGGCCTAAGTCTACTAATTTATAAACGTTATGATGATGATCTCTTAACGGTGAGTTTTTGATAGATTTGCCATACAAAAACTGTCATAAACTTACCATTGAGAGACCATTGTAACGTTTATAAATTAGGGGACTTAGGCCCCTGATCTTCCACATTAAGAGCGTACTATAGGTACTATATAAAGGGTTATTGGTTATAATATATGTCGGCAATCCAGTAAGGGGATGTAGGAGAGTTTATTTGCAACCAAATGACCCCTTTTGACTCCTATGAAAATGTCAACAATTTTCGAGTCATTTCACATTTTAAAGGCTCGTACACACTGTCGCGCGACGCGACTCTAACAATACAATTTCTAATAAAACTTCACGATTGAACAATTGCCGGTGTCGCGCCAGTGTGTACGAACCTTAAAGAACCACGGGCAAAAATGTATGGAACCTGGTCCAATCCCACAACAGTGATAAAACCTACTGACCTCAAATGACCTCTCCTACATCCCCATAATGGATTGCCGACCCTGCATAATAAATAATACCAGTCTATCAATGTCCCACTGCAAGGCAAAGGCCTCTTCTCATAGAAAGAAGGCTCGAGCATTTATCACCACGCTTGCTCAATACGGGTTGGTGATTTCAGACCTATATCTAAAGGGTCCAGGTTTTCTCCCGATGTTTTTCCTTCACTGACGTCAGTGATGTCTAAAGATGCACTCAGAAAGCACATCATTTGAAAAAAACACATTGGTACTTGCCCGGGTTTGAACCCACAACCTGAAGGCCACTTCTCGTACTTTAAAAACGTTGACATTCAAGTCGCCATCTGTCAAACTTGTCAAAATTTTCGGATTGTATTTTTGACAGATTGCTAATGAGATGCGCATGCAGATGTTCTTAAAAATACGGGAATTGCCCCTCAACTTGGTGTCTATAGTATGGGTAAAAAACTAATAAAATAGCCATAATATTATTCTGAAATTGTTGAGAAGTAATAAAATTAAGATTTACTATTCCGAATGAAAAAGCTATTCGTATAATCGGCAAAAAATTCTCACTTCGTAAAATTATAAGTATTAGCCATTAAATATAACCAGTTTTCGCATTATATTATAATATTTATACAACCTATACGTATTTTAATCATTAATATTATTTATGTACTTATATGTTTCGACGAATCAAAAGGACTGTGTAAGGATCGTAGCACGTGGCTTTTAACCGACGTCAAAAAAAGGAAGAGGTTCTCAGTTCCTCGGAACCCTTTTTTTTCTTTTCTATCCTAACCCCTCATCAGAAAGAGCGTAAGTTTACAAAAATATAGGTATGCAAATAGCTTCACGCCTGTATTCCCCGAAGTGTTGGGCAGAGGTGTACTTATAGTACACCCACATTTCACCAATTGTCAACATCGCCATCAACCGGTACCGGTACCGGTATTATGTATAATATTTTATATTATTATATGTAAATAGATATTAATTTACAAACGCAACATACGGAGGTAAGTATATTTAAATAAGACTATAGGTAAGTAAGGGAAATGGCCACACTTTATTTTTTTACCCGTTTCCGTCATAACGTTATGACGCGTTGCGTTATCAACTTATCAGTTATCTTCATGCTATCTCTTATCTCAGACGTAGTTAATTTAATTTTGTTTAAAAAAATAGACAACGTTAGTGACGTCATAGAAAAATACTATGTCTTTAATGATTTACATTGATATGTAAACTGCTAGACAATGGGTAAAGTTGTAATAAACATAGACTAGACATAGTTATAATCCAATAATTCAAAACTACTATTGGCTGTACCATTTGTCATGTGCGATATTTTATTACTTAGGTACCAAAGAAACTTGTTTAACCAATTCTATTAATATTATTCGATAACTAAAAATATTACAGTTACATTAAAAACCAGTTCAAAACCAGGCTAGCTTACTCGCCACACTACAACTTTTACTAAAGACAACCCGTAGTTTGTCTGTACCTACGTATAGTAAGCACTACTGCAAGTGACGCGAGCGGAAGTCTTGCAGATTCAAGATAAATCAAAACAAAACAACTACGCCTACATTGCAGCGTGCATATTTTAATCCGGGCCAAAGTGGAGGCTCGGGTTAGAGCTTTTAAGGCTGCCACATCACCCATCTCACTCACACACAAACAAAAAAACATCGCTGTCTCACTCTCCCCGCCGCGCACGCCAACTAGCGGTAACCCAGCGGACTAGTTGACAGTTGCCTAAGCGCATGCTCTTTGTATTGTGTCGCGTTCTTGTTATTACTACGTTAATTCGTTTTAAAGTGTATTTTAAAACTTTTTAAAACAAAATGCGTAAAAATGAGTGCAATTATGAAAGTGAACGGAACATAAAAGTGAGTTTGTGTCAGTAGATGGGTGCCCGTGGTATTGTTGACATACCAGGATTGTTTTTTACTTGGAGTCCGAAGAACAGTATTAAAATAAAGCTCAAACGTATGTATTTTTTCTCATTTTATTCTGTTAATTACACATAACATACTGAAATAAGTTATATACAGACGAACATAAATATGAACTCAAAACTCATTACCAACTTTTAAAATTAACAACATAAAACATCCCTTAATTAACCCTAAAATATTTAATTAAAACTTTAATTTAGCTAACACAAATGCGTTCATTAACATCATCAGTAATTAAGTAATTTAAACTATGATTATTAATATTATAAAGTTAAAATAGTAATTAAAATCTTCAGTAATTAAATGACGAAGAAATAATGTTATTAAACCGCAAATTAAACTTTATATCGAGTTTTTCCCAAAGGAAAGTCAATATACCCAATAGTTAAATATTTTGGTCCCAAAAAGGGGTTTTAGAACTTGTCAAACAGTTTTTACTGATGATTTTTAACTAAAATAAAACAATATTTCTACAAAAAAAAGTTGCAAAAGTCAGATGCCGGTTCCCGTCCGATCCTATTTAAAACGCCTAGTTCATCCAAATGTATTCATTTCTGCACTGTGCTTAAAATACCAAAAATAACAAATTCTCATGATACTAAATGATGACGATTCGATTTACAAGTGTCAATAACTTATATTTAGAAGAACCTTCCTTGTATACATACATACGCAATTTTGGTGACCATCCTTGGTCACCAAAATTGCCATAAGTAGTATAATCCTATGGCAATTTTGGCGACCTTCCTGACTGTTTAAAAATGCACAACAGTCCCCCAATTTTCCTCATATTATAACACCTGGGTACCTTAACTTTTCCACAACTCCAATTCCAGCTGTATATTTAAAATGCTTAGTTTTTTATTTGAAATTTTGCCAACGTCTGCGGCAGCCGAAGCAAATCGCGGCGCGCATTTTAAACAGCGGGTAACATTCGTTAGCAAATTCCTTATGCTATATTAGGTTTAGTTAAGAATAATAATCGTGTTGTTATGGTTCTAGGAAACTGATAAGGACATATTGTGTTGTGTATATAGCTTTAATTGCACCGACCTGTGATATGGCGGTCACCGTAATCAGTAATTGTACTTGCATAGCCT
Organism: Eupsilia transversa; assembly: GCA_914767815.1. Taxonomy (NCBI): domain Eukaryota; kingdom Metazoa; phylum Arthropoda; class Insecta; order Lepidoptera; family Noctuidae; genus Eupsilia; species Eupsilia transversa. Next base: position 12,866,688 of record OU611880.1, read on the forward strand.
TTTTTAGCGCACATTTCCGAACTAATTTATGAATGTTATAAATGTTACAAGTCTATCAGCAGATTGACAGTTCATATTGGCCATTTAAGGAAACGTAACTTAAAGATGTTTGTATTCACAATTTGAGGAAAAGTTGATCTTTTATTTTGACCGCCATGTTTTTCCTCGGTTCCTATGGTTTACTGATTTGTTATTGGCAGACTCTAGTCGTAACAAACGAAGCTACGATAGTTCCGAAACTATTTGTATCTACACCTTTAAAAGGCATCTCCCAAAACAATACCCGCTAAGAATATAAGGAAGATATAAAGCCAAAAAGCAACTTTGCATACCACACTTAAAAGTTTAGAATAGCTATAAACCAGGACCTAAAGTAACACCACAGCACGATAAAATCGCCTGAGCACAGTTTTATCGCGCGTCAACCAACCGTTGTTATGAAATAAATGTTCAACAATGTAATAGCATTAAATAAATAAAGATTAGAGACGCATTCCTTTGAGATAAAAATGTAACTTAGTTTAAGCTAGTTCGCATTGCTAGGGTTATGATCATCATTGCATCCACCCCCTGCTAAGTATAGTACTCCTCCCTTTTGTGCCATGCTACCCAGGTCAGTGCGAGTGTCATCTAGGTATTCTACGCGGTCTTCTCTAGGTCGTCCATCCACCTGGCTATCGGTCTGCCAAGCCAACACCGTTTCACGGCATCCATTCCGTAAGGACTCGGCTCCACCTGGCATCACCACGTCTAGCCACCCACCCTGACTAGCATGGTTTACAATAATTTGCATGACGAAACACTTAGCTTGGAACATCAAGACTAGACGCAACTAGAATGGGAGCAATGTTCAAGAGACATAAATTAAGCCACTTTGGTATTCTTCAAACGTTGCATTGTTAAGTTTACCGAATGATTACATTACCTAGTCTCTGATACATAATACATTTTGATCTTAATTAACGATTGTATGAGTATTTTCCGGAGCACTCAATTTTATCTGAAAAGTCTGATATAAACATAGTACTATTTACTTCACTACATAAAGAATATAACACAATATTGATGGCAATAATTTGGACATCATTTTTAATACAGTTTACGGTTTCAATCGTTCGGTAAAACATGGCATCGAAAATAACAGTGCAATGACTGAGTTATTCCTTTTTGCCTTGGAGTGTCTTCATCATATCCAGCTGTATCCACCCTGTATCTTAATTAAGTAGGAGAATTGACGCTCAGTTCTGAAACTTAGTGCCAATAACTGAGCTTGACTGACACTCAGACTTATTGTATTAATCTGACATAATATAAATTGTAAATTTTAGATTAATGATGTAACTAATATTTTGTATCAATATTTAAGTGAAAGAGTTCAAGTTTAGAGTGTCCATGGAGTTTCTTGCCCGTTCTTCTTAATAGGAACCTACTACGCTTCTAGCTTCATTTTTCTGACCGGCCGACCCCTTGACAATTCGAAAGTTCATGTAATTGGTTTATTTGAAATAAATGCTTTGAGTTTGAGTTTGACCTTTAGTTATAGTTCATATATAAGGTAGCTAATACATAAACAAACATGGGCTAAGCCCTCATTATAAGCAAGTAATCAAGATCAGTCTGATTAAATAGCTCACAATTTGAATTTTTTAGCTTCTCTTTTAGCCGCCGTCAGAAACAGATCTTGATCAGTTCACACAGCAGAATTGTTATTCCGGAACTGACTCCAGTTTCGAACGCATGCAATGCAGTCTGGCTAAACACAAGCACGTCCAATTTGACCGCTCTGTCAATCGACCTTATATGTAGCGAAATGGCGCTTTCTCTAGAGTTTGGGGTCACATAACGGACGACAGTTTAGCGCCCAAGTTATTAAATATAAACACTAGCTGTGGCCCGCGGTATGACCCGTCGTTGAATTGAAAAAAATCGGATTGTTTCATAAATTACTTCATTTTCACTTAGCGTTCTTTTTTTATATTTTTGTTCGGCTCCTAAGGGTCGCCGCGTGATGTTAAAAGTTTAGTGTAAAGCCTATAACCTTTCTCAAGAATTGGGCTATCAAATGCAAGAAGTATTATTCAAATCGACTGGTAGTTCTAGAGATTAAGGCAACAAACAAACTCTGCAGCTTTACCTAATATATTATTATAAGTATAAACTTATAACATCACGCATAATATAACTGTGGGTCAGTATTTGCGTGTTTTAGATCATGCTGTATCACGTACCACGGTATTAGGCCAGTGGTTTAGTTAACGTCTTTTAACATAATTGCTTGCGTCTAGCGTGGCGTTTTTTTTGAGTTTCTGATAGCAAAATTGCAATGAGGAAATGTTTTTTTTTGTAAACTATATTATAATTAATAATGAAAGACTAAAGAAACGATGGATGGACTGTGTGGAAGATGATATGGCTAGAAAGGGGGTGACTACCGAGATGACGCCTAATAGAGAAGTATGGAAGAAAAAAACATGTTGCGACGACCCCAGATAAATTGGGATAAGAGATTCTCCTGCTAGAATGACCAGAATGGCTAGAATTAATAATTAAGGCACATTTGGATGGACCATGCTGACGGTTTTGAGGGACCTCTGAGTCTCTTCAAAACACATATATTATGACAGATTAATGTTCTAACAGTCAGATATGACCGAAACAGGAAAAGACGCTAGTTAAGATTTAGATAACTAAGTTGAACTGGTTTTAAAGTTCTAAATATAACTTATTTTGCAATAATAACTTATCGCAACGTAGATTTATATATATCATGAGATATGTATGATACATATCATATGATAAAAATGTAGCAAAATTAAAATAAATGAACACTAAAATCTCATACAAGATAACGCCAATATACCCACCCATTTGATCATATGAAACGACCTCAAAATACTCGAAGTAATTATAAGATTCCTAAGTGAACAAATTGAAGATATAATGACTCGGGCGCACAATGAAATAATAATGGCGTAGTTTAATAATAATGGCATAGATTAATAAGATAATTGTTGGTGTAACATGCAAGTAATAATATTATACATGTAATAATGATTGTATAGACCGTATTGTTTGTTCATTTTTTATCAAGATTTTATGCAACGGAAGCTGCTTGCTGGCGTTTCCGGATTCCGTGTCTTGTGCATTATGCTGTTCTCATAACATAACAACACAACTTCTCGCCGGTATTTTCCAATGGCATAGGCAGATGTGATAGTACAATGGCATTTTTCCAGTTATGTTTCTGTTCCAAGTATTAGAGGCGTTAAATGGACAGAATATATCCTCGCCCAGTATTACATTAGGTTAAGGCAGGAAAAAGGGACAATAATTATTTTGCAATTATTGTCTCATAAAAAAAAAGGTTATCGAATTGCGATCTTACTTCCAATAAGTTTATAATTTATTTTCAAACTTACAATTTATGTTCAGTCATAAATGGCTGGCTGGCTTTGTTAGTCTAGTCGTTGCAAGCGCTACTCCTGAGCACGAGGTCCTGGGTTCGATTCCCGGATCGGGCAAAGTGTTTTTGCGTTTTCCACCCATCCCATCCATTCCATCTAGAATTTCTTAGTAGCAGCCCGGGATCTGGATTTGTACCCGGTTGATCGCAATAGTGTCGCCCCTTAATACAGTCATGGTACTTAAACATTATTGGCGAAATGTGGGTGTAGGTACTAGGTACACCTCTGCCTAACCCTTCTGGGAATACAGACGTGATGTTTTAGGCTACGGTTGTCAAACTACCAATTAGTTTGTTTATCTAGTAATAAAATCAATAAAAGACTCGTTAATTGATATGTGTCGCCTTATATAAAACTAATTGGTATATATGTGCTGTATTGTACTGTAGCACATGTTAAGTACATGGAAGGGGCCCTAATGTCTGAATGTCTGTTTCACGACGTCACGACGTGTTAACAGTTGAGAGGTGAAACACGTGTCGGTTTTCTTACAGGGTTTTTTAAGACACTTTAAGAATAGTTAAGCGGAATATGTTACTAAATATATCAACGTTTATTGTATTTTATCATGGATTTCCGCTAAGTCACGCCTGAATCAATTAACTATCTTAGGAATCGCATTTTATTACTCAGGACCTTTTGAGTTGGCTTCGCTCTCCGATAAATACCGAACTCCACCCGGGTTGGTATTTATCCCACGGGAACTTTTTTTTTTAACCACAACAGGTATGCTCTTGGCCTGCATCTCACCTGATGGTATGATGATGATCAGGCCGAAGGTGGAACCGAGCTTCACCCAGGATCCTAAACCACAGAGGAACTGGCTATCTTACCTCTTACTGCCGAAACAGACCAATGCTGTTAACATTGTTGTTATGGCGACAGATTTAGACAAGATGATGTTAGCTAGCAAGGCGGACTTAGAACAAGCCCTACCACCAAACAAACCGAGCAGAAAATTTTGCCCCCACTGGAAATCCAACACGGGACCTCTGGGCCTGAGAAAGGTGTTCTAACCACTAGACCACAGAGGCGGTTAAATGCAAGGCTAAAAGTCCTATGTCCTAACCCAGTTCATAGTCTACGTGTGCGCCAAATTTCATCGAAATCTGTACAGTAGTTGTGGAGTGAAAAGGTTACAGACAGACGGAGTTACTTTCGCATTTATAATATATTATATCTAGTATATTATATAATAGTAAGGATACAAAATATTGAAGGTAATTTTAAAAGAACTTTTATCGTTTACGCACCTCGTTATTTATCCACTTATTTTGAACCGAAAACAAGTCGTTACTTCCAACATTAGTTTACTTCAGTTTTTTTGGCAAAAAAGTAACCAACATTCGCCAAGGATTGCCATATTTACCTGAAAGAAAACCAACAATATCAGTAAATAATAAAACTACAAGACTTCTAACTTTAGCGTATTTCAGAATACCGCTCAAGTTACAACTTACAACAGTGGCACTAAAAAGTTATCGTTACATGAACAAGTAAAGTTATTGTAACTAAAGATATTACAGTAAACAAAGATATTATTAACTTAGCGAAAGAATGTGAAATAAATTGATTACATGAACCAATGTCAATAAGAATTACATCGTCTTCATTCATATCATATTACATCGCCCGCCCGCTTTTTACTTGGTTTCCTCAGCGTCCTTTTTGACTTGCTTCTTTTTGCTCGGCTCCTAAGGCCCGTAGCGTGATGTTAAATAGCCTCCTCAACAATTGGGCTATCAAATACAAAAACATATTTTCAAATCCGACTGGTAGTTCCAGAGACGCTTACAAACAAACAAAAATAAAATCTTCTGGTTTATTATTTTTGAGACTTTTGCACCCCTAAGGGATGAAAATTGTAACAACCTTTGGAAATACTGCAAACAAAATAATGAGATACTTACGTAATATTATGGTACGATTTTAATTGCGTTCTATTAGGGTACAATAAAATACAATAGACGTAGATATATTTAGTAACCTATTCCGCTTAACTATTCTTAAAGAGTCTAAAAAAACTTGTAAGAAATCGACACGTGTTTCACCTCTCAACGATGCGGAGCGTGTTAGCACGTCGAGTTCGGGTTCGCGACAAGTCAATCGTCATCCTGAGGATGCCCCGTTCAACAACATAAAATATCGCAATGAATGTTGTTGAACTGTCAACATTTAAGCCATTGCTACTGTTGGTGTGTAAAGCCGGTTGTAGACCACAAACTATGAACAAAAGTATAAAAAATTACCTCAGCTTTGCGAGCTAAGCTAAATTAACTTAGCTTAGCCCTTGGTCTGCAACCGGCTTTAGGTAAGCACTTACCCCGCTGGTTAGATAACTTTTAGTTGAAGCCTAATCTTTTCAGTCGAATAGATTTTATTTCTCGTAAACTTTTGAATGACTTGCGAGGAAGACAACTCACTTACTCTCGGTAAATTTTATGTTCTACGATAAGATGATAATTATGGAGTCATAAAATTAGCTATCTATTTCCTTGCAAAGTAGTTTGGTACCAAAATTATGAGAAACACGGACTTTCAAGACTTTACTGAAAAAAGTTTCAATCAGTCAGTCTATTTAAAATAGGCACAAACTGGCTCTTAATCAATTTGCTTAGCCTTTTCCAAACTATGTTGGGGTCGGCTTCCAGTCTAATCGGATGCAGCTGCATCCCAGTATTTAACATGGAGCGACTGCCTATCTGGCCCCACAACCCAGTTTCTGGGTAATACGATACCCCTTCGTAAGACTGGTTGTCAGACTTTCGGGCTTCTGACGACCCGTAATGACTGTCAAAGATCCACGAATTACAGCCGTGACCAACGGCTTAGCGTGCTTTCCGAGGCACGGAGGAGTCTCGGTGTGTAAAGATGGTCACCCATCTACACAGCAACCCTGGCAAGCGTAGCTTAACCTGATGGATCGACCCGTGCGGTTGTTATTACTTAACCACGAGCTCCAACAAACTGGCTCAGCGCTCGAAACATATTTTTCCACAATCCGCTCTCATCATGACTCTATTGCCCTTATTCCAGTTTATTTAGGATCGTGGCATGTCTTCTTCTTCCATACTTCTCTATTAGTCTTCCTCTCAGAAGTCACCCCCTTTCTAGACATATCATCTTTCACACAGTCCGTCCATCGTTTCGTTGGTCTTCCCCTACTCATAAAGCCATTCACAGAATATAAAGCAACAACATTAAAAAGACAAAAGGTTCAAAAATTAAATTAAAGTCCATTTTCAAACTTTGCGCGTGGGAATGCAACAACACAATTTTTCCCAAAATTACACGCCATAACGAAACATCCCCATCGATTTGGATGAACGAGCAAGACAGTTGGTCTGACATATGGTAACAAAACACCATGCTACCCATATCAAGGGACCCTCAGACAGGAGCGACTCGATACCCGTAGAACAGTTTCTGTGAAGATCTCATAGTAATTGGTCCGCCACAGTAGCATCGCGCCTGTCTGCGGGAGCCTTTACAGTCAACCACACTTAAAGTATCACACGGATTTTATGACATTCACAGGGGGGGCGCTGTTGGTAACATTTGTGCAATTGTTTTGTGAAATGTATTGAGAAAACAACATGGCGGCGTTAGTTCCGATTTTGGCCACGAACAAAAATAAACTTGTAGTGCTATAATAGCAACTGTCAACGCCAATATTAATTACGTAGTAGTAAGTGTTACCACTGTCGTTCGACCGACTGTACCCATGATCTGTCTAGTCTTTTTTCAACTAGGTTGGGGTTGGCTTGCAATCTAACCGAATGCAGCTGAAATCCAGTATTTTATATAGAGCGACTGCCCTGACCTTCACAACCAGTTAAAATCAAAAGTCATTTATTCAAACTAGGCTGAGAATCAGCACTTTTCGAACGTCAAAATTACATAAGACAGTCCCCCAAAACGCCCGCCCTTCACCTTCTATTGTGTAACAGGATACCCTTAGTAAGACTGTTTATCAGACTTTCGAGCTTTTGACTAATTTCAATCACAATTCAAAGTATTTTGAAGGAAATTGCTTATCCATTACAACTTGTATATTCCATGTCTGTAAAATTCGTCCTCTCGAATTGTCAAAATGAAAGATGCTAAAGCGTAACAAGAATAACAACCCTGACGTACTTTCCAAGGCACTGAGGGTTCTCGATATGAAATAGTTCCGCTGACTTTATTAGTGATCGATGACTGGCCACTAATAATAATAATGCAGCCAGTATACGCTCGCGCTGTTGGCTGATTCAACTTTCCTTTGCCGATAAGGATTGTTTATGAATGATGATAGAATCATACGTGGTGGTATGCTGGTGCTGGTGTCGGGTTAACTTTGTTTCCTTACGTTGGCGAATGACAGGTGATAAGAGATGTGGCTACTGTCAAATGTGGTATTCTGTTATCTCATCAAATTCTTTTGTAGGAAGTACTTATGAAAAAGCTTATTTTAGCTGTACCTATTTGATTTAATTTGCTTTTATTTTTGTCTGTAAAACAGAGTTGTGTCTGAACAAAAATTATCTGCAAAGCAACTGCTGGACATGGGCCCCTCAGTAAGCCATCTGTCGGTGTCGACTTTTAGGGCGTGGACTAATTTTATACCCTCTTCGAAAAACCCTCTACTCCAAAAGTAGGTACTTCGATTACACTTTAGTATCAAAAATATTATTACTATTAAAGAACATTTCTATAATAATATCAAAACTCAAGATTCTTGTATGTACCTCATTATAATCTCAGCGTTTTCCAGTGATTATCCATGCATAGAGAAGGGGGTCACGATTGATTGCCTTTCTAATATTAGCAAAGACCCAAGAGACGTAGAAATAGTACCTACCTATGATTCTGTCAGAAAAACAGCATTTATTTTCTATCCAGGTTAGTTTTATCGCAGAATGTAAACTCTTTTCGTTTGCATGCTTATTTCTTCAAGATACTTCGAGACCTCTCAACTTTTGGAGAGAAAATAAACATTATCTTTGATCAAAAGTCATTTATACTCATAGAACTACTACTCAAGCAGGAGTAAAAAATAAAAGTAAACAGAACTTAATATCTGGATATAAGCTGTTTAATAACAAACGACCAGTCACAGCACCGTTCACGAGCATAACGCAAAGATCAGACATCACCCACCCCCCCCCCCCACCCCTCCCGCCATATATGAGGGAAGGAGGCAACCCGATCTGATTATTATCAAAGATACTTAGAGTAGTATTCAGAAGCCCGAGTCGTCAGAAGCCCGAAAGGCTGACAACCAGTCTTACCAAGGGGTATCGTACTATCCAGTTACTGGGTTGTGGAGTTACTGGGTTGTGGAGTTACTGGGTTGTGGAGGTCAGATAGGCAGTCGCTCAATGTAAAATACTGGTGTTCAGCTGCATCCGGTTAGACTGGAAGCCGACCCCAACATGGTTGGGAAAAGGTAAATAAAATGAAGTATTCTACACTAAGTATTTGTTTGGTCTGTGTTCTTCGATTTATTAACTAAAAATGTATTAATCAAACTAAGTAGTCTCGCAAGACACATAAACATATTGTACCTAAGTACTTGTTAAAAGCCGTCTACGGCACAGATTACCCACGGTCTAAGTAAGCTTATGGTTAACTATGCTTAAATTATTGTCCCTAGACTATCTAATGATAATGGAACCTTACTAACCACTGCACCCATAAACAATAATTAAGCATTAAAACTATCTCTAACGTTTAGGTTAAAGGTGTGTGAAATAACGGAGTCTATAATACGTTTTTATCGTTTTTTAGCGAAAGGGTGATAACCGATTTTTGTCTAATTTTAAAATTAATGGATTATAGGTGAAGTGAGCTGTCAAAGTGTCAATCCCTTGCATCAGACAGAATGACAGCTCACTTCAAGCTCACTTCACCTAAGTTTCCTTATATCCTTTTTTTACCGTATCTTTAGAAAATGGTATCATTCTGCAGTGTGTAAGTGCGGTGGTAAGAGGGTTGCTTTGATAGCAATCTCAGATAGGACACGTAGGGGTTGTGTACGATGTATTCCCTATTCCCATTGTCAATACCCCTCCATGGTATATCTACTTAGGTACCCTACGTTACTAAGGACGATACTTCTTGAATAGGAAGAACCTACCTATAGGGATACAATACCCAAAGATATCCATGTGTTTTATCCAGGGACCAAAAACCTTTATAAATTACGGTACAGGTATCAAAGAATTTTGGTTACGTCTACGACTAAGGTTACCCCAAGTAGAAGAAACGTGTTACCTCTTTTAGGTAACCGTTTTAATACCAGTTACACACACACATGCTATGCGCGCCCTTTGACTAATGCCGACGGCACGTGTAAGGCATGAATTATACAGAAACGTCGTGGTGAAGGCGTGGCGCAGACATGATGCCGCTTCAAAAAGTTTTCATTGTTTTTTTCAAGTTTTTTTGTTTGAAAGGGTATACTTCCTAGGTGGTCCCATTGTCATCAAGTCAGTATCTGATCATGGGATCCTGGAGAAATCGAGGGAACTCCTCAAATATTATTGGCACACATATAGCGATTCGGGTATTTTGTATAGTAACTCGTGCATTTGCTCTCGAAAAGCAGCAGCACCAATTGGTGAAGTGGAACTGATGATGAAGACCACAGATGGCCACCGGAATTACTCAATAACAATAAGTATTTCACGGGTTGCGATTCGATAACTTTAATATGGTTACCAAGCAATTTATGCTAGTCACAATGCATAGTATTATGGTGAAGTGCAGCTGTACTAGGAGAACTCCTCAGAAATTAACGTCCTTGCATCGAGAAAAGCAATATTTTGTAAAAGGTGATGAGCAGTTGCCATTAGGCTATTGTAACTTAGATAAATTACAAACCGACCCACTAAAAAGACATAAATGAAAGTGAAAAATAACTTTAATTCCGGAAGTCGGTGGCAAATAACGAAACTACAAAACCAAAGACACCAACTTCCGAAATTAAAATTATTTTCCACTTTGTAGTGTCTTTTTGGAAGGCGGTTCTATTTTTTTGGAAAAAAGTTTTTATTCACGCCTAAGATAGAGGTAATTTGTATTAGAGTCACCGGTATTATTGATACCTGAAAAAATATATAAATGTAACCGGAAAATTACCCGTATTGATCTTACCGGTTTCAGTCCCTGGTATATCAACGGAAACAACTATAGTTTTGTGATTGATCACTAGGTAAGTACCTGGTTACACCTCATTTGTGAATTCAGAAAACAAAACAAATACTATAACTAAAGTATTTTGAAATTGGTAAATTCCATCTTATCTGAAAGAAGAAAGAAGGAAAGAAAATACGTTTATCTGCGGTAAACATGACGCAAATAAAGAACATATATCAAAAAAGAACACGTTGGGGGAAAATATGCGTCACATCGACGCAAAACATTGACGTTGCGTGACGTTGCGTAGGCTGTATGCAGTAGTGGCCTAGTGATAACGTGAGTTCGAACCGCCAACGCAGCCAACGGTTCGTCAATACCCACTTATGGTGAACGATCGATGCTACTGAACATTGGACTACGACGACCGTACAGATGGAGTTTTGTGGTTGCTGAAGTGAAACGACCCATAATTGGCGCAGATTTTTTACACAAGCATCAGTTAACAGTGGACATTCACGAGAAAAAACTCATAGATAAGCGAACCAGTCTGTCCATCGTGGGTTACGTAACAACGTCTTCGAACCACAGCGTTAACACAGTGAATAGCCAGCAACCATTCCACGACCTTCTTGCAAAATATCCAGACATCACTCGACCGTCCTTGAAGCTCTGTCACAGCGAAGTGGAACACCAGATCGAGACAACAGGACCGCCCATCTATTCAAAAGCAAGACCACTATCGCCTCACAAGTATAAAGCGGCGAAGGAAGAATTTGAAGCAATGATGGAACAAGGAATCTGCAGGCCTTCAAACAGCCCATGGGCGAGTCCGCTACATCTAGTACTGAAGAAGGACGGCACGTACCGAGCCTGCGGAGATTATCGTCGTCTCAACGCCATGACAGTGCCAGACCGGTACCCCATACCCCGATTGCACGACTTCACTTACAATTTACTAGGAAAGAAAATCTTCTCCATAATTGACCTTCGGAAAGCATACTACCAAGTCAGAAATCGAGAGGAAGATATTATGAAAACAGCAGTCATTACTCCATTCGGCCTGTTCGAATTCGAAAGAATGTGTTTTGGCCTACGCAGCAGTGGTCAAACGTTCCAACGTCATATCGACAGTGTACTCCGAGGACTACCTGTTTTTCCTTTCGTGGATGATATTTTAGTGGCATCGGAAAATAAAGAAGAGCACAGAAGAGACTTGGAAGAGGTGTTTAAAAGACTCAACGAGAACGGGTTACAACTCAACGTCGCAATTTGAATTTAATTTTCTACGTCCAACGAAACATCCCCTACATTGGGTACAACGCGTTGGAGTGGGGAGACCGACATGTCCTAAACCCGAAAATTCGAAGACATGTGACATCTACCAACCCGCACGCACTGGGCTAGCTGGGAGTATACCACTCTAGCCCAGTGCAACCCACTCTCTCTCTAAGAGGGGAGGGCTGCTTCCCAGCAGTAGGAATATGGTATCTTGTCTCTTCCGAGACGGAGAGCAATAATTCCTTAATTTATATAAGCATTGACTGTAGAAACGATTCCATAATTTTCTTATTTCACATGCAATCATATTTGTACGCCTCTTGGCATAACATCTATGAACATTCACTTCATAAAATATGTTACACAAATAAAAAATGATTTGATTTTGATTTGAGATAACGGCTAGCTATCTGCAAAAGTCTTGTACAAAATTATTATTAACATCTGGTTTTCTTAATTCGAATAAGCTGAAGTTTTAGTTAGACTAATCTGCCATAATCCCACCTGGCGATCCTAAAAGTTGGAGCTTTAGCAATGGTACCTTACGCTTAAATATTAAATAGGCAACACATGGCCGAGCGGTATAGAATTCGTTGAGAAAGGCAACTTGGAATGGGATAATTAGTCACGGAAAAGTTGGGAGTAGGTACTTACTTTTTCCCTAATGGTAATCTTGCTTACGTATTTTCCTGCTCATTCTAATAAAGGAAAATCTGCAAAACAAAATTGTAGCGGAATGTCTTTGGTTGTAGCTTATAATTTATAACAATTGTGTGAGACCACTTTACCTTAATTACTCGTGGAATTACCCAATATTGCAACCGCAAAACCGCAATAAACAATTTTAAGGAAAATTGCCTTCATTCACAAAATTTAACTCATATTATGTTGATAACAAAATATGCAAGAAAATAACAAGACATATTTATGCAATTGGAAAAACCCACAACTTTTAATCTTCCTTAAACGCAAATCGGTGATCTTACGTCCTAGCTTATGTCGCGCAAAAAAGTGGTAGTCTCCATCAATTAGGGCCATAATGACGTCAATGCGCAGACGCAGACTGAGTGAACACTGAACAAGCAATGTTTGCATAATAGAATCAATTCTTCGCCTTCGTTAGTCCCTTACCGAACAAACTGTCGGAATAATTGGATAAATTATACTGCTATGTTCTAGAGTAAGTTATGTTTCTTAAGACAGTGCGTACAACTTAGGTTACTGTTCGGTTGCTTCGAGCAGTTTTACTTAGTCTAATTTCGAAATGTTCGATTCATGGAGTTAGTAAAGTAGTAAATCACCTGTCTTAACCAGCACCCTAATTGTGACACACGATCAATGACAATCTGAATCGATTTGAAACAGATTGCTCATCCATTGGTTCATAAGTTAAGTCCGCCTCTGTACATTTCTAAGCTTCTACTGTGCTAATACTTCAATATTAAATAAATAAATAAGTTCGAAAAAAAAACTGCTCATCAACGTAAATAACGCAATAAATGTTGTTGAACTGTCAAAATGTAGATTTAATCGTTTACGAAAATGTGTCTGCTGACCACGGACGAGCGCAAACTCACAAAGCGCTTAGTTGAAGCCACAATTTCCCAATTCAAGTTATATTTGTGCTTAAGACCGCAGATCTCGATCTTAAGCCCCAATTACCCGATTAAAGCCACAACTGTAGTGGCTCTGTGGCCAGGCAAGGGTAATTCTGTGCATTTTCTTATTGGAAGGCATATTCTTCGCTTCAATCAACTCGAGCTTGCAAAGTTTATTACTGGACTTAAATAACTATAGCTATCTATTATACTACACAAATATGTGTAAAGTCGGTCAAATGAATTGTTAAGCAAATTGGCACCCTACGTTAATTTGCCGTGTTATAGCAATTTCATGTGATTTGAATATATGGACAATTTAAGTTGGGAGTCAATTTGCTTAACAATTACTTTCCCTGGCTGTACATAGTATCTACGTACACACGATTATTTCAGTTTTTCGAGAAATATAGTTCGTGTTAACAATTTTCAGCTAAATTTTTGGTGTTAAAAACAGGCCATAAAAAATGGCGCCATATTTCTTTGTAGCATTTTAACAGGAATTTCGAATAACCGGGATCCGCGCTTGTTACGAATTTCTCGTGTGAAAAATACTCAGTTTTCTGCTGCTATCGTTTTTCATTGAAAAGTGTAGTTTTTTAGTTAATAAAAAGCAATCAAAACATTGTAAAAGTGTCTTCCATTTCTACTTTCATCAAATAATATCATTTCATTTCAGTGTTATTTTGTCTGTTCCTTTGAAGGTTTATTTAAACAGACCAACAACGGCTCACTCAACAAATTGCCGTGATTCCGTGAATATTAGCTTCTGTAATGCTATTCTGTAACATTCTCACCGTGATAACTTAGGTGAAGTGAGCCGTCAATGGTGTCAATCCCTAGCATCGGGTGGAACGACAGCTCACTTTAAGCTCACTTCACCTTAGTTTTCACCGTGAGATTTTAACAGAATAGCACCGCTGTTATTCTATGTTAACCTCGACCTACGCTATAACAACCCGACCCGGGTTCGATTCCCAGTGGGGGCAAAATTTTCTGCTCGGTTTGGTTGGTGGTACGGCTTGTTTTAAGCCCGCCTGACTAGCTGCCACCATCTTATCTAAGTCTGTCGCCATAACAACAATGTTACCAGCATTGGTGTGTTTCGGCAGTAAGAGGTAAAATAGCCAGTTCCTCTGTGGTTTAGGATTCCGGGTGAAGCTCGCTTCCAACTTCGGCCTGATCATCACTTACCATCAGGGGAGATGCAGGCCAAGATCTTCCACGATGTGATTAAAAAAAAAACCACAAAACCAATAATTGATGGCTGGTCAATTCACAAGTAGGTGATAGCCGCTATGATTTACATGCAAAGTAATTTGCAAATGTAACTCAAACATTTGTAAAGTATTTACCAAATATAACTTACTGACAGCGCCCCGAAGTTTAACCAGCATAAGTCTAAATCCCGTGGGAATATCGGGATCAAAAGTATCCTATGTCTTAACCTAGGTAATAGTCTACCCATGTGCCAAATTTCATCTAAATTTGTTTAGCCGTTTTAGCGTGAAAGAGTAACAAACAAACTCACTTTCGCTAGTTAATTGATTCAGGCGTGACTTGGCAGAAATCCATTAAAAAATACAATAGACGTAGATATATTTAGTAACCTATTCCGCTTAACTATTCCTAAAGAGTCATAAAAACCCTGAAATCGACACGTGTTTTACCTATCAACGAGGCATCCTCAGAATGACGACTGACTTGTCGCGAACCCGAACACGACGTGACGTGTTCCTTTACCTTTTTCTATGCTATAAAATATATATAAAACCGGTCACTTAATCAAGTCTCATTCATAGCAGCTTTCTTGGCACTGGACCTCCCCTATTATGACGTTGTAACGCCTTACCAGTACCAGCTAACACTGTTATTGAGTCATAAGAACTCGATTATTGGCTTAGAAATACAGGCCTATTGTTCATACATCATGTGACCTGACCATCGGCTTTGGCAACTTCGACAATTTTTGACAAACACCCATGACGAAATATTTGTAAATTTCTACTCCTCTGCCTCCCACAAGGTGGACAGATAACCTTGTGAAGGCCGCAGGAATCCGCTAGATGCGGGAAGCACAGAACCGGTCGAAGTGGCGGTGCTTGTGAGAGGCCCATGTCCAGCAGTAGATGTCTTTCGGCTGTTTTTTTTTCCTTATTAATTAGAACTAAAGTTCTTAGTAATTTATTACAATCTAGCCTAATAGACTAAGTAATTTAATTCTAACTTAATATTTTACGAGCATTTCGGCTAAAATGATGATGATAATAACATAGGTACTCGTTCTTTTATTTTCTAGCGTCTCGCTGCTTTCCTCATCAATCCGGGCAAAACGACGCAAAATATTAATAAAGCTTCATCTTGTCTGATATTATGACGGAAGCTTCCTGTGATTATTCAAGGGAAATTGGTTCCTGTGGCACTCTTAACGCGTCACTATTTATGCACAATCGTGACTGCATATCGTGATTAGCAATACTAATGCAACAGGTATTGGTTTAGCTTGGAGCTTTGATTGTCATAACAATATAATTATGGTGGATAATCTTACAACGTGGAGACGACAATCTATACATATAATAAAGAAGAGGGTCGAAAGTCTGTACTTGGACGATATTCGAAAAAAAGTTAGCTTCGATAACATAACACGTTCCAACTATTTTTAGAATTTTTGTATGTTTGTCTGTTTATATGATCGCGCATCACCTTAAAACGGATGAACCGATTTTGATACGGGAATACTTTGAACCCTGGGGAAAGGACATAGCATACTTTTTATCGACATACTACGCGGGCGAAGCCGCGGGCGGAAGCTTGTACAACAATAAATGTAAACACTGGCAATATTAATACATAGGAACTACTAAATACATCCTAACATTGAAATTAAAAAAGTGATTTTTCCTAACAAACTAAATAGTAGTGATGCGCTGACTATAGGTTTTGCGAATCTTTGACTAGCTATAGTGACTAAACTATTGGAGATCTTTGATTGAATTTTCGTATACAGACTGGGAACGTCATTAGATATACGCAGTTTAATTTATTCAGCCTATAATATTCCCACTGTTGGGACAAAGGCCTCCTCTCGGTGAGAGGGAGTGTACCGTATC
This sequence comes from Eupsilia transversa, assembly GCA_914767815.1. Taxonomy (NCBI): domain Eukaryota; kingdom Metazoa; phylum Arthropoda; class Insecta; order Lepidoptera; family Noctuidae; genus Eupsilia; species Eupsilia transversa. The sequence continues at coordinate 12,883,266 of OU611880.1, forward strand.
GACAACGCAGGCCCAGTGCGGGTTGGCGGATGTCCCATGTCTTCGAATTTTTGGTTCTAAGACATGCCAGTTTCCCCACTATGTTTTACCTTTCCGTTTTGAGAGTAGTGGTGATGAAACAATTGACACAAAGTAAAGCGTCGGCCTGGGTTCGAACCTACAACCTTCAACTCGTAAGTCGCGGCCGTTACCACTGGGCCTCTACTGCTCTGAAATTATTTACCACAACGCTATTTAAATTATAAACAAACCTCTCCATACAGAAAAAGCGTCAACAGTAAACTAACAAACAAAAACTCGACAAAAGCACTTATCTTCATTTTCAACAGTAACTGTGCTTCACTTCTGCAATTAAGTGCCAAAAAACCCAGCACAGTAAGTTGACCCACTTGTGCTGGGAGCCTGGATATCCTCATAAATATTACACAGCAACACTCGCCCGGCTATATTTTTCCGGCCTGACCTGTCAACTCGTGAAGTATGACCATGTCATGCTATTATGTTGGTAATAGGTACTGGAAAAGCGATGGAAACCTTGTAGACGGTTTTGATTTTTATAAGTTTTTAATGTTTATTTATTTATTAAGCAAGGCAAACCAACAATATATTTACAAGGATAGTTACATTAGATAATCACAAGTCTTCAGTACTGTGTAAATACATCACTTATAGGCATGCACAATTGTGTTGGTAACAATGTTGGTAACCTTAATTATAGCTAAGCTGACTCGTGATTGTTTTTGGGTGACTTTTTTACTTGTTTACATGGCAAAATGTTTACAGTTAGTTATTAAATCAGTGATCGCATTTTACTTGGACTCGGCACAATGTCGTCTATTCCAATTTTCTCTTTCAGTAAGTACATCAAAATCAAAATATTTTATTTCACATAAATCTACAAGGGCACTTGTGAAACGTCAAAAGCTAGGTGCGCGGTTCCAATTGGTTGTTTCCTATGGAGAAGACCCGGCAAAAAACTCCACAGTTACTCTTTTAAAAATAAATGGGTTTGGCAATGTTTTCAAATCTCCATTTTTAATTCTATTTCCATTTTAATTTATGGCTAATGAGTGGTGCAAGGTGAAGTGGCAGTGAGCTGGCCGACCATGTTTGCCAAAGGACCGATGACTGGTGGAGCAGACGAGTCCTGGAGTGAAAACCGCGTATCGGCAACCGTAGTATGGGACAGCAAGATGGACCAAAGACCTTAAAAAGGTGGCTGGGACAGACTGGATACGGAAGACGGAGGACGGGGTTTTGTGGCGCAGCCTGGGTGATACCTACGCTACGTCCTGCAGTGGACAACGATAGGCTGAGTTGATAGACTGAGTAGCGAGATGACATCCCAATATTATATTAAGTACCTAAAACAAAAACGAGATCACATCGCATACGTTTTTCCATTACACAATGCAAAAACTCTTTTAAAAAGTCTACAAAAAGCTCTCTTTTTCAATTTATTTATCAGAGCAGGTTAATTAAATTGTGAAAATAATTCAGTAAAACAGTGACATTTCCATGAGTGACCTAGAAATTAATTTTCAATTCGGTATGAATCCACTCGGATTTGAGAGATTTATCACCTGAAAATGTAACTGTAGCCTGTTCTTTTATGTAAGTTCAGACTTATTTATAGCCTTTTGTGTGTCTTGGTTTTGTCGACGGAAGAATAGGCAAAATGACAGATAAACAATCACAATCTGTCACTTTGTCTATTCTCCCGTCGACAAAACTCGCTTCTACGGTGTTCATGCTACGCGTGCTGGCATGGGTTCTCGATGTGCTTTCTCTTCTTCTTGGTCGCATACTTCATTACTGAAGGTCGTGTTCCTGAAAGGCTTTCGTGGCTTCATGTATGATATTCTTCCACTTCGTTCGGAGCTCCGCCTCAGAGAGTCCAGTGAGGGCGGTTACTTGACGATGATGTGTTTTAGCGCTTGTTAAACTGCCGTTCTAACTGTAGTTAGAAAAAGGTTATTCAGGTATGACTTTATTTCCATCCGTAATTATGGCTGCAATATAGACTACATAATAAATAACATCACGCCTCGTTTCCTCGAAGGCTTAGACAGAGGTGTACCAAAGTGCACGCACATTTCGCCAGTATGTTAAGTCCCATGTACTAGGGGGCGAGCCTATTGCCATCGACTGAGCACAAATCCGATATAAACTACTAAGTATGTTATAATTCTTTAGCATCTCTAAAGACTCTTACATACCCAAAGGGTGCCAACGGGACCCTAAAGCTCCGCTGTCCGTCCGTCTGTCACAGGGCTGCATCTTTTGTACCCTAACCTAATAGCAGACACTTCAAATTTCCACAGAGTGTGTACTACTACGGCCGCTATAACAACAAATAATGAAAATAGTTAGTGATAAATGTTGTACAGTGGTACGGAACCCTTCGTGTGCTAGACCGACTTGCATTTGGCCGCCTTTTTCTTCAATTTCTATGTACTTATGTATTTTTTTTAATGCTGTAGTGTTCCTGAAAACAGTAGGTATAGGTATAGACCTAGTGCTTTCAGGAGTGAAAACTACCTCCTACACATTATCGTATTTTTCAGGTAATATCACAAATCACGGTTACCTCTAATGGCAGAACTTCACAAACATTCTGTTACTTTTATCTAGTAGGTAGATAGTGCCAAAGCTTTTAATGTTTCGATATGTGAACGTAATATCTTACTTTAGTATTAATGGCTTATTGCTGTACTAAATATAGGTAATTTATGTAACTAATATAATAAATGCGTAAGAAACTCTGCCTGTCAGTCTGTCTGATACCTTTACACGCTTAACGGCTGAACGGATTTCGATGTTTGCCACACGGCTGTGTGATCTAGCTACCTGAGTTAGGAAATATGATTTTTAGTACTACTAGTACATTAATATCGACCTATGAGTGACCTGTATGATAATTTCCGACCCCAACGCGAGCGAATCTGCGGGCAACAGTTGGTAAGTACTTCATTAAGAAATCAATAGTATACAATTGTCCATAGTTTAAAGCTTAATCGAATCATTAAAGTTACTTTCTTGTTAAAAGTTTATTATTATACAATTTGATAGCTTTGCTATATAAAACCTATCAAAATGTCACAATTATTCCTTCGACCTGACGATTGAAAAGTCAGTCCTTTTATATTTACCTAAGACGCAAACAGCGACATTTAACTTACAAAGATTCATTGTTGCTGTTATAAAAGGTTCCCAAAAGGTTTTAAATAAATATTTACGTAAATTTCCGGATATTGGATTAAGAGCTTTCCACTTGGGATTTATTAAAGAGGGCTGTGTCCTCAAATATTGGAGGGATCGAGGGTTCGCTGATTATTGCGTAGGAATTTTTGTGCTTACGTTTGAGTACTGAAATTAACGTTAAGTTAGGTATATTTTTAGAATTATTGTGTAATTTTTTTGTAATTTTTGGGAGAGCAAATATTATTTATTTTTCTTATATTCTTTGACTTGAGTTTCATCAGGATAGATTGGATATAGGAAGGCATCTTTGCAGTAACTTATTCTTACCCTCTACTTCTATCGTCTAGAGCATCAAAAACATTTTAGGTAGGTACACAGTTTCAAAAATCTAACGTTACCTATTTAAGAATTAAAGTTCCTGACTCCCAATTCAATTCTCTATGAAGAAGTTTTTATAATCCATACTCCTCCACATAAGGGTGGCTAAAAAATGCACATACAAAAAAAAATATAAACAATATTTACAATAGACAGTTCCTTCATTGAAAGACTAATAGCACCGCTCGTTTGTGGCTCATTTGGAGCACCAATTATATTTTATAGCGGTTTGTGGCCAGCTGGGACTTGCGGATTGAACTGTATATTGGTGCAGATGTGGATTCTGAACTGGGTTTTATGACAATAGCACATTCTCTTATACCAACACTATTTCAAGTTGAATTATTTATTTATTTAAACTTTTCGCACTCAAAAAAGGTACAAAGGCGGACTGAATGCCATAAGAATTGTGGTTATAAAAATTCTATTTTTTTAAGGATATTAGGTCCCCAGATTTGCCTTTACCATATTATAATGTCCCATTACTTCATTAATTAGATCCACACACAAAAATAAAACAAATAACGTAAGTACATCCGAAATTATTTTTCCTGAAGATTGTTTAGCATATTATATTTTAATAAACCCGTTCTCACTCAAAATCTGCATCTTTTATCTTTCTTACTCCATAGATGAATACATATCGTCCTACAAAATGACAACAACAATTCATAGATTAATCAGAAACTAGAAACCAACGGAAAACTACTGCATCCTTCAAAACGTTCGCAGTCATCATTACGAAACACAGACTCATTAAAATTAAGCGGCAAATCGTCACAATCATGGCGGCCGACCTGCCGCATAGCGTCGCGGCGCGCCACAGTCTCGTTAGTGCTTCCATCTCATTATTGAACTCCTCGATCCCACTTGTAGACTGATATTTCTACTTTATTGCTCGTCTTTTTGAAAACCTCGCTTTTCTTTCGTTCCAATATTGATTCTGAATATAAATGCTGCTTTGAAAGTCTGGAAAATGGGACTTATGAAAATTGGTTACAGATTGGAACAATTTCAAAATGCATTGTATTCTTTTAGAAGACTATGTATTTAAGTCAGGACTTAGTCTGCCCACCCGGTTTGGGAATATCAGTAATATTTTTTCTAAACATAAATACTGCACTGAACAACTCATTAAAAACTTACTATTTTAGCCTCTCCAATTTGCACTGCATTCTTTAAGAAGACCATTAAAGTCTTTACTATCCCTCAAGTCTCACTTGACTAATTGAAATTTGCAACTTCTCCAGAAAACTGCTGAATATTTTAAAAGTTCGTAGTTTATCTCTTAGCGAGAGCTAGTTTCTGAACTTTTCATCAGAGCTATGAAGGAAAACACTAAATTAGTTAGGTGTTTGTCTTTGTACGGGCACTGAAAGAAGTGAGCAAATGAGACGAGCTGTTTTAAGATTCTGAACAATTCTAAAGTCCGAATGTTTTCTTAGCGTGAAGCAATTTTTTTTGTGTCCACTTTTCAGTTTTGCGTGATTTATATCATGTGGAGACGACAATACAACAATAAATGAAAACACTAGCAATATTAATGCATAGAAGTATTTAGGAACTATCAAATAAATCCTAACATTGAAATAAAAAAAGTGATTTTTTCTAACAAACTAAATAGTAGTGATGCGCCGACTATGGGTTTTGCCAATCTTTGACTAGCTATAGTGACTAAACTATTGGAGATCTTAGATTGAATTTTCGTATGCAGACTGGAAACGTCATTAGATATACGCAGTTTAATTTATTGTTGTATTGTCGTCTCCACCTTGTATAAGCAAAAGCTTTGCACAGCATATTATATAACTAGCGACTACTTCCACCCTTGATTTCTGTGCAATGCAGGGTCTTACCAAGATCAAAGATGCGGGATAAAAAAAAAAATGCATTTTATCACTACATTTGCGTGGCTATATACTAGAACCACTTGCACCATAATCAGCCAATAATGTTCCCACTCCTGGGGCTCAGGCCTCCTCTCTGTGAGAGAGAATGGGACGTAATCGACCACGCGGGCCCAATGTGGATTGGTGGATGTCACATGTCTTAATTTTTTTGTTCTAGGCTAGAAAGGAACTGAACGGAAACTGGCATGTCAGTTTCCGTTCAGTTCCTTTCTAGCCCATCCTTCACACAGTCGGTCCATCGTTTCTTTGATCTTCCCTTACTCGTAAAACCATCCACATTTATACTCAAAACTTTCCTGTTCTTCCTAATAAAGTAGGTTTAATTTACGTTTTCACTATGTCTCGTTATTGTTAATTAACTTTCCAGAAAATTCTCACATTTTTTTTTTCTTTTAAAATACAATTAAGATCTCTTTTTGTAAGTTGGATTCATCGAATCGTTGTCTAACATTCAGCACGATCGGCTTTTTCACAAACATTGTCTTTTCCCCGACCTTTTTTGTTACAAAGCGTTTTTCTATGTAAATGAGGTCTTTGGTAGAATTAAGAAAGTTAATATGCGAGGCGAATAAGTCAATCATTTATTATTATTATCTTGGAGTTTGTCCAAATGTCTTCATTTCCGCTTTTCTTCAAATTAATGGAGATAATTAAACTCTGCATCTTTCTCTAATTTATTAGCCATAAGCTTTTCAAAGCTACCGTTTCGTAACACTTCTTGAGTCATAAATTCTCTATTTATTTGAATATTAAGTCTATTGAGCGTAGAGTAATTTGCATTCAAACAGCTTAACACATTAATCAGTAATAATTTGCAGTAAGTAATTCACGAGTACAATTCACGCCATTTTCCTAATTGCTGTAATAATTACTCAATAATAATGACTGGTTCGTTTGTATCGTGATAAACAATCATAAATGTCTATCGTTCCACTCCGAACTGATTAACTTCAGTAATTAAATCATCAGTTGTTAAAACGGTCGATAACAATTCAAGTTTCAAACGTTGCGTTGGCAATACTCAAACTTTTCCTTAAATTTTCCGAACCACCAATAAGTAGTAGTACCAATTTAAGCAGTCTTAAGAAAACATCCTGTCAACATTGGTTGACAGGATGTTTTCTTAAGACTGCAAGGCCACACTACTTATTCAAGATGTCTTTACAAGGCAGGCCAGTAATCATTCCACCGCACTGCGCTGCATTGATGATAATTGATAAATGATATGAAATAAATGGTAATAATCAACACGGATGGAACATCAACATGGAACCATCAACTCCAGGAGTTTGAAGAGTTATTTCATTACCATGTTGAAGTATATTAGTCTACACTGTATTCTATGTACAGCACAAATACATCTGTGGTGACATTGAAGTTGACGACTGCTTTGACAACGCCACAAGACGTCGTCGCCGTTGATTTCTAAATGGCAATAGACTTGTGGGGGCATCTATAACGACACATGCGAAATACGCATCAAAGACCTGACGTCACACAAATCCTGCATCGCGCAAGTAGAGTTTACTGCGCGATCAACATTTATAAGACTATCCGACAAAAATTGTTGGGTAGTTGCCCGCCAGACACGAAACCCGTCTGGTCGGAGGATCCTTCCTTTTCTATTATAGAGGATGACAGAACTTTACACCCTGTTCCCTTTAAACATTATATCTGGGAAATTAAGTGCACGTAGACTAAGTTTAATAACATGTCCAACAATAATAAACCAATGACCAATACATGAATGGAGACTTTTATTCGATTAAGTTCTGTTTACGTTTTTAGTTTTTTATTTTATTCGCTTGGGTATAGATTTTGATTTTTTTTTGTGGGTATATTGGCGTGTGCTAGCTGACATAAGGCAAATAATTTAATTTAAGTTTGACGTTTTTGTGTTGCGTATTGTTTTGCATACTATTGTATAGATTCTTTTTCTAACTGATCAGACAGCTGTGCTGCTGGGGAGTTTGTTGCGCCACTTCTTCTTCCCAGCTAAAGCACTAGGAAGTAGTGAAGGGCGGGCGTTTTGGGGGACTGTCTTATGTAATTTTGACGTTCGAAAAGTGCTGATTCTCAGCCTAGTTTGAATAAATGACTTTTGACTTTTGATTTAGAATAAAAGACAGAAAACAAGCTACATAAACTCTTGTTACCGCTGCACTACGAAACCAAGAGATTTTCCCAACAGCCAGTAGCAAATTCCTTTACCTCCACCTAATACTTATCTGCTCAAGAGTACGTCTTTAACAATGACATAAAACACGTAATCAAATACCAAGATAAGGAATGGTGAAAAGCTAATTGTGTGGATGAGACTGAACGGAACAAAAGAACTGTGTGGTTGCGTAACTTTTAGGGTCCTATTGTTCGAACGATTTGAGTAAAAGCGGATTCTTTGAATCCGAATTAGTGTTAATGTGTGGGCAGGGTATTTCCGTGGTGAAGGCCATTGACGTAATTGGTGCAGAGTTGATGTGATTAAATGGGGATGAATATATATAATGTTCATCTAGTATTCATATACATCAATACAGTGCATCGGCGACCATAATGTTTTTAGATTATGTTTTTAGTTTGTTATTTAATTCACGATTTTATTTATTTAATGTATGAACGTTAACGAGGCAAAAGGAGTTTGTAAGGATCGTAGCAGGTGGCGGTCTGTAGTTTCTGCCTACCCCCATGGGAAAACGGCGTGAGTTTATGTATGTACCTATGTATTTAATTCAAGTTCATTTTAAGTATAGATTTGATATTAGTTCTAATTACATTGTTAAGTATCCATCTTTACATTAATTATTATTGTAGGTATAGGGAGATCTAAATAAAATGCTGTGCTTACCTTTAATTTAGATGCATGCAATGCTATTTTGTATTTGTAAATGTTATGTACTATGAATGTATTTGTGCGTATTTAGTTGGTTTGCCCAAATAAATATTATCATGATATGATACTGTTAAAAAAATTGTGTACACTAAAGCATAAATTGTATGTATATATCCTTATTTATATGAACTATTCAGAAGCTTGTTTTGTTCGAAATCTTGACTAAACATCAATAACCACAATATCTCGGAACTCTGATGTGATCATTTCCTAAACGTTTCTCTCATGACCGTTATTACTGGGAGCATCAGCCGCATCGCATAACGTTCCATTACACTAAGTTAGCGCCAACACTTTCACTATCGACGCTACTCTAGCGCAACAGCACGTGTGTCAACGACGGTAGCTAGAGGTGGGATGCTGTTTGAGAAAATATTTTCAGAGGTTTCCTTGAAAATTAAATATCAGGGTCACATTAGAAACTTTCGGCACTTTAGGAAGGGCCTCGTGGCTAAATAATAATAGCCGCAACGGGTCGATCGATAGTTACGCTCTACTTGCCGAGGTAGGTACATGGATGGGTGACCATCCATTACATAGTGAGAGCCCTCCGTGACTCGAAAAGCATGTTTAGTCATTAGCCCCGGTTGTCATTTGTAGATCAGTTTTTACCGGTAGTCAAAAGCCTAAAAGTCTGACAACCAGTCTTACCAAGGGGTATCGTATTATTACCCAGTAACTTGGTTGTGAAGGTGCGATAAAATACTACTGCTAAATATTCAGCTGCATCCGGTTAGACTGGAAGTCGACTCCAACATAGTTGGGAAAAGGCTAGGCAGATGAATCGCTGACTTGACGCTCTTTCGCCAATCTTCACTAATAAAGTTAACTTTAGAAGCATCTTTATATTAGATAAATATTTACAAATGGTCTTCTTCAAATTAAATTGAAGGCGTCAAGTTTTATTTTGGGCACTTTTTTTTAAGTTAAAAGTTCATTTTATTTCTGTCTTCTTCTGGATCGGAGCAGGAGCAGTGGTGGCGTAGTGGTATCAGCCCCGACTACGAGTTTGTAGGTCGTGGGTTCACACCTAGGCACTTTACTTTATGTATTTAATTTCATCACCACTGCTCTCAAAACGGTGAAGTAAAACATCGTGAGGAAACCGGAATGTCCTAGAACCGAAAATTCGAAGATGTGACATCCACCAACCCGCACTGGGTCCGCGTGGTGGATTATGATCCACTCCATCTCACAGAGAGAGAAGGCTTGGCCCACCAGTGGGAACTATATAGGCTGATTATGCTTCCTCTGGATCGTTAATCCCTTCATAATGAATTCGATAAACACCTACTTTGTAAATTGTCCAGTTGCTATCAAATAATATAGTTGTAACGTTATATTCTCTTGTAGCTTACTTCTTTAGTAGTCATGAAACTTTTGCTCCATGATGTTTGAGTAAATATCTACTTGGCATTTAAACTCTGGTTAAATCTTTTTGACCACGAGACGCCTTTAAATATCTGAAGATTTAAGTCTAGGATGAAAGAGAGAGGTATTTTCTACTACTTCGCACTTTTTGCTAGCGTTTGTCATCTCTCTTCTTAAAACGTCAAAGCTTAACTTTTTCTTGAACATTTCGTTTTTTTTTCTTGATTATTGCGTGCTTTTGGCCTCGATGTAAGCTGTGGTTAATAAGAATAGCCGGTTTCGTTATTAACCATCGCGTCATGATCATTACTATTGAATATTCTTCATACTTAATTTTTTTGAGCAATAATACCTGCCTATCCGCTGTTTTTTTTAAGACATCTCACCTCAATCAAATGTAGGTAATGAATTCATCAAGTTCTAAGACGCTATTTGTTCAGTACCTACCTACAGTTGGCTGCAAGGAGTTTCACTAATTTATTCAACAAGTTGGTTCCTTTCAGTTTGATTAAGGACCTCTACTAGGCTAGTGTACCAAGTTACAACCCATAATTTTAGATGAATTTAAACTGATTTGATATGAACCCAACATTTATCTATGATTATTTTTATCTTAACTCAGAAATTTTAACCAAAATCTTTAGTTTCTTTGAAGTGAGGCAATCAAGAACCATAATTTGGGCAAATGTGAACCGCTTTTTTATTTTTATTTATTTATTTATATATCTTACCTACAACTACCATTACAGATCTGCGATCCAATGCGATAGAGGAATTACGTTTATTATGTTGTAATCTCTCGATATTTTATTGAAATAAATCACTAGGTATTATCATCGTCTATTAACTGCATCTGTTGACAAAATTACAAGCAGCTCTGTCTGACTTTTTAAACTTACCCTGTCAAACATTTTAAATAGCGAGCGACCAGCGCAAGAGCAGAATGCAGTGATCGAACAGGTTCGTCAAAGTTCATTCGTTCCCCATTCATTACTACAAAGGCCGTTGACTGCGGCGTAGTCGCCGGTCGGCCATATCGGCCCGCCATATTGGCAGCATTGACGCCATCTTGATTTATGTTGGTACCCCTGGCGACCACAGCTAACTTCAAGTCACAGCGGTTTAACGCGAACGTTACGTTAGTTATGTTTTGAACTGTTTGTGTATCGGCGTACGGTTTTATAAATAAACGAATTTTCAATTTTCATCAATGGAACGAACTTGTTTATTGTCTTTGACAATTGAACAACGGTTTTTGTGTTATTTTTGTGTTAATAAAAGTGTTGTTAAGTGATGTGTCTGTTTATTATTAAAGTTTCAGTGAAAGTTTGGTTATGTTGACAGTTGAACTCATTAAAGCGGTCGATTGTAGCGTGTTTAGTACAAAAAAATGTGTAATTAGGTAATTATTGATTGTGTGATTTTTGAGGCAGATGTATCGATCGACAGATTAACTACTCGTTACATGACGTGACGTGTTGATTTATTATCCCTACCTCGCGAGATCTCGCAGAGCCCGGTCTTAGACCTTCAACCGTTTATGGCAATGATTCGAATTAATTTTGTCTCGAAAAGGTACGATTAAGTTACGGTCCATTGAATTTAATTTATGTGGGCTAACTACTGTTTCCGGAGAAACCGTCTGCCATCGTAAAGTTGTCCAAAACTAAGTGCTTTAGTTTCATGATCTCTGCAATAAATTGTGTAGTTAAAATAGTTGCTTATTTAACGGCTGCCTGCCATTTGTTAAGTATCTAAGTACTAAATTAAATAATTTAATTTATAAATGTAAAAAAAAACGTGTTTACATGTTCTTAATTAAAAACATTAAAATAATTACACAACAGCGGTAACAACAATGAACGTTAATATAATTGTGTTTCATAATAAGAAATACCAGCGAACTGTGTAGTAAGTAATACTTACTTAATAATAATTGTTTACACAACTGAAGAACAAAAACTGGACCAGTAAGTAGGATCTGGCTGTCAATTAAAAGTATTCGGACCGTTTGATTACTGGTCGTTAAAAAAGTTGCCTAGGCAGCCTACTCCTAACAATACGTAGGTTGTTATTTAAACAACCATGTTGTCCAACTATGTTGTCTAATAATAGATAGTATTATAAAATAAACAAACATGTCTAGCGAAATGTGGGTGTACTATTGGTACACCTCTGCCTAACCCTTCTTCCTTCTTCTTTCTGGGAAACAAGGCGTGATTTTATGTTATTAGGTGTTGAATAATTGCCGGGTCACCATGAGTGCCCGGTTGATGGTAATAGTCATTGTTGCTGCGAAATTCCTGATGAACCCAAAAACACTTTGCCGACCCAGGAATCGAACCCGGGACCTCATGCTCAGCAGTAGCACTTGCAACCACTAGACCAATGAGGCAGTTATATGAGGGAGACCTTATAAGGAAAATGGTACCCTTAATGGTACGCTCATTCTCGCGAATAAGCATAGGTGCAAGCGTTTTGTAATGTTGTGGACCGTAGGGTAGAGGATTGCGGGAAATTCCGAAAGGGATACCGTGGCCCCTACACAGGCAACTGAAGGAACACGGGTTTTAGTCAGTATGAGTCTGACACGCCCTCCCACTCCGCCCAGAACGGGAGAATTTATTTGATAATTTTCCACCCAAAAAAAAGGAAGATAGAGGAAATCGATACTTAAGTTTTAAGTATACCTACTAGACACAATAGATGAGGTAAACTCCACGCCGAACAATATGCGACAAACATCCTCATAAGGACAGGGCATTTTATGTCCATTTGTTTGAAACCACATAACTTATTAATTAAGGCATGTCTCTACCCGATAAACCTACAAAATCTTCGAAATTGTAAACAATGTTACCCATTCGTTATTATTATTTTCCCGTAATGCAGCAAAATAATTGATAGTAATCCATCATTGTAATAACATAAATGTGTAAACCTAGGTATAGGTTTTCCTGTGATAATAATGTTATTGACAAAACGAACAGGAAAATAATAAACATCATTTATACAAACTAGCCTACTTTTACAAATTAATTAATTTAACAAATTAATTGAAATAGTCAATTTGCCGGCCAGTAATATTGTGTAATCGCATTACGATTTTCAGTCAGAGTCCCCACATTTTGCCAGGAAGTGTAATAACTGTTCTATTTAGGGCGGATTCGACCAAACCAGAATAAATTTTATCCGCGGAATAAGCCTTCTGTTCCGAATAAATTTTTCGTTCCGGTAACTATTCACAAACTAAATAAAATTCATAACAGACGTTATACGAAGCTCATGGCTAAGTAACAACAGCCGCACGACTTAACCTGATGGATCAACCATCAGGTTAAGCTACGCTTGCCGAGGTTGGTCCGTGGATGCGTGACCTTCAATACATATCGAGACTCCGCCGTGCCTCGGAAAGCACGTTAAGCCGTTGCTCCCGGCTGTCATTCGTGGATCTTTGACAGTCTTTACGGATCGTCAGAATTCTGAAAGTCTGATAACCAGTCTTACCAAGGGGTATCGTATAACCCACTTACTGGGTTATGGAGGTCAGATAAGTAGTCGCTCCATGTAAAATACTGGTAAGTATTCAGCTGAATCCGGTTAGACTGGAAGCCGGTTCCAACATAGTTGGGGAAGGGCTAGGCAGATTGACTTATACGACTCATTGAATACGAGTGTTAAGTCAGTCTATATAGACTGACTTAACACTCGTATCACTTTATATCGCACCACTTTAAAGTTCCTATATCGCAAAACAAAGTTAGCAAAAGTCATTCAACCCCACAAGCCCGCTAATATTCGTAGAACTACTAGAAATACGGTCAGCTTTCATGTCCAATCGAATCAGTTTCCGGCAGTTAGTCAGTTGCAGCACTTGCAGCGCTTGGCAGCGCTGATCATGTATTGTGCAGCGCTTCAAGTTGCGCAAACACCATTCATTTGTCGCTTTGTGTAAACGTCGAAGTTCATTCTATCTCTTCTTGTTGGTTCAAAGTGCAAGAAATTGTGAAACTTACTGTTATTTTGTTAGCGATATTGTAGCTTTTGTTGGGAATTTATTTAAGCTGCTGCTGCACAAAATGTTCACTGCTCACCCATTTAAACTTACGACACGACACGACGGTACCTTACAAATTGAGAAGTCTTCCAACAAATTAAAATATATCAGCTACCTTATCTTAATAGAAATAACAGTGAAATTAACGCATAGAAGAACTACGTTTCGCGTAGTTTCAAAGTTATCCAGTAGGTGGCTGGTAGCTGTTTGAGTGACGACGTATACGGACAAATTCCCAACGATAAACAATAGTTATTTATTATAACGACTGAATATTACCTAATACAGGACGCTGGCATAGACCATTAAACTGAACGTATTATCAATCTGCATGTGTCCCCGTCCGATACGGAAACACAGACCCAGCTGAATCTCGAGTTCTCGATCTAGATGACGAAGTAATAACTCAAACTGTCCAAATAAGCACTTCTCAACTCGTTTAACGACACTGAAATACGAATTCTGCTGTTCAAAATCGTATCTGGCGCTCGCTCCTAGAATGGCGTTCGAAAATTGACATAGCTTCCTATTCCATTGCGCTGTTACTGCAAACTTCCCGGCGAACGTTATTCAAATAAGTACGGGGACGCTCGATGGAATGTAAAATAAAACTCGGAGTCATTTCTCGATTCAAGGGACACCGTAGACTGACATCGGAAATTACCATTTTAATAGTATTCTTCGGCGTTTCACTTCCGTAACATGCACAAAATCAACAAATTTACATAAATATCACAGGGACGCCGATAAAGGGTTCGTGAATTAACTCGTTTCCTCTCTATCTATCGCCTTTCGTCGTTTCCTGAACTTTAGAAGAATTGATTTAGGAGCAATTTGAACGTTTCGGGGTTTTGCTCAATAAATACGCAACTCTCAGAGCTCGCTATGAAATTTTAATTGAATAATATTATCAATTGACGCGGTTCCATTGCTCATGCTTGGTTATATTTAATGTTCGATGGTGGGAATACTGATTTGGAAATGTTCGGTATTGTTTTTGCCGCAACACTCATTTATTTACTCTATGCTCATAAAAGTTACACTATTTTTCTAACCTTGTAAGAAACCGCCCCGTTGGTCTAGTGGTCGCAAGCACTGAAGTTGAGCATGAAGTTCTGGGTTTGATTCCAGGATCGGGCAAAGTGTTATTGGGTTGGTTGGGTTGGGTTATCTATAACTCAGTAGCAGCCCGGAGTCTGGATTTGTGCCCAATTGATGGCAATAGGCTCGCCCCCGTATTACATGGAACTTAGAACATAACTGGCGAAATGTGGGTTTATACTATAGGTACACCTCTGCCTAAACCTTCGGGGAATACGTTTATGTTATGTCTGTGAGTATAAAGAATCAATAAACTCATTTTAGTACCTACATGCTCTTCAATATTGAGACTTAAGTACATTTAGGTAATAAGAACCTACCTTTACTTTGATCCAAAAATAGTCTATTAAATCATTCGCGCAGCAAGTTGCAGTGTTTTGAACAATTGCTTAATGAGCATTATTCTTAATTGATTTTACCTTGTACTCCTTATTTACATAGTCATGAAATCACTAATTGACTCCACAATTATAGCTGTCATGTAGTCATATTATACCTACCTCGCATTTGGATTAATTTTTTGGTTCTAATCGTTATTGTACTGAAGAAATCGTGCTATGCAATGCATTGCTAAGTACCAAAATAAAGCAACGATGAACACCAACAGATTTTTTTTTTCTTTGGCAATATTAGTAGTAGCCCATAATATAAACTGGCTGACTATTGTATTCTTAATTTCACGCCAAGGAGGATATAATACGCGGAAAATAGGCTGTTTATTCGATATTGGAAGACCTACTATAGAATCGATTTGTATTGAACGGGAAAAACGTTTATCGATTCTAATAAAAACTGAAATCGATTTAAGTACTATTTAAGTACTTCAAGTGATGATCACAAGTCTCACTCACATTGATGTAAGTGATAGTCAAAAGATTAGGTTGGCAAACATCGGGGAAAGCAGGTACCGATGCATTGAGTAGAAGTCTGTGCGTCTAACTGATGTCATCACTCACCATAGACAAGTGTCTATGATGATATGTATCAATGTTGAATTTATTGAACTATTTGAACGCTAGCTACTGGCCACACTTAAGCGGCGTTGTAAAAAGAAGAAAAGTTTAGTTTAAAAATGGAACTAATTGAATCACCAGTTTTATTTTATAGATTTTTAAGAAAAGATAATAATAGAATATGACTAGAATACGTTTCTAAGATACAAAAATAACATCTAACATAATTGATCACGATATTAATTTCCGTTACTAAAAACCCGAAATGGCCGCTCTAATAATCATAGAATTGATTTAACGGTCTTGTGTCCTTTGATCTCTCTTAATTATAATTGTTGTCACATACATAAACCCTTATTAAGACCCTTGTAATATTATAATGTGCCCCAAGTGACCCGTATCTCGGAGACATATGCTTCTAATTACCAATAGCTTTCACGGCCGGGAGGAGCCAATTCAGAACGCCATTTGGTTCATTTCGGTTTTAATTACAATGGCTTAAGATTGTGTTTTGTGTGTGAAGATAATGTTCTGACTGTGTAAAAATTCATAGCCAATAATTCATCTAAAAAACCGGCCAAGTGCGTGTCTAACCACGCACAATGAAGGGCTCCGTAGCTGGGATGAATTTATCCCAAGAACAAACTTAATATTTTAGTTGAAAAACATGTTCTCCCATCAAAATGTATGGGACGACATGGTTTTGCAGAAAATTAATAATTCCCAAAAACGGATCCTTCAATCCAAAAATGGTTTTACAAACTCACAATATTTGAAAGACCTTTCCAAAGATACCCCACACCATTGGATGGACGAAAAAATATATCTAATCCCCACTTTACGTGCAGGGTACCACGGTACGTGTTGTATCCAAAAAAAAAATTTTCATGGTATTATTTTACCACTTTGCAATTAATAGGTAGTATGTATACTTATGCCAAATTAAAGCTTTCTAGTACTAACAGTCTCTGCGCTAAGCCGGGGATAGACAGACAGACAGACAGACGGACGGACATAGCGAAACTGTGGGTTCCTTGTTGACTACGGAACCCTAAAAACGGGTTCGTAGCACTAAAACAAAATAAATTAATTTTGTAAATTTTTTATCGATTTTTAATGAGGTCTAAGTATTTCTAGTAGCAAGAAGATTATGAAATTACTTATAAAAGCCGCAAAAAAATAACTCGTCCTCATTGACACAAGCTTCGTTATCTTAAAAACCTGCTAAAACTTAACGGAAAGCTTTATTTGCAAATGCCGAAACATAACAAAAACCCGGAATACATTAAAAGATAACAAAGAGTCGAAAAATTTAAGTGCGAGGGTCGAACACGCACTTACATTAGGGACCAAAGCACCTGCTACCTGATCGACACATAACTAGCTTCACATTGGTTCCAAGTTTGAAAACGAGTTTTTTTTTTGTTCGTAGTTTTGAATTTTGAACAACAGAGTGGAAGCTTTTATTACTTTTACCTGGTTCTACGTATTTTATGGTTTGCATTAATCTATGGTTAAGAAGCAAGCATCTAAATGAATTCCTTTTTTAAGAAATCATTGCTTGGGTAAGATTAGTGTACACTGTGGCTCCAAATCGATTATTGAAAATGAATTGGTAACTGTACTTCAATTAAATTCTTTTTGGACGTGGTCACGTGGACAAAACGTCCAACTTGAGTGATTGTCGGTGCCACTAAAGGCTTATTTTTCATTATTTATCTAAAAATTTACTGCTTGCTTTGCAATCAATAACGAGGTCGTTATGTTAGGTGGACTTGTTTACATCGAAGTTAAGAATTTAAATCGGGTCAACTATGAAATCTTTATCGTTTTGCCCTATTTTTCTTGACTAACGGTTTTTTTTATCAGTATACAATGTATAAATGTAACCGACCGGTATTATAATGCTTATTTGTAGGTACAGACGGTCATAACATAACTTATAATTTTATTCGACTTTTTATACCTAATCATACATATCATATCGTATATACTATACATTAAGCTTCCGTTTTACGAGGACACGGAACTGCTGATTGGCAGTTAAGAAAAAAAAAACGAGTAATCCATACGCAATCCCAACTATAAATTATATTAATATTATAAATGAGAAATTATGTTTATTTGTTTGTTTGTTACGCTTTCACGCTAAAACGGCTAAATAGAGTTGGATGAAATTTGGCACATAGGTAGACCATGACATGGAGAAGGATATAGGGCGTTTGTGCGATACAAGGAATTTAACGGTCCGGCAGTCCGATTTTCAAGTAAATAGCACGTGAGCCGGAAATATAGGTATGAGATTTTACATCCGGAAGGTAAAATTCCGTGTAGTGCACAAACGCCCTTAGGCTACTTTTCATCCTGGATCGCAGACGAATGCGCGGGTATCAGCTAGTAATCCATATTTATATAAGTACTCGCCTTTCAACCAATTTCCGTTTTTAATTAAAACAAGTCTCGTGATCAATTATTTCAATGAAGTCTCAATAAATTCAATGCTGACAAATTGACTGCCAATATTACTTCCATAATAGTCGCAGCACTCCATTATAATAATGGTGTTGATCGTTTAATTAAATTGTTGCCTTTTATAAAAATATCTGAAGTATGTCCGACGTGCCTTATCGAAGACAAATGAGGCGCGGATGGTGAAGAAGGTGAAATACAAAATTAAATACCTATAATCATAGCCAAAAAATAAGCTCAGACCAAAAAGTTTCGAATATAATTTGCAATTGGACAAATCTTAGTTGCAAATAGGTACTTTTTTATTTAAAACTATAAATAACGTATGTAGGTACACTATACCTACATATTATATTCACGAGTTTTCGCATCAATCACACAGTTTATGTTAGGTATAAATGTCTGTGTTTTTACACTTTCTACAAACATCAACAACGGCATTATAAATTACATGAGAAACTGCTTGGAACAATCCATTAAAAAAACACAAAATCGAAAACTTAGCACCTGTCTTCGTATTTCTTTACTTACCAAATAAGTTAAGTAAAGAAAAATATTAAAATACACTAAAAAATCTTGTATATAGGTATATATACTTACAAGATTTTTGATGAAATAAAGCCAAATGAAAAGTGAAAATTAAAACACATTGTTCAATTAAACGGGAATTCCAGTAGAATTCTAAAATCAAGTAGCCGGACGTTCGATTGTTTTCCTGCTGAAATTCAAAGCGCTGTCCCGCAATTTCGAATTTAGAAACAGTGCCGTTCCCTAGCTTCGCTCAACATTCAGACGCATAGACAACAAAAAAGTTACTACGCCTTTGCTGAATTTGCACGTACGTTTTCGATTTCTTTTAGGTAAATAGATTTATTTCTCTCAAACTGGTTCGCAGAAGTAGAACAGTCTTGTTTTCTCTTAAAAAGGCTCCCAGTCTCGTTATCTTCAAACTAAATATGCCAACCTAATATTTATTTGATTAAATATTTTCGCTGAGCTGCAAAAATGGTCACAAGGTCTGCGGCGTCATTCATGTATGTTATTGCTAATTTTACGTCTTATTAAGTACTAATATGAGATAGAACTTTGTCTCAGGTTACTAGCAACCCTATCTCGGCTAAGTTGGGGAACTTTCGTCTCATTATTAAGTTTCAAACTATGATTTATAAAGGACTTCAGACAACTTTTGCTAAGGCAAGATAGTTTATAGGTATTGAGTCGGTAACAATATGCGACAGTATCTAGAATTTAGATTAGATCTTATTGATAAGGAACTGAAACTTAAGTGAAATCCTCAACAATATCAGCTGCCTATTCCTAGGATCAATATTCATAGTTTTTAACCGACTTCCAAAAAGGAGGAGGTTCTATGTTTGTAGAGAACGTCTGTTTAAAAAAAAAATATATCCATCGATATTTTCGTAAATAATTTTTTTTTAAATCTTATAGGAAGCTTGCACGGTGGTCCCATATTTTTTTTATTAACTTTGCTTGGGTACTTTTTGAGTTAGCTTCAACATTACGTATTTTCCCACTTATCCTATGTGGATGATGTTATGATAACTTCCTGTCACGGTTATTTATATAGCAGGTCGTAGTATTCGAATTTGTGTGGGATAGGTACCACAACCACAACTAAAAAGTGAAAAAAAAATCCTTACAAAAAAACACTTTTTTTTTTGTAATACATAAGTTACATTTTTTTATAGTGGGTAATAGCAAATGTTATTTTAAATAAAATTCATGTTTTAATCTTTTGACTTCTGCAGGTCCTACCGTTTATAGGCAATTTTTAAACCATATTGGTAGGTACTTAGCTTAATTCTTACTTAATACTTTCACAAGTAAACCGCACCGGTTCAATGTACTTATCGTTAATTGAATGAGTTAAACCCGATTAAAAGCCATTTCATTAATGTAATGATGTTCCAAAAACCTCAATCGAAAATGCAGAGAATCATGTAACTTGCACATAACAGTGGAAGTTACCTAACTTCTAGTTATCTCAAACGCGTGGAGTTATGAGACATAGTTTAACCTCGTTCACTACCAATGTCCAATAAATTAAACGAATGATCGATCTCGGCACAGTTGTCGGCACTCGGCGCCGCTCGCGTGCTCTGCATCGCCGTAAATCAAGCCCCGCCAACACGAACATTGCGAAAGAACCAATATCAACTGTAAAAGCAATGCACCTCTATAATACTCACCATTTCAGATCAACTTATCATTGTGTCCTTAAGATTTATCTCAGAATTCACGTCACAACAAATCTGACTCGTGAAATGCGTATGCTAAACAATCATATCTTATCAAATCAAATGATTGTGCAAATGAGAACAGTTTATCAGACGAGCGCGTCGCCCGGGCTACTGCGAGATCTCAAGCAGCCCTACCATTTACCACGTTGTTGCAGGCCGCATTCGGCACTCCGACGTCGCACCGAGTGAACGTCGGGAAGTAAGCGACTCACGTAACTATCGTTAGTGAATAGAGTGCGCGTAGTCGATCGTGACGTGCAATGCCCAGGGCCCAGTGCGCCCCGCTACCCCTCACAGGGCTATGGAGACCCTCCTCGACAAGTTCAAGAGGGAGCAAAGTGGCCTACGACGCTCCAGATCGGTCCGCGCTTCCCTACGATTGATCGGCAACCGCTGGAGGTCTAAAGACGAGGAAACAACAGCTGATGATATTGAAAAGATCAAAAGTAACGGAATATTTTTCACGAAGCAGATCTGGACAGAGAAGGATTACGACGTAGCGTATACGGGTATCGAAGGGACGTACAAACCAAAGACACCAGCCATGGCCAAGCGGAAGCCGGAGCCACCCAAGCATAGGAAGAAGAGTGGAGACATCGATTTGAGTTTGAAGCCGCAGCGACCAAAGAAAGTGGAAAAGAAGTTTAGTGATTTGTTTTCAAATAAGAAACAAAAGAGTGTGGCTAAGGACCTAATAGTGCCGGAGAAAATACCACCGAAAGCAGCGGCACTCCTACACATACATTCGCCGGAGAACGAGAAAATGAAAAAGAAGTTGAAAGGGATGGGAAAATCCGAGTCAGCGAAGTCAATGGCAGAGCTGATGTCGCACAAGCGCGTGCGCAGGGGCTCGGAAAGTGACATGTGCCCGAACCAATCGCGCGGCTGCGTCAACCCTGCATTTGTGTACAGCACCCCGCCGAAGGACAGGAAGATGCCGATGTCACCCACCGCTTTCTTGAGTACGTATTTTAATATTTATTTTCCTCAACTAACTTTCTTATCGACTGTTACCGGCACAAGCTAAAATAAGACTAAAAGTCAAACAAGAATCATGACAGTTTGTCACTTTTCGTCTGCAGTCCTCTCCCCTTCCCCTTCAGTTTGCTCAGGCTGTTGGAAAACTCATTGTGTGTCATAGTAATCATACTGAAGTGTCACTAATTATACACTACAGTACGTGCGGTGCACTTGTACTGTGATTAGGAGATATCATTCGAGTACCCAGTGCTCAAACTAGTATCACATTTATGGACTCTCGTATGACATTATTGCATAACAATGGTGTACTCAATTTGTAGTTTTATTTGCCAACAACGAATAAGGTCCATATTTGAATTTTGTCGGATTCTTTTTTTTACAGCCAAGGAGCCAAATAAAATGTCTGTCAGACTGCTAGTCCATTTAGTAGCTTTCACGGCTAAGGTAACGGTATCAGTATTAATTGAATTTTTGAGGCAGCTTGATAACTGAAAATGAAAAAAATTATGACCTGACTGGATGAAGGAGAAAAGGTCATCGCGGAAAATTAAACTCAACGCGGAACGCCGCCTCACCCCCACAAAAATATGTTGACAAACCGCCTTACACGGCCCTATTTTACGCATTGCCTAAATACGTCCATATTTGTTTTTTTTTTTCAATAAAAATCAACATCTGTTGCACATCAATGACGTCGAACAACGTCAAACTTGACCTGAATATTAAAATCCATACAAAAAAAATACCGTTGACATTTCGTTACGCAAGTTAGGTATTCGGTATACCAACTATATTGTATTATTTATTTCCGCGCTTTCATAATTTCACCTAAAATCTATCTATGCGAAAACGTGCTTAAACGCTCCTTAGGCCTTACTAAATCACTTCGCAACACTCAAATCGATTTAGACGAAATTATTATAACTTATAAGGGGAATTATTCGAAACCTGCAATAGACACTATTATTCGAGATATTGTAATCGAGACTCGAATGTAGTGTTTTAAGTAAATCAGTACAAATTACAGTTTCCTTATCTTATCTGGACTAAGGCGCGAGTGAGGTGGGTTGAACTCTAAGCAAAAACAGTAACGCATTGCCAGAAACTAAGTAGGTGTATCAATATCGTAATTTCGCACAAATTGTAACAGGTTTCGAGACAACCGGTAATCGGTATAATTCGCTCGATTAACAATGTAACGTGCGACAAATCGCCAATTTATTATTGTTCTTTTTTTAAACCAGCTAAAGCTGTCGGAAACCTGGCGGAACAGACAGTATTACTGGCCGATGCCGGAAAAAAAGAAATTATTCTAATTTCAAATAATTACAAAAGGTGTGTCTCTAAAAAGTACTTACTTACTTAGCGCATAAAATTAAAGAACCTAAACTTAGTTGTCATGCTTAAAATGGCAATATTTAAAGCAGAGAAATGAAATTAACACCATTCATTCATCTGAAATACTTGACTGCGGATTAAAGGCCACGACTGAGGGAAAACAACTAATCTGCTTTTATATTTCAAATTAAACCGAAGATTACTGAGATAATGGTTCAAATCTCTGTCTCGTTAGTCGGTGTTATCTGACAGTAATTAAACAATAAACTTTGATCTTTGTACTTCTCTTAAGATCACTTTAAGTACTTTTAAAGGGTTTTCCATTTAAATATTATTTCAAGCTCTTTGCAAATAGCCAATGTCGAGAATCAACAATGTCGGGGAATACAATAGTGCTTTTTTTCATCACTTGTTTAGTCCACGTGTCAGAATGAATTACCTCTAGTAACCATCCAATTCTTCAATAAAATTTTACAAAGGAAAAAAAGTTTTTACAAAAAAAAAAATACAACCGACAAAAAACACTACAAAGTGATAAATAACTTTAATTTCTGTGTCTTTGGTTTTGAATGTTAGTTTTTGCCATCTTCAGAAATTAAAGTTAGTTTTCACTTTTTAGTTGTGTTTCCTATATACCCCACACAAATTCGAATACCACTACGTGCTATATAAATAACAGTGACAGGAACTTATTATAACATCATCCTTAAAGACTAAGTGGGAAAAATACGTATTATTGAAGCTAACACAAACTAGCCCAGCAAAGTTATTAAAATTTATATGGCACCACCCTTGAAGTATGACCTACCAAAAAAAAAAAAGAATCATCAAAATCAATTCATAATTGTCGGAGTAATCACGAAACAAACACAATAAACACAGAGAATTGAGAACTTAGGAAAATTAAGGTCAAAAGGCACGTTCATCATTTTTCTTCATGTATTTTATGCCGACAGGAAGGATAATGTAGCATTTATGTATAGTTAGTACTTCATTACTATACATGTAGGAAACTAAATATTGCGAGAGATTAAACTATTAAATAAAAACGACGCACGGCCATTTTACCCGTTTTAGATAAGTTAGTGTGTGTGAAATTGCCTACCGTTGAAAAACTAACAATGATTAGTCGATTTCGTATTTAACTAGCTTCTTTTAATTTGGATCCCAACTACTCATAATTACAATTCAGAATTGCCAAATCCACAACGTATAAATGAATATTAAAACCCTAAAAAAATATATATGAAACCGATTACTTGGGCCACAAAATGCTAACAAAACAATCATTTAAAAGTCAATAAAAATCAATATTACTAACACCAGTTTATAATAGGAATACGTTATGTTCAAAGAATAGAGCAGAACCTTGTGCAATGGCTTTTGAAAATCGAACAATTATCAATGGATGCATCTCAAAATAAAAACGCCTGTTACAAAAATCGCACAGTTTTCTATCGCACGGAACGGAACTTGCTCGTTCAAACAAATGCGGATGTTCTTTATTCTCGTATATTGTTTAATCAACAGCCACCATAAAGGATAAACGAGAGAAAAGCAATCAACTCCCGATCCCTGTAGGTACCCTTTTTATCTGTCTGTAAGTTCAGGCTAGTTTAAAATGTAGGACTTATTTTCGCATTATTTTTACCTTCAAAAACATTTAGTGGAATATTAAAATATCTTATGAATACTTCTAGCCTTCTTTAATGAAGGATTGCTGTCGTGCGTGTGCGTTATACCTTATCAAGAAAAAAGGCACTTAGCCGTGAACGGATCATTAGGTCTGTTGCAAGTGCTAAAATTAAATGTGTTTTTCGGTAGCAAACCATTATTACTTAACACCCGCATAACTAGGCAGTCATTAACGATTGTTTCGTAACTTGTTATCTACATTTTCCTTATTTTACTTAGGTATTTACTTGCAAGACGTAAAATTCTAACTAAAAGGTACATAAAAACAGTTGAAATACGATAAAACGTTGTCTAACGGTAAAAGCTTATCGTTTGGGTAATATTTATAAAATGGTTTATTTGTCAAATTTATACCTGTATCGGATACAAAAATGCGAAGTAAATGCTCTTTTTTATTTGCTCATAATTAAATAGATAGTTGCCAAGTAATTTAATCATTTATAGGTATTTCCAAGTCTAGATAATACACATCTGAGATTTAAAAATAAAAACTTGTTAAAAATGCAATTCAGATAATATTGGCATTTTATCAATTCTCGACATACAAGATTATTGTTCCCGCCCGATATAACAATCAAACGAGACAGTGACCGATGTTGTAACCACTACGCTAACCAATGTTTTTACCCTGAATTCCTCATCTTTTCTTATGACAAGCAATTACATATTTGAATCATATTGGACATACGTTACAGACAACTTGAGACACCAATCTGTGACACTGGAATAAGTCTGCGCTTTTCATCAGATTAATTAATTGGATCATTAATAATCGCGAGCGTACGAGCGACTTTATATTAATTTTCATTGGATCAAAGATATACAAACGAGAGAGTAAGTGAGAAATTGTTAGATTCTTTCCATGAAAACATTTGACAGCGTGCCGAATTTTTAAGCTATCTCGATGACATCATTATTTTTCAATAATAGCTAATTTTGCCCTCACTTATTCGAGGGCAAAATTAAGTCTTAGGTAATAAAAATTGTAATGGGAAAAATCAGTTTCCTTCCTATTGTTGCAGCCATCAATCAATTCATCAATATGGCAATATCCTGAAATATCACTGACCACACGAGGTTAGGTTGAATGCATCATTAATGAATAATAGGAGATTTACATTCAGGTCAGAATATGCCTACCTGATAAAGTAACATAAAGAAATATGTACAAGTCAAATAGGGGTTAGACATTAGTTAACCATGCATTAATTATAAAACTAGCCGAAATCGTTAGAAAACTAGCCCATGACTGCTAGAACAAACTAATGTTTTGTAGGGCATTTTTTTGTTGACATTAATAAGTTAAATATTTACAGAATTAGCAAACATAGAAACAGGCTATGATTTGGGATATTTATTTAATTGATTTCCTCTACGTTCTAGGAATATCTGAAAAAAATATGCAATACTTATTATTGCATGTTTTTTAATTTTTGTTATAACAGTAACGGAAACTTCTTAAAATTATACAAGCAGTATATAACAAGTTTTATGTGTAAAACAAAATAATAATAGGCTCGATTCGACTACGAATTTATCTGTCTTACATTTCGCTGATAAATCTAACAAAGAGCTCATTGTGCTCGTAATTCCCATACGAGTGAAAATCTTTGATTTTCCACGTTATTATTATCGCCTATTAACACTTTCTGGTATACACTGGAATGGTATAATATAAGTACCACAATGAAAAAAAAACTTATTTTTTTTAAACATTTCATTGTGGTCAAAACTGAGTAAATAAATTGAAATATTGGATTAAAAAATTATTGTTACGTAATTATTACGCGAAAATATGTGAAAAGCGCAAAAACAAAGTCATTGAGATTAGTAAAAACGAAAAACATTTAAAAATGGAAAGTTGGCAGAAATATTAAAATTAAAATAATGAGGTTCAAACAATAGAGGATCAAAATACTTATCATTCATTGCATACTTGGATGTAATTTGGAAACATAATAACTCTTTACATAATAACTGAACTGACAATGGTTTGTGAGAATTTCGTACTAAGTAACAGTTACGAAATGTTATGAGGAAAGCTCAGACATTGACCTTTTCTTAGAATCGCTTAATGACCAACAAATTGCATCATGGCGCCTCTTTGGTAGCTTTTTTCTATAGTCAGTACCAATAGAGTTACTGTAGGTAAAGTGGTGTGATATATGTAGAGATAATGTGAAGTAGACGCTCTTCAGTAAAAACATTAGGAAAACAAAAAGGTTTTTCCATAAAAGCATAAATTAAACAAATTAATTTAGTTCCGTGCAGCCAAAGAGCTCTTTTTAAGCAATGAGGTTGTTTAGGTAATGAGCAAGCATTTCAGTTTTTACTGAAAAAGAAAAAAACAACACATGACTTAAATGAGTGAGTTATGAGTTAAATGCAGAATAACATAACGTATCGCAGAGGTGTACATATAGAACACCCACATTTCGCCAGATATGTTTAAGTCCCATGTAATTGGGGGCGAGTCTATTGCCATCAACCGGGCACAAATCCCGGCTCCGGGCTGCTCTTGAGAAATTCTAGATGGAAAAATCTAGTAACACTTTGCCCTAGCAAAATAAAAGCTCTGCTCTATGGTAACTTCGGCTTTCCATTCAAAGTAATTCATAACTTAGAGGGTCTATTTTTATTTTTGACCCACTTTAATAATTAGAATCTACTAGAAAAGCACACTGGCACTTTTCTATAAATAAAAATGAAATGCTGTTTGTTGGTAAGTCCGTCACTTGGGCTAAACCGATTTGACTCTTTTTTGTTATAAATGTTCGTAATAGTCCGAATGGTTTTAAGGAGAGAAAAATTAGAAAAGTTCCCCGTAAAATTGTAAAAGTCGGGAAGAACTTAGGGTCCTCTTTTCTATGGAATTTCTTTATGAATTATTGTTTGGACAACGTCTGTCGGGTCAGCTAATTTATAATAGTGATGAATTCTTCCACCCATTTAAAAGATCTATAAAAATTCATCAAGCGATCCGAAACTAGATCACAAAGTCGAATACTAATTCTATACATTTCCAATTCAAATCACGCTGCCACTGATTTGATTACTTTCTCGGAGATATTTTGTCACAGCCGCTAGAGATGAACTTCCGTCATGTAATTTGAATCGAATAATTTATTTATTAATCGATTAACATAAATGTTTATCGATGTTCTAAAAAAATGTGTTGTTTGTTTATGGTGTGTCGGAAGTTATGTCATATGCTTAACTTGTTCATGTTTCTTTGACTTACATTCCCGTGAACTAAATATTTTCAACAGCCAAATTGAAAATAGTAGAGACAGACCAGAGAAACGTTGGTTGGACGGTGTGAAAGATGATGGCTCGAAAGGGATTGACTACCGAGATGACGACTAATTTAGAGAAGTAGGGAAGAAAAATACATGACATGTGCTGAACCCAAATAAATTAGGCAAGGGAATGATTTAAACACCCAACGTCAAGAATTGATCACCAAAAAGCATTAAACATCCGTTGACCTAAATTATTAAAATCCTCTTAGTTAAGTAGGGAGTCCATTTGCGTTTGCCATCAGTGCTAAACTAATTTGAGAAGTAAATTGAACTTCCACTCAACCTAGTTAGTGAGGTGTCGACTCACACAGGGTTTTAAGGTCGGAAACACACTGGACCTGAAAGATGAATATGCATTTTTCAGTAGCGATGTCATTGTGGATTTTGGTCTCATCGACTTTTTCGGTGCAAGCCTAATTGACAATCTTTCTACATAGGATCCTTTTTGCGTTTCACCTTTGTATCTTCATGTTAATTTTCATGTTTGTAGTCAATAAAACGCTAGTGGTAGGAACAGTCACTCACTCTTTTTAAAGTGGTAGCTTCTACCGAAACTATTTCCAAACAAAACTATACCGTTGAATTTCCGAAACTATTCCCGTAAAGGTTTCGTTTCAAGCTTGGTTTGTCCCTTTCAATCGATGCTTTCAATAAATTAGTTATAGAGAGTGCTTTAATGAAAGACCAACCAATACCGACACCGTAAACACTAATAATTAATTACTTTTGCAAATAATCACAAATTAAACTTACTCCATTAATTACGTATTTCACACGTTACTGTTTCTACGGAATTACGTACTATTCAAAGAAAAATGTTTGCATAAAAACTAATTAGTCCACAACTTTATGTGTGTGTAGTCACAGTTTTAAATGATGATGTCGCCAATTAAAAAGATCTAGATAGTCCGCACAATCACCAAACTCAGAATCGTGCGACCATCTCAGTTGCAACTATGATACTGCAATGGAGTGACATGCTAGAATTTATAACCTGCGGTCAGTTCTATTTTCAAAATATATTTATTTTTTGGTGGCCAGTGAAGTGATTGGATTGGTTAAACTTTTCGGTGTCGGTCAATTTCAGCCAGTATTTTATATGGGCGCGTTCGATTTAGTGTTTTTGATTCCAATTAATACGTTTATTTTTATTCAAGTGTTTGTTAGTGCTAACAATAAATTTTAAAAGGAGTGTTAAGTGTTATTTTATTGGTTTTATGGGAAGCAATATGCAAATTTTCATGCTTTCTCAAAAATTTGAAAATGGTTTTAGAGCGAAATGTTTACTTGTGTTCGTGAGTTATTTTAATTACTAATAGGTACTTGAACTTGTGGTTATATTTCCCGCTGGATCTGCGGAGATGCATCGCTTAAATTAATTATTAAAATAATGACAACGATTTTTTAGTAAAAAATAAACCTGTAAAGTGCAAAAACTCGCACGACCAGTGACCTCCCAGGGTTACCACCATAAACAATTCACATGCGATCCAGCAAAGGTCACAGCTTACACAGCCTTCTCACACTCGGCATAATATTAATTTATTCGATTTATTCGACGCCACGTTCCGCATCGTCGTTGTTCCAAGATCCTTCCGCGTTCTGTCCAATACAAACGATTTACGATGCATCACTGTTGCTTTCATGCTGTTTTTTAACGCATTGGGTAATAGTTACCCACGCGATGCGTCGGCGCACGTCAATGGAGACATGGTTTAGGGTTGGCGAGCCTGGTCTTATGTAAATAGAGGGGAAACATGTGGATTTTGTGGTCTACTAACTATTACGACAGTTTAGAAGCTTTTTTAAGTGAACTTGATCATCTCAGACCATTAATTGCTAAGAAAACTATAATTTTAGTCATGCATTTATTAAACTCTGACACTAATCTTCAATAACAAAGATTCCGTTTTCATGAAAAAGAAAAGTCTAATACTTATCTACTTTTCCGAAGCGTCTATTGAAAATCATGTAAACACCCAGACCAATTTCCGTTTAATGAAAATTCTCGTGAAACCTAAACATTCCTGCAAGCTTACCTACACGTAAAAGTAACATTCTCGATGCCTGCGTAACTAAAAGGAAATACTCGTAGACACATACCTTAGCCTCATCAGCGTAATTACGCCTCCCAACCCTCGAGTGATCGGAACTTGCATGCTACACAATCATGGGAACCTTTCACCTCGCTCCGTTCTGGGAGTTTGCTTCGTGACGCTTTCCTTTGTTTACGTTACGTTATATTTGCGCCGGTTCGCTTTAAAGCGTAATATTTTGAGAATATCTTCTGTCTCGTTGAACTAGCTAGTGGTCATTTATTGGACCCTACCTTTCGATCCCTAGGTCGGAAAAAATAATATTGATATTTTTCAAATGGAATTTCTCAATAGCATTTTAGACTATGGATTTGTGGCCGGTTGATTTCAATAGGCTAATTTAGTACATTTTTACTTACATGGGATTTGAACATAAAAGTTGGTGGCGATTTTATTAAAAAACCTGGCTTGTTGTGCATATTATTGTGATCCCATCCGTGCAGCACGCGTAGAATGACTACCGTAGAAACGGGTTTTGTCGACGGAAGAATAGACAAAATAACAGATTGTTATTGTGAATCTGTCATTTTGTCTATTCTTCCGTCGATAAAACGCGTTTCTATCCCGTTACCCGTATGGTGGTCATGCTACGTGTGCTAGACAAAAGGTTAAAGAATATTTGAGCAATACCTATAGGTAGACAAAACAGCTAAGCAGCTATCTTATTTGATTTTAATTTATTTGTCTCAAGTAGTCTAACAAGTTTTTTTATAAGCAGGTAATTGCGTTGATCTTTAAAATTGCGACACAACATTTAGGTAAGAGTCGTGGATGTAGTTATTAATGAAGAGAAAGTTAACATGTCTTTGCAAGAATAAGCTTTCGTCTCATCATGATGACAAATGCTACAGAGAATTATCTACGTTTATTGCTTGAAAACATTAATTTGTATTATAAAACCATAGTACTCGTATCATCATGCCTTGTCCATTTTATATGTTATTCTAAAAATGTAATATTGAGGAGAAGTAAAGAAAGAAAATTGCATGGAAATAAAACCTGTGGGTAAAAAAGGAACAAATAAAGGCTCGTGCATACGGGCGCGACTTGTCACGCGACGCTACACCGGTAATTGTCCAACCGTGAAGTTTTCTTAGAAATTATATTGTTATTTCGCGTCGCGCCTGTTTACGGGAGCCTTAACGCTGGAATTTGTACTTTACCTCTTTTATTATTAGTCATTTTGTAAGTAAAGGTAAAATTAAATTGCATTGTACCAGACAGCACTTAAATAAAAATATCCATAATTATGTTCTTAGATTAAACATTTGCATTATGACTAACGAGTTTATTTCGACTGTAGCCACACAGACTAGGCCTCTTTCTATAAAACCGCTGTTTGATAAGATAACACTCTGTATTTTTCCATAAATACTAATTACTGACAACGATTACTCTCATTAAAATGCCCCTTAGTAATGTCTCACGTATTTCTGTTACAAATATTTAGTATAAACAAATAAAATAACGTGGTGGAATGTGTTGTATCAATATCTTAAGTTATTTTGTTATGCATAAGTGTGAGTAACAAAAAATAAATAAAAAACAGTAACACTCATTAAAAGTACACATACATTTTAATAACAATACCTGAGAAGTAGGGAAGAACCGAAATGACTAACAGAAACTGTATGCGCAGTTACATAGTTACATCTTCTTGCACCATGTTCCGCAAAGTTTATAACAATACGTCTATCAGCGGTCATTGTGTCGATAGTCGTGACGGCCAATGACAAAATAGCCAAGAGCCTCGACCAACAATTGAGGAGGCTCTCGTTACGCAGCTGGATCAAGGGCTTGATCCAGCAAGCGGTATTTCTGGACATAGCGCGTATTGTTAGGAGGTTCCTTTCTCAAGAGCCCTGACCACCGTAGGTAGGTTGGACCTTGTTCTCGATACCGATGGCCTACATTTCAAAATTTAGTTTATCATTACAATTTTTTCATAATTTAAATGAGATAAGTATTTATATTAAATTCTGCATCGATTCTTGCCGATTATTCAGAGAGAAATTCCACTTCCCAGAGCTATAATTTTCACCATTAGAAAATCTAAAATGGCACCTTAAAGTTAAATCAAGATACCGTATCTCCGTTTTCACTTTCCCTTCGAACAGTATCCGGTCCTTAGCTCATTTTGATTGGGATTCCGATTAGCTGGTGATGTTTCACCTTAACGTCATTTGCTGCCCTGGTACACAAGGTTATTATTCTGACTGACATTGAAGTGCATGTGAGCTTTTTATTATTCCGACACGTCCACATGTCACCTTGTAAATTCGATTTGTAATCGATATTGAATTGGACACCTAATCATAATGCAGTCAGGTGCTGGATAAGGCTATTGGGCGTTACCTCGGATGTGCCTTGGGGCATTCCTTTAGGCGCTAAAGTATTCGTCGAAGTTACCTGTCTTTGCTTACCTTGTTGGGTAATTTCCATACAGTAATATTTTGTCGTAATACCAGAATAAAGTCCTGTTCAGTTATATGCGATATCACTTGCGCTTGGTAGCGATACTGGGCCCCCTTCTGACCAGAGTTGCTGGTCAAACTATTTTATTGTGGCTTAGATGATAATAGCTTCTGTCCGCAACTTCGTTCGCGTGAAGTTTCTCATTTTAAGATAGAACATATCCTATAACACTATAATGTAGTTTCTCATTAGTAAAAGAATTTTCGGATTCGGATCAGCACGCGTAGAATGACGGAAGAATAGACTAAATGACAGATTCACAATAACAATCTGTCATTTTGTCTATTCTTCCGTGGACATAACCCGTTTCTATGGTGGATAAGCTACGGGCAGTAGTTCCAAAGATTACGCGCTGCATACAAACTCACAAATAACTCTTTATAGGTACTATTAATATAGAACAACCAAAGTCGAAAAATGTTGCAATTTCAATTTTAAACTAAACCACATAATAATGGACCGTTGGTTGGCGTGAGTTTTGCCAATATCCCAATCAATAAAAACTATTAATCATCCGTTGAAAGCTTCTCATTACACAACCCGTGTTAATTAAGTCCTTATTTGGATCAACTGCCTCTCATATTTCATTTCAGACTATCAGCTGATTCACACCCTAAAAGTTGAAAGGTATTAAGTATAACATGTTGCTACACAATCCGTTCGACATTGAGTTAATCATGTACATTGTTATAACAGTTTAACCTTTGCCTGTCGGCTGTTCGTGGGTAGTTTGATAAATTACCCGAACAAACGTAGGTAGTTCGGAAGTCCTAAATAAGAATGTTTTTACGAAACCTGATTTATTTGAGCTTGGGTCAAATATTGGTCACTTTTTGCGAC
Source organism: Eupsilia transversa (assembly GCA_914767815.1). Classification (NCBI taxonomy): domain Eukaryota; kingdom Metazoa; phylum Arthropoda; class Insecta; order Lepidoptera; family Noctuidae; genus Eupsilia; species Eupsilia transversa. Next base: position 12,916,587 of record OU611880.1, read on the forward strand.
ACTCTGGGATGTTTCCTTATTCATGAGTAGCAGTAATGTTACGAACAAGACAATAAAATACTCCTTTGTTTGTAAATTAGCATAATTTGATTAGAAATTCTAGGTGACATGGCAACACAATTAATTGTATGCTTATGGCAACTTTGTAAATATTCTCTCATTCTTTTTCGTTTAATCTTTTTTTGATAAAGAAACGTTCATATCTCTGTTCTGATGGAAAGATAAATAAAATGTCCTGCAACTTAAAAGCACACAACAAAATATCTCATTATAATTATAATTTCACATATCCCCATATCCCACATTATTTTTGTTTATTTTCCACTTTCTCCCTTAGAGCTGCAGTACGGCGCACTTCTCGAAGGGTGCGGGGGGGAGTTGCCGTCGTTGAGCGCTTGCGCACCCCACCCCCCGCACCTCGACAAGGCAACTCGACGGCAACAGAAGGACGCGCGCGCGCAACAAGACAAAATCGCACAAGTTAACATACATTTACACGGTATTTGTTTCGTTTTTTTATTTTATTTTATTTTTGTTAATTTTCCATATAATGTTCAATATCTTATGTATCTACTGTTTTCAACTGATACACTTCTGTGTTTTACATTTTAATTTGTTTTAATTATCAGTTTATCTTATTTTCTACATTATACAACATACTTACACTTTGTACAACCATCTATTAAACATTATCTATTTTTAAACAAATAATGTGTTTCATATCATCATCTTCGCCTCACTATTTCTTCTACTAGACTAGATTATCGTGAAGTTTCTGGTTTTCAAAATTGGCCGTACGTTTCTGACAAAGATATAAAGGTCTAGATAGGCAGTCAAAGTGTGAACTCGTCGAAAAAATAGCGCCCAACTGTTGGCCGCTAAATGGCACACTAAAAAGCACAATGACGAGGCGCGAGTGTAAGACGCAGCTGTCACGCACACCAGCATAACAAAGTTGGCCCTGTTTATTTTAGTTCTTTTCCAGCGCCACACTGTCTTGAAATAAATAATCAAAGGTTTCTGACTTCTCATTTTTCTTCCGTCTGCATCAACTTACAGGTCTTCTTCTAACTAATGTGCAGCTATCCTCATCTGCTCCAGATTATATCTAAGCAATCAACTCATCAGTAGTTCTATAAAGTGAATCTTAGTTCTGTTTGTTACAGCTCTGTTTGCGGCCGTGGAGCATGGCTACCTCGACAAGGCGCGAAACATTCTGGAGTCAACCGACGTCGACGTCAACAGGTTTGTGATTCATTTGCCTTTTATGTAGACCGTTTACTGCGTAATTTGTATTAAAAACGATAAAGTCTGGTTTCTACAAAGCTTTACCAGCAGCTTTTATTACTGAGTTATGGTTATAGAATATTGTTATTAACACTTTCGTATCGTATTTTCTTAGATTTGATAAATTGACGTTTAACAAATCCATTGATACTTTTGAAGTGATTCACGCAAAAAAATCGAATCCTAGATTACTGATAAGTCAAATCAAATCACGGTCATCCACTCAACAAATTGGAACTTGAGTCATAAAACAAATCTATTAGAAAAAAAACCCGATGACAGATGAGTGATGCTGAGCCCAGCATCACTCATCTTAGATAACACATCGATAAGACCACCCACCATTCGAAATTCAAACGGCGTAACAATTCCAACCGATAAAATATACCAAACAAATAAATTCCGAAGCGGAAGTGGTACCATATATCAAAGAACAAGTACAATAGAGTACACTTGAGACAACTGTTACGATCAATGCAGCAAACAAAATGCATCCACCGGGATTTATCTCTGTCCAATATTACTTGTACTAAAGAACGGTTCTCGAGCTCAGACACCTGGATTTTCCAGAGGGAAACAAATGATGCAATTGTTTACACATTCGACTTTTGTCTTGAAAGTAGATCTTATGGTTTTATTGGATTTGAAGATGTTTTGGTATTTGTATCGAAGAATATGGAATAGGAAGTCGAAAAGGTGAATGCATTTATTTCAGTTAGCTTCTTTAAAAAGAAGCTAACTGAAATAAATGCATTCACCTTGATTGAGTCACTGCTTGACAACTTAAAGTAGTAAAATTACTACTTTAAGTTGTCAAGCAGTGACTAACAGAGTCAAATGGTGAATTTTATCTTCCAAACCGTAGATTCCTTTGATTGCAATTTGCTATTCTTCTAACATTTTTTAATTCGATTCTGAAATTCTCGTTTATCGTTATATGACTTAATTACTGTTCTTCAGTTGAACAATGATCTGAAATAGGCGGTTTCAGTTACCGAACGTAAACTTAATAAATTAAGTTAAGCAACTTCTGCATGACAAAGCCCTCTTTTTGTGAAGCACTTAACAAAAGTTAATCATGATATCGTTTCGCAAGTTAATACCTCAGAGGGTAAGCCCTCTGAGGTATTAACTTGTTAGGAACATATACTCGGATATTCTCAGTTTAGTAGATATAATAACGTGATTGTAATGAGATTGACCTTTGAAAATGTAGAAACCCTTTTTGCTTCCAAAACCACCTACATCACTAATGTATGGAAGTTCTAAAGTAAATTGTCCTTTTGAAACTTACAATGACGTAGATATATTTAGTAACCTATTCCGCTTAACTATTCCTAAAGAATCATAAAAAACCCTGTAAGAAATCGACACATGTTTCACCTCTCAACGAGGGATCCTAAGGATGATGATTGACTTGTCGCGAGCCCAAACATGACGTGTTGCCAAGCCGAGCGCTGGACGCTGAGTGAGTTTTTGAAACTTGATCATTATATTTGTCAATGGTAGCTAATTTTTTCTTTCTTTTGCAGCCTCAATGCAGATGGCCTGTCTCCTCTCGATGTGGCCGTGCTTGCAACCAACAGACAACTTGCCAAAATGCTCATGGAATTTGGAGCCAAAGAAGGAACACAATGTAAGTCATACATTTCTATTCAATTCTCCGTTGTTATCTTAAACAAATGGTTTGTTTTCGATGTTTCTGAATCTTGCAAAACAAGAAGCTAAATGTTGTTTGCACTGTTGTTTGCTCTTAAATAAGCGGTATTGTTTGTGTCTCTTACTATAGAATTTTACCATTTGTTATGTTTTAGATAGTTTTAAGTGTCAATAGCCGATTTGAAAGATAATCATCATCAAGTCGATCAAAACACGTAAATCACTACCGAATTAGTTGCTCGAGAGATTGCAGCGACTGCTGATCTAATCAGATTTTGAGCAAGTCAAGCGTTCTCACTGTTAGAATTATCTGATAACAGATTTGCCCCGCGTGATAACCTTGCGGTAAAACCTTTTTTATTTTATTTGTGTGAGTGTTAATGTTTGTCATTTGTTTTTAATAGTTTCGGTTTCTTTTGAAGATTACTTTTTATAACTTTCTTCCCTTCGTCAGTATTTAATTATAGTTTAATGTCTCAGTGAACGGAAAAATCCTTTGCGAAAAGAATCTAGTCGTTGGGTAATCAAATGCTATGGTAAGTAAGGATGAAAGTATAAAAAAATAAAACTATTACCTACACCAGTAGGTACAGTTTTCTATGCTGCTCGTTTTTAATAAAAATCTGAATATGAAAATCAAATACCCGTACCCAACAAGAGCATCCAACCAAATGCACAATAAACAGATCCCTCCCGTGAACTCATACATTTTCAATTTCTTATACTACTCATAGTTGCTCCATTTTCATGAACAGACTACCTTCTCCCTTCTTTCCACGTCAGAAAATTATAGATTATTATTATTCCGCTGTCAATTCATCTCATATTTCGGTCTCTGAGGCATTTTTATAATTTGCATTCCTACCGTACGCGGGAAATATAGGCTTCAAGAAATGTGCTTTGGTGCAAAGAATAATGTTCGGATGGAATTTTTTCGCGGTATTCTGTGCGTAGACGTGAATCTGGAGGCAAATAAAAGAAAATTCAAAGAGCTTTATCTTGTTGACCAAAGCGTGTTTTAAAATCTTGTCAAATCAATTCCCGTTAGTCGGAAATTGCATGAAATCTGTACACATCGTATAAAACTAAGTCGTTTTTTGTGTCTGACTGTGTGATATTTTAAGGTCAGGGAAATTCAATTTTTCTTACGTTTTTTGCAATTTGCAGGTCAGTATCACGTTGTATGTTGATCTAATTATGATTCGCAGCCATAGCAGATATTTATTTATAGAGTTATAATCATAAACATCATCAATACAACCCTCTTGATTGACCATTTCATGAAATCATGACATTAAAGATTATGCTAACTTAAGGAGTTGTATTGCCGATTCTAATGATTATAATTCTGTGGAGTCATATTTGTTACGGTCGCGAATCATATTTTAATCAACATACAACCTGCTACTAACATGCAAATTGCAAAAAACGTAAGAAAATTTGAATTTTGCGGTCTATCTTGGCGCATGCAAGTTATAGTAAACTGGATTTTGATGCGATTTTCACCATCATTTATAGGTTGTGTGTGTTTAAGACTTACATTAATAGATAAGATATAACTCATAAATCTCGATGTTTTAAATTGACTTGTCGTAATTGCACCCGAGGAAAGTAGGGGCGGATCGCTAGTGAGCACATAAAACACTGTTATTAATTAATAATTAAACCGGAATACGGTGCAATTATTCATATACTGTGGAAACGTAACTGAATAGCCACGCAATGAGTACAAATGCACCAATAAGTACCTGTGAAGCATGTAAATGTCACTGAAACACAATAAGGACGGAACTGCAATGCTAATACAGTTTACTACCAATTACATATGCTGATGCCTGTTGACATGTTAGTGGAAACGAGTAAATAAATGATGATTTCATGGAAGTAGATAGTATACAGGGTGAAATTGAATTCATGGGCATCTTACATAGGTACTCATCATTATGAACTTTCACTATGGGACCAAACATGAAATCACGAAAAAGAAATCAATGTTCCCAACATTTTGACGAGCTATGCAAAAATAAATGCTGATTGTTTTTTCGCAATTTCAGATTTGGTCCCATAGTGAAAGTTGTTCATAATGATGGTTACAATGACCCCTTAAGAGGATGCCCATGAATGCAATTTCACCCTGTATAATCAAGGCTGTAAAATGGAATAAAAAACTTTACTTCGTTGAGTGTCGTGTCGTCTGTGTTGCTTATCTGAAGAGCTGTCATGACAGCTCACTTAACCAAAGATGCGGCGAGTTTTTTTTTGACGGTGTCATCGTATCTTTCTATAGGTTGATGGCCATAGCTTATAACGTAGGAGTCTTCAAGTCTAGAGTGAATAGGTAACTTCTAAATAAGCGTGCACCGTCCTCGACTGCATCATCGCCGTCAGCAAGCGTAGCATGACACGACGTAAGAATAGACAAAATTACAGATTGTGATTGTTTATCTGTCATTAAGTCTATTCTTCCGTCGACAAAAATAGTTTATAATGTGGTGCAGGTGAGATAGTGTCAAACGCAAGCGGAAGTTCTATGCAAAATTAACGTCCTGGTGCTGCACGAACTTTTCGTGTTCCATGTACTGTTGATTAATTGACTATCAGGCGTAACCCTACTCCCGCCACGCTTTGCCATATTTGTAACGTATCGCTAAACAAGTAACCATATAGGGTTGTCGATTATCCGGTTCTGAGCAAGTACTAATTATACACAAGTGATTATAAACGCATCCGAGATTGTAGATAAAACTGGCTTCATTTATTTTTTTCTTTCATTTGTTTTCTCATGGTCTGTAAATAAATTAAAGATCTAAACGACTGATACGATACAGTCACGTCTGGCGAACGGAAGGCGATTCAATGCTTGGAATAAGATTTTTTTGATGATACCTAAATTCGATCAATCTTGTTTAACTTCTTTGTTTATCTGTGAGGCGGTTGACATCTAAAAGAATATGACTTTTTACAAAATAGTTTATTTTTATAAAATAGTAAAGCTAAAGATGTGAGACGCGGCATCCGGTGCCGATGATGAGTATGACAAACCAGTACATTTTAGTAGCCGTCAGTATCTGAAAAGTTTAGCAAACAAGACGACGGTTTCGCTCTTGTCTAGCTACTGTAACTATACTTCAGACAGTAGTTTCGTCACCAATGGCCTTCCACAACACGCCAGGAATTTTGTCGAGCTAGCAACCTTACAGGCAACGTTGAAAGTTGCAAGTCTCATATAATGGCAACGATTCCCTTGTTCACAAACAAACAATTAGTATCTATTAGAGAATTGACTTCTCAGATAACACGCGAAAAGGACGATCACAGATAAGGACTAAGATTAGTAACCGACCGAAGCTTCTTTTTCGGATATTTTCGATCTAAAAATCATGATTCGGCCATATTTCCGTGCCAGCCGAAGCTACGGCCAAGCCGAAAAGTTCGTGAATTGTCGCGTGTCCTTTGGCTTACTTCGTAAAGCTCGACAATGTCAGGTAAATCAATACAACACGAAATATACGAAATTTTGTATCCTCTAATGGAATAATCTTGCTTTATTTCTTTTAAAGCTAATATTTGCTCTTTCTCTCCCTAGGTGTAAAAAAACAAAAAAGTTTTGATTTTGTGTATAGCGGAAAGAAGTATTCATATTTTTTTATGTCTATACGTATTCGTATTTTCGTTTTCGACTGAAAATCCATTTTCGGTCAGACACTAGCTAAGATATAGATGTCTAATTATAGATAAATATTATAGTATACGCCTTGAACTTAGCCAATGTGTTCTGATATATCTTTTTTTTTAACCGACTTCCAAAAAGGAGGAGGTTATATGTTCGTAGCGTATGTATGTTTTTTTTTTGTGTATGTCCGTCGATATTTTCGTCAATTGTGAACGGATTTTAAAAATTCTTTTTTTGTTTGAAAGGGTATGCTCTCAAGGTGGTCCCATATAAATTTTATTAACTTAGCTTGAGTACTTTTTGAGTTAGCTTCATTAATACGTATTTTTCCCACTTAGCCTATATGGACGATCTCTTAACATTTTCCTGTCACTGTTATTTACATAGCAGGTCGTGATATTCGAACTAGTAGGGGGTAGGTACCACAACTAAAAAGTGAAAAATAAAAACTTTTTACAAAAAAAACCAACCGACTTCCAAAAAAAACACTAGAAAGTGAAAAATAACTTTAATTTCGGAAGTCGGTGGCTTAAAACGAAAATTCAAAACCAAAGACACCGACTTCCGAAATTAAAGTTATTTTTCACTTTCTAGTGTTTTTTTTGGAAGTCGGTTGGTTTTTTTTGTAAAAAGTTTTTATTTCGTTTTATTGAACATTTAGTGCTACTAAAATTATATTCCCTATCCTTTCTTTTTTAGAGGTTAAGTACCAGCGCTGGGCTCTGTTTCGCATAAGGTCGCAGCATTATGCTGAGCGATGGCCGTATTGCGTGGATGTGACGCATATTTTCGCCAAACTTGTTATTTTCGTGTATTTATTCTTTTCTTTGCGTCATGTTTGCCGCTAATAAACGTATTTTCCTTCTTTCTTCTTTCAAGTAAACTTATTTAAACTAAAGCTTGTGCAAAACAAAATCGGCTCAGTTCAAAACGAATGCAATGCAAAAACCAAGGTTCCAATGTCTAATATCACGTCCAACTTTGAACGGATGATATCCGTCAGTCGTATCATAACTTGACCACGGCTTGACAACCCTGTCCCGCACAGCCGAGCCCTGGCGAACAAACAATTGTTAGGTCGCGTGACGTTACACACGACCGTATATCTATATCCACAGTTATGTCACGAAATGTGGACTACAATGTGCATTTAACCGTATTTATTTATCTAATTGTAATTTTCAACCTTCAATCTGGAGATTTAAGGTTCTAAATGCCCCGATGGGTGGCTAAGATTTGAGGGCTGCCTATAATAGTAACGTGTTATTGGAACATCATAATTGAGGAAGAATTTGAGAGAACTGATTTCGTGTCCACTTTGCTTTGCGCTTGTCGTCAAGCTCTTAAAGTTACTTGATCTGTAAGAGACAGTTTTGAATTAACTTGAAAATCTAAAAGTATTTTATCTCAATCTATCTTAGCAGTCCTTTTACAGGCATCTTTTGCCAAAACTATATTATTATGTTCTCTGCATTTTCTTTTGGAAAGGTTCAGCTGCTATTTCTGAGTCGTTATTTTAGCTTACTGTCTATCAAGAATTTATCCAGAGAGAATCTGTCTCTCGCTAAAATGGCGAGGGCTAAAAGATAATTTCTATCAAACGACTCGCAGCGCATCGCATCGGAAAGGATGTCGATGCATAGTGCATACGATTGGCTCCGTACCGTCGCTTGCGAACGTATCCGTTTCTGTGCCAAGTCAAGTAGCTTCATTCCTACCGTGTTGCAGCCGAAAGGATCCGATGGGATACGACGACAAGCGAACGGAGCCGATCGCGCGTCGCAGCATACTTCCAGCTACGATCGCGTGTTGCGGAAGACGGTCGCGGTCAAGTTGTTATGCATGGCTTGGTAATATAGACTTTAAATACTGTGTATACGCTTTAATATCGCTTATAGATTGTAAAATGTCCTCCGATCCGATACGATGCGAGCCGTTTGGTGGAAATCGACCAATATTTGAATCACAATTTTCAGCGATAATCGGTCACAATACCCGTCGCTATCTGTCGTTTATCTCATCGGTCGATTCCTTTATTGTTTTGACATTGTGGGCGTGATTTGTTTTTCTAGTAGTTGGTATCGTAACCTTACATTTGACGTAAAATCAGATGTCTGCATACGTCAGACAGTATAGAGTTATCAGTTTTCCTCGTTATCATTGGAACTGAAAAAATAAATTGATCAGATCTACATCGCGCCTTGCCTTAGCCAAGCCCTGTCTGACATAGTACTTTCTTCCCAATAAATTAAACGAGAGAAATCTAAGCAACCATCCGAGTCACATTTCAACATGACCATTGATGTACAGTCAACAAATCTATTTGGTATGCAGGCAAAATTATTCATCCCTCTACTACACAGCCAATATTCATTTTTATTGTGTGCGTAATCACTTTTTAAGCATATGGCTTAAAGCGACTAAAATAATTGACTACGCAGCATACCCACTTACACATACATTTAAAATTAGCTGCCTGCATACTAAATAGGTTTGTTGACTGTACATACAGTGACTGGCAAATATTTGGCGTAAATTCAGATGTCTGCATACGTCGGGCGGTTATCAGTTCTCCCCATCAAATCTTTTTATGACCTTGATTGGAATTGAAAAGAATTGAGGTCGGTTGGTCTATTATTTGTTCTTGTGCGAACGGTCATCGTTTTCATAAATGTTAGCACCGAAATATTTTACATTATAACTATGTACAGTCCACTACTATAGTTTCATTGAAGGGAACAATCTCATACATTAAGCTATGTCATTTCACCTGGGGCCTAAAGTCTACTTATTTATAAACGTCACAATGGTGTCATAATGGTTAGTTTTTGACAGTTTTTGTATGGCAAATATGTCAAAAACTAGCCATTGTGACGTTTAAAAATTTTTAGACTTAGGCCCCTGATTCTAGGGATTGACACAATTGACAGCTCACTCCAAGCTCACTTCACCTAATATTCACGGTAAGATTTTTAGAGAATAGATCCGCAGATGTTTATTTACATCATACCCAAAAATCTGTTCTGGCAAGACACCTTTTTCCCGTTTCAATAAAATAAGAGAAATGTAAGTCACCAGCTCTCAGACTGACATTTCCTTTAACAAAGCCATGTACAGCCATTGACATACATGTGTATTTACGGCTCGGACGACAAATCGCAAAGCACCCTCACATGTCAATACCACTTTTTATTTACGGACGAGAGATAGGAAATAGGAAAGAACAAAAAAGTAATAGAAATACCGGGATCTCGGTCGGATCGCCGCGGGCGAAACTTCTCGACCCGAGCATAGCCGAAGAACACCCGAAGTTTATCGATCTATGTGTGACTGCGAGTGACCCAGCTAACTTTGGTAGGTACTACCAGAACATGTGTTGCTAATCTGATAAGCAACTGTGAATGCTTTATGGGTTATTTCTTCTCTAGCAAACTATACCTGATTACATGGACAAGTTAAGCCACTTTAAGATGATTAGATTAAAAGAAAGACGGAACCATTCTGACTTACTAGTACTGCATAAAATTATAAACGGTTCCATAGACGCACAATTAATAGGTCTAGCCAACGTAGTAAGCGTCATCATCGTATTATTGAATTGCGTGTGGCGAAAAGTGGATGGCAAGGCAATATAATGAAAGGTCCAACTTGACGGATTACCCTATATTAGAGAGATATTTTCTCCATGAGTTTCTCTTCATATAGACGCTCCCTTTATAAGCAGTGCGAAGACTGCACGTCTATATAGCTCAAATTGGTTTGTTTTAGTTCAAGATTTAGGTCTACTGTACATACTCTTTATTGTTCTCCTTTGTCTCTAATTTTTTATAACTCAATGTCATGCATACCAGCTGTTATTTGCATGGTTACTGTAATGCCAATTTTTGATGTTATTTCATTTGAATTTTAAGTGACTGTGCTGTTGGTGTGCCTATTATATTATAAATAAATAAACGAACTCTTATGTTCGAACCTGAGCTCGTGAAGCTTATGTTTTCGGCTTTCGGCCTGGGTCACATTTTCGAGGGAAAATTGGTATCTTATATATTCCTCACATCGCCGAAAAAAAAGATACTCAATTGATTCCCGAGTTTATTTCCTATATGTTCATTCGTAAGGAGATTTGGAAGAAGTTTATCCAGTGTATAATAAATAATGTTAAAGTAGAAAACAATAAAAGGAAATACATAGACTGCCAATGTAGAAATATCGTATCGATAAATTGGATACTTAATTATAAAATTCGCAAGTTGCCAATTAAAAAAAATATAAGTTCCCAATTAAAAACTGACTCGCCAAAAACCCGCTTCTCATTGAAAAAAAGAGTTCTCAGCTCGTTAGCTGCAACACCCTTGAGCTATGAATATCGGGTCCGTGCCAAAAATTGGGAAAATTGCCAGAAAGTACGGCAATACGAAAGGTTTCCAAAGACGGGACGTATTCTCGCCAATACAAAAATGCATATTATCATGATATTGGACTCACAGGCGTCGGTGCGCGGCGACACTCATGCTGTGTATCTTCAATATATTATCACAAATGGGATTTGCTTTTGAAATATTCGGAACAAAAATATCTTCAGTCGCAAAATGTGGCGCAAAAATATTCTTACCTTCATTTGTGTTAATGTCAGTGTTACAACTGACAATCAACTTATTCTTCGTAATTTTTATCACACCCTCTTTTTTTTACCGTAATACCAATATCAAACGAATATCAAGGCTTATTCAGGTATAAGCGATATCGCTTATAACTGATTAATCGCTTCTAACTGCTTATAAGTACATTCCTTGCAATGAGGTTTTCTGTCGACGATTAGCCAGGTAATGTACATTATGTTCAATCAAAGAATGTACTATACTGGTTGTCTGATGACTTTTTGCCGATAATAGGGACTCTAAAGCCCTTGTCCTCTTAACATTTCGCATTGTGTAGGCTAGCAGCAGTCTGCGTTATAACCTAAGTTTACACTACTGACTCCTCTAAGTACCTACGTACCTAGGCACCTACCTATATGATTCAACTTTTTAAGATGATACATAATATTTTATCTGGTTCAAAACCTTTTTAAGAATATGTATGTCACTCGAGACCCACTCAATCATCATTAGACAGAAAGAAAACAGACTGCATAACAATTTTATCTCACATTTTATTACATAACGGATGAGTTAAGATTTTTTTGTTTTTATGTTGCATTTTTCACACTCAGATAAACTTACGATAAGTAAAAGGAAAATGTGGAGCTTAAAATGTGGAGCGCGGTGGAGAGCACTTGCTTAGAACTTAGAGGTGAAAATATTCTTGATGCGAAGTTTTATAAAAATATGCGGTAAATATTTTGAATGTTTGGAAAACTTTTCGAAAAATTCATCTGGATATTAATAAAGAAACAGAAATATGCTTTCTTATTATGACTTACGATCTGATTTTCTAAAGAAAAGACTTAAGTTTATTATCTGCTTTTTTCAATAAATTATAAAGAGGTAGAGATTGTTTGTTAGTTTGTCTGTAGGGGGTAATCTCCGGAACTGTGGGCTTGAATTTTTGCATTTGATAGCCCTATTCTGAGGAAGGTTATAGGCTATGTAACATCACGCTACGGTCCTTAGGAGCCGAGCAAAACGAAAAAAAGTCAGAAAGAACGCTAAGCTTAAACGAAGTAATAGCGCGGGCGGGCGATGGGATGCGACCCGATGGGCCGGGGGCCGAAATTTCACGCGGACGAAATCCCGGGCAGAAGCTAGTCCTAAAATAAGAGCACATTTAAGGAAAGTTATTCGTAACATTTTCAGTACTTACCAAATGATTTTAAGTAAAGGTATCCATTAAAATTCGTCCGTTTAAATTCGTAAACGACGGTCTCTTTCCTAAGTTATGAATATTTATCAAAGTAGGTCGTATACATCGCTTCTAGTTGACCAAACATTGCGTGTAGCTCAAACATATTCCTTCAATATGTAAAACAGCCAACGTTTAATAGGTTTGCGAAGCCTGGCTTCAAGATTATATTCAGGTAAAGACGAATATATTTACTTTTCAGGCATTATATAGCTGATGGAATGTTTCTAAAGCTTGTAAGTACCTATAGAAATTTTATAGCATATACTCGCGTGAAATACGGGTTAAGTTCAATAGTACTTAAGTTCAATAGAACAGGCCATAAGTACTAGGGAGAAATAATGTGAGTTATACTGAGAAAAAAATTGACATAAGTAATTCAGTTATTAGTTTAATGATAGGTTTGATTAGTCCAATGACGCGTTAAGGATGATGTCCACGCATCGAATTGGAACGGATTTTACAATCTTTAAATGATATTAAATCGTGTACACAATAATTAAAGTCTATATTACCAAGCCGCGCACAGCAGCTTGACCGCGGAGCTTCATCCGCGACACGCGATCGTAGCCGAAAGTATGCTGCGACGCGTGATCGGCTCCGTCCGCCTGTCGTCGTATCCGATCGGATCATTTCGGCTGCAACACGGTAGGAATGAAACTATTTGACTAGACGCAGAAAAGGATACATTCGCAAGCGACGGTACAGAGCCGATCGTACGCATCGACATCCTGCCGGACGTGATCGGCCGTTGCCGCATCCGTTCGTATCATCCCGATCCGATGCGATGCGAGCCGTTTGGTGGATATCATCCTTTAGATGATTTTTTGTCTTCCCAATGAACTTAAATTAATTTGATATTCGGACCCGGATATTGTAGCTTTCGTGTTTTAAAAACTTTTTGGTAAGTTTTAGTAGGCTCTAGTAGCAGTTTTTTCATCACCATTATCATTATCCACAACCCGACTTTCCCACTGCTGACTAAAGCCTCTCTTTTCTTGTGCTAATCTACACGCTGTTGTCAATTTCAACTCATATATTATTCCTTCCGCTGCATACGGTTAGACTGGAAGCCGACCCCAACATAGTCGGGAAAAGGCTAGGCAGATTGATTTATATTTTGTTCGTCTACATCTACTCGGTGGATCTTACGAGCACGACTTACAAGAGCCGCTTAAAAACTTTGAAGAGTTCTAGTAAAAGTTTTGCAGTTAAATCCGTCAAGTTTCCTACGGTAAATAGGAACACCCACGCAATGAATATGAATCCGAACTTCAATACTTACCTATATTGTATCAATTTTATTACTTAGATTCAAAGTACTCATCATAAACTTTTTCCAATCATGCGAAGACCGAGATGGAACACTTAAATCTTTCGAACTGAACTGCCAAAATAAGTTTTACAATTTCGTTTGGAAACACAAAATTTATTGTGATGTTTATTTTTCCAGCGAGAAGTCTATTCTCCCCGGAGTCCCGATAAAACGCAACAAAGCGCTTTAAAGCACTCCGCTAAAACATAAACATCACATAAACAGTTGCGATTTTTTTTAAAGCAACGATAATTATGGCGACCATGACAATGAATAACATAACATCACGCCTTGTTTCCCCGAAGAGTTGGGCAGAGGTGTACCTACCTTTAGTACACCAATATTTTGCCAGTTACCTATATTTAAGTCCCATATAATAGGGGGTGGGCCTATTGAAATCTTTCGGGCACAAATTCAGACTCCGGGCTGATACTGAGAAATTTCAGATAGAAAAACCCAATAACACTTTGTTCGACCCGGGAATCGAACCCAGGACCTCATGCTCAGCAGTAGCGCTTGCGACCACTAGCCAAACGAGGTAGTGCTTGAAAGCGCGACCAAGTGCTTTAAAGCACTCCGCTGGAACATAAACTTTGATGTTACTATACGTGCGTTACCAAAATTTTTTGCCATTTTTTTTAAAGCAACCGTAAATGCGACCATGATCATGAATAATAAGGTTCATAATGCCTTTACTCAGCCTTAAGCAAACACGGCTGTAATAGAAGACCCTTAAGTACCTTCCTATCTTTAAGAAGCTCTTACCTGGCCTTGGAGAGCTTTGAGTAAGGGATAATATTTTTTAGTAATGAGGACAGGATAACGATATCATTAAGGCTCCTACAAACAGGTGCAACGTGATAGCGCGACACGACCTTTCTAAGAAAACTGCACGTTGGAACAATTACTAGTGGCTCGTGCATACTGGTGCGACTTGTCGCGCCAGTATGTACGAGCCTTTATTGTCATGTTTTATTAAAAAATCATTAGTTATGTTAGGCAGTAAAGGATTCCAGTGCATCCGGGGTTGCCTTTAATTTTTCATGTTATGTGACTGGGCGGATTTTACCAAATTCAGAAATCTTTTATGCGAGGAATAAAATTGACACCTGACATTTTTTGTATGGAGAAACTGTCAAAAATTCAAAAAAAAATCGCCAGTTTAGACTTATTCTAGGTATAAAAGATTGGTCGAATGTCCTTATCCCGGGAAGAACGAAAAGTTATTTCATATGTTGTATGCGTACCGACTAAAACCCCACGGTTCCTCCTGCTACCACGACTCAGGGGACGGGAATACCTATAAATAAATGATTATATTCGGAACAGTTTAGATTTCCACAAGGAAGATAGCTGATATCTGCACTAGCCCCGAAAGGATCCTGGTCAACCGGCCCAGCTAAAGATTCTATATACTTTTCCTGGATTAGGTTTAGAAGCAACAGGACTCTATAAAGCCCACCCCTTACGAGTCTATTATAACTCAGATTGCTTACCATGATCCTCCGATATATCGAAAATACTGCAGCATTAATGTTAAATTAAATATATGTTAAAGTTGAGGATAAATGTTAAGTGCTATGTTTAACGAAAAGACGATTTATAAAATTTTCTCGATAGAAAAAAATAAACCACTGGTATTCAAAAAATACTTCAAATTAGATCATGAAACTTTGCAAATAACTGAACTAACTATAAAGCAGTGTCTATGTTTTTTTTTAAATGACCATTATTTTCGACGTAAAAAGCAATTACCTAAACTATTGGCGCCTTGGAACGTCAACACCCCACTTCGTCCCGCTCTCACTCATTCCGCGAGCAGCTTAATGAAGCTTCAATCAAAATTTTAACGAAAGTACGGATCATGGAAATCAATACACGTCCGCGATCCGTCAACAATCAATTATGCAGGTACGTTAGGTAGTAAATTAATCGGTTTTGTGATGAGCGAACGCGATCGCCATTCAAATGGGCTTCATTCGGCGATTAACCGTGGTTAGCTGAACGGAATTGAACAGATTGAGCTGAATACATTCGGCAATACAAACGAACAGATACAACGATGACCGAGCTTTCGTTGTCGAATTTAACTAGCGTTGGCGTAATTGTTTTGGGACTGGTCAGAAATTATAACATTAAGTACAGAAATGGGATTTCGAAAATTATTCTGTTAGCGATTTGTAAAGGATCAGGGAATAACTTTATTATTGTATACGAAATAACAAATTTGATTTTTGTAAGTAGGTATATTAAGTACGATTAAAAAAATAGGGTTTGAAATATTAAGCATTTGTTAATTTTAGTTTTTTACTTGACAGAGATTCAAAATCAAAATATTTTATTTCACATAAACCTACATGGGCACATATGAAACATAAGCTAGGTGCATGTGATTAGTTATAATTTATTTCGTTTAATATCGGTCACTATTGGAACCAATATACTTCGCTATTGCAGCCGACTTTTGCAAAACATACAAATCATTATAAGGCTGCGAAAGGTCGTATTATCGGTTGTACTAGTACATCTGACTCCAGTAATGTCTTCAAAGACTTAATAACAATTTAAAGAAAACAATCTGCCTACCTAACCTTTTCCCAAGTTGCGGTCGGCTTCCAGCCTAACCGGATGCAGCTGAATACCAGTATTTTACATGGAGCGACTGCCTATCTGACCTCCACAACCCAGTAACTGGGTAATATGATACCCTTGGTAAGCCTAGTTGTCAGAGTTTCGGACTTCTGACGATCCGTAACGACTGTCAAAGATCCACGAATGACAGCCGAGACCAACGACTTAACGTGCTTTCCGAGGCACAGAGGAATATCTATATGTTCAGATATATATCTTATAGATAAGATATCTATTCTATCGTAAAGGAGTACCTACCAAATGGACTGTTGACTCCAATAGTTTCCAATCGGTTCCAATTCTCATCCTAACTTTCATTGTTACAGTTAAAAACTCTGACTCTCTGGGGACGCACCTACGGCGACTGGCTCGCGAGGCGGAGTCCAAACTACATGAGGTGATAGGCTGTGCTCCTGACAGGACCTGCAGGGAAGATGCATGCACCAGGTATGAACTGCTTTTGTTATTACAGCTGGTGATAAGACAACTAGTTAGTGCAAACGCTCTACAAAGCTAAACTTTTTGTGAGACTGAACTTTTGTGAACTATCCATTTTTGCAGCCGGAAGCTGCTAAACATTTAAATTCTTAAAACTAACTTACTTACTTTGTCAATGGGGCCTATAAGAAACACTAAAATTCCGCACAATTTTAAAGAACTTAAACTGTCTGCATTATTATTGGAAGAATGTTAATACCTATTGTACAAAATACTTTTTAAATGATAAAAATACATATACGAGAATTTGTTATATCAGAATGAAATAACTTAGCTATTAATTGTTAATTTAGATGAAAATTGTATCTATATATATTATATTGTATTTTTACTTAACTATGATGATCATAGAGCACGTGAGCTGGACCTCCTCCTTACCCTCATAGGAAAAGAGCGCCAATTTTTGCTACGTATATTTCCCACGGTCTTGCCTAGCCGGGCCAACGTTACATCCTGTCGGTAATTTCGTTCTGTACCATATCCCAAATCCCGGCAAGTGTGGCCTCGGGGTAAAGGGGGAATCCTACAAAGCAAGAGGTTGAAGCATTTTAAGTTATGCAAGCGAATATTAATCAAGTTGATGTTAGAATTAATGAGTTAAATAAATTTGGAGGGGAGCAGAAGCAAAGGCTCATGATTCATCGCTACTTGCAGAGCTTTGGAGAGAAATTAGTTATTATAATGCTTGAAGGAAACAAGCAATCCTTTCCTTTCCTTTTTTCTTTTGTTTATGATGCTGTGGCGGCAATCACAACCGCAATAAGTAAGCTGCAGGAACTTAATTGTTCTTTGAATGTTACAGGTCATCTGCAGCTAATCAAGCAGCAGGTACAACAGGCTGTGCGGGCGGCACTGGTTCGGAGAAAGACAAACAAGCTCAACATTGGGAGAGGAGAGTCAGAACCCTCAAGTGAGTTTCAACCTTAACTTTTTTCTGGCTTGTAAAGGCAGAGCAGGGGAGAAATAATTATATTCAACCACAGATCCAACAAGAAGAAATAGTTTCCAAATCACTAAGCTTGAGTATTACTATATAACTACAATTAAAATGATTAGGTGTTCATCAATATACAAAAAGATATTTGAGAAGATATTTATTTATTTTATTTATTTATATTTGATTATCCTTTAAAGTTAAAGTTCGCGAGCATATTCGTAAGAAGCTGGCAGTATCATCACAACGGTAATGTTTTCCCATTGCATGTCTTATTTTGTTGTAGTATATTTATGTGTATTTATTTGTGTTTATATATAAATATATAATGTATATATATATATAATTAGGTGTATATATTACATTGATAGTTTAGGTATTAAATCCATATATTTAAATAAATATTTATCTCTTGAATTCTCGCTATTGCACCTACCACTGTTTGTCTCTGCATCACCCAAAGGTTGACTGGTAGAAAATGCCTAAGGCATTAAGTCCGCCTCTGTACATTTGTGTGCTTGAAATATTAAATAAATAAATAAATAAATATTTTAAAGGAAGTCATTAATTGGGGGAACGTGTATTAGAAGAAGACATATACATATAGGTACATAAACTCACACCTTCTTCCGATGGTGGTAGGCAGAAAGTACAGAACGCCACCGGCTACAATCCTTACATATTCCTTTTGCCTCGTTTAAGTTCGTACATCTGGTCATATACACATGGCCCGCGGTACTACGCACCTGACCTTTCATATGAACATCACCAATAAGGTCACTTTAATATGTCCTCCTAGTGCGTCCCCTCCCCGTGTTTCCTCACATCAGCCTTGTAAAAACCACCACCTGGTAAATACCTTTTGTTAGTCGCCTTTCATTCATGCTCTTTTAAATTTTTGTCACTACATCTTTTAAACCACACCGTTACCTTACCACATCATTCCTCAGCCTATCATTCATAGTCACACCACACATGCTTCACAAGCAACGCATTTCCCCTGCATTTATTCTACTTTCATACTTCTTTTGCCACACCCAATATTCACATCCTTACATAAGATTATGAACAGGCTGTCGAGCCAGAAGACTGAAGAAGTAAAAGAAAAAAATCGCGTGATGATCCGACATAAATTCTATTGTTATCTATACTTATAATAAATCTGTAGAAGTGAAAATTCTGTACATTGAAGATATCAAAAAAATAAATGGCAGGGGGTGTTACTAGACCGACACCGAACCCAAAAATTTGATTTAAAAAAAATTTGTCTGTCTGTCTGTTTGTCTGTCTGTCTGTCTGTTTGTTCAGGCATCACGCAAAAACTACCGGTTCGATTACGATGAAACTTGGTATAATTATTCTTTAATATCCTGGGCACCACACTGGGTACTTTTTATCCCGGAAAAGTACCCTATCCTACGGTTGGGGGGTGTCAAAGTTTGTATGGAAGAATTTTAACGCGCTGTCCGATTAACTCGAAACTCAATATTTATACTTAAACCCAAAAATTAAGAATAACGTGTATCAGGATTTTTCGAAATTCAACCCCTAAGGGGGTAAAATAAGGGATGAAAGTTTGTATGAAAAATCTTATTCCTTGAGGTAATAAACATGAAACTTCGCACGAATAGTTATCTAAATAAATTATAAAGTTTGTAGTTTTTTGTTTTTTCTAAACTACCCCCAAAAGGTTGGGGGGTGTCAATGTTTGTATGGAAGAATTTTAACGCGCTGTCCGATTAACTCGAAACTCAATATTTATACTTAAAACCCATGGGGATGTATGGGGTAATTTCCGACACTCACGCGGGCGAAGCCGCGGGCAGCAGCTAGTCTAAAATAAAATGATCTCTGAAGAGCCTTGTAACAGATTTCTACTAACAGATAGAAGATACATGATATCATAAAGATTACATCATTGCTCATTGTAGAAGAAAGCATTCTACCTATATTATCTCATATTTGATTGAAAATATCATTTCAATCACGGCATATATCGTCACCATTTAAAGATTTTTGATAAACATCAGTTGTAAACGAGTTATCTGTCTGTCCACCTGTGCATTCAAATCGTGCGTAGTCTGGTTCAGACATCGATCTAAGTGACAGATTCTTATTTTGAAGAATGTATTTCCTATTTTTAAATGAGTGAGTCTTATATACTTTGCTTGCCTTTGTCGTTGTTGACTACATCAAGGATTCTTCTTTCCCCAATCTTAAATAAATTTCTATGTACGTCGGAAAACGCCAAATAAAAAAAAATACTTACAGCAGTGTACCCCTTATGACTTATTTACTAATTTGCGATCACCATTTCGTTACAAGAGTAGTGTAGTTACCCACTACATTACTCTTCGTTAACGAAATGACGAGAGACGATTGGAAGGTCAATAATAACATTCTGTATCATCATTATTGTCTCCCTCAAGCGTTGCCATATCGACCAGTCCTGTGCTTCTCGCCTGTTGAGGATTTCGATGCGACACCGCACTTACAGTCTTAGGTTATTTTATATATTTCCCTTCTTCAGACGTCTCGTCGTAGGCTGGCAACAGACCCGGGTGCCACCGGCGCCACCACCCCCGGACCTCGAAGTGTGTGGTGCCCATGCAGTCACAGTGCGGCTGAAGGACACTAGAGCCATGCAGGCTGTTCCTAAGGACCTGCCTATCATTACTAAGTATAAAGGTTAGTTGAAGTTAGTTATTTCATCAATAACAAAAAAAAGGTACGAGAATTATCCACACACTGCAAGAGACTCTAGTTTGGGATATTATAATGGCATTGTTTTTATGTTTAAGTATATTGGAATAATTTTAATAGTCATAGACATGAGCATCTTCAAAATGTTTTCAAACTGAAAAACTCATGTTCTTTTGTCCCTCTAAAGAAATTAAGTTCTCATCCAAATCATTTGTATTTTTGCAGTGTATCTTAAATCAACTGCAAAAATACGTATTTCATGTCAATGCGGCACCTCATTATAAGAATAATCGCACTGGCCAGTAAGACGACTGCATGATATTTTTTTCTTGCACCTAGCATTTTCCTCGCTGTAGTGAGGTAAAAAGTTGTGTGTTTCGCTCTGCAGCAAAGTTATTCTGGGTCTCGTACCTTTGAAACCTTCGCAACGCTCAGGATTCTATATTTGAATCCCTATATTAGAATCCTTTGCTCCTCCTAGGTTTCAATACAAGTACTCGCACCAAAAAACAACTTTGCAGCCTTGCATAACAAATAACTATTCTTCATCTTCATCTTTAGGTTAAAAAATATAGTCATTTACTTGCACTCTGTTTATCTGATTGTGTATCTTTCGTCTTATCAACCCACAGTGGAATGGTCATCCCGCGCCGACTTCTCAAACGTGTGCGGGTGCCGCGAGGTGGCGTCGTCGGGTACCAACAGCGGTACGCGCGTGCTAGCGGCGGGCTTGACGCGCGGGAGGCGCTACTTCTTCCGGGCGGCTGCGGGGAATATCAAGGGCTGGGGGACGTATACCGTGTCCGTGCCCAGGAGTGTTGTTCCTAGCAGTGAGTAGCGTTGAAAGTCTGTACATGGAAGATATTCGAAAAAAAGTTGGCTGGGGATACTTAGGTCCGTATTACAGAACGTTCCTCAAGTACAGTTTGATCTTCAATCAGTTGATCTCTGTTTGAGTATAGAATCAGTACTTGAGCATCGGTCTTATTTCAGAACGGTAATCTATCTATACTCAGCTGAATCGAGACTCAAATCGAGCCTCAAGCAGAGATGTGTATTGTCTATGCATCAGCCTGTTTTCGTTTACGATTTGTTTTATTTACCGACTTTATTCCGATCGTGACTGAATTAGAATGATTAAAATACACCATAGAAACCCAGTTATTTAGGAAATCAGCGTTATTATTTAATTCCTGAATAGTACAATGCCCCATTTATTGAAGTAAAGCTCTTTGAAGTGAAGTATAGTAATTTTGTAAGCAAAATATTGTCAAGCTTAAAAGACGTGTATCTATGGCCTTAAAATAGATAAGCTATCAGTATGTCAAAAACAGTTTGTTGTGTTTTTTTATTTTAATTTATTGTTATTTGTTTGCTGATTAATTTATTCATATTACTTAGGTATATCTTTTTAAAACACAGGACGGAAGAAAATTTTTAGTACATTAGAAAAAATCTACTAATAGAAATTTTAAAACATTTCAAACATGTAATCGAAAATAATAAAAACTGATAACGTCAGCACAGGACAAAAAGGCTGTTTAGATCCTGTGTATCTCTTTTATATCTGAGAGGAACGCTAAAGTTCAAGCTTCTATTAGAAATTAGAATTATCGTTGAATAAATCATTGTTATGATCTACTTCATCAAATATATCCATTTTGATAGTACCTAATAATTCAAAATATCAAAAAAACTCGACAACGCACTACTTGAACAGAACAAAAATTGACAATTTGACATGACAATCTATGCTCAAGCGCGGTCTCGACCACACTTGAGTGATTACAGATTTGATCACTGCTTGGGTTCGATTCAATAACTGAGTAACGATCTAAAATAAAGCCAAACTCAGCCGAACTAAGATCAATGAATCTATGCTTGAGGAACGTTCTCAAATTAAAAGCGGACTTAAAACTAGTTTTAAACAGAGATCAATACTTGAGTTTCCTTCTGTAATACGGACCTTAGAATCGATAACAGAACACGTTCCAACAGTTTTTAGAATTTTTATCTGTTCGTCTGTTTATCTGTATGTCTGTTTATTTGATCGCGCGTAACGTTAAAATGGCTGAACTGATTTTGATGAAATTTGGTACGGGAATACTTTGAACCCTGGGAAAGGACATAGGATACTTTTTATCGACAAGGGCGAGGGCGAGGCCGAGGGCGGAAGCTAGTGCTCAATAAATTACATACAAGTTTTTGCGTTAGTATTAAGATTAAAATATGTTGTCGTTATAAACCTTATCGCTACTCTTTGGATAAACTTTTAGTTGTAGTATTACTTCTACCAGCCAAACAGCTGATCTGGTAGTAGGTAAGTACTACAAACAACCAAACACGATTTAAAAGACATCAACATCAACAGTCCCAAATCCCTTGGTATAAACGTGTTGATGGCTACGGCCGTTGGCCTATTTACTAACTTAAAAACCTGCATCAAATGAATTAGACAAGGTGCATTAATTGATAATCTGTCCAGGTTGGCGCGACGTGTGCACGCGCAGCTCGCGCGGCGCGGGCGGCGCGGCGGCGGCGCTGGAGGCGCTGGGCGCGGCGGCGGCGGCGGCGCGCGCGCGCCCGGCCGCGCCGCACGCACGACACACGCGCAAGAAGACCGCCACCATACGACAGCTCTTCACTGCCGCTAGCAAGTTCCAGAAGAATCTGCGGAGGTATGTTTCTGTTCGTTCGAAAACTGATTTAGATACATGTACTCAAAACTCTGCTGAGGTACGCCATGAGAAAGACCTGGTAAAGGTAGCGGGAAACCACTGAATTCGGGAAACACAGAATCGGTCGATGCTTATGTTCAACGTCTTGCAGCTGAATGATAATGATGGTGAGCCAAATCTCGTGATTTGCCGATGTAATTGTTTTCGTACACTGAATAGGATGCGTCATCCTATGAGATAATAGAGGTTATACGCTGTGCTAGCACCCCACGGAGAACCCTGCCAAATCAAACAAGGATCTATCTCCAAAAGTAGGAGACCATTACCTACTAGTTCCACTTTGATTTTTGAAGTGAAGACTTCTATGGGCGCGTTGAGCGATTTTTGGCAAAGAATATTTAATGCTTACCTCTGTTCTGCCCTAAATCTGACTTTCTAAAACTTATCGAAATCTCCAGCTTTTTCAATATCGTATTTAAATATTTCAGGGGCGTATACCTAGCCTGTATATTATATCACGAGGACAAAGTGCTGGTGACCAGTGAGGAGTTCCTGCCGGTCATCGAAGTAGACGAAACGTACCCCACCTGCATCTACACCGACTTCCATTGGCTCATGAAGGTAACATTCGAAATAATTCTATTCTTTCTTTTCTTTTTTCAAAGTTATCGTAGTCCCTGAATCTTATTGTTAAGTATTTAAGTACTTAATTTGATACCAATGCGTCAAGCTTCCTGTGTGTAAGAATTGGATTTTGTGAGTAGGTATTTCCAAAATACGCGGATCTATAATTTACAACAGTTACACCTACTTATTTTCAACTATCAACTCAAAGTTTATGACACAGTACAATGTCGTAAACAAAGTTTATTTTTATGATTTTATTTATGCTGTTTTTTATTGAGAAAAACTATGAACATCAATAAAGAAATGTTAAACGTGCTGTAAAACGAAATAACTACGACCCTTGCTAACTCTCCCTATGAAAATGTTTTTTTATTTTTTTTATTGAGTTAACACAATCGGTTTTCCTTCGGCAATAGCTAGTGCCACTTTTATTTAAAACGAGATACAATACGATACGATACGTGATTATATGCAATAATCGCTCAGCACTTGGTAAAAAATAAAGCCATCCACTTTAAAACTTACCCCACGTAAGCACGGGCGTTTTTTTTATTAGCGACGTTTTTTACAGTACTCACTCTGGATATTCAACGGTCAGCTTAGCGCAAATTCAACTATACGCTTCTACAATGCGCTATGATGTGCTCTGATGGATTCTCAACGCTCAGCTTGACGAAGAGAGTTGAAGTTCCAGAGTACCAAAAAAAACGTTGCACTACGCCCGTGCGTGGGACCCTTCATATTTTATCACCTTGGCAACAGTAACTCGTGGCTTAGTTCTAAAATACCCTCCACAATTCCAGGTATCATGTTCGTGGGACGACGTGAAGGCGCTAAGGTCGGATATGGAGAAGCACACGTCTTCGTCCATTCACTTCAGACTCAAGCTGCTGACGGCGGCCGCGCAGATGCAATCTGCACTTTGTGTTCAGGACTTAGGTACGTGGCAGTTTATTGATCATGAAGAGCGAAGCTGACATTGAGGAAAAGAGGGTTATTAGTAAAAGTTCTAATGCCATCCTTCTTGGTCAACATTTACCTTTTTTTGGGGCAAAAGGGGAAAAATAAGTAGGTAACTTAAGGTGCTTTGACAATATTATCATAGTCAGTCAGAGAGAAGCCATACTTACTCCGTTACGTTGCGTTGCATCGTCGCAGCGTGACCCATCACATCACTGAATGCGTCCAAATTATAGATATAAGAAACCAAATCTAGCGCTGCGACGTCGCAACGCAACGCAAAGGAGCAGTGTGGCTTCACTCTTAGGCACCTTAGATTCTGGGTACCTTCTTAAGTTTATTCACTCCTGGTGACTGTTTTGGTGCACCCCTAATGATTGATTAGTGAACACTTATAAACACATACTATCCTAACAAACCTAACCTTTGTATTCCCCGAAGGGTTAGGCAGAGGTGTACCTATATATAGTACACCAGCAGTTTGCAAAGCATACCTACCATAAATATCACTTTTGACTTTTATCATTGTCCCGGCTTACACTACCGCACTTCGTTAGTCAGTATGGGCACGATCGAAGTAATTTTAAATTCTGTGTGAGATAGTTCATCGGCGCCTCAATACCTTATGCAAAAAATAAAAGAAAGAAAGAAAGAAAATACGTATATTTGCGTTAAACATGACGCAAAGAAAGAACAAAAAACAAAAAAGATCAAGTTGGGTGAAAATATGCGTCACATCCACGCAAAACGGCCATCGCTCAGCATAATGCTGCAACCCTATACGGGTTAGAGCCCCAGCTAAAGCCCCAATTAACGTTGTTAACGAACTACGCTGATGATGTAACCATAAAATCTTGATACTAGTACTGCAATTTATATTGTATTCTCCTTCCAGGCCAACTCTATCACAAGCCACTCCGGGACTCCCACGGCACCATAGTCCTGTCCTGCGTGAACAGCGTCAAGTCCGTGAAGTCGGTCTCTGCGCTCAACTCGCGCTGGGCGGCCGTGTCGCGCCTGCGCAGGAGAGTGCTCAGCGAGGATAATACTATAGGAGAACTGCTCATGGCTTCTGTTCATGAACAGATTGCTTATCATCAGGTAAATAACCGTCTGGGTATTTCTTACTCTCACATGCGAACTAAGAATCAAAGACCTGACGTCACATAAATCCTGCATCGCGCTATTAGAGTTTACCGCGCCATTAACTTATATAAGACTATTCGACATCAATCGTTGGGCAGTTGCCCGCCAGACATAACACCCGTCTGGGCGGTTCATCCTCTCTTTTGAATAGAGTATGAGTGAACTTTACACCCTGTTCCTCATACCTCTAAACTAGAACTAAAGAAGAAAAATGGATTTAATATTGTAAGTGTTGGGAGTAGGTACGGTTAAAGAACCCATTCCTGTTACATCGAGAATATATAAAAATGTAAAAATCTCTGATAGATTCACCAACCAGAAAAATTCTACGAGTAGCCTTTCGAAAAGTCCAAAAGCGAAAATGTTCCTCAGCCAAGCTTTGCGGGATTTCTTACTGAATTAGTTTCCGAAAATAAAATTCAAAATGCTTCATTTATTGTCATACAGAAACAGAAGAAGAATGTATTTTTATTTATTCCAGTATCGTACATTTTATCCTCTTTTTAATGTGTCCTCTTTTCATTACAGGTGTCACGCGTCCAGCTCCCCCGTGGATTATACTTGGGCTACCTCAAGCTACAGTCGTCAGTAGAAGTAGTGCGCATCGTTGCGCCTGCGCGGACTCCTAACGTACCACCACACACTCGCGTCAGGGACAACCCACATGTGTCTGCGTAAGTAGCTTTAATTGTACCTTATTCGGGATGCTTTAGAAGAGAAAAAATATAGAATCAGTCCAGATTTATTTATTCATAAAGTTACAAAGGCGGACTTAACGCCGTATAAAGGGTTATTGGTTATTATGTTCGCAGTCTTGTACATGTAGGAGAGGTCATTTGCAACAAAATGACTCCTCATGACCGCTATGCCAAGGTCAACCATTTTCGAGTATACCACAACAGTAACATTTTATATTTTAATTTGTTTCATACATATTGTATAAGCATTCTCTGCCAGTCAACCACGCAGTCATTGATGATGTTTCGCGTCTACCAATAACCAATATTTCCATTTACAGAGAAGAATGGGAACACCTAAAAAACCAATCCGGCAAATCTGATGACTCACAAGCAATCAACAGCCTCGCTATCAGCGGTCATGAGAGACCCTCAGAATCTCAAGAAATATTCCTCGATCTGATCGCTTCGGGCGCACGAAGACTCTTCAAGGACATGGAGATCCCCATCGAAAGCGTCATCGCCCACCGAATATACGACCTCGAGGTCGTTGAACTGAATAATGACGTCAGTTTCGTCATGATTTGTCCTCCGGCAGAGCAGGCATGTTCAGTGCCAGGACAGAAGGAAATCCTCCTACAGAAAGGTGATCTGCTCAGCTTACCGATACAAGCTTTCGAAATGATACATCTGCAAACGTATCACACGAACATTCTGAACAAATACTCGAAACTCAGCTGCGTTCTAGAACTGGACGTGGCTTTAGCCGCCCATTCTCATAGAGAGGCGTTCTCCTGTACAGAGTTGCAGACAGCCAAAGAGAGACTAACCAAACTGGAAGACCTCCAGAATAATCTGAACACGGTGTGGAAGGCAGAACGGTGGCTCATGGACCTCATAGGATTCGCGAGAGATAAGGATAAAGCTGCACCCAGTTCTGGAATATTGCTCAAATACATTTTCGACAAGACACCGTCACAGTCAGAAAACCTTACAGAAATCAATGAGACGGATAGCAAGTTTAAAGACTTCCTTCAGATACCTTCGAGAGATGGCAAAATTACCAAAACTTCGCCTGGCAGGGGCTCATGGCCCGGCCCCGCTGGAAATGGTAACCATGCCAACTTACACCCAGAGTTCAGCAAATCTGAACAACAGTTAAGTCTCTCCCCTCGCCAGACATCAGTATCCACGCTCAATCTATGCAGCTCCCAATTCTTGAACCCAGAAACTCACAAATTTCCTAGAAAAGGCAGTGCCGACTCCCAGTTCACTCAATCCAGTGCTATAAGCAATAATTATATGAGTAGCAATTCACAGTTTGATATAAAATCGTCGGCTGGTTCTCATAATAGTATTGGTAGCAATCGTTTACCGCCATCACGGAGCGAAGATACCCTTGTACTCCAGAACGAAAATGTGGAGCCGAAGCCGAGACCTCACAGTATTAACGCAAGTTCCACCACATCGAGTCCTCTGCTAACTGTTAAAGGAGGATATTACCCTGGAAGTATGATCAGCGTTAGAACCTCTAAGGGAAATGTCTCCGAGTCCGCCCAAAGTCTGTCAAGTGACTCAGAGAGCCAGACTTGTCCTTTAACAACAGTTCCTTTGAAAGTCCGTCCTCAGGGGAAGCACTATAGGAGCCCTTGTAACGTCATAGCTTCGAAGAGTATGACGAACGTGAAAGGAGAAGTAGACTTCACTGATACGGGACAGGAGTTCGCGAAGTCAAGTTTGTGCGTCAAACGTCAGCCATTGTTGGAGACGCAGGAGGATGCAGAGTATCACAATAAAGTTCCAAAGACTGATGAGAGGAGGGAATGTGAGGATGTGAAGGGACCGGAGCAACGCACGCCTGACCAGGCCGGGATACTGCAGGTAAACAAGGAATCTTATTTAATTTCAACATTGCAAAAGTCAGACAGGCAAAAGATAACTTAATTAGTGGAATATTTCTTTCTTCAAATAACTTATTAAGTACCCACTTAACCTTTTTGTTCCTTTCATTACAAAAACTAATTTAGCGACTTAATGTCCACATCTGCAATTCCATTTATGTTAATGCGTGTAACATCAACCTGTATTTACGAATGCATGACTGATACTTATCGTTTTTTTCAGGTATTCGCTGCATACGAAACCGGCTTAGCGGCGGGGACCTCGCTCAAGTTGCACGTGACGCCGCGCACGTCGGCGCGGGAAGTCATCGACCTAGTTGTCAAACAACTCAATATGGCCGCCGTGCTCAAAGGCAAAGCTGGCCCAGTCTATGGCCCAGAGAAACTACTAGATTTCTGCCTTGTAGCCGTCATAGGTGCCCGCGAAAGATGCCTCCGAGATGACTTCAGACCCCTTCAACTTCAAAATCCATGGAGAAAGGGACGATTGTACGTCAGGCTCAAACATGATGTGTTGGCAGCATTGCAACATTCTGCCAAACAACCCGCGTACATTTGAACGGGTCTTATTTGTATACTAGGCAAAGGAATAGAGATATTTTTTCGTGGCATAGGATTTATAGTTCGAACTGCTTAGTCACCGTAGGAAGGTAGATAGCGCTTGTAAATAAGACTTAAGAAATGACTTACCCGTCTAAAAACGTCACCGCCTATTATTTTAATTTGGGATGAATATTACAATTATTTCTGCTTACCTGCTTAAAATCGGTAATCGTTTGGTCAATTATTTAAGATTCCTTCCTTGATAAGAAGATTTTTTACTTTCTACAGTGACTAACATCTTTATTAGTTTCATTTTGGTGCCAATTCTGATTATGTTAATGCTTTAAATATTTAAGTGAAAGTTGTGAGTAATAATAGTAAATATTTAAACAGAATTTATGGTGCTTTTCACTGTAAAATATTATCGCTTTAATGTCTCTATCAGATTTCCATGCACGGATTATTTGTTAGACTGGTATAGAGTTTATGCTTAACGAGATAGCTATTCCTGTTTAGATGAATTTCTACTTCTTATCGTGCTGTTTATGTAGTTCTATCGATCAATTTAAACTATCTTAGGCCATAGACTTACTTACCTTTATTCAGATATCATAGAGAATCATCAAAAACTCATTCCTCTTCTAAGGCAAAGACAAATTTAAAAAACAATCGGTTTAAAATTAGAAAACAAAAAAAACTTACTTTCCTAGGTTGTTAAAACGAACGGATAACGTTTTTTTTTTAAGTTAGGAACTCGTACAACGTGTATCAAAGTGCCTGATTATTTTCGAAAAATAATACTTACTGATAAAATCATATCTCTGAGGTAAACAGGGTTACATTTTATTACCTAATCCATGATACTATTTTAACAGTTCTTTATCGCTATGTTATTGAAAGCAATAAGATAAGCGGACAGATTATATGATTATCCCAAAAAGGAACCAGCGTTCACAATCCTACTCAAAAGTACCTAACATGTTAGATACCAACAAAATTAAATCAATGAGTAGCGCTGTGGACGATCGGCTAAGTATCTATTACCTACTTCATCCTGAACAGGATTTTCCTAGATATTCATCGATATTTTTTTACCACCGCCGCATGTATTAAATGTCTACTTAGGTAGATACAGTCAGCAACAAAAGTCGATTAACACACTTACTTTTAAATATCCTCTAAAATGACCCAAAATGATTCGATGCATTGCTTTTCAGCATTTCATGTTAAAATTTCATGCTAAGATTTATACTCTTTACGTCAGATCGGATTTCGGTTGTTTTTCTCAATAATAAAGATTTAAAAAAAAGTGTTAATCGACTTTTGTTCCTGACCGTACCTACATCAATATTAATTAGGGAACTACTACTTATCTTATGCAATTATTATAACAGTTTGCTGTCGAATATAGGCGTAGAATAAGTGTAAATAATTTAAAACTAATGTAATCTATCGTAAAAATTAATTATGTAGTTATATTTTATAATTTAAACTGTGCGAATGTCGAGAAGTTATTTTGTAAATAACTTTTGTTTCCACTTTTAAATTAATTCGGGTAAATATTATTTCCTTTAAGAAAAGTGTATGAAATGACAGAAAATATGAATGTTCCCAAAAAAACACAGTTTCCCTAAATATTTCTACTACGTGCTTGTAGGATTATTTTTGTTATTATTTAATACTTAGATCTCATAACAAAATATTTTGTTATTTAAATTCATTAATGAGTATTATCTTATTGACATGATTATGTATGGACTGAATGATTGTTTCTTAATTTAAAATATAATACTCAAGATTTGTGTAATTTACAATAATTTTACTGTATAGTAATTGTAAATCTGTAGGTAATTGCTGTGTACAAAAAGGGAGTGTAAATTAGAACAGAATTATAAAAAGAATATAAAGATGTAAAAGAAATTATCAACGATTCGAGCCATAAATAAAAGATATATTGCAATTTTTAATAAAGCCTAACTGAATGTCTTATGATATAAATAGTTTAAAGTCTTATTTTAGATTATCATGTATGTATTCACCCTATCTGGTGTTGTACATTAGAAATTAGCGAGAGTGGGGTTATGAAATGATGCACAAAAATAAATGTATTTCAAATCTTTCTTTGTCATTTTATTAAAAAGTCCTGCCTTTATGGTCAAGTGGTTGCAAGCGCGACCTCTAAACGTGCTGGCCTGAGTTCAATCCCGGGTCAGAAAAAATTCGAGACGACTGCTACGTAAGATTTAGGTACTAGATGAGAGCTACGTAACTCGACGAGACTACAGCTACGTAACGCCTACGTTACGAGACGACTGCTATGTCATACCTACCAAACGTCTGCTAAGACGCCTACGTCACGAGACTAATGCTACGTCATACCTACCAGACATCTGCTACGACGCTTCGTTACTAGACAACTGCTACGTCATACCTGCCAGATATCTGCTACGACGCTTCGTTACGAGACAACTGCTACGTCATACCTGCCAGATATCTGCTACGACGCCTACGTAACGAGACGCGTGCTACGTCATACCTACAAAACGAGTGCTACGGAACGCGTTCAGGACGACTGCTACGTAAAACCTACGAGACCCTCCCTGGCTCCTCCCAATGAAAGGAACTTTCCACCCTGTTTCTCCATTCCCCAAAATACTCATAAATGTCAAAAGACGTCCACACCTGGAAATAGGCCTTCTAGCTAAATGATCAAAATAATGACAAAGTAAAATAGCTTATTTTATTTGATTGTACTTTATTTGAAAAACAGTTACATTAACGAACTAAAATAAGTAGTACTTATACAAATGTATAGCTACAATGAATCCAGAACAAAATTACCCAATTCATATATTTTAAAAACTCAGCCATTCGTAGTCCGCTACTTACTAGACATAGGCCAATCATTTAACCTTCTCTCTCAGATAAGAATTTAGTTGGCCCTTTCGCAAAACTCGGAGATTGTTTTTGAAGATCGTTTGAAGATTCTGTAACCACCCTTGTAACGTTTAGATTACGGTAGAGCGTTTAGACAACCACACGAGGGCCGACTTCAGCACATACCTCAGGAGCTTGTGATCTCCAATAGGTAGTGATTCCAGTGATTCCACCATGTTGTAGCGTTCCCATCGCAAAATTTCCAACCAAAGAGTAAAGTAACTATATAGGGAAAGAGTAACAACTCTTTTACCACAGAGTTGTTAGCTGTTCCGTATGTATTCGGTACTGAGTAACGGGTGCGCCATCTAGTACCGAGTAACGAAACGTTACACACGAATGCATCTCGTTAGGTACTCGCATTTTTCGTATTATGGGTACCTACACTGTGTCAGTTCACGCAAGTACTGTTGATACGTTTATTGAAATTTTCAAAATAGTAAATAATAGTAAAACGGGTACGCATTTTTTCGTTACTTTTACACCTCTGGTAAAATTTGCATGTATGGAAAGTGCTGCCATCTTGAGTTTGGTGGGTGAACTAAGGTTCTACTATCACCTACATACCTAGGTATGCATACTTACTATAAGAATTTACTATTTTTATTCAATTTACAGACATCTCATTCAACTTGTTGTCCTAGTATTGTTCTCATTTAGAAAGCACTCTAGCTTCACTATTGAAGACAACAAAAGTAACAAACTGAGAAATCAGGACAATCTGTAGAGCGAGTCTGTTTATGGTTTTCAGTGAAAAATTAATAAGAGACAAATGGCGACCGAATCCGACGATGAGATTTGTTGATTGATTTGTAAGTGCTATCAATGTAATCGATTTGAGCGTGCTAGCACTCGTTCCGAATAAGCGTTAGCGCGATAACGTCGTCCCGTGAATCGTCATAGATGACGTCATGACATACGCCATCTTGCGCTAACGCCGACCATGCCTTATAATGTTAACACCGTGAGCGCTGTCAAAAATACCAGATGGCTGTGTTGTTTTGAGTCGCATCAAAACTACTAACGTGGCTTTTTCGAAATTGCTTCTGGCTACCGTCGCCGCCTAACCAAAGAAGAAAAAGAAATTTATGGTATATACACGAAGAAATAAGTAATGTTATAAGTTTTGACGTTGAGCGAGCACTGTAAGCGCGTTCACGAGTGTTCCGAATTGATGACAGCCCTCAGCTGTCATATCGTAATAACTAAATCGGAACGCAAAATATTGGTGAGCTAAATTATGGCCTAACTCGGAATGCGGCCGAAGTTGTCAATGTTGTCATTTTCGACCGTCATTCTGAGGCCGCGTTCCGAGTTAGGCCATAATCGCTCACAGCGCTGACATCAATATTTTGCGTTCCGATTTAGATATTACGATTATGACAGCTGAGGTCTGTCATCAATTCGGAACGCTCGTGAACGCGCCTACAGTGCTTGCTAAACGTCAAAACTTATAACATTACTTAAATTCTTTGTATAAACATCAGAAATGTCTTTTTCTTCTTTGGTTAAGTGGCGACGGTAGCCAGAAGCACAATTTAGAAAAAGCCACGTTAGTTTATAGATATATGCGACTCAAAACTACAGCGCTGCCAAAAATGACAGTTCAGTCAACTGTCATTTTTGACAGAGATCACGGTGATATTAGTAAAAGGCATGGTCGGCGTTATCGCAAGATGGCGCATGTCATGACGTCATCTATGACGTTTCATGGGTCGGCGTTACCGCGCTAACGCTTATTCGGAACGGGTGTTAGCGCGCTCAAATCGATTACATTGTAACTCGGAACGCAGCGTGAATTTCTGATTCTTGGCCGGTCATTGACGTTGTCAACTTGTTGTCAAGCGAATTCTTTTGAAAAAGAAACTAACATTATCGGACTGAAGTTCATAATCAGTTTTGAGATTTGACAACGTTGCCCTTTTCACATACAAATAAAATTATCTTGTAAAAATGAGTTTAGTAGCTAACACCGGGTAAGATATTTGTGTTTGGAACCTGTACAGTTGTGTGATCTACTTTCTTCTAATTTTCTGTATCGTTGTATATTTAGTAAATTGGCTGGACGGACGCTGTTCATTACTGGCGCGTCTCGAGGTATTGGTAAGGCTATTGCTTTGAAAGCAGCGAAGGATGGTGCCAACGTTGTTATTGCCGCCAAAACAGCTGAGCCCCATGCTAAGCTGCCTGGAACTATTTACACTGCTGCAGAAGAAAGTAAGTGTATTCACCTTCTTCATCAGCTTTGCATACCTTTTATTATTAGGCAGGAACCTCGTTTATTTCACAAATCTACTATTATTTAATTAAATATGAAATTATATGAGTTGGACTTTGCCCTCCATATTGCTTTGGACTTTGAACTTCCGATAATTGACCTAGATGGGTTTGTTTTGTAAACTATCACTTTTATGTTGTGTATGAAGAGCATAATAATGCCTATTTTTGTACCTCTCAGATATATTCTTAATGATTGCTTAACAGAGAGCCATGACATTTTTTACTATGTATAGGTACACTGCATAATTACATTTGGCTGAAAGTATATCTTATTTAGCATGTAATCACCCGCTAAACCAGCGGCTTTATATAATTTTGTCTGTGACACCTAACAAATTATTAAAATATAACTTATCCATTTGATAAATTATAGTTCCAGCAGTACATCATTGTTGTGGCTATACAACAAAGCCCTAAAGCATTTATTCCTTTATATTTAGCAGTAAATATTAGGTACAGGAAATTGTTAAAAAAACATCTAAATGTCCCAAGCCAGTATTAGACCATCTAGAAAACTTGGCATGTAGATCATAGCATTGTGTTATCTACTACTTATTTAACAATCAGATAAAAAGTATTACAACATGCTTTGCAGGAGTCTCATTTTAAGCCATAAATTTACAATCCCTTGATAATAATAATCCCTACAATGCCTTGAACATAATTTTATTTAATGGACTTTAAACTTCTGTTGACCTTGATAGATTTGTCTTGTAAACCGTCAAAACAGTTCTTTTATTGATAAACAACAGACATGTCTTTGAAAACTTCTTACAACCATTTTATTACTAACATTTAGTTGAATGTATATCTTATTTAACCTGTGACCGCTTACCATTACTGGCTTTATATAGGATAAATATTTAAGCTGTTATTCCATTAGTTGCCAACCTACGCTTTGGGCACCTATTTATTTATGGTGTACTTATTAAAACATGCAAACCATAGATTTATTGCTTTGTTTTTAGTTGAAGCCCTCGGAGGCAAGGCCCTGCCATGCATTGTTGATGTGAGGGATGAGAAACAACTACAGAAGGCTATTGATGAGGCTGTCAAGAAGGTAAACAATCGTTCCCATAATATCTATTATAGGTACACTGTAACAGCGAATCAATTTTCTTAAGACCTAGGTCAAACATGTTTTGATATTCGGATAGCTAATGACCTAAAGAGGTAGCCTAGGATAAAGAATATGAATAAAAAATCTCGAATAATTAAAAAGTTATTCAAATAAATCCGCGAAAATTCGCGGGTATTCTGGTCAAAAACATATTAACTGATTCACCCACTAGAATTCCTTAATGACATGTTCTGGGTATATTGCTAAAATAGTGAAAACATTTCCCATTGCTCAGATACTTGATTACCATACACAGTTTGAGAATTAACTCTAAATAATAAAGAACCAAATGTGTTTTAAAATTCAATAGCTCCAAGTGTGTTAAGATATAAAAAACGTCACTACATCAGTTGATTTGCATCACTTACAAAAACATAAAGGCATATTTAGTTTTAAATTAAATTTTCTATTAAGAATAATTTCCGAAGAGACTGCCGTTAATGTGATTTCTTGTTTATTTCAGTTCAATGGCATTGACATCTTGGTGAACAATGCGTCAGCTATCGTGCTGACCGGCACCGCTGAGACTGACATGAAGAGATACGACCTCATGCACAACATAAACACCAGGGGAACTTTCTTGGCGTAAGTGATCGCGGAGTTCGCCATTTCTTCTCAGAGGTAGTCAGATAGGACATGTCGAGTTCACCTAGCTTATTTTATTGTTTTTAAAATGACGTAAAAGTAATTCCGATATACTGTTTCCAGAATTTAAAAAAATCATTTCAATAGTACCTATAGCGGTCATAATCGTGTCATTATTGTGAGGAGTTTCTAAGTAAGCTAAAGTAACTACAAACAAAAAAGTTCGGTGGAATCTTGCTTAAATAAAAGATAAATAAAACTGTATGAGAACATAGTTTCAATTGTTATGGAGGTAGAACTGTGTAATTATTTACAAAAATGTCTGTCTATCATGCAAATTATTTAAACTACACCTCATTTATGATCTGAAAATAAATTGAAGTTACCTTGACTGTCATGATTGCCAAGAAAATACATCTAGCATAACAACAAGCCAATATTTGCCGAAGGGCAAGGCAGACATTTCGCCAATTATGATATACTGTACTTTAGCAGTTATTTTACCTATGATAGAAACCTTATAGCAATGAGAATAAAGATGATTTTGAAGCAGAAACAGAGGAAAAATTACTGAATGAAATGTAAGTGTTATAGAGGGCGAGTATAGACATAGGTACAGGGGCCTAAGTCTACTAATTTATAATCGTCACAATGGTGTCATAATGGTTAGTTTTTGACAGATTTGCCATACAAAAACTGTCAAACACTAACCATTATGACACCATTGTGACGTTTATAAATTAGTAGACTTAGGCCCCAGGTCGATTCAAACTTAATGGCGGCTCGGAAGTTAGCTGCTCGCTGCGCAGTACCCCACCCCTCACCCCCGCTGACACATGAAATGGTTAACTGCGCAGCGACTCGCTTCATGTTCCGAGCCGCCATTAACTTTGAATCGAACTGTACATCTATTGTAATTGAGATTATAATAAAAATGTTATATCTTGTAGGTCCAAGCTGTGCCTGCCTCATCTGAAGGCTAGCAACCATGCGCACATCCTCAACCTGTCGCCACCTTTGAACATGAACCCCTACTGGTAAGTAAATAAATAGAAGTGGAAACGGTTATTTATAGATAAAATTCCGGGTATAAATATACTGAATTCTACGAATTCTACTTTTAGTTTTCCCTTCAATCAATCTGCCTAGCCTTTACATTACACAAGTTACCCTTGTGTAATAAATATAAAATTAAAAAACAAAAATTATCTCTATTTCAGGTTCTCAGTCCATGTGGCTTACACTATGGCTAAATATGGTATGTCAATGTGTGTGCTGGGCATGGCTGAAGAATTCAAGCAGGACAACATCGCCGTCAATGCTCTCTGGCCCAAGACTGGTATGTACTGGTACAAGAATGCTTATAACTAAAGTCTGCCGGCGACTTCGTCCGCGTGAAATTTCGGCCCCCGGCCCACCGCTATTACTTCGTATTCGCTTAGCGTTCTTTTTTTCGTTTTGCTCGACTTCTAAGGGCCGTAGCGTGATGTTACATAGCCTATAACCTTCCTCAAGAATGATTGGGCTACCCAATGCAAAAAGATTTTTCAAATCCGACTGGTAGTTCCGGAGATTACCCCCCTACATACAAACAAACAAATGTTACCTCTTTATAATATTAGTATAGATAATAACATTAAAATATGTCTTCATAATAATTTGAAGACATTTTTTCTTTCTTTTTTTTCGCAAATAGACCGTTCGTATCATCAACCTCTATGCAGCCAAAGGATTTTTTTTAAAATAATGGCAACACTGTTTTATAGCTATCGCGACCGCTGCCATTGAGATGCTGACTGGCACCAGCTCCACCAGTCGTAAAGTGGATATCGTCTCAGATGCTGCTTACGTCATGCTTAGCAAGTACGTATCTACAATTAATTGTATAACAGTACAAGCTTACGTTCGTGTCAGCCGCGGTCATAAAACGTGAGAGCGAGATAACATTACATAGTACAATCAGCGTTCCCACTGCACGGGCCTAGTGTGGTTGGTGGACGTAACATGTCTTCAAATTTTTGGTTCTAGGACAGTAAAGACCAGTGGTGATCCAATGGTATCGGCCCCGCCATACGAGTTGTAGGTCGTGAATTCGAACCCAGACAGCCACTTTACTTTGTGTATTTAATTTCATCACCGCTGCTCTCAAAACGGTGAAGGAAAACATCGTGAGGAAACCGGCATGTCCTAGAACCAAAAAATTCGAAAACATGTGACATCCACCACGCAGGCCCAGTGCGGGTTGGTGGAACCCGCACTGGGCCTGCGTGGTGGATTATGGCCCACTACCTCTCACAAGGAGGAGGCCTGTGTCCCAGCAATGGGAACATTATAGACTGGGGCCTAAGTCTACTAATTTATAAACGTTACAACGGTCTCTCAATGGTCAGTTTTTGACAGATTTGTCATACAAAAACTGTCAAAAACTCACCATTGACAGACCGTTGTAACGTTTATAAATTAGTAGACTTAGGCCCCTGGGTTCGAACCCACGTAAGTCGAAGCCACCTGGTTACCACGGCGCCACCACATCTCTATATGCGAGGACCTATTGAGTACTCGACGTAGTCGCACGTTTTATGACCGCGATTGCCTTCCTGAGTAAAGTGTGCAAGTTAAAACACCAATCTACATGGTCCTCATATGGCCTGACCAAGATTATGTCTGGACTTTAAAAGAGACTGTGACCTCTGAGTTTGTTTCGGCCTTTCTTCTCAGAGTAGTCACGCCATAGGAAACGCCGACCTCATCTAGCTTAGCACTAATATTTTATTTTTATGACGTGTAAAAGTGATTCTGATATCCTATTTACAGAATAAACAATTTCATTTCAAAAAATTCTCTTATAAACATTGTGCCTCCCAAAGACAGCTCAGTAATAGGGTAATGGCCCAATCATCAGTGATTGCAGTTCTTCTAGTTTGTAAACTGTAAACAAATTGACGTTATGCTCATAATAGACACGCATGCACTATGACTAAGGGCTTGTACACAGAACTGCGAATCGGTGCGATGCGAATTCGCCACGCAAAAACTTTGGGCATTTCCTAAGAACATCTTAGGGTGCTGTCGCTGATTTTTGCGATGCGACATCGCAACGCAGTTTTGTGTACAAGCCCTAAAGCATGAATTCATATGTATCAGGGTTTATACTGTTTTTAATATTTACGGGTGAGAACTACAAATCCTTACACTTGCCATGACACGTATTTACACTATTCGCAGGGACCCCAAAACATACACGGGCAACTTTGCCATCGACGAAGATGTTGTCCAGTCCGTTGGTGTCAAGGATTTGACTCCTTATGCTTGCGACCCTAGTAAGTATTTTGATACTATTAGACATCCATGTGTCGTTTCAACTAACCACCTAAGTACCTACCATTCGAGAGTTAATTTTCCCCTTTGTAACAAAAATACTAGTTATAGCATCAGTTTTCCTGTTTTGCATTTGCCTGCCATTCCCCCGAACGTTATTGTCTCTTGCAAGTTTTTGGAATTTCAACAAAAAGTTATTTCTTGAACTTCCTATCCTTACTCAAATTAGAATCACATCTAATCATTTATTGCTTTAAATTTTCTTGTAAAACAACGAATGAGAACCTAATTTTAAAAAAAACTAACACTATTTTATGTTAATATCAGTAGATGTCACCACCGATTCGGATTATTGAAAACCAGATTAATTGCCCATAGTCACCTTATCTCCTCCATCTCATAACCGACATATTTTTAAAGTCATCACGGTTTAATTACTACCATCCTACCATACCATCTATGTTTCTTAATTTTATTACTCTGTGCAATAGCCAGAGGATCACTACACAGAGTAATGATTGATCACAGAGAACGTGGATAACTTATTACTGGATGGTTTCCTGGATGTTCCTGGGGCACTGTCACAGCACAGGCAGACTGTCACAACGGCTAACCGCGTCAGACAGTATCATACCTCTGCGGTCCACTACAAGGAAAAGGTTTGTCTTAGAAAACCTTAGGTTGTGGAGGTATTGTAACTGTAGTAATAGTTAGAATTCAACAAAAATGGCTTTAGTGACCAGTAGATCTATCTATGGTATGTTTTGTTTTGAATTGTATCTATCACTTGCAGCGAATAATACGCCTTCACTTGTAAGATTCGAAAACCATGCATATGACAACTTTGTATATAATAATGCTATTTAGCTTGCACCAGAAAAATCAGTGGTCAAAGGTAAAAGTCTTCCAAACAGACATTTCCCAGGTCCAGGAAACCAGTCCAAACCTATTAACGGTTACCTACGAAATTTAAAAACGACGAATTTTTTTTTTGGAAATTCAAATTGGGAATCTCCCTTTGTTCGCAGGCAACATAGACAATTTGTTACCCGACTTCTTCCTGGACCTACCGCATATGACCAAGAAGGAAATCAAAGCTAAACCGGTGTGAAAAAATAAAAATGAATGTCTAGATTTATCTATGACCATTTGTTTCTTTTGCATGTTTGATTTTTATTTTGTGTTGTCTTACCATGTGCATGTTCTTAACAATTGCCGTCAAACAGCTTTGCTGAGTCCTGGATTGACGGATATTGGTTAAGCTTTATCTGTAGGATAGTAACACACTGGCGGTAAACATCACTTAATCATCACTTAATTACATGAAAAAAGTATTGTGCATGTTGTAAATATTATTTGTTGGAAATATACTTTTATACCTAACTAACTAACGTAACAGTTTGCAAATACGCTATTTTGTTTTTTTTTAAATATGCATGAATATAGAATATTGAGCACTTAGCTATTATATTTTTAGTACATTCAAACAAATAGCTTGCAGATGTTCTTAGTCATTACAAATTTTTATTAAATAAATACCAACACTTTTACTAACATGGGAAAATCTCAAACCACTAACGAAACTGAAATATCAACTGATAGAATGTCGATAAAAAGTAAATAAAAAATCGATAGATAGCGTTATCATCAATCATTACTCAAAAGCGCCTGAACGCTCTTTCATTTAAAAAACGAATTATTATCTCTTGCTTTGTTCTTTGCTATTAAAGTAGAACAGGCACAGTTTAGAAAAGAATACGGTTAGTAAAAATTTTACTTAACATCTAGTGTTAGTAGGTACAGACACAGATAAACATGCAATTAAAATTAAAATTCAGCGTGGAGCAGCATCTACCTCCACAACATAGTGGAATCCCACCGATCTGCGAACACACTGAGAATACTGTTGGTGCTGCGGTTAATTCTACATAAAAAAAATATTAAAAACTGTCGTCTAAAATTGAGGTTCAATTAGCTGTAGGATGTCTTATAATAAAAACTGTTTGGAAACCTAAAACCTTCATACTTATTGGTGTAAGACTTTTATTCATAATATTTTCTGACAATTACAGGCAGCCGGTTCAGGTGGCCAGATCCCGGCTCTCTTTGCTTCCATCACCAAAGTTCTCTCAGCAGACTTGGTAAAGAAGACCCAAGCCATCTACCAGTTCAATGTCAAAGGTACTATGATTATTATTAATATTCGTTTGATGTACTACGTATAAGCGTGTGAAGTCTCGATTAATGGCCAATTCCTATAATTTACGGACCGTTATTGGTTAAACTTAAGACTCTTGTATCTTTACCAATAATGAAGCAAAGACCTCGTAGCTTTGCATAGTAGACCCTCCCATATGGACACTGCTATCACAGGTAAAATTAGCTTCCGAATCTATTTGTATGCCCAGTTTGGCAATTAAAACTGTTACCATTAGTAAGCAAAACGATTCGTTTTAGTTTATAGGAACCGAGCATAAATTCACTTCATTTGCAGACGAAGTATTTCAAAGTAAGATAGGTATCTATAAGTACTCCATTTAAAACATTAGGCAAATAACAGTTTTCATCCTTTCGATATAAAAGTATAATAAACTTCGTTATTTCAAGATAAATACAAAGCTATGTAGTCTTTTTACCATTTGCATTAAAAAAATTGTGAAGTATTTTCAACAATATTATACAATAACTGTCGTTATTTAGCCGTTATTTGTATAATGCTATAATTATAATAAATGAATTATAGTTGCCAAAAATAGAACTTACTAAGTTTTCTGAATGCGTCGATCATCTAGCACTCAAATAATTATCAAGTTTTAGAACAACTAACGCATAGTCATACAAAACAAACTTCAAATTCCATTACAACCAAAATTTATTTAGAACCCTTTCTTTACTGATAGTAACACAAAAATCAGTGGATAGTTGAGTCGAGTCGCCTACTGGCGATGGAATGTAAATTATCAAAAATTTCTCAATTCAAGAATACGTCCTAACCAGTTACCAATATATGTTTATAACACTGCAATGTATGATAGGTAAGGAGGAAGGAGTTTGGCACTTGGACCTGAAGAACGGGGATGGAGTATGCGGTCAGGGCGAGCCCAAGAACACCCCGGACGCGACCCTCACCATGGATGGACAGCACTTCGCTGATATGTTTGCCGGTACTTACTGTTTTTTATAATACCTCTAGCAGGAATATTCATAAATACCGATTAGTTAAGGAGATTTCACTGCTTTATTGTTATACCATAACTTATACTTACAGGTAAATTGAAGCCAACTACTGCATTCATGATGGGCAAATTGAAGATCAAGGGAGATATCCAGAAGGCAATGAAATTAGAGAAAATGATGAAATCTCTTGCTAAGAAGTAATGTTGATTCATATATCCCTCGATAAGTCTTGTATACTATGTTATAGTGCAATAGAAACAACTACTTTCAAAGAGGGTTACATCTTAGTTTTATTTTGACAATACTGAAATGTATCATAACACTGGGAGTATAAATGATCAGTTCCTTGGTGTAATGTAACAAATTATATTTGTTGTAAAGCAAAATAGATCATAAATTAATAGACTGCCGCTCAGAAACTGTACAATATTTGTATATTTGTAAGTAGATTGGTCACAGAGTATTGGAGCATTGGGTTATTTAAAATACGTTTTTGAAAAAGACATGCGCTGATTGATTTTTCTTTTATATTTATGTAAATTGTTTATTTATATTAATTAAGCACACTGCAATCTACACATTGTGAACTTTTACAAACTGGTGCCTTAGACAGACTTACATAACTGCCAAATGATTATATTTTTCATGCAGCTAGTATTTTTATAATAAAAAACAAAACATGTACCTAATGTAAGTAACATAATCTGTTGATGTAAATAAAAAATATTTTTACAATTATGTTGTTTTAATTAATTACAGATCCTTTTTTTTTAAACAAACTAAGTAAGTAGGTACCTACTTGGGGCATATACTAACGCAAACATGTCTCGAAATACAATTTAAGATAAGTACCTAATACAACTCAGGTCCCCAAGATACAATCCCTGCCTAGTTTGGGAATCAGTATTTTAATAACTATGTTACATGTTCTAGTAGTACCTAAGCTTAAAAAATGATTAGGTATTTTGGAAATTTATTTTGTAACAATGGATGAATGGACGAATAACATTCTTATTCTAACCTAACTTCCGTAGAGAATAAAAAGAAAACTTGAAAAATCAATTTCCTGGTTTTGTTTAATATCTAGTGACAGTACATGCATAATTGTATAGGAGCTCGATCCTTTTCCCTTTATTATATTAGGATACTTAGGTAGGTATCTACTAAAAGTAAAAGATTAGGTATAAAATGATAACATTTTATAATCTACGCATTAACTACCTATATGCAAATAATATTCGCATTCGATGATGAAGTAACATTTTATTTGTATTAGCGACACAATAAGCAATCTACTTTCGTCACAAGTTATTTCAAATTTCGTCATGCCACCAACATTAAAAAGATAACCTTGTTGTCC
Organism: Eupsilia transversa; assembly: GCA_914767815.1. Taxonomy (NCBI): domain Eukaryota; kingdom Metazoa; phylum Arthropoda; class Insecta; order Lepidoptera; family Noctuidae; genus Eupsilia; species Eupsilia transversa. The sequence continues at coordinate 12,960,437 of OU611880.1, forward strand.
ATTTGTTATCGGAATTGAATTCTCCCGCCGATTTGCCCGACCTTGGTATTGTTATTTGTTAGGTTATGTTCATTAAAGTGTCAGCTGTATGCGGCTATCGCGACGTAACAAGATTATTTTATTTAGTGTTTCTTACATTTTACATTAAATTGTGATCAAAATGTTTTCAATTGACGCTCCCGTGGAGATACAGAACTCAGAGTACTGCAATTATCGGTCTCCTCTGAGTACCAGATATGCTTCGAAGGAGATGCAATACAATTTTAGCGACCAGAAAAAGTTTTCAACCTGGAGAAAACTGTGGATTTATCTGGCCAAAGCTGAAAAGGTAAGTTTCTTTTAAAACTTAAAACATAGGTACATAGAAATGTTTTGTTATTTTTGTTGTTAGTTAGAAAGAGTTTTTTTTTCTTTGCTTTTTTAATGTTAAACTGCCTTAGTTGTCAAAGCGAGCTAAATAGTCAGAGCTTACTTGATATTTGATACATGGTCCTTTAATCATCTAGTGTAATCAATACCTAAACAAAAATTAAACCAATATATTTCGTACACAATCCTAGGTTGCGGCTCACAATAGTAGCAACTAGAGCCGAGTTATTAAGCCTCGGTCAGGAATTCTGCATGACAACCCGCACTGGCTATTATATTTATGTTTAGGATGATAATGTAGAAGACAGTTGTTGTGACTTCATTGAATGCTGCGTAGTTTTATGCCTAAGATGGTTCTAAGTCATAATTGTGAATTCAGCTACGCTTGGCTTGTTCTGCGCGGCTAACGTACGCTAAGACACCCTCAAGCGAAGTGGTTCTGGAGCGGCGACCTTTGCAGGGTGGCTGATAGTAGCTGTCTCAGTCTGAGAGTAGCCATTGATCGAGTTAAATAGCGATTGGAGAGCCGAGAAGTTCGGCTGTGGACTTCCATAGACTTATAAATTATGAGCTGCGTTTATTTGCGTACCTATACTAAAAGTTGCTCTTGTCACCGAGTTGGTATATATATCATTGCAAAATCATTCTCAATGAACCTCAGACTATATGTTTAGGTAGTATCTTATCTCTACGCGAGGGTCTCGATACAAAATCTACAATCCGGCCGTCGAGACAATCTGCCAGTTGGAAAATTTCTAGTAGTAATATAGGATCAAATTCGGAATTATTCGTTACTATGAAACTGATAGGTGTCAAGAACGCATTCTCTAGACGGCCGGACTGTAGTTTACGAATTCAGTTGACTGGTAATGTCTAGTCAGGATCCTCGCACTCGGCAGCGAATTAAACTAAGAAGGTATCTTTTAAGACTACCTACTGATAATATTATGTTAATAATGCCTGATTTGTGAATGAGAATCTTAAATAGGCTCAGAATACAACCTTGGAGAACCCCTACTTACCACTATAATATATTTATTGCTATCTTATACTAAACCTTTTTAATGTGTAACTAGGGATTGAATGATTTATCATATTTTTGACGCGGATCACTATTACTTCGAAAAACACAATTATAGCCGCCTGAAAAGTTATGCCACACTGTCAAATGCATTCTTATGATCCGTCTATCAAAAAGGACTAAGTGCATTTATACTACGGTTTACCTACCTGCTTTCTACAGTTCTCTGTTGTAGATCAGGCACTTCTTTCAGAAAGGGGGAAGATCTTCGGCATCACTTTAAAGCGTGACTTGCCTTTTCAGCATTCTTTGAGATTTTCTCAAACACATGCATTCTGGATATTTTTTCTATGGTTTTTGTTACTTTGCCAGTACTTTTTCTTCTTACTGTCGTAATCATATTTCTAAAACTTGAAAACCAGCTGAAATTCATTTCAATAAAACAATATTTAATGCTTTTATTTATTAGATAGATTGTTACATACAGATACATGTGTTTTACAATATTTTTATTCTTATCGAAAGAGTTTATTTAGTTTGTGAGTGACGCGGGTACCTTTTTGTTATTAAAATGGGGAATAAATAAGGTAACATTAGCGCCGGTTACATAAGTTATATATTTTTATTTACATGTTTCATATAAATCTTATATTTTCTTATCATTAACTTTCACAACTCATGTGATATATCCACACATATTTAAAATTATGACATTAAATCTAAATTAACTAATCTGATGATGAAAAATATTCTATGCTACGATTAAATTTTAGACACCAATTGAATCTACAACTACTTTCGAAGACACCATAATAATGAAGTAAATTAATTAAATTAGGCAAAGCAAAAAGAAATAGGCTTAAACATATAGGTAATACAACAAGAAATATTAATAAGAAAACATAAGTTTAATCAGATCATGACAGTGAAGTTAAAAGTTACGTATAAGATTGAAGACGATAGAAATAATCTGAAGTTGTCAGAGAAAACTTAACTACCACTGGACGGATACTGATTACTGCTTTGGTTTATCCTTTAAAATATAACTAAATAATGAATAATTACTTAAATAAAAAAACTAAATTAATCATAAATCTAAATTCGAATCAAAATAAAACGTGTTTTTTTACTTTATATTTTGGTGAATAATCATAATAAATTCCGCCACAAACGGAAAATTTTATAGGTTTGGATCTTTTCTAAAATAAGGGAGCAAATAAAAATAAAAAATCGCGGTGGTTATGCTTCACTTATTCGATAAAACGTCATCCTTACCAGAAATAAAAAAGTTAAGTGTTCTGTGTGTTGTGTTGTTGTTAAGTTAAGTTAAGTGTGTGTAAAGTTAAGTGTTTTATCAATTTTAAATGATAGTAATTTGTTTTGCAAAAAGTTCATTAGGATTTGGACTGATTATAAGGAAAAACTCTAACAACACTTTATATATCGATGAATTATTCATGAAAATAAAAAATCTTTTTCATAATATGTGGTAAGGATCACAAGCTAATGCTCTTAAAAACTAAATACAATCATAGAATTTAGCGGAATGTTATAGTAAGATAACCGAATAAACAACAACTTATACTAATTACAATAAACTGGAAACGCAAAAATTTAGAATAAGATAAAAGCCTCATATCCAAATCTATACTTTCTACACTCTCTAGCATTCTACTTGACCCTTGCAAGAAAGGATTTTACCTACTTATTAACCGTCGCATACATCCATAAAAAAACGTTACCTATCTCTAAACCTATACTTGCACTATCGGCCGAAATAACTTGCATTGTAATAAAAAGGCTAGAAACCGTTGTTTCTCCCTAATAAACAATGCAAGAACAAAAGTAATGCTGCCTGATCAAAAAGTTTTTTATTTTTACTAAAAATAGCTTCGTTTTCATAAAACTGCGTAAGTATGTAGCTGCCTAAAATACTGAACGTAATTATTAAAATATATATTCCTAAGCTGCCTTTATAATAAAAATTAAAGCTACCTCTTCAATAATACAGTTTCAAATTAGTTGTATTTAAAATAGCTGCATTCAATAGAGCTCTGAAGTATTTAGCTGCCTTTAAAATAAAATAAAGCTGCCTCTTCATTAATACGGTTTCAAATTAATTTTATTTAAAATAGCTGCATTCCGTTTAACTCTGAAATATTTACCTGCCTTTAATAAAAAATAAAGCTGCTTCTTCAATAATACGGTTTCAAATGAATTTGATTAAAAATAGCTGCATTAAATAAATCTCTGAAATATGTGGCTGCTTTTATAATATAACTTAAAGCTGTGCTACACAAATTGGCTATTTATATTGTTTGAAATATAGCTGCCTCCGTAGGCTATTAGTAAAAGCTGCTCCAATAAACATAAACTAACATTTTTTGCTGCCTGAAAAATGCTGCCTTGGCTTAATTTTGTAGATTATAAGGTTTTTCGAAGAAATAGTTATACCGTATATAGGTATTGTACATCGAAAAGCAACGCATCATAACCTACAATTTCGTGTGCCTTGAGTAATATTGAATTTAACTGTAGCTGCGTTTAGAACAAAATACTAACGAAACATCCTGCCATTAAAACCATGTCGGTATTTTAAATATTCTATGTTTCCTGTTATAAAAAGCTTGTTTTTGAAATATGCTGCCTGTAATTTAATACCTATGTACGAAAAAATATAGCTGCGTGTTCATTAATGACAAAGTTGCCTGTATTTAAATATAATATAGCTGCGTGTTCATTAATGACAAAGTTGCCTGTATTTAAATATTACTAAATATAAAATAGACTGCCTGTTTATAAAATTATTATAAAAAGTTGCCTATATTTTAAATTATATTTGCTGCGATTTTATCAAATTAATAAACAGGGTGTCTCAAACTGGCAACAAAGCTGGGATATTCTGAACTGTTCAATATCCCAGCTTTTATTGATTGGTGGACCCCTTCGCTTCACCTCATTTGCCTTTGGACCACTACGTTTGAGACAGCCTGTATAAAATAAATTTTAATGTGTAGTTTATATTTTATTAAATAATATATTGTTAGTATGTCTTCAATATATTATTTAATAAAATATACACACAAATATTACTTGAATATTGACAATCCTAAACATGCTGCCCTTTTTTAAAATAAATTATTTAAAAATAGCTGTCCTTATGATAATAAACATTTTAATTAAAATAGATACTCATATAATTAAAATAATAGATAGTTATAATGACATATAATAATTATTAATCTGCTGCCATTAAATAAGGTAAATAAAAATAGCTATCTATATTAATACGAACAATAAACATTTGAGATAGAATAGATACACATATTATTCAAATAATACAACTTTAAGAAGTGCTGCCAATTTATGAAATAAGATAATTTAAAAATAGCTGTCTATAATAATAGCAAAAGTAACTATTTTAAATACAATAGATACACATATTATTCAAATAATAAAATTTTAAAACGTGCTACCATTTTATGAAATAATTAAAAATAGCTGTCTTTATTAATAGCAACAGTAAACACTTTAGATAAAATAGATACACATTTATTATTTAAATATAAAAATCTGTAGCTACTTCTTATGAAATAATAAATAAAATAGTTGCCATTGTAATAATATGTGTATGTTCAAAATTGTAGCTACTGCAGTGGGCAATATAATTAATAAGTTAAATAGAAATAAAAAAGCATTAGCTACTCAATGAGGCAACATGTCGATAAACCTATATACACTTAAATTAAAATAAATGAATATAAAAAAACTTAACTACGATTATGTCAAAATAATACTCTTAAAGGTTAAACTTAAAAATATAAGATCTTTGATGAATACGTAGGCTTGCAACGGGTTTAAAAAAATACAAGAGAGCACTTGAAATGTAGCGAAAAACAAAATTAAATGAACACGACTTGAGTTAAGACTGGTTTTGACAGAAAATTTTGAATATCGAATGTTAAAAAAAAATGAACTACCAAACTTAAGAATTAATTTACTAAAGACCAGTCATTATTCAGTAGTCGGCGTCTTCCCTGAATGTGATGAAGGCATGCACAAGGAAGACAGCCACCTCTATGACGGAGAATACTCCGGAAGCTATAAGGAGGTCGTATGCCTGCTTGTTCGGGCGGAGGTTGGCGTAGTAAGACCTGTGCCAATCTGTAAAAAAAACCGTAGTGTTAACATACTTACATAAAAACAAACCAATTTCTAATATTTTTTATATGTTACAATTAAAAGCCTTAGGTACCAAATTGCTATTTATGTAAACTGTAATGGAGTAGCGCTAAATGTAATTATTGGTTTTATAATTGACTGAATACTAAACATAAAAAAAAAAAAAGTTTTTTTACTAGCAGTACCTACCACGCTGAAACCCAATACAAGTAGGTATTGTAAAAGAAATATTTTTTTTGCTAATGTTGAAGATAAGTTTATTACATTAAAATGGAGACCAGTTCATTTTAAAACACAACTTGTATTAGAAAGGAACGGAAGTTATACACCTCACTCCAATCCCCATAGACTAATTGTCTACATTTTTAATGGGCAACGCCAAGGCCCTGCCATATAAGAACTAGTGGGCTCATAGGTGCACTGTGCATATTGATTATTATTTTACTACTATCCGTGACTAGAAACCTTTATTTAAAACGAAATATTTGTGACTACAAAGATTTTATTATTACTTACTTACTTACTTATACAGAATTGCCTCGTAAAATGATGTAGTAAATAGCAAATACATAAGTTATTTCAATTCAAAAGCTAATGTAAACCTTGATGCAGACGTTACAAATATACCTATGCGTACAAACAACATGTGTGATACCTAATATTGAAAATACATTCAACATTCCTCATCTGTGTATTTTATGAGGCAACCTTAATTACTGGCATGTAATTAAACAAAGTAAGTAGGTACCTATTTGTCTAATCAGTAAACAGGCACATAATATTTGAGCATTCTTCACTAAGTCCCTAGGACCAGTTTAAAGTAGGAGCTATATAATGCGATTATTTTCCACGCTCTATCGGATGACTGGTCATGGAAACTACTAGATTACCAGTTGTTTATATTATTGAATAAATAGCGTAATTACTACCTAGTTGATACGCATGTAATTTTATAAAAAAATAAGTCGATTTACAACATAGCGTAAAATTACATGTTTATTTAGCTGTTGCATAATAGCTTGTTCATACTGCCAAGATAAAATACAAAGAGACGTGTGGTCATACTAATCCTAATTATAATAATGAAAACACTCAACACTTTTCAATGCAATCAGAAAATTGTAAAAAGCTAAAAATCTTTACGTGCACAAAATGGCGTCGTAACAGTTTGAAAAGTACTGGCTAGTCAAAACTCACCATAGAATATAACAGCAGCGGCGGCCGTGAACATGATGACGCCCAGCACTGAGAAGCCGATGGAAGTCCTCCATCCGGGCGACTCACCGAACAACCGGGCGATGATCAGCACGCCCGTGATGATGATGTAGCCTGGATTATATTGACATCATTAATGGACGTACAATTTCGAAAATCGAATAGTTATCAGAGTTCAGATGGCAGCCTCTTAGTTGGGAAAAATCTAGGCGGAGTTTTGTTGAATTAAGTCATAACTCGAATTTTGTGAATCAGTGTGAATAAGTTAGTTGGAGATTGATCCAATTAGTCTGTTTTTCAGTATAGGTAAGTAGGGTTAGTTTAGGATAGATATCGACTACAAAATATTCAGACTTGGTTACAAAATCATTTTTAATTGACCGGTAAAAATAATTTGTAGTATTAATCTATTACCGCTCCTAACGAACCTTATAAAAAAATTGATTAGGTGTTACAAATGATTGAATAATATTAATTACGTGAAACTTCATTCTGGTAGGTTTCTAAATAATTGAACAATTAAATTATCAGGATGAAATCTATAACATTGACCATGCGTGCGTAGAAGCATTTAAAACCTTTTCTGCGGAAAATAGTTTCGAAACTATTCTAGAATAGAAGACAATACCTATACTATATGTACACCATAAATATTACAGATTTAAGTGTAGAAGTTTTATTATAACCATTTAATCAGAAGAAATAATTAGGCCAATCTTCAGATTTTATTTTTAATTTATATGTTATTTCCCACATAACTTTCAAACAGACGAATAAGAACAGGAAAATTACGAAGGCTTGACCGATTTCACTCGAAACTAAGTCAATATCGCTAAACAGGAAAATCGCTAATAATGTTATGATTAAGAACAATAAATCGACTATCGACATCGCATTCAGGAAGTTATCGTAAATCGGTTTACGGTTGACGGTTTACGTTTACAAGTGTTTACAGGTTTCACTTTCCACACAAAGTTCAATGAAACCAATTTTCCACTTGACTATGAAGTGAAACCGATTTATAAGATGAACACGTAAAATATCAACGGCATTTCATGAATATTTAGAACAAAATGACCAGTTCTTTTCAATATGGATGATCAATCGATAGATACCTACTCGATTTTTCAAGATTTTGTTACATTTAGTACGCATTTTTTTGCTTCATGCTTTAGGCACATTTTTTCTTGCCCAAGAAAGGCCAATATTTGTAAAGAATTTAAAGCAAGAAACTACGATTATTGTATCAATAGACTGTGCTCACTTAGGCGTGAAATCACTATTGAGGTACATCCGAAGGATGGTAAAGGATGCCAACTGACACACAATTATAGTAATTACACACTGAATTAAAAACTAATTAACAAAAAGTTGATTGACACTACACTCAATAGAATAACGAACGACTTTTGAAGACGAATAGATATTCCATTTTTTAAAGAAATTTTGACATCTATTAAATACTTCTCTTTTTTTTCTAGTCTCAGAGTGTTTTTTTTCTATTTTTTTGATTCATAATTAAGTTGTTTCACTAATTGCTTTATTGCAAATAACACGTTGCTTTATTAATTGCCAGTCTGTGGATTTACCATCTGACCGGCCATGAAATGTGCTAGAATCGATTCTGTGACAATTGGTAAATTGAAAGATTAGAACAAATTCCGTTGGAACGAATCGGGTCATGGTTTCAGCTCTATCCTGAGTTAGTGGAAATTGGTTGAAACAAAGCAGAGTCTTGACGTGACAAAAGATTAAATGTGCCTGTTTTGTAGAAATCAGCTAAGTTATGTAACAATTACCATTGACATGATGTCGAATCACGACGACAGCGACGAGTAAATTGAAACAACTATTTCTTTTAAGAATATTGTTTTTTTCCCCATTATTTGAAAACGTTTGGAAGCTGTTGATAGATGAATAAAAGATGTTGAGGAAGTACTTACTCGAGTAGGCAGAGTAGATGACGGCGATGTGCCTATGGTCTGACTGCACCACTTGTGGGGAGTAGAGAGCGCCGACGATAAGACCGATGGCGATCACCGCTATTATCTGAAAATACAAACTAAACTGAAAAATTGGTCCAGAGAATACAGGAAATATCAGGACATTTCTATAAGATGTGGGGTGGCAGGGACATCGACGCGAAAACGGTTACATACATTTTGACCGTGTAGGTATTGCACTATTGTAGGAAACTGCAGATTTTTGTTTAATAACCGATGATAAATTTATATGTAGTGGGGCTCAGAATGATGCACTAAATACGTGGTAACCGTTTTCGCGTCGATGTCCCTGCCACCCTGTATTGCATTGGGATATATTAGACTATCGATATTCGATTAGCTTCTTGCTTCTGCCATGTCCACGACAAAGCAATTACTAATTATTTACCTATTTCATGTTTCTTTTGCAAAACCGTTTATCTTAAATTGACATTTCCATTTGCTTCAGCCACTTCTCTTTGCGATCTGCGAAAACCACCCGTTTTCGCGACAACTCATTAACTTTTTGCATTCCCAGTATCCGAAAAAACAAAGCTCACGTACGAGAATAAAAACCTGAGATCGTTTAAAACAAGTGTTTTCAAAGTATTTCAGTGAAAGTATCTTTCGTACGACGTCGGTCTAGTGGTCGCATTGTCAAATGCCTGTTTTCTCCTTTTGGTTGTTCTTGAATACTTCAAGCAAGTGATTTTCCAATACCGCAAGCTCGTAAATGATTATTACACAGTATTCACTTTCTCGCATTGGTCGTCCACAACCATTTTTGATGTAAGTATAGTTTAATGATACGTTGTTTATTATTTTCTTTGTATCAGTTTTGCACGTTTTAGATAGCGTTTAGCAAAGCTAAATGGTAACGAGTACAGGCAGACAAAGGACTGTTTGTGCTGTATTACGGTCTTCAACCTTATAAGTCGGTTACGTTCCAGGCTTTAAGCTTGGTCTACGAAGCCCTACATATCCTTTAAAGGAAAAAGGACAAGTCGACTAGTGCACATAAACAGACTTATTTATGAAGCTTTTTAACACGCAATCGGCTTTAAAAATAAAAAATAAATATTAAAATAGTCTATAATTATATGCATCGTCAATCTAAACACTATGGGCGTTTGTGCACGACAAGGAATTTTACGGTCCGGCAGTCTGATTTTCAAGTAAATATCACGTGATCCGGAAATATAGGTACCTATGAGATTTTACATCCGGAAGGTAAAATTCCGTGTAGTGCACAAACGCCCTAACGGCATCAAACGGTTTTTTTAAATCTAATCCCAAAAAATATATTTTCTAACCGCTTCTAAAGTAGGTAATTATTGAACTGTACTGTAGTATACTTTGTAATTTTTCTAGAAACACACAGCATCAACAGAATAAATATGAGGTGCACTGTATCTAATTACCACCAAGTACAAGAAAACAAGGGATCCTTTGACTTCAAGGGCAGTGTGTCATGACACAGATTATCATGTCTTGCATCGGAACATGGTCAGTTCCCTACTCGCCATGATTGCAAGTAATTACCAGCCGAGAGCCGAGTGCCTCACGATCATCCAGTTATATCGATTTCCAATTATACAATGTATTCAATGGTTTTGTTTATATGGACTAGTTTTTAGTGGAACATTTTCTACTGATTCGCATTTTTCTTCGCGCTGTTCGAGTGTTCGAAACTTTCACATCTTCTTGTGTGCTTGTTCATCCTCTGTTGGATATTGGTGATTTATTAAGTTATTATTTGAAGCAACTGCAAATTCTTCTTATTAGCGTTTTCCAATGTTGTTGCTTGGAGTTTCTAGAGGCAGATTTTCAATTTATTATTTATTTTATTTATTTATTACAGCATGGAAGACTTACAGCTAAAAAAACATAAAAAAGGACACAATAGTCGACAGAAAGCCAATGGTCTAATTGATTTTCATAACTCTCCAGCGATCTATTCTGGAAAAATCTTTCCGTGAAATCTTATGTGTCCATCATCATCATCTTCTTAGCCTTTCCCTAACTATGTTGGGGTTGGCTTCCAGTCTTATCGGATGCAGCTGAATCCCTAGCATCGTATGGAATGACAGCTCACTTCACCCAAGTTTTCACGGTGCGATTTTTACAGAGTAAACCGGCTACTATTCCCCGAATTTGTCGTAACTAGAACCTGTCTCACCTCACCAGCACTTGATTTTTTCCTTCTAAAATCGATTATCCTTAACGACCTAAATCTAAGTCTCTACCAGTAACTCACCAGGCCCGCTGCCTCGGTCGTTGAAGACAGCCTCAACGCCCTTCTTGGCAGTGTTTTCTACTAGAAGTTATTACATCTAGTCGTAGTCAGTAACTCACCAGCTCGACGGCTCGTAGCCCCACACACCAGTACTGCTTCAATGCCGCAGCAGCTCGGCTGTCACGGTCGTTAGAGGCAGCCTCATCCCCCTTCTTGGCCTGCGCCTCGGCCTCTCGGTCGCCCGCCGACATCGCCCACACTACTCGAGCGCCACCTCCGTACTCGGAAACCTGGTAAAAATAAATTAAAGCAATTAAAACAAGGGTCTATGGACAGTTATTGATTGGAATGGACGTTCCCTGATGACAGCTGTAATGAATGACAATATGGTTTGTTATTTTATTAATGAATGAGTACGTATGCTACACATTAGCATAATCAGTGTATATGTTCTCACTGTTGGGAGACAGGCCTCCACAGGATCAGGTCATAATCCAACAGGCGGGCCCAGTGCGGGTTGGCGGATTTCACATGTCTCCGAATTTTTGGTTCTAGGACATGCCGGTTTCCTCACGATGTTTTCCTTCACCGTTTTAAGAGCAGTGGTGATGAAATAATTAACACAAAGTAAAGTGCCTGCTTGGGTTCGAACAGTCGCGGCAGTTCGGACCTCGTAACTCGCGGGCAATTTACTATTTTATTCTTCATTTTTATTCATTTTCCTGAAGTACCTACCTAACGACATAAATTACATTCCATGTTAAAAGGGGAATTTATGACATGCCCAAAAAAAACATTAATTTTGCACCACATAAACTTTAAAAAAATGTTCGCAAAATATAATATGTGTCTAACCCCGTCTTTAACGCCTGTTTCTTCTACTAAATAGGGCATCGGTCAAATTCAAAGTGGCTATAAAACAATGTATTCTAGTTTATAAGGAAGTCTTGCGCTACCATTAACGCGGCACTTATGGTGTCCGATTTTATGTGCGTCCATGATAATGATGGTTACCACAATCTAGTGCGTAATTACTGTTATTGTCCCTCAGTTTGCGTGAATCTGACAAATTATGATACCTATATCTCATTTTTTTACATAAGTAATTAGAGTAGTGACTCACTTCGCAAAATTAAGATATCTTACAAAATGTTTGACCAAGTAAACGATGGTCTACCTATTCAAATAAGTTAGCTGATATAGCGTGATTGAATCACTTAAAATCATTAGAATCATACATTCCCCTAATTAATTCAATTAATACTAACTAGTCTCATTAACGCGTGTTGTTAATATTGTAAAAGTAGTTGGTTACAGACGACAATGCATAAATCATAAACAGGCTGGATGCCGATCACTGATACGGAACGCAACTGGCGCGTTATGCTTTCCAAACGAAATAGTTTTTTTTTAACAAACATTAGTGTTGCTGCTGAATAATGAAGTAATTGCCTTGTGTCCATTAATGGATTAAATTGTATGGATTATTGGAATATGAATGGAGTATTCTGGAAGCTAAGGAAAACTGTAGAATTGACTACAAAGTTAAAGTATATTTTATTCCTGTTTCCTGAAAACCTAATCTAGTCACAGTCAGGTGGTATATTATTTGGCATATACAAATACCTGCCATAATATCTATAACATTTGATTTTTTTTAAAGGCTTTGGATAATGGTCTGAGTTTTCTTTTGTTTCGCGCCAAAGCTTCGGTTAGCATAATCTCCAATAAATGGTGCTTTTTACAAGGATAATACACACGAGTCCCATAAATATCATTTGCAAAAATGTAGTAGTTAGGTATATAAGAAGAGTATACAATGATTTAAATGCAACCAAATCTGCTGCGAATGAATGTGCAGACATAATTTCAGTTTATAAAAACGATTGCAAATGATCGGTTATCTATTACAAAGAAAATTAATTTATAACAACTGATCTGCTTTTCCATAAACGGTATAGGTAGGTATTGACAATAATAATATGTTAGCACTATAAAAACTCATTAAAATTCTAAATACGCAGGTACCGTATGTTAACATCTAAACATGCAAATAAAATAATAGAAGAACTACTTCACTTGCATGCAATCAAATTAAAAATTAAACCTCACCAAAGACAGGAATTAAAACTCCTTGCAGCGACAATGAACGCACTGTTTTATTTGTTTTTTTATTTCACTTGCACTTCTAAATTCAAAAATGATAGACGCTTTCGATGTCGCGGGGTGTTTACTAAGCTCAGTGCAGACACGAGTGCGTTCGGCTCACGACGCGATGCGACTACGGCTTGGCCGACAATCGGCGCTCCTCTATGCTTCATTTGAAAATAAACCAATGGTCTCTGATTGTCCTTTCGTTTTCCCTTATGTCGCCCTTTATAAAAGCAATGGGGGAACCATGAGAGGTCAAGGAAAATTGGCTGTTGAACCGTAGAACCGGCGTAGTAAAGCGTAGCATATGAGTAAACAGCTTTCATTCACTTCTAAACTTAGTGCCTACAACTACATTAGACTTAACTATATTAGAACTTTAATATCCTCATGCGTTCTAGGTGTGAAAATTAAAGAGGTATAATATTATCTCTAAATCAACCCAGATTAAAAGACAGTTTAGCCATATTTAACTTAAACCGAATTTCGTCTTCATTTTCCAAAGCGTGATTTTTGAATAGTGTAATTTTTGTTTTAATACATCTTTTAATTGAATAATGTTTTCAGCGAAACAAAGGCAATTCAATTAAATGGTTCCTAATTAGTAACGTATTGTTACAGCTCCATTCTCTTTTTACATAATCCTGCTAAGTACTAACTTAGATCTATTAATGCATTCCAATTATATGACTACTGAAGCTGAATTCCACACGTAAATACTAGGTCATCATAAAAATACATTTCCCTTCGAGATCTGCAGATGTGAATGGTCACAGAATAGTTCCCTTAAAGCGTTTTGATCGGTTTATTTCGGTACACATCGATTCCTATCGGCAATCAAGAAGTTCCAAGTTCCAGAGATGGTTGTGAAATACTTCTAAATGATTAGATAATGGAACAGAACTATTTGTATCTACTACTATTAGAGTAGAGAAGTAGGCTGGTTTCTTTCATAGTTTACGATGTTCATTTTGACAGTGTTATTGGAGGTGAAAGGAATCTTTGTGGGCTTTTTGGCTAAATATCAAGAAAACTATTTAGATAGGCAGGTCAAACTTAGGTATTTTTTATCGCATTATGTAAATGTCAGTTATATAAAATAAAATAAAAATTTGTTGGGATTGTTTTTAATTATAAACCTTTAAAAAAACGGTGATATGGGAAAATGAATATAACTGTTATTAGAGTGAAAAACGCGCAATATGTATGTATCAATATTGGTATGATTTGATTATAGATTATGATTTAGAATACCTACTTGCAAAGATTGCTACTTGGCATGGCATGCATTAAATGTTCGGAATTTTCTGAATTTTCACCGTCAAGCAATGTTACAATTGTGACCGTGAAATTTCTGAAAATTTCCTTTACCTTACCTTAAAGGCTCGTACACACTGGAGCGATATCGTGGGCACGACAAGGGTCGCGCTGCCTGTCTCGCCCGCGATATCGCGCCAGTGTGTACGAGCCATAACTGTTAACGCAAAACAGAAGTAAGTAATGTTATGGAAAGCAAAAAAATCACTGTTCTTTGTTCTCTTTATTTAGTTTTAGGTGACTTCCTAAAGTTATCCAAATACGGCAGTGCTTTTTGCATGTTTTTAGTGATATTCAATTTTTTTTAACATGTGTACAACAATGTGTTCTCAATCAGATTTTTCACTAACCGGTAAAACTCTTGAGCTAGCCAGACATTATTTTTCGTGTCTACTACTTTAAGTTTTCTATATAAACTTATCCAAAACCCATTACACGATTTCCTGGTGAAGACCCTTAAGTAGATTTGCGGTTTTCACTTGAATATCTTTAATCAAGGGTTTGTGAAATATATACAGCTTCATAATTCAATTCAAAATTACCTATATTTTAATTCAAATAGGATATCAATCACGTTCCAACATAAAATGTGATTTAACATCACCGTGCTCGTTGAATCGACTCAAACGCATTTATTATGTAGCTATTCGTAAATTGAAAAGCCACTTTCTAGCGTTTTCCGGTCTAGAAGTCAGCGCGCATAACTGCACACATGCATGCGGAGCGCACGCACGATCCTCGGCGATAACTATGCGAAATTATATCTGCGTTTGCAGACATGCCATTTATGATCTTTATTTATAGGCCGGGATGATATTTATACGGTAGTTTAGTTATCGGTGTTAACATCAATTTTATGTCGTTTTTGAGATGGTTTATGCGGATAAGTTCATTTGTTTTTGTGGCTTTTGGATTTAGACTTTGTTCAAGTTCTAAACTAGTTTCAGCTGAAATTCTAATGCCAAGAACAGCAGTAGAACACGACGTGTAAACTTGATTTTTGTGAATCCAGTAGGTAGGTACAGTCAGCTCTAAAAAGATGTAGTTATACACGGACAAGAAACCATTTTATTGTCAACAACTTTTGTTCCATAACATTGTATCCAACGTTTATGTTCAAAACATAGTTTACAATTTATTTTACCAAAACAAAGTAAACATTTCATTTACAAATTTCATTTGAACCTTGATTTTTACCTATTCTGTCTAGTCTATAGTATTATAGTTCCCAATTCCCGTTTATGTAGTATGATTAATTCATTTATAAAATCCTGAACATTTTCCTGTATTTCAGACGTCAACACAGTCATGTTTACAGTAGTTTTACTCACAACAGTGATCTGTTTCATCAGAAAATATGACTAATTACAATAAATTAATGGCTTTAAGACCCCATTACTCATGAAACGTACGCACTATGTGAAGAATTGTTTTTATGGGACACATCCTTCCATTCAATAAGTTGACTAATCGGAACAAGAACTTGGTTAAGGTCTTTGCTGTAACTTAATATTACTTTGTAAGGAAAAACGTCTTAAAACTTAGATACATAAACATTGTGTTCTACTCACTTTAACCCGCGAGATTTCGAGTTTTTTTTTAACGATTTTTAATTCATATTCTTTATGCACCTCTTTAGGTCATAAGCTATCCGAATATAAAAAAAATAATTGGCCTAGGTCTTAAGGGGAAGGCGTGAAAATTGATTCGCTGTTACAATGTATAATATATACTGCAACTGTAAAATATTGACGTTTTAATAAATATAGTTATATACCATGAAAAATCCAGAAGTTTCTTTTGACTTAGTTAAAAAGCATACACATACATGTATCTTGGCTGTCGTGACTAATTTAATGAGAAAAATTCGCTAAATCTAAATAAGTGACAACCGTCAAATTAATAACTGACATTGATGTCGGTAGTTACATTTTTTTACAAGGATTAACCTTCATGTTGGCCATGGCTGGTGGCAAATACTGCGCGTGCGCAAGGCCATCGTATAGGTAACAAACTAACAATTACGTTTCACAGATCTTCTATCTACCTCAAACGGAAAACGACTGTGACTAAGCGTGAAAAACATCACATTATAAGCCGATTGTTAACTTTGCAGAATGATCTGTTTTATGCTAAAAAAATTAGAATAATTAAATCAGTTTATATATATTTTTTTTGCAGTATTTATGTGTTTTCTGGCATAAGTATAGGCAAACTGGTGTGTTTTTTTTAATTATTCCATAAAGCCAATTAATATAATAATTATAATTTAGCCAATTAATATATTATATTTTTTTCCCTTTCCTTTTTCCACTCAACTAGCTCTTGAGAGATGGACCAATTAGTTAGGTGCGTAATAAATTCAAAGGAAAAGTACCTACATTGTAAAATATTATTCAAGTGGTTTGTGAAATGGGGTTTAAAAATGGCGATTCTTGTGTATGTTTATGATTCCATACAAACTTTTGAAACTTTATCACAGTGGGTTCCTTCAACATCTCCATTCTGCGTGTAACAAGACCTCAAGTATGTTTCCTTAATATCAATTGTTTTAAGGCAAAATCCCGTCGTATGCTGCATATAAATGAAATATTATACCATAAGTGCGGGGTTTATTGGTAAGGGCAAAGAGTGAGCAATACGAACAATGAGTATTTGTCGCGTTCACAGCTAATGTTGTTAGACTTCGCCGGTATGGACCATTGTTTTCTGCCCATTACTTACCAACACGCAGGCGAACCGACATTTTGAATTTTTGACATACTCTTGCGAATTGCATCTGGATTGCTTTGCCAAATTAAGATTTTCGAAATTGGATTCACACATTTTGTTCATCCGAATAAATGTCAACCATAGAATACCCTCTATCATTAAAAAAAGGTCTGAAACAAAGTCTTTTACTCAACCTACAAATCCAAGTTAATAACCTCATGTTTGTTTATATTAGCTAAGAAATCTTAGAACTAATTCATATTATCCCGTAAGTGCATAAAATAGAGCAGTCCCGCCAATACGGCGGCGGCGGGCGCCATGTTGACGCCAGTTTTGGCGCCAAGGTGCCCGCGTCAGGGGGTGCGTTCCGAGGCTGTTGTTACAGTGACCTATTTGTTCAAATGACACAGTATGTACTCCTTTATGACCGGATTGTATGCACAGCGGGCCTAATGTCCATAGACGTGTCTTGTAATTACGTGTAAAACTCGTAGGTTAAGTCTACATCCTTGGATGATACAAGTAAATAGTTTTATTTTTATTGTTTTCTTTGTTGAATCACACTTTTCTTTGCTTAGGGTATGGAAAAATCAAATGAGTTAAGAACGTTTCTTCGCAACTACGATGGATCTCTTGTTAAAGATTAAAATTCTCACTAAGTACCTACCATTCTTAAGCTGCCAAGTGTGGCAATGCATCTGTATGATCTAGATACGGAGCATTCAACTGCGTTTAAAACTTCTTGTGGGTTTGTCATCTGTGCTTTGTTCGTAATGAGTTTATCTATGAAATCATACTTTTGACTAACAAACATAAAAATATACTTACATTACTTACTTATATTTATAAAGTATTGGATGTTAAATGGAATGCTAGCCAAAAAAAATTTCACAATCGTTTGAATTGTAACGATAAAAGTTTCTTAAGAGCCTACTATGCTTACAAAGCTTAGGTAGGTACTTTTGTGTTAATAATAGCCCTCGCATAATTTATTAGTTTGTTACTCAACTATCTGTTATGTTCTACTGTTCTATTAAAGTGCATAAACTGTAATGCTTCAAATTAAAATGTAGGTAAGTAGTTGAATCCCGTTGAACCGATCTCATCAATGAAGCCTCAAGTAGGTAACTTTAATAAGAGCAACTTGACGTGGCAGTCGATACAAGATTGAGAGAAAGCAAAAATAATGGTAATTAAAAAAAAACATGTCACTGCTTTATAGTTAGTTCAGTTATTATGCAAAGTTTCATGATTTTTGTATTTTTTGCATACCTGCGGTTCATTTTTCGGGTTGGAGGGAACGTTGGTTTTTTTTCAATCGAGAAATTAATGCGGCAGTATTTTCGATAAAGCGGAGGATCATGCTAAGCAATTTGAGGTATTATAGACCCTTAACAACGTTTTGATTTTGATAGACATCGTACGCACATCAAAACATGCATTACAAAAAAAATATCCAAGTTAAGTACACGGTACGATTCGTAGACCCTTCGTAGACGCTACATAGGCGCGTAGCGTAGACGGCCCGTGAACGCTATTGTAGTTTCGATTATTCAGTAACAAAATGGTTTCGACTATGAAACACCACTTTTGGCGTTGTTAGTGAAAAATCTCTGGGACATTCTCTGTCTTATCTACTAAGCAATTGGTCAGCTGACTGAAATGACAATTTTCCTATACCTAATTTAATACTTTATTTCCTAAATCGTTTACAATACATGCGTCGCTTTGTTTACGTTATCTGAGACTGAACCAAGTGTGTGAATGAAGGTGCTGTTATAATTACGAGGTTTTCTCTCACGTGAACTGATATAAACAATAGACGGACACCTCTTGGCACTCATAAAACTAAAACTGGGCGTATGTTCATAACACAATAACATGGATGTGTATGAGTTGATTAGTAAAGCACGTGATTTTCACACATAACATATTCCCGGAAGGATATGGCAAAGTCAAACTTAAACTCAAAGCATTTATTTCAATTAAACCATTTACAGGCACTTTTGAATTGTCAAGGAGTCAGTCAGTCAGGAAGTATGAAGCTAGTTGCCCATTTCAAATCGTAGTAGGTACATATGGAGAAGAACGGGCAAGAAACTCCACGGACACTCTTTTAAATAAAATAAAAATTGTTACAAAAATTGGTTACATCATTCATGTTGAAATTACTTAGTGTACCCATAGTAGGTACAACTACACCAACATTTCGCCATTTTGCCATTTTGTAATCATTTATCTGGCAACAAAATTGTCTTGTTTTCCCGTTAGTAGTTCTTGTCACTGCCTAAATTATAACAATGTCAATGAAGGCTTTAAGTATTTTTATATAAATTAGCAGCTAAACACCTCAACTGCCTCGTTGGTCTAGTGGTCGCAAGTGCTACTGCTAAGCATGAGGTCCTGGGTTCAATTGCCGCGTCGGACAAAGTGTTATTGGATTTTCTGTTTCTCAGTAACAGCCTGGAGTCTAGATTTGTGCCCGATTGATGGCAATAGGCTCGTTCCCTATTACATGGGACTTAAACATAAAGCTGGCAAAATGTGGGGGTACTATAGGTGCACCTCTACCCAACCCTTCGAGAAATACAGGCGTGATGTTATGGTATGTTAAGTAACAAGCTGAACTTAAAAGACACATTAGAAGATAGTTTTTGTGTTTGGCATCGGGCAAAGTTCAACAATTAATGCAATAACAGAGTTAGTCATACCATTCCCCTTATTTACAGGAAAATTTACAGTTGAAATTCATTGTAGGTACTGATGACATTGCACTTTAACTTACGGAAACTCTTTGGGAGGGGGAATTTTCAGCGTAATCTGCTGAAAGTAACATAACATCACGGCTGTATTTCCCCGAAGAGTTAGGCAGACGTGTACCTATAGGTACACGTCTGACTCGTCGGACATGTAGCTATAGGAAACCTACCTATATTAGAGTAGTATAGTCCGTGCGCGACTGCTAGTCACCGCATACGGTAAGTGAGTGGTGACACGGGGGAGGGTGTCAGTGACAAAATTGGCAGACTGAGTTAGCTTGGCTTTTGTATACAGTACGCGTAGCAGAAACGGGTTTTGTCGACGGGAGAATAGACAAAATGACAGATTGTGTCTATTCTTCCGTCGACAAAACCTTTTCTACGGTGGTCATACTTCCCGTGCAGGCGGTGACTAGCAGTCGCGCGGACTATAGTAGTGTAGTTTCCTGCTGAAACTGGAAACTAAAATTCCCTAAGCTCTGCAAATTAGTACTTATAGGTACTAAAGTAATGTAACCATACAAATAAAAACTAAATACTAAAGTAGGTACAGCTTTTGTCCACTATTTCGTCTGCATTGAGTGTAGGGTACGCAGGAAATCCTTTAACAAAAAACCTGTGTGCTTAATTTCATTGAAATTAGTTTGGCGTTTTGAATTGATTCAGTAACAAACTTCCAAAAAATTGGCGTGGAGTTTTTCGTATTCAAGTGCACAAATCATTCAAATGCGTCCTTAATACGAGGTTTTTGTATAACTTCCAAGTTTACGATAAATCATTCAAATCCGTAATACGAATACCTATTTT
This sequence comes from Eupsilia transversa, assembly GCA_914767815.1. Lineage (NCBI taxonomy): Eukaryota > Metazoa > Arthropoda > Insecta > Lepidoptera > Noctuidae > Eupsilia > Eupsilia transversa. The sequence continues at coordinate 12,981,188 of OU611880.1, forward strand.
ACAAGTTTATGAGGCTCACTAAACAACAGATAACGAACTAGGTAACGACACCTACTTTTTATGCTAATGACCCGTCCCTTTAGTGGGCTACAGTTAGATGCGTACGCGCGTGCCTCCGAGCTCCGTATGTCATGACAGTACAGTTACGGACGAATCTGGGTTGACCGGCGATTATCATTCACCTGTCCACGATATCTCTATAGCCAGGGAATTTCTATTCCGACCATGTTGCGTAATTACCTCATGACAAGTGTATCATCATCATCATCATCAAGGGTAGGTACCTAATAAATATTAAGAGCAGAAGTTTTGACGGTTTGCATAATACTTTAATATTTAGTATTTGTTGGTGTATATGATAATCAGCATAGTACCCATTCATGTGTTAATACACTCCGGACTCCTAAATCGATCGTTACTTACTTAAAGAAGTCTATATCTTTTTAAATGGTAATGAATTCAAATTAACAGAACAAAAAACAGAACAATGACGACATCAAAATGATGGCCAGTATGTAGACATCAAAACTGCATAAAAACTTTTTCTGTGACTCATAATTATTTTGATGTTTTAGGCCAATAAACCTCACATGGAAATGCACGGTGGCTCGATTTAGGAGTATATTATCAAACATGCTTAAGTCCTTAAACAGTAGAGCAGCGATAATTTGTAGTTAAACAAAGAACAGTTGGTAATGAACATAATGTTAATACATATAACCTGATTAATCAAAGACTTCACAACTCACGTTTGTCTACGAGTACTTGACTAGTGATGGGTTTAACACGACTTCTGTGTAATAATTTATCTTGCATAGCACACCTATGTACGTGTATGCCCTTATGTCATATGACAATAAAATAACAGAAAAGACTAGTAATTCAGAACTCTAATGTGTAACTTAGTGAAACTAGAACGAGGTTTCATGCAGTATTCCTTTCAGTACGAAGTATACCTTTCAAAGTAGGTATGCTAAAAGAATCAATGAGGAAAAATAGGTTACTGCAGTGAATGGGGACAGAGGGTAACAGTTTTATAACCCACGGCGCATAACATGTAATTTGTCTGAAACATGACCTACTCTAACATATTTTCCTACATCGCATCAAAATACGCACGTTCTTTCAGAACTTTACCACTTTAAGCACCTGGTACCGTCGTACGAACTCATTTTAAATGATTTTCATAATGGAGCAGTTACAGCTTTTATTCAAATGCTGGTTTTTTGTAAAAATACCCCGTTTCATTTGATTTATACTCCATTTACTTTTGCATTAGAAAAATAACGGCGAAATAAAAGTTATTGTGTAATAATATTGAAATGACTGCACTTTAGAATTACATTTTTAATGTAAATGGTAAATACGGAGTTTACAATACGTTTATATCGAAATAACGGGTGATAACCGTTATTTGCCTAATTTTAAAATAAATGGAGTAGGTATAGATTGTTTGAAGCAACAGTGTTAATACAATTAATGTATAGTGACATGAACATTGTTTGTGAAAGTTACCTACTGGTGATTTCAGCACTTGAAGATAAAAAAATCATTCATTATTTTACTTAATCGAAATAACGGGCATCACTATACCCACTGTATGTACTCAATTCGTGTGCACCTTAACAATGCACCATATACCGGGTGCGTTGACGCGGCTAATGCGTGACACGCCTTATATTTTTACTCTGTGCCATACGATTATTCCAGCCTGTTTAATTTTCATTGCTCGTTCAGTAAGATGAGTTCAAAATAAAATCTTCATGAATGTCGCAATGGTATTCAAATTGTTTGGTTTGTCTTACATGGCTACTGATTTTGGGTCATGGTTTTAGTACGAATAAGATTATGTTTGTACACGATTCATACGGTAACTACGAGTAGTACTTGCAGTTTGGAATAATATCTGGAATCTTGATGATTCGATATGTACCTACCAAAAGCATTCAATCTTTTGGATCGTAGTGAAAATGGTCCCCGAAACGATCAATTATTGCAATTGTTAATGTTTTGTGTGTTTATTGGCGATCGATTCAATTGCATTTGGTAGACAATCATTTTGCGCATCAAGGTGTACCTATCAATCACGTAAAAATGTACAAGTGCAATTGTAAAGTTTTTCAAAATTAAATCTAAGTTAGCATTTAATTTTGAAAAACTTTAAAATAGTCTGAACTAACTACATGCTAGTTCTACCACAATAAAACTGTATCACTTTCATAAAATATCATTTGTTTTTGTAACAATAAACTTTTTTACTTACGCTTTCCGTTAGTGGAGCAATTTTGGCGGTTTCCACGTCGACTTCACACAAAAACTCTCTGGAATCGGGCGCAATGGTCACCCAGTTCGCGTACAGATGCTCCACTTTAAGTTTTTATATCGATAACTATTATTTTCATATAATAAGAGATATTAAATCTTCAATGACAAGAACAAAAAACAAGCGCGCCTTCTATTTTTGAATTTTACTTTTTCGTGTGTCAACTTTTTTTTTATGGGCAAAAGGCAACCCAACTTTTCCTGCCTAGTTGTCGTGAAGTTCGTGATACGAGGAATAGAAGACTAATCCAAGCTTCACGAAGTTAGTGAGTCAGTTGTTCTCGACGACGGATCGCACTTAACCTGCGACCTTAGCCACGACATCTAATTTGACTCCTGTGTTGACCCCGGACAGTTATCCCATGCTTGCTTGTATACCTGTTGTTTCCTGACAATTCTAGTTAATCTGCTAGAGAAACTCGCTCCTATCCTGAATCAGAGGGGCAATTCCTGTATTTATAAGAACAATATCATTCTAATCTGTCTCAATCTGTCAAAAATACCTATTTACAAAAAAAAGTTACATTGTTGTCGCTGAGTAAGGTCGCAACTCAACTCTTATTTAAAAAAATACGGGAATTGGCTTTCTGTTACCATCAAATGGGACATCTGCTACGATGAATATTTTTAGAGCTGTCTTTTCTTTGTCTGTCATTCTCTTCCGAATAAATTTTGAATTTTTGACAGTTTTTCCATACGAAAACTGTCAGAAGTAAATCTTATTCCACGGATGAAATTTATTCCTGTTTAGTCGAATCCGCCATTAATCAATTTTTTAACTGCAATGAACAGGATAACTTGTAAACTATGCGCGGTTTGAAGTTTTTTTTGAGACATTTACTGCTAGACTAATAACGGATCATTGTTCAACACTGGGCTAATCCCAATCATAAGCAGCAACCTAATACGTAACAAAATAAGGATAAAACTGCTATCATAATAAATACGCGTGCCCCATGTTGTCGTACCTACCGTATTGTGACGTATGTTTAGTTGATAGGTAGGTTCACCGACGTTCTATTATTTCCTTAGATATAATATGCTCCAAGATGGATCAGAATTTTGGTCTACAAAAAGGATGAATGAAAGGCTATTGCATGCAGCTGATATTAGAATGCTAAGAGAGATGTGTGGTGTTACCTACGCGAATGGATAGAGTAAGAAATGAGTACATAAGAAGTCTGAAAGTGGCAACAGTGGCCAAGTGGTGACGAAAGTTTTGAGTATGAATGTCGATGGCTATAAGACTAAGAGAAGACCAAAGAAACGATGGATGGACTGTGTGAAAGATAATATGGCTAGAAAGGGTGACTACCGAGATGACGACTAATAAACTGGGATAAGAAAATAATGCTGATGCTCCGAGATTGAATAATTAAAAATATTTTCTTTGTTAAGATGTAGCCTACTACTACTAGTACTATTGCTTTAGCTTAATTAAAGGTATACATTGTCAAACTGTTTCATCCTTGATACAAAAGCATTTTTTTCTTTTGTCTTTATGTCTATCAAAGTATTCATCAGAAGTATGTCTGCGATGACCACAATGAATTTTCCTCGAAGATGACAGACTGTGAACAGTCAAACAGACATACTTTGTACTATGACATGGTTGACTGGTGACTGACATTTGACGTCATTAGAATTCCCCATTAAAGTTGGCAGTTTCGAAATATTTACATGGAAATAATGTCTAAGACCCCACAGTGACATCAAGTAATAGAACAATTATGCATAAATGTATCTAAATAAATAATCTGTTTATGTTTTGTAATAATTCTAGGAATGTCATTGACATAATTAATAAATAACATAATAAATGAAGAAAAAAAACATAATTAATTAATAATTAACTATAAGAAGGACATTCCATTCATTTAATATCTTAAAAATCTTAAAATATTTTTATCCAATTTTCAATGTCAATGTCAATCTCAATGTCAATCTCAATCTCAACCTTGATTTTGATAAACGATGATTGTATACATTTTGCATGCCTTACCGTAGGATCACTTGTACATTTAATAACACCATTGTAACAGTGTTTTCTGTAAAAATAAATAATTTTATTTGAAAATATATTCCGAAAATATGGCGTCGTTACTGAATAACCTTAAATCAATTCAAATCACGTATAGTTTTAGATCTTGGTCAAATCAATCACAACAAGGCTAACATTTAAAAAAATCCTGAATATCCTTTGGATAGGAACAGAGAGCATAAACTGGCATTTTTGCAACAATCTTAACTTAAACTGTAGACAGTACGAATGAGAGATAATATTGATCTTTACATAACAAGGAAAAAAAACGCTCGTTATTTTTCATATTTATTTATTTCAAAATAATAATTAAGTACATTAGAATATTAAAACTGACATACAAAACAGATGTGCTATTCTGTAAAAATCTCACCGTGATAACTTAGGTGAAGTGAGCCGTCAATGGTGTCAATCCCTAGCATCGGATGGAATGAGAGCTCATTTCACTCTCACTTCACCTAAGTTTTCACGGTGAGATTTTTACAGAATAGCACTACAGGTTCTAACTAAGAAGGTGGGAAATAGAAAATGTTTTGCGCGAGAGCATAGTATGGGTTCATCAATATTTTGGTTTCGATTGAATTTCGGTAAGAAACAGTATTTATAAAATAAAAATTTGATAGAATATGGTGACAAATTATTGATATTCTGCTTTAATATAAAAAAAACATAGGTACCCATAGTCTATCTGTTTTATTTTTTAATCGTAATTCGAAATACTTCATAAATAAAATTCCTAGATCTTTTAAAAATGATTTCACTTACAAAAGATTTTTAGGAATTTTGTCAGAAGAGATAGAAGGTCGTCCGTAAAACACTTAGCGGTACTTATAATTAAATAAAATTAAGTTTATTTACGTTTACTACTAGGTTACATCTCCTTGGTAAAGTGTATGACGGACAATGCCGTATCTAGCAGGTAGACCGCTCCGTTGATCACGCACAGGGCACCGACAGCCAAACCGACCTGAAACATACAAAATGGATGAATAAATAAAAACAGTTTAACTAAATGCAGAGACAATTTTTTTTTTGAAAATTTAAGCAAACCTGCTTGAATTTTATCCTCAGTGGTATAACGCTACATTCCCCACTTAAAACAGTATCATCTTCAGACCAGTAATATTGGGTTCTGTACCTGTTTCTCAGCAAAGACGAACTGGTATTGGTGCTCGCCCTGGTAACCACCCCAGTAGTGCAGCGCCACAGCTCCCACCGCGATCCACAGGAACACTCCCACGAAGTTCATCACTATCTCTGACAACGCTCTGGAATAATTTTTAGACAAATTAGCTCGATGTTTTAGGAAAATAAATAGGAAATATATCGTTTTGTTTGGCGAAATAGAGATGTGGGACCAGCTTATCATTATCAATTTCGAAAAGGGCCAAGCGGCCCCTGGGTCCAGTTTGAAGTAGGCTGAGGAACACCCTAACCTAATTCCTTGGCATATATTGTCTCGTCTGTATATAAAAATAGGCACTAGTCCCTCAACACGTAAATGTATCCATATTTTTTCTGCCTAGCTTTTTCCCAATCATGTTGCGGTCGGCTTCTAGTCTAACCGGATGCAGCTGAATACCAGTATTTCACATGGAGCGACTGCCTATCTGACCTCCACAACCCAGCAACTGGGTAATACGATACCCCTTGGTAAGACTGGTTGTCAGACTTTCGGGCTTCTGACGCCTCGTAACGACGTAAATGTATCCATGTACGGCATTGAAAAATACACGTTTTAACTGTTTACACAATGTCGTATCGTACAAAACTTGTATTTTCACCACCATCATGAGGAATCTAAAAGGGTTCCTTAGATCCGTCGTGGTCCAAGTTTAAATATCTCAGTAGGATTTTAGTGGGATCCCTGGGACCATCTGCCAAAATATCTCAGTAAAAACTAGAAATAATACGTACCTCTTATGTTCAGTGGTGCCAAACAAGAATGTGATTATTTGCACGATTGTGTATATGAGATACCCCACGATAACTCCAGACGCCACGATCTCAGCATCAGGGTTCTTTTCCTCATTGAGGTTCCATGTACCGCCCACACCCAGGAACTCGCCATTGTAACCAGTTCGGTAGAGGACCAGGATGACTATGTTGAGGACCTGTGGGAGAATTAGGAACAGTTATTAATGATATTAAAACAGATGGGATTGAAAGATTTTGTCAGCTAGAATCTGTGGTTGTTGATAAAGAAACCGACATGATAATTTTGTTAAAAGTAATAAAGCTACAGGATAAATTAAACCCCAGGAAGTCGCAAAGGTCATAAGCAGAGAGCTAGCAGCAGAGATATTTAGCTTTGCATATAATTAGAGACTTTCTAAAGATATCTTGAAGGAAATTATGATCATTAATGTGTACACTGAATAAGGCTTTAAATGCAATTTAGCTGCAACGATGTCTGCAGTAGCGTTTCTAATGAAAGGGATATTTTAATTGGAAAGGGTTCTACAATCATTCCTTTGTATAAATAATTATTCGTATTTGACTTTCCTGCTTCTACCAACGAAAAACCTAAAAATAAACTTCTAAAGTTAGTTAAATTATATAGTAATTTAATTAGTAAAAAATAAAAAATTGGACGTGATACTCATTCCTAAGTAATGACTTTCTAATTGCTGCATTTTGCAGATCAGTATCAGGTTGTATGTTGATCTAAATATCATTCGCCCGTATCAGATATTCATTTATACAATTATAATCATAAAAATCAATACAACTCTCTAAGTTCATATAATCCTGTTAAATGACTATTTCAGGAAATCATACTATTTGAGTATTATTCTAACTTTAAGGTGTTTTATTGCTGATTGTAATGATTATAATTCTGAATAGCCAAATTTTTTTACGGTCGCGAATCATATTTTAATCAACATACGACCTGACACTGACCTGCAAATTCCAAAAAAAACGTAAGAAAATTTGAATTTCGCGGGCTACCTTGGCGCATACGTACCCCTTAAACAATGTTATTCATAAACAGGTAGAAACTACTTCCTGTTGTTGAGCCTGTTATCATCACTTCCGATGAGTCTACTTAATCAGCAGGTGCTACCGACATCGACGTAGCTATGCATTGAGTCATTGATAATGTTAAGAAGAATTCTGCTTATAATGATAATTTTCATGACGAATTTATTACAGGTTTGAGAGATTGGTAGTGTTTATATCCGGTATTACTTGTGACACGTTGATTTCAATTAGTTAGGTATTTTGATAGCCTAAACTTTTGACTCGTGGCTTAATTATAACAGCCGCATGGGTTGATTCATCACGTTAAGCTTCGCTTGCCGGGGTTGGTCCGTGGATGGACCATCTTTACATATCGGGACTCGTCCATGCCTCGGCACGTTAAGCTGTTGGTTCCGGCTTTCATTTGTGGACTTTTGACAGTCGTTACGGGTCGTCAGAAGCCTGACAGTCTGACAACCAGTCTTACCAAGGGGTATCGTATTACCCAGTTACTGGGTTGTGGAGGTTAGATAGGCAGTCGCTCCATGTAAAATACTGGTATTCAGCTGCATCCGGTTACACTGGAAGCCGACCCCAACATAGTTGGGAAAAGGCTAGGCAGATTGATTGCCTAAACTTTTGACTATTTAGTATAGTAGGTAAGGGTTTCACTTGAAATTGGAAAACTATTTCTCAATAGGCTTTCATTCAAGTTAATTTAAGCACTGAACGATTTTACGCATTTTGTTTTAGTTACTTATCATAAGTCATCATAAGACATCGTATATTAGCTTACTCGCAGTTACAAAAACAAAAATTATTATAATATTAGATACTTATGTATACACCATACTCTTAGGTATAAGTCCCTCTAAAAGGTCAATTAAAAAAAAATAGAATCCATTCCATGTATCCAAGACTCGAAAGCCGTTTAGCAGTCGTAACTAAATTAACCACTTCAGTAAAAAAAACTAACTGACACCACTTAGCTAACTTAATTATTATTATTTCCGTGAAAAGTGAAAACTTGTGCTAATAATCGCAACCGGAATGATATCGCAACATCGTACAATAGTTTGTGTGTCACGAATCGATAAGATACCGTATCGAAGAATTCCTGATAATCGTTCATACCGTCATTATTTCCAGTTACAAGAAACAATCTACCTTTGTGTTTCATATTGTGGACAGAACTTGTAAAATGCCGGATTAACGCACTCTTTTGTAAAGATCAGGGAAATTAATTTGTTAACCAAATTGACCAACAACATACATAAATTGTTCTTGTATTTAAATCATAAATGTCATTCTTTGATATTTGCGTGAAATGGCAGGAACATGGTATAAGTAACCCACTTGCACGTTCATGGGTTATCCTAAATAACTCGGGGTTAACAGCTAAGTCAATGTTAATCAAATAGTTCTTCCCAAGAGTTAGAGGTATATACCTCCCTAAACTTTTTAAATATTTTGCGAGTTAAGTCGCGCTCGGTTACTTTTAGTAACGGTAAAATAAATTGACGTTGCAACAAAAAAAGACGCTTACTCACTTGGCAAGTGCCATTATTACACTTAGGGCGAATTTCACCAATAAAACTGAACGCGCTCAGCACATCTAGAACGCGTTCAAGAGCTGTCAATGTATAATATTCCATAGCAATGATGACACTGACAGCTCTTGAACGCATTTTAGATGTGCTGATCGCGTTCAGTTTCATTGGTGCAATCCGCTCTTAATAAATACCATCACCATCAAAATTGCGTCATGTACTTATTATGTTTGTCAACGCTAAGAAATATGAAAGAAATAGAAAAAGGCGAAAGTACAAGAAAATTAAGGCTAATGCTGTCGCCACAAATGTTTTGTATGGACGAAATTATGACTCACAATAGGAAGGGCCCTGTAAGTAGTAGGTAATGTACAAAGTACCCCACAATGTGCAGTCATCATTATCTACCTTGCTTTTGCTCAACTATGTTAGGGTCAGCTTCCAGTCTAACCGGATGCAGCTGAATAACAGTATTTTACATGGAGCGATTGCCTATCTGCCCCCTCCACAACCCAGTTACTGAGTAATACGATACCCCTTGGTAAGCCTGGTTATCAAACTGTCGGGCTTCTGACGAGCTCAAAGATCCACGAATGACGCCGGGACCAATGGCGTAACGTGCTTTCTGAGGCATGGAGGAGTCTCGGTATGTAAAGATGGTCACCCATCCATAGACCAACCCCGGCAACTGTAACTTAACCTGATGGATCGACCCGTTCGTCAAAAGTATGTACTATATTAACGGTTACATGCATCTAATAGTTTGTTGTTCTAGGGTAAAGAAGAAAAGTATGCAAAAAGATCTAAGACTGGTTCTAAAGACAAGGCCAGATTCTCTAATTGTTCTGCAGTTGCGACTTAATTGCTCACGTGAACTTTGCCATAAAATAAACACGTGCAGACTAACATAGCTGGGTTAATTCTTGTGAAAGTGGGTGCATTCAAGAATCATAAAGATTCCCTTAAGAGCCCACATAACCTCAGGTTTTTATCTCGCTCGCGACATACTACTCGCGGACTGAGTGCGAGCGCGACAGAGGCGGCTCCAAATCGGCAAAAGTTTAAGTAATTGCTTTTTACGGCGAAAATAATGGTAATTTAAAAAAAATAAAAAACATAGTCGCTGCTTTATAGTTAGTTCAGTTAGTGTGCCAAGTTTCATGATCTAATTTGAAGTATTTTTTGAATAGCAGCGGTTTATTGTTCGGTTTGGAGGTAACTTTGGTTTTTTTTTGTATGGAGAAAATTTTATGAAATCGTGTTTTCGGTTAACATAAACGCTAACATATATTTATTTCAAAATTAATGCTTCAGTTCTTTCGATATCACAGCGGACCTTGCTAAGCAATTTGACGACCCTTAAAGATTAAGTCGAAATGTGTCCTTTCCTAACTTATCATACATATATTATGTTGGTGTCGATTAGGCGTGCTCAATCTTTGTCCACTTTTAAAATTTTGGTGAAAAAACACTTCCTCTCTCCTTAATTATCAACATTGCACATAGTTCCTTGCTTTTGTTTCATGTTTCTATGTTATGTATGTATTTATTTATATATATATATTTATACAGATAACTATTTTTATGTTTTATGTATGTATGTATTTATTGTATATGTAAATGGTACACCACTGACTACCTGCAGTATTGTCTCTCCTTCTCCCTTGAATCCATCCAAAGGTTGTCTGTAAAAGATCGCTTTTAGCGATAAGACCGCCCATTGTGTCACCCTATGTAAAATGTCCAAATTTATGTCTGTAATTTTTTGGTGTACATAATAAAGAGTATTCTATCTATCTTCTATCTATGTTGGCCACAAAACATATCATGTCCGTAAAATAACAATGAAATCACACCGATTCGTAGACAAAATAATGTAAAGAATTCTGTCGGAAATATTTCAACCGCACAAAGATTGATAAAAAGTTATTCTTGAGATGCTTATTATCAGAACGATTTGTTGACATTGACTATTGAATGACGTCATGACGAAATCATTGCCACTCGAATAAAAAACAAGTCTTGCTAAACGGAGCCAATATCTGGAAGTATTAGAAACATGTCTTACGGTTAACTAAACTCGATTGTCCCTAGACACATCTTACTGAGGTTTGCCTTTTATAAACGTTTTTGATTTTGGGTGAGTTCAGCTCGAAATGCTGAAAAATACATTAGTTTTTACCCGACTACGACGAAGCGAAACCGAGGGTTATGATTTTAACCGTTTTTGTCGTAGTTGGGTTATAGTTTTTTTCACTTTAACTTATCTAAAAGACATACCTACATACTTATTTTTTTTTTTAAACTTTAATTTAAGTATAATATTACCATGTTGCTGTTGATACCATAACTAATTGCTACATATAAACAAAAGGTGCTCCTGACCACTGTCGGTAGTTAAAGATCAGGCTAATTTTTTTTTCGCATGGGAAGAACGTGTTTGTCCTGCTGTGTAGACTTTAAGAGAGCTGCACAAGCTGCTACAAAACATGAATTGGGGCGAAAATAGTCGATTATGTCTAAAACGCATTAATATCTTAGCTCTTCTTCAGAAAGGTCAGGTGCGTAGTACTTGCAACCGGCGTGCGTGCATGACCGAGTTTGTAAGGATCACAGCAGGTGGCCTTCTGTAGTTTCTGCCTACCCCCATGGGAAAAAGGAGTGAGTTTATGTATGTATGTATGACTATGTAAAGATTGACATAGCTTAGATAACCCTAGACCACACAGAATCTTTCTTATCGGTCGACATTCTCTAAGTAAGGAGGTAAGTTAATGTTAATCCTATTAATATGCAATAAAGATTCTAGTTCATTTGATTATCTGACTCAGGTAGTTGAGTGAGGAGCTACTAGTCTTCGTTCAGGAGCTAAAAATAAATAAAAATGATTTTTTACATAGGGTGACACAATGAGCGGCCTTATCGCCAAAAGCGATCTTTTAAAGACAACCTTTGAATGGATTTGAAGGTTGAAGGAGAAACAATCCTGCAGGGGCCTAAGTCTACAAATTTATTTATGTTGCAATGTTCTCTCCATTGGGAGTTTTTGACAGATTTACCATACAAAACTTGTCAAAAACTTACAATGGCGAGACCATTACAACGTTCATTACAGCAGTCTGTGGTGTAACTCTAAACCATAATATTTTTGAACCAAAAGTACTCGAAATAAACTTAACTTATGCCACTCCTAAGTACTCTCATATTATTACAAACATCGTTAACTTTATCAACAAAAGAAAAAAAATGAGTGATAACTCCGTGAGTTTCATTAGTACATATTCGTTTGACACATGTAACCCTCACATCAATCATCAATGGATTGCGTCTGAATTATTTCATCGTTACATTATTGACCCGTGATGTGATGCCAGATCGAAATCGCGCTTCAACTCTATTATCTACTACGTCATTTATATTATTGTTGGATGAATATAAGGTCTGTTTTTGCTTAATAATATTTGAGTAGGTAATACACGTGGATATGGAAAGCAATCATCGAAAATGGCGTTGAGTACACACCAGCTCAAAATATTTATCATCATTTTGTAGGGCATTTGATGAAGTAATTTACAATTGGCATATTTAGCCCCCTTAGTAAGCACACCACCACACATTTAGACCTTCCTGGATTAGTTAGGAAGAAGTGATTCAACAGAGCTCTCAGTCAGCTCAATGTTATTCACCATTTCTAGTGTCAGATAGTGTTAGCATCAGAACGCCTCATCAAGTCTACGTTAAATCCGTACTTCTCCTGAGCGCTGATGACCTTTTCGCAACGGACGTGTAAATTCGTCACCATCTTTTGAAGACGACTCTTTAGCTGTGAAACATCCACTGGAAGTGATTTGGAAATAAAAAAGGGTCAATTTTCTGTCGTCTTTAGTTTTAGTATTGAAGTATCACGATGCTATATTTAGTATTTTAACTATAACAGTGTTTAACTTTCAGTTGCAAACAACATGAATTTATCTAACTGTACAAAGTCATATCAGTTGCAAAAATGACTTAAACTGAATCTGTCAGTCTGTCTGTTCATCTCATTTGTTATGCAAGCTCCAAGGCCCGGGATAACGACAATTAGTTGATATAATCGTTAGTCATGGGTCAGGAGTCAATGGGTAAGGAGCAGTGACTTGACTTCGGATGGTGTAGAGTAGTGACAAATTCAGGAAGTCGATATTTTTGGGACTATGATGGGAATGCTGGTGCCCCCACATTTTGCCAGTTATGTTAAAGTCCCATGTATTAGGAGGCGAGCCTGTTCTACTATAACCCTTTAGCCTGTGTGTGTGTACCTAACCAGGTACACCTCTGCCTAACCCTTCGGGGAATAAAGGTGTGATGCTATGTTATGCTCTGCTGGTGTATATATAACTCTTTGATAGGCACTAGATTTTACTTCACTTTGATGACTAATAAACTATTGTAGAGATTGCGGAAAATTCCAATGCGGATTTTCATTCCGCAAATTGACAACAAATACAAATACAGTAATCTTCATCTTAATATTACATATTTGATTTGTTGCAATGTAATATCGAAAAGTGTGCAGATGTTTTAAGCAAAACTCCACATTTCCTCTACAAACGTGTCATCGATCTAGCTTTTCCTGTACACCATCTAATTATCTGACACTAAACATCCTGTATGTGTTTGTCTGTCTGTCTGTACAACTCTCTACTCTGCACCAGCAGCTGACAATTACGACCAATAAGCTATAACAGCTTTAATTACCTCTGACAGGAAGGATTTGAACTGCACTGACTTGACTTCCCGTGCAAATCACGATTAGATGATTGTGCTAATTTTTATTAGCTTTATTAGGGTGTAAATTATACTTTTGAGTAGACAATTAACGTTTGATTAAACAGCTGTTCAGAAAGTAAGTGTCGTGGAATTTGATCCTTAATTCCTTGGCAGTAACATGTTGAATGATTGACGACTGTTTTTCGCAAAATAATTGGTGTGAGTATTTGGATACAATCTGATAACGTGGGCCATTGAGTAATGAAGCTTATGAATTCTATAACAACAATGGAACTGTCTATAAAGCATCTCTTGAAGAGCTAAACAAGTAAGATGACGTTCCTACTCTCGCGATCCTACAAGACATAACAGCTGACGTTAGAACAATCATGAAAATCAAAATCAACAATGAAACTATACTGAAGTAGCTCAATACTCCGAAGTCACAGAGCGAATCGATCACGTACATAATATGGCACATAATGGGCGCATTCAAGGTAAATAGCGTACGATTTGATTGTCTACGTCGCTGGGGAGAGCCATTGTATGCGTGTGCGCAATCATCGAAATGTCATGCATCTGTAATGCGGGTTAGAAAATGCGTGCACTAACTATGCTTACTTTTTATTAGTAGTAAATGCACCTTAGTAGAAGTTGATAAAGCATTTAAGGCATAACTTTCGCTTTTTGAAGAAAGCTTGTGGTACCGCCAATTTAGAAATTACTTTCAAGTCAAACACTATAATCACATTCTAGAAATCACAGACTATCAATCAGACGCAAGTAGCGTGAGTGAAACCCATTTTATTCTGTGTATAATATGTATTTATTTTGTTTTGTGACTTATACTAGCGCAGCATTTTCCAAACCAAACATTACCTATTTAATAGAAATCGATTCAGTTCCACCATCTTTGTTTCTAAGATTCTTAAGGCATGCATGAGTCATACAAATCACGATTCAGTCCCTAAACATCCAGGTTTTGTATTCAACCCATAAGCTCATTACTCATGGTATTGTATTAGTCAGTAGTACATTATTGTACCTTCGTTCGTGTGGTGAGTAACGCGTTATCAGATAAGTTTGTTTGTTCTACTGTTTTGCAATGTGCTCTGCGGTTGAGGGCGTAGGACCACAAGATGAGTAGGAGGTAGTACACGTGAATGGTGACTTAATTCTGTCAGCTAAGATGGTACACTTGTATAATAATTGAAAATAGTGATACTAAAAGTACTAAGACTCCGGTACAGTAAACCAACCTTATGAATGAAAGAGAAAAACTGTAAAAAAATGAAGTTAGGTATAAGTGGAAAGCTTCAGAATATACGTATATAGCAAACATGAGAGGAGGTTAAAGTTGAAATCAGTACTGAATTTAAAGCAAAAATTGAAATCATAAATGATTGGGATATACGAATAGTATTGATAATGTTCTCATAGCTAATTAGATTGTTTTAGGGAAGTCATTTGTTTTAATTAAGATGTGCGATTCGGAAAATGATAACCTATTAGATTCATGGTCAATGATAACCTAATAGAATAAAATCATTTTAGAACCTTCTGCTATTAATAATGGGCAAATGAAATCGATAGGCAAAACTATTGATTTAAAACTTGCTCAAAAGCAAAATGATTGTACTCAGAAAGAAAATAAAAAACAGAAATACTTGACATTTCGTTAGTTAAAAGAAACAGTAATTAAAAAAGAATGTGATACTAAAACGTTGTATCAAGTAGGTGTGGTTATCACGTTATCAGTTTGATAGGAAATGAGGCCGCTAGGGCCGATTAACCTTAACGCTGATGCACATACTTACGCCAAATAAACTACTACTTGTGAAGATTCAATAGGTGGCTTTAATTTAACCATGCCTTGTGAGTCAGTATCTTCAAATCAAATCAAATCAAATCATTTATTTCTTTGCAAACATGGGTATAGTACATAGGTGTTTATAAAATAAAGTTCTTCATATTTTACCGTCATGTGGGCATGCAAAGGTTTACATTAATAATGTCAGTAATGGTTACAGCAATAATAGTTATTTGTTATACAAGAGTGCAAAGTTGCTTTTTAACCGCGTGTTCAATTTTGATGACCGAGCAAGCGAAGGATTCTAAAATTTAATCACGAGCGTAGCGAGTGATTCAAAATTAGAATCCTGAGCGTTAGCGAGGGAATCAAAAGAGCACGAGGTGAAAAATCTTTGCACTCGAGTGCAACACGTAACTTTTCATTCCACCTCAGCGAGGAAATGACTAAATGCAAAAAAAAAAACGTTTACAATCACAAGATAGGTACACTTTTATTTCAGTTTAGGTATTAATTACTACATTATGACAGGTAAGTAATATAGAATAATCTTTAAATTATAACAAAATATTACTAAGGTATAATTAAGAAAATTTTAAAGTAACGTTGCTACAGTTATTTAAATTGAGTGTAATATTTTTGTTTGGTACTGTAATATTGGTGTTAGTCACTTGTGTACTGTTTTTCGGTAAACTATCTGTCATACTTAATAGTTGTACCGATTCATCGGATTCCCTTGGCGTGAATGTTGGAGAGAGAGGGAGATGGTTAGGTGTTTCATAACGGCTTATTTTTGATGTAGAAGGGCCAGTCCAAGGATCCGATTGAGGCTCTTTCAGTGTAATGGCTCCTACGATGCCTTCACATATTTTAGACTTATTTTGGATGGAATCCTCTATGTATCCCTCTACAACTGCATTGGACTTCCAGCCTCCGTGGCGCTTAAGGGACAGGAGATCAGCTCCGGAATCAGCCAAAAGTGTGGCTGAAGTTCGTCGGAAACAATGACCCGTGTACAACAGGGGTTCTGGAAGTTCAAGAAATGTTGCTATTTCTCGTGGGATACTGCCAATTTTATTAGTACCCATAGGCTGTCTAACACACTTTCCATTGCGATACTGTAGAAAAAATCGATTGATTGGAGTGTTAGGCGGGCGTAAGGCTTGATATTTCTCAACAATCGTTACGTATTCCTTGCGAATGACGAAGTTGCGGTCTCTTTTTGTCTTTGTATTAGGTAAATTAATTAATAGTAAGTCATCTGAATGTTTCTCAATGTTTTTGACATTAAGTTGTGTTAGTTCATTAGTTCGACATGCTCCGTTTATTCCAATAATAAGAACAACCTGTAACGTAAAGAGTATTGTAGTAGATAAATGAATAAAATTGATATGAACGCATAATTATGCCTATCAACATCTACTAAGTATACTATTTAATTGAGATTAATATACTTAAGTAGATACTGAATGTGCAACTGACTTACTTTTGCCGCCAAATATACGGAATCGGGTGCTTCGTTAAGAAACTTTTCAATATCAGATACTGTGAAAACCTTCGATTTTTTTGGTTGATGACCAGATGAGGCTCTTTTTAAAAATGCCACTAATTTAGGATAGGTATCGATATGTTTGTCTTTTTTCATCTTTATTGTTGCTTTTAGCATCGAATACGTACTCCATAGAGTGCTTGCTTTCTTGTTCTCGGATAATTCTATAAAATATGCCAGCAAAACGTTTTCTGAGAAAGTTTTGGCTCCTTTTGCTAGTCGCCACGTGTTGAACATATCGTACTGTTTTAAATACTTCTCGCGTGATTGTTGAGGGAGAAAGCTCATTTGCGCATTATTAACAGTTTCAGTTAATTCTGTTGGCGTCAAGCAAACTTCCTCGTCGCTAGAATCACTCATTTTAGTTTTTTCACTTGTTTTCAAGTTTCTTGTTTTTAATATAAGGTTTAACAATGACGTGAAAAAATGCCGCGTAAAGAACCGCGTACAAAGCAAATTGAAAAAAGAACACCAAGAAGGTTCCGAGTCTGAGTTTTTAACAAATTAAAAAAAAGTTGTATGATATATTCGGCACCATAGAGGTAGCAGTAAATAGGTTTAATGTTTTTTTTAATTCACAAACTTAGTGCACACGATGTTCTAAATTCAATTTACTTTATCCTCTAGAGAATAAAAACGGCTTTTCCACTCAGATATTGAAGATTAAAAATACTCTTTCCGAGATGGTGGGATGAAAAAATATTTACTATAATAAGATAGAGTATAAATGTCAAACGGAACAAAAAGTAAGTGAACCAGGACCACAGTAATTATGTCAATCAGTTAGGGAATCATCATTAAGAAAATCTTGAATGCTGTAATAAGTTTTCATAATTAAAATTTCGTTAAGCGCCCTTTTAAATTTTAATGTAGTTATATTTTTTATAATATTAGGTGATTTCTCTATTGTCTCTTTCGCGACGACCATCTCGATCTGTTTTTAGCCTTTCGGCAATATTCACAAACCGATTTGCAATTAATGCAATAACTCCTGAGTGTGATATTTGTTCGAAATTGTTCTGCTGCTCATGACCTCCTTTGATTCATGCTTCATCTTCATTTAATTTGACTTATTTTTCTTGAATGCTGAGTAGCTTTTTCTCAAAGGTATTTTTTACTATGAACTCGCATTATTGGCATCTAATTTCATTAAATAGATATCTACTATCGACAAGTGCTTGTATTTTTATCAGTGAGCATGACATCATTTCCAAGCAGAAAAAAAGTACTTAACGAAAAATACTTGTTTTTTTAATATTTACTTGTTGTTCTAGGTCCAATTCCATGTCACTTTAAATGATTCATATTCATATTCATTGTTCTTGGTATTATGAACTACTTTACAGTAATTGATAATAATAATTATAAAATGATGGACTTATTTAATTTAATGTCTCATGGTTTAACTGATAGGTATTTTATTATTGTTAAAGGCGACACAGCGGCGGCTCCAAAGGTCTATCCCATTATTATTATATAGGTACAGTGGCCAGCACATCAAGCTACTAAAACCTGTCAAATTTCTTTAGTAGATTTTAAACTTTATTGCTAAAGCATTAGGTTCAAGTTTGATTGGGAAAGTTTGACAGTTTTGGGTAGCTTGATGTGCTGGCCACTGTACCTACTAAGGTACACTTTATTAGATGGGATGTTTCACCAACCATAAATGCATAGTTTTCAATTGTTTACTACATAAAAGTCCCCGTCATCTAAACACGCATTTGTTAACAATATTGCAAAATTATAAAATTAGGTACCTACGTATACATTGCTGTTGCCTACATTATTGTTTTTCATAGACTCACAATAATTTTCATGAATGACTCACGAAACTAAGATAACTGAACTAATAGGTTTCGTACCACTACTAATACAGTCCTAGAAATCAATATCATTTAGCATATACCACGCTACTTAATTTTCTTCAGAAATTTTCCTGGGACTATAGCATCCAGATGCACGGTACAAAGCTTAGATTTTTTTCAATAGGAATATGTATGTGGATTAGTAGCTAAGCGATATCCAGCCTTATCGCTTCAAGAACAAATCTTTTGTCAGTGATGCTAATAGTTTCATTATAAGAAAGCGATGTTCTTTCAAGATTACATATTTTACCTCCAATAATACAACTGTCTAGACTAAATAAAAACTGAGTTCTGTTCTGTTGCCCTACCTAATAATTGTTTAATTGCTTGAAACTCAATATCTAAGCCGCACCTATATTTCTCTGTGATGACACCTTCCTACAACTACATACAAAACCAGTTATTTACTTACAACTTTAAAAGTCTTCACGACAATAGTCGCGATGGTTTGCACGGACACCATTGTCACTAACACTTAGAAAATCACCACAATTATAATAATGTTACACTTCTTTGTCTTTATGTCCGTTTTCGCTAAAACGTTGGTCGTCACTGTATGGCTCCAGTTATCAGTTTGTATGGCTTTATCAGCACATTCGAGTTCTAATCTTATCTGTTCTAGCGAATTAGTAGGACAGGTTGCACTGTACCTTTTTTTTCACCTGCTTCTTCCAATTTTGACCTTATTTTGATGTGTTTAGATACGATATTTGTTATGTCTATTGTCTTTAGTTGTTGATCTAAGTCGTTTATCAACTTTTTTAGGCTACTATTCTATTTTTATGAGTCTTTTTCAAACTTGAGTCATTTTTGTTTGCTTCATGTTTGTGTATCTAGATGTTACTTTTTCACCAATAAATAAAACACCTGTAACGAACAAAACTTGCCAATAGAATGCAATACTCCTAGAGGCAATGAAATAAAAACAATTAATAGCCATTGTTCAATTTTATAAGTAGTTTGCGCGGGAAAATTGACAACTGATGACCGCCATGTTCTTTTTTCATGACCTTTTGAAAAGCAATTTGTCCTTTTTTTCTACTAACGTGTACCATAGTTAATGGAAAGTACACACCTCATAAAAATATGCGTGCTTCATTCATTTGCTTAATAGTATTTGTATAAAATAAAACATTGTTTTTTTCATATCTGTTCCAATTGCTTGTACTAGTAAGCACCTGCGTATCATCAAATATAACAAAATTAACAATACCTAAAAGCTTATAGAGAGGCAATGTAATAAAACAAACCACTAGTGGTCCACATTAGCCATGGATCGCAAGAATTCATGGAGAGATGCCTGCAGTGGTTTGATGTAGGCTAACAGTAACGTAACATGGATAATGGTAGTAATGTAGTAGTGGTAGGATGGTAGTAATGGTAGTAATGTCATGGTAACTTATTTAAATAAATTGAATTGTAATGTAACATGGAGTTTAGCTGTAAAATATTTAAAATCGTGCGCGTCTCAAACACGAATTACAATAATTAATTAATTGCGCCAACAGCAGTTTGATTAACAATCCACCGTGTCACATCGAAGGTTGGAAATCTATTAAACCAACGTCCTAAATAACAAACTCTCGTTTTTTAACAAAAACTTGACATTTTCTGAGACAAAGGCGAAGGGTACTTGCGCAATAGCACCAAAGTGTTGGGAACTGTGGAAATGTTTCGAAAATGGTTTCCGGGCACCTTAAATCGTGACACATTGTCTGTACCCATAAGTCATGCAGGTGTTTTAGTATGAATGTAGGTGGCTAGAGGGGAAGACCAAATAAATGATGGAAGTATTGTAAGACAGTCTATCTTAGTTTCAATGTGGATTATAAGAATAGGGAAGACCAGCTATCTAATTGCGTAACACATTTTCGTAAATGATTAAAACTAATCTGTTTCATTTTGACAGTTCAACAACATTCATTGCGGTATTCACGTTGTTGAGCAGATTTTTTTTTCCAATTTATGAAGCAGTGGATTAGCAATCTGTTTCAAAACGATTCATCATAGTGTATTACGCAATTAGGGTGCTGAGACACGTTGGATCGACCACAGCAAACGTAGCTTAACCTGATTGAAGGACTCGTGCGGCTGTTATTACTCAGCCACGAGCCCCTTCTTATCCACGAGCTCCTCCATCACTGATGATAGGCGATAAAAAAGTTGCAAAATAAACAGTAGCAGGTACCTACCTACCTAGATATAAACCCTGACAGGATATGCTGCTGGTAACTTATGCCACGTCAGGGGTAAAGAATGGTTTTAATGCTATAAGTACGGTTTAGGATCGATTTTCATCAATAATTCTAGAAGGAAATATAGTTATACCTATGCAATTGATTGCTGTATTTATGTCATTTCATTGCTGTTATTATTTCTAAATCTGTTTGCAACTGTTTCTGTAAATTACTGGAAAGACTTCTATTGGATAAATAATAATTTTCAAAACAATATGGCTAATCATTTAATGTATCTTTTTTGATGCGTAATGTAAATTATCTTGCATACTATTGTAGGTATAGAATCATTTTTTTTCTATCTGATGTGTGTGCTGCTGGGGAGTTTGTTGCGCCGCTTCTCCTTCCCAGCTAAAGCACTAGGAAGTGTGAAGAGCGTTTTCGAAAAAAAGCTGATTCTCAGTCTAGTTTGAATAAATGACTTTTGATTTTGATTCATGTAAAGTGTCAGTATTTTCCTAGACATGAAAATAAACTATGAAGTCATTGATCAGTAGGTAATAAATGCCAGTCAAAATATTTGTCTCGAAAACAAGAACGCAAACATTGCTCCATAAACCACAAAGCCACAACTGAATAAAGGTTTATGAATGAAATAATGTTTTCTTAAAATAAACTTTTAATTCTTATTGCTCTATAAAACGTGCTGTGATAGCAATGACTAAGATTCGGCCACACAGATGGATCATGGTTTTGTAACCAAAATAACAAGTTAGATCATTTTACATAGCGCCATTTCTTGGAAATTCAGAAATATATGGTAATGTTTTTATTTTATAGGTCTTGAAAAGTACCTACTTTTCAAGACCTATAAAATAAAAACATTACAACATTTATAAGTTTAGGAGGAAAAATCTGTCGTAAAATTCTTTGTTTGACCTACTTATACTGTGCAGGTGACATTGAAAATCGAATTACTACATTACTTCATCTTCATTAGTTTTACCTAGTATTGTTTTTATTTTATTTAGGTCTTCAAAAGTAGCTATAAGTTTAGGAGGAAAAATCTGTCGTACCGTAGGTAATCTTTTGTATGACCTGGTGACATAGAAAACTTAGTTACTACATTACTTTATTTTCATTAGAATTAGTTCGGTAGGTATTAAGGTGCTGATAATCCTGAGCATTCTATTGTAACAAAATAATGATTCTTCGCCGATTCGAACTGAACAAGAAGCATCTTGACAAAAGTCGATGGTGTAACGAAATTCTAGTCTTCGTCTTTCTTAACTCAACACCTTACTCTCATTCCAGGAGCTCGGTCTTGACATCACTGAGGACCAGATCTCGGAACTAGAAGCAGCAATCCATGACATCGACTTCGAAGCCGCAGCAGCCCATGAAAAAAAGGTCCGCCATGACGTCATGGCCCATGTCCACACCCTTGCCGAGAGATGCCCTAAAGCTGCCCCCATCATCCACCTGGGAGCTACGTCGTGCTACGTGGGGGATAACACAGATCTCATCGTGTTGAGACATGGTCTGGATCTGCTACTGCCGCGGTTGGGTGCCATAATCAGCCAGCTGTCGAAGTTCGCTGATGATTACAAGTGAGTACGCGTGAATGGATTTTTATAGTAATCAATTGTTGTACTCGTAGGTACTCTTTGTCATCGAACTAAATAATATTATGCTGCCTGAGTTATGTATACCTACTGCACGCGTAGCATGACCACCGTAGAAACGGTATTGTCGACGAAAGAATAGATAAAATGACAGAAAAACAATCACAATCTGTCATTTTGTCTATTCTTCCGTCGACAATTTCGTTTCTACCACAGACTACTTAGGGATACTACGTATGTTTCTACGGTTCTCATGCTACGCGTGTTGGTGGCTTTCCTCGGTGACTAAAATAATCTATTTTTGACGCACATCCTTCGTACCTATCATATAATTATATCGGTCGTTATTGGTATCGTATATTTTAAGTTTGTATTTCTTTATGCCCACTTTTGGGCAAAAATCACCCAACTTAACTGTTTGCAAAAATATAGTGTATTAAATACATGACCATTATGTATTTCGCATTAAAAAAAAACCGTGAAATACCTACGTAGCTACTCTGATGAGTTACAGAAGTTACGCTATAATAACCAAACAAATAGTATAGATTAAGACTTCAATCAAATGTCGCAGCCATTACGACCGATATGTTTAGCATACAATTACTTAGAACAATAAGCAATAATCGTTAACTGATGTTATAACGTACGTAGTATTCGATATCTTCTGACAGATCTCTATGTTTGGACACTTTATTAATTGGATACAACTTCCTGATTAATTGCGTAGTGCTAAATTAAAAGCTATACAAAGCATTTGCTACAATTTATTTGTTTTTAAATTATGCTATTACTACTTTCAGATCGCTTCCAATGCTCGGCTTCACCCATCTGCAGCCAGCGCAATTGACAACTGTCGGCAAGAGGGCTTCCCTCTGGCTGAGCGATTTGCTGATGGACGAGCGTGCCCTCTCCCGGGCAAGAGATGACCTTCGCTTCCGAGGAGTCAAGGGAACCACAGGTACTCAAGCCTCCTTCCTCCAACTCTTCAAAGGAGACAACGAGAAAGTCCGTGCTCTTGACCAAAGAGTCGCCGAACTTGCTGGCTTTAACAAGCGGTACATCGTCACTGGACAAACATACTCCAGGAAAGTTGACTTGGAAGTCATTTCTGCGTTATCTGGACTTGGGGCTACCGTTCATAAGATGTGCTCCGACATCCGTCTGTTAGCCTCGCGTAAAGAGCTAGAGGAGCCATTCGAAGCCTCCCAGATTGGGTCCAGCGCTATGCCGTATAAAAGAAACCCGATGAGGTCAGAACGCTGCTGCGCTCTCGCCCGTCATCTTATCACGTTGCATGCCAATGCTGCTAACACCCACGCAGTTCAATGGCTGGAGCGCACTTTGGATGACTCCGCTAACCGTCGCATTACTCTCGCTGAAGGCTTCCTAACAGCTGATGCTACGTTATTGACCCTGCTGAACATTTGCCAGGGATTGGTCGTGTACCCTAAAGTCATTGCCCGTCACATCGCTCAGGAGCTGCCTTTCATGGCCACCGAGAATATTATCATGGCTATGGTGCAGGCTGGTGGCGATCGCCAAGTGTGCCACGAGAAGATAAGGGTGCTCTCTCACGAAGCGGGTGCTCAAGTTAAACAGCACGGCAAAGATAATGATTTGATCGAACGTGTGAAGAAAGACAGCTACTTTGCGCCTATCATATCGCAACTGGATAAGATTCTGGATGCGTCTACTTTCATTGGTAGAGCTCCAGAACAAGTGACAGAGTTCATTGACGAAGAAGTTAATCCTATCATTGCTAAGTACAAACATGCTTTGGCTGAAATAGGCAAGCCTGTGAATTTGTTGATTTAATTAATGTATTTTTTGTTTTTAAGAATTGACATGTATTAAAAATACAATTAAATAAAAATAAATTGTTCATTGAATAAAATCGTATATTTACAAATTACAGCATATTATTTCTATATTAATTTATAAAAATACAAAAATATGACTTCACTATTTTACAATAACATGAACTAGATAATGGTAACTCTAATTCCAATAATGAAAATTCACAAGGCTTAGCATAAGCAAGCTTTAAGCTGAAAAAGAGATTATGTAATAAATAACTATGAAATAACATTAACAAAACCGAACAAATAAATAAGCAACTAAACAAAAGAGAGACAAATCGTCCAACTGTATCGAGGATAGAGAGTTAGAGAAAATTCGTGATCACAATTTTATCACAATTTCGATGGCACGACGAGATTGGCAACTATGTTAAGGTACTTAAAGAACGTTGGTGAGGAGTGTGTCGCCCTGGCACGCGGGGCCCTGGCTGGGCCAGTTGCACGCGCCTATGCTGGGGTCGAAGCTCAGCTGGATGGGGCAGTTGAACACGTGCAGCGTGAACCTCTGCTTGGTACAGTCCCATCTGCACGCGTAGAACTTGTTACATTGTTTCGGGTGACGGAACAGACCGGCTCTCTGGCAGTCCACCGACCCTTGCAACGTCTCGTCTCTGCTCCTCCATCCTCCGGGACCGTAACGATCAAATGCCTGAGAGTCAATCGCAGATCCCGATTCAGAACCATCCTTAATAGTAACAGTTGGTGATACTTCTTGGTTCAACAACACAGTTTTGTATGTAGGAGCAACGGTGACGGCCTTAACACGAGGACGGACTCTGACGTACCTCTCTGTGGTAGATGCCACAATAGGTGTGCTTGATACGTAACTTTCGGAGTATACTTCTTTGGGTTTCGGTGTAACAGCTACATTATAACCACTTTGCTCCTGGAAGTCTTGATAGAAGGAGTCGTCGGGAACAATGATAGGGTTGAATGTGGATGATACAATGGGCGCAGCTGTAGCAACTGAGCCCGCAGTGGGAGTTTCTATTTTAGTGTATCTGTGACCGTATCCATTCTGACTGATTTCTCCGCGATCAGAGTCATCGAAGTCATTAAAGTCGCCGAGATCTTGAGGAGCTTGAGTAGGTCTCTTTCCTTTAAGGATTAGTACTGGGGACTGACAGCTGCAGACAGCTCCCAGTTTACGTACGAGGAATGGATTGAAGTCGTTAATTTTTGTCACCACGGCTACTTTTGGCTTTGTTCTTCGTACTGGCGCAGGAGACGGTGAAACTTCGAACAAACCTTGTTCAACAGGAGCGTATGTAGAAGAAACTATCCGTGGTGAATACGAGTACGATTCGGGGCTGGATACAACAATAGGTGCAGATGTCGTATATGAAACGGGCGAGACTAGTCCTGCGTCAGGGCCAATAGTGCCAAAACCAAGTTGATGAGATTTTGCCGTTTGAATGACAATGTTCTGTTTTCTTTGAATTGGCGCCAAAGTGGATACCGCAACGTCTTGATAAGCGTTGTATTGACCCTCAGCGCCAGATGCTTGTTCGTTGTAACCGTAACTTTCAACATTCACTTCCGATTTCAAATCATCTGAAGGCGGCAAATATTCTGGAGCCTGATACTCCGTTGTGGTGCTATATTTGTAAGCGGGTCTACCGGTTGATTTTACTCTTTGTCTGTATGTGGAGGATACAACAGGTGCGGCCGTGGTATAAGTTACTGGAGACACTAACCCAGCATCAGGTCCTACTGTTCCGAATCCAAGTAAATGAGACTTAGCTGTTTCAACCACAATATTATGTTTCCTTTCAACCGGAGCGGTGTCGTGGGTAACCGTGAATTCTTGATAGGGATTGTATTGTATCTTGGAAGCGGCATCCGCGTCATTGAAACCAAAGCTTTCGAAATTAACCAATTTTGAGCCATCTTCTACAGGAGGCAAGTATTCCGAAGCCTTATAGGACGTTGTAGATTCTGCCCTATAAGCCGGGGTAGTTGATTTGACGATAGGTCTGGCGGTGGTGGAAGGTGGCAAGTATTCGTATTTGGGTTCTGCTGGTGGCAGATACTCCCGAGTTGTAGACACGGTTGAGTAAGTTCTAGGTCTGTACGTAGACGTTACGACAGGAGCGCTTGTAGACACTACAGGTGGTAAATATTCTTCTCCCTTTGAGACAATTTGGATCTCAGGAGATTGGTATTCAACCTGCTGGTATTGCGGTGAGGCAGTAGAACTAGGGAACGAAAAGTGAATGGATTCCACTTTTTGTGGTTGTTCAATATGAGATGTGCTGAAGGAATGCTGGTGAATTGTTGGTTCTGATTTATGAACAGTTTCGTATTGTTGTGAGTAGTCGTAATTGTCTTGAGCTTGGTGGAAGACAGCGCTTTGTTGAACAACTGGAGCTGATGCCGTGGAAACAGAGTACGATTGGTAATTCGACTGAGGCGCAACGTATTCCTGAGCTTGGTGTATAACAGAGCTTTGGTGGACCACCGGAGCTGAGGCAGTCGAACTAACGGAGTAAGATTTGTAATCCGTCTTAGAGTTATCGTACCCCTGACCTCGGTGAATCACGGAGTTCTGATGAACGACCGGTGTAGAGGCGGTCGATCCAACTGAGTATGATTGGTATTGTACTTTAGGAGCAACATATTCTTGGGCTTGATGAATGACAGAGCTTTGATGAACCACAGGCGTTGAAGCAGTCGACACAACGGAGTATGACTTATAATCATTCTCTGGTGGAACATACTCAGGAGCCTGGTATGTTTGTACTTTCGGAGAATCAACATCAACGTAATGGTCTTCGTATATAAGAGTTGAAGGTGTAGTTGAAACATAAACGGCATCTTTGCCAGAATTGTAGTTATTGTTCACACTGGATTGATGATAAACCTGATGAGATACCGCACTTGCGTCAGAATAGCCCTTAAGTTCAACACTTCTTTGAATTTCAGGCTGGCTGTATGAGTAACCTTCTTGGCTTACTTGCACCTGTTGTTCATACTGCTCAGGTTGGCTCACGATGTGTTTGACTTCGTGTTGCTGAATGATTGGCTTGAACGTCTGGGTGTAAACTGCAGCTGTTGGCTGGACGTAAGTCACTGGAGTTACCTTCTGGGTGTACTTGAGAATTGGGTTCTCATATGTCGAAACGGCTTGTTGGTAGGACAAATCCACGTGAGGAGCTGGGGTGGAGGAAACTGGAACATATTTCTGGGTTTCCACTTTGTGAATAGTCTGATGGCTGTATGTCTGTGGCTTGTATGTCGAAGCAACAATTGGCAACGGAGTCGAGTATTGGAACACTGTCTTTGGTGCTTCTTCGAATTTAATAGCGGGTTTGTTGTACTCATAACCATCTGTATCTTGACTGTATGTATGTACTTGACTAGCATCTACATTGTGTAGGGTCTGTTGGCTGTATTCCTGTGGCTGATAGGTAGACACTACTGCCGGTTGAACTGTAGTATAACGAACTTGTTGTTTAACAGCAACTGCAGGTTTGGAGTATTCATATCCAGATTCAACATTGTAAGCCTTATTGTCTTCAACCTTATGAATGGTCTGGTGACTGAAGGACTGAGATGATTGAGATTTATACGTAGGCTCAAAGTAAGTAACAGGGGTAGGCTTTTGCGTATATTTTATGATCGGGTTTTCGTAGACAGTGACTGGAGTCGACTGATAACTGACCTCGTATTTAGGTGTAGAAGAAACTGGCACAACGTGCTGTGTCTGAATGGTATGGTGACTGATCTTTTGAGGTCTGTAAGTCGATGAAACAATTGGTGCGGGAGTAGAGTACACATTCTTGACTTCCTCAAATTGAACAGATGGTTGCTCATAGTGATAGCCCGATGAAGAGTCTCCAGAGTAATTGTTAACCCTGTTCGCGTCAACCTTGTGGATAGTCTGGTGACTGATCACTTGCGGTTGGTAAGTAGATACGATGGGCTGGACTGCGAGAGCCGGTTGAGGTGTTGTGTACTGAACAACCTTAGGTTCTTCGTAAGACACTCCTGATTGGGAGTAGTCATAACCAGTACCCACTGAAGCTGACTCGACTGATGGAGTATAAACTTTGCTGGTTTCCACTTTATGGATCGTCTGATGACTGAATGAATGAGGAGTGTATGTAGCCTCAGTAGGTTGAGAGTATGTGGAAACTGCCGGTCCAGTGGTGTAAGCTACGACCTTTTTGAAAGGTTCCTCATAAACAGGCGTAGGGGTGGAATATCCGAAACCAACAGATTCAACATGGTGAACAGTTTGCTGGTTGTGATTGATGCTTTCAGGTTGATAGGTAGATACAGAAACTGCAGGCGCTGCGGTAGTGTAAGAAATACCTTCTTCAAACTTGATACTGGGTTTCGAATAATGATATCCAGACTCAACCTTAGCTTCACCGTTATTGCTGCCAGAATAATCTTTACTTTCATACTGGTAGTTGAAACCTTGATTGTGATCAGTTACATGCACCTGAGGAGTGACTTGTTTAACAGCAATGGCTGTTGGCTGAACGTATGTAACAGCGGGTTGTGAAACACCGAATATTTGCTTTATAGTTGTCTTAGGTTCTTCGGGAACATACGTAGTCTTATACGTCACTGTTGGAATCGAACTTGTAACTGCAAACGGAGTGGCAGTGGTCGGTATACCAGAAGATGTAGGGGTAGTCACAAAACTGTATCCATCGAGGTTGTTACCGTCAGTTCCAATATGGTTTATGGCGACAGCTGGTTGGGAGACAAAGGACACATGAGCTGGGTGCAGAGTTTGTGTGGAGTGACTGTAAGACTTCGAGCCTTGGTAATTGCCTTGATCGTGGCTGTAGCCTTGAGAACCTGATCCTTGATAGCTGCCCTGATCCTGGCTATAGACTGCAGTATCTGATCCTTGATAACTGCCTTGGTCTTGACTGTAGACTGTAGAACCCGATCCATGATAGTTGACTTGGTTGTTATAATCAGCATCAATTAAAGTAGTCTTTCCAACTAACCCAACATTGATAGCTCCAGCGGTCAAAGTGTGAGAGGAACCAGTATGAGCCTTTGAGTCGCTGATGTAGTTTCCAGCATTCGCTTCACTGTATCCGTGGTACTGTTGGAAGTTGGACTGGCTTGTTGCTTTGCCTTCACCAATATGGCCATCGGCTCTGTAAACTCCAGCTTCGTATTTACCTGAGTCATCGTGGTTGTATGCACCAGAGTAATCGGCACTATAACCAGTGGAATAGCCAGTACCATAGTCTCCTTTGTAACCTGAACTTCCAGCGTTAGTTTCGACATATGCTCCTGAATTATCCTGAACATATTGTCCACTTTGATCTTCGGCGTATTTGCTTTCATAACCACTTTGAGAAGATCCGGAATATTTGCCAACGTCGTAATAATCTCCAGACTGTTTGTAAGCGGAACCGTCGTGGACGTATGGTATAATTGGTGAACCTTCATGTTTGTAAGGTTCTGCGACGTCTCCCGTAGGATCATGGACGTACGCTCCTGAGTTGTCATCATCGTAACTTGTGCTTTGGTACTGAACTGCCTTTTGGCCTTGTCCAGCGTATGACCCCGAGTATCCGTTGTATCCAGGAGTATTTCCTCCAGTTCGGACAGTGTATCCCGTAGAGTGTCCTGGGGCCTGGCCTGTATATCCAGAATGATGTCCAGTCTCGGTTGAGTATCCAGAAGCTTGTCCTCCAGACTGAATATATCCAGAAGCTTGACCTCCAGATTGTATGTATCCAGAAGCTTGTCCGGATTGAACGTATCCAGTGTTGTATCCTTCAGATTGGGCAACTTGTCCAATATTTGCTCTATGAGCACCGTGGCGGAGTGTTTCCTCTTTAGTAGGAAGTCTATAATCATCCAAGATAATAGAACCACTAGAGTATTTAGCTGGTCCATTATATTGGGTCGGTTGAACTAGTCCTATGTTACCGTTGTGAGCGCCTGCATCACCAACATGGTAAGCCAAGCCATTATCGATTTGAGCAGAACCGTGACCGATTATGCCATTACCAAATTCAGCAGATCCATGTCCAATTTCGTAGGAGTGTCCAGCGTTGGCCAGTTCTTGGGAAGCGATAAAGTTGGAGTCCAAAGCATCGTCCTTGGAGAGGAATCCTCCTTGGATGCCAACCAGGTTGTCGAGGGAAGCACCTGAGACTAAGCTCTGATGGGCTGCCACGTTGATTGCATCGGCGGTTTGGCCTTGGTAACCTGCTGCGCCTGGAATTAAAATAAAATTATTAATATCATTATACTATTTATTTTTTGCTTATTTAAAGAAAAGATGCCAAATTATCGTGCTTCCACCATAATATTACTGACACAAAATAATAAATTCCGTGAAACCTAATTAAAAATTGTAACGTGACATGGTAACTTACCAGAAAGAGTAGCAGCAGAGAACCCATAGGCCTCGGCCTCGTATCTGGCGATGTTTCCACACGCTGGCACCAACCAGGGCCAGTCGCACTTAAGCTTCTCAGCGTCGAAGCCCAGTCCGAAGGGACAGCGGAACTCGTACGCCGTCAAAGGAGACTTGCCGTGGTCCAGGCAGGCGAAGAACCAGCGACAGTTCTCAGGGTCGGCGTAGTAACCTGTAAGGTGGAGGGTGGGAACATGTTATTTGGCTACAATGACACTCAAACTAGAAGATTTAAATAGAATGAATGAGAAAAAAAAATTGTCTTTATTCTGTAGTGTCGATTTGCCCGTTTTGAGCGACTAAATTCGGGCGAATCACCGTTTTTTTTACATAATCCAGTGTACCTATATATTTTAATCGTAATAATTCTAGCGGTGAAAAGGATGTGAGTTATCAACTCAACATACAGTATTTTAAATTAACGAAAGGCGTTCCCGTTAACCAGCAATAGAATATGCAAAAAAAATAACATTAAAAAAACAAAATGTTTATTTTTTATAATAAACTATTCACAAAGAATATTAAATTGATACGTAAAAGAAACCCTCTGTACAGGAGCACTTGTGTTTGTCGTGGAACGTGGAAGTCAGCCGGTTTCGGCAACGCCAATTCGGTAGGTACTATTCCGCGATGTTTCGAATTATATACTAATTACATCATTTTAGGTACATTTCTGTTACTAACACAATAACATTGTTTGATTTTATGTAACTTATATGAAGTTTTTCTCTGAAATAAATAAAAAATATTTTTATTTATTATTTTATTACAAAACATAATTAACTACAGCAATCCTTTAAAAAAAATTGCTGTCAAGCTGTCATTGTAACTATAAGGTATCTATCGATCTACAAATTCTTACCTTCATGTTCAGGACAGATGAACCTAGTCTTAGGTACTGGAGCAATCTCGGAAGATCCAGGACAGGCCTGCGAGTGCGGCAGACTGCCGGGCCACACACACACCTCGTAGCGGTTGTCGAACGCCAGACCGGCGGGACAGTCGAATTCGAACACCTGGAAATGGAGCATTTGGCTTGTGTCAGCACCTAACAGGATAGGATAGAACCTTACTCTTAACGACTCTTTAGTCAACTCACTAGGTTTAAGGAGTAAGTAGGTATATCTGTCAGTATTTTATTTTCAAACAGAAGACTGAAAAGATCCCAGCCAAGTTGAAAACTACCAATCTAATTTTTTTTAATCTTCACGGTTTTATTCTTAAGCCCACGCGTGTATTTAGCCCAGGTATTTGGGAATTGCCCAATAAGAACGGGTTGAAACTGAAAAGAAAAGGCGCTTCATTTTTTCTATCTTCTACTATACATTGTAACAGCGAATCAATTTTCACGCCTCCCCCAGACCAACCCAAAACCTAGGCCAAATATTTTTTTGATATTCGGATAGCTCGTGACCTAAAGAGGAGCCATAAAGTATATGAATAAAAAATCTAGACTAATTAAAAAGTTATGCAACAACGCGAATTTTCGCAGGTATTCTGGTTATAGTACTTAACACACAAAAGGTCCGATCCTGTAAATGTGTTAGATCTCTCAGGCTTTTCAAAACTTACGGTATATTCGGGCGAGAGCTGGTCGAACTTGACGCAGCGATAGAATCGCGCGCAGGATCGGGGATGCACGAAGTAACCTTGACGAGAGCAAGAGAACTCCGTACGAGTGTCCTGTAATGTAACGATAGTGTGTTATGTAAATGTAGGCAAAATAATTGGCTTACTGATTTCTGAAAAACGCATAAAGGCTCCCGCAGACAGTCGTGACGTGACGGCGTGACGCGACACTGGTGGAATAATTTCTACGAAAACTTCACGGATATTGTTTTACCGGTATCGCTTCGCGCCTGTCTGCGGGAGCCTTAAAGTCTAATCAGTTAATGTGCTGTCAACAAGGTAAATAACGCAATGAATGTTGTTGAACTGTCAAAATGAAAGCCTTTGCTACTGTTAGTGTGTTATGCAGTTACCCCGCAGTTACAAGAGGCAACATATTTTATTGTCATCTAGAAACAGTCTGATGGTTCACTTTATTTTGAATTGCTTTACGGTAAACGCAATGTCCACAGAACGACAACCTTATAAATATGAAAGACATAATTATTTTCTAAAGCACATGTTTTTACTACATGCTCCATATAAACTCAAGTTGTGAAACTATAACGCATTAAAGTTGTGAAATTGAAACTGGATTGACTTTTATAGATCAACAGTGCTGAGCCTGTCGAAACTTGGTGAAGTGAATCGAGTGCAGGGGCCTAAGGGGCGTCGCTCACACGAGCTGGAGTCGAGGCGGCGTCAAGGCGCGGGCGCACAAACGGCGCGCCGCTTCTACGTTTTCTTAGGTATAAATGGCAGTGCGCTCATATACTAGAGTCGCGGCACGGGCGGACGAGCATATAGTCCTACACAGAGACCACGCCTCGACCGTGCCGCAACCTCGCCTCGACTTACCAGTGAGCGACGCGCCTAAGTCTACTAATTTAAATAAACTCACCATTTAGAGACTATTGTAACGTTTATAAATTAGTAGACTTAGGCCCATACAACAATAAATGAAAACACTGGCATTAATGCCTAAGAGTATTTAGGAACTATCAAATAAATCCTAACATTGAAATTAAAAAAGTGTTTTTTTTTCTAACAAACTAAATAGTAGTGATGCGCCGACTATGGCTAATTATAGTGACTAAACTATTGGATATCTTTGATTGAATTTTCGTATGTAGACTGGGAATGTTATTAGATATAGGTACGCAGTCTTATTTACTGTTGTATTGTCGTCTCCACCTTGTACAGATAAACGCTATGTGATGGGTCTTTTACACTCTGTATGTATAATGGTAACTACCTCTCTTATAGAGTGGATGACTCCATCAGAGTCGACGACCTGCGTGATTCTGTAGGGAGACACCTGCAGCGCGTCGATGGCGCGCACGTGACCTGGTGCTGAGAGGATGTCATGTTCTAGGGACCTGGAAATTACATGTGTAAACAAAATATTAACAACACAGCAAGTCTTTTTGGTAGTATTGTTTATTTCTGGGTTTCTATAATACAGGTAGGTACCTACATAATAGAAAACTTTATTAATAATCCTGTAATGTCCTTTGTAAGCAAAGAGTTACGTCATCCATGCCCGATGGCACCTGTTACTAACAGCGAGTCGACCATTTGATCCAATAAGAAAATGTTTTAAATCTTCTCGAATGCATTTTTTTTGGCAAGTCATCCCAACTTCATGCCCATGCAAAGTAAAGCTGATCAGAAATTGAGAAATAGCGGTCTCGATTGTCTGTTTCGTAAATGGTTTGCATTATTATCAACAAAATATTATTTACATACGAACACATAACATCACACCTTGTTTTCCCGAAGGGTTACGCAGTGAGAGGTGTTCCCATAGTAAGTACATCCACATTCCGCCAGTTATGTTTAAGTCCCATGTAATAGAGGGCGAGCCTATTGCCATCAACCGGGCACAAATTCAGACTCCGGGCTGCTACTGAGAAATTTCTAATGGAAAAACCTAATACCACTTTGCCCGACCTGGGAATCGAACCCAGGACCTCATGCTCAGCAGTAGCGCTTGCGACCACTAGACCAACGAGGCAGACAAAATATTATTTATGTCTTTAATAAACATTACCTGAGTACAGCAGCCCTAGGTGCTCTGCTCTGCTGGTTGAGCACCTTAGCAAGGGAGGCTCTGAGCGTTGGTCCACAAGCAGAGTCCACGTCGCGGTCAGCTCGGTGTAAGGCCAGACCCGCAAGCCCACGGACCCTGGCGTACTTGCCCTTCACGTCGATTGAGGAGGAATCCTCGAATGATATCCATGTCTTGTTCCTGGAAAGGGAATAATATGCCTTTTATTCATATTCAGGCTTTTACACGTGAAGTTCGAACAGAATTGAATTATGAGATTTTAATTATTTTTATTTGTTATCAACGTTTTCGTTTTTTATTAATTATTATTATTGTTTAAAAAAATATTGTATAACTTTAATGGTACCTACATAAATCCTTTTTAGCTTTCTAATATTATGTAAAACCATAAATGACGCATGTTGTGTTAGCCTGTAAGTTGCACACACGTAGTTTAATTTATTGAAATTAAAAACGTATTGTTAAAAAAATCTATTAAAATTATTAATAAAAAATAAAATATTTTAAATGTATTGTGTAAACAATTGATGGGTAACCTAAGTATAAAAATAAAATAAATAAATAGATCTACCAAGACAATTTATGATATCTAGGTACCCATTTCATTCAAAGAAGATTTGACTATGTCTCCAAACGTTAGAAATCACTGTAACTGGTTCAGTGGTTTATTGATCAGCCGCATCTATACCGTTTTTAAAGTTTAGCCAACCAACCGTTTAACCAATAAACGCCAAAAAATTGGCTTATACTAAGTAAACGTAATGTAGAAAATATCGTTGAATACAGTGGTCGCTTATAATGTCACAAGTTACTTGAGTTTTTCTTACTTTACCGATTACCAAACGCCTAAAGAAAACCCAATTCACAAACACCTTCATACAACCAAACAGAAAACACTCACTTGAAAGCATAAGG
Organism: Eupsilia transversa; assembly: GCA_914767815.1. Classification (NCBI taxonomy): domain Eukaryota; kingdom Metazoa; phylum Arthropoda; class Insecta; order Lepidoptera; family Noctuidae; genus Eupsilia; species Eupsilia transversa. The sequence goes on from OU611880.1 coordinate 13,016,699, forward strand.
CGCTGACAGATCCTGGTCTCTCTCCAAGGTCCACCTTCCACTTCTCAACTGCCTGCACAGTTCCGCTTGGTCTATCTCCTTAGGCTCGTCTTCTTCAGTGGGGCTGCCAGGAGTACTGAGGGTTTCGTTGACCAGGGTGAACTGACGAGCAGTCGCGGGTAAACTGATGACCACCTTGGAGGATGGCACGCCGAGACCGATGACTAGGTCTACTACGGAGTCCTGTGGAGGAATGAAGAATATTTAGTCATGCTTCATATAAGAAAGAAAGGAGCAGTTTTTTATTTTGCTATTCTAGAGTTCCAGACTACAGTCCGCTAGCTGCGCCCCGCGGTTTCTACCGCTAAGTCTCGATCCCGTGGGAACATCGGGATAAAAATTATCCTATATCCTAACCCAGATCATGGTCTACCCATGTAACAAATTTCATGCAAATCTGTTCAGCCATTTTAGCGTGAAAGCGTAACAAACAACCAAACGTACTTTCGCATTCATAATATTATATAGAAGTTAGGAATGTTAGGATGTAGTAAGTCGAATTCTTCGTATAGTAAAAGTATACTTCACGATTTACAAAGGCATCTACTAGATGGTGCTGCTTGTTATACAAAACAGATAGCCAATGAGCAATTAGTGAGCAATTTGGAAAAGTGGATTAAAGAGATTACTCCAAGTAGGCGGTCGTTTGCGGGTTTTTTTTAAATAATAATTAAATAGTCCTTCATAATCATGATGCTATATCAGTATGCTGCAGCATGACTATGCAATTAATTAGCAATTTTTTTATTCAGCGTGATTATGTCATATAAGTATTGGATATTTTTTTAAATAAATATAGCATAATATACTTGATTGTAAATCTTATCGACGCCAGAAAATGGCGAATGATGTAAGTAATAGGTTTATAACACTGTTTGTTTATTAGCAGTAAAGTGAATGATCAAAATCAGGATTTTTAAAGAGTTCTTAACTAATTAGATAAATTAACACATAAGTAAACCAAACTAAACAAACAACCAAAACAGACCCACTAAGTGACCTTAACTCAATTGGAACACATTCCATGGCGGTATATCAATGAGCGATAAATTTAAAAAGAATTATAAGCGCCAATTAAGTGTCATCCATCCATTTAAATACCCAACATTTTCACACATACCCGTGACACATACCATACAAGTTAGACCGTTGTAAAACCAAGTGAGATGCACCTGCTAATAACTGGCCTACATACCCTAAATTGTACAGATTCGACCAACTTAACTATACCTTCCAATCACTGGACTTTAAGCCTTAAAGTTTCAATCTCAAGTTTTACGTTTGTGAATTGTTGAGTTTGTTTGTAAGGTTTTTTCTCAGGTGCAGCTGTTAGCCTTCAAATCGGTAAGTTAGACGTGACCGAAATACGAGTGAAGGATTATAAATAGACGATTTATTCGAATGATTGATTCCTAATTATTGAAATTGCGTGCGTGTGTTGCTACGTAATTACCTATAACTTGTCAGGTTGCTGAGTAGCACGATTGATGTAAATTATTAATGAGTTAATTATTAATGAGATAACGTTAAGTCTGCTTAAAAACATGATTAGGTTTTAGTAAAAATATAGTGTGTTTTAAAATCTAGACAAAAGATTTCATTTTCTAATCGGTGTCTTTTACGCTAGATTACCCAGATTTACAGTGGTCTTCATTCCTCAGAACATTATACTCAATTAAGCATGTATTAGATAATCATCACTTTCAAAGCCACCACTCCGAATACTGAAAAAAATATTATTTATTCCGGTTTTCTTCTAATCCGTCATCGTCCAAGCATATCCATTACCTAATTATGCTTCTTCCGGATAATTTCTCTAGTATTTCGAAATTGCCCACTCATAGCAACTGGAGCAGCACTCGATCTTCAACTATTTTTATATAACAAGCAATACATAACGGTATTGTATCAAGTTACAAGTATTGAATTACTTTCCTATACGACATACTGGCGTATAGTTTAGATAATCATCTGTGGATAGTGCTCACTTCTTTTGACATGGTTTGGTTTAGAACAATCGAATGGAATCTTTGTTGTTCGGTTGTTTTTTTTGGTTTGGAGTTTATAATTCGGTTTTTCGGACAGGAGATAATTGAAGAACTTATGTAACGTAATGGGTACCTACGCCTTAACAAGAACCCCAAAGTAAGACCCCGGTAGTAGCTACTTTTGCAAATCAATTTCTAGAATTCAAAGGCTAGATCCCAATAACTATCACACTTTTCATTCATAGTTGTTGAAAAAATCTTTACTAAGTATTCAGTAAAAAGAAAAAAGCGGGAACACTTACAGTATTCATCATGTCCCACATGCCGCTCAGCCTACTCGGATGATACGTCATCTTTTTCACCATTCCCAAAGCATGGGTCTGCACCATAAGCAGATCCACTTTCTTGATCAGCGTCCTCAGGTCATAATACTTGGCCAGCAGTTCCGGATGGGCAGGCAGCGCCAGGAACAGGGGTCCACCTCCTGAGGAGGTGAGGGCTGTGCGGGCAGCCTCCACGGCTTCCAAGACCTGGGTCCTGTTGAGGGACTTGTGGGACTTGTGCAGCTCTAGACCTTGCACGTGTTTCGATTTTAGAAGGGTGCGAAGATCCTGTAACAAATAAAAGGGTGGTTAGATTCGATTGTTTTAAAAGATTATTTTAAATGATAAAGTGTTTATGTAGGTATGCTGTTTAGTGTCTCAAACATAGACGTCTTAAAATTTTCAACTTCATTTTTTTAATATCTCTAGTATATTAATTTGACTGCATTGCAACGCTCTACAGCAGGGATCACCAATCAGTCAAACGCAAACTCAAACTCAAAGCATTTATTTCAATTAAACCATTTACAGGCACTTTTAAATTGTCAAGGAGTCGGTCAGTCAGAAAATATGAAGCTAGTTGCCCATTCCAAAGCGTAGAAGAAGTATCATTGGTACCCCCAATAAAAATGATTGGTGAGGTTTAAAAAAAATTATATGACTGTCGCAGTCCGTTTAGTAGATATGATTACTAGCAGCTAAGATTAAAATAAGGATTTTTTAAATAATAATGAATAAACAAAAACGAAACACGAATAAACATAACGAAGTACGCAATTAAAATTAATGTGAAAATAGTTATTTGTTATACAAGAGTGCAAAGTTGCTTTTTAACCGCGTGTTCAATTTTGATGACCGAGCAAGCGAAGGATTCTAAAATTTAATCACGAGCGTAGCGAGTGATTCAAAATTAGAATCCTGAGCGTTAGCGAGGGAATCAAAAGAGCACGAGGTGAAAAATCTTTGCACTCGAGTGCAACACGTAACTTTTCATTCCACCTCAGCGAGGAAATGACTAAATGCAAAAAAAAAAACGTTTACAATCACAAGATAGGTACACTTTTATTTCAGTTTAGGTATTAATTACTACATTATGACAGGTAAGTAATATAGAATAATCTTTAAATTATAACAAAATATTACTAAGGTATAATTAAGAAAATTTTAAAGTAACGTTGCTACAGTTATTTAAATTGAGTGTAATATTTTTGTTTGGTACTGTAATATTGGTGTTAGTCACTTGTGTACTGTTTTTCGGTAAACTATCTGTCATACTTAATAGTTGTACCGATTCATCGGATTCCCTTGGCGTGAATGTTGGAGAGAGAGGGAGATGGTTAGGTGTTTCATAACGGCTTATTTTTGATGTAGAAGGGCCAGTCCAAGGATCCGATTGAGGCTCTTTCAGTGTAATGGCTCCTACGATGCCTTCACATATTTTAGACTTATTTTGGATGGAATCCTCTATGTATCCCTCTACAACTGCATTGGACTTCCAGCCTCCGTGGCGCTTAAGGGACAGGAGATCAGCTCCGGAATCAGCCAAAAGTGTGGCTGAAGTTCGTCGGAAACAATGACCCGTGTACAACAGGGGTTCTGGAAGTTCAAGAAATGTTGCTATTTCTCGTGGGATACTGCCAATTTTATTAGTACCCATAGGCTGTCTAACACACTTTCCATTGCGATACTGTAGAAAAAATCGATTGATTGGAGTGTTAGGCGGGCGTAAGGCTTGATATTTCTCAACAATCGTTACGTATTCCTTGCGAATGACGAAGTTGCGGTCTCTTTTTGTCTTTGTATTAGGTAAATTAATTAATAGTAAGTCATCTGAATGTTTCTCAATGTTTTTGACATTAAGTTGTGTTAGTTCATTAGTTCGACATGCTCCGTTTATTCCAATAATAAGAACAACCTGTAACGTAAAGAGTATTGTAGTAGATAAATGAATAAAATTGATATGAACGCATAATTATGCCTATCAACATCTACTAAGTATACTATTTAATTGAGATTAATATACTTAAGTAGATACTGAATGTGCAACTGACTTACTTTTGCCGCCAAATATACGGAATCGGGTGCTTCGTTAAGAAACTTTTCAATATCAGATACTGTGAAAACCTTCGATTTTTTTGGTTGATGACCAGATGAGGCTCTTTTTAAAAATGCCACTAATTTAGGATAGGTATCGATATGTTTGTCTTTTTTCATCTTTATTGTTGCTTTTAGCATCGAATACGTACTCCATAGAGTGCTTGCTTTCTTGTTCTCGGATAATTCTATAAAATATGCCAGCAAAACGTTTTCTGAGAAAGTTTTGGCTCCTTTTGCTAGTCGCCACGTGTTGAACATATCGTACTGTTTTAAATACTTCTCGCGTGATTGTTGAGGGAGAAAGCTCATTTGCGCATTATTAACAGTTTCAGTTAATTCTGTTGGCGTCAAGCAAACTTCCTCGTCGCTAGAATCACTCATTTTAGTTTTTTCACTTGTTTTCAAGTTTCTTGTTTTTAATATAAGGTTTAACAATGACGTGAAAAAATGCCGCGTAAAGAACCGCGTACAAAGCAAATTGAAAAAAGAACACCAAGAAGGTTCCGAGTCTGAGTTTTTAACAAATTAAAAAAAAGTTGTATGATATATTCGGCACCATAGAGGTAGCAGTAAATAGGTTTAATGTTTTTTTTAATTCACAAACTTAGTGCACACGATGTTCTAAATTCAATTTACTTTATCCTCTAGAGAATAAAAACGGCTTTTCCACTCAGATATTGAAGATTAAAAATACTCTTTCCGAGATGGTGGGATGAAAACATTTTTTACATTGGTTTATCTGTCTGAAGTTTTGGCGCGAGCTAAACTAAATTACTATTTTTATTTTATTTTATTTTAATATTTTTAGTTAAATTACACAAAATAGGTGACAGCGCGCATTCTCGCTCGCCACCATTCTTTGTTCTACCAACAATAACATCGAACCACTATCGCTCAACAATATAGTGTTGTTGCAACATGCAGTACTAAAAATAGATTGTCTACAAGCCCAGCATAAGGTGCCTACGAATTATTTCACCTAACATTTAAATAATTCAAACACCGATTTCAATATACGTAATTAAATTCTAACAGATAGACCTCTAGAGACGTAGGCGTGTTCTTGTTCCCATTTCATACCATATCCTGATAAACGTTGATACATATATTTGTCACCTGTACATAAATCACATGCGTGCACGCATGCAGCTCAGGTACCCTCAACCGCACATCAGTAACACTCCTACTACTAAAATCGCCCTTATGACTACGGCATAAAGGCGCTGTCTATGTCAAAGTGTTAACACTGATATTCAACTGAATGTACAGGATGTATAGAGAGCGGTCCAATTAAATTGGTGTGATTAAATTTATGTGCAGGAAACACGTCGTTAAGTCGCGAAAATGTACCGATTTGGAACAAGCAAGAAAAAAATAGCATCGATGTGGAGGAGCAGTGGTAACTGCTGCGACTTACGAGTTTGTCGTGGGTTCGAACCCAGGCGAGCGCTTTACTTTGTTTAAATAATTACCACGTCACTGCTCTCAAAACGGTGAAGTAAAACATCGTGAGGAAACCGGCATATCATAGAACCAAAAATCCCGCACGGAGCCCGTGTGATAGAATACAGACCACTCCTTCTCGAACACATGAGGCCTGTGGCCCAGCAGCGAGCATTATAATTATGCTGTTTATGTGTACCATACCCTACGTGTGAAAGAAAAAATCAAAGCTCAATTTCTTCTAAATCTTGGTAGATTTCGTTTCCAGGCTTATAAAGTGTATCTACCTATATTTTATCTAGAAAGTCTTTTCAAATGGCCTTCATCAACCTCAAAACACTATCCATGATGGAAAGAGTGAAAATATAACTAAGGAACAGTCAATAAAATCAATGGCTCAAAAAAACTGCGCGCGCAAAAGTCAACTTTGTAATTGAAATCAGGATCAAGAGAATACAGTGAAAATCTAAGGTAAAGTCAATAGATATAATTAATGGCTCAAAAAAGCAAAAGTCAAAGTAATTGTTTGATCACAAGAACATTCACCGCGTTAAACTATCGTAAAATCTCATTCAACAATTAACTTTACAATATCAACACAAGTGACTCATATCATATAAAAAATAATAGTGATGTAGAATGTTGTAACTCGGGAGTGCCTCGGTATCGTGTGTAGTGTCATAGCTTAGCTAAAGTGTACCACATCGGTGTGCTTAGCAGCTAAGTAGGTAGCATGTATTTGTCTTTTATGATAGACAATTATTTAAGTTACTTTTTTTCCGGTAGAACGGGAGCTAGTGGGCTGTCTGTCATTTGTTTCAGCCAGTTTATTTCAGCAATGATTCCCTCTTGTTCATAAACGCTACTTACATAAAAAATGCATGATTAAACATGTGCTAATCGGCAATTGATCGCATTTTCATTGCTTTTGACAGTTCAGTTAGGTTAATTGCGTTATTTACGTTGCTGAGCAGACGAATTTAAACCTTTGCAGCAATGGATTACAAATATCCTTCAAAACTTTCGGATTGTGATCGAAACTGTGTTACGCAATTAAGATCCTGGTTCTACGTCCACTTATCAGATCTAAGTCCAAATTCGTTTTATTTACAAACAAATAGTCCTCTCAATTGACAGGCATGAGTCAGGCCACAAAAAACGGCTATAATTCAGCTCAATGTCACAAGACGGGAGTGCCAGTACCTAGACTGAGCTTATCTAGACCGAACCGCATGTATGACCAATTTGAGTCTAGCTTTGTTAAGACTAGCTACTGTGTCAAGTACTAATAGAACCATAAAGTGATTTATTATACAATTAGTCAGTGTAGAATCTGCAAAAAACGTTGAATAAATTCTTAGTTTTTTGTTAGAAGTTTTTTGTTTCAATTATGTATGTATCTGAGATCGTGTCGCAGATTAGATTTAGATAGTAGTTACTACTTTGTTTATGAATGAAACTAGTGGCATTTATAATGGCGATGTAGTCATTGATGAACTCATTATACATGTAGCTAGCTTCCGTCCACAATTGAGCAATGATGCAGCGAACTCGAACATCAAACAGCGAGCGTAGACTTCAATTTACTGTATTACTAGGCTACAGTAATATGTAATTTCGTTACTTCATACACATGAGGTAGATTGCTCAAAGAAAACCCACTCAATGTAAAGTCCCAATGAGTGTCTCCCGTGGGTCTAACGGCTCCCGCAGACAGGCGCGACGCGCCTCTTGTAGAACAATTTCTATAAAAATTTCATGGAAATTGACCCTTTCGCCTTAATACAAACCGGCGTAGTAAACGTAACTTATAATACGAATGATTTTACAATTAAAAATACTTGTTTCACATGTAATATTTACTTAGTTTTAAGACTTTATTTATACTATATGTTAGGTTGGTCTCTGGGTTGGTCAATCTTAAAACATTCTAGGTTGATTGTGATTGAGTTTTAGATTAAAAAATCGGTTACATTTTAGACCACATTTTCGCTAGCTATAAACACTTTCGGCTTTTCACTTTTGTTTAAAAGAAATCTGGAAAATAATCATGAATCATTAATTTCTTAAACCAAGGCAACGCTTTGCCAGCCCTAAATGGGCAAATTAAAAACAGTCGCCGACAAAGTTGCTGACAGCTGAAAAGCTTCGTTATCTCACGATTGATTGATTGAAGCTGCAACACAATAGAGCCCGACTACTAGTTACTACATAATACATAGGTAGGCTCTACTCTAGCCGAAACATTAATTAATAAATCATTATATAGGTGTGGAAATTGGCTACATAATGATTAGTATAAATCTCCTAGCGTGTAATATGCATAAGTCGTCAGCCTAATAAGCATGTTAAGTTACTTTTTAAAAGCTCAGTCAATTGCTTATCTTTAGTCGCCCCAGACGAAAAAGTTAATAAAAATAATTTATAATAATTATTGACGTAGGGACCGAAACCGGTATAATTAATACAAGTATTTTTTCGGTTACAACAGTACATTTGATATAGGTATTTTTAAAGGTTACCTTAAATTGAATATAACCAGTATTAATATCGGCTACCGAAACTAAAATTACCTCTATCTTACACGGCCGTCGACATTAGTCAAAAGGCGCGCATCGCCTATGTGTGTGTAACCCGTATTGAAACGGTAACCTAAAATAAGTAACATTTTTCTCCTTCTTGGGTTACCCAGATAGTGATACCCTTAGTCGTAGAAGTAACCAAAGTTCTTCGATATCTTTACCGTAATTTATAAAGGTTTGCGGTCCCTGGATTCACGTCAAAGATTAGATTATTTTTCTTAAAACTTTTCTTTACTAACGTCAGGGTTTGTTTAGCTGGGTAGTTAAATTAAAACTAAAGGATTAAATACTACAAGAAAGAGGTAGGATTACTGAATAACACTTAGGTACTGTGGCAGGACACAGCGATACTACTGCATAATGTTACATCACCTTATAACCTGTGCAATTTATTTTTGAAACTTAAAACCTTGTACAAATCGGTACTTCATTTTCTTTAATTTCCAACACTCATTTTGTAAGATTTTCCAAAAGTCAAGCTTTCTACATCTTACACATACGCCCTATAGTAACAGTATGTTTATTGCGAAATTTACACAAACGCACCTATCTGTTCCACTCCTATCACTACTGATGGATTGCAGTATGTCTGTACGTTGCACAGAGGCACGGGAGGAATAGGAGCGTATCTATCGCGAATACCTTTCCATTCTTGTCTTATCTAGATTCAGTAGATCACTGTTCTGGTGATTGATCGTGAGAAATTTCGAAGGGTTTAGGATTTTTTTCAGGGCTGCAATGTTTCTTAAATTCGTAGTGTTAGGTTTTGAATCATGCACATTAACGGGGGGTTATTCGAATTTGCCTGTTGTAGAATAAATTTTAAATAGTCAAGTTAGTTACATCCTTGTTTTAGGGAAATTAATTCAAATATAAATTGTATTTTGCTCGATGAAAAAATATATCTTAGTTCACTACACCGTAGATAGCTAATAAAAATGTAAACTAAAAAACCTAACGAAAAAAATCAAACCTAAGAAAAACTAATTCAGTTGATCAACTGCAAATATTGTATACTGTGGCATGGATTTTCCACAAAATGGTCGGGATTTGGGGGAGGCGGAGGTAGCGTTTCAAAGGCTTCCAGGCCCGGAAAACCTCGCCTTAAGATGTAATCAGATTTGTGGGTTGTTCGGTGCCTAGTACCTATAAAACATTAAATTGACAATGTGACAGATGCATCAACACGCAAAAAAAACAACTTTTCTCGTTTCTTTCATAATAACCAACCGAGCTGTCTATCAAGCTTTTCAGAAGACATTTCTATCTATACTCTTAATAATTTCTCGAATAGCCCACTTTGGACAATGGATTGATCAACCAACAAACCTTAACAACGTGAATTACGGAGAATATCCGTACATTCTCTTACATAAGCTGTATCTAGGGCTTTTTTCTGCTCGGTTTCATTGGTGGTAGGGCTTGTTTTAAGTCTGCCTGGCTAGTTACCACCATCTTATCTAAGTCTGTCGCCATAACAACAATATTACCAGCATTGTTGTGTTCCGGCAGGGGTAAGATAGCCAGTTCCTCTGTGGTAGAGGATTCGGGGTGAACGTCGCTTCCACTTTCGGCCTGATCATCACTTACCATCAGGTGAGATTCAGGCCAAGAGCTTCCCCGTTGTGGATTAAAAATAAAAGGTGCAGCTGTTAGGCCAGCCCTAGGCTAACTAAAACAAACACGACACCGAATGACAGACGGCCTCCGTCGCTACTTATTAGGAGACACTATTTTACGCCACCTGCACTCACAGTACACCCCAATATCTTACGGTTCGTATGTTTCACATCCGTTAGTTTTGCAATTACTCGTTACCGGTAAGTAATGCCGGGTACAGATCGGTAGGGATACCGTGGCCCCTAGCAACACAGGCAACTGAAGTAACACGGGTGGGTTTTAGTCAGTTAACAGTCGGACACGCCGTACCGCTCCGGCCAGAGCGGGAGAAGTTATTTGATACAAACGCACCAAAAAAAAAAAAAACCGGCCAAGTGCGTGTCGTACCACGCACAATGAAGGGTGAAGGGTTCCGTAGCTGGGATGAATTTATCCCAAGAACAAACTTAACATTGTAGTTGAAAAACATGTTCTCGCATACGAAATGTATGGGAGAACATGTTTTTGCAACTGTAAATGTAAGTTGGTCGATAATTACTCGTTTACTTGTAGAGCCTACTTAGCTGTGATAGTTTTCCTTTTAATTTCGTTATATATACTACTGCTGTGATTTTTTCTACATATCCAGAACTTACAATTTAGCTGGCAGGTGGGGGGGGGACACTTGACTCTAACAAAAATTAGTACTTTAAAGCTTAATATTTCGCAAACGGATCCTTCAATGCAAAAATGGTTTTAACAAACTCACAATATTTTTGAGCGACTTTTCCAAAGATACCCCACACCATGGGATAAACAAAAAAAAACACCACTTTAAAGAGTAGGGGAGGGACCCTAAAAAAAATTTACCACTTTGTCCGGCGTAATTAATATGTATATTCATGCCAAATTACAGGTTTCTAGTACTAACAGTCTATGAGCTAAGTCAAAGTCAGACAGACACGGAGATTGCGAAATTATACGGGTTCCTTGTTGACTACGGAACCCTAAAAAGGGTACAGATCGGTGAAACATAGTATGAAATGTAACACTCAGTTGAAACAAATTCACCTAGTTGTTGTGTTACAGTGCATGTTACATTGCCTGGATATGGACGGCTCATTTGTATTTCTACATTGCATGTTACATTTCACAAATCTGTACCCGGTTTGGTTCGGTTGACTTATCGACAGGTATTTTGCCTCAATGCTTTCCATTATAGTTTCTTAATTAGTAGTTTTGTCTAAACGAGCTAGGTCTGATGTCATCATAGTTGTATAAGGACATGTTAGAAGCTTTACAACGCTTTTAAATATGGTTTGTTATGAGTAAAAGGACCTGCCTGGTTTGAAGATTCTCGCTTGTCGTCGGATGAACACCAGATTGACAATACTCGTAGGTACTTAAAAAACAAACACACACACACACACACAAACACACGCAAACACACAAACACACATTTGACAAACTTGTCAAAAATGTTGGTAAAATTGTATTTTTGATAGATTGCAAAAGAGATTAGAATGCGAACGTTCTTAAAGATTACGGGAATTGCCCCTCAGAGCTCTTTTCTCAATAAAGTAGTGCTTGAAAATAAAACGAATTAATTTGTTTCTTGGCTTAATTTTACGAACTGCGATGATTCTGAGTTGGAGAGTTTCACTTGGGATAGGTATATCCTTCGAATTACCTTTATTTTATCCTCTGTCCTTCAGACAGGTAGATATAGTTAGGTACTTTTATATAATCGTTAGATTTTGTTGCATACCTACAGTTGTAAAAAATGGTGGTTTAATGTGCAGTCCATATTTTGCCTTTTTACAGCATGCAATTTAATTCTACATAAATACCTATTACCTACATTAATACCCCTTCTGTATATTTTAATAAAATAGATAGGTACATATTTTATTAAAATATACAGAATTTCCAAATACCTATTTTCTAATAATTTTTAATTACATTTTAAGTAGAAGCTTTCTAACACGATTTTTATAACAGTGCCCTTGGAGCTGTCAAAGTCGTAGGTTGTTAGTAAGTATTGAATTTACCCGCACGGTTACCAACTCTGTTCCCCAATGCCTCTTAAATACGGTTTACACAACTCGTGTCGCCTCCACAGTTCTCTCATATTATTCGATAATTTGTTAATAATAATATTTATACACCGATACTGTGTTATTTCAACATTGACAGGCGCAGTTATAAAAATCGGGTTATACAAGAGCCAACAACGTAAAGTTAAGTAATTCAATTAGGCCTTGTTTTTAATAAATCTTGATAAACATTGAGTTCAATTGCGAAATAATTTTATAAGAGTTTACTAGAAGCTGGCCTTCGTAGGGCAATAACTATAACTTAAAAGCTGGTAGGTACGTAATATTGGTAACTTGGTAAGTAATCCAATTTCCAGTGGCAGGATACAAGTAATAAATTCCAATTAACTCGGTCACTTTAGTAGCAAAATTCAATTTTGTTATATGATTTTAAAGTTTTTATTAATCAGGTCTTAAAATCCATAAAGTAATGAGCATTATTTTTTTAAAGAAATCTATTGGAATAATGCTCCTTATTCAATAGAGTACAGTCTGGCCGTCGAGAGAATGCTTTCCTGACACCTTCTTTTGGCTCAAGATTTCAAAATTAAAACACTCTACGAATAATAATATAAATAAATCAACGATTAACATTAATCATGGTCATTATTCATGCGAAAAATAAATAGAAAATTCATTAATAGGCTCTGCATACAATGCTTTAAATAGAGTAGCGCTGTCTTCGCTGGCTAAACACGAACTTTACGATTATCCCGGCGATTACGTACTGTAATGTCCATCACAAAACACAATATTCGTTAGTATGAAACTGACAGGTGTCAAGAACGCATTCTCTCGACGGCCGGACTGTACCTCACGTTACAAACATTGTACCTCTGAGGTCCGAGGTATGTAGCTCTGATAAACACAAAAAAAGAATGATTGCGAAAATACTGTGAAGAATAGAACCTAAGGCCGCAGGCCTACCTACAATACGAAAGAATTTCACCAACAGCCTAGCTTTTCAAGATCATTGCATTTTTTTTTTCACATCAACACCCTGGTTGCGTAATACACGATCAATCACAATCTGAAGCGTTTTAAAACCAATTTCTAATCCATTGCCTTATAAGTTCGAAAAAAAAATCTTCTCAACAACGTAAATATACGCAATGAATGTTATTGAACTGTCAAAATAAAACAGATTAGTCTTAGTCATTTACGAAAATTTGTTAGAAACGCAATTAGATAACTGGACACCTAAATCTACCTACCTACATAGAGTTACTTTGTGAAATATCTTCTCGTAGTACTTACTTAAAGTTATGAATGGCACTATACACCATTAAATCTGCCTGACCTCATGTGAAGTCGGGCAGAATTATATCTAATATTCCATCTGCGTATGAAAACTAGACATGATTTAAGACCTGGACATGTCCGTTTTACAAAATAACCCGTTTTAATAAACACTGGCAAATTTTTTATGAGCCTAGTGCTATAAATGATAAGAGTTATCGTTATGACTGACCTACTTATGGAGTTTGTTACTATTTTTGGACATTTTGATAAGCATTTAGTGTTACATTCAATGGTAAAAGAAGCTCTATATCAGTGCACCTGACTTCCAAGATACTTAACTGCTTTTATATTAATAAAATGCAAGTATCTAAGTACTTACTTACTTAGTATCTTTTAAGAAAATTTTGCACAAGGTACTGGGCAATGCCTTTTATTAAGCTTCCGGGAGTTTTCAGGATCTGTGGTTAATTTGTCTCCTCAACTTTTCAAGCTCGTATTCAGACTGCTATCTGAATAGCTCAAGTTTATTCTCATGAAAACATAATTCTTTCTTATTTGCCTTCTGCTATGCTAAATAAGAGTAGTAAAAAGTCGTCTTAAAACCGACAATATTCGCGACATTGCTTCCACGAAGGGTCGTCCTGCAAAGAACTACAGTACGGTTCAAGTCGGGCGCAAAAATCGTCAACGATCAGAACTCGACCGAGGCGAGCCGAGTTTGCACGAAGTAAACCGAAGTCCCTACACTCTTCGCAAGCAGTGTAGAAGTAAGTAGGTAAACAATCGGGGAAGTACATCAAACTTTGCTGTAGATCTCACACAAAAAACAATAGAGCATCTAGGTACACACCCGTGCGAACGACCTGCAAATATCTCAACGCGGCCCTTGATATCAAAGATACGCCTTTTTCTTGTTCCATTGCGTATTTATATAGCGGTACCTCTCCGACCTGCCAAACAAAACCGGCCTTGTATGTGAAGTATTGTATTTCCGTGGTTTTGTGTTCGACTATCAGGGCTGGTTGTTCAAGGATGCCAGTGACATCACAATACGATTAATGAGTTGACCTGTCTTATGAGATTTATTATAAGATGAGGTAAGGGACTAAATACTTATATATACAATAGCCCAACGGCCAAGGTTGGAACGCTACATACAGATCGCAAGTTTGTAAATCAACTCTTATTCTATTGCTATTATTCCAAATAGAATATTTTTTTACCAATCAGTCAATCTGCCTAGTAGTTCCAGTCTAACAGGATGCAGGTTAATACCAGTATTTTACATGGAGCGACTGCCTATCTGACCTCCACAAACCAGTTACTGAGTTACTGGGTAACATGATACCCCTAGGATAAGACTGGTTGTGCAGACTTTCGGGCTTCTGACGACCCGTAGCAACTGTCAAAGACCAACGGCTTAACGTGCTTTCCGAGGCACGAAGTTGTCTTGACTTGTTACGAATGGTCACCCATCCACTGACCGACCTCGGCAACCGATTTGATCTACCTGTGCGGCTGCTATTGTTTAGCCACGAGCCCTACCAAAACAGTATAGTAGAATAATTATTACCACAACCTCTTAAATTATCGAACTAGGAGCAAAAAACGAGTAAACTATAAAAAATAAAAAACGTAAAGTAATAAATAAACTAAAAATAAGTAATAACTAAGCAAGAAAATTGCAGTATGTTTTAAGCCTCGTGCAGACTGGCGCGGCGCGACATCGGTAATTATTCTACCGTGAAGTTTTCTTAGAAATTGTATTGTTAGAGTCTGCACGAAGCTTTTTAATTAAGATTTCAAAATCTGCTAAATCAAAGTCCAATTGACAAATAGACAAAATTCGATAACAAAGAAATGCTACATCGCCTTACAATAGGTGCAATGTGCACCTATTGTAAGGTAATGTGCCTTATCCACGTTCTCTCATTGATCTTGAAACATAGTCTTTGATTTAGATAAAGTAATTACCGTGAACATGATGTCACAACGTCAAATGGTTTATTGTCCGTCATGTGAGACCGACGAGCACTGGTCAACCATTATCCTTTGGTAATGACCGGCTAATGACTGTTAGTCGCTGGTTTCATGATTCACTTGTTTCAGAATATTGTCGTGCTCGTCATTTGTCATCTAGTCTTTTTTACGTATTTTTTTGTACGCAAACGGTGACTTAATACTGACTAAGGCAGTGGGCACAAAATGATCGTCTAGTAGCTTTAAAAAAAAAGAACATAAAAAGAAAAGAGGTATTTAAAAAAAACTACTAACGTAAACGTATTAGTCTCGTTAAACTAATAAGGGCTGATTTCACCATTAAAAACTGAGCGCGATCAGAACACAAAACACGTTTAACAGCTGTCAGTGTCATTATTTTCTTTGGAATAATGACACTGACAGCTCTTGAACTCGGATCGCGTTCAGTTACATTCGTGAAATCGGCCCCAATTCTTCAACATGATAAGATTCGCGATTCCGTGATATTATTGAGATATATTTAAAAAACTACAAGGTATCGATCAATGAAATCGACTTTATAAAAAGTAAATTAATGTCGTTACCGATTAAGGTAGACCCAACTTCTTTAATCAAAAAGATAATAAATCTATCATTGGCATAATATTCTATTTATTAAACTTTTCTAATTATAGAACCAACATTTAGATTATCATTATCTAAGGACAAACCAGTAATAAATAAACGTAATACATTACTTTTATTGCACCTACGAGATCACATAAGAATTTCGCAAGCCATGTGCAAAATAATATATCGAGATTACTATGAAGCAAAATATTGATCAATCAGACAGGCCTAAATCTTGAAACAGATTGATCAATCAAACCAAACTAGTTGACATTTTGTTTTATAGTTATCTATATTTAAATGGCTGATATTAATTTTAAGTATTAGGCTTAAGCCATTAACGCCTTCGCAGGTCTATACGAAGTTATCGGGTTAGGAAATGTGCCAGTTTCCAAGCTAGAATTATAGGCAGACTGTGGCTTGGAAACCATGTTATCAATTAAACCATCTTAGCGTATATTTATGATTAAGCAAGAAGGGCTAAAACATATAGGTATAATGTCTAAATACTATTTTTTTTATTAAGAAATTATATTTAAATTGTATCTATGTTAACTTGTGGTGGTTTTTCTTCTGCATTTAAGTATTTTCTATCTAACATAGAGTCGCTGCCAATTTTTTTGGTCACTCCATGCGATGAAATATTTGAATGCTCTCTTTTAATTTATATTTTTTTAGAATTAAGTGTTTATAATTATTAAGGTATAAGGATTAAAAATAAATATTAAAGACAAATATTTATTCTGTAAACTTTTAAAGGTTCCCAGACAGGCGCGATGATTCAGCGCGACGCGGGTCTAGTAAAACAATTTTTATGAAAACTTCATGGAAATCGTTCAGTATTTTTATATCACGAAACGACGCGCACTTTACTTGTGCTAATCAATACGCTATGAGTATGAATGTGTCCGAGAAGACGAGTAGCGTCAACACTTAACAGACACACGCTCACACACACACTTTGGTTTTCGCCAGTCTCGGCCGGTACCCACCTGCGTTTACACACAGATTCGCAGCGTGTTTGTCCATTTGGTAACCACAAGTAAAGCACGCTTCGCTTCCGGATACAAAAATACTATACTAGAGTCACGTCGCGCCTGTCTGCGGGAGCCTAACTGTTTTGCGGTTTTACATTCTCTCATAAACGTATGTATCAACCGTTTCCTTATTCATTATCAGACAGGCTTTATTACTATACTAGCTTTTGCCCGCAGTTTCGCCCGCATGATTATCCCACGGGAATACGGGGTACTACTGTGATAAAAAGTATCCTATGTCCTAACCCAGGTGCCAAATTTCATCCAAATCCGTTCAGTCGTTTTAGCGTGAAAGCGTAACAAACTCAATTTCTTATTTATTGGGATTGTCCATTGACCTAGAACAACTTATTACCGAAATACATTACATAAGGAAAATCTACATCAGTTAATATTTTATTAAAAGGTACCTATTATATTGCTATACCAACTTAGGACGTTGCAACACAAAAACCGGGAGTATTATGAATTCTGCAGTAACATTTGTCATCTCATACCCAACTAAATGACTGCTAACCGACTTACTGGAGCATAAACAACGCCAATGACATTGTAGCTAATTGCAGCATAATTAGTGTGAAAGGGTAATATGGGCCCCTTGGCAGGAAATATGGTCCCTATACCCTTTGAAATAAGGTCCATAGCGTGTGGTTTTTGTAATTTATGTGCATACCGACATTAGGTGTGAATAGAGCTCGTTCTATCATTATCATACACGCCGTTTATTTAAGTGTTTATACGAGATTTAAGACATAAGTGTTATAGTTTATTGCACTTTGAAACTGAATTTATGAGCACCGAAATCGTTTTCGTTTGCATAGAGTTTGAAATATTTGTTAAATCTAGACTATAAGTGATAACAGTTTACATTGCGATTGACATCATTTAAAATAATTGCCAATCTACAAAATAAGGATCACTGATAAGAAGGAACCTTAACCGTGGCGTGGCGAAGACTATGGCCATGGGGGTCAACATGGCCAGGGGTGGGGCAACGTAGTCTCAGGGCACTGAAAATTAAAATACGTCATTGAGTTTATTGATCCGTTACTATGAACACTCTTGATACTTTTGACAATCATATTTCTAAAAAGTTTTCGGTATCGGTATTTATTGCTTTAGTTAATAAAACGGTTTTAGTTACTAAAACTCAAGGCAAGGTGTTATTAAAACGAATGTAGACTATTGGCTCTAATTACTGCTTGTGTGGAGTGTCTTAGACTAGTTTGATTATTTATTAATGACTTAAACACCGTGCTTGTCAACGGATGTAATAATCGCGACTATGTAAATGAGATCATTATATTAAATAATTACATATTGATACTGTAACCACATTTTAATATTTATATTTGCAAAAGAATAAAATATAATATTTTTGCAATAAATCATTTCGACGCTTAAAAAAGACAAACAAAGGGAAGTCTTTTTTAGGTAATAAAGTGTTGTTCTTCTTGAATTAGATACGTATTATCTATCTAATAAATAATTGCTGGCAGGTATTCAATTCAGCCAACCAATTGAACCTCTATTTCAGCTTGTCCCGATAGTTCTGAAATGGAGCTTTCAAGAATTTGCAGTAAGATATGAAGATAAATAAGGATTTAATTATACATTGTTTATAAAAACTTCAAAATTAATCATATTTGTTTTCTTTAATTTAATGCTATTAGCTGATAAAAACCACAAACCACACCAATTCACTGACATAATCTTACTAATGTAATATCAATATTATTCAACAACAGCTCTAGATATCGAAAGGGCACTTGCACAGGGCGCGGTCGTTATTACGTATTGTGCTCTTGCGCATAAAGTCTTTGATTTATGCCCGTATGAATATGCATTGTTATAATATATGGGCCCTTTCGTCACGCAATGTGTGCACTACAATCTAGAATCTAGATTCAATGAATTTAAATTATTTTAGATCCGATATTATGCTGAAAATAATTATTAGTCTTTTAATAGTTTCTCTACTACTATACTTATTTATGTTAGATTTATTAAATAACGACAGTGAAAATAATTTTAACGTTCTTTTATTTTGAGAGATTACCAGAGACTACAGAGTTCTTAATAGCTTTTCTAGTGAAGTACATTTAGTACTACTTACTATGCTAATGACAATTATTTTTTTATGAGTCTTGTGTGATTCAAGTTTATAATCACATCGTGCAGCAATTAACTTCTATTCTAGGTAATAACAAAGAAATTATCCCCTTTTTTATTCAGAGAAGGAAGAACTGAATAAATAAATACAATACTAGACTACTAAACGTCGAAAACGAAGGTACATAGCGTTAATTGATTAATTTGACGGTATGGCCTATGAGCTCTAACAATAATGATTAACAAACCTCAGATACAGAACAATTTATTAACGACTCGCTGCATCCCGCTGTTTCACCTGCATAAGTATCGATCCCATGGGAATGTCGGGATAAAAAGAACCCTATGTCCTAATAACCCAGGTCATGGTCTACCCATGTGCCAAATTTCATCTAAATCCGTACAGCCGTTTTAGCATGAAAGCGTAACAAACAAACTCACTTTCACGTTTATAATATTATTAGTTTGGATTAAACAATATTTATCAATGATGTGGCCATAAGTGGCAGTCATATGGCAGCGAAGCCAATAAATAATAATTAAATAACAAGCAATCTTTAAACAAGCAATGAACGAGTGTCAAAAACTCACGTGGGTATGACTCAAATTTAAAACAAGATAAGACTCTTAATGTTGGTCTTAATTGCGTAATACCCCATAAAACGAATAAAATGAAACACTTGCGTCCTACAGACTTGCGCTCGCGCTGATATCGAGACCACATCAGCTTGCACAACTCTAGGGACAGTAAATTGTACGATTTATCGACGTTTATTTACCCTATATCTGTCAGGCTATTGACAAAAATTGTTCGCAATAAGGCTGTCAAATAAATTGCGAAGCAAACTTGTCTGCTTGACATGACTTTGATAAGTATGTTAAGTGGAAACTTAAAACTCTGAGAGCTTTTCCCAGTCACGAATCATAAATCATTCATAACGAGAATCTTCATTTATCACTTTTTACGATTATGACCTAATCAGAAAAGAACCAAAAGCTCACCTCGTATTTTGACAGCTAATCAAAGACAAAATCACATAGCAAAGGCAACAACCCGTTATGCCAATATCCAACCTTGTTGACCACACCTTAAAAGTTTAAAGTATTAAAACTAAATATTCTGACAACTGCAGTCCGCCAAGTGATAGAGGTCGTACTTACTAATAAAAACAGCCCACAAATGAACTAGATAAGATAATGTTTCAATGTCGGGCCAATCCGCTAATGGAAGGCGATCGTGACCGGTTTAATAACACGAGCCTTTCACTGATCCTTGCATTAAATTTTAGTTTATCTGCACATGATTTGCATACACCGTGAGTGTGTGGGGTGCAATTAATCTTTACGAATGGTTATTGAAAATTTAATTGAGGTATCAGCTGTGATTTATAGCGGATGAATATGTTCCTACATATAGATTATGATTGACTCGAAGAGGAGTTGAAGGACTGATGGCATAACTTCCTTTAAAATCTTTAAATAGATGTTATATTTGTTTTTAAAGTAAGTGCAGTATCGTGATAAAACTACATTGTAATAGGCACGACCCAATTTCTACATCTTCTATAATTAAGTAAAATAAAAACATGAAATATCTTGATACAATCAAATCAACACGAAAAAGTTGTCATGAAGGAATTAAAAACCTTTACGGATATGGAAAAACAAATAAATAGCAATTCAGACATATCGTCTCAACAGCAAAAGCTTCACAAGAAAAGCTACATTTACAATGCGAATATAAATACCGTGTATTGATATTACTTAGGTATGTACATATTTTGTAAATATGTGTTATGTAAATTATATTTACTTGTAAAATAATAGAATGTTTGTTGCTCTTAACGAAACACTATCCTGATCGTATCAGAACCTCGCAAGCATGTAAATGTATTATCAATACTACAATCACCATCGTAAGTATACGTAAGGCACCCTATCTTAACTCTTGGCCGCAGTAAATAAACGAAACTAGGTATAACTTCATTTTATGCTTTTGCACTGAAACTGCTATAACACAGCAGATGTGACATCCCTGCAAAGCACAGCTACCTATCTTCTTGATTGACGCTATCACATAATACAATTAATATTTGCGACACTCATAGTAACAAAAACCGATGACGACATTGGTTGGATTCAACTAATATATCTTTATCTATGTTTATATAGTAGGTACCTTTATCTTCTTAGCTAAACTAATTTCCAATACAGCTCTGTAATCCTACACCGTCATAGCATAAACAATACAATGCCTTCCGCTTGTACAGGTAGCACATGGCTGCAATTAGCATCGTCACATGTTGGTAACACTATCCCCGCCTGCTGCACGCCAGTGGTATTCAATTACTATCACACCTCACTTGACTGACAATAAAAATTTCATCGGACAATTGACTATTCTCTGTTATTTGTATTTCTGTGAATATTCTATATCTTATTCCTTTTAAATTTTAGGTAACGTTTTTTTTGTCCATTAACAGCAATTGCAAAAATTAGCATTTGCCATGGCCATATTCAACCTCAAAGTCCCTTATTACCCCCTAATTGCTATTTTGCAAGGTGTCATTTTACAAACAAAGTGGTCACTAAGTTAACAGTCTGTTAAGTTTTCTTTAACGGCGATAATTAGAACCCTATTAAACCCTCAGTGTACAAATGTCAACATTAGAGGAAGCACTCACTTACTACAAGGTTTTCTGTTTTCTTTTTAAAACAAAATACGTGTAGTTACAACATTTTCCAATTACTGCGAGCTACAGATGTTTTGCAGTTACAGTAGACAACGACAGAGGTCAAAGAACGTAAGAATTGCAAATTCTATTATGACATTTTAGACAAAAGAAACATTTTCATGAAAAAGGAAAAGTAAATGTAGAAATAAGGGCCGAATTAGAAGTTTGAGAAGCAGTAGAAGATGGTAACTATGAAAGATTGGATGCGGAAGGCAGAGCGCGGAATGCTGGTTTAAAATAGGCCATTGAAAGCGAAAGGATCGATGAAGATCTTATCTTAAATAGTATCGATCTCGGAAATTCTCACGTAAGAAGATATATACTAGAACACTGACAAGGTAATCTATTTTATCTTTATAGTTTTTCACGTTGAAGAAATATATTTAGGATAATATTATCGCATCTAGTATTCTGAGTCTTACTCCGGTTTCAAACAATGCGTAGGTACTGGCCAAACGTAGTTTTCAATATTTCTGTTGGTATATTGGCGTGTGCTAGCTGACATAAATAATTAAATTTACTAAAACTACCTACTATTGTAGAGAATCTGACTGATCAAAAAGCTGTACTGCTGGGGAGATTGTTGCGCCACTTCTTCCCAGCTAAAGCACTAGGAAGTGGTGAAAGGTGGGCGCTTTGGGGGACTGTCTTATGTAATGTTGACGTTCAAAAAGTGCTGATTCTCAGCCTAGTTTGAATAAATGAATTTTAATTTTGTTAATTTATGTTATTGATCCGACATGGAAAACAAGTTGAAAAACTCAACCCATCGCAGTTCAGACTTGAGAATATGCTTTACCCATTCATTGAAAATATTGAGATTGTCAATGATGACAAAGTATCACATATATACAAAAACTAAACAACACACATACCTATACTTGACAAAAATTCCATACTCGTATGTCAAAAGAACGTGCTTGGAAAATTGATGTTCCTTGAATTGCAATTTTACCTAATATGGGGAAAAGATGGACTGTAAATTAAAATGAAACAAGTGACATTCTATCCCTTTGTACATTATTAAGCTATTTGTATTCGTAACATAGTAATATTATTTCATTTGGCTCAACTGCTTTTGGCGCTTAGTACAGGGTCCTGTTTACCTATGATGTCATCTGCTGTAATACTCAAACAGGATCTAGACTGTGAAATTTAATTTGAATACTACCGTCCACTCTTTAGAGATATCGATAACTCTGACGACTGTTATTTGAGAATCAAGTACCAGTTAAAATAAATAAATAAAAAACCCTGATTTTAACCGTAACTTACTCGGAAAGCAGCCTCCAACTTGTTAGGGAAAAAAGTCCTGGTGGATGCAGACTGAGATGCCACACGTCGTCATGATGTCATAGCCTCAATCAAGTTGGTACGCATGTAATGCTAAACATGAAACCGTTTAAGGTCTTAAAGGAAAAATCGTGAGAAAAACCTTGCCTTCCTTCTGCTTAGTCCAACACTAGTGGTAGCAAATGGTCTTACCACTTGGCTAACAATATGCAAAATAATTACAAAACATAATAGCTACATAGTTTTAAATCTGCTAATCATGCAAAGAATGAGAATTATACTGGTTGTCCCCGCGCGCTTTCTGCATTCCAAACTCAAAAGTTGACATAGCTGTCAAAATTGACAATAACCAATAACAATACCGTGCCCTTGACCCGTTCTGTCACGCCAAGGTCAAGAACGACATAAGTGTATGATTCATTCTGACATTCACGAATGAAAAACGAGATTGCAATCTCGCACATATATGATCAACGAATGTAGTACACAACAATGCGAATTTAATCATGATAACTAGTACAAATAAGGCTTTGAATCAAAGTTGTTTTAGCTTCTAATATTTTTGCTCAAGATTTATAATCACTGAGTAACCACGAAAAAGTAATTTGAGAGAATTTAAAAACAATCCATCTTAAGGAAAATTCACTATCGAATTTCGCAATGTCATTTTTCCTGATACTAAAAAGTAATCCAAGACTCAAATGTAGGTGTAACAAAGGTGTACAACAGGTACACCTCTGCCCAACCCTTCGGGGAATACAGGCGTCATGTTATGTTAAGTAATCTGTCCTAAAATGAGTCTTGGATTACTTTTTCATGGCACCATTGCACTAGTAACAAAAACACTTCTAAATTATTAACAAAATTAATTAATGACTAACCAAACAAGACCAGTATCTGTCGCAAGTAGGCGAGACAGGAGCAAGTCATTGGCGCCATACGACATTGACAAGTCAACTAGAACGCCTACCGCATCGAACGTATGTTGATCATCGTTATACATATTATTATAACCAACCACGTTAACTAGACAAGTGTCAGTCATGATGACGTCATCCACAAATATCTAATTGACGGATGTTAACATCAATATCGAATGATATCCTTAAATAGTCGTAGAGAATTAACTGATTGCTTATTCATGTATAAATTAATGAACAATATTGTAGATTGCCCAGTGCTTCTAAACAAAGTGAAATACCGAGTGCCTGCTAGATACCCACGCAATCGCATCACCCCTCTGTATCCACCTCCTCGCAGGACTGTACTAGGAGCAAATTCCCCATTACCAAGACTATGTAGGTTGATAAACGACTGTAGCGATTTAGTGGACATTCACGCGACGTCATTTGGTCGGTTCCGATCTACGCTGCTAAGATATCTGTCCAATAGAAACTAAAAAACGAATAAATGTGGGTTAGTGTCTCTCTTTATTTTTTATTTTTGCAAGCCTTTTTTTTTTTTTTTGTGTTAATGTGTCGATATACAGGGTTACTTGTAATTCGACGTATATCCGTCAGGAGCTGATAGGGGGGCCAGAATGCAACAAATAGAACACCCCATATGTATGGCCGAAATTCAATAGTTTTCGAGATATTTGAATTTTACGGGTTTTTCGATATTTACCCAAAATTTGACATTTAATTCCAAATAATAAAAAAACTACATATTGAATGCGTACCATTAAATAATGATATCGAAGCTGGCACTTCAATCAAGCTATGAACCTAATTAAAAGTACTTATTTCAACTAAATAAATTAAATTATGAGCGATTTAAGAATAATATCTTACTAATATTTTCTTTTTACGCTTCAAAAATGTTGTCTCGTCAAAAAAATTACTATGACGTTAGTCGTACAAATAACTAAAATAACTTGCCTATTCTGTAAGCTTTCCAAAAAGGTAAGAAGTTACATTTAAGATACGTAATTCGTGGCATGGCATGTGTTTGAATCAGCGCGGGGACAGAAATCATCTGTGTTTTCAGTTTAGGATCGTCCCTAAAACTACCGATTTTACTAGCGAAATTCTTCGTGATGGGGCACGGTGTGCGGACGGGGGAATAAACGGCATCTGCTGCGCTCGCGTCCTCTTCCTTACTAAATTTCGACCGCCCCGAGGGATTGGAAGTACTAAAAGAGAACAGCTATTTAGTTCAGAACGTAATCCCAGTAGCGGCTTCCTTCCTTCGGAAGCCTACGATCTCTCGTCGTTCTTCGCTGAGAAGAGAAAATTTTCAGTGGCCTGGCGTTCTGCTTCGACTATTTGATGTTCTCCAGCTGGAGAACATTGTTCTAAAATACAACTAAAATTCTACAGATCTGCCTTGCCAGGTCCGATCTTGATAAAAGCTACTTCACCTATGGAGAGATAAAGTATTGATTTTAAAGGTCCAGACATTTGAGTATTCATCGATCACAGTTATTATGTACCTTCCAATACAAGAAATAAGTACAATAGTACATAATAACTGTGATCGATGAATACTCACGTTTCCCATTGGGTTCCCATGTGCCGATATAAGTTTTGCAACGGTTATAAAACAGCCCGCACACCCCGACCTATCACGAAGAATTTCACCAGTAAACTCGGTAGTTTTAGGAGGATCCTAAACTAAAAACACATATGATTTCTGTCCCCGCGCTGATTCAAACACATGCCATGCCACGAATTACGTATCTATAATATAACTTTTATACCTTTTTGGAAAGCTTACAGAATAAGCAAGTTGTTTCAGTTATTTGTACGATTAACGTCATAGTATTTTTTTTGACGAGACAACATTTTTGAAGCGTAAAATGAAAATATTGGTAAGATATTATTCTTAAATCGCTCATAATTTTAATTATTTCGTTGAAATAAGTACTTTTAATTAGGTTCATAGCTTGATTGAAGTGCCAGCTACGATATCATCCTTTAATGGTACGCATTCAATGCGTAGTTCTTTTTTAATTTGGAATTAAATGTCAAATTTTGGGTAAATATCGAAAAACTCTTAAAGTTCAAATATCTCGAAAACTACTGAATTTCGGCCATACATATGGGGTGTTCAATCTGTTGTATTCTGGCTCTCCTATCAGCTCCTGACGGATATACGTCGAATTACAAGTAACCCTGTATAACAAACAACTGTTTTACTAAGCACTTATATTATATAACAGTAAGGTATAGTTGAAAATGCTGTATTTACCTATAAGTATTTGTTACACTTACTTTAAGAACTTTTATGTAATCAAATGTTGGTAAATCTAAATAAATAAATAAAAAAAAATAAAAAAAAAGACTATCAAGAAGAATGCTGAACAATCAACCCGCATGGGCCCTCCTGGTGGATTATAACCCACTCCCTCCCAGAGGCCTTTGTTCCAGCAATGCGGCCATCGAGAGGGAACCAAAAATTGCACAACATTGTTTTAGAAATATTCCTTTTGTGTTACGGGCAAAAGATACTGAACTTTTGTGAGAAAAATGTTTCCAACAACGCAAAATAATGTTGCTATAACATTGTTGACCAACATTTATTTATCACAAATACGGGGCTTTGCACCTACTGGTCAAATCGACTAGGCTGGTTAGAGGTACAGCCTTAACTAGGGACATAAACGAGAACATATGAGTCTGACAGACAGTAATTGGTTTTTAGATGATACACACATTTTAATGGTGTAAAGGTATTCATTATTTGGGCGTGAATTGTTATTAGAGTGTGGGAAATTCGATACAGAGCTGGGAACTGAACACAATGTAACAGATGGATTCAAGGAAATTGTAATCAATATTGAGGTTTATGAGGGTCAAAGGTTGTATAGTTTTCGTATTACCTTTAGTTTAGACAGTAACGCGCCTATAGTAATTATTGCAAAGAGGGAAATATTATATCCATGATATAGGTACCGTGTCCTTGAGTGTTGAGCCATCTTTCCTTTTAGGAATATTTAGATCAACTAATTGAGATATCCTTATGAAGGAATGCATTTGAAGGTGTTTTCTTAAAAAGACCTTCAAAAGCATAGAAGATGAAGCAAAGCATGAACCTTATTCGAAGCGGGATGCTAAAAATTTCGAGCATCTTGCATCTTAAGTTATCCTTACCCGGCTATACCCACCCCATTATGCTAAAGTGGTCTTTAAGGTTAAAGATATCCTGTTTTTGGTCATGATTTCAAAGTAGCGGGAAGAGAGAATCTGGACTTTATAAAAGTTGATAATAGCTAAGTTCTTCATCAATTTGAATTCTGACTTAGAATAAGCATAACCAAGCAAAGAAACAAGGAAGAAGTAAGTTATCCAGAAGATGGTGTCATAATATAAGTAATGCAGTAATAGTAATGATAGCATACAGCACCATGAAAACGAATCTTTTACATCCTACAAGAACGTAACAATACCCTTTACCGAAAGATTCAAACATTCTACAAAACCAACTTATCACTATAATAAACCTTATTATCAAGTTACTTAACACAAAACTATTTAACTCCTTAGATAACTAATGAAAGCGTAACTATCGGTTATCGATCATTATCTACAGCGAAAGGTAACAGGCTATGAAAGGAGAAACACCATGATTATATCTTATGTATCATTGTTATGTGGTTCCAACTACGATGGGGAAAAAGAGTAAAAAGAGAGCTTTATGATTATATATCTGAGGAATCTCAAATACTTTTGGGGAAACAAAGTATAAGAGTTAAACTATAATAATAAAGTTAAACTATGGCCAAAAACTATTGCCACACAAGTTGGCAATGCTGCCAGCCTTTTGGGCACTTTTCCTGTTGCACATTTCATACCTGTATGTATGATGTCCTCGAATTAATAGTAAATAAATACCCTCACATTAACCGTGGCCTTTTAACATTATTTCCGACGTGTGTCAAATAAAATAATAAATAATTTTACGTAACGAGTAATTAGCCTCGATGTTATTGGAGCATGATTTAATTACAAATATCAGTAATAATTTGAGTATTATATACGTGCATGACTCTCGTGGTTAAAATTAGGAAGCTTTTAAAGCTCGTCGTGCAGTTTTAATATTGCATTAATGAAATTTATGTCTTATAATTCATTTCCTATATCATTATCTTATATTCTAGTGTTACTAACTGCGTTTATGTCTACTAAAATGAATAATTAATATGCACTTATACAACATAAAAAACGGCAACTTTATGTGTGCTCAATTTGCACTTTTATGATTACAACAATCTGTAGCCACCGGTTTTGTTGCACCACTTCTTCCCAGCTTTGCTCTAGGAAGTGGTGAAGGGCAGGCATTTTGGAGGACTGTCTTATGTAATTCTGACGTTCGAAAAGTGCTAATTCTCAGCCTTGTTTGAATAAATGGCTTTTCATTTGTTTTTTTACGAGCAGTGGTGGCCCATGCTGTGGTAACGGCCCTGACTTACGAGTTATAGGCCGTGGAGTCGAACTTAGGCAAACACTTTACTTTGTGTAAATAATTTCATCATCACTGCTCTCAATACGGTAAAAGAAAACATCATCAGGAAACCGGCATGTCGTAGAACCAAAATTTCGAAGACATGTGACATCCACCAAACCCACACTGGGCTCGCGTGGTAGATTACGGTCCACTCCCTCTAGAAGAGAGGAGGCCTGTGTTGCTGGGACACATAGTGAGAATATTAAAGGCTGATTATGATGATAGGATGAGCAATCTTTAAATGTGCAATTTACAGTAGGTACTTCATTCAGGTGTTGCTTACCTATGAAAAGCTTACCCTCGATGTCTATTTTATTTTTAAGTCTTATTTCTAGATTATTTTAAGTGCCTGTAACGCTTATTTGAGCATCTTATTATAAAAGTCACCTCCCATTTTATTTCATTTTCATAAAAGTGCTACTTTAGGGAGGCAGGGGGTCCAGCAGTCGACGGCTTTCAGCTAGACGATGATCATGATAAAGACGAAGTGCAGCAACCGTATATCTTCGGTAACCGTCGTGAGCTATCAGCATCACAAAACGTTTAAGCCAAGCATAATAACATCAACTTAAATCATTCGGTCTACATAAGATATCGCAACATTATCTTCAGAACATTATAACCGAATCTCCTTAAAAGGGACTTCTTATTTGGCTTCTACAAACCACGTGCAAGAAAATACTCCCTGAACTTTACGTGCCGGCAATTGGCAACATTTTAAGAAAATAACTCGCCAAGTTTGGTCACCAACCTTTGCGCGGCTGATCCAAAAAGTATGCATGTAATCAGTCAAGTTTAAAAGATAATGAAATGAGGATCCGATTACGGGTAAAGGCTCGTTCACACCGGCGCGAATTGTCGCGCGACGCGACTTTAACAATACAATTTCTAATAAAACTTCACGATTGAACAATTGCCGGTGTAGCGTCGCGCGACAAGTCGCGCCGGTGTGAACGAGCCTTAACGGTAATTATTTAATTATATGTACAAGGAGTTAAATGGACATTGAGATGCCTTATCTTTTAGCAGCGAATGTCCTCGTAATGGGTACCTCCTTTTCCGATCTCGAATTCGCAATCGGTCACCTAAATAATGTTAATCAGCTGTTGCATTATCAAACACCCCTATGTAAGAAACCTCAATGTTTTCATATAGGGATGCCCGCTTCAGTGATCTTGACTTTGCTCGGTCTACTGCAATAACATCGGCCAGACTATCGACTCCCATATCAGATTTCACGACATCCTGCATCCTACACGTATTTTTGCTTTCCTCCATATGATTAATATCATGTGTATAACGGCTTCCGTTTCCAATATTTTGTTTGTCGATTATTCATCATACTAAAATCCAGTTTAGACTTACTTAAACTGTTTAGTCAAAATCTCTTTCCTATAACTATCACTATTGACTAGTATCCGGGCATCATTAAACACCAAGCACACAGCTTTAAGAAAAGACTTGCACACAGAGTGACCTCTAGGTCACCTTGTGTGACGGTATTTCTACGCTCTACAAAGCCGAACTTTTCTAAAACTTAGCATGTTTACAGCCGCGTACGTCTTTACGATCGTCATTCATAATATCAATGCACCAGTGCAGACTGCAGATGCAAGTGACAGCCTACTGGCCGAGGTCGCGGACGTGAGAACGCACTCGTTACAATGACGTCATCCCTCCCGTCAACATACAGCGAGATTTAAGGTGACGTTTCCGCGCAAGGAGAACGTGATAAGGAAATTAAAAAATACATGGGGATTTATAAATGAATACGTTGCTGTAGCAAAACTGAGTATATTGTCTTCAAAATCTGCTTTCAAAGAAGAATTTAAAGTAGAGTGCGTGACCAAGTGCACAATAAACGGATGTCAACCTGATGCATAGGTATTCAAATAAGATACAAAAGCATTCAAAGAAAACGAAACAAATACGTGCAGATCGTCTCATTCCGTCGCGTGTGTCAGATGCCACCTTAACTTGACAACCAGTTTCCACGTAATGCTGGTAATACATGGGTAACACCGACTCATTCCGTGCTCCAAATACAAGAGTAATTTCTCTGAAACTTGCGTAAGGTCAAGTCGGCCATATCAACTGACAGGTCAATCAAGTCATTTTTGGAACACCAATGTTTACAAAGGTTCTCGAACACTTCGAAATCGCGTGTGAATTACATAAGGTGGTGTAATAAAAGTAGGTATGTGTAATGTTGCCAACAGGGTTGAGAGATGTATGGTAGCTTTTTTATTTTTGTGTAGGTATTGTAAAGTTTGTTTGCGAGAAATCCCTTGGATGGCCTACTTTACACTTCGGGTATTAAACAGATATGTTATGCTTTTATGGTTTTATCTGCATGGGCATAAACATAATCTTAATAATTAAGGCAGCACATAATCAAACATCATAACATATAATCATAGCTTTTTTTTGTCTGTAAACCATTTAGAAGCAGACAAAATACCATGGAGTTAACTGACTTTATCCAGATCACGGTGATTTTGAAGATTGAGATTTTATAAATGGGAGGATCGATTTGCACAGTTATCGAGAACGTAGATACCCCATGAATTCAAAAGCTTTTAAACTCTAAATTCTCTAAACAGATTATAACTTACAGACCAACAGATTTAAGAATATTACAATACAAGTAAATTGTTATCTTCCGCCACAATGTGTGTCTGCAACATCTGATAATTGAATAATGATTGATAGTTCTAGTTTCTCGCTTAAGAAAACCAATATTATGACTCAGTCATCTCATTATCTATACAAATCATAAACAGGTACCGTGACAATGATATCATGGCATCTTACGTTTATTATTCATTACTAGTACGTAATATCAACCGTGGGAACGGACATAATCTAATATATTTAGTAATGGCCACACCTAATCTAGACCGGTGTTAAAACCTTTTTAAGTTTCCGCGCAAACAGCTTGAGGTCTATGGTTTTCCTCTATTAAATTTAGAAGGTGTTCGCGCCTTTTCTGGACGTAGACATTGCCAATTTTTAGTTCAAATGTAGAATAAAGTTTTTTGTCATCGATGTTTTTATGGTGAGACAGAAATCGTTAATTTGTTACTACATTAATTACGTCACTTTTAATTAAAACCTAACTATTTTCATTTGTTTTCAAAGTAGGCTAACTTTGAAAAAAAATGAAAATAGTTAGATTTTTGTTCTTTTTTCAATCCACAAATACTAAGACACGTAAGGGGCTAATCACTACACCAAAAAAATAAAAAAAACGGGGTGAGTGGATCATTTTAATCGAAAGGAGCAAGATCCAAGGGGCGAGCGGAGCCTAAACCATTTTATCGAGACTTGTAGGTACCTTCATAACCCTATGCACGTGAAAAACCCATCCTGAGGATATCGGATCTTAACATACCTATAGCACGGTCCACTTCCCAAACCGTAGTTAACATGTCCGTCAATTAGCATATGATTACGACACAATGCGCTCTTGGTACCAACTCAATTAGTGCTGGTGTACACTTTCCACGTAAATAGGATCCACGTTTAGTTCAACAAAAGAATACATTTGTGCTCATCAGTATGGGCGAGACGAGTCGGAAGCGTTATTTAACAAATCGGTAAAAAGTAATTAGCTTTATGTAATACTTAAACGTTTCTGCACGTGGATAGATTTGTTGATGAAAATGTATTTTGAAGGCAGAAAACTGTAGAGAAATATTTCGTATCTTACCTTATCAACCTCGGAAACTCTCAGTATAATTTTCAGCCGGGGGTTGTTCTTTTTGTAGTCCTTAAGTAAAGCGTCGAGCTTATCACCTCTCGCGTCGCCCGCGTAAACGAGATGGGTGCACTCGGAAAATCCGTCGATCGCCCGCGCGCTTTCCACGTAACAGACGAGGCGGGCGGCGCCAGCGCCGGCGCTCTCGACGCCCGACAGCACTGCGGCCGCGGCGGCGAGTACGAACCAGAGCCACATGATTTAAAAAATCAAACTGTCATTCCGAACGCGTCGTATTTTGAAAATTCGAATTATAAGTTTGGGAGCGCGTTGGTCGTATCGTTAGCACAGTACGAGTGGCGGAGTAGCGCAGGCCGGCCGCAGTCATAGGCGCCCCCGCCCTGCCGGTGGTGGTCCGCGCAAGGTCGCGCGCTCACCGTCTCGCCCGCGGGACCGCCGCACAGGCCGCGTCGGCCGCGCTTGCACAGAAATGCTGTTACATTTCATTCGTCACTGGTATGCCGTCGTGTGTCACATTACAATGACTGATGGAGGTTGAAGTTAAGAGGCTGTCAGGACAATGAATAAATCTTCTCATTGCACGCTGTCAGCTACTTTGACATGGCTGCTTTGTGATTACAGATATTAATGGCTTTTAAATAATTTCATTGTTTTAAATGCTACTACAATACTCATTATGGTCACGCACGAGTAAATAATAAACTATAATTGTTCTTACAGTCCAGTGAAGAACATGCTCAGTCATAGTGAATACGTAGTAGTACCTACAGTTAATTGGATGTAAACTCTTGAACAAAGAAAAAGGATATCGCTGTTGCATTGCATCACTATTTCCGAGTTTCTTAGTAAATCTCGCTGAAACTTCAGACAGATGAATCATAAATTCATAACTTAGAGGTGCTTAAACCAATACCTACATATATAGTAGGTAAGGTGACAATCTCTTGGTCTTGTCAACTGAGCCAGATTTAACTCTAATGGAAACTGGCTGAAATTTCAGCAAGCCTAATTGGCCACCACCAGCGGTGTTTGAGGAGATTTAGGCCAAGTATACAGGGTGAAATTTAATTCATGGGCATCCTTTATGGGGTCATGAGTACTCATCATTATGAACAACTTTCACTAGGTACGGGATTAAACCTGAAATCGCGAAAAAAAAACAGCTGTTACCTACATTTTGACGACCTATGCGAACCTAAATGTAAGGGTGGGTTGTTCATAATGATGAGTACAATAACCCCTGAAGAGGATGCCCATGAATTCAATTTCACCCTGTATACGTATTTCACACTACCTATTCGGTTATCAGGTAGATTATTGAACCATTAGCATACCAGTCTTAGGCCCGTATTACAGAACCTCACTCAAAACTCAAGCATGACTTAAAACTCGTTTAAAGCCTTTTGATTGGTTGACACTAGTTTTAAGTAATGCTTGAGTCTTGAATAAGGTTCTGTAATACGGGCCTTAGAGCATCTAACGACTAACAGCAGCGTGTTCATACTGAACTTTCCTGAGGGATAATAAGACAAATCATAAATCACCAAAAGTGAAGCAGCTGTCATATTTTTTGTGTATTGAGACTAAAGAACATGATAATATTGGAATTTGAATCAAAATAACATAACATAACATCACGCCTGTATGTGTATGTATCTATAGTACACCCAGATGTCGCCAGTTATGTTTAAGTCCCATGTAATAGGGGGCGAGCCTATTGCCATCAACCTGTCACTAATCCAGACTGCTACTGAGCTATTCCAGATGGAAAAACCCAATAACACTAATATCGGAACAAAAATAAACAAAATAAATTAAATACTAATATCGGAACGGTCATGTTCCAAAGTTAATTACAGATATAAATTACAATAGATTCACGGAAAACAAAATACAAGTATATCTATTGTGTTGGTATGTCATGTTTCCGTATAACTTGAGAATAACTGCGCCGTTTTTCGTAGGTACGATCTTCGTCATGCATTGTTTTAAATAAGGTATGTACCGTTTTGTATCTCTGACTCTGACGGTATCGCACACAAAATCTAACCTAACATGATGTTATTGTTAGTATATTGTTAATTTTTAAACTACACCTATTAAATTCAAAGAGCACTAAAACTGTCCTTAAAATATAATCTAGAACTAGTCTAGATTTAGTCTAGATTAAATTTAGTTTTGATTAATCGATCGGAAATTACATAGGATATCATAAAAAGCTCGTTAAGCTACTGTAATTTATGGGTTTAAGTACATAAAATAAATCTAATAAACCACAGTGAGTCAGTTATCTTGTTTTTGCTAGCGTTTTCTTGGCTTGTGTATTTTGATATTTCCATCAGCGTCAGTTGTCAATTTTACTCATTATCATCAGAATTAGGGTACACTTCAGTTCTAACGGATCCAAAGAGAATTAACATTGAATGGATCATTTTCCTTCCTTATAGTAGTAGTTCTGTAGTTTTTGATAAGTTGAGAATAATTACCTATATGCATTGAATGATACCTAATACTTTATTAAATAGTCAAAATCAAAAGTCATTTATTCAAACTAGGCTGAGAATCAGCACTTTTCAAACGTCTAAATTACATAAGGCAGTCCCCCAAAACGCCCGCCCTTCACCACTTCCTTTAGCTGGGAAGAAGTGGCAGCAAAATCCCCAGCAGCACAGCTGTCTGATCAGTTAAAAAAAATTGAATCAAACATTAAATTATTTACCATATTATTATGTCAGCTAGCAGGCACACGCCAATATACCAACAAAAAATATTGAAATTTATACTCAAGCGAAAATAAAAACGTAAACAGATCTTAATAGCCGAATAAAAGCCTCCATGCAGGCATAAAGGGCGTGCCTGCTTACTTAAAGCTATTAAAGATGTAACTCTTAGTATAGTGCCACCCTGGGCACTGGCACAGTATTACAATGTGGCACTAGGCAGTACCCCTTCTGCCATAGAATATAAAAGTAATTTAATGCTTCTACTATCATTGCCGACTGACTTTAAACAAAGGAAGAATCAAATAGGATTATTTGAGTCTGTTAAAAATCCAAATTCAATTATTCGATCTTCTAAAAATGTAGACAACAAAAAAAAAACAACATCGTTCTATTTAAAAAAGGAACTCCATAAAATATCAGTTCCGTTCCGCGATCTTATCGGTAACCCTGACATTACCCTGACGCAGGCGCAGCGCCATACGATTATATTCAACAATAACTTACATACTTAATTCAATTTACTATGTGATCTAAATTGTTGCAAAAAAGAACAGAGTAGCGGCATGTAATGGTATCTCTGTCATCCTACCGCTTTGAGGTACTTAACAAGATTTTTTTTAATAAGTTCGAATGATTTTACAGCAGTACCTACCTACATATTCACTTTTGGACCCAATTATGGAGTAGTATCTAATATGTTTTAGCTTATATTAATTTTTGCTGTAAGTATTAATTAACCGACTTCCAAAAAGGAGGAGGTTATATGTTCCGTGTATTCCCGTTGTCCCCGTAATTTGTGTCCCGGTCACGGGGACAGCGGGACGTCATAAATTTCCTTACCGTTGTCCCCCTTATGTACATACGGGCAACGCGGACACCGAACAGTAAACATTTAACGTATTGTTGTCCACTTTAAATTTTTAATTTCTTATTTAAACATGGGTAACATTGCGCGGCAAGCCTAAAACTAAAATGAAAGATTTTAATTTAAAATATAAAAACAAATAACTTTTACATTGCTTACACACAAAACAACTAGATTTTTAAATCTAAATCGACAAAAGTTATGTAAATATTGAAAAAATTTTTTTTGTGGTTGGTGTGGTCAAATGATTCAAATTATTTATAGCACACAACAGAACATCAAATGAGAATAACTAAATACCTTATTTATTTTGATTTAGTTTGAAATGAAAGGGTGGTATGAGACAAAAATTTAAAAGGGTTATGCTTACAAAAACCATTTTTTTTTTTACCCGGTTTCATGTTATAGCTATTATTCAGTTTTTTTTAAGTTTGTTGGTATTTGTATAGGTATAATATTTTCTCTATTAAGGCACTCTCACTTATAATTTACGCAACGGGGACAACAGGCATAATTTAACAAGTATAACCCAAGTTATGAGGATTGAAACAACGGCGATGCGCTTCGGGATAAGTGCCCTTGCACTTCGCTTTTCTTGTCGATAGATATAACAATAAATTAACGGGGACAACGGGAAGTAATTTTAATTATTTTATTAAATTCCCGGTGTCCCCTTTAACGGGGACATGACCTACGGGGACAACGGGAATACACGATATGTTCGTAGCGTATGTATGTTTTTTTTTTTTTGTGTATGTCTGTCGATATTTTCGTCAATTGTGGACGGATTTTGAAAAATCTTTTTTTGTTTGAAAGGGTATGCTCTCAAGGTGGTCCCATATAAATTTTATTAACTTAGCTTGAGTACTTTTTGAGTTAGCTTCATTAATACGTATTTTTTCCACTTAGCCTATATGGACGATCTTTTAACATTTTCCTGTCACTGTTATTTACATAGCAGGTCGTGATATTCGAACTAGTAGAGGGTACCACAACTAAAAAGTGAAAAATAAAATCAAAAATTTGTTCGTTATATTTGGAAAATAATTTGGGGCCTCCAGACCTCTAAATCCGGCCCTGCCCACTTAACATTGCCAGCTTTTCGGGTGCCATCCGCAGTTTTGCGAGTGTATGTAAATTGATGAAATAAAAAAAACTTTTTACAAAAAAAACCAACCGACTTCCAAAAAAAACACTAGAAAGTGAAAAATAACTTTAATTTCGGAAGTCGGTGTCTTTGATTTTGAATTTTCGTTTTAAGCCACCGACTTCCGAAATTAAAGTTATTTTTCACTTTCTAGTGTTTTTTTGGAAGTCGATTGGTTTTTTTTGTAAAAAGTTTTTATTTTTCACTTTTTAGTTGTGGTACCTACCCCCTACAAGTTCGAATATCACGACCTGCTATGTAAATAACAGTGACAGGAAAATGTTAAAAGATCGTCCATATAGGCTAAGTGGGAAAAATACGTATTAATGAAGCTAACTCAAAAAGTACTCAAGCTAAGTTAATAAAATTTATATGGGACCACCTTGAGAGCATACCCTTTCAAACAAAAAAAGAATTTTCAAAATCCGTCCACAATTGACGAAAATATCGGCGGACATACACAAAAAAAAAAAAAAAAAAACATACATACGCTACGAACATATAACCTCCTCCTTTTTGGAAGTCGGTTAATAAGTTATTAAAACTAAAAAACCCGACTGCAAAAATACATAACTGAAAAGAGAAAACAAGCATCTATAGAATTTTGGATTACAGGCGGAATAAACCAATAACCTGAAATATGGTGGTAATTTTCTCTTTTTAGTTATGTATTTTTTCAGTCGGGTTTTTTTAGTTTTTATTTTAAATTACATTTAAACATATAATTTTTATATATTTTTGTAGTCACCCTTCAAATAATCCTTCATTTTGGTACTCCACTCGATAGGGTTGGGAGTTTATTTTTATTTGAAACATGCATTTTGGCGCCAAAAATCCGCCATTTTTATTTTTTTATAAAGACGCAATAAAGACGAATCTAACGACATTATAATTCATCAAAATCGGTTCAGATGTTTAGTAGTTAATAGGGAACATAGAGACGGACATACACACAGGTCAAACACATAACCCTCCTTTTTTGGCTATGCCGCAGTTGGGTAAAAATTATAACAATGATTGTATTATGTATCTCTACCACTCTTAGGTAAGGTCGGCACAACAACGAAAGACGATTAAAACTATTATTAATCGTAAATCATCTAAATTAACACAAAATTATTCGATACACCGCTCTTGTAATACATAGAGTTTTTGTTATTTTAATTGGATACCAGTTCCGAGTTTCTTTAAATTGTGTAATTATTATGATTTAAAACCGAAGTGATTCGACTTTCATTGCCGACTGTACACACGGCTACATAACAAGCTATTTTCCAGTATAAGCTGACCTCTCATTGTACGGAAATCCTACACAATGCGAGATCAACTATCTAATTACGTAATCCATTTTTATAAACGATTAAAACTCTAATCTGTTTCATTTTGACAGTTCAACAACATTTATTGCATAATTTAGGTACGTTTTTGAGCAGATTTTTTGTTCGAACTTATGAAGCAATGGATTAGCAATCTTTTTCAAAACGATTCAGATTGTGATTGATCGAGTATTACGCCATTAGGGTGCTACTAACATAGTCTTTAGCCTTATTTATTAACACAAGTTTTGTTTATATTAATTAAAATATGTATGTTTAGGTTAAGGTATTTTTCTATGGGCCTGTGTCGCCTGAAATAAATGGTATTATTATTATAATGGAAATGTACAGCTTGATAATTATATAGCCGTGTGTATACCTACCCAGCATTACCAAAGAGCTTTATATTCACAACAAAACCCTTTTATTACAAGACATTAACCAATAATAAAGCAATAAAAGTCTCTCTGGTTCAACAATGAAATAAAATACAAAGTAGGTGGACCACATATTGCGAGGCAGCACGTAGGTCCAGCCACTCTGAAATTTTGGCACTCCGCCATGACAATACATGCTGATAATACTTGAATACTTTGTAACTATATGTAAGGTGATCAGTAGGTGGGCATCATCAGCTGCCTGGCCTTTTCCTATTTTGGGGCCGGCTTCCAGTTCAGCCGGATGCAGCTGAATACCAGTATTTTACCCCCACGGACCCCATGGTCTTTTACCGTTGAACTAAAATCTACGTAGAGCGAAGATCTTCGTTAAGTGGCTGATGGTTGGTGTTGGAGTGGACTTCAGTGACGTGCAATTGGAAAGACCTCTATGTGGGTCCCATCTGATCTAGCATTGGGATGCTGTAGCATGATACCTTTAACGTCACTTCAAAATGGACCATGAATATTATGGACAAAACTGCCGACATTTGTGACAATCTTAATTTTGTTTTAACACGTACGTAGTATTATATATGATCTGTGACATAAGTAACATATAAGTAGGTACCAAATTTTCTGTAAGCTTGAAAAAAGAAAATTGAAGAATAAAAGCCTACTTATCTTCTGTTGACAAGATACGGAAGAAATAGTGCTGCGACAGCATGAACGGTCGTAGGCTTTGAATATCCTTAATTGAATGCCTAAATAAACATTAATTTTCTATGACAACAGGCTCTGTTAATTGTGAACCACTCAGCACAAGGATCTTTATTATAATAAGCACCTGATTAAGTAAACCTAGAAAATATTCAAGCCGGATGTTCCCTATCTAATATTATGTATGACTCATTAAAATATTTGATCGATCACTTGAAATAATAATAAACAAGCTTGGCACTCGTCATTTTATTTGCCATTGCTGTACTTTAGATTTTATTAGGACCAAAAACAACACTACAGGAAAATCTAAAAAAAAACCGGCCAAGTGCGAGTCGGACTCGCACACGAAGGGTTCCGTAACACCGTTCAATATTTAACAGTACCCAAATATTAAAAAAGAAAACTTTAGTTTAAAAAAACACGTTTCTTGTATGGAGACTTTAATTTTTAACTTTATTTTATTTTTATTATTTTTTGTTATAGCGGCAATAGAAATACACAATCTGTGAAAATTTCAACTTTCTACCTATTACGGTTAATGAGATGCAGCCCGATGACAGACAGACGGACAG
Source organism: Eupsilia transversa (assembly GCA_914767815.1). Taxonomy (NCBI): domain Eukaryota; kingdom Metazoa; phylum Arthropoda; class Insecta; order Lepidoptera; family Noctuidae; genus Eupsilia; species Eupsilia transversa. The sequence goes on from OU611880.1 coordinate 13,056,766, forward strand.
GCGGAAAGCGGAGGTTTAGTAATAGGGTTCCGTTTGGCACCCTTCAGCCAGGGAACCCTACAAAATGGACATCAGGTTCAATAATTATATTTTTCTGTGATGATATTGGAAGCCTACCTAAGTGTATACCGTAGATGTATCAGAAGTATGCTGATACGTTGAATGTTGATAAGATAGAGAGAGTAGAGACAAAACTAAAATGTGCAATTCGGTTCAAACTTAATGGCCGGCTCGGAAGTTATCTACTCTCTGCGCAGTACCCCACCCCTCACCCCCGCTGACACATAAAATTAAAACTGCGCAGCGACTCGCCTCGTGTTCCGAGCTGCCTACCTGCATTCGGTATAACCGGCCATCCATAGATACCCTTCAAACAGTGAAATAGACATGGTGCTTATGGCGCATGGCACGGGAGAATCTTGCCGGACGAACTCTATTATTTTATTTAAAATTAATTTAAAGCTAATTTTGAAATACAATGTTATTATTAATTGACTTTTCCTGCGACCTGCCCCAATGCACAATAATGTCGCAGGCAAACTTTGAAAACGGTTTTGTAAGACCTTGTTTGGATTTAAGAATTTTTATTAAAACCTTTAGGGAATTAACTATCAACTTAAATTGTCCTGATCATCAAATGTATTTTTGACAGTGGTATGAAACGACGAAACACAGTAAATTGACTTAGGGTAGGGGTGTCAATTTACTTAACAATTATTTTCGCTAAATGTACATACCTAAAGTATGTAGGTAAGTCGCTATACCATTATGTTAGCTGTAAAAAAAAACGAAACACGTACAATTTTCGACGGCTCAGACACATGCGGTGTTGGTAAACCACATAAATTAAAACATCGTAAAATAAACGCAAGATAAACTCTTGAATAATGATTTCCTTTTGATGAAGATACCTTTAAATCTCATGCAATGTCATATTTGTCACATATTATTGAAAGGGAAACCGTCGACCCAGACTGGTCTGATATAAAAGTTATAATTAATGAGTTTTTTTTTTAAACCACAACGGGGAAGCTCTTGGCCTGAATCTCACCTGATGGTAAGTGATGATCAGGCCGAAGGTGGGAGCGAGCTTCACCCGGAATCCTCAACCATAGAGGAACTGGCTAACTTACCTCTAACTGCCGAAACACAACAATGCTGCTAATATTGTTGTTTTGCCTAAATTAAGACATAAACAGGTATAATGACGATACGATCATCTGCTGCCTTACCTTTTCCCAATTATGTTGGGGTTGGCTTCCAGTCTAACCGGACCTAAATACCAGAATTATACAATTTATCTGACCTCTCGAGTAACACGATCATGACACGACATGGGCACTTATGAAACGTCAGAAGCTAGGTGCACGGTTCCAATTGGTCGTTTCCTATGGAGAAGAGCCGGCAAGAAACTCCACGGTTACTCTTTTAAAAATAAATGGGTTTTACAATGTTTCCAAAAATGTACAGTGTGAACAGGTATGAGAGGACAGTGTACGCCTGTCAACAAGATAGGTACTTAATAAAATAGATATAGGTATAGACAGGTAGGTACGCCTTGGTAGGACTGGTTGTCAGGCTTTCGGGCTTCTGAACTCTAACTACCTACCCGTAACGACTGTCAAAGATCTACCAATCACAGCATCCCTGCTGCACAAGCAACGGCTTGACCTACTTTCTGAGGCATGGAGGGCCCGCGGTATATAATGGATGGTCACCCATCCAGGAAACGACCTCAGTATGCGTCGTTTGACGTTGAAGATGGACGAGCCCCTCAATATACCTATACCACACGGTACAATATAAATAATTTAAAGAAAATCGGTCAGAAAAATTTAAAAAACAAAGAAACCAACCAATTTTAAAATGCATGTACCTATGCTTGCCTCAACTTGCCTACCTTTTCTTCTGTCTGTATTTTAGGAATGAAGGTTATTTTGTCAATATACTCTGGTAATTTGATGCTTCCTCGGTATCACAATTCATGGTACACTCAATGAACTGTTGTTTTTGCACGTTGACGGAGTCGCGGGCGCAGTTATTTTGTATTTGTACTGTTTCCCTACTTCCACGGGAACTCAGACGCGAAAACTAATTAATATTTGAATAAAAGAGTGAAGTTAATTAATCCAATAATGGATAGGTACCTACAGTAGGTGATACTACAATATAATTTTCGTCAAATTTTATCGCATTCACTGCGCAAGGAGATTATCGAAATAAAATTTAAAAAATAACAGTTGTAAAATGTCGTTTAGCGGGAAAAAATACAGAAGAATCCGTTCTGAAAATGTCGAGGAGTTAGTCAATGCGACTCGTGAGTAATTTTTTATTCTGTTTTGTGGATACTGGATGGATACGTGCGCAAACGCATGGTGTTCCATACATGGTTGGTCTAGTGAAGATTGTGATCAGCCCAATCATGGTGATGTTAAATTAAAACATGAAATGTAAACCGCACGTTTTTTTCTATTACATTTTTAACATATTGTGTAAAGCGATTGTAGCCTTCGTTTCCTTCTAGATTCAAATGCGGACCTGATCAAGATGTTAACTTCTAAAGCGCCAATATTCTCATTTACGCGTTTAGATGAGAATACATTTAAATACACGCTGGAGATGCAACACCGAACCATAACGCATGAGTTCAGGTTAGGAGAGGAAGTCGAGGTGGAGAGGCGAAATGGATCAAAGGTAACTGGAGAATGTTAGTTCTTTCTGGCTGAATTATGTGTTAGGTGGTAAAATAGGCCATTAATAGCTCGCAAAATACACTCTTACAATAGCTTATGTGACGACTGCAGCACGCGTAGCATGACCACAATAGAAATGGGTTTTGTCGACGGAAGAATAGACAAAATGACAGATTATGATTGTTTATCTGTCATTTTGTCTATTCTTCCGTCGACAAAACCCGTAGAAAACCCGTTTCTATGATTGTCATGCAACGCGTGCTGTCTACGATCATGATATATACGATAGCTGTAGGTACTATACTATACTAATATTTTATTTCCCAAGCTATTGTTTTTTTTTAATCCGGTAAATCGGAAATGTGTAAAAATGGTCTTGCAAGCTTATAAAAATGTGGCTACGGGCTACCAGTGCAAGAAACCATAACTGTAGCTACACTGATAGACATCAAAGATATCCATTCTGTTAGAAGATGCAGCAGCTATGTCAGAGTGTAAAGAGGAATTATTTATTTCGTAATTGATACAGCGCCAAAAAAATATGACGGTGTTGTCTCTTATCTACCTCATTTTTCAAGACCACACAAACTGTATTTGCTAGAGAACACCCACAATAATGAACCCCTTATGTATTTCAAGGTAAAACAAATAAATACATTGGAAGGTGAAAACGTATTGAAACAAGTGATGATTCCTACAGATGGAGGGAGTGTTACCTACTTCAGACGAGAATTCGCTGACAAAGAGTCTAAAATGGTTAGTTTTTTTATTCATCAAAAGAATAAAATAAACAATTTAGGTATAGCGCTACAAGTTAATTTTCTCTTGCGGCCAAAAGCGGAACTAACGTCGCCATCTTGTTTCTTCAAATGACATTTCACAAAACAAATATTGCAGAAATGTCATGGAATTAATGTAATAAAAAGTATAAAGTTTACCAATAGCGCCCCCCTGTTAACGTCATTCGAGCGTCAAGACTTCAAAAGATCCTTTGCACATGAATACAACAAACCTTTTTTCTTCAGACATGCAAAAACACTGGTGATAGGAGGTATTAAAAATTAGAAAAGCCATTAAAGTATTTTTTTTTATTTGCTTTCTTTTCATATAAAAGGCATTCAATTATATTTTTCGACTTATTCAGTCAGTATTAGGTAGGTAGATATAATTAACATTTTAATTGAACCTTTTTAGTGATCACATAATTAAATTAAATTATATCCTCGTTTCAAAACATCAAAGCAATTTTTATACATAAAGTACTAGAAATATCGTTGCATCGAAGCATTGTTGGAATGTTTTTTTTTTCTGCCTTGTTAATATTTATATTATTATGTGTCTTCATAACAGCATTTCTTCAAAGTAAACTAAGTAGTTCCAATTTGTGTTCATACACACGGACGGCACGCTCTCATACAACGGCAGAGGCAACTGCAGCCGTCGACAAGTCGGCGCGGGCGGCTCGTCGACGTCGACATGGGGCCTTAGTGTAAGTTTACAAGTGAGTAAACGTAACTATCGCGTTTGCGTTATGATTTTTATTCTCACGCTTATATTCTTAGCATTATGATCTATCAATCAAATTTTAACGCAAACGCGACAGTTACATTTACTCACTTGTAAACTTACGCCGTCCTTGAGTACGGTGGTCAAATATATGAACATAATAAAATAAAAACTTAGACAACTAAACTGCTAAACATACTTACATTCACAATAGCACAACGTAACGTAGTCACTGTTACTGCACCTAAAAAGTAATCCATTCTGTGCCCAGATTACATTTCATCTAATAATAAGAAATTGCCAGTCAGCTGTCTAGAATTAGTGATCCATTATAATTGGCTAAGTTACCAGGCGGTACGTAACATAACAAGTTCATAATAGCGAAAGCTACTGCATTGTATTCAATCAAGTCATATCTTTAAAATAAATTAATTCGCTGTAGAGCGCTTTGTGAAAGAGCTCTTCCGGAGAACTACTCCCAAGTTAGAACTACTTCCACCATAAGGGTGCTTGCATAAGGACCCCTTCCACGAACATTTTATATGAAGCAGTTCATGCTACACCGTGCAGCATCCGTATCCCATCCGAATCTTCATCATTTTCGAAAGACATAGGTACCTATCCCCCAAGCACCGCCACTTCGACCGGTTCTGTGCTTCCCACATCGAGCGGATTCCTGCGGCCCTCACAAGGTCATTGGTCCATCTTGTGGGAAGCCTTCCTTCCGGTAGACGGTTGCCACTCCAGAACCTTTCGGCTCCATCGGCCATCTGTTCTACAAGCAATTTGCCTTGCCCACTGCCACGTCTACCCCGTCCGTGTCTCGGTCCCTACAAATTGAACAGACACGGACGCGGCAAGCGCCCGTGACGGTCTAGCATAAAATTATACCTATTATATAAATCAGTACCGATCGCCAATCAGTGCGGGTAAAACGGCCCCATATTAACTTATGCGCTCACACAAAGAAACTGGCAACACATTGTAACCGTTTATTTCTGTAGATCAACCTGCAATGATCTGCGGGAAAACCCGCTGCTTTATGCAAGCACCCTAATTCTCGTATACACGAGCGGCACGCGTCAACGGTAACGTCGTCGACGTGCGCCAATGCGGACTGCTGCAAATGCCTCTGCCGTTGACGCGTGCCGCTCGTCTGTATGAGCACTAAGTCAGGTTTCTGCAGCCAAGTAGCCTTGCTATGTTCTGGAAGGAAGGGTATGGCTGTCTACCTAATTACAGTGTTTCATAATTCCGTAACATATAGGTAGTTGGTATGGTATGGTAATTGGTATAGGTAATGTATTGATTTATTTATTTACAGACAATCAAAAGGGATGGCTCAGATATTGAAGCAACTGTGTATTGTGAGGAAGTCGAATGAAACGATTACATCGAGTTGCAGTAGTTCGTAATAACACTTATATCTAATTTAAATTATTATTTATGTACCTACACTACATGCCTATTTATTAAACGGAAGTAATGACGATGTGCTTTTATTTATGTAACTACTTCAGACCTATTTTGCACACAGGCACAGCTGTTTTGTTAGAATAGGTATTTGTGCTCTTTACCGACTTCTACACGAACAGAGAGTCGAAAAACATAAAATTTTCAATAAAACCATCAAGTCATTAATCCAATAATGGATAAAATATACTTAGCAACGATGATACGACAATCTAGCGTCGAATCTTATCGCGGTGACTGCGCAAATACGTGACCTATCTCGATATAAACGGAAAATACAATATTGTAACACTTCACTTTTAATAAAACTTGTAAAATGTCGTTCTCCGGGAAAAAATACAGAAGAATCCGTTCTGAAAATGTCGAGGAGTTAGTTAATGCGACCAGTGAGTGACATTTTATTTATACGTTTATGTGTGTGAGCAAATGTCCTGAACCGCACGTGTGCCGGTCAGCTTGTGCGATGGTGTGGTCTTGGGATTATTGTGATCTGTTCAAATCATGGTGAATTACTATACGGTAATGGTGTTTGCATTCTCGCATTATTCATGGTTAATTATTTTTTAACAGTTTTAAAAGAAAAGTCCATTTGATTTTTGAGCTTGGTGAGAACTGTTACAAGACCCTCTTTCTAAAATATTTTCACGGTAAGGAAACTACCTACTACTGAAAATGTCTATTTCTCTTTTTCAAAATAATTATCTTGCTTAACATAAAACAGTGGTGTAGTAATAATTATAGATTTCAAGCATTTACCCCACTTACATCTGTAATCTATAGATATGAAAAAAAGAAACATTCCGTTATCACATTACATCAATGAAGATTGTAGGTACAAAATATTTACTTTGACTAAAAGTAAATAATGTTGTCGATGGAAAAAAAATTCAACAACATTATTAATTACTAAGTAGGTATCTGCTAACCGACATACGACGTCCCTGACCTTTCAATGTTCGACAAAACACATTCAGTTTTTCCCGAATATGCCAATTTTCCGGGCAAGTTTTCTTTGCTTTCCGCTAAAACCATATGCGTATATTGCGTATTATTATTACGAACATTGATAAAAATAACCAAATGATGGTGATGCACTTACCAATGAACAGCATTTTAATTTTAATTTATAACAAGCTGATCCGACAGACGTTGTCTAAATTTCAATTATTCATACAAAATCTCATAGAAACTGCATCAATTTTCCCGGCATTTGATTGTTTCATATATCATTCATTGTTTCATATTGCATATCATTGTTTTCTTTTCGTAAGAACCTGATTCGAACCGTACAATAAGCCAAGTCACTCCAGCCGTTCTGAAGAGAATCCACACCAACGAACAGCATTTCATTTTTACTTAGATTTATAGATTACGAATAGTGCGACATTTTGACCTGTCTTAAGAGTTTAAAGGCGTCTTAAAATAAATCTTTACTCTTCGTAATGTGGACGTATCCAAAACATGTAACTTAGTAACGTTAAGTATTTTACAGTTACAGTATACTTACGAATTAACTAACCCAAATTAAATTCTGAGAGAAGTTGAGCAGATATCCGCGTATGATTTCATTAATGATCCATGACTAACAAACGACCTCCATTGACCTGCTTTGCATGTAGAAACACCTACTGAAATGAAATACACGGTTCTAAGAAAAGTGAGTGGTTTTCCTTCGAACACACTTTTAGCTATAAGACCGCCCATTATGTCACCCTATGTAAAACTTATACATGTATATCTGTTATTCGTATGGTGTACATAATCCTAACTATCATAACAAACAAACTCAGTTTCTTCACTCATTTAAGATTATAGGCTGAAACGGCTGAACGGATTTGGATGAAATTTGGCATATGGGTAGACCATGACCTGGCTTAGGACATAGGGCATCCCGATATTCCCACTGGATCGAGACTTATCCGGTTGAAACCTTCGCGGGACTTCTTCCCAGCTAAAGCACTAGGAAGTGTGGTGAACGGCAGGCGTTTTGGGGAACTGTCTTATGTAATTTTGACGAAAAGTGCTGATTCTCAGCCTAGTTTGAATAAATGAGTTTTGATTTGATTTGAGTGAAGGTTCATTTTTGTTTCATTCCGTATTTTCACTACGCATCAAAGACCTGACGTCACAAATCCTGCATCGCGCTATCTAAGTTTACCGCGCGATTCACATATATATGACTATCCGACATCAATCCTTAGGCAATTGCCCGCCAGACACAACGCCCGTCTGGTCGGAGGATCCTCCCTTAATTATCCTCCTAATTATCCTAAAGAATGAACGTTCATCGTCTGCTTTCACTTCATTTTTCACCATTGGATAGGCGAGTGCCAAAATTGAACATCATTATATCGGTTCACTAATGAATTCAATTTTCGATTTTGATTCATTTTGTGTTCAGACGTTTCACTTTGAGTGAAAGATGCCGTATGAAAGGCAAAATTGAACAAAAATTTAAGCGTCTGGAGACAGCTTTAGCGATGTATCATAGGCCAATAACTATAATTTTTTGGCATTTTTATTTACTTCAATTTTTGCTGTTTTTTCTCTCATGTGGATTTATTTCTTTCAAGATTCAAACAAGAACCTAATCAGTATGTTAACAAGTAACGCGCCAATCTTCTCGTTCACGCGCAAAGATGAGAACACGTTTAACTTCACGCTGCAGATGCAAAACGGCACCATGTCAAATGACTTCAAGTTAGGAGAGGAGACCGAGATGGAGAGGAGAGACGGATCCAAGGTAACTGCTGATCGATAGCTTGCCATAAAATCTCATATAGATATAGTTCGCGATCATGAGAGAATACTACTACGCTATCTACCATTTTGGCGTGTTTACAAATAATGCTTCTTCATGCCAATTCCAACACTGGCACGATGAACAAACATAATTGTAAACACGTTTTCGAACCAAAATCAATTCTATGGGCGCCGGGAGCGAGCGAAATATCCGAAAACGCCTCACACAATAATAGAGAGAAGTTAAACTATTCCAGGCGCGACCCTAAAATTTTCGAGCTCGCTTCACTCGCTCTTGCATTCTGCAATCTCTCAATAATTCTAATGCTTGTGTGCATTAGTCGACAAAGTAGGTACCGAACTCCTATATTTCCGAAAATGTTATCGGCACTAGGCGGGTTGGTAACATCATCAATCTTGTTTCTTAATTCTTAAGCTTCTTCTTTCTGTATGAATGGACAAAATAAAACTTATCGCATTCGAGGCGAGATGCAAAAATAGAGCTCGTTACGCTCGCTCTGGAATCCTACATTCTCTTATTTGTTAAGCTTTTCTGCATAAATCGACAATGTTAGTCCTTGTATGAATGAACAAACGATGAACGTGAACTGCGAAAACGATCGAGCTCGCTTCGTAAAGCTTAAATACACCACCCTGAAAATACACTGCGCACAAATACACAAGGTGGTTTGTGGTCTTCATAACCACTTCAATATTCGCGATTGCAAGAGAACACTCACAATAATGAACCCTTATGTATTTCAAGGTTAGACTGACGTACACATTGGAGAATGACAATGTATTGAAACAAGTGATTGTGCCAGAAGGGGGGGGGAGGGTTGCATACTTCAGGCGAGAATTCGGTGACAATGGGGCTAAAATGGTAAGTTTTCTATATAATTAAAAAATATTAATTAATTAATAATCATTTTTTTGAACGAATATACACATGCTCAAGAAAACAAGACTTCAAACGGGAGTGTACAAAAAATTACGGAATATTTTTATTGAATAAAACCTTCTCCAGGTTTTCCTTAGACTTGCAACAACATACTGGTCAGAAGAGAGTGAAAAAAATTAACAAGCCATTAAAGTTTTCTAATTTCTTTCTTTCTCTGGAAATTGGCTTTTGCATTGCTTTTTTCGACAAAATCGGCCTGCTTTTTGACATTTAAAATAATGCAACCTTATTAGTGGCCGATAAAATAAAATTCTATAAATAAATACAAATGTTATTTTTAAGCTTCGAAGCACATTATTAACTTTCACTGTTTAGTGACATTCTATCTAGTTACCTTTATATTTAATCATAGGGTAATCTGATTTATGAAATGTATTGTTTTATTAACTTACAGACAATCAGAATGGACGGCTCAGATATTGAAGCTACAGTGTATTTCGAGCAAGTTGAATGAAACGACGACTGCAAATGCTATTCAATTCGTGATGATACTTTCCTAATTTTAAATTATTTTAAATATCTATTTATATTAAACTTAAGTAATAACGATTTGCTTTTTCTTTATTCAATGATTACATACCCTTAAATATTCTTGCACCTTACAGCTTGACATTCGTACTATACCTCCTTACGTCTGTTACAATAGGTCAACAATATAATTTTTCAGAAATACATCAACAATCTGCCATTTTGCCAAATCCTAACTAATATTTTAAATGACTAGTACCTACAGTTTTTTTGTTTATTTGTTTTCCCAGGATGAAAAGCAACCTATGACCTTTTCCAGGTCATGGTCTACGCATGTACCAAATTTCTTCCCAATCCGTTCAGCAGTTTTGGAAAGCGTTACGCTTTCACGCTAAAATTCAAATTTCAACTTAAAGTAGAGACTTGTGGAATACGGGGTTCTCATTCGGATTGGTTAAAGTTGTAGTGACAACCATTTGGGTTAAATAGGTTTTTTTATTATTTTATTCGACCTTTATATAGATTCCTTTATATTTTGTGAATGTGAGAACGTTGTAGGCACAACAGACTGTCGATTTGCAGACTATTTTCAATTTTTTTAAGTATCTTGTTGACAGGCCTACGCTGTCCTCGCATACCTATTCAAACTGTACATTTAAAGCATTGTAAAACCCATTTATTTTGAAAAGAGTAACCGTGGAGTTTCTTGCCGGCTCTTCTCCATAGGAAACGACCAATTGGAACCGTGCACCTAGATTCTGACGTTTCATAAGTGCCCATGTAGGTTTATGTGAAATAAAATATTTTTATTTTGATTTTGATTTTTAAAACGGCTGAACGGATTGGGATGTAATTTGTCATCCTAGATCGTGGACGAAGTCGCGGGTAACCGCTAGTAGTTTAGTAAATTATTTAATACCATGGCAGTAGTTAGTTGTACCCATATGATTGTACCTATTTATTTTTTCCATTAGATACTGAACAAACTAATTAATTTTTATATTTTAAGTCCTTACTAGAATGACAAACAAAAGTTGATCGACATCAACAAAATCAAAATACTTTATTTCACATAAACCTACATGGGCACATATAAAACGTCGGAAGCCAGGTGCACGGTTCCAATTGGTCGTTTCCTACGGAGAAGAGCCGGCAAGAAACTCCACGGTTACTCTTTTAAAAATAAATGGGTTTTAGAATTTATTCAAATTACAGTGTGAATAGGTATGAGAGGACATTGTAGGCCTGTCAACAAGTATACCAGGCACTTAACAAAACAGAAAATGATCTACAAATCAATTTAATTTACATATGCTTAACGAATCGTACACAGATACGACGCACTCACTCACACAATAACAGACTCACATGCACGGACCATATCTCACGCAAACGACCACATATTTACATAATCACCTCACACCTGAGTTTATAAGCTACGCCCCCTGCCATTGTCTAGGCACACGAGATATCTAACCCAATCTGACATTGTGTTACTAACAGGACCGAATAGCATGCATAATCATAATCAGCATAATTATAACGTTCCCACTGTTGGGAGACAGGCCTCCTATCTTCGAGACGGACTGGGCTGTAATCTACCACGCGGGCCCAGTGCGGGTTGGTGTCACATGTCTTTGAATTTTTGGTTCTAGGACATTAGGCCGGTTTCCTCACGATCTTTTCCTTCACCGTTTTTAGAGTTGAGAATAAAATTATTTGGAGCTCCTGGGAATAAGCCTCTCAAGTAAGATATATTTATATATCTTAATTGAGTACCTATACAGTTTCTTTACAACTAAATCTAAGTGAAATGTGTGTCGGTAACACTGTATCGATGCAAATGATGTGTGTAGTCGATATAGATGACTTTGCGACAACCATTGGGGTGAGTGGTCTAATTGTAAAATAACAGTTAGATATGCCTTCCACTAAAGCCAGGCCTGCTGCGCCTGTTTTAATGTTTTAAAAACGTCAAATATCAAACATGAACCAATCAAATCGCTTTAAAAACATGAAACATCAAACACGAAGCGATTTGATTAGTACGTGTTTGATGTTTGATGTTTTTAAAACTGATTTCTTTATCTTCTATCATCGTTACATGAAAATAAGTAAGTATTGTGCTAAAGTAAAGTACCTCTTACTATTTATATGCCTGTAATCTAGTTCGCGATTCCAGTATTATAGTGAAGATCTCGACATCGGCTCTATTTCCAAAGTTCCAAAACTCTGGCAGCCGTAACCCCGCGCTGTTTTTTAACATTATTCTCCAACCTTTCGCATTTAAAACAACAGTAATTATTATACTTAGCAATATCATAATTGATCTAAGTTTGCTTACTGATTAACTTAGCAGATAACACACTGCAGCTTATCTGATCAAGCTCTGAATTGGTCAGGCAGGCCGCTGCTGCGGTCAAAATAGTTAACACGCCAGCGCGCGGGGACTTGACAGCCTAGAATACTTTCTGAAACAAGAGTAATAATAGTGAAATCTACAAAACTTTTCATTAAAATTCTGAAGTTTACTTTTAGTTTCTTTATCCCTTGAAGATTCACAAGGGTCGGGAATTATGATAATTTCTTCATAGATCGATTCTTTGATGAAAAATTTATCTTATGTGAACCATGGGTGGAATGTAAGTACTTATCCACATCCGGCACAACCTGCTATCTAATTGCGTATCACATTTTCGTGAACGATTGAGACTAATCTGTTTCATTTTGACAGTTCAAAAACATTCGCAACATTCATTGAGCAGTTTTTTTTTTCGAACTTAGGTATGAAGCAGGATTAGCAATCTGTTTCAAAACGATTCAAATTGTGGATGATTGTGTATTACGCTATTAGGGTGCTGGACAGACAGCCAGGCGTTGTTTACCACTACATAAATGTGGTGGTAAACAACGTCAGCCAGATTGGTAGTTGGCTGGGCTAGGCTGTTGTCGTTGCTCATTTTGACAAGAGATTTTCTTTTCAATCGATGATACAACATTCGTCTTATCTTTTCTTGTTCACGGCTGGTTTATCTTGGCTTGTTTCTTGATCGCGAGTTCGGTAGCGTCCCATTCTTTTTTACAAGAGATAAGAAATAACCCTATCACAAAAGTTTAAGACGCTCTTGAAGAACACCGAAGTATTATCAAACTTTAATAAGTAACAATTACAAATACATTTAGAATCTCTCATAAAAGAAACAATCGCACGCGTTCAATACGAATGAACGATGTAGGTCAGCCGCGTTACCATTTGCGGGCAGGCAGACAGTGCGGTCTGAGCCTTAATGAACGCATGCCGCGCCCCGGGCAATGAGACAGGCGTGTAGGGCTGTCAACGTGTAGGCTACTGGATTTCGACATAGAGATGGTGTGAAGTCGACGAGATAATTGTAATAAAAACTAATGCAAATGACGGACGACCGACGCGGAGGAGACAAGGAGCGAGCGCGCGGGGCGCGTCCACTAATCGGTATTCCGTATGACGTTATCGGCACGCATCGCAAAAGTTACCTGCCTCTCGGAGCATCGGTGTCTGCATTGCCGATATGCATCTGCATCCGTACAATGCGGATCGTGAACGCACTTGTGTGACTGATACAAGAATACTACGATTATACGTAGGTAAGTATACTATACACATTTACATAGAAAAATCAGTTACTTTTTCCCTTCATTTTCATAAATAAACATTGATTTTATTTTTCTTTGTATGCCAACCCTAGATCAGTAATGCGTATAACGCGCGTATAGTCATAATCATGGCATTAACCTTATCGGACAATGACAAACGCTACAGCTTAGTAAGTAGGTACCCACTGTAAGTACGCACACGACTCGATACACGTAACCGCATTAACTGTTAGATCATCAGCTGGCTGTAGATAAATAAATAAAAACAAAAGAGAGTTAAAATAAAAGATCTGTCATTCTAAAGTGCTACAAGAATCTTTAGAAGTTTGTCTCTGCATCACCCAAAGGTTGATTGGTAGAAAATGCCTATGGCATCGCCTCTGTACCTACATTTGTGTGCTTGAAGTATTAAAAAAATAAATACCGTTTACAGGATGGCGCTATTGGGAAACATTTGTGAAATTGTTTTGTGAAATGTATTGAAATATGCTAGATGGCGGCGTTACTTCCGATTTAAGGCTCCCGTAGACAAGCGATACGCGACAGCGGGCCACCACTTTGGTGGAACAATTTGTATGAAGACTTCGCGAAAAACGTTCTACCGGTTTCGCGTCGCGCCTGTCTGCCGGAGTCTTTAGCCACGCGCCAAAAGATCCAATAAATGCAACATATTTAACGTTATCATAATAACAAGACACAAAACTTGAATAAAGCTTTGATAAAAAAACTTTGTTATTAAAAGCTGGTGTAAATGCTCGATGACACGGAATGCAGGCTGTTTTCATTTAACAACAATTATTGACGCAGCAATACGTTGCTTACATTTTCAGGCGTGTACCTGAGCTTAATAAAGTACAGATAACCTCATCATCATCACCATCCACAGCCTGACTTCACCCACTGCTAAGCATAGATCCCTCTTTTCATGTGCCAATCCCTACGCTCCTGTGCCAGCCTTATCCAGGCTCTACCCGCGATGGTAACAATATCGTCCGCACATGTCGCCACCGGACGACCGACATTTCGTCTTCCAGTCCTTGGGCGCTGCTCAGTCACATGCTAAAAAGCTTTGCTAAGTTATCTAACAAATGGAGTCATTCGTTAGATAACTTATCAAAGCTTTTTATTTCAAAGCCTGAAAACCTGCTAACGCAGCAAAATAAAGTTTCAGATACTTTCTGCTAATTTATTTTGTTGTTTACTTTTCATTTTCTCCAAAACAATTGGCTGAAATAAACAAAGTATCTATTAAACAAAACCTTTAGACTGCTGCCTATCTGAATGAATATAACTTAGTTAAGAACCCTTTAAAGCTTTCGTAAATGTTACCCAACACGAACACATGCGTGCACGCACGAAACAATCCCTTTTAATTCTGAACCATATATCTAAAACTAGTCCAATCAAGACAGAAATCACACAATATGAATACTAATAAAGTTACAGAGGTGTGGCGACATAAACAACGGGCTACAAACTAAACTCTGTTTTTCTCCACTTGTCTGACTTTGTAAACAAATCAAAAATTTGTATATTTTTTTTTATTTCATGTTCTCTATGGCACCTCTTTAGGTCATGAGCTATCCGAATATCAAAAAATATATGGCCTAGGTCTTAAGGGGGAGGCGTGACAATTGATTCGCTGTTACAATGTAGGTTCATTCATTCTGCCTAGCCTTTTCCCAATCAGGTTGGGGTCGGCTTCCAGTCTAACCGGATGCAGCTGAATACCAGTATTACTGTTACAATGTAGGTATATCAGAAAATGTATAACAGACATGACGCAGTCATATTTGAAAAAGCCAAGTCAGAGGCCCATGGGCGGCATAAAACTCCGACAACGAGTCACGAACCACACGAATAGAAAGGAAGAAGAAGATTTGAAAAAAAATATTTATTGGAAGCAGTTTTAATGTTATTCACACAGTAGTTTCTCACTAAAATCAAAACGAGACAATTTAAAGTTCATAAGTGATTGAATGGAAAATCACAACTTTTTTGTACCTGGAAAATCCTGTATTTTTTGGAAATAAATTCTTTTTTAACGTGTTTGTTTACGTAATAAGACATGTAACGAGACACACACTGTACTTACACACTCGATCACAATATTTTTGCAACTTATGCAACACATTTTGCATGTACCGATATGCAGGTACGATTTTAGCGTAATGCATGATAACCTGTCGCCTACGGACATGTATATTATGTCGAAATTCAGCTTGGGACCCACATATGGTAGGAATTATAAGCAGGAATGGTTTAAACTAGATTTGAATATGACTTGTAGCTAAATGGAGTCGAAATCAATATCTATACTATAATTTTATAAAGAGGTAAAATTTGTTTGTATGTAGGGGATAATCTCCGGAACTACCAGTCGGATTTGAAAAAATCTTTTTGCATTGGATAGCCCAATTCTTGAGCAAGGTTATAGGCTATTCAACATTACGCTAAGAAAAAAAAAAAAGTCAGTAAGAACTCTAAGCGAAAACGAAGTAATAGCGCGGGCAGGCGATGGGATGCGACGCTGTGGGTCGGGGGTCAAAATTTCACGCGGACGAAGTCGCGAGCAGAAGCTAGTTTTTGTTTTATAAGTAGGTGTTTTATTAAAAAATAGAAGCAATTGACACCCATTGGGCCCTTATTAAGGAAACCTTGAGTGTCCACGGTAACCGCAAATAAACCAATACCAAGCTTAGGGAAAACCGCAACTCTCTTATAAATAAGGTTTTGATTAATCTTATTCATATATCTTCTCATTCCAGATAAGGATAAAAAATTACGGCTTATTCCCAGGAGCTCCAAATATTTGTATTCCCGGCGGTTCTAAAAATTTTACAGTACTTACAGATTGCCCAAAAAATTATATACTTACGTCGAACCCATCCAACGGAATAAAATTATTTGGAGCTCCTGGGAATAAGCCAAAATTACTGCGTCAAGTTAGCAGTAAGATAACCAAATGATGAACCTAAGTGCTCAGCTTAGTGCTTTTCAACAAGAAAAATATCACTATTAACTGTCCAATTTGTTACTTTTACAGTAAGTAACAATTTTGCTGTTATAACTCTAACACAAGAACTCAGAATCTCGCATAAGACAGCATGTCTCATATCCTATTCTGTCCGGTTGTCACACTTGTCAGCAATCACATAACTAGTAGAAAGCGACTAAGCCCTTAACAGTGCTGAGTCAAATTAACACAATTGCATCAATGTCGTAGTAATCCGGATTACGGAGTATTTGACGTTTGCGTCACTGACGTTACGTCGAGAAACACCAGTCGAAGAATGGAATGCCATAGTTTAAACGAGACTAAATAAAAATGCCTACAAATATGGGTTGGCCTCATTATGAAATATTCCACTTTAACTTCAAATAAGAATGAGGCATAGTCTCCAATTCTTAGAGCCTAGTCCTTTATAGCAGGGACCGAAACCGGTATGATTAATACAGGTATTTTTTCGGTTACAACATTTATATTTTTTACAGGTATTGTTAAACGTTACCTTAAAGGGAATACAACTATTAATAGGTACCGTTTACTGAAATAAAAATTACCTCTAATTTACACGAGCCGTCGACATTAGTCAAAGGGTGCACATCGCCTGTGTGTGTATAACCGTTATTAAAACGGTAACCTAAAGTAGGGTAACCTTAAAAAAGAGGGAACATGTTTCTTCTTCTTGGGTTACCCAGATAGCGGTAACCTTAGTCGTAGAAGTAACCAAAATTCTTCGATGCCTTTACCGTAATTTATAAAGGTTTTCGGTCCCTGTTATAGACCAAAGAAACAGGCACCCACTCCCTCGGCTACTGGTACATTATAGGTACTTAATAGTTAACCACCACAGACACCACCATTGTAAGAGGATTAAATCGAATACCCTGAATAGAGTTTAAATAAAATCTCAGACAAGTTACCTCTTTGGTTGTCATGTGTTGAATGTAAAAAATTCGTTCCATTTTTAAACAAAACGGCTGATATATGAGTTTTCATAGTAATGTATTTGGCCGCTACACAGGACCGATATGGATTTTCATAGTTACATTGCTGGCCGCATCGTCACTTGTTTTTGACCAGTACAGCAATTTCGATTTATCTCGAAGAAGGTTGTCAAAATAAAGCTCGAATTTCCAAGCATGTTTGAGAAAACGTATATTTTAGACTGTTTGTAACGCCATCTAGTAAGATCCTTAGACTTCTCGATACTCTTTAATTAAAGCTAAGTTAGGTTCTTTTAATGCCAAAGTCCAACCTCCAATTATAAGGAAAAAATTGACCAGAGGTCGAATTATAGGTACAGAAAGCTGAAGTGGCATTGACCATGATTGTTGATTCAGACATAATTGCCGACAAGTTCAGCCAACGGCAAGGGCGCCCCTTGAACAAATAAAATATAGCCAGCAGATGAGGCTGCTTGTTTCATACGGAGAAAGCAAGAAAAAAATTGAATTACAAAGTTCTTGTAGTATTATTGTTGGATAAGGAAGGCGGAGGACCGAGTTTTGTGACACAATTTGGGAGTGATCTATTACGTCCAGTGAACAGCGTATTAAACTTCTTTTGAAAAGCTTCAAATCTGAATAATATATAATATAATATACAGGCTGACTTTGAAAATATGCTACAAAAAAGGGGGTGTTGGACCCATCAATGTGAACAACTTTTACTCTAGGACCAACTTGAATTCTGAAAAAAAAAATGACTTTCCTGTATAAAGGTATACCCGATAATATACCCGATTGGACCATTTTGAAGGTCAATTTTTTTTTTGCGAGTGCTTAACTTTTCCCATAGTAAAAGTTGTTCATATTGATGGGTAGAACACCCCCTTAAATTTTGTTGCATGTTTTCAAAGTCAGCCTGTATACATTTATTTCAGAAAACATCCGTATTTCAACACACACATTTTAAAAACAACTAATTCACATCAAAATAAAACAAACAAAACAACCCACACAAAAATAATAACAGCAGTTAAGGACACAGACACACATTAAGACCGGGAGGAATTGTCCACTCATAGTGCAGTATGCAAACATATCCAGTGGCGCAGCAGTGGAGGAGAGTCCCACCTAATCGCGAACACGCTTATTATACTTTTGCTACTGGACCTAACACGACTCAGCAGCGGCGTACACTGCTTCCTTATAAGAGCATGAAACCCATCAGTGTTCGCTTCAACGAACATAGCCGCAGCACTGCAGAATCGTGGTAGCCCCAGCACCCTCAAGGCGTTATTTGTATTGAATGCATTGTAGATTGAGAATTACTTTGTCATCACAGTAGGTAATATTGATATTTATCACTGAAAAAGATTAGCGACTGCTTTGCTGCTTCGATAAATAATTGTGTATTGTATTTATTCGATTCTTATTTATATTTTAAAAGCTTGTAATGATCTACGATCATGCCATAAACAGAATTTATGCAATTAATCGGTCGGCACCTTAAGTGAATCAAATCTTAATGAAGTAACATTTAGATTTGGTCATATCTATATCAAAACACTTTAAAATTTGCATATTTGGACTAGCAAGACCAAAATAATGGTCTAATAACGTATTATTAAGTAATATACCTCTGATGTCATTGCACGCACCTATGTTTATGCAATAAATTACCCCGAAGGCATTTACGATATCTCCGCATATGCAAAATGTTACTACTGCTTGGGTTTTGCACCTACTATTTCATCAGATTTGCTGTCTAATTCATCATTGCAGCTACAATCGAGTCTTATCTTAATTAATTATTCAGGAAAATGGACAGAATTGTATCTATAGTCATTCTACTTGATTTAAGGAAGTTATTAATAACTTACCTACTATGTACTAAATTATATTTCTTTTATTGAACGTATAAATAAAGTAAATAAAATATACACTTTCTTTCGCAAAAAATAGCACCCTAATTACTTCAAAAACATTAGGCACAGAACATCTGTCCTCATGACATTGACATTTCATGTAAGTTGGTCACCACTGTGACCGGGTAGTCCCGTGCCCTCCACTCGGTTACGTGACCACCCTCGCGTGGAAGGTTACGCCAGCAGGTAGACGGTAGTACAGGTACGTATAGGTACCTACACAGGCCAAGCCACAATGGCCTTTAAGTCTTTTTTTCCGTCGCGGAATCTGGATGGACTACTTTCGAAAACGTGAGGTGACCCAAATTTTTGTACATGACGCGCAATGTAAATCAATACTCGCGTGTTTGACTTTGATATTGTTCATAAATATTTTAGTGATCCGTAGTGAAATTGACCAAATCATACCTATTAATTGTTAGGCAAGATAAGCAAGTAATATGTTTAATAAAAATAAATAACTATTCATGTGTTCGCAGACATCCCAGCTGGAGAACATTCCATTGACTATTGGATCAAGTTGCAGTGCATTATTAAAAAAAATTACAACTTTAGAGATTTTTTTTCTTTCTTTATGTAATTTAAAACTAACAAACAACAGCGAACAAAGTGAAACTCTTACATTTCGCTTTTTTTCGATTTCCATAAAAAATAGAAAAATAATAGGTTTTGTTAGTACGGAACTTCCGATATTTTAAACCCGACTTACTCTTAGCAAAACTTTATGTTAGCTCCAGGGTTAAAATATTGTTCATGATAATGAAGGTAACTTATTATTCATGTTTTATTTTTTAAGTTATTAATTATTACATTGGATAATGTATGAAATACAATTATATCAAAACACTTTTTATAAGGTGTTGTACGAGTGTTAATTTCCGAACATTTTAATTAGGTGACTTCTGATTTACGCCAAAGTCATCAAAATACGGCAGTGCTTTTTGCACGTTTTTAGTGGCATTTTTTTTTACATTATAGGAACCTGGGAACATAGATCACCAAGTGCCAAAACAAAAATTCAATCGCCTTTTATTAAAGGCACCGCCTGGTGACCATAAAATATATCAGCTACATAAATAAAACGATGTACAAATTCAATTAAAAGAAACGAGTTTAAGTGTTAAAATATGTCTTACAAAACCGAGGTGTGCTTAATTTTAATTGTATAAACGTATTAATTGTGGCACCCTCAGGCGGTACTGGTCACTGTTTTGGCTATCTGTGACTCTATGAGCAACCAAGCATACCTACATAAGTATTTGATTATGTGGTTTTGGACCATGAATAATGGCTTAAAACTTGATGTTAAAGATTTAGTAATTACAGACTACTGTCATCGATGTGAATCATAATAAATAACTTTAAATTCTACGAATTTATTTTTAAAAGTCGTTAAGAAATGTGCACTTACGTCTAGAAAATAAATAGGTAAAAATCGATATCGATTATACATCTCAGCGAATCAATTTTCACACGCCTCCCCTTAAGAGCCAGCCCAAATATATTTTGATATTCGGATGGCTCATGCCCTAAAGAGGTGGCATAAAGAATATCAAAGTAAAAATCTTTAAAAAAAAACGCGTTTCGCGGGGATTCTGGTTAGATACATTAGAATAGGTACCTATTTGGTTTGAGCAGTCTTGAGCATTAGGTTCTCAATAAAATATGAATAAAATGTATACCTAAAAGGTCTAATTAAATTAATTGGCGAAACTCCACATATGTGATAGATAAGCCATCAGCCGGTCTATTCCGTAAATTCACCGTGAAAACTTAGGTGAAGTGAGCGTTATTCTTCGGTTTGACACTTTTGACTAAAAACCTTTATAAATTCATTCTGTATAGAGAATCATTTTACCTCGTTTAGATTACCGTTTTAATACCGGTTAAGCACACACAGGCAATGCGCGCCCTTTGACTATGCCGACGGCTCATGAAAGGTAGAGGTAATTTTTATTTCGGCAACCGGTATTAATACTGGTTATATTTAATTTAAGGTAACCTTTAAGAATACCTGTAAAAATAAAAATGTTGTATATGAAAAAATACCCGTATTGATCATACCGGTTTCGGTTCCTGCTTTTGACGGTTCTTCAACTTAGTTTTCACGATGAGATTTTTACAGAATAGGTTGGCAGTTCTGTGAAGTTTTATGTCTAGGACTAAGACTAAGTCCAGCTAAGTTTGCCGGGGCTGGTCCGTGGATGGGTGACCATCTTTACATGTCGAGACTCCTTCGTGCCTCGGAAAAGCACTTTAAGCCGCGTCCCGGCTGTCATTCGTGGATCTTTGACAGTCGTTACGAGTCGTCAGAAGCCCGAAAGTCTGACAACCAGTTTTACCAAGGAGTATCGTATTACCCAGTTACTGGATTGTGGAGATCAGATAGGCAGTCACTCCATGTAAAATACTGGTATTCAGCTGCATCCGGTTAGACTGGAAGCCGACCCCAACATAGCTGAGAAACGGCTAGGCAGATTGACTAAGTTCCAAATCGCCAACATACCACCTTAGCATTGAACAGTTGATTCTTAATACTTGGGGCGAATTTCACCAATGAAACTGAACGCGATCAATACATAAACTACGTTTAAGACCTGTCAATGTCATTATTTTCTTGGGAATATTGACACTGACAGCTCTTGAACTCGGTTTAGATGTGCTGATGGCGTTCAGTTTCATTGATGTAATCAGCCCTTAGTGTGATTTGAATGAGGATAACCGTTTAGTGTTGCTGAGCTCTATACCAAACTGCGTAGTTTAGTGACACACTTGCTGATATCACCATTTCTGAGTGCAATGTGTAGCAATATAATGTACGTATAAGTAGTGTAAACTTTGTAATAGTTCGCCATTACGCCATTACCTATGAGTCATTTCTCGAAGCTGGTGTTGCTGATATCGATCGATACTAAGTAGTTATAAACTATATTACTTATTGTGATCCAGATCTTTATGAAGGAAGGCCTTACGTTTCGAAAAGACAAATTAGTTGCCAACCAGTATGTTAACTTCACGAGTTGTGAAGTTAACAGACTCGTTGCCGGTTGGCAACTCACAACATCTCATGATCTGATTCATCACTGCCGTGAATATCAACTATTGGCCAGTAGGCAGTACCTTTTGCTATACTCTGCCCACTATCGCAAAAAAATACTGAGCGATTAAAAAGTTTGTTCGCAGGCATTTCTAATCGCTAACTGTTGAGGATCTTGACTCCGTTTCATTTTGTCAGTGATCTTCGTCATCCTATACAGGGTGACCGGGACATCGTAGCACAACCTGTTACCATTCTGGACCTGGCTGTGTTGAAATTTTTCATCGGTTATTAAAAAAAAAAATGCTGTCTCGCTACATTTTGAACGCGTAGGTATTGCACTTTTGCAGGAAACAGCAGATGATCTTTATGATCTTAAGATGTATTTGGTGCTTTAATATTAATTTGGTGTGTGTGTCCTGGCTATCGCATTAGGCTAAGACCTGAAATAGTAGTTTTAAGGCATTTAAATAACTAAATAAATACTTTTTATTTTTTTATAACTGACTAATAATTTCAGAATCACGCGAACCAGAACGCATTTTTCTTTCTTTTCTTAATCATGTACAGAATCCATGGTAACAGGTTGGGCGTCGATATCGCTGCCACCCTGTATAATTTTAGCAGTTTGTTAGGACTATTTACCTACTTACCTACACGGTATTAATGTGCAACTTTGTGGTTTTCCAACTTATTATGTAGGTATTTTCCAAACCATTTGCTAAAAGTTCTTGCGGTCGGTAATAGAACAGGTATTTAGCTGACGGAAACACACAAGCAAATATGGACTTTTAGTCACATAATAGGTAATAATATAGTTGGTAGCATATTATATAATAATTAAGTAACTTACACCATAGCTTCATGCACTTAATTGTTGATCATACATCGGTTCGTCGGCTAGGTCAATAAATTAAATGTAATTGTACCTACTTATTTTTTATATCACAATAATATCTTTTATCTAAGACAGGGGAGAAATTACTCTCCTGTTTTTTAAACAGAACTAAAACCCTACAGAACTTAAAGTGATCTGTGTAGAGACCAAAAACATGCCGAGAAAGCAGTAGCTGGTGCGTCATTCGCGTGTTCCTCATTGTCAATGCGTCACACACAGCCCAGCAGCTATTGCAATGGACCTTGCTGCACTTTCTGGTCAAAAGCTTCCGTCACCCAATTCTACGCCCCAATTACGAAAACAAACGACACGGTAAGCAATATAATGTTAAACAAAGAAACTGCTGCAATTTGATACAACTTTTCTAACAATAATATTTTGACGTTACATTTTCCGTAGCGTCTTGGTTACGTAAGCGTATTGGAGTAAAGCTCGGTTTACATAATGAAACTGGTTTCGTGAAACAGTATCTTGACTGATCTGTTTCGGGCTACTTATAGCTAACTAACACCCGGTTTTTGAAAAGGTCATAAATTCAACTAACATTTTGTCATATAGAAAGATAATAACAATTATTTCAGCCAACTAATCTAAGCAGTAAACATGAGATATGAACTGTCATATCTCATGTGTTAGTTGAATTTATCAACGTTTAAAAAACCTGGTGTTAGTTAGCTATAGCCCAATAAAGAGGAGCTCGTGGCTAAATAATAACAGCCGCACTGGTCGATCCATCAGGTTAAGCTATGCTTGCCGGGGTTGGTCCATTGATGGGTGACCATCTTTTATGATCTTTACGTAGCGAGACTCCTCCGTGCCTTGGAAAGCATGTTAAGCCTTTGGTCCCGGCTGTCATTCCTGGACCTTTGACAGTCGTTACGAGTCATCAGAAGACCGAAAGTCTGACAACCAGTCTTACCAGGGGGTATCGTAGTCATTCGTAGTACCTACCCAGTTACTTGGTTGTGGAGTACAGATAGGCAGTCGCTCCATGTAAAATACTGGTATTGGATTTGGATTGGAAGCCGACCCCAACAGTAAGGAAAAGGCTAAGCACATTGAGTTTGCTATTAGCCCGAAACAGAACAGTCGAGCTACTGTTTCACGACACTAGTTTCATAATGTAAACCCCGCTTTATGTTCATTGTTCGAATGCGTCTGGGGTTTCGTCATAAGTAGAATATATGCTAATTATCACGGAGTCACAAGTTTCGTTGAAACTCGAACTATGGCGAACTCGATTCCGGGAACACCTTGTAATGTTCAGTGCATGTTACTGAAGTAATGATATGCTTAACGTTGTGGTAGATAATGGGGCTTTTCCCGAAGTTGGTGAAATACTGCTCTAGTGTGGAAGGAAAGCATGCATAATTAATATATATAGGTAGTAGTCTATCTACATAAGTAGATGCATTTAAAGTACATATATACCTATCTTAAGCAAGTTTGGTTACCTGCTTTAGTTCTAGTCTTCACGCTACCTTTGACGGCGTAGCTCAACAGAGGCTGGACAGCGCTCAAATAATTACATAGGTAGGTAGATATGTATTTATTTATTAAGTACACTTTATTTTACACCAGATTATAGATAGAAAAATATAGAATACTCTATATTATGTACACCAAAAAAACAACCGAGCTTTGACATTTTCGCGTTACCTTCATGTAATTGTAGCAACTAGTTTATCCGATCACAATATTTCATTTCCCGATTATTTTGGAACGTACCACAGACAACTTCGTGACGTATACAGAAGTGCACTGAATCATAATAAACAGGATGCTCAAAAATGTGAAGGGGATTGTAAGGACAGTAGATAAATTATATGCAAGGCACTGCACTGAAGGAATTCAATTGCAAAAATTTACGCTAAAATTAGACATGGTCTGCAGAATACAGTGCTTATGTCTGCAAAAGTGCGCATGTTAGGTTGGTCTTGAAAAACTCTGTGGTCTGTCTTTTAGCAGTCTAAAAGCGGGTCCGCTGCGCCATGTTTTAATGTTTTAAAAACATGAAACATGAAACACGAACCAATCAGGCATCCGCAAATCGCTTCGTGTTTTACACAACATTTAAACATGGCGCAGCAGACCCGGCTTTAGACAACATCTTACTTCAACATGTTCTATGTTAAGAGGCTGAATGAACGGCGCGTCTAACAAAATGTATTTACAAGGCAAGTGTGAGTGGAAACGCCGGGAACGCCCTAGGAGGACATATAGTGACCTTCTTGGGGATGTTCTTCAGAAAGGTCAGATGCGTAGTACTCGCACCCGGCGTGCGTATGACCAGATGTATGAACGTTAACGAGGCAAAAGGAGTTTGTAAGGATCGTAGCAGGTGGCGTTCTGTAGTTTCTGCCTACCCCCATGGGAAAAAGGAGTGAGTTTATGTATGTTTATGTGTCCCTAAGGTTAACCATTGTACGTGGGCCATGGCAGCCACCCACCTCCCTCCAGAAGTTAATTAAATCTCCTTGTCTGATCAGAACATCAGTGAAAGATCAGGGTGACTCGAGGGTTACTTCAAAATTATAGTCTACTTCATTGGGGTAGGAAGTGCACGTTGTATTGCTTTGCGTGAAATTAAAACTCTAAGCTGATGTGCTTACGATAAAGCCGCCTCTTCATTGCTCATCTAACTGCAGGGAACTAGGGAGCGCCCCGTGACGCTCAGAATCGCTCGATTGTATCGTTCAACTCCCTATCTATAATATTCTGTAAAAATCTCATCGTGTAAATTTCGGTAAAGTGAGCTTGAGATGCGCTCAGTCAAAAAACAAAAAAACAACCGACTTCAAAAAAAACTACAAAGTGAACAATAACTTTAATTTCGGAAGTCGGTGTCTTTGGTTTTGAATTTTCGTTTTTTGCCACCGACTTCCTTTTTTTGCGACCACAGTGGCAGGAACTTATTAGAACATCATCCACATAGGCTAAGTGGGAAAAATACGTATTATTTTGAAGCTAACTCAAAAATTACTCCAACACAGTTAATAAAATTTATATGGAAGCACCTTGCAAGCTTGTTCTACCAAATGAAAAAAGAATTTTCAATATCCGTGCACAATTGACGAAAATATCGAGGGAAATACACACAAAAAAACAGATAGAACCTCCTCCTCCTTGGAAGTCGGTAAAAAGTGACATTTCACGGTGAGATTTGTCAGTATAGACGGCTGTTAATTATTTAGTGCAGAATTAAAACTGATTATTAGTGCACACATGTGAAAGTCGTTTAAAACCGATATTTCATAAACGGCGACACAACATCGATCAATTGCTGATTTTAATCCTTAAATAAACAACATATTTCAGAAGTCAGTGTACCTAATATTTCGGTACACATACGGCTGGTGTCGCAACTGCACATGTTACGAATTTCTCGAATAGATAGCGTTTCTATGAGCGATCTTGTCACGTTAAGTGGAACGCTGTTGTGCAAAATCGCAGGTGTGTTCTGTAGGCCGGTTTGGTACCTACGTTTGGAGCAAGATTGAAGAGGTCGCGGGCTAGCATGACAGTCTTTTACCAATTGTGCACTGCCTATGAAACGTGTATGTTATTGGACACGGCATTTTATCCTCTAGATGAACTTACCCAGAGGATAAATTCAGTATTCAATATTGTTCACGTTTAGCGGTTCAGCAACCACACACTACTGTGTTTTCTTGAAAAAGTAGTATCGAAATTGCAGGTTGCGCGACTGTCGCTTGACTTAATGCGAATATCACTAATGACACTGAACGCAATCAGCACATCTAAACCGAGTTCAAGAGCTGTCAGTGTCAAAATTCCAAAGAAAATAATGACACTCGCGTTCAGTTTTATTGGTGAAATTCCCCCTTAATCCAGTTGTTACAGGAATAAACTTTCTCCCAATGGTCAACTAGATAAAACGTCGTAAAACGATTACTTATGGACTGTAGAATTCGAATATCATGCCCTCGGCCTCAATCCCCTGAAGAGGGCAGCCGCAGCCGCTTGATGCTCGTCAACGATACCCAAACCAAAAAAACTCAAAGCTCCTAACATGTACCACACACCAAGATTTAGTTAATCCAAATCATGTCAATTAGAGCGACCATAATCCAAGGTTAATGAAACACCTTTGTTTTGACGGGCGCGGATAATGTTACACATCCAGGGGTGAACTGATTGACTTCGGAATTAAATTGGGCATTGAGTTGTTAGCATTTAAAGATACTTTTTATTTAGAGAGACTACCTTGAATAAGCATGCTTCATAATGATCTAAAAGGTTGCGGCTGGATTTTATGTAAGGTCTAGCTGTAAAATAAAAAGGTACCGTAAGTATATAGGTAGTTCCATTAAAACGAGAGGAACATCTGAAGATATACAATGTGGAGACGACAATACAACAATAAATAAATAAATACACTGGCAATATTAATGCATAGAAGTATTTAGGAACTATCAAATAAATCCTAACATTAAAATTAAAAAAGTGATTTTTTCTAACAAACTAAATAGTGATGGGCCGACTATGGGTTTTGCCAATCTTTGAGTAGCTATAGTGACTAAACTATTAGAGATCTTTGATACAATTTTCGTTGCAGACTGGGAACGTCATTAGATACGCAGTTCAATTTATTGTTGTATTGTCGTCTCCACCTTGTAGACGATAGACCTCATCAAAGAAATATTTTGCTTGAAAATCTGTCATGATTTCCTAGAAATCCTACTTTTCCTAAAAATATCCATTTCATATTTAAATCTCCTTACCCAACAACGAACGAAGGCAGTCGGTAAACGTCACATTCTGTGGCCTTTTCGGCAAATTGCCCTTTTAGACCTACATTCTTTACATATAATGATACAGTTGAATGTTCTCTTATGAGTTATAGTTAAAAGTTGCGCAAATAACGCTTGACAGATAACTTGAGTGGCGGCAGTAGCGCGGGCGCAGCCAATTGCTCGAGAAATGTCATTAACGTGTCATAGGTTACGTCAAGTCTGATGGTTCTATAGTTCAAATACTATACGTCTGTGCCCTCCAAAAGGCTACATACCTATACGCGTGATAACTTATGCTGTGCGGTATCGGGTATTATATATCGAACAACACAATTTCACCGCTGAACTGTATACAGAATCCGAATCATTTTGAAACAGATTGCTAATCCATTGCCTCATAAGTTCGGAAAAAACATCTGCTCAACCACGTAAATAACGCAATGAATGTTGTTGAACTGTCAAAAAAATCTTTACGAAAATGTGTTACGCAATTAGATATCAGAAATAATTACTTAGCATTTTTATTCTGACTAGGTATTCTTTGTGATCTTACCCCGGTCTAAAAAAGCAGCTGCTGAACTTGTAACTTCTAAATGTCAATGCTGACAAGTTTGCTTACTTAGGTTTAATAAGATTACCGGTTCGCGGTCTCCACTCAAGGACTCGTCCAACGCTAGACCCTCGACAATTATGGACATAGCCACTTCTTATTCCGGACAATCTCGTCTCGAATTTTATCCTTCAAAGAAACCGCTTATCATAATACGTATCCATGTATGTAACTAGATAATTATTCTTGTTACATCAACTTTACATATTAGACCCATTCGGTAACAAACGGACCTACCCACCTTGCAAGTCAATATAAATTATAGGTAAGTAATTGATTCTCAACTCGCGAGTTCGATTCGATTATTCGGAATCGAGTATCGACCTTGATTACAGACTTAAATTTAATAGTCGACGCCTACATCTGAACCAGATCGTTTAAACATAAAACAGAAATGTCGTCCAGTACCTACTCATTTTAATTAAAATTATGACTTAATCGACTTGTTTACGAAGTTCTCGGTGTGACGTAGGATAATGTTGTATTGTAGGCCTACACATTTTTTCTTCCCAGTTTAATTAAGTAATCTTAGTCCCCAAAATGTGCTTTCCTACTTACATAGAAGTTGCATTTTTTACCGTCGACAAAGCTAATGGCCGTTTCCACATTGGGCGATGACGACACGATATCGTCGGACTGGTAGTTTCATAAAATAACGCTTTCACACTGTGTCAGACTGGTCGGTATGTCAACGATATCGTCGCCGGCATTGATTGTCGTGCCGATATCGGCGGACGACACAGTGCAATAGTTGACTGCTGCCATTATTACCTCGAATACACTTTTGGAATCGCGCAGCGATTCAAGCTTTTGCTGGCGCAACGCGACTATTCGAGACTGCTCGAGCTGGAAGCTGGAAGAACAGACAAAATGTCAGATAAACAATCACAATCTGTCATTTTGTCTATTTTCCCGTCGACAAAACCCGTTTCTGTGGTGGTCATGCTACGCGTGCTGGCATAACGCATGACAATAAGCTGTTGTTTACATGTTGCCACATACCAATATCGTCCCGATATTGTCGGTCGATATCGTTGTCATCCGAGCTGACGATATGTCGGTGTCGTTATCGTCGCGATGTGACAACGGCCAATGCCGGCAGACTAACTGCCATTTATAATATAGGTACTTACAAGAACGGTTGACTGCTCAGCGGATTCGCACGACAGACGTAGACCTAAATTCGATAGTTTGTTAGGAAGTATGAATTTCTATGTGTATATTTCTTACCTTTTTATGCTTACACTGATTTGATTGGAGGACCGATTTGGATGATATTTGCCATGGACATGATTTAGATAGGTACGTAAAAATACAAAAGTGGTATACAGTATCGTCTGATTGGATGTGCGCACCTACTACGATAAGTCGTTTAAATCACGTCAAAAATTTGAATAACGGGGAAAAAACTATTGATTTTGGAGTGTAGTTTTATTTACTTAGTGGTAATAAATTGTAAAATATTTTATCTGGACTACAGTCGTCTAACGTGTCCATCTGTCAACTTTACTTTAAGTTCCACCTCCAGGGAAGAGGGAGAGAAATTAGGGGTGAATTAGCCGCTTACTGACACAGACCGAATTCCACGCGTGCGGAGCCGCGGGTACAGCTAGTTTATAATATAGGTACTGAAAAAAACAAAAGATTTACCAACGCAAACTTTTATGAATCACGTATGACAAATGACAATCTAGTATTCTAAGTCCATTCAACATTTTTACTACCAGATGACAGCAACAGATTACACATATTGTGCAATCGCACAAGCGATCACCGCTACCCGTCTTACCATCTCACCTTACATACAATACCTACATACATACTGTACAAGTATGTATAAGAACAATAACAGCTGTATTCCCACGTTCAGAAACGGATGTGGGCGGCAGACCTTGAAGAAATATGTAACAGAAATTAAAAGAACTCAGACCACATGACGTTACAAGGATCCGGGAACGAATCGAAGCTTCACGATGCAATTCTTATTCAAACAATTGATATTAAACTTGTTGGTGCATAGTAATTAATGCCTTCGGTAATTAAAGGTTAATTACGTAGTCTGATACGTTTTTAGGGTTCCGTACCAGAAAAGGAAAAAACACAGACTCTACAACGGCACCCTTATTAGGATCTCTTCGTTGTCCGTCTGTCTGTCTACCATGGCCCTTTTTCTCAGGAACGCGTGAGGTATCAAATTGAAATTAATATCAAATACTTACGTAGATATACGATCCCTTGGAGCTCCAAAAATCAAGCTTCTAAGTCAACGCAATACAAAATACGACCGACATATTTTGATACCAGCAAATAAATCAAAACCTATAAGGGTACTTTCCGTTGACCTAGAATCATGAAATTTGGCAAGAAGCAAGGTCTCACCACAAGTAAAGGAAAAATCCGAAAATCGCTAATTTGTAATTTTATTATTTAAAAAAAATGCGATTACTAAACATTTGCAGTTGGAGAAATGATTGTGAAGTATATCGAGGGAGAATATAATGTTTTCCACCTTTAATGTTAAGTTTCTTTTTAATAAATTCATCTCAACTAGGGAACCCTTCATTGTGAATGGTCCGACGACGCGCACTTGCCCGGTTTATTATAAAAAATTACACTTCTCAGTGTGAAAAAGTTACAGGATTGCCCTGCGCCAATGTCAAGAGATATTGACAAAGAAATGACTCAGCAATTTGATCATAAATGATTACTAACGGCAATTATAATATTTCCTTTTCATTACGATATGACTTAGAAAAATAAAATGTTAAATTCTTAAAAGCCTACGCAAACGAATGGGATTCACTAATGGGTATCATGGATCAGTACAAATCACCTTGTACCGATCCGTAACTATCCAAATTACAAATTAATCAGCGCCTGACGTAAATTGACGTAATTTTAGTGGACAAATTTTTAATCACGTCTAAACTTGTATGGAGTAGTGACAGGCGCTGACTAATTTGACAGGACTAAACTAAAATTTATCTGCTGTCCTCTCTTAATGAAATACAAAGAAAAAGATGCACTGAACTTAAATTTAGTTTAGTTCGTGAAGAAGGGAATCGGCACCAATGTCATTTAAACGGTAACACCAATAAATGAAAACAGGATCAATGAATCAGCAAGCTGAATGAATATCCATCGATATCTAGATGCAATTTTATTAGAATAGTAGACCTTATTCAGTATTGTTATAGGTATTGTAGTAGATGTCAGTTACTGACTCAGAACTCGTGGCATGTAGTCACTTGTTTTGAGCCTTTAATTACATAGTTTATTGCCTAAAGGTTGCTTGTTTTAATTGCCAGCTGAGACTTCAAACTGTCAATCAAAAGTCAAGAACAAAATCTGAAAATAATAAGACCATTTTTGAATGAGACCCACATTTAAGTAGTTAAAAATATGTTAAAAATAGAAGCTACGTACAAAATATAGTGGGCTTGCTGCTGGAGTTTGAAAAAATACCCTAATGCTCCAGCACCCTGGCCAGGGGTACCAAGCTAGGTAGAGTGCGTTCAGTTTTTCCGTGGTAGGTGTGCTGGATGAAAAGCAACCTGCATCGAATTAATCAAACAGACTTGAATTCCAAAAATAAAATAAAATTATAAATAAAATAAATTATTATAAATAAATAAATAAAATTCCATATCGAAAATGGATATGACAGAAGGACACTGAGGTGGAACCCGTAACTCCTTCCACCGTCAACCTCTCAAGTCTCATGTATTAAATGCTGTCGGAGTTTGATCAAGGTTTATCTACAGCAGCTAAAGCTCACCTCTAACTTGTCAATCAACTCTGCAAAAAAATGCACTATCATAATAAACTAATTTATAAAACAACAAACAGCTGTTCGTTTTGACAATAGCAAATTGCACTCTTGTAACAAAGTGACAGATATACAAACATAATGGTGGTCGTTATTATATCATACAACTGTCGCGTGGGCGTTGTATCGCGGTCACTTGAAAAATGCTTTTGTTCTAACTGCTCAGACAAGGAGGGTCAATGGATGCAATTAATGATAGTTTTTTTTGTTTACATAATTATTTCACAAGCCAAATAAATAATGATTATCATAATCATCCTTACTTTATTTTCAATACTAATTATTTACATCTATATCTATACTTATAATAAATCTGTAGAAGTGAAAATTCTGTACATTGAAAATATCAAAAAAATAAATGGCAGGGGGTGTTACTAGACCGACACCGAACCCAAATATGTGATTAAATATTTTTTTGTCTGTCTGTCTGTCTGTCTGTCTGTCTGTCTGTTTGTTCAGGTATCACGCAAAAACTACCGGTTCGATTACGATGAAACTTGGTATAATTATTCTTTAATATCCTGGGCACCACACTGGGTACTTTTTATCCCGGAAAAGTATCCTATCCTACGGTTGGTGGGTGTCAAAGTTTGTATGGAAGAATTTTAACGCGCTGTCCGATTAACTCGAAACTCAATATTTATACTTAAACCCAAAAATTAAGAATAACGTGTATCAGGATTTTTCGAAATTCAACCCCTAAAGGGGTAAAATAAGGGATGAAAGTTTGTATGAAAAATCTTATTCCTTGAGGTAATAAACATGAAACTTCGCACGAATAGTTATCTAAATAAATGATAAAGTTTGTAGTTTTTTGTTTTTCTAAATTACCCCCTAAAGGGGGATTGGGGGGTGTCAGTGTTTGTATGGAAGAGTTTTAACGCGCTGTCCGATTAACTCGAAACTCAATATTTATACTTAAAACCCATAGGGATGTATGGGGTAATTTCCGACACTCACGCGGGCGAAGCCGCGGGCAGCAGCTAGTTTTTAAATATTTTTATTAAAAAAATGAAAATAAAAAATTGTAAAATTATATCATAATATTATGATAATAAATTATGAATGATGATAATGATTATGAATGATGATAATGATTATGAACTTTATTTTTTTACTCGTAATGTTTTTTTGTTTTTTTTTTCAATTGTTTTATGTTAGGTACCTAAGTATTAGGGCATTTGCACGGGTATTGGTTAGTAAAAAATAAGACGTGTTTTAACATCATGTTATATTACAAACTGCAAGAAAAATGCCTTTTTTTTTTTTGGTTTTTTTTGTGGTTTTCTTTTATTTTCTCATCGAAATCGGCTTGTAGGTATTTGTTGTGATTGTCATCATGTACCTAACATTTTTTATTGTTTCAAAATTGTGCAATTTTTCAGTCACCATTTTTGATTACACACCAAACTGAAAGACCGTACCTACAGAGATTCAGCGGTAAACTCTGCTAAAGGTTTCAAATTCTACCAACATTATGGTATTTTTATGACCAACGTTTTGCGACGCGTTCTTTTATTATATGCAGAAAAAAACCATTATGATTATAATCTCGTAGTCATTAGTTTTACAGAAGTCTGACAGTCTGCAATGATTTAGTACAATCAGGTTTTAATTTCAGTGCAGTCTAATATCTAGACCGGCCGGGTCACGAACTAGCGAGGTTGCGCTATCTGATATTATAGCTTTGGGCATTTTCTTTTGTTAGGTTGATTCATGCTTTTTGCAAACGGCTGAATAGGAGTGAATTTATTTGCCAGATCCTGGTTAAGGTTTACGTTCATATGGTTTAAGTTCTTTAGTTTTTCTTTGGAAGATTGCTTTGTCTCAATATTGACTATCTTTCTTGTTTACGTTTTTAGATAATGGTTGGTTCTTCTCTTTAGAAAGTCTTCGCCATCTCAAACTACAGATTCTAGAGACCATACGGAACTGTAAGAGTATGCCATCAAAGAAAAATACGACCGGCTGATCTCTATCGTATCGATTTATCACAAAACGAAGGTTTTACCTACTTTTCTGCGAAAATAGCTTAACAAAACATTCTAGCATCCATCCAATCTAGCATTCCATTTTTAAACAAGCGAATGCAAAAATAAAACGCACATTACAACAACAAATTACTGAAAGAATCAAAAAACCCAACTCCAAATAAAAGGTTGAAAAGGAGCTCTTTTCATGCACCTTTGCATGCATATGCACCACCATACACCCATTGGTGGTATCAAATCTGAGATTGAACTACCTAAGTAAGTAACTACCTTAGTATAATAACTGCCACGAACTGCACCAGACTGCTTGAAAAGTAAGCTTGTTTTAAATAAGTACTTTTTATTTGCACTTGGGTTGGATTTGTGATTTGAACATCGATAATCCATTAATAAACCACCTAATTCTGCAGTGGGCGAGTCATAACTTCACCAAGTCACGCCTCGTCAAGTCTATCTGATAACATTCGCCATTTGAGGCGTCCATTTGTCAAGTTCGAAGTATTGAACGCTGTGAACATTACATGTGGGCTAAACGCTTTTAATGGAACTAGTTTTTGATAGATGTCCTTGAAATGTGAGTATTCGTGCCTTGCAGTAGGTTGTATACCTTGGCAGTATGTATGCGAACTTTGGGATTCGGTAAAATCACCGAATTATCTGAATTTCGCGGTTCTAGTTTTAGTGAGTTCTGAGCTGAGACTAAAACCAAAGTGAGTACCTACTCTCAAATGTTTTTGAAAGCCATGTTGATTATCCCATTCACGCGATAGCTAGGTTTTCATTCACATCACTTACATGAGAATCCTGCCCTGTAGACACGTGCTTGGATTGCCTAATTCCAGCTTATTTTCGAAAAGATTTAATTATACCAGTCGATGATACTGGTGAATGTGATAATTGGGCTGGTCAACCAGTTCTCAAAAATCTAAATCAAACCATATCAGGGCTTTAAAAAAAACTTGAAACAGTCAACGAATACAAATAAAAAGTATTGGTAATAGCTTAGGTATGTAGGTACTTACGGGTACCTACCGTATGTGACCCGACCTGAAGGTCAAACGCCGACCTTGCCACTGCGCGGACGCAGATAAGCGCACGATACGATCGACACCGATCTAGATCGACATGATACCGTTGTGCAATGCTCAACTTATAAAGAAGCCTTTAGACGAAGTTACTTAGCGCCATCGAGAATACTTTCAACAAGTTGAGCTTTTATTCATGTGTCAATTTGTATCTATAAAACTGAAACGATAGGTACCAAGTGTTCTTGAGTGAATTCCGCGAATCATAAAACGTGAGTTAGGACTTCCTATTTATAAGCGATCATCGCGCGAATCCACGATCATCGCTTCCATGTTACTTTTTGTTCGGTGAACCTGAACGTGTGGTCGTGCCGACAAAGAGCTCTCTCCGGTTTTCCGAATAAAAATGCAGTATGGACGACCGCTACCGGCTACCGCTTTTAAATAGGACTCAGGGTAAGGCTAGGTGGATCGACGTCTTCACAGGGTTGCAGCTTGATGAAAGAAGTCGAGGATCGAGATAAGGTATGCGATTCGAGAGGTCTATACTGGCCTACGCCCTGAATTGTATTGCTAGGCTCATGATGATGATAATGATGAATCTATCAAGCTGCTAATTACCAACGCTCCTTTGAACGGAAACGTATTGCAGGACGTGACTAACTTTTTGGCAACTTTCTTCAGTTACGGGTTGCCACAGCGGTTATACTCGACAGGTTCTACTAGGCGGCAGTCTGTATACTCCTTTATAATTTTATTTAGTAAGCTGCTCATTTGTTTTATTAATTCGTTGATCGTATCAGTGACTATTGTTGTTATTTGGACTGGAAGAACTGGAAGTTTTTGCAATGAAGTTTTAATTTTTAATAGACCGGTGTTGCAGTTTATTGAAGTTATCTCTTTGATCTTGATACTGATACTGTGATTAAAAAAACGTGTATTATCACGCTTTCTTGATGACATAGGGGGCAGACAGTACCCGTAGATCAGTGCGTTGTTCGTTTTTAGGGTTCCGTACGTCCGAATGAAAAGATAACCCTTATAGGATCAGTCGTATGTCTGGCTGGCTGGCTGTCTGCCCGTCTATCACAGCCAATTTGCTCTGACACTACTGGACCAAATTAGTTAAAATTTTGGGAAAAAATACTGAGAATAATATTGTTCTTATAGATTACAGGAAAACCTATAAGGAAAATCTTAAAATAACATGGTAAATCTCTCAAACTTACATTTGCAGTTGGAATGTACGAGAGAACATGTTTTTCAACTACAATATTAAGTTTGTTCTGAGGTTAAAAAAATGTTAAATAACATATTTATCGTACGGACCCCTCACCACGCGAGTTTAAACCGCTCTTGTCCGGTTTTTAAGCATGCTTCTGCTTTCTTATTCAAGTCTTTAATTTGGTTCTTAGAATCACATCAAAAGTATTTTATACAAGGTCTTGAAGTCAGAATGGCTTAAGTTGTTACCGAGTTTATGTTTTTTTATCATTTTGATAGCACATGACCTAGTATATTACCGGTTTGCCTAACCTTAGAAATTTTATGAACTAGACTTGTTATAAGTAGGTAAACTGTCCACGGAAATGGATTGAATAAAACAATAATTTTACAATAAATAATTTATTACATAATACAATTTATTAACAATGTCTTTTTCTATATTTAACTTCTATGTAAATGCTTCTATCACTACGCTGATAAGGCATATTGTACAATACTAATGAATTCGTTTTTAACTAAGCAATTTATTATGCTGATTTCCAATTAATCACCGGCCAAACAAAAATACTTAAAAAGTATGAGAAAATACAAATACTATGTTTGAAAATGGCTCTAAAATACACTAGGTTTCGAGAACTTTTTAAAGTTTTCGAGCCACTTTACATTTTACGGCAAATAATAAATCCTTAAACATAACATTGATTAAATATGATCTGACATTATAAAATGAGGTTTACAAAAGTAAACACAAAAATATACTGACGAATACCGTACGGCAATCAATTTAGTGAACAAATTCGATGCAGCCTCGAGTCACGACTAGGCTCTGAGCTCTGACTCATTTTTTTAAGACTCAAAAAGGACCATAGGGGGTCCTCTATTTTAGCATATGATATTTCATCACATTACTTGTTGCTGACAACCAGTCTTACCAAGAGGTATCGTATTACCCAGTTACTGGGTTGTGGAGGTCAGATAGGCAGTCGCTCCATGTAAAATATTGATATTCAGCTGCATCCGGCTAGACTGATTGGGAAAAGGCTAGGCAGAATGATGACTTGTTGCTGCTGAGTATTTTGCATTGAAACATTCAAAGCACATTTGCCGAAACCGTTCCGAAATACAAAAGCAAAGTGCATTACAAAATAAGTTAATTTAAGGAGGATTCATAGTGGTAGCCCGCGAAATTATATAATAATTAAATATATTATTTATTGCCTTAAACAGGTTACAAAAAAATTGAGACTGGCTCCAGATCTAGGTTAGAGTACCTGTATTTCAGGAGCCAGTGCCTTCTTCCATTCAGGTTACAATTAATAAGCAAGTATATGCAGCAATTAGATAAAATTATCTCGCTTAATAATTAAGTTTAAAAATAGAAAAAGTTTTTTTTTCATTAGAATAAAGCTAATAAAATACTCAGAACAAAATTAATATAAATGTGGATTGAAAAAAAATTGCTGCAAAATCTAGAACACATATTTACATTAGAATAAAATAAAATTAGAACAAAAACAAATTCAATTCAAATTTTCTTAAGTTTTTTACAATTTGCAGGTCAGTGTCAGGTTGTATCTTGATCAAAATAATTATTTGCGACCATAAAAAATCTGTATTTACAGAATTATAATCATTAGAATCATTACACATCTCTCTTAATTAAATTTGTTGTAAAAAATTTGCTCACTACGGATCCACCTTAAAACAACCTAAGTAGGTAATGAATTGAACAGTTTCAGTAAATTAGAATTACCATGAAAAATATACAGAGTCCTTACTTATTACCTCTACACATTTCCTCACGACCCATCCTGATTCTGCAACTGTTTCAGCTGCTTCAAGACGGTGTCGAGCAACTTCCTTCTGTCTCTCTCATTCTTCTTGAGTACGGAGAAGACGGAAGACTTCTGTTCTGCTTCCTTTAGTTTCTCGAGCAGCGTAGCGGCGTCGCGAGGTGTGACTAGTGAATACTTACCTCCTTCTATTCCAACGTCGTGAAGGTAAGATGACCAGTCCCAACCTGTGATGAGGTCGAGGAGTTGCCTGTAAAAGAGGTTTCGAATGAGGTCATCACACGAATGTTAAAACTGTGTCACAAAAATATTACAAGTGAAAACTCTATAAATATGTCTGTTTGTAACCTTTTCACGCCTAAACTACTGTGGCGGTATCTACAACGCCACATGCGAACTACGCATCAAGGACCTGACGTCACACAAATCCTGCATCGCGCAATTAGAGTTTACCGCGCGATCAACATATATAAGGTGCTATAAAAATATCTGCCACGGCTTTAATGAGAGGTAGTATTGTGTTTAAAGATAACAATAGTGAAGAAATTTCGTACCCCGGCACAGTTAAATCAATTTGAGAAAATAAAGTAGTTAAATAAACATTGACTCTACTCTGCATAACGTGGTTCACAAATTACGCGCGAAGTGCACTTCGTCAATGAAAACAACTGCTATCTCTTTCCATCTGTTCTGTGAATGAAAACTGAAATCAGCTGACTAGTTCGTCACTTGCAAAGGACATCATTCAATTCGTACCCAAAAATAAAAGTGCCGGCCAGAAAAAAAAATTGCTGTTTTCTTATGGGAAATAACAT
Source organism: Eupsilia transversa (assembly GCA_914767815.1). Classification (NCBI taxonomy): domain Eukaryota; kingdom Metazoa; phylum Arthropoda; class Insecta; order Lepidoptera; family Noctuidae; genus Eupsilia; species Eupsilia transversa. The sequence goes on from OU611880.1 coordinate 13,096,100, forward strand.
CCTGAACATTTTTTTATACTACAACGAAAGTCTACAATTAACCCCCTGGCTGCTATTTCAGTTTGAAAGTACCAAAAAAATCATAATTTTGCCAACAATGGTTTGAACATTCGTAGACGCAAACAGCTATTGTTCAAAGTAGAAATGGACAGGCGTTAGGTCTACTAAGGTATGATATAATCATCATTCAGATTTAGAGCATTTTGTACCCAAAAATTAAAGTCGAAGCCGAAAGCCCGAAGAAAAAAACACGGTTTTCTTATGGGAAATAACACCCTCAACATTTTTTACTATTACAACGAGAGAATACAATTAACCCTTCCGCGGCCTATTTAAGTTTAAAAATACTAAAAAACATACTTCGACTAAAATATTTTAGAACATTTACATTTTAATGTATCGTGACTAGTGTGCCTTGCCAGTAATGACCTATGGCACTGTAACGTGGTCGCCCACAATGGGCCTCATTTGAAGACTCAATATTACACAAAGGGTAATAGTGAGGTTCTGGAGTGGTGACCGCGTACCGGAAGACGTAGCGTTGGAAAAGGCCTATTAAGGTGGTGGTGGATAGTTGACCTGGAGAAGGCCGAGGAATCCGCTGGATGGGAGAAGTACAGAACCGGTTGAAGTAGCGATGCTTCGAGGAGGCCTATGTCCAGCAGTGGACGTTTTTCGGCTGTAATGATGTATTGTAACCATTTATTGTATTGTGTTTGCAAATAAATCTACGCACCGCGCCACGGCTCATCTCGCGCCCGTATGGGGCACTTTTAGGAAAGGTTCGCTCAGGTTAGGTTAGGTTTCATAATTGTCGCATCAGAGGTTGTAGCACGCAAAGGATTCACGAAAAAAAAAGACATACGGATTGGTAGCTAGGTTTCGTAGTTGTTAATAAAAATAAGTTGTACATTTACGTTCACTATTAAGTTGAACATTACTATTGTCACTGATATTTCTCGAGACGTTCTTGGTGAAGCGTTCTCATTAATGTTGTGGTTATGTTTCAGTTCGAGAGTCTAGTTTTTTTATCGTATCATTATTTTTTTATGATTAAGATATGGTTATGTATAAGAACAATGGTTTTTGTTAAAAAATAAACACATATTTGCCGAAAAGCTTTTTTTATCACAAAAAAATCCTATCGACTTTGCAATTGAAAATTATACAGCAAATCTTTTCTGTCTTTTCTTTTTTTAAATATAATTAATGACATGTATCTTAAGACTGTTGGAGGATGACCCCACCCTCCAACAAGTTTGAAACCAGTGTCATTTGAAATGTCTGATAAGTTAGATACTTTTTCGAAGATCAAATTGAACAGTTAGGTTAGGTTAGCCTAACCTAACTAGCTGTTTTCTTTTAATCTTTTGTACAATTACCCAATCACAAGAATACGCAAATGCTGTTCATCATTGAGGAGGTCCATGTGTCCTTCAAAATCTAAGATCAGTTGAACACTGTTAGGTTTAGTTAGGTTAGCCTAACCTAACTAGCTGTTTTCTGTTAATCTTTTGTACAATTACCTAATCACAAGATTATGCAAATGCTTTTCATCATTGAGAAGTTCCATGTGATCTTCAAAATCTAAGATCAGTTTATCAGTGTTAGGTTAGGTTTGGTTTAGATAGGCAAGGTTAGGTTAGGTTAGGTTCGCCTTTCGGCATGGGCGCTCCACGATCCACGCTGTGTCGCGGGTTAGAGTCCTGGCGGAGGAAGCGGTGTCCCGGGGCGGGGTGATGTTGGCGGTGTCCTTGGACATCTCCAATGCTTTCAACACCCTGCCCTGGAGTTGTATTCGGGAGGCACTACGGTATCATGGCGTGCCTCCCTACCTCTGCCACATCGTTGGGGCTTATCTGTCAGAGAGGTGTGTCACCTACATGGGACGTGATGGCGGGAACCAGCGCCGCATGTCGTGCGGTGTTCCACAGGGCTCGGTTCTTGGCCCGCTCCTGTGGAACATGGGGTACGACTGGGTGCTGAGGGGCGAACTCCAACCGGGCGTCGACCTGACGTGCTACGCGGACGACACGCTGGTCACTGCCCGGGGGAGCTCGCACAGGGAGGCAGCGTTGCTGGCGACGGCTGCGGTCTCACAGGTGGTGGGCCGCATACGTCGCCTGGGCCTGGAGGTGGCCCTCAGCAAGTCGGAGGCCATGGTGTTTCATGGCCCCCGGCGGGCGCCGCCGCCCGGTTCACACATCGTGGTCGGGGGGGCTCGGATTGCTGTCGAGTCTACCATGAAGTACCTAGGATTGGTGCTCGACAGCCGGTGGAACTTCGAGCCCCACTTCCGGCGGCTGGCGCCCAAGTTGCTGGGCGCTGCTGGGGCGCTGTCAACGCTGCTTCCTAATTTGGGGGGCCCGAGCGCCGCTTGTAGGCGGCTCTACGTGGGGATCGTGCGGTCGATGGCCCTTTACGGGGCCCCGATCTGGGCGGCTGACCTGACGGCCGGTAGCATCGCAGTCCTGCGCAAACCGCAGAGAGCGATGGCCGTCAGAGTCATCAGGGGGTATCGCACGATCTCCTACGAGGCGGCTTGTGCACTGGCCGGATCCCCGCCCTGGGACCTCGAGGCGAAAGTACTCGCGTCATCGTATCGGTGGCGCGAGGAAGCGAGGGCGCGGGGCGAGCAACCGATGCAGCGACACATGGAGCTGCATCGGTCTCAGCTCCGCGAGGTCCTGGTGGCGGAATGGCGGGACAGGCTTTCACGCCCTACCGCCGGCCTCGACATCATCGAGGCGGTCCGGCCGGTGCTCGATCTCTGGCTCGGGAGGAGGCACGGCTCCCTGTCGTTTCGGGTGACGCAGGTGCTCTAGGGGCATGGTTGCTTCGGGAAGTATCTGTGTCGCATAAACAGGGAGCCGGACGCCCGGTGTCACCACTGCGTCGACTGTCGGGAGGACACGGCGCGGCATACGCTGGCAGAGTGTGCCGCTTGGGAGGAGCCGCGCCGTGCCCTCATCTCAGAAGTAGGCAGTGACTTGTCGCTGCCGGCCGTTGTGAATGCGATGGTCGGCGGCGAGGAGTCCTGGGACGCGGTGGTTTCCTACTGCGAGACGGTCGTCTCGCAGAAGGAGGCTGCGGAAAGGGAGAGGGAGATCTCATCCACTCACCCGGCCCGCAGCAGGCGCACCGGGCGTCGGAGGAGGGCGGACAACGCCCTCTTCCAGCCCCCCTAAATGGGTCCAGGGGCGACGGAATCGGGGACGTCTGTCGCCCCCCACACATCAGGACCCGAGGTGGCGGCGCGTAGTGTTCCACGCGCGCCCCTCTTAGACGGCGCGGGGGGAGTTTAACACCTCACTCCCCCCTGACCCGAGGAAGAGGCCCGCGTTCGCGGGCCGGCACCAATCGGGGGTTGCGGAAGATTTGTTCGTTCCCGCGACCCCCGGCTTCGGTGTGAGATGGGACACCGGGGTGGTTTTTAGTCAGTAAGAGTCTGACAGACCCCTCCGCCCGCCCCAGGGCGGGGGACATCCATGAGGATTTTCCACCCCGGAACAAAAAAAAAAAAAAAAAAAAAGGTTAGGTTCGCCTAGCCGAAATGCTTTTTGTTATTACAAAAAACGATGTTATTTTCAATTAAAACTCGGTATTTTTTCAAACGTTATATCTAAAACATTTAAAAGAATTTTATGATTTTTGGTACTTTCAAACTCAAATAGCAGCCAGGGGGTTAAGTGTAGACTTTCGTTGTAGTATTAAAAAATGTTCAAAATGTTATTTCCCATATGATAACAGCTTTTTTTTTTTCTGGCCGGCACTTTGATTTTTGGGTACAAAATGTTCGAAGCCTGAATGATGTCCTTTATACGTACAATTTTTTGTATGAAAAAAAATATGACACATGATCAATAATTTATCTTTACTATTGTAATCTATAAACACAATACTATCTCCCATTGCAGCCGTGGCAGATATTTTTATAGCACCTTATATAAGACTTCCTGACATCAATCTTTGGGCAGTTGCCCGCCAGACACGACACCTGTCTGGTCGGAGGATCCTCCCCTTTCTATAGAGTATGAGTGAACTTTACACCCTTTTCCTCATCCCGCTACAGTACCGAACCAAGCGTTTTGAAATTTGACAACGAGGGAGTCTGGAACCCAGAGAACGACATAGGCTACTTTTCATCCTAGATATTCGGGCAACAGCTAGAATTAATCTATACTTATAATAAATCTGTAGAAGTGAAAATTCTGTACATTGAAAATATCAAAAAAATAAATGGCAGGGGGTGTTACTAGACCGACACAGAACCCAAAAATTTTTTTTTTTTTTTTTTGTCTGTCTGTCTGTCTGTTTGTTCAGGCATCACGCAAAAACTACCGGTTCGATTACGATGAAACTTGGTATAATTATTCTTTAATATCCTGGGCACCACACTGGGTACTTTTTATCCCGGAAAAGTATCCTATCCTACTATCTATATCTATACCTTTTAATAAAAAGACAAGTCCTGACTGACTGACTCATCAACGCCCAGCCCAAACCCTTGGACCTAGAAAGCTGAAATTTTGCACAGAGGTTCACTTTATAATGTAGGCAAGGAATAAGGAAGCATTTTTTTAAATTCAACCCCAAGGGGGTCAAATAGGGGATGAAAGTTTGTATGAAAAATCTTATTCCTTGAGGTAATAAACATGAAACTCCGCACGAATAATTATCAAAATAAATGAAAAAGTTTGTAATTTGTTGTGTTTCTAAATTACCCCCTAAAGGGGGGTTGGGGGGTGTCAAAGTATGGAAGAATTTTAACGCGCTGTCCGATTAACTCGAAACTCAATATTTATTCTTAAACCCAAAAATTTAGAATAACGTGTATCAGAATTTCTCGAAATTCAACCCCTAAGGGGGTAAAATAAGGGATGAAAGTTTGTAGGAAAAATCTTATTCCTTGAGGTAATAAACATGAAACTTCGCACGAATAGTTATCTAAATAAATTATAAAGTTTGTAGTTTTTTGTTTTTCTAAATTACCCTCTAAAGGGGTTGGGGGGTGTCAGTGTTTATATGGAAGAATTTTAACGCGCTGTCCGATTAACTCGAAACTCAATATTTATACTTAAAACCCATGGGGATGTATGGGGTAATTTCCGACACTGACGCGGGCGAAGCCGCGGGCAGCAGCTAGTAATATAAATAAATGCGTAAGTTTATTATCTGATCAGGTCTCTGAATTGAAAAACTGAACCAATCATAATGAAATTCTACAATGAGGTAGCCTGGGACCTGGAACAACACAGAGTATCTTTTATCTCAAATATTTAGGAGGTGTTCTAACAGTCCCTTGTCCTTGCCTCAGACTAGCAGACTGTTCGAGAACCTCTCCTTCCTTGAGCCCGGGTACTGGCTCGCCTGTCGCGAAAAGTTCGCTCTGTATGACGTCCAGGTTGAGCTGTTCTGCACCCTGGTCCTTACCTCAGACTAGCAAAGTGTTCGAGAAGCTCTCCCTCCTTGAGCCCGCATACTGGCTCGCCTGCCGCGAACTGCTCACACTGTATGACGTCCAGGTTGAGCTGGTCCAGAGCTCCTGAGGAGATCTGCTTGACGGCCGGGTCTAGCAGGAGGGCGCGGAGACGGGTTGCTATGCGGTTGGTAGCGGCTCGCACTGCTGCCACTCTAGTGGAGTAAAAATGACGATTCAGGAATTGAATGAGAACAAATTGTATGAATATCAAGTTCAAACAAACTTTCCCTAATTCTTTCGTATACGTTCAAGCGAAATGCGACTACAATAGAAGATTGTTTGCCAAGGGAGCTAACAACTATTTTAAGCGCGCGTGTTTCTTTGAATCCAGAGCGCAGAGAGGAATTCAAAGTACGTCACTCGAGATTAAAATAGAGTTGCTGCTGTCGAGGTGGACACTACTTTTTATCACCTCTATGAGAAAATAAAGTGCAACTTATAAATAAGAATAGTACGTTTATTTATTTCATACTCACTATTTGAGGAAAACACACAATTTTTTTAAATAAAACTAAGTAAAATTGTAATTTGAGTAAACAATTACGAACGAAGGCTGGATGCATCTCGCGGGTTTTTTATGTTTTCAAAAACTTTTTTATTAATTTGGATCGCGCGCGGTTTACTTTATCATACAGCCTGTTACTTTTTCATACAATGTTCGTGATTGATCTCTTTGGTGATTAGAACTTTTACTAACAATATCCACATTCCAAATTCGAATTACTTGTATTTTTAAGAGCTATTTTAGTCACTGTTTACGAAGAATATACTAGCTCTATTTGAATAGATGTGATACAAACAATAAAACTGTAAACGTGACTCCAAAGCTGCCATAAGGATTTTCGATATTGCGAACTCACCTGGCTCTTTCCGGCAATTGTTCGAGTGACATCAGTACTCCTGACAGGTAGCTGAGCATGTCTGTGACGAACGATGATGCCTGGCCGGTTGGCTCGACTAAAACAGACAAAATAATACTTTGGCTTCATTTAGTTTATGGAGCATGTTTTGCAACAGAGATCCCGACATTTTTTTCTGTTTGTTAAAGTCAAGAACAGCATTTCCCGTAACTGTCACCCTTTAGTTAAGTGTAATGAAAATGGTAATGATGAACGTGATGTCCACATCACGTATTTTAATTTTTTGTTCTTTTAAATGAAGATTACACCTCTACCAGACCCTTCAGGGAATACAGGCGTGATAGTTATGTTATATTATTCCGTCCTTCATTTAATATAATACAGGGTCACATTAAATTTGTTAGAGAAACTCCAGGGTCGTGATGGGTATCGATATCTAAACATGATAAAACAAGGAAATAAAATCGATTAGATGATTTTTTTGCCTAAACCGTACTTGAAATATCAGATAATAAATATTGAAAAATTGTTTCGCCGTGTTCAGATTTCACGTCTGCGGAATTAACTAACTAATTTAATTTAAGCTAGTAGATGATGATGATCTGGTGATTTGATTCTGGTAAAATTATATTAAAAACTATTTTCTTAAAACTCGTATATTTTTTTGAGTGAAGAAATGCTATATTTCTTCACTCAAAAAAATACAATAGACGTAGATATGTTTAGTAACTATTCCGCTCAACTATTGCTAAAGAGTCATAAAAAACCGAGCTTCAGCGTCCAGCACTCAGCGTGGCAACACGTCGTGTTCGGGTTCGCTATAAGTCAATCGTCATCCTGAGGATGCCTCGTTGAGAGGTGAAACACATGTCGGTTTCTTAGACAGTTTTTTATGACTCTTTAGGAATAATTAAGCGGAATAGTTACTAAATATATTTACGTCTATTGTATTTTTAATGGAGTTCCGCCAAGTCACGCTTGCATCAATTAACTATTTCTTCACTCACCTAACAGCCAGTCGTATTTCTCAAGGTCAAGAAACTCGTCCAGTTTCTTCTCCAGTTTGTCGCAGATCTGCTGCTCAGCATCATCACGTGCCGCTTGGAACATACTGCCTGCCGTCTGATGTAAAGTAATAACGCTGTTAAGTTTATGGTTTTAAAGGTTATATTTGCATAGATAAATAATATAAAAATTGCTTGTGACAAGATTGATAAAAAACAAACCCTTGTATTTAAAACAAAACTACATTGGAATGCATCGAATCTAACATTTGAATCGTCTCATCATATAGGTTTTATTTGTTTAAAAAAATAAATGCATGTTTTTTTTATGGTTATACCTATTTCGTGTTATATTACCTGTGTGGTAACTAGCTCCGAGCCTGTGATGTTGCTAATAAACTCGTACAGACATAACGTTGCGCCTTCTAAATACTGCGTGTCTACGATGATCTGAAACAAAGTGGGGAACACTGAGCAGGTAAGGTCGACATTTATATCCAGCTATATATAGCTTTGAATAATAGAAATGGCGTCGGATTCACAAGTTACATTGCATGCTTATATATTTCATGTCATTACTAACACTATGGACTTGCAAATAAAGGATTATTTATTTAATTATTTAACGATGCCAGGCGCACTCCGCATTTTAGGTATGAAGCTACAAGTACGCGGCGGGCTCGTCTTGTCGGGATAATTCAGTGAGCGTAACGTATTTAGAAGATAAAAAAGTTACGCGAAATAAATTGAGGCTTCTAGGTGAATATAACTTTAGGTAATTAGCGCTGTGCGACCTGAATTGCACTTTATTGCGTCGTAGCAAGAGTTGCTATTTATTGCAGAGTGAATGTTCTGTACTTGTTATGTATACGTATCCTGTGCTATAAAGTCGACTTCATAAAGTTTTTCTATAGTGCGCGCGGAACTAGTTGGCCGCGCCTTAGGTGAGGGAGTGAGGGGGCGGGGTGCCGCCGTACTCAGCGCCGCACTGAGTACTGACAACAAAGCGCCGCCTCCCCGTCCCACCGCTCACATACCTAAGGCGCGGCCAACTAGTTCCGCGCGCACTATAACATAATGACTTCAAAAAGTGACTGAATAAAATTGGTGGTAAATTAAACTGTGTAGTGAACTCAATGCTTACCTGCACCAACTGCATCAGCGGCAGCGGTCTTCTAAACAGCGCGGATAAACAGCCCGTGAAGGATCTACTGAGCAGTAACGAGGCCGAATGTCTCGCGGCCGCGGCCCTCCTGCCTCCCCCCAGCCCGAGCCCCGCAGAGTACTTGAGCCACGCGAATATGAACTCTTTTACTTGCACGTAGACAGCTGGAACTGTAGTGGAGAACGGGAACCTGGGAAGAAATTATTTTAGACGTTGCCGCGCACTAGGAATTTCATTTAAACTCACATACACAAACAGCCAGACTCGGAACAACTACTTGTAGGTCATACAAATATTTGTTCCGTGCGGGAATCGAACCCGCGACATGCAACGCAGCATCTACTGCGCCAACCGTCCGTCTTATATTAGGTTATAGAATTAAAAGGTTTTGAAAAACAATTGTAGTTGTATATTGCTGGTTTACCAAACAATTCAATGTTAAATTTCATTATTTTAGCTTCAACTAAAAATGTAATACGTAGTTCAATGAAAACTGTTCCAGCATACTTAATTCGGGCAAAAACAGATAATTTCCATGACTTTCTTCATCATGGTAGAGTCAACATGCATCTTTATCTAAGTTAAAGTCGTTTTCTTGCATTTATTATAAATTAATTACGGTTTTTACTGATTGATTTTTTATTTGTTTTTGTATTGATGACTATAATTCATTTATTTCAGACAAAGTCCATTACATTACATATGTATGTTTTTAATGTAATGTACACCATAAAACAATACGCTGAAGACACTACTTACTTCCTTGGGAAGGGTTGTGACTCCAGTTCGTCTCCTTCGTAAGGGAACGTGTCCATGACACCATCATATTGGTCTTGGTTCTCGACCTGAAGACAACATTACGTCAGATGAACGTCAGTTTATCGCCTATTTCACAATATCACTGAAGCACAGTTTCTATAAACGAAAACGGATCGTTTTACTTACCAATGGTAGCTTTTTTTATTGACAAACTTGGCATATAAATAGATTCGAAAGCTTATTTTACCTGTGGCTATCACAGGTAAAATATACTTATATACATACTTCCATATGGGAGGGTCTACTATGCAAAGCTATGAGGTCTTTGCTTGATTATTGGTAAAGATATAAGAATCTTATTGATAACCAAGAATGGTCCGTAAATTATAGGAATCGGCCATGAGAGATTTAAATCTTTTTTGCATTAAATTGAAAATAAGAAATATTTCAAAATCTAAGTAACATTGGTATATTGTTTTAAATAAAATCTGTGAATACCATCCACTGCATCCGCCCGATGGGATTACCCGTCGGAGGATCTTCAATACAAAGTTTTATCCCCTATTGAACCACCTTCGGGGTAGAATGTACAAAAATCCTTCCTTATACTTTCGTTATACAGCGAGTATCAGAAATGTGAATATGCATGTATTTTCTTTATTTGTTTATTCGACATAGAAATAATAAAAAAAAATCAACGCCAAAAAATCAATTGAAAGTACTTTAAAAAAAGAGTTCAAATAGCCAACCGACACGAGCATCTTAAACACTCTCCATTTTAGCGGGCTTGGTGTGACGTTTATAGTCTATGAAAAAGATTACAACAAATCGCAAACACGACTTTTTTATTGTTGTCATAGACTTTTACGTCACATTAACTCTGAACGGAGTCGCTTTTCATATATTTGTGTTCTCCGCAGTTCTTTGCACTTCAATTTTTTTTATTACTTGCTCAAAAAGAAACTATTATCAAAAATATTGATGGAAGCATAATTCTGAACCAACAAAGTTTACAAAAAAAAAATTACACTTATTTGAATCGCATGCATATTCCCTATTAAGTGGCTCCCAGACAGACGCGGCCTGCGCTAGCGGCCAGTTGTATTCGCTTGCTATGTTAGTGAGTCTTAGCACACGTGTGATAATGACGGGCCTGCGGTGGCGGCATGGCATGTTATGTTATTACATAGATATCCATTAGGTGTTAAGGCGACAAGCATATTTATTTCCCCCAGTCAGTATAAAAAGAAGCAAGATAATAGTTACCTCTATCGGTACGAAGGAGGCATTATCGAGTATATCCCTGAACACACCGACCCATCTTTGCATCAACACCTCAGTATAATGCTCCGCCATTTCTTGTAACAGCAACGGTATCGGATCCGTTGGAAGGCCGTAACATCTGCGAAACGCGTAAGTTCATACAAAATTTAAACATTTTTTAATGAAAAACTTTTGCAAAGGGACAAATCTGAGATATGGGCAAAAAAATATAAAAAACAGCTATGTCATACATTTATCGATACGATATTTGCAATCGAACAGCTCAGCATTTTTACCTGCGTGCATTTCCATAAATGCATGAATCGCAACTATTACCAGTTAGTACGTGTTCGAATACCAATCGCGTAACTCAAACCAAACCAGATCAAACCATCTTAGTGCTAATTTAACTTAGATTTGCTATTTAATCATTATAACTATAGTATTCAATATAACCAATAATCCATATTATTTCGTATCATTAAACCAGTGGTCGGAAACCAACAACCAAACCATAACCAGTTTAGGATTACCAAATCAACCAACTCAAAAGTTAGCGCTAAACCACTCAGCCGCTAAAATCTACATGGTCCTTCGAGCCGGATCTTGGTCCTTCGGACTTGACACTTTGGTTTGGAACAGCTGTTTTTTTTATTCGATTCCAGACTTGATGACATGATGATAAAAGAGATTTATACACGATACTCACTTCAGCGTATTAATAAACAGCACGATTTGGTGTTTGATACTCAACATCAACGTCGGGTCCGTTATCAAGGATGTATTAGTCCTTAATGTGGAGGCGACTTTCGTCACTGACATGCCCCACATGTCTAGCAACCAGTCTTTTGAGACCAGACCTGGAAGAAAGAAAGAAAAACTGTTTGTTCCGCAAGATCAACAACAAAACAAAAACAACTGAAATGAAATAATAATAAAAATGTATCCAAAAGCTGATTACCCAAAGTTGGTTGGCAACACAACATTTTTTTTTTTATTGAGTTGTTGTCACGTTAGTAGTGTGGCGGCATCTACATTGCCACATGCGAACTACGCATCAAAGACCTGACGTCACAAATCCTGCATCGCGATATTTAAGTTTACCGAGCTATTAAAATATATAAGACTATCCGACATCAATCCTTGGGCAATTTCCCGCCGGTCGGAGGATCCTCCCTTTACTATATAGGATGAGTGAACTTTACACCCTGTTGTTCCTCATACCCCTAAAATAATATGCGCACTGTCACACAGCGTTTTACTGTACGATATTTTGTTGTATAATGTTGAGATTATACGATAGTTTTATACAGCATTAGTTCTTCTCCATATAAATTGTGGGATGTTGACATGTGGTCCCAAAATTTTACTGTACAATATCATACAGTACAGTGCCGTGTGAACTGCCGCTAACCCTAAACATTTACTTTACAAATTCAGCTAAAACAAAAAAGAGTCTCCTTACCTGCGCCTGCGCTTAGTAGATGTTCCTCAAGTATGAAGAAGCCTAAGACGGCGTTCAAGTAGTTCTTTACTCCTACTATTGAGTCGTGTAGGTTCGTTGAGGCGGGGATAAGGACAAGTCGGGCTTGTTGCTTGCGTTGCGATCTGGAAGAATGTACAACAATAAAAATGGTAAGATAAGGTAAATCTGAAGGGTAGTAAGTAGCCGCCTTAATTATTTTATCTGCAAACATTAGCAGCATAATAAAGCATACCTTAGGGCCTAAATAATACAATAAAATAAATAGTGCTTATTGTAGGCAAAATACCCATATTCATTTTTTTTTAAATTTAATATATTGTAAAAACATTAAATTAAAACATGGAGTATACATAACAGGATTTTCGTTTTTTTTTTTTTTAATTTTGTTTTTTGTCCCAAAAGTGAACCACATATTCAAAATTCATTAAACACTCATAAAAGTCCATGTTTGGGTCACAGCTATACATGTGTACTTAATTTCACCTTAATCGGTCCATTAGATACGGAGCAAATTGACTGTGACAGACGGACAGACAGACAGACACACAAGTGATCCTATAAGGGTTCCGTTTTTTCATTCCTTAAAAAAATTACCTGTAATACTGTATGAAGTCATTCTTAGCGCCCAACACACTGTGGATGTGCAGGCATCTGTGTAAGGGACTGAAGTCCACCAGCTCATGTGGACATTGAGGTCCAGCGGTGATATTCGTTGGTATTCCGAGCATAGCCATATCTGTACAAAAACAAGCAACAATAAGACCAATATCATTACAGTCATTATTTGAAAGGGCTGAGGCAAAATACGTATCTTGGACATCCTTGGCTAGAACGAGAAAATGTTTGCAAGTAATCTTTCTCGCTTCCATGAACCATTTTATGAGGTCAAAAAGAGATAGAGTAGTAAACTAGGACTTTTTGGACACAAACCTTTTTTGTTTTGGACAATGCTGGCTAAGCTCCTTCCCAGCATTTCTTGCGTCTGTCTCAAAGCCATTGCTCCCACCTACAGACAAACAAAAGTTTACAGATCATTTGAACAGAAACCAATTAAAAACCTATTTATTTATGGCATAGAAAGAGCAAAGATTCTTTAGATAGAGGCGAAACCGGGCGTACCAAATGCCCAAAAACTTTAGGGTAATAGCGCGACTTTGAAAGCATTTGAAATTGCAAGAAGTATCTTGGTCTATGTTTCTAGCCAAATAAGCTATGACACATGGCATTCTTTTTTTTTTAATTTCCTTTCAGGGTGTTTTTAAAAACGTTTGCATTCTAATATCTGCCTCAATCTGTCAAAAAATCCTTTTATTTATATACCACCATTTTTAACATTGATTTGCGAACGTTTTTTATGTGCGAGAATTTGGCCTTCTGTTTATTTTCTCCAGCAATCAATCAGGAATTACAACCATATCCCTCCAACATTTAAATACCAAGTAATGGTTGCTAACCTGTGGGCTAAGCTCGCGTATATTCTCGAGGAAATCCCTCAGATCAGCCATAGAAGCGTCTTGTATCGCTTGTCGTAGACGCGGGATGTCAGCGGAGATCTGCCCGCACCATTTGAATGGACCAACACGAGGTAGTAAGACATGTTCTAGTTGCTCTAGAGTTTTGAGCGCTGGATAGTACCTGTGAAGTAACGAAAGAAGCTTAATAAACAGCTAAATTTCCAAGAGATTATGAATGGTCAGCATTTCTGATATAAGGGAGTTTCATAAGTTTAATTAATGTTGAATTTTAAATGTTTAAACCAATGTTTAAAAGTTTGAGTCTCCTTTTCCAAGTCCCATAGTCAGCTGTTGATTACCAGTTTATGTTCACAGCACATAAACTTTTCACATACTGCCTATGAAGTAAAAAAGTATGAGGTAAAGTAAAAATTATCAGTAAGTCAAACCAATATATCTTCCAAAACTTGCACAATTATATTATGAATATTTCACAGATTAAAGAAAAGAAGCCAATAATTATGAATAATGTTATCAGACCCGCCTATCGAATTGCGTAACATATCTAAAAACACTAAAACACAAACACAAACACAAACACTTTTTAATTTTAATTTAATTTAATTTAATCTTGTAGACTAATCTGTTTCATTTTAACAGGTCAACAACATTCATTGCGTTATTTACGTTGTTCAGCAGATTTTTTTTCGAACTTTTGCAGCAATGGACTAGCAACCTGTTTCAAAATGATTCAGATTTTTTACACATACCTTTTAGCCTCCACCTGTGACTTCAGCTTGGAGTATGTAGTCAGTAAGGGCAGACATAGCTCCATCTTCTCAATGGTAGCAGCAATGTTCAGCTCCACTCTTCGAGCCCTGATCAACTCCTCAGCTTTGGCACATAGACCTTGTAAAATAAAAAGAGGTATGTTTAAGGTAAATTGGTTAAAAGACAAAACACAACTTTTAAACCTGAAAAATTAAAGTATGTTTTAAAGCTAGATAAGGTTGGTGGATAAAGTCGGCTAGAGAACATCAACCTCAACTAGTTTAAATAAAAAAATTGTGTATGTTATTTTTAACCAATTTACAAAATAAATATCATTTATCAATCTTCATCCATCATGACTTTCTACATAGTTTTGAGTAGTTTAAAAGCAATGTAATTACTTACTGTCAGTGGTATCTTTAACATTGCCATCCACATTAGATATCTCTGCATGCAACTCTTCAGCATGAGACCGCACTTGTAATAACTCACGTATTGAGTCAATAAAGCCCTGGAAACCAACAATTTATGTTTCTATAATTTTTAGTAATGTTTAGCGCGTTTCCTAACTATGTTTGGGTCGGCTTCCAGTCTACCCAGAAGCAGCTGAACATCAGTATTTTACATGGAGCAACTGCCTATCTGAGCTCCACAACCCAGTAACTGGGTAATCTGATATATCTTGGCAATTAAACACAACCGGACCTTGGATTGTATTGTAGGAGAGCAATGGTGCCATGTTTTGCGCCCCTTGCAACATGTTTGGAAACTCAGGGTCGCTAGCTAATGAAGGGTACAACAAATAGAAAAACACAATTCAAAGAAAGAAGGAAAAATGTCTTTGGAATGGGGCTGCCTTAAATGTCGAAGTGCCTAGGTGCCCTGGAGCTTGTAAGTCCGGGCCTGTAGATGCCGCCACAGTTTAATAAGATCAGCCATACAGTCACAAACATACATTAAAAACAAGCACATTTATAAAAAAGATTTACACTATTCATTTTACCTGATAATGAAAGTTGCACAGCTTCTCAATTTCCTTGTCATGATGCTTTATCCGCTCATCCAACTGGTGAACAAACGCTTCGTGGCCTTCCCCCTCGTATATTGAACGGAAGGCCGGGCCCCAGTAATCATCTATACCCTCTATTTCCTAAAGAAAGCGACAAAACGATAATAATAGCAGATTCAATTTTAACAAGATTTTCTTTCTTCTCCTTTACAGAATTAAAATTGTTCACATAAATAAGTTTTTAGTGGAAAAACTAGGTGCATTTAGCTATCAAAAAGCATAACATTAGAAAAGAATGCACAAAATTCAAAGTGGGTGTATACCTGTATTGTAGCATTTGTCATTGTTACAAAGTATTATTCTTAACTTTTGCTGCACATAAAAAAATCTTGAATAATCCCTTGCTATGTAAAAAATGTATATTTACAAGGACAATTTACACGATTAAAATATTTTTTTCAGCTCACAAGTTAAACAAAATACCCATCTAATTTTGACATGTTGAATTTTTGACATAGCCAATTTGCTATCATTGACACTGACACTTGGCAGTCAATAATAGTCAATAATCCAATGACTAATAAATCCTACCTGCATCCTGCACTAATTGCATAAAGAATAAAAATATCAGTTTTTTTTAAATTACTAAGTGAAAAATATTTTAATTTGGAGATGTTGGGGTTTCGTGGCTTTTGTTTCATTTTTCACCACCGACCCCGAAAGATCCTTTTGTCTAACATCGTCTAGGATTGCAGCGGTTTAAGATAGTCTCTCTATTGTAACGTAGAATTGAACGTTAAAAGGGATACCCACTTAAATTTTTAATTTCCGTGTTTTTTTAAATATTATATTACTAGTCACCGTAAGATTGTGAGCACCGTTAGTTTATCTAGTAGTATAAATAGCGAAATTATAAACTAAATTGTTTCAGACACTAATCGGTCCTCATAATGGCTTGACCAAGATTATGTCTATACTATAAATGAGACTGACCCCTGAGTTTGTTTTGGCATTTCTTCTCAGGGGTAGTCAGTTATGAAATTTCGACTCCATCCAGGTTATTTTTGTGTTAAATATTACGTGTAAAAGTGAATTCAATTAGAATATAAAGATAATGAAAGATTTTATGTGCGAGTCATATCTTTCTTCTCTCTCATGTAACGAAATATGACGTGACGCGTCCTTGAGATTTCAGTCTCAATTGTCAACCATGTATCGATTCACCGCCTATGAAGTTTCCATTCAAGACTATGAAAATATCCAATATTATCTCAAAAACTATTGACTTAGGGGATCAACAACCCCACACGCTTATTGTGGTCGGTTAAATTGTACTTGATTACTTACTTATTTTTATCGTAATTTCAGTACACCGTTGTTTAGCTTTGTACACGTTATTTTCAATTTTCATCGTTATAGTGCAAATATAAATCTTGTCATGTTTATAATGTTTAACATCACGCCTGTATTGCTAAAAGGTTTGGACAGCGGTGTCCTAATAGTACACCGACATTTCGTCAGTTATGTTAATCCAATACATGATTTATTATGGTGCTTACCTATTGCCGTCTAGGCACAAATCTAAACTCTGGGAGAAATTCCTCACGGAAAAACGCAGTATTACTTTACCTGACCCCACATAACTGGTGAAATGTGGGTGTTATCTTCTGTGAAAATGACAAACTATGTAGGTATCATTCTACAATATATACAGCAATCCTAATAAATAAATAATTGTAGGTGGGTCAACCGTCAATGTCCGCTAGTGCCTTATCATGTTGTAGTTGTACTATCTGTTGGCTTATTTTGCAATTGTATTATTGTGAAAAGATTCATTGCCTAAATTACTCGCAAAACATATTTAGACCGCAAGTAATCTCCTCGAAATAAAATGAAGGATTTTAGATATGGCAACTACTAAAACAAAACGTCATTAGAAGTGAACAGTTTGATTGAATCTCAGAACAAGTCAAAAATCTGCCAATTCGGCGGACGCAGTGTTTGAGAGTGTGATTTATTTGTGGCTTTTATCGATACTTTTTATATTTATTTATTTTACAAGTTCCATGTTGCCGTAACATATAAAACTGTAAAGTTATTCTCAAACCTCAATTGATTCTGTTAAGTCCGGTGGTAACCATGGCTCACTGTATACGAGTTTTGCATGGCCAGGCAAGTTTAATTAATTCCACGTTTTAATTCCACATTAATTCTACGAATATTATTAGATTTATATTATAATATGTGTATGCAACTAATTCACGTTTGTTTACGCTACTATCGCAATTGTGGGCGATTAATAAATCCCGATAAACCATCATGATTGGATGGGTCAGGTCACTTAAAATAAGCCATATGAGGTCAACCGGGGTTACGATTATATATTTATCAGGATTTCAGTTATTTATAGAGTAATTGGAGCAGTTCACGCATAGTTTGTAAAAAAAATCAAGGAATTTAATGACGTCGTAATTTTGCTTCAAGGGTACCAGGACACGCGCGGCGTTCTTGGAAATCCAGCAACGATGCTTCAGCGTGTCTCCTCTCACCGCTGCGGCGGCACAAGTATGTAGAAACCACCAAAAACTGCTATTTCAAGTGTTTTCAGTGATAATAAGATGTTGTTATGTAATCATTGTCACAATGAAAACTGGTTGTTAGGGCTGCAAGTTGGTGTTTCTGAGTGTTGTACGATGTGTTGTAGGTGGCGATGTCGAAGTTCGACCCAAATCCGCTGCCGTACGACAAGTTGACCAAGAATTTAGAAGTTGTGAAGAAGAGGTTAGGTCGTGATATGACCTTGTCTGAGAAAGTGCTGTACTCTCACTTGGACGACCCTAAAGGACAGGTAAACTGTTATATAACACTTAATTTAGATTCTAAGAAAATAAAATGGAACATAAGATAAGCAGTAAAGTGTGTGACCTTTTACAAGGATACCATCCTTTGAACATTGGAAGTGTCGACATGCATATAAAATAATATTTAAGTATTTTCCTGTATGTCTCAATGATAAATTATTAATTTGAGGAAAGTCCTCTCCCAAACTGCAATAATTTAAAGTACCTAAATATTAAGTTATCGTATAGTTTGTAAACAAAATATCATAAAAGGGATTATTAGTTCTTATCAGAGAATTGTCTCGCTCTCAATATTTTTTTCATAATGTTTGATTATTGTTTCTGCAAATTATCAACTTCATGTTAATAACCTATTGTTAACAATACTCTTTATGATGCTTTTGTTTCAAACAAAGTGGGGGTATTTCTTAAATAAAATAATTGAATTTTTAATAAATTATATTAAATACTTGCTGAGAATGTACAATAGGTGTATAAGTAGAAATAAAAGATTATTTTACGGGTTGAAAAAATGCACTCTTGCATTCAATTTAAAACAAGATTTGAGTGGATATATTATGAAATTGAACAATTTCAAATGAAGCCTTCTCAGTAACTGGGTAACTCGGAGTTAACAGCTATCTCAGGGTTAATTCCAATAATTCTCTAATAAATTATTGGATTAACCCTGAGTTAGGTTACCCAAGTGCTCATGAAAGTGGGCCTAACTGCAATAAAATGCTCTTTTCTCTTTTCAACTCATTCTTACTAGATAATATAACAAAAGCTGAATGCAAATCTGTTCCATTGCACTCCATTATTTCTGAGAGAGCAGTGGTGGCCCAGTAGTAACGACCCCCTCTTACTAGTTGTATGTCCCAGTCGAAAGTTTTTTAGTTTTGTGTAATTTATAAATAAATAAAAAAACATTGTGAGGAATCCGCATGTCTGTGACATCTACCCGCACTTAGCCAGCGCGGTGAATTATCTCCCAGTGCCTCTCAAATGAGAGGAGGCCTGTGTCCCAACAGTGGGATGACTATAGGCTGATTATGTATTTCTGATCTTAATTCCTACATTTTTCAAGAACTGACCACATTTTGATTCATTGAGTTGTCATAGATTATCCAATGAAACAATATAATATACCTACTTTACTTTGTTTGACGAAAACAAAAACTTCTAAATGTGTGTACTGTGCACACATTCAACTGCATCTGGTTAGACTGGAAGCTGACCTCAACATAGTTGGAAAAGGCTAGGGAGATTTATTTTTGTATGCATACTTCACTTTCCTTGCTGCAGTTGTTTAGTGTCTCTAACTGACAGTTACGTCTCGTCCACTCTTCTTGAAGCGGCGTATAAAAACCATCCGCACGCTGTAGCTTTGTAGTGGCGGCAACAATGTCCAGGCCCTTGCGGCGCCAATGTGACCATATCAATCTCTTCAACAGGAGCTCGAGCGTGGTACAAGTTACTTACGACTACGGCCTGACAGGGTTGCTATGCAGGATGCCACCGCCCAGATGGCCATGTTACAGTTCATCTCGTCAGGACTGCCCCGAGTGGCAGTGCCCTCGACCATCCACTGCGACCACTTGATTGAGGCCCAGACCGGAGGAACTGAGGATTTAGCGAGAGCTAAGGTAAGACGAAAGAAAGAATAAAAAAATGATTTAAGTTGAAGAAAAATTTAAGAAGTCACAGAAACTTGTGCATATAAAAAAGACAAGTTAACTTGAATACCTCCTTAGTATGTTAGGGATCTACAGGTTAAACATGCTATACTATTCTGAAGTTTTTTGGATTCGATTGATTTAAACTACCTACATATTTTTTGAACAATACTTATAAAATGTTGCCAGAAAATGGTAATAACTTTCTATAATTCAGTCCTAGAATAGTAACTCAGTAGTTCATTATGTACATATAAACTCTAAATGGTTAATAAAATTGAACATTTTCATGGTTTGCATAAACAGGCAGACTTACCTTATTGTGACTTTGGAAAGACGAGAATAATCAATACTTTGGTATTATTGTCATTTTCATTTATCATTAATTAGCAAGTCCATTGACTCCATATGGATAGGGTAAACCCCATGACAACTGACTGTAATAACATGTTGAAATTTCAACTGTAAGTACAATCAGCCTCTACAAGATGTATACATCAACAGTAATTCATTTCAATATCTGCAATCTGTATTCAAACAAAAATTATAACCAATTAAACAAATTCATATCAATGTATACATCTTTTTGAGGAAAACTGTACCAATTTAATAGCTTGTATACATAAGTAGAACAAGTTTTCGAACTAAATATAACTTTTTGTTTGCCACATGGATTCTATTTGGCAAGGTTGCAACTTTGGATGCCTTCTCATTACAGTACATTAAGAATTGTATGCTTAATTTACATTCATGAATGAATACTATAAATTCGTAATATCTTATCAGGTAAAAGGTCATGTAACAGTGTGTACTCACTACAAGATATTTTGTACAGAATTAAAACATCTATACATACATACATACAAATAAATAAAATTTAAGTGTCTCTCTGGTTGTAATGTCAGTCATAACAGTTTTTTTCTAAATTAATATGAAAGTATCAAAAAAACTTCGTTTGTTGTCTGTCTGTCTGTTTGTTCAGGCTAATCTCCGAAACGCCTGGACCGATTTTGATAGGATTTTCACTGGCAGATAGCTTATAATTAGTAACTAAGGCTGACGGATTACTTTTATTTTAGAAAACGAATTAGGGTCCACGTGGAAGAAGTCCTTGTTTTAATTGTGAGAAACTTATTATATATACTGATAAAATCAATAAGGCAATTGGCTATACCATACACAATACAACACACTATTGACATTAGTTGCGCATCTTTTATACAGGGTGGCGATTTAGTGACCTGCATCCGTCAAATAGGTGATAAAAAAAACATACGTGTATAGAAATATTCGGTTTTTTTTTCACAACTCGGGTATGAGTTTCATGGTGAAAGTTGTTTAGTATGACGGGTAGAATTACCCCCTTGACGGATGCAGGTGTCTAAATCGCCACCCTGTATGTAACTGAGAAACTGCATAATATTAAATCACAACCAAGAAATATTCAAAACGCACACCCCTAGTGTTTTAGCAAAACAAATAACCTAATTCATCAATAACTCCCAAGGACATCAACAAAGAAGTATACAAGTTCTTGGAGACCGCGGGCGCTAAGTACGGCGTCGGTTTCTGGAAGCCGGGCTCCGGTATCATCCATCAGATCATCCTCGAGAACTACGCATTCCCCGGACTGCTCATGATCGGAACTGACTCCCATACACCCAATGGAGGCGGTCTTGGTGGACTTTGCATTGGTAAGTGAATAGACAAAAGAAGAATGCCATATTTTAAGAGTTACAGCACATTATTCAATTGAATCCTGCCGGCCAGGACCGACCG
This sequence comes from Eupsilia transversa, assembly GCA_914767815.1. Taxonomy (NCBI): domain Eukaryota; kingdom Metazoa; phylum Arthropoda; class Insecta; order Lepidoptera; family Noctuidae; genus Eupsilia; species Eupsilia transversa. The sequence goes on from OU611880.1 coordinate 13,117,648, forward strand.
AGGTCTCTAAACACTTCCACTATGCACCACTGCACGACAGACGCAATAATCGTTGTGTACATTGCACTAGGAAAGAATTGGACACTAGAACGTATACCTTTATACGAATAATTATGTAGAATTTCATCTCATAGATGCACTTGGTATGTACTCGCAATTAATTTATAATAATATGATAATATTAAATTATAAAATGAATTTGATAATGGTGATGAATATAATATGATATATAATTTAAATAATAGGACGACATACCCATAAACAATACTTTTGACACTAGTTAAAAGAAAGAATCTGTAAAAGTAATCGCTTGTATAAATCAAGCTGTTCTTATATGATAAGACTTGATTGATTGGATTCTAGATATTACGAGATAACAAATCTTATCTTGATGTTTGAAATGTTACATTGTGAGATTTCAAGAAAATTTAAAGACAACTTATGTGACCTCTTGCAAAGGACACTGAACAAATCACTATGGGAAGTGGATCATTTGGTTTTATACCGCGGCCATCGTTGAACACAACCTTAGTCGTTATTGGAAAAACCAAAACAAAAAAGGTTATTGAATTGATAAACCATTTTTATACAAATGCAGTCCTAGATGATATAATATTTGAACTTGATTTTTATGTAACTCGGTAACTCGTCTATAGAACTCAGTTCTATATTCTCCTATTATTTCATTGATGAACGATGATTGTACCGTTTTTGGTCTGTTTGCCTTCTTGCCACTGTCAAATGCTGTGTCGTTGAGATATAGCTAAATACAAATGTCCCGTAGGCGTAAGAAAAGGTTTTACGTGTACATGCCGCAAGGTTTAACCTATACACCATATAATAAAACCATACTAGATTTACTTAGGTGAATGCGTCGGGGTAGCCCGCGAAATTCAAATTTTCTTACGTTTTTTGCAATTTGCAGGTGAGTATCAGGTTGTATGTATGTTTCGCGGCCGTATCAGATATTTATTTATAGAATTATAATAGTAAAAATCATCAATACAACTCTCTAAGTTCATATAATCCTATTGAATGACTATTTCATGAAATCATAACATTTGATCTGCAAATTACAAAAAACGTAAGAAAATTTGAATTTCGCCGGCTACCTTAACTGTCTACTATTATCCCAGCTTATTACTCCTTGTTCATCTTTCGTAGATTTATCAGCCAATTTCTCCATTGTTCAGGTGTTGGTGGTGCCGATGCCGTAGACGTAATGGCCAGCATTCCTTGGGAACTCAAGTGCCCTAAGGTCATTGGTGTCAAACTCACTGGTAAGTTAACTTTACTAACATAAATTAGGTAGAATCGTTGGCTAAGATGTGTCTGAACGGTCTTTAGGGTCTAGCTTTTGCGCTTGTCAAGAACAGGCGAATTTAGGTCTAGGATTTATTTAAGTCCTAAATAAATCTTGTGTGGTAATCACAGTTCTATACAGAATACGCGCTTATATTCGTGTTAGCCTTGGCCCTAACAGGCCTTGAAATATTTGATTAAAACTTAAAAGCGGTCGATAAAATGTACTACCCTAACAGCACTTGCCAAATCTTTTAAGTATCGAATTTCGTGACCCAAAAAAATACGATTTTTGGCAGCACTTATCTTGAAACAATTGGTAAATCCTGTGAACAATTACTCTTTTTACCCAACTGCGCGACGCAAAGGAGGGTAATGTGTTTATCAGCCTATATATGTCTGTATGTTTGTTCCTTTGTGACCAATTGTGGCGCTCTAGAGACCAAACGCGTGGACCGATTTTGATGATTACGTCAATCGATTTGTCACTAAAGACAAGCAATCAAAATTCAATATGGCGACAACTAGACGCCATATTGTGAAGAAAAAAAGCGATGAACTATGTCAACTGGGGTTTCGTGGAAAAGGTCTTTTATAATCATCTTTAGGTTTCTCTAATCATTTTTGTTTTTCATTTTTAACGACCATTTTCCAACATTAGTATCGTTATTTAAATGACTATGTTTGCAAGTCACCTTGTAAAGAAACTCAATAGCGCGCCACACGTAATCGTCGGTAATGAAGAGTAATAGCTTGTTATGTTATTAACGAGCGTCTGCCTTACATAGTGCTATTATTTATTTATTTAAACTTTCCGCACAAAAAGTTACAAAAAGAAACTTAATGCCTTGGGCATTCTCTACCAGTCAACCAAGGGTGGTGAAGAGATCAGATGGTATTACATTTCGTTTACTCCGCTATGGTACTGGTAAACGTGACTTTTGATCTTTGCCAAGATCGCGTCTAGAAGATTTTTCTACGTAAAAATTTGCTGTCTCTGTCACTAGAGGCCATTTCTTTTTTTTACGCAAACTATATTGTCCCAACGTTCGACAAAGGTCTCCCACATAGACTTCCACATATATCTCTATGCTGCCTTTTCTGATCTACCAGCATTTCTTATCCCAGCAAACACTAACGATGGGCGTTTTTACTCAAGTTCACAGTTCGATTCAAACTTAATGGCGGCTCGGAAGTTAGCTACTCGCTGCGCAGTACCCCACCCCTCACCCCCGCTGACACATGAAATTGTTACTGGGCCGCGACACGCCTCATGTTCCAAGCCGCCATTAAGTTTGAATCGAACTGTACTTAGAATACTTCGAAATTCAAATACGCATTTTGTAGTTGTCTATTTTGAAGTAACGCGTTTTTTGGTCGCACAATTCCGTACCATACCCATTTCATTATTTTAAATTGACCATATCAATTACAATATTATTTGTACTGAGTAGATAATCTCACGCAGATTACAAGGCGTCAAAATAAATCTAGGCTTCCGTAGCTACTGATTTTATAATCGCGTGTCCGTAAACGATGCGCCATTCATAAATACACTATCTTTTATAAATATCAGTACCAAAAATACGAATGTCTTCCCGCTGTATGTACACGTGTCGTATTTGTATAAATATTCGTGCTATACAGAATGAACTTTATTGTAACTTGTATTGAGTATAATTTGTATTGCTCAAACAAGGCGAATCTTGGACAAATACGCCAAGTGTAGTGTCAACATTTAACATTATATACCAATGTTTTCTGATGATCAAAGAATTGTACCTACTAGTTTGATTGCACTGAAAAAAGTGGTGCATTAGATATGTTATCTGTGTAAGAATACACATGTAAGTAGTGTGAGTGTGATAGAAATAACTCGGTAAGATGCGTGTGGCGAGGCGCCAACCTGCCGATGTCAATACGTAGTGGGCGAAAGAACTTTCTAGGGTTCCGCAATGCTTGGAACTTCGATGATTGAATAACGTAACGGTCCTTCCATGTACAATATGCGGTCTTTTCGGGTGTTAGGTGGACTGATACGCGAGTAAAAATATCTATTCTGCTGGGGAGTTTGTTATGCCACTTCTTCACAGCTAAAGCACTAGGAAGTGGTGAAGGGTGGGCGTTTTGGGGGACTGTATTATGTAATTTTGACGTTCGAAAAGTGCTGATTCTCAGCCTAGTTTGAATAAATGACTTTTGATTTTGAATTTGAAAATTCAAACGACGCATTCTCGAATCGAATTCGCCGAACAATTTTATTTTAGAGTTCTGAAATTGGTAGAAACCCGTGAAGTGTGTAGATCTGACTCTGTTACAACTTAACACGTGTACAATTGAAAATTAATTTTAGTTTATTCCTACTTTATTTTAATTATTTTTTGTTCATTTTTAGACATATCATTTACAGGTGATATGTCAAAAATTTCAAAAGCAGAAATTAGCAAGCTGTCAGATAATCCTCATGTGAAACATTTTGGTGAGAAGTTATTTTGGATGTCGCACTCCTATGTTAGTCTTGGTATTTTGTATTGTGTAGTTTTCAATAATAATAGTTATGAGTACTTAAGTATTATTTAGTATTCTACACACACTTCTTTCAAGTTAATCGATAAAACAAATGTGCTTACTTCTACTTACAAGGCGTATCTAAAAAACTGAACACATGAAAAGGGGTCATTGTAGATAGCTAAAACATTTGTTCAATGCACACAAATACACAATTAAAAGATAACATATTACCTAAATATAACTTTATAAAAACAAGGTACAAAAGAAAACAACAGCAAATAAATAAAGTGACACTATGACTTTAAATAAAATAACGAACAAAGTGCGGTGTGTTGATCATTCTCTGGGTACAAGCCTTTCAGTTAGGCGCCATCTAAACGGGCGAGAGTATCACGGCAATAGTCACGCCGTTACATCAAATTCTAAAGAAACTGTATGGAGCAATCTCCACACGGAGGCGCTGTGCTTGGAGCATTATTTTGACAACCTTCGTCGATATAAATCGAAAAATGCTGTACTGGTCGAATATATGCGGCCGGCAAAGTTTGTATGAAAATCCATATCTGTCGTGTTATTTAAAAATGGAACGAACTTTTTGGTACTTATCAAATATTTTATTCAAAATTTCGATTTGGCTTGCAAATAGCTGTTTAAAGTAAAGAAGAAACAAATGAATATATTAGCGCTTAAAAAAAATATCGTTGTTCGTCATTGATTGTGGAAAAAAATTATGTTCTTAGTTTGAATTTCCGCGCATTATTTGAGAATATTACAACTAGTACAAGTAGTACTGTACACTCTGATATTTAAATATTGTAATTTTTGTACGGAACACGCCAAAAACTTTTTTTACATATCCATTTTTAAATGTGGGCGTGTAGTGTTGTTTATAAAACGCAAGAATTCAATGACGCGGTATACGTTTATTGTCACGAATTTATTCTCATATTGCAACACTTGATATTTTCTTTGATCTATTACTATCCTCATATTATAAAGAGGTATTTTTATTGTTTGTAAGTGTTTATGTTGGCGGTAATCTCCTACTACCGGTCGGATTTGAAGAAATCTTTTTGCTTTGGATGGCCCAATTCTTGAGGAAGCTATGTAACATCAGAAAGAACGCTAAAGTAAAAGTAATAGGTCGGGAGCCGAAATTTGGATTGTTAGGATATGTTTCTGAATTTGCTTATAGAATGAAATATATCATTTCCTCTGTACCATAGTCGGGAAAAACAAGCAGGCCCGTATCTGGTAGCACTTAGAGATAAATACTAAACAATTGAAACTCTAGGAAGTAGACAATGTCCTCTATCAACTAGTCACATTGAAGAAGAAGGCCATCATCCAACAGGTGGTACTTCATTAAGGTTGAACTAAGTGTCACATTGGTCTTAAAGCAAAAATCGAAAAAGACCTTGACGTTTTATGACGTGCAAGTGATATTTCAACCTTTGGTATCTATACACAACAATATACATAATACACAACACCATATACATTAGACCAACCCTTCTAATTTCCGTTTATTGGCTAAACCAAATAAATATAATGAAATTAACTCATCAACTTGCAACTATTTTCAACTTATTAATAATGTATATTGTAACGATAATATATTGTAACCTTGGGTGGTAGTAAGACAATACAAAAAACAATAATATACACAACACCATATACAAATATACCAACCCTTCTAATTTCCGTTTATTGGCTAAACCAAATAAATATAATGCTGAAACAGCTAAACAACTGGCAACTACTTTCAACTTAATAATAAATAGGTATATAGGTATTGAGGTATATAGGTATCTATGACCATAATGAACTCGTCCGATTACCCTCCAGACTTCACGTGACTATGTCACACGCGTATACATAAATATATACAGTCCTAGACTTGCGATGCAGCGTTCACATTCAATTGATACAATTTGTACAATGCATAACACGTGTCCACAACGTCAAATGTACACATGTGTAAATCAGTCGATTTTAGATTGGTCAAGCATTTATTATTGCTTTTTTGGACGTAGGTATTAGGTGTATAACATAATATAACGCCTGTTATCCCCGAAGTGTTAAGCAGAGTTGTACCTATAGTACACCCACATTTCGCAGAGTAAATAATCTATACCTATTATAAATTAAAGTCGGTTTTCGTATGACCGTGTTGTTCTTCTAAACCACGCAACGGATTTTGATGAGGTTTTCACCATCGTTTAGAGAATTTATTCCGGAAGGTTTATGTGTATAATACGTTAGTAATAAAGTTACATATAATGAAACCTTGATGTTATATCAAGTCATAAAAACCGTGCGTAGCAGGAGCGGGTCGCTAGTAATAGAATAATAATAATGTTGATGAGTAATGTATATTAGTCTTTTATGTACTTGTATGAAGCCAACAATCTAGTGACTATGGCCTGAATAAAGTACTTAGTTATTCTATGTCCACTGTAGAATAGACAATGTAGAGAAACCATGGACTATGGAGTATCTCGCTCACTGTTTTACATTAAAAACAATATTTTAAAATGAGCAATTCTGTTCTCTTTGTAACTCCTGAATTCTAAAATTATAAATGGTTTTATTTAAATTATTATTTATTTATAACTTTATTGTGCACCAGATTATGACAAAAAAAAAAGACTTTTTAATCTTAGTTTTACATATTTATTTTTGAAATCATCATCTGCCTAGCCTTTTCCCAACTATGTTGGGGTCGGCTTCCTGTCTAACCAGATACAGCTGAATACCAGCATGGAGCGACTTCCTATCCGACCTCCGCAACAATATTTATCAGCATACCGAAACGAATGAAGATACCGGCATGTCCCAGAACCAAACACTCGAAGACATGGTGACATAATATAAGAAATAATATTATTGGTTACAAAATATTCTTCGTGAAGTGCAGATATTTACAAAACAAACAACGCCTTGTTTGTTTTATCTTCACTTATGATAAAGCAATAATAGCGTGAAATAGATATCCACAATCTTTTTGAATTGCTACTCATTCAATCATTTATGTTGCAATTAACTTCAGATATGTGATAGTTATTGGTAGATGTGATTAAAACAGTAATGAAATATGATTTCAGTAAGTAAAGTAGAGAAATAAAAGCCCTCATCCTCTTTGCTGTGCCCGGCAGAGTCCACAATGATAATATTTAGTTAAAACCTACCACCTAAGTTCACATATGGAAGCGATAAATTTATTGAGTATTGAGCACAGCTTACTTTTGTTTTGCCATAGTCTGATATTAATGGAACGTTGTACAAGTAAACTTGAGATGACCTTGCTGACTGCAAAATAAGGAGACTACTCCAAATCAGAAGTTACATAAACAATATGTAGATACGGCATTACTTGCCTAGAGCTACATGAAATGACGAATTATCGTGACGTCACAAGAAAGTAAACAAAATGCGACGATTTGCGGAAGCTATAACCGGGTACCTACTAACGATAACGATGTTGTTAGGTACCTACTTATATAATTATTGTTGACTTACTATGTCAGAATGTTTCAGTCAGAAACATCTATTAAGAAACAGGTTACGAAATTTCTAAGAAGAGAAAGAAAAATTGTAGTTTTTTTTTTTAATATAAAAAATTATATTACTTTTTCCATAGTTCCATTTAGTTCTAAAATACAACTATCCAATAACAATGCACATAAACATATATGTAGGTCTACAAATTATATTTGGCTCTCAGCTTGGCAATGACATTCGGCACGCGCACGTGGACATTATGTCGGAAAAAAGTTCTTGTTCTATGTTGATGACATTCATCGACTATGTAATCTAAGATAGTTATATGTAGGTATATCGTTATTCAAACATTCAACACATAACATCACGTCTGTATCTGCGAGGGGTTGGGTAGAGGTGTACCTATAATACACCCACATTTCGCCAGTTATGTTTAAGCCCCATGTAATAAGGGTGAGGCTATTGGGCACAAATCCAGACTCCGGGCTGCTGCTGAGAAATTCCTGATAGAAAAACCGAATAACAATGTGCCCGACCTGGGAACCCAGGACCACCTGCTCAGCAGCAGCACTTCAACATTATAATCAGCAAAATGTTCATTTATAGAAAAGCTAACACGGGTCCTAAATGAAGAAGCATTAAGTAGCGAAAAGAAATATAATCGTTTTCTTTTCGCTCATACGACATCAGCAGTAAACTGACCATATCCAGTTGCTTGTAGACAAAGTAAGCCGCAGTTGACATTGACAGCGCCCTTATTTCGTAGTATTATGGGCGATTTTCGTTCTTTAAGTGATTCTACTTGAAGTTTACCCTATGTTAGTAAGATACCTATTGTACCATGGGAATACCTAGTTGTTTAATCTGACAAAATAAACGCTATCATATAATGATAGCGTTTATTTTGTCAGATTAAATAACTTTTTTTGTCTAATAAGACTGACGATAAGGGCGTCATGACGGCAAATTACTCTGCAGCAGACGTAATAAAGAAAAGTTGATAACAAAAAAGGTTGGGTTGATTATTTTATAATGGAATGATAAGGTAGTAACAACAAACTGTTATCACATGATTCGAATATTAGAATCCAGGTAATAGTTACAAGTTTTGTATTTTATTAGAATCCAATCTGCATATGCTAGCAGCAAAATATCGCCAAATAGAAATAATCAAAAGATTGTTTTTCATGGTGTCTTAATTAAACATAAAATAACATCCCCAAAGGGTTAGGCAGAGCTGTACCTATAGTACACCCACGAGGCGAGCCTATTGCCATCAATAGGGCACAAATCCAGACTCCGGGCTGCTACTGAGAAATTTCGATGAAAAACCCAATAACACTTTGCCCGACCCGGGAATCGAACCCGGGACCTCGTGCTTAGCAGTAGCACTTGCGACCACTAGACCAGTGAGGCAGTCAAAATAATAATTACTCCTTATTTAATAGGTCTTGTTAGTGGTGGACATTTGGACCACATTTGACTGCTGTCTTTTATTTTCACTATGATTTCAAGTCATTTCTACCTAATCAGAACCTCAGACCTCCTTCAACCTAACATGAACTTTATACCACAGGTCAGCTAAAAGGCTGGACGAGTCCCAAGGATGTGATCCTGAAGGTCGCAGGCATCCTGACAGTGAAGGGTGGTACCGGCGCCATCGTGGAGTACTACGGACCTGGTGTGGACTCCATCTCCTGCACCGGAATGGCTACTATCTGCAACATGGGTGCTGAAATCGGAGCTACCACTAGTGTGAGTATAAAATGGCAGCTGCTTAAATATTTACGTGGTCCTTTCCTGCCGTCTTTTTGCGCTTTAATAATTTTGTAATGTGACGATATTATCGTGGATAAAATGTATGGAAATAGGTGCACGTTATAAAGTACATTACAAGTAAGAGGACAAATTTAAAAGCGGCTTCATATAATCCTGCACCCTAATTGCGTAATACTCGATCAATCACAATCTGAATCGTTTTGATACAGATTGCTAATCCATACCTTCATAAGTTCGAAAAAAAAATCTGCTCAACAACGTAAATACCGCAATGAATGTTGTTGAACTGTCAAGATGAAACAGATTAGTCTTAATCGCTTACGAAAATGTGTTAAGCAATTAGCTATCTGTTTTACGACTAGGTCTTATTGGGAGTTAATGACTATCTTTCTATAATTTCTAGTTTTAAAACGGCAGTGCTTGTTACTAAGCAAAATGTCATGAAATTAGAATTGACATAATATACCATTTGGCCTATATACAAATGAAACTTGGTCCAAATGAGACATGTGATAATGCAGGTTGGCACAGTACGTAAGAAGTGATTGCACTTTGTACAAGACTAATGCACATGGTGTCTAATGTGTCTATTGATTACACGCACTTTAGGTCAAAAAACACACAATCTGAGTTCACGGGCATCTACTTATCGATAAAATTATCATCATAATGTATTACTCATCTATTAAACACATGTCTAGACGAGAGATCGTAATAAATATTATGTATTTTCTTTCAATTCAATAGGCTGACCCGGATTAACGGTGCTTATGTAAAAGTCGCTTGAAAGAATTATCTCAGGGCCTGTGATATAAATGTCCATTTATATTCATTTAAACTATCGGGGATTCTTATCTAATTTTTCATGGACTGATACAGTATTTTTATCTCACGAAGCGACGCGCGCTTTACTTGTGGTAACCAAGTGTACAAACAAGCTTTGAATGTGTGTTAAAGCGCAGGAGCTCTCGGTACCGTCGCGACGGGCGAAGTCGGAAGTGTGTGTGTTATGTGCTGGCGCTACTCGTCCTCACGCACACATTCACAGCGTGTTTGTATTTTCTACACTTGTTTACCATAAGTAAAGCGCGCGTCGCTTGGTCACTTAATAAATAATGTAATATATCTGTGTATAAGCGATGTTTTACTACTCTCGGTTCACAACATACATAGTTAAATTAAAAAAAAACTTAATGCAAACAGTAGCCAGTTGAGTCTTGCAGGACATTCATTGAAGCCAATTCTCGTACATAAAAACGTTCAAGTTCAAGTCCCAATCTCATTTCAGCGACAATCAATGACAGAAACTTGATAAAAATGTAGGTAAATTTGAGGATTTTTTGACAGATAGCCGACGAGATTGAAACGTGCTTGAAAATACGAGAATTATCTCCCTGGTTGTTCCGGAGATCCCTAAATCGTTATTCTATGGCCAAAAAAAACATCACCATCATTATCTCTTATAATTATTACACTATACCATAATATTTCTTTATACAGGTGTTCCCTTACAACAAGCGTATGGAGGCTTACCTGCAGTCGACTGGCCGCAAAGATATCGCCGGATTAGCCAACAAGTACCAAAACCTCCTCACTCCCGACGCCAAGGCACCTTATGACGAGGTAATAAAGCACAATTTACTATGACATGGCATTTGGAGATAAGTCCTGTTTATTTGGATGTGAAATAAGTATTCAAGTTGAATAATAGACCTTATGAAGATGTAATAGAGAATCATTTTGATATTCTGCGTGTGTACTGTAGTCATTTTCTAATTCCAATAAATACTGCATAATGTAGTCAAGCAGATTGTTTTTTATAGAAAGTAGTTTTATTTTTCTGTATCTATGAAGTTAGCTTCTTATTGTGTTTTATTACGAAATAAATGACTATGACCACTTTTCTCAACCCAACAGGTAGTCGAAATCGACCTGTCAACTTTGGAACCCCACGTAAACGGACCCTTCACCCCTGACCTAGCCAACCCCATCAGCAAGCTAGGAGACGAAGCCAAGAAGAACAACTGGCCGGTAGACATCCGCGTCGGCCTCATCGGATCATGCACCAACTCGTCCTACGAAGATATGGGTCGCTGCGCTAGTATTGTTAAGGAGGTCAGTTAATAAAGAGATTTTCATTCTAAGTTTAATTATTTTCATGTCAGCTCAATAATCAATCATGAACATTGATTTAACAACGGTATTTCGATTGGATAAGTATTAAATTCAATTAATAAATTTAAAATCCTCTGCCGTTACGTCCGCCAGCCTGCGTTGGCCATAACGCGGCTATTTCCAACCACTGGATAAAATATAGGTGTTGTTGTAGTTAGTTGTTTAAAGATTATTGTATTTTCGATTAAAAAATCGTTCGAATTTACATTACATTAATGTCATCCATTCGTACGTTACAACTATAAGATTTAAATACTATTTGATAAATATCTGGATTGCTCTCATTCATACTCGTATATACACTTAAAAAACTACGATTATGTCAGAAGTCAATGTCACATAATTGCTTTTTTATCTGTTTATAAACAATACTGTATATAATTAACATTGAATTGTTTACTAGCTGTGCCCGCGGCTTCGCTCACATGACTGTGTATTCTATTGGCATTATAAGTTAATCGGAAAATGAAGGAACATGGGTTATTTTGGAGTAACTGTCTACTTCAACACTACGTATTTCTTTTTATATGTTACGCCCGCGCTTATGTAACACTTAACTGGAATCCTTACTTTCTCATAGTTATTTTATATCTTTATCAGAATGATCTATGCGGTATATAAACATTGTTTATCTCTGTCCAGGCGTTGAGCCACGGCATCAAGTCCAAGGTCCCGTTCAACGTGACCCCCGGCTCTGAACAGATCCGCGCCACCATCGAGCGTGACGGCATCGCGCAAACACTCCGCGACTTCGGAGGCACCGTAAGTACTCAATAATTATACCAGCAGGTTACTGTCTCACTGCAGGGCAAAGGCCTATTTACATACAAAGGAGGACAAACATATATATATTATATGTTATATTACTAATATATATTAATCATAAGTCCAGGTTTGTTTCACCAATGTCAGTGATGTCTAAGATAAGCTTAGAACGGACATTATGAATTGAAAAAGTTATATAAGTACTTGTCGATTTCGAAGGTACCGTAAGTATCTATATACTTATAATAAATCTGTAGAAGTGAAAATTCTGTACATTGAAAATATCAAAAAAATAAATGGCAGGGGGTGTTACTAGACCGACACAGAACCCAAAAATTTGATCAAATTTTTTTTTGTCTGTCTGTCTGTCTGTTTGTTCAGGCATCACGCAAAAACTACCGGTTCGATTACGATGAAACTTGGTATAATTATTCTTTAATATCCTGGGCACCACACTGGGTACTTTTTATCCCGGAAAAGTATCCTATCCTACGGTTGGGGGGTGTCAAAGTTTGTATGGAAGAATTTTAACGCGCTGTCCGATTAACTCGAAACTCAATATTTATACTTAAACCCAAAAATTAAGAATAACGTGTATCAGGATTTTTCGAAATTCAACCCCTAAGGGGGTAAAATAAGGGATGAAAGTTTGTATGAAAAATCTTATTCCTTGAGGTAATAAAAATGAAACTTCGCAAGAATAGTTATCTAAATAAATTATAAAGTTTGTAGTTTTTTGTTTTTCTAAATTACCCCCCAAAGGGGGGTTGGGGGGTGTCAGTGTTTGTATGGAAGAATTTTAACGCGCTGTCCGATTAACTCGAAACTCAATATTTATACTTAAAACCCATGGGGATGTATGGGGTAATTTCCGACACTCACGCGGGCGAAGCCGCGGGCAGCAGCTAGTTTACTAATATATTATCGAAGACGGTAGTTAGGCTTAGTAGTTATTTTATTGGTTGTAATTTTAAAACAATTCTAACCGAGTTCAAAATACGTAGTGCGGTTCTGCAAGCACTGAGACAATTGATACCAATTTTGCCTGTACTAAACCCTAAGAAAGTTATTGACTCACAATTTCCCCCCAGGTGCTGGCTAACGCTTGCGGGCCCTGCATCGGCCAGTGGGACCGCAAGGACGTCAAGAAAGGCGAGAAGAACACCATCGTGACGTCATACAACAGGAACTTCACCGGTCGTAACGACGCCAACCCCGCCACCCACTGCTTCGTGACCAGCCCCGAGCTCGTCACCGCTCTGTCTCTTGCTGGTAACATTCACCTTAGCTCTGTACGATGTTGTCAATAATTGGCCAAAACGCTCATGCAAAACTTCAATATCCCTCAGTTCCCTGCATTTTTTCAACTGACGATACGATATTTTTTGAGCGATATCAATTAAAATAGAATTCATCTTGCGTCATAATGTGAAGTTTTGCCTCTAGAATTTTAAAAACACCAAGATTGCTCAACTTTTCAATAACAGTAAAGGTACACTATGAAGCCCCATTTACTCGATCCAGGTTTCTTTCCTGTGGCATACAATAAAATTTAAGCATCAAATGACTTGTTGACATTGTCTAAGGGCTTGTACACAAAACTGCGTTTCGACGTCACATCGCAAAAATCGGCGACAGCACCGGGCATTTCCTAAGAAAATCTAAGGGTGCTGTCGCCGATTTTTTTGTGTACAAGCCCTAAACACTGGTCAGATGGTCCAATCACACCGTATATATCAGGCTTACATGGCCTGATCAAGATTACCTTGAGCTCATAGTCCTCATATGGCCTGACCAAGATTATGTCTGAACTTTAAAAGAGACTGAGACCTCTGAGTTTGTTTCGGCCTTTCTTCTCAGAGTAGTCAGATAGGAAACGCCGACCTCATCTAGCTTAGCTCTAATATTTTTTTAATATGACGTGTAAAACTGATTCCGATATTCTATTTACAGAATAAACCATTTCATTTCATTTCTTACTCCTTTATTTATGTATGACAATATAGTGAAAACCCGACCCTAATCTTAAAACCAACTGCTTATACCAAGTTTATGTATTGCCACTACAAGTACGTTTACTCCGCAGGTCGTCTGGACTTCAACCCGCTAACGGACTCGCTAACTGGCACGGACGGCAAGAAGTTCAAGCTTTCAGACCCGTTCGCCGACGAGCTGCCCTCCAGGGGATTCGACCCCGGCCAGGATACCTACCAGCACCCACCCACTGATGGCACCAGTATGTATAGCTTTGTTGAAGTGATATACGGTATACATTTAAAGATTGCAATTTCAGGGTTTATTCACAAATTACGTCAAATATTTTCATGATTTTTGGAGCCCCTATCCTTGTCAGAGATGGTCATATTTGTGTGACCCGGTGTGACGTATGTGACGTGCGATTTTATATAAAATCTCTAAATAGTATTGAGAATATTTTAAAGTTTTTCGTTAGAGCTGAAGTTTATGCACATTATAAATAATAAAATCAAACGGCCAATAAGGGGCCCACTTATGAAACGTCAGACGCAGGTGCATGCATGAAGCATAAGTGCAAGGCAGTGGTTCCAAATCGTTGTTTCCTATAGGGAAAAGCCGGCAAGAAACTCCACGGTTACTCTTTTAAAAATGAATGGCTTTTACAATATTTTCAAATTACAGTGACGTTATCTGGGGAGCGCTATATTGAAAAACCAAAATAACAGCGTTAATTCAGATTTTGGCCACGCGCGAAAAGATCGTTTACAGCGATATTAACAAATATCCAATCAGTTAACCAAGAAAGTGTTCCCCACCCACAGAGGTACAAGTGGACGTAGCCCCGACCTCGGACCGTCTGCAACTCCTGGCGCCCTTCGACAAGTGGGACGGCAAGGACCTGACGGACTTGACCATCCTCATCAAGGTCAAGGGCAAGTGCACCACCGACCACATCTCCGCCGCCGGACCCTGGCTCAAGTACCGCGGACATCTCGACAACATCTCCAATAACATGTTTATTACGTAAGTCTTCATTTTAACTTAACAGACAGCTGTGCTGTCCATCATTTCTCATTTCTTCCCAGCTAAAGCGGTGAAGGACTAGGAAGTGGCGAATGGCGGACGTTTTTAGGAAACTGTCTTCTATGTTCTATTTTAGGGGTTTTGGTTTCCGCACTTAGTCCTCAAGTGGACCATTGTGCGTGGTTAGTGAGGGAACTGTCTTATGTAATTTTTTATTTTGTCACACCAACTTAACCCACTAATGGGCACGGTGGAATGTATACAATTTTGATGTCCACTTTCCTCCACAAATCGATTTACCCACCAGTATAATTATTTACACCAAAATCGATTGGCATAATCCTGATAAAAACGACTAAATTTTTTAATTTTTTTTCTCTATAAACTCCCAATTATCCCACAGCGCCACAAACGCCGAGAACGGTGAGCTGAACAAGGTACGCAACCAGAAGACAGGCGAGTGGGGCCCCGTGCCGGCCACGGCTCGCGCGTACAAGGCGGCCGGGATCCGCTGGGTGGTCGTCGGCGACGAGAACTACGGCGAGGGCTCCTCGCGCGAGCACGCCGCGCTCGAGCCCAGGCATCTGGGCGGTAGCGCCATCATCGTCAAGTCGTTCGCTAGGTAACAGTTATTTATTTATTTGAACCGTTTCTACAACATGTAAAAAATCCCGTTTCGGATCCGTGAGGGTGTTGTTAAACATCGTACTAAGAGTATGTGGTACTTACTTTTCAGGAAAAAGGATATGTGCTCCTTTAGTGAGCTGAATATGGCCAATGTTGGCTCAAAAGTTCTGTTCTCTATTACAGTTCGATTCAAACTTAATGGCGACTTTCTGATGTTTTAAGAAATGCAAAACGATTCTATAATATGATTTTCATCCAGTGAAACAGAAAAGATTAGCAGCAATATGTAGCTGTAGCCTTTAAAATAATAATCATTTTAGGACTAAGACCCAATCAGTAACCACTGCTCTCAAAACGGTGAAGGAAAACATCATGAACAAACTGACATGTCCTAGAACTCATGTGATATCTACCAACCTGCACTGGGCCCGCGTGGTGGATTATGGCCCACTCTCTCTCACCGAGAGGACGCCTGTCTCCCAGCAGTGGGGGAACATTAAAGGCTGATTATATTGTTGTAGTTCTGTGATGCACTAGTGCGAGAATACAAAGTAAAAAGCACGCCCGTTAAATTCACTGCATTATGAACCTAAAACCGGTTCAATAAGAGCTTCATTTCAAGTTTTTTGAAAATAAATAAATAATTTCTTCAGGATTCACGAGACCAACCTGAAGAAGCAAGGTATGTTGCCGATGACGTTTGCGAACGCTTCCGACTACGACAAGATCCAGCCTGATGACAAGATCTCGCTGCTCGGACTCAACTCCTTCGCACCTGGCAAGGTAACGTACCAATACCACAGATTAGTACACATAGTTCACTCCACAAAATTAATTAAATACAAAGAGAGTCTTGCTACGACACAATAAAGTGCAATTCAGGTCGCACGGCGCTATAATTACCCACAGTTATATACACCTAGAATTTGCCTCGATTTCTATGGCGTAACTCTTATATCTTCTGACTACGTTGTAGTGTGCGATGGGTCATACATTATGTACGAAATTGATGTTGGAGGAATTTTGCAACGCGGTGCGGCTCGTCCAAATATCTACATCAGCCCAAATATTAGTAACTGACAGACAAAATAAAAAAAAAGGTCTAGTCATCTCATAGGCTATGTATTGCTTGTTCACAGAAGTTGAACTACTTTTCGTTGTGCAACAAAAAATATTTTGAATTTGAAATTCTATTTGATTGAAAGTCTGTTCAGTCAGACAGTTCAAATCGCTTTCGACCTAGAAATTGGTCAACTAAAATCGAACCGCGTGAACCCGGTTCAAACGGAAGTCGAACTCTTCAAGCGTTTAATTTTTGATAACGCGCGCTTCTTATATTTGCGACGAAAGCGATGTCAGGCTGTTTATCGTTATTATTTCTATCTATTTTCTGGATCCGGCACTGTTTGAAGATCTGGCCAGGCAAAGAGTAACAAAGCCGGGTACTTTTTCAAAATTGATCACGCACGCGTCGCAGCAGGTCCGAGCTGCCGGGTATCATAACATTAGCTATTACAGGTACCTGGCAAAACCAGTACCCGTCCTATGTACTAGTATATAATTGTATCTTAATCAAATTATATATATAATATCAAATATTATTTACAGCCCGTCGAATGCGAGATCAAGCACAAAGATGGCAAGACGGAAAAGATCTTGTTGAACCACTCCTTCAACGAGCAGCAGATCGCCTGGTTCCAGGCCGGCTCCGCACTCAACAGGATGAAGGAAATCGCCGCCAGGAAGTGAACGCGCGCTCGCCCCATTTTATAATAATCTTGCACTGGACGCCCGAGCCTGAAAGTAGGGTAATTTTAGACGTGTAGTATTAACGAGCCAAAAGTAAAAATAAAACCACACGTGCTGCGTTCGTCAAATATCGCCGGCCCGTATCGGTCGCGTTCCTCTGCATTCGGATAACCGTTCTAGTAGGAATAAATGCTATAGGAGAATCATTGTTATCGACATCGATTTTAGTATTTAATGGCCGATCTTAGAAAAATTGGCAATTTTACTTTATAAGTATTCAGTTTGTAGCGGATTTCGCACACGTACACATGCGTGTGTACTGTACATGTATTCTTAGTATCAAATAAACGTTTTTATTGTATTTTTTATTTAGTTATTTTACGTACACATGCGACATGTGAAGAAGCAGGACTTCTTTTACTCTGTTTGCCTCTAAGTAAAATATTTTAAGGCTTAACTTGTTTTAATCAAGACGTGTGTAAATAAATGCTGCAACTGAATATTTTCCCACAAAATCCTGTCGATTTAAAACACTGCAGACTGTTGACAACACAGTTATTATGATATAGCTATAGAAATAACCTCTGAATACCAATTAGAACCATATTCAGACTCGAGGGTCAAGCGCAAATTCTGATTGTGCAAATATATTTTAGTAGTGGTCTGTAATATATCGATAGATCGTGTAATATCATCAAACTTGTATTCTCAACGGAACTCATGTTTTAAATAAATCAATTAGATTGTGTGGATTAAAATCAAATCGAATTATGTAATCTTTATTATGTTAAGCTAAAATCGATGAATATCAATCAACCCTACGCTACAGGCCGTCAGAATATGTGATCATATAAATTATGTTACATTAAGGTGGTGGCTCAGGTCTCGGAAGCTAATAAGTGGACGGCCATATTATTGATATGAGTAAATAATGTAATGTTAGGGTTATCAGTGTTATCACTAACGCCTTAATTCCCGGTGCAAGTAAGCTGTTACCATGTAGTTCAATGTATACTTTAGCGCATTTCTCATTATTCAGACAATACTTAGTCACGGCGGTGATGAATCTTAAAATAGCTGTAGTACAAAAATCATCATTTCAAATGATTTTATAATATTAATTAATTTATAATTATATTTACCAAACTTGAGAAATATACGTTACTTATTATTTTATGTGCATTATATTATTATTACCCTTCCATATTATTATTTTTATCCGCATTCATACAGATTATTCATAGTAATTGCGAATACAGAGGAAATTCACGAGATATGATTTCTTTAGTCATTACCTTAGGTTACAAATTTAAAATCCCCTTTGAAATAAAATAAATTGTAACACCCCACGCCACTATTTTTGTGAGAAATATTTGTAAAATATAAAGGCAAGACGTCGTCGTCTTTATCAGAAGAGGTATATTATTGTCTCATACGCGTGGAGATCAGAAGATGCAAGTAAGTAAATGAAAGTCAATAATATTCTGAATAATCACAAGTCTCTGATCATATTAGGGAATTACCAATAATGTTAACGATGTTCGATGCAATCAATACCACTTACGGCGTGTCCTGCGTGAGCGACGAATACGACGCGACGTCATGCGCCGCGGTGCTCCACGCGAAAAATGTCTACGTAATTTTGGTAATTTTCTCGAATTATGGAGTACGAAGTACAGTACAATTTAGCTTGAAAGTTCATTCTTTCAACTTATTTGTAAACGATTCCTATAATGCTTATGTTTTTTGTCCCACAATAATCTTTGCGATCTCTTGGCGATCAACGCTTCTGAATCAACCATTTCGTAGTTTGTGGTGTGTACGTACGTCGCGTCTCGCCGCAGTCTGCCACATAGGCCGCAATCAGGGTATGCCGTTGAGTTGATCGCGTTCGCAGCGTCGCGTCGCGTCGGATTCTTCGCTTACGTTGGACACCCCGTTACACTTGTAACTCTGGGGAAATATATCAGACATACGGTTCCTACTGAAAACAGCACAAATAAGGATTGAATGTTCTGAACGTTTTTCTAACCTGTCTCTGAATGTTCCACCTCGACATTCTCATGCTCCTTACGCTCGCACAGTGTACCGTAATTTTTATAAGATTCGCTCCACATATTTTAAAACCCTACCAGAATTATTGTCTTACTTATATTTTTTTTAAACAACTGCTAATTACTATTAGGTACCGAAATGTTATAACTCAATATTATTGAATACCTAGTATCTAGTATGAAGATTACACTTTTACCTACTTTCTTTTCTTTGATACAATACATCTATGCATCTACCTATTCCTACCTTCTTATTCTATTTTTCTCTAGAAAGAATATTTCTTTTGCTTTTAGTTTAGTTTTCTGTTTATCCTCTCCATGTTAAAATACAATTTTTCTTTATTTTCTTATTATTGTAGAAGCTAGCTCTAGAGATATGCTGTAAAGATACTTTTTTAATTTTGGCCAAATTTATTTGTTAACCACCGGCAGCAACATTATAAAATATTCTGTTCAAGTGGTACTGACATCAGACAAAATAGGTACTTGCTTGAGTGTTAGTAAGTAGGTACCGTATTATAATTTGCCTGGTCCACTCTGTATTGCTTCTGTTCTTTATAACGTACTGTTCCAATCTGACCTGAACATCATTATAACCGCTCCTTCACAGACACGCGAAACCGCACTGGTTCCACGTTTCTAGTGATCGAGTGCAATTGAGTGGTGGTAACAACGCGGATGTACGTTTCTAAACGCATATTATGATTTTCATTTATATGAGAATGGTGCTGTTCTCGACGTATAAACACACACACGAGATACCTATCTATTGTGATGAAATGTACCTACATAATTCGGTAGGTACCCATGTAACGTTAGTCTTTCTATCCCTATTCTTGGCATTTAAGTATAGCAAAATAATTTTCAACGGAACAACCCAACTTCAAAGAGAAAAATTGGTAAATCCTTGATTGTATCGTTTGGTCTGGTGGTTACAAGTGTGACTGCTGAGCATAGGGTCCGGAGTTCTATTTCCAAGTCAGGCAGTGTTGTTGTGAGTTTTTACAAGAGCAATTTCTGTAGCGGTGTATTCTGTTCCAAGCAGTATGGTCACCGCCTATTAATTACATGGGACTTCAAATAACTAGCTAAATGTGGGTTAACTTGACATATCACTGGCTAACTCTTTGAGAAATATGGGTTTGATGTTGTTATGATAACTAACAAACTAGCTGTATGGTTTTTCTGCAACAACTTTGTGTACCTATGTTAAAAGAGGGTGTGAATTATGTTTAGAGTATTGGGTGGTTTATGATAATCTACCTAAAATAATACAAACACATAGTGTAAAACTATTTTATTGTGTCAATAGCTTAATCTTCATTGTCCTCATTGTCGCTGTCAGCGTTGATGTTAAAGTAACGCAGCTCATATGAGTCGTGAGCAGAAGCCACCACTCGCAGCCAATCACGAAGGTTGTTCTTCTTGAGGTACCTCTTTGTCAAGTACTTCAGATACCTCTTTGAGAAGGGAATGTCTGAAATGAAGATAACATTATTTTGTTAAAACCGTGCCACATTGTTCTTTGTTTTCTCAATAAATTGAGTGAGCCGGAGTCCTTTTCTGTATAAAAGTAGGTACTGTTATATCATAATACAGCTTTAAGGCTGTTGCCAGTAACAAAATAATGGAAGCCACAAACTACGAATCAAGTACTACAAAAACGATTGGAATAGAATGCACCAGATTTGTATGCGGTAGCCAAGACCAAAAGAGGGTTATGTTTACAAATTATATTGCAAATCAATAATACTTCTATAGTCAAGAAGTCGAAACAGTGAATGTATCCCTGACATTGACCAACTACGCAAAATTCTCAAGCGGTGACAATAAAAATGTGATCATAATTATTTACTCTTGATTTCTGCATTAATATTGGCTATCTGCATTGACCCACCCATCATCAGAATAAGTGTATAAAATGCAAGCATAAATACACTACTTATCTGATGATAACGTGTCGTGAAGAGAACACAAAAAAAAAATGGGAACTGGGACAATGCTGGTATTTAAGAACTTCTCGACAAGAAAACGTGATAAACATTGAATAAACGTTGACAATAAATAAAAGCATTGTTGAAAATAGCTACTAACCTGCGTTGATGGAGATTTTCGTCTTGTCCCTAGCGATGACAACGTGATTGCCTAGGTTATTTGTTTTGCCCTCAACTTTGACGCGCTCCTTCAGATATTTCTCGAAGTTGCCGACGTCGAGGATACTGTCCTCAGCGGGGTGTGTGCAGTCGATCATGAACTTCAGGTTGATCTTCCGCTTGATGCCTTTGCCGCGGATTTTACCACCTTTGACTCCTTTCTTACCAGTCTTCTGGTGCAGTTGGGCTTTTTTAGCCACGGGTTTCTTTGCAACTGCCATCTCGGCAACCTGGAATGTGCGTAGATATTTATAACACACTACAAGACTGTAATTCTTAGATTTATATTCGATTTTATCGAATAACCTACCAAACACGTGTAGAGCAGTTACCGTAAAAACTGCAAAATGGCCGACGCAAACGTCATTTTTTAGTGAAGTTGGCACATCTGAATACAATATTGCCATGTTACAAAATCCTTATCGAAATTAGAACGATACATGGACCGCCATCGTTCACCAGGATTAAGCCGGATCCACATTTTGTGGTATATCATAGTTATGTTGCGATCTTGTGGAGTCTGAAGCATGAGTTTTTGTCTATCTTATCTGCTATCTTACAACAAAGATGACTGAAGACTATGAATAGTGGGCTGTATGTATTAGTGGTTGGTGGGATGAAATAAAACTAAAGCTCAGTATGATAAAGGATTTTAGTGGGAAAATGATGAAAAATATAATATAAATTGAAAACACTAACCTCACACGAACCAACCTTTTGACAGATCAAGCAAAAAAAAAGCAAAACAAAAGAATCTCAATCAAATAAAAAATATAAAAATCTAAAAAGTTTACCACAACCAAGCAGTAGGTATGCAACATTCCACCACCTTGTGCACGAAAGTGCACAAACTACTTATTGGTTTTAGGTGGAAAGCCTTACAAGCTTCTTGGTTGGGCGACGAAGCAAGCCACCCGAAGTGGCTACGTCCACCACCCTTACTATCCATCCTTGCTAGGAAAAGTTGCAGCTACACGGCCACGAGGCCATTTACCACGTGGCAAATTATCGTTGCTGTTATAACAAGATAAGCAACCACAAGTTCGGGAAATCGTATAAGTTCCTCTTGAACCATAGCCTGACCAGCTAGTTCTACAGGCCAATCCTCCGGATTTTTGAGAAGAAATGGAGGCCCCATTAAACATCGGTGCTTGGAATTTAGATGAAGAGGTTTCATACGAATAGCGTCGTCTGCAACGTTCAAGTCGGTTGGGACCCATCGCCAATCTTGCACTCGTGAATTTTCCGTTAATTCTCCGATTCGATGGGCCATAAAAGGCTTACGTGCGTCACTCCTGAACCAACCAAGGACTGTTTTTGAATCCGTCCAAAGGAATGTGTGGATTGGCTTTTTTTTGTGAAATTCCTTGATAGTGACAGTAAGGCGAGAGGCAATTAAAGCAGCTTCTAATTCTAGACGCGGGATTGATGTAGGTTTCAATGATGCTACTCTCGCTTTACTAGCAATGAGGGCGAGCTTGATGGTACCGTTGGAATAGACGAGACGCCAAAAAGCAACACAGGCATAAGCAAACTCGCTCGCATCGGCAAAAATATGAAGTTCCCTGTGTAAAGGTTCGCCATTTACGTTGGCGTACCAACGTGGAATTCTAAGAGATGATATTTCAGAGAGCTCTTTAAACCATTCACCCCACCTCAAAACCTCTGAGGCTGGAAAAGGTGTGTCCCAGTCAATATTTGATCTCCAGGCCTCTTGGAGTAGGATACGACCCTTTACAACTATTGGCCCGAGTAACCCCAACGGGTCATACACTTTAATAAGGTGAGACAAAACTTTTCGTTTACTTAAAAATCCTTGTAACTTACAACCTTCTAAACCGGTCCTAAAAACTATAGTGTCTGATACCCGATTCCATGAAATACCTAAGACTTTATTGACAGTGGTGGTAGAATCGTTACCAAGGTCCACTTCAGTTGGTTGTGCAGCACACAATTCGTTTGGTAGAAGACGCAGCGCTTCTGGATTGTTAGAGATCCAGCCACGCATTTCGAAACAGGCATTACGGTGAATAGTGACTATGTCAGATGACCTTGGTGGCCTTGGTGGCGTCGTCCACGCTATCCAGATAGTCATCCATGTAACTGCTGTGTACGCTAAGCGTTGGCTGCTTCCGGATACAAGTCTTGATGGATCATGGCATTTTTGTTTTTCACGTACAGGGCAGTAAATGGACTGGACGACGCTCCAAAGATTATAGCAGTCATTCGATATTCTTATAAAGGCGCTGTATCTTTTGACTGAACGTCGCACCAAAGGAAACATAGCGCATCCCTATCTTGCTCTCGGATTCTTATCTGAGGAAACATTTCCCTGATGTCAGCTGATATAGCGACACTGCCTTCTCTGAATCGAAAAAGAATTCCTAACAAGTTCTCTAAAAGATCAGGTCCTTGGAGAAGCAAGGTGTTCAAAGAGACTCCTTGATTCGTAGCGGCCGCGTCATGTACGACACGAAGCTTACGCTTCTGTGGGTGATATACGCCAAAATATGGTAAATACCACCTTATTTTAGTAGTGGATTCCAAGATGTCAATAGCACGCAAATCTTGTTTATTGTGGAGAGTCTCATGCTTAGAAATACCTAGTCAATCAAGCTTATACTGTTCTTTTATGAGATATTCCAAACGTTCATGTTCAGAAAGCTTGGCGCGGTCTAACTGGCAATGGTTAATAAATTCGACTGGTTTAGTTTTACTAGAAGCAGCACCATACAATGTCCAGCCTAAATGTTTTAAAAACATGAAACATCAAACACGAACCAATCAGGCATCCGCAAATCAAACACGAAGCGATTTGATTAGTTCGTGTTGGATGTTTGATGTTTTTAAAACATTAAAACATGGTGCAGCAGACCCGACTTAACAGTGTGACAAGCTACAGGCTCATTGCGGCGGCCAGTGCGGGCTTCGTGTGTTATCGAAAGATGCCAGTGCTCGGCGCCGATAAGGACAGTCGGTGTTGCGTCAGTATGAACCAGAACTCCAGCTAAATCTTGTATAAGTGGTTGTACAAGTCAACCGTTTGTTAAGACAGTGTTTGTGTAGGTAGTTAAACTAAGAGAAGAAATAGCTCGAGCACGCTTGATTAAATATTTCTCAGTTTCGTATTTTCCTTGTATGTAAAAGTCAACATAAGAAATATCAGCTTTTTTCTGCAAACCACCAACACCGTTGACCTCAATACGTTCCTGAGGACCTGAAAAACCTATGTATGCAGCTACGTCTGAGTCAATTCACGTCGCTGGTGCTCCCGTCATCAAGCAGAGCGAACGTTCAAAGTCACCAGCTGGGCCAGATACAATAACTGGAAAAGTGGAAACAATTTTAAAAAAAAATCTTTTAAAATGTGTGTTTGTTGTTCGTTAATGTTGAAATGTTTTCTGAATGTTCGCGTTGGATACCTGTGTTGGAAACGGTTACCCTGTCTTCCGGTGATACGAACGGAGCAGCTCTAGCTGCTGTCCTTGACAATTCAAAAGTGCCTGTAATTGGTAATTGAAATAAATGCTTTGAGTTTGAGTTTATGACGTTGAGGGAGCGACACTTTCAGACGCAGTTGCACACACAGCTTTGTTTGAAAAAAGAATTTTCATATCTACCTATATTTAACTAAACTAGAATAAAGGAAAGCCTTTAGGTTTCTATTCGATTGGACTCTTGGAAACAAAGAGTCGCCGTGTGTCTTACTGCAGGAAATAATCTGAATGATTACCCATAAATTCGATCAGTCAGAGCTCTGTACCGTTGCCGCGTTGACCTGTTGGTTACGGAACAAGAGTCACATAAAGTCACATTGCAGCTGGTGATTGAATATAGGGATTATGTTATGTAGTAGGGTACTTAATTTTACAATTAATGTATAACACTCTTGCAAGCTAGGATGCCCTATACCTACCCAAGACGTACCTATGCATTTTACAATACGTACACAAAGGCCAACAAAGACAAACGAGCGGAAATCGAAAGGTAAGGATAAATATTTAGATCTTTGAGCATCACATCTGGAATGGGTAACTGTCTGCCATACCTAAGTACTACAGGACTGCCCATGGATTAGATCGAGGGCACCTAGCACCATATAGACCTACTTTAGTTGTGGCTGTGCCTACCTTCAAAACAAATACTCATGCATAGGTACATAATCTACAGGGTCAAATTAAATTAGCTAGCGAAACTACATGATGACGCACACATTTTATTTTGATATTATTTTTGGGGTCAACGACCGCTGGTAGTTTTGTTACTTGAAGAATGAGTTGAGAAATCGTTTTTGTTTTATCGTGTTTAGATATCGATACCCTAGTTAATGTAACTATTTACTAGCTGAACCCCGCGGTTGCACCCCCATGAGACTCGACCCCGTGGGAATATTGGGATAAAAAGTATCCTGTCCTAATCCAGGTCATGGTCTAATCATGTGAGAAATCTCATGTCTTAGCGAGAAAGTGTAACAAACCAACTCACTTTCGCAGTTATATTACTAAATAAGTACCATATATTATATAGTTAGGATTAAGATGTATTAAGTAATTTGATATACTATACCTATCAAATTACCCGTACCTTTGATATGGATACCTCTATAATCAAAGGTAAGTATTACCTATGTACTTATACCTTAGTACATAACAAACTCACTAACTTGTGCAAAGGGGAGCGGTTATAAGCGTAAGACTATTGTCTTCGCTTCACCTCGGTGATATTATTTCCCATGAATGAACAACGCCAGTCGTCGACCGAGGTCACGGCGATTTTTTTACCTGTAGTGATGTAATGCTTCACATTTTTCATACGAGTCACATTCACACCTTTGCAAGACGCGCAGCCTCTCTTTGACAGTGTCTTATTTTGTTTGGATTATTTGTACATTCAGCAAGTTTGTTGATAATGTATTTGTGGAATATCGGGCGGGAGTTTTTAAACTGTAAGAAAGTCGAGCATGCGCATTACGTTATCATGGCATCGTGAACTTCGTGACTGCTCGTACCCAATACGCAAGCCCGCAAGGCGCAAGGCCCACAAACGCAGTTTATTTACGCCGTGCACGGAAGCTGTCGGCTCGTGCCTCTGCGTTATTAAAACCTATTTTTGTAGTTAACCTCACTTCTTCGTGTTACTCACAAGTGAATCATAATTTGAATAAAAGTTTGGAGTTTAATGTGTTGTGGTGGAATTTCTTGTCTACCGAAATTACTAGGCTTTTTGTGAGTTCCAAATATGTACCTACCGTACTGATTGTGTTTATAATGCCCAAAAATGTAATCGGTTTGGTTGATTATTGGATCGATATTCGAAACAAAACAACTGAGGTGTTTCACAAATGATAATAAAATGGATAATTGTTTCGTCGCCTGCGGCTGTGACGACTATGAAGGAATAACAAAGTCTGACTTGGATCGTTTCACGGACAAAATCGAAAATGTTCTCAACGATGAAAGAGGAAGAAAATTGTTCAGGAATTTTATGCACACCTCAAAAATGGAAGCTGGTCGTCGAGCACTGGGTGTTTGGGAGCACATAGAAAGGTTGCTTAATTATAAAGAGAACGCTGAAAGCGGATCTCGATCACACAGCAATTACCTGGATGACGTATACCTTTTGTTAGATAAAGCAGAAAGAATAGAAGAAATAGATTTCACTGCAATGGAGAGGCTCAATATTGCACTAGAATCAGATAACAAGGAAGGAATTGTTGAAGGGTTGCAGTTGTTAAAAGTAGAGACAACGAAAGCACTTAGAAGGGAATACAGTGCTTTTAGGGCGCGTTTTATACCGTCAAAATAAAAAGCACCGCTAGACACACGCAGCGCATTGTGAATTTTAGATTATTATAAACTGTACTGTACCACTGCTTGCTGCCAAAAGGTCAATGTCAAGTCAAATGTAGTACAAAATATTGAATAATTCAGCATTCCGCCGCACGCCAAGATGTGAAGAAATACCGGGCAGTGCCGGTTACCGGGTTCTTTATTACCCACGTAGTTTTTAAAGTTCGCGCCGATTTCAGTGATCAAATTGGAAGCGGAGATTTTGCCAGAATCAAAATGTTTGATGTTCCATTTTCTAGACGTGTTTAGTTGTAACCAATGTAACTGTGTATTTGTGATTTCCGATATTGTTTTCCGTCCTTATTTTAAGTAGATATGTGATGTTTTGTATCGAGACCATTATAACCTCAGACCAACAAAAAAAGGATTATAACGTAAACCTTTGTTAATTAAAAATCGCTAGTGTGAAGCTTTTCGATAATAATTTGTAAGGAAAATAAATTATTTACCTATTATAATCGTTGTTGTTTTCTTGGTAATCATAGCGGGTTATCTATGGGAGGAGTTATCATTGAAGTCAGACATTATTATTATTTTATTGTATGCTAACAATGCATTGGACTGATATTTTATTCTTTAGTGTGTAGGCACAATCTTCTTAGGCCACGCCTTTATACCTATCTAAATGATAAATGGATTGCACGATTGGTGATTGCAATGATGCACTTATGTTATCAAAGTGGATTTTTGATAACTACAATGCACACACCCAATAATATACCTATATCTTATTTTCTATTTCATTATGTACCTTGATGTCGACATTTATTCAAATACAGTAGCCATATCAGTACCTAACAAATTTCTTGACAAACCACAACTAATATTTACTTCGTAAGTGATTAAGATAAAATGTTGAGTGTACCTAACTACCATTATAATTTAAATCTAATTTCTGGATAGATTGGCAATAAAAAAAAAATGTTTCTATCTGTCATTTAATAAAATTGCACAATATTGTACATTACATTAAAAACTGCATTCCATTTGAAAAGTTCTTCTTTCAGCCAAGTTCTTGACCAACATTTATGTAAAATATCTATAGGCAGCTGCCTTTTATTCAAATATACTATGACTACAGTTGTCAAGTACTCAATTAGTACATTATTGGATTCAATTCATCATAAGAAGATTATAAATATTTACAATTTTAAAATCGGAAAGTCCTAAATATTTAAAACAATTTAGTAAATTATGAATTCTTAAAAAAAATATACAATTCAATGAATACATAAAATAAATGGACAACTTAAAACTAAAGCGTAACTTATAATAAATTTAATATTCTTGAGATATATTCCATTGATATTATCTTATCACAATTATCAAGAGTCCATGTCTCCTTGTTTAATCGTGTTGTGTACATTAAGATTAATAAAAATTACTTATAAATACTTTTATCACTGCACTTCCATTTCATGTTGCTAAAAGTTGATTATGTCTAGGTTTTCTTCCAAGAGTAGTACATTTCCAGCGGCTTGTTTACCTGAGGAACAAATAAACACAATGTCTTAAAATATATTATTTTAGTAATAAATTGTAGTTCCATAAACAATGTATTCACAGCTATAGGGATAGCAGTGGCTGCATCCGAGGAAAATTCATTGCATTTGAACAGACAATAAATATCTTGTAGGTATTTATACTTAGTTAATATAAATACAGTTCATGCAATGTTAAACATCATGACTGTATTTTCCTAAAGAGTAGGCGATGGCGTGAAGCCACATTTCGCGAGTCTATTACCACCTACCAAACATAGATCCAGAGTCTGGGGCTGCAGTCTCGACATTGACAATGTCAACGCCCGTCTAGGGACACCATTAGGACTTGGCGGCCGAATTCGGTTGTATCTATGTCGAGACTGTAGCACTTGGGCTACTACTAAGACAATCCTAATGGGAAGGCCATTAACACTGCTCTACAAATAAGCGTTTTTTTCATTTCTACCTTGGGATTGGACCCAGGACCTTATGACGAGCATTAAGAGTCCTTAAATGAGCTTTTTTTATTATTTAGAACATTTATGTCAAACCTTAGTTTTTACCTTCCAAAACTTATCATTGATCTGGCGCAGAGTCTGCGAGCCACCTAGCGGCACGAACTGCCCAGGTGCCGGCGCAACGTAGATGCAGAAGTTAAGGAGACGGTATGCTTCTGGCAGCTCAGCATCTAGGTCTAGTGTGAGACGCATCGCCAAGTACTTGCTCAGGTGGTCCACTGGAAAATAAAGAGATTCGGCATTTAATTAAGAAGTCTATAGCTTTTAAGATAACTTATAATTTACATTTCTTTCTAACATAGTTCAAGATTCAGGCCCTTTGTATACGGCGCGGTTTCTTTACGCTACGGTTTATAAACCGCGCGGTAGAAAAAACGTGTCTGTCAACAAGTTTCCATAGTGATCCATACAACACTGACGACCGTGCCTACACAAGGCGACTACACCATAGTTTTTCATGGCATGAAAAACGTGTGTGTACAACTGGCCTAACAAGACATGATACCTCAGCAATGGGAGGCTTAATACACTTCAAGAAAAACTGCAATTGTTTCGAACACAAACCCTAAAAAAATATGTTTCTTAGTAACTTTTCTCTTAGTTGAGCTCCTTAAGTTTTGAGTTGAGCTGCACGATTACTGACAAATGTGTGCACTGACTGGACAGGTCCACTCAATCTGTGTGGTTCTTTCCTCAAAAGATCATTTCAGACACGAATCTACATCGTCTTCATATGATCTAACCAATAAAATGTCTGGACTTTAAAAGAGACTGTGACCTCTGAGTTTGTTTCGGCCTTTCTTCTCAGAGTAGTCAGATAGGAAACGCCGACCTCATCTAGTACGGTTCCTACTTAAAAAATATTATTGACATGTAAAAGTGTTTTGTACAAACCTATTTACAGAAAATATAATCATTTCATTTCATTTCAACTGCACTGAACTGAGATATTCCCAAAATAAATGCAGGGAAATTTGTGCACCTAATATCCTAATAATATTTAAGAAGCTAGGCTACTAGCTTTTTAACCCAGATTTTGTTTAATCAAATAAATTTAATGTAATTTACATTGATTTGTACAAACATTTTAAAAACTGGAACTTTTTGCGAAATAGATTTTCTGCTAAAGGCCATCTGATAGTTGGATTTTTTGCTACATGGGACATTTTGCTAATTAGGCTTACTGCTCCTCCTGCATCCCTGTACTACCATTCTGAGCATTCTCTATGTTGTTACCATTCGAATTAGAAGCGTTACCATTCGAGTTTGAAGTGCTCATTAGATGTTTCGCACTGTAGGACATTTTGCTACTTAGACCTTCTGATCAGGAGGCCCAAAACTAAGCTCAGGAAAAATATATCTTTAAATCATCATCATCATCTTCTTGCCCTTGTCCTTGGACTATAAGTACATATATTATTCAGCTGCCTAGTAGATACCTAAGAAAATTACCAAGGTCAATACCTTGGTAATTTTCTATCAATTTACCTATTTTATACATAAGGTGTTAACTCTAGTGATAGCCAAAGAAAATGTTTTTTTTTTTTTTTTTTGTATCTTAACCTTGATTTTGTAATCGTCTTCAAGTATTGACTTTATTGTTATGTTGAATCTGGATCTGTCAATTTGTAAGTCACTTTTATCTTTTTTCTTTAGACATAATTACCTACTGGTGGTTTTTGACCACAAATCTCGCTTCTCCAATTTACCTATAGTACCTTCCCTATACTACATTTGCATCATTTGCAGTAAGTAAGAGCTCTATTTTCATAAAATTGATTGTTTAACCAGTTTAACCGAAACAATCAAGTACTGTTTTGTAATAATTTAACTAAAAAGTTGTGTATGTCGCTTCATAATAACATTCTTCTAATATATTAAGAATTAAGGCACTCACCAGAGGCATTGGCAGTGGTCTTCAAGTATCTAACGGAGCTGTCTCTCAGAGCCCTCATCAGCTGGTTGTCCCCGGTCATCTCAGTGGGGTGCGGCTTGAACACCAGTTCAATCTCGTTTGGGTTGAGAGGCTCCCCCTCACCTTCTGTGTCCATTGAGTTCTCTCCTTCAGTCCTGGAATTAATTTATTAACCACAATTTGTTAGTCTTTTATGAATTTCTAATTAATCGCTAAACATATTTAATGCAATTGCTAGTGAACTGGGTGCTATGACACCACTTTGAAAAGACTGTGTTGGTATCACTCCATTTCAGATTCTACGGGCTACTAGCTCTCTGGTGAAGACTTCCATTAGCGAAGGTAGCACATGATACACAGTAAAATAATAGTTGTTGACAAGTTTGTCATGAGGGCTGTATAAGAATACTATCAGAATATAAATGAAGCAGCAATTCAAGATGGACAAAACTGCAAGTTTTTTTAAATCTAAGGTTTGATGGAAGGTGTAATTAATTAACAAGCAACCTTGTTAATTAATTACACTATGAAAGAAATTAGTATTGTGTGCCCCATACTATTAGAATGCTTTGCTAGTGTTATAACGTCAAGAGTTTGGAATTTCTGATAATCAAAATATTTTAAACAATAGCTAATGCCAGCATTTGATTGTCTATCCATGAAAACCATGAATCAGAAGAAAGTAGAAGTGGAAGTTGTAAAGAAATGGCACAATAGGTTCGTTAATCTAGCTGTTGTATAGTTTTGTATGCAAATGAATATAAATAAACATAACAAACCTGCCATCACTTGATTCACTCTCCTCACTCCTCTCTGAAGTTAAAATAGACTTAGCCCTTTTAGTGGTGCTCGTGTTTTTTGAAATTGAGCTAATATTAGATGGCACAGGGGATGGTGTGCTCCTCACTGAGGCTGGGTTAGATGTAGACTGGCCTGACGGTGTTGGGTTGCCTGTAGTAGACGTCCCATCCTTGGGAGCAGCCGGCACTGTCCCTGTACTACCATTCTGAGCATTCTCTGTGTTGTTACCATTCGAGTTAGAAGTGTTACTGTTAGTATCGTCGTGATTCTTCCTAGATCTCTGAGGCCTGTTTTGAGACTGTAGTTTTATGCCCTCTGTGATAGAGTTGACTAACGATGCCTGCGAGTGTGACATACTCAGCTTCGTCAACAACCGCTCCTGGTGAGCTTCATATTCATCTCTGCTCGGGTATATCTTTGAGATCAACAAATCAAAGTTTGGGTCTGGCCTCAATGAGCGTTTTGACACCAACTTCTTTCTACATGTAGGGCATTCCTTGTTGCCAGAACGAAGGGCAGTTATGATACAGTCGTTGCAAAATCTGTGGAGGCATTCCTTTGTAGTCATGGTTTTCTTGAGCATGTCTAAACAAATTGGACACATTAATTCACTGTGTAAACTGCGGGGGGACACCGCGATCTCAGTGGCGTCGGTTATCACCTCCTGCGGCGTACGGTGAAGCTCATACAAGGAGAGCTCCCAGGTTTTATTCTGGGAAGGCTCTGTTGACGACATTTTTGATGTTTTGTAATGCCTCACTGAAGAATTATTTAGTTTTTGTCTTTCCGTAAATGACAAACTGCACCGCAACCACCATGTTGGCTTATACACTAGTGATGTGCTTCATTCGTCATTCACTCACTTTCGAAATGTCAAGTCGTAGGCGTGAGTCCGTGACATTTCCATATCGAATAGGGATTAGTAGAGTAAAAAATCGACTATAGTAGCACCACAGCTAGTATAAAGTGAAATCCAACGTTTTTTATAGCAATACATAATCTAGAATCTAGAAGCGATATTATATTAGCTTGATTCAATCGTTAGGTTCCTTTACTTTAGTTTCAGTTCAAAGACAGTTTGTTTCATATTTGTTCACTAGGTGGCGTTAGGGGTTTGGTTTCCCATCGTGTATGCTACATAAAGTCAGTCAGTCAGTCACACACAGTCTAACTACCTTCTTTAGTCTAGTTTAGAAGCATAGCCTAGCATAGGTGATTATGATCCTTGTTCAGAAGCCCCCGAAGTTTAAAGACGAGGATTAGCGTGGTCGACGTCATCAAGGTAGGCCTGGAACTAGTACCTATTGGTTATAGAGGTCAGTGGAGAAAAACGTAGTAGGGAGTACTAGGTATTTAGTCTGTGCGAAGGGTAGACCTTTTAACCGACGAAAAAAAAAGGAGGAGGTTCTCAAGTCAACACGTATATTTGTTTTTTTTTTAATGTATACCACGCATATCTTTTTACAGAGTAGTCCGATTTGAACGATTCTTTTTTTTATTGGGGAGGGTATACCTCGAGTTGATCCCATATAAATTTTATTAAGTTTGCTGTACTTTTGTTAGCTTCAATAATACGTATTTTTCCCACTTAGCCTATGTTGATGATGTTCTATGTTATTTACATAGCAGGTGGATATTCGAACTTTTTAATTGTGGTACCTACGTACATGCCACAACTAAAAACTCTAATTTCGGAAGTCGGTGTTTTTGGTTTTGAATTTTCGGTTTTTGCCACCGACATCCGAAATTAAAGTTATTTTTCACTTTGGAGTATTTTATTTTGGAAGTCGGTTGTCTTTTTTGTAAAGAGTTTTTTTCAGCTGTGGAACAGCAAGATCTAAAAAGGGTTCGATTCTTCTATAAATGTTCCTTCTCAGAGTAAAAAGCATGTACTTATCTAAAAGGTTATTGTGCTATTTCTCGATAAAACTGTGTAATAACATAAAGTAAATAAGGACGGTAGTTACCTGAAGGCATAATAACGTTTCCCATTAGAAAGATAGATAGTTTTCACATTCGTTACCTATCATAATTATTACTATCGTAATTCATATGTAATAATCGTATTGAACAAACATGAACCGTTTCTTTTCCGATCTATTCGAAAGATTATTATTTCCTACATTTCTGTACTTTGATTAGTTTTAGCAAATGGTAAATCAATACTCAATACTTTTATTGCATTCCTTAGTAATTCCTAAGTGGTAAACTTTATTTAGATCATAAATTGTCGAGCACAGCAAAAATAAGTGAGTTAGGAGAGAGGAAGCATTTGTTAACAATGGATGCTACAATATTTTCTATTTATAAATAAAGTAATAAAGTACTACCGATGTAACTGTTACTCCAATGTATTTATCTTTAATATGTAAATGTCCCAAATAAAATATTTTTCTTTCTTTCTTTCATGACATAGTACTGCAATTAAAAAACTATTTTATTGACTTTGGACGGCGAGTATCATAGTTTTTTTTTAAATATTTCTATGACGAGTATCAATCTGGTAGTCTGCTACATGTCTAATGAAAAAAAGTGCATATTTATTATCAAATAAAAGGAATTGTAAAAATTTACCGCATACATCTTGTGACAAAGGAGCTAGTTTTTTTTAATGGAGGTAGGTACCTATGAGGATCTATAAACGTAATCATAATCTAACAATAATTGTGATTACGTTTATGCATCCTAATAGGATGCCCACTGCTGGGATACAAGCGTCCTCTCTGTGAGAGGGAGTGGGCCGCAATCCCCCAGACGGGCCCAGTGCGGGTTGGTGGATGTCACATGTCTTCGAATTTACGGTTCTAGGACATGCCGGTTCCTTAACCGTTTTGAGAGCAGATGATTAAATAAATTAAACAAAGTAAAGCGCCTGCTTCGGTTCAAACCCACGACCATAACTCGTAAGTCGGGGCCAATACCAATGGGCCACCACTGCTCCCTGCATATGGTGCGAACTAATGAATTGTTTGTTTACTGCGGTTTATTCGTAACCTTTATCTGGTATCTCTATCTACTGAAAGTTCGCCATTAACTCATAAGTCAGAATATTTCTCCTTGTTCTGAGTGAGGTAAAGCAGGTCAGCAGCACTCGTTACTCCGGTCCGCTACCGAAACTTCTCAACCGCCTCTGTTTAGGTATCTATTATTTTATGAAGGGCTGCAATATCTACTTCTGAAAATAGTATGTTATACAAACATCAGTAGAATTTCTCAAGTTAGTCGATAATCCAATCACCTAGTCAGTAGGAAGCTAGTTACACATATTTGTTTATCCCAAGATCTCTTTCAATTCTTAGTTCTCTATATAGTCTGTGTTCAATTCCTAGGGTGTATTGATAAGTAGTTATTTTATTCAAATATTTCCAATTTATTCCCTTGCATCGCCTTTGCATAATTTTACTGAGCAGCTCTATAAACGAGAGAAGTTTCATTTGGCGCCATTTTTTAGCGGACGCCATGTCTTCTAAGGAATGAAAAATAATAAATGGCAACGACCACACACGGTGTTGGGCCTTGTTTATCCATGATGTTATTCTCTAGTGTGTGGAATAAAAACACAGATTAAACAAAAACGAATGCGTCAATGGTGAATGTATTCTGAGAATGTGTGTGTTAATGATGACTAGAATACACATTTTCTCACAGAGGTACTTATCTTGACTACTATCGTATGAGCAGCAGGGGCTCTAACAGGTGTTATGACATTGTATAGCTTTAGTAATGCAGCATGTAATAAAGTGTTTAAATGTATGTGCTTATTTGTAACTCAGCATGGTTTCAAACACTCCATAATACCAATCTACATGAATTTAAAATTTTATTATGGTACTAGCTGCTGCCCGCGGCTTCGCCCGCGTGAGTGTCGGAAATTACCCCATACATCCCCATGGGTTTTAAGTATTAATATTGAGTTTCGAGTTAATCGGACAGCGCGTTAAAATTCTTCCATACAAACACTGACACCCCCCAACCCCCCTTTAGGGGGTAATTTAGAAAAACAAAAAACTACAAACTTTATAATTTATTTAGATAACTATTCGTGCGAAGTTTCATGTTTATTACCTCAAGGAATAAGATTTTTCATACAAACTTTTATCCCTTATTTTACCACCTTAGGGGTTGAATTTCGAAAAATCCTGATACACGTTATTCTTAATTTTTGGGTTTAAGTATAAATATTGAGTTTCGAGTTAATCGGACAGCGCGTTAAAATTCTTCCATACAAACTTTGACACCCCCCAACCGTAGGATAGGATACTTTTCCGGGATAAAAAGTACCCAGTGTGGTGCCCAGGATATTAAAGAATAATTATACCAAGTTTCATCGTAATCGAACTGGTAGTTTTTGCGTGATGCCTGAACAAACAGACAGACAGACAGACAGACAGACAGACAGACAGACAGACAGACAGACAAAAATTTTTTTAATCACATTTTTGGGTTCGGTGTCGGTCTAGTAACACCCTCTGCCATTTTTTTTTTTGATATTTTCAATGTACAGAATTTTCACTTCTACAGATTTATTATAAGTATAGATGAATGAGGTAAAAGTGATGATCTATCAATGTTTAGTGGAAAAAACGCAACACAGAATTAAATAAACTAGCATTTAATTTATTGCCTCATAAAATGTAGCTCAAGTTTATCTACGAATCACTCTATTTTCCAGTGTTCAGTATGATTGGGTTCGAATTACCAGACTGAACTGGAATTAAGTACGAGCCACCTGAATTGGTGTTCATGTTACTGTTCTGGCCATTCAGTGGTATCAGCGTGTACACAGTGGAGCCAGGCTGGTTCTGATTGGGTGACTGAACCAATGTCCCTTGCATCTGATTACCATTTGAGGGATTGGTGGCAATTATCACCTGAGTTGGTTGTTGGTTTGGTTGCTGACCATTCATTGGCTGATTAGACGACTGAGACGGCTGTTGGACCAATACGATTGGCTGGCGGTTAGCTGTCAGCGGTTGTTGGGTGTATACTATATTAGGTTGGTTGTTCGTGGTTGGCTGGTTTGTCAGGATTGGTACTTGATTGTTCTGTGGTGGTGACTGGACGATTAAAGGTTGATTGTTGCTGAGTTGCAGGTTGCTTTGGGCAGGTTGTGGGTTCGTCATGACGGTTGGCTGGTACTGTGCTTGGTTGGTATTAATAGGTTGGTATTGCGGTTGGTTCGTGTTGACTGGTTGGTACTGTGGTTGATTAGTGTTAATCGGTTGGTATTGCTGTTGGTTGGTGTTGGCTGGTTGGTACTGCGGTTGATTAGTGTTAATCGGTTGGTATTGCTGTTGGTTGGTGTTGGCTGGTTGGTACTGCGGTTGATTCGTGTTAATCGGTTGATACTGCTGTTGATTGTTCGGCGAGTTCGAGTTGGCTCTGTCCTGCAGGTTCTTGAACGCATCGGAAGGGATGAAGACGCCTGTGATCAGATTTTTTCCTTGCTGGTCGTTCGTTGGACGACCGTACGCGATGGCCACGACCCCCAGCACGACAACCTGATAAAATGAGTAAATTTTAATGAAACCGTAGGTAGGTACATATATGTACTATAATACCTACCTATCTTTGTACCTGTATTAGGTATCCAATTTATATAGGTAAGTCAGTACCTACATAGACTGAATATAATAATATTATGTATCAACCGAAGATATAATTTGTATATGTCTAGATCGACAAAGCTCGTCGAAAATAATAGCGTCCAACTGTTAGCCGCTACATGCACGTTACACTAGAAAAGCACACTGGCGTGGCAAGGGTGTAAGACGTAGCTGTCACGAACACCAGCATAAAGGCTCCCACAGACAGGCGCGACTCTGGTGGAACAATTTCAATGGAAACTTCATGGAAATTGTTCTACCGGTAGGTATCTCGTCGCGTCTGTTTGTGGGACCCTTAACAAAATAGGCCTTTTTTTTAGTTCTTCTGCAGCTCAACAATATCTAGACAAGACAAGAGCTTCCATATTGTGGTAAAAAAGAGAATTATCAAAGGTATCAATATTGTGTTGAAATTGTAAAATAGCTATTGATGCTATACCTATTAGCGAATATTATGACAGAATCTAGTATATAGTAGTCTATGGCCAGAAGTGTGGACCCCACGAGTTGTGTAGACCATATTATGAGCCGTCGGGACATTGAGGACGTAATCGGGCGGGTGAATTCAATATTAACAACCTTCGACTTTGACAGCTCCAAGCGCACAGTAAAAAAAATCGAGTGTTACTACAGCAGACAAACACAACCATGAGATAAAAAAGAAGCTATAAATTGAACAGACACCACATACAATATACAAATTAATATTAAAAATACTCACCAATTTCATTGCTTTCATCTTGAAGACACAGAACACAATGATTGATGATAAATTCTTTTTGGTTTTATATCATAATAGTTTAACCGTTAATTGATAAACTAACGACTTTCTGTAATGTAATGTAATGTAATTTAGGAAATTCACATTTGTGGTCATGCGTCATTCATCGGTCAACTGATTCTATTTAAAAAAAGTAAGTATTATTCCTATGATTTTCCTAAACCAACTTAGCAATACAATTTACTCTTTGAGAAGGTGCTATATTTAGTTGATTTTATATTTAGTCGGTTTTCCAGTAAGGAGGTAACTGTTGGGATTTTCTCAAAGACCTTATTGGTTTAATTGTTGTTTCCTAGTTAGTTTATAAAGCCTTTCACGAGATGTCATTGTCAGCTATCTTCACATTCTGCATTTCATCACGTTGACGACCTTCTTCAGGTCATAGGTCCATTTGGCTGGTCTCCTAAGGTACCGATTCTGATTTTACAACGTAATTTTTATCACGTACTGAGTAGGTATGTAGGTTTACTACTAGCCATTTTCTACAGTAAGCCAAATAACCGCTAGCTCTAACCTACTATCAATATCTTTCCGCCAAGGCCCATTCCATGTCCTGTTTCACAATGTATGGATAGACAAACACCCCCAAATTTTAAAATTTGTGCAAACTCAAACTCTAAGCATTGATTTCAATAAACCATTTACCCAAACCCAAATCCAACCAGAATTGCTGAAAAATGACATCGAAACCAAATACTGCGTCATAAATATCATTCTCTTGACCTTATCCTAATTTATTTATTTGGGGCCGGCACAACATGTCTATACAGAGGAAATACCGCTTATGGAGAACTAAATTTCCTTTACAGAAAGTATCTTACTTCTGCTTATACAGCAAACATAGCCATAATACCCATGATCTTAGTTATACAGCCATTTCATTGATCGCTATACTGATTAAGTGCACTATATATGCACATCTGTCCTACGTCGTCGGTTCGATCTAGGAGAGAGCCGTAATGACTCGTGTTATGGCTAATATGACAGGCTGGTAATTATGATAATATGTGATATTGCTACCCCGATACCTAGGTTTACTATCGTCGTTATTTATCGTCGTGAAGATTGAATTTATGGCGTTGAAGACTGAGGGTGTTTTGTTTTTGAAAATGATACGATAAAATAGGCATATTAATGGAATTAAAAATATGTCTCGGGTACTAAAAGAGCCTACAAGCACGAGTGTCGGTATATAAAATGATCGTACACAACACCTAAACCCCGTTCACAAACTGCTGATTCGTAAATATTTTTACCACGCCATTACCCTACAACGCTTTTGTCTACAATGACGATGTCACTCGTTCATGCTGACTGACTGAAAAGTAGAACAATGTTGGCTGAAAAAGTGGCTTTGCTAAAAAGTAACGTTTGTTTATTTTGACAACTAATAAAGTGCTTAGTCCAGTTATGAAATAACTGCGGTCACCGCAATGTGACGCCGTTGGAGATAAATGTCTGACCACTGACTGCCACTAAAAATAATATTAACAAGATAGTGTCCGCCTAGGATTCTAAATTTTGGAAATGTTCGGAATTTTTCTACTTTTGCCAAGATGGCAAAAGATGGATTGGTGACATTGCTGTTAATCATGTTAACAAGCTTTGTTTTGATTGACGTTTTTATTAGTTGTGTTATTAGTACACGATTAGATACTTATTCTAGTTGCATTTGTTATGAAATTAATGCTTTCAGGAAGGTAACATTCTAGACAGAACGTTTGTTGCACAACCCTAAAAACTGCTTTGTGGTCTACTGGCCTACAAGTCTTATGTTTATATCGGAAAATTGAGCAGAGCCCTGCTTTCCGTAATTATGCCGACCGATCTCGAGCAAGGAACATCGCGCAGAGTCTTGAGTACACTCTAAGCGCAGAGTAGCCTAATAGAAACTTAATTGTACTTAATTTAGCGAGAAGACTCCGCCAGTGTTACTATTACCTCGAGAGAAATTGTAAATAATGTCATACTGATGCTATAAAGCTGCCAGTAATATTTTATTTATGGAGTGTTTATCGTTTGCTCAGTAATGTTCCAAGTTTTCCATGCAAAGTAATTTTCTTCATGGTGGTCGTCAGGTGTTATAGCTCGTAATGCCGATGTTAGGCGTCCCCAATATGTACTTCCTTTAATAACTTTAAGATTCTCTGACTCACGATGACACGAATCGTCAATACGGTAGGTAGCAATAAAATTGAGGACCGTGGTGATGGTTTAGTCGTGGTTTCACGTCGGGTTCTCCTGTTTAGGGGTATGAGGAACAGGGTGTAAAGTACACTCATCTTCCATAGAAAAGGGAGGATCTTCTGAACAGACAGGTCTGGTGGGCCTGCCCGACGATTGATATCGGAACAGAAAGTTTTATATATGCTGATCGCGCGGTAAACACTGCTTGCGCGATGCAGGATTTCGCGTGACATCAGTGTAATGCGAAGTCCGCATGTGGCGATGTAGATGCCGCCACAATGGTGTTAATAGTAACTTAACCTACTGAAGTGCGCAATGATTCGTTTTAAATTTTATGACCTGTGATAACTGTCTATAAAAATGAATCTAGGAGGTACTTTCTAGGTAGTTTTTCCAACGTTGCCAGATTAACTAATTCCTAGTACACCGCAGCACCTAGAAAGAAAAAGAAAGATAGAAAAATATTTTATTTGGGACACGCACAGGAAATAAAACAATAAACAATAAAAACAAACGTTAAAACCAACAAATTATGTAAAAAAAACAAAAAAGTAATAAAAATTAAAAAAAACAAAGGGCAAAGAGAACCTGTGCGAGGCCAAAAAGGCTCCTATCTCAGCATAATGCTGCGATATTTGAGCAAAAGTAAACAAATACCGCAGCGCTGGTATTCTGATACCACACCTGGGTGACTGGGTGGGATAGATACGCAATGCATAAGGGAAATGCAGTTTATGGCCCGTTTTAAAAAACTGATCAATGAAACCTGAAGACCAGTGAGACCAATGAAACCATTTGTTTGGTTGAATTTATTATGCGTTTTATTTTGGGTACCTATACATAATTCAGAACTTATTCCACACTTATTACGTACCACTTTTTAGTGCTACATAGGCAAGGAATATAGAATTATCCATAACTTAATCGTGTTAAATATAAGCTTACCTACATACAGTCTGGCATTACCTTTTTTGCCAATAAACCTTTTTGTATTCGTATTTCTTGTATTTGTTTCCTGAGTAAACATATCAGCTGTACCCTCCATTGACGGATGGACGACGTGTGACAGACATCCGCCGTCCTCCACTGACAGGGTCCGTGTTAAAATTAACATTAGGTATTACAGACTTCTCAGAATCGTACTCATGTCAACTTTACGTCCGTACTCTCTACTTATCCGGCAACGCATAAAAAACGTCAATGATACACAACACAAAATAGCTGTAGAAGGCTCAATGCATACAGATACCTACGTCTAGAGGTACAACGTACAAGTGAGATCAAGCACTAACCGAATTTACACTAACCGAATTTAACGATAATAACCGAAAACTTTCAACGTGTGTCTCGAAAGTTAAGGGTAGTCCTTCACTTTTTAATATCGAGTCATCATTATAAATAGTTGTCCCTCGTAGCATGACTACAATAGAAACTGGTTTTGTCGACGGAAGAATAGACAAAATGACAGATAAACAATCACAATCTGTCATTTTGTGTATTCTTCCGTCGATAAAATCCATAGAACACCCGTTACTATGGTTGTTGTGCTACACGTGCTGGGTTGCCGTAGACTTTAGATCCAGCAATTTTCCCCAGCCCCTCGGTATGGCAAAATAACCATGTGTCACATCAGTTGATTATCTACAAAGTGACATGTAATTGCGGGCTCTGTCACACCGCATCACTTACCTTCTGCACCTCTTCATTCCACATACAAACCGGAAACATCTCAGAGTGTTCCATGTCTGCCGAAGTATTGAGCGTCTCAACAGCTTTTTATTGAAGCATTCATTTATCGTCTGCCAGTACCAATCTTACTTATAGCTATATTAACGAGGTTAATTTAATAAAGAGGTTTAAACGCTCGAGTAATTGGACAAGTGACCTGGAGGCGAACACCTTGATGACAGTTGTAAGCCGACAGGAGCACTAAAAACCAAACTAGATCTAATTAAATCCGTATCGATTAAACAGTTAACTAGTTGTTTAGTGGGTCGGTGTTTCCTACAAACGTAGTGTTTGGAGTATAAATTTTATCTGCTGTTTGCTCGATCGCTATCTTGGACTGATCTGAGGAAGATTTCAGGTCTTAACAGCCACTCATTTGAATAAATAATCGAAGTCAACTGCAAGATATAAAATTGCGACTTCCCCCAAGTAGGAAGATCATCGTCACTAAGTCTTTATTATTTTATTAATTACCTACTTTGCTCAAAAGTGTTTATTAATGTTATTATAACTAAATATTTATGCTAACATGAGGGTTAACACATATTTTATATTATTTTTGGCCTTTACATTATGCTTTTTATAACCCAGGCTAAAATATAAATGAAACAAGTGATTGATGGGCAGACCAATGGACCAATGCAACTTCCCGAAACGACCGCATCCAATGAGGCTGCATTTCTAATGATGGATCCAAGATCCACCACTACACTGCGGATTTCTTTAGAATTTCCTGATTTTTCTCCCAGGTTTTTCTTTCTTAGAACAATCTAAGCTGTGTGCGGCAGCTCTACGTTGCTTGTAATTAAAACAAGCGTTTTAACAAGATTCTTTCGACATGTAGACGTGGAATGTTGAGAAGTTTAATTGACTTTCACGGATGTAGCCCTCAGTTACCGCGATATTTACTACTTTATTGTTGTGTTGGGTTCCTGTAGACTTGATTGACTTTAGCAAATATATATTCCGATTTATATGTCATACCAGCAAATAGCATAAAGTTCATGCAACTTGCTGGTATGATATTTCTTGTTTCGTACTATTAATCCTGGCCTCCAGAGGCCACAGATGGTCGTGACGGAAATATAGCCACTAACAATAACAACATGTTTGACAATACTAACACAGATTATCATCATTGTCATCCAGAATCATCGTCACACTGCCAGGGGAGGAGGTTACCATAATCATTTGCAGGCCAGGTGATGTGCAGGGAAGGTCTAGAGAGAAGAAATATTTAAATTTTCGTCTAATATTATTGTCCTGATTGTCTGGTTTCCATCTTTTTTCTGTTAGTGTCAAACTTCTCCGGTTGTTCCCGACAAACTTATTCACATGGTTGATCCATCTTCCCATCGATCTTCTTTTACGCTGCTGGCGTGGATACTGCGCCACACCGCCATTCTGTCACGGATATGCAATCACCACATCTGGTTACCAAGACTGCATGGCTGCCAATTTATAATTGTAGGAATTGCCTTTTACAACTTCTACGAAAATATAGAGGTTTGTAGCTTCTCGCCGTGGTACAGCAAATATCTAACTCAAACCGTTGTAATTTGTTGAAATGCAGTCGTCAAACGTGGCCGGGTCGCGTCGTTGGTCGCACATTAGCGTACCAATCAGACGCATCGCAAATGGAGTAGTAACTGTACCGAGTGCCGACATCATTAGGCTTCGAGATTTGACTGCTTATTAGATATACACGACGCTTCACGGCGATTGGGACTGCTATGATGTTGTAATAGGAGTGGAAGTTATTCAATGCAACTTTGGTGTTTGTGTTAATCTTACGATGACAAAACAATTGGTGATGGGATGAAGTCCAGAGGGCCAAGACAAAGGTATATACTATCAGCGATAATAATAATGAAAAAGTCGACAATATATGCGACTGACACGGACTGACTTATGCATCCCAACAGTGGGATATTGATTGTTGAATATGAAAAAGATAGGTTGGAAGATAGGAGGAGTTACATTTGTAAACATAATTTACAAGATATCAACAAATTACAGAAACCAACATAGATGGATTATAAACCGCTGTACTACTTTCTTCGGTAATTAGGTTATTAGTATTAGCTGTACCATGAGATGCTAAATCACAGGGAAGTTCATTAGTGTGAGAGGATTAGCGTTGGATTGCTCATGTCCCAGATTACCGGCTGATCCGTCACCGGTGGCGGACGTGCGAGCAGTTAGAGGATT
Organism: Eupsilia transversa; assembly: GCA_914767815.1. NCBI lineage: Eukaryota > Metazoa > Arthropoda > Insecta > Lepidoptera > Noctuidae > Eupsilia > Eupsilia transversa. The sequence continues at coordinate 13,162,347 of OU611880.1, forward strand.
AGATACATTCATGATTGGGTTGAAGTTAGACATCGTGTTAGGAGTTTGATGCAGTGGTTAGTCTGCTTCATGATTTGAGAACTTTTTACTTGTTTGTTAATTATTTGGGTTAGCAGACAGTTTATAAGTATGTTTTATTTTATCTTTGGAAAATGGACAGATATTGATATGTATACAGTTGATAAAATAAAATATATCACGTCTGTAACCAAATGTGTTTAGTAGATACTTATTTTCCCAGTAACCTGCATTATGTTATCATTAACTGGGCACAAGAGCGACTCGAACGACACGAAAGATCCGGGTTGTTACAGAGAATTTATTGATGGAAAACCGAAAATCCAGCCCGACCTGGGGACCCCCCCAGCAAACCCCCTCTGCAGTTTTGCGCTTGCGGCTATTAGTCTGACGGAGGTGATCTAGCTGCCAGAATAAAGTCATGATTTAGATCTATATTATAAACAACATCATGTCTGCATCCTCGTTACATTCCACAATTTTTAATAAATCATATTCAGTCATAAAATAAATAATAGAGTTGGAAAATTAGAAAACTGTATGATTGAAAGTATGGAAAAGCACAGATAGGATGGTAAGTGAAACTTGACCTAAGGCGTCACGTCTCGAAGGGCACCTGATTAATTAATCCGTATAAGGCCCTTCCTACTCACTGATAAAGTAATCAGATAACAGAGTAAGTATCAGATAAAGATCGTGCATTTTAATTAGGAAACTAGAGTGCGCACAAGATACGTCTGCGCGCAACTAGTGGCGCTGGCGTGCTTAATTCTTATCTTATATCTTATCTTTAAAAAAAAAACAGCTGTCCCATACAGTTTAGAACAGTAGGTATTAAACTTTAGTATGGAACAGCTGATTTTTTTTTCGCGATTTCAAACTTGGTCCCATAGTAAAAGTTATTCAGGTCGATGGTCTAAAGCACTCCTGAAGGTTTGTAAAGTTAATTTTTTAACACCTTATATAATGTAGTGCCATCAGCGCCCCCTATTGTGCATGCACATCTTTTCTGCAAAATCTATGGAGAGAGCTCAGTGTTCACAGAAGCTATACATTTCTCAATTACTTTTCACGCTATGCTAAAATTTACGCGAAATCCAGCCATCGGCGATACCCTTAGTTATTACCAGATTATCTTATTATTAAATTATCTGTTTAATAGGATCTTTATCGGATACGCGGCTGGTTTTACAGCTCAATTCTCGGCAGGCTTGCTGCAATTATCTTCGTTTTCATACGCTTTATACTTAGCTGGTGAGGTTATCGGCAGCTGTTTTGGCAAGGCTTGTGGAAAAAAGGCAACTGGTCTTAACTATGAAATAAATAGTGCGATAACGTGTCTTGTGCTAAGTGGTTCCATAATTAGCATAGCGTTTCTCATAAGCGTTTTTGATAGCTGTTTTGACCCCGCTACGATTTTATTAAAATTTGCATAGATTTTATAGATAGAGCGTACAAAAAGTAGTCTGCTCTATACCTCCAAGCCACTGTCTTTAAATTAGTTAAGTTACAAGATAGTAAAACAGTCTGCAGGTCGCTAATACTAGCAATTTACAAATTCAATTATAAGTCGGTAATTATCTTGATTACAGGCAACAGAAGAGTTTATTATTCGTTTAGTGTATACTAATGGCCAGTTGGCTGTTCCAAGGAGGTCAGTCGATGCTGGGTTGTTTTATGCTCACATACCTCAGAACAATAACTAAAGCATTGTTCTGAGTCACATACACACAGAATTTGACAGCAGATTTGTCGCTAGCGATTTCGAGTGCAGTTGAAGTCGCTGCGTGTGTTACTAGCATTATGTATACGTACCGGTAATATTATGAAATAGGCCTGTCAATAATTATGCCTATTTGATACAATTACCGGTAAATGATTAGGTTTTGAATACCTTACAGTTTGATACCTTTGTCTTCAATTTTGTTTAATATTTATTAGGTTTGTAATATATCACCAAGTAATGATGCGAACTCTTCTTCCTTTATTAACGTGAACTATTTCATTATTTCCGTAAGTTTTCTGTCAGTTTTTTTTGCTATTCAATTATTATCTATTGAAATTGAAAAGGAAAGTCTCTCTTGTCGGGATTCTTCCAGTCTCTGCATCTCATTCAATATAAGAATTCATATGCATTTCCAAGAAACGAATACGTCAAGATGAAACGAATGGGGAACAACTTTTCAGTACAACTTTGTGAGCCTCGTTATGTAAAGTTAGTGTTATTGTCAATGTTAGGCATCAGATTCATGATCATCTTCCTGCCCTTGTCCCATGTTAGTTGTGGTCGGTATTTAGTATTCTGTTACTTACTTCAATGATATTAGAAGAACATAGTAACCTTGAACCGATACTGCAGCAACACCTGGAATTGTGGTGGTGGTTGTTGGAGGTGTTTTTTTTCTTTTTAGAGGTCTTTGTTTGTGTCGGGGGTTATTTAAATTTTTAATTTTTCTTTCATACCATTTCTCTCATGTTGGACATTGACTACAGCTAATTGAGTACTTAACACATTTTCGACAACGTTTAAGACTAATCTTTTTGACAGTTCAACAACATTCATTGCGTTATTTACATTGCTGAGCGGATTTTTTTTTCTAACTTCTGATGCCATGTTGGTCGATATGTGAGAACCTTGACAGACGTTTTACTTTGTGCAAATAATTTCATCACCACTGCTCTCAAAACGGTGAAGGAAAACATGGCATGTCCTAGAACCAAAAATTCAAAGACATGTGACATCTACCAACCCGCACTAGGCCACCGTGGTGGATTACAGCCCACTCCCTCTCACAGAGAGGAGGCCTGTATAACAGCAGTTGGAAACATTATAGGCTGATTATTACGCATACAGAATCTGTTCTCAATAGCATAATCATAGAAAGTAAAACGTGACGTAAGCAGGAGGTGTTTTTACAATAACCCTTCATTAACCACTAGGTAATCTTTAAAATTATCCATCCTTTTATGCCAACAGCAAAAAATTATACCAAACCATCCGTCATATTTGCGGCGGCGATAAACGGACGGTAACGCAACCATCCGTGAGTAAGTAGCGATAGTTTATAGCAATGATAGACTATTACTGTCACAGTTGACTAGACATGTTTAAGTTATGTTTAAGTTATCAGCGAATCATGTAATTTCTATAAGTGCCTGCATAAGTGAGACTCTTAAGTCATAATGTATCTTGAAATAGTTCATCTATACTAATATTATAAAGATGTATTGTTTGTAAGTTTGTATTTAGGGGGCAATCTCAGGAACTACCAGTCGGATTTGAAAAATTCTTTTTGCATTGGATAACCCCATTCTTGAGGAAGGCGGAGGTGGGCTATGTAACATCACGCTACGACCATTAGGAGCCGAGCAAAACGAAAAAAGTCAGAAAGAACGCTAAGTGAAAACGAAGTAATAGCGCGGGACCAAACGAAATACTTACCTAGGTATATGAGAATAGCTAATGGCGTGGTAAAAAGTCAACAAAGTTTAACAAAGCAGTTTAAATACATGGTCCTACTAAATAAGAAAAGAAGAAATAAAGACAATAAATCTATTTGACCCAGGTTATAAGGCACACAAAAAGAAAACAGTAAAAACTTCGATGATTTGATATCGATATCACCTCTGTGAAGTTTCGCTAACTAAATTAATTTGACCTTGTATACAATATTCTTTCCGCACTTAAGCTAACTAACAGTGAAGACCCTGACAAACTGACTTCAAAGGAGGAACATGTCCTGGAGGGTGTCGGAAACCGACGAGTATTTCCGAATGTTTCCGAGTGAGCTGGTGAGGCACTGAGGGCCGAGGGTTATGACGAGAGCAAGCACCCCTTGTTATCTTTCACGGTTCGATTGGCGGAGTCTATACACCGGCGCTATCATTAATACTAATAGCTACTGACAAGAACAACGTTGTTGAAGGTGAGGATAAGTTTTAGTTCGGAGGATTTTTATATTTCTGTATACATTTTTTCAAAGCGATTTTGGGCATCACGGTATTAGAGCATCACAATGGTTTTGATCTTGGCCAGCTGCATTATTCTTGTGGACTAAAAGCTATGTCTTATCAGTTGTTAATGTTCCAATTAATTATACAAAAAATAAAAAATAAAAGTGGACCTACAAAACTTGGACCTGCCTTGTGCAAGTTTAGGCTAATTCCTTGGGCTGCTCTTGACAACACGTTTTTAATATACAGCAAGTAAGACTTTTGATCAGAAGTCCTGCATTACCGGATAACCGGAAAATATGATGAATAGCCTAATCACTTTCTCCGTCGACTGTACTCGCCATTCAAGGTGTAACTAATGATGGATCACTTGAATGAATCGCCAGCGAATGCACTTTGCGCATCGATAGTACCCGTATTATAGAAAAAAAAGAAGACTATCAAGTATCATAATCTAAGGAACATGAAATCATTAATATTCTCGATAACCTATCTTTAGAAAATTCCTCGAAGGAAATTGTTAAAGTTATACGACTATATAAAATACAGACCGATATTTTAGCGAAGTATATTTTTATGCTTAAACTAATACGCAGTGCACTGGGTATCGGCATTGTTTCAGATTTGAATTTCATTGATGATACTCGCACAGCTTTCCCGATTGAGGCTTCGAAGCAGTTGCAAGTATATAGGACATGCAGCTGAGTCCGATATAAAAGCTTCCATAAATAGCGATACTAGAATGTACCTACGATACGACAGCCTGGAATGAAATTGTTTATTCTGTAAATAGGATATCGGATATCACTTTTATACGTGATAAAAAAAAAAAGCAAGATGAACTCGACATTTCCTATCAGACGACCCTTGAGAAGTTATGGCGAAATAAACTGAGCGGTCAAAGTCTCTTTTAAAGTCCAGATTCCAATCTTGGTCAGACGATATGAGGACCATGTGGATTAGTGTCTGAAATGGTCTTATGAGGAAAGAACCACACAGATTAATGAATGTAGAACTGAAGAATATTAATTATATTAATATTATATTTCTACCACTACTTAGGAATTAGAAGCTAACTTTTACACAAGCATAGCATAAATAGGCCTATAGATAATGTTCCCACAGCCTCCTGTCTGTGACAGTGAGTGGGCCGTAATCCACCACGCGGGCACAGTGCGGGTTAGTGGATGATACATGTCTTAGACTTTTTGGTCCTAGGATAGGTTCCCTCGCGATATTTTTTTCACCGTTTTGAGAGCAGTGGTGATGAAATAATTTTAACATCCCAAACAAAATTTACTGATGCTACAACGCCTCACACAAGTTTCTATAACTATTTTCTTTCACTTTTATCTTCATCATTTGTTTCTCTTAGAGTGTTGTCACACTGACGATTTGCTACCGTGTTTCCAGCGAAATGATTTGTGAACGTGCTCTCCGCGGGAGCGAAGCGAGTAGCCGCGACCACCCGACGTGTTCGCCGCGTTTTCACAATATTGTACATTTGTCGCGCACGCACTCTCTTGTTCACTCAGGTCAATCGCTCTCGTTTCGTAGGTAAACGTGGCGGTCGCGTTGCGCACACGTGGCGTGTTCGCTATGCAAACTCAGCGAGCTCGTTAAACAATCGCCTCGCTGGAAACACGCTCTTAAAACACCAGTGTGATATGGCCCTTACTGTTACAAATCAATCTAGGGAAATAGGCCGCCATGATGTCTGTCTATAACTCTCTGTAGGCTGATGATCAAGTTTCACTACGGTATGTATTACTATCTGTAAATTGACTTGTTCTTGTGCATTGCCGACAGCGATTAACACATGAAATATTGTCGGTGCACTTTCCATCGACATTATGAACTCTCCCTCGTTACTATTTCAATTGAAAGTGGGCATTAATAAATATGGTTATAGCCTTATATCATTGGAAAGCAATCATCTAGATGACAGATCAAAATTGTTTAGGTACCTGCACTTAAGAGCCCATAGTATCTCAGCTCAAATTCACTTTTTATCTCGCTCGCACTTTTTAATTCGCACCATTTATTATAATTAAAACTGCCGAATTATCTATGATAAATAACTCCCGATCCAACAGGAGCGGTCATCCTCCCTCTAGTACCTTTCAATACATTAATTAGACTTGTAAAACGTTAATTTATTTACCGAGCGCTTTGTTTACAATCTACATTCAGGTGTTGTGCCTTCCGGTCGGGAGCGCTGAGCCACTGATTAACGATACGATGGTGAGCGAGCCAGAATCAATTTGCGAGCTACCCGAGCTAACCAAGCCACTCGAGCCGACCGAGCCATCGGTCGTGCGGACGTATTGCTTTTGTTCCGCGCCTGTCTGCACTGGCCGGATATTTAGACTGGCAACATTTACGACTTATTCAATCTGACATACGATGTTTGTATGGATTTAAAGAGGTCGGATGACAGGCAGCAGTAACTCCATGTTTAAGGAAATTCACGTCGATCTTGGAAACCGAAGAAACGAATTAAAAGGCTGGGATTATGATCATACTTTGGATTGAACACTTCAGCAGGCTTGTAGTCATTAATCAAACAATTCAAAGTGCCTCATATAGCTTCCCAGTATGTATAAAAAATGTCCAACCCTCGAAGCGATAGTGCGCCTTCGGGCGTAGCAAATCGACTGAGCGCTGGTTAATCGCGCAACTAAGTCACAAACGTGTGCCCAGTCTAGTTATCAACATGAAACCACGTCCATTTTCCCGTCTTGATTGTTTTTAAACGAGAACGGTAGCAATTCATCTATACTTATAATAAATCTGTAGAAGTGAAAATTCTGTACATTGAAAATATCAAAAAAATTAATGGCAGGGGGTGTTACTAGACCGACACCGAACCCAAAAATGTGATTAAATTTTTTTTTGTCTGTCTGTCTGTCTGTCTGTCTGTCTGTTTGTTCAGGTATCACGCAAAAACTACTGGTTCGATTGCGATGAAACTTGGTATAATTATTCTTTAGTATCCTGGGCACCACACTGGGTACTTTTTATCCCGGAAAAGTATCCTATCCTACGGTTGGGGGGTGTCAAAGTTTGTATAGAAGAATTTTAACGCGCTGTCCGATTAACTCGAAACTCAATATTTATACTTAAACCCAAAAATTAAGAATAACGTGTAACAGGATTTTTCGAAATTCAACCCCTAAGGGGGTAAAATAAGGGATGAAAGTTTGTTGTATGAAAAATCTTATTCCTTGAGGTAATAAACATGAAACTTCGCACGAATAGTTATCTAAATAAATTATAAAGTTTGTAGTTTTTTGTTTTTCTAAATTACCCCCTAAAGGGGGATTGGGGGGTGTCAGTGTTTGTATGGAAGAATTTTAACGCGCTGTCCGATTAACTCGAAACTCAATATTTATACTTAAAACCCATGGGGATGTATGGGGTAATTTCCGACACTCACGCGGGCGAAGCCGCGGGCAGCAGCTAGTAGAAAATATTATGAATGTACTGCGTTAATTCCTGACCAAGAAAGTAGGACGATGTTCCAGAATACAGCACCTCAAAACATGTAGCGATGAATGTGATGCATCAACAAAATATGGATGGAATTTGACGCATTGTAGGTAAAATAGTGACAGATAGCTTGGTCATAAGGGTTGGGCCAGCCGAGAGTAGGTATATCTTGCACAATTTAATGTAAACGATATTTTGTTTTAAACAAGAATACCCGCGAAATTTCGCCTTGTTGCATAACTTTTTAATTAGTCGAGATTTTTCATTAATATTCTTAATGGCAACTCTTTAGGTCATGAGCTATCCGAATATTAAAAAAATATTTGGCCTAGGTCTTAAGAGGGTTTATTCTGAAAGTTGGCAACGTCGCAAATATATGTCAAATATTTCGCTGTTTTGATTAATTTGATAATATTTCTGTATGGAAATAAAAAATGTGGCTAACTAGCGAACTAGAATATTGATTATGAAATGCAATAATTAATATCGTAACACCGAATAGTTAGTTTTAGATGTAAAAAAAGTATTTGGTAACTTTCCAAATGCCTTTTTTTCACCTAAAACGGGTACAACATCAAATTCAATGTTATAATTGCAATTCATTATTAATATTCTAGTCAATTGGTTAGCCACATTTCTTATTTCCATACAATATTATTTCCAAATTAATCGAAACAGGTAAATATTTGACAGTTTTTTACGACGTTGCCAACTTTTAGGATGCACCCTCTTAAGGGGGAGGCGTGAAAATTGATTCCAATGTTACAATGTTTGTATGGAAATAAACAGCCGCTGAGTAGAACCAAATAAATATATACGTAGATAGATATAGATAAATCGTTCATTTAGTGCACAGTTGCACACAGAAGACACAGCACAACATCCAAAACCACGATTAAATAATAACTAATTACATTTATATTAGGAAATACCTACCTACAAGGTAACATACAAAAAACAAAAAAAAATTGAAAACAAGACATACATTTAAAAAAAAGACCTAACCTAACCTGCTCTAATCATACCGAATTTATTTTGTGCGATTATTTTATACTACGGCATAGGGTACCAGGGGCCTAAGTCTACTAATTTATAAACGTCACAATGGTGTCATAATGGTTAGTTTTTGACAGATTTGCCATACAAGAACTGTCAAAAACTAACCATTGTGACACCATTGTGACGTTTATAAATTAGTAGACTTAGGCCCCTGGTCACCTGATCCTACTCCTCACTGGTGATGTTCCTACAGTGTCTACCTACTTAAAAATAAGCAGCAAAACAAGTTAAACCACCTTTTTTATCGTCCAATTAAGATAATTTTGTCAGATTTGATGAATCGATGTTATTAATATGCTAATAGATATTATTAGCGGCGTTTTAAACGATTATGGGCACTAAAGACTCCTTAAAAGGCCTGCAGTATAAGAAAATATATATTTTTTGCTCTAAAATGTAAGAACATAGGAGATTTATAACCCTTTCATCGGTGGAACATTAAACGGTTGTAAGATTACCACAAACGTACGCTGGCGGTCTAACCACACTCGAATGACGTCGGAATAGCTGGCTTCCTAGTCTACGTAGAGAATTAATAGCATTTAGGATATTTATTCTTCGAGTTTTGCGGTTTTTCTTACGCCATTGTAGGTACCTATAGTTATATATTTTATTTTACATTGAACCAATGATCTATTCTTTTTGTAAGAATATACAGAAGCACAGTGGTTCCCTATCCATTTGCATAAAATTTTAAGACCTAATATAGCTTAGCATAATTTTGTTTGGCATAATTATATTTCCGCATAATATAAATACGCATAACAGCTTACGCATAATTTTTTTAAGCATAATTTCTCTAACCATAATAATGATTAAGCATAATATTCAAAAGCATAAATATATTTTCATTTATATTTTTAGTTTCTGGCACTTCGCCGGCCGCTGCCGCGGCACCGCTCGCTTCGCTCGCTCGGCTCGTGCGTAGGAGGTCACAGTTCTAACCTAACCTAACCTAAACCAACTAACATTACGCCTAGTAACATTATGCGAATTAAAATTATGGCAAAACAAATTATGCAAAAAGATAATTATGACAAAAAATATTTAGGCCAAAAAAAAATTATGGCAAACAATTATTAGACCAAAAATACTTATGCCAAAATCGTTATGCCAAAGAATATTAGGAAAAAAAACATTATGCGAAAAAAAGGGATCCCAAGCACAGTTTATGGTAGTAGTCTAATGCTAATCACTTTTTGGGAAAAAATCTCAAGTCTAAATAGCCTCATATACATATTTAGGTATCTATAAGGGCTGATTTTACCAAAGTCAGATATCTTTTATCCGTGGATTAAAATGGACGTCTGACAGTTTTGTATGCAAAATCTGTCAATTTATCCGCAGGATAAGACTTATACTAGGTGTAAAAGTTTGATCAAATTCGCTCTAAACCAAGAATTGCGTAACTAAACGTTGCAGGAAGTGACGTTATAGTCTAATATATGTTTAATTGTTAATATATGTTTAATATCTTTAAATATTCAACATATATTAACAATGAAACACATGTATAATATTAGACCAGTCATATTAAACAATAATATTTTAAATATCGACGAAATTAAACTATCGAATGACACACTCAGGAATGAAAATAAAAACGTTCAACACGTATCTTTCATTCACTATTGTTAAGATTATACATATACTAACCTATGCATAGTGATTCACTGATTCATCGTAATTTCACTTATAATACGCTATATTTACACAAGTGTGGAGAAAGGCAAATGAAATTCACTCGTAAGTGAATTAATTTTAAATGTCACTTACAGATCCATATGCTGTAGTAATTCTACAGTCATTGCTATTACTTTTCCTAAGAAATTAAGTTGTAAGAAGATCGAAACTTGATGATTAATACATAATTATTAAGATCTAGCTTGAACAGAATTCCTGTAAAGATGAATACGGTTATAGTTACAAAAGCAAAAGAAGCAAATTACGGAAAACTGCACCTTAATTGCGTAACACACTTTGAATTACAATCCGAGGGTTATGAAAGCTAATCGTCTGCTCAACAACTTAAATAACGCTATGAACGTGGCTGAACTGGCAAAATGAATTGTATGTGAGTTACGGAATTACCCTGCTGTTCTATACAGGGTGTCTCGTAAATCGTAACGGGTATCGTAAAGGGTATTTTTAAACTGTTCAAATTACTTGTTGGAAATGAGATAAGCTAGGTACCCATCACGTTTCATCCATTATTTACGGGACACCCTGTATATTGTATGTAAACACAAAAAAACTTTAAAACCAAGTCAAGCCCAAAGTTCATTAACATTACCCAAGCATAAAAGAAAACCAAATACTTAAAACAAAAGCCTGGAAAAGGGAACTGTGCCAAATACAGTAATTCGTTCCGAATTCACCACGTTAATTAGACATTAGCTGGCAAGCCTGGCAGGCCATACTATGAACTGACAACCAGTGACTGCATTTCTAAAGGAGACTGCCAACCGCTGGCATGTTGCCAGTCCCAGCTGCAAGTCAGTTGGAAACATGGCGTGCTACTATTTGTCGAATTTCGATTAATGGACGTGGGAATATTGGAAATTGCATAGCTGAGCGCATCGTGGCTTATTTTTAACCGACTTCCAAAAAGGAGGAGGTTCTATGTTCGTAGATTATGTACGTTTTTTTTTTGTTGCTCGAACATATGTATTCCTACATACCTACAGAATTAAAATAATATCTACATGCATGCAAGTTAAATAAGAGTGGCTCACGACATGTCCACCATTTCTCATGGCGTGCAAATATCTTAGGTTACACTTAATTATTATTATTGACACACATATTTTTACAATTAACTATTATTATTGAATTACATATTTTTAACTTTTACACATAACATAACATCACTCATGCCATCCCCGAAGGGTTAGGCAGAGGTGTACCTATAGTACACCCACATTTCGCCAGTTATGTTTAAGTCCCATGTAATAGGGGGCGAGCCTATTGCCATCAACCGGGCACAAATTCAGACTCCGGGCTGCTATTGAGAAACTGATAGAAAAACCTATTATCAATCAAAGCCCGACCTGGGCATCGAGCCCAGGACATCATGGTCAGCAGTAGCACTTAGTTAGCACTAGAACTAGACCAAGACCAACGAGGCAGTATAATATATGTTATATATTTATTACGATACATAATTCATGAGGGTCCACTGATCCGTGGAAGACGTAAGTGAATGAGGTTTCCCTTATGGTGGACGCGTCATTCAATAGGATTATATTATGAACTTAGAGAGTTGTATGAATGTTTTTTTATGATTATAATTCTATAAATAAATATCTGATACGCGAATCATATTTAGATCAACTTACAACCTGATACCGACCTGCAAATTGCAAAAAACTTAAGAAAATATAAATTTCGCGGGCTAACGTGACGCACACAACTTCAAATCACAAATAATAATTTAACCCTCATAATCTCCTCTCCTAGCTTGCACAACTTTGCTTTTAACGTCAACATTATTAGGTTTCAAACTATCAGGGTAGGTAACACTGCGCTGCGTTCCAAAATGCTAATTAGAGAGACTTCAGACAGCTGCCAAACTAATAGAACTGGGCCCGACATTTTGGTTGCATACCAGATACCTATGGACCTAGATGGAATTAGGAATAGAATGGATGCTGAAAGTTGGGAGACAGTATCTGGGTAGCCGATCTTATTAATTTATGAACAACATCTTATCTTATCCTACATTCATAGGAAATAAAGTTCTGATTCTGATTCTGAGAACTTGAAGATAGATGGCGCTGTGGTGGTGAAATAATTGACATTTTGAACAAGCTTTCAGTAAGCAAGATCTTAGTCTAATGGGAAGACAAGATTTGTTCTTAAAAATGGGCAAGTTATAATTATAATCTGTTCTTCAGGGATTAATGATATTGCAAAATTAACTATAAGTTAATTTTCACTGGTATTTAATTGGTATTTCTGAACAAGATGAAGACGCTTAACTTTATGAATATGTCGTAAAGAAAGCTCGTTTAAAGTTTATGTGAATTTATTATTAATTGCTATCAAAACATGCTTTTAACACCACTTTAACAAGTAAATTGACAGTAATTGGACCCTTCGCTATTCGTAATTGCCCTTAGATGATCAGCTGTCAACTCTTTACGCTCGCTCTACTTTCATCGCGTCAACTGATTATGTTGGCTAAATCAGTGCTGCCAACATGCCTTATTGATTCGCGCCATTTCTTGACAGTTGTGATTGACAGGTTAAGTTAACCTCCCAACCTGTAAGCTCTTTAATTCTCTTAGCTGGAATCAACATAGTTTTTATACGTCATCATCATGTGCCTAGCCTTTTCTCAACTATGTTGGGGTTGGCTTGTAGTCTAACCGTATGTTGCCGAATACTAATATTATAGGTATTAAATTATAGGTTTTATAAGTATCATATATCAAATCGTATATCAAAAGATATACGTTTGTAGCGGCATCTACATTGCCACATGCGAACTACGCATCAAAGACCTGACGACACACAAATCCTGCATCGCGCTATTAGAGTTTACTGCGCGATTAACATATATAAGACTATCCGAAATCAATCGTTGGGCAGTTGCTTGCTAGACACAACACCCTTCTGGTCGGAGGATCCTCCCTTTTCAATAGAGGATGAGTGAATTTGACACCCTGTTCCTCATACCTCTGAACGTTTATTTATACCACAGATTGATGCCTATACTTTACAATGACATGGTATTTCAAAGTTATTTTTTCCTTCTCTGTCGAAAGTAAGATTAGTAAGATCCTAATTTTAATCCGTCACATGCGCTAACTTTGCCTCGCGTCCATAGTTTGCCTAGAATGAAAAAGATGTAATATCTTGTTCATTTTACTTGTATGGCAATCGAAAACTTTAATAAATTATATATTCTTAAAGTTTCGATTGCCATTCAAGTAAAATGAACAAGATATTACATCTTTTTCATTCTAGGCAAACTATGGACGCGAGGCAAAGTTAGGGCAGTTGACCGGTACCTACTATTAATTCTAAGATTAATTTTATGCCGAAACTGTACCAGTTTGAAGCATTAAGGCTCATACATACTGGTGCGATATCGCGGGCGCGACAAGAGTAGCGCTGTCGAGCCAGTATGTACGAGCCGTTAGTCTGTTTAAAAATAGGTTAGTGGGTAAGTTTATCATTTGACAGACAAAGTTACCTGCATTTATTTTTATCAAACCGATTGCATAGCCAATTCTTGAACCATTTACTGGCACTCACCAGCTCAGAGAAAAGAATTGGCTATCATGGGAATTATTCCACTTAATAGAGATTTATCTATAATTGAATATTTTACAAAGCCTTAGATATCGATCTAGCTTTTAAAAGAATTGAGATAGATTTTTAGCATGTTTAACTTTCACTTGAGCGAATTGTAGCAAGTCAAATGGAATTTTTTGGATTAGATATTCGTCGTTATATACTCGTGTGGGTGGCAGTAAATTGATCTGATAAAATCTTGCTAACATATAGGAATGTGATTGCGCTGATTACAATGTTATTTATCACTATTAAAATAATTAAATAATTATATTATAAAACAAGTACCGGGGATACTTGTTTCATAATATAATTATTTAATTCGTCTGTCTGTCTGAACGCGATAAACTAAAAACCACACGGATTTTCATAAGGTTTTCACGGTTTTTTTGGTCATTCATAAAGATTTGTACGATGTTTTATCAAACGCCAAAAAACGGTGCGACGCAGGGGCGGGACGCTAGTTAGTTTATAAAAATAAATAAATAAAGCCCGTGCGACGCGACGCTGTTTGCCTGTCTGTCCTCTTTTAATTTAACTTTTCGTAATTATCGACATTCATTTTGATCGCTGCAAAAAAGTAATAAAATTATATATATATATAATTATATATATATATTATTATTTCGATTATTAAAAAAAAAAAAACTTAAACTATAAATAATTACTAGCTTTAATCCTTGAATCTTACTTAGCTACCTCATATAGGTAAGAAGACAATTACCCTTTACTTTTGTCTAAACACGTAAAGAAAGTGGTACGTGTCTGAACGAATTTAAATATAAATAAAAGAATTTAAAAAAAAAATGTGATTATATACTGAAATAGCTGTGAGTTTAAAAGAAATTAAACTCTAATTGAAATTAACTTCCATGTAAGGAATACCTACAGCTGCTATGCAGTAACATTACATACGTTACGTATACGTTGGTTGTAGGCAAAGGAATTATGTGTATTCTGCCGTGGAAGGCCCTAATGTGTATACAGTCTAAGATATCAGTCTTTTTATTAATTTTAAATAAGACCTCTTTATTTTAAATACCTTAAATGGGTAAATTGAAGTGTTTTAAACCGTTCTTATTTATTTTTATTTTTAACCGAAAAAAAATCATAAATGAAGACATTCTCTTTAAGTATAATTATGTTAATAAAATGTTTTTTCATTACCATGTCCACAAATAGAAATATAAATGCAAATTGCTCGAGTCACTATGACAATAAAGATAGAATATAATATCTTTTGTTTATTATATTCCAGCCTTCATTGATGATATGCCGTCTCGTCGATGTGGTGTCAAGATCCCATGGGCGTAACAAAATTATCAAGCATTAAACGTGGCAATGCTGCCACCTTTTGGGCACTTTTCCCATTGACAGCGATGCGGACGAATATTTTTATGCCCAATGAGATATTCCGCTTTTTTAAGTTTTGTTATATACTTGTACATACTATATGTATTTTAATGTCAGCTTGTAATTAAGGTTTATAACTGAGTAAATAAAAGAAAAACGATACCTATAAAAAACAAAAAGCAGGTGAATATAAAATTAAGTCACTATTAAAATATCTGACAATGTATTACAACTTAACATAACACCGCGCCTGTATTTTCCAAAATGGTTAGGCAGAGCATAGGTTACATATAGTACACCCACATTTCGCCAGTGCCATTTCGACAATGCATTATTTATAACAATAACGTTAAAATCTTTTATGATCTTCAAAGAAAGTTGTCTCATACCAAGATCTGATTATGCATTCAACTTTCATTATCTCTTGGTTTTTAGTATTTTCCCTGATTATAGATGACGTCACGGACCAGATACTTCACTTATTCTAGGTTAAGCCGAGTGAAGAGGTATGAATCATTTGATTCATACGTCGTCATGTGTTGTAAACTTAAGTTAATGACTGGGTTAGTCATTAAATGAAATTATAGGTCAGCTCCGTTACGGGGTAAGCAAACCGTTTGTACCTAATTAGGGATGTGTAGCTTTACACATTTTTTTATATAGATATAGGAACCAAATTTTATTCTAACCCCCGGTTTTTAAATTTAATAGTTAGTTATTCCGTCAAATATCTGTTTTTAACCGCGAGTTTACTTAGCGGCGTAGGGCCTGCGTAGCGTAGCACCGCGTAGACGCAGCGTAGCACCGTGTACACGCAGCGTAGCACCGCGTAGGCCCGTAGGCGTTGCGTATTCGCGGCGCTTACGTAGCGCAGATTCCGCGCGTAATCGTTTTGATCATTATTTAAAGATAAAATTGAACCGTTACGAAGAATTAATCATTAACAAAATGGATATCAAAGAGATAACACTACTGTTGGGTTTATTAAATCACGATCTACGAACGCTTCCGCAGGAAAATGTGAAGACGATGCTTTGATTGATCGAGTCATTTATCAAGAACCGCGTAAGTTTACATCAGACATCACAACGAATTACTTTGGCTTAAAAAACGGTCGTTCTGAGTGCGTGTGCGACTTGTCGGAACTGCGAAAGTTCCAACATTCTACCTGTACCGGGGCATCCCTAATTTTAAAGTTTATTTTCCTCTTGTAATTCATTTGAAAACAATAATTGCGCCGTACGACGTCAGATAATTTCCGGGAGATTGCGATACGCGAGATCAACTTAAAATGTCATTCGACAATGACGGTATGAAATTATTCAATAAATAACACGAACTTTATTGGCGGTTCAAATAATAACAGTTATTTTCAATCGATATGACAGCTATGCGTTATGATAACGAAGTAAAAGTCTTTTAGTCGATATTTCGTTTAAAAAACAATAAATTATTAGAGATGCGACCGGGTGACATTTAAAACGTTTTTTAAATCAGCTTTCACAGAAGTATTTAGTCGAATCGAATAATAAATGTAGCCGTCTAAAAAGAAAACAAAAATACTTTCAAAAAAAGAACATGCAATCTGAAACATAAACGTCTAATCTCGTGTCTCGGGATGCTACTTACAAGTCTGACGGACGTCCACTGATTTCATTTATCTCGTCCAAGTAAATACTTCCTCATTACACCAATTAGTCTTTTAATTTGTTGCAGAGCACACTGTTAAATAATAAGTGCAAAATACACTATTAATTTTCATGAGAGTAATGTAATTTCTTTAATTATGTTTCACAAATCCAGGTAACTGCATTTCTAGTGAGCGTGATTTTGAAAATAAAAGTAAATGTGCACTTTCCCTGTTAAATGGGCGTTCGTAAAAGTTTCAAGAATGTGTGTTAATGCACTTATAATAGTGTAATAATAACGTTGGTATAAGAGCTACTATTACTATTCATGAGCGCTTCTAATTTGGTATAATTCGGATAAATTGCTGTAACATCTTAATGACACCTGCTGTTTGAGTTTTTGTTGTTTTGACTAAGTATTTTATTCGTAATTATTTTGATGATGAACAGGCTAGGAATGTTAGTGCATTTTTAAGGATTGAAATAACTTGATACATCTGAATATCATTTTTGTAAACGCGCTGATCGTTTTATTAAAGTGAAACTTGTGGGTTTCACCCTCGGCAAAGTGGCCATAATGTGCAAGCTCTGCAAAAATTATACTCTAAAAGTTGAGGAAAACAAATCCTTTTGATGAAAATAAATGTGAACTGTTTACCTTACATAAGTGCCGAAATGAGTGCTCAACTTAAAAAAATGGATTTTAATTAACATAAATTAAATTAAAAAATTGGGAACGCAAGTAACTGTTAATATTATACTTAACTTAAAATCTTAATTTCACACTAAGACAAAGATAAATTCATATTTCGTTGTGCCATAAACAATTGAGGAGAACGGAACAATGATGATAATGTGCGTGCCGCTTACGACATAAAATGATATAAATTAATGTAACTATGGTCTAACGGAACACGCATTCAATGCTGATCATTTAAGTACATAAATAAATCTTAATTAGCTTAAGCAATTTCATTTTATTGCCCATCATTTAGCCGTGTATCCAGTAATTATCCTGATCTTTTAATTGCGCAGACCTACAGCTCGCGTCGGCACTAAATCGTAGATTCAGACTGTGCAAGGCATTCTTCAAATGAGCGAACATTACCTGCCTGCCGCCCCCCAGCGACGAATTGATTGACAGATGTCAGGAGGGTGGCGCTTCAGACGACAGAGGCTGAATGTATTGTCAAAAATGCATCGGTGTGCAAGGCGATGCAACCTGCTGTCACGTCGCAAGTTCAAGAGCAGGCACGCGATTCAAGAGCGGCCACAATCGCCGCAGCTTTCGTACGGAGCGCACGCCGACGTCACTCGCGGTTCACGGCCGCCTCGCGATACTCACGAGTGTTCAAACAATATTTCAGTAAAAAATTGAAGTGTTTATTTTTTTATTCACGTGAAGCAAAGCTACGATGCGGAACTTCGTACGGTGAGTTACCCTGTTATTATGCGATTTATGATAAGTCATACCCTTGACCAAGGGTTACTGCAAGTTATCGCACTCCGCCGTCGAAGTTTAAAAAAATAAAGTTTGTGCGAGCTTTAACGTTTATGCATGTGTTAATTAGTGTGTTGAACGAGAATATAAAGAGACCTTTTACATTGGCTTCGTTTGTTGCGTATTAACGGAAGATGAGTCAAAAGTGATGATCAGTGTTTACAACTCAATTATTCGAGTATCGCTAATTTTAAATGAAAACTTGAAAGGGCCGCCATGAAATCATTAAAGTATTTACGAGTAATTGTCATAAAATTTAAAGAGTTTTAATGTGAGCTGCGTAGCCAGCTGGATCGGCCACCCCATCCAAAAACAATGGAATGCAAGTGATTTCACACGACGATAAAATGCTTGCGAAGAGTTCGTAATAAACAGTTGAGGTCTATGGATTATTGAGGCAAAACGTTTCATCGTTGTAGAAAGTAATGAAGATTCTTACTAAAATGCAATAGGAGGTGCCGTGCCGTATTTTATTAGTTGTCGTAAAATTAATACAAAATTATAGATACCTACGTACAAGTCGTATTACAGCATACAAATGCATATATACAATATATATGTAAGTCAAATCAACATTGAGCAATCAAGTTTCAAGACTGACATAAAATCTACATCGTATATGATTGACTGGATGTGATTTCAAATCTCTATTTATTATTCTTGCGGCCGATTAGAGTTGATGCGGAAATGGAGTTTGCGACCCCTGAGCAATGAGCATATAAGGAATCTGTGTTAGTGCACCATGTAGGTTGTGGACCTTATTACCTTATTGCGTAATGTACCTATACCTGGCCATAATTGACAAAATCTTTGCGCTATGCAACTATGAATTTCCTTCTGTCAGCCAGGGGACTAAGTCTACTAATTTATAAATGTCACAATGGTCTCTCAATGGTAACTAAGTTTTTGACAGATTTGCCATACAAAAACTGTCAAAAACCATTGAGAGACCATTGTAACGTTTATAAATTAGTAGACTTAGGCCCCTGGTATGGTGTATGATTTTGGCATTATACTTGGTTAACGTCCAAGATAGTAGTAACGCTGACTGTCATTTTAACGCTGATAGGATCAGTAAGTGTATATTCATTACTTGGATTTTCCAAAAGAATGAAAAACTTTGACGACTCGGGATCTGTTTTATGAAATATAATTTTACTAAGTTTGGAAACTAAACATAAATACCTAGTATTTAAATATTCCTCGATTTCCTTGCAAATTATAATCAATTTTGTGCAAAGATCTGTCAAGACGAACCTGTTTAAGAACAAGCAACATAATGACAATTTATTACCTTTAATATTACAATTAATAATTCCAAACAGACACATATTATTAAACATAAACATTTACCGATAAAATATTTATTAACTCGAAAATCCACTAAACGTTAAGACCATCACTTAAAATGCTAATCAATTTCGTATAATATCTTAGAGCCGCTCTAGGGAGGCGCAGACGCAGCCTGACTTCCATTTATCAAAGTGCACTGGCAATAATTACGCGTCCAGTTGATTTACTAACTAGCGCCGTAATACATGTTGGTCCGTAATCATCGCGAATAATGAAATATTAATTTTAAAGCCGGCCCCCTAACTTAAACCTCGGACGCAGAGATGTTATCGTGTGGACTCGATTTAACGTTCAAAGGCTGGACCCTTTGGCACAGCACTAATTTAAAAAGTTCCGCGCGTGCTCCGTAATTAGGAAATAATATCACACGTATTTTCGATAATTATTGCTTTGGATCTTTGATGTTTGGGGCCCTTGCATGAGTTGTTTATGTATTAAAACTCGGTGTTATGAATGTTAATAAGAAGATCAGTTACGCTATGGAAATTAATTAGGTAGGTACGATGTTAAAAGACCGGCCACGTGCGAGTCGGACTTGCAAACTTAAGAGTTCCGTACCGTATTAAGATCGAGAAAAAATATGCCGAAAGAAACAAGTTTCTTGTATACTATGATCCCTTTTTAACTATTAACTTTATTTAATTTTTATTATTTGTTGTTATAGCGGCAATAGAAATACACAATCTGTGAAATTTTCAACTGTCTTATTATTGGGGTTCATGAGATACAGCCCGGTGACAGACGGACAGACAGCGGAGGGTTCCGTTTGGCACCCTTCGGGTACGCAACAAATCAAAAGTCATTTATTCAAACTAGGCTGAGAATCAGCACTTTTCGAACGTCAAAATTACATAAGAAAGTCCCCCAAAACGCCCGCCCTTCACCACTTCCTAGTGCTTTAGCTGGGAAGAAGAAGTGGCGCAACGAACTCCCCAGCAGCACACTAAAAACAGCCTCTATAGATGTTAATCAAACACAACATTTTCTGATGTTCTTAGACAGGAGCAATCTCCCAAGAACACTCGTAGGGTTAGCAATACCAAGTAATAATTAGGTAATAAACAATAATACTGGTAGAGTCAAAGCATAAATGGGAAACTGGTTTCTATTATCGACTAATAACCTCGTGGGTGGTTGAGGAGCTCGTGGCTAAGTAATAATAGCCGCACGGGTCGATCCGTCAGGTTAAGCTACGCTTGCCGGGGTTGGTCCGTGGATGGGTGACCATCTTTACATACCGAGACTCCTCCGTGCCTCGGAAAGCACTTTCAGCTGTTGGTCCCGGCTGTCATTCGTGGATCTTTGACAGTTGTTACGAGTCGTCAGACGCCTGAAAATCTGACAACCAGTTTTACCAAGGGGTACTGTATTACCCAGTTACTGGGTTGTGGAGATCAGATCACTCCATGTAAAATGACTGACATGGCTGGTATTCAGCTGCATCCTTTTAGACTGGAAGCCGACCCCTGGGAAAAGGCTAAGCAGATTGATTGAACCTCGTGGGTGCTTATTAATAGTGTATCCACTTGTGCTAAATGGTGGTACGTTCAGAAAAACTTTAGACAACGCTATATTTAATTTGGGTCATCTGCCCGTGCATTGCATTTATAAGATAGAAGTTTGTAAGGTTCCGCCATCAGGCTAGGTGGAGCGACGATATTCGCAGGGAGGCTGGTAGCAGCTGGATGAGAGTTGCCAAGAATCGACCTGAACGGCGGGCGTGCAATTGGAGAGACCTATGCCCAGCAGTGGACTACTTTAGGTTGATGATGATGAAGGTCCTTGGTGTAATCTGGCTTACCCAAAATGTACTTTAAGGAACACAAAATATGATTGAATGTTGAGCAAAAAATTCCTTCATTCATAATAACTTCCAGAGAGTTTAATTAACTGCATGTACCTTGATATTATAATGCAACTGTGATATGATTTGGACTTCTTTCTTGCATTCAAAGATAAAAAACTGTCAGTATGCGAGTAAAAATAGCCAGTATCGTACCGTTACCAAGATTTAGATGAAAAAAATTTAACGTTTTGCTGTACAAATATAAATTCCATTGAGACACGAATAACATTTGAACAAAAACTTCAACCGATTTCAATAACTGACAGTTTTTCAATTTATGGCACTAAAGAAAAAGACTACAATGGAAACTTGAAATTATGAAAAAATACATGTTAGAAGATTTGCAGACAATTAGTGCACACATTAATTAGTGACTTTTCGGTCCGGTGGAACTGCGTAGTTAATCAAAAAGAATAACATTTTTTTACTAGCAGCAAAAATCAGCAAGAAAGATAAAAATACAAGAACTCAGATCTGCCATAACAGCTTAGATAATTGTTTTCGCTGAAGTGACGAAAATCCTAGGTTGGAAAATATCCCAACAGAATCCTTTTGATTAGGAGTTTGTAGCTCCAGGCCTTTTCCTAGTTTCCATGTAGCATGTAGTTACTATATCATAGATTATAATCACTTACCATTAGCTGTTATAAGGTCCATCTGTCAGCAGGATCCCGTTGATCGTGAGCATGACCATTAAATTGCAGCGGAGTGACATCGATGACACAGTTACGCGTAAACACGTTAATTGCTAGAAATAAATCAATCTGACGTAGCTTGGAATCTGCACCTCCTTTTAAAGATTCGTTTAAATTAGTTTTATCCATGTAGACATTTTTTATTCTGCATACAGTACCTACTAAACTTGTTCTCTACGTCTGGTCTACAAGTTTGGGGGGTGAGATACAGATACGTAACCTAGCGTAAATACCTATAACAAGCGTATTTCGATCTGTCAAAATCACGCCGAAATGCACTCATTGATTTTGACAAATCGAAGTGTCCCTTTACGATCGAACCGTGATCGAAACGTGCCCTACGATCCCATTAGATACTTTTCAACGTCAAAGTTGTACAAATAAACTGTCTTTGGATTTCTTTAAATTTTCATATTCGTCATTAACAATTCATATCTGTTCGTGGTGACGAAGCTTAAATTAGTTTTCTCTATATGGATTCTCATTTCTAATTAATTTACACACTAAACTTTAATAGGGTTGGGTAGATTTAAGATCAAATTTCTTATTTAATTGTACAAACTTGATTTCAATTTCCTTAAACTTCCATCTTCATCATTAACAACTCCTATCTGTTTGCTTGATGAAGTTAATTAAAAAGTCTCAGCAGTCACAGTAAACAATTCATCATCTTGAAGAAATAATAAAATAAAATAGTTACCGACTGTAAAAGCTTGTACCTACATTACAACAAGAACAGACAACTCACAGACTCGCATAAAGTTTTAAAATAAACTTGCAAAAGTCTTTCTTACAAAACGTTATGAAGAATGACAGGCGGGTGCGTCTGCTATCTGATTTCAATAAATAACAGCACAAATGCACGATACAAAGGCTTTGACGGAATTTTTATCATTCCCATTGTTGTCGTTGCTTCTTCTTTCAAACATTTGTATGGAAATAATTTCTGTTAGATTTATTTTTAGTGGCTAATATGAATGTCTTGTAAATTTTCCCTTCTTAATAAGATTTTCATTTTATGCTTATTGCTGGGCATAGTATTGTTAGAGTATTATTATTATATGTTTTATTTGGTCTTCATCTTTGTGCAGCATTTGGATTTTCATGGCTAGGGTTCGCTGAGCTAAGGTATCGTCAGCAAGTGCAAGTGTTTCATGAAATTTAATAATCGTAAAAATTTTCCACTAATTATTATTATTACCATCAGGCTCTATGTTTATTGTTTTAAAAAATGACTAAAAGAAAAACAGTCATTAGATTACTTACACACGACTGTTCACCAGTATTTTGTCAATATTTAATTTAAATTCAATAAAATTGTGTCACTAGCCACGATAAAACAATTATGAAAACACCGAATTGTTTTCGTCAGTGTATCGTAAATATGTGGAATGAAAATGATTACGTACTGAATTGTAAGCAAAAAAAATAATGAATTAGTTAATGAATGAAACCACCCACCAATTACAATAGCAAAATTAATAAGCAACAAGAAAACACAAAAGCAATTGAGTCAATATTACAAAACTTAGATGTCGCCGCGCGTCACGCACGAAGACGAAGACGAGTCAACAGTTTTTTTGTTTATTAAAGAACTGTTTGTGGAGGCCAGTGTTGCGTGTGGCCCGGGATTCCGCGAAGTCCGGGATTGGTCGCGTGAGACCGGGAACGGGACACATGTAGACAACGGCGCGTCATTAATTGCACGCGAAAGTGTTTCCGCCGATGCAGTACGGAGATAATGATACTGCGCCACGTTCATTTGGAACTTGAACCTTTCATGATGGGGTGATTTTGTTAAATGAACTCTCTCACACCATTTTGTAGTCTGTATTTCCTAATACATAACAAGACAACAGTTTGTAAGATTCCAATGAGGTAATCATTTTAGAAGTTGGAGAGATGTTTAGTATTATAGTCTATTTAATAATAATGATGTCAATGTGATTAATAACGTAATCAAACTCCGGAACCGTCCGAACGTTCGTAATAGGAATACCACAGTAGATATTGAATTCAACAATAGGAATGAAACTCAAAGAGGTAAAGATAGCAAATAATGTAATATTCTATGAAGCGTCAAACGTAAATTTTCCTTGGACAAACTAATATTTAGTCGTAAAAGTAAGCAGTAACTCACAGGAGTTCTATTGAATTGTGTGTACTGAGAAAATCGCTAGTCAAGTCGGTGCATAAAATTGTGGAGTTATTAGCACTAAGTCGGACATACGTTAAACAATGAGGCATCCACTTGTGATCTACCGTTTGTTTTTCTTAGAAAAGCGCTTTTCTGAGGAAGTTTGACTTGTGGCTTTTTGTGCTAAATGATCGATCAGACTTTAAGGAATTGTTCAATTATACTTCGTTGATCATAATCATCATCATTTACAGCAAAGGTCTTCAACCAGCGGCCCCCAGGCTCGTGGTGGCTTCCTTGGCGGCCCGGCAATAGCTTGTTTTTTTTTTATTAGCACTCCTGTCTAGTTATTGAAAACAAAATACACTAAAAAACTAAACTAACTAAAAAACATCTATGAAAATACATCCCCATTTCAGATTTTCCTAAAATCAGAAATCATGTACAAAAAAATGACATCACTTTTTAGCTCCACATATGCGAGCTGCAGTTATTTCCTCGAATGAAAAACGTAAAGTCCAGGGTATTCGCCGGGGTGTACCGATATTCACCTTGAAAACAGTTTGAGAATAGCAACAACCACTATTGGGGCAGATATTGATAAATTAGTTGCCAATTTCTCTTGCGTTGCGGCCCGCCGAACCAAAATCAAAGTATTCTCGGCCCTTGACATCAATAAGGTTGAATACCCCTGATTTACAGCATCCTATGTTGGAATATGATTGTTTCCATGTAGCCCTTAAACTTTAGTTTCTTCCACATCTTATTTGCTTAATGCTCATAAAAACACTTGTCTTGTTCATTTGAGTTTATAATCATTCGTATCCAGACCAAATAGTAAACAAATAATAAATAAACAACAAACAAATAGTAAATCATCAACATACAACAAACAAATAGTAAATCATCAACATAGTAAGCATTCAGTTCCCAGCACTTAAAAATGTATACAAATTCCTGATCACAAGGCTAACTGTCGCCACATTTTACAATAAATCCTAGGCTGAACTGGACACCTTCCTTTTTGGTCCCAAGAGTGATGTTCTGGCTAAATGCGCTCAGACTGATCTACAGACGGACGAGTAGCCTCGGAATTCGCAGACGTTTGAATAGCGGTGTGTAACAGTTCTCTAGGATACCTTCGGTTGCATTTCTGATATTTACGCCAACGCCAACAATATACCACAAGAGGTAAATAAGTGAAATAGTGTAAACGACTAACGGGACAGCGTCGTTCCTTCTACTACTTATCTGTCCGGAAAATGTTCGTGACTGCTGTATTTATGTTGTATTTAGTTGCTTACAATGTTGTGCTGTGGACGTCGTTAAGGGAATATAAAGATTGGATCCTAGTTTTCGAGCATTAGCTTCTGTATTACCAATTGTATTTTTAACGCATTCGAGGACATAATAGAAGTTTTATGGTAACGTCTATGGGCATTAAGTAATATAATAATATGTTTGGGATTACAGAAGGCGCCTTCATTGTAGCATAAAATAGTGGACATAACATACTTCGATACTTTAGAAATAGAAGAAGGAAGGGAAACTATTAGATGCAAATCTGTAATGTCTTCCAAGCATATAATATATTCGTATAAATCCTGTAACAACTGTTTTTATAAGATACAAATAAGTCTAGCCGCAACGTTTTCGTAAGGGATTCCGACTAATCTGTTTCATTTTGACAGTTCAACAACATTCATTGTTTTA
The DNA here is from genome assembly GCA_914767815.1 of Eupsilia transversa. Lineage (NCBI taxonomy): Eukaryota > Metazoa > Arthropoda > Insecta > Lepidoptera > Noctuidae > Eupsilia > Eupsilia transversa. The sequence goes on from OU611880.1 coordinate 13,188,397, forward strand.
TTTACGTTGTTCAGTAGATTTTTTTTTCGAACTTATGAAGTAATGGATTAGCAATCTGTTTCAAACCGATCCAGATTGTGATAGATCGTGTATTACGCAATTAGGGTGCAGTAGCCAGAAATAATACGAATTAAATCATAATTGTCGTGCAAAAACTCATACCGGTCTGTATCACGACCACAAACTATTCAAACTGCTTCTACGCGGAAACACGAGATAAAAACTACATCGGTTAATCTCTAAATGGCATAATTATGACAATCCACGGCCATGTAAATCATAATCATAATGGACAGTTTTTGCACATATCTCGTGCTATCTGCGTCTGTTTCAATATCCACGCGATTGGATAAGAATGTTGTGCTATTCTACATGATTTCGTGAAAATTTCGTGCAATGTAAACTAGAGCATGTTTAGACTGTAATTAATAAAAAAGATTAAAGCTGTGTTAAGAAAATGTTTGTGTTTTAACATTTGCATGACACTCTTTGTACTTTACAATTCAAAGGATTCACGTTTTTGTGGAAATGCGTGTTTGTGTGGTCAGCTGGGTTCTTGTTTTCATTATAATGGGTGTTTATTTTCGAGGTATACAAATACAAAATGAAAAACATACTTAAAAATTTTCATTATTATGGTATTGGTTTTATTTAAAAGATATTGTTATGCCATTAGTGCTTAAAAATGATTTCGGGCATATGGGCATCATGATGAGGCAAAGCGCACGACACCATCAATTTATTGCGGGAAAAATTCGATCGTAGAGCACATAATTTCGCGTAATGGACCTGTGAGCTGGCCTCTATGACTGTGTGATCTCACATCTATGGATTACTTTCTTTGGGGATATGTGAAGTCACACGTCAACGCAGATAAACCACAGTCGTTGGACTACTTGGAAGCCAACATTTGCCGCGTTATTGCCGATATACGGCCCCAGTTGCTCGAAAAAGTGGTCGAAAATTGGACTCCCCGATTACGATTCGAGCCAGCCGTGGCGCCCATATGCCCGAAATCAGTTTAAAGCACTAATGATAATGAAATTTATTTTTAGGTGTTTTATTTCATTTTGAATTTGTATACAACTAAAAAAACACCCTTTACTTTTCATTGTTTTTCTGCCAATAGTCTTGTCCATACAAGTGTTAACTATTTCTGTCAGAAATTATTAAAGCGTGAAAACAACAACTAAATTATCAAATGTGAATCTGAATTAGACAATGGAGTTCTCTGAAAGCAAAAACGTTTAGCTCACTAAACTACAAAAAAATTATAAAAACCAAAATGAGACAGCAGAATGACACGAAACATTCTATTCATAACAATTCCCATGGCTGTCTGCGCTCTGAGCAAATTCATTCTTTACAATCTAGTAACGTTAATGTCAATTAAATTCATTAGCTTTACAGAAATATCACCAGTTTCACAAAGATCTTTCAGAGAGAACAACAGATTAGGATGAGATTAGTGATGCTCTCGTCCCACATATAACATCGTTACAATTAACGGTAAGCAAAGTGTGGTGCATTAGTGCAGTCGGCATTGTTGGGACATTCCCTCGGCTATCTCCGTCAGCATCACCCAGCTATCGCGATGTATCGCTTTATCTCGATGCATCCGGATGAATGGCAGCCGATAATTATCTTTAAGATATTAATTATTGGCGGGATGCGATTCAGATTGGTCATGGTGCGTAAATCTTGGACTCGGCTTTATCTAACTAATAGATTAACTTAACTTTAGTTTATCGTTAGTCGTAAATGGTTTATAGGAAGTAGGTTATTATGCATGTGGGTGAACAAACCGTTGGTGTTTAATGTTCATTTAATCAATTGAATCGAACAAGCTGTACGATTAAGTTGCTTTGCTTTTCTTTAATGTCTTTGGCACTTCTGCAGTCCTAGTACCTTAGAAATTCCGAGGAAGGTGTAAATTCCATGTTATTGTTCGTGAAGGCTTGGCAATAATGGCCATTGATAAGGTCTCTGATTATTTCAGGAAAGTAACGTCTCCGGGTAGTATAACAAGCCATTATAGTCATGCAATCCTTGGAAGCGTGTTGTCAATATTGTCAGAATGTCAAATCGCAGGCTCTGGTTAGCTTGTGCTACTGAAGTTATATTTATTGTTGTAACTACAGTTACTTTTGCTTGATAGCCTTAGTTCCTTCTGTTTGATGTGTTTGCCCCGTTGTCGTGGAATTTGAGGCTTACCTACATTTTATGATCTAAGTAAACAATGTGTCTTAAAACTTTATGATTTTGTGTTTACAACTTTTTCTAATGAGAAGTAAAATTCCCGTAACATGTTTGGCATATTTTGGAAGACACGGAAGATAAATTTACTGCTACCGACAGCAAAGTAGCTTAGGGGCTTGTGGCTAAGTAATAACAGCAGCAAGGGTCGGGTGGATCATCAGGGACCTAAGTCCACTAATTTATAAACGTTACAATTAATAATGTTTAACCAACAATGGTCAAATATTAAGGTAATTATACAAGCTATAAATTTTCAAGTGCATAAGTAAGTAATGCGCCTGGAACTATGAACTACCCACTAGAGGGCAATTACATTAGGAGCAGGTTCAACATTTCATTGTTAATTGAACATTCGTTTCGTGTCATCGTGAACATGAAAACAACTTTGTAGAGCTGTAGACGTTCGTAAACATGGAGTAGCTGAGTATATCATTTAGGTCGTCTCTTAGCTGCCATGACTTATTCTTATTTATTTTATTCTAATTTTTAATTGTTTTTATCTTTTAATTACGGACGCTTTTAACGTGCACGTCTTTCTACATTGTTCTCACATGTATAAACAATTTTTGTAACAATTTATTTATTTACTTAAAAGAGTGTCCGCTGAGTTTCTTGCCCGTTCTTCTCCATAGCTTCATATTTCTTACTGACCGACTCCTTGACAATTCAAAAGGTGCCTGTAAATAGTTTAATTGAAATAAATGGTTTGAGTTTGAGGTCGTATGTTAGTCTAATCTACCTAGTTAGATTAGACCTTGACCTTGACCTTGTTAGTATTAGACTAACATACGGGATAAAAAACAACTCAAACAAAACTTGACACACAGTTCACTTACAAAGAAATTACAAAAAAAAAAAAAAAGGAAATGGAAAGAAACCTATTAAATAGATTGAAGACGGCTTGTCTGGACGATATAAATATTTACTAAAGGACTAATTTACTGCTTTTGTACTACAAAAAATTACATCTGAAGCAAAACCATACAGTACATCATTCGCTTCATTAGATTCAAATGTCCTTACGAAACTTAACCTAGGGAGAATAATAATCTAAAATACCCAAAATGGTATCCATAATAATTTGCGAGACAATTCAAAGCAATTCTATTCTGTCTTGCAGACGTATTTAAGTTTAGATCGCGAAATCCTGAGACTGCGCGCCTGACAGCCACAGATATAATATTCATTATTTCAATTACTGAGCAACATTGATACCGACTTAAATGCACTAAATGTAATATTGTCGACGTCTACGACGATATCTTATGTCGTGCCAGCTTCAACGTTGTTGTATTTACATTTCAAGGCTGAAAAAGAAAGTTGGCTCTTATTCGTGGAAAACATTTTCTTTTTAAGATGTTTTGAGTCAAAAGGGGTTGAAGATAATCTTCTTTAGTTTTTTTTGGAAGTACATTTTTTTTTCTATCCGAGTACGCAGCAGATATAATATTCATTATTTCCTTTAGTGAGCAACATTGATACTTACCGACTTTAATGCACTAAATGTAATATTGTCGACGGCTACGACGATTTATATAGGACGTTTCAGCTTCAACGTTGTTGTATTTACCTACTTACATTTTCAAGACTGAAAAAGAAAGTTTAATCTTATTATTTGGATGTATGTAGTCGAAAGGGGTTGAAGATAATCTTCTGTGGTCTATTTTGGTGGTACATTTTTTTTTTCTAGCCGAGTTTGAGGTCGTGATATTTTTGTATCTTACCTAGAAATAAAATACGTATAAAAACACGACATTGGTTCTACTTCTAAAACAGTACAGTGAACTCTAAATAACCATGCAAGCCTCCTTTAGCGGTCTAACTAATTTCTAATTCAAATTATGCAAATGGCGGTAATTAGAGGAACGATTTGAATGTGGAAGCGTCGCGTTCGCTTTGACGGCTAAGTTCGTGTCAAACCGTTCGTCCGACGCCACGATTGAATCTGTTTGACCCATAAAGCTGGAATGACCCACGGAGTACGGGCGTGGGAGCTCAACTATTGCATCTCTTCCTTATTTGTGCATTACGGCATTAACGGCACGTCATAAATAAAGCAGGATAGAAGACTTTAATATGATTGAAATGCTGGTAAAGGGCATGAACGTATCTATTCGTTAGCTGTCAATCAAAGTAAATGATCGTCATGTAAACGTCGGGAATGAGCGTGTGTTGTTGATTGTTTTCACTATACACAAGCTTAATTATTAACGTAAATCAGGCTGCTGAAAGTATTTGAATTACCATAATTTATCCCGGCTGTCATTCGTGGATCTTTGAGCTGTTGTTACGGTTAGTAAGAAGCCCAAAAGTCCGACAACCAGTCTTACGAAAGGGTATCGTGTTCCCAGTAACTGGGTTGTGGATTTCAGATACGCAGTCGCTTCAAATGTAAAATACTGGTATTCAGCTGCATCGGCACATAGTTGGGAAATTGATATTGAGCTGTTGTAATTTGACTGATTTTCATTAGACTTGAACTACGAAGTATTTTTTCATGTGTTACGATTGTGTTGAATTAAACTAATACAATCGGGGTTCTGTCTTCTGATTCACGACACATCTGTCTTTTTAACTATACTTACACTCCATTTAGTTTAGCATTAGACAAATAACGGCAGTTATTGTGGAATAGTATTGATTGAAAGACTGCACTTTAGAATTCTATTTTTAATGGAAATGGTAAATAGATTACATTGCTTTGTACTTATCTTGAAATAACGGAGTTTATATCGAAATAACGTAAGGGTGATAACCGTTATTTGTATAATGTAATAATAAATGGACAATGGAATAATAGATTGAAATTCTCAAAACGTACGCATTTTGTCAAGTTCCTGTATCTTATAAAAAAGTAATCAAATGTTTGGAAAGTCATATCCAATGCAGTTACAAAACTCGATAGCTAAATGTTCGTCGTTTTAAGGATTTAGATCGTAAAATAAAACAGCTATTTAACTAAAACCGGTAACGTATAATGTGGCACACATAACACTTCTTCAGTACCGACAGTGTGTGACAAGAATATAACGGACAACTAAAATTGTGGGAAATAATGAATCACGCGTGTTGTTATACAGTTTTGGGAAATAATTGAACATTAGTATTATTGTTTTAAAGCAAAAATAGAAACTGACTGACATGCGTGGTGATGTATTTTCTCATGAAACGATTAGTAAGGCGCTTCAATACTGAATGGGTGAAGGTATTTATGCAGAATATTTTACTGACAAGGGGATGGAAATAATTGGCCCAGAACATACATAGGTACGGTTAGCAACAAAAGTCGAAAAACACTTAATTTTTTTAAAATCTTAATTATTGAAAAAAACAATCATAAGAAATCCGATCTGATGTAAAGAGTATTAAATCTTAGCATGAAATAACATGAAGTGCTGAAAAGCAATGCATCGAATGATTTTGTGTAATTTTAGAGGATATTTAAAAGTAAGTATGTTAATCGACTTTTGCCGCTGACTGTACAAATGCGTGGCTGTGTGGCGGAAGGATTAAGATTATAGTCCATAATAATCTACAGAAGAATCGAAGTCACGCAAAGGGTTTGCTGCATAAATAGCAGAACCTATGGCCTTTGTAGATCATACGATCAACGTGCTACAATAGAAAATGATCTTAAATGTATTGTTTATTTCTTTCTTTCTTACGTTTCTTTCTTTCTTTCTTTATTTCTTTCTTTCTTTCTTTATTTATTTATTTACTTGAAACACCTCATTCATCAAAATCGGATGAGTAGTTTAGGCGCTACGTTGGAACATACATAATTATCTATTGCTAAAACATAACCCTTCCTTTTAGCTTTGCCGAAGTCGGGCATAATAAAACTTGAAGCAAAGCGTTTGTGACATGTTATGATCTGCTATTTCCGGTGTTACAAGAGAAACGAACGCCACCTGTCATAATTTATAGAGTTTACTTCCTCCTTGTTTTACTGTTTCTAATTTACTAACTCATGTTAATTCCCATACGGGAAGTAGACAGAACAAAGCTTTATTTTTCTACCGTTTTTGTCGTAACGGGATCAAATCGTGGTACCTACTATTTATTTATGTACACACAAAAGCACAAACATACGACAGCACAAACCGTCAAATCCGATTTGTCAGTGACTGATTTGACAGTTTTCTAAATGGTGACCATGGAACATGGAATTAGTACTTACTTAAATACTCTTCGCCATGGAATTAGTATGTACCTTTATAGAAAAGAAAATTGGCGTTCCAGATACAAAGCAAACCCTTTTTCTGAGATACCATTCTTAGCGTTCACATACGTTCTCGTCATACGATGTAATTGACCCTTAGTAATTAATTCAAGTGCAGTGTACCTGCAAACCAGTTATGATATCAGACGAATAGAGCATGACGCGCAATTAGGTCTTGGAAAGGTTGAATGTTTATGCATCTGTAAACTGTAACGTTGTGCTTTGCTTAACATAGATTTCATTCGTTGTAGGCACAATTAGCGCCAGTAGTTGGTGTAGCTACTACTATTTAGTTTCACCGTTACAATCATAACAAACGAATGAAATCATCAATCATTATTCTTACATTAGTCTGTAACTTATCTCCTCATGCTACAACTTCGTCGGTCCCGGCGAAGCCTGCTATTTTCAAAATGTGATTCTTTTTTCAAAACTGTCTCATTTTTGAATTAAAAACTTAGCGCACTTTGAACTCTTTCTAAACAGAGAACGAAACTGAACCGAATCGGGTACCTATATTCGACTCCAGTGACTCAGTTGGTGACGCTGGATACCATAATACTCGGCGCTGAATCGCGTATACCTTGACAATTCAAAAGTACCTGTAATTGGTTTATTTGAAATAAATGCTTTGAGTTTGAGTTTATACTCGGCTCATTTAAGTTTAAACTTCTATTGTGTGGTCTTAACCACACATCCTCTTTTTTCATACTACTAGACTACTCTCAAGCCACCCAAGCCTAGTTCAGAAGACGGGCCTACATCATCCTTATTCCAACGCATTTGCTCTCTCACACTTCTTAGGAATTCTCACCTTGATCCTCTGCCCTAACAATTTGGAGAAACTATTAGAAATGCGTAGATCACCGTTGTTTTCCATAAACAGGCGCCTACTTGCTAAGCTAAGTGTTTGTTCAGGCGGGGTCAGTCCACACCTCGCGAGTTTGATTAGAACGTCAGGCGAAATGGACGCTAGTGCTAGTTCACACGACTATTATTCAAATTTTTATTCCGTTCTTAACAATGACTTAGTAAAACATGATTTGTTGAGTATTATTAACAGTAAAGGGGCGTTCGCTGGTAGAAGCCTACTTTTGAAAATGAAATGTAGCCTTCCTTTAAAAGCTGGGAATCATGAAGAGCTCATGATTCCCAGCTTTTAAAGGCAGAACAAAATATTTTCAAGACAGCGAAAGCATTACATTTGCAGAAATTGTCGATCAATCAAAGGTTTCTTTAAAAAAAACATCCGAGCTTCCATCGCGCAAAATCCGAAGCGATCAAACAGAAAATCAAACCAATCATAATCCCTGCGCGCTATCACAACACAAGCACTCAGTCATTCCGCCAGTCAGCCAGTGACAAGGATTTCATTTGTCAATAAATAATAATACGCTGCAGCCTGTCATTTACCGACATACTATCCGCTCTAATTGACTCTGACAGCGCGAAAAAAACGAAAGCGGACGCACTTTTTATTCATTTCTAAATATAGGATTCCTATTCAACATTTCCAGGAGTAGCGAGCGACCCTAATCGCAAATGTAACTAGTCCCATCTCATCGTATATCCGCCATAATAGATCCATAGACAAGATAGATACTCTTTCTACCATCGAGCGGAATGCGTGTTCACATATTAGTTCGACTAGACCACCTCTTAGTAAGGAAAGGACACTTGCCAATATCGGTCTGATAATAATAATTGATTTTCTAATATATTGGCGTCACTTTTTATTCGCGAAGCAATATTAAAATTATAATGGTGCTCGAATGAGTCTAATACCGATATGGTTATGACATCCATACGTTCTGTCTTCGATTAAACTTTATAAGTAATGGCTTTTCTATTAAGATTTTTATCGAAGATCGTATTGACAGGACTTAAGGGACGCTGAAAACATATCATTTTTATTGAATACACACTTCTCATTCCTTCTCATCCTTGAAAACTCTTCAGCAAGAAAATATTTAGTTTGCATACAAATATTTTCATTACAGTTCACAGCTATCAAAATAATATAAGTCCAATCTTTAATTTTTTATTTTAAAAAATTATGAGGTAGCGCAAGTTTTTCGAAGGATGCGGAAGGCGGAGGATGGGGCGTTTTGTCGCAGCCTTGGAGAGGCCTATGTCCAACAGTGGACTGCAACTGGCTTAGTTTTTTTTTTTTTTTTTGCGAATTCTTCTGCCCCACAGTAAAAGTTGTTCATATTGATGGGTAGAACACCCCCTTAAATTTTGTCGCATGTTTTCATAGTCAGCCCGTATAATTTTCATATCCTACTTTAACTCAAAAGTTTAGATAGAAGAGCTCTTTGTAATCTCAGCCGTCAATGTATGTGTATGCCTGTTTAAATTATGTTAATCAATTAACGGACTTTGTGTCAGTGTGCTAAGATTTGAATACAGATTTGATTGGAATTAATTAATGCAATTAGTCACTTTCTCGCGTCAGTGATACGGTTATCAACGTGTTAAGCATCAGACACATCTGAAAGAAAAAAGAAATTCTTCTGCATTTTTAAACTTTAGGTAAAAACAGGTGATTAGTACCTAGTTAGTAGGTGTGGCTATATTAACGAGATAGGTATGTTAATCTTCTAAATGATTAACTTCGTAATCTATACGGTTTCATCTGCAATTAAGACTTGCGTGTACCTCGCAACGAGACATTTCGGACTATTTGTATGCAATTGGATCATCCAGTTTTTTACACCGATCCGTCTCACGATTATTGGCTATAAATCAAGAACTATCTATGTTATTACGGGCTTTTATAACAACATTACCATAACGAGTTGACTATCGAATTTCCGGTGAGCAAGTGATGTCAACAAGTTAGCGGGACAGGGCCCTTATCAAATCAACAGCATCAACGAAACCAGTTCCGAACAAATCGTTCCGTTACGCAATAAAAAAACATCGCGACCTTGAAGAGCAGACTCCATTGCTCCAATCTGTGCGATGCAAATGTGCGGCCGACCGACAGCCGACCGTCGCGTCGGTAACGGTAACCCGATAAAAAGCTGATTGTCCTTCCACGGGTTCCGTGATATATTGTGGATTTGTGAGGCTTTCTCGTCCAGCTTTCCTTTTCACGTTGTGAACTTAAGCTGGTTCGCCCCAGTTAGTTCAACGGTGTGTTACTATCGGGTTATATCATGCTCGACCCGCCTATTAGTTTAATCGCTCCATTAAGCGATGCCGACGATGATGCACTAAGCGATTAGTTGGTGGTCGAGCGTGCTGCGTGAGCGTAAAATACGTGCGCACATAAGATTGACGTCGACCGTTGTTTTAAAGTAATCAACGTGCTCCGTTGTCGCTAACGATCCGTTTTGCTCACAATTTTCTTTTTAGTTTTGAAACGTTAAGTGAAGGTGTCCAGTTTAATTCCAGGGTCCAGTGTCTGAGTTTTGGATCGCATCCCGTTAAGAAGTGATGTGTAATTTTCTTTACTGGGTCACGGTGGAACGATTGGAAAACCTTAAAGGTTTAAGGCTCCCTCAAACAGGCGCGACGCGACTCTGGTGGAACAATTTCTATGAAAATTTTACGGAAATTGTTCTACCGGTGTCGCGTCGCGCCTGTTTGCGGGAGCCTTTAGGTTAGTATGTAGATATGATGAGCTATGAAGCGATGTGTTTGTGTAATTATGTAGTTTAGCGTCTTACAAAACGTACAGATTTTGATATCAACTATTTTTAACGCTTGTTAAAATTCCGTTAAGAAACACAACCAGAAGGATAAACGCTGCAAACTGTATTAAAAAACATCAAAAATATACAGTGTGATTCTTCATAATGTGCACATATCGAAATGGGGGAATCTATGGTTAATTTTATCGACGGAAAAAAAAAAAATTTTTCTAAATACATTTTTTTTCCCATTTTTTTTATTTAAAAAAATTCGTCTTATTGATTTTTTTTTACGATTATTGTAAAAATTGATTAAAAAAACAGATTTTTGGACGAAATACCTGTTTATTTTCAATTGAGGGTTTTTTGGGTTCAATTGGGAGGGGTTTTTCCCACAATTTTCATTTTATAAAAACACTTTATTACTACCAATCATTATGGAGTTGTTTGTTTCATCGCGATAGATCATTTAAAAGTTACACCCTTTTTTTACATTGGGGTAAAAAATACAAAATAAATAAAAAAATAAAAATAGATGTTTTTTAAATATTTTTTCCGTTTGTCAAATTAAGCATAGAATCCCTCATTTCGATATGTGCACATTATGAAGAATCACACTGTATACTAAACTCTGCCTGCTTTCACGTAAAAAACATAATGTTATAATTCTTAACTGCTACTGCACTGATTGATGACAAAAAATCAATAGTGCAGAGGTTTGTAGGGCGACTATCATCGATTCAGATGAAAAATCGATTGGTTCTAATGAAATAGAACGTGAAATATCAAACGACTGTGCATCGATTTGTTGATCAAATACCGAATTAAGATTTTATTTAAACAAATATTTATTACTAGCTGCTGCCCGCGGCTTCGCCCGCGTGAGTATCGGAAATTACCCCATACATCCCCATGGGTTTTAAGTATAAATATTGAGTTTCGAGTTAATCGGACAGCACGTTAAAATTCTTCCATACAAACATTGACACCCCCCAACCTTTTAGGGGGTAATTTAGAAAAACAAAAAACTACAAACTTTATAATTTATTTAGATAACTATTCGTGCGAAGTTTCATGTTTATTACCTCAAGGAATAAGATTTTTCATACAAACTTTCATCCCTTATTTTACCCCCTTAGGGGTTGAATTTCAAAAAATCCTGATACACGTTATTCTTAATTTTTGGGTTTAAGTATAAATATTGAGTTTCGAGTTAATCGGACAGCGCGTTAAAATTCTTCCATACAAACTTTGACACCCCCCAACCGTAGGATAGGGTACTTTTCCGGGATAAAAAGTACCCAGTGTGGTGCCCAGGATATTAAAGAATAATTATACCAAGTTTCATCGTAATCGAACCGGTAGTTTTTGCGTGATGCCTGAACAGACAGACAGACAGACAGACAGACAGACAAAAAAAAATTAAATCAAATTTTTGGGTTCGGTGTCGGTCTAGTAACACCCCCTGCCATTTATTTTTTTGATATCTTCAATGTACAGAATTTTCACTTCTACAGATTTATTATAAGTATAGATATAGATAATATATTGCGTTTGCTTATTCCGGTTCTGTAGTATCGATTTGCATTTTAGTTTGGTTCGAAGCGATTTCTTTCATGACGCGTCAATCACTATTCAAATCGATTTTTTGTCATCGAGCAGAAATTGCTTGGAGTGATATATATCTGTGTCAAGAAGCTAATGACCGAATCAGTGGCTGCTTCATGATTTTATGCATAACTTTTACGATTGATTTCTTTATTATTCTCAAAATATTGCTTATACTAATACTTTAGAGACTAACAGAGTAAATATTATGTTCTCATATTTGTGAAAGAAATAGAGTGCGTTGCCAATTAATCTCAATCTGCGTAGCCTTTTCCCAACTATGTTGGGGTCGGCTTCCAGTCTAACCGGATGCAGCTGAATACCGCTATTTTACACGAGCGACTGCCTGTCTGACCTCCACTACCCAGTAACTGATGGGTAAAACGATACCCCTTGGTAAGACTGGTTGTCAGACTTTCGGGCTTCTGACGACTCGTAACGACTGTCAAAGATCCACAAATGACAGCCGGGACCAACGGCTTAACGTGCTTTCCGAGGCATGGAGGAGTCTCGGTATGTAAAGATGGTCACCCATACACGACTCAACCCCGGCAAGCGTAGCTTAACCTGATGGATCGACCCGTGCGACTGTTGTAACTAAGCCACGAACTCCTCCATAGATTTTACACTCATTATGAGATATATACAGTTCATAGAGAAATGCTGCACACTTTTTATCATCATTGTTCTCGACTTCAGCTCTTGCAGAATTTCCATCAGTTTATCCATCTTTGACCCTGTTTAGAAGAAGTTGATGACATTGTCTGCCAAACAACAAAAATTATTGTGCTACTGTTAATTACGTTTTAGAAGAAATTATTTTCCTGCACTCAAAATTATATCTTGTATCGTATCAAATCATCGGCAGGCCGGTAGTTAGGCGAATGGGCGATATTCATTCGTATACACAAACATGCGGTGCCGGCGCCCGCCGGTGCGGCTCCGCTTACGCTTTCAAGCTAAATCGGCTGAACGGATTTGGATGAAATGTGGCACATGGGTAGACCATGACCTGGGGTAGGACATAGGATACTTTTTATCCCGGTAGTATAGTTCAGTGGGATAATTTTCGTATGATAATATATGGTATCGTAATGCATTCTCGTGGACAGGGTCTCTATGAGGCCCATTCCATGTAAAAAACATGTTCAAGTAGATTGTTAAAAATAGACCACGTACTAGCGCTTGAACAAAAAGTGACAAAACACAGAATGTCTTACTAAATAAATAATAGACTCATCAAATGATATTTTTTTGTGAATTGACGCGCGCTTGACAGTGATTGGCTATTTTTTGTTCTTATTTTTTATTTATTTTGTCACTTTGTCATTCAGAGCTAATTATGTCTAACGGAAGTGACGATTCAAAAATAGTCAATTTGGATAAGCTATATGTTGGTGAATCGTGATAAATCGCTATGTTTTTGAGTCGTAGAGCAGCGATTAAGCGATTAAATTCAGAGCAAAAAAACAGATAACGAAGCTAAGTTCGTTTAGCTTCGCTCATGTAGGTACCGCGTGTTTGTATACTTCGGTACACACCGCACTATGAACAGAAGTATGAAAAGACACGGTAGTAACGAAGTTACGCGAAGTTAAACGAACTTAGCTTCGTTACTAGTGTGGCCTGTGCTTCGACGTGCTTCTAAGACTTCAACGCAGCTGCTGTTGGAAAGACATATTTAATTTACACAAGGAGATCTAAAATTATGATGATCCGTAAAACAAAAGTCGTTTCTTTCTAACTTATGTAACTACATAGTAAAGGTTCTAGAAAACGATCATATTTCCAGCACAATAATATAAGTTCCCGTACGGCCGTAATAATAGAATATGTTACACAAGAGTCTAATTATTTTAACAGCGTATAATCTTTCACGTTTCCGTGAGAACACTGAACCGTCTAAGTTTAACTGATATATGAGTATTTGCAGACCACTTGACGTCTACACACGATATCACTCGCATAAAAAAATACTCAAAATCTTTAGTTTTTCCCACAAACGGTACACTCCGTAAAGATAAAATCTAAGTGACGTGACGTCTCCTAGTATTAATTCCTTGGACACTTACTTCATTTGTATGGGTGTACATCGATGAAGAGACGCTAGGAATACTAATGCCCCTTTTAAAAATCAATTCTCACATAGCCTATGTATATAAAACTGTGTGGAGTAAAATATTTAGATTTATAGACGAGCGGACATACCTGTGCGGACTTTAGAACGACGAAATTCTTAGGAACCTCAGTTTGTATGGGCATACCCGAGGCCATCTTGTATGTGAATTTGGACGTATTAAATGTTTTATAGCTTCTACTCACAATGGTCGACGTTGGACATTAAAATGTGCATTGATAGATTCTTGCTTTGCTAACAGAACGTTGGATGTTTTTGGATGCATTAGGCAAACATGTGGTTACGTCGTAATTAAATTTATAATCGTTCCTGATTGTAGTTTACGCATCTCAATGCTACCGCCAACGATTAAGCAATTAAATGGAAATATCTTTAAAATAAAAAAATAAAAAATGTTACTTGATAATGTACCTATTTTAGAAATCTGCATGAGTTTTTTTGAGAAAAAATAATGTTTGTTTGTAATTTATTTGTAATTTACTTATTTGCCTTACTATTGCATATCCGACATGGGTAGACTGTTGCGCCTAATTTTTTTTACGTTTAAAATAAGAACACAGCAGATATGCCATAAATATATCCTTATCTTTAATTGTTTTACCCTGCAACAATCTACTCCCGGATTAAGGCTCCCGCAGACAGGCGCGACCCGAATCCGGCGGAACACCATTTCTACGAAATCTTCACGGTAGAAGAATTACCGATATCGCCGCGCCTATCTGCAGGGTCCTTTAAATAAAAGTACTTATAGCTTGCTAGCTTGCTTGTGCTTGGTTGATGGATATTTGGTGTACATAATAAAGAGTATTCTATTCTATTCTATGCTATTCTATAGGGTCGCCCCCTATTACATGGGACTTAAACATATCTGGCGAAATGTGGTACGGTGGTGTGGTGTAGTATGTGGTTTATAGGTAGGTTTCTTAGGTACCTCAGCTTATCCCTTCGGCGTATACAGGTGTGATGTTATATGTTACCTATAGCTTCATATTTTATGATTTCAAAGAAAACGCTTGAATTTCATTTGTATTATCGACATGAGTTTTACCAACAGTCCATAGTACCAGAATAGCCGCGAAAATTCGCGTTAAAAAAAAGAAATAGGTATAAGGCACTTTTTTATTTATATATTTATAAAACAATTGCTTGAAGCACTGACAGTAAGCGCGCAGCAAGCCAACAAAATTACTGGTCATGAATTTATGAGATATCCGAATATAAAAAAATATTTGGCCCAGGGGGAGGCGTTAAAAATTGATTCGCTGTTACAATGTACACTAGATTCCTGTTAGTCCAGGCTCATTGACGTCCTCTCATGTCCATCCTCCGTGAGAATCTCCGGTACATTATTGTGTAAAAACCTAAATAGAACGAGTTAGATTCCGCGCAGGCGAAGCTTCTGTTTGTTTTGCAGTTATTGAGTCATTACGATGGCGGTATACACATAAGCCAACCACCCGCAAAACCACTTTTTTAACGTTTCAAGATAAAGAAGTAGATAATAGTAAACTAGGCATTATTACCTACCTATGGTCAGTTCTTATTTACTTTGGTAATGGAGGTATTAGGAACACAAATATGGTTTGATGGATCAACGACCTTAATATAGCCGCCTTAAAACCTCATGCAGACTGGCGCGACGCGACTCTAACAATACAATTTCTATGAATACTTCACGGTAGAACAATTCCAGGAGTCACGTCGGGCCTTCGCGTCGCGCCGGTCTGTACGAGGCTGAAGATGGTGCGGAAGGCAGAGACATCAGTTTCGTAGTCAGCAGCCGATTATAATGGATATAACAACCTTCACAATTTCAAAACAATACTCATTCGAAATTTGAATTTGCCACAGCAGTCAAACGCCTAACAAAAGTCATACTTTATCAAACTATCAGCTATGGTGTAGTATCCCCCTAAATCCTGCCTGGTATGTACGACATAATGCCAGTGTTATGGTCCTATATCGATACCTTTAGGCTCAAAGGGCGTATCCACCAAAACACGACTTTTCAGGAGAGCCAAAAAACAAAAAATCAAAACAGTTTTCCGACATAACTTTTTTGTGCTTAAAGCTATTTAAAAAAAGCAAAAGACAAAAGTTGTTAGAATTTTGAGATAAAGAACATTGTAGAATAATAGTTGAAGTAAATCTAAGGAATAAAAAAATAGACTTCGTATACACCCTAAAAAAATAAAAAAAGCTGGCGGTTACGCCAACAAAATAAACTCCTGCACAAACAGATAAGGGTGTAATAGCAATTCATACGAAATCAACTAACAATTTATGATGTAAGTTACAATCTTTTTGTATTCTACTATCCTAAAAAATGATGTAAGCTACACACCTTTTGTCCAATATGTGGTGTATGTGACATTTCTTATCAATGATTTCTGATTATAAGCTCAGGTAAATAAGTTAAATTTTGCCGATCAGGTCATTTGTTTGATAGTTTAATGCTTACACCAACTCATAACAACAGTGCAGTCAAAAACATAGCATAAAGTAAAAGATTGAATATTATCTCAATTTTTTTAAATAACAAAAATAATTGTAATAGAATCAGTCATCGTGAAAACAATCATTGTGCAATAATAATAGTCGACTTAATTACTAAGTCGATATAATATGCCTTATTTGCTGTTATACGGAAGCGTGTTTTACTTCGTTGCCTAGGGCTGCCTAAAGTATAACCATTATTTGGTTCAACGGTGTGTAGCGTGTCTCTGGAAGTTCTAGAAGAGACATTCATCTCTATATAGGTGATGACAGACGGTGACAACGCAGAAGGTGCTCGGTAAGTATGTTGAAAAACGTCGTCTGGCGCGGTTCAGAAGTTCCGGGAAAGACGTTTATCTCATCATTGGTTATGATGGACGGTGAAAACACAGGAGTTAGGCAGGTAAGTTCAGGAACAAAGTCTTTTTCAGTTTTAGGAAAAGTGTTTATCTCAACATCGGTGATGACGGACGGTAACAACACAGGTTTGAGGCAGGTAAGTTGAGGAACGGACTCCGGCACGTCATGGTCGGTTTCAAGAAACATATTTATTAAAGCATCGGTGATGATGGACCGTGACACCACAGGAGTTTGACAGGTAAGTACAGGTACAGAGTCCATCATGTCTTGGGAATTTAAAGGAGAGAAGTTCATCTTGTGCACCTCGAGTCCATCAAGTCTTTGGAAGTTCCAGGATAGACATTCGTCTCAACATCAGTGATGACCGACAGTAACAGCACAGGAGTTAGGCAGGTAAGTTCAGGAACAAAGTCTTTTTCAGTTTTAGGAAAAGTGTTTATCTCAACATCGGTGATGACGGACGGTAACAACACAGGTTTGAGGCAGGTGAGTTGAGGAACGGAGTCCGGCACGTCATGGTCGCTTTCAAGAAAAATATTTATTTCAGCATCGGTGATGATGGACGGTGACGGCACAGGAGTTTGACAGGTAAGTACAGGTACAGAGTCCATCATGTCTTGGGAAGTTTAAGGAGAGAAGTTCATCTTGTGTTAGCACACTGAGACGATACTGCACGAGCTCGGCAGGTAAGTTGAGGCGTGGAGTTCAGGCTGTTTTTGGAAAGTTCAGGAGAAGTATTCTCAATGTCAACTCTGGCGCAGGGAGTTAATTTTGTGGCTTGTTTGCCGATATCTTGTTGCTGGTAAGCTGGTTTGACGATTATGTCAGAGATAATATTAATATTATTATTCGCATACTTTATGTGAATTATAATGTTGTATTATTTTATTTTATATTCAATTTAATTCAGTTGTTTGAACATAATTCAAATGTGTACGAGTAATTGTAATTTTATTTTTTATTGATTATTTGTAAATGTTTTTTTAATTTTTATATTCTGTATGGACGATGTCTGAAATAAATGAATTCATTTATTAAAAGTCTTTATATAAAAAATGTATAAATAATGTGATTATCACCATGGTTCAAGTATTAAAACTTAAACTTTGAGTGTATAGTACAAGACGCTTTCGTAAAAAATACAATAATCGGACGTATAGGTCAAATATTGTTAATAGTTAAAAAGCAACTGGAAGTGTAACCACCGATCTCTATAAAAACTTGGCATGATTGCTTCGTCAAAAATATTTTAATAGGGCGTATAAGCTAAATTGTAAATATTTTTGTATATTTTGGGACGTAACCACCAAACTTGATAAAAATTTCGGGTTGTATATGACAAGTATGAACAAAATTCTAAAATAGCTAGGGGCGTAAACACCAAAAGAGACAGATCATAGGATATACTTCCAAGTCCATAATTTTGTTAACCTGTTACGACGTTTGCGGTAGTGAAGTATAAAATATTTTCCATTTACAGCCCATATTTGAAGAAAATCAATGTTTAGCGATCTAAAAATTATGGCTGTATCCACCACATTTATACGAATATCAAAATTTCAAATATACCAATCGAAAGAGGACGAAAAACTAAGTATGACTGCATTAAAATGTCATTTTGGCCAAAATGGCGGTTACGCCCTTTGAGCCTAAAGGTATCGATATGGTCAGTTTATGGTGTCCAAGCACCCAATTGTTAAGACTAAATCCCGCCGTTACCACGAGGCGACACCTGAATGCGTGCTGTTGGATTTTCGACACTCCCTTCAGCGACGAAAGTTGGAAATCCAACAGCGCACTTTTACGTTGTGGCTAGGAAAACGGGCATAGTAGATAAAGTCCGTAGGCGTCCGCCATACGTCGGGGACTCGGGCGGGTGCCGTGCGTCCGCGTCGGTCAAATGGTTATTGTTGCATTCTGCGTACGCGCATAATGTTACGTCGCGTCGTTATCCGCTACTGCCTCGTGTAGGCGACTTCCGTGTCTGTTTATATTTGAGGTTATGTTGTTAATAATGATTTAGTAGAGAGAAGCTAGGTTAAAATAATTTTGGTGACGCATGCGCACACAAGCTAGGATTTCCCCTTACAGTAATGATGCAAATTCCGCGAAAAGCCAAGCGTTTCATTTCATTATTGTAAACAAGCTTTTAGATGCGTCCTTCGTCATGTGACATGACAAAGGACGCATCTAAAAGCTTGTTTTACTTTTAAAATGATGAGAGCGCAACAATCTCTCATTATTTTCTCCAGAGAAGTCTCTATTAAATTAGAGCCACTTAATCAAATACACACACACACACACACATAACATCACGCCTTGTTTTTCCGAAGGGTTGGACAGAGATGTACCTACCTATAGTACGTATATTCATAGTACGTACATTTCGCCAGTTATGTTTAAGAGGGTGCATCCTAAAAGTTGGCAACGTCGTAAATAGCTGTCAAATATTTACCTGTTTCGATTAATTTGGAAATAATACTGTATGGAAATAAGAAATGTGGCTAACCAATTGACTAGAATATTAATAATGAATTGCAATTATAACATTGAATTTGATGTTGTACCCGTTTTAGGTGAAAAAAAGGCATTTGGAAAGTTACCAAATACTTTTTTTACATCTAAAACTAACTATTCGGTGTTACGATATTAATTATTGCATTTCATAATCAATATTCTAGTTCGCTAGTTAGCCACATTTTTTATTTCCATACAGAAATATTATCAAATTAATCAAAACAGCGAAATATTTGACATCTATTTGCGACGTTGCCAACTTTCAGAATAAACCCTCTTAAGTCCCATGTAATAGGGGGCGAGCCTATTGCCGTCAACCGGGCACAGATCCAGACTCCGGACTGCTACTGAGAAATTCCAGATAGAAAATTTCCAATAATATTGTGCCCGACCTGGGAATCGAACCCAGGACCTCTTGCTCAGCAGTAGTGCTTACGACCACTAGACCAACGAGGCAGTCAATCAAATAGCACACAAATATTTCATTCTACCCACCCACAACAACAAAACCAAATAGAGATATGTTTCGTGTTTGTCGACCACTCTACATGCAGGCTACATACCGTAACGCCAATAAACACGAATACATACATTGTAAGAATTTCGTGCAAACTTCGATAAAAACTCTTCGAGTTTTAGAAAACTTGCTTTGTAATCCGAACCCCTTGGGAAAGTCAACGAGGCAGAATGAAGTGTTGTCTGTGCGTAAGTAGAAAAACAAAGTTGAGTGACCACAGGAGGGCAGGCACCCGACCCCGGGGTGGTACCGTTTACATTAAAACTTATAATTTGTACAGTTGAAGGTTCTTATTGGTTCTCATAGACGTTTTTATGAGTCAGCTACTGCATGGCTCGCTGTTGAAGTCTCAATGAACTCTGCTTTTAGAAATTATTTGTATGTATGGCCTAGGTATGTTTTTTAGCCGACTTCAAAAAAGGAGGAGGTTATTGTTTATCATATTCTCTGTATTGCTAAGCCTCTCGTACAAGTAACACTACAACACAAGGTAGATTTATTCTATCATCCAGTCTCGTGAGAATCGCAATGAAAACTTCTGGATTTCCTTGAAATGCGGTAAAATTAAACCCGTCATACTCTCGCTGACTTACAAGGAAAAGAAAATCTAAATAACAAAATATATGGCGAGCATGCAGGGTTGTTACTGCTGCAGAATTAACCATAGACGGAAAATACCCAGAAACCATTATCGGACATGACTGTAATAGAATTCTATTAACTTTTTATATTATTTTGTCTATAAAAATATAATTAGTGACTTTTATGAACATGAAGTTCATAAAAGTCACTAATAAACAGTTAATAGAATTCTATTACTATCATGTCCGATGATGGCTTATCTAGGTAAAATCGTAAAATGAAAATTCCGTGTTTAATGGTTTGTTTCATAATGGCAATCATCAGTAATTTTATAAATTATGAAGTTGAAAATTATAGTTGGGACTAGAGGTGTGAGAAAAGCTAGGCTGAGTATGCAGATTGAATATTAACTGACCGAATATCACTTGAAACATCTATCTTTATTGACTTATTAAAAATTTATGCACAAATAAAAAAATACCGTACTAAGGCGGACTTAACGCCTGAGGCATTCTCTACCAGTCAACCTTAGGGTGATGCAGGGATAGGAAACAAAAGATAACATGAAAATAACTATAATACATACATTTATACTTACAACATACATAAAAACAGAGTAAACTTTGTCACGAGAAGTAACGATTGGTACAGGAGAAGTAACTATCAGTTCAGGACAAAACGAATCCAGCAAATCAGCGCAGGGATGTTTTTTGCCAACTTCTTACGTATATGTTCAGGTGCCTTCACTTTAAAAAACAACCGACTGGCCAACCACCGACCAATTTTAACAACACAATAGTCGTCCGTCACATAGCTAGAAGAAGAGGAAATCACCAGGTCTTTACCGGAGAAAACACGCCATTCCAATTAGGTATCTACAGATTTTTTCTTCTACCATAAATAGATGTTAAATTCCACAGCCTAGACTAAACTATTTTTAGTTTCTAATCCAACAAAAAGTAAGAACAACTTGAACTATGCGACCTTACAATTGCAGCCGACTGAATGCACCACTGCACGCCTTATCATTTCATTGATCTTCAGTTGAAGATAAGACTTTCACTGGTGAAAGTGATTTCATTGGCAGAATCTAGATTCTTGCGTAACAAGACTAACAAGAACAAGTTAAAAATGCTTCGTTGGATGGAGTACATGTCTGATTAAGAATTAAAGACGAAGGTGGGTTCGTTTCGTGTACCGACAATGTATTATGAACACACTGTCTAGCCAATTGACAGGCATTGTGTCGGTAAACAAGATCGATTTCTCGAGTCGAATATAACGAATGAACTTTTTTCCCAATTAAATTAAAAGCATCTTTTTCTTGTTGTTTATTTGCTGCTATTTAATTAAATGGTTTGGTTATGTTTGTTTGTTCACGTTCAGACTTGAGATTTAAACAAACTTCCCCGTTGATTTTCTTTGAAATTTCTTCGATACTGTGTACTGAGATTTTATGTGATGTGATGCATTTATTGTAACAAGGAAGCCAAACAAGTTTTTTTAATTGGCTTTCGCCCGTCTACCAAGAAATTGCTTTCTCAGTTTTCTTAAGGTGGATGCTCCAAGGTAGCCCGCGAAATTCAAATTTTCTTACAATGTTTGCCATTTGCAGGCGGTATCAGGTTGTATGTTGATCTAAATATGATTCCCGGCCGTATCAGATATTTATTTATAGACTTACAGTCATAAAAATCATCAATACAACTCTCTAAGTAGTAAGTACATATAACCATATTGAAAGACTATTTCATGAAATCATGACATTTGAGGATTATTCTAACTTAAGGAGTTGTATTGCTGATTCTAATGATTATAATTCTGTAAAGCCATATATTTGTTACGGTCGCTAATCATGTTATAATCAACATACAACCTGACACTGACCTGCAAATTGGAAAAAACTTAAGGAAATTTGAATTTCGTGGGCTACCTCGGAGCATCCACCTTAAAATAAACTTTATTACATCAGCATAACATTATACAATAAAGCCATGAACCTATCAAAACGGTATCTAATTTAAAACCAATTGGTTCGTTCACTGATAACAATCGATCGGATCAAGATCTGCTCGATACGATATATTCATGAACGCAGCGAAAGCTATCTGGCTACCGAACGAGTTGATCTAGTTTCAAATCGATTACGTTGAATCGATTTAATTGTGTTTTGTAGTCGGTCTCGTGGCCGCGTGTAAATGATAAACAAACGGACCTAATGAAGCAATTAAATTGCACTTGCAAATTAAAAGTAAAAAGACCGATGGCTTTCTTTTTAATCTTGCCAGTGTACATTACACGGACGGAGTTTCGTTAATTATTTGAAATTTAAAATTCATTCTGGATTTCATTTCGTCTATTTAATTCTAGAACCGCTTTATGTAACGTCATTAGAAATATGCTTGTAATTTCATCATCTAATTAGCATTTTCCCAAAAAAAATTGGGGTCGGCTAAAATATAACAGGATGCAGCTGAATACCACTATTCTACATGGAGCGACTGATAGCTTGCTTGTAATTTATTAATAAATAATAAGGGGGAAACACGGGCTCCTATAAAACGGTTTACTTAGTGCGAATTTCACCACTGACGCTGAACGCGCCCTTAAACGTGGTTTAAGTGCGTTCAGTTTCATTGGCGAAATTCGCTCTTAGTGTCTGGCTTAAAAGCATTTTTTTTGTGAAAGATTCAGAAAATTGTCAAAGCCCTAAATTAACCCTAAAGCTCCCGAGGCCACACACTTGACATAAAACATTGCTTGCCGTGTAACTCCATAATTTTCCATTTTATAAAAAGGCTAATTTCTGGAATCAATTACATTAGTACCGGCAATCAAATGAGTTGGCAAACTGACCGGGGGGGCCGGACGCTCCATGCACGTGCGTGTGTTGCTGATTTGTATACTTTGGTCCTTCGAGTCGGATCAACGACGTAATGTTTCATTGCTTTAATATTGCTGCAGATTAGGAAAATTATATGGAAGTCCGACGTAAGATGGAATAGCGCCCTATGAGGTATATTCTGTATATGTTCTGGGTTCACCATTGCTTTTAACGATAACACTGCTAATTGTATTGGAAAAAGTTTTTTTTAACAAAATGTCCTATTAATTGGTGAACTTTACCCTTCTAATCACGCAAAAATTTTAGACAATAGTATCAAAAAGCCAGTAAATTAAGACTAATAACTGGCACGAAACAATACATTAAAGTGTCAGTGATGTCAGACACATAAACCACGGCACAATGCTGCTATCAGCTGCGCGGATCAGGACAATAACAGAGGTAGACTTCATAAAGTGCACGGTATCTTGTGGCGCATCTAATTCATTTGCTGTATTAATGCTATCATTTGTAGGGTTATGAACATACTTTTAAGTTATTAGGTTTAACACAAGTTTCGTATTTTTTTAAACGCTTTTGAAGCTTTCAACTGAATGGTTATCGTGTACGAAACTCCTTATTACATTGCTTTATTTTTTATAATTTATTTATTTATTTAAATATTCCACGCTCAAAAAAGGTACAAAGGCGGACTTAATGCCTTAGGCAATCTCTACCAGTCAACCAAGGGTGGTGAAGAGTTTAGATGGCAGGTGCTCTGTTCAAGACGAACAAAGAGATTTTTTTTTAATTCAAAATATATTTTAATGCATTAAACCTAATATAAATAAAATAGGTAGGTATAAACTTATTATACACATACATACATATTTATACTATAATATACAGGGTGTTTGGCAGAACGTTGAACATACGAAAATGGTGGATAGGTGGGGTCATCTGCTACTTACTCAGCCCAAATTTTTTTGGCCCTGGCCCACGGGATATTTTTTAAATTTTTTTTTTGTCTTTCTTCTTCTTACACCACTTTCTTAACTTTAAAGTGTAATTTTTATTAAAAATGGGTAAAACAGGCAATATTTAGTATTTTTTTTAAATCTTTTATGTTGACAGATTCTTATAAAATTATTGCTTTATTCAGATGTTAGCTAGAAAAAAAGTTATGAGTCCTCAAACTTACAGAAAGGTGTAAAACCATACCCATTACCCATTTTTAATAAAAATTACACTTTAAAGTTAAGAAAGTGGTGTAAGAAGAAGAAAGACAAAAAAAAAATTTAAAAAATATCCCGTGGGCCAGGGCCAAAAAAATTTGGGCTGAGTAAGTAGCAGATGACCCCACCTATCCACCATTTTCGTATGTTCAACGTTCTGCCAAACACCCTGTAGTGTACCTAAAAATTCGATGTTTATGACTTAATTCGCTATCAGAAAAACTGAAATACATTCACTTTCTGTCACTTTAAGTGATAACACATAAACGTCGACTCAGCGTACCTAGTCCTACAGATTACCAGGTGAAGACCAAGCCCAAGAAATAACCTTTAACGAAGGTAATAACTTAACCGCGTTTCATATCAGGTGTGATTGACCTATCTGTGCTAAACAAGAACATTGCTTAGATACTAGTTAGCAAACTGGCTTCACCAAGTATTGACAAGTAACTTGATAATGCGGGTGAGCCTGAACGAAGAAATCTAGCGGCGCAGGCGCAATCAATGCAACTAGCTTCTATTAAAAATAAGAGATATCGGTCTGATGTGAATACTTGTAGGTGCACTGGTTTTTAAGAGTCTTGTTATCGTGCCAAGTTAAGTTCTTGGAAAGAAAAGTCGGAATTATCATGTCGGTGATATTATTTATAGCGCGGTTTATCAAAGGGAATTGTGAATTATTATGGCGAACAGGATCTATAGGTATATAAATAAACATTCACAATTCGAATATCTGGGTTGTAGAGGTCACATAGGCAGTCGCTCCATGTAAAATACTGGAATTCAGCTGCATTCGGTTAGACTGGAAGCGGACCCCAACAGTGGGAAAAGGCTAGGGAGAAATTCGAATAGATAAATTCCCAAAGATGTAATAATACCTTCGATATCTGATATATCTAAACTTAAACTGCTTTTTTAAGGAGACATTCACAAAAAATACCGAGATAGAATCTGATCAACGATAGGTAGCTCTTTGATTCCTGTGAACACTACTACACGAGCTATGACAAAACCAAATCTTTTTTTTTTTTTTTTTTTTTTTTTTTTTTTTTTTTTTTTTTTTTTTTTTTTTTTTTTACAAAATACTTACTATAACACCAGAAAATCCTTGCGTTTCCATCAGACTTATTATATTATAAATCCGAAAGTGAATTTGTTTGTTTGTTACGCTTTCATGCTAAAACGGCTGAACTGATTTGGATGAAATTTGGCACATGGGTAGACCATGACCTGGGTTAGAACAAAGGGTACTTCTTATCCCGACATTCTCACGGGATCGAGACTTATGCGGGTGAAATCGCGGGGCGCAGCTAGTAAGTTAATACAAGGTGTAGACAACAAAACAACAATAAATGAAAACTGGGAATATTAATGTATTTAGGAACTATCAAATAAATCCTAAAATTGAAATTTAAAAAACTGTTTTTTTTAACAAACTAAATAGTATTGATGATGGGGTTTGATTGAATTTTCGTATGCAAACTGGGACCGTCATTAGATATACGCAGTTTAATTTATTGTTGTATTGTCGTCTCCATCTTGTATATGGGCCACACAACACAACCGCGCGGTCACACCGCGGCTGCGCGTGATTAAATGCATTTGGTATGCGTATTCACGACAATGCACCGCCATTAACAGACCCCCAACAAGCGCACGATGAACAGACCAATAGGGCTTTTGCAATTATCATGTATCGATAGGTATACAATATAGATACTCATAAGTTTACCTAATCGTTACTCGAAAAACAGTGATTTAAAAATGCTCCAAAAATTTGAGATTGGAAATAGAAAGTGACCTATGAAAACACATTGATGTGTTTTGAGAAAAGAAAATTCTAACTAATACGAGTACTATCATTGCGAAAAGGAGTTTGGTTGTCTGTTTGTTACGCTTTCACGATAAAACAGCTGAACGGATTTGGATGCACCATGACCTTACAAGTTACGACATTTATGATACTATGATACTTTTTATCCCGGTAGTATGTCTCCGTGGATAATTTCCGACATCCACGCGGCCGGAGCGGCGGCCACAAGCTTGTACTTGATTGGATATGGATAGTGACATATGAAAATAGATTGATGTGTTTAGAGAAAAGAAAATTCTTTTATATTTAGAGAATTTACGGCAAGAAGTCAAGACTTTGCATCTTTGGAAGAAACCAAGTAGGTTACTCCAACATTTACATATTATTTACAATTTGGCGCAATGAAAAATTTCTAATACCATTTTCAGAGACATCTTTTATAAATAAGTATATCTAAGACCCCCTTAAATGTCTCGATTCGCCCGTGAGCGAATCAACCAATTCACCGTCGTAACATGGCTTGCAGTAAGGGTAAACAACTGGCTATGAGAGTCAGCAAACAAAAGCCCCATTGATATCAATGAATCACCGTGCAGTTTGTTGGAAACAATCGGAATTGCGGACCGGTCCACAATACAGCTGGCGCATATGGCTAATATGTAGGTAAACTGGATCGTACTGATGTGCGATATTGAGCCAAGGTACTAAAGAGCAAAGGAATGCTTGCTTGAATAAAAGACTTGGCAAGAAAACATGAACAGCAGACCGTTAGCTGTTAATGTTTTAATTAGCCGAAAGCAACCTCTAGCCCCAATGAACGTTGAGTCGAGAAAACGTCAAGTAAATTAGAAAGAAAATCTAAGAATTAGCCGCCACTTTTAGATTCGAAAATAAAGCTAGACTGATTGGCTGGAACATCGTGTACTTTACTATGGGTACACACCTAGTTGGCCCACTGCGGGATGATTAAGTCAGGTTCACACATTTCGCAGTAATGAGGTATTCGGCCATGTCGGCCGTATGTACATTTGCGGCCTCACGCTAAGTGGGCTCGGTCGTATGGCTACGTTCCCGCTAGGTCTGCGGTCGCCGACCTCACCGCCGGTTTGGCCCTGTCCTTATGTCACCAACTTGAAAATGCTGAAACCAGTTGCTTTCGTCACACTCATGTTAATGTTACCGGCATCAAACAAATCCGTGTTCGACAACTCGTGATCGACCGGTTGGGATTAACATTCCTTACGTATCTTGGAATGAGGAATTGATTAGAATTACGATTTTCTTGAAAACATTGATCTGATCTGCGTACTCATTAACAAATTAAATAATTTAAACGCAACAAGCGCTTAATTTATTTAATTGTTAAAATATTTCCTGCAACGTCAAGTTTTTTATTATCTGAAATTGATTCATACTCTGACGGACTGGTTAAATCCTAAAATTGGAAGATAGTGTCCTCCAATTTTAGGATTTAACATAATACGAGCCTCTCCCATGAAGGTATTGGATAGGTACAATAACAAAGACTTGACACAAGAACACAACATCTGGATCTAGGACACAGGAATCTGTATAGAATTCAGGGAATGCTTCAAATTCTCCTATACAATACCTAATGTATATCACGGTTCTAACTTGCGAGGTATTTTGTTATCGCGTATCTATCACATTCCTACTGAAAAGATCGAGAAAGTGTGAGATGCCGAACGCAGTTCCAGCAAATTCTTCGACACGCTAACACGGGCTACCTTTGCGATCTCTTTTGTCAATGATTTATTTGTCTATGCATTAATCCTAACAATTTAATTGAATTTTGACATACCTAATAATAAATAAAAATAATAAAATTATGTAGTTACTAACTTAACTAAAACTATTAAAAAACTATAATATGGCGTCGAAAAATTCATACACATTGTTGTCAATTGGTAGTGTACCCAAGATACTGGCGGCATTGTAACGTTGTATTGCAATGCTTAGCCTCTGGACAAGGTAAAAGCCAGCGCTTGGATCACGGGAAGTGTCAACGTGCTGTCCCAGGAGCTCCAAATAATTATATTGCCGGCGGCTCCAAATTAAAAAGCAATGTGATAATAATTTTATTAATAAAATCTGTCCCATGAGCTCCATAAATTTTAAAGTACCTACAGATTGCACAAAAAAAAAAAAAAAAATTATCAATAATATTAATGTTTTTTTTTAAATATACTAAATTTTTTAAGAAATATTTTAAAATGTATTAAATAAGTATGATAAATAAATAAACGAAATATTAATTTATGATTCAACAAACAAATTACCAGAATAATCCGACAATGTCGAACCTCCCGTCCAATAATAGAATAGAATTAGAATAAAATTATTTGGAGCTCCTGGGAATAAGCCCCGTTTAATCCTAATAGGTCTTTATGCTAAATGTCACAAATCTCTGCTGATTTTAAGAGCATTTGGAAGTCCCTATCTACAATGTCTAGTTTTTTCATATCTTCCATTTTGATATTTAATGTCAGAGCTGAATAACAGTCAAGATTGCTAAAACAACTTTACTGCCTGAAGAAATCCATTAACATTAGTTCACACTGCACTGCTAAAGTCATTGGCAGAGCAGAAAACAACAATCTTATAAAAATCAGCAATTCGCCGATTATATTGTAAAATGCTCCATCGATTCCATGCGGAACGGGCACATATCTCGTAAGACAATACAATTGCTGACAATGACACATCGCATGCTCTCACGACAAACGCCCCATCAATTAGTTCTTAACAATTTTGAAGATAGGAAGCTATGCCTTTCGTTCACGCAACGTGGAGCACCAAGAAAATTGAATAAATACTAGAGGATACTTCTCTCGTACAAATATCGCCCGGATGAGAAGTGGAAAAAACGGGCCCCTTTTCCCCCGCCTACAACAGTAATTAGTATTTAAAATAAAAACGAAACAAACAAGTTCATTGACCACATTCGAATTTTGAATGAAATTAAGCATTTGTTTGCGAATCTGAATTTATAATGAAGCAGTGTTTTTTCTTTGTTTATCTATGATTTTATTATGGAACTCGTTAGTTTTCTCTGACTGCACATGCCCCTTTCGAGTTTCGTTCCGGTAGTGTGCCATACAGATTGGCCACTTCCTTGCTAAAACCAAATCTAAACATATAATGATGAAAAATGAAATGATGTTCGTTGGTAAGCTAAGCACTTCTGAACGGCTGGACCGATATGTGGCAAATATTTGTTTAATATATTCGTAATAGTCCGCATCAGGTTCTTACAGAAAGAAAAATTTGAAAAGTAGCCGTGAAAATGGGAAAATTTGAAAACTGAAAAGGCATTTTCTATAGGAAATTTTGTATGAATTATTGAAATTTGGATAGGACAACGTCTGCTGGGTCAGCTAGTGCTTCATAATATTTATATCCACACTGGCTTGCACATTCATTTTATAAACCAATTTAACTCAATCATTAACCATCCCGAAAGTTGATGAAGTTAGTCCCCCAAAAATAAATCAAAACATTTAGTGCTACTACATTGTCCGTAGACAAATAATAACAAACCAACAAGACAGCTTACTGGCCCGCGTGTCAGATCAGTGCACGACTCGCCTAAAATGTGTTCATTGGTGATTTGTATAGTCGACTACAGACTTAGTAATGTGGTTCAGTGTAGAATTTTCTCAAGTGTAAGTATGAAAAGTTCTGAAGATAATATTTTCGGTATCGGAAAATTGGAGCTAGAAAATGCGTTGCAAATCGGGATATCGGTGAAGGTATTGAGAAAATATTGCGAAATGTTTCAGATAATTTATGAAATGGGAATAAAATTGTAAATATCAGAAAGAATGGTATTGGCTGAAAGTCTCACCTCAGACTAGGTACATAGTCTATAAGAATAACATATCTCAATAAGTACCTATCTATCTAATGCTGGCTACAATGCATGCACCTCTAAACTAAACCAAGCACAGAAGTTATTCCTTGTGTTATTAGGATACCATTAAAACAATTCATATATTTTCTTATTTAGTGTATGAGGAATACCGTCTCGTTATACAAATAAAGATCAATATTTATCGACTTAGTGTCATTTATGCACTCATGACTAAGCTAAAGGAAAGGTTATTTTTATATATTCCGTTATAAATTATTAAATCGTGAATTTGTGACCTATATCCCAACCGGTAAACAAACCTGTTCACATTATTTCAATAACGTTAATATTTTGGAACTGGTTTATTCGATTTTTAAATGAAGCGTAGTGAATCGCAAACACCGTTCCGTTTCCGATAGGTAAATAATAGTAAATAACTCGTATTTTTGTAAAAGTTCGATTAATTTGGCTGTCATCGTGAGATTTATTAAGTGATCAATTTGATTGTTACAATAACACGTGGCCAAACGTGTACAAACCACTTCTATAGGTTATTTCCGTTTTCAAAAATGGAAATCCCATCGATTGTGCATCGCGTTTAAGCCATGGAATTAGTATGTACTAGGTTTATACATCTTAGGTTTGGCTTATGGCTTTCCAGCCAGCATTTAAGCGCATTCAAAATAGTAGAAATAAACATGAAGTGGAACTTGTCTATTGTAAGTAAAAGCGATATTTCAAATTGAGCGTAAACAAAATAGTAAAGTAATCGCTCAGACGTGAGTGGTGTGCTGCATTGGGCACGTAGCGCTAAGTCGCCGCGAGTGCAGTCTGTATCGAACGAATCCAATGAAATGTTATATCGATCGAGTCGATTCAATGAATCATTCAGTAGTAAGAGGAACTTGACTAACTGTTATGCTCTAAATTAAATATAATTAAGATAATTGTGAACGAAAGTGAAGTTTTTGTTCGGAATGAAATTTTTCTGCGTCCAAGTCCAAACAGTGAACATACTTCGGAAATTATTTAATTGTTTCGTAGATTATGTTATACAGTTTTCTCGCGAATTCTTTAGTTTCATTTTCACTAAAGCAGACATGCAACTGTTTTCAATCATGTCTTATTAATACCCGTTATTAAAAATTATAACAACTACCATGTTTATCGGAACGAGCCTCTATAATTTACTTTAAAAAAAATACATTTTCTACAAGCTTTCTACCATGTAGGCACACTATTAAAATATCGAAATGTTGTTTATGATCTGCTGTTCTATTTTTAAACCAACAAAAAATAAAATAATGTGTAATGCGACATCGTATAACTGCATAATTATGCGACATGACATGATAGGTGGCTCATTAAAATTTAAATATTAGCATAACTTATTTACTCTGAGACTATGGCACAACAGGACACAACGGGTTATTATCTATATACCTGTCAATTAGGAGATATCATAAAGTAGATGGGTACAATAATAGTTTTTAATTATGGATGTGTCGAGTAGGTATGGTCAACCACTTATATAAACGACTGCGCTGCAGGTAAGGGCTCCCTCGCGACTCTAGTAGGACAATTTCTACGAAAATTTCATGGAAATCGCACTACTAGAATCGCGTCGCACCGTTGTTGCGTGCCTGTCTGTGGGAGCCTTAACGACTCGTGCAGACGCGCCCGCGATTTCGTGCATAAAGCTGCAGGTTTCTTCTGTGTGTAGGTAAATGCTTTTATATTAGTTTTTAGCGTAGAGAGGGCGCGACGGGTTATATTTATTAAGCGCAAGCGACACACATGAAGCGAAACAAAACTACGTTCGTTTAGCTTTCCTCCGCGTCTTTTCATGTGTCTCAGGACAGGACCAATATAGGTATACGGTGTATCCATGAAATAAGCCTATTAGAAAAGAAGAACCTTCAGGGGCCTTAGTACAATGGTCTCTCAATGGCGAGTTTTTGAAAGATTCGCCATACAAAAACTGTCAAAAACTTACCATTGAGAGACCATTGTAACGTTTATACATTAGTAGACTTAGGCCCCTGATCAAGTGTTATTGGTTTTTTCCATTAGGAATTTCTCAGTAGCAACCCGGAGTCTGGATATGTGCCGGTTGATGGCAATAGGATCACCCCTGATTACATGATTTAAACATAACTGGCGAAATGTGGCGAAATGTGGGTGTACTATAGGCACACCTCTGCCTAACCCTTCGGGGAAACAACGCGTAATGTTATGTGTTATGTTATGTTAGTTATGCCCCCGAGTTAATAAATCACTGCACAAATGAATGAAGCGATACATGTAAAACATGTAGAACTGAGTCCATTAAGAGGCTATTACGATTCGAGTCATTGCGTAAATTGTTCAAGGAGTTATGGCAATGCGGAACTTTCAGAGGAAGAGTACCTATCTAATAAAAATAAATCACGTTTTAAAAGTATCTATACTCTATTCATTTTAGCGTAAGGCAAAAAACAGCTAAATAACGACAGTTATTGTTGAAATAACTGCACTTTAGAGTTATTTTTTTAATTTAAATGGTTATTATACATTTACATCGAAATAACCTACGGGTGTTAACCGTTATTTGCCTAATGTTATATTGAATGGAGTACTTATACTATTATGGGTAAGAAATATTATGTGTTGGTAAAATAACAAACCGCGGCCTGCGGTAGCAGCAATACTACAAATACTTTAGATAAACAGGAAAAACCAGGACATAAAATAATTTTACGAGCAAGACTTCATTCTTATCTCAATTACGTATGCCTGGATTACGAGCTGAGTCTGTGGCATTCGCCGACGTAAGTGATAGACCAGGACCGCAGCAAGGCAGGCCGGCAGGATGACTCGCGGACCGCCTAAAGCCAATTAGATATAAATAAACAAATTTAAATGTGAGAGGGGAGCAATTAACGTGGCAGAACCGGTCGAGTGCTCAGTGTGCCCACACGGTATTTATAAAAAGCTATTTCGAGAACGTAGTACCGCGGAATAGGTCGTACAGAAGGACTCGCGATAAACATAACATAACATTATGCCTTGTTTCCCCGAAGGGTTGGGCAGAGGTGTACCTATAGTACACCCACATTTCGCCAGTTATGTTTGAGTCTCATGTAATAGGGTGCGAGCCTATTGCCATCAACCGGACTCCGGGCTGCTACTGAGAAATTCCAGATAGAAAAACCCAATCAATATCAGTTGACTCCCGTTAAATACATCATATTCACAGTCATTTTTAATACAGTATTGCCTACTACGTAGATTCTCGGTAGACTCGTGAAATTTCCATAGAAATTTTAGAACAATTGCCGGTGTCACGTCGCGCCTGTCTGCACGAGGCTTAAAGCAGTGTCGTTACTTCAAGCACAATAAGGCATTAGCAGCAGTGATATATGACATTTTTTTAAATAACAATATTGGTACTATAACGCCAACAACTACTATAACGTCATCAATTCGGTTTCGAAGCTTAGTAAAGATAGCCTTATTCAATATTACCTTTAAGGTGCTGAACAGACGATGGGCAATTTCTCCGCGGACAGTTTGGAATCGGGAAATCTAACGCGCACGCGGTCGTTATTGGGATTTCCATACGATACCAAATTGTCCGCGGACAAATTGTCCACCGTCTGCTCAGCGCCTAAGATTGTATACTCTAGATAACGTGTGATATTAGTTAATGTATAATTCATTTCCAAGGGTGCCTGTTATAAGCCTTCTACACAGAACTGAATTATCGGTAAAGCACAGGGCTGGCGTCAGGGCGGGGTTCGGGTGCATCGCAGGCGCCGTCATAAAATACTCTGAAAACATTATCTCACTAACTTTTTCTAATAAAAATATTCATTTTAATAACCGATAATAACCGGGCAGTGGTGGGAGTGAATAATTTTGAAGTAGTAAAGCGCTCCTCTGAAGCTTAGCCTCGGGCCATCCCTTTACATGTTCCTAAGATAAATATGGTTTAAATCATTTATGTATTTCTTTATAAAGGATATTCTTTATTGATAGCTGCTTCTGAAGGTATTAATCTAAATAATTATCAATGACTTCAGTGGACCTTGCCTCTGGCATTTTCTAGAGTTACCAGGCTGTTAAAGACCTGTTGAATTGTTTTTTAAAGTTATGGCTGTATTACCTATTTATTATTATTTACCTATAAGTATTTAACAAGGTTTTGCAGTTTATAAACTATATTCGATAGCTAGCCGCTAAAGGAATTATTTAAGTACCTGAATTAATTTAGGTGAAGCTAAACATAGGTACTATGTACTACACGGCATTCCTACTGATTTATTATGTTGAACTAAGCTTTCTTCCGCTGTGTCTAGATTCTCTCTTGGCTATTTTTATGCCTTACACTGCGTGTGGGTGTTAAGATTGAGTGCTAATTGGTGCCCAGTGGTGCCCTCTGAGCAATAGATGGAATCTTTACCGAAGAGGTTGTATCGCATTTTTATGCAAATTATACAACTGGCCAGTAATAAATAAGAAGTGCCTATGAGATAACTTCTCTTGATGGTCGCGTAGGCGGCAGAGTGACAATTAAGTGAATGATAATAATATTCACTTTTATAGCTCTTCTGTAAGTGCACGCGAAAAGTACATTTATTTAGATTAAGTATGCGTTAAATTTGCATTGGATTTATTGATCAGTAGTCGTTGTAAAAATGTAGAGTTTATACCTGTTTCTTATTGACTGTTGTTTAATGTTTATCTTTACTACGCTAAGATAATTATTTACTTATTTCCTTCGTGTTTATGGCCTACGAGTAAGACAGCTATTCAATCAAATAATACTGCTAATGGGAATCATTATTCTTTTTAATTTATTTCATTTGTAGTTTCTACAGTAAACAAACAAGATAAGATTTCTTTCCACTTTATTTCTGGAGCTGTTATCTCAGTCAGCAATACTTTATTTCACTACTAAATCTCTAGTCTTAATTGAACGCGAAGTGAATAACACGTTTCAGTTTCTCGCGGTTTCTGATTTACACACAACTTCTTAACGCGTTTTTTTGCGTAAAAAAAGATCACTCAAAAGAATCAATTACTGTCGTTCATTCGTTCTCGTTCACGGGCGCCCTGAACGACTATCAACTTTAACAAACATGGGGATAGACAACATTTCCTTGCAAGCTTCTGTTTTACGAGAACTTATAAGGCAATTACAAGCCATTGTGGAGACACGACGAGTCAATCTTGAGCCACTGCGCGATCGACTATCGTGAGAAACGCAGAATACAAAATCTAATTTGCTGGAATCCTCGCTACTGAACTTAAATAAGGAATTTGTGATGACAGAATAAAGGGTCCTGCAGAGTTGCCAACAATCAAGGGATTTACATACCTCTGGCACTTTTAAACTTGATACCTTTAAATATTACGTGCCTGTATTTTATAATAGTAAAACTAAAATATATTATTATGTAGGTAGAGGGTTAATAACTCCCAAGGAAACATTATGCTGTAAATTCTATAGGAATAGCGCATTTTATTGCTATCTGTTTCCTGCAACGGCCGAGCATTACGCAACGTAATAACAAACGTCTAGAGTAATTACAAATATTAGCCTGTAAAATCTACAAATTGTAAATTTTAATGAAAACACTAAGGAAATGCACCTACAGCCACTGATATATACCTACAGCATCCATTCTACGTCTCAGTGGAAACATATTTTGGATTTTGTAAGAAAGTAACCCCGTAACTTAATAACTGATGGATTGCATTTGCAAATACTTACTTAGTATACAAATAGGTATAGGTAGGTACCTATCTATAAAACATATAAATTCCATCAAGCCATTGTGCAGTATAATTAAGGACATCATTTTCTAGCTTTACATACCAATTACCATTAAACCTTCTTTTAAACAAACTTACATTTAAAACCGATTAATAAAAATAAAATAAAAACAAGACATTGAACCATAGACCACAAAAAAAACGCAACCAACCTATTTTCACTTAACATTTAAAATAGGAAAAAGCGAGTTCCATTCTATTTCTTGTTGGCGGTAAAAGGTGGGAAGATAAATGGTTAATTGACGCCGGCGCCTGTAGGGCACGGGATACTGGCCCCTTTACATGGCTTCACACCTCGTTAGCATTGCACGAATACTGTGGATAGGTAGACGTATGCGAGCGATAAATGGACGTATAATGATTTTAAGAACAGGTTTTATGGAATTGAAATGAAATTAATACCAAAATAAAATATAGGTTTTCATTTTTCTGTTCTAATTACCAAAAATATTATAAATGCGAAAAAGATTTAAATATTTCCAATACTTAGTTCGTTTTTTGCAATAGGTATTTAGACAATGATAGTGATGATAATGATGACGAAGTCTTAAGAAAAACGAAACATTACGATCACTTTTAAAACAAGAAAGTCTTTTTACATCAAATAGGTTGGTACCGAAGTTTTATAATAAATCTTACATTTCTAAAGGCCTGTTCAGATATAAGCGATATCGCTGTCGCGCTCGGTAGCGATACAGGGCCGCCTTCTGGTTAATCACTTTTTGGACCAGTATTGCTACCGAGCGCGATAGTGATATCGCTTATATCTGAATAAACTCAAACTCAAACCATTTATTTCAATTAAACCATTTGCAGGCACTTTTGAATTGTCAAGGAACTCAAGAATTCCGAACTCAGAAATTATTTATGAAAACAGATAGGTATTTTATAGAAGTAACTACTGTAAAGATACCTAAATATTAACAGTAAGTTAATAAAAGCTTATTGATTGATGGAGATTCCAGAAAACCAATTATAATTACCATGTTCTTCGATCAGGCACTAACGGTCGATTTTACCAAAGTCAGATATCTTTTTTCCGTGGAATAAAATGGACGTCTATGGACGGATTCGACCAAACAGGTATAATTTTTATACAGGCAATAAGCATTCTCTTCTTTTTATAGGATAGGATAGGATATAAGACTTTTATATTACTAGGTGTAAAAGTTTGATCAAATTCTCTCTAAATATTACATTTATCAAGTGCATTTAAAGACAAAAGCTCGTGGAAACCACCATGAGCATTAAATAAAAGGTTTTACTAATCAGTTCCGTGGTTTGCTGAAAACATGAAACGGTCTAGAAAAAGTAGACCTAGTTACTTACATTTAGTACATGTTTCTTTAAACAATGCTTTGTGAATTGTTTCAAGTACATCTAAGAAACTCATTTACATAAATACTGCATACATAGGTATCTACTTAATTTACTATTTCCCAGCAACGTCAGTAACCGCATATTTTAATAAGTCTCATTGTTGGAAAATGGTTCGAAACCACATAACATAAATAAGTTTTATAGACATTTAAGAGGAATAGTTACATTTGCTTCCAGTCAAACCGGATGCAGCTGAATACTAGTATTTTACATGGAGCGACTGCCTATCTGACCTCCACTACCAGTTACTGGGAAACACGGTAACCCTTGGTAAGACTGGTTGTCAGACTTTCGGACTTCTGATTACCCGTAATGACTGTCTAAGATCTATGAAGGCAACCCGGACCAAGGGTTTTACGTGCTTTTCGAGGTACGGAGGGGTTTTGATATTAATGGATGGTCACCCATCCACGAACTGACCGCGGCAAGCGTAGCATTTTAACCTTCGACCGACCCATGCGGGTATTACCTGCAAAAAGAATATGCTCCTTAGAATTATGCATTGCAGCAGTGTTTGCATACCAGTTTTAATAATCAACCAATTAAAAACATGTATGCTAAACGTTAGCAATGAGCGCAAGTTTGATATACATTTTTATTGAAACATAAATTTTCTCGTGTGGCTCTGTAATGTATCGGCCATTCGTATGCGATTGCAAATATTACATCTTTCCGTGTGCTCAAAGGAACGTTTAGCATATTTTAAAAATACGCTACTATTATGCGCATAGAACTTGATAGAACAAATCACGCGAGCATTGCACGAATTAGAATGACAGATATGACACAGGGCCGTAATTGGGGTGTAAGACTGGGTGCATCGACTCATGTTAGGTTTAATTAGTCAATCGTAAAAAAATCTTTCTGTTTTTTCTTATCGGAGTTTGTTGTAATTAATTTTGGATATTTATGAGCAAAAGGATAATCAGAAAATCAATTATGCAAATTAAGCTACTAATTTTGCTGTTTTATGGTTCATTTAAAAAACAACAATATAATGTACAATAATTATAATTGGCCCCCTTATTTATAAACGTTGCTTAAAATTAAGAGACGCTTAAACGTGTATAAATATGGGGGTAGTTGTTTAGTATCAGTTTAAGTTAATAATAGTTTATTGTTTATCGTTTGTAGTAGTAGCAATAAAAATCACCAAGTTGCTATTCAGTAGCCTACTTATAAGTAACACTTCATTGTCACTTGACTAATTGCTCGTATCATTCATCTGTTACATGACCCTAGTCCGCTCCACTATTATTATTATGCTCTAAATAACGAGCTAATAAGCTAATTGTCAGTCTAGACATAAGCATGCATGTCGACAATTATTGCATGCTAGGCGGCGGGCGTCAGTAGAGGCCTAAAAACTTGGCTCCGTGAATAAATTCGCAAATGAATTAACATAGTTAACACAAAAAGATGCGGCGAGGAGAAAAGTCGCATGTTTGAGCTATCCTAGTTGCTTCAAACTATTCAGCGCATTTTAATTTTGTGGCAACAAAAAGTGTCAATAATTTTGTTGCACAAATCATTTTCGATTCGTTCGTTATAGGCCGCCATTACTCTGTATTAAACCAGAATAGCTGCGAAATTTTGCGTTGTGCATAACTTTTTAATTCGTCGACATTTTTTTATTCATATTCTTTATGGCAACTCTTTAGGTTATCAGCTATCCGGATATAAAAAAATATTTCACCTAGGTCTTAAGGGGGAGGCGTGAAAATCGATTCGCTGCTTTGTATAATAGATAATAGCCAATTTAGTCTGTTGTATGACGTATGCGTTAAGGCATTTTCGAATTGACTGCATTCCTTAACAAATCAGTTACTGGTGATTCGTAAGCCCTAAAACGTTTTACAGAATAATTACCTATAGGTGTTATGAAGGTTAGTTAATAGTTAGATAAGTTTATGAAGCACTTACCAATGTCTCATTTATTTTAATTAAGAAAATAACCGTAAGATTATAAAATCAACCGGTCCTAGCCGTGTAAAATAGGCGCTTTATTAGCAAACATATTTATGGTACATAATAAACAAACTTCCACTTGTTATTACTAAACTAGACGAGAGTTAGACACTAAACTGAATAATTTATCAATTATTCAAAAATATGAACACAGTATAATAACTACCGTATTTTAAGTATTTTTACTTGTACCTAATGCATTTTACATCATTCTACTACAACGTCAAAAACAATGAATAAGTTAGACAGCTGTTTCAAGAGCTCAGGGACGAGAAATCGTCAAAAAAATATCCCATGTTGTTTGCAAAATTTATATGTTTTAAAATTATTGTAGGTAATGTCGCAAGTTATTAATATTTTTTACGGCGAACTAAAACTATGATTACCTACTGCAACTCTTCTCTTGCCGGGGATTCGAAATGCTTTGAATTTTTAGAAAGAATCGCTGAGTCTCTTTGAAACGTTATAAATTGTCAACTTCAGAGAATTGAGAACTGTCAGAGTCAGCTTTGTGGATTATGTATATTTTAAAAGAATGAAAAAAAATGCAACGAAAGCTAATATAAACTGCTATCCATCTAGCGAGATCTTTTTGATCCGATTGTTTAAGTATAAACAGATTTTTGATCTGTTTTTTTCATAGATCCGCTTTGTAAGTACAAAAACTTGTTGAACATCTCTCGGTGACTCTGTTCTTGGTCGCGTACTTCATTACTGAAGGTCATGTCCCTGAAAGGCCTTCGTGGCTTTATGTATGATGTTCTTCCACTTCGCTTCGCTCAGGTCGTTCTATGCTTTTACCGGTGTACACGAGGTAATTTACTAATTATACGACAGCTACTTACTTAACTATTATTATTATAATTCTACTACTTTTTAAATAATTCTTGCCCTTGTCTTCAACTGAAAGCTTTGGGAAAGTTTTCCACCGAATAGGCTGAAAACCAGCAGTTACTTTAAACTTTCCGTCTACAACGTTTTGAATTATTACACACACTTATAAATTATAATATAAAAATAATTCTAATTTTTTTCGAACCACAAACACAAGAAATTCTTTTATAATAAAAAAGAGTAATGGCGACTTTAGATGCGTTATTGAATATTACAACATGTTTATATGGTTACGCTATTAGTTTATTGCAATACAATAATATATCTATGTAGATTATGTATAAGAATGAAGTAAATTAAGAAGCTGTGGTCGTACGAAGACGTTGACCGACGATGCGGTCGAAGGAAAAAACGGAAAAAACAATTACTGAAGTATTTTTTAACCACATGGCTTTGTTTGCGACAGACTAGCATGTTTATTGAGTCTCTTAATTTATATTGTGTGTGTAATCTACTTACATGAATAAAAATCTTACATTAATACACTGATAGAGTACGCACAACCTAAACTGCTACGGATCTAGAAGCATGACATTTTTGCATAGTGTTCCTTATTTACAACGAAGGTGAGCACTAGTAAGAACACCTAGAGGGGTTAAATATGAGATGAATGCATCTTGACATATTTGCCAATGGGAAATCCCATCGGGCGGGCACACGGTTTGTCCTTTATAAAATAGAACAGAACTACTGCTATTGTAAAAATGCAATTATTGTAATCGTTAGAAGATAAGATTTATAAAGTTTCAAAACTCTGTCATGTTTCTTTAAAAAAACCGTCCCGTGTATTTTTTTTTATAACGTATAGGTACTTACATCGAAAAATAAAAGTAATTTGACTAAACTAGTTAAAGAAAAGTAATACAGTTGAGAACGTTTTACTAAATTGCCCATTTGCTAAACGGCTATCAGTTTTTTATTGGTTCTTAATTTATTACTCGACGATTAAATATCGAAATTACTGGCTTTAAGACGTTAAGGAATGTTGTCGTGTTACCAACTGGGGCTCCGTGCCGAGAAAAGTGCAGTTAAAATTATGAATAATTACTACAATTCAGACTCTTATGACCTTATAATAAGCTGTTTTAATAATATAATAGTTCTTTTAATTTATTAAAATCGTTTAAGATTCGCGGCTTTCTTTAATTCAATCTAGGGACTGCAAAAATACCAAAATAAAACTATAGAATTAAGAATCTTAGTATTCTTAAATATCAGTCATTAATGAAAATAGATAAAAAGTTAAGATTAATGATGTATTAACTAAATTATAAACTGAACATTAATTATGTGTGTAGTTGTGAAGATTTAAGTTTAAGTTTTTTTACTCTCGGGAAGTTTTTTAATCGCCTATTAAGAAAATTCACAATTAAGAGACTAGGAATAACATTTTTTTAAATTATCAATGTTATTTATTTATTATTCTTAACTGTTTACCTATTACAGTTCATGAGATACAGTCCGCTGACAGACAGACGGACGGACGGACAGCGCCACAGCAGTGGCTTAGTAGGTAATAGGTGCCGTTTGGCACCCTTCGGGTACGGAACCATAAACAGAAAAGCTTAATACAGAAAACAAAAACAATAAACGATGTACCTAATACAGACAGTAATACACGATTGTTTCTGTATTATAGAACCAAATCCGGCCCTGGATGGAAAGACGTACCTAGGTAGGATCCACAAAAAAGATATTGATTGATTGATTGATTGGTAGTTAGGTAATAACCTACGGCAATTTAATTAACGTTTAATTATACATGTTATGCTTTAGTAATACTATAAAATAACTCTACGATTAAGTAACTAATGATATTACTTGTTAATTATTATTTTAAATGCATAGTTTATTAATACCTAGTCATTTGTTTTGCTAATAAAATTCTAAAGTGTAGGTTATAATAGGTACCTATTATGCATGCACGAGGTAGATGTGATCAGTTAATATGACGATTATTAGCCTTACTACTTTCTTCCATACTTATATAATATTATAAAGAGGTAAAGTTTGTGTGTATGTAGGGGTAATCTCCGGAACTACCAGTCGAATTTGCATTGGGTAGCCCAATTCTTGAGGAAGGTTATTGGCTATGTAAAATCACGTTACAACTCTTAGGATCCGAGCAAAAATAAAAAAGGCAGAAAGAACGCTAAGCAAAATGAAATAATAGCGCGGGCGGGCGATGGGATGCGACGCGGTGTGTCGGGGGTCAAAATTTCATGCGGACGAAGTCTCGGGCAGAAGCTAGTAGCTTTTAAAAATGAAATATAGAGTTTATTAATTCACATCGTGTACCTATTGAGCACACTTTTCAAATAACTTCAATTTATAAATGCTTTAAACGAAACCAAACGCATTCCACTTATAGGAACGGACACAATGACCAACGCAGCCGCAGACCATATTTCAAAACTGAAAATTCCATAATGGCATACCGTCAAGCTTACCAAAGTGCAGGCGACAATGCATTGCGCACGCGGCTATCGCAGGGCGTTGACCCCGAGCTGACCCGGGAGTCGAGGTCAAGCGGTCAGCGGTGTTAGGACCCGCCCACACGGACTGCCGATAGCCCCCGGCTAGCTACGGGAACGTCGATACCAATACCCACCTGACTTATGGTGGGAATGATCGTCTGAACGGGACTTTACGCTGCACGTTCAGATCATAAACACTGATGATGAACCTAAATATTTTCATGGTATTGTTCTGTTATTGTTGGGTAATTAAGTTTTATTTAGCAAGTTCCAATGTGTGAATCGTTAATAGTGTTAAAGCTTAT
Source organism: Eupsilia transversa (assembly GCA_914767815.1). Lineage (NCBI taxonomy): Eukaryota > Metazoa > Arthropoda > Insecta > Lepidoptera > Noctuidae > Eupsilia > Eupsilia transversa. The sequence continues at coordinate 13,231,326 of OU611880.1, forward strand.
TTCACCAAATACTGATAAGTTTCGGGTAGCTTACAAAGCAACTCAACAATTTCTGTTCAATTTTTTTATTTATATGTTTGCCTAGCCAACCTTACCCAAATTATATTTATCTAAACCAGAAAACATAAAACCTTTTTAGACAACAAGTCAACACAGAGAGCAAATCTGTATAGTGTCGATTAAAGTTTATTGCAAATGAGTTCATGTTATTCAGATCGGACGTCGATCTCGCTGGCTATCGATCGCTATCGCACGCGCTACCGTGCGAACACGTCTGAGGGCGTCTTAACAACTCACAACAGCTTCGTCATTTGTCGCGAATACGCTTTACTTAGAATTATTACTTGCACTGATTTGTTAATAATATTTATTATACGGAGGCAATAATGGAAGTGAATGGATGTACCAAAAGCTTATTGTTTGCGGCCAAGGAAAATAGCCCTAAATAGGCGTTGAGGAACACGTGAAAAATTCCATTTAAAATATTCATCATCATCATCATTTCAGCCGAAAGATGTCCAATGCTGGACAGAGGCCTCCCCCAAGCTCCGCCACTTCGACTCGTTCTGTGCTTCTCGCATCGAGCGGATTCCTGCGGTCTTAACAAGGTCATCAACTCATCATCAATTTATAATATTGCATTTATAAAATTCATGTTTCCGTCTATGCCTATTTTTCTTACATATTTAACACCAACAAACAAATTTTATAAGGTAGAACGTCGTAAACAGAAATGAATTACTTCCAAAGCTTGCAGGATGTATGACTGTCACTGCAGTGAAAAACTATTCAATTAAATTAACTATAAAGACCATATTAATTTATTAATCAAGAACGAACGCCATCTATCGGCCGGACACTTAATTGCATGTGAAATTATATCCGTCACGCAAGTTACATGATACGCATGCGCGCCGCCATTGCACGTTTGACGTTTATGAGCCTGCAAATTGCAACCGCAAATCCGCAATGGAGATGTTATAGATAAAAGATTTATCATGCAGACATTTTTACGATTGTAGAAAGTAACGCGAATATAACAGAATTGTCGACATGTTTATATGCATTCTTATGTATGGGAGCAAAAACATAGGTACATGCAATAAATTAAATGATTCGCCGGTGGAAAATCTGGGACAAAAAATCTAAGTACTTAATGTAATTCAGTAATTGGTTCAATTATCGTTGATTAATCGTCTGAATTTTGCTTCTAATCTCAGTCAGCTCACTCTACAGTACCTGTCGGATAAATTAGGAAATAATTGATCTGACTATGATTTACTGCGCGTGGCATGACATGACTTTAAAAAAATAACTTAAAAAAATCACATAATATAAATCGATGTCCCAGGCAGTGCCAGGCATCTGTGCCCAGGCACAAATTAATACAGGGCACAGATAATAATGATAATAACCTAGTTTCAGGGGCAAAATTTTAGTAAGAAGGTTTTACCGAAAAGTTATAAAGTATTCTTATTTTACATTTTCAGGATAACAGAGATATTACTAGGTATTGCAATAAGTACTGTAACCTCATGCTGTGTACTTTTGACTCTATCTAATTTATAACTTACCTACCTACGTCAACTGTAAAATGTATACCAACTTACTCATTATAACTTGACCCGAGTTCAAAATGGCGACTGATAGAACAGTACTAGCAATCACATGACTGCAAAATTCAGTGCTACCAATCGCGGCACGGATCAAGTTATAATGAACGCACCCTATGATCCGTTACTAAGCTTTGATCTACGACGATTACTATTGATATTACTCCAATAAGGTCAATATACGCAAACAACCATTAAAATTCTTACCCTCTTACTAATACTTAAATCGGTTCTACAAGCACGGCTTAAATGCCAAAGTTGTGAATCAGAAACATGTTAACCAAGCTACAAGCAATGAATAACAGTAATATTCTTGTGTATATTAATTGAATACGCTTATGCAATGCACACAAGTACCTATCTGCATATTTTTATACACGCAAGACCCTCTTCAATGAGAGTATTACCTAGATCCTAAAAACCTTTAAACGTAAGCCGTTCGAAGTCAAACCCAAACCCTTTATTTAAAAAAAACCCATTAGGAACCAGGCAGGCTTTTGAATTGTCAAGGGGTCGGTCAGTCAGAAAGATGTAGCTAGTAGCCCATTTCAAAGTGTAGTAGGTTCCTATGAAGAGGAACGCGCAAGAAACTCCTGTCATTGAGATTGTCAGGAGATCCAGCCTTGCTTCAATGTGCCTTGAATTAGTATAGGTAGTTTTTTATACCATAAACCTCCAGATGTTCTTCATTCAGCTAGGAAACTACCAGTGCTCCTATAAGTTGAGGAATTGGGGTCACTGTTATGTCAATCTGACAGTGGCCCGAATTCGTCAACTTCCGTAGTCGTTACTTGCCTTCTCCTCTAGTACTCCTTACTCCTACTACTGAAAGATCCTCACAAGTCTCAAAGATCAATTTCTACATCGAGTTCCTCTTTAATCCAACCACATTATTTGCTTACTGGAACGCAACATCATCGAGTATTTCTCGCGCACATTGATTAGCAACAGTTCTGCCGCGTTACTATGCTCAGGCGACAATTACATGCTTCGACGTGTTATTTGTATCCACGCACCTTGTGTAATGATAGCGGATTACGTAGATAAATACTGCTTCTACATTACAGCTGCGGGCTGCAGCGCAACGCATTTCATTGAAAAAAAGTATTAGGGTACAAAAAAGTGGAGCTTCTTTTTCAGACTACGCCGTCTATATAGAAAGATTTTAGATTTACTTCTGGTTCAAATAAAAACTGGAATGATCGTGGAATAAAGTCAGCAACCGATTGTTGCAGTTTTTTGTCATATTAACCTCCTTGGTGAGAAATCACGAAAACCACAAAGTTAATGCTTAGGTACTAAATTCTACCCACCAACAATATAGGTAGGTACCAATATTTCTGCTCTTACCACGGTCCTCTTGTCATGAAATCAGTTTTTCTCCAACCTTTTCACTATCCTCGTCCGATTTCAATAGTTGTCGATCGTGCCGTGCATTCTTATTAAATTCGAATTGCATCCGCCAACCGACTCGCACTGAATTTCCAATAAATTCCCTTCCAAAAATATTGATCACTATTGTAACCTAATGAGGAAATCAAAACATAAACAGGAACGTAATGAACAGTTATCCAAACGCCACTCAGATCACGTTTGTAAGTGGTCCAATGCTCGGTGCTCGGATGCGCGGGCGCAGTGGAACTGAGCCAAATGGAGCACTGGGCTATCCGGTACCTGTCTAATGTGCAATGAGATGGGCGGTATGGAAGGAATTCCATTATGTACATGTATAGGTAGTTGGTTTAAGTGTGTGCTTTACCAGATGCCTTGAATTATAACTGTATATGATTATGAAAATATCTCTCTTCCACCTTGCGTTATTTTAATCGTCTGAAGGTCTGACCGATTTTGATAAAAACTGTAACATTACTTAGATTTCAATCTCTCTATTTACTATATACGTTGTGTCTACGTGCGTTGCGTTCAGTCTCTTCAGCTTCGTGTTAATTCGGTATTCATTCATCTTTGGAAGCCAACTTCTAACGAACTTGACAACCCTGTACCTACTAATTTCACACAATGTACCTATTTTAAAGGCTATTTTCTGCAGTATTACGTTTCCGAACGAAACGTGCCTTACCTACCAGTAACTATTAACGACAAACAGATATCAACACCGGCCACAAACACAACGAGGTTGAGGCTCAACCGCTCAAGCTTTAAGCAGGTTGCACACGAACGTGTGGCTATAAACCCACATAGGGCCGGCCATATCTCCAACACATTGTCCTCTTCTCAGAAACAAACATTTTGCTAATGCAGCCGACTCGCTAAACTATTCAGTTATATGACAAACAGGGACGTGAATGTATGGCGAGTTAGGTCTGTGGCTCACAGCGCATCATGGATCATACAATATATTTAAGACTGTATTTTCCCGTCTTTTGTTCGCCGTCTTTTTCTCTATTTTTTTGTTGTTGTTATAAACATTGTTTTCACTTTTTTTTTTTTTTTTTGGATTTGTGTTTCACGAACTGTGTCCAAATAAACGTTATTTTTCTAACTTTTCTTTTTTTAAGTTTTTTTTTCACTTATATGGCTTTTTTCCTAATTAGGGTACAATGGCATTTGATTGGACAATGTTTCAATATAACACCTGTGCAGTAAATGTGAAAGACTACTAAAGGTCTTAAGAAGTGCTGAGAAGAGATCAATGTTAATAAATAAATAATAGACTAGACGATGCAAAAGGAGTAAGAATTGTAGCAAGGAGTGTTCTGTAGTTTCTATCTACCCCACGGAAAGGTGTGAGTTTATGTTTGTAGGTATGATGGACTAGAATAATAATTTAAATAACCGCCGACGCAAACAAAGACAATTCCAGGTCATGCTGCAGTATCGGTACAAGTTTAGTATTCTTCTAATATCATTGAAGTAACAGAATAAGTACTAAATTTCGAATCGATCAGACTTGTGGAAGATGCGACATTCATTCATCAAATAGAAAAGAGCTGATAATCTTCAAACGGCTGAACCGATTTTCTTGAATTGTAGCTAAGAACACTGTCGATCAAGATACCTTTCAAACAAAAAAAATAATAATCAGGTTCAGCCGTTTGGGAGTTACGAGGGAACAGACAGATACACAGACTTATAACACCCCTCTCTTTCCGTCGGGGGTTAAAAATATGGTCAGCAACGATGAAACGCCATTGATCAGAGTTAAAATCGTTTTTCTAATATTTATTTTGACAAAACCGCTTGTGTGAAGAAGCTAGAGACAATACATGCTTTAATGGCTGCTAACTGTAAAAATCGTTCGTCTTGGTGCCTAATAAAAATTACCTTTATGGCCTTTAAAAGCATGATATGGACAGGTATGGCCGGTCTATCTATCGGTCTATAATTGGGAACATTTCCGTATTTCGCTTCTCCGAATGGAAGGGCTATTATTTCATTTAAAATGTATAAACGACTTTGTTGCGAACATTTATTACTATCCTCGATCGCACTTAATACAGTCATGTGAAATGATACAACGCGCCCATCATAAATAACTATATACATTGTAATGTTAATATTCAGACTTAGAAACTGAACAATCACTTTATTATCTTCTAGGAATCATAAAACTAAACCTGCAACTAATTGTTCACGAACGAAAATAGCACTGTCTAGCTTATTACTTTAAAAGCTTTCTCAAATTCTCAGTGTACACAATACCTAACAACCGTACCTATGCTAATTGCTTTTGAAATATCAGACAACGGCAAGACAGTATCCATACCTATACAAACCTCCTTGGTTTCATTTAACTTTAGTAGTTCCATCTAAAGTCTGCAAACAATTTGAAGTCAGCGCACGCTTGTAGCAAGAAACCGTGGAATGTTTGTAGACAGCCTTATAAATGGAGAATAATCTATTTTGTCGTAAAGCACTTAATAACTCATAAGGAATTTATGTTTGGTTTTTCTATGGCTTTCATGTGTGACTGCGGCCTGTTTGTGGTCTATGGTGTTTATTAGACACTACCTTATTAAGTAGGTCGTAGCTCTTGCTATTTTAAAAGCCCTATTAGGAATGTGAAGTCAACAGCCGGTCATCGTGGTATAACAAATCTAGGTTTCTCACCTTTTATAAGATCTGATGATGGGGTATGATATTATATTATCATCTCTGAATGTTTAGACCATAATATTAACCATCTTCAAGTAATAAGTTGTTAAAGTATACTTGACTAGAAAATAACATTTCCCTTCTTCTTGTTACAGGTCACTAGTGTTGCTGGTCTCAGTGGCGGCGACCTTCGCAGCTCCGTCACCGGCCTCCAGCGCCAACACAGACAACAGCATGGACAAACTCGAGCCCTCCACGCACGAGCTGCTCAGTTCACTCGGCTTGAAGAAGCTGAGGATACCCGCCGCCCACCACAGGAAACGACTCGCCGAACAAGGCAGAAGGCATGCCACAGGAGACTCCAGGATGTACGTCATCAAACTGCCTCCCAATACCAGTTACTACAGCCACGCAGAACCAGCCCCTGCTGCAGCAAGAACCCTGCCTCTACAAATGACAAGCAATGGCAAACCTGCTCGAGTATACCACTGGAACATTCCCGTCCTACAAAAGTTTGCGAAAAACCGACCGCAGGCAAGGTTTGACGATGACATAGTGGACGTCGAGAGCACGCCGACATGGCCAAAGGCAATCAGTCATCCGAACTCGCTCGACTCTTTGGCGTATTACGTCCCAGCGAAGAAAATGTCTTTCAGAAAATATTACTCCGGCAACGGCAAACCTAAGTCCTTCTATATAATTGAGAAGAATAAGAAATCCGCCGAGTACCATAAGTTACTGCCTTAATCGGATTATTTTGTGCGTTCCCGGTAGATATAAAAGTGAAGATATGCAATCAATTGAGTCTGAATCTCTGAATCCATTACTGAACAAAATAACGGTACTGATTCTTTATTTATTTTATCCTTCTTAAAAATTATATACGTAATATTGTGAATGATTTGATCGCCTAAGTATGAATTATCTTCGACTCTTAATTAGTTATTTATATTTACTCTAATATGTCGTGCTGATTGGCAATCTTTAGTGCAACATTTGAGCTACGTTCTGCAGTCTCTCGAAGCTAATTCTTATAATTAAGTCAACTCTTACATTTACAGACATTATATAATTAGAAATATACTCCAAATTGCAGCTTTTAATTTTATCGCTATTAGTATCGTTAGTAAGGTCTACTGCCTACATCCTATCATTACCAAAACCAGTTGAGGAATTTTTGGTTTCCTTTGACTTGGTCACACGACATAGTTGGTTGAGATGCTCAATCATCGAATGTACATAGTGACAGACATTTAAACGACACTGCACTGTATTGATGCTAATACGTGCTTTTAATAAGTGTCTGGAATCTAAAAATATACTGGACATGTAGTCAGTTTTGCTTAGCCATCTGTGGGGGCTACTGTAAACTCTCCAAAGTCTTTGATGGACTTTTCAAGAACTGCCATTGTTTGAGCAAGAAGGCTGTTCAATTAGGAATTCATGGTACAGCTGATAACTTTTCTAAAAGGCTATATTCTATCAGTAAACCCTAATAACATATATCCAATAAATGAGTAGAGTAATCTTGTAAACTGCATTGTATATATGGGCCAGCTTCCGCAATCTAGTATAAGTGATCAATAGGTGCTTAGATATTTAGTAAGACTGCGTCACGAATTTAAATTATTATCTAGATTTACGTACTGCATTTAGATACAGCGAAGATGTTTACTTAAGTAACTTTACTTTGTAATTTATGACATTTTTAAAGTACACACACTCAAAATCTAAAGCTGTATTGAAGTCATTACGTGTTTTGTAAATCTAATTATGATGATGTGAGGCTTTCAGTTTTCACAGTCAAATATAACTCAGATAAAAATTCAAAATACTTAAACAGTCGACATCGGCTCTGTAGCCAAAGAAGATTGATAAAAATATATAGTTATATTAAAATTTTATTAAAGTTTCAAGGAAATTCTGAATAAAACCTCATTTGAGGTTATAACTATTTCCTTATGGATTTTCTTACCCTTTAGGTATATACGTGTGTGTATTTTGAATTTGTTCATATTCAACGAATTATTTTCATTTATACGTAAGTTTCTGCATTTATACCTATGACATTTACGTCCAAGTTTAGGGGTACGTTTATACTTAAATCACTTGTATGTAAGCCAATGCTAATTTTAGACTCTGCACCTAGTTCTATTATATTGAAGACTATATTATATGTACTAATTATGTAATGAAACTAATAGGCCAAGGCGAAGCCATTGCTTTAACCGTTTAGTCTCTAAGTTGTTATCTTAGATGTAAGCATAATTATTTTGTACAACATACCTACTTAATGTAAACTAGAACAATAAATATTTTATTAAATTATTGTGTTGAGTTTTTTTTTTACGATAGGTAGATCATTTACAAAACGAATGATTTCCCATTCTTCATTTCAGGAACATCCTACTTTGTAAAAATATTCAAGTAGTGATTTTAAAAATAACACTAGAAATAGGAGACGTCGCAGAATACCGCCCTACGGAACACCAACTAGCATGACCTATTTGATGATAACCTATTTGATAATTATTAAGATTACCTGATTTCCTACTTCGCTTGAAGGTACATTCAGTTGTTTTGTACTCACTTATCACCAAACTATGGACCCGAAGACTCCGACAAAAGTCAAAGATAATTATCAAACTTTTCAGGCCCACAAAAAGATAAAAGTTTAATCAAATTCTTATTAAATTATTACTAACGTGTAATGTTAGTACCTAATGATGCGACAATATTCGTCGTCTCCACTTTCTGAAGCTGTAGCGCTACGCTACAACTGTGCAGAGTTCTGCTTCTGTTTACCATAGCAACATTTAATAGCGCCATCTGTTAGTCTTACCCACAACTACAACATTTATGTCCTAAGTCTTTCGTATCAGCCTCTCCTAGTCAACTTACTGATTTATCAGTTCTTCAAACATGATGTAGAGGTCGCTTACGTCGCCCTGCTTTACCGACTGAGCATGTCACCACATGCGCGGCAGGCTGCGCGATTTATAAAAATCGTACCAAATGCTATCCGACACAAATCCATAATCGTCGCCCATTGTAAAAATGTCAGCTGCATCCGCGAGCAGCTCCGATAATAAAATGAAAAATGTGGAAAATGATAACACTAATGAAAGGACAGTTGACAGTGTTAAAAAGAAAAGTTTTGGTGATAAAAATAAAAAAAGCGATTCTAACGCAAACAACAGCACGGTTATCAAAGTAAAAAGTGTTATTCCTAGACGACGGTAAGCTATTATTTATTTATTGGTTTCTGTCGCACAAGCTTTAACTGCAGCACACCCGGCACTGTGACCTATTTTTTATTTTATGTCATTTTCATAAAATAAATTTAATATTTTTACTACACCCTTAATTAGGATCATGCAACCGCAGATGTGCTCCAGTTTTCTGGATATAATTAACAAGCGCGCTCTAAAAATATCTGGGAATACAAATAGACCATTGCATTGTATGGTTTTAGACTAAAAGTTTGTGTTATTTACTTTCCCGCCAATTCTTTTTTTCGATTTCCTAACCGTTTAGAGGCAAATAAACCCGGTGAGACATGGTATGTCTGACGAGGAGTTCATCGTATTTTTATCTAATAGATAAGGACCTGAATTTTGCCAACAATATTATAAAATGTATAAAGATTAGATAAGAAAAAGTGTTTACTTATTGGTCACATTGCTTATTCTTTTTGAACTTCCTTCCTTGTGTAACAAATTTGGTCAAAGAGTCGGCGAAAATACCAGTGAATTCTGGGTCTAATCTATCGGAATTTCCGCTTCCATATGCGAAATAATTACCTTTTTATAATACCGTAGCGAGAAATTAAAAAAAAAACAAATTAGTTTATTGCAAACATGTTGTACAGAGGTTGGAATAAGATTATAAGTTGCAAATATGCACCCTGGAAGGGCAATGCAAAACAAAACAAAATTAATAAATTACATAACAATTAGATTACATTGAAGGTGATCTATCTCACATTATAATGGTGCCAAATCGCCATTAGGTTTTAATATTTGACAAAAATATTTGGGAAGATGTTTGTATTTGTCTACTCAATTACTGTAGAAATATCGATCTAATAAGTCAACGGTATCAACATCAACCAACGCGACCGAAAAAGTGGTTAAGTAATCGTATTCATTACATACAACGAGTAGGGACTTTATACCATAATGTGTGGCATTGTCCTCATTACCGATTATTTTTTACTAATTAGAACTTACTGAAAATAAATCATAGCGATAAAACAATAATATTGTTAAAGCGTTAGGTATCTACCGTAGAGAAACGCGTTAGGTACCTATGTACTAAGAATTGCTTGTACATTTTATTCTGCTACTGCTAAAGTACCGCGGACCGCTGCCGCAGTGGAGGGCAGGTTTACAGAAGATGTACTTACCTATACAGTAACAGACGAAGAAGCTAACATAATAGGAATTATTCTAAAACCTAATGGCTCTAAAGTCCTATCAACAGAAAACCTGGGATCTAAGAATGGGTTGGCATAAGCTTGAATGTGTCCTGGCGGCTGTGAGTATGTTATGCTCCCAGATGTCTCGCTGATGGTGGCGCGTGTGTTGGATCATTTAGCTCCCTTCAAAATGGTGGAGCTGAATGGTGCTGATCCATGCGTCATGTTCGTGAACGGGTCCCGTCAACTCCCGTCACTTGGGGATGGTCATCTCTTATCTGCCATGAGTTATTTTAATTTTTTAATTGTTTTAATTTTTTATTACGGATGCTTTTAACGTGCACGTCTTTCTACATTATTCTCTCTTTATATGACTTCAAAATGAATGATGTAATGTAACTAATGTTTTGTAAAAAAAAAGATTTAAAAGAGTGTCCGTGGATTTTCTTGCCTGTTCTTCTCCATCAGTACCTACTACGCTTCGAAATGGGCAACAAGTGCCTGTAAATGGTTTAACTGAAAGAAATGCTTTGAGTTAGATTTTTGAGTTTTAAGAATAAGTACAATAGACATAGCTAAGATGCTATTTATAACTTTATTCAGTCGGTTCTCTATTGTTAAATTGGTATCCTAATCAGCATAGGCATTACAAAATAACCTTAGACATCGTGCATAATAATCGGTGAATAACATACCAGATACCTATTAACATTACAGTATTAGAATCGTCAGTTACCTCTATTCACTACTTACTTGTTATGTAGTACCAAGGTATGCACTCATGCTTGTCTACGAGTGTACCTATTGATTCATCATCTTATCCTTGATTTTCCAGTCGCAATAGGTTACCTATATACCCAATAGGTTTACCTGCTGATCACATAATAGTGACATCTCAAACCAAGGTAAAACTACTAGACAGTACCTACTTAATGCATATACTTTGTATTTTAGACAACTGTTTCAAAACCACGTACTTAGAACTATTTCACATGATCAGTAGTTTGATGCGTCCTGGCCAGTTACCTCCAAATACCTAGTTGGATTCTAGCTGTAGCCACGAATTATTTGATAGGATTTTACGCGAACGAAATCTATTCTAACATAGCACAAGTAAAACTATGGACAGCTGCAGTTTCAGTCCCCTTTTAGCAGAAATAAATACCTTGACCATTATTTTTTTAGAAATCATCATTTTCGTGCCCATAACCCAATTTATTTAGCGTCGACGCAAGATGCAAGTCTATGTCTTTTTGTTAACACGGTTTTATTAGTTTCACCTGTATGTTTGTATGTAACTGACTCGTTTGGGCTCGATTTTGCCCCACTTTAAGCGATCAGATTTACTTTAAACGTTGTAGACTTATCAACGACCGATGACAATACAATAAGTATTTTGATAAGCATATGGAAAAAAAAAGGCGTAATAAAAAAAAATTAAAAAATTAGCATAATTTAGCATAAATCTGAACATATTAAAGACGGTTTTATAGCAAATCGAACCAAAAAGTGAAAATAAAATATATTAACATACAAATATGTTAACTGTAAGAACTGTCTTTTTTACCTGTAACAAACAATAAATGAATTTGAATTTGAATTTAAAAAAAAACTAAAAAACGCTTTAATAGCAAATCGATGTAAAAAAGCGTGGGGTGCTATTTAGCATATTTCTTAACTCTACGTTTAAAAAAAACTACTAATTATATATTTACAACAATCGAGCACCCCACGGTTTTTTACAATGAAATTAATTTTCGTTTCATAACTTTATTACCTAATATAAATTAAAAGTTATTTTCTGATTTTTAGTTCGATTTGCTATTAAAGCATGTTTTTTTAAACTATATTTTTCTTCAATACTTACTTCTCTATAGAGAAGTAACCCCTTTCTAGCCATAATATAATCGTTCACTCATTTTTTTAATGAAAATAAGGTAGGTACGCTAACGGTCATAAAAAGTTCATCAGATAAACTCGGGGTTTAATTGCACAAATTCTAATTACTTTGTAGTTCGTTTTTATGTTTTCAAACGTCTTACATATTTTTGTAAACATGTTGGTTTGTTTGTGATAACTCGGTAAATAACTACGATACCGAAAATTTGCATCTTTGAAATAGATAGTAGTCAAAGACCTCGGAATCTTCGTTTTTATTAAATGTATGTCAAACCGCAATGAGCTTGATAAAAAACACTTGATTTTAAACAAGACAGATTAATCTAAAGTAATGCTGGGGAGTTTGTTGCGCTACTTCTTCTTCACAGCTAAAGCACTGGGATGTGGTGAAGGGTGGGCGTTTTGGGGGACTGTCTTATTTTATTTTGACGTTCGAAAACTGCTTTTTCTCGGCCTAGTTTGAATAAATGAATTTTGATTTTGATTTCATGGCTGCTTTGATAAAAAGGGACTTCGATCAATAATTTTTTGGTTTGACATTATGCTGATTTCGTTTATAGGGATAATACCAGTATACACGATTGGTATCTAGTGACTATCATAGACTCGATGAAATCGAAGGTTCGGGTGAATAATTTGCATGCACGTGAAACTTGTACATTGTACAAAGTCACGCAGCTATCAACAAATTTTTAGTGCTCAAAAGCACTTGGTGAAACATGGAGGTGGTTTCCTACACAACTATGAAATTACTTGTTCTTTTTGGTGTACAATCAATATTTTTTAATGAACACATTAATGTTATTATAAACTTACTACTAGTTTTTTAAGTTTTTCATAGTTTCAAAATGTAAGTTAATTTTAAGACCGCGCTATCGCATTAAGTACGTACATTGTGCACCTGTAATGATAGTTGTAAGGGAGATTTTTAATAAATAAATATTCCCAGATTTCATGAGCGCATTAACCTTATGTTTGTCTGTGATTAAGATTAATAAATTACATCATAACACGGGTTTGCAAGCTTTTAATAAAGTTATGCCTTGACCGAATAATTTGGCAATCAAATTTAAAACTAAGATCGTCCATGGCAAACAGGTTTTCTGCACAGTCCCGGTGCGAGTAACCTCAGCTATTTTAATGTTTATATTTATCTATTTTTTTGTAATAACAGCCGCACGTGTCGATCGATTGCCGAGGTTGATCCGTGGATAGGGGACCATCTATTTTATACTGAGGGTGGATTCGACCAAACAGGAATAAATGTTATCCGCGGAATAAGCCTTCTCTTCCGAGTAAATTTTGAATTTTTGACAGTTTCTCTATACGAAAACTGTCAGAAGTAAATCTTATTCCGCGGATAAAATTTATTCCTGTTTGGTCGAATCCGCCCTGAGTCGGCTTTACGTGTTTTTCCGAGGCACGTTGGATCGTATCTCGGAAAGCACGTAAAGTCGTTGGTCCCGGCTGTCATTTGTGGTGTGTTTGTCATTTGTCTTTGACAGTCGTCACGGGTGTCAGCCAGAATGTCTGAAAACCAGGGGTATCGTGTTAGCCCGTAACTGGGTTGTGGCTCTATGTAAAATACTGGTATTTATCTGCATCCGTTGAGACTTGAAACCGAACCGCCCATTGCCCAACATGGGTTCGGATTATAATTATAGGTAAGTTAATACGTATAACCATTAACCATCCATTAATATTAAAATGAATCTGATTATCTGATACTTACCCTGACACATACATGACGTAAATATTTGTATTTGACGTAAGTGGGTCATTGTCAAGCTTAGGGATTTTTTTTGCGAAAAAATGAAACACGTGATTTATAAAAATCAAAGGTGTATATATGACTTTTACTTTACGTTATAACAAAAGTGAGTATCAGTCTGAGATCAATAATTCGAAAAAGGCGATTTATAAGGAAATAACAATATTTCGGTTCCACCGAAAAGACTAATATGTCCACCGAGTAGACTAAAAAGTTAATTATTGAAAAAAAACAAAACAAAAAGTGATTAACATCTTGAACAAAAATAACGTTAATCTTCACATAATTACAAACAAATCAGTCACTTATAAGCATTCAAAAAGTAAGAAAAAAAATGTTTTGTGTCTGGCTACCGAAAAGACAATTCATTTCGGTAGTCAAAATTTATGTCTTCGTCGTCAGAAGACCAGAAGCGTTCAATCCTTTCAGCCAGAGAAAGGGAGATTAGTGGCTTATCTGGGTTTGACGTTGACGTATCTGAGCTGTCAAAATATACTTACAGTGATGGGCTGCACTCGCCACTTTTCAATGGTTGCTGCATCGAGCCACTCGCAATTGGACTGAACCATCGGCTTGCCACTGGACTGTGCATAAGAGTCAAGGTTGGACTCGGTGAATTCATCCTCTCTTTCATCAACATCACCACTTTTTTGTTTATTGCGTGTTATTGTCTCTTTTTTTCCAGATGTAAGACGACTTGATTCATCGTTAAGCAAATATTGCTGTGTATTATCTCTCAATTACTTATCCTTCTTATAACCTTCATTCCTTTTCTTTTTTTGTGCTTCATTTGCATCTTTTCGTTTCTTGCTCCTCAAATTCATTTTCAGTAAAACATTCTCTACTTTCAACCTTCCTCTGATTCTCACTGCAATACGTGCACCCATTTCAGCATGCACTGTACTTTTCAGCTTCTTTTTGTATTGTAACTTTTTCCCTGCGTCTTCTTGTATCGTCTCTTCATTTCCTCCTCGAAAGCTTTTTTTGCACATCTGGTACATCTTCTACAGTTTTTATTCTCCCTTCGTCTTTCTTCCGATAGTAATACTCTCTGTCGTTTCTTCGCTTTTCTTTCAAGGCTTCTGGATCCTGTTTAAGTTTTTTACGCGCCTTCCTCATACTCAGTGTGTTTTGCTGACGGCGTCGTTATTTTTTCTTGTTATCGGTACTTCTTGTTTTCGCCATCTCCTGAAAAATCACAACAAGCAATGCACGCCAACGAAAAGAAAGTAAAGCTGTGCAAAAGAAGAGCAGGATATTTTGTTAGTAAAAAAATTTGCATAGGGGAAACGACTGTGCTATGAAAAAATATTATTTCCCATGCCGTTAGAAATGCATTACAGATACCAATCATTGTTAACTTAGAATATGTAGCTATGGATAACTACATTAACTACAAGTCGACATGGTGTAGAAAGGTGTGAGGGAAGTGGTGGTTTAACCAGATTTAATTATGCAAAAAGTGTCTTTTATTTCTATCATTTTTTTTAATACTTGTAACGTTAAATGGAAAACATACGTAGTTTTTTTTTTGGGTTATGACAATGACCCAAGTAATGAATAAGTACATTTTTGAATCTATAAATAATGTGAATGGTCTTGGTCAATGGCTCATTATATGCATAAAGATCATGAATTTGCAACAAATCGTATAATTCAATTAAATAAATAAGGTCAATGTAGGCAATTCCGTCATATTTTAAACTATTTTTAATTGTCCAGACAACAGAAAATTCTACATCGTCACTCACTACACAAAAACACACTATAGTTGAGTACCTAACACTTTCCTTCATCTCGACACAATAATAACCATACTAACACTATATAGTTACGTATAGAAATTACTAATTGTTAAACGATTCTCGACCACTGTCTGCTAAAGCATTAGAATTTTATAATAACCTAAAGGATGAAGACCTGGGGCCTAAGTCTACTAATTTATAAACGTCACAATGGTGTCATAATGGTTAGTTTTAGATAATTTTTGTATGGCAAATCTGTCAAAAACTAACCATTATGACACCATTGTGACGTTTATAAATTAGTAGACTAGGCCCCCTGGCCCCTGGGGCCTTATTATGAAGTATTAAAGCCATCATTATTCCACTGCGAAAAAAGGATGGTGCTATCGGCCTTGTATAGCTCCGTCTCTCTATCACACTGGAAAAATGGTGACATTAATACGTCATAATACGGCCTCAGGTGTCCTGAAATACAGGCCTCAAGTTTAGGCACCATGCAGTCTCCCACAATATCCACTTGTTCCCTAGAAACGTAGAAACCATGTGTTTAATGTGTATTGTGGCGAGAAAATAAAGCTTATTCTTATTCTTGATTCTAGAAATAGGAATGTTTTAGTAATTGTTAGTTGATAATTTTAATATGCATAAAGATCATACAATTTCCTTCATGAATTTGCAAAAAAAAGCGTATCATTCAAATAAATAATAATAAAATAATAACATGGAAATAATAATAAAAAAGGACAAAAAAAACACAAAAATTACCAAAACAAACATAATAATTTAGTAACAAATAATAACGGACTTACGTACTTAGGTACATTAATTATAAGAAAATTCAGAACAATGCAAGTTATGAATAAACATTACTAAGTAACGCGTTGCCATGAACAAATTATGTAATAAATAAAATACACGATATTTATTACTGCCTCATTGGTCCAGTGGTCGGCAACGGCAAAGTGATAAACGGATTTCCTATCGAACCCAGGGTCCGATTTAAAAAAAACAGTGAATCCAAAGAAATCAACTACTTACACAAGTTGGAATTTGTTCTTGTTGCTGTAGCTTAATCTTAACAATAAATGTGTTAGGAGTGGCAAATCGTTAACCTCTTATTGACAAGGACTTATTACATATTCACAATGCTTTTTCTAATATTGTAAATGTCAGTTTGCTTCTTTATTGCCTAGTAAATCGATAAATCTGCAACACTTTACAAATCACTAACTACGTCTAATATAAATAAAGTTTTATGGTGAATTGTTATTTCAACATTGACAATAAAAATAACCAACGTCGTTTAACATTTTAACTATAAATGTGAACAAAATGCAGATTACTGAAGCTGCGTTTTCATTTAGCGTTCTGAACAGTTCTGAGCGAGCAAGCGTTTATTCGCGCGGTAAATGAAAACAATTGAGCGAGCGAACATGTTTGTTCAGTGATGATCGGTTGGACTCGCCGAAGAATACTCGCTCGCTCATTCTTTCAGTAAAAACGACGTCCCTGCGAGCTAGCTTTCGTTTTCTCGTTGTATTGAAACCAGAAAGCTAATACTCGTACTTAAAAACGTTCACATTCAAGTCGCAATCTGTCAAACTTGTCAAAAATGTTGGTAAATTGATTGTATTTTTGACAGATTGCGAATGAGATTATAATGCGCACGTTCTTAAAAATACGGGAATTGCCCCTCAGATGGAAACATCTAAGAGGCAATTCCTGGTTTAGGCGAAAATCGGCAGAACAACATTTGCTCCGAACAACATGTTCGCTCGGCAGGGTAGTGAAAATGCGGCTTTAAATTGTGTTTCGATACTTTCAATAGAGGATGCATTGAAGTGCAAACAAACTTATTTTTTTCGCGTTCAGCTTTTGATTCCTACGTCTCTCAATCAATCTGCTAAGCCTTTTCCCGACTATGTTGGGGTCGTCTTCCAGTCTAACCGGATGCAACTGCATACCAGTATTTTACATGAAGCTAATGACTATATTATGACCTCCACAACCCAGTTACTGGGTAATATGATACCCCTTGGTAAGACTGATTGTCAGACTTTCGGGCTTCTGACGACCCCAAACGACCGTCAAATATCCACAAATGACAGCCGGGACCAAGGGCTTAACGTGCTTTCCGAGGCCGGAGGGATCTCGGTATGTAAAGATGGTCCCATGCACCCATGCACGGACTGACCAGGGCAAGCGTAGTTTAACCTGATCGATCGACCCGGCGACATATATTACTTAGCCACAAGCCCCTCTTCTATCCCTGAGCCACGATTCCTACGTCTCTATTTGTATAAAAATTTTGTGACTGCACTTTAGCACGCAACAAGGAGGCTAAAATTCGTTTAAAAAAACAGGTGATAAACAACGATAGTAATCGATAAGATAGGAAACTGACCGATATTTAGCTGTCTTATCATTCCGTATTTAAACGATGATAACAAGTCCAAAATATAACTATTAGTAAGCGGTGTAGGTGAGAGTATGTTTAAACATTCTAGCCAAACGTAACTTCGGAAACTGGATGTTGATAGGCAAAATAATAAGCAACAATAGGGCATTTTATTAATAAGTAGGTACCATGAAAATTACTGAGAATTATTATTTTACCTCTTGACCTTTGATATTTAAGGACTGATCAAACTGAGGCGAATCCTGCGCAGGACGCGGAATGCGATTGCGCGCGTCGTTGGTTTTAGTAACGCGACTGTTCGCGTATCATATAAGAATGTGAACCAATTTGAGATCTAATATAAAATGTTAATTTATTGATATCGAAAGTACTTGTACATCAATATTTTTTTTCAATCTATAACATGGATGTTCATGTTCTAGATTGAAAATGGTGGCTGATGACTGCTACGAGTACGAGCCACCCCATAAAACGCTACGACGATTCTGCGTAGCGATTTTTGGGGTCGCTCGTAGCACAGCGTCACTCGTTGCGTAGCATATCTCGTAGCGATACTTCCTTGAGTTGGCGACATTTTTGTTTCTGTAATATGAAATGGTAGTCCAGTATATAATATATAATTTATTCTTCAAAGTAATAAAAAATAAAATAAAACATTCACCGTCAGAAAACGCCGTCTAAACCGCTGGGTCTAGAAGCAAGAAATTTTGCACAAAAATTCCTTTTGTAACGAAAGCGAAAGTGAGAATATTTTTGAAAAATTATCCCCGATATTGGTTAGGGCATGAAAGTTCGAAAAAAGAAAAAACAAATAGAATAAAATAAATTGCTGCAAAACAAGGTTTAATGAATAAAATATTAATTTTCAGACAAGATCTGCTGAAATGGTACGGCTGGGGCTACAAGGACTCCATGTTCCTATTGGACGGGTCCGCTGCTACTTTCACCGGTAACAGGTAAGTTTTTTTTTCAAAAATTATCGTCTTTTAAAAAAAATGGTGCAAAAAACAATAAATAATTACGGATATCTATAAATAAATATATAATCACAAGACAAATAAGACAAGACAAAGTACAAGACATAATCATTATAAATAAACATTTGTTTAACATTCTAATATAAATAGCAAAACATCGTGCAACAATTTGCATATATTTAACAAACCAGTTATTTTTCTTATTGGCCTCTAAATGGCTATCTCGAATGGTGCCTTTTTATCTAACACTCCTTTGGCAATTTTGCAATGAACCTTGATTAAATATTCGTCCGGCATGCACTAGGTTTCTGCTTGACGCAGATCTAACTCAAACACCAAAAATACAAAAACTCTTTTTATGTCCATTGAAATGACACTATTTGGTTGACCAGAGTAGATAGAACTTTATTGTACACCGAAATTTAACAAAGGTCTTTCACAACACCATTTATATTCAGGTATTTCACAACACCTGATGTCGGTCCACAAAAGGGATTCATGACGGTAACTGCATGCAGCTCAGATAAGAATGCTATAAAGGAGGGATGTGAGGTGTTACGCAAATGGATCGAAAAAAACCGGTCAAGTGCGTGTCGGACCACGCACAATGAAGGGTTCCGTAGTTGGGATGAATTTATCCCAAGAACAAACTTAACATTGTAGTTGAAAAACATGTTCCCCCATACAAAATGTATGGGATGTTTTTGCAACTGCAAATGTAAGTTGGTCGATAATTACTCGTTAACTTGCAGAGCCTACTTAGCTGTGATAGTTTTCCTTTTAATTTCGTTATATATACTACTGCTGTGAATTTTTCCACATATCCAGAACTTAGCCTTTAGCTGGCAGGGGGGGGGGACACTTGTCTCTAACAAAAATTAGCACTTTAAAGCTTAATATTTCGCAAACGGATCCTTCAAACCAAAAATGGTTTATCAAATTCGCAATATTTTTGAACGACCTTTCCAAAAATACTCCACGCGATGGGATAGACGAAATAATTAATTTATTTTACCACTTTGTCGGCGTAATTATATGTATACTCATGCCAAATTACAACTTTCTAGTACTAACAGTCTCTGCGCTAAGCTGGGGACAGACAGACAGACAAACAGACCGACAGACTGACGGACATGACAAAACTATAAGGGTTCCTTGTTGACAACGGTACCCTAAAAAACGAGTAAGGAAGTCTGAAAGAGCACCAGTGCCTGATAAGTTGTGCGGAAATCGTGTCATGGTAGGGATGTGATGCGGAGGGAGGAGGAAAGTTTTGATTACAAATGTTGAGGGATATAAGAGTAGGGGAAGACACTATGGGCTATATGGAAGATGATATGACTAGAAAAAGAGTGACTACCGAGATGACGACTAATAGGGAAGTATGAAAAAGACTTGCTGCGGCGACCCCAAATAAATTGGGATAAGGGCAAGAGAATGATGATTCTAGGTACAACGTCGGTCATAATGCTATATAGATTGGGAACAAACAGACAGACAGACGGACAAAAAAATGGTTTTTTGTTATAAGTACCGTATATATTGCATAAGAATTTAGTAAAAAGCTGTTATTTTTACATTACAAACATACGCAGTTCAATTTTATTTATTTGTAGGTACTTATAGATTACTTTTTTTATAGTATTTATTGATTAATTGAGGTTTTTACCCCAATGGATACGCCATAACCCCATCATGCCTTATACAGACTACTACGATACAATGCTTTCAATATAAATTAAAGGGAGAATCTTAATTAATATGGTACATCAACTCGATAATCTTTTAGCATTAGATTAGATTACTTACTTATATCTTACTTCTACCACAGATACTTCTACTGTCAAAACGCATAATTGTACTTGGTTTCGATTAACGGTTAATCTATAAGTAGGTATGGCAATATAGCAAATCAGGTCAGGTGTGGTCAGGCATCTAATAGATTTAAAAAAAAAACATTCGAACCGTCCATCAGCCTATTTGCTAAATGAAAACAAAGAAAAAATCACTAACTTTAAATATTTAACTTGGGCATAATATATTCTTCAACCACAAGACATCGTAACATAAATCATATTTACTTTATTAATAACACTTTAAAATATCAAATATGTTTTAAGCTAGATACACCACGATCTCCTAGACACCTGTGTTCTGTACTTACCACACACACAATAAAGAATATTAAAAAAGAAAAATATTTAATTGGGAAACGCACAGCAAATAAAACAATTTTAAAAAAAAACATTAAAACTAACAAAATCATGAAAACAATAAATTTTCAGTAGGTATTAATAAAAAAGAACAACCAAACCAACAAACTAGTGAAAACAAAAAACAGAAAAAAGAAGACGCCAAAAAGGTTCTTATGTCAGAATGATGATATACATATATCATCATTCTGAGATAAGACCCTTTTTGTCGATACGAGATTTGAAAAAAAAATTGTCATTCCGCAGCGCTGGTATTCTGATAGAATATAAACTATTATTTATTCATTAATTGGACAATATGTACCTACTCATAAAAAAAGCTACAGCTCATGCAAAAGTTACAGACTAATGAGTACATGACGCTGTTGGGCCCAGCAAGTTAACTTTTAACTAGGATATCATAAAATATTGCTTAATAAGTAGTATCCTAACATTTATAATTAACGATTACGAACTTTCATTGACAATTATTTATATAAACATTTAACTCATAAATCATAATAGCTTCAGCCCGCGACTTCGGCCGCGTGAAATTTCTTGTTTTAAGATGCAGACATATGCCAATGGCCTTGAGTGGCGCAACGCGTCGTACGCCCAGCCAGTAATAGGACTCGCCCATCCAGGAGCGCTGTCCCACATTAGACGCATTATTAATTTACATACATACATAATATCACGCCTTGTTTCCATTGCTTCCTCTTGCTCTCTTGCTCCTTGTTTGCGAGCCTATTGCCATCAACCGGGCACAGATCCAGACTCCGGGCTGCTACTGAGAAATTCAAGAAAGAAAATCCCAGTAACACTTTGCCCGACCTGGGAATCGAACCCAGGACCTCATGCTCAGCAGTAGCGTTTGCGACCACTAGACCAACGAGGTTTTTTCAATTAATTTATTAGACATAAATCAAAAGGTATTTTAATAAAACACAATTATACTAAAAGATAAATTATTAAATTACATTTAAAATAGTGAAGGTTTCAGAAAAACACGCTTGATAGTTTTGTTTGAGCTTGCGGCTCCCACAGACAGGCGCGACGCGACACCCACCGGTAGAAAAACTTTCATGAAGTTTTCATAGAAATTTTGACACCCGAGTCTCGTCGCGCCGTCGCATCGCGCCTATCTGCCTTGATTCTCAGTTTTTTATCCACGTTGTGTAATTAATTTGTAAAGTTATATCACTTAACAAATTAATTGCACAATGTAATATAAACATAAATACCTAATCTAAAATATTCACTCCTTAGTTATTAAGAAAATGCTATCATTTAACATTATATATTTTTATCCAAATAATTAACAATACTCGTTTAGACGTGATCTTGAGTATAAAATCATTAAAAGTCGGTTATCGTCGCCTTAAATATATCTTATGACACTCGGTAATACTGTGGCTTCCAATTAGTGAGAGAATTTTCGGAATCGAATTAGAAGTTCCAAGATTACCTGCTACATACAAACTCACATATTTTACCTATTTATAATTTTACATATTTATAATTTTACCTATTTATAATTTTACCTATTTATAATTTTACATATTAATAATTTTACCTATTTATAATTTTACATATTTATAATATTCTGCCCGCGACTTCTTCCGCGTGAAATTTCGGCCGCTGCATGCTACATAGCCTTATATAACGTTCCTCAAGAATTGGTCTATCCAATGCAAAAGTAATTTTTCAAATCTGAGTGGTAGTTCCGGAGATTAAACCCTTCATACAAACTTACGAACAAAAAAATGTTACCTCTTACAATATTAGTATATAATTATGTCGACACTCGGCAATACTGTAGCTTCAGTGAAAGAATTCGGAATCGCATAAGAAGTTCCAAAGATTACATTCTACGTAGGTACATACAAACTCACAAATTTTACCTCTTTATAATAAAAATACAATAGACGTATATATATTTACTAACCTAATCCGCTAAACTATTCTTAAAAAGTTAAAAAAAACCTGTAAGAAATCGACTCCGTCTATTGTATTTTATTTATAATGGATTTCCGCGCCTGAATCAATTAACTATCTTTATAATATTATATAAATAGTATAGATGATTAACTCATTCATCTCTCTCCATATCAGTGAATGGTCTCTTTTGTGTCTAGACCAGGGTCAACAGCATAAAGAAAGTGGTGTCAACGAGGTATGACGAGTTCAGTCTAAACCAGGCTTACTCGTGGGCGGCCACAAATTGGCACTTCCCGTTAATTTGCAGCACGTGCCATTTGACACGGCAAATCATTCTACACTCAATAGGTATATCGTAAAACTAGGTACCTAGCTTCACTTGATAAGCTGAACAGGGGCCTAAGTCTTCTAATTTATAAACGTCACAATGGTGTCATAATGGTTAGTTTTTGACAGATTTGCCATACAAAAACTGTCAAAAACTAACCATTATGACACCATTGTGACGTTTATAAATTAGAAGACTTAGGCCCCTGAACAAACTCATGTTACCAGATTCATATTAATTTGTTCTTTTGAGTCTTACCAAGGGTGTAGTCTTACTTTAGGTCAGATAAGCAGTCGCGTCATGTAAAATACTAGTATTCAACTGCATCCGTTGAGACTGGAAGCCCAACATAGTGAAATGGCTTGGCCGATGATGGTCTTTTGAGTCCCCCCTTTCAAACTTTGTACACGTGCCATGCAATAGGTACCTAGTGCGCTTATGCAAATTATTTTTGTACAAAGTATGAATAATTAAAACAAGAAACATGTAAAAATATTTTATAAAATATTATTCATAGACAACTTTGAGTTTTTGTAATAAATGCATATTAATGGTTATCTAGAAGTGAAGAATATTATTTGAATGCGATGAAATAAACTGAGGTACCTACAGTTATTATTATTATTTTTCAAAGAACAGCTAACATGCAATTATTGCACAATAATAAAACTTTGTGTCAATCATACAAGTTTAGCACTTATACGACAACGCATTCGCGTGTCCGAGTCATGAGCAATCATTGAGATGGCGGTGACGGTAAATATTGACTATAAAACAAACACGTTGCCTCTCGATCAATGGCTTGAACTTGTGTCTATTGTGAATAACAAACAAATCATTTATGTTATGTCCTACTCGTAAATCCTTTGTTTTGGATGTGCTTAATACAAGGAAGTTGGAAATATCGTCTGGTTAAGATTCTCGTTTTGTTTAGTCACATCGTCAAGATTTTCATCAAGTTCATTGGTGGATCTTTCTCGATTTAGGTCTGGCCAGCAGTTTTACTTGCCACAATAAATGGCCCAATAAAGATAAGAAAGATGTTCGAAATCATAGGAAGGCCACAAATTATAATTTGATAGTCGAACGTAGAATGAACCTTGATCTACTAAGGCAGACATTTTTTGGCGGAGCTGCGAACGCCAATATCCTCATTTAAAATGATAAAATATTTAAATGACTTTCCCAAAAACTGATTAAACAATCTTCAAGGACTGGGTACTTACAAAAACTGTAACAAATAATTAAAATGGCACTGATTCGAAAATTGTTAAATTAAGTACTTATATAGGTGGAAAACTGATTACATATAAGTACACGTGCATACCTACACGTGGAAAACTCATTCTTGAGTTTTTATTTGCTTAGATTCGAGTACCTATAGTACAGTTAGGTGCAATTGTGCAAATAGATATTTGTTTTACTGACTTTAAAGTACATCCGCGATTCAAACCTAACCTGAATATTGCAGATGACAGACTATTCCTTCTTCTATTTTTACTTCTTAAAATATTACAGTATTAAGTATAGACGAGGAATGAAATGTTTTTACTATACAAGGTGATTTTTTGATATCCCAGAAGTCTAGGGTGTGAATGAGAGGACACGGTGGAGCATATGGTGGAGGTCTGTCCGGCTTGGGCACACCGCCGTGTCCTCGTGGAGGCGATCGGCGGTGGAGATCTCTCGCGTCCATGAGACCATACCAAAGAACCAACTGGCAAATGAATTATTTTTCTTATTTTTATATGGGCATATGTATAAACCTATAATAATTAAGATGGGCATTCAACTTAATCGGTCCATTAGATTCGGAGCAAATTGGCTGTGTCAGACGGACAGACAGACACACGAGTGATCCTATACGGGTTCCATTTTTTCATTCGGACATACGGATCCCTAAAGCCGTGGATCCGTAGCAACAAATTCACGTAGTTGTTGTGTTACATTTCATGTTGCATTGCCTTAATTAGGACGGCACATTTGTGTTACATTGCATGTTACGTTTCACCAATCTGTACGCGGCATAAAAATGTGTCATATTCATCGACATTTGAATCGATACTTCTATGAGAAGATCGCTTTTGTATCTATCAAATGGTATCTTTGTGTACGTGAGTACACGCAATAGGTACAAGAGCCGCAAATGTTTCACGAGCCGTCAATCCAAACAAGTAACACCATTTACTAATCGACGAGCGTCAATATTAACACTATCCATTAAAAGAACGAACGCCACCAAAAATACACATAAAGTACCTAACTGTGTCGCATTAGCTATGTTTGCATCGCTCGTAATCGCAATCTTAGTTTGTCAAAATATTCATTGTGTTCAAATTAATTAACTATAGGTAAGTGGTTTCGTCTGAGATTTTGTAACATAGGTAGTTAGGTACCTAAAGTATGTAACAAATCTCAGACGAAACCACTTATAGTTAATTAATTTGAAACCATTAATTATACAATAATTTATTTTATTAAAAAAAAAAAAAACTTGGTTGACGTGGTGGTTACGTTAGATTTTCCTCCTTGGTGCATACTAATAGGTACCTATGTATTAATAATTTATACTAATTAATGAATTGTTAAAAATTATGTACTAACTTAACTGAAACTATTCACAAACAAAAATATGGCGTCTAAAAAAAAGATATATCAAAAGCTGGTCTTTTGAGTCGTATTGTAACTACAACTGTACAAGAATCTTTCGGCGAGTGGCCACAATCAGCTATCTAATTGCGTAAAACGTTTTCGTAAACGATTCCGACTAATCTGTTTCATTTTGACGGTTCAACAACATTCATTGCGGTATTTACGTTGTTGAGCGTGTTGAGCAGATTTTTTTTCGAACTTATGAAGCAATGGATTAGCAATCTGGATCGGTTTGAAACAGATTGCTAATCCATTGCTTCCATCCTGGTTCCACCCCATCTTGTTTTTCAATACAATTTCTGTGACCATTTCACAAATTTCTCCAAAAAAGTAGTACTTATATCAAATATTGTCAGAAGCAACCTTTCAATGAAAATAATCCCTGGAAATAGTTGAACTGGTTGAGCGAAATGAAAGTCGTTTTTTTTTTTTTTTGCATTTTCATTTTATGAAAATTAAATGCTGACGCATTTGATTTAAAAGTGAAAGTATTATCGTCTTATTATTACACAGCTCGAGGAGCACGTGGCAAAGTAATGACAGCCGCACGGGTCGATTCATCAGGTTAAGCTAAGCTTGCCAGGGTTGGTCTGTGGTTGGCTTTACGTATCGAGACTCCTCCGTGCCTCGGAAAGCACGTTATGCCGTTAGTCCCGGCTGTCAGTCTAATGACAGTCGTTACGGGTCGTCAGAAGCCCGAGAATGTGACAACCAGTCTTACCAAGGGGTATCGTATTACTCAGTTACTGGGTTGTGAAGGTTAGATAGGCAGTCGCTTAATGTAAAATACTGGTATAGCTGCATCCGGTTAGACTGGAAGCCGACCCCAACATAGTTGTGAAAAGGCTAAGCAGATTGATTGAGAAACGCTGTAAATCAAATGCATCCTTTATTGAAAGTATTGAAACACAATTTAAAGCCGCGTATTCACTACCCTCCCAAGCGCACATTTTGTTCGGGGCAAATGTTTGCTGTTCTGCCGATTTTGCTCAAAAAAGGAATAGCCCCTCAGATGTTTCCATCTGAGGCGCAATTCCCGTCCCGTTACTGGAAGCCGACCCCAACATAGTTGAGAAAACGCTAGGCAGATTGATTGTTACACAGAAACCTTGAAGAAGCTCCTACTTCCATTCCCTACCGAAGTACCGACCCTTGATGTTGTGAAAGACCTTTGCCTAGCTGTTCTGACTTAATGCGTATACAAATATTCGTCTGTTTGCATGCCATGTTTGTCATTCACAACCAACGACTCAAACATGATACAATGCTGTTTGTTTTGAACACTAACCATATTTGTCTGGTTTAGCTCGATCTTGGATAATCTGTTTCGATTAATAGCAACTTTTCTTGAGTTATTTTACATGTGGGTTAAATGAAGAGCAATGGTGGCCCAGTGGTAACGGCCCTTACGAGTTGTAGGTCGTGGGTTCGAACCCAGGCAGGTGGTTTACTTTGTGTAAATCATTTCATCCCCACTGCTCTTAAAACGGTGAAGGAAAACAAACATCGTGAGGAAACCGGCCTAATGTCTCAGAGGAAAAAATGCGATGACATGTGACATCTACCAACCCGCACTGGGCCCGCGTGGTAGATTACAGCCCACTCCATCACGAGGAGAGGAGGCCTGTGTCCCAGCTGTGGGAACATTTTATGCTGATTATTATGAGTTAATTAACTAGGAATCACTGACAGTTTTACCGTTGAAAACCTTATACCGACGGCACACGACACTGGTCAGAACTAAAGGGATGAGTAACTGTCCAGTGTCCATATTATAGAGTTCAAAGTAACGGGTAAACTCTTGAAATCGAAACGCTATGGGTACCGAGGTATACTCTTCTAACCACACTTCTTCTTCCCAGCTAAAGCACTAGGAAGTGGTGAAGGGTGATCGTTTTGGGGGACTGTCTTATGTAATTTTGACGTTCGAAAAGTGCTGATTCTCAGCCTAGTTTGAATAAATGACTTTTGATTTTGATTTAACATATATACCACAAATAATAATGTATTGAATAGACAGCGGCTTATAAAATTACTTGCTACGGCTACATATAAAAAAATTATGACAAATCAGCTAAAGGATTTCCGAGTTTTTTAATTACCTACTTATTTTCGCCAATGCTGTTAATGTTTCTATTTCTTCATACATAGGTAACGTTAATAATGTATTTTCCAATAACCTTAATATTTTCTTCAACTTAACTATAAAATCAAGGGTTTTTTTTTACTAAATTACCAGTCAAGCACCTGGCAATTTCTCAAGGGAAACATCAGCTGCTTGTGGAAAAAAGAAATAAACGTTAGTCGTACACACGCAGAACTGTACCTACCCATTGCCGTCTGAAAGGTTACACGATAAATCAATACTGGCCGACATTTCAAACGTATTTTCTACTTACTTCGGTTTCTAAATGCAAAGTTTCATGGCTTGTTTATTATTCAGCACCACCTAAAACGCCCGGTCATGTCGTTCCAAAAAATGTTTACGTAGGTTAGGTACCTACTTACACTCTGAAAATCTACGTAAGTAATAAAAATCGTAAAAATTCATTCACTGACAGAGAAAGCACAGCCCAAAAACCGCTGGATCTAGGAGCATGAAATAATGCCCAAGTCGAAGTTCCATATAATATAAAGAAAGTAAGCACTATGAAAGAATTTTTGAAAATTGATCCCTAATATTCAAAGGGACTGTTCGTCATTTTCGCTGCCGATGGAGAATCCCACCGGACACATGGCTGTAGTAGATTAATGTGTAAATCTGAGCACGGGTATGACCATTAGATTTCTACGGAATAACCTTTATTTATTTGGTACTTTGTATGACATCATATTTTTTAGTTTGCATCCTGAAAATTGATAAACATTCAACCACAAATATTTGATCAAAAAATGTGTGAAACGCATATTTTATCGTCTTTTGTGAAGTTTGGACGTCATGTATCGCATTTAGCATTCGATAATAGGTTCATATTCCTCCTTTTTGTCATTGATATGTCAGAAAAATATGTTTTGCGTCGGTACCAACTGTACCTATTTGTCGACGCAGTATATGGTAGGATTGGTAGGTAACTTGGCTTTTAAAAAAAACGTGAAAAAGGAGCTAAGGATGCTGAAATGTGAGCACCACATCATAGGTTTGATAATAGGTTTTGTTGTGTTTGTTAATTATAGCACTCTCCTAAGTCCTAAGGCAATAATTATACCCAAGGCATTGCTGTGTGCACCTGTACGGTTCTACACCCACACAGTATTTTTTTAACTATATTTTGTGCATCTTGCCCTGACAATAACTTTTCGCGTACCTATAACTGCTCTCCACCATACAATTTTAATTCTTAAACTCAACTCAAATCAAAGCATTTATTGTAATTAAACCATTTACAGGCACTTTTCAATTTCCAAGGAGGCGGTCAGTCAGAAATATGAAGCTAGTTGCCCATTCCAAAGCGTAGTAGGTACCTATGGAGAAGAACGGGCATGAAACTCCACGGACACTATTAAATCAAAAAATTGATACTAAATCTAATTTCGGCCTTCCCCTAATTCGCCAATTAATTTAAACTAATTTTTGTTACAGATATTCCATTGGAGGACAGTCCCTCCCGCATCTAGCACAATGGGCTATCGAAAACCTCGGGGTAGACACAGCAAGACAGCCGAAGATACCCGAGGTACCCACGAACTTTGCCGAGAGCAGGCTACCAGAGCCGATCCGGTTAGAACTCGAGAAGATCACACTGGTCAGCATTGATGGCATGGACAGACTGATCAGGGCACATGGACAGACGCTGAAGGACATGACCCAGTTGAGGAGCAACAGCTTCCCAAGGATCCCTGATGCTGTGATATGGCCGGAAACTCATGAACAGGTGAGGAAACAATGATGGTTTCAAGAAAGCATCATGTCATAAAAATGCGCAAGAATAGGCAGTCCGCAACAGAAGTAAATAAAAGGCTCGTGCATACTGGCGCGAATCGTCGCGCGACGCGACACCGGTAATTGTTCAACCGTGATTTTTTCTTAGAAATAGTTTTGATTAAAGTCGCGTCGCGCCTGATTGTAGGAGCCTTAACACTGTGAATTTAAAATAGACCCAACAACATTCGGTAAACTACTTTTCAGCATTTCATCTACCACGGATGTAAAATAGCTCCGGGAATTTTAACTAACCCTCAACAAGGCAGAAAATCTTTAAAAATTGGGTTGTTGGAAATTCCTTCTCCTTTGTTTCAAACTCAAAGCATTTAAAAGATAAACCAATCACAGGCACTTTTGAGTTGTCGGTCAGAATGATGAAGCTAGTTGCCCATTACAAAGCGTAGTAGGTTCATATGGAGAAGAACGGGCAAGATACTCTACGGACACTTTTAAATCAAAATAATTTCAGATCCTAAGTCCTTAGTTCTTTTTTAAACCGTTACATAATGTAGCAAAGAGCCTTGGTCTGACCGTTCCCAATTTCCCATCAAACAGCACAACATTATTTCGTAACTGTGTCATTAGAATTTTTGCATATTTATCCACCATCTCTATCAAAGTCACGAACAAGGTATTTAGTAATAAACATCAACTGAGGGAATTAATTTCACATCGCGACCTAAGAAGGTCAAACATCAAACTTTTTATGGTTCTGTTTATCAATGTCCTGTCCACATTACACGTTAATTGCAAATGGTTAATTAAGGTCATTTTGTGGACGACGTGAATTTAAAAGTAGACTATTCGCATTTCGCCTATTGCACCCACGCTTTACGGCTCGTACACACTGGCGCGATATCGCGGGCGCGACAGGCAGCGCTACCCTTGTCGTGCTCGCGATATCGCGCCAGTGTGTACGAGCCTTTATTCAAGAGTATCTGTGTCTATGAGTACGTAATGGGCATTCATATAGGTAACCAGCTTTTACCCGCGGCTTCGCCCGCGCAAAATCGGAAATTATTATCCTTTCAGGAACATACTACCGGGATCAAAAGTATCCTATTTCATAACCCAGATCATGTAGGTACTCCTATGTGCCATATTTCGTCGTAATCCGTTGCTTCAACTTTCGCATTATAATAACATTAGTTATTGATTTAAAAAAATGTAGGTGGTAATAAATAAGGATTTTGCGACTTGAGAGAGCAGTTCTGGCTGAGTAGTAACGGCCCCGACAGCCAGTTGTATGTCGTGGGTTCGAATCTAGACAGGCGCTTTACTTTGCGTAAATAATGTCCAAATTTATGCCTGTAATTTTTTGGTGTACATAATAAAGAGTATTCTATTCTATTCTATAATTTTATCAACACTGCTCTCAAAACTGTGAAGGAAAACATCGTCAGGAAACCGGCATGTCCTAGAACCCAAAATTGGAAGATATTATGAGGGAACAGATGAACATACATACTTACATACATACATACCGGTCAAAATCATAACCCTCTTTGCTTCGCCGTGGTCGAGTAAATATATGTTTAGTAATTAGATTACTTCAAAATTCTTTCCTAGGTCATTCGTTAAGTCCTTCACGACTCCCGTAAGAGGTGCTAAGTAACGCATTTAGTTAAAGTGTCAATACGATTAGTATGATACTGTAAATCCGATCAATATGTTATTAGGAAATAGCATGTTGTTGTACTCGTAATCAGATGCCAATGTCATTGTTGTTTTTGATCTTGTCAAGGTTTATTGGTTTATACGACACCTTTAGGATTTCGCTTTTTATACGTTTTGGAACGGAAAAAGAATATTGTGTTTTATACCAACAATTTTGCCAGTACGGTGCCATAGTTACCTATATTTGGAAGGAATATTAGGTTCGCTATCTTTTTGGTCTAAGGAGCCACACCGTCGATGGCTCGGAATAAGTCCGTTACTCTGGTATTGAATGGAGGAGCTCATGGCTAAGTAATAACAGCCGCACGAGTCGATCCATCAGGTTAAGCTACGCTTGCCAGTGTTGATCCGTGGATGGGTGACCATATTTACATATCGAGACTCCTATGTGTTTCGAAAAGCACGTTAAGCCGTTGGTCCCGGCTGTCATTCGTGGATCTTTAACAGTCGTTACGGGTCGTCGGAATTCCGATAGTCTGACAACTAGTTGTACCTAGGGGTATCGCATTACCCAGTTGCTGGATTGTAAAGGTTAGATAGGCAGTCGCTCCATGTAAAATACTGGTATTCAGCTGCATCCGGTTAGACTGGAAGCCGACCCCAACATAGTTGGGAAAAGGCTAGGCAGATTGATTGACTCTAGTATTAAACGGTCTATTACTATACTCGCTTTTAAATTTGCCAATTCCATTATCCTTCCACTAGTGTTATTTACCATTCTGGGAGGTCTGCATCTTTCAGTGACAATGTTCATAAATGGTAAAATCTTTCCAGGTAGAAGAAATAGTGTCATGCGCTACCCGCCACAACTTCGTGATCATCCCGTTCGGTGGAGGCACCTCTGTGTCGGGCGCTGTCACCTGCCCCGAGAACGAGGCCAGACCGATCCTCGTGCTGGACACCAGCGACTTGAACTCCATCCTGTGGCTGGACAAGGAACAACTGCTGGCTAGAGTACAGGTAAACTTCTACGTCTGATTATGATTTCTTTCCAAGATGGTGTATAAAGTAAATAAAGAATAACGTTTATATGGACACAGTTCTTGAACCACAAAATATACAAAAAACAAAATAAGAAATAATAAATGAATGATGACTGTTGATAAAGTTTTATAAGAGTAGAGCTCCATGACTAATAAATGTTCAAATTGCCTTTGAACACACACTCGGACGCTCCATATAACGACAAGTTTAAATATTAATAATTATTAGGTAGGTAGGTATCTACCAGCTAATGCACTAAACTTAATTATACTATTACTAGCGATACTAGACAAAAAAAATAGATTTCTTTAAGATATGATAGTCTAACTGTCCGGAATAAATACTCTGAAATACTAAATTATGTCAAAACCGCATTAAAATCCATCTTGGAATTTAGAAGATCTAAGCTGACACACAGAGACATATGAAAAGCGACTTTGATTAATACGATTTATTGATTATAGATAAGTCTTTGTGTCCCATTCTAGGCTGGCATAGTGGGCCAGGACTTGGAGCGAGAGATGCGCGCGCGCGGCTACACAGTGGGCCACGAGCCCGACTCGTACGAATTCTCGACCCTGGGCGGATGGGTGGCCACGCGAGCCAGCGGCATGAAGAAGAACACTTACGGGAACATTGAGGACCTCATTGTTAACACCAAGGTAAGTGCTTGACAGTGCTCGCGCTAGAAGTAGGTATCCGTTTATAAAATGAAAGATCGCTAAGTAATTTTTTTGAGGTTGGGATCAATGAAGCTTTCATTGTGCAATGGATCGGCAAAGGAAAACATTGAAGAATTTTGGACAAATGGTAAACCTGCCCAAAGCAGTAGGTACAGGTAATAACAATATGCGAACTTGAATTCGTTAGCCGTAAATGAAAATAAATTTCCGTTAGTGGACGATTACTTTCTGCAGAATGTGTCCCAATTTAACCGATTTCTGAAGAAGGAGGTGCTTCGATATGTTATTCTGGGTACATATTAGGATATCGAAAGTTAAAATACCTACGGTTAAAACGCCAATGTTCAAAACATCGAAAATTTAAATATGGATTGTATCGAAATATCGAAAATTGTTATACCTAAGCATAAAATGTCTATGATTGAAATGCCGAGTGATTAAAATATCGAATGATTCAAAATGTCGATAGTCATTATACCTAAGTTCAAAATGTCGATAGTCATTATACCTCAGTTCAAAATGTCAACATTCAATACACTGATCATTATATATTATTTACGTTAAAAATACCTACTAGTGACTTTGAGGTCAGATCCTGTCTATTGTTGGTGAATCATTTGGGTTAGGTTAGGTTAGGTTAAAAAAGTGACCATTAACGCGCGAAGGCGAGCGAGAGCGGAACTTTCGATATTTTAATTTTCGGTTTTTATGTTCTTTCGATATTTAAATTTTCGATGTTTTGAACGTTGACATTTTAACCGTAGGTATTTTAATTTTCGATATTCTAATATGTACCCGTCATTCTTTTTGGGTTGCCTGGATTTTATTCACTTGTTTCTTGCAGTACTTTAGAAACTATGCTAATTAAAAAAAACTATATTAAACTATTATTATAGGTGGTAACAGGTTGCGGGGTGATCGAGAAGAGTTGTCGTGTGCCGCGCATCTCTTGCGGGCCCGAGTGGGAACATGTCATCATGGGCTCTGAGGGTTGCTTCGGAGTTGTTACTGAGGTAAGTAAAGGCCACAAACAGGCGCAACGCGACTTTAACAATACAATTTCCAAGAAAAATTACCGTTGTGGCGTCGCACGACAAGTCGCGCCAGTGTGTACGAGCCTTAAATGCAACAGTTATAAGATTAACTTTACCTAGTATTGCGCAGACGCCTGTCGTATTAAATTAGCAACTTCACCGTTACATGAGATTGCGAAGCAAAAACTAAAAGGCGCTGACACTTAAGTAACAGAAGTAAAATTGATAACCAAAAAATCCCCGTTTAATATAGTTAACCATGCAATTGTAAATTTCAGGTAACAATAAAGATACGTCCACTCCCTCCGGTGGTACGGTATGGGTCCCTGGTGTTCCCGGACTGGGAGAGCGGGTTCTACTTCGAGCGAGAGGTTGCTAGGCAACGGCTGCAACCCTCCAGCATTCGACTCATGGATAACGAACAGGTAACTCACTAGATTAATCTTAATGTTAAAATATATCCTAATAAATATAAAATATTATATTAATACTAATTCAGCTAAGAGAACCGTTTACCCTGCAGTGGGAACAGAAAGGAATGGGACTATTTACATAATGGCCGGTAAATCAACGTAAAAAGTAGTATAGAAGAGCCTTTTATGACAGGTTATTTAGAAAGTATACAACATGGACAATATAGAAAAGCCGTTTTGATAGCGCCTAAATAAAACTAAACTTTTGATTAAAGTCGTTTGCGCTACAGATTGCTCATACTATTTGACTAGGAATCTAACAGATTTTTATTTTTGCCCCAATTTAAAAGCTTTGTAGCTTCTCTACATAGTAATTTTATTTTTACCACTATTACTAAATACCAATATTTCTTTTGCCGACAGTTCCGCTTCGGCCAAGCCCTCAAAACTGAAAACACCTGGGGAGGCGTACTCCTCGACGGTCTAAAACGCCTCTACATCACCAAGATCAAGGGCTTCAACCCGGCCAAGCTCTGCGTGGTGACACTTCTGATGGAGGGATCAGCAGAGGAGGTGTCCGACAGGGAGACGAAGCTGAACAATATCGCCGCTCAGTTCGGAGGCATCCCTGCCGGCGCCACCAATGGGGAGAATGGATATACGCTGACGTTTGTCATTGCTTATCTTAGGGTAAGTAACCCCTGAATTATAGTACTGGGTGTAAATCTGAAACAACGAACGAGAAAAAGACTGTTATTGTATAGGTATTTATAGCGCTACTGCAAGGTTCTTTTGGCGTGTGGCCAAATTCGGAACTAACGCCGCCAACTTGTGTTTAAAATACATTTCACAAAACAATTTCACAAATATTTACCAACAGCGGCCCCCTGTGAACGTCATTGGAACGCCAAAAAATCCTTGGAGCTCTCTAAGGCGCAGGCCACACTAGAAACGAGCTAAGTTTGTTCACACACCGCGTACTAAACGGTCATCGGAAAACTTGAGACTAGAGATGCCGATGCATTCCACCAGCTTTTATGACAAATCCTTTACAGTTCAAGCAGTACGGTTATGGAATGCCTTGCCCGTGTCGATTAGGCGTGCTCAATCTTTGTCCACTTTTAAAATTTTGGTGAAAAAACACTTCCTCTCTCCTTAATTATCAACATTGCACATAGTTCCTTGCTTTTGTTTCATGTTTCTATGTTATGTATGTATTTATTTATATATATATATTTATACAGATAACTATTATTATGCTTTGTGTATGTATGTATTTATTGTATATGTAAATGGTACACCACTGACTACCTGCAGTATTGTCTCTCCTTCTCCCTTGAATCCATCCAAAGGTTGTCTGTAAAAGATCGCTTTTAGCGATAAGACCGCCCATTGTGTCACCCTATGTAAAATGTCCAAATTTATGTCTGTAATTTTTTGGTGTACATAATAAAGAGTATTCTATTCTATTCTATTCTAAACGAAACGAAAACGTAAAAGACTCTGGTTCAGTTTTTATTGGTGAAATTCGCCCTAAGTATGAAAGCTAAAATAATGAACTTAGCTTCGTTCCTCGTTCGTCTCGGTGACGGCGACTTTGTCCGTGACCAAAAAATTGCAAACCGCAGGCAGCAGCTAGTTTAAATTAAAGTACTTCTCATGGTAGAAGCCATATCTCAACCATATTCCGACAAAATCGGTTCAGCGGTTTATCTGGAAACGTACCTAGACTAAGATACTTTCGCATTTATAGCAAGCAGAAGAATCTATGGAATATGGAATTGTATAAATTAAATACCTACTGTTGAAGTGTTTTATTACATTTCATAGTTCATTGATTGGTTTTAAATTTTAAGTGGGAATGAATGAGACGATTTAGAGGTTTATTTTCCTGTTCGGTTTTAGTTACTTACCTAAAAGTAATATAATTATCTTTTAATAACTCCAGATTTGACTATAAACTATGTGTAAAGTCGCACGTAGGCCCATGGCAGCTTACCTTTATCAATCTCACATACTTAATAGGAAAAAACCACAAGGTATAACTAGGTACTTCAATTGTGTATGTCTCTAACCGCCTGAAATATTGAGCAGTTTTATACTGTTTATGATTAAAATAAACTGTAGGTCGCAATTCGATAAGTAGATACCTACTATAGTTTACTACGGCTTAGGTAGGTATGTGCGCGGCCAACGGGGGGGGGGGGGGGCAGTGCAGGCCGCTCATTCTTCAACGCTGCTCAACGCAGTCAAACTATAGCTAATAATGACCCCATCATCATATATTGGATATCAAAATAGAGCTAAAAGTGCATATGAACATAGTCTGAAACCAGCTTTTTCATTGACAATATTTTTCCTCGAAAATCTGAAACTTAGGTACTTACTCGTAACTTCCTCGTAAGTTTAGTAGGCACCTACTTACGACTCGTAAGCAGGCGCCTGCCTACCGTTCTTTCTAATTGCCCGACCAGCACCCTAATTGCGTTAATACACGATTCGATCAATCACAATCTGAATCGTTTTGAGACAGATTGCTATTCCATTGATTCAAAAGTTCGAAAAAAAAATTTGCTCAACAACGTAATTATTGCAATGAATGTTGTTGAACAGTCAAAATGAAACTGATAGTCATAATAGTTCAAGAAAATGTGTTACGCAATTACATAGCAGAGAATTCTACCTCTTGCGACCAATTAAAACCAACGAAGCTTTTACAATCATCTACACCAAAGTGCTCCTCCTAGACTCCTAGTGTTTCAGCTAGGAAGAACACCTTGGAAGTGGTAAAGATATTTTCAGCGCTTTGGTGGCTATGTTAGTTTGACGTTTTATAAGTCCTGTTTCTCATCCTAAATTAAAAACCAACTGATCAATCAAAGCCGTTTTTGATTTTGATCTGTCAATTTACCTACTAATTATGCATTATTTGGTTGTTTCAGGACGTAGCTATAGAGTATGACGTGGTAGCGGAGTCTTTCGAGACATCAGTACCCTGGGACCGTACTCTCGCCCTCTGTTCTAATGTGAAGCAACGCATTCGGGACGAGTGCGCCAAGCGAGGCATCAATAAGTACCTCATATCACATCGATTGACACAGACGTGAGTATAATTATTGGCAAGCTATACATTTCCAGTATAAGCTGACCTGTCAAAGTACGGAAATCCTATACAATGCGAGATCAGCATAAAGCTTGTTATGTAGCCGTGTGTACCTACACCCACATACCTAATAGGTATAAGAGCGCGACCATAGTCATGCAAATTTGTAGGCTATAAAGGCTGAAATAACCCACGACGCAACATATACGAGAGATTAGTGTCATTAGTGTTTTTATTTAAAAAAAATCTTCATTTTAAAATTATTTTCCTAGTCTGCACAAACCACAATGAATTAGGTATATACGGAATTTTTGCGGTATTTTCATGTTTATCGGATGTTTTTCAGGTATGACGCAGGCTGCTGTATTTATTTCTACTTCGGTCACAATATTGGAAAATGCACGGATCCCGTATCCGTTTACGAAGAAATCGAAGAGGCTGCACGGGATGAAATCATTGCTTGTGGCGGTAAGCTTATTTTTTATTATTTACTGTCAAGTTGGTATCATTGATTTCGACAAGGGGGCGTTGTTGTTGAACTTAATTTTGGCAAGATGGCGGCGTTAGTTCCTATTTTTGACACGCGCCAAAAGAACCTTGTAGCGATCTAATTTGGTATTCGAGTAAACGCTTGAGATATACTGTGACCATTTTATTATTTTTTTATATTTAAATATGTTTTAAATATTTCTTTCGGGCCACTAGAATCAATTGTATTTTTGTAAATGCGCTTCATGCACTGCAACTAGAATCATGCTAAAATAAAATTCAACAAATTTTTTTTGTATTTTTCTACAGGATCAATTTCACATCACCATGGAGTCGGAAAACTTCGTAAGAAATGGTACACAGATACAGTCAGTGAGCCTGGACGGCAACTATTACTCGCCGCGAAAAAAACACTGGATCCTGACAACATTTTCGCATTAGGAAATATCGCATTTGAAGAACATAGCAACAACAGCACGGCAGTGAAGAGTAAATTATAAGTTTTAAGTTTAAAATGTGTGTCTGGTTTAAATCCAGTTAGAATCTTGGTAAAATTGGCATTAGTCAACTCCCATTCAAATTCGACATACGGATAACTTACTGTGATCATTGATTGGTAAACCTCGCCTTGATTCTATCGTATTTGAAGAAATAAGTGACGTAAGATCAGCTTATGATTGAAAGATGTCAAAAACACTGAATAATTTTCATTATCAAGATTTTTAAGCAAAATGCGCAGTCTGCTTTTATACTTTTTCTATGATTAGGGATTATCTTTGTACAGTCA
Organism: Eupsilia transversa; assembly: GCA_914767815.1. Classification (NCBI taxonomy): domain Eukaryota; kingdom Metazoa; phylum Arthropoda; class Insecta; order Lepidoptera; family Noctuidae; genus Eupsilia; species Eupsilia transversa. The sequence goes on from OU611880.1 coordinate 13,270,431, forward strand.
CGAGCATATATACAGATTTTCTCGTGAAATAACGAATGCAACTTTGAGAACTAGGTCTGTTCTCAAAGTTGCATTCGTTATAATAGTATGGTTCCGTAAATACTGTTCGTACAATTACAAAATTGCTGTCAAATCTTAAAATCGCTTTTGAATCTTACGTAATTAGATAAGATATATTCGTGCTCTTGACTTTACAATTTTGTACAACTGTGTAGTGATACTAGATTTGGGATGGGACCCTTGATGCAAGATACTTAAATATTAAGTATCTTCACGGTAACTTATATTAGCGAGGTATGCTTAATTTAACTTTCATAATATATGGTGAATGAAAGAAAGAAAGAAAATACATTTATTTGACACAGACTAAAAGGCACACAATATAAAATACAGCAGACAAAAGAGATAAAAATAAAACAAATAAAAAAGATGTAAAGTAACAAAATTGGCAGGGGAGTGTGCCTCACGGCTGCGGCAAAAAGGCCCAGTTCAGCAAAAATGCCAGACAACCAGTGCCAGTTGCCAGTTTAAAAATAGTTATCAACTCCATCAATAAATTCTAAAATTGCGTAATTTCTCAACACTTCTTGTAAATTCTTGATATTTAAATTAACAAATGTATGAATAAAAAGTTATGTTTCTAAGCAGTGCCTTTACCGTACATTGTGCTTTGATTACCTACACACATTCTACATTATTATAGATTTTATGTAATGTACTATAAGTTACTTAATTAAGCTTTATTTAGCAAGAGAATAATGTTTTTTTTAAATTTTAGTTTGTAGAGAAGCCAAAGAATTTTCCAGAACATAGCACACAGTCATATTGAGACACTTATTATTATGTTAGAATTTAATCAGAATAATGTTATAATTATTATTGATGTGCCATGTCATTTTAGTTTGATATTATTGAAACTTATCGTGTTTACACCGGTAAGGTCACGCCATACATTCATTTTAAACATTTGTAGATAAATACTGCTGGTATTTGAAAAATTATATTGTTAAAATATTATTATGTTGTGTAATTATTACTGATTGTCTGTTCATATACTGGTCAATCATTTACCACGAAATTTAAGCCATTTTGCAATTATATAAATATCAGAGCTTTCTATGATAATTATGTCTGTAGATACGTATCGCAGAATGAAGCTAAATTATCTAATTTATTATAATTTTTTCCCCACAGTCACGCTTAATAATAATTTCTATATACTATTAATCATCACATAAGCATGTTTTCACAGCCCTGGTTGATACGTCTATAACATAGATTGCTCAATTATGTTAGTGTATAAAAGGTAGTAAAATTAATTAATTTCATTATTTATTCAAGAAAAACTTACATTCCTTCTATTTAAGGTTTCAAATTAATATTTGATTAATGTTTTTAAGGACGGGGTTTGTGATAAATTAGAAACATGATTGCCATGTATACATAAGGGAGGGTGATTGAAATAACAATAAAGTTTGTATTACCAAGAAAGATGCTTTTTTAATTGTAACGCTGTTTTTGAACTACTTATATTAAAATGAGGCCCCGAAAAGAATACAATTCTAAGTACTCAAATAAAGTTTTCGGCACCTATCACGCTTCTGCAGTGTCTGCATTGAGTGCATTGCCACACAAATATCAACGTAAGTACCTAATGTCGCATGCTGCAATAGCAGGTAATCCAATATTGAACCTAAATACGCCCACTGAAGCGGGCTCATTTCCGAATGTCCAATAAGATAATCGTGGGCAAAATCTGTACAAGTAGGTACAATAACAATTACATTCAAAATCAAAATATTTTATTTCACTTAAACCTACATGGGCACTTATGAAACGTCAGAATCTAGGTGCACGGTTCCAATTGGTCGTTTCATATGGAGAAGAGCCGGCAAGAAACTCCACGGTTACTCTTTTAAAAATAAATGGGTTTTACAATGCTTTAAAAAATGTACAGTTTGAATAGGTATGAGAGGACAGCGTAGGCCTGTCAACAAGATACTTAAAAAAATAGAAAATAGTCTGCAAATCGACAGTCTGTTGTGCCTACAACGTTCTCACATTCACAAAATATAAAGGAATCTATATAAAGGTCGAATAAAATAATAAAAACCTATTTAACCCAAATGGTTGTCACTACAACTTTAACCAATCCGAATGAGAACCCTACCCCCATTAGAACCGACTGCCTCGTTGGTCTAGTGGTCGCAAGCGCTACTACTGAGCGTGAGGTCCTGGGTTCGATTCCCGGGTCTGGCAAAATTTTATTGGGTTTTTCCATCACGAATTTCTCTGTAACAGCCCGGAGGGCGGAGTCTGGATATTATGTGTCCGGTTGATGTCAATAGGCTCGCCCCCTATTACATGGGACTCAAATATATTGTAACTGGCGCAATGTGGGTGGTATTATAGGTACCTACACCTCTGCCCAACCATTCTGGGAATACAGGCGTGATGTTATTTTATGTAGTCAGGTTATAATAAAAAAACAGACAAGATTTGTATTCTTTATTGTACCTACGGCTGTTGTCGAATAAAATTATTTTTAAAGCAATTTTGAAAATAGTACCTACTAACAGTAAGACACAAACGTGCGTTTGTCAAACTCAGATAGGCAAAAGTAGAAAAATACTTATTTTTTTTTTGCATAAAATCCTTGGATATTCCCAAAGTAACTAATCTTTGGAAATGAGTAACATTATAGGACCTATTTACGTATTTATTTCAGTTGTTTTTACTATCTTTTCCTGTTTGTCTCGGTGCCAGCCATTATTAGGCCGCCACCTTTTAAATCTCTGTCATTTTCTGGTACTTTTTGAGTTGACAGGACGCGTCAATCAAAAGTAGGTACAAAAAAGTTCGCGGGTAGATACATTTTCTATTGTGCAGATTTTACGCGAGAACGTTAGAGAGCATACGAATAATAGCCTGGCGATCAACAAAATAAACCATGATTGATCTGTTTATGCCCTTTCGGGCATTTTTGAAGTTTGAAAACGTGTGTACGGACAACAATGTTTTCCGTATGCACTACAAGGTGACGGTGATAATGCTGCTTGTGTTCACGTTGCTGGTGACTTCGAAGCAGTTCTTCGGGGAGCCGATCCACTGCATGAGCGACAGTGAGAAGGACAGCGACAAGGATGCCGTGAACAGCTACTGCTGGATCTACGGCACTTACACACTGAAGAGCCGATTTGTCGGTCAGTATCTCAAAACTTATTGGTGTACCGCTATACTATCTATCCAGAACATTTTGTGGAGCTATAATAATATGCCGTGCCTATTGCTGTGTCCATTTGTGATTAGACGCATCAGATATTTTCGCGAGCAGGGTTGAGGCTATCGATAAAGAATCAATAGTTTCTTTCGCTGAAGCACGTTAGTTTTCATTTAAATAACTACACAGAGAAAAAAATACTTATATCCTGTAATGATACCTACTTGAAGTAATTACTAAAACTTCAATTTTATTGTTCTAATACCTACTGGCCAAATTAAAAATAAAACTATTTCAATCTAAATCTATCTATCCTTTACTGTCCTCTTCCATTTCAATACACTTCTGTTCTCTACTCATGCAAGCCAGTCCTATCACATAAATCTTTAAAACTTTCTTCCCCAAATCCCCAATTACCTTTAAACTTACCAAATAATAAGCATTTCACCATGAAACTGCCTACAGGTGTGGAAGGCGTGCACATGGCCTACCCGGGAGTGGGGCCCAACAAAGGTGACAATGACGAGCAGATAAAACACACTTACTACCAGTGGGTGTGCTTCGTGCTGCTCGGCCAATCTGTCATGTTCTACACTCCAAGATACTTGTGGAAGATCTGGGAAGGGGGAAGACTCAAGGCTCTGGCAGCAGATTTGAGTATGTATCATTTATTTTACATATTTATTTGTTTACAATTATTTGGTATTTATGTATTCTTCTCTCTATATTATCAGTTTTCTACATTGTCATTTAATCTTCATTTATTCAAATATGGATAAAATGTTAGGCAATAACATAGGTACCTAGGTAATGTCTAACCTCTATTGCAGGTAGCCCGGTGGTAATTAAAGACTGGTCAGAGTTCCGTCGTGGGGAGCTGGTCTCGTACCTGAGCTACACAAACATACATACACACAACATGTATGCACTGCGCTACGCCTTCTGTGAGATTCTCAACCTTGTCAATGTGGTAAGTATATAAATACATTAACCTCTATTTTTTGTCTTCTGAGACCACTTTCTAAGTACCACTCCTACAGAGTTCTGTGCGCCTGGTACACAAAGTTACTAGGAGTGGTATGATTACCTCCCAACTGGGTAAGGAGTATGTAAACTCCTATGATCTAAAATTATACAATAACCATCCTTAGTCTTATTACATAAAGATTTCTGGGGTCTGGTTGTTAGTGTTAGAGAGAAGTGGAATTACTAGTGTGGTGGCAATGATTTTGAAGGTATATCTACCCAGCCAGCAGCCAGATGGCTTAGTAAATATTTTTTTCTATTTATTAGCTTCCTTCTCCATTGCACAAGAGAGTGGTACCTATTATTATAGTTCCCTGCCCCTGTGTAGTTTGGTAATTTGCACATGCACTTGGTAGAATTTAAAGTAAATTAACTGTTCATAGATTTGCATTATCAAGAGCTAGCAAGTTTATAAAAATGTTTAATATTTGCAGATTGGTCAAATATTTCTGCTGGATATATTCCTGGGCGGCGCATTTCGCAACTACGGCGCGGCAGTCGCAGCGTTCACGCACACTCCGCGCGTTCCCGCCGATATGATAGACTTTGCCGCCGTCAACCCCATGGACCAGTTCTTCCCCAAACTCACCAAGTGCTGGCTCCGAAGCTACGGTCCTTCTGGCACCCTGCAGTTCAAAGACCGCCTCTGCGTTCTCCCTCTGAACATTGTCAATGAAAAGATATTCGTAATCCTCTGGTTTTGGCTTATAATTCTAGCTTTTGTTTCCACTTTGTCTGTTTTCTTTCGTATTCTCGTGCTCTCTCTCCGCCCCCTACGTGCGTTAATGATTGCTGGTCAACTGAGATATGTAAAGAAGAGCATGATATCGCGAATTGTGAAACGTTTCGGTTACGGCGACTGGTTCATTCTGTACTTGCTCGGTAAGAATATGAACCCTATCATTTATAAAGATTTGATAGTGGAACTATCAAAAGAGTTGGAGCATAGAACTGTTATGGTTTAATTATTATTACTTTATAAATATTTCTTTATATGGGTAGGTATGCTAGTGGATTGGGTTTTAATTTTGGTTGCCATCAATCATGTGTTCATTAGTGTTATTAATGCTGCACTTTAAAAAGTGTGATATCTCTAAGCTCACAATTAACAAGAAGAGCTACCATTTAATAATCCGTTTTAAAGTACTGTGTCTATTACTAAGACTTGAAAAGAAATACAGTTCACTAGTAGTCCCACTCCCACAACATGATCTCCATTAGTTTTCACCAATTTATTGCTCAAAAACAGTACATAGTATTGTATTTTTTAAGTGTACTCATTTGATTAAGAAAAAGTGCCTTATTTAATACCATTAAATAGGTATAATAATTACTATAATTTTGAACATTAAATTAGTGCTTAGTGTGTAAAAAATAAAATATTATTCAATAATCTTTCAAAATGAAAGAAATTGGTTTAGCTATTATTTGTTTCTAGGATGTATGAAGGTCTAAAATACTTCGAGTTATCATTGTTTAAAAAAGTTTATTTTTTGCTTTCCATTGTTTAGGTAGTAGGTACATATAATTATTTTGTTTATTCATGACACAAGAGTAAATTGTAAAGTTTGATAGATCAAATACAGGGTATTTGTCAGTAGGATTATGTTAACTATTATAAATAGTCTCTAAATGATGCCTATTGTTTAAAATGTGTATTTGTTAACATGAACAACTTTACTAGTACTAACATCTAACTTTCAATATGATCTCTTTCCAAGTGCAAGATGATTATAATTTGTAATAAAATAAAATCTATGATAAAAGTGTGCCTTGTTTAAAAAAATATTAATATAATCCATACATACACAGATTTTATGTCAAAGACATTGTTTTGGAATTTTTGTTTTTGACATATGGAGCGCTTGGTTTTATATCAATTTCTATACCCCAGCGCCCAGCTCATAACTCGACAAATAAATACCAATGACGAATAGTCATGAAATAAAATAAAAAATGAACATAAATAACAAAATCATTTTTCGTATTTATCCGACTCGGGCAGTCAATAGGCGGCAAATGGCAGACATAGGCCAATTGTGGAAGAACTATTTCCTTGCTGGAGAAATTGACATGAGCTTTTCACATAAATATATTCTTTTTCATTATTTATCAAAGTGTTATATTATGAACATAACATTAATAAGATTATTATTATTTATGAACACATTTTGAAAACAGATTCTAATTTTATCTATTAGAAAATGGATTTATGGGTAGTTTTTCCAGTTACTTATGACACTTAACTACAAATAAGAAAAATAAGATCATTAAATTATATATTGACTATCCTGAACAACCCCGGCACCCACAATGGACACATTCTACTATCCTGCCTTCTTCTAACTTGCTCTTAGGGACTCTACATATACAGTTGGTTGCAAAGTTAGTGTCTCTGGTCTGAATACAGCGCAAACAACACAAGTTTTCATAACCAGTCTTCTTCCACTTAGCTATGAGGTTAGCATCAGCTATTTTCTCATCTAAACAGTACTGGTACAGCTCTCTGCTGATCGCCTTACGTCTGTAGAATAGGTCATAGATGTAGCGGGACTTCTGATGATGTATCTTGAATATCGGCCATAGAGATTCTTGCTTGCGTTTCCCTTCATGTGGTTCAGTCTCGGCTGCAATAAAAATCTTTATATAGATTTGGACGCATATCTCACAAAGAGTTGGATACGACAGGAAATAATTCTGAGGCGGAACGTGAAAACAAACTAAGATAATGTTTACAAATGTAACAAAAAGTACGTTTTGTTAGGTTAGTTACCTTCTCGCATTTTCTGTTCCAATTCTTCCAAGGTAGGTTCAATGAGCTCCCATCCTTCTGGTGGAGGTTTACGACTGCGACGGACTTTCGGCATTTTTATATCTGATCAAAGAATTATGTAAAAAAAACAACTTTTTATTGTTTGGAGTCACAAATACAAATTCAATTTCAACCCAATTTTGACAGTAAGAATTTGACAAACGCTTGACAAGTTGACATTTTGTGACAGTATAGTGGTGTGCGAATAAAATCGACTAAACTGTTCATATAGATGTCATAAATGTCTAAGGGTGGATTCGACCAAACAAGAATTTTTATTCGCGGAATAAGATTTAATTCTGACAGTTTTCGTATGGAGAAACAGTCATAAATTCGGAAGAGAAAGCTTATTCCGCGGATATACTTTAGGTATTCCTGTTTGGTCGAATCCGCCCTAAGTTTGTAGAACGAAGTCACTCATACCCGCGAGACAGTCTCTTTCTTTCCAAGAGTCGATCATTCCATGTGCTTATGGCTCGGAACTGCAGATAAAAACACCTAAGGACAAAGCAAGATTTCCGTATAATCTCTTGATCAATTTATTTTTAACAAGAGAGAAACGCTGTGTGAGACCATTCATCCCTATTTTATGTCCACACAATCACCGATTAATCCCAGGTTGCCTTTTAGAGATTGCAGAAAGCGATAAAGCCGCCTTGACTGACGATTGTAGTGTTTATTTTATATTTTGTTATTTATTTTTGGGATACAATGCCGTATTACCTATATAAATAAATTAAGTACGGTTTACCTGCTTGGCACACTGTTAATTAAGTTTTAGACGAGCACGATGCCATCGATGCGATGGCACAATTTAGCTTTTAGGAAATCCAAGCGTGACTCTTGCTTCTACTGTTCAAATTATTATAATGCTCAATGCATCTACCTACTCCAAAGATAAAACATCTATGATAAATTCGCGTTTTTCTAAAAACCGGCAATAATTATACGTAAAACGCGTACAGAGTCATAATACTATAAAATTGGCAGCGGAATCATTTATTGCTACTATAATTTTCATAGGCGTTTTGCATAAGTTCTTGTAGTGAAAACATTTCATTACTAAAGGTACCTTCCCTTTCTATTCCTATCTACTTATATATCTACTTTGAAATAATAAGGCAGTTTAAATTCAATGTTGCTCTTATAACCGAAAAGGAATAATTTTCAATGTAAATGATACACGAAATTGTCAATAAAACTTGGTAAAATTAAATAAAAACATCAATTATTTATTTATTAACAGATAACAGTTACATAAGTAATGTAATATTTCATTTTACGATCCCTCTTGATAAATATACGTTTTGTATGCTTTCACTTTTATGAACAAACATTCACAATTTCTAAATCTTAGCTATGTGGGTATGTTTTATAATTTTACGTCTAACGACGGTCTATACCTATTAAAGTTAGCAAAAATAATTTGTGAGATTCCGCTCTAGTTGCGCTGTCTCATAATAAAAGTGGGTAGGTAAATAGGTATAGCCTACGTTTATGTCAGTTGTTTTAGGTACTCCTTAGTATTTTTTATGCAAAATAGGTTGTCAACTTGATTAGTAAGTAAGTCATTTCTGAGCAATTTCGAAATAAAGTGTACCCTCTATAAAATTCGATTTTATTTTTAGGTGGTTCTTTTTTTTAATTTGTCTATTATATATTACGAAATTATATAGTTTATTATACAGGAAAACAAAAAGGAACGCGGAATTCTAGGCATTTTCCCGATAATATCGAAACAAAACGGACTTTGAGGCGGAACTTGTTCCGTTGTGTGACTAGATTTAAAAGCAAAATTAAAGGAAAGTACGAAATTAATAAGGCTTTTTTAAATTAATTTAAATTGATAATATATGTTATTCATTGACTAATCAATGAAAATAGCCTTAGCTTCAAGGATTTATACAAAATGATTGATTTTTTCTCGGTTTTGTGACTCTGCCGCTTCTTACTTGGTTATTTTTTAATTTTACTCCATTAACATAATATTTTACTTAATATGTGTACCTTTTTTGTAAAGTAATACATTTACTGTAAACATATTTGTAGCCGCACATATTTAAAAGGAAAAAAATCATCTGATTTCATAGATTAAACTTCATCCTCTTGAAGGGACAGTGACAAATTGGAAGTCATATAAACATAAAGCTGTGTTCACTTGATTTTATAAATTGCCTGAATAATACGTACGGCGTACGTAGTACACTAAGTTATTATCATCAAATGATAATTTAAACATTGTTAGCCCTACTTTTCAGATTGGAACTACTTAGTTTTATATTTTTTCTGTGAAAAGAAAATAATTGGGGTAAGTACTGAAAAAATCGAAGAACAGTGTAAGTATGTAGGTAATAAATAATACAATCATTTTAAATATTATTATATTTGACACCTTATTACTTATATTATAAAAATATTTGAGATCACTAGGTATTACAAAATTAAGGACATACTCAAAGTAGACCTACCGCCGCCGCGTATTCAAATAAAGTTATCTAAAGTCATAACAAAATCAAAATAAGAAAACAAGACAATAATATTCCTTTCGTGCAATGATATTCTAATAAACAGATATGTTATACACGTACAAAACAACAGAAAAAAGTGTTCCGCGCCGAGCGGCACACTCGTAAGCGTGTGTGGCTCAGACTAAAAGCAATATTTCCCAATTGGGTACTTTTCTAGTCTTCACGTTTTGCGCGCTCATAACATATCTGTTTAGTAAAACATCATTGCTTTCGTGTCAATACAGAGTCTTATTCATTCATACATAATCACAATATTACAAACTTAAAATAAAACCTTACAAAATCAATGAGTTTAATCAGTCTTACTGTTTTTTAGAATTCTTAAATTAAATTATACCTTTTAGCAGCTAATAGATAATCACAATATCACAAACTTAAAATAAAACCTTACAAAATCAATGAGTTTAATCAGTCTTACTGTTTTTTAGAATTCTTAAATTAAATTATACCTTTTAGCAGCTAATAGATAATCACAATATCACAAACTTAAAATAAAACCTTAGAAAATCAATGACTTTAATCAGTCTTACTGTTTTTCATAATTATTAAATTAAATTATACCTTTTAGCAGCTATCATCGAGTTTTAGTTTTTAGATAATTATTATGTCAATTATATTAGCTGTTCCAAAATCGAAAAATGTCCTTTCTTTAAGTAGGTACATAATATATTTCAATGACATGATATTATTAAGTAGGTATAGGTTTAATAGCCTCATCAAAAAAAGGTAACTTAAAATACTATAAACTTAAAATATGATAACTATTACTACTACCTACTATTATTTAAGTAATGTACGTTAGTAATCTAATGACTTGAATTCCAATTTGCACATAAAAAACACTCATCAGTGGTGAAATGATCGTATACGGAGTAATTACAATAAAAACACCAAAAATATGAACTATCTAATAATTTTTTTATATGTTCACGAGTCATAATCAGAGAAAAGTGTCCAATTCTTGAAGATCCACTTACGTATTGACTGCATCCATAGCAATATTCATTGATAATAAAATGTGTCTCAGTCCAAGGCCATTTTAGGTCATAAATGTAGAAATCCATAAAATCGTCGGAATTGAGCATCTTATCTATATCAGCGTAAATTACCATGTCGACAGTAATTATCGTTGCAAATCAGAATTTTAATCTGAAAGAAAAAATAGCCATTGTTAATTTAAGTACATAAACAATAAGTATAAGAAAAAACTTAATAATAAGTAATTTATGTATTAGGTAGGTACATTCACTCGGTCAGTAAGGATTCGCAATATGAACTAAGCTTTATGCATTCCGACCTGTTGTGACTTGCCGTTCCGTTAAATGTGACCGTAGGATAAGTCACAAAATGGAGGTCACATAATGCTACCTTCTTTTAGTTTTAAATTGTTTAAAAATTGCCCATCGTACTTAGCACTACTAACTTTTTGGTATCAAATACTACATAAAATTTGAAATTTGTCAATAATAACAACAATTAAAGAAAAGTGATTTACAATAGTAAAACTTGGTCACATACCTGAGCGAAGAAATTGAAACACTGAGCACTGCAACAATACGTCTGCACTGGTCACAAATTAGCAAGTCAATGAAAGCAAAATGGCATGTCTCGATGAAAGACGATATGTTGTGTTGCCATTTTGTGCCGAATACTTTCCAGGATTAGAAGATTTTTTGCTAAAATAAGCGGTCACAATACGGAATGTTCCGGCTGGCTAATATTTTCGATTTTTGTTCATATTTATTTTTAATAGTAATTATGTAAAAAACAATATTATTGATACTTGTAACTGATCAATTCCACTTCTAAGAATTCAAATTACATTTATAAACCACTCCCAATACGCGAAAATTTTGAGAAATGAAAGATTTTCTGACCCTAGTCGGGAAGGGGACAGGTAGATTCGATGGTCTTCAATATTTAAAAAAAATCGTAAGTTTTATATTTAGTCAAATAAGAACAAAACGACAATTTATATATGTATTTAAATACATGTTGGTTTTACTTATAATGAATATATTTCGCTAGAAGCCATTTATCACATAAAAATAAATGATAAAGTCGAGGGACAAGGCAAAAACCGGGGGTACATTATTTTTTGAAATTGCTCTTCTAATGAGATTATCATCGCAATTATAATTTTAATAATACCGCGCTTACCTGTGTATGAATAACGGGGCTACCTACCTATACAAGTTGGATGTATTGCCTTTTTTGGTGTCTCCGTCACACAAGTGCAAAGTTTGATGGTGTGAGCGAGAGAGAGATAACCTCGATTAGCACTCGTGGAATGCGGTGTTGCGTTCGCGCAAGCAAGCCAACTCCGGTCCAGTCATTTCATTCGTTGCCGACAACGTTGTGGTGGTCGCGGGCAGGTATCACTTAAAAACTTAACCGTGTAATCAAAATATGTGTGAAAATTGCCGATATACGAGTGTTTCTCTGTTATCTATAAGTGAATAATATTGTGACAATTGTGTACATCACTTGTGTTATGAAGTTTAGTGAAAGTTGACGGAGGTTTTCAAGGAACTCGGGTGTCTCGTCGCTTATTTACCTGTAAGTCAACTTCTAAAGGTATACGTGTCTGGGTGACGTTGATTTCGCGTTATAGCCTTCTAAACTACGTATTTATGTTTAAGTTTATCTACATTATAAGTTTGTTTACCTCGGAGCTTTAATTTTTGGAGAAAAAAAATAACTAAGTACCTGTTTATTTTTGAGATAACAAGCTAATTTTGTAAACATTTTCGCGACAATAAACCAATATTGCATGTGTAAGTAGGTACATTAATTGTCTAAGTAAAATTAAGGCTAATCATTAAGTCAGGCCTCAGGTCCTATTTTTAGCGGATACGGACACGTCTCGATTTCTCGGATGTCCGTAAAATTCGCCGGAAGCGATAGTTAATTACATATCCGGTACCTATAAATCTAATCAATTACTGCATTATCGATAATTATGTAAGTAGACATTCAATCAATGAAAGTGCAAATAATATTAGTTGTGTGGTCAAGTTTTACAACAGGGACCTCTGACCCCGCGGGCGCGGTCGTTGGCCTTGAAACCGAGATTTTGTTATTAATTTGACAAGGATCCAACTTTATTTTGAATGTATAAAATTCCTTGATGTCGTGATATTATCGATTTCATACCTTTGAATAACCAACTCAATACATAAATTAATTAAATCGACCCGCATTCAGTTAGAGTTTTGCAACATTTGAATAAAGCTGAAACACATACCTACCTGGGTAAGGTACCCACCTATTAATTCGTTATAATTGCTTGACTGCAAGTAATGCAGCTCAGCCAGCGACCGGTGTAGAAATACAAGGAAGGGGACAGGGCACCTGTACATACCTAGGTAGGTACTAGGTACCTATTACTCCAAACCTTTTGACCCATAATGTCAGATAAAACATGTTTGTTAAAGCTATACTTGCCTGATGGCGTAAGCTTTTTGTTAGTCGAATGAGCATCCATTTATATTTTACTAGTTGATCTCTCGACTTGTTCGCATAATATAACTCTCTCCTAGAGGTGGAGTCACCCTCTGACCGGCACCCTAATCGCGTAACACACGATCAATCATAATTTGAATAATTTTGAAGGATATTGCTAACCCTTTGCTTCATAATATGTTCGAAACATTTATGTCTGCTCACCAACGTAAATAACGCAATGAATGTTGTTGAACTGTCAAAATATAGAACCTTCCACAAATATTGAAAATTTCTGTTGCTACCTACTTAATCACCAAACTTTAGTCTAAAGAATTGACAGAACCGCAATTAGTTTAATCTGAAAGTTGCAGTAGGTCACGCTCACGAATGAGGTATCGATATATTCACAAAACTATGTAGATTGCAGAAATGGCCCGCATAATATGCGACGACACGTTCTTAGATATCGTGCCGACCCCATCTTCAATATTTTCCAAGCTCCAACGCTTCATGTAGTCAAGATATTATTACAGTAATCCCTTTTTTATGGGAAAGAAACAAGTCCTATCAGCATAAGTAATTTCAAATAACCATGTCCAGTCGCTTTTGGTCCCATGTCGAGGCATTTACTATCTGGTAATCGTCATTAAATTAGTGAATTACGGCTTTTAAACCAATAACGAATGCTATACGCTGACAGTTTTGTAATGTCGATTTATCTTAGGATTTAGGAACTATAAACCGTCCGATGTATATCTAATTCTCCCTTCTGTAAAGCACAAATTCTGTGTTTTACAGCTTATACCTATACAATGCATCAAGTATCGAGCTTTCTTTATCTCTCGAGAAAAGAAGGTTAGTCAAACATTGTCATCTCTAGGACCCCGAAACGGAACAAAAATAAATAACTAATTAATAATTATCCATCTCCTTTTTCCTTTGATATAAATTCGTGTACAAATACTGTAATAATCACAACTTCTGAGATCGGAGATAAGTTTTTGTAGCAAAATATTACCTTATTGAATCAGCGACTCCATAGACAAGATGACGTAAGGTCACGTTTTTCAATTCATTCACGTTTATCTTGAGTCTAGTCGTGCGGTTAGTGAGCTGTAAGACCAGAAACCTCTGACGTCGACCAGTTTAAAGGTTACACCTCAGTTAAAGATGTAGCTTAAGGCAAGGACAGGTCATCAAATCGGAAGAATTTAAATTCACTGAAAGTCTTATCCCTCATGGAACTAAAATTAGATACGTAAAAGTTTTAAAAGTCTTAGCATTTTCTCAACTTTGTTGGTGTCGGCTTCCAGTCTTTCCAAATGCAGCTGCTGAATACCAGTATTTTACATGGAGCTACTGCCTATCTGACCCAGTTACTGAGTAAGACGATATCCCTTGTATGACTTGTTCCCTTCTTGGTTTTCTGTTACCTTCTACCATCTGTAATGCAATAAGATCATCTCATTCAGATATGAATATGGCCAAGACTAGTTTGGGCACACTATGTCTATTCAATGTTAAACTAAACAACACATCGTAAGAACCTACCTTCGTTATGAGAGGCCTGCGCCTGCGCTGTCTCATGATTCGAAGGTTTCGTTTTAATCATAGGCCTACGTTCAGTCGGTAATGAATAATTACATTGTACAGATGTAGGTAATGATGAGCTGTGAAACATCTCAGCATGACAAAAGGTAGTGTTGGCACTTTACTCGTCATCAAGAAAACAACGATACCTTGTTAAGTAATTTGAAACTATTACTTTTTCGAGAAATGGCACTTTCTTTTGTTAGCCAGCTGGTTATAATTTTCATTCTTCACAATCAACCAATTGCTTGGCTAGGAAGTTTAATAAAAAAACATATACATTGGAATCTAAACTAGCCACCTATTTTCTTGAGCTTAGTTGAAGAAACAACTTTGTCTTTGTATTATAAACGTAGTTACTATGTATATCTGTATTTATTAAACAGATTAATATTTTTATGTGCAGTAAAAAGATTTTCATAAATATACTGAGAAGGCACAGTCATATCATATAAATAAATCTCTTAAAATTTGTCTCTATGGGAGTGTCTAAGAAACAAAAATGAGCCAAGAATTGAGACCTGGTGGATCCTCATTGTTACTACACATCCAGGTGATCTTTTTCCGTTAACATCAACCTATCTTTATCCCATCACTTAAGTATGAAGTAGATAGATCTAAAGAGGCGTTCTGGATTCCGTAATGGTGCAGTTTCCAGATTAATGTTTCATGACGAACGCAATCGAATGCCTTAGACAAATCGAAAAGATGCCCAAAGCATCCCATACATCCATGCATTATAAACATGTCCTAAAAGTCCAATACTGAACAACAAAATACATCAGTAATAGTTGACGGATCCTTGTAAAACTGAATTTTTGAAAATGAATTAGTCAATAAACATTTGTTTTTCCCACATTCCGTACATAGGCGTTGTCAAGTGAAGACGGTGAATAATGATTGTTAAGTAATTCGGATGTGATCTGTCGTGCTGAACAGTTTGATAGAGAAAGCGCTTGGTTCGTGGCTCGTGATGGACAGCGGACTATTCTAACGGATTTCTCCAATACGTTGATGATCTGATGTGTTAACAACTCCTGAATTGGACGTACGCACGCTAGCGCTATTAAAATTTAAGATATTTTTTGAGATTAAAAGATAAATCCCGTTATAAATACTTGATATTAGATATGCCGTGTTAAGAGCAATTTAACTAATTAATTGTAAAGAACACGCATCGTTCTTTTAATTCTTAAATACTTGCTGTAAGTTTAAAATGGAGAAATACTGCCTATTCGTAGAACGAGAGGGTCTTCTTTGAATCACCCATAGTGGTGACCACAATAAAATTGGTATACTTACCTAAACCATAGAGGTAGGTATCATGATTTTTCATGGAAAACAAAAATCCTGGCTATTCCATTTCAGAGACCATAAAATTACTTCACAAAATTACATGACAATGGACATGTAAAATTTAAAACACCAATGTATTACTTGAGTTAAGAAACGACAATAAAATATTGCTGTTTCGTTCACAAAAATGATATCATGAATCAGAAACAGCTAAATCGGTGCAGAATCTTGATCTCACAAAAACTTTGAACTTTTTGCCTTTGCCTGCGCCGGCTCCGCCGTAATTACTAAATGATGTCATCTTCGAATTTATTTTTATTCCATTTTTTAACAGGATGCTAATCCAATATCAATTAAGTGATATTAAAAAATGCTTATGTAAACGCATTTTAGATTGCTTCTATTTGACGACAGTGACCTGGCGACCCTTGACCCAAAATGTACTTAACATAATACTCCTTGCGTTGAATATCTGAGGTTCTTATGCAAGTACTATTGGATGACGATGATGCAAATTACCTCCTGTAGTAGATGTAACGTTATTACAAGCGTATAGTTTATTGCGAGAAGTAGTTATGAACACAAGGTGATGTGATGACTGTGCATAATTTTCAAACCTGCGAATGTTTTGTTTGAAAAATTTTAAATTGAAAGAGAAAGACTTATAATAATCAGAATCGGTGGTATTTTTATGGTTTTTAAATATTCGAGTACTGTCACTAGTTTCGTAATGTAACATACTTGTACATTAGGTACTGAGTTAAAGACGCTCACTATTTCATAAATGCTAGTCTCAGTTAGACATGCACGAATGTTGTACAACTTTTAAATGTGCTAAAAGGCTTCACAATACCTAGTTACCCGTATCCGAAATATTGTGGTCTGACTTGACGAGAGAAAAAGAATTATATTTAAATGTATGCCAACGTTTTTGACCCACTTACAACTTTAATATACCGATCCTCTTAGCGAAAGAAATTGATACAAATAATTGAACAATATAACTTAAAAAAAAACAATTCAAAGCAAAAAACGAAAGCTCTGCCTTTTTCCGTTTGTATTCCACACAAGATCGGAAAAGAAAAACCTAAGAAGACCTCCTTTTTACCTTAAAAGTGAAAACCAACTGATTTATATTCTATCTGCATGTCATCAAAAGCCTCAAGCGAAAACTAGGACATGTCCGGAAAACGCACATTTTATGGCGAACGCGTTAGGCTTGCAACACCGGCCTGCGTACGAACGGGCTCACATTAGGGACACATGGGTCGAAGGAATGCAGACATTCTGCCTGCACACAGCCAAGGCGTTTGCCTAAATTAGCTGCCTAGAAAACTATGATTTACAACGTAAATATGCACCACTCCTTTTTATACGAGAATAATAATTCTATAAACATGATTTTCTGGTTAGTTTGGATCTATGGCCATTAGTCACTGCTGCCAGAATACCAGTTAGTTTTGAGTAACGAAGAAGGATAACTATTGCAAAAGTAGGTCATGGTTCTGTCCCTAAAATTGAAGAGCAAAATGCTAGCTAATCTATCTAGCAACTCGCTGCGGTGCTGTTCTTGGCTACACGAGAGACTCCCAAGTCACAACACTATACTGACTGTTAAGGATTGAATTGAGAAGGTTCAGAAAACTATGACTTCGGACCTGTGCGGTGCATATTGCAATCTTGAACTAAAGAAGCACGCATTCGTGATCTAAATATCTAATCAAGGTTTGTAGTGGTTGAACAACAACATGTGGCTAAAACAGCTAAAAATATTAAAAAATCGAAAGGCAATTAGATATATCGGTACTTGCATTGATTTCTACGATTGATTCCATTCTTGTGTGTGTATGTTCAACAAATTTAATAAAGCTCAACCGCCATGTTGCTTTTGCCTACACACGGCACACCATATATATACACCATAGATAAAACTGCAATTCATACTGTCAGCTCCTCATTCTTTATTCAACCTTCGATCTTGGTAGCCGCTTGGGGGCGAGAATCCGTCGTGCGGTCTAAACAATAAATGCTAGATATAGGTATGATAGGAACGTAGGTGCTATACAAAGGTACGTCTACACATCGGAAGTACGTGGGCCGCGCGCCGTACATGGCGAGTACAATCAGACTCAGGAGTGATTTTATGATTTATTGATTTATGGTTTATTGCGTATGCATGGATGGAGAAAGTACGGAATTTGTAGAGTGGATGTTGACACTCCAAAAGTTTTATTGATAGTGTTGCGCAATTAACTTCAAAGCAAATATAGTGAAGAATAGGATTGAAAACCGTCGCATCAGAATTTAAAAACTAGTTTTTTGCACTCCCATGAAATATACTGCCGGCTACTTTCTGTCAGGCGATGTGACTGATTCGGTTTCCATTGTATAGGATTGAAAACTGACCATCCTTAATACTGCAGTCTGTGGTCTTTTACCTAGAACTATTCAACATGTTGCGACTTATCTGCCGGAGTGTACCGAAGGAGTCACCATCGGCAGACAATAGGTTGTATCCTCCATTGCGATTCGAAACGCTAAGGCTTGCAACAGTTGCTAGTTGCTAGCTGACAATTGTGTACAGTAGATAACAACTTTAGTAAATTGACTGTCCTTAAAGAACCTACTACCTACTTGTTGCAAACATAGATGTGAATATCATAAAGATCTACACTTTTCCTAAGATGTGTTTCTGCATTTATGATTAACGATATATATATAAATCTAACTACCTGGGCGAACGAGCTATGCTTGGGTGAATATAGAGAAAACGATTTTTTCACATAATATATGTGAGACCTAGCTAGATCCATTTTTTGCCCCCGTAAACCCCTATATTGCAACTTTCTGCGAAATCGATGGAGCCGTTTTAGAGAACGTGATTACAAATATTGCTCATTTAATAGTAAAGGATAGGATATAAATTCTAAACAAGGCTAAACACCTCTTCTTTATCTGGTTCAGTTTCTTAAGACCTGCAATGAAGCAATGATACCAACTTAACACGAGCATTCTAAATTCAAACGTTCGAAAGTGAACTTTTCAAAATGAGAGTATCGAATTCATTCAAATTCAGCGGCCATGTGCCCAAACTCCAATGCGCGAATTTCAATTGTTTCTGACCACAAATTCTTGCCCCAATTCCTGTGATCGCGTGCCGAAGTGTGCTGACGAAATGTCAAACGAAAGAACTTGACCGTGTGTGGCTTTCTCGTACGCAGCTTCAATTCTCAATTTTGTCCTCGTTTAGTTGTTTTTATTGCGATTGCAACTTCCTGATATGGTTCCGGATAGTATTCATGAGAATACTGCAACAGAATTACGATTTGAGGTGGTTTTAGAAATTGTATGTTTTTGGTGCAACCAGAAATGTAATTGCATTGCTGTTAGTTCTGTACCATAGTCATAAGTCAAAGAATACCTATCGACAGGTACCTACCCATTTCAATTAGACCATGAAGGAAGACACGATCAGTTACCTAGTTAGAAAGTTGATGCCCGACCCACGGTTTAAATTGCAATGGAGAAAAACTGGCATAAAACTATCAAACATAGGATAATACACTCAACACACTATAAACTCACGCCTTCTCCCCATGGGGATAGGCAGAAACTACAGAACGCCACGTGTTCCTTAGATACTCCTTTTGCCTCGTGTACGTGCATACATCTGGTCATACACGCACGCCGGCTGCGAGTACTACGCACGTGATCTTTCAGAAGAACATCACCAATAAGGTTATTATGTCCTCCTAGGGCGTCTCCTCCCGGCGTTACCACTCACAGCTGCCTTGTAATACCTATTGTTAGTCGCCTTTCATTCATCCTCTCAACATGACCCAATCATCTAAGTACATAATACACTCTTAAACTCTTCTGAATTTTTGTCACTACAGCTTTTAAACCGCACCGTCAACCGGCAATCTTATCACATCAGTTCTCAGTCTATCACATCATACCTCTGTATATTCATAGTTGCACTACACATGCTTCAAGAAATGCACTATAAAACTCATTCTATTTTACAGGCTACCCGAATATACCTACACAATACTTTCTCAAGTACAGACTAGTTTACTTCAACACACGTAACACTAGCGGTGGGCAGTGATTCGAATCGACACGGCTCGGGTGCCAGTTGACCGGGCTGCCGCGGTCAAGGTGATCACTGCACTGTGACCACTCGCTCGACCACGCCAAAGGACGTTGAACGTTTTAACTCCTTTTGTTTTTCCATTATTCCGAGATTAGATTCGCGTTCCACGTTTAAATGACGTAGAAATAATTGAATGAATTGGAAACGTCACCGTGTCTTTTTTTTAAATTTCTTGACTCGAACAAGTCTCTAGGCAAAAGGAGGTTTATTGAATTGCAATTGCAAAAGCCATAATAAAATAATAAGGCACTGGTCTTAAAGGTTGAATAATGCATAAACAGTAGCTTGCCAGCCCATTGCCTGCGGTAGTATTCCCTTCGTTAAACCTTCTTTTTGCAAAGTCCAATAGTGGGAATGAAACTTGTTTGCAGTATCTTTCTTAGGCAATTTTATTGCATTTATATTTTTTACGAACTTTATACAGCTGCAATGTGTCGAAGACGGATCAAGTTTTGAGAAAAACACGGATCCTAATAATAACGTTTTTGTTGCTTTTTCATTCTATATAATTAACTTGATGGAATGGAAGGCTAAATACCAATAGCCTGTTAAATTACTTTATGCGTCAGGTGTCAGGTGTCTGGCCGGCTAAGTGTAGCAAAAACTATGTCTCAAAGTTAGCCAAACGGCAGTGACCGTTAGTAAACACGTCACACCTCACTGTTCCAAAACATTACTACTTATAAACAGTGATTATTTCACCTACTTATCATGTACGGTTTGCATAGCAAGTTGTGTTCCAAATATTAATAAGTGCAGATCTTTGATTTGAGTACGGTCTCAATCAACGACATTTATCTACCAAAATGGTTAGCTGTCAAAAAGATGAAACAGGCAAAGGTATCTTCACAAAGCTTACATTTTGCTTATGACGAAGTTCAAATCTCTAAGCTGAATTTATACAATGGCATGTTAATAATTTAGCACAGTATAAAGAAAAAATACAAGGCATTTTTTTTAATCTTCTGTTTCTATTAACAACCGACCGGATCATCCTACAAATACAATCGGATTGTAACACTAGCGACATGATCATGCTCAAAATATCAAATGCCCTGAGGGTATGAAGAACACGCCAAGTTTGATCATCACGACTTGCAAGAGGAAGAAATCATAGAAAAGAACTATTATCGTGCTTGCAAGGCGTGCCTCCACTCTTGTTTAGTTACAACAGATAATGGAGCAAAAATAATTTTAAAAAAATCTGCGCATTTACGACAGTTCCGTGACTGACTGACTGATGAAGAAGCACTGGTTTATTCAGCCTCTGGGAACATGTAGGTTAAGTTCGGAAGAAACAATCTATGGAATATAATTAATCTATAGATTGTTTTTCGAAAACCAAACCCTATCGAACGGGCGGTTTAAAATTGCATGCTGATGAATTCGGGAACTGCAAAAAGTAATTGCAATGAATAATTTTTTTCATATTTTTCATATACTAATGCTGTCGACCGTACAACTGGTAGCAAATTATGTCAGCTTACTGTTACGCAGTTACGGCCAGTCTGGTGAAAAACTGTGCGGTTGCCGTTGACGACAAATCTATGGGGTTATTAGCCACGAGCCACCAATGTGTGTCACTGAATCGTGTCAAGTGGCTATCATTACCAGGTATGATGTAGGCATAACATATGCTGCGTTGGTTTTGTTGAAAGTATCATGACAAGTGGAATTAAGTGCGTTGAGGTTGATTCATTCATCTCTGGCCAAATTGAGCGGTAGTTTTCTAGCTGGGCCAAGTATAGCCTTA
The DNA here is from genome assembly GCA_914767815.1 of Eupsilia transversa. Taxonomy (NCBI): domain Eukaryota; kingdom Metazoa; phylum Arthropoda; class Insecta; order Lepidoptera; family Noctuidae; genus Eupsilia; species Eupsilia transversa. Next base: position 13,292,259 of record OU611880.1, read on the forward strand.
TGCTATGCTTATGCCTCTTTTAGACTGGTTTTATTTAAATTCTGTTACTGGTTCTGCTGGTTTCCTTTAAAGTGTTAGATAAGATGAAGAAAGGTGTGCTTCCATTGGCCCTTTGTTTTAAAATACATCGAGAGAAACTATGACCTTTGAGAAAACGTTGCATAAGTCGTTAAAGGTGTGTTAGAGCAAAACGAGCATCTGCTCAGACAGATGCATCTCATGAGAGAAACTGATAAAGCTATTTGAAGAAACCTCCATCAAAAACAAAAGTAACATAAACCAGTGTAAAGATTTTAGCGTAATTGATTTGTACTCGTGTATCAACAGAGATTGGCCTCATTAACAATAATTTGGCATTAAAAACAAACTAAAAATAAATCGATTCGTCATTGATGCAAGCAATTAAAAGATTCATACAAGATATAATAAAATAAAACAACCAGCTTTAATAACAAAGATTATAAAACAAGGTGCCGAAGAGAACATAAATGTCAATGAAAACAGCTCGGAGACTAACGTGAAGAGAAAAAAGTTGAATGGAGACGTGTTACGCCAAAACTGCGGTGGAAAGCGGCCGGTGTGGTTGGGTTGAGACACAGGTTCGTACACATACCGCCAATATTTGCGCACGCGCCGCTCTCTCGATCGCCGTCCCTAATTACACATACCACCGTAACAAGAATTTTTGTTTGTATGGCAAACTTGGGACTTTCATCGTTGAGGAAAATAATGCATCTAGATGATGTTGGGTCTGCTGCCTCTTCTTTGGTTAGGTTTGGATAGTGAAGATGGCATCTGTAATGTTGAGAAAAACCATTTTTCGATTATGATGTAGGTGATAGCAAACCCATCTTCTTTGTAAACCATTCGATTCTTCTTCATCATAATCATCATTAATAATCTCCAGAATTGACTCACTCTTAAAATGAGGACAAAAAAGGACACCATGGAATTTGCAGTCATTTTAGAACATTAATTTTGACGACAGCAATACATAAGAAATTAAATTAATCTTATAGCCACGATAAATCGATTACATGATCCATTCCGATACATTTGCCGCCGGTTGGAGAAATTATTAAACAATCAATGAATTACGTCCTTCAAACCGAGAGTCATTTGAAACGATCGCCCTAATTGAACCAGCAGTTTATTGAGACGCTGTCTATACTGCTACACGTAATGCTGTCGTTATAATATAATAGGGAAATGGTTACGCAGTTAGCGACCGACAGTTAGAAAGTCTCGTGAACATCTGGCGTAATTTTCTAATTCTGCCGACAAGTTTTTGTTACCATGTAGCGGTTACCTTTTGATGTTTTAATTTCACTTATAATTTTTTGGCGGGCTTGTGTTTGGATTTGAATTATTCTGGATAGATTTGTATTGTCTCTTTGAATAGTTCAATTTAAGGTGGTGCAATTAAAGTTTGCTAGAAATTACTACACTGTTAAAAAAACAGGTGTCACTATAAATCCCTGCGGCACGCACCCTTTTTATAAGATTTCACCATGCAAAAATATTTCGCCAGGCATTTATGTATCAAGAAAAAAGCGAGCGTAAAGGTCAGTTACTCAATAAAAGTAGTTGTCGACCTGTATATGCTGTTGGGTGATGAAGCAATCTGTCATGTAACGGTATCGGAGGGCGCGCCAGAGACAACTTTCCTCGGCATTCAACGACACGTCTCATTCGCTTCACGGAAGTACAAGAAAGTATACGGATGTGTGCGGAGACTCTATAGTCTATGAGAATGTCGATTGTCTGTGGTATATTATATATCTATGTGACTGAGATAAAATACCATCGGAATTTTTACTCCGTTCTATAAAATCAATAGCATTATTGGATTTTAATTAAGCGTTTGACACACAAATGCATAATATTTTTAGTCGTTCGTAAACCGATTAAGACTATTATGTAGATTTAATAAAAAATAAAGCGTGATATTATCTACTTATTGAATGCCGATTTATCTCATTCAAGATTTGAAGCACTTGTTATAAAACTTTCGGAAGCGTCAATGTCGAATTGACGAGGACGACTGTTGTTGCATAAATGTCTTCATGTGTCAACAGTTTCTTGTCAGGGTGATTTTCTATCAGTTATTAACAATGAGCAATAAGGAATAGTTCATGTTTTATAGGTTTGCGTAAGCGGTAACTTCCGAGGGTACTTCCATAACAATTTGTTTTGACGATGTATTACATATGACAGTCGAGTGAGCCGGTGCTGGTGTGAAAAAGTTGATGAGATTTGCTCCCGAGTGGCGAGCAGTATGCACTTTTTTTATCAAACATCAATCATCCAAACATCAACACACGTTAATTTAACACAATCGTCTGTAGGACGTCTTCAGTCGTGTCGATACGAACTATAGATGATAATAGATTTTCCAATAGTACAAGCACTAGCTTGTTGGTGCACTAGTTGGTGGTAGGTCTGTAGGCACCCACTGGGGCAAATAGCATCAAGGAAACCATTTACACTAATTCGTGCCATTGTTCAGAATGATATTCCTTTAATTATACAAATACATTGTGAGTGCTGAGAAAAAGATTTATCTCTTGATTTTGAATTTTTTCATTACGTTCTCACACTTGAGATTGACCCTGTCCTATTTTGTTTGACTTATTGCGCATAGTTTGTGCTATGATAGCTGTTAAGAGTGCTAAATATTGAGTAACTGCTTGCTCATGTCACTTGGTACCTACTTGCAGGATTTTGTCTCTAAATCTTCTTCTTCTTTTAAACCATAACTTCTGTTTTAAACGATTTTTTTTCATTTGAATGTAAGATTCAAACTGGCTTAGTTACTGAATATCTTTGCCACTTCTGAACTGAACATTTTTTAGTTCTGATTATTTTTTTCTTTTGATGTGTTGCTTATTACTTTCTCTGTTGATTTCTACAATTTGTTTTACCACTAAGAACCGTTGCATGATCTGTCTGTTTCAATTTTCGCGAATTTTTTGCTAATTCTTTAAAATCTCTAGAGATTAATAAAATTAAACGAACGTGTGTCGCGATTGTTTCAATATACACTATTTATAGCTGTATGATGAAACAATCAGTGCGTAACGACATCAACAATTCAATCAATTCCGCCATCGCAACGTATTGCACTTCATTATGTACTTAATCTTGTTTGTCTTGTAAAATTCCTTGTTTTGTATTTACATCGATGCTGAACCATCATGTAACAATTTCTCAGGCTGTATTTATCTGTAATTAACACAGTCCTCTTCCATTATTTAACCAATTAATAAAGCCTTGATCTATTGCACAGTCAATAACAATTTCGTATCGTACAGAAAACTATATAAAAAATGCATCCCTACATCAATCGCATGTTTTTACGGCGACGCTCGATGCTCTTTGTATCTTGTTTATAAGATTACAAAGCGAAGAGTTGCCAATTAGTCATTGTCTTGACATCGTTGACTTCTAAACTTGATCGTCCACTTTATCTTGACCTTCCTCCCTCGTTGTCACACTTCGACTGGTACATTTCAATGAAGATATTTTATTACTTGTTGTGGGTCTTTGTAAGTTGGTTGTTTAACAGCTGTTACAAGAACCTTATTATTCCTGCGATTGAGTTTATTTTTGTTGTTTACAGTTTTTCTAGCAAAGTGGTTGTTCGTACGACATTTGACTCTCAATGCGCCATTGTGTGGTGTAGAGGTTAAAGTAATCGTATGTGTTCATCCCACAGTCTATTGTTTTGTCCCGTACACGTTTATTTACACCCACGCGGAGCGCATGTGCGAAATTACACAATTAATTTATTGGCCGTCCCTTTCACAAACCTTCACTTCACTATTAAATTAACGAATTAATTGCTTGCTCACCTTTATGTAAGAAATGTTCGTTCATTTTCTAACGGTGACATGTAAACTGTTATAGCTTCAGCTAAGGAGGAAGTTATATTATTGCATGATGTTAATTAGATTTCGTTTCACCATGACCTTTCTTTCGGACGATGTAAACATTACAGAATAAAATAAAGGTGTTTTGAAACCTAGAAATATTGGTTCCAGAATCAAGACATTCTCATTCAATCCGGAATGTAGTCAATAAATCAACGCTTAGAAAATTGCTCTGCATTGAAATGCAAATAAAACTACACCAACCAGTCCCTATAATAAGATTAGTGAAATTCCATTAAACACAAACTTGATCAGCTGTTACGGTGGTTCATTACAATGCTCATTACACTGGTTATTTCACAAGCAGTAATTTTGCAATAATTGTGTGCTGATTGATATGCTGTGATACCGGTTTGAGTACATTAGCTTCGACCGGAGTAACTTGAAAGTTATGAAATTAGTGCTCGGGAGCTGGCCGATCGATTTGTTTGATATCATTAGTGTCCTTGCTTAGTTTACTTTCATTGTCAGTTGGTAATGTTTGTCAAAGGGTTGGTGTGACAAGTTTGTAATGTACTGGTTTTGATGATTTAAGTGGTTCTGCAGTTTTCGTTTGCTCATCATCTGTCATTGGGTTTTCTCCTGTCCTGTGATTATCATGATTAATTGATTAGCAAATAGCAATAAAAAATATATGTCTGCATATCCAAGGATCCTATGTCTGTTTTGCGTTTGCAAATATGACTCCAAGATGGTCAATCTAAAAAGACCTCCTTTGGTCAAATCTATAGTACTATAGCTACAAATAATGTAAATGCAGTCTAACTGGTTTGAGCAGTCAGCCCTGCAGCCACACAGCATGACAGTTCCTTGTCCCGTGACAAAACACTAATGCAACGTTTTCACGCCTCTCGCCCCACAAATTGTCGACATACTAAATTATTCAATTACAAAACTGACAAATTGGTTTATTTGGAAAATGCTCCACTTGCCAAGGTTAAGTGCTGTCAATGACGCCTTTGGTTTTATTGTCGTAACGCACAACTTTTACTTTGTACTTTATATATTGGGTGAATTGACTCCGTTACGTCAAGTGGTTGGGTCTGATATAATAATGGATTGAAACATGCAGGTTTTGATGTAAGAGTCTTGGCAGATATTTGACGTTCAGTGAGTTTGGCAGAAGTATTTTTGTCGTTTCTAGGTTATGTTTTCTGCAGAGAAATTGGACTAAGAACTTTTTAACCGCATATTTTCTTTAGGTCATTACGTATATGCATTTCTCTGTCTCTGTTTCCGAAACTAAGTAATCCATTATGGAATCTCACTTGAGCACACAAAAAGCGGTTCATTTTCTATTAATTATTGACACTTCCTTCCCCCACTGTGTATATGTACTATTGTTCCACTGACACCGATGCGCGGGCACAAGTCTGTCTCTGCCCTCGATCCCACACTGAAGCATCGCTTATGCAATGAAATAAAATCAGATACGCCACGTTTAACAATGAATTATGTTGCACTTCTTTAATTATGAACAGAAAAATGTACGGAGATATTGAAATTATGTAAGTGTTTACCCACGCGGAATGGACGCAACCATTCCTTAATGTGATGACGTGCATTTTCTGCCGAGCTGATCTTATTTCAATTTTTTTTAATTTGTGTTCTATTTAATTGTCTTTGGTAGCTGGCTGTAAAAACTGTCGAGTCTCTTCTTGAATGAATGGATCAGGAATGTGTGATCTTAAAACAGAAATTAATTATTTTTATTTGTGGCTAATTCCTTCTGTCTTACGCCAATCAAATCACAGATAATTGCTACTTTCGTACAAAACATTTTAAAACAGAAAAACGTAGAAATTGTACTTTTACACAACTGTTCGTTTTTAGAGTAATCGGTAAACAATGCGGTACGAATTAGTCAAAGCCCATTCAAGCGTTGTACGAATGGAATGTGCGGACAAAATTAAGATGTTTCTGAACCAGATACCTACATGATTCACTTGTACGGGTAGGAACTGTTTATTAAACTTAGACTACTGTCTGGTGTGGGTATTTACAAATATTAAACATTTCAACGAAGAATTAGCACAATCTGAACAAGATAGGTTATTCATATACCTAACTATGGCAAGCATGTCTAAGCAGATTTTGAATTTTGTGAAGCTTCAGCGCAATGCCTTTATTTCAGTATAACGTGAATATAGGTTATGCCTGAAGTCTATTTTCATCCACACCAATTGTAGAACTTGAAAGTTTTTCAAATGTTACGTTTGTTATGGATACATGACAAGAAAAAGGTTTAATATTATAGTGTGTATTTACTGTCTGGCATTGGGTGAGGATAAGCATCGACTAAATATATTACAGCCAGCTATTGTAAACTACAGTACTACCACAACAATGTTGCAGCCGTACAAACGGTGTTAGCATAAAATCGTGAACTAGCAACACGTGTGGATAATTAAAGGTGATTTCATTGTATTGGATGGCAGTCGAATGATTGCTGAGAAAAATGCAACCGACTCTGAAGGTGAAGGCCGGGTGATTATGTCAACGGATAGATGCGGACATAATGACGAAACACTACAAAAATGTTATTTCAGATTCTGAGAAAATGAAGTTGGAAATTTAATAATGTTGAGACTTCGTAACCAGAACCAAAGATTTGATATTAAGAAACAAAAAGTTTGAAATGGTTGGTGATCTAAAATGTGCAATATAATATATTATGGAGAAAGTTCGTCATCGTTCCATCGCCCTTCCCTAATCTCCATTTATTTGGGGTGTTTTTCTTCCATACTTCTCTATTAGTCGTTATCTCAATAGGTATATATTATAAAAGCTATATCAAAACAAGGCTATAAGTACATAAAAATAATATAACTATTTTATAGGTGTCCTGAAATTGTTCAAAAACTTACTGATTGGTGAAACAATGCACTTGAAATAGGAACAGATGAGTCAAAGAGATTCCTAAAACAGTGTTAAGTTGTGAATTGTGAAATATATAAATGAAATCAAATGTAAAGAACCTCAAAGGTCGCTTCATTGTCTCTTGTCAACTTTGGCATATCACGATTCTGTTTAGACATTTTATATGTCACTCGCTATTTCTCGCAAGTTTTAGTTTAAGTAAAAGTCGATACCGTGTCAGTGATGTAATATAATGCAATCATCACAATTCCTTACTTCAATTATGCTATAACAGCCACTAATTACGGCAAACTTGAGCAACATATAATTAGAAGAAAAAAATCGCATGCACCAAGTGGTTCAGTGTGTAGCTGTTATACAATTAAAATTATCAGTATCTGGCAAAATGTCATGTCTAAATCGAAAAATGTCAGAAGGATGCTATAAATAAACTGTCGAATTTATTACCCAACACGAAAATTTGAATAATTATTTAGAGGCCTAAATTATATGAGGCCTGTTGATTAATTATGTCTTAGATATCGTTTAATTTCTACGAGATAATATGCAAATTCGAAATAAGAATTGATGGTGTCATTAACAAAATCAACTAAAAAGATTTAAAGCGGTCAATACTACAGCCTCGGGCGACGTGCCACAATTTAAGCTAGCCGTAACGGAACCGCCTTGTGAGGCCAAAACACGTTTATGACGTGCATTTCGCGCTTGTCTCATACACAATACTATTTAAAAAGAAAATATTAATAGGAAATTGTGTATGACCACAATGATTGCTAATGAAAGTGATGAAAGTAGATATGCAAGTGTATCGTTTCTAAATTATTATTATTTTATTGCTAACGGACCACTAAAAGCGTAAGAGTTCGCAAAATACTGCATTTCTTTTTTCTTTATCGTCGTCTATCGGTGTGACCATTGCACAAAAAGGTGGCTGCCTGCCATTTTTTTACAACCTCCGTGATAAGAATCCGAAATGCGTCCAAGCGCATTTGGAGTATTTTTTCTTTAAATTGATATTAACCCGTTGTTGGGGTATACAGTTTTTATTATGTATTAATTCAGCGTGCGAACGCCTTTGCTTCTATCTATGCCATTTTTATATTATTAAATGATTATTTTTTTTGCTAGCATTGACACGATTTCATTCGGTCATTATAATTCTGCAGCTTCGTTTCTTTTGCATTCAATAGTAGTTTTATGCACCTGCATTCCAATCTTAAAGTGTTTATTTTTTCTATCATTGACACACCTATTATAATGTGCTGTCTCACTTCAAACTTCTCAAATATTCTGTTAAATCTTCTACACCTTTACCTTTTCTTCATCCAAATTATTACTTATGCCTGGAGGCATACATGTCATTATATATTTCTTTATTATTGTGAGTTCCCTTCACCAACCTTTATTTTCTTATGTAGATGTGAAGAATAGATGTCTCTTGTCTTGTCTTGAAAGCTTAGTGACAACTCTTTACGATCAGACTGTAGAAGCACTCAGATTTCTAATGCATGACCTGCGTACTTATTAACAATGTCTGGTAGGCTAGTACTTACTGTGTGGCCTAGGCAATCTAACTGTTTGGCTGGCCCTTTACCCTCGCATAATGTTCATGAATTATTGTCCTCAACACTAGCAGATAATACTTAGCTTTCTAAATCGTATTACCACCATGTAAAATTCCATTAGGTACTATTAGGTATATTAGCTCAAACTGATTGACTGTGCCACTATTAGGCAAAGGCATTCCATAATTTGCTTATCTCATTGACCTTAACTTTCGAAGTTCTATCTTTCTTGGATGCAGTATTTTTGGTAACCTCGTTGTCTAAGGCGTATATCAGTTCATGAAGCAGGTAATCTAATTGATTCATTTTTGTAGGTTGTGAAATACAGCAGTAGCTTAAAAAAAACAAATGAAAGTCTACTCTTAGTAACCAAGGTTATGGTTTTGTGTACTTTGAATCGACTTGTGCTTGAACTCTGTAAACTTGTTGTACGTGTTCTGAATCCTGCATTAGTATTGTGAATCACTTCTTACTACGTCAGCTACGTTTACCGAAGGTGGACCGAGTATGATGCCTTGGTGAAATCCAAGTTATTTAAGAAGTAACTACTGTTTTTTTAACATACCTCAGAATTTTAATTAATATTAACTTAAAATTTCAATTATAAACATCAAAGCGTACACCAAGTAATGCTATACTGTTGTTGAATATTTATTCAAGCTGAGTCCTATTTTCTATGTCTGTTCTATTTGTTATCGTGTTCATGTTCTTAACTTTGAGTCTCATAAAACTTGCTAATTTTACTTAACCTAACCATGACATTCTCCAATAACTTAACTTGTAATGAGTTCGCCTATTAATTATTTACTCGACGCCTAAGATCAACTTATGGACGCAGCGAACGTGCGTGTAGAAAGCCTTACCTCTTGAGGTCGAGGCGAAGCCAGAATACACAACACTGCGATAACCCGACTGATTGAAAATGCACTCTTTAATTTATAACATGTGTGTGTCTAGATACCTTTTACAATCGATCAGGTTATATCTATTGGTATGCATCAGAGGTGGGCTCAGTTCCCCGTCTTTGGCAGACGGAAGTGGCTCTCCGACCATTGTTTCCCGGATCCAATGAACTTTTTTTGGGTCGTCATGGGAGTGTTTGATATTTATGCCGACGAGAATAACATTAGAAGTGGTTATGTTAATGTGTTGAATCAGCTGTCTACGGTGTCTGGTTGAAAGGAAAGAGGTTGGAAGACGAGACGAGTTTGAGAGAAAATATTCCATTTGTAATATTTTGGTTTTAACTTTTATCTAAATGGTGTGATTGTATAGTGCTTGATGCAATAAATGTCAGAGAAAGTTTATTGCGAATTGACTGTGCGTATTGGTCGATAGAACCATAGTGGAAAATAATATGAATAACTTAATTTGAACACAGAAAACAGAATATAGCATGGCACTGTTCTACCTATAGATACTAGTAGGTGCTCAATGAAGGCTGATAACAGTAGTTAAGATTTTGAAAATGATTTTGAAATTGTGGATTTATTAATGAAAATAACGTAACAATATCACACGGAAGTTAGCTCTTTTATAAAGAAACAATATGATTTCAAGGCTTATTCAAGTAGGTACTCTGCTTTGTCATGCATAACGAGTGAGAATGTTCCCTTTTCACAACATTTCCCATAGAGCTGCCTCTTCACACATCACGCAGGAAAAGCGAAGCAAACTGATTTCTACTTAAGCACTTACATAGTACTACTAATGGACCTTAATAGCACCTGAATGTCAAGTGACGTAGGAACAGGAAGTGAGAACCATTTCCGACAGTAAGATGTTCCATAAACCCGTTCTGCCTCAGGAGATATCTAGCTAATTATTTTTTACGATTTTGTTATTTTACTCTAAGCGTATAAAATCAAAGCATTGCGTCCACTAATTAAACAACAAATGTGACCATAAATCAATACGATGTTAATTAAATACCTGTACTTTCGTCATGCTTTCAAGAAAATGCAATTGTAGATTATGTTTGCGTCAACTTCCAGTAATATTTATGTGCTCTTGCTAAGAATTCTCTGAAATGATAAACTATTCTGCTGTTAGTACCTATTAATTTCTTTAGAATATTTATCTATGTTTTTCATTTTCATGTTTACCTGACTGGAAAAATTCTCGAAGAAAAGTTGAACACAATTATCTTCGCATAGTTTAGTGTTAGTCATCGCGGCACTTGAGACATTAGCGTCGAGACTTAAGAAGTAAGAGGGAAAACCGAATGATCACATGATGAGATGAATTCATTTACTATGCACACGATTTGCATATAGATTATCATACATATTAGGTGCATTAAGAAAACTTTTGTTTAAAATGTCGCCCAAGCAAGATTATGAATATAAACTTTAGGAGCACACACTGTGCACACACATAAAACGCCTGTTAATTACACATTAAAATTAAAGATGAGATGATGAGAACAGGCTATAAATCCTTATCGACTTTTACTTACGAAGCAATGAACGATGATCAATGAAAGCATTAATCGCAAAAAGTTCACTCATATCTATGATCGATAACCAATAAATCTTACGAACAATCGATTCAATAACGCATTCTGAGATTTACAATGACATAAGCAAGAGTTCAGTTTTCTCTTTGTAATCTCTAAATCATTGTGTCATGTCCGCTCTTGGATTTTATGGAGCAAGCTGTCATCTGGAGGTTTTAAAGGAATATTTACAATCGGATATAATGGTGTTCATAATAAAACGCTTTGTTGAATCTGCTCCAAATTCAATTAACTCGTAGATCGATCGTTTGCCTGGATTCCATCTCCATATTAGTCTATTATTTTCTCTGTAGTCTTGTGCGTTCTTTTTGTCACACACTTTACTTCTGCTTCCAGCCAACTCTTCTGGTCTTCTTTCTACAAATTCAAATAAAGAGCATCCTTGGGTGTCGTGCAGGGTTCCACTTTCGGCACAGCTTGTTGCTCACAAAATTCAATTAACGCTGCGGCTTTTAGGCGTAAAATCTTTGTAATATCCTTATCTGCTTCAAAACGTGATTTACTTATATTTCCACTACTTATGCTACTAGATTACGTATTCGATAAGCAACAAATATTACTTGAAATTAATATTTGTTCATCAAGATTTCATACATTTATATCAGTGTTGCATACAATTCTGGAGTAATATCTGTATATAAAACAGGGTATTTTTGTGGGTGTAGACAAGTTCAAGTTCATCGGGCTCCGATGGAGGTTCCTACAAAAATGTTTCTCCTACTGTTAGTAGCGATTGCTCAGGTAAGGTTTTATTTGCTTTATTTCCAATAACATCGTTGCTAACTAACTGTAAATGTTTCTTAGAACGTCAAAGTCTTTGTTTATTATTATGATTTAATGTAACTTGAGTTTGAATGCATTGAATTGTTTTGTAAGTGGCTCATTATTTAATACATTATTTTCTTTTATTTACAGCATGCTGCTAACGCCCAGTATTACTACCCGCCTTACGCAACACCACCAGGAATGGCGGCAAGTCCGTACATGTCACAACCCCCACCGTGCGCCTGCTGCTCTCCTCCGCTAAACATACCAGCTCCCCCGGCCTGCCCAGTTTATGTCACACTACCATCGCCACCACCACTCCAAATCCAACCTCCTCCTTTACCTCCAATGATGTTGGAACTCCCCTGTCCTCCTCCAATCACCATCAATCCCCCTCCGTCACCACCTATGATGGTCAATCCTCCGCCACTACCTCCAATGACTATAACTCCGCCTGCCATTCCTCCGATCTGTGTAACCCCCCCACCCCCTCCTCCAATGAGTGTGACACCTCCCTGTCCACCACCGATGTACGTCAACCCTCCACTGCCAGCAGCGATTTACTTAGACTTACCGATGCCACCTCCGATTATAATTGAGCTGCCTGCTCCCCCGCCGATCGTAGTGCAACCGCCACCATTGGGACAGATAATGATCCAGCCGCCTGCTCTGCCACCGATGCCGGTACAGCCGCCGCCATTACCTCCGATGATGGTCCAGCCACCATCCCCGCCTCCCATGATGATTGAGTTGCCTCCGCCAGCACCGATCACTGTGCAGCCGCCGTGCCCACCACCGATGTGTGTGCAATCTCCACCTCCGGCACCTATCAGCTTCCAACCTCCTCCTCTACCTCCAGTTATGGTGCAGCCTCCGCTGCCGCCGTCGATGTGCATCCAGCCGCCTCCCCTGGAGCCGTTCTGCGTGCAGCCCCCTCCTCCCACCCCGATCTGCTTCACGTCGTCTCCGTCGTGCAACTGCGGCTGCGCACCGTCACCTATCTACTTGTGACAGTTCGAATAGATTGTATTCGTTAACTTGTTATCACAATGTGTTATATTAATTTTATGTGCCTGTATTTAATTAAAATTATGAACTCGACTTGATTAATAAATAATTACTTAATTTTCAACTTAATGTTTTATTACAACACCCCGTTGATTATTCCTAAAGTCATAATATACCATAAATAAACCTTCGGTTTAGAGTTTCTTGGTATACCTATCTATAATTGGAGTAAAGCGAACTGGTTTAATATAAAACAAAATTATAAATGACCCTTGCATCTACTGCATGCCGACCACACTAAAACTCCTAAAACGACACCATCTTGACATTTCATTTCTTCTACAGCATGGCGGGCTCCGGGGGCCTGTCAGAGTGGTCGGAGGGCGCTTCGGTGTGGTTCCAGCCACCGGGCGCCGCCGCACCGCTGCCCGGAGAACTGGTGGAGGTGCACCGAGCTGCGAGGGTACTGCTTGTGTCCGCACATCTTAATGGACAGGTAAAGAGTCTATACGAGTCCTTGCACCACAAATGACTAAATGCGTTTTTATAGCGGTTAATTAATTTAAAATATCGTTGTCTCGTATCATCTTCAAACGATTGACAAAACCAGTATAAAGTTTTAAATACGTTATTGCTAATTACAAAACGCTTTTAGCACTAAACGTATTTAACACTTTATTTTTGTGGTGGAATCAGCTCCTTATTTGTCGGTCAGACTGGGCAGTAGCACGAAAAAGGTTGGACCGATGAACTTATATGCTACAAAATTATATTTCCTCGTTGTCACAAGTGCAACTTGCTCTGATCGTAATTGTGAGGTACCGAGTTCAAATCTCAGGTCGGGCAGTTTAACTAGGCTTTCTGTCAGAAAAATCGAAGAAGCAGCCCTAAGTTTGAGCTAGTACCCAATTAATGACAATAGCCTCCATTTTAAATACATAGGAGGTCATAAATTGCTGGCGAAACGATAGTTTTAATACTCTTGCCAACATATTTGAAGTTACAAGGAATAAAGTTGTTCAAAGACAATAGACTATCGGTAATTTATAATCGGAATGCCATAACTCCTCGACGAAATACTAAGATTGTGATTGTGACAGTACCATCGCGTATGAAACTATTCAATGCACGCAGTTACGTCACTACTCTAGAGTATGTAGAAGGTACAGTCACGTACATACACTGCAGCTCGGTGTCAAAACGTGATGACATCATGGTTGCCTTTATAGTTTCTATTTATTTATTGTTCACATTAAAATACTGATTGGATCTCACACAATGGTTTACTATTGATTAAAAATTCGATCCCTATAATTTCCAGCACAAGGTCGAAGCGACGAACGTTTTATTTTTCTACTTAATCCATTTAATATTCCGGTCGTGCATTCAGTGCAGCCTGATCGCTGAAGGTCACCGTGATCATGCGACCTCTATGCACCTTATTTCCGCCGTTTCGTCCAATAAAACGGAAATCTTAGCTAATAGGCCCATTATTTGTTAATACAAAAGCAAATAATCGCAACAAAGAGTGGCAGGGAACATTGTTCCATCGTTATTGGCGAGAAAAGGCATTCGGCTGATCGCAAGGCCGCCGGCGGAATGTTGATAGAGAGTTGACTCAACGACTCCACAACTTCTTGATAATGTATGCCCGCCTAGTACTTTGATTAGGTTTTATTGATATTGTCTATCATAAAATATTTCTATTAGCTTCAAATGTGTGAAACTTGTTTTAGATACACTGCTATGTTTTACTAAAAGGAGAATGAACAGAAGTCTACAATAAAACATGTCCTCAGTCAAACCTGTTTACAGTTTTTCTGTAACGGTAATGTTTCGACCCGTATGTCACCTGCTATAGCATTCGCAAAGCAGTTAAAGCAAATTCTTGGTTATTGCGGGCTATTGAGGTAATAATTGTCGCATTTCATGCCGAATGTACGAACTTGTTCCTAATTTTAATCGCCATGTCTAATTCTCACATTGTACATGTCCACCAGACCTCGTCCGCGATTATCAACGGCTCATTTTCTAAAAGTAGCTTAACAATTACAACTTCCCGGGCTGAGGTAACACAGGAACCGAAAGTATCGGCTAATTAAGTAATATTTAATAACCATTAGGTAATCTAATTCGCTCAAAAGGCTAGCTGTAATTTGAGATCTTGATTTGTTCGGTGTATGATTTTCTAAAATAGCTGCACGCAAATATTGTAATGATTAATTAAAGTATTAGCGAAATTATTGATTGATAAAGCACCTATTTTTTTTTTGTAACTAAATGTTTTTCATTCCTTTTTTTATCGGCTTCTCTTACTTTGAACTTGAATCATAGGCAGAAGAAACACAGCATTAGAACAGCAGCTCAAGTCGTGGACTTCATGAACATGTGTCAGTTTATGTAAATGATATGCACTATACAGTGTATATGTATGTAGTTGTCCCGAAAACGATGCAACAGTACGTTATAATAGTAACTTATGTAGGTATAAACCATAGATATAAGATATAGGTATTTCTATGGTATGAACACTACTGACAGTGACTGCACTGTCCGCTAACTTTTGGTCTGACAAAATTTAGATTGCCATCCATAACCAAGCCAGAAGAATGCACACTACTACTAATAGAAATATCTAAGCATCACTTGTAGTTGAAACAACTGATATTCTAATTTGATATTAATTTAAAATCGATATTACTCATATTCAAAAAATCTAAACTACAAAATGTTTAATGAAAACTCCGATGAAATCGTTACCGTCAATCAATATAATGGAAACGAAAGCAGTAATCCGAACGTGTTACTTAATCTCGACTGGTCCAGGCAGAAGGCCGTTATCCTAAGAGTACCATAACCGTTTTCTATACCCCATGGTATGTGGTACAATCAGTTAGCTTCCACTAGCCAACCACTGCGCAACGCACTTTTGCGGGATACGTTTAATTCCATAAAACGATTTGCGGTTTTCTCACTTGGATTCATACTAAAAACTGGTGCACAGGAAAGTAGCGGAAACAGTGATGTTCTAGTGAATAAAAAAGAGGTTTTTGAGACAGTGGTAATTAGGTTATACAACGACAGAAACGTGAGATAAAATGAATACGTAAGAATAATGTGATATTTATGAAAGATAAATTACTTTCTCGTTAAGGCCATGAACAAGATCACATTATGATATAACTGCACTGCAGTGTTCAATAATTTGATACGAAATCTAGATAAGTGTGGTTCATCAAATTGTCGTGTTGGCCGATGCGTGTCCGCTTTGCGCCGACACCGCACAGCTCACCAGAATCTCTGAAATCTTGCATGTCTAGCAGCTCTTGCAATTCCTCATGTCGATTTCGTTTAGTGTCTCGACGACAGAACAGCTGTGACACGAAGAATATTAAGTCGATTATGAAGAAAGTGCCCATGACGAGGTCGTGTAGCGAGAAATCGCTGAGTGCAAACAAAAGTATGAGAAGGCGGAGACCTATGTCTGTGTCATCATTGAAGGATATGTGCCTGGATATCCTTATACACAATGTAATTGTTTTTTACATATTTTTCGTATGAAGTAATGCAGATTTACATCAATGAATGAACTAACTAAATGCACCATTTAGTCCCCTTTAGGTACGCTCGTTTAAATTCAATAGATTTAAATGAAATTGCATTTTATATGATACAGTTGTCATTCACATGCACGAAATTGAGTTCATTTCACGACCGACAGCCATATGCAGATCCGCATTAGTTTCTGTTAACAAAACCATTCAAAATTCTTCATTATCGAAACCATTAATTATAATAGAGGCATCACTCGTTGCTTACGCTTCGAGCATCACAATGTATGCTTAATGATCAGCTGTCCGCGTGTAATGGAGATGGCTATTTTAATTTGCTAATGTGTGACTTCGATATAAATGAGGGTCAGTTAACAGTATCGCTTTAATCAATGCTGACTCGATCACTAATGTTGTGTACTCGAGCTCAACGCTCCGTAATATAAATGTTACGCTATGCAAATCGCAAGCCATCCTTCACCGCGGTAATGCAGCTACACACTTCATGACGACGTAATCAAATCAATTTACAGTCCATTACGGGTTGTTTAAAGTAAAAGAATACAAATATGCGAATTAAGGCAGCGAGCGTTCAATTGCATCGAATTTAAGTGATCTCGATAGCGAAAAAAAGATCTCAGTGGAGCAGGTCGCGAAAGATGCTCAGATACTATTGTGCGGAGTCATTACGTTATGTCACAGAGTTACGGCTCTTGCTCTTTATAATTTTCCGGCTGCTGCCGTTTCGCTGTTCCTTTTTAAATATGAAGCGGTTTAAGTTTCGAATGCTGGTAATTATAAGAATTGTGCAAACGCATTTTTGCTTCACCTTTAGTCCGTTCTTTTGCATCTGTTCTAAATATTGCCTTTCCACCAACAGCCTCAAACCTTCGCCCTGCAAATGGGCAACGGTGAAGATGAAGGGGACCCCGTCTGGCCCCGCGAGGAGCTGGGCCCCACTGGCGTGGACGACATGACGAGGCTTCACGACCTGCACGAAGCCGCCCTGCTGTGGAACTTGAAGCTCCGATACGAACAAGGACTGATATACACGTATGCGGGGTCGATATTGGTAGCCGTCAACCCGTATAGACCAGTCGACGCGTTGTATGGCCTGCAGACTGCAAGGAGGTAAAACACCAGTCTATCAGCCTTATCACTACTGCTTCCAGTAAATAAGTATACTTTGACATAAAAAATTATTTTATACCAAAATGTGTAGAAATGACTGCCTAAATGGTGACTCTACACACCATTTAGACATTGTATTATTTATAAGTACACATTTTTCCATTCCAAATGGTAGAATGTACATTATTTTGTAATAACTGACCTGTATACCTACATTAACATTTTATATTCTATTCTATTCATTTTAAACATATGTATTCCAGGTACCACGCAGCAGAGGCGCTAGGCGATCTCCCACCACATTTGTTTGCCATAGCGGCGGCTGCGCGCGCGGCGCTTCCCCAGCCTCAAGCCATACTCATCTCCGGCGAGTCCGGCGCGGGCAAGACCGAGTCCACCAAGCTGGCAGTCCAGTTCCTCGCTGCCGTGGCCCCCGCACCCCCCGGCAGGGCCCCTGTCTCCGAACAAATCTTAGAAGCAGCCCCACTGTTAGAAGCCTTCGGAAATGCAAGAACACCAAAAAACCACAATTCTAGTCGATTCGGAAAACTCTTGGAATTGTATTTCAAAGACGGCTCCTTAGCCGGAGCGAGGGTAGCACACTACCTTTTGGAGAAATCTCGAATAGTCACACAGTCTCCTGGAGAAAGGAACTATCACGTATTCTATGAACTACTAGCCGGGCTAGATGAAGAACAAAGGCGGTCCAGAGGACTTCTGACTGCCGAACATTATTTCTATTTGAATCAAGGAGGAGACTCCGGTGGCGCAGGCGCTGGCGCTGATTGGTCCGCGTTATGTGGCGCTATGCAGGTTCTTGGTATTGGAGACGCGGAACGAGAGGATATAATAAGAGTTTTAGCAGCGGTACTGCACTTGGGCAATGTATATTTTCATAGAAGACAGTTGCGACACGGGCAGGAAGGTGTGCAGCTAGGCGGGGGCGCTGAAGTGCGTTGGGCCGCACATCTACTGAAGGTCCCGGCAGAGGCGATGGCCAGGGCCCTCACTACCAGAGTCACTGCGGCCAGAGCGGAACGCATGCGGTCACCGCTGCCCATCGACCAGGCTTTAGACGCGAGAGACGCATTCGCCAAGGCCCTCTACTCCTCCCTCTTCAGCTGGCTAGTCCTCCGAATCAACTCGATAGTACACCGCGCCGGCCTACACGATGCTCACAGAATTTCTCTCCTTGACATCTTTGGATTTGAAGACTTGGAAGAGAACTCTTTTGAGCAACTTTGCATAAACTACGCTAACGAAACTTTGCAACATTATTTCAATAAGCACATATTTAAATTGGAGCAACAAGAGTATCAGAAGGAACGCTTGGAATGGTCTAATTTGACTTGGAATGACAACTCTCCGGGTATGTTTTGTTGTTTAAAAATATCTTCTATTTTGCGTAAATAGGGTTTAAAATTGATTGTATTTTGCAGTGATACAGTTGCTGAGTAAGAAGCCTGTGGGGATCCTACATCTTCTGGACGATGAGAGCAACTTCCCGCGGGCATCTGATGCGTCTTTCCTGGAGAAGTGCCATTATAACCATGCGTTGAACGAACTATACTCAAGACCCAGATTAGGAGCGAGCGAATTTGGGGTGAGTAACTAGTCGTCCTAATTAACTTTGATAATATTGGTGATGATAACAGATTACAGATATAGAGTTCACGAAAATAATAAGTTGACACTATTTAACTACAACTGCTATTTAAACGCATTATTCGTTTTGTTCAAATTGCCTATGTAGTGCCACAGATTACTACAGATGGTCCACTCCATAAAATCATTTAAATAAAAAGCGACTCTTGCTACTACACAAAAAAGTGCAATTCAGATCGCACAGCGCTAATTACCTACAGTTTTATTCACCTAGAAGTTGCCTCTCTATCGCGTAACTCTTGTATCTTCTGACTAATTTACGCTCACTGAATTGGCCCGCTAAGACGAACCCGCCGCGTAGGTACTCGTAGTTGCATATTATTTTTATATTATACTTTTTTTTTTTTTACTGCGTCAATAAGGTATCGAAAAATATAATATTTGTGCATCGTGATAGTTCAAGGTGAGATGCTGACTAATTTTTAAATATTAGACATTCTCTTAAGATGGCCACTGACAGCTGTAGGTCAATTATCAGCATGATGCTGATGACTTCTGTAAATCATCTACCTAACATAATATAATGTAGCAAATGCACTTCAGTTGGCGTATTTGTCCAAATATTGGCGTTGTGTAGCCAATACAAAATACACCTTATCGTAATTGATATAAAGTTTATTTTGCATAAGCAAAACAATGTATATTTTCATACATGTACGCCAAGCGAAGTGAAATAGCATAAAATATCGAGAAAATGTAATGATAATAAGAATTCCCAAGGGAATACTCAAGATATGGGAAAACAAACATATACCTGCTATTTATTACATAAATATTCAATTGCACATTCAGTTCATCGTAGGAAACATAACCCTATGATTACCCTAACCAATGAGTAAGCAACGATTAATTCGCGTAGAAAAACGCCACACAACGACTTGTAAACACAGGGGAATTGAAAGAACGGAAACAGAACATTAAATGCTAGATCGCTTTCGATTACGGTATGACAGAACATAAAAACATCGATGTCGTATCTATGTAGGTATATGCCACGAGGCATTCCATACGACAACAAAAATCAATTTAGCGAATGAAATAATCTTGATGCTCATAATAATGCTGTGCCCGTAAAACATTGCCTCATACATATAAACACTGTAAAAAAAAAGCGCGCTATTGGATTATCAACCTTTGGCTGTAAACCGAACGTAGAAAATCCAACCCCCCGCTATGCCCGTTTTCACTAATGTCAAGTTAAGCAACGCCTACTGAGCTGTTTTCGTCATTATTTATTAGATTCTAAAGACGAATTTTCTAAGACCACAGTCCTCATGAGTCCGGAGAACCGAAAAATTTAAGAGAACTCATTACTGAAACATAACTAAACAAACCCCAATTTCAGATCAAACACTACGCGGGCCAAGTATGGTACAACGTAGAAGGTTTTCTCGACAAGAACCGGGACGCCCTTCGAGCTGATGTCCTGGAGTTGCTGTGCAGCAGTGAGGTGCCCCTGGTTGCTGAGATGTCCACGCAGTTGAGGGCACAGCATGATGCTAATAAGACCTTGCCAAGAGGCGCCAATGGGCGGTTCGTTACCATGAAGCCGCGGACTCCTACGGTTGCAGCAAGGTAAAAGATCGTATTTGATGTCTGATTGATTTATTCAGTAAATAGGTTAACGGAATCACTTTCACACGTCATAATAAAAAAAAAATTAAAATGAGCTCTTATTCGGCGTTTCCTATTAGGATTCTGAGAAGAAAGGCCGTAACAAAATCAGAGGTCGCAGTCTCTTTTAAAGTCCAGACATAATCTTGGTCAGGTCATATGAGGACAATGTAGATTAGTGTCTGAAATGGTCTTTTAAGGAAAGAACCACACAGATTTGAGTGGACCTGTCCAGTCAGTGCAAGCATTTGTCAGTAATTGTGGAGCTCAACTCAGAACTTAAACGACTCGTCGGAGAATACCAAAGAAAGGACATTTGAGTAGGCAACAATTTCAAGCATTTTTAACCAATGCTGAAAGGGCGTGTTTGTTTACATTTTTAACCAATGCTGAAAGGACCTGTTTGTTTATTTACAAATGCTGGAAGGACGTATTCATTGGTCATGAAAAAGAAACAAAGGATTATAATAAAAGAATAATAAAAAAATATATCCTATTCTAGTACCTCCTAGTAGGAATGTTGTAGGTGCGTATCTTCCTCATATCTATACTTATAATAAATCTGTAGAAGTGAAAATTCTGTACATTGATAATATAAAAAAAAAAAATGGCAGGGGGTGTTACTAGACCGACACCGAACCCAAAAATTTGATTAAAAAAATTTTTGTCTGTCTGTCTGTCTGTCTGTCTGTCTGTCTGTCTGTTTGTTCAGGCATCACGCAAAAACTACTGGTTCGATTACGATGAAACTTGGTATAATTATTCTTTAATATCCTGGGCACCACACTGGGTACTTTTTATCCCGGAAAAGTATCCTATCCTACTATCGATATCTATACCTATTAATAAAAAGTCAAGTCCTGACTGACTGACTCATCAACGCCCAGCCCAAACCCTTGGACCTAGGAAGCTGAAATTTTGCACAGAGGTTCCCTTTATAATGTAGGCAAGGAATGAGGAAGCATTTTTCGAAATTCAACCCCTAAGGGGGTCAAATAGGGGATGAAAGTTTGTATGAAAAATCTTATTCCTTGAGGTAATAAACATGAAACTCCGCACGAATAATTATCAAAATAAATGAAAAAGTTTTTAATTTATTGTTTTTCTAAATTACCCCCTAAAGGGGGGTTGGGGGGTGTCAAAGTTTGTATGGAAGAATTTTAACGCGCTGTCCGATTAACTCGAAACTCAATATTTATACTTAAACCCAAAAATTAAGAATAACGTGTATCAGGATTTTTCGAAATTCAACCCCTAAGGGGGTAAAATAAGGGATGAAAGTTTGTATGAAAAATCTTATTCCTTGAGGTAATAAACATGAAACTTCGCACGAATAGTTATCTAAATAAATTATAAAGTTTGTAGTTTTTTGTTTTTCTAAATTACCCCCTAAAGGGGGGTTGGGGGGTGTCAGTGTTTGTATGGAAGAATTTTAACGCGCTGTCCGATTAACTCGAAACTCAATATTTATACTTAAAACCCATGGGGATGTATGGGGTAATTTCCGACACTCACGCGGGCGAAGCCGCGGGCAGCAGCTAGTAATAAATATATTGGTCTTATGTCTGAATATTACGATGTTTGTAAAAGCAATAAAGCCTTTTCTTATCCTGCATAATATACGAAAAATACTGAGATGAAGGCTGGTAAGGTAACAGGTAAGCATGGAGGAGGAGAACAGGCTGCGCTGCGCCGACCCCAAATAAATCAGTATGTTGATGATATATTTACTCATTACCTATTCCTCCAACCAGGTTCTCAGACAGTCTCCACCAGCTCCTGGAGTCCATGTCTCGCTGCAACCCCTGGTTCGTGCGGTGCGTCAAGCCGAATACCGACAAGTCGCCCATGAAGTTCGACATGCCGTGCGTCCTCGCGCAGTTGAGATATACTGGCATGCTGGACACCATCAAGATCAGACAGACCGGGTACCCTATTAGGATACCTTTCCAGAACTTCGTGGATAGATACAGGTGAGGAATTATTCTTTTTCGTCGTCGTGAGAATTATTTTAGGGTATTAAAACTGTCTAGGATAAGGTTGAAAAGGTCTGCTGGCCGATGTGTATATGAGGCCGTCCGCTGCGTTAAGCGGGTACACTGCGCGGGGGCCCGTGCGGAGTGCTGTTTTCTATTAACATCCTTAGAGCAGCGCTGCGTGAGGCGGGTCTCCCGACGCACGCGGCCCGTAGAAAACGTCACCCGCGTGGACGCAGCAGACGGCCTAAATTATTTGATACGCTGCGGCATCTATCGTTATATTATGACTTTTTATTGAAAGCAGTGAAAGTTTAAGGATTCATAGCACAATGAGGACCAACTTTATGAGAGAAACGAAATATAAATCTGTTCTTTTTTCATGTGGTTAGTGACTAACCTGGAGTCAGAGTTTTTATGCCGCCTATGGGCCTCTGACATGGCTTCACATGCCGTCGAGAAATATCTCAGGCATGCTGATTTCTCACGAAATTATCTTTCACCGTTTTTGAAGCAAGTAATAATACGCACATTAATCCGACAATTCAGAGGTGCGTGCCTTGGGTTCGCACTCGAGATGTCTGGGCAGTCCGACTGTCACACCACTAGGCTATCACTGTTACGTAAATACTCATTGCTACGTTTAATAAATCTGTTACAGGTACCTGTTGAAGTCCACGCCATCTCGCTCAACGCCTTACAGAGAGATCTGTAACTCTATACTTGCTGAGATGCCGCCCACCGGCGCTGGTATGTACACAAATTACATTTATCTATTTACACTGCGTTATATAATAACTAGGGACTAAAACCGGTATTACCAATATGGGTATTTTTCGGTTACAACATTGATGGTATTTATACATTAATACCGGTTACGGAAATAAAAATGAACTCTATCTTACACGTATATTGCGCGCATCGCCAGTATGTGTGTAACCGGTATTAAAACGGTAACCTAAAAGAGGTAACGTTATAACTCAAACTCAAACTCAAACTCAAAGCATTTATTTCAATTAAACCAATTACAGGCACTTTTGAATTGTCAAGGAGTCAGTCAGTCAGAAAATATGAAGCTAGATGCCCATTCCAAAGCGTAGTAGGTACCTATGGAGAAGAACGGGCAAGAAACTCCACGGACACTCTTTTAAATCAAATAAATTGTTACAAAAATTGGTTACATCATTCATGTTGAAATTACTTATACATGTGAGAACAATGTAGAAAGACGTGCATAAAAAAAGCGTCCGTACATAAAAATAAAAACAATTCAAAAATTACAAATAAGCCATGGCAGCTAAGAGATGACCAGCCCCAACTGACGGCGCCCGTTCACGAACATGACGCATGGATTAGCACCATTCAGCTCAACCATTTTGAAGGGAGCTAAATGATCCAACACACGCGCCACCATCAGCGAGACATCTGAGTGAGCATGACATACTCACAGCCGCCAGGGCACATTCAAGTCAATGAAAGACATAATATTACCCGGTAAATGGTAGCTCTATAGTACATAGTACTCACATATGTGCTATACAATTATACATATAATGCAAAAGAAATTGAGTCTATACAATGCAAAGATGTTCTTACAATCTTCAGCAGCTCCAACAGACTTTTCGAATGTTAATCAATTAGTTGTGGTTGTGGAGCAGGACCAGCATTGGCCCAAGCATTTTTATCAGTGATATAATCCCCTAACTTATAATATGCCTGCCTGCATAGTGTGCGTTTTATACATGTTTTGAATCTCGTCTCATTCAGTTGAAGTATGTGGGGAGGAATTTTATTATAACATTTTAAACAGTACCCCATGAAAGATGAGTCTACTTTAGCCAGTCTGAAACCTGGTTGAACTAATAGGTCCCTATTTCTTGTACTATAATTATGTCTATCACCTCTTTTACTAAAAAGATGTAAATTTTTAATATTTAAGAGTTTATACTATCTATCGTTGACTTGATACAGCAAGCTAGTTCGCAGAACTTGTGCTATGAAAGTAGCGGAACGTATACTCACATAATATTAAAATTCAAACGTTCAACTAATTATAGTTTTACAAGACTTTGGTGCACAAAATGACACTTATCTTTATAGGCAATCTGTGCGCGGTTATTACGTTCGTGGTGCCGACTGCCGGCGCACTTAAGTTGATAACACCCTGTAGAACCTTTTAGTGGTTTTCCATTGAATACATGGTGCGTAAAATCACTATTATAAAATAGCTGTTTTAAAGATACTTTAACTTAAGTCGGACTTACGCTTAACTACTATATGTTTTTTAATCACAGATCGCAAAATTCAATACTTATAGTAAGTTGTAGGATATTATGTTTAGAGGTATGAGGAACAGGGTGTAAAGTTCACTCACCTCTATAGAAAAGGAAGGATCCTCCGACCAGACGGGAGTCGTGTATGGCGGGCAACTGTCCAACGATTGATGTCGAGAAGTCATAAACAGGGTGGATTTTTGAGATGGGGCAGCAAGGGCAGCTACCTTAACCGTTGTAGCTACAGGAAAATGGTCTTAGGAGGCTAAAATTTTGATCTGCATTCACAGAATTTGAAAAAAATGTACAGTCAGCAAGAAAATGGCCAGTTTTCACAAAAACATATTTTTCTACCAATCAATCCGTTTTCTTATAAGGATCAAAAACCTCTATTGGACGAACTGAGCTTTGAGTACTAGAAAAGTCAGAAATCGCAACACTTTTCCCATACATTTCGTAGGCAATGAGACTTCTGACTTTTCTAGTACTCGAAGCTCAGTTGGTCCAATAGAGGCTTTTGATCCTTATATGAAACAGGATCGATTGGCATCAAAAAAAGTATTTGTGAAAACTGCCCATTTTCTTGCTGACTGTACATTTTTTTCAAATTCTGTGAATGCAGATCAATATTTCTCTAAAAGTTAAGGACAGTCTCCTAAGACCCTTTTCCTGTAGCTACAACGGTTAAGGAAGCTGCCCTTGCTGCCCCATCTCATAAATCCACCCTGTACGTATATGTATATGTTGATCGCGCGGTAAACTCTAATTGCGCGATGCAGAATTTGTGTAACGTCAGGTCTTTGATACGTAGGTAGTTCGCATGTGGCGTTATAGATGCTGCCACAGGTTCTACAGCCTAAACATACAAAGCCGAGCAATATGTCTCCCTTATTCCCGCTTTACATTTCGTATTAAAACACCATTTCTGATAATAGCTTAACTAATTAGCCTCTCAGTTATCTTTCTGCGGTCGCCTCTGATGTGCTACTCTATGACCGGGTCAGTTCTTACTGTGATGTGTCTGAGTACTGGCTGAAATGGGCAAGATTTGGAAAAGAGTCAAGAAAAGAGGTTTTACGCTGGAGGCTATGGTTTTGTGTGAGTGATATTTAAAGTAAAGAATATTGGTTCTGGAATTAATCAACTACCTTCATTCCAATTCAAAAATATTCACTGGCGTTGTGAGTAAAAATGCCAATTGGTATTGTGATGGTGCAATGTAAGAACGAATTGTGAATATCTAAGTAGGCCTCTCCTCCCTAAGTTTCTGTATTCATGAAGAAGACTATTTTTATCCATTTCATTGGGTTTTGTTGTTATTGTGTTGGTAGTGCTTTGTCAGTGTGTTTGGTTTATAAAGTGTTCGAAACTGTGGTGAATTATATCGTTGTTCTATTATTCTTTAACATGTCCACTAATAAAATATCGTCATTTCAGTCGGCGCGGACTACCAGTTAGGCGCAGCGCGCGTGTTTATAAGGGAGGCGTTACACAGAGCACTGGAGCGATCTCGGGCTGACAAACTACGAGCTGCAGCGACCAAGCTGCAGGCACACTTCCGAGGATATTTGGCAAGGTATGTTATAATAATTATTATTAACCACGACTGGGCGTATAAAATTGGTCGCTATCTACGATATATAGCGTTCTTATTGCATAACAGTTAACTTTTCGTTTCGCTATGTTACTAGAGCGACTCGAGTTTTTGCAAAAAAACCCTATATTTTTCCAGTAAGATTGAGAAATGTTTTCACCATTGACTAATTATCCGTGTTTACGCGATATCCCTATGTCATGAGCTATCCAAATAACAAAAAATATTTGGCGCAAGTCTTAAAGGGGAATTAAAAGTTGCATCATATTATTCATGTGTTTGTTTTAGCATTGTGTCTCTAATTACAAAGCATTATGTTGTCAACAGAAAACGCTACCAACAACTCCAGTACTCAACCGTGAAGCTGCAGTCGTGGTGGCGCGGCGCCATGGCGCGGCGCCGCTACGTGGTGCTGCGGCGCGGCGTGCTGCGCGCGCAGGCGCTGGTGCGCGGCCGGCGCGCGCGCAGGCGCCTCGCCACCCTCAAGGAGCAGCACAGGAGGCGCGCGGAGGCGCAGCAGGTGGCGGCTAAGTATGTGGCTTGTGCTAAACATAAAAAATGGCAAATTTTGACCACTCCAAAGAAAAAAATATATAACCTGATTAAAATATTGTAATTATATTCCCCCTTTATTATAAAACCGTTTTAGTCCTCAATTTGTAGTATAAGTCATCTTTTCATGCATTTTACTTTCATTTGCAACAAATAAAATAATGAATTATACTAAATGCAAATTGATTCTACGATATCAATATCGGAATACACTAAGATTAAATACAAAATTGATGATCCAACAGTATACTAACATTAATTTCGTTATAACTAATGACTACTAACTTATTACTTACAATTCACAGACGTCGCGCGGCTGAACAGAAAGCAGCTCAAAAGGCGAAGGCAGAGAGTCTGCAAGTGCTAGAAGTGCCAGCTGAATTGGCCTTCATACTGTCCAAGCTGGATGAGTGGCAGCCACCACACACGGAGAGGAACCTTGCCAAGGTATGTCTCTAGATGATTTCTACCAAACGGCTCGCATCGCATCGGATCGGAACGGATTTTACAATCCTTGAACGATATTAAATCGTGTACACAGTATTTAAAGTCTATATTACCAAGCCGCACACAGCAGCCTGACCGCGGGCGGCTTCCGCGACACTCGATCGTAGCCGGAATTATGCTGCGACGCGCGATCGGCTCCGTTAGCCTGTCGTCATATCTGATCGGATCCTTTCGGCTGCAACACGGTAGGAATAAAACGGAACGGAGCAGATCGTATGCGTCGACATCTTGCCGGACGCGATCGACTGTTGCCGCATCTGTTCGTATTCTTTCCAATCCGATGCGATGCGAGCCGTTTGATGGAAATCATCCTTTAGGAGTATTTTTCTCTCACAATTACATGAGACTTAAATATTACTGGCGGATACTATAAAACACTTCTACTCTCCCCTTTGAGCAAAACAAGGGTGATGTTATATTTTTAGAGTTTTTCCATATACCAAACAGTTAAGTTTGAATGTGGTTTCCCGTTTGAAGACTTATTTACTCAACTATCTATTAGATAGCAAATCTCAAAGTATTTGATTGGTGATTTAGTTTTTTTTTTACATGACCATTGACAATATAGTTATCCTTTGAAACTCTATAATTCTAATTCTGCCGAAGCCCAAATATTGTTATAAGGCCTGTTTCACATCACCATGACCTTGTCTCCAGGTGGCAGGCGACGTGTACGCCGAAGAGGAACGCGTACAGCTGCCCCGAGATCTGCAGCAGTTCGCCTTCTCCAAGTTCAGTTCTGTATACTTCGCTGATGGCGGACACCTGAGCCCCAAGAAACATCCGATCACCAGGCCATTCTTAGCTAAAGCTGCTGTCAGGTATCGTACATTTATATCATTAGACTGAAGCCCCAAAGCTCCAAGGCAAAACAGTTACAGTAGGAAATGCCAACGTTCGTGAAATTTCAACGGTCATAAAACGTCAGAGCGAGATGACCGATATTCGCCGTCCTACTCGCACGGTTTGTGACCGTGACTGCCATAAGCAAAGTGTATGTTTTTTTTTTGTATAGTGCCGTCGAGCTTGTTTATTTATTGGTTTTACTATCTCGGATGCGTGGAGTAGCAGAAATCGGAGAGACGAGTGACTTAGTGAGCTAAGAACTTATCAAGAGTATTATTCCAGGGATCAAGATTTCAATGATGCAGTAGCTACATTCAAGCTTATATTGAGATGGTGCGATGAAACTGCCGCTGGAAACGACGCCAGGCAAAAGGTAAATATTACCGAATGGTCAAATTACTTTATCAACTATCGAATAAAAATATTAAAAAAAGCATATTCGAAATATTGGCTTACACGTATAATGTTATTCCGGTATTTTCCTATAGACTTATATCTTCTAAAGTTATGCTATTCCCGTGTCCAGGTGTTAGCAGACTACATAGCGTCTCGCGGCCTGTCTTCCCGCGGTCTCCGCGACGAGGTGCTGGTACAAGTGTGCAACCAAGCGAGTGGTGACTCGTCTTCAGACAGAGTGTGGCAGCTGATGGCGCATTGTCTCGCTGCCTTCCAGCCGGGACCGCCGCTGCACAAGTTAGTACCTATTTCACTATTATTATTTATATTAATATTATATTACAAGGCATAAGGGCACTATTGAACTTTAAAATTAAGAAGAATGGGCAAGAAATTCCACCGTTACTCTTTGAAAATGTTTTACAATATTTTGTATAAATGAATAATTACATCATTCTTGAAAGATACTTGATTGACAAACGCTAATTGTCCTTTATTCGCCTATAAACAACCGTAAGTCTCCTGAAAAATTAACAATAAAATATATTTTTCTTATTCAGGCCATGTTTTTGCGAGTGCTTAGTTGGGTCTTAGTATATACATTTTTTCATTTCACGTAAATTGTGTACATGTACTATACTGTCACTAAATCAAGCCTCTTTTTCGCCCAGATACCTAGTCCGCTTCGTATCCGAGCGCGCGCCAGCAACCTGGCGCTCGCAGCTAGTGCGCCTGCTGTGCGGCGGCGGCGCGGGCGCGGCGCGCGCGGCCGGCGGCGCGCGGCGCTGTCCGCCCAGCTTGCTGGAGTGGAAGGCGGCCAAGACTGATGCTAAGCCTGCCCTGCCGCTTAGGTTGTATGATGGTAAGTTACTACATGGTTATGCCCATTTCGTATCGTAGCTTGCCACTACATCTGCAACTGAAAGGAGTACAAGTATGGACTAGCGCTGTAGTGTACAGATCGATTCAAAGTTAATGGCGGCTCGGATGATAGCTGCTCGCTGCGCAGTACCCCACCCCTCACCCCCGCTGACACATGAAATTGTTAACTGCGCAGCGACTCGCTTCATGTTCCGAGCCGCCATAAACTTAGAATCGAACTGTACTACGGATGACGGTCATTCAATACCCTGGAGTAACAAACGGACACTGACAGTGTCTTTGAATCTTAGTGGTAAGGGCGATTTTCGTAGTTCCACTGATGTGCGATTGACTGTCTGATGTCTACAATTTAAGAGCGTTGAGCGATTGCTGTGACACCTTATGTAGCAATAATAAGTTTATTTTGTAATTAAAATGATTAAAGTACAATAAAGAAAGAGTATTCTAGATGCTAAAATAATAATCTTTCTCTCTCTAACCCCTAAGTTAAAACAGATGTGAGTATATTTTATTGTGTGTTGTGAAATAATAACACATTCCCCACAGACACAGTGCAGCACGTGAGCGTGGACTCGTGGACGTCGTGCGAGCGCGCGGCCGCGGCGGCGCTGGGCGCGGCCGGCCTGCTGCACAACGCTAGCGGCTGGTCTCTCACTATGGAACATAATGGACAACTTACTGGTGAGATACTATTGATGGACTATTAAACTTATTTTTCTAAGTGATAGTATAAAAAAATACTTTGACTTACACCCGAATTCCGAATTGAGAATTTGTCAAACTCTACTTTGACATTACTTCAGAGGGAAGCTCGCGAAATTCAATATATCCTTACAAAAAACATAAGAATGAATTTTATCGGTCTACATCGAAAGAATCACCTGAGGAAATGCTAGAGAGCTAACAACACGTTCTTATTACAGAATGGGCAGGTTGTGAGTTTGCCCTGGACGCAGTAGGCGAGGTAGAAACTTGGGCAGCCTTACCGAGTGCTCGCGCCGAGCCGCTGCGCGCTCAGCCGGCGAGGCACACACCGCCTGCGCCACCGCCCAGAGCGTCCTCTGTAGATACTGAGAAGTCTTCTAGACCACAGGTATAAAGCAAATGTTATTATTTACATACTAGATTATATGTTCGGCGTTAATTATGTACTTACTTAATTAATGTAATGAATCAAGGAAAAAACTAAAACGTTTCATGTCGATCTTAGGCCACTCAAACTTTGTCATAAGCTAAACTTTCGGTAAAAAAAAACACTCACAATCACAGTGCTTTTAAGAAGATGAATCAATCAATAAGTTAAGCACATAACAAAGCAAACAAGTTTTAAGCACTTTTACGTATTTAAAAAAAAACACCTCTTGATTCCTAATTACATAACGTCAGATTAATATATTTAACAACCCAACGATTATGGCGATGTTTGACTAAGTTTGGCGTACGAGAGGTCATGAGATCGATCCACAACCATTGCCCCGTTATTAAAAAAAAATCAGTTGAGTGTAAAGTCACCAAAACTATCGAGAAAATATTTTAAAATTATTTAAAACTTTCCCAGATCCCACCACCGGAGCCACCAAAATCTCGTTCCCCGAGCATACCACGAATGCTGCAAGATTCCATCATCGACGAGGATGGCTCCGAATACAACTGGAACATGGAGAAGCAGGAATCGCACACAAAACACACCAGCGAATACTCCAAACACACCAGCGAATACTCGAAACACAGCAACGAATACCCCAAACATAGCAACGAATACTCTAAACACAGCAACGATTACTCTAAACACAGCAACGATTAC
Source organism: Eupsilia transversa (assembly GCA_914767815.1). Classification (NCBI taxonomy): domain Eukaryota; kingdom Metazoa; phylum Arthropoda; class Insecta; order Lepidoptera; family Noctuidae; genus Eupsilia; species Eupsilia transversa. Next base: position 13,323,718 of record OU611880.1, read on the forward strand.
TCTAAACACAGCAACGAATACTCCAGAAAGACTTCTCACGACGTACTGTCACGGGAATCAGCACTAAACGAAAGATACTTCGAGCAACCTTCCGATAAAGTCCGAAGCAGGTCTTTGGATAATCTCTTAGGTGACAATCCTGTGCCACCACCAAACAAATTAGCTGATTTAGGACTATCACAGTCAAGACTGAATGATCGTTATCATTCTGTGGAAAGATTAACAGGAGCACCAAGTGTGGCCAGTAGTAAGGGAGGGATGGAAATGGAGTACGGAACAGGATCGCGTGTGTTACCGTCGAGGTATATAAAGTCACAGTACGCCGGCAAACGCGCGCCGGCCGGCTCGCAGTCGAGTCGTGCTTATATTGAGAAGAGCTCCGAATTTGGAGGTGTCAGGTAAGAACTCATTTAGCAAGCATATTTTGTTTTTTTTTACTCAATCTTACAATAAATAAATTAAATAGAAATTAATCCACCAAGTCATTAGAATAAAATTAAAATAATAAGATAACATACAATCGAGTCAATAAAATAAAATTTAAAAAAATAAAAATTATGATAAATGGAATTAACTTAATTATGTCCACAGGTCATCAGCAATGTCAGACACATCCGAAGCTCCAAGTCTTGCATCCCACGTGCGACGCGTCCGCGTTCCGAGCCAGGCATCAGACGTAGACCAATTCTTAGACGATCTGTTCTCTCCAGTACTAGACCCTAACATAGACGAACTCTCAGATGCCCGATCTCTAGCAGCCAGCATCAAGGGAGGCAGAAACTACAGCGATTTCATCGACAGCGTCCTCAACTGCGAGTACAACGAACAAATTGATACTTTAAACAACGTTGAAGTCCAACACCTTATCAAAGGTGGGGGGAAGGAAGATAAAGAAAAGGGAAGAGCGAGCAGGAAGGAGTCCAGTGTGGACTCTGTCGATGACTATATCACGAACTTATTCGATCCGATCTTCATGAATGATAGTTTGAAACGTCTTACTGACGGGGAAGGACTTACTGGTGCCATAAAGGGAGGTGGAGCGACGCCGCGGTCTGCCTCAGCGAACACGTCCACTCTTAGCTTCGGAGCCCTGCCCCTCCCGCCAACAATGCCGTCCACTCCTGAAGCGCTGGCTGCCGCGCTAGGCCTTCACCTCCCGCCGCCTGGTACAGTCGATATTAACGCATATCATCAGAACTTACAGCGAGCTTTCTTGCAGAGCGCGATGGCCCAAAATCTCCAAATACAACAGCAATTGCTAGCTCAGAACCAGGCATTACAATCTCTATTAGCAGGTCAAGTCGTGGAACCTTCAGAATCAGAGCCCACTTCTCCGGTTCGTGCGTCAACCGTCGTTCATGCTCAAGTACACTCTCCGCCGAGGAGTGCAGTCAAACTGCGGCGCGAGTCCAACGAGAGTATGTCTCCCGGGGCTCCCCCGCCCCCGCCCCCCATGCCGCCGCCGCTCCACTCAACGGATCCCTTAGAAATAAAGGGCTTCATGGATCCCTACGGACGAGCCAAGACCGTCCGGATCGGTAAATGGAGGTGGCCTCCTCCAAAGGACGCGGTTGGCCAGGAACAAGCACAAGATTTTACCAAATTCAAATTGCGTCAGATTCAGAGACGACACACGCCGCAGTCACAACAATCCAACGGTATGGAACATGAACCACCTCGAGGTCGATCTAAATCAGAAACAACTCCAGGAATCGAGTGGGAAGAGTTCGAGGTGGACGGTCCAGTGGTTTCACCGAGTAGGGAGGCGCCGAACCAACGAACTGCGAGACGAAGCTTCGAAATCGGAGCGCAGCGCCCCTCGCCGGGCAGCGTAGGGAAACTCAAGTTGAGTTCTGAAATGAGACAAAGATTAGAACGAGTCACTGCGAACCACTCCGTACGATCCACATCATCTTCTGCTGCAGAAACGCCACGTACCATCAATAAGTTGGAAGATACTAGGAAGTTGATGCTTGAGCGTCAGTTAGGAGGAGGGGCTCGTTGGGACGCTCCGCCGCCTCCCTTGCCCCCCGCGCCCCCCGGCCCGGCGCCCCCCCCGCCGATGTCTCCTCCCACACCTCCGGAAGGCCCCGCGCCTCCGCCCCCCGCACCAGACGCGTCCTCAACCTTCGCACAACTGCGTCGCGACAGAGACACGTTCGGCGTCCATCAAAACAGAGAAGCTGACGACCGACATGCCTTCCTAGCCAACTGGAACTCACGACGCAGAGAAGAGTCCGAGCCTCCCCCCTCTCGAGACGACTTAGCCACTCGTTTTCTCACAGCAGACCGTCGCCACTCCGAACGCCGAGTGAACGATTGGGGTGATGAATCCGATGTTCGAAGCTACGACGAACGAGGACAAAGTCGTGACGAATGGGATTCCGAATCAGGGCACGACACGACTGGCCGTCGTGACAGAGACAATTACTCTGGTCGGGAAGCGTCGGAGATATACGAAGTGCACACGACAAGAACCGAGCGTAGAAAAGAGGAGAATGGTATTGAGGATGCGTTTGAGCGCAAACGCTCGCCGTTTTACGATGATTTTGAGAGATTTGATGGTAGGAAGAATTCCCGGGATATGTTAGTTGGAAGGGCGAGGGAAAGTCCGAGGTCTGATATTGTGTTTCCTCAAGAGAATAAGACGACTGAAAGGGCAACGTTTAAGACCCACATGGCGCAGAAAGAAAGAGATAGGAAGATGGAGGCGGAGAGACGTCACTCCGTTTCTACCCACGCCACTGATAGAACTGAACATATTGAACGTAAGTATTACAAAACATTTTTATAACTCTTCAATCGTAATATTTTTTATTTTATATATGTTTTTCCTGCCAGAATACAAGCGCTGCGGTATTTATTTTTTAAATATCGCACAGCATTATGCTGAGCTAGGAAGCTTTTTGGCGTCGCACAGGTCTTTTCTTGCTTCCATTATTTAGTTAGATTTAAATGTAAGGAACATTTAAAAAGCAATATTTATTGCTTGTATTGCCTGTGCGTGTCCCATTTTTTTTACTTTTGTTCAAATGTGTTTCTTGCATACGGTACTGTATCAAATTAACATTTCTTTTTTCTTTATAATTTATGATTTTATCGTTTTTAGGTGACGTGCCCGCACCGGCAGCGTTTCTACCATCAGACCGCTCGTTCCTCACATACAGCCGAGTGCCGTGGAAGCTGCGTGTGCGCAAAGAAGTGTTCACTCCCCTAGAGACTTACAACGACCCCGCCATATTAGATCTACTTTATGCACAAGTGAGTTTACGTCCTTACTGCCATAGCTACATCATCTGAAGTAATTGAAGTATACAGAATATTTACAGAAGCAGAAACAGTCAAATCATTTATATTATCTTCTATGTATGGTTCTGTTTTGATGTGAAATAAAGCATATTCTATTTATCTTTCTTTCCCACATAACTTGACACTAACCAACCAACAATAACCATGGACCGTGTAACCGTGGTTAATAACCATGGAATTAGTAAGTACTATATAGGTAAAAAATAAAAATCAAGTCAGTTATTCAAACTAGGCTGAGAATCAGCACTTTTCAAACGTAAAAATTACACAAGATAGTCCCCCAAAACGCCCTCCCTTCACCACTTCAAACATATCGCGCAATGTATTTTGTGACAGCTGAAATTAAAGCACAGTGATCGGTTCAAAAATAACCATTTCACGCGTTGAAGTCTTTTGTATGAAAGTCACTATCTCCTTTTTAATAATAGTTGGTTTTGGATTTGTACAAAAAATCACGGCTGTAGTGTATAAATAACGAAATTAAAAAGAAAACTATCACAGCTAAGTAGGCTCTACAAGTTAACGAGTAATAATCGACCAACTTCCATTTGCAGTTGCAAAAACATGTTCTCCCATACATTCCGTATAGGAAAACATGTTTGTCAACTACAATGTCAAGTTTGTTTTGGGATAAATTCATTCCAACTACGGAACCCCTCATTGAGCGTGATCCGACGCACACTTGGCCGGTTTTTTTATATAAAAATATTTTAACATTTACTGACCACACGACTAACCTTCTCCCCTTATCCACAGATCGTCCATGACATAAACTCGAACCTACCCTCCCTCCGCATCAGTACGAGCGAGCGCCGCGCGGGCACAGCCTGGCTCCGCTCGCAAGGCAACACGCCCGTGCGCGCGGCCACTAAGAGGCAGGCCGTGGAGATGGCGCGCGCCTGGCCGTTCTACTTCGCCAGGTTGTTCACCGCAAGGGTACCGCCAGGGGAGACCGCTGTGCTCGCCGTGTCGCATAATGCGGTTACTATTGGAGTTAAAGGTGAGGTTAATGGTTAGTGGTTAGTTTGAGACGCTCCATTAACAGCATTTTGAGAGTGATAAGCCCCATTTTTATTTTACAACAATGTACAGAGATTGTCACACAGATGAATGAGTGAGCAGAGATTACGCTTTGCATATCTGAACTTTTCTTAAAACTCAGATTAGCCTAGTATTGCTTAGACCTCTCCAACAAAGATTTTCGTGTTTGTAAATAGTGGATTCACATCAAAATCGCAACGGGTAGGGATCAAACAAGCGAAATCACGACCGCCAGGCATCGGCTATTTCACTTTTAACTTCAGATTTTTTATAAAGACATCATTTCCTTATACAATGCCCTGTCGAATTAGCTTCTCTGTAGAAAGGTTCGAACTGTTTCTTGAGGATATATATTTACGACACGTATTTTCTCCACTCAGGTCCGGCCGGCCTCACCATCCGCCGCTCGCTCTCGCTAAGCGGGCTCCGCGCGTCATCATCAGCGCCGCACTCCCTACAGCTGTCGTCCTCCCGCGAGCCGCCGCTGACGTTACACGTGCCGCTCGCTCATCATGCGCATGCGCTGATCGCGGAGTTCGCGCTGCAGTATACTCAGGTAGGTGAACTAAGATTGTTGGCTGCTTGTTTATTGATAGACAACGTCGTAGATGTGGCGAAGATTTGACCCCATAAAGGTCAGTCATAAGAGGAGCTCGTGGCTAAGTAATAACAGCCGCACGGGTCGATCCATCTGGTTATGCTGCGCTTGCCGGGGTTGGTCCGTGGATGAGTGACCATCTTTACATACCGCGACTCCTCCGTGCTTCGGAAAGTACGTTAAGCCGTTGGTCCCGGCTGTCATTCGTGGATCTTTGATAGTCGTTACGAGTCGTCAGAAGCCTGAAAGTCTGACAATCAGTCTTACCAAGGGGTATCGTATTACCCAGTTACTGGGTTGTGGAGGTCACATAGGCAGTCGCTCCATGTAAAATACAGGTATTCAGCTGCATCCGGTTAGACCTGAAGCCGACCCCAACATGATTGGGAAAAGGCTAGGCAGAATGAAAGGTCATCCGTCATCGCAACAAAATTTTTAAATGCCAGCCAGAAAGAAAATTACTGGAGTCTTACAGGAAATAACGCCCTAAGAGTGAGTGTTACTAACAGAAATAACGCCTACGACCTTAAAATTTTGGATGCCTTTATATACAATGTGGAGACGACAATACAACAATAAATGAAAACACTGGCAATATTAATGCATAGAAGTATTTAGGAACTATCAAATAAATCCTAACATTGAAATTAAAAAAGTGATTTTTTCTAACAAACTAAATAGTAGTGATGCGCCGACTATGGGTTTTGCTAATCTTTGACTAACTATAGTGACTAAACTATTGGAGATCTTTGATTGAATTTTCGTATGCAGACTGGGAACGTCATTAGATATACGCAGTTTAATTTATTGTTGTATTGTCGTCTCCACCTTGTATATAATCCTTTTTATAGCATAAGCAAAATCAGCCTATAAAGTTCCCACTGCTGAGACCCACTGTGGGTCTCTGTGAGAGGGAGTGGGCCATAATTCACCCCGCGGGCAAAGTGCCAACTGAAATGATCTCCTTTAAAAATAGTCGTACAATTGACGCAAAGAAAGAAGACACAGTTTCTTCTCATTGGTTTAAACTTACACAATCTTGATTTTATTTTTCAAGTAATGCAAGCGAGTCAAATCTTTTACGTAAGAATGCGGCATGGCTATAAATCATTAATTTTCTTGCTTCACCAATACAGTTTTAATCATATTTATCATAAAAATATCACCATTATGATTTATAAATAAAAACACTGAATACTAATAAATAAAGTTAACATATTCTAACACCGATTAACATAAAGCGGTCGAAAAATTCATCTATGGTCTGTTCCAAAAGTATCAGATAAAAATGTAAACAAATTACTTAAAAAACGTACATGTGGATGCCAATTTGTAGTGACACTTACAAACTGAGTGCTTTGATTTGATTATTTCAATACTTAAACCCGAAATACAAATTTTAATCACTTGAAACATATATTTAATTTCACAATTATTATTGAGGTTAATTTTACTACCTACCTCAATTTCGGTCAATTAATTTTTCAACTATAATTTATGTATTATTCTAAAATATCATAATTGGAAAAAAGTGCTGAGACATAAAGTTGAAACCTTCTAAATACAGATGAATGTGTTACTAATTCCCTTTAGTGCAAAAGAATTTAACCTCAACAACGTTTGTTTACACTTTAATCAGATACTTTTGGAACCGACTATAACTACATTCGTAACAAAATCGATCTACTTTCTTTTCGTTAACCTTCGAGGAATCAAAATATGTTATTAAGTAGTTAATTGCATCTTTAACAAACGAATAATTTCATTACAGATCTCCATCACCCATTGACTTAAAAAAAAACATTACGGCATCGGAAACAAAATACATTATTTTGCAATACCTACCAATGAATTTACAACAAACAGATATGACAATGTATGTACGTATTACATAACTTCCGAGAGTACATGACTTTACATTTTTATCACTCAGTCAATATAATAATATGCCTAATTTACTACTTCCATACACTTGAAAAGTTGACTGACTTCCCAAGCTGTCCAACGTTCAATATTATGCAATATTCGATTGCAGCCTTAACTTCTCCACTTGCCATTACAGCCTATCGTTAGGTAATATGAGAAGCGGATGGTGACTAGAGATATTTAACCTATGACATGTTCAAAATACCGAAATGATTTTGGAATATAATACCTATCTTCTTAACATATTCACTTCTTAAACTGTTCCAGGCACAAACCGAATGAATGATTTGTTTTATTAGCTACAAAAATATTACTTCCTTTGTTTTCTGTTGAGTCTATATGTCATTTAAAGAATTTTGTACCAATTACAAAAATAGAAGAACTAAAACCTGGTATTTCTGTATTTCATAGTGCATTAAAAATAAGGGAAAGCGGCTAGCATTTTCAAGATGGCTACATACATCTAAAACAAATTAATCTAGCCATATATCGTAAAAACAACATTAATACTACCAGTTATAATTACAGTAAGTGCCCCCCAAGATGTAAATACTTAACTATACCTACTATAATCAGAGACTTAACATGGTAGGTATGTAAATAACATGATTTGCATAAATGGACATTGAGCACAAACGGCGGCGACCCACAATAACATCGTGCTTTATAGTGATGGCCATTAACACTGCTGAAGATAAAATATAGCATTAAAATACTGTTTGAGTAGGTTGAGTAGGTACGTGAGATGCATTAACATTAGAATAGAATACTCTTCATTATGTACACCATAAATATAGGAATGTTATAAGGGGTGACACGTTAGGCGGTCTTATCGATAAAAGCGATCATTTAAAGCGCAAAATCTTCAAAATCTTTTAGCGTAAAATGTAAGTACTTAGAAAAGTTAATATAAAAAAAAACAATTGTTCGAATTGCATGGTCAGGCCCATACTATTCCGTGCTAGAATCTAAATCAAATCTGAAATAATTTAAAATATTTCGGATATTAATTATCAACAGAACAACGGTACCTACTAAAGAAGATCTAGTATTACTCCAGCTAGCTAATGAGCAGGTCCATAGGTATAATTTATACATGTAAATACAAATACCTTCTCCTTGCACTCTGCAACTGCAAATTTTTAAAATTCTCTCCTCGTAAGGCTCATTTAAAACTGCATCCAGTCTCAATCGAACCGCTTCATTCCTCGTAACATTAACGTTACATCAGTTTCTTGTATGCGAGCGCCGTAAATCAAAATGAAGCGATAAAAGAAAACATCATAACATTATCGATTCACTTTACGAGGATACGCTTGCGTAATGAGCTGCAGCTTGCTGTATCGGAAGAATTACTTGTTAAATAATAATTATGTGGGTTACGAATTTTGTAAACGTAACGTAAACATCGTTTACAAAAATCGTAACGGAATTTGGAACATTTGATGAATGTTTTTCAGCTTTGTAGTGAGTAGGAGTACCAAAAGCTACAAACAGGCTGCGTATAGCTGTCACATTTTTGCCGCCAAAAACTAAACGTCAAAACCACCTTTTTTTTAATCCAAAAGTTTTTGTGGCGAAAGGGTTAGTGAACCCATAGAGAGCTTGAAATGCCAACTTATGTAGGTATATGAAATATTATATATTAATCATACAAAAAACATTAATCTAAAAATAAGTCTAAACTCAATAAATAAATTATTACAATATTTGAATAAATAATGATAACCTAATCATATCTTTTCTCTCATAAACCTCATAAGACTTTCCAGTTCTGTTGATAGCCCTGCGAAGGGCTCATCAGATTAGCAATTCAATGAGCTTTCTTAATGAGTACCTACTTAATTGGTACTGTTAGATGGGCAGGGTTATTTCAGTCGTGTGCCGACTGCGTGACCGTTAACTTTGTTTGGCTTATTGGTGGCCCGCAACGAGGGAATCGGGGGATTTGCACGAAAATTATTTATTTATTTATAGACGAATCGACAACTCTAGAAATCGCTTCGCCTACAAATAAATTAATTTCGTGCAAATCGCCTCAAGAAAAGATAATATCATTTAAAAGTGTCGATTCGCCCGTTTCGGGAGAGTAAATTCGTGCGAATCATCAATAAGTCTTTTGTTTACTATCGGAGGCTCATAATTTGAATTACTTTGAAGAAAAAAAAAACGAATGAGGTCATCCTAAAGAATGACCGCATTTAGGTACCTGCGTCAGGAGCAGAAATGTTGTAACAACGACAGACCGAACTGACGAATATTTGCATTGAAATTTTTATAACAATAGCAGTATCGTGGGTTTATTCAGCGTTTAGTAATAACACTCTCGAATGAAAATAAACAATTATTATTAGGCTAAATCAAAATGAAAAAACCGATGTCACGATTTGTTTTCAGATTTGATATATTAGGTAATAGCATAGTAACTAATAGATGGACGGAAGGTATTATGATAATAGACTTATCGTAAGCTAGAATCATCATCATAAAAACGTAAAATGCGTAGTTATACCAAAGTTAATTTATCTAACTCTTATTCAATGCTCGATAGCGGATTATACGAACGGTTAAGTCATTCATAACGCTTTGTAAAAACATTTAATATTGCATTCATACCAATTCAATTCATTTAAAGGATGCATCGATAACATTTTATTACCTAATTTGGAAAATTCGAAGTTTATGAAAATTATCATTTATTTAGTCACTTTATTTGAGTAGGTAGGTACTATCAACACACACTGCAATTTATTTGGAATTAAACTAAAACAGCAGTTGTATTACATAATAATTCAGTCAAAAAGAGAATACTGGGCTTTTTTTTGGTCATTCACTAACTAAGCTGCCAAAATAGTATTGCCTCAAACACGCATTTTATAAGCAAAGACAACTACCAATTCAGCCTAATTAGAACCTCCAAGCTATGCCTGCGTTCAAGTAAGCAATACCAGCTCCCGTTAAATGGGTCCGTTACGCTGACCGCGCAGATGTCTACCTGGGTTCCGCAGAGTTCCGCTACACACGCCTGTCTCTACTGATAAATGACAGTGGATGTAACGCCTACAACACCGCGGTGACTGGAATGTTGGGCTTGTACCATAGACTTTATTATAATACTAGGCTGTATGCTGAGATGCCTTAGTGCAACGTGCGGAAGTAGAATAGATTACAGTGTCTGCGCCGCCAATGGAGGCGCCAAATGTGGAACGCAGGCAACATTGTTTTCGTTTGAAATCAGTTGAGAGTAAACTTACTTTAAAATAAATGGGTAGGTGCGGAAAAAAATTATTTGTAGACATAATGTAGACATAACACGTTACACTGGTAAATACACAGCGATATTACATATATTACGGAAATATTTTACACATTTTTTTTATTCTGTGTATGTAGCATTTCCGATTAGTTTCACATCTTTGTTGATTTGAATATTTCAATAACAAACGTACATTTATTCTGCTTTGGTAATGAACAAATGACGTCTACGAATTTGAATAAAAGTTACTTTATTGTTTATATGCAAAAAGTTATGACAGAGAGGCAGAGTAATCAAAATAGTGATCTAGATTCCATAGAGATATTAAAAACATAAAAAAAATAACTCAGTTCCTAGTTATTTACAAAGCTTACCTTTTTTAATGATAGAGGAAATGGTTGAGAACTTCTTTTATTCTAGATAAGTAACACAACGCTTGTAATAATGTCAGCTCATCTTTAATAGTCAGAAACATAATTTCTCACAAATTAATCTCAGCGGGTGTTCGTGTTAAATTAGATTGAGTTTGATTTAACATTTAACCTTGAAGCTCATTTCTTTGAATTAACTGAAGAATAAAGAAGAAAACAAGTGAATTTCGATACATAACGGAGTTTTTGTTTAAGATTTGTTGTGTTGGGTTTGTATCAGAAACGAACAGCGTCTATCACCTGTATCAAAAGTTTTAATCATCATCAGTTCTGCACGTATCACAATATTTTACTGCTTGTATTTCTTTGTCTTTTTCTTTAGAGATGTGGGCTGATATTCACTTCCTTCCTAGCCTTATCGTCTTTTACACCACCCATCTTTTGTTATACCTCTTTTATGATTGATTCTCCTCATTGACAAACTGACGAAAATTTTGTTCACACATGAAAACTCTTCAAGTAACAAACATTTTGCTTGTGACCACAAATTTGACCTTTGTCTTAAACTAGTAACATCGAAAACCGAATCTAACGACAGTCATAGATTGATTCTGACCACATTACACAGTTGCACATGTAGCTTCACCGCGCATATCCGTAGTATTCTTCTACGACTCGTGAAAGGCGGTGAATGGTCCCACCGCTTGCGTGAAAAGCGAATGTAAATTGTCAGATTTCCACTCAATGATCACTGCATTTGTTACGTCCATTACGTATGTGCAAATGATCATTTCAACATAGTCATCATCATCCACCTGTGTTGGGCGTGTGTACATCTGTACATAGATGACTTACTGACTTCATGTTGCTAAAACTGAAAAACTTTTCGTTGGTCGTTCATGTTGGTAAAACGCAAAACTTTACACTCAAATATTTCTGTGTAACTCTCAAACTACAGAGAAGAGACTGCATTTTATTACTAAGCTAAATTAAATAAACATAGATTCTAAAAGGCGTCCGTGATCTTTGGAAATAATTAAATATTCAATAGCAATTATATACTTAATTGTATTGTTTGACTATTACAAAATATTTGATTATAATATTATCTAATCAACTATTCAGATCGACATTCAAGTATTTTAAAACTTAATTATTATTTAACTGTAACTGCAAATCAACATTCGATCAGCAGCAGTCATTTATACGTAGTCTAGATCAAATACCACAGGTAGAACAACATTGGAAATTATATAGTCACGATCTGTATATCTCACGTACGTCTGTAACTATAACAACATATACAAGGTCAATCAATGTCACTGGCAATTCGTTACAATATGCAATACAGCAATAGTAATAAAAACCGGCGTCCACCATAAGTCACCATCGACCTCAACCTGAGATGACAGCGACAGTGGCCGGCGCGCGCAGTCCCTCGCCAGCCGCGCCCGCGCGCGCACCATGCAGCGCCCGCGCCTCTCGCTCGCGATGCGCGACAACTGGCGCCACCTGCAGCGCCTGTACGGCCTCGATCTCGACTGTGATGACTGCTCACCCCCGCGAAGAGCCCCTAGTCTAGACTCGCTCATCAACTCTTCAGAAGGAGCTGCTTCCAGCGCAGACGCTTCCGCCCCCGAGGATTCCGACTCCGGAGCGGACACCCGCGCTGACCTAGATCCACCTCGAAGGAAAGCTCATTCCAACCAAGAAAGGATAAAGAAATGCCCTCAAAGTTTCTCGTCATCGTCCAGCGGCCACATGGAGACGATACATGAAGAAACAACTGAAGCCAAAGTGTCTGTGAAGGAGATTCTCGCGAGATTCGAGCATCTCACTGAAAATACGCAGGTAATAACAGTGTTTGTGTGTTGTGATCCGGATGGAAATGGGGTGAGCAGGTTTGAAAGCAATTTGTTATTAAGCTACGTGCTCCAGTTAGCGGTAAATGCAAACTGCAAATCAACAGTTTCCATCGATTTCCTTAATCAGCTGTTTGAAAACAAACATTTCGCAACGTGACATTACAAGATTCGTTTGCTCAACGTTTTTCACTGAATTTGATTGTAAAGGAGGTTTCAAAAGAGCGTACCGTGTTGAAAAACGACGATGACGATTATGAATGCATTATCTTTTTTTTTGTATGTCGCATGATGTGCAAACGCTTTCCAATCAGCGTCGATGATCTCGCTGTGTAATCGATCTATTCATGAGGTTCAGTACATTGTTAGTTGTGTTGCATTTCTTGTCATTACCTTTGTCAACGCATCTTGTGACGAACCATTCAGTTTCTTCTGCGATTTTTTTTAATAACTCATTTGCACTTTTCTCTGAATGCACTCGCTTTTAATATTAAATGTGATTTGCATTAAATTCTGTCTAAAATATGAATTTAGTAAAATAATTGAACGCTTAGTTAGTTACATTCAACTTATTACGTATGCAGCCGTGATCTCGTATATATGTTTTTCGAACAGGAACATATCTGAGACATTGATTAATCGCTCTAAAATTCCTCATTACTTTGATATATTAGTCATATAGTTATTTTATGTCCTCATTAAAGATACGCTTTATGTACCATGATACGCTCCGCCTTAATTGCTTCAAAAGCTTCAATCACGATTTCGCCACACAGTCTTGCCTATAATAATCATCAATACGTTCAACTCCTTCAAATGCTTTTCAAATTGTTGCAAATCATCAATGACCTTTGGTAATTACCATTACATATTCATACCTTCAATATGTATTACGAAATGTGTTAAGAAACTGAAATTATCTAACAATTATTATTAGGCGATTAGCGCACGCGACAGGTATCTGAACAGCGTGCGCATGACCCTTCACAAGTCAAGGCAAGGCGGTAGCGTGGTAACTAGAAGTATTTCTTTGCGAGCTACATAGGAACATTTGACAGCCTAACACAGGTATTCGTCATGTCATTGCAGCTAATGATATCGTTGTTGACAGCCAGTTACAATTCATGTAGCGTTTTTTCAAACTCATCTTTTGGTACTACACTAATCTAGTCAGTAGTAATATGGTCTAACCATGCTCTAACAATCTTTCTTCCTCTTCGGATTGCCCTTAGATTCCTAATACCACCAATCATATAGCGTGATGAAGCTCGTAAAGCTAAACTAAAAACATAAAACCTTAACTCTTTTGTTTTTAAGTAGAGATTAAAAAAATTATGAGTCTCATCACTGATTCTGTATTGTATTTTTAACCTAACGAACAATGTTGAAGCATGAATCTCGATCTAAATCTGAGAAAAAACAAATGAATGTCTATTGAAATCTAGTTTTAAATTCGAGATGAATCACGCTTGGCCTATCGTCTAACCCTGTCAGTTCTTTACCAATACTGTCCATCAGTTTTACAGTAATTTCGCCACGGTTATTTCAGGGTATAGTTTTCTTTTTGCATTTGCGTCTGAACGATCTAAAACAATCTAAACTTGTGTAATAATGTCAATAAGAACTGCTTGGTTCTCTAATAAGACACGATATAACTTACTTACCTCACCCTACGCAAAAAAAAAAATAACTTCCGTTGCGTTCGTGAATGAATTCTTCATGGTTTAGTAATCTAAAGCCTGTACAATGTACGAAGGAAATAAGTAACTATACTTGTTATATAGCATATGCCAAACATTCCAGTTTTCTGAAAGTCTCCGAAAGTATTCAGCGCCTTTGAGCTTTAGAAATTGTGAGCATTTGCGCGCTAACCACCAACCACATGGCATAATAATTAATCATTCTAATTTCAATAAACTATTATTTTATTTATTGTCGGAAGGCGTTTGTAAGCCTTCCGACCATGAATTAATAACATTATAATGACAAAATATATAACTAAGTTGGTAATTACAAGCCCCCACAGATAAACACAAATTTATTACTCCCTAGTCATCTATTCCTCTATTCCTTTCATCACAAAATATAATCTTGACACAGATATTACCAGTCATATCATCAATATACCTACATATACAATGCATTGATGCTGACATTCGATTAGTTCGTCACGTATATTGCGCAAGCAACCAATTGACAATTGAATTTTGTAGAAGCTACAAATGAATTGTGAGGTATAAACTTTGAATGGACTACTACGTCATTTCCCGTGATTGTCAGGTGATGTTAATTAGCAACAATGTCAGATAAATATTGGTAGTTTAGATGATCTGCAAAATTGGAAGAAGCTTTGCAAAGCTACGCAAAAGTCGGTCATATCTCCCGATTTGATAGTTCGATGATACCGTGGTTGCAGGCAAGGCGTCCTAATGTAACACTTCTTAATGTTTAGATAACACCTAGCTGTTTCTCAATTGGATTGAAGGTTAGATGATGCTCCAGTTTTATGTCTGTCTTCAGCTGCATTAACTTTGATTGAAAATCGACTGACTGCCTAAAACGGGCAGCATAAAATACTTCTACTAGCATATCGTTTCGTTGATTCCTGTGACTACAATAACTACCATCTTATGAAAATACTGTAGAAAGCCGTATATTAATTAGCCTAATGAACGTGGTTGCCATGGGTTTACCCATGGGGAAAGGCCATTTCGAGTTGTTTCAGTGACGAATAAAATACATACGTAAGCTTTCTTTTATTACAGTATCAAAGGAGTAATAAGCCCTCATGACAGGGACATCAATTCTTGTAATAACGGCATTAAAAGTGAAACACGTCACAGTCGCCGCCCGCGCAGCCGCTGAGGGAAAGTTGATCATATGCGTGTGCAGTTAACGCTGTCAATACGAATAAGTACTCCTTACTTACTATTATATGTTATTGTGTTGGCTGATGTCATTTGTTGAGTTAGATGTTATATTGATTGTTTGTTGTTTTTCGTTTTCGGAAAAGCATGTGTTGTCTCTCTTCTACCTTCTGAAGTACAGGTCGTAATCGTAATACGTAATCTTCTTCTGGTTAGCGTGACTGACATCATTGGTATGTATTTTATATGTTATGTTGATTAGTGCTTTTTCTTGTTGGCAAAAGCATGTGTGAGCTCTGTTCCTTTCTTTATGGTCGTTCTCTACTTCCTGAAGTTCAGGCACTACTCTTTTTCTGGTTAGTGTCCGGCTTTTGGCTTGGTCCTAAAGGAGGCTACGGCCCGAACCTACTGTATGATATACAGATTTCTAAGGACCTTTTAGCGCGTGGCTAAATTTGGAAATAACGCCGCCATATTTTCTTTTTCAATTCAATTTCCAACAATTTCACAATTTTTTACCAACAACGCCCCCTATCAATGGCATTCAGGGGTAAAAAATGTCCTTGTGTCCATGTATGTGGTTATTGTTAGAATATTGTTTTGAACTGTAGATGATCTTGTTCGCAAAATATACATTGCTTAGGGCTGCAATTGTTTGTGTTCGTAATTGCGTAACAGTTACGCAATAATTACCAATTCTCTATGAATTGTTATCAATCTTTCTTTTGTCTATTGATCTCTTCATTTAACCTTTTCGTGTTATTAATGGGCCTGTTGCTCGCTAATTCTTTTTATGAGGCATGTGCCATTACTTGACCACCTAATCACTGACGAGCTTAGCTAATAAGGCATCACAACCAAACCTATACAAAATACCGTATCCACTTAGCCATAACACAATACACCATGGTCCACACATGCATATAAATGATGACATGACACAATGCGCGAGCGCAGACCAATAGCAAATTGCCTGCGTGACGGGGCCTCTGCGACAATCGCGAAGTTAATCGGACCGTGGTTCCGTTTCCTCTTTACTGGACACCCGACATGGTTTAGCAAACGAATTAGCGACGCCGTGTGAATGTTGTGGCCATTTATGTAGTTGTCATCATTTTTTATTAAACTTTACTCAGAATAGATTTTTGGGAGGGCAGATTTAATCTTCTGTTCGGAAAATCTCTTAATGTAAATTTTGTTCTCTATCATTATCATACTCACAACCTTCTTCAAATCATCATCAAAGTCATCATTGGCAGCCTTGTTTCATCGACTGCTGGGTAGGATACCCACTCCACCCTATTGTGTCATACTTGCATGTGTTCGTCAGCTCACAGCTGACAATTTTATTTCCTGACCTTTTAAGACTAGCACCTACTTGGTACGTCTACATTGTTAACATCCATTGTGAAATTATTTTGTTTATGCTCAAATTATGAAATTCAAATACAATCTCTGAGCAATAAATATTTCTGCTCCAATCACCATATATTTTTTCAATCGAGGGATATTTATTCTTAAAACTCATTACCGATGAAAATCGGAATCTATCACACGCGATGCTACGTGATGTACTATTAAAATATTTGTAATATTGTGACACGAATACTTGTCGGTCTCGTCGTTCTCGCTCGCCACACATATATCGAGAATCGAGAGGTAAATCGATCTCGATCGTTAATCGTTATCGTTCCTAATCGATGTAACGGCATGGACGTAATAAAGCCGGCTTTTCTTTGTTTAAGATTATATTGTCTTTAAGATAATTGAGTTTTTTATCGGGTATATTAGAAATAAGTGGTCGCGTGAAGGAATGTTCTGTGAGTGACTTTATTATGTGTTAAGTTGGTGGTGGTGTTGGAGTTATTAGCTAAGATTTCACTTTAAAATACATACATAAACTCACGCCTTCTTCCCATGGGGGTAGGCAGAAGACAGAGAAGGCAGAAGGCAGAGACTATAGAAGGTCACCTCCTATGCTCCTTCATACTCCTTTTGTTTCGTTTACGTTCATACATCAGGATTTCACTTAAGATTAGAATAATGTCAGGAACATTGCTATTTTGTACGCAGAACCTATTTGCTGTTCACATATTTCAAAGACTGTTTTGCAGTATGGGGAGCCCTTGCAATTATATTGCTTATTATCCTCCTAGTATTCTTCTGATCCCAATTTATTAGGTGTCGGAGCAGCATGTCATCTTCTTAAATCTGACATTGATTTCCATACGTCTTTGTCGGGTCGCCACTGAAAATCAGCGCTGTGTGGGGTTAGCACAGCATTATGCTGAGTGGCAGCCTTCTTGTCAGTCATGACGTGCCAGCAGCTGCGGACTATTTCTGTTTTGTGCTCAATTGTGTTATATTGTTCTGTTACTCGTGTTAATTATCTTTTATATGCCAGTGTTTCTGTGACACGTAAACTTCGTTTTCTTTCTTTTCTTCATCTAAATAGTCAATTTCTTGCGGTATTATTTTTCACACAATCCATCGTTTCTTTTGCGTGCTGAGACTAGAAATAATCGCACAATTAATTTCCCTAATTTTCCTTAAATACAATAATTGATAATATTATAATTTACAGAAAGACAAACACACAATAAAATGAGCTTAGGAATATCTTTAATATTGCATCGGCAAAGACTTGTTCCGATGTCAAAGGTCACAAGCGCCCATCCCAAGCATACCATGAAATTGGGAGGGACCAGGTGCGCTTGCGCATTTAGCAAACATTCCGCAAATTAAATAATAATGGCGATGTTTCCCGTCGAGCGGCGGTTTCGATTCAATCAGCCATAATCGTAATGTATCTTAATCTAAGCGATCTCATACAGGAAGCCTCTTGATTATGTTCACCATTCAATCCATTCACTCTTCCGGTCTGTTGTAGATTTTCTATAAAATTATCTGTGTATATCTTCTAACTGTACAATTACAGGATAATGGTGTAATTTGCTTTGTTAGCCATGCAATTCCTGTTTTGTATAATGAAATTACAGAAAATCTAAAATTGCATGGCTTTTAAAAAACAAATAAGGTTTTGTGTGAAGTCTGAATTAGGCAAAATAAACTGGAACACAATGTAGGTATACAAATTATAAATAATTTAAACCATGTTTACAAAAAGGCAACAGTACTTTTAAAACAAATAATAACCTGTCACGAAGAAACCAGTAAAAACGACTTTATAATATCCTTTTCACCCGAGTAATTTTGGGGTTTTGTATATAACAGGTGCATTCTATCGTAGCGTCAATAAGAGCGATAACTGCATAGCAGTACATACAGTATACACAATGTCTGATGACATCTGTTGTTTAGTAGACGCGCGTGCGCCGATCCGCGCTTCCTGTCCGTTAACCGCGAACCCTTCCTTTTAAGTTCGGGTAAGTTGGATGCAATAAGAAAGGAGATCGATTCCAGATTGTATGCCTTGATAAATATTTAAATCGTTATTTTAACATGGCAAAGAAAACACTGTAAGTTAATGACGGTTCTTGTTATCAGCATAATCAGATGTTCCCATTGCTGGGACGCAGGCCACCCCCTCCAGGTATCTATCACGCAAGCCCATTGCTGGTTGGTAGATGTCACATGTCTTCCAATTTTTGGTGGTTGGTTTTGAGAGCAGTGGTGTGAGAGAGCAGATGAAATTTTTTATACAAAGTAAAGCGCCTGGGTTCGAACTCACAACCTAAAAATCGTAAGTCGTGGCCGCTACCACTAGGCCATCACTGCCCTTCTTACTATGAGGGGTGGTAATTGTGGTAATAGGTATATTAGTATGTATAACTTTTAGGAGATAAATATCCAAGGCAATGGGTTTCATGACCGTGGATGTTTTCCTACAGATATAACCATAGTGCTGTTAGAACCATGGTGTACCAGCACATCATGGGCCATGGTGTGGGTGTGGTGCACCAGTAAACAGCACCAATCCCTTCTGCTTCAGGAAGAACCTACTGATATGGAGGTCGTAATGTTTTGGTCCTAGATAGAGACGAACCATAGACCATAACCACCGCACCGCACACAAAAACAATTTTCAATATCTGATAACCATCTGGTTATTAATATTTAATCCAACAAACTAGTCCGTTATGCTCTATACGTAAGTATGACGTTTCACTTTTATGAATGAGTTTCGGCTTTAGGCCTAGAACCCACTTACGTACAAGTAATTGACAATATCAGCTAATTGTGGCCACAAAGAGACCGTGACGGCCACAGGCCACTCTCTCGCTTTCCACACGTAGCTCGTAGGCTATAAAAACACTGTTTTGTGGTAATTCTACCTTAGGGCAGTTCGTAATATACGTCGATATACGAACTGTGAAACTTAAGTGAGAAATTGGTGCTTTAAAAATATTGCCTAGTCCATTTTTCTGAGGTAAACCGAGGTTATATCTTATTTGTGAATTAAGCTTAGGTACCTATACCAGTATTTATATTGTTTTTATATTTTAGTTCAACTCAGCAGAAAATAAATCCCAGCCCGATTGCTAGTATAATACAGAAATCACCATAATATAATAGGTAATTTAAACATAATCCGTAGACTAATAGGTATATAATTTACCTGACCAAGGCTATTGTATTCTAGTCTAATAAATTAAGAATGTAGTTGTGACGTCAGAGGAAGTCGTGCGTTACATAAAATTGCTCTAAAATGTCGTAAATTTTCATCCATCATGTGAGTTTGAAGTCGCTAGTCACCATGCAGGTGCATCGTTACATAACTTAGGTATTTATGGAATTATCACAAATTATTTAGCTTCTTTTTTGACGTGGCCGCGATTACTGGTTCTCTGCGACTGCTGAGATCAAACACTCGTATCAAATCCTCGGGTCGAGAAAAGTGCTATTGGGCTATTCGATTAAGGGACTACTCACACTAATTCAGCTCTATTCAGCGTTTGCCCATAGACAAAACGCGCTTAACGCGTACGCGTCCTTTCAGCTATCCGCAGCTGAAAGGACGCGTACGCGTCTCATACAAAATCGTAGTTTTGGGCAAACGCTGAATAGAGCAGAATAACTGTGAGTAGTCCCTTAGGATTTGTTTAGAAACCGTCTTGAATGTCGTCTCAATCGATGACAGAAGGCTTGCCTCCTATTACCTGGGACTATAACATAACTAGCGAAATAGCCTCATTTCGCCAATCACTTGAGTCACTTCTCCTACCGCTTTGCAAAACAGTCTGATGTTATTTAAATTACATCATTTTGATTAATATGTTTGTCTTTATAACTGTCATCGATTAATAACGTCGTTGCATACAGGACATGTTTATCTGTCTCACTGTCTTTTAACTTCTATAGCATCAATTAAATATGTTTTGAAGCTTCGCGGAAGCACTGCCACATGATAAATTGTTTCGTTAAAAAAAGTTAAACAAATGTCGAAGATCTATCTAATTCCAATAAGGAAGTTGGAAATCTTGTTTTTAAATTATTAAAAGATGGAATCTGTTTTACCATTTTCCCACAGAAGTGCAGTGTTTATAAGTAATACTTACACAATGATGTAAGAAAATATGTTAGTGTCGACCTTTCCCGTAAGCGCGTAAGTCAACCAGTTCGCCTTGGCAGACTCCAGACAGACTCCTCACTGTTAGAATTATTATCTGTTTTATAAACATTATGACTTAAAATGCATACGAAATTATCGCCCACACCCAGCGCATACTTACCTACAGCAAACCTATTATTTTTCCTATTGAAATCATAAGATGAATGGTCTTTGTTTTATCTCCTTCTGAAGAATTCCCCGTAATAGTGACCAACCGATTTCTTTGACCTACAGATATACAAATACAAAATACCGTGGCAAGAAAATAAAATGACTCGATTAGATGATTCATACTTATATGTTTCAGAAAATGCCATTACCTGATAACTTTGATTGCCTTTATCCGTCTTTCTCATCTGGTTTCACTTTCACTACTTCCTTGTTTGCTCCAGGAGTCACGCCTTGGCGCATTTTTAAAAGGTCCCAAACCTGATACCTTTAAAGCTTCCCTCTCCCTCTTTCCAACTGTTAATTCCGCATAAAGGTTGGGGTCAGCCTTAGATAGATAGATAGAATACTCTTTATTATGTACACCATAAAAATTACAGTAATTTTAGACATTTTACATAGGGTGACACAAGCGGCGGTCTTATCGCTAAAACCGATCTTTTACAGACGATGTTTGGATGCCTTACGTATTATATTATCTGTGGCTTTACTTAATCCTCGTCATTCAAGATAAATAAATTGTACTATACAGGGACACTGATGTCTCTGGAAGTATCATAATCGTGACGCTATGTGAAGCTCACTCATATTTCACGCTAAGTGTGCGATCACCGAATGATAACAGCTGCGCAGTGAAAGCGGCGTCTATTTCTGACAGTAATAGAGTCATTACAGAATCATATACACTTACCGCTAATACTATATGTTTAGACGATTCAAACGCTCATTTTGGTGCCCAAGATAGGCTTGAAAAAAATCTTTCCGCTTTTACGTAACGATCCTATGATTTGGGAAGATGATAT
Organism: Eupsilia transversa; assembly: GCA_914767815.1. Taxonomy (NCBI): domain Eukaryota; kingdom Metazoa; phylum Arthropoda; class Insecta; order Lepidoptera; family Noctuidae; genus Eupsilia; species Eupsilia transversa. Next base: position 13,345,491 of record OU611880.1, read on the forward strand.
TACGAAGATGATATGATGTTTATTACGAAGCTATAGTGTTTTTTTTCTAGTGGAAAATTACCTACTACGGAGTACTCTATCAACCTCGACTGACATAACAGCCTTTAAAATAATTTCTCCTTGAGCTTCATTCAAGCTTTTTTACGCTCAGCCTTCTATAAACTGTATAAGAATGGCATCAGGGCCAAGTCTTTTTATATTACTATTCATCACTTCCAGTATTACTATAAATGCGGTATTGTAAAACTATATTTACAATTGGTATTGCTCAGAAAATTCACAGACGATCGCGAAGAAACTTCACCGCAATGATCTTGGCTTTTGACCAGAACATCTTCTTGCGATAACTTTAATTGCATGTTTCAAACATGCAATGCGTGCAGTGCATGTTGTCTATAATTTTTATGGTGTACATAATAAAGAGTATTCTTTTCTATGTTTATTCGAGAAATACCTACATACACGTATCTAGTATGAAATAATATAATCGTTACCTTGCTTATCTAAATAACATCATGATCTTCCTGCCCTTGTCCCACGTTACTTGACGTCGACGCAACACGTTTTCTTCTTCCATTATCCCCCCCTGTCCACGGGAACGCTATCATTCATTCCCTTCTCTTAAATATCACTCTTCAAGTCCTCACACAATCCATCCATCTTTTTTTGGCCTTTGTCTACCTCACCATCCATGAACATTTTTTGTGCGCGCAGACTGGCGCGACGTAACTCTGGTAGAACAATTTATATGAAAATTTCACGGAAATCGTTCTACTGGTGCCATGTAGCACCGTCGCGTCGAGCCTGTCTGCGGGAGCCTTTAAGACACATGCTTTTACTAGAGTCATTAACTAAATGCACTCCTAAATAATATTTCGTGATCACCGTCATTCTGCAATAATGCTGGGTCGCCACAACATGCTCTGTGGTACATCATCCTTGACATATCATCAAATTATAACCGCATTGGAATGTCACCTATGTTCTTTTGATAGATCAAGATAATAGGAGCGACCTTGTGGTTTTTGATTGTGTATTTGATAAAGCAATTAAATGTAGCTGAATAAGATCATGACAAGCCAAATAAAGGAGATAAATCGCCGCCATTTATGTCCCTTGTTTGGGATTTTTTAAATGGTCGTCCATCATTCATAAATACATACATATATAAACTCAACCTTCTTCCTATAAGAAAAGGCAGAAACTATAGAACGCCACCTGCTACGATCGTTACATACTTCTTTTGCCTATCATTCATGTCTCAGAAAATTCTATTGAACTTACACATATTGTTTGGTGTGTAGGTACCTAATATATCATATACATAATTAAAACTTAACTGCCAAAAACCCAAACGAATGATACTTATTAATTACTATTATATGTATAATACTATCTACTAAGATAGTTTCAAACAAAGTAGAGAATTTCTCTCGTCCCCTTAGTTATTTTCATATAAACCTCGGGAAATTATCATAGTTGGATCTCAAACATAATCAACACTAGGAACATTAATAACCATGGAAAGTGTAGCAGTTAATCACACGGGAAAAGTGAAGGTATTCTAACATTGAGAAACAGGTTGGGACGATAGAAAAACTGGCAAAGCAGTTCCGCGTAAAGACTTCAGCATACTTGAAACACACGACGCGTGTTCATAGGCTAAATAACAAAGCGTTGTTACACGACAAGAAATGTCGCGAATTAACAGGCTTCATAGCCGTGGTGGCGTGTCGTGTTAAAAATCTGTTTCCGCCTTATGCTCGCAACAGATTGAATGGACATACTGCATGCTTTGATTACGTTGATATCATTAAAGATCAAGTGAAGACGGAATTTAATTTGGAAGTAGATGATCAAATAATATTGATTGATGATGATTGTTTTAATATTGTCGCAGCAAAAAACGAAGGAGCATCATTGAGAGGTATTAAATTGAGTCATAAATAACCTGCTAATTTTATAGCTAAACTGTTGCAAATTGTAGATAATGCAAATTTATTTCATAACTTATTGCTGCTTCCAGTAGTACAGATTCATCTTCAATGAGATGTCTCTCATTTTCGACTTAGACTTGCGTAATTGGAACACGATTGTTTTTTCTACGATTAGTCGTACCATTTGTATTTGTATCCTAAATGCTAAAATCTACTAAATCTAAAATAGTGCCTTGTCTCCTATTTTGGCCATTACGACTCCCAAGAATTTAATCTGTGTATTTAAAAGTACTGAATATCAAACGAGCCTTAGAATTTAGAATTTTAATATAAGTACTAAAATCAATATGGCATCGGTATGTATGTCGAGTAACTGAAATATAATCTGACTGATTGAAAGAGTTATAGCTTCAGGCGCAGTTTTATGCGTTTCATTGACTTTTCTATCTGGTCGTTTTGCTTTGTGTCGCAAATGTGCTAACTGTACAATAAATAAATGTTGTGGGTCATGTTTGAAGTCTAATAAAGTCTAATTTAACCCAGGGTTAGACATATCACACTTTGTAAAGGTCGCTCTAGGCTTTTGTTTCTATTCAGCTAGATTTTATTCTTCTATTTTCGTCACAATTTTTTTTTTTTTTTAAAGCTGTCTATACATTTTGACTTACACTTTTGTAGGAAACCACAGATTTTTTGTTTAATAACCGGTGAAAATTTTCAACGCTTGGGGGTCCAAGATCATGTAAGTATATCCATGGCAACAGGTTGTGCGTCGATATCCCCTCACCACCTGTCACCCTGTACATATTTATCGAAACATATTATAAACTAGCTGCTGCCCGCGGCTTCGCCCGCTTGAGTGTCGGAAATTACCCCATACATCCCCATGGGTTTTAAGTATAAATATTGAGTTTCGAGTTAATCGGACAGCGCGTTAAAATTCTTCCATACAAACTTTGACACCCCCCAACCCTAGGATAGGGTACTTTTCCGGGATAAAAAGTACCCAGTGTGGTGCCCAGGATATTAAAGAATAATTATACCAAGTTTCATCGTAATCGAACCGGTAGTTTTTGCGTGATGCCTGAACAAACAGACAGACAGACAGACAAAATTTTTTTTAATCAAATTTTTGGGTTCGGTGTCGGTCTAGTAACACCCCCTGCTATTTTTTTTTTGATATCTTCAATGTACAGAATTTTCACTTCTACAGATTTATTATAAGTATAGATTTTAAAGTCGCTTTTCGAGTCTGCGTGTGCGACCGCGTTGCTCTTCTAAAATACGCAACAGATTTTAATACGGTTTTCACCGTCATTTAGATAAATTTATACATAAAGTTTATGTATACATTAATAATAAAGTAATCTTGATGTTTTATCAAGCCGTAAAAACTGTACGAAGCAGTTACAAAGTAATGACAAATCGTCACCTCAATTTTTTTGTTTATTGACAACTTATTTTCATTCAAGTTTCTTATGAAAATATCACGGCCTTTCAATACCTCTACTTCTTTCGAAATTCATTGATTTGTTAATAGCTGGTGCATTGTGTGCATATGATTATTAATCATCGCACAATGGCTTCTTCAAGGGAAATGTATTCATTAATCGATAAAGGAAAAGCTCTTACTTCACTTTCACCTGCTACCAATGAGGCTATGACAGACCGCGCCTGTCATTACGTGGTCCATTGGTGTTCATGTGTGGAGCTATACAATTTGCGCTCAGCCGAACGTGAAATGGATGTGTGATCAATCGATACTGTTGCAGAGGTGTTAATAGAAAGATTGAATATTTAAGATTGTATCGAGAGATTTTTATCGAACATCGTAAACCTTATTGCTATAAGATTACTGGCTGAATGCATATACTGGCCGTTTTGTATGGAATTATCGGGAATATCGACGTTTGATTTATTTATTTAAGAAACGAATACGAACGTTAACGAAGCAAAAGGAGTATTTAACGATCATAGCAAGGTCGTTAAGAGCCCGCCCAACTTCAGGTTTTTATCTCGCTCGCACCATACTACTCGCGGACTGAGTGCGAGCGAGACGGAGGCAACAAATCGGCAAAAGTTTAGGTGATTGCTTTTTACGACGAAAATAATGGTAATTTTAAAAAATAAAAAACAAAGTCGCTGCTTTATAGTTAGTTCATTTAGTGTGCCAAGTTTCATGATCTAATTTGAAGTATTTTTTGAATAGCAGCGGTTTATTGTTCGGTTTGGAGGTAACTTTGGATTTTTTTTCTATAGAGATTTTTTTATGAAATCGTGTTTTCGGCTAACATTAATCCTAAACTTTAACATATATTTATTTCAAAATTAATGCTGCAATAGTTTCGACATAACTGCGGATCTTGCTAAGCAATTTGACGACATATAGTTTCTGCCTATCCTTAGAGAAGACGGCGTGAGTTTATATATGAATGTGTAATTAAGAAAAATAATTAATTCATTGATGCAGTAAGTAAGACATATTGAGCCAGTGCCAAATTATGTAGAAAGTGGATGAACATGCATAATAATAGGTATAAGTGCCTGAGCATTTTTTTTTTCACAATAATAAACTATTTCATAACAAATTGTATACATAATCAATTTTAAAGTTGGAGAACCTTCTAGATGCTTGCATCGAGTGACTTTCGTATAGAAATAATGTTTATTGGGCTTTCTCGGGGAAAGTGCGAGGCATTTCTATGTCACTGTTAATTAATGGATACATCGATGAAAATTTTCAATTATCTACGAGGAATCTATTTGAGAAAAACGGAAGATCGAATTCTTATTCAAACATTGACAGAAGAATTGCTGCAAATAAATGAGAAAATAAAGAAAGTACTTATATATAGTAGCTGCCATCATGCTTCAATGTTTAAAACATGGCGCTAGTTTTTTACTTCACGGGGTCAAAAAATATAAATCGTAACTACTATGGACGAATTTTCCTTCGAACATCGATTTTTGAAGTGATAAATACAAAATACAACTCTCGTGACCAATCAATACACAGTTCCACACATGAATGGTGCACACAGACACACAGCGTAAAGAATCATCGAGTATTGTCCAGTACACCCATTGCATGGGTTCCCGGAAACACGTCTATATTTCTCAGAGCGGGTCAACCCGACATCTGCGCGGTTGAAATGGTTACTGCTAGGCTACGGTCGGTCTTGTCGTCATCTGGCTGGTATCTGGATGTATCACTTTTACACCTGCGTATATAACGGCCAGCTATTTCGCTATATAATTCACATATTTCCTTGCGCAATGGAAAATGTTAAGTGATTATGTACCGGTGAAAATGAGTCAAATACCTAATGTCTATAATCATAATCATCAGATACAGTGCGTGATTTCTAGTACGGGTCCTCGTTCAGGTGTGACTTGGCTGAAATCCAATAAAATACAATAGAGATATATTTAGTAACCTATTCCGCTTAACTATTCCTAAGGATTCATAAAAAACCTAGTAAGAAATCGACACGTGTTTCATCTTTCAACGAGGCATCCTCAGGATGACGCGAACCCGAACACGACGCGTTTCCACGCCGCTCGGGTTTTTGGTACCTATATACTTCCAGGTACTGCGTGATTGAAACTCGAAAGTACTTGCGTAAAAAAGTTAAAATTTAAATAACCCCCGACACAATTGATGCTGCAGTATCGGATATGCTTCTAATATCATTGAAGTAACAGAATACTAAACTTCGAATCGATCAGACCTGGGGAAGATGCGCACATCCAATCATCAATTAGAAAAGAGTTGATAATCTTCAAACGGCTGAACCGATTTTCTTGAATTGTATCTAAGAACACTCTCGATCAAGACAACTTTCAAACAAAAACATAATAATCAAAATCGGTTCAGCCGTTTTGGAGCTACGAGGGAACAGACAGACACACAGATAAGTACACACGTTAAACTTATAACACCCCTCTTTTTCCGGCGGGGGTTAAAAAGTATCTTTCTTGAACAAAATTACATCAACTAATTCTAAAATATTATGTTTTTCTTTTACGTCTAGAACCTAGACGACTATTAGGTCGCATGGCGACAAACTTATTACAACGATTATTGCAGTTACACAATCATTTATGTAATAGGTACGGATGGATGATACAATGCGGACGAACTCATGTTCAATAACCCTTCCTTTTGGCTTTGCCGTAGTCGGGTAAAAAAACTGGCTGAATGTTAAATGTAGGTAGTACCTACCTAATTATTATTTTGGCCACATACGAATAAAAACAGACCGACATACCAATCTAGTCCATATTATGCAGAAATGTAATGATAATATATATAACATCCAATTACTTAATAATTTAACTTATTTGTTTATATCTTAAGTTTGCTTCTTTGAAAAAATTTAAATTATTACTTACTCTATGTAGAGCGGCCTTTGGCGTGCCGTGCTGCCATCTATATGTAGCTTTCAACATAATATACGTCAGTCGTTCATACACGCATTGATAGATGTCGCTGACAATCCAGCCAACTGCAAACGTCAGTTATGGAAAATAATAGAAATCTATAGCCCGGGAAATTCATTTACATATTTTTACTAAATTAATCATACAACTAATTTCATTTTTCGCGATAACTGACCAAAATGGAAGATAAATAAATATGCATGTAGGTTTTTACTAGGTGTATCAAGTACGTTACGTCAAGCCTTGTTTTATGTTCCATAATGTGATTTATTCAAACGCTGTACTGATTTAATAAGGCTTACAATGTAGACGTACCTCTGTTTAAGGATGCCATGTAAAGCTGTGTAACTTGAATTGTTTCTTTTTAATGAGTATGTATTCAGTTGAACAGTGACTCTATTGTCTATGGTTCGGTACTTTCTAGGTAAGTATGTAAGAATGAAAAGACAAAAAAAATATTTTTTCTTAGTTAGAGCTTAATTTAATTTCAACACCTAGTGGACCTTCAGTGGATATTTTACAAATGCAGAGTTACTTACAATTTATTTCTTTTTTCTTAAACAACATAAACGAATTCGTTTTTTGAAACGTGACCCTAAAATATTGGCAGTAGTTCCGCCACGTAACGAACTCATATTTTCTGTTCGATGTCGGTTATGTAAAAAGTATCGGATAATCCATAATTATCATAATTATTCAAGATAATGAGCACTACGAGCGTGGAAATAAATTGAGCCTAGCGGAGCGCGTAAAAAATACCATAAATATCTCCCATTCACGGTAAGAGTTAATTGATTGAAAAGACTAAAAGAATCCGAGTTACGAAAGAAATTAACGATTAATCGGAGCGAGCACACATAGATTGCATCAATATTTATAAAGATGGTGGCGGGCAACGCGGGTGCGGGCTGCGCGCGCATACCGCCACTGCACCTCGCGAATGCAGTGCGGAAATTGCACTATCGAAAAAAACAATAGAATTTCTATAGTCGGTTTTTTGTGCTGGGAAAGTGGCAACATTGATTCGCTTAGTTCAAGTTTCGAAAAATAACGTCGATGTTATTAGTGATATTGCGAAAATACGAATTGTGCTTGATGAGTGTTGGTGATCGAAAAATTGTTAAAAATGGAAAACTTTTACGATGTTATCAGGACGCTCAGTAGAAAAACTTTGAAACGAAAACCAAAGGTAGTATAAAAATAAATACAGAATAAGTATTTTAACCTTGACCTACTTTTAACTTAATTAAATACGTTACAAATAAGGCCGTAATAATTAGCTTGTAACTCTTTCTTATTTTTATAATTTTTGTTTTTATATTTCCTTAGGCCATAATTATTCTGGTCCCAATTATGGCCTACCGAAATTCTTCTTTAAAAAACATATCATCAGGCAACCAGATAGCGATGAGTTACGTATGTTTTCGATTTTCCTGGACGCTATCTTTTATCGCCCTACATTTTCCTGTACAAAAAAAAACCGTAGCATTTTAACATAAGTACAGGACTGAAAGAATATAAAAGGCATCAAGACCGCTCTGAGCACTATAAAAATTCATAAAAGATCATGAATAAGTGAATTTCATCTATCTATCTAATCCTATTCTATTTGAGTATTTAGATAAATTAAATACTTATTGAAATAATAAGTTAAACGCGAAGAACATATTATTTGAACAGAACATACATAAATCACCAAATGCCGTAAATCACATCACCCTGGTTTCTATTGGATATGATTCGTATAGAGTCCGAGCAACGGGTCCAGCGCAGTAAAACTGATTTATTTAGCGATCGTGCACGCGCGCACATTCACGCTTTCCTGATCTCCAGCGATGTACCGACACCGGCCGAGTGGCGAGTACCGCAATCGGATGCCAATCTTGAGATTCTTTAGTTTTAACGTAACGAAAACTGTACCTGGGATAGCACGAATAGGTTTAACACTGATGAATTGATGATGGAAATGGTGCGCTTTTAGTTCACCCCTCACTGTGTTTATCATAATTCACTGAACTCCTAGTTATGAAACTTGTATTCAAATTCAAGCAGCTCAAAACTGTTTCAACAAGGCAACGAATTTAATCATAACTGCCGTGCTTGCTAGTGACTTCCAAATCAGTAATTAATGAACGAAACATAAAATTAACCCAATACCTTAATTGTTACAGGTTCAACCCAAACCTACAACAAATGGAGTTACAAAAGAACGTGTCTCAGAACGAGAAACCAGAGAGACGAGGGAAACGAGAGAGTCCAGAGACTCGAGAGACTCTCGGGAGATACGCGAGCTGCGTGAAGCGAGAGACTCCAGAGAAGAGACAGACCACGTTGAGAGAAGAGCGCAGACGACGTCACCAGTGCCGCGGGAGAGAGAAAGAGACCGGGAGAGGGAGAGAGACAGGGACAGGGACAGAGAAAGAGATCGGGAGAGGGAACGAGAATTAAGAGAAGAGAGGAGAGACCAGTCAACGCCACAGCATGACGGCAGACACCCGCTGCTACAGTTTGCCGTCGACCATTTCAGACAGAGCCCAGAGTGAGTACTCACTAATGTTTATTTATTTTACTACACAATGGTCTTGACAATTGATTCGGATTCGTTCCGTGAAAGTGACCCTTTGTGATAATACCACACTGAGTAGTACTAGTATACACATGGAATGTTCCATTTTTCAGTGTGTGAAAAAACTGCATTCTGCCACCGCTTGGAGCAATTTTGACATTAGGATTTTCTCTCATTCTTATACTTACCTAAGTGTCTATTTCTCTGCTAAGTATATTCTTGATGTGCAATAGAAAGCTGATAATGACGTTAAATGACAGTAGAACTGAAAGTTTACAAACACTAAACAATCCAATCACACATTTGCGACGCATTTACCAGTTCAAATGCAATTTGTTGCATAAAGACGTTAGGCGTAGACTTCCAATAAAATAGTTTACTACTACGCATGTTAACTACTCAGACGTAACACGCATTTTCAACTAGATCATTAATTACTGACAGTAATTTATAGCGCTCTTTACTTTTTTGATGCATTGATTATATACTAGTTTCTGTCCGCGACTTCGTACGCATGAAATTCCGGACCCCGAAAGCCCGAAACACCGCGTCGCAGCCCATCGCCGGCCCGCGCTATTACTCCGTTTTCGCTTAGGGTTTTTTCTGTTTTTTTTTTTCATTTTGCTCGGCTCTTAAGGGTCGTAGCGTGATGTTACATAGCCTATAACCTGGCCGGGGATATTCTCGATAGATTAGTAAAGTTTTCATCAAAATCCGTTTATTATTGTATATTAGACCTGTCTGAACTCTAAAAACACAACTGACATTACAGTAAAAATGTGTGATACAGTGAGAGATACAGCGCTGAATCGATACAACACTTTAAAAGGAATTTCAACGTTTAAATATTATAGATTGTTTCTAATGAGCGAAATTCACGAATAAAACATAAACCATGTTTAAAAGCTGTCGGTACAGCTCTTAAACTCAGTTTACATGTGCTAATCGCGGTCAATTTCATTGGTAAAATTCGTACTAAATTGTTTACGAAAAAAATTTACCCGTGTTGCAAAATAACAACAATTAATATTATTTTAAGTAAAAGTCCTTTCAAAGGGATCGATTCATAAAAAAATAAAAAACTGTTCACCTTATCGGTTTAGCTACTTATTTTTTTTTTAATTTCCTTATTTTTTGTTTCTTTTGAAACTCTTAAAGCAATTGTCGGGTTCTATTTAATTAGTAACTCGATGATGTACCTAATTATGGGGCCAATGGTCGCGTAATCTCCGTCACTAGCGTCATCTATGTTCAGTGACTGGTACTTTTGCTTTCATTTTTGTCACACGAAATGCGACCTTAAGTTATTAAACAATATAACGTACATACATATTACTTACTGGGTACTTTTCACTAATATTTTTAGCACATATTTTTGTAGTCTCTATTCAGTAAACAGAGATGGTTTGAGTATACAAATTCTGATCTACGCCGATGGTTCATGGCTTATAAAGCAGGTGGCGCTCAAATTCAATTTAGAACTTGTCAGTTACCAACAATCCCATTGCTAATGAGCATAGGGCTGTCCTTACCAGAAATTGCAACCCAATTAATTTAAGATACGCGCAATTGGGACTTATATAATTGTCTCTTACTGTGTCAGTCATGATCTTTATCATCTTACTCTTCCCATCGCTCTTATCTATGGTATTACATAATATCACGTTCTGCCTTGTTGGACTAGTGGTCGCAAGCGCTACTACGGAGCTTGAGATCCTGGGTTTGATTCCCAGATCGGGTAAAGTCGAACTTAAATATTACAGGCATGATGTTATGTTACATTCAAGAAAATATTAGTAGGTACCTGCAAATATTCAATAATCATCGTTGTGTAATCGGATACATTTCGAACAATCGATCCTCCGAGCCCTTTCTACTGCGCACTACGGCGAAGCGCCACCGCTTATGGTGGAATGTTTCAGTATTTTTATGTTTAATTTTTGTTTAATTAATGAATAAGTATGTGTTGTATGTTGTTGTATGTTTTATGTGTGTGTGTGTGTGTGTCTACTTATGGTTCTTGCGGGATTATATTTGAACGCAATTTGAATTATTACTGAATAAATAAATTGAATTGAATAGACACAAATAATCGAATGCTTAGCTTGCCCTTTACCAGAATTTGGATGCATTTTTACATACAGCCCGTTTTTTTAGAGATATCTACTTTGCAAATGGGAGCAGTCGTACAATGTTGCCATCTTGCTTGAGCAAAAAATCGTTCATCGTTGCCAAATTAATGTTGCCAAACTACAAAATAATTAAAGTGATGCACGAAACATTGTTCACAAGTTAAATGCTGTCACGCGATTGATTGATTTATTGGAGCGGAGTTTTTGTTTTAGAAACGGTAGAAGTTGGACCAGTATTCCACGTGCAAGTTAAACGTTTGATTCTCGTTAGATACTAAGGTTAATTTGTGGATTATGTTAAAATTCTTACAGAGGAGCTCGTGGCTAAGTATTACAGCCGCGCGGGTCGATTCATCATGTTAAGCTACGCTTGCTGGGGTTGGTCCGTGGATGGGTGACCATCTTTACATACCGAGACTCCTCTTTGCCTCGGAAAGCACGCTAAGCCGTTGGTCCCGGCTGTCCTTCGTGGATCTTTCGTGGATTCGTGGGTAGTAAATGGAGTATCCCAATAGCTCAATGGCTAAGTGGGGTCGTACTTGCCCGCAGCGTCGGAGGTTGGGTATTTGAATCCGTCTCTTTTTTTTTTTTTAACTCATATAATAATATATACATATACTAGCTGCCCTCCCCAGCTTCGCACGGGTAGCACTAATTAACCTACCCTACCTACCTACCCTACCTACCCTACCTACCCTACCTACCCTACCTACCCTACCTACCCTACCTACCCTACCTACCCTACCTACCCTACCTACCCTACCTACCCTACCTACCCTACCTACCCTACCTACCCTACCTACCCTACCTACCCTACCTACCCTACCTACCCTACCTACCCTACCTACCCTACCTACCCTACCTACCCTACCTACCCTACAGTGGCGAGGATAGCCTATAAGCCGATTCCTACCGGCTTCCCTTACAACATTCGGAATAAAACCACTCTTTCGTCATTAAAATAAATAAAATAACACATTCAGTAGTATTTTTAAAATGCCTGTACAATAATCACACTATGGGTAAACGCCATTAAATTAAAACTATACAAAACGCCTAAATTCAATATTTTGTCTTTGTTATCGCCCAACCGCAAAACATTTTTCTCTCTAATAACCCGACCGGCCGCCGGCTTGCTATTCATTCAAAATTCTTAAGGTCATTACGTCACTTCGGTCACGTGACTCCCCGGTTTCGTATGCGCGAGGCAAGCCGGTCTGCAACGGCTTGTTATGAAGATTGTACTCGAAATTGCGTGCGCGTGAACGAGATGGAGCGAACAACCGATATCACGATTCGCCTTCGGTAGTTTTCGTTGAATTGCATAATGCGTTCGGCACGGCTCGGAGTCTGCACATGAAATGAATGACATTGTGTGGTGTTTGTTTACACTTGCAGTTAATTTGCAACTATTTATTTTTATTCATTGAATTAATTAGTTTATCTGTATTAGTTAGTAGTATTTATTTGTTGGTATAAAACAGTGATTATAGTTAGTGTTGAGTTTAGTGAAAGTGTTTGCGTTGTAATTAGGTATTTGGGGTAAGTAGATAGTTTATATGTTGAAATTACTTATTTAGAGTAGATTTTAAAAGTAAGTACTTAGTACGTTTTGCGTACGTGATTAAACATTTTATGTAGGTATCTCTTTACGATAAATATCAATGGCTCATTGGCAGTTGTAAATTCAATAAAATGTATTGCGTCCCGTGTCTACTTTTATCCGATTCTAGTAGTTTGTGGAATAAAGGGGGTTTTACAGATAATGTGACGATTTCATCCCAAAAGCATGTTCAGAATGAAAAACATATTTGTAACTTTTTAGAGTTAGGTACATGAGTTCGAGTTAGGTACATGAGTTCGGCACTAGTAGGATAGAATCATTTTTCGGTAATTCGCATGAAGCTCATATTAGAAAAGTAAATCGAAATTAGAATTTGAAAAGGCGGCTTACCTATCCCAAAAAATGACCCTTCGCCACTGCTACCCTACCTACCCTACCTACCCTACCTACCCTACCTACCCTACCTACACTACCTACACTACCTACACTACCTACCCTACCTACCCTACCTACCCTTTCTCACCTTTTAAACCTTCCCTAGACCTCCACGAACATTTCAAGACCAAAACTAGCCAAATCGGTCCAGCCGTTCTCGAGTTTTAGCGAGACTAACGAACTGCAATTGATTTTTTATATATAGATAAATTAATTGCAATATGTGAACAATTAGTGTTATTAATCAAATGAAATGGAGTTTTAGTAATAATTTGGTTAGTTGGTGATTTTTTTAATACATGCATATTCCCTATTGTATCAGTATCCGCGACACGGCAAGTGTGGCAACACAACTGAATTGCAGGAAGCGATATATAACATCAAGTAGGTAATAGTATTATTAAAATTAACCGCGTAAAAATAATAACTGCAAGTTATTCAAGTTTGAACAGTACCTAGCTGTTATGTTTCCACATTGTACAATGCTTTCTAAAAAAGCGTGGGTAACCGATTTACATTGAATGAAGGATTCTTATGTGTTCCAGGTATCTTCTGAAGTGTTTTTTATTTGCAATTCGTTAATAGAAGTTTGTAGGGTTGTCCGGATTGAATCACGCATTTGTAACCCTTGAAAACAATATTAATCGCAAACAGCACCCTAATTGCGTAATACACATCAATCACAATCTGAATCGTTTTGAAACAGATTGCTAATCCATTGCTTCATAAGTTCGACAGAAAAGCTGCTCAACAACGTAAATAACGCAATGAATGTTGTTAAACTGTCAAAATGAAACAGATTCGTCTGAATCGTTTACGTTTTACGCAATTAGATAGCTGTTCTGCTTCAGTTATATCCATTACATTGCTATCAGTATTTATGATCAATATCATATTTAGGTTCTTGCTCTTCTATCCTTCATGATGCCTGCACCCTAATTGCGTAACCCACCATCAATCACAATACGTTTCATTTTGACAGTTCAACAACATACATTGCGTTATTTACGTTGAGCATCAGATAAATTTTTCGGACTAAGGAAGCAATGGATTACCAATATCGATCGATCGACATCTTCGATATGATTCAGATTATGATTGATCGTGTGTGTTACGCAATTTAGGCGCCGCTTAGCTAAGCGTCTATAAATAGATATTTCGTTTACCTACTTGTTATGGCATAATAATTGCATTTTTTTTCAAACATTTTACGATTTTAAGAATTACAATTTTTGAATCTTGGGCCAATCCATCTCCAGCCATGCAATCATCCAGCTTTCTGCTTCTATTCCACTAATCAATCAAACAATTGTAATCTGTACAAGTCGTCTTATCTCTATCAGTTATCTCTGCATTTACTTCTTGCCTGTCAGGTCATCCTTCACACCAACACATCTCCTATCTTAAACTTCCTTCAAAGTAGGTAATTATCTGTGGTAACACTTGTAACATCCCATTATAATCCGTTTCTAATTATTGCAATTTCTGTTATCTTGTGAAATCTGGACTCCTTACCAAATATTAATATCTAAAGTAATGATACGTTCTGCTTTCCACGGAACAATAGTCTACGTTAGTGTTACACTTTGCTTGTTTTGTTATATCATAATAATGCAGCTACGCTCGAAGAGAACGGAAAATATATCTTAATTTATACTTCCTTGAGAAGTTATGTTAACATATTGCAACACGATAATTCATCTATTTGCTCAAATTTGTTTGACTGTAAAGAACGAAAGAATTTCTTTCGTAGCTTTTGAACGGACTTTCATGTTTGTAAACCGTCTCTAAGACGTACACGGTGTGCTGGTCACCGTGTACATCGGCCCAGTTAAAAACGAAAACAAAAGCTTTTTCGTAATGAATTTTCATGATTAAGCAACACTTTTGTAAACCAGATTCGGGTGCAATTTTACAAAAACAATGCGCCATAAAAAGTGCTTGGCAAAAAGTAGAGCAGCCCTAGTTAGTTGATGAACACCGTTGGCGCGGAACGCACCTGAGAGATCGCGGCACAATCGTCGCCAGAGCAAGTGTAACCTTCGGTCATGCCGTGTGCACTGGCAGCACGAATCAAGCATAGAGTGCAAGTATCCGAATTGTTTAAAGTTCACTATTCACTACTCTTTTGTACCGTTGCAGTTCGTGGAATTTTTTAAAGCTCACACTTTTTTTTTTCCTTTAATTAACAGCCAGTTTTAATTCTCCAATTAGCAGTGCATGTGTTGTGTGTAATAGTGGTGTTCAATTAAATCATTCGTTTTTGTAGTAATTACTGTTATTAAAAGTGTTTCTGTATCCTTCCAATAATAGTCCTTTGCAGTGCTTGCGTTACAGGTACATTTTATTGTGACTGAAATAAAAATATTACAAATGGCGATGGGCAAAAATCTTGTGCATCAGAAGTGACAAGGCTTAGTGCATACTTCTTCTTCGAAGTAAGAAAGAAGAAGTTCATACTCAAACATAATCCATGGTTCAAACATATACGGGGTGGCAGGGACATCGACGCGAAAACGGCTACCGCGTATTCAGTACATCATTCTGAGCCCCCTACATATACATTTTTCATCGGTTATTAAAACAAAAATCTGCAGTTTCCTACAATAGTGCAATACCTACACGGTCAAAATGTATGGAATAGCAGATTTTTTTTCAATAATTGATGAAAAGTTTCTATGTTGGGGGCTCAGAATGATGTACTGAATACGTGGTAACCGTATTCGCGTCGATGTCACCACCACCTGACTAAATGTTAAAATTGGCATGCTTTTGCCTCTATTTTACATTTGCATTATTATGTTAACATTTCCAATCAACATGAATATTAATAACTCTATTATTACAACATTGACACACAAATCAATACATCAACGACCGCCTAAAAAGTAGGAAGAAAAAAAATCGCGTAACCACCGTCATAATCGAATCGGAATAATGACGTTACCGCTAGATACGTAAACACGAGCAACGTTTTGAAAGCCGAAATGAATCGGTAAATTATTCAAAATTTACTTCCTCGGCGTCGAGCACTTTCCCCGATACGTTTAGTCGGTGATCGGCCGTCGAACGATGTCGATCGAATCGCTGGGCGAGAGCAACACAGACATGACTGAAGACAGTCTGTCGAGTGACGATTTTGACGAAGATGGTATCTCGTTCGAAGAAGAAGAGAGCGGTAACGAGTTACTGTGAGAGCATTTTTTGTGTTGTGTTTTGTTTTCGTGGAAATTGTGTTTGTTTACCGTAGTTTTTTTTTGTTGTGGCTACACTTTGGAATGTCAGTTGGTTGTCACGTTAATTAAACAGTGGCGCTAGTGTGTTAATTGCAGTGCTCAGTACATTGCAAGTGCTTAATTAAAGCCTGATGGAGTAATTAAAGAGTAACGTATTCCTACATTTCCTACGGAGATTGTTGATGATTGTACTACTTAATCATCAATTCAGATTCATCATTACAGATTATTGGACATTTTAAACTTCAAAATTCAACTAACATATCTGTATAATTTGTTACTTTAGTTTCAGTAGCCCTTAAACTGGCCCTAACAGTGATTATTTTTATGCGACCCTTAAATACAGTAACCTATTAAACTACTTGCACACAACCTTAATCACCTGACAAGAAAAGCATGCACCGTGTACCGTGTAGTACAAAAGAAAGTTGTCAAAGACAGTTCCCATGTCTGTTATAAATTATATAAAGTCGTAGTTCCTTCACGTGCAAATAATGTGACTATGCACGCGAACCGATAAAATGTAAATCAAAGATTCACTATGTGCACATCTCTATGAGGCATGAATTAAAAAGTAGTGCTGCCATTTCTTAATTTTTGACACTTGTCCATGGAATAAGTAGGTATGTACTGTAAGGCCCGTTGTACACGGCACGGTTTCGTTACGGTACGGGCGTGTTAGACGAACCGCAGAACAATCGTGTGAGTTTGTATATGACACGGTTCTATAGTATGCTTATTAGTTATGCTTGGTGCCTTAGTGCCACCGTGTCGTCAACAAACGTCCATAGTGATCCATACAACAATGACAACTGTGCCTACACACGGCGAATAAACCGTAGGTACTAACTTTTTCACGGCAAAAACCTGTGTGTAGTACGGGTCAAAAGGTCTTGTCTGACTAAGCACCATTATGGTTTTTTATGTCATTTGTTTGCTATGCATGCACTACCGGGTGAGTAGTGCACATGAGTTTTCAGCAGTCACTTTTCGCAATAGGCCTTCACAAACAAAAAAACATAAAAATACATTAAAAGCTTTTTTCCTTTAAAATACTTCTTTAGATAACATTATCATTAAGTGCTGAACTTTCTGATCTGATCATTTGTCAGCGCCACCTGTCTACTTGCGGCAATTTTCATAAATAACAGCATTTTTTTTAATCCGATCTCCGGAACTTTCTTGTGCCATGCATTTTTTGACAAATCTCACTTGCAACTTTAAATACTTGTTTACTGATGTAATTGTGTGATAAATCATGCATTATAGATAATAACTGCCTTTTATTGTTATGATGGTTCCACGGGTAATAATGGTGGTCTAATAATATATGGGAAATAATGTTTAGAACACACTCATCTTTAATTATGGGTTGGAGGCAAATTATAGCTCTTGGCTGAAGAGACAAACGCTACTGTGTGTGTTGTTTCTAAGAATTGACGTTAATTATGTACCTACTTACTGTGAAGTTATTATTTATTTTACTCTTCAACAAGTTGTTAGCTACACTAGGGTTTATTTACACATAGGGGTAAAATAAATCATTTATGACAGTTTTAAATGGTTTTTTACACCTAAAACGGTTAAAACGCCTAATTCCGTAAACGTGCCCGTAATGGGCCATGCCCGTAACCCGCCTGCCACGCCTCCTGACTGGGTCGTAGCGACTACAGGGCCTAGATCCGTGTTATTATTGCAACTCATTGTCAACATTTTTGTGCACTACATAGCTATAGTTCAGAATGTCATTGAGTATCAAAAGAGCGAAAAAAGTTTCAGCTTTTTGCGACGTTGTGAAGTGCACCTAGGGTTACCATTTGACAGGCATTCGCCGCATTTGACAGGCATTTTAAGGTTTAGACAGGCGTGCGGCCGGCATTGGTCTGAGACAGGCATTTTTAAAGTTCTCAAATATTATAGAAGTTCAGATAACATTTTTTTTTCTGAAAGCTTAACTACACAGTGGTGCAATTTTCTCAAAAGTAGGGAAGTGAATGGTGACATTACAGAATTCATGAAAATCTGCCAGTTTGTGTTCTCTATTTTGGCACACAATGCGAACGTAGAACGTACGTTTTCTCTCGTCAACGCCCAGTGGAGTAAAGAAAGAAATCGGCTGACAATTGAATCAGTAAAAGCAATATTGATTACTCAGGAAAATTACAAAACTGTATCTTGTGAAGATTATACAGATCGGACTAACTTACCTAGTGACGTCCGATCCTTAATTATGTGAAGTAATCTCGTCCTCATTGTACACTATGTAGTTTGCACTCGTTGCACTACTACGCTATCACATTATTTAAAGATGAAATACTTCATCCTAAAACAAAAAATGTTATCTGTGGTCCACTCGCTGGCGGGCCCGCATGACGTCTGTCAAATCATTCTTTCAAAGCATATGAACGGGACTTCACGATGACCGGTGCGGGCATCGTATAGTCCATACAGCACAACACAACTTTTAGAAGGGGTTTAGATAAGGCAATCCAATACACATAGGTATATATGTAGGTTGATTATCTGGGAGGGGTTGGGATACAATGAGGACGAGATTACTTCACATAATTAAGGATCGGACGTCACTAGGTAAGTTAGTCCGATCTGTATAATTATGCTTCATAATCTCGTCCTCATTGTACACTATGTAGATGTTCAAAGAATAAAGTTGTGTTGGTAACCAGTTCAGCATTATTTACCAACTGAACATTATAACTTACCATGTTATTCCAAGTCTCATTATAAATGTATTTCTATTTAAAAATCAGTCTTCCATTAAGTTAAAGACATACTTAGTTACCTAACTTTAAAATTCTCTAATTAGGTACTATGAGTCCTGGAATTCTTATTCAGTCTTGAATCAACCATGTCATTAATAATCCTATACTTACAAACATCAATTATATATAAACAGACAATTAACATTGACATAAAAATGTAATAATTTTTTATGAGCAGCCACTCTCTATAGAGCACACAGCCTGGGCAAAAGCATTAGGACCACAATCAAAAATTTGTGATCCAATCAGCAGCTCTTCTTATGACCTCAACATCGATACAGCCCTTAGAGGCCTTTAAGGTAGAGGTATGTCTGTCTATGTGAATTTAGAAACATCTATTCTACTACTGGGCACAAAATTTTTGTTTTATCCATCCACTAATGGTTAGATTAGAGGCGGCATGAAAAGATTTTCTTATGGATATAATTAATGATTTAAAATCTTGTCTTATACTCTTAGTAAAATCTGGATAGAACAAAAAGGGTTGTCGCAGGCCAGATAGATAAATTCTCTTAAAAAAATTAAAAAATATCAAGTTCGGTTGAGATCTTCCAGGTGCAGAAGTTTCAAATATTTCTGGTATCTATAAGATCATAATTATCCTTATTATAAGAAATGTTATCTATATTAATGAGTGATAAGGTTGAATTCAATGTACAATTACAAGAGCTATTATGGTTACAATTTTTTTGATTTGTAATATTCTAAACCAAAGGTTTAATTATGAAAGATATTAGATAAACCCGTATGTTACTGGAGTCCCAAAATTATATCATGTTTGGGGTTATTTGCTCTTATTTCAAATATAATTACCTACCCTAAGAAACCTTGATACTCTACTCATCTGTGTCAGCTAATAGTAATAGTCGGTAATTTCTCCAGTTTCAGTTATATAATTATAACTCATTCAATACCATTAGGGAGTGAGCCATAAGACAATCCTTGATTAAACTTAGTGGTTAATAAATAAATAAATAAAAATCTAATAATAATATCACCACGGTGAATGAGCCTGCCAATATCTTGACTCTGTCAGAAGTGAATCCACTGATCTAACAGATTCATATAGCTTTCTTGCTTTGCTAGACAAGAAAGTTAAGGGATTGGTTTTCCTCTTCTCAGGGAATCGTCCCTGATAATATTGCGGCCAATCAGTGTCAGAGACTCCTGCGCAATGGGTGTGGATGTCCCATTTTATAGTGAATGCATCTACTGAGCATGCACCTGGATCAGGGAGCCATGATGTCATTCTGACACTTAGTATTGGACTTTTTGCAAACAGGTTTAACTGGGGCTGACCCAGTTTAATAACAATTGACTAGAAAAGACCTGCAGGTCTTCCATTCAATTTCTATGTTAGGATGTCTAGATTCTAGATTTACCATAGTGTTTTCTTTGGAACTAATATAAGATGCAAGAGCTCATATTTGTCTTTCCTTGCACCATTGCCATAACTGTCTAGCTAAGCTTTAGGTGAGTATAGCAAGTACCACCCATCTTATTGATATAGGCTATGACTGTTGTGATATCTGTTCTAGGTAATACATCATAGTATCTGAGTTTGCTTGCAATTGTTTTGATCCTTACCTGCTGTTAAAAGTTCAAGGTAATTTATATGGAACTTTTTATCATAACATACCAGGCCCAGTCAGTTTGAGAAGCAACAGAGAATATTTCAAGAAAAAAGTCAAATTGTTTAATTATATTGTGGTTCGTTGAAATGTGAGACAACCTTTGCAAATAAATGATTTTGGATTTGATTCTAGTTCTATTGTATTTGCAAATAATTTATTTTGAATTTTAATCTAGTTCTATTGTATTTGATAATAATTGAATTTGGATTTTTTAATAAGAACACCTCTGCCCAGCCCTCTGAGGAATACAGGCGATATGTTATTATAAATTTGAATTATAAACCAGTTCTGGCCTTGTTATTTTCATTGTTATTCTTTAAGGCTACTAACTGTTGTGTGTGACCTTTCATGATCTTGGTGTAAAGCCCTCTACAGCTGGGCATGTAGCAACAAAGATACCTAGTAATTAGGCAAACTCTATTATTTGCATCTCCTTTTGGATGGAGTGTCTAAGTGAAATGGCAAACTGGACTGATTCAACAAGAAACCTAGATACTGGCTGGGTTCTAGGGCACCCTTTCCAGTTTCCAATATTAATAATAAGTCCTAGATTTCTTAACACATTTTGAGTAGTAGACACATTTTCTATGCAGTTTGCCTATGAATCAGCAAGGCACAGAATATTGTCAGGATATAATTATAAAAGACAACCGATGATCCCAGCGAACACACATGGTGCTGTGCTAAGCCCGAATGCGAGGCATGTAGGCTCTTACAATGTATCTTAAAACAGAAACTGGAGATATCTTCTAACATATTTTCTTATGGGTAACAAATATAGGCAAAAAACCATAATAGCTGTCCTTAAGTCCACCAGTTTAAAGTGGAATGTGGCACCATAGTTATTTAAAGTGCCATCTGATTTTAGTAAAAATATACTGAAGTTGTTATTTAGAAGTTTGAACTGGAAACTCAGTAAAGGGTAGTTTATAACCCTTGATTCACAAATGTGAACCATGCATAAATTTAGAGAAATACTGCAATCCACCACTCCGTATCTGAGCCAGTGACAATCCTAGATCTGACAATGTTTGGTGGCATTGAATTTATCTTGAAACTTAAAAATACCTGTTAGGTATCGGTGTCCACTCCATCAATTCTTTCATATCCTTATAAAGTTGGGTAGGGTTAAGGATCTTCATGTGATGCAATCATGATAAATGACACACAGTAGTCACTCCCTCGGGAGGCTATTAAACTGTTCAGGACCTTGTCAATGGACATAATGGCAGCCCCTGTATTCTGCCCCCCTGATCCTTTGTTCCCATTTGATTCCATCTTCATTCACTGGTGTTCCCCCCCCCCTTTCAAACTTTGGTGGGTTCAATAGGCCACAGATTATGGGTGCTTCAGTCAGCTTAGTCTATTAATCATAACTTTTAACCATTGTATGGCCAGACTGCAATGCAGTTCCATAGGTGAACTAACCACTGCACCCTCCGAGCAGATTCTTAACACTTGAAGGCAAGGCCTGAGGTTGGGGTATAGATACCATTTTACTCTCAGTCTCCTTCCGGCTGCATTGTAGTGGAAATGAAGCAAGTACTAACACAACATATTTAACTTAAATCGTATACTGTCTGTATCGAATGACGAATATCTGTAACGAATGTAATCGTATATCTAGAATTTATTATTGTTAGTATTTTGGAATTTTTTAAGAGAACATAATGTTTTCCGATATGTAAATAAACATATAACTGGCAGCATTGAGTACGGCTATTCAGTCTGGCTGCATCAGCTTCAGTCACGTGACACACAGCCTCTCGAACGTGCTTGACTGTAGTGTCTTCCACAGAGACGAACTTCGTACTCCTCTACAAAGAATATGAGAGTAAGGTCCCAGACTGCTAAAATCCGCGGCTGATAGCTCTAGGGATGCAGCGGGGACGTGTTTCGTGTTTTCACAAATAAACCATTGGCCCAAATTCACGGCTAACCTCTCGTGATACATTGGCCCAAATGCACGGCTAACCTCTCGTGATAGCCCTAAGGATGCAGCAGGGACGTGTTTATAACACTGAACATAATTTTTTTATAGACCATCGGCTAACCTCTCGTGAAAGCTCGTGTGGTGTCGTTCTCTTGTAAGTTATACGGCACAGTTAATGTTCTCATGGTTAACCTCTCGTGAAAACTCTTGGAGACTGCTTGGGATTCAACAGGGATGTGTTTTTCTTAACACTGAACGATATACCACCGGCTAGCCTCTCGTGAAAGCTCGTGTGGTGTCGTTCTTTGTAGTTATATAGCACAGTTAATGTTCTCATGGTTAACCTCTCGTGAAAACTCTTAGAGACTGCTAGGGATTCAGCAGGCATATGTTTTTAACACTCAACGATATAGGTACCATCGGCTAGCCTCTCGTGAAAGCTCGTGTGGTGTCGTTCTTTTGTAAGTATACGGCACAGTTATTGTTCTCATAGTTAGCCTCTAATGAAAACTCTAGAGACTGATGTGCGTATGGATCGCAAGGTAATTTTCGAAAAATTATTTCAACTAACGACAAATTGGTAGGTATATCGAGAAACTTACCCGAATGTCGATGAAGACTCCGCTTTCGCGTCTTCACTCAATTTTCCAGTTCTCGCAGACGTTCGTTAAGGTCCTCCATTTCTTTTTGCCACGTTTTCTTCGATGGTTTCCCATTTCGTTAAGAAATTTCGGAGTTTTTAAACGGAAACATGATTAGCGCGCAGCACAAAAAAGTACAATGATTTGACAGACGTCATGCGGGCCCGCCAGCGAGTGGACCACAGATAACATTTTTTGTTTTAGGATGAAGTATTTCATCTTTAAATAATGTGATAGCGTAGTAGTGCAACGAGTGCAAACTACATAGTGTACAATGAGGACGAGATTATGAAGCATAATTTTTACGTTTATGTTTTAGAAAAGAAAGAACTATTAAAAAAAATAATGTCCTCTGACAAATATCAGTAATAAATATCCCTCTTCTTTTTAATTATTATCTGTTGGTTTTTACTTATTACCTACAGCGTTTTGCTTTAGACAGGCATTTTTCTGAAAATTCAGGCATTTTAGGTACCATAGACAGGCATCCCTCTATTTACATATGGTAACCCTTGTGCACCGTCCTAATCTCCATAATCAAAAAACTTTTTACAAAAAAAAACACTACAAAGTGAAAAATAACTTTAATTTCGGAAGTCGTCTTTTTCGTTTAGAAGCGATATCGAAATCAATATCAAAAATGTACGAAAATTTGAGGTATTTTTGACAAATTAAGAGACTGAAATTAGAATAGGATTTGCGTCTTTGGTTTCTGAAAAGCTACACAAAAATTAGCTAACAGACTGTCAAGTTCAACTTCTGTGATTGGCTGATTGAAATAACAACTGCTATTATCATCACTTGCCTTAAATTATTAGATGCTGTTCGCTAATTGGCTATTCTTGTATCTAAAACCAAGACTGGTATCGTTGAAAAACATCACTGACCGACCGTCCATGCTTACCAAGTTTTAGTTTTAAATTAATAACATCGACACAACATGACGTGGCCATACCACTAATTCCTCATGAGAAATCGTAAGCATAGCGCAATCGAGGATATCCCGATATATTACCGATTTTCATTTTTATACTATTTCCGTAAAAACGCTTTCGACAGAGTTGCATAATTTGGTTCGTTCCTTTTAAACATTCTTATTACTTAAACCACCTAAGATTCTAGATTTTTCCACCTACGCATAATTTCGTAGGTGTTGGACCAATAGAATACCTAGTCAGAGAAAGTGTTCCGGATAGGTAGGTGTCTTAAAACTGTCTATTTGTATAACAAATTTTTAATATGTAATAAATGCAAATTTTTCTAAAATTGCCATTACAATTTTGGCATTTCTCCTTTTGGCACTGTTAACTTATTAGTCACGAATCGTCTGATAAATGAACCAGTTTAAATATGATGTAGCCATTTTGGATTTTGGTAAACGTTATTCGAGGCACAGGAAACAGGAAATGGTGTAACTTTCGAAATAAGATCTAGATGTAAATCTTTGAGTAACTTGGGCTAGCAGATTAGTCAAATGAATATTGGTCTTAAATGCTACTACGATTTTATTTGCTAAAACTTTTAGGCGTTGGAGTTGCTTTTATTAAGTATCATCAGAGTTTGTCCTATTAAATATTCAAGTTTTAATAGAAAGACTGCCTCGTTGGTGTAGTGGGCGCAAGCACAACTGCTGAGCATGAGGTCCTGGGTTCGATTCCCAAGTCGGGCAGTGTTATTGGGTTTATGTATCTGGTATTTCTCAGTAGGAGCTACGAGTATTTATTTATGGCTGTTTGATGACAATAGGCTCGCCCCTATTACATGGGACTTAAACATAACTGGCGAAATGTGCGTGTACTATTTGTACACCTCTGCCCAACCCTTCGGGGAAACAAGGTGCTATGTTATGTTAATAGAAACAAACAATAAGAATATGGTTTACTAGGTTGGGCTAAGTTTCTATTTTTATGGTGTAGGTACATAATAGAGCGTAATAGAGTACTCGCTATCCTTCTATCTACTAGGCTTACGAGTAAAACAAAGCCTTCTATTTTGTATTACGTTTGTCAGTTTCGTAACGTCTACGTGAGTGTCGGACATAATACAGCTTGTGTAAGCAGAACGAACTCCCTGTACGTGTTGCCATTTCAAAAAATCCGAATCAAAATGTAAACGAGACCGTGGAAACAGCTCAAACAGCTTTCCTTCTTATTGTTTTTAAATTCATCATGGTATTTGGGTTTAATTTTCTAATTGATGGTCTTAATTAATTTTAGTACGGTCTTGGAGACCGTTATAAAAACGTAAATAGTAAATTAGCCACGCAGTCGATCAAAGGGAGATTTTTTTCTCAGTTTATATTTTGTTCCGCTAAACAAGACTGATTAGATTATTTTAATAACCACGGTGATCTCCAATGTGAACGGATAACTTAACGAACCTTCTTGATTAAATTTTCAATACGTACTAACAGTTAGGAAGATTAAATCTGGCAATTTTTAAACACATTTTATTAATTTCTATAGACTTGTAATTTCTTCTGAACCATGGACTAGTTAGTTCCTCTGTTACACAGTTTCAAGTGAGAGTAGTCAGTAGGGCTATCCATACTAACTAGTCCATGGTTCAGAAGAAATTACAAGTCTATACTTGTAATTTCTTCTGAACCATGGACTAGTTAGTTCCACTGTTACACAGTTTCAAGTGAGAGTAGTCAGTAGGGCTATCCATACTAGCCATCGTTCGCGTCGTCACGGTGGCCAGCTTGTCCACTCGCGCGCACCTCCATTGTCTACGGCCCGCGCATGCGCTGAACGCGCTCATTTGCATCCAATGCTAACTGTCACTTCCTGTCGATGTGAAGGAAATGCGATAATCGCACCTCGTTATGTAGGGAAAAGTTGAAAAATGGAAATTAAGTTTTTCAGTTGCCGTTTAGAAAATAAACAGGGTCCTAAGTCTACTAATTTATAAACGTTACAATGGTCTCTTAATGGTGAGTTTTTGACAGATTTGCCATACAAAAACTGTCAAAAACTTACCATTGAGAGACCATTGTAACGTTTATAAATTAGTAGACTTAGGCCCCAGGTGTGTTGTAATGATGTTCCATTGTGCGTTGGAGAGTGACTTGTGAACTATAATGTCCCCTTCAGTTTTCTGTATACTTTGTCTTGAAAGATAGACACAATAAGTAGTAAAAAAAATCTCTTTCATGGCATTTGCTGATATACCTACATACCTACCTATTGGTAGCCGCACCCAGTTTATTGCAAAATACCCTCATTACATATTCAGAATTATAATAAAAATAATAAAAATTCGCATTCTAGCTAGGTACTAGCCGAAAAATGCTATATTATGTCGAATTTTAAATCTGAATTAACATGATTTATATCTTATCATACTATTATGCCAATTACATATTTTTAAAAGCCTAAAAGAATAAGAATAAAAGAAATCGCATTTTCAATCATCTGAGTCATTTTGACAAAACTGAGCATAATAGCGATGATCTGATAGAGAAATCAAAAGCATATTTTAAGTATTTGTGTTATGTCATGCGGTAAATTATAAAACTCTAAATTTATTTTATTGCTTTTCATATTAATGAGAGTAGACATACCGACTTAAAAAGGAATTTTATTCTTATTTGAATCATCTTCATTGAAGTGAAAAAATATAATTGACGAAATCGTTTAGGACCAATTATATAGTCAATCTACGAACAAATTACTTACTATCGAACTCTACGATTAGAAATATTGCCTAAAATTATGAACGGATGCCTCAAACACATATAAATTGGAGAATGACGCTGCAAAATTATTGGAAAGCGATTTGTTCTTCTTTATTAGTTTCTCAAACACCTTTGGGACTTTGTGTCGGAGGTCACGCCACATAATAAAATTTATAAATAAATAAAATCGAATTATACCATTTCCGTATTAGACAGGATATATTCTGCTAATAATATAATATCCAAATTAGCTAAATATATGATTGAACACCGGAAATATGATAATTTTCTTTAAATATTCATCAATGCAAATTAGCCTACTAATATGACAGTCTTTCTATAATATTTAAAACTAGTTTTATTTCATAACAAATAACATACTTAATTTATATAAATTAAATTAGTTTAGCAAGCAATTTTAACAATACCTGCCAGTCTATTCTGCAAAACTCTCATCGTGATAACGTCAGAGAAGTGAGCGATCTTTCCATTTGATGCTAAGGATTGACACTATTGACAGCTCACTTCAAGCTCACGTCACCTAAGTTTTCACGGTGAAATGTTTACAGAATAGATCCGCTGATTTGTTAGACTTCGCACAGGCAATTTTCGGCACTGGATCATCGCTCTACTTAGCGCCAAGAGTTGAAAATGAAAATCCAACAATGTGTTTTATCAACGCGATGGGTTGCACTCCGTTGGATTCTCAACGCTCGCCTCAACACAGAGAATTGAAAATCCAGTGCGCGATAAAAACCCGCCGTGATATATTTACGTCCGTGCAAACGTGGGGTTATTGTAACTGTGCACTATTTTTGCTCAACATTCTGCAGATAAATATAAAAGCTTTTCCGATTTTAAAATACAACCGATTTTAACCAATCTAATTTACCCACAGGCTAGAAATCCTGAAAGCGGATTCCTCCCTCAAGAGCAAAGCGAAACGCAATGAATGGACATGGAAGGCTCAGACGGACGTCGTAAAGTGGCAGGCGACGCCGCTGCGGGCGCCGCTGCTGCGCTTGCCAGCCGCGCTGGCGCCGCCCGCGCTCGAGTGCTTCACGTGCGTGCGCGCCTACTGTGGCGATCTGCAACCCAACGAGCGGCAGTTGCACCAGGACTTGACTGAAGTTAAATGTGTTTATACCGTGCTTATGGTTAGTATTGTTTTAATCCACTTTTCGCCCGAGTGATAATTCTTTTTCTGAAATAAAAGTAGCCTCAGCTATCTGTCGGAAAGAACAAAACAGACAGAAAGACGGACAACATTAAAAGAAAAATGTTTTTTTGTTGTACCGTGATATACTTCCATCGGCATTTAGTAAAATGGTGTTATTTTGACATTTCAAACAGATCAAATTGACACACAAATTTGACAGAACAGACTTATGTTACTTGGTAGCCCTGTAATAGTAATTGAAAACAATGTTGAGCAACAACTCGGTTGCGCAACTATGTCCCTCAATGAATACGCGGCTAATAAACGTTACAGTGTAAGAAAAAACAAAAATATTCTCTCCGGCGGGGAATCGAACCCCGGTCTCCCGCGTGACAGGCGGGGATACTTACCACTATACTACCGAAGATGTGAAATAATTTGCCAAATAGTGCACCTCAATGAAAAAAAAAAATGTAATAATCGGATTAAAGACTCTGTAACTGTAACCCATTTGAATTAGCTTTTGTAATGCAACTATTTATATAACTAGGCTAAGTCTAAAATAATATTGAACTATTTATGAAACACTACGACCTATTCTACTTGCACTTTCTGTGTGTCTTGTTTTTGTGTGTTTCTGTCTCCTGTTTCTGTATGGCATTCTCATCTTCTTGCAGCATTGCCACTCTGTACCAGAACTCCGTGATGAAGTGTACTGCCAGCTGATGAAGCAGACGACCTCGAACCGGTCACCATCAGGCGACTCGTGCCAGCGCGCTTGGCGGCTCATGTCCATACTGGCGGCCTACTTCACCTGCTCTGACACGCTCAGGTAAATTACTGGAAAATATACTTTAATATCCATACATTAAGTCCAGTTTGCTCTACAAGTTTTTTATAACTTTATCAATAGCAGGTACTTACTAGTCATTTTAAATACAACTTAATTTACACTAATTAAGGTTGATATTTGTTTGAATAGGAATTAAATAAATTGATTTATTTTTATTATCATAATGAATAATCATAATCAGTATCATTATCTGGTAGTCAGATTCCTGAGACATAAACTTCACCTGCATTAATCTTCGAAAAATAAAACTTATATATTGACTGTTAATTTTTCTAAGCCTTTGACATTTTGAATCACAGCTTATTGTGAATTTTACTGTCTTAATACGACCTAAACGTCAACATGATCCGTTAGTTCAAGTAGAAGAAATTTGATTCGTAATTAAAACGGTGAACTTTTAAATTAAATGTTTATAGAACTGCTGAAAACTGTGGGAGTTTCCCAGGGTTCATATTTAGGAGGCCATATATTCACAACCCTTTTATCTTCACAACTTTAGCGATTTTTTTATATACATATGGTTTTACTGTTTTTATCAAACCCATGTTATTTCCCAGGCCATTCCTCGTCGAGTACCTGTCCGCGGCGGCAGCAGACCGGCGCCGGCCCTGCCAGGGCACGGCAGCCGTGTGCCTCGCCAACCTGCGCAAGACTCTGCGCTGTGGCGGCAGGAAGAACGTGCCCAGTGTTGAGGAGGTGAGATACTGGTCTTACTTTCACTGTCCGATGACCCATCATATTATGATTGATGATGATTGTGTAACTATTGTTTCTGTTTAGCTGACAGTCAATGCGACATTTAAAATTCATTTATTTAATGATATCATTCTGACTTGAAACAAATTGTAACAAGTATAGTCTTGTTGGCTTTCAGTTTAAAGAAATAGGGCTGGACATTTTGATTGACTCTTTTTCAAAGAAGCTGTTCTTGATCCTAATTATAATGTGAGACATAATACCAGAAGACCAATTGTCGTACTTAAAAAACGTTCACATTCAAGTCGCAATCTGTCAAACTTGTAAAAATGTTGGTAAATAGATTATATTTTTGACAGATTGCGAATAAGAACGTTCTTAAAAATACGGGAATTAAAATCCTGGGCTTTTAAATGAAGTTACTGAAATAAAACTGAATGAAGAGAGTAATGAATAAAACGACTGACAGAAATTCGCTTTATTTTATAATTATTTTAAACATAACAGTCACATGTGAGTTTGTCTAATGAAAAAGAATTTCATGCAAGCAAAGATATTCATATTTTTGGTGTGGCTAAGCCATCTGACTAACATCCTTTGTTTAACAGGTGACAGCAGTATCAGCGGGTCGCTCAGCTCGGCGACAGCTGTACCGACTGCCGGGTGGAGCCGAGCGCGTCGTCAACACGCGCTGCGCGACCGTCGTGCAGGACATCGTCAACGAGCTCTGTGAACTGGTCAGTTACTACACTTAAAAACATTAAACCTATGAGGAATTTAGATCCTGCCCAGGAGCCCGACCAAAATCACCTGTGGGGCAGGTGATGTGCAACGCAAGTAACGCAGTTAATAGTTGCACTGCATAAGGTACAAAATCGCTTAACAATTCACTTTTTCTGTAATATTAACCCTAGTAAGGTGGCGCCTGGAATTGCATCATTGTTAACGTCCACATCTTTATTACAGTTTGAATATTTTTAATTACTGTTTTCATAACGCGGGTGAGCAGTTCCAAACTTCTGTTTTACTAGAGTATTTAAAAAAAACTAATTTTAAATCATCCCCAAATTACAAAAAAAAACAACTGTTTTACATTGAACCTAAAATACTATTCTTCGTCATGAATTTTGACAGAAAATTAATTCAGAACTCACATTTTCAGATCGGCGTGACCAGCGAGGCAGAGCGCGCAGAGTTCTCCCTCTACTGTATAGTAGCAGGAGACGCGCTGACCATGCCGCTGTCGGGAGACGAATATGTTCTGGACGTCACCACGGAGTTACAGCGAGCTCATCATCCCTTCTACCTCATCTTCTGTCGCTCTGTGTGGCACCATCCACTGAGGAACGATGCACCACCGCTTTATACAGAAGTGTTGTTCAACCAGGTACGTACTGTCTGACTTTTCAGTCTGACCAAGTCTCCGCTCGGTTCTTGACCTTTGGCCAAAGACAGTCGAATTAGTAAATTAATCGTCTATCAATATATGTGATTTTAGAAATATTTAATTATTTTCTCATCAGTGCAATATTTTATTGTACCTTCTTAGTTTTTTAGTTATTAAAAATTAACTTAAACAGCCGGCAGGATCACTCAACCGAATATCAACCAATTCAGAAGTTAGTGCTAAACCAAGCAGGCGCTAAATTCTACAAAATACCTACTTTACATGACATTAAATTGGAAACAAGAATTTGAATAGACTTTAGTGATCTGTGACCGCGATTGATGCTCACTGCTCCTGACGGGCAATTCCCGTATTTTTAAGAACGTTCGCATTCTAATTTCATTCGCAATCTGTCAAAAATACAATCAATTTACCAATATTATATGTTTGACAAGTTTGACAGATTGCGACTTGAATGTGAACGTTTTATAGTTACGAGAATTGGCTTTCCTATATGTAGGTAATCTAAAGCCGCGATTCCATTAGGCAAGTTTTGCATGCAAGTATGACGTCACATTTGCGTACAAGTTGCTTTCATTGGAAACATGTTCTTGAGATATGTAATTTAATGTATGAAATGTACAAGTTTAAACTACCTCACACAAGTTGTAGCTTGTATGCAGGTTTGTTCAAGTTGTATGCAATTTGCAACTTGCATACAAGTAACTTGCCTAATGGAATCGCGCCTTAAAACCTTGTCGAACGACAATAGGAACTAATTATTATGATCTCACTAAAATGTACCAAAAATCACCCAATAAATGAATTTGATATTTCCACATTTTCAAAAGAATCTTTTCAGACCACCCATGTAATTTAAACAAACATGATTGATTAATTTCCCCATTAATCTACCAGGTGGCGCCAGACTACTTAGAAGGCCTACTCCTGGTGTTACCAAACGGCGGGGCTCCGCCTGCCCCAGTCCTGCGTGACGTGGCGCTGGTCGCAGCCCTGCTGCACCGCGCGGCCGGCCTGGCCGAGGGGGCGCAGGCCCGGGACCTGAAGTTCCTGCTGCCGAAGCCCCTGCTAGCGCTGAGAGAGCCCCGGCCTAATAAGTGGGCGTCGTGGCTGGGGGCGGAGTGGCAACATGTCCGGACCTTGTCGCCTGCTGCTGCTAAGGCTAAAGTTTTGCAGGTGAGGAACTATTCATTTGATTTTTATATATTCCATAATTGAACAAAAAAAAAACAAAATCGTGTCGAAAAACAAAAGCGTTTTTAATGCGAATTTTAATACATCAACCCTTCGATAATATTTACTTAAGGTAACCATAATAATATTGTGGTAAGCGTTAATTGGATTTATTACAAAAAAAAATAGTTGCTGCTGTGACATGTTTGAGGCATGAATGTCACGGCAACGCCACAAAGTCTTCAGAAGATTACTTTTACAACTTTTCAGTTTTGAAAAACTCGATATCAACCTTAATATTATGGGAGACATACACATAGGTACAGTCAAACAAGCTATTTAGTATACAGGAAAAAATATTATTCTTTCCACTTCAATATTTATTTCTATTATGTACGTAATAACTTTTTGAACGACAATAAATAAATGAAAAAGCGTTTATTTGTGGTGAATTGAAATTTAAAATACATTTTACTTCTGCCAAACTGCAAAGCAGTTTGTTGGCAGATGTAGCTCCCATACACAATATATTTTTTTTATTTTTTTTAGTTACTTTTTCACCAAAGCCTTGTAGCCTGCATACCAAATAGCTTGTTCGACTACACATACATGTAATACATGCAGCCTAGTCTTGAAAAGACAACAGACTTAAATTATATTCTTAACCCTATTCTCTGTCCCCAGGTACTATCCCGCTGGCCGTTATTCGGCTCCTCATTCTTCGCGGTGCGTCGCGTGTCGGGCGGCAGTGAGTGGCGCGAACACGTGCTCGCGCTCAACAGGCGCGGCGTGCATCTGTTGCACCCGGCCACGCACGAGACCGACACACACTGGCCTTATGCTGAACTTATTAGTACTAGAAAGGTCAGTATTACGAAGAATTTTAAGTTTCCAAGTTTCCAACTTGATGAATTGAACCTCATTAAAGTTTTTTTTACAACTAAAACGTTAATAATTTAAGTTAACGTTTAAGATTCTGACGTTTCATAAGTGCCCATGTAGGTTTATGTGAAATAAAAATATTTTGAATTTGATTTCATTTTGATATTGTTCACAGGTCCGTTCTGAAGACGGCACGCTATTCCTGGACGTGAAGTGCGGCTCGCTGCTACAGCAACGTGTTACGAGGTTGCAAGCCGAGCAAGCACATGAGGTGGCGCGTCTCGTCAGACAGTACATCGCGCTACAGAGAGACCAGAGGCACTCGCCAGGTAATACTTTCACATAGTGCTACAGTAACGTACTGCAAAAAAGTGCTGCAAGATTGCGCGCCACAGTACACTGCGCTACAGAAAAACCATTCGACAAGAAATAGCTCAACATATTGCTACTGCAACGTGTTACTGTAACATGCTACATCAACGCGTTGCTGTAACATGCTGTAGCCACGTGCTGCGAGGTAATACTTTCACATAGTGCTACAGCAAATTATTCTTGTAACATGCTACGTGGTTGCGCACCTAGCCAGACAAACCGAACAAGCGGGCGTGGTTTATTACAATTATTTTATATTCCCACAAAAAAATCATATTCATACAAGTATGGACTGATCAGGGGTCTCCGACGAGGTCACAGGGCTGTCGTGTAAAACATCAATTTGCTAAAAATATTGTATGTTCTCCCGCATCTACCTATATACGTATATAAACATGCTTGGCGTGCGTTTCTCACATTCACCTTAT
Organism: Eupsilia transversa; assembly: GCA_914767815.1. Lineage (NCBI taxonomy): Eukaryota > Metazoa > Arthropoda > Insecta > Lepidoptera > Noctuidae > Eupsilia > Eupsilia transversa. The sequence goes on from OU611880.1 coordinate 13,379,442, forward strand.
TACTATTTATCATACATTTTGTTACATAACATAACATCACGCCTGTATTCCCCGAAGGGTTGGGCAGAGGTGTACAAGTAGTACACCCACATTTCGCCAGTTATGTTGAAGTCCCATGTAATAGGGGGCGAGCCTATTGCCATCAATCGGGCACAAATCCAGACTCCGGGCTGCTACTGAGAAATTCCAGATGGAAACACCCAATAACACTTTGCCCGACCCGGGAATGAACCCAGGACCTCACCTCACTAGACCAACGAGGCAGTCTTGTTTTTTTCGTCACTCATATTTTGTTACTTTAATTAAATTCTTCTTTTTGTTTCAGCTTTCAACAATTGAAAAGCGGATCCAAACGAATCAAAGTTACACAGACTGGAATGAGTGCAGTGTATTATAGTATGTTATATCGTCATGTATACGTTCATTCACGTACTTACCTCAACGCTCACGTATCCGTCCAATCACTGATCTGAACTTCTAGAATTAAGGAACCCTCTGATTGAAATGATAATAGGATTTTAGGGCACAAATCGGTCAGCGCCACCGCGCTATGTAGTCGTTATGTACTTCTATTTTCATTTTAGTCATCGTTCGTCCAATAAGTATTTATATAAGAGCAAATATTTTAAGAAAAACAAGTAATCTCTTAAACATTCCAATACTTTTAACAACCAAAAAGTATGAAAATTATATTATATGAATTATAGTTATTTAATTTTTTATACATTTTAAACACAATGCAATTATTCCAAGTACACTCATATCATATAGATTTTTATCATTTGCAATAGATAACGGCTAAGAAACGTGGGCTATTCGTGTTTCCCACCAAAAGATATAAACAGGATTTTAAACATTCTAGAACCCACGATTACTGAGACCGTTTACACGGAGAATAAATCTGAAAAATATATTTTATGCTCAAGATATTATAAAAATATCCCAAAATAATATATAATGAAAAGAACAATTTGATGTAAATAGGACTCTTCTGGTTTGAGATAACTTTCCATGGAGTTTTATAATATTCCACCAGATTTGAGTCTACAGTTATTTAGAACACATTGCTCAAGCTTGACAACTCTATGACCGTGGAAATATGTTCTGATAATGTGACAGAAGTTAGAACATTACGGCGGCACGGAACATTTCACCGCGCCTACCGCGCTGAAGGGTCAATGCCACATCCATCTAAACATTGCACGAAACCGTATGTGGCGCAAAGTTGTCACGGCATATCATCGTAGGACATAATGTTATGTAATTAATATAGTATGTAGATAATTCTAATATTTTGTTGTTCATGGAATTCGTATTATGTTCTCTATAGTATCGTTATTTCCAGAAACAAAAATTTTGAAATCTACTTACTCCGGAACTTTAGAATTTCTCTATAATCCATTCTATGTGCCTTATATTTTTCTGAAATTCTAACAAAAGGTGCTATTTTACCTTAAACTTAATGTACTAATATTAAAATGAATTATTTTAAAGTCTTTATTATGAAAGTATCCAAAGACCGAGAGGTCGGAGTCATGTTTAATGTATTTACTATATATTTCGTTATAATGTAAAATATTTAATGAATCTGATGTATGAGAATATATTGTAGATAATAAATAAAAGTTATATTTTCAAGTTTTGTTTTATTGTCATTCCACAAAAGGTCACTTAAAAGACACATCTGAGACAGCCGAGCATGGGGTCCTGCACCCTAATTTGCAATGCACGATGAAACACCATCTGAATTTTTGAAACAGATTGCTGATGCATGGCTTCATAAGTTCGAAAAAAATATCTATTCAACCCAAATAACGCAATGAATTTTGTTGAACTGTCAAAATGAAACAGATTAGTTTTAATCGTTTACGAAAATGTGTTGCGCAATTAAATAGCTGGATTTGATCCCGGTTAGGGTAGGTTCCCAGTTACACTGAATGACGGAAAACAGAATGACATAAGCTCGATTATACACGCTTACATATTTTATGGAAACTCCAGTAGTTTCATTTTGTTTCAAGATCTCAATTACCGAGCGAAGTTGCCTCAAAATTAATGACTCTAATGACCCTTAAAAATCTGAGTCCACAAACATCTTTGGTAGTTAAAACAACTTAATGGCTTCAAAGAAAAAAGACTTAATCCATTAATTACAAACCCGAACCACGAATCCGGATCTAGTAATTATTTTAGAGTCGCAGATTGTATCAACATCACTTGAACTCCGCTCACAACATCTTAATATAGCTCTGACTAATTCCACCGTCTCAAAGTGCATTGTGAATAAAAGATGATTATTTAACTGCGTTAGGGCCGAGTCACACCGGAATGGCAGCGGCCGGCAGCGGCCGGCAGCGACGGGTCGAGCACTTTCAGTGTGAAATAATTTTAAACTTTATCTAAATACTAAAAAGACCAGTATCTAACTAAACTAGTCAAGAGGAGACTAGGCGCGTGGGGTCTGGAGGTCGGGCGAGGCCGCCAGCGTCGACGCCGGTGCCGGCGGCCGCTGGCGTTGCCGCCGGCCGCTGCCATTCCGGTGTGTGTCGGCCCTTATTGTTCTCTTCTCGTTGATCTTGGCTTCCAATACCCAGATCGGTCAAAATGTTATTGAATCTTTCCATTAGGAATTTCGTAGTACAGTCAGCAACAAAAGTCGATTAACACTTAGTAGGTATACACACACATATTATTGAGCAAAATATTTTATTTTTAATTGAAACAGAAGTTAAAAGAATATTATCTCTAAGCTATTATATGGAAAGCTAAAAAAATAATAAAAATATATGGAAAGCTAGCAGTTTATCGAACCATTTTGTGTAAATTGTGATGATATATATAAGGGCCAGTGTTAATTAATGAACTTGTGTTGCTGACCGTACCAGGCCGAACTCTGGATTTGTGCCCGATAAATGGCAATAGGCTCTGTCCCTATTACATGAGTTTTCATTTCAGCCGAAAGACGTCCACTTCTGGTCATACGCCTCCCCCAAAGACCGCCACTTCGACTCGTTCTGTTTCTCGCATTCAGCGGGTTCCTACGGCGTTCACCAGGTCATGGGTCCACCTTGTAGGAGTACTTATACATAACTTGTGAATTGCAGAATGTAGATGTATGCATAGTTATAGGTTGATATACCAACTCCTACCCTTCCAGAGAAAACAGGCATGAGTGATTTTTTTTTATTAGCCTACATTGTCCCACTACTGAGCAAAGGCCTCCCCCAAATCCTTGATTGAGTGATTGATTACTAAAAAATATCTAAACACTCATTGGTTGATCAATATTAAACGTAGTGGATTATTTCCACCAAACTCGCATCGCTTCGGATCGAATTGGATACGACGACAGGCGAACAGAGACGATCGCGCGTCGCAGCATAATTTCGGCTAAGATCGCGTGTCGCGGAAGACGCCCGCGGTCTAGCTGCTGTGCGTGGCTTGAATAGACTTTAAATTAATGAATTACGATTTAATCATTATAGACTAAATTCGGGATGAGAGCCTGGTGATCCGTCACACACGGTATCCTAGTATGGACGCCAGTCTCTCACAAAGGATCATATATATGACGGCACGGTTGGCGTAGTGGTTAAGCCATTGACTGCTGCGCTGCGTGTCGCGGGTTCGATTTCCGCACCGAATAAATATTTGTACGACCTACATGTAGTTGTTCCGGGTCTGGCTGTTTGTGTATGTCAGTTTAAATGTTTGTAAACGCACCCACGATACAAAAGAAAGTCCTAGAGTGGGGCAAGGTTTAAAAAAAAAAATGCATTTTTGTCAAAACACTAAAATTCTTGTTTCCACTTTTATAACTATGTGAACCTTTGTGATGAGAGAAAATAAAGATTACTATTATATTACTACTAATATCGTTTAAAGATTGTAAAATCCGTTCCGATGCGATGCGATGCGAGCCATTTGGTGGAAATCATCCTTAATTGAACTATTTCGTTCAGTACCTACCTACATACGTAAATTAAAACATTTAACCCAAATATGTATGGCGAGCTAAATGTGAGAGTCAATTGGGGGGAAAGGTTAATTTGTGCTGCATGTAGGTTAGCAAACTCTAATCAAATCCGAATACGCAACATACCTACAAAGTTCCTATAAAGTTCCCACTGTTAGGACACCGGCCTCCTTTCTTTGAGAGGGAGTGGGCCATATTCCACCACGCGGGCCCGGGTTGGTAGATGCCACATGTTTTCGAATTGTTGGTTCTAGGACATGCCAGTTTCCTCACGATGTTTTCGTTCACCGTTTTGAGAGCAGTGTTGATGAAATTATTTACAGAACATACACTGACATAATATAAGTAGGTAGGTACTTATTTCTAATTAATAATTATTGCCATAGTGTGCCATGTTCCTTCGCTCGATTAGTTAACATTAGACTCTTCAACAAAGGGTTACTATTAAAAAACCAGTAGGTACCTAACATAACATCACGCCTAGGTATTCCCCAAAGGGATAGGCAGCTATGTTAGTAGGTACATCCACATTGAACATCCTACTGCTATAACTGGACACAAATACTGAATTTATCCAACCCGAGAATCGAACTCAGGCTCGCTATGTTCAGCAGTCACACTGGTGACCTCTAGAACAACAAGTATAATATACTAATTACCACCAATATCCACTAAAAAACGTCGCATACATGGTGTGAAAAAATTTGTGCGTGGTACCTATCTACCTACCTTCCTACCTCATTACATACACATAGACTATACACATAGACCGTGTGTTAAGGCTCCTGCAGCCAGGCGCGACGCCACTCCAGTAGAACAATTTCCATAAAGTTTTCATAGAGATTGTTCCACCAGAGTCGGGTCACGCTGTCGTGCGCCTGTCTGCGGGAGCCTTTAGCCTTGTTTACTGCAGCATTAACTACTCTAGGCCGCAACGACACGATACAATGAACTTCCTAATTCACAGTAGTTTGTACTTAAATAGTACATTGGTAATATTTCATCCACCATTCGGGGTCACATGGTAATCAGCGGCCTTGGTGTCCGAGACGCATACAAAGGACACTTTTTACCGACGACGGCGACGCGTGGGAACCGGCGCGGGCGCAACCTTCGTCGATTGTCGGTGATGCGGCTGGTTATGTGAAGAAAGCTCACTTGCATAAGTAGTAGGTATACTCGTATAGGTAGTAGTCTACTTGAATGAATGAAATGCACCGATCCCAGACTCGATAAATCGAATGAACCCCAAGATTTGCACTAGCCCCTGGAGCCTCATGTTTCATGGTGCTACAGAGGCCATTGTATATCAAGGAATAGACTGGGTGGAGCAGTAATGGTAGGGAAGACGTGCCCTGAGGATGAGAAGGATTAGCGAGCCGTACGGATATGCATCCTTGAGTAGGATAGTTCAGTAGTAGAAATGGAATAGTAGAGAGACGGGTGACATTTATATATGGATGGGCATCTTTTTACGAGGTATAATCGTAATCTACTTCCATAAAAGGGTATACCAAAAATATTTGCCAAGGAGTACGCCGAATATTCGAAGCACTGCTACAAAATGATTATTTGGTGTTTGGCTGTACGTTCTCTTTGAATAGGTACCGAACCTCGTATGTGATGATGACAGTTATGCATGGCTCCATTCTATTCTTCGCAGTGCTGCATGAGGTCAATAGTATAAACACATACTAGGCAAGGTTCCTTCCTAGTTCCTACTTCATTTTCTTCAAATTATTGGTAGGTATGCCTATACTTGCTGAAGTCTAAGAAATGCTCAGCTTTTACAGATTTCTTTATTTGACGGGTCTAAAAAGCAGCAATTTGCTTATATTATTTGACCATTATTTGTCCAAAGTGAAACCCTTGCCAAAATGCAATCAAATCAATGGCGCATGATAGCTTCAACCATGTAAATCAAGATAAATATGAACTCTTGTGCAATCCGCAATATTTGATCATGCTGGGAAATTCTGAGAGAAAAGTGTGCCACTGATATAGAGCGATGAAAGATATATGTGCGTGAATTTGACACAAAGCTGCGTGTTATTTGAAACTACGCTCACATTTGGGCCATTTATCTAGGTATATATTTATCTAGGTATATATTTGGGACAGCAACGAATAGGTTACTTCTTCGTCGTACCTACTTCGTGTCATGCGCTGTGGGTAGAGTAGAGGCATACGTTGAAGCCCCCTATCAGGTACCTACAGTACATATACATAACTTTCGAAATGTACAAGGTATACCTACCTGTTCAGTAGGTACACTCCTACCTACCCCTTGGGACAATCCCGGCGTGCCGCGTGATGTACCATCGCGAATACTGGCGGTAAACCACTTTTCAAACCTAATTTTACTAAGGACATAAGCAAAGGGTGAAAATGGTCGACTGCCATTGTTCGCGGTTGTACGTACTTACCTACTCACAATAGGTAGTCTAAGCTTCTATTTACTTCGCACATCATAAATAATCATAGAAATATAAATAATCATTCTACGCGTTCACAACTTCACAGAATTCAATAAACTTTATTGACGACCCATTCCGAGGCCACAAAACTCGTGAGAAATAGCCATTGTCGGTGTAAATTGTATCCATAATATTTAATTTAGATTTTATGATCGTTAACTATCATGAATCATTTGGCTTCAACCAGTGACATAAACAAAAACAGCCCGTCGTACTGCTGTGTAATACTGGCACTGCCTGTATTATTGTAAAATTGCTTCCACAATTTTGCTTAGTCTCTGAATGACGCGGGAAAATTCGGTGACCTCATGCCCATAGTGATATATTTCTCAGGGAGACATTGACACTACCCATTCATTATAACTTTGGCAAAATGTAGCAAACTTATGTTAGAAATATTTGTTTGAATAATAAATAACATGGCTTGCTATTTCTGGACAAAGCTTAATTAAAATGACAATGGAAATAAAATAAATGTATAAATATCTTGATTATTTTTTATTTCGACACGGAAATAGTCAAATAGCTTGCTAACTTACGAAGCTTTTCATGCATGGACTGCTATTAAAATATTTCATTATATAAAAATACAATATAAACTACTTACTTACCTATATGTTCAGAGTTTTATAAGTAAATAGATCGTCCTCGGTTATTTTGTATTATTATTAATTATGACAAAGCATAAAATAAATAAAGTTATTTTCATGCCTTCACAAAAACAGAATCACTGTTTGACCTCTCGTCCGTTTCAGTTACGGTTTTTCCTGTCCACGCTTAATTCAGTTTTTGTACACTAGCATTATGTGTTAGATAATAGACGCCTGTCGTGTAAGCTAGTCTGTTCGTTATCGCAACACTTCTGTCACAGCAGCTGTACAATGAACCTACCCGTAATTAGACTAACAAATTATCTTTGTACAGTACGAACGTGACAATTTAAAAGCTATGAGTTCTTTAGGTCTTTTTAAAGTGGTAATTATTGTAACACTCTTATTTATTTTTAAGAAAGTTGTCTTGACAAAAGGATAGGCTAGGTAGGTGAGGAAACTGCTTTTTGAGATAAGTAAAGATTCTCACAGCAAAGGTGGCAATTCCTAGATCAAAATTCATCCAGCCTAACTAATGATAGAGTATACACCACATATTAATAAGCACGCGAAGCGTGACCACCGTACCACCGAAACGGGTTTTGTCGAAGAAAGAATAGACAAAATGATAGATTGTCATTTTGTCTATACTTCCGTCGACAAAACCCGGTTTTATGGTGTTCATGCTACACGTGCTGGAATCAGAATATACACCTCTGCTAACCATTTCGCTGATTTCAGGCGTGATGGCTGTGTTACGCAAGGCTCAGGCGTTAGCATAACACTTTTATGTTTGACTAACTTATCAATAAACACATCCGCTCGTCCGTTGCAAAGCCATTACAGAATATGGGTCATTTCAGTACAACCAGTACGCATAAACAATAGGCTATCGACCTTAGGATTACAGGCCAAGTTGACTTGATATCAATCGACAATCCTAACTAATAGTTTAAATGCGAAAGTGAGTGTTTGTTACGCTTTGACGCTCAAACAGCTGAAGAGATTTGGATGAAATTTGGCACATGAGTAGACCATAACCTGGGTTAGGACATAGGATACCTTTTATCCCGATATGACCACGGGATCGAGACTTATACGGGTGAAACCGCGGGGCGCAGCTTTTGTAGTCACAATAATATATCTTTAGTTTATTATGAACCGTAAAGATTCAATGCTGTCGTCTTATATGACTGTATTCGCTTTGGCGATGTCATGAAATGAAAGAGATGATTCAATATATATAACGCATGTATCCCCAAAGGACTAATACGCACAGGTGTAGCTATTATTCGCCATAGCACCTACTGTGGCGATCAATCATAAAGCTCCACAAACAAAGCACGCGTCAAAATTCTAGGAAGCTAGATTTATAAACAAAAATACAAACCTTGCTAAACAATTAGATCCAGCCAAAAGGCGTACTTCCGATTCTCACACAGCCCCGCAGTATGTCGCAGTCAGCTGATCTTGACATTCGCTAACTCGAACTAATTCATTGCAACATGGCCGACTACAGGCAATGTACCAACGCTCATTGAACCATGCATTCGGCGTGTAAAGGTCCCTCTTATTAACACGGAGTTTGAAAGACAAGCATTGATTTAACGCTAGTGATGCGTTGCGAAATGAGTTCGGTGAATGAAGGCGTTGAAACAGCATTCAATATTTTAATCACAAGGTTTCAGCAAAAATATACTACGTATTTGAATCTGATGAAGGTATAGGTAGCATACCTACTTGAGTCTGTAGTAATGGAAGAAATTACTTGTTCAGTTTACCATTCCTATTCTACTTACCAGGTAAGTACTTACTTAGAATCAATTGAAGACTTGAAGTTTGTCATTTGGTAATGGTAAGTAATATGTAATTACTACGTAAATCGAATTAGTTGGAACAAGCAAGCAAGCTTTCCACATCGGTGTTGAGCTTGTAGCAGGAATTCTCATAACTACCTATAGGGCAGTGTTAGTTTACGTGTGTAGTTATGTTTACTATTATAACATAGTTGTTAAGTAATATTGTTACTAACATATTGAGTACATTGTTACTTGTTAAGTAATTATATATACAATTTTTCTTACTGATCAGACAGCTGTGCTGCTGGGGAGTTTGTTGCGCCACTTCTTCCCAGCTAAAGCACTAGGAAGTGGTGAAGGGCGGGCGTTTTGGGGGACTGTATTATGTAATTTCGACGTTCGAAAAGTGCTGATTCTCAGCCTAGTTTGAATAAATGACTTTTGATTTTGAAATAAAACAACTAAAAATCTCTAGAATTCTAGAAACCGTTCCGCTTTGTGATATCCTTGTCGTGTTACTAAGTGCAGATCTTATAATCTTACTAACATGAAAACGTATCTAGCATGGCATTGAGATACCTACCTATCACGTACATAATAACCTATAGTATCTTGTGTATGCAGACAGGTGCATCAACATAATGTCCATGATGTATAACTTTGCATGCATGTTTACTAACTAGGTAGTGTACAATCGCCAATGGTTAACTACGGTATATCTCGACCTAAATGTGGTTTGATAAAGTCGTTATAGGTACTCACTACCCATTAAACAATTAAAAACAACATTCTGAGCAATTTACTGAGGTTTACACCGCAAAAAGAACGGAAATATTGCCAAGTTTGTTGTATGTATGATCGATGTAACAACAGTGCATTCAATATAACTTTACCCGTGATGCGTACACACTGTTCTATCACCCTTAGTATTGAAACTAAGCTTGACGCCAACATGACGGCAAGGGACGGGTTATAGAGATGGTATGTAACTAAAAATCAATCAGCCTAGCCTTTGGGTCGGCTTCCAGTCTAACCGGATGCAGCTGAATACCAGTATTTTACATGGAGCGACTGCCTATCTGACCCCAAAAAACCCAGTAACTGGATAATACGATACCCCATGGTAAAACTGGTTTTCAGACTTTCCGGCTTCTGGCGACCCTTAACGACTGTAACTACATTCCTAACTAAAATTAAGATTCTTGGAAGCCTGTCATTACAATCCTTTAAATCAAAAGAGACGCTTTTTTGCCGAAGCCGTAGCTTAGATCGGTGTTTTTATAGCAATAATTCTTAGTAGATGTCAGTTAAAAAGATTTTTTCTTCATCAGAAACAAGACCAATGTAATTAGAGCACACGGATATTAATTTGTATTGTACTTATGTATGTGCAGTAAACTATGTGTTATATTATCTAGGTACATAATGTGTCACGAGATCATTATTTTAAAATTAACTCTAATCTCCCACTTACAAGTTGTTGGAGCAACGAACTTCCTACAAGTCAATACGTGCCATGAAATTACGTCTTTACCTTGGTAAGTCATTAATTCTTTTGTTTTCAAACAACTTAGCAATTTTGATGTGAGAAAATGGCAGTGTAATTGAATTAGGGGCGAATAATTAAAATACATGGGAGTTATTCGTTATAATGACGAAATTTATGCAAAAAATTTATTAGTATTCTTACCTACTTAATTGTTATAATAAATGTCTTACATACACCGCACTAAAGGTGGTTTTAGAGTTCGTCAGTCGTCTGTCATTGTTCATCGAGGCATTATATACAGGACATGACGATGAATTTGTTCGGCCATCCTGTGGCATTCAAGATTATCACGCATCGTTGTATTTATAACTTATTCACTACTTTGTGGGACTATGTCGTGGTGTCCGTAGGTCTCTCTTGTCCGGCCACCTCCCCGCCGTGTATTGGACGTATCCGGGGTCTGTGGGGGTGCCGGATGCTCTGCCTTCCGTATCCGTGGTTTCTTTCTCTTCAATAGGCTCCATAGGGAATAAAGCCGGTGTATCCGCCCTTTTCGACCTTGTCGACCCTCGCAGGTAATCTTCGAGTTGTTGCAAAGTCGGTGACGGTACTGTCTTGGCTTTAGTCGGTGATCGCGACCGCTTTTGTTCGTAGCTCGGCGACATTTCGTCGTATAAACCTTTTAACCGGCCTGTCTTCACTTTCGCGAACACGGCCGTCTGTGGTTCCGGCAGATAGTCCTCTTTAACTGACAGTTTCCCAGCGAAGTTATCTAGGTAGTCTCTGAGATATTTTTCATTGAATTTGGCTAGTTCTTGCTCGTAGTGGAATCTATCCGGTATGGACAGAGGATCCGATAGCCTAACGTAGTTGCCAGCTTCAATTCCATTTCGTATTGATCCGAATTTAGATTTTTGCAACTCGTCTTTCTCAAGAGTGTCGTCGAAATGCGGGTAACTAGTTTTGGACTGTTCCAAGAACGTCATTTCTTCTTTATTTGTGTCCTTATCAGGTAAATTCTTCTCTAAATCTAAGTCTTTTGGTCTTTCGGGGGGCACATGTCCATTGGCGTGTCCATTGGCTTGTCCGTTGGCGTGTCCGTTAGCTTGTCCATTAGTTTTTGGCATGTTTCCGTTCAATTTGGGTGAGGCGATAATGGACACTTTCTTCTCACTTTTCGGTGATGATATGACGGTGGTATCCGTCTGCGAATTCTGTGTGGTCGTGTATATCCGGGGACCCATGAGGTCTACGAGGAATAGGGCAGCGACGAACAACGAAAAACTGCCGAGAACTGACGCGTTGACTACTAAGGACCTGGGCACGGAGTCCAGGGATGCTAGCTCTAGTCCACCTAAGAAAAACAAAAAGCTATCTTAAATTTTTGGTATTTTAAAATGTAGACCAATCTCTTAAATTGTGCTAGTAGGTAGTATGAAACGCAAGCATCTTATGTGATGCGATTGTGAACGTAATAATTCCGTTATGATGCAATTTTCGTAACATGAGTTTAATAAATCGATTCTAAACGAAAGCTCCAAACCGGTCTTTAATTGCCGATTTGGTAATCATTAGTTACTCGAGTTTGCATGCCAAAAGATGATTGAATTTTAACTTTGGTTGGATTTTAATATAAATGGCATGGTTTGGTTATAAGTACTCTTAATTAACTAAAAAGTTAATATAAGCAATATTTATGCTACAATTTCTACTTTCCTCGTGGATTTGCCATGACAGCTTTACCTAGATCATACAGAACAATAATCTTACCTAGGATCAAAAAGAACAGCATGCCGAATCCGAGGAAGTATCCCTCAAGTATCCGTCTGCCCTTCGGTATCTCTTGGAAGACGCGCGCCACTATCAGGCCGAAGGTTATGATCACGTAGCCTGTCAACAAACAAACAAAACCTTTATACAAATGATGTCTTGCTGATTTATATCTCTGATGACAGGCAGCTGGAATGACTTCTTTCTCTACTCAGTAGTAGGTGTGAACTCTTCTGTCCCTGAGTATCGGATAATAAGACTACGATTGCGCAAACACAAATAGTAAAAAAATACTTAAAAGAATAGCCGCCTGCAATGCTCTCCGCGTTCAATATAGTGCGTTAGTGCGTAGTTTCTGTAGTGCGTCAGGGATGCTCACAGATGCGCATGTAGATTCCTTTTACGCTACAGTGCGTCAAAGGTGCGCTTCCCTGGTGCGCAGGGTGTGGCGCAGCTCCAACAGTGTCTTAAGCATGGTTGTGAGTCGCCTGGACTGTATGTACGTTGGTCACCGTTGTGCCGTCTCTGATGGGATGTGGCAACGGTGACCAATCGTTATTACTTTGTATTGTTTTCCTTGTTTTTGTTAAGTCTGTGCTTACTACGTAAGTTTTTCTAACAATTTTGTTGAGTCTTGGTTACTCGAATAAAGAAATTCTATTCTATTCTATTCTATAGCCTTGGCTTAGGTGGTAAGTGTAACCTACCAGGCTACCACCAAAGTTCACGGAAACAATAAACATAATATTGAGTATTGAGTAAAATAGTGAGTTTTCCAAGATGGACAGCTGTCCAGTATAGGATGGAATATTATTTTAATAATTTCGCTCCAGTTTTAAAAAAAACATGCTGGGATGGATAAGATAACACGACTGGACACAGTAGACATCGATTTCTTAAACGATTATTCACAGAACTTCACGACATGTTTATTCGACACATAAGCCAGATAAAACATAAAAATATGTGCATTATCGTCTAGCATAATGAATCCACCTGCGATGAATGAGTTAATAAAAGTAGTTGGTATTTTTGTATAGGTCCCTTCTCGTTGTATTAAGGAAAATTGCGAAGATATACAATTTGATGATTCGTCTGTTATGAATAAGACAGAAACACGTGACAAGAAGTACCTACCCTCATTTACTTACTTAATTATTATAAGCAATCTATTAGTCAAGCAATTTTCCTTCATTGTCTTGTCATTAGTCACCAGTTACAGTCTCTAACAACTTGTATAAATTTGATGAAAAGGTAGGTAGATATTGTTTCCCATGAATTCTATCATCAAATTAGAAAGGTTGTCTAAACAGTCTCACTTGAAGAGCCTATTATATTGAAGTTAACTATACTCAATTTACTTTAGCATTAGACAAATAACGGCTAAATAACGACAGTTATTGTGTGATAACATTGAAATGACTGCACTTTAGAATTATATTTTTAATGTAAATGGTAAATAGATTACTTACATTGCTTTGTACTTATCCTGAAATAACGGAGTTTATGATATGTTTACATCGAAATAACGAAAGGGTGATAACAGTTATTTGTATAATGTTAAAATAAATGGAGTATAGTTAACTACTAAACTACGATATGGGAAATAGTTGATTGATTACCAAAACGGTGTTTTACTCAATAACAGGTAAGTATCTCAAATTCCTATAGATATCTCTGGGATATCAGCATGTCGCTAGATTAACCATGCTCATCTGTGTCAGTATATCACAGATGCGTTGAGCATGATTATTTTATATCATCTACTTAGATTTTTTGGAGTAGCTCTCCAGAGGGGGCATTTTTTTCTTTCTTGAATATGTAATATTTTCAAAATTTCCCGATTTTTGTATGTAATTGTTTTAAAACGTATTAATACCAAAATCGTTTGTTTATTTTTCACTTATTTTATAAAAGCTTGTAGGTGCAAAATGTTGTAATGTAAAGGTCTCTGGTAGTAATTCAATAAATCGGCAATAACCCCGTACAATGAACTGTAATGGACACGAGATATCTTCCAAATTACTAGTAAGTACCATAAACCCGCGACCTCGCCGGAACGCGAACACATAACACACATGCATGCTTGGGCAATAGCCGAGCCCATAAGGTGTAAACTTTACTGCTTATACTATAGTTGAGTTGTACTTATTGAATTACTTAACAATGTCAACATAGATGTTGTTATGAAATTGTCACGTCATTACTTAATATTCACCATGTCAGTAATGTAAACAGTAATACAATTGATTAAAATTAATCATATCGCCAGGCACAAAAGTGTGCCTAATGTGTTCGATTTGATCATGAATATTTCACAATAGCAAAGTAAACTTTAAAAGAATACTGCTCTATCTGAGAGTTGAGCCCAAGACTACGCTATTGTAATTGTACCATCAACCGTACATTCGTGGTAACACCCGCATTACGAAAATGACCCTTACTGCTAAGACATAAACGCGTTGTCAATGTCAAATTGCTACCACTGATATTCTATATGAACTGTAGACTATACATTCTTGTGACAGCAACACCACTAAAGCAATTGATATGCATACCTACATGCAATATTAATTTGTTTATATCAGTGGAAAATTCGATAAACATCAACATAAACAATCATGTATTAAGAATGACTATACTTACCTAATTTAATTATAATAAGTGTGTAAGTATGTATATACGTACCTGCTATACAAGTTCAAGAATAGATATTACGTATTTGATAATATAACTTGTATTTATTAAAGATGTTTACACCATTGCCTACTTAAATATTGATTTAGTCACGATTTTCTTGTAGGTTGTAGGGAGAGAAATCTTTGTTAGATAACATTATCACTTACTAGAAAATGAAAAATGCTTGCGAGTTGCGAACAGTAGTCACTTATACTCAATTCAAATGAAATAACGACAGATATCGTATAATATTATTGAAATGACTGCACTTTAGAATTACTTTGTGAATGTAAATGGTAAATAGATTACATTGGTTTGATCGTGACATAACGGAGTTTATAATACGTTTAAATCGAAATAACGAGAGGGTGATAGCCGTTATTTGTGTAATGTTAAAATAAATGGAGTATAGATAGTAATAGTAACTGTAACTAATATTTTTTACCAAAAATCGAATAAACAGTAATATGATATGATATGGCACTTATGTAACCGGACGCACTTCTTATGAGGGTAGGCAATAGCCGCTGTGTGCAGTGTCGTCCATCTTACAAGAGAGGCAAGACTTTTAATGTAGGTTTAGTGTTAGTCATTGTTATTGTATTTGTGTATTTTAATATTCTATTTGTGTTAAGTTAATGTATATTGTATTTATGAGTAAGTGTCTGTATGGTATGTTATGGGTTTATTGCCTGAATAAAAGATATTTAATTTAATTTAATTTAAAATTCACAGCAGCAAGTACTGGCATGCTATTGGACAGCACCCTAATTGCGTAATACACGATCAAACACAATCTGGATCGTTTTGAAACAGATTGCTAATCCATTGCTTCATAAGTTCGAAAAAAATCTGCTCAACAACGTAAATAAGGCAATGAATGTTGTTGAACTGTCAAAATGAAACAGATTAGTTGGAATAGTTTACGAAAACGTTTTACGCAATTAGATAGCAGACCTATGTCCAGCAGTGGACTATAGCATAAGCATTTATGCATTATCAGCCTATAATGTTCCCAGTGCCCACTACTGCGACACAGGCCTCCTCTCGGAGAGAGGGAGTGGGCCGTAATCCACCACGCGGGCCCAGTGTTGGGAATTAATTGAGAACGCAACCATCATGTTTATTTAGTTGGCCAAACTGTGTGTAGTGCACTTGGCATTAAGTTGGCAACATTCTTCCCTTTTTCCTGTTTGCACCATCTTGTGAGTAGCATGGTAGAAACTTTGTCCGGAACAATAAATACGTTTTGTGCATTTATCCGAGTCAGTTTATTGAAATCAACCCTAAATATCAACACCCAGTGCGGTTTCGACTGTAACATGCTGATAATAATGACAGCAAAACTTAGAAATAATCCAAAGGTAATTATAGTTATGTACACATTGATCACAGGTACTTAATAACCCTGTTCTTGCTTTTACGACGTAATTACTTTTAGGTTAATGATGTTGACACCTAGCAACTGAGGCTTGTTTTAACGCGATCACGGGTATTAAGTGACCATGGTCTTCACAAGATCTGACCATTATTATATCTGGACTCTAAAAGAGACTGTGACCTCTGAGTTTGTTTCGGCCTTTCTTCTCAGAGTAGTCAGATAGAAAACGCCGATCTCATCTAGTTCTTAAAATATCATTGCCCTGTAAAAGTTTTTGTACA
Source organism: Eupsilia transversa (assembly GCA_914767815.1). Taxonomy (NCBI): domain Eukaryota; kingdom Metazoa; phylum Arthropoda; class Insecta; order Lepidoptera; family Noctuidae; genus Eupsilia; species Eupsilia transversa. The sequence goes on from OU611880.1 coordinate 13,395,884, forward strand.
AAGCTATTACGTTTAAATTTTAGTGAGAACGATGATATTGGAAACAGTTTTACACAATTGCATCTAGATGTGGCTTGTAATTGCTGCACGCTACTCTTTATCTTTATACGTCATTGAGATGAGAATCTGTAAGCCGGTTTCTGTTTATTTATGTTCTTTGCATATTTCGTTTTGGAATAGGATGATTCACAAAGATATTACGTCGCTGCAAACAACGTAAGCAGAATTTGGGCACATTTTTTAACAGTCCATTATATCGATCGGGCACTATTATCCAAAATTCGGCGTACTGCTTCTTCTCTCTTATCTTTAAAATGTTATTTTAATACATAGAATTTTAAATATGTAATTGGCTTAGTAACTTTGTAGAATTTGACGGGTGGGCCACTTTCGAAAGCCTGGCAGTTTGAGTATGGCTGCCTTAGAGCCTTACCTACCTAAAAATCCCTTTTGTCACCCTCAACTTATATTATCACCTCTATTACTGTCGGGTGTAGAAATCAAGAACAATACTAAGAATTATTTATTTGCACAAAATACAGGTGTTACCAGTTGTAAAAGTTGGTGGTTTAATGTAGTGTACAGTGCATGTATTACCTGTTTAGGGCATGCAAATTAATTTCACATTAGTACCTAATAGGTATCTACTTATTTTAATAAGATAATATACAGAAATATACCTATGTTCTAATAACATTTTTAAATTAAGATACATTGTAAGGGTATTATTTCTTGTGTATTTTATTCATTATAATGTGCAGAATAAACAATTTTTCTTTTTTATTTCCCTAACCAGCTACAGTTGGCAACAATACAGCGAAAAATTAATTCGTAGATAAGTACAGTGGTATCCATCTGCTCTGACCTTAGTATAAGATGTTAAAATAATGCAACATGTCCTACAAATAACTGACAGTGTCACGTACCTCCATATATGGCGTCTGCGAAGGCTCCTCCCACGGAGTCCCAAGTTACAGAAGTGAGGAGTGACCACTCTCGCGACAGCTTCTGTAGCAGCAGCGACAAGCGAGCCTCGTCGTCTTGAGATACGCGCTTTGTGACCAAGCAGGCGACGCACATCAACTGTTTGTGAGCAGGAAATTGTATCAGAGTGAGGTATTAGGTAAGTATAAGGATGATAAAACATGTTGTTTTTTCTAAACCCATAAATCCATACCTATTAGTAGGGATTAATTAAAAAGGAAGTACGGTATGGTGCTTCATTCGGACCAGTAAGTACTGAGAAATCGGTGAACATGGATGAAAAGAATGAACTCGTCGGATTCATAACGTCCTCTTTTTTAAAGACGATTACTAATGACAAGGTAACGAAGCCATTAAGTTATTAATAAAGGGGTCAAAATGATCCGCAGGTGCCTTTATCTCATGTGACAAGTTGCAGATCGCCCGCAGAAATGCGACAGGTGCAGCAAATTAATCGGTTTATACAGGGTGTTAGGGTAAACACCGTTTTCCTCTTAAGGGGTCATTCTACTCATCATTATGAACAACTTTTACTATGGGACCAAACCTGAAATCGGGAAAAAAAAATCAGCTGTTCCCTACATTTATGTTCGCATAACTCGTCAAAATGTAGGGAACAGCTGATTTTTTTTTCCCGATTTCAGGTTTGGTCCCATAGTAAAAGTTGTTCATAATGATGAGTAGAATGACCCCTTAAGAGGAAAACGGTGTTTACCCTAACACCCTGTATAACGTTTGTGTGCTTGCAGCTGGTAAACGGCTGCTCCGCTGCAGATAGTAAATGGTCAAACAGAAAGCTCACGCGTGCAACACCTGCAATTTATCACCGGAATCGAAAGCTTTCTGGGTCGATCACTGAAGCGCGATCATTTATAACTAGAAAATTACTCTACATCAAAGCATAAAATCTACTGTAAAATACACAAATATTTTATTACTAACTAATATTATAAACAGGGAAAATTTGTATGTATTAGGTATTCTCCGGAACTACCAGTTGGATTAGAAAAAATATTTTTGCATTGGATAGCCCAATTCTTGAGCAAGGTTATAGAGGGCTATAAAACATCACTAACACCCTACCTTACGGCTCGTGGAGACCGGCGCGATAGCAAAATAATTATGAAAACTGACATTCCAGAGTACCCTTTTGGGCTACTTAACCTCATAGCTTGACCGAACAATCCACTACCACACTACACTTACAAAACATTAATATCGTTTTGGGCTCCGCCAGTCAGGTGTAACTCTCAAAACGGTGAAGGAAACATGCATGTCCTAGAACCAAAAATTCGAAGACAAGTGACATCTACCAACCCGCGTGGTAGACTACAGCCCACTTCCTCTCGAAGAAGAAGAGGCCTGTGTTAACATTATAGGCGATTATGTTTATGCCATCATGTGAAAATAATTAATTCCGCTACTTTTATCAGTTTTCTAAAAACCAATCGGCATAAAAATACTAAACAATACGTCGATGAATAAAAACTCGGACCTTGCAGGCGACACACGTAATAGGACATCCCAAAAGGAAATATCACTATTGTCCCAGCAACAATAGGCGGGCAGGCAGCGTCGTCAGTCCTTCGGCGATTGTCGCGCGTGACGTCACTGTCCACCGTGGGACCGACATTGAAGACGCGCGTGCGCAGCAGCACTTAATTATTTTAAATACACGTAAATAACGTGTGTGATGAATACGGAAACGGAATGACTGTAATATTTTTTTAATGGTGTCGTAAATGCGTGAAGATTGTTTGTGCATAGTTCACATGCTGCTAAAGGTAGGGGAACCCCTTGAAGGATTTTTATGCCTTGTCATAAATAAACAGCAACAAATTTTAATATTGAACTGCCTTAAGACATTACTAAGCTTGAATGTCTTAGGCTAGCAACTTAGACTTAGGTATCCCAGAAATTGATTACATCAGCGTTTTTGCCATTGAACTAGAAAACTTAAGAGACAATTTCTTATAAATAGTCAGATCAGCAATCTGCCAGCTTATGTCTTTGGGCCTTTAGCGGTAAATTACTCTATGAAATTAACTACATAGCATTCATCTTGGTTTTTAAGTTGAACCTTTTAAATTACTTAAATAAGGTTTACGTACATAATTTGATTATCCTCACAGATTAAAATAATACTTAACTGGGCAATGGCACACATATTAAAACTAATTACAAAATCGGTTTAGTAGGTAATTATGAAAGGAATGGGTGTGGTTAAAGCTGTTAAGGACCTACTTACCTATAACTAAAACAGGTGTAATTAGAATTACTTACAATTAGGTCACTAGCCGCGAATTTAGTAAAAGGCTGCTAAAACTAAATAATATGGTGTTACATTTGGGTACACAGCCGTACCCAGATCGTTCTGTGCAGAGGGAAACTAACTAGATTATGTAGAAAAGCGAATGTAACTGTTTTAAATAAGACTAATGTAAGGACCAAAAGCTGACGCTAGTTTACCTCTTGCCTATCTTTTCGAGCAGACTAATCAATAATAATACCAGCCTATTCTTGTCCTACTGCAGGCCAAAGGCCTCTTCTCATTAAGAGAAGACTAACGTAACCCAACTCGGACTATAACTATTATTTCTACGACTAAATCTAGGAGCAATCTGAACTTAAATCCGTAGCCGGAAGGACCACACCAGTATTTGCGAGTCATCAGACGTGTTAGTTTTAGCTAGCATAACTATAGCTATAGTAACAGGGCATTCACGCTTTGAATGAGCTACGAAGGCTTTCCGCCTTTTATGTCGCAGAAAATACATGATTATGTACCCAAACACCACCCTTCTTTCGAAACTACTAAAGACAAGTGACTGGCTGGCTCACTCAGTTATTTTTTTGATCCTACCTACAGAGTACAGATTTGCAATTCAATCGCCATTCCTATGTAACAATTAATCGTTAGCGACGCCTATGGCTATATTGAAGTAATTGTACAAAGCAAGTAATCTATCAGGTTGTATCATAATCATAGACATTGAACCTGCGACGGTGCTCAAGACGGTAATTACTGCGTAATTACATGTAACATATAGAATTGATTGCTATGGCTGATTCACAGCTGAGACACCTTTTTTGTGAGAAACAAATAAGTCTGAATTAAAAAAATAGGTACAATATAGACAATTCATTTTATGGCAATAATGGCAATTTAAAAAACTTAATGAGAATTTTAGTATTATTTTTTAGTAGGGTAGGTATCAACGTTTGGTAGCAAGTACTCATAGCTAAATGCATTACAAGTTGACACTAGTAAAGGCTACCTATTGTCTATTGTTTAGTGGTAGCGTCAACTATTTATCTTTTTCCCGCAGTTAAAACTTACTGCCTAAAGAGTTTCTTTGTAAAAACTTAAATCTGGGAACTTTTAATAACAGGAAAATCCTTATTTGATTTACCGCGAGAAGCTTGAGAAAAACACGTTATAGAAACGAACTGCTAATTCTCTTAGTTTTGTTTGAGAACAGTGCTTCAAAGCAAAGTACCACCTTGACAAATAAAATCTCATTGATGACAAATGAACATCCCAAAATGGGGATCCAATTAGCACTCGACAAAAACTCGAGAAAGGTCAGAATATGACTGTACGTGTACCCTAAATATTTGTACCAGCTTTAAGACATGTCTCATTAACATTCAACCTTTTCATTGTTGTCCAAACACGTTACCACATCCTACTAGTAGCTATACCTACTGATAATCTGATAAGAGTAATTTTAAATATTGTGATGGACAATATTTAATTGATCCTCTTAAAAAACTTTTTGTTCTGCTATGGTGGTCTTTTTTGAATAAATGCGCCCATTTATAACTTTCCCGTATTTTTTTTTAATGTTGGTAGTGACTTATTAATGGTGCTCCCACACTGGCTGTTCACAATGTTTACAAACGTTTTCTAACACTTATAATAGGTACATTTACCATACATTTCTAATGTTTACTAACGTTAGTAAACATTTTATAACAGCAGTGTGGGAGCACCATAATAATAATCCCGACCAAATACATGGTGATTAGGTTAGAACTAGCCTAGCGTATCGATTCGTTTAATTAACAATTCGAAATGGGATTTTTTGGATTCGATTAAATACATGCCATTTGTAGTTGTGATTAGGTACCTACTGATTATGTGATAAATTAAATACCTTATCGTTAGCAAATGCAGCATCGTTATGCAACTACCTTCTAAGAATTTTCTCTGACCGACTTAGCTTGTTTGTCTATCTACCTGTGTGTTGTTAAACAGTTGTCGCCGTGATAAGGCAGTGCAGCGTGAAGTTGAAAGTAAGTGAGCTTTATCGCCGTGTCTTCAAACCGAACTTTATGAACTAAAATGGCATATTTGATAATTTCTCGACATGTATAAGTAAGAAATACTAACCACCTGCATGTTGACTGTAAGGAAGGGTTCAACTCAGCACACGTTTATATTTTTCTATTTTTTAAATGATTTCGGAAAATATTCAATCAGCAAAAAAAGAAGATAAACAAGGGTTTCAGTTTTAAATCTCATGAGTGAAAAATTATGGTAGTCATAGAACTGAGAATACGTTGATTTTTCGTCCCAATATTCCAAAAAAACAAAGTTATGAGGCTATGCTATATTAGGTACATGGCAAAATTAATTGGCATTATCTCTACATTACGTAATACATCAACAATGACTATTAAATAATGATACACAACTAAGCAAGACAAATAAACTAACTTTCACAACAAACTTAAGTCTTAAACCGCGTACTATCCATGCATAATAAGCGTCCAATAAATACCACGTTACCAAATCAAAGCGGCTTGCATCACCGATGGTGTTGCAATATGTTATGTTACTTACAAACTCTACTATCTTCAGCGCGACCCACTTGTCGCACACCGCCATGCTGCGGCCGGCAGCTGAGTCCCTTGCACTAAACACACACGAGCCACTACTCTCGGAGTTACGCGAGTGACATCACACACGCATAGTTTACAAGCAGACATCCGCGCGACACGACCGCTGTATTTTGTTTGAAGCTAGCGACCATTTTCACGGTGTGTTTGATTTGAGTGACATTGAAGGAAAACTTGAAGCGCCTCGGTGTGGGCGCGCAGCGGTCGTGTCATGCAAGGCTCGACTGCGCGCCTGCAGCTTATCTCAGTCGCGTTGGAGTTGGCGATACAGGTTCCACAGCGGACGGATTGCTCGAGATGTAACCATTTATTGAATTACACGTAAATAAGTGCAAAAAAGCAAAGAGCTGCATAGAAAAGTGAGAAGGCAAGCAACGAAATGAAACAGCAAGGACATTAAACCATTATACTTAAATTTATTAATCAATTACTGGCATGCAATATTATTTAAAAATCTCATAAAACATAAAGAGATAAATTCATATGGTCTCGTTACAAAATGTTCAGATTTTGTTAATCGCATGTAGATAATTTCATAATGCTGAGTTTATTCATTGCTGAGAAAACAGTTCCAAATTGATTTACTTAAAACCTGATTTTAAATAAGAATTATTCACACACAGAAATAGTACAATAACATGAATATTTATTTCGTTGAAAAAACATCAAAAAATGCGGATTGCCAGTAGTGCAATAATCCTAACGCGGCCGCCGCAGCGGACGGCCCGCAGTTGCCCTTAATTCTTATTATCCATAACATTAAAACAATATTGTAGACACATGCTTAAAATATATCGATGCTGCCTTATAAAAAGCTTCAAATTTTAATACATAAATAATTATGCCATTCAATTGGATTCTTAATTAAAATACATTTAGGATTAAATTAAAATAATGTCTAAAATTAAAATTCTAAATTTTCCTCTCTTATGGCATTTACCAGGAGTGCAAGAGACAAACAATTACTGCATAGTGCAAAATAAAACTGGAAATATAGTAAAGAAAATACTAATGCAACCAAAAGGGCAAAGAACACATTTATAATGTATTGTTCGAATATGTTATCTATTTTTTGTTTTTGTTTTAATTTGATCATAGTTGATTAAGACCATATTCTAAAAGCTAATTGCTGTTTATAAATGGGGATACACCCGTGCTGAATACTGCAGCCGAAATGGACGCTGAATACACAAACATCGTACCATTCAGAACCCAGCATAATGGTATAAATGGCTATTTGATTTGATCAGGCTTTATAAAAACAGGCATTGTAAAAAGGACATGTCCTGTGCTCAATTGGTTTTTTCAGGCATTATGTAACATTGTAAAATAAACATCATTTATTTATAAACACGATTAAACATACCGACTCGGCGATTCTTGTAATGGGGTAATGCCTGAATGGTAACTGTTCAGGAATCAGTATGCAGTTAAAAACCATTTTGCCAGTGAAAATCGGAATTTGTTTAAAAAAGAAAACCTTAACCCAAAAAGCGAGATAAAAGCGCATTTTCAAAAGCAGAGACGTAATTCCATTTCACATGGTGTTTTCGCATAAAAACCTAAGTATTTAAAATAAAATTTCGATAGGTAAAATTTATAATTAATTTGAGTCATGTATATCCATAATTCTCAAGACCTTGATGTGAAGATTTTTATGGCATGAAACTTTTGAAAGTGCACTTTATCAAGCACTTTAGGAAGCATTCACACATAAACAGTGAATTATCTCCCACACTCCACCAGACACACACCCAATAAAGAACGCGCGATGCTAACGAGACAAACATTGCGCACTCTAACTTAATCATGCAATAAATTAATCAACATCAACAAAAATTAAACGAAAACGGGAAGACGGGACAGTTGTACAGCAAATGCATTGATATTTTCATAAGATGATTGGATTAAACATAAACACGCCAATCAAGGAGCTCGTTATTAGATAATTTGAGCGAATCTTTGTTTTTAATAACGAAAAGTTTCGTAAAAGGTGTTTTTATTATATTTTCGTCATGAATAATTAAATAATAATTAATCATTCATTACTTTATAAATTGTAATCGTTATTTTATTGAAATAAATTCGCGCAGAACGAGCATAAAATTGTGTCGGGCAAACCAACAACCAGTAGCATTTCTCATAATTCATTTATCAATGCTGGAGTAGAACTGTCCCGGTGGCGTGCAAACAACGCGGGCACTCACTGGCTGTCCTTGCCGGGAGTGATGAACTCCTGCAGCGGGTGGCGCGCGGTCCAGGGGTTGAAGTCGCGCGGCTGCGGCGGCGCCGGCATGCGCGGCGCGCCCGCGCCCGGCGCCACGGGCGCCCACACGCCCGCCTCGCGCCCCGCCAGGCCCAGCCCACCGCCGAACCCCAGCGACGTCATCGACGACACCAGCGACTCCATGCCGTTGTTGATGCGGTTCGACCACCTAGTGGGGAACGATTGCGGTCAGTTTTGGAATTTCTCGGAATTGAGGATGTGAATCGTACTATCTTGAAGTTGACCATTAGTTACTTACTCAGCGGCGGCAGCAGCACTTCGCTGAGCCTCGTGGATCATGCGGAGCCGACGAGCTTGGGACCACGGCTCCAGAGTGTAGGAAGGCGCAGCGGGCGGCGGCGAAGTTGTCGCAGGCTCTTCAGGAGCGCGGGTGAGCTCCACGCCACGTTCTGGAGTCCAGCGTCCGACCTAGGCAAATGATTATACCTCGTGAGCCGTCTGCTACATTGTTTCGGAATGTGATGCAATAAATAACAACCAATTTAGAATAGTTTGATAAAGTGTCTCAATGACATACCTCACGATATTGCTTAAGCAGCTGAGGCGATTGCGGCAGCGACCAGTCCACAGCCGGTCTGGCCCCGCAGCCCCAGGCAGCAGCAGCAGCCGCTACGAGAGCCTTTCTGGCCATCGCAGCACCGCGGTGGGACTTGTACTCCACGATGGCCGCGCAGGAAGCAATCGAGCGACGGATGCGAACCTCTTGCACCTCATCGGTTAGCGCGTACAACAAGCGTACGATCTCCGCAGATGGTGTGGTCGGCGGTATGCGAGATATGAAGATGCGGCAGTTGTTGATGGAAGGACACACGCCTAAAAGACAGTTTATCAGTTTTGATTCCAGTGTTAACAATAGTTGACATAATTATTTGAGTATTTATTTGTTTTAGATTGACTCTCACCTAACTGCCAAGAAGGTCTTATCATGTAGTTGTTGAACATCCGAATAGCATTGCTCGCTTCGGCATCAGTCGTATACATCGCAAAGGCATACCTAGACATTTAATTTCAAAATATATTTTATGCAAAACAACGTTATAATTTCAGTTTTTTTTAAAACGCCCTTACCCTCTATTCCAGCCAGAAAAATTGATCATGAGTCGGAACTCAAACAGTTCGCCAGCTTGACGGAACAGCGGCACCAGAGTATCTTCGAAGCAGTCATGAGGGATTCTTCCGATGAACACCTACGAACCATACAGTTTTTGTATACCAAATAGTTTTTTCTCGACCAGCAAAACGTTGCGACACTAAAGCCAAAGGCGCAATGAACTTGCATTTTACAAAAGTGTTTGGCTTGATCGAAATTAGAGAAAAGAGACAACATATTTAACACATATTATTATTTTTTTAAACCGGCCAAGTACCACGGACCACGCACCACGCACAATGAAGGCTTCCGTAGTTGGGATGGATTTAACTCGAAAATAAACTTAACATTTAGTTGAAAAACATGTTCTCTCATACATTCGAACTGCAAACGTAAGTTTGTATGCTCAATATTTGAGTGATTTACCAAGTTATTTTAAGACGATAGACTTCTTATAGGTTTTCCTGTTACCAATAAGTACAATTCAAAGAACAATTATTCTGTATATTAAAAAAAAAAAAAATTTCGCAATCTATCTTCGTAATCTATTTCGCAGTCAGGCTGCGTATGGAAGCCGTAATGTAATGTGACTGACACATAGAACAACGTGATTCAAATTTGGGTGCTTCTAAGGGTTAAAGTTTAGAAACGTGCCGCCTCGATAGAGGGTAGGGGAGGGGCGAGAGTGGGGGGACGGTAATTAAACCCCCGCTCCGCGGCGCGCCGGAGATACATGGTTTTTTTTAAGCGATTTATTAGTCATAAATCTAATAGAAAAAGTTGATAAATCAAATGTAGACGGAGGTGGAAGAGAGGAAGAGGGCAAGTCATCCCCACCCACAAGTTCACAGGAGATACATTTTCAAGGTCAATGTGAAACGTCTTGTAGGTCAAATAAAAAAAAAGAATACGTTGTAAATATAAGTCGTTCGTCGGGCTGTCTATCATCTTACGCACGACTTTTGTTTAGTTTTCTAGAAAAAAAGCTCTACTTATGTACGGATGTAAGAGCGCGCCTGGCAAGTTTAAGACTTGGGTTACCCCGGCTCGGACAGGTTAGGTGCGAAGAGGATGGCAGGGTCTAGTGAGGGAATAAAGATCGACACCCTGCAGACAGAAATAGGAGCCCCGCAGATCGGGGAGCTCCGTCGACCTTACTTCATATGCAGAGTGGATTTTTGAGACGGGGCAGTAAGAGCACGATCTTAAGAGACTGTCCTTAACTTTTTGAGATATTTTGATCCGCATTCACAGTTTTTGAAAAAATACAGACTGCACGAAAATGGGCAGTTTTCACAAAAACTTTTTTTGATGGCAATCTTTCCTGCTTCTTACAAGGATCAAAAAAGTCGATTGGACCAACTGAGGTTTGAGTTGGTACTAGAAAATTCAAAAATCGCAAAAAAACTTTTCCATACTTTTGGTAGATGTGAGACCAACTTACTATTTTACGATGGTACATTAGCCGAAAATAAACTAAAACAGGTACGGTACCTGTCCTTAGTCCTTACTGCCCTATCTCAAAAATCCAAACTGTTTATAATACCATAGAACATTTATTTTTTATTTGACCTTGGCCTTCGAGACGTTTGACATTGACCTTGAAAATGTGTCTCCTGTGAACTGTTGGGTGGGGTTGACTGGCCCTCTTCCACCTCCCTTTACATTTACTTTATCAACCTTTTTTATGAAAATTATTATATAAAAAATCATTTGAACAAAAAAACACTTCCGAAAAAAACTTCCGTTGGGAGGAGGTGGGGGGTTTACTAAGTCTGCTTTACCACCCAGAGGCGTGAATTATACAGAGACGGCGTAAGGTGAAGGCGCGGTGCAGGCATGATGCCGCTTCAATTATTTTCATACAAAATGAAAGAAGGCGACGTGCGCCTGTGCCGCGTTTTCACCTTACGCCGTCTATGTGTAATTCACGCCTAAGGTTGAACGTCATTTGAGTGTCATAAAACGTCAACGTTTTGTTTTGCTTTAGGTAAAACAATGTGACAGTTACCAGAAAAAAAAACTTTTACTGGTAGTTTTAGTCAAAAGTGGTAAAGCAATTACTAGGTCGAGTATACATTTTAAAGATCGCGGCCGCACCTCACAAAATTAAATAGACTAGACATAATCATTATTTTTCGAAGAAATCGCAGCTCTATTACTTTCTTCTTTATTCAAATTTTAAGTCGTGTCTGTGTAATGGTCTCGGAACTCGGACCTCGGACTCCGAGCCCGTGATGCAGCCACGGCAAAAAGCAATCCCGAGCTTCGGTCTGCTTTTGGCCGTGCCATTGCTATAGCTTGACTATTCTCGTATTGCCAAAAACCAAAGCCATTGATAGCTTGAACAAAAGAAAAGGATAACGCGGAAAAATAAATAGGCTTGTGTATCAAACTAGAAACAAGGTTACAATGTACTTAAATTGATAGGTACCTTAGCTGCAGTTGTTGGGCTAAGGGCCAAGATTCTCGAAGATTTTTTTTAAGTAGGTACCCGACGCAAAGATAACCCTATCTAACTGCCTAGGACCATACAGGCATGCAAATCGAGGTAAATTAAAGGTAAAGTGGTATGTACAACTATGCCTTCATAGCCTGGGTACTCCCACTTCTCCCGCGCGCGTTGGCTAGCAAAACGCGGCAATAAACAAACGTGGACGCAAAGCGCATTGTTTGTCTTATTGTTATTCGAGTATACATTCGAATAACAATAAGTTAAACAAAAAGGACACCTGAGCCCAAGTCTAAGTCAACACGCGCAGGGTTATCTCCACGAAATATGAATGAAGTCAATTCTTTACAGTTATCAAACAATAGGAAAAAATGGTAGGTAGAAACTGCTCATACATACCTCACAATTCCTTGAGGGTTCTGGGCCATTCCATGCATGGGGAGCCTTTCTGTAAATCCTTTGGCCATTTATTTGTGTAAGAGTATAAGATGTATTATTTTCAGTAAGGGATAATAGTCTTGATGATAATTCATACTGATTCACTTCACTAGATGAATAATGCTTAACAGGAGGCATTTTCAGCCTATATAAATATTTTTCTTATTTAATAATATTTACGAAATTATTTTACGATGCGGGCGCGCTCTCCGTGATTTCCCAAAAAAAGAAACGAACGGGAACAGAGCCGATATTTTTCTCAGAAAAAGAAAATGGCGCTTTTGTCAACAAAATGGAAGCTCTACCCAATGACCTTCGACATAAATAATAGTCAAATTACATAATTTAATTAAATATTACATTAATTTACATTTGTGCGATAACAACAACTTTCAAATATTTTACAAAGAATTGTTAAATTTATTTGTTTAATACAAGAACTGAGATAAAACAAATATTTATTAAGCGACACTATTTGATCAGGAAATCAGTTTGAAATTCAAAAAAAGATGGAACAGAATGGTGTTTTCTTTGAAATTATACAAATCAATATTAAGATTAAATTACTTTAAAAAGCTATTCAGAAATGAAAAAGATACCAAACAATTATTTATTTATTTTTAAGATAGTTTTTAGGTACTACTTTTCAATTTATCCCGTTTTCAAGTTTGAGTCTACATTTTATTGAATTCATTCATGGAATGTTATGGCGAAGGTACGATCATTTTCTGCCTTGGTTCTTGACTTTTTGTAGTCAAAGTTATAAATTATAATATTTTTATTTCGTTTTGATTATAACGTAGTACAATATGAATAAGACAAAAACATTTGAGTGTAATGCTTATAAGTCACGGAGTCTGGATTTGTGCCCGGTTAATGGCAATAGGCTCGCTCCGTAATACGTGGGACTTAGACATAACTGGGGAAATGTGTGTTTACTTTATGTAATTACACCTCTGCCTAATCCTTCGGGGAATACAGGCGCGATGTTCTTATGTAATGTATAAATAAAAAGCATAATTAAAGCATAAAATATACTATAAAGCTAACATTCGAATTCGAGCAGATTGGTTAGGACGACAATAATAAGAATAAATTGCAGGACAATCGATACATTTGTAGCTGCGCAATTCTGCCTGGCTATTTCATTCATATCGTAACTACTTCTTAATTGCATTCTTAAAATATATATCCGTCGAGTTTTAGGATTCATTCGTAATATTTGTTGCTTGGTGAAATACTCTAGCTTTTCCTGATTCATTGCAGACATGACTTCAGAACTAATTGCTGTGACAGCTTCCAACTGAATTGAACTAATATCACCTGCAGGAATACCTAAAGAAAAATACCTTATTTAATACATACCTATATAAAGAAAATTTCTGAGTCACTCAAACTGTTACTTAGACCTAGGACGCAGAAATCTATACTTATAATAAATCTGTAGAAGTGAAAATTCTGTACATTGAAAATATCAAAAAAATAAATGGCAGGGGGTGTCACTAGACCGACACCGAACCCAAAAATGTGATTAAATTTTTTTTTGTCTGTCTGTCTGTCTGTCTGTCTGTCTGTCTGTCTGTCTGTTTGTTCAGGTATCACGCAAAAACTACCGGTTCGATTGCGATGAAACTTGGTATAATTATTCTTTAGTATCCTGGGCACCACACTGGGTACTTTTTATCCCGGAAAAGTATCCTATCCTACGGTTGGGGGGTGTCAAAGTTTGTATGGAAGAATTTTAACGCGCTGTCCGATTAACTCGAAACTCAATATTTATACTTAAACCCAAAAATTAAGAATAACGTGTATCAGGATTTTTCGAAATTCAACCCCTAAGGGGGTAAAATAAGGAATGAAAGTTTGTATGAAAAATCTTATTCCTTGAGGTAATAAATATGAAACTTCGCACGAATAGTTATCTAAATAAATTATAAAGTTTGTAGTTTTTAGTTTTTCTAAATTACCCCCTAAAGGGGGATTGGGGGGTGTCAGTGTTTGTATGGAAGAATTTTAACGCGCTGTCCGATTAACTCGAAACTCAATATTTATACTTAAAACCCATGGGGATGTATGGGGTTTTGGGATTTCGGCCTGATCATCACTTTCCATCAGGTGAGATTCTGGCCAAGAGCTTCCCCGTTGTGGATAAAAAAAAAAAAAAAAAAAAAATGGGGTAATTTCCGACACTCACGCGGGCGAAGCCGCGGGCAGCAGCTAGTATAATATATAAATATAATATATAATAGATTAGAATGCATGAATTAGAATTTTCTTAGAAAATAACGCCGAGGTAACTTTACGGTGTAGGCATGGAATAAAGCGGAAATTACGAGATAGGGAATAAATACCGCTGGTAGGCCTAGTGAAAATTATAAACAAATATGTTTATTCAAATGGGTGGCACAAGCCAAAGCTCACATGTGAATAATGCACTGAGTTTGCCTATTTCATGTGATGACCATTTGTATGGTTCACCGTAAGCATCGCGATGAACGGCAATTGAATAAAGAGTCTGAAACAAACAACATATTTTAGTATTTTAATACAAAGAATCTAATACAGTTGTCAAGGGTTGTTAGAAGCCCGACAGTCTGACAACCAGTCTTACCAAAGGGGTTTCGTGTTACCCATACCCAGTAGTTGGGTTGTGAAGGGCAGACACGCAGTTGCTCCATCTAAAATAATGATATACAGCTGCATCCGGTTAGACTGGAAGCCGACCCCGACATAGTTGGGAGGTGATGAAAGAATCATAAACAAATGTGAAAAAGTAATTACTCTGGTTTGGTTTGAGTTACATTTTCCCGCTTTGCTCAGGGTTTCCAGGTTTACTTCCATAAAAGTAGTAGGAGATATTTTTTCTAAATCTATTGCCGGGAAACCACACAGTAAATAGCCAAGTTCGTTGATAAATGTACTGTTTTGATACCATGTTTCCCCAAAATAGCGCCTGTAAGCAGCCGCTAGAATACCAAACTGGAAAACAAACAAAATGTTTCATATATTTTTATCGCAAAAAGAGCAAAATACTTCTTTCCTCCCTATTTGGCTAGATCATCATAATCTGTATTAAATTTATTGAAGGTTTTACCTTCCGAGGCTGCAATTTAACATAGTGATTGGCAAAATATTTGAGGACTGATGGATCCCCAAAATTAACATAATATAAATCTTCTTCAGGGATAACGTTTAAAAGTGACCCGAAGGCTAAAAACTCTCGGCCTTGTAAGAAAGCTGCAGTTTTCCCATCTGAAACAATGTAAGCCAGTAATTACCAAAACCAACACAGGTATGTGTAGTCAGTGATTTACCTCGTAACCTTTTCATTATACTTAGGTACCAGTTAGAATATCCCATGCTAATAAGGCTCTAGAAATTGGTATCATATGTTTCTTTGTCTGTGTTAATATGTGCAATATAGAGTCCGGATCAAGTCTCAAAAAGGAACTTGGCGGACCGAAAAAGATCATATTCATAGATTGTTCAGCTTTTATTCTATTGTCCAATTCATCGTAGAACTCTTCATACACTTCCAAGTTTTCTAAAAATAATTAAAGCATGAAAAATTTCATAAAATGCAGAAGCAAGGCTTTTAATGCTCTATATTTTTTTGAGAATTTCAAGAGTTATTATTATATTTTCCGAGAATCGTAGGAGTAAGTTCCGGGGTTAACCGCAAGTAGTTATAGTTCATAAGTAAAACATGCCTTTCTCAGCCACTGCAATCATTGAATTTCTATCGTCTTCGTAATCAAGACCCAAGTCTTCTATTGACTCAGTGGAACTCACTGTGCACGAAGAGCTCCATAAAAAATAACTGGAAACATTGAAATGCTCTAGGTAATCAATCATTATAAAACTGTACAAACAGTTCGATAAAAAGTATATGTGATACTGTAAAACCAAATTCTTTCTACAGCTCCTTGTTTTGCAGTAATGGAAACAATTTAGAACAGGGAATAAAAAAAACAAACAATTTTTTTAAATTGTTGTCACCCTACCACTGACGAAAGTTGTGTTTAGCTCAGCTGCTGATACATTTATCAAAATATTTACCTAATTACTAATAAAATTGGAACTAAATTATAAAACATCTTTAGAACTTTTATTGACTTTTATAATAATTATTATATAAACCGCGTTTGGAATACCTTAGTTACTTTACACTCGTAAATTGAATGTAAAGTGAAACAGGTAATCGAGATGGTTGTGTGTGCGTGAGATAAAGGTACCTATCACTTGAATTTTCGGGGTAACGTAGCGTAGGTAGCTCGACTCTGTTGAAATACTGACTACCCCAAAGTGATTGCAATAAACATCCGACATTTTTGGCTGAGCCCGCGATTTTATTCAAACTTTTAGTAAAGCGGGTAATCCACGCAAACGCGTACTATAGTTGATCTGGAACAAGCCATTAAAAAAAAAATCACAGACAGATTTCCTGTCTTGTCGCTGGAACGCGGCCATAACCTAACCTATAGTTAATTCCTCAGACATCTCTGTGGTTATTTCATTGTGGCCTTTCATTAAAAAAAACTATATTATTTAGAGAGTTTATCTAAAATAAATAGCTATTTTAGTGAGAAATGTTCATTCATCTATAGATATTTGCTGTTATTACTTAGCGAAATATACGTTATTCATTGGTTACGTGGTACTAGTAGACTTTTGTTGTCGTCAATAGTTGTAGGAACATGGGTATTCTAGAGAAAATATCTGAAATCGAGAAAGAAATAGCAAGAACACAGAAGAATAAAGGTAAAGTAACAGGAGCTCTTTACCGGCTCTTTATCTGTATTTTGTTGCAATGTCAATCAATTTGTTGCCCAACGGTTCACATCTTCAGTAGGTAATTGTTTTGATCAATCCGATCTCTATTTAAATTGTAACTCTTAACATAGCGCGGTTGCTTTAAACTGGTGATTATTGAACCAGGCTTAATCTGAAATATCAGAAATGAATTTCTACAATTAACTTATTGCTTCATCATCAAAATTCATCAGATGTTTTGTTAGATGGACTCTATTTTGTTCAACAGCTACTGAATACCACTTGGGATTGCTGAAGGCCAAGCTAGCTAAGTACAGGTCTCAGCTGTTAGAGCCTTCTAAGAAAGGCGGTGATAAGGGTGAAGGATTTGATGTACTTAAGTCTGGAGATGCCAGAGTAGCTCTTATTGGCTTCCCCTCAGTGGGTAAGGTAAGAATAACACTTAATTTTCATTAATTCAGTACTAAATTTGTGTACCTATTCATTTGAAGTATGTTTCAATCTTCATATTTTCTTTTCCAGTCCACTCTGCTATCTACATTAACTCATACACACTCGGAGGCAGCCAGCTATGAGTTCACAACGCTGACATGCATTCCTGGTGTCATAGAGTACCGTGGGGCTAATATACAGCTTCTTGATCTGCCTGGTATCATTGAAGGTGCTGCCCAAGGCAAGGGTAGAGGTAGACAGGTAATTTTGTAGTTTTGTTACTAACACCTCTTTATTGGATATCACATAACATTTTTATCAGATCATCCACAAGTAGCTGATCCTGATCTGCTTAGCTTTTATCATTGAAGGGCGAATTTCACCAATAAAACTGAATGCAATCAGGACATTTTAAACGCGTTCAAGACCTGTCAGTGTCAAATATTCCATAACAATGATGACACTGACAGCTCTTGAATGCGTTTTAGATGTGCTGATCGCGTTCAGTTTTATTGGTGAAATCAGCCCTTAGTTAAGTAAGGCCAGTATTACAGAACCTAACTAAATAATTACTTAACACTTTGCCCTTTGGACACTGAATGCCCATAGACATCATGACAATAAAACTTCTATTGTGTCTCATTCAGTGTCCTGGAAAGTGTTAAAACTAGTTTAGAGCCATTTGATTGGTTGAAAATAGTTTTAAATAATGCTTGAGTCTTGAGTTAGGTTCTGTAATACTGGTCAAAATTTCCTTAGTTCTGTTAAGGTTGTTTCTTTTGTTAGCCACCACAAGCAAGTAATAATTCTATAGGAGTAATGTACAGCTTGGTAGCATTAACATGGTAAGTAAAATCTCTCAGAAATATGTAATTGATGTTGACATCAGTCTGATCAAAGCATAGAGTGGCCAAACTATCTCAGGCAACTCTCCAAATACTTTTCAATTATATCACATAGGTACTGGCAGGAATAGTTCATATGCACTGAATCATTATGTACTAACTGTTGCCAATCTGTATTGTCTTTTGGCTGAAATAATGATGATGAATCTGTGATAATGCTAACAAACCAAAAATCCAAATATTTTATTTAAACCTACATACATACATACTACATTACATAAACCTACATCGGCATATATGAAACGTCAGAAGCAAGGTGTACAATTCCAATTGGTTGTTGCCTGTGGAGAAGAGTAGGCAAGAAACTCCACTGTTATTCTTTTAATTTACAATATTTTTAAAATAACAGTGTTAATAGGTATGGGATGACCATGTAGGCCTTTCAACAATTAAGTACCTGGACTTAACAAAATAGAAAATGGTCAACAAATCTACAGTCTACTAGACCTCTGTTCTCACATTCACAAAATAGAAAAGATAAATTTAATAAAAATGCTTGATCTAAATAAAGACATAGGATACATTCATTTTATTTGGTCATATGGTGTAGTTTCCTTATGATGCAAGTGATATTGCAGATAAAATGACTGTAATCTGATCATATGTTTGCACTTGCAGGTGATAGCAGTAGCGCGGACAGCAGACTTGGTGCTAATGATGCTGGATGCCACAAAGCCTTATGTGCACAGACAGCTGCTGGAGAAGGAGTTGGAGAGTGTGGGCATCAGGCTCAACAAGCCCAAGCCCAATATTTATTTCAAAGTATGTTGTCATTATTCATGTGTCATTTTAGTTTCTTTTTCTCATTGTTTTCCATTTTTAAACTTCATTTATATTTGTTACAAGTTAAAGTCCCGTAATTGGTCCAGCCATTTTGGAGATTAGCAGGAACAAAACAGACAGACAAAAATGTTTTTTTTTTTATAAGTTCTGCTGTACCATATTTACTTTCATATGCATTTTGTAAAAAACTGTTATTTTGAAATTACAAACAGACACTTCAATTTTATTTATTTGTATAGATTAGTATGGTTTACACTGTAGTAAATAATGAATATTCTATTCTTTTCTCCATAATAAAATATGTTTTTTGCTTTCTAGGTGAAGAAGGGTGGCGGTCTCTCTTTTAACTCGACGTGTCAGCTCACCAAGGTTGACGAGAAATTGGTGCAAATGATTCTGCATGAATACAAGATATTTAATGCTGAGGTGAGAAACAACAGATTCTATAAGCTAAATTATAGTACTGATAAGATAAGGTTTTGTAGTTATCACAACGCACCTGAAAGAGCTGCAGCGACATTTCATTCACAGGTAACCACTGCTTGCCGACATTTTGCCTCTACGATGTGGTGTGGTTGTGGCACACGGTTTGATTGGGCCCTTAGTGCTAATTTCACCAACGCAACTGAACCCGATCAGCACGTAAACCAATTAGTTTAAGAGCTGTCAGTGTCGTTATTTTCTATGGAATATTGACACTGACAGCTCTTGAATCATTTCGCGAACTTATGAACTTATTATTTCTGGCGTTTTTTTAAAGTGAAAAATTTATTTAGGCGGTTTGAGCGATTTTTGGTAGGGGGTATGTTATGGATTCGCGTCACCGAGATGCTCGCACCGCGCTTTACTATACAATATAGATGGCACTAATGATACATTTATTTTGGTACATACTTGTAAAAAATTAACGTTATAAAAAGATTGGTGGCTCGAGTGGAAATTTGAAACTTTACATTTAATGGAAAAGTATGGGGGAGAACTTTGCCCAGCAGTGGGACAGTATAAGTTAAATTAAATGGATTAAACCATCCATTACATATCACATAGGTTCTGTCAGAACCGGGTTGTGGAGGTGAGATAGACAATTGCTCCATGTCAAATACTGGTATTCAGCTGCATCCGGCAAGACTGGAAGCTGACCCCAACATAGCTGGGAAAAGGCTAGGCAGATTGATTGATTATTAATAATAAGAAAACATTTTTTTTCTTGTTTCAGGTGCTGTTCCGCGAAGACGCGACCGCGGACGATCTGATCGACGTGATCCTCGCGAACCGTGTGTACCTACCGTGTCTGTATGTGTACAACAAGATCGATCAGATCTCCATCCAGGAGGTCGACAGGATAGCCAGGCAGCCGCACTCTGTTGTTGTTAGGTGAGTCTTGATTAAATTGTGCCTGCATGATACTGTTACCTATTTGTACAACTGGTTAATTTTTAGTAAGAGTACACAAAATAAGAATACAAAGAATACAAAATAATGCCAATGATGATAAAACTTTTTATAATGAAGAATGTTTTGTGTTTCAGTTGTAACATGAAGCTGAACTTAGACTTTCTATTGGAAACGCTTTGGGAATACCTGTCGCTAATCAGAGTTTACACCAAGAAGCCCGGTCAGCCCCCAGATTTTGATGATGGTCTTATTTTGAGGAGGGTATGTATAACATAGTCAATTCTATCTATAAATCAGTTTAATGAAAAGATACATATTTCTAATAGTTTCGGTCCGAGTTACAAAATTCCAGTACTGGATCACGCAAACTTCTGTTTTTTAATTCCTGTAAACAAAACTCCACACCTCACCATTAGGCAATACCAACGTGATCTTGATTCAAATAATTTTTATTTTAGTTCACTTAATTTTTTAGTTAACGTCAGAAGCTAGGTGCAAAGTTCCAATTGGTTGTTTCCTATGGAGAAGAGCCGGCAAGAAACTCCAGGGTTACTCTTTTTAAATAATTGGCTTTTACAATTTTTTCAAATTACAGTGGTAATAAGTGGTCATAGTACAAAAAAGAAAATGGTGGAGTGATGGTGTTATTAAATAATTGTGTTTCTGTCTCTTCTAGGGAGTGACAATAGAGCACGTCTGCCACTCCATTCACCGCACTCTGGCGGCGGCGCTGAAGTACGCGCTCGTGTGGGGCACCAGCACGAAGTACTCGCCGCAGCGGGTCGGCATCGCCCACACCGTGCAGGACGAAGACGTCGTGCAGCTCATCAAGAAGTAGCGGCGGCCTGTTGGCTATGATTGCGAGTCGATGATCTTTTGCTTAGACGTCGATTGCTTGAAGTTTGGATTGTACTAAGCGGTGCGTGTTGGTGGCGTTCACACAGTGTATCAGAGGGGCAGTTCCCATAATTTTTAGGAACATTCGCATTCTAATCTTATTCGCAATCTGTCAAAAATACAATCAATTTACCAACATTTTTGACGAGTCTGACAGATTGCGACTTGAATTTGAACGTTTTTTAAGCACGATAATTGGCCTTCTGGTATCCTTTCACAGTTATTTTACCTCTGATTTTGCATCACCGTCAATGTGATCTTTATACGCATTGCAATAAGGTTGCTGATGGCTTGCTGCCACTGACTAGTCTGTCAAGCTTAAAGTGATCTTTTTTTCGTTGCAATAAGGTTGCTTTCGGGTTGCTGCTGAGAGATCAGAGGTAAAAATAACTGTGGCAGAGTGTATTTACAGTGATTCAACGTCTATAGCAACAAAATAAGAAATGCTCTACGAAAAAGCTCGCATTGACCGATTGTAAGGATATAATTTATAAGGTGTTAAAAAATTAACTTTACAAACTTTAAGGAGTGCTTTAGACTATCGAACTGAATAACTTTTACTATCGGACCAACTTCGAAATCGCAAAAAAAAAACAGCTGTCCCATACAGTTTAGAACAGTAGGTATTAAACTTTAGTATGGAACAGCTGATTTTTTTTTTCGCGATTTCAAAGTTGGTCCCATAGTAAAAGTTATTCAGGCCGATGGTCTAAAGCGGAGTGCTTTAGACCATCGACCTGAATAACTTTTAAAGTTTGTAAAGTTAATTTTTTAACACATTGTATAGGTAGACTGTGGTTATACTGTATTTTTGTGTGAATCGGTTATGTGTTTGCAAACGCGCTGAAAGTTGAGAAATGCTATTGGACTAGGCTATTGAACTTGACTTCCATATCTTAATTAAAACGTAATGATTTTAAACTTTTTACACACCAATACGCAGCGCTTAGTCTCGTTTAAGGCTCCTACAAACAGGCGCGACGCGACTTTAATACAATTTCTAAGAAAACTTCACGGTAGAACAATTACCGGTGTCGCACCAGTATGCACGAGCCTTTAAACTATTCGAAGACTATCTTATTCTATAATATGTACGAAAATAGCTAGATTTTCAGTTACGTTTAATAATTCTACTGAACGAAACCTGTTTTTTATGGATAGGTATTTTATTACGCCAGGGCGGGCATGACTGAGAATGTGACACGAACATGGTTCCGATATCATTATTATTACTGCTTATACAACTTGATCCTTTAGTAATATTCGAGTTCCTCCAGCTTTCATTTTTAATCAACAATATGGGAATTAAACTGTTAATTTTACGTTTTAAGTCTTATTTATTCTGTTATGATATACGCAAATGTCCTTGGGTGACAAAAAATATCAAATTCAATAGAAATAATTCAGGATAGCAGTTCAAGAACAATGGCGTTGTATTGTGATAAGCTGGTTAATTAATTTTGTTTATTTCTTGTGATTTTTTTATGTGTTATGAGTATCTTACAGATTCCCATAGGGGAACTTAACGTGAGATTATGAACATACTGTAGATACAAGATATTTGATACAGGGTGGACACGACCCAAAAGGAAAAAAAAATTATCCGCGGAATAAGATTTACTTCTGACAGTTTTCGTACCTATGGAGAAACTGTCAAAAATTCAAAATTTATTCGGATGAGAAGCCTTATTCCGCGGTTAAAATTTATTCCTGTTTGGTCGAATCCGCCCTAAGCAAAATACATGTACCGGCATGGTTTGAGAGATCTCGATGGAAGTAGTGGGGAGCTTCTCGCATGTTGCATTCATGCGACGGGGGAAGGCGACTTGTTGATTTTATTTTTCTGTAAATAGTTTTACACGTCAATAATATTTTGAGGACTACATGAGGTCGGCGTCTCCTATCCGACTACTCTGAGAAGAAAGGCCAAAACAAACTCAAAGGTCACAGTCTCTTTTAAAGTCCAGACATAATATTGGTCAGATCATGTAGATTAGTGTCTGAAATGGTATTTTGAGGAAAGAACCATACAGATTGAGTGGACCTGTTCAGTCAGTGCACGCATTTGTCAGCTATCGTGCAGCTCAACTGAGAACTTAAGGTTGACCAATAAATGTAGCGGGCGCCGGCCGCGTGTCCGGCCGCGCCTCACTCCCTGCTCAAACAGACCCAAACATTGACTTCAGCGCATTCAAGGTCAGGGCTCTTAAACCGCGCCGATATTTGTAAAGAATGTTACAGTACAGTATATACAGGGTGGATTTTTGAGACGAGGCAGGTAGGTACCTTAACCGTTGTAGCTACAGGAAAACAGTTTTATGAGACTGTTCTTAACTTTTTGTGACATGATCTACATTCACAGATTATGAAAAAAAAAATACGGTCAGCGAGAAAATGGGCAGTGTTCAAAAAAACTTTTTTCGATGCCAATCGATTCTGTTTCTTATAAAGATTAAAAAAGTCTATTGGACCAACTGAGAATTGGGTATTTTTTGCTGACTGACCATTTTCTTGTTGACTGACCGTTTTCTCGTTGACTGACCATTGAATGCAGATCAAAATGTTTCAAAAATTTAAGGACAGTCTCCTAAGATCGTTTTCTTGTAGCAACAACGGTTAAAGTACCTGTCCTTACTGCCCCATCTCAAAAATCAACCCTGTATAGTCATCATAAATATTGGCTCCATATTTTCATAAATACTATTATAGTGCCTGAAACAATCAAAGCCAGCGACGGCAAACAAAGCAATAAGAATTTCGTTGTTATTTAATGTTTTTGTATAGGAAAAGGTCATATTGTATATACTCATTATACTTTTGCATTGAAATAAATAACTTTTTTAAATGCAGCTTTGTTTTTTATTTCATTTACTTTCTTGCCACATCTAGCTATCAACTATTTTCTCGCTCAAGAGACGTACAATAGATGTAGGTAAGTACCTATAGGAAAATAGTTTATTGACGACTGCACTATACTAGTCTATGGACTGCACGCGTAGCATGACCACCGTAGAAACGTTGGGTTTAGTCTCAGAACAATAACTGGTTTAGTCGACGGGGGAATAGACAAAGTGGCAGATTGTGATTGTATATCTGTCAATTTGTCTATTCTTCCGTCGACAAAACCCGTTTCTACCTCAGGTTTCTACGGTGGTCATGCCCCGCGTGCAGTTCTCACTGGCTGGTAAGAACTCTCTCTTCTCTAGTTTGTTGCAGCGCTAAGAGCTATCAAAGAAAACACAACTTCCAGTTGTTAGAAACTATCTCTGATCTTTTCGCTATTTACTTAGTGCGAAATGCAACAAACCTCTCTTTGACACAGAAACTTCATCGAAAACTCTGCCGAGCCCCTTAGGAATACAGCGCCCTGTGACATATCTCTGTGATACAATCATTTCAGCTCAATTTTTGGCTAGTACTGCAGGGTAATAGGGTTGGGTTCTAGGGTAAATGCAATGTTAAATAAAACTAAACCTTAATGGTCAATAAATAGATATGGTAGTCATTTATTTCCATAAACACCACATTTGCACTAACACCTTGTCTTATAGATTACAAATTATTCTAGATACATTATGATAATAACAAGCTTATGCTAGTATTCAAGATTGATGTTCCTCTAAAATATTGAGGACATCTGATTCGGCGTTCGCGACCGCCCATCGGTGTTCTGTGATCTCTAGGGCTTCCCACTCTGCCTTGAACGCGGCTTTTGGGTCTTGAGGCATCGCCATAGCAGCACCAGACATTTGTTCCTGCATTATCTTTGACTGATCAGCAGCTGTGAACAGATGATCAAGCAATGGCTAGAGTAAAGCAGTATCCAAGTGCTAAAGATCTCTTAGGACAAGAAATAAAGCTTTTCATCTGTAACATTAAGTCATAATTATTTTCTTCCTTCGCCCAATACCAGAAGCATTATAATGTTTACTAAAGTGTACACTAATAATTGGTTATGACTCATTTCCTAGGCAACAAACAAACCTGTGTTACAGGGACCAGTGTTTTCAGCCAATAATTAGGTAGTAGATTAGTAGAAGTTATCTTCTGAAATAGAAATTTTTTATGAGTTTTGGAAGCAATCTCACCATTATTTTCTCCCAAGACTAGAGCATAGATAGTGCGCAGACCAAACACGTTGAGGAAGTACCACGAAGCGGAGGAAACCCACGACGCGTCCAGGTACGCAAGCTCCACGCCACGCTGCAACATCGGCTTGAAGCGGAGCGTCAGCGGGAACGGCACCTTGGCTGTGGGAGAAAAGAAACATGGTTATCAACTTGGTAAAAACTGAATACCAAGAGCGTTCCTCACATTCAACTCTCACACTATTGGCATTCTTAGAAAGGATATGAAAAAATTTTGACCATAATTTGTGGAGGCTGCTGGTCACCTAATTAGCTTTTATTTTTGTAACTTACTACAACAATACAATGTTAGCAATAACTTTACAAAGTTGTGCCCAAACCTTGAGCCTGATAGTGATAATCTACTCATAGACAAATTGCTTTGTCATCTAAACTTCAAGCATTTTGAATATGAATCCTATCATGTTTACTAAGTAAGAAACCATCCACAGTTTTGCAAGAAAGACCATGAAATCATACATCATTTGCAGTTCAGTCCACAGAATCACAAAATTGCAAGGCATCAATTAGTAAAATCTATGTTTAACCAACTTCAAAAAAGGAAGAGGTATGCATTTGGTGTCTTTTTGTTTTTCTTGTCTGAACACTGCATTCTCCATGATTACTGGGCCAGTTTACGTGATTCTTTTGTGGTCTTATATATTTTTGACTTAGTTGTACCTATAATTTTTTGTACTAATTAAAATTCACTTACTAGTAAGGAAACCACTGAACATCCAGTTGATCCAGCCTCCAATGACAATCATGGGCAACACATTGGTCACATTTCCCTTCAGCATGTCAGTCATCATACCAGGGTCGGTCATAGGGTTCTGAAATATTTGTAAATCTTTATTATTTTTGTTATGTAGCTCAGTTACTAGTTGTTCAATGAGTTTATTATAGGATGCCATATTTATTAAGAACATAATTTTCCTTAATCTGTATGAGTTTGCTATACCATAATCAGCCTATAATGTTCCCACTGCTAAGACACAGGCTCCCGCTTTGTGTGAGGGAGTGGGCCGTAATCCGTGGCTTGGTAGATGTCACATGACTTCAAATTTTTGGTTCTAGTACAAGCCGGTTTTCTCATGATTTTTACACAACGTAAAGCACCTATCAGGCGCCTATGACCTACAAGTCTTAAGTCGAGGTTGTTACCACTGGGCCATCACTGCTCCCGTTTTCTATAAGTCCCTTTAATTTAGAGTATGTTATAATTTCAGTACTTATCATTTTAAAATTTGGCAGAAAGAGATTGAAGTAGGGTATAGGATCCTAATTTAACCGCCTTCATTCCCATGGATTTAGGAACAACAGAATTGATAGCAATTTTTCTGATGATTTTCTGAAATCATACTCTTATCTTTATTTGCATTCCCTAATGTTAAACAAGACCCATAATTCAGTGTGGCTCTTTAGGTTAATTATCCATCTATAACTGAGAAGTGCCGTACGCAAAATATGCGCTGTGACGTAGAGTTGCGGACACCAGCCCTTATTACCTATTACCTACCTGAGAAGTGGCAGCCCTCTTCTGAATCTTGAAGTATCCAGTCTCTTCATTGTTGAACCAATGGCGGCGCATCGCGAACGACTGCCGCGGCAGGTACTTGCCGTTCTCTCGTAGTAAACGAGCGCGGATCATTACTTGACTGAAATTCAATTCAACACAAAGTTAAAGCTTTCTTACTTCATTTCATATAATTTATAAGAAATCTTGAATATGAGAGTTTTGATTAAATAGTTGGTCAAAAGACATAACAATTCTTGGTTGAAGTTGTATGAGGTTGAGAAAATCTTTGTTAAACATTTATAGGTTATATTCTCGTAAATATGAATTGACACATCTAATACAATAAGCACTTATAGACAAACATCATTATTTACCTGTCTTGAACCTGGAGAAGCTCAATTTTCTTCTGGGAGGACAAAATTAGTGAAACATAGTGCCGTACTATACCGACCAAGAAGGTGATGATAACGATGGGAAGGAATACCCATAACCTTATTTTTGGATCAAGGAGTAGCTCAGCCATTGTGATAAACTTTGAAATAAACTAACACTTAATCAGTAATAGGATAAAATTGATTTAAAAGTTAAGGAAACATTTGATAAAAATGACACCTTAATTTTATGTGACATGACAATTGATCGAGTTCACTTGACAGGGACAGCCGTCAAACATCGTCAAAGACAAACATGACACTCGGAAAAAATGAAAACTAAACGGAGGTCTAAAATTACAACAGTAACTTTCATATTTTTCTATTTTATTAATAAAATATTAACCTAACACAATCAAAATCGTTACAGAAATGTATTCCAAGCCTACGACGACGCGGGCGAATCAAAAAATTGCTGTGAAAGGCAAGTGCAATAAACTGAGATAAATTGTAGTCTCTGGTTGTGACAACATTGGCTGCGTTCCGAGTTACAATGTAAACGATTTGAGCGTGCTAACACCCGTTCCGAATAAGCGTTAGCGCGGTAACGCCGACCCATGAAACGTCATAGATGACGTCATGACATGCGCCATCTTGCGATAACGCCGACCATGCCTTTTACTAATATCACCGTGATCTCTGTCAAAAATGACAGTTGACTGAACTGTCATTTTTGGCAGCGCTGTAGTTTTGAGTCGCATATATCTATAAACTAACGTGGCTTTTTCTAAATTGTGCTTCTGGCTACCGTCGCCACTTAACCAAAGAAGAAAAAGACATTTCTGATGTTTATACAAAGAATTTAAGTAATGTTATAAGTTTTGACGTTTAGCAAGCACTGTAGGCGCGTTCACGAGCGTTCCGAATTGATGACAGACCTCAGCTGTCATAATCGTAATATCTAAATCGGAACGCAAAATATTGATGTCAGCGCTGTGAGCGATTATGGCCTAACTCGGAACGCGGCCAAAATCTGCTAAACCATAAATTAAATGTGTCAAATCAAACGTCAAGTCAAGTTTGAATGAGTGTCAAAAAACCTGCACTGCACAAACCAGCACAAACAGTCAAAATAAATAAAGTTGTGCGCCTAGTACTTATATCATGGCATTTACGAAGAAAACCTAAAATCTCTCTCTAAAAATCGCCTTCAAATTCACTGCACTGGGTCACCACACGTTTTCATGCAAAACTAACAATACTTAGCTGATATTTTCAAATTATTATCTTTCGTTTGTAAAATGCCGCGCGCCAAAGCAAAAGTCGCTACTAGCGCTGGTCTATCTAAAAAAACAGGAAAAAATGCAAGTAATAATGATGAAAATATGGATGAGGTGAAAGAAACTGCAAACTCCGCGAGTATTGAATTCAAAATTGAACCGCCAGAATTTTCAGAAGAACAGCCAAGTCCCAGTAAAGTTGACTTGAGTCAGTTTAGATTTGAGAAGAAACAGCACGTTAAAATTGAATTCGAAAAGGATTCTCCGGAGGAGGTAACGAAGACTTAATTTCTTGTTTCGAAGTACTTCAGTTTCTTCTCCTTAGTTGTTGCTTGCTTTTAGGTTTACCCACTATTTAGAAAAGACAGTATTACTGAGGTATAATTTTTAAACATAGCCGAAATTATTTATTATTCCACAGGAGACAAAAGGATTATGGGAGCCAGCCAATTGGAAAGAGTTCTTGCTGAACTTGAGGAATATGAGATCGAACAATGATGCCCCAGTTGATACTATGGGTTGTCACATGAGTGGTGATGAGAAAGCTGCTCCAGAAGTAAGTTGAAGTCTGTTTTCTACTGTAATTTAAACTTATTTAATTTTAAGAATCATCCTCAATCTTCAATATCAGACTGCTGGATACAGACTACTTTTGAGCTTTTCCTTTCATTTTAGATATTTTTTAGTTCAAAGCTCATACTCTAATATACATTTGATTCCCATCTTTATTCAAGGACATGTTCTCAGGTGTACAGATATCAATGTCTGATATCACTAATGCTGTCCAGTCAGACAAAGGATCAAGTCACATTTGCAGCTATGGAACGCCTGCGGGCCAGAGGACTGACAATAGACAGTGTATTAAATATGAGTGATGATGAACTGGGCAAGTTGATATACCCTGTCGGATTTTGGAAGGTAAAAACTAAAAGTTATCCATTTGCAAACTAAATGAAGAAAAGTATTTAAAAAAACAAAATCTGGACTGTAAAAACCTCCTACCCTCCTTCTGGGGCAGTCTGGTAATAAACCTGCTGCTTCATACTTAGCTCGAGCCTTCTTTCAACTTGATAATGATTATCCTCTATTAGTCTCAAGTAGCAAGAGAATACACCACAACAGTAGTTATTTTAAAGAGATTGACTGAAGTAGAGCAATAATATTACTCCTATGTAGAGTAAAACTGTCTTAATATTTCAGACCAAAGTGAAATACATAAAGAAAACTACCCAGACTCTGAAAGAACAGTACAATGGAGACATACCAGACTCTGTGGAGAAACTGTGCAAGCTGACTGGTGTAGGGCCAAAGATGGCACATATCTGCATGCTGGTAGCTTGGGATAAAGTTACTGGGATTGGTGAGTTCAAACCATTGATAATTACCAATTCTTTGATTAATTCCACTTTATATTAGAAATGTTACCTTTACTGTTTTCCACAGGTGTAGACACTCATGTTCATAGAATCAGCAACAGAATAGGCTGGGTGAGGAAATCAACAAATACTCCTGAAGACACAAGAAAATCATTGCAAGCTTGGCTGCCTTTCGAACTTTGGAGTGAAGTTAATCACCTCCTAGTTGGATTTGGGCAAACCATCTGCCTCCCTGTAGGCCCAATGTGCCATGAATGTTTGAATAGAGACATCTGTCCATCCAGTGGCTTGGGTAGAAAATCGCCAAAGAAAACTCCAGTGAAAAAAGAAGTTAAAAGTGAACAATCTGATGATGAGAATGAAGTTAAGCCACCTAAAAGTAGAAAAGTTACACCAAGAAAGGAATTAAATGATGAGAACATTAATGCTGAACAAAAGATTGGGATGTTAACTGTTAAAACAGAAACTGCAGAGAAGGAAAAGGAGAAGACACCTCGCAAAAGAAAAGTTACACCTAAGAAAGCTGAACAAGTGAAACCTGAAGATGATATGGATGATTTTGAAATGAAAACTGATAAACTGTCTGCTAAACCAACTCCTAGGAAAAAAGTGACACCAAATAAGAAAACAAAAACTGAGGAAAATAACTCTCTAGAAAATTTGGATGTTAAAACAGCTCCAAGGAACATAGTAACACCAAATAAGAATACAAAAGCAGATGAAACTAAATCTCCAGATAATTTGGATGATTTTGTACCAAAAAATGATAAGTTACCTGTTAAACCTGCACTTAAGAAGAAAGTTACACCAAATAAGAAAGTAAAAGCAGAAGAAATTATTTCTCAAGATAACTTAGATGTTAAAACTGCAACTAAGAAGAAAGTAACACCAAATAAAAAGGCAAAGGCTACTGATCAAAAGTGTGAAGAACCAGACAATATTGATAATGACAATGATAACCAACACAACAATAAAAACAAAAAAATTGTAAAAAAGAAAAATGTTACTGAAACCAGTTATGAGAATCTGGAATTTAAGGAACCTACTACTGGCACTAGAAATACGAAAAGTAGGGTAGAAGCAAATGTACTTTTAAACACAGATGAAAATAATTCTACCAACTGTAAACCCAAGAAATCACCAGTAACTCGTAAATCTCCAAGAAATAAAGTAATAAATGAAGCAGAAACTGCTAAAGATGGTGATAACTCTGATAGTGTGGTAGAGAAAAAAACACGAACAAATAAGAAGTGATATCGTTTTTTTTATTAAGTTTGCACAATGCATGTTTTTTATATCTGTAAATGCCATTTCGTTTTTGTTATGTATAAGTTTTTTATAATATTTCCAAGTGAAACCTAATGCAGCTCAGTTTTTTTTCTTACTAAGGTAAACATCAAGGTAAGGAACAAAACTTGAGACTACAAATGATTACAATGTTTTTAAGGGAATCAAGGGAGGAGTGATTATTTGAAATACCTCATCAGATATTATTGTTGAATCTTTTATGAATCTTAAGTTTAAGTAAAGAATTAAATCAATGTTTTCTTCTACCAGTTTTTTTCTTTGATTTATCTTTCCTTAGGTCTGGTTTAGGCTTTCCTCCTTTCTTTGGTTCAGGTTTAGATTTCCCATGTCCTTTCCTTGGATCAGATTTAGCTTTCATGTGTCCTTTCTTCTGCGATGACTTCTTTTTGTTCTGAATTCTGTCTAGTTTGCTCTTCATTTGGAATACTTTGCTCTTTTGTATTTTCTTAGTTGCTTGTTTCTTTAGCATGCTCTTTATTTCTTTCTTTGTTTTTATATTGTCATCATCATCTCCTTCTTCTTCAGATTCCTCCTCTGCAATTTCTTCATCAGACCCCATTCCAGAAATTGTTGCCTTTTCATTATCTTTTTTTTTTGTTTTATTTAGGTCTTTCTTAACATTTTCCTTAGGTTTATTCTCACCAATTACTAAATCTTTCTCCTGTAAAGTATCTGCTGAGAGTTCAACTATTTTTACATTGACATCCTCATCTTCATATTCATCCTGAAGGAGTTGCTCTATATCTGGAATGGGTCTGCTTGACACCACAAGCTTTTTGTAGGATTCCTTATTCTGAAACAAAAAGAATCAAGGGTATGACAGGGGAAGCAGATTATATTATCAGGCAATTTGCACCAAAATACTACAGATAGTGAAAGATATTGATCATGCTTTGAAAACAACTGTTATGTTTAATAGGGTACAAAATTACAACCTAACAGATTTATCAGAAGAAGTTGTTCTCAACGAAACATTCTCAAGTACACAACACATACATATTATATTGTGCAATTCAACACAAGTAGTCTTCCATAGTTCAACATACCTCCTGTTTAATTCGTTTCTTCTCCACTTTCAAAAGCGCTTTCAATTCCTCTTGCGCCTTCTTTTTTCTTTCTAACTTCCTTTTACGGAACCCACATAAAAAATCCCTAAAATACAAACAAAAACAGTGGTTAGCGTATATGCCTAGCGAGTGGTGCACATGCACAGACTGCATCAGAAACAATAAATATGTATATTACTTTCTCTTAGTTTCATCGAACACTAAGGTTACTTTCTTTTTTCCCTCTTTATTTTTCTTTCTTGCCATTTCTATCCAAGAAAATTAATGTTTTTTAGATTTACACGCTTTTGCACCTCCACTTAACCTAAAATCGTGCTTGACTGCTTATTGTCTGCTTGTTGACATTTCACAACAGCAGTGTTGCCACCTTACTTTTTGAAGTGGAGCTACTTACGAAATTGAAACGGGCCAGAACTGCTTTAAAAAGAGCTAAAAAACTTATATTGAAAATTATTTTAGGTAAGTACTCGTACCTTCTATTAATGGACTATGGTTAAAAATCAAGATCATCCTCATAGGAATCTGTTTCTTCTGTACTTATAGCTGCAGCGTTGGAAGTGGAGAATTGCGATTGATGGCGTAAGCTCCTGATTTGAAGGATTAGGTATTTAGTTCTGTTTCCACTCTTTTTTATTACCTTATGAGGTAATTTGTGAGAGCAACAGTTTTGTTTTCAAAGGTTTAGTTGCATTATTTTTTGCGATTTTTTGTTTTTATGAAGTGCATGGTGTTGAAGACACGTTCCACATACATTTGAATTTGATACAAGTAAAAATTATTTTTGAGAAATTGCCAATCTTCTGATACGGATTATTTCCTGCACAGTCTCTGTATTTTAAGGCAAGATTACCTTTTCCAGACTAAAGAATTGAAAAATGGGTTCAAACAGCGTAAAAAGAGCTAGATCTAGCCTGAAAAGGGCTAAGGTGGCAACACTAGACAAGTCTTATTGGCACTGACATTACTGAAAAATTATTATTGAATGACATTGACAGTTACGTTTAGATATAGAATTCGGGAAATCCTTGGATAAAAAAAATATTTTCTTTATAATATTATGATTATGAAAAACATTTAGAAAATAAATAAAAAACGACACAACAACATCTTTCTAATTCTTAGTTCTTATTATTAGAGGTGACTCTTTAGATATCAATAATACAACAATGATGAATGTCAATGATTTTATTTATATCCGATGATTTCCACTATCAACGTTTTCTCTTCTGCTGCTAGAAATAGATAGACAATTCCTTTGGATTTCCACGTTGAACGATGATAAGATTATTAAAATAATAATTATGAAAAAATAACCCGTGCAATACTGTTTATCGCTCGATTTTTGGCACACAATCAAGAATTTTTGAAATCCTTGCAGGTGATTGGTGGAACAGCACAATTCATTTTTTTTATTTGGTTCTTTTCCACCAATCAGCGCACAAGTCCACAATAAAGTCGGACTCATCAGCAGCATGGCTGTCAGTATAAATTTGAAGCTTGAACGATGCGCTTCCTCTCGTCACGTTGGTTTTTTTTGTTTATGCATTTTGACGAAAATGATATCGTGTGTGATTTTGTGTGGCATAAATTATGGAAACCCTTGGGTGCAGTGACCTGATATCTGCCTTGTTACGCAAGGTGAGTGTTGAAATGTGATTGTAGTGTATAAAACGAGAAGAAAGATTATATTAGTACATTTCCATTGCGAGCTGAGCAAAAATTGTGGCACAGAAAAGTCAATCGGGATCTCGATACGTATGAGTCTTTCGTCACGATTTAATTTGGTTAATTCAAGGTCACATTCAGAGGTCTTAAATGTGAGCGCGAGTGCAATAATTGGAGTAATCAATAGGATTGTGTTACCACGGCCATATGTTAACACGCGTGAAAGGATAGTGTTTGAAACGTACCGTTACCGTTCTCGTCGACAATGTTTTGATCTACACGATCGTGTGATTTCCGACGAACGTGGAATTTGTATGCCAGCGATAGGGAAAGTCGGTAGGTATTAATATAATGTCATTTACGAGCAGGCCAGGGTATCGATGACATACAATAAAACGAAATTGTCTAGATGTGAGCATATTTGAGATACCACATTGAATCAATGAAATGGTATTGATTTTTGTACACCTACTCGCCTCTCTAGTCCCTCCCACTGGGGAATGGAATGATGCCATGTATAATCTATAAAAAAAAATTATATGTGCAATGAAATTGTTTTCTTGAAAGTCAGCGAAATATTGTGGCAAGTGATATGCAAAGTAAGTATGTGTTTGGTGTGTGTATTGCACCTTCTAATGCACTGTGGAATGGCTGTAGCTTCAAGTTTTGGTAAACATTTCAAATGTTTACAAACAATTTTGTTGATCAAGATATTCCTTTCAATTCCTAGATATCTGTTTGTATTACACCCTTTAGTAGGTAAAAATAGTCACTAGAACACCTTTCATTTTAAATGCATGTTAAATACAGGCACCAACAATTTTGCTGTCTGTTTCACAGTATTTTGTTTGCCACTGAAAATAGTCACTTGTAAGTTTAAAATTTATTTTATTTGTGTAACAAATTGGCATTGTTGGAAGGTCACCTACATAACAATGTTTTTTATAATAATACATTTCCAAGTTGATGTAGTTCTTCAGTTGATCATTATAAAATAATACATGCTTCTTGGATAATTGTTTACACAGCAAGTTGACGAAATGTAGGTCAATTTTTTTATTTATAATGGACTCACCTAATATTGGCCTGAAAACAAATAATTAACAGATGTGTAATAAATTATAATAATAATTCATGAATTATTACTTTTATCTACACAAGACGAAGTTGGCACTGTAGATAATTCATTTGAGATTGAAGTTTATCATTCAGCAATAAGAATCACATTTGAACCATGTCACTGATTAAATAATTATGATATAACAGCAAAGCCATGTAACACTTAATTGATTTACTCATAAATCTTTTCTGAAACTTGTTTTTTAAATAATAGGTACTACCTCTCCATCGAGAAATGGAACAAAAAAGCTATCCTATGGTACCCTAGAGGGAAAGAGAAAGAAAAGAAAGCATGTTTAAAGATAGGAAGATGACATATTGAAGACAGCTGGGAAAACTTAGACGAGACTAGCTAGAAATAGATAATTGTAAAATGGTGAAAGAGGCCTTTGCCAAAGGGCACACGGAGAATAAAAACTGAAAAGTGATATTTTCCATGTTTTGAACGCAATTACTTTATATTAGGCTATAAATAGATAAATAAGTATTTTCTTCAAAATGTTCTTGATTCTATAAAAAAAACTTCGAGTTTGTGTTGTACTGGATATTGCTGATTTTATCTAGATTAATGTGTGTGATTAGTTAAAGCAGTGTAGATAGCTTGTTTACATAATTCATTTGCTAGAATGCTTCACGTTCTAGTTTCTAACAGATATGCGTCTTTGTTGAGAGATCTAAAATGTCTTAAAATTAAAATTATTTACTTTGGTGCGAAACTGATGCCACCATCTTTTCTGCCTAGGTCATGTTGAGTTGAGATGTTATCATGCGTTTTTATTATCTCAAATATAATTATTGTTGCCATGAGCATCTTTTACCCTGTCATTATTGATATAATCTAAAATGTTACAATTATCATGGATAACAAACAATGCACACAGTTCATTCTTATCTCCAGTCATTTGCAGGGCGTGCCCCTCTGACTGCTAGATACTAGATAGGTATTGCACCCAAGGCCTACCAGTTGAAACCTGTATCTTATCTAGAACTTAAATGTAAAAATAGTAATAACTTTGTCAGATTTATAGATCTGAAAAAAATATCACTGTTATTGTACTATTTGGTTTATTGGTCAATAGAAATCAATATGAAGAAATCACTTCTTGAGAAAATTTTGAAAATTATTAGCTCCTATTTCATCATTGTTTGGCGTCAAGAAATGAAGAACAGGGTGTAAAGTTCACCCATCCTCCATAAGGAGGATCCTCCAACCAGACGAGTGTTGTGTGTGGTGGGCATATGTCCGCCGATTGTTGTCAGGACGTTGTATATAATATGCTAGTAGTCGCACGGTAAACCCTGCTTGCGCGATGCAGGATTTAGCGTGACGTCAGTGTGATGCGTAGTTTGCAAGTGGCAATGTAGATGCCGCCCGCCACACATTAATGACCAGTCCAAAATTGGCAACTAACCACCTACTGTTATACTAAAGACGATCATCAACCTATTGTATGAAGATTTGCACTTTGATATGAAAACAAATGAACTTTGTAGGTTTTTATTTATATATATAGCAGCTACCAGAAAAATGACCTTAGGGCGTTATCAGGCGAAAGGGGACGGGAGACGAGTGCTACTGTGTATAGCTGGCTCAAGGGCACCTTATGGGAGTGTTGTCCTACGCGCCGAAATATCTCGTTTTAGAACTATTGAAGGTACAGGCGCCGTCAGATATATTGTAGCAGACAAGGTGACCAAATACTTAATTTAAAATGTCAATAAGTTCCATACACTAGAAGTTACCATTAATATCTGAAC
Source organism: Eupsilia transversa (assembly GCA_914767815.1). NCBI lineage: Eukaryota > Metazoa > Arthropoda > Insecta > Lepidoptera > Noctuidae > Eupsilia > Eupsilia transversa. Next base: position 13,432,815 of record OU611880.1, read on the forward strand.
ATTCTTTACTTCTTAATATCTGAGCAGATGCTTGTCAATAATTTATATAAAAAGATGTTGTGCTTGTGCTGGTTAGTCGAATTTTTGACTCTACTAATGCCTTTTTTCACTTACACCAGCTTCCAAAAGCGAAATTGAGCAAAACTGAGCTTTGAAAATCCAATAATGCGCTTCATTTAGGTGTCGCTTAGTGAAAACGGGCATAATAGTGTCAGTAAAACTGACTTATGAGTTGTGGGTGTCTAAATCTAAAGTTCGCACGATAAAAATGAATCTTGGCAGCGTAGTGGAAAGATTGGAAATGGAGCCTGAAAGCTAACCCTAACTTGGTTGGTCTGTACTAATAGAGAATGGTGTTTTGGCCATGTTTGGCGAAAGAAATTTACAAAGTCAAGCATGATTGCAAATATAAGATAGCGGGATATTTGTTCTATCCGGCCCCACGAAGTCACGAAGTTCGTGTTTACAAATCTCTAACTCTCATTCGCTTCGGAGATTTCGAGCTAATCCAGTGTGGATTAGAAGTCATTTTCTAGCTGTATCTACCTGAATGTTAACCATTATTAGGTATCGTTGACCACCTTGTATGTAACCTTAAACTTAAGAGCATTATGAAAAGCATAGCTATCTTATCTAACGCATTTTTTTTTACTATTTACGTGAGAAGATAAACAAGAACTTAGATAACGCATTGTTTCTATTAGAATCCTATACCAACAAAAATATGTGGTTGTGTGGCACTTCGTCCGTAGACATGGAACCTAATTGCGTAACACACAATCAATCACAATTTGAATAATTTTTAATGATATTGCTAATCCATTGGTTTATGTTCGATAAATTTGTCTGGTCAACAACGTTAATAACGCAGTGAATGTTGTTGAACTCTCAAAATTAAACGGATTGTGATTGATCGTGTGTTGTGTAATTAGGGTGCTGTTGTTCGTCTCGTCATCCTCCTGCCCTTATCTCAATTTATTTGACGGGGTCAGCGCATTATGTCTTTTTCCTCATATCTCTTATAGGCATCATCTCGTATTCAATCAACAATCCATCCATGATGCATTTTCATTCGTGTCTTTGGTGGTTAGCCTTCTCCTTCTCATAATTTATGAGTAGGTGAGGACCAAAGAGTGAAGAGAATGAGTCATAAAACCTTCCACAGTCCTTTAATTACGACAAGACAAATGCCTCAGTTCGTCGCATTCATAGTTGCGTCTATCTACACCAAACTGACTGTACCATCTGCCTCCACTTTAGGACGTAAAGGCTGCATAGTATTTTTAGGATATGTTTCTGTTTCGTCTTATTAACGTTAACAACGTATAGCCATTACACTGTACACGTCTGTCAGGTCATCGCGGGGTCTGCCTCGACTAGGTCAAGGCGTCTATTTCCGACACACCTACCTGCTAAGCAGTGCTAGGCAAGTAAAATCACCCTCGCGAATTTCGTGAGATATGGCCTGTTATTTATATTTCTATGGATATGGCTGATCGTAACGTTTTGAGTTAACAAAACAGTGGTTGAACAACGCGTCAATAAGTATTATCATCTCCTAGGATTTGTAACGGGTTTTGTCGACTATTCCGTCGACAAAATGACACGTCATGCTACGCGTGCAGTGCGAAAATCGTCATCAACATTCAAATGACTGACGCCTACCGAGTTTGTCATAGGTCTCTCTCAAGCATTGCCGCAACTGCTGGTCCTTTTTCCTTTACCTGTTCCTGTTGGGCCCCACGACCTAAGTAAAGGCACGTCCACGTCGTCCACGAATGGCAGAAAAGTTCGCATCGTCTATGGTATTGACAAAGCCATTCAGTCAACCAATTCATCAATACCAAACCGATTTAGGTACCTACTTTTAGAATGTGTATCATACTTATTGCAGAAGGTGACATTGTCTGGGGGTCGGCTCATGAACATCAGTTCAACGCACATAGGCACATATCTGCGTAGTAGCTCTTTGACTTATCCACATTTACTCTGCACGAGTAGGCGATTGTTGATTTTCCAAATGCGTGATGACATAACGAAGAGCAGCCGAAGTCGTAACTCTTATCAACGTTTATTTATAAAAATAAAAACATAATCATGTCTAAATAATTACCTACGATCACGAATGAGATCATTAATATCATGGGTGGAAGAGTGGGATGACTTGTCATAAGAGGTTTTTTATTTAGCTACGTGCTTATTTGAAATATGCATTTATCTCATTCTGCTCGGTGCTCTGATGACAAATATAGTATAGGCACCTACCGATCTCATGCAAACGTTTGAAATGATTATAAAATATGATTAAGTACTGTACTGCTACTTAGCAAAAATACCTAGGTATCTGAGATATGAGTAAGTACTACTACTGTAAATGTTCTCACCGTCGGCATAAATATACAGGAGGCTACTCCTGTTATCCTGTATAGCTCCATTTTGCATCTACGGGTGGTTGCCTTGCTGATTCCCATCTGCTGATGCAAAGCAACCGCCTGTCAGACACACACGCACACACAATTTTGCAGTCATTTTGCAGTGTTGCTATATTTTTTGTACTGCAAAATTGGAAACATGAGTAAGCATTTCAAGTAGCTAGGGAAAGACGACCAATTACTTGCACTTTATTGGAATTTCATGATTATATTCTAACTTGATATACACAGGAAAGCATGATAACTATGTTACACTCAATGCATTATCAGCTTCTAGTATTAGGGTGACGCAAAACTAGACTTTTTGACGCCGTTTTATAACAGACTATTGTTTTACATCGTGACTCAGCTGTAAAATGCGCAATATTTGTAATATAAGGGAAAAGGCGTGGACCTAAAGGACGTCAAGTTTTATTTACAGACTGATGTTGTTACATTGTTGAGTCAATTATTAATTATTAAGACATTATTTATAGCCAAGGTATTACCCGATTGGAGAACGACGTTTTCGCTGTAGGTTTCATGGCAGGATGCGAAGAGATAGAAGCCCTTACGAAATTAGTATTTCTCAGTTTATTAGCATATCCTAGTAAAATCCTTTCCAGCTGATTAAGTATGGCTGTTGCAATCTGCAAACTTTCAGTTGACATCCAGGATCTGCTCACTGTGCTCACCAATGATTAGCAGATCTATCGCAAAGCTCATAAAGTAACAAGTAGTCTAAAACGGTGTCCAGAGATTTCGCGTATTTATATATAACTTTAGTATATCTACGGCATCCGGTCAATATATCTTGCACTAAGTAATATTATTTCTGTCCTCGCTTTAAAAAAACGGAGACGAACTGGTCCTAATTGGAGCGTCGGATAACTGCGTGTGTAATCATAAGTAAAATATAGTGGTGGTGATCTTTAGAGGACTATTTTTGCTTGTGCTGACATAAGAGAAGTAGGTATAAGTAGTAGGAAGTAGGTATAACAACTTTATCCATCCATTCCTTTTCTAGCCTTCCTTGTATAGTGAAGATAAAAGGAAGGCTAGAAAAGGAATGGATAATGATTATTTCAGTATCATGAAGTTACGCTAAGAATAAACTGCACACAGTCATAAATGTACTAATTCAGATGATATAAATAAGAAAGTTTTATTAAAACGATGTATATATCCAGTACAAGTGCGATAACAGAGGCGATAAATGATCGGAATACAACTAGGTCAAATACAACGTGTGACCGACGATAACACGACCCCAAAACCAGTGTTGACATTTTTGGAACTGATTATCTCTGAAATCTGGCAACATCTTCCATTTATCAAACTGTTTATATGGTAAAGGTATCGTTACGATTGCTGAGATAACTGTAACACTTCATTGACCCTTTTATATGAATAGGAGCTATATTTGAAAAAGATCGTGCAGTGAAAGACTGTTGGCACTTGGCACACACTCGCTGTTGACTGACAGATTACTAATAGTTAATAAAGACACCTTGTAATGTAACGGTCTTTTTTTAACCGACTTCCAAAAAGGAGGAGGTTATGGAGCTTCTTCTTCCGTAGCGATGGCAATCTAAAGTGTGTGTCAGCTCAGAACTTAGCTAAGAGCTGAATTATCAGGAATGTCCATTATAGACCCTGTAACGTGGAGGTATGCTCTTAATCTTTAGTTCCCATCGTATGTGGAACAACTTCAGGAGGAGCTCGTGGCTAAGTAATAACAACCGCACGGATCGATCCATCAGGTTAATCTGCGCTTGCCGGGGTTGGTCCGTAGATGGGTGATCATCTTTTCATACCGAGACTCCTCCGTGCTTCGGAAAGCACGTTAAGCAGTTGGTCCCGGCTGTCATTCGTGTATCTTTGACAGTCGTTACGAGTCGTTAGAAGCCCGAAAGTCTGACATCCAGTCTTACCAAGGGGTATCGTATTACCCAGTTACTGGGTTGTGGAGGTCAGATAGGCAGTTGCTCCATGTAAAATACTGGTATTCAGCTGCATCCGGTTAGACTGGTAGCCGACCCCAACATGATTGGGAAAAGGCTAGGTAGAATGAATGTATGTGGAACAACTTCACGTTTGCACACCAGTTGGGATTTGTGATTTGAAGAAGGTTAATGCTATCATCCACAGCCCGACTTCACCTGCTGTCGCCCAGCAGTTGATGAAGTCCTCATAGGCCTCTCTTTTCTTGTGCCGCATTCCGCTCCTGAACTATCCTCATCCAGGTTTTACCCGAAAGCTCAAAAATGTTAAGGAATAAAAAAAAAATGGTATAAATGTTAAGCACAGAAGTTTTTACAATATACAAAATACCTGAGAAATACTTGTATTTTATAACTGAGACTTAATCGAGGACGAAAAAGAAAGGTGCAGTATTATATTATAAACATAGAGAAGAGTAGGACAGTTGACGCATATAAAATTTATTTAAATTGCTGTTAAATTACAAAAGTTACTATTTATTATATATGATTTTTCTTATTTGTTATAGTTAAGGCCCCCGCAGACAGGCACGACGCGATCATGCGACTCTGGTGGAACAATTTCTTTGAAAACTTCACGGGAATGTTCTATCGGTGTCGTGTGGCGCCTGTCTGCTGGAGCCTTTACAATGTATTGGGTCATATTAAGGTGACGTAGTGCTGGGCCAAGGCCGATCGATTTTCCAGGTTCTTTTCGGTCACATATACAGATAGGTCATCATGTATCAAGTCTGGACCGCGCACTAATGCTCAGATTAGCATGGAGCGAACATCGCCGACAAACAGTGCCAGACAAAAGTTGTCGCTCTGAATTTTTATTAGTTTTTTGTTAAAAGTGTTTCATTTTTGTTTCAGGAGTGGAATTACAAATTGGGTTGATAAACATACAGCATGACGTCTCGGTAAGTTACCTTAGATATTTATTTATTTGCACAATATAGGTACTCACTATAACGTTCCCACTGCTGTTTTCCTTCACCAGTTTGAGAGCAGAATGGTGAAATAATTTACAAAAAGTAAAGTGCCTGCCTGGGTTTGAACTCACAACCTACAACTCGTAAGTCGCGGCCGATACCAGTAGGCCACCACTCCTCTCAAATACAGACAGTATCTAACTACATACACTACACACAAACACCCTGTTAATTTACTAACGTGATAAATAATTCATTTTTCGTCACCTTGAAAGTCCTGAAAACGATGGATCAGTCGATGTAGAGCAGGGATGCACAGACTTATTGAGACCACGGGCCACTTGGACAAATGCTGAACGAATGGCGGGCCACCAGCACAAATTAAAAACATATAAATAGCCAAAAAGTTTATTAAAAAAATAATAAAGTAGTTTGATTGAAGCGTGGCACTGCATTGTGCTTACAGTCTTACGAGTACGCATCATGCACCGCACAGCGAGCGCACTTAGTAACGCGCGCGATTCAAATTTATACATATTAAGGCTCCCACAAACAGGCGCGACGCGACTTTAACAATACAATTTCTAAGAAAACTTCACGATAGAACAATTACCGGTGTCGCGTCGCGCAACAAGTCGCGCCAGTATGTACGAGCCTTTATTTGTAAGCCTCAGCAATAATATTTTTCCTTCAAATGTACGAGGGAATATTTTTGCTGGCGGGACACTGGCATATTGCCGGGGGGCCGCGGTCTGTGCATCTCTAATGTAGAGCAATTCGTACCTTTGTGGAGTGACAACTTGATAAGTGAGCGTGTATTACTTAGTTGAACTTGCAGTCGTTAAAACTGACATTATTGATAGCAATTTTGTCGCGGAGTAGAAATGTCGTTTAAAGATGGTGTAAGTAGGTAATAGTTAATATATTTTTAATATATTATGTCGTAAGTATTTTAAATATGATGTAAGTATGAATAGCTAATTTGTTTGTTAACGAAAGACAGTGTTTTTAATGTAAATACTTACTTATTTTTCGAGTCAAACGTCCACTGTCTTAAAATGACAACTAATTTACATCAAATTATGAAATCATCTACCTGAAGACGCAACCGTGGTAAATGGACATTTAAATAAGAACTTTATTAAATATTTTATTCAAAACTTGGAATGTTGATGAAATTATAATTCAAGTTTTTATGTGTCCACTTTGCAACTTACGTGACCTTTGTAATTTAATTCAGTTGTGTCCTTTTGGCACCGACATCGACAGTATTAACTGTTACCATTTCATTTATATGTTGTGTGTCTTTAGCTTCAAGATGACCTGAATTAATACCGACTGCATTATCATACACGAATGTTATTATGTGAGTTAATATAATTCAAAATCAAATCGAAAGTCGCGAACATTGGAAATATCGAAGAACATGAAATGAATTTATAGTTGGTGGAAAGTAAATGTATCTTATCTACTGTGATTTCATAAGTTCTTGCAAAGATTTCCATTCGTAGTTTAAACTAATGCAATGCAATCTCATCATTCTGATACTTGTTATAGCTTCAAGGCTCGTGCAGACTGGCGCGAATTGTCACGCGACGACATTCGGCGATATACTACCATACATTAATTCCTATGAAAACGCTCGCGACACTAGAATTACCGTAATTTATAAACTGAGATGTCTATATACATGATTCACAACGAGCAGACGCATTTAGTACCTACTGTCAACAAAATAGGGTGTATAATGTAGATATTATAGGCAAAAAAAAATCCCTTGGGTTTTTATTGTGGGCGTAATAATTACTTAATAATTAAGCTAGACAAACTTAAAAGACTGATGTAGCAGTCAGGGAAATAAATTGTTTTCAAATTGACACACTACGTCTACGTCCGTGTTATTGCCATTTTGTATAACTGTCAATCAATGACCGTTGTGATTTGTAAATACAGATGGGCAATTTACGGTAATACGTAGTTTCTTTACTAAACAATCAATTTCCCTGACCTTGAATAAGACCTGATACTCAGCGCACTCATAACATTGCGCGGAACTAGTCTAGTAGAACAATTTCTATAAAAACTTAGTGGAAATTGTTTTACCAGAATCGCGTCGCACCGTCTCGCGTCGCGCCTGTCTGCGAGAGCTTTTATTATTTGTTTGACTGTACTGGTTTAACTAAGTTCTCATAAGTCATATGGCAACTCTGCTCTATGCTGTTAGTGCTAACCTAGCCGTACTACTTACACATGTTTCATAACTACTGTAAGTACCTGTTATTGTATGAAAGCAAACCGTTTCTTATGCAATACCATGTTTTACGATATTATTTTACGATCACACGCATAAAGAACCGAAACATTGTGCAGGTTAATAAATTGGATCCAATTTACCCAGTTTGATTAGATTAGAAGTAATTGATCCCACAAAAAATATTAAAATAGTGAAAAGGGAATTGCCTCCCCCTTTCGCAGTTCGGTAAAATTCGAGCGAATAAGGTGAATCAAGGATGGTGAGGTTCGTCAATTGACAGAAACTTCGTGTTAGACAGAAACTTAGCGGAGTCCACAGGCCAAGGTTCTTTTGGCGCGTGGCCTAAATCGGAAGTTCGGAACTAACCATCTTGTTTTTTCAATCCAACTTCGCAAAAAAAGTTCACAAGTGTTTACCTACTACGCCCGCCGCCCTGTAAATGTCATTCAAGCGTCAAAAGCCTGTAGCTACCTCGTCAGTAAAAAAAACTAAAGGCTCGTACACACTGGCGCGATATTACGAGCCGTAACCGCGACTTTCGGTCTGTCATCTTCTGGTACCATGCAGTTTCTGAATAGTACCTACGATAGATATAAGAAAAAGGTACCTACATTACTGTCGCGGCCTGCAACAAGGGCATTGATGGACGATCGTGAAATTTGAGACACACACGTAAGTCAAGGCAACGCCTGGTTGCGGACCAAGCTTGTAATAACCATAAAAATGGTTCCATAATAATTCGCGGAAATTCTTATTAAGTACCTAAATTGATTATAAATTCCAGAATCAATGACGAAAAACGGTAGGTAATTTTTCACGGGCTGTATGCTGTATTAATTTGTTTCTTCTTTACTATAAACAGTTCTATTTGCAAGCCAAATCGAAATTTAAATAAAATCTTTGTTAAGTTACCTCCATGCCATGTGTTGAAGTAAAAGGTTCGTTCCATTTAATTCCATTAAATAACACGACAGATATGAGTTTTCATAATAATTTATTCGGCCGCTAAACACGACAGAAATGGTTTTTCATACAAACATAGCCAACCAGGCGCTCACATGTTTTCGACCAGTGCAGCAATTTCGATTTATCTCGAAAAAGGTTATTAAAATAATGCTCGAAAATACAAGCATGTTTGCGAAAAAAAAAAAACTTCGAAACATTCTACTTACCTACTCATCCTGGGTGTTAATCAGATGACTTTTACTTATTTTATTACTGCGATTCTACATGAGATTTTACAGGAATTATAAATTACATAAATGATGACGTAGGTAATAAAAATATAAAAGTTTTTTAAAAATAAAAAAAAAGAAGCTTTTATCATGCATTTTTACGAGAACCAAACATGTATGCCAAATTTCAGCCCGATAGCTTCAGTGGAAGTGTGTGAAATATTTATTGCAATATTCCAGGACATACCTACATACAAGTGAAGTTATTTTTTTTACCTTTTATAATGTATTCGTGCATTGTCACGAGAACAAAACACGTAAGCCAAATTTCAGCCCGATAGCTTCAGTGGAAGTGGGTGAAATATTTATTGCAATATTCCAGGACATACATACAAGTGAAGTTAAATAAAAGCTTTTAAAATACACGTCTACTCCTGTTCAAAGGCAGACTGTTAGCCGTTAGTGGATCGATGCATTTATGTTGTAGAGTTGATACAGCTGGTGTTGTTCTGTGTTCGCGTGTTAAGTAATATTATTTTATTTTATAAACAATGCCTTGGACAATACAATGTTTTGATGGCGAAGATACGCTTTTCGGGCAAGTGCTGACCGTAACATTTGCGACGGTTTGCTGTTTGCGCCGTTTTGTGCACATGGTTGTATTATTGCATATTTAAGCGACTCTGACAATACAATTTCTAAGAAAACGTCACGGCGGAACAATTACCGGTGTCACGTCGCGCCAGTCTGGACGAGGCTTAACTTGTAAATTGTAGGAGAAATAAATAAATTATTCTGCTAAATGTTTTCAGCCCTCACAATTTCAAGACTTTATTGACATACAAGTCAAACACTTCCCTGATTATTCACACCGACCACTTCTTGTATGAGTGGTTACGCACTAGAGACGAATTTAGAACATCATCAAATCTATATGAACTGCATGGGATCTTGATTTCGGCTTCGGATCGGATGATGAAGTGCGTGAAGACAGACAAATTAAAAATCCGGAGTCAAGGCTCGTTCACATCGGCGCGACTTGTCGCGCGACGCGACTTTAAGGCTAAGAACTCACGGAGCGATTTTCGCCCGCAACCGCCGCGGTCGTGGATCTGCGGTTTTATTTCAAAACTCACGAGACCGGTTATTCGCGCGGTTACGCGGCCGCCGCGGTTGCGATCATCGCCCGCTAACGTGGCGGGCGATGATCGCAAGATTGCAAGACGGGCGGTTAACGATATAACGGCCCCCGCGGTCGCCCGCCAACCGATCGCAAAGCGCGCGGGCGCCACCCGCCGAGGCTGCGGGTAACCGCGGCCCGCGCTATTCTACTAGTTGCCCGCCGGTACAGCGGGAGCCGCATACAACCGCGTACACCGCGGGCGTAAAACGCGTCGTGAAATGTGCTTTAATTTTTTATATAAATATTTGCATTCTACAGAAGCTGCGGGCCCGCAACCGCAGCGGACGCGGGCGAAAATCGCTCCGTGAGTTCTTAGCCTAACAATACAATTTCTAATAAAACTTCACGATTGAACAATTGCCGGTGTCGCGTCGCGCGACAAGTCGCGCCGGTGTGAACGAGCCTTTACACGTAATCTATTCGATTTATCCCTTATGACGTGACTCCGGATTTTTAATTTGTCTGTCTGAAATGACTTGTTTATACCTTTTTAGTTGACTGAATTTCGGTATTCGGCATGTTTCACTCACGACTGAATGAGTCTGAATGGCTCACTCGAGTTCGGTTCATTTTTGTTGGTGTCTTATATCGTCTTAATTAAAATAACGTTTAACAATGAAGTTAATTAATTGTAACTGTTTAGGTTAGATCGTCTGTTCGTCCTCCTAGAGGCGGGCGCGGGCCCAGCCACCAGGCGCGCCGCTGCCCGCCAGCTCGGAGAGGTTCAAAAGGCCCACCCTGAGGAACTGCACCGGCTGCTCGGCAGACTCATGTTGCATCTGCGGTCGCCGGCCTGGGAGACCAGGACTGCTGCTGCACAGGTGATTATCTCAATTTTATAATGCTTGCAAATGCGGTCTGCTACAAAAGCATCATCATCCTATAAAATCCCACTGCTGGGACACAGGCCGCTTCTGTTAGAGGGAGTGAGCCGTAAGGGACTACTCACACTTATTCAGCTCGCGTTTGTCCATAGAAAACGCGCGAAAAGCGTACGCGTCCTTTCAGCTATCCGCAGCTGAAAGGACGCGTACGCGCTACGTTTTCACGCTAAAACGGCTGATCGAATTTGGATGAAATTTTGCACATGAGTAGACCATGACCTGGGTTAGGACATAGGATACTTTTTATCCTGATATGCCTACGGGATCGAGATTTATGCGGGTGACACCGCCAGGCACGGCTATTTTTCTCATAAAATTAAGTATTCTGACGGTTATCAGAATCGCAGCAAGTGTAAATAACTCTCAACCTCACTTTTCCTTTCAGTCTAAATATGACTCACAAGCGTTTGTAAGATGAACTCCGTAAACAGGCTGTGCAAAGATTAGCAGACAGATAAGATTTGAAATCCTTTATTATCAACACGTGGAAACTACTAAACGTTTTTTTCTGTTTCAAAGTAAAGTCAGGAAAATCAATTGTTTATAAAATTAGCAAACTACGTCGATTTGACGTGATATAGCCATTTCATACAACTGTAGAAGAATGAAAGTAAGTGCTAATTTCACCAATGAAACTGAACCCGATCAGCACATCTTAACCGAGTTCAAGAGCTGTCAGTGTCAATATTCCAAAGAAAAGAATGACACTGACAGCTCTTAAACTTGGTATATATGCTGATCGCATTCAGTTTTTGTAGGTGAAATTCGCCCTAAGTTGTGATTTGAATCTTAGGACGATTTAAGTTGGTACTCAATTTGGTACACAATTGGCTAAGCTAAGTAATAACAGCCGCACGGGTCGATCGATTAGGTTAAGCTACGCTTGCCGCGGTTGCTCCGTGGGTGGGTGATCTTTATATACCAAGACCGTGACAGTGACTCAGAAAGCACGTCAAGCCGTTGGTCCCGGCTGTCATTCGTGGATCTTTGACAGTCGTTACGGATCTTCAAAATCCTGAAAGTCTGACAACCAGTCTTACCTAGCGGTATCGTAATAAAAAATTAAAAAAATTGTCTGCTTAACAAAGTAAATAACGCAATGACTGTTGTTGAACTGCCAAAATGAAACAGATTGTGATTGATCGTGCGTTACGCAATTAGGGTGCTGATATAACTTTTTTACTATGATCTGTGGGCTGTCCTTATGGAAAGCTCGAAGACTGGGAACATAAAATATTTTTCAAGAATTTATTTACACACGGGTATCGGGGAATCCCGCGCCCAAAAAAAATCTCGATGAATTTTCCATATCTTCGAATTTATTTTAAAATATTTATAGAGCACATCATACCAGACAGCTATGATGTGCTCTATAAATATTTTAAGGCATCACAACTCGGCCAGGTTTTTTTACGGTCCATTTAAATTCATGTTTGTTCTCTGCTCAGACGCATTGCTTACAGATGATACTGTCATGTTTTGTTTGACAAGCAATAGTATTGTATCACGTAATTGGCTACATTGTTTAGATTGACTGAGAAATTAATCTACTAGCCGCATTTGTGTGTGTCTCGTGCGCCGATGTGTAACTATGCTGATAAATTTATATTGATTGTTATTCCGTAATACCGAGATACATGAGACTAGTTTCTCAAGCCTTGATAGTAAGCGAGTGTTAGTAAGCTAGCAAAGCAAGCTTGTAACTCTGGCTTCGTGTACTAGCTTCATTTCTAGGCTAGTGTCTCAAGCTAGGATAGTTTAATAGGATGGGGTTCCATTTTTTGAGCTAATAGCATGCCCACCACTGATTATGCTATCCTGGCTAGGCTTGTGCACTAGCTTCATGTGGCCGGCGTAGCTAGTATTCGATGTTTACGAATGCTGTTCATTTTTTTACTACACGGACGTGTTTCACCACAATGGTTAATCTGCCCAGCCCTTCCCAGCTACGTTGCGTTGGAGTCGGCTTTCAGTCTAACCGGATGCAGCTGAATACCAGTATTCCAGTAATCACTGCAATGGTACTGGCTTAGAATTATCTGGCATCGTGTTATCAGCACTAGCATGTGCTTCTAGCTTGCTATTGTAGCTTTTAAAAACTAGCCTCGTGTATATCGGGCAATATCGGGTGCTATGCTGCACTCGCTGCAATGTTTCACCTCTAACAAACTTAACAATAGTAACCATCCAAAGTATGTAAACCATCTAGAAAGAATTAAAGCTATGTCCATTTCTCACATGGAAATAATTGCCTGTCACTCGCTTCAACATTTTTCCAGTCAATGCGGACATTTGCAATGTTCTCTGAAGCATTATCGTATAATCGATCTTCAATGGCTTCATTTTTGCTCCTCTCTGTGCATTCTTGTCACCTTGAAGTCTTGAGCACGTTGAGATAAGTTATGCTTTTAATATTCAATATTCTTGAGAAAATTACGCTTTCAAATTGTTTAGCGCCATGATTTCTGCAAAGAATGATTGGCTCGAAAGTGTGTGACGTACGTGTACTACTCTAAAATCAATTCATTTATTTTCTAGATCATAAAATCCAATTTGTTAGTAATTACATACACTAGTGTTAGAACATAGATTTGGCATCATTTGGTTATACTTAATTACTAATTTACTAAAAATATAAAAAAATGACAAAAACATTAATAATGTAACAATCACTATTTAGATTGTCCATGAACCATAGATAAGAGCATGATAGCTATATCTTTTTCTTTATAAGCCCGTATTGTCCCATTGCTGTGCACAGGCCTCCCCACGACTCCTTCCACCTCTCTCTTTCCAGAGCTGTCAAGAAGTAACCTTAGTTAAAGAGGTCCAGCTCTCTCATCTCTCATGATTCTGGTACCTACTGCTTTGTGTCTCTCGGACCCAGCTTTAGGATCTTAACCAAATGCGGTGAACTATTATTCTGCAGGTAGTCTACTAGACTATAGACCGTTGCTCAGCACCATAGATATAATTTGTATTTCTATGCTAAGCACGTTTTAAATGTAATAAACGTTGTTATCGAAGACATAAATCATGTTTTATGTTCCGATTTCAACATTAAACCTTTGAAATTAGGTTATAGGAGGAACTGCACGGATACATTCACTTTTTCACACTTATCTTTATCAAATAACAAATAAGTTATCAGTTTATTTATATCGATTCTTTTCCATCAGATTGTGGCAAGGTCCAGTCTTGATTTTTATGTAAAGTCCCTGGTTTACTGGACTGGGAAGGCGGAGGCGTTTGCCAGTTTTTAACAAAAGCACGCTGTTGGATTTTCAACGCTCGGCTTAGCGCGGAATGTTGAAAATCCAATAGGCATTCGTTTGGGTGTCGCTTAGTCAGCCGCAAGATGTAAAGCCAAGCAGCTTTAAGGCTCGTGCAGACTAGCGCGATATCCCGGGCGCGACAAGGGTCGCGCTGCCTGTCGCGCCGGTCTGCACGAGCCGTTACACCTTGCGTGCGTTTGCGGTTTTTCGTGGCACCAATGTTTTACTTCATGATTCGACACTAAAGTAATTGTTTTGGCAGAACGCTATTCCAAAACAAATGCCCGTCATGTTGTACTTTACTGAAAACGGGTATCAAACACGAAGCTTTTTCTTAACTCCTCGTCTCCCTCAGTTATTGTTAAGTTAAACGATTAGTTCAAACATGGCTAGTTTGTTCTAGTCATGCGTGTATTATCAACGGTCCCTTGAACCGTTCCGTGCGCATTGTAAACTGTAAACACAAGATAAAAGCTGCGTTCTGGTCATTTCAATACTATGAATTGAGTCTAATTTACTTGGTGCAGTGTTGTTGCACTGAGAATCAATAGAACAGTGACACTTGTTTGTCAATCTTTTATTTATTCTGAAGAATGATATGGCGGTCTTCGCCGTTTGTGTTTCAGACGACTCAGAGAGGTAACTCTTCTATTTTGTTGGCATCTTGTAATTACTCAGTAGGTAGACTATGAGCAGATGAGATGAAGTCATTGTGACTTTCAGAGCGAAATCTCCTTTTGGGAACATTTCTATAAATGGTTGATGGTTGTGCCGTTGTCCTATTCCAAGATATGACGCCTTTTCAGTCTACGTATTGTTTACGGAACTAGGAACGTTAGTGAAAGGAACCGTAGCATCTTACTGTGCTTGTATAATAATGTGGGATACACTCGAAGATTTTGAGCTAGGCGACCGTTCAGTTTTTAGCGAATTTCTATGACGGCATTTTTAAAGTCGTTTCTATTGCGGGCATAAAACTATGAAGGATTACAAAGAAGACTTGTTCATTTGCGCTTTCAAAAGAGACTTTGTTTAATATTGCAGAAATACTGGTAATTTTATACGCACCAAGAATCTCGATGATCAATCCGTTTTTGTTAGGATTCAAGATTTACACAAGGAGCTCTTTATTCGTATTGGAGGGACAGCTCATTCTCTACAGATAGCTAACAGATGTTTTGTAAATAAAGTCCTATTTAATTAGACAATGTCTATAGTTAGAGTGAAAATAACCCTTGACTAGTCTTTAAACTGCGAGGAAATTAAAAATTTAAAACTTTAATGACGTTCTTTTCGTCTTTCAACAGTAATATCCGTTCAAATTTAGACGGTTGTAAATATTTAATGAGTATGATCTGCGTCGTAGGATTTTATTTGCCCTTGAACAATGCTCTTGTCTTAGTTTTACTACAAAATTAAATATATGATAAAGAGTTTACATTTTCCTTAGCCAATGTTAGTTTCGCACGTCAAAACAAACGATTAACAACGTTTCCGATCACGTACGACTTGTGGAGTTGTGGGCCTTCAAGAAGACAGTACCTATAGATTTTACTTACATAGGTATGTCTCTTGTAAATGGTAGACAACACAGAATAAAAGCCAAAACCCTTTACTTCTATGTTCAGTCTGTGGTCGACAAAGCGTCAGCGACTCTACAGCTAGAGTTGCAGCGGTGGATAGTCTGGATAGCGTGGTAGTGGATTTCAACATAGGTACATTGGTGTATTAAAAGCGGTAGATATGGGACTTTAGTAACAGCGCCTGGTCCTATCAAACTACGTGATGGCCCGTAGTTGGCAATCAGTCGCGCACGGTATATAGTTGATCAAACAGCTCCATACTTAGTGTTTTTTGTGATAAATACGCATTAAGTCAGTCGCCATAACAACAATGTTTACAGCATTGTTGTGTTTCGGAAATTAGAGGTAAGATAGCCCATGTTTTTTTAATTTATAACCACAACGGGGTAGCTCTTGTCCTGAATCCCACCTGATGGTAAGTGATGATCAGGCCGAAGTTGGAAGCGAGCTTCACCCGGAATCCTCAACCACAGAGGAACTGGCAATCTTACCTTTCTGTTGTTCTCTGTGGTTGAGTATTTCGGGTGAAGCTCGCTTCCATATAATTCTGTTGCAATCAAAGAGAATCTTTGCAATGTAACAGATTGTAACAGGCTGTTATTTTGGAACTGTTATTTCTCTGGAACTGGATCAGGTGAAACAGGTTTCTAATTTTATGTTACAGACAACCTTTAGTTGTGGATTTAAAAAATATGCTTTGAGCTCGAGTTTAGTGCTTTTACATCAGATGACACGTTATCTGGAGTGTAGAAAAAAAACCACAAACAAGTTCTCTAGAACGGATGACACTCCATGGAGAAAGTGAGCATAAATTCGGTACGTGTTGCTCACATTCTTTATTTACATAACAATGACGTTTTTAATGCTTATATAAAATCTATTTTAGTCTGTTGCTTATTAATTGTTTATTTTTGTAAATTATAAGTAAGTTGTATAGACTGGCTGAATTCTTACCAACTCTTCTTCAATAAAGTTCAGCAAAACTTAATACTTAGTATTCAAGTGGATGAGAGAAATCAGGTTTCAATTTAGTTAATAACTAAAGAATTATTATTTCTTATTATACAATATCCGGTCGAAGTGGCGGTGCTTGTGGGAGGCCTATCTCCAGCAGTGGCCGTCTTTCGGTTGCTGAAATGATGATGATGACGATGATTATAAAATATACTTAATAAAATAATAGATCATTCAATAATAAGTTCGTCAATCGTGCTGATTGGTTTCTGATCACACTGACATTGGCAAGTTATGCAAGATGCCAGTTTTTTTTTAGTTCTTTTGTAACTGCCTATTACGGCTCTTACACATCTAAATCGTTTTGAAATAGATTGCTAATCCATTGCTCCATAAGTTCGAAAAAAAATCTGCTCAACAACGTAAAAAACACAATGAATCTTGATGAACTGTCAAAATGAAACAGATTTGTCTTAATCTTTTGCGAAAATGTGTAACGCAATTAGATAGCTGGAGGAACTGACTGTGTGTATGGATAGAACTATTATAATGTTGCGAATCTGGGCATGCCCAGATGGCAGAAATGATATCGTATCGATGCATGATCGATGGCATAAATTTACCAAAGTGCCATAAATGCAATACATTACTGGCGGCTAACGAGGACCGAGGACCTATTATGAAAAAAAAAATACAATTTCACATCTACACAAACATAATACAAGTGAAACAATATCATGAACAAGGATACAGTTTAAATTGAACATTAAAAGGAGTCCTCGTTTTACGGTTATTAACTTTCTAACAACAAAGGAGACCCAATTATAATCATTACATTATTATATATCCTGTATACAGTGCAACAAATTGGTCACTCTGATGCCCATTTCACGATAAAACACATTACAACATTAGAACATAGAACACATTGGTACATTAGAACATAAAAGTAGTCATGAAAATTTAATGATCTGAATAATATATATTGCAACTTGCTGCGCCCCGCGGTTTCATAAGTCTCGATGCCGTGCGATCGGGATAAAAAGTATCCTATGTCCTGATCCAAGTCATGGTCTACCTATGTGCCAAATTTCATCTAAATCCTTTCAGCAACAAAGAAATAAATAAATAAACAAACAAACTCAGTGTCGCATTTATAATATTAGTTCAGATGATCATCATGCTCTAATACCTAGTTTCATGTGTCTGCCTAATTATTTATTCATTTACTATAATTGACTACTAGACGGAGCGGAAATTTACCTCCATTGTGTGCGTGAGTAATGAAATATTGTCAGGCTGTAGTATGTATAAAGGCAGCGCGAAACGACTTTTATAGAACAATTACTATGAAAAACTTCATGGGAATCGTTCTACCAGAATCGCGTCGGTCTTGTCTGCGGGACCCTTAAAATCAGTATCAGTTTTTATTATTTATTGTGTACTATAGATATCAATGTGAAAACGATCGATTTCATACCATTGTCTTTAGTTATCTCGCATAGTTTTTTGGAACAAAAACTTGGCAGTACCTATAAAAAACCGGCCAAGTGCGTGTCGGTCCACGCATAATGAAGGGTCCGTAGTTGGGATGAATTTATCCCAAGAACAAACTTAACATTGCAGTTGAAAAACATGTTCTCCCATACGGGATGTGCGGAAGAACATGTTTTTTGCCACTGCAAATTTTAATGTAAGTTGGTCGATTATTACTCGTTAACTTGTAAAGCCTACTTAGCTGTTAGTTTTCCTTTTAAGTTCATTATAAATACTACTGCCGTGAATTTTTTCACAAATCCAAAACCAACCATTTAACTGGCATGGGTCGACGACACTTGACTCTAACAAAAATTTGTACTTTATATTTCGCAAACGGATCCCTGAATCCATAAATGGTTTTCACCCACTCACAATATCTTTGAACGACCTTTCCAACGACACCCCACACCATGGGATAGGCGAAAATAAAAAAACATCCCCATACATGTAACCGGTAATCTAAAAAAAATTACCACTTGACTAATAACAGCTTTTTAGTATTAAGAGTCTCTGAATACGGGATGTGCGGAAGAACATGTTTTTTGCCACTGCAAATTTTAATGTAAGTTGGTCGATTATTACTCGTTAACTTGTAAAGCCTACTTAGCTGTTAGTTTTCCTTTTAAGTTCATTATAAATACTACTGCCGTGAATTTTTTCACAAATCCAAAACCAACCATTTAACTGGCATGGGTCGACGACACTTGACTCTAACAAAAATTTGTACTTTATATTTCGCAAACGGATCCCTGAATCCATAAATGGTTTTCACCCACTCACAATATCTTTGAACGACCTTTCCAACGACACCCCACACCATGGGATAGGCGAAAATAAAAAAACATCCCCATACATGTAACCGGTAATCTAAAAAAAATTACCACTTGACTAATAACAGCTTTTTAGTATTAAGAGTCTCTGAGCTAAGCCGCGGACAGACAGACAGACGGACATGGCGAAACTATAATTTCTTGTTTCTTGTTGTTGACACTAAAAACGTGACGTGTATGTACAAGGTGATATGTGACACGTTCTAACTAGTTTTTATGTACCTGTCGAGTTATTTATGGTGTTCGATAAAAAAAGTCCTTGTTGCAAACTAATAGGCCACATTTGCAATTTGACACAGAACTGCCATGTAGAGTGCTCGCAAGATACCTCTGCGCGCGGCTGAAATCGGAACTAAAAAGTATGCCTTGTCGTTAACGTAACGTCAAATTAAGCATTGAATTATTTAATTAAGTAATTTATAATTATTTATATGAGATTAATTATATCCAGTTTTTTTTTTTTTTTAAATATTCCAACACAGACTTGCGCGCACTCTAGTACATTGCTATATGGATCTTTTGGCGCATGAATGACGTTGACGGGGGGGCGCTGGCTCTTGGTAAACATTTACCCTCATATTCATAAAAGTTGCTTTAAAGTTAAGTGATGATTAGCGATATTGACGTTTAAACGTCTCTTAACTTTATGAATATTTATGAGGGTTAAGCATTTTGTATTGTGAAATGTATTGAAGAAACAAGATGGTAGCGTTAGTTCCAATTTTAGCCACGCGCCAAAAGAATCGAACCGTGTAGTAGTGCTATACTCTTTTACCACACTTATCACGAAGTTTATTAATATAATGAGCTGGTTAGCAATCATTAGGATATTGAGGATATACATAGGAATATACCTCAATAAGAATCGAATAGAACAAATTAGAATGACCAAATTATATCTAGGTAATTAACAGTAGGTACTGTACATTGCATTGTGTTCTAGTATTTTTCCTTGTTTACAAAAATATTGTGTTTCCGTCACGCATGGAAAAAATATCTAAATTTATCTTTGTTTACGGATACGTAGGTACCTACACTACCTACTTAAAAAGATAAAGTTCATCAGATTTTGTTGACTACACTGGATTTGACATTTATTTTAGTATTCTTTATGGTCTTTTAATTTTACTATGAGTATCAGACTGAAAAGATAAGAGGAGGAGAAGTACACGCTGACTCATGTCCCGACTGTTCATACTTCCATTCATGTTCAGATGGGGTCATTCATCTTCCAATTAAACTTGCCATTGCCCTGTAACCTTTGGCCTAAATATTTGTAACTCGGTTGGTCATAGAACTTGCAATCATATGTTTACTTTTTATTTTTCTTTAGAACACTAATCATGTTCCGTGTGCCACTTGAGTAACAACTTACTTTATTAGCGAGATCTTGTAGGAAACTTATATTGACAGCCGAAGTTGTCTTATGAATCCCCAAATTGAACTATTTTTTAGATACCGGTTGCTTCCTATTTTTTATTGGAATTTTTAACTGTGTTCTATTTCTGTGCTACTTGAATACTCCATGCAATAGCGAACCCTGATAGGAACCTGAAAATTGACACCATAATAATCCCCAAAACTGAACCCACCCACGTAGAAATGTAAATTTATTTCAAGGTGGATCGGTGTTATCGTGTGACAATGTGTTGTCATATGCTAATAGCGGCATACTAATTACTTACAACTTCAAAATACCTATTATCTGCTTTCGTTTACTTGAAATACATCTAATTTATAACGCTTTACTTCGCAGGCGGTGGAAGCGATCCTCGCGAACGTACCGGAATGGCACCCAACTCCGTTCACGGGCAAGAAAGGTCAGTAATTTATCGGTACCACCATTATTAATTAGCCCAGGTTCGCACGGGCAATTTTGTAACGCAATTTTTTTTCAAATTACACTGAATTTTCAACTCTAGCCGTTGAGCCGAGCGTTGAGAATCCAACAGAGTGCATCCTTTGCGCTTTAGAAAAGCGGACTGTTGAATGTTTTACTCTCGGTCGTAAGCCGATTGCTGAAAATCCAGTGTACGAAAAAAAACGTTAAAAAAGTGCCCGTGTGTACCGGGCTTACGTCACTTTTGTTTTGACAACATTGAAGCTACGACCTCTAGACGATGGTTTTATCTTATAGATAGGTAAGGGTTTAGACACACTTGTGGGCGGCAGCAGCAAAACATTAAGTACTAATTTTCACTGGTCATTTCCGCTGTCAAAAATGGGATGAATTGATTCCGATATCACACTGGCCTAAGATCCGAAATTGTACACTTCATCCAGTGTTCTGTGTGATTATCCACTAAATTTCAATCCTGCAGGTTAGCGATATGATACACATGAGCTGCAGTAAAATTTTGGGTAGACTTCCATGTTTTTGGATCTGATTATTTTCGCTTTGAAGGCTCGATTACGGCAAAGGCTAAGTGATTAGCTTCTACGCTGCTAATATGTTTAAGACCTTCTGATAAAATAATGTTCCTGTATTTGATCATTACCCGACGGCGGCGAAGCCAAAAATAGAGGGTTATGTGTTTGTCCTATATGTATGCATGTCTGTTCGTCCCTATGTTCCCTCGTAACTACTAAATGTCTGAAACGATTTTTATGAATGATGTGTCGTTAGATTCGTCTTTATTGCGCGAGTGTCACTGGGTATTATTAAATTATAAACAATCCAAACGTATATATAACGTATGTTTAAAAAAATAAAAAATCTCCCAAACCTTTCAAGTGGGATATCAAAATGAAGGGTTTTAAAAGGTGATTATAAAAATATATACAAATGATACGTTGAAATGTAATTTGGAATGAGAAATGATTAAAAAAAACATATGCCAACGCACCCACGATTCAGAAAGAAACCTCGTGTAGCACAAACACTTTAGTGATTATCCTTATTTGGCAAGGTGAGTGACGCGAATTAGGTGTGTTTTATTACCCAGACTTTTAATAAACCAAGACATAAAGTAAACGAATTAGGAGTTATGTTTGTTTTGTCTAGTGTTTGAACTGGAGGAAGTTACGAATGATGGGCAAAAAATTAGGTAGTGAAACTGTCTGCTAACATTAATTGTCTGCTAAAGTTACTTTGTTCATTTATAAAACTTAATTTAATTAAATTAAGTAACTATAAAAAAAAAGCATTGTGTATGGGAGCTACATCTGCCAACAAACTGCAACAGAAGTAAAATGTATTTCAAATTTTAATTCACCACAAATAAACGCTTTTTTTATTTTTTATTATTAGATTTTTTTTGTAGATGTGTGCTTATTACGATTTATTCAATTATAATAAAAATAATATCTACAATTAATAACTTATAACATCAAGTCTTTTTGACGTTGTGCATCCTTATTAATATAATATTCGATTTTTTTTTGTTACGCTTTCACGGCTAAACGGCTGAACCGCTTTTGATAATGTTTGGTATGGGAATACTTTGACACATAGGCTACTTTTTATTGTACTCCGCGTGCGAAGTCGCGGGTGGAAGCTAGTTTCATTATAATTCACTGAGTTTTGCTATATTCTATCTTTCTCGGGTAGTCTAGCCGCTAGACTCTAGCGGTAGATGATGTCATCAACTGAATAAAACAACTTCTTGTTTTTGATTGATAAGCGATTAAATTAACATAATGGTTCCGACGTCAATTAGCCAGACAATTTGTTTAATCAGCTAGTCGAAAGACAATTTCTTTGTTATCATTCCATGAATACATTACAAAACTTTTGTTAAAAATGTAGGTAGCTGCTCTTTATTAAGAGCCCACACAACCTCAGGTGTTTATCTCGCTCGCACCATACTACTCGCGGACTGAGTGCGAGCGAGACGGAGGTGGTACGAAAGCGGCAATAGTTTATGTAATTGCTTTTTACTGCGAAAATAACGGCAATTAAAAAAAAAAAACATTGTCGCTGCTTTATAGTTAGTTCAGTTAGTGTGCCAAGTTTCATGATCTAATTTGAAGTATTTTTTGAATAGCAGCGGTTTATTGTTCGGTTTGGAGGTAACTTTGGATTTTTTTTCTATCGAGAAATTTTTATGAAATCTTGTTTTCGGCTTACATAGTCGCTAACATTAATCCTCAACTTTAAAATATATTTATTTCAAACTTAATGCTGCAGTAGTTTCGATATAATGGCGGATCTTGCTAAGCAATGTGACGACTTTATAGGCCCTTAATAAGTTCTTCTATTTTTGAAATTTTTGGAGGACGTAGACTGAAAATTCCTGCGAAAAAGTTTGAATACAAAAAAAGTAAGAATATTAATTCTTTGATCTGTTTGTAAAATTTTCGGTCACTGATACAAGTGACACGTTGACATCTTTTCATGTAGAATTTTTCATCTGGTATAGATTGTAGAGCGAAGTATCAAATATCAATGACATATCTCTGATGTCACCTGTTCTGGAATCTGCCAGGTTTGCCCACAAAGTATTTGAGCCGTCCATTCTCTTGACAAATGACGCTATACTTGCCTTGCCACAATGAACTATTCATAAGCGGTCATCATCAATTACTGTAGGTATATTGTTCACTTAATACTGTGCCCTGTTAGTTTGTGACACCTATACTAAACCAGAGTGTCCAGCTATCTAATTGCGTAAAACGTTTTCGTAAAAGATTCCGACTAATCTGTTTCATTTTGACAGTTCAACAACATTCATTGCGTTATTTACGTTGTCGAGCAGATTTTTTTTTTCGAACTTACGAAGCAATGGATTAGCAATCTGTTTCAAACCGATCCAGATTGTGATAGATCGTGTATTACGCAATTAGGGTGCAGGCTGTTGCCTTTGTAGATTAGTCAATGACTCCGTTAATCGTTCCCCCAAAGCAAGTCTTCGACTCCGTTAATCACTGGCAAATGACTTTTTCTGTGTTGGAGGTTCCGAGGGGCCAACCGTTCTTGACTTCTTGTGCGCTTTAGGAAGAAATTCAGTAGTGGCTTTTGGTCGGACCATTTTTAATTTGATGTAGGTAGATCAATAATGACATGTGAGTACTGCACAGAGAAAAATGAGAAAATCAAGCTGATGCTGAAGGGAAACAAATAGCAGCTCAGCTCTAAGGGGGATGCGTTAAGGTAGTAGATCAATAATGAAATTCTGAGTACTGCACAGAGAAAATCAAGCTGAAGAAGGCACCCTGAAGCTTTAAGACTACAAATAGCAGCTTTATGGGGGATGCTCTAAGGTAGTCGGTGAAATACATTTTTTTTTACATCTCAAAAAACGTAAAAGAAATCGCGGGTTAGCCTGGCGCTTTCTGTCTTAAATAAATTATCCAACAGAGCTTTCAGCAAATGCTTTATTTAGAAGTTAAATTAAAATCTAAAGGCAACTTTAATTTGACCTATGAATGACGCACACGATTCATACTTTAGGCATTCATTTTCTATTTCCAGTCAGACTTGATGAAACGAAGATTGGCGACCAAAATACATATGTCCGCCGTTGGTTCTTGCGAAGTCATGCAAATCAATTTATTCGAAGTGCATCCGTTCTGACCCTTTGCTTCATTGTTTACTTATAGAATTACTGAGTCATAATCCATCCTATACTAATATTATAAACTAGCTGCTGCCCGCGGCTTCGCCCGCGTGAGTGTCGGAAATTACCCCATACATCCCCATGGGTTTTAAGTATAAATATTGAGTTTCGAGTTAATCGGACAGCGCGTTAAAATTCTTCCATACAAACACTGACACCCCCCAACCCCCTAATTTAGAAAAACAAAAAACTACAAACTTTATAATTTATTTAGATAACTATTCGTGCGAAGTTTCATGTTTATTACCTCAAGGAATAAGATTTTTCATACAAACTTTCATCCCCTATTTGACCCCCTTAGGGGTTGAATTTCGAAAAATGCTTCCTTATTCCTTGCCTACATTATAAAGGGAACCTCTGTGCAAAATTTCAGCTTCCTAGCTCTAAGGGTTTGGGCTGGGCGTTGATGAGTCAGTCAGTCAGGACTTGTCTTTTTATTAATAGGTATAGATATAGATAGTAGGATAGGATACTTTTCCGGGATAAAAAGTACCCAGTGTGGTGCCCAGGATATTAAAGAATAATTATACCAAGTTTCATCGTAATCGAACCGGTAGTTTTTGCGTGATGCCTGAACAAACAGACAGACAGACAGACAGACAAAAAAAAATTTAATCAAATTTTTGGGATCGGTGTCGGTCTAGTAACACCCCCTGACATTTATTTTTTTGATAGTTTCAATGTACAGAATTTTCACTTCTACAGATTTATTATAAGTATAGATAAAGGAGCTCGTGGCTAAGTAGTAACAACCGCACGGGTCGATCCCTTAGGTTAAGCTATGCTTGCCGGAGTTGGTCCGTAGATGGGTGATCATCTTTACATATCCGTGCCTCGGAAAGCACGTTAGCCCGTTGGTCCCAGCTGTTATTCGTGGATTTTTGAGAGTCTTTGCGGGTCGTCAGAAGCCCGAAAGTCTGGCAACCAGTCTTACCAAGGGCCAGGGAGAGAATCGTGGCGATGCGACAAGTGGCTCTGTGAGTCTGTGCGAGCGAAACGTCATCGTATTGCCATGCGCTCGTCGCTACTTGCGGCGCGTCCGCCGCGCTCTCGCAGCGAGAGCGCGGCGATCACTTGTTTTCAGAGCCAAAGATATCGAGAAACCGGCGATTCCGTAACGAGTCCCGACGATACGCTGGCGGAATAATCGCTCGTTCGTGGAGATTATCCGACATTAAAGCACGGATCCGACACGATTCTCTCGCTTGTGGAGGCGGCCTCTAAGTGTCATTTTATCTACACTTATACTGAGATACTGACGTAGAATGAGAAATGACTCCGCCATCTAGTTAAAAAAAACAATTTTTTTCGATTACAAACTTTCGCTTAAGCATCGCCTGTGGGTTTGTAACCGGTATTAAAACGGTAACCTAAAAGAGGTAATATGTTTCTTCTTCTTCGGTTCTCCAGATAGTGGTAACCTTAACCTTAGTCGTAGAGGTAGCCAAAATTCTTCGATACCTGTACCGTAATTTATTTTATAAAGGTTTCCGGTCTCTACCTGATCCCAACTACGGAACCCTTCATAGTGCGTGGTCCAACACGCACTTGGCCGATTTTTTATACACAAGACAATTTGAAATTTTAATTATAAGTCTTTATTGAGTTTAAAGAACCAGTAAACTAATAACGACCAATGAAGGCACAGTGTCGCATAATAAAAAAACTTTTATTTGCTGAATTGGATAAATCGCTTTCATTGTGTGTTGGAGCAGGAAAATAAAAAGGTCACAATATGATAACTGGGTGGACTTCCTCTGGATTGATAACGAATTAGAATTTAATACATACAAGTCATGTTTGTGATTAGCGATGGATTGAATGGAGTTTGTAGACTTTGTAGTGAGCGGTTAAGTACCTACTAGGTACTTGAAAGCACGTGGATTCACGTGATGCTCGTGTATGTCGATTTAAGCCTCGTGCAGACTTGCGCGACGCGACGTTGCGACGCGACTCTAACAATTCAATTCAATTCAATTTATTTCAATAAGTAGTTTGTACATGGTATACAGAGTTGTCATATAATTAGATGTTATAAATAAATAGAACCAGTACAACGCATATAAAATGGGTCATAGGACTCCCTTTCCTAAACTAGGCAGAAAATCTGTCTGTATCTTAGGAAAGAGTATCCATTCACAGTGAGTCTTATTATGGTTCACAACAATACAACTCTAGGAAAACTTCACGGTAGAATAATTACTGGTGTCGCGTCGCGTCTGCACGGGGCTTTAAAGAACTATGAGGAGTTAATTACACTTTGCCCTATTTTCCATCAGTAGTTGACTATTTTATCTATCTATTGTACCCTTTGGCTTTGTTAGCAGCACTGCAGACCCTTGCCAAGACTTACTAAAAACAACCCATGATGATGTAGACAGTATCACTGAATTTTATCGACGTGAAATTAAACACGTGTTTTCCTATGCTCAAAATCTTACTCTCAACTTGCCAAAAACAAGAGCTGTCTTGAATTTTGATTGCCTCTTATAATATGCCTATAGCACTTATACTTTAAATATGAGTAGGTACACTGATATGTAAAAAACTATCCTTTTAAAGGTTTCCGCAGACAGGTGCGACGCGACTCTGGTTGAACAATTTCTATGAAAACTTCACGAAATAATTGTTCTATCGGTGTCGCGTCGCATCTGTCTGCGGGAGTCTTTACACAATTATAATAACGAATTCACATTTACTGCGCATTATGTAAAGAAACACACCGACGTCCATATATTTGAAAATACTCCACAGATATATTTTTTTATATTGACTTTAGACTTGCTTCCCCTGATTTCGTATTGAAAATGGCTGATTAATTCAATGTCATTTAATTGTTAATATTAAAAAACTAAAATGTAATTTTACAAATTACAAATTTTCTGTTTGTGAATGTGCGTTAAGAGGCATGCACTTTTGGACTTATATTTATATTTTTTTTTTATAGTCCTCTCATCTATATTTGTAACGTTTTCAGTTATTCAGACAATACTACTAAGCTGTGTAGATTGTAGACCTGTGAAACTATTCGTTAATTGACGTCACCAGCAGACAAAAATAATTAAAGTTAAATGAAAAATTTAATTAAGTACATTCAATGTTTGACCTAGTAGGTACCTACTTACCTATAGTGTGGACGATATTGTTGTTATAATTTAACACGTTCACTCACAGTTACAGTGTTTGAACTAATAAGGACTGCCACATGCCATAAGTTTTCCATAATAATATTATACAACGTGTAACGTTAAATGCGAAAACCCTCAGATACCCCAACAGATTTTTAATTCAATTGACCTATTTAAGAGGGAAAAAAAATCATTAATTTTTTTTTAAATATTATTTATGTGCTGTTTTAGTTTTACTGGCAATGGTTTGCATTGAAATAAAAGCTATTATTATCCCGCGTATGAGAAAATTTAAATATGGATGTTACTAGTCCGAAATAAAGGTTTTTTTTTTTTAATACTTCCACAACAATTTGTATTTGTTTTCATATTTTGGCGGGTTTGCGCATGTGATGGCTATTAATAAATAGACACGGCTACGTTTTTAAATGAAGATTTTTTGAAAAATGTGAGCTTTATTAAAAATTGGTTCAATTGATTCTGCTCGTTATTCTGATCAAACTATTTTCAGGTTTTGCGCATTTAACGTTACACGTTGTATATTAGTAGGAAGTTGTTTCAAAATACTAGCGTTGTTGTGTCGGCTATATTCGAGTGTGGATTAGTAATCTCGATATTGCGTGGAGTTGTTATTAAATAGGTAGGTAAAACTATAACAGCACAACGTGCCGATATGAGAACATTATATGTTATTGTTATCGAAGGAAAATCCAATACGTACCTAGTACTGGAAACCCGGTAATGAATTTTCTAATGCATGGGAAAATCCATACTTCCAAACTCAATCAATATGCCTAGCCTTTTCCAATTATCTTGGGGTCGGCCTCCAGTCTAACCGGATGCAGGCGAATACCAGTATTTTACATGGAACGACTGCCTATCTGACCAGTAACTGAGTAATACTATACCGCTTGGTAAGGCTGGTCAGACTTTGGGCTTCTGACGACCCGTAACGACTGTCAAAGATCCACGAATGACAGCCGGGACCAAGATAGTTGGAAAAAGCTTAACGTGCTTTCCTAGACACGAAGGAGTCTCGATATGTAAAGATGGTCAGGTCGACCATCCACGGACCAACTCCGGCAATCGTAGCTTAACCTAATGGATCGACCCGTGCGGCTGTTATTACTTAGCCACGAGCTGCTCCAATCTAATGTTATGCGAAAGGAGCTCAGTCTCACTGTCGGTT
Source organism: Eupsilia transversa (assembly GCA_914767815.1). Lineage (NCBI taxonomy): Eukaryota > Metazoa > Arthropoda > Insecta > Lepidoptera > Noctuidae > Eupsilia > Eupsilia transversa. The sequence goes on from OU611880.1 coordinate 13,461,695, forward strand.
TGTCTATCTGTCTGGTACGTCACGCCATAAAAGCTGAACGGATTTCGATGAAATTTGGCGCAAGGGTGACCGTGAACTAGGTAAGGAGGACTTAGGATACTTTTCATCCCGGTAGTACGTTTCCGTGGGATACTTCCGACCTACACGCGATCGAAGCCGCGGACTAAAGCTAATGAAATTAAAATATAATACCAAACGATTAGGTCGTTACACGAAGATCGCAGAATTCTTACAGTCTGCGTACAGAATGCATTCCTGACACCTGTTAGTTGGACAATTTGTAGTAGTAATAAGGGTCAAATTCGCAAAACAGATATATATTCGTCGTGTGGAACTGACAGGTGTCAAAACGCATTCTCTCGACGACGGCTGGACTGTAGTTTTTTGATACATAACTGTGCCAAATCGAATACGTTCTGTTAATCAATAGTGAAAACCATTAATTACATGCAAAGGCTGACGCACTGTATTCTGCTGCGTCGTGGCATCTGCGGGGAAAGTAATGTTACAAGCGAGTTTTATTTGTGTAGCTCATCGAACTGAAAGTAGTCTCGTAGATTGCATCGTTACCGATTTTCTCCTTACATATTTATATCGATTTATATATTACGAACAATTTTATAGATACGTGCGCATCGGTGAATTTTTATTGACATGAGAATATTTTAATTAGTAGCAACATTTAGGCCGACTGCAGAATGAATCTGTAAATTTCTCAAAATCTTTACTGTAAGTAATTGGCTAAATTACCAATCGGTAAATCTGAGCCGTATCTGTAGAACATTAAAATAAATCTATATAATTATATTCTAGCTGACCAGACACACGTTCTCTTGTTTCCTAGAAACAGTGCCACCTACCGGGTCCAATTGTGAATCTAAACCATCCATGGACCCACTCATATAAACACAAAATGTTATCCAAATCGGTCCAGCCGTTTAGGAGGAGTTAGGTGACACACAAACGTACAGAAGAATTCTATGCACATAATAAAAAAGCTGAAGAGAGTTGAAAGTCTGTACATGGAAGATATTCGAAAAAAAGTTGGCTGGGGATACTTAGAATCGATAACAGAACAAGTTCAAACAGTGTTTAGATTTTTTGTCTGTATGTCTGTTTATTTGATCGCGCAACACGTTAAAACGGCTGAACCGATTTTGATGAAATTTGGTACGGGAATACTTTGAACCTTGGGGAAGCCTATAGGATACTTTTTACCGACATACAACGGGGCGAAGCCGCGGGCGGAAGCTAGTATATCTATATATAAAGATATATGTCTAGTTTGTATAGAGCAAGCGCATTCCTCCCCTTATCACATTAATTCTGTTCAATGGTAAACAACAACTAATCATAAACAGATGACGTGAGCCTTGAGACACATATAAAATTAATTAGCCTTGCGAAAAGAAATAGCTCATAATAACAATTTGTTGTACAGAAGAGAAGACCGAGACAGAAGACAGCGGTCGTCTCCGCTGCGAGACGTTCGACATCCAGCGAGTGCTGCAGCATGGCGCGCACCTCATGGGCTCCGAGGGCAACGAGTACGACCTGGACGAGGAACCAATCAACGCTGCAGGTAAACAATAAGTATTAAGAAGACAGAGACAGAAGACAGCGGTCGTCTCCGCTGCGAGACGTTCGATATCCAGCGAGTTCTGCAGCATGGCGCGCACCTCATGGGCTCCGAGGGCAACGAGTACGACCTGGACGAGGAACCAATCAACGCTGCAGGTAAACAATAAGTATTAAGAAGACAGAGACAGAAGACAGCGGTCGTCTCCGCTGCGAGACGTTCGATATCCAGCGAGTGCTGCAGCATGGCGTGCAGCTCATGGCCTCCGAGGGCAACGAGTACGACCTGGACGAGGAACCAATCAACGCTGCAGGTAAACAATAAGTATTAAGAAGACAGAGACAGGAGGCAGCGCTCGTCTGCGCTGCGAGACGTTCGATATCCAGGTCTCAGCAGACTCTTACTGTAAAGAATCTTCTTTGCAACAGTACTGAGCAGGGTTAAACATCAACATATCGTGTATGAACGTCAACTGGCGCGTACAGGCCGTCCTCCGCAGCAAACTGAGTGCTATGGAAATGAAATACTGTGAGTATTTCATTTCCATAGCACGTTGGTCCGTGGTGTTTGGTGATAAGTCCAAAATTGGTAATTTTCTGTTTTTACAAAAGAATGCACAAAAATTAGTAAACACAAACTAATTTTTGTTGTTCTTTCGTTTGGTCTATTCTTTCTAAGTGTCCTGCTGTTATAAGTAACATGTACAGTCTGTCATTTGCAATAAAAAACCTAAATAGCATAAGGCAAGAGCAAAAAAATGAAGTGCATCATTTTGTCTCAAATTAGTTTTTCCTGTATGGCATGTTTTTTTTTTGTACTTTAATTATAATTTAGCATAAAAAAGATATAAATATCATCGATTCATTTTAGTATGTATATGTCGGAGAGACATCAGGATTTATTTCATTAGAATCAGGCATCATGTGGGCAGAAGATGGGTTTCGTGCAATGAAAACACACTCGGTGCGATACACGGCGTTTATTAAAATCACAAACTAACATTATCTCAAATTACAATTTAATCACAATAACTGAGCACAACGAATCGAGTACAGTTTCGCGACGTCTTAACTCCGATGCGATCAGACACTGAATGGCCTGCTCGCCGTGGACTTAAACATCACGACTCTGTTGTAAGCGCGCTTTTGGTGTGGGTAGATCACGTGATGTCGCCAGTGGCGCGCTTGCGATTCGTTTAGCGACCGTACTAATGACTGTCTCCGACACGGCCATCCTGCGAAGCACACGTCCTCGTGTGTTAACCTGTAAAGAAAAATACTCGCAAAGTATCACATAGCTCGGTCACTCCTGACCACATTTGCTAAAGCCATAAGCAGTATGAAAGAAATCTGTTGGAATCTCAAATATTATTTCTTAAGTTCAAACAAACCAAAATCTCAGAGTTCAGAGCATTACTCACTATTTAATTCTCAAATCTTAAGATCACCAATAAAATAATCAACTAAGCTGCATCTGATTCATACTTTCTAGTAACCTCCAGTTACTCAACCAATCATTTGCGCATCCCCCTCGGACCGCCAAGTCACCCCCGGACTTTATGGTTCCAAAGTATTATCACACAAACTTAATCTCTACTCTTCGTTTCATCAACAAGACTTTCACTCGACTCTACCTCAAATTCGTAAGGAATACTCTGATTCCCTGGCAACTGAAACTTTGACTAATCATAGCAAAAATCATCAACCAGAGCCACGTACCATCGTTTTCCACATCATCTTTATCACTAAAAGCCTTAGAGCCTTAGAAACCCACACACGAGTAAACCACTCTAACGCCACGGCTCTCCAGCCGACTAGCAATCGCATTGCTCTCACACATCCATCGCATGGATCAAAAACTATGGTCCTTCCAGACCCAATACGGCCGATAGAGAACCCCTACTCGCGTGGTTCCCATAACTTAGGCTTGCTCATTACCACTATGATCACCATCTACTTCGACTGGTACATGACCTACTGGCATCTTTCTTAAAACCTATCGTAAGCGTATTTGTAAGTATGGTTAGAATTTAAAACTTTTAACGTATAGCGATCACCATCCAAAACTACCGCTACCTTAGACGGACCTCTGAACTTTCGATCTAACAGTCTGATTTCTCTCTTCGTTTCTAATAACACGAAATCACCAACCAATTTTATTTCTTTGTTATAGCTACCTTTGTATAATATTCCCTGACGCAAGCTCGCGGACTTCATCAATGTCTACTTCGGTTTTCATCACAATGACTTTCCTTTATTTCTTTACAAATAATTCTCTATGTCTAAAGTTCTAAATCAAACAAACTAACTAGATCAAACATACGATTAGGTCAATTAAAATGCTAGAGCAACCAAGTACCTCCAAATCCATCTAATCATTACACAAAGCAGGAAACTTATCCGTGGCCTATGGGCAACACATGGCCCTCCAACAAACCTCTGTTTGTTTTACTACGTTCCTCAAGAACGCCGAGTCCCACATGACTCTATGGTCTCTACGACCCGACCTCCGCCAGAGCCACCCGCGCACCGCGCATCCACGGACTACTAAAAGTAGACACCGACTTCTACCGGACTACGGCTACGAAATGGCTACTGGTACGGTCGACCATCCGAACCAAGTTTCCACACTATCTCTCAATTTCAAATTCTCAAATCAAATCAAAAACTCTCTACTTAAAACTGTACTTGGCACTCGGGCATTCTCCTTAACCCATCGTATGCGTACATGTTAGTACGCTTAGAACCTAATGCTCTCAATCTATGAATCTCCCTCTATGAATTCTACAACTCTAAATGGTCCCTTATTATATTTGGGGGCTAATTTAGTCCGGTTGCGTTCTTCGTTTTGAAGCAACACAAATTCAAAACAAACAAAACACAAAAACTCAAGTTGGTGTTCGCTAATCGTTAAGCAACATAAGATTTGTTCTGTGCTGAATACACGTGTTTGACCAATACCAGTCAACGCAACAACGTTATTAACTCGTTTGCCACTTAATTAGGCTGCACAACTCTAATTTACTAACGAGCATTCAGCACCAGAATCGTAAACAGAACAATACAGCTCACCTTTGTGTTCTAACGTGCGTGAGAGTAGTTGTACGATGCGCCACTCGTTCCACACACCGCCGCGGCGTTGACCGGCCTGCTGCCACTGCCGCCGCTGCCAGCGTTGCCGACGCAGCCGGCGCTGCCGACGCAGCTGGCGCTGCCGACGCAGCTGGCGCTGCCGACGCAGCTGGCGCTGCCGACGCAGCCGCCGCTGCCGACGCAGCCGCCGCTGCCGACGCAGCCGCCGCTGCCGACGCAGCCGCCGCTGCCGACGTAGCCGCCGCTGCCGACGCAGCCGCCGCTGCCGATGCAGCCGCCGCTACCGCCGCTCGTACACCGGACTGCTATGTGACCCGGCTTGCCACATTTGAAGCAGACCAAATGCTTCGCTGCCGGCTGCTGCGCCGCTTGACTCGACGATGATTCACCGGTGGTGTTTATTTTGCGGTTCAAATGTCAAAACGCGTTCAGTTCTTGCTGTAATTTGTCCCTCGATCTAATGTTTGTAGTAAACGCCATACGTTGAAGTTACTGGTCAAACTATGATGTGAGCGAGTACTACGAGTTGCTACGGCGATTTCTTCTTTGTTTACATCTTTCCAACGATTATTCAGCGAAGTGATTAAATTACTTGCGAACGCGGGTAATGTTTTTTCACTTGGTTTTTTTGCCGTTCATTTTAATGACGGTACCCACCAATGTCTCGCACGAAATAAATCGTGTTGTGAAAAGTACCTTCAATTCATTCCATATCATATCTTCGTAGGCTATTTAGAATAACCATGTTGATGCTTCACCTTTTAGCGTCTTGTTGACCGCCACAACAAGTTGACCATCTTGCAATGAATTTTAAGCAAAGCATAAATCTGCTGTCACGCACCGTGATCACGCATCGGATTCGGGTTTATCCGAGTCGAATACCGGCAACACTAACTTGTTTTTCACTAGCTTAGTTTTTAAGAGTTAGTATCGGATAGTATAGTAGCGCGTGCATTTGTAGGTTTTGAATTTAAAAAGTAACCACTGATTGTTATTGTCACTGTCCCCGCGTGTGATCTCATTAGCACGATTTGATCCCACTTCTGATGTCGGAGAGACATCAGGATTTATTTCATTAGAATCAGGCATCATGTGGGCAGAAGATGGGTTTCGTGCAATGAAAACACACTCGGTGCGATACACGGCGTTTATTAAAATCACAAACTAACATTATCTCAAATTACAATTTAATCACAATAACTGAGCACAACGAATCGAGTACAGTTTCGCGACGTCTTAACTCCGATGCGATCAGACACTGAATGGCCTGCTCGCCGTGGACTTAAACATCACGACTCTGTTGTAAGCGCGCTTTTGGTGTGGGTAGATCACGTGATGTCGCCAGTGGCGCGCTTGCGATTCGTTTAGCGACCGTACTAATGACTGTCTCCGACATATACGTATTCCGATTTGTAGCTTTTTTTAAAGTTACAAACGATCATAGTGTAAAATGAAATTTTTAGACTTATCATCTAAATTCCAGACACCACATACTTACTCTGTAACATTTATGTGACAAGAAAAATGTAAAGTATGTATATCTGTATGTATTTATTTTATTTAGGTTAGCCAACAATTGCTTACACAATACATTTAAAATAGTTCTTAGGTACACCTCTGCCCAATCTTTCGGGGAAACAAGGCGTGATCTTATGTTATATTATGTTAAATGAGTGATGTTTGTTCAAGTATGATCGACGTTCCCAGGGGGATCGATAACAGCATTCACAACAAATTATTGAAGAACCGATTCGGTATAAGCTCATGACGTGCACGATTTAAAAGGCGCTATCAATTTAAAACGCTGTCGGATAATGTTACTTGTAGCGCCGGCTTTTATTTACGTCATAACGCCCGTCTAGATACCTACTCAAAATCTTTTGTTTCTGAAGAATTTTTCCTGTAACAACAGACTAATCTAAATATTAATTGGTTTACTGGTGGAAAAACATGTTTGCGGTCTGGTATCGAATAATAATATTATGGCTCAGTCAATTTGAAGGAGGAAGAAATTGAATTTTTATAACGAGAGCTACAGGATGTGTCAGGGATTAGCATTTTTTTCATTGTGATTTCGTCGTTGATTGGGTCGGTATGAAGCCTACGAGCTGAGTATACCGTAAAGTTAAAACTCCGTTGATCTTTCGCGAGCAACGACATCCATATAGTGGTAGGACAGGGTACTCACTCGAACAAGCTTGTGACGTCTACCATATCCACTCTATGCACTTTACAATATTGTTTGCATACATTAATCTTTGTTTTAACCGCTCACAAATTTTTCAAGTTATTTTCCTACTTATCTTTATTTGTTCAGATTCGAAGGAGCGTCTGGCGAAACAGCGGCAACAGTTGAATGCCCGCCTGGGTCTCGACGTGGCCGCCAAACTTGGGGTCGATCTCACCACCACGATGTACACTAATGAGGATCTGTGTCCCGTTAAACCTGCGTTAAATAAGACTGAAGTGTGCCGGGTAAGTTTTTGAAAATAGAAGAAAGTATAAAATATCCATAGACCTTTCTTGGATTATTTCCGGATAAATTATGCCAAATACTGTTTCACAAGATGCGATTTATTTGCCCGTGGAATACCATAAATTGAAGCAACAATATATCAGTAATTTGTTGCTTAAATGTTGAGGACAATAGCCGCCCGGGTCGATCCATCAGGTCGACGCTTGCTGGGTTTGGTCCGTGGATTGGTGACATTATTTACATACCGAGACTCCTCTGTGCCTCGGAAAGCACGTTAAGCTGTTGGTCCCGGCTGTCATTCGTGGATCTTGGACAGTCGTTACGAGTCGTCAGAAGCCCGAAAATCTGACAACCAGTCTTACCAAGGGTTATCGTATTACCCAGTTACTGGGTTGTGGAGGTCAGATAGGCAGTCGCTGCATGTAAAATACTGGTATTCATCTGCATCCGGTTCGACTGGTAGCCGACCCCAACATAGTTGGGAAAAGGCTAAGCAGATTTTTTGTTGCTTTAATTTTATTTGCCACATGCAATAAACTTGCATCGTGTAAATCAGGCTTTATTCGTCTCTGGTCAGTGGTCACTAACGGTGAGTGACCACTAACCAGTAGTTACTTAAGTACATTAAATATTTCCTGAAACATTTTTTTTTCTTTAACCATAACGCGGTTAACTACAGAACTTTAACCAAATCTTTACTCTATTACAGACCTTTTTAATTAATATAAGTATGAATTCCTAATTTGCCTACAGAGACCAGTACAAGAAATAGTAATATCTTCGAAGCCCTTAAGCTCTCGGGAGATGAACCTAGCCAAACGCAAGGCGCGCCTCGCGTTCAGTAAACAAAAGTCGCGCGATTGTAGTGATGATGGCTCGTCGGCGCCACCCACGCCACCTGTCGAGCCGGATAGAAAGAAGATCAAGTTGGAACAGCCTGATGAATTTGTATGTGAGTATTTGGGTGGGACTCTTACCAAAGTGGGACCTGTTTCTGGGTTGTAGAGGTCAGATAGGCTCGTTCCATGTAAAATACTGATTTTCGAGTCCAACAGTGGGGAAAATGCTACGCAGATGATGATTAGGGTGTTTGCGGGATGAGCTTCTTTGAAGAACTACTTCGAAGTGAAAGAGTGTGAGAGAGAAATAAAAGATTATAAAGATTGGGGTCTAAGGCGTGAATTACACACAGACGACGTAAGGTGAAGGGAAAATATACCGGCACAGGCGCACGTCGGCTTCGTACATTTTGTATGAAAACGTTTTGAACCGGCATCATGCCTGCGCCGGGCCTTCACCTTACGCCGTCTCTGTATAAGGGGTTTGCTCTTAGAAAACGCGCGAAATGCGTACACGTCCTTTCAGCTATCCGCAGCTGAAAGGACGCCTACGCGTCTCATACAAAATCGTAGTTTTCTATGGGCAAACGCTGAATAGAGCTGAATAAGTGTGAGTAGTCCCTAATTCATGCCTAAGGGTGCGTTTCCACTGAAACGGAGACGAGCGAAGCTGAGCGGATACCTGCAGGAATCGACCAATCACAATGGTTAACACCCTCATTGCAGCTCTCGTCTTGTCTGCGATTGGACGATTCCTGCGTCTCCCGCTCAGCTCCGCTCGACTCCGCTTCAGTTGGCGCAAGTTGAGGTGCTATTGTACCAATTACTGGCAGTTACTTCTTTTGATTGGTTTCGGATGCCCATGTTTTATTTAAATACAGAATAACTTATAACTCATACGGCGAACTAATCAATTGACTGGTTTTAACTGTTGAAAGCACATCAATATTTATTAAAAACACGTACAAATTATGGAAATCTAAATCATTTACTGTCGTAACAAGACTTCTTACAAATTACAATGAGTTTAATACTAACATAATTGGACAATTTATTGTAATCACAACAAACACGTCATTACTGTAGTTTAAAAATAAGAATATGCTAATTGTGTTTATGTCGAGTAAATTGCATAATAATGTAACTATTGTATTCATTACATAGTATAAATACTTCAATGTCATTTCTTTGAACCCCACAAGTTATTACATCTTCTGTAGATAACTAGCTTCTGCCCGCAACTTCGTCCGCGTGAAATTTCGGCCCTCGACCCACCGCATCCCATCGCCCGCCCGCGCTATCACTTCGTTATCGCTTAGCGTTCTTCCTGACTTTTTTCTTTTTGCTCAGCTCCTAAGGGTCGTAGCGTAATGTTGTGAGCCTGTAACCTCCCTCAAGAATTGGTCTAACCAATACAAAAAGAATTTATCAAATCCGACTGAAAGTTCCGAAGATTACCCCCTACAGACGAATTCATGCTCAGCATTAGCGGTTGCGACCACTAGACCAACTAGCCAGAGGACGTATCGTATTTATAAACTAAAGAAAATATCACCCAAAAATGATACGCGGTTTTCGAGTTATAATCTCACAAAGAGACAGAGATATTGCATTTTATAAGTAAGGATAATATAACAGATAATTATAGTCTCATGTTATCTGTGGCCCCTTATCGTTGTATTGTAAATTATATTGGCGATTATGTTTCTCAAGAAATTGAGTGATTACGATCATCTGTTACGAGATAAAAAGATAACCTAATGAAATACTTTCGTAATTCATTATTGTGTCATACGTGTCTCTTTGTTCTAATTCTAACAAAATTTGATTGCAGCCAGTCATTAGGTATTTGTGTCAGTGTCTTGATCGAATCGATGCATCTCTAAATATAGTTTTATACGATTCCACACAAAGTATAATAATAAGCAAATTTAGGCTTGCGCAAATATATCGTGACGTGTGTTGGAAAAAAATTGCGTAAAAAATCTTCCAACACACGTAAAGCCTCGTGCAGACTGACGCGCCACGACTTTAACAATCGAATTTCTAAGAAAACATCACCTCAGAACTGTTACCGGTGTCGCGTCCTGCCGTCGCGTCGCGCCAGTCTGCACGAGGGTAAACGATTTACTTGCGCAAGACTAAATTCGCGCAAGTAAATCGTTACGTGTGTGACTACCATTACAAAGACTATGCACTCCAACTAGAGTCATCATCATTCTCTTGCCTTTTTCTGAATGTATTTATGGTCAGCGCAACATGTCTTATTCCACATTGTCGTCATCTCGGTAGTCTCCCCCTTTCTGGCCATAATATCATCTTTCGCACTCCAACTAGAGTAGTAACACTATAAATAAACTAATCTAACAAACCAGCCGGGTAATTGCTTAACACAGACGAATTTTTCAAACCTATGAAGCAATGGATTAGCAATATATCCATCAAAACTCTCGGATTGTGATTGAAAGTGTGTTATGCAATTAGGGTGCTGGGGTCGCCTGTCAATCTTAATGCAGTTGAATATAGTCACAGTCAGTTGACCTTCACAGAGCAATTGGAACTGATATGGAACGATATGATATTTTTAGCGACTATATACCTGGGTTTCTGAGTTCTATTTCCAGGTTGGGCAAACTTGTTGAGTTTTTCCATCAGGATTTTTTCAGAACCAGCCCATAGTCTCAATTTGAGCCCGAGATCATGGCAATACACTCACCATTTCACGATGAAACTAAAACAAAACTTGGCGAAATATTGCATACCTCTACCTATCATCATCATCATAGCAGTCCACAGCTGGACATAGGCCTCTCCAATTGCACGCCATTCAGCTCGGTTCTCGTTGACTCTCATTCAGCTGCTACCAGCCACCCTACGAAGATCGTCGTTTCAACCTAGCCTGAGGGCGTCCTACCTTACGTTTTCCGATTCACGGTCTCCACTCAAGAACACGTCTATCCCAACGGTCATCGGTTCTACGGCTAATATGGCTGGCCCATTGCAATTTCAGCTTGCTTATTCTATGAGCTACATAAATGTCGACAAGTTTGGTTCGCTGCCGGATCACTTCGCTCCGGATTGGATCCTTCTGAGAGACTACAAGTATCTCTCTACCTATCCCTTTCAGCATGACCACCATTTTGTCTATTCATCCGTCGACAAAACCCGTTTCTACAGTGGTCAGGAATACAGGTGTGATGTTTTATGTTATCCTAAGGTTAGTCCAGTTATGAGCTGGGCTAATCCTGTATTTTTGAGAACGTTGGTATTCTAATATCAGTCTCAATCTGTCAAAAATACTTTAAATTTACCATACATTTTTGACAAGTTTTTGTCATTGATTATATCGCTGAGTTGAGATTGCAACTAGATTTTGGACGTTTTTTTGTCTTCAGGCGTTTATTTTTCTGGTTCCCATTTGAGGTTATCAATGGAACACTTACCAGTACAAACAAAGTTGTTAAAAGAGCAAATTGTTTATAGGACCGTGCCTCACTTTCGAAACGAAAGAGGTGTGGCGTCTAGACTAGACGGGCGTGTCTATCACCTGACTATGATAAGCTTTTGCAATCAACTACTTGTAAACAAGTAGTTAATTAAGTAATGGAAACGCTGTAATAATGGTTAATTAGGACCACACCCTAGATAGGTCATCAGAATTTTAATTATGTGCTCTGCGAAAGCATTTTGAACGTGTTGTGTTGCTTAACATAAGTGACAAAAACTTAATATAGATTGCCATCGTCCCATTAAGTGATTAAGAAGAAAAGTGACAGATTGCGATTCTCATTTAGGGTCTATGTATAAGTAAAATAGAATAAAACCAGAATTTGACATTATGTCTTTTTATTTCCAATGAAACTTCTTCGCGTCAAAGACCTGACGTCACACAAATCCTGCATCCCGCAATTAAAGTTTACCGCGCGATCAACATATAGAAGACTTCCCGACATCAATCGTTGGGCAGTTGCCCGCCAGACATGACACCCGTCTGGTCGGAGGATCCTCCCTTTTCAATATAGGAATTTCAATACAGGACTGAACTTTACACCCTGTTCCTCATACCTTTAAAAAAACAAACAGCTAAGAAAATCTATTCAACCTCTTTCTAGGTAACGTAGGTAATTAAATAAGTAAACTGGTTGCAAAAACTACTGACGTATTTTCCAATACCTACTGATAGAAACGTCCCAAGTAGCACAAAACTGCATTATAAGATGTCACAAGAGGTAACATCGGTAACTTTAGCACTTATGAAGAGTTATTACAGTACACTCGACCTGCAATAGGTGAAAAGTGAGCTTTCACCTGAATAAGAACGTTATTATGCGTCACGGAAACCACACTGTAACGCTTGCAGCGTTGATATAGGTAACAAGTTTAGTATTATACAGCTTTAAGCAATTTAAAGGTTTTTTGTGGACTTTAACTAAGCTATATTCTGAATTGAAGACCACAAGTGTACCCTTAGACCACTTGCATTTTAAGAAATAACACGTGAGCTACTGTAATGTAATCAGTTATTCTGTGGCTTCAAATAACAAAGATATAATGCTTTTTGCTGCACACAGTGGAATTTGTGTAATGTTAATCAGCTTGTTACACGCAATCGTATAATAGCTCTTATAAAGCCCACATGATCACTATGGGTGAACATTAATGATGCTAAGTTAAAGCAAACTGCTCTATATTAGCTCACATGCTACCCATAATCTCCGTGAGAGCTGAATACTTGTACTATCGTTGACAATTAATCTACTAGTGCCGTTAAATAAGACCTTGAAGACTTCTTTATTCAGCGCTTCGTAGGTAAGTATACTAATCGCGTCGTTTAAGATATTGTGATATGTGGAAATATAAAAAAATTGCTTAAAGCTGTATAATACTGAACTTGTTACCTATATCAACGCTGCAAGCGTTACAGTGTGGTTTCCGTGACGCATAATAACGTTCTTATTCAGGTGAAAGCTCACTTTTCACCTATTGCAGGTCGAGTGTACTGTAATAACTCTTCATAAGTGCTAAAGTTACCGATGTTACCTCTTGTGACATCTTATAATGCAGTTTTGTGCTACTTAGGGGATTACCTACAGTTATTTGCATACATGTTACCCACTATCAAGCTTTACATGAATCTGTAGCTGACTTGTGTAACACAAGAACCACTCGTAACAGCTCGTTACTGATTCATGTACCACGAGTGGACACTTAAACTGCTCATGCCGTTTGATTGTGGTTAATACGGTACACATTGCTTGTCTGCCATTTTTTAGATTCTAACCTATGTATACAATATAATAACAATTAGTTTTTGTTTAGTCAACGAAAATAACAACAGAATTTGAATAGGAAATGTAATGATTTTACACGTTAACAGCTTATTGTCAAATTACAAAGGAAAAATAAAAAGACTTAATTTTTTATAATAATATCATCAACCTATTTTATACTATAATTTTCAAGTAAACAGTGATATTTTGAGAGCGCGTGAAAATTTTCGTCTATTATTATATAGTATTTGACAATAAACTCTCTTTCCCATGCGAACTTCCTGGACATGGAGGAAAAACAAAGTTTTACTTAACGATAACATATATTTGCCTATATTTCCCACAAACACTTTACAAAATGGTTCACACAAAACATATCAAAATAATCAGTAGTAGGGTAAAAATTATTCTCAATTTTGCCACTTGTGAATTGTCAGCTCCATAAAAGAGTTACTAATATCTTGGAGTGTATTTTGTGCTGAAAAATAGGTAATAAGTACTCTATTATTCAGCCCTTGTGGTTTATAAAAGGTAACACATACCCTGATAATCAGTCATTATTCAGCTCTTGGGGCGACTGTTACCTTTAATAATGCTCAAATAACGCTGATATAGTGCAACCAGCTCCATTATTCAGCTAACAGCTGATTAATTTGTGCCCAAATCAGAGTTATATCAGCTGAGTAGGCGCCTCTAAAGCTCTTATTCAGAAGGTTTATTCAGCTGAAGATTCCATTGTGAACAGTGATTCAGCTACTATTCAGCGCTTCTGTGCTACTTGGGGTGGTGCGTTTCAAACCGGTTAACAGAAATGTATCTCATGTCTACAACAACAAATTATATTAAGATACATTCTGATCAATGCACATCCTCCATAATGCACATCTGTCTTTATCTCTGATTAGTATTTAATCACAAGAGCGATAAGGTCTGAAGCCTGATTGTACGCTAAATTGCTCGCGTGATCTCGCGGCCTAGTTTCATCAGCCCCGCCTACTCACTTCATTAAGAACATTAGGACCTGTTAACTGCGAGTCTGCGACTTAAATCGTGCTCGTTGTAATGCACGATGATCGTAATTTATGCATCACCATATTAAAGTGTATGCCGCTCTGACGTCACTGTTTTTTTATGTAACGAGCACGATATTTTAATCAAATGCAACAATCTAGTGAGAGATAACGTGGAATCACGTTTTGTTTGTCGTTGAGAGTTTTTTATTGTAACACTGACCTCTAAATGATCCTTTGAATGACGTCGCAGAAATGGTTATGGACTATTGTATTGTATTATACCAGAATACCCGCTAAATTTCGCGGTTGCGTAACTTTTTAATTTGTCGAGATTTTTAATTCGTATTCTATATGGCACCTCTTTAGGTCATTAGCTATCCGAATATCAAAAATATTTGGCCTAGGTCTTAAGGGGGAGGCGTGAAAATTGATTCGCTGTTACAATGTATAATAGAATAGGTTTGCTATATCAATACGATGAACGATAGCTATAATACCGCCTCGCGGAATGAAAAGTTCGATAGATACTATCGATTTAATCAGAGATCTTTTCGATTGACTGATTAATTGCACAGGGAATTATTAGATTAAAATAACGTCTTCCTCATCAGCCATATCGAGCGTACGTAAGCCTCGTTTATCGAGCCACTGCTGGGTATAAGCTTCTTCCTTTTTCCAATTCTTCATCGTGCTGACTCATTCAGATTTTTCCTGCTAATTACTTACTAGCTAAGTAATAACAGCCGCACGGGTCGCTCCATCAGGCTAAGCTGCGCTTGCCAGGGTTGCTCGGTATGTAAAGATGGGCGACCATCTCATCTGGTGATTGACATACCGAGATCCCTCCGTGCTTCGGAAAGTACGTTAAGCCGTTGGTCCCGGCTGTCATTCGTAGACCTATGACTGTCGTTACGAGTCGTCAGAAGCCCGAAAATCTGACAACGAGTCTTACAAAGGAGTATCGTATTACTCAGTTACTGGGTTGTGGAGGTCAGATAGGCAGTCGCTCCATGTAAAATAATTGTATTTAGCTTCATCCGGTTAGACTGGAAGCCGACCCCAACATGATTGGAAAAAGGCTAGGCAGAATGACTTACTTACTAGCTAACTTATCCTATATTTTCGACCATCCCCAGTTGAAAGCACAGCCCCGGTACCAGACTGTTCGGGTTCCTGGGTGGAATGCACGCGTTGGCCTCTAGAGGCCTGGGCTGGGGCGCTGCAGGCACAACTGTTCAGTGCGGCCTGGGAGGCGAGACATGGCGCTGCAAGTGCTCTGCGGGAACTACTGCGGGCCAGGATTGTCAGTTCTGCCGGACATGATGCGAATATGACTAGTCAGGAGGTGAGTGTAGACCTTTTTAGGGTTTGATGCTAAAATGAGCAAAACGAAACACTTGAGCTAAGGTAAATGAATCATCAATAAAACTCTCGGCTTTATTACAAAACAAGGTTTAGCTTTACGATAGAACTCGGTTTAAACCATCGAGGCATTTTTGAATTTCTAATTTTATTCCGACAAAGTTAATTGTTAATTATTAGGGCCGAGTCACACCGGAATGGCAGCGACGCGGCGAGCAGTTTCAGTGTGAAATAATTTTAAAGTTAAACTTACCTACATACTTAAAAGACCAGTATCGCTTGGAAAGCTTGAAAAGGTCGCGAGGCCGCCAGCGGCGACGCCGGGGGCTGCTGCCGGCTTCTGCCATTCCGGTGTGACTCTGCCGTTATGAATCATTTAATTCAGAATTACATTCTATACATAGAACATAAATAAATGTTCTAAATACAAAAACTGATTTTAAATTTCGTGGAAATTTTTACTTACGTCGAAATAAGGCTCGAAATACAAAAACTAACTCAATGGCTTGAACTAAAGTTAGAACACGTTTTTTATAATACGATCGTCTAAGTTCAAATTGGATTGAACGATGAATGTCCATCTAACTTACGTATTGATGATCATTAATAAAATATTAATTTCGTGAGCTACCTTAGATCATCTCCCTAAGTATGACTGTGTCCTGTGGATGTTGAGATCATCATTGAAATGATGTTCGATAATCCTTTAGCCTTAGAAGACGGTTCTTTATAAGTTTCAAGTTGTTACGAACATCATGTAAATGAATCACGATTTCAGAATCAGACACAGCCCTTCGTGATTTTGAATTGGATGGTTATTTAAAATTTCTCTTGAAAAAAAATTCTATTAGTAATTGTATTAGTAGTAATCTATTTATTCTTTCTCTAATAGATGGAGCAAGCACATCAAGAATGGCTAGAGGACATGGCACTAAGATTGTTATGTGTTCTCGCGCTTGACCGATTTGGAGACTTCGTTTCAGATCAGGTAATTTTACACATAATATTATTGAACTGTTTTTCTTAACTCATTATTCAGGTTTCCTAAGACCCGCCGCAAATTTGGTGAGGCGCAGCGCAGTGCATTCGTCACTACCAAAGAAACATCGACCTTGCCTCAGTTGATATACAGTTGAAAATAAATAAACTTCCATTAGCTCGAGAGCGTGTCTAGGCGGAAAGAGACGCACGTCTCAGGTTATTTATTCTTAACTTTATTTTAAGGCATTCAACGTTGATATTTCTTTGGCAGTGCCCAATCCGCTGCGCTGTGCTTCGCCAGATCTGCGATCTTAAGCTTTACTATAAGACTTGAGTGCTCAAAGTTGATTAACATCACACTTGCATTCCCCAGTACCCTTTTCGCCCGTTATGTTAAATTCCCAAGTAAAATGGGGTGAGTCTGCTGCCATCAATAGGGTACAAAGTCAGTCTCCGGGTCGGCAAAGAGCCGGTAATTGTTTCTTAGATTAAATGTGTTCATTTGTTTTAGGTAGTAGCCCCAGTACGGGAAACCTGCGCGCAGACGCTGGGGGTTGCGCTTGCGCAATTGGGAGCCGCGCGAGTGCGGCGCGTCGCACAGCTGTTGGCGACGTTGTCCACGCATCCGCAGTGGGAGGCGCGACACGGCGCACTGCTGGGCTTCAAGTATCTTTTGGCGGCGAGACAGGTAACTTCATCTTTTAACAAAATTAAATTATTGTAAATTCAATCAGCAAAGAACTTCAAATCTGTTTTTTTTTAAATAAAACTCTACCCCATTCACAATAACATTAAACACTTAAACAAACCTTTTTTACGGTCCGTTCAACCGATTTTGCGACCTCTATTGCGTTGGTGGCATGACAAATGGCAGCTGCAGTAAACAGTTGGTATTATAATCACGTTTTTGCTTTTAATGCCATCCTTATGCCAACGAAATAGAAGTCAAAATCGGTTGATCGGACTGTAAAAGTTTTGTTTAAATGTCTAATATTTTTGTAAATGGAGTATAAAGCGTTTTTATTGTCATTTATTCGGATTAGATCCACCATTTAGATTCTATTCTGTTTACTACTATTTAAATACCATAAAATGAATACATCATGCATACGGGTATGTATACTAATATTATAAAGAGGAAGGATTTGATTGTTTGTTTGTATTGAATAGGCTCCGAAACTACTGAACCGATTTGAAAAATTATTAAGTTGTGGGTGTCCTATAGGTACACCTCTGCCCAACCCTTCGGGGAAACAAGGCGTGATGTTTGTGTTATGTTATGTATTAAGTTCAAATACGGGTGGAATCGAATAGTGGTGATAATGTTATCATGATATTAATCCTTATCCATTTAAATGGTTTGATAAATAAGTTTGATTATGTCCAGTAGGGTAGGGTAGGGTAGGTAGGTAGGTAGGGTAGGTAGGTATGTAGTTAGGTATGTATGTAGGTAGGTACGCCGTAGGTAAGTACTTAGTGCTACCCGTGCGAAGCAGGGGCGGACAGCTAGTCTCTAAATAAAACGCTTTTATTGCTGACAAAAATTGGACAAAAAGTCAAGTGTTATGCGATTTTGTACCTGCATATGGTAGGGATCTTAAAATGAATCATGTTTTATGCTTTCTCCGAAATGAAAACCACATTCTTTCCTTGAACAGGAAGTAGCATGCGAAAGCGGCGCCCTAGAACACCTAATCCAAGGTCTCGGCGACTCGGCCGAGGACGTGTCGGCGGTGGCGGCGGGCGCGCTGGCCCCGGCCGCGGGCGCGCTGGCCGGGCGGCGCGCGCACAAGGTCACGGCGGTGGTCGCGCGGCTGTGGACCTTGCTAGCTGACCAGGACGAGCTGGCGTCACCTGCTAACTCCTATATGGCGTTGTTGGCTGCGTTGATGGCGTTGCCCGAACCGGCTAGTTTGTTGCAGTGAGTATTTTTGTTTTTTTAACTTTTTTTATTTCCGATCTGGATTTTAAAAGTTCCTAAATTTAAACAGTGCAGTTCCGTTGTCAAATGACACAATTTTTATCGCACTGACATAAAAATCAAAATTATTCAATTATCATCGCGAATACTACTACTTTATTATTCACTATTACTATAACTATATTATTTCTGCAAAATAGAATTATTTAAGGTGATTATCAATAATGTGTTCACTGAAATGGAGCAAGCTAGTGGTCGCAAGCACTACTGCTAAGCATGAGGTCCTGGGTTCGATTCCCAGGTCAGGCAGGGTATGTTTTTTTTATTGGCTCTGATGTCGCTGAAATTATAACTTGTTTATTATTTATCCACAGCCCAATAGACTTAGCAGATGTCCTCCCTCGTCTTTGGCCATACCTCGACCATTCAACCAGTTCCGTCCGCAAAGCGACATTACAAACATTACGTACCCTCACAAGACCTCTAGTCACGACCCACCAAAAGAACGGAACCGAGACCAACGGGAATACCGAAGTTATCAAAAGGAATAATGACGTCACCAAAGAAAATAGTGACGTTACCAAAGTAAATAATGACATCACTAAGGAGAGTCATGACATTACCAAGGGAAATAGTGACATCACTATGGAGAGTAATGACATTACCAAGGGGAATAATGACATCACCAAGGAGAGTAATGACATTACCAAGGGAAATAGTGACATCACTAAGGAGAATAATGACATTACCAAGGGGAATAATGACATCACCAAGGAGAGTAATGACATTACCAAGGGAAATAGTGACATCACTAAGGAGAGTAATGACATTACCAAGGGAAATAGTGACATCACTAAGGAGAATAATGACATTACCAAGGGGAATAATGACATCACCAAGGGGAATAATGACATCACCAAGGAGAGTAATGATATTACCAAGGGGAATAATGACATCACCAAGGAGAGTAATGACATTACCAAGGGAAATAATGACATCACCAAGGACAGTAATGATATTACCAAGGAGACCACTGACGTTATTATGGAAGACAGTGGCGCCATCAAGAAGGATGCTGTACCCAATGGAGATGACGCCGGCAACGTGAACGCCATCACCAACGGGGATGACGTCACCAAAATGAATGTCATCACCAACGGGGACAATGATCAGTGCTTGAACTGGACTCCCGAGCTTCTTCAGGAGGCAATGAGACACATCTATCAGAGGGTACTGTTTGAACATGTGCATGAGATACAGGAGATTGCTGTGCAGGTGCGTAAAAGTTAAATATAATCTAAAACTAGTTTCTGCCCACCGACTTCGTCGGCCTGAAATTTCGGCCCCCGGCCCACCGCGTCTCATCCCATCGCCCGCCCGCGATATTACTTCGTTTTTGCTTAGCGTTCTTTCTGACTTTTTTTCGTATTGCTCTGTTCCTAAGGGTCATAGCGTGATGTTACATAGCCTATAACATTCCTCTTTATAATATTAGTATAGATTTCACCAGTTCTTGTATTAAAAGGTTCATAAGTTTGTGTGTGATATTAAAAATGAATGGCTTTCCATAGTTATGATTTGATCTATTTTGATCTATTCGTTCCCAATGAAGATATTTAGTGATTTGTTGCATGGTCATGGGCATGGCAGACTCTTTAAGTAGCCTATTGTCTAGAGGAATGTATACTTGTAAAAGTTTGCTCTTATTACATGAAGTTTAAAAAAAAAATCGGGCCGAAATTCAACAAGGCAAATAGCGTTTGCTGACGCCATCCTCACGTGTGCAAGTGACGCATGCGGCAACTTTTGTTTACATAATGAGATTCACACTATAACTTTTCTCTGTTTCCAGGTGTGGGAAAACTTTCTGAAATACGCGTCGTTAGGAGTGATACTTATAGCGGCTTGTCCGATGTTGGCCACGTGGCTCTGCCTCGCGATGCAGCCTGCTCGGTTGCCAGTAGACCCTGGCCTGTTGTTACATCCACCTCCTAAGGTAGGTTTACTTAGGAATAAAAGCACATTGACTTTGCTAAGTTAGCGTTTTATAGAAATATGAACAGCATAATTCATATTCTTAAAAGGACTTAATGTTTGTATATGTATTTGTCGCAGTAAGATGAACCGATTTCATGTAACTATATTGCGGTATATAGTTATATCCCTAGGGATATAACTATATCACGGCTTCCACCATATTCCTGAGACATATATAAGTTTGACTTTGTCTATTGCCTCAAAATATGTGTCGCCACATTACAACCATATGACATAGTCGTAAGGCCTTGATCAACGGCGGTCTGGATGCACCCTTATGCAACAGTATTGCAGGATTTAGGTTCTATATTATCAGATGAATACACCACAGGGACAATTCCCTTATTTTTAAGAACTATAGCAGCCTAATCTCAAATTATCTTACACTTTTGTAATTTTTTTGCTATTAATTGTCGCTGAGATGAGATGGCGAATAGTTTTTGAATGTTTTCAATTAGGGGAATTAGCATTCTGGTTTCGTGCTGTACCTACTATTTTGATGTTTGATGTTTTTTTTTCTCTTTCTAGGAACGTCGTACCCGCACGAACTCCCAGTCCTCCGAAAATTCCTTGCCTCCCGAGTTACGCCCGAGTCAGAAGTGGTTCATAGGCGGCTCGGAGTCGCAGCCCTGCGCCACTCGCGACCGTAACGTCATGCGCGCGCGCTGCCTCGCCGCACAAATACTAGGTATTTTATACAATAACTAGTGATCCCCCTAGTGAAAACCCTGCTTCGCACGGTTTTATGACTTGACAAAACATTGTTTTTTTTATTGTATGTATGTTAAATATTAATGTGTTATACACATAAACATTCCGGAATAAAGTCTTTAAATTATATTGAGTACCGCATCAAAATCTGTTGTTTGAAAACGTGCGGCCGCACGCCCGCAAGTGCTGTCACGCGGCTCGCACGGAACACTGCGTGCCGCGTCGTTGGGCCTGAGTCTTCGAGTGACGTCACAGCGGCAATGTCGTCGCCCGCAGGTCCTTATGCTGGCCGGAGATAGACCTATTAACCGCTTGGTTTTATACCAATTGTCGTGCCCCCAGCGCTCAGCTCATAAATCGACAAATAAATAGCTACGACGAATAGGGTCGAGCAATGACATGAAAACCAATAAAACGAACATACGTGCCGCCTCAGTCGTATAAATACGACTTAGGGCTCAAACACATACACGTTACGACAACGCAACGTGGCACGTTGTATTTTTTCATTATAGTTTTCTACAGAAATCAATAATAAAAAATGCAACGTCCCACGTTGCGTCTTTATGTCTTTGAGCTCTGAAACGGCACGAGCACGAAAACATTTGTCGTATTAATCCGACTGGGGCGGTCAATAAGTTTACTGCCCTCCGTCGCCCGACTGCGACATCCACCAACCTGCAGTAGGCCTCCTTTTCATAGGAACCTAATCTTTTCCCTCTCTTGCTTGTTTGGTTTTTACTTCCGTTTTGTAAATTATTTTTTTGTATGATGTCTTTGCAGGCTACCTGTCGTGCTACCTGGTTCAACCTGCACCTGGTATAGAGTACAAAGCTGAAGATGAGAGCCCTATAGACTGTTACGTTAAGGTAAACACAATATCCTCTCTCTCTCTAATCTCTTCTACTGACATTCCTAAGTTCTCTTTTGTCTGATCTTATCCACTTATGGAATTCTTGGTTGATTCGTTACATTTGCAGTCATTTTCAGTCAATTCCATATATAATTATTTCAACTTTTATATCGTCTAGCAGAAGACAGTGAAACGATTCTTTACTCTTAAACTTAACACTTTCCGCAAAGTAGGCACAATAGTTAAATGACCTGAACTATATGTGGTTCATTGGACAGGGAAAAGGTAAATAAAAGGGATCTTGCTTGACCCTTTATGCTCGCTAAAAATCCAGTTACAATTAGTATAATGTAACACTGTGTGTTGTGCAGGTGATGGTAGTGTACGTGCGCTCGGGCAGCGCGCTGCAGCGCCTGGTGTCGAGCCTGGTGGTGTCGGCGTGGGCGCGACACAGCCTCGCGCTCAGCGGGCACCAGGCCGGGGACCATGTTACACATACGGTACACTTCTTCATCATTTCTAGTAGAGACAAATATATTATGGCTGAATCCCTCTTTTTGCAACCTTGCTCGAGTATTTGGGGACCCACCACCACCTCTCATAGCAGTATTATTTGTGGGAAAGAGATGGAGCTAGACGTCCTGTATAGCTCGCATCTCTTTCTCTCACTAAAGTAACATTAAAATAATACTGTTATAAGAGGAGTTGGTTGGCCCCCTGATGATATTTAGAGCAAAATAGCAAATAAACGGATATGCAAAGAATTAATTGAAGAGGATCTAAGAAATCAGAGGCCAGGTTTCCGTAGGGTTTTCGACGTCGTTCATCCTCATCTAAATTGAACGACATTAAAAATATTTTATGATGAAACGTAATCATTCGTCGTTTCAACAGAAAATATTGCCCGTGTATATCGCTATACAGTCCTTGAGGGCAAAGCTGAGATTTGTCTTCGTCTGAGTACACAAAGATAGTGTAGCTGTGACGTCGGCCTAGAGTGCGACGCGTCCTTTGCTTGGTTTAAACCAGTTTACTCCGCCGCGCACCTTCCACTTTTGATAATCACTCACACAAATGCAAAGCTCAGCTTAGACCTCGCGTACTGAACAACTAATTTAAAAAAATACAACAACTAAATATACATTACACTAATATTATTAATTTTACAGGAGAATGAAGCTGACAAAGCAAGTACTGAAGATCTAAGTCCTGTATCAAAGTTGGCGCCACCGTTACTTACAAACACATTACATACAGCGCTGAACCAAGCTCTCTACTACGATGAGGTCGCGCTAAACTGTAATAGGTAGGAAAATTATATATAATAGTATTGTGAATAGTTTAGTATCTAAACTATACATTACTACACACAAACAACTACACTATAGTAAACACTCAACTACAACTATACACTACACTATGACTTTGTCTGAAATAAAGTATTCTATTCTATTCTATACAACAAATTAGTATGGTTAGGCGACACGATGAATAGACTGTTCAAAATTATCTGAACAACTGCTGAAGAAAATGTGCTAAAATAAATATAGATGCCACCCATATCAGCACCCTAATTGCGTAATTCACGATCAATCACAATCTGAATGGTTTTGAAACAGATTGCTAATTCAATGATTCATAATTTCGAAAAAAAATCTGCTCAACCACGTAAATAACGCAATGAATGTTGTTGAACTGTCAAAATGAAACAGATTAGTCTTAATTATTTACAAAAATGTGTTACGCAATTAGATAGCTGTATGCCTTAAACATTCTTGATCTATTTGAATCAAACCTACTGCCCCTTCCTTACAATCACTTTCCCTTGATCCAATAAAATTATTGAAGCAATTCCTTTGCCATTTATTAGTGCTTGATTAGAACCCCTAAAATTCTATTTATTGACTGTTCATGATATTTTCAGAATACTGCAAGAGGCTCGCGATTTACATGCAATGATGAAACATTACAAATTACCCGTTGACGGCGAAGAATTGAGCAATATACTCAGGCTAGAACAGGTAACTATATCTTTATTAATATTATAAAGAGGTAGGTAAAATTTGTTTGTTTGTAGGTTTGTATGTAGGGGGTAACCTCCGGAACTAGCAGTCGGATTTGAAAAACCGTTTTGCATTGGGTAGCCCATTTCTTGAGGAAGGTAAAAGTACGCTACGACGCTTAGGAGCCGAAAAAAAGGCAGAAAGAACGCTAAGCGAAAATGAAGTAATAGCGCAGGCGAGCGATGGGATGCGGCGCCGAGGGCAGAAATTTCACCCGGACGAAGTCGCAGGCAGAAGCTAGTTATCTCTAATAATATATAAATAATAATCAGTCTATAATGTTCCCACTGCTGCGACACAGACCTCCTCTCGTTGAGGGAGTGAAAATCAAAAGTCATTTATTCAAACTATACTGAGAATGAGCACTTTTCAAACGTCAAAATTACATAAGACAGTCCCCCAAAACGCCCACCCTTCACCACTTCCTAGTGCTTTAGCTGGGAAGAAGAAGTGGCGCAATAAACTCCCCAGCAGCACAGCTGTCTGATCAGTTAGAAAAAAAAAAAGATTCTATACACAATGGTATGCAAAATCATTTACCTTACTGTGAATAAATTTACTTAGTGAATACGAGTATCATCGACACGAAAATAAGAGCGGAAGAAGAAGATTACTAGTTATAACAGTCCAGGGCTAATATAGATCATTGTTTCTTTGACATTCAAAAGTGCCTTTTATGTGCCTAATTAAATTAAACGCTTTCAGCCCCGCCATTTTCTATGTAGTCTGTCGCAATGCGACGCTTTATAAATTTGTATTTACATAAAGGACATTTATTTTCAGGTAGCATATTTAACAAACGTATCACAACCGATGGTGGCCGCGATGAAGTTAAAACGGGTCGCTCACACGTTAGAGGAGAGACGGAAGAATCTGCAGACTGCCGTGAACCTGTGCACTATCGAACAAGGATCGCTCAACGTCTCGTAAGTTTATATAAATAACTATTGTATTATACCAAATTATACTATTTCCAACCATTTATTTAACTTTTGACATATACACGCTTATGAAGTTCCGTAATTATTACATTAAAAAGCATAGTGAAAAAATGCAATGCTTTATGTTCACTTTGTTTTTTTAATAATATTGACGTGACGTGATTATAACCGTAAAATTAAATCGATTAAAACTTCTTTGTAAATAAAATCGATTGTTTTTAGAAATCGAGTCAGAAATGCAATTTGGACATCACTACTTTAGCTGTCAAAAGTTAAATAAATGGTTGGAAAGTTTATAGTTTTTGTACTGTGTCATGACGGTTTTTTTATCGTTGGACGTCTTAACGTTGGTTTCTGTTCACACTGAGTGATGAGGAAAGACAATAGTATGAATAATGACAATAGCACTGTACATTTAATTAAGCCAGATTATCCAGTACGTGACAAATTCCAATGCTATCGCCAAATCTGCACCCTGATTGCGTAATACACGATCAATCACAATCTGAATCGTTTTGAAACAGATTGCTAATCCATTGCTTCATAAGGTCGAAAAAAAACTGCTCAACAACGTAAATAATGCAATGTTAATCGTTTACGAAAATGTGTTCCGCAATTGGATAGCTGAAAATATGGAACACCTCAGTTATAATTTTACCACGAACGTAAACCATAGTGGGTCAACACGAAGTAATAATTTTCGAGGCGACTAACAACTTAAAGGGCGACTAACTCTTTGCTACTAAAAAAGTAACTTACTACTACTTAGCTAAGTACTTTCTACCTAAAACCCGTAGCTGCCAACCTACTTTTTTTGCTACAGGCTTTAATTATTTTTTATCCCAAATTCAGACTAATTTGTCGCCGCGTTAAATACATGCCTTAATGAAACTCCTCGTATATCCCCGATTTTTTACCTAAAATATTATTATTGAAATTTGCTTTAATTTGTTCATCCATCTTCCAGTGTCCAAGCAGCATTAGCAGGCGCTTGTGCAAACCTACACCTCCTACCTGAAAAACTGAACCCAGTAGTCCGACCTCTGATGGAGAGCATCAAAAAGGAGCCTTCTGAAGAACTGCAGCAGAACTCTGCTGATACTCTCGCCGCGTTACTGTCGCAGCTTGTTAGTAGAGAACCTTGTCCGAATAATAAGGTGCTTGTAAATCTGAAGGCGTTCTTGAGGTTTGTTGGTGTTCATACTTATTTATTTCCAAATACCGTCATGCGCAAGAGGGAAAATAAAGTTTTTTACCCTCTTGCTTATGACGCTGGCATCCATCGCTTTTCACGAGGTCAGATGGTGAAATACAATAGATGTAGATATATTTAGTAAGCGCTTAACGCAGAGTGAGTGTGCTCGGCGTAGCAACGCGTCGTGTTCGGGTTCGCGACAAGTAAATCGTCATCCTGAGGATGCCTCGTTGAGAGGTGAAACACGTGTCGATTTCTTACAGGTTTTTATGACTCTTTAGGAATAGTTAAGCGAAATAGGTTACGAAATATATCTACGTCTATTGTATTTTATAATGGATTTCCGCCAAGTCACGCCTGAATCAATAAATTATGCCAGATGGTGGTCAAGAGCGGACACATATTAATAATAAAAAAATTGATCTGTTCTTTTGTAAGCTGGCTTGTTTAAATAATTTACATTAATTGTTGTATTATGCATCTTTTCCAGATGTGACCCAGAATACACGCCACGCATTTCTCTAGAGAGTACAGAGGAAGCGAATGGCGACTCTGGTAGCGGAGACAGTGGTCCTGAAGGAAAGGGAGAACAGATACCACATGCGCCTGCGCGTAAGATTATGCATTTTTAAGTGAATAGTAATACAAAGCGGGTTTACCCAGCAATGGGATCATACAGGCCAACAGTTTTCGAAAGATATCATCATCATATCGGACCGAACAAATCTGAGAATCAGTCTTTCCATCTGGTCGCACGACAGATTCGGAAATGTAGCAGAGAAATTGTTCTAGATAGATAAAAGCAGACTGCTTTTTAAATTCTTGACTGACAGAATGTCTCATTCGCCTTTTATAAAACGATCATGTGTACATTTGCAGGATACTTAACATAATACGTTTTTATTATTTTTCTTCAGTGGACAAGCACAAAGGCATCTTGACGCTGTGGGAACAACAACGCTGCGCAGACCGCACCGCGCCGCGCCGAGGTCGCCCGCCCGCTGCCGCGGCCGCGCTTGCCTTAGACCAGCTGTTACCGCATGAGGATGAGGTAACGACGTACATCAAGTTATTTCATGCAAGCAACACACAAAAATTTACCCCACAGTTAAACAGCATAGGCTTACAAGTGCATCTCATTTATCTTGATATTGCTGCGGGAAACAATCATGCATAATTATACTATCCGAATAATGCATATACTATCCACATCTTCCTCTCTGTCAGCTGTTTAACTCAGCATCTACAATTTGTCGATGGGGCAGATCTTAGAAGTAATACACTATTAGATTTCCTATAAATTCGGGTCATTGTTCTTGGTCTGATGTCTTGTCATGAGTACTATAGTGTGGCCATTAGTGCTGTGCACTCCCCTCAGTACGCGCGCGGCGACACGGCCGCTCTGTCAGTGCGCCGGCAACGCTCTGCCGCCACGAGCGTTGCCGGCGCACTCACAGAGCTCCCGTACACTAATGGCCACACTATAGTAGATAGTGATAGCAAGCTGGCGATTATAGCGAGGCTTATTACCAACATATCAAGTGATATTTGTGGTTTAAAAAAATATGAAGTTGTTTTAACTAAAGTGTATATTTTCAACAGGCTCGAAAACTACTAAGGATACAAAGACGAGGCGCTACGCTAGCCCTAACGAGCTTAGCGATGTATTTCGGTGACGAGTTACCTGAGAAGTTGCCCAAGCTATGGGAGTTCATCACCGAGCCACTCGAAAGGGTTCTCACTGATACTGGTAAGTAAAATATTATCAGTCTTATTTATAAAAAGTTATCGAACATCCTAAAACTTGCTAAAGTCTGTCATTTCGTAATGTCTGTATTCATAATCGCATTTTAGCACAAAGGGCGGATTTTACTCATAATCATAATCATAGGGCATCGCAGATATACATGACAGTTTTTGTATGGAGAAACTGTCGAAAAATCAAAATTTATTCGCCGGATTCTAATTCGAATAAATTAATTTATTAATAGTTAGTTTAAAAAAAAATATCCTACTCCTTTTACGAATAAATTTTGTAAGTACTTTTATCTACACCCATGCTATAAATCCTCTATAAAAGTTTCTGAATCAGTTAACTTATTGCCAACATTAAAACGACCAGTGTCATAGCAACCATTATATCATCCAAACGAGTGTTATAATGTTGTACTGAATTTCATAATGTAACTCGTTTGCTCCTGCGATTCCTTGCGGTCAGCGGGTGCAGACCCCCACGCCGACACATCTGACACATTTTTCCAAAATACGATACGTCACGCTTGGCGGGCTATGGTCGGTTTAGGGCCGAAACTGCGTTAAGCGGACGCCCGCGCGGTTCTATACAAAAGTGCACTTTTGTATAGAACCGCGCGGGCGTCCGCTTAACGCAGTTTCGGCCCTTAATGTTGGCAATAGCTAACTGTTTCAGAAACTTTTATACAGGATTCATATCATGGGTGTAGATAAAGTCTTGTATGTAACTGTAATTAGGTTACCCCTTATTATACAACAGTTCCATAAATAACTATTGTAGCGTTGTGTTGCGCCCGCATCGCCATTACAAGGCTAGGTTGCGCGGTACCCGTCGCAACAAAGATAGGCACTCGCTTCCCGCCGCCGACGCTCGCTCGCGGGGGCAGTCGACTCCCCGCCACACAGATGGATGGTCCGCGCACGCTGCGATCGTGCCACGGCAGCCATTAATATTGTGTATCGTGTAATCCGTGTAATTAAAAATATACTTAATAATATTCTACTGAGTCCGTGAGTTCATTTTTTCCTGAAGAATATCCCTTATACTATTAATTATGTTCATAGCTTTATTGCAGTGCCAGCTACGATATAATTTTTTAATGGTACCCATTCAATATGTAGTATTTTTTATAATTGGAATTAAATGTCAAATTTTGGGTAAATATAAAAAAAAACCCCTACAATTCAAATATCTCGAAAACTATTGAATTTCGGCCATGGTTGGTTCAATTTGTTGCATACTCGTTGCAGGAAACAGGATCGATTGGCATCAAAAAAAGTTTCTGTGAAAACGGCCCATTTTCTTGCTGACTATACATTTTTTTCAAAATCTGTGAATGCAGATCAATATTTCTCAAAAAGTTAAGGACAGTCTCCTAAGACCATTTACCTGTAGCTACAACGGTTAAGGTAGCTGCCCTTGCGGCCCCATCTCAAAAATCCATCCTGTATATGACTCTTAATACAGCCGTGTTAGGTGCATGGTTTACGTGGGAAGTTTCTCGTATGCAGAATGATGTGTATGGGAAAATATTTTTTTTTGCTGATTTCTGACTTTTCTAGTACCTAAACCTTAGTTGGTACAACAGAAGTATTTGATCCTTATATGATACAGGATCGATTGTCTTTAAAAAAAGGTTTTGCGTTAATTGCCCATTTTCCTGCTGCAAAATCTGTGAATGCAGACCAAAATTTCTTAAAAAGTTAAGAACTTCCTAAGACTGTTTTCCTCTAGCTGCTACGGTTAAGGTAGCTGCCCTTATTGCCTCATCTCAAAAATCCACCCTGTATATTGTACCTACTGCGCGTACGACACGCGTAAGTGGGGGCGCGCGCGCCCTCGCATTGACGAATAAACGAGTATGACACTGACTCGCCTTAGCTTGCACGTGCGCTACCCCCGCTCCCGATAAATACTTAACACGGAGCAAACTTGTATTTTAGATTGACACTCGGAGTGCATATAGTATGGCTAAACCGGTTTTGAAAACCGTCATTGAGTACTCTAGATCGCCTTTAGGCGGCAAATAAGACTGCAGGGCAAGACAATCTTTAAAAATGTCTGAAACTCCTTGTTTTTTTCCCTATTTAATTATATGAAATATCCATTTTACAGAGCTAGAACAACAAGAATGCAGTGTAGCCGAAGAATTAATTACTCGATTACAAGTATTCGAAGCAGTGTGTGGCGCACTGGGCGGCGCGCTACGACCGCGCCTCGCGCCCTGCGCACGCGCCGCCGCCGCGCTCGTGCGCACTCGCTACACCGCGCTGCGACACATGGCGGCGCGCGCCCTGGCCGCTATGTGTCGCGCCGGCTATCCCGGAGTCATGCACACTGTTATACATGAGGTAAAGTATTCCTCGCGCCCTGCGCACTCGCTACACCGCGCTGCGACACATGGCGGCGCGCGCCCTGGCCGCTATGTGTCGCGCCGGCTATCCCGGAGTCATGCACA
Organism: Eupsilia transversa; assembly: GCA_914767815.1. Classification (NCBI taxonomy): domain Eukaryota; kingdom Metazoa; phylum Arthropoda; class Insecta; order Lepidoptera; family Noctuidae; genus Eupsilia; species Eupsilia transversa. Next base: position 13,492,239 of record OU611880.1, read on the forward strand.
CTGTTATACATGAGGTAAAGTATTCCTCGCGCCCTGCGCACTCGCTACACCGCGCTGCGACACATGGCGGCGCGCGCCCTGGCCGCTATGTGTCGCGCCGGCTATCCCGGAGTCATGCACACTGTTATACATGAGGTAAAGTATTCCTCGCGCCCTGCGCACTCGCTACACCGCGCTGCGACACATGGCGGCGCGCGCCCTGGCCGCTATGTGTCGCGCCGGCTATCCCGGAGTCATGCACACTGTTATACATGAGGTAAAGTATTCCTCGCGCCCTGCGCACTCGCTACACCGCGCTGCGACACATGGCGGCGCGCGCCCTGGCCGCTATGTGTCGCGCCGGCTATCCCGGAGTCATGCACACTGTTATACATGAGGTAAAGTATTCCTCGCGCCCTGCGCACTCGCTACACCGCGCTGCGACACATGGCGGCGCGCGCCCTGGCCGCTATGTGTCGCGCCGGCTATCCCGGAGTCATGCACACTGTTATACATGAGGTAAAGTATTCCTCGCGCCCTGCGCACTCGCTACACCGCGCTGCGACACATGGCGGCGCGCGCCCTGGCCGCTATGTGTCGCGCCGGCTATCCCGGAGTCATGCACACTGTTATACATGAGGTAAAGTATTCCTCGCGCCCTGCGCACTCGCTACACCGCGCTGCGACACATGGCGGCGCGCGCCCTGGCCGCTATGTGTCGCGCCGGCTATCCCGGAGTCATGCACACTGTTATACATGAGGTAAAGTATTCCTCGCGCCCTGCGCACTCGCTACACCGCGCTGCGACACATGGCGGCGCGCGCCCTGGCCGCTATGTGTCGCGCCGGCTATCCCGGAGTCATGCACACTGTTATACATGAGGTAAAGTATTCCTCGCGCCCTGCGCACTCGCTACACCGCGCTGCGACACATGGCGGCGCGCGCCCTGGCCGCTATGTGTCGCGCCGGCTATCCCGGACTCATGCACACTGTTATACATGAGGTAAAGTATTCCTCGCGCCCTGCGCACTCGCTACACCGCGCTGCGACACATGGCGGCGCGCGCCCTGGCCGCTATGTGTCGCGCCGGCTATCCCGGAGTCATGCACACTGTTATACATGAGGTAAAGTATTCCTCGCGCCCTGCGCACTCGCTACACCGCGCTGCGACACATGGCGGCGCGCGCCCTGGCCGCTATGTGTCGCGCCGGCTATCCCGGAGTCATGCACACTGTTATACATGAGGTAAAGTATTCCTCGCGCCCTGCGCACTCGCTACACCGCGCTGCGACACATGGCGGCGCGCGCCCTGGCCGCTATGTGTCGCGCCGGCTATCCCGGAGTCATGCACACTGTTATACATGAGGTAAAGTATTCCTCGCGCCCTGCGCACTCGCTACACCGCGCTGCGACACATGGCGGCGCGCGCCCTGGCCGCTATGTGTCGCGCCGGCTATCCCGGAGTCATGCACACTGTTATACATGAGGTAAAGTATTCCTCGCGCCCTGCGCACTCGCTACACCGCGCTGCGACACATGGCGGCGCGCGCCCTGGCCGCTATGTGTCGCGCCGGCTATCCCGGAGTCATGCACACTGTTATACATGAGGTAAAGTATTCCTCGCGCCCTGCGCACTCGCTACACCGCGCTGCGACACATGGCGGCGCGCGCCCTGGCCGCTATGTGTCGCGCCGGCTATCCCGGAGTCATGCACACTGTTATACATGAGGTAAAGTAGTAGTAAAGCTATTGTTAGGACGAGGAACTAACCACATTACCACCACTCTGTCTTCTATTACAGTCTTTACTTTCGATCAACAATTTTTTTTTTGTTTTTGCGATTTCTGACTTTTTTATACTCAAATCTCAGTTGGTTCAATAGACTTTTTTGATCCTTATAAGAAACAGGATCGATTGGCATCAAAAAAAGGTTTTGTGAAAACTGCCCATTTTCTTGTTAACTGTACATTTTCAGGCTCTCATCTTTCTCATATTTTTGACAGTCTCTTAAGACTTTTCCTTATAGCGAAAACGGTTAAGGTCCTACCCCATCTCAAAAATCCACCCTGTATATGCAAATATTGCTCATTTAATAGTACAAATATTGAATGATGTAACAAATATTTTGTAACATATTTTGATTTAAAAGAGTGTCCATAGAGTTTCTTCTTTCTTCTCCATAGAAATCTACTACGCTTTGGAATGGGCAACTAGTATTTTCATTCCATCTTTCTGGCTGACCGACCGACCCCTTGACAATTCATAAGTGCCTGTAATTTGTTTATCTGAAATAAATGCTTTGAATTTGAGTTTATGTCATAGTATGTCAAATAATGACAGTACTGTATGATCTTGTCCCAGTTGATACCCGCCCTGAGCGACGTCCGCAGCGACGCGGTCCGCTGCGGCGCGGCGGAGGCGCTGGCGCGAGTCGTGGACGCGCTACAGCTGCAGATTGTACCTTATATCGTGCTACTAGTCATACCTTTACTAGGTAAGTGACGTCACTAAATCAATGTTTTGTATTTTAATTAATCGAAGATTTATATCCATCAAGTTACTTGCCCATTTTCCATAGGAACTTACTATGCTTTGGAATGTGCAAGTTAGCTTCGAATTTCTGACTGACCGACCTCCTTGACAATTCAAAAGTGCCTATAAATGGTTTAATTGAAATAAATTTGAGTTTAAGTTTGAAATTTTTGCCTAATAGTGCGAAAGCATTGAAACTGCATTGGAATCCAATAAAACTCACTACCAACTGCTGTAAGACTTTTCCATCGTCAGATATTATGTTCTCAATGGATTAATATTAGTCAAAAATAATTACGCAAATATAATCAGGGTGCAAATGAATTAACCCTTTATGAGATACCAATTGTTCCGCACAATATCTTATTTTTGTTACTTATTTGAATTTTCAATCATAATATTGTCGCATTGCAATAACAAGTTTATCTCCTCACAGGCCGCATGAGCGACCACTGCGAGGCAGTCCGCATAATGTCGACCCGCTGCTTCGCCTCCCTCATACAACTAATGCCTCTCGACGGCGGCGTGGCAGAACCTCCCGACCTCTCTCCCGAACTGAGGGCAAGAAGACGTACTGACAAACATTTTCTAGAACAACTGTTCAACCCCAAGACTATCACGGACTACAAGATACCTGTTCCCGTGTCGGCTGAGCTTAGGAGTTACCAACAGGTGGGTGTGACATGTTTACTGACGATTATCCAGGATATAAAGGTTAGTTTTGTTTAACCAATCTTGAAAAGGGGTCATTGTATGTACTCATCATTATCAAACTATTATTGCGGGAACAACTCTCAAATTGCAAAAGAAAAGACTGTTTCTTTTGCCTTACATTTTCTTGATCTCTTTGTTAACACAAATGTTTGGAACAGCTGATTATTTTCCGCAAAGCATAGGACCAAGTGCTTATGCAATGCTGATGGGACGCCAAAGTCTAGTAGTTCATATCTCAGGTTTAATGCTGCCTTTTAAAGTGAGATCTGCAGACACTTTTCTATCACATTTTTATCTTTTCAAATTCCAGGCTGGCGTAAACTGGCTCCGCTTCCTCTACGAGTACAAGCTACACGGCGTGTTATGCGACGACATGGGACTGGGCAAGACTTTACAGTCCATAGTGGTGGTAGCTGGCTCGCACTGGGAGAGGACCCGCCAGCATGCGCCCGCGCTGCCCTCACTCGTCGTCTGCCCGCCCACGCTCACTGGTGAATAAAATAATAATAAAAGTAGATTATGAAAAATACTGGTATAGCTACATTCGGTTAGACTGGAAGTCGACTTTAACATAGTTGGGATAGGGCTAGGCAAATAATGACGAGCACGGACAATAACTTCAGTTTTTCTTCCCAAAGAGGGACCCAAAAACAGCCAGTAGGGCTGTACACTGGCTGTACAGACATTAAAAATTCTAAGGGATTTTTTTGCGTCTGAACGCTAAGAAATCACATAGGACACGATAGAGGCGGCCGTAAATCTCATTACATACTTTGAATAACACCGGTCTCTGACTGTTTTGTACATTTGATAAACAAGATATCAACTTTGTTGACATTTGGCAGAAAATCAGGTTGCTTTTATCCTGGAAAATCATTCAATCACATTATCATTGATATCACAAAAAAACAACAATGACAATATTATTCTTAACAATTTTGCTCAATTTCGCATCAATATCCAACAATACTATAGTAATAAACTAATAATAATTTATTTCCATTTCAGGTCACTGGGTATTCGAAGTCAACAAATTCATACCATCAAAATTCCTGAAACCGCTCCAATACGTTGGAATCCCGTACGAACGCGAACGATTACGTCATCACGTCAAACACTACAACTTCATCGTCGCGTCGTACGATATCGTGCGGAAGGACATCGAGTTCTTCAGCAGTATCAAGTGGAACTACTGTATATTGGACGAAGGACACGTCATCAAGAATGGCAAGACGAAGGTTTTTAAGGCTATAAAGCAAGTTGTTGCTAATCATAGGCTGATTTTGTCGGGGACGCCGATACAGGTAATTGGAAAATATTTTTGAATAATAATTAGTGTAGAATAGAATTTATAATACTAAGGCCCGGCGCACATTGGCGGCACGGCATGGCAAGGTAATTATTTTAGACTTCGAACAAAAATATAACTTATTAGAATGGAAATAAAATTGAAATTTGCGTCGGGCCTAAGAGTTCGATGTAATGTAGATATAATGTTGTTGAATAAATAGTGGTGGTATATTGTTACACTATTACGATCGCGGCCCTCAATGTGGGCATTCCATTTTAGAAAAAGTTCGGCTTTGTAGAGCGTCATCTCTGTCACGCATGCCATATAGCGCATACTGTGTGATAGGCTTTTCCATAGGCGTAATGACATATATGCCATATTAATTCCCGGTTGACTTACGATATTAGTCTGGTCAGCAATCACAATAGTTCATGAAGTGACTTGTTCAGGTTTTAAACAATCGGTGGAGAATCTTTTTCTTAAAAAGCACATAAAAAAATATTTCCGAAATGATAATGAATGTTGCAATGTTTTAAACTGCCGTTTTCTTTGTCTGTCAACAGAACAACGTACTAGAACTGTGGTCACTCTTCGACTTCCTAATGCCCGGCCTATTGGGTACGGAGCGTCAGTTCACGGCGCGGTACTCGCGCCCCATCCTCGCTGCGAGGGACGCGAAGGCCACGCCGCACCAGCTGCAGGCCGGCGCGCTGGCCTGCGAGGCGTTACATCGACAGGTCAGTCGAAGAACGGGGAAGGAAAACATCTGGAACCACGAAGACATGTTTCAATACACTATTTATTATTATGGATTATTATGTTTTGTGAGCTGTTGTTGTTACAATATAATTGTTTATTTACACAAATACGAATCAAATTTACAAACGGCGCAAGAGACTTGATCAGCCTTTAAAAAACTATAAGGTTGAATGATCATCATTCATACTTCTCTATAGTCTACTCGTCATCTCGGTAGTCACCCCCTTTCTACCCATATCATCTTTCACACAGTCCATCCATCGTTTCTTTGGTCTTCCCCTACTCTTATAGCCATCGACATTTATAAGTTTAGGGGTATGAGGAACAGGGCGTAAAGTTCACTCATCCTCTAAAGAAAAGGGAAGATCTTCCGACCAATTGCCCAAAGATTGATATCGGATAGTCTTATATATGTTAATCGCGCGGTAAACTTTAATAGCGCGATGCAGGATTTTTGACGTCAGGTCTTTGATGCGTAGTTTGCATGTGGCGATGTAGATGCCGCCACATAATGAAAACTTTCCTGACCACATTTTCATCATTCCTCCGCATCACATAACCAGACCATGACAACCGATTTTCGCACAACTTTTCAGTTACCGGTGTCACTTTCTTATGGTTGAATGATGTGTTCAAATATTTCAATTTTGATAATTGTTAATTCTATCCTCCAGGTGTTACCATTCCTCCTGCGCCGTGTGAAGGAAGACGTACTAAAGGAGTTACCTCCCAAGATAACTCAGGACTACTACTGCGATCTGAGTCCGCTACAGCGACGACTTTATGAAGACTTGTCGAGGGAACACATGCCGCACGGAATTACGTCGCATCATACGCATGTTTTCCAGGTAAGGTTATATTGTTGATGTTTGTAAGGATCGTAGCAGGTGGCGTTCTGTAGTTTCTGCCTACCCTCATGGGAAAAAGGCGTGAGTTTATGTATGTACTAGCAGCGCCCGCGGTTTCACCCGCATAAGTCTCAATCCCGTGGGAATATCGGGATAAAAAGTATCCTATGTGTTAATCCAGGCTATAAACTATACGTGTGCCAAATTTCATTCAAATCCGTTCAGTCGTTTTTGCGTGAAAGAGTAACAAACATCCATCCATCCATCCTCACAAACTTTCGCATTTATAATATTAGTAGGATGTGTGTGTGTTTATATTGGAAGAAAGTGTTACTGTAGATGCAACCACAGTACGTTGTCATATTGAAATGCATTCTATGTTCTGTCTGGTTTCCGCACTTAGTCCTTCAGGTGGACCATTGTGCGTTGAAATGAGTTTCTAAGATCTTATCACGTTTAAAAAAACGAGGCGAAACAGACGCAGCTTATTTCACGTTCATCATCAGTTACACTGTCGTAGATGTTTCGCGGAGTTATTTATCCATTTATGAACACAAATAAAAAGACTTGAAAGAAAGAACAGAAACTGAAATGTTAAACATACTTACCCTCTTCCAGAAATGTAGTTATATTTTGTAAATCTTACCCCATCATACAACGTTTTCCACGTAATGACCATATGATCTGTATTTCCGCAGGCTCTGCACTACCTACAGAACGTGTGCAACCACCCGAAGCTAGTGCTAACATCGGAGCACCCCGAAGCGCGCGCTATCGCCAAACAGTTGCACGAGCAGCACTCCACGCTAGATGATATACAGCACTCTGCCAAGCTGCCTGCACTCAAGTGAGTATACTTATCATAATTATTTAACTAAAAGAATAGTCAAATTTTGAAAACACATTCAATTCTAAACAGAAGAAATTATGATGATAAAGAAAAGAAAGAAGAAAATGTTTGTTTGTGGTAAACATGACCCAAAGAAATAACACAAAAAAGGACAAGTTGGGGGAAAATATGCGTCACATCCACGCAGAACGGCCATCGCCCAGCATAATCATGCAACCCTATGCGAGACAGAGCCATAGCGCTGGTTTTCAGCGACAGCCGTTGTTGACGTGATGACGTCGACCGGTGCAGCATATCACGACTGTAAATCTGTGGGCAAATACACAGCCATTAATCGCCATTTATGTAATGTTATACTACTACACAATGGCCTAGAAAAGATGAGAGTGGTGTCGGTAAAAAGAGGTGGTTACCTGTGACGATCTCTCTTTGTCTCGTGTTGGTAGGAACTACACGATATAGGTAATGTTTTGGTCTAAATATCAGCTATAATAGTTAGCATGGTTCTTGATTCGCGCCAAACGTATTATTGGTATCGTCTCTTGTGAAGGTTCATCCCATCAAACGTTCGGCTTCTAGAAGGCGTTTGCATGTAAGCGCTCAACGGTTTTCACGATATTTAATGTCGTTTCGAGTGTATTTTTCTTATGAACCAGTGGAGTTCATACGACATACCCGTAATGATGATGTTAAATACAAAATGTTACATTGTCACAGTTTTAGGATACTAAATAATAATACTACTCTACTACTCTTCCTCCTCAGACAACTCCTCCTCGACTGCGGCATCGGCACGCCAGCTTCCGACGTGGAACCCGAAGCCATTGTATCCCAACACCGGGCTCTCGTCTTCTGCCAACTCAAGAAGATGCTGGACATCGTAGAGCAAGACCTACTGAAGCGCCACCTGCCGGCCGTCACGTATCTTCGGCTTGATGGGAGTGTGCCGCCCCATCAGAGACATGCGATTGTTACGAGGTTCAATAATGACGTGTCTATTGATCTGCTGCTACTTACTACTGCGGTGAGTTTATAAGTATTGATTTTATTTGATAGAGTGAAAAGGATTTACTTTTAGAAAAAAAACAATACTTATTAATACTTGGTTTTCCCCCACAGGTGGGCGGCCTCGGTCTGAACCTCACGGGCGCAGACACGGTGATCTTCGTAGAACACGACTGGAACCCCATGAAGGACCTCCAAGCAATGGACCGCGCGCACCGCATCGGACAGAAGAAGGTCGTCAACGTGTACCGGCTAATTACCAGGGACACGCTTGAGGAGAAGATTATGGGGTGAGTTTGTGACCTTACTGATGTTTCATGTTTTTATAAATCACGGGAGCTAGTAAAAGACCCTTTGTTGAATATATCCTATGTAGTTCTAGTCGTGTGGTCTTTTTTCTTAATTTATGTTATTTTATGAAAATGTAACTTTGCAGAGTAAGAGAGAATGTGCCCATTGCTGGGGCAAAATCTGTGAGTGAAAGTAGAGAAATCGGAACCCTAAGAAAACTAATATAATAATAATATAGGAATTTTGTTTTAACACGCAAAATACGCGCACTGTCGTAGAGTGTCGAAAACTAGCCCGGTATAGCAATACCAACTAGGATTATCTTTACCAACCAACATATTAATTATAAAATTTCGTCCACAGCCTACAAAAATTCAAGCTACTAACAGCCAACACAGTTATAAGCAGTGAGAACGCCGCAATGGAAACCATGGGCACAGATCAACTCCTAGACTTGTTCAACTTATCGAGCAGCAACTGTGCGCCACCCACGCAACAGCAGGCAGGCCCGTCTGGTGCGGCGAAGTCCGTGCTCGAGACACTACCCGACCTCTGGGATGATAAGCAGTATGAAGAGGAATATGACATGACCAACTTCATCAAGGGACTCAACAAAATGAGCGCTTAGCAGTGACATTACGATAAAAATATTTTGTAATAATATGACGCAGGATAATGGAAATCTTAGGACGATTGCAACAGACCGGAATTTTGGAAACTTTGATAATTTTTCGTAATGATTTGTGTTAATTATAAGGATCATTGTAAAAATCCGGCCCAAACTGCCGAGTTTTTGGATTATCCTACGACATAAATACAAATTCTTGAACTAATTTATAACCTCTGAATTGCGCAAGCACGCTACTCTAAAGTGATTCAAAATGTTTTTACACACATTTTTTCTTACTGTTGATGTTAGAATATTTCGACAATGTATCGAGTTTTTGAAAAATCCTAGTTCTTGTTATGATGTAGGCGATTTGTACAATGTACTAATAAGTTAGCGTGGGGTCGCACTGGAAGTGTTTACGCGTCGTCACTATGATTACATTGCACTGTGCACGATACTATTTTATTGCGCCAATGACGTCCTATTGACGCGCGGAATTTCAGAGTATAGTTTAAAAAAAACTTAACAAAAAGAATGCCAGTGCGGCCGCAGCTAACCATGACCTTCCTTCAAAGAAAGTAGTAACAAAATTGAACTGTAAACTGTAACTATATTTTTACTAAGTTTCTCTTTGAAGGTAGGTCGCTATGTTTGAAGAGGCTGACCCATTCTAGTAGATATAATATAGGTGTAGACACAGACAGCTTTAGCGAGTTGCCTTAGTAATAAATTGTTCTATGAATCTTGTATTTGTTATATTTGTGTAGTTCTTAGACCGTAGTCTCATCACACATCTACGTTTCACCATTCTTACGAGTAGTAGCAAAAAAGTTAACATAGTACAATACGGCCAGTCTGAACATAGGCTCTGAACTTTCGCGCATGTTGTCTCACTCACTCTCGCCTCATGTCACCATTTGGTTCCTACAAAAATATTACTGGCAACCTTCTGCGCAAAGATCTGACCGGCCATGATTCATCGACCGTATTGTAAGTTACAGTTAAGGTTGTAAACAAGTTTGTTTGGTTTTTTTTTTTATTAAATCAAAGTACTGTCCTTTCTAAAATTGGTCAATTACTTGTCAGGCTTTCATGAATATTAGGGTTAGGTAATAAATATTTCCACTCTATATTATATTATGTATGTAAAAACGCAACGCAATTTTAAAATAGGCAATAAGTTCAAAGTATGCATGCATGTTTCATGTTGAGAATATAATGCAAAGATACAGTAATATACAGAGTGAATAACGAGCACGCTCTTTAGATAACATTAATTAACTATTTCACAACACTTTCCTAAAGTTCAAATATCGATAGATAACATTTTATCATTATCATCTAGTTATTTAGGAAGGAAAAGTAATATATTAACTACTTGTATATTAGGTGAGCAAACCAAATTAATTTAGATGTAAAATTGTAATCTACATCACTGACCATGCTTATTATTTTTTATTTTTAAACATATTTATTAACTCACTACGTACGTAAAACATTTCAGTAGTGTGATTCTGTAAGCTATTTTCAAATGTAAGGTTCCTTGTGTAATAAATTACCTCAATGACTTCATTTTTCTCTACGATTGAATAGTTAATTTATTATTGTAGCGTTATAAGGAACAGTCATGCTGCTTTAGTCATTTTTGTAGTATTTAGTGAGGCGCCATCGCTGGCATGTTTTATTTTTTAGTTTGAATGATTTCGTTTCCTGTTTTGTACCTGCTCAATATAAAACAACAGTAGTAAAAATGTTGTTTTGTTTCCATTTGCATTTTCAGTGATATGCAATATCTGACAATGCATGTTATTCAGTTATTTTCCCCTTTTCTATGTTGTGCGAAAATAATGCTGTTGTTTGTAACATTTCGGTTTTCCTTTACGACGATGTTTCTTTATGTCCATTATGTAATGTGTCGACGTAAATAATGTGTGGTAGTACACGTACTCCAGTCTAATTGATTTAGTTTATTCTATGTTTTTCTTCTTGTCTGGATAAAAATAAAGCATTTTTTAAATAATTCTTGTATTTATTACGACTATTGCTCCTTTAAGGGTTAGCTCCGTAGACAGAGCGCGGGCGTCAGTAGCCGCCGCAGCACATGAGTAAATACCTGTAAATACCCTCGACAGAGCCAAAGCTTCTAGCACACACATGCACACATAAAATCACGCCTTCCCACGGGAGTAGGCAGAAACCTCAGGCAGAAACTATAGAATGCAAAAAAAAAGTTTAAAAGACGCAAGAAACAGCTTCTTAATCTGTCTGCCATAGCTATTATGCTATTATAGTCGGTTGCATAGAGCATATAATATAATACTGGTAAAAAAATTGCTGTGAACGTGAAGGTTACTTTACCCCCTGGTCGAGGGCCGACCGACTATACGAACGAAGGTCTGGATACTTGGGGCACTAGCCCCAAGAATCTGTGAACCTTCGAGATCTGGGGCTGGACGAGTAAAATCAAAAATGTACCAAGATATATTCAGGAATGTGGATATAACAAACAAGACGGTCTGTCACGTCGAATTACGCTGGCTTGAATGGCTTGGGCTGGCTCATAAAATTTGTAGTAATAATAAATCACTCTTGCTTCTAAAGTGCAACAAGGATCTTTTGGCGCTTGACTATCATTGACAGGAGGGCGCTGTTGGTATATACTTATTTTAGAATGTACTGAAAAACATGATGGTGGCGTTAGTTCTGATTTTGACCACGCGCCACAAGATCTTGTACGACTATATTATGTCAGTGGTTGAATGCATTGGCAGCATGGCAGTGCCAATTTGGTACTTACATTATAACTTATCATTAAACGAGTCTTTACGCACATGTACTTAGTAGCCATATGGCACCCATTAGAGCATTTTGTGTGTACCAATGAAGGAACCTCAACCTATGCGGGATCGGTAAAAAACAGGAGCATGTGTCTGCAGTTCCTATATTACTAGCAATTGTGCGGCCGACCACTCGGTTTATGATTTATTTCATACTTTTAGAACAGCAACAAGCAAACAGTTTTTTTTGTAGTTTATTGAAACAAAAAAGTATATGTTTTTTAACTTTTTTTGCGTTCTGTAGTTTCTGCCTACCAACGCAAGGAATGATTCCCATGCGTCGCTTCTTGTCCAACACTAGAATGTAGTGTGTTTGGTATTGCGTTGAATGAAACGTAACGTTGATAGTTCAGAAAGAAGCCGCGAGAGCGCGCCAAAGTGCATCAACACCATGGCGAAAGCGACGTCAAGCGTGTGAATAAATTTTTGTTTTCTACGTGATAATGTTGTTATCCGCTTGTTTGTAAGTTGAAAGGCTTGAAATAAACTAACTCACAGTGTGTACGTATTGTCTAGTGTAAATATTGAACATTAAAAGTTGGAAGTTTTGTGTGTGAAGTTGTAACGAACTCTCGGATCACTTTGGAGTTCAGGTGTCAACGAGGTAAGAAACTGATGCTTATTCCATTATTACGACTTCTAAAATTATCGCTTTCGATGCTAACATGAGTTATTACGTCCGAACAAGTTCCGATTAGCCTCAAATAGTATATTCGGTACAACATCAAGTATGCACAGGTAGGTAATAGTTATAAATAATTCACTGTAAGGTTAGGATCTTGTCTTAGGTTGTATTTGAAGACATTTGTACAAGTTTTGTTATTGTAACTAGAATGGGACATGATTTTGGTTATTTCGTGGCGGGATGACGCTTACAAAAAGTTTTTGTTTACAAACTTGTGAAGTACCTACCTACTTACCTACTGACCTCATATTTTTCATGTGTGAGGTTCCATTCGGATGAGAGATACAGCTCTATTTATATAAACACGCATCATTTTGATGAAAAAAGTTTGAAATTATTGTTTTGTTCGTAAGTTTTTCTCATGATTTGCATGTTTTGAAAACTGAAATAAAGTTATTGCCTGAAGTTTTAGTATATCTGACTCCACACTGACATCTATGAAAATTTTCTATCTACCAGTAACAGACTGGTAGATAGAGATGAACTAGAGAACAAACATTTATTTTTAAGTTATTATTATTTTATTTTATTTAAAAAAACTTTTTTTTTCCACTCATTCACTGTGTATAGTTCTGTATATTCATACTACAACTTCTATTATGTAAGTTCCTAATATAAATAGACAAAATGGCAATTTAACTGAGAAATAACCATGATGACTTTATTGAGTTTTTCTTAAGTCCCAGCTTTATTGTATTCTACAGATGCTGTTAAGAAATAGTCTGGTTCAGTGCAATATATTACATGTTTTACTTTTTGTTTGATAAAATAGGAAAATATTCTATTTTAGAATCAAATGATGAAATGAAATGACTCTGATGGCTTCAGATACTGTCTCATTGCAATGTTTTTTTTAAACCAGGCACATTGTTGTATTCAGTTAAAATACGGAACTGATTTCCTAATTTTTTGTGTGTAATAATGAAATATGTCTTTAAAAATACCTAATTATGTATATAAGTAGCTAAAAAATAAAACTTTCTTCCTAAGATAATAAGTTTTGTTCTGAATATCAACAAATCTTGTTATTTGACCTAATTATGCCTCATTCATAAATAACATTATTATAATTTAGTTTGTTTACATCTAATTTCATCTCTATATGATATTCATATCTCATTGATAATTTCAAGTAAAATAATTGAGGTGCCAAATAAGTTGAACTTCCGTTAAAATTCAGGTCAGGTCAGGTTCTTTTGATAAACATTACTATTTATTATTGCTTTTGATCTATTTTCGCACTTAATTACTTCATTGATAACTTTAAAGTAATCTGCGTAGCCTTTTCCCAACTATGCTGGGGTCAGCTCCATTGATAACTACACTTCATAATAATTACTATCATTGATCTAGTGAAATCATTAATTCATGAATATTACATTAATTAATCTTTAATTTATTGATGTCATTTAAAATAACTTTAATAGCAGTTACAAAATCAGAATGAAAATAATAAAAAGCATTATGGCTCGCGCAGACAGGCGCGACGCGACACTGGTAGAACAATTATTTTTCCGTAAAGTTTTCATAGAACATTCTATGAAAACTACGGGATAATTGTTCCACCTGAGTCGCGTCGCGCCTGTCTGCGGGAGCCTTTAAATCCCATTTGCAATAGACAAAAAAAAAACTTCATGTATCCCACACGTTCCCTGCAATATCGCACATTGTAAACACGAACGTAAAACAGAAAACAAAACAAAAAAAAACAGAATGTGTCATCAATACGTCTCTTTAAAAAAAAAAAACAGGTTTGCAACAATCAATTCCCTTTGTGCGCGACATCAATGGGAGCGGTTACTGTGTACCTATCCTTTGATCTCGCCGCCCTCTGAAGATGCGACAGAGCGCTAATACCGCCGTTCCGCGGAACAACGGCGCAACCGCCGCTTTGATGCTCTCGTGCACGAAAAATACGATATTATAATTCTAGTCGATTTTATCTCCCCTTAATTTGACTCGACTAAAATAAACTGGTGTATCACATTATGTTTTTTGATTACCTACATGGGCTCGGATGACATGCGTTGCATTCGGTGTATTTCTTTAATTAACATCTATTTTGCTTTTTCGTTGCGATTCTACTCACTTATTAATATTGACCAGAGGCCTTAGTGTAAGCTTGTAATTGAGTAAACGTAACTATCGCGTTTGCGTTAAGATTTTTATTCTCACCCTTATATTCTTAGCATTATGATCTATCAGTCAAATTTTAACGCAAACGCGATAGTTACGTTTACTCACTTGCAAACTGACACTAAGGCCTCAGGTTCGAACCAGAATGGATCTTTTAATTCGAGTATGGAATTAGTCGGACAAACCCATCGATCACTATTATAGGACAAACCCAAAAAAATACGTGAGTAAAACCAGAAACATATAAATACATATGTATCACGAAAGTTATTAATTAACACATAACATAACATCTTTTAACAACTATTAATTAATTGTAAATTATTCTTATTATTAACTAACTGCCTTGCAATGCCACTTAAAAAAATATATATTTATATAGATTTTTTGGGCCAGAAACCCTGGCGGACGTCCTGGAACACGCTTCCAAAGTTATATTACGATCTGATCAATGGTTTTGGAATGCATATAGGATCACTATTTGTTTCTGGTATCACTGATTACTTTGCAGCGTAGAAGGCACGAGAGAACCAGCTAATTATCTATCTGTCTCCTTCTGTTTCTATTAAAGTTTAATCAATAGATAATAAAAGCTTAGAACTTCCACGTGAGTCTACTCTCTAACTCCGTAACGAAGCTATATAGTTCGAAATAAGTCGTTGATCTGTCAAAACAAGTGTCAAATTAAATTTCTCGGACTGGCAAAGGCACATCCAGAGTAGGGACAACTGTCAAACTCATCATAAGCCCGTAAGTGACTAGGAATCGGCCGAAACTACGAATTTCGTGCTTAGAGAGTAGGTAGACCCCCTGATCTATTTCCGTCAGCCTCAACATCATAGGAATACTTTTAATTTAATTATGTACTTCACAATGTCCTTATCTCATCTTACCAACTTTTGTCACTGTTTTGCTCAACGTTCTCTTTGTAACTTAAAGGATTTCTCCGAAATAAACTAATCTGGAGCGAGCTGTAAAAGGGAAGTATATTAAATAGGAGTTCGCAAGAAAATAAATAATGTAGGAAGATTCTTTTGAAAAAAAAACTCAAAATATTCAGTTAATTCTGCGTGAGTCGGCAGTAGCAGGCAGTTGGGACGTTTCAGTAATTGGCTGAATCGAGACAGATCGCTAAAGGGGACGATTCTAGCTTTGTCGCAGAAGTGAGACTTACTGTCCTTTACTGACTTGCCAACGAGAAGTAGTGGACTCAAAGTGAGTAGGAAGTATTTAAAAGGTCTTTTTTGGTTGTCTGAGCTCTTGATAGCGTACTTTCTAGTATTTGTTCGTTATTTAAATGCTCCTCTTATTTAAACTTTGGCTTATTGCTTTTGCGGTCTGTGCTCACTGCGTTCTACCATTCGAAGTAGAAATTACGAACGCAGTGACTTTCAGAAAGAATGTCTACTATTTTTATGAAAACACGATGAAAAACTATTTTTGGTTCAATGAGAAATGCATTCAGATTACTCACACACAACACAACACATGAAAGAAACACCTAAGATCAAAAAAATCTCAGAATTTCGGTCTAATAAAAACAAACATCATTTTCAATCTTGAGTTTATAAGATCAAGTTCGTGCAATTGGTATACAATCCAATGATTTCATCCAATCTTGTGACATAAAAGTTACTAAGAAGTCTGCATGCGGGCCACCCGGCCTGATCCACCAAGTTTCCAACTTTTTCTGATAGCCAAGATAAATACGGAGCGGGGCCGTGATTTGAAAGGATTCTGCACTCCGCAACTGTGAGCTGAATTAGAATTGCTTACCTACTGCTATAACCTCTTAAGGTGATTATAAGATGAGGTTCTAATAACGACAAGTGAAGTAATGTTGCTCACTTAAATGCCTTGCATTCCAATTGATCTTCGTAAAATATTATACTGTACTAAGCTAGTTGCGCCCCGCGGTTTCACCCGCATAAGTCTCGATCCTGTGGGAATATCGGGATAAAAAGTAACATATGTCCTAACCCAGGTCATGGTCTACGAATGTGAAAAATTCCATCCAAATCTGGTCAGCCGTTTGAACGTGAAAGTGGAACAAACAAACTCAGTTTCGCATTTATAATATTAGTGAGGATTATATGATATTATATTATTATTAGTTAGGACTAGTTAGTATTTTAAGTAATAAAATTAAAGGCAGAAAACAAATTCGATCGTTACTTTGAAATGAAACATCAAATCAAATAGCATCAGCAACATCTCAATATAAATCATGAGTGCATCAGCTCTACAGAGCTCCACATACGTAATATCCATCTCGCTATGCACACGTAATATCAAATCGAATCGCCGCGCTATCTCGTCCACTTTGTGCGTCGCCGTGACTGGCGCCCAACCAGGGACGCAACGCAAATTGGCGGCGAACAATTAATGGCCACCTGGCTCCGTTGCTAATCGACCGATAGAATTAAATGAACGGACTGCACTAATTGCCCGGTAAGACAAAGGGGCAAACACTCGCCTTTGAGCTGCCGATGTCTAGTGTCACTTGAGGCGTAGACCGCTGCGTCGACAGACGGCCCTCTGCTCGCTTGTGTACTGTTGATATTGAACTGAGACGCTTTGGATGCGTCTGTTATTCACGTATGTAAGGGCTCAATAATAGGAACACTGGACTGTAGACGTAACCAGAAACAGGAGTGTGTTGTTGTTTGGTGACACTTGAAAGACAGTATCTTGTGTCTTCTTGTGAAGGCATAAATCCGGATCTCCAGATAGTTTCTTATATGTACAGTACATATAAGAAACTGTCTGGAGATCCGGATTTAGAGATAACAAGATAATTGGATAATATGTACCTAACATAGATTCCCTAGAATGTTTTTAATTACGTGTAGAGTCATCATCTATGAACTAATTAAACCGCGTTTCATCTCTAAACATCTATAGTTCTTAAAATGACTCTTATAACATTCCAAGAAATGTCTAAATCAAACATCCAAGTTACACCGAAGATGCACCTAGGTGCGAATACCAATTGCATTTTTCAAAGCTCCCTACAACGCAATAAAGCAACACAATTTACTTTAGAAATACCTTCTTCTCAACAATGTACAGTATGTAGGACAATTGACGCGCAGTGCCCGATGGTGCTCAGCCGGAGTGTTCTAAACAGCAGTGCCTTCCACTGACCACGCCAATTACACAGCATTAGTTGGAGGACGTTTGTATCTGGCGTGCAGCCGTGCCCAATAAGGAGCTGCGTGCCTACGTGCCATTGTTGCATTTAACTGGAAATTAAAAATAGCAGTCTCTTTTATTGGTTAAGTTTAAGTACGAAATTGCCATTAATACAATATTGGACAAAGGATTTTAAAAGAAATGAGATGGCAGTGAAAGAAAAAAACTGTATTCGATCGAACGAAGCAGAGACCGAATTCCAAAATCGTGGCAGAAATGAACGAGTTATTTTTTTTTAATAATAGACTATTTAATATGCATCCAAGAATCCAATATTAGAAAATTCTCGCAAGACTTTATTTATCAAATGAACAGCAAGGTTTTAATTAAATACCTTTGACCGATATTCTAAACTTCTCTCTTTGACTTCGTTCTACGTAAATATGTGAATAAGGAACATAAACCTTTGACGTTTGTAGATCACAACATACCTACTGATGAAAATTTCATCTTAGTGGTGACTTTGCTTTGAAATAGCTTCAGTACTGTTGAAGAGATTATATTTTTGGAAGAGTGGAGGCCCTACATTCCCAGAATACAAAGTATTCGTTATGTCTTGGTTAACGCGCGGATTTAGCGTTGAAACCTACATTTACATGTACCCTCTTATTCATAAACGTTGCTTTAAGTTAAGAGACGTTTAAACGTCAAAAATGTATTTAGTATGGATAAACAGGCGCTAATCATTACTTAACTTATGAATAAGGAGTCTCATGTTTATCTTGGTGTAATCTTCGGTTTGGCATTGCTAAATCACGTGAACA
This sequence comes from Eupsilia transversa, assembly GCA_914767815.1. Taxonomy (NCBI): domain Eukaryota; kingdom Metazoa; phylum Arthropoda; class Insecta; order Lepidoptera; family Noctuidae; genus Eupsilia; species Eupsilia transversa. The sequence goes on from OU611880.1 coordinate 13,510,735, forward strand.
CTGTCCCTGGTAACTTGTCCCGTGGAAGGCATTTTTGCCAAATTGCCTGTATCTTTGCAGATTAAGGTGGAGATAGAAATGTTCATATTTTATTTAAATATGAGATCAAAATTACTCCACTGCGGAAGTATGAAGCATAGCAATTCATGTGTTGTTTCACAGTTCAGAAGTTTATATCGTCATTAAATTCACAAAACGCATGCAAATGAAATTTCATTGCAAACCGGTCTAGTATAATGTAAGTAGAGACGGTTTTTATGAGCACGTGTAGTATTAGTTCTCTGTTTTTTGATAGTAGTGTCTGACGGACGGTGACGGAGTGACATCGCGACATGACAGAGACACAACGCCTCATTAACTGAATCAGCTTTGACAAATACCGTTTCCCAATTAGCTGCAATGGACGATCAAAGTCAAAAGTTTGGTCCTTTGAACATTCCTTTGTTAATCTAATTGAATTAATGGATCGGGTTTACAGATCAGATAATTTAAGTGCCGGTGGCAATCAACGAATTGAAACTTATGATCGTTCGCCAACACAACATGTCTTGTTCTCAGCATTATGTCAGTAGTAACTACTGAGTAGTTATATTTTATGTGAATTCCATCTTGAAGATTTTCTTGCTCATCGCCTTTGAGGGGATTACGGGCGAGAAATAAGTCAGGTTGTCTCTATCAGATAGAGTTTATCTCATTGCTACACAGGGTTCTTTGATGTACAGTAGTTGATAAATTAACAGTTTCACTCAGTTTTTTTTTAACTTACGCTTTTCATGGAAGCGTGTAAAGGAAATTTTATCTTTTTTTGCATTTTGTAACTGCAAAAATTGTAAAAAAGCATCACGACTTGTGTGAACTGTGAAGTTATCAGATTCAGTAACATTCACAGTCGGTTGAAAAGTAAAAGAGGTGTAGTAAGTCGGTGTATGACACGGTGGCAGTGGAATCAGTGCGCTTAGCGCGGGGCCGCGGGCGTGGAGTGGCTCGTTATCGCACTCCCGCCGTGTATGGGCCGCCGCCGCCGAGCGACGAGGTAACGATACCCTGGAGTGCCGGTCACCGTACCAACGTAGTTACTCGCACCTCAACTAGACAGTTTTCGACAACTCCGACCAAAATAGAATCGTGGAATGCAAACGTACGCGGAAATTTCTTTATTGCCCACTTTGGACGCTTTGGTGCAACCGGATTGAGGAATATTTGGAGGAAAGTACTGTTTATGAACCGCAGGGATTTTAGTTTGGCTCGCTACGGCTTAAAATATTACAGAATGGCAGGCTTACAATGTTGAAGAATAACCTAGGGCTACTACATAGTTTGTTGTTATAGGTAATTAGGTATCATGGCTATTTAGTTAGACTTATAGTTCCTTTGATATTTTTGCTTAGGTTTCATGATCTACTACGATTCTACGAAATGTCTGTTCTTAAGAAAATTGGATGATGGAATGAATGTTACATTAACCACAAATGGCAGGAGTCCTACGCCACCATGAAGCTTTATATAATACCTAGATACCGAAAATTAATTACATGGATAGAATTGCCAAATGTAACAGCTTTTGAAATACATCTGTTACTAAAGCTTGATCTTTTCGCAAGAACAAGCGTGTAAAAGAAGATGTTAGTAATAAACAAGATCAATCAAAGTGGCAAACTTGTACTACATTTATAATTTGGCAGGAATATTTGGTGTGACGCAACGTTCGCGTTTGATAGAAACTCGGATATATTAATGAGAGCTTCAGAAATGTCACAAAACTCGTGGAAAGGAAGATAAATCGACACTTCACACGTTCAGAAGTTTGAAGTTCACAAGTTGGCATTGATGCGAGACACGCCGCCCATCCACTCACATCGAGCTACGAGCGACGCGAACGCCGTACTCTATGAGAAGATACGCAGAATTACACTAGATAACATCATAAGATGTATTTTATTTTGCTTTGATCTGCTTGATGCGTGGCAAAAACCGAATGATGTGTTCAATGAGATTAAACAAAAACTGGATTGTTGGATCAATTTATTGCCCTTTCATCTTCTCATCTTGTTCTTTACTCGTGCGATTTTTCTGTACTCATTTATGGGAAGTTTGAATGATGATACACATTTCATTCATGATCAACAGAATTTGCAAATTATGAATGAGCCAGGGAATTTTCCATACTTTTTTTGTCAAATTGTCGGCGTTGCTACAGTCACAGTATAATTATTTATACTGTGCTGTGGTGTATTGAAATCATTGAAATATTGATGTCTATCGTGAATTCGATAGTGAATGATTCTTAATGAAAACGACGGACTACGGAGCTAAAAATAAAGTTGGTGCTTTCATGTTTTACCCTTTTATTGATTTGCGAATTTTGCGATACATACTTCGAGGCAATTCGCGCGTGGCTTTTGTCATGTTCAAGTTTTGATAACACGCAACTTCTTGCTACCAATTCTACGCTTTTATCCTGCTTAAATATTATTTCCGTAACAAACATGTTATAAAAAAGGTGTCAAGGCGGTCGCAGGAAGCGTTCTAAAAAGAGAAGTGAGACGAATCTATGGTTTGATTAATTGATAACAGTAGCTCAGAAGTCGCGCTCTTCTAGTGTTAGTAGCTCGCAGTGTGTTGTGGGTAGTGAACGTAGAACAGGCGAGACGCAGAAGGACAGGTTGGAAACACTTTGTTACAGAAAACTACGGGGTCCTGATTCCACTAATTTACAAAAGTTTCAGTGTCAGTGTGTGATAGTGTGTTTTTGACAGATTTTGTAGTACCTACCTATGTTTTTTAAATTGGCTTATCCTGTGGTGACTTGGGGGCAAATAAAGGTCAAGTTTATTTATTTTCTAAAGGTATTTTAAAGGCCTGTCCTTCAGTATCTACATCCTGTAGTAAATTGACTACGTTTGAAAGACAAGTAAATAAATTAGCTCACCACATCATGTTATAATCGTGCACTTATGGAGGTTGTAAGGTCTCTCAGAACTACTCGTTGTATGATCTCTAGAATTAAAGTAAACAGGAACTCTATAGTAAACAGGATGATCTTGTTATTGTTAATCAAGTGACCAATGTTCGCACAGGATACTTAAAGACTGCTAATTAAAATTGTAATTGGTTTCAACAGATTTCATTCAAGCTGCGTACCTATAGCTTAGTTTTAAATGGCATACAAGATTTTAATGTTATGCTCTTTCCAACATATTGGATAAATGGGATGTGCCCGTTACCACTATTAACTACGCCAAAATCCCAAACATGTGGCTTCACTTTACCTCACAAGACGTAAATGACAATATAACCTCTTTTATTACGATACATTTGCTTAATTAAAACGCAAAGTTATAAAAGCAAATTAATTTACTGTAGATGATCTGACTTGCGGTTCGTAGCTCTCGTGAAAGTCGTGGGGCGGGGAGGGTGTGGGAGTGTCGGCTCGGTCAAAGGGCCCTTTGATGTTTGCCGCCGGCTTAATGCACCGCCCGCGGCCCCCGCGCCGCTCATCATTAGCAATTTCCCTGTAATTTATTATCTTTACCGCTATTTATTTGTACAATTTCATGGTCGCATGACGTTTCGCACCTCGGGCCGTGACCGATGCGCTTCGCACCAATTATATTGAGTCATTATACCGGGATTTGAGATACATTTTTTTCCGTTTTTCAATTGTAAGTAGGTGTTTCCATTTAATTATTATTTAATACCTTTCGTTTCCTTTCGAGTTATTGTTTGATAACTCAATATTTTTATTAGACGCGTAATTTATAGTTGCCTAATTAGAGGGGAAAAAATATTCCACTTACAGCAATATTTAATTTGCATGCATTAGTGGGAATAACAAACCGCAAAAAATTAACGAATTCTAGACGAAGTCAAAAGTCAGAGATGTTGTGAATAAAATTCAAAATAACACACAAAAAATTATCTGGCAACCAGGGATGCCAACTAGCTCAATGTATTTTCGAGAAAAATATTCGGGACTGAATTTTCCAGTCCAGATCTAAAGCCTGAAAAATGAAACCGTGCCAAAGGACCATTTGGCTACCTATTATTACCAAACCCAATTAAAAAGTGAACATATTGATATATATGACTATTTTAGTAAATGTAACAGGTGATACGCATGCAGATACAACATCCACAGCTGCAACCATATTAAAAGAAAGGGTCCTCTCTATATTCTGACGAAGTGTCTGTACCCCAAAGCAAACATAAGCTTGCTCACTTAAAACTTGCATTTGTCTAACCCTAAGTTCCAGCCCTGCGCGCAACATACGTGAGTGCCAAAAAATCCAAAGCTCGGCACGTGCCTCTGTCGGCACTTGCGGCGAGCGAGGGCGCGGACTCATTAGCGACTCGCGACGTTTGAGCGACCTCCTGCGACAACGCGACTCAAACCTGAGCTTTTTGTCGCAGACTCGCAGCAGTCGCAGTGGAGCCCTAATAATGTCATAAAAATCTGCTTAGTTTATAACTAAGCTTGGTTTTCGCTGCTTTTTGTCAGCCAAGAAAACTTTCATATGTTGTATGTATACCAACATGCTGGCTACAAAGCATACTGTTGGGAGATACCTATAGATGTTCTGTGCATTTCCGATATCACCAATAACGTAGGCGGGATACAGCTGTGTTACAGAACGTTTCGCAAAACCACCAATGCATTATTGCCATGCATTGCCGACTCTGCAAACGTACCGTGCTTGTAGCGCGCAAATTATTTCCAGCCCGCTTGGCACTCGCAAAATATAATGTCACTATTTACGGACAGTGTTAATGTAATTAACAAAACGTGAAATCAATCAAAGCTGGTGTAAGGCGGCGACTCGCACGAGATCAAAGCGGAGACACAAAGGCGTCGCGGTACGGTCGGCAGCGCGGCCCGCTGGCCACTCCACATAGGGTTGCCATTCCTCGTTTTTGAAATATCACTCACTACCGTAAATTAATGACTTTTTATTGAGGTGTGCTGTGTAAGCGTAACGTATAACGCGGTAATACCATTGATTGAGTGTATAACTATAATTTGAAACAATGTTATACTGAAATATCTTGTAGATTTTTGCAATTACAGATTATGGCCTGTTGCAATGTATTACTTGATGCAGAACTGCCGTAATCCCTATTAAGTTAAACTATCTGTGTTCTGCCTAGTATAAACTACAAACAGCTGCTTTCTACGTATAAGTCATCACACCCATACCTACTTTTGTAGTCGCTTCAAAATCAACTTTCAGAAAAAAGACTGATTTCTTTTTATTCGTTTTTTTTATGGGATTTATTTTCCTGCACCTATGTTGACAGTCTTGACAGCCCTAGCTCACCGCATTCTGCTGACCTTACCCGCTATGCGATTGCACGTGCCAACTAATCAACATGTGCTCAAGAACTCGTGTGGGACCGGTGTACGGTGAGCTCCTTTTACTTTTAGCTTTTGTCTTTGACAACATTTTTAATACATTTAACTAGCTTCCATCCCTTTGACGTACGTAACATGAGTAATATTTCCAGCTATAATATAAGCTCTAAAAGCATATTTATTATTAAAACAGATTTTATAATAGTTTCTCAGAGCTCAGAGCCACCCCTATTATGTGATGTGAGGACATTATAGCCAATGTTCGCCGAAATTATTTGCGAGTTTGGTGACTGGTGGCTTTTACATGTGCGATTCAATTTGAATTTCTAAAACGATTCGAATTTTCGGCAATGATTCTAATTAAGGTGACAGTTAGGCCGTTAAAAAGTACTGAAGAAACGAATGAATAAGACAACACTACCACTTTAAAAACATGCTAATTCCAGCAAACTAATTCCATAACATATCAACGATAAACCAAACCAATAAGCAGTCCATAAAGCCAAAGCAAAGTAAAACACACAGATATGAGAACAGAAATGAGTTTATGACACAAACGAGGTTCGTCACCGCACCGCAATCTGTGGCCTCGTCAAAGGCTTGGAGACGTAGATCACGATTGTCGACAGATGTTTGCAGAGCGGGGGCCGGGGCAAAGCGACCGCTCAGACGAAGACTTATGATATTTGAGTTGGGCGAGCCGTGGAGTCGCCGAGCACTGATACAAGTTGGGATACATGAAATCTGGATAACTATAGAGCATGGATGTGTAGCTGAAGGTTTAAATTAATTCTTTAATTTTAAGATAGAAGAAAGAGAAGAAGAAAACAGAGAGTGATAACTTGCTGTTGTCCATTAATACAGGAAATGACTGATTGGACATGAGTTGAGGATTTGAGGAAGGTAAAGAAAAGATACCCTTTGAACCTTTTGAGGAAAGTAAGTATACTCTTTGAGCCTTTTAGCAAATCTCTAGAAAAAATTGCCATAGAGCAAGTCTAATATCTATGAAAATGATTTGAATTTCACATGCAGGTAAGTAGTTACAGTTAATTAAATTCCATGAAGTTGAGATTGGATATCGCAAATCCTAAAAAACATGGTTAAAGTAAAGGGTTTCCGCTTTACATCAGGCGGCAAATGAAACTAATTCCGATTGAGTCTCCAAGATTATATTCCAAGAAGTGAATATTAATTGCTTTCGGGTTCTATTTACTGGGATAGCGACGAGACATGACTTCATGGTTCTTGGAAATTTTACCGCTATATCAGTGACGTAATAGCTATTACAATTTATATTGGTATATATGTATAAATTTTTCCGAATTCTGTGCTGAGGGCTTGTTTGTAGGTTTTTCAATTATCATTTATAATGAATTCGCATAAGAAACAACTCTTTTTATCAATTGAACAAGAACCGTTGTCGCTGATAGCCTTAAACTAATTGAATTTTTCCTCGCATATATGTCTTCAATTCTACATTAAGCAGGTCTTTGTATAAAACAATAGCATTATAAAGATTTAGATAAAAGATCTCGTAATACATATAAAGGGTTGAGAGTGCGCGTGGTTGCTCAAAGCTCGCCACAATATTTATCGGCGGCGCTGTATCAATGCGGCTGGCACAAAGCGACGCCGGAAGCCCACCTCGCCGCGTCGCGACAACACGGGACAGCGCCAAATATACGCGACAGCGGATTTTCAGCGAAAATAATGACGAATTTGGATGAAATTTGGGACACATAATACATATAGTAGTACTTTTTATCCCTATATTCCCACGGGATCGAGATTTGCATGGGTGAAACCGCGGGGCGCTGCTAGTTTACCATAAATTTCTATAGCAGGTCAATATTCAACACAAAGTGCATGTGATAGTTATCTTATGGGCTTCAACATATTATAATAGGGTTCTAGCATTCATAATGGGCCCTGGTCTAGACTTGAATGTTAAAATAAGAGTTTGATTTAGAATTTTGAGACTTGAAAAACAGCAGTTCACAAGTAAAGTGAACAGGAAATCGTTTCGTCGATAGGAGATTATTTTTGCGGAGAAAACGCAGATCCTGAATTATTGCTTTGGCTTAATATCGGTTGAACTGCATCAACCTTCGACAGTCGAAGAGATATTTCAGTACTTATATTAAAGAGTTTCTTTGAAAACGTTCTGATAACTTTAAGCATTTCTGGATTCCTTGAATACGGTTTAATATTTGCATCGCTCCCAAGTATTGTTTCAGCAATCGCTTGAGCGTGATACTTAGCGCCGCCGTTATCTGGCCCATTGTTGACTGCCTCTATCACTGGATTCCTTTTCACACAGAGCCTTTGACGCCGCTCTTTGTTTGCCACAAGATCAGAATGAGACGCCGAAGCCTGAACCGATGCGTAACATCCATTGGGTGTCTCTATAGTTTTGATTGTCGTAGTTTTTTCTACAATTTTAATATTTCCCGTCTCATGAGAATACAGAAAGATGGTTTTCTTTTATGAAGACTGGTTTCGTTTGCAATGTCTACGGCTGCTTTGGTTTTTTCCAGTACTAGACATCGCCGATCTGAAAAGGGATGAAAGTGTTTTGATACTTACTTCCTGTTTATCATGGCTCATCCTGGCTTATCTGCTAATGTTTTTTTGGCCTATAGAAATTCAGAAAATCAGGTCCTTTTGAACATAGCAGTTAAGTTTCACAGCCAGGACCACAAACTAAAACGTGATTTAACAACATCGCTGTTTCCCGTTGACAATGCAATTTTAGTTAATTCGATAGTTGCGCCCGCGATGTGGCGCAGGGCGGCCACCGACCGCGCGAGGTGCCTTCCCCGCCGGCCCGCCGAATATTAAACTAATTATGAACAAACCGACCAAGCCACAACACAAATTAAGCGTTCCACTCCATTAGCCCAACGAAATATTCTTACATAAATACTACGCTGGTTAAAAAGAGAAGTTTTTTTTACGTTGTATGACGAATTCAATTTTGTTTGAGACTTTTGTACTATTGTAGCATATTTCGATTGGGTTGTTGAAAACAATGCACACATCCACTACGACCCTAACCCTTGTTAAATCAACATCAACTCACATTCCGTGTGAAATATTGCACTCAATGTTTTCCAATTTTTTAAATTGTTTGCCAAACTTGAGCTTTCGGAATGGGATTTTAAAAGGAGTCCTACCTCCCTCAACCCCTTCCTATAAGGAGTTTTTAATAAAAAAAATGATGAAAGCCGAGGTCGGGGAGTCACGGGTGGAGGGCACTCGACGGCTCAATACAGGCGATAGGTATCAAAGGAGGCCGATTTAATACGAAGGAATGATTTAATTACAAAGTCGCAACACGATCCGCTCTCTACTCGACGACACGACACGACGCGACTCGCACACCGACATCTTGTTAAGGTCCTTGTATATGTTATGAGGTTTTGAAGACATGGCGAAGGAGTGCAATGTATATGCAGGTAGAATTATGTCATTTATTTATTTATTTTTGGTCGGCGCAACATATCTTCTTCAATACTTCACTAATATGACGAATAATTACATTGCGATCATAACATAATTGGACTGATCTTCGTCTTTATTTTGGTGTTATAATTCGTAATACATGCATCCAAATGAGTACCTAAGTCTGGTACTCTGGTTCAATTATCAGCTTATCTTATTTGTAATGTTTTGTATCTCCAAAACATTGCATTAACAGTACATTAGGTACTGTCGCGGCCAGCAATTCGGGCATTGATGGACGATCGTGCATACGTGAGTCCATCAATGCCTGCTTGCGGCCAAGGCTTGTATAATACTTTTCTCAAATAATGCGCAGAAATTCAAACAAAGCAAATTAAACTATAAACTCGAGAATCAATGACGGATAGCGATAATTTTTCATGCGCCATTATGTTCATTTGTTTCTTCTTCACTTTAAATAGTTCTATTTGCAAGCGAAATCGAATTTTTAATCAAATTTTTGATATGTTACCTCCTTGGTTGTCATGTGTTGAAATAAAAAGTTCGTTCCATTTTTAAATGACACGACAGATATGAGTTTTCATAGTAATTTATTTAGTCGCTACACAGGATATATGGATTTTCATAGTAACATTGACGGCCGCATAGTCATTTGTTTTTAACCAGTACAGCAATTTCGATTTATGTCGAAGAAGGTTGTCAAAATAATGCTCGAATTTTCAAGCATGTTTGAGAAAACTCCTTTGCTATGTAACATTGAACTTTTTCTTGTACATAATAATTCTCGATAAGGTTCACGTCACTGCGTTTCAGTCATAAGTTTATTTCGTCTTAAATTATTTTCTGTAGAGTCGCTGAAAAGTCGTTTCGTGTATAGGTACCTTAAAAGAAAAAGCCTGAAGTTCAAAGGGAGATATAAATGAGAATGTTCACTCCTTTATGTAAGGACCTGCTGAATTTTTTATAGATGCCTCCGCCGTTTGGTGTGTAGAGTGCCTAATGAGTTGTCTGTGACGACTTAAAAACTTTGTACGTGAAAATACATTTTGTCTTTGGGCCCACACACGGATAAAATGCAACATTTTATTACAGACTGCAGTATCCAAACGTACGTATCTATACGAAGAGACGATTTCATGAGACGCATTCTAATAATGAAGTTAAAGCAGTATTTTACCTGTAAAGAACAAAAACTAAGAATTAATAAAGGCAGGATGGCGCTTTGTCTGTCTACATTTTCAAACCAATTGTCTGTATTAAAAGGATTCCACTACTCTGGTCTTAACACCGATATTGTCGCTTTAGGGCTGCTGGGCTTTTGTCTTCTCTCGGTAACGAAGATTGTAGTCACTTGAGACATCGTGCTTTTAACTTATGGGTACTTCTTCTGCGTTTAGCAAGCGGTGAAGAAGTACCCATAATCAATTTTGTCCGCGTGCGCGTTAGATTTCCATACGATTCCTAATTGTCCGTCGTCTACTTAGCGCCTTATGTTTTCAGAGATATCAATAATCTGTCGTTCTTTTTGCCAACACGTCAATTTTTCCTTCAAGTAGCAACTGTTTCTACTTTGAAGCTCATGATTTGTTATTTATGAAGTAATGTGGTACTATGTGATCATGTGACAATGAAGTCATTTTTAACCGACTTCCAAAAAGGAGAAGCATGTTTCTTTTTTCGTTATTGGTAGAGAAAGCTTGCGTGGTGGTCCCTTATAAATTTGATTAACTTTGCTTGGGTAGTTTTTGAGTTAGCTCAACATTACGTATTTTTCCCACTTCGCCTATGTGGATGATGTTATGATAAGTTCTCGTCACTGTTATTTACATAGCAGGCCGTTGTATTCGAATTTGTGTGGGGTTTTTTTTTTCTCTCTTTTTAACTGTGGTACCACAGTTAAAAAGAGAGAAAAAAAAACAACTTTGTTGTTTTTTTTTTAAGTTCGGTTGTTTTTATTTTGTAAAAAGTTTTTATTGTAAGCCAATTCAATCTATAACTCTTCTCTTAGTGGATATTCTAAGTATGTGAAAATGTCTTATTAATTACACGTTTATGATTATAATCCAATTAAGCTCACAAAATTATGGCAACCCTGAATCAGTTGTTCAGCGTCGGTGTGCTTCAAAGGGGAATTTATTATTTAAAGTGAAAGTTATTGAGTTTCGCTAAGGTTAAGTGAGCCTTTTGACTCGCCCCGTCCATGGAATGGAAGTGGTATGAGGAAATGGTGTCGGCTTCCTCTTTGCATGCTTTTTAATGTCTATGAATTATCACTGTATTAAAAAAATTATGCTTCGGTGTACTTCAACACGTCTAATTGTCACATGTCAGTGTCACGTTAATTTAACTAGCTAATTAACTCAGCGTGAATGTATAATCGATAATCCTCGCATATCTAAGAGAAAAAAGTGATTACACCACAAGCTATCGTAATGGCATCTTTATGCCATACGCGTACGTTATAGCAATATTATAGTTTTAAGTGGTATTTCCTCGATCGACGACGCGACAGTGATAGCCCCTAGGCAGAACATTTTTAAATAATACATGTTCAAACAATCGTCTGTCACAAGTAAATGACAGGCCAGTAAAATACAGCGCTTTTGTAGCAACTGAATACGTTACAAACTTAATGAATACTTGTTTTCTTTGATCTATTTTCTTTTCATGTCGCTTTCTTAGAATTTTTGTAAAGGGAAAATATTATTAGAGAAAACTATTGGTAGAGCTGACATATAATGGGCTTAACGAATTAGTTATGCGCGCATTTCCAATTCGAATCGATCATTTTAATCACTTTATCATTATTTTCTCTAGTAAACTGCCATTCTCTCGGTATGTATTAAAATTGGAAATGCGCGCATAACAAATTAAGTGCAATAATTTGTATTCTTGTATAGGTACTGTAGTAGTTATAAATTTAAGACCTTTTTTACTTTGTCTATTGATACATAACTAGAAAAGCATAACTCTGTAGTAGTAGTAATCTCTCAAAGTAAAACAACGTTAAAATTATTTTCACTGTCTATAATTAATAATGGTACAGGTACAGGCCTAGTCGTCTTTAATACGATTTTAAATATGTACAGTTCCTCAATGTATGTAAGTCAGTATGCCAATCTATTTTCATCAGCAAACGTATCAGTGAAGGGTCTATATCTCCCAGTTGATTACATCCACCTGGCGTTAAACTAGACGAAGTTGGATTAGTTTCGGCTCATCATACCTGCCACTCGAGCCGGTCTTCAATAACTTTGATAATATCCACTGGAGAATTGTCACAGTACCAAGGTACGAACATAATAAGGTATTTGACAAGCTCTTTGTGTAATCGAAATATTATGTACGCACTGATATTTATGAATGTTGAAATTAATTTCAGTAATTTAATTTCAATATTATCTGTGCTGCAATGATATTCGTTTTTACTTTACCACAGAGCGCAAAAATAATGAGTAAGGACTAATTAGCTTGCTGATGATTGGTTTTGTTTATTTTATATTTTGTACTTTTCATCAACCGCCTGTTATTGACTTATTATTACATTACCTACAATATTAAATTAAAGACTTAACACAATTTGATGTTCCTCAAAAATATATTTTATTCCTACACCAGAAATTCTACGTAAAAATACGAAGGCGGATCTTCAAGCACTTGAAATCACGGCCTGAACACAACAATGCAATTTAGGCGTAGATGTCTACCGGCCCGCTTGCTGCATTATGTAGATTGTAGGCGAGCGAGCCGAGCCGTCTCGCCTCCGAGCCTCCGCCACAAACCGAATTTATCACATCGAGCATTGCCTATTCAATCCCCCAGTAACATCTGCCTGATGGATAGAAAAATGTACTGACGGGATTAAAGAATTGTGGAACTGTATTTCTGGTGAATGGTTTTGGAATATTGGCGTTCATTTCGAGTTGTTGGTGTATGGTTCAAGAATTTTGTGGGCAATGGTGCCGATTCTCTTGTTCACTTTAAGTTCAGCGCATCTTTTTCTTTCTATTTCATTAAGAAAAGGACAGAAGATAAATTTTAGTTTAGTCCTGTCAAATTAATCTGCGCCTGACGTAATTTTAGTAGGCAAGTTTTTAATCACGTCTAAACTTGGATGGAGTAGTGACAGGCGCTGATTAATTCTATGTACCTATGTTATGCCAAAACGCTTGTAAAGATTTTATATTGGACAAGTGTTTTTAAAATAGGGATTACCTACTAATTTCCGGCAATTTTAGGTGTAGTAAAATTTTAAAGTGCCTTTGTCAAGATAGCTTTGAAAATGAACAGCAGTTTCCTTTGATGCTTATTTTTATATTTTATTGATGCTGCTCTTGTTTTACTGAAACATATTTTGCAATAATTGCTATCATAATAGTACAGTAGTAGTTAAGGGCTGATTATGAGATGAATTGACCTGGGGCCTAAGCCTACTAATTTATAAACGTTACATTGGTCTCTCAATGGTGAGTTTTTGACAGTTTTTTTTATGGCAAATCTGTCAAAAACTCACCATTGAGAGACCATTGTAACGTTTATAAATTAGTAGGCTTAGGCCCCAGGAGTATTGTTTTGAAAAGGCTTGTGAAGGCCACAAGAAACCGCTGGATGCGAGAAGGACAGGACCGGTTGATGTGGCGACGATTGGCGGAAACGAATGATGTTGATAATTTTTTCAAGACATTCGACATGAGGATCCTGCCGAGCTGATATAATATATGTGACGAATTGGTTGTCAAAGTCAAGGTAGAAATATGTATTATCACATATATTTTTTTATAAAAATGTCCGTATCCAACAACATTCGCGAATCTTATCGGCGCGATCGCATTCCTTGCTGAATTGACTTAGCTGAGCGGAGTGCGGCCCGCCCAAATTACTATTTCAATCTGAGTCGCGGGCCCGCCGTCAAGTCGAGGAAATATTGCAGGGACAATCCTATGTAGCATTATGTTTTGCTATTCTTATTTGATTTCTGTTATAGAAAAAACAGTAAATAAATATTGAAATTTTGAGAGGAATTTAAAATATGGAATATACCTAAGCAATTTGTTTGTGGGGTGGAGGTCAGATAGGCAGTCGCTCCATGTAAAATACTGGTATTCAGCTGCATCCGGTTAGACTGGAAGCCGACCCCAACATAGTTGGGAAAAGGCTAAGCAGATTGATTGATTGGTTGTTACGGGTACTCTGTGACTTTTATGGGGTACCTACAATGACAATGGCTTTACTATATGTTACTGTATACTGAAATCTCAATACTCAATACTCAATTGTTCAACTACTCAATCTCTAATTTATATGGACGTACATGCCGATATAAGTCTTGATAGCCACTCTGTTATAGCTTTTGTAAGCTCTAGTCATGCTATTGAACAACGTTTGACGCGTATTTCATGAAGCAAAAGAATATTTATATTAAATTTACGGACAAGTTGATAATAAGAAAAGCGTCTCGCCTAAAGGATACTCTTTTACATCAAACGGAATGCACTAGCAACAGGGTTGACGAGGAAATAGTTTGTCATCACATTATTTATTTTGATGATATTTTGCGTAGTAGCGCATTATTTCGTTAAAGTTTAAAATAACCAAGATAGATGATGATATAAGAAAGATGAAAAAGAAGATGAAACCGTAGTTGTCAAATTGTTAATTTCCATCGTCTTGGAAGCCTTTGTCTGCTCTTTTATCAATATATTTATTCTCACCTGCAAACTTTCATTGACGTTGTCTCTTGATCCTATGTCCTTATTATATGAGAGGTTTGACACACATGTGACCTTCTCAAAAGTCTATAATAAATACATGGTTACAGATAGCGCTACTGTACCTACTAGCTAAAAGTTTGCAAAAATTCGCCTCACAATCAACCACGGGTGTCCGGCTGGTGAAAACCCTGTGTCGTCAGTTCGGCGGTTGAAGGACGCGGACGGCGCAAGATGAAAGGCTGCGACTGCGAGCTTGTGTTCGGCACAACAAAGCTTTGTCTCCTCGCGCCCCTCGCGTTAACTTTGACTCGTGGCTCCAACCACTGACAACCCCAATTGGAGCTTCGAACACATTTGATTTTGTATGAGTGATGGTTACCAGAATATTTATGTTTTGATGTTATGGAATTATCTTAGTCAATTACTGCTACTTATTTTATTTGCGGCAATTAGCCAAAGGCAGCTTGAAAAACAGTGGATAGACTAAACGAATTCTGTTTCATTGAATTAATCCACAAGTCTAATCGAAACAGATTCACGCAGAACTTGGGACAGTTTTGTACCCGGTTGGGCGCCAAAAACGTATGAGCGAGCATCAGTCAGTCATGTTTATTTACCCATCAAAAAATATCCGGTGGCTACTGAGTAGTACTGATGCAGTTACCTTATATTAAAATTGTTACTTTCTAAAATAAGCACAGTGGTTTAAGAGTGTAGTAACCGTAAGGTTCATTTTCATCATTATATCATGCGCCACAGCGGGTGCCAATAAAAAAAAACAAATAACTTATTAATTATTATTTCCTTTATTTCATTTACAAACATATAATTCACATTTTTAAATATTTTTATAAAGATATAAAAAATAGTAGCCAGGTTCCAAGCTAGTGGTGGTCACTGCTCAGGGCTCCTGAGAGAGGAACCTCCTAACTATACGCACCGTGTCCAGAAGTACCGCTTTCTGGATCAAACCCTTGATCCAGCTGCCTAACGAGAGCCTCCTCAGGTGTTGGTGAGGTTCTTGGCTATTATGCCATTGGCCGTCAATACTATCGGCACAATCATTATTATTATTTTTAATCTGGAAGGAGTTGAAGGTTAGTAATTAGGATTCCAGAGTATCCGGCTGAAGTCAGGTCTGTGAATAGTGATGTCAATTAGGTCGGCGAACACTGCAGTGAGTGCAAGATGAACAGCTTCAAGTCTTCGGTTGCTTCAGACATCGACGATGTCCATCTTACGTTGCGAACTAGCCAATTAATGGAAAGACTTGTTGTATCATTTAGTTTTACAAAAAAAAGAGTTAATAAACTCTTCTAAAATATAGATAAACAAAAAAACGTTTTTAACACCCTTTTTTAGCTCTGAAGCAATTTTCACCTTTATCTTTTATTTCAAGGAACTGCATTACCATTTTCCTGCAGTCCCACGTTGGGCGCCAATGAAACTTATAAAAGGCGACAAATTGACATTGTATGAAAGCTTTAATTCAGACCGTATGCTTGATGATGATAGCGCGCGTACAAAGAGAACAGAAGTAATAAAGGGGTGTCGAGTGTTCAAAAGCGACGCAGCCCCGACCCGCCCCAACAAACAGCCGATACTGCACGCTGCCGCTATACCGCTTTGACGATACATTAACGACTTTATGGCTGACCTGACAAAATGTCATGTGCATTTTACTTAAAACTCGTTACTTGAAAATTTACATACAACCAGGCATACGTAACGCACACAGGGCGCGGGTAGTTCCGCTGTGCAGCCCAACAGCTGCCATGTTATCGTTACGTTCAGAGGTCAAAGAGCGGCGCGCTGTTTAATCGCAAAGAGACAACTCAAAGTGGAGCGTGCAAATTCGAGGCCGGGCGGGAACAATAAAAGTGCAGGTGGACCGCGGCCGCCCCGCGCGTCCGCGCTCACATCAAAGGGGAGCCCGCGATACCATACAAAAGCCCTAATGAGACAAACCCGTGGCGTAATCGAGGCGACGGAAAAAGATGAGGCCCGAGAGGTACGAGGCAAATTTTAATAATTGTCAAAGCGGCGGCGCCGATCAAACGCGAGGGGGTGCTGCCCTCCCTGCCGCGCCGCCACACCACTCCCTCCCTCGTCGCCGCGCGCTCGCACCTGTGACGTGTGCTCACCGCGGGCCTCATTAGCGCTACTGATCTAATGCGACTTCGAACTTCGCCAGCGACGTCTAATTAAACTTAAACAGAATTTCAATTTTACGACTGAAATTTTAATACTTAAAGCTGGAGCCGCTGAGGTCCCGCAAAGGAGGCGCGTTCAAAGGCAACGCCGTGCACGTTTTCGCAGATATTAAATGTGTTGACAATTTAATTTTTCATTTCCTTTAGGCGGCGGCGGGGGGCGGGACGGGCGCCTCCCGGCCGCGGGACGCCGCTCCTTTGACGTCGCGATATTGTCTTTGTGCGGCGCGTGGGGTGAGGCGGGCCCGGCCGACGGAGACTTTGTCGCAATACAATGTGTATCAATAAAACTTAGGATTGGCTTTTAGTGGTTGCACTTACGCTTTGTGAGGCGGCGCGCTCACCCTTTGACATTATATGTGGGGCGCGGGCGAGCGTGTGGCTGTGTGCGTCTGTGTGGGCGAGTGTGTCTGGAGCTGAGTAATAATGCAGGGCGAGACGAACCGGCGCCGCGGGTGCAGCCCGGCCTGGCAGCACACACGCGCGCGCTTTATTAATATCAGCAATAGCAGCATTCGCAGCAAATAGGCAAACTATCGTGTCGCGGATGCTTCGCAAATCCGTAACCCGACAACATGCAGCCACCAGCCCGAGGCGCTTCATAAACCCACGATGCACTACGCAAACTTAATTACTTTATCATATTTATTTATCTAAAGTACCTCATATTACCGATTTGAACAGAATACATACATACCCAACTTCTTAATATGTCCATAATTCACATCTAGCTGTTTTACATTGCATGTTTTTACAAAGAAATTCTTGATAACAAACATCCCACGCACGAACTTTTGTGCCGAATGAATTAAAAATTACTTCAAAACATGAATGTCTTCAATCTTTCTATACCTAGAATACCTGTGCATTATAAAATGTTGATATTCTTCTGAACGTTAAGGAGGTATCGTGTTCAATTACATCGTTCATTATGTAAACTGTCCTTTGTATATTACAAAAGTTATTTAAATTTCGCATGAATTCGCATCTTTGATGTATCGCTGTTTTTAAAGAGATGCGTAGAATTTACAAAACGTAGTTCGCTAAAAAAAGTCATAGAGTTTTCATCCTTTGACTGTAACTGACCCGGTAATGTATTATTGGGATTGCATTCAGCGCCTGCATGTGGAAAATATCATCCGGCCGGGGCCGAGGAGTCCTTTGCCGGCCCACAGCGCTTGCTCGACTGACCATAAAAAGTATCCACATTTTTGTAATAAAATTACCTGTTTTAAAAGGACTTTACTACCGAGATTAAGGCGCAGAGCGATGTAGTTAGTTGCCGGCGGCTGATCAAAGGGCCCGCTGGTCCAATGACAAGGCTTGGATTGGCCTGGCACCGCCCACTTTTAAGGCCACGTGCGGCGCGCGCACTGTTGTGTGCTAAATTCTGACAGTTGCTCCTTGGCAGCCGTAGGTGCTGCAGCGTATTGTCGTTTTCCGCCAATATTCCGCGCTACGATCGCGTACTTAGAAATTGTATGAACTTTAGATTTTTGTGTCATAAGTAGTGTTACCTTAACTTAAATGTATTAAAATCAATGTTTACTAGAAGTATAGTAGTGTGTTGTCAGTGTCAGTGTTTATCGCTTAACATAAATGGATTGTACGATAAATTAATTGGATTTTAAACCTAGTACAGGTAGTAATTTGAACTTTTCTGAACTAATAAATAACGAATGAACTAACAAAGGGTCACAGATCGAGTGTGCTGTGTCGGCATCCCTCTTCGGTTGGTGGTGGGCAAGTTTTTTGTCTGAACTTAGTCGTTATTTAAAATATTTAGTTGAATGCGTCTATTGTTTCGTACCTTGGGCTGTATTCCATGATTTCCATATTCCGACAATATTGTTTTGTTACTGTATAGATTTATTGTTGCTGCTTTCGCTTTAGTGGCACTTTTGACGCTTTGTTCATTTTGAAGTATTGTTTTTATTAAAGTAGCTGTTTTAGTTTTATTGTGGGTTAAAACTTTAGTATACGAAGAGCTGTTTTTAAAACATTGCATGTTCTTTATAGCTGTTGCATTGTTAAGTAGTTATTAAAAACAAACAAATAAATTACATTAAGAGTTGTTCAACGACGTGCTTATACACATGTGCTTAATAAATACATGCAGATTGTGAGGTATAAATTGGATGAAACTTTGGAAGTAATAATTTACGCTAGGGCACGGTCTTAAAGAAAAGACATCAACGCGTCTTGGGTGCGCGTGCGAGGATACAAGTCTCAATCTTTCAGTCAGGAATAGAAAGTTGATTTAGATAATCATAAATTGTGCAGGTAATCAATCGCATACAATCTAGATGAATATTAGTTTATACGAAAGTATTTTTTTTTCTTTTTGGAAGTTCTGTACCTTTTAGATAACTTCAACAAAAGTTTGCATAATCCTTTAAAACTAATATTATAAATGCGAAAGTGATTTTGTTTGTTACGCTTTTACGCTAAAATGGATTTGATAGGATACTTTCCATCCCGATATTCCCACGGGATCAAAACTTATTCGGGTGAAACCGCGGGGTTCAGCTAGATCTTAATATTTAAAAATAACGATCATCCCTATTGGAGTCATTCTGAAATATGTCCAGATTTACTAACAAAAACCATTGGTGGGTTTAAAAGCAGACCAGTAATAGTCGAGCTGGAGCTACTCCAAAGAATCGTTTGACAAATTTGGAGCCAGTACTTAACACAGTCCGAGGAAAAATAATTCATAAACAAATTGCCACCGTATGTCAATTTGCCGTGTTACAGCCATTTCGAATAACGGACAGTTTAAGTTGGTACTCAATTTGCTAATCAATTAGTTTTTGTCATTTTTCTATACCTACAAAATCCGAAAGTTGATTTTATTCCTGGGACAAAAAAAATCACTCCTAAGAAATAAAACTGAATGATAAATGTATAATCTCTAGAATTCCAAAAATGCCAAAAACTATCGGTCAAAGATATAAAGGTAAAACAAGCTTTATTACAAGACGTCGCAGATCAGACTAAACTAAATTTTAATGCATGTATCTGAAATTTTAAAAAAGCACACTAGGATTGTTGGGGGTTCATTTCGATTAAGATTAGGCGAGATTCTCCTGCGAGACTGCAAATAAACCCAATTCAGCGCTTCAACTTGAATAAAATATGTCATTAGCTACATTATGTCCAAAGACAAATTATACAAAAAACCCTTCATGAAAGCGTAATGCTAAAAGCTGCTGAAAGGGTGCGCACGCGGCGTCTTTGAGCCGCAGACGACTCAGAAAGGATCGCTGTGTGCTAATTTCCAAACTCGGTTTCGCACAGATAAGGCTAGAGACGGGAGGTAGGTGTCTTTGATGTAGCCGCCCGGCCCTCTGACTCCGGGGGTGAGAGCTTTCAATGAAAGGATTTTTTTTCATCTTCTTTTCCTTTGTACTTAATTTAAATTTCGTTTATATCAATGCTACGAGTTTCCTTTTGGGTGTGTTTTCTCTTTTACTTTGTCGCGTTTATCCTCTCCAATTTGTAATATTCGAGTTCGCTTTGTAATTAAATTTAGTGTTCGTAATCTGTTCTCTCTAATTTTTTTCTGTGCCCGCCGAACTCCGGCGACTGCCGGTGTAATTGCAATTTATAAATTAGGTGTCTCTTTGATTTCGAGTGTTTCTTAGAATCGCTTATATTTCGAGATTTGATTATATTTTTTCCTTTGTACCTGCTATTCCTTTGATATTTGTAGAACCTTTAATATCTAGTGCTTACATACTAGTCTAATAAATATCGCTGTCGACCTTTGTGTTTGCCAACTTAATAATCGTGTAATGGCTTTAAGGCAATTTGAAACGTAAGTATAATGTATTTAAAGTTGTCTATACTACTCCCTAACTTTGTTTAGTGTCAAAGGGTTCAGAGTTATCAGTTTCGTACTCGTTTTTAGCATAAAACCTCATTAGTGATGAGGATTGAAATACTCTTTTAATATTGAAATGAGTAATTAAGGTTGTTTGATGGTAAAACACGTTGATTAATGGTGTAGTTTGGGTTACTGTTAGTTTTTCATCAGTTGTTGTGACGCTCGGGGTTGCACCCGCTCCTTTGTGCCAAGTTCTGTCGTTAAGAGGCCGCACAAAGTTGCCTGTGACTCTCGCACCACCCATACTATTAACATGACAAGGGCACTAGTTAAAGACATTTCTCGATTTAAACATCAAAGTCTATCGAACGTCTTTGATGTAAATCGCGCCATTGATGTAAGGAAATTCAGTTCAGTTTTTGTTGGGATTTAAATTTAACCTATCTGTTACAACACTTAGGTATCCTAGATTGTAAAAAAGAAAAAGTAATTAAGATGATTAAAAAAAAATGCTGTTTCATCTGAAATTCCGCTTACGCTTACGTAATATATCTTCTAATGACGATGTTTGTAAACTGTGCGCGCTGTGTTAGAGCGGTGCATTGTAAAGGCGTCGCTACACAAAGAGTTGTTGCACGGAGCGACTTGAAACACGGAGCGTTTCCCGGCGCACACCGCTTGCCGACGCGCGACGCCGACGCCGCGCACAAAGGCGCCACTTTGCGGACTCGTCTTTGACTTACACGAGTGTGTGACCCAACATTAATAACCTACTAATAGCTCTCCCCCTCACAAGACTATCCAGGCTTCGCTGAATTGATATGAGATTATGTCTCCTCCTCTAACAAGTTTACGCTAAAACACAAAGGCACTCTCAAACCAAGTACCACGCCATCTTGCATATCTATACTAATTTCAGCTCAGCCAACATGAGCGTCAGGAAAAACGTGTTCATAAAACTAATGAAATATTAAAATTACACGAGCCTTTTAGCTCGAACAAAACACTCGTAGATTCAATTTTTCGCATAATTTTATTAGTGACAGTTTAATTAGCGCAGCTTTCATCGGGCCCGCTTTGATATTGTGAACGTTTCAAATAGAATTCACAAGAAGCACTTTCAAAGAGAGCACCCCTAATAAGTACTGAAGAGTCCTCGCACGTGTTTATCAAAGACAGCCTTTCGTTACTCACCGTCTGAATAGCCTCAAAAGAAACTCGTGTAAAATGCTCTACAAAGTGCCGTATCAAAGGAAAGGCGGGCGCAAATATCTGTTTCGTAAACTAGTAAAAACGGAGCTCTCAAAGGTACTGCGTACTCGCGGCAAATTAGGCGGAGTTAAATACAAACGCCGCTCTCACAAATGTATAACTTTGAAAGTGACTCCTCGCTCATTATTTATGTAAGTCGCCGTAATCGTCAAACGGCGGGTGTTTTATTTAGGCTGAGTCGCGGTCCGGCTCAGCGTCCGCGGTCGTCATCCTGGCTGGCTCCTGTCGCGAGGTGCCGCGTCCGGAGCCGCTTGTACGGCGCGAGCGGCGCGTCCTCGCTTCACATGTGTATCCATTTAATGCTCAATTCCCATATAATTTAACTTTGCGATCAAAGCGAAATTTTGCAAAGAGCTTCCCGGCGGCGGCGGCGGCGGGCTGTGGGTGCGAGCGGGACGCACACATTGGAGTTCTCGAGATCAAATGCTGGGCCAAATTAGTCACTCTCCGTCTCTCTATCTCAAAGCCGATCCGTAGCAAAGTTTGCGCGAAGATGACATCAAAAGGAAACCACACACTGGGGTGGCGCCGCCCGCGCCCGGCGCCCCCGGCCCCATACTTAAATCCGCCGTGTCTCTGGCTGTCTTATTGACACGCGACTGACAACTCGCAAGTCGCCAACGCCGCCGACTGTTTCAAACTCACTCTGCTTTACCAGACTTATTTAGTTAATTAATACGGAATGTCCTATCAAGTTGTAACTCCCGCAAGGCTGGCACACACTTACGCGGCTCAACTGTTAGGAAACTTTAATCGCATGGGTATGTTTGTACATACGTAGATACTGGCACACACCACCCATGTTGTCAATCCCTTTAATTAAACGACACTAAGTTTCTTTGATGGACTTTGCGAACTGAGCGGGCTGTAATATCATCTCAGAATTCTAATTATTTTACTATAATTAATTTTGTAGATGGAGTCCATCGCATGTATTAATTATGAAACATTCCATGTTCGTCAACTGCGGACTGAAAGTAAAATTTTGAAATATCAGACGCAACAGCACCGGGTAGGCTTCTCAAAGTTCTGAAGCCTTAAAAACAAGTTTTAAACTTATACCAAACTCGAATTTCTCGACACAAAGCTGGCAATTGTATTCTTATTTCTTGGAAATTGCCTTTTTCACCGTTTCATAACGTTTCACTGTAGGTAGACATTTTGTTAATAATGGGAAAGCAAACGTTACTTTGTGTTCTGTATGTTTGTTTTAATAACAAGAGATATTTTTCAGTTGCGTGCCTGTTATATATGTATTTGTAAACAATTAGGTGCCTTGTTGTAGAAAACGAAAGGTTACTTTGAAAGGAATGTAGGGACATATTTCTCACTCGGGGAATGTAAACACTGCCCGAATCTCATAAAGAGTTCAATAAATTCTATATCTTTCAAGTCTCTTGCATTTACGCAAATTCAATCAAACGTTTCATTGCCAAGAACATGAATACCAACTTATTTACAAAAAGTGAATGTCTAAATGCTAAAGAATTTCAAGTACTAAATATTTTTTTACATTTAACGGTGTCTAAATGGGTTAACAGTCTTAAAACCAATGAACCCCGTCAGTCTTTATACGGTGATAAAAACTCCTTAACGTTAACACTGTCTAACAAAGTCGATAACTCGTCGGCAAAGCGTTTATTAACAAGCCGAGTTCTAAAAAAAACAGTTTGGAATTTTGAAATCCAACACAACTTATCGCGGGGCGCAGGGGTGTTGGCATTGTGCGCAAGAGTTTATGACGACGACGGTTGCTTCCACGAACTGGGTCCTTACCGACGCCAATACCAAAAGATTCAGTATTTGATTTTCGGATTTCCAACTGTATCGCCTACATCTTAAAGTGTGGATTGTAAAGTTTCAATGATATAAGGTCCCTCGGTCGTGCGCCGCCGCCCGCCTACCTAAAACGCTGTCCCTGTGTGACGTCACTCATCTCAATGTTTGCCTTGTTTCCCCTTTAATTGAACTATAGTGTATTGTTTAGTCTTCGTTATTTAATCTGCCTCGTTGTTTTAGGATTCCTGTATGAGCATTCATGATAACCATCGCTATGGTTTTTGTTTGTTCTTTATGGATCCATTGTTTGTAGTTCATCTTAAATTACGAAGAGAAATATGTGGTATCAAGGGTTTACTTTTAACAGACTTCATATCTGGTACGAGTGCAACTTAAAAATTTGGCAGGAACTGGTGGATCTTTAATTAGATTTTGCTACTCTAACTCTTTACAGACATGGCGCTCTATAGATACATATTATATACCATCATATAATATCATTTAGGCTCAACTAGTGTGGGATAATCAACTATTATTGAATTTCTTTTTGAGCAGACTCCATATCTTGTCCGAACTCTAAAACGTTAAAATTTCATCCATGTAATATTATTCTTTCAAATTTCGAAGCTAACAGCATCTCCTTAGGTCCTAATATCACATTTTCATCGACTGTATTTCATCGACTGTGCATTTATCATAGCTTTCCCTTTCATTTACAATTCATCCATCAACTGGTCTGCGATTTAATACGTCAGGCTATAACCTCCATTTGATATTCTGCGTTTGTGCCATCATTCAACTTTTTGTCCTCTATTACTCCTGTAATATGATTATAATTTTCTCGCATCTGCTATACCTTTTTTTTTCATATCAACAAAACTTGAACTTTAGTGATAGCAATGTTAAGGTTTGGTTTAGTTTGTTTGAGTTGTTACAATCGGCTTCCATTGAACGAAGACCGGTTTGGATAAGGAATGCCGCAGCGCAGTGTCCGGGCGGCTTTTTGCTTTGGCTGCGTGCGCACAGCCCACGCGGACGGCTTGGAGCCTCGGCCCGCCGGCGCCAGCGCCGCTTCCCGCCTTTACGTTTGATGCCTGATAAACGACACGTTGCAAATATTTGATGTAATTTTATATTTTAAATTATTACCGGTTTCAAAGTACGCTGACTGAGATAATATTTCTTAAACTTCGCATAGGATAAGCAAAAACACAGCTTGTAATCCGTCGTTAAAATCCTTCCAACAGCCGTTACTTTTAAACCTAATTTAGCAAGGTTTCCAAAACTCCTGGTAAAATTTCCAAAGATTTATATTCAGTTAGCTTTAGAACAATAACAGTCGTTATTTGTACTGCAGTCCATGGTTCTTTACAAATATAGTGGATTCTCTATCCGAAAGATTTAACGGCACCACCATGGTAATCGGATTAAAATGTGTTTACCTGAATGCTTCTAAACATGTTTCACTCATGGCCTGCTCCGAAATCTCTAACGATATTTTGTTTCATAGCACTTGATTGTTATCCGAACACCCGAGGCCGCAACTCAACTTTTTATTGGATTAATATATTAGCAGCATTATGCAGACATAAATCTTCAGTACACCAGTATTTATCCATCTACAACTGAGTGTCATTGGTACTTGACAATAACTATGAAAGGAATGGTGATGTGCCTAGCGGAATGCGCGCCCAGTATTGTTGGCTGTTGCTGCGACTCGATGGCACTGCAAATAATGCTGCATCACCTGCTACCATTAGCTGATTGTTACTTATTATACGTATTGTGGATTATAACGTCTGTTTATTTTATGACGCTTTTAGCTTTAATTTCTGTTGAAAAAGCAACTCCTGAAATTAATAGTCTGGATTGATCGTATTTGAGGTGAACTTGTTCAACTTTTGGTATAGAATCATTATTTGATTGATAACCGTAAGATATACTTGTTCAGACATTCTTTCTTTATTTTAAAATGTTGATTCCCAATCTCTGAACCTTCGTAAACTATCGCCAATTTTCCAAACCTGACATGAAATTACATTTTTATCTGAATTCTGAAGTCCATAATTTTTGGTCACAAGGCAGAGAAATTCAATGAGGTGTGGATGCTCGTAAAATACTGGCGGCCGAAGTATCCACATTACACTGGTTTATGGCCATAGCAACTACGGGAAGTGAGAGTTACACAGCTTTAGTCGGCATTACACACCTACGGAATTTACTGTTGAATTCTTGTTCGACCATTGAACGAATAGAACCATGGAATTATTCTTGATTACGTTTAGCCGTATAACATATTTGATGAAAGTATCAGTTTTCTTTTATTAACAGAGTCAACAATCGTTAAAGGTTGGATTGGATCAGCAGCCTAATTGCGTAACATATTTTATTTCTGATATCAATTCCGAAACGATGACAACTCCGATCTGGATCGTTTGCCTTATTTGGAATTGCGTAATGCATTTACCGATCATCTGAGTAGGATTGACTAGGGATGTTCGAAACAATAGTCCATATCTGCATCGTTGAAGCGTTTTGTTTCATCATATAGGCATGATTTGTTTCCGAATTAATGTGATATAATTTAATTTTGTTTTCATTATAATTGATGGTCTACTAGTGCATGAAAATAAAAATGTACACTGATTGCTGAAAAATTAAAAACCATTTTTTTAAACTCTTTCTACCAAAAACTACCATAATTGAAATACGAAACAAAACGTTTTACTTTTTGTGTTTTTGTTATCTGTGGCCAATGAAAAAATCGTAGAAAAGCAGTGTTGTCAACGTAGTAGGATTTCCACTAAACCTGGGGGTTTGGACACCCCTAAAAAATATCCCACGGAAACATACTTCAGGGATAAAAAAATCAGGCGTTCAGCCGTTATGTATCTAACAAACATCCAAATATCTTCACGAAATATTTTGTGATATTACAGTAGGTAGGAACTAGGAGTATGTGAAAAAACCGGCTAAGGGCGTGTTGGACCACGCAAAATGAAGGGTTCCGTAGTTGGGATGAATTTATCCCAAGAACAGACTGAGTGATAAAATCCTAGTAAAAAAACCTGTTCTCCCATACATTCACAGAGTACGTTTTACTATAGGTACTGAAACATACTTCCTTTCACTACTTATGTAATTTGGTGTGCCCAACAGGATCCATAATTGTTTCTATATATTTTTTATTTTTACCACCTGTAAGTGTACATTATGGATTGCAATAAACGATTTGATTTGATTTGATACATTCCAACATTTCCAACTGCAAATGTAAGTTGGTTGATTAATTTCAAATTACAGCTTTCAAGTACTACGAGTCTCGGATGTAAGCAGTGGACAGCCAGATAAACGGACATGGCGAAACTATAAGGCTTCCTTGTTGAATAAAGAACCCTAAAAATGACAATGAGTGATTTCGTATGCAGTTTTGTTTTCATTCTCCAATCTTCAAAATAAATGGACCTCCAAACCGGAAAAAGTTGGCAACACTGAATAAAAGTTTTACGAAACTTCAAACTTATGCATTGTTTTGCCTTGAATTTTATTGTTGTTTTATATTTTTCTACATAGAGAATTATATTTACTATTCCCATATGGAAATAATGGGCCTCTGATAAATAGTTTTGGAACATTTTTCTTGTCTGACTGTCTGAAAGACGTTTGGAAAATTCTCTGGTTTTAAGACATGGAAGACAGCAGAGCCCTAGGGCTTGTCTTTGGTTTGTACGGGCTGCACTAAGACGTAGGTTGTTTTGATCAATAGCCAAAAGTAACAAAGTCAATAACATAACTACAAGTAAGTAAACCAATATAAATACGAATAACGTGTGTAGGACTGTGCCTTCGTATCTAATTAAATTATTGCAGCTGTAGCATTGACTTATAATTACTAGCGAGGTAAATTATTGGTCAGGCTACACAGGGACAATCATTCCTTTGTTGTGTAGACACAAGCAACTTACGTGAGGTTAACTATTTACTGCAGTTAAAATAATAATTATTTTTACTATGACCGGCAACCTCACAGTCTAACAACTGAAATCGTTAATTAATATTTGTGGATTTACATAAGTTGATGCTGAAACAAACTATAATAACTAAATAACAACTGCCTACAAAACATTAATCATAATATTTTCACAGACGGAGCTAGCACTGAAAATACAAAAATCAAATTAATCAATCTAGTTGAAACATGGAGGATTTTATTATTGGTGGCAAGGCTAGACATGGAAAATCAATCTTCTGTATGAATCATTAAAGGTAAGCTTGATTGTAAGAATCAAGCAGCAACTCAACATAATTATGAATATAGGTACTTCCTTGGGGAAACTTCTACAGTCATTTATCATATATTTTATGTATACCTAACTACCATTCTAATATAGTTTTATGTTATATAAAAATATCTGGAGACTGATAAATGTGCCCTAAATAAAGAAGAAATTAAACAACCGGCAGCAAAGACTTTGATTTTGATTATAGGCTGATGGCTGTTATAGGCATGGGCTTATGAAGGCCTAGTTAGCCACATAACGTTTGTTTGAGCAGTAAATAATTTTATTTTGTTTTATAACTTTAGGAGAGTTCCCGGGGTGTTACGGAGATGAAGCCAGCATGAATGATGTCACCCCAATGCCGTTGTTTGCGCAAAAACAGGAAACTGAATATTAAAGAATTTAATATCTTTCTTCAAAATAAATACAAGTGATTAATATATTAAATTTAGACTTGTGTTCACCAAAATTTAAATCAACTGTTTTGATATTTCTATAGATAAAATTTCCTTAGAAATTTGACGTAGACCAACAGGTGGTTTTAATGTTGGTGAACACAGGCCTTAGAAAATAGTGGTATTTAGTAAATTTAATTGTCTACGGTGAGGTATAGGTAAAAAATAGGAAATAAATAAATTATAGTAAACAAATTGTTTTTTTATTTATATCATTATCATTACATATAGTAGCATTTATTCACATTTACATGAAATATACATGAGGCAAAAAGAAATTGGTAAGTATAAAATATAGTGTATGATTTAGTGGAATTTGGCATCGAATCTTTTCCTGTGGAAGTTATCTTGGATAATTTATATACTGCTGCTAATACTTGCTGGTAGCGCATGAGAGAAAGTTTAATTATTTCCTGAATAATGTAGTTGAGCCTGATACCTGAAATATAAAAGGAAAGAATCAATTCATCACGCCTTACCATCCACAATCTTTAATAGGCCTCTCCCTTAAACATTTCAATGCACAATCTATCTACTATATAGAATAATATTCTTTCATAAACAACAATTAGGTGCCTACAGTTCTATTTAATTGATGGATGAAGCATGGTAACTACTTGACTAAGATATTTGAAATAACTTCGGCAACTGCATCATTGCTAATTGTGGTAAAAGAGTATTTTGAAGGGTTCCACATAATAAACTAACAATAAACTTTAGAAATAAATTTAAGTAAGTACCATAATATTATAGTTCTATGTTTAGATAATAACCTTCAAGACTATCGTAGTATGGTAGTAGACTACAATATTGATTTTGATTATTTACACTGGACATCCTATAATTTATGACAGGATACATTTTTACAACTTAAATAGGCATGTTTTGTAAATGTTTTAAATACCTACTTATCCTATGTATACAAACTATAGGTAAGATTTGTTATTCTATTACTTCTAGCAAAGTTTTAATATAAAAATAGTTTAAACACTGATTGTAGGTGGAATTCAAATTGTAATAAGAAAAGGTATACTTAATTATTAGTCACAATAAAATTATGATTAGGTACTTACAGTCAGTACATTCAGGCTATTATCATAAAGGCAATTTTCGGTTGAGATAAGCTTCCTCATTTGCATGAGAACGGATTATAGCAACATGGTTACCATCAATTTGATGCATCCTACCACACCGTGAAGTTGAAACATATCCATAAATCTGAAACCACATAATTTGATTATTCATTATTAATATTGAAAGAATCCCAGCATTTTATGTGAAACCAAGGCAAATAATAGTTAGCAGATCTATAGGAAGTCACTATCTATATAGATTTGTTGGCAGATCGAGCCGATTGCAGGCACTCTTCAAAAGTCTGCGGCTTATAATAAACCCGTCTTTGAGGCGTTGATCTTCCGCGATAAGCAACAAATAACCTCGTGACATTGTGGCAGCTGAAACAAAAATTAAATTAGGAAATAGCCAAAAGCGAGGTTTACTAACACTATAAATTACTTACGTGCGGCTGCCGACAATATTGCCGGTATCTCAAATACCAAAAATAGTGATTTATCGTTGTGGTTTTACACAAAAACACATTCATAATTTATCAACATGATGTTCACTTACATAATTTCGTATTAACTTAGGAGAATACACGAATAAATCCCAAAAAAATTACTAAGATAAATGATATCAACCAACAGGGTTGCCTTTGGTTTCGTTTGACAGATGAAACATATCGGTTGTTAGTTTGAAGCCGATTTCCAACTGTCAAAATAGTTACACAATTCCAATATTAGCCTACTTATACGCTTATCGTTCACTCTTAAGCGATTGGTATCGGCTTCACTGATTTTGAAGTTACGCAATTCGAAAGTCGTAAAATTAAGTAAATACCTATCGAAACCAAAGCAACTAATCGGAATGGATGACTTAAAATGCGTTGCGCAATTAGATAGCTGCATCCATATTGCGTAATACACAATCTATTACAATCTGGATCGGTTTTGAAACAGATTGCTTCATAAGTTCGGAAAAAAAATCTACTCAACAACATTAGTAACGCAATGAATGTTTTTGAACTGTCAAAATGAAACAGATTAGTCGGATTCGTTTACGAAAACGTTTTACGCAATAAAATAAAATAATTAGATAGCAGTTCTGATTGTCGCAGTGGAATCCGAGTATTTATTAGAATCAATCTGGCGATTATTCTATTTAAATTTACTGAAATTTAAAAATAACAATGATAACAGCTGCTTAACTTCCCCGAGGAAGCAAGTCTCAGGTTGTCGAATAATATCGCAAGATGTCGGGAGCCATCCGCAAACCATCGACTAGTTTTTACCTTTATGAGCGCGTCTTTTGGAAACTTATGGACAGAGTACCAATAAAACATCTACATCATAGATATCCGTGGTCTTCATAATATTGGTTAGTTGTATAACAGGAAAATTTCGATAACTTCTGTTGTCTTCTTCAGCACATCAGTTCAAAAATTGTGTCTTTTAAACGGTTTTTCGTGAGTAAGTTCTACGGCTTCTATCGAGTGGGTTTCAATCCCTAACTAAATTATTGATTTGTTATGACGAGGATACCTTGTTAAATAACAATTATTTTAAGTAGGTACATTTTAAATACATCAGGGGGTTTTGATTTTTTACTATCGAAATGTTTCAATCTTCTGGTTCTACAAGCTATCCGGCTATCTAATTGCGTAAAACGTTTTCGTAAACGATTCCGATGAATTTGTTTCATTTTGACAGTTCAACAACATTCATTGCGTTTGTTTTTGTATTTACGTTGTTGAGCAGATTTTTTTTTCCAATTTATGAAGCAATGGATTAGCAATTTGTTTCAAACCGATACAAATTGTGATAGATCGTGTATTACGCAATTAGGGTGCAGGTTCTAAAATTCTCATGATTATCTCCGCAATAAGTTATGCTTTCTTTATAGTTTTGAGTTGACAACCTGATCTCTGTTTGAAAAAGTAGTCCCGCTTTGAGTATCTAAGTAACCGGAGCACTTTATATTAGCATGCTCGAGCAAAATAATAGGGACATTCTCGGCGCCTTTGAGAAGCAGAGTAATAAACATACAACATAGTTTTCTAATTTCATGCAGTCTCTCTTCAATATTAATTTAGTAATTTGAAAAGTTTGTGCCATGCAATGTCAAAGAGACTTGAAACTTACTTTTATTTGTTTTGTTACAGGATGATATTCTCCTCATATGCGGCACCATTCAGCTAAGATTTAAAGGTAAGCCAATCGTGATTATTTATGCTACGCAGACTTATTGCGAAATTGAAAGCCAATTGAATTGTGATTTATTGTGATATGAACAAATTGCCGTCGTTCAAGTAGTATGATTTATTTTGGGTTCCACTGGAATTAATTTACGCGAAAGTAAAATAGAAGCCAGAATATATCAATCTTATAACTATTTAAATCATTAACCTCTTTGATTTGCATCCTAACTAATATTATAAATGTGAAAGTGGGATTGTTTGTTACGTTTTCAGGCTAAAACGACTTAACAGATTTAGATAAAATTTGGCATATGGGTAGACGATGACATGAGTTAGGACCTAGAATACTTTTTATCCGCATATTCCCACGGGATCCCGACTTATGCGAGTGAAACCGCGGGAGGCAGCTAGTATTTTATACATTTCAAATGATATATATACGGGCGGTATCATCAGGAATCCTCATAAGTGTAATTGCTTTTAGTCAATGATTTCATAACGTGGGTAGGTACCAGGAAACCCATTACAATAAATAACCCCCGACACAAACAAAGACAATTCCAGGTGATGCTGCAGTTTCGCTTCACGGTTACTATGTTCTTCTAATATCATTTAAGTAACAGAATACAAAATTTTGAATCGATCAGACCTGTGGATGATGCGCACATCCATTCATCAAATAGAAAAGAGCTGATAATCTTCAAACGGCTGAACCGATTTTCTTTAATTGTAGCTAAGTACAGTCTCGATCAAGACACCTTTCAAACAAAAAAATAATGATCTAAATCGGTTCAGCCGTTTGGGAGCTAACAGACTGACACACAGATACACACGTTAAACTTATAACACCCCTCTTTTTCCGTCGGGGGTTAAAAAGAATTTAATTTGGCTACAACGTCAATTTCCAATAAATTGCAGACAATGGTTGGTTGCAATGACATATCCATGGTTGCAACTATAGCTTTTATTGTTACCTATGGCTTCCAATTTATTTCATACGTCCTAAAAGTAATCCGTCGCGTCGGCAATCTGGTACACTACGGATTTATTTCGTTAACGACATAATAACGAGTTATATATATCGCTTTTGTGATGAAAGCACAATCAGGTTTCTTACATTCAATTTTCAACTTTACGAGGATAAGAATAAAACTGTTCGCCCATGTGTGCGGCGTAAGCGCGTGTTGCTGATTCAGCTCTTTCGGTTATAATGGTTAAGCGGTCATTTTTACAATGAGTTATTTATTACTTTTCCTTATTTTTATTCGTCCGCTTTTCTCCTGCGACAACCACTACACGGAAAAGTAAAGTTTCCTTTTAGATTAAGCAAAAAGCATAAAAGTTTACACTTCACTTAAGATCAAGGGGGCACTTCCATAAATTATTTTAAAAAATACATGAATACGCAATTAAGTTAGACTTCGATTGAACTGTAGCACCTCTCGATCTGAAAACCCATCAACCATTGAAACTAGCGAGCCACCGAGCACTCGTGAACCCAATATTTTTACATACAATAATTTAATTACCTTGTGACTCCAAAACTACCGATCTCGTAATCCCATTACTTCTACGCGTTTACTCTCAAAAGAGGCAACAGTTTAACGTTAAATCTCGCTTCGAGGTAGTAAAAAAGCGAATTTTTATATTAAACCGGCTCTCGTAGGCTGCATTCACGTGAGGAGGCCCTAGACGGCAAATTAAGTGACATTAGAGGCATAATGCCCGTGGAAGGGAGACGTGAAAGCGGAGTGCTGTTGTGGAACGGTACGCTAGTCCGTGGAGTGCGCCAACAGACGTTCACCACCTGGATGCCGATTAAACGCTGGAAAATATTGCAGCCGCTTTAAGCGCTGCATTGCAGCCTAGTTCAGCGACGCTCTGTTGGCGATTGTGCTTTTCAATACTTAAGAAACGTCCATGAGTTTCCTTAGAAATGTAAATCACATTTATTATGAATAGTGTAGCCACTTGTTACTAACTTTCCTGATGAATGTTGTACTCCTTTCTGGGGAGGGCTTAGGGAGGCAATTCATAACATGGGACAAATGTTGAAGCTTTTGCAATGAGTTTGCATGAAGTTTAAAGATATTTTAATCCGGAATCCACAAAGGAAAATTAGCTGACTTTTCCAACTAAGGATTGAACTGAAGCTAAAGCACTATAAAATTCACACAAACTATATTTTAAGTCTTCGAAATAGTTTGAGACTCTAGCTTAAGGATACGAATAGGAGGCTTTAGCAAAAGCCTTTCGACTGAAGATAATTCCCATGCATAATATTTTTCATTCTTCCTTAACATAATGGTCTCAAAATTAAGAAATAAATGAGTGATGAACCTTCTGCCTGCGCTTCGGCAATGGATTCCGGCACACTGCATCTAATAAATCCAATAATCAGCAAATAAATGTACCAACGAATTGTGTCAATTTTTTATCCGATCCGGAGACAATTGAAATCGACGCGTCGGTAACAGAATTACTTTTTTTTTTCATCTACAATTGTAACCGATCGCTCAGCAGCTGGGGCAGCGACTTATTTCAACCGTTTTATGAATTGCTCCTCATTTAATTTTGTACTCATTTCTTTCATTTTCTCTTCTGCGACTTCAATGAGGCTTGATGATAGCACATTAATAATTTTTTAGCTCAACCTTTGATGATTGGCTCCTTGATTTGTTTTACAATTTTTTTCAAATGTTGTTGACGACTGCCCACAGAAAATGTATTTTAGAATGTTCGCAGAAACATTTGATTTTAAAAATCTTGTCGGTCTAGAAGAGAAAGCTGTGGAAGAAGGACAAAGGCCTGCCATTCACCTCTTAGTCAGATTTCTTCCAAACAATCTGATTCCCAAACGGGAGTTCCTCTAGTTTAAGTGGAATTGGCACCTGTCAACACACCACCAAAAACACTAAATTCTTCTGAAACTAGTTTTTCCTGAAATCTCGAAAACACCGTAACAGAAACAGTTTCCATAAACTCCATTTTCTAATTTAAACTTTTTGTTCGAACCCGTAAAACGTTGAAAACAAACTAGCCAGACACAGGGATCCCCGATGACAGCAAATATAAATTAATCCGTTTTAAATACCAATTTGTCTGTAAGTTAAGTGCTTGACTTATTTAGCACACGTCATTAGCAACAAGAGTAATGTGGGTAACTAGCGATATATTTCAGTCCAGACTGAATTTTTTGTCTGTCGATTATACCAGGGCTGCCAATTTGAAACTGATTTGAGTTACAGAACATTTAACCACCTTCAAAGCCTTCAATCAACAAATAATTTAAGGGTTAAAATTAAATGAAAAATGAAAGCATTTATAATGTACTGAAAACTCAAAAGGATGACGCATGTTGTATTTGCGAAAAATAACAAAGAATATAATTTTTATCAAGAATGTTAATAATTTTTACATCTTTTCTTTAAGCGTATCATAAGTAAACTGTATTCACGTATTACATTGTATCCCTGTCCATGTGACGTCCATGCATTGTCTCCACAAATAGCATTGTATTTAGCGCTGGCGCCGGGGACGCATTAATTACGCTATAAATAAATGCTTTAGATAAAAAACGTATCGAGTGAGGCGGTAATAGATTTCTCTCTGAGCGACGCGACTTTTATTGTTATTGAATGGGGCGGTAATGTGTTGCGGCCGGTCCGTTTGTCGCGCTCGGTTTTATCCGGGATTTATTCAATGGAATGCATTTGTAATGACTTTTTCACTGGAGGTGTGTATTTCCGTGTTGGTCAGGAAATTGTATAGTCACGTTAAAATTCTGAAAACTACAAACTGTCTCTCCATGTACATGATTACACAATGTTCGCTCTCTAAGATACTAAAGAGCTAAACAGTGTAGTGTACCCATATAAATCTCTCTTATATCTATGAGTGTACCTTTTCAGCACCCTAATTGTGTAACACACTATCAATCACAATCTGAATAATTTTGAAGGATATTGCTAATCCATTGCTTCTATTATGTTCAAAACAATTTGTTTGCTCACCAACGTAAATAACGCAATGAATGTTGTTGAACTATCAAAATTGAGAGTGTTGTTCGTGTGTTACGCAATAACTCCGCAGTTTTGGACATAACAAAATACTTTTTTACGTTTTTAAGTTGCCGTATCGGCAGCTCATGTTGTCTTAAGAAGATCACCTTGGGAATTAAATTGGCAAAATCTAATCCAAGACGGAAAAAACTAGTTGTACGATGGAAAGGAAACACAATCACGACACATAATCACATTGGACCAATACGGAAAGCTGAGATGCACTTCTCATTCTGACGTCTACGTTATTAGGAAAACCCTATAAAACAAATGTACTGCGAAAGTAGAAATACGCTTCTTCTAAATTGGATAGGAATGATTTTGTTAGAAATCCGAGAGGCAAATAAGTTTACACTAGATGCGGAGGGAAAGAGAGTTGAGTATTGGAAGGCTGAAGTCTAATGAAAAAAATATGTATTGAAGAACAGAATGCAGTGTATTTAAGTGACTGTCTTTCCATAGCATTACGATTCTGGTCATCAATTTGAATCTACCCATCAATTACGACCAGCTATCTAATTGCGTAACACATTTTTGTAAACGATTAAGACTAATCTGTTTTATTTTGCCAGTAAAACAACATTCATTGCGTTATTTACGTTGTTGAGCAGAATTTTATTTCGAACTTATGATGAAATGGATTAGCAATCTGTTTCAAAATGATTCAGATTGCGATTGATCTTGTATGTACAATTAGGGTGCAGATTGCCAAATTGTTTTTGCGGCTCAAGTAACGGTCTTTGGAAATCGGTGCAAATAAAAACGAACACAATACATAAAGATAACTACGGTACCAGTTGTTTAGGGATTTGCGATACCGTTAAGCTACCATCGGGGAAGTGAAAAGTATTAACAAACAGTCAACTTTAATGGCAATTGTGTTAAAACTTAGACAATGGCAAAGAAAATGCGGGCGTATTGTTTCTAAATTGACATTATTGTAAAAGCTGTAAAAAAAAACCCATTCAATACAACATGATGGATATTGAGAGTATTAGGATAAAAGATGATAAAAACATCCATGTATAACTAAAACATATTACAACGATTTGCCAAAACGCTTGGACCATATCCTTGATCATTAACACAAGTTTTCACCTGTGTCATCAGAATAAGTAAAGTTAGGATTAGAAGATTCATACGTAATTCAAAACTTTCCCATTACACTAATTTAATTTGCCATTATGAATGTCATGCAGTAGAACTAGTGCTACAAGCTCCAACTATGCTTCTACATCTCAATGAAATCTCATCTAATTCCCAGTCCAGTCTCAAGGAGGTCCTTCATATCAATTTAATAGGATTACATAATAGCAATTTTCCTGTATAAAAGAGTTGCGTCCATTCGCAGCGAGGTAACAATAGTGTAATCTGGCACGTCGTCTCCGGACTAAAGCACTATTGTTGAAAAATGTTTTGTACAGCTCCTTGAGAAAATGCGAAATGAGACTGTCCAGAAATGAGGTAATACTAAAATTACCTTTACGGATTAGTTTGCGTTTATTTCTTCCCTTTTGGGCCTTTGTGAGACTTGATGGTTTGGTTAGATGATGTAATTCTTACTAAGTGTAAACATTGTATCTATCAGTTGTATAATTTTCTACCAATGAATTTAAGAATACAAAAAATACGAAATCAATTTTGCTCTTCCGCTCTGTTAATTTCAACCACACAGCCGTCATTTTAATAAACTTCCACAAACACCTGATGACGGTACAAATATAAACCCAGTAATATCAATAGACTAGATGTCCCTCGGTGAATGTCATTAATGTCATCCGCAGAGCTGTCGGCCCGCGCGGCGGGTGGCCTTCTGAACAATCTACGTCTACCATGTATATCATTAAAAGTACCTACTACCTACTATTAAATTACAGGGTATTTTATAGAGTTGAACTTGTTTGTTTTGCGGATCGGGGAGTGAAGATAAAAGGGCGCAGGTGCCTAATTGTCGTGCAAGTCGTGTTGAATGAAGGGGTCGGGTTTGTGGTGTGTTCCTATGTGGTTGATTGATGGATTTAATAGTAGCCCAGTGCTGTCCAGTGCATTTTTTATATGAGCAACTTTTTCTTTTGTGTTTTCTGCAACTTTGTTAAAGTTATAATCGGAATTATTTAAATGAACAATTTTTCTTTGTCTTTATTGAAAGAACGTAACATATTCTGTTTTTTGCTGAAACTCTTTGCAATTTTGTCAACTGTAACTTACAAAACCTGTGACTTATAAAATCTCGATAGAAGTTGGAAAGTTCAAGTGACATGTTAGCTAGTAAGCTAGCACATTTGTTGCTAAAACGCTTTGAAACATCGTTAGGCTATTGTACAAAATCAGTTACGATAGTTTACGAACGCTATGAAACTCTGCGTTCAGGATTCTCGCATATGGGAACTATGGAAATGGAAACTTTACAATACAGCTCGCATTCTATGAAAGATGAACATTTCGGAAATAGTCAACGGAAGGTTGGACAGTTATTGTACATAGCGGCTACTGAGTTCATTCTAGGATTTTATTCACAATTAAAATATGACGACATAAGTATTGTATCTAGTCTCGTTACTGTTCGTAGTTTTACAATATGGATAAGATAAGAATACAACTCTCGTGTTCCCTGTTTTTCCCTTGCCGGATGAATTGGTAAAAAAATTAGCCGGTAAACAATATCGGTTGCAGCACCTTAACTGCGTAAAACACGATCACTCACAATCTGTTTCATTTTGACAGTTCAACAACATTCATTGCGTTATTTCTTGTTGAGTAGACAAATTTTTCGAGAATATGAAGCAATGGATTAGCATTATCCTTCAAATTCAGATTGTGATTGTTTTTGTGTTACACAATTAAAGTACAGGGCTGCCTTAGCTGCGCCGGCCCTTAGTTAATTAAATAGAATGTAATGACGTTTATTTCTGTAAGTAGATCTTTTAAGATACTTTCACACGTAAATTTTTTAGTCAAGTATTACTAAAGAATGTTCTTGGAACGTACTTCAATCGTACATTAATGCCGCTTGTCAGTTTCTATTCCCATAGCAATGCCTAAATAAAATTGTATGATTTGTTAGAGTCGATTACAATTGTTTGCTCGGATACACCTCACCCCTTCCGTGCTGCAGACAGCGGAACTGATGCGCAGGGGATCTGTTTATGAAATGAGATGAGTGGCAAATATTTATTATGAAGATTTATTTCGAATTTATGATTATTTTTAAATTGTTTTTTGTTAGTTTGAGACAGTAACGTGAGAAATTAATTGCGATATATACATGTTCGTATCGTGATGGCGCAGTATAAACAGAACCACCAGAATAAATAAAAATGATAGTAGAATAGTTAAGAGTTAGTCTTTTTTTTTAATATCTTTCCCGATCCTCCTGAATCCGATTTTAAACGTAATCAATCTTCCAGTAGTCCGTAGCTTGTAGGTAGAGCATTAACATAAATACTTTCCAGAGTTATTAATTAAAATATCTTACGTGGAAACCATATCGTTTCCCACTCAGTCGGAACAATTAAATTGACTACTGCATAATCCACCACGGGGCTATTATACAAATTGACGAATCTTTTATTCATCAATCCAATCATCCATACCGCTGAGGGCTGTTCGCGGGCGTCGGGGACTATCGAAATAAGAAATCTCGGCGTATTTTCTCTCTTTTTCTAACTTATACAGATCCTGCTACTTTTGAGTGCGACGGATGATTCGAAATTTTCAATTAGACCACAATTGGCTTAGTTAACCACTGTTCTCATTTCATTTGGTATGTTTTCGAAGCTGAATAATGATGTTTTGCCATAATATTGTTAATATTAAAAACGTCTGATGTAATAATGATGTGCTTTAAAATGTTACATTACTGAATGATTCAGATAATAAATTATATCATTTACATTTCAAGATTTCCTGGTCACAATGGTAAATTGGAAACACGGTTGAATTTGCTGCCTACCTGATTTTACCATCGTGCTGGCTAGAAATATGAATAAATTCATGGAATGCATACAATGTAAGTGTGTACAGAAACCAGAAGTCGTTATCTATCGTACTGGTCATCCTGTCTCCAATTTCCAATACATATCGGACCGCAGGGAGACGCTGCCTGACCGGCTGTCCCACGCTGCGGCCCACGCGGCTCGTCCATCGAACATGTCCATTTCACTGACGTGCCGATAAAAACTGAATCAACTTTGTGGTCGCAAAAAATGTATTGTACAGTGTTCTGTCGGATAACCTGTCCTTTGACGGGCAGCGGTTTTATCGTAGTTCGATAGTTTTTGACGAAATTGGAAATTTTGACGGTCTGTTTTGGACGGAAAGGAGAGCTTGCTGGCCAAATGTCCATTAACGTTTTAAAGTTTTTTGTTAGACGGGCCGCAGATTAGGACAATTGATCGATTTTGTAGGTGAATTGAGCAGCTTACGACAAAAAAGATTATTTTTACAACAGAGGAACTTCCTTCACCTAGCGTTGAAGCCTTGCATGGTCTTAGCGATTATATTATTTTTAAAGTCAAATGTTTCAATTTAAACCCTACAATTACGAACTGCCTCTAACCTCCCTTTATTTTTCTACAAAAATAACCGCAAACCAATACTGACGTAATTGATGTTGAGATTCAAATGAGAGACGTTCCGTCTGAAAAAGCCCTTGCGTTGGAGACAGCTGCATTTTCCCGGGCTATCCGCGCCCCGCCGCGCCGCGAATAGTCATTGTATGCAAAATGTCGCGGCCAGACGGCCGTATTGTTCACACGAGATTAAGGCTGGGGGCACGTCCATTATGCAAGAAGCCTGAGGAACGGAACCACGGGAACCACGGGTGATTGCGAACCTGACAGAGCTCAGGAATTTAGAGTCCTCCCACGCAAACCGGGGCACCGGTTTGCGAAGGAGGACTCTAAATTTTAAAGGCGTTGCGTTTTGGGGAAGATATAAAAAAACGGAGTACCTATGCTGGATACGGACTATTACGGACGGAAGGCGCCATATTAAAATGAACTACATCACAAATTCACAACTTGACTTCATATAACTTGTTTATCGAAACGTAATGTTAATTGTTAATTGAAAAGGGACTCACTCAATTAAAACAAAACTCAGCCATATCAACAACCTTCCTTATAAAATCGATATATTTTTTAATTAATACCTACGTGTTAAAACCTCAAAAAAATCAAACTCGTTTTACGACGTCGCGTTCGACTGTCCCTATTTATAAACACGTGATCCATATTATTCGCAGTCCCGTATTTCCTTACCCAATCTTGGGCACTCTAGCGACGCACCTGAGACGTTTCAGACATTTAATCAGGCCTGTAATCGGAAAAACAATGCTATTGAGTGGAGGTATCGCCCTCGGGCGGACCTGGCTTTTGTCGCGCCGGGACGAACCAATCTGTTTTGCAAATTACGTACGAATCTTGGGACGACGTGCTTTTTGCATGAGCAGTGAAGGAATGAGGAATGTTAGGTTGATTGAGTGGGATATTAAAGAGGAGGAGATAAAAGAAATGTCAGGTGGGTCGGTTTTGTTTACCGCTCTCTTGTTGTGATTGCTTGTCGTTGTTTTTCATCGGTGTTGTCGTTATATATTTCTTGTGTTTGGTAAATGGTTTCGTTTTGAACTCTGTTCAACTTTTATTGTTTCTCTACACACATTCCGTTAGTATCAAGATTGAGTCATGGTTTTATAGTACCATCAATTTCGATGCGTTTTACAACAGAATTGCTTAGCAAGATAACACGTTTTATACAATTTACGCCCCCGTTTCCGTCCCTGCTACAACTTTATTCAATTCCCCCGCGACAATTTATCCTTCATTTCATAAGACATTTCGCACGAATAGTTCTCTATAGAATTTGGCTGTACCTATGGCGCGACACGTGACTTTCCCCATCATTTGTGTACACCCACAAATTGAGTTAGCACCTTTTGTCGTTGCAAATAAAGCCCAAAATCCTTCTGACGTACACGAAGTTGTACTTATGCGGATTTTTAACGACACCGGTCAATTTCCTGTAAGCGTAGGCAAATGTACAAATTGATGGCGCTGAACCCGAAGACAGTTCGCGACACTTGAATACTTAGGATTGGACGCTCTCAGTTGGAAAACTGTAGGAACAGGTCAATTAGTTCAAAATCGTTTTGTGTGAGTACTGAGTAGTACCTAAGTTGCAACTATATTATGAGCACATATTTCTTTTCAGGTATACTACCTACTTTTGTAGCACAATGTTATTCCCAGATTTGTGCGAATAAAATAACGTGTTAAAACAAATGTATCGAGTAACTGTCATTTAAACACTTGTTATTCGCAAATTAACACCTACAAGGGCCAAACTAAGATCAAAGGAAGTTTTACGATCTCGAAGACAAAATACTCTCGCGAACATGATTTATAACCTCACTAATTTACAGTTGTTTTTTCCTAAAAGTTGAAAAAAAAAAAAACAAAACATAAAAACTGAACCACAAACTGAATTTCCAGAATGCCAAGATTCTGCCAAATACTCGGTAGGTCGGAAAAATGCAGAATATTTATGAAAATAGAATTTATTATATCGATGCCGGTGTGTCGGTGGCCGGTGGCCGAAGATGCGTGCGGCAGAACTTTCGGTCGGGCGACCGCGACATATCCGTTGCAGACGGTATGGCCCGCTGCGGTCGACTGCGCTCTCCGCAACACGGAATTTGCGTCATACTGCCCGTCAGCTTTATGCATGAATGTGCTCGCAGATACGGCTCTCGTGAAGTAACTGCATTTTTGCGGATAGCGGGATTTTGAACGATTTGAATAGATATTCTAGCAAATATTGCTAACTGTTAATAAAAACGTCATCCAACTTTTTGGGTGAATCAATTCCCTGATTTTAGACAACTCAGTTAAACTTAACTTACTAAGGCTTCCGATGAGGTATAGGATTTAAATTTGGTTAACATTAGTATTTGACTAAAACCAGTAGTGACCTCTTTTAGAACGAACTCACGGATTCGGAGCCTCCTGTCAAGAGACTGTCCATATCACAATAGATATGGACAGTCAGGATTAGGACACAGGTAATATAAAAAAAAGAACCTAATTAATACTGTTACTTTGTATCATAGAGAAGGAAGACTTCATTACGGCCTAGATATAATTGACTAAGGAAATTGCTTTACGTATGCAAGTCTCGTATACAAAATACTATTCTCATTATGTGGTGCCTATCGGTAATGACGTTACGCCTCCCGGCTGATTCGCTTTACGTGACACGCATCTACTTAAAATTGGTACTATAAAGGAGGAACACGCTAAACTATTACATTAGCAGGGGACCTCTTAGATGTCGGAAATTGAAATTATGTGGATGGTAAATTGTTCAAACACAAATTGCATTTTGTTGCTGAAAACCGACCTGCTGCTGATTTATTCTTTCCTTTGCATTAGGTTTAAACAATTAAACATTGTACTAAGCCAACTGGAAACATTCTGAGATGTAAAATAATCCAGAAGAATCTATAATGGCAAATAACTTACATATGTCTCAAAATACTTTCTATCAGATCGAGATGTATCTCTACATGTTTTAGAAAGGCTACTTCACAAACCAATGTGTCAGTTGCGTTTGCGAAGTGCGGATACGGAGCTAGTAAGTAATCGAAATTGAGGAGTGAGTTCCGAGCGACTTTACAGATGCCACCTGTGTGCTCGGATTGTCTGGTTCGGTGGTTTGTTGCTGACCATTGCTGTAACTAGCTAGCTAATAAACCGCGTTTACATCTTAGGATACTCCTGTCCTTGTCTCCTGGAAATATAACGCCTTTGTCGGAACTTTAAAACAGTGCAATACGATATTTAGATCATATCACTAAACACCTTTTCTTTTTCTACCTGACAAGCCCCAAAACACAC
Organism: Eupsilia transversa; assembly: GCA_914767815.1. Lineage (NCBI taxonomy): Eukaryota > Metazoa > Arthropoda > Insecta > Lepidoptera > Noctuidae > Eupsilia > Eupsilia transversa. The sequence goes on from OU611880.1 coordinate 13,554,304, forward strand.
AGCACCTTAAAGATTCGTTATCTGATGTCGAGTTTAAACGTAATGCCTCACGTCCGGTCATCAACCTGTCACCAGGGAATATACCGAAGAAATATTCAAGAATCCGAAGTTGAGCTGGTTGTTAAACAAAAAAAAAATTGCGTATAAATCTTGAGCATCCTTGCCCAGCATTCTATCCCTGATCGAATTTTTCCTAAAGGATTTCATAGTTGTTTGGACTTTGTGATTGTAAACACTAATTAGTACACAAATATAAGCAGCTTTGAGTCCATCGATATCTTCTTAAAATCGAATGCTAATTTAGACGTTTGAGGCACAAAGCTCGCGACCGCGGCAGAGGACGGACATAGGTAATGTTAGTGGGGGCTAATTCGTCAAAGGGCGCTCGCGTCGCTTTGTCCCGGCTTATGGTAATCAACGTAGGCGTTGTGGCCGCCGCTGCGCCGTTCTCTGCATTTAATGATCGGATTTATTAACTAGGTACGTTAGATTATCTGTTTTACGTAAAGATTTTGGTTCATTAAAGGTTCTTTGTCCATACGGCTAATGGCTAATGAACAAATGAGCATGCACGTGCGAACTGCTATATCTATTAGTATGAAGGAATCAATATTTGTTTGGTCAAATAAAATAATTGTAGCTCGGGTAATTATAACACTATAGAAGAAGCTGAATTTAGAGATTAGCCACTGTTTGAAAGCGTAGGTCGGCGTGTCTATCACTATCAAAACTTGTGGCGATGACCATTCATAGATAGACGAAATATCAGCGCACATCATCCGCCTCAGATCCCAAAGTACATGGATCCTGGAAGCTCACATGAACTCTGGCATCAGAGTACTACAGCATCGTCTAGCTGGAACTACCATAGAATTCTATAATCATGTGCAGTCACATAAATCACGTGTGAGAGCGATAATAGTGCTGCTCTCACGACGTTTATCTACGTCCCCCTTGCGATATGCATAGCCAGTCAAATGATTGTTACCGGTCTAGACTCTAACTATAGCGAAAAGGCAAATTCATTGCAAGCAGGCATTTTGCGTTGTAGATCACCGCATTGGTCGCAGAGGTTGTCACATGGAATTATTTTTTGAAGAAAATAATGGCTACCTTTACATTGCTTGTTAAAGCCCAATGTTCTCGATCACTTATCGAATGGACATCCAGGATATTTTTAGGGTTCGGAACCTTAGAAGGTAAACCGAAACCTTTATAACAATACTATTTTTTATAGATTAGGTTGCCATTGATCCACTTACTCACCTGGTGGTAAGCTCTGATGTGATCGACGATGACACACTCTTGCACAGCAGCTCGAGACTTGATTACTTCAACATTATAATAGAGGTCTATCGAAACACAGAATACGATGCTAATACTCCAAAACATATTATCTTGTCAATAAAGATTAGTAGTGACCGCTGCAGATGCTGTATTACCTCATTAAAATAGTCTCGTTACAAACGTGGCATCGATGCTCTTTACACTGGCCTGTCCTGTAGCCCATTTATGAAAAAGCTGAACATTCGCCCTTAGTAGTCTTAAATTCCTCCCGAAACACGTTTTAATTTTAGACTTAATTGAATTTGACCTCACGCTTCGCCTCAATGTATGCTGAAAAGTACAAGGATGTACGATAAAATCAATCCTCGATAAGATCGTGCGCCAATCTCTAAAACCGACAAGTCAGTGTGAAAAAGCAAACGTATATACGTGATTTAATGCTGTGGAGATCCGGACATAGGAAAAAACAAAACACCTGACATATAAAGGGAGATAGAATACCGTTTCCCCGGGAGGTCAAGACCTGTATCAATTTTTCCACTGGAAAATTGCACTGCCAAAGAAAGTCTTACCCATGTCTTTTGTTATTTGTTACGTATACAACTCCTACACCCCGTCCGGTACTCAACCCGACACTCAACGTCACGGGAGGTGCGACAAATCGCAACTCCCCACATTGTCGTATCCAAAGAGTTGCAGGTTTAGGTGGTGCGCGGTATCATCGGCGAGTCAAAGGGCGCCGACAAAGCGTCGCCGCGGTGCGGTGCGGGCGGCATTAGCGGCCCGTTTGATACCCCCACCCTCGCGCAGGGTTGACAACGAACCACGACCTACGACAAACCGGTCGCACGATACCGTCCATCTAAGTTTAATTGCTTTTTAAATTATGTGATGGATTAATTTTGTTTGACGGATTTTCCTTCTCGTAGTACGCTGAGAATATTTGAGGAATTATTGAACGTCGTCAGTTGTATGCTGTACGTTTTTAATAAAGTTTATTCATCATAATAATGCTTTTTCTACCGGGAATAATTTAACAATTATTACCAACTAACATAATTGCTTTCGAAATTTACCCTATATTTAATATTTAGTAAACTTCCCATTCATTTATTTTTATATCCTTAGCTTCAGCATGTTTTTTTTCCTTAGCCCAGCACCGGCCAGCCCTACCGCCTCCCCACAGCCGGCTCAAAGTGAGTGTGTTACTCTTTAACCTGCGCGATTCGCGACCGGCTAAACTTACCACTCCGCTAAATAAAGTTAAAAGGCTCCTCAAGCTTTGTCTCGCCCGCCTTTGATGTACAGCGAGAACATCCCCCACCGGCCTCCACACCTCCTCCTCGCTCGCAAACAGTTTACCGCAAGCTGGAACTATTGCCCTTCATGCCTTTTCCGATTGGGTATACTGTACCGTGTACCCCTCCGGATTGATTAGTGTGTTGTTTAGTGCCAAAGGAATTTCTCAGGAAGCAGCCCGATCAAAGTGGCCGAGCCCCTTTGATGAGTGAACGCTAATACGATGAATCAGTACCCTTATCATTTTGATCTCTTGTTACCGGTGGTTACTATTATTGATGTATTGGGACGGGAGTTTGGGACCGCTTTCAAAGGTTTTTCGCTACTTTTAAGTGATAGGGTATTTGTATTATGTGGAGTTTGATAAGGTAAATTGATTGAGACTTTTGTTTTGTTGAGATCAGCACCCTAATTGCGTAATACACATTCTGAATCATTTTGAAGGATATTGCTAATCCATTGCTTCATAAGTTCGAAAAAAATCTCCGAAAAAAGTCTCCTCAACCACGTTAATAACGCAATGAATGTTTTTGAACTATCAAAATGATTCAGATTGTGATTAATCGTGTGTTAAGGCTCCCGCAAACAGGCGCGATGCGACTGTAACAATAGAATTTCTAAGAAAACTTCACGGTGGAACAATTACCGGTGGCAGTATGTACGAGCCTTTACGCAATTATGGCGTTATTGTTGTTCTTTAAAAAAAGACAATCTTAGGGCCGAAACTGCGTTAAGGGCGTGTAGGCCAAGCGAAATAGGTATTAAACGCTACCAAGAGTTGCCCGCGATTACCGCAAAGCGAGCCGTGCGCTAACGTCGCGGGGAGTGTCACATTACAGATAAGCAGGCAGTAGGTTAACTTCTCTGACGCCCACTTGCACAAACCCGAGTTATCCTTTAAACTCAGAGTTAGTCGCCGGGCTTGTGCAAGCGGGCGTTATTGATTTATTTTAAAAATAAAATAAGAGATTTGATTCATTTAAAACTCGTTTTATTATAATTTGTAGTAATAGCGAATGTGTATCTCTGTTGCCGCTAAAAGAAGAAATACGAAAAATTAAAAAAAATTGAACTCGATATTTAAATGGAGACCTCATTCAAAATTCGTATATTTTTTAATACAACAACGCTAATATTATCAACTCTGTATCTCAAGCATAATAGTAATCATCAAATGTGTCAAAATTATTATTCATGTACTACATTAATCATCTTAAAATTCTTCAAAATTTATTTCTCTTGAACTGGTGGCCGGTTGCAATTCTGATTGTGTCTCAGAAGATGGCAGGGCTATGGACTGTACAGAATTGCCGATTTGTTGCGCAGGTGATGGCATCGTTGGAGAGTCCACATAATTAAAATTTTCATTTTCCTTGTCATCTTGTAAGGTTAACATCCTTATTGGCATTCCACGTGCATTTCTACTGTCCACAATTTCCGGTAATAAACACTTCATGTAAAATTTGACCAGCTTTGACTCCATTTGTGTCTTCCAGAAATTATCGTCCCTTTCGATACGTTCTGTAAGCAAGGGTTCATTTTCTCCACCCCAGATGCCGAGCAGACATAATCGTCTTTCAGTAACGTGAAGCTGTCCTTGTATTTGATAAAACCAGTTGGATTTTTTATTTATTGTGCTGGTGCAAGTCTTTTTGTCGTATTTTAAAATTTGTATCTTGTTTTGCTGTACTGCACTGGTTAGACCTTTTTTTACAGCATTTAAAGGACACTTGATTTCAATTAGCATATCATCGCCTACTAATCCGTCAGGAGTGGCTCCAATAAATGGATAAGTCCTATCAATGAACAAACCGCAAGGCATAATACTTATATTTTCTTGCTTTTCAAGCTGTTGAAGTGCTTGCCTTTCGTGCTCTATTCCGTGTGCAACAGCAGTTACACATGTCAAATTTTTTTGGTATAATATGTTTTTCACCAAAGGAGCAGTATTTATATTAATTTTTCTTTTACAAATTTGCCCAAAATTTGATGCGGTGATTAGGTTTTTCCGTATTTCCAACCATTCACTGCTATCTCGTTGCAAAACTGTAGCCCTTTCGATAGCCTGCCTATCAGAAGTAAGCATTCTTAAATTATTTAAGAACTCTTCTTCAGCTTTCTTTAATTCGTGTGGAGACATATCTGGTGCTGTGCTCGCTGGACCATAGTCATGTTGCTTCTGATTGCCGTCTTTTAATTTCCGTACTTTTTTTACGGGATGCTCTAAGTTTAGCTTTCGTTTTTGAGCTCTCCGTCTTTCAACAATTTTGACCCTGCCTTTAGGACTTTTGTTTAAAAAAGCTTTTTGGACGGCTGAAAGTCCCGACTGGCTGTTAAACGAAAGAACAGCTGCTGAGCACCTCCCTTGATAACCTCCTTTTAATGAAAAATTGATTCGTTTTCCACCAATGAATTTAGCGATGACACTATTAAAACACTCAACAGTGTTTGTGTCAACGTCTTCGATTAAGCTGCGTGATTTTGCAGCAACGCTTGAAACAATCGCGTTTATTCTGAAAATGAATGTGGAATTCTGGATCTTTTTGAGCTCTTCGTTGTCATTTCTGTCTTTATTGCAATAATATTCTTGGCACATTCTATGGTCGCCGAAAGCATGTGCTACACAGTTAATAATATCCCTATGAAGATTTGATATTGCTACATTGCGAGGACCTTCAGAGGTTTTGTGATGTCTAATACATTGTACTATCGATTTCCGCATAGTCAAAATTTTGACATTATTGAGCATTTTACGGTGCACTAAAACATATTTTGTGTCTGTAATCAGATTACGTAGTTTCTTACAGAAGTTTCTTAGTACGTGGTTCCGACATTCAATTTTTTCGACGGTCACATTTTCGGTCTCATAAGGTCTGGCTTTGAGGACTGCAGCATAAGTAGATGCATCTCCATCGCCTATCATTCGCTCATATATGATGCCATACATTGTGATCGACGATTTGAAACCTTCTACAATTATTTCCGTCTCCATGGAGCTTGAAGAACCTTCATAATTTTTAAAACATTTGTGTTGCTTTGGTGAGATATTTTTGTGCTCAGCTCGAGCGCATACCAAGCAATATTTATTTTTTATTCCAATATAAAGAACTTGACCTGTTTTTCTGCCGATGACTGCTGTGCCTGATGACGCTTTATAATTAGTGCCGTAAGATCTAGCACACCAAGAGCCGTCAACGCAAACATCAATCATAGGGTAGCCGTTCTTAATTCGACCTCCTGCGAAAGCGATCTCTTTCTCCATTTGAGCTGCAGCTTCCATGGTAGCACTTGCCGTCTTATACCATTTTTCAAACACTTCTTCCTCCAATTTCGAATAGTATTTTGAACAGAAAACTGGAATGTTCATAGCTGAGCAAAGTTCCTCAAATTGGGAAAAGCCGATACCGGAAGCCACAATCCCAGTAGTGGCGGCTATGTTTATATTCACTTGTTCTTTGTCGTTTTGGTCTTCTGAGTTAATCAAGCAAACTTGTTTGCAAATATTGCATTCAAAACGAAATACTGATAAAAGTCCTCGTCGTTTTTCACTAATTAAACGGAAGTTACCTAATGTGCAGTTAAATAAACCGTTATGACGAGCTTTTTCTTGCAACTCCTGTAAAACATAATTTATATCGATAATTCGCCGTCCCGAAATAGGTTGAAATTCATCTTTGAGTACTTTTTCTACAATGAGGGAGTCTTCTGTGTCTTCAGTTTCTCTAAAAAAGAGAACATAAATATGGTAAGTCTTACAAGTTTGTCTTACACATCCGAGTAATTAAGCATTGTATGTAAAATGCGGTAAAAGCATAAAATGTGGTACTTACGTTAATGTTACAGTTTTTTGTGTATCAACAGGTTCCAATCCAATAAAAGAGGTTTTGGATACATCAGCCGTGTTGCTACATGATGCATTATCCATGTAGTACCTGAAAACCCATCCATATTATGTTAGTTAATGTACATTATGAGGATCCAGGACTTTAATACAGTTGAGCATCGATTATCCGAAAGTCGTTCAACCGAATGACCGCTTAATAAGTCCCCCAATTAGTTCGGATAATCGACGCTCTACTATAATACTAAGTTAACATAGTGACCCGGCGCAATTGAAATACATTTTTCTTTAGGTGGGATTATAATGAAAAGAAAAAATTCGTCAATTTCACTCATTATTATAGACAACTCACACTTGACCAAAAAAATAAAAAACCCAAAATTGTCAACATCAAAAAAGAGTTAAAGTTTCCTAATAAAGTTTTCCAAAAAAAGATATACCTATTTTCGTTTGAATCCTCAAGTATCAGATTTGTTGCTGCGGCAGTGTTCATATTAGTTTCTTCAGGCTGCCCAACTGACCTATAACAAAAATGAAATGGAGTACCTATTTCACAGATGAAATTGATAGGTACCTAGATATAGTAATTACTGTTCGTTAGCAAACGCCAGGTTGAGATATCGAAATAGACAAAATGTGATATCATTTTATCAAAAATCTTATCGTTCTGTAGTAGTTCTGATATTTTTGTACAGTGGCTCGCCATTCGCCAGGCAGGACACCGAACGAAAAGACAAAATATGAAAAATCGTAGCGATCCTCGGTACTAATATTCATAAACTATAGTACAATAATCGTAAGTTTTACATTTACCAATCAGAGACTGAATAAAATAAAATTTAATTTTGTTACCAAATTACATTGCAATACAAATAAAATATTTACGTAGGTACTTACTTCTTCACATATCTTTGGAGTGCATTCTTTCTGTTTGTGTCTTTTATCACTTTACGCGACTTTTTTCGCCTGCGTTGTTTATTGCCCATTATAATTTATAACTGAAAAGCAACAAATTCTCAAAAAGAGATGATTTGGTGCGCGTAGTTGTCGCTGAAGAAACTGACACAGGTCCGTCGTTGACAAGCGCCAGCACGCGACTGAACGGACCTGTCTGAGCCGCCGCGACCGCTTTTAATTCTTAGTAATTAAGAAAATCATTTTATCAATTCAAACTCTGCGAATTTGTCTGTAACTAATTAGTTTCTATAATATAGTACAAAAATTAAATGTAAAAAATCAGTAATATAGTCATAATATTGAAAAAACGTTTTAAAAAGGGGTAACTTTGCGATTTTTTTCTATCGAGTGAAGTTCATCAGGTCTTGCAACTGAATGCGATTTTGACTAGATAAGATCCTTAACTAAAACATATATTTAAAAAAAAAATTAAAACACTGTAGTTTTTGTCTCAGATTGTTTTAAAAAACTGAAATTTGGGCCCACCTCGTCTTAAGGCTCGTTCACACTGGCGCGACTTGTCGCGCGACGCGACACCGGCAATTGTTCAATCGTGAAGTTTTATTAGAAATTGTATTGTTAAAGTCGCGTCGCGCGACAAGTCGCGCCAGTGTGAACGAGCCTTTAAGCGGACGCCCGCGCGGTTCTATACAAAAGTGCTCCGCGCGGGTCACCCGCAGCAGCACTTTTGTATAGAACCGCGCGGGCGTCCGCTTAACGCAGTTTCGGCCCTTAAACCATACATATTTCGTGCTTCTGTGTATTCATCAGTCCCTTCATCATAAGTGTCGTGAGGAGTCTGTCTTAGAAAGGAAAACGACCTGCTGCTAAACATAGGAAGAAACATTTAAACTAGTGATGCAACGAATACGAATATTCGTATTCGCCGAATACTTTCGTGACATTCGTAATACTTAAGTGCCTTCCAAGAAATTCCTTGATATAGATATTGCATTGCGACCGAGTTTACAGACACAAAGATTCATTTATAAAAACTTAAAACTTTTTTTATCTTTTGTTTATATTCACAGATGCTCAGCAATTGTGGCGACCTTCTAGTTTTTGTTAACTGTGTTTTATTGACTTGATACTAAAAGTTGAGTCCAGTGGTTAAATAATGTCGCCGAAAACGTGAAAAAAGTTTTCTTACCTATTTGGAGACATAAAAAAAATTGTTTCGAAAATATTTTTCGATAAACCCTTCCACAGTGACCACAGAAAGCCTATTTTCAACAACAGGAAAAAAGAATCGTTTGTCGCCAAAAAACTTGCAAATATTATGTTTTTTAAATCTTATCTTAATCTGATTATTCAATTACATGTAAATATTTATATTACTTAGCGAGTTTAATTTGCTTTCACCTTCTTTGAGTAACAATTGCGTAATAGTATCTAGTATTCGGCGAATAGTACAATCAGTATTCGTATTCGTATTCCTAAAAGTAGTATTCGTTGCATCACTAAATTTAAACATATTATTATAATACAAAATACCTACTTAGTACCTACGAAAATATACGAAATAGACATGAAAGAACTTTCAAAGGAAAGCAATTTGTTTGGGCGTAAGTAATTTTATAGAAGTCGTATTAATACGTGAGCCACGCGCCAAAAAAGCTAAACCTCTCCAAAGGATTTATTTAGGTTCTAGCCTGTAATCAGTGATTCTTTTATCTGTAACTGTTTCACTTAAATACCTATAATTAACTTTTTACATTTTCTTTCTCTCTTTTTTAATGTAATCCGCGAACGGCGGCCCAAAATGAAAGGACTACTGCCCCTTTGATCTTGCTGACTTGTAAAACCAATCATACAGTCGTATTTTCCCTTTTAACTTCACTTCATAGAGAATTTGTCTTTACTGAATGATACAGTAGTGAAATTGAGTTTTTATAGCTGAGTCCTCGGTCTATCATGTTTTAAGTAAGTATGTTGATTACGTTTGTAGTTACGTGGGTGTTAAATATTTTGCTTAAAAATGCCGTAAAAATACTTGAAATGAAAAAAATCCATTTCACAATTGAACACAGTAGAAGTCGAAAAAAAAATATTGTCGCGAAAAGCGATAAGACTTCTTCGAAGCATACTCTATCTATACTAAAGGTTACATAACTCTTCATGTCATTGTACCGGCCATATGAAATATCGAATTGCAAATGAATTAAAAGCCCCCTAGGAACTCAGCCAGGTACAAACAGAATGTTACTAAATCCGTTCCAGTAATACGGCTCGGACTTTGCGAAAATTCAATTAGTGTAATAACAACGCACAGTTCCATTATGCCAATCAAAGGGAAACGAAAAGTTTGCGCACATCAAAGAGTCGCTTAGTGCGTGCTCTCGGCTAATGACGCTTTGGGGGCGGGCCTTTATCGATATCGATAGTCGATTAATCGCTACAGCTAATGAAGTTATAGGGATGTTCGGCGGTATCGATACAAGATCAGTCGCGAACGTCGAAAGCATTCGTCGTATTAGCGAGGGAGTAAAAGTTTATTACCAAAATATATTTAGACAAAATGTACACGCTAATAAGTTGTTTCAACATATTATTATTTTGGTATATGGATGTGTCAACTATTACGTGAAAACATGTTTTATGATTATGAGATTTGGTGAAAGTTTTTCAAATGGTCTACGTACGTAAAGCTAACTCCCTAGTGACGAAGGGAGATACTTGAACGAAAAACGTTAATTAATACTACTAAATTACTTACTTTAAAATTTGAATTTCACGATTACCGTCTTCCACAGACAGGCGCGCGACTCTAGTCGAACCATTTCTTTGGAAAGTGTTCTACCAGAATCGCGTCGCACCGTTGCATCGCGCCTGTCTGCGGGAGCTTTAACCACATTTAGTGACCGAGAATGGAACACCTTCGCCCTTTTTTCCGCAGGTGTCGATGTCGCAAAGACATGTCTAAGAAGTAGGATAGGAGGGATGTAGCTGTCCCTACATCGTAAGGATAGCGTCATGTCTTATCATTATTTTGTAATCCTTATCGATGGTTTAATTAGCCATTAGGTTCCGTAGTGTTCGTTTACGGGCTGTATTCACGTATTGAGTGAAATCAATCATTTGAGACAGCGAAAGTCAAATTACAATACATACCTACAAGATTTTGACAAATCAATTTTGCCATCTGTCTGATCTTCGCAAAATCAAATATCAGAGCTATACTCAGAGAAACGTCTTTGATATCTATCTATTCATTTCATCTGTAAATCGAGTTGGAATCCTCAAATTAATTCGCCTTCAAAAGGTGAATATTATGACGTCGCGAATTCGCGATACACCTACAGAAGCCTACATAACTTAAGTACTTCGCAAACTGATTGAAAATTTTATTCAGTATGGTTTTAAGTATAGGATTTTTTGTTCTATTTTCACCAATCAAATTATTTCTGTTTTCGTAGGAACCATAAATTTATTTGGTTTTCTGACCATTCCTTTTTTATTGTTCCAGATAATACGAAGCGGATAGACAAGACACAAAACACCGAAATGCAGCGGCATTAAGCTGCTACACAGGTACTAATAGAAACTTGCACATTTATTATCCTAAAAAATCCAGACTCGTCCTGCGTAAAAGTATAGTTTGTTTTATTTTTGCCGCGCTTACGAACGCTCGGAACAATTACCGACATCTAGTGGCACTTTTTGACACAAATACTTCGCACGTGTTTGACAAGATTCATGGCGTCGTCAAAAGATGGCGTTAGACTACAGCTGTCTGCCATTGCTGGTTGTCAAACAACAAACGTCAAACTCGCTGTTGTATACAAAACGGATTCAAGCTAATTTATTATTTATTTCGAAGAAAGTTTTCAATTAATATCATCAGTTATCATTTGGAGCGGTCTTCAAACCTTACGTGCTAAGTAAGAATATTCGTTTTCATGTAAGTTTTCTCTCATTATCGTTGTATAAATATAGCCCTTCCGGGTTTCGGCATGGTATTTCGGCATAAATAGCATTTATTGCCGTCAATTCTGTCGGTGATGATCCGCTATTAGATAAAACTGAAGGTCTCCTCTTGTTTCTAATAGTTTATTGATAATTTTACCCGTCCTGATTGTTACCGCGACGTTACTTTTACGAGCTGTGCCTTTGTTTACAACTTGTTTCCTGTGTTTATGCTCGTCATGTTCAATGAAAATTTGTTGAATTTAGTACTATGTGACGCTTTGGAACACGCCTGGCATTATGACCTGCTCAAAACACTTTTGTTAAACTTGTAGTTTCATTTCTGTAAAATAATTACTTTCCATAATATATTTTTGTCACCTACCTCATAATATTTGAAAAAGTCCATTTTATTAATCCAAGAAAATAATAATAGTAAGTATATTCATGCCATAACTAGTAAGGTGGTATAATAACAACATTCATAAACTTTTGCGCACCCCATCTCAAACCTTTTTTGTAGTTAGTTATTGATTTCATATTTATAATAAACCCTATCATAAGTACAACCACTATACAAAATATAAGGGCATGAGATTAGTCCGTACCCCATTGTGTTGAACATTCAGCGTACGTCTATGGATCTTTCACTCGGACTATTGCGGTAGCGTTATGCAGTCGTGCCATTCTTAAAAAAAGGAACTTTTTCTCAATACAGAATACTTATAAACATCAAGTTATAATATTCTGAAATAATTTTATAAACTGGTGTAACTGAGAAGTGTATTGTTTGTTCAAGCACAATGAACATGGTAAGGTCCTTTATGGTTTTTTTATGACCCTATTATGTAATTTTTTTCTTCATAACTTGCTTATTGAACCATGAAGTTATGATTTAATTTGTTTTGACATGCTCTTATTATGATGTGTCCCTTTTTCTGTAATACTTAGGGATGGTTGAATAGAAATTAAAAACTAATATTTTCAGTTCCCTATAAAATTGAGAATAGATTTTTTTGTGTAAAGAGAGTTATGAAATATGATATGTTATTCCTGATATTAAGTGGATTAATATGTAATGGTATAACTTACACAATAAGTTTCTATAGCATGGTATGCTCCGATGTGATGTTTCCTTCCAGCACCGATCGATGCCGGAGACTCTTGACTTGGAACGCTGTCTCATTTTTTGTTTGCTGTCCCTTTTCAACTTATACAAATCAAATACACTGGATATGATCCTTATTGTTTGCCATATTGATTTTTTATGAGCCTTGGTGCGCGGTTCTAACGGCATAACCAACATTTTGATGTGTGAACGGAACGCTTGGGTATATTCATACAGTTTTTTGTCTGTTATTGATGCTATAATAAGCTTATCCATTCAGATTACAGTTTTAATTGTGGTTATTTGGGTTTAAATAAGTGGATTCAAAGTTTTTATCATCTATGTTATTAAAAATGGGTGTAAAACGGCTTGATAAAGCATATCTCTTAGGAAAATTTGCACCAGAGGTAAATCATAGTGGTGGAATTGATGAATGCACATAAATACATTTGACTATTATGATTATTTTGTAAATATTGTTCTTTTATGATTTACTTTCCTTAGATTTAATAATGAACCTTTTTCTCATCTCATCTTTAGTATAGTATTAATGTGTTATGAATGTATGTGTGCAGGTGGTGTCTCGCCATGCAGCGCGCGGGTGGGAGAAGGGCCTGTGCGCCATGAGCCACACTCCTATAGGCGGCCACCCGCAAGGTAACCCTCTTTTTGATTAATTCTGCAAAAAATGTTGATGGTGATTTGATCTATGTCTGTAACTCTGTTTGGGAAGTTTTGGGTACTTACGCACATATTATTTTATCCTGAATTCCTGACCCTTCCTGAATCATACTGCACACGCAAGTTTTCTGCACGATGTTTAAATCTTGGTGTTAGACAAATGTGTGAATTGTGATATCTTGTGTGCAGGTTGGGAGCACAAGCTTGCTGACAGGTCGTCGCTGCCGCCGGCTTCTGGGGAGGAGAAGAGCAAATCTCAGTCCAAATATGTGTTCGCACAACCACATCTGTCCAAGTAAGTCACAATTTGATAAATTTTTCATCAATTTAAGAATTATTTTTCTCATTTTATTTTAATATTGTTGATGACGTATAATGTAATGGCAAAAGCAACGAGTCGCCAGCAGAGGAGTAGATTTAAACAAGAAATAGACATCAATCTTCTGAATGATGCGTGTCTGGGTGCTCTTATTAGAATGCAAATTTTAGGCTAAATCGTTATCAGGGTGATCCGAGAGTAATCAACATTTCGTGATTTGCTTTGATTGATTTTTAAGTCAAAATTTGCGAGACCCTCTCTCATAACCGTCACCTAAAGGCAAGTGTTAATATAACTTTTGTTTCCCAGGGTCAGCATGGCGTGGCGCGAGCAGACGGAAGGCTCGTCGGGTAGCTCGGCGCGCTCGCCCGCCTCGCCACCCTACATGCGCTGGGCACGCAGCCTGCACGAGTTGCTTGAAGTTCGTATATTTAGTATTTTTAGTTGGTATTTATGTTTCTTTATGTTTCTTCTATTGAAAAGGTATACATAACATAAAGTCAAACCACTGTTTTATAACAGTCGCCTGTATCGACTATATGGCGCGGTATTTTTGTGTTGATATGAACTTTTTCAAAAAATTAAATACCTATGCAGTTTAGTTTCATTGCGCCCTATTTTTTATTGTGCGTATTTTGGTCATTTCCTTTTGAACTAAGCTGTAGGTCATTCTCAAGAGCTGCACCCCATCTAAATGAGTTTGAAAGAAATTCCAAATCCATTGTTTCATATTTTTGAAAAATTCGTCTGTACAACAACGACATTAACGCAATGAAAGTTGTTGAAATATCGAAATGAAAAACGTTGCAATTGTATCCGTGTGTCGCAATTACCCCGCTGGTGAACCTTTAAAAACGCCAATTTCTCATCACTCTTAGGACGCGGAAGGCGTGCGTCTGTTCCGCAAGTACGTGGGCGGCGCGGGCGGACTGCACGTGGACCGACTCAACTTCTACTTTGCCGTGCAGGGCCTTCGCCAGGAGTGCGACCCTTCCAAGATACGGCAGGTCGTCTCCGCTATATATAAGTGAGTATAGCTCTTATAGACGATAAGATAAAAGAGTGTCCGTGGAGTTTCTTGCCCGTTCTTCTCCATAGGTACCTACTACGCTTTGGAATGGGCAACTAGCTTCATATTTTCTGACTGACTGACTCCTTAACAATTCAAAAGTGCCTGTAATTGGTTTAATTTAAATAAATGCTTTGAGTTTGAGTTTGAGTTAGACTTGACACCACGCCTGCTATTTATTTTTATAACACAAACATTTGATCCAGATGTTTGTGTTATAATCCTTATTAAAAGAAGGATTTATATCAAGTCATGTCATGCCACGCAAAGTCAAGCATAGCACGCAGATTGATTACCAATTGACATTTGACCTATGTATGATTTGGCGTCGGGTATTACATTTGTGCTGAGGCTCATATTCTATGAAAAAAAACCAAAGCCCTTTACATTTAATATAGAGTTAATTATAAGTCAGTAGGACTTTTACAAAATAGTTGCTGTATGTTCAGATTCCTGCGCAAGTCTCAGCTAGCGATGCCAGAGGAGTTGAAGATGCAAGTGAAGCAGAGCCTCAAGGATGGCTCCAACATCGAGAAGACTATATTCGACAATATGGAGCAGGAGGTAAGTCGTTAAAGGAATAAATAATATAATAATACCAGCCTGTCAGTGTCCCACTGCAAAGCAAAGGCCCGGCGGCGAATTTATTCTTATATTGACCGTATGTCAAGGTAGTTAAGGTTTATATTCAATTGTTGTCTTCAATTGCTCTCCGTCGCGCCTCCAGCGGTGTGCGCTGGACCTAAAGCTCCTTCTCATAAAGAGAAGGCGCGAGCATTGATCACCACGCTTTCTCAAACGGGTTGGCGATTTCAGATATAATAACGATTATGTCGTGTCGAAAGTATATGTTAAAGGGTTTAAACCCATAGCACAACCCTGCTATCAAAATTATTGTTATCCAAAATTAATTGTATGTGTGACCTTCCAGTTGTCTACCATTTGGCTATCAATTTCCTCAAAACACACAGGGTTAAATTAAATTAACTGGCGAAACTTCACAGGCTTTTTTTTTTGTTAATGTTTGAATAGAATCTAGCCTAATCTAGCGTTTGAAGTCAGACATTCGGGCTCATATCTCATATCATATCTGATATGGATAGTCATAGCCCGAATGTCTGACAACCAGTCTTACCAAGGAGTATCATGTTACCCAATAACTGGGTTGTGGAAGTCAGGTCGGTAGTCGCTTCATGTAAAATTTTGGTATTCAGCTGCATCCAGTTAGACTGGAAGCCGACCCAGGCCAACAGTTGGAAAAAGGCTAGGCAAATTAAGAGATATGGATACCCGTCACATCAGTAAGGTTTTGCCAGTTAATTTAATCTTTATATCAGAATCACGCTGTCTGCTCAAGAAACCTGTTCATCTTCCAACGTTTTAATCGCAATAGTGGTATCGTAGGTGACGCGTGCGATAACGGAGACGACGTACCAATCGTTCCTGCGCTCGGACGCGTACGTGTCGTATGTCAGCGCCGCCACGCAACCTCTGTCATCGCCAGACGCCTCGCCGCCGCATCCTCCTAGAGAGGTAAGAATTGTTCTTAGTTTTTTATATAAACTTATTTTATTTTATGTCGACGCACATAAAAAGGCTTTACCTTTTGTAAGTGCTTTTCTAGGTTTAACATAAATAAAGTATCTAGCAACAACGAATATGTTATTATGTAGCTCTTAAAGAAAATTTAAGCTGTAATAATTTAAAATAAAAGTTGCCGTTAAATACACTTTTCAGATTTGTTTAATGAAAGTGCCTGATTATTACCAACACACATCTTAGTACCTAGTATTTTTTAAACTACGGGTCTCGCTCGTCCCAAAAGCTTAAATATAATTTTGGACCCATGGGTTAAAGTCACTAGCACCAGCTCAGTTTTTGACCAATAGGTCAGAAGCTGTAGTTTAGTTTTTGACCCATAGTTTATAGGTCACAAGCAGCAGCTCAGTTTAGTTTATAGGTCACAAGCAGCAGCTCAGTTTTTGACCCATTCGTCACAAGCTATAGTTTAGTTTTCGATCTATAGTTTATAGGTCAGAAGCAGCTGTTCAGTTTTTGACCGATAGGTTATAGTTCAGAAGCTGCAGCATATTTTACTTTCCTAACAGGGGGCAGTAGGTGGTCTGGCCACCCTACACGAAGGGCAGGAGCTGGGCACGGGCAACGCGCCCGCTGCGCGACTCACGCACGATGCGTTACTAGCCACGCAGTCGCGTCGGCTGCACTCCGACGTCGCACCGTGAGTAGCCCGCTTTATTCACAACTCGCTCACTTATTGTATAGAGTAAAGACCATAGATGTTGACGTTGTGAATAGATTTGATTTGTGCGCTTACGCGGGCAATTAATTGCGCGATTCTTGCAATATGACGGCTAGGCAACGCTGAGCAATTTGAGCAAAACCGCTTCCATCTGTCTGACTGACCAACTCCCTGACAATTTCAAAGTGCCTGTAAATAGTTTAATATAAATAAATGCTTTGAGTTGAGTTGTGTTTTAACTAAGATTGTGTAGAAACTGCCGAAAGTTGCGCAATTAAGCCCATGTAAGTGCACCATTAGATATGTCAGATATTTTGTTAGATAAAAGTTTACAGAAACTTGCATTTGATTTTTACATTTTTTTTGAAAATCAATTTCAAGTTTTTGTAGTTTTGTACTCGTTTAGTCAAAGTAGAGTTGCAGTTGTTATTATTGCTATCAATGTTCAGTTTATAGTTTTACTTTTATTAAGTAGTTATGAGTACAAAGCGTAATTATTATTAGAAATAGATTTGGCCTAGTTTAGATCCAGTTTTGATCATTATAGAAGAAACCAAAATTTCTCTCCAACCAGCAAACGAACAGTTTATAATATTGACGTATCAAAATATACTCATAATTGGCATAGGGCGGGTTGTATCAAAGCACCAATAAAAATCTGGCCATTTTAATATGAACCTTATGTAATTGATAACAAAGGCCACCAAACGCTACATTAAAAAAATATAACCAGACGAAATTGCTATATACTGGGCTATTCAAATTAATCGGCGAAACTTTGATTTTCGTGATGGATATTAATAATATGTACCTACCTATGCATTAATTTAAAAGTATGATTTTAGGAAATCGTATTTTTTTTCGTTTTATTGATGTTTGAAACTGATGAACCGAAACCGCAGAGGAGCTCGTGGCTAAGAAACAACAGCCGCACGGGTCGATCCATCAGGTTAAGCTACGTTTGCCGGGGTTGGTTCGTGGATGGGTGACCATCTTTACATATCGAGTGTCCTCCGTGCCTCGGAAAGCATGTTAAACCGTTGGTCCCGGCTGTCATTCATGAATCTTTGACAGACGTTACGGGTCGTCAGAAGCCCGAAATTCTGACAATCAATCTTACCAAGGAGTTGAAGGAGTATCGTATTACCCAGTTACTGGGTTGTGGAGGTCAGATAGTCGCTCCATGTAAAATAATGGTACAAAGCTGTAACCGGTTAGACTGGAAGCCGACCCCAACATCTTGAGTAAAGGCTAGGCAGATTGATTGATGTTAGATACTAAGACCCATCACATCTGTGAAGTTTCGCTTACTATTAATTAGTATTAATTATATTATTTTGCTGCATTTGGTCATGTCCAAAATAAAGTTGATCAACCCGCCTTATAGTCTTCGAGTTCATGAAGTGTGGCCCCAGCATTGCATGAGCGATCCAGCACTTAGCCTATTTACTTTAATTTCGCCCCCGTCAGCTTGACTGATATACCCATGTATTGTTTGCCCCCATGTTTTGTTCCGCGCTGCATGTTTGCTGCGTTCGCCGCATTACACGCTAAACGCTCTGTCCTGCCACCTCACATATTCTATACATACCCATTCCTGCTACCCTCCTAATTTTGCAACCTGCTGATTGACGATGAAAAATGTAACTTTTTTCCCCGAAAATGTAAATTTTTACTTTGAACATATATTTTTCCCATTCCTTTAATCATGAAAACTATCAACTATCTTTATTTCGTCAATCAAACTGTATGTTCCTCGATTACCCCTACGTCCCATGTCCGTTCGTCCACGTCCCCCGTATGTATGTCGGTGGCACGGCAGACACCGCAAGCGGTCGGTGTACAGTGCGCACGTGTCGTACGCGGGCTACTGCCCCGCGTCCCGCCAGGACTCGGAGCGCGCCAGCCTCAGCAGCGGCCGCACCGACTCCGACGCCGTGTCGCTGTCCGGCAGCAGTGTGTGAGTACATGTAGTGTTATGTGACGCGGTGAGTGCGCGGCACGCAAGCGGTCGGAGTGCAGTACGACGGCAGCTGTGTGAGTATAAGTGGTACCAGTTACGCCAAAACGAACTATCCTAAAGTGTCGCAATCTATATTATTAAAAAGAAAAGGCCTGACTGACTGACTCATCAACGCCCAGCCCAAACCCTTGGACCTAGAAATCTGAAATATTGCACTGAGGTTTCCTTTACAATCTAGACAAGGAATAAGGAAGGATTTTTATTTTCCCACATCCACGCGGACGAAGCCGCGGGCAAAAGCTAGTAATACATAAATAAACTCCTACACGACTGATAAACTACTAATATATACTACCTTGCAGATGACGACAATACGTGACACCCTAGAATCCTGTTTCACGCTATAAAAACTTAGCGATCAGTATATTTACAACAGCCCAAAACCAACCCATCAAGTTGGATGATCCTTCCTTTTAAATGGAGGAACGTTCTTCCTCCTCCCCCAAACTCAAACTAATCCAATATTTTAAATGTTGCTAATTTACTATCCAGCATAAACAGTTAAAAGTTATGCTTAAAACTTATTTGATACGTCATCATGTTGATGGCGTATTCATGAAGCCGCGTGTGTTAGTTCGTTATGGTATAATTGAGTCCATTATTTTTAATGTCACGTGAACAAGTGTTCCACGCCCTTGATTGAATTTTATAATTCCTTGGAAGTAAGCAAAAACAATACTTCGATGAGGTAAGTGTACCTTTTATTCTGTAATATAGAAAGTATCCTTAGTTTTTCTGTACCTTTGAGCTTTAGAACTGCTTAACTTTTTAGCACTAATTTATCATTTTGACCCCATCCGTGTGAAACGAATTAACTTGCATCAGACCGATGATCCTAATAACAAACTTACAAACAGATGCAAGTAAGTGTCGATAAATATTTAAACTTGAAAAAAAAAACATTTGCTCATCTTTTTTTTTACAGAAATCAAAAGATCATTTTTAGTACTTTTACATAAACATGCAAAACTCGTAATCAATTTTTTTTCGAGTCTATAATGAAATTACAGTGCTGATTAAAACAATTTAAAACAAGCACCTTTAAAATAAATATTTAAAATTAAATTTGTCAAAACTCAGTTCAACACTATCGATATCACCGACTCAGTCGCACACACAGCTAACTCGTATCTTCCATCCCCCTCTAGCGATGGCATGTCAGTGCGGAACGTGCGCGAATCTCGCGAGTCGCGCCACCGACCGCGCCTGCACGGGCTCGACCGACACGCTGTCATCAACAAGGAACAGGATACTGCCATGGTAAGCCTAAGGGCCAGCGCTCACTGGCGGCACGGCATGGCGAGGGATTTTTATGCGACGAATAGAAATATAATATAACATAATAGTATAACAATAAAATTAAAATTTCATCAACAACGATGCTGCCCCGGTATCCATAGGCATGCCGTGACGTCCTCATTGAAATTTTAATTTTATTGTCATACTCATAAGTAATATTTTTATTTTTCGCCTAAAAATACCTGGCCATGCCGGGCCTAAGACGACATTATAAACCAGGAATATTGTCGAAGATTCTGTTATTCACCAACTATTCCTAAAGAGTCATAAAAACTCTGTAGGAAATCGACACGTGTTTCGCCTCTCATCGTCAGAATGACGATTGACTTGCCGGGGTTCGCGACAAGTCAATCGTTAGGTTACTAGATATATCTACGTCTATTGTATTTTATTATGGATTTCCGCCAAGTCACGCCTGAATCAATTAACTAGAAAAGGACACTCACTTCCGCGTTTAGTCGCAAGTGTGATAGATTTTTGTACATATTCCTAGATCTTATCACAGGGATAGGATTTGTGGTATCATAAATGTGTGTACGTTTCATACGTGTTTTTCCGATAATTTCTTTGTAGTTATCTAAAATAGTCAGCTTGCAAAAGTAACTCTCAGTGGCGAGGATAGCCTATAAGCCGATTCCTACCGGCTTCCCTTACGACATTCGGAATAAAACCACTCCTTCGTCATTAAAATAAATAAAATAACACATTCAGTAGTATTTTTAAAATGCCTGTACAATAATCACACTATGGGTAAACACCTTAAATTAAAACTATACAAAACGCCTAAATTCAATGTTTTGTCTTTGTTGTCGCCCAACAGCAAAACATTTTTCTCTCTAATAACCCGACCGGCCGCCGGCTTGCTATTCATTCAAAATTCTTAAGGTCATTACGTCACTTCGGTCACGTGACTCCCCGGTTTCGTATGCGCGAGGCAAGCCGGTCTGCAACGGCTTGCTATGAAGATTGTACTCGAAATTGCGTGCGCGTGAACGAGATGGAGCGAACGACCGATATCACGATTCGCCTTCGGTAGTTTTCGTTGTGTGGTGTTTGTTTACACTTGCAGTTAATTTGCAACTATTTATTTTTATTCGTTGAATTAATTAGTTTATCTGTATTAGTTAGTAGTATTTATTTGTTGGTATAAAACAGTGATTATGTTGAGTTTAGTGAGAGTGTGCGTTGTAATTAGGTATTTGGGGTAAGTAGATAGTTTATATGTTGAAATTACTTATTTAAAGTAGATTTGAAAAGTAAGTACTTAGTACGTTTTGCGTACGTGATTAAACATTTTATGTAAGTACCTATCTCTTTACGATAAATATCAATGGCTCATTGGCAGTTGTAAATTAAATAAAATGTATTGCGTCCCGTGTCTACTTTTATCCGATTCTAGTAGTTTGTGGAATAAAGGGGGTTTTACAGATAATGTGACGATTTCATCCCAAAAACATGTTCAGAATGAAAAACATATTTGTAACTTTTAGAGTTAGGTAAGTACATGAGTTCGGGACTAGTAGGACAGAATCATTTTTCGGTAATTCGCATGAAGCTCATATTAAATGATAATGATAAATGATAAATGATTTATTTTCTGTAAGTAGGTTCATACAAACACTTTTACACGTCAATCATAATTATGTTTTAAAACTAGATGAGGTCGGCGTTTCCTATCTGACTACTCTGAGAAGAAAGGCCGAAACAAACTCAGAGGTCACAGTCTCTTTTAAAGTCCAGACATAATCTTGGTCAGATCATGTGAAGAATATGTAGATTCGTGTCTGAAATGGTCTTTTGAGGAAAGAACCACACAGATTGAGTGGACCTGTCCAGTCAGTGCACGCATTTGTCGGTAATCGTGCAGCTCAACTCAGAAGTCAAGGAGCTCAACGATTCGACGAACAATACCAAAGAAAGGACATTTGGGTAGGCCGCATATAGTACTCAAACTGCCAGACCATGGTTAAAACTAACTAAGAAAAGAAAAAGAAAAAATCAATGACCCACATAGTCTTCACATTCACAATAATAAACAAAATAAAAAAAATAAAAAAATACTTTACATAGTAAATATTCATGTCATTGTATACAAAAAAGTTCATGTCAATATGTATATAAAGTCCAGAGATGATCTTGGTCAGATCATTGGAGGACCATGTAGATTTGTGTCTGAAATGGCCTTTTGAAGAAACAACCATACAGATTTGAGAGGACCTGTCCAGTCAGTGCACGCATTTGTCAGTAATCGTGTAGCTCAACTCAGCACTTAAGGAGCTCAACGAATAGACGAACAATACCAAAGAAAGGACATTTGGGTAGGCCGCATAAAGGACTCAAACCGCCAGACTATCATAAAAAGTAACTGAGAAAGAGAGCAAATATATTTGACCCACATAGTCCTCACATTCACAATAATTAAAATAATAATAATATTATACTTCATAAAGTAAATATGGCTGTCATTGTGTTTCTAATAAAATAAAATAAAATCAGTAAAAGAACATTAAAATAAATGAATTGGAGCAGCTCACTCCCAAGCCTTTTTGTCATCAATATAATCTTTTACGGTATAAAACGCTTTCTGGCACAACTTACGTTTAATGAATGATTTGAATTTATTAAGGCTGAGGCCTTGTACTTGGCTTGGAAGTTTATTATAAAAGCATATACACTGACATCTGAACGAGCCACCTATTTTCTTGAGCCTTGTTGAAGGTACAACAAATTTGTGTTTGTTCCTAGTATTTATATTATGAATATCACTGTATTTCTTAAACAATTTAATATTTTTGTGGGCATATAAAAGATTTTCAAAAATATATTGAGAAGGCACAGTCATTACATTGATCTCCTTAAATTTCTCTCTAAGAGACTGTCTGGGACTTAATTTATAAATTGATCGCACAGCTCTTTTCTGCAAAACAAAGACAGTTTGAATGTCGGCGGCATTTCCCCACAACAGAATACCGTACGACATTACACTGTGAAAATAGCTAAAGTACACTAAACGGGCTGTCTCTATGTCAGTTAAATTACGAATTTTTCTAACAGCATAAGCTGCGGAGCTTAGCTTTTTTGACAATTTATCTATATGTGGGCCCCACTGAAGCTTAGCATCCAAAGTCAAGCCCAAGAATACTGTGCTATCTTCAGGATTCAATTCTTCGCCCTTCATCAACACATTAGTTTTCACCTGCCTAACGTGAGGTAACGTAAACTTAATGCATTTGGTTTTTTTCTCATTGAGAAGTAAATTGTTAACATTAAACCAGTGAACTACTTTTGAGATCGCGCTATTTACATCGTCAGTAACCAGCTGCTGACGTTTAAGTTTAAACAAAAGTGAAGTGTCATCCGCAAACAACACTATATCATGATCCTTTATGAGGTAAGGCAAGTCATTAATATAAATAAGAAACAAGAAAGGACCAAGAATTGAACCCTGTGGAACTCCCATTGTTACTATAGATCCGGGAGATCTTTTACCATTAACGTCAACGCTTTGAATCCTATTACTCAAGTATGAAATAAGAAGTTCCAGAGCGGTGTTCCGGATCCCGTAGTGGCGGAGTTTCCTGATTAATGTTTCATGAAGAACGCAATCGAATGCCTTGGATAAATCACAAAAGATGCCCAAGGCATCGCATTTATCTTCCCATGCATCATAAATATGTCCTAAGAGTTCAACACCGGCATCAGTAGTTGAACGACCCCTTGTAAAACCGAACTGTTTGCTATGTAATAATTTATGTCTATTAAAAAATCTTTGCAATTGCTCTAAAATTAATTTCTCAAAAATTTTACTAAATGTAGGTAGTACTGAAATAGGTCTATAATTTGTTGGGTCTGATGTACTACCTGATTTAAACAAAGGTATTATTTTACTATTTTTCATTAGGTCAGGAAACTCCCCACAGTCGATACAATTATTAAAGATAACAGCTAAAGTGGGTGCTACAATGTCAATAATAGACTTAGCAACTTCTACAGAATTACCCCACAGATCTGCAGTCTTTTTTATATTTAAAGTGTGAAAGGTTTTAATTATGTCTCTACAGGTAATATGTTCAAAATTAAATTCCGAATCGCAAACGTTAACATTTTTCTTAAGCAAAGACTCAGCAACAGAAGGTGATGAGTTTAAGGATTTGGTAGTTGAAATGGGAATATCTGAAAAGAAATTTTCAAAGGCCGCAGCGACTTGTGAGTCTGATTTTATTATATTGTCGTTAATAGACAGGCTGTAGTCAGTATCTCGCTTACAAGACCTTCCCGTTTCACTATTAATAATATTCCAAGTCGTCCTAATTATATTACTACTGTTTTTAATCTTCAAACTCAAATAACGCGACTTGGCCAAACAACAAACTTTTTTAAATAGTTTTGAATAATTTCTAACATATAAATTAAATTCAGGCGTCTTTACATACGCCCTTTCATTGTACAGCTCATAAAGCCGTGTTCTACTTTTATGAATACCAATGGTAGCCCAATCACTGAAAGATGCGTTACTATTAATCGAGATAGTCTTGGGAATAAATGTAGAATTAAATTGTTTACAGTATGTATTTAAAAAATCATCATATAGTTGATTAGGATCACCATGAATAGACAAAGCTGGTAATTTATTAATGAGTTTAACTTTAAAAGCTTCCAAGCGACTTGCAGTTTTGGGGTTAACAGTGATATCCTTTTTAGCCACTTTGTTGTTTTGGTAAGGAATAGTAATCCTTTGCCCGCAATGGTCTGAATCCAGTAAATTTATAATTTCTTTGTGGCTCGGTATAACATCTGTATAAATATTATCTAGGCATGTGGCACTTGTAGTGGTTATTCTTGTGGGCTCCAAGAATAGGTTTACAAGATTGTAAGACTGAAACAAACTTATTATTTTACTACAAGAACCTGAATTTTCTAATAAATTAACATTAAAGTCACCACAAGTGATAATAGGCTTATTCGAGTTAGAAATCCTGTGTAACACTACATCCATTACCTTTTCAAAGCAGTCATACAATCCTGAAGGGGGTCTGTACACACTCAATACAATAAACTGCTCCAATTCTATACAGGCTATCTCAACTGTCCGCTCAACAGATAGGCTCACAATATCCTATTAGAAAAGTAAATCGAAATTAGAATTTGAAAAGGCGGCTTACCTATCCCAAAAAATGACCCTTCGCCACTGGTAACTCTGTCTGTTACGTTTTCACATCTAAACCACTGACCCGATCATTATGAAATTTGACAGATAAGTAGGTAGCCTGGAACTTGGAAGTAACAACAAACACAAAGGATTCTTTTCACCCTGGATATTTGTATTCAAAATGATGAAATAAAAAATACACTCGGACGAAGTTGCGGGCTACAGCTAGTAGAAGTCTACCAATTTTCTTACTTTACACCTTTTTTTTTGTTTATTTTTTGTCTGTTGTATTTTATATTGTGTGCCTTTTAGTCTGTGTCAAATAAATGTATTTTCTTTCTAAGTATAAGTGCAAAAAATATAAGAACACCAAGGTCAACTGTAATCCGCGCGCGACTGCTAGTCACCGCCTGAGGTATGTGAGCGGTGACACTGGGGAGGTAGACAAGGGCCGAACTAACTCAGTCTGCCAATTTTGTCAATGGCCCCCTCCCCCGTCTCACCGCTCACATACCTCAGGCGGTGACTAGCAGTCGCGTGCATAAATTAAAATTTAAATGAATCCGAAACTTCAAAGTTATCAATACCCATTAATTCCCTTCAGGTAAATATCGAATAATGTAACAATTCAGCCGGTGATAAGGCACGTTCGACTCGCGTTGTTGACTTTTATTATCAATAAACACACTGCAACTAAGATTAATACCATTTTTCTGACTCTCAACAGTCAAGTGCAGGACGCCACCTGCTATGTAGTTTGCACATAAATCGAGTAGTTTCTAATAGAAATATAAATAGTATAAAATAAGAATAAACAGCTAAAGGTGACGCCATAAGAAACGCACTTTCAATAGAAGACAAAATGGAGGTGCAGATGTGGATTCTAAACTCTTTTGATATTCTGATATAATATATGATTCAATTTAAGAATGCCTGTCGACTGGCAAAGTCATAATGTTCCTTCATTCTTTAATATAGAGATAATTTAAAGCTTTTTTAGATATAACTTTGTCGTCTCTAGAAGATAAACACATCGCTTCTGACGTATTTCGAATGGTCTGTTCTTTATAATATAATTGGACATCATCATTTAAAAAATATCGATTGCCTTATTGTTGATCTGTCCCTATTAGCACCTTTGCCAGTATTTATTCAAAACTGTTCAAACGTCTAAAAACTTTTACTCTTGTCTTCCAGGTGATCCCCAGAACTCTGCGTGTGCAGTCGGAACAGCTCCGCGTGTTGCCGCCGGCGGAGTTCGCTCCGCTGCTCATAGAGAAGCTAGAGCGCGTGCGACGCGACCAGGAGACCAAGGAGCGGCTCGAGAGGCGCATCGCCGAGGTCAGTGCCGGCTGTTGTCTCTGGGCCTTGAAGACGAATAAGTCTGAATTTAGGAATCCTAATTGGGATTTTAAACTATGCGAAGGCAAGAACCATCTTGACTGGCTAACTAGGATCCTTACCTTCCTAACTGTTGAAACTAAATTAAATTAAATGACCTTATTATCTGTAAATAGACACTTTTACACGTCAATAATATTATAAGAACTAGATGAGGTCGGCGTTTCCTGTCTGACTACTCTGTTTTCACACTTTTCGAAATTCTAATTAGGATTCCTAAATTCTGAGTAGAGTAATACTCTTTTTATGTATAAAACTTCCCACACGTATCTTGCAACTGTTTTCCTTACCAACAAGGGTGTAGCGACATCTAGCCTGAGATCTGACTAGATATAT
The DNA here is from genome assembly GCA_914767815.1 of Eupsilia transversa. NCBI lineage: Eukaryota > Metazoa > Arthropoda > Insecta > Lepidoptera > Noctuidae > Eupsilia > Eupsilia transversa. Next base: position 13,581,239 of record OU611880.1, read on the forward strand.
CACAACTAGATATATCACCAATTTCTCCATCTTACTTTAAAAATGGAGGAACCTCATATGTTGTTCTTCAACTAGGGGCCCGATAACAAGTCGTAAGTAAGAAAAAATAAAAATTAGTAATTAAATACATTTTGTGTGTATACAGGGTGACGGCGAGGAGGCCTCGAGTCAAGCGTTACCTCCGCAGCTGGTGGCGGCGGCGATCCGCGAGAAGTTGCAGCTTGATGACGACAACGATCAAGACATTCTCGGTCAGTATACTTACAAGAGTGAACTTACTGATTTCGTGGTGGAATCATGAAAAGACGTTATTTCAATTTGACCATTTTAATTAATTTCAAGTAACACATGAAATATAAAAAATACAAAGAAGTGGAATGCCTAATGCTAGGTACACACGTAGCGCCTTTAGACGCCAGCGATTGGCTGACGATTTTAAATAGCACGTCCACACACAGATTTTGAAATTGCTAGTGAAGAATTTGCTGTCAAAATCTGTGCGCGACCGTGACATTTTGAAGGCTAAGCTGAAGGCGACTAAAGTCGCTGCGTGTGTATCTAGCTTAAGAAAGCCTCTGTAGGCTTACGCAAAAGGAAATTAATTTCATCGATATAGTTTTTTCATAGTGTCGTCTATACAATGCTATAGGTAATAATAGTGTTGTGCATGGTGTATGTCCCGCAGACCAGCACGTGTCGCGCGTGTGGTCGGAGCGCACGCCGGGCGCGTCGCCGCCGCCGGGCAGACGCGCGCGCACGCGGCCGCACGCGCCGCAACACGCCGCGGCGCGGCGCGCGCCGTCTGCGCTGTCGGCTGATTCGGGACATTATGATGCGCCGCCTGATTCGTTGCATCATCCATCATCCTTGCCGCGCAGGTATGGATACTTAAAGAAAGAAAGAAATACATTTTCTTAAACAGAACCACAAATCGCTAAATACATTTAAGAGGGTGCATCCTAAAAGTTGGCAACGTCGTAAATAGCTGTCAAATATTTACCTGTTTCGATTAATTTGGAAATAATACTGTATGGAAATAAGAAATGTGGCTAACCAATTGACTAGAATATTAATAATGAATTGCAATTATAACATTGAATTTGATGTTGTACCCGTTTTAGGTGAAAAAAAGGCATTTGGAAAGTTACCAAATACTTTTTTTACATCTAAAACTAACTATTCGGTGTTACGATATTAATTATTGCATTTCATAATCAATATTCTAGTTCGCTAGTTAGCCACATTTTTTATTTCCATACAGAAATATTATCAAATTAATCAAAACAGCGAAATATTTGACATCTATTTGCGACGTTGCCAACTTTCAGAATAAACCCTCTTAACGCTAAACGTTCTCTTCATTCTGTATCTGTCATCTTCAAATTATTGACAACAACAGAACGATGCTTTAAATTCGTTTAGTACTAATACATTTAATGATCATGAATCTAAGGGTGAAGCCTTTAAACGCCATCGATCGCATACAGCGTGTTGTTGTGCGCTGCGTCAAAATGCTTACTATGTGAATATTCTGTTCTGATCCGTATGAAACGCTCACTGTAGCATAAAAAATACACTCTGAAGTTTACGCTGACTTCATACGTCACCAAACATTCAACATATATTAATATTTCTCCCTTTATTTAAACGATATTTAATCATTGCAGCATTTCATAACTGAATATTTTCCTTCCCCAGGTCGTTCTCTAAGAAGACAGTGACGGAGCTAACAGACAGCGGCGTGTCCGTGGTGTCGGAGGGCGGCGTGGAGCCGCGCATCCTGCTGTGGATGGCGGAGGGCGAGCGCCTGGAGCGACGCGCGCACCGCGAGCACGAGCGCGCCGAGTCCGCCGAGCGCGACGAGCTGCGCAGGAAGGACAAGCAGGCGCGCAGCACGCGGTACTTACATACACTTTATACACTCGCATTTATGACATAACTAGCAACCCGCCCCTACTTCCCATTGCTTTTACGGCTTTACAAAACGTCAAGATTTCTTTATTATAATGTTAATGTAGTATACATAAACGTTCCTGAATAAATGCTATAAATAATGGTGAACACTGCATCAAAATTCATTGCGTAGTTTTGAAGAGTGAAGGTTTTGTAAGGGGACACCCACACCAACAGGAAAAGCGATTTCTCTTATACTATTTATAGAAGGGTCAGCAATTTTATACCAAAATGCAACACTGACACGATCAAAATGTCAGGTGTTTCATACACCAGATTTTTTTATCAATATTACAGAGTTGATCCGAACTAAACTAAACTTTATGTGTATGGACGTTATTATTACTTCCGATTTGTTTATACGGTCCAGTCCGGTTTATTTTTATTTTGTTGTCCTATTATATATTAAGTCATCATGTGGGTGCGTGTTACTCAGTAACTAGATTGTGATGGACAGATCGGCAGTCGCTCTATGTAAAATATTGGTATTCAATTTCATCCGTTTACTTTAGTAGCCGACCCCAACATGGGTCATTGACAGCTGGGAAAAGGTTTGGAACATGATAATCAAGCTATAACGAAATTTATCGCCAAAGGTACCGGAGGGATAATTCCCGTAATTTTAAGAATAGTCGCATTCTAATCCCAGTCTCAATCTATCAAAAATATCTGTAATTTTCCAAAATTTTTGACAAAGATTGTCGCTGAGATGAGATTGGTCTTCAGATTTACATGAAGTTTTTCTTTCACAGTGGCAGCGGCAGCAAGTCCAGCAGTGCTAGTGGCGGCGGCTCCGGGCCCGGAGGGGCGAGCGGGGCAGGCGGGCCCGGCGGGGCGGGGGGGCCGGGCGGGGCGGAGGCGCACACGGTGGTGGTGGTGACGTTCCTGGACGAGCACGTGCCCTACCGGTTCAAGGTGCCTGCTGCACCACTCACGCTCAGGACCTTCAAGGACTACCTACCCCGGAAGGGCAACTATAGGTAACGTCATGTACTACTAGCTTTAGACCGAGGGGCTAAAAACAAAAATACCTATATACAGGGTGGATTGTTGAGATGGGGCAGCAAGGGCAGCTACCTTAACCATTGTAGCTACAGGAAAATGGTCTTAGCAGACTGTTCTTAACTTTTTGAGAAATTTTGATCTGCATTCACAGATTTTGAAAAAAATGTACAGTTAGCAAGAAAATGGGCAAAACTTTTTTGATGCCAATCGATCCTGTTTCTCATAAGGATCATAAACCTCTATTGGACAAACTGAGCTTTGAGTACTAGAAAAGTCAGAAATCGCAAAAACCTTTTCCCATACATTTCTAATTCTCGCAATACTCTAGCTAACACATTCGTTGGACGAGGCGATAATCTAACTTGAAGATCGTGACAGAAAAATCTATTACGACTATCATTGTGCGTACTAAGGCACGTTTCTCTTCGCACTGGACGCCTGCTATTATATTTGTATAAGGTATTATGTCATAGGTCATTTGAATTTCGTATGGTACAGTATCTGTTGATAATCTATGCTATAACGCCTGTCTTCCATCTTCCAGATACTTCTTCAAAACGAACTGCGCGGATCTAGACACCGTGATCCAAGAGGAGGTGAGCAGCGATTCGGATACACTCCCCATGTTCGAAGGAAAGGTCATGGCGCGCGTCAAGAGCATCGACTAGGCCACGTCACTAGTGCGGACACTGCGGGCACGTCGGATACTGCGCGGTGAGGACAACACTACTTATGATGTCAACAGAAAAGGATTGCTTTGTTCATTTTTTGGACATACTATGCGATTTAAATTAAGAGTAAATTCGATAGAAGATGCAACACTAGATTGAGGTCGATAAAGATCATCTCACAACATAATCGATCAATGAAAGTTAGCTGACTGCCATGCAGCAATCTAGTTGCACTTATATTAAAAAAGGTTGCGGCAGCTTCCAAAAATGAATTGTGTTATGCTAAGTAATTTTTGCATGGAACGGACTTCACTAAGTAAAGTTTATTTAGATCGCATAGAAGCATTATCCTAGTGTGATAAATATAAGTCTGTCAGCCGCATACATTGCGCCTAAGTTGTAACGCCACGAAATTAAAAGAAATTCACAATAATGTTCAAGTCAGTGTTACTTTTGTTTTAATTCAGTTGATCTAATGACGTGTCATAGTGTTCTTAATCGTTAGAAAAGTGTCAGTTTTTTCTTTCGTGGTGTTAAAACTGAAATGATAATACTAATATCAAGTAACAGTGGAAAAATCCGCGGTATGAAAAGTACCGCCAGTAAAATAACTGAACATTACATCGATGTATGACAGTCCGCCAGTGTGAACGCGTGTGAGTTGAGTATCCGCCAGTGTGTAATCCCCTTTACATGTCGCCCTGTCTCATGGCTTATATGTTGCTTAGACATGATTGTTATAGGTGAGCCAGTGACATTATTGAATTTATTATAATGGATAAGGTTAAGTTATCGAAAACTGATAATAAACTTTTTTAAATACTGTACAGCGACGGCAGGGCGGCTATAGATTAAATAAATTATTTATTTAAAAAATGTTACGATAAGTATAATCGTAATAGGTATAACTGCGCGACATTGTATAAATTCTGTTCCTCATTGACTCTTTAAGCTTTTTTTTAATTAATTTTAATTATTTTTTTACTACGAGCTAGTTGAGTACGCTTACTATTGTACGATATTTTTTTAAATCGCAGAATGACGGTATGCAAACATTTTTTTTAATATTCCTAGTGTTACATGAATGACTGCTTAGTTTGTATATTTTTAAATTAATATTTTAGATGTAAAATGACGTGTTCTGTTTAAATATAAAATATAGTTTCGTTGAAATTGGGGATTCGTAATTTGTGATGGGAGTATGAAATATTACCAAACTGGTGCAAAAAATGCTGGTGACTGGCTTCTCGTATTTATTATTTACTACAAAGTACAATTAGTTTTAGAACTACATGTAGAAGCTAAATTATCGATTTATCGATTACAATATCGAATGATCAAATCGAGATATTTCTTTGTTATCGTTACGTCTTATTATAGGAAAATTTACATGTATAAACTGCCATGCGCCAGCGTGTTTTCTACCACTTTGCCGTTCAATTCAAAATTATTGACAAAAATCGTACGCACGACGGGATCTCAATCAAATATCAATGTAATGAATTAAACTGCACTTATAAGTGGAGACATGTTTTATATAAATAATTTCCGTTCCGCAGCTGTGAATAGAACTAATTAGCGAAATAGTTTGTAAGAATAAATTTATGTTTATTCTGTATTGCGACCGGTCTTAGCCGAGCTCAGCTGTCTGCACGGTTGTACTGTGGTGGACTCTTTAAGCTGCCTGTGTCCACTGAAGCAGAGAGGAGAGGAGAGGAGCTGAGCGTGTATTAACCAATAGAATCTAAACTCTTCAGCGGAGTTTAGATTATATTGGTTAATGCAGGCACAACGCCGCTCCTCTCCTCTCTTCTGCGCTCCAGTGGACAGGGAGCCTTAGTTCTGTTAGTTATCTTTCTATGTACACCTTTAGTTTTTATTAAACTTCTGAAACTGATTAGTAATGGAGACTGATTTCAAATGACTCGATATATAAAATGACATCACTCCTCATTACTGGTACAGTAACTTGATAAGGCTGCTATTAGTTCTCTCATTCTTCCCGTTTTCTACACCTGACAGTACAACTGTGTCGGCGACTGAGCCAAAGTACTTTGCTATAATATCATTGCCAGACTGAGTTTCCCTAAGTCAACTTCAATTATATTAACTAGTCTATGTTTGCGTTGCATGAAACTTGTCACCTGAATCAATATCACTAAATTATCAGCTGTTTACCTAATTTTTTAGCTTCGTCTATAAAATGTTTGATTAAATTGTTAGTTGGGAGCGAGTGTCGTGCAACGCGAACGGTTTGATACCAGTACTTATTTCGCATATTGTATAATATTGTGTAGGTAAGTTAACATGTCATGTCCGGTCCATTATGTACCAACAGTTCAGCTTGTATTGTTTGTCAAAACTTCTTGCAAAACACACAGGACGTACATGTCATAGATGTTTACGAGTTATAACTACAATTATCCCACATTGGAATAATATTTAAAATTATTTACCCATTCAGCTTTCTTTACAAAGTTTCGACAGACGATATAACTTGCAGTGTTGCCATGTAAAATAGAAGTACAGAGGAATGTTGCCAGCGAAGAGTGCACCTAATGTTAGCACATATATGACGAGAATCGGGTGCGGAATCATGTGCCTTCAATGTTGATAAAAATTTTCATAGTTGATGCTTCTAATTAGTTGTAAGTTAACACATTGTAAATATAGAAGTAACGCTACGATCGTTTCGAACTCTTTATTTTTTATTAATTTAATTAAATAAATCCTTTTTTTATTTATTGCCTAAGTTTGCGTTGTGACGCGAATCATCAAACACAAAAAATCACGATCGTGTGAATTATGGTTTAGGTAATCAATCAATTTGGACTGTTTGAGAATGTGTTTTAATTAGTAATAACTCCAGGTGCCAATTTCACCGGATTTTAGACGTCGCTCAAATTTAGAATTTTGTGTTTATTTAACACAACATTATTTTATCACTGCCAGTGTGTTTTCCATTTATTTGTAAGCTTGCCAATTCGTCTAAAGCTGTAGGTTCGCGTATATTGCGGCTCAGTGTAAATTTACATCATTACATTTTTGTAAATAAATCGTAATATTTTGTGTTTGATGCGCAGTACATTTTTATAATGCCCAGTAATATAAACAGTGACCGCGCGACGCCCGGCCACTTGACAATATGACTGTATAAATAGATGAATTACTATATCGTTTTTAAATTATATTATACAAGGCACTTACGATGTGAAAGTACCTTTGTACTACCAAAAAGGTCCAACAGAGGCATGTCTGTGCGTGTCGACTTCGATACGTGCATCGATATGAATATTAAATAATTAATCGATTCGATATAATCACTATCGAGTCGATACCTGCAGAATTAAGCCACGGGCTCAAAACTATGTCGGTTAAAATGCTTGTTAAAATTGTAAAAAATATAATGTTTTCCAATTTAGAGTGTACGGATGTGAAGATAAACGATTTGTAATAAAACCTAAGTATTAATTTCAGCAACGATACGACACACGGCCGCTTGCTCGTCAATGGCCGATGGTTAATAGTAAAAAGAATTTCACTAATCGGACTGTATTATTTTTTTATCTAGCACATGTAACATTTAAAAAATAAACTGGAACTGTGCCATATGCTCTTGACTTTTATTTTGTGTTTACAAAAAATCATCAATGATCACCCTCATTATCTTCTAGAAATACAATACCTATACTTGCTTAATACTAAGTCAATCCCAAGTAACTGGTGAAAATGCAGCCAAGTGCATGTCGGACCACGTACAGTGAAGGGTTCCGTAGTTAGGATGAATATTTATGCATGCACATTTTACCGACTGCAATTAGTTTGTATATATCTCACAAACATTGACATACCTACTTAATGAATAATAAGACATCATCTTTTTAACTATGGGATCTAACGATACCCCACACGCTTATGTGCAATGCATTTGTTTTTCATCCCCTCTTTTATGGAGCAGGTAACATTTTTTTTTCGAAATTTCACTTCACTATTATTTAGCTGATCACCGTTTACACCTTTCCAATTTGTATCAATAATATAGTGCCAAGTCTCCGAGTAAAATGGATGTTTCTAGTTCCGGACGGACATGACGAAATTATAAGGATTCCGTTTTTGCCATTAGGCTACGGAAACTTAAAAAGGTAGCAATTTAACCTATTTTTATTATAAGGTAGCACCTTATAATAAAAAAAGGTTATAGTTGGAAATATGTTTGAGCTACGCTACGGTAAGCTTTAACGTATTTTCTCGGGCCGAGCTCTAGCGATAGTCGCAGCAAAAAAACTATTTTTTTCCAGTCGAAGTATTTTTTATTTATTAGTTAAAAGAGGACCTAATAATCAAGTAAATACAATTGGAAACAATTACATTCCTCTTAAAAATAGGAAGAATAACAAAACATTACTCCTTTTAGGGCGGATTCGACCAAACAGAAAGGCAAAAAATGTTTGGTCGAATCCACCCTTAGTGCGGATTCGACCAAATAGGAATAATTTTTATCCGCGAAATAAGATTTACTTCTGACAGTTTTCGTGTGGATAAACTGTCAAAAATTCAAAATTTATTCGGAAGAGAAGGCTTATTCCGCGGATAAAATTTATTCCTGTTTGGTCGAATCTGCCCTAAGTCGTCATAGTAAAAAACATACTTTTTAAAAAGCACGAAACACCATCAAGATTTACCTGAAGGCTACTACTGGAAAATAAAACTTAAAAGTATTTAGGTATACTGTGGGACCTCCTTATAAATAATACTGAATAGCCAAACTAATAAAGGCTCCCCCAGACAGGCGCGACGAGGCGGCTTTGGTGGAACAATCTCTATGAAAACTACAGAAATTGTTTAACGGGTGTCGCGTCACGCCAGCCTGCGGGAGCCATAAAAAAACTTTTACAATAAAAATCAATAAGTTACTTAAAATAATAGAATTTAGTAAAGCGCGCTTTAGTTACTAATCCAATGGAAGGAAGTGACGACAACAGCATTCTTTAAATTTCAATCTATTTTACATACTCTTTATTGTCTTAACAATCACATTCTCGAATAATGTCAACTTTAAAATATCAGTCACAAAATTTGATATTATCTTACATTCCTGTTGGAAATCACATGCAGACACAAATGTCCAATAGGCGATGCCGAAGCACCAATCTCTGCTTATATTATTATATCAAGCACGTTGGTCAGTTTATAAATCACACTGGTGCCATAGCCTTAACGATATTACTACATCACAATATTAAAATCGTTTATTTAAGTCTAACTACTTTTGTACAAGATACAATTTAACTACATATACAGAGTTATTAGCTACACGTCGGCAATCCGTTAAAGGGATGTAGGAGAGATCATTTGCAACCAAATGACCCCATCATGACCCCTATGCCAATGTCAACCATTTTCGAATAATTCGTCATTTTATATTTTAAACTGTATGAAATGAAAATGTAAAATGTCAAATGAATCGATTTTTTTTGTCATTTGCATCGGAGTCAAAAGGGGTCATTCGGTTGTAAATGACCTCTCCTACATCCCTTTAACGGATTGCCGACGTGTAACCAATAACCCTGTATATTTTACAGGCTTGTGCAATGAAGGGCCTCATTAATACACAATAATAAGAGTGAGGCCCGTCTGCGTGGATGGCACCACCTATACTGTGCACGGGCCAGATTTTTTACGCATGTCTTACAGACCAGACCAGATGCAGTATCAGTTACTACCATTGGCGTCGCTCACAACTGTAAGTTACGTCCGATAGTTTTTTCAGGCATAAAAACCTTTGCCAATTGAATACTGAACAAGATTGAATTATTATATGTTCACAATCAAATATTTTCTTGTTTTCCGTTTCAATAGAACTATACACAGAGTAAAGAGTTAATCCATATAATGGTAGGTTCGTTTCTTATCTGAAGACGTCTCTTATTCCTTGTAATAGTTGTGGGACGAGCGGGTCAGCTTCGTCGTAGCCCGCTGAACGCATGTGGTGCGATGCGCTTGATATGCACTGTGGAAGAAACGAAAAAAAAACCTTTAATAACAAAATATAATAATTTGATGATTTTTTTGGGGTCAATTTAGTTGAAATAGGTATCAAAAAAACAACACAACACACAAAATTTTTGTGTCAACTTCACAGACGTGATGGATCTAAACACGACAACATGAACATTCGCATCTCATTCACAATCCGTCAAAAATACAATTAATGTACCAAAATTTTTGACAAGTTTGACAGAATGTACCATTATTGGCCTTCAGATTTCTCAACTCATACTTCAAGTAACAACACTACCAGCGGTCGTTGACCCCAAACAAAATAAATAATCAAATTTATTTTGTCGTGTTTAGTGAACGATACCCATCACGTCTATGGAGTTTCGCTAGCTAATTTAATTTAATTGTTACCCTGTATATCCAGTTACCCTGTATACCCAGTTTACCTCTGTTACATGGGACTTCAATATAACTGGCGAAATGTGGGTGTTCTATACACCTGTGCCTGCCCATCCGGGGAAAATAGACGTGGTGGGGCGAGACATATCCAGACTCCAAAGAGATCCAGAGAAATTCTAGTTCCAGGATCCCACGCTCAGCAAACGCACTTGAGAACATCAACGAGACTACCTCGTTAAGTCAAAGTAGTTGCTTTTAACATTTTTAGTAAAATCATCCACCAACCTTTTCTAAAAATGTGATCCCAGCTTGAGGACAGACATCCTTGACCAAATCTACGCTGAACTCGTTCCTAGTGACATTGTCTATCATCACGGCGCGCATCTCTTGAAGGAAGGTCGGCAGGTTGTCAGGTGTGAGGTCTGCTAACAGTTTCACGCTGATTTGAAAGCCAGTGGGTAGTTCTGCGTCATCGTCGCCTTCGACGCGGATACAACTAGAAAGATAGATGGTAATATTGAGCTTTTGTTGGTCACTATCTAACGGGTGATTTTTTTGCTGGTATCTTTTTGGCAACACTGTTTTTGACAGATCACGCGTGAATCGTGTCTCATGTCATTGTCAAACTTGTTCAGTTTGGTCTATAATTTAACCATAAATCGACTTACGAACGAACGGCGGCATCATCGGGCCGTACTTTTTCAAAGACAACAATGGCCGAAACGTTACTGTGAATGGCGAGCGCTACCGTGTGATGATTGGCGATTTTGTTTTTGCCCAAAATGGAAGAATTGGACATGCCTGACATGTGGTTTCAACAAGACGGTGCTACATGCCACAAGGCACGCGAAACAATGGCCCAATTGAGAGCCGCCTTCGGTGAACAGTTTATCTCACGTTTTGGGCCCGTCAATTGGCCGCCTAGATCGTGTGATCTAACGCCTTTGGACTATTTCTTGTGGGGCCATGTTGAGGCTCATGTTTACAGGGATAAACCAGCAACGATTGACGCACTGGGAGCCAATATTGAAGCATTTATTCGTGATATACCGGCTGATATGTTGGAGAGAGTGTGCCGAAATTGGGCCTTGCGAATGGGCCATCTAAACCGGAGCCGCGGCCAGCATTTGCATGAAATCATCTTCAAACATTAAATTATATTGATCGTTCTATCGATTCCAATAAAGATTACATCAAATTTTTCAAATTTTTTGTGTTTTTTTTGAAATTCAAATCCTATACCTCTTAAAAAATCACCCTTTACTAAGCTGTTTTATCGAAACATTTGGTGTAAAATAAGGTTAAACTATAGCTTGACATTGGCAGACAATACACAACAGAAACATCGTCATTTTGACTTCAAATGTTGTTCATTACACATCACATCATATCACGTCACATCACATCACGTCACACCACATCACATCACAACATGCAACACGAAAGTTTATGTTTTAATGATGATGAAAAATTAATGTATATTGTGTTTGAACAATGAACTCTTTTATTTATTATTTGTACAGGAATATTAACAAAATCTTCATTTTCTTAAAATTGTATGTAACAGATGAATACATCCGATTTGAAATTCACTAACATCAACGATATTTTAACGTCACGTCATGACAAAACATCGACAATATTCTTGCTAGAACGACAGATGGTCTGCTTGCTTGTTACCCAATAAAAATAAACAGTAACTCACCGGTACTGTGAGGCCGTCCTGCCCGTTGGCCAGTGCTGGCTGGTGATGAAGCCGAGGAAGGGCACATGCGCCCACTCCAGCGCCCTCTGCAGGCCGCGCTGTGACGTCAGATCCTGTGCGGACGGCGCGGCCGGGAACTGCGGGTGCGAGTGGTGCCAGCCGCACACCAGCTGGCCGGAGCCGCGCAGGGACTCGGCTGCGCGGGATTGGGATACTGCAAGAATCGACTTATGGTTACATTTATCATCATATTTTTGACTCTTTTAGAATATTGAGTGGATCCACTGACAATTTAAGTATACTTCACTATACGACGCGACGGATGCGACGCGATGGGTGGGGGACCGAAATTTAACGCGGAAGTTGTGGGCAGAAGCTAGTGTACTAATAAGTTAGTAAGCTTTAAGCAGGGTTAGATTGACTATAGAACCTTAGTTTTCATAAAAGATTAAAAGTGTGCTGATTTCCTGTTGGACGCAAACCTTTTTTTTACCCGACTACGGCGAAGCAAAAAGGAGGGTTATGATTTTGACCGGTATGTATGTATGTATGTTCATTTGTTCCCTCATAACTTCTAAACTACTCAACATAATTGGACAAATGGGGTATCGATGGAAGCGTCTCGGTCGTCCGATGGTTATAGGCTATGTGACGTCACATTAAATTGAATATGGCGCCCTCTAGAGGACAAAAAGTCATGAACTAAAAAAAAAGATTTTTTAATGGTGTCATGTTGGGTATCAAATGAAAGGGCTTAATGAGCACATTTCAAAAATATATATATTATAACCCCAAAATAATTTAAATAAAAATAAAAGTAATAAAAACTAAAACCCAACTACGGCAAAAGTCAACTAAAAAGGTATAAACAAGTCATCACAGGCAGACTAATTAAAAATCCGGAGTCACACGTAATCTATCCGACTTATCCCCTAACACGTGTGACTCCGGATTTTTAATTAGTCTGTCTGTGATGACTTGTTTATACCTTTTTAGTTGACTTTTGCCGTAGTTGGGTTTTAGTTTTTATTACTTTTATTTTTACTACCGTTTATTTCTGCACATTTATTAACTAGATGTAGAAAGAGTTTATTTTATCTAAATCATAATGTGCGTGTATATTTAGGTTTAACTCAGGATTTCTTACCGGGATCCATGTCGCAGTGCGTACTGCCGGCGGCGGCAGCGGCAGGGCGGTACGCCGTGACGCTGACACACACGCGTCCCGTGTCACTGAGCGCGCCGCCCAACAGTCCCATCACTTCGCCGCGTGATGTGTGCGCGTGACAGTCCATTAGAAGAAGCGTTGACACGTTTACACGGACATCGAATGGCGCCTGAAAATTAAAGTTATTATATCTGTTAGCACTTGCATATCAAGTCATGAAATGAGAAATGCCTATACACTTTTGTAATTTAAGACACTCTGATAAGATAGCACACAGAAATTCACAGGGCCAAATATAAACCCAAGGGGCACGCCGCCATTAACCAGCTACAATTGCACCTTTGTGTCTTTAATGAAATGTAATGTGGTCTATAAAAAGATGTTTAAAGTGGCTTAGTTATTAACAGAATATGTTTTGGGATAAAATGCTTTCGTTATAATTCGTTATAATATAACGTCAATGCAATCAAAAGCCTGCGAATGATCATAATTTCATCAAAATATGTCTATTTGTGCTACTGACCGGTTTCTCAGCATTATAAACACGACAATGCAGCAATTGTATGGGTTGTTTCCGCGGCGCCCGCTCTCTCCTTGGTTCGGCACCCACTGCGTACAGGTCACCTGATTCCGTATGCATTATAGTGTAGCCGCCACCACCGTCCTACGACATGGAATGAAGTGGTCAGGAATTTTCGATTCAATGAGCTATCTGGGATGACAGAAGTAACTGCAGAGTAGAAAGACTACTTGCCTATACCACATTTTTAACTTGATTAAAAACACAGATAAATAAATTACAATATTCTTACCAGGTTGATTTTCTTAGGTCTTTTACGCATAGGCTCGAACCTGCTGAGAGGCACAGCTATAGGGGCCTCCTCGGCAGCTTTGCTTTCCTTCTTAGGCGTAGTCTTGGGTGTGCTACTCTCACTGTCGCTGTCCACGTCAATCTCTATGTCGCTCTCAGGCTCCGAGTCTTTCTTTTTCTCGATTTTTATCTGTGGAGCAATATTTTTGGTTTTGTATTACATGAAAAGTGTAGCTTTTTATGAATAATTGTGAATTGTATCATAAACATGAATAAAAACCTAGGCCAATATAGATTCTTGTCTCTCTGTCTTGTTCTCCACAAGAGCCTACAGTTTGACTAATATTTTAGCCAGAATTCTTGAATAATCTAGTCAAGTTTAATTGAAATAAAAACATTTGACTCAAACATAGACCAAAGTCATTTCACAGATATAACCAACATGTATAATAGGTTCATCCGCCATGCATACACATTTGACTATAGGTCAGGGATTTAAAAAGGCCTAGAATGGAAAAATGTTTTGGACGAAGAACTCACCACTTGTTCTCCTTCAGAAACTGGTAAGGCTAGTCCAGACCCCAAGACTATCTGCATCTTAGGGCTTTTCACACTGTCCTCAGACAAACTAGAATCCTTCCGCTGCCTCCCAGGAGGTGACTTCAATAACTCCTTACTTTTATTCCTAGTTCCTCCTTTATCATAGTTCCTAGACCTTTTTCTTCTATGATTACCAATCTTTCTTTCAGCTTTTACTTTTGCCTGGTACTTACCTATGTTTTTAGACACAATGTCACTCAAATCTAGGTCAGAACCAATAGATTCTGTAGACCCAATTATCAAGTCATCTTCATATAATATCTCAGCTGGATTTATCGCTATTAATTCAACCTTCTTATCTATCAATATATCAGGTTTTAGTAAGCTTTTCGAGTTTGTAGTTTTTTTCCTGAATGGTTTCTTTGGTACTGTAATAGTGGGTGCTCCAGTAGTAACCATGTTGATAACATTATTTATACTGGTCACATCATCGGTTACTATTTCTTCCTGAACAACTGCTGGGACATCTTCATGGTCCTCTGGTTTGTCAAGGCCAAATGATGGAGTCTCTAAGTTGACACCATATTCAGCTTCAATCAATGCCTGTATTTCAGCTTCAGTCTTTGTTTTCAATGTTTGTGATATTTTGCGTACATTCCTTCCATACTTTGCCTATAAACAAAATTTCTATTTCAATGACAGTCAATTTGCACCATTTTGAACCTCTAAGCATCAGGGAAAATAAAAAGTATGTGGTCCAAATATTGAACCCTAAGAGAACACTTACAGTCAAGTGCAGGAGAGATGATTAATCTCTATTTATCTTACTGTTTGTTGTCTATTTGTTTGTTTGTAATATTGTTTAAGATGTTATTTCATCAAATTACATATACATACAGTAGGTTTAGCAACATCTTAGTAGCATAGACAAACTGTGGCAATTTGTACGCACTGAATAAAGTTATTGGTTCTGTGGATACAACTGTGTCAACAAGACATTCTGCATTTCCAACATGTATGTACATAATTAAATTTATTCATAGATAAACTGATGCAAATTCTCACCATTTCCCTAATGAGCAGGTCCCTCTCTGTCGGGCTCCATGCAGTGTGTATATCACTGTAGTGCTTGTCTGAAGAATTGTTCCCGTAAAGCTTCCTTGGAGAGCCTTCTTTATACCTGTAAATTATAAGTTTAAAAAAAGTTATTTAACTTCATTAGCTACTTATCCATCAACTCTACCAAAACAATCAAATAATGATAATGTTTGATTATTTTCAAGTTAATCAATGTGCTAAAATTTGTCAATCAAGAACTGGCAGGGATATTAATTGATGACCAATAGTAGTTTATTGCGAGTGGAGTTAAAACCAAAGGCATGAGGTATTATTGATAAAACATGTGAAAAGCAAAGAAAACCGTTTTAAAAAGAAAAGCCTTGTGAAAAGTTTTTGCTCATCACAGCAACATTCCAAAAAACATCTGAACTTACCTTTTACTTTGTTTATCGTACCAGTTCGTCTCTGTGGAGTCGAGCAGCCACTGAGGATGCACCGTGTCTTCTCTGTTGGAGCACGAAGGACTAAAAGCAACAGATACGCAATTTTTTACGACACCCAATAAGTTATGACTAAAAACAAATAATATTTAATTAAAATATGCGATAAGTCTAGAATTAAGAGCGGTTGCAATTTATTGAATTATATCAGAGGCGTATTAAAAGAGAGTTTGATAAAAACATTGTTTTGTTCGAAGAATTGGTGTCAACAAAACATTGTAAACATAACCGCATAGGCGCTTAACGTTGCGTAACCCGATCATATCACTAAATCTATAATATGTATCAAGGGGATTTATTGTTAAGATAAATTTACTCACATTCCTTGGCTATTTTGAGCAAAGCAAGAATTAAAAGAGAAATCTCCTAAAATGTCAATTTCGTCGTCGTCCGCCATTTTTTGTTTTGACAGCTATTTATGACATAATTTTACCTTTTTTTATTTGACAAAGAGACAACGGCTACGTTCCGAGTTAGGCTGTAATCAATTTGAGCGTGCTAACAGCTAGATAACACCCGTACCAAATAAGCGTGAGCGCGATAACGATGTCCCGTGAATTGTCATAGATGACGTCATAACATGCACCATCTTACGATAACACCGATCATGCCATAATAAATATTATCCGAAGAAAATAAAAACCAGGTTGGGGAGATCCGGAGATGGGTGTTGGCGGCCCAATTTTCAGTTGGCATCAGAGCCTCTGGTCTGAAGTTACGCCGCTCATCGTGCTTAAACTTGAAGAACACCGGATACCTTATACTATAGTTAATTAATTAATGTATGGTCAACCATTCACGGACCGACGTCGGGAAGCGTTGTTTAGCCTTGAAAATCGACCCATACGGCTGATTATTTACCGACGACCCAATCGAACTCTAAGTATTTACTGACTGATATTTGCGACTGAAATCTGGCTGACATAGAATCTTTTTTATGGTAGAAAAAATGCACGGTTCCTGAGGTATTCAGCAGATGAAAACCGTGGGGCACTGCTAGTATGAAAAATAAAGACAATAATAATATATCTACTGATTGGTTTTATTAGCTCATAAATGATGTAAATATTATTATATCTTGACTGAATATATGAATTAACTTATTGATTAATTTGATTGACTAGTACATCACTGTTTCTGTAATGCTGGGGCTACATTGTCGCGATAACGCGAAATAGCGCGCTCTCTCTCGCACACCGCTCAACGTCTTGCTGAGTAAAAGAGAGCGCCCGAACCCGAAGTGTAGTTCGCGATAGCACGACAATGTAGCCGTAGCATTAAAAAAAACTTTCCTGTCAAATCCACTGTCAAGTCAACGTCACTGTCGCCACTGTCGGACAGACGAAATTTAAGACAAATGCGTAACGTCAACAAGGTCATATTCTTCAAATATCAACAAATTATCGCGACTGGACGCAGCACAGTCATCGCCTCAGCGGTTACTTAACTACTGTGAGCAGAATCATCGTTTACGTTAATGTGCTAGCGACAGAGCCAGGCGCTTGTTGTGCGGTTTGCGGTTTGATTGGAAATATGAATATCATTCGAAAACTTACTGTGGTCGAAACCCGGGGCATTTGCAGGAGTTTCTCCGTTTCCACTGCAAATAATGCTACATATTCGTGAGTACTAGTGCTAATTGATTTACTGATTGTGCTGGGCACTATACGCTGTATCTATGTGAATTTTTTAGTAGTACTATTTGCCAATCTTATCACAATTTGTGGTTATCAATATTTACACTCCCTCCACTTTACTTGATGTTTTTATAGATAT
Organism: Eupsilia transversa; assembly: GCA_914767815.1. NCBI lineage: Eukaryota > Metazoa > Arthropoda > Insecta > Lepidoptera > Noctuidae > Eupsilia > Eupsilia transversa. Next base: position 13,598,826 of record OU611880.1, read on the forward strand.
TAGGGAACGTTTAAGGTTTTAAATTTAACCATCTTTGACTGGAAATAATTATTATAGATAAATGAAATACCAATGTAATACCTTATAATTAATTAGATATTTATTTACAGTTTAGTTAATTTACAGAACTAAGTAAGTAATTATCCAGAAAAATATGTAAGGGGAAGGGAAAGAATCATAGGGCATCGGAGAATTCGTGTAATGTAATGTAATGTGTACCTATAATAATAAAGTTAATTATTTTTTAATGAAAATATTTAAAAATGAAAATATCTAACCATGTACTTAAATAATAAGTAAACAAATGAATTCATAAAAGATGTTAATAATATTAATGATGGAATCAATATAATACATAATGATAAGGATAACACTAGAGAGATAATTGTTGTTGTGCTGGTTCTCTCACCTGTTTAAAATGGTGACATTTTTTTTTTCTATGGGAACTTGTTTCAATTAAGAAAAATAATTTATTTGTCTAGATTTTTTTTACAAATGGGGCAGTGGGTCGTCTTAGGGGAATGTTTTACAAATTAAACCTAGGCTAGTTTTGAGTACAATTGAGTTAAGCATCTGTAGAAAACTGTGTCAAACCCTGTATTTCGGCTATCAGTGCCAGTCCCCTTGAATAATTTTACCATTTATCATAGCCATTTACATTATTTTTTTCAACATAATAACAGTAGTGTTATTTTATTAAATTATTATTTTTATCCTGTTATAACATTATTATTATAACTTGAGTATCAAAACAACTATTAACAAACACTTTAATTAGATTTTTGATCCGTAAGATTCTATCCAAACAATATTACACTGTTTTCAAATCAAATCAAAAATATGAATACTTCACTTTCAATGATTAATTACGTACTTGAATATTCTCAGTTTTGTTGTTTTAACTATTAAAGTAATATATTAGTAAGTTTTTTTTAACTTCTTTGATGTGTAATTTGTTAATTAAGAAGTTGACTATGCAACACTTCCAATTACAATAATTCTAAATATCCTATGAAGCTTTATCAGATTACTTAATGATAAATGAAATCTTTTGTCACCAGGCTACTCAATAACCAAATGAAAAAAGAAATACATTCCTACACTTTCCTTTCTTATTTGTACAGTGGCCAGCACATCAAGCTACCCAAAACTGTCAAACTTTCCCAATCAAACTTGAACCTAATGCTTTAGCGATAAAGTTTAAAATCTACTAAAGAAATTTGACAGATTTTAGTAGCTTGATGTGCTGGCCACTGTACATATATCTTCCTTGAGTAAAACTTTAAACTACAAACAAATAAAACAAGAGCCAGTATAGTATTATTTCTTTTTTATCAAACCAGTTCCAGCACTAAACTTATATATGGTCATGATGTCTGATGAGGCGCAGGCCACATATAAATGTCGTCAGGCGCAAAAAAATAAAGCGCAATTTAAGACACACGGTATGTCTTTGCTCTGACGTATGACCAACGACTTACCGTGTGTCCCAAATTGCGCGTAATTTTTATGAAATTTGAATAGCATAGGCGCCCGTGCCATGTCCGCGCCCGACGCAATTTGTATGTTGCCTGCGCCTTAAAATACTATTACTATGAGAAAAGGTGGCATTGTGGTAAAAGCATTTGACAGTCAGTATTTAAGGTGATAACAAGGATTACTGGCTAAATATAAAGATCCTATGTTATTCATTTGTAAGAGTTTATTTTTTTGTTTGAATGGGCTGATCTCTGGAACAGCAGTCCGCTGTTGGACATTGACCTCTTCAACAACACGCCATTAAACTCGATCCTCCGCTACTATCATCCAGCTGGGCAACTGCAACCATTTTTCAATATTTTCATTTAAATGTTTATTTTCAGATGCAAACTACTGGTGGTGGGGGGAGGGTCGGGAGGATGCACGATGGCTGCTAAGTTTGCAAGGAGGCTGCCGAAAGATTCTGTGATAGTCCTTGAGCCAAGCAAGGTAAGCACTTCTTGGAAAATATTTAAATCGTAGATTTGCCCTCACCGTACTAAGTCGCGTGAAAAAGTGTCCATACTAAGAAGAGGGAGCTCGCACAATAAAAATGACATGTCCATGTCAATCAAGTCAAGTCAAAGAGGAGGGCGCGATATCGATGGATAGACGCCAAATCTTCGTTATAATTGTGCTATATACCTGACGTAAATTTTCTTTTTTAATAAGATCGATCGATCAATCAATCTGCCTAGCCTTTTCCTAACTATGTTGGGGTCGGCTTTCAGTCTATCCGGATGCAGCTGAATACCAGTATTTTACATGGACTGACTGCCTATCTAACCTCCGCCATCCAGTAACTGGATAATACGATACCCCTTAGTAAGACTGGTTGTCGGACTTTCGGGCTTCTGATGACCCGTAACGACTGACAAAGATCCCCAATTGTCAGCCGGGACCAACGGCTTACCGTGCTTTTCGATGTACGGAGATCATGTCCAGGAGAGATGATCGCAGATTCGTGATGTATCGATAGACTAGAATTGTCGGTCTACGTGTTTTATATACCAAATTCATCGATCCTTAGCGGTTACACTTTCGCGATACACGCTGATCAAAACATCGGCGTATGTCGGTAATTACAGCATATCAATGAAAACGTATGACAGGTTTACTTTAGTCCGAAAAGCAAGTCCCGAATCCCCGATTAAATAGCTACATAATATAGTTTAGGTTAATACCTAGGCTATACCAAACAGGACCAGACAGGTAGACCAAAAAGACGATCTGATATGCAACGGAAAAAGCCGGCACACCTGTATTTCAAATCTTTTTTATGAGGAGTAAATGCTGATGCAATGTTGTAAAGCAGCTAGAGTGATAGCTGTAACACATAGTACTTATTTACTTACATAAATTCGCAATACACATGGGTGTGACTACATAATATAATATGTGTGAATAAGTATATAAGATTTAATAAATAAGTAACGATATGTTTCTTATAAAACCGTGAATCCCCTCGCTTATCGCCAAGTGGTAATTCATCGTAGCTAGAGCAAACAATGGGTAGTAAATATTCCTTTAATGAATGAATCAGAGATGTTACGGTGCTTCGATTCCGACTCCGAAAGGTCGGAACTTCTGATTAAGAGCCCCCACAACCTCAGGTTTTGATCTCGCTCGCACCATACTACTCGCGGATTGAGTGCGAGCGAGACGGAGGCGGAAACAAATCGGAAAAAGTTTAGGTAATTGCTTTTTACGGCGAAAATAATGGTAATTTCAAAAAAATAAAAAACATAGTCGCTTCTTTATAGTTAGTTCAGTTATTGTGCCAAGTTTCATGATCTAATTTGAAGTATTTTTTGAATAGCAGCGGTTTATTGTTCGGTTTGGAGGACCTTTGGATTTTTTTTCTATAGAGAAAATTTTATGAAATCGTGTTTTCTGCTAACATAGTCGCTAACATTATTATATATTTACATACATACATTACATTATATATTTCAAAATTAATGCTGCAGTAGTTTCGACATAACGGCGGATCTTGCTAAGCAATTTGACGACCTATAGGCTCTTAATATTACACCTCCGTCTCCGACTTCGGTTCCGATAATTTTGAATCGGAGTTATACCGAATTTCGAAACGCAGCGATGCACCAAGTACAAACAACTACGGGTAATTTTTATTCCCGCTCGCGCTCGAATTGTTTTGTGTTTATCAGACGCGTTACGTTAATTGATTAAGTTAAGAGCGGTGTATTTAATATTTTAATTGTTATGATAAGTTAATTTAAATATAAAGCCAAAAAAAGTGTTATAAGGAACATCTTTCTTCCACCACCGTCTCCAAGTCTGGCTCCGGTTCCGACTCCAATCAATTAAATTTAAAACCTCCGGTTCCGGTAAAACAACCTCCGTAACATCTCTAGAATGAATAATAGCTATTCTGCACAGATATGTAATATTAATTACCATGCAGGTCTTCAATGTCGCTCAATGAAACATATCGCTTTATAGGTATTAGTGTACACCTCACAGCTATGCTACTTAATAATAATAAGTAATATAACCATTCATAGTATATGATACAGGAAAACCACAATAGTATTGTGGTCTGTCTGGAGTCTGGGCAACATTAATAATACCTACAACTGTTTTCATATTGCAAAAGAAAAGTACCTACTTCCTGTAGGTATAATAACAGGTAATTTTATGAGATTAAATTAGGAGGAAGGAAGTGTGAACACCTGAATATTAAGACCAAAAAAATATCTGTGGGAATACCATGTTTGGCCTTCAGAGTTCAATTTGTTAGTATGTTGGTCGATGCTTTACTGTTATGAAACTATCATGACCCATCTAGGAAAGTCCTGTAAACAGCAGGAGACGTTGAGGAAAATATTTGAGGAATTAATTTCAAGTTCATGAGTAGGCAATTAGTAACATTTCAAATTATATTCATATAGCATTATAGTGCAATGGCGATTATGGCTATAGTAAAACAAATAGAATGCGTGTCCCCTTCGTAGTGAGATACCGATATATAAAGGTGGGTGCGAACGAACATAGATCGTTAACATGAACAAAAGCATTATTTTCTTTCTAGATATTTTTGTATGGCTACCAACAAAAGAATCTCTGTCTCTGTTTACACAAAAATAATTTCGTAGAATGTAGGTTAGAGTGAGCATTCACTCGTTTTAACCGACCTTAAAGGCTAGCGCAAATTAGGGTGGGTCTCACTGCAACGTAACGTTTTGCAAAAATTCTGCTTCGTCACTTTCGTAGGTACAGTTTTTATAAACCAAGCGAGCCGAACCGCACTTTTATGAAAATGCGTTGCGCTGTATCTAGCCCGTTGCGGCTGGATTTGTGCCCTGTTGATGACAATAGGCTCGCCCCCTATTACACGGGACTCAAACATAACTGGCGAAATGAGGGTGTAGGTATACCTAGATACACCTCTGCGTAACCATTTGGGGAATGCGTGGGATTATGTTATGTAATTTTATATTTTGTTTACAATTGTTATTTTGTCCCCAGGAACATTACTACCAGCCTTTATGGACCCTAGTCGGTGCTGGAGTCGGTAAAGTCAGCGATACTCGACGAACAGCGGCAAGCGTTCTCCCTAAGCGTGCTAAATGGTTACGGGATATGGCGTGTACTCTTCACCCTGATTGCAATAAGGTGACGACGAAAGAAGGGCATGAAATTAATTACGAGTACCTCATCATAGCGGTGGGATTAGAAAATGATTATAAAAAGGTAAGAATTATGAAACTACAGGCTGACTTCGAAAACATGCGGCAAAATTTAAGGGGGTGTTCTACCCATCAATTTGAACAACTTTTAGTACGGGACCAAAAAAGAATTCGCAAAAAAAAATCGACCTTGTACAAAATGGTCCAATCGGTATACCTCTATACAGAAAGGTCGTTTTTTTTTTGTGAATTCTTATTTGGTCCCATAGTAAAAGTTGTTCATATTGATGAGTAGAACACCCCCTAAAATTTTGTCGCATGTTTTCAAAGTCAGCCTGTATACAGGGTGTACATTGACGCGCAAACGGTTACCACTAATTCAGCACATTATTCTAGTGTAGGTACTGTTGAAGATAGGTATTTATTGGGTTATTTAAAAAAACAGCTGTTTCATACAAAAGTGCAATACCTACGGTCAAAATGTATGGTAGAGCAGTTTTTTTTAAAGTGACGAACAACTTCAGCGCTGTTGTTCTAGAATCATGTGCTGAATCATATAATGTACACAAACGACAGAACGTGACCTATGTGTGTGTGACCGTGTATTTTATGATAAAACCAAATGTATTAATACTTCAGATGACCTTAGTGTGTTAAGTCAATGCACTTTAAATAATAAAACTTAAGAGATTGTACTCAAGGACCAATTTCTCTCAGGCTCTTGGGAACTGATTGGGATTAGGTTAAGACAGCTAGCGAAATTATACTGGAACTGACTACGGTGAGTATGCCTAGTGTCGATGCATTTAAGTATCGCCACATTCGCTACTCATAGAGGATTGCGCATGCGCACCTCAATAAAGAGGCCAATTCCCTACAGTCGTACAGCCTGATATTATTTAAGATTATAAAAAAGTTTATTCAACAAAACAAAGCCAAAGAAACGATGGAATATTTGTAATCGTTCCGGCTGTCGGAAACGATCGTAACAGCCACACACGGTTCGGGTTTTGATCAGATCTGTCGGGTCTGAAGGTAGATCTAACTATGTATATTTAGGATCAAAATATTACGCCATTTATTTTTAAGTCCCATGTAGTAGGGGGCGAGCCTATTGCCATCAACGGGGCACAAATCCAGACTCCGGGCTTCTACTGAGAAATTCCTGAGGAAATAAGAAATAACCCACCACCAAATCGCCGAACTGAACCAGGGACCTCGTGCTCAGCAGTAGCGACCTCTGGCCCAACGAGTTATCTTTGGACTCCTGGTACTATAACCTTCTTATTTGTGTCCAGGTACCCGGTCTATACGAGGCTTTACATGATAAAAACAGCACTGTCTCATCGATATACGACCCACAATTCTGCGAGAAGACGTTCAAAAACATGCAGCAACACAAAGAAGGCAATGCGATCTTCACTTACCCGGAGTCGTTGATCAAATGCCCCGGAGCGCCGCAGAAGATCGCATATCTAGCGGACTCTTATTTTAATAAGGTATGTTTTACTATTATCTTTACATATCGAGACTCCTCCGTGCTTCGGAAAGCACGTTAAGCCATTGGTCCCGGCTGTCATTCGTGGATCTTTGACAGTCGTTACGGGTCGTCAGAAGCCCGAAACTCTGACAACCAGTCTTATCAAGGAGTATCGTATTACCCAGTTACTGGGTTGTGGAGGTCAGATAGGCAGTCGCTCCATGTAAAATAATGGCTATTTAGCTGCATCCGGTTAGACTGGAAGCCGACCCCAACATAGTTGGGAAAAGGCTAGGCTAGATTGTTTTACTATTATTAATATTATAATAGATATAATATCCTTCGTTTTTTTTAAACCTCGTTTACAAGAGCATACTTGAGATTCGTCAGCAGAAGGAATCTGTATTTGCAATTTAGTTTCCAAACATCTAAAGAAATATCTTTTTTGGAAAAATAAAATTTAATGCCCACACATAAAGTTCAGTTTGCTCTACACCTTCTAACTCCGATAGTACAAGTCATTCTGAAATTAACTTAATTTACACAGGCATAAAGTTGATATTTCTTTAAGTGGAAATAATGTCAATTTGGAAACAAGGATTTGAATATGGTATAGGTATGGATGGGGGTTAACCATCTACACTCTTATGTTAGAGGAATTATAGACGAAAAGTTAAGTATTATTATTATTATTATTTTTTACCATGAGCGCACTGAAGACTGTCACTTTGATCTGCCCTGTACATCACCTGCCCTTCAAAAGAAAATCTTCAAAGCCAGATGTGATTGTTTTACATAAACTTTAGATAAAGCGATATCGATAAGATATGAAATTCGACCATATAAGTTAACCGGTTATCCGGAGCGTTGTATTTACCCCTCGTATTAGTACGCAAGAAGCACAGCATGGAATCGCGGTGCTGGCAGCATCTAGAGACGGGATTACTAATAATCTCGTAGTGCCGTAAGTGCGTTGAGCGCAAAACTTATATCACGAAATACCTAAGTAGCTAAGAATATATCACTTATGTTGTATTGCGAGTAATCGGTGAACCGCTTGGTCAGTATGGAAAGTGTTGTAGCGGCCGCCGTGGCATCTCCGTGCTCAGTCAATACGTCAACCAAAACAAATAACAACTCATTGATGATAGTCGATGTATGTTTTTTATAACATACACAATAAACATCCATTGGTGCTGCTGATCAATGCCTGAATACGTTATGCATCCGGTTTTCGTGTTGTTTGTTGTGGCGCGAATGTATGAATACATTGTTTCTGCTCCCGCTTGATTTCAAGCGGTAACCTGTACAAGTGCAATGCAAGGTCACGCACTTGACTTCTATGGGATGTGTCCGACGTTTCATTACCTTATGTTATTAAAAAGTTGTATTAACATACATTCAAACTCAAAGAATGTATTCCAATTAAACCGGCATTTGTGGATTGTCAAGGAGTCTGTTGAAGCTGTTCCAAATCGTACACCTCTATGTAGGAGAACAGGCAAGATACTCCATGGACACTCTCTCATAGTACAGCTGTGCGTAGACAAAGAGAAAGTCGCGATAGGAAGATAGCTTCCTGGGAGTCTAAGCGGGATGCGCTCAGGTAGCCCGCGAAATTCAAATTTTCTTAAGTTTTTTGCAATTTGCAGGTCAGTGTCAGATTGTATGTTAATTAAAAATGATTTGCGACTGTAACAAGTATGGCTGTACAGAATTATAATCATTAGAATCAGCCATACAACTCCTTAAGTTAAAATTGGCCTCAAATGTCATGATTTCATGAAATAGTCAGGTAGTAGGGATGAACATGATTCTATGAATTAATATTTGATACGGCCGGGAATCATATTTAGATCAACATAAAACCTGATGCTGACCTGCAAATTGCGAAAAACGTTAGAAAATTTGAATTTCGCGGGCTACCTCGTATCATCAGATGGGGTACTAGGCAAAAGCGAGCTTAAAACTATTTAAATATATACTTTTTCACAGATTATCTTTCTTGCAAAATGCTAAGCTTATACCCTACCTACCATATCAGATCATGTGAACGATTGTTCACATGATCTGATATGCACAAACGTCCATCCTGTGAGCATTTTATCAATGAACAAAATGATGCAATCGTCTATGGTCTAACAATAGATCGCGCGCAATATTTGTTAGAATTATGTGAGTCAAGACATTTTTCCTCTTGTTTTCAATAGAAATAATTCTATGAATGGAACTCTACTATAACTATTACGTGTATTATTTCACAAGAGGAAAAATGTTGATGTCCTCTGTCTAATAGTGTGTGATTCAAGCTTTTTGATATCAACAAATCCAATAGCCGGCTATAAAAAGCCTAGGCATCGCCTTTTTATTGCCGCCTAGCAGTTAGATTGATTTAGGTTGACAAAAATATAGATATTCAATTATTATTTTCTTCCAATTTTACTTTCTTTCTTAAATTACAATTATCGGGATTGCTGATTCCTTTTTCGGGACTTATTAATACTTAGTTAAGCCTAGCTGATAAACATGTCTATGAATCCAAGAAATATCACTATTATTGTTTATTATCACAAAAATAGAAAAAGTGGTTCTCGAGTTAATAATAAGCGCAGTGGACAGGCGGACAATGAGATTTTGCGTTTTATATTTACTTATATATAGCTGCAGCCCGCGGCTTCGCCCGCGTGGACCCAATTTTTTTTCTAAAATAAAAGTTACTCGTTACTCTCTGAGTAAAAGTCCCGTCAAAATCGGTCCGGCTGTTTCGGATATTATCCGGAATGAACAAACAGACAGACAAAAATTTTAGTAATTGTTTTTTTTGTTATAAGTATCATTTTGACATTACAAACAGACACTTCGGTTGTATTTATATGTGTATAGATATGTGTAGAACGAAGAAAAACACAGTATAAGCTTATTGACAATAACGCACATTGGCAAGTCATTCGCACTTTAGAATAGTACTTAGTAACTTTAAATAAATACAAGACTAGTACCACTTTTATAAATAAAACATTAACTCTCACCTGTTTTATTTGATTAAGCGATTTATAATTTCCCAGACGCGAACACCGAATCTTGGACCCCACGGTCTACAGCCGCACGGTCGCACGTGCAAGTCGATCATAGTTCTACAGAAATTGTAATGGAAACTTCTTGATTGATGAGCGGAAAATGTATTCCTAGAAATATGTTTTTAAACTGTAATGGCGGAGTTCCAATTTGTATTTGATGTTCGTGGATGCACTGTTATGCACTTTACCAGTTATTGTTTTTTTAAACTCTATATTATAACCGATAACTACGTTACAATGCACGTAAAGTGACGTCAATATTTTATTATTCTTATTGTGCATGTGAGTTAGTGGCCAACGTCTCTTTTGCTGTACATGTGTATTAAGCATTAAATTCTATTCAAATCCCTATTTCCAATTGATGTTATTTCCACTTAAACGAATATTAACCTTATTCCAATGTAAATTGAGTTGATTTCAGAAGACTATTGAACTATTGACTATTGAATGGTCTTAAAAATAAACTGAACGCTATGTGCACGTATTAAAGTTGTTTTTTCAGAAACATGTGTTTGTTTACATGTTTGGAAACTAAATCGCAAACGAAGTATGATGATTTATAAACAGTAAAAACTGACCCTCGTTTCACAGACGAACGTTCGCTCAAAAACGAACATTATCTACAACACATGCTTGCCAGTGATCTTCGGAGTCCCGAAGTATGCCGAAGCGTTGCTGAAGGTCGTCAAACGGAAAAACATCAACGTCAACTACAAGACGGTGTTGAAGGAAGTTAGACACGAGAAGAAAGAAGCGGTCTTCTATAATAGAGATGATGAGTCGGTAAGAAGATTCGTTTTTTCATTGATATATGATTTTTAAGATAGAACGTACGGTTGAAACTGTGAAGCCCATAAATGACAGCGTAGTCAAGATGTTTTCTTTTTAATTTTAATATGCGAGGCGCAGCGCAGCGCATTCGTCACTGCCAAAGAAATATCGACCTTGTCTCAGTTGAAATAAACTTGAGAATGAAAAACCTGCGACGCGCCTCTTTCGGCTTAGACACACTCTCGAGTTAATGGAAGTTTATTTATTTTCTACTTTATTTCAACTGAGGCAAGGTCGATATTTGCCGGCCCATATTCGAATTACATTAAGAACATTATTACCCTAGTGTGAAAGAATACGTTTCTTAGACTGCGCTGTCATTTTCAGGGCATAACAGTTTTTCTTTTGCATGTTCCACCTAGAAAATAAACCATCTCAGTTTTTTTAATAATAAAATCATGCAAGAAGTGTTGTTTTTGAGGTATATGAGGTTTTGAAACTTAACATCAACAAGCAAACATAAAATCAGTGCCGCGTTATCTCGGTCCCAATCCACAATTTTCTGTTATAATTCCCATAGGCCTGTACCAGTTAAGATGTTTGATTTGAGATTAAGCGACGAGCACATAATAACTTAAAAATACGATGTGGCGTACAATACAATATTAAATAAATAAATTAATATGATTTACCGGAATTAAATACAGACACTCACCTACTGGGAGTCATTCGGACATTCCAAATGAATAAGTGAAAAGGATATTATAGTGTAATAGGTAATGTAACTTCCTCTTCACCACAAGACAATTAATTTATTACAAATAATTTAATTATAAATATTTTATTGTGTTTATTAGGTAGGTAGAATAAACATACAGGCTGAGTTCAATATATGAGGATAAACAGAACAAAATTATCAGAAGACTCTTGTCTTAAAAACGTTTCATTTCGCACTCAATGTTAAAACTTTGGTCAAAAATGTAGGTAAATTAGAGCTATTTTCGTTCTTAAGAATACGGGAGTTGCCCCTCAGAACAACTAAAAGGGAAAGAAAGTTCAACTTTCTGGAGGCTATTATGACGAAACAACGTGTTTTGAACTTTATTTGCTCAATAAGTGTTTTTGTTCATCAAGCCCAAGGGTGGATTCAGGGAGTGGGGGGGCACAGGGGCACGTGCCCCACCCAAACGTTTTAATTAAAATAGGATCGAATCATCCGACTGGACTGGCCTGAATTCATATCAAGATATTGGTTCAATGATGAACGCTAATATTTACAACTGCATATGAAAAAACAAAACAGCATAGTGATGTGGGATACGTGTTTCTTATCTATCTGACCCATGTATCCCAGCAATTAACTGTATTTAAATTACACGTATATGTCAACATGAATGATGTAACAAATATTTTGTAACATATTTTGATTTAAAAGAGTCTCCGTGGAGTTTCTTGCCCTCCATAGGAATCCACTACGCTGGAATGGGCAACTAGCTTCATCTTTCTGACTGACCGACCGCATGACAATTCAAAAGTGCCTGTGATTGGTTTATTTGAAATAAATGCTTTGAGTTTGGGTTTTTGAGTTTGAAATCAATCCTTTAAAATTGTTCCAAATGAAACATTTTTTTTTTTATCAGGAGATTACGATGGATTACTCAATGTTGCACGTGTCGCCCCCCATGCGCACGCCGGCTTTTCTGCGAAACAGTACTTGCCTCGTCGACAAGTTGGGGTTCTTAGAGATCGACATGTTCACGTTGCAAAATAAAGAATATCCCAACATATACGGCATCGGAGACTGCACCAACACGCCGAACAGTAAAACTGCTGCTGCTATCGGTGAGTACCTACCTGTTATTGTCATGCTTTTTTTAAACCATTTCCCAAAACATTTTATTATTACAATGAAAAATGAATCTTATCGACACTGTCACAAAGTGTAAAGTTCTACGAGTATTGATGCAGAAATCAAACGGGTTCTGGAGATAATGACACTGAACTTAAAATGTTTATCACACGTTTACCGTTAGATCTAAACTCCTTGAAATCCCCGACGCTAAAGTTTTTAATCTATTTATGTGGCACTGGCATCCTGGGTCCCAATCGGCTGGTCCAATTACATTTCAGTACGGTTTTTTTATTCGAGTTTATAGTTTCTTGGCTAATTAGAATCCAAACCGTCCTAAATGAATTAAATCATAATTCGGATTCCTAAATGCAAACTAATGATGCCTTATAGTAATAAAAAACCTTCCTTTAGCACAACAATGCTACGTGCTAGAACACAATCTACTTAGTACGATGAAGAAGGACGAGCCCAACTTGAAGTACAACGGCTACGGCGCGTGTCCGCTGCTGACGTCATACAACACGTGCATACTCGCAGAGTTCACGTACGGCGGAATCGTCAGGGAGACCTTGCCTTTTAATCAGGTAATTTTGAATTGAGTACTATAGTCTAGTTAAGTATTAGGCAGTCACTCCATGTAAAATACTGGTATTCAGCTGCATCCGGTTAGACTGGAAGCCGACCCCAACATGATTGGGAAAAGGCTAGGCAGAATGATGAATGAGTCTAGTTAAGTATTTTTGTGTGGGTAGTTATCAAATAAATTTTCCCGCTGTGGGCGGAGCGGGAGGGCGTGTCAGACTCTTACTGACTAAAACCCACCCGTGTTCCTTCAGTTGCCTGTGTGTTGCCAGGGGCCACGGTAACCCTTTCGGACTTTCCCGCGACCCCGACAAGCATCGGCCCTAGCGGCCCCGTCAGTGATGCTGACATCTCTTTGAGGCGCGCGTGGAACAGAACGCGCCGTCGACCCGGGCCTGGTCCTTATCGGGGGCGAGCTATCCCCTGTTCACCGCCCGCAAGCCCGCGCCTGCGGTGCCCAGGCATCGGCCTGGGATTCTCGTCGCCCAGGGCGTTTCCTGCGGCGACTAGGGGCGTGAGCCTCCTCCTGCGAGCATTACTGCTTCGCAGGAGGCTTCTCATGCCCTCTCGCTCCGTACCATGGCCTGGACCAGGGTTATGGTACGGAGCGCCACCTGAAAATTTCGGCCACCTGCCAACCGCGTCGCATCCCATCGCCCGCCCGCGCTATTACTTCGTTTTTGCTTAGCGTTCTTTCTGACTTTTTTTCTTTTTGCTCGGCTCCTAAAGGTCGCGCGAGCGTGATCGAGAATTGGGCTATTCAATGCGAAGCGAATTTTTCAAATCCGACTGTTAGTTCCGGAGATTATCCGCTTTATACAAACAAATTTTACCTTTTTATAATATTAGTATAGAAGAAATGATTTTCTGGTGTAGGCGCACAGCTTATTTCAAATTCCATTTTGTTACAGGCAAACGAGAGCAGGATAGCGTTTTATATGAAGAGGCATTTGTTCCCCTTTATGTACTGGCACATTATGCTCAAAGGATATTATCACGGCCCGGAGACCGTTAGGACAATATTGAATCCTTTCCGAGACTGAGCGTCATATGGGACTATTGAGTAAATGATATCTATGTACTGTGACGCGCGTCGTGCGAGGAAGGTGAGCGTGTGTGAAAACGTGTCTGGAAGTAAAGACGCGAATATATAAGTGATACGAAAAATGGAATAAGAAATCCCTTATAATTATGTAAAGTTCTGATGAGAGCTGATGGAAGTATTAAATATTGAAAAAATGGCCCAAAGAATTTTGTAGAAAAAAAAATTGCTTTATAAAATGTATGATTTTGTTTTATGTTTTTGGGGTACCTACTTACATTGATTAGCTTTTTGATTTTTTTCAATGTTTTGTAACTTGTTCAGGTTCAGGTTTTTTACAACGGGCCTTGTTTTTTTTAATTATTCTATGAAGGTATGGACAGAAGATGGTTCAAGGGTGTTCCAATTTTGCATAAAAAAAAAATTCACACTCATCAAGAGAAAAACAAATACTCTCTAGTCTCTGGTGTTAAACAATGAATTACGCTCCGAAATACATAGATATCGTAATAGTCTGTTAGTTTGTAATAACCCTGTAATATTATGTAAAATGATTTAAGTATACCAGCTGTATGTATATAAGAGCGATTAAAATAATCACGAATCAACGGAAGTGTCGAGAGTAAAAAATGAGTCAACTTGAAATGTGTCAAGAAGTAATTTGTAGTTTTGTGAACACTTGTATTGGACAAATGATTAATAATTACAGTAAAAGCATCGTGTAGTATGACACAAGTGACACATCAGTTGCAATAAAAAAGAATCGATAAACACGATGATTTAGCAAGTAGAGCGACTTGTCGTTAAAATTGAGCGATTGCTATGGTTTGACTGAAACCGCTGTACCGCGCCTTAAGAATGCGCAGCGAGGCGGGGCGCGGGGCGCTGTGAGCGTTAACGAATGAGCCTCCTCCACTGCCCCGTGGGTCTCTCCACGCACATACCTAAGCCACTGTATAGCGGTTTCGGTGAAACTACGATACTGATTTTGGTCGTTGAATAAGGTATAGTCGACCTCATAATTGTTACCACTTTTGACAAAAAGTCCCAGTAAATGGAAACTTTACCTACGTTGAAACTATGTCACTGTCACATTGGTGTAAAAATAAAAAATACACCTCGACGTTTCATGACATAAAACCTTAGGGTGGTAAAGTCATTACGAGGCCGACTATGCATCTATGAAACGTTTACTCCGCGTCCTATTTAAAAGCGTGCGTCGCGCGAATACGCGATCGTCGCGTGCATTATATCGAAAAACCGGAAAACGCCCTCTGTCGGCGCGACTACACGTACAAGTTCGCCGAAAATAAAAGTGACATATGAGCGCGACTATATCTTTTATATAGAACGCGACCTACAGCTGCCCTGTGTCGTACTATATCAGAGTATTAATGTACTAGTTTGCCTAAACATCAGAGAAGTATTTCTTGTGAGAAAAAAAAATAGTTTTTGATAAATGGTAGCAAAATACATATTATATAGATGGCTTTTGTTATTGTCCAACTCTGTCCGTCTGATGGTCCGACTGTACAAACGAAAGACGGAAATGAATCGCTGTGATGAAACTTTAAAAGGCCACAATGGTATCTGTAATGGAGTTATTTTAAAGCACGTTAGTTATATCTTGCCATAATCCCTGGCCAGAGTAACCTATCGGCAAATGTATTATACTAGCTGTTACCCGGGGCTTCGTCTGCATTTCATAATTTTTTAAACCAAATATCCAGGTTAAAAAGCAGCCTTTGTACTTCTCCAGGTTCTAGCCTGCCTTTCTCATAACGAGCGTGTATTCTAAAAGTTCACTAGTTAGCTATATTTCATATTTCCATACAGTAATATTGCCAAATTACTCAAAATAGCGAAATATTTGCCAGCTATTTGCGACGTTGCCCACTTTCAGAATGCACGCTTTTAAGGCGTGAAAAGAAAAGGTAACAGACAGAGTAATTGTCGCATATATAATATCAGCATGGTTATGGATTTAGTCTAGAAAAATACGTGTTTGTATATTTATTTTGTAAGCACATAGTGATAATCAAATGTCCATTACGACTCGTTTATGTAATAAATAAATGTTTATGTGTAAATAATAAGCCTTTGTATACATTCGTTATATTGTTATATAAAATTATACACGTTTTTGAGTAATATTTTTTTGCGTATTATTTTATTATTAGACAACAGACCCTCTTCTTCGAGTATAAAAAACACATTGACTTTTAAAATTAGTCGTCGGTATTTCACGAAGGATAGGTAGAGGTATACCTATAGTGCACCCAAGTCACTCGACGTTCACTCTGTCTCAAATAATGCTTAGCGTTGTATTCATATAGTGGCGTTTGTATGTTTTGTTTGAGATGGACAAATTGTATTTGGCTTTTTAAATAAAAAAAGATTTATTTATTTTTATTAAACTTCGTCATAATATTTGTAATGTGAAAATAGTAAAGATTCATGCCAAAAACAGATCTAGTTGGCTTCCTTATCAAAATCATCAAGTAAAAATGGCGAAATGATTATTTGTTACTGAAGATAAAATTAAATGTAATTACAAATGAGTGTGGTCTTCAAAAGACTCGCTCTTTACACTAAACATGCGGTCCGATGTCACTGTGAGGCAAGAAAAACATACAAGTAAGTATTAGGGAACCTCCTGAAAATGCCATAAAAACAGTGATGCAGATCAAGTAGAAATTAATACTGGTTTCGAAGTATTTAGTTAGTTTTACAGGAAGTAAATGCTTACGGAAATTAAGGAAGCTTGGTGCGGCAGTGTGACCTCTCTCGAATCGTCTCTGCATATTTAATTGATCAGCTAGATAGATCACCATCATCTACCAAGCCTTTTCAAACTATGTCGGCTTCCAGCCTTAGCGGCTGCCACTGAATCAATCAGTCTTGAGATCTTTTACAATAATATTATGCTACTAGCTTTTGCCCGCGGATTCGCACACGTGGACGTTGGAAATTATCACACGGGAACGTACTTCCTATGTCCTAACCCAGGCCACGGTCTACCTGTGTGCCAAACTTAATCGAAAATGTTTAGCCACTAAGGGTGGATTCGACCAAACAGGAATAAATGTTATCCTTCTTTTCCAAATTAATTTTTAATTTTTGACAGTTTCTCCATACGAAAATTGTCAGAAGTAAATCTAATTCCGCGGATAAAATGGATTCCTTGGACTGTTTGGTCGAATCCGCCTTCCCTTCAAGCGCCGCGGCCATTTTCGTGAATTTGCGAAAAGTGTCACGGTGGTTCTGGGTGGTGTGGTTTAAAGGTAACAGTCAGAGTAATATTGTAAAAGATCTCAGCACTGTCTCACTGGTCAAGCAGCCGCAAGTGACTAAGCACTAAATTAATACGTGTACCAGATGTAAACTCCTGGTGGTTGGGGGCGGCGCCGGTGGCTGTAGCGTGGCCTGGCGCTTCGCCCGCAGGATGAAGAAGCACTGCATCATTCTGTTGGAGCCCTCTACGGTAAAACCAACTTTAATAAAGTCTAATATATAGGTCAAATTCATTCAGTCACAGTACATGACAGGCAGCGCAGGGTTCCTTATATGACGAAATATAAGCACTAGGGAAGGATTTTTGAAAATTCACACCATAAGGGGGTTAAATAGAGAATGAAAGTTTGTATGGAACTTCATCATATTCGGCTATTGGAAGATCCGAAATAGTACACTACGGCTTTACCTGGATAATATTAATACGAGCCTGTCTCATTGCAAGGCAACAGCCTATGCGTAGTCTGTTTTCTGTAAGTCGGTACCTAATGTAAAATTTCTTGAAAATAAGGAAAATTATAGTATTCCTATTCCCCAGATTCATTTCTACCAGCCCTCTTTCACGTTAGTGGCAGCAGGCGTTAGAACGCTCAATCAGACATACAAGCCGATTCCTAAGCTCCTGCCCAAAAGCGTTACGTGGCTTCATGATAAAGCTGAAGACTTCGACCCCTGTCAGAACCTGGTCTATACCTGGAAAGGCGACAAAATATACTATGAGTTCATGGTCGTCGCTGTTGGTATCAAAAATGATTATGATAAGGTAATTATCGCGCGATAACTAAAACTTAACAATGATAGATAAAAAGAAGTAAGTACCTAGGTACTAGGTTTCAGTCTCACCCTTGGGCAACTACCTGCTTCATGTAATTACCCGATTTAAAGAAGATGCACATAGATACCCAGAGCCAAAACAATAGTGACCGAAAATGATGTAGGAGAATACGTATTTACCTAGAAGCCATTTTCTCAGTATTTTCACTCGATCTAACATTGCGTTATTTATTAAGTATCACCATAGAAGCCGCCTGTATTATATCTGCTATCTAATTACGTAACACATTTTTTTAAACGATTAAATTTAAAGAATAATCTGTTTCTTTTTGACAGTTCAACAACATTCATTGCGTTATTTACGTTGCTGAACAGATTTATTTTTCGAACTTATGTAGCAATAGATAAGCAATCTGTTTCAAAACGATTCAGATTGTGATTGATCATGTATTACGTAATTAGGGTGCTCATCACCGAATCTCACCATATCTATCATTTCCCCAGATCATAGGTCTTCAAAAAGCTCTGGATGACCCTAACAGCACAGTCTCCACCATCTACTCCCCGTTCTACTGCAGGAAGACTTGGCGGACCATACAGAACTTCTCCGGAGGTCATGCGCTGTTCACGTTCCCCGTGATCGGTGGCAAGTGTTCTGGTGCCGCTATGAAGATCATGTTCTTGGCTCAAGATCACTGGAGGAAGGTTCGTTGAGAAATTTTACTATTTGAGGTACTTTCTCTTTGGTCTGGTTGTCACTAGCGTAACTGCTGAGAATAGGGTCCTGAGTTGGATTCCCAAATGGGGCAAAGTGTTATTGGGTTTTTCCATCAGGAGATTGTGGCCAAGCCAGTCTCCGGTAAACCCCTTTGGCCTTCCGCTGCGTTAAGCGAGAGCACGTGCTGTTTTCTATGGGCCGCGTGCGGTGGGAGACCCGCCTCACGCAGCGCTGCTCTGAGGATGATAATAGAAAAGCAGCACGCCGCGCGAGCGCCCGCTCCGTGCACCCGCTTAACGCAGCGGACGGCCATAATTCTACCCCTTCAGCGAATGCAGGCGTGATGCTATGTTTGAGGGTCGAATCTCTCCTAGATTCGACTTTTGATAAAATACTAGTTTTGTGTGCGAGATCAACAAACTGTAGAGACCTACCATATCAAAGCCGGAAATATCTCTGGAAATTTTTCAGAACTTCAGGAAAGGAAAACGGTTATAAGTAGGTAGATACAAATATCACAAGGAAAGCCGCAAGACAGGTAGGTATATAGGTATATTTGAATGAATAATAAGCCCATAATTATACAAATTGTGTGTACGTGACTGGCAGAACAAGGAGTCATTGACAGGAATCATTCCCCATGTTAGTAATGATCTAATGGAAGTTTTATGTTCTATAGTAAATATTTACAGAATACTTTCTAGTATGGATTTCCCATAATGGCAGGATTTTGTAGGCACACAAGAAACTGTGGCTCAAGGAAAATATGCCAGCATACTTAGAGGTGTGTCACTTTGTGAAGAAGTACTAATTACTATCACGTGGTAGGGTATGAGCAGTAATACCCGCCTACAGCACATATTGGGGTCAAAATCAATCTGCCTAGTCTTTCCCCAACTATGTTGGGGTCGGCTTCCAGTCTAACCGGATGCAGATGAATACCACCATTTTACATGAAGCGACTGCTTATCTGACCTCCACAATCCAGTACCTAACTGGGTGATACGATACCCCTGGTAAGGCGGGTTGTCAGACTTTCGGGCTTCTAACGACGCGTAACGACTGTCAAAGATCCACGAATGACAACCGGGACCAACGGCTTAACGTCCATTCCAAGGCACGGAAGAGTCTCAATATGTAGAGATGGTCACCCATCCACGGACTAACCCCGGCAAGCATAGCTTAACCTGATGGATCGACAAGAATGCGTTCGGATTACGGGATATAAGACCTCACTAAAACTACCACCCAGTATTATTCTTCTTCATCCCCATCCTTTAACTGTTAAATTGTCGCGCGCGGTGACGTAATATCTCTCCAACCGCCCAGCTTTTAACCGAATTTCTAACAGTTTTTTTTAAATGGATTAGTTTAGGTGGAGTAGGTAGGTACCTATTTAATTATTGTTTTCGTCTATTAGTTTCTTTTACTGTTTTTTATTTTAATTACAAACGTGTTTTTGGTTTCACTTGCAATTTTTGCATGCCTACTGGTAAAATAATGACTATTTTTTTTCTTTAATTGGCATCATGTATTGTTTGTACCCTTATTTGCCAATTATCTTAAAATTCGTAATTCCAGAACAAAATTATCAAGAAGACGAACATAACATACAACACGGGAGCCGAGACCATATTCGGCGTCCCGAAGTACGCGATTGCTCTAAAGAGGTTGGCGTTAAACCGAGGCATTGTGCCCAACTACCTCGCTAATCTCGTGGAGGTCACACCTAGTGGAGCCGTGTTTCAGGGATGTGGTGGAGAGGTTAGTAGTGTGAGAATATAGATTGGTAGGTCCCGAAGTACGCGGTTGCTTTGAGGTTAGCGCTAAACCGGGGCATTGTGCACAACTCCTTCGCAAATTTTTTAGAGGTCACACTTAGTGGAGCCGTGTTTCAGGGACGCGGCACAGGTTAGTAGTGTGAGTAGATAGGTAGGTCCCGAAGAACGCGGTAGCTCTGAAGAGGTTGACGCTAATCCGGGGCATTATGCACAACTACCTGGCTAATCTGGCGGAGGTCACATCTAGTGGAGCCGTGTTTCAGGGAACCAGGCAGGTTAGTAGTGGGAGTAGATAAGGAGGTAGGTGGAGAAGGATAGGTCCCGAAAAACGCGGTAGCTCCGCGGTAGAGCCAAATATACCGGTTTAGCGCCAACCTCTTCAAGGTTAGCGCTAAACCGGGATATTTGGCTCAACTACTTCACTAATCTTGTAGAGGTCACACCTAGTGGAGAATAGTTCCATGGATGCGGCGGAAAGGTTAGTAGTCTGTGTGGCTGACTCTGGCTTGGCCACCATCAGGGATTTTAATTTTGATAACACAAATATTTAGTCGCTAATTAGTCGAAATTAGTCGCCAAATATCAGATTTAGTCGGTCACTGGTTCAAAAGTTAGAAGGGTTTATAGGTGGCCGATCTGGAGAGAGTCTCCCCAGCTTGGCCACATTTATATCTCAAAAACTAGGATACCTAACGAAGATCTGTTTTCTCCCAGATTTAGTCGCTAATTAGTCGAAATTAGTCGCCAAAAATCAGAATTAGTCGATCACTGGTTCAAAAGTTAGAAGGATTTATAGGTGGCCGATCTGGAGAGACTCTCCCCGGCTTGGCCACATTTATATCTCAAAAACTGGGGCACCTAACGAAGATCTGTTTTCTCCCAGATTTAGTCGCTAATTGGTCGAAATTAGTCGCCGAGTCACAGATTTAGTCGGTGTGTAATTAAAAAGATATTAAAGTAATAAATTTCTCCATACATTGGTACAAGCAAGTACAAAACACTTTAAGTAGTTTCTAGACAATACCTATTATGTCTTAAGACGCTACCCCGACCAAACGACCTTGAGTATTCGGTCCTTCTCTGTCCCGTTGATAAGTCTCGCTCTGTCCCGCTCACTCCGCCCGCGCATTTATCACAAAATCCACAATCCCCGTGCTAGCATAGTATTAGGTAGATACATCATATATTCTTATTTGGCAACAGAAGTTTTATTATTCTAACGTAATTTAGGCCTTAACATTATAATTTGGTAAAACAGTTGTATGCGACTGTACATCTTGACACCAAATAGGCCAAGAGCCAGGTGTAATGTTTTCAAAGAAAATTAACCTACTCTAACATAGCAATTTATAACATAAACAAAATTATTTAATTGAGAATTTATATCTCTCTGACATTTCTAATGACTTTAGACCGATAAAACGAGAAGTATATTACACATATTAACAGAAATATTTTTATCTTGGCAATTTTTCGTTATCTTTTCGATCTAGCTCTTGGACTATACCTTAAAAGTTGAACTCATTTTATCTTCTAAACTAAGACCCGACTAAATCTGTGAATCGGCGACTAATTTCGACTAATTAGCGACTAAATCTGGGAGAAAACAGATCTTCGTTAGGTATCCTAGTTTTTGAGATATAAATGTGGTCAAGCCGGGGAGAGTCTCTCCAGATCGGCCACCTATAAATCCTTCTAACTTTTGAAACAGTGATCGACTAATTCTGATTTTTGGTGACTAATTTCGACTAATTAGCGACTAAATCTGGGAGAAAACAGATCTTCGTTAGGTATCCTAGTTTTTGAGATATAAATGTGGCCAAGCTGGGGAGACTCTCTCCAGATCGGCCACCTATAAACCCTTCTAACTTTTGAACCAGTGACCGACTAAATCTGATATTTGGCGACTAATTTCGACTAATTAGCGACTAAATATTTGTGTTATTCAAATTAAAATCCCTGATGGTGGCCAAGCCAGAGTCAGCCACACTAGTAGTCTAATGTAGTTCTTATTCTATTTTTGCAGTAGGTAAGTAGGCTGCTGACCCCTTTGAGAACATCAATCATGAGTAGAAGTTATTCTTTAAACTGGCATATAATTTTTGACCCAACATAAATTCATTCAAATCTAACCCTTCTGCCCCAGACAATAAGCTTCCCGTACAACATACTCCACGTGACGCCGCCAATGTCCCCACCGTACTCTCTACTCAAATGCCAGTCTCTGACCAATGAGGCTGGTTACCTGGAAGTAGATGTCCACAGTCTACAGCACAAGCGGTTTCCCAATGTGTTTGGGTTGGGAGACTGCACTTGTACGCCTAATAGCAAGACTGCTGCTGCTGTTGGTAAGTGAGAAGCGGTCTCTCTAATTGCGTAAATCAGTCGGAGTGAGGATTAGGTACTACACACATGTTCAAATCGAATGTCGGGTCGGCTACACATATTAGGCGATCATTGCGCTCGTGCCGATCGGCAAACTTCGTTCCGCATCTTACTCTCGCTGAATCATGTTGTGTTGGCTCAGCACAATTCGAGCTAAACCGAGCGGCTTTTCCCGACTTTTCCTTTATCTTCATATATTCGATTTTTCCGCCCGGCTTCGCCGAATCATGCCACATGCAGTTGTTTGAAAAATTATTCAGCTTGACAGAAAAAAATCCGCATGAATGTAAATAATTTTTAGGTACCATTAATGTATTAATAAAACTAGCGTATATTTATGGAAGGTACAGGTACTTATAGTACTCCAAGTAGAATGCAGTACAGTTCGATTCAAACTTAATGGCGGCTCGGAACATGAGGCGAGTCGCTGCGCAGTAACAATTTCAAGTGTCAGCGGCACGGAGAGGTGGGGTACTGCGCAGCGAGTAGCTAACTTCAGAGCCGCTATTAATTTTGAATCGAACTGTACCTATGTTCACAAATGATATGATTATTATTATGATACGGTAACCGAGCGTTAAGGATGGCACATCGAGTTCCAAAAAATCGATTTTTTTTTAAAGTCGATATGCTCTAGTATCAGCCTGACACTATAACAGTATAGATAGTACAGTCAACCGCACGTCTGTAGTAATTATCTATCTTTGACAGCGCCTTTATTTAGGCCGTAAGAACAGTTTTCTACTAAACGAAACTAGCACTCAGACGTACGTACGGTTAAAGACATTTAAATATATTTACGAATTATATCTCTTTGGGTTGACCGTACACCGTACCTACCTAATAAGTCACATAAAAAACACAAATATTTGTAACTCGTTATGAAATTGCCAGCTCCTCAAAGCTACGTCCTAGAGCGTAACCTTTGCAATGTGATGGCCGGCAAGCCACCCTCCACCAAGTACAACGGGTACGGCGCCTGCCCACTCCTCACGTCCTACAAGAGAGGCATACTCGCAGAGTTCCTGTATGACAAGAAGGTGTGGGAGACTTTCCCTTTTGATCAGGTGAGTTACAATCAGAATCAGATAATGCGCGTGTCCTGTGACTCTTATGACATTGTAATAAGGCATACATTTTAATGAAAATTAATGCAACATCCAGTTTTATTAGATTTTGTCCAAAACTAAGACGAACTTTGGACAAAATTAGAGTTAATTGATTAATTCAATATTTTATTTATTAAAATACTGACCCAAATAAAATTGTAGAAATCTCATCGCGAAAACTTGTGGTGAAGTGAGCTGTCATTGCCAGGATTGACACTAGTGACAGCTCACTCAAAACTTCACTTATGTTTTCACGGTGAGATTTTTTACAGAATAGATCGGGTGATGTCCGACGTCATTTAGATGTGGCCTGCGCTGAGTGAACGAAGCGATCTGCCTTTTACTTACTACCGAATATTTTGGCCTAGTTTGGAATTGTACTTGAGATTTGGGGACCCCCCCCCCCCGCACATGCCGCCCCGCCCGGAGTCCGCCAGTGGAACAGACCCTAGGCCATTAGCGTACTTTGGATCCACAAGTTATTGCATCAATTAATTCAAACCTTATTTCCAGTCCAAAGAACGTCGACTGATATATCAAATCAACAAACACGTCCTCCCATACTTGTATTGGCACCGGCTGGTGAAAGGCAAGTGGAACGGACCGGCCACCATACGCCATGTTATCAACCCTTTCAGGATGTGAAACGACTGTATTTCATATAAATATTTTATTAAAACTTTTATTAATAACAACTTATTTTATATTTACTACTTTATATTTTACAAGTAAATGGTGTTTTTTGCGTAGAATAAGTCTTAAGATAAACTACAATTTTGTTAATGGTAATAACTAGTAAGTAGGTATTATGTTGTTTTTGATCGGAACTACTTAAACCCTATCGATATTCATAAAACAAGCTAACGTTTTTGCGTTTGTTTAAAACTTTATGACGCTTTCCTATAAAATACATAAAGGCGGTACCACACCAGCGCACGCGCACGAACCGTGCACGCTAGGTGCCTTGAATGGCTATGGACTCGTAATGTTCTTCGCGCTCTCGCATTTTGCGAACGGTTCGCATGCAAGGATTCACCTGCGCATTTGAAGCTCACGCGCACGACCCGTGAAGTGAAGATGTCCATACCATGTTCCTAAGATGTACGCGTACCGTACTGATCGTGTTCGCGAGAGGACATTAAAGGTGCCCGCGAAATCGTCGCTAACTGCTCGCGAACATGTCCAAAGTTGTCTACACTATGTTCCTAAGATGCACGCGAACCACACTGTTCGTGCGCGTGCGCAGTTGTGGACCTGCCTTTACACAATGTTCCTTACCTTTTCATATCTTGTTTCATAAAAGGAACAGTCGACCGTACGTCGCTGGACAACACTTACACCTTGTAACACTTTGACCTTTGGCTTAGCGTAGTCTGCAGTTTAAAAAAAAGGGGCCACATTCTACTGGTTTTGTGACCACTGACGTGTGAACGTATATCACACGGATTCTTGTCAAACGGTTCTATGGTGGTTTAAATACCAGAGAGGCAATTCCCGTATTTTTAAGAACGTTTGCATTCGCATCTCAATCGCAATCTGTCAAAAATACAATCAATTTACCAACATTTTTGACAAGTTTGACAGATTGTGACTTGAATGTGAACGATTTTTAAGTACGAGAATTGGCCTTCAGGTAGCAAAGTTCTATGAAACAAGTGTTTAAGAAACATGTATAAAGTACTAGCTATTGCGCGTGACATCATCTGCAATCCAGGATGAAAAGTAGCCTATGTCCTTCTCCAGGTCATGGCCTATCCATGTGCTAAATTTCATCAAAATCCGTTCAGCCGTTTTAGCGTGAGTGTAACAAACAAACTCACTTTCGCATGTATAATATTAGTTAGTATCTACACAATACTGATTTATGGCAATGAAATTGTACTTATTACTAAGGAATCTACTACTTTACAATATACTTTACATACATGAAGTATTTACAATAGCATTTCAAATAGCAAACATCGCCATTACAGCATTTATTAAAGTTATTCTACTTTTGGTTTCTTGATTTGGTTAAAACTCTATTAACTTAAGTATAAAAATGACTTGCCCAAATATGGGATAGATGACTTAAATAATTAAATAATAACTATATGGTGGAGTGTCCCGGTTTGTGGACGCCTGCACTAAACATCTAATCTTATTCAGCTTAGGTAATTTACAAATATTGTTAATCAATTAGCTACTTTAGTTCTATGTAGTGTTAGTTGATTTTTGAGTGAAAAATAGTAATCATAAAAAATAAGAACAATTAAATAACTTCACGTAAGATTTATCACACAGGCTTTCAGAAACGGGGGCTCAATATCTCGCCAATATAATCACATTGTAACACACTTGTGATACAAAATTTTCAGCCGAATTCTAAGACGTTACTTAGTTTTACGGTCTGTAACGCACTTTAAAGTGTATTGTAGCCTCAGGGGGGTTACCATACCCTCTCAGGTCAAAATTAAAGTGTCATACGATTTTATACCATATGCACTTCAACTATTAACAGTCACCTTGACTTGCCCTGCACATCATTATGATAGGGCCATAGAAATACTGTTAAGAACGTTAAAGAAGAGTTTCGTTTGACAATTTGGCTGAAAATTTTATTATTAAGTATTAACTTTTTAGAATATTTCTAAATCATGCTCCTAAACTTTACTAGTATTCAGCGTAGTAAACTGCTCCTTATTCCCATTAGTAATATCGGTGGCACTCTGCCTCTTCCTCCTCATCGCAGCCTGTCTGATGCGGTACTTCTTCCGAGTCTTGACCAGGTATACCGCGAGTGCTATCGCTATGAGGAGAGACACTATGATGGAAGCGCCTAGGATTAGAGTTAGGGAGCTGTAGCGATATGAGCCGTCTTCTGTTGAAGGCTCCAGCTGTAATAGGAATTAAAGTCTTAGGTGCGGAATAAAAATAAATAAATAAAAATATGGTTAACAAATGTTACAAATGTTAAGACTTAGGTGCGGAATTTGGTTAACAAATGTTAAGACTAAGGTGCGGAATAGGTTAACACATGTGAAAAATGTTAGGGATAGATAGTATCTATTATATATTGTAACAGCGAATCAATTCTAAAGAGGTGCCATAATTAATACGAATTGAAAATATTTAAAAAAAACGCGAAATATGGCGGGTTAAAGCTAGTAAAAAATAAAAGATGAGAGATTCAGTGAGATGTAGGTGTACTAAAGGTATGTACCTCTGCCTAACCCTTTGGGGATTACAGGCGTGATGTTATGTAGTATAAAAATATTCTCCCCAAAATTGTAATGAACAAAAATAAGACACTAAAGTAAAATTAAGCAAAGAAAGGGGTTGGTATTTTTTGTCTCAATGCACTTTATTGCCTTACGGATTTTGTAGCTTATTCAAGACAACAAAAGAGTACATTATTATAATGTTTCTGCGCTCAAGTAAGACGAGAATCTGAGAAGCTTAATTGTAAATGATCACTTCACAGTCGAAATATTTCATTAGTAGATCGCAGTATCATCAGCTATCTAAATGCGTAAAACGTTTTCGTAAACGATTCCGACTAATCTGTTTCATTTTGACAGTTCAACAACATCCATTGCGTTATTTACGTTGTTGAGCAGTTTTTTTTTTTGAACTTATGAATCAATGGATTAGCAATCTGTTTCAAACCGATCCTGATTGTGATAGATCGTGTATTATGCAATAAGGGTGAAAACCGCATGAGAAGAGAAGTAAAATGTCCTATGCCTCGCCGATACTGACCATATAGTTCCCATGCATACTGCGTGAGTTCCCGTCACGGCACATGGCGCGCTCCGTCCAGTTGTACCAGTGCACCAGGCGGAGACCCTCGAACGCACGGGGAGAACCACATCTGGAAGAGAAATATAAATTATAACTTCTGTTTATATGAGAGTTAGAGAAGACCCACAATCTATACTAATAATACAGATGAACAGTTTGTTTTTTGTTTGCTTGTTTGTTTGAATGCGCTAATGAAGTTTTCGTATGGAGAAACAGTTAAAAATTAAAATTTTACGGCTTGTACACACTGGCGCGATATCGCAAGCGCGGCAGGCAGCGCTATCCTTGTCGCGCCCGCCAAATTGCGCCAGTGTGTACGAACCTTTAATCGGAAGAGAAGACATAATCCGCGGATAAAATTTGGGCCATAGAATCAGCACATCGATTGATTTACCACACAATGTTGTCGAATATGTAGTGTTTATGATTTTATTAATATAGGGTGGTCAGTAGTCGGTATGAATCTTCAAACTTTTGACTGGTCGATGTCGATCTTTTATCAGTCGATATCGAGTTGGAGATGTCAATTTGATTCAGTAGCAGCCAGGAGTCTGAATTTATGCTCGGTAAAATGGTAACTGATGAAATGTGGGAATACTATAGGTACCCTTCCTACCCCTTAGGAAATGCAGGTGTGATGTTTTATCATAACTTTTTTTTGGGTGGGAAATTATCAAATAACTTCTCTGCTCTGGGCGGAGCGGGAGGGCGTGTCAGCCTCTTACTGACTAAACTAACCCACCCGTGTTTCTTCAGTTGCCTGTGTGTTGCCAGGGGCCACGGCAACCCTTTCAGACTTTCCCGCGATGTTTTGTCTTACCTGAGTTCAGCCAGCAGTCGGGAGTGCTTGGTGGCGTACATCTGAGGCAGCAGCTCGTCCACTATCCACTGCATGTCACAGTTGCAGTTCCAGGGGTTGTACTGCAGGTTTACTCCTTCGCTCACTGCAGTCCACTCGACCAGGCTCTTCGGTAGGTATGTGAGGTTGTTCTTACTTATATCCAGCTGAAATGGTTATGATATGAGATGAGTTTTGATTTGGGAAATCGTAAGAAAAACCTGTATTTTTTTAACATGTATTTCTTTCTTTCTTTCGGAATTAAGTCTTATATTGTGGCGGCATCTATATCACCTCATGCGAACTACGCATCAAAGACATGACGGCACACAAATCCTGCATCGCGCTATTAGAGTTTACCGCGCGATCAACATATATAAGACTATCTGACATCAGTTGTTAGGCAGTTAAATCTGAGATCCTCAATTTTCAATAGAGAATGAGTGAAATTTACACCCTGTTCCTCATACCTCTAAAATATATTGTTTTATACATAAGCATTTTGTCTTATTATAATTATGGGATTTTTGTGCGAAGTTATTTGATGATGGCTCATTCTGTTCTTAACAGAGCATTAATTATAAATTACAACGTCTACCTCATTAAGTCCGCCTCTGTACATTTGTGTGCTTGAAGTATAAAATCTATACTTATAATAAATCTGTAGAAGTGAAAATTCTGTACATTGAAAATATCAAAAAAAAAAATGGCAGGCGGTGTTACTAGACCGACACCGAACCTAAAAATGTGATTAAATTTTTTTTTGTCTGTCTGTCTGTCTGTCTGTCTGTCGGTCTGTCTGTCTGTCTGTCTGTTTGTTCAGGCATCACGCAAAAACTACCGGTTCCATTACGATGAAACTTGGTATAATTATTCTTTGATATCCTGGGCACCACACTGGGTACTTTTTATCCCGGAAAAGTATCCTATCCTACGGTTGGGGGGTGTCAAAGTTTGTATGGAAGAATTTTAACGCGCTGTCCGATTAACTCGAAACTCAATATTTATACTTAAACCCACAAATTAAGAATAACGTGTATCAGGATTTTTCGAAATTCAACCCCTAAGAAGGTAAAATAAGGGATGAAAGTTTGTATGAAAAACCTTATTCCTTGAGGTAATAAACATGAAACTTTGCACGAATAGTTATCTAAATAAATTATAAAGTTTGTAGTTTTTGTTTTTCTAAATTACCCCCCAAAGGGGGGTTGGGGGGTGTCAGTGTTTGTATGGAAGAATTTTAACGCGCTGTCCGATTAACTCGATATTTATACTTAAAACCCATGGGGATGTATGGGGTAATTTCCGACACTCACGCGGGCGAAGCCGCGGGCAGCAGCTAGTAAATAAATAAATGTCAACGTTAGTGACGTTGAATTACATAACTCCTAACAAGTGACGCCTGTTGTGAATATTTGGTAAACAATAAAAAAATGTTGCTGACTTTTTATACTCACCATACACAACGATGTCCCATCAAAAGCCCCCGCCTTAATCTCCCTCAAGGACGGACAATTAGAAAGATAAAGAGAGAAACAATTAACATCATTTTCTGTCTCATCTCCCGTTCTCCCCACCACATTGCTAAACGCCTTTTCTTCAACTACCGACAAAGCTTTCATCTCATTCATATACAAACTCTTTAGAGCAACAATATTTTTAAAATAAACCGTCTCTATTGGGTTGCCATCAAAGTGAAGTTCTTCTAAATTGGGAAAAAAAATTGTGCTTATTGTCTTTGGTATTTCGGTTATTAAGTTGTAGGATAGATCTAGAATGTATAGGCTAGGTAGCTTCTTTTCTATATTCAGTTCTTTTATTTGGTTTCCACCGATGTTTAGTACCTGGAATTTAAATATTTTTATGTTAGTTTTGCATAGAAATAATCTGCTTAAAATACTATCAATTATATTTCTGCATGTCATTATTTTTCTACCAGAAAAACTGCGAACATATAAAGATACTACTATATGGGTTGAATACAATACCTCCTTTTTTGAAGTCGGTTTAATAAAGTGAAATATACCGCGATCATCAATCAGTGGTCAATATTTATATTTATTAAGTATTTTTGGGAGATGTTTCGTCATGATAAAAGCACACTAGTTATTCTTTTTAAAATCTCTGGTCAATAATAGAGAACTTACCTCCAAACTGTCAAAATTCACTGCATTCTCATGATACAAATCCGACAATCTATTGTAAGATAGATCAATATATTTAATACCACTAGGAAACTTGGGCCAGTGGTATAAAGTATTGATCTTCAATATAGCAATCTGCAGCGTCGGTGGTAGTGCGAAAACAAACGTTATGTTGTTCTGAGCAAGGTTCAATTCTCTTAAATTGGTGCATGTGAGAAAAGACTCTTCTTCCACTATTTCTATTATGTTGTTTGATAGATCTAATAGTTCCCTGGAAAGAGGATTACGTGAAAATTAGAAAAAAAAAAAAATGTTCCAGTCGTTGCAAACGCGAATGCGAGGAGCCAGGGGGCACACACTTTCAATCAAAATACTATAGATTTTGAAGGGAACGGCTAATTCAATTAAGTAATCATGTTTGAGAAATTCGTCTATGTATGTTGTTCAACTTTCAAGTGTGTTTCAAGTGTGTTTCGTAATTAGAGGTGCCAGCACCCTAATTGCGTTACACACGATCAATCACAATCTGAATCATTTTGAAAGATTTTACTAATCTATTACTTCATTTGTCTGCTCAACAACGTAAATATCGCAATGAATAATGTTGAACTGGCAAACTGTGAGTGTGTAACGCAATTCCGCGCTGGTCTGGAAAAGGTTTTTACAACAATTTCATAAATGCATGAGGCATCCCATATTTTTAAGAATGTTCGCATTTGCATCTCATTCGGAATCTGTCAAAAATCCAATCAATTTACACACAAGTTTGACAGATTGCGACTTGATATGAACGTTTTAAATACGAGAATTGGCCTGAGGCCTTAGTGTAAGTTTGCAAGTGAGTAAACGTAACAATCGCGTTTGCGTTAAAATTTGACTGATAGATCATAAGGCTGAGAATAAAAATCTTAACGCAAACGCGATAGATAGGTTTACTCAGCAAACTTACACTAAGGCCGCTGTTTCCTCCTAGCTATCTACCGAACGAGTCACAGACCCACCTTAGCCATTGAGCTACAAACTGTTACAATTGCTAATATAAACATACACCATCTGTGTTTATTTTTTGTCTAGATTATCAGTTATCATACAAGCTAAACTGTGTATAAATCTGATAAGGCGCAGAATTAGAAAGAACTAATTGAGTACCTACCTATGTTTATTTAGACCGATATGTGTTATCTATAAGCTGATGCTTGATATTGATATATCAGCAGTACTCCTGACAATGTTCCATGGATTTATATTAGTTAAAAATACAGACTACAATCCGGAGTCACACGTAATCTATTCGATTTATCTCCTATCACGTGTGACTCCAGAGTTTTAGTTTGTCTGTCTGAGCTGACTTGTTTATACCTTTAGTTGACTTTTTTGCCGTAGTTGGGTTTTAGTTTTTATAGTTTTATTTTTAACATGATCAATCTCCAGCGTTTTATGGTATGACATAGTACCGACGTTATATTGGCGAGATTGTGGTGTCTCTTTTCTAAAAGCCACAAATGGGAGTCAAAGCTGAAGTCAGCGCAGCCATCACCGGGCCAGACTTGCAGCCCTATGAATTCCCGCCCACCGCGTTGTACGGTCAACAACATAAGTCATTTTTACATGTCATCAAAATTGAAAATGATTCGATAAAGTGAGTTTTTAGCTTTTCATATAATATCTATGAGTAAATTTTCTTCAAATTTTACTTCTGTTCCGCATTTAAATAATTATTTTAATAAAAAAATAAGATTTAAAAAACTAAAATGTTTCTCGACTTTTGTTGCTAACCAACTGGAGGTATTAGACCGTGGCTTTAGTAACTTAAAATAATACTTACAGGCTGTTATTAGGTGGGAATGATCCCTTCGTAATAGATCTGATTCTATTATCATTCAAATTTAACCGCTTTAGTCGCGCCATATTTTCTACATCACTCCTTTGTAGTAGCAAGTCGAATATGCCATTCTTGCTGACATCCAGGTCTTCGAGCGCAGTCATTGGCTTTAGCGCATCCAGCGGAATCTTCTTCAAATCATTGCTTTGTAAACTTAACTTCTTTATATGACGTAGATGTTTAAAATCTAAAGGATTGAAATCTGATAGCTTATTATGTGATAAGTCCAGGTCTTCTAAGCCTTCAATTTTCGTAAATAGGTCGGGCGTGATTTCGGTCAGTTCGTTATGCGAGAATGACAGGACTTTCAAATTTGGAACGTCACTAAAAGGGTCTGGCCAGTACGCTTTTATGGCGTTGTTTGTGAATCTCAGCGTCTCCACTTGTGAATTTGGCGGCAATCTGCAAAAGATATAGAACAAATACTGAGAAGTAGTTACAGAAACTATACATAAATCTTAATCAGAGCAACAATTTAACTCCTCAAGGTTAACCAATTAACTTGGCCTATCGGTGATCACTCACAGTCACACGTATCATTGAATGAAGTTCTTCGTATCTTTAAGGCGAAAAACTGTAGGACTCAAAGTACTAGCTTGTTTAAGACAGCGATGATGACATTCGCCGGATTTAAACACATTGGTTTCTATGAGACTTTACTATCAATTTAAATCATGACAGCACACGATTACGACTGATTTGCCTGCAAGGTTTCGTCCTGATCCTAGGTAATGGATTAAAGGCCAAACCACATGTCCTTTTAAATTTCTGTTATCTAATTGCATAACACATTTTTCTGAATGATATGATTAAGACTAATCTGTTTCATTTTGACAGTTAAACAACATTATAATTGCGTTATTTACGTTGTTGAGCAGATTTTTTTTTCGAACTGATGAAGCAATGGATTAGCAATCTGTTTCAAAACGATTCAGATTGTGATCGATTGTGTATTACACAATATGGGTGCTGGTTCTTATGGTAGGACCAGCTTCCGCTTCCGTGCCGAATCGATCATCAAGCAATGCTATCAAAACAGTCCTCTAGAGGCTGTTCACAAATCCAACCCCAATAAATTTGGCAGTTTAAATCATATAGAAGCGACCATTCTTCGGAAAGCTATTTGCCGTCAATGCAACGCAAATCAGTAATTAAAAATGTGTCATTTTCGTTTCGACAAAGTGTCAAAGTGAATAGATAAAAAGAAATATAAAAGATGTTATATTGTATTATAAGAGTATGCTCATTATTTTATTTGTTCACAGCAAGAAGGAGACGAGTTAGATGATGATGCGCAGTACCTAAGACGGTTGTCTGATTAATTGATTCGTAATAAATTAAACTTTACCTAGCTATATCTAAACAGGTACTAAGTACTTAGTTATCATGCGTATTGCGTATAGTTACACAATTTGATTACATAATTAATATTTTTATCTCACGCTTATTTGTTTAGGAGTTAGGAGTGGAAAACCGCAAATATGAAAAATCAACAACTTTTCATCCGTTTTGTTGAAAGCAATCGGAATGTACCATAACTAAACTATCATATCATGCTTATTTAACAAAAAAAATAAACGAAAATACTAAAATATTTATTAGGTACTTCTCAAACATTGTGTGATACATAAACTGAGGCAGCCCCAGTAAGTTACGATAGTACCTACTTGTGTCGGAGCTGTCTTCCCAAGTGGTATTTTGTAAATATTATTAGATCTTTAGTGCCGTAATTATGAAGTAACTTAATTTGTTAGAAAACGGACAAAATGAACAAATCGCTGCTTCGTGTTATCAATCTTGATGCCCGGGCTGCCCGGTTGATGGCAATAGGCTCGTCTCCAGGGGGCCTAGTCTACTAATTTATAAACGTCACAATGGTGTCATACCTAATGCTTAGTTTTTGATAGTTTTGCCATACAAAAACTGTCAAAAACTAACCATTATGACGTTTATAAATTAGTAGACTTAGGCCCCTGGACTTAAACATTACTGGCGAAATGTGGGTATGCTATAGATACACCTCTGCTCGAGTAAACGGTAACACGGCGTGAGTTTGAGAAATTTAAGTTCAGTGCATCTTTTTCTTTCTACTTCATTAGGAAAAGGACAGAAAATAAATTTTAGATTAGTCCTGTCAAATAAATCAGCGCCTGTCACTACTCCATAAAAGTTTAGACGTGATTAAAAACTTGCCTACTAAAATTACGTCAATTTACGTCAGGCGCTGATCAATTTGACAGGACTAAACTAAAATGTATCTTCAAATAGAAAGAACAAGATGCACTGATTTTTAGTTAAGTTTGTGCACAAAGAATCGGCACCAGTGCCCACACCAATTAAAATTGTAAAACCGTATTATAAAGCTAACTAGGTAGCCAGAAGTAGGTGGGCGCCTCAACTCTGATATGACAAGTCGGCCATTTCCCTCCGACACCGCGCTGATGATTCGCAAAACAAACGCAGGTGACACGGTTTTGTGCTTGATTGATGTGACAGCCGGCAAATCTTGAGACGATGCGGGATAATGACCCAACATAGTTACAGAAAGGATTTTGAAGAATTTCGGTTAAGTACCTATTCGTTTTAGAAATATAACGCTTGCATTTGCAGAAGGGTTAGGCAGAGATGTTTGATGTTTAAGCCCTCATTTAGCCAGTTAGATATCTATGCTTCTATTTCTGTTAATAGGGAGCGACTTCTTCTGATGCAAGCCCCCATTTTGCCCAACCCAGGACCCCTTGCTCAGCAGTCGTCGTTGCAACCACTAGTTGGAGTAGCAAGGCAGTTTTAGAAACACTGATTCTGGCTTTTATTTTTTATGATTTTATAATTAATTTCTTGATTTTAATTGATAATGTTTGAATGAATTTGAAGATTTAAATGATTTTAATGAATTCAATTTATTTATTTTACAATTAACCACGGCCTGAAACACAGGTTTTAATTTAACCTAGATCGGGCGGGTCGCTACCTAACATCGTAATTCCGCACAATCATTACTTGCACCTGTATTAAACATATATTAGATTTAGTTTATTTTTAGGCACTTTAGTTGTTTCGGATAGTCCTAATGTTGACCAATTTGTACACTTTTGTAAACATTTTTTATTCAATAAATTATTTATTAAAATTATTATTTATAATTTGATTTTATGTAACTTTTAAGTAGGTATTCTAACTAATTAAAATAAATATAATTACGAAAGTGAGTTAGTTTGCTTTCACGCTAAAACAGCTGAACGGATCCTAAAACAGCTGAACGGACCTTTTCCAGGTCAGTTTCCTCCAAGAAACTGACCTGGAAAAGGTCATAGGCTACTTTTCATCCTGGATCGCAGTCACGGGCAACACCTAGTACTAACATTAATATGGATCACTGTGTCTGATTTAAATAAATAAATAAAATTAATCTGCAGATTCTAGTCAGACAGTCCATTACATTGAACTTTTAGTCTTATTTAAGCCTGGGCCGTTAGAGTTGAGTTGATAAACAGGCCTATTTAAGATTAACAGAAGGTAGGAAAGAGGTTCTATTTTGAGCCTATTGTATCGTAACTGATAACGACTTGTCGCGTCATAACTTACATAAGGGCTTACAATGTTAGCATTGTCAACATTTCCAGTTACTAATTTCAAGACGTGCTCAAGTTTTCTTTCAAAGGATTACTACCTACACAGTCAATCAGTGTAAGTTTGAAGCTACACTTGATGGGAAGGGTGGCACTTCTTTGTTCTAATTTTAACAATATCGATGTATTCGCCCTATCTAAACATACATTTAAAAAACAAATGATTAAAGCACCTTGCTCAAAATTTATAATTATTATGTATTATTTAAGAATGTATTACTTAGTTATTCGATTTTAAGATAGGTAGCGAAAAAATGGTATTGTTGATAAATATAGATTTTATTAAATTTTACTAAAATTATTTCTAATATAGGCTAGTAGCATGTGGAAACGTAGTGGATTGCATTTACTTATAGCATACTGTGTTGATATATTACAGTTACACAATGTTAGATTGTTTGTTTTCCCAAATAAAATAAAATAAAAATAAGTAAGAATTCAAAGGTATAGGTAGATACCCACTGAATACATACTGACAGTTTTTCTCTCGGTCTCAGTTCTTCTCTCTCTCTATCTTATCTTATGGATAGAGTTGTATGCCCTTCCAATCAACTATTAAGGTACCTAATATTTTTTAGAAGGTCAAAGCAAAAAAACAATGCATGACCTCTATACATCAGATGCCCGCGTGTGTTGCCCTGTCTTTTATTGTAAGGCTTCACCTCTAACTCTAAGTAAAAACAGGTTAAATAAATGACAACAGTAATTAATACTAACGGTCTTGAACGACCTTGTCAACGAATGGCCGGTTTCATTTAATCTATACTTATAATAAATCTGTAGAAGTGAAAATTCTGTACATTGAAAATATCAAAAAAATAAATGGCAGGGGGTGTTACTAGACCGACACCGAACCCAAAAGTGTGATTAAATTTTTTTTTGTCTGTCTGTCTGTCTGTCTGTCTGTCTGTCTGTCTGTCTGTTTGTTCAAGTATCACGCAAAAACTACCGGTTCGATTACGATGAAACTTGGTATAATTATTCTTTAATATCCTGGGCACCACACTGGGTACTTTTTATCCCGGAAAAGTATCCTATCCTACGGTTGGGGGGTGTCAAAGTTTGTATGGAAAATTTTTAACGCGCTGTCCGATTAACTCGAAACTCAATATTTATACTTAAACCCAAAAGTTAAGAATAACGTGTATCAGGATTTTTCGAAATTCAACCCCTAAGGGGGTAAAATAAGGGATGAAAGTTTGTATGAAAAATCTTATTCCTTGAGGTAATAAACACGAAACTTCGCACGAATAGTTATCTAAATAAATTATAAAGTTTGTAGTTTTTTGTTTTTCTAAATGACCCCCTTTTTTTTTTTTTTTTTTTTTCTTTTTTTTTTTTTTTTGGGTGGGAAATCATCCAATGACTTCTCCCGCTCTGGGCGGAGCGGGAGGGCGTGTCAGACTTTTACTGACTAAAACCCACCCGTGTTCCTTCCCTTGCCATGCCAGGGGCCACGGTTTCCCCTTAGGACTACCCGCAACCCCGGCGGGCAACGGTCCTAGCGGACCCCGTCAGTTTTGCTGACATCTCTTTGAGGCGCGCGTGGAACTCGACGCGCCGTCGACCCGGGCCTGGTCCTTATCGGGGGCGAGCTACCCATTGCTCACCGCCCGCAAGCCCGCGCCTACGGTGGCCAGGAATCCTCCAAGGAGTCCCGACGCCCAGGGCGTCTCCTACGGCGGCTAGGCGCGTGAGGGCGCGAACTTTGCCTCTCCCTCACGCGCTCCGCCTCCTCCTTCGTCTAAATTACCCCCTAAAGGAGGATTGGGGGGTGTCAGTGTTTGTATGGAAGAATTTTAAGGCGCTGTCCGATTAACTCGAAACTCAATATTTATACTTAAAACCCATGGGGATGTATGGGGTAATTTCCGACACTCACGCGGGCGAAGCCGCGGGCAGCAGCTAGTTTGGAAATAATCCGGAAGGGAGATTTAAAATGAAGATGTCCTGTTGACAATAAGCAATGCTTTATCTAAAGGAAGAGGTCGGAAAAGGGCCATGAACTCACTAAGACTACGAAATACTGAACAGTTTCTAGCTAGATATGGTAGCTAAAAACATTTTGACAAGGGTCTTAAGACAATTCACATACAACGTAACATAACACCAGGGTTACAATGGTCTCTCAATGGTGAGTTTTTGACAGTTTTTGTATGGCAAATCTGTCAAAAACTCACCATTGAGAGACCATTGTAACGTTTATAACGTAGACTTTAGGCCCCTGTTTTCTCCGGTACACTTCTGTCTAAGAGATTCATTTCACTTCGTGAATAAGTGTTTTCTGCAGAATACAGGCCTTTAGTAATAAAGCCGTTTTTTCTTTGATTGAAGAAAGTTAATAAGCAAATATGCGTAAAAGGACCAAGAACAGCTGCTGTCTTAGAACCACTGAGTAACTTTTCACCCCGCTCCCTAGGACCAAAGACAAAGTATCGAATCGAAGTAGCCAAATATGAATCACAGAGACAGAAACGATGTCACACAAGATAAGGAGCCACTTATGAAAAAGTGACAATCGTATTGCACATCATTAAGTACCTATCGATAAAATTGTGGTTAACTAATGTTAAATGATAATTTAATTATCAAATTATTCGGTACATTTGTAATTGATTCAGATAATTTGAATGGAAGCGGTAGAGTATTTGATTCCATTTTCCGTTGAGTCGTGCATTTTCGTAAAGACGTCTCCCTTTTATTTGCAATCTAATCTTAAATTGACGATATCAAATTATATTTATTGTTTGTGAGAGTTTACCGAGAAATTGCTTGTTTTTAATACAGTATGGTGAGGCTCAAATCAAGGCGCATTTTTTCCTTGGGAGCTGTTCCTAGTATTTCCGTTGTTAGGTTCCGCGCAAGTGGTGGCAATCGGGGTCCCCGATTAAGGCTTAATAACTTAATAATAAATATAGATTGTGTATTTTGTGGGGGGGCAAGGCTAGAGCAAACATAATGAATAAATTCATTTGTAGAACGCCATTTAAGTCACATAGACATTTGAAGATTTTAGTGACTAAAACTAGTTGGTTCATAACAATTTTTAATCGGATTGTAATTACCTGCGCTAATTGTAGTATTTTATATTTTGACTTATGACTTTTATTTTCATCTACCGGCAAGTATACTCAGCGACTTGATTATGGGTTTCCTAAAAGAGCTCAAGCAAACAAAGATTAAGATACTCGGCGTGTAAACAAAATTTCAATGCCCTTTATTATATTGTACCTAGCGTAGTTTTATTATAGTTGTAGCGAACGTGGCGATAAGCAGTCAAGGTGATAACTAAATAATGCAGATTCAGGGTCAGGAGTCAGGACTGAGATCCCTACAGATGAAAAAAAATAAAGAAGTTAGAGTGCCTAGTGCCTACCTACCTTTTTGTCGATACAAAATCATGATAACAAAATGGTTAGACGATTGGGACATGTTGCATCTAATTATGTTATTAAAGGCTCCTACAAACAGGCGCGACGCGACTCTGGTGGAACAATTTCTATGAAAACTTCACGGAAATTGTTCTACCGCTGTCGCATCGCGCCTGTCTGCGGATGCCTTAAATGAATACTATCTGAAACTTGAATATAATTTGTGGTTGCTTATGCTTGAAACTTTTCAGAGTACCTATGAAGTAGGTACTCCTATCAGGTGACTCCTGCCATTATGATAATTCCCGGTATCCTGAATGACATCACTGGCCGGACCAAAGGACCAAATAGATTTTGATCAGCATTCCTGATTCGAACTTACGACTTGGTCTAAGAAATTGTCGCTGCGCTATTTGGGACATTGACCTAACGTCGTAGAACGATTACGCCCACATACACTGCTGCTAGAAGCATTCCGAATTAACTGAATTTGGGAGAAGATTAACGGTTCTAATGAAACTTTTTGTACGATATATTTAGACTTATATGTAACGGTTACTTACTTGCCCAATGTAGTCAGTGCCAGTCCGTCGAAAGTGGCCGATATCTTCAATCCGTTTGGATTCAAAGGCCATGCGATCTTGTCCAAGTCGGCTACATTTTCTATCCTATCAAACTCAGAACACTGAACGTACAACACTATATGAGTCCCATCGATATCAGGAATTTCACTGCACGTACAAACATCACATAACTTAATAAGTTTTAACACCTCTTTGTTGAAAACTTCTTCCATAACGTCTTGACCACTTCCATTTTTGAATATTAAAAATAGTAACGTCAAATAAATAAGGGCGCGCATTTTTACTTTTTAAAAATGATGACACAGGCCCATCTGCGTTCGACTCGTAATCGCGGTGGAATGATAAGTTTCCCTATCGTTGTCTTATCGGCATCGCCGCTGTGTGTGTACATTGCTGAAAATGACGCACACTAAGATAATAGGAGATTAATACGAACTCTATGTGATTCATGGTCCTATAGTATGAAAGTTACCGGTCCTTTGAGGAAAGGTATTTGTAACACGTTACAACTCTAAACAATGATGTCTCGAGTCTCTGTACATCGTCGATATCGTGCAGTATTTCCGAGCTAACTATTGTAACAGATGATCTGGTTGGTAGATCAGATAAGTACTTAGCTGTTAGTTGTATTTATTTATGCGCAGTGAATCAGGAGGATGCGGACAAATGCCTTGAAGTTTTGAAGACAAATGTTGGCGGCTATCGACTTGATTGGTTCTGGAGGAAAACTACCTGAATTTTTATTTTAAAACTTTTAGCACTGCAAACAATTTCCTGGAATTCCACTGGCGACGTAAGTTTTTGTCACTCTTTTTAAATAAGATATCATAATCACTGAATCTAGAAACACAAACAGCACTTCACTCATAAAAAAAAGCGAATTATTGTATCATATAAATACTCAAGGAACTAAAACAAACGTTACTAAGAGGCACGTCAGGCACGTAACGTACAGTCGTACCGCGGTTACT
The DNA here is from genome assembly GCA_914767815.1 of Eupsilia transversa. Lineage (NCBI taxonomy): Eukaryota > Metazoa > Arthropoda > Insecta > Lepidoptera > Noctuidae > Eupsilia > Eupsilia transversa. The sequence goes on from OU611880.1 coordinate 13,640,064, forward strand.
AGCTGATAGCTAGTAACTATCCGTAGGTAAAGTGTATTATGATAGAATAATACGAGGCGTCGTAGGCAGCCGTAATGCGAGATACATTGACCACAATGACATGCGACCAAGGAAAGATTGCGATATAATGTGACACTACTAACGAGCAGGTTGGTTTAGTCTGTTTTAGGTTTTAGATTGGTATGACATAACATAAAATCTAGCCTGTTTTCTCCGAAGGGTAAACAGCGACCAAATTTTGCTGGAGTAGAGGGCGAGCTTATATTAGCATCGATCGCGTCCAAATCCAGACTTCGGGCTTCTACTGAGCTCAGTAGTAACCCGAAGTTTGGATTTAGGCCCGATACATCAAGGAAAAAAGTAAAGTAAACAAAAAAACTCATTGATATGGTTGAATTGTACAGAATAATATGAAAGTGATACTTTAGTCAATATTCATTTGATTTCGACAAATGCACTGCGACAAAGTTATCTGTTCTAAGTCGTATCTAGACTGTAATATACAGGGTGGATTTTTGAGATTGGGCAGTAAGCATACGCTACAAGAAAACGTTGTTTATTTTCGTCAGTCAGTTGGAGTTTCATTTCCTACAAAATGTATGGGAACAGATTTTTGGCAATTTCTGACTTTTCTAGTACTCAAACCTCAGTTGGTCTAATAGGCTTTTTCGATCCTTATAAGAAACGAAAAACTATTTTTTAATGACAATCGATCCTGATTGTCATTAAAAAAAGTTTTTATGAAAACTGTCAATTTTCTTGCTGATTGTACATTTCTTTCAACATCTGTGAATGCAGATAAATATGTTTCAAAAAGTTAAGGACAGTCTTCTAAGACCATTTTCCTGTAGCGACAACGGTTAAGGTACCCTTACTGCCCCATCTCAAAAATCCAACCTGTATAATGTAGGTAACCTTAGGCTATAACGTTTTAAACTTTTTTATTTCTGACGCAATCTGTACATCTTTTATTAGTTTCAGTCATGTTTGGTATGACTGGCTCATTCACGTCAATCTTTATATTTTTTCGGCCTTTAGGACTTTGCCACCGAATTCGGTCGTAAAGCGATCGCTATGTATGTCGAGACTGCAACCCCATCCCGGTGCGAATCAAAAACATTTGGAGAAACTAGGCCAAGCAGGAAAACGTTGCCACACTGATATTTGGCGGGTGTGTAAATGGGCTAACGGCGATTAAATGATGCATTTTTATGTGCAAATTCGCCTCACCGATTTTATGAGACTACAAAAGGATAGGAACGACGCAGTAGGCAGCTGTAATAAAATGATGCACCTTTTTTATTAGTATAACTAGCCCTCGTGGATGTCGGAAAATATCCCATGGGAACGTACTATCGGGATTAAAAGTATATCTAAAGAATATCCCCTATATCTAAGTATATACCTATCTGATAATTTTATTCAGGTAAACATATTACTTCCACATATTAATTCCGTAATACATTGTTTTCATACAATGAAATTAAATACAACTCTTGGTATATGCGGCGCACGCCAGTAAAGCTCAGTCGGCGTGATTTTTTCGACATTTTCAACAATCTTCGTCATATTTCTGCCCATTTACAAAATACCCTAATGAATTATACACCTAAACCTTCCTCATGAATGACTCCATCGTTTGATGAAAACCCTATCAAAATCCGTTCGGTCGTTTTTGAGTTTATCGAGTTCCAACAAACAGACGGGGGGGACTTTTTACTATACGTAATATGTAGTGGGATAAAGGGGATGTTTTTGTGCGGTTCATTATGAGATGTTTATAAAAAAAAGCATTGAAAAAACTCCGTGTACTAATAAAAATCAAAGCTATCTAATAAGTAGGTAGTAGAGAAATAATCTGTTTTTAGCAACTATATGACCTAATTCGGCTCTGAGGACCAGAAAATGATTTAAAAAAAATGGTCTTTTATGTCGAATTGAAAAAATATGTATTCGAGTACTTACCTATTATGTATTAGTGTTTAATCTGTCTACGATAAATCTGTTAAAAAAATACATATACCTACTTATATAAATAAATATTGTTAAAAAAAAGCTACTTAATTACTTAAATAAATAAATAAAAACAAGTCTACAACAAAATTTTTTATTAAAATATGTATAACATAATATGTAATTAATAATAATATAGAACAAATGAAAATATTTATTATACTTACGAAGACTCGTTTCGACATTTGAAATTTTATACGCCATAGAATACATAGTTATCAAATTGTGGCCCCTATAACTTAGTGGTAACTTATAAGTTACAAGCAAAAATACAGACTGATTACTATATTATAGGTATATTATGCGATGGACAAGTAACATACGTATGTTTATTAGTTATTAACCTTTAAGCTAAATCAGTCACTTTCTATTGCTGCCATCGAAAAAACGACAAAGCAGGATAAGTTCAAACAGCCTCCCAATTGTGTAACACACTTTCCTTCGCAATCCAATGAATTTTGAAAGAAATTCTTTATCCATTGCTTTATATGTTTGAAAAATTCATCTGCTCGAAAACGTGAATAGCGCAATGAATGTTGTCGAGATGTCAAAATGAGAGCCATTGCAATTGTTAGTATGTTACGCAATTGCACCGCAGGACTTACATAATAATACCTCTATTATGCAAACAACATTTAGATAAAGATAAGTAAGTACAAACCTAGCAATTTTGTGCCTAAAACGAATAAAATCAATCAAAATAACAAATTCAGCACCTTTTAGAAATAGTCTTTAAACCCAATATGCATGCACTTGACAGAAAAAAAAAAACATTCTAAAAATGGAATGTCCTATTTAATAAGTACAAACAACATTTTCTAAGGCGTATTATAAATGCGATTGCCCTTAAAACTATAACTATGTGGAGATAACAACTTTACTGTAAGTGTTATAAACACGTCAAGGTTTACACAAGAAACATATTTTTTGGTAAATTAAATAGTTTCGTGTCATCCGAGACGTATTTTAAAATCCATTTTGAAATAATTTAGCTAAATGTTTCGGAGATTTCCCAATTTATTTATTAGTTATTGCAAGAGTCCACTTTAGCCAGTGTGCTCATCTAAAATTTTTGAATAAATTATGTTACACTCAAGGAAAACAAACACAATTATCTCCCGAATTCTAAAACGTCACATAACTTTCAGACGTTCTTAAAAGTCTTTCTGTCCCTACAATACACTTTGAAGTGACAGAGACAGAACTATAACGTATTGGGCTGTTTTTCATTACGAAACTTTCTATTTCCCTTACAGATGGTTCCTTAGCACAGTAAACAAATAAATATCAATGTAATATCAGTTTTGTGTACGTTATTACTTTGAGTGATTACGTTTTTCTGAAATATAACATATAAAATATTATGCAGTATAACGTTTATATAAATCTTTTAGAATATTTAAGTTCATTTATGTATTTTTGATGTATGTAAAACTTTACAGAGACAAACATGGACCTCGGTAAGAAAATAATATTCGTCCTTTGAGTCGATAAAAAAATACATACAACGAAAACGTGAAGTATTTTCATTAATTAAATTCATTGGCACGTTTTCAAAGGTAGCCCACGAATTCAAATTGTCTTACGTTGTATGCAATTTGCAGGTCAGTATCAGGTTGTAGGTATGTTGATCTAAATTTAATTAGCGGCCGCACCAGATATTTATTTATAAAATTATAGTCATAAAAATCATTAATCTCTAAGTTCATATAATCCTGTTGAATGACTATTTCATGAAATCATGACATTTGAGAATTATTCTAACTTAAGGAGTTGTATTGCTGATTCTAATGATTATAATTCCGTAATGCCATGTTTGTTACGGTCGCGAATCATATTTTAATCAACATACAACCTGACACTGACCTGCAAATTGCAAAAAACGTAAGAAAATTTGAATTTCGCGGGTTACATTGGAGCATCTTCCTGAGTTCACTTTAACTGAGTATAGGAAAGCTCTGTACAGTCCATGTTTGATTGCTCAAAATTGAGCTTTATATTCAACACACGATATCACTAGTTTGATGTTCAATTATAATTTACAACTGTCAAAAATATATGGTCGATTTATAGCTTGTTGTAAGTAGTGCCTGAATCGCACCGAACAACTCTACACTACACTACTCTGAAATTAGGATTTCTCATAACGATACAAAACCAAATAAGGAAAGGGTAAAAACATACGGAAAAATAAAGAAGTGTGATGAATAAGATTGATGACGTTCCTGACTCGCCTGAGTTGCTTCAGAGTAGTGTAATATAAGTTTTATATTTCAAGCGACACGCTTTTTGATGTCGTTGATAAAAACAAAAGAAGAATGGAAAGTTCAGTGTTACCACCAGTTGGCGCCACTTTGACAAGAGTTCCTCAATTTCGACAATGAATATAAAATATATGATGACGTTCATCATTCAGTCACGACTAAAGAAAATATAGGCGCTTTTACACTTTTGACAGGTGCTCGGACCTGACGTCTCAGTGCTGCCACCTACATTACGTCATTTCAGAAAACGTCCATAAAGACGCGTACGTGCACTCGCGATGCTGTAATTGCATAGAGACTTGCCATTCTTCTTTCAACAAGCAAGCATTTCGATATAGGTCCATAGGTAATATGTATAGCTAGACTAGACTCGAAAAAGTTTACCGGCTTCACATCAGAGGGCGTTGTGTTCCTTCAGCAGGTAGTGACCGATTAGTCTCTTCTGTATGTCGGTCACGCCGCCGTAGACCTGCGTGCCTCTTGCGTCCCTGTTGAATTAATAAAGGAATCTATACTGTTCTGTTGTGACACACCACGCGGGCCCAGTGTTGGTTAATGGATGTCACATGTCTTTGAATTTGCTTTCCGATGTTTACCTTCACCATCTTGAGAGCAGGGGGGAAAATGTTCTTTTATTTTTTTTACGGTAGCAGACTTTTATATGTGGTAAATTATCAAATAACTTCTCCCGCTTTGGGCGAAGCGGGAGGGCGTGTCAGACTCTTACTGACTAAAACCAACCCGTGTTCCTTCAGTTGCCTGTGTGTTGCCAGGGGCCACGATAACCGTTTCGGACTTTCCCGCGACCCCGGCAGGCATTTAAAAGCGTGATGTGATGTTTATAATAAATACATATCTTTACCTATAATGTCTCTCAGCGTCGTAATTAACAGACAGACCGCGCCCCCCGAGGATCTGAACGCAGTGGTCTGCGACAGCGGTGGCGTTCCGTCCCGCCAAATACTTGGCCATCGCACTGTTCTTTGTGCTAACGTCAACTGCCGCCCGGTACGTCGCGAGACGAGCGGTTTCAACTAACATACACATGTCAGTGAGACGGTCCTGAAAAAAGGTTTGATATTAATCTTTTTTTTTTCCAACAGTGTTTGGATTTGCACTTTTGGAGGCAATAATACGTCCAGCTCCTATTACATGAGATGTAAACAGGCATGGCATGACATATATGGTCATGGAGACCTATTCTATGTATGAAAATTCTATGTACTGTTTTTCTGGTAAATAAATGCATGAATTTTTATTGTTTCTTTATAAAGACCAAGACTCGTTGAATTTGGTCTATAAATCTCGGAGAAAATGGACGCAAATTTAGGCGAATGTCAGCCTTATAAAAAAAAGGTCCAGATTGGAAAATTCAAAGATAAAATAATTACATAATTATACTTACAACTGGCACTAAGTAAAATTACAAGTTCTCAAATATATTTTTTACATTTTCAAGTTATTTACTAAAAGGGGTAATAAATTTCAAACATAGTACCTTGACAGAAGCTAATCTGGACAGTGGTTTTCCAAAAGCTATCCTTTCTTTAGCGTAGGATATTGCTGTATCGAGTGCTGACTGGGCTATACCTGTGGTAAAAACAGACTAGATACTATACATTTGCTAATTATTAATATACAGGGTGTTTTAGACAGCCCTCTGCAGACTAATGGGGTGAATTCAGTATATCATACTAAGATGACCGATACATTAAATTATTTCAGGAACGTTGTGGGAATCCAATAAACCTGATTTGTTTAATTACCTCACACGCAATGTATCGTTACCGTGGCAAAATGCCGTTGCGAACGGCAGCGCACGTAGAGTATTTCAACATCAATAGCTGTTTTCCATATATACATACAATTCATTCGATCATTAAAATCATAATAAAATACATTAAAATTCACTACAATCACAAAATAAATAATACATACATACAATAATATTTATTTTTAATGATTTTTTTAAATTATTTAATTCTTATCAAACTTTTTGTACCTACCTAGATAATAAGTAAATGATGTGGTTGCCTATAATTGGAAGCGCACACTTGTATTGTCCTTGTGTATGTTAGCATGCATGTAATTGTGTAGCCTCTGTTGGCGATCCAAATAAATAAATAAATAAATAAATAAATAATACATAAATAAACTCACTCTGCTAAGATCCTAACAAACTCAAAATAAATTATACATTATGAATTATACGTTATGATGTTACAATTGTGCTATGGTGTAAAAATCTCACCGTGAAAACTTAGGTGAAGTGAGCTTCAAGTGAATGGTCATGCCATCTGTTGCTCTTGCTAGGGATTGACAGTTCACTTGAATCACTCACGCCTTCAGGCAGAAAACCGGGTGGTTTACAGAAGGCGTCGAGTATGAATGTTAGTTCCAGAGTTCAACCCAGGTCACAATGGATATCATGTCATTTTATGATTTAATAATTCGAATTTTCGCGAAAACCCTAGAGATATTGCAAAAACACGGATAATTAGACAATGGTGAATAAATTTCTCAATCTTACGGGAAAAAGATAGGGTTTTTGCAAAAATACGAGTCGCTCTAGTAATATTGACAGAACACAGAACAGTGTTTCTTAATGTTGGTGACCTCACTCACCGACAGCATGCGCCGCGATGCCGATACGAGCCTGGTCCAGCTGCTCCATGGCGATCCGGAACCCTTCTCCCGGCTGCCCCACGATGTAGTCTCTCGGAATGCGGACCTCCTCCAGGGTCACGGGGCACGCGGTCGCAGCCCTGAGGGTTTCGCTTCAAATTTATTTTATAAGCTCCTTTTATTTTCTGGTTTGTTTTTATGGTATATTCTTGGGTGCAGTGTACCTACCTATTTTAAGTGGCTGACAAGTCGGTCTGACAGACACTGTCGGACTGCATAGAAAAAAAGAAAGAGAAGCGCGATGTTTCAACGCTTGTAATTTATTGCTAAATATGAAGCAATTATCTATTTACTCGAAAATAAAAAAAACAACCAAGTTCTGCATTAAAAATAAGACTTTCTTGTTATTCATTAAATACGTTGATATTTAATACAGATATTTGGATTGGAAGTCAAGGTAAAAGTTTAGTTTACCGTTCATTTGTATGGAGTTTTTGTTTTTCAAAACGTGTTGTGGATCCACCCAAGATTTGAGAAATGTGTTCAAGATTAACATTAATATTTTCCGCTACCACAAAGTATATAAATAGATTTGGCAATTTCTTTTTAAGTCAAGCCTGCTTTTATCGTTTGCCTCTTGTCAGCGCCTTAATTAGCGCATATTATTTATGCTTTTTAGGACTCTTTGATACCTACATTTAGTTTATTATTTCAGTCAAAGCCTATTTTGGAAGACAAGCCCAAACTATTTTGCTATCCGATGGGATTTCTCATCGCCAAAAATTACAAACTTCCATACAACTTTCATCCCCTATATAACCCCTTTAGCTTTAAGAGATGAACCTTCTCAGTAGAGAGCAGTGATGGCCCAGTGGTAACGGCCGCGACTTACGAGTTGTAGGTCGTAGGTTCGAACCCAGACAGGAGCTTTACTTTGTGTAAATTATATCATCACCACTGCTCTCAAAACGGTGAAGGAAAACATTGCGAGGAAACCGGCATGTCCAGGAACCCAAAATTCAAAGACAGGTCACATGTCTTTGAATTTTGGGTTCTAGGACATGCCGCCACTAACAAGCACTGGGACCGCGTGGTGTGTTACAACAGAACATTATAGACTGTATCCTTTATAAATTCAACATAGGTCTACGGCGGTGTGACCGACATACAGAAGCCCGCACTGGGCCCGCGTATACTCCACGCGGCCCACTCCCTCTCACCGAGAGGAGGCTTGTGCCGCAACAGTGAGAACATTATAGACTGATTATGCTTCTTAGTAGTACAGTTCAGTAGTAGTGCTCACTTTCGTTATATAGGTATAAATAAAAGAGACTCCTGTGCAAAATTTCATGCTGTTAGACCTAGCGGTTTAGGCTGTGCGTTCTGTCAGTTGAATATTAATAATTTAAATGAATTTCGTAAATGAATAAAATTGTGGATACTTAATTAAGTTAATCATGAACGGATGTATGAAAGATGTTAAAACGCAACGATGACAAACCCCTATTAATAAATATAAATAATGTATGAAGTTCTAAACCCAGCCATATGAATATGAACCACAAAACAGAATCAATGACGAACAACGCCAATAATGTTAATTTGTTTCTTTTTTACTTCTATTTGCAAGCCAAATCGATATTTAAATACAAACTTTGATAATTTTCCTCCTTAGTTGCCATGTGTCGGAGTAAAAAGTTCGTTCCATTTTTAAATTACACGACAGATATGGAATTATGGATTATCATACTAAAATTGCCGACCGCCTTCTTGCATGTATTTGACCAGTAAGTACTGCATTTTCAATTTATATCGAAGAAGGTTGTCAAAATAATACGGAATTTCCAAGCATGTTTGAGAAAAATACCGTTGTGTGAGAGGTACTTTTTTTGTTAAAATGTATTTAAGCTTTCAAGTCAGACACAATGTTATTGTTACAGCATTTTAATATCGCGTTTTTATCTTAGCCATGCACTAAGAACCACCGGGGAGGACCGAATCTCAGGACCAACTCTTGATGTATTATGTTAAAATCGCAGCAAACTAATACTAATTTATGTACTACCCTTATGAAGTTGACCCTTGTGAAGTTAGTCTTATGTTCAGAATGCCCATAATTGTGTAAAGCAAATAATATAATATTAATGACCAATCCAAGTTGTGTTGCATGCATGCAGTGTTAGTATGTGTAGGTACTTGCAATCGATTTCATGACATACCTTACGCTCATGATGCGCTCCTTCTTTCCTCTGAAGACGCCTTCGGTTTCAATCGGGATCAGGAAACCTGATTAAATAAACTTATTAAACTACTTATTCTTATAGAGGAGTATAATAGTGTAAAAAAAATTGAAGAGCCAGGATCAAGTTATATATCGTGAAGTTCATATTGAGTGCTGTGAATTTAAAATCCGGCAACGTGCGTTTCGGGCCACGCACAATAAAGAGTTCCGTAGTTGGGACGAATTTATGCCAAAAGCAAATTTAACTTTGTAATTGAAAAACATGTTCTCCCATATATTGATATACGTAAATACGGTAAGTTCTCCAACTGCAAATATAAGTTTGTAATCGCAAAAAAAATAAGACAGACGTACAACGAATGATCATATAAGGGTTCCCTTTTTTCCTTTTGAGATACGAAACCATAAACCATAACCATAAGATAGTTGTAAGACTAAATAAATAAATAAAAAATAAAAATAAAATAATAAAAACCATAGACTTTTTTCATACTTCTGATCTGATTTTCGTTCCTTACTTAGCTTTAATGATCACACCGGTTCTAGTGGATCAAGGCTGTTTGTATGGCAAACTTATTAAATTTAAATCACCAAAAAAAGTCAAGTTACATATATGCAACTACTGCAAGAACATTTTGGTTTAGTCTTAGTCCTCTGTTACAAATTATTCTTAATTTTAATGTGTTGCTAAAAGTCACTTACAAGCCAGCCCTTTGTGTCTGAGTTCTGGATCGATAGTGGCGAAAGTAACGAGAGCTTTGCCTTCAATAGCATTGGTGACCCAGGTCTTCTTGCCGTTCAGAACCCAATGGTCGCCATCAAGTGTAGCTGTAGTCTGTATTCCCGCTACGTCAGTTCCCGCGCCTGGAAGGACCAATCATATTTATTGAAGAACCTAAAGATTACATTAGTAGTGATAATTTACATCAATTGCCACTTACTCGACTATCTACCTTAGCGTAATGTAGTCAAAGTTGATTTTTGAGAGTTGTTTGTAATGAAATGGTTCTAAAAAAATGGTGCAATGGAATTTGATTTTGGCCTAGGGGTTTTTCAATTATTTTAAGTTTGTGTTTTTATTGTTATTTTGTTTAAAAGTAAGCATTATGATCGATGTCACAATATTATAACAAAAGCTTTTACTGCTGCAGGTGACTACGATAACAAGAGTATAACGAATTAGTCCACATTGTTATCTAACAGTCAATAATAAACATCGATTGTTATATTGTAATTGATTAGCATAGTTACAAGTTCGGGGAAATCAGTTCAATGTTCTGAGGTCAAGAATTAAATACAGAATGGAACAATTAGTTATGTAACTATTTGCACTAACGTATCGCCAACCGCACTACGTATGTGGTAACAGTTTGACGTTATGAGCGAATTTATTATGTCGTATCCATAGAAATATAAATAAGTCGTATCAATGAGGATGATTTTCGTAGTTCAAGTATTTCTTACGTGTAGTTAACAAGTACCATTAATTTAAGTGGTCATTTTTAATGACTCTGTGGTCGGATTTTATTTTAAAGCGACTCGTGCCAAAAATTTGAAACTTTAAAAAATATGAATTACCATAATGTAATAGCTTGGGTACGTCATTATTTTCTGCCAATCGTCTTAGTTCTAATTAATAATCAAATTCTAATTCATTCAAATTATTAATCTCAAAATCTTAACGAGGTGTAAATGCTGGGGAGTTTGTTGCGCCTCTTCCCAGCTAAAGCACTAGGAAGTGGTGAAGGGCTGTCATTTTGGGGGAATATCTTATGTAATTTTGACGTTCCAAAAGTGCTGATTCTCAGCCTAGTTTGAATGAATGACATTTGATTTTGAACAACTTTGAATATGGGACTAACGGTATAATCGCGAAAAATTTATGAAACAGCTGATATTTTTTCACGATTTCAGGTTTTGTGCCATAGTAAAAATTGTTCTAGTAGGTGCAATAACCAATTTCAGGTTGTCAGTTATTTCAATTACACCCTGTATAATTTAGCATAATCAGCCTATAATGTTGCCACTGCTGGCACACAGGCCTCCTCTAAGTGAGAGGGAGTGGGCCGTATTCCACCACGCGGGCCCTATGTGATCTGTATAATTTACGACGTAAAAAACAAAAACAATACCTGGTTCACTCAAAGCGAAGCTCCCAAGAGCGCCTTTAGCGAAGTCATTCAAGAATATCTCTTTCTGCTTCTCAGTTCCCTTCTCATTGACCAGGTTTAGATACAAGAAGTTGTGTATTGAGAGGACCATGCCAGTGCTGGCACAGCCCCGGGAGAGCTCCTCAACTGCTATGGCTAGAGACAGGTAGTCCAGTTCTAAGCCTCCTTGTTCTTTGCTGACACAAGCACCCATCAATCCCATGCTTGCGAGCTTTTTGATCTGGAAGAGAAGACGTATTTTTATTGGATTGATTTTAAAACTAGATTGAAAGGAGTATTGCAGAAGAGTAGGTACGTTGAGTGACTCGTTTTATTAATTTATAAGCCGCCAGCTGAGATTGCTCATCGGCAAAAATTAAGCCAGCTAAGCAATTCAGCTATTTAAATAGAGGCTGAAAGATTGTCCCCTTTAAGAGATGATGAATAAGGATTTACGGCGCACGGATCGATCGATCAGGTTAAGCTACGCTTGCCGCGGTTGGTCCGTGGATGAGTGACTATCTTTTCATACCAAGACCCTTCCGTGCCTCGGAAAGCACGTTAAGCCGTTGGTCCCGCTGTCATTCTTGGATCTTTGACAGTCGTTACGAGTCGTCAGAAGCCCGAAAGTCTGACAACCAGTCTTACCGAGTAACTCGGTTGTGGAGATCAGATAGGCAGTCGCTCCATGTAAAATACTGGTATTCAGCTGCGCATCCGGTTAGACTGGAAGCCGACCGCAACATAGTTGGGAAAAGGCTAGGCATTTTGAAATATGCTTCTTTAGTGCTCAGCTTCGTTGTTTAATGAACTTTAATGCAAAATTACCCGCTTCTATACGTATAGACTGTTTGGGCTTTAGATTTTACTTTCATTAAAACAATTTTCCCCAATTTATCATTGTCCCAAGTGCAGCTGGTGAGCCTGTCCAGAGTAGAGTCCAGAGTTCCCAGGTCAGGCGAAGTGTTATTGGGTTATTCAATCAGTAATTTCTCAGAAGAAACCGTGATTCTGAATATACGTGCCCGATTAAAGGCAACAGGCTGACACAATATTACATGGAACTTAAAAATAACATTGTGTTGAGCTTTTTCACTTGTGTCGTAATGTCTACCTAACCTTGCAAACTGTTGCAATTTCTGTGTACCAACGTGACCTTCTAGAAAGGCATGTATTTTCGTCAAATTGATAAACCCAACTGCAGAAAGTTGATAGCAATGCACTACCTTGCTTAAACTGGTGACATCATAAAAACATCGTTCATTCACTCATACAAAACGATAAGAGTAATCCCTTCTTTTTATCGTGCACGTCAGTAGTACCTGAACAATGAAAACAGCCCTTACTGCTACGAAATAAAGACGCTGTCAATGTTTTTACCATGAGCTGTTGATTATACCAGGGATGCCTATCCATCTTCTTATTTAATCCTGCATAATAAGAGATAGCTGATAGTAACACTTGAAATACGAAAACCGGCCTTACTGCTACGCAATAAAGGCGCTGTAAATGTAAGATTGTAAGTGAGTATGCAGGCCTATCCATCTTTTTAATCGTGGTTAGCAGGAGATGGCTTATAAAAATACCAGCACGCGCAGCATGCATGACAACCATAAAAACGACGAAAGAATAGACAAAATGATAGATAAACAATCACAATCTGTCATTTTGTTTATTCTTCCGTCGACAAAACCCGTGTCTATTGTAGTCATGCTACGCGTGCTGATGCTATAATTCCTAAGCTGGAAACAGAAAGAAAAAACAATCGCAAACGCACATAAATACCTATTTTGTTTTAAATTTTGTTCTCGTTTGTATGATTTCCGCGTATTGTATTTTGATGTATTTTAATGTTTTCGTCCTTGTCAAACTTGTTACATGATAATAAGTGAATGATGTGATCGCCTATAATTTGAAGCGCACACTTGTAGTTGTCCCTGTTTATGTTCACATGCATGTAATTGTGTAGCCTCTATCGGCGATCAAATAAATAAATCTACCTTTATTTTAAAACAACGTCGCTTTTCGTTAATTAATAAGTTATTTAAGTGGTTTATTGAATGACTTTTTCATGAAATCATGACATTTGAGACCAATTCTAACTAAGGGCTGACGCACATCTGGGGAGGTGCTGCGCAGCGCAGTTATCACTGCCAAACAAATATCAACATTGCGCGCCTTAAAATAAAGTCGAAAATAAATAACATGAGACGCGCACCTGTTGCCGATTAGATAGATACGCTTTCGAGCTAATGGAAGTTTATTGATTCTCAACTTTATTTTTAATGCTGCAAGCTATTTTTAATCGATATTTAAAAAAAAATCTTACTCTAGGTATCTCAAGTCTAAGAAAAAAAAAGAGTTGGGTAGGTACCTAAGTTATTCAGTATAGAGGCACTACAAAGTAAAGTATTGCGTTTGTCTTGACTCTACTTTCCTTTTTTCAATATTTTGAAGTGGTATCAATAACCTCTTGTATCACCATAATTTAATCTTGTGATAAAACATTCTTTACTACATACAAGTTGTATAAAAAAGGCAGATAATCTATCTAGTAACTAACCTACTTATCTCTGTTTTACAGTTATGGTATTACTAGCTTTTACCCGCGGCTTCGCCTTGGAGGTCGGAAATTATCCCAAGGGAACGTAATATCGGGATAAAAAGTATCCTTTGTCCTAACCCAGGTCATGGTCTACTCATGTGCCAAATTTCATCCAAATCCGTACAGCCGTTTTAGCGTGAAAGCGTAACAAACAAACAAACTCACTTTCGTATTAATAATATTAGTTAGGACTTTCGCATTTATAATATTAGTAGGATTAAACTGTGTACAGTGGCCAGCACATCAAGCTACCCAAAACTGTCAAACTTTCCCAATCAAACTTGAACCTAATGCTTTAGCGAAAAAGTTTAAAATCTACTAAAGAAATTTGACAGATTTTAGTAGCTTGATGTGCTGGCCACTGTACATCAACAGGGCTGGCAATTGCGTAATAGTGTGTTGACCATAACATGTTTGTTTGTTCTAATGTTTCTAATAAACGTCATTTCTATTGACCCTAGCGCGTGTGCGCGCGTGTTTGTTTCGTAACTTTCATTTATATAAACAAATACGTACTTACTTAAATAAAAATTAAAATTAGGTAAGTACCTACTTATCTGTTTTAATGTCAAAATAACAGCTTTTTACTATATGCATATTATGAAAGTAAATACGGTAGGTACCTACCTATATCAAAAACTTTTTTTTTGTCGGTCTGTCTGTCTGTTTGTTCTGGCTCTTCTACGAAACCGATTTTGACGGTAGGTACTTTCACTGGCAGATGCTGATGCTATAAACTTAGGCTACTTTTATATTAGAAAAAGTCAACGCGGGCGAAGCCGCGGTCAGCAGCTAGTAACCTTTAAGTATTATTTTTTTGCGTTAACACCCCTATTACATAGTATAGCCTCAACTCTCATTTGCATAGCCATTCACAACCATACGCTTCCGTGTCGAATCGAACAGCAGTCAATGTTATCAAAAGAGTTCTCTAAAGGCTGTTCGTCGTCTATCGTCTATCTAACATCGGGTTTTACATTTGTGAACATTCGTGCACAAATCTAAAACCCGATGCTATTTTCAATAAAATAGACGACCGCCATTCTTTCGACTGCTATTTGCTGTCGACGGCAAGGCAAATTAGTCATTCAAAATGTGCCATTTTCGATTCGACAATCTGTCGAATGGCTGTGCATTCGACAAATTGTCGAATCGAAAATGACACTAGAATAGCTATGCTGTTCTCAAATTTCAGAGCTCCCCTTTCCGTGGCTTGAAAGAAAATACAGTAGCTAGCTAGATCTTATTACAAATTAAAATAAAGTATGTTTTGCGACCTTTGGTGAACAACACCAAAGAAATTAGAACTTTGGCAATGCAGAGTAGGTAAGAGCCCGGTAGGCCTCCCAGTTCCTGTTGTAAATTATTTGGACAGTGCAGTCTCAAGTCTGTAACACTCTAGGTACCTACTTACCTTAAATATTGTAAGAGTTTGTTGCTGACCAGAATTCTGGAGAGTTAGTTACCATAAAAATGTTGTATAGACTGATATAAAGAATTGTCTGGCAGATCCAGAGGTGATGAACAAACCATAGCATGGTATCTGATCTTTTCTAGATATAATCAGAAACATTATTTTTTAAGATAACACTAAATGTTATGTCAGAATTATTTTATCATAGAATTTTATGGAAATAATCTTAATCCATGTTTATACCTAAATATGTTTTACTTGCTACGCCCGGCGGTGTCACCCGTATAAGTTTCGAACCCGTGGGAATATCGGGATAAAAAGTATCGTAGTAGTAGTAGACGGCACAGACCAGACTATAAAAAGCACAACCTGCATGTAGCTATGCTAGCAGGTATATAAGTATATTAACTGTTATGAGAACAAGGGCAACTAAATATTACTGCTATACTGTACAAAAATTACTTAGCAACAGCATACTCCAGTATCCAGATTATGAGTTTTAAATTAAGTAAATATTATGTAAAATGTTATGAAAACTAATAATTAAAGATTATGAGAGTAATATTCATGTAGTATTTTTTTTTCTCAACTATTTAAAAAAGAAATATATAAACCAAATTTTTTGTTGGTAAAAAACAAGCTATACCTACCTAACTACAAAAATATGGTTAATATTTATTTATTATTTACTCTTACAACTATCTTTACAGATCTCTCATGTCTATCAAGTCTATCTAGTGGCTATCAACTATTTATACTTACATAAGTGCATCATCATCATCATAAAGTCTAACACACATACTGACTACAGAATACCATAAAAACTAAACATAATAGTTATAACTCACAGGTTCAAATGGGAACCGGGCCTCTGTGTCATGTTTGGCTGCTTTGGGCTTCAGGTGCTCGCTGGCAAAGTTCCTTGCCATCTCTTGAATGCATTGTTGCTGCTCTGTCAGCTGTGTTGTGAAAGTGCGGCGTTGAGAGAGAGTCTTCAGGCATTGTCGCGAATAAACTGCAAAGGTTTATTTATGTTAAAATATGTACTCATAATATTATGCTTTTCTTACTTATTTATATGTTTCATTTAGATTATTTTAAAACTAACACTAAAATTAGGTACTGTAGTTAACTGACCTCTTGCCACTCATACAAGTTTCATTAATTTACATTAGGCCGTTAAATTGTAAATCACATTCGCAAGGGCAAGGTAATAAATTATCAAATTTTAAATAAAAGTGTAATTTTTTAAATGAACTTGTTGTACTTACTGCCTAATTTCGAGGATTTCAACAGAGGACATGTAGCCATTTTAAAATGCAGATAAGAACTGATGTTATATCACCGAAACAGTACAAACGAATAACTCTGGTTACTCACAGTTGACACTCGAATTGCGATACGAATGATAATGATAAACCAACAAGGTCACACAAACATACTACAAAAGTACCTACTACCTCCAGAAACCGGTTAGGTACCGAAATTGTGTCACGAATTTCAAGTTAATGCACAAGTAAATAGCACAGTTATGTAGCGCATTACACTCATGCAACTAACTACTTTTTCATACATCGATTAAAGCAATAGTCTTGCATTAATTCAGTTTTTTATTTAAGTTTTAGTGTGGCCAAACTATTTTAGGATCATATTTATTATAGGCCGTAACACCCAGAAGATAAGAACCATTTTATCAAATCAAGGTTGACAGAAATTTAACAACAATTTATTTTCGTTTGTAATGGCAGGACATTGACACCAATTGACACTTGACAATTGACATTTCTGATTTTCTGACAATATCGAAACGTTTTGTTTTACCATTTTGGATTTCAATAAACGTGGCCCAAACAGTACAACAATGTCTGTAACGTCGAAACGAAAAGAAGAATGGATTTCAATCGAAGCGATGCGATGGATGAATTTTTTTTTTTTGTAATTTGACATTTTATAATGTGGCGACGCAGCAAACCTTTTTACTTTCTCTTATCTCCAACTCCAACACCTTCGTTGTAATCGAAATTATGTTTATTCGTTTATCAGATTTCTACTCTGAATTGAAGCTCTCTCCGTACACCATTTTTGTTTGATGACAGTGACTTTGATTGACAGTGACACTATTGATTGACACTATTGACAGTCGGTAGTCGAAGTCGATACGACACTTCGAAGTTCGATAATTTTTTCGAATTTGTGTTTTTAAGGAAATTAATCATTATACACGGATTCCAATAACAGTTTAACAGGGATTCCGCAGTAAGATAATGTGATCTAATTGTCGTTGTGATTGTGCCGTTGCGAATTAACTGAAACACTGAACACAAGGAAAAGTTTCAGTGGTTTTCAACAACACCCATTTTTTTGTCAACATGACTTCGATTTTTGACCAGTACGAGCAAGCGTCGCAGGGTTCCCAGCGACCTAAACCTGTGACTGAACCAATGGTATCTTCAGGATATATAAACATGCAACTGGAAGATAATACACCCATGTTTTCCAAGAATAAAATGATGTTAAAGAATCTGTCAGATCTGATAACACATGCTGCGGTGTCTAACGATTACCTGGTGCTCGCGATGGCTAATGGGAATCTGTTTCGGCTCAATTTAAAGAAGCCTGATTGTGGTCAAGGTAAGACAAACTTCAAATCAAATATTTGGCAAAATTGTATATTTTTATCATGTATGACACTAAAGCTACAAAATAATCATTTTCAGAAATCCAATACTCAAAATTCGTCCAGCCAAACTCAAAACTAACGGGCATCTTCCTCGATCCACTAGGGCATCACCTTCTCATGGCATTCTCATCGAAAAACAAAAAAGATGGATCCCCAGAGCTCATATACTTGCATCAAAACAGTTCTAAGTCTAAACAGGTTAGCAAATCAAAGAACTATGAAGTGACGGAAGTGGGTTGGAACTGGGAGAACACTTCAGAGATGAATACGGGTCCGATACTGCTTGGTACGTCGCAGGGACATATCATTGAGACGGAGTTGGAAGCGGACAGTGACAAGATGTTTACGGCCAGTAACCAGTATTGGAGAGAGGTAAGAGAATGTATACGATAACTTTTCATTTTTTATATTTTCTAACGTTTAATAAATTATATTCACTTTAACAGCTATTAGTATTAGTGATATTCATACATACTTACATTTAGGCACAAGGGTGACCCAATTGAAGAATTGTTGAAGGAGAACTGCTTTTTATAAGGCCCATGTGGTCTCGAGGGTTTTCATTTGCCATTTAAAAGAAAATCAATATTTAATTATAATATATAATTTTAATTTAACAACAAAATTATTAAAACAAATAACAATAAAACGTTTTGATATTGTGATTCAGGCGTGATCCCTAGAATCGGATTATCCCGTATTGCTCGGTGCACCATCCCATAAAGGCTGGTCCCAACAACATTGTATACAACTGGCCAGATTCATTAACTTGCCAAAGATGTCATAAACATTGCGTTCTGTTTTATGTTATAATTTGTTCATGCCGACATACATACATACATAAACTCACGGCTTCTTCCTATTCAGAAACTACACAACGCCATCTGTTAGTGATATTTAGTCAAGTAAAACTGATTTGTTGATTTTTAATTGGTCTAGGGATTACTCAGTAACAAACTTGATCCTTTGGGCGAGTTTGATAGTATGTTATGGTAAAGAGGATTATTCTGTCACAAATTTTATATTTATTTGACTCACTGCACTTTTCTATAAACTACAATCTGTTTAATAATCTGAATAAATATGATTTGATTTTAATTTTGTTAATTTCTCACACAAGCTGCCTAGTTACCTTCCTCTGTATGGAAGCAAGGATATTGATGGTTTGGTAAACAAACATTTATGCTTTCAATCATTATTTTATTTTTGAATCCCAATTCGCTCGTAAATGCTTTACCACTTTTGACAACAATTCCTATAAATTGAAACTTCACTTAAGGGCTTAATTCACCAATGAAAATGAACGCGATCAGCACATCTAAACCGAGTTCGAGAGCTGTCAGTGTCAATATTACAAAGAAAATAAAGACACTGACAGCTCTCGAGCTCTCAAACCCGAGAGGTTAAACGTGGTTTATGTGCTGATCGCGTTCAGTTTTTATTGGTGAAATTTGCCCTAAGGCTCGGGCCGCATAGAAGATCCGTGAGACGAGATTGGGTCACAGTCGCTCACGCAGCATCCCTTTCACGAAAAATACCCATATTGATCATACCGGTGTCGGTCCCTGCTTTTAATATATCAAGCAGTTCAAGTAAAATGAATGGCTTATGGCTTGAATGGCACTTAGCAACAGCAGTCCTATTGTTGTGGCTAACTATAGTATTGTAATTGTCTTTGCCATACTGTAAGTAAAACTGCTAGAAATATTGTATTCTGGGGTATTAATTAACTACTACTATATTAGCCTTACTAAATAAAAACTTTTTTAAATTTTGTGCCTGTAAAGCTTACATTTCATAATATTTTCCAACAACAACTACCATTAACCAAAACCATTTCTATTTACAGATTTTCGACATCGGCAAAGGTACTGACATGCCAATAACAGGCATTCAATTCCATAGAGTAAATAACACAAGTAAATACTTCATATTTATCACTACACCAACTAGGCTTTATCAGTTCATGGGCCATGCCACTACGAAGGATGATAAGCCCTCCTTACAGTCTATTTTCTTCTCGTATCTGACTATTCCTGAAACTGGGTTCCAAGAAATCCCATCTACTTTAAAATACTCGAAGCTTCAATTCTTTGATAAAAATGCAGTACCGAAAACATTTGCTTGGTTGACGGAGCCTGGGATATTTTACGGACAGGTTGGTACATAGCAGTATTTTTTTCAATATTTTATCTAATAGAATTGGGTTCCGAACATCAGGAACCGACGATGCGGAAGGCTCAGAAGGAGATGGCGTAACGAGTCAGACTCCTACTTAAAATATTTAGCTCAAGTTGAAAAAGATGGAAATACGATAGCGAGGCCCTGCAGTACAGGCTCATAAAAATAATAACTTTATCTAAGCAGAAACTAATATAAGTCTGTCTACACTCCCCTCCAAATTAAGGGTGATTTCACCAATGAAAACTGAACGCGATCAGCACAATAACGACGTTTAAGAGCTGTCAGTGTCATTATTTTCTTTGTAATATTGACCCTGACAGTTCTTGCACTCGGTTTAGATGTGCTGATCGCGTTCAGTTTAATTGGTGAAATCAGCCCTAAATCATTCATAATGACCAAATACCGTTCTCAATTTGAAATTCGAATCTGCCATCAATAGCCATACAACATTTAGGTTTCAGTGTAACAATGCTTTACATTATTATTTCATTTTATAGTAAAATTTTCCTTATACTCGTGCTATTATCGTAACAAATACACGTCATAAACGGTTACAACCAAAATATTATAATTATAAATTCGTCCAATTAATTTGAATAGTATTTTTGCCTCATCAGTTATCAGCCTCATCAGTTATCACACAATCAGCCTAGTGCCTACAATACTGTAATATTGTTTCCTGCGTGTCCTGTTCTCTACACATTACAGGAACTGATGGACGCTATTGAAGGCGCCATTATCATAGCCAAATTCTGGGCCAACTCAATTTAGAATCCTCTTCTTTGTGAGACGCCTTATACACAAGTCTTTATTTTTTTAAATTGTTATTACAGTTGGACCCAAGTTCCCAACAGAATTCAAACTCCTTGTTCACACAAGGCGCACTCATCAGTTACCCAACTGACGGCGACGAACACGAAAATGCTCCTCTATCATTCGTCCTCACAGAGTTCCATGTACTCCTTATGTACTCCGACAGAGTAAAAGTAATCTCACTCATAAGCCAAGAACTAGTTTTCGAAGATAGATATTCAGAAGTTCATGGAAAACTGAAAAACATAGTGAGGGACACGAAAAAGAGAACCATTTGGGCCATCACAGACAAGAGTGTGTTCAGATACAAAGTGGTTCGAGAGGAAAGGAATCTATGGATAATTTACTCTGATAAAGGACAGTTCGATCTAGCCAAAGAGTACTGTTATAATAATCCTGCGCACATAGACGTTATTAACGTAAAACAGGCCGAACTACTATTCAATCAAGGTGGTTACGAGAGGAGCGCCGAAATATTTGCCGACACGCAAAAAAGCTTCGAAACTATATGCCTGAAATTTTTGGAGTTAGAACAAATAAATGCTTTGAAAGTCTACTTGGGGAAGAGATTGGAAACTTTGAAAGAAGACGAAAAGACGTTGATTTCTATGCTAGTTATTTGGATGACAGAGTTATATCTATCTCAGTTAGGTTTACTCCGTCGCACGGGGAAGCAAGATTCCGAAGAATACCACCATATCCAGAGTAACTTCGAGATATTTTTACTGCATCCGAAAGTATCAAAATGTATGCAGCACGTCAAATCCGTAGTATATGACCTGATGGCTTCACATGGCGACAAACAAAACCTGATCAAGTTAACGATTATCAACGAAGACTACGAGAATGTGGTAGCTCAGTACATTTATAAGAAATCATACTTAGAAGCTATTGAGACCCTGAAAACGTTGAAGAGACCGGAGCTGTTCTACCATTTTGCTCCGGTACTAATGGAGGAGTCACCGAAGCATACTGTAAACGCTTTGATATCTCAAGGGGCGAGATTGAGCCCTTCTCAATTACTCCCTGCGTTTTTATCTTGTAAGAACGATAAAGAACATTTGTCTGAAGTGATCAGGTACCTGGAGTTTATTCTACAGCATTATAATGTGAAAGATAAGGCGATACATAACTATTTGTTGACGCTGTACGTGGAACATGACCACGAGGCGTTGATGATGTATCTGTCCAGGCAAGGACAAGATGTTACTATGGTGAATTATGATGTGCATTATGCTTTGAGGTAAGTTTATGGTATATTATTAAATGTTATTCACCCTGTTTGCGTATTACCTTTCGCTATACGTGGCTTGAGTTCACCTACCGAAGGCGTAATTTACATTGCTACAGGAAGCGAATTGATTTACTTTGTTTAGTACATTTTGAACTTTATCTCCATTGCGTAACGTTCAAAATTTTACATGAGACCAAAAGCGGATAGCGTACCTTCCGAAGACTTCAAAGAAATTGACCAGCTGAAGTAGGAACAGGTACAGGGTACAGATGTTAAATTTCACGAACGCGCGTCAATCATTCTAATTTATACCTTATTACAATGTTATAAGAGTAACATGTCGCGTGCTGGTATATTGCTTTACCTATAGCTAAATTGACACTAAACAGCTATCTTGAATTCTAGATTATGTCGCGAAAAGAACTTATCAGAAGCGTGTGTGAAGTTATCAGCACTGCTTGGTCTATGGGACTCGGCGGTGGAACTAGCGCTGCAAGTGAGCCTCACTCTCGCCAAGAGCATAGCAGACATGCCGGAGCAAACCGAGCTCAGGAGACAGCTGTGGCTTAATATTGGTGAGTTTGTAAGTGGTAATAGATATAATCGGCTCAAGAGCCACCCAACCAATCTAAGTTGGGTAGCCTTGACTTGCATGCGGTGCGGCAAAATGCCCAGAATAGGATGCCAAGCAAGACATGTGCCCTAAGACACGCGGCAGGCCTCGTTGCAGATGGCAGGAAGAATTGAATGGATTTCTTAAAAACTGAAAAGGTAGGGTTGTCTTATGGAGTGGTGAGAGACATAATATCAAGGAGTATATCTAAATAGGCTAGCAAAAAAAGGACATAGTATGTTCACCACAGGCTTCTAAAGCTGCTTTCAACCAGCGTTCTGAACAGTTCTGAGCGAGCAAGCGTTTTTTCGCGCGGTTAATGAAAAAAAATGTATTCGAACATGTTTGTTCAGTCAGGATGGACTCGGCGATCGAATGCTCGCTCGCTCATTCTTTGAGTGAAAACGACGCCACGGCGAGCGAGTATTCCTTTTCTCGTTGTAGTGAAAACAGATGTTTTCTGTTTTGGGCAAACATCAGCAGAACTGCAAACATTTTCTCTGAACAAAATGTTCGCTCGGCAGGGTAGCGAAAACGTGACTTTAGAAAAGTTCGACTTTGTAGAGCGTTATCTCTGTCACTCCAAGCTGTGACAGCCTCTTTCTAAAACTAAATTTCTTTATCTACATGGCCGATACCCTTAATTAATATCACCATGAGTGCTGTCAAAAATGATAGATGTTCTGTTTGTGACCAGTCAGCTGGGTGGCCCTAGAAGCATTGACGGACGTGGTCACAATAATTTAGGGTGCTCAAGTAGCTGAGTGACTTTTCAGTGCTTATTATTTTTTCAGCTGAAAACGTAATCACGAAGACTCAAGACATGCAGGAAGCGATGCATTTCCTCGAAGAATGTCCGCTCATCAAAATAGAGGATATATTGCCTTTCTTCAGCGATGTCGTCACCATTGATCACTTTAGACAACCTATTTGCGAGTCCTTACAGGTAATGTATTGTTAATTATTTTGCATACTATTGTATAAATTCAAATTTTTTTAACTAATCAGACAGCTGTGCTGCTGGGGAGTTTGTTGCGCCACTTCTTCTTCTCAGCTAAGGCACTAGGCACTGGTGAAGGGTGGGCGTTTTGGGGGACTGTCTTATGTAATTTTGACGTTCGAAAAGTGCTGATTTGAATAAATTACTTTTGATTTGATTTGATTTGATAACCTATCATAAATGTAAATATGTCGTGTGCTTGACAACCTATAATCGTTGTACTTTAGTCTGTAGTTCTATCACGTACCATACCTATTTGGGATTTTAATACAAGGTCTTTTTGGAAAAAAGTTCCACTTGCTTGCGGTAGGAGTTGACTGGTAGAAATCGTCACGTAAGGAAAAAGCGTTAAGGGCCCGTCCATGCCACTTTCTCTCTCTCTCCCTCTCTCTCTCTCTCCCTCTCCCTCTCCCTCTCCCTCTCTCTCTCTCTCTCTGTCTCTTTCTATATTATCGTGTAAGGAATCGTTCGTGACGGAGGTCATGAACTGCACACGATTTTTTAATCCGTTTGGGTGACTTTAATAAGCCAATAAAAAAAGATTAAGTAGATTTGACGATATGTGGCTGTACCACACATCTATTCCTACCCCCGTTCGTCGAATACAATATTATACAAGTTTTATGTTATTTTATTTACAGGAAAATAACAACCAAATTGAAGAAATGAAGACTGAAATGGAAGAAGCGATAGCATCTGCTGAATATGTAAGTTAAACTGTTTTCAATGATGGTTGCAGAGTAGAAATAAAGGCATGAACGAACAAATAATGTTGAAAGTTCTTGTCAGTTTGATAGTTCTCGTACAGCCATTCTATTCTGTAAAAAACTCACCGTGAAAACTTAGGTGAAGTGAGCGTGAAGTGACCGTCGTTCCACAGGGATTGACACAATTTGACAGCTCATCTCAAGCTCACTTCACCTTGCTTTCACGGTGAGATGTTTGCAGAATAGACCAGCTGGTATGCATTGTGAAACACACCTTGTGTGATTTTGACTAGGGACCGAAACCCTTAATAAATTACGATACAGGTATCGAAGAATTTTGCTTACTTCTACGACTCAGGTTACCACTATCTGGGTAACCCAAGAAGAAGAAACATGTTACCTCTTTTAGGTTAACGTTTTAATACCCATTACACACAAACAGGCGATGCGCGCCCTTTGATTAATGCTGACGACACCTGCAATAAAAATTACCTCTATCCTATAGAGGTAATTTTTATTTTGGTAACCGGTATTAATACTGGTTGTATTCAATTTAAGGTAACCTTTCAAAATACCTGTAAAAATATAAATGTTGTAACCGAAAAAATACCCGTATTGATCATACCGGTTCCGGCCCCGGATATTGATTTTGAAAAAAAAAACTTTGTCTATAAAGAAAGAAAATACGTTTATTTAGCATAGACTATAAAGGCCAACATATTGTTTTATACTACACGTAAAGAAGAAAAGAAATAAAAAAGAAGGAAACAAATAAAAAGTGTACATTATGAGATTAACTGGAAAGTGTGCCTCGGGGCTCTGCCAAATAGGCCCAATTCAACAAGATATAGCATCAAAGAGTTTTTTGACAAAAAAAATAACTGACTGAATTGTATGAACCGGAAAATTTGCACGCTTATAATGTTAAGCAAAAACGTGTCTGTTCTATATATAATTTTTGTACCATCTTTTATACCATGTTTTTATGCAAATAAATGATTTCTATTTCTAAGAATGCCTGTCTAACCAAGATGTTTGACATGATTTTTCATTGCTCTCAATGTTCTGCCGTCACATCGGCATAAAAAAATTAATCCATTGTTGTTCTGATTTTTTTGAAGCAGACATTAAATTATTTACTTAACAATAGACGGGACATAGAACGCACAATGGTCCACTCGAGGACTAAGTGCGGAAACCATAACCCCTAACATAGAGACGGGACATAGCGAACAAAATCATAATCGGATACATTATGTCCTAGTGGATAAAAGTCGCTATAATAATACGTTAATACGACTGGACCTAACTTCGGGTTATTTTCGTCAGTATTTTATAATATACCGAGTACCTATTTAGATATCATAGATATTTAAACTAGCTGACGGCTGGAAATCAAAGGTTGGTGTCGGTAAAAGAGTGTTGTGTAAGACTTAGCTATTATGTAATTATGCTGTATTATGCTAAATGGCGGCACTGAGACATGAGATCACAGTTATTCTATGACATTTTCTTCTGATAGCCTCTCTAGTATCATACATTTCTTTGTTTTAAAGAGTCTGTTCTTCCGCCTATTTTTGATGCGGCCCGTTACTTTCGTAACTTTTTTACTTTATTTTTTTACTTGCAGGTCCGCGCCGAGATCCAGTCGTTCCGCAACCGAAGCGTCACCGTGCTAGTGTCAGATGTGTGTTGTCTTTGCGACATCGCGCTGTTATTGCGCCCCTTCTACTTGTTCCCCTGCGGACACAAGTTCCACAGCGACTGCCTCACGCACGAGACACTGCCTATACTCAGTACGTATTATATGAAACACAGTTGTGTCGCAACCAAGCGTCACTGTGCTAGTGTCAGATGTGTGTTCTCTGTGCGACATCGCACTGTTACTGCTACCCTTCTACCTGTTCCCCTGTGGACACAAATATCACAGCGGCGGACACAGTTTCTTTTTTTTGTTGCAAGCAACTCTTTTTTTGAATTGCTGGACCTATAATTGAATACAGAATCTTAGATAATTTACTGTCTCTGCCAGTAACCGAACTATCTAAGACTAAGGTAAGTTTTGAGTGACCCTGATAAAAAGGTTCTAACAAAAAATTTGTTGCAATGGAATTTGGACTTTGTCATGCATGACGATTAATTCGTGATTCCAAAACATGTTATTTATCTGAGATTCTGAATTGTCGCAAAAATTGTTCATGGTTTTCAAGTTCATGAACGTCCATCCATGGTAACAATTTGACAGCGCCTTTATGTCGTAGTAGTAAGGGCGGTTGTCGTTGTCCATCTTCATGTGCTACCTTACCCCTGACATACGGCTAGTCCTCTAATACCTACCATAAACTGTCTAAGGGCTGATTTTCAATAGTCAGTTTTTTTAGATAAATAGAATAAATATGACAGTTTTACATATTTTGAATATAAAAGATGTCCAACCATAACTTTTCAGCATCATTTTCATTGTCATGCCTTTCTCTTCCATACTAGTGGTCGTCTCAGTAGGTCACAACATTATATTCCTCAGATTTACAGTTATCTGTCATTGAAAAATCAGTCGCAAACCTCTTATCTCTTTACAGCACCAGCTCGTCGCAACAAGCTATCCGACCTCCAACGCCAACTCTCCGTGCTATCCAACATCGAGCTAACAACGATCCACACCAACGGCCTGCCTCTACGAGAGATTCTGAGGAACGAAATCGATGACTTGGTCGCCAGTGAGTGCATCTTCTGCGGCGAGTATATGATCAACTGTATTGATAAGCCTTTTATCACGGATGAAGATTGGGACAGGGTTATGAAGGAATGGGAATGAGACCATTTTATATTGGAGTTGATTATTTTGTATTATTATCGAATTCATTAGATAACTTGAACAGTAACTGTCAGTCTTGACGTTATTCGGAAATATTTGATTTGAACGGTACTAAGACAGACAAACGAACTGTGGCACTTTAGCTGGCTTTCTACCAAGGATGTAAAAACCTCATGAATCCATGAAGCAATTCTGTTTTTCTCGCTCCTCACTGATCACTCCCGAGCCTGCTCGGGAGTGATCAGTGAGGACCGTGAGGACCCGTGGGACTCAGGCCTCATTTCACCCTATCTCAGTAAGATAGTAATTATATTACTGGCGATACCGTTATTATGATCTATGTATAATTATGTACCGCCGTAGTTTACCATGGCGTGGAAGTTTTATTTCGCAAAAATCTACTACAGGTCAAACTGAACTTGATTTTTTGTACTATTTATTTATACATGTATCATTAATTCTTTTAATTATATCTATAGCTTTATGTAATTGTAGTTTAGCTTTTCAAAGTGAAATTATGGACAATCAAAGAAAATATAACTTTTAAATATTATCTATTGATTTTTAGATTAATTGTATAATAAACAGTAAGTGATTGTGCATGTTATTTAGCTTGTCAGACTGATATATTAAATATTATATTCTATGTGTCTGAAGTGTAAAAAATTATGTTCACTTGGAAACAATCTCCATGTGCTTTGCATTCTGTGATAAAGTTATCCTAACATCATGGAGTCGAATTCCTATGTAAAATAAATGACTATTTAAGTAACATATGATATGTAATATAGCTAATTCTATTTTGTATTATCCATTATGTGTATTGTGTAGTCAATAATAAAACACTTTATAAACGGATTCATTATTTATTCAGAAAATTGTGTTATCAAGTGATGATAAACAATAAATTAATTAAATATTAGGAGACAAGGAGACCGTTTCAAATCCTAGAGGACAACAAATATCTTTACACATTTGTTTAATATTAAAAACGTAAAATGTACAAACATAAACAATACAATGTCAACACCTGTGTTATTTATGCACAATATAATTAACACGAAGATTAAGGAAGGCATACACTTAGGCCCCGTGCGTGGATTACGAGTGTGTAACTAATGAGACAATTCACTATTGCGAACTAACTTTATTGACTAGCAGCACCGTCTACTTCCATCACCTGTGGCTCCGACTTATCACCTTTATCGTCCACTTGCATTATATCTAAGTTTTCTTTCTTTTCTTCCACTTTTTCTTCCTTATTGCTATCTTCTGGCTTAGTACTATCATTAGCTATATCTTTCTTGTTTTCTTTGCTTTTATTGCGTTTCTTTACAACTTTGGTGCCCTTCTTTGGGCTTTTGTCTTCGCCTTCCGGTTTTTGTTCAATATTTTCGGCTGGTTTTTCGGGAGATGTGTCCTCTGGTCGTGTGTCGGCCGCTTGTGTTTGTGAGGAGTCCTTATTGTCGGCTGGCTCTGCTGGAGCTTGAACTTCTTCGACCTTCGCCTCAGTCGTTACCTCCTGTGGTTTCTCAGTCTTCGCTTCCACTGCTGGGGCCACTTGTGCCGGTTGTTCGGCTTGCTCCTGTGGTTCGCCTTGGCCCTCCTCTTTGGTGTTTTCCTTCATTTCAACCTCACCATTTTCCGTAACCTGTTCAGCTGCCTGCTGTGTATCGGTATTTTCATTCATTTCTACATCTGTTTGTTGAGATTGGCTCTTATCGGCAGCGTTACTTTCTGCTTTGGCTTCTAATACAGCTATACATTTTTGGATGCACTTGATGGCCTCCTTCCTAGCCTGCCGAATGTTTTCTTTGCCATCAGTTTCAATAGTATCTAATTTAATGAGATTCCTAGTAAGCATTTCATCTAGGAACAAGTATTTCTTATCATTTTTGGCACCGCCAAAGTTTTCGACCTCAGTCATAAGATTTAGTACATCTGTTTGAATACGAAGAATCTGTGTAATAGGGTCGTTGACCGGGGTTTGTTTGGGTTGTGGCGGGGTCTGTTCCCGCTGCGGAGCTTGTGGCTGCGGCGGGGCCTGCTTCTGTTGCGGCGGCGGTGCAGGCTGCTGCTGCTGCGGCGGTCGCTGCTGAGTTCTGGACGGAGGATCAGTCTTAGGTGCGTTCTGTTCATGGTGCACGGGCACTTTCACAAAATGTTCTTCGGTATGCGGAGGCGGTTGCGGTTTAGGTGATTGAGCGCGTTGCGGCGAGGCACCGCGGGCGAACGCCGCCTGCGGGTACGCCTTTTGCTGTGTGAATGGTTGCGGCCCCTGTCTAAATCCTTTGTTGAAGGGCGTGCCAAAGGCTCTCGAGAAGTTAGGTGGGTGGTGGTAACCAACTGGGCCGTCGTCAGCGAAGTACTGTTCTCTGTCGATGTGCGGCTGCGGGGGAGGCGGGACGTACGCGGGCTTAGTTTCACCGAAGTGCGTGCCGTGGTCGACTGATTTGTTAATGACTGGCTCGTCCCTGCCCTCCACGAATATAGGTATGTGTCGCACGTTGGAGTGCTGTTCGCCGTGCTGTGGCGGGTGTTCCTGGTGGTTTTGTCCACTCATTTTGAAGCTTTGGTTAGATGGTGCGCTACTGTCTGGCGGCGCTGACATAGACCTTTGATTTCTGTCGTCCGCATCGACCAGGCTAGGGTCGGCGGGGCTTTTCTGGCCGAGATCGACTGTGTTCCTTAGTCCGTATTGTGGTAGGTGCGTTTGTGGTTCGGGTTCTGAAGGACCTGGTTGAGGTTCTTGTTCAGTCTGTGTGGCTGCGGTCTGCTGCTGCGCCGGCGGTGACTGCGGCGGGTGTGGCACGTGTTGCTGTGTTGGTTGGGGCTGCGGCTGCTCGTCGCGGGGTCCAAATCTACGGTTCCAATGTGAGGGGAAGTGTTCTCTGAACTCTGGCGGGATGTCGTCGAAGGGGAATCTGTCGAAGCCACCAAAACCGTCGCCGAAATCTGGAATTACGAAAGATCTTTTAAGCACACCTGCTAAAGAGGTCTTGTTTCAGTGGATGTTCTGCGACATCTCTACAGATACACATAACATACCGTAATACAACCCCTGTATTCCCCGAAGGGTTAGGCAGAGGTGTACCTATAGTACAGCCACATTTCGCCAGATATAGTCCCATGTAATAGGGGGTGAGCCTATTGCTTTCAACCGAGCACAACTCAAGACTCCGGGCTGCTACTGAGTTTCAGATGGAAAAACCCAACACTTTGCCCGATCCGGGAATCGAACCCAGGACCTCATGCTATGTTCTGTAGGTAACTGAAATCTGTCCTGTCGGACATTTGTCCTCATTAAAAGAAATGTGGTCTTATGGGACTCGTTCTTATTTTTTTCTGTCATAAGTAATCAAATAAAAGGGATTCGTACCGTCTGTTGCGTCCTGGCTCGAAGGCCGCCTCTTCCTCGCCCAGGTGGCTGGGCGCTGCCGCAGACGCGCCGCTATATCAGGGTGCCGCGACGCAAGCTCGCTCCACGCGCCCGACCCCTCCTCCTCGTCAAACGGGAAACCGCGCTGTTGACAAAACCATAAATAGTTAGGTTCGTTGATTCTTCAAGCAAACAAACGTTTAAGATACAATTATCAACTAAGGCCCGCTTGCACCACAAATCAATTAAACTGGCGAAATGCAGGTGTACTATAGGTACACCTCTGCTTAACCCTTCGAGAGGAATACAGGCGGTGATGATATGTTATATTTAAAAAAATCATACTCTCTTTCATTTTCCAACGATTAATAGAATAAAATACTTCTGATTGGTATTGGACTTCTTGAACGACTTTCATCAGATGGGTTTTACAAGAACTTTAATGTATGTAGATGACTAACTGGATTCAATATCGGACATAATCGGAATGACACGTCATTATACCAAAGATAATCAGGAATGTCATATATGACTTAGGGCGATTTTATCAAAATCAGATATCTTATACCTAACCGTGGAATAAGATTTAGTTATGACAGTTTTCGTATGGATAAACTGTCAAAAATTCAATTTTTTTTTGAAAAAGAAGCATATACTAGGTATAAAAGTTTGGTTGAATTCACCCTATGGGCGGATTCGATCAAACAGGAAAAAAAATTATCTGCGGAAAAGCCATCTCTTCCGAATAAATTTTGAATTTTTGACAGTTTATCCATACGAAAACTGTCATAACTAAATCTTATTTCGCGGATAAAATTTATTCCTGTTTGGTCAATTCCGCCCTTAATAATTTAGCTTTATTCCTAGCATACCGACTGATGATTGTTGTATTAATGTTAGTAGGTATGTGTATCGGCTAAATGGAATTCTATAATTGAGCTTATTTATATAAGTCACATGACAAGCCAGCAGTGGCGGCCACTTCACAACGTGATCGTTGTAATTCCTAGACTGACACATAAATATATCAGTTGTTGAATGGTTATACGAATTGTATTGTTTAACGTAGCTACTTGATTGAAAAAACATCCTCGAGATAAACTGCCATCATTTAAATTGTCTTTAAAGAACGTCAATACAGGAAGCTTATATTTATTGCATCGATTTCGCAAGTATCCGGATGGAGCGCCTATAAATATGTAAAGCAACAAGTGCATGTACCTATAGTGAATTCCGTACTTTGAGCCACCTTACTCCTCCAGTAGTTATGTGCGAAGGAGACGGAATACACGTCAAAACAGAAAAGGTACATAGTAGTCACATTTGCGTCGCCAGATACAACCATATAAGGCAAGGACGGCCGAGGAAGTGACCTTACAGTTGAGACTTTCGTATTTTGATACTACGGTATCATTACGCGAACGAACGTTCCAATGATTTACGGAGTGCGAATAAATATTAATAATTTCGATAAGTGCTTGCTTTTGACATGTTCGACACAAAAAATGGTCAATTAACATAGCTTCATCGTTGGTTTACGATGACTAGTGACCAACAACAATAAATAAATACGAGGGTTTCTGAATTTATCTCGCTTTGATCTTTTCTCGTAGCCTCATGATTATAAAATAGATTGTTATCAGGAATAACCTTCGAACGTAATTAGCAACCAGGCTCGTTTATGATTCCGCAATTTTTAATTTAAATTATTTCTGTTTATGGGATCTCCAAAGATAAGTTAACAGGTTTGGGGACACATTCTAATAATAGCTAACCACATTTCGCAATTGCGAGACTGTTAGCACTTGTTTGATTCAATTTAAGATCTGCGCATGAGTGGGACGATAAATACAAGACTAAAAATCGTTTTGCGACGTCTTCAATACCTTGTGAAACAATTCAAAGCGTTTTGAAAAAAACTCTTTGTAAACAAAATTAACTACTTCCATCGAAAAAAGATACGTCAGAAGCCACAGAAACAAAGAAAACATAATCAACATAATAGATCGCGAACCGAATGCTAGACCAACAATACCGGCAATATTGTTAGTTACGTGGAAAAAGCCAAGAATTTATATTGTTGTGCTAGGAAAGCCGCATCATGGCAAGAAATGTATAAGAGCAAAGCGATACTGATGATTGTAAACGGTGACATCAGCGTGTGGGTTGGAGTTAACAAAAACCGATGGAGATCGTTGCCGTTGCGTCATGCGATTGTGGACGATTGTTGGAATACGTAGCATACGTGTGCTGACGGGATCAGGGGCACGTGGACGGTCTCGTGAATCGTGAGCTAATAATGCTGCAATTGTGGTCATTTAAAAATAGTTTTAATCACAATTCACGTGGCACTTGAACCAATATCATTATAAATAATTATAATTGAACAAGGTGATGTAACTCAGATAACGTTAATTGAGGGTTCTTAAGTGTTTACATATTCGAAACTGCACTTAAACAGAATTGAAGATAAGACAGAGGTATGCCATTTATAGGCGATGAGCTAATAGTCACTTATCTTCATTACAACTTGTCTTATTATGTATTAAACATTATGTTACTTGATCTGTTGCTTGACAGAAGCATCTGTTACATAGAACTGTAGAATACCGTTAAATTCGAGAAATTTATCGAGGGAAGCCTACAAAAAGTGAACATCAAGTATGTTTTTTGAACTCATTTAATTTCGTGCATTCTCGTGTAGTTGTCGCAGTGTAATATAAAAATGGCATGTCGTATTCGCATAATCATTACATTGCGCTAGGAATAAGTGCCCAATAATATTTTGAGACATAATCACGGAGGTGGGTGACGCAAGTGAAGTCGTTGACCGCCGAACATCCAACGTTCTGTTTTGAACTCAGAGGCAAGCAAAAATGAAAACGTTTACATCATTTAGGAAGAGATAAAGATGAGACGTGCAAAAAATCAATCAAGTTTTTGCCATTTTGCCGAAATCACTGCCTGTTACTGCAGTCCCTGATTCGCAAGTTTTATTCATTTTAAATGCTGTTTCATCCTGTTGTCTTCTTATTTTACAACTTCATAAATTATCTTTATAAATATTGAAACTCATTACCCCATAAATAAAGACTGTAATTACAATTTTATCAGCTTGAGATCGATTCCCTGATAATCATACGATGACCCACTTAATCTCCATAAACAGAAACATGAATCAAGGCGTGGGATGGAACTGTTATATCTACTCTAAGACTCTTTAAGGTCTTATATAAAACATCCGGTGATAATTATCTTCCTAATAAAGCCAATCTGAAGTAGGTTTCTTTCCTCCGCTCAAATTTACATAGAACACTAATCCTCGTGGGCGCTCGCGTGACGCACCGTCGAAGGCACAACGTTAAATCTCCGCTTTTGTACGTGAACGATACATTTTACCTCCTAAGATCACACTGACATCAGTGACATCACCGTCTTAACTTAGCTGAATATTTACAAAGATAATTTTCATAGTCGGAAGACCGGTTATCCATAAACTTGAGTAGATCATGCGTTATGTTTGTTAACTCTTCAAGGTGCGAAGACCGTTGATTTGTTACTTGAATGATAAGAGGCAGCCAATTAAAATAATAATAATAATAAAATGGCCAAAGAAAATTCGTGTTTTCAATTCTCCAAGTCTGAAGGACGACCCAATGACGGAATCCAAGGCAAAACATGAGAGTGAATGATAATAATAAAATCACGTTTACAAATAGCAACAGTCACAGCTGGAAATATTTTGTTTACATTTGTAAAGTCGAATATCACGTGGATACAAACATGAAAGTGATGTCGTAATGTACGAATATCACTTAAAATGATGGCGTCGTTTTGAGTCGAAACCCTGCTGGAATAATATCGCAAAGTGAAGCACTATTATTGGGAGTGTATTTAGAACGAGCGTGCACTTACAGATAAACAAAGCAGAAGGGGTTTAGCATTAACAGAAGCACGAAAGGTAAGTGAACTTTGAGGAATCGCTCAAGAATAACGCTGACCAAAGACGATGACCGAATATGTATTTTCGTTCATAATTTATAGAATTCATATTGATTATTCGAACTGTTTGATGTAGCTTTACGTCAACGTTAATTCTGTGCCACATATAAATAAGTGCGGTGCTTTTTATAAAAACAAATCTGTTGGTCTGCAAAACCGCAGTCTAGACTTCAACTTTGGAAACAAAATGCAATACCTATTCTGTGGTTTTCAGATGGCTAAAGAAAATAATTTTCGTAAGCAGTCGCTATACATGGTATTTCGATAAAACCAAAGCGGCTCGTCGGCGTCGCCTCTGACTCACGAGAATCGGCGCATGACGTCGAAATGTTTACAATGATCTCGTGTTAGTTATGGACGTTTTTGTGGGCAAATATGCGAAGCCAGAAGCCAGTGTTGTATAAATAAAATATACAGACTTTTAAAAGAAATTTAACTCGTGAAGTTTACGCGAAGGCTATATGGTGCATCAAGTGAGTCAAGGCACTGAAGGAATGAAACATAAGGAATAAATATTATAAATTCCGTACTGTCATGTGTTTTTCCTTGTCTTTTCTCACAGGTCTCAAATATTTAAGAAGATATAAAGATAGCAAATTGGAATATAACAAAATCTTTGTGGCATAGTGAGCAAATAGAAAATGAGGAGAATTTTTAAATAGCCTAAGGCAGATTTAATGCAAACAGGTATCTTCATTCAAATCTCTACAAGTGACTTCCTTAAGAATAGGAATTAGTCATAAAGTAATAATTTGAGCGAAGGCAACACCTGTGCTCCAGACAGGCAATGTCTTTGACCATGCCACCACCTGGCCAGTTTCCAATTACTAATGCGAACAAGGAAACATTCTGCAGGTCATTCGGCTTTCTCACACAGCCTTGTGTTAGATCATCACTAATTTAAATAGTATTAAATATGTAGTAGCTAAATCACTTTCATCAAAATCTTATACATAAATTAATACTAATAGTCTCAACAAGCTCAACAAGTTAAAGTGGACAATGTTGAATTATATTATTATTATCAGTGAATGATAAGAATCAACATGTCGAAGTAGCCACCTGGCATATTGAAATGCCAATTCTTGTGATCTTTAAAGGTGCAAGTTGCAGTGCAGATGCATTGTAGAAACGATAACGAAAGATAACATTCAAACGAACAATGTTTAATTCATGAATTAATAAAAAGGAACTTCGAATTTTCTAATTATTGTAAGCTGATAAGTTTCGAGAAAACTTACTTCGCCTCCATGGTACTCCGGTGGTTTATCCAACACCACTGGGGATTCCATTTCCTTATTACAAAACACTGGAATGTTTCACTTATAACCACTTCACAAGTAAATAACGCGAAAGTACTGACGTACTTGGAGTAACGTTCGTCACTTTGTCTCGATTTATACTGTGGCGATCGACGCCGTACAATCGTATTTATACAGCGTGTGGGAGCGCGGCGCCACGAGTTCGCGGACCGTCCGGAGGGTTCGAGAACGACTCAGCAACGTCGTCGTATCGCAGACAACAAAAACACTCGACAGAGTGTTATTGTTGGACGATATACATGGGCGCGTCCGTTTGTACCAAAAGGCTTTTTACATTGAGTTCCGTTATATAAAACCGGCAATGTACGTGTTACATGAGCAAGACAGTCTGGTTTCCCGTACTACTCTCCCTATCGCGCCTGCGTCAGTTTTGTCTGGAAGCTTCCCGGGGGTGTTTGAACATATAGTAAGGGTGCAAAGCGCCCGGTGCGCAAAACAGATGTTAGACCCCTTTGGAACTTTGTCGAAACTTCTAGAGAAGAATCGACAGCAATGACGATAAAGTTTGAGCACCTACGCTCTACAAAAAGTTGTGGGCAATTGAGTGACAAAGTGGGGTTAATAAAATAATAATAATGGCAATGAATATAATAAATAAAACAAACATAATTAATTTTCAGGTCGTCACGTGTGAATCATTGTGGACAATGAATTTGTACTATAATGGTCATCACAATGGCAATAACAGCTTGTTTAAATTAATTTAATTTTTCCTTCAGCGTGCCTTATAAACCAACTGATTAATGTTGGGGTGTTGCATTCATACAACCTCTCTACATTAATTTACTTTTCAATTGTTCTTTAGTACAAATGGATGGTAAAGGCAAAATGTCCTTGTTGAGTGAGATGTGAAGTTAAAATGACTCTAATTTAAAATTGTTAAGGAGCTTTGTGATTTAGTATGAAAATATATATATTTTTTAATGAAGATACTTTTGTTTGAATGTTTTTTGTTCGTAGTTATTGTTGTTTGTAATGTTGTGTTTTTTCTAAAATTCGAAATTGAATTGAGGTAGTAAACACAACTTTAAACCAGCCTTTGGTTTGGGTCGAAAATTTTACTACTTTTAACGGCTCGTACACACTGGCGCGATATCGCTGGCGCGGCAGGCAGCGCTACCCTTGTCGCGCCCACGATATCGCGCCAGTGTGTTCGAGCTTTAAATCTTGATCTTCTGAAACTTTTATCGTACTTTACAATGAAGCAGTTATTGAACTCTGGAAGTTCTGTTTTATTTGTAGCATTACTCATTGTATTTACGGGTTGTATAATATTTTATCGGTTTTCGCTATCGCATACAAATCAAGAGATACTGAAGATGGGCTTCTAAATAAGCTTTCTGTTTCGTGCTTGCGCTCACTTTGACGTTAAAGAACTTATTATTTGTACAGAACCATCTTTTAGCTTTGGTGAGCTAGAAAACCATGCAATTTAAGAATAAAGTACTGTTTCTCATAGTTATTTGGGGATTGAACCTACTCGAACCGTGGCCTATACCAGAATTTTCTCTTCTAAAAGAAAAAATGTTACGCCCAGCTGCTTTTAGGCCTTTGGAACTATTACACCCACAAAACTCAAGCATTACTTAGCCTTTTAATTGGTTGAAACTAGTTTTAAATAATGCTTGAGTCTTGAGTGAGGTTCCGTAATACGGGCCTTTGACTTAAAAAAAAAAATGGATTGTCAAAACCAATAAGTCCTCCGCTAGTTTTTGCCTAAAGTAAAAGGTCTAATCAGTTTCCAGAAACATACAATTACTACAAATTTCTGCTTTGAATTAAAACAGGTGACAAATTGTTATAAATAGCTTGCTGCCAAAAATACAGCAGGGCTATTATAGATGCAGTACTATTAATCATTGCTATTATA
Source organism: Eupsilia transversa (assembly GCA_914767815.1). Lineage (NCBI taxonomy): Eukaryota > Metazoa > Arthropoda > Insecta > Lepidoptera > Noctuidae > Eupsilia > Eupsilia transversa. The sequence continues at coordinate 13,677,996 of OU611880.1, forward strand.
ATCATATTATTATTATACAAACATTTTCAGATACAATGACAGCCGGACAACTACATCAAGGTTGTTATTACTCATTGATAATCCATACTTCCATACTAATATTATAAATACGAAAGTAACTGTGTATGTCTGTCTGTTAGCTTTTCATACCTTAACGTTTGTACGGATTTCGATCCTAATCCGTTCAGCCGTTTAGGCGTGAAAGGGGTAACATACTGACGGTTACTTTCATATTATAATAGGGATGGACATCATAATTATATTTTTTTGTTTTATATTTTTTACATCATAATTATATACAGGGTTACTTGTAATTCGACGTATATCCGTCAGGAGCTGATAAGGGGGCCAGAATGCAACAAATAGAACACCCCATATGTATGGCCGAAATTCAATAGTTTTCGAGATATTTGAATTTTACGGGTTTTTCGATATTTACCCAAAATTTGACATTTAATTCCAAATTAAAAAAGAACTACGTATTGAATGCGTACCATTAAAGAACGATATCGTAGCTGGCACTTCAATCTAGCTATGAACCTAATTAAAAGTACTTATTTCAACGAAATAATTAAAATTATGAGCGATTTAAAAATAATATCTTACCAATATTTTCATTTTACACTTCAAAAATGTTGTCTCGTCAAAAAAATTACTATGACGTTAGTCGTACAAATAACTAAAATAACTTGCCTATTCTGTAAGCTTTCCAAAAAGGTATAAAAGTTAAATTTAAGATACGTAATTCGTGGCATGGCATGTGTTTGAATCAGTGCGGGGACAGAAATCATCTGTGTTTTCAGTTTAGTATCCTCCCTAAAACTACCGATTTTACTAGCGAAATTCTTCGTGATGGGGCACGGTGTGCGGGCGGGGAAATAAAAGGCGTCTGCTGCGCTAGCGTCCCCTTCCTTAGTAACTTTCGACCACCCCGAGGGATTGGAACTACTAAAAGAGAACAGCTATTCAGTTCAGAACGTAATCCCAGTAGCGCCTTGGAAGCCTACGATCTCTCGTCGTTCTTCGCTGAGTAGTTGAATTTTCAGTGGCCTGGCGTTCTGCTTCAACTATTTGATGTTCTCCAGCTGGAGAACATTGTTCTAAAATACAAATAAAATTCTACAGATCTGCCTTGCCAGGTCCAATCTTGATAAAAGCTACTTCACCTATGGAGAGATAAAGTATTGATTTTAAAGGTCCAGACATTTGAGTATTCATCAATCACAGTTATTATGTACCTTCCAATACAAGAAATAAGTACAATAGTACATAATAACTGTGATCGATGAATACTCACATTTCCCATTGGGTTCCCATGTGCCGATATAAGTTCTGCAACGGTTATAAAACAGCCCGCACACCCCGACCCATCACGAAGAATTTCACCAGTAAAATCGGTACTTTTAGGAGGATCCTAAACTAAAAATACAGATGATTTCTGTCCCCGCGCTGATTCAAACACATGCCATGCCACGAATTACGTATCAATAATATAACTTTTATAGCTTTTTGGAAAGCTTACAGAATAGGCAAGTTGTTTTAGTTATTTGTACGATTAACGTCATAGTAATTTTTTTGACGAGACAACATTTTTGAAGCGTTAAATGAAAATATTGGTAAGATATTATTCTTAAATCGCTCATAATTTTAATTATTTCGTTGAAATAAGTACTTTTAATTAGGTTCATAGCTAGATTGAAGTGCCAGCTACGATATCGTTCTTTAATGGTACGCATTCAATACGTAGTTCTTTTTTAATTTGGAATTAAATGTCAAATTTTGGGTAAATATCGAAAAACTCTTAAAGTTCAAATATCTCTAAAACTACAGAATTTCGGCCATACATATGGGGTGTTCAATCTGTTGTATTCTGGCCCCCCTATCAGCTCCTGACGGATATACGTCGAATTACAAGTAACCCTGTATAAAAAAAAAGTAAATCAAGAAAATGAAATTAAATGAGTATAAATGTAAATCAAGAATAGCAAAATCTCACTATTCAGTGCAATTTTATTTTTGAGAAATAAAATGATTCGCGCAAAATTAAACTTTAAAAGGGAAGACTTTCGAATAAGTATTCGAGTTTCTCGAAATATCCTTCAGTGTGCTCATATGACTTTCGAATAAGTATTCGAGTTTCTCGAAATATCCTTCAGTGTGCTCATATGATAATGACACAAGCAATTGCGTATCAGCTTATCACTATACTGCTAATTTGATTATTTATATCACTCCCTAAGGCCCACATGCGCGTTCATGGGTAGCTCGGAGTTAACGGGTAACTCAGGGTTAAATACAATAATTTATTAGATAATTATTGGAATTAACCCTGAGTCAGCTGTTATCCCCGAGTTACCCATGAAGGCGCAAGTGGGCCTAAAGTGAATTGTATGAAATTGTATCAAGATTGCTAGAGTATTGGAAGTAATTTTAGATACTGTACGAAATTACTAATATACAAAGTGGTGTTTTAGGAAAGAAATTGATCCAGTTAAAGGTTTATTTGACTTGCGAGTACATTCTGGAATACTCCCGAATGGAATCTGGAACATTCTTTGAAATACTTTTCTTTGTTTGGAACAATACATGTTTAGTACCTGACCGTTTGTCAGGTACTAAACATAACAATGCAAGCATTAGACAAAACTTAAATAGCCAGTTTAGGAAGTACATACACAGTTCATTTAAAATTCTGATCCTACGTGTATTTTTGAGAAATAATTGTTTGAATTTAAGTAAAACAGTTATGAACAAAGAACATTAATGTAATAATGAGATTATAAATATTTAAAACATTTTTTTACTTACTAGACGCGAGCAGCCGGAAAGCGTGCAAGGAAAAAAAAAATTTTTTTCGCGCGCGTCTCAAGACTTATCACTTTTATTATACTACACGATAAATATGTCTTCAACGCGGCCCAGACAGCAGAGGCGGTCTGTTCGTTGCTGAAAGTACATAGGTACAATATTTCAAACGTCAGCCTAATGACGATGTCTTTGGAAGAAAAGCAACAAGATACAATAACCTAAATAGAACACGGCTTGGAAAGCCAAAATTCGTAAGACCTTCCTCCACTCGCCAAAATATTTAATTGGTAACTACTGCCACGGCTAAATTTTGTTGTATAATGCAAATGATTTGGAAACCTATATTTATTGGGTAAATGCTTCGACCGCGCCCCGCAGCATCTAAACAAACATTCGCGAAACAATGTAAACTGAAACATCAGTTCATACTTGTTATCCAACGGACTATTATCAGCTGACTGCTATTTGGCAATCAATGGATGGTCGATGACCGAGTATCTCACATGGTGTTGAAGGTGGAATAATAAGTCTCTCATTCAGCTTTATTCGTACGGAGTTGGTTAATTTCCTGCGCTAAAAAAGGACGACTAATCAATCAGTCGCAATTAACAATTAAAACCGAATTTTAATCAAGGTTTTTAAAACAAAGAAAAGGAAGTGTTAAAGAAAATGTTTACACGTCATGTCGCAGCAAATACTGCGTCTTGCGCTGTAGCTTTTTTCATCAACGTCAATTTTATTAACAGGTATGCAGCGAAGTGGCTATTTTTAACAGCGTTAATGTCAGGATTACTACAGGAAGCGAACACCGATAGTTCACATTGCGTTGTCATGATTAGGCTAAGCGTTTTTAATTAGACCGACTAACAAGAGTCACAATGGCCACACATTTTTAAATGTATAATATGAAATCTTGAATATTGACAACGATGAGGTCACAAAGAAGGGAGAAGAAACTTACAAGTTTAACACCATTCGCAATGTAAGTGTGAACGTGTTTGCGGTAAACGTCTAACTAGAAATACTTCAGGGTTAATCAAAATACAATAAACAAGCAAAGTGGGGCGGGACACGTAGGAGGGCAACTCGCTCCAAATACCTAACGATTCTTATAATAATGTTGTGTAACATGAAAACAATTCGACCCCTGGATAAGATGTTAGAGACAAAGTGAAAAGCAACATTCAGAAAATAGTGCACGGATCGTCTGAATGTCACATGTATTTAAATCTATCGTATACGTCGCTATGAACTGCATATGATCGATGACGATTTAAAGCCTAAATCAGTTAATTAAAAGCGTGTAAACAAAACATTGTATCGTTGGCAGCATCGTGTGATCGGTGTTACCAACAAATACAATATTTGAAGCTATTTATATTTTTTATGTACCACCGCACGTTCGCACCAATACCAATGACTGTGGTGTACTCACGTTTCGCTTCATATTGTACTGTACTGTCACAGAATTATCTCACGTTATTATATATTTTAACTGCTGTATTAACATTCAGCTGTTGCGATCGACACTGAATTTTATATATCCGTCTTAGCACCACTCACTCGTTCTCGTCTGCGCGTCGTTTTGCATGTGCTGTGGGTGGCTGCCGCGAATAACCGAAATAGAACTTTTGGAATAACACTACACAAATTATATTCCTTGCGTCACTGGTAACGTTTGACGAGATGAAGATCAAGAGCGTATGCGCAGACACTCGGATAGCACACGAAAATTGTCGCAAATAATCTAGTTATCATTAGAAAGCTAGACAAAACATTGAATTTATTTTTTGCTTGAAATTTTTATTGCAAAATTTATTGATGAATGTTGGTGCTATTATGTTAACTAAAACCTCTCATCATAATCAGCCTATAATGTTCCCACTACTGGGAAACAGGCCTCCTCTCTATGAGAGGGAGTGGGCCGTAATCCAACACGCGGTTCCAGTGCGGGATTTATGGTTCTAGGAAATGCCGGTTTCCTCTAGTTCTACATTAATAACTTAAATTAGTATTTTTAATCCACCTTTCTGGAATCAGACCGCAATGTATCGTTTTAACGTAAACGAAGCAAACAACTGGGTCAGAGTAGGTTCCCAAATAACTGAACGATGATTGGCTTGTGAATATTGGTTATACTGAAGAGCAACGCAATATCCTATTAACATCTGTGAACTTTCTATATTATGTAGATAAGCAGTAAATTATTTAAAATCTCTGTAATGACAGAAGGGCCTTCAACTGCAGTTTCATTGAAAATTACTTTGTTGCGGGACATATAGTAGAATAATGTAAGCGACGTCTCAAAGGTTGATGCGATCAAGGCGGCACGTGCTCCGTTCTCATTCTCTTCCTCTATAGGTGCAGTAAAAGGGAAGTCCTTGAGCGGCCCACTACTGTACTGATTCATTATCACCCACGCGCACAAATTGCATGTTATTTCTCGATAGAACACCGCAGTGTTGCAAGCGATTTGCGGTTAGGGTTAACAGTGTATGAAGTCAGAAATAATTGGTTTATATCTGTCGTGGTTTACATGTTATTCTTGTTTTTGTTTATAAAAATAGAAAAAATTGTAGCAACAACATGAGGTTTGGAATTGTATTTGTCTCAACTAATTTCATAGCACATAATATCGGCGAAATTATCTTCCTTCCAGAACCTCTGTCTTCCTCTTATCTTTTCCTTTACCTTCCCTCTAGCGGGCAATAGCATGGTAGCCAAAGGTGTTTTATTTAACCATGTCTACCGAAAATGTTTTAAGCCTTCGGCCAATTTTTCGATTTTTTTTTACTATGCCTAGACGAACGGCGACTTTAATCTTTATCGGAAGCAGATTGTAACAGTAGAGGAGACGTTGAACCCGCAGACTGACGGTCTAACTGCAGTATCAGACGTCTGTCTTAGTTCAGAACAGCATAACGCAATATAGTATCCATTACATGCAGTGATTTATCTACACCATGCTTTGGCGTGTGTGATTCGTACAAATCTATCTGCCAATTTTCTTGTAGATATTTGATATATCAATCGGTAAAATGCAGAATAATAAATGTGTGCACATTAATGTTTAAATTATGGTACATAATGTGTTTCAACCCTAAGTAGCGAGAACTAGTGTTAATGATGATAAATAGATCCGATACCGTACCTACTGTCTTTTTATTCCCGTCGCTTATTTCATCGTTCCTGGGGTTAGGTTTCATCGCCTAGATTAGGTTTCCTGTCATTCTCATAAACTCTTTATTCTTCGATTTTATGATCTCATTTTTATAATTGTATTGTCCCAGCTCATTTTATCTCTTTGTTATCGCCTGACTGCCTTTTCTACCGATACTGTTTCATAGCCATTTGGCTTAGATTAATCATTATATAGTACATACACATAAATTACGTAGCGTAATATTATCATAGAAAATATAAGTACGCTTAGCTTAAGTTTTAAATTAAGGGAATGACCAGCACACAGGCGTGGTGATTTATTTGAAACTACGCAATTTCTGTTGTACGGCAAATCATAGGGTATTTTAGGTCTTAACATTATTTACCTGCACGACCTTGCGCGCTATTATAAAGATACTCGTGTCACGAAATATTCTTATTTTATTTGCGAATTCATGCTAATGATATCACGCGATATTTGAGTATTAAAGTCACAATATTTAAAACTGAAAAATCTCGAATCACCTTTTTAATGAACTCATTTTTACGAAATTCAACGAGGTTAAGTAGACATGATTCTCCAAACAAGAGTTCTACCTCCTAGGTTTTATCATCCATCTTGTCGTACATTTAACAGGTCAATATATTAGTGGGAAAAACTCATATCGACATTGAAATTATTTTGTCGACCTAAATACTTCTAAAGTCTACGCTGTTACACAAATAAGAACATAATTTTTATGTACTCCAGATCTGTCAAATTGTTACGTGCGCTTGCGTCGATCTGATGTTGTATACAATGTAGACGTTCCATTTGGATTCCGCTTAAAATGCGGTCGTGGTTACGACGCAGATTTATTTATGTTTTGTGCAACAGAAATCATCTTGTGGTTCAAAGTTTGCGCCTCTGGAAACGTCTCTTTCTGGTTTGAAAATTGAGTACAAAATATTCAACATTAATGTGTGATGTGTTGGTTGGTACTGTACAGTGTACAGCTAGTATAATTAATTGATTTATTACTGGATTGGTAAAAGTAATCCTAATGACACCAGAAAAGCCGCAGGCATGAAATCGACGAGATTAAACTACAGAAGAAAAACGTCAGAATGTTCTTTGCTTCTAATCATTCAATTAAATCCTCATCACAGAGAAGCATGAAATCGGTTGATTCCATCATCAGACCGTGCCGAATCAATCAGTCACCGCCGATCAAGTTTACGGCTGGTGTAATTGTCATTTATTGTCCTTGAACTTCTGAATTAGATGGTCCAATTGTCTGTTTTAATAATTAATGGATAGGGACATTCAATAATTAATTTAATTAATGGATTCGGACAAACAGTCCCTATCCATTAATAACAAACGCAAAGACAAGTTTCCAGGATTACAAACAAACAATGCTTTATTCGCAGTACCAACGATAGGCCTATGAAATGCTATTTTTACTACGAATTCAAAAAAGGAGGTTATAATGTTCGTCTGAATTTATGTACGTTCATCGATATTTTTGGCAATTGTGTACGGACTTTGAAAATTATTTTTTCATTTGGTAGAGGAGGCTTTGCTTTTGCTTAACTCAAAAACTACCCAATCAAAGTTAATAAAATTTATATGGGACCACCTCTGAAGAATGACCTTCCAACAAAACAAGAATCATCAAAATCAATTCATAATTGGCGGAGATATCGCGTAGAAACAAAAAAAAAAACAGTCTAATTGAGAACCTCCTCCTTTTTGAAGTCGGTTAAAAACTGAAATATAGATACAAAGAACCGACAGTTTATTTTTCGCTTTGTAATTTTTGGAAGTCGGCTAGTTTTTTTAAATCATTATTATTTTGCTATCGCTATGACTAAGCAGACTAGATAGGAAGGGCCCATGCAGGGAAATGACCGATAAGTTGACTTTGAGAATCGCTAAAATAACTTAGTTTGATTAATTGTTCAATTAAGACTATTATTACTCAGCAGAGATAAAAGCTTTCAGAGTTCAAGCTCGGGATCCATTAATTATTCTATTTGACAACGATAAGTTTACCAATAAGCTACTATAAATATGAAAGTTCTCGTGTTTTGTGGCTGTGGATAATTTTCAAAATATGGAAATTGCTTAGTTTCTATTTAAAAAGAAATTGGCAAACATATTTTCTCTATGAATTGGCTCTCCATTAATAGTTTTGTGAATTCTTGCAAAATGAACGATTTAAAACTCATTAAGTAGTATGTTTTTTTTTTAAGGTGCTAAATTGTAATGTTTCTAAAGTAAGTCATAGTTACTAACATTAAATCCAAATAATATCTATCTCGCTATCTCCTAAGAACGTTTAGAGGCATGAGGAACAGGGTGTAAAATTCACTCATCCAATATAGAAAAGGGAGGATCCGCGCCGACCGTGTGTCGTGTCTGGCGGGCAACTGCCCAACGATCTCGGGATGCTACACCCCTGTCGGGGGGTGCGGCTAGCGGGAGCAGAGCATAGCGCCTTGCCCGCGGAGGCAACACGGTGATCCGCTACAGCGGACCACTCATTTTGTGCGCCTATTGCGGCAGGTGGTAGTGGGCGCGTAGCCCAACGATTGATGTCGGAAAGTTATACTAAATGCTGTTCACGGGTTAACTTTGCTTGCGGGATGCAGACTTTCACGCGACGTCAGTGACTAGTAGCTCGCATGTGGCGACATAGATGCCGCCACAAACACTTTGAAAAAATGATCAGTATTCAGTACACATTTGCGCAGTTTATTGTGTTCATACCATATAGGAAACGTGTTATTACGTATTATATTAGCATGGCTTATGTAATCAGTATATGAAGCCGGATATCTAGTGAATATTGTCTCACATGTCCTCCATGTTTGATTAAGGAGTTGATTTATTAATCACAGTTCTTCTTGATATTATAATTGCATTAGGGAAAGTAGAAAACTAATTTATTTTTCCTCATGCATTACCTCACTACCTAAACAAGAATTTATTCTGATGACTGCAATGATATACAGCGGTGGAATTGACTAACCCCGAAGGAAGGACAAAATATGAGTAACGATAACAGGCAGTGGGTAATAAAAACAATACCATTATTTCCAGCATTGTAATCCATTTGACTTTCGAGATGACCAGGAGCTCCAAATAATTTTATTCCGGCGGACGGGTGGTTCGACATTCTCCCATTACTCTGGTAATTTGGTTGAATCATAAATTAATTTTATTGTAAATAAAATATACATATAATTTTTTGTGCAATCTGTAGGTACTTTAAATTTTTTGGAGCTCATGGGAAAGATTTTATTAGTTATTATTATAATATTGCTTTTTTTAATTTGGAGCCGCCAGGAATAAAATTATTTGGAGCTCCTGGGAATAAGCCGAGTTAAACATTATCAGAATCTCGAGGCTAGTAGGAAAAACAATACAGTCGTGCCAATGCCCCTAACTGCCCATTGCTGGCTCGTCAAGTGTCTGTCAATAGTGTCAAGAGTCTATGTATATAAAAACTGATGAACGAAGTAGATAAGTTACACAGTGGTGTGGTGTGAGTAACATGTACATATATCGTTGTTTTCGTATGACACAACATAGCCGTGCGACGACACGCTTCATGCATCGACTGCTCTCCGCATTGTTCTAAATACTGCACAGATGTACAATACCATTTAAATTGTAATAAAATATATATGCGAATTTCTTAGAACTCTTGATTCATCGATTGACAATAATTTCTTGAATGAACAATTAATTTCCGAGAACGCTAATTTTGTATTGTTTGTTTGTCAATAATAGTTTTGAGCAAAAGTATTATTATGACCTGACTGACTGATTCATGAATGCAAAGCCTAAACCACTATACCTATAATTTCTTAATTAAGTCAGTAGTTTTCTTTTAGCTATAATCATAATAATCATGATCATTTTATTTGCATTAAGTATCGGTACAGTATTGGTCATTAATAAGTTCCTAATACAATTAGTCAGACATGCAAAACATTACAATGTATCATAATATGTATGTCCAATGGCGTGCTAGAAACTTTTCTATTATTAATTAATTTTACAATAAATTTGGGGTTAAATAGAAGTTTGTATGGGAAAGTCCGAAATCTACGCGCACGAAGCACAAGGTGCTACTAAATCATACAATGACGCTTCGTCCTGTACCTCCTCCTACACGCCTCCACGTTGAATGATAAACATTAATGTATCACCTGTTCAAAATTACGTGTGCTAGCATCACTATGCGTCAAGAATTACAATTTGACATCAACAAGGAAAAAAGATAACATCATTTTATTACTTATTGCAACTAACTAGTACAGTGCATACAAGTCAATTGTATCTTCGTCTCAGTGTCATAGCATTGCCAAGGTTCCTAAGACGAGAAGCTCGTGGATAAGTCGTGACAAAGCAAATTTTATAGCAGCCAGAATGTTCCACCTGTGTACTCCGAGTTTGTTTCCGTTTCTTCTTAGCGTTAGATAGGAAACACCGACTTCATCTAGTTTAAAAAAAAAAAAATTGACGTGTAAAAGCCTACTAACAGAAATAAACATCTTTATCACATCATTATTATTTATCCACACTGAAACCAAGATATGCATTCGTAATGTTGATATAGGTGTTCTTGATACGCTCTGATTTTCATGTGATTTTTTGTGTTCGGATTTCTTTTGTGTGTTTTGTGTTTAGTAAGTATTTCGAACAATTAACTCGCGCAATGACACTGATAATGTAATAGAAAAAAAGCATGAAGCTATAAATTTTGTAAATAACTGAATAATTAGGTACTAATCCTTCTTGGCGCCTGACAAAGTATGCAAGACCAAGCCGGGCGCCAACTAAACCACTGCAGAAATAAACAACAATATATTTTTTGATTGTTGAATGTATCATGGGCGTTTAATAATAACTGGGCGTTAGGACCTAAAGTTACATGTTATAATAACTTATTGTAACGTTTTGCGATCGATACGCTAAGAAGAATAACTTATGATAATAACAGACGAAAAAAATACAGTACCTATTTATTCAGCGATTTATTATCTACCGATTATGGGTGTACAGTTTACATCCAAGAGATCTTCTACAAGTGATTGCCCATTTCAATCCCTAAACAGATGCAGGCAGCCAGATCGATGATCAATTCGTCATAAACTCTCGTTGTTGTCATTCGTTACACAGTACATTACAGGTAACTATGACTAACATCAAAGTGTGCCAAGTCCAATTTTACGCAGTTGTGGAATGACTTCCAGTACGCATAAACACCGGTACAAGACATTTTGCGCGTAAATTAAGAGATTCATGACTACTCAAGAGAAATTGGCGTCGTTTCAGTCTAAACTATCCAAATAATAAATCAATAATTAAGTTGTCAATTAATGGGCAATTCAAGTTGATGGAGTACCCACTTAAACTTATGTCAAAATCGTTGAGTATTCTTGCCTTTATCTCTAGCCGTTTGTTAAAAAAGGCAAAGTTCTGTTCAACATCCCATAAAACCATAGGTAATCAAAACGGGGAATCATATCGTAAATCAGAACCGCAATCAATTTCGAAATCATAACATGTGGTCCAATCTGACAACTCATAATTAAAACATTTAACGCTACTCAGCACATCAATTATACTGAAATTAAAACAATACATTATGTCGAAGTAACATGTGATATGACTCAACATGCGATTATTCATTGATTATTGTACCACAATCCGATTCTGGAAACGTATGTTTCAGCAATAAAAGCATTTTATTTTAACATTAATCTTGTGCAAATCCAAAACTGCTGTAAAATAAACATCGAATTTCTGCATAAAGATAAATAAACTTCGTATAACCCTTTTGTGATAAGTCTCTTCGCAGCACGCCAAAGGATGAAACAGATATACCAAACATGTTATGGAACATCTGTTATTTATTTGTTTCGCCGCTAAAGCAGTCAAAAGTCGGGCAACAACAGCGGAAAGCGATCAGTATTCAGATAGCAAATGCAATTTACTTCTTATGAGCAGTTTGCATGCAAACCGCGCGAATGCACTTTGTAAGTGCCAGTGGAAATGCAAAAGCACTTCGCGTGTACGCTACGACTACAATAACTCGTAGACCGCAGTATGTGCCAGTGACATAATGCGTAGTCTGAGTAGTCGGCGTGGCCGCCATGCTGATGCATATGCAATTACACATTATAGGTCAACTGTTTTACAACAGCTACAAAACAGAAATCGTTTCCTGACTACACTCGCACAAATTGGGAGCACTCTTGTTAAATGCCTGCAAATTGTTTCCAAACTACCTGCTAACCAGTTTTGTAGTCCATTCAACCGAAGCAGGTCGAATGTCGGTTACGATTCCTATGGTCATCATAGTTTTAACTCGAAAAATCGACCGTTGACTTCAAATGAGCTTTTGATTTCTAACTCACGATCCTCTACGATTATTCTCAAAGAAATTCACTACAATAGTTAACGATTATTTTATGATGCTAAATATATAAAACAATCACTAACTATTTTCTACTTACTCTTTTTCATTTTTATTGAAGCCATCAAAGTTATGGAAGACGGACAAATGACGGAATATAGTAATTAGGTACTGTTAATACCCTCAATTTGGAAGGCGTCGATCGTTAAGCCGTATCAAGAGCTTCCACGACGCCTTGATAGCTACCTTAAGTGAATGAAGACATGAAGTAAGAGATAAGCTGCTAAATGAGTACTTAACCTTAAAATGTAAGTGACACCTAAATCATGACGGTCATTAAAAAAAAAAACGTAAGTAAAGTAAGAATTAGAAGGGGACACAATGATGAGCAATGTTTGACCTTGAATTTTTGTAGATGCTCTTTTCTAAAAGTAAATATACAATATATAATATATTGCGTCTCTATTATTTGAAGCCCAAAGATAAAATGCACACGTTGGGAAGCACAATATTTGGACATCAATAAAATCCATGGACTGGTTAAATAGGTCGGGTTTACGACTTATTGGAGTCTAAACAATTTTACGAGGCCCAACAAGTCAATACGCCAAATACAGACGCAGAGATTTCAGCGTTGTTCAAACAAAGCAAGTAATAAAATATTGGCATATTGATGTATGGCTGAAGCAATGATACGCCTACAATAACGCCCACTGTTGCCAAAAAAATCATGGGCACTGGTGAAACCATTCATTACTTCTGGGGAGGCGGTGACAAAGATTACTCATGTAGTAATGAGGAGTATTTGAGTGTCAAAGCTGCAACGTGTGATACGGAAGTAACAAACAGTATCAAATAAAAGAATATTGGGCGAATGACAGTTCCAAATTTTCGATTCCAACCTTCGTTGAATTCATCTATTAACATGCGACATGCGTGTAAGAGTGTCTAACGCGTTTTTAAACGTAGGCACATACATAGCCGCTACTCAATTTTCTTTTGAATATCGCCAGCACAAAGCATACACCAAATATGGAGTAAAAATTCAATCCTTAAAATGAATACGAAGCATTAACTCCAGAACCGAATTCTCAACTTGCAATATACCTACTTAATAATAACAAAGCGAGTTTGCAGGTTGCTTATAAACAATGCTGAAAGGAACAATAAACGTTGAAAGATTGTTTGACCCAGAAAGGAAATTGGTCATCCACTTGTATCTAGCTTTTATGTTGCTTCCTCTACTATCACTTTCGAGCCATTTCCGTAGCATGTTTCGTAGCAAATAGGAGGTACTCAAAAGGTTAAAGACCTCTGGCCCACAAAGCTTTACACCCTTTTGCTTACGTGCTTGCATCACTTCACAAAAACCGAAACCAACGAAATACTTAGCAAGAGAGTGACGAAAACATAAATAATTGCTTATCATAATTATGCTTTAAAACCCCACATTATATTGTTGCTATATATTAAGTATGCGAGCTAAACAAACAAAATGCGAGGAATTTGTATGACAGAAGCACCTCACGGTTTCTAAGAAAAACAAGACATTCAAGGTGAGATAAGTACGAGCGCAAAATGGCGCAGAATCAGTATCTGTCGCGCTAACGAATGGACGTAATGAGAATATTTATGATTGATGGCTTGTCTGTACTCGCCACTATAGGCCCGATACAATTACTGAGCTTTACTAACAGCCAGGTCAGCTCTTTTAATCGGATGTCCCTTCCTAATATTAAAAGTAGGTAAGTAATTCAATTGGAGAGATAGTCGGGCCCGACATATCCAACAAAATGTGAACAGTGCCATCGAAAAGGTTCTGCCTCTAGACAAACCATTATTTTGACAGATCCGACACCTGACAAGTGGGAATAAGTCGTAAGAGAACAGGAATAGCCGGGAACAAGCAACAACGTTACCTGAGCCTACGAGTGCATAATAAACTCTATTCAAATACACGACATTGAATAAAGAACTTTGTTCATTCACTATTGTACGCGGACGATCCAACATCTGTCATTTGTAACCAACATCCGCCTTTATGTACCTACAATAGCTACCATTATTGTGCCTAGGTCAATATTTAGATTTACCTGGCTGATGCTCTAGCTAGATCATGCCTCGCTTATTAAATTCCGCTTAGTAAAAACAAACTAAATAGTGGCAATCTGAAACGTCCTTGTCGGATATGACCTTCAAGATAACTTTGTATGCTTATCGCACCATAATTATCTTGATTGAGACAAAGACAGGTATTGTGGATCAGAGTAACGTTTCATTAGTCGAAAACAATTTGAATTTGTCACAATACGAACACCCAAGTAAAAAAAAGAGTATCCAGAACATCAAAAATTCAGCAAAGGTACATATTTCATTCATTCCACCATCAAAAGTACTGAATGAACGAAATTAATTCGATTCAAGTTGCGCAGAGCTAAGCCAATTATACGAATTGCTATAATACAAACCTCTGCCCGATATTAAACAGTTTATTGCGACGTTTATTGAGTTGACGAGATGAGACGAGATGCCTGAGAATTACTACAAACTAGTTTACATCAGATTCTGCTGATGATTTGCTGAGAAAATGATTGTGAAAATATTGAACAGTGCCTGATCGGCCATTGTGAATTTAGACTGCATCTAAAATCTCCTTACTTACTAAAAATTAAATGAATTCACTGACAGACAATGCACAGCCTAAACCGCTGGATTAGAAGCGTGGAATTTTGCACACGCGTTCCTTATTTAACTAAGGCGAGCACTATGCAAAGGTTTTTGAAAGTACATCCCCAAAAGGGGATAAATAGGGGATGAAAGTTGTTATGCCCGATGGGAAATCTCATCGAGCTCACGGCTTGTAACAAATATAGGACTTTAAACTTAACGTTCTTTACAGGTCACTCACTATATTAGTAGCAGGCAATAAATAATATTGCAAAATAAAGTAACTCTGCGGGCTATTACTTATCAATAAGGAGAATATTAATTTCTGTAATTTATTCACGTCTCCGTAAACACGGAAAGAGAACAGCTATTGAAAGTAGCTTAACACCTACGGACCAAGCGTTTTGGACA
Organism: Eupsilia transversa; assembly: GCA_914767815.1. Lineage (NCBI taxonomy): Eukaryota > Metazoa > Arthropoda > Insecta > Lepidoptera > Noctuidae > Eupsilia > Eupsilia transversa. The sequence goes on from OU611880.1 coordinate 13,693,460, forward strand.
TGACTGTCGATTACGTAACTAAATGATGATAAATGATTCTATAAACAAGATGGCTAGCCATTCAATTTGCCTCATTAACCAAAACTGTACCATACATTTATAAGTTTTTTTTTTTTAACCACAACGGAGAAACTCTTGTCCTGAATCTCACCTGGGGCCTAAGTCTACTAATTTATAAACGTTACAATGGTCTCTCAATGTTGAGTTTGTGACAGATTTGCCATACAAAAACTGTCAAAAACTCACCATTGAGAGACCATTGTAACCATTATAAATTAGTAGACTTAGGCCCCTGATGGTAAGTGATGTCCAGGCCGAAGGTGTAAGCGACGTTCACCCGGAATCCTCAACCACACAGGCACTGGCTATCTTATCTCTAACTGCCGGAACACAACAATGCTGTTAACATTGTTGTTATGGCGACAGATTTAGATAAGATGGTGGTAGCTAGCCAGGCGGACTTAAAACAAGCCCTTCCACCAACCAAACCGAGCAGAAATTTTTGACCCCACTGGGAATCGAACCCGGGACCTCTGGGTCTGAGACAGGTGGTCTAACCACTAGACCACAGAGGTGGTTCATAAGTTACCTACTAACTTCTGCCCGCGTAAAAAATACCTTAAGACATATACTATGGCACTCTGCAATAGTATAGCTTTTTATAAGGTAGACAATTTTTGTAATGGGATCAGTACTTACAAGAAACAAATGCGAGTGAATGATATCGTGACGATGGACAGGGACTATGGAAGACGAAAACGTGTTGCGCTGACCCTAACTAATGGAATAAGGGCAGGAAGATGTCGATGGATCAGTACTTAACACCACCAGAGATTAGGTACCACTTACAAGCGAACAGACAATTTTACATGTTTAGCATTTGAACGCATCAGATGTTAATGAGGATCGTAAAGACTGCGGCTGAAAAACTGAAGACCAAAATGTCTCTAAAGTCTCCTTGGACGGAGCACTTAGCACAGATTAAATGACAAAGTTTTGTCATTTGGATAGAAGCGGAAGTAAACTGCATTTCAAATAGGAACATGCAGCGTTCAGCAACACCCACGGTTTAGTTACGTCACTTGTCATGTGCTACGTGAGACTAGTGTAGATCTGGCCACGTGCGTGTAAGAAGCGAAATGACCGACTAAATATTATGAACCTAGTAAGACATTAACTCAACTGTGACTTATTGATTAGATAACAAAGCGTTGCTCTAATTCTCCTTTTCAGCGACTGGTGATTTTCATTGCCTTGCTGCGTGGTTCAGGGCTAAAAATAGGTCTCTTATCAGTCAAATGTTATGACTTCTTCTCTGCAACAGCACTAGGCAGTGGCAAAGTGTGGACGAATTGGACACTGTATTAACTTTCGACTTTTAAAAAGTTCAGATTTGTCTCTGATATGTGAATCATAAAGTGCATTCACAACAGCAAAGCCACATGATCTGGATCAAGCTTTACCAACGATGTGGGGAGGAAAAAAGGATCTTTCTGCTCTCTGATAACTTTGAAGTGCAATAATGAGCCTGCAATAAAAACGTGATTATCTACTGGACGACTGTTATCTGATAGGAATCCTAACTTAATATTATAAATGAGTTTGTTTGTTACGCTTTCACGATAAACGGCTGACCGGATTTGGATGAAATTTGGCACATGTGTAGAGCATGACTTGGGTTAGCCTTAGCACATAGGATACTTTTTATCCCTGTAGTATGTTTCAGTGGGATAACTTCCGACCTCCATGCAGGCGAAATGTACGATATATCATAACGTTGTAGACACACTCATGCTATATCGCGTGTAAAACAATATTCATGTAGTCTGCGGACGTAGTTGCGTATGTAAATATCCTAATAACAGTTAATGGAGTGTGCCCGGCACAAAAATGTTAGCCCAACCCAATTCTCGGAGTGTCGGAGCATGACGTCAATTATGTCGTGATTCTTACAATTATTACTTTCGTTTATTTTGTGTATTTGGCTAGAAGTTGGTTATCGCGGTAGAATATTTGACTGAACTATTAAAATCTAAGGTTTGCTCATCAATCTTTTTACACGAGGTCCATCCCAAAGTTACTGCGACCTGTAAAAGTTTGTGTCAAAGTATATACAAAAATACAACATGTGATCTAACTTTTACGTTAGGTCAGTACTCATGAACATGAACAATTTTACTATAATAGGTGTAGGCGACGCGTGATAATATCGATTTGTTATTTTTTATATTTGTATTTGTCAAGTATGTAACTATGTACTTAATTCTAATTATGTATGTACCTAATAAATCAACGGGCTCGTAAGGGCGCGGGAGACGCATGCGGCCGGGAGTGGGGCGCGCGCCTAGCGGCGGCGCTACGATTTGCAATTTGAATTTTGTCAGTGATCCTTTACGAACAACTGCGCACGGACGTATTGCTTTGCCTCTCCCACGCCCTTCACCCTTACGCAAACAAGTGTCTTTTCATATACAGTCCACATCCGCTACAATAGGACTTGGCCTGCATAGGCTTATAAAAATATTTGAAACATTAACAAACACAATCATATCTTCGCGCATCTGGTTTCTTTACGAACCATCGACTCAATAGATCATCAATATTTTGATAGCACCGTTGCAATAGGAGCAGAAACCCGATCAAGAGTTGAACGGTATACATGGCTGTGGTAACGAAATTTATTATTAGTAGAGAATACTTGTGTAGGCAGCAATAAATGTCAATCAGTTTAGTCAGAGTATAAATAAAGAGGAGCGAGGCGTGCCCAGAAGCAATGATGTTCCCATAAATATGTTGTAACTATCAACTGGAGGATAATATAGTACGACGAAGGACACACAGACTAAATAAAAATACTATATTTAAAAATAATTAAAAACGAAATTATAATGGGCTGTTACAGTGAGTGGGTTTATCGCTAACAGAGACTATTGACTGTGAGAGAAGAAACAACGATACAATACACGAAGATGAATCTGATACTTAATAAAAATCTTAAATTCACACACAGCCTACACGGCTGGGTCTAGAAGCATGAAACTTTGCACAAGAGTTCCATACACATCGAAGGATTTTTTATAATTCATTCCCTAAAGGGGTTTAAAAAGCGGATGAAAGTTTGTACAGAATTTTGGTAATTTTTCTCGATGGGTAAGTCGATCGGGACGGCTTATCTATTAATAAACCTCGTAATATTGATTTTAATAAAACCTTTCAAAGACCCAATTTTTGTGTGTTAATGCTACATTACTACATACACATGCCGCCGCTATTAGCCTCTTTTTAACGCGATCACGAACCTACGACAAAACCAGATAAGTGTGGCCATAGTTTTATAGTAAACATTACATGTACTTTGTTCATGTTACATCATTTATTTTCTATGACTAGTTCCTTTTATAGAAACTATGTTAAGCTAAAGGAATGGAGGTGTCCTTTATCTATTCTTGGATAGCTGTTAACCAAACATGACCATAGAGTAAACAGTAATAAACTAAGCTATTTATTACCTTTACCATTTTATTATCCATCAGTTATTTCTTTGTCTGTGCTTCCTTTCTAAAGTTAGCAATTCTTAATTCAAATGACTTTAAATGGGGGACCGAAACCAGTATGATACTGGTTTCGATCCCGTTATTTATAAAGGTTACCTTAAATTAAATACAACCAGTATTAATACTGGTCACCGAAATAAAAATTACCTCTATCTTACACGTGGCGTCGGCATTACTCAAAGGGCGCGTATCGCCTGTGTGTGTGTAACCGGTATTAAAATCGTAACCTAAAAGAGGTAATATGTTTCTTCTTCTTAGGTTACCCAGATAGGGGTAACCTTAGTCTTAGAAGTAACCAAAATTCTATTATTACTGTACTGTAATTTATGAAGGGTTTTGCTCCCTGATGCATTTTTATTATGTGATTAATTAAAAATAAAATTATTCTATGACATTTATATATATTATATATTATTCTATGACATCAAAAACACATATTTATCATCATCAGCCTATTGCAGTTACAATTTTTTTTCCCCGAAATTCTCTTTTGACATAAAAATAATATTGTGGAATAACAAGACTTTCCTCTCCAATATTCAAGTTCTCAATAAACAAAAGAATGTTTAAGAGGCTAATGATTTGGCCAGAGACCAAAAGAATTTAGCCAATAACTTTTACCAATGTTGTAAATAATGTAAATAATCTCTTTTATGTTGTGATAGTGTAACCAAACTTTCACATTCATGGATACTTGGAGATTTCTACAGAAGACTTTCTAGTTGCATATGCACTTACATCCTTGTTTGAAGAGTAAAGTGACAATGTCAAAAGTGTGAAGAGTTTTTGCTCAATCTTGTTATAAGTAGGTATTTAGGTAAGCGATTGGCATGGCCACCTCCTGGGTCCAAATAATCAATATATTTTTTCATACACCCAAAAGTCATCAACTCAAAAGGAAGTACTCGCTTTTGAACCCGTTTTTAGCTCTAACATAAAATGTAGTACTTATTAATTTTCCTGGACAATGTTTTTAGTTTCAATAAGTGATGAAACTTTCTCTTTAGACTTTGTATAGAGTAATAAGTTTAAATCATAAAAGTTTAACAGCAGATATGCCTAAAATAAAACCAATAAATACAGTATATTACACAATATAACTTCCGTAATTATCATCCAACATGACACCAGTAGCAACTGCCACCATACACAGCAGGGCAAACAGTTCATATGTGTAGACACATCAATATTTGACGTTTCATGGTCAAAAATTTGGCTCATCAATACTGTAAAAAGGACTTACTCACACTTCACAATTTTGGCACAAAATGCAAATGCATTATTAAGCACAATTTATAGTTAGAACACCACATAAATTTTACAAACAAATCAAATGCAAACTTCACAAATGAATGCCCAATTCTTGTTCAAATATTGGTATATCTACAGCAGAGAGAAAACAAAATGTGTGACTAACCTCAAAAGCAGGCTGTTAGGAGGCACTCGGGAACACTTGTGTTATAGCAGGTATGCATCAACCATCCTGTGGAAGACCACCATATCAGACCTCTAGCGACACCTTCAGTTTGATCCCAAAATTAATGTTAATTATTATATTAGGTATTACACAGTCAAGGATACTACAGTTGGGTGTGTGCCAAAAATGTGCTGCAACTGTAAGCAAGCAAAACTGAAACTCATCGATGCAATCGTCACAGTACTTTACACATGAATATACCGTATTATTAGGTTAGTATGTCAATAATGCAGATGAGTGTAGACTACAGTCGCCCTTGACTGTAGTCTCTAGAAACCCGGACATCGGACGGGAGCAGTGTTAGATACATGCATGAGATAGATATGCTGCGCACGACATCGCTACACAAATCGGAAGGAAATAAGATATCATATAACATGATCACTTACGAAACTTTTTCCTCTCAAAGGCATCTCACGCACTAATAAAAAAACACAACTATTGTCGCACGTATTGAATTGAGTATTAACACTCGTTTCACATAGACAGTCTTTACACAATTTTTCAGTTCAATTTCACTGCAGACAGCAAGTTGTCTTGCAGATTGCAGATAATAATTTGAGTTTGACTGAATTTGACAGAAGCGCTAACACAATTCTAGAACAATCATCACTCAACTACCATAGACTCACAAAAAACTAAAACTAAAAACGCGACATCCATGCATGGCTAATAATAAAGCCGTTACGTCGCTAAAGCTTTAGCTATAGCTGAAAGGAAACACTACTTAGTTAGTTTCTGTAGCACATAACTAAACAGGTAGATCCTTAGCAGAATACGATTAATACATGTTAGAGGAATGTTATAAAGTCCTTTCCATGAAATAATTCTTACGGCTGTTATGGGACCGAGAGAGATGAATTAATAATAGAGAGACCTAAACAAAAGAGGTGAGCATTACGTATATTAGAATGTACTCTGTGAGCATTACTTCGGGTGCGTTCCGAGTTACGATGAAATCGATTTGAGCGCGCTAAAACCCGTTCCGAGTTAGCGTGAGTGCGCTAACTTTGGTCTGTCAATGGTCATAGATGACGTCATGACATGCGCCATCTTGCGATAACGCCGACCATGCCTTTTACTAATATCACCGTGATCACTGTCAAAAATGACAGTTGACTGAACTGTCATTTTTGGTAGCGCTGTTGTTTTGAGTCGCATCATATCTATAAACTAACGTGGCTTTTTCTAAATTGTGCCTCTGGCTACCGTCGCCACATAACCAAAGAAGAAAAAGAAATGTCTGATGTTTATACATAGAATTAAGTAATGTTATAATTTTGACGTTGAGCGAGCACTGTACGCGCGTTCACGAGCGTTCCGAATTGATGACAGACCTCAGCTGTCATAATCGTAATATCTAAATCGGAACGCAAAATATTGATGTCAGCGCTGTGAGCGATTATGGCCTAACTCGGAACGCGGCCTTCGTCCGACTAACGAGCGCCCGCCGCGTATACGATAAAACTTCTTTCACGCAAAACCAAAATTCTTTTGAAATTAAATGAAATGAAATGATTATATTTTCTGTAAATAGGTTTGTACAAAACACTTTTACATGTCAATAATATTTTTTAAGTAGGTACCGTACTAGATGAGGTCGGCGTTTCCTATCTGACTACTCTGAGAAGAAAGGCCGCCTTTTACGCTTGTAGTTATTAATTCTGATTTTGCATACAATAAATTAATACTTCTAGCGCAGTGCGCGGTGTGTATCATCAATCGCTATCGATAAAACACATTAAATTTGCGTTTCTAAAGCGACATTGTCGTTCTCCCAAGATTAACCACGGACATGCAGTTGACTGTACATAATATATGGCAAGTTTTACCAAACCGACATGATATGATTTAGGCGATTAATGTCCCTCAGGTTGTAGATAAGAAACGATGGATGATAGTCGATGGTCATCTGCCATCTCGTATGTATGTCACAACTCACGAGTGTCAATGTCATTTGGTCACTTGAGTGAGAACAGATGAACAGATCCAAACCACCTTTTGAAGTTGTATTTTGTTGTGTTTAAGTCAGAATTCTTGGTTAGAATATTATAGTTGCTTATTTGAAGAGTATTCTACTACCGGCTGGCTCAACCGCCTTCACAGTAAAGTGTTTTTCTTCATGTTAACTGCAGTAAAACAAGCACTAAGATGGAATGTGTTAAGATACAAAATAAGATAAAGTTGTTATTTGAAAAACTTACCGAGCCGAACTATGTGCTCGATAGCTACTACGCCGATGGGCTTATCACGAAACTATCAAACTGCGCCGATCCTGGTAAGTATTATCTTTCTAACATCTTTGTAAATGGGCATTATTGTTTACATTTTTACCGTGTAGATGTAGACGTGGGATAAGGTTCCAGGTAGAACTAGCAGTGAAATGTAGATAAAGTAAAAATCTATTGTGCAAGAGCCGTAGTATTTGTATTAGATAAACAAGCTGATAGTGCTATAAAATGTATAATGCAACCAGTTTCGAGTGCTGTTTGAGAATTATTACTTAACAAATTTTCCTCATAAGAAAATACATGCTTTGACTTGATAAACATACAAGACAATGACACATGAGACATGGACTAAGACAATCCACCAACCATAATTTGCCCTTACTGTTAATTTCTGAGAACACACCACATCCGGTTAAAAATCATTTAACATTTTTTATTAAATTTTACAAATATAATACTAAATAAATAAAATCTACTTAAGGAAATAAATATCCAAGCCAGTTGATAGGATTTTTTAAAATAGATGTGCATTAGTGTTCGGAACATGATATGTATTCATAAGGTTACTTCTCATGGTAACTTTACTGATATTGTTTTCATTCCATATATCATAAAATGCCCTTGAAATGTAATTTAAAGGTCTGATGTCATAATGTGTTATATACCTATCGTTATGTAGCTTTAGCTTTGCTTTTTGATGTAGCTCAGCTGTTAGAGCAATTGCATGGTTTGCTAGAGGTGCTGGATTGATTCCTGATTTATAGAAATACAGGATTGGGCTTATAATCATTTATATTTACTTACTTAACAAAATTATTTTGAAGATATTTTAGATAGAGATATTTTAATAACTGAACTATTTTCAGCTCTAACCTAGTCCTCTTTTGGTTTCTTCATTTTCTATTAGTAGCCATTTGTAAATATTTCGTGGCAAATGATTCCACTGTGGCATATTTTTCTGCGCTCTTTTGGTGGTAAAGTTAGGAACACAAAAAACTTAGGGAAGCGAGAGCTAACTTCGTGCTGTGTCTTAATTCCCGTTTTCACTAGCACTAAGCGACACCTAAATAAAAAATGAAAAAAAGAGTGAATTTGAGCTGAGGTATTATGGATTCTTACAGCATCACCAAAATAGTTCAAGAGCTAACTGTATACTTTATCTTTGGAAACAAAATTGCCACTTGATAACAATCCTTTAAAAAATTTAAACATTCTTGTTGGCCATTTAATAGTAATCTAATCAATCTAATGGCTACTAACAATGCATGGTTTCATAATAAAAAAGCCAACAAATTTGTGTTGTGATCTGTTTTACGATAATAATATCCATTATCCGATAATACCCATGTTAAGGGGTATGCAATCAGTGCCGATTATTAATTATATCATCGATAAGGTAATTAATGTTTCACATAATGAAAAGTTCGGTCATACATTTCTTTGTGTTTTGTATCGCACCATATAGGTAATAAAAACTAAAAAATCTGATTGGCTATTGTTAAACAGGTGAGCCTTACAATCCTATCTAGTGCAGTTTTCCGAAACACCGCCATGTATGTTCAGCCATTATTTATAGTTTAGGAGCTAGATTGTTTTAAATAATTACATAAAACAATCCAAAGCAAAAATAATAATTCAAAGAAAAACAAAAAAACTGATGCCAGGTAAAAAAAAAAAAGGATTCGTTTTAAGTTTTGTACTTGTGTCAATAACTTATGCAAGTTAGGGTAGTTACACAGCAATGATTGGCACTATCGGCTCAGAAAGTGCTGTGTAAGCTAAGCACATAGTACAGAGGTCTCTAACCAAGCTCTGTTAGAACTTGTGATAAGATACGATATCAACACCACACAACTTGTACCTACCAAAGCAAACATTGCCTCAAACGGTTCGCGTTGTGTTGCGCAACAATGATTTTCATTTTTGTTTAGCTGGAATAGCGATTCCGTCTGAGTTTGGAAGACGGTAAATAATCGCAAGAAAATATTTTTTAAACAAAACTTACAATGAAACAGCGCAACATGATTGATAGGTACGACGATAGAAGCCATTTTTTTATGCCTTTATTATGTTCTCTGATGGGTTGTTGATATAAGGTAAGTAATAAAAACTAAAACCCAACTACAGCAAAAAAAGTCAACTAAAAAGATATAAAACAAGTCATCTCAGACACACAAATTATAAATCCGGACTCACACGTATTAGGGGATAAATCGAATAGATTTCGTGTGACTCCGGATTTATAATTTGTCTGTCTGAGATGACTTGTTTTATATATTTTTAGTTGATTTTTTTGCTGTAGTTGGGTTTAGTTTTTATTACTTTTATTTTCATTTAAATTATTTTGGGGTTATAATAAATATATATATATTTGAAATGTGCTAATTAAGCCCTTTCATTTGATACCCAATATGGCACCATAAAAAAACTTTTCTTTTAAGATCATGACTTTTCGCCCTCTAGAGGGCGCCATATTCGACGCCTATGTGACGTCACATAGCCGCTTCCAACGATACCCCATTTGTCAAATGCTGATGAGCATTTTAGAAGTTATGAGAGAACATAATATGAACATACATACATACCGGTCAAAATCATAACCCTCCTTTTTGCTTCGCCGTAGTCGGGTGAAAATAAAGTTATCATGATTAGTAAGATAAATAAACAAAACGTACCTACTAGAGACTAGGTAGGTATGATATAGGTAGGTAGGTACTCAAATCACTGTTGTCGTTAATGACTACATTTCACAATGTACTAGAAGGCGTGGTTTTTGACAATTTTATCAGGTGATTTATCTATGATTAATTAATATATCAATATCATCTTGTATCTCTGCAAGCGTAGATGTGACATAATGTACCTAGTACACCAATGATGTATAAAACTATACACTCATAATGTTCTAGATATCATTTTTTAGATAGGTACGAAATTGATTTTTTCCCGCCAGGTTAGGGTCGTATCTTTTCGCTGTATCTTATTTAAATATTTATACAACTAGCTGCTGCCCGCGGCTTCGCCCGCGTGAATGTCGGAAATTACCCCATACATCCCCATGGGTTTTAAGTATAAATATTGAGTTTCGAGTTAATCGGACAGCGCGTTAAAATTCTTCCATACAAACACTGACACCCCCCAACCCCCCTTTAGGGGGTAATTTAGAAAAACAAAAAACTACAAACTTTATAATTTATTTAGATAACTATTCGTGCGAAGTTTCATGTTTATTACCTCAAGGAATAAGATTTTTCATACAAAACTTTCATCCCTTATTTTACCCCCTTAGGGGTTGAATTTCGAAAAATCCTGAGACACGCTATTCTTAATTTTTGGGTTTAAGTATAAATATTGAGTTTCGAGTTAATCGGACAGCGCGTTAAAATTCTTCCATACAAACTTTGACACCCCCCAACCGTAGGATAGGATACTTTTCCGGTATAAAAAGTACCCAGTGTGGTGCCCAGGATATTAAAGAATAATTATACCAAGTTTCATCGTAATCGAACCGGTAGTTTTTGCGTGATGCCTGAACAAACAGACAGACAGACAGACAGACAGACAGACAGACAAAAAAAAATTTAATCAAATTTTTGGGTTCGGTGTCGGTCTAGTAACACCCCCTGCCATTTATTTTTTTGATATTTTCAAAGTACAGAATTTTCACTTCTACAGATTTATTATAAGTATAGATATGTCCCCGAATTAACGCACATCACCAAACACCCTCATTAGAATATTATTTATAATCATAATACATATTTTATGTAAGTAATGATGTTCGTCTATTATGTATAAAACATTGGTTCTTTATTAAATTAGTTATACTGATTGTGGGAGAAAATTTATTGTGTTCGCATTACGAACCTATGCATTCGTACACGCACCCCGTCGCAAACGTTTAAGGGTCTAGTTTAGTCATATATATATATGATTTTAGTAGTTACTTCGTCTATTTTGGTTTGTTTTTACTGTACAGCGGATGTGTGAAAGTAATTTACGTACCAAGTTTTAATTATTTTTGGGATAAAAAAAAAAAATACTATTTAAGTATAAAAAATGACAGAAATCCATTCAGTAAACGGTTCTGAACAAACTACTTTCATAATGTGCATTAATGCAGTTACACATTGTATTTTTGCCTTAAATATAAGGTGTATCTTTTCATATATTATGAACAACTTTCATTATGGGATCAACCCTGAAATCGCGAAAAAAAAAACAGCCGTTCCCTAAATTTTGACGAGCTTTGCGAACCTAAATGTAGGTAACAGCTGTTTGAAAGTTGTTCATAATGATGTACAATGACCCCTTAAGAGATTTCGTGTATAGAAATATACACCTTATATACCCAGTATTTATCCTCTTTTATAGGACAGCTTTGTTTTAATAGGTATTATGGAAAAGTCTAATTACTTAATTATTTGGATAAAGGATACGTGGAGGAATTTGTGAGAGTCCTTTGCCCAGCAGTGGCACAGTGTGAGCTAACTAAACGAATACTTATCAATCGATTGCTAATCATTTGGTTTGTAAAGAAAGACGTCGGCGTCGCGTCGCGCCGTCCGTCACTGGCCGCGTGCATAGCATATCGTCATCACATGATCAGAAGCTTTGCACACGTTTTCTTACAACATTAGTGTAAGTACTTAATCAAAAATAAACAGCGTGAAATTTAATTAATGGTCGTCATGGCAGACATTGTTGTACTCATCATTATGAACATTTTTGTCTATGGGAAAAAAAATCAGCTGTTCCCTACATTTTGACAAGCTATGCGAACATAAATGTTGGGAACAGAAGTTTTTTTTGTCCCTGATTTTAATTCAAATGATATATTGCATGATTATAATTGGATAACAACAAATTACCACTTAACTTCTAGGTTGGCTTGTTTGCCATCGCATGAATAAAAAAAACTTGTTTATTTTTTAATTTACCCAACATAGTTACTTAGTTTGGGATTTTGGGATAAGGCTAGGTAAATGATACTGGCAGATGATGTCACAAGATATTCTCAAATAATAAGTTTAAAGTTCGCGCTGATACGAGAGAAGAATTTTATCTTAAAGAATTTTTACAAAAAAAAAAAATTAACACCTTTAGGTAACTAACAATCTATAGGTATGTGAAATATGTGAATATCAATACGGTTTCTCGTTCTGGGTTACTGCCCACAAGTCGCCCAAACTATGCAGAAGGCCAGAAGGCTAGGCACAGCGTGGTAATAGCCACAAGAAGGGAAGGGCATAATGCCCAGCAGTTTGTGAAATCGGACCGTGGATTTAGATATAGAAGCTGAGTACGCATCATGCACCGCACAGCGAGCGCACTGAGTAACGCGCGCGATTCAAATTTATATTATTTGTAAACCTCAGCAATATTTTTCCTTCAAATGTACGAGGGAATATTTTTGCTGCGGCCCACAACCTTTGTTATATAAAATTTGCCAGTTCATCATTGTACACACCTTCTTTTGTCAGACTTATCAATTATCCTACATCAATTCTCGTATGACCATGATCATGACTTGACAAAAAAACTTAACACCACATTTGTATAATAAGTAACACGCTCAGATGATTTTTGAGACAATGATTCACAGTACGAGTCGAAATGACAAGAATGATGATAAATATTTTTTCATCCCACCATCTCGGAAAGAGTATTTTTAATCTTCAATATCTGAGTGGAAAAGCCGTTTTTATTCTCTAGAGGATAAAGTAAATTGAATTTAGAACATCGTGTGCACTAAGTTTGTGAATTAAAAAAAACATTAAACCTATTTACTGCTACCTCTATGGTGCCGAATATATCATACAACTTTTTTTTAATTTGTTAAAAACTCAGACTCGGAACCTTCTTGGTGTTCTTTTTTCAATTTGCTTTGTACGCGGTTCTTTACGCGGCATTTTTTCACGTCATTGTTAAACCTTATATTAAAAACAAGAAACTTGAAAACAAGTGAAAAAACTAAAATGAGTGATTCTAGCGACGAGGAAGTTTGCTTGACGCCAACAGAATTAACTGAAACTGTTAATAATGCGCAAATGAGCTTTCTCCCTCAACAATCACGCGAGAAGTATTTAAAACAGTACGATATGTTCAACACGTGGCGACTAGCAAAAGGAGCCAAAACTTTCTCAGAAAACGTTTTGCTGGCATATTTTATAGAATTATCCGAGAACAAGAAAGCAAGCACTCTATGGAGTACGTATTCGATGCTAAAAGCAACAATAAAGATGAAAAAAGACAAACATATCGATACCTATCCTAAATTAGTGGCATTTTTAAAAAGAGCCTCATCTGGTCATCAACCAAAAAAATCGAAGGTTTTCACAGTATCTGATATTGAAAAGTTTCTTAACGAAGCACCCGATTCCGTATATTTGGCGGCAAAAGTAAGTCAGTTGCACATTCAGTATCTACTTAAGTATATTAATCTCAATTAAATAGTATACTTAGTAGATGTTGATAGGCATAATTATGCGTTCATATCAATTTTATTCATTTATCTACTACAATACTCTTTACGTTACAGGTTGTTCTTATTATTGGAATAAACGGAGCATGTCGAACTAATGAACTAACACAACTTAATGTCAAAAACATTGAGAAACATTCAGATGACTTACTATTAATTAATTTACCTAATACAAAGACAAAAAGAGACCGCAACTTCGTCATTCGCAAGGAATACGTAACGATTGTTGAGAAATATCAAGCCTTACGCCCGCCTAACACTCCAATCAATCGATTTTTTCTACAGTATCGCAATGGAAAGTGTGTTAGACAGCCTATGGGTACTAATAAAATTGGCAGTATCCCACGAGAAATAGCAACATTTCTTGAACTTCCAGAACCCCTGTTGTACACGGGTCATTGTTTCCGACGAACTTCAGCCACACTTTTGGCTGATTCCGGAGCTGATCTCCTGTCCCTTAAGCGCCACGGAGGCTGGAAGTCCAATGCAGTTGTAGAGGGATACATAGAGGATTCCATCCAAAATAAGTCTAAAATATGTGAAGGCATCGTAGGAGCCATTACACTGAAAGAGCCTCAATCGGATCCTTGGACTGGCCCTTCTACATCAAAAATAAGCCGTTATGAAACACCTAACCATCTCCCTCTCTCTCCAACATTCACGCCAAGGGAATCCGATGAATCGGTACAACTATTAAGTATGACAGATAGTTTACCGAAAAACAGTACACAAGTGACTAACACCAATATTACAGTACCAAACAAAAATATTACACTCAATTTAAATAACTGTAGCAACGTTACTTTAAAATTTTCTTAATTATACCTTAGTAATATTTTGTTATAATTTAAAGATTATTCTATATTACTTACCTGTCATAATGTAGTAATTAATACCTAAACTGAAATAAAAGTGTACCTATCTTGTGATTGTAAACGTTTTTTTTTTTGCATTTAGTCATTTCCTCGCTGAGGTGGAATGAAAAGTTACGTGTTGCACTCGAGTGCAAAGATTTTTCACCTCGTGCTCTTTTGATTCCCTCGCTAACGCTCAGGATTCTAATTTTGAATCACTCGCTACGCTCGTGATTAAATTTTAGAATCCTTCGCTTGCTCGGTCATCAAAATTGAACACGCGGTTAAAAAGCAACTTTGCACTCTTGTATAACAAATAACTATTGACAAGACAATTTCGGCTTGCTTTATATGCCCGAACTTGCTCTCTATAAATGTTAAGTCACAGCTACTAGTTTTTTTTTAATTTGTGATGATTTATTGTTGTGCAAAGTTGTTAAGAGCCTATGCTACCTGAAATTGCTTAGCAAGATCCGCCGTTATCTAGAAGCTACTGCAGCATTAGTTTTGAAATAAATATACGTTAAAGTTGAAGATTAATGTTAAGGACTATGTTAGCCGAAAACACGATTTCATAAAATTTTCTTGATAGAAAAATTCAAAAGTTACCTCCAAACCGAACAATAAACCACTGCTATTAAAAAAAAAACTTCAAATTAGATCATGAAATTTTGCAAATTAACTGAACTTATAAAGCAGCGACAATGTTTTTTTTTTTTAATTACCACTATTTTCGCCGTAAAAAGCAATTAGCTAAACGATTGCCGGTTTGAAGTCGCCTCCGTCTCGCAGATAAAAACCTGAGGTTGTGTGGGCTCTTAAATAAACATTAGGCAACAGAAAAATCTTCTAAACGCTCGACTGCTAAAATACTGACCTTTTAAGTTTAGGTTCTTCTGAATTCTGTCCCACATACTTTGTTAAAGAATACCTCCACATCAGAGGTTAGGTTATTCATTATTTGTTTCTCATGAATATCTTTATGTTTCTTTTCAGAGGTAGCGTTCCTTAAAGGTGCGCCCTTACTCTCGGATATGATAATCGAAGCATTCGACAATGCCGAGAATGCCCACAATACAGTCAAAGTGTTCCTCACGAGGGTCCTCGCTATCGCGTCACAGAAAGAGTTACATTTCGCTAAAATGTTCGCTAAGCAGGGAGACAGGATGCGTGCAGGCTTTAAAGAGATATGTGCACCAAATACCAACCCCAGCATAAGAGTAGCCTATATGGAAGCAGCATTAAACATTGTCAAACACAATTCAGGTATAGCTTGGCTTCTAGAAACAGGCGTGTGGAAAGAAATACTCAGTTTATGTAATGAGAAATCAACTGTTTTTGTTGTACGCCAAATATACAAGTTCATGTCAGAGTTTCTATGGAAACTCAATGATCTGGGCGATGCTGCTAATATCAGAATAATAGTGAATCACTTAATACAGCCCATCAGTAAATACGATTTCATTAATATTCAAACACTAACGAGTGAAGAAGAAGAGGAAATTTGTATAGCAGTAGAACCAACGGTACAGATACTGCTCTCTACTGTAAGCAAGGAATGTCGCATTGAGAATACGACTTTGCTTATAAGTATACTTATCAAGGAATACTCAATTATTTCCTATTTATATGTAGCGTTTGAGCGGATACGCAGAGACGACTTGGCTTTGGTATTTTTGAAATTAATGTTTTGGCTGACACTCGCGAAAGTTTTTCTCGGAAAACCGATGTCGCCCGGAACACTATACAGTGCCGAAGATTTCCTTGAAGTGGCAGCTTTCAATTTTAATATCATCCAAACGTTTGTACAGCGTCGCAGCGCAACATTGATTCTAGACTTTTGTTCTGCTTGTAATATCATATGGAATACGTTGTGCAAAGATAAGGAACCTGGTATGTACCAAGAAGATGATCAGAAGCGAATAAAAATGAAAAATCAAATGTTGTTTGTATTTTTAGTCCCCGTTTTGGTTTTTGTTACGTATGGGAAGCCTCAATCAGCTCTGACCGATGCCAGAATTCATGATTATATAGAGAGACTTTTGAACCTTTCTTGCGAGTATACAGCGAAGGCCGCTTATGCTCTTAGAGATTTGACTGGAGAATTGGACACGTTGGCAGTGATTCTTCAATGTGTTAAGAAGCTCATCCATTTGAAGGATCATTTAAATGATGAGCAAGCAAATCTAGTTTTTCAAGCCTTGTTTTACGTACTGCAAGAGTACAATCCGCTCGATATGAACGGGGACCCGAAACTAGAACATTTCGAAGATGGCGAAGAAAAGAACCTTGTGATGACATATGTAATGGACAACGTGCTCTCATTAGTGACACATCGGAACATCAATTGGCACGAAAGTGTAGAAATCATGTGTTTGTACAATATTGTTATTAACAATTTGGAGAGATCTAACTTGAGTTGCAAGGTGAGTTGAGAATAACTTTTATTTATTGCCTTTTTTAACCCCCTTGAATATTTCAGTTCTCATGACTCTAATTAACCGACTTCCAAAAAGGAGGAGGTTATATGTTCGTAGCGCATGTATGTTTTTTCTTTTTTGTGTATGTCCGTCGATAATTTCTTCAAAAAACAAAAAAAATCAAAACCAAAGACACCGACTTCCGAAATTAAAGTTATTTTTCACTTTGTAGTTTTTTTTGGAAGTCGGTTGTTTTTTTTGTAAAAAGTTTTTATTTTACTCTTGTCCTTCTAATAGTAGAATTGTTATTATAAGTACACTTTTATTTTCAGTTCGTGGTAGTATCCTTAAAAGTGATAGGGTTGACGGTGAAGAAGTTCTTGCAGCCAAATCTGACGTTACTGGTAGATTCTCAGCCAGGAGGGTCGATCCACGACTTAGGCAAGCTCATATACAGGAAGATGCAGGACCGACATTGGGAGATAAGGGACACTGCCTTGGAATTGTTGCACATTTGCACTGACATCGCGTATATAAGTATGTGGTATCAGTATTTTTGTAGTTTTCCCTATTCTAAATTGTGTTATTGTTTTAATTATTACGAAATTCTGAAAGATGTGCCTCCGTGTAGTTAAGTAACTTCAACAACTTTTTACTTCTATATAATTTCACTCGAGGTTGGTGCAAGGTTTTAAGCGGTCTTTTAAGACTACCCATTGTGAGATCCATTGTCAAACTTCTTCGTTTATATCTTGAATCCAAACCCAAAATAACCTCCCTAAAAGAAATCACTTCTAAATTGCCTTACATAGTTACACACTTACATTTGACATAACTGTGGCAGCATCTACAACGCCACATGCGAACTACGCATCAAAGAAATCCTGCATCGTGCAATTAGAATTTACCGCTCGATCAACATATATAAGACTTCAATCGTTGGGCAGTTGCCCGCCAGACACGTCACCCCCCCCCCCTCCCGTCTGGTCTTTGGATTTCCTTTTCCACAGAAGTAAAGAGGATAAGTGAACATTACATACTGTTCCTCATACCCCGAAATAACGATTAATACTGATAGACTCTTTCTTATTGGTTTTCAGAGTTCCCACCATTCCAGAAGCAGATTTTGGAGAACAATCTAATCAATGTTGCAGCAACAATCGCCTTCAACGACTATGAATCTTACGTGCAGGTGTCGGCACTCAAGTGCATCGGTGCGGCCAGCCGGATCAACGTTGTGTGGGAGCAGTTGATCACAGAGTTCCCTGATATAAAGGTACACAGAACTGATGATTGATACATTGAAAACGTGTATAATCTGTCGCAACCGGCAGAGCGGCGGTGTCGCGGTTTTGGGGGGTGTGTGTGTGTCTGTGTCGCAACCGACGTGCGTGTATGACCAGATGTATGAACGTTATCGAGGCAAAAGGAATTTGTAAAGATCCTAGCAGGTGGCGTTCTGTAGTTTCTACCCACCCCCATGGGAAAAAGGCGTGAGTTTATTTATGTATGTGTGTATGTAAAAGTATAATCTGTTTCTAAAGTATCTGAGAAAAATGTAAACAAATGAATGAGACACAACAAAATGAATCAGAATGTGGTGGCCAATTTGTAGTGCCTCTTACAAATGACATGCATATGCATGCATGTAATGCATTCAAATGAGTATGTAATATGTATGCACATACATATATGAATACAAATGCTTAATTTGATTATTTGAATACTTAAACCTGAAATTCTAATTTTAAATTACCTTAAAGAGGTTTTTCATTTAAAACATAATCAATCAGCCTATAATGTTCCCACTGCTCGGACTAGGACCTCCTATCTTCGAGATTGAGAGGGCTGTAATCTACCACGCGGGCCCAATGCGGGTTGGTAGATGTCACATGTCTTCGAATTTTTCTTTTTTTTTCTTCGCCGTTTTGAGAGCAATGGTGGTGAAATTATTTACACAAAGTAAACCTGGGTTCTAACCCACGACCTATAACTCGAAAATCGGGGCCGGAACCACTTGTCCACCACTTTTCTCACCATTTACTGCTTTCATCTGACAATTAATGGAAATTTTATAACCTCGATTTTCGTTTTTTCAATTACAATTTAATAATATTATTCAAACAACAATTGTTGGAAAAAGGGGTGGGATATAAAATTGAAAACTAAAATTAATACAGAGGAATTATCTTTTGTAAGTGATAGAGTAAATCACAGATACTTTTGAAACAAAACATACTTAGTGAATAGGGAATATGAATGTATTTTTTTTTAGTTATTCGATAGTTTACATCGACATAATAAATAGTGAAAAAAAACTCAACGCCAAAAAAGCAATTGAAAGTACAAAAAAAAAGAGTTACAAATAGCCAACCGACACGGGCACCTTAAGAGGGTGCATCCTAAAAGTTGGCAACGTCGTAAATAGCTGTCAAATATTTACCTGTTTCGATTAATCTATACTTATAATAAATCTGTAGAAGTGAAAATTCTGTACATTGAAAATATCAAAAAAATAAATGGCAGGGGGTGTTACTAGACCGACACCGAACCCAAAAGTGTGACTAAAAATTTTTTTGTCTGTCTGTCTGTCTGTCTGTCTGTCTGTCTGTTTGTTCAGGTATCACGCAAAAACTACCGGTTCGATTACGATGAAACTTGGTATAATTATTCTTTAATATCCTGGGCACCACACTGGGTACTTTTTATCCCGGAAAAGTATCCTACCCTACGGTTGGGGGTTGTCAAAGTTTGTATGGAAGAATTTTAACGCGCTGTCCGATTAACTCGAAACTCAATATTTATACTTAAACCCAAAAATTAAGAATAACGTGTATCAGGATTTTTCGAAATTCAACCCCTAAGGGGGTAAAATAAGGGATGAAAGTTTGTATGAAAAATCTTATTCCTTGAGGTAATAAACATGAAACTTCGCACGAATAGTTATCTAAATAAATTATAAAGTTTGTAGTTTTTTGTTTTTCTAAATTACCCCCTAAAGGGGGATTGGGTGGTGTCAGTGTTTGTATGGAAGAATTTTAACGCGCTGTCCGATTAACTCGAAACTCAATATTTATACTTAAAACCCATGGGGATGTATGGGGTAATTTCCGACACTCACGCGGGCGAAGCCGCGGGCAGCAGCTAGTTTTGAAATAATACTGTATGGAAATAAGAAATGTGGCTAACCAATTGACTAGAATATTAATAATGAATTGCAATTATAACATTGAATTTGATGTTGTACCCGTTTTAGGTGAAAAAAAGGCATTTGGAAAGTTACCAAATACTTTTTTTACATCTAAAACTAACTATTCGGTGTTACGATATTAATTATTGCATTTCATAATCAATATTCTAGTTCGCTAGTTAGCCACATTTTTTATTTCCATACAGAAATATTATCAAATTAATCAAAACAGCGAAATATTTGACATCTATTTGCGACGTTGCCAACTTTCAGAATAAACCCTCTTAAACGCCCTCCATTTTGGGGGCTTGGTTTGACGTCATAGTCTATGACAACAAACCGCAAACATTCCTACAAAACACATTGACTTTTTTATTGTTGTCATAGACTTTTACGTCACATTCACTCTAACAAATGGTGTCGGTTTTCAAATATTTGAATTTCCCGCAGTTTTTTTGCACTTGAAAAATAATTATTTGCTCAAAAAGAAACTATCATCAAAAATGTTGATGGAAGCATAATTCTGAAGCAGTAAAGATTATAAAAAAATAATAATATTTGACCCTGATTTGAATCACATGCATGTCTCCTATTCCTTATTCAGTAATTATATCTGTAATTTTCCCTTTGCCAGTGTCGATTACTCTACATTTTGCGCAACAATGAAGAAGGCATTGTAAGAAAGGAAGCGTGTAGCGTCCTCTGCAACTTGTACCAGAACATGAAGCTGTGCCCCGCCTTCACACAGACCCTGTACGAGCACATGGCCTCCTCCGCCCTCACCGACTTCCACTGGGAAGTTCAGATCAGTGCCCTCAACTTCTGGAAACGTGTCTACTACTCCCTGCTCAACGGACAAGGTATGCTTGACGGCAACTTCCCCCCAGTTACATTCTCTAGGGAAACTCGAAAGATTGTCACGTTAAACGAAGCAGAAATACAGAAGCGACTGATCAAAATTCTAGACGAACTATCAGCTATTGGATGCCTCACTGTCTTCGTTACATTACTTCACGACCAAACTGAAGTATGCATCATGGATGCTACCCTAAACATAGCACAGGAATTGTACGATATTCTCAAAAGATATAACGTGCCAGATTTATTGACACCAAAAGAGGGAGAAATAGCTAGCGTAGAAGAACTCCTAGGCCATATTAAGGAGGAAAAAGTAGAAACTGATGATAATGTGGAGATGACGGACGTGCAGAACTCTGAAAACGTTATCGAAGATATACTAAACGCGGATGATGTTAACTTACTGGCAAGCATATACGAAAGACACATGACATTACAAAGTACCAAGACGCAAGACACCTTGGCTCCTTTAAAACCAAAGATAAAACTACTGAGAT
Organism: Eupsilia transversa; assembly: GCA_914767815.1. Taxonomy (NCBI): domain Eukaryota; kingdom Metazoa; phylum Arthropoda; class Insecta; order Lepidoptera; family Noctuidae; genus Eupsilia; species Eupsilia transversa. The sequence goes on from OU611880.1 coordinate 13,715,025, forward strand.
TCGCATCGCCTTACTTATTTACTAATTACATCAAAAATACAGACTTCAAGCAGATTATAGAAGATAAAAGAAAATGGAACGACGGCATTAGAAGCTTATCGTCGCTTCTCGATGATGTTCTTGGCTTATATGAGGTGAATCAAGAAGCCAATTCTTTAGATTGTTATTAGTGGTAAGATCTAAGATGTAAAATCTGTTACTTATAAATAATATGTTACTGTTAGTAAGCTTGAGATTATATTTTGTTTATAATCATTGTTCTTTTTTATTAAAAAAATTATCAACGTAAATAATACACATCACAATACTTAGATCATTGGAAACTTAAATATGTACGTAGTACTCTCTGTGCTTAAACCTAAAACTTAAACATCTAAAATTTCATCTAGCAACATGTCTAAACTATTATAAACTTCAGAATTCCATTTCTTTTTGTCTCTTATGATTGAGCGAAAATCCGTTCCTTTAAATGTTTCTAGAAACTTATTTGGATGTATCATTTCTTTTCGTGGAATGTTCAAACTGTAACCTTCTTCCATTTCATCGGGTTTCGTTTGAAAATGACTATCATGTAGATTCATGATGAGCTGAGTTTGATCCATATTTAATATACTGTCTATAACTTTATCTCTGGTATCCGTATTACTTGTGAAAGTCAAATCCATAGCCATTTCTTCGTCATTCTCTTCAACCTTTGCTTCCATTGGATATGTTATAGCGTTATCTTTAACTATTCCGAATTTATATTGATCTAGTATTCCTATCAGTTCTGTGGCCATGCAGTAGGCTAATTCCATAATTTCTATGTTGTATACTTCATTCATACATTCGTAAATAACCGTTAAGCAACCTATAGAAGATAGATCGTGCATTATTGAAGTGAGCTGTCGTAGAATTTCTTTGTCATGTAACGTTATTATCTTCCTCTTCTCTTTTGAGAACGTGACGGATGGGAACTTTCCGTCGATCATTCCCCTGTAGGACAGTTGACTACATATCTCGTGTTTCCAGAACTGTAATGCCGCCAATTGCACCTCCCAATGCAGGTCATTCAAAGCCGCAGCCATCATTACCTCATATAACATAGTTTGGAAGTTTGGTGTGATCTTTTGGTTCGTGTAGACCCTTGTCAGGACTTTCGCTGCTTCCGTTCGCACCATTCCTTCCGGATTGTTTCTTAGTAAAAAGACGAGTTGCAACTGAAATTTAACAAAGCATTTTTTAAAGAACACGCTATAAAGGTACGAGGTCCGTATGTCGTTCTCATTTACTGGGTAAACTGGTTTTACTTCTGTTCGAAGAAGCACAGAGATTAACGGCCTTGAGATAATAATACTGGTTCCCATATTTATCTTTTGTTCCTGTACTTTAACTGAGGACAGCTGAGATCCTGTTTAATATAATAGGTATATATTGCAATGCTCGGTGATCGACGGAAAACTGCGCTGCGATTTTCCAAGCTCGACTACTGAGCATTGAAAGATATACTTTAAGTTGATGGGATAACTATTAAATTCAATTGATAAATTTAAAGTCCTCTGCCGATCCGTGTGCTAGTCTGCGCAGGCCATATATCCTCCTCAATAATAAGGTCTTCCTACTTAGTCAAGCAGTCTTCCATGGCACACAACTTAGTATGTGCTCACTTGACACTTTCATCACAAGCCCTTTCATTTTTGTGTGCACCAATTACTTTTGAAAAAGTTGTAAGGGAAAGCAATAAATAGAGATGAATTTAAAGGTGAGTGGATCTACTTAATAAAAATAGATTCATTCAATTACTGACATATAATGCACAACTAAAATCGCTGGATCTAGAAGCATAAGAGCGGAAATAACTACAAGGGAAGGATTTTTGAACTTTCATCCCCTAAAGGGGTTAAATAGGGGAAGGAAGTCTGAAGAGAAGGTCGGCTTGTAATAAAAGGTCTCACAGAAACTCACGTAAATATGAGGGTTATCAACGAGCACCTCCCTCCATATGCTCTCGATCTTCGTAGCAGCTGCCAGGCACCTGAGCGCGGTGCTCTGAGCGTAGTACTCGGGGTCAGTCAGCGCCGCCTTCGCAGCAAAGATCATCAGGTGGTTCTCGCTGATCACCTTTTGTAGAGGTATATATTCTGGAAAAACAATTACGGTTTTTTTTAGGATAGCTTTTGCCCGCGGCTTCGCTCGCAAGGAGGTTGGAAATTATCCCACGGGAAAGTACCTAGTAGGTACCTATAGAACTAGAAAGTAGTACCTAATATGATAAAAAGTATCCTATGCCCCCCAACCCAGCGGGGCAATTGCGTTCACACATAAAATGACAATTGATCTCAATGGGTTTTATTTGCACAGTTCATCCACGTTCATTGCGTTATTTACGCTGTTGAGCAGCATTTTTCAAATCTATGAAACAATGGGTTATTCCTTCAAAACTCGCGGATTGTAATTGATAGTGTTGCTCGTTCTTCTCCATAGGTACCTAATACGCTTTGGAATGGGCAACTAGCTTCATATTTTCTGACTGACCGACTCCTTGACAATTCAAAAGTGCCGGTAAATGGTTTAATTGAAGTAAATGCTTTGAGTTTGAGTTACGCATTTACAATTAGGGTGCAGCTATCTAATTGTAGATGTAATGAAAACAAATCATATCTTTGTTGTTGTTGTGATATTCATGATTGTTTGATCAGCCTCTGTCTGCGCGACAACGCGTTCAGCTATTTAATTGCGTAATACATTTTCGTAAACGATTAAGACTAAACTGTTCAACAACATTCATTGCGTTATTTAGGTTGTTGAACATATTTTTTTTCGCACTTATGAAGAAATGGATTAGCAATGCATTGTCTATTCGTGTGGCAAATCCATTCAGCCGTTATAGCGCGAAAATATAACAGAGTACCAGACAGACTTTCTTTCGCATTTATAATATTAGTATGGCTATGAATGGTAAAACTGCTGCACCTATATATGTATCATAGTGCCTTTTCTAAATAAATTTGCACCTTAATTGCGTAATACACGATCTATCACAATCTGGATGGGTTTGAAACAGATTGCTAATCCATTGCTTCATAAGCTCGAAAAAAAAATCTGCTCAACAACGTAAATAACGCAATGAATGATATTGAACTGTCAAAATGAAACAGATTAGTCGGAATCGTGTACGAAAACGTTTTACGCAATTAGATAGCTGTTTCAAGTTTTTGGCTGTGTAAATTAAAGTGACTAGACGTAACCTTTTCAATATTTTTGCACGTAAGTAGCCGAAACTACCTACTAGCGCCCATTACATGTTTTTGTCAGTGTATAAGTTTTTGCTGAGTGGTTTGTCTACGTTGTTTATTTTTTGTTGGGTTGGTGTTAGTCGTCAAATAGTTGCTAAAGACATACCTAATACATAAATAAATACGGGTCAAAAACTCTGTTGACTTTACGCCACAAGTCGGTCCTCCGACTTTTGCGTCTAGTCTCCCAAACAACTATGCTTTTTTGACCAAGAATTCTAGATTCAGCGTCATAAAAATGATGGCCATATGAAAGAAAAGAAAATTGTTTAATTTTTTTTAAATCCAAATCCATATTAAATTCTTTCTTTTTAGGTCCCGTAGTTGCGGGATAATAAATCTGTCGCGACATTTAAGAGACGATATCCCGTTACATTAATAATAGTTCTAGTTTCTTTTACGTGGTTTCGTTATCATGTTTTTTAACCGACTTCCAGAAAGGAGGAGGTTCTCAGGAGGATTTTATTAACTTTGCTTAGGTAATTTTTGAGTTAGCTTCAATAATACGTATTTTTCCCACTTAGTCTATATGGATGATGTTTCAACATAGTCCTGTCACTGTTATTTACATAGGTCGTGATATTCGAATTTGTGGGGGGTACTACAACTAAAAAGTGAAAAATAAAAACTTTTTACAAAAAAAAAACAACCGACTTCAAAAAAAAAAACACTACAAAGTGAAACTAAAATTCAAAACCAAACACACAACTTCACACAAGTCGGTTGGTTTTTTTTTGTAAAAAGTTTTTATACGACAACATTTGAACAAATTTTTTCTTGTTTCATTTCTCAGCGTTTAGTCGTGAATAGAATATTTAATTATTTGGTACTCACTAATAAAAGATATATCCGTACAACTCAGCAGCAGGTTCAGGGCGGAGTCCCTTACTTCCCAGTCCTCATGGTGCATGTACATCTTCATCACAGCGCCTATGACTGTCAGGGTGCTCTCCTGCCGGCTCTCCACCAGCAGCGTCATGTTCGGAGACAGGAACTTCTTCATGCACAGGTCTATCAGATCTAGCACTTGGACTACTTGCTGAAATTGAAGATACGAGGTATTCACTTTATTGTCGTTATCGTTGAGGCGAAGGCGATCATCATTTTGTTTTGTGATGAGACTTTTGCCCATTCTCAACAGAGCTTTGAAATGGCGCGGGGACAATGTTCAGGATTTAGAGATTAATAACTAACCATACAGGTACTTCGTTCTACAATCACTAAACATAGCCAGGCGATTACCTACATGACTTCTAGACTTCAGCAAAAGCGCAGCATTCCATCTGCACGGAAAGACGCTTCCACATAAGAACCTTGGTATTCATCTGTGCCTTGGTGCACTCCGTCTCGATCAACTTGAGCTACTAATGGCAATGACTTTTATGGGGGGCGGAGATTCTTTACATGCTTGATTATACCAACTAAGTATTAAAAGTAAATGACTAAAAATCCTATTTACCTTTGTATTCAAGATATCCTGTTTCAGTAAATTCATCAGCCCTTCTTGAAGGCTGGCGATCTCGACGTTCTCGTACCAGAATATTTTGTGTTCCTTCAGTAACATTCGAATCGCGTCCAGTACCAGTGACAACAGTTTGACGTCGTTCGGACTCTTTATAGGGCTCTCGGTCAGAATCAGTCCCCCAGCGCCATCCGACAATATGTAAATATCCAAAATGTGGAAGAGACTCTGAAAATACAGACCTGCTTGTGCTGCGGTTAGACGCTCCTTCAATCTAAATAATTCTCTAATCGTTGCAATGGCTACTGCTGTTAAATCATTCGCTTCTATCAGTATCCTGTATGTATAACAAGCAGTGAAGATGTGCTCCGTCAAAGTTTTTCCAATCTTCGTAAGAAACTTATCCAGAAATTCGTGTCTCTCTTCCGGCGTACGCCCGGGCTTGTTCTCAAATGCATAAATCACCAGCGGCTCGACCAAGTACACTATGAACTGATTGGACAACTCTAATTTCTGTCCGTTCCTCTCAAATGTTAGCGGTAAAGGCAATTTATCTTTGTTAGTCTTCTCGAAGTTTGACCAGAATATGTTACACTTTATAGAGAAATCTGTAACAGCTTGGATCTCTCGTTTCTTGATGCAACGCAATATACTGTTATGGTAGAAAACAGCCATTTCATTACAAAACTCGTCTATTCTACCACTGAACAACAAATGCCTATGAGAAGAGTAGTAAAATCTAAGCCATATGTCATTGACAAGTCCAAGCAAACAAGAGTACCTAGTTGCTTTCGCAATAAGCATTAAAGGGCGCTCTATTAAAAAATAAGACCTCAAAATAGACACTACGTGGTTAACAGGTACATTTTCCATCTCGGTTAAAATATTTAGTAGCGCATACATGTGCGAACCAATTTTTTCTGCAAAAGCTTTGTCCATTTCATGATCTATAACTTTTACTGTGAGATATTCGCTCGTCATGATAGGTTTCACGACATACTCCAAAACTTGCGTCAGTTCTGCTTCCATTTCATATTCATTTAGCTCTCTTATTAGTTTTGATATGAATTTGTAGGCTTCTTTAGCAATTGGGATGGCTTCCCGGTGGGTGTCCGGATGAAGTATGTATTCCCATACTTTATGGTCTACAAGTAATTTCAATCCGGAAAGATGTGTTATGTGCACCGTGGCAAACTTGATACAAGCTAAGTGAAGTCCACGGCTCTTTATCTTCGTGCTCAACGTGTTGAGGATGCAGTTTTTGAAGGCTTGACCTTGTAAAGCATGCATTTGCATTTTGGTGAACTGAAGCTCATTATTGAAGAGTATCGTGATGATTTCAATAAAGAAAATTTTAACCGACGTCGTAGCATTTTTTAGGTTTGCGACCGAATCAAATATGACATCGGAGAAGCAGGGATTCTCCAGAAGACATTTACCAGGACCTGGAACATACAAAATGTACGTACTTTAGGAAGATTGAGTTGACTTTTCTTATTTGCCTACTATTTCATTGTAGCTTCACACCGCATGGTTGGGATAAACATTGAGATTATTTTGCAATTCTCATGTCACAATCACGACGAAAAGTTTTTCAAAACTTGGATATCACCAATCTATCACGCGGAGATCAAACATGTCCAGAAATGGCTTGACCTGCAGGTTGAATTTGTATCTAAATAAAAGTAACTAGGTCAACACTAGTACCTACCTACTGGGTAATAAAATTAGTGACTATTAATGATTCTTTCTATAGTTTTCAAAAAGCTGTGTAATGATGACTAGAGCAAGTTTTACGTAGGTATTTACGACATGAGATAGCAAAGTCGTGAATCACGGATTGGTGAATATTAACGAAAGAGGTTAGATTCGATTAGCGAAGAGAGTATCTAGGTGGTAGAATAGATAAGGAGGGAAACATGCTGGGGGTAAACCGATTTGGATTCCGATACGATCGATTAGAAAAAGAATCACCTCGGTCACGGTCACAATCCGGCTGGCTGTAAACGGTCTTAGAAAACTTGAATACAGTAGGTATGCGTTGCCTACCATATTGAAGAAAATCGAAAATATTCCAGTAATTTCGCCGGAGAAGGCTGCAATGACAGGAGCTTCGCGCTCTATGGGCTCGGAGGGTACAGACTACCAACTACCTCCCTTTTGTTCGCCACTCTTCCTCTTGCACTCATTATGTCAACTTAACGCAGTCGGTTATTATTGAGAGTCGGAAACAAGTTAGATTTTACCCTACAGCTACACGAAGGGTGTGGTTGTGGTGGAGGACGATCCTAAAGGATTCGAACTACTGTGGGTAAGTGACAATTGGGACTTGGGCGCCCCGTAGGTGTCTCGTGGCCGCAAGGGCCTGGGTTCGATTCCTAGGCCGAGCAAAGTATTAATGGGTTTTTTACCCGACTACAGCGAAGCCAAAAGGAAGGCTAATGTTTTCAACAGTCTATGTATGTACCTACCTATGTTCCTCCGTAGCGCCTACATTAAATTAACGATCCGATTTTGATGAATGAAGTTCTCTCAGGTGACATTATGCTACTAGAATAGGTACATTTTACACGAATGACAGATGTTATGGTGCTCCCACACTGGCTGTTAATTTTTTATACAAACATTTTCTAACACTAATACATTTACTGTGTCTAATACAATTACTAATGTTTAGTAGTAATGTTTGTAAACATTTTTTGACAGCAGTGTAGGAGCGCCAGTGGGGCTCTCTGTTTTTTTTTGCTATCGTTTCGATTGGGATGCTGGACAAATAAAAGCTTCTGTCTAAAAATATATTGATTACCTACCTATAACTATAGGTACTTGATTAAAAAATAATTGAAATAAAAAAGAATGGTAAAAACTTAAATCCAATTACTATCAAGACCTCCAACTAAATAAAAAGGTATAAACAGACATCCGAAATTTCGTATCATTCATACGAAAACCGAAAAAAAAAACGATGTCGATGTCTTGTTTATACCTTTGTGGTTGTTTCCCAGCTGTATTTTTATTCAATGTAGAGTCAGCTGCAGAGAAATCTCACCCCCTAGCAATGTAAAAATACATTGCTAGGGTGTGAGATTTCTCTGCAGCTGTACATATCATAGTTTGATTTAGGCATCTACCATAGCATCTACTTATAGATTTAGGCTTGTTGAAGTTTTTGTAATTTTTTACACCCTGTATAAGTCTAGCGATAACACTATGTAAGGAAATGATGAAGTTACGTGCATTATTATTATGAAAAATAATTACCTATAATAAAAGTTGAGGTTACTTGTTAGAATACACAAGTGTAAGATAACATGAATAACACACATAAACACAGTATAATAGTTATTTGTTATACAAGAGTGCAAAGTTGCTTTTTAACCGCGTGTTCAATTTTGATGACCGAGCAAGCGAAGGATTCTAAAATTTAATCACGAGCGTAGCGAGTGATTCAAAATTAGAATCCTGAGCGTTAGCGAGGGAATCAAAAGAGCACGAGGTGAAAAATCTTTGCACTCGAGTGCAACACGTAACTTTTCATTCCACCTCAGCGAGGAAATGACTAAATGCAAAAAAAAAAAACGTTTACAATCACAAGATAGGTACACTTTTATTTCAGTTTAGGTATTAATTACTACATTATGACAGGTAAGTAATATAGAATAATCTTTAAATTATAACAAAATATTACTAAGGTATAATTAAGAAAATTTTAAAGTAACGTTGCTACAGTTATTTAAATTGAGTGTAATATTTTTGTTTGGTACTGTAATATTGGTGTTAGTCACTTGTGTACTGTTTTTCGGTAAACTATCTGTCATACTTAATAGTTGTACCGATTCATCGGATTCCCTTGGCGTGAATGTTGGAGAGAGAGGGAGATGGTTAGGTGTTTCATAACGGCTTATTTTTGATGTAGAAGGGCCAGTCCAAGGATCCGATTGAGGCTCTTTCAGTGTAATGGCTCCTACGATGCCTTCACATATTTTAGACTTATTTTGGATGGAATCCTCTATGTATCCCTCTACAACTGCATTGGACTTCCAGCCTCCGTGGCGCTTAAGGGACAGGAGATCAGCTCCGGAATCAGCCAAAAGTGTGGCTGAAGTTCGTCGGAAACAATGACCCGTGTACAACAGGGGTTCTGGAAGTTCAAGAAATGTTGCTATTTCTCGTGGGATACTGCCAATTTTATTAGTACCCATAGGCTGTCTAACACACTTTCCATTGCGATACTGTAGAAAAAATCGATTGATTGGAGTGTTAGGCGGGCGTAAGGCTTGATATTTCTCAACAATCGTTACGTATTCCTTGCGAATGACGAAGTTGCGGTCTCTTTTTGTCTTTGTATTAGGTAAATTAATTAATAGTAAGTCATCTGAATGTTTCTCAATGTTTTTGACATTAAGTTGTGTTAGTTCATTAGTTCGACATGCTCCGTTTATTCCAATAATAAGAACAACCTGTAACGTAAAGAGTATTGTAGTAGATAAATGAATAAAATTGATATGAACGCATAATTATGCCTATCAACATCTACTAAGTATACTATTTAATTGAGATTAATATACTTAAGTAGATACTGAATGTGCAACTGACTTACTTTTGCCGCCAAATATACGGAATCGGGTGCTTCGTTAAGAAACTTTTCAATATCAGATACTGTGAAAACCTTCGATTTTTTTGGTTGATGACCAGATGAGGCTCTTTTTAAAAATGCCACTAATTTAGGATAGGTATCGATATGTTTGTCTTTTTTCATCTTTATTGTTGCTTTTAGCATCGAATACGTACTCCATAGAGTGCTTGCTTTCTTGTTCTCGGATAATTCTATAAAATATGCCAGCAAAACGTTTTCTGAGAAAGTTTTGGCTCCTTTTGCTAGTCGCCACGTGTTGAACATATCGTACTGTTTTAAATACTTCTCGCGTGATTGTTGAGGGAGAAAGCTCATTTGCGCATTATTAACAGTTTCAGTTAATTCTGTTGGCGTCAAGCAAACTTCCTCGTCGCTAGAATCACTCATTTTAGTTTTTTCACTTGTTTTCAAGTTTCTTGTTTTTAATATAAGGTTTAACAATGACGTGAAAAAATGCCGCGTAAAGAACCGCGTACAAAGCAAATTGAAAAAAGAACACCAAGAAGGTTCCGAGTCTGAGTTTTTAACAAATTAAAAAAAAGTTGTATGATATATTCGGCACCATAGAGGTAGCAGTAAATAGGTTTAATGTTTTTTTTAATTCACAAACTTAGTGCACACGATGTTCTAAATTCAATTTACTTTATCCTCTAGAGAATAAAAACGGCTTTTCCACTCAGATATTGAAGATTAAAAATACTCTTTCCGAGATGGTGGGATGAAAAACATATTTACTCACTATTTTCACTACGATCTTCCAGAAAATTCAGCAATTTCTCCGTTGTATTCTCGTTCAACACCACTTTCCCTTCAAAAATATATTCCACAAGCAATTTGAACTTTTTCAAGTAGTTGCTCACTTCCATCTTCTGAGTAATAATGATTACTGGCACTATTTTGTCCCCGCTACGATTACATTTTTATCAACATTATAGATTTGATAACGCACCCAAACACCGTGGCGTCGAAATTTTTTCACACGAAATTTAATACACTACGCTCATTATTATTGCAACAAGTTGGGATAAAATATCTAAGTATCTACTTAAGTATTTTATTTTTATTTAAATAATTTACAATCACTTTGTAAATCATAATCATATGCCAAGTCAAGGGCGAACTAGGAAACTAATAACTTGTTTCTCGAGTTGAGCAAGGCCAGAAAACTAAATTCGTTTTATATAATTATGGTAATCACGTTTTTTCTCTGTCCGTCCGTCTCTACAAGTGTCTATTTCCTAACTGGTATGTATTTAACCAACTAGTACGAACTTAAGTATTTAAGAGTCTATAATATTACCTATAGTTATATTCAGACATGTTTGTACAATTATTGCATTGGAATCACATCACCGACATCTCAGGATCTTTTGTGTTTATAAAGGTGCTCCCACACTTAATGTTAAAAATGTTTACAAACATTTTCTAATACTAATACATTCAACTGTTTCTTATACATTAGTAATGTTTACTAATGTTTGTAAACATTTTTTTAACAGCAGCGTGGGAGCACCTAAAATCGTCACACAGAACAAGAGGTTTTTTTCTGGTAACTTGGTATATTCTTGTTACTTGGGGTCGGCGAAACACATTTTCTTCTTCCATTCTCCCCTGTCAATGCTATCTTCCACTCCCTTCTCTTTCATATCATTCCTCACATAATGCATCCATCTTTTCTTTGGCCTTCCACTCCATCCATCAACATTTAAATTTCTGTTAACTTGATATACCTACAGACATTTATATATATGCCCTGTTATACAGTTTCAAATTAAATTAGCTAGCGAAACTCCAGAGATGCGGGGGGTGTCGTTACATAATAAAAGTATTTAATGAAGAAGTTACTGCACTAGCCAACGGCTGCTATCTTACGATATGATAGATGCATAAATATAATTCGATAGGTATACATAATGTAGATATTATTCTTACACATTACTTGAGAGACAACATAAGTAATTTACTAAGCAAACGCAACTTCTACCTAAACTTATTTCTATGTAACCCCGATCAATCACAATCTGTTTCATTTTGAAAGTTTAATTGCGTTATTGACGTTGTGGAGCGGACACATTTTTCAAACATTATTATCAAGCAATGGATCAGCATTATCCTTCAAACTGATTCCGATTATGATTGATCGTGTGTTACGTAATTAGGGTGCTGGAAGCGGCATTATTATATTGTGCCATTAAATGGCTATTTTAAGGTAAAAAAAAACAACAGGCAGGTTGACGGCGTAAAGTACGTTGCGCAGGCGATATAGACAGGCATTTCAATAAAACATCAGATAAATACTTAATGATACGAGTAGGTAAGGTCGTAAAGTGGTAGATACATTTATTATTCAACTAATAATCGGACCACAATCCACACGTATATTGGGAAGGTCAGGGTCACTAAAAGTGTTCTATCGAAATGAATAAAAAATGCTACTTACCTTCTAATTATTGGTCAAATAAGTTTCAAATCGAACGAAAGTAATTGAATTAATATTCGGTTTGAACAAAACTAAACTCAAACATTGTAGGAATAACGCTGCACGTTTCTAGATCAAACACAGGATGCGAACTACTCAAAAGACCATTTCAGACACTAATCAACATGGTCTTCATATGGCCTGCTGACCAAGTAGGTATATATGTCCAGGGCCGGATTTAGGGGAGGGCAACCGGGGCTACAGCCCCGGGGCCCCCACAATAGAGATTTCGAAAAAAAAAAAGGTAATTCCGACTAGTTAACAACTTTTCCTTTAATTTTTTTCCCGTTTTACCTTTACCTACAGTAGGTACCGTTACTTCGTACAAACATGTAAAATTTAATTTAGGATAACTCATGTTTTCGATTATATTTATATAAAAAAAAGAATCTACTTGGTTTCACAATAAATTATTTATTGAAAAACTCGACTGAAAAATATCGTTCATTTTATTTGGAAAATAATTTGGGGCCAGGGGGCCTCCACTCCTTTGTTACCCCGAGGCCTCCAGACCTCTAAATCCGGCCCTGTATATGTCTGAACTTTAAAAGAGACTGCGACCTCTGCGTTTGTTTCGGCCTTTCTTCTCAGAGTAGTCATATAGGAAACGCCGACCTCATCTAGGTTAATTCTAATATTGTTTTAATTGATTGGATTATTTGATTATATTGTGTAAAAGTGATTCTTTTAGGAACTTTCTTTTTCTCTTCGTAATAACATCACGCCTGTATTTCCCGAAGGGGTAAGCAGAGGTGTACCTTTCGTTGTTCAAAGCCCAAATCTAAACCAGACTCCTGATGATTTATTTTTGAACCAGCAGAAATAAATATCATCATTTATCATCAATCCCATCATAAAGTTTGAGATCAAAAACTGATAATCTATTGAATAAAAAAAGTCTCCTTAAACTAGTGTTTAGCTGTTGTACAACAAAAGGAAAAAAAAGTCAATAATTCAAATGCAGTTTTTTATTTTTATTTTGGTAATTTTCTAAATAATTTACACACTAAATGCCTTAACCTAAACTATATTGCATCTATTCTATTTCTATGACTCCTCCAACTTTGCTGAGGGCTTCTTTCAGTTTTTCTGCCTCATCTTTGGACACGTCAGCCTTCACAACAGTGGGTACACTTTCAACGAACTTCTTTGCTTGCACAAGATTGAATCCTTCTAGAAGGCTCTTCACTTCTTTAATGAGTGCCACTTTCTGTTTATCGTCGAACTTTGTTAGTTTGACCTGAAAATTGAATATAATAGGTAAAATATATGAGAATGTTGACAGATATATTTATCATCCATGGTTAACTGCTGCACAGACAATCTAAGCAGTATTTAATACTTACAGTGAAGCTAGTCTTCACAGCTTTAGGGGTAGCATCTTCGTCATCCTGAGCAGCAGGGGCGGCCATGGCAAAACCCCCCATTGGCATCACAGGTGCGTCAGGAAGATTCAGCCTCTTCTTTAAGACTTGACTAAGTTCTGATACTTCAAGGAGGTTTAAGTTGGTGATTTCAGAGACAATCTTTTCGATTTTAGGGGAGACGGGTTTGTCTACACCCTCTGGTACCGGTATGGACAGAGGAGAAGCTGCTTGAGATACTTCTTGGCGAAGGGTCGCACTGTAATAAATGACAAAGTGTTAGGTACACACGGCTACACATCAAGCTATACATTTCCAGTATAAGCTGACCTCGCATTGTACGGAAATCCTATATAATGCGAGATCAGCATTAACTGGAAATGTATAGCTTGATGTGTAGCCGTGTGTACCTACTGAAAGATTTTTATTATATGGAAAAAATCCACAAGATATTTAAAAGTAAAACACACTGAATCCTTTCAAATACATTTTTTTAAAGGCCACCTAATTACGAAACGAATATTGCTGGTTATATTTGATAACCTATTATTTTATTTATTGATGAGACTGTTATTATCTGCTCCTTACCATCGTGAAAAAGAACGCCATTGAAAGGGAAGGCTTTTGATAATTCTTATGCCATTCATTTTTGTTAGTAGCTGCTTTATTTCTGCAATTAAAGAATACTTTTTATGCTTTTAGGTTAGGAATAGAGTATTGGTTTGACACTTATTGAATCTTCATTTGACATTACAGTCAAAGTCAAACCATGGACAATTGAAAACAATCATATTGCAGTTGTACGCTTTTTTGTAAACTACTGGTGAGCTGAAAGTTGAATCCCACTACTTCTTTTAGATATTTCTATTGATAGAAATACTGGGCCTGATTCAGACTGATTGTCCCACAATTTCTAAAATGTCAAAGATTTTATTTGAATCAATCTGTCTGAACATCCTCGGTTGATCACCAAACCGAGTAGCATGTACTTTTTTTTACCAAAACCCAGAATCCCTATAAATACACTAATTCAATGCCAAAACTACTTTCATTCGTGGAAAAATGAAAACTCTGTGGGCAAAACGACTTTAATTTTTATACAAAAATGGAAACTGATGCCATTTTCATCGATATAAAGTTATAGTCGATTACTAGCACCACTACCGTTTGGTCTGGACAGGAGATCCATGTCCAGGGTATTATGTTCTGTGTCCATGTCTTTGACAATTATGACAACGACTTGTAGAAAGGGTTACAAATCATAAACTTAAAGTTACCCCAAAAGCGCAATTGAATCACTCGCTTCGATGAAGAAATTATTCAAACTAAATTGAAGATACATCATTTCCCTTTTTAACTTTATTAGACTTTAGACTTTAAACAGCGTTTATTAAAAAGCTTGGGCTTCGTAGAAAATCCTAGCTTTACTAATAAAATTTAATAAACGTTTGCCGATAATGCCGATGATCAGATCATGCATAGTACCAGTACCGTACCGACAGTTGGCAATACCATGCATGTCCGCGGTATCAATATTTTGCCTTGAAAATGCAGAAATTATGCATTTCAAGAGTTTATCTCCTTTTCTGTTATGATTTTGACGTGTTAGCAAATTCTTAAAATAAAAATATTACAGTGTTCTGTAGCAGCAGCAGCTACCGGTAATAAGATTTGAAGGCTAGTATCAATATATAATGTACTCTGTGGCTAGTATTTCTTGAAAAAAAAACACATAAGTAAAACTTGGATCAGCTGTTTTCTGTTTTGCCGAGGTAAGTTTGCTACCTAATTCTTTAAATCTTAGCAAATAATAATTAAAGAACTGATGCTCATTTAGATAATTTAGCCCTAAAATCAATTCTGGATTTCAGGAAACAAATTAAATAAGTAAGTAGGTAATGACCTGCTTATCACCATCAAGCTTCCTAAACTGCAATGCAATTGGTCAGTGGGTCGTCTTAGGGGCAATTAGAGGATATCTTGGTATCTCTACGTTTATAAACTTACTAAGCTATTGCCTGCCGCTTCGCCCGCGTGAAGGTCAGAAATTATCCCACTGAAACATACTACCCGGATAAAAAGTACCCCATGTCCTAACCCAGGTCATGGTCTACCCATATGCAAAATTTCATCCAAATTCGTACACCTGTTTTAGTGTGAAAGCATAATAGACAAACTCACTTTCGCTTTAATAATATTAGTTAGGATTGGTCAAGTGAATGGTCAACACGGTCCCTATCTGTTCATAGAACTTACCGCACAGGTCACCAATCTCTGTTATGTGTGAAGATTATTAGCAAAGTCCCCTTAATTAAAGTTCTTAAAAAAGGCAGTCTATGGGATTTTGCAGTAAAAATCTAAATTATTTAACTGTATAAGTTCAATGGGCACTTTTATTATGAAAGTATATAAGAGGCAACCGCAAACCGGAAGACATAGTGTTGGAAGGCCTCCAAGGTGGACCGATGACCTATTGCTGGTCGCGGGAATCTGCTGGATGCGGGAAAAAGCGAACTGGTTGAAGTGGTGGTGATTGGAAGAGGCATATGTTCAGCAGTGGACATCTTTCGGATCAGAACACTGCAGTACTATTAATATGTTGCATAATTATTGTATGTTATACTTAATCTTGTTTTTTGCTGAATCCAGTGATAAAAATTCATGATTGGGGTTCGGAGTTTATCTCTCAATGCCTGCAGTAAGAACCATAAAAAGCGTCAATTATTATATCTAATAGCAATGTCATTAGCAACTGGTTTAATAATGACAACCTTGGTAGATAAAATTACTTCATTCACTTTTAATTATTTATTCGCAATTAGTTTTTCACATAATATGTAAACCTATTTTTTATTATATATTACCTACAAATTACAATGAATCACATTTTGAATAAATTATAGGTTTTATTTATTGTTTAATAGTTTTTTCAATGCATTGTTTATTTTCACCTACACCTAAAAGAGGCTGTCGTATTTTCTGAATGAATATTTAATTAATTTGTAACTCATAGAAAACTCAAATAAAATTAAGTAGGTATCTTCTCAAACATTAGCTGCATAATATAATTTTATTTTAATTAAATAGCCAAGATTTTATTCTTCATACCTATAGGTACTTATACCCATTTTTTGTTGTTATTTTATAAATAAAAGACAACTTGATTTTTTATTTGAGAACAAATGCTTTGTTTTGTAATGTAATTTTAATGTTTTTTTTTTTAAATTAAGTAAGTACCTATGTTTTATTTTTCGACGCATGCGCAGTGGCTTTAAAACTCGTACAGCTGGAATCGCCATCCTCATCTGACGAGCGATATAATTATGTTGCGTTCGAGCTCTGTTTCACTCTAATCTACATACCTTTAACACTGGCAACCCCTATTTGCGGCCACTTTTGTCAGACTCGCGCGACGCGACTATAACAATACAATTTCTAAGAAAACTTCACGGTAGAACAATTACCGGTGTCGCGTCGCGCCACAAGTCGCACCAGTATGTAGACACGGCTATTTAAAAAGCTATACATTTCCAGTATAAGCTGACAGCCGTGTGTACGAGAGGGTTCACGTCGAATGAGAAAAAAAATGTTTTTGTCATTTCACATTTACACGAATACCTATGTATTTATTGACTCTTCATCGAAATCCAAAACATGAGTAAAATCAAAAGTCATTCAGTCAAACTCTTAGGCTGAGAATCAGAGTTACATAAATATAATAACAGTCCCCCAGGACATGCCTGCCATTCACCACTTCCTAGTGCTTTAGCTGGGAAGAACATAGCTGTCTGTTACGTAAAAAAATGCTTAGTACTGTAATCTACTAACATAGATGCCTACATCGTAGTTCTACCCTAGCACATAGGCACAATTGAACAAAAGGATTATACGAAGTAAAACCTTCAATAAACGGTTTATCACGCAAAAATCAACTGAATGCAGTTGCAATAACAGCAAATTCACTGCAAAACAACGTTGTTTAAAACAGGCATTGAGTTTGCGTAACGGGTCGGATCTGGGTCATCATGAGTGGCTTTGGTACCACCATCCAATAGGATTTATCTGACGAGTCGAAATAGAAAACACTAATATTAAATAAAAAGTAGTAGGTAAGTAATGGTAGTTTGTGTTTTTAATAGTAAAAGGAGTAGTTATAAGGATCGTAGCAGGTGGCAGGATAATGCCAAAATCATTAACTCCTCTAAAATTTTGACGAAAAAGTTAAAATGAGTGAGTAATAACAGCCGCACCGGTCGATCCATCAAGTTAAAAGCTACGCTTGCCAGGGTTGGTCTGTGGATGGGTGATCATCTTTACCTACATATCGAGACTCCTCCGCATACGAAAGCCGTTGGTCCCGGCTGTCATTAGTGGATCGTTGACAGTCGTTACGGGTCGTCAGAAGCTCGAAAGTCTGACAACCAGTCTTACCAAGAGGTATCGTATTACCCAGTTACTGGGTTGTGGAGGTCAGTTAGGCAGACGCTCCATGTAAATTACTGGTATCCAGCTGCATCAGGCTAGACTGGAAGCCGACCCCAACATATTTGGGAAAAGGCTAGGCAGATTGAAGTGAAAATGGGGAATGGGTTCCTTTATCAATTGAAAAATAATTTTCAAAATCGGTCCACAATGACGAAGATATCGATGAACATTAAAAAAAAAAACGTACCTACTTACATACTAGATGAGGTCGGCGTTTCCTGTCCGACTACTCTGAGAAGGAACACCGAAACAAATTCAGCACCCTAATTGCGTAATACACGATCTATCACAATCTGGATCGGTTTGAAACAGATTGCTAATCCATTGCTTCATAAGTTCGAAAAAAACAACTGCTCAAAAACGTAAATAACGCAATGAATGTTGTTGAACTGTCAAAATGAAACAGATTAGTCGGAATCGTTTACGCAATTAAATAGCAGGTCACAGTCTCTTTTAAAGTCCAGACGTCATGATCTTGGTCGGATCATGTGCGTACCAGGTAGATTGGTGTCTGAAATGGTATTTTGATAAAAAAACCACAGATTTGAGTGGACCTATCCAGTCAGTGCAAGCGTTACCTTCATAGAACTTTGCAAAGTATTCAACATTTGAGTTTTTCCTAGAAAGTTTAATAAAAGCTGCATTTCATCATAGGTAGGTACCTACCTACTTTACTCGAGAGAACGATCCTTTGATACCGGAGTTTTCTCGTCGTTTATAATTTCCTTATTTTAATAATAATACACGTTTAGTCCTTTTGCAAGTCGGCAAAGGAGGTAGGTTTGACGTAACGTAATAAAAAACAATTTGAAACACACCTATGCACTCTAATTGCGTAACACACTTTCAATCATAACCTGAATCATTTTGAAAGATTGCTTCTTACTGTCGAAGTTGTTCTTAATTATATATGAAAAAAAAAAACTATGAACGAGACTTTCAAGTTAAGTACAGTTTTTGTGTCCGACACGGGGCTAGAGAAAGCATTTTGCATGCGCAATTTCAACAATTAAAACTGCAAAAGCTTTTCTCAAAACTTTTTTTAAATTTGTTGAAATTTTCTTGAAATCCTTATTCAATTTTGTTGAAATTCTTTTTCAATTTTGTTGAAATACTACTGAACACTTTTTTAATTTTGTTGAAATTCTCTTAAAAAACCTTTTCCAATTGTGGAAATTCTCTTTAAAAACCTTATCCAATTTTGTTGAAATTCTCTTGAAACCTTTTCGATTGGTTACGCAAACTAATTTAGATCGTGATTGTAGGCTGTTTACTGAAGTAACTTTGCCAAGTCTCAAGTTTTAAAAGTCTTCCTTTTCAATTCAAAATAAAGGGTACGAACGAACTTGCTCTCACTCAATGAACCTTTAGAAAAGTTTTTGAAACCATATTTTTCTTACTTTGTTGATTTTTCCGTAACTACTTGAAAATTCTCTTGTTTTTACGCAACTACAGCAAAGTCAAAAGCAGAATTATTAATTACTTTCAGTAGGTATTTTGTTGTTCATGTTTGCTTCTTTAATCCTTCCTAAGTTTTCAGGACTGAGGACTTTTAAGCACATAGGTACCTACCTACCTTACCACGGTACCAAATGTTAATTATAATATTCTTGAGAAATAAAAAAATAATAGTTCTTATACCCCATTCACAATAAGATTAGACATTTAAAAAAAACCTTTTTTTACAGTCCGTTCAGCCGATTTTGACTTCTATTGCGTTGGTGGCATGACAAATGGCAGGTGCAGTAAACAGTTGGTATTATAATCACGTTTTTGCTTTTAATGCCATCCTTATGCCTACGGAATAGAAGTCAAAATCGGTTGAACGGACTGTAAAAAGTTTTGTTTAAATGTCGAATCTTATTGTAAATGGAGTATAGTTCTAAAATATCATAGCAAAGAACCAGACTCTTATGCGATGGTTCACTAGGCACAACTGGAGGTTTACACAATCTAAATGTCAATCTGTCTATTCCATAGCCTATTCAATATAAACATAGATTAAACTGGCAATAATAACAAACACAGAACCTTGTTTCCAGCCCCTAGGGTGGCATTCTGTTAGTGACAATGACGGGCTATTGATTTTCTAGCCAGACTAAGCTAGATGGTCATAATAATGTATTTCTGTTATTGAATTGGTACACGGTAAACAGATTGGCAGGGACCTCGACCGGCAACCTGTTACCATGGATTCAGTACATGATTCTGGAAAATGCGTTAAAAATTTTCGTCGCATATTAAAAAAAAAGAATTGCTGTACCATACATTTGCCCGCGTAGGTATTGATTGCACTTTTGTAGGAAACGGCATTAAAAAAAAATACAGATGACTTACTAAATCCATGGTAACAGGTTGTGCGTCGATGTCCCAAAAATGTTGTCTAGCTCTGTCGATTCCCGTGAACTACATATTATTTAGGTAGTGTTATTGGTAAAATATGCACTGGTAAAAAAAATCGCTAAATATAACTAAATTTGAAATCGTGTGCAAAAATTGATCTTTTTTCTATCAAATCATATTATGTACGTACGTATCTTAAATCTTCTTCTTCAAGCTGTATGCTTGACCCTTTGACCGTCGCTTCGGCTTGTCTGCCATCCCACGTCCCACTGCAGGGCAAAGACGTTTGTTGTTGTGATGTTCATGATTGTTTGATCAGCTTCTGTCGGCGCGACAACGCGTTTCTATTGCGTAATACATTTTCGTAAACAAAGACTAATCTGTTTCATTTTGACAGTTCAACAACATTCATTGTGGTATTTACGTTGTTGAGCAGATTTTTTTCCGAACTTATGAAGCAATGGATATGCAATCTGTTTCAAAACGAAACGAGTGTTATAATGTTGTACTAAATTTCATTATGCAACTCTTTTGCTTCTTCGATCCCTTCCGGTCAGCAGGTGCTGACCCCCGGGCCGACACATATGAGACATTTTCCAAAATACGCTCCGTCACGCTTGAAGCGCTACGGGCTATGGTCGTTTTAATGATGGCAATAAGCTAACTATTTCAGAAACTTTTTTAGAGGATTCATATCATGGGCTTAGATAGTATTGTATGCAATTGTATATTTCGCCTCGTGTGGATAAACCCACGTTCGTGTTTTAATACCCCATATTATACAACAGTAACAGTTGCATAAATAACTATTACCATCCGAAGTAACGGTCGATTTCAGACCTAAAGCATTATGCCCATGCTAACTGAAGAATCGTCCCGAACAGTAAATCATCGACTTGAATTGATTAAGAAAGAAACCACATTTGCTCTGTTCAATTGAAAAATAATTGAGACTGACTATTGGAATAAATAAGTCATAAAAGTTTCATGCATTTTTCATGAAACAGGCGCTGAAGTAGCACTGTATAACTTATTAATTGTGTTATAACCCAAGTGCTTCCAAGGACATTTTCGTAACCATCTTCCCTTGACCCATCCAGCCCTTTTTTCATCCCAATTTCAAATGAGCAGATAGGTTTCCCGCAGCTCGACAACCGCTGGTCGGTTGGCTTTCAAAGGTTGCTTATTGTTCCTTATTGGAATCGTAGAATGTTCTAGATTTCTAGAAGGAACGATTTTATTTGCACCTGAGTATTGCGGAGTGTCGCCCTCAGTACGCATTCGTCTCTCAAACCAGTGGCACGTGTTTCGGTTTATGGGAATCTCGATTTGAAATTGAACGAGTTTGTTGTGAGTATGAGTGAAAATGGTTTGCTTATCATGTTTTCAATATTCATTCATGACGTGGATGATGCGTAGATGGTTGTGAGGACTAAATGGATGGTCAGTTTTATTAAGTTGTAACCGGTGCATCGTTGCATAGATTTGTCACTCGAAGCGTTAACTAAGTATAATGCTATGCTAGCTTCGCGATAATGTTTACGGAACTAACTAGGATTGTTAATGTAGTAACAATCTTGAGTAATACCTTGTTATGATTCAAGCTAATTAAAGTTGTATTCTGGTATATACAATGTGGACACGACAATACAACAATAAATGAAAACACTGGCAATATTAATACTTAGGAGTATTTAGGAACTTTCAAATAAATCCTAACATTAAAATTCAAAAAGTGATTTTTTCTAACAAACTAAATAGTAGTGATGCGCCGACTATGGGTTTTGTCAATCTTTGACTAGCTATAGTGACTAAACTATTGGAGATATTTGATTGAATTTTCGTATGCGGACTGGGAACGTCATTAGATATACGCCGTTTAATTTATTGTTGTATTGTCGTCTCCACCTTGTAGAACTGTGCATTCAGAATTTATAAAGTTTTGATTGTATGATTGATTTGATGCAATAGTTTTATTGCCTACTAATAAAACTATTTTTAAATGGTATTTACGCGTTGAGAAATTAATTTGAATAAACGCCTGGTTTTGGTTTGATCTCAAAATTAGATACTTATTTTTTTTTAGTTTCTATAGGCTTTTTCTCAATTATCAAAAAGAGTAAGTATAAGCGGAATTCGAACAAGTGCATAAATATTATTTGCAACTAAATGAATTTATAGTTGAATGAAACCGTAACGATCAATGAAAAATTCTAATTTTACATCCCTTAGTAATACATTGGTATGGTAGGCACCTACTTAGTGCCGTAGAAGTGTCTAATTGGATCAATATTTCAATTAGGCTTGCGAACAGTCTGGAACTAATTAGGGATTATCTATTTTTACCCGACTACGGCGAAGCAAAAAGGAGGGTTATGATTTTGACCGGTATGTATGTATGTATGTATGTAAGTATGTATGTATGTATGTATGTATGTATGTTCATTTGTTCCCTCATAACTTCTAATCTACTCAACATAATTTGACAAATGGGGTATCGTTGGAAGCGTCTCGGTCGTCCGATGGTTATAGGCTATGTGGCGTCACATTAAATTGAATATGGCGCCCTCTAGAGGACAAAAAGTCATGAACTAAAAAAAAAAGATTTTTTAATTGTGTCATGTTGGGTATCAAATGAAAGGGCTTAATTAGCACATTTCAAAAATATATATATTATAACCCCAAAATAATTTAAATAAAAATAAAAGTAATAAAAACTAAAACCCAACTACGGCAAAAGTCAACTAAAAAGGTATAAACAAGTCATCACAGACAGACTAATTAAAAATCCGGAGTCACACGTAATCTATTCGGCTTATCCCCTAGCACGTGTGACTCCGGATTTTTAATTAGTCTGTCTGTGATGACTTGTTTATACCTTTTTAGTTGACTTTTGCCGTAGTTGTGGTATCTATATTTTGCGCTAACTTTTATTTCTGTGCTTCATTGTCCTTGCAAGGTGACTTTTGCAGGCTCGCGAAAATCGTGATTGTGTTTTATTTTATTGAAACCTATTTTATGCAGAATGCAATAAATTAATTAATAAATTTATTGACACGTTATTTTCTTATTGTTTATAGAAAAAAATCAGTACTTATACATAGGTAGACTACCGGCGGCGTTTGGCCGGTTAATTTATTGCATTTAGGGCGTTTGTCTCTAAATCTCAAAAGTACCTATATTTCCGGAGCACGTTATATTTATCTCCTTGAAAATCGGACTGCCGGACCGTAAAATTCCTTGTAGTGCACAAACGCCCTTAAAGCATCATGTCTTCTTCTGACATACATACAGAATGAAAGAAAGAAAATTATGTTATATGGGACACGCAATGGAAATACAAACAGTAAATAAAGGTAACAAAATTAACAATTTATGAAAAAAAAACAAAAAAAAACGATCGATGCGAGGCCAAAAAGGCCTATTTCTGCCGTCTCTATTAGCCGCGTCATCTCAGATTTAATTTAATTTCATTTATTTATACATTTCTAATGTTCAACACAATTAACATTGTGACATTACATATTAAATAAAAATGATCACATGCAGAAACTTTATTCCGTTGAACGATTCATCCCTTTTATAGCCATTATCACCAACATTTACATCGGTAATCCATCCCTGGTTTCTTTTGTCTTCCCCTACTCATTTAGCCATCCACATTCATTGGTATAATAAAATTACTCTAAATTTTCTTCACGACCTGTTTCTTGATCTTCTATATCGCATGCCAGTACCACATCTCCATCTCAATCTTCTTGCATCATTCAGCCGAATTACGTCCACTGCTGGTCAGGCTTTCCCCCAAGCATCCCAACATTGGCCGGTCCTGTGATTTTCACGTTCATGGTTCCATCTTTCATTCCTCTATCAAAAGTGCACTTGTTTAGACTTAGTTCGAGTTACTTTTCTGTGTCGACTCAAGGTTGGTTGACTTTAACAACAGATTCGTTTTTAGATTATATTATTTGAATTTGTTATTTTTGGACTGGGATTATTTACATAGCCGGTCCATGACTCCGTATTAGAGTTTGTAATGTGTCTGATTATGTCATAGTGATATTGACGATTACATACACATAACATCACGTCTTGTTTCCCCGAAGGGTTAGGCAGAGGTGTACCTACCTATAGTACACCCATATTGCGCCAGTTATGTTTAGTCCCATGGGCGAGCCTATTGCCATCAACCGGGCACAAATCCAGACTCCCGGCTGCTACTGAGAAATTCCAGATGTAAAATCCCAATAACACTTCGCCCGACCTGGGAATCAGGTTTTATTTGGAATATTTCTTTATCATCAAAAGCCAGAATATAGGAATAGACGGAAATAAAGACTTCTTGCTGTATAAATACTTAATGGATCTTTATCATTTATGGAAGCGCTGCTCCTTTCATTTGCCTATTTCATCTCCGGTTGTCTCTCTTTCTTATAAATCTGCAATGATAGAGGATCTCCGGTCTCCCCAATATCAAAGGGATTCCATCTGGCAAGCCTTTTGCAGAGTTTGGATTTGTTAGGACTCTCCTAATTTGCGTCTCAACCTGGTTTTCCACATTCCGCATGTAGTCTTCCGTTCCTTCAAATCATCGATAATTATATATACTTATACATCACATTATGAGATCATTAAAATGTCCTTATTAAGTTCAAAGCTGTATTCGCTCATTAAAGAACTGAGGAAACACTTTAACAAAACATTATTTATATCAATTTTCCTCGTTTTCTACCGGTTATGTCTATAGTTTTTACAGCAGTTGCATAACGTTATCGCCATTCGCCATTACGAGTGTGTTATGCAAGTTCGCTGCAGTTTCATTCTTCACTTACGTGGACTTGGACTAGGCCACTTCTACACGGTTATCGCGATAAAATTTTACAGTAGGGTCTTTTCTTCCCTGTACATTCTTTTGGCTTCAATATGAAGGTAACAGTTTTAAAACAGAAAATCAAATTAGTATTATTTTCTCGTCGTGTTGCGTAAACGTCTGGGTTGTTCAAAGACTTTGAAAGGGCGTTCTTGTACGGTTTTCAATATTAATTATTGTTACGTCTGGTAATATTTCTCTAGAATTTTGCGGCTTCTAGGTTTATTTTTGTTTAAAACACATTTATTATATATTTTTATTTGTAAGTATATTTATTCATTAGCGATCCGTTTGTACGACTTGACAAAACATTGAGTTTTTTTTTTAATGTTAGATTTAATATTAATGTTCCTACTTATTATACTAATACACATAGACTTAACGTTTTTTTTTTCAAAAGTATAGTTAACACAGCCTTAAAATCCGTTGCGTAGTTTTATAAGAACAACGTGATCGTACAGACAGACACAAAAAGTGACTTTAATTATTAAAAATATGTCCAGTTAAAGACGTGGCTCAGTTTCATAGGGAAGAAATTTGTGAAAAAAACATTCTGACCACGATTATGTCTGGATTTTAAAAGAGACTGGCCACTGAGTTTGTTTCCGCCTTTCTTCTCAGAGTAGTCAGATAGGAAACGCCGACCTTATCTAGTTTTTGAAAATATATTTGATGTGTAATTACTTGTTTTTTTAAATGCTTGTTTTTACTGTTTGTATTTCCTGTGTCTCAAATAAAATACTTTACTTTTTTTTACAGAAAATAAATCATTTATCATTCTGCCCCCATCTCTCTACTTGATTTCTCCAATTATGAATAAAGGCTTGATTTTTTAAATCTTTGTTCACAGGTATAACCCTCAATTGCCACTATGCTTGGTGGAAGCGTCCTTTGGTTCCGGCACGGCTTGCGTTTGCATGACAACCCGTCTTTACATTCTGCGCTAGAAGAAAAAGAATTTCCTTTCTTTCCTATATTTATCTTCGATGGAGAAACTGCCGGTAAGTCTATTTGATTCTATTCACTTTTTATCGGAAAGGGGTCATTCATTAATCCCGTGATGTGTTTTACCAACTTTTAAACCAACTACCTACTTACAAAATAAAATTAAAAATTTAAATAACCCCCGACACAATTCCAGTAGTTCAAGGTTACTATGTTCTTCTAATATCATTGAAGTAACAGAATACTACATTTCGAATCGATCAGACCTGTGGAAGATGCGCACATCCAATCATCAACTAGAAAAGAGCTGATAATCTTCAAATGGCTGAACCGATTTTCTTGAATTGTAGCTAAGAACACTCTCGATCAAGACACCATTCAAAAAACAAAAACAAAATCGGTTCAGCCGTTTGGGGGCTACGAGGGAACCGACAGATACACACGTTAAGAGGGTGCATCCTAAAAGTTGGCAACGTCGTAAATAGCTGTCAAATATTTACCTGTTTCGATTAATTTGGAAATAATACTGTATGGAAATAAGAAATGTGGCTAACCAATTGACTAGAATATTAATAATGAATTGCAATTATAACATTGAATTTGATGTTGTACCCGTTTTAGGTGAAAAAAAGGCATTTGGAAAGTTACCAAATAATTTTTTTACATCTAAAACTAACTATTCGGTGTTACGATATTAATTATTGCATTTCATAATCAATATTCTAGTTCGCTAGTTAGCCACATTTTTTATTTCCATACAGAAATATTATCAAATTAATCAAAACAGCGAAATATTTGACATCTATTTGCGACGTTGCCAACTTTCAGAATAAACCCTCTTAAATTTATAACACCACTCTTTTTCCGTCGGGGGTTAAAAATAGCCAAAGTGGACTACAATATTATGTAGGTAAAATGATCAGCAGAATTGAGGCTTTCAGATTACTTTGGCCGCGTCTGCCGCATCTGCCTAGGCAGATGACGATGACCATTGAGTCCTAGGATTGAAATTCATTGACGGCGCGATTTACTGTCTAAGAATCTGACTACTTTGCCCGTTGAATGAATGACGCAGACAAATATATCAGGGTGTCAGCTTTGGCCATTATGTAATGAATGATTCACCAATATACCATTAGCAAGCATGGTGTTCACTACCTCCTTGTTCAGGCCTTTGATTTGTATTGGAAATGTGAGAAACTGTTATTTTTGCAAATATTACGACTAATGTTCGGCCTTTATCGTCCTATTTTTTTTAAACGTACTAGAAAGTTCGGTAACGCAAAAGTTCGTTCGTTCAATTTTAATGTCTACCTAATTTACCTAAGTAAGTATATGATTTTATATAATTGTTTTAAAGGTACAAAAGTGGTTGGTTACAATCGTATGCGGTATCTCCTGGAAGCTCTAGAGGACCTCGACAGTCAGCTGAAGAAGCATGGCGGCAGACTGATCATGTTGAAGGGAAAGCCTAACGTCGTATTCAGGAGACTTTGGGAGGAATTCGGTACGTGATCTTTAGCAGTTCTTCAGGGTTCCGTAACACGGTAGAACTGAGTAGAACACATACTGCCTTTGCTGGCGCGCCTTCGGGTAAAAAGGAGCCCTTATGGCGTGGTGTCCAGTTGGCGTTATGAAGTTACTCGACTCTTTTGTTTTTGAAATTGCGTATTGTAATGGCAGGGATTATCGCCATTGTTCCCGCTTGGTGGCGCTACTGAGTTTGGAGGTCATAATGTCACAATCATAGTCATAGTCTATGGTCATAATTTGAATTTTTGGTGAAAACTTCGTCGCTCCAAATAATTATCAGCAATGTTTGACAACTCGCATGACTCCCGAAACAGCCAGCGCCATCTGCTTTCAGATGCGCTACGCAATGACAGGTATGTCATTGCGTAGCGCATTATGCCTTAAGAACGCTAGTTTTTTACAGCTAAAATACGAACGATTTCGATTTGTTTCCAATGAATAATGAATACCTACTCAATGTCGAATATTGACTTGCAGGAGACCAGTAACTTTCCATTAACTCAATACATTTATCATTAAGTCATTGAAAATATTATATCTTCTTTTGGCAATAGGCTCACACCCTATTACATGGGACTTAAACATAACTGGCGAAATGTGGGTGTACTATGGGTGCTCCTCTGCCTAGGCCTTCGGAGAATACAGGCGTTACGTTATGTTATATTTATAATTGTTTTTTTATTTTATTTTTCTGAGGTTTTTACAATGTATTTACCATCAAAAATATTACAGGTATCCGTAGGCTCTGCTTCGAGCAAGACTGCGAGCCCGTATGGCGCGCTCGAGATGACAGCGTCAAGTCAGCTTGCAAGGAGATCGGCGTGGTTTGCAAGGAGCACGTGTCCCATACTCTATGGGAGCCGGACACCGTCATCAAAGCCAACGGGGGCATTCCGCCTCTCACTTACCAGATGTTTTTGGTAAGTTAGATTAGGGTTTATGAAGCACACCGCAATGTGTGCAATATTTTGCTTTCCACAAAAAGGAAGATGTTTTGATTGTACGTAGTACTTACCTAAGTCTTTTTAATGTGCGTTTTTCCATTTGAGATTTAAAATACGTTGATCGCGCGGTAAATTCTAATTGCGCGATGCAGGATTTGTAGATGAGCAGGATTTGTGTGGCGTTGTATATCTACAGCGCCACAAAATAAGCATCAAAATATGATAAATATGGTATCCCGCCACACTTATACATGCTAGAGTATGCTCCATTAAAGATTACTAACTGTATCTACTCTAAGTAGAGAAATTACTTATCACACTTGATTTTCCGTAGCATACAGTAGCCACCATCGGCGACCCTCCGCGGCCTGTCGGCGATATCGATTTCACTGGAGTCAAATTCGGCAGCTTGCCGGAATGCTTCTACCAAGAGTTTACGGTCTTCGATAAGGTAAGATAATTCAAGATATTAATTTGGACAAATTACACATAATTATTATAGAAACTTGAGCGTACAATTTCTGGTTTATAACGGGCTAGTGACCCGCCCATGCTTTGCACATGTGATGGCGACTTGGGGACGGATCACAGCATCGAGATATAAATGCATATGTCTAAGTTACTTATCAATCTACACTAATATTATTAAAAAACTAAAACCGACAAAAACGGCAACTAAAAAGTATACCTTTTTAGTTGCCGTTTTTGTCGGTTAACAAGAAATCACAGACAGACAAATTAAAAATCCGGAGTCACACGTCGCATCGTCGTAGGGCATAAATCAATCAGCTAATCTATTGCGTAAAAAGTTTTCGTGAACGATTCCGACTAATCTGTATCATTTTGACAGTTCAACAACATTCATTGCGTTATTTACGTTGTAGAACAGATTTTTTTTCGAACTTATGAAGCGATGGATAAGCATTCTGTTTCAAACCGATCCAGATTGTGATAGATCGTGTATTACGCAATTAGGGTGTTGTTTACGTGTGACTCAGGATTTTTGCGTTTTAGTTTTGTTTGTCGTAGTTGCGTTTTAGTTTTTACCCGACTACGGCGAAGTAAAAAGGAGGATTATGATTTTGACCGGTATGTATTATGTATAGATGGGCCAAATAGCATCCTTTTCATTCTTTTGTTTGTTTCTTCCATTTCCTTATTGTTACGATTTTTGATTGCGTGTGAGTCGATACACAAATAACTTGGTCCTCTAGACCCCAAAACCCGAAGACCTGGGCGTGTTCCTTGAGAACGAGGACATCCGGATGATCCGCTGGGTGGGCGGCGAGACCACCGCGCTCAAGCAGATGCAGCAGCGCCTAGCAGTCGAGTATGAGACCTTCCTCAGGTATTAACAGAAAGTTATCCTTTTAAGTATATGTGGTGGATCGTTAAGTTCCCTTCAAAATGGTTGAGCTAAATGGTGCTGCTCCATGCGTCATGTTCGTGAACGGGCGCCGTCAGTAGGGACTGGTCATCTCTTAGCTGCCACGGCTTATTTTAATTTTTGAATTGTTATTTTTATACGGACGCTTTTAACGTGCACGTCTTTCTACATTGTTCTCACATGTATAATTTCAACATGAATGATGTAACAAATATTTTGTGACATATATTTTTGATTTAAAAGAGTGTCCGTGGAGTTTCTTGCCCGTTCTTCTCCATAGGAACCTACTACGCTTTGGAATGGGCAACTAGCTTCATCTTTCTGACTGACCGACCCCTTGACAATTCAAAAGTGCCTGTAATTGGTTTATTTTTGAAATAAATGCTTTGAGTTTGAGTTTATAGAGTCATTAGAGAATATTGTCAGTCAAATCTTTGCAGGTATAATTAGTAATTTTACCAGCTCTCCCTTTCATAAAGCAACGAGAAAAATGCATCGTTCCAAATTATAATTAAACAACTAACTTAGGGCTGATTTCACCAATGAAACTGAACGCGATCAGCACATCTAAACCGAGTTCAAGAGCTGTCAGTGTCAATATTACAAAGAAAATAAAGACACTGACAGCTCTTAAACGTGGTTTATAGGCTGATCGCGTTCAGTTTTTATTGGTGAAATTCGCCCTTAGTGTGTCATATTTTGACGTTGGCTATCGAACAGTCAGCGAGATTTATTGTTGAGCAAATTGAAACCCTACTCATGGTAGGCATCTAGAAAAGGCTAGGCAGATTTATTGAAATTCACACCCTACTTCAATTTGCCCTGTTGAAGCTATTTAATACAATTAACTCTCAAAGAATGACAGTTGTGTATTGGATATTATACTGAGAATTTCAGTTGGTAGTCAATTTGCTACACAATAAATTTCCTTGACTGATAAATTTTTATGTTGTGTGTCTTCAGGGGTTCGTATTTGCCGACACACGGAAACCCGGACTTATTGGGACCCCCTATATCATTGAGTCCAGCTCTGCGGTTTGGATGCCTTTCCGTCAGGAGGTAAGATACAAAGTAACACAAAATGATCAGAACAACTAACAAAATTAAACTTTATCTCAATGACACAAGGGCTGTTTCAGAATGACCGTACACAATAATGTAAACGACAACTCTGAAAGGAGTTTGGTTTTGATACAAATGATACAACGGGAAAGAAAAGTGTCCAATTAGTTCCACGTAGAAAGTAAAAAAACACTATTAGGTTACCAATGGAGTTCCTTGCTGAAAACTTTGCTGCGAGATGGCGCTAAAGGATGATTTCCACCAAACGGCTCGCATCTCATCGGATCGGAACGGATTTACAATCTTTAAATGATATTAAATCGTGTACACAGTATTTAAAGTCCAACGACACGCGATTGTCGCCGAAAGTATGTTGCGACGCGCGATCGACTCCGTTCGGCTGTCATCATATCCGATCGGATCCTTTCGGCTGCAATACGGTAGAAAGGAAACTATTTGAGTAGGCGCAGAAACGGATACGTTCGCAGGCGACGGACGGTACGGCGCCGATCGTATGCGTGGACATCCTGCCGAACGCGATCGGCTGTCGCAGCATCCGTTCGTAACCTATCCGATGCGATGCGAGCCGTTTTGTGGAAATCATCCTTTAAGTGTTGTGTTTTGTCGTCGATGGGTCGCTTTTTATTCAAGATGACTTTGACAAGTGACATACACTCAGCGTTCTCTAGTAGCGAAGCTTCCAGTGTCCATTAAAAATTTTAATTTTCTTAGGGCTGATTTCGCCAATGAAACTGAACGCGATCAGCACATCTAAACCGAGTTCAAGAGCTATCAGTGTCAATATTACAAAGAAAATAAAGACTCTGACAGCTCTTAAACGTGGTTTATGTGCTGATCGCGTTCAGTTTTTATTGGTGAAATTGGCCCTTAGTAGTTTAGATAACTTTTATCAGTTTATTCGTTCCTATTTTTGATGCTGACCGTTTAATAAAACTTATTTTCAGTTTCTACTGGTCAGTACAAGACTTGTTCCGTCAAGTGCATCAGGGACGTCTCGCTACCCAATCCGCTTCTCATTTTATTACGGGTAAGATTTTTTTCTCGTGTAACCAATCTCCGGGGCCAAAATTAATTTGCGAACATTCACTGACGTGATCGGTGTCAATGTCTATGACGATGAAACTTAAAGGAAAGAAGGAATGAAAAATAGGTTTACTTGTCGCAGAAACACTGAAGCTGTTTGTACTCCCCGTCACTTGTCCCTTAAGGGCGCACCGAGCATTTGCCTTTGTCTCTGTCTTTTTCTTTACGTGTAAAGAGTAAAGAAAATAACCACACTTTTGCACTTTTTTAATATTTTTCGTTGTTATTTTCATCATATTGCCCTTAAATAAAAAACTATCGCGTATAAACGCTCCAGTCTACTATGAACTTTATTTTAGTCAATGTATCCTAATATAAAATTACTTATTTATATAAAAAAGTAGGGATAGAGAGGAAAAAAATACTCATTAAGAGATAACTTTGCGAATTTATTCTATCGAGCCAAACTTATCAAATCGTGTTTCCATCTTGTATACTGTTTAGTATATAAGCCAAAAAATAACAATTTATTTTCCTACATTTTAATTTAAATGTTTACTACTTCAAACAAGGGTTATAAAATCGTGTTTTTATGTATAAAAAGCTCGGTGCCCCCAGCGTCAGACTGTATTTGTCTGGCATTAATGCTGAAATAAACCTTTTTGGCGCACTCACTATTGTTGTACATTATTTTCACTTTGTTTTTGTGTTTCACGAACTGTGTCCAAATAAACGTTATCCTTTCTTTTCTTTCTTTCTTTCTGAAACTCGTGCATACAGAAAGATGGGTAATCAGAAAAATTCAACAATATATTAGATCTACATTAGGTAATACAAGCATAAAACAGACATAGTCGTTAGCTGCACGACATGACTGTGACAAGAAGGCTAATATCATATCTCTGCATCACCCAAAGGTTGACTGGTAGAAAATGCCTTAGGCATTAAGTCCGCCTCTGTACATTTGTGTGCTTGAAGTATTAAATAAATAAATAATAAGGGAGTAACTTGTAAGTTCGTAATTTTTGAAGATGGGGTATCCTATCAGGCACGAGGCTTGTTTTCATATGAAATGAAATTGTTTATTCTGTAAATATGATATCGGAAAAACTCTTACACGTCATATTAAAAAAAATATTAGAGCTAAGCTAGATGAGGTCGGCGTTTCCTACCTGATTACTCTGAGAAGCAAGGCCGAAACAAACTCAGAGGTCACAGACTCGCGAATCATATTTTAATCTACATACAACTGACATGACACTTACCTGCAAATTGCAAAAAACGTAAGAAAATTTGAATTTCGCGGGCTACCTCGGAGCATCCACCTTAAGGAGCTCATACGACTATGTGTCAACAGGTCAGTTAATTTGGCGCGAATATTTCTACACGATGAGCGTGAACAACCCTAACTACGGTCAGATGGCTGACAACCCTATTTGTTTGGACATCCCGTGGAAGAATCCTGAGGGAGATGAGTTGCAGAGGTATGTGTTAATAAACCTTAACAGTTTTATCACAGAATGAGTTCTGACTTTAATCCAAGCAGCTATTGTATTTTGAACTTTATTCCGAGCAAGGTAAAGTTGTCAATATAAAATTGACTACTTATACTTGATTTTAATGTCAGTGTTTGTAATTGGAACTGTAGCTTTTTCGGAATCAAGTTCCAAATTCAAAATGTACCTGGATCTGGAATTCTAGATAAACCTTGTTTTGTAATTGTTGTGGCTTTTTAAAATAATGCGCGTTGGGATTTTGAAACACGTTTCGAAAATCCATTGAATCAGAGTTTTCGGTAAACTCTCAGTGTATTATTATGTTATTTATTACAATTTGAAGTTCTTTATTCCTGGGTGGTTCAAATTGGCCTGAAAAAGTACATAAAATGGTTGTACTTGTAACCCCTCAGAACTACTCATATTGGTAGGTACCTACTTCTATTGAATGGTGGTTTTTTTTTCTGACAATTGTGTATCATTATCATTCCAGATGGGTCGAAGGTCGCACCGGTTTCCCATTCGTGGACGCAGCGATGCGCCAACTTCGAACAGAGGGCTGGCTGCACCACGCGGCCCGCAACACTGTGGCTTCCTTCCTCACCCGCGGAACACTCTGGCTGTCCTGGGAACATGGCCTGAACCACTTCCTCAAGTATTTGCTGGACGCTGACTGGTGAGTAGTGTCTATATCTGAGTGATGGCTGCACCACGCAACACTAGAATTTTCCTCACCCGCGGAACACTCTGGCTGTCCTGGGAACATGGCCTGAACCACTTCCTCAAGTATCTGCTGTACACTGACTGGTGAGTAGTTTCTAGATCTGAGTTATGGCTGCACCACGCAACACTATAGCATCCTTCCTCACCCGCGGAAAACACTGGCAATCCTGGCAACATGGCCTGAACCACTTCTGGTTTTCATAATCCATTGGGTGTTTTAACTCATTAAAGACCCATTGATCTCACCTGGTGAAAAGCGATAGATGGGGTCGACGATGGAGCGAAGGTTTTCAGAAGATGACTGCTCACTCTATCTAAGTTACCAACAAATCATTTTGCAATCGAACGGCAAAAAAGGCTCCACAATGTATTGGCTTTATAAAATCACGATCTCTCCCCAGGTCAGTGTGCGCTGGCAACTGGATGTGGGTGTCGTCGTCAGCGTTCGAGGCGCTGCTGGACTCGGGCGAGTGCGCCTGCCCCGTGCGCCTGGGCCAGCGCCTGGACCCCAGCGGCGAGTACGTGCGGCGCTACGTGCCCGAGCTGGCGCGCATGCCTGACCACTACATGTGAGTACGTGCGCCGGCCCCGTGCGGGCCAGCGCCTGGACCCCAGCGGCGAGTACGTGCGGCGCTACGTGCCCGAGCTGGCGCGCATGCCTGACCACTACATGTGAGTACGTGCGCCGGCCCCGTGCGGGCCAGCGCCTGGACCCCAGCGGCGAGTACGTGCGGCGCTACGTGCCCGAGCTGGCGCGCATGCCTGACCACTACATGTGAGTACGTGCGCCGGCCCCGTGCGGGCCAGCGCCTGGACCCCAGCGGCGAGTACGTGCGGCGCTACGTGCCCGAGCTGGCGCGCATGCCTGACCACTACATGTGAGTACGTGCGCCGGCCCCGTGCGGGCCAGCGCCTGGACCCCAGCGGCGAGTACGTGCGGCGCTACGTGCCCGAGCTGGCGCGCATGCCTGACCACTACATGTGAGTACGTGCGCCGGCCCCGTGCGGGCCAGCGCCTGGACCCCAGCGGCGAGTACGTGCGGCGCTACGTGCCCGAGCTGGCGCGCATGCCTGACCACTACATGTGAGTACGTGCGCCGGCCCCGTGCGGGCCAGCGCCTGGACCCCAGCGGCGAGTACGTGCGGCGCTACGTGCCCGAGCTGGCGCGCATGCCTGACCACTACATGTGAGTACGTGCGCCGGCCCCGTGCGGGCCAGCGCCTGGACCCCAGCGGCGAGTACGTGCGGCGCTACGTGCCCGAGCTGGCGCGCATGCCTGACCACTACATGTGAGTACGTGCGCCGGCCCCGTGCGGGCCAGCGCCTGGACCCCAGCGGCGAGTACGTGCGGCGCTACGTGCCCGAGCTGGCGCGCATGCCTGACCACTACATGTGAGTACGTGCGCCGGCCCCGTGCGGGCCAGCGCCTGGACCCCAGCGGCGAGTACGTGCGGCGCTACGTGCCCGAGCTGGCGCGCATGCCTGACCACTACATGTGAGTACGTGCGCCGGCCCCGTGCGGGCCAGCGCCTGGACCCCAGCGGCGAGTACGTGCGGCGCTACGTGCCCGAGCTGGCGCGCATGCCTGACCACTACATGTGAGTACGTGCGCCGGCCCCGTGCGGGCCAGCGCCTGGACCCCAGCGGCGAGTACGTGCGGCGCTACGTGCCCGAGCTGGCGCGCATGCCTGACCACTACATGTGAGTACGTGCGCCGGCCCCGTGCGGGCCAGCGCCTGGACCCCAGCGGCGACGTTAAGCCGTTGGTCCTGGCTGTTCGTGGATATTTGACAGTCATTACGAGTCGCCAGAAACCTGAAAGTCTGACAACCAGTCTTTCCAAGGGGTATCGTATTACCCAGTTACTGGGTTGTGGAGGTCAGATAGGCTGTCGCTCCATGTAAAATACTGGTATTCAGCTGCATCCGTTTAGACGGGAAGTCGTATCTTTCTTCCTAACATATTCCCTAACTATAGGTACACCTCTGCCTATCCCTTCGGGGAATACAGGCGTGAAAGAAAAGAAAAGAAAGAAAGAAAAATATTTTATTTGGAACACGCACAGGAAATGATTCAATAAACAATAAAAACAAACATTAAAAAAAACACAGGGCAAAGAAAACCTGTGCGAGGCCAAAAAGACTCCTATCTCAGCATAATGCTACGATATTTGAGAAAAATAAACAAATATCGCAGCGCTGGTATTCTGATAGGGCCCACTGTGATGCCACGGCGTGATGTTATGTTATAATCCCTAACTTTTACCAAACCTCAACCGTTCTTGATTTCAGTTACGAACCATGGAAGGCCCCTATCGACGTACAAGAGCGCGCGACCTGCATAATAGGCAAGGATTACCCCAGTCCCGTAGTGAACCATCTG
This sequence comes from Eupsilia transversa, assembly GCA_914767815.1. Taxonomy (NCBI): domain Eukaryota; kingdom Metazoa; phylum Arthropoda; class Insecta; order Lepidoptera; family Noctuidae; genus Eupsilia; species Eupsilia transversa. The sequence goes on from OU611880.1 coordinate 13,751,456, forward strand.
GTCGCCGCACAGAGGAACAAGAATGCTATGAAGGTATGTTATGTGGTACGGCTTTTGAACACTCACAGCCAAAATATGTTCGTCTTCTTAAGAGCAATTTTTTTTTGTATGCTCATTGCACGATAGAATCTGCTTTACCGACTCAGCATTATATTTTTCGTGGTAATGCCAATGCCAGCATCAATACCGCGGAATGACATTCCGCGTAAAAATGAGAGACTGACAGACTGTCGCAATTAAATTAATAAAAATAACATAAAATGGCTCTAGGCCATTAACAAGGTTTTGGGTTTATGCTATTTTGATCTTTGTTATCAAGTAATTAAATATAGCCTACTATGCTCAGTACTGTAGCTTCAAAAGGTATGAAGTTCCCTGACTAAAAGGAAAAATTTGAAAACGGATGAAGATATAAAATACTTGATTGTAGGTCGAGTGAAGCAATGAATCTTTGTGGGTGTGCAATGCCTATGGCATTAAGTCCGCCTCTGTACAATTGTGTGCTTGAAGTAAAATAAACTTCTTTTTTTTCAATTCCCAATTTATACTTTGTCACAGCTACTCAAAATGGCATTGGCCAAAGGATTCAAGAGTTAACAAAAAAAAAAGATGTTCCTTTTTACATAAAAATATATTTCGTAAGTACAAAAACGTGACCAGAGGGCTGGTCTGGCTGTTCCATTCCATTTTACTTAAAAATACATTTCGTAAATACAAAAATGTGACTGAGGGCTGCACCCTAATTGCGTAATACACGATCTATCACAATCTGAATCGGTTTGAAACAGATTGCTACTCCACTGCTTCATAAGTTCGGAAAAAAAAATCTGCTCAACAACGAAAATAAAGCAATGAATGTTGTGGAACTGTCAAAATGAAACAGATCAGTCGGAATCGTTTACGAAAACGTTTTACGCAATTAGATACCAGTAGTGCTATTCTGTAAAAATCTCACGGTGAAAACGTAGGTGAAGTGAGCTTTCAATAGTGTCAATCTCTAGTATTAGGATCGAATGACAGCTCACTTTAAGCTCACTTCACCTCAGTTTTCACGGTGAGATTTTTACAGAATCGAGAGGCAGGTCTGGCTGTTCCATTCCTTTTTAAATAAAAATATATTTCGAAATATACGATAACGTGTCCAGACGCTGGCTCGTTCTTTAGCTAAAGAATTGGCATTGCCATTCAACGTGGCAATGCTGCCAGTCTTCTGGGCACGTTTCCGGATGACAGCGATGCGGACGAATACTTCGACGCCGAAGTGTCCTTTTGTATTTATTTGTATAGTTAGTTTTTCATTTAATTTAGTACCTTCTGTAAATAGTTTGTTGTGTTAAATATTTTAAAGGTAATTTGAATACTTATAAGTAATTCTAGTAATTTTACAGATATATATTTGGATAAAATAAGTAATTCTGGTAATTTTACAGACTTATATGTATAATATACTTATAAGTACAAAAATAGATTTTGTAATTCCAAAATCGAATAACAGGGTTTTAATAAAACGCACCACAAAGATTTATTAACTGGGTTCTATGTATTTATTTTTTACAAAATTCTGGTTTAAAACGTATATAATTGTTGTTTATTAACAATATATTTAAATTGTATTATTATATTTGAATTTGTGTACACATCATTTTCATTTTATATCATCCATCATAATATGTTTTATACTATGTATTTAATCCCTTGCTTTGTACAAACTAGTCGTAAATAAGTTAATTGTTTTTTTTAAATCAAAACTGTTCACTCATTTATAAAGGGATGTATGTTGTTATTTTGACAAATTTTATTCCCCTATTAAGGTGGATGCTCCGAGGTAGCCCGCGAAATTTAAATTGTCTTACGTTTTTTGCAATTTGCAGGTCAGTATTAGGTTGTATGTTGATCTAAATATGATTCGCGTCCGGATCAAATACTTATATATAGATTTATAGTTATAACAATCATCAATACAACTCTCTAAGTTCATATAATACTATGGACTATTTCATGAAATCATGACATTTGAAGATTGTATTGCTGATTCCAATGATTATAATTCTGTAAAGCCATATTTGGTCCAATTACGGTCACGAATCATATTTTAATCAACATACAACCTGAAACTGACCTGCAAATTGCAAAAAACGTAAGAAAATTTGAATTTCGCGGGTTTCCCTAACGCTTCCACCTTAATAAATATATTTCTAAAATAATTTATTTCTTTTTCCTATGGTTAGTGATTAATATGTCAGAGTTTTTATGCCGCCTATGGGCCTCTGACTTGGCTTGGCTTCACATGCCGTCGAGAAATATCTCGTTCGATTCCCAGGCCGAGCAAAGTGTTATTTAATTTTTCCATCTGGAATTGCTCAGTACCAGCCCGGAGCCTGAATTGGTGCCCGGTTGATGGCAATTGGCTCGCCCCCTGTTACATGGGTCTTAAACATAACTGGCGCAATGTGGGTGTACCTACTATAGGTGCACCTCTGCCTAAGCCTTCGAGGAATACAAGCGTGATGTTATATTGTTATATTATGTCATCTACTAATGTCTTCAGTATCAATACTTATTAAGAAAATTAGTACCTGAGTTTTTACTAAAATAAAAACGTGCTTTGTCTACTAACATTTTAGCACAGATTAGTAGGTACCTACACATGGTTCACTCCGCAAAATCGTTTAAATAAAAAGAGAAACTTACTACGACACAATAAAGTGCAACTCAGGTTGCACACCGTTAATTACCTTCAGTTATATTCACCTATAAGTTGCATCTCTTTCTATCGCGTAACTCTTATATCTTCTGACTACGTTACGCGCACTGAATATGCCCGACAAGACGAGCCCGCCACGTACTTGCCTAAAATGCGGAGTGCGCCTTCTGTACCATTCTGTGATTTTAGTTAACCCCTTCAAATGCTGCTATGTAATTTCACCTAAGTACTTACAACTTTTCCTGGCTTTTTCCTGGGTAATTTTTTTTAACAACGCGTCTAAATTTCTTTGTTTCCGTCTCGTATTGATTTGGATAATCACCGTCTGTCATGCGGAATAGAAATTAGGGAGCTATCTAAGTATTTTACAGAAGTACAGTTCGATTCAAACTTAATGGCGGCTCGGAGCATGAGGCCAGTCGTTGCGCAGTAAAAGTGTCATGTGTCAGCGGGAGTGAGGGATGCGGTACTGCGCAGCGAGTATCTTAACTTCCGAGCCGCCATTAAGTTTGAATCGAACTGTAGCTGTAAAGGTGTATTTTTAATAGTCATTCCCTCAATTTGTCACAAAAACAATATACGTACATTAAAAGTTTGTGCAAGGCAATGCGAGCTCTTGTCCATGTTCCCTTGTCTTCCACAGTGCTTGGGCCGCTCAGTAGCCGGCCGCCTGCATAAAGAAAAATGGTTCGAAATAGTCGGGGTTCGTACACAGTTACATACAAGGCGAAATTGAAATAACTGAAAACCTCTTAGGGGGTAATTGTATTTGTTGTTATCAATATAAACAACTTTTACTACATACGGGACCAATGCATTAATCGCGAAAAAAGAATCTGCTGCTTCATACATTTTTTTATTCGCATAATTAGACAAATCGCCTGATTTTTTTTCGAGATTTCCGTGTTGGTCCCTTAGCAAAAGTTATTCATACTAATGAGTACCATTGTACTCATTATTATGCACAACTTTTCATGGGGTCATTACCCCTTAAGAGGTTTTCAGTTATTTCAATAATACCTTGTATAACCCACCGACGTAAACACTCGTACAGGGGTTAAAAGATCGGTGGCATACCTACTGTTCATCCATTTTTTTTTTTTCAAAATGGCGGCCTGTCATGTAACCTTTAGAAATCCATAACTGACATCATTGCAAACAGAAAACTCAAGATCAAACCCCGTTAAGTGTCACGTTTCCGAGATGTTAACGTTCAAAGTGGATCACGTGCCATCCATATTTTTTAACTTGCTTAGATACATCTCGACGTTTTACGGGGTTTGGTCACATTATGTTTTCTGTTTGCATTGATGTAAGCTATGGATTTCTAAAAGTTCCATACGTGGCCACCATTTGGAAAAAAAAACAAAATGGCGGACCGTAGGTAGGTATGCCAGGCAACATATAAAAATCTTCAAGCCCCTTTACTGCGACTAATATTTATTCCATGAATCCATCTTTTTATTTTAAGTATTTATATTTTAAGTAACATTTTACTGTCTACCCTATATACCTATATTTAGATACCCTTTTTACCCTATGTATACCCGATAGAATAATATTTAATACGCATACCTGTCATATTATTATTTATTTATCTTCATTTACTAAGTGCTGCATACTCGTTCGAAAACGTTTATTGGAGGTCATGAAAGTCTTATTCAGAACAATATTTCTTTATGTTGGTTGTCTCCAAAGATTTTGTCCGAGTGATGCATCAGGAAATCCTAGTAGGTATACTCACAAATGTTTAATTTTCTCCAGGAACTGCGTCGTATTTTACAAAAGGCTCCCCCCCATTGCTGCCCCTCCTCGGAAGACGAAATCAGGCAATTCATGTGGCTCAACGAATAAACAGTGGAACGGAATTAGACTCTATTTGTATGTTTAGATGAATGTCGTGTCTAGGTAAAGAGAAAATACGAAACAAGTTGTATTCAAACCAAAAATTTATCTGTTAGTGCATTTATTCCTTTCCTTCGTATTTTCGCAAAAATGCTTTTCATTTATGTTTAGGATATTATAGATTAATAGTAGAGCCGATTTTTCAGTATTTTTACATTGAGGTATTATTGTACTAACGTACAGTACAATAATACCTCAATGTATTTTTATACCTTTTCGCTGACGAATAAATATGGCGGTTTGACATAATTTGTATACATTAGCTGTCAAACTGTCATTTATGCCTTAGGTACCTGTCCCATCGCTCGCAATTGATTAGAAGGGAGTAGGTAGAGCTAGCAAGTAAAAAAAAAAAAACGAGTTGACGAGTAACGACCAGCGAGTAAGCGACGGCGACGAGCGATTACTCGCTGGTATGCGTATGTTCATATGTTGTACCAAGCGTGAGTATCTCAGCGAGTGTTCTGCCCGCCAAACGATCGTCGCTGAGCGAGTACTCTCTTTGATAGCTCTTGTCGCTGCGACAAACATGTACTTGGTGGTAATATTAATATACGTGTATCTCTTTTACATACACGAGACCTCCTTTCTAAAATCTTTTTATTTTTTTTACAGTCCGCGAGGTGTAAGCTGAGCTTTGCATTTGTATGAGTGCACATAGATAGTGTAGGTGTGACGTCGGCCTAGAGCGCGACGAGTCCTTTAATTAATTTAGGTTAGTTTAAACCAGTTTCCTCTGCCGCGCACCTTGCAATTTTGGTAATGAAATCACTCACACAAATGCAAAGCTCAGCTTCGAGCTCGCGGACTGTACATTTCTTGACCGAGAAAATCGTTGATAGCTAGTCGCTTCCCTGTCAGCGGTGGGACTAAAGTTATTTGAAGTTGGAGAAATCAGTTCTAAATAGATTATATTGATAGACCTTTTTTACGTTTTCTGTAAGTACAAGATAAATAGTTTGTGTCGATTCAAGCCAGTGTCATTGTTTATCCAGTGTTGTAGTATACAAAGTATAAATGTTATTGTTGTAAGTAAAATGTTCGTATTACTGTACTTGTTAGTATTAAAATGTTAGATTGTATGGACATTCGCAAGCGCTACTGCTAAGTATGAGGCCCTGGGTTCAATTCCAGGGTCGGGCAAAGTGCTAAGGCTCGCGCAGACAGGCGCGACGCGGCCGGTAGAACAATTTCTGTGAAGGTTTTATAGAAATTGTTCCAACAGGGTCGCGTCGCGCCTGACTGGGTTTTTCCATCTGGAATTTCTCAGTAGCAGCCCGGAATCTGGATTTGCCCGGTTGATGACAATAGAGTCAACTCTACATGGGATTTAAACATAACCGGCGAAATGTAGGTGGTAAAACTCTGCCTAACCCTTCGGGGAACTAAGTCGTGATGTTACGTAATGGTAAAGTGATAGAACGATATGTGATGTTATTTTTCTTTTGGAAAAATTATTGAAATTATGTCTCATTAACATGTTTTAAGGTTAAATGTTACGGGAAATTCATGACTAAGGAATGCTTTTAATATTATTGTTCTTTGTTATTTTAAATTGGCACATGTTTGCTTACCAATTTTTTTATAATATGTAAAAAAAAAAAAAAAATTTTTTTTTATATTCGTGCTACAGAACATGTCGCAGTACAATTTTGTTAAATTTATTTGAAGTCTTTGGACATGTTATATTTTATTGCTTTGAATTCATTTTGAGTTCACGTTCCGTTTAATGTTATATTTTAGTAACTTAGTAACGAGTAGTGTTAAAACTCGATTCAGTAAGTTAAGCATTGAAATATGAACTTTATATCGTGTGCCGTAAAGTAACATTTTGGATTATCTAGATCATAAAATTAATTAGTATATCACTGTAGGTGACAAGTTATAAAGTCCACATTCAAATGCGTAAGTGTCTAGTTGGTGTTGTATTTTAGTAAGTAGAGTATTATTGGGCATACTATACCAGTGTCCTCCAGTAGCTTGGCGATAGAATGTCCAATAATATCCAACTTATGTTCTATTCAGTCTAGTCTAAGCGGAAACTCTAATTCATGAAATTAATTTGTGTATTTAAAATTTAATGAAAGTTGAATGTGATTTAAAAACAAAGATTATTATGATATTCTTGTTATGTTTTATTTTAATAATTTTTTATGGATCTCTGAAGAAGCAAATATAAAAATCTAAATGATAGAAAAGTATGTTTCGACTGATCGACGTTTAAACTGTACAAGTAATTTCATACAGGGTGGCAGGCACATCGACGGTCAACCTGTTACCATGGATTCAGTACATGATTCTGGACCCAACTGCCCTGAAAATATTCGAAGGTTATTAAAAAAAAAAATGCTGTTCCATACATTTTGACTGACGAATATTTTCAACGCAGTGTGGTCCAGAATCATGGAACTGAATCCATGCCTGCCAACCTGTATATAAGAATGAATCTGTATTATTATCTAAATTGTATGTATGTAGGTATATCAAATAACAGGGTGTCTCAAACTAAAGATTTTAACATCTATACTGTAGTACAAAGAACTAGTTTTTATACAATAAGAATATATAAAATCCAGAAATCAATGCATTTTTAGATCGTGGTTTATGTATTTGATTGATGTATAAAATAAATAGACTCGTAATAACAGGACGCATTTTTATTTACACCATGATTCATCAACGGAATGATATTTTACATTTTTGCTTAAAACTAAATTGCACAGTGAGCAATATTGAGGCCGATACATCTATAGGCAGTTGGGATGTAAGTAGGTGTGAATGGAATAAAATGGCTGAAGTGCCTTTTGCCCTGGATATTATCCAGACTCCAGTTTCTCTGTAGCCTGCCTGCCTATTTCAATATCTGCCTAAGTAACATTATCAGACTTTCTTTAATATCAATGATAAAAACAAGAAAAAAGAACAATAGGGAGCAGAAAATAATAACACTAACATATCACATGTATCACAAAACGGTTTGGTTTCAATTTTTTTTTCCCCCGATTATGGCGAAGCCAAATGGTTACGATTTTTACTGCCATGATTCATGGGAAATAGGTCTGACAATGCATAAATATGTGTGATACAAAAAAATATGTCATTTTCACCATGATTATTTTACATTAATACTTTTTAATTTAACCTCACAGTCCATTCGGAGCATCGGCTAGTTGATCAACCAATTCACTGAAGACTTTACTAGTTGTTGAGCCTGGCAATTCTTTGACGGCTGATAAACCCTGACCTGCCAGTTTGCCAACTCTAGGGTCGATTGGCACACTCCCCATGAATGGTATTTTGGAAATTTCTGCTAGTGACTTGCCGCCACCACTTGAGAAGATATTGGTGCATTCACTGCAATTAGGACACTCATACCTGGAAATGAAACATCCACGTTGGTAATCACATAAAAATTACAAAGCTTTTTAGTCTTAGCCCGTAATCAGATAATCTGGGCCATTATGAGAGGTATTCCACTAAATACTCTCTTTTTTGTTTTTAGTAATGTTGGGCGATGTTTAACACATTGACCCTGATACGGCCGAAAAACTTGTTGCCAGTCATTTACAATCTACATTGTGTTCTTTTTCAGCGTGGTAACGGCAATCAAAATGGAGTCAACTTAGAATTCGGCTCACATGGTGTTTAATGAAGGTGTATCAGTGGCAACCCAATTGATTACCTACATGCATATTCTGACCTCCAACGGATCCAGCTGTAGCCATCATAGTTATAGTGATAACAAACAGCCACAGGATGTAGCTAAATGACAATGTCATTGTTAATAGATAAAATTCGCCCACATAGTCAAACAATATTATGAAGCCACAAAATATTGATAAAAAAGGTTTTATCAACCATTTGTATCTCGAAGTGACAAGGTTAGAATAACAAATATTATGGTTAAATGCTGCACAAAAGGATGCTATATGTAAGGCTCTTGGCAGGTGGCGTTCTGTAGTTCCTGCCTGCACAAAAGGTTTTCAGGATAAGAACTGCATTCAGCAGTGGCAAACGCCTCTTCAAATGATTTCCTTTTTAATAATATAGTAAATACAAGTTTATTGTATGTTATACATTTTTCAAGTAGCTAGACATTTTTTCAAAGGTTTTAAAAGAAAATTAATCTCTGCTAATCTTAGAGAGCCAAGTGATCTGTAACTCAGGACCCTCCTATCTCAGACACCTTTCTCTATTTTAAGATTGTGCATTTTATTAACCAGTGCCTGTAAAATGATGTTGATATAAATAAAGATTTATGATTCACTAGCTGTTGCCCGTGATTTGGTCTGCGGTCCAGGATGAAAAGTAGCCTATGGCCTTTCTCTGGTCATGGTCATGGTGGTTCAGCCGTTTTATTGTGAAGGCCTAACAAACAAACAAAGTCACTTTGGCATTTATAATATTAGTTTGGATTTATTTCATTGTTCATCCGTACCCGCTCATATTTTCAATAATGCCTAGTATAGGGATGCCAGTTTTTCTGCAGAAGGTGATCTCTTTGCGGACATCCTCTATGGCTACTTCTTGTGGTGTGGTCACTATGATTGCACCACACTGTGGCACTTGACGGAGGTTCTCCATCACTGTGATGTGCTCATCTGAGGTTCCTGCAACACAACACAATATTTTTATAATTATATAATAGTTCCTACTATCCTTTGGTATGGATGACAATTAGGTTCATCTTTCTTACTGACCAACCCCTAGATAATTCAAAAGTGCCTGTAATTGGTTTATTTGTAATAAATGCCTATGTTTGAGTTATTTAAAAATGAGACTAATATCAATGTGCTTAAAACAAAACTTTTGTTGTTCCAATCATGTTTTGTTTTCATAATAAGGACAATGTGTTTTAAAGGTAAGATATTATGACAATTTACCTGGAGGAGTATCAATAACAAGAAAATCAAGTTCCTGCCAGCAAACATCTTCTAGAAACTGCTTGATCATTGATGTTTTCTTTGGCCCTCTCCACACAACTGCATCATTACGAGAGCCGAGTAGGAAGCCTATTGACATGACGCCCAGCCTCTGTTCATTGTCAAGGTACACTGGGATCCATCCTTCAGGCCCTTGGTGGACACTCTGATTCTCCAAGTTGAGCAAATATGGAACACTGGGTCCACATAAATCTATGTCCAATAATCCAACCTGGAAGCAAGTGATACGGTGTGTATAGGTACGAAATAGGATCAATAATATTAATCCCAGTTGAATAAATACCTTATAACCTCTTTCTTTCAAAGTTAGCGCCAACTGGGTGCTGACTGTGGATTTTCCAACTCCTCCTTTCCCAGAAAGAACTAATATTACACGTTTTACTGTGTCAAGCATTTTTACTTAATAACAATCTTGTAATAAACTAATAAAAATGAAAACGAAAAAGTACTAGTAAATAAAGTAGAATTTTGACAGTGTCACTGTGACACCAAAAATTAACGCTGCGTTCCGAGTTACAATGTAATCGATTTGAGCGTGCTAACACCCGTTCCGAATAAGCGTTAGCGCGGTAACGCCGACCCATGAAACGTTATAGATGACGTCATGACATGCGCCATCTTGCGATAACGCCGACCATGCCTTTTACTAATATCACCGTGATCTCTGTCAAAAATGACAGTTGACTGAACTGTCATTTTTGGCAGCGCTGTAGTTTTGAGTCGCATATATCTATAAACTAACGTGGCTTTTTCTAAATTGTGCTTCTGGCTACCGTCGCCACTTAACCAAAGAAGAAAAAGACATTTCTGATGTTTATACAAAGAATTTAAGTAATGTTATAAGTTTTGACGTTTAGCAAGCACTGTAGGCGCCTTCACGAGCGTTCCGAATTGATGACAGACCTCAGCTGTCATAATCGTAATATCTAAATCGGAACGCAAAATATTGATGTCAGCGCTGTGAGCGATTATGGCCTAACTCGGAACGCGGCCTTAAAAAATATACCTAACTGTGCATGACTGTATGACTGTGACAGGTGACAGCACAAGGAAGCAAGACCGATACAGATATTATATGAGCAGAGATTGAAACAAATCGCATAATTTAAACAATACCACTGAAAAACACTGTTTCAGACTTTTTTTAAAATCAATTTTATCGATAATCGTGTTGTAATTGAGGTATTTATTTAATTACGTGATAATAACATTTCACCTTTCAGTTTTGTTTCGTGTAGAGGGGTCACTTCAATATACATTTTGACAGCGCTTGCGCTAATCGTCGATGGCAGCGCCACCATCCATAGTTTATACTTTTCAGTTTTATAAAGATTTTTGTAGCGGTGGTTGTGTTGATCGTTTGCCGGTGCACATAAAATAGGAAATGCAACATTTTTCACATTTTATATATGTTTGTTGGACGTTTTATGACACAATCAGTTAGTGTAATAGTTTATTATGTTCATTTGCTTTAACATAAGTAGTGAACGTCTTGTGTTGGTGTGTTTTATTTTCGTATAATTTCAGTTTAGTGGTTGTGCAAGGATTTGTCCCATCGACAGTTGATTTGCTGCCTTGATCTGCATTCTCTGGGGTTTATGAGGTATTTATGAGAAATTTTAGCATTGGAAACTATAGATTTAATTAATAAATGAAGGTTTTATGTCACGAAGTTCGAGCATGACGAGTGGTGTTCTAATAAATTCTTACGATGCGGGCATTTATCATTAGACCCACCCCTGGGTTAAGCCGACGGGGATCGGTGAACGGATAATACTGTGCGTGTGCTAAATGTCATTATTTATTGTTACTTGTTACAGGGGTCTGTAGTCCTTTCATTTTAATCCTATCGATTTTTAAACAAGTGCTTTCTTCGTTTCATTTCTGAAGTGCAAGTGGCTGTTAACCGTATGTATAATACCTTGAAATTAACTATCTGTACGTTTCCAGCCAGTATTTATGTAAACAAAAATGAAAACACCCCACTTAACAGAAAAGAAACTGGTTCAATGGCAATCTATATATTCTCATCATGCCCATGAATATAGGTACCTAAGTAAATATGCAAGCTTCCCTGGAAAAAAGATTTTTTTCGTGAAATATTAACACATTCTGGTATTCTATTAGTACTCCAATAGGTAGAGGTAGAATATTAATTCCAATTAACATAATTATTTATGCAAATAAGTGTAATAAATAAACTTAAACATGTAAGTGGACACAATACTTTTATTATTAGTTACTTGTTTTATATTATGTTATGGTCTAGTTAATTAGATGACCCAATTGAAACACATGTTCTTTTTATTGGAAGTTAAATAATAATTTTCAAAGACATCTGCCATACTACTTAATTATGTCATAGCTGTTTTTTACAGTTTTTGAAAATACCTTACTAAATAATTTACTTGTAATAGTTAATATTATGTTGGTTTTTAAACATTGTTTCTCCTCTATTTTGCTGTTATTTAACGCAAAATAGAGGAGAAACAATGTTTATAATGGCATTTTAACGAAGACATTAAATTGTTAGATTTTAATGTATCTACTTCATTATTTTGGGACAGTACCTACCAAAAGATCAACCAACCAATAAGCAGCAAATATTGTTCATGTATAATTAATTGAATTGACTATAGTTGTTTCTCTGATTGAGTTTGTGAGTATCATATTTTCTGATAAACCTGAAAAGCTTTTATCCTCACTTTATAAAAAACAAAACATGAAGAGCCTGTGTTCACACATGGATAACATAATGACCACAGAATAAAAATAGTTCTATATGTGGCAGTACTACAAGTCTACATTGTCATTTATAAAGCAATTTTTAAGGAAAGTTAAAGGGTATTTAACATCACGCTACAACCCTTAGGAGCCGAGCAAAGAGTGAAAAAATGGCAGGTGAAACCGCAGGGCACAGCTATGTAAAATAACAGAAGACCCTGTGTTAATGAGCTACATTGAGCAGCACATAAATGACCAAAGAAATTAAAAAAAAAAATTGTTCCATGACACCGCTGCAATGTCAATGTTGTCATGAAACTTGATTTTTATTTTTATTTAGCTACATTAAAGATAGCCATCTAATGGTAGTTACGCCTACGCATGCAAACAAACTCAAATCACTTAGTATGCCAAATGAGTTTGTTTTGCATTTTACAAGCTCTGCATAATGATTAGTGGAACATTGTGAGCCGTCCTTCAACTTGATCTAAAGTAAATAATAATAATCTTGCGGTTTTTTTAGGTTTGCACAAATTATGTTAGTAAACATTTGAATAATGTATGTATGTATCATGAGGAAACCTAGACTTATAGTAAACTAGCTGTTCCCCGCGGTTTCACCCGCATAAGTCTCGACCCCGAGGGTATATCGGGATAAAAAGTATCCTATGTCCTACCCAGGTCATGGTCTATCCATATGCCGAATTTCATCCAAATCCATTCAGCCGTTTTATCGTGAAAGCGTAACAAACAAAAGAACTTTCGCATTTATAATATAAAAAAGTTAGGATTATTATTTTAAATTACTGTTTTATTTGCGCTGTCCCACTACTCCTTAAAATATCTTTCGCGACCCCGCGCGTTCTCCTTCCACTTTAGATGCAACCTATCCAGTTCATCCACCATCTCTTACGTGGCCTGCCTACTATGTGTTATATGCTTAAAATATCTGAGGGTTTTCCTGCTGCTACTGATGTAGGTCCACATGTTACTGTTTGTGGTAAGAGTTATAATAACGGTCCTAGTTGTAGAACATAACTTGTAACACTAAAGCCGGGTCCGCTGCGCCATGTTTTAATGTTTTAAAAACATGAAACACGAAGCGATTTGCGGATGCCTGATTGGTTCGTGTTTGATGTTTCATGTTTTGTGTGGCTTAACAAAAATAACGAATGAAGAAGAATGAATAAATGAATGTGTCGATGGCAATCTAGATACACCAGAATTTGGCAATGAGTTTGGCATCTTGAGTAGCATCCACCAGTTCCTGTAACGTGCAAACAACAGGACACGCTGGACACGATATTAGCTATTCATCAGTAAGCACAGACACTTTTCTTTGCTCCAAAGACCTCCTGTCCTAAGAACCACTAGAAGAGTATAAGAAACTAATGATAATTTACTACACGCAATTCAATAACCTAGCCTAGAACTTAGTCTAGAACCGACCGAAACGTATTTCCGACTGGAAATGAAATCAAATGTCGGGAGATCGACGTGGAGACCTTGCAAATAGTTGAGAAATTAATTTGATTTTAAAAGATCAAATTGGTATGCAAGTTTGCAAGAAATTTTGTAGGTGATGCTTTCATCGAAACCGCAAGTAGAATACGTTCCGAATTACATTTCAAACCATTTCTTCTCTAAACCAAAGATCGTAAAACTGGATAGTGTAAAGCCTTCTATGTTTCTAACCATAAATTATAGAATGTCATACAGAATAGGTAGTTATTAAGTACGAATTCAAAACATTTCAACGTAAAGCTCACTTTGCCAAATATCATTAAATAACTTTCGGTACTAAAGCGTAATCTAAAACCGAATAGAGTTGAAATAAAAGGAACAATGCCGTCTCTAGGAAGGCCACAGCGGTGACCTCAATACGGGTCGACTACCAGGGGTGAGTCACCCTGCGCGTGGCTTACACTTCACTGTTCTAGTGAATGGACTCCTCGATTCTCCAGCAGATGCCTAGACCTACAATGTTCCTAAACGGGGCAGATTTTTTCCTTCAGATAAAAAAAAATGCAAATAAAATGTGCAAATTAATGTTGACTTTCTACCGATATCTTACCAAACCTGCACGTGCTTTTACGAGAATCTGTATCTTCTTCCAAGAATTTGGTGAGCTAAAAACATAAATCACTGATCGCAGGTAATCGGATCTATCTAACTCTTAGAGGGGACTTTCTGCCCGTGATGCGTCATTCGTATCTCAAAAGTTAGCATGCATAGTTCATTATTGCAAACAGATTTAAGAATATTGGTAATACCCATCGGCTTAATTTTATACAAAAATGTACCTAAGATAGAGTTTAGAAGGACTAACAGTCTGTGTCAGAACACACTATTTATAACCTTGTAGCAGACTACTGTACTAGGTTACAAATAGTATCTGCCACCCATCCAATCAAGTCCAAAAACAGCTCTAGAGTCGCTGCTTGCGATACCAACGAGAAGAAATAGAATGGCTACCTATTTTTAGACTAGAACCACGCGCCTGCAAAACAAACCATACACTTTCACCATCACAGTATTGCGCGACGAATCTAAAAATAACTTCTACGGGATACCCAGTTTTAATTGGGAACAACCCCAAGGCCGCTCCGAGTATAAATAAGGGTGATTTTATTACTTCTGGTCACCCCCCGTGAGTTCAACCGGGGGAGGATTATGTACGTCATATTTTATGCACAAACGTCCCCCGAAATCTGATTCGGCGACATCGGTTATTTTTATGATTCATTTAGACACCTACGGTGGAAAACTGAACACGGATTTGCAATTGAAGACATTCTCGTAATACTAAAACGTGGCCTAGTGCTTTCAGTTTTATTAATCAGTATAAATAATACATTAAGACAGATCTCTTGTGTAGATCCCTGTGATCTTTGAATACAGTATGTTGAGAATATGCAAAACTTAAGTAAGTGTGTCGGGGGAAACTTGATGTTGGCACCGTACCGCGATCTCATTAACCTTTATTGGAAGCTCAAACAATAAATACCGCGCGCAATCTCGAACAGTAGAGCAAAGGGTTTTTCTAATTGACATGCACGATAGCTGCACCCAGGTACAAAGTGGAGAGAAACTTGTGTAATGGAACCCTAAACCCTAATACTTAGAAAGTTAGATTTACCACAAACAGTTCAATAAACCCATTTTACTCGCGAGCATGCGATATCAATTCGGAACCGCGTTAACCGACTTCTCAAGTAATAAATCAAAAGATTAATTCCGTAACCACCATGATTCGATGGCGTTTAACACCGTTTAAATCTCCCGAGTGAACCAGTGGTTCCGCTCAACCTCGGGGCACTTCAGTGCGGTTGCGTAAAAACTAAATGCCAACGCGTTATGAAACTGCAGCCGTAATCCGTAATGGCACGGAAAAAATCTTTTGCATAATTGCAGACTAAAGTTGTTGGGATTTTTATAATGAAGTCGAACGCAAATCCCGCCTTTATGCTACCTGGACTTCTATTGCTTCCCTTTCATTGTATTTTTGTAAAAAAAAGCTTTCTTCTTGACACAGTTCTTCAAAAAGTATTGTTAAATTATGAAGATCATTAAATCTTTTGTTTTTCTCACCACGATAATTAGGACAACTTTGGGCATACTCGAGAGTCGAGTTACTTTAACAGATTGCAGCTGGTGGCACCGTAACAAATTATCCTGTTTTTGTTCGATGACTCCCTTTTCTTCGAGATTTGGTTATAATATATGTATATATAACTATGTGTCTAGAAATACGAGATTTCATCCATAAAATTTTAAGTAACTTTAATTTCGGAAGTCTCCCAAAACGTTGCTTGTAATCAAATCCATTCAAATAGTTATATTACTGGCTACCAATGCATAGCAGTGGACATTCCGTGCACGTGGCCGGATGCTATGAAACTTCAATCGTTACTGGACATATGGCGAGCTGACGACACTGATAAATGACAAGGCTGCGGGGGCAAAGCACTCATTTTTCATCCTACTTGGTAACAACATTCAGAGCAATCTTTTGATAGACACACTATCAGCTTGACACTTGCTTTTAAACTGTCGCGCATCTGAGTTGCGAAACAAAGGATCACTTATTTCTTTTACGGGCAAAGTTCTTAAGAGGTATCAAAACATGGCATGTTTTGCCGTTTGCAAAACCGCGGACAGTCGCCACAAGATTGCATTCTTCCGCCTATAACAGGCAAATTAGATTTTCTGAATTTTCGGCGTAGGAAAATGTATTGCCAGACCCAATGTGGTTTAAGTACAATTTACTAGTACTTCATCAGTAACTATGCAATAAAAATTGCAAAGGCACCTAAGTCCAGGAAGCTCTTAACCAAGAAGTGTATCCAGGAAGCCACCAAGAATAGTTTAGCGGAACTCGTCATTTAGCGTCATTCGGCAGGCTAGAACGCGCGCGCCAACTCGTATGCCATAAATCATAATCATTACGTTGCGAGAGGGGCTTCCACTCCACCAGATGCACACGGCTATTTGCTCTCCTTCCTCTATTACTAAACGAGATTAGGCAGATTAGTCTTCTTACTAAATTAAGCTCCTTGTACAGATTTTGGATTATAAATGACGTGTGATTATAAATCAATTACTGTTTAAAAGCGGTTATGTTTCGGTTTTGTTAACTGCGTTTTAATGATCATGTTCGAATCGCTACCGAAGTTTGATGCGTCATGGGGGCTACGTTTTATCGGAGACTATAAGTCTATAAATGCCTTATTGCCAGTTCCCATTCTTTCCTCATTATTATTTTCTTATTTCGTTAAAGCTCTTAGAAATGGGGGATATTAAAGGAAACATCATTAATTTCACTCCCTCTTTCTGCCTTAAACGAAAGGAGGACAGGATGACAATCCCTAGGCTCTCTTTCCGGCCTCATTAAGGTATTTCATAGTGTTATAATAATGTTGGCTAAAAATATAAAGGCTGTGCTCGACGGTACAGCGGCTCAGTGACCGCAGAGATGGCACTCCAGATAACCGCCTCACAGACTGTGACACTAACGACCCGCTGTGAATTGGGTTAATGTCTCTTTTTGCAAAACTACATCTGTCACGAATAAAACATTGTTTCACTTTACACGGTTTCCGAATGTTCTTTAGTTTGTTATGTCGTCAGGAGTTAAACATCCAGATGTTCGAATACTTTACTTGCTAAATGAATACTCCACATAAGGATTTTAATGGAACCCTGATGAATACCAATGCCATCTTTGAACTTAGGCATAACAAAAAAAAATACAATAGACGAGATTTTAAAAAAACCTTTAAGAATTTACACGTGTTTCACCTCTCAACGAGGCATCTTCCGGATGACGATTAACTTGTCGCGAACCCGAACACGACGTGTTGCCACGCCGAGCGGTGGACGCTCGGCGTGGCAATACGTCGTATTCGGGTTCTTACAAGGATTTCATGACTCTTTAGGAACAGTTAAGTGGAATAGGTTACTAAATATATCTACGTCTATTGTATTTTATAATGGATTTCCGCCAAGTCATGCCTGAATCATTTGAACCAGGCATAACATTGCTTTACTAAAAAGTAAGCTGAATCAAGATTCAAATAGTTGTACTCAACTCAACAACGGACAATATAATTTAATTGCTAACAAGGAATCGATAGAGCAGACCAAATGAAATAAGCAATTACAGAGTATAATTTGCGTGCAGTGGGAATAGAGAGCATGCGCCATGCAGTTGGGGTGGCTGTGAGTCCAGCTATGTCGTTATAGCCCCGTGATGGCGTTAGGGTGGGAATCCAATCAAGTCTTCATTCCCTTGAGCCATTGAATCGCCGGAATGCGTCATGAAATTTATTATTATTGCCTTTCATGACACTTTTAAATCCACCAGGACTTGTTTAATGTTTTGAAAAATCGACGAAATACGGTTCTGAGTTCCTGACCAAAATGTATGAACCAATGAAGTTGGACAGATATATATTATGTTTGTATGTCTTTTTTGTAAGACCTCTGCTAATAAGATTTACTGTATACCTCAATCTTTACACATTAATAGCGGCTAATTCAGTTACATTGCCACATTTACCGGAAATCGATTCTTTATGACATAGACTAAAGTTACAATTTAGGGTCGATTTTTCAATCGTCGATAACTTTTATCTGGGAATATGTATGACGTTTTGACAGCTATTGTATAGAAAATGTGTCAAACCGCCATATTTATTTTATTCCTCGGATTAAAATTATCTGACTGTGATTGAAAAATCGGCCCTTATGTAATTAATATTGGGGCGATCGGAACTGACTTGACCTTAACGTTTAAAGGTCAGTTGGCACCGAAACGTTACACCAGCCAAAAGATTACAAAACCACGTGTGATTTAGTTAAATGCTTGACAGTTAACAAATTAACCTGCCACCACCACTTGTGGTATATTTGAAAGCGCGGCTTTTTCTTTCTCATTGCGCTGCTTTCCATCTCCGTCTTTTAAGTACTTGCTAATTTATTAGCGTTTTGCGCCTGGAAATTGGCCTGTTTATTACGATTTGTCAAACGAATTATTTGCTTTTGATATTTTAAGATTATAGCTTAATACTCCGCCTTATTATTTAAACAAAGTCCTCTGTAGCGACAGCAGTTATTTTCGGGGAACCCCAAAATCTGTCCAAAGTATTCTCTTTTGACCATACATATTAAAAAAAAAAAAAAAATTGTGTACCAGGTTCATAATAAAATCTTATTAGTATAGCATCAAGGGTTCAAACTACCTCGTTAAGGTGTGATGAAGCCCTCCTGAGAACGGCTTAGTAATAGCTTATTGCTATTGTGAGTAGCCTATGTGTCACTTAAGTTTTCAGTGTATACTTTAAACAGCGGAAAATAACAAACAAACTGAAGTAACGCATTATTAACCTTTGGAAATCCTGCGTAACTCGTAAGTAAGTAGAACCAAAATGGTTTTGGCCTGGCTTTGCAATAGTTTGCAGCACTTCGCATTCAGTCTACCTACCATGAAGTCTTTTATCTCTCTTGTTTCACATTATCTATCACTTCATTTTTGAAAGCCCTCTGGTTACTTCACCTAAGTGCCATATAGCGCCCCTTCCCCCTAAACACAATCCTGGGAACATAGTTGCAATCAGCTGCAAATTGCAGTTGTTATCATAATTCTCAGTTATCGCGGCGCGTTGGCGGCTGCATCGCTGCCCCGCTCCGATAACCAGAGTGATAAATTAATAACCCATATTGCATTGTTTGATGCCTAATATATATATAAATCATGTGGACCCAGGAAGGATGAGTCGTTCATAGATGAGTCAAACTGTGCACCGGGTTGGATGTATCTAAATGTTCTGTTTGTTTCCGACTACGGCGAGGCAAAAAGGAGGGTTATGATTTGACCGGTGTGTATGTATCTGTTCCCTCATAACTTCTAAACTACTTATCATAATTTGACGAATGAGGTTTCGGTGGAAGCGTCTTAATTTCTCTGTCTGTGATGTCTTGTTTATACCTTTTTGTCGTAGTTGGGTTTTAGTTTTGATTAAGTACTTTTTTTATTTTTTTTGTTTAATTATTTAATAATTACTGTGGTCTCTATTTGTTTATTTCTGTGTACAACCTATACCGTAATGCATGTTATAGATTTGTTGAAGAATGTGTCTATGTTATTCCTGTGGGAAAAAAGGAAACACAATGACACTGTGTAAGTTATCAGTGACGACAATTACAGTATTATGAGGCAGTTGTAATGTAGGTATACATGTATTTTATTTTTATAACACTCAGTTTGTTCTGGTTGGGAAATTCCCCACATATAAAACCAACTTAATTGGATGCGTTATTGTTAAAAATGCCTACATTAAGTACCTATATATTGTGTTTTTTATATCAGTGCTTTTATGTGTAATAATGGCCCCAAAGTTGTTATTACTCGGTAACCGAAATTCCGTGCCATATACCACTGAGTTGTTTGCTTACGATGTTCGGTCTGTGCTTAGTTATTAATCCGACACATACATGATAATGTAATTAATGCTTGTTAATTGTGTGTGGACTTAATAAATATGTTTGCTGAAAACCAATATCCTAAAAAACACCCACTGGGATATTTGAACGTAAAAATTACTTACTCTTCCAAAACTATTACCTATGTCAACAACTGTCACTTCCCATTCCAACTGTCAAAAATAAACGAACGTAAACGATAACCCGTAACCTGCACGTAATTGATATCAGCTATATTGATTTGCTTACAGGTCTTTCAATTTTTTTTTGTAAAATGTAGACATCGTCTTGGATGACTCTGTAAAGGTATAATAATTTTAATATAAATACATAAATAAATCCCACAAACAAAAACACAAAAACGTAACAATAACGTTAATGAAGGCGTTAACGTTAACACGCACTGGTGTAATTAGCATCTCTCGCACCGATCCGCGCGATGAATCATGTGCTCGCATATAATTGCTTAAGTAATCACATTATCTCGATTGCTCGGTGTACCGTTTGTTGCTGCGTTGCAATCTTGCAACACTTGCAACGTTTTGACGATGTGTCGGGTTACTGGTTACTCTTTCCGTTTGTTGCAGAAGTTAGTGGTATTACTGGCGTAGTTTTCTAAGGACGTAAGAATTTAAACTGCTTGGATTGACGTCGTGACGATGTGTCGTGTTGCTCCTGCAATTTATTGCAGTAATTAGGAGGTTAGCGGTATGGTTTCTAAGGATAAGTGTATGAATGGCTGTTTGGCTAGAGTTTTGAAGCAGAGATTGGTTTATGATAAATGGATCATATGAACGATGATAGCTAGAAATGGGGTGACTACTGAGATGAAAGCTTAAAGAGACGTACGGAAGACAAAGACATGCTGCGCCAATCCCTGTTATTGGAATAAAGCGCTGGAGGATGATGAGAATGCTGTTAAGTGGAATGTGTTGATGGAGGAGCTGTCTTATTTGTATGTAGATTATGGCTTATTTTCATTAGTCGATAACTCTGTCAATATAATACAGCAAGGACTCCCCGCAGGCGGCCCGCTGACTAATGAAAGTCATAAGTCGATAACGCGGTCGGTACATCGTCTGCGGGGAAACCCCATAGCGGGCCTAGCGACCAATGAAATTCAGCGGTTGAAATTCAGTTATTATTCTTAAATCGCTCATATTTTTAATTATTTCATTGAATTAAGTACTTTTAATTAGGTTCGTAGCTTGATTGAAGTGCCAGCTACGATATCATTCTTTAATGGTACACATTCAATATGTAGTTTTTTTATTATTTGGAATTAAATGTCAAATTTTGGGTAAATATCGAAAAATCCGTAAAATTCAAATATCTCGAAAACTATTGAATTTCGGCCATACATATGGGGTGTTCAATATGTTGCATTCTGGCCCCCTTATCAGCTCCTGACGGATATACGTCGAATTACAAGTAACCCTGTATTATGTGTCTTCTATGTCTATTTAATTGACGAATGAATACGTTATACTGGATTATACAGTGTGAGTCTTCATAATGTGCACATATCGAAATGAGGGATTCTATGCTTAATTTGACAAACGGAAAAACTATTTAAAAAAATCTATTTTTATTTTTTTATTTATTTTGTATTTTTTACCCCAATGTAAAAAAACGGTGTAACTTTTAAATGATCTATCGCGATGAAACAAACTCAACTCCATAATGATTGGTAGTAATTAAGTGTTCTTATAAAATGAAAATTGTGGGAAAAACCCCTCCCAATCAAACTCAAACTCAAAGCATTTATTTCAATTAAACCAATTACAGGCACTTTTGAATTGTCAAGGAGTCAGTCAGTCAGAAAGTATGAAGCTAGATGCCCATTCCAAAGCGTAGTAGGTACCTATGGAGAAGAACGGGCAAGAAACTCCACGGACACTCTTTTAAATCAAATAAATTGTTACAAAAATTGGTTACATCATTCATTTTGAAATTACTTATACATGTGAGAACAATGTAGAAAGACGTGCATAAAAAAAGCGTCCGTACATAAAAATAAAAACAATTCAAAAATTACAAATAAGCCATGGCAGATAAGAGATGACCAGCCCCAACTGACGGCGCCCGTTCACGAACATGACGCATGGATTAGCACCATTCAGCTCAACCATTTTGAAGGGAGCTAAATGATCCAACACACACGCCACCATCAGCGAGACATCTGAGTGAGCATGACATACTCACAGCCGCCAGGGCACATTCAAGTCAATGAAAGACATAATATTACCCGGTAAATGGTAGCTCTATAGTACATAGTACTCACATATGTGCTATGCAATTATATAATGCAAAAGAAATTGAGTCTATACAATGCAAAGATGTTCTTACAATCTTCAGCAGCTCCAACAGACTTTTCGAATGTTAATCAATTAGTTGTGGTTGTGGAGCAGGACCAGCATTGTCCCAAGCATTTTTATCAGTGATATAATCCCCTAACTTATAATATGCCTGCCTGCATAGTGTGCGTTTTATACATGTTTTGAATCTCGTCTCATTCAGTTGAAGTATGTGGGGAGGAATTTTATTATAACATTTTAAACAGTACCCCATGAAAGATGAGTCTACTTTAGCCAGTCTGAAACCTGGTTGAACTAATAGGTCCCTATTTCTTGTTTCTTGTTCAATTAAACCCAAAAAACCCTCAATTGAAAATAAACAGGTATTTCGTCCAAAAATCTGTTTTTTTAATCAATTTTTACAATAATCGTAAAAAAAAACAATAAGACGAAAAAAAAATGGAAAAAATTTTTTATTTAGATTTTATTTTTTCGATAAAATTAAGCATAGATTCCCCCATTTCGATATGTGCACATTATGAAGACTCACACTGTATCTGTCATTATATGTGGCGTTACCGACTGAGTTGAGGTTTCAGAAAGTTCCAGCTTAAAAATCTCTCAAACGCTAAGTAGATGTACAAAGCAATTTATCAAGAGCAGACGGCTCCCCACATTAAGCTTTATCTGGCATGTTTGATGAATAATTAATTTCAGCAATTCCGACGCGGTAAGCGAGGCTTAACCACATGAAAGATGAGACTTACCCATATCTTAGGACAGACACTCCTGCTCTAAGAAAACTATTAACGAGGAATTTGGACTATGATTTATATTTAATATCCCATTGGAATCCATCACGAATTTAAACAGGAAGCTTTAAGTAAACCAATAGTAGACAATGCTATAACCCTGCCCGGATGTGGGAGTGCATTGAATCAACGCTTCCCGTGGCCGAAGACGAGCTGCCCAAATACGTCGGTGTTGACAGCACAAACAAATAGGAAGGCATGTACCGCGCCTTGCATACTTACTCCAAAGTCCAATGATGAAATATTAATATAAATACTTAAGCCACAGCCTAAGCACGCACACAACCACATCGTGCTGATAGACAGATTTTAAAGGGGAATGAAAGGGAACTCCTTCGAATGCACCTAGCTTCTAACGTTTCATAAGTGCCTATGTAGGTTTACATGAAAAAATATTTTTATTTTTAATCTTATCAGAACTTTGTGTAAAACTAGCGATGCGCGTGTTTGCACCAACAACGCATGTCAGAAATCGATTAACTGCATAGTCTATATAATATTCTGTGCACAACCCATGCACGGGGTAACAGCACGCTAACTGAATCCTAAAACTGTTAGCTCGTTATGTAGGCATTAGTAAACGCAACGTCATGCGTTCCCTTATGGATCGAAGGCTCTGAAATAATGCGGCGATTATAGGGTTACAAAGGTATCTGCGAAGGTAAGAACCTTACCTAAACGGTATCTACTGTTAATGCGGTCTTTAAACCCTTATTGTATATGGTAGGACGTTGAAAAGCTCTTTTACATTAATTCCATTTTCGCGGCTTCGAAGATAAGCAAACGCCGCAGATGACTGACTTGAAACTTTGAAAGCCAGTATTTATAAAATGAAACTCATACATATAGCTTCATTTTGATTGGCACTAAGAGTAAAATTCGTAGTGATGAATAACAAATAATACTTAAACACAAAAACATCCTGATTGATGATGATGACGCATATTTTCATTGGCATCGAGCGTCAATCTCAATGGGCTCACGGCTACATCTCATACGTCTCGTAGACGCAATGGAATGATGTCAATAAAATAACCTACTAAACTCCGATAAAATGTCTTCGAGCAGGAATATAAAAATGTCCAGCTCTGTTATCCAACACAACATCACTATACACAGATTTGTTAAGAATGATTTAATGTGTCGAAAGCTTAAATAAGATCCTTTAACCAGTACCTACTCGGCAGATAACCGCATGTAGTTGAGAATTTTGTAGGCACTGCAAGAGTTGTCATTCGTAATTGACGCATGTTCCTATTAACATAGTATTTGTTGATAGCTTGTTACTTTAAATCAAGAGCTTGTGTTGTCTGTTGCTGTGATTGCTTCATCAACTTCAATTCCTCTACTAGGACTTGTCCAATTCTATTCCTACTATGTTTAGTTTTCCTATAGGAATGGGTTCAATACATAATTTGTAATAATTTTCCGAACATCATTAACACTAATACATAATTTATATTGGACACTTAATAAGCTTCCGTTTCTCAAGACCGTTGACAAAAATTCAAGGTCAATATGGATTTGTTAATTGAAACAGTTACACACAAATCAGTAAATATTGTCAGTTTGTAATTTTGTTTGCTTAGCTATCGAATATCCAAAGGGCAGTTACGAGAATATTTGGACGTATTTCCCTTGGTGATCGTGCCAATCATTTGGTTAATTAGGTCTGTAAATGAGTGGAATAATTTCATTACTAATAAGCATTGCAGTTGTTTTGTTTGAATTTAGATTGATCAGAGTGAGTATTGAGAAATCAAAGACCAATAAAGCCTGCCCTAATCCTCAAATTGGATCAAGACGCGTTTATTTCTCCTTCATTCAGGATCAATATTTCTGATCTGAAAGCTTCAACCACGCTACTCATCCAAATCTTAAAAGTAAACCCAAAACACCTTAATCCTGACTTAACGGTTGACTTTCCTTTGAACCCAAGACTTACAATGAGGCCCTTAGTGGCCCTGGAGAGATTTTGAAAATTGTTAACGCCTTATTTGCTACGACTTCAAAATATATTTACGCTTCAAGGGACACTTCTGTTCATTGAATAGCCGTAATGTCTTATGTATTGGGTACTCGTCCTTCCTCTTTAGACACAAAACCCTGTGTTATGTTTCTTGTGTTAGTATTTCTATTATGTCTATTCTAAACTGGGTCGTCAGTATGAAGCCTAAGTTCTGAATTAATAATAATGACTATAATGTGTATTGTATTGTTGGTATAATAGTGATTTCTCTAACTGATTTATATAAGTATATATATCTAACCGAATTTCCATCGATTTAGTCATTTTCAAAACGGATCCGATGATTGCCACATTAATTATAAATTGTATCGGTGATTAGCTGCGTTTTGCAACGCCTAACTTTTTTTTGGGAGTTAAGTGAGCGAGGTCAACGGTCATGAAATACATAATGTACCGTACAAGGATGTTTTTTTTCAGCGAGTTATCCATTTTGGCAAGTTATCGGTAGGCAGATAACCCCAATGGGTTCATCAATATTGCTAACGTCATAAAATAATGTGTCCTAATATAGAATTTAATCTAAAAAGTGGTATGATCCTGTTATTTTACACCTGTATCAACTTACTCGGTTCAATATGTTTCTGGTTTCTGAATTTTAAATGTGAATAATTTATTTATAAAACAATATCCGTTAGTAATTTTTTTAATTCAATCAAATTCTTTAGAAGAGATTATTAATTTTTCATATCCGGCGCGAGCGGCGCGTTTAATCAAATAAACCTTTTGTGACATGAATTATTCATCGACACATTCGGAAAGTGGTTCACTATAACTTGTACTTAATTGTATTCAATGCACGTTAATAGTAAACCGTGAATGGTTTTAACATCAGTTACTTTGAAAACTAAACAGTTTACAAAGAATTTTCGGCTTTGTTTTATGTCGATGACTGTCTTCGCATGTTAAGGCACATTTTGTCGTGCGACTTATGTCAGCATAAAAAGAAAATTAGGAAGTATTTATATTATCAGCTTTCGGCTTCGAAATTGGATCCGACTTTGAGAAGAACAGTAAATAAATTAACGCGTGTTAATTTCATTTCCAATGGCGAACGTTTGTCAATCAAGCCTATCGAACCAGTACACCTATTGAAATAAATTGAAATATTTAGCGCGAGGTCCTGTCGTCGTTATAGTCAATAGTGCCTTCAGTATCTGTGGCCGCAGTTGTACCTCGAATAATTACAGTGGTGCTATGAAATTCGCAGAAACGTCATCCGGTGATAATATTGCGGCACCATTCATGTTTACAGGTTTACTATGAAACATTAATGAATAATGAATAACTGTTATGTTACATAGTGTAAACAGTTACCTACTTCCTTTGTAACAGTTATAAAGAATGGGTTACAATTCCTAATTAAACAATTTTTTGTCTTATCAGTGTTGATGCATTGTTGCATCGAAATGAAAGTTAAAACGTTCAGAAAATAAAAGTTCGAAAGATAAATAAACAAAGTAAAAACTGTCAATGGTCACTGCGTTGAAAAGAGCAAAATTAATATCCTCACAACGCTTCAAGTGTTCTCGAGGAGACTGGAGACTTGCCGACGATCCGCCTCAACGGACTCATGTAATTAATTAATCCGTGTCTTCTTCAGAATAAATCGATTTGAGTTTTACACATTTTTTCAACAGGCTGTTTTCAAAAATGTAACCTAAAAGTACGGAGTAAAGCTGATTTTGCAACGTGTAAAAGAGAAAGAGAATCATTTCGGAATAAACTGGATGATACCGAGCAATTGATTTCAGTATACTAATGGTTTTTATATGGAGATGGATAGACTGAATTTGTGGTTTGATGTGAGTAGGTACGTTTGCTAATTATGAGAACAGCATACGTACTTACTATTGAAATAAAAATAAAAGTATAAGAACACTAAATTGGAAATAAATAGTAAATCTAAATCTTACATTTAGCTATTACTTCGTTAAGACTTAAAATAGTGATTGTGAAAATTCGTTTTAATAGATGGTATCGATAATAATAACACTAAAGATAAAATGGCACTGAACGGTTTTATTGGCTATTAGCAAACAGTACAGTAATAATTTGAAACCAAGTAAAGCCAACAATGCACCATTGCATCACGTTCGTGGGAAATCTACAGAAAATAAATACCGCAGAGCAACCGACTCTTTGATAGGTCCTACGCAGTAGAATCAATATAACTGTTGATAGCTTTGATGATTCAGAAGTGCTCGTTGGAACAAATTGAATAAGTACATTTGTTTCCCAATTTGATACTCTACTGTTTATTTGATATTATTTTTAACCGACGAAAAAAAAAGGAGGTGTTCTCAAGTCGACACGTATTTTCTTTTTTTTTATGTATGACCACGCATATCTTTTTACAGAGTAGTCCAATTTGAACGATTCTTTTTTTATTGGGAGTGTTACTAACCTCTTCTATGGACTGTAATTGTCTGAAAATAAACATTTATATTTTTTTTAATTTTTTTTTACCTCAAAGTTGGTCCCATATAAATTGTATTAACTTTGCTTGGGTACTTTTTGAGTTAGCTTCAATAATACGTATTTTTCCCGCTTAGCCTATATGGATGATGTTCTAATAAGTTCCAATCACTGTTATTTACTAAAAACAAAAAAAACTTTTTACAAAAAAAAACATACGACTTCCACAAAAAAAACCCTACAAAGTGAAAAATAACTTTAATTTCGGGAGTCGGTGGCAAAAACAAAAAAACAAAAATTCAAAACTAAGGACATAGTAAGTCGGTTGTTTTTTTTTTTTTAAGTTTTTTTAACATATCCCAAATGCAAATTGCTGCACTTAACTCTAGCAGAAAATCCAATTTGATATAAAGATGGTTCTCCGTAGATAATGTCGGATTGGAAGAGCAATGTTACCAACAAAATCCCTAATGTTATGCATGAGGAGCTCGAGACATCTCCATATATCATTCATGCGCGGGATGCACCGAGGATAATGCAACTTGGAACTTTGTGAGCCGAGAAACTTATCCTGTACATTTTACGGCAATTCCGAGCGTCTCGCTGTTCTCTTTAACAGTTTGCTAAGCGTGTGTCGGTGATTAATGAATTTTTGGCAACGTTCAACGTTGTGTCATTAGGAAGCGCCTTTGTTTGTAAACGCTATGTGTAAATTTGATGTGATAATTGTGGCTGAAACTTGATGATGGATGTGAGTAAAAATCTAATTGAGTATGTTTACCTTTTTTTGTTATTTGTTTTAAAGATAAAAGAGTACTACTGATTGCATTATGCTTTAAGTCTCTCGTTTTACCAAAATATCGTCCGAATTCAACGTTCTCATTGGCGTTTCTAAGTCATACATTATCAAATCGTCCATATACGCGATCAACATAACATCTCATCCAGTGTAGTCGACGTTCGTCGCTAAAAGCGTTTGAGAAGTCGTTCGGTGTGAATCGTCGCAACTTTTCCACTTGTTTCCGTTGTAAGTTTCCCGCCAGTCGCAGCACTTCCCCGGTGATTTGAGTCCCGACACCGAGTCGTTTCTTTGCCTTACAGTTGCGAAGAAAAAGTATTTTTGTTGAAGACTTTCAAGTGGTCAGTTTGGCAGTCGCCTCTGTCTAAGTAACTATGATATCTCCGTATACTGTATTTGTTATCTTAGGTGGTATCATAGTAGTCTAATTGCTATAAAGATAACAGGTGTGCGAAGTCGCCGTCATTATTTAGTTAGTTAATTAGTGTTTCCTGCTTAGACTTCGGAGCAGATAGAGTATTTATTTTTCATATTTTGTTATGCACTACAGTTGATCCGTTTAAGTAAAAGCTATTGTTCATCTGTAAACTACAGGCGGCTCAAAGGCAGATAGCACGTTGAACGAGTGAAAACATTATATTATTCATTTTAAATCTATCTGATTCTGATGTCAAAATCTCGGAGGCCGGCAAGGTTTAACGTGTAGCAGGGTCAGGCTTAACATTTTGTTTACATAACATTTAAGTTAAAATTACCAAATAAACAAACCATCATCATTCATACATAGATTTGGAGAAATAGATAAGTTTTTTTATGCTAATACAGTGGCTATTGCATTTCAACGATCAACGACATCAGCAAAAGGCAAAAAATATGAAGTACAGCACCGACTCTCTGAAAGTATCGGCTAGTAAGAAAAGTGTCTACTTTTTATTAGTTCGCTTACTTAGTTATAAAATAATCAACAACATCAAAGGCAGACCTTGTTAGTAACCGGTACACGTTAGTCATCCATTCAATTATAGCAACGCTTTATTAAATAGTATCTTGAGGAACCTTTCACGCATTATGGTGACATCACCCCTGTGTTGCAAAGTGCACAAAGTAATGCAGCACAATGATCGCGTTAGCAGAAATAATATTGCCTGTAGTCACAACAGTCACTTGATGTCTCATGTTCAAGTGGCGAAGCTTGGAGCCGTATTGAGACCGCCCGCCATATTGAATAGTGTCGGATTAAAATTAAAATGCAAAGGAATGTTTTGATGACATTTTTGAGTTTTATACCGTAGACATATTACAATTCTAAGTTTTTAATAAGCCAGTCTTCTGTTTTCATCGTAATGTTCTTCTAGTCACGCACTTTGCGGGAATGCAATATTGCTATATTCCATTTTTCATACTTACACCATTATGCTTCTTATTAGGATGTTATTTGCCTGATTCCTGGCATTCAAAAACATGCTCATGGTCCTCTCAAAGTTTCTTCACAAATTGATGGATTGCAAATTTGGAGAGTTTTGGTGTTTGTTGAGTGAAATGTTGTACCGATTGATAAAAAGAACCGTCCAAAATTACCAGTATTTTGCACTAGCATATGAATATTTCGGAATGAGAACGCCCCAGGGAGAAAACGCTATTTCTGACGACAGAGACTTGAACGCTATTTCTGCTGTTTACATGCAACACATTTTCACCCTTTTACATTCAGCATGTTTGTAATTGCCCCTACATGGTGTGAATACAGTATACCAGTAACTCAAAGGGAATGGTGTCAAGGCACAAAACTACAGTGTGATAGATAGCTTGTTAGCAATAGCTGTTCTCAGCGGTGTCAGATTTATGGGATGAAGCGCTAATTGGATGCTGGAATGTCTTTGACGGTATTCATAATGAGGCAAAAAATGTGATACTGTTATGGTTTTAATTTTACCTTGATGTAGGGTTTTTAACTAGAAATAACGACCTTTTTTTAAAGGAAGGTCATTTGTTTTTTACCAGTACAGCAATTTCGATTTATCTGAAGAAGCTTGTCAAAATAAAACCCGAGTTTCCGACCATGTTTGAGAAAAGTATTTTATCTTTCTATCCCACTTGTAGGCTAACAAAAACAACAGCCGCACAGGTCTCAGACGTCAGAAGCTACGCTTACCGAGGTCGGTCCGTGGATAGGTGGAAGTGACCCATCCTCGGATCGACCTGCACGTACTGAGACCCCTCCGTGCCTCGAAAAGCACGTCTATATGTTGGTACCAGCTTTTATTCGTGGATCTTTGACAGTCGTTATTGATCGTCAGAAGCACAAAACACTGACAACCCGTCTTACCAAGCGGTATCGTTTTACTCAGTAACTGGGTGGTGGAGGTCCGATAGGCAGTCGCTCCATTTAAAATACTGGTTTTCAGCTGCGTCCGGTTAGACTAGAAGTCGACCCCCATATGGTCGGGAAAAAGCTAGGCAAGATGATGACTTTCAACACTGAAGGCCGTAATTATATTGGACTTTTATTTAACTGTGATATGATAAACCTGGCTCGAGGTTATCGATGAGCCAATTTTTATTTATTTTTATTTGTTCATTGACATCACCTTATGACTTAATGGCTGACGGATGTGACGGCGAGGTCATGCTTAACGGTATTTTAGTTGGCTTGTATGAGATTATGGCCTTATAATAATTTCGTTGAGAATTTCGTAAGCGTTAAGCGGTAGAGAGATTAAGCTTTATAATGTGCCCTCCAATGTGCCTAATTATTTTTCGTCTGTATTTCATCCTCAATGGATGTTCATACGAGGAGAGATTTATAAATCTTGCTATATTTACGATCTACTTCACTTTCCGCTAACGCATGTGTAAGATTTCATAAGAGGACCCTCTTACTAAGATGAGTATCCTTCCCGGATGAATATTCTATAATGCTCGGTTTAAACTTCTTTCTGTGTCTTGAATAAGTGAATTAGCTGAATTCATAAAGCATTGATATTATTACTTTCAATTTGCACAAATCGAAAGCTGTACTTTATCACTTCATTGCACACATCCGTTAAACGGTGTTAAAGTTAATATTTATTCCAATTCAACGCATTGGCATTCATCTGATTCCATCTAAATATATTGAGTCGGTCAATCGTTTGCCGCAGGTCATTCGTTTATCCAGTGCTATTCAATATGGCCAATTGCCCATATATTATTATCAGCTATCAATTAATTATTGATTTGTGGTCTATCGCAATTCAGTTGATACACATTTATTTAACATGACTGGATGTTTAATTGGTTAAACGTTGCATAGTTTTCAATAAAACTGCAAGATTTATCGCGTATGCGTGTTCTCTTCCGAAATCGATACAAATTGAACAAGTATTTTGTGGTTTTGCTTTGATTAAATAAGATACAGTTATGCACTTTACTGTTATCGTGGAGTCTTATTCAAAGCCATTTCAAAGGAAAATCTGAATGTTTTCCCCAAGTTGTCGGGTTATAATAGACTTTCGAGATTTAGAGCGTTTGAAGCGCTCTTGATTCAGAAATTAATGTAAAGAAGTAAAATACATTCAAAAGAATCAATGCCAAATGAAGATGATGAAAATAAAACGTAGGTATTAAAATAATGTAGAAGATGTGTAATTCAGAATGTTTCTACTCAGCAGTCTGCACTGACTAAATACGGGCGGAAGAAAAGTTCTACAGAAACTAATTCAATTAACTATTGGAATAGACAGAGTGTGATTTGTATGCAGACGTAGATTCCTACGAGTTGACTTGTACTGGGAGTCGGTGTAAAGGCTAATTCGATATGCCCCGACACCAGTTCATTAAATGAATGGTTGGCCTACTTCCGAACCTACAGGATTGGGTGCATGCTGTCACTTTTATTTCCGATGTCAATTCACACGGCTATCGGTAGCGTGGTGATAATACGGTTATGATTGATTTATAGCATTGCCGGGATTTTTTTATAGGAGGCTCGTCAGAGGTAAAATTGGGACTTCGTGTTGTTGGGATATGGTTTATTTAACATTTGTGTTGATGTGAATGTAATATGTATATAGTTATATTGATTTAATCAAAATCGCTTAAGTTGTCACAAAAATGGCGCCCACCGTGACTCGTCCCACGTTGGGCGCCAGTCTTATTTATTTCCATCTACTGTTTTCGATTTAGAAAATATTCCAGACTTAATATGAGAAACTGTAAATCACGTAAGTAAGTGTTTTTTTCGTCTAAAGACAGTTTACACGTGGTGGTACCGGTGAATGGAGCACGTGGGTAGGAGCGGGCGCGGCCGCTCGATATAGCGGAGGCTGCGCGCTGAGCTCCCGCCCGGAACAACCTCTCCGCCACCCAATCTTCGCTGACCTCCCCCGCTCCCGTCACACAGTTCACTGACCAACAACTGAAGGAAACCTCCACCAAAATCCAGAGCTCTTTTATCACTGGACGCCAAAACATCAACCATTCACACAAGACCTGTGATACTCCTAGAAAATTAATGCGATCTCTGAGAAGATAGGGGTCTCAATTACTTGGGCATGCAGATATTAAAGATTCCGCTCTCCCGGTACGAGCGTACGAGCCTCGTATCTAATGACACGGTTTGATTTACGATAAGCTTTCTGTGTACGTTATTGTATTTATAATTTCATGCATAGATTTACGAATTGATGATCTCAAACTGATAATATTAAGTTTGATGTTGCACTATAATTAAGATGTGGTTAAATGATTTATGGTCTCGTAATGGATTGCGAGGTTTATTAATTAGTTAGAGTACGTTCCAAGAATAGGGACGGGTCGGTAGACGAACATGTTTGTGGTTTTGGTGAATAAATTAATTGATTGACATTTAATTTGGAGAATAGAACTTTTCCGCTTTAAATCGAACGAAAAAGATTAAAATAAAAAAATAAAAATGCGTCGTGGATTTTCAAATAAACATGTTTTTAAAGTAAATCTCCTCTATTATTTGTAAAAACTGCAACACCGAAAGAGAAACTACAGATAACGTCTTCATTCGTTAAATTGGGGTGGAATTCAACTCGGGTCTGCGAATGTATTCTAAGAGCAAATAACGTTACGTAAATTGAGTAATTCTGTTGTTCATAGGGGAAGAATGAACTAGTCTAATGCTCTGCATCTGTTAAACTTGAAGTTATTAGGAATTGTCTTTGTTTGAGCATTCGCTCTTTTAAGAATTTGGTTTTCTTCTTCATCATCATCATCATCAACCAATCCATCAACCGTCAAGTGTGCTCGCCTCTTCCACTCTCATCAAGGTGCTACCAGCCAGGCTTGCTTAGCTGCACACGTTGGTGCACAGTGGTTGATGGCTTCTCCTTATTCGCATGACTTCATTTCCGACTATATTCAGATCTACAACGAGTGCTCAAAATTTTGTAAGCCAATATTTAACTCTATTCAAACCTAGCGAATTCTAAACGAGCTATTAAACGCCACATCCTCAAATCTCATCCGGCTACAAATGTACGCTAACAGAATAGTTACGTCTCAGCATCCTTGCTTATTTTTAGGTCGCCACACAAGGGAAGTGGTCCGAGGGGGGAAGCCTCGTTATTCTGTTAGCAGGTTAGCACATAACTGCTACGCACTAAGGCAGCTTTTAGACCGTAGTTTTGTTCTTAGGATGGAAAAATGAATAAATTATAAAGAGACCCTCTACGGATGTACGAGAGGTCTCCTCGCATATACTTCGACGACGTTTTTTCTTGAGTTTTTTAGTGGGTGACCCCATTTTGTTAATGCTTTATGGGTTTTGTAGTGTTCTTGTTTTACTTTGGAGTTATTTATGTATTAGTGAATTGGAAAGGTTTTGTCGTTTTTGTTAGCATTAAAATGAGGGTTCGTAAATATTAAATGATGTATGAATATAAGAACGTTTGATCTGAAATTCAATTTGGTCGGTTTTATTATTGAGCAGAAGTTCAAACAGCCCCGCAAACAAAGCTCTAAAATGAGATTAAACGCATAAATAGCAAAACGCTACTGGCTTCAATATTTATGTTTTAATATAATTTTGCGAAATAACTTACCATTCAATATTGCAAACAGATTTGATTAAATCATAAACGGGAATTGCAAACACATTTAAATCCATTTCCGATCGCATTACACTAAACCGGAGAGCTGTTCAATACAAAATCGAGTTTGCACAGCCGGACCCAAAATCTTTTATCTAATCTAGACAAATATTGACATTGACTTGGCACATCGCGAAATTGGGACCAAACTTAACATTGTGAGAGGACACGTGCAAAAAATTTAAGGCTTTAATACTTTGGGTAGAAGCGCCAGATTCCCGTACAGGGTAAAGATACTTAGGGTCGAAATATGCCTTATTGTTAGGAGATAAGGTCCATATCTTAGTATTGAAAAATCGATTAAGTTCCAAGGCGTGAGGAGATGCGGATTGTAGATAGATAAAAGTTGGTGTCCGAGATAAGACGGGTCGTTGAACCCGCGCCTACGGGAGTTCTTCCCTTTTCTTATGTTGATTTCGTTTGAATTGAATACAACTTTTATTGTGTAAAAGAATCGGTATTCTTTCTTTCTTTTTCCGTCCGTCTGGTTCTTTAGTTTTGTCGCGTTTTTCAGAAACGAAATACCGATAACGTTTTTTTGTTTGTTAAGGACAACGTTTTTTTTACGTTAGATAATAGTGATGATATGTTAAAAAAAACAATTTGCAAATATGTATAATAATGTGCAAATATATATGAAAGACTTACTAAGTTAGAAGATATTGATGATAATATGCTAATAAAACGTTAGAATTTTTTAGGTGTGAATCATTATGTAACTGGTTAAATACATAATATTACAACAAACTACCGATTTCATAGAATCAACAAATAAGAGGCAAACGGTATGTCTTATGGTAATAGTTGTACAATAGTAAACCAGTTTTGTGGTACCTTCAGGAATGTGCCCATGTGAGGACGACTCGTTTGATGACGCATGGTATTTCTAATTATTCAACTGTCCCTTATGTAATTAACACGAATCTTCTAACGTTCGAATGAATTGAATTTGACGGATTTCCATTATGTTCTATTTTGGGGTCGTGCTGCTTGTAAGGTTAAAGTGATGTGGTTTTTGTTGGGGAATAGTTGATTCAATGTGACGGGTCTAAAAATAAAATGTTTTGGGCTTCAAAATATAGGGTGGTGATTTTTATGCATTTTATAGTTGTGGTTATTTGAATTATGAGAGTCATCGTCTTTAATTAGCATGTAATAAGCTTTAGCTGCGAATAATAACAGATTTCACACACTCAGTGACAGACTAGAAAAATGAATTCCCACTAAGATTGAAATGAAAGTCTAGTCGCATTTGTCATTAAAGGAGTTATGCTCGGTTTACGTTATCCGATAAAACATACACACGTACATTTTTATTACTTAACCCGAAACAATAAAGTTAGCTGTAAACATCATTTATTATGCATATAGGCCAGCCTCCGAGCGTTTAACATCTCTGAGAGCATCTCTTTTAAATATTTAAAGACGGTTCAAGGCGTTTCTCCTTTCATTTACAAATTAGGTGCCGTAGGAATAGGACGCACTGAGTTTTGATCTATGAATGATATATATATATTTATTTGCAAGAATATAGGTAACTAACATAAGTTCTTAAGATCTATGGGTTTCACTATTGAGGATTTTGTATTTGTATCTTTGTGAAACCTACGTAATTTACTGCATTCTAGTTTAAGAAGACATAATATATGGCTTTCTTGCAAGGACATATCGATCAGGGAGACAGGGAGTGATTATAGGTACTCGGCAAGATAGTCTGTAATCACATAGTACTATTCTCTCTATTATCATAGTATGTAAACAGTAGATGCCAATTGCTAGTAGAGAAAATTATTGCTATACGTGCTTCCTCCTTACTTAACTGTTCACCCCTAAGTTCTCCTGTCGGTGTCGTAATGGGAGACAGCGATAGCATCTACCTCTACAAATCTACCTGTATCTTCTATCTCTCTCCACCTTACCAAATCAGATTGCAAAATGCTTTGAGATGCGGAAACTGAAACGAGA
The DNA here is from genome assembly GCA_914767815.1 of Eupsilia transversa. Classification (NCBI taxonomy): domain Eukaryota; kingdom Metazoa; phylum Arthropoda; class Insecta; order Lepidoptera; family Noctuidae; genus Eupsilia; species Eupsilia transversa. The sequence goes on from OU611880.1 coordinate 13,788,130, forward strand.
TATTATGGATCGAATATTGGTAGTGCTGCTAATTACTGAATCCGGGAAACAGTAGGATGACGATGAATTGTTGACTACTGATCCATTGACGCACATAATTGATGGGATAGAGGTAAGAAACACAGCATGCGTCAGACCTATAGCTTCGACAAACAAGCAGAAACTTAGATTTTCCTTAGGGGAAATGTTATAGATAATTGAGTTAATAACTTCCCTATACCTACTGCAGTTGATATTAAGTTTAGTAATAAGTGTCATCTTGTTAAAGTTTCCAGCAAACTCTAGGTTATGATAAAATTAGGAAACTTTCTTCTGCATGCAATTTTGTCGCACCGTGCATTTTCTGAGATAAACTTTTTGATAAATTCTTCTTTTGTGTGGAAGCCAACCAAGATATAGTTGGGAAGGAATACATAACAGCCTTAGTTAATTCGACGGTAAATACAATTTGAATGAATAACAGATGTTTGCGTCCTCAAATGAATGACGAATCGTTTGGGAGTCCATTGATCAATTTACCCTCAGGAGTGGTATAGACTCTATGGACAAAGATATTGTTGAACGTGGAATTAAGGCTAAATGCGTCATTGATGATGCATATTTATTGTTCATTCAATATTCAATTACAATCACAAATACAGGAAAATGTGAGGTCATTTGAATAGCTTCTATAACGGAAACTTAATTGAGTAAGTAAAAGCAGCAGGAAAAGCATTAGTTAACAAAGAATATAATTTTGATCATCAAAACTACATATTTATTTTCCGAATGCTGAGATCGTTTGTGATATGCTTTAAAATAATACTGTTATAGTGTTACCGGAAACGATATAGACTGTCGACGGTACATCCATCTTAATAAGGTTACCCTTTTTTATAGAATTCTTTTTGGTACAATACCATGCATATTTTCGATAACATCGTTAACAAGATTTCCATTAACACTATTAAATTATAGTGCTGTGCTTTAGATACATATCATGATAACGGTAGCCTCACTACGATAATGTCATCGACGTATCGAGACTTGCTAGTCACATAGATGAAATCAGTGGTCAACAAATTGATTGCACGAGATACGAACATTTTATTGGTATTCAGTTCACGGGCATTATGTTCCTATTATGAACGGTTATTAATAAGCATCGTGCGATGTGCTCTGTGATTTGTAGCTACGAAGTCCACCTCAATAAAGACTAGCTATTTGCTTCATAGACTTCTATACGAGGAACGTATTGAGTGCTTATAATAACAGATGAGACTACCAGGAAACTATATTCCCCCAAGAAAACTGTGCATTAACGATCAGGATGAAAGTAGACGAAACAAATTATTACGAAAAGATACCGAATAAATGCGTTTCCATTCGACTCGGTACCCTCGCAGGAACATGCTCCCCTTTCCTCACTAGTGGACCGTTATTAATCTGTTACAGAATAAGATAAGGATAGCTGGCAAGGTTCCAGAATTTTACTAGCATCCTAATTGGACAATCGGCGCCCTTGGCACAAGAACCAACTTGCGAAATAATCCAAAACGACAAGAAAGTTCGGTTAACTACCGGAACCGAATCAAAGTTTGTTCTTTCCAAGAATTTCTGACTTTTAATCAGTTTTCAGATAAGGGTTTGGTTACCGGGGTCCGATAATATTTAGTCTACCACATGTGACAGTTTTGGGATGCTTGAACGATATTGTTAAAGGATTTACCAAAACTGCTGGCATTTTATCCAATCTATTTAAAATAATCGTGACAATCTATTTACTATGAACATGTTTATATCCTCCATACAAACCTGTTTTTATGTTTGTAAGAAATGATTGCACCGGTAGAGCTTCAGAAATCTTTATGACAGCTGGGTGTTAGTCAGCGAAAGCTCGAAACAATAGCGACCCATCGTACCGCAAGGCAAAACCTCGTCACCTATAAACAAGCCATGCATTTCGTTTCGAACAAACCCTCCGTCACCGGCTGCGACACAATATGGCACACGACCGCGTAAAAAACCACCCTATACGGTCCCCGAGTCCCCGCAGACACTCACCCAAATGTGAACTTCACTTGCTGAATATAAAGTCGGAAAGTGAAGCATCGACTCCAGCACGCGTTGCATTGAAGGTTGAACTTTGACTCCAAATGGCGACACGTTCTTTTTTTGGTGAGTATGACGTTTGTTTTTTCATACAATAAAAGGACCTAGCAGCCATGAGTTACGGTTTATTCCAGAATGTGCGGTGAATTCTTTGTTAAAATACTTCGCCAGGAGTCGGCGAAATGCTCACGTGCGTATTCTTTTTGTTGAAGGCTCCGGTGGAGACTCGTACAAACCTCGACGGTGTTACTTGACATTTCATATGAATAATAGCATATTTTTATTCGTGTAATGCGTCGTAACCTTTTAGAGAAAGGATTTCCTTAACGCCATTTTGGGAGCAGTTATACTGGTCGTGCCAACTATTGTGTAACATGCGTTTTAAGAATCCGCTCTTTGCTCCTCCCCTATTTGTTATCGTGTTTATTTGGAATTTTAATGCATATTCAAGTAACTGTAGCATTAGTAGTTGCTTTTGTTATGTTTGAATCTTTTTATGGAATCTCAGCATTCACAAATCATGAAAAATTGTGTAAGATTTGTGATTCAAGGAACAAGTTCTTCTACGTGATTGAATAAAACGGGTTTATACAATTACTTTATTGCTCTTATTTTAAGTGTTCAACGATCTGCGTTGCCTTCAACAGTTTCTCTCACGATTATCCTAGATTTTTTAGAATGCGAAGCTTTTTGTGGTATCATTTAAATTTTACCTTTGTATCAGTTCCCCGTTTACCAGCAAAAAGACTGAATGCATTCAAGATTTCAGCTTTTGCCCACTACTTTGTTCAACTTAACACGACATGTCCATTAGTTTACATCGTTGATCGCTATCACAAGTTATCTTAAAACTTAACATACGCACCTACAAATCAAGTAGGCACCCATAAGTTTGTTAGAAGCACAATGGTACTACAACGTTATTATTTGTTCATAATGGGCCAATGGGGTTTGGTACATAGTTTATATATTAAGTATTATTTATATGTATTAACAAAACATCCATTGTGTGATTATTGGATTTGTTAAGTTCAACAAAACAAGGTGTTTAGGTGAAATATACCTGATTTTATGTAGACGATTATGGATTTGATGAAAGGCTTCGTACGAATCCAGATTATTTTTTTGTTTAGAATTAAAAATGCTGAAAATGTTTTGATTTGAACATATGTCTCAAATATATTATTTTATGAATTCCTACTTCTTTTTATTATTTTTTACCATACTTAACCACTTTTTCTTTATCTGTTGTAATTTATTAAATATAGAATTTATCATGTCCTAGTTTTTCGACTCAAAAGGTCAACGTTCGCGGAGTTATCAGAAAACATATTTTCATTTATGGGTCAAACACATTGCAAATAAAATTATCAATTTTGTAAATAAATGATGTCATAATTTTGTAGGGTCAATATGATTGCTTAGATTTTGGCTAACTGTACCCTATTGATAAAGCATTGGCCTGTGATTGGCTAAATTTTATTGATAAGATTAATATCCAAATCTTTGTTTACCATCAACCCTTTTGCAAATAAATACTTACTTACTTACTTACTTTGTTTTCTAAAGACCGTGTTGCGCATTTGCGAGTAAATTGATAATGTTTTCATGGATCTTATCTGTAAAAAACATATCGTCAGCTATTTTCTTGTTTAAAAGTTGAGAAATATGTTGTACAGGTTGATGATATGGAATTATGTACTTGATAAAAAGGGATTCCCCGAAACATACATCTTTTTATGCTGATGCACTTTTCCTTTGTAGCTTACTTCTTCTTTTGTTGTCTTTCGTTTTCTCATCTCGTACGTTACCTTCTCAGCATGCTTGCAAGTATTATCTCCTTATCCTTTTATTTCTCTTACCTAAATAATTTTTCAAATTCCATATATTACTTAAGTATTTGTTCATCTCTGCTAACGTTGTTCACCGTTTCTAACTGTGTATGTATCAAGTCTTTATTGATGTATAATTATTTAGTGTATTGAGTACAGGGAACGAGTACAGGGGCAGGGTCTCGTAATTGATTACCGTCGCCATCGTCCGTGTGTCACGCGATCTCGTGGTTGCCTCATAAACAATAACTTGCGGTGGCTAGTTTTAGGGTTACCTTCGACGAATTAACATATTACCCTCTATAAGTAATATTTGTTTGGCATTTGCTTATGGTAGGCTTTATTTTAATAACCAACTTTAAAATGTTGCGAAGATAATGCAAAGTTAAGTCTACTGAAAAGAAAATTGCACAGTTGGCTGCGCCCTTCAGACTTGACTCTACATAATTTATTTAATTTTATCTGCCGCAAGTTTACTGGTTAGGGACTTAGTACTAACCTTGTGTAAATGTCAAACAAAACGTTAATTTAATTAATCATACCATATTACTGGGACGAAACGCATAATTGGAAACGCTATAAAACTACTAATTGAATCTAATTTGCTATTTTCGGTGTCTGCTAAAATTTATTCGTTCGTTATGTTACCGATCTCGTTTTCAAACTAACTGCACTTTGTGCTAAGGTTGAATTCACTGAATTCCGTTTAAACGTCCCGTCAAAGAGTAACTTTTGAAACGGACTGAATATAATTTATGGAATCCGAAGTTTAATGTAAATGCTACTGCTACTTTCCTCTCTGATTTCAGAGTCAAACAAATATAAGTATTTGTGGAATGCTTTGTAGTCTGTCGTTAAAGTTAACTGAGGAACGTTATTAACTTTTAGTTGCTATAGTTTCAGCCGATTGACTACTTCTGTATAATCTGTAAGGATCCCATTAGTGCTTCTGTTCCATTTATTTTATTATTATTAGAATTTAAATAAATTCACTATGGCATAACTTATAACTGTTTAAAGTTGTCTTTAAGTTACACTTAGTAGGTGCAAAGCTGGCCAGAAGCCAGTAGTTTTAGCGAAACACTCCATATTCAAGAACTTCGTGGTAAATTATTCTTTCGCATTAAATTATTGTTGAAAATAATATAATTTTCGTGTAATTTTGACACCGAAATATGACTTAACCGGGATAGCTTCAAGTTAAAACTGAATAATAGACTTCCGAGATTACCTAAGTTATTTCAAGCTCGCGGCACGAGCTAATCCTTGTTTAAAGCAGTGGAACAGTTTGTTCGCTGAAACTGATTTCACGGATTGTCGCCTCCGTTCCGCCCTGTTGACATTCATTGTCTAAACAATTGTCGGAAAAACTGTAAAAAGATAAGTAACGGTCGCGTCCGATAACCCAGGCTTTGAAATGAGCCTGTTACTGAAAAGTATAACGGAACTGCATAATTAATTATGCTAGTAGCTTCGGCGTTTTGATTAATTGCAGTTGAAAAATGTAAAGCTTATTTTTCTTTTCAATCCAAACAATCATTGCTATACATTAACAAAAAGAAAGTTCCAATCAGAAAACTCCATTGTAATCCAACAATCGTTGAGTTATTACGAAAAATGGTCATCCATTTTCTCCATTGCTTTATTTCATGGAAAGCAACAACCGGCGTCAATTGAAAGCGTTCAATGAATGGCGAATACAACAATGGCTCGTTCGTAAACTCATTGTATTATGTGCGTTGTGTCGATGGCTTATGCCGAGAAGGAGAACCGCAATTGCCACGAATGCGGGTAATCGATATGGAATCGATGACCAACGCTGCAGTCTCATTAAACATTTACTCTACAACCTTGCGTTGTGTGTCGCCGTACTATTGCCCTTGAATTGACAGTTTGTCTCATTAATAGGTATCAGCTGCTACGGTTTCGCACGCTTAGAATGTATTAATGTATCATCTAGGTAAAAGCTTCCTTGAGAAACTAGAAGCTGATGAAAAGCTTGGCGGAAGTCTATTCAGTTTTTGCTTTTACCAGACCCAATAGACGTGCTATGGTTATGGTATTTTGTTTGATTACTTTATTGATAAAAAAATCGATTGCCGGGACGGAGATTTCACCGTGGAGTTGATTTGTAAGTTGGTGGCGACAGACTGCTTAACATGAATTAATTGCAAAATTTTGACTCCATTCCCGCACTTACTTCAAAACATCCTGTAAATTCTCTCACGCAAGTTGTACCAAAAGATAAACTATCCGAAGTTCAAACTCGATGTACATATAGTAAATACCGCTCGCAATATCTTGGAATATTGGCATTTATTTCCTTATAAACCAGCTTTGTCTCACCTGCGATGTTTCGAGTCGAGATATCTCGAGAGTTATTATTATAGAATCTACCTCACGTGGGCGGAGACTTACGAGTACGACAGACTACTACTTACAACCCCACTTAATATATAGAATTGTATAGGAAATTTGTCCGTAGGCCAAGAAACGTATCGGAATAGGGACACTGTAAATAAGCAAAGCTATAGTTTGAATTACATTCTCTGAGGCAGGATTGGTTCACTTTTATGTGATCATTTCGCGGCTTTTATGTTGCTTCTGTAGCTAAGTCGATTCTCATGTCAGATTCTATTCTAGATCACGTCTTTCTTTTCTTCTGATTTAACAGAACGTGAATGAAGTCGAGTCTTGCATGTTGTTTTTCAATATTACGGCATGACAAAACTCGATTATTTAACACAATGAAGTGAGTGCAAACTAATAGAAAAACTTTGTGTGCGTGACATTGCTGAATTCGTTTAAATATAACCACGACCTAATTTAGAATGAACGTGTATAAAGAAAATAATTACTTAACTTGGTTTCATATTGTTATGAGGCTCCGGGGGCAATGTATTTATTTATTAACAATCTCCGGAGCTTGCTAATCAATGTCTTGTTGTAAGTTAGTAACAATCACTGCAGGCACTCCGTCTGATCCGACGAGGTCGTCGGCCTAAGGTCGGTGATACATTGTTTTCTGTTTACTATCTACTCAGACTATCTCTGGCCTAATGGTTCGTAACTAAATGTAATGCTTTGTAACTAAATATAATGGACCTTTGAACTAAATAATAACAATGATTTGTGTGTTGTTTCAGGTATGGAACGATGTTCTTGGCTGATTACTTCGTGCATGTGTATAGCGTAAGTTTTTTGTTACTTAGATGGATCGGGTTTCTTGGCCTACATTGATATGTTCGTTTTTTGTTGAGTTTTTGTCCCGTCCAGAACTATCACTTAGCTTAATCTTCGTGAGAAAATCCTGTCGCAAAGTATTACTTAGGTACCTACTACAAGAAAGGTTAAAAATATATAATGTATACTTATTCCTTATTTCTAAATCACTGGACTGAAACATATTTCACATCATCCAAATTCTAACTTGATGTTGAATTTTGATCTGAAATCGTATAGGTATTTGATTGCAATTTGTTCACACTCGAACGCCTCTCACTCATGTGTTTATGCATGCACTTGCTAAACGACTTGGCATTACCGTATGTATGCTGCATCTGGGGCGAGGCGATTCGAGATATCTCACAGAACATCTCTCTCTGCCCTATTGAACTGAGTCCACCAGTCCACATACGTCACAGAAACAGTCCCGTTTGAATAGACCTGTTTCGCTAAATCCTTTTAGCTTGTAATTTTGTAGTCGCTTTGGAATGAGAAGAAAGTTTCGTACCTTGGAGTTGCTTATGAAAAGCTTCTACGGAACTTTTTGATGGCACTCGTAAAATGTCGTAGAATTTAAATTTAGAATCTCTGCTGTGCTCTGTTTTGTATTTCTTTTTCTAATTTATTTTAAAACGTGCTGCCAGTACTTACATTTTTCTTTGAGTTATTTATTAAAAGTGTTTACGTCTGTGATCTTGACCTGGTTATCGCTGTTTTATAAATAGGCAACGCTTGGCTTTTTAGAAACGAAAACACAATAGAAGTTAATATTGGAACAGTATAAAGTAAATCCTGATAGTAATAGCTAAGGCATTATCACTATCCTAGATCTATAGTGTTATAATGGCACAATAATGGTCAGCCATTCAATTTATCTTTATCTAAGAATCTCAAGTCTCAACTTACTCAATTGCTGTCTTTAAGCTGACACATCATAAATACTCGAGTTTCTCGCTAAAGTGGCACCTCTCTAAATACAATCGATTCTTGTATTCGATACATTGTAAAAAAAAAAAACTTTGCTTCTTTTTCGGGTAAAAAATGTCCAATTTGGTCCATTCACCAAAATTTTCTTTTTTCAATTCTTCATCAATTCTAAAGACACTATCGAATTGCCTATAAAAGTGTGTGTTTGACGACTGTGACTAGTCATCACAGTCGTCAAACAATGGCGACCTTGGCGACCAAACGTCTGCACTGCAACATTTTGACGGTCAGTCAGGAAGGCCGCCGGTCAACGACCCGCCCGGAAATAGATAGTCTACGTGCGCCTGATAGTCATACCTACGCGCCTACTCACGTCATGTAGGTAGACGGTACTGGTTTCATCTTAATTGTACAGTCAGCTGCAGAGAAATCTCACCCCCTAGCAATGAAAAAATAGGGGCTAGGGGGTGAGATTTCTCTGCAGCTGGCTGTACTAGGATTGAAGGAAAACTCCAGTTTGTATGTGCTAGTTTCATATAAATCGAGAAGTCACAAAATCTTAAAGGCTTTTTAGAATGAAATACACTATCCTGGAAAGCCCTGAAAAGTGACTGAAGTTGTTGGAGTATAGCAAAACAAATAGATCCTACTTCAAGACTAAATACTTTCTCATTCGTACTCATATTTTTTTTTTTTTATTATCTAACCCCGCCCTTACTTACCACTTGACTGAAATCCTTACTTTCTCATAGTGACAGTATTCTGTTAGCCTTGCGTGGGATCACACGTCTCGCGTAATATTAGTTAAATACACCTGCCAACTGCCAATACATAAAGAAAAGGTGAATTTACTTTTTTTTTTTAAACGATTATGATTAGGCTATTAAGTTTCATTTTGATAGTTCAACAATTTTCATTGCGTTATTTACGTTGTCGAGCATTTTTTTTTCGAATTTATGAAGCAATGGAATAGCAATCTGTTTCAAAATGATTGATCGATTATTACGCAATTAGGGTGCAGGCTTCTGATAACTACGTATACAGTTTCTTTATTTATAGCAGTTTGACATGGTACAGACGAAGGTTCAAGATAACAATCTTATTCTAACAGACGACGGTACTTTCAGTTGCTATCACCGCTGTATTATAAACTAACGCCAGGACCTGTTTGATCACTTAATGATTATGTTACAGATTACCATCTTGTTGAACTACGGTATTAGTACTTCATATTAATTTATCGTTTCAGTTTACGGAACTTTGTTTTTGAAATGCCTGGATTTTGCTTTAGGTGTCAAGAGCTCGTGGCTAAGTTATAACAGCAGCACGGGTCGATCCATGAGGTTAAGCTACGCTTGCCGAGGTTGGTCCGTGGTTGAGTTACCATCTTTACATATCGAGACTCCTTCGTGCTTCGGAAAGCACGTTAAGCCGCATCTTTGACAGTCGTTACGGGTCTGAAAACCATTGCAGTCTTACCAAGCAGTATCGTATTACCCAGTTACTGAGTTACTGGGTTGTGGAGGTCAGAGAGGCAGTCGCTCCATGTAAAATACTGGTATTTATCTGCATCCGGTTAGACTGGAAGCCGAGCCCAACATAGTTGTGGAAAACCTAGGCAGATTTTTTAACTCTAGGTGTCAGAAAGATTATGCGAATTGTGAGGAGTGGGTGTTCTCCTTTATGCTAATAAAGTAATAAAGACAAGGTACCATCAATGGATTCGACGCTAAGATGTAATTATGGCAATTTATATTTCTCAGTATCCGCTTTTTGCATCACTCAACCTCACTTAAAACCACTACAGGTAAATAGGTATTATCGTACTACCGTTTAGTTGATAAATAAGTAACTTTCAGTGAAATTTCATTACTTTCAGTAGAGTTTACGACTAGCAGGTTTCTGATAAATATGTATACAGTTTGTATAAAGCAGTTTGATTTGCTAAAGACGATCTTATTCTAACTGATGACGGTACTTTAACTAAGTTTACCTTAGTTGCTATTGCCGCTGTATTAAAAACTTACGCTTTAATACCTGTTTGATCACTTAACGATTACCACGATTACGATTTTTTGCCGCAAATAAACGTTTTTTTTTCTATTATGTTAGAGATCTTGTTGAACTACGGGATTAGGATTTCATATTTATTTACCGTTTCATTTTGTAATACCGGGGTTTTGAGGCAGGTTTCAGAAATATTACGTATAAAAAAATAAAAAAATTGCCAATAGCGCAAAAAATATTAAAATAATATAAAAATTTTCCAAGTTATGAAAGTTTTAAAATAACTGCTAGACAAAGACGGCACGACTATGGAACTTCATACTAGCGCCATACATCTTCTTTGAAATTACATTATTTCGTTGAATATTTCTAATAGGTATTGGCCATTATCCTTAATGTGAGGAGTGGGTGTTTTCCTTTATGCTGATAAAGTAATAAGGACAAGGTATCATCAATCGATTGGATGCTACAATACGGCCGTTAAAACTTGGCAGTTCTGAACAAAGGCACTACGAATTTTCGCGCATGTTCTCTCACTCACACTCGCCTCATGTCACCATTTGGTTCTTAAAAAATGTTACTGCACAGCCCTATGCACGAAGTTTAGAACTGCCAAGTTATAACGGCCGTATTGTATATAAGATGTTATTAGGAAGAAAAAAAAAGGCAAAAATTAAAGATCCTACTTATATTAATTTCTCAGCAGCCTCTCCTTGCCCATGAAGGCCCACAATCAACAGCTATAAACCTAAAACGCTGATTGAATGGATCGAATTAATTCATGATTTTATTGTTTAATTTGACAGATAAGCATATTTACCAAGAAAATGTCTGCCTGTAAAGTACTGACAAATTCTCTCAGAGTTATGGTTTTATTAAGGCAATTAAACACTCAGTTTGCCTGTACTTGGATGTGGTCCAATAAACGTTCTACCGGTCGAAAGCATACTAAAGAACCAGTTCTCTTTACAACCGATTTAAAAAAGGAGTAAGTATCTTATAATTATGTAAACCTTTTGAGAATCAAGCCTTACTTTGTCGTTCACAAACTAAGGCTTGATTCTCAAAATGTTTACATAGGTTATGTCACGTAAGTTATGTATCGATCTGCACCCTAATTGACCACCACGATCATTTATATTCTGAATCATTTTGAAGGATATTGCAAATCCATTGCTTCATATGTTCGAAAAAAAACAAAACTGCTCAGCAACGTAAATAACGCAATGAATGTTGTTGAACTGTCAAAATTAAACAGATTGTATTGATCATATGTTACGCATTTAGGGTGCTGATTAAAATTGATGTTTAAGTGATATGTAAATTGTAATTCATGTGGGCATTGAAAGCTCTCGTGTTTCTATGGAAGTTTACAGTCAGACTGACTAAGGGCTGATTTCACCATTGAAACTAAACGCGATCAGCACATCTAAAACGCGTTCATGAGCTGTCTGTGTCAAATGTTCCATAACAATGATGACACTGACAGCTCGGCGCGTTTAAGACGTGCTGATCGTGTTCAGTTTCATTGGTGAAATTCGCCCTAAAGGAGTTTAGGGCGAATTTCACCAATGACAGACCCTGATTAAAAACCTCGAAACTACTACTAGAGAATATCTTGGTCTTTGGTCTATCCGTCTATCTACCCATAAGGAAGCCATAATTAAGAGAAAATCGTTTCTAACTAGCAGTAACTTACCCTATCAGAGATAGCGTTATCTGTAGGGTAAACGCACATATTGCTGTCCCAAAGACACGTTTTCGAGCATAAATAAGCGCCTACGCGATAGCAGACTATAACTTAACCACCCGATGCGATGGTGAAAGTCGACGTGAAATAAACGTACATTTCAGAAAATATATTAGACTATTACGATTTTTTTTGTTTTTTTATAGTCCTATAACTTAATTATAACGAAGTTTGTAATGATTTGACATTTTATTAAGGTCGTTTTCGGTCAGGTGCTTAGTAACTACTCGCAACCGGGGCGTGCGTGTATGACCAGATGTATGAACGTAAACGAAACAAAAGGAGTGTGTAGTCTAAGGATCGTAGCAGGTGGCGTTCTGTAGTTTCTGCCTACCCCCATGGGAAGAAGGCATCAGTTTATCGTAGTTATGTATGTAAGGTCGTTTTATTGAATCTATACGAATAAATAAAATTGAAGTGTCTGTGTGTAATGTCAAAATAACATTTTTTAACTTTTTGTCTGTCTGTTTGTTCCGGCTAATCTCCGAAACGGCTAGACCGATTTGGACGGGAATTTCACTGGGAGATGCTGATGTTATAAGGAGTAACTTAGGTTATTTTTATTAGGGCCCACGCAGGCGAAGCCGCGGGCAGCAGGAAGGAAATTGTTGTTACGGAGTCGGCTTCTTTTCCGGGACTGTTGCCTGTTGATGTTATACATATTTGATGATCTGTAGGTATGATATGGGTTAACCGCTTAACGATACGGAAGTAGGTACTGGTAGTTTCATAATTATGTTGTTTTCATGTACCTAAGTACTTAGATTTTATAAATAGAAAATAATATTTTCCCTTGTTATTTGTTTTTGGATAGTTGACACGGTTGGTCCGTGGATGGGTGACCATTTTTACGTGTCGAGACTCCTTCGTGCCTCGGAAAGCACATTAAGCCGTTGGTCCCGACTGTCATAACAAAATAAAATCGGTAGAGAGTAATAGGACCATTGTTTATTACAGTTATTGTTATATTGCTAAGCTGCGAAATTAACTTCTGAAAACGCAACATGATTACATTACTTATTTTTTATCTTTGTACTTGACCATTTAAAGCCAATGACAAGTCTTATCGTTCACTTCCTCCGCCAATTATGTGCATTACCTTATATGTGAGGACCTTCCACGCACATAGATAATTATACCAAGTATTTTCCCTTATGACATTGACATGTGTCTGTCCCGCTAATGTGCATTAAGCGACAGTCCTAATGGAACTCTTTCACGGGCGGGCCAAGCCTGCCACGCACGCCTGTCTGTCGAGAACTCGTGTAGCCACCTCGTCACTCGACGGTAAGTATGTCGTGAGAAAGATTTCAGAAAAACAGCGATGTATGAACAAGGAGGACCAATATTGTTAGTGGGATGAATAAGACTGCCCATTGGTCTAGTGGTCGCAAGCGCTACTGCTGAGTATGAGATCCTGGGTTCGATGCCCGGGTTGGACAAAGTGTTATTGGGATCTGGAATTTTTCAGTACCAGCCCAGTGTGGATTGTGCCCAGTTGATGGCAATAGACTGTTATATGGTACTTTAAGTCCCATATAACAGTCTATTGCCATCAACATATGGGACTTAAACATGACTGGCGAAATGTGGGTTTAGTATAGGTGCCCCCTGCCTAACCCTTCGGGGAATACAGGCGTGATGTATGAATGAGAGTAATCTTGATGATTTCGAAATCTTCACGGATTTTCAGGTCAATAGAGACTAGCGACTATTTAAGGCGTCACTATTTTCATATAAAATGTTGGTAAAGAACAATAATATACTTAGTGAAAAACGCGTATAGGTAGACTACATTAAAGTACCTACTTATGTAAAGAATTTAAATACCCCAAAGACGTGCTTGAATGAAATACTTACCTTCATTTTAACTCAACGTACTCCTACGCGAGGAAGTAGGTATCTACGTTGTTTATTAATAAAATAACGTATTCGCACAGTATCATGTAAATTACGATAGCAAAGTAAACAAATGTGTGGGGGATCACCCTTTGTTTACCTTACACGGCGCCTACCATAAGGCCGTATTTATCTATATCTATACTTATAATAAATCTGTAGAAGTGAAAATTCTGTACATTGAAAATATCAAAAAAATAAATGGCAGGGGGTGTTACTAGACCGACACCGAACCCAAAAGTGTGATTAAATTTTTTTTTGTCTGTCTGTCTGTCTGTCTGTCTGTCTGTCTGTTTGTTCAAGTATCACGCAAAAACTACCGGTTCGATTACGATGAAACTTGGTATAATTATTCTTTAATATCCTGGGCACCACACTGGGTACTTTTTATCCCGGAAAAGTATCCTATCCTACGGTTGGGGGGTGTCAAAGTTTGTATGGAAGAATTTTAACGCGCTGTCCGATTAACTCGAAACTCAATATTTATACTTAAACCCAAAAATTAAGAATAACGTGTATCAGGATTTTTCGAAATTCAACCCCTAAGGGGGTAAAATAAGGGATGAAAGTTTGTATGAAAAATCTTATTCCTTGAGGTAATAAACACGAAACTTCGCACGAATAGTTATCTAAATAAATTATAAAGTTTGTAGTTTTTTGTTTTTCTAAATTACCACCTTTTTTTTTTTTTTTTTTTCTTTTTTTTTTTTTTTTGGTTGGGAAATCATCCAATGACTTCTCCCGCTCTGGGCGGAGCGGGAGGGCGTGTCAGACTTTTACTGACTAAAACCCACCCGTGTTCCTTCCCTTGCCATGCCAGGGGCCACGGTTTCCCCTTAGGACTACCCGCAACCCCGGCGGGTAATGGTCCTAGCGGACCCCGTCAGTTTTGCTGACATCTCTTTGAGGCGCGCGTGGAACACGACGCGCCGTCGACCCGGGCCTGGTCCTTATCGGGGGCGAGCTACCCATTGCTCACCGCCCGCAAGCCCGCGCCTACGGTGGCCGGGAATCCTCCAAGGAGTCCCGACGCCCAGGGCGTCTCCTACGGCGGCTAGGCGCGTGAGGGCGCGAACTTTGCCTCTCCCTCACGCGCTCCGCCTCCTCCTTCAGTGTTTGTATGGAAGAATTTTAACGCGCTGTCCGATTAACTCGAAACTCAATATTTATACTTAAAACCCATGGGGATGTATGGGGTAATTTCCGACACTCACGCGGGCGAAGCCGCGGGCAGCAGCTAGTCAGTAAATAAAGCTGAGGAATTCTGAGTATAATATCAACACGGATAGTAACGTTAGTAAGCAGAAATAATGTCGGTAGTTTGTAACGGGCCTTATAAAAGCGAAGCGTGGGCATGCTGGCTGGTTAGACGACGACGCTGAAATCTGAATGTACAATGCATGGAATTAGTATTTACTATATAGTACAATTGAAGCATTTATTCATAAATAAAATGCTTTCAGTGAAACATGATAGTATATGTAAAGTGCGCGCCACGAAAGAAGGCCCGCGGAAAATTATGGAACTACATTTATTTAATTAAATGCAATGTGATGCAATATCATAGACAATAGGGCCGCGTCAAAGGGACTTCAGTGGTGGCGCGGACTCTATAAAATAAATCTGAACTTGAATCTATGTCATATGGATGACTTTACATTCATGAAATCTTTATTTACTTATTACTAGTTTGTGTATGAGAAATAAATCTTTTGGTTGTTTTAATGGGTCAATAGTCAATCATAAAAAAGAGTCAATGCACTTGATCTTTACTTTACCTTCTACATATAAGAGATGAATGGGGCTTGCATTAACGTTTTCTTTTGACCGCTTTGCTTGTGCAACTGTGCCTCGGGGAAAAATCGATAATACTAAATCAGATTGTATACTGTCTGCTATTAAAATAATCACTACGACGTATCGAACGATTGTAACTGCAGGTGTGGTTCGGAAAACCCTGCAAGCGATATCCAATATCAATCTAAAATAAACATCAAAATCAACCTGGCTGAACTAAAAGCTACACACTGAAAGCGATTAGTAGGCAGTTATAATTCTATTTATGTCCCGGGAATTTCCTGTCGTTTTAACATGAAAAATAAAGTGAGTGCTCGGCTTTCAGCGGTTTATTAAATCAATAATCCACTGAAAAGCCTCACATGCCGTTCCAATTTTATTAACCTCGAATTTTTTTGTTAGCAATGTATGCTTGACTAAGTCCTGTCACCCCTTCGTATTGGTCTTTTAGTCCCAACTCAATACTGATTTGATTAATTTTGCTTTATTTCGAAGTAAAAATGAAATAAAAATGAAATATTAATCCTTGTATACTTTTTACTTGATTCCAAAGTAACTATAGATTATCATAACATCACGCCTGTAATCCTCGAAGGTTTAGGCAGAGGTGTACCTACGTATAGTCAGCAACGTGCACAAAGTTTTTTAAAAGAATAGTTTTTAAAATTCTAATAACATCTAACCAAAAATACTGCATGTTGGTTTTGGTTCGTCGTCTTGTCGATTAAATAATGATAAAGATAATTGCTCGCAGAACTCTAGACTCCGGGAAACTCCGGGAAACCAGACTGAGAAATTCCTGAGGGAAAACTCTATACGCCTGAGTTTGTTTCATCATTTATTCTCGGGGAAATGACAAATGTAGTCTCCATCTAGTTTATTTCTTTTTTTTTATGTCGGTTAAAAGTGATTCCTAGTTGTTATCCTATTTACAGAATAAACAATTTCAAATAATTTCCACTTTGCCCGACTTAGGAATCGAATCTAGGGCCTCACACTCAGCAGTAGCGCTTGCGACGCCTAGACTAACGGGGCGATTTTAAAAAGCATTGAATAAATCTCATTGCTTTATTTTACGTCTGTATTACATTTTCAATGACGGCTCGGAAGCCATTACTGAAATGAACTCTTTAAAATGGGTCTTTTTATACGGGAGATTGCCTTTACGTGCTATTTTAAAACGACGCTTCAACCAATTACGTTTAATAGTAAAATGTATTGGCAGTCGAGGGACTTGCTTTATTGATGAAATATAGCCTGACTAAATGGCTTAAGGATTATTTCCACCAAACGGTTCGCATCGCATCGGATCGGAAAGGATACGAACGGATGCAGCGACAGCCGATCGCGTCCGGCAGGATGTCGAGGACTACGATCCGCTCCGTACCATCGCTTGCGAACGAATCTGTTTCTGCGTTAAGTCAAATAGCTTCATTCCTACCGTGTTGAAGCCTACTTTCGGCCTAATAGCCTATAAGCCTAATATAGACTTTAAACACTGTCTACATGATTTAATTTCTATTAGCGGTCAAGTCGAGTGCTAATTCTATCATTTGAATGCACACAGCCATTTAAATAGAATTTTATTAGGAGACCCAAAGTAGGGATCATTTTTATTAGTGACGTTAACGCTATCTCTAGTAGTTATTTCAACTGCTTCATCTACCTATTCAGTAACTTGTGACGATTTACGCGTTGATGTTTCGGCCGGCACCATTCCATCCGTCCCGGTGGCTGCGAATTTGTTATCTCTAGTGGTTCATTAGGCGAGGCTTGCAAAAGGCTCGCTGGGACAAAGGCCCATTGGACCCACCCTCGGAAGTCGTAGGGTTACATGAATATACGGCTGTAGTCGAGAATTACAGCTGGGTTTTCTCTTTATTAAAAATTATGATAAGTATTGTTTTTTTTTATACTGTAATATTTTGTTTTACTTCTTTATGTAGTTGACTTAACTTGTGTTTATATGTGGTATGTTTTATCGACAGCGTCTGCCGTAGACATCTGATTCGATTAGTAAATGGCAGATGGAATTTCATTTCGTTGTCTTTTTCAATAATTTTCAAAGTGAAAGTATTTCACAATATTTAAAAAACCGATTCAACCAACGATTTATATATTGCTGACAGCTGCTGGTGGTACAATTTTTTTGCTGTTTTATTTATTGCTATGGATCGCATCTCAACAGCTTTTCCTTCTGCGAAAGGCTGTATGTCATGTGTTTTTGTTTTTGATCCGTCGTGACTCACTGTGTGACTCAGAGGTTTCGGTTATAAGTTGGACATTTTAAAATTTATGGCATTCGATGCATTTAAAATGTTTCCGGTGACTTATATTTGCCAGCTACTTGATTTTATCCCCAAGTACGTTGCTGGAATAAGACTTATTGCCCCAAAAAATATTTTGAAACTAGCATTTTTTTAAATATATATATAAGTATTTCAAAAGTGTTACACAAGTGGGTATTAAACACAAATCTTCTGCCAAACTGCGTTTTATTTTATCTCAAGTGCGACGAAACAATTCGGTCGTTTCGTCCTTCCTTTGCATGTGAATTCCTTCCCTACATGAAACCATAATGTCTCAAACTGATATCATCTCCTGTAATTATTTTGTTGTTTTACAATTGGCTTGTTTTTATTTGTATTAAAGTAACGCCAGCCGGTCATCCAATCTTCCATAATGGTGTTCCATTCGATTGTTTTGGTCTCGCTCCATCTGCGTCGTCAATAAATCGAGTTACGTGATTCGAATATCCCTAATGTCACGATTTGGACATACTCGTACTTCCTTGGCCGATGTTTTGATGACAGATCAAGTTCAAATATCGAACCTTCCAACCCTTCCATACCTTAAGTAATCGAAGTTGAATTTAGAATTCTATGTGTCTTTCAGTGGTTTTTTTTTGTTGTAAGTATTAATATTCAACGAATTCTTGACTTGAGTGAGTCATCTGCTGATCTGATACTTATCGTTTTTATTTAAATTCGACACCGACAGAAGCAGATGTTTCTATTATAAGTTATTATATGTTACTATCTCAGAGCAATAAAATATGCTTATGAAGAATGAGAATATGCTCAGAAATTCTAACTCTGATTACGAATTACCTTTAGGTACCTTTTTGGTCTTTATTGAGACAAACTCTATGAAAGGTAGAAGTACTGCATTATGCACTCGCTCGTATTTCGCTGATTCATGCCTGCAAGGGTAATATCATGGGTGAAATAGTCGATTTTCGAGTCATAGGTACTCGACTAGACATAATATTCCAATAAAACACTGGCTGGAAATATTTCCTCGTAGTGTTCAAAATTCGAACGACTGCTTTCATAGATATTGGTTTTTTATGACGGCGGTGGCACTGTGCAATCAATAAAAGACTTCAGAACGTTTAAAAAAAAAATGTGTTCAATTTCTGGTACAATAGGAACTGTTTGAAATAATTGAGTTCTTTGGCGCCGTACTCGATTGTCCGTCTTTAGGTGAGTCAGCTTGTATTTCACAGAACGTGACTGTATACCAATTTTTTTTATAGAAAGTTGGATAACGGTAATAATATTCAATCGAATTTGACGGCGGAAATCTCATTCATGCGTATGTAAATATACCTAATTTTCTATTGGCAAGAGTTTGTTAAACCAATAAAAGTGTGAACAATTTAATTCGATTGTGATTTTAAATAATCTGTGAAATACCTGCTATAATTGAGTAACTTTGCTAAATATGCTGAAAAGCTTCATTTTTTTCTTCATAAAGTCACACAATGCTCTTTTATCACTTGTTTTTTTCTTCAATTTCCATAGAGGGCAGCAGACGGCAACATTCTACTTATTACGGATTTTCAAGGGGCAATTCTTCTGCATATTAAACTCAATTGTAAGGGAAAAATATTCGTAAACCCGAGGGATATTCCAGAAAGATATTTTCGCTTATTGCTTCTAAATCACGATCGTAAATATAATGGAGGTCGAATGTCTTCATTCTTCTTTTTATTTATTAGAGTCTGGTCCTTCGAGCCGGATAGGAGCTCAATCTAAAATAATAAAGGATGAAACGGAGGGGTGTACCGTGAAACTGTGTATTAATATTAGTTTCTGCAGAAGTGTGAACATCCTTGGGGTTGTAACCTTTATGAGATAAGTGGGATACTGACGACCCCAAAAATAAAAGATTAAAATGATAGTTTTGTAGAAGCTATGTACGTCAATAATTTATATAATATTATGTTTTTGTTGTTTTATAATTGATACCTAAGTAGATACCTACGGCAACACATTTGGCACATCCAGCTACCTTATAAATAAAATACACTCTGCATAGAGGCTTATTTCCATCCCCGAAAACAAAAAAAAAACGACAACAATGTTAGTTTTAATCTCTTCCGCGGGGTGATTGCATAACCCACTTACAGTAAGAATGGCTGTCATTTTGACAGTTCAACAACATTCATTGCGTTATTTACGTTGAGCAGATAATTTTTTCGAACATACGAAGCAATGGATTAGCAATATCCTTCAAAATCATTCAGATTGTGATTGAAAGTGTGTTACGCAATTAGGGTACGGTAGAAATAGAATTCGGTCAGTGAGCCCATAAGTGTAGTCCGTTAATCTCGTTTAAATCTTATCTAAAGACTGAATTTTACGATTTGCGTAGGATGATGTTACCGATACAATAAGTTTTATGACCTTAAGAAACGTATAATAAATGTCTATATTTACGATATTTCGAACAAAATTAGCTCAGAGACCTATAAAAAGCCTCTAAAGAGATAAATAAGGTAATGTTTTTGTTTTATTAATGCAATAAAATGACCCGACTTATATGACCAGAGGCCTTAGTAACCATTGCGTTTGCGTTAAGAATTTTATTCTCACCTTTATATTCTTAGCATTATGATCTATCAGTCAAATCTTAACGCAAACGCGATAGTTACGTTTATTCACTTCTAAACTTACACTAAGGCCTCTGATGTATGAACGTAAATGAAACAAAAGGAGTATGTAAGGATCAAGCGCTCTATAGTTTTACCTACCCCCTTGGGAAGGCGTGAGTAAACGTAAGAAGTAGGTAAGTTCGGTACCTACCTTCTTCTTCTCGATGATCTTTGAAGAGAGGAGAGGAGCGGAGCTGTGCCAATAGTAATTGGTTAATATTCGTACAGCTCCGTTCCTCTTCTCTATTCTCTGCTCCAGTGGAGCAGCCTCAATCTGCATGGTCCTCAAATGGCCTGACCAAGATCATGTCTGGACTATAAAAGAGATGACCTCTGAGTTTGATTCTTTCTTCTCAGAGTAGTCGGATAGGTGACGTTATTAAAGTATATCTGACGAATCCCGGACAGTAAGTAAGGAATGAAGTGTGTGGTGAAATGGAGTAACCATTTGACCACGACAAAATCAAAATATTTTATTTCACATAAACCTACATGGGCACTTATGAAACGTCAGAAGCTAGGTGCAC
Source organism: Eupsilia transversa (assembly GCA_914767815.1). Taxonomy (NCBI): domain Eukaryota; kingdom Metazoa; phylum Arthropoda; class Insecta; order Lepidoptera; family Noctuidae; genus Eupsilia; species Eupsilia transversa. Next base: position 13,809,124 of record OU611880.1, read on the forward strand.
GGTTCCACTTGGTCGTTTCCTATGGAGAAAAGCCGGCAAGAAACTCCACAAAAGCTTTTGGCGTATAAATACGTCATCATACCTATTTGTATTTAGTGTATTTACTGGTTTACAACAGCAGTGTTATAAAAACAAGATACATCATCATCATCATCAGTCTATAGCAGTCCAATGCCTCTCCAAACATAGCCCTCACCAATTACACGCCGTTCAGCTCGATTCTAGGCAACTTACATTCAGCTGTTACCAGCCCAGCCATCCTGCGAAGATCGTCGCTCCACCTAGCTTGAGAGCGTCCTACCTTACGTACCGATTCGCTGTCTCCACTCAAGAACCCGTCTACCCCAACGGTCATCGGTTCTACGGCTAATATGGCCGGCCTATTGTCACTTCAGCTTGCTTATTCTGTGAGCTACTCGTATGTCGACAACCTAACGCCGGAACGAGGTGATCCGGCAGAGAACCAACTCTGTCGGATCACTTCGTTCCGGAGTCGATCCCCCAGAGACTTCAAAAACAAGATTAATATTCTAAATATTCAATGAAAACTTGTTTGAAAGAAAATAAGTGCATCAACCAACACTCAAACGCTAAAGAAGCCGCAACCGCTAACTAATTCTAAGCATATTTGTTCTTCTAAAACTGACCAGTATACAAATACAGTGTAAGCAATCATAAAGCTTGTCTAAGCGGTCGTTCGCAAACAATCAATTTTCTAATCTTTAAAGTTCTCGTAGTGTTTGACAGACAAACAGACATTGTAACCTTTTTGTAGAACACACGTTAGTTAAAGGTCGATGGAACTACGTAACGGTTCAAAACACAAGCTTTGCGCGAACGTGCTTATTCGAAGGAACTTCTACATAATAAACGTTACAGTGAACAATCAAGGTTTATTTTTTAAAATCAAATTGACACTGCGCCAATTTTTCGAGTGACATTCGATACAACTGTCAAAGTATGACAGTTGGTAATTTGAATTCACGAACAATCTAAGTTGGTAATTTTCCTGACTTTGAATGAAAGTTGCTATTTATTAAGTCTATCGTTGCACTTGAAAATAGCAACCGTGTAGACTTTATTTCCTGAAAATGATAATTGGTTTATCGTCTGAAAATTATTGTCTTAAATAGTACTTGCGACGGCACGGTTGGCGTAGTGGTTAAGCGATTAACTGCTGTCGCGGGTTCGATTCCCGCACGGAACAAATATTTGTATGACCTACATGTAGTTGTTCCGGGTCTGGCTGTTTGTGTATGTGAGTTTAAATGTTTGTAAACGCACCCACGATACAGGAGAAATTCCTAGTGTGGGGGCAACGTTTAAAAAAAAAAAAAAATCAAGTACATCAGCATTGGAAATAATCGGGGAAGATTATGAGCGAATCAAAATATCTCTTCTTTGACAACATGAGGTCGAACATGTTAGTATTTATGTTCCTTGTCCGCTTCCCTCAACATAATACTAAGCTCCTTATACTCATGAATACGGAAATGATAAATAACCAACATTTATACAAAACACAAGGCCAAAATTATTTTATCTAGTCCTTCCATCCCGTCGCTTTGCGCCTATCTCCCGCACCGTTACTATCTACTCGGCAATAAACAAGTAGGTTTATTGGATGGTTCCAAGCGCGACTTGTCATGTGGAGAGTGCCTCTCTTGGTCCTTGAGTACTGGCCCGCCAGATGTAAGGGCTACGAATAAACAGCTGTTTGTTGTTAGTGGCCTTGACTGTACAGATGATGTGGTAATTGTCGATAAATTGAATACATTCATATGAATAACTAGCGACCCGCCCCTGCTTCTCACGGTTATTACGACTTGACAAAACGTGGAGATTTCATTACTATGTATTTATGTTAGTTTAATATTAATATATATAAATCCTTTGCGTAGTTTAGAAAAAAACGCGGTCACACAGCCTAACTTCCTAACTACCTATGATAATAGGTGAGTTGAGTGAGGTTGCGAAAGTGAGTTTCTTTGTTGGTTTGTTTGTTACGCTTTCATGCTAAAACGGCTGAACGGATTTGGATGAAATTTGGCACATGGTTAGACCATGACCTGGGTTAGGACAGAGGATACTTTTTATCCTGATATTCCCACGCAATCGAGACTAATGAGGGTGAAACCGGGGCGCAGCTAGTTTATAATATACATGTATAGATGGCGTTTGTGCTTTACGAATCACTTCACATTACTAGCCGTAAGTTATACAGTCTTGTCGAATTACTCAGTAAAATACCTGCTTTAAACTGCTGCTGCGCGCGTTTTCTTAAAAATGGAACATTATAATAATGAGACTTTTGACTTTGTCGCCAGGTTAAAAAGCTTTCTTGCACACGTCTCCTAATGATAACAATTAATAAAAAAATGTAGATGTTATCAATTTGAATAAACAAGCATTTAGTTTGAATCGCATGTCGCATTAAATAAAGATGGATGGCACTCCTTTTTGTGTGGGTGTAGGTACAATAATCATAGTTATGATTTAAATAACAGTTTGTTTTATTGACGGATGACCTCTGGAGCATTTATCATATTATTTTCGAATTAAGATTAATTTGTTTTGGCAATATAAATGAGTGACATTCATTTTTAAACGACGCAATTGGCGCAATGGTCAATAGATTACGAACAAGGTTGTTGTTTTGTTTAAGAGATCTGATAATTTCATGACTTTAAGTAGGTATTAAAGAGCAAATACGTTTCCTCCTCATCATCATCATCAATAGCCCGACTTCACCCACTGCTGGGCATAGGCATAGCCAACTCTTTTCTCGTGGCAATCTCCACGCTCCAATCCGTTTAAATTATCACAATAAGTTAGCATGCTCAAAATACAGGTTTCAACTGATCAAACATAGTTGTAACAGTTCAAAATTTTCCATTATAAAGAAACAATAGACCCAACTATCAGTACTTTCTATCTCCTAGAGAAGATATCTCGACAATGGGCCCATTTGAATCCACAGTTTAATAAGGGCACGTCAATTAAACGCTCTGAACCTACACATCTATATCTAATTACTCGACCAGCCAATGAGAGCTCTTGCTGTATAACATGCATTATGTTACTGAAACAGTTTCGTGGACCGTGTTAGGCTGGTCATGTAATTTCTGCCCGTTTTAGGCGGAGCTCTGGTCGGGAATCTGTCTCGGATTTCCTTCGTATGGATAAGGTTTTCTTACCAAATATTACTATTGTTATAATGAAATGGAGTAGCCTATTGTATTTGCTGTTTAGTATCATATATGAATAAGGCTAGCTAGATGACTATAACACGTTTTGGGTTTACCGCTTTTTTTCGTTGCCCCTTACGTAAATGGCAAAAGTTTTAATGTGGTCCTATTTCTATACAAAAACCTATCGTTCAATGCAAGCATGTCCTAAACTAAGTCATCTTGAGTCCATGCGAGGCAGGGTGGGTCAGTTTACAGTGGTCGTCGGAGAGGCAATGCCGGGCCGCAGCTCAGCGCGCAGCCTCCGCTGTATCGAGCGGCCGCGCCTACCCCACGTGCTCCATTCACCGGTACTATACCAGTACCACGTGTGTTCGACCATAGTATCGGCCAAATAGGCCGTAGTAGATATAAAAATAGTTTTTGCTTCTGTCTGCCGTATCTACCGTACGATGCAAACAACGTGGGGTACTCTACGTTTATTGTTATTAAATTAACTTTATCGATACCATTATCGAAATAATACGTATTAATTGGCTTTGAGCCTTGCACACGCGATCAAACCATAAGCATAAGCTTTATTCACACAAACTTAAATGTATTGTGGTTGAAATAAAATTGAGCTTTCAGTCCCACGTTGGGCGCCAACTCTTATAATGTATTAATGGCGCCCAAGCATGGGACTTAATTGAATCTGAAAGGATGGGTTTTACTGCATAATTGATGAATTAAAATCTTTGGTAAAAGGAAAATTATAGGTCCTACCATACCACTTAAAGCGGGAGCATAAATCTCTAGATGAATTAACAAAGCTAAGTGCCCAGTTTATTTCTCAAAAATTGTTTTATTATTATACTACGCATGCGCGTAGCCATTTAAAAGGCGGAGAAGCATACATTTTCGCGGCTCTTTATAAAATATTAGCAGCATTTGTTAATTAGACCCTCGGACTTTTCGTTTCACGGTCGGAATTAGCGGGTCGTTGTACCGAAAAATAATGATCTCGACGAAAGAAACAACAAACTTTTATGTCATAAACATTCTGATCTGGCTTTTAATTTAGTGAAAAATGGTAAGAAAATGATTAACTTATAAATAAGCAAGTTAACAAACAGTAATTTAACGGTGAACAGTAATGAACTCATTTGAAAGTACACCAAAACAAACATATGGTCACGTGCTCACTGAAAGGGTTTCCTACAGATTTACGATGTATGCTGTCACAATTGAGTTCGGCTCTCGCCTTATTTCGTCTGGTCCTTTTTATTAAGTTCATTCAATATCCTGTATACCTTACTCTCAATATTGCTTTCTGTAGGCACTTTATTTTACCAAATATTTATAAAATAATTTGTCCAAGTAACGAAATCGCTTTCGGAACTTAAATTAATCCCTTTGATGCGAACATCAGACGTTACTCAAGTTATTAACGTCAAATTAGGACGATTTTGTTTTGCGCCAGTTCCAAAAGATACCTTATTTGATTTCGCTCTTTTCTCAAATAACCATTTCAGATATTATACAAAACGGTTGTACCAATACAAATCTGATATTCAAAATGTCTTGTTTGTTTTGATGTTTCTTGTCAGCGACAGTCAGTTTCATCAAGTAATCAAGTTCAAAAAATATTTATTTATTTATACAACCCTTAAATCTATCTTTACAGGTTGCCCTAATACGGTAGTTAAGTACAAATATACTATTATAAAATAAATTCACAATAAACTAAACAAGCTTAACACCAACAATTAAATTAATTATAACATAATACCCTAGATGCCGTCTGAGTAAAGTCGTTTAGTGTACATTTTATATTGACATATAAGTTAGATAGACATAGAGGTAACGCTCCCGCGACGAGCGCGACGCGACTCTCGTAGAACAATTTATATAAAAAACTTCATGGAAATTATTCTACCAGAATCGCATCGGACCTGTCTACAGCCTTGATGCTACAAACCTTCAGAAGAACTGTAAGTACCTTCACTTATAGCTTTATGCGTTTATCAGTCCTCACGTCTCGGTTTCAATTAGGCAGTTTGTTTTCCAGACGCGACACAGAATCTGGTCAGGTAATTCAATTAGATCGCCTTGACTACACATTAAAATTTGATTGGAAACTTCCTCGCGAGCAGAACTAGGTTAGAGCGAACAGTTGCTGGGCGTACATAGTTATAAATTGAGCTCTTAGGCCCCGCCGGATTGGCGGCTCCTAACAAGACAATTGATTTATAATTAGATTTCTGGAGAGGCAGTGCGTTGCGATTTCCTCAGAGGGTCCGCACCGATAGAGACGTCTAGGGACTGAGAGTATTTGGACATGACAATAGTCCTTAAGATTCTATTAACGTTAATATACCAATTGGTGGTCTGCGTTGTCGCGCAAAGCCCAAAAATATGCACCGAAAAGAAAATATCTAGAAAATCAGTAAGACTTGATCCTTTACCAAGATCTTTTGCAAAGGATCAAAAAGTCTTATTGGTTTTGGTTAAATTCAATTGAATCTGCAATGCAGCCATAGATGTTTTAAAGGGATGGAAGTAAGACGTGGAAATAAAATCAATTTGTAACAGCGCCGCAGCGGATGGTTTCGAGACTCGAGCTAAAAAATAAACTCTTTCGAAGCGGAAAGAGGGTCTGTAAAAGATGAATGCAAAAATGATTTAACTCCTAAAGAAGTCTTTTGAAGTGAAGGGTATTATATAATAGGTCTTTACCTATGAAATTGCCGTTTTGTATGAAAAAATTTAAACGAATTTTTTTCTTGTATTTTTTATTTGTATTAATCGAAGTAATCACCCATGCAATCAATGCATCTTTGCCATCGCAGTGGCAGTTTATTGATGCCCTTCTTAAAGAAATCAGCTGGACGGGAGGCAACAAATTCTTCAAAGGCATTTTGTACTGCCTCTCGGGTATTGAATTTTTTTCCTGCCAAGAAGTTATCCAAATTCTGGAAAAAGTAGTAGTCTGTAGGCGCAAGGTCTGGTGAGTAGGGCGGATGACGGAGAGCTTCCAACCCCAGTTCTTGCAACTTGGAGACCGTCTGCTGTGCAGTATGAGGTCGCGCGTTGTCGTGCAGGTGCAGCGGAGACGAGCGATTGACCAATGCTGGTTGGAGATGTGCCAGCTTCTCCATCATTGTGTTCAGTTCTTCACAGTACACATCTGCAGTAATGCTCACCCCGTTTGGTAAGAAGCTGTGATGAATCACACCGGCGCTAGACCACCAAACAGTGACCATCACTTTTCTAGGGGTAAGTTTTCTTTTAGGGCATTGTTTAGGTGCTGAACCAGGATCCAACCAACTTGCTGAGCGCTTGCGGTTATCAAACAGAATCCAATTTTCATCGCAGGTAACAATGCGGTTCAAAATTCCTTCATTTGTGTGTCTGTTGAGCAGTGCAAGGCACGTCTCGACGCGTACTTCGCGCTGGCGATCATTGAATTCGTGGGGCACCCATTTGTCAAGCTTTTTTACCTTGCCAATTTGACGCAAATGGACCAATATTGTTTTGACGCTAACGTCGAAAGCTGCTGCTAATTCAGCCGTAGATTGTGTATCAACAGCTTCCACAATCGCCTTTAATTCGACATTGTCGACCAAAGTCTTCGGACGACCGCGAGGTTCATTTTTCAGGTCGAAATTTCCAGAACGGAAGCGAGCAAACCAATAACAGGTGGTGCGTTGGTTTGTAGTGTTAGCTCCGTAAACGTCGTTGATGTTGGGTGCCGCTTGTGCCGCGTTGCTGCCACGACGGTACTCATATTCCATAATTACTCGAATTTTTTACGTATCCATGATGACGAAAAAGATTGAAATGCGATGAAAATGTAACACTAATCAATAAACAAATGACTACTTTTGGAAAAAAAAAAACATGTTTTTAAAATAAAATTAATTTGAAATTAGAATTCTTAGCCAAACAAAAATTATTTTGATTTGAAATGGCCAGTACTGCAGAACGGCAATTTCATAGGTAAAGACCTAATATTTATTGTATGTGTTACATATATGTACGATATACTAAATGTGTTGTACGAGCAAAAACGAGATGCAAAATGACTTTGAATTTTTACGCGGGTCCCGTTGGCCTGAGTCTATGAATATTCGCCGTGTTGTCCGTTTAATTTTGCACACGCTCCGCCAACCCACGGTTTCATGTACTCCACATATTGTTAAAGTTTGTTGGGACTACGTTATGTTTCTACGGTCCGCTTAGTTGTGTTAAATAGGATTCCTGTTTATATTTCCGGCTGGAAGTTCACAGGTTTGTGGCAGGGTTATCGATTTCCATTGTGTACGTTTATGAGAGCTATTTAATTATAAAAGCCAACTATAACTATATTATTAAAGCGATGATCTTTCCAACTGATTTCCTCGGCTTTTCAGGTTTCAGTCTAACTAACCAAATGTGTTCAAATAAACATTTTTTCGTTAGCCATTAACTATTATTTCAACATTAATCTACTGAGAACAAAGTTTCCAAAACTTGGCATCCCCTGTATAAAGTTCCACTGCACTGTAGCGTCCGGTGCCCGGTGCCGGATACTAGCCGGACGGCGTCCGGATATCGGATGGACGTTATCTACCGAGTGTCCGTCATCTGTCCGCTGCAACGATTCTGTTAATCCATTAGCTACATTAGTACGATGAGCTGTTCGTTGCTGAGTTAGTTCGTATTTCTATTTCTGTTACATTGTACATTTAACTTCTTTATATTTACCTAATCTACCAGGGATTCCCTTGTTCTTAGTTACTTAGTTTCGAACGTACCATTTCACCAGTTTTTTTAATCCATATTATGTAGATGATTTACTTTTGCCTGTCGTGAGATGAACAGAAATGCAATCCTTAAATGAAAAAGAAAGAAGGGGTATGTAACGATCGTAGCAGGTGACATCTTGTAGTTTCTGCCTACCCCCATGGGAAGAAGGCGTATTGTACAGCGGCGTACAGTATACCAAACTGAAAAGCAAAGTATTTCAGCCAATCAGCATAAATAGGTCTACTAAACGCATTGTCTGCTTTATGCCACAACATGCCACATGAAAAAAAATAACATTAAAAAAGTAGGCATGTTAATCCTTTGTTCTACCGTTTTATTTATGTGGGTGCTTAACGTCACGCATTATCGACCGCAGCAAAACCACCCACCGTTATGGGAAATCCTGTAATGAATCATTTCTGCTGCTTCCTATAAGTAAAACGATGTTCGCGTGTCAGTTCGATCCCAAATTAGACTAGAATTTATGGTGTTATCCTGTATAATATTGAGGTTTTTTAATGGAGAATCCGAGAACCAAGCTTTATCTAGCTTTCTAAAAGGCACGTATGCAACAGTACGTGACTACGTGTGCCATCACCAGAGGTACTGGTGTATGAAATTGTTTACGAGATGTCACACTGCAGCATGACTCCAACGCTACATTCGGTGCGGCCGTGCTTTAGATATCTACTACCCAATTACACTGTTCAGTGAATGCAGGCCACAGGAGTGCAATGCTTATTAGAGGTGTTGAAGTAAGTGGTGAAGATGTGTCTATATGTGTACTTGCAGATAGCTACCACAATGAGGGCTAATATCATTCATTACTGGCTCATATGGGGAAAAGTACTTGTGCATTGAAACTAATGCTGGAGGACTAAGAAAATACTACCAACGATCTTAGATCGTAGTTAGTTCCACACCTGTTGGTATGCTAATCTGTAAAGATTTGTGGTCATGAGACCGACATTGACGAACAACTAATAATCATGTTTCATGACCAACCACACGTACGCATTATTATTAGTAACACGTGTGCAGAATCACAATAGCCAAATAGCCACAATGGTCTGACAATAGGCGTCCCGTGGTCTGTCGTGCTCCTGATAGCTTTGTATGTGGCCGCTAGTGTATTGATGTCGCCAAACCATTTGCGATGCATAAAACTGACATACGACCGGCTCGAGTGGACAACTTGTTTGAAGAGATAGAGTGATTCGGAACAATGACAAATTGGTGGTCGACACTGTCATAAAACAACAATTGATGGCTGTTTTCAAGTTTTTTTGGGAATATTTTGATGTGTGTGATAATTTCAGTGTGGTGGCGAAAATGCACTGCATACTCATTAGCATTCGTTGTAAATCATTTCAAAAAAGCTTTTAAGCCTCACCATGGGGGGTTGGCAGAAACTACAGATGCAGAGCAGGTATTAGTCTGGATCTGGATATAATTAATTAAAAATGTAATCTACATGGTGTTTTACATGATCTGACCAAGATTATGTCTGGACTTTGAAAGAGACTGTGTCCTCTGAGTTTGTTCTGGCTTTTCTTCTCAGAATAGTCAAATAGGAATCGCCGACCTCATCTAGTTTAAAAAATATTATTGACATGTAAAAGTGTTTGCACAAACCTATTTACAGAAAATAAAATAATTTCATTTCATTTTTTTTTAAATAAAAGCAGAACGTAGGTACCTGTTTACTTCATATTCGGCTCGTGCCAAGCTCCCTGAACTTAAACATCGTGATACTCTCCTCTAAGATACGTCATAGTGAAGCTTCACGAGGCGACTGTTTTGATAGCATTTCATTTGGCAGAGTTGGCTTGCTACCAACTCTGGGGTCACGTTGCCAAATGTGCCTGGGGAGTAAATTTTCACACTTTATAAGACAGCTGGTGCACTATGTCACTCTACAACTTTGTCCCCGCCTGCGCCGGTTTCCTAGTCAGGCTTTACGTGACTCGCAATTTGTGTACTTGGCTGTTGGCACAGTAATGTCCACCATATATGTTTACGATGCTTCGAGTAATCGATGAGTTTATGGTTATTATCAAGCCGAATCACAATCAAGTGGTGAATGGCAAACGCAGCTTTATAGAAAATGCGACGCTTTTTTTGTGCTAGATTTTTCAACGTCAATGACATTTAAAACATGGCATGGAGAAAAAATACGTAACGAAAATTCGTGACGTGTCATAAGATAAACTACAAAAGTTGACTTTTAGAAAATAAATTATTAAAATAAAATATATTATTGTTAGATAAGATTGAATGCATGAAGGCGGCTTAAAAGTAACAACGGGACATTATATTTCGAAACGCTCTGGTAAAAGTTAAATGCCAAATGCTTGTGTTATTTCCCCAAGTCTATATCCAAGCAAAAGAGTTAAACCAAACAAGCCAGTTTGGGATATAACAGTACGAACAAAACAATTAAAAAAAATTGCAAGTCAAGGGTTACTTTTTGGAGTCACAAGAGCTCCAAAAGCAAACTTTGTAGAAAAGTTCACACAACTACCATCGCTCACAATCTACCCAGTGAAGTAGAAAGCTCTAGAGACAATAGCTTGTAAAAATGATAATTATCTCTTACAATAGCCAACACTGATTGATTGGGTACGCGCTTAAAATTGAAGGTTAATGGAAGTATTGTTTGAAGGAATAATTTGGCTATGAAGACCTATTAAATCCTTTGTTTTAGTTGTGTGTTGGTTGTTGATCTCATCGTTCTTCTTTCTGCCTCTCTCAGCAGTGCTATCGTGATTTATGAAGTTAAGAATAACGAAGTCAACTTATATTTTTCTTCAGGAAATTGCCAATTTACCAATGCTAAAGATGTTACTTTCGTTGCCTCTCCTTCCTCGTTATCAAGTCTGTCCCTGTTAATTCAGGGATTTATAATTCGATACGAAAGTTATTTGGCTTTTATATTTCCATAATTGGCGCTTTTCCAAGGCAAATTGACATTCGTTTTACATTAAATTTCTACAAATATACTCATTGACTTACCAGCCATCTTTCAGAAGGAACTGGTTTTAGTTCAGTTTAAGACTGGTTCAACCATATGCGCTGATTACCGTTGTATGTATTATGCATCTATGTAGTACTTTTCTCATCCATAGTACACACGCGGAAACAGATTGCATGATCTAATAGGCCACAACATATCGATTTGCGCAGTTCACTCTTGTGGTGATGACATGCTATCGGCTCACGTACCAAACTCGAACAACTTTGAATCAAGTTGCCTGTACCCCTCCACAAAGGCGCATTCGAGATCGTGTAACGGTATGTATGGTGCAATATCCTATTCTATATTTGGTGCGCTCATACCACTTGCACTCGTTTGCTAAGGCTAATTTCGGCCAGCAGACTACAAAAAGCTTATAGAAAAAGTTGTATTTAAACTCTATTTAAATAGCAATAAGAGTTATGTCACGTTGTATAACCGTTAGATTTTGGCAGTTAAGCAACTTTCGGTGAGTCATCGTTTTATACAATGCACAACCTCTTTGCTGATTCAAAGTATACATTAAGCTGTCGATCTCAGCTTATTTCACCGAATGTATCTATAAAGTGCAGATAACGTAGCTTTAAATTCATTTGACACCAAACATTGGCAGCTGTTCCAATTTTCACAGTTCGTTCTGATTTTCTGGGAACAATACGCGGATATATGCCACATTGGCAACGCATTTTGGAATTGGAACGCATTGATTAGTTCCGACAGTCTCGTTGATGTTCCACATTTGTCTACATCCATATCCCAATGGTTATCACATCGTCACCTAGAATGACAGCTTGATGTCGAAGGAAACAGTAAAAGACACCAGATTTTAAATTCTCACCTAAATTAATGGAATAATTTTTATCTTCACCTTCCACTGTTCCATGTTGGGAATTTTAATCTGCATTGGCTCTCTTAGATTGTCCACTATCTTGATCTTTCGGATTTCTAACACAGGAATGAAGTTCCACAAATGGCCCCAAACTACCATTGTCATGAAACCCTATACAAATGAATAAATGTGGTGGGAATAGAAGACGTTTGATATTATTTTCGTAACATTTTCCTTATTGTCTATATTATAATATACAGCTTTAATAGTTATAACAAGGCCAATTATATTTAGAACCTCTTCGATTTAACTGCTGTATTATGTCTGGGAGATACTAAAGTTTTTATGACCACAATACTTAGCTACTGTTTTGTGTTCTATTGTATTTTACACCTGCTATAAATTGGTACCGACGCTTAATCCGTGGTTCCTATAAAGCACAATTTCTCCAACTCAATATATTGCATTGGCAACAATGTTTCAAGTCATGATAACATTATTACTTCGATGTCGTGACTTCGTGAGTCTGTATAGGTCAATATCGATTGTATAATAATGCACAGTTATTGTTTTATTCGCTGCGAACCGTAAGGTAATAGCTTTGTACGTCAAAACGCAAACACTGACAGTGTAATAAAGAAATTGTTCAGTTGGTTACGTTTTCTTTGTTTTATATCTGTTTTAATGAAGTTTGGGGTAAGTGGTTAGCGTGAAAACGACTTCTTTACTAGCGAGCCAAGTTTATGAGCGATTTTCTTTGTGAGGTGAATAAAATTACTGCTCAGTAGTACGGAATATAAAACTTGAGATATAGTAGTATCTTAAGGTCTGGCTCAGTTATGATTGGTTCTCCAAGAAATGATTACAATGATTGATAAGCTTTTATTTGCTACCGATTTCAGCAATAGGAATTCATCCGGATGATATGCAAGGCTGATAAATTCATCTAGGATTGAACAACAACAGAAACTTTTTCTCATATCCTCATAAACATATGCATGAATAACTAACATGGTGTTCTGAACTTCAGAACAGTGTGTCGACGTGAGCAGTCCATCCTTATGATTGCAATAAAAGTTTACGAGGCCATACGCGCGAGTAGAGCTTTCTATCGATCTAGTTTTATTAGTACTTCTAACTATTCGCATGGCTCTACTGCGTTAGCTATTTTTAGAAACCTATAAAACTTGAGTGCCTTTCGGTATAGGTAATGGATACTTTCTTAAATTCGAAAACAGGTGAAAATCCCGTCATTATTCAGCCGAAAGACTTCCACAGCTTCTGCGAAGCAACGTCACATCGGCCGGTCTTCCTCCTGGCTCCCGCATACAAAGTAACACAAGTGGCTATATAGTATTGACGTTGCAAATCTAGAAATCACCAACCTGTACAAAAAAGAAACCAGTTCCATTGCAAATTATATCAACATCGTTAATTGGATAATCAGTCTGCCTTGCTTAAAGTTCTCACACGCAATACTAAAGGTGGACGAAGAATGCCGGGCATCTAGTTGTCGAGATTACACCGGTCATACAAGGGAATGTGGACCAAGTTCAGTTGTTACTGTAAAAAAGGTGCTTTTCACGTCCACAAGTTGTGCAACCAGTCATGACTCAGAAGCTCTTAGCTTTCGACACGGCCTAGGCTACGATATTAAGCGATTTGCAGCAGGAATGCTCACGTGACCATTTTATGATGCAATAAAGTTAAATGTTTTATTGAATGTTTGGGTTTTTTTTATCCATTGAAACTAAAATTGATTTCGAAATCTGACCGCTAATGTGATTTCTATATGACTGTCCATGGTTGAAATCTACATAAACTAGCACCAGAGTGCAGACGAATGTGTCATAAATTTATAGAAAATGCATTCGATTATATTATGTTGTTCATCATTTGTGGTATTTCTCATGTCGTGTCAGGACCATATTCTCGGGTGAGTCGTGCACTAAAGATGCATGGGAGCTCGCTGAACGTCACAGAATTGGAATTTCAATACGAAATATTAATGGGCGCGTGCCTGACCAGTTTTGAGCACGTAGTTGTCCCGTTCGACCATAAATAATATATAGACGCTAAGAATAATACTAGACATCCGGCTGGGGCTAACTTAAAACCGCCTAAAATCTGTTTACCGGTTATCATTGGCAGCCTTGTTCCACGCACTGCTCATTACAGGCTTATTACTCCTTCCTTCGGCCATCCTACCTGATCTGTGCGAGTCCCTTCCAGGTCCTTTACGCGGTCTTTTGTAGATCGTCCTGACATCTGGCTGATGGTGTTCCAACGTCCCTTCTACCGTCTCTCGGCAACCATTCTGTTAGGGTGTCTACCGGTAAATCCTGCCTTGTCATCATCCGGCTTAGTCTGGCGGCAGTAAGAGACGATCCTTTCAAGAAGCTCTCAGCTTCCCATAGCCCATTAGATTATAATTAAAAGCTGCTTGTGCGCAAATAGCTCAATAGCGCCGCGTTCTCGTCTCAATTGTCTGTAATTTGTTGCGTGACACCGCTCAACGCTCGCTGTCTCCTAATATCCCTTTATTATGATTTTAATGCGTTTACAAATGTTTCGCTTAGTTCTGCTTGCTTCATTACTGTGTTGAGGCAAAGTTTTTCGCATGGCGAGTACGTATTTATATTGGAATGTGGCTAGCTTTGTTTTCAAGTTTGCAGTGTATTTGACGTTTTACTACTCCCAATTGTGAACAACTTTTCCTACTTCAAAATGTAAGATTTTGATTCAAAGCCCACGCCGCAAACGTTAACCTGGCACGTTATTATTATATAACTGGAGATATCATCACACCGTTTATCTCCGTCATAAAATCCTCGTCTGGTTTCGTAACACTATCCTAGACCACTCGTTTATTCCTAGTTTATACAGTGTCTAGTTATCTGAGAAATGCGAGCGAATGCATTCGAGATAATTTTAATGGTAGCGATAACACCACAATGTAGGAACAACGGGCCGTAGTTGGCGCATTTAATGGGAACTGGTGAGCCACACACTGCGTGTGGTCGGTTTTGTTTAGCCCTTCAATGGATGGTACACCCAAACAAATTGTTGCTACGTATTTCATTCTGATTGTTTTACAATGTCACGGCGAACCTTTGAGGAGGACTGTATGGTGGTTTCTTGTTACCGTCCATGTCGGGGAATCGAGGAAAATTAATGTGTTGGGTTGGTTTTCAGTAAACTGTGTGTCGGATTGATGATACTGAGTTTGGAAATGTTTTGACTAGATAAAGCTGCCTTTTATGTAGAATCAGAATGTGTTATGTCAAGCTTTTTGGACACCTCCGGTCACAGCTCATGATGTTGGATTTGATTATTTATGGTTGCTCTTATTTTTATTTTCTAATGTGGTTCATTTTCCCATGTGTTATTTTTCTTGAAAACAATTTCGCCATAGTCTATTCATAGGTATGGTCAAGACAGAAGCCATTTTAGCCATAGTTGCCTAACGCCATCTAGTGTAGGTGCCCATATATTAATGGTACCATCGTTTGTTACAGATGTCCACTCGGTGAAAGTGAAGTACCAACTGTCCGGCCCACCATGGCGTCATAAGCAGAGATCCTGATAGATAGTTGCGGTAAGTACGAAGTACAAGTAGTCAAGTACCTACCTATGCGTGTAGGTAGGTATATCCGTTCCAAGCGGGAGACATTGGGAAGATAGGACGACATCAATTTCAGACTTCTCCTTTCCCAAACAACAATCAACCATGGCTGTTAGACTGTAGGGCATATAATCCTTTGCAACGGCGTGTACACTTCGTGTCAGAAAAGTTTGCGCACATATCAAAACTTTGTCTGGAAAATTTTGTCTCGTGAAGGCATTACGTTTCGTAATATAAGTATACATATGCTTCAGAGATATTATTGTTTGTTTTACTGCGCCTTAGCTGAAGTTTTATTCTGAATGTATGCAACTTTATAAGGTTCTTTGAACTTGAACTGAAGACTGAGTTTTTCCAGATGCATGAAAACCACTTTAATTTTCTGTCAATTTATTACTCTACGACTTGCTGCCCGCGGCTTCGCCCTCGTGGACGTGGACCCTAATTATTTTTATAAAATAAAAGTAGTTAGGTATTCCTTATAACATCAGCTATCTGCCAGTGAAAGTCGCATCAAAATTGGTCAGCCGTTTCGGAGATTAACCCGAACAAACAGACCGTCAGACTAAGACAAAAAAAAAAGAAGATTTTTATAATGTAGTAGGTAGGTACCGTAGTTATAATGTCATATGCGTTTAGTAAAAACTAAAAAACTGTTATTTTGACATTACAAAAATACACTTCAATTTTATTTATTGTTCATAAAGATTATAAAAATTTTGTAGTAGACTCGACGTACTTTTACTGTATTCGAAGATCGACGACTTTACTTTATTTGAAATGCTCTTAAACTAGTTGCATTCCTGTTGTTCTATTAAGTGCATTTAAGTCCTCTCGTGTCGAGAACGTGACAGCTACGACGTGATAAAGATTAACAAAGAATTCTCTTTTAAAACGTTTACCCTTTATCCCATAAGAAGTGAGTAAACAAGAGAAAAATACATCTTAATATAATTGCTGCCATTTTTGTTTGCCGATTTTTTGTAGACTCTTGGATATGAGGATATGAGCTGGAATTGCTAAATAGCGGCCCGGAGGATTTGTGCCCAGTTGATGGCAATGGCAATAGGCTCGCCCCCTATTACATGAGAATTAAACATAACTTGCGAAATGTGGGTGAAGTATAGGTACACCTCTGCCTAACCCTTCGGGGAATACAGGCGTGATGTTATGTTGTTGTGTTAAAAATCTTTTTTTTCCAGTAAAGTCGTTTTGACAATTACTCAAAACGTTGAATCTGAGCTACAACGGTTAAGTTAACATACTGCCCCTTCTAAAAATCAACCCTGTATTGATTACACACACCCACATTTTCGCCAGTTATACCTGCTATTGACTGCACCGGTGATCTCGTGGTCGCAAGCACAACTGATGAGCTTGGGGTCCTGGGTTTTTCATTAGGTAAAACAGTACCTAACAGCCCGGAGTTTGGAAGTTGGCGTGATACCCTCGTGCTTCGGAAAGCACGTTAAGCCGTTGGCCCTGCGCCTGATCTCTCTCCGGTCGTGTCGGATTACCGTCCCTGAGGACTATGAGTCCTGTGTCTGCGCACACACTTGTGCACTATAATATCTCCAGGCTGGTCCCCGCGCCGCCATGTTCGGAATTCGGTCTAGAGGAATATTGTGGGAGATCCTTCGCGCCTCGGAAAGCACGTTAACCTGTTGGTCCCGGCTGTCATTCGTGGATCTTTGACAGTCAGAAGTCCGAAAGTCGGACAACCAGTCTTACCAAGGGGTATCGTAAGACCCAGTTACTGGGTTGTGGAGATCAGATAAGCAGTTCCTCTATGTAAAATACTGGTATTCAGCTACATCCGGATCGGATAGACTGGAAGCTGGCCCCAATATAGTAGCGAAAAAGCTAGGCAGATTGACTAGTAGTATAAGTTATGTTGTTAGTTGGTATAGTATGTTGTCATATCATGCCGATTAAATTGAAGTACTGTAGGTGTACCAACTGACAACACTTGTTACCACTTACTATGATAAACACACTTCAAAACTTATATCATTTCCGCTTATCAAAGTGTAAGTATACCGTAATGTGTTTAGGAAGACGATAATGTTCGCTTGACCTAGTGTTAAAGATAAAGGACCTAAAAACCTGCAACCTAATTACGTAACTCACTTTCGATCACAATCTGACAGATTTTGAAGGGAATTGCTAATCCATTGCAACATTATGTTGGAAAAATTCTACTGCTCAACAACGCAAATAACGGAAAAATGTTGTTGAACTGTCAAAGTTTAAAGTCTTTGCCATTGTAAGTGTTTTACGCAATTACTCCGCTGTTTTGAAATCTCCTATTAAGTATTGTTATTAATTCAATGAGTCACAGTGAATTTAAATGTATCTGTCATTCGTGTGAGCTTTCACACCAGATGGTCCACATTTGCAAGGAAGGGTTAATTTTATTTCACAATTAGCTAGCTGTGTTAATTCGCGCTTGCATTAAAGTCTCATTGATTTTGTCCTCGTGTGAACCCGGACATAATAAGGTTAATTATGTATTCTTAATTAGGCCAGCGCAATAACTGTCATGCAACGAACTTGGATAATTAGGCCAGCGCAATAACTGTCATGTAAGGAACTTGGTTAAGCTTTTCGAATGATTTTCTGTAACGTAAATCGAATAAAGGCTCGTTCACACCGGCGCGACTTGTCGCGCGACGCGACTTTAACAATACAATTTCTAATAAAACTTCACGATTGAACAATTGCCGGTGTCGCGTCGCGCGACAAGTCGCGCCGGTGTGAACGAGCCTTAACTATTTCATTTGGTAGATCAATAATTTAGTATTATGATGCGATTGTATGACATCCACCACCAACTTACACTGAAACTGTCTTAAAGTTGACAGCAGAAACCCTCTGAACGAGAGGAAGCCTGAAACGCAATGTGGAAATATCATTAGCTGCAGCAAATGCAGAATTTATTACTAACGCAGAGTCCATTATGTTAAAAATGAATAACGATGATCATCATATATTCACTGCATTCCTTCATAACATTATTTGATCAGGTGTGATCGTGAAAGGTCGCGATGGGCGCGCCGGGCGTCTCGGACGAGTACTCGCCGCCGCGTCTCTCGCGGCTGCTGCACGCCCTGCCGCACATCAACGTGACGTTACATCGCGTTAATGACACCTTCGCGCCGAACTCACCTGTTTATCTGGAGGTAGGTTTTTCAGGTTTTGATGAAATTTCTTGTAAATAATCTAGAAAATTACTGTCACTCTGAAATTTGTTTTTAATAAGTATACGAGCCACGCCACATTTAAATGCCGGCGGGCCCGGACATGGCACGGGCGGCTTCCTATTCCATTAAAATTTCAAACAAAATGCATGGAAATAAAGCGCAATTTAGAACACAGTAGGTATGTCGTTGCTCGGACGTGGTTATTTTTGCGGTCTCCGTGGTTCGTGCCGTGTCCTCGCCCGATGCCATTTATATGTGGCCTGCGCCTTAGACAAGCCTGTTCCCGATGGAATTTCCCATCGGCAAGAATGACGAACTTCTGTATAAATTTTCACCCCCTATTTGACCCCTTTAGGGGATGCATTTTCCTTCCTAAGTGCTCACCTCACCTTCCTTATTCATACTACTAGCACACAAACAAAATTGCTTATAAATAAAAAGCCTGGCTAAATACTGTGCTGGTTACAAATGTAGAAAATAGAGGGAGGGCTAACAAACCAACGAAGTAGCGAAGCTTCACATCCACTTATTAACAATCGCTTGTACCGCATTCGTCGTCTCACAACGACGAAAGATCACTATCTATATTAAAGAGCACCAACACATCCCTATTCAACTCCACTTGCTCAACAAATCATGTCCCGGAACTGTATACTTGCTCAGTACGAAACGTTTGTCAACAATACATGACACTTCATTAAGGACTGTTTGTGCCTTGACGAGTGAGCCGGTAAGCAGGTTCATTATTGAAGTTTACTTATACTTGGCACGATTGTTTCAGTTTAGATAGAGCGAACTAAGCAAAATAAATAAACCTGTAATAGAGAAAATCATGTCTCTCCAGCACGCGTAACATGACCACCGTAGAAACGGGGTTTTGTCGACGGGAGAATAGACAAAGTGACAAATTGTCATTGTTTATCCGTCATTTTGTCTATTCTTCCGTCGACAAAACCAGTTTCTATGGTATTCATGCTACGCGTGCTGGTGGTTAAATTGAACAGTCAGCTTTACTTCCACTCTTGAAGATTAGCTATCCTTCTCATACGGCAATAGCTGTTCTTGAACAGCTTGTGTTGACACGAGTGGAGCTGAAGCTTCAAGTGTTTGATGACTTGCAGACTGTCTAGCTAACCGTGAGTCCTGGGTTCGATTCCCCGGTGTGTCTCAAAGTGTTATTGTTTTTTTCTATCAGGAATTCCTCTGTAGCATCTCGGAGCCTGAATTTAAAGCCGATTACTGGCAATTGGGTTGCCCCCTAATACGTGGGACTCCAAAATAACTGGCGAAATGTGTGTTTACTATACTTACTGCTCTGCTTAAACCTTTGGTGAATACAGGCGTAATGTTACGTATTTCGTTTACAAATCCAAATACATAAAATTTACAATACTACAAAATAGCAACTGTTCCCGACTTTCTAAACCTGTTTAACACAATTTTGTCTTTTTCCAGAGCTTGGGCATCCTCGGCTCGATACCGGGTGCATGGCTGATCCTGACGCTGACCGTCCTGCTCATATACCTGCTAACAAGATGCTGCGACAGAAAGCAACGGCCGCCAAGAAGCATCACCGCTTTGAAGGTGTGATACGTCTTCTTATCAAACTCAAACTATTTATTTCAATTAAACCATTTACAGGCACTTTGTCAAGGAATCGATCAGTTAGAAAGATGAAGCTAGTTGCCCATTCCAGAGTGTAGTGGTTACTACTGCATATACAACGAAAACCTCAGACACCCCTACAGATTTTTTATTAAATTGATCTATTTCAGAGAGGAAAAAAATCATAAAAAAAATTGTAAAGCTTTTATGTGCTGTTTTAGTTTTACTCGCAATTCTTTGCATTGAAATAATAGTATATTATGCAACTAGTGAATAAAAGACGGATTTAAAGCGAGGGCCATAGATGAATCACGACCAAGTGAAGGATTCTAACGACTGAATCACGACCGGAGGGAGTGATTCATGATGATTGAATCACGAGCATAGCGAGTGATTCAAGTGTTAGAATCCTGAGCGACGCGAGTGATTCATGGCCCTCGATATAAATCCGTTTTATTCAAGAGTTGCATACTATACTTTATACCATGACTACGAGAAAAAGAAAGATTTAAGCGAAAATAGACATTTAATGAAGATTTTTTTTTTTTTTTTTTAAATTTTGCCCACTCTTGGAGTTTCTCCTGTATCGTGTTTGCGTTTACAAACATTTAAACTGACATACACAAACAGCCAGACCCGGAACAACTACATGTAGGTCATACAATATTTAATATTTGTTCCGTGCCGGAATCGAACCCGCGAGACGCAGCGCAGTAGTCAATCGCTTAACCACTACACCAACCGTGCCGTCGAAATTAATTTAAATGCACATTAATTTTTTAGCAAGGAGGTTGTATAGCATTGAGATAGATGTTGAATATATTGGTGTTCTAAATTCAAACACCAAAACAGTGATTAAAAGTGCTTTTTATTCACTGTTTTGCGTGAATAAAATAAGCTTTTTAGAGGTGGAATGGTATAATAGTATATTATGCAACTAGTGAATAAAGGACGGATTTAAAGCGAGGGCCATAGATGAATCACGACCAAGTGAAGGATTCTAACGACTGAATCACGACCGGAGGGAGTGATTCATGATGATTGAATCACGAGCATAGCGAGTGATTCAAGTGTTAGAATCCTGAGCGACGCGAGTGATTCGTGGCCCTCGATATAAATCCGTTTTATTCAAGAGTTGCATACTATACTTTATACCATGACTACGAGAAAAAGAAAGATTTAAGCGAAAATAGGCATATTATATGAAGATTTTTTTATTTTTTTTAACTTTACCCCACACTAGGAATTTCTCCTGTATCGTGGGTGTGTTTACAAACATTTAAACTGACATACACAAACAGCCAGACCCGGAACAACTACATGTAGGTCATACAAATATTTGTTCCGTGCGGGAATCGAACCCGCGACACGCAGCGCAGTAGTCAATCGCTTAACCACTACACCAACCGTGCCGTCGAAATTTATTTAAATGCACATTAATTGTTTCGCAAGGAGGTTGTATAGCATTGAGATGGGGGTCACCAGGACAACACCAAAACAGTGATTAAAAGTGCTTTTTATTCACTGTTTTGCGTGAATAAAATAAGCTTTTTAGAGGGGGAATGGTATAAAAGCTATTATTATCCCGCGTATGAGAAAATTTAAATTGGTTGACAACAATTTGTGTTTGTTTACCTTTTTGGCGGGTTTGCGCATGTGATGGCTTGACCTGTTAATAACACACGGCAACGTTTTTAATGAAGATTTTAAAAAATGTGACCTAAGTTAAAAAGTGGTTCAATTGATTCTGCTCGAACTATTTTCAGGTTTTGCGCATTTAACGTTACACGTTGTAGACATTTGCAGTACCAGACAGATGGGATTACCATACCAGAGACAAAGTTAAAATGTCTCATGTGCTTGTAATAATACCGGGGCGCGTTACATTTAGCCTTTGGTATAAAACTATTGGTCAAGAACGTGGATCCATACGAGACACAATGGATTTTTAATTGTGAATTTGTAATAAATTCTGTAGTTACGGCTTATGAAAGGTTAAGCCGGATCACAGCAAAACTGCTTGGCAGTTATTGTGGACATAGATATTTGGTTTTACTTTCCCGGACGAGCTTTCGATCATCCTAAAAGCTCGACTTGTATGCAAAAGTTGGACATTAAAACTTGGTCTGACAGCTAAATCAAGACTAATTTACTTTGCAAAGTACTAACGGAGAACTTTCACCATTTTAGCTTTTTCCAAGCGTCCTACTGTAGGAATCCGGAGTTCCTTAATTGAATAATTAGTGTTGTACTCATTAGCAGGCACATGCTAATTTCTTCCATTCATGATTTGTTGAAACAGCGTTAATTAAGAAAGGCCTATGTGTGGTGGACTGTAAGACTACTATAGGTAAAGATAACATTTGTTGGTTTCTATGTGTGGGTAAGTGATTCATCCATTCACCTTTTTACCTCCATAACTCTCGATGTCGAATCTTGACCAAAACAGATACTCATATAATACATTTTTGTGTTTAATCGAGGAAATTAAAAAAATAGCCTCGTCATGTTAGACTTCAATGACTGATATAACCTTTTCGTAGTTAAATCTATTATTCATCGTTTACTGACACCATTACAAATGTCCTTCAGAATAAGTAAACAGTTAATTATAGCTATTGTTCATGTATTTTCAATGAAATAAATCAGATTTTCCGATTCGTATAAGTTCATAGTTTGACCCTTAAAACCTTGAACAGACTCCATTTACTGAAGTAGGTAGGTATAGGTAACCGAAAACATCTAATTGCGTAACACATTTTCGTAAACGATTAAGACTAATCTGTTTCATTGTTTCAGTTCAACAACATTCATTGCGTTATTTACGTTGTTGAGCAAATTTTTTTTTCGAAGTTATGAAGCAATGGATTAGCAATCTGTTTCAAATTTAATCAGATTGTTATTGATCGTGTATTACGCGATTAGGGTGCTGGTTAGTGTGGTTAGGGCTCATGCAATAAAACTATTGTGAGAAATGGATGACAGACTGTCGCTACTTGTAACAGACACTTGCTACGCAGTTTATACTTGCGAATTACTTTCAAACAGGCGCTCCGAAGTCTTTTTTAAGAACGCATTTGGAATTGCGGTCTAACACGTGCAATTCCCAATTCACGCGAAGCATTTATTGTGTCAAATTTTCAGATTATCTTTGAAGAAATAAGTACCAAGTTTCAGTGTACAATAATCATAACGGTATTTACACTCTACAAGCCCAAAGTCTGCCTGTCTCAATATTAACACATCTCAGAACTATATCCCGACAAGGAATGATAAACTCATCATGTTTGCCCCGAGGGTATCGTCGCTCTATAAATACTCTGCAAACACAATCAAAATAATTCTCACAGAGAACTAAACACGTGTTTAGGGCAAGTGTTCAAACGATCAGATGTTTTGTTTATGTTCTTAATATTAAAAACCGTTACTTACCAATGATAGGAATTAATAGGGCACTGAACTTTGAATTGCTTTGATCTCTGGAGATAGCGTAAATATTTTTTTGAAGATCTTATTAGGGCTACGTTTATTTGATAGAAGTGCGAGATTTTTCTGGAATTAATTGGAGTTCAAAGAGAATTTGTGAATATCAAAGGGCAGAGGCCATTTGCTGTGTTAAGCTTTTGTAAATTGTATAAGATAAGAAGGAGCAATGAAGAAACCAATATCAATCTAAACTAGCCAGTATTGTCCCGGGCAACGGCTACCGTGTCCCTTTTCCACACAATTCTGTCTGAAATGAAATCGTTTATTCTGTGAATAGGATACTAGAATCAGTTTTACATGTCATATTAAAAAATATTAAAAATAAGTTAGATAAGGCTGGGGGGTTCTTATCTGTCAACTCTGAGAAGAAAAACCGAAATAAACTCAGAGGTCGCAGTCTCTTTTAAAGTCCAGATATAATCTTGGTCAGGCCATATAAGGACTATGTAGTGTCTGAAAGGGTCTTTTGAGGAAAGAACCACACAGATTTGACTGGACCTGTCCAGTCAGTGCAAGCATTTTCCAGTAATCATGGAGCTCAACTTAAAACTTAAGTAGCTCAGTGACTCGACGAACAATACCAAAGAAAGGACATTTTGGTAGGCCGCATAAAGTCTGTTGCTAGTGTCAGCCAGGCCTTTCGGTAGGAGACAAGCGCGTCTCGGCCTGCCGCGATGTCGTCGTGCGTTTAGCGGGAATTGGGTCCCAGGACTGGGAGGCCAGGTTCTCTTAGCCCATTTGTCATCTGAAAATATATCATTTGTAATTTCTCGTTTGCAAGGAATGATAAAAGTTGCGCCACTACGTTTCTAAAGTAGCAGGAAAATCTTGCCCTATCCACAATATCAAAAATCCTTGGAACTATAAAGACAGAGACGTGCTGCTGGGGAGTTTGTTGGCCACTTCTACTCAGCTAAAATACTAGGAAGTGGTACAGTACAGTAGCTGGCCTTTTATTCTATTGAAACATTGTACTAAGCTAGGCCACAGTGGTCACAGTGTTAACACTGACGTGCGGTCGACTGTACAACAGACCGTGTCGTTCAAAATTTGCCGACTATCCACAAATTTTTTGAGGGTTTTTATTCAATTCCAAAATCTTCGTCCGCAGATAACGCTCATGATCCTATCGGTACTGTGCTGCGGCGCGATCGGCGTAGGTCTCTTCGGGAACGATGACCTGCACAACGCCATGCTGCAGAGCATCCAGGCCGGCAACCAGCTTGCCGCACTCGTCAACACGGTTAAGAACCAGGTAAGTGTTTCAAGGAGTAATAGAGTTTGGTCTTATAACAATAAAATATTCACCGGTTTAAACACTAAGGGCCTGTAGAGACGACACGCGCCCGCTCTTTACACTTAGAAAACCAAAATAAACTATAGATAGCTTGTGTGAAAGGTTTTAAAAGAAAAAAAATTGTTGCGCCGACCGCAAATATTTTGGGTTAAAACCAGGAGGTTGATTATGATTTGTTTTCATTTCCAGTCAAGCATCCTAGAAGAAGCGATGGGTTCCCGAGCTCGCGCCCCATTGGCCCGACTAGCGGATGCGCTGGACGCACCCGTAGCCAATCAGACGGCGCTGGGGACTTTACTGCGAGCGCTTTCAGCGCTGCGGAATAATGCAAGCGCTGCTGCTTCAGCCGCTGACAACCTACGACGGCCGTTGGCTGCGCTTAATCTTGATGCTTTCATGAAGGTTAGTAGCATATTTTATGTACGGACGCTTTTTTCATCCACGTCTTTCTACATTGTTCTCACATGTAATAAGTCATTTCAACATGAATGATGTAACCAATTTTTTGTAACAACTTTTTTTATATTTAAAAGAGTGTCCGTGGAGTTTCTTGCCCGTTCTTCTCCATAGGTACCTACTACGCTTTGGAATGGGCAACTAGCTTCATACTTTCTGACTGACTGACTCCTTGACAATTCAAAAGTGCCTGTAATTGGTTTAATTGAAATAAATGCTTTGAGTTTGAGTTATTCTATGTAATTAAAGGTGGTTTCGTTAAAGTGACGGACTTTTGTGTGATATCCTGTCGTTATACCTAAGCCCATGTTTTAAAGGGGGAGTAGCCACTTTTTAATTTGAAAGTTTTTATTCGAAAAGTTTTCTTTGCTCTTTCTTAAATTCATAGTTTAATTTTAGTCTCGGGGGGATGAGACTGAAGTAAAACTTTAAAAACATTACCCTTCATCTGGAATAGTCTTGTAAAAACAGGGTGAAATCCCCGAAAAATTCATGACTCTATTGTAAAATAAGCTAAAAACTTAAAAGTCAGTTAAGATAGTAAACTTTCAAATGCATGATCCATTTTTGACGTTCTGTTTACTGCCTTTGCCGATGGCGCCATCTATGCACCTAGCTTCGTGTGATGCCCCGTAATATTATGTGGCCTTTGGTACATAATTGTAAAATATTCGCCTTATTTTTTCCAGCGTGCGTGGGTATGGGAGGCGGCGCGCTGGGCGGGCGGCATGGCGGGCTGGTGCTGCGGCGGAGCGGTCTGTGTGGCACTGCTAGCGGCCGCCGCACGACGCTCGCGACGCGCACTCTTACTGCTTTGTGTTAGTATTCATTCTGTTACGCTATGGTCTGTTCCTAAACTACCTGATGAAAATGTAAACAAACCCTGTTCCCAGGTATGGTGCAGTATAGAACTATGATTACAATGACGGGGAGTACAAGTGACTCTGACGTCTTTTTACACCCGTAATCCGTACCGTAATAAGAGAGTGGTGTGTGCCCGTAGGTGGGCGCGCTGGGCGCGCTGGTGGTGTGCTGGCTGGCGGGCGCGGTGCTGGCGGCGGGCGCGGTGGCGGCGGCCGACGCCTGCCAGGAGCCCGCCGCCGCGCTGGCGCTGCACGCGCCGCACAACCTGCCCATAGACGTACGTACTACCTACATTCACTGTAACACAAAGCACGTTAACACACTCCTTAAACACCACACCAGTTTGAGCCTACACGTCATAGTGTATAACCAGGCGCGTGGTGGTGCGTCCAAGACGAAATCTCCCTCATAGTGCGTACTCGCTTGTACAAATTGGCTTAAGGCGACGCGACTCCGTGATTTATGAATCATCAAAAGCGAGCTTTATGCTCAAACTTTTAAATTTTACTCAAATCCTATACTCAAACTTTCAAATTTTACTCAAATCCTACATAAAACACCTAGTCAGTCTAGTCACCATCCACTCAGTAACTTCTCAAACATACTTTCGTTCTCGTTTTTTTCGTCTTCATGTACAGTTCGATTCAAACCTTATGGCGACTCGGAAGTGCGCTACTCACTGCACAGTACTACACCCTTCACCCCCGCTGACACTTGAAAGTGTTACAGCGCAGAAACTCGCATGATCTTCCGAGCCGCCAGGGTGTAAAACTGCTTGCAGACCACATTATAATTTTTTTGCGAGGTGATTTTGAGCCTCCCAATGAAATTGAATGAAATTGTTTCACTTTTACACGTCATTAGAATCGTCGTGTGACAAAAAACTTACACGTCATATTAAAAAAAAATAGCACTAAGCTAGATGTAGTCTCCGTTTCCTATCTGACTACTCTGAGAAGAAAGGCCTAAACAAACTCAGAGGTCGCAGTCTCTCTTAAAGTCCAGACATAATCTTGGTCAGGCCATATGAGGACCATACACGATATGAGGACAATACACGGTTTCGCATTTCCTTTCTAAAACATCCTTATTGAACATTGGCAGATGGTGCACTACTACCTATCCTGCAAGGTGTCTCGTGAGAACGTGCTGACGGCTGAACTGAGGAACGCGCAACGTGCGGTAGTGGCGGTGAGGCAAGCCTTAGCTGTACTGGCTCGAGGGGCGCCACAGCTGTTCAATGATCCTGGTAAGACCTTACAGAAGTTCCTTTATCCTCCAAGTCGTATGATAACAAGTGCGTTGAAACTGGAAAAGTTTCTTAAAAAGTTGCAGCTCTGCATGTCCTCATGGAAACACCAGTCTCTCACAAACTAATAATGCGCAGTTTTTAAGAGGGGGCATTCAGAAAGAAGCTATTTGCAACATTGCCGGACGTTGCAGCAGGTTAGGCGTTGTAAGGCTTCTCAAAATGTTGAATTTGAAAATACAGCCACATGTAATAGACTCAGATTTTTTTTTAATGAATTATAATTGAATAATAATTGATTCGCAGGTCTGCAGCCCGCTCTAGGCGCGCTAGGCGCGGGTACGGGCGAGGCGGAGCGTGCGCTGGTGGCGCTGAGCGGAGCGCTGGAGTGTCGCATGGCGCGCGCTTACTTCGTGGCCGCCGCGCGCGCCGCTTGCGACGCTGGCTTGCAGGTACGACTGCGTGACGTCAGAGGACACATGTGTGTGGACAAGATAGTCGAGCCTTTCCTTAGTAGTGGGACTTTACAATCTAGATAGATAAGAGTTTACCCGGTTTACGGGCCGCTGTACCGCGCCTTAGGAATGCGCGGCGAGGTGGGGGGCGGGGCGCCGGGAGCGTTGATGAATGAGCGGCCTGCCCTCTGTGAGTCGCGCACTTACCTAAGGCGCGATACAGCGTTGTCGGTCAAACTATAATTACGAAATTCTTTTTGATACAAGTAACACTCAGGTATTTGATTTTAGTCTGAAATTGCGAATGATTATATCCAAACAGTGACGTCTTACCCGAGTGTATAAGGTTTCATAAATTAATATATTATATTATATTTATTGCGGATCAACGAAAAATTGGTACATACAATCCATAAAGTATTAGTAACAAAGACTTTTAATATATATTAGTAAAACTTACAGACTAACCTAAGAACAACTAATACCTACGTGGCTCAACACATGTTGGCTCGTGCATCCGCATCCAGTGCCTTATAAAGGGGTTGTCCAGCTTATTGGCAGATGTTTTTAGGATGCTATTGGGTCCTCCGCGCAACCTACCCATTATAGACGCCGCCCGCTTTCTCAGTTTGGCATGAAAATTGTCAACACGGGCATCCGCGAACATCTGAAATGAAATTGTTTTAAATAGGATATCGGAATCACTTTTACAAGACATATAAAAAATAAAAATAAAATAGAGCTAAGCTAGATGAGGTCGGCGTTTCCTGTCTGACTACTCTGAGAAGAAAGGCCGAAACAAACTCAGAGGTCGCAGTCTCTTTTAAAGTCCAGACATAATCTTGGTCAGGCCATATGAGAACCATTTAGATTAGTGTCTGAAATGGTCTTTTGAGGAAAGAACCACACAGATTTGAGTGGACCTGTCCAGTCAGTGCAAGCAATTGACAGTAATCTCAACTCACAACTTAAGGAGCTCAGCGACTCGACGAACAGAACGACATGTATGAAGCGCTGCTGAAGTAAACAATAACATTTGTTTTTCCAGGCGTTATCGCTCCAGCTGTTAGCGGCCGTCGCAGCCGGCTTCCTCTTCACTGCCATAGTGCTAGTTGATTCACACGCCTGGATATACATCAACACCAAGTAAGTGAAACTATATCATAATAATTCACTTTTATTAGCATCTCATCTCGGCTGGTGGTGGTCTTACTTCGACAAGGATAGTATAGGAACTTTTCATATTATATTTGCTGAAAAAATGTGTTAACTGAATATAACAACGTGTTCTGATATTAATCGTGCCTTTGGCCACATACGTTGTTCATTTGCGAATACAATGTCTCCTTGGATGAGAAATTCTTCCGCAATCGGTATTACTAACATTTATAAACACATGATTAACCGGGTCCAGCCCAGACCTAGCAAAATAACACAAGCCTTAACGTTAAGAGTAACTAACCTAATCTTACTACAGATCTCCAAGTTAAAGTATGCGCTTCGGAAATCATTCCCCGCGTGCTATTTAAAAGCGATCGTTGCGCGAATACACGACCGTTCGATTTTTTTGTTTGGTTATACCTAAATGTGTGGTCCCGCTGATAGAGGGCGCATTCCTGATTTTCATACAAAAAGTAATATATACTCGCACGCGACCGATCGCATATTTGCGCGACGCGACGATCGATTATAAATAGGACGCGGCCTCTAGTCTATCGTTGGAATAACGATCGCGCGATGATCTAATATACATCTGTTACAATCATGGATGTACTTAGTCAAAATTGTATTGCCATGATTATTTTCTAAAAAACTTTTCTAAAATGTTATGTGACAGATGATGATCTGTGACTGGAGTGTATATATAACCCGATAGGATAGAGAAACAAATTCATTCAAACGTGCAATGATAGGAGCACTACTACAAAGCGCGGCTGTACAAAATTTCGAAGCATTGCGTCTGTGGGGATTACTCTCTGGCGCTAATTTGGAAACACGAAGACTATCGAAGCGCATACTTTTTCTGGTTTACCTGTACCTGGCTTTCCACAACGTCACGAGCTACTCTCGTAGCCTCGATGCATGCACCTCGCTTAGTTGGCAACTTAACCTCGGCGCCGAACTTGGCACTGCGACATACGCTCATTGGTCGTGGCGCCCACAGACGGCGCGGCGGCGGCGAGGAGCAGGCGCCGTTCCTGTCGTCGGGCGGCTCCAGCCAGGCCTCGCGCACACTGCCTCGCGCCGCGCCCTACAACAACGGCAAGCCGCCCAGCTATGGCGCCGCCGTGCAGCTCATGGACCTGGAGCGGCCCAGGTGATATGACCGCACCGGACTGTACCGTGTTTCAATCCGGTTTGTTAGAAATGAAAACAACGCATAATTTTTCCGAAAATGACATTTTCAAATCAGTTAACAGGTAACGAATGATTTGATTTGTTTATTTTGAATACTTAAATCCCAATAAAAAATAATAAAGAACTTGTTTTGTTTAGTCTCCTATCCCATTGCTGGGCAACAGACATCGGAAAAAAAAACCTCTAATTTGATTAATGTTATTCAAAGGAATTGGTGAGATCAAGTAGAAATACAACTCAATGACTGTTTGTGCCAGATTTGCCACAAAAACTAGTTTGTTTACATTTTTATCAAATTGGATTGAAATGCGATTTACCACGCTAGCTTACATTATTTACTAACTTATCGTCAGATCATACTGACATCGTCGACCCAATTCCAGGTACGCTACAAAATTAAAAAACTATACGCTTAACGCTTGTCAGATGTTCTCTGACTGAATTCTCTGCCTCTGAAATACTACAAACACCGTAATTTTAAAATTCAGGGGTGTAATAAAACTGTCACTAACCCTTAAATTGCGCGGCAAAATTGCCTGACTACGTAGATCTACAGAACCAAATTAAGTTAGCTAGCGGAACAACGCACGTGACGAGTATCGAAATCTAAACAGAAAAAAAGTTATCGGTAGTGTTGTTATTTGAAGTGTGAGTTTATAAAATATGTTTTATCGTGTTGAGATATTGATACCCAGCACTTCTGTGGAGTTTCGCTAACTTATTTCATTTGACGCGACATCAGCTGTCTGTGACATTTGGGCAATTGTTTTAAAACAAGATGGCAGCGTTAGTTCCAATTTTGGCCATGCGCCAAAATAATCGTGTAGCGCTATATGTTTATCGTTCTGTCTAGCCCGGCCAAGCCACCATCCTACGGCGCTGATGTGCAACTCATGGACTTCGAGAAGCCAAGGTAACTATAAAAAAAACTATTAGGTAAACTACTTGTGATGTTTTTCGCCCAAAATGGGCCATCAATGTTTTTAGGTTTATTTACGTGTATTTTAAGGAAGGAATTTCGGTTTTTTAGAAATATGCACGTAATAAAAATTACATGAGTGACAATTGACAAACAACATCCTTTGTCTTCTTATTATTTTTGTGATTATATTTATGTGACAGTAACATTCCCAATTTTAAAGAATCCTGTAAGACCCGATTCCTTAAGATGTCTGTGATTCTTGCGCATTAAATTTCACTCCCCAGCCTTTTTCAGTCAAACCCATGTTTTCCCCACTTCTCCCAATCCAATTAAATCTGTAATCCTATATTTCTAAGGAAGTTTCGCCAATCAATAAAAAAAAAAAACTTGTATACATACTTCACATAATGTGAGGTATGCAATATTAAGGCGCGTAATTTCACCTTTAGGCGCGTCCACACCAGCGCATGCGCACGAACCGTGCACGCTAGGCGCCTCGAATAGCTATGGAAGCGTCACATTATACGCGGGCGTGGGCATGTGGCAAACGGTTCGCGTGCAAGTATCCATTCCTGCGCAATTAAAGGTCACGCGCACGAACTATGAATTAGTGAAGGTGGCCATACTATTTCCTAAGATGCACGCGAACCGTACTGTTCGTGCGCGTTCGTGTTGTGGATGCGCCTTGAGATGATCTCTACGTGGGTACCCATTTTAGATAAGTCCTCCCTGGGTCTTAGGTCGCGCATGTCGGGCAGCGCCACGCTGGGTCGCGGCGCGGGCGCGGGCGCGGGCGCGGCCCCGCACGGCGGCGCGCACACGCTGGGCCGCGCGCCACACAACGGCAAGTACGCCACGCTCAGCAAGCAGTGCAAGACGCTCGAGAGCAGCGACTTCTACTGAGACCGGCCCGGCGGCGCGGGCCCACCCGAACACAACGCAGGTAAACTAAACATCATTCATCATACTCATTGTGAAATATTTGCTATACCTTTGTACGTATTTTAAAGCTTTTTATTTTAACTTAAATTGGGTTCTACTTTACCTGTACCAAAACTTAATATACCAAATAGCTTTCTATTTCAATTGTACCAACATTTTAATATACCAAATAGGGTTCTGTTTTAACGGTACCAAAACTGAATATACCAAAGAGCGTTCTATTTAAACTGTCCCAGAACTTAATAAACCAATTAACGTTCCAGGTCAATCCGGACGCTCAACGAGCCTCAACCGCTTCGACCCCAAATACGCGTCGTTCGGGCCGCGCGCGCCGAGGCCGCGCCCCGCCGCCGCCGCCGTGTCGCTCGGCACCTTCAGCGCGCCGCACGCGCCGCACGCGCCCGCCGCGGACAAGTACGCCACCGTGCGGCCCGCGCGCAAGCCGCACGGCGACCAGCCGCAGCCGCTGTCGGCCGCGGCGCTGGAGTACCGCTCCTTGCAGCGCCCGCGCCGCGCCAACCTGCCCGCGCAGCCGCACGCGACGCATACTACCCACCGCCGCCGTCAAGACCGCCCCGAGCGACCCGAGCGCGCCGAGCGACCCGATCGTGCCGAGCGACCGGATCGAGCCGAGCGACCGGAGCGAACCGAACGACCGGAGCGACCCGAGCGTGGCGAGCGCTTAGACCGCGTGGAGCGTATCCACCCGCCGCACCAAGACTCCCGCGACCTGTACGCCGTGACCGAGCTCTAGGGGCAACCTCGCGCCTCCTTAACTCCTCTGGATGTGTTTTTGTAACGCTCGGTGCCGCGCCACAACTCCCCAGTGCACCCCCGACTTCCAATGACGCTGTGATGTGACCCCAGTGTTCCCTCGAACGCCGTAACGTTCTCGACACTCGATGTCCCACTATGACAATCATAGCGGATGCGGAGTGAATATACTTGAATGAGTTTATGTGGATATGTGACTGATGAAGTTCTCGACTGTGGATACTTGTGTGTTTTTGTGCTGACAGAATATTTAAACACAATGATTTAAAAAAGACATTACAATAATTAATTGAGAAAATGGCAATGATGATGATTAATTGATTCTAAAATGAGTGATTCGTGGAAAGAATTCTATTCTCATGTGAAAATTCTGTCAGCGCAGATGTTTCATTGAACGAATAATGTCTAACTGTGCGTGATTGCTCAAAATCTTCGTAATTTATTGTGAATACTGGTCTAATATTTATGTCTGAAATATTTTGACGAACGTTATTTTTGCTGTCTCGAATTTTTGTAGGGAATCATTTTAGCACAAATATTTAGGTAATGTTACAATGGTAACTCTCTGAAATCATCTTAACTGAGGCCTATTTTCATATATTTTTTATTAACAAGTCCAAAGTTTTGATCGTCATAAAACATTTTTGTTGTTTAAAAGGTGATTATGAACAACGGCGGCTTATTTAAATGTTTATTTATCTGTATCTTAAAAGTCTAATATGGCTGTGTTAGCAAATGTTGACGACCAATATTTTATAACAATTTTGTTGATAACTTTCACGTTAAAGTTGATAGTGACAACTGTGTCATCAAAGACTTTGTATGTTTTGGACTCGGGTTTTCGCTCAATATAGTTTTAAGAAAAATCCGGCTATGGTCTAACTTTCGAACTGTTAGAGTTAACGTTGATTAACGCTTTTTAGCGCTAACTTTAGGTCGAAATCTGCCAAATTCTTGGAAAAAATATATTATTTCGGCATGTTTCTATTACATTAAAAAATGTAGATGGCTGCGAGCCCGACAGTAGATATTTTATTGCAATATATATCGATTAATAACGTAAGAATGTACATAATAATAACAGTAGATATTTGTAATTTAAGTTCATCCATTTCGTGTGATCTTCCACAAACAATAAAAACAATATTTGGACTAGAAACTATAATTAATTTTGAATGAATCAGGAATCTCTACTGGGTATAGTTCTTATATTGTTTAGCTTCATATTTATGGCTCAAAATTGAAACTGATTTAAATTGCGTGGACCTAATGTAAATATAAGTTAGGGCTATTTAATTTTAAATTTGAATTAATACTTATTTTATTTACAGCTAAACCATTAATTGTAAATAAAATAATAATAAAAATTAAGCATTCCATCGTGTGTGACTAGTAAGAAGTGGAATTGGTAGCAGCAATTTACATAAAAAAATAATATTTGTAAATAAGGTGCAAATGATAACTGCCATTTGATAAACAAGAATTAATCTGACGTTTGTCTATGTTACAGTTAAAACGCGTTTTCAGTTAGAACGCGTTTTCACTAGTTCAGACTAGTTTTTACAGAATGACTTTGTAAATACTAGAATTGACTAGTTATAACTTGAATTTACTTAATTTAATTTTAGTTAAAACTAGTTTTAACATTGAACACTAGATATAGAATTAGTTTAGGTAGAGAGATTTACGTTAAAAATACCCACTACTTAGTGACTGAGGTCAGATCCCCACTATTGTTGGTGAATCATTTGGGTTAGATTAGAACAGTGACCATTAACGTTACATTAACATTCTGTCTAGTGTTCAAATTAAAATTGAAACATGAACATCAGAAAATTCAAGTTATAACTAGTCAATTCTAATAGTTACAAAGTTCAAAGTAAAAACTAAGTTGAACTAGTGAAAACGCGTTCTAACTGAAAACGTGTTTTAACTATAACATCTATAAACAGTGTAGTTTTTAATGGAAAAGTACTGCTCTTGCTATAACACCATAAAATGTAACTATTAATCATTTAATGGAGAAATGTATTCTTGAAAATAATATGGATACTGTTTCGTCCGTTTGCATTAAAATTGTCTGTTGACAATTTTAATGCAACACGTTGTACATGCACGTTCGGATAGATGTACTAGAACATGTTACGGATTGTTTTCAAGCATACGTTTAAGGGATAATCTTATTAGCTGTATCTAATAAATTGTGTAGACTAAGTAAGAATGGTACCATTTTTATTCTATAAAGCGAACAGTTTTGTATATCTCAATATTAAAATAGGGAACTTTGTGAGACTTTACAACGACGTTCGAACGGTTTTTTATGATCAAACGTATTTTTAAGTTTCTCAAATTTCACGGTACCATATGCAGTGTATTCGCCAAAGATAAAGCATAATTTAACTTAAGTATATTATAAGGTCTAGCTAGTAGTTTTAAGGTTCAAGTTTGAACAGCAGGAAGAGTTACTCGTCAATATCATAGTTACTTCGTTCGGTCCTAGTAACCTCAACAATAACTAATTTATTACGGCTATTAGATACTGCAATGACTTTTGAGTACTCTACGGAGTCATTGGGACCGGAGTGAAGACGGCTGTTAATAAATGTGATTACTTTCTCGTCTGAATGGTGTAAACGAATAAAATGCTATACGGTCACTTTTGAGACTACGAAATTTTTATATCTCTTTTTTACGACTTAAAAATTGTGGTGTCGTAACGTGGCTCGCTATAGTGTGTATATTTCAAACGAAGAATAAATATGCAATAACAAAAATATACTATCTTTACATTGTAAGAATACACAATTTTTCAATGTAATTACTGCACACTATTTATAATCGTAAATAATAACACTTAGACAGTTGTAAAATATGTAACGGTTCTTACGAGGTGATTTCTTACCGGGCAATGTATCCGAACGTTGAATGATTCGCGCGAAAACTTTACTGAGTAAGGGATCTCCGCACTAGACGGCCATGGTATGGACGGCCGTGGCCAGGTATAGTTTACCTGGTCGTGGTCATGGCCGCCTAGTGCGCGAGATCCTTTAAAGTTTTATTAGCAATTCCGGGAATAGAAGTTGCTTCAGTTACTTGAAGCTCTAAAGCTTATTTGCTTTTAATTTGCCTACAATACAATAAAGTTACCGTAGTGTGGTAATTATATTTACCGAAATAGGAAGTGTAATGCGAAAGTAAGAAACGCGAATTTTCGAATATTAGCCTTTTATTTCTAAAATAATGTCAATGAACATCAATTAATATAAGGTTAGTCATTTTTGTTCTGCATTTTCGAATCGACAACGTTTTTCCTCAGTTCTTAATTTAATTAAGTTTATATTAAAAAAAAAACAATGTGGACAGTGTTTGTTGTTTCCTCTCTTTTAAAAAGTGCCATAAATTATGTTGTTACTGGAAACTCAAGTGATTATTTGCAGCGTTCCAAAATGGAACATTTTTCGAATGATTTGATTGAATTTAGAATTTACATGTTTATGTTTTTAAATATTTTTTGAAAATCTCGCTTTATTGATTGATTTGCTTTTTCAAGTCAATTATGGTGCGCCCGAGTATGTTAAAAGGTAAAGTAAATGCATTTGATACTTTATACGTTGTAAGAGACGATTAACCATTCAAGAAACTATTTCATTTACAAATACTATCTCTATCATTTGTAAATCTGACATTAAATCTCAAATGAAGGCTGAGTCTAAGTCGAAATCTTAAGGAAGGCTGAAGGCTGTAGTATTTTACATAAATAAATCTGATTTGATTTTTAATTCATAAAAAAAAATGTTTTAGTCAGAAACTCATAAAACTTCACTTACACATACTCCTTTTTCTCTATTTTTTTTAAATTTCAAAATGGCCGCCGTCTCTTACAACGCATGGAGTGCGTTAGTGTTTAAGTCTCATCTCGTGATGTATGACGTGTATAACGTAAATTATAAAAGGTTGATGATAGAACAAGTGTATGAGTTTACAATGAAAATAATAAATGGATTAAAAATATTTTTGTTTTTTTCATCTGACTATTCTTTGTTATATATTAGAAAATGTTGAAGACAAACAGAGATTGAAGCTTAGCGCACATTGCAGCCGCAGCCGGCTGCAGTGGCATTGCAAATATGCGCCATAGCACATTTGGGGCCGCGGCGGGCTGCATCGCAACACAATAATAATTGTTTCAGACATTTGAACTGTTTTAACTCCAGTGTTATAGTCTCCGGCACATTTGGGCGGGCCGCATCGCAATGCAAAACAATAGGCGCAAAAATTCGCCTGACGCCATCGCCGCCAGTGCGCTGCGGCGAGGTGCGGAGGGCCTGTAGTGCGCGATGGTTCATACAAAATCTATTAAAGTGATACAGGAGGACTTTTGCAATGTGCGCGAGGATTTAATAATTCTTAGATATGTCACCACATGGGAAAAAAAAGATAACTATCTAACTGAACACTAAACACTAAATTCGTGACTTCTTGAGACACAACTGGCCAAAACACCCTGACATACTAACAAAAGTAGGTATAAATACTTCACTCCCTAAGCGTTCATGCGAGGGTCCATTCCTCAGACCTATATCGTGTTGATCAACAAGTGTATTGATGGATCAGGTTTTGAACCCGATAGGCTGGCAAACTTACCGCCAGGGAACAAAACAGAAAAGAGTTATGGTATAATGGTACACTAATAAGGTGTTCAATGTATACTAATATAATAAAGCTGAAGAGTTAGTTTGTTTGTGGAAGGGTATATATAAGCTATTTATCATCACGCTACAACCCTAAGGAGCCGAGCAAAAAGATAAAAAAAGTCAGAAAGAACGCTAAGCGAAAATGAAGTAATAGCGAGGGCGGGTGATGCGATGAGACGTAGCGCAGCTGCTATCTAAGAGCGTTTTTACTGGGACAGAGCTCGGAGATGCGTAGCTATTTAATAGCAATTTTACTGGGAATGCTACGCTTTCGTAGCGATAGCTCGTAGCGTAGCTGCTATCTAAGAGTTTTTACTGTGAATTGTTGCTTAGGGTTCCTACGTTCCTTCAGTAGCTCGTAGCTACGTAGCTATCTAAGACCGTCCTTCAAGTTAAACCGAGCAGTTTTTATAACCGTTTTCAATCGTCGTAAATTATGCAAATACTTTATATAATATTCATTGCTTTAAAGTAATACCTTTAATACACATTTCAAGATTATTTGCTAAAAATCAGCATTATCCAGAGATCGTATATTGTATCAAAGCGGCAGGGTTTGTGTGTATAATAACGTTTACCTCCAAAGCCACATCAAAATATGGTAGTAATACGCACAAACACGAAGTTTTACGTGTTCATTTGTTTATCTAAGTCAATATAGTAACTAACTAAGGAACTGAACTTCGGAAGTTCTCACCTCGAGGTGGTGAGCCGACTACTCATTAGAAACTCACTCATAACTTCTTGTTGATTAACTATTAATGCCACAGACTTGCCTGTACTTTTGTCACAAGTTCACAGCTCAAACAGTTATTAGTAAGTAGGTTATAGGTAGGTACCTTCCTATCTGCAACTCCATTTAAGTTAGAAAAAGGAATTGTGTGAAAATAAAATGCCGAAAGTTTTATTAGAACTTCGAAATCTCTTTTTGATTTATCCGCACATTTCTCAAAAATTTGACGTTTCAGGTCATAATCATGATCTGGAGCTTTTATAAAACCCCCCATGACGTTAGTTTACAATAGCCTCGGTTTCTTAATGCCTCAAAGGACACGTACTGAACGAGACAATAGAAGTTTTATTTTTATGACATCTGTGGGCGTTTAGCGTTCTTGAAAGCGTTATCCTGTATCTAGGCTCATGCTCGGTTCGCCCGAACCGATGAATCTGAAATAAATTGTTTATTATTATTTCGTTTATTATTTTTCTTTCTTATTTTAAACATTTTTAAATATTTCTTAAAAAAATATGTAAAAAAAACATTTAAAAATATAAAAAATAGTGTTCCGCCGGTGTCGGGAGCAGGGTCCAAGCTACCGGTGGTTAGGGCTGCAGAGACAGGAACCTCCTCAACCTCCAGGACAACCTTATTATTATTATTATTATAGCGTTATAGCGTATAGCGTTATTTCGATATAAACGTAGTACGTATAATTCCATTATTTCATTTACCTACATTAACAATATAATTTTAAAGTGCTGTCATTTCAATAATGTACTACACAAATACGATCATCATTGAAAAATTATTTTTCTATTTTCTTTTTGCAACAAGTAGGTACTCTACCTAGTCTAAAGTTCATAGTCGTTATTCCCGCCTCGCACCATTGAACAAAATAAATAATTGTCTATGGAACGATGTGCGCGGGTTGTGCCGTATGGGACGAGTAGCAATTTGCACGACAATGCACTGGCTTGCACTTGTGTTGTTACGCGTCTTCACAGTTCACATCTTATTTCCTTGCTTATTTCAGGAATATAAAGAGACATGCCAATTTGTGTTGAGAAAGGAATCTTAGGTAAGTGAACTTTATACCTAATGAGGCACCTAAAACCTTTAAACGTACTGTCATTAACAGCGACAGTCGGGGTAGCGATTTTCGTCTTGCAAGTGTTACTACTGATGAGCTTTTAACAGTCTTTGCACCTAGTTCTTAAATCCAAGGAAACTTTAATAGGATCCCTGCTATCTAATTGCGTAAAACGTTTTCGTAAACGATTCCGACTAATCTGTTTCATTTTGACAGTTCAATAACATTCATTGCGTTATTTACGTTGTTGAGCAGATTTTTTTTTAGAATTTATAAAGCAATGGATTAGCAATCTGTTTCATACCGATCCAGATTGTGATAGATCGTATATTACGTTCTAGGGTCCTGAGATGCATAATTCCTAAGACCGTCCAGTCCACCACGTCTGAATTCAACCTAACACAGTTTATGTAATGTGGAGTCGACAATAAGACAAAGAATGAAAACACTGGCAATTCTAAAACGAAAACACTGGCATAGTAGTACCTAAGAACTATCAAATAAATCCTACCATTGAAATTAAAAACGTAATAGAATAGAATAGAATATATTTACAGTAAATCATGAGTATACATCAAATATTTGTGCAAGGTCATTTGCAAGGTGTTTTGCCATTTATGGCGTACAAAACAACATATTTTAGGTTGAGAATAAACCATGAAAGAGAGTTCAGTCTACAAAACAAACTATAATGATTGTGAGATGTGAGAAAATGTTGTAATTATAGGAAGCTATTTAAATAATTGCGGTCTGATATAGCTTTTAGTTATGAGATATTTTTTTAAATGTACTTATTTTAAACATCATAAATCATCGTAAGTCATTGTATCAAACCACAGACTATGTATCAAACTAAATAATAGTGATGGGCCGACTATATATTGCCGATCGAGCTGGCAAGTTATAGTGGCAACTATTGGTTCTATGATCTATGTTAGAGGGAGAGGTTTCCGCCGTAGAAATATTCTTATAATATCTATGGTTTAATTATTCAGGTGGACCATTGTGCGTGGGCTATGGCAGTCGTCTTTCTATTTGATTGAATTTTAGTATGCAGACTAGGAATATCAATAAAAATACACAGTTTAAATTATTGTGATATTGTCGTCAACAATTTGTAGCCAACAACAGAAATACAATTGCAAAATAATAGGCAGGAAAGGCTCTATTTATTTGACATCAGGAAAACGCATAGTAGTCAGTTTTAAATTCTTCTCCATGAATTCTTCAGCTTCTTTGGTCATTTCCTCGTCGAAATATTTGACCCAGTTTCCGGATTTTCCTGTGAACATGATTTTTTTGGGGTTAGGTACTTAAATGAATATATAAAACTGCGAAACTGGATATAAAAATGGTTGGTCTAGTCGTCGCTAGCGCTACTGCTGAGCATGAGGTCTTGGGTTCCATTACCAGGTCGGGCAAAGTGGTATTGGGATTTTCTATTACGAATTTCTCAGTAGGTTGCTGCCGGAGTCTAGGTTTGTGCCCGGTTGATGTCAATAGGCTTGCCCCCTATTACATGGTACTTAAACATTTGCGAAAATTGAGTGTGCACCTCGTATGTGTCATGTTATACAAATAGTTTAGAACTTCAGATCATCCATGTTTCTTAGTTCTTACTCACCTTTCCTAAAGAAAGTGATTTCTTCATTATCTGTCTTCACCATGGGCTTCTTCTTCATATTATCAAAATGGAGAAATTCCATGAGTTGTTGCTTCTGTTCGTCTGTATATTCCTTATTTAGGAACAGACAGACTTTGTCTATAACGCTACGGAGGTCCTGCAAAAATAATTAGGTGAGTAGGTAGTCAAGTAAAAAAATATACACAATAATATATTTCCTCCTTGATCAGAGGATCAGCGTACAGCGATACGCCATACGCCACCGATACGCCATACGCCACCGATATACAATGCGGAGACGACAATAGAACAATAAATGAAAACACTGGCAATATTAATGCATAGGAGTACCTATTTATGAACTATCAAACATTGAAATTAAAAAAGTGTTTTTTTCTAACAAACTAAATAGATAGGCCGATGGGTTTTGCCAATCTTTGACAAGCTTTAGTGACGAAACTTTTGGAGATCTTTGATTGAATTTTCGTATGCAGACTGGGAACATTTATTATCATTATTCCTTCCAGAAGGTGTAATCGATGGAAATGGATGAGAATTATTTTATTCACACTCACATTTTGCATGTCCTCATAGAATAAGAACATCATATTTGGGTGGTCGCGCTTTTGCCAAGCCTCTTCTACATGCGGAAATATAGGAGTGTGCAATACTGAAAGGGAGAAATAAAATCATACAATCAGATATTTAAGATAACTTACCAACTTACTAAGTTACCAAATTTTCTTGTAGAGCACGCAGTACAAAATAGCAAGCTTAAGTTACTGTGGTCTGGTTTTGCTTATCAAAGACCTAGCCAACCAATGGCCATGGGAGCAGAGTGGAGACCACGAATTGGCAAGCAGCATAGGACGCCCAGGATAGATGAACCGACAACCTTAAAAAGACGACTGGGGCAGACCGGATGCAGAAGTGGAGAACAGTTTATTAGAGGCCAGCGACTGCCTGCGATAGGCAGTGGAGTTTGATCGATTTATACTCACTTAAATCTTTCTTGAATAGGTTCCAAAACTCCTTGAATTCGACACTCTTATCGAAATATCTGAACAGCTTGTGTGCAAAGTGATGCGAGACAGCCACGTCACGAGGGTCCCGGGCTATGTAGAAGACCTTAAAACGAAAGAAAGAGACAGAATTCGTTAAATAAAGACACTTTCAATTCAACTCTATCGTGCACCTATGGTAATAGTTTAATTAAACTGTCAACAAATATTGGCGGTAGTAGATACATTAACGATTTTGTATTGGCTATAATAGTTTGCTGTTTCACGAAAAGGTCCTACATTATAAAGAAAATATTATTTTAAGAACATAATTAACAGTAGGTAGGAAACATCGTAAAGCAATTTTATTGCGAAGCTTTAAGGACAAAATCCGGCAAAAATATTGGTCACAACTTATTGGATCCAACTTAAAACCCTCTTGGGATATTAAAAATCAGCGAACGGAATTCTGTGCAAGAATTCATTAAAAAAATCCATTCCATAAAATATAGAGCAGCTTACTTTGGCAGTCTCAAGTAATTTTGGCGGGAGCAGTGACAGCGGTAGATGTGATTTGACGTATCTAGGTGACGCGCTGTTCGGCAAACTTCGGAAGTCTACGTAGGTCGCTCGGGGAGCATTGGGGTCTGTAGATTCAGCTCGTATCTCTGACTGTTGAGTTGGGTACCTGTGACAAGTTATTAAGTTCAGCTGTAGATTATCATGTACCTAAAGTTTTCTGATTTATCCTTTAGACCCTCAAAAGTCCTTTGATGTTAGGTTTTGTATTATGTAATTGGACGACTACTTTACTACAACGTGTTTTTTTTTTTATATCCCATAACTCTAGGGTTATATTCTATAATTAAAAATAATACAAAAAGTCCTAGAATATGTGGTCCAAAAACGCATAGTTTCGAAGATAACATAACACTGTACTCTCGATGTGTGTATCTAAGTTTCATTGATAAGTACGAGTAAATCATTTTCATTCAAACCAATAATTCATATTTAAAGGTAAGAAAATGCGACGTTGTCATATTTCACGTAGGTAAGGGTGTTTTACATTATTAATCGTGACTTTGTAAAATGAAAAAAAAAAAATAGTTGTAAAATAATTCTTAAGCCAGTTGATGCTTTGATATTATGGTCTCATTCATACCCAAAAGAGTTATGGGATATAAAAATAACCACCTTGTATTGTTTTATATTGCGTTGCGACTGAACTGCATTCTATAGTTCCCAGGGTTAGTGAAAGTGTTATCGGGTTTTTCCGTTAGGAATTGTTCAGACTAGTTAAGGGCGTCTGGATTTGTGCAAAATGTCATAGATGCACAGTTGAAAGTTGGAATATAATAATTACATTGCATCGATTATTGAATCACCCGTGACATCATGGATTATGATTCACTCATAATGTCACCTAATCTACAATATCATCCAATGCCAATTTGATTGAATATGGTATCAATTTGGTATCAATCAGTAGGTTTTACCTGCATTTCTGTGACGACAATGCATTTATCTATCTGGATTTTTGAGGTGACGCATCAGAAGAATGCTTAGAGAATCTAAGGAAGTATGGCATCTATACTTATAATAAATCTGTAGAAGTGAAAATTCTGTACATTGAAAATATCAAAAAAAATAATGGCAGGGGGTGTTACTAGACCGACATCAAACCCAAAAATTTGATTAAAAAAATTTTTGTCTGTCTGTCTGTCTGTTTGTTCAGGCATCACGCAAAAACTACTGGTTCGTTTACGATGAAACTTGGTATAATTATTCTTTGATATCCTGGGCACCACACTGGGTACTTTTTATCCCGGAAAAGTATCCTATCCTACGGTTGGGGGGTGTCAAAATTTGTATCGAAGAATTTTAACGCGCTGTCCGATTAACTCGAAAATCAATATTTATACTTAAACCCAAAAATTAAGAATAACGTGTATCAGGATTTTTCGAAATTCAACCCCTAAGGGGGTAAAATAAGGGATGAAAGTTTGTATGAAAAATCTTATTCCTTGAGGTAATAAACATGAAACTTCGCACGAATAGTTATCTAAATAAATTATAAAGTTTGTAGTTTTTTGTTTTTCTAAATTACCCCCTAAAGGGGGGAGTCAGTGTTTGTATAGAAGAATTTTAACGCGCTGTCCGATTAACTCGAAACTCAATATTTATACTTAAAACCTATGGGCATGTATGGGCTAATTTCCGACACACACGCGGGCGAAGCCGCGGGCAGCAGCTAGTATCTAATAAGTATTTCCATTTGATTTCAATGTCAGATGGCCAACTAGCCGACGTGGCCTACCTATTCGTAAGGGCCATGGCCACCGATGGAAATCGAACTACTCTTTTCAAAGGTAGTATTTTATTATTTATTTTACTGTATTTGGAACAACAAATAATTACTTACATAATAGAGAATACAAAGTTACAAACGACGAAACAAGTTACAAGTAATAATCAGCAGCGTTACTCACAGCATCGATTAAATTATTAATTGTTCTCACCAAAGAAATCATTTGAAACTTTCGGTTATAAAATCTATACTTATAATAAATCTGTAGAAGTGAAAATTCTGTACATTGAAGATATCAAAAACATAAATGGCAGGGGGTGTTACTAGACCGACACCGAACCCAAAAATTAGATTAAAATTTTTTTTGTCTGTC
Organism: Eupsilia transversa; assembly: GCA_914767815.1. Classification (NCBI taxonomy): domain Eukaryota; kingdom Metazoa; phylum Arthropoda; class Insecta; order Lepidoptera; family Noctuidae; genus Eupsilia; species Eupsilia transversa. The sequence goes on from OU611880.1 coordinate 13,853,974, forward strand.
TGTCTGTTTGTTCAGGCATCACGCAAAAACTACCGGTTCGATTGCGATGAAACTTGGTATAATTATTCTTTAATATCCTGGGCACCACACTGGGTACTTTTTATCCCGGAAAAGTACCCTATCCTACGGTTGGGGGGTGTCAAAGTTTGTATGGAAGAATTTTAACGCGCTGTCTGATTAACTCGAAACTCAATCTTTATACTTAAACCCAAAAATTAAGAATAACGTGTATCAGGATTTTTCGAAATTCAACCCCTAAGGGGGTAAAATAAGGGATGAAAGTTTGTATGAAAAATCTTATTCCTTGAGGTAATAAACATGAAACTTCGCACGAATAGTTATCTAAATAAATTATAAAGTTTGTAGTTTTTTGTTTTTCTAAATTACCCCCTAAAAGTTTGGGGGGTGTCAATGTTTGTATGGAATAATTTTAACGCGCTGCCGCGCTGTCCGATTAACTCGAAACTCAAACCCATGGGGATGTATGGGGTAATTTCCGACACTCACGCGGGCGAAGCCGCGGGCAGCAGCTAGTAGTAAAATAAAATCGCTCTGATTTTATTACCAATTGAATTACTATTATAATACCTATACGACGTGTTCGTTTTAATATCCCATTGCTTTAGGGTATTAATGAGACCATGTCAAAGAATAAATATATTTAAAAAAAATCGTTTTCGTTTTTCATACAAAATAATTTGACTAACTCAAGGTTGTTTATGTAAAAGACCTTACGTGAAATATTAAAAAAAACGACTTTTTGTCCAGAACAAAATATGACGCATTTTCTTAGCTTTAAAAAATGAAAAATAATAAAATGATTTATTAAATAAAATGATTTATTCGTACTTAATAACAATGAAACTTAGATACACACATCCAGAATCTTGTGTTATGTTATCTTCGAAACTATATGCATATAACCTTAAAGTTATAGGACATCAAAAGGAACACTTTGTATACGAGGATAAGGCGCCTAATTCTTTGATTGCTTTGAGAGCTAAATTTCAAAATCTTCCGGGAGTTGCACAGAATAAATAAATCTCGAAAAAATCCTTTAAATTATAATTATTATTGGACGTCGCAAACTCGCAATGGTGTTCGAACATTTGTTCAACATAGTTCTTTTAATGCGAACATTGGTGGCTTACTACAAGAATATTATGTACTCGTTTGGGAACTAAATAACAAATCCTGTTGCAAATGGCATACCAGTCGTAAGTATTACTGCAGAGGTCGCTTCGCTGACCGGCTTAGAAGATTGTATTTCCTTAGCAAAGTTAAAGCACCTAAATCTTCAGAATTTCTTTTATGTACGTTACAGTTCCACATAGTAGTGTAGTATAGTAGTATTGAAGGTGTTCGTTCGGGGGATTACACTACCACTATAGCTAATTCGACGCCTTTGCGTGTTGGCGCAGCCGTGTGCCAAATTATGCCGTGTGCCGACCATGACCTGGGTTACGTACGACATCGGATACTTTTTTATTCCGGAATTACGTTCCCGTGTGATATTATCCGAACTCCATGCGGGCAGAGCCGCGGGAAAAAGATAGTTTAACATAAATAGGGATAGTTGGTATAGAAAGAGTAAGTATTATATGTTTATTTGTTCTCTGATAAACTATAAATGGTATAGATAAAAAAATATTACGACTGATCTTATCGTTATCGCGTAACAATACATAACTTTCAGTGAACTGTGATAATGTTTTTGGGGATCCCGCATGGAGTGTTAAAAATAGAATATAATTTTTATTTTTTAGAATAATATTTAAAAAATATAAAATAAATAAAGTAATAATATCGAGGTGTTAAAGTGAATATAAATTATCCGAAAGACCGACAAACGAAGATTAGTAAAGACTGACCGTTCGGGCCGCAACGCAACGCAAACATTCCCATTACAACACTTAAGAGCCCATAATACTACCTCAGCTCAAATTCACTTTTTACCTCTCTCGCACCATACTGCTCGCGGACTAAGTGAGAGCGAGACGGAGTGGGGTGCTGGCGGCTCCAAGGCACCAATTGTGTCAGTAATTGCTTTTTACGGCGAAACAAATGGTAATTAAAGTTTCATGTTCTAATTGTAAGTATTTTTTTAATAGCAGCGGTGTGGAGGTAACTTTGTTTTTTTTTTTCAATCGAGAAATTTTTGTGTAATCCTGTTTTCGTCAAACATAGTATTGAACATTAATCCTCAACTTTAACATATATTTATTTCAACATTAATGCTGCAGTAGTTTCGATTTATAACCGAGGATCATGCTAAGCAATTTGAGGTATTATAACATTGTCTATGAACCATCGCACACATTGAGCTTTTTGGTATTGAAAAACGATGCGCTGCGGCCCACAAGTAGCCAGCCTGTAGGTTGTAAGCCGGAGAAAGGGTTTTTTTTCTGGTCTACAAAAAAGAATGAAGGTTTTACGTACGGAACTCTCAAAGACTTTTCCCATTCCAAACCCGGATTTCCTTCATATTAAGAATAGAATGCAATGTTCAGTTATTCGCTTACAAATTTACAACATGGTCAGTAAGAGATTATTGCTTAATGTTGTACCCAAGCCCCTGGACATGGGGCGTGACCGGGCACAAATTCAAATTACAGATTTCTAACGAGAATTTTCAAATGGATATGCCCAATAACAATGCCCGGCTTGGGAATCAAATGCAGAATCCTCATTCAGCATAGCAACTCACAACCATGCGACAGGATGCCGTTTGAAAAATGACTTATTTTCGGTTAACTTGCCTTGCTCCCCGACCACTGCAAATAGCAATCGGAAGAATAGCGGTCGCCTTTTGGTTCAATTAATCAATCAATCAGTCTTTATTTGTAAACATAAGCAGGTTACAGCAGTGTGCTCTTGTTACAATAATAAAAATTTATATTTGTTTTGCCATGTGGCGTACAAATATATTGATTGGATGAAAAAAAAATGAAAAAGCGTTTATTTGTGGTGACATCAGGTTACAATAAAGTTTACGTCTGCCAAACTGCAAAGCAGTTTGTTGGCAGATGTAGCTCCCATATACAATTTCCTATATTATTATGTAGCTGGTACTTTTTCATGAATTACAAAAACAAAAAACATTTGCCGCCAACATAAAGCCTCGCGCAGACCATCGCGACACGACGGCGCAACGCGACTCGAACAATACAGTTTCAGAGAAAACTTCACAGTATTGTAACCATAGAAATATAAATAAATTGTAACAATAACCGGTGTCGCGTCGCGCTGCAGCGCCGCGCCAGTATGCACGAAGCCCTACGTATAGCTAAACACACATATTTTACAGCAGCACAAAAGCTGACCAATGAAGCAATACTAGTATCATTATGAACTGCGTGATAGCATTCCAAATCCTCTTCAAACTGTCAACTCAAACTCAAACGCAAACTCAAACTCACGCGTTTAGAAGACTCCTTCGATAGCATTGATTGATGTAGGCAGTGATAGCCTAGTGGTGTGACCGTCGCACTGCCAAATCGTAGGTCTCAAGGGTACGCACCTCTGACTTTTTGTATTCATAAGCGTATTGTATAATTACATGCCTGAGAGATGTTTCTCGACGGCATGAGAAACCAAGTTAGAGGCCCATGGGCGGCATAAAAACGTTGACATAAGGCTAGTACTAACAACAAAACGATAATCGAAAAAAAAAAAGATTCGGCAAGGAAGCGTATCGAAGGGTTGTGAATACCTAGTTATGCAGCAGTCGTTTTGCGACCACTAAACCGAATTATTTGAAAAACAGAGTAATCTATACAAACTTACTCAATATAAGCATATCTCTTAGTAACCGACACGTCCCTCGCAGTGTCGAAATCCAGGTTGTTAGCAACCAACCACACGAGCTCTTGCAACCAGGTGGTTCCTGAAACATCGTATCATATTATTCGTATCATTTATAATCATTTTATCAAATCGGCTTATTATAATATTATTGAGAAAGAGAACGAGGAAAGCTTTCTCACCGGAATACAGTTTATAACTAGTAGGGGGTCAGGGCTATTCGGTGTCGTAACAACCAGAATTTATTATTATTACTTTATTGTCAACTGAGTTAGTAATTGGGTATCTAGTCAAAGTTAAATAGAAAATAAGTACTAGTGTAAAAATGAAATGTACGGTTGTTGTTCTTTTGACAAATAAAGATTGTTATATCTTCTTATAGGTAGGGTAGGTAGGGTAGGTAGGGTAGGTAGGGTAGGTAGGGTAGGTAGGGTAGGTAGGGTAGGTAGGGTAGGTAGGGTAGGTAGGGTAGGTAGGGTAGGTAGGGTAGGTAGGGTAGGTAGGGTAGGTAGGGTAGGTAGGGTACCTAGGTAGGTAGGGTTGGATTTCAGCTATCGGCGCTTAGCATAAACAGCCCCAATCCCACTTCTAGGCGTGAGGCCTCCTCACTGTGAGAGGGAGTGGGCCCTAATCCACCACGCGGATCCAGTGCGGGTTGATAGATGTCACGTGTCTATGATTTTTTGGTTCTAGTACATGCCGGTTTCCTCACGATGTTTTCCTTCACCGTTTTGAGAGCAATGGTGATGCAATAACTTACACAAAGTAAGGCGCCTGTCAGGGTTCGAAGCTACGACCGACAACTCGTTAGTCGCGGCCGTTACCACTGGGCCACCACTGCTCTCACAAAACGATCGATTGACCCTAATAATTAAATATTTGATCTACTAATTACATGAATTGTACCTACATAATTAGTTTCAAATTCCTAGTAATTAGTAAGACGGTATTAAGCTTAACTAGGTTTGAACATTAATTAGTATGTTGATATTTGTACTTAGTAGATAGTAATATTGATAATATAGTTGTTAGTTAAGAATAATTTATTAGTTCAAATAATAACAGTAATAACAATAATATGGTGGTACACTTTATTCTATGATCAGATTTTTAAAATCTGTGTCTGAACTAGGATACTGACTATATGTGTATATCGGTCGCAGTAAGATGGTTATATCCCTGATATAGTTATATCCCTAGGGATATAGCTATATCACGTAGGTATCATCACCTATCACAGACACATTAAAAAATATTTCAATTAAAATATGTCGGTTAAGTATATGAGTCATAATTTTACATAAATAAACACATTCATCGTAAAATCTATAGATATAATAAAGCTGAAGAGGGTCGAGAGTCTGTACATGGGAGATATTCATTTTTTAGAATTTTTGTATGTTTATCTGTGTGTCTGTCTATATGATGTGCGCGATCAAATAAACAGAAAAATCACGCGAAAACGGCTGAACGGATTTTGATGCAAACTTTACTAATCTCCCGGGCCAGGTTATAGGCTATAAAAAATCAACCTTTCAAAGCCGCTTACTGACACAGACCAAATTCCACGCGGAGCGGCGGGCACAGAGCTAGTCAATAAATAAAATCATATTTGTGTAATTAGCAATTAGCTTATCATAAGACTGAAAAATAAAGTTTTACCTGATCTAGAGTAACTGGTGATCCAAACATCATCAGGTTTCACTTCAAGGTTGTAGATCTCTGAGGCGTGGTCTGCGTAGCCTGCATTTGAAAGGTGCCCCGTTGGACCAACTCGGATGAATGGTTTCACGTAATCTGTAAGATGGGTGTAATATTATTATTCAGATCATGAACTTAAAATGTTAGTGCTCCAATTTAATTGTAATGTAAAGTGATGGTCTGAAACACAGGTTTTAATTTAACCTAGATCGGGCGGGTCGCTACCTAACATTGTAATTCCGAACTATCACTACCTGCACCTGTATTAAACATATTTTTATTAGATTTAGTTTATTTTTAGGCACTTTATTTGTTCAGAAAATTCTACTGACTAATTGACCAATTGTTTACTTTTTGTAAACATTGTATTCAATAAATTATTTATTTATTTACTTCCTTTATTTTATTAATGTACATATATTTGAAATGTTTAAAGATTAGAATATAAAAATTATAAAAACATTAAAAAAAAAACTTTATTATTATTAATATTTTATTAAAACTGGTAAAATCAAGAAAAAAACATCGCACAAACGGTGAAACCGTGGGGCGCACCTAGTAATATTATAAATGTGAAAATTTGTATATTTGTTCATCAATCACGCAAAAACGGCTGAACGAATTTGTATGAAATTTGGCACACAGATCGTTTATTACTTGTAATCACATCAAAGGATACTTTTATCACGGTAGGATGTTCCAGTGGGATAATTTCTGACATTCAGGCGGGCATAGCCGCGGGAAAACTTAACGTACTAATAAAGTAGTTTAATACTAAAAGGATAACGTGTAACGCGTCTTACCTTTATAATACTTTTTAATTATTTTGTCCTCCTCTTCAGTAACATTTTTAATTTCGTGCGGAAATTCTTGGGATGCCATTTCGACCTTCTGAAAAAGAAATTATGGTTCACTATTAATTAATGCAATTATTTCTTCCTAAACTTTTCTTGTTGTATTTTTCGGTATAATGATTTGAAGACTGTCTGAATCAGACTGAGTACAGACGAGCCGACACGAGCTTAATTCAAGGTAATTTATTAATGGAAACATTAGGCAGTGTGCAGACTGCTGTTACATATCTTTTTATAGAACATAATTTTCTAATCAAATCAAAGAATGAAGAGTAGGTAATCATCAATAATTAGAATAATAAGTTAGGATAAGAGTTTAGAGAAGTACACTATCGCAATAGGTTACCCTGTAATTATAGATGTAATATGGAGCATAAATAAATATAGGTAATAAATAAATAACCGGCACCAAGTCACTGGACGTTTACATTTTTTTCTTTCAGAAACTTGGTGTATTTCAGCAATAAACGCTTTTGCACCTATAATAAATGTATGTAATCGAACCTTAATAATTCTCTTTTTGCGCTCCTAAAAATGTGATTGAACACTAATTAAATGATTAAGCCTTTTTTTGCGATAATACCAACTGGCATCCTAAAAATACTAAATAGCCAAGTAACTGCACCACTCGCTTCGCTCGCTCGGCTTGCCCTTGGCTAGTTACAGTTCTAACCTAACCGAATCCAGTTGGTCGATATGCCCTAGCCTAATTATTGCGACCGATTGTGAGAAAAGACCAGAAAGTTAAAAAGAGACTCAATAATTTAAAAAAGTGTGCTTCGTTAGAAGCGCGAAATGTTTTTAGAGGTTCATTAATTTTAAAAAGTATCGATCATTAAAGGTCTGTAAGTTTTAAGAGGACCAGTTAAATGATTCCCATAATAAATTAAAGTAGAGCTGAAAAATAATATCTCTGACATCACAGAAATCGTTTAAAATTCATTTGAAGCTCTTACACGTGAATATTAATACCCCGTTTCATTACTTATGAATCGCCGGTGACAGACGAACAGACAGATAAGTACAGTCGTGACAGATCTCATCGGAACAATGTTAATGAATAACGCATCACCACCGTTATGAACGGGAGTACAATGGCGGACAGAATTCATAACCTCTTCGTGTCTGGAAAACTGAGGGGCAATTACTATTTTTAACAACGTTCGCATTCGAATCTCATTTACAATCTGTCAAAAATACAATTACATTTTTGACGAATTTGACAGATTGCGACTTGCATGTGAACGTTTTTAGGTAGGTACGAGAATTTGCGGAGACGATTAAAAGTAATGAGAGAGGAGGCATGTTAAGGCCATTTTTTAAAAATATATTCAAAACTCTTTTAAAGCTTGAGATTATGTTACTAAAGTAGGTAAGTACTTAGTAATTTGTAGAATTGTACCTAACAAAAGAACTTTAAAAGCACATTTAAAATGTCCAAGTATTTTTGGCCAACAGTGCTCAAATGAAACACTTCGGTGGCTCAATTTTAATTACAAGAAAGCTGAAATTAAATCGATCCGTGTCGAGATCAAAGTGGATGGGCCACAAAGGTGAAATTGCTTTGAAGTGTCGCAGCAGCTAACGAGGGCAGTGGAGGGGTGTTGCGGACTGAGCGCACACGAATCTAGTTCTAATCAACACGAACATTTAATTGCTAGATGGTTTGGCTTTGACTGATTATGCTTTCTCATTAAGGTTCTTAATTACTAGGAATTTGCGTAATCATACGTTAAGCGCATAAGTTCAGTTATCAGTGAATCTCATAATTGTATAAGCTATTGTAGTATCTATAAAAAAATACTTGGTGACTGTCTAGTGGTCGCAAGCGCTACTGCTGAGCTTGAGGCCCCGGGTTCGATTCCCAGGTCGGGCAAAGTGTAATTGGGCTTCTCCATTTGGAATTGCTCAGTCGCAGCCCGGAGTCTGGATTTGTGCCCGGTTGAAGGCAAAAGGCTCGCCCCCTATTACATGGGACTTAAACATAACTGACGAAATGGGGGTTTACTATAGGTACACTTCTACCCAGCCCTTCGGGGGTTACAGGAACGATATTATGTTGTAATAAAATACTATCTACAAAGAAATACTTTGATATGTTGATAACTAGCGAGCTCCTGCTTCACAGGGTTTTTACGACGTGACAAAACATCGAGATTTCTTAGTTATATGTAACTTTAATAGTAACGTATTATACGCATAAACCTTCCGGAATAAATTATCTAAACGATGGTGAAAACCTCATCAAAATCTGTTGCGTGGTTTAGAAGAACAACGCGGTCATACGGACAAACACGAAAAGCGGATTTAATTATTTATAGTATGTAGAGATATCTGATTATTACATCCATAGGTCGCAGACCGGCGATGAATTGTACCCAAAAGGAAACTACAGCTGTTTTGATGGTACAAATCAAAATATATGTTATTGGCTGGTTACATTATTTTATTTCAATCAATTTCACTGAATTTCTCACTTAGTATTTTTGCTAAATGTCATTGCAACAGGGGCCTAAATCTACTAATTTATAAACGTTACAATGGTCTCTCAATGGTGACTTTTTTGACAGATTTGCCATACAAAAACTGACAAAAACTCACCATTGAGAGATCATTGTAACGTTTATAAATTAGTAGACTTAGGCCCCAGATGCAATGATGTCAATGACTTTGAAATTAAGAAATGATATTCATAATCGAAAAGTTATTACCTAATAAGTAAGTACTTATTTATTTATTATTATTTATTAAAAATGAAGGCAGCGGCGATGCCGTTGACTTATGGCTGCGGCCATAAACATCTAAATTATTATTTTACTCACACTTTTGTTTCAAAATACATATTTTAAATCAAACTTACTGCATGAAGGACTGACACACACAACACACTGACAAGATAGAAAAATAAATCATTCATTTTGCATCACTGAAGAAGTAGCACAACACAAAAGAACAATAAAATAAAAGATAAACACGCTTATATCTCACTAGGACACTAGGGTGGCGCAACCATGGTCGCGCTGTCAAAAATGTATCGTTGGTTGAGCAACCAAGCAAGCGGACACGTGAGGTACCTACCGTCCACAGAGCTGTATACATGAGACGAGAGATGAGAGAGAGAGAGAGAGATGTTCCAGTGAGACAGGGCCCTATGGTCCGCTTGCACTAGAAATCAGTAATAGCGTTTAAATCTAAACTTCTTCGTTTGAAGACCGCAGAGACAGAATGAGGTTTAAAATATGTTTAGCACTAAACGTATTTAGTTATCTATGGTGCAAGTGGCCGTTAGTACTAAATATCAATTTGAAAATACCTACATGCACACTTTACCGACGTGTTGCCGAGACTACACACTGAACTTACACAAAGGAGGGACAGGACTGGATCGCTAGTCACTCGCATTAATTTAAAACCAGTTCAACCACATTTAGATTTTTATGAGGTCGGAAATATAATATTATCGTCCTGACCAAATTGCGGTCACTAGCGGCCAATCGCAACCGAGACTAGTTAGAGGGGCATATTATTGTTCCTTTTATACATTGAGGATAACTACCTACCAACCAACAAATACACAAGGAACAATACCATTATTTACACTTTTAGATAAGTACTTACCTAATTTAAAATTAGTTTTTGTTGTTTTTGTACAGATTCTTTATGCATGCGGATTATGCCTATAAGTGATAGTTGCACTGTTGCATACACACTTTTCAATGTTACAATGAAATGAAACAGTGTAAACAATTGTTGGTAAACTAATAAAAATAAATAAATAATTAGGTACAAAGTTCGCATCCCTGACCGAATCTGTTTACTGTAGGTGTGTATATTACGTCCGTAATATTACGTCTGTATTACCGAAAGGGTTAGGCACAGATAGTACCTTCATTTTTACCCGACAACGGTGAAGCAAAAAGGAGGGTTATGATTTTGACTGGTATGATCGTTGGAAGCGTCTTAATTGTCCATCGAAGGTTATATGACGGCTGGCTATGTGACGTCACCTTAATTTGAATATGGCGCCCTCTAGAGGACGAACTAAAAGTCATGCTCTAAATATATATATTTTTTTAATGATTCCATGTTCGGTGGCAAATGGAAGAGCTTATTTAGGAAAAAAAAAATATAACCCTAAAATAAAAGTAAATGTTATAAAACTAAAACCCAACTACGACAAAAAGGCTAACTAAAAAAGACATCACAGACAGCCAAATTAAAAATCCGGATAGTTGGGCTTTAGTTTTCTTTTTGCTATTTACAGTATAAACCCTTGTGCCAAAAGCCTCAGTAGGCGCAGAACCCCATTTATTACCCCATGCTTTAGGCATTTTCTAGGGTCGCTCGCATTCGCTAGGGTTCCATCGCAGACCTCATCCATTGCTTTCCATGAGGTGAGGTCAAAGTCAAGAGCAGGCCTATTTCTTTTCTTCTTCTGTTTTCTTCTCTATACAGTAAATATAATAAAAATGAACTGCTGTCCGTTAGTCTGGCTAAAACTCGAGAACGGCTGGACCGATTTGGCTAATTTTGGTTATGAAATATTTGTAGAAGTCCAGGGAGGTTTAAATGGTGAGAAAATCTGGAAAAATTGCTCTAGGTAGGGTAGGTAGGTATGTAGGTAGGTAAGTAGGTAGGTAGGTACGCCGTAGATAAGTACTAAGTGCTACTCGTGCGAAGCAGGAGAGGGCAGCTAGAAAAAAAAAAAAATCTCTTGCGAACAACTAGACGAGCGAGGCAGTTACATCTTATCTCATGCTTTTAGTTTACAATTACTGACCTTGTCAGAATTTCTCGTAAAATTATCTATGGTTCTCTTCTTCTGCATTTAACACCCGGATGTGAAAAAACAGTTATGTTAATTACCTAATTATTGAACTATCTAATCCGAATATAAAACAAATGCGGCATAAATATTTTATACGATGATAATCGTGTGATAAGTGATACCTACGTGCTTATGAATTATACCTAACGCTGGTAATGTTGGTACCTAACAATAACAATGACTATAGACTTTGACTGATCGAAGCGGCTCCTGGCTAAATCAAAAACTTAAATCAAAAGTCAATCAATCTGCCTAGCCTTTTCCCAACTATGTTGGGGTTTGCTTCCAGTCTAACGGGATGCAGCTGAATACCAGTATTTTACATGGAGCGACTGCCTATCTGCCCGACAGCTGCATTTGGCTGAACTGGAAACCGACCCCAATATTACTTGGAAAAGACTAGGCAGATGAAAATCTTTGAGTGATCGGTCATGTGACGACTGAAAGCATCCGTCCAGTAAACGCGAATCTAGTTTCGGCAGCGTTTAAACGAGATACAGGACGTATACATAAGAATATCACACACCACACACCTGGCATCTAGCACCTGACAGCTGGCACCTAGCATCCGACCGCTGGCACCTAGCACCCGACGCCTGGTACCTAGCTCCCGACACCTGGCACCTAGCACCTGACAGCTGGCACCTAGCACCCGACACCTGGCACCTAGCTCCCTACACCTGGCACCTTGCACCCGACACCTGGCACCTAGACCCTGACAGCTGGCACCTAGCACCCGACACCTGGCACCTAGCACCCGACACCTGGCACCTAGCACGCGACACCTGGCACCTAGCACCCGACACCTGGCACCTAGCACCTGACAGCTGGCACCTAGCACCCGACACCTGGCACCTAGCACGCGACACCTGGCACCTAGCACCCGACACCTGGCTCCTAGCACCTGACAGCTGGCACCTAGCACCCGACACCTAGCACCTAGCACCCGACACCTAGCACCTAGCACCCGACACCTAGCACCTAGCACCTGACAGTTGGCACCTAGCAACTGACACCTGGCACCTAGCACCCGACACCTAGCACCTAGCACCTGACAGTTGGCACCTAGCACCCGACACCTGGCACCTAGCACCCGACACCTGGCACCTAGCACCCGAAACCTAGCACCTAACAGCTGGCAACTAGCACCCGACAGCTGACAGCTACACCTAGCACCCGACAGCTGGCACCTGACACCTAGCATCTGACACCCAGAACCTAGCACCTAGTACAACAAGCTACACATGGCACAGTTCGAGCCACTCCACCAGTCAAAGCTCGGCCTAACAAATAGGTATTGTTAATATTAGTTTTGCGTCAATCGTATTATTATTGTTGCATAATCTTAGATTAATATCTAAATAATCACCTGAAGCTAATTTTTATTTTGATCTAGATAAAGATAATCTTCTTTCAGGGACCTTGTCCCTGTATATATTTAATGTGATTTCTGGTAAGAAAAAGTTCACTCCAACTCGTGCGAGTATTAGTAAAAGACCACCACAGAGATGTAAGGGGGATGATCCGCAGCTTTATATATGTTCTATCTTTGTCTCCTATGTATATACATAATCAGCCTATAATGGCCTCTTCTCTACGAGAGAAATTAAGTTGTAATCCACCACGCGTTTTGTGAAGGCTGCACCTTCACTTAATATAACATAACATCACACCTGTGTACCCCGAAGGGTTGGTCAGAGGTGCACCTATAGTACACCCACATTTCGTCAGTTATGTTTAAGTCCCAAGTAATAGGGGGCGACTCTATTGCCATCAACCAAGCAAAAACTCAGATTCTGTGCGGCTACGGAGAAATTCCAGATGGAAAAATCCAATAACACCCCAATAACACGCCGATAATACTTGCCTATTAGCGCATAAATTAAATAATCACTTGTTATGATGATTGGTCGTTTATCTTCAAAATATTTGCACATCAGCTGATTATGTGGACTTTAGTACTACGCAGTTTCAGTGATAATCTTTTTATAATCCAACGAATCATAACATTTGAGGACTTCTGTACTTGAAAAGGCACAAGGCAGCCTACTAAGCATTATTAATTATTTATTTATTTAAACTTTTCGCACAAAAAGGTACAAAGGCGGACTTAATGCCTTAGGCATTCTCTACCAGTCAACTAAGGGTGGTTAAGAGATCACGAAAGAAGAAAGGATCACGATACTGGGCCAGGTGGAAGGAAATGGCGCTCAAGGCAGAGCACCGGGAAGATGGTCAGACGCAATCAAGAAGGCTGCTGAAGGCAGCATGACGACCGCTTAACTTGGAGACGCGTCGCGCGTCGTATGTGGCCGCGATCATCAGCATTCAGGTAACGACGAAGAAAAAGGAGTATTTACTGTACTAGTAATGTATCAGAATTTAAATATTCAAACATAACGTTCATTACTTGGGACTTAAACGTATCTGGCGAAATGTGGGAGTACTATAGGTACAAAATCAAAATCAAAATCAAAAGTCATTTATTCAAACTAGGCTGAGAATCAGCACTTTTCGAACGTCAAAGTACACCTCTGCCAAACCCTTCGGGGAAACAAGGCGTGATACTATGTTATGTTATGACATTCATTATTATGAAGGTGGCTAAGCGCTAGGCAGTGCAATCACACTTGACTTGTACTAAGTGCTTACTTGAATTAATATAATCAAAATCATAATCTGCCTAGATATAGAAAGGTGAATACCAAAGTGCACGGATGATGTACGCAATTCGATTTATCTATGTAGATGATTACGTGTGGGTGTTTTGGAGAAGATAAGTTTCGGTTGAATAAGAAATTATACAATTGACGTCTTTCGGCTTAAATGATGATGATGATGAAATGGTAAACAAACGTCATCTCTCAAGCCATCATTCCTTACGGGGATAATTTCACCTACTGTGCGAATTTACTAGTTTCAAAAACCGTCATAAGCTTGGTTATAAAATGTAAAATGCTCAACAATAATTTGGACATACCATACTAGGACCTATTGCTCGTTTAGCTAGACGGTTTATACAGGTATTTTTTGTAGTTATCGTTACGTTTTTTAAATAATTTATCAATTTTTGTATTACCGTTTATATGTTTATATAATTCTTATCAGTTTTTTACCAATGTCATAATGTAAATTTCACTTTAACCAATTTTATCATTATTCATAAATTTTATCAAAATTTTAATATTTTTTTTCTCTTTTTAACGATGTGACCAAATTTTCAATATTAGCGTTTATTGCTAAGTAAGTTAGCTTATTTCTCTGCTGCAAAAAATACCGGGTACCGAAATATAAAAACCTCTATCTTACACGTGTCGTCGGCATTAGTCAATGGGCGCGCATCGCATGTGTGTGTGTAACCGGTATTAAAACGGTAACCTAAAAGAGGTAACATGTTTCTTCTTACGTTACCCAGATAGTGGTAACCTGACGTAGGAGTAACCAAAATTCTTCTATACCTGAACCGTAACTTATAAAGGTGGTGTATTACTTTCGCAGACGGACGAGCTCTTACCTTTACTAGCTAGAAGGTAAGCTGCAATTTAAATGAATAAATATTATTTTCCATCTTCTCTTATTTTACAAAGATTATACAAAGTAGCAGTGTGTCGTCACCAGGCGAGCTGGCGAGCTGGTCGAGGAACAACTATCAGCTCTCGGCAGCCCGTATAATGAATACTTTAAATCTTTGTGCTAACTTCGGGAACTTTTTACGTTTCAGTCATAAGCGATAGCGATTTCGAAAAGTATTTTATTTTGAGATAGAAATGTGATACTTTTTTTAAATATGAACTTTTTTAAATTTAAAACACTACCATTACAGGTATTTGATAGCCAAGTCACACACACCAATTTAAAATTAAACCACCAAATACATCTCACGTACACACAGCTACATATCAATCTATACATTTCCAGTAAAAGCTGATCTCGCATTGTATAGGATTTCCGTACAATGAGAGGTCAGCTTATACTGGAAATGTATGTGCTTGTATACAAGGTGTAACGGAATAAACGCAAGAGCTAATACACCCCAATTAGAATATTAAATTATAAGACTAAAATAACATCTGTAATTTAATTTAATTAAACCACACCTAGTCATTTTTTATAAAATAGACGTCCCAACTAAACATAAAACGTTTGAGCACACTACTCGATCTCCACGCACACTAATAGCGCGCCGCACACATGCGTGGTCAGTGGGTCGTCTTAGGGGCTGAGTTATTACGTACATAATATCACACGTAATTTGACTATTATTGATAGTTATCTAGCTAGTAAAATTATGATTCCATCTTTCCATCACACTTTCAATCTTTGGACGGCTTCGAAAATTGTTGTTTAATTCAGATATTAGGTTTAATAAAGCGGACGCATTTTTAAATCAAGCAACTTTTCGCCCGTCTACGATCTATTCGAAAACGTAGGTAGGGTGGTCTTTCCGGCGAGCGCCCGCGCCCCGCCGCCACAGCGCCGCCCGCGCCGCCCCGGAGACCGACTCACTTATTATTTTATTATCTCTGATGCGTACCTAACTGTCGCGATATCACAAACTCTGCGTGTTTAAAAGATTTGAATCATAATATTTACAGTAATTAAAATCGGTAAAGATAAAGGTAGGTACTTACAGAACTGAAATATTTACACTACACTATTTCTTCTTCCCCTTTTTAACAAACTTTCGAAATGTCCACCGCCTTGCTCAATGCACTTTATTGCACGCTTTCTCAGGTTAAATTTTAGTTTATTTAGCACTTCGGTGTCACTTTGCACAACACTAAATGCATGATAAATTTTTTGTTTGAGGTCTTCGACACTTGTTGCTTCGTTTACGTATACGAGCGATTTTATTCGACCCCACAAAAAAAAGTCTAACGGCGTTAGATCAGCTGACGTGGGAGGCCACTACACTGGTCCTCCACGACCAATCCAATGGGGGCCATATTCCGCATCAAGATGCCGCCGAACGTTCCATGTGAAATGCGCGGGAGCACCGTCGTGTTGGTAAAACACGTGACGTCTTAAAAAGATGAGAGGGACGTCCTCTAATAACTCGGGCAATGTTTCCTGCAAGAACTGTAGGTAGGTATCTCCAGTCAACCTCGGTAGAAAGACAGGGCCGAGTACGCGTGTACCTATGACGCCCGCCCACACGTTCACGGAGAACCTGTGCTGAAACGAATCAACACGGCATGCATGTGGATTCTCATGCCTCCACAAATGCTGGTTATGCTGGTTGTAAATGCCAACTCGCGTGAAGGTGCTCTCGTCTGTCCAGATGATGTTTCCTTGCCAGTTGTCCAACAACCATCTACTAAATTCCAGACTTCGTGGTAAGTAGTCGTTTGGTGTCAGCTCCTGACAACGTCGTAAGTGAAACGGGTGTTCACCATCAGCGCGTAACGTTCGCCACACGTACATGTGGCTGCAGTCAAACAATGGCGCTGCTTCTCTCGTGCTGCTCTCTGGGTGTTCGTCAAAATAATCGAGAATATTTGCTTGTAAGCTGGTATTGCGCACATTCGCCCCGAAAGGTACCGGAGTCCCTCAGACGCTGAGTTGCACTTAACATTGTCCTGGCGCTCACTCTAGTACCATATCTTGCGTTGAACTCTCGACACACTAACTCGACATTGTCGTAGCAACGAGCCAGTGTCCTCACCATCTCCGTGTACTGAATACTGGTGTACTGGAATGCCATCGCGCGCGTAAACAAATAAAATTCGGGAACACTAATTGTCGCTGCCGGCGAATAACTAACTAAATTGTTGTTGACATATTTGACAAATGACAATTGATTGATTGACATTGCATATTTGACAAATGACAATTGACTTTATTGTTTTTTTTTTCGCGGTGGTGGCGTTTGCGTCGGCACATCAAACAAATCGATGCATCTCGCTCTTTTACATTAATGTTCCATTTGCAAAAAACGAAACACAAAATTCCTAATATTTTGGCATTTCTCAACAAAAGAATATGAAATGCGGTCTACACATTCGGTCGTGTATTTAAAAAAGCTTTATTACTTTGTTATTAGGTCTAAATTTCCATATTTTTTTTTTAATACAACTAGTTCAAATGTAATAAAAAGAAATGTTTATGTGTGTGTAAAGAATGAGCGAATTACAAATTCGTTCATGCATTTGAATATTCCTGCCTATTCCTTTGAGATAAGACTTAAATTTCCTTGAATAAAATATTTTATTACCTTGTTATGACGCGGTGGTTCTAATTTCAGTTAAATAAAAGATTTTTTCATTAAAAATTAACACATATAAATAATGACGGAAATCGATTCAGAAGCCGATTCTGAGCAAACTACTTTCAGGTCTTGCGCTTATTCTGTTACACGTTGTATATGTAGCCGTGTGTTCATAATCTCATGTAAGTACTAACAGACTTTATTTTTTTGTCATAAGAATTATTTCGTAATATTATAAGCTATCTGACTTAAAATAATAATAAAAATATTTAAATGTATACGTATATAAAAAATGAGGGAAAATAATCAAAGGGCAACAAAAACTTCGTCCGCATAACTGTCAACAGGAAAAGTGCCCGAAAGGCTGGCAGCATTGCCATCAAGTTGTACGGCGATGCTGATTATTTGGCCAAAAAATACGCTAGCCTTCTGGTCATATGAAGAGTCGACCAACCGTTTAGCGATGTCTCGAAAAACCAAGTGAGCACTCGAGCCCCATAGCTATAGTGTTTCAACACCAAGCGGGTCGAACATTGTTAAAATCAGTATCATAATGTCATTGTTATAATCAGTATCACAATGTCATTTTTATAATCTGTATCACAATGTCATTTTGAGAGAAAAAACGATGATTACTCTCGGACATACATACTATCTCATAAAGTCATCGATAGATAGGTACATACCTACTTAAAAAGATATTATAATTAATTATAAAGCCTCGTTGGTCTAGTGGTCGCAAGCGCTACTGTTGACTGTCTGGATTTGTGCCTGGTTGATGGAAATAGGCTCGCCCCCCTTAGCGTGGGATTTATACATGACCGGCGAAATGTGGGTATATTATAAGGTGTGACTCTGCCCAACCCTTCGGGGAATACAGGCGGGACGTTATGTTATGTTATAAAACCTTGTATTACGCACAATTACGTGTTCCAGAGTTCCAGTGTACCACATAGTCATTAATCGAATTCTAAAATATCACTATACTCCATTTAGACAGATGCATTTATCATTAGCATTAGACAAATGACTGCTAAATAACAACAGTTATTGTGTATTGTATTATATTTTAGAGTAATTTTTTTAATGTAAATGGCAAATAGATTACATTGCTTTGTATTTATCATAAAATATTGGAGTTTCTGATACGTTTATATCGAAATAACGAAAGGGTGATAACCGTTATTTGTCTACTGTTTTATTAAATGGAGTGTAGCAACTTCCAATTATCAATCTAAACTTACCGAGTAACAGGAACCACGACAAACAAGTAAATGTTAGGATTCGCAACTAAACCACAGCAAATACCTCACTGTATGAATGTGTAACGCAGTATAATTTGATATCGTAACATTTACCACAGAATACACTAATAATGTAACGACTGTGCATATATTGTTATCAGAATTCTGGTTATCGTGTCCATACCGTCCATGTTAGTTTATGTCAGTGTACTTACAAGTAGTTACAAGATGCAAACAGGATTACAGAAGGACTGTTTTTGTGGGAATTATTTACCCGATCCTCTAAACAAAAGAAATGGGTTTCTAATGATGCACATTACTTTAAATCATTGAGTCTCTTTTATAACTTTTTAAACTTTTCTCACTGTTGTTAGCAGTAACTAAACTGGGTAAGATTAGGTTAGAACTGTGACTTAATGCCTGCGGCTATTTTGTATTTTAAGGATCTCAAAATAGGAATTATTTGCGGTTCACAAAAAGAGGCGTAATCATTATATAAGATTGTTTAATTCATATTTTTAGGAAAGTAAAATGGGAATTATGTGAGGTTCAATTAAATATACTTATGCCTGTTTTTGATTAAGTATAGAAACAACAAGTTAATATATTTGTTTTTAACAGATCTTGTAAAAGGCTTTTCAAGAAAACATCGTGTATAAACAAAGTTACTGAATCGATTACACTCACTTTTAATAATAGTATTTTTTTTATGAAAAAAAAGAAAAAATAAATACGTAAGTTACAGTCACATAGTGTCACAAATTATTTTATTTTCTGTAAATAGGTTTGTACAAACACTTTTACAAGTCAATAATATTTTAAGAACTAGATTGGGTCGGCGGGCGTTTCCTATCTGACTACTCTGAGAAGAAAGGCTGAAACAAAATCAAAGGAACTCTCTTTTGAAGTCCAGATTTGAAGGTTGGTCAGATCATGTGCAGACCATGTAGATTAGTGTCTGAAATGGTCATTTGAGGAAAGAACCACACAGATTGAGTGGACCTGTCCAGTCAGTGCACGCATTTGTCAGTAATCGTGCAGCTCGACTCAGAAGTTAAGGAGCTTAACGATTCGACAAAGAAGATAAAAAAATAGAGAACTGTGAAAAGAAGATAAAAAAATTACCCACCAATCAAATAATACTCACGTACCTACCAGGAATAAACCGTTGCAGCTTTTTCAAATATAAATCGCTAACCGCTTATGACTTACATGACGCCGTTTTAAAACAGGATTTAACAAAGTCAGACTTTCTTTGTTGCATTTCGGGGAAGTTGGAGTAAAATGCGTTTATTAAATTTGTTTTCACAATCGTTTAGGGGTAACGTTCTGTGCTATTCTATTTGTCTTGAGTTTTAATACTTTTATTGTATTCACCAGGGGCCTGAGTCTACTAATTTATAAACGTCACAATGGTGTCATAATGGTTAGTTTTTGACAGATTTGCCATACAAAAACTAACCATTATGACACCATTGTGACTTTTATAAATTAGTAGACTTAGGCCCCTGGTGTCTTTTATAATATTATTATGAGAATATTATACTGAATGACTTTTTTTACCGTCTCGAAAAAAAATGGGTATAATAGGTGAACGGAGTAGAAGAAAATGGCATACTTAGTTTTTTTTTCAAAAAAAATTTGTAACATAAAAAAAAATCGAAATAAAAATCATACGCGACTTGCGTATGATTTGAATATATATATTAGATTTTACCGCTATTACAGTTTACCGCGCGATTAACATTAAGACTATCCGACATCAATACTTGGGCAATTGCCCACCAGACACAACACGCATCTGGTCGACGGATCCTCCCTTTTCTATAGAGAATGAGTGAACTTTACACCCTGTTCCTCATACCCCTAAATTCCCACAAGGGATACAAGCCTCGTCTCGGTGAGAGGGAGTGGATCGTCATCCACCACGCGGGCCCAGTGCCGGTTGGTAGATGTCATATGACTTTGAATTTTTGGTTCTAGGGCTTGCCGGTTTCCTCACGATGTTCCTTCCCTTCCTTCATCGTTTTGAGAGCGGTGGCGATGAAATGATATACCTACACAAAGTACAGCGCCTGTCTGGGTTCGAACCTACGACGTATACCACTCGTAAGGCTCTATATTATGTACTGGAGCTTTAGAAAAATATCGTCTTTGTGGATAGACATCAATGGCAGTCATGTCTGTGTGGCAATTTCGTTCTAAAGCTCTGGTCACATTGAGGCGAATACCGCTAGGGTCACGGGACCTGACTGCGTGCGTCAGTTGTTATAATTCATGACAGTTAGAATTTCGAGGTATACCCTCGAATTCGAGGGTATCCTCGGTCGGACTATAACTCTGTAAAAAGATAATTATGCGTGGAATACATTAAAAAAAAAGAAGAACCTCCCCTTTTTTTTTCGGTGTTTAAAAAGTTAATTGACGTAATTGCCCCGAGTGAATTTCGTCCCGCATCCCGCGCGGGATGCGCTTCAGTTTGGTCAGACCTATAAACTTGATCGTATAAGGTATCGCCTCTTTAAATATTTCAATCATTTAATTAACGTCAGTATTTAAAAAATTACAGTTCATATTGAATTGACATAATATTAAGGCGTGGAATCATTGATTAATAAACTGGTACAAACTTAATCTTTGTTTTGATTTAGGTCCGATAATTAGTGTTATCATTATTAATTACCAACGCCCTATTGATAAATAAAAATGTTTTAGTTTAATAAGTGTGGCATGTGCGGAATGATTTCACGGCTGATTCATCGAATAGATTTGATAAAAAATTGATGAAAGATGGCTTGATACTTGGTGAAGGCCATGATTATGTAATTCTTTAAGACTGACACAGATTTGGGCGGGCCGCACAGCCTTGCAAAAATCCCTTGAGGTACCTTTACTTTCGTACATTTTGTATGAGTTCTCTCACACTGCAGGCCGCACCGCACTATTTTGTATTTATTTCAACTTTTTGCACTTAAAAAAGGTACAAAGGCGGACTTAATGCCTTAGGCATTCTCTACCTGTCAACCAAGGGTGGTGAAGAGATTAGATGGCAGGTGCTCTGTTACAGAGGAACAAAGAGAAAAAAAAACATGATTAAAAATATAATATATCTTAATGCATTTTATAAATAAAATAGTTACAACATAGGTAAATAGGTTACAAACTTATAATACACATTCATATAACTAATGAAAATGAAATGCGATGTGCTGTGGCCCTATGTGGCTGTCTATGTGCGCTTAGGTTTATTTATTTATTTATTAAGCAAGGCACACCATCGACATATTTGCAAGGATAGTACCTAACAATAAGTAATCACGAGTCTTTAATACGGTGTAAATACATCACTTAAAGGCATGCACAACATTCTTATTAAACGGTGAACAAAAATTCGACGAAATCATTAAAATATTGGCATCATTAATTTGATACATAATATAATTACGAAATAAGATTTAGATTAAATTAGGTTTATGATCAATGTATCAATATAAAAATCTCCCTCATCCCTAAACCTTTGTTCACAATACCAACAGATTCTCCCAAACGTAAATCCTGATAAAATGTGCCTAAAAGGGGCGACCCACATCCTATACACCCACATAAAAATAACTCAATAGGTACGTGCGCGCTTAAAAACGCTTACAAACGCCCCCATAACCGTGAAATGGCACCTAATCACAGAGTAGTGTTAATTCAAGCTTGAAGCCTGCCTAACTGTGAAACCAGTGAGCAAACTGTGCTCCTATTGATTCGTGTATAATCTAATACTTTCCGTTTCGCCGACTTCCTTCAGCTATTCCAACTTAATCCGTGGATAAATCCTGCCACATTACCCATTCATTTTCCATCACCCTTATTCCTTACTAAATAAAGGTTATTTTTAGACATTGCAGTGTAATTATATGTTGGTAAAATTGTAACTTACTGGCTGTTACTCAGTCAAGTAATTCTGAATTGAATTTATTTGAATGAATTAAAAGGTCCTCTGTTGATTTATACCTGTATTGTGTGGGCTGGGTTTTAATAACGCAGGAATATCAGATATTCCTGTTTAGGTTAATTTAATTACGACATTTGTGACATTAAATAATTTTATAACTAATTTTAGTTTGACCCTTTGGTCTAGTGGTCGCTAGCGTTACTGCTGAGCATGAGGTCCTGGGTTCGATTCCCGGGTCGGGCAAAGTGTTATTGGGTTTTTCCATCTGGAATTGCTCAGTTGCAGCCCGGAATCTGGATTCGTGCACGGTTGATGGCAATAGGCTCGCCCCCTGTTACATAGGACTTAAACATAACTGGCGAAATATGGGTGTACTATAGGTACACCTCTGCCTGATCCTTTGGGGAATACTGAGGCCTTAGTGTAAGTTTGCAAGTGAGTAAACGTAACTATCGCGTTTGCGTTAAGATTTGACTGATAGATGCTAAGAATATAAAATTTGAGAATAAAAATCTTAACGCAAACGCGATAGTTACGTTTACTCACTTGCAAACTTACACTAAGGTCTCTGGCGTGATGTTATGTTATGTTTTAATTGCTTGCTCGTTTTTGCTAATACTATGACATATTATTTTTACAATAATTATGAATGTATGTATTTTAGATTTAAGCATCGTTAGTCACAGTCACGTCGGGTACAACCACAAAACAGTGGTGGGGCAGTGGTTTTTGTGGTTTAGCATACTGCATAGTGGTTGGTTTACCTAACGTCACTATGTGGTATAGTCACAGCACTCAATTCTGTGGTGTTGGCCTCTTTGGCCCACAAAGTGTTCTTGCTGTAGAATAAAGTAGGCATTATTAAATTGTGAATCGGCTAAGAATATTTTGTAAGATTTGTTAAACCTTCATTCATCATTGCTCTATCTATAAATAAATAAATAAATTATAAAACATAAATAATAAAATAAATAAAACTAAAACCCAACTACGACAAAAACGCCACTAAAAAGGTATAAACAAGACATCACGCAGACAAATTAAAAATCCGGAGTCACACCGTTAGGGCATAAATCTAACAGATTACGTGTGATTCCGAATTTTTAATTTAAGTGATATACTTAATGAATATTTTGGGGGTACAATAATTATATATTATTGGCTAATTAAGCCCTATAATTAGATACCCAACAAAACGCATAATCTAATGCTTAGAATAGGTATAAGTACAATCGCGTTCACAAGTTATACATTAACAATTATAAAACGAAGTATTTAATTAAATTTCTAAGTTTATATTAAAACATCGGATCAGTACAGTCGCATGCAGATGGCGTCCAGTTTTGTCTCTAAAATTATTTCTTAATTAAAGTTTGCTCCGCGAATTCAGGAGTGAATTAAAATTGTAATATTCATGCTTACTCAGTTGCTGGACTTGGTTATAGTTGAAATTAATGTTTTTACAACTGTTTGCTGGAGTAATAAATTGAAAACAAATGTTATTACTGTAAACAAAGGAGATTAACAAAGAGTAAGTATTCTAAATAACAATAGTGTTATTTTAAAATAGGTCAGCTATACTACATTATTTCAACTAGACTCTGGGGTCCCGGACCTTAGGAGGCTCGTTAGACGTTTTGAATACAAGTTAAAATTAAAAAATTAAATAACCCCCGACACAAACAAAGACAATTCCAAGTGATACTGCAGTATCGGTTCAAGGTTACTATGTTCTTCTAATATCATTGCTATATATCATTGATATTATCGAATCGATCAGACCTGTGGAAGATGCGCACATCCATTCATCAAATAGAAAAGAGCTGATAATCTTCAAACGTCAGCCGTTTGAATAGTAGCTGAGAACACTCTCGATTAAGACACCTTTCAAACAAAAAAATTATAAGCAAAATCGGTTCGGCCGTTTGGTAGCAACGAGGGAACAGACAGATACACAGATACACACGTTAAACTTATAACACATATTTTTCCGTCGGAGGTTAAAAATGAGGCACCAACCGACGATTATTATTTTAAGTCTGTTAGCGTAGATACAAGTAAAGTTTTATTCTAATCTGCTAAATGACAAAAAATGGCTAATGAAGGCTGTCATTAATGACAGTAAAAAAAAAACATGATTTTATTATACCACTTTGTTGGCGTGATTAATATGTATACTCATGATAAATTACAGCCTTCTAGTACTAAGATTCTCTGAGGTAAGTCGCGGACAGACAGAAAGACAGATGGAGATGGTAAAACTATAAGGGTTCCTTATTGACTACGGATCCCTAAAAAAGTTCAGGACGAAGTGATTTTTAACTTCGCGATTTTTTTCGTATATTATAAAAACGTTCTAGTTATGGGCAAGTCTAAGTTTATATTAGCCGATAGTACGAGCCTACATACCTAACTTAGATGGCCACAAAAAAAAACCCTTATCGAATAAATCAATTTCTATTCCGAGAGAATTTCGAGTATCTATCACAGTAAAAGACGGAGGGTTCCGTAGCGAACACATCTGAGAGCAGTCCGTGACGTGGAATTAATTAATGTGTCTCGGGACGCTAATGAAGCCCCATTGTTACACCATTTATCACTAAACATGTGTAACCTGACTTGCTTGAGTCCATGTACAGGGAGTAGGATGATTGGAGAAGGCATTTTTTTGCTTTGCTAGACAGAATTCGTATGAAATCAAAGGTTTTTTTTTTTTTCGTAATTTTGTTTTTTTATCGTTATGACTTAAATAATAAGTTTATCCAAATAAGATCCTGCTCTCTTTACTCAAATATGCCTCATCATTTCTGGTCAACCACTAACAGAGGCTAATTTAATTTTAGTCCTACGACTTACCAAAAAGTCATTTTCATACAAAACATAAAATATTTAACATTTTTAAAGTAAACCTGTATACTATCTCAACCACCCATGAATTTGTAGCAAAAGTAAAGGTATAAAAAAAGCATATACCTAGCTTCCTAAATAAGGGTCCTGAACTCATGAAGGTCTCGGTTTCGTAGCGCAGCTACGGCGTAGCACTCTGCTACGAGTAAGAGGAGTTCGGGAACGCGTAGCATTTAGAACTATTTCTACTATACTAGCGACCCGCCCCTGTTTCGCATGGTTTTTGTGACTTGACAAAACATTAAACCTTCCGGAATAAAATCTCTAAATTGTGGAAACCCCATCAAAACTAGTTTAGAAGAACAACGTGGTCACACAGACGGACACGAAAATCGACTTTAACTTATAATATGTGTAGATTTTCTTATTGGGGAATTTTTAGGGGATGATATGCTGGATAAAGCATATTCAATGTTCTGGATGTCCGAAAAAATACAATACACGTAGATATATTTAGTAACCTATTCCGCTGTAAAAAAACCCTGTCAGAAATCGACATGAGTTGCCATGCCGAGCGCTGGACGCAGCGCTCGGCGTGGCAACACGTCATGTTCGGGTTCGCGACAAATCAATCGTCATCCTGAGTTGAGAGGTGAAATATGTGACGATTTCTTCTAGGGTTTTCTCTCTCTTTCGGAATAGTTAAGCGGAATACCTAGGTTACTCAATATAACTCTATTGTATTTTATAATGGATTTCTGCCAAGTCACGCCTGAATCAATTAAATATCTGGATGTCCGAGTAAAATATTTTTATGACATATTTACCTTATCCACTGTCTCCTACTTCACAAGTTATGCTACCTCTCACAAATGCGTCCACAGTGTGTACAAATTACATAGCTTTTCTATACGATATATCATCTCATGCCATGTACTGATATCACAATGTTTGTATATTTCATTATTTGTATGTTTGTTCTGATCATATTGTGTTAGGCGGGACGAAAATGTCAACTACACTAACGAAGGACTGTGTATAGTTATTTTATTACTTTGTTGATATAATTATCTATATCTTTTATACATATTGTACATTAAAGTCGCTTTTCTTGTCTGTCTATTGACCGCGTTGCGTAGATTAGAAGAATTTACGCAACGGATTTGGATAGGGTCGCCATTATTTAGGTAATTATTCCGAAAGGTTTATAAGTATATTACATTAATATTAATTTTATTTAGTCACCTACGCCTAGTTTGACAATAAAAATAAACCCAGTTTGACACTAAAAAACACTACCATTGGCAAGCAAAACGATTTGTTTTTCGTTTATAAGAACCGAATATATCGGTCGAATCGCATAGCGAAAGTTGATTAGTATGACAGGTAGAATCACCCCCTTGACAGATGCAGGTGACTAAACTGCCACCCTGTATAATACAGAAACGATGATTGATCAAGTCGTAAAAAATCGTGCGAAGCAGGGGCGGGTCGCTAGCTACTATAATATTATTTTGTTAGTCTAGTATCAGTAAATTTTTGCGATAATATTTATTATTTGAACTGAATCATGTTCTGTTGATAATGTTAGAAAAAAATATTTGGAGATACTGATATTTGTTAGGTACAGTAAGCAGTCATAAGTGCATTATCACGCTTAGGATTGTATTGCTGTGAACGAGCGACAGGCCGAACCTATATCTGTGTGTGTAAGTGATGTATCAACACAGAATACACCTCAGAACTCTCACTGGCGTCGAATGAAACAAAAAGCATACCGTCACTTTTTCGCAGAGTACGTAATTACTCGTGACCTTGGTCGGTTCATATTAGTGCTAAAAATTCACATATTGGTATCAAGTTCCGATAGCTGGTAGCGTATCGAAGTGTATGGTGAAACACATAGGTCTGGGTTCAAACCACGAAATCAAACTTTTATTTTTCTTTTAAACAATCATCTTCATCTGTTCTTTTATTATTCAATAAATTAATAAACAAGATTATTAATTAATAACTAATTTTATTATAACTTATATTGTTATTGAAATAAGGGATTAAGAATAAAAATGTTTAATAAGTGATTACAAAATGTTTATTCGTTATCATTTTATGAAGTTTAAATAAATAAATTTCTAGAATTAAAACAGTTTATTTTCCAATAAATAACAATTTATTGAGATAAAGTACCGTGAACCTTGACAATCAGGCTTAATAATATATTGTATCTTAATAATAAATAATAATGTCCTTTAATTACTTTTGTGTGTGGGTAATGTAACAAACCAACTCGCAAATCTACGCAAATCTACCCACGTAAATATAAGAAATGCGGAATCGTTGTCACAATACAAATAAATTACTCAGTATTACCACTTTTATTTTACTACGAGTAAGTTTGAGACCTCACGTTCGTGTAACGAAAAGTTAACAAATCGTATTTAATAGGACTTATTGAGGTTATAGCTTAAGTGTTCATTTTCATTACGAAAAGAAGATTGAAACTAAACCTCAAAATAATCCTTATTACGGATATGACACAATATAATTATAATTATTTCCTTTATTTCATTAAATACATATATTTTACATTTTTAAATATTAGATGTTATTTCGTGATTATAATAATAATAATAATTATTATTATTTTATTATAATTATTATAATATAAATTTTATAATATAATTATTATAATATAAATTTTATAATATAATTATTATTATTTTAGATTTTAATTCATATATTGAAGCATTTATATGTATCTGTTCCCCTTAAATTTTCCCATGTTTCTATACAATGCAACTTCAACTGCTCATCAGACCGCTCATTCCGTGCTTCCCATCGCTGTATCATCAAACCCCATAGGTGTTCTATAGGGTGGAGGTCAGGAGATCGTGCTGGCCGTGAAATAACTGTTATCTCCGGGTGTTTAACCACTCACGCACGTAAACATTGCACACAGTGGGTAACATGTAATGCAAACCTTCTGCGCGGACTGCACGGCGCACGGTTCGTACAGACGTGTTGAATAATTCTTCAAACGTCTTGTTGGTATGAAACCACTTGTTCCGTATTCGCTGACCATGTGTTGTCGCTGCGTCTCTTTTATCTCTAAAACAAAAAGTTTAATAAGTAATTATTGTCAATAGAAATTTCACATAAATAATTAAAATGTTATTTTCATCGTTCAAAAATCTAAGTAAATAAATTTACTTTGAAATTATATATTTCTTCTTCTATTTAGACTTTATCCACAGATGAGACATTTAAAGATCAGTGGTTGTAACTAGACGAGCATTATTAAAGTTAACAAATGTTTTGAAATAAATAAGTAAGTTATTATAAAGTTAGCTATAGCTACAAAACCAAATCAGATCAGAAACAATTTCATTTACTTAAATTATGCAATAAATAAATAATATTAATAAGGTAAAAATAAAACGTTTCAAAAAACAATTACCAGGATCAGCAGTTATAATTTAATTAGATAAATGTTTGATAAAATAATTAAATCATAAATTACTCACACTCAGTCCGGTTTTATCAGATATTTGTGATAAATATTAAGTCTGCTTTTACGCAGCGCAATAATATTCGCTTTCATTTCTATATTCTTTGTTTGCATTTCAAAATGAACTTTAGACACCGCTAATATATTGAACACACGTCACTAACCCACAATAACAAGCATCGTTCTATTTATTCGCGGTGAATGAGTCGTAAGTTAACTGCGTTTGTCTACCTTAATTATCATTTAACTTTATTTAGGTTTTCGTGGGTATAATCATAAAGTTTTGGCGAATTTAGTGAACACGACGAACATAACAAGGATATAGTCAATAGCGTGATTATTCGAGTGATTTTTAAAACATTAAAAAACTATCACCGCGCGTGAGATTTGAACCCACGACTCTCTACGCATGAACGCGTCAACCCAAATACGGTAACCACTAAGCTATCATGACATATGCGTAACGAGTTGAATTTATGAAATACTATAATTGTTAAACTAATGAGAGTGTGTGTGTGTCTATGACTTATTATAAGAAGGTCGTAAGTTAAACCGAAGCGTCAATCTATTGCTTTGAAAAATTGCTACTCCACTTATGACCGTTACTGTACATACAATCAGTGAATTTAGCCGGCTAACGTTGAAAATCATTATTGCAAATGTCGCAGCATTATACTGACCGTTTTGCCATGCAGGTACTTTACTGACAGTTTTTTTTTCCTGCTTTTATTATTTGTGTGTCACTATTCTCAAATATTGTTTTAAACGTAAACGAAGCAAAAAGAGTGTGTAAGGATCGTAAGCAGGTCGCTTTCCGTAGTTTCTGAGTGAGTTTATGTTTGTTTATTTATTTATTAAAACTTACATCGGATCATGTACATGTAAAAGCTAGCTTTACGTTAAATATATGTTGCTACTAGCTGTACTCATAAGTTTAGCTTAATTAGCAGCCTTACCCTGTACATGATGGGTTCATTTGCAATAAATACAGGGTGAAATTTAAGTCATCGGCCTCCTCTTAAGGGGTCATTGTACTCATCATTATGGCCCCAACTTTCATTATGGGACCATAACTGAAATTGCGAAAAAAATCAGCTGTTTTGTACATTTATGTTCGCATAGCTCGTCAAAATGTAGGGAACAGCAGATTTTCGGATTGTTCCCATAGTGAAAGTTATAAGAGAAGGTTATACATGGTGATCAATTATCGTTCCACCTACTAAGTGCCAGATGCGTTCTCCCATACAAACTGTAATTGAAATGGTAGTCACGTTAATGATAGCCCCAAAATCTATGATATTTGAGGGAGAGCCCCTTCTCTCTTGAAAGACCAGAGGGATGTTGAAAGGCGGTACCCCAGAAATCATTAATTTTCCATGGATCCCTCCTCTAAGTGCCTCCTGACTCCATTAACTATAGGTGGCGTAAGTAATAGGGTTGCTATTGCATCATTACGGTAATTTGTAGGTGTACGAGGTGGTATAAGAACGTTAAAAATTTGTTCAACTTTGTTAAAAAGGTTTTTTTTTTTTTTTTTTAAAACGTTGCCCCACACTAGGAATTTCTCCTGTATCGTGGGTGCGTTTACAAACATTTAAACTGACATACACAAACAGCCAGACCCGGAACAACTACATGTAGGTCATACAAATATTTGTTCCGTGCGGGAATCGAACCCGCGACACGCAGCGCAGCATTCAATCGCTTAACCACTACGCCAACCGTGCCGTCAACGTCGTGCCGTCGTATATTCCAGGTTATAATTTAGTTTATTCTTATTTTTTATACTCATAATAAATAATATAATTCGATAGCTACAGTAACAATACACAATAACTATTCTATTGTATTGATTTGAACCATGTTTTTATCGTAAAAATGATAAACGATGTAAGATGTAATGTATTGTATTGTAATTTATTAATTTTGTTTTGCAGTGCTCTTACAGGGTGCATGTTTTGAAATTAAACTACGAAAAAACTGATTTGATTTACTCAAGAATTTGACCATTTTTTTAAAGCTATAATTATGTACAATGAATTCGTGAAATTAATTACATTATTTAATTTATTTCAACCATAATGTATGGAGCAGGTAGTTTGATTTAACATTGCACGTAAGTGGTACATAAAGTACGTAATAAAAGATAATGCTTTAAGACTATTTTCGCTTAAAAGAAAGATGAAGATTTTTACCCCTGCCCTTGCAGTTCATTAGAATAATTGTATTTGCTAAAATGGAAATTTTATGATAAATAAACACAACGTAATATTCATAATTCCAATCAAAAAAGTCTAAATCAACTAATTTAACGCAGAACGGAGGCCACTCAAAACTTGGCACTTTTACACAAACTTTTCCACTCACAAATCATTCGAAAACCACTTTTATTAAACCAACTTAAGGTGTATACCAAGTGCAAAGATAAATTAGTACAAACAGCCTTCGAACCGAAGGAAGTTTAATGACTAATTACCCCCCTAGGGGAGAGTGCCCCAAACTGAATCGTGGATTAAGTTAGTAAGGGAAATTTTAAATTACCATGGATTTTACTGAAATGTCAGACATTTTCCCCACCCTATAAAACATCGTCGGGTGCAGAAATAAAGAGGTCGATGCACTTTCAAGGTTTTATTTCTCGTTGAAAAAATTTGTCTGCAGTTTTCATTAAGTTCTTCGGAGAGAAAATAAACTTGTTTTTTTTGTTTCAGAGGTCGTCCATTAGTCATATCTCATCAATCAGTCGTCACGTGATGTTTTTAGTAAGTTTTTAACCTCCCTCTCCCCCGCAGAGGATTATCTCTCTGGTGATACGTGGTGAGGTTTTAGACCCCCCCCCCCTACCCAAAATCACGTCTATTTTATTGGTACCTACAGAATATTCAGAATATTTTATCTTTAAATACAGGTATACTCGTTGCTTGGCAACGGCGAGTCAAGGTCACGCGCCGCTTTCCTGTTTAGAAATCGCGCGTTCAACGAAAAACTAAATACTTGTGATATTTCGTGATTTTTCCGGAACCCCCTTCCCTTTCGAGCCTCACGTGGTTGATGGACGATCCCAGTTCAGTTGCTATTTTGTAATATTCGGCTCAAAAAGTGCTACGCGTATTTTGTTTTAAATTGAAGTTCAAATGTAACTTTTGATCTACGAAAATGACCCTTATTGCTACGAAATATATGAGAGGAAATGAAAAATACGAGAAATGTTCTTTAACTTGTATAAAAAGGGCTGATGAGTCACAAGCTACGTTCGAAATATAAACATTGCTGACTCATAGATAAACTGATTATAGTCATATATTTAGGATTAAACTTAAATAATGATTAATGTAGATTATTATTTATGATTAATAGTTGAGTGCAAGTTTGATAGAAAGTGCATTAAGTACGGTCAAACGCACGTTGGTAATACTTAGAGTCTGACCGAAAACAGTATTTTTTTCTGCCGAAATTGAAAGCGAAATTCGACCTAATTTTCATTTTCGGCCGAATGTTCTTACGTTTTTTGCAAATTGTTGTTCTACGTTGTATATTGATTAAAATTCAATTTGTGACGGTTACGTTATAATGATTACATAACATCACAATTGTTTCCCCGAAGGATTGGGCAGAGGTGCACCTATAGTACACCCACATAAAATGATTACTATGTACACACGGCTACATATCAAGCTATACATTTCCAGTATAAGCTGACCTCTCATTGTAAGGAAGTCTTATACAATGCGAGATCAGCGTATACTGGAAGTGTATAGCTTGATATGTAGCAGTGTGTACATTATAATCGTTTAAAATATCAATATAGCTCACGAAATTATATTTGATGGAAATAAGACTATTTCGATATCGAAGAATCATTAATCTCTTACCATCAATCTCAAAAGAACTCAGGATTGATGATTATAATTTAGTAAATATATTTCATCTTGCAGCAAATTGCAAAAAACGTAAGAAATTTTTTATTTCGCGGTCCACATTTAAAGAATCACCAGAAGCTGTCACATGAAAATAAATGGTTGAATTCATAAACCTCTCCTCGTACCTCCTCTCTAGTTAGTTAAAAAGCAGCAAATATTTTAGTGGCTTATTAGGTTCGAAGAATTCTGCAAGTGTAAGTAATTACGTAAAGAATGGCAATTTTTCAAAGTTCAAATTATAAAAACGGACCAGTAAATGATATTTTAGGGATATTATATTAATATCAACGAGAATTTATTTATTCCTGGAACTTTCATGACGTCACACAAGTGACAGGACGTAATGAAATTCTTTTCTTCAAAATTCAGTTGATACATTTACTTTACGAGAATTTTTTGATGCCATGTGATTCTTTTCCCTCCTGTTCAATACATGTACATATTATTGTTATTATTTTCAGTAAATATTAATTATCGTAAATATTATCTTGTTTAAAAATATAAATGAATTCCTCACCTCATACAGAATCTTTTCTTTTCGGAAGAGAAAAAATGTTTACTTGATTTAATTGTGACACATAAGTACTTGTGTACATATTATTGTGATGACACGTAAGGGGAGGCCGATGAGTGTTAGTCAACTGAAGTGTTTATTGATTTGTTACAAGTGCTGGAAGCAGGTAGTTTAAGGTCACAATATAATAATACAGTTCGATTCAAACTTACTGGCGGCTCGGAAGTTCTCTCGCTACTCGCTGCGCAGTACCTCACCCCTCACCCCCGCTGACACATGAAATTGTTACTGCGCAGCGACGCGCCTCATGTTCCGAATCGCCTCAGTAGACACCCCCTTTCTTGTAATATCACCTTGCACACAGTCCATCCATCAATTCTCAATTCTTTATTGTGTACCATTATGTATATTAGGGAAATAATTATATTAGTCACAAATGGACCCTGTCGGGCACAGCATAGATCAAGTAGGAGAGGGGAGGAAGAATACTGGGTGTTTCATGTGATAAATTTTATCGTCATCGTTATTTTTATCGTTTCTTTGGTCTTCCCCTACTCTTAAAGCATTCATAATCAAAACATAAACAAAACAAGACATTTCTTTCATTCCTCCGCATCACCACCTGCCCATGACTACCAAAACATGCCCCCTAAAACTACATGAAACTGATATTTTGTTACCATAGGGATAATACAATAGACGTGTGCCAAGATTCCATTAAAAGCGCTTGTGAGCATAAAGTAGGTTGTGGCACTCCATATCTTCCGACTCAGAATTTTAAGTACAGTGCTGGCGACGTACGCTAATACTGTTACTAACCTAAAGTTTATTTATCTGTCTTCGTTATCTATGAATTTCTGTAGATCAATTTTTGGTATTTTATTTTTTTGTGGATTTATTGGTATTTGGTAGAAATCATTCGGTTATTTAATTTAGTACCTAGTGTAAATAGAATAAATAGTTAGTTGTAATAATATAGTAGTACAGTGGCCAGCACATCAAGCTATTAAAATCTGTCAAATTTCTTTAGTAGATTTTAAACTTTATCGCTTAAGCATTAGGTTCAAGTTTGATTGGGAAAGTTTGACAGTTTTGGGTAGCTTGATGTGCTGGCCACTGTACATCACTGTGTTTATGTATCACGTTTCATGCTTAATAAAAGTTCGTTATTTGTTTATTGATTTTATTAGCTGTGCCGCCAGCTCCACACGAAATAAAATACAAATTCGAACCTGCTTTGGAGATTTACCCCCCTTATTTACAAATGTTGCTTAAACTTAACAGACGTTGGTTAAGCAGCAAAAATGTATGGTTAATTAAGCAGACCTTAATATTATTTACTTAACTAATAACCGGCTAAGTGCTAGTTGGACTCGCACACGAAGAATTCCGTACCACCGTACAATATTTAGCAAAATACGATGAAAAAACGTTTATTGTATAGGGACACCCTTTAATTTAATTTTTATTATTTGTTGTTATAACGGTAATAGAAATACATAATCTGTGAAATTTTTAACTGTCTACCTATTACGGATCATGAGATACAGCCCGCTGACAGACAAACGGCTAGACGGACGGCAGCGGTGGCTTAGTAATAAGGTTTCGTTTGGGACCCTTCGGGTACCTACGGAATCCAAAAAAGTAACGTTTATAAATAAACCCCTAATAATTTAAAAACTTAATTGACTTAACAATCGTGGCTTTCCTCTTTAATGCCTTTCTAGTTTCGAACCGATATTAGAGAAAGCACTTCAGTTTTCATGAGTCACGAGATAAACAATTCAATACAAAACATAATAAATAAACATTGGTGATTCATAGATAAAATGACAGCAGTCGAATATTTTGGAATCAAACGTTTTGTTTATGAGTAATGGAGATAAGTAATACGTTCACGTAGTCACGAGAGTTTTGTTGAAAGTTTTGTTCCTTTAGGCATTTTAGGGTTCCGTAAAATGGAAAAAAATAAAGCTCAATGGGATCCCGGCACAAACAGCCTTGGTAAAAATCGTTTCTTCAATACATTTTGCCTGCCTGCCTCCTTGGTCTAGCTAGTTGTGCTAGCGCTACTGGTTAGCGGTACTGGCAAGAGGTCCTGGGTTCGATTCCCGGGGTATTCCATATTGAATTTCTGAGTACCGTATTATTATTATTATTATATAACTAGCGAAATGTAGGCCTGCATGGCATTTTTTTAACGACACAATTCCAGGTGATGCTGCAGTATCGGTTCAAGGTTACTATGTTCTTCTAATATCATTGCAGTAACAGAATACTAGAATCGATCAGATCTGTGGAAGATGCGCACATCCAATCATCAACTAGAAAAGAGCTGATAATCTTCAAACGGCTGAACCGATTTTCTTGAATTGTAGCTATGAACTATCTCGATCAAGACACCTTTCAACCAAAAAAATATATCAAAATCGGTTCAGCCGTTTGGGAGCTACGAGGGAACAGACAAATACACAGATACACACGTTAAACTTATAAAACCCCTCTTTTTTCCGTCGGGGGTTAAAAATACTACGTCCACGTGAAGGTATACGTAATACTACCAAAGAAATGCCGCGGTAGTCGCTAGTCAAGTGTAGGAGACTTCCTTGGCATTGTTTACGAGGCCTAGAAAGAGCTCTCGACAAACTCGGAAATCTCAAATTATCTATAATTATTATAAGCCCACTCACTATTATTACTCATTTTATTTACAAGTGATGGAATGGAAATAAGTGTGCTTCAAAAGGGTCGTAGTACTCGCAATGAAGCAAAAGGAATGTATAGGAATCGTAGCAGGTGGTGTGCTGTAGCTGCTGCCTATCCCCATGGGAAAAAGGCGTGAGTAATGCACGATGGAAATTATAATTAATAGTGTAGCACGTGTACCACGAGTGGCCCAGCGGTAACAGCTGCGACTTATGAGTGACTTATGAGTGACTTATGAGTGACTTATGAGTGACTTATGAGTGACTTACGAGTGTTCGAACCCAAGCAGACACTCTGTGTAAATTATTTCATCACCACTGCTCTCAAAACGGTGAAGGAAAAAATCGGGAGGAAACCGGCATGTTCAAAAAAAAAATCGAAGTCATGAGAAGACATATAAGACGAATCACAGACATCCAACAACCCGCACTGGGCCCGCGTGGGGGTTTATGGCCCATTCCCTCTCACAGAAAGAGGGTCCAGTAGTGGGAACAATATAGGCTTATTTATTATATCATTATTTTAGTTAATTGATTCAGGCGTGACTTGGCGGAAATCCATTATAAAATACAATAGACGTAGATATATTTAGTAAACTATTCCGCTTTAATATTCTTAAAGAGTCTTAAAAAACCCTGTAAGAAATCGACTCGTGTTTCACCTCTCAACGAGGCATCCTCAGGATGACGATTGACTTGTTGCGAACCCGTACACGACGTGTTAACACGCCGAGCGCTGGACGCTGAGTGTGTGACTCACCGTCCAGCGCTCAGTGAAACACGTGTCGATTTCTTACAGGGTTTTTTAAGACTTTAAGAATAATAAAGCGGAATAGTTTACTAAATATATCTACGTCTATTGTATTTTATCATTATTTTAATATTTATGCAACTCAAAAAGTACACAGGCGGACTTAATGCCTTAGCTAAGTCGTGCTCTACCAATCAACCAATCATGTTTGCTCTCCACCACCCGGAGAGCAAACATGACAAAATATCTAAAAACAAATAAATAATAAGGGCTACTTTAAATCATTTGATAATTAAGGTTTAAATTGGACGCGTGCCACAGAGACCCCCAGCGCGCGGTCTGATATTGGGAGTTGTGAATTATATTGATGTTCCTAATGTTAAGAGCGTGCATTCTGAAAGTTGGCAACGTCGCAAATAGATGTCAATTATTTCACTGTTTTGATTAATTTGGCAATATTACTGAATGGAAATATGAAATACTGCTAACTAGTAAACTAAATGTTGATTATGAAATGCAATGCTTAATATCGTAACACCGAATATTTCGTTTTAGATATAAAAAAAGGAAACTTTCTAAATGCCTTCTTGCACCTAAGCGCACACCAAGAGCAGAGCAGAGCAGAATATTTTCTGAGACTACTGAAAATTTTCACTATTATTTAGAAAATTTACTCCTGCTAAAAGCACAGAAATCTCGATATTTTGACATTTCGCAAGTTTGTACACACCCGTACGAAGCAGGCGGGTCGCTAGTTACCTATGTTATAAGGTTAGTTCATGTCATCGTTAACACTATGCACCAGGTAAGGTAACGGGGCGTACTGCACTGGGTCATTTTTAGGTTTCCGTAGTCAACAAGGAACCCTTGTCGCCGTGTCCGTCTGTCTGTATGTCCGTCTGTCCGTCTACCCGTGGAGCTCAGAGACTCTTAGTACTAGAAAGCTGTAATTTACCATGAGTATTTATGTACAAAAAAAAAAAACTTTTATTAAACACGCCGACAAAGTAGTAAAATAAAATCATGTAGTAGTATACTAATTTAACCAGCAAACTATGTACATGTATATAGAAAAAGGGGAGGGGAAAGAATCATAGGGCATCGAAGAATTCGTCCGCGTCGCTGTCAATCGGAAAGGTGCCCAGAAGGCTGGCAGCATTGCCACGTTGTATGGCAATGCTGGGATGGAGAAGGAATGTAATTATATATATACCTTAAATAAATAAAATAAGCTATTTTTTAGTAGTATAATTTCCTTTATTTCATGAAATACATATATTTTACATTTTTAAATATTAGAATATAAAAATTATAAACACATTTAAAAATATAAAAAATAGTAGCCCACCGGTATCGGGAACAGGGTCCAAGCTTAGTAGTATAATTATTATGTATAACGAAATTAAAAGGACCAATCACAGCTTAATAGGCTCTACAAGTTATCCCGTAACATACGTGATGTTTTTCAACTACAATGTTAAGTTCTTGTGATAAATTCATCCCACACGCACTTGGTTGGTTTTTTTTACCCCAATTGTTTACTTGATCTTTGGGCACGGTGTAGGTAATACCAAGTTTTAGGAACATGCCAAAAAAGGGCAGTCGTCCAATGTTGGCTTGGAGTAAAAAATTGGGTCATCTCTTGATATATCGATCTCGCCTGGTGGAAAGCGTGAGGTCTACAATGATACAGGCGGACCCAGAGCTGACCTACTTATTTGTCGTATGAACAGGTTTACAGGTCTGAGTCACAAGATGCATAAAAAATCATAACATTGGTGATTCATAGATAAACTGATTCTAGTATTATATTTGGTGTCAATCCATGTGAGGTAATTATGAGTAATTGAGATTAATTTTGGGACTTTAATTGTGTTGAGTAGAAACAACGCTAAGCGAAAACGAAGTAATAGTGCAGGTGGGCGATGCGATGCGACACAAAAAATTATGCGAACGAAGTTGCGGGATATTGAAGAATATCGTTCAAGTGTATTACAATTCTATTATTGAAATACACTTATACCATTATTTTAGTTGCCACAATCGTGATATTCTTAGATTTGTATCAATATTGGTGCGGAAAAGTCAATATTCAGCACTAGATAAGCCGACCAGGCTTATCTAGAACTACCCGAAGGTTTTATGTAGCAATGTTACTGATGTAGGTTACACGGCTGCCCAGCTTAAATGGAACTGGGCTGTCCACATCTGTCGCATACCGGAGGAGCTATGGGCTTAAATAACCACCAGTGTGTCCCAAGCACCAGCAAACGGTAACGCGGCAGGACCAGGAGGAGATGGCGGGACGAACTCCACTCTTTTCTAAAAGATTGGCCACATACAGCAGTAGGATGGGAGGGAGGCCTTTGACCTGCAGTGAGGCAATAAAGGCTCGTGCATACTGGTGCGACACCGGTAATTATTCTACCGTGAAGTTTTCTTATAAATTGTATTGTTAAGCGTAAGAGCCTTAATATGCTTCTATTAAAAGATGCACTTTAGTAATGTCGGATTTATGACGCACTGAAAACTTTTGCCAGTAGGGTAGGATCTATTAGTTAAATTCGTCGTAAGATTTTTTTTTGTTATTGTAAAAATTTGCGTTTCATTTTTGCTAGAATTTCTATTTGAATTTAAAAAGAAGTTCATGATTTCAAAATATGGTTTATTCAATTGTAATTAAATTAACGATTCGAATTACATTCATTAAATCATTATCAATCATGATTGAGAATGAGGTAAGTCAATAATCATATTCACATTTTCTCGGACGTCACTTGTTTGGCAGATTTGTATTAGCAACCCGCAGTATTTCAGATGATTTAAAACTTGCTGTGAGTGAAGGATGAAAAAGTTATCTAATTATACGACTAACCGTATTTCCGCCTCCAACCTGAAAAGTATGCCATCCAATTAGTATTTTTTTGCAAAAATTAACGGCCTCGTTGCTAAGCCAAATGGTAAAGACGTCATTTGATATATCTTATCTTGACACGTTAAATCTGCGGTACCTACACAGCTGCATTAATTAGCAAATGAATATATGTCTACAAAAAGTTAAAATAAGCCTTTAATAAGAATTATATATATTATTATATTTAATTATTATATTGTTATATATAATTATTATATTATTATATATAATTATTATATTATTATATATGTTATTAATAATAATAATTAATAAAAATAAGCCTTTTTTAATGAGTCACCATTAAACAGCAATTATTATAAAATGACAGTTTATTATATTCCCAAAATAATTTGGTACCGACCTGGCCTGCTTAGACTTAGAATTTGTTACCATCACATTTTGTTCTGCTTTGTAGTGTTTGTGCGACTGTTCCTTGTCCGTCTGTTGGTATAGGTAGATCTTTCTGAGGCCTTAGAATTGTGTTTTCTATAAGTCTTCGAGGATCGTGGTTTATTATTAACATCTGGTGGTTGGGAAGCATCTTTTCTTCCCCCTTTAGGTTTATATTTGTCGGGAAAAAACTTGTGGATTCCGCCGTGGTCCTTCACGAGATTAGAGAATTTCGGTTCGGAGAACAAATGTGTGGAGGATGGAGGGATCGTATGAAGGAGCTCGTGGAAAATTGTATTATTTGGTTTGTAAATGCTTCGTCTTTGATGAATAATCTCTGATCTTTTCCCACAGGTGTATTGGAGAAGAGCGTCCGAAGTTCTACGAAATGCAGATTCGGAAGACAAGAAGTATTTACTTATAACAGACTTAACCTCTAGTGTAGCTTTTTGGTAGATCTCATGAAACTCCTTTCGCTGTTGTAACATCCCATGAGTTATTGCTCCTAAACAGAGATCCATTTTCTCCAAAACAGTGACTAGTTGCCAAGGTGGTGTGCCTTTAGTTAGATTACTGTTGACTTTTAGGTTAGTGAACACAGGAGCAGCCTGAAATCGTTTCTGTGCCTCTGCGTAACTAATGCTCCGCCAACTGTCTGTTCCAAGGCGTTGGCAAGCAATTCCTTGTTTTACTAAGCTGTCTTCGGCAACGCTCAGCTTTGTATCGATTTCTATTGTCTCAGGTATTATCGGGCTAGCAGAATCCTCAACGAGCTCGTTTGTAGGGCTTTCCAGTTCTCTAGTCGGCTCCGCATGTATTTCTTGGTTATAAGAAGTTGGGCCGCTTCCTTCTTCACTCGAATCGTAGTATTCAGATTTTTGTATATTTGAATTTCTAGTTTGATTAGATATTTTTTCATGAAACAGTCTGATATTTTCATTTTGGTCTTCAGAGAGTTGACACAGCTTTTTAAGCATAGCATTTTGTTGCTTCATGAAATCAGTTAAGGTATCAAAAACTTCATTACGAGGTTTTTTGTATGGAGCAGGTCCTGAGCTAAGTTTGAGCGCCCGTTTCTGGCTAGTTGATGACATGGTAGATGAAGGTAGGGATTTTCTTTGTGTAGATTGGAGAATTTTGGCTGCTTCCGCTCGAGATATTAATTGAGCCTTTAGTTCTAAAAGCACTTCTGTGAATCTATTACCAGCAGCTATTGGGTGAATTTTCTTCATTGTAGCAAAAGGACTGTATATGATTGCTCTGCCAAGTGGCCATGTAATCAGCTGTCTTTTAATGCGTTTGTACTTGCGTTCGCTTAAGGACGGTGGGCCCTCGCTAAAAGCGTATGCCAAATGAAGTGTAGGAACAGCGAATCGCAAGCGGCATTCCTCGTCTGATGAAATTCTATCACCGAACAGATCTTCATATGAGACGTTATTCACTTCCCAGCTTCTCCAGTCGTCTGGGTAGAATTCGTCTATGATGCTGATAAATCTTAGAACACAGTCCATCTCATCGGGATCGGGTGTTTCCCATAGGGCTAGTTCGCCTAGTGTTGTTCGCTGCATGATCTGAAATGATAAAGATCTTTTGTAAGAACAAATAATATGAATTCAAAGTATTGCATTAGCTTACAGTTTTGACAGCCGACGCGGGGCTGATGCCTTAGCTGACTTCCGTTAGCTAAGGAGCCGACATTCGTCAGCGAAGAAGCCGATGGTGGTCTGTCACGTAGCCGATATCTGTCTGCTACGCAGCCGACATTGGTCTGCTATGCAGCCGTCAGCCATCAGCCCAGCAACAGATAAAGGTAAGATAAGCTCCGACAACCGACAGCTGCACAGCCGGCGGTGTCGGCTATGCAGCCAACGCGCTTTATCGGCATGCAATTCGAGTTGTGGCGTACTGCGGGCCATTGGAATTCTGTCCAGCTTATATCGACAACTTTGTACTTGGCTTACCCAAAGCGAACAGTCGCATATAACTTACAGAATTCATGTAAATTTTCACGTTTTAAGCTAAACTTATCTTAACTCATATTTAAATTCGAAAGTGAGTTTGTTTGTCTGTTACGCTTTCACGCTAAAGCGGCTGAACGGATTCAGATGAAATTTGGCACATGGGTCACCATAATTTAGGTTTGGATATAGGATACTTTTTATCCAGATATTCCCACAGGATTGAGACTTATGCAGGTAAAACCACGGGGCACAGCTAGTACTTATATGAAGCTGAAGAGTTTGTTTGTTTGAACGCGCTAATCTATGGAACTTCCAGTCGGATTTTAAAAAAACCTTCTGCATTTGATAGCTCAATTCTTGAGGAAGGCTATTTATCATCACGCTAAGATCCTTAGGAGTTTAGCAAAAAGAAATAAGTCATAAAGATGCGACGGGGTGAGCCGGAGCACAAGAAATTTCACGCGGACGAAATCGAGGGCAAAATGTAGTCATAAAAGAAAATAACTTTTCACTTACCTCAGTTACTTGAATAGTAATAAATACATAATAATTTTTTTCACTCTTCTCTCTACTTCAAGACGTACCGAGGCGGCGATGACACCCGTTTGCGACTACCCTCAAACGTATTTAACGTACAAGAAATATCAAACATTGAGGGTATAATCTTTTTTCTCAATCAGTCTGCAACTGTGTAAAATTCACACTGGGTCAAGCCGAGGCTCTGTTGTAATTGATCCTATTTTGTGTTGGCTGTTATTGCCCCACTAGCCTACGAATAAAGGCAGGTGCAAAAGTAATGGACCTAAAGGAATAATTTCCAGTAGTCCGGAAGATAGCCCGGTTTTTCTCTATTGCCTTTTTTCTATGGAGCTTCTGAAGACACGGCTATTGTCAAAAAAGCCAAAGACCGTGGCGGCCTTAAAAAAGGCCCAAAAACGGAAGAAGGGGCGAATCTATCGTCAGAAGTATTGAGAAAAATGACGCTTGACAACGTGAAAATATGCATAAATTTTAGCGGTGGCTTTAAAGATTATTTTTACTTAAACAGTTTATTAGTAATAAATTACTTCCTAAAATAATAATTGCCTTAGAAATTTAGAGGTCTTTTGTCGCCCTAATTGTTATAATGCGTCCACTGTTAGACGCTGCCGGAGCCCTATGCCTCACAAAAGAATTTCCGCAAACGTTTTTATATACCACAGGTGAAATATTCCTTGCCTGAAAAAGTTCCGATAAGTCACAAAATATTGATGACTCATAGATAAACTGATAGTAGTCAAATATTTAGGATCAAACCAGTAATTACTGTTATGAGTCATATTATTATATTATAGTTAGGAGTTTTGGATGCACTTACTTTAGAATTGACACATTCGTGATGCACTTAATTTGAACTTTTGTCAATAAGTATTGATTAAGTAAGCCGAGATCAAAGTTTTTGGTTATGATTATTATTTGTTTTTTATTTCAAAGAGTTTTTTTATTTATGACATTAATCACTGTATACATACCTGAATTTTCCCACGGGAAAAATGTTTTTCAGTAAAAGTTACAGCGAAAAACGAGAATGTATGCAGAATTTTTTGTGTTTTTTTTTCTCATTTAGCAGATTTTCATCATGTGTATCCTTTCTCAGAACATCGTAGAGATGTTAATATTATATGATATTGACT
Organism: Eupsilia transversa; assembly: GCA_914767815.1. NCBI lineage: Eukaryota > Metazoa > Arthropoda > Insecta > Lepidoptera > Noctuidae > Eupsilia > Eupsilia transversa. The sequence goes on from OU611880.1 coordinate 13,897,739, forward strand.
ATAATATAGTCCTATTATTTTTCTTTCAAAAAAGCGTAGACTATAGATATTATCTTAGCCTATAACATCCTAATAGTCTGAGATAGATGTGCTCAATATTTTTCAAGGTTATTATGAGTTTTGATTTAAATAAAATATCATTGCAATAACCTTGGCTTCTTTGGCTTGCCTTTGGCCAAGTTGACCAAATTATTGACATAATTTCTACGAAACAACAATTAAAATCACGCCTTCTACGCATTCTAGACCTAAGCCCATTTATTGTGGATTAAAAAAAAAAAATATTGAGTATTGAGCCAGGAGATGTCTGCTGCTTGGCCTCTGCCATTAACCTCCACAAATATTTTCATATGCAACAGGTAATTCGTGCGTTAAAAAGGTCTGATGAGTCACAATTTGCGTACCAATAAAATATAAACATTGATGACTCATAGATTATAACTGATTACAACCTTATATTTGTTATCAAACCATCTCAGTTATTATGATTGTTATGAGTAATTCTACATTATATTTATGATGCATGCACTTTAGTTAAGTTACATTCGTGATGCACTTAATTTTATGCCAATAGATATAATGGTTAGGAAAGTTAAGTTCAAGGCAGAAATACTTTGATTCTTGACAAAAAGTTTTTGATATTTGTTCAAATATTATAAAGTAGTGACGATTATATTACAAGCAAAATTTTTGTGTATAAAAGGTATAATGAGTCACAAGTGGCGTACAAACTAATATAATAGGGTATTAAAAAATATAAACATTGGTGTCACAAAAATAAACTGATTGTCTGCAAATATTTATATTATTATATTTATGAGATTAGGGTGCGCTTTAGTATTCCTATACTTTACCTACATTTTTGCCAATTTTTGGTGTATTTTAGAAAATCAAAACGTTGGACCATTTTGGTTTTCTGAGATGCACGTAACCATGTTTTTTTTTGTAAATCGATTATCTTGAAAACGTTTTTCTTAAAACATTGTTGTATTTTGTTGTTGTTGATGTTGTATATTGTAATTGCTTCGATTTCGTTGGCTGTTGTAATCGGACATTATTATTTTAAAAAAAAAAAAACAATATTTCATTGTTTATTTTGTTGAGAATTTTGATTTAATCATTGATTGCAAATAACTTCTGACGTTTACAATATTTTTAACGATTTTTTTGTGAAATGGACTTACATAGGTACAAGAAATATTTTTCGGCACCATCTTATCGGCCAGAAGCTGGACATAAACCTTCCCCATTAATTTCCCCAAACATTATCATAATGCTAAAGGAAAAAAAATGCGTAAATGGTAAAACTGTTTGATGAATCACAAGTTGCGTACAAAAAATATAAACATTGGTGACTCATAGATAAACTGATTGGCTTCAAATATTTCGGATCAAATCATGTCAGTTAAATGTAACTGATATGCTTATGACTTATGATTATGAGTAATGAAGATTATATTTAGGAGATTAGGGTGTAATACACTCAAGACAAGATGCACTTAATCTTTTGCCAATAGGTCTATTGACAGAAGATTAAAGTGCATCAAAATGGTTAAATCATAATTAAAATCAATAATTTTGTTTGAAGGGATTTTTATTGTTTAGTAATTAGGAACACCTGTTTTGAGTTTTGTCTGATGTAGTTGGTCATAAAAAACATAATAGGTACCGTTGATTTTAACGTTTGATTTTAGTTGATCTGTATAGACTAAATAAAATTTGACCTAATTTTGGCTAAGTGAACCCCACAAAACATACCCACAAAAAAATATTTCACGGCGTCCAATTACTGCTGGTGGACATAGGGGTACCCCAATAATATCCATATCCATTGTCACGTATGAAAAGTTCTGATGCGTCACAAGATACATAAAAAATGTAAACATTGGTGATTCATTCGTAAGTTACTAATCTGATTGTAGTCAAACCACGTATGTTATGTCAGTAATGAGTAATGAAGATTATATTTTGGACTGAAGATGTACTGCAATAAGCTAATACTCATGATGCACTTAAACTTTTGCCAATGTGGATGATACTTTTTATTTAAATAGTGATTTCAAGTAACTTGGCCAATTTTAACCAAACCAAATTTTGGCAGAGACGCATGAAGACTTCCAAAAATATAAAAACCTCGATATCTATATATCGAGGTTTTTATATTTTACTTCTAAATGTTGATGTCCACATCAGACATCAAAGTTTTTTTACACTACTGGCAAAATATTAATACGTTCCTTCTCTGAAAGTTCTGAAGAGTCACAATAGTTACGTCCAAAGGTAAACATTGGTGATTCATTTGGTATCAAGACTTCAAGAGTATCTCAGTTATGTCAGTTGAAGTAAGTGATGAAGATTAGATTTAAGATTGTAGGATGTCGCATAATAAGATAGTTCAAGGTAAAAAAATAAACAAAAAATAAGAAAAATACCATGATTTGAAAAAACGAAAACTTCACGATTTTAAAGACAATAATGATGATGAGTTATGATTTTTTGGTAATACATTCTTTATTTTTTTATTTTGGTTTTTTTGAGCCTTCCTTTCATGAACATTTCCTTCCCATAATTATTTTTATATTATAGAGGCGAAATTCGTATTTTAAACAGGTCTGATACGTACAAATTCCGTGCAGGAAAAAATATAAACATTGGTGATTCATAGAATAACTGATTGTAGTAAAATATTTACGATCAAAGCATGTGCAGTTATGAGTAACAGAGATTATATTTAGGAGTTTTCTCGCACTCGAGATACACTTAAGTTAGGTCATGTCAAGTTCAAGGTAGCAAAAAGTATTTATTCAAAATTAAGAAAAAGCAAATGATAGCTTTATATTTAAAACACAACTGCGAATATAACTATTACAGAAATGATTTATTCAATTAATGAATATTTTACTGACTCCCTAGACTTTTACCTGCCAACTAGATTTTTTACTAAATCTATGTATAATAATATCTTTTTCTTCTAATCTTATATATCTATCTATCCTTATTACTAAGAATAGTTATTGTACATAGTTTATTTTTCTGTATATCCTATCCATCTTAAAAAAATCTTAAAATTTAGCATCAATGTCGTGATAGCCCAGACTGTCATTAATAATAAGTATAATACAGATTACTTGTGCGTAACAGTTAAATCCATCGTTCAAGTCTGATTGAACGTGCCTCAAGTATGTATCTGGGCGTTAGTATGACGCACAGAGCTTTAGAACAAGACTGTCATTAATAATGAGTAATACAGATTAGTACTACGTAACAGTTACGTCCAAGATTGATTGAAAGTGCATCAAGTATGTACCTGGGCGTTAGTATGACGCACAGCGCTTTAGAACAAGACTGTCATTAATAATGAGTAATACAGATTAGTTAGTACATAATAGTTAGGTCCAAGATTGATCGAAAGTGCCTCACGTATGTATCTGGGCGTTAGTATGACGCACAGAGCTTTAGAACAAGACTGACATTAATAATGAGTAATACAGATTAGTAAGTGCGTAATAGTTCGTCCAAGATTGATCGAAAGTGCCTCAAGTATGTATCTGTGCGTTAGTATGACGCACAGAGCTTTAGAACAAGTCTGACATTAATAATGAGTAATACAGATTAGTTAGTGCCAAACAGTTATGTTCAAAATTGATTGTAAGTGCCTCAAGTATGTATCTGGGCCACTTCTGGCCCGCTACTTTTTCGGTCTCTCTGACCCCATCTTTCTCGGGGCCGTCCATGTTTTGTTTTCCTTTTGGGCCTGCCCAAATCGCAGAACCTATATTGCCTCGCAAATCCTGGTGCAAATTCTTCCAATTACGATGCGACACGTACTGCGGTACTCTGAATCATTTCACCAAGGTACTACGGGTGCAAAAGCAATAAACTAAATTAACAGCAGTAATTTCTGAGGCCATGAACTAATAACGTTACCTTACCGAGAGCCGCTAATTCTATGTGAAAACTTCATTCTCTTGATGACGTTAATTGTTCTAAAGGTAGTGATGAACTGAATCAGTGTATCTAATTGCAAGAATGACAGAATGATAGCAAGCATTTCCTAGTTGGAAGATCCTTTATTTTTCCATGACGTAATTTGATTTCTGTTTCGTTTTCCTCTGAAATATGTCTACTCTGCTGCAAAAAAATGCGCTTGGCGAAACACGAAAAAATAATTTATCTTTGTAGGTAGGTATTTATTTTTTCAGATTTATCAATTTGTGAACCTTGCAGAGACAAAAGAAAGAGAAACAAAATATCCAACGGTTTTAACTTTGAAAGAAAAGAAATAAAATACATTATATCGCATCCATAGTTGAGATCCTGACAGCCCTTCATTTGATATTATGTCACACGGTACAGTTTGGAAAACTTTTTTTTTTTCTTAATTTCCTCCCAAAAGCGGCAGTACATACGAGACTCCTCCGTGCCTCGGAGAGCACGTTAAGAAATGTGTGTACTATAGGTACACCTCTGCCTAACCCTTCGGGGAATACATGCGTGATGTTATGTTAATACATCCCCTTATTTTTCTTTTAATATTCTTAGGGCGAATTTCACCAACAAAAACTGAACGCGATCAGCACATAAACCAAGTTTAAGAGCTGTCAGTGTCATTTTTCTTTGGAATATTGACAGTCACAGCTCTTGAACTCGGTTTAGATGTGCTGATCGCTTTCAGTTTCATTGGTGAAATTAGCACTTAGTCTTCGATCCGACGAAAATGTCTTTAGTCTTAACAGCCAAAAACGTTACAGATTTTGAATGAGGACGTACGTTGAATTGTGGACGACTGAGGGCGAATTTCACCAATGTAACTGAACGCGATCAGCGCATAAACCAAGTTTAAGAGCTGTCAGTGTCAATATTCCATAGAAAATAACGACACTGACAGCTCTTAAACTTGGTTTATGTGCTGATCGCGTTCATTTGCGTTGGTGAAATGAGTACTGAACCGTTGACTTCTAAACGTGGATGTTCAGTCTATCCCGAGAGAGACATAAACGTGTCACGAACATGCCAAAGACAATTAACTGACAACCTAAAATTAATGGGAGCCCGTATCACTTTGTTGCAGGAATTGATATCACCGGCCTCAAGTTTGATAGTTACAAAGGGATAGGAAATGATTAATTTGTATCTGACTACGTGAGTAATTAAGGAATGTATACAATCTGTCACGGTTAGGTTAAGTTTAGGTATCGAATAGAATATATTTTATTTCTGAGTATAGATAAATGACTCATAGCAGCATTGGAAGATTAGTGAAATTGTGAGGTTATGATGAAGTTAATTATGAGTAATTAAACATTATTTTGAAGATAAATAAATATGTAGGTAGAAGCAAAGGGTGTATAACTTTTTCACACTGTAAACAGTTGAACAATTTCTTACAAGTTAGCACCGCATGGCCCCTCCACATGTTAGGTGTGTCACAAGCACTAAACTATAAAATTAATATGTATAGGTAAATAAAAATTACGTGATGGAATATAAAACGAATATAATCTAACATAATTATGATCGCACAACACGACAAAACATACGCGGAATAGCTGATTTTATTTTCGCGACTTCAGTATTGGTCAGTAAAACTTGGTCAAATGATGAGCCTTGAAAGTTTTCAGTTACTTCAGTTTAATTAAAGCCAAAATTACATTACGAAATTAGTGAACAAAAACTGTCAAACTATACTTTAAATCATCGGATAAAAGCTGATAACTGACGATGAAAAAATTGATCCTTGAAAAATAAATGATTGAATACGCAATTTATGTTATATCACAGCTTAGCCCACATTTAGTATGTGTCATACTATAAATCAACATTGTGTATATTACTGAATAATCTTCACCTGTTAATCCTATCTAATACTCATTCCAAAAAGACATAAACGCCATAACTTTAACACACGTACTTTGTTCTAACGCTATCGCCACGATTCTTATCGTTCAGCGTCAAAATTTTGTACGTTCCCGTTGGCTAGTCATTGTTATCAAGGCAATAGATGAATCGATACATTGATTAGATTAGGTACAAAAGATACATTTATTGAAAAGCCTTGGTATTGCCAATTATTAACACAGTGTGTGAACGTGCGTACGTGAAACAGCAACAATGGCGCCGTGGTTGGAATTGCCTTACGAAATGAAAAATGTGACAGCGGAAGAGGACAAGATTATTCGGAAATGTCTTATGGGTGTGTAGTGTTGTGTTATGAAAATTTGTTCTTATAATTGTGTTCAATGGATGTGGTTTGTTCGTTTTCGGAAAAAAAAGTATGATATTTTAATTATGTAAAATAAAATAAAAACGCGAACCCAAATCAACAGCAGAAAACTTTCAAACACTTTTTAAACTTACCGATGAGTATTTTTTGATTAAACAACGAAGCCTCTATTGTTCAAATAAATAGTCTGGTGAGCATTAATTGTGAATATTAAACTAGTCTGTTTAAACGTAATTAAATTTTCCACGGCAAATACTTGGAACAATATAATTAACTGAAACTTTGAACGTTTCACACGAGGTTTGCCTGAATTTCCACAACATTTCATGAAAGCCTATATGCATGATTGCTTCTGATCATAGCATCAAAAGTTATCTGTATACGTAATTTGGCAATATAATATTATATTGTATTTGGCCTGTAATTTGGCTGTAATATACAATAATGATTTATACTTGGTAAATAAGTATTAACGCAGTTTTTAGGATTCCGTACCCGATGGGTGCTAAACGCAACCCTATTACTAAGCCTACGCTATCCGTCTTTCTGTCAGCAGCCTATATCTGATGAACCGTAATATGTAGACAGTTGAAATTAAAATAAAGTAAAGCATTAGGGTTCCCATACAAGAAACGTCTATTCCGAGTTCGACTCACACGTCTTGGCCGGTTTTTTTTCCGTAAAACCTAAGCCTTAATTAAATTTTTAATAATTAATGAAAAAGTAAAACCGTGTAAATATACTTTTCGGTATTATTTGAATACTTACTTTTGTTTTAATAGAACAACTTATTAGTCAAAATACTCGAACGACATTATTGTAATCTGTGTTTGTTACATCGTTTTAAGCCGGTGTCCCTTTGGAAAATTTCAAAAAAAGACTTTTTTACATCGAAAACTAAATATTCGGTGTTAAGATATTTATTATTGCATTTCATAGTCAATATTCTAGTTCACTAATTGACCATATTTCATATTTTCATACAGGAATATTGCCAAATTAATCAAAACAGCGATATATTTGACATCTATTTGCGACGTTGCCAACTTTCCGAATGCACCCTCTTAACAATTCCTGTATTATTGAATCCACTTGTATTATAATGCCCCATCTGACTGAGTTAAACCTCTATAGCAATATCTAAAGGGGTTTATCTCTCACTGTATCTCTTAAGATAAGACCACATCTGTATCAAGTCCCTCGGAAACTGATCTAGGTTATCTTAGTAGTTGATGTTTGTATGTGTAGATGTATTATTGTATTATAGCTGTTAATTATTGTAGTGTTTATTAGTAACTCAGTTCTCTTGGTAACCGAGTATTTCAATTTTACTTTTGATTTTGACTTTTCTCAGTTTTCACGCCGGTAGCACACGTTCGCCGCGAAAACGTAGCAGCGAAACCGCAGTAGTTCAATTGAACTGGCTCGCGTCATGTTCCGCTACTCTAATCGGATGCGAGTAACGGAACATGAAGCGAGTCAGTTCAATTGAACAGCTGCGGTTTCGCTGCTATGGTTTCGCGGTGGAGGTGTGCTACCCAGCCTCAAACAGGCATTTCGCTAATACGGAAATGGTGACATTTTGTTGCTATCAAGGTACAAAGTAGGAAGGACTCACGGTTTGATTGTTTTAAGATAACGTTTAATATCACGCACGCACGCTTCGATTAGGTACCAATAGAAGTTTTTTTTTTACATAAAACTTTGTCAACACACAGTAAGCAAACATAACAGCAAAATAAGCAATGCTTATTCACTCTCTATACGGAAATAAAGAAAAGAAAGAATAGAAATAAAGGAAAGAAAAAAAAGAAAAGAAAGAATAGAAAGAAAGGAAAGAAAAGAAAGGAAAGAAAGAAAAGAAAGAAAAGAAAGAAAAGAAAGGAAAGAAAAGAAAAAATAAAGAAAATACGAAATACGAACGAAACGTACGAAATAGGCCTTTGCCCTGCGGTAGAAACTACAGGCAGGTATAATTATGATGTCACACATTGCATATAAATGTGTACGTCAGTAGATAGCTAATCATTAAAGACATTTATCGTTTTATCGCTCCTAGATCACTTTATCGTTGCTCGGCGATCGCTCGGTGCTGTTGTACTTATGCAAATTCCTTTTTATGATACAATTGATAACCTAGTGAGAAGTGCTAATACACTGTATTTGTATTAAGTTTAGTTACCAAGGAAATAGACTTAGGTATATTGTTTAACTTGTTAGGTACGGATAGTGCCATCCACGGAGACGCGCCCCACTCCGCAATTACTGTACTGCAAGCTGAACTATAGTACGGAGCGGAGCGGAGTGGGCGCGTCTTCGTGGATTTCACTATATATAGTGGGTGTGATTTCAAACTCGCCTAGCGTTTTCGGGGTCGACTTCCAGTCTAACCAGCGTAGCGTAATACCAGAATTTCTCATCGAGCGACTGCCCATCTTACCTCCACAACCCAGTTGGTTGGTGAAACTGGATTCTGGGTGTGATTTCAAACTATCTTACTTATAAGTTTTAGAAACATTATTGAACTTTTCGATAGCTAGGCTTCTTATAACTCGATACAAAACGACAATTGAAGGTTCTTGGTTCTTGCCAAAAATTATTAAAAAATTAAAAACAAATACCATTGTTTAGTTTAAAAGATAAAAAAGTAGATAGGTACAGTTCTATTTTGAACCTAAACAAAGATACTTTTAAAGTTTTTTTACAACTACAGCAATTATGAGAAAAACATTAGTATTACGATAGTTTAGGCTAGTACTACAGATTACTTGTTATAGGAAAATAATTAATAATTTAATTTAAAAAATATCAAAAGCTTTATATACAGGTTGTCTCAAACGTAGTGGTCGAAAGGCAAATGAGGTTAAGCGAAAGGGTAAACCTATCATTAAAAAATTTAAAAACTGGGTTATTCTGAACAGTTTAAAAAAAAATGATTGGAGGACCTCTTCGCTTTTCCTCATTTGCCTTTGGACCACTACGTTTGAAACACCCTGTATATTGTAAGCAGAGACCGAAAACCTTTATAAATAACGGTACATGTATCGAATAATTTTGGTTACTTCTACGACTAAGGTCACCGCTATCTGGGTAACCTAAGAAGAAGAAACATGTTACCGCTTTTGGGTTACCTTTTTAATACCGGTGCGCCCTTTGACTAATGCCAACGGCATGTATCAGATAGAGGAAATTTTTATTTCGGTAACCGTTATTAATACCGGTTGTATTCAATTTAAGGGGTCCTTTAAAAATACCTGTAAAAATATAAATGTTATTACCGAAAAATACCCGTATATATACCGGTTTCGGTCCCTGATTAAAGCTAGCTTTATAAAAATATTTTACTCCGCAAAATAGTAGGTATTTCGTTTACGTCTAGCAGTGTTTCTGACATCCACTAATGAATTTCATTTTCACGTTACTATAAAACAATTTCGTGTTAACAGAACTAATTTTGGATATAATAAAACACTTTGTAAACGGGTGTTCAAAATGACATCAAACAAACCGAATGATTGAATTGATGCGACAAAATCAAAATCAAAATATTTTATTTTACATAAACCTACATGGCCACTTATGAAACGTTAGAAGCTAGGTGCACGGTTCCAACTGGTCGTTTCCTATAGAGAAGAGCCGGCAAGAAACTCCACAGATACTCTTTTAAAAAGAATTGCCTTTTATAATATTTTCAAATAGCAGCATTTTAAAAGGTATGGGGTTTTGGGGAATACAGGCGTGATTGTATGTTATGTTTAGATAAATTTGAAATGAAATGAAATTGTTCATTCTGTAAATAGGATATCGGAATCACTTTTACACGTCATATTCAAAAAGATTAGAGCTATGCTAGATGAGGTCGGCGTTTCCTATCTGACTACTCTGAGAAGAAAAGCCGAAACAAACTCAGAGGTCGCAGTCTCTTTTAAAGTCCAGACAAAATCTTGGTCAGGCCATATGAGGACCATGTAGAGTGTCTGAAATGGTCTTTTGATTAAAGAACCACACAGATTTGAGTGGAACTGTCCAGTCAGTGCAAGTAATTGATAGCGAAACCAAAGTTTTGATCGATTAATCGGCAATAATAGAGCGTTGAAGTCGGTTTGTTGTAATCGCACTTAGCGATCGACGTTGATCAACTCCATTGATCGATGTTGTTTGCGTGAGTGTTATCCCACCCTTACAGTTATGTCAACAGATTAGTTAGGCAATCACCAACTCATTTAACGAGCTCAGTGAATAGTTCTCACTCTTCTTTTAGTGGGAGTGACATGAATGACTGAATAAATAATATATATGTTCATAATGGCGATACATAAATAATTCATATTATCGCGTTAAAACACTAATTATAAACGTATTTCAGCGTTTAATCACTGATAAATTATAATCCGTTTACTATATTATTTACTCAGTGGAGCAAACAAGTGCTTGAGTCAAAATTAAACAGTAAATGTACTGAGTGCACTTGCGTATTTTTAATAATATATTTGTTCAATGTTAATTTATTGATATTTACCAGGAAGGCCTTAGGCCCTTTTCTGATTTGTCGGTACAGCAGCGGTGCGACATCAGCATGCTCGATATACGCAGTACCGAAAGCTTACCGAGCACCTACCGAGCGCCTATATTTCAATTGATCCTTCCTGATTAGGTCGATATTTGCGGGAGTGCGACACATACCGAGCTAATCAGAAAGGCTCAATTGAAACATAGGCGCTCGGTAAGCGCTCGGTAAGCTTTCAGTACCGCGTATACCAAGCATGCTGATGTCGCACCGCTGCTGTACCGACAAATCAGAAAAGGGCTTAGTGGATAGCAGAGTAAACTGCAATTGCCATTAGGGTGCACTCATAAGCATTCACTCTCGAGCGTGCTCGAATATATGTTCTCGAGTATTCATTCTGGAGGAAGATCTTGTTTAGTTTTCACGTTCCATTGGGTATCGTACTTTTGAATGGCTGTTCGAATGGCTGTCATTTGTTCAACGAACGAATGATTGGCTCGTAATAGGCAATTACTTGCGGTATCTCACCTTTAGCTGTAATTTTCTATGTAATATGACAGCTTACGACTGGGAAATGGATGCATTTATTGCTACTGATAACGTTTGCTCCCGTAGTTCAGATATCATGTACGTGTCTACGCAATTAGCATAAAATATTTGGTAATATAAAAAAAAACGTAATCTTATCACTGATACCTACCATTTATCTCCTAAGTGATACTTAAGAGATATTTGGTAGTAGGTACGTATTAAAAGTATTCGTTATGATAATATCGGTACTTCAAAAAAACTTGATGAAGAGTATTTGTAAACAAAATATAGATTAGTTTATATTATTCAAGTGGGTATTATAATTTTGACTGGAGCAAAAGATACTTGAATCGTTTGAAATATAATGATGAAGTGGCAAAATTGATTAAATGGAAATAAACAACCAAATAATCTATTTTTATGGGCAAGAAAATTGTATCACGCTTGTTTTACTTAAAAAAAGACAATGCTGATGATGATTCTCGAAAGGGTTCTCATGTAGTCTCACTTTTTAAATTATAATTCATAAAAAAACAATATTAAAAAATCTCGACTAACAAAAACACCACTGAAAAGAGAAAAATAAGCATTGACTTTGTTTTTTGTAACATTTCGCAGGGAAATAAAAGTTACACCATATTTCAGGTTATTGGTTTATTAGCTTTGATACCAATATTGTCACAACCTAATGAGCCCTCATATGTTAAAATCCATCAAGCCGTTTAGGCTACAGAGCGTGCCAAAGAAATAGACATCCATGTATACATACAATATGTACATAGTACATTCTCTCGAAAAACATTACCCTCTTTCTGGGGCAGTAGGGTAAAAATGTACAGGAGTAGTCTTACTATATGAAATGGATGCTTTTAGTGGAATCGTATTTGTATATAAAACATTGCTTTCACTTCGCGCTGGCCTCCCAGTATGAAATATGGTAGAATTTTCGCAACATTGAATAGGTCTTTTAAAATTGTTTATTTTTTTACATATTTGTAAGTGCTTGTGCTTGTAAAGGCAAGCTTGGATTAATTTTTAAAAGGTTTTATAGAATGATGGACCACTGCGAAAATAGAACGTTAATGGATTATGTTGGCATTGTGGTTCGTTCGATCAGACACAATGTGTATTTAAAATTTGAAGCAGCATCATCGTCATTGGAAGTCTTGTTCACCCACTGTTGGGTATAGGCCTCCTCCCTTTAGTGCCATGCTTCCCTGGTCAGCACCCTAATTGCGTTACAGAATCACAATCTGAATGATTTTGAAGGGTATTGCTAATCCATTGCTTCATATTTTCGAAAAAATTGTCTGCTGAACAACATAAATAACGCAATGAATGTTGTTGAACTGACAAAATGAAAGCCATTGCTACACGCAATTACTTCGCTGGTCTGTGCGAGTTTAATCCAGGGGCCTATTTAATAAAACCGATACGCAACAGTTAACAAGCGGCAATCTGACAATCTGACAATTTTGTAAGTTTCTTTCGTTTTCTGTTTTATTAAAACATCTGCCATCTACAAATATGTCGTATACATGTATTATCGGATATTAAATAGGGTCGGTCCGCCCTTCAGGCCAAATCCAAAATGCCTGTCTGATTTTCTCAGTTTAAAAAAAAATGTTTTATTATTATAATTGTTTTTATTACAGGGTATACGCGGCCCTTCATAAAATGTGGAGAAAGCGGGTACTTGATGCCGGGAGCCTTCAAGAAACACGCGGAAGCCATATACAACATGCAAGTGCGACCTGACGACGTGTGGGTCATCACATTCCCTAGATCTGGTGAGTGCAAGGTTTCTTCATCTATTTTAACTAAAGGCCCATTATCAAATCAAATCAAATCAAATCAAACTTTATTTGTGAACATAGGTAGTGTCAGTCCGGCCTTCAGATCCGTCTGATCTAGCCAAAATCCATACCGTTCATCATATTCATCTATTCAGATTATTTGATTCGATTGGTCTATGTATTTTGGCCTAAGCACTAACATCGGTATCTTAGGGCGTTATCACAATATCTAATCTCTTGGTGAGCATATACAGTAATGTGATCGGTAAATGACGCATGTGCGTAGCGAACTTGCCGCGTATGCGCAACTGGTTCGCTGTTCGCCACGAATGCTTGAAGAGAGCGTGAGAGTGACGCTAGTATGCAAGAGTGAGCGAGATGACTGGATGAGCCATGGCGACGTTCGTGTTGCGGTTCGCAAGACAGCGTTATAACGCTCTAAGGGACGTTTTAGTGCGTTTTAAATAAGTTAAGTAATAACATGGGTTACGTATGTGTTAGGATGTATTATAGCCATTAGTTGTAGGTGTGACGTCAAAGTATTAATTAGCCTGCCATTCATTTCCGTTAGATTTAGATAGCAACGTTATAGTGAACAAACATAGATAATGTTTGATAAAACTTTTGGTTTAAATAAAAAGATATTAGAAGCTCTGCCCACCGACTGATCTTCCACGTGCCATCAACGCGGTTCAAGAGTAAATGACCGAGCTAGCGAATGTTATTTGTTAATTCCGATTTTTCCACTCATTTAAAGTTATAACCTAATCTTTTTAATTGTCAACGTAGTTAGCAAAAGCGAGCTCTAAATAAACAGAACACTACGCAACTAATAAAACCAAAAGCTTTTATTTTGAGCTGTCAAATATAATGGTCAGATCATACGACAGGTCGGGAATTTGTTTGCGATATTTTTTTATTTTGTGGCTTTTGTTATCACGATAAAGTCAATCCATCTGATAAATGCATATAGGACGTATGTAATCCTGGCACATTTTACTGATATTGGTTACAACGGCTTAGGTAACGTGGAACGTGTTTTTTTCCGAAATATTTCATGACTCAGCGTTTACTTGTGTGTTAAGTGCGGTGAGTCACATGATAATAAAAAGTAACTTAGTTTGAAGGGCAAGAAAATGGATATCGAAATCAAAATCATAAGTAATTTATTCAAATTAGGCTGAGAATCAGCACTTTTTTAACGTCAAAGTTGCATAAGACAGTCACAACTTTCTTTTCGACTTTAAATCATTCCTTTATTAGTGCTTTAGCGAAGAAGAAAATAACAATAATCTCCACAGCTTTAGTTAAGTTAGAAGAAATTGATTCTTTATAATAGTTGGCAATCTCCTTTTAATCATCTGCAGATTCAAAAATGATGTAACTTCTCGACTTAATGAATTCTAATTTCATTTTTCAGGAACAACATGGGTTCAGGAACTAGTATGGCTAGCAGAAAACGATTTGGACTACATAACGGCGAAAGAAACCCCTCTGTTCAAAAGATTCCCCATGCTTGAGTAAGTTATGTTATCTTTTGAATGTTATTTACGTCATTTTAGACCCAGATATTGTAAGGGTAGGATGAATTGGTTATTTTTCAAGTATTATATTTTTTTACTTATAATGCGTTTGTGATACTGAAGTTTGCAGTCATGTGATTGGTTACTGTTCTGTCAGTCGCCATTTTGAACTCTATTAGTATTGAAACTAAGAATGCAAAATTCAATGCTACCAATCGCGGCACGGGTCTAGTTATAATGAACGCACTGTACATAATAATTAGAGAGTTTACCTAACAAGAACAATACTGTTGAAATGTAAACGAACAGCATAATTATTTATCATAATTATCAAATATTAAAGTACACTTTTCTAATGTCTTTGAAACCAGTATCTTAGGTTATGGAAATCTTATTTCGATCTTCGATAACTGACAAATAAAGTTGATGTTCAATGAAACCGATTTCAAATGTCTAGAAATGCAATTTTTTAGGTTAAATTTATCCGCCATGTTATTCAATGTGTTCAATGCCAAATTTTCCTTCAAATTCAAGCATTCCTTTGATAATATTACTATCTTTGAACTGTACTATAATATCATACGATGCGTTAAAGCATTTTTATTGCTAAGTATTTGCCTACGTATATATTATATCAAGTACCTACACGTAGATAATTGAATATATCTTTTATTAATAAAATCTCTCAGATTATAGATTTGAAAAGAACAAGTCACTAATTTATTATCATTAAATACATAATTTAATGATAATAAATGAGCAGTATCAATATTGAGTGTTCATAATATTTATTGATTTATAAGTAATTTGTTTTTGAAGAAAACGCGTACTTGAATACAGCCTTGATTAGTGCTTACTCAGTGTAAAATTACCATACTATGATATTATACTAGACTAGAATGATTGATTACCCTAGGCAGGTTCAGTTCGGCATTATTCGGCACGATTCGGCGGCACAGACAGGTGGCAAAAAATATATATATAATACCATCTTGAACGAGTTTGTAGCACTCTTTAAGGCAGGTTCATACGTGCCCAGTAATGTGACAGTACAGTAATTCAACCGCCTCTGTGGTCTAGTGGTTAGACCACCTGTCTCAGACCCAGAGGTCTCTGGTTCGATTCCCAGTGGGGCAAAATTTTCTGCTCGGTTTGGTTGGTGGTAGGGCTTGTTTTAAGTCCGCCGGGCTAGCTACCACCATCTTATCTAAGTCTGTCGCCATAACAACAATGTTACCAGCATTGTTGTCTTCCGGTAGTAGGAGATAAGATATAGCCAGTTCCTCTGTGGTTGAGGATTCCGGGTGAAGCTCGCTTCCACATTCGGCCTGATCATCACTTAACAGGTGAGATTCAGAAAAGAGCTTCACCGTCTTACTACCGATCTCGTCTACATGAACCCGAAATTCCGAGTCCGAAATTCCGAGTCACTGGGTCCAGTAACTAACATCGTATAAACCAGGCATTAATTGCCATAAAATACTGACCATTTTTTATCTTTACAGGACTACACCTATTCTCCCAGAAGTAGCGCATGAACTGATCAAAATGAACTTCTTCAATCTAGGAAACTTTCAAGGTCTAGACAAGGCAGTGAGGGAACACAGTTGGAAGTCAATAGAAAAGTTACCTTCACCTAGGTTTATTAAGACTCACCTTCCTTTGTCGATGTTGCCTCCAAGCCTGCTATCGACTGCCAAAGTGGTGTATGTGGCAAGGGATCCCAGGGATGTGGCGGTCTCATTTTATTATCTACATAAGATGACCACGAAGAAACTGTTGAGAGCGAATTTCACTCACTTCTGGGAAGCCTTTAGAAGAGATTTGTGTAAGTATTTATTGTTTTCTCTTTCTTATTTGCTTGTAAATATCACGTCAGTTCTAGTTCTGGAGCGGCGACCGCGTACCGAAAGACGTAGCGTTGGAAAGCCTCCCTTATGGTGGGCCGGTGACCTTGCGAAGGCCGCAGGAATCCGCTGGATGCGGGAGGCACAGAACCGGTCGAAGTGGCCGTGTTTAGAGGACGCCTATATTCAGCAGTGGACGTCTTTCGGCTGAAATGATTATGATGATGATGAACACGTCAGTTGTTTTTTTTTTTTTGTAGTTTATATCTCATGTGTTATATTTGTTTCCAGTACCGTGGACCCCAATAGTGGCGCACACAAACGAAGCCTTCACAAAGAGGCATCATCCGAACCTCCACTTTATGTTCTACGAAGATATGAAAAAGGTATTTACTACACCGCAAACATTCATAGTACACCCTTATTTCAATAGTTATTTTAAGTCCCATATAAACAATTTAAAATTTAAATAACCCCCGACACAATTCCAGTCGATGCTGCAGTATAGGTTCAAGGATACTATGCCTGTGGAAGATGCGCACATCCAATCATCAACTAGAAAAGAGCTGATAATCTTCAAACGGCCCAACCGATTTTCTTGAATTGTAGCTAAGACTAAGAACACTCTCGATCAAGACACCTTTCAAACAAAAAAATAATAATCAAAATCGGTTCAGCCGTTTGGGAGCTACGAGGAAACAGACAGATACACAGATACACACGTTAAACTTATAACACCCCTCTTTTTCCGTCGGGGGTTAAAAAGAGGAGTTCCTCTTGCCTTTAAACATAATACAAGCTTTATACTAATACTAAAGAGTTAGTTTATTTTTTTGTTTGTTTGAATATTCTAATCTCTGGAGCAAAAAACTTGCAACTATTCTAGTTTAAAGCACGTAAGTTTCTTCCTACACTTAACATATCATAAACTACATAACATAACATCACGCCTTGTTTCTCTTTAGGGTTAAGCAGAGGTTACTTTTCGCCTGTAAAGGCTCGTAGACACTGACGCGATATCGCGGGCGCGACAAGTGTACCGCCACCTGTCGCGGCCGCTATATCGCGCCAGTGTGTACGATCCGTTATGTTTAAGTCCCACGTCATAGGGGGCGATCCTATCATAAACTTAAACTTATCATATTTTTTTACATAAATCTTTAATTTCAGGATCTGACAAAAGAAGTTAAGAATGTCTGCAAGTTCCTGAACAAGGACTACTCCGACATTCAACTCAAGCGCTTGGCAGAACACCTCAGTTTCGACAGCCTTCGAAAGAACAAGAATGTCAACAATAAAGTAGATGAAAACATTCAGTTTATTAGAAAAGGTGAGAATTGTTTAGTATTAATTACTCTTGTATTACTAAAAAAAGGTAGGCAATTATGAGTTCTATCATAAAAAGAGCGAGCCCATAGACAAGTTATAATACTCTTTTTCTACTCTCTGGGTAATAGGTAGGTACTCTTTATTGTATACTAACAGAAAATACAATATAATTTGATAACATTGCTATGGGATACTAGATAGGTTAGAAATCTCCTTTGGGCTGCTACTCCAAAACGGCTGAACAGATTTGGATGAAATTTGCCACATGGTTAGACTGAGTACTTAGGACATAATATAATTTTTATCCGTAGTATGTGGGATAATTTTCGACCTCCTCGCGGGCGAAGTCGCGGGCAAAAGCTAGTAATACTTATGTAGGCTGTACAAGACCTTGCTGAAAGAACAGCAGCCTTAATGTCTGATTGATCTACCATAGATAATAAATCAAAATCAAGTCATTTAGTCAAACTAGGCTGAGAATCAGCACTTTTCCTACGACAAAATTACATAAATGATAAATGATTTATTTTCTGTAAGTAGGTTTATACAAACACTTTTACACGTGAATCATATGTTTAAAAACTAGATGAGATCGGCGTTTCCTATCTGACTACTCTGAGAAGAAAGGCCGAAACAAACTCAGAGGTCACAGTCTCTTTTAAAGTCAAGACAGTCCCCCAAAAAGCCCACCCTTCACCACTACCTAGTGCTTTAGCTGGGTAGAAGAAGTGGCGCAGCAAACTCGAGCATAAGAGCTGTCTGATCTGTATAATAGTTATTAGTAGTACAATAGTTCATTCCGACATATCTATCTATATGTAATGATATACCAACGATAGTGATAGTGATATCAGTACTGATAAAATCGTGGGTAACGTTCAGTTCAAACAATTAGTAAAATCGGCGTCAATGTAACTATGCACTATTTAGTGAACATTGTCATGATTATCAAGCTTGTAAGACGTATTTTTGATTGTCGTTATATAAAAAAGTGTGTGTCCATGTTTCTTAGCAAATTATCGGCGTATCAGTATGTTGAGGCCATTGACAATTTAATGATACATTTTATAATAAATTGTTTTTTTATTTGCAGGTGAGGCTGGAGGTTGGCGAGCACATTTTGACGAGAAAATGCAGCTTCAGGCCGAGGAGTTCCTCACTGAACGACTGAGAGGTCTCCAGCTGTCATATCCCTCCTTCCCTTTGTATGAATTAACTAGGTTATAATATTTATTGAAGAAAATGACCCGAGTGTTCAAAAAGTTTGTTATTAATTAGGTATTTTTAAGGCATGATTGTGAATGTGTGTGTATATCTCGTCCAGTTTTTATTGTAAAAACTGACTTTAACTTAGTATTTTTCCGACGAAATGTTCTTAGTTTTAAAATTAATGGATGTAGCTGCCAAGTGTAGCTTAGACGGGACGAAATGTAAATAGTAGTTTTAAGAGCCCACTTGCACCACCAATCAATAAACACACTTAACGTTAACGAATGAGGTTTCTGAAATATTCACTAGGTGGCAGCACTAACACGTCAGGTCCGGGCACTTGTCAAAAGTGTCAAACCGCCTATATTTTCTTTATTCGTGACTAAATGATGAACGAATGAATGAAACGAATGATGAACGTCATCATATTTTATATTCATTGTCGAAATGGAAGACTTCTTGTGAAAGTGGCGCCAACTTGTGGCGTGAATTTTCATGAAAACTCTCATTTAAAACATGTTCTCATTTACAATGTTTCTGTCAAACGTTTGGACGTGATAGAGAGAGAATAGTGATTTAAATACATTTAGCATTAAATGTATTTAGTGATTTAAGATGAAAGCGGGCCATAATTTAAATATCGTTAACTCATATTAATATTTAATTCTCTTTATTTATATGGATAGGTTAGTGTATTTATAGATGATTTATGTGATTTTAGATGTAGTTAATATTTTCGTTTTGGTTTGGATTCGAGTAAACTCCGCCAAACAATCATTTACTCGTAGATACCTATAGCGAGAGAGAGAGACCACATAGATATAAATAAATTATTTTGTAATTTTGTTATAAGTAACATCACGCCTGTATTCCCCGAAGGGTTAGGCAAAGGCGCACCTAATAGTACACCCACATTTCGCCAGTTATGTTTAAGTCCCATGTAATAGGGGGCGCGCCTATTGCCATCAATCAGGCACAAAGCCAGACTCCGGGCTGCCGCTTTGAAATTTTTGATAGAAAAATTCAATAAAACTTGGCCGACTGGGAATCGAACCCAGGTCCTCATGCTCAGCAGTAGCACTTGCGACCACTTGACCAACGAGGCAGTGGACAGTACTATTTCGTAAAATATTGTTTGTTCTGTTCAAAATCGTGGAAAGTAACAACAGGTATAGGTAACATTTTCCGCATTTTGTAGATAAGATTACTTACCTATAAGTATTTTATTTTGTGGTATTTTTTACGATCAATCAAACAAACCGTCCTTACCTCGCTCCGATATTTATAAGTTTAGATTATTTTTATCAGCGGCTAGATAATGAATGAATAAAAAACCTAATGGAATTTTTGAATGAAATAAAATTTCGTCACGTAACGAAATATTATTTTCTAACATTGAACCTGTTTAAGGCTGGATTCGATCAAAGAGGAATAAATTTTATCCGCGGAATAAGCCTCATCTTCCGAGAAAATTTTGAAGTTTTGACAGTTTCTTCATACGAAAACTGTCAGAGTAAATCTTATTGCGCGGATAAAATTTATTCGTGTTTGGTCGAATCCGTCCTAAGTAATTTTGTATTGTCAAAACAGCAGACTTATGCCGTCATTTACTTCTGAATCGAACTGGTGTGAAATTGACACTATTCTAATTCGATTTAATTAATTTATTTATTTATAAAATAAAACACAAAAAAACAACAACAATAATATTTATACTCCATTTATATGCATTAGACAAATAGGTTATAATAAGGTTATTGTGTAATATTTGTGAAATAACTGCAATTTTGTGTTATTTTTTTAATGTAAATGGTAAATAGATTACATTGCCTTGTATTTATCGTGAAACATCGGAGTTTTTATACATTTATATCGAAATAACAAAAGCGTGTTAACCGTTATTTGTATAGTGTTATAATAAATGAAGTATAGATAACACTAACGTTCGATAAGTGTTTTCAATACTATGTTTTTTATACAAATTCGATTAGATTCAGAAGTTGAAAATGTCGGAAGTTTTGGGAATAACAACACAGAGCGCCAATGTCCAGCTTTGGACGTATTTTAGTTTAGATGACGACGATTTAAGGATTGCGCTGGTCGCAAACTATCGTTTGTGAATGACTATTTATTAAAACCTGTCACTGTAGCCAAGTGTTTATAAAATATAGAAATCGCAGCCTTTTTGTTCTCACACTTTGGTGTTTATTCACAGATGAATAAGTGTGATATTGGCTGTTATTTTTGGCTAAAAAGCGCTTAAAGACTTAAATGTTTCATAATAAAATGTTGTAAATAGTAATTTAATGTAACATTACGCCGGTACTCACCGAAGGGTAGATAGAAGTGTACCTATGAATAGTTTTTTTTAAATAAATTAATATTCATATTTATTACATAACTTTGTGTTTCTTTTCCATATTTCCCTCTTCAACGCTGAATTTTTCAAATGTTCTATTGCCAAATCATTCCAACATTAACTTTATTAGAGTAATTCATGGTGGCTGACAATCTTTCCTCAGGTAAAGGTACAAACGACTATCACTACAAAGCAACCACGTAATTTTTGAAGTGAAGCCCGGTAACTCGGTGAGCAAGAAACCGTTTTTTAAAGTAAGCTTACAAAAATGTACCTCAACAAGAAACTACATTAATTATAGTATATTACTATCGCGGCCTGCAACTGGGGCATTGATGGACGATCGTGAAAATGTGGGCCGAGGCGAAGCCGAGGCACACATACGTCCATCAATGCCTGGTTGCGGCCAAGGTTTGAATAGTACTTTTCTCAAATAATGCGCGGAAATTCAAACAAAGTACCTAAATTAATTATAAATTCCAGAATCAATGACTGACAACGATAATTATTTTTCACGCGCCAATATGTTCATTTGTTTCTTCTTTACTTTAAATAGTTATGTATGCAAACGAAATTGAAAAAATAAAATCTTTGATAAGTTACCTTCTTGGTTGTCATGTGTTGAAGTAAGAAGTTCGTTCTATTTTTTTAAGTAACACGACTTTCCAATAGTAATTTATTTATTTGGCCGCTAAACAGGGCAGATATGGGTTTTCATAGTAACATTGCCGGCCGCATAGTCATTTGTTTTTGACCAGTACAGCAATTTCGATTTATCTCGAAGAAGTTTGTCAAAATAATGCTCGAATAGTCGAATTTCGAAGCATGTTTGGGAAAAATTACTTATACTTTGACTGAGAATCAGCATATAATATCGTCAAAATTACACAGCAAATAGCCCCACCCGTCTCCACTTCAGTGCTTTAGCTGGGAAGAAGAAGTGGAATTTATTCCCCAGCATTATGCTGAGCGGTGACTGTTTTGCGTGTGACGCATATTTTCCCCCAACTTGTTCTTTTTAGTGTTTGTATTCTTTCTTTACGTCATATTTACCGTAAATAAACGTATTTTCTTTCTTTTCTCCAGCAATTGTTTTCAAAACAGCCCAAAATCATAACTTCAACTGCTAAAATAAAGCAAAAACCCGCACAAGTTTATCATACACCGCCATTTATATCTAGAGTAATGGGAATGATTAACGTGGCGCAGTTTTATTATCCCGCCCGCCCTACAAAGTGCGCCGCCCGCCCTACGCAATATCAGTCTATTGTCTGCACCGATAAATTAGGCGGAAGTACTTTGAGCCTGTGTTTAGCGCATTATTACGTGGGATTATAGTCTCCCATGATTTTGCAGGTGTGATATTGCTAGGAAAAAGTGGCAATCTCATAAAGGGTATGGCAGTGACGGGTAATCTTGTGAAGTTCGCGAACGAACTAGGTCGTAATAGCGCTCCCACAGACGAACTACAGTCCAGCCGTTGAGAGAATGCGTTCTTGATACTTGTCAGTATCATACTAACGAATATCTGAGGAATTTGATCCATAATACTACAGAAAAAAATACAGAAAATTGTTCTATACTTAAAAAGTTATTGATTACAGGAAAACCTGTAAGTAGTCTATGGTCTTAAAATAACATGGTAAATCTCCCTATATTGTGTGTATAAACTTACCTACATTTGCAGTTGGAATGTGTGGGAAGTAGATACATGTTTTTTAATACAATGATCTTGATATGATTTGTACTTTTTTTTTTTTTTTTGTAACCTGATACACTAATACTGTAAGATATAAGAGATGAGAAGAGAAGCGGCGCCTCCTGGCACAGGCATATGCTTAAAAGGAGACGCCATCAACTGTAGGTATAATGTACAACGTGTAATAATGAAATAAAACATTTTTTTTTTTTTTTTATATCTCAAATTCATCCAGACCACGGAACTCTTCATTGTACGTGGTCCGAGATGAACTTGGCCGGTTTTTTCTTTCATAATATAATATGGCATACACGCCGACGGCTGACTGATGGTGAGTGGTCACTGCCCGGCGCCTATATACGGCAGAGAGAAGGATTGTAGACGCGCTGACATACAACGGACAAAGCTAAAATGTTTCCAATGTTTCCTTCAAACTGAAAAAGAGCAACGTTATTTGGCGGCAGAAATAGGCACCTATAGTGGTAGCACTTCCCCGAACAATTTCATCGACAAAGAGCTTTACCACAGTGTAACTACTTTCAGTGGTTCAACGGGAGAGTTTTCACGGAACAATTTGTGCGGAGAGTTGAGTGCGTTAGTGGGTGGAGTGGAGGTATTAAATACTACGGTATTGAAAATGCTTGGACATTTCTCAGGTCCTGTCAAATGTATGCTTTATAAACCCCTGTAATGCGAGGTACACACGACACGACTTTAGTCGCCGGTGATGTCAACACGTTTAAACACAGATTAAAATCGCTACCGACAAATCAACTGTCAAAAACTGTGTGAGTTTGATTTTGACATCGCTAGCGAGTCACCGGCGATCGAAACTATAATAGGTGCGTCCGTACTTAGCATTAGGCTGCGTTTCCACCAGAGATGAGGGAGGATGCGTAGCGAGGGATGTGTGTGAAACTAGCCAATAACGTCGCTTCATTGTAATACCTTGAGCTAAGCCAGCGTTGTTATTGGTTACTTTTACGGCCATCCCTCGCTACGCATCCTCGCTCATCTCTGGTGGAAACGCAGCCTAAGTACCTTGTTCTACTGCTGCTGACGTGGCTGTACTGTGAGCAAAACATGTACGTACTGAAGTGCTATGTTTAATATTAGGCGAACTATTGACGAGTTACGAACTATGACGATCACAAAGCTCAAACTTAATTGTTGTGTTCACGCTTCCATCGCTCCTTCAACTGTTATTAACTGAAATTGATTTCCATGGCAAGTTTCGGTGATGCCAATATTGGCGGTTTATGCATTATGGTTGTTATTACGATGACAAAAAGTGCCGGAAATATTATTAATATAACAAAAACTTACCTCGATAGTACTGTCAGTAAAACAATGCCTTTTACTGAAAACGACATGTGCGTTTGTTTTTGAAAGGTGTCTTAAAAATGAGGCCAACGAAAATGAATAGTCTGGAACTCTTAATACCCATCCCGATAGCAGCATTTTCGGAAATGTTAACAAAAGCATTTGTAACATAAATTGCAGGAAGGTACGATAAGCATTAAATATATGGTACCTTTGTTAAGTTGAAGCAATTAATTCAGTTGAAAAATTTTGTTGAAAAGAAACATAACATAAGATCACGCCTTATTTCACCGAAGGGTTAGGCAGAGATGTACCTATAGTAAGTACACCCACATTTCGCTAGTTATGTTTAATTCCCATGTAATAGGGGGCGAGCTTATTGCTATCAACCAGGCACAAATCCAGACTCCGGGCTGCTATTGAGTAATTCCAGATGGTAAACCTTAATAACACTTTGCTCGACCCGGGAATCGAGCCCAGGAATGAATAGCACTTGCGACCACTAGACTAACGAGACAATAAAAAGGAAACGTTTATTGATAACCATATTATCAAACAGATTACAAACCCCAAAATAGGATAATTTATCACTAAACTTTACAAGAAAGGCGTAAAAATCCAACTGCCAAAACCAAATTTAAATTAAACTAGAACAAACTAGTGCTTAAATCAGTGGTTAAAATATGAATAGCCTGGCACAGCACAGTTCAACTCGGCAATTTGGCGAAACAGTAGAACAAATGAATTGTAAATAAAAATGTCTGGATGCAAATTAAATTGTTCTGTGGTGACGTATGATGGCATTATGTCATGTACATGTCATAAAATTTTCATTGTATGGAAATGAAAATAGTTTTGGAAAGTTTTTGTGTTTGAGTTTTATAGAATGGACTGTTCTGTTTTTGATATTTCATTCGTATTTTAGTTTAAAATGGCCGGTGATTTTTGTTTTGAAAACATTTGAACTATATTTTGTATTCGGAATGAAAAATGAAAAATGCATCAAAACTTAATTTTTCTCTGAAGTTCGTAAAAAATAAAGTTAAAATGACATCTTTCTCAGTCTTTTAACTTAAACGAGGGTATACTCCTGCAGCCAAAGCATTGCAAGGGACAACGAGGGAATTAAATAGAATGCTAATAAAAACGACTAGGCGCTTTGCGATGTGTTGACTCTGGGTCAGCACAGATGGCGCTGGCGATTAATATTGCCGTTCATATTACATTCACATGAATATTTAGGTACCTATAAGTTAATAGAAAATGTAATTGTGGGGCATTTTATAATCTGTTTATAAGAAAAATGTATTTCTAACCATCTCATCGGGGTTTAAAATTTTCTGTATTTGTTTCAGATTATTTTATTTGTGTTAGTTAATTAATTTATAATTTAATTAAAATAACAGTATCAATCGAAATCGATGACACCTTTTAAAACTTTTTTAATCAAAATTTCTTCGCCTTTTTTAAAAGATCTAGACATAGTCATCAAGATAAGTATTTTAATTACTGTATAAGTAGGTTCTCTATTTTGTCCATAATTAAATTTTCCACAAATAAAAAAAATATAAATATAGAAAACGAGTCTACGAAAGCTTAGGCATCAATTTAATTTTAAACCACTTTGTTTCTATAAAATTATTAGACTGGCAATGACCTTGGCTTGCCAAATCTTTGTAGGTATATCTTTAACGATTGATGATAACACTGCAGTTGAATTAGAGACGGCGATAATATTAGTTTAATAAGATACTAGGTATTATTAAATAACATGAATAAGGAGATAAAAATATATAATAAGGAAAAAAAATAAGTAGGTACATGGAGGTACCTACTTATATTTTTTATTTTTATTAATGTAGGTAAGTAAGTGACTATTAACTTTAATTATCACAAAAATGTCAGCAACTACAGGAAATAAGGGCTTTTTTATTTCATTTTATTTTTATTTATAAGTAATGTTTGACTTGTAATTTATAATAAAATCTCGAAATAATACTTAAATGAATTGTTTTTTTTATTTTTTTTTATTAAAGTCTACAATTTCAACATATTATTTAACATCTTCAATATAAAATGAATTATTACATAAACTTTTTGTCAGTAAAAAATAAACTGGGCAATCAAATGTTTATTAAACCTACCTACCTACGAACATAGGAAACTTGTTTATATTCCTAACTAGCGACCCACACCTGCTTCGCACGGTTTTTACGAATTGACAAACAACGAGATTTATTTATTATTTTTAAGTTGAATATACACATAAACATTCCGAAATAAATAGGTATAAATAGGTAATAAATAGGTAGGTACCTACTCTAAAATTATGGTGAGAACCACATCAAAATCCGTTGCGTAGAGAACAAAGCGGTCACATAGACACTAGACAGTCATGAAAAGCGACTTTAATTTATAAAAAGTAATTATAATTACTTAACTAATAATAAAATTTATCACATGAAACACCCAATGTTCTTCCTTCTCTCTCCTACTGGATCTATGCTGTGCCCGACAGGGTTCATAATTGTGACTAATATAAATATTATTATTATCTATACTTATAATAAATCTGTAGAAGTGAAAATTCTGTACATTGAAAATATCAAAAAAATAAATAGCAGGGGGTGTTACTAGACCAACAACGAACCCAAAAATTTGATTCAATTTTTTTTTGTCTGTCTGTCTGTCTGTCTGTCTGTCTGTCTGTCTGTCTGTCTGTTTGTTCAGGCATCACGCAAAAACTACCGGTTCGATTACGATGAAACTTGGTATAATTATTCTTTGATATCCTGGGCACCACACTGGGTACTTTTTATCCCGGAAAAGTATCCTATCCTACGGTTGGGGGGTGTCAAAATTTGTATGGAAGAATTTTAACGCGCTGTCCGATTAACTCGAAACTCAATATTTATACTTAGACCCAAAAATTAAGAATAACGTGTATCAGGATTTTTCGAAATTCAACCCCTAAGGGGGTAAAATAAGGGATGAAAGTTTGTATGAAAAATCTTATTCCTTGAGGTAATAAACATGAAACTTCGCACGAATAGTTATGTAAATAAATTATAAAGTTTGTAGTTTTTTTTTCTTCTAAATTACCCCCTAAAGGAATAGAATTTTAACGCGCTGTCCGATTAACTCGAAACTCAATATTTATACTTAAAACCTATGGGGATGTATGGGGTAATTTCCGACACACACGCGGGCGAAGCCGCGGGCAGCAGCTAGTTATATAATATATTATTTCCCGACAAACTTTAAACAATATGGTACGCAATAAAGAATTGAGAATTAAGTAAAGATGTGTAGACCAAAACATACTGTTTGACATGACAACACCAGTGTGTGGTATTTTAATATGATAATGAGATAAGGACACCTACACACGACGATAGTTGTTAAAGATTATTTTGAGGGCATAATTTTAACATAACTGACGAACTGTGGCACGCATAGTGTATTAAAACCTCTGTTATTTATCCATTCGGAGAATACAGCTGTGAATATTATATTTTTATCCACCATTTTTTTATATTCTCAGTTGTTTATTGGAAATAGCATATTATAAAAGTTTTTGCTGGTTTTACTAATTTTGTTAATGTGTCATTAGACAGGCAATTTTAGGAACTTGAATTTACTGTATGAAACCGGGTATGTTGGTTTACTGAACCGTTTTGAAACAAAAAGTTCTGTCTATGACTGTATGATATAAAAAAAACTGTATTATATATTTTATTTATAATACACGATTTTTTATGTAATATGTAAGATTTTCGCCACGCCTTCACAAATTACTCTGGTCATTCCACTAATGACTCCCACTATCTTCATGTGTCGATAGCATTATTGATAATAGTATCAAAGCAACGTGGCTACACCAGCCGGTTTAGTAGAGTTGCGCGCGCGCCGGTTAAACAACGTGCGGCTAAATAAAGAAATCCAAGATGGCGGCGCGAGGCACACAGTGTTTTCTAACAGTGACAAGGAAATATAGCTCAGCTCCTGACAAAAATGTGGCTTTCCTCGGCCTTGGGAACATGGGTGGCTTTATGGCTGCAAACCTGGCCAAAAAGGTAATTACTAAAAAGTACTGGCTGGAATGTAATGTCAAATGCGGTTCTGTATTGAAATCAGCATAATAATTGAATTTGAAATTGGAATTTATAAGTAAAGTTCGTTTGATTTAAAGTTATTAAGTCACGGAATGTATTAAAAACTTTTGTTGAAAACCTATTTGGTTAAATGTTTCCATTTGAAAGATCGCTTATTCATTATAATGGTTCATTCATACAATAAACTTATCATTCTAATCGTTATGTATTTGCGTATTTAAATACATTAAATTCCAAGGTTTCCTGTTGATTCTTTGATTATATGAATATATTTCGAAGATATTAGATATAGCTACTGGTTTAAGTACTGTCGAACAAATATTGAGAAAATATTCTGATCTTTGTGATGTTAATAACGTTATAATAAGCTAAGAGTTTTATATCAGTAATATACCAATATACCGCCAGTAGTACTGTTTGTTTACTAACAAAAAGATTTACAAAAAAAAAACAGCTTGAGTAAAGTATGCGCACTGTAGGTGCAATTAATTAGGTAAAGAATTTGCTTTGTCTTTAATTATGTAAATGTGTGGTATATATCGTACCAATATAAAAAAAAAATTGAAAACAATTTCGATACATCGAAAAAAAACATCGATATATTGTCTATAAATATTTTTTTTATTCATATAAATACCAAACTACGAACATCTTATTAGAACATCATCCACATAGACTAAGTGGAAAAAATACGTATTATTGAAGCTAACTAAAAAACTACCCAAGCAAAATTAATACAATTTATATGGGACCAACTTCGAGGTATACCCTCCCCAATAAAAAAATAATCGTTCAAATTGGATTACTCTGTAAAAAGATATGCGTTGTCATACATTAAAAAATATATATATATACGTGTCGACTTGAGAACCTCTTAAGAACGTGACTCTGTTCAAAAATATACTGTTGTGTTAAGAGTATTCAAGAATTTTATGCGGCCAAACTCCTGCTTCGTTATACTAGGAACAGCCTGTATCATGGAGTAACTATTCTAACAATAAAACTAGACAGCTGTACTGTATATAAGTACTTACTTATCTCTTCTGTTGACCGTACCTATCAGTTAATGGCAATTACACAATTAATAGTTATAATGTGACTTATTTTGTAATCTGTTTTGCGTATAAAATTACATAATAATATTATACCTAATAAGACGTGCGGCTAAATAAAGACTGTTGTTCTACTTAATATACCTAATAGGCTCCAAATTAATAATGGGTCATCTAGTGCCTAAGTAGGTATAGATCCCTAAACATTTGGAGTTTATAAAGATATTATAATTTTTTTTTTTTTGATAATTCTTTGGCCATTAGTTGTTTGTCATTATTAGTACGTAGCCAGTGTTATTCAACCTCAGAATCTCAACTGATAACCTTTTGATAAGAGTCAATAAAATAACTGAAAACTTGTAACGATTTGCGACATAGCGAGTTTTTTTTCGATTCATGAATTTTTGAATTCGATTATTAAAGATACTAAAAAAAAAAAACGGACCCATATGTATAGTTATTTATAATACACACGACTTAGAAACTAGTGTTAGTACTTACATTTACCAGAAAAACAGCTGGAAATAAAAATTCATTAATACGCCACAGTGGCGTTATCCCACCTATCAGCTATAGTTTCCAGGACTACTAAAGTAGGTGCTACTAAAGTAAAAAAGTAAAATTAATTTATTTGCTTAGATTGTAGATACATGATATAAGGTAATAAAAAAAAAACAATTGTGACCCTTATACAATCTACCTTAGATTAGGCATGCAAACATTAATAATTAATGAAGTAAACGAGTGTGAAGTAAATGAATGAGGTAATCAAAAGAAATAGTGTCAAAATACAAAATTAATTAATTATCTTAAGTTAGTACTGATTTGTGTTATTGATCGTAACATTATCGTAATAGATTTAATCATTGTCACTTAATAAAAACACGCCCCCTAAATACTAACAAGGGAGTAATACCTACTAAAAAGGTGCAAGAAATTGTCTCGACAAAAAAACTTGCAACGAAACGTCACTCGTACGTTATACGAGTCGTTGTATTAATAAACACGTTTGACATTGACCCGAACACTTTCAACTGTAGTCCACTGTACTGACCGAGTGCCCAAATAATTGTCTCACTCACTCGAGGGAGTTACATCACCGGTGAAAGAGAGAGCGAAGATATTTGAATGAGAGCTTAATGTTAAACTCGATCGCGTTATCATGCTCTCAGAATACTTGATTATCAGGATTTTTTTGATGTGTAGATGTTTTTAAACAAATCGGGCATAAATTCGAAAATTCGGCAAAAATACAAAAATGAAACCAAGCAGAAGCCTATCTGGACACAAATAACTCAAAGATCTCTGAATATGCATACAAAGCCATAAATATTCATCAATACATTACTAAAATCTTGACAGAGTAGCCACAAAGTGAATTTCCAATAAGTGCCAAAAAAGACGAAGATAAAATCCTCTCCCACTGGTTAATGGTACATTAACTGTAATTTAAAATTAAAATCCTTCAGTTGATTCAAAGATTATGCAAAGTTATGTAGATAGCTGTTTTTTACGTAAACCATTTTAAAGGTTCGAAGGGATTTGCACTGAACAGTTCGATTGAAGAGCACGCCCTGTTAATTCTGAAAGGGATTTTAAGACCTTCATTGGGGTTGTATTTTTAAGGGAATTGTGTAAATGTGTTTTAGAGTCACCTGGGTTTTGTCCAGGTGTAGATAACTGGCTGTTTGGGTTTTAATACCATTAATATTTCACTCTTATAGGCCTGTATTTTTAACCGACTTCCAAAAAGGAGGAGGTTCTATGTTCGTAGCGTATGTATGTTTTTTTTTGTGTGTGTCCACCGATTTCTCCATCAGTTGTGGACCGATTTTGAAAATATTTTCTTTGTGTGAAAGGGTATGCTCTCAAGGTGGTCCCATATAAATTGTATTAACTTTGCTTGGATACTTTTAGAGTTAGCTTCAATAATACATATTTTTCCCCTCTAGTAGGTAGGTACCACAACTAAAAAGTGAAAAATAAAAACGTTTTACATAAAAAACCAACCGACTAAAAAAACCCACGAAAAACTAAATTAAATTAAAAATAACTTTAATTTCATTTAATTTTTATTATTTTAGAATACGGGTCATACACGACTGATCTTATTAGAAAAGAGAAAGCTGCTTACGTTTGATTTTCTTTTCCTCAAGTTTCGGCATCGTGCGTTGAAAATTCAACAACACACTTTTCATAAGATGTCGCCTAAACTCCATTTATTATAGCATTAGACAAAAATAACAGCTAACTAGCTGTTATTTTTGTCTAATGACAGTTATTGTGTAATATTGTTGAAATTACTGCACTGTACAGTTATTATTTTAAAGTAACTGGTAAATATTACATTGCTTTGTATTTATCGTGAAATAACGAAAGGGTGATATCCGTTATTTGTCTAATGTTATAATAAATGGATTATAGTATTAGTTTAATTTGCTTATTACTGCGAATTAACCACCGTGACATGATGCCAGGGGCCTATTCTTAGCCAAACAGCTATATCATAGTACCAAATTCTTTTTTCCTTTCCAAATTGGAAGAATGAAATTCTAAGCAAAAGTCATATTTTGGGTAAATCATGTTGAAGAAGTATTTTATCAATAACTTTCAACATGTCCGTTCGTTCGATGATTTGGGTTGAAGCCGTGAAGCCTTGTTATAATGTGCCTATTTCGCAATGGGCTAAATCGGTAACATTGAATTCTTGTATTTTTCGCCCACTAGGTGTGTGGTACAGGGTGTAAATTAATTAACAAGTTTATTTGTAAAAAAGGGGGTTCCTTTTATGCTGTTTTTCTTATAAATGATATTCTACCTCTTATGCAGGATAGTGTCTCTGCTGAGATATTTTACCTGCCAAGTTTTGACTAAAGAGACACAGATTGTTTATTCATTTATTTAACCATTTATGTATGTACATACATTACGTAAACTGACAAGAAGAAAAGAATAGAAAATTACGTACAAAGGTGATGCTTATTTCTAAAGAAATCTCTTCCAGCATACCTGCGATAGAAAAGTAGATAAAGAGATGTAGACACCGTGTAAAAGTAAAATAGGTACATAGAATCAAAAACAATTCATTTAATGAAATGAAACCAATAATATAAGAATATACTTACATACCATACATCATCATCTTACATCTAAAAATAAATTTAGTATCAAATATTAAATAACTTGCATTATTAACTAAGATTTTAATGTCCAACTAAACCTATATAAATATTATGGCAACCTATCATTATGTTTTTAAGGAGGAATTAAAAATGTCTTTGAGCATATAATTGAACTATATAAAAGTCGGAATTTAGATCCAACAATATAGTTTGTAGGTTTAGGCATTAAGGATGAAAAACAGCCATTATAACACACCTTGTATTGTGGCGAAGTCTTTATAGTCTAAGGCAGAAAATATTGCCTTTTCTTTCTTTAAATTTACTGACTAAAACAGACAGAGGCTGTTATATAATAGTTACTGTGTTTGCTGTTACTAAATGCCGTTAGGTAAAGACAGAAAAATGTTTTTAATATACATGACATTGGCTTTATATGAAATATAATTTTATCATGTGGCGGCGCGGCTGGCACGTGGCGTAATCTGGAGGTAAAATTTTCACACACTCTTCGCAGTAAATCAGGCTGTATTTCGGCATCCAAGTGTTCTGTTTCTATTTCAATTTAAAGTAATTCGCTTCTAAAACAACAGCCTGTAGGTGCTTTCTAACTTCAAAATAAGTAACACACGTTGGAAGGAAACACCGATTGTTATTTATGTTTGTTTTCCCTTCAGACGTTTATGATTCTGTTTTTACTTACTCGCTAGCTTCTGTCAGCGACTTCATTCGTTTGGATGTCAACAATACTATAAAACAAATCCCATCGCAATTGGCAATAGTATAGCTTTAAATGAGTGAATTTTTTTTTGTAATCAGTTCAGTCGTTCTAGAGATAACCTTTAACAAACAAACAATTTTAGCTCTTCACTATAAAACAAATGGTTTGAATGAAAATGGACTAACTGCTTGAATATAGGTAAAGTCAACAAAATAAATCAATATGTAGGCAGCTAACTATATGTACTTTTATCATCAAAATTATATCCAATCACAAAAATCTAATCCTTTTAACACTAATAAGTGACAAAACCTGAATCAGAATCAGAATGTATTTATTTTAAAGGGTGTAAGTTAGCAGTTTGTGTTATTGATATACATAAAAAATATGAAATAACGTATAAAAGATAGACACAAAAAATATACAACAAATGGTATACATTTGTTATATATTTTTTGTGTATGTTATTTTATTACTCTTGATTTTTTATGTCTCTCAGACGTCACCTCAGTGTTAGTGCGATTAATAAGCCAGGTCGTAAGTCAAAGGCTGAAAAAACTTTATGTAGGTAATAAATCAAAAATCTGCAAATCCAAGTTAAACCAAACATGGGTACATCCTAGTGAATGTTTATGATTTCAACGAAAACCCGCTCTCTTTGACAAATGAGGCGAATTTTTAGCTCGCAGAAAATGGTGAACAGCAAAGCGTATACCAAATAGTTTTATTTTGTCGGCGTATCTTTTGGGTATTTTTAGACTGCGGTATTTCTATTTTATTCCTTGTATTTTTCTGCCATATCTATGGTCATAGGCAGGTGTGTTCCATCAGTGGTATTAATGTACTCTGGGTGATTTAGCCGGGATTTATCGTCTCCCAGGACATGAAAATGGCTTAGAAACTGCCGGAGTCGATTCCGTAGGTGGTTCTTCGATAAATATTTTAAAAAGTTAATATAATGGAGTTGATTCGAGGAATTTTCCTAAACAACGACCTAAAAGGTAAAACTCTTCGCAGAATTTTGTTTTACACAGGCATTTGATATTTATACTTCAGGATATTGCTGTCATTGCCACATCAAGCCTTTTGAAGATCCTTTCCTTGATTCTTCAATTAACTAAAGGCCTGACTAGCGCAATATAGAAAAGTAGGTAGGTATATACCTGAAGTATACAGAGCGGCAAAATGACTAATTCCTACTTTACTATAGATGCGACATTTGACATGTGAGGAGCTCGTGGCTAAGTAATAACAGCCGCATGGGTCGATCCATCAGGTTAAGCTAAGCTTGCCGGGGTTGGTCCGTGGATGGGTGACCATTGTTACATACCGAGACTCCTCCGTGCTTCGGAAAGCACGTTAAGTCGTTGGTCCCGGCTGTCATGTGTGGATCTTTGACAGTCGTTACGAGTCGTCAGAAGCCCGAAAGTCTGACAACCAAGCCAGTCTTTCCAAGGGGTATCGTATTACCCAGTTACTGGGTTGTGGAGGTTAGATAGGCAGTCGCTCCATGTAAAATACTGGTATTCAGCTGCATCTGGTTAGACTGGAAGCCGACCTCAACATGGTTGGGAAAAGGCGAGGAAGAATGAATATAGATGCGTCATTTGTTACCATATTTCAGTGTGACCTTCACTAGCTTCACTCAATTCCCATTTCAGAAATGGCTTTCTTAATTTAAACATGTGCCACTATTTCCAGGGCTTTGCAGTCCGTGGCTACGACCCATCCAAGGAGGCTTTAACAGCAGCCGCTAAGAACGGCATCACTGAAGCTTCCTCCATCGCCGCGGCTGTAGATGGCGCTGATGTCGTGGTTTCTATCCTGCCTAGCAACAAGGTCGTGCTGGACGCGTACCTTGGCAAAGATGGCGTGGTTAAGCATGTGAGTATTCGCTTTATTTTAGAGGGAATTTGGTTGACTCAATGTAGGTAGCCTACTTACAAGGTGGACTGTGATCGCCGCGCCAGCAGCTGATAGCAGTAATAATAAAATTCGTAGCTCCGAAAGTGCAGTGAGTGCACAATTTCTGTCATGGATTGCCTTCAAAGCCGGCAGTTTTTATACGTCATTTTGTATCAGGGACCAAAACCGTTTTTTTTTAACCACTACGGGGAAGCTCTTGGCCTGAATCTCACCTGATGGTAAGTGATGATCAAGGCGAAGGTGGAAGCGAGTTTCACCCGGAATCGTAAACCACAGAGGAACTGGCTATCTTACCTCTTACTGCCGATAATAATATAATATTTAAAATGGCAACATTCCGTTCAATATAGAATTTCATTAGAGTTCTTGCGAGAGCGTGCGAAGAGTTTTTAGAAAACGGAGCATTGAGGAAATATAATATTTCCTTCAGTGAAAGTTGAGATCACGTCTAACTTATATACCTGCGGTCAAGTAATGTGATATTTACGGAAATAAAAGTTCTTGTGCTACCAAGTTACAAAGTCCTGACCACAATACAACTTTCCTAAGTTATTAAACTTTTGACAAACAGTACTTACTTAAGTTAGAACATCAAACAAGTCAAAAAGATGAACTTGAGTGAGAAAACAACTTTGTTTATTCAGTAACAGCTCATGTTAAGCACTATGCGGTAAATTTTGGGTCCTTCAACAAACCACATAATTTTGTGTATTGTGAAAGATAGTCTCCAATTATTTATCCATTGCCTTAAGAGGGAACGTGCTCGCGTGGTCATTGGCAATATAATGTTAAAGTACCTGGGCGACAGAGCTCTGCTCTGCTGAAAATATAAAATGCTCATTTTAATAGTGTAATTATAATAGTTCATACTAATTCCATGTACAGTACATACTAATTCCAAGCTGCCACGATAGTACATACTAATTCCATGCTGCCATGTCATTATTCTAAGGTAGCCATCTTGTTTTAAACTTTGGTCGATCAAGCTTTGCCCGGGTGAAAATATGGAGAATACGAATTTTCCGAGATATGAAACCTAGCTAGATCGATATTTCACCCCCATAAACCCATTTATTGGTAACTTTCATCGAAACCGTCAAAGCCGTTTTCGAGAACGTGATTAAATATGTATTTATGATATACAAATATTGCTGATTTAATATATAGGATAGTAGATGTATACTTTTTATGCCAAAATACAAAACGGAGACATGGCAGTGGTACATATACCAACACTATCCCTAGCACGGACTCCAGTCTCTCGCAAAGGAGCTTTTGTACTTATTGTTAGTCCTAAGGTGTTATTTTATAAGCTAACCTTTGTGGGGAGAGAAATAAATAAATAAATATAAATAAATAAATATAAATAAATAAATATAAATAAATAAATATAAATAAATAAATATACTATATTGTAAAAAATAAAAACACCTGATATAC
Organism: Eupsilia transversa; assembly: GCA_914767815.1. Taxonomy (NCBI): domain Eukaryota; kingdom Metazoa; phylum Arthropoda; class Insecta; order Lepidoptera; family Noctuidae; genus Eupsilia; species Eupsilia transversa. The sequence goes on from OU611880.1 coordinate 13,934,458, forward strand.
ACAGGGTATGGAATGATTGCCAACGATCACAACGACCGTGTTTCCTCTTAACGTACGTGCATAACTTCACACCTATATAATTTGTTAGCGAGCACTGAAAAGCACGTGAAAGTGGTTGAGACAATTCCATTGTGTAAGCTATAATTATAGGAAAGGCCGGCTCACTTGAACGTTTTCAACAAATAATGCTCTCTTGCTCAGAACCGCTCGGATGCTCGCAGTGTGAACACAACTTTATATCGAATTCCGAGAATTAATTCCATGAAAATAATAGGCATATCTTCAGAATCCTTTGAAATGATCGCTCTTGTTGCGTGAAATTGGCACCCCTTATAATTGCCGTATTTAATAATGTTACTCAAATTCAGGCCTACAATAATAGTCTATAAGAATATCTAAGCAGCAGCTGCCCGATCCAGGCTTTGTAGTAGGTAGCAGAGGGGCCAATGATGCCGTTTTGGGTGTTGATTACCTACTTCTCCAGCCGACCCCTTCAAGGACCACAAGCGTGATGTTCTATTGTTTATAATTTAATGTTTGTTGTTTCTAGGCCCGTAAAGGAGCTCTCCTCATTGACTCCAGTACCGTTGACCCCAACGTGCCCAAGGAGATCTTCCCCGTCGCTCTCGAGAGTGGCAAGGGCTTCACAGATGCACCTGTTTCTGGAGGTAAGAATAAAAACTAATAAAACGAAAAATAATAGTGACAAAATATTTGAAGGGGTGATGAAATTATAACAAGGGCAATTAACTTTATACCATCTAATTTATTCAATAGGAATGTAACGGATAATGTTAGTGGAGAAACTGTCAAAAATTCAAAATATATTCGGAAGAGAAGGCTTATTCCGCAGATAAAATGTATTTATGACAGATTAAAAACAAGAGAGTGCTCCTTACACTACTATGTGTCAGCCTGATGTGGTGCAGGGTCCATACTTTCATAATCGATTCTTAGTACTCAGGAATTTTTGTATGGAATATACCAACCACAGAAAAAGCGGACCAACTCATAAATGTCGACAAAAAACAGCAGGTGGCATACATGTTGTTATAAATAAAGATAAGAACATACGTGGACCACACCACATATTTTATCGTCAATTTGATAACGATTAATATTACATTTACTTAAATAACGAGATTGACGAACGTGATTTGTTTATCAAATCTTTTTGTTGCATCACTTCTGTGATAAGGTTATCACCATAGTTAACCTTGACTGGGGATGTGTATTTAATAAACTAGTTGATTATTTGCTTGTTAAATTATCTGGCTTTATCACTTTACGGCGTACCTATAGATTTAATTTTGACTTTTATAGGCAAACTAGCTATTGCCCGCGACTTCTTCTGCGATCCAGGATGAAAAATAACCTTTGTCGTTTTCCAGGTCATGGTCTACCCATGTGCCAAATTTCATCCAAATCTGTTCAGCCGTTTTAGCGTCAAAGCGTACAAACATACAAACGCATTTTCGCATTTATAATATTAGTATAAAGTGTATCGTTCAGATTTTAGATACTAGATACTTTGACGTCAAAATCTTCATTGCCTTCTGCTCTGATCAACCCAGCTTATCGCAGTCCACTGTTGGATATAGGCCTCTCCAAGGCTGCGCCACAACACCCTGTCCTCCACCCTCCGCATCCAGCCTGGCCCAGCTACCTTTTTAAGGTCGTCGATCCATCTATTTGGGGGGGTCCCACAATACAAAATACCAGTACTAGACACTAATACTACAAATAATTAAGTAATAAAAATAAACATAGCCTTTATTTCCCCTTTTTTTTTTTGGGTGGGAAATCATCCAATGACTTCTCCCGCTCTGGGCGGAGCGGAAGGGCGTGTCAGACTTTTACTGACTAAAACCCACCCGTGTTCCTTCCCTTGCCATGCCAGGGGCCACGGTTTCCCCTTAGGACTACCCGCAACCCCGGCGGGCAACGGTCCTAGCGGACCCCGTCAGTTTTGCTGACATCTCTTTGAGGCGCGCGTGGAACACGACGCGCCGTCGACCCGGGCCTGGTCCTTATCGGGGGCGAGCTACCCATTGCTCACCGCCCGCAAGCCCGCGCCTACGGTGGCCGGGAATCCTCCAGGGAGTCCCGACGCCCAGGGCGTCTCCTACGGCGGCTAGGCGCGTGAGGGCGCGAACTTTGCCTCTCCCTCACGCGCTCCGCCTCCTCCTTTGCGAGCATTACTGCTTCGCAGAAGGAGGTGACGGCCCTGACCGTAATATAATTATGTAATCAATTAGCTAAAAAAAATGAAGTCAAAACTAGAACATGTTATGACTGGGTTATGTTGCAGAAGATAAAAAGATCACAGTTAGTAGCAGGCCTATTGATGGACCGTAGTACGGGTTATGTCGACGGGAGAATAGACAAAATGACAGATTGTGATTCTATTCTTCCGTCGACAAATCCTGTTTACGTAACAAGATAGCCATATCAACTAATGGGTGTAACGCTTATTATCATCATGGCAACACCTATAGGCATGAGAATATAACACGAAAGCTGGTCAATGATAAGCTTATTATCATTAGATAACGAAATGTTATAGCAAAAGTCATAATTATCACGGCAACGCAAATAACTATAGTAATCTCTTTATTACTAAAGAGTGTTACATGATGCCTTTTTATTAAAACTTCGTAGTGATTTTGGAATGTTTTAAAATATAACAGGTAACGTTACATGCGCAAAACCTCAGACAACCCAACTGATTTTTAATTCAATTGACTGATTTCAGAGAAATAGGTCAATTGAAAAATCATTAAAAAAATTGTAAAGGTTTTATATTATGCTGATTTCGTTTTACTGGCAATTCTTTGCATTGAAATAATAGTACATTTCTGTACGGCCAGCAACTCAAGCATTGATGGATGATCGTGAAAATACACACACATACGTGAGGCCATCAATATTTCTGGTTGCGGCCAAGGCTTTGAATAGTATTTTTCTCAAATAATGCGCGGAAATTCAAACAAAGTAAATTAATTATAAATTTCAGAATCAATGACGGACAACGATAATTTTTCACGCGCCAATGCAATGTGTTCATTTGTTTCTTCTTGGTTGTCATGTGTTGAAGTAAAAAGTTCGTTCCATTTTTAAATAACACGACAGATATGAGTTTTCATAGGAATTTATTTGGCCGCTACACAGGACAGATATGGATTTTCATAGTAACTTTGCTGGCCGCATCGTCATTGGTTTTTGATCAGTACAGCAATTTCGATTTATCTCGAAGAAGGTTGTCAAAATAATGGTCGAATTTCCAAGCATATTTGAGCAAAAGCTATTATTATCCTGCGTATGAGAAAATTTAAATTGGTCGACAACAATGTGTGTCGCTTAACCTATTAATAAATAGACACGGCAACGTTTATAATAAAGTTTTTTTTGAAAAATGTGATCTATATTAAAAAGTGGTTCATTGATTCTGCTCGTTATTCTGATCAAAGTATTTTCAGGTTTTGCGCATTTAACATTACACGTTGTATACTACCTACAGATTATTCCTAACCTACAGTAATTAGATTTATACTGAATTTGTGATAAGTTATGCTAATCATAAATCCAGTATTTCCCAAAGGGTTAAGCAGACGTGTGTCATACCTACAACCAAATTCCGCCAGTTATTTTTAAGTCCCATGTAATAGGGAGCGAGTCTGCTATTCATTAATTCCGTTTTTTCGCAATTCCTGTAAGCTCGAATCTGAACCAGAAAAAAGGAGAAAAAAAATAAAGAAAAATTGTTTATTCAAATAAGTAATGATACCCAGTTTCATCAGACAGTAAAATTGTTGGAGTAGGAAGTAAAAACACAAAGATGATGTTTTGTAGATGAAATGGTTCCGATACTTCTATCAGATGATCCTGAAAATTCTCTACAAAACTGAATACCCCATTTTCAGGTGTTATGGGCGCCCAAAACGCAACCCTAGCTTTCATGGCTGGTGGTCGCAAAGAGGACTTCGAGCGGTCCCTACCCTTCCTCAAAGCGATGGGCGCCAAGCAGTTCCACTGTGGCGAGGTGGGCTCCGGCCAGGTCGCCAAGTTGACCAACAACATGCTCATGGGTATCACTGGCATGGCCACTGCTGAGTGCATGCATATGGGTATTAAGTAAGTACTTATTTCTTCCATAGTCCTTCATAGACGAATGAGTGTTAATGCATAGACTAGTATCGTTCTGACGTACCATGACGCAACAGTGTGAATGCGACTCTCTTATTCTCAACATAAATGATAAAATAGGCTATGCTGATGGCTGATGGATAGGCTGATGGGGCTGAAAAAGAAGTAGAAACAGTTGGCTGAAGTGATGACCGCGTATTCTAGGCCCACAAGATAGACCAAAGACCTAGCAAAGGTCACACGAAAGATATCTGGCCTATGTCCAGCGGTGGATATCTTTTGAATCATGATGGTAATGTTGATTTTCCTCACCTTTCTATGTGGAACAACAGTTTTGGCTGTAGAACACAGCAGTACCGACAATCCTCTTGACAACCAACTCGTCTTCTTTTCCAGAATGGGTTTAGACCCACAAGTGCTGCTAGATGTGCTAAACAACTCATCAGCCCGCTCGTGGTCTACTGAGGTGTACTGCCCAGTCCCCGGCCTGGTCGCCACTGCACCTTCCAGCAGGAATTACGACGGTGGATTCAAGAACGAACTCATGGTTAAGGTATGGCGATATTATCTTCCATAGGGCGTCTTAGTATAGCCGGCACAAAGGATACGCCCAGCGTATATTGGGCAGTCAGTACCATTCTGCTACCAGTTTTGGCGACTGGGTAATCTTTTGCATGACCTATTCTGGTGAAGCTTGAGCTGAGAGGAGGACTTTAATAAGAAATATATTTTTGTGCTTACATTATAGGGAAAGTCATCATGACTTTACTGAGACCTATTGTTTACCGGGAAGTCCATTTCGTAACAGAAATATGAATTGAAATAGTCAATTGATTCAGGCGTGAGTTGGCGGAAATCCATTATAAAATACAATAGACGTAGATATATTTAGTAACCTATTCCGCTTAACTATTCTTAAAGAGTCTTATAAAATAGAGAGTCTTTAATTTCTTACCGGGTTTTTTAAGACTCTTTAAGAATAGTTAAGCGGAATAGGTTACTAAATATATCTACGTCTATTGTATTTTATGAATTGAAATGTGATATAATGACTAAATATACGTATAATGAATACCGATTCAGAATCGTATATAAACTTCCTTGATTAACTCAAACACGATGAGTTTCATTAGTTCTAGTACACATGTTAATTGAATAACAACTAAACTCTAATCTTCTACGCAAGTTGATAAGATAACAACTTGTTTTTCTATCCCACCCAAGTAAATACCTACGGAACCATGACGTGGTAATTAAATCTGAGTGTTATGTTTCCTTTTTAATGTATTATATAGTTTCGTTGTGGTTCCAGATGAGGATTTTGAGCAAGACATTCTTTATTCGATTCAGTGTTAAGAATACACATGGTCAAAATACCTTTAAATCGGTCTGATCTGATATGAAAATCCACCTTGTGTGGCTGTTACGGTCTCAAAATCGAGCGGCTACGATGCACAGAATTACTACTATAATAAGGAAATCGTTGTAACTAACCAGTCTTATTAACCGACTTCAAAAAAAGAAGGAGGCTCTCAGTTCGTTCGGAATCTTTTTTTTTGTCATTTCGAGTATCTGCACGTAATTGTTGAGGTGGATCGGATCAGATTCATTTGTTCAAACTTCGAATGCTTCCTTTTCTTCATAGCGTGTCATTGGCAATTTTAAATTGATCTCCGTGGTTCCTTAAGGCAGAAAATATCTAAGGATCAACGTTGACCAAAAAGTTTAAAATCTTCGTTTTTTCCCCAGGATTTGGAGCTAGCCAGTACAATGGCCCTCGGTATCCGGTCCCCCATCCCGCTCGGCGCCGTCGCAACGCAGCTGTACCGTATCGTGCAGTCCCGAGGATACGGCCAGAAAGACTTCTCCTACGTCTTCCAGCTCCTCAAGGATGACGCCAGCAAAACTAAATGATGAAACTAAAGTATTAAGTGAAAATTTTGTTGTGTTATTTTTAGACCCCGAAAGATGTACCTGAGGACCTAGTGACCCACCAGAGCCAATTGCTTCCAAAGCGTTTCGTATTTTTAGAAAAAAAAACAATAGTATCGCTAATGACGTAAGATTTTCAAAAGCTATGTGTATCTAATCATTTACACTTTTCCATCATCGCTACCGCCAGTATCACTGACAGAATGATACTATCTAGGCCCTCTGGACCATAACACAGAATTAAGTTCTCAGAAATTGGTATGCAGGACAAAAATAAATGGTAAAATAGTGATTATTCATTATTTTTGTGAGTCAAGGCTCGTTCACACCGGCGCGACTTGTCGCGCGACGCGACACCGGCAATTGTTCAATCGTTAAGTTTTATTAGAAATTGTATTGTTAAAGTCGCGTCGCGCGACAAGTCGCGCCGGTGTGAACGAGCCTTTATATCTTGCTTGCCATTGAAAAAATCAAATCAAAAACAAAAGACATAATCAAACTAACCCTTGTCGAACTAATGACATACAGTCTTGAGACTCAACACTTTTCGAACGTCAAAATGACATAAAATATTCCCCCAAAATGACCGCCGCAATGAATGTTGTGGTCAAAATGACTGACCACTTCCTAGTGTTTTAGCTGGGAAGAAGAAACTGGCACCACAAACTCCCCAGCAGCACAGCTGTCTGTTCAGTTAGAAATACTTGATTCTAAACAATAGTATGCAATATAATTGATTTGAATTGAAAGAAGGAAAAAGCGACGATCTTCGCAGGATGGCTGGTAACAGCTGGAAGAAAGTATCCGGGGATCGAGGTTTATGGCGATTGGAAAGTCCTATGTCCAGCAGTGAATTTCTACAGGCGACACTGATGATTTAATTGGTTATAATTTGACCGAAATTACGCTACTGTTTAGTTGCAAACATGACCTTTAATGTTGCGCCAAACCGCTGTACCGCGCCTTAGGTGTGTGCGTGGCGAGACGGGGGGCAGTGCAAGTCACTCATTCGTCAACGCTCACGGCGTGCGTCCTGCCGCTCATTAGTCAACGCTGCCCCCCGCGTCGCCGCGCTTTCTTAGGCACTGTACAGTCACGAGCAAAAGTATATAAACACTAAGTAAAATTCTAAAGCTATTTTCTCATTTAGAGTATGGATTGAAGTATTGTAATTTAATGAAAATTTTAAAAGTTCTGTTTAAATGTTCTGTCTGCACAAAACCCTATAATTTCAATAATTAATTTAAGAGTAATTCGTTCTTGAATTTTACTTAGTGTTTACATACTTTTGCTCGTGACTGTACAGCAGTCTCGGTCAAACTAAAGCCAGGTCATATTATAGATCTCGATCGTCTAAGACGGGTACTATCAAATTAAAATAACGTGTTTATTACAACATTAAAGGTCATGTTTGCATCTGAACCGTAGCATGGTAAATCAAAACAAAATTATTTACCTACGTAGTTCAATATTAGGAGAAACATGTTTATCTTATTTCTGTAACAATGTTTGAACTAGTGATTGGAATCAATAATTTGAACAACTGAAGCAAAGAAAAATAAACTGATTAGAGAGTTAATCAAGTTCGTTACAGAAAGAAAGGTAAGGATTATTTTTTAGAAATAGTAATGCAATTTAAACTTTAGAGACACTTTACTTTTATCTAGCTTTTATTATAGATAATCTTCGCTAGTTTTTTTTTTTCCCATGCTTTTTAATTTTCTTAACATACCTATTGGTGATATATTAAACACAAAATTCTATTAAGTTCATCATAAGGCTCGAAATAAACAGAAGAAAACAAAGAATATCATAATATTTATCTACTAACATGTTATATAAACATCCCAAACTATATGTTTCACTAAATATCTAGCAAAAAAGATGTTCTCTATCGGAAGTCAGTTTCACATCGAACAATTTAGAATAAGACGATACTACATAGTTACCGCGAACTAGTCTGCAGTGCTGTACCCCGAGTGAAGTTGCCAAGTGAGTAAACGTAACTATCGCGTTTGCGTTAAGATTTTTATTCTCACCCGTATATTCTTAGCATTATGATCTATCAGTCAAATTTTAACGCAAACGAAATAGTTACGTTTACTCTCTTGCAAACTTACACTCGGGGTACTGTACTAACTGTTCATTTTAAACGCTCACTTCTATCTTAGTATCCTATACTTGTTTTATTTGAATGTTAGATTTAAAGCTTTATAAATAAACAAATCAGCCTGTGTTGTCCAGCAGGGTAAAAGCGTCCCTTTGCTTTTGCACTCAACACGATCCTTTTTTTTTTTGTTCCGGTGTGGAAAATCTCATACATACCTACGCCTCATCAGTCGCGGGAATCACGAATCTTCCGCAAACTCAACACGATCCTGCCCCAACATGGACCAAGCTTAAGGGGACTACAAGAGCTAAACGCAAGATTTATTATAATGCCTAACAGTACCTATGATCCACTGCAGTAAACAGACTCAGAAAAATATATGATATTCTTCAGGATAGGCTAGTTAGATCGTGTGTTGAAAACTAATACAACTAATATTTAGATACGATAGAAAAAAAATCACAAAGATACCTTTTTTTTAACGATTAAAAACACTTTTATATACATGCAATCAGTCAGATTATTCTACAAGCAACATGTTACCGTAAAATAGTGTTTTATTTTTTTAGTCCAATGACTAGATTTTTTAATAAAAAATACCTGTTTCATATTTTGCAATAAATTACCAGCGTTGTGTCATCGCACTTCTCTGTATTTTCTATGCAGTCCTTCTGTGACCACGCTTTAGCTGTTGTCAGCCTCTTAAGCTTTAGGTATATTTAGATTGAATCTACATTTACATCCAGCCCGTATTCCCCGACAGGGTAGGTACGTATATACAACGTTAATCATCATTCGAAAGAGCTTTTACCAACTATGGAATCTGCCATGAAATTGTGAAAAAAATATCATCTGCGGCGACTAGGGGCGTGAGGGCAAGAAATTTGCCTCTCCCTCACGCGCTCCGCAAGCATTACTGCTTCGCAGGAGCCGTCACCTCCTGCGAAGCAGTAATGCTTGCGGAGCGCTGCTTCGCAGGAGGTGACGGCTCCCCATGCCCTCTCTAATTGTCCGATCTGGGCATCGAATCGAACACAAGTCGCGCTTTCCACCAGACCAACATGGAAGTATTATATTTTACTTCCTACCTAGTCCAAAAGTCATTTTACTGCAGTAAACAATAAATATTGCTAAAGTGATCTTATCCTGTAATAGCTTACAGCATACCAAATGTATTGGTAATATCTTTGTATCCGTTTAGACGTTGCAGTCGCACGATCTTCTTAACGTACCTATACGTATATATCTATACTATGTATAACAGTATGCAAAATATGGATAACTGTATATTGGTGGTACAAAATATATTCGTTTATTATCTCGGTTCAATTTGCTGTTGAGTTATTTCATTTTATATTTGCTGCTACGTGTATACATTACATAACATAACAGAACATCACGCCAGTATTCCCAGAAGCGTTAAGCAGAGGTGTGCCCACATTTTGCCAGTTTTAAAATACAATAGACGTAGATATATTTAGTAACCTGTTCCGCTTAACTGTTCTTAAAGAGTCCCAAAAAATACGCCGTGTTAACACGGCGTGCTCGGGTTCGCGACAAGTCAATCGTCATCCTGAGGATGCATCGATAAGAGGTGAAACACGTGTCGATTTCTTACAGGGTTTTTTGGGACTCTTTAAATTCTTAAAGAGAAACCTATTCCGCTTAACTATTCAGTTAAGCGGAATAGTTTACTAAATATATCTAAGTCTATTGTATTTTATAATGGATTTCCGCCAAGTCAGGCCTGAATCAATAATAATTAACTATCTTTGCCAGTTATGTTTAACTCCCATGTAATAGGGGGCGAGCCTATTGCCATCAACCGGGCACAAATCCAGACTCTGGGCTGCGACTGAGAAATTCTAGATAGAAAAATCAAATAACTCTTTGTCCGACCCGGGAATCGAACCCAGGACGTCATGATCAGCAGTAGCGCTTGCGGCCACTAGACCAACGACGCCGTGTATAATTAACGTTTCGGTATTCCTAATTATAACGCTGGGGCGGAGTGGTGCGGAAGGCGGAGAATCTGGTGATGTGGTCCAACTTAGGAAAGGCCTATGTCCATTAATGGACTCCCCTAAGTTGTTTGATGATATTAATAGTGAGCACTTTGTGCCTAATAAAAAGATACCATTTACTGGGTACGTCAGTTATTGATTTGAATGTGCCCTGGTGAGAGTAGGTCATGATCCCGCAAATGACTCGCTAAGTTTAAGTTTGAGTTTAATAGTCAATTGTTCCGATGCAGCATTTAGGTTGTTACGTTCTATGTTGTTGGGTTCGTAAAAATCTCGGAAAAACGACTTTCCGAGATTTTCCATATTTCAATTACATTTACTCAAGTCGGAACATCAGTGGTTCGATTCAAACTTAATGGCGGCTCGCAAGTGCGCTACTCGCTGGGCAGTACCCCGCCCCTCACCCCCGCTGAACCGTTTCTGCGCAACGACTAGCCTTATGTTCCGAGCCGTCGCCATTAAGTTTGAATCGGGGTGAAAACTAAATAGAAATTGAGACGTAGCAACGCAATTTCTAGATTTTTTTAATATTAATTTAACAAAACAATGCGAACAAAAGAAAATGATTTATCTCAAAAAACATTTACGAAAAAAAAAAACAGGCGAAAATAATTGGGATATTAATTGGTAACAGAACAATGGATGCTTCTAAAGGGGTTCCCTTTGTCTTTTGATCACTTATAACCTAAACTTTGATCAGGCCAATCAAGGACGCTCATTTCTTTTTCATTTTTATACCTCAACGCTTGAGGATTCTGATAATTTGGTTATACTATACGGTATAGTCGAACTCGTAATTACTGTACCACTATTGACAACCAATCCTGGGAAATTGAAACTTTACTAAGGTTGAAACTGTCACATAGATAAATAGACTTTGTCATTTTATGAGGTGCAAGTCACATTTAACCTTAGATTGATAATACAATAACGAGGTCGTCTATACTTATAAGTTGTTGAACCGCCTTAACAAATTAACAATAGAGCTTTTATTAACAACAAAGATGCTGAGTCATATTAAAAAGGTTGCAGTTAAGAACTATGTGGTGATTCTTGGTTTCGCTTCTTTTAAATGCTGCAATAACAGATACAATACAATTTCTATTACAGATATCTCGCGTGGACTAGTGTTCCTATGACTGCTTTTTTTCAAATGAATCGGCTGTTTATCATTGCCGTTATTTTCTAAAATTCGAATAAATATAAACAACACAATAACTCAAAGAATTCCCTAAAAACCTACACTTGTGCGAAAATTTAAGTTTAAACATCTCTAAGCGCTTAATAAAATGTAGTACACCCAAAAATGTCACATAAATAATTCTCTTGAAACGGCATTAGGCAACGGTTGCCAGATTTCGCCAACAGTCGCACAGTCGCACACATGGCGCGGGCGTACGAAAAAATGAAATAAAAGTAATTTTATTCAAATTTAGATCGGATGACGGTCCAATTTTGCGAGTGCCGCCGGGGGGCGAAATGTGCGAGGGTACGAATGTTACACCTAGCTTAGTACCTACATAATGTGATAAAGTAAGAAGTTAAAGAAGTACCAGTTTTAATGACAGACGATGCTCTTTGGATAGCATCATTAGCCTATTTAGGGAAGCAAATTTTCCATACATCTGTACCTATAATCTGGACGAACGTTGCACGTCGTGCAGATAATTATTATATAATAGCATAATAGAATTTTGTAAATAGGATATCGAAATCGCTTTTACACGTCATATTAAAAAAAAAACGAACTCATCAATTATGTATCGCGTCTAGTTGTGAGCTCATTGTAAAGGCTATTTATTAATGGTTTGTTCCACTTACAGATGAGGCCAATCTGACGAGATTTGTTCTCAAGATCAATCGCCTACAACTGCCGGATATCGTCGGTATCGTGTATGTGTAGTGTAAAATGCCAGATCAATCTGACCCAATGCGTGCAGCATTGGGTCAGATTGATCTGGCATTTTGTAGGCCGAAATTGATCTCTCCACGTACGGTAACCATGGAGTTGGTCTTCTGTATCATCGTTATTCTAATACGCAGTGATTGGGTTCAATCAATGCTGGAAAGTAAAATCAGATGGGAGAAATAAAGATTTGTTAGGGTTCCGTATAAAAATCGTAAAACTCTAGCATTGATTGAATCCGGAATCGTGGAAAATTGATGATTAATTGAATTACTTTGTTTTTATGATTACACCCCGGTGTTATAAAAATAAAATGGCGCAGAAGACTGTAGTATTCCTAAAAAGTAACAAATTACGAGCGGAAAAGTTTTAAAATATTCATTACATTTCTAAAAAAAAATTGAAAAATAATATTTTATGGAGGATGCATTAAAGGGTCATTATTTCTCAATAGCAGTCCGGAGTTATGATTTGTGTCCAGCTAATGATGTCACGTAACGTACCTACGTCATACATGGGGCAATCTTTTTAGCGTGCAGAAGCGGGGAAGCGTCGCGGCTCTGGCTAAGAATGGGCGATTCGCGCGCTAATTTAGATATTTCATTCGTGTTATTAAAACAAATACACATTTTGAAAATTTATACGTAAAACTGATGAACTTCCGTGAAGTATTTACGCCGTACTAAGGGTTTATTTTGTTTTTTAGAGATAACTCATCTAGTTTTTTGTATCGAGGTAACTACAATATTAATATTTTTTTCACTGACAATTCGGACACCATCAAATTATTGAAGCTGTTTAGTACAGTCAGATAATAAAGTTTTAAAGTATAATATGTGGAAAAAGGCGTTACCAAAACTTTTTTAGGGCGGAGGACGGATTTCTACAATAAGGTATCGTTGAAAGTTTTTTATCTGACTGTACTGATTTTTATTAATGTCCGAATCATCAGGGAAAAAAGAGATTCGGATTCGGACACTGTGTCCGAATGTATTGTGTCCGAGTGGTCAGCAGTCATGAGAACAAGCCCCTTGTAAAATGATAGGTCTGTAAGTTGATAAGTATGTAGGTAGCTGACATTTACGGTGTAAAAGTTAACGGAGAGAGACGAGGTCTAGAGAATCTCGTCATGATTTTTGTCCTCATCTTTATGACTATACGAGGAGGTAAAGGTACTTGTCAAATATATACTAAAATTACGGTGGAATAGAATCTCTTGCCTTAAGTTGAGGAATAGGGAATATGCATGTATTTTTTGTGTATATGTAAATTGCTTCAGAATTATGCCTCCATCAATATTTTTGATTATAGTTTCTCTTTGCAAGTAATTTTGGTTTTGTAAAGTGCAAGAAAACTGCGGGAAATTCTTATATTTGAAAAGCGACGCCATTTATCAGAGCGATTGAGTCACCAATAAGTCGTTACGATTATGACGTAGGTATAAAGTAATAAGTTATATAATAAATAAAATACGCAATGATCTGATGAATATTGTATTTTTAACCAACTTCAATATATAATAAATAAAATACGCAATGATCTGATGAATATTGTATTTTTAACCAACTTCAAAAAAGCAGGAGGTTATAATATGTTCGGCGGTTTTTTTTAAATTGTTTGTATTCAAAGATATTTTTAAGTTATTTAATTAACGAAAAGCTATTACAACCAACTACCAATAGTCAAAGCTATAGTTTCGTTGTATCTACACAAACCAATAAAGGGTAAACCACAAATTCGTAGCTATTAAACTGTATGGGTCAACACGTCTCAAACAGAATAATCTATCATGTAATTTGTTTCCTTTATCACGCTGTCCAAAAATCCGCCATGCCAGGAAAATTCCCGCGCAAAAAATCTCGCCCTAGTAACACGAAGGGGAAAATAAAAATCCATGCTTTATATGGTCCTGACTTTCATTTATTACCAGTTCACATTAACGTAAGAACTCCTTTGTGCGAGAAAAATATGATTATGACATGGACCGGCCTTCCTATTGTCCTTTATTCGATTTTTTTCCCTCCAAAAACCTCAATATGGCGGACCTTTTTGCTGTTCGTGGGCAGTAGGGGAAATTAAAAAATACCCATCGCTGTTTATAATTGTAGTGTATTGTGTATGTTTTTGTGTTTGATTGTGTGTGTATACCATAGACTACATGCAGTAATGTCTCTCCTTTGCCCTCAATCCATCCGAAGGCTGTCTTTAAAAGATCGATGTCACCCTATGTAAAATTCCTACCTACATTTATATAAGGTGCTATAAAAATATCTGCCGCGGCTTTAATGAGAGGTAGTATTGTGTTTAAAGATAACAATAGTGAAGAAATTTCGTACCCCGGCACAGTTAAATCAATTTGAGAAAATAAAGTAGTTAAATAAACATTGACTCTACTCTGCATAACGTGGTTCACAAATTACGCGCGAAGTGCACTTCGTCAATGAAAACAACTGCTATCTCTTTCCATCTGTTCTGTGAATGAAAACTGAAATCAGCTGACTAGTTCGTCACTTGCAAATTTATACGTACTTACAATTTTTTGTATGAAAAAAAATATGACACATGATCAATAATTTATCTTTACTATTGTAATCTATAAACACAATACTATCTCCCATTGCAGCCGTGGCAGATATTTTTATAGCACCTTATATATTGTACATAATATTCTATCTCTTTGTTTATGGTAAAGTATTTTGTTATTCCGTTATATTCCTCCTATTAATCCTACAAGATTCCAGATAATTTTTTTTATTTAATAATTGTCAATTTTCGTGACGTGATGAGGGATATTTTGAAATTGCACTCTCTGAGGATGAATATTGATTGAGTTTTTAAGGTTTACTGACGTTTCGTTCGGTAGCGTAACTCGATTTAATCAGGGCCCAGCTTTTTGCGTAACGAAACTATACTGAGATTTTTATTTTAAGACTTTTATTTTTGATTGATTGACGTTTCCAATTATAACGGAATACGCTAGGGTTTTCAGTTGAATATTTTGGGGATAGAAAATATTGAAAGGCTTCGTTTTTTAATATTCTGAAAAATACTTTCAGTTTTCAATTGTTATTTATTAAACTTACCTTTTTAGAAACTAGGAATCCGTCTTAGGGCCGATTTAACCAAAGCCAGTTATTTTTTATCCGTGGAATAAAATTGACGTCTGACAGTTTTTGTATGGAAAATCTGTCAAAAGTTCAAAAATTATTCGCTGGATTAAACTTATACTAGGTATAAAAGTTTGGTCGAATTTGCCCTTAGATGTTGATATTTACTTTGTTAATAACCCTGAAAAGCAAGAACGAATCAAATATTCATAAAAAGAACTCCACGCAACCCCAAGAGGCTTAACCAAAGAGAACTAACAAAAAAGGCGTTATCAACTTACGGAATTAAATAAAAAAAGTACAAAAATAGCGAATCCCGATCCCAAGGCAAACAATATCAGTATTACGATCACGTATTTCTTTCCCACAAAAGAAAATTAAGGGGGGACCGTGTTAAATTTTTCTGCGTACTACAGTATATAAAGTGTATCTATCGAGGAAATTCAAATGCTATTCGTGTCACGATCGCCCATTACTTGCCGACAGTGACTTCCAATTTCTAACAACACAACACTATTAGATCTACATTCCTTTGCATCCACGATGAAAAATAAACTTTAGCACACAAAAAATAAAGTTCAAAATAAACAAAGTATGTTTTCTAGATGTAACGTTGTTGCAGATTGACGAACAACATCGTAACGTGAAAATTTTAAATTTCGTGTTTAAGTGAATTTTTATTGGAAATCCTTATTTTTATTGGGCGTATTCCAAAACGTTGGCCGGGGGATACAGGCTACTAAACTGTATTTGAACCGCTACTATCTTGTATAATATGGCATTAAGGCTCGTACACACTGGCGCGATATCGTGGTCACGAGCCGTTAAGTCTGAAAAGTAGGGTGCATTGGAATTTAACCTAGTGTGCATCAAGAGATAAAATACATAAATTCTATATACCTACATTTACTGGACTTTCTTATCGGCTCTTCTCTTTAGAAAACGACCAATTTGAACCATGGACATAGCTTCTGATGTGTCAGTGCCCATGTAGGTTTATGTAACTTAATGACACTTAATGACCTAAAGAGTTTATTAATTGTATAGTTTGATAATGAGATAGACTTACGATAGCATAAGTTTAAACCTTAGTGGTTTTTGATTGCTATCTATTATTTAATCCTGTGTTCTTTGTATATAATTATGATAATTAAATTTTAAAAAATGTGAAAAAAAATATTTTGAATTTTAATTTCAATGAACTTTATATGAACGTATTTGAAGCAACTCAAGATTTTATTTTTGTTTCAGAAAATAATATCTTCTCGGTGAAATTTTTAGTAAGAGCTCCTTTTACGGAACATTAAAATATAGTACTTATTACCTTTTTTCAAAGCCCAATATTCTGTTTACTGTTTAGTTTTTCTCGTATTTCATCTGACTCAGTAAAATCAAAAACAGATTGTACCCACTGTATATATTTTCCAATAGAACGAGCACTGGAATCTATTGGAAAAATCAAACAGACATTCAATTACTGTATGCCAGTCTCAATAAAGCTTAGGATCAAATATTATTTCGTATGACGTTATAGTTTCGTTCCAATGTTACTTTAAACAGAGAGTTACAATTCAGTGTAAATATATATATATATATTTTTTTTAAATAATTTTCTGTGTACTTCGTAATTGGCGTAATGTTTAGAATTATAATAATGTTATACTTACTGTCAGCTGTGAAGCTACCTTATAATAAATAAATAAATAAATAAATAAAATATACACACGGTGTGTGTATATTTGTTGTGTTGAAAATAAACATGGGAACAATACCAATACACACACATCGACGAATCCGGTTCACACCGGTTATAACCAGCCAAGTTTAGAGCTGAGCTCGGTCGGAATTAGAAATTTTGATTAACTTTTAATAAGGCTGCCTGGATCGCTGATCAGTTTGCTGTAGCGGGAAATTGACGTCAGGATTATCGATAGTTTTAGTTTGATAACCTATCGACTTATTAGCTTTTTGGAACTGGTTATCGGTATTAAGGTGGGAAGCTGGTAGATAAATTTTAATAGATATGGGCAGTGATAGCTTGACTGTTAAGCTTCCCAAGCACTCATCTGACTATTTACAATTCCAAATTAAAAAAATAATTAACATAACATAAAAATACGCCTGTAACTAATCCCCAAAGGGTTACGTACACCCATATTTCGCCAGTTACTTTTAAAAGCTCGTGCACACTGGCGCGACTCCGGTAATTGTTCAACCGTGAAGTTTTCTTAGAAATTGTATTGTTTCCGGGAGCCTTAAGTCAGGACTGTAGCCAGGAATTTAGGGGGGGGGGGGGGTTAGAGAAAAACAGGGACAGAAAGGCCACTTTAGCATAATGGGACCACTATGGAGAGACACACGTGCTAAAACGAACAGATTACGTGTGACTCCGAATTTCTAATTTGTCTGTCTGTGATGCCTTGTTTATACCTTATTAGTTGTTCTTTTTTGTCGTAGGTAGGTTTTAGTTTTTATTGCTTTTATTATTACTTTAGATAAGTGGCCTTTGCCGCCCAGTAGACTAAATATTGCCTGTATTTTAATTGACAGATTTATCGTTACCTCATTTACCTCACTAATTCGTTAGCATAAATATTATCATGCAGAATGAAGGTAAATAAAATTATTTCGATTATGGTTAACTAAATCTACCGATGACAATGTATTAATTATTATTTAGCAAACACAAAATAATTTAGTTGATTTTACTCTATCGATATGATTGAATTACGTGATCGTTGATGTTAATTGCACTGTGTTGTTAATATTTTTAGGTAATAATACTAGCTGCTGCCCGCTGCTTCGCACGCGTGAACCCTAATTCTTTTCCTTAAATAAAAGTTACTCCTTATAACATCAGCTATCTGGCAGTGAAAGTCCCGCAAAAATCGGTCCAGCCGTTTCGGAGATTAGCCGGAACAAAGTAACAGACAAAAAAAAAATGTTTTTTTGTTATTAAGTGCCTGTTGGTAATGTTAAAATAACAGCTTTTTACTAAATCCATATGAAAGTATACCGTATACCGCCTTAGTGTATAGCACCCCTTACAGGCCCATTTGGCACTTTAGCTTTACCTTGGGTATGGCAGGTGGGTTGCCACCCTATATACAATTGCTCAAAACTGATTTTTTTAAATAATAATGGAAGAATGTTAAACCTCCATTTTCCAATATAATTTCACTATAAATAACGCCTCCAAGTATCCATTTAACCAATATGTGGTGGAAAAAACATAAATTTTGCGATGCAGTATCCCAATAGCCCCGGGTCTTAATTGAATTAATAGTCTGTGGTAAGTATATAAAGTGGTGGCTACATTATGTATCGCTCGGAACATATTGTTTATCCTTGTCGTACGCAGCGTAAATAATTAGGCAGAAACGGCCGGTGGATGCGGAATATTTAGGTTCAACCTGCTTACCTAACGAACAATAGCGTCATTATTTGCCTTTATTCCATTTACAGACAGATATTATAATTTATATTTTTAAATATTTTCATCAAAAAAACAAAAAAAAAATGTGGTTCATCGACGTGTGGAGCGTCATTATTATTAATATTTGGGAGGATAGTAACCGTTTTAGTGTAAGGTTTTTCCGGGAAATCGTATGCCTAAAAATGTAAAATCATTGAAAAGGATTCATTTTGTGGCGTTTTCCTAAACGGTCAGATAATATTGGGAAAATAATCAGAAAACGGTTTTTTTTTTGCACTATTATTAAAAAGGTGGTTAACACGTCTTACCGGGAAAGCATGGATAAAAGTGTTTCAGAATTTGTTTCAAGGATTATAAAACATCTTAAGGGTATAAATGAGCCGTAAAACAATGTGGAAACTACTTTATTTTTTTATGCTCGTAAAATTTTATAGGATTCTAAATAAAAATTTGCAGCATATAAACACTTTTCCATAAAATAAGGTTATACCCGACTGTTTAAAAAAAAGTTCAGCTACTCTCTAGGGTATACTCTATTAACAAAACCTTCATAAAATCTAAGAACGTCATTTCATCGTTTCGCACCAATTATTTTTTTATATAAACCTGCTTAGTCCATGGACATCAATCCGTGTCGGGGCCCATTCACGTCACGCGCTATTTCTTTTGTCTCCTCTCAAAAGGGGGAGCACGATGGTACCCAGAGCACATTACATAGATAGATACAGAAGGCCAGCTCCATGCACCGAGCGAAAACAGGCGCACGCACACATAGACGCGTACATACGACGATCTGGGGCACCTTACCTACCGCCCGCGCCGACGAGGAGCTAGATAATGACAGTTATTGTGTAATATTGTTGAAATTACTGCAGTTTAGAGTTATTTTTTTAAAATTAATTGGTAAATAGATTACATTGCTTTGTATTTATCGGGAAATAACGGAGCTTATCATACGTTTATATCGAAATAACGAACGGGTGATATCCTTTATTTGTCTAATGTTACTATAAATTGAGTATAACTATCAACGATTTTCTCTCTTAAGAAACAAACAGTAATAACTGACCGGCATTCGAGCTCGTGTAAGTAAAAGAGATACATCATTATAATAATAGTTAATCGCTGAGTGGTCACACCGCCGGCGAGTACTCGTTTATCGCAGCGACAAGGAGCTATCAAAGAGAATACTCGCTCAGTGCCGTTCGCTTGGCGGGCATAACACTTGTTGAGGGACTCGCGCTTGGTACCTAAGTATACCAGCGAGTAATCGCTCGTCACCGTGGCGCACTCGCTGCTCGTTGCTCGCCAACTCGTTTTAGTCGCTAGCTTTACTCGCTTCTCGTTAATCGCCGGGTGAACGCCAGTCAAGAGTGCGCTTGCACTCGCTGTACGTGAAGCGCGTCTATGCGTGTGTGCGTCTTCGCTCTTTGTATGTAGGTGACCTTCTGTACCTCTCTATTCTGTGCCCGCAGGGTAACGGAGGGGTGAGGAGGGACGTTTTTACGACGTGCAAAGAAACATCCTCGCGCCCAAACCTCGCATGTCGGGAATCACAATTGAATTCTTTTTTTAGGCATTTTTAAAATTTTAGAATTGTGGACGCAGATTCATTGCCGTTATTGTTCTGTGGAGTGTAAGTTATTCTGTTTTCGTCGAAAAATTTAGAGAGATAATGTAAAAAAATAAGCTATTATTTATGAAAAGTAAATAGGTACCTACTTAAATCGTTTTGAAAAATGGCTCATTGAAGGAGAAATTATTACTGAAACATGAATTATTAAACACTTTAGTTTTATTGCTTTATATAAGTCTTAACTGCAAATAAAAAGAAGAAAAAAAAAACAATTTTATTTACGACTGGTTGATCACGTCACATGATTTTGCTCCCTCCAGTTGAATAACAGCCCTTTTTATGTTCTCGCGGGTTTAAGAGAAATCCCTTTTTAGTGGTTTTCCACGCCATAAAAGTAACCTCGTAATATCGCGCTCCTAGGAAAAGGGTTTCAGTTTGGGCTTGCAACACTAATCTTTCTCTTTCATTACATTTAAGGGAAAATTTAAACCGTAAGTACATTATCCTCTTATTATATTTGAAATATTAATCTCTCGAGCTCAACAAGAAGCAAAGCCGTTAATAATTTGAATATTCTAATATCTCAAATCCCCCCAATAAAGATAAACTAAGGCGAAATCCCTGAAACAGTGGAACAGTACATAGAATCCACTGTGTATGACAGTTCATATTCTCAGCGGTATTTCGGAACTCAATAAGGTATTTTCCTCAAGAAAACTGTCGTGAAGTTATTTCAGTCACGGATTTACGGTTCCTTGGAGTAAGACAAACGGCTGGTAGCGTGTTCGCAAGCAAATTTTGTGGGTAACAGAGAAAAAGGGAAATCATAGCTACGTGCTGCGTTGATTTTCGACGTGCGCCCTCAAAGAGATGTCGCTGACAATTGAGGAGCGCTGCATGACGAATGACAGGACGATTTTGAATTTGGAATGTTTTGTTTACTTTTCATGAAAGTACTGTTGTGTGTACATTTCGCCAGGTAGATTCCGCGCCACCACTGTGGTTTTGATGCGGCGCTAGTGTCAATGTCATTGCAGCAAATTGTATTTAAAAAAATGTAGTACCACAATTTCCCGGACTTCAGCGGTGGCGCGGACTAGTGCTTATGTATATTTGAGACCCGCGTCATATAGGCGAGCATACCTAATGACAGTAATAGGCTAGTAGACAAATACCTTTAATATTTTGCTTTGTTTAAAAAATTATAAAAACTTAACTTGATTCTGTAAAAGATTTTAAATATATTATTTATTTTTAAGAAATAATTAAAAGTAACGTCATTGGTCACGTGACATTGAACGCGAATCAGAGCGCTACACGTCATAAATCTTATAATTAAGTGTGTTTCAAATTGTAAATAAAAACAAGCTTTATGCGTCAGACACAAAGTTTATTTTGCGTTACAAATAGACGCACGATAATAATGGTCTTGAAAGGAACAACACTGATTAGTTGTGTGTCCCTCTCGCACAGTGTGGCATGTTCTTAGTAGTATTCAGTCACATTCGCAGGCAAAAACTTAGAACATGGAAATAATCTATGCATTAATTTGTGTGCTTAATTTTTTTTTTGTACTGTGAAAATTAATAATATTCCGACAGAAGTAATAAATGAAATTTGTGTGCAGACTGTGGAAAAAAGGGGATTTGTCGACGGAAAAAACTATAACGACGTTTAATATAGGTATCTATGATGA
The DNA here is from genome assembly GCA_914767815.1 of Eupsilia transversa. Lineage (NCBI taxonomy): Eukaryota > Metazoa > Arthropoda > Insecta > Lepidoptera > Noctuidae > Eupsilia > Eupsilia transversa. Next base: position 13,956,391 of record OU611880.1, read on the forward strand.
TGTCACACGACCCGCCTTATGTTATTTTAATGAAAAAATAGTTCTGTTAATGTTATGATTTCGCTGAAATATTGGCAGGACCCCCAGACTCGGTAAGCGTCAAGCTTAATTAAGCTAAAGGATGATTTGCACCAAACGGCTCGCATCGCACCTGATCGTAAAGGATACGAACGGATGCGGCGACAGCCGATCGCGTTCGGCAGGATGCCGATGCATACAGTCGGCTCCGTTCCGTCGCTTGCGAACGTATCCTTTTCTGCGCCTAGTCAAATAGTTTCATTCCTGGATTCCAAGGATCCGATCGGATACGATGATAGGCGAACGAAGCCGATCGCGCGGTGCAGCATACTTTCGGCTACGATCGCGTGTTGCGAAAGACGCTCGCGATCTAGCTGATGTGCGCGGCTTGGTAATAATGTACACTTGAAATACTGTGTACGATTTAATATCGTTGATTGTAAAATCCGGTCCGATCCGATGCGATGCGAGCCGTTTGGTGGAAACCATTCTTTATTCTTGACTTGACTATACATAGACCCAATTCTTAGACACAAGACCAGAATAATAAATGTTGAGCAAATCTTTTAACCAAGACAAAATCTAGACTGAACGAAAAAGTTAAATACAAAATGAAATTTATTAAATAAGCTTTTATCAGGGGTAAAAACGGTGTCACTCACAGACAATATTATTATAAAAGAAATGCCTCTACGTATTATTTTTTGTATAAATAATTTTATTTAATCAAGTTTTTGATCCGACTGTCACACTATTTTGAACGCGAGCGAATTTCAGCGTCGAACTTCAAGGTGGATGCTCCAGCTCCAAGATAGCCCTCGAAATTCAAATTTTCTTACGTTTTTTGCAATTTGAAGGTCAGTGTCAGGTTGTATGTTGATCTTTATTGATTCGCGGTCGTATCAGATATTTATTTATATGTCATTAAAATCATCAATACAACTATTTCATGAAATCATAACATTTGAAGATTATTCTAACTTAAGGAGTTGTATTTCTGATTCTAATGATTATAATTCTGTAAAGCCATATTTGCCACGATCGCGAATTATATTTTAACCAACATACAACCTGATACTGACCTGCAAATTGCAAAAAAACGTAAGAAAATTTGAATTCCGCGGGCTACCTTGGAGCACCCGCCTTAAGGTTGAAATTCATTTCCGAGAAAGTTCTGAAAACTCCGGTTTTAAAGAGGTGATATGAAGTTAGCCGGTTAGCTTGAATGATTATTTTGAAGAATGTCAATTTTGCGCATGTCTATTAAGGATTAATAACGGTATCCTCTTCTAAACTATGAATCCTTCTATCCACAAATAGGGTCGAACAAGAGTACTATCAACATGTGAATTGGTCACTTGATCAGTCATTCATTTTGACCATACTACAAAGCACTTCACATGGATGCATTCCATACAACAATCTCACTCATTATGAAATAAATGGTTTATCTAAAAAGGAGTCTTTTACTATATTAAACTGTAAGATTACGCTACGGTGTGATAGACAGCCACTTTTTATTGAATAAACTCGTTAGGCGTTTGTTGGAAACAATTTTTTTTTCCGAAACGTTCAAATTACAATTTAATTTATTTTCTTTTGTCTTATTTTCTTTTTGTGATGGGACAGGAAGTTGAGTAAAAAGGTATAATGTCTAATTGTTTTTCTTTTTTTACTTAATTAATTTGAAGGAAACGAGGGAAACATAAAAAGTGATAGCTTTTAATGTTTTCGATTTGTTTTTCTGGGAATGAAACAAATGAAGCTCACATTTCTTTTGTTTTTAGAGTTCCGTATGACTTCGTTATAGGATGACTTCGTTGTGCGTTTGTCCGTCCGTCTGTCTGTCAGTCTGTCAAGACCGTTTTTCTCATGAACGCGTGGAGGTATCAAGATGAAATTAATATCAAATATGTAAGTCTATAGTCTCTTGGAGCTCTAATAAAATCAAGCATCTAAATCAACGCAATAAAAAAATACGGCCATTTATGTGACATATTTTTATATTCGCGAATAAATCAAAACCGGCAGGAAGCACTTACAGCACATGAAAAGAAAACAGTCCGAAACTCATTAATTTGTAGTTTTATCACACGTTTGTTTTTTGGGATAAATTCATCGCAACTACAGAACGCTTCATTGTGCGTGGTCCGAGACGCACTTGACCGGTTTAAAATAAAAAAATAGTTTCAGGTATCATTGAAATTAAAACAGGTGCGTCCTGATTTCGAAAAGACATTCGATTTTTATCGCGCGTTTTCGATAAGCTATTGACGCGCGATCTTATTTGAAATCAGCCGCGGGGCAATCTAATCTGGTTCTAAAGAACGCGAGGGCGCTCCTTTAATTCGACGGTATTTGCTCATTTTAAGCAGGATTTAACTTCACTGACTGAACGTTGAAATTGTTATCTAGCAAGAGAATTTTACGTTTACCTCAAATAAAGAGTTTTATTTTCTTATAATGACGTGACATATTTTTATGTTCATATTTATTCGGAAAACAAGAAGATTTTTAGGGTTTCGTACCTCAAAAGGAAAAAATGGATCCCTTATAGGATCACTTCATTGTCCGTTTGTCTGTCAAGACCCTTTTTTTCATAAGATTTTTTTTTTTTGCGATTACAAACTTACATTTGCAGTTGGACAATTGACCGTGTCGTATATCGTTGGTGGGAGAACATGTTATTCAACTACAATGTTAACTTTGTTTTTGGGATAAATTCATCCCAACTATGGAACCCCTCATTGTGCGTGGTCGGATACGCACTTGGCCGGTTTTTTAGAAGAAAAATATTAGCAAATACATACATAAACTCATGTTTTCTTTCCATGGGGGTAGGCAGAAAAACCAGAACGCTCTTTAAAAAAATTGTTACTACATCAAGAATAAATATAAAAAAAAAAAAAAAAACTCGAACCCAAAGACAAAATCATGTTAACTTACTACAATACTTCTCTGTGGTTCGTCTCGGAAACCCTTCGAATTAAAAGTTGGCAATCTCAATCCCATGTCACGCGTAAATCGGCCAGACATCCAATTTGGAGCCGTTACGTGGTGTGAACACAGCGCAGCTGGAATACAGTAGTTTTGTTTGAGACAACTGTCGTACAAAATGTTTGGAAAATGATTTGTGATAATGCCGTGTCGTAGATGGATGACACAGTGTCATACATTGGTGTGACAATATTGAATGCTTTACTTGTAGTACTGTAGGTATGTGTCTCTAAAATCATTTGCAAATTATTTATTACGGAATTCTATAGAAATAAGCTTTTCTTTTGTACTTTTCTCTTTCTTTGCGGTTTTTGTGTGTATCTACTTAAATAAATACAGTACCTACACTATGTTTTTTCAGTAGGAAATATTGTAGATAAATTAATGACTTTTTTTTTTACAGAATTTCAAGTTGAATTTATTCTATAGGTATAGTAAAAATACTAACCAAGCCAATGGCATATTAGAAATTCTAAACTTTTAAAATGTCTTGCATTACTGCTATTCATTTACTAGGTGCGTGAAAAAATTGAAAATAAATAGATCGTGCGTAAGTCGCGCGTGAAGTGAGAGCAATCGTTTAGAAAGAACGCGATTACGTCACGGTGAGCGGCGAGCAGGCGCGCGGGCGCTCGGGGCGCTAGTTGTAGGGGCATTCACCCTATCTCGTGATCGGAAGGGGGATATGCGCTGTTGATATCGCTTGAGTAAAATGTAGTGGCATGTAAATCCGTGAATTGTAAGGTAAATAGTAGGTACCCTGGAAGACATCGCAGAAAGCGATAAGGCCGCCCATTGTATGTTTTGTAATTTTTATTTTATTTTTGTGTTTTTTCTGGTGTAGTACAATAAAGTATATCATATAAATAAATATAGGTTTGTCCTGCCTAGTTTGTCTAGTTGTCCGAACTGCGACTGCTGAATCCCCGGCTATTCGGTTCGATTCCCATGTCGGGCAATGTTTAATCACTAGGATTTTTCTCAGTAGAAGGCCGGAGTTTGAATTTGTGCCCGGTTAATGGCAAAAAGTGTGTGCTTTCTATTATCTACATGGAACTTAAATGTAACTGGCAAAATGCGTGTTTACGTTGTACACGGCAACACGTCAACGTAAACATTATAGGTATCTATAACTACGACGCGCCATGCAGTGTTAGAAAGAAAGTATCCTTGGCATGATTGGTGGAGTTTGTAACGTTTCTAAAATTGCCCAATCGTTGCACATACTAATAATTGGGAGCCAACTATCATGTCCCACTAGGAATAAGCCACGCCCATTTCCACAGCATTTATTCTACTTTCATGCTTCTTTTGCCACTTTATAACCTTTTAATCCGATAACTATCAAACACAGCAACTTTATCCTGACACAAGAACTGCTCTGAAACTATCCGCAAAAAAAAAAGAACTTTTAACTACTCAAGTTTGCGCATTCTTTGTTTAAGTTGCGCTAAGTTGTGCTTAGTTGTGCTAACGATTGAACTTAGCTCGCTCATAGTGCTTCGATGTTTGTCCTCTGTCTTGTAAGTTACATCAATCATTTTTGTTGTGAGAATAACTTTTGCGTCGAGTTGTTGCGATAGCTTAGAAGTGTTGTTTTGAGAAGATATTAGAAGGATACTTGGGAAACCCGAAAATATGTTTAACGTCGCTGGATAACCAAAAGTTGTCATCGTATTAATGGTTTAGCAGCTCCATATATCATTAGGATTGTGGAAGCAGTTAGTCGTGGAAGTGGTACGAAAGCGGCTCCCTTGACATCCTCTCTGTCATCAGAAGACGACCGCCACGCAACTGTCGATGCGACGCTCTGGGGCCTAAGTCTACTAATTTATAAACGCCAGTGTCACTCTTATCCGACCTTTTCGGTGATTCCAGTAAGTTCGTCACAAAACTATAGGTAGGGCGCCACTCGCTGCGACGTTATGTTGTTATAATTATTAATAACGGGTGTTTTTTTGAGAGGTATACCAATTCAAAATAAAATAATGGGTATTAGGTTTTATTTAAAAGATATTCCTATGCCATTATTGCTTCAAAATTATTTCGGGCATATGGGCGCCACGGCTGGCTCGAATGAAGCGTAATCGGGTTTTTTTAAATCAACTAGTTGATTTCTAAAATAACTGGACTTAATCTTAAACTACAGTTGTGCATGTACAGTCAGGGAAATTGAATGTTAAGCCTACGACAATTTGACGTGATAGAGTCATTTCATTTAACAGTCAAAGAATGACTATTTAACCCTTCGGGGAATACTGCAGAAGTGATGTTATGTTATATGGTCGGGGTCCAGAACTCACTTACGTCGACAATTAGTACCTACATAAGACTTCTGCTGACTGCTTCAACTTATTTACTATACATTTATTATTAAAGCATACAAATGTACAGAGGCGGACATAATGGCATGTTCTACAAACGAACTTATGGTATTCCACAGGCATTAAAAACCCGCGTAAATCAGGTTTTAAGCTGTGTTACCCATATTCAATTCCCCACATATTTCTGTGGCTGAACACTGACAAAGTCGGCAGTATCTCTAATATAACAACACAGAGGCGAACTTACAGCAAAGTTTTAATTAATTTATGCATTTAGTTCGTGTGTGCTAATATTCCACTGTGACACCATTTTGTGGTGTTTTTTGGGCCATGTTTATGGCAATGTTTATAATAGTTGTCCGTGTGTGTGCTGAATTATTGTTTCAGAGTAGTTATAATTAGAGATGAGCTGTGTGGGTTTTTATATATTCATGTTTATGAGTGTTTCGTGCTATTGGCGTATTTTGTATAGTATGTAGGTATACTCCATTCTCCAAAACAATCTGAACTGTGACAGATATAGTAGTAGGTGCGCCATTACCAACGCTGCCATTTCTGCCTACTCTCTCACTACGAGTACCTATTAAAAGCGCACATTACGCAGTATAGGTTCCAATTACGCGCGCGTCACGCGTCGCGTAATTATTTATCGCCATTACGCCAGGCGTAATCACCGCGGCGGATGTCGCCGATAGCCTACAAATGTAACCTTTTTTTTTTATCGTTCATGTAAACAGCCAGCGATTTAGACGCCGCCTTCGCTTTTTAAAAAGTAAATTCTGATGATCGTTGGCGACAGTTGGCGCTCGAGTTTATGATTCGAAATTTGAATGTTGAAAACATGGCTGCGGGTGGTAAAAATGTTCTGAAAATATATTTTTTATAAGGGACTGCTTTTTTAAATATGGTAATCGGGTTAATTTATTAGAACTGATTTCGTAGGACATGTACGGTATAGATAGAATAATCACATTCTACATTATGGCTGTCGAGAGAAGACGTTCTTGACATCTGTCAGTTTCATACGAAACTAGAAATTATCCAACTGACAGGCGTCTGGCACGCAGTCTCTCGACGGCCGCCGCCAACTGATACTAGTCTACATCGACATTAATATTATAAAGAGAAAAGATAAGTTTTTTTTTGTAATGGATTAATTAAAAAACAGACCGATTTAAAAAAAAAACTTTCACCTAGTATGCTATTATTATCACTAAGTAACATAGGCTATAATGTATAATGCGGAAGAAGACGTTAGAGCTAGAGTACAATAATGGTAATAAATACCAACCCGATAATAAGTATCCCAATGTTATTATTTGTACCAGTTTTTTTTTTTTTTTTCTTTTTTTTTTTTTTTTTTTTAATTTTGCCCCACACTAGGAATTTCTCCTGTATCATGGGTGCGTTTACAAACATTTAAACTGACATACACAAGCCAACAAGCATGCTGAAGCCAACATACACAAGTAGGCTTCACGTAATATTCAGTTTGCTATTATTGTTTGATGCGTAGAATTCAGGACATAGTTTTCACAACACAACAAGTTTACCTTCGCATAAATACGTTCCATTTTCATGTAGCTTTAGCCACGTAACATTTTTTTTAAATATCATTATGAAGAAAAAACCTTAGCATTACTCTCTTAAAGCCTCATGCAGACTGGCGCGACGCGACTCTAACAATACAATTTCTAGGAAAACTAGAACAATTACCGGTGTTGCGTCGCGCCGTCGAATCGCGCCCGTCTGTAAGAGATTTAAAGAGAACTCGACAAATAAGTGTCCATTTAGAAATTGCTTGTGATTTAATACTGCATTTCAATAATTTCTACGTACTGACCAGGGATGCATGACGCAAAAAGAAGAAGAAAAGTGGAACAAGGCAGCCAAAGATGATGATGAAGATTAAGAATGATGCAATAACAAAACAATTAGGTACTTTTAACATGTGATTCTAATATTCTAGCTCCCCTTAGAGATTGACAAACAGCAATACCTACATGACACCATCGTATTTTAGGTACGTTCCCAAAAACGGAAACACTACCAAAATTGCATCCATACAAAAGCTCAATCTAAAAACGTATTTCATCTACACGCAGTGTGCATGAAATTGTTGTATAATGAAACAGGCACCCGAGGGACGTACCCGAAATACGGAACGTGTTGTCACCACGTTGATTGAATTTGTCACGCCAAAGAGTACATGCGTGGGCTAATCCGTGAAAAATTGAACGTACGAAAAAAGTACTGTCACAATATTTTACAAACAGTTTACAAGACCATCTCATACTCTATTGAATGCAGTTTTTTTTAATGTACAGTATAGCTCATTAACTTTCAGAAAAAAATATACTGGTGTCAATTGTTGTTAATTCAACTGATTAAAAATTAAAAATAAGAAGCAAAATACGTCATTTTTGCGTGTCACACATCCTGTCGCTAACTTTAACTAACTGAGGTTCATGGTTTTTTAAGATATATTTCAGTGTTTTTTGGGCGCTTTTACAGATTATTGTTTTTTTTTAAATTATAACATTAATTTTAATCATAAATCTTACTGTATTACAAAAAAAATCATGAAATATGATAATCAAATTAGCACCAAGGTGGACATTCCACTTTAGTCACTGCTGTTTTATTTGCTTTCAATAGTAAAAAAACTACCAAAACAAGTTATTTTATTATCATGGTAACATTATTGTGGTAGATCAGCCATTTCTTTTTACCCATCGGGCAGTTGTGACGCAGTGATCGGTGACGAAAGCCGTACTAACTACACGTAGTCGATTAAGAAGTCCACTATAGTCACAGCAATAACGTGATACCGATAAGTTCTTAAAACATTATTTTATTTGCGAATTATACTTAATGTATCTGCGAATGTCGTAAAAAAATGATTTCCTCTAAAAGAACAAGGAACATTGAGTGTCGTCGTCATTATTTATATGAAGCGGAGTTCGTCACGTCCATTTAGTGTCGTGAAATATTAGTGGAACAAGAAAATTGTCCATATTGTCCCCTTAGTAACGGTACAATTTTTCACGGATTGGCCCGCGTGTCACTAGAAAATTTGGCGAAATGAAACATTTTTCACAGGCCGGACTATCTAGGGATGTCCGTCAAAATTTTTTGGCGTTCCATAATTGAAGGATCGAATAGAAGTATTGTTACTGGACTTGTTGGTTTGATGAATGGTTTTTTTTTTGTTTTTGGATGGTTTGTTTTTTCGACTAGATCTTACATCAGGATGAACTTATGGATGCATTTGTTCGTTTTGGTCGTGTATATCCTAAATATTATTGAGTGTTTTGTGAACTCTTGTGTCTTGTTAGGAAAAAAAATATCCGATGGAAGTATCTAAAACATTTTTAACGCACACTGTCGATGCTTTTCGCTTTCATCACTTTTGTTTACGTTGGAGGAATCAGTGTTTCTAATAATGTGATTAGCACAAAGTATATTGTTCTTTTTAACGTATTTTTTATACATCAACCTATTAACCTTTTCAATGGCAAAAACCTCACAACAAGCATAGTTTCTTGCGTAAAGAAAACAGAATATTTCCATTAAACAACGGTTCACAAAAACATGACTTTACTGCGACAAAATATCTCTTGAAACGGACAAAAATCTGTTGTGTCCTGTCACAAGCCATGGCTACTCGTTACTCCCAATTCTGTGTAGTGGAAACAACTGGAAACTTGTCAGTTTTTCCTGTCCGTACATATTGGATGGACTATAGACAGCTTAATATTTACGGTGCTATGTCACATTGGGACTATGAATACAAATAGCGCTACGAGTACCTATTGGGACGAATTGAGTTGAAAGTTATGACTGTTTTTTGTTTTTTTGACTTGGTTATGCTAAAATTTCGCTATAGTTACGGTCGCGGCCTGCAACTCCGGCATTGATGGACGATCGTGAAAATGTGGGCCGAGGTGAACCCGAGGCACACATACGTAACTCCATGAATGCCTGGTTGCGGCCAAGGCTTATATAGTACTTTTCTCAAATAATGCGCGGAAACTCAAACTGAGTAAACTAATTATAAATTCCAGAATCAATGACGGACAGCGAAAATTTTTTACGCGCCATTGTGTTAATTTGTTTCTTCTTTACTTTAAATCGCAATTTAAAGAAAATCTTTGATAAGTTACTCCTTGGTTGTCATGTGTTGAAGTAAAAAGTTCGTTCCATTTTTAAATAACACGACAGATATGAGTTTTCATAGTTTATTTGGCCGCTACACAGGACAGATAATGGATTTTCATAGTAACTTTGCTGGCCGCATCGTCACTTGTTTTTGACCAGTACAGCAATTTCGATTTATCTCGAAGAAGGTTGTCAAAATAATTCTCGAATTTCCAAGCATGTTTGAGAAAACACAGTTGCTACAATACAGCATGGATAAGTGCTGAAGCTAGGTGCACGGTTCCAATTGGTCGTTTCCTATGGAGAAGAGCTGGCAAGAAACTCCACGGTTACTCTTTTAAAAATATTTTCAACTATCTGGTGTTAATAGGGATGGGAGGGCAGTGTAGGCCTTTCAACAAGTGTAGTACCTAATAAAATAGAAAATGGTCAAAAAATCTACAGTCTAGTGCTAGGGCGTCTATCAGCGTTAAGACACTATTTTTCAGTCAACGCGGAATTGAGAAAAATAGCACTGTCCGACACAAACTATTCCTCAAGACAGAACACATTCCAACTAAACATGTTCTCACAAATCTCGACTATAAATGATTGGGCAGGCATAATTTCAGAACTCCCAACATTACAACATAATATTCTGAACTAAAACCAATATCCAATCGAAACTTGTACAAGGGGACGTGTCGAGCAGTTTATCGCTGGAGCCCTGGAGGCTGGAGAGGGGTTCGGCGTGTGCATAATACAACTGCTGGCGACCGTCGCACTTTCGCATTTTGAGGGTTAGGTCGGGAGCTGGCACGTAGTGTTCCAATATAAATTCATATATTTCACAACAGACAAAACTGTTTTAGAATATGACAAGTTATAATTAAAAATTTAAATAACTCCCGACACAATTCCAGGTGATGCTGCAGTATCGGTTCAAGGTTACTATGTTCTTCTAATATCATTGAAGTAATAATACTAAATTTCAAATCGATCAGACCTGTGGAAGATGCGCACATCCAATCATCAACTAGAAAAGATCTGATAATCTTCAAATGGCTGAACCGATTTGCTTGAATTGTAGCTAAGAACACTCTCGATCGAGACACCTTTCAAACAAAAAAATAATAATCAAAATCGGTTCAGCCGTTTGGGAGCTACGATGGAACAGACAGATACACACGTTAAACTTATAACACCCCTCTTTTTCCGTCGGGGGTTAAAAACAGATGGCAATGGGCTGTCCGTTTTAACGGTAGTTGAGTGAAGACAGTGAATCAAAACGAAAGGACGATCACAAGCTCGGTACCAAACATGTAGCAACTGGATCAAAGTAGCCAAGAGTGAAAGCTCACGCAAAAAGGCACACACTTTCTATGATAACATGACCCTTGAAGCTACATGGCGTCCGATTTGAGAGACCTCTGTCCAGCAGTATACAGCAGTTAGGCTAATGGTGGTAATTTCACATCCATCATGCACACAGTTGAATCTAATGCATGTCATCTATAACTAACTTCCCATCAGCCGGTATACTTTTGTCAAAACCTGCGTAGTTCAGATGATAATAAACAACTTGGATTAAATTAGCAGACCTGATAATAACGACAATAAGTGATCGTTTGAAGAAGTCATCATCTGTCCAGCCTTTTCCTAACTATGTTGGGGGCAGCTTCCAGTTTAACCGGATCCAGCTGAATACCAGTATTTTACATGGAGCGACTGCCTATTCACCACAACCCAGTTACTGCGGGTAAAACGATACCTCTTGGTAAGACTGGTTGTCAGACTTCTGACCACCCGTAACAACTGTCAAAGATCTACTAATGACAGCCGTCACCAACGGCTGTCATGATCTGTCATGGTCACACATCCACGGACTTACCGCGGCAAGCGTAGCTTAACCTGATCGACCCGTGTGACTGTTATTACTTAGCCACAAGCCCCTCCATCTCCTTATTGTTTGAAGAAGTTTTGGAACGTAAACTAGTTTCAAAACCCAGCTCCCGGTCCACAAGTAGTGTGGAGGACTAGCAGGCTAAGTCTAGGTACAAACTTGTACAGACCGTCCAAGACATCTGTCGAACTTGCACAATGTCAGCGTCCTGACTGTACTTCATTAGTATATCAGACTTAGTTTAATAACTCACTTACGAGAAGTACCTAGTACCTGCTGACTGAATTTGAATTGTGTGTTAGTTTCAGTGGAAATTTTTGGATTGGATGATGGAAGAGAGGTGTGTTTTTTGGTTAAGTACGTCGGTGTTTACGGTCGATAGTTTCGTGATACATTGGGGAAATTACAATAGCGGCACTGAATTTATAGTAATGGCTTCTGACATTTATACGTTATTATGAATTTCGGGAGTCCATAATAACTTAGCTCAAATTCACTCCTTATCTCGCTTGCACGATATTGTTCGCAGACTGAGTGAGAGCGAGACTGAGTGGCGGAGAGAAGGTTCCAAGGCGCCAATAGTTTAGGTTATTTCTTTTTAAGCCTCGTGCAGACTGGCGCGACTCGACGGCGCGACGCGACTTTAACAATACAATTTCTATGAGAACTTCGCGGTAGAACAATTACCGGACAGGGCCTGCACAGGGCTTTACGGCGAAAATACATCTGCTACGATAGTTACATACTCCTTTTACCTTTTACCTCCTTTCAATACGAATTATGTTACTGTTCCCTTTATTGAGTAATTTTACGTAACAATTTTTACAAACTAGATGTGTTTACATTTCTGTTATCATAGATTATATTACGTTTTACCTGTGCCCACGACGTATACCTGCCCGTAGTAAACTCTACCCTATCTATATATGTACTAATGAATAAATACACCTGAGGGAGTTAGTCTTGTCTAAGTTATAGCCAACAAATTGATCGGGCCGACGTGTCTGGACGTCTATTCCGGTATAAGATGTTTCCTTTGGGTCTGGCGTATGAAATGATAATGGGGTTATTTGGGATGTGCCATTGTGTAGTATCGAGCTGTGTATTGTTTTAGTTAGGTACTCGTTTAGATGACAATAGTGTTAGTTTAGAAAACGTTAGTATTTAGTTTGGGATTTTTGGTTACGTCATCCATGGATGGTGCATAGCATAATCAACCTATCACGTTCCTACTGGTATATAAGGAATGACGACATTCATCGTGACCTAAAAATGGAACCAGTCAGCAACATAATCCAAAAATTTGCTGAGGCCCATGAACACCGACTCCACTGACATTTGAACATCGAGGCAATTCAGCTGTTAGACCAAACAAATATAGTGCGGAGACTAAAGACGGCGGAGACGAACAAAACCTTTTGAGTTAGTGTAGTGTAAAAAGTGTAGAAATAATAGTGACAATGACACGCACCATAAAACATGAACAAAGTGTATAAATTATAATACCAGACTCTAATAAAGTGGAACGGACTTGTGTAATAAAGTACAATCAACACTATTCTAAGTTTTAAAATAATTATCATGTAAAAAAATATTAGACTAAAATTGCATATTAGTCATATAGTCTAGATTGTAATTAGTTACTAAAAGCATTAAAAAAAAAAGGTTCTTACTGATGCGACGCAGGCCTCATATCGTCTGTGAGTGGGTTATTATCGTCAGAAATTTATGTTGTTTTTACGATTTTTCCATCACCGTTTTGAGAGCAGCGGTGATGAAATAATGGACTTACACAAAGTGCCTGCCGGGGTTTGAACTCACGACTTACAAGTCGTAAGTTAGGTCGGCTACCGCTGCTGGGCCGCCACCACTTCTGTTCACTGTGCCACCACTGATGAATACATTGATAAAAAAAAAAGTCATTTATTCAAACTGGGCTGAGAAACAGCACTTTTCGAACGTCAAAATTACATAACAGTCCCCCAAACGCCAACGCCCAACGATAATTACTAATACTATGTATTTTTTGTAATGCAATTTATATACGACTTTAGTCATAACATAACATAATGCCTGTATTCCCCGAAGGGTTAGGCAGAGGTGTACCTATAGTACGCCCACATTTCGCCAGTTATGTTTAAGTCCCGTGTAACAGGAGGCGAGCCTATTGTCATCAACCGGGCACAAATTCAGACTCCGGGCTGAAATAAATTCCAGATGGAAAAACCCAATAACACTTTACCCGACTCTGGTATTGAACCCAGGACTTCATGCTCAGCTGTAGCGCTAGTGACCACTATTTTTTTAATGCACTTATAGACGACTTTGGTGCTAGTCCACAAAACAAAAATCATTTCATTCTGCCTAGCCTTTTCCCAATCATGTTGGAGTCGGCTTCCAGTCTAACCGGATGCAGCTGCCTATCTGACCTCCGCAACCCAGTAACTGGGTAATACGATACCCCTTGGTAAGACTGGTTGTCAGACTTGCGGGCTTCTGACGACTCGTAACGACTGTCAAAGATCCACGAATGACAGCCGGGACCAACGGCTTAACGTAGTAACGTATTCCGAAGCACGGAGGAGTCTCGCTATGTACAGATGGTCACCCATCCACGGACCAACCCCGGCAAGCGCAGCTTAACCTGATGGATCGGCCCGTGCGGCTGTAATTACTTAGCCATGAGCTCCTCCCCACAAAACAAAAAAAAAACAAAAAATACAACCCAAAATTCTGTAACACTTTAGAATTTTGACTTGTATTTTACTTTCTACATTCTAGAAAACACTTTCTACATTCTAGAAAACCAGACAAATAAGTACGAAAGTAGAATTGCCTCATTACTCTTTACTAACAAGGGTTTCGATTCAATAACGCTCCTCGGACAAAGGCTGTAATTAGGTTTTTTCAGTTAAGTAACGTGCTCATTCACAATCCTACTAGTCATTTAGTGTAATTGAACAGACTCTTTCGGAGACTGTTGTCGATCGAGTTAATGCTTCATTAACTTTCAATTCGGAGACTAAAGAAGGTTTTCAAGGTCAAATGAAATTAGCTAGCAAAACTCCGCAGACGTCCTGTAGACGTGATTTTTCGTGCATAGACATTGTAGATGAAATTGGTATGGAATGTATTATTATTAGTTTTATCTACACCCATGCTTTACATCCTTTATAAAAGTTTCTGAAATCTTATCTCTTCTTTGGTTCTTGGAATCTTTTTTGGTTCAAGGACATGTCGGTTTCCTCTATGATGTTTTCCTCCACCGTTTTGAGAGCAGTTTTGATGAAATTAAATACAACAAATAAAGTGCCTGGGTCCGAACAGAACCTACGACTCGTAAGTCGCATCCGATACTACTAGGCCACCACTGCTCTCCAAGGAAATGATTGTAATCAACACGATTGACTGTTGGTTTGGTGGTAAAGTTATAAAAAGTTTAATGGTATTTTCCATCCAGCTAAAATATTCATTTACATTTACAAGACTCAAGGCGACCAAATTCAAACCCACGAGAAAGAACATACTTAAGGGCCTATAAGACATCAAATTGTTTAGCAAGATCCGCCGTTATATTGAAACTACTGCAGCAATAATTTTGAAATAAATTCAAGTTAAAGTTGAGGATTAATGTTAAGTACTATGTTAGCCGTAAAGACGATTTCATAAAAATTTCTCGATAGAAAAAAAAACCAAAGTTACCTCCAAACCGAACAATAAACCACTGCTATTAAAAAAATACTTCAAATTAGATCATGAAACTTTGCATACTAACTGAACTAACTTTATAGCCAGCGACTATGTTTTTTTTTTTTTTTAAATTACCATTATTTTCGCCGTAAAAAGCAATTACCTAAACTATTGCCGTTTTTGAGCCGCCTCCGTCTCGCTCGCACTCAGTCCGCGAGTAGTATCGTGCGAGCGAGATATAAACCTGAGGTTGTGTGGCCTCTTAATTCATCCAATTTTTCCCACTAACTCCCAGACACTCCCAGATCGCGGCCATTTTTCCCAATTTTCCGCAAACACGAGGAACGACAAAGTAACGACAAAGTAAAATGAATTCCACAGTAACCTTTGGATAGAAGTGAGAATGATAAAATTGGAAAATATGTATAGCATTGGTACGCAAACCCCCAACAATTCCATTTTGTTTTACAATACAACTTTGCATCGGGCTAGCCGTGACGTGGGCGCATTTGCACCGTAACGTAATATTTATAAAATAAATTTTTGCTATTTTTAAAGTTATTTGTAGAATAAAAAATTCTCATGCTGTCAGTGTTGTTGATGTCGTGTGTTTTTCATTTCTCAATATCAGTTCCTACTTTTTCATGTATCCTTTTCTATCCTATTAGCCTTTTTCAACAAAAATCGGCTTACATACATACGTTAATATGCTGTCTCATTTTAAGGCTCCCGCAAACAGACGCGACGCGACTTTCAAAATACAATTTATAAGAAAACTTTACGGTAGAACAATTACTGTGTCGCGCCAGTATGTACGAGCCTTAAACTGACGGCCGGGGTCTCCTGTGATACAGTTTTTCAACTAGTATAGAAAACGGCTCAACTTTTACACTAAAGTGTAGTAGGTACTGTATGGTATTGTATAGTTTTTGCTTATCCATAACTACTGGTGCAAAAATAACTGTGAAACTGTTTTTGGAACAATAAATTATGTATTTATTATAATAATAATAATAAATTATCAATAAATTATGTAATAATCTCAAAATCAATCTGCCCAGCCTTTTCCCAACTATGTTGGGGTCGGCTTCCAGTCTAACCGGATGCAGCTGAATACCAGTATTTTACATTGAGCGACTGCCTATTTGTCCTCCACAACCCGGTATCCACCACACTCGACCCGTAATGACTGCAGGGATCAACGGCTTAACGTGCTTTCCGAGACACGGAGGAGTCTCGATAGGTAAAGATGGTCACCCATCCACGGACCAACCTCGGAAGCGTAACAATTTTTTTTTTCTTCTCTGGATTAGGCCTGATGTCATAAAAAGAAAGGTCATTCCTTTCTTTTTATGTCTGGACTTTAAAAGAGACTTTGACCCCTGAGTTCCTATCGCCATTTATTCTCAAGGATAGTCAGATAGGAAATTTTTGTTTTATTAATATTTCTTGTAAAAGTGATTCCGATATCGTATTTACAGAATAAGTGAAATAATAAACTTAATTTAATTTCAATCACAAGCCGAATTATACACGACGGTGTAACAGGCATCCTACAAGTATGCTCTGGCATCTTTGAATGCTTGCTGCTAAGGCATGGCTGACGGGTCTTCGAGAAAAAAGGAACAATTTAGCTATTCCCGGCCATTGCAATGTTTCTGAAACAGATGCAAGATGCTACAATATCTGTATTAGTATTGGACGACGACCGAAGAATTATGTTTATGGTTTTATACTTTTAAAAGAAAGAACAACGCCCTAGGAGGACATACAAAGTGGAGACGACAATTTATACAACAATAAATTATTAAACTGCGTATATCTAATGACGTTCCCAGTCGGCATACGAAAATTCAATCAAAGATCTCCAATAGTTTAGTCACTATAGCTAGTCAAATATTGGCAAAATCCATAGTCGGCGCATCACTACTACCTATTTAGTTTGTTAGAAAAAATAACTTTTTTAATTTCAATGTTATGATTTATTTGATAGTTCCTGAATTAAATACTCCTCTGCAATAATATTGCCAGTGTTTTCATTTATTGTCGTCTCCACATTGTATATACCTACTCTTATTCTGAAGGATATACTATCGAATAAATTCGTCAAATACTAGACAGAACCAATCAATCGAAAATAATACAATTCAACCTTTTTACGATGATTGTATGTACCACCATAGAATATCGCATATATGTATTTCATCACTGAAATATATCACTTTATCGGGACAAAGGCAAGAAATGCCGAAATATACCTCTCGTAATATGAAACTTGTCGGAATTATTATGTGGCACCCTTTTCATCTGGTCATCCCCCGTGGTTGGGGGTGGATGATACTTTGTTGTTGGAAACTATAATAGCCTGAAGGGATTGCTGCCTCTTTCGCAATATTGTTGAAGGGACTTGCGGGGACATAATAATATATGTAATACATATTATTATGTAGGTATTCGTTTTCTAAGTTACCGTTTGGGAACGTTAGAACTCCTTGTAGGCAGATAAAAACGCTTTCAATGAATGTAAGTATATTTTATTTGTAAGTAGCCGGTGGCGTTCTATAGTTTCTGCCTACCCCCATGGGAAAAAAACGTGAGTTTAAGTATCTATGTAAGTATTTGGAAGTTATTAGTGCTTCTTTTAATTTAAATTCCGATTTATATATTCTTTGTATTATTGAAAGCTGTCGAAGTTATTCACAGTCTGCTATACCCCATTCACAATAATATTAGACATTTAAACCAACCTTTTTTACAATACGTTCAACCGATTTTGACTTCTATTGCGTTGGTGGCACGACATATGGCAGCTGCAGTAAACAGTTGGTATTATAATCACGTTTTTGCTTTCAATGCCATCCGCCTACGGAATAGAAGTCAAAATCGGTTGAACGGACTGTAAAACGTTTTGTTTAAATGTCTAATCTTATTGTGAATGGGGTATAGAAACTGTCAATAAATGCAGATGGAGTTAATGACCGCTATTGCCATGCTCTAACGCAGTAACTATAGTGAATGTTTATGTCGTATAGTTTATTTTACATTTAATAACTTTATGTGGCCCTGCAGGCCATTGAGAAATATGCGTTTAGCGCTAAACTTATTTAGAATATTATTCTGTCCCTGTCGACTTGTTTCTTATCTTACAAATCAATACAAAATGCAGGAGTTTCTGTTCATTTTTATTTCTTTCTAAATCATTGATAGAAACCGAATGATGTTAAATTATTTAGAATTAAATTATTTAGTTATTTGTGGCGCCACTGTGCATGCGGATACTTAAAAAAATGAAGATTCGAATAATCGATTTCAAATATTTGCTTGCAAAACGTTCATTCGATTATTCCCTCCGCATTTTTCATCAAGCTTCTTAAACTATGCAGACAACGTAAGATTACGGACGATAACGGTCCCGGAGGTGGACTCTATAATAGAAAGCATACATAATTTACCGGCTTCCCGACTTGGTCGAACAGCTTATTAATTTAATTTTATTAATGCAAACGCTATTTCTTGGGACGTCGCCAACGCTACATACTGACTGTGGTTTTCTTAAGCTAATTGGCGAGAAAAATTAAGATAATTGAAGGTAAATAGTTGGTAAAAATATGGCAGTGGTTTTTGTTTAAATAACTCAGGTGTTTCATTAGAGTTTTCATTGTTCGGTGTAGATCAGTAAATGAGTCATTTACTTTATTAATTAAAATGATGTTGTAATAAAATGGAGGTACATTAGCGCTTTATTGCTTTTTTCTCTTCTTTAAACCTTTGATACTGCGGCGGCTTCTACAACGCCACATGCAAACTACGCATCAAAGACCTGTCACACAAATACTGCATCGCGCTATTAGAGTTTACCGCGTGATCAACATATATAAGACTATCCGACTTGCAGGCAGTTGCCCGCCAGACACAACACCCGTCTGATCGGAGGATACCCCCTTATCAATAGAGGATGAGTGAACTTTACGCCTTTTTCCTCATACCTTTAAAAAATTCTAGTGAAGTGTTTCCGGAATCTAGGATTCGTAAGAAAAACGACCCAGTTTTAGAAACAAGAGCAGAATGACGGGGCTGTTCTTGCGAAACCGTCTTGCAGTATGCTGCTCAAGTAAACAGCTATACATTGTTATTCCATCAAGCATGAGTTAGACATTTCAATCAAAATACATGGCGGCAAAAAAGTCTCATCCTTCCTTTTTCAAGACCCTTCATCTCTCAAACTAGGCTACTAAACAAAGGCATCTTTCTTTCCCCCCACAAAGCTTTTCATCTGCCCCGTTTGTGTGTTCCTAAGATGTCCTGCGCTCCAAGGGATCTACCACAGAGCACAGAATCGTCGCACCAGTAGTCTAGATACGCCAGTAGTAAAAAAGTTCTTGGCGGCGCCGAAAGCTCACAATATCTATGACGGACCGCCTACGTCATATTCTATACGTCATTTTTGTCGTGGTGCGAGCTTGGTTTGTATATATGTAGTATAAGTGTTGACAATGCCGCTTCTAGCAGAGGCCGCTGAGACATCTCAGTGCTTTGTGGGATCTACATTACTCCACGAATATTCGCTTCTTGACATTACTGTCTGAAATATAAAAGAAGCATTCTCTTGAGCGCTGCAGGCGCGTTGACATTGGAGTTTCGCATGAGGTATGTCCGTTTAAGGGTTGGTGTGGTTGTTACGTGGTTAAAGTTGTGTTTTTTGTTGAGCTCTTGTAATGGTAGGATCGGAAATGTAAGTAGACGTTATGACGTTGAGATTTTGCAAGATCTATATCGATTTATTCCTATTTAAATTTGTTGTGGGGTCATTTAAAGGTGTTTTTTTTTTTTCATTTTCGTTTAAAGGTACCTATCATGTAATAGGCTTCAAGTTGTCCGTTTTATGCTCTATTTCATTGCTTGCGATCGCCCATTTTGACACCCAATGTTACCTTACTCTCAAAAATTCAATTATAATTTATTGTGGTGTAAAATATAAGAATAATATATTCTTTATTTCGGACTACACAATGACTTAAAAAACTATGTTATTAACCTTGAACAAACTAAAAACCACTAAAACTGACGTTGCCCACTACACGTTGGCACGGTAAAATAAAGAGTATTCTATCTTCCAGAGGCCGAAAAAAAAATACACAATCCTGTCTCCTTTGACCATCAAAAGTCTAATACTACATTTTGTCTTACATCATTAATTCCAAGCCACGCAAATTATAAAGGAAGCCCCACTGGGAACGACGACGTAGCTATAATATTTGCACTCGTTAAAAATGCCTGAGCATTCTATAGAACGTTATGCTTTTAAGCATTTTCAGGAACATTGTTTAGATAGATGAGAGCGAATGGATGCTTAAGAGTGCTCGAGTACTTTACTTTATTTCAGTTATGCTCAGTTTTCGTGGTACCTATGCAGAGGATTTTTGTTACTATTCCATTACAAAGTTTCTCAGTTAAACCTCCACTTTAAAATATGTCTTTATCATCGCCAGGTACATACAATGTACATACAACTTCTTTGTCTTGGGTTCTGTGTCATTTATTGTATGCCTGTGCAATATAATATCCCAGAAAAATAGGACGGTAGAAATATAATAGAATACTATCTAGAATAATTGTGTTTAGCTGTAGGTCTTCCATAGTCAATAAATAAATAAAACCTACGTAGGTTTGTCTTAATAAAAAATATACAGGGTGTCAGAATTTAATATACATTGTAACAGCGAATCAATTTTCACGCCTCACCCTTAAGACCTGACCCAGACCAAATATTTTTTGATATTCAGATAGCTCCTGCCCTAAAGAGGTACCAGAGTATTAATTAAAAATCTTTAAAAAAAAAACGCGGGTTAAAGCTAGTTAAGTACATGAGTCTAGACCCCACAGCGAATAAATTAGCTTAATAGCATAATCAGCCTATAATATTCCCACTGCTGGGAAACAGATCTCCTTCTCTCAGAGAGAGGGGGTGGGCCCGTAATTCACCACGCGGGCCCAATGTTGGTGGATGTCACATGTCTTCGAATTTTTTGTTTCTAATACATGCCGGTTTCCTCACGATGTTTTGCTTCACCGGTGAGAGCAGTGGTGATGAAATAATTTACACAAAGTAATGCGCCTGACTGGGTTAGAACCCACGACCTACAATTAATAAGTCTCGGTCGTAGTAGTAACGACCGAGACTTATTAACACTGGGTCGTTACACTGCTCCAGAAAATGGTGTTTTTTTTTAAATTAGCTGCTACATATACGTTTTGACCCTGAAGATATTGCACTATTATTTGAAAGAGCTTCTTTAACGCGGCTTGCGGTGGGAGTTTTGACAGGTAGAAATCGTCACGTAACAAAAAAGCGTTATGCCCGAACCAGTCAGTTTCAAGTGTCAAAAGCTTTTTTTTTTTTTTTATTTGCAAAATTTCTTCGCTGAGGGGTTCATGTTCTGAATTCATGCTAATAGTTTGGGGGTCGATGTCCCTGATACCCTGTACCTACTTTAGAAATACCTACCTACCTACTATTTTCGTTCTGCATTCTGTAGTTTCTGCCTATCCCCATGGAAGAAAGCGGGAGGTTATTATTATGATATTCGAAATAATTAAAACAATTTCTTAGTAGCAGCCCGGAGTCTGGATTTGTGCCCGTTTGATGGCAATAGGCTCGTCCCCTGCTAAATGGGACTTAAACATAACTGGCAAAATATGGGTGTATTATAGATGCAGCTCTGCCTAACCCTTTGCGGAATACAGGCGCGATGTGATGTATAGAACAATAACAGAAACCATAAAATAAACCACTTTGTAAACAAATAAAACAGGTTCTACAACAATATTGCAATAAACGAAAAGAAAAATCACAAAAATATTTCTCGAGGAAATGATTCCATATTCCTAATGACCCCCAACTACTCTTTGTCACAAAGAAAATAACGAGAAGTCTTCTAACTGATTGTGACTGGAGAGGGGAGAAGGGGGAGACATACACAAATGGATGAATAAAAACTTGGTAACGAGTGGCTACGATCCTTTGCGGTACAAGAAGACCGTGCATTGTGTTTCGAGTAGTGTGAGGGTTGTGGTCCAAGTTAGCGGAGGTAGCGGGATAGATTATATGATAATGTTTGTGGTGTGACGAAATGATGTTTATTTCTGTAAATTGGTTCAAAAAACACTTTTACACTTCAAAGTAACTTATGTTTTATAACTAGTTGAGTTCAGTGTTTCCTATCTGATTACTCTGAGAAAAAATACCGTAACGAACTCAGAGGTTACAGTCTCTTTTAACGTCCAGTCATAATCTTGGTCAGGTCATATGAGGACCATGTGTGTCTGAGGGTTTGTTAACTAATCGAGATATAATAATAATAATAATGATTCTTTTAATATTTTTTAAAGAAATATTTAAAAATGTATTTAATATGTACCTAAAGATTTAATAAGCGACATAATAATGTTGGTCTTCCAGGCTGAATTTCGGCCATGGCGACCAATCTAAGCGGAGACCAGCCTTCAGCACGAGAGATATTATAGTGCACAAGTGTGTGTGCAGATGCAGGTGATTTCCCTCTTCCCTCACTCTCATAGTCCGATGGGACGGCAATCCAACACGACCGGAGAGAGATCAGGCGCAGAGCTAACGGCCTTTAAAGTGCTTTCGGATGCACGGGGGGTATCACAACTCCGGGCTAAGAAATTCCTAATGGAAAAACCCAATAACACCGGGAATCCAACCCGGGACCCGCGCTCAGCAGTCTGGTTTGCTATCACGAGACCAATGGGGCAGTCCAGATATACGTAGGTCCTACTTAGAAAGTAGGTACTAAAATATAATAATGTTTTTAACATACAAATGTTAGTTGCACATTCTACCAGTAATTACATTTCGACCATCAATATTAAACAAGGCTAGGTTTACAATGCCGAGTAATGCGCATTGAATTTAAATTGAATTGTCATGAAACTTGTCGTTTGTATAACACTATTGTGTGACGTCGGCTTTGTGTATGCAAATATTTAGAATTATTAATTCTCAAATGACAAAGCAAATATGAGATGATTTGAATAACTATTTGTGAAGCTTGTGTGCTATATTCGACCTTTGCAAAGCTTTAATGACATTCTCTTCTAGACACAAAAGCTAGGTATATAACTAATACTTTTTAGACCATTTTTACAGACGAATTTTGGGTTTGATGAATTATTTCCAACGCAGTCTGCGTATTTTTTTTATTATCAGTTTGTTCTTATTCAAAGCATGTTTGACTTACCCCTTTTAAACAGTGAACCTTGGAGAGTAAAACAGCTGAACCGCAGTCTGGGTAAATTCTTGAATAGATTGTGCCAAAAGGTGACCAGACAATTTAATTAAATAAATGAAAAAACCAACGGGCTGTGCCTAGTTTTGGAGCAACGCTATCTCCATACTTTAATTTGAATGTTGAAATAAATTATTTTTAGGTGATTTATTTATTTTATGACAAGATATCAACATGTGGGTCATTGATTTTTCTTTTTTTCTTTTCTTAGTTAGTTTTGACCATGGTCTGGTAGTTTGAGCACTATATGCGGCCTACCCAAATGTCCTTTCTTTGGTATTGTTCGTCGAATCGTTGAGCTCCTTGATTTCTGTGTTGAGCTGCAAGATTACTGACAAATGCGTGCACTGACTGGACAGGTCCACTCAATATGTGCGGTTCTTTCCTCAAAAGGCCATTTCAGACACGAATCTATATATTCTTCACATGATCTGTCCAAGATTATATCTGGACTTTAAAAGAGACTGTGACCTCTGAGTTTGTTTCGGCCTTTCTTCTCAGAGTAGTCAGATAGGAAACGCCGACCTCATCTAGTTTTAAAACATGTGATTGACGTGTAAAGTGTTTGTACAAACCTACTTACAGAAAATAAATCATTTATCATTTATCTTAGAAATCTTTTTTTTTCTCTTTAGACCACACCACTACAGGATGTAGGTACTAGTAACGTCTTTGAGTCGCGGCAGCATTGAAGTCTAACCATGCAAATTATGAGGCAGGTACACATTGACGGCTCGCGCCTTGCCTCTGCGGTCGCTGTGTTTGTTAGACACGACGGCGCGGTGTGTTCTGGCTTTAGTTGGGGTAACATGGAAGGGTTATTTACAATAGATGTTGGGGTGTGTTTGTTCGTTCGTCGTGTGTTTTCGGGCTAAGATGGCCGTCTTATTTCTTTTTTTTTTCGTGGACGTCTTAAGGTGGAGATGATTTTATTCGTTGATAGTGTTACTAGCAGCGCCCCGCGGTTTTACCCGCATAAGTCTCAATCCCGTGGGAATATAGAGATAAAAAGTATCCTATGTGTTAATCCAGGTTATAAACTTTATGTGTGCCAAATTTCATTCAAATCCGTTCAATCTTTTTTGCGTGAAAGAGTAACAAACATCCATCCATCCTCACAAACTTTTGCATTTCTAATATTAGTATGAATCGCAGTTTAATGGAAATTCTAATAGATAGTTATCATAATGTAAGTCTGTAGACGCTATCGTTACTAGGTCAAAAGTTGGATACAGTATCATATAATGTAGTGCAACTAAGTTGGGAAAAGGCTCGGTGCCTTTTCCCAACTATGTTGGGGTCGGCTTCCAGTCTAACCAGATGCAGCTGAATACCAGTATATGACATGGAGCGGCTGTCTATCTGACCTCCACAAACCAGTAAGTGGGTAATACCATACCCCTTGGTAAGACTGGTTGTCAGACTTTCGGGCTTCTGACGACTGTCAAAGAGCCACGAATGACAGTCGGGACCAACGGCTTAACGTACTTACCGAGCCACGGAGGAGTCTCGGTGTGTAAAGATGGTCACCCTTGCACGTACCAACCCCTGCAACCGTAGCTTAACCTGATGGATCGACCCGTGCGGCTTTTTTTTAAAGGTTCCTACAAACAGGCGCGACGTGACTTTAATAATACAATTCCTAAGAAAACCTCATGGTAGAATAATTACAGGTGTCGCGCCAGTATGTATGAGCCTTTATTTTGACGAACACGTTTAATTATTCTGAGTAAATAGTAATAAAACTTACTATTTTAACATAGCGGGCAAAGCTTCTACCGATATTAAAATGATCTTAATCAATGAAATACATTTTCCATTACAGAACTCAATGTTTTGCATAATATTTTCTATATCTTCAGCAAAATAATTTTGCTTTTCATGAAAGTCTTTGACTTGTGAAAGTCAACTTACATTTCATTTAAATTAATATCTCTGAAAGGCAAATAATTTAAATGTGCTTTAATATTTAATTTGAGTGACGTTCATTTAATATTTACTTAGTAAACGTCAGAATAAATAAGTTGGTGTCTATTTTATGTTATGATTATGAAAATATTAAAAGTCTTCTTTTTTAATTAGAAAAAAATAAAATATCGTTATCTTAAGAAAACATTAACCCAAACAAGTTGTAGCTCGTAGGTTCGAACTCAGACAGGCTTTACTTTGTGTAAACTAGTTCATCACCACTGCACGCGTAGCATGTAGCAACCATAGAAACGGGTTTTCTACGGGTTTTATCGACGAAAACGATTGTTTATCTGTCATTTTGTCTATTCTTCCGTCGATCAAACCCATTTCTAATGTGGTCATACTATAAGCGTGCTGGTCTCAAAACGGTGAAGGAAAACATCGTGAGAAAACCGGCATGTCCTAGAACCAAAAACATCGAAGACATGTGACATCTACCAACCCGCACTGAGCCTATTGCTATGAGCTATTTACAACTGGTGGTGGATTGATTTTAAACACACAACTTACAAAAGTTCAAGATTCTATTAGCGATCTAACTTTTTCTTTTATAACATAACATAACATGACGCCTGAATACCCCGAAGGGTCCGGCAGAGTACACCCACATTCCGCCAGCAAGTCCCATGTAATAGGGGGCGAGCCTATTGCCATCAACCAGGCACAAATCTAGTCGCTACTGAGGAATTCCAGATTGAAAACCCCAATGACACTTTGCCCGACCCGGGAATCGAACCCAAGATCTCATGATTAACAGTACTGCTTGCGACCACTAGACCAACGAGGCCGATGAAGGCTGGGCGTTTTGGGGGACTGTCTTATGTAATTTTGACGTTGGAAAAGTGCTGATTCTGAGCCTAGTTTGAAAAAATAAGCTAGGTGTCCAAATTAATTGTTTATCGAATTGACTTGATGGAACCAGAAGGAGGAAGGAAATTGAACCAACTTACATTGTGCATATAATCAAATCACAGCTGACATTCCTTGACAGTTGTATAAAACCAGAATACAAGCGAAATTTCGCACTTTTTTAAATATATTTAATTCATATTCTGTATGGCACCTCTTTAGGTCGTGAGCTATTCGAATATCAAAAAATATTTGAACTAGGTCGTAAAAATTGATTCGCTGTTACAATGTATAATACATGGGTACATAAAATAACACCAACATTGTAACACTAAGTTCGTAATAAACGCTTTGACTTTGCTTTTAGTAGGTAAATTGACTTAGGCCATTTTCTGATTTGTCTGTACAGCAGCAGTGCGACATCGGTGATTAGCTCGGTATGTGTCGCACTCCCGCACATACCGACCTAATCAGGAAGGATCAATTGAAATATACGCGCTCGGTAGGTGCTCGGTAAGCTTCCGGTACTGCGTATATCGAGCATGCTGATGTCGCACCGCTGCTATACCGACAAATCAGTAAAGGGCCTTAGTGTGTCAATTTTGGTAAACAATTAATTTCCCTGACCGCGTTATGGCTCGTCCACACTGGCGCGATATCGCGTGCGCGACAAGGGTAGCACTGACTGTCGCACCCGCAATGTCGCGCCAATGTGTACGAGCCGTTAACTTTAAAGGATTTAAAATTATGGAATATTTGCCGACTCTTATTCTTCTTAGTTCTAGGAGCGTTCTAAAATTATGACATAAACAAAGACTTTTCTCTCATATCTTTTGACAGAATACCTACTTGTAACATAGCAACAAAACAAGACATTAAGCTCGCCTCGTTAACTCGTATAATTAAACTAAATTAATTAAAGTAGAATTTTGAACGGGGTAACAAACAATTAAACCACAGCTTAATCTAAGTGGGATTGTATTGTTGAGACGCGGCCATATTGCTGCGTCATCGTTTGTTGGGGGTTGAGTTACGTACGAGTAATATTATCAGTGTGGTAGGTATACATAATTATTTATGTTATAAAGGGTCAGTGTGGTATACATCGTTGTTTCAGTGCCTAAATTATATAGATACGTCAAAGACACAAGTTATTGATGTTCTTGTGGCGGCATCTACAACGCCACATGCGAACTACGCATCAAAGACCTGACGTCACACAAATCGTGCATCGCGCAATTAGAGTTTACTGGTAAGACTTCCCGACATCAATCGTTGGGCAGTTGCCCGCCAGACACGACACCCGTCTGGTCGGAGGATCCTCCCTTTTCTATAGAGGATGAGTAAACTTTACCCCGTTTTCCTCATATCTGTGGTGGTCATACCAAGGTGTTGTGTCTGGCGGGCAATTACCCAAGGATTGATGTCGGATAGTCTTTTATATGTTAATCGTGCGGTAAACTTAAATAGCGCGATGCAGGATTTGTGACGTTAGGTTTTTGATGCGTAGTTCCAATGTGGCGATGTAGTTGCCGCCACAGACCGATGGCCTAGGAAGGGTGCAAGAATCCGCTGTATGCGAGAAGCATAGAACCGTTCTAAGAGGCGGTGCTTGGGGGAGTTCTATGTCTAGTGGTGGACGTCTTTCGGCTAAAATGATGATGATGAATGATCACCAGCTGATATACTTTCAAAATTATATCATTCTCAAGGTTTGCATGTTTTGGAAAACACACAGAGAAGTAACTATCAAACTGTACACGCCGCGGGTTTCCCTCGGGCTGAAGTAATATTAGCCATATATTTAGGGGAATATTCGGTAATGAGAGCATAGCAGGTGGGTTCATTTCCGCATTATATTATAAGTACATCGTCAGATGTTGCTGTATGTAAATTAGTAGGCCTTACCATGGTTGAGTAAACTTACTACATAATATAATATTATGAAACAAAGCCCGCCGCGTCTGTCTGTCTGAACGCGATAAACTCAAAAACTACCGAACGGATTTTCATACGGTTTTCACCAATGGACGAAGTGATTCATGGGATGGTTTAGATGTATTAATTCATTGAGGTTTTGTGTAAATTGGCTGAAATATGACGATGATTGTTGAAGATTTCGGAAAAAATCACTGACTACTACAATCTCTTATAATCGCCGACTAGGAGCTTTACTGGCTTGCGCGTTACGGTAGTACGTTTCCGTGGGATATTTTCCGACTTCCACGCGGGCAAGGTCGCGGGCAAAAGCTAGTATAATTATAATTTTGGAATTGGAGTTGCTAACTTTTTGTTATCTTAAGAGCCTATAATATGGTAAGTCTGTGTAACTTACCATATTATAGGAAGTTATCGAGTATTATCTCCTATCATGGTTGGTTACAAAAAGTTATATTATATCACATGTTATTGAATTAATTCAATAAAATATATGCATTTAAATTCAAGGTTAAAAAAAAAAATTGTCGTAGATATACATATTTAGTAACCTATTCCGCTATACTATTTCTAAAGAGTGATAAAAAACTCTGTAAGAAACAAAACAATCAACAAATAATAAAAATAAAATGTAGTAAAAAAAAAAAGGTAATTTTTTGTTTGTTTCTACCAACACTTAGTACTTACGCATAGTAAAACATTTTGTCAATTTCTCCAAACATAACTTGAAGAGTAACATTGTCCCATACCATTTGCCTAGACCCTAACCTAGCACTCTAGCTAACGGAGTATGTCCGAGCTATTAGCAGATCAAATAGCCTCGTTAACGTCTCCATGACAACCGACCTCTGCATGACAAACTTTGATGAGCCTACTAATGGGTTCCAGAGCATGTGTCTTCAAATTGAACAATAAATTCTCGATTAATTGGTCGTGTTAAGTTAATTGTCAATTTAGTTAAGTTATATTAGTTAATCTTTGAACCTTTCTGTCAATTAACTTTGATCTAGAGGGAGTTTTCTCTCAGTAGTCTCACTTATATTTTTTAAGGGCCTATAAGTCGTCAAATTGCTTAGCAACATCCGCCGTTATGTCGAAACTACTGCAGCATTAATTTTGAAATAAATATATGTTAAAGTTGATTAATGTTAGCGACTATGTTAGCCGAAAACACAATTTCATAAAAATTTCTCGATAGAAAAAAAATCCAAGTTACCTCCAAACCGAATAATAAACCGCTGTTATTCAAAAAATTCTTCACTACTATAAAGCAGCGACGATGTTTTAATTTTTTTGAAATTACTATTATTTTCGCCGTAAAAAGCAATTACCTACACTTTTGCCGATTTGTTGCCGCATCCGTCTCGCTCGCACTCAGTCCGCGAGTAGTATGGTGCGAGCGAGATAAAAACCTGAGGTTGTTGTCAAGTTTACCGACGCCACCGGCCGACGATACCGACTTCAATATGATTGTTAAACTTCTTTCTACATACGATAGTTCAGCTCCAATATAACTTTCCATTTGAGTTAAAATAATAGACTTTTGTGTGTATTCAACTCATCACACCAATTCAGCTATTAAGCGATGATTTTCGCTATGATGCTGACGGCTCACAACTATTAGCTTAACTTAAATGTAGTGAAATGTGGTGTCAATATACAACTATGTCATTCCATTCAGCATACCAGGCGACATGTTACGTTATATCGGGGTCTTGGTATTGCCTCCCTATTTCCTTTACTAACTGGCGCCTATTACGAACCAGGTAGACATTACGATGGTAATAGTACGAAACGAGATCGTAAACGTTATAGTGTACTAACATTACCTACTGTATGACGTGCTATATGGCAACACTTTACTTGATCGCCCTGTATACGTTAGTGTTGCCATATAGTACTTGGTAACGTTAAGCAGAGTACATACGCCTATCTTGTTACTCTGTTGGATTAAGGTGTTTCTGCGCAATGTTATTGCTTCTAAACGTGTCTTGTTTTGATTGCAGTTCTGAGCATTGTTGACACCAATTCTCAAATATTTCAGAAGTTGTGTATTTATTTCCAACTTTATGAGATATACCACACACATTGGTCTCTTCTAATTTATAACGCAGAAACGTGCTGCCTCTCATGCTATCGCCCTTTAGAATCACAATTCTAAAGGGCATCTCTTAGATTTACAATAAAAGTAACGCGCACATTACTAAAACATCTTGGAGCTGCAATCTGAATTGAACAGACAGCTGTGCTGCTGGGGAGTTTTTTGCGCCACTTCTACTTCCCAGCTAAAGCACTAAAAAGTGGTGAAGGGTGGGCATTTTGGGGGACTTTGTTATGTAATTTTGACGTTCGAAAAGTGCTGATTCTCAGCCTAGTTTGAATAAATGACTTTTGATTTTGATTTTGAATCGCTGACCACTGGAATAGGCCCATGAGTAAAGTGATTGGTTGGCTAAGGTCAAGAATCATCATCTAAGCTCCTTAAGTTCTGAGATGAGCTCCACGATTACTGAGCTTGCACTGACTGGACTGGTCTACTCAAATCTGTGTGGTTCTTAACTCAAAAGACCATTTCTGACACTAATCTACATGGTCCTCATATGGCCTGAGTGCCTGACCAATGTCTGGACTTTAAAAGAGACTGTGACCTCTGAGTTTGTTTCGGCCTTTCTTCTCAGAGTAGTCAGATAGGAAACGCCGACCTCATCTAGCTATGCTCTAATATTTTTTTAACATGACGTGTAAAAGTGATTCCGATATCCTATTTACAGAATAAACAATTTCATTTCATTTCATCTCAATAATCCGTGCCACTAGCATGTGCATTCGCGTCACAAGGTATAAATTCAAAACCAATAGCCCAGATATTCGGCTTCGATGGTGGAGCAGCCCTGCCTAGACATGGCTGATTTACATGTGGCCGATGAACTGAGAAGACGTCGATTGCAATAAATCGCGATAGATAAATGAGCTTGTTATGTTATGTTATGTTCCGATGATGTATAAATATATATTGCATACCTATTTATTTGTTTCCTTTAAGTGTAGGTAGTCTATCTACCTATTGTCAGCATGCATTGACTTCCTGTTAATATTATCTGTAGTAAATATAAAACTACTTTTTTTTCTTTTGTCTACACGGTGTCTGAAACATAGAGGTCCAACGGCAAATTAGGTAAAGCGAAGGGGTCCACCTATCATTAGAAAAATTAAAAACTGGGATATTCTGAACAGTTCAGAAAACTTCGCTATTATTATGTTCAAGAAATTTACACTTCAATTTGGATTTTCGACCCTGTGAACATAACTTTCGACGTAACGAGGTCAAATCTGGCTGGTTAGATTCCCTTCGTTTTACCTCATTTGCCTTTGGACCACTACGTTTGAGACACCCTGTATAATGACACCTTAAGGCGAAAGCGCCAGGGTGGCCCGCGAAATTGAAATTTTCTTACGTTTTTTGCAATTTGCAGGTCAGTGTTATGTTGTATGATGATTCTATGATTCGCGACCGTAAGAAAAATGAATTGACAGAATTATAATAATTAAAAACTTGTAATAAAAACTTGGGTAATTTGAATTTAGAGAGTTGTATTGATATACAACCCTCTAAATTCAAATTACCCTATAAAACGACTATTTCATGGAATCATGACATTTGAGGCCAATTCAAAGACAGTTGCCTTGATGATTCTAATAAATATAATTAATTAAAAACATATTTTTTGCCGTCGCGTTAATCATGTTTTGATCAAAAGAAAACCTGATAGTGACCTGCAAATTGTAGAACTCGTAAAAAAAATTGAATTTCGCGGGCTACTTTAGTGCTTCCCCCTTAAAAAACATATTGGTAAAGCGTCTGACCGGATCTGCGAGACTAATAGTTACTATCATCTATATGACTGTACCATCTCGGTCAAGCATATCTAACCACTTTGAAAGCAAAACCCCGTACATACGAAAACCACAACTGTTTAACATCATTTTTTTGTAGGTAAGCGTTGATATAGCGGCCGAGCGCTGCAAGCAGGAATAGTCCTTATTGAAATCCAAAAGTGCTCCGGAGCACTTTTGTATAGAACCGTGCGGGCGTCCGCTTAACGCAGTTTCGGCCCTTACGGTGCAATGTTCATATATGCGTGTCCGTGATAGTACAAGTGTGAAACATTTACTAAAGTGTATTAATTTTAGTTTGTTGTTTTATTGTAACCAAGAAGTATTTTCTCTTGGAGGTAATGGGACCGCATACGTTCCTATATTACGCTATGTCACATTTTGTTAAACCTTTTCCACAGAAGAATTGGCGATCGCAAAACAAAGTAAAATCAGATAACAATTAATAACCCAGTTGATCACTACACATCCACTTAATTTATTAATAACCCAGTTGATCACTACACATCCACTTCATTTATTACAAGTCTCCCCTTAATAACACGAGGAACGTAGCCTGTTTTAAAATGGAAGTAACAAGGTCATTAATTTAAAAGACCCATACCCACTTATTAAGCACGAGATTCTTTTCACCTTGTCTACCTGGCTTAAATACCGGTACTACAAAGTGCTCTAAAAGCAATTAACTAATGTATAAATGAATAGGCAGGCGCCATCTTGAATCTAGACATTAAAATGTAAACGGTAATGATACGACATAAGATTTTATGAACAGAAGTTGAACTCCACATAGTTCTCTATAAAGAACCTAACAATTACTTCACACCAGCTGCATTCCAATGGGGTTGGTAGTGGTGTATTATACAGGGTTATTGGTTATATCGGCAATCCACAAAGGGGATGTGGTCAAGGTCATTAATTGCAACCAAATACCCCCTTTTAACTCCTATGCAAAGATCAATAATTTTCGAGTCATTTGACATTTTATATTTTTATTTCATACATTTTAAAATATAAAATGTCAAATTACTCGAAAATGACATTGGTATAGTGGTCTCTTTTAGGTTGCCAGTCCATCTGGCTGGGGGGCGACCTACACTACGGTTGCCGATACGCGGTCTCCACTTCAGGACTCGTTTGTTCCACAGGCAATCGTGGGAAGGCATAGGACTGATCAATGGGGAGATGCTCGAATGCGGTTTATGGGTTTTATACATTTTTTGTCTGAGTAATGATGATGATCACCAGCTGCTGCGAGCTCAGTGGACGATGGACATCACATCCTTAGTAATCAATCTGCCTAGCCTTATCTGAAATATATTGAGTCAGCTTTCATTTTAACCGGATGCAGCTGAATATCAGTATTTTACATGGAGCGACTGCCTATCTGATCTCCTCAACTCAGTAACTGGGTAACACAATACCCCTTGGTAAGACTGGTTGTCAGACTTTTGGGGCTCTGACGACCCGTAACGACTGTCAAAGATCTACGAATGACAGCAGAGACCAACGGCTTAACGCGCATTCCGAGGCACGGAGGGGTCTCGATATGTAATGGATGGTCCACGAACATTAACGATAACCCTTAGGCTGCGGATATGAAGTCATAGGGCGCGGGGCAGCGGCGGCGCGGGGAGCGGCGCATTTCAATGCTTATTTTTTTATGAAACTGGCTTCGAAGGCAGCGGCGCGGGGAGCGATAACAGTTCCATATAAAACTATGCATTTTAACGCGCCCCTCTCGCGCCGATTTCGCCATCACCCTGCGCCCGCTGACTTCGTGTCGGCAGCTTTAGTAGTAAGCCTTCTAAACCTCATCTACCTCATAAACGGTGTTCCCTTAATTGCAACGTAATTAAAGTTATGAAAGGTTCCTTTTTATTTAATTACTTATGTTTTTAGATTCCTCCTTTGATGAAGAAGCAGCTTTATGCTTGGATGTTCAATTAGTGGGGTAAAGATGTCCGGTCGTTAATTGAAACCAGCTCCTTTTAAATTGGTTAAAACTTCAATTATCCGGTGGCGACTGGTCCCCGGGTGACCGGGTGAAATATGTGATCTATTTCTTTAAAGTGGTTGGTGGTACATCTACGATTAAGAGCTCATTTACAGGAGAAGAGCTCCTTGACTGTTAAGAGCAGAGCAGAGGTATTTTTTAAAATTTTATTTTCGTTTACTGGCCAACCAATAATTGTTTAGTCTGTAACATTTTAAGGTTAGTGTAAGATAATAAGATAACAATCATTACTGAACATTGGTTTTCAACTACCTAGGCAATCGTCCCTTGCCACGCCAAACATGTCCTTTAAAGGTGTGTCACAAGCACTATACTATCAAATTAATAAGTATGTAGGAAAAAAAAGAAACAAGTTGAAAGTTAAAGGAGATAATAAGAGTGTAAAAATAACATCAAAGCAAAATAAGCCTAAAACTAATTAATTAAAGGGTCTATCCAAGACAATCTTATAACAGAGGAACACCAAAACATATGCTCGATACTCGCCTTTCGACTTTGAGGAGCTCGTGGCTAAATAATAACAGACGCATGGATCGATCCATCAGGTTAAGCTACGCTTGCCGAGGTTGGTTCGTGGATGGGTGACCATCTTTACATATCGAGAGTCCTCCGGAAAAGGCTAGGCAGATTGATTTTTGACTCACCCTTATGACTTTGTTTTTTGTCAACGTTTAAAAGTGATGATTTGACTTTGACTTTCACTTTGCTTGCCAGTTTTCGAGCATTTTGATGGCAGAGCACGCCAAAAGAGAATATCACGCCGTCTACTCGCTTTTAAAATGCTTTTTGTGACATTCAACGGTTTTCAGACTTTTCACTACCTGCTAATAACAGTGCAAGCATTCTGCATGACTGTAACCTCAATGACGCGCAGAGCTCAAAAATTGCCACGCTAATTACGACCTTAAAAACAAACGAACAAAAACACATTTTCATTTGTTTTTCCTAGCTTTCTTTTTAGTTTTCTCGCTGATTAGACAAAGAACAGCATTTTCATACCTTATTCACGAACGTAATCTTTTTAGCGTTACCATCGCGTTCTGTTGTGACGAAGGAAAATTATTTTCTGGACCGTGTTGTGCTTTCGTCAATGTTTTTCGAGTTTTTGTGTTCTTTTAGTTTATTATGCGGTTTCCTTAAAATGCAAGTTCTTTTTGTTATTGTTAAAAATGTTTTTCTTAAAAAGAATTGGTTGTTTTTATGGTTGTTATTTCCAAAGCACGGAACCAGTGCCTAATCAGGCAGATTATTGGCTATTTTTAAAGGAATTTTCCGACAGGTAGGTATGTGGAAAAGTTGGTAAAGATTTTCTCAAAAGTTAAGTAGTTATGTAAGTCGTAATATTTAGCGAGACTTTCAAATGATCGTGTCAAAAATATAAACGATTAGAATTGAAGAATACTGAGACAGATAAAAAATATCATTCACTTTGTACTAAAAATATGTGAATAAATAATGATACTTCAATAAAACAACGCACATATTTTACTGAAATTCCCAATTTAGAATTTCTTTTGTGTTCATACTCTGTGTTACATAACGCTCAGAAATAAATCGTTTCTCACATAGATTGGATTCTTTAAAAACGGTATTCAAAGCAGAAAATGTGTAAACTTATTTCACGCGTATTTAACGCCAAGCGCATCAAATATGCCAACGAAATAGTGATGTAACTCCAAAAGGCTCAAAAAAATCTTTTATTTCTTTTGACAACGCCGAAGGGCGTAAGATAGGGACAGAATAGCGAAGAATAAACAAAGGATAGATAGGCCAATAAGCTCTTCCAATGCCATCACCTTTCAAATTAAGTTAATACCGATTGCCGTAAGACATAGTAGCCGGTTGATTGAAAAAGTTCTATAGGGTTCCCTCTTTGAGGCATCGAAACGGAATGAATCTATAGATACCGAGTAGCTCTTGTTTGAACTAGTTCAAAGTTTCTTTTGTTAAAAGAGAATGGGGTTAGTTTCTTTTCGTTTAATTTCTGTGGCTTGAAGTTTGAGGGTGTCGATTGTGAATAGTACTCTAATTAAGATAGCCATTTAGTCGTAACTTGAATTGAGAGGAGCATTTTATGTGTAGTAAGTTCAGTCTTCTAGACCACGTCATACGAGAAAACATCGTGGTTGAAAGATTAGACGGTGTAGCCGCGTCGTTATCTGAGGTTTGCTGAATAAACAGAGTGCCTCAGACGTTCTTTAATACACTCGGAAATGCACCCAAAAATATAATTAATGTATCTTGCTACTGCAAATACCAACTTTCAATGCTACGGTCTGTTCCAAAAGTATGTGAGGAAAATGTAAACAGATGGATCAGGAATCTTACATCTCTTCTTGGTCTCATACCTACTTCATTACTGAAGGTCGGGTCCTTGAAAGGCCTTCGTGGCTTTACGTATGATTATTTTCCATTTGGTTCGGTTCACCGCTTCTCTCAGGGCGGTCGTAACAGAGAGTCCAGTGAGGGCTGTTACTTGGTTAGACCAGCGGTTAGGTGACCGGCCGCGAGGTCTTTTCCTAACTACCTTCCACCACCAACTTTTCAAGGTTATCTGGTTCCCGCCGGGCAATGTGACCAAAGCTTACATATGGATGCCAATTTGTACTGCCAGTTACAAATTGACTGCTTTGATTTGATTATTCGAATACTATAACCCGAAATTCCAATTTTAAATCACTTTAAAGATTTTTCATTTGACGATTGAGGTTAGTGTTTACACTTTCACCAAATACGTTAGGAACAGATAATATGTAGTTCAGGTTAATCTACAATGACGAGGTCACAATGGCGACCTCTGACGTTCCTGGATTTGTTCCCCGGGGCAGGCAACGTGTCATGGGGTTAGTTCATTAGTAAGTTCTTAGTTAGTAGTTCAGATCCCGGATTTTTGCCCGACTTATTGGCAATAGGCTCGCCCCTAATATTGGAGACAAATAAAAATAGCCTGATCAGACATATATGAATGTACTATTTCTGCATACGCCTTCAGGAAATAAAAGCTTGATGTTATGTTATGCCTAGCAAAACCTATTCTGACGTACCAGCAAGGGGCGAACGAAGAAGTATTTGGCCAAGTTTCATTGGATTTCAGGAGAGGAATCTGTTCTACATAGATCCGACATTTCGGATTTCCAATTCGATTTCCCACGCCGAATGTTAGGAGAATAGATACATGACGTTTCCTGTTGCGAAGCGGATTCTTGGTTTCCTTGTAAGTGAAAAACCGTGTAAATTCTTTGTTAAGAGTGAACTTATGCAGGGTGTAAAAAGACCCATCATGAAGCGGTCATCTACGCAGTCGGTACATTAAACTAAGTAACTTTGTTAAAAAAATATTGCTGGAAAACGACTATTATTTTGTTGTTAAAATTAAAGTAAAGTTATAAAACTCGTTGGTAAAAAAACGTAAAAAAAACTTCAAAGTTTGACCCTCAATATCTCCGTAAAAAAACTGATCGAATGTTCGAATTTCAAAGCATGTTTGAGAAAAGGGTATTTAATACACCATTTATGTAGTGACAGGTTCTGAAAGAATGGAGTGTCAACATAGTTTGTTTTGGAGACCCCGTTTTCTGCCACATTAGTTAGTCTCTAGTTATCCAAATGTGGCAGAAATCATCAGAAATACAATAATTATGAAACTACTTCTGATTCTATTCTTGGAAGACAAAGTGACATTTGTTTTCTTTATTTTTCTCATCGCACCGTTAAATATTTCTACAATCCAATGATTGTAGAAATAACGGATGAAATGAAAGACACAATTGTCTTTCATTTCTTCCGTTTCTACTGTAATCATGCTATACGCGTGATGCTACATTAAATGAAATTTCATTTCATTTCTACACGCGTGCAAAATACCAAACAAAAAATTTACGCATTCGAGAAAATTCGTCTAAAAAACAAACCTTGCCTTGCTACACATAGTTCTCGTTATTTTTGTTTAATTCCCTACTCTCATCTCGCGTTGTTGATTCTCAAAACACGGAACCATTCAGTTCTCGTCTCCGTTCACATCTCACCGTTTTTTCATTCCCTACGTTTTTTAGCTAAAAGCCGGCTTAGGGGAGCCCCGAAACAATCAATTAGGGAACTTTGAAACACTCTTGAATTGTAAATGTGAGATGAGACAGTTTTTCTTTGTTGGTAACACTTTCTTTTTTCGTAACATTTTTATATAATTGTTGTGCTGTTTTTTTTTGTGTGTGTTTTAGTTGTGTTTATTTGGAAATTAACTTGTTTTTTGCTAGTAAAGTTTCAAATAATATTAATGACAGGAAGCTGACGCGAAAAACCTCAAATAGAAAGAAGTTGACTGCAAAATGCAAAACTTAAAACTCACAAAGCCAAACTCCTCCGGGTTGTTACTGAGAAATTCCAGATGGAAAAGCCCAATAATAACAATTTGCCTGACCCGGGAATCGAATCCAGGATTTCATGATTAGCAGAAGCGCTTGCGACTACTAGACCAGCAATGCAGTCACGTAACGTCATGAACGTAAGTAGGTGCACTAAAACCCTTATGGCCTCTCTGCCTCGAATCTTGCGGGCAGCGCCGCTGCGTTCGAGGCCGGTTCCATAATGCATTTGAACCTTTCGGCCGCTATGGCAACTGAGTTTCGCAAACGCACCGTTACCGCGCCGCCGCCGCGCTTCCGCCCCGCTTCCCGCAAGATTTGATGCAGAGGCCTAATAGAAGGTTGGAAAAACTAAGAACCATATTCTTTTAACAAGCAAAAATAAAGGGTATTTTAACCTTGCATCAAACTTCATGCTTATTTTTATTTCTTCTATTTAGAAGACTCCCTCGTTACTCCCTTTAACCAAGAGTGCTCAGAACAAATGCAGACGTGAATAACTCTTATGTTCACTATAATAAATAATTTGGTCGAAGCCAAGGAAAAGTCACTCAACGTTTATTTGTCAAAAAATAAAACTCAATAGAAACAACACTTTTGTTCAGAGGAAGCGACTTTACCACTACTACTTACAGATTTTTGAAGAAACGTACATTTTTCACTTTTTATGTAAAATACCTTATAAAAAAATAACAAATAGGTAACTACTAAATGGTGTGATTGTGTGGCGCACGTTAGTTTTCTTGAATTACTGGTTTAAACGTTAGTTTCCAAACATGTAATTGTTTACATGTTTGGAAACTAAATGCAGTAAACGTATATGTGTATTTTGGAAAAATATATTTAATGCTCACATTATAAAGCTCGCTACAAGTTTTCTAAAACGTTGCAATAGAAGGTAACGAGTAATTGGTGGTATACTCGGTTAAGTGGAAATAACATCAATAATTGGAAACAAGGATTTGAATAGACTTTAGGTTATCACTCGGAAAAAAACGAATATCTTCGGCCTTAATTATAACCGTAGTAATCGTTATTATTCTTTGTGTAACCGTTAACAGCCACAAAAACAAAATAACATCAGTATTTTTGCTCTTAAATTCAAACTCAAGCATATTCCTTTAGTTTTTGTGCCAGTCGTCAAACAAATAGTAGGATCTTTCAGTACTCTGCCTGGTACTAAAGGTCTATAGCTTCCTAGGAGCACGGCACAAATAAAAAGTGCTCCTTGCTCACTACAAACACGCTCTTTAGGTTCTCCTTGTACTTTTTATACTTTAGAGAAACAGTCTCTTTGTCTTCGTCTAATAACAAATAGTTTTTGTGAGTTCTTCGCCAGTTTCTGGCGGTATTTTAGTAAGTTTGCTTTAACATTTTCTGTATAGGGTACTAACTACTTCAGGAATTTATTTTTATTTTTTCCTCTTAATGTTGAAATTCGTACATAAATTGACTGTATCAGGTTAAGCTACGCTTACCGGGGTTGGTCCGTGGATGGGTGACCATCTTTACATACCGAAACTCCTCCGTGCTTTGGAAAGCTCGTTAAGCCGTTGGTCCCGGCTGTTATTCTTGGATCTTTGACAGTCGTTACGAGTCGTCAGAAGCCTGAAAGTCTCACAACTAGTCTTACCAAGGGATATCGTATTACCCAGTTACTGGGTTGTGGATGTCAGATAGGCAGTCGCTCCATGTAAAATACTGGTATTCAGCTGCATCCGGTTGGACTGGAAGCCGACCCCAACATAGTTGGGAAAACGCTAGGCAGATTGATACTGTCCCAGCGACTTTGTTAAAAATACTTGTAATTGATTTATTCAAAACCGTGATTCTAATTTATATTCTGGCAGCAGCAGCAGCTATAAGATTTACAAAAAAAATCGTTCAGCGCAAAGAATTCAAATCGCAGAGTCATTAACTCTCTTGAGTGGAATAGTTGAAACGCCTATAGTGACAAAAAAATGGATAATATTTTAAGAAATAAAAACAAATTCATTATTGGAAAAAAGTATGTTTGAGCACCCAGGACTTTATGAAACTAGCATTACTGTATTACATCATTTTTAACACAAATATCCAGCATGAAAAATGCTCTATGCCCATTTGTTTGTTCGTCTGGCATTAATGCTGAAATAAATCTTTTTGGCGCAGCCGTGAGGCACACACTATTGTTTTTAAACATTATTTTCACTTTTTTATTTTGTTTTTGTATTTGTGGTTCACGAACTGTGTTCAAATAAATGTTATTCTTTCTTTCTAGTTTCTAAGCTACCTATCTGACAACTTTCATAACGATCGGTTCAGTGTTTTTGGTGTCAAAAGGTAACTGACGGACAGAGTTACTTTCTAATTAAAAATATTAGTATAGATGATATGGATAGCATGCTGCAACAATACTAAAAAAAATCTTTCAACAGTAATAGGAAGGAGTACATCACCATAGCAAAGTGCTGAAATACAAGTCGCGTTTTGTAATTGCGGTCGACTTGGCTTGTCTTTAACGCCTTAAAATATGCAGTGGGCACGTCTAGAATAGCTGAAGACACTGAAAATGTAAGAGACAGAGTGTCCATTCCCGAATTTCAACATAAAATCACCGCTGC
Organism: Eupsilia transversa; assembly: GCA_914767815.1. Lineage (NCBI taxonomy): Eukaryota > Metazoa > Arthropoda > Insecta > Lepidoptera > Noctuidae > Eupsilia > Eupsilia transversa. The sequence goes on from OU611880.1 coordinate 13,997,405, forward strand.
ACTTTCGCGTTCCAAGCATTAGCGCACAAATTCGAAACTGCCTTCGTGATTGGTTTGTAAGCGGTGTCGCTTATTACTCGGGGCACAGTAGCATCAAACGTCATGAAGCTTCGAGCATTGACACGATCCTACACCTAGATAATTATAAAGAACCATTATCAGCTATCATAGCGAAACATTGGATTGCGTCTCAGTTAATTACACAAATTAGCTAATACATTTTTAACGAGCAAAACTTGTAAATTTCGGCAAGCATTGCTTAGTGACGATAGGCACGGCCCAGATATCAGAATGGTTGCTTCCGATTGGTGGATAATGGTCACGCTATGCAGTGCTCGGGTAAGTTCTCCATTCTTACATTATCCATGTACAATGCATTCTTATTGACACGCCCTAGTTGCTTCCGGGACATTCCGTGCATTAGCTCGCTTGGAGCGATGTTATGACGTCGTGTTTCTCAAGATTATAATGTTCAGTTGAAAAATTATAGTCTCGTATGAATGTGATATATGGTGCTAGTTGAGTGCAATATGAATTTTACTATGTACTTGTAAAAGCAGCCGGATTTTGTATTTTAATACCATTTATTAAACAAATTGCGGGCATACATTATCTACTATACATTGTAACAGCCAATCAATTTTCACGTCTCCCCCTTAACCTATCCAGGCCAAATATTTTTGATATTCGGATAGCTCATGACCTACAGAGGTGCCATAATGAATATGAATTAAAAATCTCGACTAATTAAAAAGTTGCAACTGCAAAACTTCGCGGGTATTTTGGAGTTAAACAAAATATGAGACATGTCTTCATCATTGTTTTTCAGATATTCAGACAAGATTTAGGGGAGTGGGAAGTTGGGGTTTTTCTTAAATAATGTTACTAATTTAAGCTAAGTAGCCTGTACTGTCCATTTCCACACAATTTTATTATGTATTTTGCTATAGTGCGCGCGAGACTAGTTAGCCGCGCCTTAGGTATGTGAGCTGTGGGACGGGGAGGCAGGGCGCTTTCTTGCATTTTTTCTAAGCTTATGTACACACTTTAACTGTACAGTCAAAACAAATACTGTACCCGTAAAACGTGTGAAATAAAAGAAAGAAACAAAAATAAATTTAATTATCACAGAAACACACATGCAAACAAAAAGATAAGGGTAATCAGAAAAATAAAACAAAATAGATCTACGTAAATAGTCACAAGCGTAAAACAGATATAGTCGATAGCTGCCCGTCATGACTGTGACAAGAAGGCTTTCATCAGCATGATGCGTGTACTTGTTATTGCTTTGCGACTGTGTGCGTGCGTAGATATGTAATGTGACCACAATTTTCTCTTACTAATGTTATACTGATATACATATTATACATGTGTGTGTGTGTCAGCTTCGATGCAGGACTGGAGTTTACTCCTTAATACGATGATAGTTTTCTTTGAATACGCAATAGGCAAAGAGCATAAAATGCATCTCTTAACGCGAGATAATTTGGTCCCACCACACGGTATTTAAACATAATCACTTAATTAGTAAATGTGAAGGGATAGGGCTTCTCATAAAAATCAATATGACAGACTCAGAGATTTAAAACAATAAAACAAAAAGAGTAGTTAATGCAAACCAATAAGAAATTATGTATACATAAACAAAACGCACACATACATAAAAATAATACACACGCAAACAACACAATAAAAAATAATATTCTAATTTTGCTCGTTTGGTTGTGTGCGTTAATTCGTACAGTCACGAGCAAAAGTATGTAAACACTAAGTAAAATTCAAGAACGAATTACTCTTAAATTAATTATTGAAATTATAGGGTTTTGTGCAGACATAACTTTTAAACAGAACTTTAAATTTTTTCATTAAATTGGAATACTTCAATCCATATTCTAAATGAGAAAAAAGCTTTAGAATTTTACTTAGTGTTTACATACTTTTGCTCGTGACTGTACAACGGCTGTCTCATAAAGTTAGTGCCGATATACGAGAAAAAAACCCGAACAAAAATTACTATTCCCTACAAATTCCTAAGAGAATTAACTCAAGAATGTTCCTTCAACTTAATTATGTAAAGAAATAAAACCTAGCAGAAGGCACCTGGTGTTAGTTAACATAAACGATTTGTTATTTCTGTCACGTAAAACTGATAGTGGTTTTATTTTAACACGAGTAATCTCATAGTGCTTCACCTTGCACTGAAAGGGCAGAGATGATTCAGCAAAATGGTACAGAACTGCTGGGCAGATGGGGTTAGTATTGTGCCTATGAGTTGGGAGTCTCTGTGAGGATTGACCGACGTCACTCAGTTTAAAAAAATATTTGTTGAAGTGTCAAACATAACATCCAGCCTGTAATCTTCGAAGGACGTAGGGCTAGGCAGAGGTATACCTTGTAGTACACCAACATTTCGCAAGTTCTGTTTAAGTCGCATGTAATAGGGGTGACGTCAATCAATCTGCCTAGCCTTTTCCAATTATGTTGGGGTCGGCTTCTAGTCTAACCGGATGCAGCTGAATACCAGACATGGAGCGACTGCTTATTTGACCTACACAATCCAGTGACTGGGTAATACGATACCACTTGCTAAGACTGGTTGTCAGACTTTCAGGCTCCTGACGACCCGTAACGACTCTCAAAGGTCCACGAATGACAGCAGGGACTAACGACTTAACGTTCTTTCCGAGGCATGGAGGAGTCTCGGTATGTAAAGATGGTCATCCATCCAAGTACCAACCCCAGCAAGTGTAGCTTAACCTGATGAAACGACATATTTATATAGAAACCATAGAACAATTGCTGCCATTGCATTCAATTAACACGTATAGCTTTACCAGTCTGAAGTGACGCGCCCCACTACCGCATTTTACGTACACGGCGCGCTGCGGCTTGTACCTGAAAAGCGCTAGTGGGGCGCGTCACTTCAGACTGGACAAGCTATACATACATCAGCAGTAATCAGCATGACAAATACCGTCTAATTTCGCGCCCCACTACCGCATTTTACGTACACGGTGCCGCGGCTTGTACGTAAAATGCAGTAGTGAGGCGCATAGGTACTTTAGACTGGACAAGCTAAACATACATTAGCATGACAAATACCCTCTAATTTCACCTAGTCTTTGTTAGAAAATCTTGTTTTCTGGGAATTAGTCGAAGCTCTCTTGCCCGTGGCCAATTGCTTATTTGCATACAAAGCGAGAGAAGCCTTGATTATTTCTATTATTTCCGCACCAGTGTAGCTCTTGAATGTTCAATTATATTGCAACATATTTTTTTTTTATATTGGCAACACCATAGGCTTTCAGAATGAAAGGAAGATGGCGGAAACTCCGAAGCGGGAAAAGAACTTTGGGAAATAAGATGTTACTTATAAAGACTTATTACTTTATTTAGTTGATTTGCGAACTTGGGTAAGTGGATTTTACTTGATGTCGGTGAATAAAAGCTATCTGTCATGTGTAGGTAAAGTAAATATATTATTATGTTATACGTTAATACCTACACGTTAATTATAAACTAATTGTGAACCTAACAAATGAAATCTGAAATGAAACAATACAATTTAATTAGCGTTATAATTCCACTTAACCTATTCAACACATAATTTAGTACATTTAATGTCTAACTATACATAACTGCACTTATCAAATTAATGTTAAATATTTTAAGCGGTGATATTATCTTATGAGATGATAATATTTTAAGGGTTCATGAGAAATATAAACATGCTATTATTAAATCTAGTCTATAATATTCTGCCATTTCAATGAAACTACGTGAAACGATTATTGTTTTCGTTTTATGTTTCAGACTTGGTTCTATAGCAAAATAATTGTTTGTTTGTAGATAATTTGATAACCATAATTTGTTTCTTCTTTAACAACTCTCTTTGCAAGCAAAATCGAAATTGAAATAAAATCTTTGATATGTTACCTTTTTTTTAAATAACACTACAGTTCTGAAATGAGTGTTCATAGTAATTTATTTGGCCGCATATTCATTTGTTTTTGGCCAGTATAGCAATTTCGATTTATCTCGAAGAAGGTTGTCAAAATAATGCTCGAAATTCCAAGCATGTTTGAGAAAAACTCATTAGTGACCCAAGGGCCTCGACAAGTGACAGTCGCTTCCAAAGCGTTTCGTATTTCTGCGGCACTTTTCAGTGGGATTGATAGCTTATGTCATTCACATTCATTTTTGACTTTTCTATCATTGGTTTTTCTTGAGTTCGTTTCGGTGTTTCTCTGAGTTTTGTTTCAGGTGTTTCTTCTCCAGAGCAGTCAGACAAGAAACATAATTTATTTTTGACGTGTAAAATTGTTTTTTTATAAACTAATTACATAAATAAATGCCCTCTCTTGTATTGTCTCGTGCCAGCACGAGATAAGAACTTGTAATTACACTGATGTCATTTAAATCCCTATACACCATAACCTATTATAACTCACACAGTATTATAATGTACGGTGTAGCGTAGTTCCAAACTCCACTTATCTGAGACAGCTTAGGGACTTCCAACTTCTGTCTTGTTCAGCTTCCTGCATGGATGGAACAGTTTCATTAAGAAACTATTAATACATAAAACTCACGCCTTCTTCCCATGGGGGTAGGCAGAAACTACAGAACGCGACCTGCTACGATCCGTACATACTTCTTTTGCCTCGTTTATGTTCATACATCTGGTCATACACGCACGCTGGTGCGAGTACTACGCACTTGAACTTTCTGAAGAACATCACCAATAAGGCCACTATACTATGTCCTTCTAGGCCTCCCGGTTTTCTACTCACATCTGCCTTGTAAATACCTTTTTCACCTCACAAGCTCGGAAAATTCTGTTTATCATTTGAAATCTGAGTGCATAAGTGCATTTTATCCGCTAGCGTGGAAAGAGTTTTTAAAATTCGAACCTTTCTATTCAATAATTTTCTATACGTAAATACTTATTTCATGTCAATGCGCCAACCTCATTTTTAGAATAATCGCACTGGCCAGTAAGACGACTGCATGATGTGTTTTTCTTGCACCTAGCATTTTCCTCTGTAGTGAGGTGAAAAGTTGTGTGTTTACGCTCGGCAGCAAAGTTATTCTGCGTCTCGTACCTTTGAAACCTTCGCAACGCTCAGGATTCTATATTTGAACCATTCGCTTCGCTCATAGTTCAATCCTAGAATCGCTTGCTCAGGTTTCAATACAAGTACTTGCGCCAAAAACAACTCTGCAGCCTTGCATAACAAATAACTATTGTTAGTCACCTTTCACTCATTCTCTCAACATGATCAAACCATCTAAGCATACTCTTTAAATTTTTTGTCACTACATCTTCTTTGAAGCCGGTTCGTTGCTTTACCACCATAGCACCTTAGAAACTGTTAATGTTTTTGGATAAATCATAGAGGGTTTTTTTGGTCAGGGGTTTGTTTGACCTATAAAACGAGCTATTAACTGACTAACTTCTTGGTGATTTAAAAGTATTTGCCTGAAAATGATTACAAAATAAATGATTTTACATTCTTGCAGTTCAAATTTCTTGCGTTTTTTTAAATTTACTTAACTTTTTAAGTAAATACCTATTCACTTTATATGTCTGTGCATACAAACATGAATAAAAGAATAGAAAAATACGCAGATACAAAGGTAATGCTTGTTCTAGAGCATTATTATTTCTAGGTTTTTGTTCACTATTAAATTCATACAAGTGACTTATTTCTGTATACTTCTTCGTTCGGTTTAAAGGCTCGTTCACACTGGCGCGACATGTCGCGCGACGCGACTTTAACAATACAATTTCTAATAAAACTTCACGATTGAACAATTATAGGTGTCGCGTCGCGCGACAAGTCGCGCCAATGTGTACGAGCCTTAAAACAGTTACAATTCAGCTGTATTGTAACTGTTATACATTCATAAATCACACAGTTTTTAGGATTCCGTACCCGAAGAGTGCCAAACGGAACCCTATTACTAAGCCTCGACTGTCAGTCCGTCTGTCAGCGGGCTGTATCTCATGAACCGTTGAAATTTCAACGGTTCATGACAGACAGACAGTTCAAGACAGTTGAAATTTTCACAAATTGTGTTGTTCTAATTGCCGCTATAACAAAAATAAAAAACGGTTAAAAATGAAAGTGGGTCCACATACACATTAAAAAACGTGTTGTTTTTTCTAAATATTGTATGCGTGAATGTATTTCAGATGTTATTATTCTTTCGGTTTACTGTTTCAACACATTGTTTAACATATAAACACAAATCTTACGAGAGACATAAACGAAACAATCTTACAAACAAAACACGACGCAAGTAAAGTACTAAGCATACGTCATAAAAACTCGCGCCCCATAAATTCGCCACTTATCTCCCGCGCACAATATCTGACTACCCGCACTCCAAACATTTAATGACGTACTCTACAGATAATACTTATCCCCCTAACTTGTTCATTCGGGTCCCATCGGCACAGAGTAGATAGGTACAGAATGTCGGCTCGATGCAACGACCGATAACAGGCGCACGCACACACGTACGCACGGCGACCTCAAACTGCCTTAAATGTACTTGGTAATACGTATACTGCGTTCGATATTTAGCTGCCAAACATGTAAGTAAACATGTTTTTGGAAAAGAACTTTAATACCCAGACAAAGTTCAGTTCACTTCAAAACATTTTGGCACATGACTTTTTCAATAGAACCAATCATTCTGAAATCAACCTAATTTACACTCCCCAAAAAGTTGTTATTTGTTTGAGTGGAAATAACATCAATTGGAACAAGCATTTGAATACTGAGCCGTGTCTATGAGTGCGCGCGTTCGCTCAATGTATAAAATGGACCTAAAAATACAATAGACGTAGATATATTTAGTAAACTATTCCGCTTTACTATTCTTAAGGGGTCTTAAAAAACCCTGTAAGAAATCGACACGTGCATCCTCAGGATGACGATTGACTTCTTGCGAACCCGTACACGACGTGTTAACACGCCGAGCGCTGGACGCTGAGACGCTGATAGAGGTGAAACACGTGTCGATTTCTTACAGGGTTTTTTAAGACTCCTTAAGAATAGTAAAGCGGAATAGTTTACTAAATATATCTACGTCTATTGTATTTTATAATGGATTTCCGCCAAGTCACGCCTGAATCAATTAACTATCTTAAAATGGACCTTCTGTAACGACCAATAACTGTTTTTGTGCCATTAGTCCCCCATGTGATATCCCCAAACTTTCGACTCCAACTTTTTCTTAGGGTTCCTAAAGGAGGTATAAGTTCCAAAGAATTTGACTCCCAAGAGTAGAATTTGTAGGAAACTGTGTTTTGTTTTTTAATTGTGAATAAGTTTGGCAATTGTGTTTTATTGTTATCTTTATTAGTTGAATTAGTACTTTTGTTGGGGAAAGCGTTTTCTCTATGGTAAGAGCAAATCCTTGGTGTAAATCCCGTTTATGGCACAAAATCCTTTGCATTGGTATCAGGGGCTTACTTTAAACTTTTGCCAGTCATTTTATATTCTTTAATTTAAAAAAATACTCCTTTTTTAAACAAATGGAACTGAACCCAGGGATCAGGATCCAAAGTGTTATTGGGTTTTTCCATCTGGAATTTTTCAGTAGCAGCCCCGAGTCTGGATTTGTGCCCGGTTGATGGCAATAGGCTCGCCCTCTATTACATAGAACTTAAACCTAACTGGCGAAATATAGCTGTACTTAGGTACACTCTCTGCTTAAACCTTCGGGGTATACATGCGTGATGTTATGTTATGTTAGATACGATTTCATCTCATGATAACTGAAATAATTTATTTGTTTTATTCAGTATTAATCCATTTAAAAGTACTTATAGATTGTCAATTGAGCAGAATGGCTACCAGCAATCTAATTGCGTAACACATTATAGTAAAAGATTAAGACTAATCTGTTTCATTTTGACAGTTCAACCACATTCATTGCGTTATTTACGTTGTTGATTAGTTTTTTCCCCGATCTTATGAATCTATGGATTAGCAATTTATTTCAAAACGATTCAGATTGTGATTGAGCGTGTAGGTATAGACAATTAGGGTGCAGTTCCAAGTGCAATTTTTTATGAGGAAGAAATGGCAAGTTCCCGCCAACTCTTTTATTAATAATAATACACCGACTATTACAAAACAGATTGAAACACCAAAGCCTTTGCTAAGCTCTCCGTATTTATCATTAATTTGGTGCCTGCGTGTACACTATTACAGTGAAATTAAGCAGTTCCATATGCAATGTTGTTCAGTAGCAAGTTACAATGAGACATTATCACACGAGAGAATGCGACGCACTGTGTTATGACCTTAGTGATAGAAGGAGCGAGAATTATTGCTATGTAAAGCGATTCTTTGCTTGTCATAATACGGCTTTCTGAGGTGACGTTTACATCGTATTTTACACTCTTTATTTGAATTTTTACTTCTTTTTTATTTTTTATCTGCTGTCTACCACAGCAGATAACATGTACATGATATTATGTAACACCAGAGGCTCATGCTTTGCCATTCCAAGGACAAAGCTGGACAAAGCCTTCCCTCCCCTCCTGACACCTATCCCCATCTTCTGCTGAATAGTCGAGTTTGTCCCGCCATCTCCTCTTGGGCCTGCCGCTTTGCTGTTTGCTGCTGTTTGGGACCTACTGTGAGGCTATTTTTAGAGGTATGAGGAACAAGGTGTAAAGATCTCTTGTCCTCTATTGAAAAGGGAGGATCCTCCGACCAGACGGGTGTCGTGTGTGGCGGGCAACTGCCCAACGATTGATGTCGGATAGTCTTATATATGTTGATCGCGCGGTAAACCTTAATTGCGCGATGTAGGATTTGTGTGACGTCAGGTCTTTGATGCGTAGTTCGCATGTGGTGTTGTAGATGTCGCCACAAGTCCTTAGCTCCTTTGGTATACGACAGATGTAGTCAGCGCAGTTCCATTTAAGCTTGACACCCATGTGACCTACATTAGCTATTTAGTTTTGGAACGCAATGAAAGACAAAAACCGGCCAAGTCGGAGTCGCAAACGAAAGGTTCCGTACCGTCGTATAATAACGAAAATGACGCACAACAATTTGAGCAAAAATGACGAAAAACAAGTAATAAATTTTTAACCCCTTTTATTTTTAACTTTATTTTATTTTTATTATGTGTTAAAGCGGTAATAGAAATAAAAAATTCAATAATACGGTTCATAAGATACATCCCACTGACAGACAGACAGACGGACAGCGGAGGCTTAGTAATAGGGTTCCATGTGACATGCTTCGGGTACAGAATCCTAAAAATGAACAGAAAGTGAAGAGGGCGATAACAGCTGCTTTACTGCAAAAATATTGTCTACCCGCTCCTGCTGTCACAATGGCTCGACCACAGCAAAGCAACGAGAGACACCTACAGTAAATGCTTGGGATAGTTAGATGAAAGCTATTGTGTCTAGACGTGCTCGTAATTATGTTGGCTCAGGATATTCACTCGTTTGGATCCGTGTTGGGAGTTTATATTTCAACTGAGGAAGTTATATGTATGTCAGCAATATGTTACTCATTTGACAAATCAGGGCGCCAGCGCCGCCTAGCGGCGCTCGACAGAGTCTATAACGTAACGCTCGACCCCATAAGCAGAGTTTGTCGGCGGCCGTTGACCAGTGAACACGTTTAGAAACTGTCGCGCGTACCGTATAGTTGTGTTTTCTACCTATACCTATAGTGAGTGAATGGCTATTGTGATTAATTTGATCGTAAATTATAATTTGATTTGAACTACAAACGGTTTTTCTTGCGCAATAACCAACACTACCCATAGTACGCCCACAGTAGTTAAAATAAGGCTGATAATAACGAAGAGAGACCACCCTTCTCCGTCATTTATAACATAACATCACGCCATTTCTCAAGGGGATGGCAGAGGTAATAATAATAATAATTAGTGGTCGCCCAGTGGTCGAAATTCGACCATAATTCATTAAAATTTTAAGTTGTGTATTACATACTAATTCTATGTCATTATTCTATCTATCTTGTGTGTTACTCATGGTAGTAATGTTTTTTATTTAATTTATTTGTAATGCATATTATATTAGCTTTCTGCACTTCTTCTCCATATACACCATAACTGTGCCAAATTTCGGCAATAAAATTTTTAAAAAAATCCTCTGTCCGCGTAATTTTCGTAAAAAGTTTTTGCTTCTCGATGTAAAGATATATTGAATAGAATATAATGCATTTTACAATTTGATTGCGTATTAATTAATAGCTGCATTAGTTAGCAACTGCGTTGCAGTTATTAATGCCCGCCCACCTGCAAGATGAAGACGACAGCGTTCCAGACTTTTACTCTGTATCAAATAAATGTATTTTCTTTCTTTCTTTCCAGATACAAGCGAAAGCAAAGGAGGAAAAAAAAAAAGAATATGATGTGCTTGTGGGACTGATATTGGTTCGTGTAGTACATGCAATGGTGGGTATAGTAGATATTTTAGCCAGTTATGTTTGCAGGCAATAGGGGGAGCGTACATTGCCATCAATTGATGATCATGAGGCGTTTTCAAATTCGGAGCATTTTTATAATTTTCAGCTGGGTCTTTTTCTGCTGAGATACTTAGGTAAAGAAAGACAAATTCTCGGTAATTTTAGGAGGTGCCGAAAATCAAACCTCATTTAAAAAATCTTGCTCGGCTTTACAAATATTTTCAGTGATAAACATGCCACCAAGATGTCCTAGCAATCTTATCCTAACTAAAATTCCACCGGTCGATACACCGCGCTGTATCCAACGAACCAACAAATCCTCGAAAATCCAATATATTTCTAAATCCAGCTCCAAGCGGATGATGTATATTGGTGTTTTGAGTTCAGCCGCAGCAGACCGAGGTTAACTAGGTTAACCTACGTTTAGAATACTAAACAGAAAACATTTTGCAAAAACCTGGTAGCTTCAGCTTACTTAAAATTCCCGAGCAGTGTGTTTCTCTGTGAAACTTTCGACTTAATGGAACAAAGAAGTGATTACAGCGTAACAACTGCAAAAATCTAAAAAAAGTCGGATCTTTAGGAGTCAAGAGCTGGCTAGAAGCCAGAGCGCTCATTACCAGGACATTAATTGAATCTTGCCGACGAGCTGAGCGAGCTGCATAAGCTGTTTTACCGTGCTTGGTAGTGTGGGGCTGAGAGTTTTTGCGGTGACAATTACAAGATGTGGTGTGTGTGTGTGAAATGTTTATGTGCTTTTGATGATGTTGGTTTCGTGTGATGTCTGGGCGTCTGGGCCCACTAGTGTTGTTTTTTTTTATTGAAGCCCAATGTTTTCTGTTTTTAAAAATCCTTAGATAGGTTAAATAAATGATTAATATTGTTTAGTCTCTGTTTTTATGTTCAACTTTCCCTTGATTGACGGTTGTGTTAAGAAAGTAGTTTTCTTGGTAACTCAGTTTTAAATTACGAATAACGATTCCAGTATGTCGATCGAAAATTGAATTATTACCAAGTTAGAGTGAGACGGGTCGATCAATCGGGTTAAGCTACGCTTGTTGCGGTTGGTCCGTGGATGGGTGACCATATTTACATACCGAGACCCCTCCGTGCCTCAAAAAGCACGTTAAGCCGTTGGTCCCGGCTGTCATTCGTGCATGGATCTTTGACAGTCGTTACGGGTCGTCGCAGAAGCCCGAAATTCGCAGAAACCAGTCTTACAAAGGGGTATATCTTATTACCCAATAACTAGGTTGTGGAGGTCAGATAGGTAGTCACCTATCTGACCTCCACCCACTACGAAGTATACCCTTTCAAACAAAAAAATAATTTTCCAAATTGGTCCAGCCGTTTTCGAGTAATCGAGGAACATATATATTTTAAAAAACCGAAGAACTACGAAGCACTTCCTTTTTTTGAAGTCAGTTAAAAGCGAAACAAATAAAATTTGTACAGCATTTATCACAGACAAAGATACTCCAGTATCTCTAGAATAACCATTACATTTCTTCCATCAGACTAATGAGAAAGAAATTAATCTCGGTGAATTAAGGAGCCGTCAAGTTCTTAAATAAATATTCTCTGGGGAATTAAAAATAATTTTATTGTAATATAAAACAGCACTTTAGCTAAGTGGGTGCTGGTAGTTAGTATGAATTATTTATGTTCAAGTGTGTGCTTTGTCGCCTAACTATCTGGCAGGCTAACCCCGCGTTCGATTGTCGCGCGACCACGCGGCCATGTTCAACAAAAAGTGATTGTTATATGATTCAGGCGTGACTTGGCGGAAATCCATTGTAATATACAATAGACGTAGATATATTTATATATACAATTTGTCCGAAGAGATTTCGGGCTTCCCCTTACAAACACGGGCGGACCTGCGGGCAAAAGCTAGTGTTGAATAAAAAGAACAGAATATTAAAAAACATGCTGTTCGAAACGGAACATAATATTTATATAAAAAAAACTTTTTTTATTATTTATGACGCAGATAACCAAAATTTTAATATAAAACCAACAACATACTTTATCTGAGAATCCATACGGGAATAATCATGAAAAAATATCAAATTCATTCATTTCGATACGTTGAGACTCAACGAATGTATCGATACGCGATTAAATCGTTCGATTTTGCATCGATTATGTATTCGAGTCACAGCTCGACTGCCCATTCCGATTCTAATCAACGGCCAGATTCAAATTTCAATTTGAATTTCGAATCAATATGTGCCGCCATACTTTATAGGCTTCTGTTACGCTTTGAGAGAGCCGACAATGTGGAGGCGTGGGTACTTATACCTTCGAATATAAGTATTTAATATTGACATTCAATATTTTATTGAGTGTATTTTTTTTTTTACCTGTAAGTATGTGTTTGGCAAACAGACATGGCGTGGGATTTAAATTTTCAGAAAAATTATGTATTTGAATAGAATGGCTTAAATAAGTAGAGGTTTTTGTATGTATTTCATGCCGTTTTGATTAGTTTTATTAGCACTGTAGTTCTCCAAGGATTAGGCAGAGGTAAACCTATAGTCTATCCACATTTCGCGAGTTGTTTTAAGTCCCTAGTAATAGGTACTACAGGTAATTACTTTCGCATGTTAGACTGCCCCGTTGGTGTCGTGGTCAAGCGCAACTGCTGACCGTGGGGTCCTAGGTTCGATTCCTAAGTCGAGCAAAGGGTTTTTCCATTCGGAATTTCTCAGTAACAGCCCCTAAGTTTTAGCGGTTTGATACCTCCGTGCCTCGGAAAGCACGTTAATAAGCTGTTGGTCCTGCCCCTGATCTCTCTCCTGTCATGGCGGATTGCCATCCCATCGGACTATGAGAGTGAGTGCACCTGTGAGCGACTGCCTATCTGACCTCCACAACCCAGTAACTGGGTAATACGATACCCCTTCGTAAGACTGGTTGTCAGACTTTCGGGCTTCTGACGACCCGTAACGACTGTTAAAGATCTACGAGTGACAGGTGGGAACAACGGCTTAACGTGATTTCCGAGGCACGGAGGAGTCTCGGTATGTAAAGATGGTCACCCATCCACGGACCAACCCCGGCAAGCGTAACCAGCGGACGACCGAGACGCTTCCAACGATACCCCATTTGTCAAACTATGATGAGGAGTTTAGAAGTTATGAGGGAACAGATGAACATACATACATACATACCGGTCAAAATCATAACCCTCCTTTTTGCTTCGCCGTAGTGGGGTTATGGGGTAATTACAGTCATACTACCGCTGAACAGTCTAAACAAATCAAAATGGACGATGTACCTACTACGCAAGACCCCTAATACGTGTGTGACTGAACGCGTGCGTAGATTTTTAATGTGACCACAATTTTTTCCCACAATCAGTATAATTAATTTAACAAAAAAACAATGTTTTATACTTACTAGTAAAAATTCTTTTTATGTATTATGTATGAATCAGAATACATACACAGAATTTTTAATAGTAAGTATCATAATAATATGATTATAATAACATAGGTAATATTCTAATTGGGGTCTTTGGTGGTGTGCGTTAATTCCGGGACATGTTTAGTGGTTCGTCGATCAGTCAGTAAATTTTTTTCTTTTTTTTTTTCGCTCACTTTTCTATCGAGTAATGTATTAAAATACAATAATCGCTTAATTTTTCTTTTTAACCGACTTCCTAAAAGGAGGAGGTTCTATGTTCGTAGCGTATGTATGTTTTTTTTTTTAATATATGTTCACCGATTTCTACGTCAATTGTGGACTGATTTTGGAAATTCTTTTTTTGTTTGAAATGCTCTCAAGGTACTGTACTTTTTGAGTTAGCTTCAATAATACGTATTTTTCCCACCTAGTCTATGTGGATGATATTTTAACATATTCCTGTCACTGTTATTTACATAGCAGGTCGTGATATTCGAATTTGTGGGGGGTAGGTAGGTAGGTACCACAACTAAAAAGTGAAAAAAGAAGAAGTAAAAAGTTTTTCGTTTTTTGCCACGGACTTCCGAAATTACAGTTATTTTTCACTTCGTAGTGTTTTTTTTTGGAAGTCGGTTGGTTTTTTTTGTAAAAAGTTTTTATTATTTGATTGAAAACGAGGAATCAAACTGGCATCAGCCTTGGAAATATATCACAATATTGGGCTGGCAGACGATAATATAGTTACACTAAGATGAATGTTAACAAAGAATAGATATACTAAATCAAGCAGACATGTCTATCATTCCAATATTCTGATTTACGACTCTCGATAGAAGGCATGAAATGATGGAAGCACTTACTTATAATATAATATTATATTGGAATGTGGCCTTTATATTCGGCCATTGACTTGGAAACTCGATTTCATTTGTTTTTGATGTTTGCGATTTGTTTCAGAATAATATTTTTGTGTAGGTAGTAAATCAGATGCGAGACTTTGTCTATATAATAATGTCTTTTTTAATTATGTCTCAACATTTGTAGCTAGTGTAACCCATGGGAAGTTGCGACGTAACCCCATCACAAGTATCCTTATAACTTACCGGGGCTGCCTCGATTTTGTGCTGTAGAATAATTGTATGAGAAACAATTTTAAAAAAAACTTTTTTTTCTTTTTGTCTATAATGTACAGTCATTAAAATGAATTGTTAAACAAATTGCTAAACTAGCTTAAATTCTCATTTTAATCTAATTACAACTGTCATTCTTTGTTTCTTGGCACAGTTCTAAGACAATGGCTATGACACTGCAAATTGACGCTGGATATAAATTTACTTAACAATTAATTTCCCTGACTGTATATAATCGTTGTTATTAGTCGCATACATTTGTTTTGCTTCCAAAGTTTCATTAGCCACTTTGCTCTTTTTATCATAGTTTCAATTGATACCCCGAAATTCCATCTCTAAATCATCCTGTAAGTATATATGAATTGACTTATAAAAGAAAGGCAAGTCTTTAATCGAGCTTCAAATAATTTTGTTTTCCTAAAAATATTATTGAACATTCTTGCGCCTCTTTTTGTGAACTTCAAAAAGATCCTATTTGTCAGACTTTCAATCTAACCTAACCCATTTGGTCGGGGTGCCCCAGCTTAATTACTGCGATCAATTCTGCTCGCGCGTACGGTCACAGTTCTAACCTAAGTTAAACGCGTTAGGTTAGTTACTGCGACTGACCGTAACAAAACGCCCGAAAATAAAAAAAGTTTGCATCATTAGAGGCTCATTTTTTAACCCCCGACGGAAAAAGGGTGTTATAAGTTTAACGTGTGTATCTGTGTGTCTGTGTATCTATGTATCTGTCTGTTCCCTCGTATCTCCCAAACGGCTGAACCGATTTTGATTATTATTTTTTTGTTTGAAAGGTGTCTTGATCGAGAGTGTTCTTAGCTACAATTCAAGAAAATCGGTTCAGCCGTTTGAAGATTATCAGCTCTTTTCTAGTTGATGATTGGATGTGCGCATCTTCCACAGGTCTGATCGATTCGAAATTTAGTATTCTGTTACTTTAATGATATTAGAAGAACATTGTAATCTTGAAACGATACTCCAGCATCACCTGGAATTGTGTCGGGGGTTATTTAAATGTTTAATTTTAACTTGTTTTTATTATTTTTAGAATTACGATAATTTTAGAAAAGCGTACTTCGATAGAAGTTCAATAAGTTTTTATAGGATCAGATAAATACTTTGCTAAAATAAATCCACACACAACCACTATCCTCTATAACAACCGCTTATCCCAAATACTATGAACAGAAGATAAAGCCAATAGAATTTTAATTACAAATGTCATTCACATTTCGGGAATAAATGCTGCGCAAAACTAATACAATACATTTTAGTTTGAAACATGAAAGTTATTTACGTAATTCCGGGATCATTCAGACGTCAGATATGAAAATACATAGGAAACTGTGGCTGTTAAATAATACCTTAATGTATTTGTTACGATTGCAGTTGCAGTTGTAATTGTTTTCAGTTGTAAGTTGTGGTAACGCTAGGGTTTAAGACTGCGGTGGCCACCATATGGCGTCCGCAATTAACCGTCGAATAACATCACTGAAAAATTATGAAAGTAAGATGGTGTTTCTGTGGGGAAAGTTTTATGACAGCGTAAAGTCAAACCCCGGTGACATCATTTGCACGACGGCTGTGAATGCGGCTGTTACGTTGCGGCCATCTCTCGTCTATAGTGTTCGCGGAACTAGTTGGCTGCGCCTTAGGTGAGGGAGAAGGTGAGGGGGCGGGTTGCCGCCATACTAAGCGCGTCGCACTGAGTAATAAGAACAAAGCGCCCCGCCTCCCCGTCCCACCGCTCACATACCTAAGACGCGGCCAACTAGTTCCGCGCGCACTATAGCCCAATCATTTTAAGTAAAGTGTTGAAATGCGTAGTGGGTTGTTTACTGTGATAAAGCAACAAACTTTTTACCTTATTACACAGGCACAAAGGCACACCGAGGACAATTGAGAGAGTTGTTGATAGAACACACAACACACCCACAAGGAAAGCTCAGCGTGGCAGCCCCTCCAAGTTGGCCGGAAGAACTGAAGGTCGCTGAATCCGTTGACAATACTCAATACTTTTATTGGATTCCACAAATGTAGGTACTCTTAGGTGGTAAAGTTATAATTAGATCTTATATTAGTCGAGCACAGCAAACATGAGTGAGTTAGGAGAGAGGAATTTGTTAGTTAAATAACATTACTTAGCAAATAGTAAATTACTAGGTATATTATAATAATGATGTAGGTATTTTCTGAGATAAACTGATAGCTTTAATTAATACAAAATATAAACAGGTATCTATTGAGAGATGTAAATTATAATTAATAAATCAAATAAAATTGATGGTCTCGAGTACCTAGGTAACAGTAGTAGTAGTAGTAGTCAGTTACTCGCGATCACCCACTTAGCAAGCACGCACTTTTCTCGTCCGCTACGCACTTGGCGCGATCGCTACGCAAGTACCTACACGCCCCGCTTGACCGGTCCTTTTATCAGTGGTCCTAAACATTTGGCTAATCCTCAAACTATAACGTAAACTATGATGAAGTGTGCTAGCTGCAATTCTGACTTCAATGATGGCGTTCAGTGTACCTCATGCAAGCGGCACCTCGATTTCGGCTGCGCTAACATCACGGAAGGCGGGTGGAGGAAACTAGGAGCTGACCGACGGGCGGCATGGAAATGTCCAAAGTGCCGAATTTCCTCTCCGTCACCGACCCCGTCCCCGTCTCCACTTCCGACACCTGAACCTGCGTCTCTGGAAACGATCTTGATGGAGATTCGTGAGCTCAAGGTCCAACTAGCTGGACTGCCGACTCTGTCTGATGATGTCAAATGCATTAAAGAGGAACTCAAAGAACTCAAGGTCAGTTGTGAGTTCGATGGTAAACGGCTGGAT
This sequence comes from Eupsilia transversa, assembly GCA_914767815.1. Lineage (NCBI taxonomy): Eukaryota > Metazoa > Arthropoda > Insecta > Lepidoptera > Noctuidae > Eupsilia > Eupsilia transversa. The sequence continues at coordinate 14,015,270 of OU611880.1, forward strand.
GATTTCTCTGTCAAACTTGCAGGCATTGACACTAGGATTACTGGCCTTGAGCATCTTCAAGAATCCGTTTGCTCTCTCCAATCCGACATTGACTTGATTAAGTTGGAGCTGTCCGCTAGTGACCAGAGATCAAGGTTGAACAATGTGGAAATTAAGGGCATTCCCCTAAAAAAGGACGAAAATCTGTTCGCTATCTTGGATAAGATCAGCCAAAAGGTCAATTTTACTTTTCCCAAAACCCAGATCAACTACATATCCAGGATTCCATTGTTCAACACTAACGACAAGTCAATTGTAGTCAGCTTTCTGAACCGATATGTCAAGGAGGACTTTGTTGCGGCTGCTCGCTCATTCAAGACGTTATCCGCCCATGACCTGGGATTCGTAGGCCAATCGAATCGGGTTTATGTGAATGATCACCTCAACCCTGACTCCAAGAAGTTGCTGAACAAGACTCGAACATTAGCGAAGGTGAAAGAGTACAAGCACGTATGGGTCAAACACGGAAAGATTCATGTCCGCAGGCAAGAAGGATCGGCAGTCTTTGTAATTTCTAAAGAGAAAGATTTAAACAAACTAAATTAGAGTGGCGCATCATTCGGTTATCTTTATCTTTACATCAAAATATTTTAAAACATATGTCTAGAAGTGAATTCATTTTTAATCATTATGTACTAATAGCCGTAACTGTTTGGCACTTGCATTTTTGTAAAATGTTTAGCATCGCTGATGTGCTCGAAGCTTCGTCACCCTGTTTTTTTGTATTCGCAAATGGGCCTTGTGTCTATCTTATCGCGCTGTTCTATTCATTGGAACATCCCAATCTATGCTTATCTCGCTCGCACGCATTATCGAACCTAATTACTGCTTGCTTACTCGCTCAGTTACCTGTGATATTGCTGCGTTTGTTTGTGCCGTTTAACAATTTTGTATGCCTAATTACCCTACTAATTATTACTTTACTATTCGCTTCTATTTTGTTATATTATAATACCGTTAAGTATTTATTATCCGGTATCATTGTTACTGACACTGCAATCGTTAGTCTCTTAGCATTTTGTAACTTGAGTGGTTGTTATCGTGCTTATAATTTTGTTGCTACATCTTGCGCAAAATAATCGATGACTTCAAACGACAATAAAAAGCTGCATGTCTATTATCAGAATGTTCGTGGGCTCCGTACCAAGACTGAATCCTTCTTTCGCCAGCTATGCCTATGTTCGTATGATGTTATTGTCTTAGCGGAGACCTGGTTGGTTGACGGCATATCAAACACTGAGTTATTTGGTGATCAGTATATTGTGTGGCGTCGTGATCGGGATTACAGCCTCACAGGTCAATCTCGTGGAGGTGGTGTCTTGATAGCTATCCGTAAGTGTATTTCTGCTGTTCCCCAACCATTATTTCACTCCTCGGCCGAGGACTTGTGGGTAACTTTGAGTGTACGCCAGCCTAACTCAAGAAATTATGTTAAATTGAATGTTTGCGTCATCTATTTATGTAGGCAAAACCGTGGTTATTCCTTTTCCGACCAATTATCAAATTTCCTCCATGGCTTAAGTAGTATAGTGCTAAACAATCCAAATGATAATTATTTAATTATTGGCGATTTTAACCTTAGTGGAATTTTGTGGCAATTAAATAATAACGAATTATTACCTGTGAACATTTGTAGTGGCGACGAGTACATGCTAACTGAGGAGTTGCGTGTTTTAGGACTCAGTCAATATAACGGGATATTAAATGAACATGGTAAGATTCTAGATTTAGTTTTATGTAATGAAATTGTCTCAGTGTGTGAATGCTTAGTGCCTTTATCACCAGTCGACAAATATCATCCGGCCCTCTGTATCGACGTGGACTTTGCAGAGTACAAATATTTAACTCCCGCTCCCTTTATTCGTTACCTTTATAGCAAAGCTGACTTTGCGGCCATTAACGGGGAAATAGCAGCTATAGACTGGACTAATGTATTTTTTGACATGTCGCTTAGTGACGCCGTAAGCTACTTTTATGACACTATAGCGGATATTCAAAATAAGTATGTTCCTACTAGGACGATTTCTCACAGCACTTACCCTATTTGGTACTCCCCGGCACTTAAACGCTTGATTAAAGAGAAGGCTAAATATCTCCGCAAATTTAAGACGTATGGCAGACTTTCAGATGAGGCGACCTTTAAACATTTACGTGAGCGGGTTAATAAACTTGAAGCGGATTGTTACACCAACTACTTAGCCTATACGGAAGCCTCCATCGAAAGGAATCCTAAACGCTTCTGGAGCTTTGTGAAGCAGCGATCTAAGTCCCACACAATACCCAGTTTCCTCAAGTATGGTGATGTGACGATTTCCTCTCCCGAGTCCATTTGTAATGCATTTTCTTCCCACTTCTATTCTACTTTTCTTGATCCTACCAATGATATAACAACTAATTATTGTCCTCCCCAAACTGCTATAAATTCCATTATTCCCTCGGATATTTACTCAATTGAGATTGACCTAAATGTTATAGTTAAGCTAATTTGTAAAATTGATCCATTTAAATCTGCTGGTCCGGACCACTTATCACCTAAATTTCTGATTGGGTGTGCTAAAACCATTGCCGTGCCAGTATCTCTATTGTTTAAGAAATCGCTCTCGTCTCATTCTGTGCCCCAAATCTGGAAGTCTGCCTTTATAACTCCGGTGCATAAAAAAGGGCACAAAAATGAAATAGTTAACTACAGACCTATTTCCAAACTGTGCATATTAGCTAAAATTTTTGAGAGGGTTGTTTATGACCAAGTTTACGCAGCGCTGAGTCAGTCTTTTAGCCCTTCTCAACACGGATTTCTTAAGGGTCGCTCAACTGCATCTAACCTGGCTTTGCTCAATGACTTTCTAACGAACAGAATGGACAATGGGGCACAGGTCGATGTCGTCTACACTGACTACAGTAAGGCTTTTGATAGAATTGATCATAATATCCTTAAAACAAAGCTTTTCAACAACGGTATCAGAGGGGATCTACTTCGTTGGTTGACTTCATACCTTGAAAACAGATCTCAAGCTGTCGTTATAAGTAACTACATGTCTAGCTGGGTTTCAGCTCCTAGCGGTGTTCCTCAAGGTTCCTTGATGGGTCCATTACTTTTTATCATTTATGTAAGCGACATCGACTCGTGTTTCCACAACTCAAATTTGCTTTGCTTCGCTGATGATATGAAGATATTTTCTGCAATATCATCAGATGATGACATGGATACCCTCCAATCTGACCTGGCGCGATTGGATGATTATTGCTTGATTAATAAATTAGATTTGAACCCTGTTAAATGTTCAGTAATCTCCTTTAGCAGAAAACGCGTCCCTCTCCCTACAACTTACAAACTTAAAGGGCAGCTCTTACACAGATGCGAAGGTGTACGCGACCTGGGCGTTTTTCATGATTCCAAACTTTTGTTTAACGTGCACATTGAGCAAATAGTGGCCAAAGCCTCGAAGTCACTGGGTTTTGTTATGAGACTCGCAGGGTGTTTCAAGAAAGCCAAAACCCTTAAGATTCTTTATTGCTCCTTTGTGAGAAGTCATCTTGAATACGCTTCACAAATTTGGAATCCACGTTACAGCAAATACATCGATCGTATTGAGAATGTTCAGAAAAGATTTATTCGTTTTCTGTGTTTTCGGCTACGTATACCATACCATTCTGATGATTACATAAAGCTTTGCAAGAAATTTCATTTACAACCACTTATAAACCGTCGTCGACTAGCAGATTGCACTTTTCTTTTAAAAATCATATCTAACGAGATTGACTGTCCTGATCTCCTACATAAATTACGTTTCAATGTCCCTCAGAGATCAGTTAGATTTAATCCACCTATCTCCGTTCCTTTTTCCTCTTCTAATTACAGGCAAAACTCATTCATGGTGCGAGCGAGTAAAGACTTTAATATTCTATGTAAAGAGTTCTCATTTGACACATTCACCACCAAAACTAATTCAGTACGCACTCGGCTGAACGCTGACTTTTTTGGGAGTGCATAGTGCTTAATGTACCTTATATATACTTTTTTTTTTCCTATCTATCGTGCTTGTTAGTGATCCTAAGATTTCTGCTACTATTTCTGTTTTTACCCGTGAGAACCTGTAATTGGCTCTATGTTGATTATACAATTGTTATCCATCTGTTATAGCTGTTGGTTCTCCTACATATAAATAAATAAATAAATAAATAAATAAGCCTATAAGTCTATAAGTCTATAAGTCTATAAGTCTATAAGTCTATAAGTCTATAAGTCTATAAGTCTATAAGTCTATAAGTCTATAAGTCTATAAGTCTATAAGTCTATAAGTCTATAAGTCTATAAGTCTATAAGTCTATAAGTCTATAAGTCTATAAGTCTATCACTTATAAAATAGACGGAAGCCAGCGTAGAATCTTGTGGCGATGGTTTGGAAGGCCCTTATCTAGTACTGGGTGTCTTTCAGCTCCACTTATAATGTTGATGATGATCTGAATCTGTTCATTATGATTCTAGAAGAATTCGAAGTAATTTTTAAATTAACACACAAATCATTTGCTACTTTCTTATCAATAGCAACTAGTAGCCCAAACAATTTACACAATACTACTGAACATATCGTTTCGTTGAATCGAGTTACATTAATTAATTTTACGCGTTGTGCTCCAACACTGGATTAATAAGTGAATGAAGTGGAATTTCATTTGTGAAGGTGGCTCGGTTTGACGTGACGATATTTATTTGTTCAATATTGTTTAAACATTGTTATTTATTGAGCTCCCAGCGACAGGGATTGGGAATTTAAATGTTTGTACAGTTTGGTTTTTAAAAGGATTAACTTGGAGCGATGAATGGTGTAACAATATTGCGTTACTGGTTTATCGATGTTAGCGGTTTAGGATTAGATTCTTTGGTTGAATTGCGTCTTCATATGTAGTTGGAAAGTCTGATATTAGTCTGGGGCCTAAGTCTAATAATTTATAAACGTTACAATGGTCTCTCAATGGTGAGTTTTTGACAGTTTTTGTATGGCAAATCTGTCAAAAACTCACCATTGAAAGATCATTGTAACGTTTATAAATTAGTAGACTTAGGCTCCTGGTCTGTTATATGGGCCTTAATATCCTTGAAATATGACTGCAATTGTAAGATTAGCATGAGTTTGTCACGCCTTTTTCCCATGGGGGTAGGCAGAAACTACAGAACACCACCTGCTACGATCCTTACAAACTCCCTTTGCCTCGTTAACGTTCATACATCTGGTCATACACGCACGCCGGTTACGAGTACTACGCACCTGATCTTTCTGAAGAACATCCCCAATGTGGTCACTATATGTCCTCCTAGGGCGTCCCCTCCCGGCGTTTCCACTGACATTTGCCTTGTAAGTACATTTTTTAGTCGCCGTTCATTCATCCTGTCCATATGACCAAACCATCTAAGCATACTCTTTTCAATTTTTGTCACTACATCTTCTTTTAAATCTCTCCGTTGTCTTATCATATCATTCCTCAGCCTACCATTCATAGTCACACCACACATGCTCAAATACCACACCACACTTGCACATGCTTTGATAAATATTTAGAGGTATGAGGAACAGGGTTTAAAGTTCACTCATCCTCTATAGAAAAGGGAGGATCCTCCGACCAGACCGGGTGTTGTGTCTGGCGGGCAATGGGCATTGTTCATATTTTTTTAAATGTTGCAATTCAAAAACCATTTCGAGGAATAGCGTTACTGATCATTACGGACTAATTAATCATCAAAAATATTCATATTTTATTGATATTTTTGATAAAATATGATTGACCTTCTTTGCCCTTCAAATTACGTCAGCTTTGGCCGTACAGTTTTATATCGTTGCCTCTGAAAATAAAAAGTAAGTGGCAAGTATTGTCTACAATCTGTCAAGTGTCAAATTAAATATGTCAAAAATATAAACATAAACAGGTTAGAGTTTTTACAATTATTATTCCTGCGACTTGCCTCTTATTCTCGAATAAATCTCATTACATTATCTCAACACTCTTCAATATTTAATACATTTCAGTCGAAATTTCGAAAAATAACTTTGTATTTGTAAATAATTAAATGTATACAAATAAGCTAGGATTCGATTAAGTATGACGTCTATTTTTACAATGGCAGATGTGAGATGGATGACGTTGTGTTGACAGATTAAATTTTACTAGTGAGGCAACGACACAATCTTTTGTGCCACTGCCACGTCACCTACCTTAAATATTTAAAAATATTTAAAAAAAATAACTATTGAGCGAAACATCAAAATATTCAAATTAGTTTCTCAAAATGCTCTAAATTTTCAAAAAACAAAATAATATCCAATGGTTAAAAATTTTACACAATCCCCATTGCCCAAGGATTGATGTCGGATAGTCTTATATTATGTTATATCCCGCGGTAAACTTAAATAGCGCGATGCAGGATTTGTGACGTCAGGTCTTTGATGCGTAGTTCACACGTGGCGATGTAGATGCCGCCACAGATACAATAGAAAAATACATAAGAAAAGAATGCACCAACAATATTCACATAAAAATATTTATAGGCATATTTGCAAATAAACGAGGAGCTTGTGGCTACGTAATAACAGCCGCACGGGTCGATCCATCAGGTTAAGCTGCGCTTGCCGGGGTTGGTCCGTGAATATCACCATCTTTATATACCGCGACTCCTCCGTGCTTCGGAAAGCACGTTAAGCCGTTGCCGGGACCAACGGCTTAACGTGCTTTCCGAAGCACGGAGGAGTCGCGGTCATTGGTGGATCTTTGACAGTCGTTACGGGTCGTCGGAAGCCCGATAGTCTGACAACCAGACTTACCTAGGGGTATCGTATTACCCAGTTACTGGGTTGTGGAGTCGCTCCATGTAAAATACTGGTATTCAGCTGCATTCGGTTAGACTGGAAGCCGACCCCAACATGATTGGGAAAAGGCTAGGCAGAATAATTTGCAAATAAACATCTGAATAATCCAATACAATAAAATTGTATTGGCAACTACCACTATTTTACTCCACGTCGTTTGTTTTAAAAACTTAATCCTCAGGGGGAAAGTTACAATCATTTCCCGTAAGAAAATAAAAAAAAAACTCTTAATCCCGTGGGAGCGAGATAAGTCGTAAAGTCTCGCTTTGTTTTATCCACTCTCTCGTCTGAAAGGTCACAGGCGACACATGCTTGACGAGTTTTAAAACTTTTCGATAAAAAAGTGAGAAAATGTTCTGAGGTACCTACCCGTGCAATGTGAGTGGTTCCGTAGTTCTTCATTGTCAAAATGGTTCGTGTTCATATGGTTGGAGAGCTGTTAGATATTTTTGGGTAGGTATTTGAGGCACGATGAAAACTTGTTCAATACTAAGTACAGAATCGCAGACCTGGCTGAACGGTAGCGGGCCTAAATCGGACATATATAAAACTTTTTTTGCAAAAAATATTCTCGGGACATTCTGTAATTTTTATTCTTTAACATTTACTATTTAAAGAGTGAAAAAATAAACAAGCCAGATTATTTAGTCAGGTCTAAAAGTTTATGACTAAAAATAAATATTTAAAAAAAGAACTGATCATTTCGGTGGGGCATTCTACCTGCCAGGTGATCGAGGAAGTTACGTGGCACGGAAGGGTCTCGATATGTAAAGGATGGTCATCCATCCATGAACTGACCGTGCCAAGCGTAGCAACCTTCGATCGACCAGTGTTGCTGTTATCATTTAACCACGAGCCCAAAAAAATACAATAGACGTAGATATATTTAGTAACCTATTCCGCTTAACTATTCTTAAAGAGTCCTAAAAAACCCTGTAAGACAGAACAGCGCATGTGTACTCAGCAGCCAGCGCTCGGCGTGTTAACACGTCGTGTACGGGCTCGCAACAAGTCAGGGCTCAAACACATAAACACGTTACGACGTCGCAACGTGGCACGTTGCATTTTTTCATTATGGATTCTGCATTCTGCATTCTGCAGAAAACCATAATGAAAAAATGAATCGTCATCCTGAGGATGCCTCGTTGAGAGGTGAAACACGTGTCGATTTCTTACAGAGTTTTTTCTATTTAATAGATATGTAAACACTATCTCATGCACATCGGCAGTGAGGTCGCTGTCACTAATGTCAACTGTCAGTTTACCACGAGTGGCGGGAAACGGTGGAAAAGTGGAGCGTACCTGCAGAACAGGCTTGGTGTGGTGATGAGCTAGTGTAGTGATGTGTTGAACTTATTTACGAAATCAAGAGAATTCCACAACCTTCATGACGGAAAACCATGACCGTATGCCGATCAAGGTTTTATTTAAGGAACCCTAAAATATTTGGCACAATCATACTCAAGACTTCAGGCGTTCACAAACTTCGCTAAAAGCATTTCGAAAGACTTGAAGATTATACCTACTGGTAGGAAAATAAATGTAGTTACCACTTAATGAGAGGAACAATCTATTAGTGTTGTTTTGTTGATACGAGATGTCATCGCTGACTGACTGTGAAATTGTTTTCTAATGTATTCGTGTAAAAAAATGTATTCGCCGGCATAATTCAGTATGATTCGGCACAAGCCGGGCGGCATAATCGAATATAGTTGAGAAACGGCTAGGCAGATTGATCGACAAGATTTAAGCATCGAAGTTATCGGGCTGTCTGGCCAGATTGCTACAGATTATGATAATACCTATATCGGCATTGTCCCCCGTAGATCCTAAGTACTTATGTTAGCTACCTATATTCTTGCAAATAAATATAGCATTCATTCGTTCATTCATTCAATATATAATTCATTGATTCAATGTAATATCAATATCATAATTTATTCAATGTGATAATAATAATATCTTTCTAATATTTAAAAATGTAAAATATTATGTATTTAATTAAATAAAGGAAATAATAATAATATATTTATTTGCTCAAAACATGGTATAACAGGTCTTACATTCATTCATTCATTCATTAAATATATCATTCATTCATTCTTTCAATATATCATTCATTGTTTATATCATTCATTCATTCATAAAGTGCACATAAAAAAGCCTACTGTTCAACTAAACGAATAAAGCAAAAATCCTAAAAAAGACTTCTAAACTGAATTAACTAGAAATTACGAAATTACAAGAAACTTTCTTTCATTAATTTCGACAGTAAATTGAGTTAGCTCAACAGAACCTTATAATTATAAATCAAAAGTCATAAGGCATTGTTGGCTCAAGAAACTGTAGGGGAGAGGGAACAATTCTCGGCTGCCAACTTCACGAATTTATCTTTCTTTCAATTTCAATGTTACTGTGAAGTTTGCTCTTGGTATTAATTGCCTATTGTCGAACTTGTAAGACATTGTAACGAAAATGTATAGAACAGACGAGGGACTTAATAAAAAGATTCCGATGAGAGTATCGGAAAAACTGCTTTTGTGTTTTCAACTTTACGCCGAAGTCCTAAGGTTCATAATGTGTTGAGTAGAGTTTGGGTTTAGGGTGGATGGATTTTGACGTTGATATATCAATATCTTCATTACGCAAGTGGTCAGTGGGGTAAGTTAATCTGGTAGAAATAAATATGGAACTGAACGTTAGTAACGGAAAGTTTTTATTTTTATTGTAAATACTTTGTTTTTATGAGGATCCATGAAAATTGAGTAGATGGTAATATAATATTATGAATATATTGAATATACTGTTAGTGTTCAATAATATTATGCATATATTGCTTAAACTGTTAGTTTTCAATGATTTGAAGTCAAGGCGACGATCTGCTACGATCGCGTAGCTTTCGTAGCAGCTACACTTGCTACGTCGTAGCAAACAAATTTAAGAGTTTTCACTAGCATTTTAGTGTTTATACCGTATTTTTTGTCATTTTCTTATGACTAGAAAAAATTCTAATAACAACATAGGCATACCAAAAAACTAATATAAAAGCTCATAAATAAATAAAAACATTATCTGCTTTGCCGGTCATGTGCTACAACTGCGTAGCGGCTACGGCGTAGCGATTGCTACGTAGCTGCTACGTGTAGTAGTTAACTTGAACAAAATTTCGCATAATTATTATGGTTTTCGTAGAGAAAGTTCAAATTGATGAGCAATATTAACATTGTTGTTTAACAATGTAAGTATGGAGGTATACAATAAACAATAAATTACTACAGTTAGAAGAACTTACACGCGCAACACTAATGAATAGTGTGACGATTTATGTATAGGTAATAGTGTTGCCAGACGTTCCGTATTACCCGGGACGTTCCGTACTTCAGGCATCATTTTGAACGTCCCGCCCCGAGACAGACTTTGTCCCGTATTAAATCCTTATTTGATTTATTATTAAGTTTATCGCTTGACATTGAGAAGTGTTAGAAAATCATGAAGGATTTTCCAAGAATTAAATATCTAACATGTTTCTAATTATGACCCATATTATTCAGTATCCCTAGTTCTAACTGCTTTGTGGAAAGGATTTTTTCGTCTCTTTGTTTATGGGCGGATTCGACCAAATAGGAAAAAAAATATCCGCGGAATAAGATTACTTCTGACAGTTTTTGTATGGAGAAACTGACAAAAATTCAAATTCGGAAGAGGAGGCTTATTCCGCGCATAAAATTTATTCCTGTTTGGTCGAATCAGCCCTATGCGAGATAGTTTTAATCTCAGTGAAGATTTATTTTATTGGGAATTGTTGTCAAAATGGTAAAGCACTTACGGAGTCGACTGTACAATGTTTTTATCAAACGTAGTATAACTATATAATTACCTTCTAGCATTTTTTAAGCCTGATACTAATAAACTCAAAAGCTAGTGGCTAAGTAATAATAGCTGCACAGGTAGATCCATCAGGTTAAGCTACGCTTACCAAGGGTGGTCCGTGGATGGGTGACCATCTTTACATATCGAAAGTCCTCCATGCCACGGAAAGCACGTTAAGTTGGTCCCAGCTGTCGTTCGTAGATCTTTGACAGCTGTCGTTACGGGTCGTCAGAAGCCCGAAAGTCTGACAACCAGTCTTACCAAAGGGTATCGTATTACCCAGTTACTGAGTTGTGGAGTTCAGATAGGCAGTCGCTTCATGTAAGATACTGGTATTCAGCTGCATCCGGTTAGACTGGAAGCCGACCCCAACATAGTTGGGAAAAGGCTAGGAAGATTGATTGACTAATAAACTCAAAAGTATACCTGTGTACCCATGTTCAGGTCGGCAAGATTCAGTATGATTCGGCATAAGCCAGGTGGTATAATCAAATATATACTTTGCCGCCCGGCTAACTCGAAGTATGGAGCACGTCTCATAATTTTGCAAAATGTTCTCCAAAATAAACTAAACACCAATCAGCCAGCACGTCCCACATAGACACGTCTATATACAGGTTGTTGACTTACCCAACACCCCTCCATCCGCATGAACGAACTCCCTTCGAGCCATTTGAAAAATTAATTGCTTAGTTCAACATGAAACATAGCTTTCACTGCATTTGGTACTTGGCAGCCGATGTTGATGGGTATTTGATCGATGGCTTCAATCATATTTTATTGCCTGAATTTTAGAGCACATGCTGTGGCTTTTTGTATCTAAAATTAATGCATTTTATTTTTGTTAATATTTAGATACTCGCTGGGAATGGAGTCGTGGTTAAATGATGGAACTAGGACTAATAAGGATGAATTTATTTTGCTGACTAAGGTAACTGACCTTTTTGGACTGGCTCGAAAGTCATAACCACAGCTGCTTTAAGTTTTATTGGGTTAAAAGCCGTGCTTCCGATGGAATTTCCCATCGTCAAAAAAGAAGAACTACCATTCAAACTATCATTCCCCTATTTACCCACTTTAGGGGATGAATTTTCAAAAAATCTTTCCTTAGTGCTCACTTTCGATATATAAGGAACTCGTGTGAAAAATATCATGCTTGACCAAGTAGTTAAGGCTGTACGGTGTCTATCGAAGGCTGTACGATTTTTATTAAGCAGATTTCAGTAGCAGCTAGACACCCATTCGGAGAATCAATAAATCTTAACTCTTCATATCAATCAATCATAATTGTTATATTTTGTTTAATTTTAGTTTTCTGGATGTACTTGTTTCTCGTGACAAATAAACCTATTTTTTTCTTTCTTTTTCTTTTTAAGAAAGAAAAACAAAGAAAGAAAAATATTTTATTTGGGACACGCACAGGAAATACAAACAGTAAAAAAGGAGCATTTAAAACCAACAAAATAACAATTTATCAAAAAAAAGGATAATAAAAAATAAACACATTTAAAAAAAATAGATACAGGTTCCCAGAAATTCCCGGTACTCCCTTATTTGATACGAATTAACAACTAACAACACTTATCATACATATTTACGACCAAACAATTTATATGCCGATAACATCCCCACCACGGCCCATTATCTCGTAATGATCTTCAAGGTCACATCCCCCATCGATGATATGGTAAATGGCCCGCACTACACTTTAGTCTCCCATAAAAGTATGCTATAAAAGCCTTCGTCTGTTTTTATTGCTGATTTTTATTTTATTTCGCCCCCATATTAATGGTAAGTTCTCCTTGGAAGGATCTAATGTTTTGATATTGATTAGATTTCCTGTTGGCGGCCTTTAATCCGTCAAAACGATCGCCGAGGCACATGTAGCCATTTGCATATAAACGCTCAAGATTTTTTACGATGCTATTTATTATCATCCAAGTGTATTTTAACCGACATCTTAAAAAAGGAGAAGGTTCTCAATCTATCTGTATGTATTTTTTAATATATGTATGTTCATCGATATTTTCGTCAATTGTGGACCGATTTAGAAAATTATTTTATACTACTTTAAAGGAATGTAGTAATGTGTGTCTAAGTGATTTTTTTTACAATGCATCCATGAAATCGCTGAAAAAATCAGCTGCTCCATACATTTATATAACGAAGCTAGCTTCGCTCATATGAACCATGAACAAGGTATGAAAAAACGCGGTCGCTACATGAGCGAAAATAAACGAACAGCTGTTTTCATATTTCTGAGTTTGTGCCTTAATAAAAGTTATTCATTTTCATGAGTACTAACACTCCCTTGAAATATGTCCCTAGTTTAATCTAACACCCTATACAGTGTGAGTCTTCATAATGTGCACATATCGAAATGGGGGAATCTATGCTTAATTTTATCGACGGAAAAAATAAAAAATAAAATCTAAATACATTTTTTTCCATGTTTTTTTATTTTTTTAAATTCGTCTTATTGATTTTTTTTTACGATTATTGTAAAAATTGATTAAAAAAACAGATTTTTGGACGAAATACCTGTTTATTTTCAATTGAGGGTTTTTTGGGTTTAATTGGGAGGGGTTTTCCCACAATTTTCATTTTATAAGAACACTTAATTACTACCAATCATTATGGAGTTGAGTTTGTTTCATCGCGATAGATCATTTAAAAGTTACACCGTTTTTTTACATTGGGGTAAAAAATACAAAATAAATAAAAAAATAAAAATAGATTTTTTTAAATATTTTTTCCGTTTGTCAAATTAAGCATAATATAATCCCTCATTTCGATTTGTGCACATTATGAAGACTCACACTGTATAGCTGTGCCCATATTATGGGAGATGTTCGAGGTACACAACTACCAGGATACTGTAAATATTACCGTGTTGCACTGTATACATCAAACATGCTGAGTATTGCAGAGACAGGAATATGTAACATATATAACGCAGTGTGTTTATTCCTGACTAAAATAACAAAACGTCACGACAGTGTTTGGTCCAGCTGTATTACAAGCTAACAAATGTTTCATTAAAATGACTGTGGATGATACATAGACAAGGTAGATGTGAGTGGAAATATATTAACAAGGAAATATATATATAACGGGTGTTTTTTTTAGAGGTATGCAAATTCAAAATGAAAAAAAAGCCTAAAAATAAATTTTATTATCATGGCTAAGTAATAAACAGCCGCACGGGTCGATCTATCAGGTTAGGTTAGTGTGGAGGTGGAGGTCAGATAGGCAGTCGCTTCATGTAAAATACTGGTATTCAGCTGCATCCGGTTAGATTGGAAGCCGCCCCAACATGATTGGGAAAGGGCTAGGCAGAATGGTATTGGTTTTATTTAAAATATATTCATATGCCATTAGTGCTTCAAAATGATTTCGGGCATATAGGCGCCACGGTTGGATACTTACAAGGCAGATGTGATTGGACACTCCGGGAAAAGGACGCCCTAGATGGACATAATAGCGACCTTATTGGTGATGTTCTTTAGAAAGTTCATGTGCATCGTACTCGCAATCGACGTGCGTCATAACTAGATGTATGAACGTAAACGAAGCAAAAGGAGTGTTGTTTCTGCCTACCTCCGTGAGAAAAAGGTGTGAGTGTATGTTTGTATTATGTAATTACCACAAACCTCACCCAGAAAGCTGTTAAGCTTTAGCGGGATTGGGCCGGTCATGTTTGTCAAATCCCAGGTGAGGTGTAAGCTAAAAGCACCATCAAGTGGGTCTGACTGAACATTAGGTAACACCACGTCAGACCAAGACAAGGATGACGGGACGAGCTTAACGTTAGTTGGGAAGAGAAGTGTTTTGAAGCCAAGGCCAGGCCTTTGTAGATAATACAGGCTAAATACATTAACATCAACCTTTATAACAGCAACAAAATTACCTAATTTACAACGATAAACACAAAACAGTTTCAGGCTAGGCCCAGATCGTGGGTCGTATGCACTTAATTAGTACGGTTTAATTTGCTCGCCCGCCAAATAAAGCAATTTGAACGACAACGCGGGCGTGAAATACGGCCCTGTTTGAGTGCCACTATTACACTTCGGTGAGTTCGATCGGTGGGTATACAGCTAGGTTTCTAATGTAGACAAGAAAAGTGTGGTCTGTTCACCTATACATATACAGTGTGTTTCAGAAAGGTGTGGTAAAATTCAAGGGTGTGGTACAAACCATCAAACTGAACAATTTTCTCCGTGTGAAAAAAATATATCAACTCATCATCATAACATCATGCCTGTCTTCCCCGAAGGGTTAGGCAGAGGTGAACTTATAGTACACCCACATTTCGCCAGTTATGTTTTAGTTCGATGTAAATAGGGGGCGAGCCTATTGCCATCAACCGGGCACAAATCCAGACTCCGGGCTGACTGAGCTATTCCAGTTAATTCCAGCAAAATTATTAACTGTAGCATACAAAATTTTAGGTATTGAAATTTTGGCTACAGTATATTTTTTATTTTTTTTGTACTCAACCCAAATGTATGGGACAGCTGATTATTTCTCAGATCGAGTTTTGAAAGTGACTGTAAAGCTATGGTTTCCGACATAAGTAGTGGCCGCCATAGTGCAGTGGCCGCCAAAGTGCGGTGGCCGCCAAAGTGCGGTGGCCGCCAAAGTGCGGTGGCCGCCATAGTGCACCATAACCGCCACAGTGACGGTTATCATGAAAACTTTACGGTGTAAAAAATGCTTCATATATAACGTATCAGGAGCGTCATTCGCCGGTAAATTACGGACGCTACGTGGCGGCCTTCTAGGAAACCGTAGCATTACACAGAGATAATTGACGGAGCGAAAGAACGAAAGAACGAAACTTTTTCTAAAACTCAATGTGCCGTTTTAATGGCCGCGTACTTGACTATGTCTGCCAACATCAGTAACACAATTTATTTATTTATTTACCTCTTACAACTATCTTTTCAGATCTTCGACCTAATTCGATAGTGTGGCTATCAAATATTATTTAAAAATATCTGCTTAATTAGCTATTTAACTAGGTACTAAACATAGGTGCATCATTCAAAGTCTAACAAAACATAACATGACTAAACATGACAATAAACATACTCACTGTTTTATTAATTAAACTAAAAAGTCTATTCTAACAAACTGTACACGTGTTTGATGGGAATTACACCTTATGTCCTTATTCTTGTCAAACGGTAATTCTGTGTTGAATTCGAATGTTTGATCCCCTGCCTTTGCATTTTGGCGTGAACTCTTGCGTTAACAGCAATCAGTTGCTTGAAACTACTACTAATTTACATTAGATAATTAGTCGTAGATTTAACTACTGTGTAATTAACTCTAATACTGAGTCATTCAATGATTATAGAAATGAATGAAGACATCAGACTATTAATAAAATCAGCTCTCTTGGTAACAATTTCTGTATTGTGACAGATCTTTTTGCATAATCCAGATCTGTTAGCCTGCAGTGACCCTTTCCATCATAAAACCACTTACTCAATAATATCAAACTTTTTACTTACAAAAACACGTACAGCGCTAAGCCGAAATACAAACGAAAGGTACATTAACCTGCACGTAACAACAACATGGCGTAACAAGCCGTTGTCCGGTAAATACCAGTTTTTACCAGATTAAGCCGGCACAAGTCGGATATGCAAACTAGGTTATATGAGAATTTACCGCTTCTGTATGCAAACGCGTAGTTCCTGAGTTTTTAGATTGTTTTGTATATAAAAATTGTTAGTGAGAGTTTTTGGAATTGTTGTTTCTTTTGCCGAGGATATAAATAAACATATTAAACGGAATTGTTTGCGTGGAGTTGTACGGTGTGGGTTATAATCTGTGGAAATAAAGTTAACGTTCACGAGCTGTTTTGTTTCACGTTAAGCAGGTGGAGTCTGAACATTTTTACTCAATTATTTCTGTTTTATTTTTATTTTAATAAATATATTTTTGTTTTTATAATTTTTATTTTTATTTTTTTATAGATGATATAATAAATACTGGTATTCAGCTGCATCTGGTTAGACTGGAAAGATTGATTTCTGTTTAATAACATCACGCCTATTAACTAGTACTCACACACAACCGCACTCATACATACCCTCACCCACTAACATCCTCACTCACTAATCACCACCTCTCCACCTCACCACACTCACACACTCTACCAGTACACACTTCGCCCCCCACCAACATACGCAGCTTGCTTGCCGTTTATTTTTCTTATTTGTTATTTTATTTTAGCATGTTACGATTTTTATAACAAACTTACCCATAATGTCACAGTCAAGTCTGGAACAATGTGCGTAATAATGTTTAGACGGGCGTTGGTCTCTGCGACACAGTTTTAAACTTTTGTACCTATCATCGTTTCAATTGTAATTATGTTAATTTGTTGTTGTTCCAAAATAAAAACTTTTTACTTCACTTTACTATTTCTCGTCCCACATAGGCAAAGGGTTAGGCAGAGGTGTACCTATAGTACACCCACATTTCGCTAGTTATGTTTAAGAAAATAATAGGGGGCGAGCCTATTGCCATCAACCGGGCACAAATCTGCTAGATAAATCCCAATAGCACTATACCTGACCCGGGAATCGTACCCGAGGACTTGATGCTCAGCAGTCGCTTGCGACCACTAGACTAACGAACCTTCTATTTTTTACCCGACTACGGCGAAGCAAAAACGAGGGTTATGATTTTGATCGGTATATGAGTAGGATGTATGTATGTTCATCTGTTCGCTCATAACTTCTAAACTACCAACATAATTTGACGAATGAGACAAATTTGACACATTAAATGGAATATTGGCTAGAGGATAAAGTCATAACTTAAAAAAAAAAAATACAATATACCATAATTATGTCATATGTCATAACTTAAAAAAAATATATATAAGTAATGCCATGTTGGGCATGACTTGAAACCGAAATAAATAAAATATAAGTATATAAATGAATCGAAAAGATTACGTGTGACCCCGGTTTTTTCATTTGTCTGTCTTGATTACCTATACTTTCTAGTTAGCATTTTTGCCGTAGTTGGGTTTTAATTTTTATAACTTTAAAAAAAAATATTATTTTTCAAAAAACAACTTCAAGAGTAGGAAAATATTGGTAGTAGTGGGATCATCACCGTATTGACTACTTTCATTCATAGTGGAACAACAGACAGTCATGTTTTAGCAATGTTCAATGATACGATTTAATTATCGCCATCAAAGCTAATTTTATCACGTTTTAATTACGTGATTAAAATTACTGTTATTTGTTGATTGCTTTCTGAATGAATAATTATGTACAGCATTTTATTGGTCAAAACAAGCTATTAGTAGTATTAAAAACTTTTTAATAAGCGACGGAGGTGACGTCAGTGAACATGGACCCCGCCCAAGCCAAGCCGCCATCTTGATGCCTCCCCTCCAGGCAAGCCAATATGTCCGCCAAAGCAGTGAGCATGTGCTAATAATTAAGTGTGACACATTTATATGTGACATTTGATTGCGATTACAAGATCTAGACACAAACTCTGCTCGATTTGCAATTATATCCCGTATTAAATAGAGAATCTGGTGTAGCACGTAAGTCATAGTACATTTTTAGGGTTCTGTACCCGAAGGGTGCCAAACGGAACCCTATTACTAAGTCTCCGCTGTCTGTCCGTTTGTCTGTCAGCGGGCTGTATCTCATGAACCGTAATAGGTAGACAGTTGAAATCTTCACAGATTGTGTTTATATCAATCATAATCTGAATCATTTTGAAGAATATTGCTAATCCAATGTTCGAAAAAATATTCTACTCAACAACGTAAATTAATGTTTTTGAACTGTCAAATTGAAACAGATTGTGATTGATCGTGTGTTCCGTAATTACCTCGCAGATCAGTAGTTCCGAAGATTACCCCCTACATACAATCTCTCAAAATTATACCTTAATTGAAATTAAATGATTTATTTTTGTAAATAGGTTTTTACAAACACGTCAATAATATTTCACGCACTAGATGAGGTCGTATCCAACTACTCTGAGAAGAAAGGCCGAAACAAACTCAGAGAGAGAGACCTCTGTTTATTATATGTAAAGAAATATATATTAAAGATGGGAAAAGGCATTCTCAGTGTGACTGTCCCTAAATTACCCTAGGCTGATAAAATTTTCGTTTTTCCTAATTGTGTTAATAATACTGTTAGGTCGGTTCCCCCTTTGGGGGAAGGGCCGCACCCCGCCCCGTACGGCCCTGTAGAGCTCGTCTCCAGACTGGACACTCTCCCACCGATATAAGAAATGAATTCCCAAATATAGAGAAGTCCGTTGCCTTGACCGTTAACGGACAGGAAAGGATTGAATGACATTGTAAATGAGACTTAGGAATTCATATTTATGAAATTATATTGAATGTGGTTTTAGAGAGTTAATAAATAATATAGGGATGCAAAGTATGTTATTATATAAATCTGTGAATAACCCTTACTTTAGCGTAACAGGTATTTGGTCAGTCATTACTCGAACGCTACCTCACATCTGCACTCGAAGCACTCAGAGCAACACTTCCATAAAGTGACGCAAGCGGCTTTTCAGCGGCATTACGTCGGCATCATGCTCTTTTGGAGACATGGTCCCTAGCAGTTCTTTCGAACTGATAATCGTGACGAAGCGGCTTTCCCTGCGGCAACCGTGCGACCGTCCTTGTCTAGCAACGGAGCGGCTAGTTCCAGCGGCATTGCGTCGGCATCATGCTCATAAGGAGACATGGTCCCTATCAGTCCTTGGACTGGATATGAGATAAATGTGGTCACCCAAACCCCTGGAAGTTCACTCTTTGCACAACAAGCACGTCTGCAAGACACGTCTTCATGTCAGTCTGACCGAATTATTGGTCTTAGATAAAGAATACAACATTCAAGAATTACTAGTTATAATAGAGTTGAGAATCGATACTCAAGTATCATTAAGTAATAGAGTTGTGGATCAACTCTCTTGAAGGTCTATAGACAGCCCCAAAGCGCCCGCCCTTCACCACTTCCTAGTGTTTGAGCTGGAGAGAAGAAGTGGCGCAACAAACTCCCCAGCAACACGTCTCTGTCTGTTTAGTTAGAAGAACTTTAATTACAATACCAGCCTCGGGTAATTATTATAATGAAAGACTCACCCAGTCGCACCAACAAACACACACACATACTACTTTAAATACTACATTATTCTAATCTGGGCTTCAACCCAACTATGTTTAACTTATTATTAAACTTAATAAATAATACTAGCTATTTTACGACAGCCCACTTGGACATGGCCTCTTGGTATTCACCAAGTCTTATAAATTAACTAGCCTAGGATATCACGTCCGTAGCCTAACGTGGTCTCAAACCAAGTGCCCTCTCCGTCTTTCCATCTCCGTCCCTTCAATCCCTAAAAAATACCACGTTCCCTAAAAATACCGCTCCTCACAGTTTCGCACAATAGATTTATGGCTGTTTTTGTACAATTTCTCAATTGTTTTAAGAGTCCATTTGGGTATTGCCATTTATGATTAGCAGATGTGGGACCAACATTGTGAGTTCAGATTAGAAATCGGATATTTTACTAGTTTCTTTAGAATTCCTTAAATTATTGCCTTCGACCTTTTTGCGGTACTTGTCCGTAGCTTGTTTCCCATTAAATAGAGAATTTATGTGTTTCTAAGTGGCCCAGGAACATGTGCTAGTTTGAATTTAAATATAATATTTTGATATTAAATAGGAATAGGTGACAGACCGTCACATTCCCCCCTCTGAAAATCAGACGCGTGACGCAGTACAGCGGATGAGCTTTCACAATAGGATGAACTGTACTTTTAATGAAAGTATAATAGAATATTCAGGTGCGCCATGTTTATCTAATCAAATAACTATAAGTATTCCAGTTGGAATATTGATTCAATAAGATCCCAATAAGATGCAATGTCCGCTTTAATCTAGTACTGTTTCGCAGAAACATCTTCAAACGATATTAAAATTTCTCATTACATCTGAACTTACGTCACATTATTCAAATTACACTATGGCGTTTTCAGTAAGTTCAGAAAACCTGTGCATGCTTATAATGTAGTTTTACATACCAGGGTCTCTTTTAAGAGTATTTGTGCTAGCGTGGCACGCTACCTACAGTGCTACCTCGTTCTATACTCAGCGAACTGCAGTCGCCACTGGACAGAGGCCTCTCCTCATGCACGTCAATGCTGAGTCAGCTTAGTCAGCTGCCCGCAGTTGTATCCAGGAGTAACTGAAATAGTCCGCACATAAACATATTAGATTGTATTCCAATTGGACGCCCTCCTCTGATTTTAAGAGGTTAGAGCAGTTTTGAAATCCAACTAGAGTAGGGAAGTTATGTTAGAAAATGTAGGCATCCTAGATTGTCCAAATAATTGTTGGCTTATTAGCACACAATTCTGTTAATCTTCAGATTATAAACATGTTTACAAGAACATATTCTAGTATATTTGTACTCATAACTATAGCGCCCTAGCTGAAATTATTAAGTGAAATAGCAAAATCATACCGCGTAGTAACGGTTGACCCTAATGTGCAAACAGAATTGAAACTTAGCTTCGTAACAGGAGCCACGCTACTGCTGCTGCTGTTGCAGTCAGCCGATTTTGATGAAACTTTAAACCAAGCGCTCTCATAAACCAAAGGTTTAGACATAGCGTAGTCGCGGCCAAGTGAAGACTTAAATATCCTGGAATTTGAAATAAGGCCACACGAGTATCTATTCAATTATATAACATACGCCGTCGACTGGGTAGTCGGAAAGATTTGTTTACTACTTATGATTATAGTTAGTATTCCTGATACAATTGTTACGAAGTGCGAACCTTCATGTTTCGGAGGTCTTAATTTCTAATAATATTATTATGTTTACCCATAATAAGGGTGTCTTTCCCTAAGCTCACTCCTCACACACTTGTATACTTCAAACGCACAAACACATTTCATATCCACAAATTGTACAACACAAAAGGTACTCTTACAGGGAGTCGAACCCATTATAATATTACGCATTTACATGCGTACACGAGAACCCAAACAAAATCATACCATAACTACTTAAAATTACGTCCGTGCATGTGGAATCGAACCCACTGTTAGTAACATCGGAACCAAAGCCTTACAATAACTATTCATGCGGGAATTGAACCCACAAGCCGTGACACAGGAATCCAAGCACTTATAAACCAAACATCAGGTAGGAATCGAACCCAAAATTCAAAACGATGGAATCTAAGCACATCAAATGACAACTCATGCGGGAATTGAACCCGCTTCCAGTAGTTGAAATTTCAACCACCGTTATTAAACCGTAACTTAACTAAACATAAGTTTTTGTAGCCGTTGTAACTCTTGCCGCCTCTAACAATTAATAGAACCATATAATTACGTTGTGTTATTTTTGTAGTAACCCATAAGCTGTTCTTTCTCGTTGCACTGAAGTGAATCAGTACATTTAATGACGAGAATCCTGGTCACGGCACCACATGTGACTGTCCCTAAATTACCCTAGGCTGATAAAATTTTCGTTTTTCCTAATTGTGTTAATAATACTGTTAGGTCGGTTCCCCCTTTGGGGGAAGGGCCGCACCCCGCCCCGTACGGCCCTGTAGAGCTCGTCTCCAGACTGGACACTCTCCCACCGATATAAGAAATGAATTCCCAAATATAGAGAAGTCCGTTGCCTTGACCGTTAACGGACAGGAAAGGATTGAATGACATTGTAAATGAGACTTAGGAATTCATATTTATGAAATTATATTGAATGTGGTTTTAGAGAGTTAATAAATAATATAGGGATGCAAAGTATGTTATTATATAAATCTGTGAATAACCCTTACTTTAGCGTAACAGGTATTTGGTCAGTCATTACTCGAACGCTACCTCACATCTGCACTCGAAGCACTCAGAGCAACACTTCCATAAAGTGACGCAAGCGGCTTTTCAGCGGCATTACGTCGGCATCATGCTCTTTTGGAGACATGGTCCCTAGCAGTTCTTTCGAACTGATAATCGTGACGAAGCGGCTTTCCCTGCGGCAACCGTGCGACCGTCCTTGTCTAGCAACGGAGCGGCTAGTTCCAGCGGCATTGCGTCGGCATCATGCTCATAAGGAGACATGGTCCCTATCAGTCCTTGGACTGGATATGAGATAAATGTGGTCACCCAAACCCCTGGAAGTTCACTCTTTGCACAACAAGCACGTCTGCAAGACACGTCTTCATGTCAGTCTGACCGAATTATTGGTCTTAGATAAAGAATACAACATTCAAGAATTACTAGTTATAATAGAGTTGAGAATCGATACTCAAGTATCATTAAGTAATAGAGTTGTGGATCAACTCTCTTGAAGGTCTATAGACAGCCCCAAAGCGCCCGCCCTTCACCACTTCCTAGTGTTTGAGCTGGAGAGAAGAAGTGGCGCAACAAACTCCCCAGCAACACGTCTCTGTCTGTTTAGTTAGAAGAACTTTAATTACAATACCAGCCTCGGGTAATTATTATAATGAAAGACTCACCCAGTCGCACCAACAAACACACACACATACTACTTTAAATACTACATTATTCTAATCTGGGCTTCAACCCAACTATGTTTAACGTATTATTAAACTTAATAAATAATACTAGCTATTTTACGACAGCCCACTTGGACATGGCCTCTTGGTATTCACCAAGTCTTATAAATTAACTAGCCTAGGATATCACGTCCGTAGCCTAACGTGGTCTCAAACCAAGTGCCCTCTCCGTCTTTCCATCTCCGTCCCTTCAATCCCTAAAAAATACCACGTTCCCTAAAAATACCGCTCCTCACAGTTTCGCACAATAGATTTATGGCTGTTTTTGTACAATTTCTCAATTGTTTTAAGAGTCCATTTGGGTATTGCCATTTATGATTAGCAGATGTGGGACCAACATTGTGAGTTCAGATTAGAAATCGGATATTTTACTAGTTTCTTTAGAATTCCTTAAATTATTGCCTTCGACCTTTTTGCGGTACTTGTCCGTAGCTTGTTTCCCATTAAATAGAGAATTTATGTGTTTCTAAGTGGCCCAGGAACATGTGCTAGTTTGAATTTAAATATAATATTTTGATATTAAATAGGAATAGGTGACAGACCGTCACATCAGCAAATGATGAGTGTCCTTCAATCTGTGGCGGCATCTACATCGCCACATGCTAAATACGCATCAAAGACCTGACGTCACAAATCCTGCATCGCACTATTTAAGTTTACCGCGCGATTAACCTAAATAAGACTATCCGACATCAATCCTTAGGCAATTGTCCACCAGACACGACACCCATCTGGGCGGAGGATCCTCCCTTTTCGATAGAGGATGAGTGAAATTTACACCCTGTTCCTCATACCCCTAAAAATCCACTACTTTTAATGGATGATAAAAGAATATTGGTTTAATATATCACTAGAACTATCAATGATCTCAAAGTTCAAGAATCGAGATCTTGAATTGCTACTTAGCCCTCTTCCTCTCTGCTGCTGCTTGCTGTGCCTGACAGGGTCCATCTTTGATATACCATCTATCTATTATACAATGGAACAGCGAATCAATTTTCACGAATCCCCTTTAAGACCTAGGCCAAATATTTTATGATATTCGGATAGCACATGACCTAAAGAGGTGACCTTATTATTTATGTCACCTCTCGCATAATTTTTGTTAGGGTTTTATGTCATATTATTTTGACATAAAAACCAAAATAAAAAGAACGCGTAATTTTGCGGGTATTCCGGTGTAATACATGTGGAATGCAATAAAGAATTGAGTATTGAGATATTGAACTACCAAATTAATTCGAGGAAACAATTTAAATTGCAAAAAATAAACTGTGAGATGAATTTTATATTCAATTTTCCCATCTTTTTGATAAAAAACCTCGTTTTAACCCCTTAATAGACTTGGGGTCATATAAAATTGACGAACTCCAGCCGACTTAGTTCATATAAATTGGATTTCACTTCAAAGGGTTGGCTCTTATTTTTTTATATTTTCCAACCTCCCTTACTACGTCGGCACAGTTTGTTTAAGCAAAACAATTTCGTAGAATATCTTTTGAAATAAATAATTTATTCCTATTTTATTAGGTCTTTTATTTAATAAACAAAGTTCTAATTTAAATTTTATTTATCGGAGTTTTAACTTACTTTGGAGTGTGAATTGAATTTATATTAGGTACAATCAACCTCAAAAAGATGTACCTAAACATCGACGAGAATATTCATGGAGTTGTTTACAATCTTTGTGCCATAATAATTGTAACGATGGGTTCTTACCCAATCAATCTGCTTTCCCAACTATGTTGGGGTCGGCTTCCAGTCTAACCGGATGTAGCTGAATACCAGTATTTTACATGGCGCGACTGCCTATCTGTCCTCCACAACCCAGTAACTGAGTAATACGATTCCCCTTGGTAAGACTGGTTGTTAGAGTTTTGGGCTTTCTGACGACCCGTAACGACTGTCAAAGAATGACAGCCGGGACCAACGGCTTAACGTGCTTTCCGAGGCTTGGAGGAGTCTCGATATGTAAAGATGGTCACCCATCCACGGACCAACGCCGGAAAGCGTAGCTTTACCTGATGGATTAACCCGTGCGGCTGTTATTACTTAGCCACGAGCTCAATGAGTCCTTACCCAATGTGTAATAATATGTTTTGCGACAATTATGTAATTGTGATTCTAATTGTTACAGTAATAAACACGTAGGCAATCAAATGAATTCTTGTCGGTGTATATCTTTTAGAGACTGACTGTACTTAGGTATGTTATAATAAAATTGGCTTTCCAATAACTAAAATAATGAAATAACTATTTTCAAAACTGACCATAATTTTCGTATAATGCTTAATTTTGTAACCTGGGTATTAAGTTTAAATACCTACGATCATTTTGAATCATTTGCCAATCCATTGCTTCATATGTTTGAAAAATTTGTCTGCTCAACACCGTCAATAACATAATGAATGTTTTTGAACTGAGAAATTGAAACAGATTGTGATTGATCGTGTGTTACGCAGTTACTTCGATTAAGTTCCAGCTGCTACCAGCCAACCGACGAAGATCGTCGCTCCACCTAGCCTGAGGGCGTCTTACCTTACGTTTGCCGATTCGCGGTCTCCACTCAAGAACACGTCTACCCCCAAATGGTCATCGATTCTGCGGTTAATATGGCTGGCCCATTGCCACTTCAGCTTGCTTATTCTGTGAGCTATGTGTTATACCTGTCACAACAGTAAAACCTTCCATGAACTAACCTTACCTAACATTGCCAGAATAACACTGGAAAAGATTATGATACGCCTTTGCTTGAGTAAGGGGAGCCTCACGCCTTGGCGTGAGTCGCCGACGAAACGGAATGTTGCCATTCGAAATATATTTATTTTAAACTCTTAGGATTTATAGTGTTTATTTTTATTTTTGTTTATGGCTATCTCGTTATATGCTGCACCGGTTAACGTCATCACGTCAATGCCGGCTGTCGCTGAAAACCAGCGCAGGGGCTCTGTCTCGCATAGGGTCGCAGCATTATGCTGAGCGATGGCCGTTTTGCGTGGATGTGACGCATACTCGTATTTCCCCCAACTTGTTATTTTTTGTGTACTTTCTTTTCATTGCGTCATGTTTGCCGCAAATAAACGTGTTTTCTTTCTTTCTTTTGTTTTAAGTAATGTCTTGAAAACTACAGTGGTTTTAACTGTGGTGGTAGTGTTTATATCGCAGCATTATGCTGAGATAGGAGCCTTTATGGCCTCGCACGGGACGTATTTTTTTTTGTTTTTTTCGTTATTTTTTTTTGATAATTTGTTTTTTGTTAGTTTTAAATGCTCCTTTTTAACTGTTTGTATTTCCTGTGCGTGTCCCAGTTAAAATATTTTTCTTTCTTTCTTTCTTAACAGGCATGACGCAATGATTGATGACCTTAGTCACCAATCACGCACTGATTGATGGCTTTATGGAATACGCGGAATATTTAGGCTATCAAGTGTCAATTTATGAACAAGTTCTAATACATCGTGTAAGGTTTTATTAATATAACTGAAACTACACGATATAAAATCTAGTTATCAAATCTACGGTTTAAAATATATGTACTGGCCATACTGACGACGGAAGTGCGTATTTACATAAAATCGGGAGATTCAATAGATTTAATTTAATAGATTGACAGTGACAGCAAGGTCGGGCACTTTTGGATGGGAGTTGGCAGAGAGCGGTCGCATTATTGTAACGTAGTGATTAATTTTAAGAAATAAGTTTCGTAGGTTAACTGTGGTTTTCTGAGATATCCTATCGTATCGTCCTCAAAATAAAAATCGTAGGTAGTTAATTACCAGTTCATTCTGCAAAAGAATAAAAGCCATTATTTTACAACTGAAACTTTTTAAAATCACAATTACGAAGCCAAATAAAGGCAATTTGTATTCTGGAGCGGTACGTGTACCGGGTTCGATTCCCGTGCAAAGCAAACTCTTACCAATTCAGTGCCGGCACCCGGTTTATTGTTGCTTTTTTTGTCTGTTTGTTCTGGCTCGGTAGCGGTAGAGTGACCAGTAGGAGGAAATTATTTAGGACTGTTTTTTAACAATTTGCTGAGATTACCAGTAATGGACAGCAGTAGTTTAATATGAGTCTTGCAATTTAATTAAAAATATGAAAGCCTTTTGATTGATTCATTTATTTTCTCATACCTACAAGTTTACTTCAAAAATGATTTCTTTCTTTTTTAAATTTTTCGGTTTATTTGCGATTTTTTTGTTTAGAGTTTCCAATAATAATCGTTAATATAATCAGTTGTTATCAAATTCTACGAAGTTATAAGTAGCCTAATTATATAATTCTATTAGTCGAATTTTAAAAGATCTCAAATCAAAATCTGTCACGACCTCAAAATTCAAACTTAAACTCAATTATTTGTATTAAACCATTTGCATGCATTTTTGAATTTTCAAGGAGTTGGTCAGTCACCAATATGAAGGTAACTGCCCATTCCAAAGCGTACCTATGGAAAAGAACGGGCAAGAAACTCCATGGAGACTGTTTTATAATTATATTGTTAGAAAAATATTAGTTACAACATTAATCACTCACACAATCACACAGGCTAAGTAATAATATCCGCAATCGTGGATCCTTGATAGTCGTTACGGGTCGTCAGAAGCTCGAAAGTCTGACAACAAGTCTTACGAAGGGGTATCGTATTACCCAGTTACTGGGTTATGATGGTCAGATAGGCAATCGCTCCATGTTAAATACAGGTATTCAGCTGCATTCGGTTAGACTGAAAGCTGACCCCAACATAGTTGGGAATATTATATTATACTACTAATTGCATTCAAGAATATCCACTGAAACCCTATTCCCATTTGGTCACTCTACTCGGTAGGTACTCGGATTTTATTCAGGCGTGTTTCATCCTATCCGGTTTAAATCCAGACTGCTTAGTAAATTAGGCATATATTTTTGTAGCATTTTACTGGCCCTTTGGTTTTATTGCTACACACTTTAGAAAAAAAGGTATAAATGGAATGTTTACGTTTATTTATGAGTCATATATCCTATTATATTGTAAACTCATTAAATATGAAATACTTAACTAAGGGCGGATTTCACCAATGAAACTGAACGCGATCAGGACATCTAAGCCAAGTTCAAGAGCTGTCAGTGTCAATATAAAAAAGAAAGTAATGACACTGACAGCTTTTAAACGTAGTTTACGTGCTGATCGTTTTCAATGTCATTGGTGAAATTAGTCCTAAAGCTTTTATCTTCGAATGAAAGTATTATTTTTTTATTCCCAACGGGCAATTTCTTAGCCTGCATCTCACCTGATGGTAAGTCATGATCAGGCCGAAGGTGGAAGCGAGCTTCACCATGTATTCGCATCAATACATGGTGAAACCCTTAAAGTAGCCACAGCGGATAGTCCGGCTAAGCAGCAAATACCTCAGAGGTTAACTGCGAGATGTCATTCATAAAATTAAAAAAAACGGTGTGGCTCACTCAGCGTCCAGCACTCGGCGTGGCAACACGTCGTGTTCGGCTTCGCGACAAGTCAATCGTCATCCTGAGGATGCCTCATTGAGAGGTGAAACATGTGTCGCTTTCTTACAGGGTTTTTTTATGACTGTTTAGGAATAGTTAAGCGGAATAGTTACTAAATATATCTACGTCTATTGTATTTTATAATGGACTTACGCCAAGTCACGCCTGAATTAATTAACTATTAACAGGCTGCATATTTTTATTGTTATATTATTAAACTTGATGGCGTATCTAAAGGGTTTACGACGGCAAACTTAGAGTCGATTTTAGAACGTTTATATGACAGCTGTCAACTTGACGTAACCCCGAGTACTGAGGAGGCGACCCCCCGTCAGAGAGGAGAATCGCGAAGATAGATCGAAGCCGGCATTGATTAATGGCGACTGGGATATTGGTGATCATGGTGACTAGACTACCCTTGCAGTACAGTGACTTGATTGACTTGCGCTCGCACCTCACGTACTTCGTGGAACGTCTTTAATATTATTATTCATTCCCTAATGTGATCAGAGACTTGTGATTATTCAGAATATTATTGAGTTTCATTTACTTACATCTCTGATCTCCTCGCCGCATACTCGAGCATAAGAGACGATAAGGCCTCTTCTGATCAAGACGACTCTCTTAAATTCTTATTTATAATTTGAGCCGATATCAGAAAAATGAAATGAAATGATTTTTATTTTCACAAAAACAAAACACGGAAAACTACAGAGAAAACTAATTGGAGACTTTCCAACATGCAGATTTTCTTCTGTTTGTTAACCCCCGACGGAAAAAGAGGGGTGTTTAAGTTTAACGTGTGTATCTGTGTGTCTGTCTGTTCCCTCGTAGCTCCAAAACTGCTGAACCGATTTTGATTATTATTTTTTGTTTGAAGGGTGTCTTAATCGAGAGTGTTCTTAGCTACAATTCAAGAAAATCGGTTCAGCCGTTTGAAGATTATCAGCTCTATTCTAGTTGATGATTGGATGTGCGCATCTTCCACAGGTCTGATCGATTCGAAATTTAGTATTCTGTTACTTCAATCAAACTCAAACTCAAACTCAAAGCATTTATTTCAAACTAGCTGCTGCCCGCGGCTTCGCCCGCGTGAGTGTCGGAAATTACCCCATACATCCCCATGGGTTTTAAGTATAAATATCGAGTTAATCGGACAGCGCGTTAAAATTCTTCCATACAAACACTGACACCCCCCAACCCCCCTTTGGGGGGTAATTTAGAAAAACAAAAAACTACAAACTTTATAATTTATTTAGATAACTATTCGTGCGAAGTTTCATGTTTATTACCTCAAGGAATAAGATTTTTCATACAAACTTTCATCCCTTATTTTACCCCCTTAGGGGTTGAATTTCGAAAAATCCTGATACACGTTATTCTTAATTTTTGGGTTTAAGTATAAATATTGAGTTTCGAGTTAATCGGACAGCGCGTTAAAATTCTTCCATACAAACTTTGACACCCCCCAACCGTAGGATAGGATACTTTTCCGGGATAAAAAGTACCCAGTGTGGTGCCCAGGATATTAAAGAATAATTATACCAAGTTTCATCGTAATCGAACCGGTAGTTTTTGCGTGATGCCTGAACAAACAGACAGACAGACAGACAGACAGACAAAAAAAAATTAATCAAATTTTTGGGTTCGGTGTCGGTCTAGTAACACCCCCTGCCATTTATTTTTTTGATATTTTCAATGTACAGAATTTTCACTTCTACAGATTTATTATAAGTATAGATAAACCAATTACAGGCACTTTTGAATTGTCAAGGGGTCGGTCAGTCAGAAAGATGAAGCTAGTTGCCCATTCCAAAGCGTAGTAGGTTCCTATGGAGAAGAACGGGCAAGAAACTCCACGGACACTCTTTTAATTCAAAAATATATGTTACAAAATATTTGTTACATCATTCATGTTCAAATTATACATGTGAGAACAATGTAGAAAGACGTGCACGTTAAAAGCGTCTGTATAAAAATAACAATTCAAAAAATTAAAATAAGCCGTGGCAGCTAAGAGATGACCAGTCCCTACTGACGGCGCCCGTTCACGAACATGACGCATGGATCAGCACCATTTAGCTCAACCATTTTGAAGGGAACTTAACGATCCAACACACACGCCACCACCAGCGAGACATTTTAGTGAGCATGACATACTCTCAGCAGCCAGGGCACATTCAAGTCAATGAAAGACGTACCCAGTAAATGGTAGCTTTATAGAAGGTATGTGGTCACAGTGCTCACACATGTGCTTTGCAATTATACAATAACAGGTTGAATTTATACAATGCAAAGATAGTTTTTCCAATCTTCAGCAGCTCCAACAATATTTTCGAATGCTAATTAACTAGTTTATGCGCCCTTGTGGAGCTGGACCAGCGTTGAGCCAAGCATTTTTGTCAGCGATGTAATCCCCCAACTTATAATATGTTTGGCAGCATAGTGTGCTTTTTATACAAGATTTAAATTTCGTTTCATTTAGTTGGAGTATGTGGGGAGGTATTTTTACCCGACTACGGCGAAGCAAAAAGGAGGGTTATGATTTTGACATGTATGTATGTATGTATGTATGTTCATTTGTTCCCTCATAACTTCTAATCTACTCAACATAATTTGACAAATGGGGTATCGTTGGAAGCGTCTCGGTCGTCCGATGGTTATAGGCTATGTGGCGTCACATTAAATTGAATATGGCGCCCTCTAGAGGACAAAAAGTCATGAACTAAAAAAAATAGATTTTTTAATGGTGTCATGTTGGGTATCAAATGAAAGGGCTTAATTAGCACATTTCAAAAATATATTTATTATAACCCCAAAATAATTTAAATAAAAATAAAAGTAATAAAAACTAAAACCCAACTACGGCAAAAGTCAACTAAAAAGGTATAAACAAGTCATCACAGACAGACTAATTAAAAATCCGGAGTCACACGTAATCTATTCGACTTATCCCCTAACACGTGTGACTCCGGATTTTTAATTAGTCTGTCTGTGATGACTTGTTTATACCTTTTTAGTTGACTTTTGCCGTAGTTGGGTTTTAGTTTTTATTACTTTTATATTGTAACATTTTAAACAGTACCCCATGAAGGATGAGTCTACTTTAGCCAGTCTGAAACCAGGTTGAACTAATTGGTCCCTATTTCTCGTACTATAATTGTGTCTTTCACCTCTTTTACTGAAAAGATTAAGATTTTTCCTTACGTACATGATGTTTTCATATGTATATTGATAGGGTACCGTCATGATGTTAATACTTTTAAACAGTTCCCTTAGAGAATCGCGCCTGCGGAGGCCATATAATGCTCTGATGGCTCTTTTCTGCAGAATAAAAATAGACTCGATATCTGCAGCCCGTCCCCACAGTAAAATACCGTAAGACATGATACTATGAAAGTAACTGAAATAGACCAGCCTCGCGGTATCTACATCAGTAAATTGACGGATTTTTGTTACAGCATAAGCTGCTGAACTTAGTCGTCCCGCAAGAGATGTTAAATGAGGACCCCATTGTAGCCTTGAGTCGAGCGTGATCCCCAGGAAAACTGTTTTATCTACGAATTCTAGTCTAGTCTACAATGATATTAGAAGAACGTAGTGGACCGATACTGCAGCATCACCTGGAATTGTGTAGGGGGTTATTTACAATTTTAATTTTAACTTGTATTATTCGACATAAAATTAAACACAACGTGAAGTAGAAAATAAGGCAAGGAACCCATGTGCACTGTTTTCTTACAATCTCAGCGGGCACCGTTCATAAATCGATTAAAATGGAAACTTCCTTCCTCTCTTATTAGATACTTATTATTTATGACATCGTAAATCACTCCCGAAGCTGTTAGAATTTTCCTTGTACATACTTCAGATGCTTGATGCTTTTTCTTGGGTTATTCTTTTAGAAAATGATTGAAGATTTTTTGTTTGCTTTGTTTTGCAGTATTGAACAATAGTGAGAGCTTTTTTGCATTGTAGAAATATATGGGTTAGACCAGGTGTTGTTGGAGACTTTTTTAAGGTAGTTTGTTAAGTTTTGCATTCAATAAAAGACAGCACAGCACAAAGAAATAGTGAAAAAGAAATTAACTTTGTCTTTTATTTATATACTTACATCATAAACTCAGTCCTTCTTATAATTAAACGAAATCCTTTTAATCGAATCGAAAATCCTTTTTTATTTTTCTTTAATAGTACTTACACACATAAACTCACGCCTCCTTCCCATGAGAGTAGGCAGAAACTACAGAACGCCACGTGCGATCCTAACACACTCCTTCTCCTTCATTTACGTTCATACATCTGAGGAACAATTCTCGTATTTTTAAGAACGTTCGCATTCTAATATCATTCTCAATCTGTCAAAAATACAATCAATTTACCAACGTTTTTGACAAGTTTGACAGATTGCGACTTGAATATGAACGTTTTTTACGTACGAGAATTGACCTTTCGGTCATACACGCAACCGTCGTGGGTTGCGAGTACTACGCACCTGACCTTTCTGAAGAACATCACCAATAAGGTGGATAAGTCCTCATCCCGTCCCCTCCACTAATATCTGCCTTGTAAATATACCTTTTGTTAGTTACCTTTCATTCGTCTTTTATTTAATGAAGAAAATTAAGCGAGTTTAGCGAACCCTGTCATATCTTCGCCGATGAATACTTTTGCGTTATTTTTATATCTTTGCTCCATTTTTTCTAATTAGCTGGTAGTTAATTCCTAAACGATGTATCTCGTATATTTAAAACTATGAGCATTATGTACATTTTCAGAAGACCATTTTAGTAACGCAAAATTAACTATTGGACAAAGGAAATAAATTAAACCCGAGGAGAATATTGACCCATCAAAATTATAATAGGAAACACAAGCATCAAGATTTTTCAAAAACATTTTTCATAACACAACCAGCTCAAAGCCCCAAAATAAAAAATCATTCCATAAACAAAAAGGGTTTATAATGCTCTCAGATTTAATAAAAAAAAGCCAACACAGCTGGGATTATAAATTAAGCTGCATTCCCAAAGGGACTTATCGTCTGCAGCGATCCTTTGATCAGAATACCATAATGACGTTGTTGATCGCAAGGATTGAGTGCAGGCTACAGAGGGAATGGACTGTGTTGGACTGTGATGTGCACTGTAGGAGTATTATTATGTATTGCGCTATGTAACTGGGTTGAATTTATGACGTAACTATAGGTTGTATGTATATCATATTTGTGTGTATCAGTGAAGGGGAATATGTATTTAATCAAAACTCTAATAATTCTGATATTGCGCTCCTCAAAATATAATAGAGCTCTATTATAATGATTACGCCTATTTTTGAGAACCTCAAATAGTTTTTATTTTGGAAAAATACTATATAACCAAGTCACTGCGACCAATTTGGATTTAAGGCTCGCCTGCGGCCGCTGCCGCGGCACTGCTCGCTTCGCTCGCTCGGCTCGCGTTATAGATCACAGTTCTACCCTAACCCATTTGGGTGGTGTGGCCTAGCTTAATTATTGCGACGACTCGCGCATCCAGGAACAGCCTACTAGCAAACCATACTAAGGACCATGGGCAAAAATATATGGGACCCGGTCCAATTCAACAACTCCAACAACAGTGATAAAACCTATGCCATATGAATAGCATTTCCGTATTCCGTTTTAAAAAAATAAACGACAATGCTGTTCGGATTCTCGAAAGACGTCGGTGGAGGCGGCATGCGGGCCGCGGGCGAAGAGGTGCTCGCGCCGGCCATCTAGTCTATAAAAGGAAGACCCACGGCGCGGGAGCGGACATTCTGACACGACCATATTCGTAGTATCTATAACGCCGTCAAATTTTTGTAAGAATACAGAAATAAATCGTTTAATTGAGAATCAGCAGCCTCATTGAAGACGGTCCTCAAAACCTCCCTAACAATGCAATTACAGACACAAAATACATTTCATCCCTATCTCAGAGGAGGTAAAGTGTCTACTATACCTCTGGTAGGCGTTGACCACTGGTCATCAGATCGACTATCGGTTTTTTCGTATCCAATAACATAAAAAAAGTTTCCTCGACTAACGAAAGGAACCAAGCTATGGCTTGTATATTAGTAGATTACAGCACAACAGCTTTGTTTATAGCCTGCTTTAATTAAACAGAACTGTCCGAGCGTCCAAATGGCTTGACAGTACTGTCGGCTCTCTAACTGAAATTGTCAGTGGTTGTCGGCAACACCTACATAATATGTATGTATATGTTATGTAATGCGATGCTGGACTGACAAATAAATAATGTGTTGAAGCCTTTGGTACCTATACATATATCTAGTTTGATGTTCAAATATTAAGTATCGATTCTTGGAACAGGGAAAGTTTCCGGCTATTGTAGTATGGCTGGTAATTTGAAAGCACGGAAATATTTGGAAGCACTAAACGAAAACATTTTGATTAAATCCAGGGCTGAATTTAATGTAGTTTATTTTGTAAATTATATTATGTTGGAGCTACAGTTAAACAATTCAGATTTAACCAAAACAAAACCTACCAGCAACCAAACAGACAAAACTAACAAAACCAATTTCACAACCACCATTCACACACAACCCATTTATAAAACCAACAATTACCCAGAACCCTGAACTACTAATCGCGGTCAAAACGACCGGCCGCCCAAAATATTTGTTCACCGAAAACGTCACAACACGTTTTCGCCGAAAAAAGTCCAAAAGCGATTTGTCACGCGTCCGTTGGCCCGGCATCCATCACGGGATAGACCCCGAATTATTATTCTTTATTCGCCGTAATGACGCACCTGGGGTCTTCGTCGTCAATCTCGATGATCAATGACGCGTTTTGACGCTCCATTGAGGGTGGATTAACGTGGTTTTCACTTGCAGGGTAGAAAATGTTTATAGACAGATGAATATGCTTTATTGTCGCACAAAATTGTAACACAGCTTAATTATACGGGGAAAAGGGAAGTGGTCAATGGGTGTAGGTATGTATTTTTAAAATGTGGGTACCTACATGCGGATTAGTATTGAAGAAAATTGTTGCAAGTTGTGTAGGATATTATATTGCAACTCGCGAAAAAAAATCTGGATGAGTCAGCAAAAAAAACACTTTTCGGTACTAAAAACCTTTTTTTTTCTCCTGTGCTGAATATAGCAAATTTTTTTAGGTGATAATCTTTCCTTTTTTAAATATAATAGGTAAAATAAAACCCCTAGCTAGGCAACGTAGGACGTGTTTGAAAACTAATATCAATTATGTCAACAAAAATAAACCTGGATGAAACCAGATAAGCGATAGAAGATTCTGCCACATTTTATAAACTTTTCCTTAACCGGTGTAATATGAAAACCAATAACACCTCGCGGTGGAAACTTTCTTAAGATTATGTGGCAAATATTATGTTATTGTCCCTAGAAATACCTAACCGAAACATGTTTCTTTTTGTGATGTCGGCAAATAAAATAATATAATCGCTAAGTAAACCATAACCTTGCTAATCAGATTATTTCTGTCTTTCATTTAAAATAACTTGAAATGAAAGAAAATGCATTCAGATTTTAAGATATTTAAAACCTCAAATTCATTCATTTTTGAAATGTAGATAATTAATTAAAATTTATCTTATTTTAGGTATGAATTATATAGCTACATAACTTAGAACTACTTAATTAATTAATAAAAATAGCAATATTATGTACTAATTTAACTAAAACTATTCACAGTCTTAAATAAGGCGTCGAAAAATTCATCCGCATCGGTGTCCACTTATAATGTACCCAAGAAACTAAAATTGACCCAAGAGACTGGCGGCATTGCCACATTTTATGGTAGTGCTTAGCCTCTGGCTAAAGTAAAAGCCAGCCCTTGGGTCATAAAGTCCCAACCAGCTGTTTTGAGATTTCATTAAAGAGGCTATAAAAGCCCTATTCATGTTATGATTTTGATTGCAATATAAGGCATTTTAAAGAGTCGCTTACTACTTTAAACGATATTTTTTTATACTGTTCATACCAAACAACTTTTTAAATTCCGTTCTTCCAATCACGAGCTACATTTCTACTCAATTATTTTCGTATTAATCTTGATACTAATTTCTTTCAGCAACTTTACTACCAGTAGTCAGTGATATTAGTAACCTGATGAGTTTTTGACGATAGTATAGCATGGCCCTGATTGGCCCTAATGAAACACATTATACTACCCCTATTATTGACAGTTTATATGCTTTTAACGGATGATTGTTTGGAAATTGAAGCCCATTTTGGGAGAAAATTATCGTGCTAAGTTCATGATGTTTTAAGAACGCTGATTACCTTTTAAAGAACTTTATAAAGAACACAAGTTAAAATTTAAAAAAATAATAAACCCCGACACATTTTCAGGTGATGCTGCAGTATCGGTTCAAGGTTATTATATTCTTCTAATGACATTGAAGTAACAGAATACTAAATTTCGAATCGATCAGACCTGTGGAAGGTGCGCACATCAATCATCAACTAGAAAAGAGCTGATAATCTTCAAACGGCTGAACCGATTTTCTTGAATTGTAGCGAGAAATACTCTCGATCAAGACACCTTTCAAACAAAATAATAATAATCAAAATTGGTTCAGCCGTTTGGGAGATACGAGGGAACAGACAGATACACAGATACAAAGATACACACGTTAAACTTATAAAACCCCTCTTTTTCCGTCGGGGGTAAAAAAGTGCTTGTAACAACCCTTTGTAGCTACGAAGCATAATTATCATTTTATGCGTTGGGTTACTAATATTCTTTCGTAGGAAAAATATTTGTTTGTCTATGCGGCACTTAAAACTTGTACATAAAACTGCGTTGCGACGTCGTACCGCAAAAATCGGCGACGGCACCCTCAGATTTTCTTAGGAAATGCCCGAAGCTTCTGCGTTACGATTTCGCATCGCACCGATTCGCAGTTTTTGTGTACAAGCCATTAATGCGGCTGAATGCGATTGTCAAGTTTCCCGTAATTTGTTTAGGGGCAATTATAAAGATTATTAATAATTATAAAGTTTTGTGTTTTCTTCCGACTCAAAATACTATGACATGTATTATGATGCCGTCCTTCCAATCTAAGTAGAAGAGGGAAGTAGGTTTCAATGGATGAATTGATGAACATAATAATTATAATCTCCACTCCTCAAGCACCTAATGAAGTGTTGCCTCCCTGTCGCTACGTCACTATGTGCTAGCGACCGTTTTCGCTGATCCCATTATTGAATGTGCAAGTCACCCCCTGCCATTTTATACGTGTATTACATAACATTGATCAGATATGGGACATAGGTCTTCCATAGTTCTAGTAAAGCAATCCACTATAACCATCCAAACTCATAGCCCAATATGTTTTGTTGCCATGTTCTGCAATAGTTCTGCACCAACCGGGGGTTGTCCTTGGGCGCACTTGCATAGTGCATACAGGGATAATCGTCGGTTGGTGCCTCAACACTTAAAATTGTTTAAACGGCCTCTGCCAGTTTGCTGAGGCCCCTCGTATGCTTTCCAAAGGTCCGGGACCTCGGGTCCCGACATTTTAAAGACATGCAAATAATATTGTGTCATGTTCCGAAATACTCTGTTTCTGACGTCACTAAACTAGTTCAGCACATAATCACTCTGTTATTAAACAGTAATAATTACGAAGCAGATTAAATAATTAAACGTACAATCATAATTATTATTATAACGTGTATTCATATTATGTCAGTGAATACAAACGGTACCTACATATTGATTTGAGAAGATTGAAATTTTGGTGATGTTAAATGGGAATGAACGTTGTAAATTACGAAATTTAATTATATTAGCGTTACTAAATGCTTATAATAGGGTGTGATAGAAATCGCGGTTCCTTTGTGAGCGTTAAGGAATGGAAATTGTCTTAGGCGTCAAATAGATGCAACTGCTTCTGTCGCCAAAAGCAACTGCTGCAGTATTCGACACGTCATCCATGTCGATAGCATTACTGTGACTGTCGCCATTGGCGGCAGGTGCAGTTGCCTCTGTCGACAACTAAAGTCGGCTCTGTCGACAGCAAAGTGCTGCTCGTCTGTACTCTGCCTTAGATATGCGGTCTTTGAGTTTTTCGAATATTTATTTCGAGTCACACGGGTGGGTTTTAGTCAGTAAGAGTCTGACACGCCCTCTCGCTCCGCCTCAGAGCGGGAGAAGTTATTTGACGATTTCCCACCCAAAAAGAAAAGAAAAGGGGAGTCGGTTCCTAAACATACTAGTCCTAAAGACGCTTCCCTGTGTGTATTATTCTACCGTATGGCACTCGTGGGTTGCAGCTGAAAATCAGCGTCAGATGGTACACTTTGGTTTTGTCATCTGATACTATGCTGAGCTGAGGCCCTTTTGGCATTATAATCATTGTTTTCTGTTTTTTATAGTGATAAGGTGTATTTTTCTGCTATAATGCCAATAAACGCATTTTTCTTTCTTTCTTTCTTTGTGTTGATACCCATTGGTAGCGAAATCCTTCTGGTATCAATATCCTGTGCCATGCAGGTTACTGAATGTTTAATTCGCGACAGCAATTTGACGATACACTACACTATTTTTGTTTGCTACAACACTCTCTAGTTTGACGGATATATTGCATGGTTGCACAGACTTAATTGACAAATAGCTGAACCGTTTGTGACTATTTTATACCTAGCTCATAATATGTATAGCGGCTGAACGCTTCAGGAGTCCCAAGGATCGCTTGGCTGGATTTCTAAAGTAAAGTAGAAAAAGGCTTGTGGGTGAAAAATGTATGTAATCGAAAGACTTTTATTATCATTTTTAGGGTTCCGTAGTAAACAAGGAACCCTTATAGTTTCGCCATGTCCATCTGTCTGTCTGTCTGTCTGTCCCCCGATTAGCACAGAGACTGTTAGTACTAGAAGTTACTAGCTTGTTAAAACCATTTTTGGATTGAAGGACCCGTCTGCGAAATATTAAGCTTTAAAGTGCTAATTTTTGTCAGAGTCAAGTGTCCCCCCCCCCCTGCCAGCTAAACGGTAAGTTCTGGATATGTGGAAAAATTCACAGTAGTAGTATATATAACGAAATTAAAAGGAAAACTATCACAGCTCTTGCTCGCGAACCCTTCATTGTCTGTGGTCCGACACGCACTTGGCCGGTTTTTTTGTATCAATTTAGGGATTTACTCTTATTAGTTAATATTACTTTACGTTTAGCAAGTATTGTATTTATTAAGTTTACTGCCTCGTTGGTCTCGTGGTTGCAAGCGCTACTGCTGAGCCTGAGGTCTTGGGAGGGATTCCCGGGTCGGGCATAGTGCTATTTGGGTTTTCCATCTGGAATTGCTCATTAGCAGCCTGGAGTCTGGATTTGTGCCCGGTTGATGGCAATAGACTCACCCTATTTCATGGGACTTAAACATAACTGGTGAAATGTGGGAGTACTATTCGTATACCTCTGCCTTACGCTTCGGGCAATCCAAGCGTTTATGATTACATTTTCTCTCGAAGTATTTTATTAATAGTGTCCAAGATTCACAACAGAAAATGCACACACTGAAAAGATGTAGTCCTCAAACCGGGTCAAAAAACGTTCGAAAATAAATATGCAAAACACTTAAAATTAAAAAAAGAAATACTTGACGCAACTGAATACATACAAAAACTCTTTTACCATCATCCATTTCAGTATTATTCGTTTTCATCAAGAATATAATATTTTCTTGCCATGTGATATTATGCAGCTTTTAAATTTTATTTCATACATTTTTCACATTTCTAAGAAAACTGAATATCCGAAAAATCCAATTTTAAAATTCTGTGAAATATTTTAAAGGTAATAAGAATTATAACCAAGTCCTACGTTAAATTGCTCGCCTTCGTCAAATCAAATTATAGCGAAATTTTCACTCGAATTTCAGTGCAAACTCACTACTGTTTCACAGCATGGTTTTATACGCTAGCGATTCTATAGGTAATCCCTCTAACGATACCCATAAAAGCGAAAAAGAACGATTATAATTCTGAAACCACAAAGCAAGCCCGGTTGCATCGCAAACAGGGCTCAATCCAAAGGAGGCCTACATCGTTTAAGAGCCGGCGCAGCCCTAGCGAAACGCGGCTTTCATTGCCAAATAAATATCAACATTAGTGCCGATTCCCTTGGTCACAAACAACACTAAATTTAAGTTCAGTGCATCTTTTTCTTTCTATTTCATTAAGAAAAGGACAGAAGATAAATTTAAGTTTAGTCCTGTCAAATTAATCAGTACCTATCACTACTCCATACAAGTTTAGACATGATTAAAAACTTGCCTACTAAAATTACGTCAATTTTCGTCAGGCACCGATTAATCATCTTACGGCTAAGGCATGACGTAGACTAGTACATTCCCGATCGGTGAAAAATCATTAGTAAGTCATTGTAATGTAACTCTTATCTCGGTAAGGTAAGGTATAAATTAGAATGATTGGCGAGAGTTTTATCAAACTCACGGCAAAAATTCTAATATACACCTTATAACAATAAAATAAGAGTTACGTTGCAATAACTAACTAATTGATTTACGTCATTTAAAATCGATCGTGAATGCGCTGCTTTAGCTTCGCTTTGTATAAAAATGTATGCGGGATCATCCACTAACAAACACGGAAACGCACAACTGTGCGTTACTGGATAACAAATGAACTGCGCAACTAATGTGGATAACCTCTCCGTGCACATCCTGCGTACCAGTGGACGATCGACTTAATTTAAATCTCGCGGAATAGTAGAAGATTATTAAATTTTAACTTTATTTCAATGTTTATTAGGTTCATAATTGTTCACACTAACACGCTGCACTGCGCCCCAGCTGTAAAGCGATTGAATAACCCTCCGTCACTGGATCCCTACACCTGCCACTGAATCTGCGCGCCTCCAATTAGTGAGGCTTAACGCTAATCCGAGAGGAACAAGCCGAAAATAACTACAACACCATGTGAATAAGCAAACACCCTGTGTAAGGATTAGTCGGAGCGCGAGAATTTATTTTAATTACGAGTGGAATCGCGGATCTTCGCCATTTGTTTAGTTTAGTCCGGATTACCGGGTTTCTCTTACGGATTTTTGTTTAAGGATTTTCGAGTGCTTGGGTGACAGTTTACTTTATTTATTGGTCTGGGAGAACAATTTGGAAAGTTTTGCGGTAATAAGCTGGGTGAATGTGGAAATATTGGTGAATATGGATGGTGTAATTGATATATTAGCAAATTTTGTTGTCGATAAATAGGGGTCTAATTCTGCATTTAGTCTAAGTTTGGACCGATTTAGTGACGGCATTATGTCGCTATTAGTCCTTTTAGTCCTACAAAATATTTTGCAGAAAATGCAAAAAGGAATACGTTACGTGTGCTGCTATCTGCGTTAAGTTCATTGCGATTTATTGGTTTTACAACATGAGGTCCATGCTGTCTATGGCGCGAATTTCATTATATTTATGTTATTTCTTTTTTCTCTTTTTTTTGTTTTTGTTAATAATCAATCGTTTCTAAAATACAGAATTAAGATTGTTGTTTTTGATGTTTAGTTTATGTAGGAAGGTTTTATGTAGGAAGGTCCTTCAATCCACATTACTGTACTTTTTTTGTTTATTTGGTTGTCTATTTGAGTGGATATAATTATTTTTTTACTTTTCCATGCCGCAAGGTAGAGTGTATTGGAACTTGCTTTTACAATTTTTAAATTTTATTTTACCCACATTAATTGCAAAATAAATAATTTCTGATTTCTGCTGATTTATACAGTGTGGCAATTCGGTTATCACATTAATTGAAACCACGTAATTATGTACCTATTTAAACAAACACAATTAAAATAATCAATAACAATTAACTTTCTAGCCGTGAAAGCTTTTTCTTCGTTTTATTATTTTACAACATTGAACTTATTTTGTATAAAGTTTGTGTTGAATCGTTGATACCATCGCCCCACTCGTGTCTAGTGCTTTTTTATCAAGGGTGTTAAGGGTGGTATTTCGTGCCAGTTTTTACGCTATTTATTTAGTTTTAAAAATTTAGTTTTCTATTTTCAATAAAATTAATTATTTTAACAGAGTGATAACAAATTGTAATAACCGTTCTACTATTTAATGTAGCATATAGCACATAGCATAGCTTAATCGCCACTCTGTATAACCAGGCATATAAAAAAATACCGATTTAAAAAAACATTAATAAAATTGATGATAATTTGAACAAGGTTTATTGACAACCGCTGAGTAAAAGCAAACAGTTTAACAGATTTGCAGACAAAGGTAAAGAGTACAGTAAAGTTAATTTATTATCTCGTAAAATAAAACTCTAGAGATTACATTCCAAAGGTCGACATAAAGAACCTATAAACTTAGGGATAGAAACGTTTTAGAACCTTGTATTATATGTATAAACTATGAATTGTTGGGGCAGCATACTACAGACGAAGATTTATCATCTATTTCATAAAAAATCTTAAATTTATACATTGACTGACAACGCACAGAAACCACTGCATCTAGAAGCATGATGTACAAGTTTTTTTTAATTTATAAGGTGAGCACTAAAAAGGATTTTTGAAAATTCGCCCCTAATGGGGTTAAAAAGGGGATGAAAGTTTGTTCACAAGTTCTTCATATTTGCCGGTCGCACGGCTTGTTTAAGGAGAAGAATCTTCGAGCGAAAACCATTCTA
Source organism: Eupsilia transversa (assembly GCA_914767815.1). Lineage (NCBI taxonomy): Eukaryota > Metazoa > Arthropoda > Insecta > Lepidoptera > Noctuidae > Eupsilia > Eupsilia transversa. The sequence continues at coordinate 14,058,839 of OU611880.1, forward strand.
TTATATCCTTGTCTGTACCGATCTTATTAAGAACTTTCCAAACAACTCTTAAAAACAATCAAACTACACGAACAATTCTACGAATTCCAAAAACGGATCCATTTATTATACAGCCTAAAGCGCTTTACAGCGAAATTCAGCACTTAGACTTAGTCATCGCAAATCCTTCGCAGAAGTTCTATATCTTCAACTTGAGAAAACAACAAAGTGTTTACAATCTCGAGCTTTATTAGAAACAGATAAACGATAAGACATAACGAATTTATCGCCTGGAGTTTACAATTCATGAATATTCAGTGCTGAGCAAACACCTGGAGGTAAGGTTTACTATTCAACGTTTACAACGTAGACGTTTATTCGCGTTTATGGCCTGAGTTGGATGTTTAGAGCATTTTTTACGAGCACCCTGTGTTGTTACTGGGACTGGTGTAAATCAAAGGATGTAGCGGTGGCGATTTTCTGTTGTTTCAGTGTTGTTTGTCCATTCGTAACTATAAATTGGGCCTAAACATTTTCAACCTTTTTTTTTGTTTTGTAATTTGAGCTCTTCCGAATACGTCACCAAATCACGTGATTTATGGCTTAGGGAGGTATCATGAACTTAGTTCAACCGTCTCGGTACATACGGCTCACTGCAGAATGTTTGAATTGTATCCGTTTCGCAACCAGAGAAGGTGACAAGGTGAAAATGTTGAAGGAGTCAAGTTGGAATAGGAATAGCATCTCCAAAAACGAGCAAAGTAAACGCAGGTAGCTCTCGCTAAGGTCTTGATCCATTTAAAATCTGCACTGACGAAAGCCGCCTTGCTAGTTGCTATTCGACGTGCAGCGACCGATTATTTCGGTTCTGTACTCGTGATTATAATATCAATTTTATTTTTCTTTATTATTCTAGATAACCGATCTCTTTCTTTGCTCGAGTTTTTTGCGATAAAGAACTTATTTTTATTTATTGCTGCGTGCGTTGCACTAATGTCTCTCGTCTGGTCACGACCGAATTTTAACTACCGAATATTCAAGCTTGTGTATTTAATTTCGGCAAACAATATTAAGCTGCAATTATATTGAAGCGGAGTTAATTTGCCGAACTTAATATTAATTACATCTACTTTGTATTGGAAAACCGTATTAACTTTTAATCAATATTTTACGATATCACTATTGATAGTTCATTGATAAAGTGGGGTTGGATACTTACCATTACATTACTTTTTACTATGCTATTCAAGTAAGATGTTATGCACATTGAGAGTTCATGATTCATATCAAGGGCAGACTATTATATAGAACAAAGCGTTGAATTAATTCTAAAGATATGAAATAAGAAATTATTTATTCAAATTAGGCCGAGAATCAGCACATTTAGAACTACAAAATTACAAAAGAAAGTCCGCCAAAGCCGGCTGCTCATCACCACTTCCTATTGCTTAACTGACAAGAAGAAGTGGTTCAACAAACTCCCCAGCAACACATCTGTCTGTTATGTTAGAAGAAATTATGTCAGTTTCAATTTATGCTCTCCACTTAGAATAGAATAGAATACTCTTTATTATACAATCAATATACACCATAAAAATTACAGTCATAAACACTCCACTCCACTTAATGTAGACTCGAGATATTTAACTAAACGTACACAATAATGACGATGAATTAAGCTACCTAGAAGAGCGGTGCTTCATTGCTTGTCACATAGATAACTGCCATAGTAACGGTCGACATAATAAAAACTTTTTCCAAAAAAACCAACCGACTTCCAAAAAATAACATAGAACATCTTCCTTTTTGGAAGTCGGTTAAAAATGATGGCACAGGGATTTGAAAAACGCGCTTTAGCAAAACACACCAACTTACTTTCATAAATAACGTTTTAGGGACGTCATTTGCCGGTTAATTGCGGACGCTATGTGGCGGCGACTCTAGCCCCCTGGGCAGTCAGTCCAGCTATCGCATTGGTGTCTGGGTAATTTTACCATGTTGTCATGAATCTCACTAATACGTGAGACGATGTCCACTATCCAGTTCCCGAAAATCGCTCACCTTTCATCCCTTGCACCACAGGTCACTTTGGGTCATTATAACAGCGCAGGATCGGCACATTAAACTTGAAGCTGCTGTAAATTCTCGCTGATTGTTTCTTATATTTTTTCTGTCGGCCATTTTACGAATATGTGACGTCATAACGGCTGTGCGAATTTGTTGTGCAATAACCGTTTCGGGAGGGGTACTGTTTGAGTGTTAAAGTGAAGTAACTGTAAGTTATGGTAGAACGGATTTTTAATATCGGTGTTTTTATTGAGCTTTAAATATTTCGTGAGCAATTTCTGAATTGTTCACTTTTCATCTTTAATCTTTAGGCAAGTTTATTTACGAAAGGTTTTTTTTTGTAATATCGTTATTGCCTAGTTTGTTTAATTTTAAGTTCAGCTGAAGTAAATTTTGATTTGGATTTTCATCATCATCATTTCAGCCCGAAATCACCCACTGCTGGGTATAGGGCTCCCCTTTTTTCTGCCATACTTCCCAGTTCCGTGCGTCCCTCATCCAGGTGTTTCTGCGACTTTGACGATATCATCAACCCAACGCGCTTTTGGACAGCCCTGGATTCTTTGACCTAATCTTGGACGCCATTCGTTCACAGCTCTACTCCATCAGCCATCCCCGCGTGTAACTAGATGTCCTGCCCAACTCCACTTGAGGCGCGTCGCCCTGTCCCCGACGGCGTATACTTTCGATTTTATAGAAGGAATAAAGTTGTTAAATGTCTGAAATTCAGATAACAAAGGTGTTCAGAATGATTCGTCAAGACTAGCCCGGAACAAAAACAAATAGGTGACCAATAACCCTTCTGAAGCACTCGGGTAAGAAGGCTTAGGTACAGTCAACAAAGCTATTTAGTATTTGGTATGCAGGCAGCTAACTTTAAACTACTTAAAAAAATGTTGTGAGTATGCTGGGTAGTCAATTCTTTTACTCGCTTTAAGTACATATGCCTTATGCATAAAAAGTGATTACGCACCCAATAAAAAATAATATTGGCAGTGTAGTGGAGAGATGAATAATTTTGCCTGTATACCAAATAGTTTTGTTGACTGTACTTACTCAGTAATATCTCCATTACACCACAATTGCAACTTTTATGGTGTTCTATTGACCCCATTCAAGAAAATAATGGAATTTTCTGCGGCAAATTATTGTTTTTATGCGCCATTACTATAATCGTGAATGCGTGCGACGAACATTCTGATTTATAATAGCTGTTCAAGCAATCTCTGGTAAAAAGTATGTTCCTTTTATTCTTGGCGTTACCGATTAATTGTGTGCAAATGTTTGATGTTTATTTCCATACTGTAAGAATATTAAATGTACCTACCTAATAATTTTGTGCAAAAAGTTGGTACTTTTTATGTTAGACTATAAACAGTTATTTGAAAATCCAGTTATTACTAGGTTTTACTTATTGTATTTTAAAGTCTGACATCCAGTCTTGCTAGGGGTATCGTATGGGGTATTGTAATACCTAGTAGCTGGGTTGTGGAGGTCAGATAGGCAGTCGCTCCATGTAAAATACTGGTATTCAGTTGCATCCGGTTAGACTGGAAGCCGACCCCAACATGATTGGGAAAAGGCTAGGCAGGCAGGCAGACTTATTGTATTTTAAACTTTCTTATTCGCATATTTTTTTGTTTTCTAATGTATTCGAAATTTAATTATGTATTCAGAGTATGTGCACTCGATAATGTGTAAGCTGTGGTTACCTGTAATTGAGTGTACATTACAGGATAATGTATATTATATAAGTTTTAATTTGTAAAAGATAACTGTGTTATATCTCATTGGTAATTCTTAAATAAATAAAATAAAATACAGGGCTACAAAATATAGCATTTAATTTGAACACTGAATTTTTAAAATAATTTTAATAACAAACTTTTTCGTTTTTGGCAACAAACAATGGTCAGTCCTTCCTTCAGATCCGTCTCATCCGACCAAAGTTAGTGCCGTGTGTGGCTGCTACGGCCGAAGTCAATCACCTCCGATGCTTCGATGGCTGGAACGATCACTATTCTCAGAAGCAAATCGTCGACAATGCTTAAGGAAGGAATTAAAGCTGTCGGTTCTAATTCTGGGACAATACAGCCACCAAAGTTGGACTATCGTCACTTAAATATAAATAAGTAAGTTGTAAACAGCGTCCATGTCCAAGTCAGCTGCACGTGCAAACCAATTAATACCTCCAACTCATTAAGTAGAAAGATCTATAAAAAAGAAAGAAAAACTAATAAAACTTCTGTGAAAGTTCAACCGTCCGGGGCAGGTCGAAAAGTTAATTAAATGTACGTACCGGGTCATGTGTTTGACTTTAGAATTAGGACGAAAAGCGATAAAATTATTTGAATTATTTATTTTTTAAACTTTAATAAAATAAAAACAAATTGGAGTTCCTCGCATTTGTTCTGTACACCTGAGGGGCAATTCCCGTATTTTTAACGTTCGAATTCGCATCCCATTCGCAATCTGTCAAAAATACAATCAATATACCAACATTTTTGACAAGTTTGACAGATTGCGACTTGAATGTGAACGTTTTTTAAGTAAGAATTTTGACAGAATGGTCGACATCGGCTTTGCTTACCATATAGAAAATAAAATTAGAATAGAATAGAAATACGAGAATTGGCATTCAGATGTATAAACGTAAAATAAGTAAAAGGAGTGTGTTAGGTGCGCACGTGACGTTCTGTTGCTTCTGTCTACTCTCATTTATTTATTTATTTATTTATTATATTCTGGATCTCATGGGAAGAAGACGTGAGTTTATGTGTGTAGATACAGGGTGTAAGGGACAGCCAAGTCAGCCAAGGGTCAGCAAACTTACAGGGCTCATTCAGCTCCTTATTTTAAATCATATTCCACCGAAAAAATCTCAGGATTTAACGCAGCACTCAATTTATATCAATGAAACAGCTAAAATAAAAAAACAGCAATTTATGTTGAAATACTCTACGTGCGCTGCCGTTCGCTACGTGCGTTTTGCCACGGTAACGATACATTGCGTGTGAGGTAATTAAACAAATCAGGTTTATTGGATTCCCATAACGGTCCTGAAATAATTTAATGTACCGGTCATCTTAGTATGATATACTGAATTCACCCCATCGGTCTGCGGAGGGCTGTCCCTTACAACCTGTATACAAGACTAAAGGAAAATAAAAAAGGATCCGCATTTATAAATTGAGTTTCATTCGTTCAATTATAACCTTTTTAAACGTCACAATACAGACCCTTCTTTTCAAAAAGAGAACACGAATAAAAATGTGTCATAAAAATAAAATGGCGCCGGCGGGCAGGTGCCTCAATATTTGCAAACAACGTCCACCAATACAATATACGGCTATGAAAAATGCTATCGTATTATAGATTTTAAGTGCTCTTTGTCGTGTATACGATTTATGTATTCCTGAATGTTACAGATACAATGAAATATTGTTGCTATAAATAATTTTGTGAATAATCGCTCGAGGGAGCGTGATGGTTTGTAATGTATGGGACATTAGGTCTGCGCTTGTGAAGGGTTTATCTGCGCTCGTGTACTTATTGCTTTGTAAATAATGCCGTGATTTTTATGTTTATTCATATTTTTGGTTGAATACTCTATTTTCATTATGATCGATTGTATATTTTGATATATCAATTTCTTTCATTCTTCCATTCTTATGATTCTGCTGAATTCCATTCCATTCTTATGAAAAACTCTATAGGTACCGTTTAGATATTTCGAAACTTATCCCATGAAACAAATCTCATAACTTGTTTTGTTGAATTTGCGTTTGCACTGCACGAAACATAAGTAAGTTTCAAGACAGATCTCAAGATTTGATGTAAGCTTCGTTCGCACTGTCTATAGAAACATATTCTATAAACATGTTTTGTATAGAGATTTGTCATGTTTGCGTACGCACTGTTGTTTGTTTGTCTCGAAACTTGTGTATAGCTTGTGTTTAGTGTTTTCCAAATACGATGGTAAACATCGAAACATTTAATGGACAACATATTGCAAGATTCATGCAGAAACATTTTGAAATGAAATTGGTTTGTAAAACATGTCAAGAGATAATTAATTGTCAAACAAGTTTCGGATCAACAAGTTTTGTGAGAATGCAACGTGGATTGATACAATGACAGAAAACAGAGTATTCAACATGTTTTTAAATGTTATATTATATTATATGAATGTTTCGACAGTGCAAACTCATCATTGTAAGGTAAAAATCCTGATCCCACCATCTCCCTAGACTGTCACTATCGGAGCATCAGACGTACCTACTGCCGGGTACAATCCTCACTTGGTCCGACCGACAAGTCGTACTAAGCGCTTCTCCTCTACATTTATTATGCGCACGGCCAAAGTGTAGAACTCTCTGCCAGCGTCTGTGTTCCCTTCCACGTAAAACCCGTCTGCCTTCAAAGCAAGAGTGAACAGGCATCTTCTGGGGTTGCTCGTCCCATCATAGACCTCATCCATCGCTTTCCTTGAGGCGAGATCGAGGTCAAGAGCTGGCCCATAACAAAAAGAAAGGCACAAGCTTGTGTGAAGCAACGATGAAAATGACTGTTAGATATAGATTTTCACATGTAGGTATCTGTTTTGGGAAGCTCGCAATCGTCGACTCGCGACCATCCAGAAGGCCAATTCTCGTACTTAAAAAACGTTCACATTCAAGTCGCAATCTGTCAAACTTGACAAAAATGTTGGTAAATTTTTGACATATTGCGAATGAGATTAGAATTCGAACGTTCTTAAAAATACGAGAATTGCCCCTTGGTGAAGTTTGTCTGGCCTTTTAAATAAAATTTCAATGTAGACCGGACCATCTAAGGTAGCCTAGTTTGATCAGTTGAATTATGTCGATGATTGAAGCATCATATTAAGTGGATATCTTTTCTTCTTGTTCAGTCACGGCGTACAGCTGCTGACTATTTCTCTTACATGCTGTTGATATAGCTTTTGATCATAATTCGAGTGAAATTATCTTTTTTAACCCCCGACGGATAAAGAGGGATGTTATAAGTTTAACGTGTACCTATATCTGTGTATCTGTCTGTTCCCTCGTAGCTTCGAAACGGCTGAACCGATTTTGATTATTATTTTTTGTTTGAAAGTTGTCTTGATCGAGAGTGTTCTTTGCTATAATTCAAGAAAATTGGTTCAGCCGTTTGAAGATTATCAGCTCTTTTCTAGTTGATGATTGGATGTGCGCATCTTCCACAGGTCTGATCGATTCGAAATTTAGTATTCTGTTACTTCAATGATATTAGAAGAACATAGTAACCATAATTGTGTCGGGGGTTGTTTAAATTTATAATTTTTTTAAGCACGTGTTTCTGTGCTAATTAGTTTTTTTTTGTCTGTCTTTCTATTAGGTGCAGTTTGGTGATAGGTAGGTAATATTTTCAGGCAGCAACTGCTTACTAGGGTCCCATTGGAGGCCAAGGCGTTATATAGCAGTTTTTTCGACTGAGTGCGAATTTCACCAATGAAACTGAACGCCATCAGTACATCTAAACCGAGTTCTAGAGGTGTTCAATATTTCGAAGAAAATAATGACACTGACAGTTCATAAATCACGTTTAAATCGTATTCGTGTTCGAGTTTTATAGATGAAATTCGCCCTAAAAAGGGTGGAATGGATATAGACGGTTTTTTTTAAATAAAACTTTTATATTTGTACAAAATATATTTTTATTTTTTTAACATTACCCATCCGGTAAATGCTAACAAAATCTAAATTACTGTCAAAATAAAGCTTTAAAATTATTGTTGCAAACAATTATTACGCTCTAAGTTTTATTATTGTACTTAAAATAAGGGAAATAGTACGAGCAATATCCATCACAACGGTATATCAGACAGGTCCACCTGTCTAAATGAAGGTCAAAAGATGTTCACCTACAATTAATAACACGCGTCTTCAGACCTTCATTAATTATTAATATACTTTGTCACTGTTCACCTTCCATTACTTACGAATACATGAAAAGTGAGGATTTAAATGTAATGTTAATGTAATTTAAAATGTTTAATGTAATTTTATTACGTTTTACAAATGAAATAAGAATAATTATCATGCATTCATAACCTCAAAACTTTCAATAATTACTTAGTCAAGCTTTTCTTTATGATATTTTAACCGACACTAGTAACGTTTTATAGATATTCATCATCTAAAGTCAGGGCCACGACAAAGGGCTATGCGTCTTGCGGCGCGGGGCTGCGCTCGAATGTTCCCGCGCCGGCGCCGCTCTGCTCCCCGCAAGTCACACCGCGGCGACTCATGTCACGCTCTTAACGCACGCTCGTTCTTGCCGCGGTCGCAGACGCAAGACGCAGGTCGCGCGAGCGGTGATGTCGTGGCCAATTGGTAAAGGTTTTACAGCCGCAGGTGGGCCTTAGCTTGGTACAGTATATTATTTACTCTCCAATGTCTCAGTCGAACAGTTTTTAAATCTTGGTTTACGTCATCCAACCCTCTGAGCTTGGGTCACCCTCGACTCCTCCGGCCATCCGATTTACTATCAAGTAAACGTTTCGGTGCTCTAATAGATATTGCTCATACCTAAATACAAAGGTATGCTCGATCCACATTGCAAACTTTATCCAAAGCATTTATCATAAAGGCAGTGAAAACAATCTAACAGCTAACAGTGCAAAGTATATAAGGGTTAATAATAAACAAACGTTAAGTTGATAAATGATTGCAAATGCAGAACTAATCGTAGCTAACAGCAGTGCGTACTGTTTATATTATAAATTATGGGCAAGATATCACTGATTTCTGGTCACACTTATCTGGCTAAGATAGAGGATTGGAAAGAAAGAAACAAAATATGTAAATCAAGTAATGAAATGACTTTATTCAATGGATAATGGTTGAACATTGATATTATTTTTGTGAAGAACTATGTCAATAGTCTGCACTATGATAGTGAAACGAATGAATTGTGTTCTTAAGTCACTCTTGTAACAAAGCAATAAAAACGATTCAAATGTAAAGAATCGAGTTAAATAATATTAATATCGTCGATAGATACTATATTAGGTTGTATACGAATGATTCTTGAACAATAAACAATAGAGGAAATACGAAAGGAATCAGACGGAAACTATTAAATTAGAAATAAAGACACCCTTACTTATTTAATCAAATTAGGGACTTAATAATAGCAGAGGATTAAACTTTGTGCAAGAAGAAATGATAAAGGTGCTGATATTCCAAATTGAAGGATTGACAGAATTTTTATAAAAAAAATCATACAATATTCAACTTCAGATTACATTAAAGACGAGAAATCAACAATATCTGCTATTACTTAAACTAGTAACGATCTTAATGCCTATTCAAATATATTTACAATACAACGAGTAGATTATACGATGCTCGCAGTCAGTCAAATCGTTTTGAAGCCAGCATGTACGTAAAAACACGCCAAGTTCGTATCTCAAAGTTATAATTTGATTGAGCATTTTGTTTTAAAATATTGATATGGGAACTGGTAACTTAGTGTGTAAAAAATATTGAATTAACGGTTTTTTGAGAATGATTTGTTAAAAATGCCTCTTTGTGTGAACTTGGCGATCCTCTTACGAGCACATAATGATAGAAGTCAACGTGATGTCTAAAAAAATTAGTTCAAAAACCATAAAATTGAACCCATTCCTTTGATTTGTTTCAGGAATTTTAATACATAATATGCCATGTTATAAAAACATTACAACTATTTTTACCTAAATTGATAATGACTGTTTGGCTACTATCACCTTGCCCTAACCTAGGATCTTTCGTTAGAAGCATCAATTAATATTAGGTATAATAAGGGTATATACAGTAATTACAAAACAACATCGTCAATTTGAGCGCCAGAAATCTTACCCTCCTAAAATTAAAAACGATAAATATCGGGCGTGTCTTCGATAAAGTACATTCAAAATTGGGGTACTAAGTAGAGTAGAAATATAATGACAGCTCCAAGCAGTTACAAGGAAATTTTTGGCCACACAACTGTCGTTGTTAACAAATTAGACTGATCCACCTCAATCGTAAATTTTCTACATTACCAAAATTTCCCTCGAACACGCAACGCCAACTGCTCGCTACTGACTTTATACAGAGATTTTTATAGAAAAATTCTTATTGAAAATTGACAGGATTGTGAACTCTCAGGTATCATGATATTCACCATTATCCGGGTAACAATAACAAGTAAAGAACTCGGTTCTCAGTAATCAACAAAGGAGGGCTCCGGCGCTCAATATAGCGTCTGTCAATGGAGGCTCCAGTCCAGCGGCAGCTCCCGCGACGTGGAGCGCGACTGCAGCGACGGCGGCGCGGGCGGCGCCCCGCGCGCCGCGTGTCAGTAGTCCAGCGACTCCTCGTCCGGCGAGCGCTTGCGGCAGCACACGCGCCACGCCGCGCCCAGCGCGCACACGCCCAGCGCCACCGCCAGCCCCGCGCCCAGCGCCGGCGCCGTCCAGTCGCCGCCGCCGACACTCCGAGCCCGAGCACATAGCTCGGGTGCTTCATCGTGCAGCTGTCCCAATGGCAGTCCACCTAACAGATCCAAATAACCCAAACGTCGGAGACTATCCTCAGAATACACTTCCCTAGCTCTCTTTTCATCGGCTGTCCAAAATTTACGATCTCCTGAAGTCACATTTGGACAGTTGACAACTCCATTGCAGATCAATCTAGCTGGAATGCATAGAGCTTCACCTGGACAAATAAAATCACAGTTGTGACCTGAATCAGAAGATTTCGTTTCTCCATCGGTCAAGCGTGACGTCATAAGGGTTCCATCTGAATTCTTGGGTAGATGGTACAGTCCGGTCCAGGCAATTTTGAAGGCGGCCCGAGCTGGTGATGCGCTGCCGATGAAAACTATACGAATGGACCTCGTCTTTTCCTTTTCAATCACTAACGGATCATCTAAAGATTCGAATCCAAGTTCGCCTGCCGACAATATTGGCAGCTTTTCAGTTTCTGTAACATTGTCTCCACATACAGATAAATAGGGGTCTAACCGTCCAGGCAAGTATATCTGAATGTTTCCATCTTCACAATGCCGCGAAGCAAACTTGATACTTTCGAAGTGCAACCAGATGTCCCTCTTCTCTTCGATCTCAAGATCCCAAATGCACTGTATTCTCTTTGGTGGTTCCATGTAACCTAGGGCTTCCAAATGTGGGTAGACTATTTCACCGTCTGACGCGGCTGCTAAAACGGCTGGTCCACAAAGAGGGCCATGGACGAACTCGTAGCGCGCTTCGAAGAGTGGTGAGGGGTTTTTAAAGTAAGATGCTGCAGCGTGGGCATTATCAACAATGAGTTGGAGGTTCAAGCTTTCACCTGACGATACCACTCTGTATGGTCTTGCTCTAGATACTGCGTTCGCATGTTTGGCGCAAAGGCATGAGCCTAAGGATCGCTGGACAGCTAAGTGGAGAGGAAGAGGGGTGGTGCTGACACCTGGAGCTGTTATGTTAGGTGACTTCCCAGTTGGGTACGGCTCCCAAATGATCAGCTTATCTGCACGGTCTTCGTAGCAGTTCTGGCAGGTTACTGAAGTGTAGGGGTGTTCCTGTAAGAAAAACAGTGTTAGAATCATATTGTTTTATGTTAACTTGTTAGACGGGCTAGCTGTGAAAATCGTGAGTTGGATCCAAAAATGACAAGAGCTATTGTCATTATTTTAATTACAACGAGTTTCGGAGTTCATTTCATTGTGTTGAAACGACATAGTTTGAAAAATATTTACGAGTTATACAAAAATGATGATATTTTTAACCTGAGAATGAAAGGAAACAAACGTAGCCTTTTGCTGACATTGAAAGTGGTGGGATTATAATATATCGTTAAAGGTATTTTTTGTGAAATAGAATTGTGTAGGTGCGATAATACTTCGACCAACGAGTTTTCTTAAGCCCACTTCTAATATCCGGTGTAATTTCAAAATTATACTATTAATTTCATTTATACTCTGGTAACTGTAGCATCGCACTGGGCTCGCGTAGTGAATTATGGCCCACTTCCTCTCTCTGAGAGGAGGCTTCTGAAATGTCTGTGTCTGTGATTGTGAACTGTAGCATTTTGTCTAAGTTATGCGTACCTGATGATATGACCGGTCATCATATCATCAGGGGTAAAAACGAAAGATGGGCCAGAGAAGTAACAGAATGGTATCCCAGAGAAGGAAAGAGGAAAAGAGGAAGACCATTCCAAAGATAGGAAGACGATTTGAGAACTACTGCGGGAGGGACATGGAGGAGAAAAGCAAACGACAGTGAGCTATGGAAAAGCCTGGGGGAGGCCTATGCTAAAGAGCAAAGCAGTCTGGAGAACTCTGATGTCTAAACCTATTGTAAAACTAGTTTTTTTTAGGGGCAATTTGAATTTGAATTTGATGCGTACCTTGCTGCTGCTTTATTCTACTGATAATGATAGTAGGTAAGTATATACCGATATTTTGTTGATAATAACTAACAAACTATTGATGACTTGGTATCACGGATTCTAGATAAAGAAGATGAAGAAGTCAAATATGCAGTACTGAGCTTGAGTAACAAATAGCCCGCACAATAAGAAACGACTGACGTACCTAGTACTTTGAAAAAAAATTAAAAATTCTGCCAACACAAAGAAAACTAAACTTTTGAAAATTATTCAACAGGGAATATTGTTTTAAACTAAATAACTTAGAAGAAACTCTGTCTTTAGAGAATTAAAAAAAAAAACTTCAAGAAATATAAATGGAAAACTAATTAGAAATTACTACAAGTAAACGAATTTTCGGATGAAATTAATTAAAGTGGAAATAACTGAAGCTAAGATAACATTTAGAGGAATTTTGTCGGTTGTTCAGAAGTTGAAGTAATTCATTATCACATTTAAAGTGCTGCTGTGTAATTACGAATTAATTTCTAAAGTTGGAACATAATGTAAATATTTGTATGTCTTACATTTATGTAATCCAGAACTATCTACATGTATATTTTTAAACATAATCTATAAATAGTATAAAAACAAAGTCGCCTTTCGTGTCTGTCTGTGTGACTGCGTTGTTCTTCTAAACTATTCAAGGGATTTAGATGCGGTTTTCAACACTATTTAGATAATTTAATCCAGAAGGTGTTAATCCGATGTTTTCACGTCAGATCGTAAAAACCGTTTTACATTTTATAATACAAAGTCGCTTTCCGTATCTGTCTGTTTATAGATATTCTTATTTTATTCTATTCGGGAAACTTACAGCTAAATTATTCAGTATGAAATTGAAGGCCATTTGCAAGTTTCCACTGCTATACACTAAATATAAAAATAGGTGAAACGAGGCCGGGGGTGCGCCGAAGTGACCAGGGGCCTAAATCTACTAATTTATAAAAGATACAATGGTCTCTCAATGGTGTGTTTTTGACAGTTTTTGTATGGCAAATCTGTCAAAAACTCACCATTGAGAGACCATTGTAACGTTTATAAATTAGTAGACTTAGGCCCCTGGTTGTACTCATCATACCACAATAGTCTTCACCAACTATGGCTTCGTAATAACGGTGCGGCGCCGCACCATGTGTGTACGCTCATTCGGCAAAATCGTTGCGGCATCGTGTGGACCAGCACTAAGTCTTGCACTTCTAGTTTGACAGTTGTGCGACAGCAATTAACAAAAAAACCAAAGCCACGTGTAAAGTAACGTTCATAGATCTCGGCCTTATTATAGGCTTAGCTACATAATATTCGTATACATTTTTTGGTGTAATTTTACGAATAAATTTTACTTTGTAACAATATGAAAACCATCATCACTCTGAATAATTTAACTGGTTTCCACATATTACGCAAACAATTTTGATGAAACCGAACAGACTTATCAATGATTCAACGTAAAATTTCACGTTGGTTTCGCATATAAACTTGCTATATTTATTTTGGGTTTCTTTTTTTCCGTGGTCGTGGCCATGTCGGCTTATACGGAGTTTTGATTCCACCAAAAATATTTTTGCCGATATTTCCAACCAGAGCTTCATCTGTTTGGGTGGTTTTTGGTTTGTTTCGTATTGGGTTCTCAAAACTGTTAAATCGAAGTAACCAATTTGTTTAGTAGGTACGCCGTTGGAACTCGAGTTCTCTTTTTTAATGGCCTTTCTAATGATTCGTAAAATTTCAGTCAGGTCAATATTGAATAATTATCTATCTTCACAAATAAATCCAATGATAGAATTAACAACAATACTTTGGCACGAATTCTGTTAAAAATTATAATAAGCTAGAAAGGGGGAGAATACTGAGAAAACGGCTGTTGGAGATGAATACAAAAAAAAGACATGATACGCCGACCCCAAATGAAATGCAATAGGACCTGAGAATGACGATGATGAAATTAATAAATAAATAAATAAAACTCACTTTGAAATTAACACTCAAAATCGTCAAGATGACTCTGGCATAAATCCTCTTGTCAGTCACAAATCTGTAGAGACAGTGGACATCTTCTCCTGGAGATGCTTGCTTATACACCAGCGTGTTCAGGGGAGACCGGAGTCTTCCAGCTCTTTGTTTCCAGGAGGCTATGATCTCGTCACAGGCTGTTCCTGGTACTGGTTCTCCAAAACGTGTGTTGTTGAAGAAGTCGTAGTGAGCCCAGTAATAGAGTGATGATCTGGAAAGAAGGTTTTTGTTAGATTTTTATAGCATTAAACAGTTTTTAAAGTTAGGATCTATTTTGTTACTAATGATATGAAAAACAAATAATGAGACAAGTCTTGCTACTGCTTCAAGTGATGGCACGCGGGTTGCTAAACCCCGGTTCGATCCCAAAGACGGATAAATTGTTATTGGGTTTTGAAATTTCCAATTTCTATGTTCACCCCGGTTATTTTTAAGATGTCATTGCAGCATATAAACAGCTGCAATACCATAACAAATACATTGCAAATGGGTTGCAGGCTATTCATAAGATAAAGCTGAAATATCTCATGTGCCAGTTATATTAACGGCACCAATACCCGGATTACTTGTGTTACTAACGACTACTGGTTTAGAATAACCACTAATGATATACAAGAAGTGTTTATTACAATCGTTCCTATGTTTGTTCATTTGTTTAGTCGTTTCCTATTCAGAATTAATTGACGGTTTTCTGTGAAACTCTACGTAAACAAATATTAGCGCCTAGGGGTTTGGTGCAATTCTCCTTGTTTATTACAACCGCCCCTCATTAGGACTGCTTAATGTGTTTAAAGCTATAAAAATTCCGCGAAATTAAGTTGGAGCAAGTAATAAATTATGTTTTATGTTGTTTTCTGTTCCAAGTGTGATTGTGGTTTAGAATGCAATGGAATTATTGTGTAGCACCTTAGACCGGTTCTATTCTATTAGAACAATTTGCTTTGACACAGCAAGTGGAAATGAATAATAGTTTATAAATGTCGCATAAATACAGTGTTGCCGACTGAAGTACTGTACTATGCGGTCAGTACGCTATGACGGACTCTAAGGGCCTATGCACACCACGTTTTTTAAGCGCGCCGTCGACACGCGTTTTAGGACACGCGTTTTAGAACGCGCGTTGACGGCATGTTTTATCCTACAGAGCAGGTCTGACTTGCGTGCATATCGCTTCTGTATCCCTACAAACGCGCGTCGACGGCCCGTTTAAAAAACGTGGTGTGCACAATCATTGTGGTTAAAAAAACAAACTTGAAGTACACTTACCCACTATAACTGCCTGTCTTGCTCTCAAACCTGACGAACATAGCATTGCCAGTGGAGACAAAGTCGTGTTTCTCCATAGGTCTGCTGAAAGTGTCGCAGAAAGTCTTGATGATGCGCGCATCATCAGGTCTTGGCGCATCGTACAAGGTGAGGGATTCTCCACAGTCACCCGTCCAGGGTTGGATTGGAGACTCTATGCGGTTGATTCGGAAACTGTTGACAAGGAATCATGTTACAATATTGTTTATGTTTCTGAAGTTATTTTACTTTATTTTTTCAGACTACTTGATTAAATTCTTGTGACTATAATAATTAATGGACTTTTGTCTGAATAAATAAATTAATAATATTATGATATAATAATAATATAAACATCTCAAATATTCCAGATAGAAACTTACCTCGGAAAATATAACCTAACGACCTGCCCAGGGAAGCCCTGCATCAGATACGTGCAGGAAGTATGTGGAGGATACCAATGAGCCACAGAGAGGAAGATGCCTTCAGTGTCCCCTGATTTCTTGAGGGTCTCAGCAGTCAACAGCCAGTCGCAGGTGCCGACCTTCGAACCTGGGGCCTCGACGTGGCCAGGCCAGTTCCCCACGTTGAAATGGAAGCCGGTGTTTAGGAGTGGACCTAATGTTAGAAAAAAGGATTTTTATTATGTTTGTTTGTAAAAGTTAACAACAGTCTTATACATTTATACGCCTTTAGTCCGTGGATGGGTGACCATCCTTACATACCAAGACCCCTCTTTGCCTCGGAAAGCACGTTAAGCCGTTGGTCCCAGCTGTAATTCGTGGATCTTTGACAGTCGTTATGGGTCTTCAGAAGTCCGAAAGTCTAACAACCAATCTTACCAAATGCGTATGGTATTACCCAGTAAGTGGGTTGTGGAGGTCAGATAGGCAGTCGCTCCATGTAAAATACTAGTATTCAGCTGTATCCGGTTAGACTGGAAGCCGACCTCAACTATGTTGGGAAAAGGCCAGGGAAATGAGTCCTATACATATGTGCAATGGCTTTCCAAATCTTAGGAGTTAGTCAGATTTCAAATAGGGACGATTGAGATTCACGACAGAGACTGAAATCACAATACTGATATACACCATGTCATTTTGGATTGTAAATCATTATTTAATTTTCAGATCAGATATATGCATCAGTCCCAAAGATGCGGACAACTTAAATTGAGAAATTGGTGAACTATATGACGTCTTGGCAAGATCGAGCCATTTACTGCGATGCCAAGACAATTGCCAATATTGGTTTGCATTGTGTGTAGTATTAGTGGCCCGTGTCCACATGAAAGGCTCTGGCAGACAGGCGTGACGTGACTCTGATGAAATAATTTCTAAATTGTTCTACCGGTGTCGCGTTGCGCCGTCGCGTCGCACCTGTCTGCGGGAGCTTTAACAGAGGAGGATCTTCCAAGATACTGGGAAAATATTTGAAAGTGCACGCTTTTCAAAACGCTGGTACTTTACCTGCAGGGGAACTGACGAACTCCACAAACAGATCCTGAGAAGTACCGATGATAGAGTATGGAAACTTGCCCATACCACAGAAAGTTCCGATGACTGACGCAGACTCGTCCTTCCCGTCGTAGATCCTTATGTAGTCATAAGGACAGTTTTCTGACCCTGAGTAAGAAGAAAAGGAATATAACAGTTTATTTTTCACGTCATTGTAATCGATCGTAATGGGGGCTATCGTTTTTTTGCTCGCCGGTTGGCGCCACTGTCGAGAGGTCCTGTCAGTACTTTTAATTGATATGTTTAAGTACCTACCCATTACTTTATAATATAATGTTTATTTTATTATAAAAATATATATATGTTTGATATTTTAAAACTTAAATGACAATCAATGTTCCTAAAATTGGTAAGCATGAAATAGACAAATATCATTCTTCCTCCAAGTACTACCAATTTAGATTTTCAATTAATCAGGCATGGCATAATCTTGGCAAAAATTATGAATAATAAGTAAAAATTCGCGATAGAAAACCCCGCAAACAGTGAAAGTTCAGTGACATTTTCCGTTTCTAGAGACCTCACTCTACACTAGCGCCTCTAGCGCGAATTGAAGCGCGATAGTCCTCAATTGGCAGGTAAGTGTGGTTTATGTTTCTTGCTTTAACCGTCTTTTACTCAAATGTATTAATAAAGACGACACGATCTTATACATCTAGCTGTCGCCAAAGTACACATTAAGGTGACTTATACAACATAAACAAATAAACTTTTTTTTTCTTTTCTTTGAATCTAGATACAGCAGAAGAAAACATGATTGAGTTGTATGGGGGGTTGTTATAGTTCTATGAAGTGTGCTAGGCCAAATTCACAGATAAAACGACCTGTTCCGTATTCACCCCAAAAAGATTTGCATCACAGCTTATATTCCTCGTCCTACATTTTATTCCACTTGTTTACGATGACTTTAAAATAAGAACATAAACTTCTCCAAGCTGTTTCGTTTTAAATTCAAATTACCCATCAATACACGTATGGTAAACCAATTCAAGTTCAACCATCTGCTCAATAAAGAAGCGATACACACATTTCATATTCATATGAACCAAGCCGTAGCAAATCACGGATTATCTGCTAGACTGCTGGTTTGCTACACAATTTTTCAATACGCTAGCTTTTCTAAAACATGGGTGGAGTCGAGCGGTCTAAGAATTTAATATCGAGTAAGTAGCTGGCCGGCTTGATTTAATAGCGCTTATTGGATACCTGTTATTTATGGTCTTCATAAATTATTACACCTTGCTGTGTTATGTAAAAAATGTGGACGAAAATGTTGGTGTTCTTGGAGTGAGCTTAGTTAGTGAGATACATTTACTAAGCTACTCATTAGTATCTTAGTAAACTGCTTATTTTTAGGGCGAATTAGGTTTTTAGCATCAGTTCAGTACCTAGTTTCCGTAATATTGGAAGTGTATTCTTAAAAAGTATGCCGCCTATTCAATTGAATAAAAAAGGAAAAAAATATCGTAAGGAATCGTGAAGTTTTCTTTAGCTGTTATCTTGTGTAGTGGCATTTTAACCATCAGTCTTTTCATTTCCATTTTTATGTAAGATAAAATGTAAATACAGCAAAGTCATTAATATACTAGGTGCTTTTATATATCACATAACTTTAGCGTATGAATGAGAACATCAAGGAAACCACTTACTAGCATATGAATGATATTTCATGTTTTATTTCGTACAAAATAATTCGACAAAGATGAAACGACAATTTCTTAGCTTTAAATATGAATGATTGGTTTGAATGAAAATGATTTACTCGTACTTATCAATGAAACTTCATCACATCGAGAGTGTTATGTTATCTTCGAAACAATGCATTTTTGTATTATTTTTAACCGACTTCCAAAAAGGAGGAGGTTATAATATGTTCGTAGCGTATGTATTTTTTTTTTTTGTGTATGTCCGTCGATATTTTCGTCAATTGTGGACGGATTTTGAAAATTCTTTTTTTGTTTGAAAGGGTATGCTCTCAAGGTGGTCCCATATAAATTTTATTAACTTAGCTTGAGTACTTTTTGAGTTAGCTTCATTAATACGTATTTTTCCCACTTAGCAGGTCGTGATATTCGAACTAGTACGGGGTAGGTACCACAACTAAAAAGTGAAAAATAAAAACTTTTTACAAAAAAAACCAACCGACTTCCAAAAAAACACTAGAAAGTGAAAAATAACTTTAATTTCGGAAGTCGGTGGCTTAAAACGAAAATTCAAAACCAAAGACACCGACTTCCGAAATTAAAGTTATTTTTCACTTTCTAGTGTTTTTTTGGAAGTCGGTTGGTTTTTTTTGTAAAAAGTTTTTATTACATAAAGAATATAACCCTAAGGTTATGTATGGGATATAAAAAAAAACATGTATACATAACTTAAAAGGCGATATACCAAAGTAAACTAAGCACAGTGTTATTTTTAAACCAGACTTATCGATCGAAGCCCGACACCATACAGGAAAACGTAGAGTGAAACCCGAACATACGCGTTCTATTTACACGACCAAAGTGCAATCTCATTTTATCAAGAACGCGGCAGCCCTATTTGCTGATGCAGGCCTATTCTGATAGACACATTGAACCGGACTCGATTGCCTTTTTAGTAGAATCGAACGGTCGAATTGGTGATTCCGTCCGAACGATTGTACGTTCAGCAAAGTGGCCTATTCAAGTCAGCTGTAAACGTAGTTTAGATATTGCTTCGCGTTTCAAGACGCTGTATTTAGAAAACAAATTTTCTTCAGTAGTCGATCTATTTTTAGAATAGGTTGCATCGATGTGGCTGTTGTAATCATTGCCTGTCTTCTACGGAATATTACTTGCCAGCTAGCTTAGCATGACCAAAATAGAAGCGGGTTTTGTCGACGGAAGAATAGATAAAAAGACAGATAAACAATCACACATCGACTGCCTCGTTGGTCTAGTGATCGCAAGCGCTACTGCTGAGCATGAGGTCCTAGGTACGATTCCCAGGTCGGGCAAAGTGTTATTGGGATTTTCTATCTGGAAATTCTCAGTAGCAGCCCGGTGTCTGGATCTGTGCCCGGTTGATGGCAATAGGCTCTACCCCTATTACATGGGATTTAATTTAAACATAACTGGTGAAATGTGGGTGTACCATTATATACGTACACCTCTGCCTAACCCTTCGGGGAAACAAGGCGTGATATTATGTTAAACAATCACAATCTGTCATTTTGTCTATTCTTCGGTCGACAAAACCCGTAGAAATGCCGTTTCTGTGGCTGTTATTCTACGCGTGCAGCAAATAGTGGATATTTTTAGAAGCTTAGTCGATAGTATACCAGTAATTCCACTAAACTTTATCTAACAACATTTACTTGGCACTAAAAGGCTACTTACCGTAGACAGACTCACGATAACTCCCTATACTGGGGACTTAGTAGCAGATAAAAATATAAAAGCAATTCCTAAGAATCTAAATGAGGATCCCGAATGTATAAACAACATTGGAGGGAGGTTTGTTATCTTGTGTATTTTTAATCAAGTTCTCCAAATATTTGGGCTACTTACCAGAGGTTATGGGTCTCATAGGACAAGTCATGATATTTTCGCATCGTTGTCCGTCTATATTGAATTCTTCGTTTTCTATGTATAGCTTTATGTATGGCAGCCTTGTGTTGAGATGATATCTAAAAGAAAAATGAAAAATTAGTGGACGAAATCTCGTAGTTTTGAAAACATTAATCTTTTCGCAATTCTTCCATTTATCATTATGACAGTCTTTTATTTTCGTTTCATAGCATTAGTTTTTGGTAGCCTCACAAAAGTGACCACTCTCTAAAAAGAGACAAAGTGACTCTGCGGCTTATGTCTCTTTTCTGCAAGCCTGAAAAGTGCACTGCCTCGAGAGAAATATGTCAAATAAAAGAATTCTAGAAAGAGACAACTACTGGCCGCATATTCTCTTTGTCACTCTCGTACTTCTCGTCTCTTCTCATCTGTATTCACTTCACAAGTGAATACGGAACGCCCAGTCCATTCTCTATGTCTATGCTCTCAACACGTCCGTGCTAATTCTTCCCGGGTGATTGCACACTACACACTTAAGTCATCAACATGTTCTTGACATCAAAGCTATGAGTCAAAGCTTGTACACGTATGCTCAAACATTAACGTAGCAATGTGTTAATGGATCGTCGAGTGGTCAGCAATGGGAGAGCATTAAATTAACCAGACAACACCACTTTGCGATGCTGTTTCTACGTATTGGTATAAGGGGTGTCTGGTATACCAATACATTACTGTTTATAGGTCTGATCAAATTGAAGGGTGTGGTACAAACCATCAAACTGAATACCTTTCTGAATGTGACTTATTTTCGCGATTACGGTTTTGGTTCATACCCCACACCTCTCTGGAACACCCTGTATAGGTAGCGATTTTGACATCTACGTCCGACAAGGAGTTCTAACAACTTCAAGCAACTTTATGCAAATCAGATGCGATTAGTAAAAGAAACCTTAAACTCCTAGATAGACAGAGTATTTTGATGTATGTATGAAAAGTTGTTTGAATTTTTCAAAAATTGGAACGGGCTTTCAGAAAAAGTTGTTTAGTATAAGGAACAGAATCACACCCTTGAAGGATGCAGGTGACTGAATCCCCATCCTGTATAGAAAACCAAGGAAATTAATACTACCAACTAAAATTGTTCGTATAATCCAATTACATTAATTGACGGTTCAAGTATGAAATGGCTTTAACACGGCAAATTGACGTAGTCAATTTAATAAACGATGAACAAGAACATACTGAAGAACTGTGTCAAGGCTTTGTACAGTGTTACAATTTTCTTTGTCAGTTGGGCCCAGCGCTCCGAAGCATTGTGTTATCTTTTATTTATAATAAAAAACGAAACTGTTGGGAGTTGACGTAAAGACTACAAAGTGCTGTCGTCTTAAACTGTGGGCTTAGTACGAACGCGCAGAGGAAAATTTACTTTAATTCGAACGATATATAATTGAAAATACTTTTTCCCACACATAATATTAACGTATAGTTTTAGAAAGACAGAAAGGAGAAAGGAAGGAGCTAGTGGCTAAGTAATAACAGCCGAACGGGTCGATCCAGGTTAAGCTACGCTTGCCGGGGTGACCATCCACCGGGGTGATGGGTGACTATCTTTACATATCGAGATTCCTCCGCGCCTCGGAAAGCACGCTAAGCCGTTGATCCCGGCTGTCATTCGTGGGTCTTTGACAGTCCTTACGGGTCGTCAGAAGCCCTAAAGTCTGACAACCAGTCTTACCAAGGGGTATCGTATTAACCCAGCTGCTGGGTTGTGGAAGTCAGATAGGCAGTCGCTCCATGTAAAATACTGGTATTCAGCTGCATCCAGTTAGAGTGGAAGCCGACCCCAACATAGTTGAGAAAAGGCTAGGCGGATTGATTTAGTTATAAAAAAAAAGATATTGTATTATTATTGGAACTCATACAGGAAGAACACAAGCTTATTACGATGACACGATCATAGAAAAATTTAAAGAAATAAAAAACAAAAGGCTTGACGTAGGCAAACAGGCTGCCGAGCTAAAAAGGGATTGGGCGGGTCATATCAGTCGCGTTCACAGCGACCGCTGGGCAACAGTCTCCACACGGTGGGTGCCTGAGGAAGAGGTTGCGAGACGACCTAGACGTGTACTGCAAGGGTTGGATCAAGGTGGCCCTAGAAAAGGATGCTTGGAAAGATTTTGGGGGAGGCCTTTGCTCAGCAGGGAGACAACGTAGGCTCAAATAAAATAAAAACAAAGGTAAATAAAAAAAGTCCTGTACGAGAGCAAAAGGTCCTCGACCCACATTCTTCTCCAAAAATTTGAACCAAAATGCAATAGAATATTCGAAAAAAAAATTACGTTACGTTTACGTTGCGCGTTCGTGTTAGGACCTCTGCAACGGGAAAACAGCGTTGACAAACAAAACTTAAAGCTCTGGACCTAAACAAACACATTTGTCCAAACCAGGACCTACCCTCATCAAAATTTCTGCTATGCTCCATGACTTTGAAGAGATACTTCACTGCCATCTAATTTATTGGGCTCAAAGACCTGATTTGGGTCCCTAATGCTAATATTTTTCATAAATAATATTCATTACCTACCCGTCGAGTTTTTCGGGACATCGCAGAGTGGTTCGTCGACCCTTCACGTGGTCAGAGAGCTGGTCTATTTTTAGGCCATAGTATTGCTATTCAATGTTGCAGTGCGGCCAGCCTTTTGGCCACTTTTAGAACACTGTCACAACAATGCAGACGAATTTTACGATTCCCAATGAATTCTTCTCCTTTTTTTAGGGTTCCGTACCTCAAAAGGAAAATACGGAACCGTTATAGGATAACTTCGTTGATCGTCTATCAGCCCGTGCTTCTGTCTGTCAGTCTGTCAAGACCCTTTTTCTCAGGAAAGCGTGGAGGTATCAAGTTGAAATTAATATTAAATACGTAAGTCTATGGTCCCTTGGTGCTCTAAAATAATCAAGCTTCTAAGTCAACGCAATAAAAAAATACACACACTACATATTTTATAAATAAAGCAATAATAATAATATGTATAATATAATATATAATATATAAAATATACCAAGGACATTGTACAATACAATGTCCTTGGTATAATAATCTTTATTTCCAAACTCACTTTAGAAAATGAACATTTAACCATAAATTCAAAGAATGCATTCAATTTCAATAACACTAATCGAATTGCTTCCATCAATAACCTATCAAACAAAAACCTTTTAAAAAACGCTATCGCTAATTAACACTAACTTAAACTAAACGAAGTAACACCCGATAGCTGTTCAACTATAAAATACAGTAATACACTTGCCTGCAATGTAGATTTCTTGGATACACTCCAGGGTAGGCAGCCGACTGAACATAACACGTTTGCAGTCGACAATCCCGGAACACTCTCTCGCAGTAAGACCTGAGAAAAATTGGTCCCGTTCATTAAGTTAATTCGCTAACAAAGCTGAACGAAGTCATTATCCCTGACACTTTTAGTTGCGAGGTTTTGCTGTAAATTCGGCACTCATATTTTTACATTGGATTTTTTAATTGCTGTTTTATAATTGGTTGATTTTTTATAACTTGGCAGGATTTGGTTTGTTTATAACTGTATCTGAGTCTTCCTTCTCATTAGTAATAATTATAATTAATATAAGTATAAAAACTAGTGCACGTTTTTGTTGATCATGATAAATATACTTATATGTTTTCAGTATTTTTACAATAAGGAATTGCAATTCTTAATGCAGTGCTCTTCAAATAATCTAGGTATAAAATGATTAACCTGCATTAAATAATGCCATCGTCTGTAGAGCTAACATGACAAAATTGTGCAAAGTAAGAATTTTTACCATCCGTACCATTTCGCAATTTGTATACCTTTCTCACTCTAGCATGAGTTGCAACTTTAACCATATTGACACAAGCTCCACACCCAAAATGGTTATAAAAATGCGTCAGCAAAACAAAATACGCTGCAAAAATTCTGCACACTCACGTATATAAATAACATTCCCTAAAGCACCCTTTCGAACCCTCAAATAGGGTGCCCAATTTAAAAAAAGAAATCCCAGAATCAGCAACTACGCACCTCACTCACTTTAATTCGAGTACTTGATTACAACGCATAAATCAATGCGGCTGCAATAATAGGTGGGCAGTGAGCCCGAGCCGACAATTCAACACGATTTATAAGCCATTTCGGTCACGTACCCACCAAAGTGGAGCCATTTGGAGCCAGTCAGAATGATTCTAGAACGTTCGCGACATTCGGGATAAGCCTCTTAAGTAATTGGGAACTCGAACTTGATTTATGCAGTGGCCGTCAAGTGATGATTTGAAGTATTGAGTTAGTGATTTATTGGGATGGAAATTGGGTGTCACGACTTTGGGCAAAGCTCTTGGTTATGGAAGGATCGTAAAGTTTCAGGTCACGTTCTGTAGTACTTAATGTTGTGGAGGACGTTAAAGGTGTTAGGATCATTAACAGTATTTGCGCATGTCATTTTAATTTGATTAATTATAAAACCGAGGAGTATCGTGCTTTACAAATTAGCGTGAAAATATGCACTGACTTAGAACGTTATAGTACCAAGATCATGGATAGATTGAGTTCGTCAATGCCTACATTATTTTTTTGAAAAATAAATAATATAATCACTTATAATTTTATCGTTTTTATGTGTTAGAAAAAAAAACGAATAAATACTATGTACGCTTTAACAATGTCTAAAGTACTTTTCAACAAAAATTATAAACAATACAATTACAATGGTCCACCTTAGGGACTAAGTGCGGCTAAGTTCGGAAACAAAATCCTTAACATAGAACATAGAAAAATACAAGCTTTCGGACTCGATGGCACAGTTAGTTTAGTATAAATCCTAAACTTTCCTTTTCCAATGTATTTGTTTGTTACAAACGAGAATATAAATTGTTCCGAATGTGATACTAAATTATTGAAAACTTTCGGCACCAAAATTCGACGGCAACAAATAACAATTTATCGTTCCCAGAATTAACTGTTACTGAACTTATTTACGGTTTTTATTACTCAGATTTTAATGAATTTACCGTTTTTGTTAAAGGGTAATTTATTTTTATACTTTTTATGGGCTGATATAATTTTCGTTAATAACCTAACAGCTGACCTTTGTTAATCTAAAAGGAATTATAAAAAGTCATATTTTTTTTAACGTGGAAACTCACCAGATTTTATTAATTAAATAAATTGCAAAAGTCATCTCGTTAATTCTTTTCATACTCGTTAATTCTTTTCACAGTATCATTCGCTTTTCAACGTTCACAAACTGTAATAGTTTCTAGTTCAATACAACAATAAACAGAAACGTGATCTTTCCATTTCAAAACACCCTTTGTGATCTCAACACATAGAATCGATCACACTCAGAAGTAAGCGCAGACAATATCGAATAGCTTTTCCAAACGATTTGCTTTAAAATGTTCATCACGTACGTTTGAATTCCCTTTGAAGTCGGCATCGCAATTTGGCAAATAATTTAAATAAAGTCGGGCCGCGAACCGTTCCTTGTGGAACCCGTTTTTGTTTTGTTTCATGTTTTATCTGATTTCGATAAAATTATCTTTTTAAAGAAATTCGTATTGCCTGAGGTAATGTTTGTTATGGGTGACTTCCCCTTTTGGTAACTGTAGATGTGTTTATCACAGACCACGTGTCGACGGCCGCTGCAGAGGCGGCATTGTGAATACTTTCCATACAAATGAGGCGTGTCACCGTTTACTCCAACTACGACACTAATGACGTATAGAAACTGATGGCTTTGAAGGCGGTCCATGACAGTAGTTATGTGCTCAACGCACTTTCAGCAGCGCCACGAATTTTATAAGTACTGCCATCTCTAGCCGCAACCGTCAATTCCGTGCTCTGTTTTGTATACCTGCTCAAATGAATCTATTATTAGATCTCGTTAGGAGCGTATGTAAAATGAGACGAGGCAATTTTGTTTCGTAAATTCTTTGTTCTTTATTTATTTATCATCATTAATCTTTCCTTTCTTCATGGTTTTTACTTTATGTGCATACCTTATGCTTGCTTTGAATAACGACGGGAAAAATAACAAAGACTGTGAACATGTTTAACGTTGACGTAGGTATATTGACAACAATGGTTTAAGAATTGCTCTAATTTATTAGAAACTTGGGCAATCTACTACATTATTTCAATAATTAATTGATGATCCTAATAAAATCTGCAGAATTGGTTTTGTATAATATCAATGTTTAGTATAATATTACAAATTCTAAATAATTATATACTGTCTTGAGTAAAACAAAATTAGACATTTCTAGTGTTTCTTTGAAATTATACGAATGATTACCAATAAATTGTTTGTCTTCAATTCCATTAGCATGAAAATTGGCCTTCATTATTTGATTCTATATTTAAAACTGGACTTCAAACATTTACAGTTTACTTTCCTTCTCCAATTAAACATTTAACTTTGAAACCGCGATTAACATCAATAGATAAATGTATAATACAACACCATTTAAAGGTTCCAGTGATGTTGCTAATAGAACGGCCAGACTAGTTATAGCTTTCGCCTCATTCACGAGTAGCCTACTCAATTTATATTTTGACTATGTCCTAGCTTTTTTGAGTAGATCATCTTGAGAGATCATCAGAGAGTCATCTTGGAGATGACTTGTCATGCCTGTTTGTCACTCATAGTCTCCCCGCGTTGGTTTATAGTGCAACAAGCTTATCTGGGTCAGTTGCGTTAATTGGAACAAATGAAATCAGTATGAAAAGTGACAAGGCCTGTCATTTTTTGTTCACCGATAGCGCGTCGTCACAGAACCAGGGGCCTATATAATATAACTGGTAATACGACTTCTTCGTCACAAAATTACAAAATTGACACATAGCACTAGAACTATGGAAACTGCTGGAGAGTTTTATGCGCCACTTCTTTTTCCCAGCTAAAGCTACTAGAAAGTGGTGAAGAGTGGGGGACTGTCTTTAGTAATTTTGACATTCGAAAAGTGCTGATTCTCAGCCTAGTTTGAATAAAAGACATTTTCGTTTTTTTTTAATCCTTTTCAAAATTGTGGAATTGTACGCCCTTGAAAGGCCCCAAGGCCTATTTAATAAACCCGGCACGCGACAGGTGGCAGGCGACCGTCCGAGTGGGACTGAAAACCAAAGTAGTACCTACTAGTTCGAAAGTTGTGTGCTAATTTGAACCGATGGAACCCATAACGTGTGTCTACTCAGTAGCTGTTCATTATTTTCTGTTTTTTTTTAGTTATGGTGTATTTCTTTTTTATCCTGTAATGCCAATAAACGCATTTTTCTTTATTTCTTAAATAAGTGAATTGTAAATACATACCCAGCAACAACTTCCCCTCTTCTGTTTGGATATAGTTCCGGATGCTGTCCGTAGCGCAGATACACTTCGAATTGTTGCTCAGCTCTGTAGAGGAAATTAAAACTTATTGTTTATACTATTGTTTGGTTTTTGTGTGAATTTCATTTTAGTTTCATTAGATAGATTACCAATGTATCAAGTTCCTATGTTGAATTAACATTACTAGAGCCTTATACAGATATTTTATAATCCAAAATTAATAACACGAATACTTTATCAACGAACTCCAACAATTCAACAACTAACTTAAAATCTAGTCTAGCCTTTAGTTCTATATTAAATTAACCCGTTAAATGCTCACTGACCTGGAGTCGAAGCTGAAGTAAGTTTGATCAGTGAAGTTATCGGCGTGGAACACAATCTTGACGAAGTTGGTCTCAGATATGAACGTCTGGGGCTGTTCTATCTCGCCGCAGAATAGACCTGGCTCTTTCCTGTTTGAGACGTCGGTCTTCGCGTTGCCGTCGACTATCTGTGGAGATTTGTTTATTTGTAGTGGAATATTTGTTGCTTTTTTTATTGTTTTGTAAGTTTTATATTCTGTTTCTGATTTGAAAAATTCTGAGTAATTCTTCGGAGAAATCAGGTTTGACATTTTTAAACAAATATATTTTTTTTTTCTCATACAAGAATAATGTGTGGCCAAGCAATGTTAATACCAGTTCATTTCGCGGAAGGAATACTTCAAAAATTTTCATGATTGTTAAAGACAATCATGAAAATTTTCAGTTCTAAGAAATACCTAAGTATTTTCGTTTGATGTTCAGTTTTAATACGCATTTATTTGTTCTAGATTCTATATCTAAGCCTAAATATACATATTGTTACATATTTCTAACTGCGAATCAATTTTCACGCCTCCCCAGTAAGACCTACGCCAAATATTTTTTGATATTCGGATAGCTGACCTAAAGAGGTGTCATAAATAATAATAAAATATTTCAAAGTTTCGTGGGTTAAAACTTAACCTTAAACAAATAAATAAAATTGATGTCACTGTTTGTATGTACTATCGACATCATAACAGCTTTTTATTCAATGCATTTGAAAGTATACCTGTACTTATAGCAATTTTTTTTTTAAATGTTTGTCTGTATGTCTGTTTGTTCCGGCTAATCTCCGAAACAGCTAGACTGACGGGACTTTCACTGGTAGATGTTGATGTAACAAGGAGTAACTTTGGCTACTTTTATCTTAGAAAAAGAATGGTCTCTACGCGGGTGAAGCCTCGGGCAGCGGCTTGTTATTAATATTTATAAAATAATTGTCACTTCAAAAACATTTCAACATCTTGTCTATTTATAATTCTAATAGCGATTTCAGCTAAAAGCTGTTTCATCCAAAATGTGCGTAAACATTTCAAATCCCAATCACCCTGGAATCCCAAAGTTTCCCAGTTTGTAAACTCACAAATCTACAAACGGAGAATGATTCAATAATTACGCTCAAATTGGTCCGCTCCGAGTTCCCAGTTCCCAGTTCCGAGTTCTTTCACCCGTCAGACGAGTTCAAAAATTAATTAGTAGAATTTCGAAAGCGTGCGCCGTCTCAATTAGTAGTATTCGTGATGGGGCCGATTTTCACGACTTTATGACTAAGAACTTTTTGTTTCAGTGATCGCCCTTTCTCCTTTTCATCGTTTCCGTTAAATACGGTTATAAATGAGAAAAAATATATAATAAGAATCCATTCTTCTATCGTTAGAAGTCTGCTTTTGACAGGCCTCTTTTTCTTTTTAGTTTTTGAATTAATAATAAAGGTTAAACCATGTTGGGTTCCGTACCCGAAGGGTGCTAAACGGAACCCTATTACTAAGCCTCTGCTGTCCGTCTGTCCGTCTGTCTGTCAGCGAGCTGTATCTCGTGAACCGTAATTGGTAGACAGTTGATTGACCACAACTATTTGATTAACATTTGAAAAGTCTGTTGGAGCTGCTGAAGACTGAAAGAACATCTTTGCATTGTATAAACTCAATTTCCTTTGCATTATATAACTGCATAGCACATGTGTGAGTACTATGTACTATAGAGCTACCATTTACCGGGTAATATTATGTATTTCATTGACTTGAATGTGCCCTGGCGGCTGTGAGTATGTCATGCTCACTCAGATGTCTCGCTGATGGTGGCGCGTGTGTTGGATCATTTAGCTCCCTTCAAAATGGTTGAGCTGAATGGTGCTAATCCATGCGTCATGTTCGTGAACGGGCGCCGTCCGTTGGGGCTGGTCATCTCTTAGCTGCCATGGCTTATTTTTTATTTTTTAATTGTTTTTTTTTATTTTTATAATTTATATCAACGGACGCTTTTATCATGCACGTCTTTCTACATTGTTCTCACATGTATAAGTAATTTCAACATGAATGATGTAACCAATTTTTGTAACAATTTTTTGATTTAAAAGAGTGTCCGTGGAGTTTCTTGCCCGTTTTTGTCCATAGGTACCTACTACGCTTTGGAATGGGCAACTAGCTTCATATTTTCTGACTGACCGACTCCTTGACAATTCAAAAGTGCCTGTAAATGGTTTAATTGAAATAAATGCTTTGAGTTTGAGTTTTGAGTTTGAGTTGAAATTTTCACAGATTGTGTATTTTTATCGCCGCTATAACAAAAAATATTAACCATACAAGAAACGTGTTTATTTCCGTGTTTTTCTTAAAACGGTGCGGTACCCTTCGTGTGTGAGTCCAACTCGCACTTGGCCGGTTTTTTTTAATATTCGTTAAAATCTAAGTTTATTTGTATACCTACGCGGTCAAAATGTATGGAACAGCATTTTTTTTTAATAATATCCGTCAAAAAATTTCAACGTTACAGGTTTTGCGTCGACGTCCCTGCCACCCTGTATAGATAGATAGATATCATCTATAGTTTAGATTAGGCCAGTCAGTTATCTTTCTAATAAAAAAATTAAAACTCTCGCTCTAATTATCTTCACTAGCATCAAAAATTTTTAATTGGCATTCATTTAAATAATTTATAACAATATACTTAAAATCTCAA
This sequence comes from Eupsilia transversa, assembly GCA_914767815.1. Taxonomy (NCBI): domain Eukaryota; kingdom Metazoa; phylum Arthropoda; class Insecta; order Lepidoptera; family Noctuidae; genus Eupsilia; species Eupsilia transversa. Next base: position 14,090,083 of record OU611880.1, read on the forward strand.
AAAAGCTTCCGTTTTTCACTTATTTGATTTATCCGTGCACAACAGTGTGGGTTAGGTATATATGTTTAACTATTTATCTTAAGAATCTTATTGTATGCCTTAACAAGTAACTGTTTTTTGTCCATAGTAAACTCAAACTCAAAGCATTTATTTCAATTAAACCATTTACAGGCACTTAAATAAAATACAAGTTAAAATTAAAAATTTAAATAACCCCCGACACAATTCCAAGTGATGCTGCAGTACCGGTTCAAGGTTACTATGTTTTTCTTATCATTGAAGTAATAAAATACTAAATTTGGAATCGATCCAATCATCAACTAGAAAAGAGCTGATAATCTTCAAACGGCTGAACCGATTTTCTTGAATTGTAGCTAAGAACACTCTCGATCAAAACAACTTTCAAACAAAAAAATAATAATCAAAATCTGTTGAGCCGTTTGGGAGCTACGAGGGAACAGACAGATACACAGATACACACGTTAAACTTATAACACCCCTCTTTTTCCGTCGGGGGTTAAAAATAACCATTTGTTTCAGTGACTAAAAATCTTCAAAGAAGATACGTAAATAAGTACTTACTTGCATGTATCCCTTGTGGCACGTCGTACCGTTGATCAAGGTACCAACTTTGAACTTTTTGAACCTAATCCTCAGTATCCAATCTTTGGGCGACCCACGGAAAGCTCTAAACCTGCGAACAGAAAGTTTTTATAAGAAAAAATATCCCACGTAAGTATCATTTATTGTTATCTAACGGAAAGAAAAGGAGAAACCATTATTTTTGTACAATATTGGCTCAAATAAATTACGACAATTTATCATCGGTATTATATCCGACGAAAATGCTCGAGACTTCCTTATCGCTAGTTCCTGTGTGCGAAAAGTGTTAATCCTGACATTTTTTATGAGATTGTGTGTGCTCTTCTTAGGAGGTAAGATATTAAGATTCAAGGTAACCAGACTGGAAATCTTGATGACCTTAATTGCAGAGTAGACGTGCTAATAACATCTCATTTTTGATTGATTTTAAAAATCTTGAAAATAGTTAAGCAGCGTAATGGTAATAACCTACCAACTATTATAGGAGCACTGATTCGGCGAATTGAACAATAATGGCTTGATTGGATAATGTTCAATTTACGACGATTTCCTGCAATCATTACGCTTGACACAAACCTATTAGAGATTGCCGTTCCATACTTAGCAGACACAGAATACTGACTTCTATGCTCAAAATCAAAAGTCATTTATTCAAATTAGACTGAGAATCAGCAATTTTCGAACGTCAAAATTACAGAAGACAGTCCTTCAAAACGCCCACCCTTCACCAATTCCTAGTGCTTTAGCTGGGAAGAAGAAGTGGCGCAACAAACTCCCCAGCAGTTTTCATACTTTTATTGCTTTTTTAAACATCACCTACCGTTATGTGTCAATTATGTAATTTTGTGACGAAGAAATCGTATTGCCAGTTATAATATATAGGTTCTGTGACGATGCGCTACATAAATCCTTTACGATATCAACGGACAAGGATGAAGTAATTTCAATTTATGCCCAGTTGATGGCAATACTCTAACCCCCTGTTACATGGGGCTTAAACATAACTGGCGCAATGTGGGTGTACTAATAGGTACGTCTCTGCCTAACCCTTCGGGGAGTACAGGTGTGGTTTAATGATGTTTATAACTGGCGAAAATGTTGGTGTACTGTCCCACTCTTCTACCTACCTCTAGGAGGAGTAGGAGCTTACAGGCGTGATGCTTTAGTATATTATGGGAATATCCTATAGGAATTATGCAACTGTACGAGGATCTTTTGGCGCGTGGCTAAAATCGGAACTAACACCGCCATCTTGTTGAATGACGACAAAACAAAAAAAAGGATTTTCCCGACCTATAATTTCAAGTTACTACACTAGCAGTGGCCCTTGACCCCGTACTCAGCCGAAGCTACTCGCAATTAAAAGTTTATAAAATCTTTATTTTTTTTATTTAGATATCGTCGTGAGATAACGATACCCATCAATTCTGCGGAGTTTCGATAGCTATTATGTCAAACACACGCATTATAAACTTAATGGTTACCAAGATCTGTCAAAACTGATTCGTAGCACTTAACTATCATCAAATACACCAAACTTTCTTCAAATGATAATACTCTGTTCATGGTCTTAAACTTTGTAGTTTTTCTTTGATCCCTAGTTCGCTAAGGAAGTAAAACTCCCTACAAATAACATCAATCATCGCTCCTTTGTACAGCGAAATGTTCAGAGTACGTGCGAACTTTGAGAAAGTTGGTAAGCTACTGACCTATACGTAGGGGTGTAGGAAAAGTATCGATACTTAGTAATTACTCGATACTTTTCAACTATTCTCGAAGTGTCACATTAATTACAACTTGCATTTTCGGTTTATTCAAATTTATTGTCATTCTTTATTTAATAATGGAGTGGCTTTAACAAGGAAATTGATCAAGTGTATCAATCTGCTGTAATACAATACATTTCCCTGATTGTGCGTTATAATTATAACAAGTGCCTGTGAGCTTTTTGTTTGCAAATTGATATAATGTTGTTATTGATAGATTATAACAATTAGACAGTTTCCGATGCAACGTGTGGATGTACACTATCTTCCGAATAAAAATAAAAATATAAAATAATATAACATCACGCCTGTATTTCTAGAAGGCTTGGGCAGAAGTGTACCTATAGAACACCCACATATCGCCAGTTATGCTTAAGTCCCACGTAATAGGAGGCGAGCCTAGTTCCATCAACCGAGCACAAACTCAGACCCAGCCGGGTCTGAGTTTGTCCGGGTCAAAATATCGTCTATCATAATCCCTATCGCTCATAAAAACTATCGATACTTTTATTTCAAAACAAGATACATCCTTACCTATATGTGCAAGTGAGGGGCCTCCCGAAGTTCTCAGAGGTCACAGGAGGGGAGGACACGTCCTCATATATCTCCACTGTCTTGTTGCAATGGTCCCGTTTGGAATCTGGAACAAGAAATGGCTCATTAATGTTGGGAACTTTTGACACCGTGTTGAGCAGATCAACACTCTAATGTTACATTATACATTCTTATGCAGGATAAAATAAGACAAAAAGGGAAGTGTCATGCGATGATGGACTCTGTGTCCAGAACATATTGTGTACATAACCTTCCCTGCAAATGATTATGGCAGTGGCATACGAAATAATAACGCGTTTCAGGGTTGGTTTCACAATTTATTACATTAATTTGCAAATCCACCGCTCGTGGCTCGTGGCTACGTACTAACAGCCGCACAGCCGATCGATCAGTGTTGGTCCGTGGATGGGCAACCATCTTTATATACGAGACTCCTACGTGCCTCGGACAGTACGTTCTAAGCCGTTGGTCCCGGCTGTCACTCGAGGATTTTTAACATTAGTTACAGGTCGTCAGAAGCCCGAAAGTCTGACAACCAGTCTTCCCAAGGGGTATCGTGTTACTCAGTTACTGGGTTGTGGAGGTCAGATAGGCTGTCGCTCCATGTAAAATACTGGTTTTCAGCTGTATCCGGTTATACTAGAAGTCGACCCAACATAGTTGACAAAAAGCTATCCACATACACTAAAGCTGAATAGTTTTCGAGTATAAATATATTAAATTATCATGTAAAAGATATTCCCACATTCTCTACACGGAAAATCAATTAAAATCCTCTAATCACATTTCCACTACAAAGCTTAGTGTTCATTAAAACCTGACATTACAGCTCAAATGAGAATAAAGTCATTAACGCTAGCGTTCCTGGCAAAAGCTATTAAAATAAACCATTACAGGAATTTATTATATGTAGAAATACTTCCACATAACGTCTGGAATTCTCATAAAAAGAATAAAAGCCGACTGTATTCGTAATTACGTGGTGCCTGACGTGTAAATGAATTGGGAATATGCTTTTACGTTGACGTTCACGTCAAAGCCTTGCTTTGATACTGAAGGTTAAGCTGGTTAAAGCTGGTGACTCCTGGAATATAGTGACGTCATTCGCGTTCTATTTTTGAATTGAACCTTTGTGTTGTGTCGGGAAATCTGGCTGGCATGTAGTGTGAAAAAAGAAAAGTAGCTGCATATTTTAAAAATAGAACTAGAGTTTTTTATTGCCATGTTATGTTCTTTTGGAAAAACAATTCATTGATAGTTCCTAGTTATAGATACCGTGTTCACACGGCTCGATTTTAGTTGATCAACTGCTAAATCAAAAGCGATTTGAACCGTCTGAACATACTTTCAATCAAATTAAATTTCAAATTCAAAGTATTTTTTGCAAAACAACAAAAGTTTTTCAACTAAAAATCGAAAACGTATGATCCTGGTAGTAGTTACAAAGAGTTGAAATATTGTTCTTTTGAATTTTATTTTAATTAATTAGTCATACAATTAGTTTTAGAAAAACGTTAAGATATAGTTTCAGAACCAGAGAACGGTTACCTACCTATAAAGAAAGTAACAATAAATGTTGTTTTTGTTTTGTAGTGTAAAGAAAGAAAGGAAGAAACAAAGCAAAGAAAATACATTTATTTGACACAGACTAAAAGGCACACAATATAAAATACAGCAGATAAAAATAAAACAAATAAAAAGGTGTAAAGTACCATGTAACAAAATTGGCAGGGGTCGCAAAACAAAACATTAAAACTAACAGTAAAACAAAAAATTCTTTCTTCAAACTACTTTCTACTAAGACACGCAAAAAAGATTTAATTTTAAAGTTGTAGAAAACCTGGACGTATTTCAAGTTGACGGCAGTAGTAGCTCAGTGCGCTGGAGGCTATAACTAACTCCACGGCTCCCAGTTCATAGATATTTGTCACGGCAACGCGGGTGGCAAAGGCAATGCATCCAGACTGCCACGTTTGATAAAAGTATTTGGTACACGCGTTATGATGCATTGAAATTGTTGATGGAATAGAGGTTTTTGAATTTGGAGTTATGTCGTTGTACGCGCAATAAATAATTTGTTATTGTGAAAAAGAATAAATAATCGATAAAAAATAACTAAAATTAAAAAATGTACAATCTCTGTGACTTGTAAAAGATGTTAGCTACTTTTTGGCGCAGCCGTGAGGCACACACTGTTGTTGTTAAAAGATTTCGCTTTTATTTTTATTTTGTGTTTCATGAACTGTTGCCAAATAATAAATTCTTTCTATTTTTATTTTACTTTGATACGAGAATCGCTAATGTCTATCATTGTTTTTAATAATCACATGTTTGTCTTAGGATTTTCTGACAACTTTTTGACTCAAACTAAGCCTTATTCAAGAGATCATCACACAGCGAGATCGCCTGTTAAGAGCGTGCAATCCATAAGTTGGCAGCGTCTCAAATAGCTGTCAAATATTTACCTGTTTTTATTAATTTGTTATTTAAGGAAATATGAGATATAGCTCTATAGTGAACCAAAATATCAATTATAACACTGAATGTTTTGTAATCGTTTAAAGGTGCCAAAAGGGCAACATAAAGTAATATTGCCAAATTAATTAAAACTTCATTATTTGACAGCTATATGCTACGTTGCCCACTTTCAGAATGCATGCTCTTAAACTCAATTCATCACATAGAATCATTTGCAAAAACCTTTCATCAAAAGAGGGTATTTACTCTTACTGAAGGAATATTTACTCAGATCTTTCATTAACGCAGTAGAAACATTAAAATTTATCTTTCAACGTTATCTGGATAAAAATGTTTTTCCCCGACTACGGCGAAGCAAAAAGGAGGGTTATGATTTTGACTGGTATGTATGTATTTATGTAAGTATGTATGTTCATCTGTTCCCTCATATCTTCTAAACTACAAAACATAATTTGACAAATGGGGTATAGTTGGAAGCGTCTCGGTCGTCCGTTAGATAGAGGTCATGTCATGTGACGATACATTAAAATTGAATATGGCTCCCTCTACAGGACATAAAGGCATGAATTAAAAAAAAATGATTTTTTAATGGTGCCGTGTTGGGTTTCAAATGAAAAGGCTAGCACATTTCAAAAATATATACTTATATTTTAACCCCTATTTTATTAATAACTTAAATAAAAATAACAGTAATAAAACTAAAACCCAATTAAGGCTAAAAAGTGAACTAAAAAGGTATAAATTGTCTGTCTGTGATGACTTATACCTTTTTAGTTTACTTTTTTGCCGTAGTTGAGTTTTAGTTTTTATTTTATTGCAAATTACGATGAACTAGAAAAAAAGGTCGTAAACAAACATCCTGCGAATTACACACGAACAAAAAATGAGAAGTGAGCTGGTTCGAGTCCGCTTATAACGCGGTTGGTAAGCCATGCAGTTCTCAAACTTTCCTATCGGCCAGTGCACACAGATGTGAAGTTTCACCAACTTGTTGGTAATGTTGGTGTTAGTTTCCGCCAAAAGGCCAATTTTGCCAACGTGTGTTTTGATATTTGCATATTGGTCGAAGTTTGATCAACTAGTTGGTATGTTTATCTAATTTGGCCAATCTATTGGTTAAATAGCTAGCTTGAAGAGATGTTTGCGTAATTATTTGATTTCTGTTTCATTTTTATTTCGTTTGATTGCTTTGCGTTTGAACACGTATTAGTACTATTTGTTTTACAGAAAATGTAGGTACCTATAGTTGGAATAAAACAAACATTTATTTTTGCCTAATTGGAATAAAATGAAATCAGTTGAAAAGCCTATTAGTACAAAGCAAACAATGTTATTACCGTTAGTGCTTCGTTTCTGATTAAAATGAAAACAGACATTCAAACTAATTAGTTCTGTGGACTCTGTTTTAATGCTTCAATATAATTTTAGGCCTGGTACACGCATGTTCGGGTGGGCGTTAATCGGCAAAGCCGAGCGGCAAAACCTATTATGTATACAGAATGTTCAGAAAGGTGTCGTCATATTTAAGGGTGTGGTACACCATCAAACTGAACAACTTTCTACATGGAACAGAATGTATGGAACAGAATAATCAGCTGTTCCATTTTTCGGCGAAGTAGGTGTTCTAGTTTTGTATGGGATAATTGATATTTTTTTCGCGAATGATCACACCTTTTTTATACATGCAGTTTGTTGATATTATACTAATGATCACACAGCTAAACCGAACCTGGCGGTAAAAAAAAAACAACTGCAATGCAGCGAAGGTCGAGTGAGAGTTTACGGATTGACGCAAGCCGAATGAAAGGTGAATAACGTAGTAGTTGCTAGTTAATTGATTCAGGCGTGAGTTGGCGGAAATGCATTATAAACGACACGTGTTTCACCGCGTCGCGTCCAGCGCTCGGCGTGGCAACTCGTCGTGTTCGGGACAAGTCAATCGTCATCCTGAGTATGCCTCGTTGAGAGGTGAAACACGTGTCGATTTCTTACAGGGTTTTTTATGACTCTTTAGGAATAGTTTAGCGGGATAGGTTACTAAACATATCTACATCTATTGTATTTTGTAGTAATTGCTTCGGGTCGGCTTTGATGTTCAACAAATACTGCCCAATCGAATGTGCCGACTTGAAAATATATGTAGCTAGTTTTACACTAATTATAGTCTGCCCACATAGAAGCAACTACGTAGAAATATAATTGTATATTTAGGTATTTAGAAAGTCATGGCCGTGGACTGTGAAGTGCTGACAAAAATAGAACAACAAAGTCACGTTTTGTAATATAACATTAATGAGCGTTTAAATAAATATGATTTTATACCTTCTAAGAGAATGTTGTTCTAGTGGTTTTTAAGTACCTTCCTAATTAATTTGATTTTTAAATGAAAATATGTCTTCAGAAAGAATCAAAGAAAATTGTTTATTTTTACTATTTAGATTAGGTAACATTACGCCTATACATATATATTTTTATGGGAGAGATAACAGCCGCACGGGTTGATTCATGAGGTTAAGCTACGCTTACCGAGGTTATCCGTGCATGGGTGACCATCTTTACCTATAGACCATCTTCTTTCTTTCTCTTTCTTTCCTCCGTGCCTCGGAAAGCACGTTAAGCCGTTGGTCCCAGCTGTTATTCGTGGATCTTTGACAGTTGTTACGAGTCGTCAGAAGACCGAAAGTCTGACAACCAGTCTTACCAAGGAGTATCGTATTACCCAGTTACTGGGTTGTGGAGGTCAGATAGGCAGTCGCTCCACGTAAAATACCGGTATTCAACTGCATCCGGTTAGACTGAAAGCCGACCCCAACACAGTTGCGAAAAGGCTAGGCAGATGGTAGTACCAATCCACATGTGCACATTTATATTTAAGTCTCTTTCAAAAGAGGGCGAGCCTGTCTCCTTCAACCAGACACCTCTCTTGCTGTTACTGAGAAATTCCAACTGGTAATACCCAATAACACAGTTCATTTTCCGACATGGGTATCGAATCCAGGACCATGCTTGCGAACACTAGACCAACGAAGCACTGAGCGATCCTAACTTCCTAAGGGTGAATTCGGCCAAACTTTTATATCAAGATAAGCCTGACTGTTTCTCCATACAAAAACTGTCAGATCTCACTTTTATTCCATCATAAAAGATATCTGAATTTGGTAAAATCCGCCCTAAGTATAATATATTATAATAAATGCGAAAGTTAAGTTTGTTTCACTTTCACGCTAAAATGTCTGTACGGATTTGGATAATATTTGGCACATGGGCAGACCAAGACCTGGGTTAGGACATAGGATACTTTTTATCCCCATAAACGCAGACGAAGTCGCGGGCAGAAGCTAGTTAATAATATACTTACTCTACATTTATTTTACTTATGTATTCTGTGACTGGATCCCCAAATATAATTCGAAGCCAAACTAAATACTGCTCTCCGTCTTATCAATTAAGAGCCCACACAACCTCAGGTTTCTATCTCGCTCGCACTATACTACTCGCGGACTGCGTGCGAGCGAGACGGAGGCGGCTCCAAATTGGCAAAAGTTTAGGTAATTGCTTTTTACGGTGAAATTAATGGTAATTTAAAAAAACATGGTAGCTACTTTATAGTTAGTTCAGTTAGTGCGCCAAGTTTCATAATCTAATTTGAAGTATTTTTTGAATAGCAGCGGTTTATTGTTCGGTTTGGAGGTAACTTTCGATTTTTTTTCTATGGAGAAAATTTTATGAAATCGTGTTTTCGGCTAACATAGTCGCTAACATTAATCCTCAACTTTACCATATATTTATTTCAAAATTAATGCTGCAGTAGTTTCGATACAATGGCGGATCTTGCTAAGCAATGTGACGACTTATAGGCCCTTAACATATAATCTGATCGCTATTCCCCCGGTGCCGAATAATTCAATTAATTAACTTATATTGTGTGCTATTATATTAAGTATTGACGGATATTCCAGGTACCCATCTTCATGGTACAGTCAGAGAAACGGATGTCTTAGCAAAATTACTATCCAATTAAGATGCATGCTCCAAGGCAGCCCGCGATTCTTACGTTTTTTGCAGTTTGAAGGTCAGTGTCAGGTTGTATTGATGCTCGTGACTGTACGTAGTGTCTTAATCTGCTCCACAATCAATTTCCCTGACTCATCATTATCATATCATCAGACTTGAATGTTCCCCAGCTGGGACACAGGCCTCCTCTAATTCATTATCAAAGCTTGAAATACACCTTTCATTTTCAACAAAAACAGACCATAAATACACATCAATAGTTTTCTCTTCCCATGAAATCTAAAACTCGTACATTATCAATAATGCACGTACTCTAAAGTACCGTAGCACTTAAATACAATGATCCTAAAGGGGTGCTTACACGAGCAACTTTATTTGAGCAACTCTTGGCAACATTGGTAAAATAATAATTATGACATCACTGCAACTTCAAGCAATTGTTATAAGAAAAAAATCGCCACACAATATTGCAATAAAGAGCAACTTAAACTAGACAATAATAATACCAAATACCAATACAGAATATTTATGGATCAATTGAAGCATTTTTAGGAATTAAAACGGAATGCAAATAAATGCTAGGAGTGTATGAGTAACTTATATTGTTCTACTACTAATATTACTCTACTATACCTCTGGCAACAATTACTGGGAAAATGAATTTGCTATCGCACCTTTAGCTAAATTAATTCCTGTATTTATTTTTAAACAGTTCCAACTTGGCATTTAACATAGTTTCAACCCATCTGTCACTTACGGCCGAGTATCAGGTGCGTCCTCCAAAGTGATCAAACTTAGGAAGGCTAGACTTTAAACTTAGTATGTTCAAATTGTAACATGTAGGTATTGTTTATGGGAGAACCCGCATACCTTATTGAACGTTTTGACACAACCAATACATTCATCTATGCCACAATATTATAACAGGTATCTAATTTTATCGCCGAAACAATATTGTTTTTTTTTTAGGAATGAAACTAAATTACTCTGGTAGCCTCCTCCAACTGTTGCCGGGCAATAATTGCGGAGAAAATTGCCCGTCTAAGCGCACCCTTAGCTATATTCCTGTATTAATTTTTAAACGTTTCCAACTTGGCACTTAATGGAGTTTCAACCCATCTGTCACTTAAGGCCAGGAGTATCAGGTGCGTCCTCCGAAGTGCCTCCAACTTAGAAGGGCTAGACTTGAAACTTAGTACGTAGAATTATGTAAGTTTTAAGTGTTAATAAATTAAATTGGCGAGGGTTGACTAAGTGTTGAACTTGGTAAGTACTTGTAAAATGGCGGGCTTTCGTTGCGTTTCGGTTCGTTTGACCGATGTTTATTTATAGCTGGGACTTATTTTGGGTTTGCTTAAGTATTTTAATTGAAGATTATTTAATAGGGAGTGGTTGAAAGTTTGTGGCGTATTTTTTTTTACTTTTAACCTAATTTATAGTGAATTTTGTTTGATAAGTGAAAAAAGAAATTATTTTTAATAAATTAAGAATGCAAATTGAAAGTGCTGTTGATTTTGCAGAGATCTTATCTTTGAAGTTTATGGAGAGATATTAAAAGTTTGTAGCGAAAATTGTTTAACTGACACGTATTTGTCGTTCTTTTTGTTAATTAAGTGAAAAAAAAACTTTTTTTTGTAATAAAAATCTGGAGCTGTAAATGCTACAATCGAAAGTGCTGTTGATTTTGCAGAAAGGTGACAGATACAGAGCGTAGTATAATACAATAAAATAAAATCTACAGAAAAAGTTAAGTAAAATAAATGTTTCTGTCAAAATCTGTTTTATTTCTCAAAAAATGCGTACCCACCTCCCCATCCGTATGTCTCACACACAAGACTAACAAAAACCTCACAGTTTTTTGTTTACCGACGTCTAGTTTCAAACCCCAGGGATTTTTGCCGGATCAAACTTTCATCCCGGGGGCCGGAGCTATACATCACAAGAACGTCTCCTGGTATTATGTTCCCGTTACATTCCTTGAGTGTCGACTTGCCTGTGTTGATTTTATATGGAAGTGATATATGGAAACTTTGTTTACGGATGTATGGGGAAATAGAGTTTGAAGGTAATCGGATTTTTTGCAGGCAGAAATTTGTTTGGAGTAAAGAGTGGTTCAGAGTTGAGATGCGCAAAAAGCATCTCAATTTACTTAGGTACTTATTTTCTTTTTAGCCAACTGTCCCAGAAGGCGGATAATGTTTTTCGGGAGTATGTATATATGTCTATTTCTTTGGTACGCTCTGTAGCCTAAAGTCCTTGATGGATTTTAACATATGAGGTGTCGTTACATGCGTCATAGGCTATAACATAATATTTATATAGGTTTTGCATCTACAAATACAAAAAAGGGAGGGAAAGTTAAAAAAAAAAAGGAAACAATATTGGTATCAAATAAAAGCTAGTAATGCGTCATTTCCAAATATAAACGCATTATAAATTAATAAACTAAAAAGGGTGTATGTATAATTAAAGTTTTAAAAAGCCACGCCGAGCGCTGGACCCGAACACGAACTGGCAACACGTCGTGTTCCACGAGGTTTGCGACAATTCAATCGTTACCCTGAGGATGCCTCGTTGAGAGGTGAAACACGTGTCTATTTCTTACAGGGTTTTGTATGACTCTTTAAGAATAGTTAAGTGGAATAGGTTACTAAATATATCTACGTCTATTGTATTTTATAATGGATTTCCGCCAAGTCACGCCTGAATCAATTAACTAGTAGGTACGGAGTTTCAATAGAATAAAAAGCCAGCTTATAATAGTATTGTTACAACTATATTGCGGCCTACCGTACCTCCCCAGACCACTTACTACTTCACAAGGAGTTACTAGCAGATGATGTAACAAAATATATTTTTTATTAAAAATTGTGTACATAATTATTTTATTTTTTATTTATATCTCATTGTATACTGCACCGGGCGACGTCATCATCGCGTCTACGCCAGTTGTCGCCAGTGAAAACCAGCGCTGGGGCTCTGTCTCGCATAGAGTCGCAGCATTGTACTGAGCGATGGCCGTTTTGCGTGGATGTGACGCATATTTTCCCCCAAATTATTCTTTTTTTGTGTTTGTGTTCTTTTTTTGCGTAGAGGAGCTCGTGGCTAAGTAATAACAGCCGCACGGGTCGATCCATCAGGTTAAGCTGCGCTTGCCGGGGTTGATCCGTGGATGGGTGACCATCTTTACATACCGAGACTCCTCCGTGCTTCGGAAAGCACGTTAAGCCGTTGGCCCCGGCTGTTACGAGTCGTCAGAAGCTCGAAAGTCTGACAACCAGTCTTACCAAGGGGTATCGTATTACCCAATCACTGGGTTGTGGAGGTCAGATAGGCAGTCGCTCCATGTAAAATACTGGTATTCAGCTGTATCCAGTTAGACTGGAAGCCGACCTCAACATGATTGGGAAAAGGCTAGGCAGAATGAAATTGTGTTCTTTCTTTGCGTCATGTTTACCGCAAATAAACGTATATTTTTCTTTCTTTCTTTGTCCTATTCGGTTGGGTCCATTACCGAACTGCCCAGAAACAGATAATTGCGGTTCAATATCAAACAATGCAGCAATAAATATAGGGTACTATTTAAAATGATGCGGTGAACTGTGCGGCCGTCTCTTTGTCGCGCGTGCAACTGATAGCTCATAGCGACCGGTCGCGCGACCACTCGCTGCGGTCGCAGTCGTTTAGTGCGATGACCCTTGGCGCTATTGGGATGTGGTTATTTGTAATTTATTGTGGCTAATTATAAAAATACTCGTTGGACGGGTTTGGGGTTTTATGGGAATGTGTGACAATAATCGAAAAATATGTAGTGATCAGCCGATCTATTCTGTAAAAATGTCACCGCGAAAACTTCGTGAAGTGAGCTGTCAATAGTGTCAATCCTTCGCATTGACAGCCCACTTCACCTCAGGCTTCACAGTGAGGTATTTACAGAATAAACCGGCAGTTGTTTTTTTTTTTGCAGTTACAAAAGTTTTGTCTATAGGTTTTGATAAAGCGGCCGTGGTCTTCACAAATCCTGGAATAAATATACAAGAAATGTATCGTTCAAAACTTGGATTTTCTTAGACAGCGGTAACCGCCACATGACAGCTAAGTCACCGTCATAAAATGGACGGCTCAGTTATTTGAGTTTCCGGTCACCAAAAAAACGCTCATCATTATTATGTGAACCGTCTTTGCAGCCGTTATATGTGACGGCACCGCTTTCTAAGGAAACTCAAGCTTAACGAAAGAAAAATCCATTGCTGTAAAGTAGAACTCGGTACAAGACATTCTAAGCACAACTACATAGTACGTGGTTACTAAACTTAGACGGCAGACTTTCTTTTATCCGAAACTTAGGTCCCCGGGCGACAATAAAACTATAAGTATGTAGTGAATATGCAGTCTACATGAAGTTTTAAGATACATTTTGTTACAAGAATTTTTTAACATTTTCGGATACCTATCTGTCATAATTGTGTCGAATATTTCGATAAAATATGGCAGGAGAATGAACATTCTTATTTAAAAATTATGGCTATACCAAATAAATGGTTTTCAATCTTTAAGTATCCATAAAAAGCAAAAAAAAATAATACAATTCTAAAAGTATTGTAATACTCCGCCTTTGTACGGAGAATGGTATAAAAATTGCTTCTTATGCCAAACTATCCATTATTACATATATTTATCTCGACACAGCTTTAAGCCGCGTCTACGATACAACAGAATAGGTAAATCGATGTTCCGTAACTCAACCGAAACATTCAAAGTCTCCATCAACCTTCCACAGAGAACGTCAAATACTTAATAACAAATTTAGTTCAAAAAGATCCGAGTGGAAGATAAAACGGGGTTCCGTTGAAAACTTCATAAAAACCAACTAAAAGTCCCCTCGCCCAGTAGAGTGTCGTGGAAACTTGGGTTACTTCACAACTTGCTCGTTTCATGGCACAGCAGTACTTTTTTTAGATTATAACTTGGGTCCCAGATGCTCAGTGGAGATGGATGGAGTTCCGTATAGTGTTTAGTATGAAAATGTGTTTCGATGTTGTAATGTAAGTTGATTTTGTTATTTTGTTGCGGGCTTTATTTATGATGATACGGTTAGCTGAGAATTTTGAACAGTTATGATACTTTCTACTAGTATGTTTTTTTTTACTCGCGTTGTTCTGTTAATAGAGTGTTTATTCGGCGGTTTGTCTAGTGGCCACAAGTGCTACTGCTGAGCATGAGGTCCTGGGTTTGTTTCTCTGGTAGGGCAGTGTTATTAGGTTTTTGTATCTGAAATTTCACAGTAGCAGCCCGGAGTCTGGATTTGAGCCCGGTTGGTGGCAGTAGGCTCGCCCTTATTAAATGGAAATTAAATATAACTGGCGAAATGTGGGTGTAACTATTAAAGCTACATCTCTGCTAAACCCTTCACCCTTCCAAAAACCTTAATCTAAGTGGCAGCTATTGCACACTATCAGCTGGTACCTAGTATCCTTGTTAGCTAGAAATAATTATCTAAATACAACTCAATATCTAAAGGTAATGGGAAATAGCACACTGTTATGTGGGAAATAGCGTGAATAGATACATTGATTTAAGCCTGTCAGGTTTATACCATGAACTGCTCCATTCAAATCTATTCAACGGACTATTATGCGCCCTCAATCGATAGAGATTGAAACGTTTAGCTTTCATGGTTTTGACAACGCTACACTATGTTCCATAGACACGATATTGTAACGAAAATATCGAATGAGGTCAACGCAAAAAGTTTTAAGCTTTACTTAGGGTGAATAATTAGTTACTTTTTTAAAATCTTAAAAAACAAAAACAACGCCTCTGTTAGCACTTTAAATAAAAACACACAAAGCATTTTTGGTGGTGAGCAAAATAGTAAAAAGGTGATAATAAATTCAGTACACGTGTCGAGCATTAACCGTTGTTTTTAACCGACGCCTGTTTCCTAAGTCAGTCTATACTGTGTTGTATTTATAAACATTTTCCATTTCCAATCTATTCAACAAACACACAAGCAAATAAACGTTTATACACACCAGCCCAGACCAGACGGAAACCGCAGACCTTTCACGGGTTAACTCCATTCCCCATTATGTCAGTCTAGTCAATACAAATTGCACCGCTGATGCCTTTATCAGGCGGGTCCATTGATAATAATCCTAGCGGACTCACTAACGAATACTCGAGGAATTGAATTTGTTAAGAGAATGCTCTGTTTGGGTTCTAGTATGAAATATGAAAGGAAGCGGTATTGAGGGATTTCAGTCATGATATTTTTATTTTCAAGATAAGAGATGAAAATGTCATTTGTTTTGTTTTTACTTAAAAAACAAATATGTCTTTAGAAACATCTTTATCAAGAAGTGAAACATTTCAGTTGAAAGAAAGAAAATACATTTATTTGACACAGGCTAAAAGGCACACAATATAAAATACAGCAGAGAGCGTAAAGTAAGAAAATTGGCAGGGGAGTGTGCTGCGGCAAAAAAGGCCCAGTTCAGCAAAAATGCCAGACAACAATAAGGGCCTAACGCTGGTTTTCAACTGGACCTGATAGTGTGAGGTGACGGATGTAAACGGTGTCGGTGTCGGAGTTGCGGCGATAACTTTAAAAAAACAAAAGAAACTAATTTTATTTAAGCATACTTGTTGGTTTTGTGCAGCTCGTCCCACCATCTGATAAGTTGTCCAACCCAAGATTTTAACCAACTAAAAGAACACTAAAATCTTTTCCTCTCATAACTTGGGCCACCTAAAACAGTAGATTCATCTAATTATATCAGCCCCGGCCGGTAATATGAAAAGAGACTGCAGTACTCTGTGCGGTCTGCGGATATTTAAATCTGATAAGCGCAGCTTTCCAACAATTTATCGTCTGCGTGGTTATTACATTGAGATTTGTTTCAAGTGATTTTCGGATATTCGGATATCTGAATTTTAGATAATCTCCATATTTCTGATGGGGTTTTCGGAATTGATGTCTTTATTCTCTAGGAACGTGGTGGAAATGTGAAATAAGCGTTTTGGATATAGACCTTCATTGAAAAAGTTGGGAATAAAATGTCACATACACGGTTGTGATATACACGTGACTGATGTTTTGTAGCAAAATATTTGATATCCCATGATTTTATTTATTTATAATGTGTTTATTCCTAACGAGACGATCTGTATTGTATAATTAGTCAACGAAGTTTAAAAAACCCTATCTATATAAATTAGCTTCTAACAATAGAACATTTGATTAAAAAAAACTTTTTTCACGTGTGGGGTAGGTACCACAACCAAAAAGTGAAAAAATAAAAACTTTTTACAAAAAAAGACAACCGACTTCCAAAAAAACCTAAGTAAGAAAAATACATATTATTCAAGCTAACTCAAAAAGTACCCAAGCAAAGTTAATAAAAATATGGGGCCAACTTAGTATACCCTCCCCAATAAATAAAGAATAATTAAAATCGGACTACTCTGTAAAAATATATGCGTGGTCATACATAAAAAAAACCCGTCGACTTGAGAACCTCCTCCTTTTTTTTCGTCGGTTAAAAATATCGAGTCTCAATAAAATAAATTAAAATATTAAAATTAGGTGAGAAAAAGAAAATTCGCAAAACTATCCTCACGCTAGAAGACACTTCCATGAACGTAAAAAGTCTGAAGTACCTTTAAGACACTCGGTTATACTTAGTTCAACATTTAAGTATTCTCGCGGAGAATTCAAAAGTTAAACACGTGGGAAGAAGAACTTCACACTACGGACTGCCGTGCCGGTGTCACTTTACACATTTGTTGGAACGGACGGCGAATGTACGGCTGAGTATTGTGAACGTTTGAGTGCGTTTTATTATCCCGATTATTATTTATTTGTGAAATAAAATTAAATGAAATGATTATGAAATGAAATGATTATATTTTCTGTAAATAGGTTTGTACAAAACACTTTTACATGTCAATAATATTTTAAGTAGGTACCGTACTAGATGAGGTCGGCGTTTCCTATCTGACTACTCTGAGAAGAAAACCCGAAACAAACTCAGAGGTCACGGTCTCTTTTAAAGTCCAGACATTTTATTGGTTAGATCATATGACTTGACATATACCTATGACTATGACACATCTCGGCACGATATGTCTTTGACACATCTCGGGACCCTTGGGTCCCGGACCTTTGGAAGGCGTACGAGGGGCCGAAGCCAACTCGCAGAGGCCCCTTAGACAATTCTAGGTGTTGGGGCACCAACCGACGATTATCCCTGTATGCAAATGCACCCCAGGACAATCCCCGGTTGGTGCAGAACTATTGCAGAACATGGAAACAAAACATATTTGGCTATGATTTTGGGTGGCGATGGTGGATTGATAACTTAGAACTATGGAAAGTCTATGTCACCTGCCCGATCAATGTTATAACACGGATAAAATGGCAGGGGGTGACTTGCACACTCAATAATGGGCCCCCGAAACCGGTCGCTAGCACATAGTGACGTAGCGACAAGGGGGCAACACTTCCTGAGGGGCTTGAGGAGTGGAGCTGTATTCCATGGCTATCCTGACAATCCCGATTATTTTTTATTTATATTTTATTTTATTTTTATCGGTTCACCAACAATTGTTTATGCTTATGAGTAACATGCAAAAGTTAAGCAACAGTGCAACAATCACTTGAAGGTAAATCCACATGCGTAAAGAATGTGTAGTACAAAAATTAATAATAAATTAATAAACTTAATTGTGATTGTTTCATGACTAGAATAAAAACGGGGACAGAATTTTTCTTTTTTGTTCTGAAAAACTTAGTGTAACTTTAAAGCCCAGTTTCTCAGAAAATAATTAATCTGCCTGCAGTCTTTTCTGTCCGGTCGGTTTCCAGTCTTACAGGATGCAGCTGAATACCATTTCACATGGAGCTGCACTGCCTGTCTGACCTCCACAACCTATTTAGGTACTGGGTAACACGATACCCTTGGTAAATACTGGTTGTTAGACTTTTGTTAGACCCGTAACGACTGTCAAAGATCTACGAACGACTGCCACGGCCAAGAACTTAGGGTACTTTCTGAGGCATGGAGAGGTCTCGATGTGTAAATGGATGATCGCCCATTCATGAACAATCGCTGCAAGAGTAGCTTAACTTTCGCTAGACACGTACGGATGTTATCTGTTCGGGTCGATTGAAGGTTCTGACAACGATTCACAAGAGCGTACATTACCTAACGTGCACCGCCGCACACCAAGTTTTAGATAAAAAATGGTTTCGCAAACAAGCCGAGACGTCCCAATACGCCGCCTGTTAACTGCAATACCCGGGACCTATCGTTGTGCAGGTCCTGCATGGAGGAAGACAAGACAGCAGCTCATGTGCTTCTAAACTGCCCGGCGGTCGCCACTTACAGGGCAAAGTACTTCGGTAACCCAGATACCTACTGTGAGATTGTCAGGAACATCAAGGCGTTGCTGGCCTTCCTTGAGGAGCTGGGGTCGATCGAGTAACTGATATTCCCACCCATACGAAAAATGCACGCATTGACGTGGCCTTGCGGACAACAGCGTGTATTACCTATTACCCGAGGCATAGTAGATGCGTTGCCACGTCAGAGACAAGGCTTAAAAGTTGCTGAAATAGCACATAAACAAACGCGGGTCGATCCAATTCGTATACCTGTATGTTTTCATGGCTACACTCTAAAAGTTCTTTCGCTTTTAAACTTCGGCAAAAGAATATTAATGTGACATTCGCGTATACAAAGAAAATGGAGATACCTGACATTTCTCTAAAGTTATAGGAAAATTCATTAGAAAAAGTCTATGAAACAATTCTTGTCTAACTAAGTTGTAACACCATGGAATAGGCTCCCAGAAAATGTGGTGATCCACCAAGATACACACGCATCGAATCAGCTGCTAGTGTGACTAACCAAATAATCTGCCTAGCCTTTTCCCAACTATGTTGGTGTCGGCTTCCAGTCTAACCGGATGCAGCTCAATACCAGTATTTTACATGGAGTCACTACGCCTTTCTGACCTCCACAACCCAGTAACTCGACTCGTAAAGTCAAAGATACAGGAATGACAGCCGGGACCAACGGATTAACGTGCTTTCCGAGGCACGGAGGAGTCTCCGTATGTAAACATGGTCACCTTTCCACGGACCCACCCCGGCTAGCGTAGCTTAACTTTATGAATCGACCCGTGTGGCTGTTAATACTTAGCTACGAGCTCCTCCACCAAACCAAAAAATAATAAATAATAATCATTTAAATGTTGTGAACTCAGCGATCATTGTGCCGATAGTCGTGACAGCCAATGGCCTAATAGCAAAGACCCTCGACATCTGAGGAGGCTTCCGATGGGCAGCGAGATCAAGGGCTTGATTCAGAAAGCAGTACTTCTGGACACGGCTCGCGTTGTTAGGAGGTTCCTCTCTCTCGAGTCCTGACCAGTAACTTAGACCCTGTTCCTGATAACGGTGGGCTACTTTTTTTTTGTATTAAGTATAATATTTAAAAATGTAATTTATAAGGATTTAAATGAAATAAAGGATAACACCAATTATTCATAACATTTCAAGAATAAAAGCATATACCCGGAAAAGCTATAATCAATATTTTTATTGCAATCGATAATAAAGGCTACGTCAATGATGCAAGCATGTTTTTACCGTGTTTACATTAACGTCATGAAAATCAAAGTAAGTAATTAACGGGTGAAGTTTATTTTGCGCTGACAGTAATTACCATCGAAAGTTTGTCAATATTTTGTCAGAATATTAGTGTACATAATAGCAGTTACAATTTTGGTATTGTATCTAAATGTGGTACCTGGGGAGCTCTTGGCTAAGTAATACAGCCGCACGGGTCGATCCATCAGGTTAAGCTGCGCTTGCCGGGGTTGGTCCGTGGATGGGTGACCATCTTTACATACCGAGACTCCTCCGTGCTTCGGAAAGAACGTTAAGCCGTTGGTCCCGGCTGTCATTCGTGGATCTTTGACAGTCGTTTCGAGTCGTCAGAAGCCCGAAAGTCTGACAACCAGTCTTACCAAGGGGTATCGTATTACCCAGTTACTGGGTTGTGGAGGTCAGATAGGCAGTCGCTCCATATAAAATACTGGTATTCAGCTGCATCCGGTTAGACTGGAAGCCGACCCCAACATGATTGGGAAAAGGCTAGGCAGAATGATCTAAATTTGGTTCCTGGATAGTTAGGTATCATTATAGTGGCGGTATAGTGTTGACTGCCTCTTTGGTCTAGTGGTTGCAAGCACTACTGCTGGGCATGACGTTGTGGGTTCGATTCTCGGGTCGGGAAAAGTGTTATTGGGCTTTCCATCTGGATTTTTTCACTAGCAGCCCGGAGTCAGGACTTGTGACGGTTGATGGCAATAGGCTCGCCTCCTGTTACATGGGACTTAAAATTTAACTGGTGAAATGTGGGTGTGCTATAAAGTGCACCTCTGCCTATAACCTTTCGGGGAATACAGGCGTTATGCTATGTAAGTATAAGGATAGGTACTTCTAGATGGATTACCTACTAAAATCAAAACCTAATCCCGGTGAAAAACTCAAGCTGTTTAAAGCATTTAAAAACACAAAATACTTACTTCATTAGCCTCGTTAGCTCTAATACAAGACCTTGCAAAAGGCTATCAAGAAAAGGTCCATTCGACAAAGTAAAAAAACAAAGTCAATTAGAAGTACAACATACATAAACTTAGTTCGAACTAATCTAAGCTCCTGTGACATTCAACTTACTTCGAATTCTCTAACTAAGTTACAAATAAGTAAGAACAAAACTCTCCAAGCGCGATGTATTTAGAAATATTACTGTACTCTAACTTCGATACTCGTAACTATATTAAGACTAACGAAATAGCCAGTTTATCTAATTTCCTTTACTACTAAATTCATGGTATGGACACTAAAGCCGTCTTCACATATGTGGGTCCCAACTCCCCAATGAAACCTACACTTTGTTTTCAGAACGTTAGAGTATACATTCGGTTGGTACGTTGACTTTAATCAGCTGATTGCTGAGAACAACTTTTATACGTTGTACGAACGCAATTTGTGCAGTTCGAAGATACATGGATGTCATAAAGTTGATTACCCCTATTTTGGCTGGATGCGGCATTCGTTACTTGAGTGCGAACGAAAAGGATTGCTTAGCCGTTCACTTGGAGAAGTTTCTTCGTTATTTTAATTTGCTAAGGTGGAAAATAAATGGGAGTACACGTTGCATATATTTGAAAATAGAATTGAATTAAGAAAATTGCGATGGAGTTCAGTAAATGCTTTAGGGAGTTGGTAATTGAATTTGGACGTGCGTGAATCTGAATTGGGGACGTCTGAAGGTATTGTAGCTACTTTGTTCTATTATTTACGAAAACAGTTAAGTATATTAAAAATAAACAATTATGTGATGAATCCAATAATTAATAGGTTTGAATTACCATGAAATATAAAATAACCGGTCAGTAATTAAGCTGCTCGTTGACACTTATGGAGGGAGTTTAAAAATACATTATTGAAATGTGAATATCCAAAGACTAAATATAGAATGGTGACTGTCATAGAAGAATTTATTTATCTAATAAACTGATTGAAAACAAAATTGCTGCACTTGTAATTTTTATGATGACCTACAGTCGGGTCGTCGAGACGATGCGTTCTGCACCTGTCAGTTGGACAATTTCTAGTAGTAATAAGGATCAAAATCGCAAAACACATTTAATTTAAACACATTATTCTTTAGTATGATACTGACAGCGACCTGTGCGAGGCTAAAAAGGCTACTATCTCAGCATAATGTTGTGTTGATACGTTATGTTGATATTAAAAAAATACCGCAGAGCTGGTATTCTGATAGGGCCCGCTGTGATGTCACGGACAACCTACGGACTTTTATGAATCCCACTAGGGAATAACAAAATAAATAAAACCATAATTTTATTCATTCTCTTGACGGCCTGACTAAGCTATGGATATTTGGTTTACTAGGTTGGTGGACCGAAATTGCAACTAGATTGTAGTCGATCACAGAATTCTCAATTCTGTGCAGCCGATCGACGTCGATTGCTTCGATCGATCTATACCATACCTACTCAATTTATTTTAGCGCTTAAATAATGGCTAAATAACGACAGTTATTGTGTAATATTAGGTATTGAAATGAACTCAGAGTTATATTTTTAATGTAAACGGTAAATAGATTACATTGTTATGTATATCGTGAAATAACGGAGTTTTTAGGGTTCTGTAGTCAACACGGAACCGCCAGTAGTAGTTTCGCCATGTCCGTCTGTCTGTCTGTCCCCGATCTAGCGCAGAGACTGTTAGTACTAGAAAATAAGTTCGGGGAATATAAGTGTCGTTGTTGTTACTATGTTATGTTACTAACTTATTCGATCATTGCACTTTCTTAACAAACAAAAAAGCAAGGAGCTGTAAAACCTTGTTAACATTTTCGAGGTTCCCAACAAGATTGAACGCTCGGTGGCGTGGACTCGCGCAGTTTCCTAGCTAACAACTTATTCCGACTGCCAAGTTAACTCCAACTGTTCGCTTTTTCTTTTTATTTTGTCCTCTCGTTGTTATGTGTTCGATGAGAATTCATTTTGGTTTTATGAAAGGTCTTTTCAAATAGGTATGTTAAGCTGCCGTTAAATAATATCATAGAGTTTTCAAAAAAGTACATCTTTGTAGAGTATTGTTCTCGATGAGTCGTGAGTTCCTCGAATCATCACCACAGCGACCGTCAGCTAATAACTGACATAAGCGTGGTAGTGGTGATCTATTACCACACAACGGAACACCCTGGGCAGTTAGCCCTGCTCACACTTTACTGGCGAGCTTCTTGAGATTGCCTCGTCGAACAAATATTTGTAAACTCTGTTAGTTTTTCCGGGTGTGGGTATTCGTGCATAAAAGATTTGTGTTAGCAGACACATTTTTTTAATTGTAACCTTTCCTACGTGTCTGCTTCATTTTTCTACTGCTAAACGTGAGGTTCGATTTCCAGGTTCAAATAACTTTTTGGAGATTTTCCAACAGGAATATCTCCTTAGCAGCTCAGAGTCTGATGGGAATACTTAGGGTTGCACCCATCACAGTCACACAGGACTTAAAAGTCAATCATTAAACTCAAACTCAGAGCATTTATTTCGAATAAACAAATTCAATTTCAAATAAACAGGCACTTTTGAGTTGTCAAGAAGGTTGATCAGTTAGAAAGATTGACCAACCACCAATCAACCAACCAACCAACCAACCAACGCACCAACCAACCAACCATTTGAGATTGATTGATTGAGATTGAAGATTGAGATTGTTGGCCATTTCAAAGCGTTGTAGGCAACTATGGAGAAGAACGGGCAGGAAACTCCACGGACACTCTTTTAAATTAAAATATGGCTACAACATCATTAAACATCCTCCACCTTAACCTTTGTTATAAAGGTGTCATTACGTAAATATCATCTCATGTGATTTAAGTGTATTGGAAAGCTCTCTTATTTTTTGTAGGTCGTAAAACCAACTCCAACAGTTAAAGTTAAAGTCACAAAATAAATGTGGGTACATTATTTTATTTTATTTTATTTTATTTTATTTTATTTGTTTGGGACAAAAAACAGTTATACGTTACAGCATTGATTTACAAAAAGTAGTTTCATTACACTCGAAAAAACGTATAACCCACACTATTGTCCACGAAGTGACATCGAAGTATGAAACCGAACGCGTGTTAAATGAAAAGGAAGAAGTACATGTCTAGAAGAAAAACATTATGTACCGACGAATGAAAGGAAGCGGATGACAAGAGCATCCGGCTTATATGCGACTTGCAAGAAATTGTCATTATCAGATTAGTTACCTACATATTTTGTCTGTTCTTTATGAACTTGTACCTCACAATGTCAAAGCCTCACATTACTTACAACTAAAAAAAGAAAACCATTATAGTGCTCACAAGTACCAAACCTTAATCCATCTAGAAAGTACTTTAATATATTTTCCACTTTATCTTCGCCAGTCCCTCATAAAGCTAGATATTATCTGAAAACATTTTCACTTAGAAAGAAACTAGTAAATCTCGGGCTTCACTTGAAATCACGTAATGTTTCCTTTATTTTTGGATTAAAAGGAGTCTGTAGTATGTCTGTATTTGAAGCGGTTTTGAGACATTTTCTTGTAAGTTTTTAAAGGTGACTGTTATTGGCCGGTATTACCAGGTATTATGGACCTTTTTGGCGTAGCCGTGAGTGACACTTTCCTGCTAATTTCTTAGGCACAGGCCACATATACAGGATGTCTCAAACGTAGTGGTCCAAAGGCAAATGAGGTAAAGCGAAGAGGACCACCTATCATTAAAAAAAAAACTGAGATATTCTGAACAGTTAAGAAAATTTCGCTATTATTATTTACTAGCTGCTGCCCGCGGCTTCGCCCGCGTGAGTGTCGGAAATTACCCCATACATCCCCATGGGTTTTAAGTATAAATATTGAGTTTCGAGTTAATCAGACAGCGCGTTAAAATTCTTCCATATAAACACTGACACCCCCCAACCCCCCTCTAGGGGGTAATTTAGAAATACAACAAATTACAAACTTTTTCATTTATTTTGATAATTATTCGTGCGGAGTTTCATGTTTATGACCTCAAGGAATAAGATTTTTCATACAAACTTTCATCCCCTATTTGACCCCCTTAGGGGTTGAATTTCGAAAAATGCTTCCTGATTCCTTGCCTACATTATAAAGGGAACCTCTGTGCAAAATTTCAGCTTTCTAGGTCCAAGGGTTTGGGCTGGATGAGTCAGTCAGTCAGGACTTGTATTTTTATTAATAGGTATAGATATAGATAGTAGGATAGGATACTTTTCCGGGATAAAAAGTACCCAGTGTGGTGCCCAGGATATTAAAGAATAATAATTATACCAAGTTTCATCGTAATCGAACCGGTAGTTTTTGCGTGATGCCTGAACAAACAGACAGACAGACAGACAGACAAAAAAAATTTAAATCACATTTTTGGGTTCGGTGTCGGTCTAGTAACACATGCCATTTATTTTTTTGATATTTTCAATGTACAGAGTTTTCACTTCTACGTATAGATATGGCGTATATGGCGTCGAGCACGGGCGGCTTCCTATTCCATTCAAACATAGAAAATGCCTGGAAGTAAGCGCAATTTAGGACACACGATGTGTTGCTCGGACGTCCGGCATACGTGTATTTGTGTCCTAAATTGCGCTTTATTTCATAATTTCATCAGCTCACTGTTGAGGCTGCCGCGCACTGTGCGCACCAGAGACGCACTGCGCTTACGCATTGTTACATAGAAGCAGTCGACGGTAGCTTCGGCGAACAAGCCCATCAGCCCCTTAAGGCGTTGTTATATTGGACGCGGACGGCTGACGCTATGGTTTTAGTTTTGCTTTGTAGGTACTGTGTTAATATATTGTCTGTTTTGTGTATAATGTATTAAATATTGACTATGAGTCACGTAACTTGATTTAACAAATGAATAATAGTGTAGAAGTTTGACCAGACGGGTGTAGTGTCTGGCGGGCAACTGCCCAACGATTGATGTCGGATAGTCTTATATATGTTGATCACGCGATAAACTCTAATTGCGCGATGCAGGATTTGTGTGAAATCAGGAAAAGAGATTTAAAAAAAAATAGAAACTCAATAAAAACTCTTTGGTATAAATAGTGCAAGCGAAAAAAAAACAGGCAATCTTGTTGGTTCATTAAGGACATTTATATCGTTACTCGAAGCCATATTACAATTTCCAATTAAAATCCCGTGTATCCTTTGAGAGTAGTTTCCTTCGCCGCTGGAGCTTTGAGTCGCAATGATTGTATGCAACTTTGTATTTACATTTCTCAGAAACGGACGGCTTTCAACGCTACTAGAAAATAACCAAAGACTGGGTCCTCTTGTCGGTATTCTATTAGAATATTGTTCTGATCTAGAAAGAATAAAGAAAATTCGTTTATATGCGGCAAACATGAAGCAGTGACAAAAAAAAATACACGGTAAGAATAAGAAAAATAAAAATAATACTTTATTTGCCAAAATGTAGGTGTACCTACATAGTAGTATGGTCTTATTATAAATGTGGCCCATTTACATTCTACCATTATATTATTAAAAATGTCCTAATATTCCCTCAGTTATCACTATAAACGTAACAAAGTGTCTGCTTAAATAAATAAATTGCAAATATTCAATTTCAAAATACCTAATTAAAAAATGTCATAACATTACTACAGTCACCACCATAACAAGTTGGGGGAAAATATGGCGCACATCCACGAAAAACGGCCATCGCTCAGCTTAATGCTGCGACCCTATGCGAGACAGAGCCCCAGCACTGGTTTTCAGCGACATCTGAACCTATACCTAAAAATAAATAAATAAGTACCTATAACTAGATATATTTTAAAAAGTCTCTTGTTGTGTCTGTCTGTGTGATTGCGTTGTTCTCCACGCAAGGAATTTTGATGCGGTTTTCACCATAATTTAGTGAATTTATTCAGAAAAGTTTATGTTAGGTTTAATACATTAATATTAAACATGCATATGTTAAACAAACAGAAAAACAAACCGTGCGAAACACGGGCGGTTTATAGTTTACAATTTATGCTGATATTCCATAGTGTAAAGGCTCCCGCAAACAGGCGGGACACGACAGCGCGACACAACTCTAATAGAACATTTTCTTCTTCATTATAGCGTCGCACCGTCGCGTAGCGCCGGTTTGCCTTTAAAAAAACTAGTTTTTGCTGTGCTTGCTGCTCATCGTCAGTCATAAATACTGCCAAAAAGATACGAAGTACCTACCCAATAAAATTACGTATAGGTATCTGATACTTTCACGATCAGTATAGAGACCAGTATAAAATCTGAAGCATTCATGTCGAATGCAAATAAATCCTGGAGTCTGGATTTGTACCCGGTTGTTGGCATTAGACTCGACCCCATTACATGAGACTTCATCATAACTATCAAAATGTGAGTATACTGTAGGTACACCTCTGTCCAACCCTTCGGGTAAACAAGGCGTGATGTTATTCAAACAACAAATAAATAAACTATGTATAAAGGATCTCAGGAATTACTTTTATAAGTATTTCTTCGTATGCTTTATAGATTATAAAAAAAATAAAAATAAAAACACTACCTTTTACCAAACATTGTATGTCGCTGCTCAAAAGGACCAAAAAAGGTCCTTGGGTAACAACCACAGAGTTATTTGAAAAAGAGACACAATACGAAAAGGAAACTCCTCTCGTTCTACAAAAGTGCGGAGACAAAGAGGAAGCACTGTATTCAACTCGACACAAAGCCTTAGTAACGAAAGAAACCTCTCTAGAGAGACACACAGATGTTAATTGAAAATAGCGAGGAATTGAATTCGGTTGAAAATTCTGTCGCTTTTTTTTGCAGCATACTGTGCAGCGTATAGATAACTTGTTTATTAGAAAATGGTTTATTTAGCTATCTTTTTGAGAGCAAATGCACGAGTTACTATAAAAAATACCCAAATCGCTATAGGTGTGCCTATAATATTTGAAGAGTCCTCTCGATTTCTCCAGGATCCCATGATTATATCCTGATTTGATGACAATGGGGGCACCTGGGAGGTACCTATACCCTTTAAACAAAAAAATAATTTTCCAAATCGGTTCATAAATGACGGAGATATGAGGTAACAAATAGTAAAAAAAACAACCGAATTGATAACTTCCTCCTTTTTGCGAAGTCCGTTAAAAGCAACAAAGATTATACCATTGATCATATCATACGAAGGGCTGGTGCTGTGGATACTATAGAAGAAGAGGACCAGGTTTTATTAATAGAAGAAGTACAATTAAAATTTAGTAAAGAAGTCAATCCTGAAGTAGAACAAAACTTCGCCTCAGAAAGGCATTTACACCCAGCAATAAGTAAATGCTAGAGGTAGATATAACTTAACGGTATTTTGTTACTGTTATAATTTCACAGTATCTGGTTGAAAAAAAACGCACATACCAAATACAACTGGCGAAATGTGGGTGTACTATAGGTACACCTCTGCCCAACCTTTCGGGGAAACAAGGCATGATGTTATGTGTTATGCTGGTCGACCAAGCTCTGCTCGGGTGAAAATAGAGAATACGAATTTTCCCAGATATGAGACCTAGCTATATTGATTTTTCGCCCCCGTATACCACTATAGTGCAACTTTCATGAAGAGCCGTTTTTGAGAACGTGATTACAATTAATATTACAATAATGCTCATTTAATAGTATATTTACTTATAAAACAATTGCTTGCTGCACTTACAGTAAACACCAAAGCGTAGCAAGCCAACAAAATAAATAACATTCAGCTAAAATACTTAAAATAGATACGAGCGATATTAATAACAGTAAAGGTAGTTAGTTATACAGTTATATCTATATTTTATAAAAATGCACTGCAGTTATCTCCTACAAAATATTTATGTAGCATGGTAAATAAATAACATCTGCATTTCATCTTTAACATCAAAACCAACAAACCAACTGAACTAAGCATACAGAATGAATAAAAACTGGACCAACTTTCCTACCATCTTCAGTATGCAGTCCGTAGTACAACCGAACAAGTTATTTGGTATATATAGGAAATATATTCATCTTTCATTTTTAAGCATATGGCATAAGAGTGATGCTACCTAGCACACTTACAACATTGTTTAAAAGTAGTGGTGTTGCAAGTTAACTGCCTGCAAACAAATTCAAATTTATTTATTGTTTGTCACAGGTGGAAAGTCAGACCTTATAATTATTACAAACTAGCTTCTGCCCCCCGATTTCGTCCGCGTGAATCCGACTCCCACTGCGTCGCATCCGCCCGCGTTATTACTTCGTTTATGTTTCGCATTCTTTCTTACTTTTTTTCTTTTTGCTCGGCTCCTAAGACTCCGTGATATTACATAGCCTATATAATCTTTCTAGGAAGAATTGGGCTATCCAATGCAAAAGATTTTTTTCAAATCCGACTGGTAGTTCCGGAGATTACCACAAACAAACAAAAACCTCTTTATAATATTAGTTTAAGGATCGCTGTAACTTAACTATATGGTGCACAATACTCTAGCGTAATTCAACATCCCAAATAGCTTTTTCGACTGTACTATCCTGTATCCAACAGTTGCTAGCGAAACGATATATTACGTTGCTCAGCAAACAGAAAAAGCAAATGACGCTCAGTTTGTTGCAAACGTTCGCAAAAACTCAACTATACTCAACATTGCGAAGTATCTGACGTTAATATCGTCCGCCTTGAAAAAGGAAATATATTTTCGTGTTTTATTAAAGCAATTTTGGTCGTTCGTTGGTAGGGTCACCGCTTTGTTTGATATTGTTTCAGTTTTTAAAAGGCCTGTTGTTTCAATTGTTTCTTTTAGACCTGAATCTAAAGCTGTGGTTAGCAATTTAGGATTAGGTGCTTTTTCAAATTTATCATCATTGTCATAATCATCACGTTCGTGCTTTTTAATTACTTCTTTAGCTTCTAAAATCAATAATTCCGCCATGTCTATAGAAACTATAGCTATGTTGAATCGTTGATTTAATTTGATAGTAACTTGGCTCACATATCGTATATGTATACGGTTAAGTACGCACCAGAACTTCTGACGTATATTACCAATAAATAATCATGAATATCCGGTCTGAAGTTATTGCATAAGTTTACGAGAAACGCAAGATTTCCCTTTTAAGAAGCAACCCTTATAAAGCAGGGGTTAATGGAGCTACTCGGAGTATGAATATTATGGCAACTAAATCTTTTATATTACTGCGGAGGCACCATCTTTGTAACGCTACATCGAGTCATGAATTAATTTGATATGCAAATTAATCTTAGTGCCACTGACATATAAGGTTGATTTTAGAGTGGATTTTTATTAGGTTACTAGCTGCTGCCCGCGGCTTCGCCCGCGTGAGTGTTGGAAATTACCCCATACATCCCCATGGGTTTTAAGTATAAATATTGAGTTTCGAGTTAATCGGACAGCGCGTTAAAATTCTTCCATACAAACACTGACACCCCCCAATCCCCCTTTAGGGGGTAATTTAGACGAAGGAGGAGGCGGAGCGCGTGAGGGAGAGGCAAAGTTCGCGCCCTCA
The DNA here is from genome assembly GCA_914767815.1 of Eupsilia transversa. NCBI lineage: Eukaryota > Metazoa > Arthropoda > Insecta > Lepidoptera > Noctuidae > Eupsilia > Eupsilia transversa. The sequence goes on from OU611880.1 coordinate 14,120,662, forward strand.
CGCGCCTAGCCGCCGTAGGAGACGCCCTGGGCGTCGGGACTCCTTGGAGGATTCCCGGCCACCGTAGGCGCGGGCTTGCGGGCGGTGAGCAATGGGTAGCTCGCCCCCGATAAGGACCAGGCCAGGGTCGACGGCGCGTCGTGTTCCACGCGCGCCTCAAAGAGATGTCAGCAAAACTGACGGGGTCCGCTAGGACCGTTGCCCGCCGGGGTTGCGGGTAGTCCTAAGGGGAAACCGTGGCCCCTGGCATGGCAAGGGAAGGAACACGGGTGGGTTTTAGTCAGTAAAAGTCTGACACGCCCTCCCGCTCCGCCCAGAGCGGGAGAAGTCATTGGATGATTTCCCACCCAAAAAAAAAAAAAAAAGAAAAAAAAAAAGGGGGGTAATTTAGAAAAACAAAAAACTACAAACTTTATAATTTATTTAGATAACTATTCGTGCGAAGTTTCGTGTTTATTACCTCAAGGAATAAGATTTTTCATACAAACTTTCATCCCTTATTTTACCCCCTTAGGGGTTGAATTTCGAAAAATCCTGATACACGTTATTCTTAATTTTTGGGTTTAAGTATAAATATTGAGTTTCGAGTTAATCGGACAGCGCGTTAAAATTCTTCCATACAAACTTTGACACCCCCCAACCGTAGGATAGGATACTTTTCCGGAATAAAAAGTACCCAGTGTGGTGCCCAGGATATTAAAGAATAATTATACCAAGTTTCATCGTAATCGAACCGGTAGTTTTTGCGTGATACTTGAACAAACAGACAGACAGACAGACAGACAGACAGACAGACAGACAAAAAAAAATTTAATCACACTTTTGGGTTCGGTGTCGGTCTAGTAACACCCCCTGCCATTTATTTTTTTGATATTTTCAATGTACAGAATTTTCACTTCTACAGATTTATTATAAGTATAGATAATTGGTGTTAGGCTCATAACTACAATTATAAAATCGAGTCTTACAGGCTTGGTTATTTTGGCAATTTTTCCTTTGTGTGTGTTGTGGTATTTAGGGTATTCATTCGGATTGGTGAAAGTTGTAGTGACAACCAGTGTAGTGTAATTTGGTTTAAATAGGTTTTTATTATTATTATTTTATTTATCCTTTATATTTTGTGAATGTGAGAACGTTGTAGGCTCAACAGACTGTCGATTTACAGAATATTTTCTATTTTGTTAAGTATCTTGTTGAGAGGCCTACACTGTCCTCTCATACCTATTCATACTGTAATTTGAAAACATTGTAAACCCCGTTTATTTTTAAAAGAGTAACCGTGGAGTGTCTTGCCGGCTCTTCTCCATAGGAAAAGACCAATTGGAACCGTGCACCTAGCTTCTGAAGTTTTTATGTGCCCATGTAGGTATGTGAAATAAAATATTTTGATTTTGTCCAGGCTCATTTGACGATAGTAATTAAGGTTTCTAGAAATTATTGATGGCAAAATATTGAGGTTATTTATTGTGTATTTAATAAAGCCTTTTTGAGCTCCTCATCAGTAAAGTGAGCTTTAAACACACACTGAAATAACGCTCCGATTATTCAGATTCGAATAATTACCAAAATTATAGATAAAATTAAAGGCAATATCGCCGAACTGTATTCATTTCCGATACTTACTGCGGGCGATATTTTACATCCAGTGTTAAGCACTTAATTCAATAATTAACAATTTTGAGATCCATTATTGAGTCCAATATATGAGCATTTTCGTAGGTATAATAACGAATTTAACATTTTTAATGTAAAGTTCTTGTTTAAGTTAATGGTTAAAGTATTAACATGCTTTAACCATAAGGCTCTTGTTATTTTAAAGCTATATTTAATGTTATTGAATTTTATTTTTTATGTTTTATTACTTTTTAATTTTAGCTATACAGTACCTCACTGCGTGAGGTGGGACTCACTTCGCACGTGACCCATAGAAAACAAAACGCGTGGGGGCGCCCGCTCCGTGCACCCGCTTAACGCAGCGGACGGCCTTAAAATTTCAAAGAATGTCCTACGTAAATCCGGACGTAAGTAAACTGGACGAAAATACATCATCGTAATAATCGTATTGGCAAAAGAAAATCCTGTGAATATGTCTGATTATAGGTGAGAATAAGATAAGCCTTTAATAATGATAAGCCTGGTGATAAGCCTTTTATAATGAGCCTTATGAGACGGACATGAGACGAAAATATTATTACCTGTATTAAAGAGAACCATTTATTTATTTAGCTACTACGGTTGTGAAGTCAACCAATGACAGTAACTAAAGACAAAAACACATTTAAAAAATATACAAATTAAAAACATAAATAAAAGAAAGGTTATCAACACTTTCATAAATTCCTCTCACAGTACTTCTGACATACCAATAAAATCTTCGTCCATCCATCCGCAAACAAGTCACCTGTTGGGTTAGAATTCAGGAGATCAGAACCATGAAATAACCATGACATAAAAAGAGCTATTGATCATAATATAAGGTCCCTAGATAAACGACGTCCATCTGAAGAAAATTGATAAGGTAAGATAAGTTAAGATAATTTATTTCCGTAAAACATGGTTTACAGGTGTTACTACAGCATAAGAGATCATACATGTTTTGCTTAAAAATTCAAGCATGCAAACTTCAACGAATAAACAAAGAATTTACAAACATTATAATTTATATTCAAAATTGATTTTCATTGAGAGAAAATGAAAAATAAAAACATTAATTCAGGACCAATATTGCAAATGTTTGCTTTTATTTGAATGATTACACTGACAATTTTGTGCGCTTATAATAAGTCCTATTTTCAACAAAAAACAGAAGAAAAATCTAAGGTAAAGCAAACAAACTTACCCAGCTAACACAAAAAAGATTGACATAATGTAGTTTTCATGGAAACAGTTACAGTTCATACAATAGACCTCAAATTGTTCTCAAAGCAAATAAAAACAATTACTAAAGCACAATTTTCTCATAGAAGTACACGATAAAGAAAATAACAACGAAGCTAGAGAATATAACCACGTTATTACTGGAATGAATATAGTTGACATTGTATAAAACAATTACACAGTAGTTTGGAGACGACTGTAGGTACCTACTGACGGGAAGGTCGAACAAACGATTTAACAAGAGTAGTTTGAGGTCGAGAAAAGGTTACTTGTAGAAAAAGGTAGTTAGAAACTTGTAGCAACATTTGTGACATAAACGTTAAATGGTTCGTACAGTAATAAAAAAAGAAGTAGGTATGTTTTTTTTATCGATGTGTATGGCTATAATAATTAAGATTTTTTTCGTAGAAAAGGACCAATATCACCAAATCAAATCATTTATTTGCTTAATACAGGTGCATGCATAAACAGATGTAACAAATAAATATAAAGTACACTGTATCATTACCTAACAAGGTGTGCAAATATTTATATTATTGGCTATATCATTAAATCATTATTAAAATAACATCACAAAATTATTATAGGTACTCAAAAAGAAAAAAAAAAACAAATAAAAGAAATAAAACAATAATAAAATAAATTCAGAACACTGCAAAAGTTGGTTTTAAAAAAATAAAAACAAAAAATTGTCAGATCATGGACATGTCTCATCATCACTTAAAATCAAACACCACCGCGTTTGTTTTTTTTCTAAGTTACAACGTGTCCCACAGTTGGCCATAATCCTCCTCATACTCCTTCCAAACCATGGGCATGTTCCACCATCCCTCACTTACTATTTTAAAATTATTAAAATATTAACACAGCTTATCAAATTAACCTAATTCTTCCTCCATCCCTAAATAAACATTTTAAAATAATAATTCAATACCATTCTCTAATTCTAACATCCTCCTACCACGGATGAATGTATCCCCCCCGGACATAAAACCGTTTAGTGGATAATGAACTGACATTAACGAGCCGCGGGAGTGGGGCCGAATGGGATAGTCAATTGTTTTGTGTGACTGCCATTTTTGAATTATTGCATTTCAAATTGGAGCCTTTGGATTGGTGCGTTGAATGTCAATGGGAATTAGGTTACTTAGTGAATTTTGAAAATAGAAGTGACGGAATGAAAAAGCATTCATTACATTTTATTGACACATATGGAACAGTAAAGCTATGATATGAGATGTGATTTTTTAAATATTTCCAACAACAAGTAAAACATATTTTTACAGACTACAGTGTGAGCTCAACCATTTTCAGAATGAAACTTCGTTGGTTTGGAAAACAAACAAACTATTTTATGTCTCGATCAATATTGGATACTGTTCGTCCAGTAAAATTATTCTATCCATACAGTGAATTTACTTAAGAATTTGGTCACGAGTGAGAGAATCGATGCGGTAGCCTAAAAGCGGACTGGCTCAAATGTAGGTAGTCCGTAGCCCTGAAGTATTATCCCACGTACGAGAAAAATAGCGCGAAGGCGAGGTAAGTAAGACTTTTCATAAATAAACAAGTCACTTCGCACAAATGAAAATTCAGGGGTAATATCACAAATTCAGGGTAATATCACAGCAGCGACCGTAGCACCTCTAGAGAAATTTTTTCACAAATAAATAAAACGCTGATTCAGGCATACCCTATTTCATACGGACTACGGACTCAATTTTCTTGAGTGCATTACGGTTACCAAATAATATTCGTTTTGGCCGGGTGGTCGTTACTTAGCAACCAGCACGGTCATAACTCGGCAACCGGCCGGTATAAACAACCGGCAACCCGATATTTTATTGGCGGATTTATGCGGATATCCGGATATCCGCAGGGACATGGTTTTTGTTAGGGTTATTTTATTGAATTTGCATGTCGGTAGTAATGTATCGTTTTTGGATCGGTAGGACCTTTTGACCGGATAAGAAGAGGGAAGTTTGAATTATATACAGCCGCTCACTAAAGGCAATAGAAAGCCGTTCAAAGTGAACATGAAAATGGTACCTCTGATGAGTACTCTTGTTTGTAATATTGAAGCTCAAACCGAATGCTATGATTTTTATTTATAAAATGTGAGAGATTGGTAAACATTCCGTGTAAATTAATTGCTCGCATACAACAAGTTTAAACACAAAAATTTTACTGATGTACTAGTATAACAGAACCTGTAAAATAGTATTGAAATAACTCTACGAACAACATTCCTAATCAAAAACCCATCAGACAAAGTAAACATTCGATTCAAAGTTCCGAAGTTATATATACAGTTATTTATATTGCAAGCGTAGGTATTTGCATTTCCATCTTTTTCAATCAATCCCTTCATGTTCGGGAACCCGGGAACCCAGACCCGGGACCCAACCCGTTGTCATAGCAACCAGTCAACAGCCCGAATAATTCCGATGCCAAGATTAATCGATCGACATCTGCGAAAGGCGGACAGAGTGTTTCCAGATTAGTCAATTGGGATTACTCTTTACCCTTTTCATTGAATTTTGACCCCTATGTTGTATGGCTAACGGTGATTTTCGCTCGGGTTCTGAGGACTAGGGTAATAAGTCACTGGAGGCTCGTTTGGAATAAGTGTACTGTTTATTCGAGCCTAATTTATGTGGTTCTCTTATTGTGAGCAATGGGCACGTCATAAACAGAGATCCGTATATTTCACCACCAGTATTTTTGTGTCGAACAAATGAGAATAATGGACATGTAGTCGTAAATTGATTCTGAGATACGATATTATTGAGATATTTTTCGGATAAACTTTATTACGGATTTACTCGTAACGGATACTAATACTATAGCAGTGAATCAAAATCAATAGTCAATTTATTATAATAAAATTCCATTTACACGGTGAGAGTTTATTGCCTGATAATTGAAGTAACAATTGACTGTTGCACGATACGGGCAACTTAGTTGCCGTTCAAAACTGGTATAGGTGTAAACAGTACGTAAAATAAAATTGCACGTGCAATAAAATCGCATTTAACCTTACAAGTATGAAGGAATGAAACAAGTTAAAAACAATCTTGAGAAAATGTCCAATAAAATTTTAATTGATTTGATTTTGACTTGATTTGATTTAAAATTTTATTGAAATATTTGGCAACGCAAATATGGGGCAATTCTTGAATTGTACAAGGACGTGCAACTCTGTGTTAAGACGAGGCAAAACTTGCAAGCAATAGTCGCCTTGCAATAAAAATTAAATGGCCTACTTGTAAGTCGCATGCAATTTCTTCATATCTTGCATTCAATTATTGTATGCCATTTTATAGAAATCGCATGTATGGGAATAATTGACCGTGCTTTATAGCATGCGATTATTACTCTGGAAAATTCAAAAAAATTGGATCGTGTAAATGGAGCTTTATGATAAGAACACTTTTCAGATTCAGCTCTGAGATCTCAAACTACATAAGACCCCAAAATCCAGCCATTTACCACCTTAATGCTTTAGCTGGGAAGAAGAAGTGACGTAATAAACTCCCCAGAAGTACAGCTGTTCGTTAGAAGAACTTTATCTTTTTTCATTCTTGATAAAATAGAATGTAAACTAATTAACATTACAAAACAAAGAAATGAACACATTCAATTAGATTATTTGCCACAAATGTCAGTTAGCACACGCCAGTAAACTGAAACAGAAATAAATTCTACTGGAATCCAATTTTGGAGATTCTTCGCAGCTATACATTACAGCTATACATTTCTGGGATATGGAAATTCAGTCGGACGGAACTTCTAGTAACAATGATTGATCTAAAAACTAGCTCCAGGAAGCGTAGTTCAATATGGAATGTTTGCAGAGCTCTCTTGAGCTAAATTTACTTCTGGAAAGTTTAAAAGCGGGTAACGTAGATGTGAGTTCTTGAAGAAAGATGGTTAGTACTGTATTGCTTATTCGTGTTGGAATTAATTCAGTATTGAAAATGTTGGAAGAGACGGTTACTGTTAGTTATTCAATTCATAAAATAAGAAAAAGGATCGTGCAGACACTGTCACAGTATAAGGTACTGTGAAAAAAATACTCAAAAAAGTACTCATAGTAATCTCTGTTCAGCACGGCAATCGGTAACGATCAAGGGCCTAAGTCTACTAATTTATAAACGTCACAATGGTGTCATAATGGTTAGTTTTTGACAGTTTTTGTATGGCAAATCTGTCAAAAACTAACCATTATGACACCATTGTGACGTTTATAAATTAGTAGACTTAGGCCCCAGGCCGGCAGATCAATCGTTGATTGAATTAATATTTAGTGAGTGATTTTAAATCATGCGAGCTAATGTAGATGCAGAATGTGGCATCAGATAGCACAATAGAGAGGTGGTTTATATAGAGTATTGGGCCAGATATGATGATGAAGACAATTTGAAAATCAAAGATAAAAAAATACATACAACTCAACCTCAAACTCAAACTAAAATGATTTATTTCAATTAAACCATTACAGGCAGTTTTGGATTGTCAAAGAGTCGGTCAGTTAGTCAGAAAGTTGAAGAACAACGGGCAAGAAACTCCAAGGATACCCTTTTAAATCAAGATATTACAAAATCCTGCAACATCACGAATCTATTTCCCGAAACAGCAAAGGTGTACAGCAAATCGACATTCCTACAGTTATATAAGCGCCATGCCTTTTGGAATCAACTGGGCACAAATTCAGATCCACGTTGCTACTAATAAACTTATGGGCAAATCCAATAACTCTTTGTCCGATCTCGGGCTCGAATCCAGAATTCTACAGAAGCACTTGCGAGTTACTAGAATAACGACCGTCGATCATCCTCCTTTAAGTTAATGAAGTAATAATGATTTAGATACAACAAACAATTGTATTGAATAGTAACAATGTTATCAAATTGCCGAAACAATACGCATGACAACACAGACGATAACAATCAATGTTAGTGCCAATGCACACAATCACACAATGGCCCCACAAAACAGATAAGTATAGAAGTTTGACTCCACACAAAGAGCGAAAATGCACGCACACTCAGACACGCTTTGCCTCTTGGCCACGAGCTACACGCTCAGGGGCCTGTGTATACTAATTTATAAACGTCACAATGGTGTCATAATGGTTAGTTTTTGACAGATTTGCCATACAAAAACTGTCAAAAACTAACCATTATGACACCATTGTGACGTTTAAAAATTAGTAGACTTAGGCCCCAGGTCGCGTACTATTTAAAAGCGATTGGTCGCGTGCATATATCACTTTTTGTTCAGAAAACCGGAAAGCGCCCTCTGTCGCCCACGCGCTCAGGTTCACCGAACAAAAAGTTCGAACGATGGTATTCGCGCGACGATCGCTGTCTTGAGAAAGCGACTGCAAAAACAAATGAAAGAAATTGTTTAGAGCATGCCACGAGTCACCGCGATGGGACTTGCGGAGCAACGGTACTCAATGTACTCATGCCGAGGAAACAAGTGACGCGCGCATTTCGCTTGTCGCAAAACGCGTCGCAAGTCACATCGTAAGGCCGTGACTGGGATCTTATGTACAGGGAATCCAAGCGCACAGCAACTGCCATGCATTTGAAAAAGTTTGAAAGCGCCGTACGTACTCATCTACGTGTTCGTGCGCCTGTTTCGTTCGGCGTATGGAGCCAGTCTTCTGAATAAACCTATTTTTTGTAGTCATATGATGACTTTGTTGTTATTCACGGTGAATGTCGCTTCGGAATCCAAATCACTTGATTATTTCAATGAAGTGATTAAGATAAATAGTTTCAAGTTAAGGTACTCATGGCCTTCTGTATCTATCTCTTCTACGTCACTGGAATAGGTGACGACATAACTGAGCCATCTGGATCAATGATTGGATAACGTATCGGTATACGTGATACGTGGAATATTTGTCGCTGGAGATTGAAATCAAAGACAAATAATATCCAATCTGAATATCTGACAAGGGATTGGAGATAAATTAGGATGGTGTCACCTGTTTACTTTACTGTGTATTTTCTTATTTACATTTTTTTTTTTTAACCACAACGGGGAAGCTCTTGGCCTGAATCTCATCTGATGGTAAGTGATGATCAGGCCGAAGGTGGAAGCGAGCTTCACCCGGAATCCTCTACCACAGAGAAACTGGCTGGCTTGCTGGTGTTGCAGAAAAAAGAGTTTTTATTAATTAAAAGAACATAGTTAAAAGTGGATGAACGACAGAAGCAGTCACTCCATGTAAAATACTGCAATTCAGCCTGCTGCATCCGCATAGACATAGGGCCGCGGGCAGCAGCTAGTAATATTAATAACACAGAAAATAATTAATCCTACTAATGGTATCATTTATATTCGATTGTTGTCCCAAATAGAAACATATCAAATTACCTAAATGGCACGTATGACGGTAATCACAAACACTACCCTATTAGTGTTAGTGTCCAATTACACGAAACGGAACGGCTGCGTAATCCCGATGTTTATCTAGAAACCGATCCGGGTCGATATTGTTTCTTATCAGTATTATTATTTAAACCCTTGATTGCAGGACATAAAATTTTGCCTTTATAGATGCTTGAAAAGTATAAAGGCTCCCGTAGAAAGGCGCGATGCTACTTTAGTAGAACAATTTCTATGAAAACTTCATGGCAATTGTTCTACCAGAATCGCGTCGCACCGTCGTCGCATCGCGCATGTCTGCGGAAGCCTTTAATTCATATCTTATGAACATTGAGATCAATAAAAAAAAACAGTCAGTAAATGTCTGAGTTTATTTCGACCTTTCTTCTCAGAGCAGGAAACGCCGACCTCATCGAAAATATAATTGACGTGTAAAAGTGTTTGTACAAACCTAGGTATTTACAGAAAAATAAATCTTTTCATTTCATTCCGTAACTTTTTTGAAAAGAATTTTATTCTCTTGGACAGTTTGTATTTTCACATTTTCCACGTAATCGTGGATTCGTGCGTGTCAAACATTTAACAATAAAAACGAAGTACCATAAGAATAAGCCGTCATTAACCTTAATCCGAGGAGTATTACATTTTTATCCTCAACATTTAACTGCTCTGCAACCACCAATGTAGATATATTACGATGTTATTTCTGTTTGAAGAATGTCATAGATCAGGGGTGGGCAGACTTTCACTAATGGCGATCTATATCAATAAATTGAGACGACAAGCGATCGACTTGCAATAAGACAATATTTTTTTCATATCGACATTTTCGCAGTGAAAGGTTGTTTGTTGACAAGTATTTTCTTAAAGTTACGCGCGTGTAAAATAAAATGTTTTTTATGAACGCACTTTAAATACTGGTATTTTGACTGGTGAAAAGACCACTGTTATTGGAATTAGCCCAACACGTCAGTACATTTTTAGGAATGCGTGCGATCGACCATAGATTCCCTTGCGATCGACCGGTCGATCGCGATCGACCGTTTGCCCACCCCTGTCATAGATAATTTAAAAAGCATTGCAGGCGTAAACAGGAACTTTCCGACGCATAATTTCAGCAGACGTGTAGCTACAGTAACCCAATCCCGAGCGCCGTCCGTGTTAGTGCCTGTTCACACGAAACGGATCGGGTCGGCAATGAGTGATATCCGACGGTGCGCTGTCATTTGGGATCATCTCATTTCCGTTATCGACAATTGGGCGCTTGTTTTCGCAGGCGCCTTTCCTTTATTAACGAGGTAAGCAGAGATTTAGTTATCAAGAACAAACCCATGTAGGTACCTAAGTACCCTGAAGGAGACATAGAAGTTTTATTGTTATACATATTTTAACGCCAATAGGCGTTTGATGTCCTTCAAAGTGTTAAATGACATTATTATTTTAGCTATATTGCTTCTTTTTATATGAATAATTGCCAAACAAAGTAAAAATATTATTTTTGTTCTCTACAAAGTATAACTTATTACCAACTAGCTGCTGCCCGCGGCTTCGCCCGCGTGAGTGTTGGAAATTACCCCATACATCCCCATGGGTTTTAAGTATAAATATTGAGTTTCGAGTTAATCGGACAGCGCGTTAAAATTCTTCCATACAAACACTGACACCCCCCAATCCCCCTTTAGGGGGTAATTTAGACGAAGGAGGAGGCGGAGCGCGTGATGGAGAGGCAAAGTTCGCGCCCTCACGCGCCTAGCCGCCGTAGGAGACGCCCTGGGCGTCGGGACTCCTTGGAGGATTCCCGGCCACCGTAGGCGCGGGCTTGCGGGCGGTGAGCAATGGGTAGCTCGCCCCCGATAAGGACCAGGCCCGGATCGACGGCGCGTCGTGTTCCACGCGCGCCTCGAAGAGATGTCAGCAAAACTGACGGGGTCCGCTAGGACCGTTGCCCGCCGGGGTTGCGGGTAGTCCTAAGGGGAAACCGTGTCCCCTGGCATGGCAAGGGAAGGAACACGGGTGGGTTTTAGTCAGTAAAAGTCTGACACGCCCTCCCGCTCCGCCCAGAGCGGGAGAAGTCATTGGATGATTTCCCACCCAAAAAAAAAAAAAAGAAAAAAAAAAAAAAAAAAAAAGGGGGTAATTTAGAAAAACAAAAAACTACAAACTTTATAATTTATTTAGATAACTATTCGTGCGAAGTTTCGTGTTTATTACCTCAAGGAATAAGATTTTTCATACAAACTTTCATCCCTTATTTTACCCCCTTAGGGGTTGAATTTCGAAAAATCCTGATACACGTTATTCTTAATTTTTGGGTTTAAGTATAAATATTGAGTTTCGAGTTAATCGGACAGCGCGTTAAAATTCTTCCATACAAACTTTGACACCCCCCAACCGTAGGATAGGATACTTTTCCGGGATAAAAAGTACCCAGTGTGGTGCCCAGGATATTAAAGAATAATTATACCAAGTTTCATCGTAATCGAACCGGTAGTTTTTGCGTGATACTTGAACAAACAGACAGACAGACAGACAGACAGACAGACAAAAAAATTTTTAATCACACTTTTGGGTTCGGTGTCGGTCTAGTAACACCCCCTGCCATTTATTTTTTTGATATTTTCAATGTACAGAATTTTCACTTCTACAGATTTATTATAAGTATAGATAAAAAACAATGAAAATCACACATGCACCAGTGATATCAATTTGAAAATTGTTATTATACAAACATGTAGCAAGCGTTGAATATCATTTTTATTAAAGCGGTTAAAACGACTTTATGTATAAATAAAAATCGTACTATATCATGAGAAACTGTAATAAAGCGCCCATCGCTGTAAAGCGGTATAGCGGTAATAAGTAATATCCGACAGGATAGGAGGTGTTACTTTGATTATTTAATTTCCTACATTGGCCTCTGAAATTCGTTACAATCCAATTTTGTTAAAGGAAGATGATAGCAGGCTCGTCTGTTAGTGTCTTTATTAACAATTCAAATTCTGACTGAACAGACAGCTGTGCTGCTGGGAAGTTTTTGCGCCATTTCTTCTTCCCAGCTAAAGCACTAGGAAGTGGTGAAGGGTGGGCGTTTCGGGGGACTGTCTTATGTAATTTTGACGTTCGAAAAGTGCTGATTCTCAGCCTTGTTTGAATAAATGACTTTATATTTTGAATGAATGCTACGGATTTTCTTGATCAGTACGTTATTTTATTGCTGAAAACGAAATCAGGGCATTAAAGCTAACAGAATCCGAAATGTTATAAAATGTCTTGTTTCATAGTAACTCTTTCAACTCTAATATAACATAACGTTGTAAAGTCACGGAACTGGTTTTATGAGGAAATAACGAACACATGAGAGAAAATTAAGTATTACAATCACAACTGTCAATCTTTGATAATTTAATGAAATGGCTATAGTTTGCGCGCGACTGCTAGTCACCGCCTGAGGTATGTGAGCGGTGAGACGGGGGAGGGCACCATTGGCAAAATTGGCAGACTGAGTTAGTTTGGCCCTTGTCTACCTCTCCCGTCTCACCGCTCACATACCTCAGGCGGTGACTAGCAGTCGCGTATAGTGTGTCAACCTGCTCAACGATCAAGTTTGTTGTTTGTAAACAACCAAAGATTACGATGAAAATGATTACGTTAAAATTCCGAGAATATCTAAGCTTTTGTTATAGTAGAAATTAATTGGAAATAGAATCATGTTCAGCTACAGTGTGACTGTCCATTTATAATAGACGGTACTTAAATGTCCATTCACGTGAATAAACATAGGTGCATACGTAGATATATGGAAGTTAGTATCCCATTGTACGGGATGGGAATTTAGAAGCATTGGATACTCTGTACCTAATTGAATGGGTTTGAAGTTATAGTCTATCGACGATTGAATGAATTTAACCTATTTGACTTATTTTATTGAAAATTATACCATTTTCGGCCATGTTTCGGCATGGTGTTTTTTATTTATTGTTTAATTTGAAACTATTTTAATTTTCAAAACATTGTATGTAGTGGGGGATGATTACAATATTGGGCTAAATAAAATAGTAAAAAAAAAAAATAGTATTAATTCATAAATATAATTATTTAGTTATTATTTTCTAAATTGTTTTTCGTCGATCGTAATTAAAAAGACAAGTAACAAAAAAGCTTTGAAAGAAATCTAAGCTTCTGAAACAAACTTTTTTCAAAGAATAATTAATCAAAGTCTATAGATATAAAAAAAAATCCTGATTGACAATTGGCTTAATTTTATTTAAAAAAATATCTAATTAGGTGTCTTATTAAACTTTTCAAGAGTAAGCAATGAACTAAAAGAATGTGCAGAATATAAAGCAATTTAAGTTAAGTCAGAAACACTCAGAAGTTATTATTATTTGAAATAAGAATTGTCTTTTAGGGGTAAGTCCTGACACTCATAATAATAACTTACGTTTCCATCATTACTCTCCTGACCTTATACCAATTTATTTGTGGTAGCCGCAACATGTCTTTTTCTTCTATACATCTCTAATATTCGTCTTAGCGATAGCCATCCATATCTATTCAACACTTTCGTGATGATACTTTTCTCATTTCTTCGCATCACATGCCCATATCATGACAACCGATTTCCACACAACTTTCCAGTCACCGGTGTCACTTTCAGACTTCCTCTTATATACTGTTTTTTTTTATTATATCCATCTAATTAGGTACTTTAAAATTACCTTGGAATGAAAATAATTAAAATTATTAGCGATTATGTCTCTCAATCATCCGAAAATCACTGTTCAGTAAATCATATTCTTTAATTAAGGGTAAATATCCAAATAAATTGCGAAGAAATGACGAAAACCCATAACAGACAGACTTGTGGCGCAGTGTGACCATTTTTATCTTCCACTATTCTTACAAAGCTCACCATAATAAACAGTCTCAACGTTAAATATAACTCTATTCCTAAATAAAACTTGAGGATGCAATATGAAAAATTCAAACCCCCGATATTGTTTTCTTGGGTAGGGTAAAGCTATTTTTCAAGCGTGCATTAAAAGATTATGATATCGGGCGTAGAGTTCACGATATTAAAGAAGAAAGAAAAATAAACAGTTGAAACTTAATCCCACCTTATCCACTAGGAGGGAGAGGGGAGGAAGGTAGCTACATAATTTTATGTACATTCCATCGAACAATCTAGCGATCTTACGAAAGCAGGATGCACGTATGAAGAGAGAGCGATTTGAGTGTTTCCGTCAATGTTTTGAGTATTAATGTGGTTGGTTTTTAAGAATAGAGGAAGACAAAAAAACGATGAACAGGTTATGTAAAAGATCATATGGCTGGTTACATGGTTACAACTAAGATTACCAGTAAGATGTATAAGAAAGGAGAAGATATTATGTTGCGCCGACCTCAATTTTAATTGGAATAAGACATCTCACCTGGATGGTGAAGTAATGCTAAAAATTATATCTTGTAATTGTCAACCATTTCAATTTTTTTGAAGAAATACTTTATAGTATTCCAGTATTAGTCGTCTTTGTAGTATTTTGGTTCGGTTTGTTAGTATTCTTTGCAATATTTCTTTGTAGTTTTCTGTCTTAAGACAGAGATATTCTGACAATTCTTGGGCCTCACCTTAACCTACAATATTAAGTGTATAGCTGGTAACCTTATCATTATTATTAAATGTAGACTTACTTATAACTTTACCATATAAGCAGTTATTTTACTGACTATACATTCCTTGTCAAACTTTTATAATTACTTCATAAATAATTCTAAAGTAATTACAGAAACTTCGACGTTTAGGTTATTATCATAATTTATTCTCTTCTCTATAAAAATGTTGTGGTCGTTAACAGAATTCCTAATTATTCAAACTTCAAATGGCTTTGTTTACTTAATTAATAATTCCAAAATTATCGGACAATTAACTCTTATTAATTTTGGCGGATTGTTTGGTAAATATTACGTGATTGGTAATTTATTTACCTAGCCTCATTAAAACTACATCAGTTGATATTGGCTGAGAGAGCAATTATTTCTGTCAACTATTAATTAAACGAGACTATACCATTATTTTAGTAGTCATTTCGATTAGTATTTTATAACTGTCATAACCAAATTGAAATCTTATTGATTAAATTCAAAGCATTTAAAGAAATCAGGTTTCTCCAGTACATTGTCATAAAAACTACATTTACCTTTATAAGAATGTAAATATGCGGAAAAGCACTCTCTCCTCGCTTAGACCGAAGCACTTGGCTGCAATTTCGCGCTCGCAGTGTGTAGACGGTATTGTTTGCTAGAGAGGACCGCCTCGGGAGAGTCGAGTGCCACACCGGCACACCTACCTGATCGGTGTAGCTGTAACGTAACTCCTTATATTGTTCCTACATTTATATTACGAGTACAATCCTCCACTGCAATGCAGAAATGAAATCGTAAAATATAGTTCTGGGTCCTTAAAACATTTATTTTTATAGAATATTATATAAATTAGAAGTGTAAAATAATTTCTTATAATGTAATTGATTAGTTACAATGCCAGACTGATTTGATTTTTAAATGCAATTTAATAAATTAATGAAAAATACTATTACATCATCGATACATATTAAACATAAACTATTGTTAATGCTCTTACATTATTACTAGTAGCAAACTCATTATAATAGCAAGTAATCCTATAAAGCCCCTACCTAACTATTTTCATAAATAGGCCTGTAGCCGTAAAGCTCTTGTGGATAATATAATATGTTATTAATATTTTAATTTGGTAAAAGCCCGAGGCTATATCCAGCCAACATTGGTGTTCGTTAAAATAATATATTGAGCAATAATTACTAGTTAATGTATATTATGCTTAAATTTCCTGAATAGTTACGTATAGTTCACTTTTATAACATCGTTTAGCTTAATAATAAAATACAAAATCTACGTATAGACCAGGTTTATGACTGAGTATGCACATTGCATAGTTATTAAAATATGAATTGCTTTAATAAAGTTTTCTATTTAAATTACCAGGTAATCTCTTTACAACTATTATAAAATAAAATGAAAAGAACGAGATAATAAGGCAAAGTTTTAGTGAAAGTTTTATAAATGAAGTCATCGTTACGTAAGAGATAATCCCTGTATAACCTCAAAACCTCCATTTAGTTAATAAAGCGTAAAACAAGAAAGCGTTAAAATTTCCCGCTTTGAGGAGCTTAAAACTAAAAATTGCATAATTAAAAACTAGTTAAATTAACTTCGTAGCGTCTTAACAAAGTTGAAATTATGAAGTTGGTAGCTCTGTCTATCTCTACCACGAATTCTCATCTCGATTTGGGCAAAATTATACTCCCAAAAAGTTTTGGTGTTACAACAATTTCATTCGCAAAATTCCTGGCAACTTTAATAACAGCCAACTAGCAAAAAAACTATTTCTATGCCTCTTGAATTACAATCTTTCAGTCCATAGTTAACTCTGCAATAAATACGTTAACGATCTGTTTCAGACCAAGATTCTGAAATAGTTGTGCACAGCAGCGCACAACAGCTCAAGAAGTTACTCCCACAATTTGTTATCCTCAACATTCCTGTAGTTTCGAGTTCACGAAGTAAGATCTTGAACATCGATGGACTTGGATTCCGAGTTCTCAGCGATACCGCTCGTCTAGGAGTGAAATAACTTGTAGGGAATAATTTGAAATTTGCCCGAGGCCAATTTTATTATAGACGTTAAATGGGTATTACCGGTCTGGAATCCTTAAACGCCTACTTTAAATGGGTATTAAGGAAATTTTGAGTAAATTCGTTGAGAATTATTTAAATGATGTACTAAATATTTGGGGAACTTTGTTTTGTGTTAGGTAGATGTTTGTACAAAATATCAATTTATTGCGAGTGAAAAGTCCTTTTAACAAACTTAATAAATCTCAGTAGTTTCTTCATAACAAAAAAATCTTTCCAATGCTGAATCAGTGAATATTTTCTTCGGTGTGTTTTACTAAATCAGGCTGCCTAGGTCTTTCGTTACGAGTACCGTAATAAATCGTTTCCTTTAGTCAGGCCTTGCAACATATGCGGGCGATAAGAAACAGGCTCACTTTACGTTTTTCTTTCTGTCTTAGGTCAGCATAGAAATGTGTGTTTTAGGCTTACTGTTGCGTTTTCTACGGTAGTAACATTCGTAGTTTAATTGTATAGAGGAAAACCATTTATTACACTAGCGCTTTTCATAGTGTATACATATAGTGTGGCTTAGGGTATGTGAAAGATATTATTCCGTAATAATTCGACGTTCTTCATAGTAATTTAGAATATATTATAAACTAGCTGCCCCGACAGACGTTGCCCTGTCCAAATTTCAATAATTCAAACAAAATTCCCAAATAAAATGCACTTCAGTTTCCCGAATTTTCGAAAATTTCCCGGGTTTTTTTTTTTTATCCGTATAACCGTAATATTTTAGAACAAAAATTTGCCAAATCGGCGCAGCCGCTCTCAAGTGATGCGCTTACCAACGAACAGCATTTCATTTTTATTATATAGATATAAATGAATGTATGTATAGGTATAGCGTGTATCAGAAATAAGTATGCATAATCAGCCTATAATATTCCCCCTGCTGGGAGGCCTTCTCTCTGTGAGAGGGAGTCAGCCGTAATCCACCACGCAGGCCCAGAGCGGGTTGGTAGATAGCCGTTACCACTCTGCCACCACTGGTTTCAGCATCAGAAATGGGTGGTCATATTTAGGAGTGCTATAATATTTATAATTATTTAACGTAATTTCAGAATTTTGGAATGTAAATATAATACTTATTACTTTAACACTTCCAAGATTTCTCACCTACCAGATGTGAATAGACCCGTGTAGGAAAATAAGCAGTAAGTATTATTTTTTCTTTTATATTGTCCCAGTTTATTCAAAGAATCTGGCAAAAACATAACTCTGAAAGGTTTCAATTTCGTTAGCGTCAACGCTTTGTTCACTCGTATTCAGTAAATAAACTTTGGCGATGACTACGAAATAATACGATACCTTTTTTATATATTGGGAAACACAATCTGTACCAGCTATGAAATGAAGACGGATTTTCGTCGTTTCAAAATGGTTTTGACGTAAGTGTCAAAACAATAATTAAATCCGCTTACAGTCCGCGAGGTCTAAGCTGAGCTTTGCATTTTTGTGAGTGATTACCAGAAGTGGAAGGTGCGCGGTGGAGTAAACCGGTTAGAAACCGGTTTAAACCAAGCAAAGGACGTGTCGCGCTCTAGGCCGATGAAACACCTACACTATCTATGTCCACTCATACAAATGCGATCAAAAAAGTGGTATCAATAAGGCTTAATAAACCAGTATCAGTCTCAGGTCTGTCGCATTGTCATTGGTGATAATAACATGGGGTGCAAAAAATCACCTTGACAATATGCAATGCCTAAACAGCATCACAAAGGTGTGGTCAAATTTAAGTGTGTAGTAGAGACCATAAAACTGAACTACTTTCTCCAAGGGACCAACAGCGTAATCACACCTTTCT
This sequence comes from Eupsilia transversa, assembly GCA_914767815.1. NCBI lineage: Eukaryota > Metazoa > Arthropoda > Insecta > Lepidoptera > Noctuidae > Eupsilia > Eupsilia transversa. Next base: position 14,139,470 of record OU611880.1, read on the forward strand.
TTTATATGCTGTAACACTAAGGAGTGTGAAGGGCGGCCATTTAATTACAATTTAGAGGTATGAGGAACAGGATGTTAAAGTTCACTCATACTCTATGGAAAAGGGAGGATCCTCCGACCAGACGGGTGTTGTGTTTGGCGGGCAACTGCCCAACGATTGATGTCGGATGGTCTTATACATATAATTATGTGGATCGCGCGGTAAACTCTAATAGCGCGATACAGGATTTGTGTGACATAAGGTCGTTGATGTGTAGTTCACATGTGGCGATGTAGATGCCGCCACAACAATCAGCACCACGACCACTTTGTTGAATGGCCTATATTTCACCACAGCACTTATACTATTCCTGTGTAAGTTTTCGTGCCGATACAAGACAAAACAATCAAAATTTGTATTATCAATGAAAATCAATTGATGTTTTAGGTAAATATTATGAATTTAATGTGACTTCATGTCCTATTAACTTATAATGCCAATAGAACATAGCAAAGCCGCGGGCACAGCTAACAACATAACATAACATGTAACCTTGTTTCCCCGAAGGGTTGTACAGAGGTGTATATATTATACAACATTAGTTTTTGTTTACACTAAACCCGAAAAGGGGTCATTGTAGTCATCATTTTGAACAACTTTTTCTATGGGACCAACTTTGAAATCGCAAAAAAAAAACATGTCGAAAAACATTTTGTCGATTTAAGTGAACTGTATGGAAAAAGAAATGTATGGAACAGCTAATTTTTTTTTCGCGATTTCAAGGTTGGTCCCATATAAAAAGTTGTTCAAAATGATGAGTACAATGACCCCTTTTCGGGTTTAGTGTAAACAAAAACTAATGTTGTATAGTACACGGACATTTCACACAGCTAGTTATCAAAATATTAATTGAATATTATGAAATACAGTTGCACACTGATGCCTGTTTACATGTAAACTACGTCCTAATACTACCACTGTATAGCCAAAACCCTTTCCATTCCTAGTGAAGGACCATCCACTAACTTATTTACCGCTCAATATTACCTAAAACCTAACACTAGTGAAGAGAGAATTTTACGCGTTCCAACAGTGTTTGTGCTATTGAATTATTTATAATAACGAACGTCAGCTGGTAATACGACAAGTCACTTGCTTTTAACGTGACAACGGTGTTCGTGTTGCACGCTACAAAGATTGCAAGTTTGACGCGTTTGCCCGTAATTTTACACTTATTTCACAAGTTATATTCGCATTGTAAATTACATTGTTTTAAGAGAAAGGCGGTTTTGTTTGTGATGAAAGAAGTGTTAGTAACGTTTGGCCTCTTGTAGTTCAACAGTAGGCTGCTTAACTGGAGTTTCTTGCCCGTTCTTCTCCATAGGAACCTACTACGCTTCGGAATGGGCAACTAGCTTCATTTTTTCTGACTGACCGACGCCTTGACAATTCAAAAGTACCTGTAATTGGTTTATTTGAAATAAATGCTTTGAGTTTGAGTTTGAGTTTGAGTTTGAGTTTGGACTTTCCTGTGAATCCTACTAATATTATAAATGAGAAAGTATGTGAGGATGGATGGATGTTTGTTACTCTTTCACGCAAGTTGTTAGTGGTAAACTAAATCAGAAAACATGTTGATATAAATATCAAGAAAATTCTGAAAAATGATAATACCAACATCAACATTTAAAAAAAAAACACAACTTGTAAACCTTACAATCGAATCGACAATAGTTTTATCTAAATCCGTATAAACAGGCAGTTCGAATATAACCATTCACAAACGAATAAAATTCTACAATTTCATATCGGAAACAAAGTTTTTGAGAAAAATTTTCAATTCTCTCAGTATAATTTTAAAGTTTAGCAGCCAGAGACTTGCAGTAAAAAGTAACTGCTACAGTTTTGGAGGGTAGTATTCTAATAATACTAGACTTGGCTGCGAGACCCGAACGAACTTTACCTTCCCGAATTTGAATTTGGAAAAATGTTCGTTTGTTTTTTCTTTGTTTTTAATCCAACGTGGTATGTAAAGGCAGGATTATACGAGCCCAGTAATGTGCAATACCTACAGTAAGTCAGTCCAGCGCCAACTTGCGACTGGTCTCATGTAGACACTGGTTTCAACCTAGTCCTGTGCTGACTTCGCGCCCTCAAGTCAGTCCAGTTGACTAACCTACCCAGTTTTCGAGCCCAGTAGCTTCCCCGCCTGACTTACTTAACTGCCGATGTTGTCTACATGAACCCACTGACTGGGTCCGAAATTCCGAGTCACTGGGTCCAGTCACTGCCATCGTATATATCAGGCATTAGTTTCAGGTCCTGTTGAGTATAGTTTATGAAGCTGATTGTGTTATCAATAACACGATGTCGAATTGTGGAGATTATAACTATTATTCCATATAATACAGCAACAATAAAAAACTAGAAGCTATCTTAAATTATTTATAATACGTCATAGTTTTAGACATTTATAATTTTACCAAGAAGTTTCTGATAAAGATCGCCCGTGTGAAATTATGTTCACAGACAGGCATGAATTATAGCTAGAAACATTTGCACGTAACTTGACATTAATTATCACGATAATTATGGCATTAAAGAGTCACCTCTATAGGCCTGTGCTACAAAGCTTAAAGTATTAATTGTAGCGTAAGCTTAAAATGTTACATAATTTCTTAAGAATAAAGGGATTCACTTTTTAACCCCCGACGGAAAAAGAGGGGTGTTATAAGTTTAACGTGTGTATCTGTGTATCTGTCTGTTCCCTCGTAGCTCCCAAACGTGAAAGGTGTCTTGGCCGAGAGTGTTCTTAGCTACAATTCAAGAAAATCGGTTCAGCCGTCTGAAGATTATCAGCTCTTTTCTAGTTGATGATTGGATGTGCGCATCTTCCACAGGTCTGATCGATTCGAAATTTAATATTCTGTTACTTCAATGATATTAGAAGAACATAGTAATGGGTTTGTGTCGGGGGTTATTTAAATTTTTTATTTTAAGTTGTATAATAGTACCTGTTTCCAAAGTTGCCAAATAATAAGTTTAGAACTTATGACGTAACAGATGACCATTCATACATAGGTACATACATACATGCATGCATACATACAAACCTACATACCGGTCAAAATCATAACCCTCCTTTTTGCTTCGCCGTAGTCGGGTAAAAGCAGGTAAGTTTTGCAACCAGTATCTTACTAAGTTATGAAATAACTTGTATTAACCTCCTAACACACACGAACACACACGTGCACGAATATTCACATCAAAATGATAATTTATGCTTCATTAACCATTGATAGTAACAATACAATGGGTCTTTGCAAAACAAGTGAACTGGCAAGGAGAGAAAGAGAAACAAACCATACAATACAATTAAAATTCGAAAATCGAAATACCGACTGGTCATTCGGTCAATTCCTCCAGAACCCTCGTAACGTTGCAAATCATTCACTGTCAACAAACATTAGCCGTTCATTTGCGGCCTATTTGTTCATTCGTTCGTTCATTTAGTTACATCGTTAGTATACCTTGGAACATTTTTTCCCGAAGAAAAACCTTTTTTTTCGCTCTCCGAGTTAATTTGTTTAAGAGAATGAATGTGTTTAGACAAATGTTGAACATTTTTTTGCGCTTTGTTTGCGCGCAAATGCGTTATTATACAGTGTTTCTCTCTGAGGGAATGAGTTGGTAATCTTCTTTTTTACAAATGATCCTGGATGTTTGAAATTAAGTTTAATGTTTTGAGGGTTAATTTTGGGAAACAAAATGGCGTTTCCTGTTCAACAGGATTATTGTTGAGCCTTTGAAATTGCGCTGGTGCATTACTTTCTATTTGATTAGATTGCCGACATCCCTCGGGTTTTGCGGAAGAAATTGTAGGAATATTTGTTTAGAAAATTATTTTTCCTCCATCTTTATCATTATGAGCGCTGTTTATTTTCAGGCTTTCTAACACCTTTATATTTTTCCTATTAATATTTAACTATACCTACGGAAAGAGATTTATTCCTATCCGCTGCATAATTCTAACCTAATATCACAAAAATCATTCTCAATATTTCGACAGAATTTCCAACTGGGTTATCCGAAATACGCCTATATCATTAACAAAACACACAGTCCCAAAGTCCACGGACCAAAATCCAAATTATCATACGTAATCCAAACTACAGGGCTTATCACAATAACATACAATCACGAACAAACATCAAGTTGCGGAACAATACCGGTTGGAACCGGTTTCGACCGGAGCTATCTAGACTACACCGGTGTGAGATAACAAGGGGTGCTTAACTAACATTGAGCTTGCAGGGCTAAAACAAACAGTAGTCGATGTAATTATAAGTTCTGAACTTCAGGACGATGACGTCATTGATGTTGCTATGAGGAAATTGTGGAGTAATCGGAGTGAGGTTATTTTGGAAAGAAACGACTGTACCGTTAGATAGGCCAGAGATATATAATAGAAACGAATCTAAAATAAAGTCGTCTGTAGAATACCTTCATGAAAAATATCTTGATTTAAAATGCAATGAAAATTTTATTCATCCATATTGCATTATCACGTGGTTGTCAGTGTGAGTTTCCCACGTTACTTTATATAGAAGATAGAAAGTAATGTACCTTTTTTGGAGCTCAAGATTTACTTCAACACAATCTAAAACATAATCCTCATCAAACATGATTATGATCTCATCTTCACAAATAAATTTCAATGCAATACTTTTGCTTTCATTAATTAATAATAGATTGAAATACCACATGTGCATTTACTCCCTCGCCCTATTTCAATTCACCCCCTTTCTTTCACCCCTCGTTTAATTTATTTTTATCATCGACATTGATTTGTATCGGCACTCAGCCCTATTATTATGGGAAAGTAATTATGAATATTTGCACACACTATTTGGAATTAGTTTCCTGTCTTTCCCGTCAGAATCAGATTCCTGACTTGGGATATAATCCTCGCTTAACAAGCCATACTATAGACAAGTTAAGATTAGCAACTTTACTTGTCGGCAATGTACCTACTTAATCTGGGGGTGAAGCTGTACCTACCAGTGTTTTGTTTCTTGATACAGAATTTATATGGTTACGTATCAAGATTAAAAGCTTACACTAAGATGGTTTAACCATCTTAAAATAAGCTGAAGAAACAAAACACTGCTTGTAGGTAGATCAGTTTATCATAGTATATCATTTAGTTTAACTTTGTCTTTTCAGATTAAAGAGGGTTCCATAATACTTGTAAATTTTTCGGTTTTTATTGAGAATCTATCCAAAAAGATGGCCTAATGCCAGAAAGCTCCATTCTCAATCCCTTCACAAAGAAAAGTTCACTCTTAACAAATAGATTGTGAGCTCAGCACATAAATTAAGATTCCCTTGAAAGTATTACTTTGAAAAGCCACCCCTTGCCCTCGTCCCATTTGTCCACTCATCCCTGCTCGCCACTCATGTGTGGCATGATATATTTAGATCGGCAAACATCGGCTGTTGTCGGCTGAATTCGGTAAAACTCGATCATGTGTTAGCGCTTAGCACAATTGCAAATTTATGTAGATAAATCATTGTAGATCGAATGGTAAGGCCGAACTAAACCGGAATAAATGCAGCGTTAAAAGATTTATTAGTCGGTTTTGGTATGAAGTGAGGTTGACGGCCTATATTTGGGCGGACACACTTAAGAATCTTCCTAAGTTCGGACCTTAAGCATAAAAATTTCGTGTACCTGCCTTTCTAAAATATGAATGCATGATTTTATCCTGTATTGAATTTAGTTAATCGATCGTAAAAAACGGTTCACCCCTAAGCCGAAAAGACCATCATTACATAACTATGATATTTATTCAGCATGAACCACCAAAATGGAATGCTGTCCAGCGATTTTGTTCCAATAACGATTACGAAGCAATCTCCTTGATCGGTAGTTACATAATAAGACTATCTCAAGTCCCACCTATCGGCAGTCATAAGGCGAAAAACTATGTAATTTGATTTTGTAATATCGCTTAATGATACACCCTTTCAAGTGGGGTTCATAATAACGTCCCATGGGAGGACCTTTTGAGACCTCTTACCCTGTAATTGGGCGTAGTTGCCGACGTTTGGCCGAGTCACCGTAATATGTCATTTATTTTTAGTTGAATGGCTTTTATCGGCATCTTTATGCTGTCATCATCAGAAATGACGTAAGCGTAAAATGGACGTAGAATTTGAAGTAGATGGTAGTGAACTCGATAATGTTACTCGGTTCTAGGTTGTGGAGGTCAGATAGGCAGTCGCTCTATGTAAAATATTTATTCAGCTGCAAACGGTTAGACTGGTAGCTACCTCCAAACTAGTTGGGTAATTGAAAAGGCAAACGATGATGACGGGTACCCTACTCAAAATATAGGTCCTGTTTAAAAAAAAATTCGATCTGAGTTAGAAAGAGCCATTCATCACAAAATATGTAACAATAAAATGGTCGTACAGCTTGAAGTACCTAGAGATGGGTACTCAAAATACAGGTCGTGTGTAAAATGTGTTTGATCTGGCAACATAAATCTCAGGGAAAAAGATTATCATCGTATATATCAAAGATATAAATCATTGAATTTCTAGCGAGTAGACGAAAGTGGATACAGAGGTACTGTATCCACTTTCGCTTGGATCTCAAATATTCTTCGTGGATTTGGTTTTAGAAGAGACATCCAATGTTCAAAAGTAAGTGGGTAATACTTATGTTACGCCTGTTATTCAGATCCTCAATTTTTTACGCATTGAACACAAAATATTTCAACATTTGCTTCTTTTATTAAAAAGTTTGTAACATTTTTTTGCAAAAAAAATCTGTTCCTGAAAAAAATTCAATGCAAATACCCGAAACGTCACGAATTCCAAACAAAACCGTACAAAGCCAGGTCAATTAAACACAAACATCATCGCATATATCAAACGCTTACGGCTTATTTTTCACTTTCATCCCCCTCTCTCTTACTACATTAGAGAGGGATGAATCTACATGCGTTATTTCACCCCGCCGAAAATCGTGGCCGGGTACAATCGTTACATATTCATGAGACACACAGGCACGACGGTCCTAGTAAATGCGCTGAAGTTATGAGCGCTGAGCGAGCAAAAGTGCCGAGCAAACAATTGTGTTAGATTATTATTGTTTCTAGGGAAATGGCATTCTCTAAGTTAGTTTAGTAGATATTGTTTTACGGGATGGTGAATGCGCTTTGTGCGTTTAGTGATTATATTTTTCCTGTTTTTCTTGAAGTTTGTGACGGACAAAAGGTTTGTTGTGGAAGGAAAAACGTGAAACTAGTGAAAAGAGCAGAAAATAAAATTAAGGTTATTGTTTTTGAGGTGGATCATGGGGATCCTCTGACCAGACGAGTGTTGTGTTTGGCGGGCAAATGCCCAACGATTGATGTCGGATAGTCTTATACAGGGTGTCTCAAACGTAGTGGTCCAAAGGCAAATGAGGTAAAGCAAAGGGGTCTACCTATCATTAAAAGCGTTACGTCGAAAATTTTGGTCCCAGGGTCGAAAAATCCAAGTGGATTTCTTGAAAATAATAATATCGAAATTTTCTGAACTGTTTGGAATATCCCAGTTTTTTTTTTTTTTTAATGATAGGTGGACCCTTCGCTTTACCTCATTTGCCTTTAGACCACTACGTTTGAGAAACCCTGTATATGTTGATTGCGCGGTAAACTCTAATAGCGCGATGCAGGATTTGTGTGACGTCAGATCTTCGATGCGTAGTTCGTGGTAATGTAGATGCCACATTGGCATTAAAGGAAAAGTAAAAATATTATCAGATACTCCCGATTATCTTCTATTATTTTATAATAATATATTGATTAGTAAGTTCAGGGACCGGGGGGTGACAGGTGTAACAGAAAAGTTACATCCTAATAAGATTACAAACCGTTACTGTACCTCTATCTACCCAAATACATATAAAAATATAAGTTTACACAGCCTAGCTAGATCCTTAGGAAATATATATTAAAGAGCCAAGAAAGGAACAAACCCCATTACTTCAGTAACCAATAAACAAAGGAAGATAACATCTCTTAAAACTTGCGCCCCAAGCAAAAAGGTACACGAATGACCTTGACCCCGTCCCCAGGTGTTTACCTGCCCGCATGGCATGCCAATGTAGGATCTTACGTGTCCCCGATATCTTGTACATTCCCCGATATCTTGTACACTCTCCGATAGCAGATTGAAAGAACAGGTATCTTGTTGGCGATCAATTTTAGATTACGTAGACGGGGGGTGAAGTCAATAGTAAGATAAAAATACGGATAATAAAATTCAGACATGTTTATGGAGATTTTTGTACAGCGATTGGACTTTGCTTGCTAAATCGTAGTACAGTCAGAGAACTGTATTGTTAAGCAGGTTGATATACTACGTCAAAATTATAATGTCAAATTAAAGCCATGTCACCGGTCAATGGTAAAACACCATTTTTTTGACGTTATACCTATCCGTTATCCTTATTCCTAAAGCACTAGGAAGTGGTGAAGGGAGGCGTTTTGGGGGACTGTCTTATGTAATTTTGACCTTCGAAAAGTGCTGATTCTCAGACTAGTTTGAATAAATGACTTTTGATCATTTTCATCGTATAAAATGACAAGGTTCTCAGTAGGTCTGGTTAATGTTTTCACAGGCTGATTGCATCTATCAATAGAAACATAAATTATACCATACATTCCAAGCATGCAATAATCTAGTAAGTTACCCCAAAGTTTGTGGTATTCTAATTAATTACTGGGTATGAAATCGAAGGGATTTCAATTGACTGGTACCCGGGCTCAGAAATGATTGAAGTGAACCATGGGTAAGCTTATTATTATCTATACTTATAATAAATCTGTAGAAGTGAAAATTCTGTACATTGAAAATATCAAAAAAATAAATGGCAGGGGGTGTTACTAGACCGACACCGAACCCAAATATGTGATTAAATATTTTTTTGTCTGTCTGTCTGTCTGTCTGTCTGTCTGTCTGTCTGTCTGTTTGTTCAGGTATCACGCAAAAACTACCGGTTCGATTACGATGAAACTTGGTATAATTATTCTTTAATATCCTGGGCACCACACTGGGTACTTTTTATACCGGAAAAGTATCCTATCCTACGGTTGGGGGGTGTCAAAGTTTGTATGGAAGAATTTTAACGCGCTGTCCGATTAACTCGAAACTCAATATTTATACTTAAACCCAAAAATTAAGAATAACGTGTATCAGGATTTTTCGAAATTCAACCCCTAAGGGGGTAAAATAAGGGATGAAAGTTTGTATGAAAAATCTTATTCCTGGAGGTAATAAACATGAAACTTCGCACGAATAGTTATCTAAATAAATTATAAAGTTTGTAGTTTTTTGTTTTTCTAAATTACCCCCTAAAGGGGGATTGGGGGGTGTCAGTGTTTGTATGGAAGAGTTTTAACGCGCTGTCCGATTAACTCGAAACTCAATATTTATACTTAAAACCCATGGGGATGTATGGGGTAATTTCCGACACTCACGCGGGCGAAGCCGCGGGCAGCAGCTAGTGTATTAATATATTACATCTATATCTCGTGGCTAAGTAATAACAGCCTCACGGGTCGATCCATTGGGTTAACCTGCGCATGCCGGGGTTGGTCCGTGGATGGGTGACCATCTTTACATACCGAGACTCATCCGTGCTTCGGAAACCACGTTAAGCCGTTGGTCTCGGCTGTCATTCGTGGATCTTTGACAGTCGTTACGAGTCGTCAGAAGCCCGAAAGTTTGACAACCAGTCTTACCAAAGGTATTACCCAGTTACTGGGTTGTGGAGGTCAGATAGGCAGTCACTCCATGTAGAATACTGGTATTCAGCTGCATCCGGTTAGACTGGAAGCCGACCCCAACATGATTGGGAAAAGGCCTAAGCAGAATGAATGATCTATTTCATTATGGGGGTGAAAATGGGAGTTGTTACCAGGTAGTTTACCAACCCCATGGATTGAGTTTTGTTTTTAATTGAGTTACCCATTGGACTTGTGATCGGAAGTTCACATACCGAGCCATAAAAATCAGATATGCTTCGTGGTTGCAAGCGCTACTATACTGATCATGAGGTCCTGGGTTCGATTCACAGGTCGGGCAGTGTTATTGGGATTTTTTATCTGCAATTTCTCAGTAGCAGCCCGAAGTCTGGATCTGTGCCCGGTTGATGGCAATAGGCTCGCCCCCTATTACATGGGACGTAAACATAACTGGCGAAATTTGGTGTCCTAGAGGTATGTACACCTATGCCCAACCCTTCGGGGAAACAAGGCGTGATGTTATTATGTAAAAATCAGATATTGCTTTTTCATTTCAATTTTTTTCTTACAAAACACTTTAGGGGTTGAAGCGATGTTTAGTAAAAGTGCCCTCGGGAGATACTTATCTCTACAAAACGCGTGAAATACGCGTTGTTATCGCAATTATCATTAAAAGAATCCACCCTTAAATCTGATGGAGGCCTCCATTGTGCCATCATAACTACCCTATTTTAAGAACAAATCGTTAAACCCCCCTTTTAAGGGCGCGTACAGACAACTAGAAAGTCAAAGAATTGTGAATAAGCTTAAAAAGGTATAAAATATATTTATGTTTCTTTTGATTTCTAATATTTTTCTTACACAAACTTGTGAAAAGTGTGTGAATAATCATTACAGTGTGTAATGTGTATATTATATCACCGAAAGATTATGATTGTCTATACTATATATTGTGAACTGGGTGAAATGGGTTAGGTTAGGTTAGAGCTGCGACCACCCTCGAGAATACTTCCAAGTTGCTCGGAGCTAGGCAGGCTATTTAGTATTACCCATGGTGCGTTACGTCGCAAGCAAGTTTTAAGTTCACAATTTGTCGGTTTCCCATGGACAGGTACGGAAATAATACCGATACATTATAAACTAAAACGAAATCATAATTATACGGTTACATAATATAGACATTACACACTGTAATGATTATACATCTCTGTCAATCCCATCGAAACACTCATGCGTGAGTGATGTTATGTTACTATTCATGAAATTAAATCGGATGAAGCAGAATCTTATCTGAAAGTGAAATTCTACGGAGAAAGTAAACCAATACACACTGTAAATTAAATTATTTTCTATCTTACAAGACAAATCTCCTTACCTGTTATTAAAACTCGGTTATTTATAAAACGTAAGCGTTTTAGGCGAAGCTCACGCGACAATAATCCTCATTATCTAAAATTACTTTTGAATACGTAATTTAAATACGAAATGGTTTCCCAAATTCGTTCACATTAATTTATGTCAAAGTAATTTGGTATCTACCAAGTGCTGTAATTTGGCAATAATTAGGTATTGTTTTAGAACACGTGGAGTTCTAAATTGTCTGTATTCTGACAGTGTAATGAGGTACTCAGTAATAAATCAACTTTCGTATATACCTTTTTATGTGATATTAATTATGTTTATGTCTGTGCAACGTGAAGGCTCATGCAGACTGGTGCGACGCGACACCGGTAGAACATTTCTATGAAATGTTTACGGAAATTTTCCTACAGGTGTCGCGTCGCGCGAGCCTTGAATCGATGATTCGTTTGAACTAGGTATACCTTCTCATCATCAGCGTTATTCAGCAAGAAGAAGCCCATTGCTAGATATTGGTCGGTAAACTATATTTGGATCTATTATATAAAATCTTAGCATTTTTGCAAACTGGTTTTGTAAAAAAAACCTCGTATTTAAGTAAGTGTTGCCAATTAATCTCTATATGTTATCACTGTCTTGGGCAAAATATTAACACAAATATATAATGTAGAAAGTACCGACCAGAACAACAGCTATTTAAAAAATCATGTTCCCAATAAGGAAAAAGTATACAAAAGGTTGAACATCTCTGAAAGTATATCGAAAATAAAATATGAATAAAAAATCCAAAGTACTTTCAATCCTACATATTGTGTCCAAGTCTTAGCCGCTCCATTTCCCTCTCAAAACATTTCGCCCCTTTTATCTTTTAACGGAAGAAAGAGAAAAGATATCTCAGCTTTTATATTTTGCGTTTTGAAGTGTTCATTAAAAGGGTCTCCGTGGCTGTGTGGAGTTTCCTGGCCATGACCTCTTAACTTTGCAGAGTTCCTAATGATGTGTTGTGGCTCTGTGGCTTAAAATGTTGATGCTTTTGAATTATTCCGAAGAAGATCATATAAATCATTTCTCTGGCATAATAGGCAGGTACTATTTATAGGCAGGGAATATCATTCAGGCAAGCCGGTTTCCTCAAGTTGTTTTCCTTCAACGTTTTTAGGGTTCCGTAGCCAACAAGGAATCCTTATAGTTTTGTCATGTCCGTCTGTCTGTCTGTCCGCGGCTTAGCCCAGAGACTGTTAGTACTACAAGCTGTAATTTGGCATGAGTATACATATTAATTACGCCAAAAAGTGGTACAATAAAATCATGAAAAAAAAATTTAGGGTACCTCCTAGGGTACGTAAAGTGGAGTATTTTTTTTTTTCGTTTTTCCCATGTTTGGGGTATCTTTGGAAAGGTGGCTCAAAAATATTGTGAGTTTGTTGATACCATTTTTGGATTGAAGGATCCGTTTGCGAAATCCGTCTGAGTCTATCAAAGCCTGGTTGCGGCCAAGGCTAGTACCTAGTACTTTTCTCAAATAATGCGCAGAAACTGACACTCAAACTATGATATTTTTTACGCACCAATAATTATGTTCATTTGTTTCTTCTTTTCTCTAAAGAGCTCTATTTGCAAGTCAAATCGAAATTTAAATAAAATCTTTGTAAAGTTACCTCCTTGGTTGTCATGTGTTAAATTAAAAAAAATCGTTCCATTTTTAAATAGCACGACAGTTATGAGTTTTTATAGTAATTTATTTGGCCGCTTAACACGCTCAACAGGACAGATATGGATTTTCATAGTAACATTGTCATCATTTTCTGAAAATAACATTTGTTTTACGAGACAAACAAGCCGGTATACTATTCCAACTAAAAAACAAATGCAATTTCCAGAGATGACAATACACTCGAATGAATAACCTCTCTTTCTAAAGTCGGTAAATACCGAACTACTTCTTCATCGATACTTAGCCTAGGAACCGAACCCCTTGCTATCTGAAAAGGCATTTAAAACGTTATGTCAATGTCTCAATTCCACATCCAATCGACGTTCCCAATTTGGCATACACTCTGAAATTCAGGAAATTCATTCCACGCGAGCTTGAATTCGATTGGTTTTCCTAATTGTTCCGAAATTTGTGTGTTTCTAGGCAGTTAATTACTTATTTTAAAACGGTAGCCAGTCATTATTGCATTATGCAGAATAATTGTATTATTATAAAATAAATACTTGACTATGATTGTAGACGTAATATTATCTTAAAAAGATGAGTCAAAATCAAAAAGTCATTTATTCAAACTAGGCTGTGAATCAGCAATTATTTTCTAACGTCAAAATCACATAAGACAGTCCCTCAAAACGCCCACCCTTCGCATTGTGTGAGTGTTGACATTTTATCTCATTGGCTAAACTAACATAGCCTTACCGACTGATTGTTTGTACAATGGCTTCAATGATCAAGCACACAAAACAGCAAAATAAGTTATAATAAATTGTGAGCATAAAATAACAATGGCCGACTAAAATCCTGCGCTAACTGAACACAACATTATCAGGTTATAATTATTCCACTGACTGGAACTCAGGCCTCCTCTCTGTGAGCGCGACAAGGACGTAATTTACCCGGGGGGGTTGATTCTTCTTTATTACAAATACTTACATTATAGGCAAATGTGAGTGGAAAGGCAGGGGCGCCCTAGGAGGACATATAGTGAACTTATTGCAGGTGATGTTCTTCAGAAAGGTCAGGTGCGTAGTACTCGCAACCGCGGTCCGTGTATGACCAGACCAGACCAAACTAGAACGTTAACGAGGCAAAAGGAGTTTGAAAGGATCGTTGCAGGTGGCGTAGTTTCTGCCTACCACCATGGGAAAAAGGCGTGAGTTGGTGTGTACAATAATACGAAAAGAATACTCGTTTAGCAAAACAAATATGAAATTGTATTAAAAAATAAACGTCCATCACAAAAGCAGAGGAACATGAACTAACCAGACAAAAACTGTACCTAGAATAATATTATCATTTGGTCATAACTGCAACAACTCGGACGGTTAGAGTTCTCATGCATAATTCCACAGGTCGAGATCACCTGGCTGGGTGCCAGGCGAACTGCCCTAATTCCACCCTGGACTTATTCCATCAGAAATCTAATGTGGATCTCTTGTTTGACCTTTTTATGATTTGGGAATAATTTAATTGAAAGGATAATGGGTAATTTACTATGGACCCCGTACCCAAAAAAAAAATGACTGTAGCATTATGAACTATGTCTGTGTTTGTTGCCCTCATGGAGTAGTTAAATTCATATTAAGACAGCATATCTAAATTCACTTGGACAAAAAAGATATGTACCTTTAAAGTTAACAGATTTTTCATAGTAATTAATTAATTTTCCATGACACTAAATGATAAATAAATTAAATCGGTGTCGGTACTATTTATTACTGGAAACGTGGGCCGGGCAAAAACATTGCCCACAGTCGTGTGACAATATGGTAACAGTTAACATTATGGTAATAATCCTACTATGGAAGTTGAATTATTTTAATGAAAAGAAAACATGAAATAAAAGGAAAGTTTTCAATCATTTTTATAAATTATTATAATTAATATACATTAATAATAATTATCAGCATTATTATTATCTTTCATTTCATTTTTTAAACATATACTTTACATTTTTAAATATTTTCATTAAAAAAACATTTAAAAAAACATAAAAAATATAAAAAATTGTGCTCCATCGGCATCGGGGACGGGGTCCAGGCTGCCGGTATTTAGGGCTCTAGAGAGAGGAACCTCCTCACAATGCGTGCCGTGTCCAGGAGTACTGCTTTCGTAGGAGGAGTTGCGTTTCGTACTGCAGGTTGTACTGCAAGGCAAGTTGCTGGTGGATAATCCTAGCCACTAGATTGTGTCCGTGCAAGTACTCGCCGTTAGCAAGAGAACAACTGGAAACAATTAGGCGGATTGATTCACCGGGACGGTGGCATGCCCGACAGATTAAGAATCGATTATTCCCGATGTCCACCACCTGTTTGGCCACCATTGGGGAACAACGAAAAAACTTTTAATTTTTTTTTCTCGTTGTCCACTAATGGGGGACGGCGAAATAACTTTTATTTTATTTTTAATTATTCTCGTTGTCCACCACTGGGGGACAGCGTTGTTGTTTCCATTCGCCACCACTGGTGGAGAGCTACACGATTTTTTTAACATTTCCTTTGGCCACCGCTGGGACACAGTGGCACAACTTATGATCCAATTCCGACTGGCCATCAATTTAAATTATTTTATCTAAAGACCAGTAAAGGATAGCCTAATAAACTTACGGATTTGGTTTTAGCGGATAATGCTGAAATTATTTTTATGCAATTCAAATTTTTACGTAATAATAATAATAAAATAATATTTCTTTTCTTGTATAATAAAGTTAATTATTACATTATTTTTATTTATTTCTAATGCGTATTAATATCTTTTGAAACTACAAATGAATATCACTTCACCAAGATATTTACAAAAAGTGTTGCTATGAGTGAAGAAGAGTACATAATTTCAAAAAGAGACCAAAAATATATCTACTCTACTATACTTGCGCAATCGCAGCATTATAACCGGCTGTGAATAAAAAATATTATGTTTAATTACCCACTTCAATAAAAAATTAGTAATCAAAGCTTTAATAAGTAGTAGGATGATATTTTAATATTATTATGCTATTATAACATTGAATAAAAGTTGATTAAAGAATATAATATGACTTTATTAATTATGTAAGTACCATAAATATTTAGGAATATTTATATTAGTCTCACCCTTAGCATTATCTGCTAAACAACCAAATCTGGCATAACATAAAGATCAATTATTATAGACTCTGAGATTTAAAACAATAAAAGAAAAACATGGTCCATCTCTCCAGTAAATAATTACTTATGATAAAACATTTAGTTCTATCATATTTAAAAAAAAAAAAAATGTTAAACATTGTTAATTAATCAATATTAATTAGTTATGTATTAATAATTAATTACATATTTATTTGTTAATATCTTTGTCTGATACCTTAAACCAAGGAAGGTACCTTAAACGTTTAGGTTCGAATATCTTTTTTCTCCAAGTGAATTCAGACATGCTGTCTTAGGATAAATTAAACTACTCCACAAGGGCAACAAAGACCAACATAGTTCATAATGCTACAACTAACTTTGAGTCTGGGTACGCTCTTACCCATTCTCCTTTATGATAATTATTATCTTTTTCTTGTGTTAATTACGTAATTATGTTTATTGTTTATTTATTTGCATACCTACATTATTTTACTTAGTTATAAATCATAATTAAAAGCTAACATAATATATATTATATATATAATTATATACTTGTATATAATACATAGTACAAGTATAATGTGCAAGCCTCTTTTATAATATTTTACTTTTTGATATCATTTGTCTATGTTATTTGAGAAGTCAACATTTTATAAGTTGGATAAAGGTTTATGAATGGGAAGCATCATTGAGTTTTGTCTGTGTCCATCGTAAAATGTATGAATGAAACATAACTTGATGTGCACTATTTAAAACACCTCGCACTATCGCTGACACGTTGAGGATTTTTTATTGTTATAAAATCCATGTTGTCCAACAAATCTAATTAATATTTAATACCACTTTCGGTAAATGTTTTAAAAATAGATAACACAGCTTATAAATTAACAAAAACAAATTCCTTAAAAAAAGAATACCTAAACTAAAAAACTAAAAGTTTAAAACGTTTCACCGAAAATAAATCCTTTCCAAACATTTATACTTTTCCATGAAAAAAGGCCATTTCTCGCGATTTCAATACCTGTTTTGGCTTTTAAACATTTATTTTCGCCCGACAAATGGCCGGTCTATTTAATAGTCCCTCGAATATTTTTCTCTTTATTAAAATATCCCCAATAAAAAACCGGCCAAGTGCGAGTCGGACTCGCACACCAAGGGTTCCGTACCGCTGTACAATATTTTAACACTACATATTTCTTTAACACGTTTATTGCAAGGGTCCCCTTAAATGTTTAACTTTATTTTTATATTTGTTGTTATAGCAGCCATAGTAGTATTTTCCACGCAGAAAGAAATTACTTGAAAGTATTTCGAGCGTTGGTTTTTGGCGATGGTGTCTAAAGATTAACGTACTTGAAAGTCATGTCTATAGTACACACTCTGTGAAAACTTCAAGTGTCTACCTCTTATGGTGCAAAAGATACAGCCCTGTGGCTTACTGACTGACGGACAGTAGAGCCTTAGTATCAGGGTCCCGTTGGCCCCTATGGGTACGGAATCCTACAAATCAGAATATGATCCGCTCCTTACAACACAATGGTTTTTACGATTCAATAAGGGGAGGGAATATGATTGGACGGTTCGGATGCTCCTCGAATAATAAACTCGCTATAAGAACTGGATTATTGTAAATGATGGTTTATTGTATGCTCACAATATTTCTATTGAGGGAAAGAACGTTTTTTGAACGATATTTTTTGAATGGCTGTTATTTTGGGACGGTTTTCATCATAATGCCAAAACGGTATGAATTGTATACGTATTTGAAGAATATTTTAAAGAAATATCTGTGATTAAAATTGTTTGACTTACAAAGTTTTGGTTGACTAAGTATTCTGATTGTGTAGATAAAAGATAGATTCCAAATAGAAGATCATTACGAGAATCGTGTATTCTTAACGATATGCTAAGGATTTTTATCGAGACGATGTTAAAAGTGATGCGCTAAGGTAGCCCGCGAATTTCTAATTTTCTTACGTTTTTTTTTGCTGTTTGCAGGTCAGTGTCAGGTTGTATATTGATTAAAATATTATGATTCGTGACCGTAATAAATATGGCTTTACAGTATTATAGTCATTAGAATCACCAGTACAACTTCTTCAGTTAGAATTCGCCTTAAATTTTACTGGGCTCACTTGGTGAATAATAGCCCCATCAATAACTCCCTCTCAAAAAGAGATGAGGTCTGTGTTGTTCCCACTGTTGGGCAGTGGGAACAATATCTGTGAATATATTTATCATCTATTCTACGAAAAAATGAATAAAAATTAATTACATATAAGCAACTTCGTTATTAAATGTTATTTTCGCGGTACACGAGAAAGCCTTTCAAAGCCTTTCCCGTGTACCTCGAAAAGAGCGTTTAATCAAATATCAATGCGATGTAGGTAACCAATGAATGACGTTATATTTACTTTTTTGGAAACGTATAATGTTCGTTTTTCCTCCCTTGTTCCACAACTAAATGATTTTCTGATTTTTTGTTTTATTTTAGTTTGGTTAGTTCACACAGTTTTTCTTTAGTGCATTCTATTTTTTTTGCGTCATTGGTCTTGTCTTCGCAAGCACGACAGCTGAGCGTGGAGTCCTGAGTTAAATCCCTAGGTTGGAAATTGTGTTATTTTATTTCTCTATTAATATTTATTCAGACGCTGCCCGGAATCTGTATTTATTATTATTACCTAATTGGTGAACAAGGAGTTATTAGGAATAATAAAATTAAGTAACTGATTAGTTTAAAATTTTGACGAAGAATTTGTTTACCACCCACACAACTGGCAAAATGTGGGTGTACTTTAAGAACACGCCTGCCTAACCCGACTAGGATTATAGGCGTGATGTTATGTTATGTGTAATTTGTTTAACAAAAATTGACCACTCAATAAAAATCTGTGTCCATTGATATCAAAAGCCACAGCCATGTCCATTGATATCAAAAGCCATGTCCTACAGCTGTAACGAGGATCGTGATGTGTCGCCTCGCATCGTAGACGAGGCTACGGCCGACGGGCTCTTTGTAACGGGAACTAACAAAGAAGGGATCAACTAATTGCTCACTATTGTTACTTGCCCCGACCCTGCAGTATGGAAGCCAAATTCTGGAGAAATTATTTATATTTTATTAGTTTGCTCTCATGCACACCACACATTTTACAAAAGATAATTAATTATCGGATTTTATATAAGAAGTTTGAGTTAGTGAGTTAGTATATAAACACTATGCCTTATAATCACGTTTTTGCTTTGAATGCCATCCTAATGCCTACGGAATAGAAGTCAATATCGGTTGAACGGATTGTAAAACGTTTTGTTTAAATGTCTAATCTTATTGTGAATGGGGTATAGGCTAAATATTTTTTGATATTTGGATAGCTCATGACCTAAGAGGTGCCATAGAGAATATAAATTAAATAAAAATGTCGACTAATAAAAAAGTTATGCAACAGCGCATTTCGCGGGTAGTCTGGTACCTACTGGTACCTACTAAACAATAAAATATTAAGTATATGCATACTTAATATTTTAAGAGGGTTTATTCTGAAAGTTGGCAACGTCGCAAATAGATGTCAAATATTTCGCTGTTTTGATTAATTTGACAATATTTCTGTATGGAAATAAAAAATGTGGATAACTAGCGAACTAGAATATTGATTATGAAATGCAATAATTCATATCGTAACACCGAATAGTTAGTTTTAGATGTAAAAAAAGTATTTGGTAACTTTCCAAATGCCTTTTTTTCACCTAAAACGGGTACAACATCAAATTCAATGTTATAATTGCAATTCATTATTAATATTCTAGTCAATTGGTTAGCCACATTTCTTATTTCCATACAGTATTATTTCCAAATTAATCGAAACAGGTAAATATTTGACAGCTATTTACGACGTTGCCAACTTTTAGGATGCACCCTCTTAATCTAATCTAGTCTAGTGCTAATTAGAAACCTGTTTAATATGAATAGCACAATCATGGTTTATGAAATAATTAGTAGAATTATACTCAGGAATAAATAACAGTACAGTATCGTATGGCTGAATAATGTACCTATATTCGTAAGCAGGATGCCACAAAAGAACTCAAACGGGTCAAGTGGCTCTCAGGGTTACGAAGCCCCTAAGTATATCGTTGAGGGTATTAGGTACAATAACAGTTGAAGTAACTTACTGTTTATAGCTAGGAAAGTAGGCCGAATTTAAGTTCGGACTTCGGACGCCTTGATGATCTAGTGGTCTCGTAGTCGACTAAGGGGGTCCTAAGTTCGGTCCCCAGGTTGGGAAATAGTTGATGGGTTTTTGGAACGAATTTCTTTAACGCAATTTGCGGTACACTGGGAGAAATCGTCACGCGACTTGCGGTAAACTGGAAGAAATCGTCTCGTAATGAAAACGTGGTACGCCCCATCCATGCGACTGTATCTGTCTCTTTTATATATAAAGAGACGGAGAGAGTAAGTGTGAATGTGGTCGTCATGAGTGTCGATTTTCTTTTTCATGGATGTAAAAAGAAAAAAATTCCCAGCTGCCTCCTAAGTCGATATCACAGGTCAAAATGTAAATCCAAGATGGCGGCTGCGAAAATTTTGTATTTGTTTTATATCATACGTGACAAGTAACCCCGTTCCTTTGTTCCACGTTTTTTATAATGTTTTATTAGGCATTTCCCAAAAGCAGCCCGTAGTCTGGGCATGTCCTTAGTTTATATGACGAGCGCACTCCACACTCTCAATATTATTGCTGATGACGTCGACATATTCTGTTGCGCTTTGGGTGAATTTGGGAACAAGCAGTGGAACTATTTAATTTTTAAGTGTACTACAATATCGCTTTGGGTCTAGCCTGTTAATGTAAATGTACCTCTTTTTGTGAGCTTCAAATAATTCCCATTTTGTCGTCTTTAAATAATAAATAGCCAATTAGCTGCGACTAACTTGGATGTCACGCTTGGTCACAGTTCTAACCTAACCTTACCCATTTTAAATACAGACTCATGAATTCAGACCAAAACCTTTCTCATGAACACATTTAACATTCATTTGTTTGTCTCCAACATAATAACAGAACTACTGTAACACGTTACGTAACCAGTACAAGTACATTGAAAGTGCGAACTTTGAAGTTTGTGTGCTTATGATTACATTGTCCCACAGTGCTGTGTGAACTATTAAAGAGTAAGGATATTATTCAGAATGCATATTACATAAGGTCTGTGAGCTTGTTACGAGAATCCCTTGGGAGAATATAGAGGAAAGTGGAAGTCCTGTTTTTGAACAAAGGAATAAAACAACCTACGTTATAGTACACATCACGCCTACATTCTCCGAAGGGTTAGGCAGAGGTGTACCTATACTTCACCAACATTACTCCAGTTATGTTTAAGTCCCATGAAATTAATAGGGGGCGACCCTATTGCCATCAAACGGGCACAAATTCAGACTCCCGGCTGGTCCTGAGCAATTCCAGTTGGAAAAACCCAATAAAACTTTGCTCAACCCGCGAATGGAACCCAGGACCTCAAGCTCAGCAATACCGCTTGCGACCAAATGTTTCGTGTTCGATGTTGGTGTTCACCGCCTTTAGGGAAATTTTGCAACGTAGACAGACTGATACAACGGTTGCTCATTCCTTTGTGAACAAATACAGCTTTAGGATTAGCGTGATCTACTTTCGAGCATCTAAGCGGCTGCATTCGGATTCCAAAATTGTTGCCATTTCGAAGCATTGTGTAGGTTTTCACATCGTGCTCATCAAAAGGAAGTAAACAGACTAGGCAGCAAAATGCTCGTGCAGTTTTCATTTGATAAATTGATAATAAACAAAATCTCAATTAAAATAGAGTTCAAAATAAACAGCTGCAATATTTGATGGCGTATTATGTCTTTATAATATTTTATTCTACACTTTGATAAAACCTGTCATGTGGAATTAATTATACCTTATCATAACAAAAAGTTTTAAAAAAAAGTGTGCGGACCGGAGGACCCTCGTCAGGAACGATGTTCCTTACGCAAACACACACTCGTTTATAATAGAAAGAGACACAGAGAGAGAGACAGAATGTCACATGGAGGGGGCCATAACGCTTTTTCCTTACGTGATGATTTCTACCAGTTAACTCCTACCCCTAACCGAGTGAAGGCTCCCGCAAAAAGGCGCGACGCGACTTTAACAATACAATTTCTAAGAAAACTTCACGGTAGAACAATTACCAGTGACAAGTCGCGCCAGTATGAACGAGCCTTTATGAAACTTCGTTCCAAAAATAAGTCGATGATCATAGTCAAGAAGACCCAGAAGAACCAGTCTTACCAAGGGGTATCGTATTACCCAGTTACTGGGTTGTGGAGGTCAGATAGGCAGTCGCTCAGTGTAAAATACTGGTATTCAGCTGCATTCGGTTAGACTGGAAGCCGACCCCAACATGATTGGGAAAAGGCTAGGCAGAATGAATGAATGACTATAATCAAGAAGTGAACTTACCAGAGGCTCGTTGTTAACCATTCATCCG
Organism: Eupsilia transversa; assembly: GCA_914767815.1. Taxonomy (NCBI): domain Eukaryota; kingdom Metazoa; phylum Arthropoda; class Insecta; order Lepidoptera; family Noctuidae; genus Eupsilia; species Eupsilia transversa. The sequence goes on from OU611880.1 coordinate 14,161,942, forward strand.
TTAATCAGAAATCAGGAACTTACCTGTAACAAATCAAAATTTTAGTACTGTTTACTCGTTCCCTGTTTATTGTCACATTAAGAAGTTGTTGCATTATAATTAACCTTTCCATAACTTTAAAAATCTACTTACCTACCAACACCTATAGATAAAGCTTAAAGGATCTTGTGGCTAACTATTGTATATGTATATGGTACACCACTGACTACCTGCAGTATCGTCTTTCCTTCTCCCTTGAATCCATCCAAAGGTTGTCTGTAAAAGATCGCTTTTAGCAATAAGACCGCCCATTGTGTCACCCTATGTATGACAAAATTTATGTCGGTAAATTTTTTGGTGTACATAATAAAGAGTATTCTATTCTATTCTATTCTATAACAGCCGCACGTATCGATCCATTTGGTTAAGCTACGCTTGCTCTTTACTCATCCAGACTCTGCGCCTCGGAAAGCAAGCTAAGCCATTGGCCCCGGCTGTCATTCGTGGATCTTTGACAGTGGGTTACGGGTCGTCAGAAGCCCAAAAGTCTTACCAAGGGTTATCCTAGTTACTGGGTTGTGAAGGTCAGATAGGCAGTCGCTAAATGTAAAATAGTGGTTATCAGCTGCATCCGGTTAGACTGGAAGCCGAACCCAACATAGTAGAGAAAAGGTTAGGCAGATTGAACGTATACCTATATAAAGCCTTTGTATTTTTTTAAATAGCCTAGCCCATAGGGACGAGATTGGTTCATATTGGCACTGAATTCAGTTGAGTGGCAAAAGAAAATGGAGGCTTTTTTTCTGCAGTGTTACAACACAGGCTGAATTAGAAAAAACCTACCAAAACTCTAGAAACACCAAAAGTCTACCAAACTCCAATCAATCACTACATAACTAACATAAAAAAAAAGTTCCATAAACATAATCAATCCCATCTTTCCGTACATACGATTTCACATTTTCATTCCCGAAACGTATTACTGGCCAGTATTGACCATCGCAATATCTCACAGACTTTTTATTGGAACAGGCCTTTTTTCGCAGAATTTGTGGACATATCGGCTACACACGAACGAGCCAGCCTCTTTCTGCAGACTGTTCTTTTTTTAAAGAGCTACCTACTGTTGAAGTTTTTTCTGCTTTTTTATTGGTAGTTGTTGTTATAATGGTTTGTTATGTCTGTAGGTATGTTTGTTTATTTGGTTTACTCTTCGTTTATGGTTGTTTAGGTACTTGTAAACGTCTTCTGCTGAATATTAGTAGTCTGATAGCAGTATTACCTCGACAGACTGCCTCGTTGGTCTAGTGGTCGCTAGCGCTACTGTTGAGCATGAGGTTCCGGGTTCGATTCCCCGGTTGGGCAAAGTGTTATTGGGTTTTCCATGTAGAATTTCTCAGTAGCAGCCCGGAGTCTGTATTTGAGCCTGGTTGATGGCAATAGGCTCGCCCCCTATTACATGGGACTTAAACATAACTGGCGCAATGTGGATGGAGGTACCTCTGCTTACTTTTGATGTCACCCAGCGGGGTAATTGTGTAATATATACACAAAATAGCATTCGATTGCAATCCCTTTCATTTTGTCAGTTCCGTCAGTTCAACAACGTAATTAGCGCAATCAATGTGTTGCGTTATTTACGTTGTTGAATTAACGAATTTTTCAAACCTACCTATACCTAAAGCAATGTACGTCAAAATGAAAAGCATTGCGATCGATTGCCGCTTTATGTGTGTTACATTATTACCCCGCTGGGGTCCATTCATTAGAAAGTAATGACTGTTGTTGTAATCAGTTCCATGTTGATGACAGAATGTGAGGTAACTAATACAGCATGGTTTTTAGGGTTCCGTAACCGAAGGGTGGCAAACGTAACCCTATTAATAAGCCTTCGCTTTCCGACTGTCTGTCTGTCAGCAGGCTTGCCTTTGTATGACTGCCCGACTCGCACTTGGCCGGTTTTATAATAGACACAAGATTCTCGAATTATCAATTAATTCTTTCTTATTTTAATTTACTTAACCAAAATTATATAAATTATAAATAGTTAATCGTAAATACTGACATAATTCTAATTATTTTGATCTAATATTTTAAAAGTTAAATTAAAATAACCGTACTATCTTTAAGATTATTTACATATCATGCTTTAAAATATATAATAAGACGTATCTGCCATTTATAACAAAATAAAGCAAATGAATTTTCAGAAAGCAATAAAAAGTGGAATTATGCGAATGCATGCAGTGCCAAGAACTTTATCTGTACGATGACCTGCTGCAAAACTGTCGACACTTTTATCATTAAAATGTATTTATATAATTTTAATTATTAAAAATATGGCAAATGTTTAAGGTTGGGCTCGCAACGATATTCCTGGTTTCTGAAAGCCACAATAACATTGTAATCATAGTAATGAATAAAATAAAAAAAATCTGACTGACGGAGTCCTTGACAATTCAAAAATGCCTGTAAAAGGTTTAATTGAAATAAATGCTTTGATTTTGAGTTTAAATAGAACCAGTTAATAGCAGTAGTGTTTTAGTCTGTGCTAAGTTATTTAATATTCTTCCTTTTTTCCCTATTACCTTATTAAAAAGGGTACTTAATGCTCCAGTTATTATCCATTGGAATCTATAGTTTGGAATTTTACTTTCTTGTCAATTTTCTGACTGACACATTCATGAAAATTGAAAAGTGCCAATAAAATATGCTCTAGTTAAAAAATATGCCATGATTTTGTATTTTCCCGAAGGGTTAAGCAGAGGTGTTTAAGTCCCATGTAATAGGAATAGGGGGCGAGTCTATTGCCTTCAATCGGGCACAAATCCAGACTCCGGGCTGCTACTGAGATATTCCAGATGGAGTAACCAATAACACTATGCCCGACCCGGGAATCGAACCTGGGACCTCCTGCTCAACAATAGTACTTGCGACTACTAGACCAGTTTGAGTTATCATTATCGCTCTAGAATAAGATCCATATACCGTAGGTATTACATGTATCATATTGATATCTAACAATGTAACAGCGAATCAATGTTCACGCCTCTCCTCTAAGACCTAGGCCAAATATGTTTTGATATTCGGATAGCTCATGACTCATGACCTAAAGAGGTGCCAAAAAGAATATGAATTAAAAAAAAAAACGCGAAATTTCGCGGGTTAAAGCTAGTACATAACAAGAGACGACAATATTATATGCAGATGACCTTTAGCGTCACTCGTGCAACAGGAAACGATCCCATCGGCTATTAACGGAAACAATTTCAATAGCTAACTATTGAAATTGTTACCGTAAATAGCCGCCGGGATCATTTCCTATTGCACTATTTCCTGACTACATGATAAACAAATAAAGTTAATTCATTAAATAAATACCTAAGATGCAAATAAAATGCAGCACATTAGTTGGGTTTTATTTCGAATTTTGGGGGGTTGTGTAGTTCCTAAATCACCACTCACACATTCACACTGGGTTCTCCCAGTGTGAATGTCACTTGTCAGCGAATGTTTGATCCTAGGACATACCGGATTCCTTACGACGGTGGTGCCGCTTCCCTTGTTCACGAACTAAACTAAATTTAAGTTCAGTGCATCTTTTTCTTTCTAGTTCATTAGGAAAAGGACAGAAGAGAAATTTTAGTTTAGTCCTGTCAAATTAATCAGCGCCTGACGTAATTTTAGTCGGCAAGTTTTTAATCACGTCTAAACTTGTAAGTAGTAGTGACAAGCGCTGATTAATTTGACAGGATTAAACTAAAATGTATCTTCTGTCCTTTTCCTAATGAAATAGAAAGAAAAAGATGCACTGAACTTATATTTAGTTTAGTTTGTGAACAAGGGAATCGACACCATTTTATGGTATTACGCTACCCCAGATCACTCACCCCAAAGAAATGATATTAATTATATAATTTCACAATTACTACATTGTTTTCTTATCATAAAAGGCCCGTATCCTTTGTGCCCCGTTCGCTCCGTATCTTCGAGAGGAACAATAGTAGTCATTTATCAAAATAATAACAATATGCAATTTTTCTCTCATTGTCAACGCGAGATGAATGATGAAGATGGTATTTATAATGACGGCCGTATTTACGGCCGTTCTTTATACCAGTTTGTATTGTTTTTTTATTCAATGTTCTTTGAAAAATATGGGGATTTATTTCAGGCTTGAAGCATTTTTTGTTTATCAACAATATCGCACGTAACCGTTAATTTAGGCGCTCACCTTGTCAAATTATTCAGCAAAAATGGTAAGACATTCGGCAACATTTTCGGTCGATTAGGTGCCTACCTAAGACTTTTCCGGTGTCTTATTTTGTGAATATTACATAAAAAAATAGTAATATGCCTGAACATTTGTCCATTAATTGGGAGGCCTTGTCCCGGCATAGCGACAATGATTTTACGATCTTACGATTTGTGTCTACCAACTTAGGTATTCAAGTGATTTCAAACACGTATTTGTTCCCCTAATTTCACCTTCTCCAATGCTCAAATCCGTTCAACCCTAAACACCACCAGTAGCGGTTTCTACCTCTTATCAATTTACTTAATGAAGTGCATGCCCTAATTCAGGGTTGGCAAACTTCCAAACAACGCTAACTTCGAGCCTCTAGCGACCCAGTTAATGTCAAACATTTGTTATGTTAGTAACAAACGGAGCGATAGTTGTACATTGCTGTTTTAGAACGGAACTTTGAACAAAAGGTGTTAAGGAAACACGTAATGGATTCTGTGGTGGTTGTTTCAGTTTTTGGTGGAGGGGCGGGTGGGGTGTGTTATTGATTTAGTTATGGAAACAATGCAACGATTTCTTATCTTTACGTTGGAGTTGTAAAACTTGTGGGGTAATTGTTTTTTTTTTATTGATTGCAGGCGATAATGCAGTTTGGTTTTGTAAGGGAATAATATTATAATACAAATTAAAAGAAATAAGTAGTTTATCCTGCACTTCTTTCTTCATTGTTCTCACATGTATTTGTCCTCTAGAGTGTGCCATATTCAATTTAATGTGACGTCACATGGAGGACCTATAATCACCAGACGACCGAGACGCTTCCAAGAATTTCACTAATATCCTAATTTAATATTATAAATTCAAAAGTGAGTTTTTTTGTTTGTTACGCTTTCACGCTAAAACGGCTAAACAGATTTGGATGAAATTTGGCACACGAGTAGACCATGACCTGGATTAGGACATAGGGTACTTTTTATTCCGTTATTCCCAACGAGATCGAGACTTATGCGGGTAAAACCGCGGGGCAAGCTAGGCTAAAATCAACGTCATTCTAGTATGATTGTACTTAGTAACTTATTTCGTCCTACATTGAAACGACACACTTCCGTACCGAAATCAATGTCAAAACTTTCTAGATCAAAATTGTATGAGCCTCGAACTATCAGGGAAATCTATACAAATATTATAAAGACGTAAAATTTGTTTGTGTGTAAGTATGTAGGGGGTAATTTCCGGAACTACCAGTCAGATTTGACTTTTTGCCCAATTCTTGAGGAAGGTTATAAGCTATGTAACATCACGCTACGACCCCTAGAAGCCGAGCAAAAAGCGTAATAACGCGGGCGGGCGATGTAATGCGACGTGGTGGGTCGGGGGCCGAAATTTCACTCGGACGAAGTCGCGGGCTGAAGCTAGTGTAGTAGTTTGACACATTCCTTAAAACCGTGTGCATGGTAGCATGGTAGCCGTTTCATACTAGTGACTGGTAATGAATATGGTTTGAATATACAGAGATTATGGTCAAATGGCCAAACTATCCGTTTCCACGACTGTACAATCATTTTATTCTTTCACGCACACATATCTACGATACAACACATACCTCGACACGACTCGACGCTAAATACATAACAGAGCGGCGAGCTTAAACTGTCCCTCGAGCGCCCATTGTCTCGAGTAGTGATAAATTGTTAGTACCATTGCTGCGTCAGTGTGTACACTGCGCGTCACTTTAATTGGCACACTTGTGGTACATTGCCTTTATGGTGGCTGGCTTCGGTGTTGCCGTTTATTTTGTTAGAGGATTCAAGGTGGGCGGGGGATACTTAGGCTAATAGACTGGAGGTGCATCTGGAAACAAATGACGGCCACCGTTGAGCTTCTAAAGCAAGGTTGAGCTAAACGTTGATGGACACATTATGCGTGCTAACTGCCAGAGCAAATCTACTCAAAGGCATGGCTCTTTCGCCAAAAGCTGTTTCAGACATTACCTTGCATTAGACATAATATGATCTGGATAAGGTTTTGAATACAGAGCCTGACACATTAGTTATGTTTCAAGCTCCAGGCTACTACAACTTCAGGATCATACCTTATCTTAATAGAATCTTACATCAAAGATTTGTGTACGACCCACACTTGTATTCTTAGAAAAGAGTAAACTCGAACCTCACTCGTAGAATTCGAAAAATGAAATCACTTTTTTGAAAGATGTTGATATCTCGACACAATTTAAATTTGGAAGTGACGTTTAGAGAACTTTTTTTTTCTTTTTTTTTTAACTCTTTCTATCTAACCCACCCGTGTTCCTTCAGTTGCCTGTGTGTTGCCAGGGGCCACGGTATCCCTATCGGACTTTTTAATTAGGACTCGCGAACGATTAGATACCTTCCGATTGCTTTTTCTGTTCAGCTCTTTGTTGGACAGTCACGTAAAGGAATGGTTTGGTAAATTGGCTACCAACTTAAATTGTTCTTATATTCAAATCACAACTAACCTTAGGGGCAATTCCCGTATTTCTAAAAACGTTCCGATTCGCATCTCATTAGCAATCTGTCAAAAATTTAATTACCAACATTTTTGACAAGATAGACAGAATGTGAACGTTATTTAAGTACGAGAATTGGCCTTCTTGTGATTAGTAATTTTGCCACGTTGTATTGACATTTCAAACTTGTATTAACGGGGCACGATTACGTAGCTTTTCAAATTGCTGAACAACACAATATGTTCCTGATTGCACATACAATTTTCTCCATTAAAAAAACATTCATGCTGTATCGTAGCAACACCAGTGAATGCAGCCCAGCATAAATGACGCAGGCTTTAAGTTGTCTCAAGAGGACGGTCGGTGGCATTGTCTTGTGACAAATTGTCTGCACCATTATCTACGTCACTGTACTTTGTGAGTGCGTGGGGTGTTTTAATTGTGGCCGACTGTAAGTACATCATATTTTCGTATAAACAATATTTTATGAAGATGTGAGCCTCTCCGAAACCTTTAAAGTAATCCAGGCAAAAGAAAAATGCTTCCAAGAATTGCCAGTTCATCTTCGTTTTCGCTTCTGTAAAGTTAATGTCAACGTTTCTAAATATTTTCTAACTTTTTGGACTCAATAAAGGTACAAAGGCGGACTTAATGCCCTAGGCATTCTCTACCAGTCAACCAAGGGTGGTGAAGAGAGGAACAAAGAGAAGAAATAATCATTACAATAAAAATAAAAATAAACATTATTAAAGTACCTATGTATATTTATACAGTTTAACAAATCTTAAAACCACATAATTTTTTTTTCAAAGTTAATATATTCTAAAGTAAACACATCTTTATTTGTTACAATACATCCATAAACAGCCTTTGAATGCCGGTTACATCTTTGATTATTTCGCACTGAGTCTTTAACACATTTTGCGAGAGACGTCGACGAAAAATCTCGGCTCAAAACCCCAGTCAGATAAAATGACGTCAGACTCGTCTAGATTATCCCGATATCAGCCGACGAGCCTGAGATAGGTGACGCAATCTCCGGCGCGGCTTAGCTTTAGCACTGATATCTTGAAGATACCGGGCACTAAGCGGTCGACGTTACTTGCGACGTACAATATTGACATACAGTATCGTGATTAAATCTGTAAATTGTTTGTAGGGAGATTTGGAATTACGATTAGGGTAGTTTACAAGTATATGTATATGTCGGAGACGGTCATTAGTACCGTCGCTAAACGAATCGCAAGCGCGCATCTGGCGACATCACTTGATCAACCCACACCTATAGCACGCTTATACAGAGTCGTGATGTTTTGAGTCCACGGCGAGGAGGACATTCAGTGTCTGATGACATCGGGAAACTGTACTCGATTCGTTGTGGTCAGTTATTGTGAATAAATTGTAATTTGTGATTTAATAAACGCCGTGTATCGCACCCAGTGTGTTTTCATTGCACGAAACCATTCTTCTGCCCACATGATGTCTGAATCTACTGAAATAAATCCTGACGCTCCGACATTATATGTACTTAACTATAAACGTAGCTAAGTCAGAGGCCCATGAGCAGCATAAAAACTCTGACACCAGCACCCTAATTGCGTACGATCACTCACAATCTGAATCGTTTTGAAACAGATTACTAATCAAGTGCTACATCAGTTCGAAAAAAAATCTGCTCAACAACGTAACTAACGCAATGAATGATACTGAACTGTCAAAATGAAACAGATTAGTCTTGATCGTATACGAAAATGTGTTAAGCAATTTAGATAGCAGGTGAGTCACTAACCACTCCAGAAAGAAGAACATATAGCTTTTATTACACATCGAATGAAAAAAAAAGGTGAGTGAGTGTGATTGAGGGTGCGTGGGGGTGCGTGAGTGTATGTGGGGGTGTGTTTTTGTGTGTGTTTATTAAAACATAATAATAATGCTCAAAGAGAGTTGGGATATTGTTGGTTACGCTGCTTTAGGTACCTAGTTAAGATTTTTTTCGTCTAGACATCGTAAGATTAAAAGAATATGGTGAGAATGTGGTCGACATTGATTTTTCCCAAATAATTTTTATTCTGCAAAGGTAAGTATATCATATTGCATAGTTATCATCATGTATATTATATTTGCAGAGTTGCAAGGATATACATAATACCTAAATAGATAGTTTGGCGGTAAAAGTTTAAGTGCATACAATTCAAAACTTTATCTTTCATTCGTTTTCTGCCTAAGAAAGCTGTAAGTTCAGTACAAAAGCAACCAGTCTATAGAATTGCTTTAGTAATAAATCTATTATTACATTTACAGCTCAATTGACAGAAAAACAATAAATCTATCGTTAAATTCTGTCTGAGAATTCTTCAATGCTTTTATTAGTCTCGAGCGGGTCACAATAGAGTCGTGTCCTTGTGATCAATTGTTTGTTGGGGTATCGCTAGAGGTCAAGATACAGTGGGTGTCATTTCCATTGGTAAAGTTCAAGAAGGTTTTTGACACTATAATGATGGATTTGTGAATTAAAGCAATGTGCAACTATATTTCTCAGGTTTCCTTTTTGGAGGTTATTCATGAAAAAACGATGTATCGGTGTGTCATGTGAAAATAAGTAGTAAAAGTAAGGAGTAAGTAAGTGAGTTCGTTTATTTGGGGAGTCTGTATAAAAGGGAAGGAAAGATTGATGAAGATGTGGAAAGGAGATTAAATGCTGGAAATAAAGTGAATTTTGCCTGTCTGGATTTTAAAAGAGACTGTGACCTCTGAATTTGTTTCGGCCTTTCTTCTCAGAGTAGTCAGATAGGAAATGCGGACCTCATCTAGTTCTTAACATATATTGAGGTTTAAAAGTACTTATTCCACCTTTGTACCCTTTTTAGTGTGCGAAAAGTTTAAATAAATAAAAGTGTGTGTACAAATCTATTTACAGGACTAACTGTTTACTATGGTGTGCTGGTGTCTACGCTTATGTAGGGTGTGGCAAAAGAAGCCATGAAAGTAGAATATATTCTGTGGAAATGCGTTCCTTGCGAACCATGTGTGGTGTGACTAGGAATGATAGGCTGATGAATGATGTATTAAGGCAACATTGCGGTTTAAAAAAAGATGTAGTGATAACAATTTAAAAGAGTATGCTTAAATGGTTTGGTCATGTTGAGAAGATGAATGAAAGGCGACTAACGTGGGTGGAAACGCCGGAAGGGGAAGCCCTAGGAGGTCATACTTATAGTGACCTAATTGGTGATGTTCTTCAGAAAGGTCAGGTGTAGTATTGGCAATCGGCGAGCTAGGTGTAGAATTTATTGTGGCATGGCGTTTTCTGCCTACTCCAATGGGACGAAGGCATGAGTTTATGTATTGAATGTAAAAGAAAAAAAGTTGCGTTAAAAATAATAAATATCTATTGGGGATAATAAATTAAATATTAATTCAACATATTTGCCTTCAAAGAAGCCTTCCATCTACACTAAAATATGTATCTCAATCAATCAACTTTGTACGGAGGTTTTTGACCTCATATCAATGTATAACTGTGGGTGTTTTCAACCCACACTTTAATTCTTAAAGTAAGTTTATTAAAATGGTATTTAACTCTAGTCGCTTTTGATGTATTTTTGGCATAAAAACTATAAACGATAAATACAATAGCTTTACTAATCATATAATTATCTAGAAAAAGAAAGCTAAAATCGATTAAATCAGGTTAGTAAGTCCAACAAAGCAGCGTCTTTTAAAAAGATCATAAGAAAGATATCACTTACGAGACACAAGAACTCTTTCAACTACAATTTGTAGCAGTCTTATTAGTCCCAAAAGGATTACAACAGAGGCGATGTCTCGTCGTGATAAATTGTTCTTCGCTACCGTCGATTAACAGCGTGTTCACAAATTGGGGTAGTTGTAGATATTAAATATCTCGGAATATTATATTTTACGCAATTTTTAAATGATCATAACTCACTACCACTAACAGAAATCATAACTTCCCGCCGTACTCGGGTAAAAAAGGAGGAGGTTCTCGGTTCGTCTGTATATATTTTCATCAATTTTATTGTGAACCGATTTTGAAAATTATTTTTCCATTTGTTAGAAAAATCTTGAGCGGGCCCAAATAAATTTTATTATCTTTGTTTGAAACTGCAAAATAGTGTACGTTAGGTATATGTTTTTGAAAAATAATGATATGTATGTAAGATATAAATAATGTCATAATTCATTTATTTCTTAATAAAATATATTGTGTTTGAAATACATAGGTCTATTCCTACGTATATGTCATATAACTAAGATATTAAGACCAGGCACTCTAAAATAATTTCTACGCAAGCTCCGCCACTGAGAGACCGGTTAGACCGCTATGGTGTTCGAGAACATTTTCGAAAAATAGTGTTCCAGACAAATTAGACCAATTTAAAATTTTCCATAGAAACAGAGATTTTCAGTTATCTGTTTTTAAATAAGACATTTCGAAAATGTTCTTAACTAAGTTTTTAGACCTTTGTATCCTGCATATGCGTATGTAGTTTCATTAAAATCGGTTCAGTCATTTCGAAAAATAAGGGCTTGAAAGTTTGTATGAAATGCCGTTCGGCGTAAACCCTCTTAACATTTATTTTAGACATAAAGGCCAAGCAATCTTGAAAAAAAAAGTAATAATCTTTAAAAAAGACATGATTTTTGAATAAAAAATGAATCGAGCGAAAATGTTACAATTACGTAACTGTCTTGTACATGGAAAGAAAAAGATCCAATGAATCATATACTAAAGTTCCATTTTGATTGTATGTGTGACTGTTTCAGAATATTAATGCAAATTAACATCAAATTTAGGGAGCCTCCCCTTAATATTGGTCAATCTACAACTAAACCTTGTGTATATTTGTATGGGTGCGGAGACGATGCCATTAAACTCCATTTACAAAAAAATACTGGGTGCCTGGGTAAAATAAATATAACAATACATGCCATAAACAACAAAGTGATACGTATCCCTCTCAATGCATCACGGAACAAGTCAATGCGAGTGTTGTGACCGCCTTGGGACCAATAAAGCGCTGAAGAAATCGCTGTCGAAGGGTTATTTGAATGTTTGTACAGTAATTCTGTTTACAGGATGTGCATACATAACTGAAGGGGAACCATTAACATGCACGGATTATTTATTCGACGTTTGGGATTAATTTAAAATATCACTGTTTGTTTATTTTACTGTCTGTTTGGTTTGGGAGGTAATGTGATGCAGTCAAAAACTGTATAGGGGTAATATAATTATATAATTGCTCCTCTAAAAACTTATCGATCTTCAAATGGTGTAGATACGTCTTTTTTTATGTCCGTCTTCTTTACTTTCTGGCTATTTTACAACGTTGATTGCCATAACTATAAGCTAGGGCACCCTGACCAACAGTATGGGTTAGGTTAGAACTGTGACCAAATGTGTCACGCCAGCGGCCAGCGAGAGCTACATCTAAGTTGCTCGCAGTTAATTGGCTATTTAGAATTGTAGGAAAAAAAAAAGGGAATTGTAGAATCCTGTTGATCCCGTATTTAAACTGATTATATCACACCACTGGCTCATCACGACACCAAGCCTCCTGTGCAGGTACCACCTCACTTTTAACTGTTTCCCACTTTCCCGCCATCTGTGGTGAACTGACAGTTGACATTAGTGACAGTGACCTCACTGCTGACGTGCATGAGATAGTGTTTACATATCTATTAAATAGATACACTACAGGAATTATTTAAGACACAACAAAGAGGCATATTTGTTTTATTTTTGTACATAAATATTTTTACGACATCTTATGAGAATTATTTGGGTTACGATTAAAAATAGCCTTACAAAAAACACTCGATTTATTTCCTCAGTTTTGTAGTAGTGGTTCTTAAATATAGTTTCAGTGCCCAAATAAATCTATAAAAACACACTCAACGTGGCAAAATATGTGTTTCAAACTACGTAAAACAAAATAGAATTGCATTACACAAACCCACTTTGAACATGCTAATATTGGCGTGTCTTTTCGACCCAATCTATTACTAAACAACAATTCAATCGTCACAAGAGCGCACCCTGTATATGACTGTATTAGCAGATATAGATATATACGAAGAGTGGTAGCGATATCGTTGATGTACCCTATTAGTCGTAAATAACGCCTTTCCGAACTGTTTGTGTATGTGATATAAATAGTTGATACAAAGAATTTTTTCGTACGATTTTTGTGTACGAATTTGTGTAGGTGGGTGTGTTATAATTTTGGGGTTATGTCTTTATTCTTCATGGTGTGTCTGTATTATGAAGGGTTATTGAAATGTTTTGTGTATACCCAAGAGTACCTCGATTGTAATTCAGTATTGGGGTTTAGTGAAAGTGGCTTTTATATTCTTTTTACCACTTTTATAATAACCATTGTTGAAGACAACGAGGCTTTCAAATAGTTTTCACAAAATAGTTTTTGTTATTTATCTCTAGCTTTTAACTTATCATCACGCCTTGTTTCCCCGAAGGGGTGGACAGGGTTGTACCTTAGAACACCCACATTTCGCCAGTTATGTTTAAGTCCCATGTAATAGGGGGCGAGCCTATTGCCATCTCCTATTGTTATCTCTAGGTATTATACCTCATGTTCTGGTCAAAGGTCTAAAGGAGTTTCGTGTAAGAAAGTTTTTATTATTTTCATCCTTTTTCCATGGTTGAAGTCAACGAGGCTTTCAAATGGTTCTCTTTTTGTTATTAAGGTATCTATGGATATCATATTTCTAATTCTGGTCAAAGACCTAATCAAATCATATCTGCAATCTCGTCAAAAAGGTTTGATCCCCAAAGGTCTCCCGAGACAAAGATAAGGTCTGGGCAAGGCTCAAAAGCAAGATTAACACCACAGGAATCTTTCACATGTTTTTCAAACAATAAAATTCAAGGACTAAATTAGGTTAACCAAAAACCAAATAAAAATCATTTGTTATGGCGGAGCTTCAGCACTTATTGAAAAACGACCACCCTTCACCACTTCCATGTGCTTTAGCTGGGAAGAAATGGCGCAAGAAACTCCCCAGAAGCACATCTATATGTTCACTAGTGATGATCCTAATCAGCTGGCTGATGCATGCATGCAACCCTAATGCTAATATTAAATTGCGATTCCAATCCGTCTGCCAGTATACGGCGGATCCAATTATTAGGCCCAACAATACGGCAAAATTACTGCCGAAAGCCTGGCCTGGTTTAATGAATGTGCAATTTCATCCTAACTCGAATCACACAAGATAATTAAGTACAGAAGGTCAGCTTCCTATAACGAATGAAAAGACGCTCGCAGACATAAACTGCGTTCGCAATGTAGTGTCCAAACATGTAAACAAATATATGTTTCTGGAAAAATAACTTTAGTACCCATTAAGTTCAATTTGCGCTGAACTTCAAACAGCCTTATGACTTTTTAAATAGTACTAGTCATTCTGAAATCAACCTTTTGCCTATTAGTTTAAGGTTCATAATTAGTATTAGTAGAAATAACATCAATTTGGAAGCATTGATTACAACGATTTGAAAATGGAATAGATGCGTACGTATCTACAGTTCGTAATGTTTTTTTTTGTTTTTGATAATCTGTTATTTATGTTAGTTTTAAATGCCCTTTTTTTACTGTTTGTATTTCCTGTGTGTGTCCTAAATAAAATATTTTTCTTTCTTTCTTACGTACGCACGGCGATCTGAAACAAAAGGCAGGCGCGAGTGCGTTCCCAATCGCTGTAAGTGAAGCGTGTTCATGTGTGCGTGCATTTTCGGCCATTGTTTGGAGCTGACCTACTGATTCTGTACTTATCTATTTTGTGCACGAATCATGCAGGCGGCGACCAATATTCACGAACTCCCCTGGGATCGCGGCCGTGACTAAAATTCAATGATTCTGTTAAGCCAGCCGGCTTTGGCGGCTTTCATTACCATTGACTGCAGCCTAAGGGATTTCGTAATATTATTTGTAGTCATCACTGTTCCATTTTGTTACATAACATACATAAACTCACGCCTTTTTCCCATGTGGGTAGGCAGAAACTACAGAACGCCACCTGTTACGATCCTTACAAACTCCTTTTGCCTGGTTAACGTTCATACATCTGGTCATACACGCTCGCCATTTTGTTATTCATAGGTATTTCTCTTTGTTATGACGGATATTTCTGAAGATGATAATAATAATATGATCATAGCAATTAAAATACAAATTAGGATCATACACTCATGTTTTTATAAATAAATTATCTTTTTTGTGTTCATTAAGGCTCTTACACGTATATTGTGCCTTTACTCAGAAGCCTGTAAGATTATGCCGATATAGCTATAACTCTTCTTAACCACCAGCAAATTGAAGGTTAAAAATCCTCATATATGTCAAACAGCTCACTGTTAAATGACTTTCCTACACAAAAAAAGGGGCCTATGTATAGTCGTTGCATTTCGCGAACGCGCGTTAAGAGGGTGCATCCTAAAAGTTGGCAACGTCGTAAATAGCTGTCAAATATTTACCTGTTTCGATTAATTTGGAAATAATACTGTATAGAAATAAGAAATGTGGCTAACCAATTGACTAGAATATTAATAATGAATTGCAATTATAACATTGAATTTGATGTTGTACCCGTTTTAGGTGAAAAAAAGGCATTTGGAAAGTTACCAAATACTTTTTTTACATCTAAAACTAACTATTCGGTGTTACGATATTAATTATTGCATTTCATAATCAATATTCTAGTTCGCTAGTTAGCCACATTTTTTATTTCCATACAGAAATATTATCAAATTAATCAAAACAGCGAAATATTTGACATCTATTTGCGACGTTGCCAACTTTCAGAATAAACCCTCTTAATCATTCTAATTTATACGTTATAACAATGACATAAGAGTGAAATGACGCCAGCTCGGAATTGCAAGGTCTGTAACTTCGTCCCTAGAGCGAATGTCAAAGTGCCTTATGTCGGAAAAACATTACAGGAAAGTTAAATAAATTAGGAGGACATTAACATTCAAGACGTGTAACCAGAGGGCAGGACCGACGATGAGTAACGCGTCACTTGAGTGTCGCGACGGAAGAGGGGCACAGAGTAATCAACAGATGCGACACTGAGGGGGGCGGTTGATTCGAATTCGGTGAGTGGTAGTGCTGAGAAACAAAGTAAACTGACAGAGACACGTATTGTTTTGTCCTCAAAATGCTGAAACTGGGGGGTATTCATTCAGACAAATAGTGGACTGTCATGCGAAGTGTCAAGTAATTTTTAACTATGTGCCATGCAACTGAGAGCACGGTTGGCGCAGTGGTTTAGCAATTGACTGCTGCGCTACGTATCGCGGGTTTGATTCCCGCACGGAACAAATATTTGTATGTCTGGCTGTTTGTGTATGTGAGTTTAAATGTTTGTAAACGCACCCACAGTACAGGAGAAATTCCTAGTATGGGGCAACGTTTAATAGTGCCACGTTCGCAACGAAAGAGGGGACAGAGTAATCAACAGATGCGACACGGAGGGGGACAGTTAATTCGAGTGATTGCCTGTCTTTGACGCGATATTGTTATGGCTGCTGAGCGTTTGTAGTCAATGGTCTAATACTCCAACCAAAATTACTATAAGCATGTCATTGTTTCTACTGTCTGTCGTAGATAAATAAACCGATAGTGAAACGTTATTGTTTTATCGTCAAAATGGTGAAACGCAATAAAATAAACTATTTATTTCTCTTCCACACAGGCGCCTTAAAAAATATAAAGATTACAATATCAGAAAAATCCTTTGAGACTGGTATCTGCACTCGGAAAACCTGTCACACAGATTACCAGCCCCCCCACCACCCATAAAAAAAAACAATGTTTAAAAATATTAAATCTTAAATATAATATTAAATAAGAGAACACAATAAACAAAAAAAGAGACAAAATGATATGTTATTATTGAATATAGCTGGAGGATAAACATACAGTCTGACAAAAAGGGGACTTTCATTCGAAGTGCCAAGCGATTTTTAGCTATGTGCTATGCAACTGTTATTTGCCACCTTGCCTTATATCATGAAGTCCGCCAAAGTACTACACAAAGAAGTACAGTCTACAAAGTTATTTGGTATACAGGCAGCTAACTTTAAACGACTTTAAAAAATGTTGTGAGTATGCTGGGTAGTCAATTCTTTTACTCGCTTTAAGTACCTATGCCTTATGCTTAAAAAGTGATTACGCACACAATAAAAATGAATATTGGCAGTGTAGTGGAGGGATGAATAATTTTGCCTGTGTACTAAATAGCTTTGTTGACTGTACATAAAGTTTATATAAAAACCTGCCCTCCAAATGTTTAGTGCAGGGCCTGTGCCAAGCGATTTTTAGCTATAATGCTATGCAATTGTTACCTGCCACCTTGATTTACCCTGTTCATTAACTGAGTAACCCAAAAGTTGACTGATAGAAACTGCCTTATATCATGAAGTCCGCCAATGTACTACACAAAGAAGTACATAAAGTTTATATAAAAATCTGCCCTCCAAATGTATATTGCAGGGCCTGTAATAGAAAGTGACAACGCGACGTAAGGGGGGCACAGAGTAATCAAAAGATACGACACAGAGGGGGGGAAGTTAATTCGAGTGATTGGTAGCGATGTGCCATTGTTTTGGTAGCTGAGCGTCGCGGGCTATGCTCAGCTACCAAATCGTCATCAGGCTATGCTTAAGTTACTTTAAAAGAGTTTATATCAATATAATAAAATCTATTTAATACAAATGAATTGCTGTTCGTTAGTCTCGCTAAAACTGGAGAATGGCGGAGGAAGTCCAAGAAAGGTTTAAGCGGTGAGAAAATATTTAAAAATTGCTGTAGGTAGGGTAGATAGGTAGGTAAGTGGGGTAGGTAGGGTAGGTAGGTAGGGTATAGGTAGGTAGGTAGGTACGACGTAAATAAGCACTATCCGTGCGAAGCCAGGGGGGGGGGTAGCTAGTAGAGATATAAGAGTATGGTCGTGGGTTTTAAATAATCTGTGGTATGTTGAGTGATCATTTTGATATTACATTGATGAAAAAAGGTCCCAAAATATTGGAAAACTGAAATAATAAAATTACATTAAGTAGTTTAGTGCTGTACATAAAAAGCCAGCGAAACTTCAAGAAATACTGTGTAAAAGTTGTATTACAGAATAATAACTTACTCTGAAAACTTTCATCTTTTTCAAACAACATCAGACAGGACCTCAAAGCGTTGTAATCACGTGCCTACCAACAAAAACTGTTAACAACGTTCACAAAAAACCTTCCATTATGAAAGCCTTACAAAAACACGTCAACCGCCTGTCTAAACCCAGCTTTAATAACCGTCACGTCTTGCCAACTTATTCTTTGCCCATTAGAACACGGGTCACGCATAGCTCAGGCCAGAGGGCGCGTGAAAAATATAACCGCGTGACAGATAAACAGACCCTTGATTTGTTTCTGCTGCTCCCGTGACAAATAACAAGACTGATGTTAGTAGAAGCTTTGATGTTATCAGATTAGACACGTTTTCCTTATGTTTTTTTGTTGAATCTCTACGTTTCATGTTACTAGGAGCGATGTAAGTGGAATAGTGTTGGGAATACTATTTTTCTTTTATATCAGCGTCAGTTTTCTAATTATTTCATTTATCAGGTCAGGACATAATTATAATAGTTTACCACACTGAGCAGACTCAATCAATCTGCCTAGCCTTTTCCAAAATATGTTGGGGTCGGCTTCCAGTCTAACCAGTATTTTAAATGGAGCGAATCTGACCTCCACAATCCAGTTACTGGGTAAGACACGGTCTACTCAACTCCTCTTGTCTCCACAGTTCTGTCTTTTGTCGTATTATTCGTTAAGTTGTTATTGTTCATATTTAAACCACATATACCGTAATACTTTGACGTTGACAGGGGCACAGTTATAAAAATAGGGTTATAATAAAAATCATTTAAAAAAATGACAGTCTGTCAGTGCACATTTAAACAAGATAACTGAATGTCATTCGGCGGTATCATGAATGTCAATTGACATTCCGAAACAATTTATAATGCCGAGTCCGTAAAGCAGATTTAATCGTGCTATGAGCCGGCGAAAATAGGCCTTAAGGCGATAGCGTCATCATAGTCCACGAACTTCAAATTTTCTTACGTTTTTTGCAATTTGCAGGTCAGTATCAGGTTGTATGTTGATTTAAATATGATTCGCGGCCGTATCAAACTCAGGACGTGGGTTTGATATACCAAATCATGCTCAGTAATAGCGCTTGCGACCACTAGATCAACGAGACAGTGCGGAAAGACTTCACTTGTACCTCACATTTTATTGCAAGGTGAATAACCCTTACATTGTAAGCTCAATTTACATTTTAATAAAAGAGTTTCGGCAAAATTGCTACGTTGTTAAAGTTTGTAGTTACATTATAATGAAAGTATAAATAAAGTTCAGGTTATTTATTATGGTGCATAATTCTCATTTTTCGTGCTTGTATGTAGGCCAGAAAATTTACCTTGGTTTACTAGGGCTACCCGTAAATTTCTACCTACTAGATTTTGACATCACCAAAATAAACAGTTTATTTATAAAGGTAAAAAGGCAGGTCGCTGGTATTATACATAATTTAATAATTATTATATTTCTCTCAACAGGTATGGTACGTATCTAGGTTATAAGTAGATTCAAACCTTTGTCAGACCTGGAGTCTATACTGGGTTCAGAACCTGTATGACAGATCTACAGGCACCCTTAAAATTACAACATTAAATTGCACTTACGTACTATAACATTGTAAAAGCTGAGAGGTACTGAGATGATACAAAGATAACATCTTGAATTGTGTAAATGTTTGTCAAACTATATATGCTTTTTCTTCAAAAACTTACCCGTATCCGTCTCAAAGTAAACGATTACTTTGAATACCTAATGGAAGTCAACGTAAATAATGTTATTAAACTCTATAAATAACTCCAATGTAACGTATGTAACCGACTCACGAATAATAAACTAGAAAGTCTAAATAGTGAACTGGCGGCTTGTAAAAAATTCAACAAGGTCAACTAAATTTTCAACTTTCACACACATTACATATTTATAGACAACATACATGTCCCAACACATGTGGGCTCACATACATAACAATGAATCTGCCCCGCCTTTTCCCAACTATGTTGGGGTTGGCTTCCAGTCTAACCGGATGCAGCTGAATACCAGTATTATACATGGAGCAAATGCCTATCTGACCCCCAGCGGATTCCTGCGGCTTTCACAAGGTCATCAGTCTACCTTGTGGGAGGCATTTCAACGCTACGTCTTCCAGCACGCGGTCGGTACTCCAGAACCTTTCTGCATTCCCAGCTAAAACACTAGGAAGTGGCGAAGGGTGGGCGTTTTGGGGGACTAGGGACTGTTTTATGTAATTTTGACGTTTGGAAAGTGCTGATTCTCAGCGTAGTTTAAATAAATGTTTTTTTTATTTGATTTGCAATATGAGCAGAAAGCTGAAATCTTCGACAGCATCGAGCAAAGACACGATCTTTAGAACATTTTGTTCAGAGAACATGAACGCGTGGTCGCGCCGGCAGAGGGCGCTTTCTGGTTTTCTGAATAAAAAGTGACATAATGCACGAGATCGATCGCGTATTAAAATATGACAAGACCTTATTTATCTGGAAATACACCACCAGGACCCTTCAAACAGGAACTAGGCGACGCTGCTTATGGTATGGTGGTAGTAGTTAATTGATTCAGGCGTGACTTGGTGGCAATCCATTCCGCTTGCGGTCTCAGTGTCCAGCGCTCGGCGTGGCAACACGTCGTGTTCGGGTTCGCGACAAATCAACCGTCATTCTAAGGATACCTCGTTGAGAGGTGAAACACGTGTCGATTTCTTACAGGGTTTTTTTATGACTCTTAAGGAATAATTAAGCGGAATAGGCTACTAAATATATCTACGTCTATTTTATTTTACGGTGTTAGTACTTTCCCAGACTAGGTCTTCCACAAAGAGCTTCTCTACAGCCGTGGTCCATCTCAATCCTATAATATTATTAGTCCCTGACAGATTTCGGTCATGGCAATCAAAACGTGGACCTTCAGCGCGGGAGATACACATAGGTGCACTCTCTCTTCCCTCACTCTCATAGTCCGATGGGACGGCAATCCGACACGACCGGAGAGAGATCAGGCGCAGGGCTAACAGCTTAACGTGCTTTTCGAGGCACGGGGGTATCACACCGCCAACTTCCAAACACCAGGCTGTTACTAGGAAATTCCTAATGGAAAAACCCAATAACCCTATTCTCGACCAGGGAAACGAACCCAGAACCCCACGCTTAGCAGTCGCGCTTGCGACCACGAGATCAACGGGGCAGTCCTCCATTTTATAGAAGATACTGTCGTCAAATTAACATTTTTTCCTTTAAGAAGTAGCTCATTAGTGACAAGTAAGAAACTCTAGCTACAAGCCTAAAATACGAAAAAGAAGAATATCATAATTCTCAAACATAAATTGCGTACAGTTCACAAAATAACATTTTCATATATGTTCCGTGAAAAAAAAAAGAAATTCCACGTCAATGAGGCTCGTTACTGGGACTCAAGAAATATTAAGTCATGTGAGCTGTGTGGAGGTGAATACAGTAGGTTCATTTATTTTGATAAAAATAAATACGAAGTGAGACGGAAAGATGGAATAATAAATCATTGGATTTGATGCCTTCATTAGTGTTAACTGTAAGTTTTAAGACATATGTGTTAAAAAAACAAAATATTTTATTTCACATAAACCTACATGGGCACTTATGAAACTTCAGAAGCTAGGTGCACGGTTCCAATTGGTCGTTTCCTATGGAGAAGAGCCGGCAAGAAACTCCACGGTTACTCTTTTAAAAATAAATGGGTTTTACAATGTCTTCAAAAATGTACAGTTTGAATAGGTATGAGAGGACAGTGTAGGCCTGTCAACAATAAAATTAACAAAATAGAAAATGGTCTGCAAATCGACAGTCTGTTAAGCCTACAACGTTCTCACATTCACAAAATATAAAGGAATCTATATAAAGGTTGAATAAAAAACTATTTAAACCAGTTACAAAAGCTTTATTGTAAAAATATTTTATTAGAAATCATTTGGTTGGCAAACTGCAAGATTTATCTGCATCGGTGAATCGGTGTCGTAACTTTAGTGAATACCTAGTGGATGATGAAGTGTTTTTTTGGCGTTAAGTAACTGCTTAATAATACCTTCGCATTACATTTACATGTCGCCAAGTAATAGTGAAAATGGGCATAATGAAGTAACTTAGTCTTAGAAAGCACTTAATATAAAATTGAACAAGATACTCCTGACAGACTAGGTTTGAAATCTACAAATTCGTACAAATTTAATAACCATCAACCTTTTTTTTAAGTTAAATAACTAAAGAAAAATGAACAACTTCATAAAATAAATACTATATTCCGTAGTATTAATGCGTCAAAGTACTCTCGCAAGATTTTCCGCCATTCAATTGATTCTAATGGTAATTGAAATTCCATTCTGTCTGTTGGAATCCATTAATTCACTTCAAGTGTTTCGTGTTGTCCATTCTGAGAGGGATTTTGAAACCATTAGCAATCAATTTTGTTTGAAGAACGGAAGCTAATGTATATTTTTAGTGTATTTAGGTAAATAAAATTATTTTATTTTATAGATAAAGAAAAGAATTCTTTATCTATAAAATAAAATAAATAATTCCTTTATTTGTATAGAATGCAGGTCTATGCATCGTTGGTCTAGTGGTCGCATTCGCTACTGCCGAGCATGAGGTCCTGGGTTCAATACCCGGGTCGGCCAAAGTGTTATTGGGTTTTCCATCTGGAATTTCTCAGTAGCATCCCGGAGTCAGGATTTGTGATCGTTTGATGGCAATAGGCTCGCCCCCTATTACATGAGACTTAGACATAACTGGCAAAATGTGATTATTCTATCCTACTCTGCCTAATCCTTTGGGGAGTACAAGCGTGATGTTATGTTACGTGTTCTTTGTTTGTTTTTCTTTAATAACGATAGGTTTCTAATAATATGTAGATGGATCAAAAGAAGATAATTTATTTTTCTTTGAAAATCTAATCAATACGGCGAACACGCTTGTGTCCTCAGGCGTGCTTCTATCGTAATGATTGTGACTTATATGTATTTTTAACTTATTAACATAATAATATAACATTCCCCAACAAGATCTACAGTGTGTTCAACTGTATCAATCGAAGAATACATTTTATTTGTTTTTAAATTTTTATTAATTTTATTTTTTATATCATGCGCACTGGTTTTTCCAACTAACTATTGACATTGGCAGAATAGTTGGACAACGGGTTTGCTTGCCGTTATTTAAAAAAAAGAACAGAATAATATAACTGCCTCGCTTTTTCCCCACTATGTTGGGGTTGGCTTCCAGTCTAACCGGATGCAGCTGAATTAACCAGTATTTTACATGGAGCGACTGCCTATCTGACCTCCACAACCTAGTTATCGGGTAATACGATACTACTTGGTAAGACTGGTTGTCAGACTTTCAGGCTTCTGACGACCCGTAACGACTGTCAAACATCCACGAATGACAGCCGGGACCACATTAACGTGCTTTCCGAGTCACGGAGGAGTCTCGATATGTAAAGATGGTCACCCATCCACAGACCAACCCGGGCGAGCGTAGCTTAACCTGATGGATCGACCCGTGAGGCTATTATTACTTAGCCACGAGCTATACCCGTGTACCTAAAACTGGCGAACGTATTGCTTATAACCCGTGCGCATATCCAGATGGATGCTACTGAGTTCTGACGGAAAACATAGCAGCGTTTTGCCTTCCTGACAATCGAACCCAGGACCTCAATAGACCAACGAGGCAGTCAACCCTTAAATGATATCATCATGGAGGAACACTGTCTCCCAAGTCACAGGTATAAACCTAGTTTTGGAGCCAGGGGACCCATGTCTTGTGATTTTTCTTCTGTATGTTGTTTAAATGTCTGTAACAATGTTGTCGTTTTTTATCAAATAATGAAAGAATAATCTAACTGCTGTGCAAACCTGACTTTCTGAAGACAATTGTCTATGTCCCTCGGTTCCCCACATCGCTGCGACGTGCCTACAACCGTGTCTGTAATACATTAGGTACTAAAGCTCACCATTTCACTTAGCTCAGATAGTTAATGTGTTATGCTATATTAGGCAGGAGTTGTGAAATGGGAGCACGGGATATGATGGTGTAATAATATCGTGACATAGTATTTGTGAAACTTTTGAGATTTATTGTGAGTTTGCTATGACAAGAATCAAGACGTTTGAAGTACAAAAGAGACACTTTAAAATTGTTGTTTATGGGGCTCGTGGCTAAATGATAACAGCCACACGGTTCGATTGAAGGTTAAGCTACGCTTGCCACGGTCGGTTCGTGGATGGGTGATCATCCATTACATATCGAGACTCCTCCGTGTCTCGGAAAGCACGTTTAGCCGTTGGTCCCGGCTGTCATTCGTGGATATTTGACAGTCGTTACGGGTCGTCAGAAGTTTGACAACCAGTCTTACCAAGGGGTAACGTATTATCCAGTTACTGGGTTGTGGAGGTCAGATAGACAGTCACTCCATGTAAAATACTGGTATTTAGCTGCATACGGTTAGACTGGAAGCCGACCCCAACATAGTTGGGAAAAGGCGAGGTAGATGATGACACTTTAGTTTGTCTCTGGGATAGCAACGAATCTACAATGGCTTTGGTATGTCTTTATTCGGCCATCATATCATCAGGTGAGCCCGTTGGCTTGTTTGCATCCAAATATGCGTTTAAAGGCTCAGATAGCTTAGTATTAGAACTCTGCATTAAGTTATTAATCAATTTATTAATATTATACAAATACGCCTGGGACAGTTAGGAGCCGAGCAAAAAGAAATAAAAGTTAGAAAGAACGCTAAGCGAAAACGAAGTAATAGCGCGGGCAGGCGATGTGATGCGACAAGAAATTTCATGCGAACGAAGTCGCGGGCTGTAGCTAGGGTAGGTATGCTATATTTATTTTTTCTTAACTTTTCTGAAAGAAAGAAAGAAAAATAGTTTATTAAGTTTATTCTTCAGAAACAAAAAGCCTTCCGGAGTTTTCCTTATAAGTTTAAGACGCAGTATTTTCATAGGCTTCTTATTTTATACGGCCTCTATTTCGACAAGCCATTTCAAGTCATACTCCGTAGTATTTTTATTGTTTCTACTGAAAACATACCTTAACAATGGTTTATTTAAATACCGTAAAAACAGCTGAATTCTTTTAATAATCAAATTAAGCCGCGAATACATTAGGGAACAAAATGTCGTGACACTGCAACGTTGCATCTTAGTGTCCCACAACATGCCCCGCAACATTGTACGTGCCGCGGGGCATGTTGCTTGCGTCAGTGTCGCGCCATTTGTCACCGAGTGTACGCAATGTGCCTCTTAATATCTGGTAAGTCTGATATGAGGAATAGTAGCGTTCCGTAGTATTGTATCCTGTTGGGCTATGGAAGGTCTGATCATTTGCAATAAAGTTTCAAAATCAGATTCGAGTAAAATTCACAAACGATCCGTCAGACATTCGGATATCACTTAGAATATTAGGTAACTCTTCTTTCTCGTTGTAGTAAGAAATTCCACATTCACCACCTTCTCTTTTTCTTACGTTTGAACACACTCGATATAATTACTATGTAGGTACGCAGCACTAATAGCTACAACCTCCTCGGGCGACATTTCTATGAGCACTGACTAGTGTGGCCGGTGAAATGTTCCGCGACAATTGTCTCCGGATACTGTACGTAGTTGTTGAGGGACATGTCCCGCAACATGTTTCTTCATTTGCCCCCTAGTGTATCCCAGGCTAAGTCAACAAAGCAATACCAGGGAAACACGAAACAAAAGAAACAAGCTTTTATAAATCGTCATTTTAAATGTGGAACATTTTAATATGAAGACAAAATGTTCGTATTATATTTTCACGTTCGCCCAACATTTTAAGACCAAAACGTTGCGACGCCAGTTAAATCATCTTTACTTCAGCTCAACTTACATTATGTACACGCATTATGTAAATAAATGCTTTAATATATACGTGCATACTCAATTAAGCAGAGTCGTGTCGGCAAATGTTATTATACCAAATTACACAGGAACATTCCAGTCAGATGTCAAACAATAGATGGCAAACAATGAAAATATACGGAGGAGGGAATGGAACGCGCCCGTGGTTTGTTCCCAACGCGCTTTCTTGTTGAAATGTTGGAATGTTTCAGTGGAAATATACGGGTTGGTGGAAGTGATGTCGCCGCTCGTCGCAAACTTTTGTCATATTTGGGTGGGCATGATCGTTTTTTGCTACTGTTTAGAACTCTGTGGAGATAAATATTTTTATTAAAGTAATGTAGGTACTACCCGGATACATATCAAGCTATACATTTCAAGTATAAGATGGTCTCGCATTGCATAGGATTTCCGTACAATGAGAGGTCAGCATAGACTGGAAATGTATAGCTTGATATGTAGCCGTGTGTACTTACTTTGCCATGGAAAAGGTTTGTTTCAATAATCCTCACAGGCTAATGAAAAATCAAACAGATTACACTATTGTCAACTGAATGTTGTCCAATCACTGGTGACGAGATGATAAATAATTAGTTAATAAAATAAAAGGTTTCGTTTCAATCTAGTGTTTTCCAATTCATTAACGAACCGAACAAAATGTTTTCAGTATCACGATTATTCAGTATCACTTATTAATCATTTAAAAAAAAGCGATACTTATCATTTCATATCAACCTAGTAGCATTATGATCGTTTCCAATCTCCACGTATTCCGGCACGCACAGGCTTCCCCACCGTATGTTTCCCCACAAACAATCGCACTAATGTAAGATTTGGAACTGTCACCATGTACAGAGCGCATTTTAGCTAAATTATTGTTATTAATATAGTGCACAGTCATAATGGCTGAAAGATGGGATTCTACAGCTTGCAACATAATGTGGGGTTTAGAATACAGGTAAGATGGATGATTTTGGTAATTTGTTTTAGTAATAGTGGAGTTTGTTGCACGTTCTTCGGTACAGAACGAGGTAATCTTTTGAACGGCTTTCAATTTCTGACTAACGAAACGACTTATAATATACTAGCTAACGCCCGCGGTTTCGGCCGCGTGGAGTTCGGAAATTATCCCACAAGAATGAACTACCGCGATAAAGTATCCTATGTCCCCCAGGTTATGATCTACCCGTGTACCAAATTTCATCGATATCTGTTCAGCCTTTAAGACATAACAAATATAAACAAACAAACTTATAATATTAGTCAGAAGTTAGATTATGTAACTTGGATTTGCCTTTTTTAGTCACATTTCTAATATCTGCAGGCAATCTGTTGAGAAGATACGGTAGGTACTCGTTTATAAAGCGTCCTGCCACTAAAGTAGTAATATCTTTTTGGACGAGCTAAGCCTTGAAAATTTACGATACTGAGTATTTAACGATACTGAGTAGTTAACGGTACTGAGTAGTTAACGGTACTCAGTAGTTAACGGTACTGAGTAGTTAATGATACTGAGTAGCTAACGGTACTCAGTAATTAACGGTACTGAGTAGTTAACGATACTGAGTAGTTAACGATACTGAGTAGTTAACGATACTGAATAGTTAACGGTACTGAGTAGTTAACGATACTGAGTAGTTAACGATACTCAGTAGTTAACGATACTCAGTAGTTAACGGTACTGAGTAGTTAACGATACTGAGTAGTTAACGTTACCGAGTAGTTAACGATACTGAGTAGTTAGCGATACTGAGTAGCTAACGATACTGAGTAGTTAATAAATTAAATTGCATTAATAACAAACAGGCGTATTTATTGGTAATCTTGGGCTCGCCAACTTTCCACCAACATTTAAACGGCTGATTAATGTTGGTAGGCCAAAATGATAAATTTTCTGACACATCGGGAGCGCAGGTGTCGAATACCTACCAACAACGACCTTCTGATAAAGCCTGGTACACACAAAACAAATGACAAGCACAAATCGCTTAACTTATCTCTTACAGCAAGGATTGTCACAGTTACAAAGTTTACATGAGATTTATGTGTTAACAGTTTGTGGGCCACGCAATAATTGCTACGCTATGATTTATATTGTCCGCGGTGCAACACAGTCCTTACTGCGATGTTACAGAGGATTTATGTACGAAGTTAGTGTAGTGTTTGTTATTGTGTTGTAAAGGGGTGTCCTGTGGGTAGGGGGGTTTATATACAGGGGGGTAGGAAGTTATGTCTGATGAGACACCGAAGATCTCTTGTACAAGTTAAGAAAAGGGAGGTAATGAATCTACCTGAGTTTTCAGGAAACATTAGATATTTTGTTTTCATACCTACTAATTCATTCCAAGAAGGCATTATTGTTATTTGAACAGCGAAATTAAAAAATAAAAATAAGTACAAAAAAAAAATTGTTTCAAAATGTATAAAAACATAGGTTTTTTTTTTGATGGATTGTTAAATAAAAATCCAATATTACGATGCTTTTAAGTAGGTAAACAATAACTTGCATGTTATTTTTTCTTGATAGCAACCTTGTTGCATAAAACTTGCAAGCTTTTATAGTACATTCTATTACGTAAAAGAAAACAACGATGTTATCTTTAATTTGTAGATCGAAGAATATTATGGTTGTAGCGACCTGCAAACACGGTTTGCGCGGTTAGCATTCCCAGCTGTCATTCGTGGATCTTTGACAGTCGTTACGGGTCGTCAGAAGCCCGAAAGTCTGACAACCAGTCTTACCAAGGGGTAGGTATTACCCAGTTACTGGGTTGTGGACACAGACAGGCAGTCGCTCCATGTAAAATACTAGTATTCAGCTCCATCCGGTTAGCTAACCCCAACGTAGTAAAGAAAAGGCTAGGTACCTAGATTGACATGTTAGCTGTTTCCGTCCTGAGTATAGAAATAAGCAGATTGAATAATAAGTAACTGATCAAGTTATTATTATTGATAATTAGAGAAAGCGTTCCTGAAACCTGTCGGTCCTTTCACAGTTATTTTACATCTATTCTGAAAAAAATGTCACCGTTTGGGTTGGTATTTTGGACCCGTAAATCGAACAATAATCCCTTTGGGGGATTAATTACCTCGAGGGAAGCCAGTATTCTCAAAGCAGGTATTAAATTGGCGATCATTCAGATGTACCTACCCGTCAGGGCGGTACATTTGCAATTACGTTTAATAAATTATCCAGTTAACCATAGATATTATAAAATTAACTACTCCCAGTATGAAAACTAGCAATGAGGGATCACGAGCAGCAAGTTACAGCAATAACATATTAAGTTAAAAGATTAAAATAGTGCTCGCTGGCTGCTCGTTAATCATCGTTTAACTAACAACTACACATACCGTCGGTTAACTTAGCTGTAAGCTATGTTTTTGTTGTTCGTTTGTTTTGTTGGTAGTTTTTGTTTCTAGTAGCTAATGCGACGGTTTTTAACTTTATGGTGTTTTTTTACTTTGTTTTTTTTTTTACTCTGGATTGTAGGGTAAATCAAATTCGGCATTCAACTTTCAATTGTATGATTATTTAAAAAATATTAAACGGTAAGTAAAAAACATAACAGACTTAGCAAAACATCGTCGTGACGAAAAAAAAAAACTAGTTCTCTAATATTATTCTAAAATCAAAAATAAATAAAGCTTGCTTCTGTTTTGATACAAAACAAAGAACATATAAAGCTTCTTACCCAATTATTCCCTACTACACCATTCTTGAAAAAAAAAACAGTTTCTCTTAATATTATGTAGCACCGAGATCTTAGTTATAAGTAAGCACGGTTTTGATTTTGATTTTAATACTGAAACCGAAATCTAACCGGAATTATAACTAAGATAACAATCTGGAGCTGCTTTAATAGAAATAAAAAGTACCTGTAGTAGGTAATTAGTTTTTATTCCTTTTCGTTACGAAACACTTTATACAATTATACAAAATTATTTGAGTAGCTATCGGTTCCTTACGCATGGGCAATTGGGCAATTATAATGGAAAAAACTCATTCAAACGTGTAACTCATTTTAGTGGTGTCGTGAGGAAAGTTTTGAGTATGAATGTAGATGGCTTTAAATGTATGGGGAAATTTAGCCAAAGATAGACGGTGTCAAAGATGATACGGCTAGGAAGGGAGTGACTACGGAGATGACGTCTAATACAGAAGTCTGTGTTTGAAATAAAACAAAGAGATAAAAGTAAAACATACATTAAAATTTCACTTTTGTTCGAATTAAAAGAAAAAACAATGGTCCGTGACACTCAACAGTCTAATAGGAAGCCAAGAAGAAAAAATGTGTGTTGCCACACTTGAAAAATGTTCTTCCGGCACAATAATGTTGAACACAAAATAAGTTAAAAATTAACAACAAATATTAAAATCAATTCTAAGTTAATAATTATATTATAATATTACTGCAATTAAAATAGAATTAGATAGATAGATAGATATGTAAAGCGTTTATTTAGTGCACACTAAAGACACAGCATAAAATACAAAAACTTGCTAAAATAATAAGAAAGTACATAAATATATCTACAAGGTGCATACACAAATAAAAAAATAAACAAAATATAATGTTCACATTGTATTGAACAGTATGGAAGAAAGTAATATGTTGGCGTCGACCTCAAATAAATTGAGATGAGGGCAGGAGAATAATTATGGGGATGCAATGGTGGAAGGCCCATCGTCTGGGGACAATCACACAGGACACAGGACTGTGATTTCTTTGCCGCGAGATGGATAAACGTATGTCGAACATTTTGAGATTTTCTGGGGAGACGGACGAAAGATGAGTTTTTGTTAATCTAGGTACTTATTATTTATAAGTTTTTCTTGTATTATTTATTAATTTTGTGTGTTATTTCGTATTGCTATTTATTCTTTATTAACATGACACCTTGTTTCCCCGAAGGGTTGGACAGAGGTGTACCCACATTTCGCCAGTTATGTTTAAGTCCCATGTAATAGGGGGCGACCCTACTGCTATCAACCGGGCACAATCCAGAATCCAGGCTGCTTCTGAGAAATTCCAGATAGAAAAACCCAATAACACGTTGCCTGACCTGGGAATCGAACCCAGGACCACTAGACCAACGCGGCAGTCAGTTTTTATTGAAAAACTGTGCAGTAACTTGGCTGTATGTCTCTATTGTTATGCATTTTTCTCAAACAAAATAAAATAATGATGAAGAGGTTGGGAGGGTTTTTATTCTATTCTAATCCTACACACTTACACAGGCTTATTATCATGAAAAGACAATAGTTACCAGTACATATTATCTAACACCATCTTATTCCACAAGAACGCAGTATACCAAAATGCTAAAACAAACCCAATCCAACCGGCACGTACTACCATTCAATAAATGTCAGCAGTAACTCGGTTTGAGTCGAAAACTCGGAATTCGCTGTGACGTCATAGCTTGCATCCCCGGGGGAGCTAGCAGTGTCTCGGCGTAAATGACGCGATATAAGTGACAAATACCAGTGCATTACAGTTTATGTTGAAGCAGGACTTGGGAGAACATGTAGTGCAACACGGACAAGTAGCAAATAGTCGTGATGTCGCGTTGCTAAAGGCTCGTACACGCTGGCGCGATAAGGGTGGCGCTGTTTGTCGCGCCCGCGATATCGCGCCAGTGTGTAAGAGCCGTAAATCACAATTCTACGGGCGGTTGTGCACTACAAGGAATTTTACGGTCCGGCAGTCCAATTTTCAAGTAAATATCACGTGATCCGGAAAATATTGGTGTGAGATTTTACATCCGGAAGGAAAAATTCCATGTAGTGCTCAAACGCCCATACTTTCTCAAAATTACAGGTTCAAATAACATCACACCTATAATTCCCAAAGGGTAAGGCAGTTAAGTTTAAGACTCATTTTATAGGGGGCGAGCCTATTGCCAACTACCGGGCACAAATCTAGACTCCGGGCTGCTACTGATAAAGTCCTGATAGAAAAACCCAATAACACTTTTCCCGACCTAGGAATCGAATCCAGGACCCAACTTTCAGAAGTCGCATTTGCGACTATATCAATGAGGCAGCGTTATATTTTATTTTGTAAGTAAATACGAATATCCATTTTACTTTTAACAATGTATAAATTAATTGACAAATAAATCAAACTATTCGTTCTGACAAGTCAGGCGATCACGAATCACATCGTGTCGTTAGTTACCATCTGACCTTTCTACTCGAAACTTGATATCCTACTATTTATAAACTAGCAGCGCCCCGCGGTTTCACCCGCATAAGTCTTGATCCAGTGGGAATATCGGGATAAAAAGTATCCTATGTCCTAATCCAGGTTATAAACTATACTATACATCCAAATCGCAAACTTTCGCATCCCATTATAATATTATAAATGCGAAAGTTTGTGAGGATGGATGGATATTTGTTACCCTTTCACGCAAAAACGACTGAACGGATTGGAATGAAATTTCGCACACATATGGTTTATATCCCGGATTAACACATAGGATACTTTTTATCCCGATATTCTCACGGGCTCGTGACTTATGCGGGTGAAACCGCGGGGTGCTGCTTCTTAGTCTTTTTATAAATATACATGCACATTATTGTAGACAGCAACATAAATTCAGACTGTCTGTGTGACCGTATTTTTACCTTATAAACTAGGCTAGGCGATACGATTTTCACTTTCATTTTGAGAATTTATGCCATAATTAATAAATATTAGTATATTAGTATAAATTATTATTATATTATAATATATTTAATATAGATATTAATTATATTATAAAAAATTTATTAAACTTACATACAGTAAAGAAACCTCGATGTTTTGTCAAGTCGTAAAATCCGTGCGAAGGGCGGCGGGTTGCTTTGCTAGGTCCCACTTTCAGCAGTCCCACTTGCCACTTCAACAATGAGGCAGCCGTATATTTTATTTTGTAAGTGACTATAAGTCAATCTGCCGAGCCTTTTCCCATCTATGTTGGGGTCGGCTTCCAGTCTAACCGGATGCAACTGAATACCAGTATTTTACATGGAGTGACGGCATATCTGACCTCCACAATCCAGTAACTGGGTAATACGATAATCCGTGGTAAGACTGGTTGTCAGACTTACAGGCTTCTGACGACTCGTAACGACTGTCAAAGATCCACGAATGACAGACGGTTTCCGAGGCACGAATGAGTCACGGTGTGTAAAGATGGTCACCCACCCACTGACCAACCCCGACAAGCGTAGCTTAACCTGATAGATCGACCCGTGTGGCTGTTATTACTTAGCCACGAGCTCCTTCCAACAAAGAGGAGGCTAGTGTCCAAGGAATGGGATTATAGGCTGATTATACTGAAGTGTACAGATATGTTCATTGTACACTAGTCAAAAAAGTGTTATTTTTTGCTTGTATCATGATTACAGAAAATCTAGTTAAAAATATAATTAAACTTAATCTATTTACAACAGTTCACTTTTTATGGTTCCTGTTTAATAATTTGCTCACAGAAAATTAGTTAGAATAATTTTATGAAGCGAAACATTTTAATTTTGGTCCACACTGCTCACTTTTCACACTAGGTTTAATTTTTTTGTTTAAAAAAGATGAGAGAACACAAATAGGTTTTTAAATGAGCTGTGTTTGTTGAATTAATTACTAATGTTACGCTAATCTGGTTTCTACCAAATACATGTACAGACAACAAAGCTATTTGGTATACAGGCAGCTAACTTTAAACTACTTTAAAAAATGTAGTGAGTATGCTGGGGAATCAATTATTTTACTAGCTTTCGTAAATATGCCATATGCTTAAAAAGTTACGCACACAATAAAAATGAATTTTGGAAGTGTGGTGGAGGGATTAATCATTTTGCCTGTATACCGAATAGCTTTGTTGACTGTACTAATAGTAACATTTATTTATCTGTTAGACACAAATGTAACATTAATTAGGAATAAGAAAGTATTTATAATATTCACACCTCCATTCCCTTCTTTTTCAGCCTTTTCTGTTATTTTCCTTCGTATTTGTGAACATAGTTCATTTTTAGTTTATTTTATTTTGTATCTTATGTCGTTAAAATCACGGTTTATTACACGTTCTTGAGTTATCTGATAGTGCTGTAAACTCTTCGTAAGCGACGAATTCACAATACCTCAAACTGTTTACTGTTTTAATTTCTTAATTGTTACTTAAAATTATAATTTCTTAATGTAAATTAATTATGATTTGCATGCCCATGTGACGGTAGAATAATGGAGGACTTTTTATTAACATCTACGTACTAATGATCCATGTTTGCAAAGTAATAAAAATGATTTGATTTGTTTGTGATTTTTGTTTGTGTATGTTTAAGTGAGTAAGCGATGTATAGACCAGGATTCCTCACGATGTTTTCCTTCACCATGTTAGTAATTTGTTTGTGGCGGCATCTACACCACCACATACGAACTAAGCATCAAAGACCTGACGTCACAAGTCCTACATCGCGGTATAAGAGTTTACCGAGCGATTAACATATATAAGACTATCCGACATCAATCCTTGGGCAATTGCCCGCCAGACACAACACCCGTCTGGTCGGAGGATCCTCCCTTTTCTATGGGGGATGAGAGAACTTTACACCCTGTTCCTCATACCCCTAAATGTTAATTTATTTTCGTGTGGTTAGTGACTCACCTGGTGTCAGAGTTTTTATGCCGCCCATCGGCCTCTGGCTTGGCTTCACATGCCCTTGAGATAAACCTTGAGATGATCTCTCAGGTATTTCGGTTTCCTGAGTGACTGTTTTTGAAGCAAGTGATAATATACTTCTTCTTCCTAGCTAAAGCACTAGGAAGTGGTGAAGGGTGGGCGTTTTGGGGGACTGTCTTATGTAATGACTGTCTTAAGTTTGAATAAATGACTTTTGATTTTGATTTTGACTTCCAAAAATGTGAATCCAAAAAGTCAGTGATGCGTGCCATGGGTTCGAACTCAAGACCTATGACTTGGCCGTCCAACGGTCACACCACTAGGCTATCAAGGCATGAGAGGCGAGGCCTTAACCACTGAGCCATCACGATAATATTGTTTTTAAACTTTTACCTACAAAGTGTATTCCCCTTTTATATTTTAATATGAAAGTTTATTTCATAGAACTACTCAGAAAAACAGCTAGATCTAGAAATTAATCAACGCTGAGAAAGCACTCTGGTATCCAAGATAATAAACTTAAGCCTCTATGGTAATTAATTCGAGCTTGGCTCATTACGAAAACAAAATTATGAATGAATGGTATTCGAATAACGTTTTGTATAAGCGACCGCGCTTGCGATAGCTGCAGTAAGCATAATTGTTGTCCAAATTGAGTAAAACATAGATTGGGAATCAGCGCAATGAGATGTATAATTTGATCTGACTGCCATTTTAATATCTTAACGGGAACCTTTAATTTTCAATAAGGATAACGGCAGTAAGTCGATTTTATGATAAGTTTTCCTTAGCATAACAGCAGTAAGTAACGGCGAGTTAGTAAGTGCGGTATCATCATTCATGTTTTGCTTCTGCTAATGATCTGAGCAGTAACACATTGCGGTTATAATAAGCAATTGATGTTAAAGTTATTTTGAACTAGTACTAGATATAAAATAGTTTATTTAATGTAAAAGTATTCTAATAGAACTGTATATTTAATGATTAAGCAATGAAATAAAACTTTATTTAGGCTACACGTTTCGAAAATCTGAATTTAAATAAGTCAATAAAACAAGTCAAAAAGATAAAAAAGTGACGAAAAACTTTGAGCGCTAATTACTCGAAATTATGCAAAACGGACTTAATACCAGTATCGCTAGCGCGGCAGTAAGTAATAAAGAAATAAAATTACAAAGAATTTAATGTTTATTTCAAATAGATAAGTAGATAATAATAATAATAATATATTATCCAAGATTATGTCTGGACTTTAGAAAGTGACGGTGACCTTTGAGTTTGTTTGGGCCTTTCTTCTCAGAGTAGTCAGTTATGAAACACAAAACTTATCCAATTTTAAAAGTAAGTAAGTAAGTAAGTAAAATGTTATTTATTTAAACATGGTGTACATGATACATTGCATGCAAGATAATAAAGAAATACAGAAAAGTTCAAACATGTTCAGCCGCATCTCGTGGCGTACAAATTGGCAGGAAGAGATGGTACATAAACCGTGACAATATTCATAAAATTACATTATGAAGTTATGTAGGTACTTATAAAACATAAGTTATTTTTGACGTGTAACATTTTTTTTTTATCCAATATCATCATAATGGTATGCCCTGATGATTTTCATCTTTACTTCCTTGTGATGTTAATATTTGCGGAAAGGTGTAAAATATACGTCTATATACAATAGAATGCCACGCTGAACAAGAACGTAGTTTTTTTTTTGTTGAAAAAACGTTTCGTTTTTTTTCACAAACATTTAAACTGACATACATAAACAGCCAGACCCGGAACAACTGTAGGTCATACAAATATTTGTTCCCAGAGGGAATCGAACCAGCGACACGCGGCGCAGCAGTCAATCGCTTAACCACTGCGCCAACCGTGCCGTCAAATGTCAAAGTTGTTAGGAATTTATACCAAAACCATGACAACGGGACCCCACTGGCCTATGTCGTCTGTTGGTCTGTTTGTCCAACTGATCGTAACACTATGACAGACAGTTGAGACCTTGTCACTATCATGGAAAAGTAAAAACAAAGCGACTTTTATAGGGTGGCAGGGATATCGACGCGCAGCATGTTACCTTGGATTCAGTACATGATCCTGGACTCCCGCGTTGGAAATTTTCCGTCGGTAATAAAAAAAAAGTTCTGTTCCATACATTTTGACCGCGTATTGCAATTTTGTATAAAAACACCTTTTTCTTAAAAATAACTGACTTAAAATCTCTACCCGTGCTAGACCCGTAGGTCTAGGATCCTGTGCGGTATTCATGGTTACAGTTTCCACGTCGATGTCGGATGCCACCCTGTAATATCTGGTCGTGGCCAGTTCAAATGGGTGCAATTGAGTGCACAGCAAAATTCTCTACCTAAAATAAAGCGGTAATCCCTAGTTGATGCAGCTGCAGTAGCACTAAGGTCACGTGCATAGGTACAGGACGTGGTGTACGTGTGCATTGCGCCCAGAGACAAGGAGGACATTCTCCAGTGTGTGTTTATAACCGCCAATAAAGAATGCAGCATTGCTGGTTGGCCTAAGTCTACTAATTTAAAAACGTTACAATGGTCTCCCAATGGTAAGTTTTTGACAGTTTTTGTATGGCAAATCGTTCAAAAACTCACCATTAAGAGACCATTGTAACTTTTTTTAATTAGTAGACTTAGGCCCCTGTGGTTGGCGGCAGGAATGGGTTTTTTTTGCAGTAGAAAACGCGCGGATAAACTTGCAGAACTCTGTTCCATGTTTAAAATATTTTGTTTTTATGACCGACCTCGTGGATGTTTCCTGATTGTCAATTGTTTTTACTATTTATGTCATTTAGATTTGGAACAAACTGTTACAGACTCTAATACTAGCGTGAATCAAACCTAAACTGCTCGTTGTTCTTCTAGAAGTCACATTTTAAACTGCGGTAACTGCTTAATTAGAGGCAATAAAGATCATTTACGTAAGTAAGTAAATAATAGATACTTCTAGCTTTCATTAATTAGTAGCATTATAAAATTTATATGCAAGGTAAATTATTTACATGTAACAAAACATTTACCAACCG
Source organism: Eupsilia transversa (assembly GCA_914767815.1). Taxonomy (NCBI): domain Eukaryota; kingdom Metazoa; phylum Arthropoda; class Insecta; order Lepidoptera; family Noctuidae; genus Eupsilia; species Eupsilia transversa. Next base: position 14,199,480 of record OU611880.1, read on the forward strand.
AACGCAGAATTCGCCTGTGAAACAGAATATTCAATCACATCAAACCCAGAGTGAAATACATTCAAGACAAACATCGAGACCATAATTTATAAGCCGCCCAACTCCTCCTTTGTTCTAGCCGTCAAACTGCCAATCTATGCAATAAGCTAACCGCGCAGAAACTAAATTATTAACTTGTACTGACCCATTTTTGCAGGGTTACCGGCTGCCGAGTAGAAAAGACAGACCACCAGTAACAAAGTCCACTCCATTTTTAGCACAATTTAAGTCACAACACTTTAGATAAAAAACGAAAAAGTGAATTGAGCAATTTTTTTCACGAGTGTACTTTTTCGTATCACATTTTTGGCCCGTAGCACTTTTTCATCGCTGTCGTAGCGCGTGCTACGGCGTAGCGTGTTTCGTAGAGGCGACCGCTCCGCGCTACGGCGCCCAGACAACTAAAGCAAGCTTCGGCCACGCTTACCAGTCGACTGTTATTGATTCTTTAAAATGTTATTTTTGGTGATTTAATGTGTTATAGGTTGTGTTATTTGTTGTTGTTGTTGCATTTATTTATATTATTGAGTGATTTGTTTTATGATTTACCTACAATTTGGTTAATTATTTATATGAATTTTTTCATTCATCTTTATTTATTTAAAGTAAAATGATTATTGATGACTTATGAAATTAACACTATTGCATACACAATTTCAAGAAATTGAATGGAAGAAAAAAATGCTTTTATAAAATAAAAAGTATATCTAAATAATAATTATGAAATATTGCACTCCATTTAATATTACTCATTTGCTAAAATGCAATATTTTGTATCCGTTTTCCTTTTTATTAACACCCACTGAATCGCAGTTCATGTTAAAAAATTAAGCCCAGTCAGACGATTCACCAAAAACTTCCGCGTTAAATTAAAACACGGGATAGCGGGATCCGTCTAAAAGGATATTAAAGTTTAAAATTAAAAAAAGAAAGTTCGCTGATATTTTGTTTACCGAGCACTTTTTCTTCGTCTCAGCATTTTCTCTGCTTTTGTCGGAGCCCTGGGTTTACTTAAAGTACTGAAGTTGGAGAGATTTCTTTTATACTTATTTTTACCAAGTTATATACGATAATTTTTATTTCTTTATAAAGTAAATAAGAGAAAAAGGGAAGGACGCTTTTAGTGACAACACAAAAAGAAAATAGTAAAGTAAAGTAAAGTAAAGTTTATTTATTTGCTTAGATTGTAGGTACATGAGCATATGGTATTAAAAAATACAATAAATTGTGATCCTTGTACAATCTACCTTAGATTAGGCATGCAAACATTAACTAATGAAGTAAAGGAGTGTGAAGTAAATGAATGAAATAATCAAAAAAAATGTGTCTAAATACTAAATTAATTACAGGTCAAAACGGTACAATTGAATAAGTTGGTAGGTATATCGTTAAATTGCTAAAAAAGGTTATAATTATCTCAAGTTAGACATGTACTAAAGACTGTTTTCATCAACCTTTAATCTTCGGTTAGGAAAAGTCAGTCCATATAATATATTCAAATCAAATAATTTATTTTGTATAACACAAAGTATACAACTTTAACACGGCAAATTGACGTAGTGTGTGAATTTGATTAAAAATTATTTTCCCTTACATATTATAAGAGTTGTATATTGCCTATTTCTAAGATAATTTTAGATTATGGAACTGTTTAATCATGTTATCAGTTGATTCAATGTTGGTGTATGCTAACATACAAAGAGAATAACCTAACCTGTCAGGTATCGTGGAAATTTTGCCAATAATTATAATCTTAAAATCAATCACCGTACACCGCAGATTAGAGGGCACATGTTTTGCTATAAATATATGGGATTAACATAATAATATTATAAGCTAACTTAACTCGCTGTAAGGTCGACGCTCGAGGCGTTAACGCGACCCAATAACTATAATATTAGGTCATATCATACCATCTTTTTTTAATAGTTAAATTAAGTAATGATTTTAACAACAATGTTAAATTGTTGTGTTCCGGCAGTTAGCCAGTTCCTCTGTGTTAGAGGATTCCGGGTGGAGCCTGCTTTCACCTTCGGCCTGATCATCACTTACCATCAGGTGAGATTCACGCCAAGAGCTTCCCCGTTGTGATTAAAAATAATAATTTAAAAAAATGTATGGCTATGAAATCAATGTGGTCACATGCAAAGTGATGGTTGTGTATCCAGCAATGCAGGTGTTAATGAATAGGTTTTATTATTTAAATTATTTTATTTTATTAATTCACCTGTAATAACATCAGCTTCCATAACCTCCAAACTGAAACACAATATCGCTTTTTGAACACAGCGCGGGTATGATGGTAGAACTGCTTGGGGCGAAGCAAAGACCAATACTAGTGCTATTATAGTAATTATGGTAAACTAGCTGTTGCCTGAGAATGAAAAGGAGCTTATGTCCTTCCCCAGAACATGTTCTACCCATTTGCTAAAAATCCAAATCATAATTATTTCAAGAAGAATCCGTCAGACATAATTTCAAGAATCAATATTACTACCGAACCGTGTCTGACATTCCGGTGGCGCTACCTAAAGAATGAGAATTTTTTAATTTTAAAATCCTTCGCATTGCACCGTAGACGACCTCGGGATAGAATATTATAGCATGGCTTCGCTTTATTAAATATTGTACGGCACTCATTTGTACGCTGATTTCTGAACAAAATGGCGGATATTACATTTTTGCTGTGATTATTTGGGGAGAGGAATTTAATTATAGATTTCTTTTAGATCGAAGTTTAGGGCCCAGATGTTAGTTGGGCATGGTTTTATCTTCTAAGGTCAAAGGGGAATTAAGTTATATTTAAGCTAACCATCGGGTTATCATTATCGTATTAATAATATGTATCCCTATAATAATTTATTGTATAGTTGCATTATATTCTAAGTACTGTTTATTTTATTTTATTTTGTTACCTATCTATGTACAAATCACAGAACCTAGCTTGGTTTCCGTACGTCTTTTTCGGGTAACCACTGAAAATCAGCGTTGTTCTGTGGGTCCCCCATAGCACAGCATCATGCTGAGTGGAAGCCTTCTTGTCACAGTCATGACGTGCTGCTGTCGACTATGTCTGTTTTATGCTCGTAATTGTAGATCTGATATTTTGCTTAATTTTTCTGTATGCGCGTGTTTCTGTGACGAATATACCTATTTTTCTTTCTTTATTACGAAAGCCGAATTAAAGGCTTAGGCAGAATTATACACACACATTAATATACGCGCGCGTACACACACCCTGGTGCAATTGATTGTATTTTATTTTATTTTTTGTCATTCTTTTTCTTATTGTTATTTACCTATTTGTAAGTTTATAATGTAAGGGAAGAGCGGAGCTTTCAACTACAAGCGTTTTCTATGCCTAAATGGAGACTCCTCGACATGTCTTAGTAAGACAAAATGATAACAAGTAAACTTATTTTATATTTATATTTTATAAAGGCTGTTTTAGTTTAGAAAGTCCAACATGCTTTCGACCGGCAGTCCCCTCGTCATTTCCTTAGCAGTAAGCTCCACTATTATACTTCTGATTATGGCAGAATAAACTAAAGAAGGCAGGATTCATTTAGTTTTTTTACCTTGTTTTATAACTAAATAAGGGCATGAACACTTCTGAAGCCACAGAAAAAGTATAGAACAACAACTATAAAAGGATCTTCGCTTCATACGATTCATATCAAAAAGGTTCAGAAATATTAAACTGCTGATAACTATATTTAAACAGCAAGTAAAACTGTCTGAGTAAATAAAACATTATGTATCTACATAAATAAAATTATATGTACACACAGCAAATCAGTTAGGTTTACATCACACACAAGGATAGCGGTGTCGGTATTAATAGTTACGCACACACGTTACACCGCACACACGCGGTTTATTGTCACATGTAAATAATGAGTCGGTCGGTCGGGTACGAATAGCAAACGCTAAACTGTTTGTGTGCGTATGATATACCCACTTATACCAATAACTAATAACCAATGTATAGTAATCATAATTTAATGAGTTCCAATATTTCAAAATTGTAGATATGGATCCCGTAGCTGGTTGGTAAAAGCACCTGGCATAGATAACGACTTAAACCTCGTGTCGTAAGTTCAAACCCCGGCAGAGGAATATCGTTTTACAGGTTTTTAATTTTTGTCTTATTTATAAGACATAATTTTTTTGTCAAATAAAATAACCCAAGCAAACAATTAAAAAAGTAATTAAATAAAACCATTAAAATGCATTGAAATATTTTATTTAATAAACTAGGCGTTAGAACTTGGAATACGAAATCCTATTGTTCCTTATCGCTTGGGTAATTAGTGAATGAGCGAGCTCATTTCGACTATTATGTTTCTTACAAAAGCTGGCTTAAGGTTCAATTTGGCATGGGCTAAATGTTAGCAAAAAAAACTACGTGTGGCTAATACAATGATTTAAATAATGCAAACAATTTTAAACATATTCCTAAACTTTAAACATTTTTTCAAAGTAAGTATATAAATTACAAAGTGAAATTAGAGGTGAAGTGAATCAACATGTTATATAGTAAGAAATTATGACAACTTCTAACTGCATAACAATAACATCACTTACACTTCAAAATATAGACTGCAAATGACTGTCAACTACGGACTTTCAATAATATCTACCTTATATAGTTCTTCTTATGAGAATCTCGGCAATATGTAAGTAGGTTATATAGATACGTATATTAGTCGTGAATATAATATGTATGACCCAGCGAACAGAAGTAGGTAGTTTTTGTCGGTGAACGGTGGATAGCAACTTCTTCCGTGCTGGCCTACTACAGCGTAAACCAGCTTCATGCAGGTGATTTCACAGTATTTGCAAGCACACATTATGTGCTGTTGATGTAATGCGGGTGGACAAAAACGAAATAGCCCTGTGCCTTGCCACGATGTCGTAGTGACGAGCTGAAGAATTCGCCTTCGGTTTTGGCCCACGTTGACGATGGTCTACTTCTCCAGATTCCACATACCGATGGACCCATAACTGCACGGTTTTCCTCTATGGATAACAAGAAAATTATATTTAAAATATTGAAGATAAACGGGATAATGAAGAAATAACAAAAAGTGGTTAAAGCATAGTTAATTAATTACTTAATTGCCACTGAATTTTATAAAAATTAACATAACAACAAAAACGCTTCACATTGGTGGCATTAGATGCCAATAATAAATGTGTTACTTATCTATTTTATTTACATAATTTGAAAGTTTTTCTTTATTCTGACTAAAGGCCCACGCAGATGCCTGAGACAAAAATGGACTGGCCCAAGTAAATTTTATCAGAATCAAATTATAATAAAAAATAACTTTATTATATAACTTTATTAATAACTTTATTATATAAATATAACTATGTATTGCTATGTTTTACATTAATTTAGTCATAGGTAAACATTGAAAGGTGAGATAAGTTAAGAATTTGAGTTGAAATAATAACGTATAATACTAACGTAATAAAACTAATTGTGTCACAAGTAGCTGTTACTCACCGATAGCAAAATGCCTTGCAATTTCGCAAATGAAAACGTTTTGCCCATGCAAAACAACGATTTCCGCCTTTTTAAACATTGTTAAATGTTGCATGATTGGATAAAGTTCAAGCACAATAATTGGTAACAGGACCAAAAAACGCACAGGAATATGAGTAGTAATCAATATATTGAGTAGTGCAAATTAGGTATACTCGTAGACTGACAACGTAACATAACTGACAAGAATGCTCATTTTTTATAAATTAAGGTGAACGGTAAAAAAAAAAATCAAAAATTGTGGGTAGTTATATCCTAAAAGCTCAAAATAAATTGGCTGAGAATTCCGTGCTCATGTCTCAAATATTGTAAATTACTCATCTATGAACAGGATTGAATTGTTAGTAATTCAACAAACATTCATTACTTACTTTTAAGAATGTTTTAGGAAAATAATTATGATTACAAAACGAAAAGAATATATTATCGCACCCGAGATTTGAACCTAAGACATCTTGTTCACTAACCGGAGACGTTAGCCACAGCGTCAAATGTGTTACAGTATCTAAGTGCGAAATATTATAACTGATTCAATTACGTAAATTAATAATTTCTATATAATGGTGTTATAGTTATTGACTATTGGTGCGATATACGCACACTAATAAAGAACAGAACTCGCTCGGCGCTCGAGAGTCGTTGTCGTGTGTGCGTAACTATTTATACCGACACAGCTATCCTTGTGTGTGTATGTAAACCTATCTAATTTGCTGTGCGTACACTAAACTTAGAGCCAGCGCATAGAAAGCAACAAAATGTACGAGCAATTTTCATTGGTATGGTTTGTATTAATCTTACAGTCATAAATTACTTGTTAAAATTTACATTTTTTAAATGTTTGTTATTTTATGTGAGCAACCATATATCTATCACATAATTAATTAAATTTATCTGGTATTGCTTCATTTTTAATTCTTTTTACCTATTGTGGTATAGTAATTTTATTCTAGGCGCGTCTTCTTCAAATATAATTTTAAGATTAATGTATACAAAATATAGCAAAATATTTTGAAAGAAACGGTGGAGTTTCTTGCCCATTCTTCTCTATGCAAAACTACCTTTTTGTAAGTAGCTACTTGAATTAATTCCATTTTCTTGTAAAGTTTGACGCTTTTTGAAATAAATGATTTGACTTTGCGTAAACTAGCGTATATCTTCAATCAAAACTTGAATGTTAAATGTAAAATGCTCGATTATGCTCGAGCATTTAACATTCAAGGTTTTGCTGCCTGTATGCGCTGACCTTTAGTATCAATATAAGAGACGTCACAGACAAAGTGCTCCTCTATACTTAACTTCTATTAAAGGAAAAGGTTTTAGACTGTGTACTCTGGTATATTAAAAGGTTGCCTCTTTACGAGTTTTGTTACTTATTTGTATAGGACATGACTTGTCAACCTGCTTTTTTATTATGAGAACTATATGTACACTATGTATGCTCGACATAGTGAAAATCTTATCTTTATTAATATTTTTACACATTTTTTTTATATTTGCCTACACTGTCTAACTCCTGAGCAAAGGCCTCCGCCAAATCCTTCCTAGCATCCTTTTCCAGGGTCACCTCGATCCAACCCCTGCAGTACCTACTCGTCTAGGTCGTCTCGCCACCTATTCCTGGGCCAGCCACAGTGGCGCCGTCCATCCTCAAGCACCACTTTTTCACATATATCTGTAATATTTATGGTGTACATAATAAACGAGTTTTATATTCTATTAATATTATAAAGAGAGTGAGCGAATTTTGTGAGTTTGTTGATATGGAATGGATGGAAGGTAATCTCTGGAACCACAGCTCCTATTTGTTTTTTTTTTCACCATTTGAAAGGTACATTATTTCAGATGGACATATGCTATATATTATATAAACGAATAGGTACTAAAATAAATCTGAAATGTTTGTTTGTTGGTTCGCGCTAAAATGTGGAACTACACCTGTCGAATTTTAATAAATCTTTTTGCATTTGATAGCCCATTTCTTGAGTAAGGTTATAGGCTATTTACCATCACGCTAAGACCCTTAGGAGCCCAACAAAACGAAAAAAAAGCGAAAACGAAGACAGCGTCGGTGGGCGATGCGATATGATGCGGTGGGTCGGGTGCCGAAATTTCACGCGGACGAATTCGCGGGAAGAGGCAAGTAGTTAAATTATAATGTATCAGTCAAAATATGTAAATCCAACCGTTACAATAATGGCAATGTCATAAAGATTTCTGAAGTTAAAAGTCACGATGCGATCACATTAAGTTTGCAAATGATTTTTTTATCTGAGCTGTATGAATTAGTGTTCAAAAGCTTCTTATTCAACTAAAACTGATTTTGTCTTTCATTTATCCCTGCAGCAAATAGCCGTGATCCAGATGACGAATGAAAAGTTCATGGTTGTATACGGTACCCAATTCTTGAACCACTCGCAATCGAAACGATATCGTGAAGATACCAAGAACAAGTCCAAGAGACATTTATTTAACACATACCAAAAGGCACACAATATAACATACAGTAGATAAAAAAGATACAAAATAAAACAAACAAAAGGGGGTAAAGTATGAAGCAAGAAAATTGGCAGGGGAGTGACGTCAAACCATACCGGGCCCGGGTCGAGATATGTCTAAAAAACCTTGTGACATCCATCAAACCACACTGTGCCTGCGTGGTGGATTACGGCGACCTTCCTCTTAGAAGGCCGTGACCCATCAGTGGGAACATTATAGGCTAATTATGCTAAAATGATCACAGAAAATCTGATCTGTTTTTGGAAACCAAACAAAGTCGCAATGTACGATAACGTACGTTTAACTGACAGATACCTTTTAGTGCTCCGTTGGTCTAGTGGTCGCAAATGCGACTGCTGAGCGTGGAGTCCTGGGTTCGATTCCCAGGTCGAGCAAAGTGTTAATGGGTTTTTCCATCTGGAATTTCGCAGTATCAGCCCGGAGTCTAGATTTGTGATCGGTTAATGGCAATAGGCTCGCCCCCTATTACATGGGGCTTAAACATAACTGGCGAAATGTGGGTGTACTATAGGTACACCTCTGCCTAACCCTTCGTGGAATATAGGCGTGATATTATGTTTATTTACCTTTTAGTTACGAGCTATGTCTGCGTCAATCGTAAATACCAATGTTTGTTTGTATATTTTTTGATTTGATTGCGTTTTTATTACTGGCGATAAAAAAGGATAGGTGCAGTACAACAGCTGTATCTGCAGCGGTTTTTTTATGAAATATTGATACTAATAAAAATGTTGTTTGATGATTTATTACTGCACGTGAAACAAATTATGCTCTATTTACATGGGATTGCGCGGGTCACGTCAGCCGCATGAACGATGACCGCTGGCCAAAGTTCTCCCCACAATGGATAGGTAACTGAAGATGGGCGGCGCCGCTGACTCCGGCCCAAAAAGAGGTGGGTGGTTCTAGGTGGTGCGGGAAAAGGGTTCCTGGGAGGAGTTGGAGGAGGTCTTTGCCCAGCAATGAGGTAGAATAGGCTAAGATAAAAAAAACAGTGCACAGATATCACCAAAAAACGAATGAAAGTATGAATATAATACACACTGACGTCACAACGCTGCAGTGCTGTTACTTTAAATGACATTATTCAGAACATTTCCATTTTGCTGACATGTGCTAAGATACGCTGGGCATTAAAATTAATGATTGATTATTTTTAAGGCATTTCTTTAATTGAAAGAAAGAAAAGAAAAGAAAGAAAGAAAGAATAATGTTTATTTGGACACAGTTCGTGAAACACATATACAAAAAACAATCATAAAAAAAGTGAAAATAATGCAACAATAGTGAGCCTCAAATAATTCCCAGTTTGTCCTCAAAAATATAATTGAAGACTCTAATATATTGATTGCGCCTCTTTTTGTAACATTAAATAATTCTGATTTTGGGGACTTATAAATACTAAATAGTCAAGTAACTGCGACCAAATTCGATTTAGCGCTCGCCGACTGCTACCGCAGCACCGCTCACTTCACCTTTTCCGCTCGCTCTGCTCGCTCCCCTCGTTTTGCTCGCTCTGCTTGCAGGTTGTTTGTCACAGTTTCAACCTTACCTAAACCCGCTTGGTTGGGGTAACCTAGCTTAGTAACTGCGACCAACTGTGAAAAAAGCTAGATAGTAAAAAATGGGGTACAATTATTTAAAAAAAAACGTGTAAGTACATCATTAGAAGAGCAAAAAAGATTTTAGGGTTCCGTTAATAAAATCGTCCATCATTAGAAGAGCAATAAAAATTTTGAGGATTAGTTAAACATTTAGCTATTTTTAAGATATCTCAAAGTGCGGTAGAAATAGTTTTAAAAAACCGTTCGCTTCTGGAGTTCTTTTCACAAGTGCTATTAAAATAGAGCACTTTCAGGCCCTCTAATGTTTCAAGTGACTTGCGTTTCAAAGTAACAAAAGCGTTTGGTTTGTACAGCCAGGCGTGCGAAATACATAGTGGTTTCTTCCTGTTTCTTCCTTGTAATAATACCTTACTCTAGTTTGTATTAATTTATTTATTTAAACTTATCGCACTCAAAAAAAAAGGTACAAAGGCGGACTTAATGCCTTAGGCATTCCCTACCAGTCAACCAAGGGTGGTGAAGAGATTAGATGGCAGGTGCTCTGTTTGAGAGGAACAAAGAGAAAAATATTTATTAAAAATATATCAAAAGGCATTGTAAATAAAATAGGTAGGTATAAACTTATAATACCTACATACAATCTAATAATAATAATCTAATTAATCTGCTGCTAAGCTGAAAGTACTAGACCAGCCGGTCTATTCTGTTAAAATCTCACCGTGAAAAAATAAGTGAAGTGAGCGTGAAGTGAGCTACCAATAGTGTCAATTCCTTGCATCATGTGGACTGACAGCTCACTTCACCTAAGTTTTCACGGTGAGATGGTTACAGAATAGAACTGCAGGTCTAGTACAGCTCTCAAGCGCGACTTCTGAGTGTTGTCTTGGGGTTGATTCTTGGGTCAAGCAAAGCATTTTTTTGCAGCTAACAGTCCGGATGTATACCCAGTTGATGGCAATAGGTTCAACCCCAATTACAGGGATGGGAAAAGTGTGCACCTTTTATTTCACTATAACTATAACTTTAGCTAATATTTTTGCGTTACCCTTCGTGGGTACAGGCGTGATGTTATGTTTATCTTAAGTTATAAATCGACAGGGACACATCAATGAATTAATTACCAGTATTCTGTTACAGAATTAAGAGCTCTTGGCTAAGTAATAACAGCCGCACGGGTCGATCCATCAGGTTAAGCTGCGCTTGCCGGAGTTGGTTCGTGGATGGGAGACCATCTTTACATACCAAGACTCCTCCGTGCTTCGGAAAGCACGTTAAGCCGTTCGTCCCGGCTATCATTCGTGGATCTTTGACAGTCGTTACGAGTCGTCAGAAGCCCGAAAGTCTGACAACCAGTCTTACCAAGGGGTATCGTATTACCCAGTTACTGGGTTGTGGAGGTCAGATAGGCAGTCGCTCCATGTAAAATACTGGTATTCAGCTGCATCCGATTAAATTGGAAGCCGACCCCAACATGATTGGGAAAAGGCTAGGCAAAAAAAAAAAAAATCTGTTACAGAATTACTAATTGCAGTAGATATTTTGAGTGAATACCTACTGGAATAAGTAATAAGAATTTTGTGCTGAATTATACCTAGAGTTATGGCTCCTACAAACAGGCGCGACGCGACTTTTATAATACGAATTCTATGAAAACTTTACGGTACAAAAATTAGCAGTGTCGGTCGCGCGACAAGTCGCGCCAGTATGCACGAGCCTCGGGAAATTGTTTGCCATTTCACAAGTATATTTAGGTCGGACTACAGTCTAACCAGAATAACTTGAACACGAGTGTTTTACACGGAAACTACCCAACTTCCTCAAGCCCATTACTGGCTGAAGTAAGTTTTCTTCGAAAACCTTATATCTCACTGTGTCCATAGCTATGTATGTAACAAACCTCACGTTTGCGCAAAAGGCCTATGAAATGTGATATTTTTGATCTCGACTATAGATAGGTATTTTATTTTATACTTTAGTTTAGTTTTTAGCTGAATTACAAATTAATGTTGAAAATTAATTTGATAAAACAAATTAATTTTCAACATTAATTTGTAATTCATTGTTAGACGAGAACAACAGCTGCCGACAAGATGTTAGTTTGGGAGACTTTATGTATTGTTAATACAGATTTTGAATGAATAAAGAAAGCATCGGCCGAAAGATCCGACTACGGTTTGTGGTTTGGTTGGTATAAAATAAATGTAAGATTTAGCAACATTTCTTTAGAGATGAAAAAGGCAAAAAATACATTCACATTGGGAAAGTTCTATGAGCGTTGATTCTATATGTTGGCAACGTCGCAAATAGCTGTTAAATATTTACCTGTTTTGATTAATTTGGCAATATTGCTTTATGGAAATATGAAATATCGCTAACATTTAAAAAAAATGCAAGTATAACACTGAATTTGATATTGTAACCGTTTTAGGTGTAAAAAAGGCATTGGCAAGATTCCAAATACTTTATTTAAATCTACAACTACTATTCGGTGTTACGAAATTAATTATTGCATTTCCTAACCAATATTTAAGTTCAACGGGTTAGCCATATTTCATATTTACATACAGTAATATTGACAAATTAATCAAACCAGCGAAATATATGACATGTATTTGCGATGTTGCCCACTTCCAGATTTAACGCTTTTAAATATACTAACAAGCGATGTTAAGTAAGCGATAAACGTAATCAATAAAACTCCTTTGTAAAAAAAACAACTCAAAATCAAACTAATGTTCAATACTTATCTGACTGACTTCCGACATCCAAAATCCCGCGATCCCGGGATCCAAAATCTCCCCGCATTCACCCTCAAACATCTTTCTCCGGGATAATGTACCATCACTTATTTTCGTACGTGATGCATAAAGAAATTTTTATATTCCTATGGAGCAACCGTTTTCGTAACCCTAAAATTTTATGTAGAATTATTGAGTTAAAGGATGCGGGTCTGATTCTGAATGTGAAAGTTTTAGAGAGTCGTGATCCTGAGCAATAAAGACATGACAATGTGTGAGAACTTGACGAGTGATACTTTGCATGTGTTAAGGAGGAATAAGGAACATGTCGTGACGAAAGCTTTGAGTTTGAATGTGGATGGCTATAAGAGTAAGGGAAGTCCAAAGAAATGATTTAAGGATTGTGTGTAACGATCAGGAACTGGACAGGTCCACTCAATCTGTGTGGTTCTTTCCTCAAAAGACCATTTCAGACACGAATCTACATGGTCTTTACATGATCTGACCAAGATTATGTTTAGACTTTAAAAGAGACTGTGACCTCTGAGATTGTTTCGGCCTTTCTTCTCAGTGTAATCAGATGGGAAACGCCGACCTCATCAAGTGAAAAAAAATGTGATTTACGTGTAAAAGTGTTAGTACAAACCTATTTACAGAAAAAATAAAAGATCTGGCTAATAATGGAGCGACTACTGAAAAACTGCTAAGAGTTAAGTATGGAAGAAGATTAGATAAGCTGCACCAACCCAAAAATGGTAGGATAGGACGATGTCGAAGATTTTGTTAGTAGGTAAAACTTGCGTGACGTTCGTGTTTTTGTCTGTTCTTCTTTTTATCCAAACTTAGGATGTGTGAAAACAACGCAATACAAAAGATATTAGAAAGATACAAAAAAAAATTGTTATCCTCGTAGTATTTTTTTCTGGCGAAGACATGAGTAACGATACTTCAGTAGTTAGTAGTAACTATAGTAGCTACCCTGAACCGATCCCGCTAACTTACTAATCAGATAATATTCTTATAACGAGTAATTTTCTTAGTTATAACAACCAATCACGAAAAAAAAAAAGTAATTATTAAATTGCTTATTATATTATTGGGTAATGAATTAATATACGTTTAGATAGATGGATATAATTCTCTTTATTATGTACAGTCACGAGCAAAAGTATGTAAACACTAAGTAAAAATTCAAGAACGAATTACTCTTAAATTAATTATTAAAATTATAGGGTTTTGTGCAGACAGAACTTTTAAACAGAACTTTAAAATTTTTCATTAAATAGCAATACTTCAAGCCATACTCTAAATGAGAAAATAGCTTCAGAATTTTACTTAGTGTGCACCATAAAAATTAAAGACATAAAGTTAGACATGAATTTTTTGGCATTTTGAACTTTAATTCTCATTAATACTAACAAGGTTGCGTTGCGTGTAAATATACTCAAATATTAGTGCTTAGTAAATTTTAATGAAACTGGCAGTGCAACTGAATTTCATACAAACCTAAGCTTGTGTAAACTAGGCTTATGATTACGGCAAACAAATGACTGACGAAATAATATCGTGACTTCCAAAAGTTATATGTGTGTAGGGTACATTAACGAAGACATTCGAACAACGTTCGGCAAACATCGATTTTGTTCGTATCTTCGTTCGTAAAATTTCATGTATACGCATCTTACGTTATTGTTATGTTGTCATTTTCGGTAGCGGCTCGTTGTTTTAGGTGTTAGTCTTGTAATGAGCAACGCTATAACACATGTACGTATCATTAGTTTATATTATCGTGATGTTTTTGAGCTCGAGCACAGATAACCACAGATGTTTCGCAAAATCATTTAAATAAAAAGCGATTCTTGCTACGTTTCAATAAAGTGCAAATCAGGTCGCACAGCGCTAATTACCGACTACCTATATTCACCTAAAATGCCTGTGTTTCTATCGCACAACTCTTATCGTCCGACTACGTTACACTCACTGAATTTGCTTGATAAGACGAGCCCGCCGTGTTATTGTAGCTTCATACCTAAAATGCGAAGTGAACCATCTGTAGTCATCTGTGGGTCGTGATGGTTTAAAAAATGCGGAAATTGATTGGATTTGTAGCTCGGTGAGGTTGGGTGTTACAAGTAAAGGTATTTCATATTTCTGTTACGGCCCCACCGCCACCGGGTGGCACACGATGGGACTTACTGTAGCCATGCCGTTGCGGCCAGCCTGTGCTCTTCGCGCCGTCAGGGACGACGAGTTTGAAAAAAGAAGACACATTACTTCAGACGTATCGCCAAAACAGAATTATTTCATATTAAATACCAGGCCTAGACTAATGTCCATTATTTCCGAAGGCAGGCACAGAAGCAACAGCTGGAACAATTTCTCAATTCTTTTGTTTTACTTGTAGACTTGGATGATAATAATTATAGGTTGAGGTAGGTAATGCAGTAGTTTGCTAACTGTCTCAGAAACGTTGAAAATACAAAGTAATGGTGTTTATTTATGTTATGTACTAACCTGTCCTTCAATCATTCAAAGTATCAAAAATGTACTTTTAGTTTTTCCCGAATTGTAAAATTTTCCAAGCAACTTTTCTAATTGTTATGTCGCTAAATACTATAAGCGGACTATTAAGAAAATTTAACAAAAACTAACCAAATCTTTCGAGCCATTTCCAAGAGATTCGCTTAACGTTTCATTTTCATTTTTAGATGAACAGTTAATTGTCAAGTCCCAGAACAATCTGCCACCCTCATTGCTACCAAAATTAAACGCCCATGCTCTTTTAAAAGGTCACTAGCACCTACAATTATTTTTATCCAACATAACTCGGACGGCAAAAAAATATATGTAACACTTCCGGCGCTAACTCGATTTTCCGTGTTACCGTTATATCAACATCGTTCACTACGAGAATATACCCTGTCCACAAAACAGAAAGCTACAGAAGGTCGTCTCTGATGTAGACGAGACGTAAGACACGCGTCTGTAATGTAGTACATTATGTGGCAACTGTCAATTGTTTGTCATTGTTTGAGATCGCCACACGTACCAGTCTATAATTTGTTTCAAAAGTTTT
The DNA here is from genome assembly GCA_914767815.1 of Eupsilia transversa. NCBI lineage: Eukaryota > Metazoa > Arthropoda > Insecta > Lepidoptera > Noctuidae > Eupsilia > Eupsilia transversa. The sequence continues at coordinate 14,214,969 of OU611880.1, forward strand.
GATACCACTGTAAACAAACCCTTTTTAAGTTAAATTCTTTCGCAATCTCTCACTAAAGAGAATTTGTTACACATTCACACCTATGCATTTAGAGGGTTTATATCTCACCACTTTTTTCAACAATAGTATCGTTTGGATAAAATTATTAACTTGAAATTGGTCGTCGAAAGTTGAGGTTATAAAAATTACCTGAATAGTCAAATGAAAAACACCTTTGAGGTAATTTAAGTTAGAATTTTGGATTTAAGTTTAATCAAACCAAAGCTCTCAATTCAAATTGATATCCACAGGAACGTTTTCTAATCAGTCTGATCTATTTGTTTCAATTTTCATCAAATTGTTTTGGAACAGAGTATATAATGTGTGTGTGCCTGTTTTCGGAGCCGGCCTTCTGTAACTATCTATTCTGTGTCCCATATATCCTTCATATAAGCTATCCTATAATCACATCATCGGATCGGAGTTCCGGCGCGAGTCTGATTTATATCCGTACGTCCTGTCCCCTCATCCACTCGTCCACTGTTTTATGATTTGTCTTCATAAGTCATCGCTCGGTGAACGATGTAAGGTTTATTTTCATTTGGCTGAGTGGAACTGATAAATTGATCAAATTAATTGGCAAGGCAGAACTCATTGTCAATGTGCAAGGCAGTTTTTAGGTATAGTTGTTTTTATCTTTTTATTAAGAACGTTTTTAACGTGCACGTCTTTCTACATTGTTCTCACATGTATAATTTCAACATGAATGATGCAAGAAATATTTTGATTTAAAAGAGTGTACCAGGAGTTTCTTGCCCGTTCTTCTCCATAGGAACCTACTACGCTTTAGAATGGGCAACTAGCTTCATCTTTCTGACTGACCGACCCCTTGACAATTCAAAAGCGCCTGTAATTGTTTTATCTATATCTATACTTATAATAAATCTGTAGAAGTGAAAATTCTGTACATTGAAAATATCAAAAAAATAAATGGCAGGGGGTGTTACTAGACCGACACCGAACCCAAAAATTTGATTAATTTTTTTTTTGTCTGTCTGTCTGTCTGTCTGTCTGTCTGTCTGTCTGTTTGTTCAGGCATCACGCAAAAACTACCGGTTCGATTACGATGAAACTTGGTATAATTATTCTTTAATATCCTGGGCACCACACTGGGTACTTTTTATCCCGGAAAAGTATCCTATCCTACGGTTGGGGGGTGTCAAAGTTTGTATGGAAGAATTTTAACGCGCTGTCCGATTAACTCGAAACTCAATATCTATACTTAAACTCAAAAATTAAGAATAACGTGTACCAGGATTTTTCGAAATTCAACCCCTAAGGGGGTAAAATAAGGGATGAAAGTTTGTATGAAAAATCTTATTCCTTGAGGTAATAAACATGAAACTTCGCACGAATAGTTATCTAAATAAATTATAAAGTTTGTAGTTTTTTGTTTTTCTAAATTACCCCCCAAAGGGGGGTTGGGGGGTGTCAGTTTTTGTATGGAAGAATTTTAACGCGCTGTCCGATTAACTCGATATTTATACTTAAAACCCATGGGGTTGTATGAGGTAATTTCCGACACTCACGCGGGCGAAGCCGCGGGCAGCAGCTAGTTTGAAATAAATGCTTTGAGTTTGAGTTGATTTCGTAATTATTTTATGACCTTAGGTTGTATGTCACTCGCATGTCAAAAACTCCATTGTCTACGGGTAACATAACTGTGACAGTTACATAGTTTTAACCTTAAAGTCTGGCTCTCGAGAGAATGCGTTCCTGACACAGTTGGACACGATTAGAAACAAATAAAATAAACACTTCATTAATTCATTCATTCATCACTCATTCAAACACTTATCTAATAAAATTTATGTGTGGTGCTCAGACCACTTTGCATACACTTTTGCCCTTTTGCTCTGCCCTCTCCTTTTTTTTTATCATGTTTAGTTTACGATACCCGAACGTCTGAGGAGTTTCGCTAGTCAATTTCATTTGACCCTATGGTGAAGTTTCAATTTGCTGGGCATTTTCGCCAAAAGTTTAAAGCAATTACGAGGTCAAATATACAGAAGAATATTTAATCTTTAGAGTTTAGATCTTTCAGAAAAAAATATGAATGGTGGCAGAAAAAGAAAGATTGGTCAAAAAGCAACTACATTTCTTGGAACTTCAATTCAATTTTAACAGACTCTGCAAAAATCTTTTGATTCTTAATTTCCGACAGGACTTAACCAATAATACCAGAATTCACCGTCCGATGTTTGGATTTGTGCCCGGTTGGTGGAAACGGCTCGCCCCCTGGCGAAATGTGGGTGTATTATGGGTACACCTCTTCCTAACCCTTGGGGGAGTACAGGGGTAAAAATATCTCTTAAATTTTTAATAAAAATAAAGTTCTTTAAGTATCTGACTTTATATACATTCTTGGCCCGTAAATAAATCGTTCAAAGAACTACATTTAACTGGACTGTGAAATTCTTTAGACAGCTCATGTGTGTAAACTGAATAGGCTTTATATGCATCTTGAACGGAAGGTCTCTAACGTTGCCATGGCAACGGAGTCACTATTAAAAAGATCAATCGGTAACCGGTCTCAGAGTTGGTACTTTAGTAAAGGGTGCTACACACATGTCATGTTCTGCAGTATTTGTTGATCAAAAAAGCCGACCCTAAGCAATTTATACACAAATATTCTACATTCATTACGCTCGTGCCGATCGGCACACATTGAACTCAGCTGAGCATTTTCTTCCCAAACATCTTATTTATTTATTTGGTTCACCAACAATTGTTTAAACTGGTATCGCTCTCGTTAAAATAATCAATTAACAATCGCCTCGCTGATAACTTGCTCGCAAATCGCCATTGTGATAAAGCCCTTAGAGCTGGAACTCTCTGAATGCTAGTATGTGGTTACCATGGCAACAAAGCCACTATTATAAAGATCAATCGGTGACCGTTTGCAGAGTGGGTTCTTTAGTAAGTACCCTTTTAAATGGAAATATATTTCTGAGTAGGTATGTTTGGATTTATTGAAAGTAGAGCATGGTGCTTACTCTTGAATATTACAAAAATGTACCTACATAAGTACCTACATGATTGTATTAATAAAGCTTTTTCTATATACATTTATGCTGCCTAGCCTTTTCCCAATCATGTTGGGGTCGGCTTCCAGTCTAACCGGATGCAGCTGAATACCAGTATTTTACATGGAGCGACTGCCTATCTGACCTCCACAACCCAGTAACTGGGTACGATACCCCTTGGTAAGACTGGTTGTCAGACTTTCGGGCTTCTGACGACTCGTAACGACTGTCAAAGATCCACGAATGACAGCCGAGACCAACGGCCTAACGTGCTTCCCGAAGCACGAAGGAATCTCGGTATGTAAAGATGGTCACCCATCCACGGACCATATTTATGATACAAAGTCTCAAAACGTAACCATAAGTAAGTTACTTAAAATTTTAATCAAAACTAACCAAGCCTCATAATTTACCACACAAACAGGCAAGCCTGGACCACAGATCTCCAAGAGTATTCTCGAGGGCGTGGCGGGGCTCGACAGATGTTGACGTCACAGCGGCGCAGCTTGAGCGGTACCGCAAACTAACCTAATGAACTGCTAAACGAATTAAACATGCAACAAAATGGAATGCAAAGAATGGCATTTCTTGCATCTAACGAACTGGGATGATTCACTCTGGTTTTATTTTTTTCCGTTTTCTAATAATGAGGGTTTACTGAAATGACTTTCACTAGGTGGCAGCACGGAGACTTCAGGGCCGGTCAAAAGTGTCACAGCGCCTTTTCTTTAGTCGTGACTGAATTATGAACGAATGAATGAAACGAATGATGAACGTTAGCATATTTTTTTATGTAACCACAACGGGGAAGCTCTTGGTCTGAATCTCACCTAAGTAAGTGATGATCAGGCCGAAAGTGGAAGCAAGCTTCATCCGGAATCAAAAACCAGAGGAACTGGCTATCCTACCTCTAACTGCCGAAACACAACTATGCTGCTAACATTGTTGTTATGGCGACAGGCTTTAATTCAAGCTGGATATGTGGAAAAATTCCCGGTATTAGTATTTATAACGAAATTAAAAGGAAAACTATCACAGCTAAGTAGGCAATTGTCGACCTACTTACATTTGCAGTTGCAAAAACATGTTCTCCAATACAATACAATACAATGTTAAGTTTGTTCTTGGGATAAATTCATTCCAGCTACGGAACCCTTCATTGTACGTGGTCCTACACGCACTTGGCCGGTTTTTATATTACTGATTACGTTTTGACAACATTTTGAATGAAAATGATAGTTCACAAAGACGACATACGCTCGCTTTGAGGGAAAGAAACACGTCCATGCATAATCTTTATATTTTGCCTTTTAAAGGTCCATCTGTTTAACATGGCTTCCTAATCGACCGCCACAGCGAACGATTGTGATACACTTGACATAATCCCTCAGGCAGCTTTCCCGACACGAACGACCAAAAAAGGGGTTTCATCATGGAGATTTATATTTTATATTTCGTTTTATTACATTTACTTAAACAATAATAACATTTTTAAATTTATAATTTTATAAAAAAAACATTTAAAAAATATAAAAAGGTCCGGCACATCGACATCAAGAATATATATGCAAGCTGCCAGTGGTCTGGGCTCTAGGGAAAGGAACCTCCTCACTATGCGTGCCGTGTCCAGGAGTACGGCTTTCTGAGTCAAGCCCTTGACCCAGCCGCGCAATGAGAGAGATTCGAGGTGTAGGTCGAGGCTCTCTGCTATTAGGCCATTAACCGTCACGATTAGTGGTCCAATGATTTTCGAGTCCACGTCCCACATGTAAAAAACCTCGAGTGCTAAGTCAAGATACTTGAACTTAATATATTTTATATTATCTCCTTTATTTAATTCAAATACTTATAAATTACATTTTTAAATATTTAAAAATATAAAAAATAGTAGCCCACCTGTCCAAGCTACTGGTGGTCAGGGCTCCAGAGAGAGGAACCTCCTAGCAATGCGAGCCAGAAGTACCGCTGTATAAATCTCATTATTATTATGAGGGCCTTGTTACTAAGTAAACGGTCCCCGCAATGTCAAATACTGGTGAAAATAACAGGTTTACATGACGGCCGTTATAATACGACGGCACCGTTTTCCGCTTTTAGAAAGCCCAAGCTTAAGCACCTAACAAACAACGCTACATACGCGACAAATATCAAACTCAAAGGTTGACGGTGCAGTACTTGCGGAGCGGACCGTTTCTGATTCAATTAGTGCGGGCAACGAGCTGTAATGACATAAATAGGGCTGCGACGTAATGACCGGCGGTGAGAGGAATGAAGAATGGATGTAGATTGAAAGTGGAAGGACTTGGTAACTGTCCCACCGAAGACTTCGCTTCTGTGTCAATTCAATACATTTTCAATCATCGTTTTCGGTGACAGAATCGTAACTATTTAATGAGTAATATTTGTATATGAATATATATATAATATAAATAATTTTTTTGGTCTCATTTCTGGTAAAAATTGTTTTCTCTATTTTCATCCGAGCAGATCCGATTTTGTTTCGAGAGACCGAGATTTTGAAGATCTCTTCTTGATTAGGTACATCACACTTGCTTACTTTGTGTTAATGAAAATGCCGTTGAATGACAAAATGTAGGTGTTAATAAAACAATTCATAAAAATACTGAAGCAGTGTTCGTCTAAAACTCTAAAGAAACAATAAAATATTTCGTAATTCATGAGTTACTAACGTCGGCGTCGTGGCGTAAGCAGCCATTTCTGATATAAATTATCCTAGGTAACGAACTGTGTAGCTGTTCACTAATTAGGGATAGTTTGATAATGACCTTATTGTTCTGGAAACACGTAGTAGGCTTAATAATATATGATTATGAGACTACACTGGATTAACGGCCACCTACAGAGGCGCTGTGGGATATCTTTAATGAGAAATTGGGAATCATTTAACTCGCATATCTGAACTCCGTAAGAACTATTCCTGCTTGCATCGCTTACCCGCTATAGTAACGCTTACCTACAAAAAAAAAGGGGCGGTATACAGGTATGGTCATCGTGTGCACGGGATGTTGTTTTCAAAGTGGTTAGATATGCGTGACCGCGATAGTACATAATTATGTAGAATTTCGGTTAAATATTCGAGGAATTCGGCGTCTAGTCTGACTGGTTGCACCAGAATATTAGTATATTAAAAGGACATCATTCAGGCTTCGAACATTTTGTACCCAAAAATCAAAGTGCCGGCCAGAAAAAAAAAAAGCTGTTTTCATATGGGAAATAACATTTTGAACATTTTTTAATACTACAACAAAAGTCTACACTTAACCCCCTGGCTGCTATTTGAGTTTGAAAGTACCAAAAATCATAAAATTATTTTAAATGTTTTATATACAACGTTTAAAAAAATACCGAGTTTTAATTGAAAATAACATCGTTTTTTGTAATAACAAAAAGCATTTCGGCTAGGCGAACCTAACCTAACCTAACCTTGCCTATCTAAACCAAACCTAACCTAACATAATCTAACCTAACACTGATAAACTGATCTTAGATTTTGAAGGTCACATGGAACATCTCAATGATGAAAAGCATTTGCATAATCTTGTGATTAGGTAATTGTACAAAAGATTAACAGAAAACAGCTAGTTAGGTTAGGCTAACCTAACTAAACCTAACAGTGTTCAACTGATCTTAGATTTTGAAGGACACATGGACCTCCTCAATGATGAACAGCATTTGCGTATTATTGTGATTGGGTAATTGTACAAAAGATTAAAAGAAAACAGCTAGTTAGGTTAGGCTAACCTAACCTTACAGTGTTCAATTGGTCTTCGAAAAAGTATTTAACTTATCAGACATTTCAAATGACACTGGTTTCAAACTTGTTGGAGGGTGGGGACGTCCTCCAACAGTCTAAAGATACATGTCATTAATTATGTTAAAAAAAAAGAAAAGACAGAAAAGATTTGCTGTCTTTTTCAATTGCAAAGTCGATAGGATTTTTTTGTGATAAAAAAAGGTTTTCGGCAAATATGTGTTTATTTTGTAACAAAAACCATTGTTCTTATACGTAACCATATCTTAATCATAAAAAAATAATGATACGATAAAAAAACTAGACTCTCGAACTGAAACATAACCACAACATTAATGAGAACGCCTCACCAAGAACGTCTCGAGAAATATCACTGACAATAGTAATGTTCAACTTAATAGTGAACGTAAATGTACAACTTATTTTTATTAACAACTACCTAACCTAGCTACCTTTACGTATGTCTTTTTTTCCTTGTGAATCCTTTGCGTGCTACAACCTCTGATGCGACAATTATGCAATCATTGATGAATGAAGAAAATCCATTGCATTGGTTATTGAACAGTGGGGATGTTTTCATAGTAGCTATGGGCCTTACCGATAGCATGAATGATATCGAATCGTGTGGCTATGAAGTCCACATTCTACCTACTTACCGGAACGCTAGTCAGCTTACAACAGACCAGGCAAATAAGTCTTGATTGATCACGATATTTAGGTGGATTGTAGAGGCGGTGAAGGTTTAGGCTGTTGTGACAAACATTTTAACCGTGCACTACATCACATGTTTTATCATTCTAAAATCGCAGCGGCCATAATAAACGCCGTTTATCGTGTCGCTGTTGACAGCAGACCCGCTCCTGAGATTGTTACCATAATTCATTCTAGAAAGAATACCTCCAAGCTTTTGCACGATTAGTGCCATAGGTCATTACTGGCAAGGCACACTGGTCACGATACATTAAAATGGAATGCTCTAAAATAATTTAGTCGAAGTATGTTTTTTAGTATTTTTAAACTTAAATAGCGGCGGATGGGTTAATTGTATTCTCTCGTTGTAATAGTAAAAAATGTTGAGGGTGTTATTTCCCATAAGAAAACCGTGTTTTTTTCTTCTGGCCGGCACTTTAATTTTTGGGTACAAAATGCTCTAAACCTGAATGATGATTATATCATACCTGAGTAGACCTAACGCATATTGTCCATTTCTACTTTGAACAAAAGCTGTTTGCGTCTACGAATGTTCAAAACATTGTTGGCAAAATTATGATTTTTTTGGTACTTTCAAACTGAAATAGCAGCCAGGGGGTTAATTGTAGACTTTCATTGTAGTATAAAAAAATGTTCAGGATGTTATTTCCAATAAGAAAACAGCATTTTTTTTTTCTGGCCGGCACTTTTATTTTTGGGTACGATTTGAATGATGTCCTTTCCAAAATGATTTTACAAAAGCGACACCAGAGATCAAAATACCATTTGATATTATAATATTTCACAGATAGCATTTTAATACTGTTGTTAATCTACAACGCCACATGCGTACTACGGATCAAAGACACGTCACATAAATCCTACATCGCGAAATTAGAATATACCACGCGATGAACATATATAAGACTATCCGACATCAATCGTCGGGCAGTTGCCCGCCAGACACGACAACAGTGTAGTCGGAGGATCCTCCCTGTTCCATAGAGTATGAGTAAACTATACACCCTTTTCCTCATACCTCTAAACTGTAATCCACGAGGCATTCCACTTCCTTGTTGTCCAAGCACAATTTTTTTACCAATCATAAAAAACTTCAAGGTCTCACATCCACTTTTCCTTAAATGTTTTCCTTTAGACGGTTGCACGAAACTCCCAAGGTAATTAAGATAGGGGAATCTAAAAGTGAAGTTGGCACAACCCTGTTAATGTTTCAAACTGGGGAACTATTATCAAAGCCATTTTCCGTTCGATATGTTCGGTATTGAATTTTAGTTGTCGCTAGCACAGGTTGAAGGTTCTTTATGTCGGGTTTTGATAGCTAATTTGTGTGCACTTTGCAGTTTGAGCAAAGTGCTGTTTAGTTACCTAGAACCATTAGCGATGAAGTATGAATTATAAAGCTTTTAGACGTTGTAGTGTATGGATACTTGTTTATAGAGCTTGATTACATTTTGGTGGTCAAATGTTGACTTTTCATTGAGCCATTCTACCTAATGATTCTGGTAACTTGTGCAGGCATTTTTTTTTTTAAATGTTATTATAATAGTGATCCAATTTAATTAATGTTTTTTTTCTGTCGATACTTATCAGGATTAGCAATTTGAAGTAGGTACTGTGGCGGCATCTACACCGCCACATATGAACTACGCATCAAAGACCTGACGTCACAAGTTCTACATCGCGGTATAAGAGTTTACCGAGTGATGAACATATATAAGACTATCCGACATTAATCCTTGGGCAATTGCCCGCCAGACACAACACCCGTCTGGTCGGAAGATCCTCCCTTTTCCATAGAGGATGAGATAAAGTACCTAAAAGTATTTAAATACTTCAAAAAGCCACATGTATCATGCTACTGTTGTAACTATCTCAACCCTCGTACTCCCGGGCGTTTTTAACGCGGCGTTTTTGTTATGGCGCACTATATTTTCAACGCATTGAGAGCTGAAAATCCACTGTGCGTGTGATAATAAGCCGTCGCGGGAAAAAATCGCCCGTGGGTACGATGGCTTAGTTTACCTTTTTTTATATATAAATACTTTTCTAAAAAAAGTCTGAAGTCCAGTCAGGTATCGTATTACCCAGTGACGTGCAGGTCAGATAGGTAGTCGCTCCATATAAAATTCCTACTGGTATTAAGTTGCATCCATACTGGAACGTGACCCCAACATAGTTGGGAAAAGCCAAAGCAGATTGCTGTTGACATTTCTTAAAACAATTAATTTTTCACAAAACAAACATTAATTAAAAAAATATTTCGTGCATACAACCAGAATAGGCACACCGCAGGTGGCGATACGCTTATTTCAATTAAAAAATTGGTCACGGTTCGGGAGCTAAGATTGCAGGGGTGTGTTTGAGTTAACTACTTTAATTAACTTTGAATATTTATACGCCAATGAAATTATATTACTCTGATAATTGCAGTCGCTTAAAGTACTAACAGTTTTATTGTTCTTTTAATTTGCGTAGCTTTTCAGTGTTTTAATTACCTATGTTTTTCAGAATTTTAATTTATTTTTCTGTCGTTATGTTTTACTACCGTGGTGCATTTTTCTTCTAGAAAGCAATAAAGAGTAAAGGGAGGTCTTTAACTGTTTTTAAATGAATACAAAGCGCTCACGAGAGATCAAAATTGAATCAAGTAAAAAAAAATGCATGTCATTTTAGGTACAAACTTTGCAGTATGCACGGTTGGCGTAGTGGTTAAGCGATTGACTGCTGCGCTGCGTTTCGCGGGTTTGATTCTCGCACGGAACAAATATTTGTATGACCTACTTAAAGTTGTTCCGGGTTGTGTTTGTGTATGTCAGTTTAAATGTTTGTAAACGCACCCACGAAACAGGAGAAATTCCTAGTGTGGGGCCTCGTTTTTTAAAAAAAAGAAAGAAAGTAACGTTTGAATATTAAAATTTATTTTAATACGTCTACACTCAAATAAACACTCGGGGCAATCAAAAATAGTTCCACCCCGAAAAACCGAACGAAAAAACCCCATAACAAAAATGGACCCCGGAACTAGAAAAAAATAAACATCAAAGGAATCATAATAAACTCGGGATCGTACGGAAATCCGTTACCCATAATAAATAGGGTACATTATAACTTCAAATGGTAGATTAAGTTGACCTTAACTTCGAGGATATCGTAAGGAATTTTGATAAAAGGGATATTTTCTGAAAATGCTTTGAAATGTCTCAAAGCCTTTTGGAGATAAGTTTTCAAGTTACGATCATGTGGGTAGTTGTAATTTCGTATATTAAATCAAGACTGAGGCTGGTTCTATTCTTAGATTTATTGTCAAGCCCTTCAAGGCTTCAACTTAATTTTAGGAAAGTATATTATGTCGCAGTAAAATGGTTGAAGCTGTGATATAGTTATATCCCTAGAGATATAGCTATATACCGTAATATAGTTATATGAAAGCGGTACATAACTGTCTTACTACGAATATAACTATTAGGGCACTCCGACCAAATGAACTGCGACTAATTACGCGCGAGCCGAGCGAGCAAAGCGAGCGGTGCCGCGGCAGCGGCCGGCGAGCGCTACATCGAAATTGGTCGCAGTAACAAAATTAAGGCATTCCAGTGTAGTTACAGCTATCACAAAAAACATATTTCCCTTTTTTCCGAATCACACTCACATCTCACATTGTTCACAAAATAAAATGGTCATCCTATCGTACAACTACTCAGATAAAATCCATAGCTTACCCCCCATAATCTCTTTCTTTATATAAACTAATGTCCTTTCAATAAAAATAAACCTAGACCTAACCTTGGCTAAGTCCTGGAAAAAAGTAGTCAGAAAAGACAAATATGAGTGCCATAACTCATCAGGGAAATCTGGCACTTTGCCAGCGAAACAGGCAGAATGTAAATTCAATACTGTACGAATCGCAGGCACTTGCCAGACTGGTGTGGCATTATTTAAATCCGTTCGGACACTCGTATCGGTTGGAGTAGACTCTCATAATGCTTGTAGATCGTAGGTATCCAATATTTGTATCTTTATTTGAAGACGCTTCGATTCAGATTTAGATTTAGAATGTAAATTGGGCAGTTCGAGTTTTTCTGCTAAGTTTTACCTACCGTTATTTATTAATTTATTTATACATACAATGTGGAGAAGACAGTACAACAATAAATGAAAATACTGGCAATACATTAGCAACTACATTACTGGTATTGCATTAGGAACTATCAAATCAATCCTAACATTGAAATTAAAAACGTGTTTTTTTCTAACAAACTAAATAGTAGTGACGGGCGGACTATGGGTTTTGCCAATCTTTGACCAGCTATAGTGAATAAAACGCAGTTTAGTTTGTATATGCCTAACAAAATACATATTTAAATAACAATTCCTAAGTTTATTTAACAATAAAAAAACATACAATGGACGGCCTTATCGCTTTCTGCGATCTCTTCCATTTTTTTTTTAACGGCCTTTCATTTCATTTCAGAGCAACCTGCTAATTGCGTAACACATTTTCATAAGCGATTAAGACTAATCTGTTTCTGTCTGTGTGTGTGTAGGCCTTTCTCAAATTGTTCCATAACACCCGTTGCCTAGCAACCTTCCGCATCAGCCTGTCTCAGCCGACCGCTATATGCTTCCTGATACCCAGTCTCCAACTCTCCACTCGAGGTCTCGTCTGCTTGAAGGGATATCCTTTGACAGACAGGGTGGGTGAACAGTTTGCTACCTGTGCGAGCTATGTCGGATACACAAGTCCTTCAATCCCGGATTATTTCATTTCTGATTGCAAGACTACGATGTTGTAAGTTAAGGCTCGTTCATACCGGCGCGACTTGTCGCGCGACGCGACTTTAACAATACAATTTCTAATAAAACTTCACGTTTGAACAATTGCCGGTGTCGCGTCGCGCGACAAGTCGCGCCGGTGTGAACGAGCCTTTAGTCAACGGTACGATATTCCTCTTCATTATCTTTGTATAAAGAACTTGCTTTTGCCCGCGGCTTTTCCGTCGTGGAGGTTAAAATTATCCCACGAGAACGTACCTACTAATACTAATCAAAACGATCCTATGTCGCAAACCAGCTATCTAATTGCGTATCACATTTTCGCAAACAATCTAGACTAATGTTTCATTTTGACAGTTCAACAATATTCATTGCGTTATTTACGTTGTTGAGCAGATTTTTTTTTCGAACTTATGAAGCAATGGATGTGTATTACGCAATTAGGATGCAGGTCATGGTTTATCTGTGTGCCTAATTTCATCAAAATCTGTTTAACCATTATGACATGAAGAAAACAGACAGATAGACTGATTAGTATGGATTATTATCTGTGTCCTTTCTGTTCTTACTTTACTTTTTCAAGGACACATGTTTCTCGTTGTCACAGCAACTGCATCTTGTTTTAAAGCGTAGATTCTCAAGTGAAAACACGAGTAGTTAAATGCGTTCCAAACCAACCCTCAGTTATTCGTATGTAGGTTATGCATACAGTTCCGTCCTTTATGCAGCAAATGGGGTTTTAATGGCAACAATACACGGCTCTGGGACAGTTTCAAACCGCTTATACATAGTAATAATGTGTTAGGAACACGGTGATGTGTTTAAAAAGATAGTGATACCATAAAGGTTCACTTTTTCAAACAAATACGGCACAGTTGTTATCAATCTAGGAATCGTGGCAATGCATGAACTTTTCAATTATTAATAATCGGTCACTTAGCCAGAAACTCCTTTTAATATTATGACTCTTGAGTCACCTCTGCGACTCCAACATCAGAAAAACTATAGGGCTAGTCTATAAAAATGGATTTGCTTACTTTGATTTTACCCTCAATTCTGTATATTATATCTCTAGACGACCCTACTTTTAAGAAATATCAACTTAAATATTCCATTTTCCCTGATAAAGCATAAAAACCTTTAAAAAGGCCGAACCACGAAATATCTAGAAATATCCAATACAATCCAATTCTAATAAAAATCGTCGCCCATTTACAGAAATCGCATAAAATCATGTTTTACGATGTCCCACTGCGTATATTCTGAATTTAATCCCTGAATTTATACCGGGTCTCTGAAGGAAGGATAATTCTATGGGACATAGTTTATAAGTCCAATAGGAACCAATGATCGAAGTGGTTGTTATCGGACTGGTTCGGTTCGGACGGACTTAGGAATTAGGGCGAGGGAACGGTGATAAGCGTAGCGTGTAAGGTAGTATCATATCTATGTACGGACAGGATAATCTTATTGTAAACTACTGGTAATAAAATCACACAATAATGTCAAACTTAACACAGTTAAATACCTAGCAGACTGTTTATTTTCTACGATTTGCTTTAATGATCGTTTCGGCCTTGTCGATCGATCTTGAAGCCATCACTGCACTTGGTACGAACGACGAAGAACTGCGTAAGGCCCGGCGCCCATTATCGGCACGGCATGGCAAGGTATTTCTAGGAGACGAATAAAAATATAACTTAATAGTATGGAAATAAAGTTGATTTTTTTTCTGATCGCAACGACGCCTTAGGCATGCCGCGTCCTATATGCATTATCATTGAAATTTCAGTTTTATTATAATTTTTTATTCGTCGCATATGAAATACATTGCCATGGCCGTGCCGATAATGGGCGCCGGGCCTAAGTGTTCACAATCATATAACAGGCTATCGTGTCTAAAATTACACATTTTTGATTACCTGATGTCGGGGCATCAAATATCTGTCGAAAAAATAGAATGAAAGAAAGAACATACATTTATTTAACATAGACTAAAAGGCACACAATATAACTTACAGCAGATAAAAAAGATAAAATAAAAAAGATAAAATAAAAAATTATAAAGAGGTGTAAAGTACGATGTAAGAAATTGCCAGGGGAGTGTGCCTTACGGCTGCGCCAAAAAGGCCTAGTTCAGCAAAAAAGGCAGACAAATATACCTAATTCATCGGCGTCACTTACTTGAATTCGACACGGAAGCGAATCAAATGGTTGTCAATAGCTATGCTGATCATGTCCATGTTAGCGTTGACCTTCCCTTCACCAAACTCCCAAGAACCTACCCTAATACCATTAAATACATAATCAACGGTCCCCATACTCCCGGAGATAATAACTACCTACAATATTCCTCCACCCTTGGTCAGTGCTGCCATATTTTAGCACAAAATATGCCATAAACAAAGAAAAAAGATTGCGTTTAAACCCAATATACGGTTACTTGTAAATTGGTAGCGAAGGACGCTACGGCCACAGTGTAATAAAGTAAGCAGTATTACATTTTCATACAAAACGGCCGAAGCGAGACGGTACGAAGTTATCGGCTATATTTTTCAACAATGTTTATCAGTATGAAAATCATAAATAACATTTTTTAAATTACCAACTCAGTCGGCAAGGTAGGCCTATAAAAATAACTTTATTTTTAGTTTTTATTTATTTTTGTGTTATGCACTATGCATGCAGATATGATAGTGAAGCGTAGCGAGTATAACTCTGATAGATACTTAGTAGGTTATCTATCTTTTTCCATAGGATCGATGCCCGAAGGAAGGTACAAAATATACCTATACTTATACCTTCTGCTCACGGCTTCGCCCGCGTAGATTTCAGTCTGTCACACGTTCGTATAATCTAATCTACGTCTATTGTATTTTATAATGGATTTCCGCCAAGTCACGCCTGAATCAATTAACTATTGATCCCGTATTCATCAAAATGAATTGGTATAAAATGCAATTTTTAATCTACATAAAATTACCCTGACGATAAGCAATTTGATTACGATACGGATTTAACATTACCTACTTAAATTACCCTAGCCAAATATTTTTGCACTATTTTTTTATACAACTCGTGTTATATTTATTTTTATAAATTTTATAAATTTGTTTATTAATCTGAGCATTTGTTAATTAAGTACAAATGCTCAGATTAATAATAAATAATGTCAAAAATATTTTAAAAGTGATCCCGATTGGATAATATCTATTTTTATTTCAGACTATCCGAATGGCTTCGGCTGACGTGCCGAGATGATTTAGCAAACAATCCTAACACCTCAAACTACCGGATTTGTTAAAAAAAATGTATGTACAGGATATAATATTACCTATAACAAATCGAAAGATTTTTGCACTACAAACCAAGAGACACAGTCAGTGGGCAACCCTAGTGCGTGTTCATCTACCGATCGGCCGTAGGTAATTATTTCAAAGACACTGCCAAGATGTAATACTATACTGTACTTTATTATACTGTGCCACGGCTTACCTTGTCATAATTTACGCTTTTTCATTTTAATAAAAAACCAGGCGGTGGATGAGTGAAAAGTGGATGAGATTATCATTATCCTGACCATGGATTTAAGGTGGACAGATTAATGATATTATTAAACTGTAAAGAATAGACAACTTGTCACATTTAAGTGGTATTGCGTGCTTTAAGTTGATCGTTTAATAATTCTATGCGGAGATTTAAGAACGAAATCAAAATTCATCTTGTTTATGGTTATGAGTTAACAGGAGGATGTTGCTGATCATAATATCTATCTTCTATTATAATGTCCCATATTTATTTAGTTTGATTGCACTTTTTAAATATAATTCTGTAATAACTAAGTTAGTTAGTTTTCAAGTCTTCACCATAGGTGATCGTAGATGGTCGTAGTGGAGTGAAAATAAAAATGAGTGGACTGTATAACATGTATAATGAATAAATAATATGAAAATACAAACGGTGTCGGTTAATTAAGAAAACAAGAATGACGTTAAGAAACGCGCAAGCGCAGCCATGCGTGGAGGCATGCAATAGCTAACTTGTGTGGCGCGGGGGTCCGCGCTCGGCCGTGCGGCCGGCTGACTCGCGGTTGTCGGCTGCACACCTCGTTCACTGTCGCCAGCGTGCGCCAATGTTGAAAGGAGTCGTCTCAACAGGGCAACTAGCTTCATATTTCTAACTGATCGAATCCTTGACAAGTCAAAAGTGCCTGCAAATGGTTTATTTGAAATAAATGCTTTCAGTTTTTTCAATTAATAATTCCTCGAAATTGTTGTCATCTTAATATAAACTATGTATAGAGATACAAGAGAAAATAGGTAGACCATGACCTGAGTTAGGACATAGGATATTTTTTATCCCGATATTCCCATGAGATCGAGACTTATGCGGGCGAAACCGCGGGGCGCAGCTAGTGGTACTAATAAAAATCACATTTATTTCTCCTTAAACCTTAAATTTCATACCATTTCCCTGAATCGATCGCTCATAGCTTAACCAGGATCCGCCTCAGGTGAAGCAGATGTCCGAAGTTTCAAACCCTTGTCAACTCAAAATGTCATGTTTATTTTTATTTTTCTCGTTTGATGGAAAAAAAATGTTTTGTGATTATTCGTGGTGGAGACCGAGGTGCTATGTGGGTAGGTTTATTTTTGGGTACCCGGTTTTAAGACAGCGTGTGTTGTTCTGATACCTAGAAATTATATTTTATTTATATTTCTGACTGCCAAGATTCTCTGGATTTGTGGCCGGTTGATGTCGATAGGCTCGCCCCCTATTACATGGGACTTAAACATAACTGGCGAAATGTAGTTGTTGTTGCCTTTGCCTTGCATGTCGGGGATTACAGGCGTGATGTTATGATATTTCTTTAAATTCCTTTCAAAATACACTTTTACACGTCAAAACGAAATAATAATATTTTAAAACAAGATGGGGTTAGTGTTTCCTAACTGACTATTTTGAGACGAAACACTGGCGATGTACTATTTCAGTTTCAACGAAGATACGGGCCCGTCTGAAAGTAGTTGATCCGTCAAAACAAGTTTTAAATTACATTTTTCGAACGGATTCCTTTTTAATTGCTAAATGTACTCACTTTTGGTAATCGCCGCCGATGAGACAGGTGCCGTAAACAGGTAATTTAGTGACAGAATTTGTCAGAGTGACAGAAGAAATTTAATTTAGATTTATAAATAAGTAAGACATTATCTACATAACTATGTAGGTATGTATATAATAGTAATAAAGAATATAATTATATTGATTTTGATTTGATTCGAACAAATTTTATTTAAAATTTTAAATATTATTTTTAGCTATTACTTCCTCGGTTTGTAGAATTAATTAATATCTGATACCATAGGTGATACCATAATAAGTGATTCCATACGTGACACCTACGTTTACGTCGCGCCTTCTAGAGACTGTATCCACATATTGGCGCATTTTTCTAAGTGCGTCAGTCAATCAATCTGCCTAGCTTTTTCTACAGCCTTTAACTACATATATTGGGGTCGGCTTCTGGTGTAACCACCAACCGGATGCAACTGAATACCAGTATTTTATATGGAACGTCTGCATAACTGACCCCGATAACCCAGTTACTGATGACGACTCCTCGACGACTTCGACGATGATGTCCTCCCTCAGACGCCCAGTGAGTCAAAAAAAAATCAAAATATTTTATTTCACATAAACCTACATGGGCACTTATGAAACGTCTGAAGCTAGGTGCACGGTTCCAAATGGTCTATCTATCGGAGTGACTATCTATACCCAACTCTTCGGGTGTATTCGTGCGATTCCGTGGCCAGTCCACGCCTACCTCATTTCTCGAACATCCGCTACTTCATTATTTATTTAATACTTCAAGCACACAAATGTACAGACGCGTACTTAATGCCATAGGCATTTTCTATCAGTCAACCTTTGGGTGATGCAAAGACAAACAGTGGTAGGTGCAATAGCGAATATATATAAGGATATAATACCTACTAAAAATGATGAATGCAATATACTAAAACAAATAAGACAAACAAATCGTCATCCTGAGGATGCCTCGTTGAGAGGTGAAACACGTGTCGATTTCTTACAGGGTTTTTTAAGACTCTTCAAGAATAGTTAAGCGGAATAGGTTACTAAATAAAACTACGTCTATTGTATTTTATAATGGATTTCCGCCAAGTCATGCCTGAATCAATTAACTAGGGCTTTGTCTCTCTACAAGTAGTAATGATTAAATTAAACAATATAACTACGAAAACGTAACTATACCAATTAGACGCAATATCTTACTAATTGAGGGAAAAAATACCACTAACAGTTCTGCCCTCCCACACATAGAAATCGCGTGATCATTAGTCGTAAGCTTGACCGTGACGTCACATGTTCGTTAAGCCAACTGACCTTTGCGTGTTAATAAATCTAATAATCTTTGTTATACCTACTCGGATACTGTTAATGAGCACTCTTTCATGTTACTTTCATAAATAGAGGAAGAAATATATGGGAGACGTACATGCATAGACTAAAAATGATTCCTTCTTAAACCGGCTTAAAAAGAAAGACGGTTATCAATTCGACACGTATTCAAATTAATCAAAGCATTTACTTCAAATAAACCAATTACAGGCACTTTAGAATTGTCAAGGAGTCGGTCAATCAGAAAAAATGAAGCTAGTTGCCCATTTCAAAGCGGAGTAGATTCCTATGGAGAAGACCGGGCAGGGAAACTCCATGGACACTCTTAGAAATCAAAATATTGTTACATTATAATGGTTATATCATTCATGTTGAAATTATACATGTGGAAACCGTGTTGAAAGACGTAACACGTTAAACCGTCAGTATATAAAGATAATTTAACAATTCAATAATTAAAATTAGCAGTGGCAGCTAAAAGATGACCAGTGTTAACTGACGGCGCCCGTTCACGAACATGACGCTTGGATCAGCACTATTCAGCTCAACCAATTTGAAGGAGGTTTTTTCCGTATGCGCGCTAGCAGAGTCTGCTACTAATGTTACTTCTCACTCAATAGGTATGACACCGAGTACGCGCGCGAGTTATATAGCTAAGCAAACCGAGTTATGTTCGAGGCCGACTATGGCTGACGCACTAAAGGCGAGTAGTGAATGTAAGCAAAAAGTAGGGGACACGGATGAATGGGTCAAAGTGCAATATAAAAAGTCATATAGAAATAGGTTTATTAGCCATATAGGAAGAGCAAATAACGGACTTAATGACAAATTTAAGGCAGCACCTATTTATAGAATACCATTATATATATCAAATGTTTGTAAACAATCACAGGAAGAGGACATAATAGAATATATTTGGAGCAAAACACAAGATAAAGCTACTTTAGAAAAGATTAAAATGAGGAAAGAAAAAGATTACAATTCATTTATATGCTATGTATCGAGGCAGAAGTTAAGGTTATTTTTAAATGATAATATGTGGCCAGATGGCATAAGTTTTAGACGCTTTGTGCAGTTTCGAGACAAAGCGATAAGCAGTAATATAAAGGATTCAAACCAACATAATGACTAGCTACAGTACTAATAAGTTTATTTAATTTAATTTTAATGATCCAACACACACGCGACCACCAGCGAGACATTTGATTGCGCATGACATACCTACTCAGGGCACATTCAAGTCAATGAAAGACGAACCCAGACAATGGCCATTACGAGGTCGCCTATACATAAACTCATACATTTTTCGATGGGGTAGATAAACACATAAATATAGTACTTACATTTTTAATCTCATCTTAATCTAATTTTGATACATATCGTAAACGATTATTTTTGTTTAAAAAAAACAAAAAAACAATAGGTACTTAACGATTTTTTTATAAAAAATAAAAATAATCGTTTACGATATGTATCAAAATAAAATAAACACAACAAAAACGAATTTTACTTTAAAAGTCGACTTTTGACATT
This sequence comes from Eupsilia transversa, assembly GCA_914767815.1. Taxonomy (NCBI): domain Eukaryota; kingdom Metazoa; phylum Arthropoda; class Insecta; order Lepidoptera; family Noctuidae; genus Eupsilia; species Eupsilia transversa. The sequence goes on from OU611880.1 coordinate 14,235,246, forward strand.
TTTTAATCCTCGTCGAAATTTATGAAGATTACAAGTCCTTCGGAGACCTCCTTCGGGGTCTCAGTACTTGCTTTGATTCGAGTTGTCCTGCTTGACTCTGGACCTAAAAATTGTAATATTATTGATATCAAGCTTCTGTTTAGGAATCAGGAAATCATAATCTCTAGTTTTGACTCAACAAGCTTCATTGTTATCATCGTAATTAAAGCCAAAAACGTAACAATCGTACGATTGGTACGTTTTTCTGCTGTAATTCCCCAAGCGTCGCCACATCGACCCATCCTGTGCTACTCGCATCATGCGGATTGCCGCGACCTTCACCAGGTCATCGGTCCACCTTGTGAGAGGCCTACTAAAGACTCTCGCAAACAGGCACGACGCGAATTGTTTTAGAAATACAATTTCTAAAACAATTACCGGGGTCGCGTCGCGTAATTAGTCGCGCCAGTATGCACGAGCCTTACCCTTGCGCCTTTCGTTAAGTACAATCGACCGCACGTGGGTGAAAACACTTTGACCTTGAGGTGGCCTAGCATAGTATAGAGTGTCAATGGAATAAGAGACCACCTTGTACTGGTTGTGTTACCACTGTCATGCAGCCAATCGTAAGTTGTCGCCACTCCAGAATATTTCGGCGCTATCCCAAGCAAATCACAAGCCTCGTTAAAAAAAAACAAGTTATTGCCCAGGGTATGCCGAACGCAGTACATATGGCCGCACGTGGGAGTGACGCTTCTACTGGTGAGATCGTTGTCTGATTTTTGGTATTTCTGCAACCATTTTCAACAGAGCTTATGTAAATTCAATTTGACTTTTCCACCATCGTTTTCGCTGATTATTTACATGCTTATGTACCCAAAATCAAATGCGCATAAACTTATAATATGTATATAATTACCTGCTGTATCAGAGGTTGTTTCAAACTACAAAATAGAACAAACAGTTGAATTATTGCTGTACACATGAATGCAATAAAGAATTTGAGTTTGAGTTTGAGTTTGAGTTTGAGTTTATTATTTGAGGAGATTTTTACCACGCCGGAAAAGTGAAGCTTATAAGCAAAGTGAAACTCAGTGTTTTCGCAATATCCCTAGAGTTTTCGGAAATCAAATCTTCCTACGACATATATTATACATTATATTATAATTATGGTGATTTTTCAAGCCAGTATTAGTTAATTCTAAAGTACAGGTCACAGAGAAAAACGCTGAAAGGAACCGTGAGCTCAATTTTAAAGAAAATAAACATAACATAACATCACGCCTGTATTACCCGAAGGGATAGGCAGAGGTGTACCCTTAGTAAGTACACCCCATGTAATAGGGGGCGAGCCCATTGCCATCAACCGGGCACAAATGCCAGACTCCGAGCTGCTGCTGAGAAATTCCAGATGGAAAAACCCATTAACACTTGCTCGACCTGGGAATCGAACCCAGGCCCCACGCTAAGTCGTCGCATTTGCGACCACTAGACCAACGAGGCAGTAAACAAGAAGAAAATAAAAATGGATTGAAAAACAATTCAACCTGTGTAATAATAAAATTATGTAGGACTCAGAGTCGTTGCCTTGAATTAATCAATTCACTTTCATTGACAATATTATTAATTGGAACGACGTCAATCAAAAATATAAAACTTTAAGAACATTGCAGTTTTTTTGACGTGTTCTAATTTAATACAAAGACACGCCCCCTACACCCCCAGGTACACGAGACTTAAAAATAACTGGTAAATAATTGTAGATTTAAGTAATTTGGAATAGTGCAGTAAGAATATAAATTGGGTTCATATAAATAATATTTAATCGTTAATTAATTAATGCATTGCCCTTCGGGATTACGGGCCTGATGTTATGTTATTTTTCCATGTAAAACAGTACGTATTTAAATATCAAGCAATCTATTACGCTAGCTAATTAAGAAGTTCTGATTGGATCTCAAAAGATTTCAAGGGAACTTAAAAATTGCTGACTCAAACTCCCAAAACAACAGGACGAAAGTTTATTCAATACTAGTAAACAATCCCAGTATTGAATATGCTTTCGAAAACTGAATGAGAATACAAAAAAAGAATTGCCGAAATCACGGCTAATGCGAGGAACACAATGATCATAATTATTTTGTTAAAACTCATCAGCTAAGTTCACATGTGGAAGCAATAAATATATTGAGTAGTGTCGAAGTGAACACTTTTTCAGCGTTATGTAAATTAAGATAGGGTCTTAATTTTTTTAATAAAAAACATTGCAGTTCTAAAGACATCGACAGGATATCAAAATCAACATAAGTCCATCAGGGAGTTTCCACATATTTGTTCTTAACGATAATTAACAATTTATCACATAACCAATTGTCTCGTGTCAAAAATCTGTATAGAAATAAAATCATGGTATACCGGATGATTAGTTATGGGGTATTTTTTCTTAATTAATTCTAAATTGACGCAGTGGTGCCTCAGAGCAAAGTCTATCTCTGATAGTTTCAGACAATTCCACACTGACCCTAAACACTCTTACATAACTAATGGCCAATACTTTGCTGAACCTTATGATCAACACTAAAAATTACATCCATTCTGCCTAGCCTTTTCCCAATCATGTTGGGGTCGGCTTCCAGTCTAACCGGATGCAGCTGAATACCAGTATTTCACATGGAGTGACTGCCCATCTGACCTCCACAACCCAGTAACTGGGTAATACGATACCCCTTGGTAAGACTGGTTGTCAGACTTTCAGGCAACACAAAAAATTACAATAATTATAAAATCATAACATCACGCTTGTAATAGCCGAAGTGTAAGGCAGAGGTTCACCTATAGTACCTACACTTCCACTTCGCCAATTATGGGCCGAGCCTATTGCCACTAACCGGACCAAAATCCAGACTTGGGAGAAAATCTGGATGGAAAAACCCAACAACACTTTGCCTGACCCGGGCATCGAACCCAGGACCTTATGCTTAGCAGTAGCCTACAGTAAAGGCTTTTGTGGAATACGGGGTTTTCATTCGGATTGGTTAAAGATGTAGTGACAACCATTTGGTTTAAATAGGTTTTGTATTCTTATTATTTTATTCAACCTTCCTTGATATTTTGTGAATGTGAGAACGTTGTAGGCTCAACAGACTGTCGATTTGCAGACTATTTTCTATTTTGTTAAGTATCTTGTTGACAGGCCTACACTGTCCTCTCATACCTATTCAAACTGTACATTTTTGAAAACATTGTAAAACCCATTTATTTATTTTTAAAAGAGTAAGCGTGGAGTTTCTTGCCGGCTCTTCTCCATAGGAAACGACCAACTGGAACCGTGCACCTAGCTTCTGAAGTTTCATAAGTGCCCATGTAGGTTTATGTGAAATAAAATATTTTGTTTTTTGATTTTGCTTGCGACCACTAGACCAACACTAAATATTGCAATAATTATGTAGGTATATTTACCCATGCGTCTACGTGCTGCATGATGGCCTATATACGGCATTGGCAATACCTCCTTTATATGTCTCCATGTACGCCGAAAAGCCTCCTGAAAAACATACATACTATAAATAAATATTATACAGGGTTAAATTACGTTAGCTAGCGAAACTCCACAGATGTGATAGGTATCAATATCTAAACATGATAAATAAATAAAAAATATTTAATGTTTTTTTTTGGGTCACCGACACGTATTTAACACTAATATAAATAAAATACGTAAAAAAAACATAATTTAAACTCGTATTTCAAGTACTACTAAGCCGAGGAGCAAAAAAAAATTCGACATTTTGGTTTTTGTTTTATCTTCTTCGGATATGGATACCCATGGAGCGAATCTGTGGAGAAATTGTTCGCAAATTTAATTTGACCGTTATAGAGTCTATTCGTTTTATAATAATAAGGAACCTGTGTTTACCTGATTTAACCAGAAGGACAAATGTCTGAACCACCTACTGTTATAAGGAGGAAGAAAATAATAATTTATAAGAAATAATTTATAAATAACACCAACTACAACATTATCAAAAATGACGAACGGTTTTAATCCGGTGTCTTCAAATTATCGTATTTTACTTTTGGACAATACATATGTACTAATATACATTGATCCTACAAAGTTCTTTTTTCGAAACCAATGAAAGATTAGATCACGGCCACCTCTATTCATCATTCACTCGAATCTCGTAAGTCTTTTGTCTCAGAAAGCGATAACCCGGCCGGGAATGTCAGAGCGAGCGCAGCAACATCCCTTTTACGGTCACCCCTCGTCATTTATACGCATCATTTCGCAGACAACTCTTGAACAACAAGCGGAAATGTCAGATATATTAGGCGGGATTTAAGCTGCTTACACATTATGTGTTATTTCAACGAACAAACAAAACAACGAACAAAACTTCGTGACGAAACGATGATACTAGTCTTAGTTACTGCGGAAGTTGTCGTGACATTATCTGTGTACGGAGCTCATTCTGCCTAGCCTTTTCCCAATCATCTTCGGGTCGGCTTCCAGTCTAACTGCATGCAGCTGAATACGTCCAGTATTTTTACATGGAGCGACTGCCTATCTGACCTCCACAACCCAGTAACTGGGTAATACGATACCCCTTGGTAAGACTGGTTATCAGACTTTCGGGTTTCTGACGACTCGTAACGACTGTCAAAGATCCACGAATGACAGCCAGGACCAACGGCTTAACGTACTTTCCAAAGCGCGGAGGAGTCTCGGTATGTAAAGCTGGTCACCCATCCACGGACCAACCGCGGCAAGCCCAGCTTAACCTGATGGATCGACCCGTGCGGCTGTTATTACTTAGCCACGAGCTCCTCTGTGTACGGAGCTGTCTGTATAATAAGAATTATAGACCCAGTAAAAAGAAGTACAGTAGGCGCACGCCAGTGGCAACACTTTGACCTTGTGCCGCCTTAGCATAGTACTGAATTTCAATAAAATAAAAGGGCAACACATACTGGCTTTTGTGACACTGACCTACGCCCTACCGTAAGTACATTTAAAGGCTCTTTGAAAGCGATCGTTAACCAATAAGTAAAGTTAAAATAACAACATGAATTCATTCGTCAATACATTTTATTTTTAGGAAAGTGGTTTTTTGGCGTGGTTGTGTATACTTTTTGGCGTGGTTGTGTATTTTTTTTGGCTTGGTTGTGTATTTTTCGTATTTCTTTCGTTCGTTTATGCTGCAGGTACTCTCTGCTGCTGTAAGTTACAAAAAGGTGAATTAATAATATATTTTAAATGTATATTGTATATTTTAATTGAATTTTACATGGAGCGACTGCAGCTATCTAACCTCCAGTCCCCAGTTACTGGGTAAAACGATACCCCTTGGTAAGATTGGTTGTCACGACCCGCAACGACTGTCATAGATCCAAGAATGTCGGCCGGGATCAACGGCTTAACTTGCTTTCCAAGGCACGGAGGGGTCGGTAAGTTAAGATGGTCACCCATCTACTTTCTGACCGCGGTAAGCGCACCTTAACGTGATCGATCGACCCGTGCGGGTATTATTACTTAGCATCGAGCCCCTTTTTATCAACATAGTCGGATATTTATAGTTCAACATTTTTGTGTAGCAGTTGTAACATTGAAAGGGTATTATTAGAATGAATATTAGACAATGACATTGTTTCATATTAATTATAATAATAATTGTGTCTAGTCATTCTTCAATGTCATGTTGATATTATTAGTACCTAACTTCCTTGGTAGACATATCGTTATCATTTCGTGTTACAAAACATTTCCGCAGACGACTTTGATTTATTACACACAGTGCAGTACAGTTACATTGCCTTAATTTTAACTTGTCCCGTGACGCAATTGGTAGCTCCGTTCTGTCAGTCGCCATTTTGAAATCTGATAGTAATAAAATATTTTACAAAAAAAAAAAAAAACAATTATTTATTTTTTAATTTTCATACTTATTTACAACTAGCTTCTGCCCGCGGCTTCGCCCGCGTGGATGTCGGATATTATCCCACAGGAACGTGTTACATGTCGTGTGTCATGTTGTTTCATTTATAAGAATAATAATATCTAAGTAATTAAGCTAAAAACGAATTCAGATCACAATCTGAATGATTTTGATAGTTATTGCTAATCCATTGCTTCATAATATGTTCGAGAAATAAATTGAATTTGAATTTTAAAACTATCCTTTATTCTTGAACTAACAAAAAAATTAACACTTTTAATAAATAATTAAAATTAAAACTACTCTATATTATTTCTTCTTAAAATACTACCAAAAAATTATTATTAGACCATATCGCGTCATTATCTGGCCCGCCGCGCACCCCCGCTTCATTCTTATCGTTGGAACTTTTAAACTATTCTTTCAAATGTCTTAGTGTAAAAGACAATTTTTTTCTACATTAAATACCGAAAGCGATGAAGGTATTAATTTTGATAAGAAGTAACTAAATACTACAAAATTTGCAATTTAAAAAAGGTCTTAATTTTAAATGTATTTATGGCTCACTATTTTAGGTATAATGGCTTCCACATAAAAGATAGATATGTACTGTTGCGGACTTTTATTTAGAACTGTTTTAGACATACAATCCCACGATACAATATCTTTGCGTAAATTTAACAGTTTAGGCAGCGCACTCCAAGATAGCTCTCAGAGGGCAGACATTTTTCCGACATACTTGATACTTATCGTTATATCATGGCAAAATCAAACAAAATCTTTATAAATTGTAGCCTATTTGTTATTCTGATGCATAAGCTATATCACTGTAAAGTTTCATCAAAATTCGTTTAGTAGTTTTTGCGTGAAAGAGTGACAAACATCCATCCATCCATCCATCCTCACAAACTTTCGCATTTATAATATTAAGTAGGAAGTAGGATAGTAGGATACTTTTCCGGGATAAAAAGTACCCAGTGTGGTGCCCAGGATATTAAAGAATAATTATACCAAGTTTCATCGTAATCGAACCGGTATTTTTTGCGTGATGCCTGAACAAACAGATAGACAGACAGACAGACAATTTTGTTTTAAATCACATTTTTGGGTTCGGTGTCGGTCTAGTAACACCCCCTGCCATTTATTTTTTTGATATTTTCAATGTACAGAATTTTCACTTCTACAGATTTATTATAAGTATAGATTTAACAGTTATTTTTCACTTTGTAGTGTTTTTTTGGAAGTAAAATGTTTTTATCTTGTATAATTTTACCCCGTGGCCACTAGTGCTATACGATCGCGCGACACGCGACTTGCGAAAAATGAAAAAAGTTGTTGGGACATAACACGAGTCACCAAGACGCGACTAAAGCTACGGTTTCCTAATAGAGCGGTGGCCGCCACATAACCGGCACCATAAGGCGGCACCGGGGTTCGATTTTACGATGTCAAAGAACGTTCTCTAAGAAAACATACCAACTTACTTTTATATATAACTTTCAGTGACGTCATACGTAGCAACATTTATTCCATGGTTGATGGTAGTAGTCATGCAAGACGTATTTCGTTTTGCCGACAGTAATAGTCCTCGGTGCGGTCGGCAGTAATGGGAGATGATTGTGCCTATTTCTTCCAAAAATCGGTTCAGGTTCGGACTCAGCTTGAGGATCACCAAGATCATCAAAATCGATCTCGATTGTTTTGCTATAAAGCTGGCTTGGTTCCTCGCGTGGTCGCTGCTCTAGAGATCGGGCTGTAGTCGTGGTTTCGAGTTCTGAAAATTGATAAAGAAAGAGATTGATAGTTAGGTATAGAAGATACATTTATTTTGGAAAAGTTCAAAACGTAAATAAAAAGTGAAATGTTGAAAGCATTAATAAACGATGCTTAACGTTAAGTAGTGATTGGCATGTCGTTTTTAATAAGCTTAAATGTCGCATAACACAAAAATTGCAAAAATTCAATGCGATTTCGTCTTTTTACTATCCATTAAAATGATAGCATGTACAGACTGATTATAACTACAAACGTTTAAAATTACAGTTTCACGATTGAACTCAATCATTATTTCAATCAGTTAACTCATTACTGCCAGTTTGTCTTAATACTTATGAATATAACATGTCTGTACCTACTTCAGAAAAAAATGTACGCACGATCATAAGATTTAATAAAAAGCTCTTTGTGACCGTGTACGTGCCTATTTTATATTGCCGTCATTACAAAATTTGCGATAGACAAATACTCTATGCAATTCCAATAAACTTTTCAAAACTTTTGAGTCACTCAAAAGTTTTGTGTTCGTCTCTGTGATGTGACGTTCGTGCTAATTCGGAAACACGAAGATTACCGAAGCGCATAGCTTGTCTGGTTTACTTGTATAAACACACATCACACACGCATTCACAAACTCTCTAAACACACACACACTCACCATCACGTAGATTTTTTAATTATTATTTCACTCTCTACTAGTCATATTTTTTCCGTGTACTTAGTCATTAGCGTAAAGCCTGTAATACACAAATGCAGTACTCTAACTTGCAGCAAAAGTATGCAAGTAGCTTGCATACTTTTGTGACATGTCCCAATCAGAAGGTGTTCTCGTTCGTTGGTCTAGTGTTCAAGCAAGCGCTACTGCTGAGCTCATGGTCCTGGGTTCGATTCCTGGGTCGGGCTAAATATTATTTGGTTTTACCCAATGGAATTTCTCAATAGCAGCCCAGAGTCTAGATTTGTGCCCGGTTGCAATAGGCTCGCCGAGATTTCAAGGGAATTTAAATTTTGTCTGGTCAAAGGTGGGTTTACTATAGGTCACCTCTGCCTAACCCTCAGGGGAACACTGGCGTGATGATATGTTAAGTTGGTAAGGCAGAATGGCATAAGATTCAGGCATCTGTTTTTGCAACTTTTATGTTATGTTATACTTACAGACAGTTGTGTTTGTTGAGCTACCTAATATATAAATCAAATAAAAATAATTACTTTTTATGAAAATTGGTTTTGTTTTATTAATATATTTTTATGTGTGTTAACGGGTCAATGTTTAGAATCGTAATTATGTTATACTTACTGACAGTTGTGTCTGTTGAGCTACCTATTATATAAATGAAATAAAAATAAATAAATTTGAAGAAAATTGGTTTTGTTTTAATAATATATTTTTATAAGTACAGGTATGTATGTTGATGGCTCAACGTTTAGAATCACAATTATGTTATACTTACTGACAGTTGAGTTTGTTGAGCTACCTATTATATATATCTAATAAAAATATATACTTCGGAAGAAAAGAGGTTTTGTTTTATTAATATATTTTTATTTATATTATTATCATGTATGTGTTGACGGCTCAATGTTTTGAATCGCAATTATGTTATACTTACTGATACTTGAGTTGGTTGAGCTACAAATTATATAAATCAAATAAAAATATATATTTTTGAAGAAAAGTGGTTTTGTTTTATTAATAATTATATTTTGATTATTATTCTAAGAAAACTTTACTTCATTTATATTATTACTTACTGATAGTTGAGTTTGTTGGGCTACCTATTATTTAAATAAGATGAAATAAATACATTTGAAGAAAATTGGTTTTGCGTTAAGTTTGTACTTTTATTTTGTACGGGTCTCGAGTGATCACACATATATTATTTAGGAAAGCGTAAATTCTTGTGCATTGATTTTGAAACAACATTTTCAATCCAATGCCAAGTTGTTTAACATATTTTTGTGTAATTGTTTTATACTTACCGAAAGATATGGAAGAATCTAAAAAAAAAAAAATATCTCAAGAAAATTGGTTTTCCTATGTAGTTACATCATAATAAATTATTTTTTTGGATTTTGAAAAAACATTTTGAATGTCATAGTTAAGTATCATAATAATATAGTCTATTACATTCTCATGCTTTTCTTTTTATTGATTTTGAAACAACATTTTCAATCCAATATGTTATACTTATTGACAGTTGTGGAACTACCTATTAAACAAAGGAAAACCGGCCAAGTGCATATCGGACCACGCACAATAAAGGGTTCCGTACTTGGGATGAATTTATCCCAAGGACAAACATAACATTGTAGTTGAAAAACATGTTCTCCCACATCGATATAATTATGTCACGGTCAATTCTCCGATTGCAAATTAAAGTAGGTTTGAAATCGCAAAAAAATATGTTTCTATGTGATAAAACTACAAATGAACGATTTTCAGACTTTTTCCTTTACTTGGGCTGTCAGACCTAGAATCATGAACTTTGGCTACCTGCCAAATTTCATTATTCTAGGTCAACGGAAAGTAGGTACCCTGTAGGTTTTGATTTATTTGCGAGTTTCAAAATAATATGTCACATAAATGGCCTTTTTTTATTGCGTTCACTAGTAGTTTGATTTTTTTGAGCTCCAAGGGACCATAGATCTACGTTTTTTATATTACTTTCAACTTGATACCTCCACGCGTTCCTGAGAAAAAGGGTTTTGACAGACTGACAATACTCAATACTTTAATGCATTCCGTATGTAGGTATTGGACAACGAAGTGAAGGGTTCCGTTTTTTCCTTTTGAGGTACGGAACCCCAAAAAAAAGTCAAATAAATACATCAGAAGAAAATTGGTTTTCCTTTTACATACTTTCATTCTTCATTCATTTTGAAATGTTAGAACACTGAACGATATGGTACAAAACGTAAAAAAAAAAATTTTGTTGAAAATACTCACTTTCTCCCGCGCCAAGTCGTTTTATTTTGCCTGGTTCTTTGACGGCGTCGATCATAGACTGCCAAGCTATACGGAAAGCTTTCTGAAAAGAGTCATATTACCAGATTATCTACCATGGGCCTAAGTCTACAAATTTATAAACGTCACAATGGTGTCATAATGGTTAGTTTTTGACAGATTTTGTATGGCAAATCTGTCAAAAACTAACCATTATGACACCATTGTGTCGTTTATAAATTATATAATTATAGAGTAAACTATCTACTGTTTTTATTTTAGGTTAGAATAACCCGTAGGCCTTGCTGCAGGGTTTAGATTTAGATTCCATAAAGACTTAATAATTGGCAAATTACTAATAAATATCAACAAAACATACAAACGCCTGGCGGAGTCGGCATTGCCACTGTTACTTCATCTTGTATATTCAGTATTAGTTCATTGTAAATATTCGCCATAAACATATTCATTCACTGCCATTTTTCAAACAAATAACCCGGTAATAAGTGGGATTCATCGCCTTCAAAACGGTAAAAATAAGTAAAACAATAGCTAAATCACTAAGATACTGCTATCTCACTTCTTTTACGTGTAAATTACAAGGATGAGAAGTATGTTTTTACCTATAAATCCGTAACCGTTTCTATAATATTAATTTGGTTAAAAATTAATCAATTCTATGTTTCCAGAATTTATGCTGTTTGCTAATAAAAACCGTTCGCCATGTTTGATGTAACGATAAATATTATTTTTTAAATGCTAATGTGATAAATGTGTAAAAATATTCTGAACATGCTAATAAGATAAAATAATTGTTTTCAGTAAGTGCATGCAGCCCAATCATATTATTGTTAGTCTACCAACTTACATACCTACTTTTGGAATACTAATTAATAATACCATTAATACCAGCAAATGGACGTTTCTAAACTGTTTATAAAATCTATATATATAATACTCAGGGTGTCTCAAACGTAGTGGTCCGAAGGCAAATTATCCTATCATAAAACAATTTAGTAATTCTAAAGTTTTTTAAGTATATAAATATTTTTACAATGCATATGTTCGAAAAGAACGTTTTCAAAGCAACCAAATTGTGCGGAAATTGCCACAATCACACAAGTGCTTTTTACTTATCAGTTATTTTGTTACTCCGTCATTAGCCCGACGCAAAGAGTTTTTATTATTTGAGAAAACTTTCACAAATTAGTTAAGTACAGATTATTATTCATATAGGAATTAGTAATTAATATAAAAGGTGTTATTAATTACTCTCGATTTAGATTTTGATCAATACATTAATTTTTCAATATAATACCATTTTTTCTTTGCCCCAAAATGCATAGTAAAACGTTGTATGATACACAGCGTAAAGGATTTCCGACTAGTGTCGACTTATACACTCGTCGGAAATCACCTACTTTCCGCACTTGTAGCATAAATAACTATTTTAATCTTCGCTTCTATATTGCATTGGTAGTTAATTTAAATGTGTATTAAAAAAAAGATTTAGCATAAAATACTAAATACTTTTATTGTTTAACTTCAATTCGTCGTATGTCTGGCCTTTTTAGCTAAATAAATATGATTGGGCTTCTAGGGTTAAATAAATAAATTGGAAAAAGGGCAGGAGAATGATGATGAAGTTGGATACTAAAAATACTCGATTTAAAAACAGTTCTATGATTTTGTTACAATTTTCCTTTCTACCCAACTAATGTTTAAATATACAAAAACACTTACCTTGATTTCCTTGGGTAGGTTATTCATAAAATCCGCGAAAGAACCATCACAGTTGTCCATAAAACACACTAGTACCAGAGACACGGCGAGCAAAGACCTCATTTCACTGTGTAGTACCCATAGACACCATTCAGGTCGACGATTCAATGAACAATGTGTTTGATCTCGAGCCCTTGCAAGTTAAAATAATATTAGGAACTACTTTGCTATAATTTTCGGAACTATAAACATTATTGAGTTCGTTGTTCAGGGTTAAAGTATTTGTTTATGCTATGGCTACATTAAGTACTACTAGGAGTGATACTCGAGTACACATCGTCGTCGTCAGGAAAGTTTTGAGTATGAATGTAGATACGAGTAGGGGAAGGCCAGAGAAACAATGGATGGACTGTGTGAATGATGATATGGCTAGAAAGGGACTACTTAGATGACGACTCATAGAGAAGTATGGAAGAAAAATACAGGTCAGTGGGTCGTCTTAGGGTACATATTGCACCCCAACCCCAAATAAATTTGGATACGGGCAGGAGAATACGGGCGGGGTGATGGTTTCATAACTGAACTGGGCTTGTTAGGCTATAATATCCGTATATCTGTTTAGAATTTAGATATACGGATATTATAGCCTAACAAACCATGTGCCAAATGGGATTTTCCATCGGTAAAAATGATGAACTTTCATCCCTTAATAGGAGATGCATTTGAAAAAATCCATCCTCAGTGTTCACTTTTGTTTTAGGAACTCTTGTGCAAAATTTCGTGCTTCTAGATCAAGTGGTTTATTTAGGCTTTGTGTTATCTGTCAGTGAATGAGTTAAATTAAGATCACGATCGTGCATGCTTTTCCTTCGCGGGCTCACCCAAATCTTCTACTTATAGTCCGCGCGCGACTGCTAGTCACCGCCTGAGAAATTTGAGTGGTGAGATGGGGGAGAGCGCCGTTGACAAAATTGGCAGGCTGAGTTAGCTTTCCATATGTTAACCTCCCCGTGTCACCGCTCACATGCCTCAGGCTGTGACTAGCAGTCGCGCGCGGACTATAAGTAGAAGATTTGGGTGAGCCCGCGAAGGAAAAGCATGCACGATCGTGGATATCGTCGTTCGTCGTACAAATTAGAGCACGTCCACGTATTATCGTTGTGGGGTGTTTGTGGTTGTGGTGTGATTGTGGCCCATAAGTGAATTCACGAAAATTGAAGTATTCCAACTTAAATTGTTCATTTATATTAAAATGACAACTTTCATTCAGTATACTAGAATGGCTATAACATGGCAAATTGACGTAGTATGTCAATTTTATAAACACTTATTTTCCTAACTGTACTTAGAAAATAAGATGAATATATTAAAACACTCACCTCCCAACAATTTAAAAATGAAACAGAAATGTAAATCCACTATGATTTCTTTCCATTCCCAGTTCAATTGGATACTACTTTAAAAAAACAAAAATATGTTCAAAAATTATTACAACATTCTTGAAATTTCAACAGCAAATAAACTAAATAATTTAATTCTAGATAGGTTTCATAAGCATAGATTTATACATTATTTTTTAAACAAAATCAAATATTTACCAAAGCTGTACTTTGCTCGAGCAAAGAAGCCATAAAACAAATAAGTATTTCGAATTGAAACTGTTAATAAAATCTTGCGCTCACGAAGTAATGGAAAAAAACGAAATTACGTAAAAAATCAATAAAAATTGCGAAACTTATGAATACAGTATGTGATGCGTTGCAACCAAGGCTTGAAACCGGTACCAAAAATTCTGTATCGGTTCTTGCCATTTTGATACTTAGGCACCGGTTCCAGACGAGTACAACTGGTACTCAACCTCACAAGTACCGGTGCCAAGTTCAGGTGCGTACCACAAATCTCATATTTCTACGAGTAACCTCGTTGTAATTTTTCTAATGCCCACTAACAATCCTTTTAGTTTTCTCAGTCTCAGTCAACTTACGGAAATATTTGTATCGGTGCAGTACTGATACTGATTAGAAATACCAATAGTACAGGTACTACGTCTGGTTCCGGTACCCATAGTACAGTTACTACTCTGGTCCCGGGACTACACTAAGTTCAATGGTACCGGTTCCAAAAATACCGGTATTTCAAGCCCTGGTTGCAACACAATCGATACGACTGATTTGAAATGAAATAAATCCCACTTTATCGTGTTTACAACCTTTCTTGTGCCAGTTACAATCAAATCATGTTGAATATATAGCGCAGTGCGCTGTAAAGATCGGAGGTGAAACACGTGTCGATTTCTTACAGGGTTTTTTATGACTAGGAATATTTTAGCAAAATAGGTTACAAAATATATCTACGTCTATTGTATTTTGCAGTAACGATAGGTGCATGTGTGTGCGTACAATTGTTTGTTTAGCTGTGTTCACAGTTCATCAATAAATCGTTCCGTGGACTGTGCTGCCACAGAATACTGCAGAAGGTTCATAACATAATAAGCCTATAGATAATGATCTCAATGTTGGGTAGCAGGCCTGCTCTCTGAGAGGGAGTGGGCTGTTATCCAGCTCGTGGGTAGAAGTCACATGTCTTAGAAATTTTGAATCTAGGATTTTTTTAAACTATGTTTTCCGTCTCTGTTTTGAGAGCATAATCAACCTATAACGTCGCCACTGCTGAGACCCAGGCCTCCTCTCTTCGAGCCACTCACCACTCTCTAGTGGGCAGTAATCTATATACGACACGGGCCCAGTGCGGGTTGGTAGATGTCACAAGACTCCTCACGATGTTTTCCTTCACCGTTTTGAGAGCAGCGGTGATGAAATATAAGAAGAAGAAGAATAAAAGTTACGCAACAACTCGACATTTTGCGGGTATTCTGGTTTTTAACAAATGTTTTTTTTAATTATTTATTGTTTATAACAGCTTAAACTATAATTATAGGGCTGACTCTTATGCGACAGCTAAGAACTTAAACTAATAAACTTACAACCAAATTAGAAAAAACATAGCACTACCATAATTACTAACATAAACATAGTACAAAAAAATAAAGTTAAAACTAAGTACATATTATTTTGCTTGTAGCATAATACAAATAGTAATACCCTTGTGAATTCACTAAAACAACATGTAAACATGGTATGGATAGCTCGGGTAAGGGGTGCCTTGGCAAGCAGGTTAGTTCTGGCTATAGGTTCCAGTAGCAGTGGCGGGCAGCGCCGCCTCCAGACGTAGCGATCGCCCACACACAGACTCAAGCGCTGCAATACTCCCGGGTGGCTCTCCACTCCACTAAGCACCTTCACCAAGTAGGCGACCAGCGTAAACTCCCGTCGGACATATAGTTGATTATAGCCAACCATGCCCAGGACAAACAGAGTGGGATACATCAGAGGGTAAAACGGATATACCCCATATAATACCCTGCTTTATCTAAGCACTATAATTCTGTTTTTAATGCACTCTAATAGCGGTTGCGTATGGATGAATATGCCTATGCAGGTACTTAATTTAATAGTTAATTTAATGTTATACTAAGTGAGGTTAATGAATATATTCATTAACCTCACTTGGTCAATTTGAAAACTTATACAACTATTCTGTATTGCTAACTGTGGAGGCTTGTAAATGGCTTGTCGTCAATTACCTCCATGTTATTTCTGTATCGATAGCTGTAAGGCACCCAAACACAAAAAAAAAAACTGCACAAATGGCGCGTGAACTTGTTTTGAACACGCTCCAAAATAACAGAGTACTTAGCTTCATGTGGAGCCCATATGACCGCACTATGTTCCAGATGACTCCTTACTAGTGCATCATACAGGACCCTAACTGCTGTGATTTTTGTCAGCTTTGTCTCTGTGTCAGAACAAATCCCACGTTTCTGTACGTCTTCTTACAGATCCTGGTTACATGCTCACGGAATGTCAGATCGGGAGTCATGAAAACACCCAAGTCTCGCACCTCCGTGACTCGATGCAGTGGCGGCAGTTTGTTTTCATGGCTCCATTGTACTATTCGATCGATGTCTTCCTGTAGGCGCCTGCAATCAGACTCGGACCTAATCTCCAGCAGCAACTTAAGGTCATAAGCAAAAAATAAACAAGCGCCATGGCTTACGAGTTCCGGCAAATTGTTTAACATAATAATGAATTCTAGAGGCCCCAAGTTGGTGCCCTGACGTATAACCGACCAAGTGTAATATAATTCAATATTAAATGACTAATGTTTCCGCCTGGTATGACGTATCATATATTGATTGTTATAAGTAACACATTAGAATGCAATACATATTTCAATGCTCTATATTTGATTCGATTGTTTTACAATAATTACGTTTATATAGTTAATTCCATATTTGATACAATTTCCAATAATTACTTGATTATATTTTGACTAAAATGGGTGCTATAAAATCAAAACTGTACCATGATAGTTTCTTCCTGTTTCATACAATCAAGATTACTTACCCACAAATTGAGAACCCATATGTATAGAAATCTGTGCAAACTCACGAGTTGCTCCTAAGATCGAAGATTATATTTGGACTTTAAAAGAGAATGCGACCTCTGAGTTTGTTTCGAGTACTTTTCTTCTCAGAGTAGTCAGATAGGAGACGCTGACCTCATCTAGCTTAGTTTTAATATTTTTTAATATGACGTTTAAAAGTGATTCCGATATCCTATTTACAGAATAAACAATTGCATTTCGTAGCGTGACAAAGTTTCACGTTTAATATCTATTAAGTATTCAAACTCAAACCTCTATAAAAATGCCTGCAAATTCATGGTTCCTTACAGCGTGACAAGGTTTCGGTTTCCAATGAAGTATCCTCATTGAAAAACTACGACATAATATTCCTTCCTGTGTCATAGAATCAAGATAACCTACAAACAGCCTATACAGAAATCCATGCACATTCATGGTTGCTCCTAAGAGCGTGACGCAGTGGTTTGAGAGTTCGTAAGTCGGAGTGTCGCCGACACTACTTGAGGTACGACTTCCGCTGAGTCACGCGGCTGGGGCACATCGAGTAATTGTTACCTTTTTTCAGGAAGAAAAGTTGTTTGTATATTGAAGTTGACATATTTCAATAATCCTTTTCTGCCAGTCTTTGTGTGAAAAATTATGAGGATTTTCGTAATGAACTAAAACCATGACAGCAGGCCCTTGGCTGAAAGTGCTCAGTGCGTATAGAACCTAATCTTTACTAATATTATAAATAAAAAAGTGAGTTTGTTTTTTGTTTTGTTTGTTACGCTTTCACGCTAAAACGGCTCAACGGATTTTGATAAAATTTATCACATCGGTAGATCATCACCTGGATTAAAACATAGGATATTATAGGCATTTTCATCCCGATATTCTGACAAGATCGAGACTTATGCGGGTGAAACCGCGGGGTGGAGCTAGTATTTTATATTTTTATCGTGCTCGATAGCGATGAGCGATCCTAAGATTTCCATGACATTTTTCTGTGTTTTTGACTGTCTGGTACTAATCTTATCCATCGTCCATCTGGTATAGTTTTTGGTTTTTCAGCATATAAATATAAACTTCTAGATTTTATGTAGGTAGGTACTTACCAAAAGAATTTAAGGGACATCAAACATTTAAATAAACACGCGCCTATACAGCATACACATCCCTCATTATTGCAAAAGGTACATGCCCTATACCTACAATACACGCCCTATTTCAACACCAAACTATATTATAGCTGCACCACCTGCCGTAAATCAAATAAAAATATCATAAACAACACCATTCCCCACTGTATTACCAACTCCGGCAAAGTTTCCCATAACTAGTCGGGAGGTGACTCTCACTTTTGAAGCGCCCTCCGGAGTGAAAAGGCGATATTTTCCTCACAGCGAATGAATGAAAAACCCGCCACAGTTATGAGGCACTCTGACCGAATGTACTTTTGTAAGGAAAAATTGAGAACAAGTTTTTGTTCTGTTTCTTTGGTAGCGAAAAGTGTTATGGTGGAATGTTATTCCTGTTTGGAAATGTACACGGTTTGAAACAAGTTACACTTGGCAGAATCTGTGAAGTGGGCTACACGATCGACCAAATCTGTGAGGTTCTTTCTTTAGAAGTTAGTTTAGTTTATATTGTTTTTTTTTAAAGATTACTTTGGTTTTTTTTTATGGGGGAACCTACAAATAATCGTTTTTCTAAAGTGTATAATGTCTAGAGTTATTCTTTAATTTAATATCGTACATATTTGCATAACTAAAGGTTAAGTAATAACGATGCAGCAAGGGATCAAACGAAGGCTTTTATTATGAATGGAAAATGGAAAATTATGGAAATTATTTTGCAAAATCCAAGGTGCGGTCCTTACTATCAAAATGAACCTACAAATTAGGTACCTACTAAAACCTGAGTGGTGTGACCAGTCAAACAATAAACCAACTAAAATCACTTTTCAGTTCCCTCAGAGAATACGAAACTAAACAAAGTGTCTTTCATTAATTAAATAAATTCACAATAATTATTAACAAAAGAGGGGGCCGTCTGTCGCAGTACCAATTACGTACCGAGTTGGACTTTGTCCGTGCTACAACAACATAGAAACGCTTTTAGACGTTTGAATATTCAAACTCAAACTCTCAAACTCAAAGCATTTATTTCAATTAAACCATTTACAAGAACTTTTAAATCGTCAAGGAGTTTTTTAACACAAGTCGTGGTGAAGGCTGTCATTTTGTGTTATGTCATTTTGAACTTGGCTTTGTTAGTTTTTACTTAGCTTGTGCCACAGATAATATAATACTACGTCTTGTGCGTAGAGTTAACGGTGTAGTGTGTTATTCTTTGTAATTTTCTGTCATTGTTTAACATACAAAGTAATCGTATTGAAGGGAAAAGGTTCATAATATGAAATTATTTAATTTCAATCGATAATATTGACTGTTCACATCGATCCAAGGCTAAGCATTGCGATACAATGTAGCAATGGCGCCAGTCTCTTCGATACATAACTTATTATTTCCCGACGCCATATTTTAAATTGTTAACAGTGTTAGTTATGGTTAGGATATTATATTTATTAATTTTATTAATTATTTATTCACTACTTGTTATTTATGTTTATTCCATTTTAGACTCGTTTGGGGTTGAAACACCGTATTGTGCTCATTGAGAGAGATGAACAATCGTGAAAATGTAGGCAGAGACGTAGCCGAGGCACACATACGTGAGTCCATCAATGCCTAGTTGCTGGCCGCGACACACGTTTCTCAAATAATGCGCGGAAATTCAAACAAAGTAATTACTGATAAATTCCAGAATCAATGACGGACAACGATAATTTTTCACACCCCAATTATGTTCATTTGTTTCTTCTTTACTTTAAATAGTTCTATAAGTTACCTCCTTGGTTGTCATATTGTGTTGTAAGAAGTTAGTTATATTTTTAAATAACACGAGAGGTATGAGTTTTCATAGTAATTTATTTGGCCGCTACACAGGGCAGATATGGATTTTCATAGTAACATTGCCGGCTGCATAGTCATTTGTTTTGTTTTGCTTGCTGCGGGTTTTGGTGTCTAGCCTAAGTTGCTGGGGGTTACTGTTAGACTAAAGGGTTATCAAATGGCAAATGACTCTACCATTTTGGTATGCAGGTGTAATGTAATCCCCCGTAAGGGGTATGCGTGTGGGAGTTCCGACAAGTTGGCTTGTCCGTTTGGGCGAACCCATTTTTAAATCAGTGTTCGTACATGTCTAAAGGCAGGCTTTGCTTGCTCTAAGTGTGTGTAAGGTTATGTATTGATTCGTTTTATCAATTGGGGTAAAGGAAAACAATCCCTACGCTAATTTACATTACACTATACATACATTTTGTTTTATGAATACGGCTAGTAGGAAAAGGTTTCTTTATTTTAGCTTCATAGTGAAAATATAAAGTTATCTTGTTGTCGTATAACAATAGTGAAAACAACTGCGTAGCTTTATGATTGTCGTCGCTAACACCGTCCGTATTAAAGAGAATTCAATAATTAAAATAAGCAGTGGCAGCTAAGAGATGATCAGTGTTAACTGACGGCGCCCGTTCACGAACATGACGCTTGGATCAGCACTATTCAGCTCAACCAATTTGAAGGGAACTTAATGATCCAACACACACCAGACCACAAGCGTATGACATATTCAGGGCACATTCCAGTCAATGAAAGACGTACCCAGTAAATGGCCATTACGAGGTCGACTATACATAAACTCATACATTTTTAGATGGGGTAGATAAACACATAAATATAGTTATTAAATTTGTAATATCATCTTAATAATAAACGATAACCTTTATTTTTTATACAAAAATAAAAAAAATCGTTAAGTATTTATATTTTTTTAATTTTTTTATAAAAACAAAATTAATCGTTTACGGTAAGTACAAAACAAAATAATATAAACAGAACAATAACAAATTTAATTTAAAAGTCGACTTTATGACATTTTTTAATCCTCGTCGAAATTTACAAAGATTACATTTTTTGCGGAGTCCTTCGGAGTCTCGGTCCTTGCTTTGATTCGCGTTCTCCTGCGTGTTACTGGACCTAAAAAAGTTAATACAATAATATTTAAAAAAAAACTGTTGTTGAGGGTCCGTTTGTTGAGATACCTATTAAATAAATCAAATAAAAATAAATACTTTTTAAGAAAGTTGGTTTTGTTTTATTAATATATTATTCCGCTTTACTATTCTTAAAGAGTATTAAAAAACCCTGTAAGAAATCGACACGTGTTTCACCTCTCAACGAGGCATCCTCAGGATGACGATTGACTTGTTGCGAACCCGTACACAACGTGTTAACACGCCGAGCGCTGGACGCTGAGTTTTTATAAGTATAGGTTTGTATGTTGACGGCTCAATGTTTAGAAGCGCAACTATTTTATCAAAAAAATAAAAATACCTTTGAATAAAATTGGTTTGGTTATAGATTAAGTTTTTATAAGTACAGGTATGTGTGTTGACGGCTCAATGTTTAGAATCGTAATTATGTTAGGAGTGGGTTGTAACAGGTAAAATCACATATCTGTTCCGCCTGTTCCTGTTCCACGTAAATAACAGTTCCAAAAACCTGTTACAAAATAACAGGCTGTTATTTCATACTATGTGGGAACAAAATGTTATGTGGTAACAGAGAACACATAACATTTTGCACAGTTATAAACTTTTAACCTGTTTAGTGAAACAGCTGTTCTTAGGACACGTAGGTACTTCTTTTTCTAACTAAGGTGTTACACATGCGAGAAAAGGAAAGAGCTTGTGACGGACGATGTAACAGGGTGTCACAGTGTAACGGTAACATTTTTTATCTTATTCTAACTAAGGTTTCTGCCATAAGCATGAATAGAGACAAGCTTGTGACGGGATGGATTCTGTTATCTCGTCGTGGAACAGAAGCTGTTTTTTCAGTTTCTTTGTCACAGTTACAGTCTGTTATCTTGTGATACCTGTTTCATTTAACTGTTACGATATATACGCCTCACTCCTAAATTATGTTATACTTACTGACAGTTGTGTTTGGTGGGCTACCTTTTATTTATACAACATTAAATAAATACATTTAATGAAAATTGCTTTTGCTATAATTTTGTACTTTTATTTTGTACGGGTCTCGAGTGATCACACATATTGTTTAGGAAAGCGTAAATTCTTGTGCATTGATTTTGTAATACAATTTTCAATCCAATGCCAAGTTATATTATGGTTAGTTGTTTTACATATTTTTGTGTAATTGTTTTATACTTACTGACAGTTGTGGAAATACCTTAAAAATAACACGTAATAATTAAATAAAAGACACCTCAAGAAAATTGGTTTTCCTATGTACTTATATAGTTACATCATAATAAATTAATTCTTCATTGATTTTGAAAAAACATTTTGAATGTCAAGCTTAATTATTATAATATAAATTTATTTATTTAAACTTTACGCACTCAAATAGGTACAAAGGTGGACTTAATGCCTTAGGCATTCTGTACCAATCAAATTCTATTATATGCTTATGCTTTTCTTTTTATTGATTTGGAAAGAACATTTTCAATCCTATGCCAAGTTATAAGGTTTGTTTTTTTACATACTTTTGTGTAATTTGTTATACTTATTGACAGTTAATCAAAGGAAAACTGGCCAAGTGCTTATCGGACCAAGCGCAATGAAAGGTTCCGTACTTGGGATGAATTTATTGCAAGAACAAACTTAAAGTTGTAGTTGAAAAATATTTCTCCCATACATCGATATACGTCGCGGTTAATTATCCAACTGCAAATGTAAGTTTGTAATCGCAAAAAAATATGTTTTTATGTGATAAAACTACAGATTAACGATTTTCGTACTTTTTCCTGTACTTGTGCTGTCAGACCTGGCTTCCTGCACCAGGTTCACGGGAAGTACCCCGTAGATTTTGATTTATTTGCGAGTATCAAAATATGTCACATAAATGGCCGTGTTTTTTATTGTGTTGACTTAGAAACCTGTTTTTTTTGAGCTCCAAGGGAGCATAGATCTAATCGTATTTAATTTCAACTTGATAACTTGAGAAAAAGGGTTTTGACAGACAGAAGGACAACGAATTGAAGGGTTCAGCTTTTTCCTCTTGAGGTACAGAACCCTAAAAAAAGGCTAATAAATACATCAGAAGAAAAATGGTTTTCCTTTTACATACTCTCATCCAAATTTATGAAGATTATAGTTTCTGTGGTGTCCTCCTTTTGGGTCTCAGTCCTTGCTTTGATTAGAGTTCTCCTGGGTGGACCTAAAACATTTAATATTATAAATATCAAGCTTCTGTCTGGGAATCTGAACTCCCTTTTTAGGGTTTCGTAGTAAACAAGGAACCCTTATAGTTTCGCCATGTCCGTCTGTCTGTCTGTCTGTCCCCGGCTTAGCGCAAAGATTGTTAGTACTAGAAAGCTGTATTTTGGCATGAGTATACACATTAACTACGCCGAGAAAGTGGTAAAATAAAATCATGAAAAAATTTTTTTTTTAGGGTACCTCCCCTACACGTAAAGTGGGGATATTTTTTTTATTTTTCGTCTATCCCTTGGTGTGGGATATCGTTGGAAAGGTCGTTAAAAAATATTGTGACTTTGTTCAAACCATTTTTGGATTGAAGGATCCTTTTGCGAAATATTAAGCTTTAAAGTGCTAATTTTTGTCAGAGTCAAGTGTCCCCCCCCCCCCTGCCAGCTAAACGGTAAGTTTTGGACATGTGGAAAATTCACAGTAGTAGTATATATAACGAAATTAAAAGGAAAACTATCGCAGCTAAGTAGGCTTTACTAGTTAACGAGTAATTATCGACCAACTTAAATTTGCAGTTGCAAAAACATGTTCTCCCATACATTTTGTATGGGAGAACATGTTTTTCAACTACAATGTTAAGTTTGTTCTTGGGATAAGTTCATTCCAGCTACGGAACCCTTCATTGTGCGTGGTCCGACACGCACTTGGCCAGTTTTATACTCTAGTTTTGACAGAACAAGCTTCATTATTATCATCGTAATTAAAGCCTAAAAAGGTACCATTCGTACTATTGGTACGTTTTTCTGCTGTAATTCCCCCAAGCGTCGCCACATCGACCGGTCCTGTGCTACTCGCATCATGCGGATTGCCGCGACCTTCACCAGGTCATCGGATTTTAAATTATTATTTTACTTTCTACTAGTCATAATTTTCGTAATTGCTTTTACTTCATTTGCATTTACTTCGTAATTGGCGTAAAGCATACACAAATGCAGTACTCTAACTTGCAGCAAAAGTAGCTTGCATACTTTTCTGACATGTCCCAATCAGAAGATGTTCTCTTTCGTTGGTCTAGTGTTCGCAAGCGCTACTGCTGAGCTCATGGTCTTGGCTTCGATTCCCGGGTCGAGCTAAATATGATTGGGTTTTACTTTCTGGAATTTCTCAGTAACAGCCCAGAGTCTAGTTTTGTGTCCGGTTGATGGTAATAGGCTCGCCGAGATTACAAGGGACTTGAACATAACTGGTGAACTGTGGGTTTACTATTGGTCACCTCTGCCTAACCGTTAGGGGAACACTGGCGTGATGATATGTTATGGCACAATGGCATGCAAGTCACAGATCACACATATTATTTAGGAAAGCGTATTTCTTGTGCATTGATCTTGAAATAAAATTTTCAAGCCAAGTTATATTACGGTTAGTTGTTTAACTTACATATTTTTGTGTAATTGTTTTATACTTACTGACAGTTGTGGAATTACCTTAAAAAAAACACGAGAAAATTAAATAAAATAAATCTCAAGAAAATTGGTTGTCCTATGTAGGTACTGGTTGTGTACATTGTGCATTAAATTAAATAAATAAATACTTACGTAGTTACATCATAATAAATTAATTGTTCATTGATTTTGAAAAAACATTTTGAATGTCATGCCTAATTATTATAATTATAAATTCTATTATATTCTCATGCTTTTCTTTTTATTGATTTTGAAAGAACATTTTCAATCCTATGCCAAGTTATGTTATGGTGTGTGTATACATACTTTGGTGTAATTTGTTATACTTATTGACAGTTAAGCAAAGGAAAACTGGCCAAGTGCGTATCGGACCACGCACAATGAAGGGAACAAACTTAACATTGTAGTTGAAAAACATGTTTCCCATACATGGATATACGTCACGGTCAATTCTCCAACTGCAAATGTAAGTTTTTAATCGCAAAAAAATATGATTTTATGTGATAAAACTACAGATTAACGATTTTCGTACTTTTTCCTGTACTTTTGCTGTCAGACCTGGCTTCCTGCACCAGGTTCACGGGAAGTACCCCGTAGCTTTTGATTTATTTGCGAGTATCAAAATATGTCACAATAATGGCCGTATTTTTTTTGTGTTGACTTAGAAACTTGATTTTTTTGAGCTCCAAAGGCGCATAGATCTACGTATTTGATATTAATTTCAACTTGATAACTTGAGAAAAAGGGTTTAGACAGACTGATAGGCAGAAGGACAACGAAGTAAAGGGTTCACTTTTTTCCTCTTGAGGTACAGAACCCCTAAAAAAAGGCAAATAAATACATCAGAAGAAAATTGGTTTTCCTTTTACATACTTTCATCCAAATTTATGAAGATAACAGTTTCTGTGGTGTCCGGCTTCAGGGTCTGAGTCCTTGCTTTGATTCGTTTTCTCCTGCGTGGATCTAAAACATTTAATATTATAGATATCAAGCTTCTGTCTGGGAAACTGAACTCCCTTTTATACTCTTGTTTTGACAGAACAAGCTCCATTACTATCATCGTAATTAAAGCCAAAATAAAACCAGCCAAGTGCGTGTTGGACTACGTACAATGAAGGGTTCCGTAGCTGGGATGAACTTATCCCAAGAACAACGTTAACATTGTAGTTGAAAAACATGTTCTCCCATACAAAATGTATGGTAGAACATGTTTTTGCAACTGCAAATTTAAGTTGGTCGATAATTACTCGTTAACTAGTAGAGCCTACTTAGCTGTGATAGTTTTCCTTTTAATTTCGTTATATATACTACTACTGTGAATTTTTCCACATATCCAGAACTTACCGTTTAGCTGGCAGGGGGGGGGGACACTTGACTCTGACAAAAATTAGCATTTTAAAGCTTAATATTTCGCAAAAGGATCCTTCAATCCAAAAATGGTTTGAACAAACTCACAATATTTTTTAACGACCTTTCCAACGATATCCCACACCAAGGGATAGACGAAAAATAAAAAAAATATCCCCACTTTACGTGTAGGGGAGGTACCCTAAAAAAAAAAAAAAACATGATTTTATTTTACCACTTTGTCGGTTTCATTAGTATGTATACTCATGCCAAATTACAGCTTTCTAGTACTAACAGTCTCTGCGCTAAGCGGGGGACAGACAGACAGACGGACAGACAGACAGACAGACGGACATGGCGAAACTATAAGGGTTCCTTGTTTACTACGGAACCCTAAAAACGTAACATTCCTACGATTGGTACGTTTTTCTGCTGTAATTCCCCCAAGTGTCGCCACATCGACAGGTCATCGGTCCACCTTGAGAGAGGCCTACTAAAGGCTCTCGCAAATAGGCACGACGCGGCAGCGCGACGCGACTTGACCAATTCAATTTCTAAGACAATTACCGGTGTCGCGTCGCGTAACAAGTCGCGCCAGTATGCACGAGCCTTAACGCTGCGTCTTTCGTTAAGTACAATTGACCGCACGTGGGTGAAAACACTTTGACCTTGAGCTGGCCTAGCATAGTAGGTATGGAGTTTCAATAGAATAAGAGACCACCTTGTAATGGTTGTGTTACCACTGTCGTGCAGCCAATAGTAAGCTGTCACCACTCCAGAACATTTTGGCCCTATCCCAAGCAAAGTAGCGTATGCCTCGGTAAAAAAAACAGCCAGTAAGTTATTGCCCAGGGTATGCCGAACGCAGTACATATGGCCGCACCTGGGCGTGACGGTTTGACGTTTCTACTGGTGAGATCGTAGTCAGATTTTTAGTATTTCTGCAACAATTTTCAACAGAATTGACACAAGCTTTTCGGGAGCCTATGTCAGTTCAATACATTTTTTGACTTTTCAGTCATTGTTTTCGCTGATAATTTGCATGCATATGTACCCAAAATCAAAGGCGGCCTTAGAACAAACCCTACCACTAACCAAACCGAGCAGAAAATTTTGCCCCCACTGGGAATCGAACCCTCCCACCTTTGGGTCTGAGACAGGTGGTCTAACCTCACTAGACCACAGAGGCGGTTAAATCAAATTAAATTAAAAATTAAATTAAATTAAAGTTAAATTAGTTAAATATTGCAATAATTATGTATATTTACTGGGTCGTCTACGTCCTGTCTGATGTCCTATGTTAGGCATCGGCACCACCTCCTTTATATGTCTCCATGCACGCCGGAAAGCCTCCTGAAAAACATAGTTATTATAATAAAATATTATACAGGGTTAAATTACGTTAGCTAGCGAAACTCCACAGACGTGATAGGTATCAATATCTAAACATGATCTTTATATACTTATAATAAAGCTGAAGGGCGTCGAAAGTCTGTACATGGAAAATATTCGAAAAAAAGTTGGCTGGGGATACTTAGAATCGATAACAGAACATGTTCCAAAAGTTTTTAGAATTTTTAAATGTCTGTATGTCTGTTTATTTGTTCGCGCATCACGTTAAAACGGCTGAACCGAGTTTGATGAAATTTGGTACGGGAATACTTTGAACCTTGGGGACAGACATAGGTTAATTTTTTATCGACATATAACGCGGGCGAAGCCGCGGGCGGTAGCTAGTAAATAAATAAAATATATTTGAAGTTGTTTTTTGTTTTTGACAAACTCTACAAATATGATGGGTATTAGTAATTAAATACGTTAAAAAATACTAATTTAAACTCGTATTTCAAGTGCCAATATATCGGAACAAGAAAAAATTGGACCTTTTTGGTTTTTGTTTTATCTTGTTTGCATATATGGATACCCATGGAGCGAGTCTGTGGAGTTTTGTTCGCAAATTTAATTTGACCCATATTATAGTCTATTCGTTTTATAATATTAAGGATCCTGAGTTTACCTGATTTAACCAGAAGGAAAAATGTCTGAACCACCTACCGTTATAGGGAGGAAGAAAAAGACTAAACATGAATGATATAAAATAAATAAATTATAAGTAACACCAACTACAGCATTATCAAAAATGACGAACGGTTATATTCCGGTGTCTCAAATGATCGTATTCTTTTGGACAATACTTTACTAATATAGATTAAAAAATAAAATAAATACATTCATTTATTTGTTAGAATATTGTTGTTACAAAGGACTTAAAATCCTTTTCACAAGAGAGAAATATGCAAGAGTTGTTGATCTATTTTTTCTGAAACCGAACTGTTCCCCTTTTAAAATTGAATGCGTTAGTTTAAAGGAGTGCAGTTTATCGTACATAATTCTTTGAAAATCTTAGAAATTACGGCTATTAGAGTAATCGGTCTATAGTTATTCATTTCATTGATTTTTTTCTCGAAGCCAATCAAAGTTTAGATCACGGCCACCTCTATTCATCATTCACTCGAATCTTGTAAGTCTTTTGTCTCAGAAATCGATAACCCGGCCGGGAATGTCAGAGCGAGCTCAGCAATCTCTAACATCACTTTTACGGTCACCCCTCGTCATTTATACGCATCATTTCGCAGACAATTCTTGAACAACAAGCGGAAATGTCTGATATATTAGGCGGGATTTAAGGTGCTTACACATTTTATGATATTTCAACGAACAAACAAAACAACGAACAAAACTTCGTGACGAAACGATGATACTAGTCACATTTAGTTACTGCGGAAGTTGTCGTGACATTGTCTGCGTACGGAGACCATCCGTTACGGGTCAGTGGGAACTTTGGGGTGCATGAAAGGAGCCCCCCCACTTTCTGTTAAGTTCGGCGTACCCAGAGCAATCGACTTCTGTCGATTGGCTAATCCTTTCACCACGATGGCGAAGATAAGTGGGATAATCAGTAGAAGCTGGGTTATTCTATTGGAAGTCAAAATGTTACCAACGACGCCCGGTCGACTGCATTAACTAGCCACACTAAATGTGATCTTTGTCGTGGCATGGTCGGTGTACTTTTTGTGTGAATTCGTTTTTTCTACGCTTAGGTACTTGACATGGCCACTGAGCCTGATCTGTGTAAATGTCACAAAAATAAACGCAGATATCCTCCTCCTTAAATAACAATCACGTAGATGTGCCATAAAGATTATACTTTCCGTTTTACATACTGAATAAAACTGAAAAGCCTCTCAATACGTTAATATTGCAAAACAGCGTCTTCTGTATGAAAGTGAGTTTAGGGATTTTTGTAAGTTCTCAACGAACCTTATACAGGCTCACTCTAAAAACACGCGACAAAATGTAAGGGGTTGTTCTACTATCAATATGAACAACTTTTACTATAGGACCAATTTGAATTCGCAAAAAAAAAAATCGACTATCCTGCCAAAAGGTACAACCGATAATATACCCGATTGGACCATTTTGTATATGAGGTCGATTTTTTTTTGCGAATTCTTATTTGGTCCCATAGTAAAAGTTGTTGTTGTTGTTGATGGGTAGAACACCCCTTAAATTTTGTCGCATGTTTTCAATGTCAGCCTGTATATAGGTATAGACCCAGTAAAAAGACTGAAGCAGTACTGCAGTAGCCGCATACCAGTGGCAATACCTTGACATTGTGTCGTCCTAGCGACGTACTGAGTTTCAATAAAATAAGAGGGTAACTCATACTGGTTTTGTGACACTGACCTGCGCCCTACCGTAAGTATATTTAAAGGTTCTTTGAAAGCGATCGTTAACCAATAACTTAAGTTAAAATAACAACATGGATTCATTCGTCAATACATTTTATTTCTAGGACATTGGTTTTTTGGCTTGGTTGTGTATTTTTTTTGGCTTCGTTGTGTATTTTTCGTTTTTCTTTCGTTCGTTTTCGTTGTAGGTTCTCTGCTGCTGTAAGTCACAAAAAGGTGAATTCATAACATATTATAAAGTATGGGATTTTCTGCAAGGACACATACTTGCTCGCTCAGACAAGTTCGATAATTATAATCAAAATTAGGAATAGAATGTATTCAGAAAGTTGCAAATATGTAGCTGTCAAATGTTTCTCTGTTTTGATTAACTTGTCATTCAATCAAATCAAAAGTCATTTTTTCAAACTAGGCTGAGAATCAGCACTTTTTGAACGTCAAAATTACATAAGACAGTCCTCCGAAACGCCCACCCTTCGCCACTTCCTAGTGCTTTAGTTGGGAAGAAGTCGCGTAACAAACTCCCCAGCAGCACAGCTGTCTGTTCAGTTAGAAAAGGAAGTCATAAATGATAAACTAGGACCATCGAAGTAAAATAAATAAACAGTTAATTATAATTAAGTTAATAACACAACCATGATCAGCAAGACGACCTGTCATCACAAGCAGCACCTGTTTACGAGCATAACGCAAAGATCAGCCATCACCCCCCTCGCCATATTTGAGGGGAGGAGGCAACCCGAGAGAGTAGTGGACTACAAGAGAGACATCATAATATGACAAGGTATGTTTTGGAACGCCGTCATTTCAATTTTTATGATGTATACGCTGGTCAATTAGTGATGAGATATGGATTGAATATAGAAAGTTATTCAGGTTGATGACCTTTCTTAGACATGCTGAATTATAATAATGAACTTTCTTCTCTGTACCTTATATTTCATACAGTTTGAGTGTGAAAATGAAGAAGCAGAATGAAATAAGATGCTAAAATAAAAGTAATAAAAACTAAAACCCAACTACGGCAAAAGTCAACTAAAAAGGTATAAACAAGTCATCACAGACAGACAAATTAAAAATCCGGAGTCACATGTAATCTATTCGTTTTATCTAAACATTGGGTTTTAGTTTTTATTACTTTTATTTTTATTTAAATTATTTTGGGGCTATAATATTGTATATATTTTTGAAATGTGGTAATTAAGACCTTTCATTTGATACCCAACCTGACACCATTAAAAAAACTTTTCCTTTTAGTTCATGACTTTTTGTCCTCTAGAGGGCGCCATAATTATTCAATTTAATGTGACAATGTCACATAGCATAACTATCGGACGACCGAGACGCTTCCAACGATACCCCATTTGTCAAATTATGTTGAGTAAGTTAGAAGTTATGAGGGAACAAATGAACATACATACATACATACCGGTCAAAATCATAACCCTCCTTTTTGCTTCGCCGTAGTCGGGTAAAAATAGTAATATCCTACTAATAAGTTTATCTATCGTCAATCTCTCTGGGCTTTTCCCAATTATTTTGGGCTTCCTGTTTAACCGGATGCAGCTGAATACCAGTATTTTACATGGAGCGACAGCCTATCTATCCTCCAGAACCCAGTTACTGGGTAACACGATACCCCTTGGTAAGATTGTTTGTCAGACTTTCGGACTTCTGACAACCTGAAACGACTGTCAAAGATCCAAGAATGACAGCCGGGACCGACGGCTTAACTTGCTTTCCGAGACACGGAGGGGTCGGTAAGTTAAGATGGTCACCCATCTACGGACTGACCGCGGTAATCGATCGACCCATGCGGATATTATTACTTAGCCTCGAGCCTCTTTTTATCAACATAGTCGGTTATTGTTTAACATTTTGTGTAGTCATGTTGATATTATTAGTAACTTCGTAGAGATATCGTTATCATTTCATGTTACAAAACATTTCAGCAGACGTCATCTTTGATTTACTACACACAGTGCAGTATAGTTACATTGCCTTAATTTTTAAATTTGTCCCGTGACGCAATTGGTAGCTCTGCTATCTAATTGCGTAAAACGTTTTCGTAAACGATTCCGACTAATCTGTTTCATTTTGACAGTTCAACAACATTCACTGCGTTATTTACGTTATTGACCAGATTTTTTTTCGAACTTATGTAGCAATGGATTAGCAATCTGTTTCAAACCGATCCAGATTGTGATAGATCGTGTATTACACAATTACGGTGCTGTTCTGTCAGTTGCCATTTTGAAATATATTAGTATTAAAATATTTTTCTTAGTACAGTAGTTTTATTTTTGTTAAAGTTTTATATTGCATAATTTTACACCGTGGCTACGATCTTTAAGCCGCGTTTCCACTAGGCAACAATTGACGCGCAACATGTTGCACAACAAGTTGCCCAACATGTTGAAAGTCAGCGCGGAACTTTTGTTGAACAACGTTCACTGTCTACGCATCTACTACTTTACGTCAGTCGTCGATAACATGTCGCCAGAGGAACTTGTGTTGATTTCAGCGGCAGTGGTTATAATGTGAGCACTCGTTCGTTACACCACACTACGGACATTGTTGCGCGTCACCTCTCCACTCGACAACAATTGATGCTTAACTAACGATGCTCTTTAAATAAACAACACGCTGCGCGTCATGTTGCGCGCCAGCTAGCATCGTCGCGCGCTGTTGTGCAGCGTTGTCGTACATGTTGAGCGTCACGTGTCGCGCGCCAAATGTTGACTAGAAACGCGGCTTTACGCTCATGCGACACGCGCCATGCGAAAGCCGAGAAAACAAATGAAAGAAGTTGTTTGGAACATAACACGAGTCACCAAGACGCGACTAAAGCTACGGTATCGTAACCGAGCGGTGGCCGCAACACGACGGCCGTCATACGGCCGTCATGAAAACGGCGGCACCGGGATTCGACTTTACGATGTCAAAGAACGTTCTCTAGAAAAACATACCAACTTACTTTTATAAATCACGTCATTCGTAGCAACAGTTATTCCATGGTTGATAGTAGTAGAAGGGATGCATGATGTATTTCATGTTACCGACTGTAATGATCTTCGTTGGTCCCCCCCGCAGATAAGGGATCGTCTGTTTTGTAATAATCGGTACTTTGGTTAACTCAGATCTACGGCGATAAGGTGATACGGTGATCTTCTGATCAGCACGTTCATGCGGATCGATTGTTTTGCCATATAGCCGTCTTGGTTCCTCGTGTGGTCGCTTCTCAAATGATCGGGCTGTAGTTGTGGTTTTGAGTTCTGAAAATTGATAAAAAATAACATTTATTTTGGAAAGTTCATGAAACACGAAATACAAATCGTAAATAAAAAGTGAAATGTTGAAAGCGTTAATAAATGATGCTTAACGTTATGTAGTGATTAAAGTAGGCGTAATTGTACATAGCAACGTTTTTAGTAAGGAGTTTGGCAATGTCACATAGTAAGTTACACAAACATTGCAAAACTTAAATGCGATTTTGTCTTTTTAGTATTCATTAAAATGATAGCATGTACAGACTGATTATAACTACAAACGTTTAAAATAACAGTTTCACGATTGAACTCAATCAATATTTCAATCAGTCAACTCATTACTGCCACACTACTGTCATACTATTTATAAATAAAAAATATATCCCCAAAAAGTATGTACTTCAGGAATACGAACATACGATCATGAGATTTAATATTGAGTTGTTGATCGCCAATTTTGTAATGAAGGCAATACAAAATAGGCGATTAACAACTCTATGCAAATCCAATGAAGTCAAAAGTTTTGTGTCTGTCACTGTGATGTGACGTTCGTGCTAATTCGGAAACACGAAGATTACCGAAGCGCATAGCTTGTCTGGTTTACTTGTACATACACACATGAGTTCATCTCACACAAATTCACAGACTCTCTAAACACCCACGCACACACCCCCACAAAGATTTTTTTATTATTATTTCACTCTCTACCAGTCATATTTTTTCCATGTACTTGGTAATTAGCGTTAAGCCGGTAATACACTACTCTAATGATAATACTCTAATGCAGTACTCTAACTTGCAGCAAAAGTATGCAAGTAGCTTGCATACTTTTATGACATATTCCAATCAGAAGGTGTTCTCGGTCGTTGGTCTAGTGTTCGCAAGCGCTACTGCTGAGCTCATAGTCCTGGGTTCGATTCCCAGGTCGGGCTAAATATTATTGGGTTTAACCATCTGGAATTTTCAAAAGCAGCCCAGAGTCTAGATTTGTGCCCGGTTGATGGCAATAGGCTCGCCGAGATTAAAAGGGATTTAAAAATTGCTGGTCAAATGTGGGTTTACTCTGCCTAACCCTTAGGGGACGCCAGTGTCTGCGTGATGATATGTTAAGTTGTTATGGCACAATGGCATAGTACAGCAGGCAAGTTACAGTTATCTGTTTTTGTGACTTTTAATGTTTAGAATCACGATAATGTTATACTTACAGACAGTTGAGTTTGTTGAGTTACCTATTATACCTGTAAATTAAATAAAAATAAATACTTTTGAAGGAAATAGGTTTTGTTTTATTAATATACTAGCAGCGCCCCGCGGTTTCACGCGCATAAGTCTCGATCCCGTGGGAATATCGGGATAAAAAGTATCCTATGTGTTAATCCAGGTTATAAACATTAAGTGTGCCAAATTTCATTCAAATCCGTTCAGTTGTTTTTGCGTGAAAGAGTAACAAACATTCATCCATCCATCCTCACAAACTTTCGCATTTATAATATTAGTAGGATTTTTATAAGTACAGGTATGTGTGTTGACGGCTCAACATTTAAAATCGCAATTATGTTATACTTACTGATAGTTGAGTTTGTTGATATAATATCTATAAAATAAATCAAATAAAAATAAATACTTTTGAAGAAAATAGGTTTTGTTTTATTAATATATTTTTTACTAGCTGCTGCCCGCGGCTTCGCCCGCGTGAGTGTCGGAAATTACCCCATACATCCCCATGGTTTTTAAGTATAAATATTGAGTTTCGAGTTAATCGGACAGCGCGTTAAAATTCTTCCATACAAACACTGACACCCCCCAACCCCCCTTTAGAGGGTAATTTAGAGAAACAAAAACTACAAACTTTATAATTTATTTAGATAACTACTCGTGCGAAGTTTCATGTTTATTACCTCAAGGAATAAGATTTTTCCTACAAACTTTCATCCCTTATTTTATCCCCTTAGGGGTTGAATTTCGAAAAATCCTGATACACGTTATTCTCAATTTTTGGGTTTAAGTATAAATATTGAGTTTCGAGTTAATCGGGCAGCGCGTTAAAATTCTTCCATACAAACTTTGACACCTCCCAACCCCCCTTTATGGGGTAATTTAGAAAAACAACTAATTACAAACTCTTTCATTTATTTTGATAATTATTCGTGCGGAGTTTCATGTTTATTACCTCAAGGAATAAGATTTTTCATACAAACTTTCATCCCCTATTTGACCCCCTTAGGGGTTGAATTTCAAAAAATGCTTCCTTATTCCTTGCCTACATTATAACCTCTGTGCAAAATTTCAGCTTTCTAGGTCCAAGGGTTTGGGCTGGGCGTTGATGAGTCAGTCAGTCAGGACTTGTCTTTTTATTAATAGGTATAAATATAGATAGTAGGATAGGATATTTTTCCGGGATAAAAAGTACCCAGTGTGGTGCCCAGGATATTAAAGAATAATTATACCAAGTTTCATCGTAATCGAACCGGTAGTTTTTGCGTGATGCCTGAACAAACAGACAGACAGACAGACAGACAGACAGACAGACAGACAGACAAAAAAAAATTTAATCAAATTTTTGGGTTCGGTGTCGGTTTAGTAACACCCCCTGCCATTTATTTTTTTGATATTTTCAATGTACAGAATTTTCACTTCTACAGATTTATTATAAGTATAGATGTGTTAACGGCTCAATGTTTAGAATCGCAATTATGATATACTTACTGATAGTTGAGTTTGTTGATATAATATCTATTAAATAAATCAAATAAAAATAAATACTTTTGAAGAAAATTGGTTTTGTTATATTAATATATTTTTATAAATTACAGGTATGTATGTTGACGGCTCAATGTTGAGAGTCGCAATTATGTTATACTTACTGATAGTTGAGTTTGTTGAGCCGCCTTATTACATAAATCAAATAAAAATATATCCTTTTTAAGAACAGTAGTTTTTAATAATTAATATAAAGTGCTGCTATGTTTAGAATCGTTATTATGTTATACTCACTGAAAGATGTGTCTGTTGAGCTACCTATTATTTAAATAACATGAAATAAATACTTTTGAAGAAAATTGGTGTTGTTTTATTAATATATATTTATAAGTACAGTTATGTATGTTGACGGCTCAATGTTGAGAATCGCAATTATGTTATACTTACTGATAGTTGAGTTTGTTGAGCCACCTTATTACATAAATCAAATAAAAATATATCCTTTTTAAGAACAGTCGTTTTTAATAATTAATATAAAGTGTTAACTGCTATGTTTAGAATCATTATTATGTTATACTCACTGACAGATGTGTCTGTTGAGCTACCTATTATTTAAATAACATGAAATAAATACATTTGAAGAAAATTGGTTTTGCGTTAAGTTTGTACTTTTACTATTATGTTTGTAAATTCTTGTGCATTGATTTTGATAAACTTTTTCAATCTAATGCCAAGTTATATTTTGGTTAGTTATTTTACATATTTTTGTGTAATTGTTTTATACTTACTGACAGTTGTGGAACTTTCTAAAAAAAAACAAAAAAATGAAATACATCTCAAGAAAATTAGTTTTTCCTATAATATGTAGTTACATCATAATAAATGAATTCTTCATGAGCTCTTCCCCCCTTTTTTAAGTTTCGTTAAATACTTGTACATACTATATTCTTCATTGATTTTGAAAAAACATTTTGAATGTCATGCTTAATTATTTTATTTATTATATTCTATTATATTCTCATGCTTTTCTTTTTATTGGTTTTGAAAGAACATTTTCAATCCTATGCCAAGGTATAATTATGGTTTGTTTTTATACATTCTTTTGTTTAATTTGTTATTTGTTTAAAGAGTTCCGTACTTTGGATGAATTTATCTCAAGGACAAACTTAATATTGTAGTTGAAAAACATGTTCTCCCACATCGATATACGTCACGGTCAATTCACCGATTGCAAAAGTTTGAAATCGCAAAAAAATATGTTTAT
The DNA here is from genome assembly GCA_914767815.1 of Eupsilia transversa. Classification (NCBI taxonomy): domain Eukaryota; kingdom Metazoa; phylum Arthropoda; class Insecta; order Lepidoptera; family Noctuidae; genus Eupsilia; species Eupsilia transversa. The sequence continues at coordinate 14,272,163 of OU611880.1, forward strand.
ATGTGGGAAAACTACAAATTAACGATTTGCGGACATTTTCCACGACTTAGTCGACTTTACTTGGGCTATCAGACCTGGCCTAGCGAATTTCATGATTCTAGGTCAACGAGAAGTACCCTGTATCGAGATTGTGATTTATTTGAGAATATCAAAATATGGCATATAAATGGCCTTTTTTATTGCGTGCACTTAGAAGCTTGATTTTTTTGAGCTCCAAGGGACCATAGATCTACGTATTTGATATTACTTTCAACTTGTACCTCCACCCGTTCCTGAGAAAAAAGGTTTTGACAGACTGACAATACTCAATACTTTAATGCATTCCGGATCTAGGTATTGGACAACGAAGTGAAGGGTTCCGTTTCGTCCTTTTGAGGTACGGAACCCTAAAAAAATTCAAATAAATACATCAGAATAAAATTGGTTTTACTTTTACATATCTACTTTCATTCTTCATTCATTTTGAAATGTAAGAACACTAAGAATCTCATCCTTCATTATAATTATAGTTAGTTAAATTGCGTGTTTTTATAAAGCGATGTGCATTTAATTTTTTTTTTTTTAATACTTACTTCCTCCCTTGCCAAGCCGTTTTATTTTGACTGGTTGTTTGATGGCGTCCTGCATAGAGTCCCAAGCTACACTGAAGGCATTCTGAAACGAGTCATACTATCAAATTATTTACCAGGTTGTTTGCAATAAAAAATACACTTACTTAAGTCAATCACAAGAACGGAGAAAATTGCATAGGATAATAAAGGCAGTTACGAATGCACATTATTAAATTAAATAGCTGAACCATACCACGCTTACAGTGGCTATTTCCGTTTTATGGGTTAGTTCGTTTTAACAACACTAGAATAAATGTCAAAATTAAAGGGTGAAAACTTACCATTCCGCCAGTACATAGGTTGTTTTTGTGTGATATTCGTTTAAAACTCTGGTCACACTGAGGCGCGGGATGCGGGACGTGACTTCGAGGGGCGATTATTTTAATTTATTTATTTATTATAAGGTAGCTTCACAGCTGACAGTACATATAACAATAATTAAAAATAAAGAAAAAAAAGAAGAAATTATTCAGAAATTACGACACTATTCGTGCCGGTTTTAACGCCTCCATACAAGTTAATTGACACAATCAGCGCGACCGAATTTCGTCCCACATCCCGCGCGGGTTTCGCTTCAATTTGACCATAGCTTTAAAACACCAGTAGGTATAGTTATATAGTCATATTTTTATTTAAGACTACAAATTATTCAGGTCAGCTGTTTAGTATCTACCACTAAAAGCAATATCACAGAGCATTCACTGGTATTATTGTAATTTTATAGAGTAAACTATCTACTGTTTTTATTTTAGGTTAGAATAACCCTTTAGGCCTTACTGCAGGGTTTAGATTTAGATTCCATAAAGACTTAATAATTGGCAAATTACTAATAAATATCAACAAAACATACAAACGCCTGGCGGAGTCGGCATTGCCACTGTCACTTCATCTTGTATATTCAGTATTAGTTCATTGTAAATATTCGCCATACCAAATTTAACATTATTCATTCACTGCCATTTTTCAAACAAGTAATCCGGTAATAAGTGGGATTCATCGCCTTCAAAACGGTAAAAATACGTAAAATAATAGATAAATAATTTTCTAGTAAAGTACTGCTCCCATTTCTTTTACGTGAAAATTACAAGGATGAGAAATATGTTTTTACATATAAATCCGTAACCGTTTCTATAATATTAGTTTGGTTAAAAACTAAAATTTAATCAATTCTATGTTTCCAGAATGTATGCTGTTTGCTCATAAAAACCGTTCGCCATAATTGATGTAACGATAAATATTATTACATTTTGAACATGATATTATGATAAAATAATTGTTTTTAATCAGTGGGAGTTTAGTAGCATGCAGGCTAATCATATTATTATTAGTCTACCTACTTACATACCTACCTAAGTAGGTATAGATACTAATAAATAATACCATTAATACCAGTTAATTGATTAATACATATTTACATATATTTTTTGGATTATTTTATTTTTATATATTATTTTTGGCAGTTTATAGAAGCAAAAAATAGCAAGGGGTAACATTGTACGGTATGACAGTGCTATGAACTTAGCGGTAATATAGTACGATAATGCCATGAAATTACTACTGGAGATAATGTTTATAGGTTTTTCCGGAACCACTTCACTTTATAACCCGTCGCTTTTTCATAGTAGCTATTTATTGGATAATTTTTGTGTACCTATATTTAAAAACCCAAAAGTGCGCAAAACTACAGGTCCCGAGAAAAAAGTCACCAAAGTTTCTTTCGGGCGGTGGGAGTATCAAGGTTGGGGAAGATCACGGCGTAGTCGACGGAACACCGCCTCGTGGGGCTCACATTCCAGAAAGGCTTAAAAAAAATACTACGAATTCGAGCCTAACCTGTCCAAGTCGGGGTGCCCTAAATGCCGAGCTCGCTTCGCTCGCTCTTGTATCCTAAGTTCTCCTAGTAACTGTAGTACAATATGACAATTTTATTGCGCTAAGTGGCTACTTGGTTGAGTGTTGGGGACTCAACCAAAATAACAAGTGACATGCAATGCTGTGTCAGTAAGCGCCACTATTATGCGGCACTTCATGCGATAGTGATAGAATGCCGCTAGCGGCACTCTATACCCTTCTTCCTTCAGTTTTACTAGACCAAATAAATGTAAATAACCCAGTATAAAGTGTTGTAAAAATACAAATTAACCCTAGAAGCCCAATATATGTCATTTTGACGTATGTCGTTGCTTCGATCGCCGCGCCGTAAACTAATTGAGTAGGCGCCAAAATCTAACAGTAGACGGCTTCATTGCTTTGAGTACCACCATTTTTAGGGTTCCGTAGTCAACAAGGAACCCTTATAGTTTCGCCATGTCCCACTGTCTGTCTGTCTGTCCCCGGTCTAGCGCAGAGACTGTTAGTACTAGAAAGCTGTAATTTGGCATGAGTATACATATTAATTACGAAGACAAATTGATAAAATAAAATTATCACATTTCACAGTAAAGTATTTGTCTAGGATTTACCAACACAATTTTTAATTTATTTTTTATCTCTAAACATTACTATTTGTTTTTTTTTTTTATAGGTACGGGTTCAAAACAGCTGAATGTGGAAACCATAGTATCAATTTTGTTAAAATATGATGATGATAGTCCGGCGATACTGACTCAGAAAAAGAACATTGTGAGACTCAAGATGAAGTCAGAATTGATGTCGGTGACGAGATGGTGGATCACATTGAATTCATAAACCAGCCAGCTGATTCTGCAAGCCCTGGTCCATCTAATGAATTGATCAATATGGACGAAAATGCCATAATATTATTATGTGGGAAACGCAAAATTGATGTTTCTAAACTGTTTATAAAATCTAAATATATATATTATTATGACTGTTTTATTTGCTGCTTAAAAGCAGCAAGCATTGTTGTTTTAAAGTTTATTGATTTATCGTAAAAATAATAAATAAAATTTGTTCTTTTAATAATTTTTTTGAATTTATGAGTAAAACCGAGAGGGTCTCAAGTTTTGTGCCATTTTTCGGATGCTTATGTAATTCTAAAGTTTTTTTATATAAATATTTTTACAATGCATATATTCGAAAAGAGCGTTTTCCAAGCACCCAAATTGTGCGGAAAGTGCCACTTTTCACACTAGTGCTTTTTATTTAACAGTTTGTTTTTACTCCGTCATCAGCCCGACGCAAACAGTTTTTATTATTTGAGAAAAGTTTCACCATTTAAGTATAGATTATCATTAATAGTATGTAAAAGGTAAAAATAAAAAAATAAAAGTGATACTTCATAAAACGTGCTATTAATTACTCATCATTTAGATTTTGATCAATAAATTAATTTTTCAAAATAATATCATTTTTACTTTCCCCCAAAATGCATAAAAGGTTGTATGATATAGGGCGTAAATGATTTCCGACTCGTGTCGACTTATAGGTACACTCGTCGGAAATCACCTACTTTCCGCATTTGTAGCATAAATAACTATTTTAACCTTCGCTTTTATATTGCATTGGTAATTAATTTAATGAGAATGAAACAAAAAAGATAGATTTAACATAAAATACGGAATAACAGGTTTTATTGTTGTTTAACTTCAATTCGTCGTATGATTGGCCTTTTTAGCTAAATAAATATGATTGGGCTTCTAGGGTTAAATAAATAAATTGGAAAAAGGGCAGGAGAATGATGATGAAGTTGGATACTAAAAATACTCGATTTAAAAACAGTTCTAAGATTTTGTTACAATTTTACTGTATACCCAACTAATGTTTAATACACAAAAACACTTACCGAGATTTCCGCAGGTAGGTTATTCATAAAATCCGCGAAAGAACCATCACTGTTGTCCATAAAACACACTAGTACCAGAGACACGGCGAGCAGAGACCTCATTTCACTGTGTAGTACCAAAAGACACCATTCAGGTCGACGACTCAATGAACAATGTGTTTGATCTCGAGCCCTTGCAAGTTAAAATAATATTAGTTACAACTTCGCTTTATTTGTCGGAACTATAAACATTATTGAGTGCGTTGTTCAGAGTGAAAGTATTTGTTTTGATATTTATGTAGCCGTGAACTACTAGCTACGGCTACATTGTCGCGGTATCGCGAACTACACTTCGCGTTCTCTCTGGGGCCCAAGTCTACTAATTTATAAACGTCACAATGGTGTCATAATGGTTAGTTTTTGACAGTTTTTGTATGGCAAATCTGTCAAAAACTAACCATTATGACACCATTGTGACGTTTATAAATTAGTAGACTCAGGCCCCTGTTGTAACGTAAAACAGTGTGCGAGAGAGAGCGTATTTCGCGTTAAGCGACAATGTTGTCGTAGCATATGCAATTAAGTACTACTAGGAGTAATATTCGACTACACGTCGTCGTCGTCAGGAAAGTTTTGAGTATGAATGTAGATAGCTATACGAGTAGGGGAAGACCAGAGAAATAATGGATGGACTGTGTGAATGATGATAATGGCTAGAAAGGGAGTGACTATTTAGATGAACCCCAAATAAAATTTAGATACGGGGTGATGGTTTCATCACTGAGCTGGGCTTGTTAGGCTATAATATCCGTATATCTGTTTAGAATTTAGATATACGGATATTATAGCCTAACAAGCCATGTGCCTAATGGGATTTTCTATCGGTAAAAATGATGGACTTCCATCCTCAGTGGTCACTTTCGTTAGGTATATTAGGAACTCTTGTGCAAAATTTCGTGCTTTTAGATCAACGGGTTTAGGCTTTGTATCTGTCAGTGAATGAGAGAAATTAAGATTTTTATTTTAGTCCACGCGCGACTGCTAGTCACCGCTTGAGGCATTTGAGTGGTGAGACCGAGTTAGCTTGCCCTATGTCAACCTCCCCCGTTTCACCGCTCACATATCTAAGGCGGTGACTAGCAGTCGCGTGCGGACTTAGAAGATTTGGGTGAGCCCGCGAAGGAAAAGCTTGAACGATCGGGCATTCGTCGTTCATGAGCGAATAATGTATGACATTAATTGAACAATCTTGTTACTGTTACCCTCTTCTTAACCCATTTTTACATCAATGTCTAAATCGCAGTAGCCTTTATTTTCGTTGAATTAAGGTTTTTGTTGGGTTGCTGCAACTGAAAAGTTAGTCAAAAAAAAAACGAACATAACCTAATATCCGGTATCTGGCCGGCAAACTATCCGGCTGGATATCGGATATTAGATAAGCAATAGTGTCATAAGTAAACAGAGTGAGACAAAAGATAGATCACGCATTTATACTCGTTGTATAAAACACAAGAAACAAAAACGTACATGATTTGACAAACCTACATGATTTAAAGGTTCCCGTAATAACAATCCGTTTTCCTCGTGCCTTTCGAGGAAAAAAAGCGCACTTTTTTGATACACTCAATTTTTTTCTCACTAAATCGAGATGAGGAAAAAGTACGCGTTGTGCCAAAAATCTATGATATCACTGTGACATTGGATCTGATTTGATTGCCAAGATACGCTACAAGGAAATATCATGGAAATACTACATAGCATAACATAAAATACTATGTTGAGATTTCTGAAACATGGCGGAATAGATAAGTAAGGATACATACATAGTTTTCACTTTTTGTTTGTGATTAATTACACCTTCGGAAAATAAATCAGTAGTTTCATTAGGTATTAGAGCCCGTTCACACGTACCTACCACAACCAAACCACATCGCAGTAACAAAATGTGGGCAAGCAGTGGTTACGTGTGAATAACGCGGTCGCGTTGTCGCTAATATTGCGATGTGGTTACGTTGTCGCTTGTGTTTGCAGCCGGACAGATCGTTGTGGTTGCGATGTGGCCGGCCGCTAGTGCGCGGTCTCGCCCTCAAAGTTGATTGTGAAGGTCGAATGTGGTCGTGTTTAATTTTCATACAAATTAGCGCACGTCCACGTGTTATCGTTGTGGGGTGGTTGTGGTGTGGTTGTGGTACGTGTAAACAGACCCATAAGTAAATTCAGGGACATTATGTATACCAACTTAATATTCATATTCAAATTACAAATTTCATTCATTACCAGTTTTATGGAATGGCTATAACATCAATTAATTTCCTAACTGTACTTAGAAAATAAGATAAATGTAAAAAACACTTACCTTTAAACAATTTAAAAATGAAACGTTGCCGAAATGTAAATCCACTATGATTTCCTTCAGTCAATTGAAAAATACCCGAAAAGAAACAACAATCAGTTCAAAATGATTGCAACATTCTTGAAATTTCAACAGCAAATAAACTAAATAATTTAATTCTACATAGATATAAACATTATTTTTTAAACAAAATCGAATAGTTACCAAAGCTGTATTTTGCTCGAGCAAAGAAGCCATAAAACAAACAAGTATTATTGAAAATGTTAATAAAATCTTGCGAAATAATGGAAAAATACGAAATTACGTAACAATTTATGAATACTGTATGTGAAGCGTTGCAACCTGCAGGGCTTGGAACCGGTAACAGAAGTACAGGTTCTGTATCGGTTCTTGCCATTTTGGGACCTGGCTACCGATACTCCACCTTATAAGTACCGGTACCAAATTCAGGTACCCGGTGCGTACCACAAATCTCATATTTGTTCGAGTAACCTCGTACGGTTGGCAACCTCGAAATTATTTTTCTAATGCCTATTAAAAATCCTTTTTACTATTACCTGTTTTCTCAATGGTTGTGCCGTACCGATACTGATTAGAGCCAATAGTACAGTTATTACGTCTAGAGGAGCTCGTGGCTAAGTAACAACAGCCGCACGGGTCGATCCATCAGGTTAAGCTGCGCTTGCCGGGGTTTGTCCGTGGATGGGTGACCATCTTTACATACCGAGACTCCTCCGTGCTTCGGAATGCACGTTAAGCGGTTGGTCCCGGCTGTCATTCATAGATCTTTGACAGTCGTTACGAGTCGTCAGAAGCCCGAAAGTCTGACAACGTATCTGGGTATCGTATTACCCAGTTACTGGGTTGTGGAGGTCAGATAGTCAGTCGCTTCATGTAAAATACTGGTATTCAGCTGCATCCGGTTAGACTGGAAGCCGACCCCAACATGATTGGGAAAAGGCTAGGCAGAATGAGTACAGTTACTACGTCTGGTTCCCGTACCTATAGTACAGTTACTACTCTAGTCCCGGCATGATACTAAGTTCAATAGTACTGGTTCCCAAAAATACCGGTATTTCAAGCCCTGGTTGCAACACCAACCGATCGGGTTTGAGATGAAATAAATCCCACTTTATCGTGTTTACAACCTTTCTTGAGCCACTTACCTACAATCAAAACATATTAAATATACAGCGCAGTAAAGATAGGAGGTGAAACACGTGTCGATATATTGCAGGGTTTTTTATGACTCTTTAGGAATAATCAAGGCTCCTACAAACAGGACTTTGACAATACAATTTCTAAAAAAACTTCACGATTGAACAATTACCGGTGTCGCGTCGCGCGACTTGTCGCGCCAGTATGTACGAGCCTTTAAGCGAAATAGGTTACTAAATATATATACGTCTATGATATTTTGCAGTAACGATAGTTGTATGTGATGCATTCCCCATCATGGCATTCCCCATCATTTTACATGACATCATTTTACCTAGCATAAATGTTTATATTATAAACTTAGTTATAATAACATTACCATTGTTTTTAACGATTGCTGCACCAAGTACGCATTTTTTACTTAATTACAAACATTTGTACGCCCTCTGACATAACATAGCGCACTTATTATCTACTATACATTGTAACAGCGAATAAATGTTCACACCTCCCCTTTAATACCTACGCCAAATATTTGTCGATACTCAGATAGCTCATGACCTAAAGAGGCGTTATAAAGAATAAGAATTAAAAATGTCTACTGATTAAAAAGTTAGGCAACAACACGAAATTTCGCGGGTATTCCAGTTATTAAACAAATGAGTAAAGACGGATTGGACCAAACAGGAAATTATTTCACCCGCGGAATAAGATTTACTTCTGACAGTTTTCGTATAGAGAAACTGTCAAAAATTCAAAATGTATTCGGAAGAGAAGGCTTATTCCGCGAATAAAATGTATTCCTGTTTTATGACTAATGTTTCCGCTGGGTATGACGTATCATAAATTAATTGAATTATCTACACCCATGCTACAAATCCTCTATAAAAGTTTCTGAAACAGTTACCTTATTACCAACATTAAAACTACCAGTGTCATAGTAACCATTATAATATCATCCAAACGAGTGTTATAATGTTGTACTAAATTTCATAATGCAACTCGTTTGCGTTTGGCGGGTACGGGCTATGGTCGGTTTAATGTTCTGTTTCAGAAACTTTTATAGAGTATTCATATCATGGGTGTAGATAAAGTCTTGTATGCAACTGTTTATACTTAGGTATTAAAACAGTTGCATAAATAACGAATAAGTAACATATTAGAATGCATTAAATACTTATTTAAATGCTCTATATTTAATTCGATTATTTTATATTATTCCAATAATTACTTGATTATATTTTGACTAAAATGGTGGCTATAAAATCAAAACAGTAACATGATAGTTTCTTCCTGTTCAATCAAGATTACTTACCCACAAATTGAGAACCTTTATAAATTTTTGTGCACATTCACAAGTTGGTCATTACAGCGCCTGACCAAGATTATATCTGGACTTTAAAAGAGACTGCGACCTCTGAGTTTTTGGCCTTTGTTCTCAGAGTAGACAAATAGGAAACGCCGACCATTTCTAGCTTAGTTTTAAAATAATAAATATATTAAATATGACGTGTATAAGGATTCAAGATGAAGAAACAAGTTACACTTGGCAGAATCTGTGAAGTGGGCTATACGATCGACGAAATCTGTGGGGTTATTTCTTCAGAAGATCATTCAAGAAACTAATCTACATGGTGCTCATATGATCTTAAGAGACTCTGAATTTTGCTTTGTTTGATCTTGGTGTTTTTTCTCAGCATCTAGTTTTTAACATAACATAACATCACGCCTGTATTCTCCGAAGGGTTAGGCAGTGGTGTACGTATAGTACACCCACATTTCGCCAGTTATGTTTAAGTACCATGTAATAGGGGGCGAGCCTATTGCCATCAACCGGGCACGAATCCAGACTTCAGGTTGCTACTGAGCAATTCCAGATGGAAAAACCCAATAACACTTTGCTCGACCCGGGAATCGAACCCAGGACCTCAAGCTCAGCAGTGGCGCTTGCAACCACTAGACCAACGAGGCAGTCATAATTATTATTGTCGTATAAAACTGTTTGTATAACCTTAATTACAATAATAAATATCATTTACCACCCGCTTATACATAATTTCTCAATCACGGTTATTATAAACATACGGCTATGTATCGCCTACTAATAACAGATAATTAACAATAATACTAATATAACCTTTTCAATTGTAAACTTCGACTACCAATTCCTTTGTCACTGTGGCTCGAACAATGATAGTTCGTCCTTATCATAACAGTATGTTGATTCACATAATGTAGACATAACATGAATGACCTAAGACTAAAGTGCATGCAACCTGCTTATAAGCATATCAGCATTGTCAACCTATATATTATTTTCCCACTCAAAAGACATAACAAGACTGCAAGAGAGTCAGTATTCCGCCTCGCGGGCCCAGTGCGGGCTGCGTTTAAAATAATTAAATCTACCTTATGTGCGCACGCGCACCGAGCTTTTTAGCGTCCGGGGAAGTGGGGCAGGGTGGCGGCTCTGACTTAGAATGGGCGGTTCGAGCGCTAATTTAGGTATATTTATATTATATTATTATTACAATACATATTTTGACAGCCCGAAAGTCTGACAACCAGTCTTACCAAGGGGTATCGTATTACCCAGTAACTGGGTTGTGGAAGTCAGACAGGCAGTCGCTCCATGTAAAATACTAGTATTCAGCTGCATCCGGTTAGACTGGAAGCTGACCCCAACATAGTTGGGAAAAGGCTCGGTTGATTGATTGAGGGTGAGATTAAAAATCCTCGTTGCGCGCTTAAATATCAAAATGAACCTACAAATTAGGTACTAAAACCAGTGGTGTGACCAGTCAAACAATAAACCAACTAAAATCTCTTCATTTTCATCAGACAATACGAAACTAAACAAAGTGCCTTTCATTAAATACATTCACAATAATTATTAACAAAAGAGGGGGCCGTCTGTCGCAGTACCAATTACGTACCGAGTCGGACTTTGTCCGTGCTACAACAACATAGAAACGCTTTTAGACGTTTGAATATTTTAACACAAATCGTGGTGAAGGCTGTCATTTTGTACTTGGCTTTGTTAGTTTTTACTTAGCTCGTGCCACAGATAATATAATACTGCGTCTTGTGCGCAGAGTTAACGATGTAGTGTGTTATTCTTTGTAATTTTCTATCATTGTTTAACATACAAAGTAATCGTATTGAAGGGCAAAAGTTCATAACATGACATTATTTTTCAATAGATAATATTGACTGTTCACATCGATCCAAGGCTAAGCATTGTCTGTCATTGAAAATTCATTCGCATCGCTGTCGACTGGCAGTGTACATACGCAAGAGACTGGCGCCATTGCGTCGTCGTATGGCGATGGTCTAAAATAATCAAAGAAGTAAGAAAGATATTGCGTTCATTGGCACAACAGTAGGCCGCCTCTGTGGTCTAGCGGTTACACCACCTGTCTCAGACCCATTTCTGCTCGGTTTGGTTGGTGCTAGGGCTTGTTTTAAGTCCGCCTGGCTAGCTACCACTATCTTATCTAAGTCTGTCGCCATAACAACCATGTTACCAGCATTATTGTGTTCCGGCAGTTAGAGGTTAGAGATGATTTCAGTTGGAGGCAAGGATCAAGGCTATTATACTGACTAGCAAAAAGATAAAATCTAAAGTCTCAATAACGTTATTTACGTGGGGAACGTCAATCATGATACCAATTTAGGATCCTACTCGGCTTTTCAACGGAAACAACATGGAATAGCTCTCAGACTGTTTAATGTTTTATTATTTACTGATAGGGTAGAATGAATTAATGGCCGCCATTTTCAATTTAACTTCAGCTAGTTCACTTGTTTATACAGTTCATTCACAAGTATAATTTTACCTCTGTCAGTGTCTGACCTGAGGCCCGTCTTTCACTACGCTACCCGAAAATAACCAGTAAAGCCTCATGCAGACTGGCACGACCGTTGCGTCGCGCCGTTCCGACGAGACGGCGCGACGCGACACCGGTGGTTGTTCTACGATGAAGTATTCTTAGAAATTGTATTGTTAGAGTCGTGCCGCGCCGTCGCGTCGCGGTTACTCTGCACGGGGCTTTAAGCAGACCATCGGAAACAGGAGATACATCTTGCATGACTACGATGAATGAATGAATAAATGTTGCTAGTGAACTGCAGTTTCCGTTCACGGCCTCGAGCGATACGATTTGAGAAGCGACTTGTGTCAAGCGCGCCGTCCGCAATTTACCGTCAAATGACGTCACTCAAAAATTATGCACGTAAGTTGATGTGTTTTCCTAGAAAGCGTTTCTTGACGCCCTAAAGTCAAACCCTGCCAGCATTTTCATGACGACCGTCACTGCGGCCGGTATGTAGCGGCCACCGCTCTTCTGGGAAACAATCAAAGTACCTACTAGTATTTTATTGTCGGTCTATAGGCATACAAGACGCAAGCAATCACAGCGTTAGTAAGTCGCGTCGTGTGGAAATCATAATAAATATTTGCACGGCTGGAATGTCGTACTGAAGTAGTACTAAGTAGAAGTCGAAGCGCTGCGCGTCTCTTGTGCGCAGAGTGCAGGCCAGCTCCAATAGCCGCTGTGTACAGTGTCGTCCATCTTGCAAGAGAGGCAAAAGACTTTTAATGTAGGTTTAGTGTTAGTCATTGTTATTGTATTTGTGTATTTTAATATTCTATTTGTGTTAAGTTAATGTATATTGTATTTAAGAGTATGTGTCTGTATGGTATGTTATGGGTTTATTGCCTGAATAAATGATATTTAATTTATTTAATTTTAATTTAATTTAATAGCGTTCTGAATATGATAGCAAATAGGTTGGACTGTCACAGACAAGTTGATAGTGTCGCACGTAAGAGACTAATGAATAATTATTAATTGAATTTTAACTATTTAATTTGTGTGTTGATTTTTATTTATATTGTTTTTATTCGTTTGTTTTTATTTGTGTGTAATTTAATGATTTTAATATGGGTTATGGTACCTGAAATAAATTAAAAACAAAAAAAAAAAATTATAGTGAAACCCATAATCTTAACAACTTATTATGTAAGCAACCTATATTCTTGCAAATAAATATATCATTCATTAATTCAATTATGAAAAAAAGACTTTCTTACTTATCCCTAAAATAGAACTTGCATCGACAATGCCTATGGTGTTGCAAGTAGGTATACAGGCAATTATAAACTATTCTCAATAACAAAATAAAATACGTTTGATTCTGTGGAGTTCTGTTTTATCAATATTTTCATTCAGAACCGTGTCTCAATCAAAATAGTCGAAGTTTACAATCTGCTATGCAGCCCGCCACCTGCTGCAGCTGCCTCGCTCAGCTGTCAGTGTAACCTTTCCAAGAGAGGCCCGAACGATTTTGGTAACGAAAATACAACACTGTCTTATAGCATATTGGTTTAAACTTTTGCGAAAAACACAATTAGTATCACCCATAGATAATAGTATTGTTTACACAAAAAAAAAACTACTTCCAAAAAAAACAATAAAAGTGAAAAATTACTTAAATTTCGGAAGTCGGTGGCATTAATAAACGAAAATACTAAAACCATAGACACCTACTAACGAAATTTAAGTTATTTTTCACTTTTTAGTTTTTAACTTTAACACTTTTCACTTTTTAACCCTTATTATAGAAGCTTTTACCTATGATTTTAACCGACTTCAAAAATGGAGGGTATAAAATAAAGAGCTTTTGTTTTTTTATCAACTTAATTAAAGCCTTAACCTCCTGACATCCTCCAAACTAACATTATTGCGTCACTTTTCAGATTTTGAGAAGATTCTCGGGGTTCCGTACCCGAAGGGTGCCGAACGGAACCCTATTAGGTACTAAGCCTTCGCTGTCGGTCCGTTCGTCCGTCCGTCTGTATGCCTGCGGGCTGTATCTCATGAATCGTAATAGGTTGAAGTAGTTGAAATTATAGTTGTTGTTGTAATTGAAATTTTTAGAAGAAGGTAGTTGAAGTAAGTTAGAAGGTAGTTTAAATTTTCACAGATTGTGAATTTCTATTGCTGCTTTTAAAACATATTTTTTTTACATACAACACGATTTCTTGTATGCGGCGTTACAAGAAATCGTGCTTTTTTCGGCGTTCTTTTGCTCGATATTAATACGGCACGGAAACCTTTTTTTTATTTTTATTGACTGTCAACATTAGCCAAATAACAAGATAATTCAGCGGCTAGTGCAAATCTGGGGGTTCATTCGATTTATCGAGTCTGTTAAACCATGCTGGGATCGGTGCATTCATCCATTCATTCATTTGTTTTACTGACTGTATTTTAATGTGGCAGTGTCACAATGACAATCTATCAACATTAGCGCTCGCAGTCTGTTTGAATATTTAGTTGTTTAGAACCCCCATTAACAGCAAATAAGAAACGAATCGTATTAAAACGGTATCTATTTTGAATATTCCTAAATGAGATAAATCAAGTCAAAAAGATCTTACTTAAACTCCGAGGAAGAAGCCAATTTATTTAAAGGCGAAGGTCTAAAAAACAGTAATTTTGTTAAGTGCCTTCTTACGGGCCGAGACTAAAGCTTTAATAAATTATTTTTCCATAGAACCTATTAAATACATTTGGCTTTCAATATTCCGGAATTAATTGCAGCCTATTTTAAAGGCTCGAATATTCTAATTAAATGCTAGAGCGAGACGGCATGCGAGTGAAAGAGAGCACGAAACGTCAACGACACCTGCCACTGATTTATTTGTTCGAAAGAATTTGGATTTTGAAGGAAAAACGGAGCGGTGTTTGTACAGACTAGCGAAGATTAATTTACTATTAACGATTAATCTTCATGTTTAGGTAAAAATAAGATGTGGTACTAAAATAGCAAGTTTATTTATTTTTCTCAAACATGCTTGGAAATTCGAGCATTATTTTGACAACCTTCATTGAGATAAATCGAAATTGCTGTACTGGTAAAAAAAAAATGACTATGCGGCCGGCAAAGTTACTATGACAATCCAATATCTGTCCTGTGTAACGGCCAAATAAATTACTATGAAAACTCATAACTGTCCTGTTATTTAAAAATGGAACTAACTTTTTACTTCAACACATGACAACCAAGGAGGTAACTTATTAAAAAAAAAAAACAGGTTCGATTTCGCTTGCAAATAGAACTATTTAAAGTAAAGAAGAAACAAATGAACACATTGGCGCGTGAAAAATTATCGTTGTCCGTCATTGATTCTGGAATTTATAATTAATTTACTTTGTTTGAATTTCTGCGCATTATTTGAGAAAAGTACTATTCAAGCCTTGGCCGCAACGATCGTCCATCAATGTCCGGGTTGCTGGCCGCGACAGAAATGTACTATATTTAGGATCTCCAACAAAAGATACACAATACATGACACATAAATAAAGGGCAACATCAGGTATTAAATTAGTGTACTCCTTACCTTATAGGAGACCACAGCATACACAAATATAGTTAAAAACTAAGTTAACAACGTAGAAATATTAATGTATTTGGAAAAAGTTAAGGACAAAAAATAAAGAAGATACATACAACTTTAACGTTAGCTAGTAAGTTTTAACAGCATCCTAAAGCTTGCTCAGAACCGAACTGACGGCTTCCATGCAGTGATTCGCAAAAAAATCGCATCACTGATGCGTAGAACGCGGGTCAGTGATAATAGCATCCTGACGCCGCCGCCGTATTATGACGACGACATGTTACCATTTTTCCAGTCTGATAGAGAGACGGAGCTATACAAGGCCGATAGCGCCATCCTTTTTTCGCAGTGGAACAATGATGGCATTAATACCTCATAAGGCCCCAGAACACGGTAGTGGAGAGCCCTAACTCACCTTTTCTGAGGCACTATGTGGGGAGAATGGTCAGGTAGCATATTCCTGACTTTATCGTTCTCCTGCCGCCGTCACCTACTGTTCTTCTCCTTGTTATTCTTTTCTTTGTTTTGTGTACTACTAACAATAGTTATAAGATATTTTACTAACAAATTGGGCTATATCGTTGCCCGAACTGAATAAATAAATAAAATATATAAGTTGTTTTTCGATAGGTCTTGTACCTGACGTGACAAAATTAATGGATTGAACGTGGCCTTGTAGGAGGCCGGCAGATTTGTGAGGTAAATAACGATTAGCGATGTAGGTAACGCTGGTGTACACCTGTCGATGAAATAGTGATTCAGGAAATTACTAAGGGCTGATTTCGCGTTCAGTTTCAATTGTGAAATTCACTCTTATTGTGCTGACTGTTGTATAAAAAAATATACACAGATTGATTGAGATGAAAAAAAAAAAGTTGTTATTCAGACATTTTTTTTTGCAAATACCTCTGCAAAACAATTTGTTGGCAGCTCGTAGCTCATTTTTTAGTACATAAAAGTAATTTTAAATTACCCCTTTTCACCTTAAGGTACGCCAAACCATTTATGCATTCTTTAAATTAAGGCCATGGTAATAAAACAATTAGTAACATAGAAAACACGTGAAAATAGTTTTTAGTTACAATCACAACTTCAAACACTATAAAACAACCGTTATGATTCAAATAAACAGTAACATCCAAGTCAGTTGCACAACAATGTTCCAATTTCCTTGGAAATTGACTCAACGCGTAGCGGACCAGTTATCTGCTACGAGAGTGCTACTGACGTAGCTGTGACGCCATCACGTTGGCTACGCCGTAGTAATAGAACAATGCGATGTTCTCACATCCTATCTATATTGTGCTTGTTTGAATCTTCCCTTCTAAAACAATATTAGAGGGAATATTATGATGTCGTATTGACAATAGGAAAGTCATGACATGACACACACGAGACAGATATGGGACATGCATGAGATAACCATGCCTCATGACTTTTTTTAAAGATCTTTGGAGAAAATCAAGTTCTCAACATAAAATAAATTATAGATAACAGTATGCCTGCATCTATTCTTGAGTTAGTACGAGCTATACATATATGTATCTTATTTCATGACATAAGATACAAGAACTAAAGACTTTTGATCTGACAAAAAATGGAAACGGAACCGACTATCTAGTTCCCAGGGGGCGTAAATCACAGTTACTTGTAAGTTTTTCCTAGTTCTAATGGAGGATATTTAAGTATACAGGCAAAATTATTCATCCCTCCACTACACTGCCAATATTCATTTTTATTGTGTGCGTAATCACTTTTTAAGCATATGGCATAAGTACTTAAAGCGAGTAAAAGAATTGACAACTCAGCATACTCACAAGTTTTTTTGAAGTAAGTAGTTTAAAGATAGCTGCCTGTATACCAAATAGCTTTGTTGACTGTACCTATACTACTTTCCCAAATTATGTTTGTGAGTCATAATTTAATAGGAGCGGTCATAAAATGCAGACTTCGAGCCGTGCAATTCCTAATGGAGAAACCCAATAACAATTTGCCCGATGCAGGGATCAAACAGAAAACCCCATGCTGAGCACTTGAGTTGGTGACAATCAAGCAATTTTGTATCTGACAAAAATATATAAACAACAAAATTATTTCAGTCTATTTTCAATAAAAACCCCTGTTAATTGATCTAGTGTGAGCGCACACTTAGAAAGAGAGGGATATAATTCACAAATTGACAGTATCTTTTGACATGCCTGAGGGGAAGCACGAGATACACAGCTCACAGGGGACACGGGGAATATAGGGGTCGCATTAAATAACGGTGTGGCATCGATTATTTATTATCATACCTACACTTTTTTTATCGAGGTGAAAATAAATATAAGGTGAAGGGGAGTGAATGTTTTGAGTTTGGGTCTAGAATAATTAATGTGTGTAAATATCAGAAATATGCTTAGGATTTAACCTTAGCATTATTAAATAAAATTATTAGTATTATTATATTTACTCTTTTATCATCTATATTCTATAGATAGCAATAACAGCCGCATGGATCGATAAAACAGATTAAGCTACGCTTGCCGGGGTTGGTCTGTGGATGGGCGACCATCGATTACATACCAAGACTCCTTCATGCCTCGGAAAGCACGTTAATCAGTTAGTCCCGGCTGTCATTCGTGGATCTTTGACAGTCGTAAGGTGTCATCAGAAGCCCGAAAGTCTGACAAC
Source organism: Eupsilia transversa (assembly GCA_914767815.1). Lineage (NCBI taxonomy): Eukaryota > Metazoa > Arthropoda > Insecta > Lepidoptera > Noctuidae > Eupsilia > Eupsilia transversa. Next base: position 14,290,087 of record OU611880.1, read on the forward strand.
CAGTATATCGTATCGTATTACCCAGTTATTGGGTTGTGAATGTCAGATAGGCAGTCGCTCCATGTAAAACACTGGTATTCAGCTGCATCCAGTTAGACTCGAAGCCGACCCCGACCTAGTTGGGAAAAGGCTAGTCTGATTGATTGATCATCTGTAGGCCTCGACTTACGTGTTGTGGGTTCAAACCAAGAGACACACTTTACTTTGTTCAATTTATTTCATTACCACTACTCACAAAATAATCAAATATTGAGTGACATCATCGTAACATCACGCCTGTACTCCCCGAACGGTAAGGCAGAGGTGTACCTACCTAATAGTACACCCGACATGCTACAGTGCTTAAAGGCTCGTACATACAGGCGCGACCTTTCGCGCGACGTGACACCGGTAATTGTTCTACCGTGAAGTTTTCTTAGAAATTGTATTGTTAAAGTCGCGTCGCGCCTGTTTGTAGGAGCCTTAAATAAGCATTAACTAGCATTATGTCAGCTCAATCATAATAAAACAAACAGAAAACAGAGTAAAAGACATAACATTTTAATAATCAAACCACCACAAAAACGAATAAGTACCATCTGCATAAAAGAAACACACAAACCCAATGAAATAGGTAGCTAACATAAACATCTTCATGATTATCTAAGAAAATGTCAAGACGATAAAGAGACTGACCTTTCGTTCTATAACTTCATTAATACCAATAACAAACACAACCATTGTTACTTGGCCCCAGAAAACAAAACAATTGAATGTGACAAAGCGGTCAATGTATAATAGTTTGTTCCTAATGAAGTACAGTCGAACAAATTATCTGATCTAATATTGTAAATAGGTAAAAAGGTTTGTTTGTTTGTAAGAGGAATCTAGAAGTAATGAACTCATTACAAAAATGATTTCACTGATATAGAGCTACATTATTCCCAAGTGCCATTGATGTATAGTTGAGTTCATTGCGGACGGAAGTCACGGACAGAAACTAGTTTGGTATACTTACAGACAGTATTCATCTTTCAACTACACTGCCAATATTATTATTTATAGTGTGCACGTACACGATACAAAATAATTAAATATAATATATAAATAATTAAATATAATACTTATAATTAATATTTTAACGCTTATAGCATTCTTAAAAGAGTGATGTACCAGAACTGCCTACTCACCACACTTATAACATTGTTTAGAAGTAGTTGCAAGTTCGCTGTCTGTTATCAAATAGCTGGTTCGTCTGTACTATCCACTATCCAACGGTAACTTGCAAAATCATTATATTACGTTGCTCAGCAAACAGAAAAAGCAAATGACGCTCAGTACGTAGCAAACGTTCTCAAAAACATAACTAGCTAGTAAACGAAATAGCTTGTTTAACTGTACCGAGAACCCGCAAAGAAATAATCCAAGATTGGTCGTAAAACAACAGGAGTAGATGGTACAGTTAACGATGCTAATTTGTGCTCAGATAGCGGCACATGACACGTGTAGATGGTACGTCAATCTTGTACGACAGATAAGCGGATTACTGCGCCAGGTCCGAGTGATTGACAGCGGAAGAGGGGCCAGGAAAACTGCTGGTAATCGAACTAGTATTTAGTGTTTATTTATTTATTTAACCATTCATGCACTCACATATAAGAAGAAAGAACAGAAAAATACGTACAAATGCAAGGCTTATTTCTAAAGAAATCTCTTCCAGCATACCTGTGTTAGGTAATACATAGGAAGAGAGGTCGACAACGTTTTTAACTGTAGAAGAGAAAACAAAATACATAAATAAAAATAAAACAATTCACTTATTTAATCTATGTTCATATTTATATTTATAACATGAATACTTCTCAAATAAATATCACTACAATATACAGGGTGTCTCAAACGTAGTGGTCCAAAGGCAAATGAGGTAAAGCGAAGAGGTCCACCTATCATAAAAAAATTGAAAAGCTAGGATATTCTGAATAGTTCAGATTTCGCCATTTTAATTATTTTAAAGAATTTAATCATTTTTACTTTAAATCTGGCTGGAAGATGCCTTGCCAGAAAAATCCAAATGGAAGTGTAAAATTTCGTAAATAATTATAATATTATTTAAAATAACGATTTCTACTTGTAGCAGGATTAATTATTGTGCTCGTGGCTAAGCGTACGTGGTAACTAGGTTGTTGTCGATCGACGACAACCAGTCAGTCAAAATTGATCTCCTCAAATTAATTTAATCTATCGTTTCATCGATAAATGAACGACCAACCATCGATCGGTAGACATTTTGACACAGACTGCATGGCTGGTGACGTCGTCGTTCGACCGCAATTTAGTGGCATCGAACATTCAAATCGATCCAGTGCGGTGCAAAGCAGCCGGATTATGTTTATCAATAGATCATCGGTTATGTTTTGAGGCTACCAATATCGACATTGATCTGGATAAACCGCAATTTAGTTGCACGTTTAAATATCGCACAATTTTCAACCTAACTCCCAGCTGATTTCATGGCCGCGCTGACGCAAGGATATCCGCTTGTACCTATCGCTGATCTAGCCTGATTGCGCATTACCATGTCAAGCACACGGCTAATGTCTGCTCGTTATCGGCCTTCGAACACGTACCTATACATGTATACATATAATCGTACGCATGTAGGCATGTTTGTGTATAGGCATGTATATCGGCACAGATTAATCAAGGGTACTATTCAGACGTTGATGAGCAGTTTGTTGTGCCACTTCGGAATGAAGAAGGATGTACGTTTTTAGGGCTGCCTTTGTGACTTTTGATTTAAAAAACCCCTTTTTGATGATTTTCATTTTGATGGGGACTGGAAATAATATGAGCATTAACGCCGGAAGCCCACCTTCGCCGCGAAACCATAGCAGCGAAACCACAGTAGTTCAATCGGACTGGCTCGCATCATGTTCTGCTACTCGACTCGGATGAGAGTAGCGGAAAATGACGCCAGTCAGTTTGAGATGAACTATAGCAGGGAGCTATGGTTTCGCAGCAGAGGTGTGTGCCTAATTAGCCGTTTTTGGATTTGGCATTACAGTAGTCATTGCATCGAGCCGAGCCGCTCGATGCGAGCGCGAGATCCTCCACTCGACTGTCGGCTGTTTCGGGAATTCCTTTGAAACGGAAATATGAGCGTCTTGTGAATAACCGTATTGTAACCAAGCTCGCCTCGAATAATACATTACAAACGTTACAAGTCAGTCTCCGCCTTAACATTGTACACAGGTGTCTTTAGGTTTACAAGTTAATCTTTCTTTTGAGTATGTTAAGGCAGCTTTGGGTCTTAAATACAAGGAACCTTCATTATTAAACAAGAGGGTTGTTATCATGGAATATTATGGAGCTTACCCTGACAGTTCCGCGTATATACTATGTTATGAACAAATACAAAATATTCCAGAGTTTAATACATTCAGTGAGCATTTAGGAGTTTTGTAAATGGTTTTGGTGACAGTTCACAGTTACACACCAATTTCAAAACGCACTTTGAGCTGTTTGCCTAAGAAAAATTATAAGCACGTATCTGCACTGGTTATAAAATGTAGGTACTTAAGTTAAAAAGCTTATCCAAATTTTCATAGTAGAAGATTTCCACCAAACGGCTCGCATCGCATCGCATCGGATCGGAACGGATTTTACAATCTTTAAACGATATTAAATCGTGTACACAGTATTTAAAGTCTATCTATATTACCAAGCAGCGCACAGCAGCTTGACCGCGGGCGTCTACCGCGACACGCGATCGTAGCCGAAAGTAAGCTGCGACGTACGATCGGCTCCGGTGGCCTGTCGTCGTATCCGATCGGATGCTTTCGGCTGCAACACGGTAGGAATTAAACTATTTAACTAGGCGCAGAAACGGATACGTTCGCAAGCGACGGTACGGGGCTGATCGTATGCGTCGACATACTGCCAAACGCGATCGGCTGTCGCCGCATCCGTTCGTATCCTTACCGATCCGATGCAAGCCGTTTGGTGGAAATCATAATATCCTTTAGTATTCACGGGTAGTTCGTCCCGGGTTGCGTAAATATTTGCATTGGTCGTCACAATATTTGTTTAATTTAAGGTCGGAATATGCGTTTTGGGATTAGCGAATAGACCTTTTTGTACCGTAGTGTTATTTTTAATTAACGTTTTTAATGGTCTTGTACAAGGTCTTTTTGTTTTATTGATAATTATTTTCATAAAATCTAAACAAGGACAATATTTAAAATTAATATGATCTTTCAGAAATTGTTTTTTTTTGTTTAGTTATATAGAAAGAAAGGTATTCATTTGGACTCGCACTGGAAGATAAAATATTATACAAACAGAAAGAATTAAGTCCTGTACGAGGCCAAAGCTCCCTCAGAATAGTGCTGTGACATTTAAAAATAAGTGGAACTGGTGTTCGCAAGTATTTTAAGCTAAGCATTTTTCAGCTAAAGAATCCTGATTTATATTCAGCAATAAATACCAAGTTCATAATAAAAACAAACAACATCAACCATACTTACTATAAACTCCACACTTAAAAATAAATCACCCATGGGTTTAATTAAAAACTTCCAAAACAAACATTGATACAAATTAATCCCACGATCCTAAACAAATGTTGGACATAAGTTTGCCAAACGAAAGTTTTATACGCTTAGGATCTATCCTACTACAATTTATATATAGTACCTATGTCATTTGTTTTTGTTTGGCCAATGTCGGTCCTTCGAGACAGCATTTGGATAAGAAACTGATTTGAAAATAGATCTAAAAAAAAAGAAACTCGGCAACAGCCAGCATTGAAAATCTATATTAATACTTGAAGAAAAAACTTTGTGCCCCTTTTTACGAAAATTACGCGGACGGAGGAGTATGTAATTTGGTTCAGCTAAAGTTTATGTAGCAGTAGCAGAGGAGTGCAGAAGTTTTTATATAAAATGCATTAGAAAAAATATTTAAAAAAAAAAAAAAAAAACATTACACCTACTGCCATGCGTTTGACACAAGATGGCTACCTTAGAATAATGACATGGCAGCATGGAATTAGTATGTACTTTATAAAAACAAATCATAATTTAAATGAATAATAGTCGAATTTCGACCACTGGGCCACCACTAGTACTGTTAAATGTCCACAGCCCATTTAACATGGCAATTTGCAACTCATTGCAATACATACGCTTACTTCATGTAAGCGTATGTTTACTTCAATATTGCATTGAGTTTATTCTGAGTCAATATTGCCAATGAAATCACACTTGTAGGAATACTCCTACAAGTGTGATTTCAGCGGCTGATGGGAAAATTTGTGAGGTGACAACCCGACATAGTGAACATTAATTAGGAGTACACTACCTAACATGCACCATTTTCAAATAGGGTCTAAGTTCAATCATTTCTCAGATAATACTCGTATTATAGAATCAAATAAATCATGAATAGATCATTATGATTACTATGTAATTAATAATTTGTAATCTGGTTTAAAAAATTATATTTATAGTAGCTTAAGCCCGCGACTTCGTCCGCGTGAAATTTCGACGCCCAGCCCGCCGCGTCGCATCCCATCGCCCGCCCGCGCTATTACTTCGTTTTCGCTTAGCGTTTTTTCTGACTTTTTTTCGTTTTGCTCAGCTCCTAAGGGTTGTAACGCGATGTTACATAGCCTATAACCTTCCTCAAGAATTGGGCTACCCAATGCAACTAGAATTTTTCAAATGCGACTGTTAGTTCCGGAGGTTAACCTCCCTACATACAAACTTTTACCTCTTTATAGGTAATATTATTATTATTATATATTGTATTATATATTATAGTAAGTATAGATGGGTGTATTCCAAAAATAAATGATTTGATTAAATGGCTCTTGCTCTGATTCTAAAAAATACATAGTTTTCTATGAAGAAGAATGGGCAAAAAACACCAAGTTTTTTTACTGCAAATAATAAAAAATCGTCAAATAAATCTATACATACCTAAAAACAAGTGACGAAAGCCTTGATGAACAATAGCAAACTACTTCGCTTTAATAAATTCCACTTTCAACAGAGAATCGAATCGTTCTTATGCCAGTGGTGAAGCTGGGAGGACATTTGTCAACATTCTAACAATACTCTGAACAGGGGAATGCTTTCAAACGATATTGCTTTATTTATTGAGCCTCTGTAGTGAAAGACTAATAAATTTCAAGATGGTTTAAATTTCTATTGGACGCGTCGAGAGGATTTAGTGCGCTGGTAGATTTAAATAAAGGTGTTATTCGGAAAATTCTGTTTATTGTTTAGTGAGTTGGGAAGTGAATATTTAGGATTTGACAAATAAATAGGAATATATGCATGTCATTCCACTATGAGTTTTTTTTTTTAACTTTATTGCTTTGAAATTATGCTTCCATCAATATTTTTGATTATAGTTTCTTTTTGAGCAAGTAATGAATTTTTTTAAAGAGCAAATATACTGCGGGAAATTCAAATATTTGAAAAGCGACGCCATTTGTCAGAGCGAATGTGACGTACAAGTCTATGATAACAGTTATAAAAAAGTCAATGTGTTTTGTAGGAGTGTTTGCGATTTGTTGTCATAGACTATGACGTCACACCAACCCCGCCAAAATGGAGGGCGTTTAACGTGTCCGTGTCGGTTGGCTATTTTTAACTCTTTTTTTTAAGTACTTTCAATTGCTTTTTATACGTTTTTTTTCAACTTTTTATAAGTCGATGTAAACTATCGAATAAAAAAATACATGCATATTCATATTAATATGCATGTATTTTTTTATTCGATAGTTTACACTTATAAGTGTTTATAGAAATACTTATAAGTGTACATTATGTTTACACTACCTCGTTGGTCTAGTGGTCGCAAGTGCTATATTGCTGAGCATGATATTTTATGTAACAAAAGTGTCGTGACGGTCAAAATGTTACACTTTTACCGGTCTACGCCAAGCGCCAAACGCCACTGCCCTAATGCAATCTGTGCGCGCAGCTGACATAACTATTACACCACATCATGAGCTATGTTCATGTTGAAAAACAGCTCATGAAGACATGGGAAGAGGAACTTAGCTTTTCTTAAGACAAAGTCATGTAAATTTCTCAATGCGCCAACAATTAAAAGTTGAAGGAAGCACTCTAAGAACTAAGACAGGTTGTCATTATTATACAGTATGCAAATGTCTCCTCTTTTGTGAAGTGCAGCCAAAAGCGGTGCAGTTGTAACTTGTTGAGGCTGACTCCAACTCGGTCTAAGTTCAATAATTAAGTCTTTGTCACGCTCCTGTTACGTTTATAACTTGTGTTTAGCTTGCTGCTAAGTGTAAATGATGTTTAAAATAGCAGTACCTACGTATAGTTGTCCTAAAGTAAAGCTATTTCAGTTAATTGATTCAGGTGTGACTTGGCGGAAATTCAAAAACGAAACGAAAAATTACACTGTTGAACGAATTAAATACGAGTATTCCAAGGTCACCTGTACTGCGATTATTCGCCCCTTATCGCGCTGATAACGATCCAAGCCGAGGTGGCCGAGCAGTAATCCTATACATATAAGTGAGGTTGTCGGGTGGTGCCACGCCGAGTACTGGAGCACTCAGCGTCCAGCACTCGGCGTGGCAACACGTCGTGTTCAGGTTCGCGACAGTCATCAGTGACAGTCAATCCTCATCCTGAGGATGCCTCGTTGAGATGTGAAACACACGTGTTGATTTCTTACAGGATTTTTATGACTCTTTTGGTATATTTAAGCGGAATGGTTTGGTACTAAATATATCTTCAGCTATTGCATTTTTTTTAAAGCTATTCTAGTTGTTATTCTAGCTGGTTGTGGACATAGGAAGCTAAAGTCGCAATGGGCCGGCCATATTAGCCGTAGAACCGATGACCGTTGGGCTTGAAGTATTTTTGAGTGAAGACCGCGAATGGGCAAACGTAAGGTAGGACGCCCTCAGGATAGGCGGAGCGACGATCTTCGCAAGATGGCTGGTAGCAGCTAGATGAGAGTTGCCGAGAATCGAGCTGGATGGCGAGCAATAAGAGAGGCCCATGTCCAGCAGTGGACTGCTGTAGGCTGATTAAGATGATGCGCTGGGGCTCTATCCCGCATAGGGTCGGAGCATTAAGGCTCCTACAAACAGGCGCGACGCGACTTTAATAATACAATTTCTAAGAATACTTCACGGTAGAACAATTACCGGTGTCGCATTGCGCAACGAGCCTTTATGTTGAGCGATGGCCGTTTTGCGTGGATGTGAAGCATATTTCCCCCAACTTGTTCTTTTTTGTTTTGTGTTCTTTTTTTGCGTCATGTTTATCTATATCTATACTTATAATAAATCTGTAGAAGTGAAAATTCTGTACATTGAAAATATCAAAAAAATAAATGGCAGGGGGTGTTACTAGACCGACACCGAACCCAAAAGTGTGATTAAATTTTTTTTTGTCTGTCTGTCTGTCTGTCTGTCTGTCTGTTTGTTCAAGTATCACGCAAAAACTACCGGTTCGATTACGATGAAACTTGGTATAATTATTCTTTAATATCCTGGGCACCACACTGGGTACTTTTTATCCCGGAAAAGTATCCTATCCTACGGTTGGGGGGTGTCAAAGTTTGTATGGAAGAATTTTAACGCGCTGTCCGATTAACTCGAAACTTAATATTTATACTTAAACCCAAAAATTAAGAATAACGTGTATCAGGATTTTTCGAAATTCAGCCCCTAAGGGGGTAAAATAAGGGATGAAAGTTTGTATGAAAAATCTTATTCCTTGAGGTAATAAACACGAAACTTCGCACGAATAGTTATCTAAATAAATTATAAAGTTTGTAGTTTTTTGTTTTTCTAAATTACCCCCTTTTTTTTCTTTTTTATTTCTTTTTTTTTTTTTGGGTGGGAAATCATCCAATGACTTCTCCCGCTCTGGGCGGAGCGGGAGGGCGTGTCAGACTTTTACTGACTAAAACCCACCCGTGTTCCTTCCCTTGCCATGCCAGGGGCCACGGTTTCCCCTTAGGACTACCCGCAACCCCGGCGGGCAACGGTCCTAGCGGACCCCGTCAGTTTTGCTGACATCTCTTTGAGGCGCGCGTGGAACACGACGCGCCGTCGACCCGGGCCTGGTCCTTATCGGGGGCGAGCTACCCATTGCTCACCGCCCGCAAGCCCGCGCCTACGGTGGCCGGGAATCCTCCAAGGAGTCCCGACGCCCAGGGCGTCTCCTACGGCTGCTAGGAGCGTGAGGGCGCGAACTTTGCCTCTCCCTCACGCGCTCCGCCTCCTCCTTCGTCTAAATTACCCCCTAAAGGGGTATTGGGGGGTGTCAGTGTTTGTATGGAAGAATTTTAACGCGCTGTCCGATTAACTCGAAACTCAATATTTATACTTAAAACCCATGGGGATGTATGGGGTAATTTCCGACACTCACGCGGGCGAAGCCGCGGGCAGCAGCTAGTCGCAAATAAGTGTAACACAAATGACGGTAAACATGACGCAAAAATGTTCTTTCTTTTTTCTTTTCTCCTTTCTATGAAAGCTAATCTGTAAAATTGAACGTATCAAAACTTGAAAGGTCCATAACAAGTGGGTGTTAAAATGGCAAATCAGGTATTAGAAAGAGACTTTTTTCACTTTGAGTTATCAGTTTAACTGTGTGATGAGTCTGTTTCTAATTTCTAAATATCAACTCTGTATACTGTACCCACGTCAATATCAATTAAAAGGCTCGCTGCAGAAGGCAGAACTTTGTCAAAGCTGTGAAACATACATACATACAAAATAAATAAAATTGAAGTGTATGTTTGTAATTTCAAAAAAACTTTTGCTAAATGCAAATGAAAGTATGGGGTAGGGGCTGCTACGTGTACACTTCTTCAGTTTACATTAAAAAATATGCAATAAACACCACGTAAAAGTCACCAAAAACAGTACGAAATCCATCAAAACAAAAAAAAAATACGCGCACAAAACACGTTCGACCAGTTACACCGGCATGACTAAGCCAATGGCGCTAACAACTTGACAGGTATGCCAACATGGCCAAAGTCACGTGATGATATTATAACTGCAGCATTGTAGACCGCCAATTTCGAAAAAAGCCCAGTGTGTCATTTTGTCCGTATATGTCATTTAGGACATACTTCCTCTACATATTTTTTTAATTGTCTGTCTGTCTGTTTGTTCCGGCTAATCTCCGAAACGGCTGGACGAATTTTCACGGGACTTTCACTGGCATATAGTTGATGTTTATAAGGGGTAACTTAGGCTTTTAATTTAGGAAATGAATTAAATCCCACGCGGGTAAACCCGCGGGCAGCGGCTAGTAATGAATAAAAGCTATATACTTTCATGATTACCACGAAAATGGTCCCAAAAAATCCAAAAAGATAATAATAAAACACCTACATTCGCTATAAACATGATAAATATTCCGCTTTATCCGACACAAAGTGTTTACAGCCTCAGAGTACTCCTCGGAGACATAGAAATGCTTTTATCTCGATATCTGATACTTTCACTTCCTTCTCAGTATTATACCTATAAGCAGTTAATGTGAGCGAGTACTAATGACGCATATTTTTGATGTTTCGACTCTGGATTTAACATAACATAACATAACATCACGGCTGTAATTCACGAAGGATTACTTAGAGGTGAGGAGGACGTCTACCGGGCACAAAATCCAGACTCCGGGCTGCTACTGAGAAATTCCTGATGAAATAACAATTCGCCAGACCTCGGAATCGAACCCAGGCCATCATGCTCAGCAGTAGCGCTTGCGACCACGAGACTTACGAGGCAGGCCTGACTCTGAGGGGGCAATTCCCGTATTTTAGCGAACAGGCGCATTTTTATCTTTGTAAAAATACCTTTAAATACTCCTTTTACGTTCTTATTAAAGGAGCCTTCAGATCATTAGAGTGGCGATACTGAAATGGCGACTGTTAAATACCTGTCGATATTAACTTCCAATTCCTGAAATGCCTAAAAGGAACAAGGTACTAGAATCTACTTTACAGACTCCGAAATGATTAAGCTAATTTTAATTATATGTTCTGTTTTCTGCCGTTTTTATGTGACATTTTAAAAGCAAATCTTTTGTATTTCTTTCTTGTCAAAAATTCCATTCCATTTTCAAACATGAACACCATCAGAATGGCTTCCGTAATTTCGTCTAAACAGTCGCCGGCCAGTATCAACCACTTCGCACAAAGCCAGGTAAATAGACAGCGGGTGAATCCAACAATCCCGCGATCCCGGGATCACGGTCGCTAATTCAATTAGCGGGGCGCGCGGCCCACTATTACGGGATTGTTACGTCACCGAGATTTATTTGTTTTAGCTACCTTCAAATGGTGAAATAGCGCGTTTGTGTTAGGTAGTATGTGTGTAAGTGTGATTAACACGTGTTCCTATGTAAGACATTTTGTGTAAGGGATTTTATTTAATTAAAAAAATAGGTGTAGGCCTATAATTTCTTTGGGAGCGGTAAGGTCCAAGAGTTGATGTCTTTCGAAATGCAAAAACACAAGATGATCTTAGTGCTTTTGTATAAAATCTGTCAGAAAAGTGTTAGACAGAGTAAAATAATAGACTTTGTATGGAAGCCTTGCCAAGAAGTAAACAGTGGTGTATTTGAGTAATGCTGACTGTATATTGCATGCTAAATTTGTATCTTTCGTATACTTATCGTATGTTTAAGGAGAGTCAAATTCGCACGAAAATGCATCCAAAGTGTGGCCGGCCTAATACACTCACAATCCCAATGTCATTGATTTTGACAATATAAAAATACCCATTGCGGAATGCGTTATTTATGTTCTCGATGCGACGATTTTTCAAGCGATATATTATAATACTAACATTCTTTTTTTCAACTTGGTTTATAAGGCGCTTTGAAAAAAACAAAATAATTTTGTTTCAGACTTATCACCGTATTTCATATAAAATATCACGAAACAAACCCAATAACATTGATGAAATCAACAAACTGTAGCTACCGTAGGTACTACAAATTTAATTACTTAAAAAACCGTATGCACCTTCATTAAAATGCATGAAAGATGTAACGATACATCGGTATTCCGTGCCGCTGATTGTGAACAGACACGTATCAGAAAAATAGACAGGTAGCTACGAAAGGTCCACTCCATACCATGAGCGAAAACAGGACTTGCACACATAGACGCGTACGTACGAAGATCTCAAACAAATGCCGGTCGCCAGTGCGCTGGCACTCGCTGAACGTGAACCGTGTCTTTGTGTGCGTACGTTTTTACTTGTTGTATATGGAGCTGACCTTCTGTACGTATCTATTGTGTGCACGTATTGTAAAATCAATCACAGTTTGTTCTAGGATCTCAGTTCGTTAGAGCCGGTAATGAAATCGGACACAATACGTGCCCGGCACGATTCCTACCTATTGTCTGTACAGAGTTGCCACGATAAAACTCCCATTTTTGTACGTTTTTCTTAATTGTTGTTTTAATTTGAATTTCTAGTTTGACTATTTTGTTATATTAATATAATAGTTTTAGTTAAGCTATTATTTTACGTATATTTAATTTTATTAATTAATTAGGTTGTTATTTATATTTATACGTCGGAAATACGTCAGTGATTTGACTAATCGGGGCGCCAGCGCCGCCTAGCGGCGCTCAACAGAGTCTAGCGTGACGTCAGTGCGAGTCGACGAGAGGGCTACAGCAGCGTGGAGCAGCTCTCTTTACCATCGGACATCGTACGGACAACAAGTGCCTAGAAACTGTCGCGCGTTCCGTAGTTGTGTTGGATACCTATCAGTGTGTGAATAAATTGCAAGTGTGATTAATTTGATCTGACATTATAATTTGATTTGAACTGCAAACGGTTTTTCTATTGCGCACAGTAGTTAAAATATGACATAAATTTAATATTTATAAATAAATATTATATTACATACATTTATATAATATTGTATTAATGTAGTTTGTTTTAATAAAATACATTTTATTTTGGTTTTATCTTTACATTTTGTTTCTATTGAGGTTCCACACTCAGAAATAAAAGTCAATATTTTCAAGGATATGGTTTTATTGGTAATCGTTTTTTTACATTATTAAACAACAGTGTCAACGTTGTTGATTATCTCTGTCGATATTGTTTTGACCATCATTGTCATCATCATCGAATACGTGTTTTGATCTCGGGGTAGCTGTAAATCAAACAACAAGAACATAATATTAATACAACAGAACAACGAAAAATAATGGTAAATTAAGACTAATTTTATCAACGTCTGGTATTCTTTATTTGTGGAATAAAATTGACATCAGATTTTGTATGTAAAACTCAGAAGAAAATTCAAAGATATTCTTTGAAAATCAATGGAAAAATCAGCCCTGAACCCATATATTTTAAAAACAAAGACGCTTTTCTTGTCTGTCTTTAATATTACCATATCATTACGCCTTGTTTCCCCGAAGGGTTGTGCAGAAGTGTACTTATAGTACACCCACATTTCACCAGATATGTTATTAAAAATCCAGACACCGGGCTGCTATTGAGAAATTACAGATAAAAAAACCCAATAACACTTTGCCCGATCTAGGAATCGAACCTAGATCGGGATACCTTATAATGATAACGGGGAAGCTCTTGGCCTGAATCTCACCTGATGGTAAGTGATGATCAGGCCGAAGGTGGAAGCGAGCTTCACCCGGAATCCTCTACCACAGAGGAACTGTCTATCTTACCTCTTACTGCCGGAACACACCAATGCTGGTAGCATTGTTGTTATGGCGACAGGCTTAGATAAGATGGTGGTAGCTAACCAGGCGGACTTAAAACAAGCCCTACCACCAACCAAGAAAATTTTGCCCCCACTGGAAATCGAACCCGGGACCTCTGGGTCAGAGACAGGCGGTCTAACCACTAGACAACAGAGGCGGTTATGTGCGGAACAGGGAGTGGGGCGCTAGTAATGTTATAAAAATAGAAACATCTTTAAATATATTTACCTGGAACGCCATTACTATTGACTCTCAAACCTCTCGAAGGTTTTCTCAATGTCATTACTTGTTTATGAAGACGTTTCCTTTTCCTTTGTGATAGAATTCTATAAAAATATAATGATAACGTTTGCTTAATGCAACTTACAAAACATTTTCGTATGGATAGCTCATAAGGTCTAAGTACTTACGGTCGTTCCGGTTGTAGCCTGTAAACATATTATAAAAATCAGTACATAATGTTTTTTTTTGTGAAAGATGATATGGCTAGAAAGGGACCACTACCGAAATGACGACTAACAGCATATGGAAGAAAAAGACATGTTGCTCCGACCCCAAATAAATTGTGATAAGGGTAGGAGAATGATGATGTTTTTTTTGTGTATTTATGGGAAAACGCACTCAAGGAAGAGCACCGGCAATATGGTCAGACGCCATCAAGAAGGCTGATGGAGACAGCATTTACCAAGCGGTTCACACAGCAGAAGACCGCATAGTTTGGAGACGCGTCATATGTGGTCGCGGTCCTCAGCAATGAGGGAACGACAAAGAAAAGAGAAGAGATGTGATAGGAAACTCATGAGATTAAAAGAGTGACGAACAAGAATGTTGATGGATGGAGCGGGAGAGGAAGGCCAAAGAAAAGATGGATGGATTGTATGAGCAATGATATGAAAGAGAAGGGAGTTAATGAAAGCGAGATGGTTGACAGGGGAGAGTGGAAAGAGAAAACGTATTGCGCCGACCCCAAGTATTATGACACAAGGGCAGAAAAATGAAGAGTATCTGTTTTTTATATTCTGGAAAAAAACAGGTACCTACATAACTATTTGCTTATTAAGTACTTACAATTGCAACAATAAATCTCGTATGCCGTTCGTATCAACGTTAGTGTTAGTACGGTCATTCCTTGTTTTATCGATAAACAGTGTTTCTTCGCCAGAGCTGTCATCATCAAAATCGCTATTCAGAATATAAATATGAGTATCATCATTGAACCTGTTAGTTTTCTCTTCACCTCTCAAAGACTTCAGTTTCTGAATCAAGGTTTTAGCGAATTTTTTAACTACATTTTTGTCAGTTTTCTCAGATTTCGGATTACGAAGTAACGCGAGTAGTGGATCAGGTTTTTGGTTATTTTTGGGATTGGTATTTAGATTTTTGAGTTGTAGCCCATTACCGTTTTCGCGTATTTCGAATATTTCTATTTTTGTAGCCCCTTGAACTCCGATTGTGACTATTAACAGGGAAACTGAAAATGAACATCAGGTAAGTGAAATAAGCAATAAATAATTATTCATTATATTAAACTAGCTGCGTCCCACAGTTTCATCCGCATTAGTCTCGATCCCGTGGGAATATCAGAATAAAAAGTATTCTATGTCCTAACCCATGTCATGTTCTACCCATGTGCCAAATTTCATTCAAATCCGTTCAGCCGTTTTAGCTTGAAAGCGTAACAAACTCACTTTCGCACTTGTAATATAATAAAGCCCCTAATAATCTTCAAACATTCGGTCTTGAAGAGGAGGGGCAGTTCCCGTATTCTTAAAAACGGTCGCTTTCATAACTTAGTTGCAATATATCAAAAATACCTCTGCATATTTACCCACACTTTTGACAAGTTTTTGGCATTGATTGCCGCTGTGAGCATACTGCTACCAGATTTTGAACTTTCTTAAATACGAGAATGGACCTGCACGTTTAGGGCATGGTACTAAGTACCCAAGCACGCCTTCTTCTCATGGGGGTAGGCAGAAACTACAGAAAGCCACCTGCACGCGTAGCATGACAACCAGAGAAACGGGTTTTCTACGGGTTTTGTCAATGGAAGAATAGTGCTTGAGCTTGAGTAGCTTGAGTATAGATTTCTATGTTTTTTTTGCGGGTATATTGGCATGTGCTAGCTGACATATGGCAAATAATTTAATTTAAGTTTGACATTTTTGTGTTGCGTATTGTTAATTATTTTGCATTGTATAGAGTCATTTTTTTTTTAACTGATCAGGCAGCTGTGCTGCTGGGGAGTTTGTTGCGCCACTCCTTCCCAGCTAAAGCAATAGGAAGTCGTGAAGGGCGGGCGTTTTGGGGGACTGTCTTATGTAATTTTGGCGTTCGAAAAGTGCTGATAATCAGCCTAGTTTGAATAAATGACTTTTGATTTATTTTTATTTAATTTATTAGGGACAACAAACAGCAGTATATTAAATATTACAATGATTTGATTGATTTGATTTGAATAGACAAAACCCGTTTCTACTGTGTTCATGCTACGGGTGCTGGTACGATCCTTACATACTCCTTTTGCTTCGTTTACGTTCATCTAGTCGCACACCCACGCCTGACCTGTCTGAAGAACATACGAGGTCACTATATGCCTTCTAGGGCATCCCCCTCCCGGCGTTTCCATTCACATCTGCCTTGTAAATACCTTTTGTTAGTCGCCTATCATTTATCCTCTCAACATAACCAAATCAGATAAGCATACTTTTTGCATTTTTTTTCACTACATTTCACTACTTTTAAACGGCCATGTTGTGTTGCCACATCATTCTTCAGCCTATCATGGATAGTCACAAAACATATGATTCACATTTCCACAGCATTTATTCTACTTGCATGCCTCTTTTGTCACACCCAACATTCACTCTATACATACATAAATGTGCAGTCAACAAAGGTATTTGGTATACAGGCAGCTAACTTTAAACTACTTAAAAAAATGTTCCGAGTATGCTGGGTAGTCAATTCTTTTACTCGCTTTAAGTACCTATGCCATATGCTTAAAAAGCGATTACGCACACAATAAAAATGAATATTGGCAGTGTAGTGGAGGGATGAACAATTTAGCCTGTATACCAAATAGCTTTGTTGACTGTACATAAATGTAGCACAACATTGCGAACAGCCAGTCGAGGCGTTTTGGACACTGATTGGCTGGTTGGTGGCTGGGTGGGTTTTACTTATAACACTCAATTCTCAGTATTTATTGCATCCATGAAATGAAATTGTTTATTGCGCAAATAGAATATCGGATTCACTTTTACAACTCTTAATAAAAAAATATTAAAATTAAACTAGATGAGGTCGACGTTTCCCATCAGAGACATAAAATAATATAAAAATTATTATACTTACAAATCCCAAAAAATAATTTCATTTTATAGTCTTCAAAGAATCCCCAATCGTTTCTAAGGTAACATTAGAAATAATAAAATTCAGTTTTTTATGATATTTTTACGAGTGAAAGCCGTCGGTTATTATTTTATTTTATTGAATATCGGTAAATCGTAAAATTTGGAAGTTTCATTTATTTTATTGCTTAGCGATTGTATGTTATTACTGTGAGGTTTTTATTTCAATTTTATATGTGGAGCAGTAATTTTATACTCTTTTCTATGTGGGGTTTCTGTTCCACGTGTAAGGCTTTGTTTCTGATAGAAAACGAATACGAAAAAAACGCTTCTTTATCCTTACTTTGGTTACATAAATATTTCCAAAACATGCTATAGCCTCAACCAAGAATTGCTTTTGACAAAGAGGAGACTTGAAACTCGGCACAAATATTAATTTCTGGATCCCAACCTTTTTATATTAAAAATAAGCATTAGCTGCAATTTTATCAATTATTGTTTTATTTACTTATTAATAATAAATTAAGTTCTTATTTAATTTTATTAATTAACAATATTAAACTAAACAGAACTAAACTAAATTCAGAATATAAAACACAGAATAGAAAATTTTGAATATAAAATAGATTATTTTTTATTACATACCTATATAATGTCACTAAATAAAAAACACAACAGTCTTACACACATCCTATATTTATTATAGTCTTCCACGAAAAAATGCGGAGGTTACACTAATGTACGAAAATTAAATGAAAAGTTTATTTTTGACCACATCCGCCTGAATCCGCAGTTGAGCCGGAAGGAGATGAATAAAAACCCATGAGGTACCAGATTTACAAAGCACTTCCATTTAATAATGAGCAGTTTTGTATTAAAACTAAATTATTCACAGAAAAATGTTTGCATTGTTATCCCTCGTCTGTTAACAATAGTTTTTTTTTAATTTGCAGTATTTGGTTTTACTTTAAGTAAATTTCAGCTAAACTCAAAACAAATTCTAATCCAGACCTGAACATTTTCAAAATAATTTGCTCCGAAATATCCCCGACGATTCGAAATTCCCCGATGTTAAGGGAAAAACCCCTAATCTGGCAACTTTTCTCTTTCACTATTGTAGTGGCTTTTTTTGCTGTCCGTCCCTTAGGGGTTTAGTTGGTTAAAAACTTCGAATGTATTGCCAACTTTGTGTTTGAAACCCTTGATTTTGGTACGAAAGAGAATAAATCGATAAGTATTTTCTGATAAGTCGGAACGTGGATTATCACATTGAATTTGCACAATTGCACATATTATAAGACACATTGAAAACGATGGATGAATTCAGTGAAAAATGCCTAATATTAAATGATACTAGAAAAGGGTTGCTTGTATTGATTTGATTGAATGTGTTAATATAATTTATATATATTATTATTATATTTATATTATTATATTATAATAAATAGTTAGTGAGTCTTTATTATTATAGCTTAAACTGTCCGCATCCCTTAGTTAAGGTAGTTAGTATAATTAAGGATCATTTTAAAGTTAAAATCTGTAATTTGTACCCACTTTCTGTGCAAATAAAATACCACATAGCACTAAATTCTGAGTTGGTTGATATTTGGTTGATTTGCTATTATACTAGACTGATTATGGTTTGGTTGTTGGTTTCCAACCACTTGTTTAATGATCCGAAATAATATTGTTTAATAAAAGGTTTAATTGGATATTATAGTTATAATTATTGAATAATTGCTTTAGGCTAAATTAGCACTAAGATTTTTACATGGAGCGACTGCCTATCTGACCTCCACAACCCAGTAACTGGGTAATACGATACCCCTTGGTAAGACTGGTTGTCAGATTTTCGGGCTAAATAACGACAGTTATTGTGTATTAATATTAAAATGACTGCATGCACTTAAGAATTATTTTTAATGTAAATGGTAAATTATAGATTACATTGCTTTTTATCGTGACATAACGGAGTTTATAATACGTTTAATATCGAAATAACGAAAGAGTGATAACCGATATTTGTCTAATGTTAAAATAAATAGAGTATAGGGTTTCATAAGACTGCGGTGGCCGCCACATAAAGTCCGCAATTCGCCGTCGAATGACTTCACTAAAACGTTATTTACGAAAGTAAGTTGATGTTTTTCCGTAGAGAGCGTTTTTTGACCCATCATTTTCAAGATGGCCGTCACTGCGACCGTTCCGTGGCGGCCACCGCTGTTGTCGGAAATCGTAGCTTTATGCAATTATTTGAGACAATAAAAAAGAAAAAAAAAAAAAAGGTTATTTATACAGTGTTGAGTATAGTATCTCTATCACCAAGTTAATACGAGAATCTAACACACAATATACCCTTTTTATTTCCACTATGAATATTTCTAAATTCTTTACACCGTGACGTCACACGTCTCATTTCATACCGACGATACGATATTCAGAGCAATAATTTTCACCGATTCTCTCGAAAAAAATCCTATAGAAAACAACATTGGATTTTGGACTTTACACTTCACACTTTGAAATTGCTTTTAGTTTGGTGGGTTCTCTTTGTAGGAAGCACAAACAAAAGTGAACTGTCAGATCGAATACGCGTAACGTGTAGGTAACAGTGATATAGATATGATACGAAGTAACGAACTGTAATACCAATGTGGAGCCATATAGAAGGCGATAAATTTTCTACATTTTGACGTTGCTTTTCGTGAAGGAAATATGTAATGGCTGCTTGATTTTATGTCCAAGAGTGCTGTGCCAAGTTCAAAAACCTGATATTGTTCAATTTATGTGCTTTTATTAGATTATGTACATTGTGTGTGTGTGGCTGCGTGAACTATAGGTACACATCTGCCTAACCCTTCCGGAATTACAGGTGTGATGTTATGGCTTTTATTATGTTTGTTTTAAAAAAAACGTAACGAAATCCTTTTGAAACTCAAACTCAAAGCATTTATTTCAACTAAACCAATTACAGGCACTTTTGAAATGTCAACGGGGTCGGTCAGTCAGAAAGATGATGCTTGTTGCCCATTCCAAAGCGTAGTAGGTAGGTATTTATAATCACCATTATCAATGCTTGTTCTTGCTGTTAAGGATCTTGTATGTAAGATCCATAACAGCCTTACCTTTAGTTTATTGAATATTAAAACAACACCTTTTTAATATCCACAAAAATCTTCATATATAAACACGCAGAGCATATCTTTCTGCCTAGCCTTTTCCCAATCATGTTGGGGTCGGCTTCCAGTCTAACCGGATGCAGCTGAATACTAGTATTTTACATGGAGCGACTTATCTGAACTCCACAACCCAGTAACTGGGTAATACGATATCCTTTGGTAAGACTGGTTGTCAGACTTTCAGGCTTCTGACGACTACGCAGAGCATATATGTCAATAATATCCGTCACCAAAAAATTGTCCCAAAAAAGGCGAAAAGCCAAAAAGAGCCTCGCTTGCACGGCTTAAAGCGTAAACCATCAATCACCCGCCGTCCTAACGGCCACACCCTCTATCCTTGCTAGCGCATCCCGACCCATCCTGTATCAATTAGGACAGACTCGGTAAATAAGCCTGGATTCTGATTGTGCCAGCTTTGTTTTCCACGCGTTCGTCCTACCATTGTTGGCCTTTTTAGGGTTCCGTAGCCAAACGGCAAAAACAGACCTTTTTTCGTCATACCTGTCTGTCCAGATGTCACAGCCATTTCACTCGCAGAATATTAGCACTATGTGGATGAAAATTCAAAATAAGTTGTATTCTGTACACTAAGCAATGATGTTGTAAAATTACAAAAAAATAAGTAGGAGTGGCACTCCCCATACAAGTGAAACCGAGGGATGAAAAAAGAAACATCAATGCATGAAACGTAAAGAATCATGAGCATGGTGGGTATTGTTGGATCCCCCAATTTGAATACCTATGTAACAGTGACAAAAACTTATCTTTAACATCATCTAAGTGGGAAAAAAATAGGTACGTAATATTGAATTTAACTCAAAAGCTACCCAAGCAAATTTAATGTCCAAAAAAAAACCATGCATACTCTACGAACATAGAACCTCCTCCTTTTTGGAAGTCGGTTAAAAAGATTATCATGTTTCTCAAGTACTTTGCTATTTTAGTCAAACAGTTTTTGAGATATGAAATATTTTTGGTTAAATCCACCGCAGAAATAACTATATTTTTCAAACATTTTTCAACAAATACTATGAAATAAAAACTTATTTTTGCGGCCGGTAATACCAATACTTTGCATGCATCCCAAATACGGAAATACCGTGCGTGGCCGGACACGCCGTTGGCCGGTTTATATTTTTATTGTACTCGTATATTTCGCCCGGATCCAGTACGTTTGCGAACGTAATGTGATTTCGCTAATGAAACCCGGCTTCCATTATTATCAGGGTTTTTTAAATAAAGGTATTTTTTATGTTTGTTTGGTATCGGCTACTGAAAACAGTGGTAACTTCGTTATGTTCTGTTGGCGGGATTCACGTTTCGGTGTTAATAATGATTTATTAAAACTTTATGCACACGTGAAAAAATACGGTACAATGACGGACTTAACTGAGACGTTTTCTACCAATGAACCTTAGGGTGATGCGATTATA
Organism: Eupsilia transversa; assembly: GCA_914767815.1. NCBI lineage: Eukaryota > Metazoa > Arthropoda > Insecta > Lepidoptera > Noctuidae > Eupsilia > Eupsilia transversa. The sequence continues at coordinate 14,311,801 of OU611880.1, forward strand.
TCTTAACTTAAAACATAATATTAGCAAATGTGTGACAAACAGCAAACGAAAAATGGTTTTTTCAGCAGTTACTGTATTGTCAATAAATCAAAATCAAAATCAAAATCAAAAGTCATTTATTCAAACTAGGCTGAGAATCAGCACTTTTCGAACGTCAAAATTACATAAGACAGTCCCCCAAAAACGCCCGCCCTTCACCACTTCCTAGTGCTTTAGCTGGGAAGAAGAAGTGGCGCAACAAACTCCCCAGCAGCACAGCTGTCTGATCAGTTAGAAAAGGAAATGAATCTATACAATAGTATCCAAAATAATATGCAATGCAATGCAAAAAACGTCAAACTTATATTAAATTATTTGCCTTATGTCAGCTAGCACACGCCAATATACCCACAAAAAACATCGAAATCCTTACTCAAGCGAATAAATTAAAAACGTAAACAGAACTTAATCGAATAAAAGCCTCCATGCAAGCATAAAGGGCGTGCCCACTTACATAATAGCTATTAAAACTGGAACTCAAAGCCACAAAAATGTTAAACTATGACCATCGAAGTAAAATAAATAAACAGTTAATTACTAATAACAATAACAAAACCATGGACAGCAAGACGACCAGTCACCACGAGCAGCACCCGTTCACGAGCGTAACGCGAAGATCAGCCATCACCCCCTTCGCCATATTTGAGGGAAGGAGGCAACCCGACCCCCGACGCTACCGCAAGCAGTGACATCTAAGGGAGCATGACGAACTTGCTGCCGGTTGCTCAGGCAAAATAATATGATCAATTGTCGAGGTCGCTAGCTAACCACTTATTGCAATACAACTCATTAAAAAAAACATTTTAATGAGTAGATTATGTCAAAAATAAAAAATAACACCAAAATAAATAGACTTATTAGTCAACAAAAATAAACATGTCGGTAGGAAAGCTAATTCTGGAGAAAGAACATAAACATTGTCTTGAGTTAATCACAGCGCCCAACTATTCTTATAATTCAAATAGTCGTTGATAGAATAGTATGCCTTTGAACAAAGGTTGGATTTTACTTTAGCTTTAAACGCATTAAAAGGCAAATCTAACAAAGAAGAGGGTAGCTTGTTATAAAAGGTTATACCAAGCCCAACAAATGAGTTATGCACCTTATGAAGCCGGTGAAATGGAGCTCTTAATTTGTCTTTATTTCTGGTGTTAACATTATGAATATCACTGTTTTTAGTGTATAAGTGTATATTTTGCCTAATATATATGATGTTCGCGAAGATGAATTGTGATGCCACCGTGAGAATACCAATATCTTTAAAAAAATCTCTTAGAGAAACTCTGGCACCTAGCTGGTAAATTGCTCGTACAGCTCGTTTTTGAAGAACAAATATGTTTTGAATGTCAGCCGCTTGGCCCCACAACAGAATACCGTAGGACATAACGCTATGAAAATAACTGAAATAGACTAACCGAGCTGTATCAACGTCAGTGTATTGTCTAACTTTCCTGACGGCATAGGCAGCCGAACTGAGCCTTCCCGCTAGGCTTGATATATGAGGGCCCCACTGAAGTTTGGCATCTACTGTAATGCCCAGAAAAACTGCCGAGTGTACAGTTTCAAGCTCCTCTTTATCTAAGACGATGTTGGGTCCTAGATTTCTAACATTCGGTAAGGCAAACTTTATACATTTCGTTTTCTTGGCATTGAGAACTAAGTTATTTGTCGTAAACCAATCCGTAACCATTGAGAGGGCACTGTTTACGTCGTCAAACTCTTGTCTATTCCTGTCTACTTTAAAAATAAGAGAGGTATCATCTGCAAACAGTACAACGTCACAGATATCCTTTAAAAGAAATGGCAAGTCATTGATATATACCAAGAATAAGAATGGGCCTAGTATAGAGCCTTGCGGTACACCTAACTGAACTGGCAGCCCGGAAGATTTCACACCATTAACATCAACACATTGGAACCTATTATGTAAATATGAATTTATTACTTCGAGAGCTTCATTTTGGACACCGTAATGACGTAGTTTACGTAATAGCGTTTCATGGTGCACGCAATCAAAGGCTTAGGAGAGATCACAGAAAACCCCAATAGCATTTTGCGAGTTCTCCCATGCGTTAAATATGTGTTTCAGCAGAGCAACACCCGCATCAGTAGTCGAACGACCTTTTGTAAAGCCATATTGTTCATCATGAAGGAGGCTATTTAAATTAAAATGTCTTAGCAACTGCTTGAGTATTAACTTTTCAAATATTTTGCTAAATGCAGGAAGGATAGAAATAGGCCTGAAATTGCCAACGTCATTTTTATTACCTGTTTTAAATAATGGTATGACTTTACTACTTTTCATGAGGTCAGGAAAAATTCCTAAATCAACACATTTATTAAAAGTAACAGCTAGATAGGGGGCTACGATGTCTATTATATTACTTAATATTTTAATGGAGATGCCCCAGTAATCACCAGTACCTTTAGACTTAAGTGTGTTAAAAACATTAACTACATCACGAGGTGTTACATGTTCGAAGCTAAATAAGCTACTACATTTGGGCACACCACCATGCAGAAGGGTTTCAGCTTTAGACGGTGACGAATTTAAGGAGCGGGTCGTAGTTATAGGTATGTTGGCAAAAAACTCATTAAAAGCCTCAGCTACGTCAGCTGCTTTATTAACTAATTTGTTGTTGACCATAATCTCAAGTTGTTTTTCTTGTTTAATCGACTTACCCGTTTCATTGTTAATAATTTTCCAAGTGGTTTTCACTTTATTATTAGAATTTTTAATTGTATCGCCCAAAAATTTAGATTTAGCAAAAACACAAATAATTTTAAATAATTTTGAATACTTTTTGACATACTCAAGGAAAGGAGTATCAAACCTGTACTTTTTCAAACCATATAACTCGTACAGTCTCGCTCTACTTTTATAAATACCTGGAGTGGCCCATTGGTTAAAGCCAACGGAGGTTCCAATAATGTTAATGGTTTTGGTCTTGAAAGTAGATTGGTACTCTTTTTGAACAACATCAAAAAGGGCTCCATAGATTTTATTAGGATTCTCGTGATCTACTATAGATGGTGTTAATCTATGAGCAATATTATTTTTAAACTTATTGCAACGACTAGCTGTATAGGGCCTGCATTCTATTTTATGCGGCTTTTTATTTAATGGCATGGGGAAGCTAGCTAATAAACCACAGTGGTCAGATGTTAAGTCACTTAACACTAATTTATTTTTGGCATCACAATCACTAAATATATTATCAAGACACGTTGACGAAGATGCCGTGATCCTAGTAGGTTCATAAAACAAGTTAATTAAATTATAAGACCTAAACAGATTAAGAAGTCTAATACTTAATGGAGTGACATCTAGAATATTAATATTAAAATCTCCACATAAAATTATACTTTTCTTACTTGATTTTAACCTATTGAGTAAATCCTCCATTACCGATTCGAAACGAATGAAATCACCAGAGGGGGGTCGATAAACACAAATTATAACGTATCGCTCGAGTTCAACACAAGACAACTCAATAGTGCGCTCGATAGAAAGGTTAACTAAATCTATACGTTGTTTACATTTCAACTTGTTTGAAACAAGAACTAAAGATCCACCGCGAATTGCGCTTTTTCTCACAAACGCACTTTGTACTGTAAAATTATTATCATTGATAAACACTACTTCATGTTCTTTCAACCAGTGTTCAGTCAAACATAACACCTGAACATCATAGTTTTCTATAAATAAACTTAACTCTAGCTCTTTGCCGGACAGACCCTGCATATTTTGATGTACAACATTCAATATATGCGGCTCACCCGTTGTCGCACCTAATAGTTTAAACTATATGGCGTATCAAAAGTAGTGTTAGTACCACTACTAACAGTAATCGACGGTACACTACAGGTACCAGTGTCACTGGGTATATTGTATGCTAAAAGATTAGCAATATGTCTCCTACAACTAGGTGGCAAATACATTGTATAATTTGTCAGTTTGTAATCAGTAATAAATTGATTACAATCAAAATATAAAATAGCGTCACTGTGACGACATGTCCTATTATAAATAAACATATTTAAATTATAAATGTGCCTGTTTTGCTGCTCAGACAAATATTGAGAATAAGGCAAGGCACAGAAAATAAATTTACAACTATTGGTGTCATTGAGATGTAACATCAACTGGACACATTCCATTATGTCCTTTTTTCTTACAGCTAAACTATCCCCATATAATAATATAACAGTGGAAGTGGGGTTTATTTTTGTTAATTTAATATTATTAATTAATTGGCTAACACTGGCACCGGGTAAACAATTATTAATTACATAGTGTTGCGAACACTGATTAAATATACTACCAAAACCTTGACCAAATTTGTCAGAAAATATGTATGTTGTATTAACCAAATTGATCATGTTATCATCCATACAGCTACCTACTGGCTGAGCCACTGAGGGTATGGGTGTAACAAGTTGAGACTGGGGCTCCTGGGTGCAGGCACAGCTAAAAGAGAGGTTATTTGTCAGAGACTCATACCTCTCCGCATTGTACTTGACCAGGTCTGCCAAGTCTTTGGCCTCCTGCAAGCGCTTACTCAGGTCTTGTTGAGAAGCCTCATATTTACTAAAAATATCTTTTAGAGCATATTCCCTAACAAACAATTCATCCTGAAGGTGCTGAGTGTCGGTATCATACATGGTATTACATAATTGTAATTCACTATTACACTTCTTTAATTCTTGAAATAAATTTAGATTTTTTTGCCTAAGTTTTATATTTAATTTGTTAACTTTATGGCGTTTTAATGATTTGTGAATTTTTCTAATTAATCTATTAATTTTAATATACTTTTTTAACTTATTATGGCTAGTAAATTAATTTATTCGTCGAAGAGCCTCCCCGATAGTGTTTCACATTTAATTGCATTCTTGAAATCAAAGTGCACCAAGATGGCGCGGAACCCGGATATTTTAGATTCTCGCGCCTTTTTTGAGACGGAATAATATTTAAACTTTCTTACTTTGTTGGCCTCAAACTTGATGCTACTTCACGAGATTATAAGGAGATTGAATAAAACCGACACCTTTTTCTTTTGCAGTATTTAAAATAGTTCCAAAACACACAAAACTATCAAATCGCTGACAGAAACATCTAGTGTACTCTCCACGCCAATGCGGCGATCGTTATCTATTACAATCAGCAATCAGGAACGTTCGCAACAGAGCATAGGTCTTGTCTGTACACTACACACGCCGGAACACAGTATATTACCTACAGAAGGTTAACTTCATACGAACAGCGAGTGCGACCGCACGCATCACTGGCCTACGGTTGCGGTAGTTGCACGACGTATGTCACCCATTCCATTAAGTGTGAAGCCTCATTAGTGCATTGCGTCGTCGCAGCGTCAACGCTGCGTCGTTTCAACGGATCGACGAACGAGTGACGAAGTGAGGGAGGGTGATGCGCTGCGCTGTCGGAGCTCCGGTGCGACGACGAACAGTGTTCCACTGCTAGAGGGGAAACTAAACGTGCGTCGCCCTCTTGCGTTGCATCGTCGCAACGCAGGTGTGGCATACAATGCGATAATCCGTTGCGACGACGCAACGCAACGCACTAATTATGAGGCCTCAGTCTAATGCCAAACGTTCTCAACGCTCTCTGTTGGAATGTCTGAAGACTGAGTGAAAGGGTTAAAAATAATTTAATGCATTATTATGTTGCTAATAATGTGTTTCTCACTATTTATAATGCATACTTTATGTTATGTGTCATTATTATGTATCTCATCAGTGTAATTGGTTTTATGTCGTTCTGTGAATAAATAAATAGTATGAGATGACCGTACGTTCACGTCCATGTGTGTGTGCACCTGTTATCACTCGTTGAAATGAAATCGTTTATTCTGTAAATAGGATATCGGAATCACTTTTACACGTCATATTAAAAAAATATTAAAAAGAAGCTACATAAGGTCACCTGACTACTCTGAGCAGAAAAGTCGAAACTAACTCAGAGATCGCAGTATCTTTTAAAGTCCAGTCATAATTTTAGTCAGGCAATAAGAGGACCATGTAGATCTGAAATGGTCTTTTGAGGAAAGAACCACACAGATTTGAGTGAACCTGTCCAGTCAGTGCACGCTTTTGTCAGTATTTCAGTAATCGTGGAGCTCGACTCAAAACTTAAGGAGCTCAACGATTGCCGTTGTATGGAGTCGACCTTCTGTACTTTTCTGCACTCTGAATAGACGGAAACGTCGAATCGGTCAGAAAGGGGAACGCTGTGTCCATTGACACACATAGAACTATTGGCACATTTGTACTGCGTTCATTTAGAGCATTGTATGTAGCAGAGTTAAGGATCAGAATGAATTTATTTGAATGGAAACTGATTTAGCAATTCAAACTGAGACCTACCTAACCTGGATTAGGTAGGTTTCTCTCGGGGCATGGTTGCTTCGGGAATAACCTGTGTTGCATAAACAGAGAGCCGGACGCCCGGTGTCACCAGTGCGTCGACTGCCGGGAGGACCCGGCGCGGCATACGCTGGCAGAGTCTGCCGCTTGGTAGGAGCCGCGCCGTGCCCTCATCTCAGAAGTAAGCAGTGACCTTTCGATGCCGGCCGTAATCAACTCGATGGTCGGCAGCGAGGAGTCCTGGGACGCGGTGGTTTCTTACTGCGAGACAGTCCTCTCGCAAAAGGAAGCTGCGGAAAATGAGAGGGAGATCTCGTCCACTCACCCAGCCCGCAGCAGGCGCACTGGGCGTCGGCGGAGGGCGGACAACGCCCTCATCCAGCCCCCCTAAATGGGTCCAGGGGCGACGAATTCAGGGACGTCCGTCGCCCCCCACACATCAGGACCCGAGGTGGCGGCGCGAAGTGTTCCTCGCGCTTTTAGCCGTCGCGGGGGGAGTCAAACACCTCACTCCCCCCCCTGATCCCAGGAATCAGTCGCGGGCCAGCACCAGTCGTAGGTTGCGTAAGATTCGTACGCTCCAGCAAGCTCCGGCGTAGGTGTGAGATGGAACACCGGGGTGGTTTTTAGTCAGAGTTTGACAGACCTCTCCGCCCGCACCAGGGCGGAAGACATTCATAAGAATTTTCCACCCCGGAAAAAAAATGATTATGTAGGTCTCAGGTTGAATTGTTTAATCAGTTTTAATTACGAAATACACTACTAATGATTATCACTGTATTTGTCAGTTCAACAACCATGACCACGGATTTTAAAACATACGGCATATTATTGAACTGCTGTAAATCAATGTCTTGTCTATTATAAAACATTGTTCATTTATCTAAGCAATTAGAGGCGTGGAAAACTCTTTGTCACGATAGAATGTACGTGGGAAAAGAAATGAGAACAATATCTAGTTATTATTATAATAAAGCAGTATACTGCTCTAATTAGTCTATTAATAATAAAACATCTTTTGCCCAGACATAACCATAAGACACAAGACACCAGTAAAATTGAATAACAAGATAAAACAATGCTGCGGTAAACCCTACGTTATTCCAGCACTATAACAAGGGGTTACAAGCGCCACGTAACTCGCTCAATAACGAACTATAAATCAATTTTCACGTTAATCGCGAGTTTAAACTTAGTTCCCGTTAGAGCGATACCGTCTTGACTGGAGTTCCGACAGGCGCTGAGCTTCCGGACGCGTATTTATGAACGATGGTGGGAAATGAGGCCACGCTGAGAAGGTGTACAGTGGTGCTGATTTAAAGTAAAACTTTACACACTATTAACAATTCTTTTTTGATACAAAATCGTTAAAAATTTGAAGTTTCAGTCAATTATGAAGCTAATGCCGAACTTACATGACTGTGAAATGAAAGGACATAAAATTGTGATAGTCCCATGGTTCACACGGACGAGCGACAAACGGTCCCTCCAGGCGGTTCCGCCGCCCGCACACGTGTACGAAAAAAACAATAATTTTATGTCTCAAACGTAAAGTAAGAGTTTCTATGCACATGGTCTCTCAAAGGTAATAGTAGTAGTAGATAATACACCTGTGAGTGTAGTAATGATAAGTAATGAGTGATAAAAATCACTGGCATTTACCTCATCAATATAAGTAACAATCTGTTTTATTTATAAATACTGCTTTAACAACATTTTCACAAAGTAAAACCTACCCGTGTTCACATAAAATTACATGTAGAACAAGTTACTTTACCCATAGATGTGTCGTAAACCTATATGATCTCAACTCTAACCAAAAATCACTTTCCAAAATACGCTTTCCTGTGAAACAGCAACGAAGCTTATCGTTATTTCCCAACAAACCTGATATTCGTTGTTTTAATTAAGTGAATTTAGTGAGAATTTGCTTGTTTTGCTAAAAACCATTGTTTCACTTAACAAATAAAATTTACGCCGTCTGCCTTTTTTATTTGCTGCATTAAAGCTGCAGTTGTTGTGGCATCGTCAAATTGTTTTGCAGATAGAACTTTGTATTGTGTTTTTATTTCAATTCTGTTTGAGAATAAAGGAAAAACAGTGTACCTAGTCATGTTGCATTAAATAGACGAGCTAATTTTTGATGCTATTTGGAAAATCATTAGGAATGAGAGGTGGAACTGAAATAAAGTTTCTGATAGGACTTGACATCCCAACTAATATTATAAATGTGAAACTGAGTTTTTTTGTTTTTTACGCTTAAACGTCTGAAAGGATTTGGATGGAATTTGGCACATGGGTAGACCATGACCTGCACCCTAATTGCGTAATACACGATCAATCACAATCTGGATCGGTTTGAAACAGATTGCTAATCCATTGCATCATAAGTTCGAAAAACAAATCTACTCAACAACGTAAATAACGCAATGAATATACTCAATACTCAATTGTTTATTGCATTCCATATGTATACATAGGTGGTATAACACAATATAAGATCAAATATGGACCCTGTCGGGCACAGCAAAATTAGGAGAGAGGATATTGTTGAACTGTCAAAATGAAACAGATTAGTCGAAATCGTTTACAAAAACGTTTTACGCAATTAGATAGCTGGCTTAGGATATTAGATACTTTTTATCCCGATATTCCCACGGGATCGAGACTTATGTGAGTGAAGCCGCGGGGCGCAGCTAGTATTGTATAATAAATAACATTACGGATTTTCCCTACTGTGTGTACAGTACACTCACAGTTCACTAAAATGTTTTAGTACTTTGTTTTAGGAGGCGATCCTCTTGCCATACTCAGGGCTGCTACTGAGAAATTCCTGATGGATAAACACAATAACATTTTCGACCTGTGTGCTGGCAACTACGAGACCAACGAGGCTGTCAGAAATTTCCAAATTACTCGTCAACCCTACACTCACGAACATACATACGCACACATACACACACACACGCACACAAATAAACCGAAACTTCTAAAAATGTTTTTTTTCCATCAGTAATTTTATGTTTTAAAGTATTATTTTGGAACCTATTATTACGAAATAGTTTGAATGTCAAAGTTGTGCGTGCAAGTTGTTTGTGAAGAATAAATACCTAACATTTCTTTATTTTTTATTTTCAATCGTTGTTCCACTGGAAAGCCGGTATTGAATTTTGCTTAATCAGTACTCGTGAGTGTACCTTCGTAACTCGAATTAATTCATATTAAAACGAACTCCTCGTTCCGACGGTTCAATTAAGTTATACGTAGTGTAGACAGCGGTGCATGTAAGATGTAATCAGACCTCAGTTTGAGTGCACTATTATCAGACCTCACATGCGCCCCTCTCACTGCACCAGTTAATTGTAAGGGACGAGTATAGGGGGCGAGTGGTGAGCGGCTTTTGCCAAACAATGTGATAGACGCGACAGCTGAACGTGGGCTCCTGAGTTTGTTTCCCAGTTTGGGGAAACGGTTATTAGATTTTTCTATTAGGAATTCCTCAATAGAAGCCTGAAGGCGGAATTGTGCCCGTTTAGGCAATAGGTTCGCGCCCTATGACTAAACTTAACTGATAAAATGAGTCTACCTTTCCCGATCTATTCCAAGAATCCTGTATTCTTGGAATAGTTCGTGATGTTTCTTGTACTTAATCCGAATAAATTCATAAATACACGAACTCCTCATATCGACAGTTCAATTAAATTATAGTGAAGCAGCGGTGCATGAAAGATGTAATCAGAGCTCAATTTGAGTGCACTGTTATCAGACCTCATATGCGCCCCTCTCGCTGCACGGGTTAATTATGGTGGGTGAGTTTAGGGGGCGAGTGGCGAGCGGATTTAAGGGTACCAGAAATAGTCAATTCTACATTTAGATTCGCCTCATCATCATCAGCAGTCCACTGCTGGGCAAAGGCCTCTCCAATCACACGCCATTCAACTCGATTCTCGGCAACTCTCATCCAGATGCTACCACCATGCGAAGATTGTTGCTCCACCTAGTCTTCACTCAAGAACACGTCTGCCCCAACGGTCATCGGTTCTACGGCTAATATGGCTGATTCGGCTGATATGGCAAAAATCGGTACCGTGTGTGCTATTACGGCCTCAAAGTCGATCGACTTCGACGCCAGCAGCGATAACCCGTGGTAAAACTAGTTGTCAGACTTTTGGGCAACAGTAACGAATGTCTAATCTACGAACGAATGCTTTCTGAGGCACAGATGGTCCATGTTCTATGTTCTCTGTGATGGTATTTGGTTTCCGCACTTAGTCCTTCAGGTGTACCATTGTGCGTGGGCGATGGCAGTCGTCACCCTCCAGAAGTTAATTTAAACGCATGTGGTTCTCGGTATGAAATGGATGGTCATCTTTCGATAAATTGACCGCGGCAAGTATACCTTAACCTTGATGGATCGATCCGTGCGCCTGTTACTTGGCCGTGAGCCCCCCCAAAAAACAAAAAAAAGTAAATCGCACTTTCGTACAACTTGTACCAAAATCATAACCGAAGAGATAGAGTAACTGGGACACCTTCAATTGTCTTGCGGATCCGGAATCATAGTTTGTAGCTGACACACACCTGCGGGATTTATTCGTATGATACGTTACTGTGTCTTCGAAATAGATAGAAATGGTTTTGATACTGGTTGGGTAGCAAAACATGAAAGCAATGTCGTGGTGGTCCAGTAGTAACGGCCGCGACTTACGTGTTTCAGGTCACAGGTTCGAACCCTGACGGGCGCTTTACTTTGTGTAAATTATTTTATCCCCACTGCTCTCAAAATGATCGTCGACGTTCTAGGACGTAAAATTCGAAGACATGTGACATCTATCAACTCGCACGGGGCCCGTGGTGGATTACAGCCCACTCCCTCTCACAGAGAGGAGGCTTATAATGTAGTAAAAAATGAGAGAACTGGTGAATTAAAACCAAGCCAACTGCTAGCAATGTTTAAACTAAGGGGAATTAATTGTTCAAATGGACTACCAATTCAAATAGATAATAACCTCATATTCAAATCATAACTGTCATTCTTTGACAGTTCTATGCAATGGGTATTACACGGAAAATTTACGTCGGTTGTCAATTTGATTAATAATTAATTTCCGTAACTGCACCTAGACTATATGTATAAAACTAGTAGATACTTTGTTGTTCCTGTTTACTCAACAACCTATGCCAAATAAATGATTCCAGCATAATTTTGTAAATTAAAACGGTTTTGAAATAAAAGATTTTTTTCGAAAAAAAAACGATTTGTCTATACATAGCTACTATAACTATTTTCACGCTTTTCTCTCTATGTCCTCGATGTAACATAAAGATAACTCAAAATTACTCTTACCAGCGATCCTAATACCCTTACAAGGCCATAAAAATAATATCTGAAATCGCGAATAGTTCCGAAGAAATAAATGTCCCATCACTCTTTTAAAATGGGCCCAATTTCCCCGATAGTACCCTTAAGCACGCATGACCATTGCTTTGAGCACACGATTTTATACGTTAAGATCTGTTACTTAAGGCTTAATTTTGACTGTATTAAAAGAAAATTAGAGAAAAAATTGAAGTGTGCTAAGCGCAAATCGTGCCCAGCGGGAATTTGAGTAGAGTTATCAATCTTGGTTGGATGATACTTCGATTTTAAAATGAATGGATAGGAAATAAGATGACAGGATGGAAATATCACTGCAACTGAAAATTATGTTACTATTTTCAGTTGCAGTGATGCTGTGTTCCGGTTAGATGGGTGCATTACCTATGGGCTATGGGCACATGAGACATTCCAGTCTTATGTCTTAAATGGCAACGTACCTGTCACTGATATAACTAATAGCCGACTATGTAAGTAAATATAAATGACCTACTATATGTAAGTACCTACACACTTACTTATTTGGCTATTTTCCTTCAAGGCTCTCTTCGGCTTGTTTTCCATCCTAAAACAAAAATAAACTCAAATTACAATTTGAAGACAAATAGGAAACTGAGATAAAGTTCCAGATAGAACAGTTCTGCCTAGAATACCAAGGGTTTCATGATATAAAAGGAACTGTTATCATTTGTGAGTGGACTTATCTATAACACCTTAATAGAGAGAGAACTTTAAAGAGTTATAAAGTTAAAATTATGGCTGCTGGAAAAAGAATTTTATTTTGTAAATAAAATTATAAATAATGTTACGTAATCTGTTTGATTTTTTATTGTGATGATAATTCATAATTAATGAGTTGTGAAAATAATTAATAATAGAAATTAAAATTTAAACTGAACAAATAATATATTTTATAATTTGTATGTCAAACTGACGATGTATTATGTTTAATTGCTCTATTACCGAAGATCTATTCTACCAATACCTGTTGCAAATAAATGATTATGATTATGAAAATAATATATCTTCTAATACTATATGGCCCATAACCAACTATGTCAACTACTAAGAAAAGCTATTTCCATTTCCCTTTCTTCTTTTTGAACCAAAGAACCCAAAATAAGCACAGTTCAATACAATAAACAAGAACATTAAAACAATCTCCAACAATAAATTGCTAGTAATCTAAAATGAGGCGTCAATTTATCTCTCAAAGTCCTATCCAGATCTTGTAATCCAAGAAGGGAACCCGTTTCAACGTTTATTTATGTTTGGTCAACGGTTTTTGGAAAATGAAATAGATAAGGGGTCGCTCCTCGTCGTTATCTGTTGCGTTCGACCCGAGTTTGGGACCCTTTCGAGAAATGCGTTTCAAGTTGAAGTCAAATTATTTTCGTTTTTCGAGGGTAGTTTTGAATTGAAGATTTTTTATATAAGGGGTACGCCAGATCTTTCCGCCCGGATGAGCACTTTTTCGTTACGCTTTCTGTTTTTATGTAATGTAAATACATAGGTACATAAACTCAAGTCCTTTTCGTATGGAGATAAGCAGAGTACAGAACGCCACCTGCTACAATTCTAATGTACAGTCCGCGAGGTATAAGCTGAGCTTTGCATTAGTGTGAGTTCACATAGATAGTGTAGGTGTGACGTCGGCCTAGAGCGGCATTTGTTGATCTTTGACAGTCATTACGGGTCAGAAGCCCGAAAGTCTGACAACCGGTCTTACCAAGGTAGGGGTATCGCATTACCGAGTTACTGGGTGAGTGGAGATCAGATAGGGAGTCGCTCCATGTGGAAATTCCAGTTGAAAAATCCCAATAACTGTTTAAACAAAATTATCAGAACACCAAACGATATAAAATACTAAGAAAATATCTCCACTTTCAGTAGAATCGATCACATGTTATCTCGATCACAGATTCGGGATCCAATAAGACCTCTTTTTTCCAGATCTGAGCATTTATCTTCCGGAATGGGATCAATTTAGAACTCTGTTGAGTACTTTATGTGTATAGAAGATAGCTATTATACACCTATTGTTGGGTTATTTTATGGGTAATTTTGGATATATTTCCAAGATTTATTTGATTCGTAAATGGTTTCAGGGTAAGCTTCACATTCATTGAAAGGAAAGCACTTATATTTTGATATATGTCTGTATTTGTCGTATAAGGATTTATTTCTGAGTAGTAAGTCTACGAAAATAACAGAAGTCCAATTCTCGTACTTAAAAAACGTTCACATTCAAGTTGCAATCTGTCAAACTTGTCAAAAATGTTGGTAAATTGATTGTATTATTGGCAGATTGCGAATGAGACGCGAAGGCGATCGTTCTTAAAATACATACGGGAATAGCCCCTCAGATATCTTACATTAATTATAACCAGTTACGCTAAAGATACCCCTCCATGAGTGACAGTTTATTTCTCAATCCGTGAGTCATCCTGAGAGTCGACTGTAGAAATGTCCAGATGTCAATACAGTCAAATATGACGCATTGTGTAACCTCCCATATTATGGAGGGCGACACAGATGTTAACATTTATAAAACCTGGATAATATGGAGACTACACAAGATTTCCATACAGTCAAATATGGCACATTGTGTAACCTCCATATTATGGAGGGCGACACAGATGTTGACATAAAAAAACCTCCATAATAATATGGAGGTTACACAGATGGGGGGCGGCCATAGTTGATTTTGTCCTAGAATTTTAATTTTAAACGTTTCATATGTGTCAAATTGATTTTCTTAAAGCACCTATAGGTACATAGAAAAGCCTAACGCTCTCTTGCTGACCAAATCACTAAAAACATTTAGCGCTAAAAGAATTTAAAATCGTTCTGTTTCTATCAATCGTTTGTAGATGATAGCGACAGATTGATGTTTTAAATATGTTATTTATTATAGTGATTTGTGGGCCTGAACGTATTACAAGAAATTCTTAGTAGTAACTAAGAACAAAAACTACATTCCAATCCAGCTTTTCCTACAAAACAGTCTAGCTATCCCGTCCTATAAAACCCTCAAAGCCAGCATGACAATAAAACACAATACCAGAAGCAACATACGTCAAGCCACGTACCGGAAGTGACGGCGAATATTATAAATTCAAGCCGAAACGGCTCCCAGCGGTTAAATCACACGGAAACATCTCAGGCCACGCTTTGAATAAAATGCATTGCGTACTGTTAATACGCCACGGGGATAGAGTTATTGTTAATGTTTTGTTTTGGTTTTTCTGTGTTCTTCTAACTTTTTTTTTAGAGGAAAAAGCTTATTCATGCTTGGAAAGTAGAACACGGCTGTCTTTTTAGAGTTCCGTAACCGAAGGGTGCCGAATAGAACCCTATTACTAAGCCTCTGCTGTCCGTCCATCCGTCCCTCTGTCTGTAATAGGTAGACAATATTGAAATTCACAAATTGTGTTTTTCTATTAAAGGGGGCTCCCCATACAAGAAAAGTGATTTTTACGGTTTTTCGTTACTGTATTTCTTTAATCGTAACAGGTAGCCACGTGAAGCGATGGTACCTACCTACGGAACCCTTCGTATGCGAATCTGACTCGCACTTGGCCGGTTTTCACACAGGTAAGAGTCGAGCGTGTTCTTAATTCAGTAGTTTCTGAGATTTGAGAAAATCATATTGAGGAAAGCTGTAAGATCTGAATAAAATAATTTCCTCCTACCACTCTTTTTCCTTGAAGCAGGGAACTAGCATTCATTTTGTGTTGGGATAAATTAAATACCTAACTAAATGAAGTAACATTTTGAAATTTAATTAGCAAGCCTCTGTTTCTAGACCCCCTTTACCAACCACAAAGAAATAAACATGGCAAAGAAAATAAAAATAAACCAATCCTTAAAAATACCGTCTTTATAAAACAGCTAAGAAAATAAAAATACCGACCGGCAGTCCCAAAGGACGTTTCCTCTAAATAAACATTTCAAAACGCAACATTTATGCGCAAAAAATCTTAATATACTAACGTTGATTCAGTGTTCTGCACTCGACGCAAATGTGGAACGGGTTAAATCACTTGGAAACCAACACTACCTCAGCGACTGAGGAAATACGTCTCGCAGGTTCCCGCGACAAAAGGAACTGGGGGTTCCTAAAATAGAAACGAGCCTTTAAAAGCTAGTTTAGACGGGGAGAGCTTCGCGTCGACTGTTGTAGATGCGATTATATCCGAGCGAACTCGTTGGCGAGACTCGCTAGGCAATCTATACTAGTCTTATAAAGAGGTAAAATTTGTTTGTTTGTATGTAGGGGCTAATCTCCGGAACTACCAGTCGGATTTGAATTAATTCTTTTTGCATTGGATAGCCCAACTCTTGAGGAAGGTTATGCAATGTCACACTATGACCCTTAGGAGCCGAGCATAACGAAAAAAAAATCAGGAAGAAAGTTAAACGAAAACGAAGTAATACCGCGGGTGGAGGATAGGATGCGACGCGGCGGGCCAGGGGCCGAAATTTCACGCGGACGAAGTCGCGGGCAAAAGCTAGTATTATTATAAAGCAGACTACCATGTGACCTTATGTACCAAACTTATGTATGTATGTTAAGTAACAAACGCATGATTGTGTTTAAACTTAGCGAGAAACAAAAATTCGAATATAATATGATCATGTCATACATACAAGACTCACTGTTTTAACTGTGATTTGAAAATCCTAGTCCCGATAGATTACGAAATTAGATTTTTTGTCTGTCAATTTTAGGCTAGGCGATCGACAGCCGTCCTTCGCATGTGTTTTTGTGACAATAAAACAATTTTTATTTCTTTATTTTCTTTTTCTTTCTAGGTGCGGTATCGTAAATACTGGTTACACTTGTCAAGTTTATCTAGCGCGAGATACGTGTGTAACAGACATTAAAAGAGGAAGGAGGATTTCAAATATCGAGGATGTCACTAACGTTTATGAAAACAGGTTTTTATATTTTCTGAGATGTCTCATGTTTATGGAGCGTTGATTTTGTCGCATTTTTACGGGTTGATGTATGTTATTGTACTAAAGGAAAAATATTACGTTCGTTGCCTGGAACTCTTATAAAAACCCACTCAAGTATACGAGTAAATAAATAAATGCTAAAGTATTGGTATTCTTCTATTCACAAGTTTTATGAAATATTTTTTTATTCTTTTCTTTTGTTAAATACCCTCAACGAAGAACCATATCTATACTTATAATAAATCTGTAGAAGTGAAAATTCTGTACATTGAAAATATCAAAAAAATAAATGGCAGGGGGTGTTACTAGACCGACACCGAACCCAAAAATTTGATTAATTTTTTTTTTGTCTGTCTGTCTGTCTGTCTGTCTGTTTGTTCAGGCATCACGCAAAAACTACCGGTTCGATTACGATGGTTCGATTCTTTAATATCCTGGGCACCACACTGGGTACTTTTTATCCCGGAAAAGTATCCTATCCTACGGTTGGGGGGTGTCAAAGTTTGTATGGAAGAATTTTAACGCGCTGTCCGATTAACTCGAAACTCAATATTTATACTTAAAACCAAAAATTAAGAATAACGTGTATCAGGATTTTTCGAAATTCAACCCCTAAAGGGGTAAAATAAGGGATGAAAGTTTGTATGAAAAATCTTATTCCTTGAGGTAATAAACATGAAACTTCGCACGAATAGTTATCTAAATAAATTATAAAGTTAGTAATTTTTGTTTTTCTAAATTACCCCCTAAAGGGTGGTTGGGGGGTGTCAGTGTTTGTATGGAAGAATTTTAACGCGCTGTCCGATTAACTCGAAACTCAATATTTATACTTAAAACCCATGGGGATGTAGGTATGGGGTAATTTCCGACACTCACGCGGGCGAAGCCGCGGGCAGCAGCTAGTTTTGAATAAAGTATGAAACTTTTATTTACACTGAATTTACAAAACTACTTACGTAAAGTACTTACCACTGTCACGACATTACTCAGTCATACATAAAGGAATATCATTCTGCTCAAGAAAATTTAATAAAGAAAGTAAAGTAACTTCGCAAATTAAAGTCATACTTTTTCGTAAAATAATTTACTGTAACGGCTTCCTTTCGCACGTTCATAATAATAAATTAAAACACTGAATTAAAATTAAAATTTCTCGCTTGTATTTCGCGACACAGAACCTCAACCGTTGCTTTTATCCACAATCGCGTAACCCTTAACTGTTGTGTTAGTACAATTAAAATAATTCAGCGTTCCATTCCTATGGCCTCGTCCAGGGCGAGAGCACGGTGGCTAGCGGTAGCGGGCGCGGTAGCGAGCACGATTAGGTGGGCACACTAGGCACACTGCATCGCAAGTTGTAGTAGCGGTCAGTAGAGGCTAAACGGGTACAGGGTAAAACAATAGGCAATCGGGTCGCTTGGTAGTCTACTATATACGTTTTTTTGCAGCTTCAATGACATTGACAAGGGTGCGTAACCTTGTTGGTAAACATCATGTTGTAAAATTGTTTTTTGTACTGAAAAAAACAAGATGGCCGCGCTAATTCCGATTTTGGCCACGCCCCAAAATATCGTTGTACAACTGTACAGTCCTTTTGCAGTTATTATTAGCTCTGACAGCAATTTAACAAGAAACCTTATAGCAACGAGAATAAAGATCAGATAATGCAAAATCAGAGGTCAAATAACTGAAATCACAGTCATGAGTGTGCCAGGACAACGGGTGTATTGCTAGTCCCATTGCGCTAGGCACCGTCATCCGTGATGCAAACGGCGGTTTCATTAGTTTGATATTTCGCTACCGCCTTAGCACCCGCGAAACTTTCTCACCCTGGACGAGGCTTATCAGTGATATCATGGCCTCAGGAAGTTCTCACTTGCTTCCGCTGCGGTCCTCTTGTTTTCACATTACCGAAATTCTATTTTCCACACCGCAATCTAAAATCAACCATAAACTTAAGTAGCTAGAGTTTCATTTCCTCTGAAGGTTGTCTACCTAATTCATGGTTAAGTTAGCAACAGTCTAAATTTGAGCAAAAATAGCAGTTAGATACGATAAACTGAACAGTGAATTGTATGTAGATTGAGTTGTTCGAGCAACGTTCGAGTATTTGTGTTCGTTTTCTGGGGCTTGGTGCATATAAATGAGATTCCTCTAAACTAAGAATACATCTCTTCTACCAATAATGGAGTTACAGTACCTACAATAGTATAACTATGACTACGATTGCCAGATATATCTATCTAGATCTTTCAAAATCTTCTAAAGTGAAGTAGATGAATTAAGAACAAAATCAATTGCGTTTCTTCAAATCCTACACTGAAATTGTGACTAAATCACAATCTAAGCAGTTATGGATAATACTCATAAAAACAATACTTATAGCATTGCTAAATTAAGAAGCAATTATTTTTAATAAATAAACGCAAAGCGCGTTCTTACCTAATTAGTACTTTTCTTTTTTCTCAGGTAAAATTCTAGGTACCAAGTTGTTACTTGAAATTGTATTTTGTTTTTATTTAGATTCCCTTTGCAGGTTCATCCCAACTCAACTAAAAAATGAAACCAGTAATCCTTCCTATATTATTTACAGTTCTTTCCACTTTAACTTCACTAACTCCCACTTAAGAGCCTCAACTAGTTCATATCACGCCCCACGACTCCTCACACATTCCTCCACTCAAGATTTATTACCCCCGGCGTCGACCGTGTCCTGAATTTCAATCTACCCCCAGTGGACTAGCTGATTAAATTTTTCAGCATGAAATATATGCCTTATAATATAACACGAAGAGTCCTGGAATAAAATTGAATGTGACCACGGAAAATATGTGGTATTTGATTAAATTTTTGAGGTTATCTGAATTTCTTGGGAGTGGAAAAGAGTTTGACATTTCTTGGTTCTGTTGGTTAATATTTGTTCGATCTTTAAGGGTGGATTCGACCAAACAGGAATAAATTTTATCCGCAGAATAGGCCTTCTCTTCCGAATAAATTATGGATTTTTGACAGTTTCTCCATACGAAAACTGTCAGAAGAAAATCTTATTCTGCGGATAATTTTTTTTTCTGTTTGGTCGAATCCACCCTTAAATAAAATAAGAACTGTATTATATTGTACTAGCTTTAACCCGCAAAATTTTGCGTTTTTAATTTTCTTTGTAGATTTTTTCTACATAATTATTCTTTAAGGCATCTCTTTAGGTCATAAATATCCGAATATCAAAAAATATTTGGCGTAGGTCTTAAGGGGGAGGCATGAAAATTGATTCGCTGTTACAATGTATAACGTATACCACATAACGTATACCGACAGATGATAATGGTCTCGGGAGGAGCGCGTGGCTAACTAATACCAGCCGCACAGGGCGGTCCGTCAGGTAAAACTACGCTTCCCGGAGCTGTCCGGTAGATGGGTAACCATCTTTACATACCGAAAGTCTTCCGTGCTTCGGATAGCACGTTATGCCGTTGATCCCGGCTGTCATTCGTGGATCTTTGACAATCGTTACGGGTCGTCAGAAGCACGACGATCTGACAACCAGTCTTACCAAGGGGTATCGTATTACTCTGTTACTGCGTTGTCGAGGTCAGATAGGCAGTCGCTCCATGTAAAATACCTACAAGTATTCAGCTGGATCCGGTTAGATTGGAAGGCGACCCCAATATAGTTGGAAAAAGGCTCTAGGCAGATTTATATTGTATAACGGGCTGGTGTCCACAACTCCACCTCCAAGCGTGTAGGTATTTTGCGTACCTACATAATGCGAATTTAGATATTTTGAAGGAAATTGCTGGCTAGATTATTATTAATACAACCTACTGCTCGTTGGTCTAGTTAATTGACCCTTCGATCAAGCTACGTGTTAAGCTTCGTGCAGACTGGCGCGACGTGACGGCGCGACGCGACTCTAACTATGCAATTTCTAAGAAAACTTCACGGTAGAACAATTACCGGTGTCGCGTCGCGCCAGTCTGCACGAGGCTTTGTTGAATTTGCCATTAAGAAATTATGTTCGTAGCCGCCGGGAATTTGGGCGTGTTTACAACACACTTAGAATAACTGATAAAACGTGGGCCTACTAAGCCCCACTGCCAACCCCTTTGGAGAATACATGCGTGACATTATGTTAGTATTCATAACAATATCGACGCCTAACAAAAAGAAATCTCTAATCAGCATCAAAGCAAAAAGCAAAGTGATGCTGATTAGTGATTTCTTTACCCAAAAAAACTCTAAAATCCAGTTAAAGCCATCTCGTGACATATAAGCGATTCTTTACCAAAAAATTAAATGAGAAACATAAGTATGTCGAAAGAAAAATAATAAATTCACCGTGAGTGGTTCACTGTTCAGCCACTCGCTGAGTACGGAGCGACATTTTAATGATGCAACTCTGTGTGCTTAAGGGGCTTAGAATGTATAGAATTGTCTCATATTTGCGTTATACAGGGTGTCTTAAACGTAGTGGTCCAAAGGCAAATGAGGTAAAGCGAAGGGGTTCACCTATCATAAAAAATTGTTAAAACTGGGATATTCTGAACAGTTCAGAAAATTTCGCTATTATTATTTTCAAGAAATTTTACACTTTTAAGTCAAATCTGGCTGGAAGATGCCTGGCAAGGCATCTCAACGTCAAAATTATGTTCACAGGCTCGAAAAATCCAAGTGGAAGTGTAAACTTGAAAATAATAATTTCCTGATGGAAAAACCCAATTGTATTTTAACCAACCTGTTAACCGGACACAAGAAGCTCAGTGATTACGCATTGTAAAAACCCAAGCAATTTCTTTTATCCAATAAAATTAAATAAACATAAAAAACCTCTCCATCCATTTTGCCGTTCCCAGTCCAGTCTAAACCTCTTCAAGTCTATGCTCTCAAAAGGCCACAAGTCCTGCAGGACAGTAGGGGCTCTCCACACGAGCGACGCGCCGTGCCGCGACATTTTAATGAAGCACCAGTGTAGCCCACTTGAGCCCTTTCATACTGGTAGGTTTTACGCACGCCTCTAGGGGCTTAGTAACTGCTGAAAACATATTGCGTCAATTGTGAATGACATGGTGTTATTTTTAGTGAAAAGTCACTTTCCTGGTACGCCAATTTAAACAACAAAAAAAAACTGGGAAAGATATTGCGAATGAAAGAGTGTGTTCTCAATAAGCAAATAATTTAAATCGGCTGTGAAAAGCTAAAACGATGTATTCTGATAACAAAAATAAAACACATAACATCACGCCTGTAATACCCGAACGGTTAGGCAGAGGTGTACGTATAGTACACCCACATTTCGCCAGTTATGTTTAAGTCCCATGTAAGCAAGCGAGCTTTTGCTATCAAGCGGGCACAAATCCAAACTCCGGGCTTTGAATTATAAACATAGATTTAAATAGTTTTAAACTAAGGATATTTTTTTCATAATATCAGCCAGTCTAACTTTGTATTCCTCTATAACATTTCTTTAAAACAACTGTATCTCTTACCATAAAATCTTGATTACCACTCACAATACAATACAATACGGAATACCTACATTTTAGTTACATCATCTGTTTACGAGCAGAAACTATGTGAGAATTCTCCGTAACGAATCTACATAGCATCAAATAGAAGTATGTATACTCAACAAAACAAATGAATATGCAGGGACCTTATTGTTTACAGGTCATAGGGTACAAAACCGCATGACACTTCGTATTATAATTCACTTTTCGTCTAATATTGACCTATGGTAAACTCCCGGGCCACCAACGGCCGGGGCTTACGAGTTGTTGGTCGCAGGTTCGAACCCTAACAGGCGCTGTACTTTGTCAAAATTATTACATCACCACTGCTCACAAAGCGGTGAAGGAAAACATCGTGACGAGACCGGCATGTCCTAGAACCAAAAACATCGAAGACATGTGACATCTACCAACCCGCACTGGGACCGCATGGTCGATTATGGCCCACTCCCTCTCACAGAGGGGAGGCCTGTGTTCCAGCAGTAGGAACATTATAGGCTGAATATGCATTATACAAACTCCCGGGCAGCTTACTTGAACTACATACTTATTTTGCAACCCATATTGTGCATGTTTTGATTATTCAAGTCTTAAGCATCCTCCTCCTCACTCAGTGCTTTGAAAGTATGTTGCATGCAATTGACATTAGAAGACCATACAGATAATGTTTAGTGTACTTATGTAGGTAATATTTCTTACATAACTGAAATCATGATGCACTAATTGCAATAATAACCTTCGAGCTTCAAACTAGACAGTTTTGTATTTCTAAGACTATAATTCTGATGCAGATTCCCTTCACAGTGCACAGATGTTTATTCCTAGCGTGGATAGCTAACTGTTTTGTCGACTGTACTGGAGAACTACTGACCCGTTGAAGACAAAGTATGTGCTCAGACGGTATTACGGAGATGTGAGCACTACGTGCAGTCGTGTCTAAAATACAATTGAAATTCTAGAGTTTTTTTTTTTTGCATTCAGTCGTGGCTCTGTACCTGGTTTTATTTTTATCAAGCGGAAAGTAATATTCAAAAATAAAATGTGTGTCCGCATCTTCAAAACTATTGATTTGTGGTGAAAAGTTGTCAGTTGAATCAAAGAGTACACCTCTTTGATTCAACTGACACAACTTTAAGGGGGTTAAAAAGGGGAAATTAAAATAAATAAAGGATTCTTTCATATATAGTTTTTGATATGAATGACCAGGGACCGAAAACCCTTATAAATTACGGTTAGGTATCGAAGAATAATGGTTACTTCTACGACTAACGTTACCGCTATCTGGGTAACCCAGGAAGAAGAAACATGTTAACTCTTTTAGGTTACCGCTTTAATACCGGTTACACACTCAGGCGACGCGCGCCCTTAGACTAATGCCGAAGGCACGTGTTCATAGAGGTAATTTCTATTTTGGTAACCGGTATTAATACTGGTTGTATTCTGTAAAAAATATAAATGTTGTAACTACCTATATTGGTTATACCGGTTTCGGTGCCTGGTTTATACCAAAATGTTTTTTTTTATGTCTACAAGAAAAAAGACCTATAAAATTCCGCTATTCTCGATAATTGCATGTCCAATCCATGACTGTACCTATGAACTATGTAACTAGATATGTAAATCATTCTATGACGATTTCCAGACAAGTTAGAAAAAAGTCTGTGTGACTAACTCTTTTTAGGACTTTTCAGACAAAGTTTTTCATGAAATTTTTACATAATATCTATTCGAGAATTTCGAGACTTTCATATTATTGTTTCTTTTCGTTACATTAACATAACAATGAGTTATGAAGGTATTTCAAATCCTCCTTTCTTTAATAAGAGGCACGTGCGTTTTATTCGAATTTATGGAACGGCACGTGTAAAAGGATGTGCACTTGTGCGCCATCTTTTTCCTCTTAGCGATTAACTTTTGTCTGCAGAAGATAATGGGGTTTATTTATAAACGTTGCTTAAAGTTAAGTAATGATAAGCCACTGTTTAACCATACATTTTTGACTTTTGAACGTCACTTAACTTTAAGCAACGTTTATAAATAAACCCCATTATGTAACCAGATAAGTAATACTTATATCTTATATAGGTTTTTGTTTACTTATTTCTATTTATAATTGTCTTCATTAGTTTATTTACATCATCGGAACATAACATAACATAACACAATCTCATTTATCTATTGCGATTTATTTTATAATTATATTGTTAGCTTTATGCCATTAATGAACAAAATATTTGAAAGAAACCTTGTGCTTGAGGTGGAGTCAGAAAATTTGAATTCAGAGACAAAATAACTCATAATTAAAAAAAAAAACTGTTTTACTGGAAAAAAGTGCATGTTTTTTTTTTGTTTTACGTGATTATACGTAGATAATAAAAGTAAGTTTATATTCGCATTCAAAAACACTGAACGAGACAAAATAGAAGTTTTTTTGTAATAACGCCTTTGAGAGTTTGGTGTCCCTCAAACTGTTAAAAATATAGTTTGATATTGCACGTTATGCGGAAAGAATTTATAATTGTATTTTTTTAATTCCATGTTTTTTTTCAAGCTCCTATTCTAAGTATCTGAAGTACTCTTCCTTATCTGAAGAAGAAATTCTTCCCATTGAAAACCTGTTTATACCTGTACGTACGTCTTTATATTTTTATTTATTTTTGGATGTCTAACAGCGGCTACACAAAATTTACCATGCCTGTTTACAAAAACAGGGACAAATACACTTGTATTTGTCTTCTTATTTACCATGTGTAAATAATTATCTATTTTCATGTGAAATTATCAATGAATAACTAAGCTTACGCAACTAGTTTCGTAATGTAAATTCGGCTTCATAAAGTTAAGGAAGGGTAAGGTAAGGTACTATAAGTTTGACGAGGACGAAAAAATTCTAAACAATCACAAGCAACCAAGCTTTACCATTTCACCACAAAAACAAAGTTAACATTTACTAAGGAATATTAATATAACAGGGTGTCTAACAAGCAACAAAATACCAATAAGCGATGGCTCCTTAAAACGCGAGCGTTTATTTACCTCATTACGATACTGCGAATCCGACGCCCGCGCCGCAACCATTTATTATTGTTTGCTTTACTCAATTAATTTCTTCAATTCCGGGGGTTGGTACCAACGGGACGGGGTGTGGATATAGAGAAAGTGGATGTGACAAGAATATCAAGAAAATGTTTATTTCCTAGGAATTTACAGCCGATGTTTTCTGTAAAAATCTGATCATGAACACTTAAGTGAAGTGAGCATGAGGTCAGCTATCAATATTATAGTGTCAATCCCTAGCATCAGGTGGACTGACAGCTCACTTCACCTATGTTTTTACAGTGAGAATTTTACAGAATACACCGACCGGTCTTCTTCTATGCATGTCCATGGTAATCTAAATGGACTAGGCCCAGAATTCGACTACGTGTTTGGTGCCATCACTAGCATCCATCAGTTCCCGTAACGTGCAACTGATAGGACACCAAGTCATGTCCCATCGTTGTCATGTACAGGTGAGATTTTAAGCTTTTTTTTTTGTTTGTTCCAGGAACATTCCACCATATGGCGTGCAAAAATTTGCACCTACTTGTAACTAATACATTTCTAATTGGTGAGTCTAATTCTACACTCTCTCTTATATTTTCAGCAGTAGAAGTTGACAGTCTGATGATAATTGTATTGTAGATGACAAAATAAAAATAAAGATTTTGTTTCATTTCCAATTTCAGTACCATTCGATAATTTTCTCAAACATTGCGGGCACGGCAAAAAAGTTCTATTTGCGCTATCTAGATCCACGGTACTCTTCTTTATATCCATGTTACGAACGAACGCAACTTAATATTTGCATAATCTGTTTGATTTGCAAAATAATAAACCGGTAGAGTTTGTGCTTTTAATAATTTACCGTAATATTATGTAATAATGGATATTCCTGAATCTTTGGAGCTTAATCGTTTGTATCGTGTTTTTCTGACGTTTTGCGAAGGAAGACTTGACTGGGTAAAGTTTAAGCTGCTTGGGAACGAAAGATAAACATCAATTATGTTTTGTTAAATTATATTGGCTTAGTATAAGCTGGAGCTCACTTCGTCGAAGTTTCTGGTTACAAATCTTATTTTAAAAAGCCAATTCTTGTACTTAAAAAAACGTTTACATTCAAGTCGCAATCTGTCAAACTTGTCAAAAATGTTGGTAAATTGATTGTATTTTTGACAGATTTCGAATGAGATGCGAATGCGACCGTTCTCATACGGGAATTGCCCCTCTAGTCTAGGAGGTGGAGCAGTTCCTTGTTCAAACCAGTACCCTAATTGAATAACACACATAAAATTACGTCGTACGTTTCATTTTGACAGTTCACCCACGTTGATTGCGTTATTTACGTTGTTGCGCAGACGAACTTTTCAAACCTGTGAAGCAATGGATTAGTTATTAAACATATTGTCCTTCAAAATAAACCAAAACCTTAGTCGTAGAAGTAACCAAAATTCTTCGATACCTTTACCGTAATTTATAAAGATTTACGGTCCCTGGTTTTCAGCTCTATAGTTTAGAAAACGTACTTAAGAGCCCACACAACCTCAGGTTTTTATCTCGCTCGCATACTTCTCGCGGACTGAGTGCGAGCGAGAAGCAGGCGGCTCCAAATTGGAAAAAGTTCAGGTTATTACTTTTTACGGCGAAAATAATGGTAATTTAAAAAAAATAAAAAAACTTGGTCGCTTCTTTATAGTTAGTTCAGTTAGTGTGCCAAATTTCATGATCTAATTTGAAGTATTTTTTGAATAGCAGCGGTTTATTGTTTGGTTTGGAGGTAACTTTGGATTTTTTTTCTATCGAGAAAATATTTTGAAATCGTTTTTCGGCTAACATACTCGCTAACAGTAATCCTGAACTTTAACATATATTTATTTCAAAATTAATGCTGCAGTAGTTTCGATATAACGGTGGATCTTGCTAAGCAATTTGACGACTTATATGCCCTTAAGTAGGATTACATTTGCTCCATAAATCAAAACTAGCAAAAACAACCCTTGCATCCAATAGTTTAAATACGCCATGTTTGCAGAGCGGAACGTAATTTAGTAGTAAACTACGAACTGGACGGTAATAGCCGGTTGTGTTTTGTTTACATTACCTTATTTACCTCGATTTCGTGAGTTTACCGGTAGAGGTAATCCTGAGTTGAGATAATTTATTACAGCTTTAAGTGCCCGATCACACGTACCACAACCACAACAACAACCACTCCACAAGAACAACACGTAGACGGGCGCTAATTTGTCCGAAAATGAAAATTATATTCAAACGGACCACAAAATCAACCGTGTAGGAACACTGACTACATCAAGGCCATATCGCAGCCACAACGCAACCACCAGGGCCTAAGTCTAGTAATTTATAAACGTTACAATGGTCACTCAATGGCGAGTTTTTGACAGTTTTTGTATGGCAAATCTGTCAAAAACTCACAATTGAGACACCATTGTAACGTTTATAAATTAGTAGACTTAGGCCCCAGGAGAACGGCCACATCGCAAATACAACGATCTGTCTTCTTCTTCTGACGACCCGCAACGACTACTAAAGATCCACGAATGACTGCCGAGACCAACGACTTAAAATGCTTTCCGAGGCCTGGAGGAGTCTCGGTATGTAAAGATGGTCTCCCATCCACCGACCAACCCCAGCAAACGTAGCTTAACCTGATGTATCGACCCGTGCGGATGTAGGCCTATTACTTAGCCACGAGCTCCTCTTTATTATAACTAATTCAAAACGAAAACTGCAAATAAAACAAACCACTCAACATCATAACACGAAAAGTTAATCTCATCCGAAACGTTTACCAAAGCAGATAAATGAAAAGTGTTGAAGCCAACAGCGACTGTAAAGCAGTTGATGAAAGAACTTAGCGGGGGCGCGGGCGCCGATAGCGAACAAACTGTAAAACAATCAAGACGCCGCAAAACGCTCCGGGCGTTTTCCACGTAGCTTCAGTGTGGGGCTAGGAAACTGCGGGAACTACAGTTCATTAGTTAAAAAAACGCCAACTAAAAAGGTATAAACAAGACATCAACGACAGACAAATTAAAAATCCGGAGCCACACGTCGTAATCTGTTATTACGTGTGACTCCGGATTTTTAATTTATCTGTCTGTCACGTCCCATAGCCTATAACCAGAGGCCGATCAAAACGCTACCAACCATACCTCATTTGTTTAATTATGATAAGAAGTTTAGAAGTCATGAGGGCACAGATGAGCATACATAAATACCGGTCAAAATCATAACCCTCGTTTTTAACTGCCGTAGTCGGGTAAAAATGGCCTGTTTTCTTCAAAATTGGTGGTACATCTACAATTCGCCAGTTATGTTTAAGTCCTATGTAATAGGAAACAAGCCTGTTGTTAGTAACCGGGTACAAATCCAGATTCCGGGTTGATACTGACAAATCCCTTTTCGAAAACCCCAATAACACTGCCCAACTTAAGGATGGAGCCCAGGATTCCATGTTCAGCAGATGCGTTTGCTTCACGAGGTTACAATCTAAATTAATATATGTGTATAAAAAAAAAAAAAAAGTAACATTATTTTTTGTAAGTTTGTTTTTTACGCTTTCACACAAAAACGGCTTAATGGATTTAGATGAAATTTAATACATGCGTATAACATGACCTGAGTTAGGACATAGGATATAATTTATCCCGATATTTCTACGGGATCGAGACGTATGCGGTTGAAACTGTGGGGCGCAGCTAGTATATTATAGTTTTAAGAAGCCATGAAACGATATAGACAGTTAATTATATAAACAATTACCACAGCACTTCGTGAAATTGGCCTTTGTCATAAGAAGTAGTCAAATAAAAACAATCCGCAAAAATGAAGATCAAGCATCAAAATAATATTTTAAATCAATAAAAAACAACGCCGATCCATTACCAAATCCAAACAAAAAACCCTCAAAAATCAAACCTCATTTCTCCTGGCCCCATAACACGTTGAAGCACGCCGACACCGCTCATATTAACTCCGGACAGGCAATGATGGCCGACAATTTGTTAGCGGCGTTGTGTTGCAAAGAAAATTACGACCTGCACTGAACCTTAATTATCTGTCGTAATTCACAAATGAA
This sequence comes from Eupsilia transversa, assembly GCA_914767815.1. Lineage (NCBI taxonomy): Eukaryota > Metazoa > Arthropoda > Insecta > Lepidoptera > Noctuidae > Eupsilia > Eupsilia transversa. The sequence goes on from OU611880.1 coordinate 14,341,214, forward strand.
AAGGATATCTCTAAACCTGGGTGTTCAAAGGTGAAAGGTCTATTTCTTAGTTTTTTATCAATATTTAGAGGTATTAGGAACAGGGTGTAAAGTTCACTCATACTCTATAGAAGAGGGAGGATCCTCCGACCAGGCGGGTGTTGTGTCTGGCGGACAACTGCCGAACGATTGATGTCGGATAGTCATATATATGTTGATCGCGTGGTAAACTCTAATAGCGCGATGCAGGATTTGTGTGCCGTCAGGTCTTCGCATGTGGCGTTGTACCACCACACATATATGGTTTTCTTACAAAAATTGTATCGACATTATGTAGCGCAGAGACTAAATTATAATTTTCAGCTATGACCCAGTGGCTCCAGTGGATCTATTTATCAAGTGGTATTATACAATGAAGACAGAAAGAAACTTTGCCATTCGAAATTTCATTCTCTTGCTGCCAGAAAAGGCAACAAAGGTATTTTCTACTTAAACTAGGACATCTACGTTTTTCGCGAAAATATTTTTTTTTAACTTTTTTTGCAATTTGCAGGTCAGTGTTAGGTTGAATGTTTATCAAAATATGATTCGCGGCCGTAACATAGATGTAGGTTTTAAAAAAATACAATAATTGAAATCATACAACTATTATAAGTTCAAATTACCCTGTTGACTCACAATTTTGATGACATCATGACATTTGAGGTAAATTCTAACTTACAGAGTTGTATTGATGATTTTAATTATTATAACTCTGTAACTACAAATATTTGCAAAATTGAATTTCGTGGGCGACTCTGACGCTTTCGCCTGAACAGAAAAATAGCAGAAGCGGAGGAACAAAATTAAAGTAGGAAACACGAACAGTGAAAGAAAATTAATAAGTATAAGCTCACGCCTGTAGTACGACGGTAGAGGTGTATACAGGATTATTTTATGTCTGAAAGACTGCTCCATAATGGTGGAAATTGCAGTAAAAGAATGTGCAAAGCTGTGTAAAAGCACCCATAAAAATTAAAAAAAAAGAATCTATACTTATAATAAATCTGTAGAAGTGAAAATTCTGTACATTGAAAATATCAAAAAAATAAATGGCAGGGGGTGTTACTAGACCGACACCGAACCCAAAAATTTGATCAAAATTTTTTTTGTCTGTCTGTCTGTCTGTCTGTCTGTTTGTTCAGGCATCACGCAAAAACTACCGGTTCGATTACGATGAAACTTGGTATAATTATTCTTTAATATCCTGGGCACCACACTGGGTACTTTTTATCCCGGAAAAGTATCCTATCCTACGGTTGGGGGGTGTCAAAGTTTGTATGGAAGAATTTTAACGCGCTGTCCGATTAACTCGAAACTCAATATTTATACTTAAACCCAAAAATTAAGAATAACGTGTATCAGGATTTTTCGAAATTCAACCCCTAAGGGGCTAAAATAAGGGATGAAAGTTTGTATGAAAAATCTTATTCCTTGAGGTAATAAACATGAAACTTCGCACGAATAGTTATCTAAATAAATTATAAAGTTTGTAGTTTTTTGTTTTTCTAAATTACCCCCCAAAGGGGGGTTGGGGGGTGTCAGTGTTTGTATGGAAGAATTTTAACGCGCTGTCCGATTAACTCGAAACTCAATATTTATACTTAAAACCCATGGGGATGTATGGGGTAATTTCCGACACTCACGCGGGCGAAGCCGCGGGCAGCAGCTAGTAATAAATAATTTCGGAGAAATAAAAAAAAAAGATTTCTCTTGAGAGAAATCTTGTTTTTTATACATGTGGCGATCACCCATGAACAGAGAAACATAGAATAACTACAAATAATTTGAAATAAAAACAAAATATGATGTCACAGTGCCAACTCTGCCTAAACCAACTTCAACGAAAAGATTGAGCAAATGGCGATCCTAATTCAGTCGCCTAAAACAATAGATTTATGGCCTTCTTTGTCCTTGCCAACAAAGTGACCTTCATTTTGCAGACTGGATGTTTTTCAGCATGAATATTAAATAACCACTCGACCACCATTGTTCTATCCTGTTACAAAAATGAATATGAATATTTTCTTGTAGTAGGAATATTATATTTTTCTTTACATAAAGATATTTATTATTATATACGTACATAACTTCTGCCCGCGACTTTGTCCGCGTGAAATTTCAGCCCCCGACCCACCGCGTCGCATCCCATCGCCCGCCCGCGCTATAACTTCGTTTTCGCTTAGCGTTATTTCTGACTTTTTTCTTTCTGCTCGGCTCTTAAGGGTCGTGTGGTGTGTGTTGTGCGTAGTTGGGCAGAAGTGTACCTTCACAAGTTGTGAGTTTATGTTATTTTATCATCTTATTCAATGTACCACTTTGACCAACTTTAGGGTAAAGCCAGACGAGCGTAATTTTTTGAGTTGTGAGCCGCGTAATTTCTGCTCCCCTAACAAAACTCTTACTTCACAGAGCTAATTAAGTTCGGGGAGCAGAAATTACGGGACTCACAACTCAAAAAATTACGCTCGTCAGGCTTCACCCTTAGAGTCAGAAGCCGACGCTCAACTCAAATTCATAAACCTAGAACCTTCATTTTCTCCTAATAAAAACAATAGATTCACATACACGCCTCCCTACTTCTTATTCCAAATCTTTTCCGTTCCAAAAAAAACTTCACTTCATAAAATCAGGTGAACAATATACGGTATGTAAAAAGGGAAAACAACGGAAAACCATTTTCCTAACACAATTTACACTCAACGTAGAATTTTTTTTTTATTAAAACCCCCAGCGAGCCGTAAAGACAAGGGGGGTGAAGAAAATTTATTCATTTCGGGACATAATTCTGAGCATATTTTAATAAAAATGTTACTTGAGTACCGGTACCGAGTTCAGGAATTTGAATTCTGATGTTGCAATTCCTTATTTCATTTCTCGGAGACCATCGGTAATCTTCGGGATATGCGGACGTTCCGGGTTACATTTTTATTTTATCATTAAAATGTATCCCGGATCATCACCACAGGGTCACGATGTTTCATTACTAATAGTTGTAAGTGGTAGGTACTCTTAGCAAAAACTATTTAAAAAAAACACACCGTCATCTGAAAACAGTTTTATTTCTAGTAGGAATTATGCCAAAAAAAGAAGTCTATTTAGTGCGTCAGTCAGATAATAAAAAATATTAGATACATATTTTTTGCTTTATCATATTATTAATAAAAAATAAGTTAGATAAAAAACTTTCGTTTTGACTGTTATCTAAACTAATAATCTGTATTTTTAGAGCTGAAAGTAGTACTAAAACAATAAACATAATATCAGTTTATTCACATTTTAAACATCAAAAAAAATCCACACTCGCTACGAAATAAAAACCTAAGAAAATGAGCTCTTAAAAGTAAAAAGAGGCACACAGCCTAAAAACATCGCATCACATTACAGTATATCAGGTTGTGGGACAGCGGGAACATTAAAATGCAAAGAGTGACTTAACTCGATACTATCTCTGAAGAAATAGGATAAATCTTAGCGAGAGTTTCATTTACTTACAGAAGTCAAGGAGAGGTATGTTTATTTTTTAAATGGCGGCTGATCGTCTCCTGTTTTTTGTATTCTTTTGAATATTTTCTTTTGTTTTTCGAGTGTTTCTGTATTTACTTTTTATTAGTTAAGTACTTTTCAAAATTTATACTTATAAAAATGTGACCGCTTTGAAGTTAAATTAAAAGGCGTATTATACCCGTGAAAAGAAGCTTTAAATAGCTATTTAATTTACATAAAGAAATAAAAGCAATTTTGGTTAACTATTGTTTATTTAGATTCAGTTTTTTAAAATGAAACTCGCACAAGCAAAAAAGATGAATTTTCTTAAACGTTTCTTATATGTTCACATAATTTAGTATACCAATGAACAAAAATACTTTAGCGACAGTTATTAGTCGTTGAGTTTTTATCATAAGATACGTAATACCTATCACGTCATGTGCGAACTCCTATCTCAGCAATCACGTTGTCCATTCAAGATTATGACAAATTCAATATGTAATTTTTCTGACACCCGCGTTTATAAAAAAAACTTTCTTTCTTTAAATTTTCAAAGACAAATTCAACATAACTGATCTAAAATTTTCAGGCAAAATTATATTCTTTTATTTCATAATTTATAAACAAGTCAAGAGTTCATGTTTAAAACAATCTTTTAAACGTTTTGATGTTTACTTTCAGTGGTTTTTAAGAAGCCAAATCGTTTGCTTATTCTAATTTTTGTAATAAAAAACTACAACGTCATTATCATGAACCACAAGGTTGGGTGCAAGCGGCAAAAAAGATACAGTAGAATTAGTATGTTTATTATTCACTGTAAATGATTTTGTTATAGCCTTCAAAACACTCACACACAGAAAAGCAATCGTTGGTATACCAATACTAACGATTGCTTTTATCGTTGGTATACCAATACCAACGATTTGAATTGCATGATATTTTTCGTGATTATTTCTGTAAAATAATTGCAAAAGTATTGAGGGATCTATTTTTTTTAAGGAAGTATCTTTCTTTACTCAATTGCTCGTAGGTTGGCTGTCGGGTGGGTGGGGTGTCTGTCAAGTTTTTGTTTTTCAAAGACATGAGTATGGCATCACCAGCATGATGCTTTTTATCAAACGATTACGGTTTCCAAAGACGAGATTTGTTTAATTTTGTATCGATATTAGCATGCTCTCTAGTTTCCTTCTCGAACCTAAACTTCTGCGACATTCTTTCAGTGGTCATTATATAGCGGGGAAAGTGGATACTGTATAATATTCGCATTATATCCCCCTTTACTGGCGTTTCTATCGGCTATCAGCCGTTGCTCAGCATCTTTGTGGGACTCCAAATGATGTCATTAATGTTTGATGCCCATTTTTACCCACCCTCCCCTTTCGCGGGAGATAGTTTGTTGAATATGTGATGTTGTTATTGATTTTGGAACCAACACAATGAATACAGTTTATTGGTACCTATACAGTATGTATAAGAAAGGTGTGGTCACTAAACAACTTTCTCCATGAGAACAACATCGTATTAATGAAAAAATTATTAGCTGTCTCATACAAAACTGTAATACCTACTCGACCCAAATGTATAGGACAGCTGATATTTTTTTCAGTTTGATGGTCTGCACCGCACCCTTAAATATGACCACAAAGTTATGGTCATATTTAAGGGTGCTTATAGCATGTACATGTGTTCTGATACATGTTGTATATTATATATTTTTTAATAGCATTGGACCTTGGGGCCAGTATTATATGACAGAACCTTATTTATATTAATTTTATTCCCATCTGGGGATGAAGGGGCATAGTTTATTCGATGCTCGTTCGTGCAAAATGTCTTCTGATAAAGGTTGGTTACGTAAAAGGTCAGGAGTTTAGGACCATATTTTTTAATAAACTGTTATCTGGCTTCATTGTTTAATCTTGGAAGTATGACGGTGCAAGACTTTTTGCAAAGGTATTGATTTTTAGTATCAAAAGAGATTACGTAATTTTAACGTGTGATAAAATAAAGTATCTGAATTTGTTTTAATATTCCAGCTTATGTGAGTAAACATACTTCAAAAGAAACTCACAAATTGAGATCCGCCACCTTTTTGAAGTCGGTGAAACTTTTCTTTTTTGCTTAGGGCTACAATAAAAATACGAAGCAGAATAGGTAACTTATGTTGCCAACAAGATATAGAAGACCACAACCAATATTTAAATATTATCAAAAAGTATCATAAATATCTACTGTGGTCCTCGTGTGGTTCCAATAATGTTGAACAAATACACTATTTTGTAAAAATCTCACCGAGAAAATGCATGTGAAATGAACGGTCAATCCCTGTAATCCTAATAATCCCGAACTGAATTGAGCTTGACGTGAGCTGTCATTCTACCTGTAGTGCGATTCTGTAAAAATCTCACCCTAATAACTTAGGTGAAGTGAGCTATCATTCCACCTGCCGATACATTCTGTAAAAATCTTAACGTGAAAACTTAGGTGAAGTGAGCTTGAAATGAGCTGTCATTTTACCTTTAGTGCGATTCTGTAAAAATCTCACCCCAATAACTTAGGTGAAGTGAGCTATCATTCCACCTGCCGATACATTCTGTTAAAATCTTACAGTGAAAACTTAGGGGATGTGAGCTGTCATTGCAGGGTTGGGTAGGGTTTGACACTATTGATAGCTCACTTCATGCTCACTTCACCTATTTTTTCACGGTGAGTTTTTTTTACAGAATAGCATTGCAGTTGGATAGACAGCTCACTTCACCAAAATTTTCACGGTGAGAGTATTACTTGACTTATCACTATTGGCAGCTCACTTCACCTAAGTTATCACGGTGAGATTTTTACAGATTATATCACTACAGTTAGAATGACAGCTCACTTCAAGCACACTTCACCTAAGTTTTCACGGTAAGATCTTTACACAATAGTTCGAGTCAACAAGCCATAAGATTTTTCTTCCCTTCACAAAAGTCATGAAATTAATTAAAAACATATTATATTTTGTCTGAAATGGACTTGTACCTACCGTATTTCTATTGTAAATTAATCATACTTTTTTTCATAAATACACACAGCTGACAGTCATGGACACAGAAAGACTGTTAGTTTCCCTTCAAAAGGAGCTCAAGAGCCGTGTAAAACTGTGTTGCTTGTTGAAAAACGTTGCAAGATAATTTTTCAATTAACTACGTAAATATTTATTTATTCAGACGCCACAGACGGTGGGGGGTGGGGGTAATTTGAATGAAATTAATTTATTAAAGGCTATCTCAATGGGTGTGCCGCCAAATGAGATATCTTTTGTTTGCCTGCAGAGGATATTATAATAAAGAATTGCGTGGTGGTATTCTCGAGCATAAATGCAAATTATGTGACTCTTGCCTAGTAAGTAAAGAATGAATAGGTACAGAGTTCATACCTATTTTAAAGAAAAATACGTTTTTATTTTATGGAAATAATCATGCTTTTTTATAAAACTTGTCTTTGCTGTGGTCTTAAAAATTGCCCTTGTTATAAGTTAATCAACATAAATACTAAAATCGACTACACTGTGCCAATATCTCCATCATTTCGCATTAAGGCTCCCGCATACAGGCGCGACGTGACTTTAATAAAACAATTTCTAAGCAAACTTCACGGCAGAACAATTACTGGTACCGAGCAATGGACGAGCCTTTAACAGCACTGCCCAAAACCTAATAAAATACAGAGTTCGACTACTAAAGGCATAAATCACAATAGCCAAAATACTCGCTCATTTACCATCCACCGATAATCTACGAATCAAATTATCCAACCGATTAGGCGCACCCATCCAACATCCTCTGCGGGGCTAATTCGAGGAAGCTCTCTGTTCCTACATTTATTTGTACAGCCCACAAAATCGAGTACAGTTTCACGCGTTTAACATACCTCTAACACTCGAAGTTTGGTGTTAAATGACCTTTATAAAATACGATTTAAATAGTTAATGTTCGTTCAATTTAATAGAATAGAATATATTTTTTATTGAATCTTATACATTCATTTTCATTCAACAAATTATACTAAATTATGTTAAATTAAATAAAAAATTAAATATAGTATGTACAAATATTTATCGAAACTTAAAAAAGGGGGGAAATGCTCATTTGGCATCAAAAAATTTCATCCGCATCGCTGTCGATGGGGAAAGTGCCTAAAAGGCTGGCAGCATTGCCGCGTTGGATCGCAATGCCGATCCTTTGGGCTAAGAATAGGCCAGCCCTAGAATAGAATAGAATACGTACTCTTTATTAAGAAAATTACAGACATTTGGACATTTTACTTTTTTTTTTAAAATATATATAAAGAGTGTAAAATCAAGACTTTCGTGTCGTTGACATGTGCGCTTAGTTTTGCTAAACCACAATTAATGCCGTTGCGGGTTTCAGTTTTCAGTCAGAGATTTTATTCCGGAAGTTTTATGATAATGTTTGACAAGCTTCTATGGTGACATATATTATATGTGAGGACTATGTGGATCTACATATTTATTTTTCTTTTTCTCAGCTAGTTTTAGTGAAAATCGCCACAGTTTGAGTACTCTATGAGGCCTACCCAAATGTCCTTTCTTTGGTATCGTTCGTCGAGTCGTTGAGCTCCTTGAGTTCTGAGTTGAGCTACACGAGTACTGACAAATGCATGCACTGACTGGACAGGTCCACTCAAATCTGTATGGTTCTTTCCTCAAAAGACTATTTCAGACACCAATCTACATGGTCCTCAAATGATCTGACCAAGATTATTCCTGGTTTTTTTTTATTACACTTTAACGTTGATAAATTTTAAATGTGTATAATAACGTTAATATTTACATCGTAAAGTATTATATTACTTTAATAATTGTGAATATGAAGACTTTGTGGGTTATCTTTTCTTTTATCTTTTACTTTTAATCATGGTGTGGCAGTTTGAGTGTTTTTTTTTGCGGCCTACCCAAATGTCCTTTCTTTGGTATTGTTCGTCACATCGTTGAGTTCCTTAAGTTTTGAGTTGAGCTGCATGATTACTGACAAATGCTTGCACTGACTGGACAGGTCCACTCAATCTGTGTGGTTCTTTCCTCAAAAGATCATTTCAGACACGAATCTACATCGTCTTCATATGATCTAACCAATAAAATGTCTGGACTTTAAAAGAGACTGTGACCTCTGAGTTTGTTTCGGCCTTTCTTCTCAGAGTATTCAGATAGGAAACGCCGACCTCATCTAGTACGGTACCTACTTAAAACATATTTTTGACATGTAAAAGTGAAAATATAATCATTTCATCATCATCATTTCATTTCATTTCAATCTCAATATCTGTAAATAGTATAAAACCAAGTCCGTTTTCGTGTCTGTATATGTGTATTAATGTGATTTTTGCAGCTCATGCACAACGGCGCGATATCGCGGGCGCGACCAGGGTCGCGCGGCCTGTCGCAATATCGCGCCGGTCTGCACGAGCCTTTAGGCGGTTTTCACTATCACTGTAAAATAATGTAATATTGAACTTAGGTATAGCACAGATATCTCGATGTTATAACATACTGTCGCCACATTAGCAGATTGTACCCGTGTGAAGCAAGGGGAATCGCCAGATGTTTATAATAAATCCATCTGCATTAAAATACTGGAACTACATCAGTTTAAAGTACCCGGGTGGTAATGTGATACATCGAGCCTTAAAGCCAAAAAAAACTTTGGATTTACGTATATTGGTGGCGCCATCTACATCGCCACATGCGAACTACGCATCACACTGACGTCACGCCAAATCCTGCATCGCGCAAGCAGCGTTTACCGCGCAACTTGAATATACATGAGTGTTTTATGCAATGTGCGTTTAGTTTGTGCAGAATAAACAATTTTTCTTTCTTTCTTTCTTTACAACGTACCGACATCAATCGTCGGGCAGTAGCCCACCAGACTGAACGGAGGATCCTCGCTTTTCTATGGAAGATTAGTGAACTTTACACCCCGTTTCTCATACTTCTGTATTATATTCTTAGAATTATACCAATTTATGAGAAATACACTGTTACAAACGCAAGGCAGCAATGTTTTCCATTATTTTACGAGCAACGAAAAATAATGGTTTCGTTGCTAAAATTGAGACACACAGTTATTGCTGTGGAAAGTTTAACTTTTGTTTTATGGGAAGATATTATTATTATGAATGTGTGCTCTCCGAAAACCTGACGAAAATAATATGTTTGCTTTTATACCGACTTCAAAAAGGAGGAGGTTCTCAATTCGACGGTACCTACGTTTTTTTTATGAAGAATCATCAAAATCAAGAATTGATTCGATTTTCTTTGCTAGGTCAGAAATGGTACCTACCTTATAAATTTTATTAACTTTTTTTTTTTTTGCTTCTGTAATTTTTGAATCAGCTTCAATAATACGTATTTTTCCCACTTAGTCTTTGTGGATGATATTATAATAAGTTCCTGTCACTGTTATTTTTATAGCAGCAGGTAGTGGTATATGAATTTGTGTGGGGTAGGTACCACAAATAAATAACACAAGTAAATAGAAAATATCTTCCAATTTTTGTCCCAATTGTATCTAATTTTATCTAATGTTATCTAATTTCGTCTAATTTTATCTAATCTTATCTGATTTTGTTTAATTTCATCAAATTGTGTCCAGTTTTTTTAACACTTAATCTAATTTATGATTGTATGTGAAAATTACTAATAGATATTGACAGATAACTTGTATATGTGGTGCAAAGAGTTAATTTAAATAAACTGAAAACTGAAAATAACCTTAATTCCGGAAGTCGGTGGCAAAAAATGAAAATTCAAAACCAAAGACTTTGCAGTTTTTTTTTTTTAAGTCGATTGGGAAATAATGAGAATTGCTATAAAAATAGGAGTATTTCTAAAGGGATAGGTAACGAGATGTATCATGTATGTATACCCAAATATCGCCAGTTAAATATAGAAAAAAAAAAATGTTTTTCTGCACAAAGTAAACGCACATTACAGAAAAAATTACATAAAACACTAATTAACAAATGAGTTAAAAGTCTCGTATTTAATAGTCAAAAGTCTATGTAATATGGGGCCAGACTTGTTATAGCGGGCACAAAACCTGATTCCGAGATGGTATTGAGAAATCTCTAATGAAACACTTAATAGAATCAGTGCTATTAAGTTCTTGGAACGCGACAAAACGCGAGACGCATGGCGTTTTTGAAAGGCAAACACCAATGACATTATCGAATTTCAAAACACATTCAAACCGAGTTCTAGCTCACTAGAACTTTTTAATAATAAAATAATAATAACAGTAATAATCTACAACAATGATGACATTGACAGCTCTTGAACTCAGTTGACATGTGCTGATCGCATCCAGTTTTATAGGTGAAATTCGCCCTAGGTAGGTAGCTATGGGGACGTGCCTAGATTAAGAGTGTTAATACTACTATCGTGCTTTCGACCCCTAAACCCACACGGACGTCCAAAACTAATTTAGTTTTTCTATCCTTTAAATGACCAACTAATCCAAATCGTATCGTGATCGTCACGTATCTCACAAAAGCCTTGTGTTAATATACTTTGGATTAAGTCAAAGTAATGAGGTGTAAAACCCTCTTGTTTAGTGAACTAGTTTCAGCTCATGTTATGGCATTTATAGCCGTGCAGGTAGCCATAATGACCCTTAAATTGTGAACACTAAGGCCTAGATTAGCGTGTGGTAAATGGGTATTGGAAATGCTTTTAATGGGACATAAACAATGGAAGTTTTGAAGCAGCTGGTGGTCTTAGGGGGCAAATAATATAATATATAGGTATTTAGAGTTTACACATACAAGTCTACCTACTGCGGTGTCTAGCCGGAACACGTTGACACTGCGATGGATAAAAGGACACAGCGGATTGCAAGGTAACGACGCAGCTGACGAACTGGCTAGAAGAGCATCCAGCGCATCAGTCTGTGGGCCCGAACCTGTCGTACCCATCCCCTCCAACCAAATACGCAGGTGGCATCACAGGGCATGCAGAGTGCTGAGGAAACCGTCGCGCACGTGCTCTTTGAATGCACGGGCGTCACCCAGATTAGAACAGTAACCCGTGGTCACCCAGATCTTTCACAGATGTTCTAAGCAAACCAGGAGTTTTAACTAACTTCTGGAGGAGGGTGGGCTGGTTGGTATAACCACCGACGGCCTTCATCGCCCACACACAATGGTCCACCTGAGGAACTAAGTGTGGACACCAAATCTCTAACATAGAACATAGTCTACCTACTGCTATGTAAGACATATTCATTGTTTTTGCAGTGGATGATTCAAAGCAGCAAAATAACACTAAAGGTCACCACCTTAAAATATAATTTGTTTGGGCATTTTCTTCATCTTTTATCCGAGAATAAAATCGTGGTCTAGCGAAATTTGTATCTACCTACCTATAGAAAAAACACAAAAAAATGGAATCTGACAAATAATTGTTTCTCCATTAAGTAAGTTATCAGTAAGTCGATTCTGTAACCATCTCACCGTGAAAACTTAGGTGAAGTGAGCTGTCAGTCCACATGATGCAAGTAATTGACACTATTGGCAGCTCATTTCATGCTCACTTCACTTCAGTTTTCACGGTGAGATTTTATCAGAATAGACCGGCAGGTGACTGAAAAAACAGCCCTCAATCAAATTAACACTCCAAAAAAAGCTCGCTCACATAGCTAAAGTTGATTAATAACGCGTAACCTTGTTCTGCGGTTAAAGCATTAAATAACATCCGCATTAACTTTGTAGCGGGGTTCATAAAGTACGTACATAATACAGCGGTAGTTAGTGAGGTAATGCACGTCCGGTTCCAACAGGAAGTGATGTAATTGCGCCAACATTGCTGAATAATTTCAATACACTACGCTATCTATGTAGTGGAAATATGTATATAGGTGTATTCGATGATGATTTTCTGTTCTTTATGTACTTAAAAGTTTTTATGATTATGTGAACCGCATCTATTTACAGGAGCTCGTAGCTAAGTAATAACAGCCGCATGGGTCGATCCATGAGGTTAAGCTACGCTCGCTTACATACCGAGACTCCTCCGTGCTTCGGAAAGCGCGTCAAGCCATTGGTCCCGGCTGTCATTCGTGGATCTTTGACAGTCGATACGAGCGTCAGAAGCCCAAAAGTCTGACAACCAGTCTTACCAAGAGGTATGGTATTACCCAGTTACTGGATTGTGGAGGTCAGATAAGCAGTCGCTCCATGTAAAATACAGGTATTGAATTCAAACATAGTAAATTAATTATAAATTCCAGAATCAATGACGGACAACGATAATTTTTCATGCGCCAATGCAATGTGTTCATTTGTTTTTTCTTGGTTGTCATGTGTTGAAGAAAAAAGTTCGTTCCATTTTTAAATAACAGGACAGATATTATTTTCATTGTAACATTGCTGGCCGCATCGTCATTTGTTTTTGATCAGTACAGCAATTTCGATTTATCTCGAAGAAGGTTGTCAAAATACTGGTCGAATTTCCAAGCATGTTTGAGAAAATAATAATTATTAAATAACATTATGTTTTATTTTTTTCCGCGGTGTGGCTCACTCTGCGTCCAGCACTCGGCGTGGCAACACGTCGTGTTCGGGGTCAAGACAAGTCAATCGTCATCCTGAGGTCTGCCTCGTTGAGAGATGAAACCACGTGCCGATTTCTTACAGTGTTTTTTATGACTCTTTAGGAATAGTTAAGCGGAATATGTTACTAAATATATCTACGTCTATTATATTTAATAATGCAATTGACGATACACAGCTAGTATGAATAAACTCTCAAATTTTCAGATTTATGCCTCATATTATCATAACTTTCACCCTTTTAGATAAGTTTCATCATTCCGGAATCAAACTGAAGAAAGCCATTCCACCCAAACCGATTGGCAAACAACTTTAGAATCGTAAATGTAAACTGCTTTCAACTCTGAAAGTTGATAATTCTGTTATCACAGAAACTTTATGCGTATCATAAAGAATTATATACAGTTATTATAATATGCCTAGTTCAGTATTCAGTGAACAAAAACTTCAGTAAATCTTTATAATTCAAGTCTAAAATAGTGGTGTATGGCAGATAAAATTTATGTTAATTATTAATAATTCTTATTTGTTCAGTTCGAACGAGCATTTAAATGTTCTCCGATTTCGGAGACCATAGACATAAAGGTTTTCTTGTAATCTGTAAAAAAACATATATTTACATTACACGTCCGTGTTTGGGTCACAAAAATTCATATAATCATCTACCAAACTATACTGTGTCTTCAACTAAATTGGTTCAGCAGATTCGAAGCAAATTAGCTGTGACAGACGGACAGACAGACAGACAGCCAGCCAGACAGATACACGAATGATCCTATAAAGGTTCCGTTTTTCATTCGGACGTACGGAACCGTAAAAATAAATCAAAATCTAAATATTTTATTTCACATAAACCTACATGGGCACTTAAGAAACGTCAGAAGCTAGGTGCACGGTTCCAATTGGTCGTTTCCTATGAAGAAGAGCCGGCAAGAAACTCCACAATAACCAAAAGCCTTTAAAACTCCAAATAAACAAAAGCCTACCGCCATCTATTTTCAAATTATCACTGGCTGCCTCTATCTGTCATGGCGGCTCGCGTTCGTTCCCAACTAATTCGAGTTCATCACAAATGCAGCCGCGCTTATCTTTTCCTCTCCCCCACCCAACTTATAAATTTAATGTCCTAAAGGATTTACGAGAGAATTATAACTTTACAACTTTGACTTGTTAACCCTTACTATGATTGGTTGCGCTAAAAATCGAGTAGTTGGATGAGAAGGGTTACCGTAGAGTTTCTTGCCCACTCTTCTCCATAGGAAACTATCAATAATTGGAACCATGCTCCTAGGTTCTGACGTTCATTAGTCCGTATGTGGGTATAAGTAAAATAAGATATTTTAAATATCAATAAGAATAAACCATTGACTTGTCGGTTGAAACAATTGGTAGCGAAAACCCTGAAAATAATTAAAAGGGTTTAACTCTTTCTTACTGTAGATGTCCTTAAAGGTGATTAAAACGTGCTAGCAGGAAAAACCGATATCATCAAACCATTTTTCAAGTCAAATTATTTGTAAAAGTGATTTATGGTGATCATATAAAATATTTATGTGATCAAAATTCTACCCATTGTGCATACAATTTTTTTTAATTTATAATATGATGTGTAAAGGTGATAATTATATCACAGGACTTCACAGGACTGCTTGTTTTTTTTAAAATAAAAATGTTTTATTCAGGTACACAATAATTTTAGCAAAATGTAATGTAGTTTGTTGGCTGACATAGGTTTTTATGTTAGCTATGGCGATATCCTATTTACAGAATAGACAATTTTATTTAATTTAATTTAATATTTAACATTCATTTATTAGATAATATTAATACGATACAATTAAAACAATCATTGTGGATCAAGCACAAATAAACCAAGCAGTTTCAACCAAGTCACAATTTTGCAGTAGTAATTATTTCACACATTAATAAATTTTATGCGCGGAATAAGATTTACTTCTGACAGTTTTCGTATGGAGAAACTGTCAAAAATTCAAAATTTAATCGGAAGAAAAAGCTTGTCCACGGATAAAATTTATTCATGTTTGGTCGAATCCACCCTTAGTACAATATATAACATAGTGTCAATTTATTTCTCTTTCGTTTTAAAGTGAAAACAGTTCCCAAGTATTTATTGCCAAGTTCGAATACTAGAGGAAATACATAAGAGTAAATATTTCAAATTCGCGAACAATTAGTAGTCCCCGTATCCGACATCGCTATGAAATATTGAGTTAGACTTTCCATCCTTCTTATGCGGACAACATCCTCTTATGCCATATGTTATAAGGTTTATTTTGGTGCAATTTTTAGTTCTACTATCTTTGCAAACTTGCCTCGCTGACAGTTGTTTTGTTGGAGTAACTTCACAAGTTTAGATGCTCAGTTGTTTGTTTTGTTTGATACATCATCATTTCCCTTCATCACCACGTTTGATGATAACTCAAAGAAAATGTTTGTTTCAAAATAATGGCAGCAGTTTAAAATGTTTTGTAGCTATTTTAACAGCCATTCTATGGTGATTTATAAATGGAAGTTTTGAAAACTTTGGATGTATTTTCTTTAACGCTGATTATGAACGAAGGAAGGAACTTTAAGAGTTAAGATGAGTCCGTTGAGTAATAGAAAACAAAAACACATTTTTCATACAATTATATTTAAAGGCTTTGTCGATTGACGACCTTATCGTCCAGTACAGGGGAAACTACAGAAATGTTGATTACAATCTACCTTATTACTAAATATTTCAATTTACTCTGTCTAAAACCACCTTAATTAGTGGACATTTATAAAACCTCCATAATATGGAGGTTACATAGACGGGGGAAGCCTATAAATTCAAATACATTCACAAATAACATGTTACCTAACTATTGATTAATTTATTAAAATATGGTGTCGCAAAAGTCCTCCGCATCGCTGTCGACTGGTAATGTACCCAAGAGACTGGCCTATGGCCAAGGTAGTTTCTTGGGTCGCGGGAAGTTTCAATACAGTAAGAGAAAATCACTTTTAGAAGTTGTTCAGTGTTTACATATTATAGTTAACATCTTACACCTGACCTTCACCAATCCTATGCAGCCTTGTATAGGATTGGTGATTTGTTCTTCTACTCTATTGATTTGAATTTTATGTTGTTACTGACGTAGTATTTTTATGAAAAATACAATATAATTGTGAAATAGGTCAGTGTCAGGCATTTTTGCTGAACTGGGTCTTTTTGGCGCAGCCGTGAGGCACACTCCCCTGCTAATTTCTAACATTGACTTTACACTTTTTTTTTTTTTTTTTATCTTTTTATTTGCTGTTTATTATATTGTTTGCCTTTTAGTCAGTGTTAAATAGATGTATTTGCCTTTCTTTCTTTCTTTCTTTCTGTCTTATGTCAAAGTTGTATTATTCCTCGAGAACATTGCTTTTCAATTTCGCTATTTGTAGAGGTACATATTAGTGCTTGTGAGTGTTTTTTCTCGCAACTGATCAATAGCTTATGCATGGTAGCTTTATCCCTGCTTATGCCTTTAACACCTGGGTAACATAACCTTTCTTTTACGATGTTTTACCCGAGACAGTAAAACATTTTAGTAAGACTATAAAATTAATAGTAATTTTTAGGGTTCCGTACCTCAAAAGGAAAAAACGGCAACCTTTGTAGGATCCCTTCGAGGTCCGTCTGTCTGTCAATCTGTCAAGCCTTTTGTCGCAGGATCGCGTAGAGGTATTAAGTTGAAATTAATACCAAATACATACGTCTATGGTTCCTTGGTGCTCTAAAAATCAAGCTTCTAAGTAAACGCAATTAAAAAATACAGCCATTTATGCGACATATTTTGATACTCGCAAATAAATCAAAAGCTAGGGTACTAACTCGTTGACCTAGAATCATGAAATTTGGCGAGAAGCAAGGCCTCACAGCACAAGTAAAGGAAAAAGTCCGAAAATCGCTAATTTGTAGTTTTATCACATAAAAAAAATATGTTCTTGCGATTACAAACTTACATCTGCAGTTGGAGAATTGACCGCGACGTATATCTATATAAGGGAGAACACATTGTTAAGTCTGTTTTTGGGATAAATCCATTCCAACTACGGAACCCTTCATTGTGCGTGGTCCAACACGCACTTGGCCGGTTTGTTATGCTCACAAGCTTTTTCAAACGTGGGAAAATAGTTAAACAGTTTGAGTAATATCAGCTGCACGGGTCGATCCATCAGGTTAAGCTACTCTTGCCGGGGTTGGTCCATGGATGGGTGACCATCTTTACAAACCGAGACTCCTTCGTGCCTCGGAAAGCACGTTAAGCCGTTGGTCCAGGCTGTCAGTCGTTACGAGTCGTCAGAACCCCGAAAGTCTGACAACCAGTCTTAGCAAGGGGTAGGTATCTTATTACAGATACCGGCACGGTTCTTGAGCGCTGACCTTCACCTGCGCAAAAGTGAATTATTGGGTCCCTGTACGTATTTTGTCATAAGTGTACGATGCGCAAAGCGATCCCCACTCTTCCGCCGAGCGCTCAAGAACCGTGCCGGTATCTGTACCCAGTTATTGGGTTGTGGAGGTCAGATAGGCAGTCGCTTCATGTAAAATACTGGTATTTTAAATTAAGTAATTAATAACACATCGCAAAGTTTCTCAAACGTTATCCATCCTCCCCTTTGTCATAAACTTCTTTTTGTTAGAGATGGTTTGAGATTCAGAGGCATAATAATATTATCACACTCACTAAGGTATGTTACGAAAAGCGTAAACATAAATTCACACATACACTAAAGCGAAATAATCAAAATAATCCTACCCTTATCCGCCGAAATATCTCAAATAAACATAACACAGACTCATTAAAACGAACATAAAACGATTGCGACACAGCGTACGTACATAATTATATGCAAAAACGTCACTTCAACAGGTCTCCATAAAGCCCCGGTTTATGTTGTATCAACGAAACAACATGATGAGTAAAGCGCGCTGTTCACGCTGCGATTTTGAGAACAGGAAATATGAATGTGCGGAGTTTTGCGTTTGAGATGCCAAAGTCGTTTGTTACTCGCAGTCTGGAACATGTTTCGGAGTCAAACGTTTGAATCTTGTGAATGTTTTTTGGCAGTTAGTGTGGAAAATGATACGACATTCGTTTTGCTCTTGGCGTATGGACAGAATTCACAACCGGTTATCTCGATCAGCTGAAGTGAACTTGGTGGGACAAAAACCTGTCGCATTAGAGGGACTTTAATCCTGCAGCATCTCTCTGTGCTAAGGTTATCATGAATTTGGCTGGAGATGACACGGTAAACCACCTGAACCGTTTTTAAGGCACAAACAGACTGCGCGAGCCATGCGCCGCGTATGCTTTGCAACTCATGTGCCCTAAGGCATGCGTGGCTTATCATTCAAAGAGCATGCCTCGCGCTATTTGCGGCTTAAAATGACTACAGGGGTGTGCCCACTTTGTGTTAAGATTTTGAATATAGTGCGAGCTCACACCTTTGACAGGACAGAGTCCGCGGGACCATTCGAATTAAAAGCACGAATGTGTACATCGACACTGTCCTTTAAAATATTTTCAGCGCTTACTTTCGCAAAACGTTTACGTCGTTATAAGATCTTGGTACATTTTCTAAGAGCAGTGGAGGCCCCGACTTACAAGTTCGAACCCAAGCAGACGCTTTACTTTGTGTAATTTCTTTCACCACCACTGCTTTCACAAGTTACAGGTGATGCTGCAGTATCGGTTCAAGGTCTTCTAATATCATTGAAGTAACAGAATACTAAATTTCGAGTCAATCAGACCTGTGGAAGATGCGCACATCAGATCATCAACTAGAATAGAGCTTTTCGAGACAGCGATTTTCTTGAATTGCAACTAAGAACACTCTCAATCGAGACACCGTTCAAACAAAATAATAATAATCAAAATCGGTTCATTCGTTTGGGAGCTACGAGGGAACGGACAGATACATACGTTAAACTTAAAACCCCCCCTCTTTTTCCGTCGGGGATTATAACGGTGAAGGAAAACATACTTAAGAAACAGGCATATCCTAGAAAGTCCTTATAGTTGTCTGGCATTTTTGCTGAACTGGCCCTTTTTGGCGCAGCCGTGAGGCATACTCCCCTGCCAATTTTCTTGCTTCATAGCTTCATACTTTACCCCCTTTTATTTGTTTTATTTTTTTATCTAATTTGTTTGCTATAAGTTATATTGTGTGCCTTTTAGTCTGTGTTAAATAAATGTATTTTCTTTCTTTCATTCTAGAACTGAAAATTTGAAAATATGTGACTTCCACAAACCTGCACTGGGCCCGCATGGTGGATCCCCAATCCCTCTCAAATCAAAATCAAAAATCAAATCAAAAGTCATTTATTCAAATTAGGCTGAGAATCAGCACTTTTTGAACGTCAAAATTACATAAGACAGTCCCCAAAACGCCCACCCGTCACCACTTCCTAGTGCCTTAGCTGGAAAGAAGAAGTGGCGCAACAAACTCCCCAGCAGCACAGCTGACTGTTCAGTTAGAAAAATTGATTCTATACAATAGTTTCGCAAAACATACATTTAATGAACAGCTATATGTCAGCTAGCACACGCCAATATACCAACCAAAACATCGAGAACTAATACTCAAGCAGAAATAAAAAAAACTAAAGGTAAACACAGAGAGGACGCCTCTCACAGAGAGGACGCCTGATCCCAGCTGTGGGAACATTATAGGCTAATTATGCCATACATAATCTATAAAAAAAGTCGCATAGTCGCACGTGTATGTTCATCGTTAAGCACTAAAACTCAGCGTCAACTTAAAGCCTTTTTGAGGACTTTATTTGCTACTGACAACGCTCATAAATTTTTTACTTTTCCCTTAAATTCTGTTTTGAGCTCAATTTGACGTACGTGCGAATTTAACATAACATTACGTACGTATCATTACCCACTGTACTTTTATGCGTGGATCAACCAGTAAAATGTCGTGATGGCCCAGTGCTGAAGGTCTCGTCTCTCATGCTCGAGGTTGTGGGTTCAACAACCAAACAACCACACCAAACCAATGTGACTTGTGTGACAATGTGTGCCCGGATAATGGAAATAGGCTCGCCCCATATCACATGGGACTTAAACATAACTGGCGAAATGTGGGTGTAATATAGGTACACCTCTGCCTAACCCTTCGAGGATTACAGGCGTGATGTTATGTTATGCATTCACATCAAATTCATACTCAGTAAGATATTTTCAAATAAACACGGAACAGTCGCATTGACTTTAATTTGCGTCTGAAATGATAAAATTCGCAGTAGTGAATCACAGTAATGAACTCAAAGGAAATAGCGTTGTAATTACGACCAGATTATTATACTCCGTACTGTCCTCTCAAATTGGAATTTCCAGGAATTTTCGTGTGTATAATTACTAAAATCCAATAGGTACTAAGGACTTCAACATTTTATGCAGTGTCGTGACGACAATACAACAATAAATGAAAACACTGGCAAGAGTATTAAGGAACTACCAATTAGATCCTAATTTGGCACATGGGTAAACCAAGACCTGAGTTAGGACATAGGATTCTTTTTATCCTGATATTCCCACGGGATCGAGACTAATGCGGTTGAAACCGCAGGACGCAGCTAGTATAAAATAAACCTCCATCAAAATAACCGCACCAGCAAATTTTCCATCATAAACCCAATCATGTTGGGGTCGGCTTCCAGTCTAACCGGATGCAGCTGAATACCAGTATTTACCAGTATTTTACATGGAGCGACTGCCTATCTGACCTCCACAACCCATTGCAGTAACTGGGTAATACGATACCCTTTGGTAAGACTGGTTGTCAGACTTTCTGGCTTCTGACGACTCGTAACGACTGTCAAAGATACACGAATGACAGCCGGGACCAACGGCTTAACGTGCTTTCCGAAGCACGGAGGAGTCTCGGTATGTAAAGATGGTCATCCATCCACGGACCAACCACGGCAAGCGCAGCTTAACCTGATGGATCGACCCGTGCGGCTGTTATTACTTAGCCACGAGTTCCTCCCGACGCTATTCACTAACTATAAGGTTTAATTCCCAGGACCTTTACACCCTACTCCATATTTCATCAAATAAGTCCAGATTAATACTAACGACCAATTTGTACGATGATATCAATTCCTTTTTTAGGAACCCTTGGGGGTTCGTTTCTTGTAGATACTGATAACTAAGGGACAGATGTATGGAGAATAATTAATGATAATAAAAGGGTTTGGACCCACATATATCATGCTGTGGTCGCGACCCCAGCGACAAGAAATCACGAATTAACGGATTTATACTCGGCGGTTTGGACAATGATTTGAAGGTATATTATTGTAATTTTGACCTACAAGTGCTGATGTCAACGTTGCGGGGTTTTGTTCTAAATTCTTCTTCAAAAGATTATTTTTTTGTGAGCCCTATGAATTTGAGTGAAACTCGAAACTATTCGGAAATTTACAATCAAAGAAAAGTCTGATGAGCTAGCAAATAGATACGATGTCACACTTATAAAAGGTACTATTAATTTCATTATCACGAGTATTGTTATTAAAGTATTTTTTCTGTCTGTGGGTAATCCAGTGTTTGAAGCCATGTTAGTTTCATCTTAGTTTTATTTTTTGTTAGTGGTGAATGTTATTTATGTGTATTTATTTGTGTTTTTATATGTATCAATATATAATTAGGTGTATTCATTGCATTTATAGTTTTTAATAGGTATTATATCCTTAAAATTAAATAAATATTGATTCCTAAATTCTCGCTATTGTACCTACCACTGTTTGTTTCTGCATCACCCTTAGGTTGACTGTTAGAAAATGCCTATGGCAAAAATTTCCCTCTGTACATTTTTTTAATTTATTTATAAAACTTGTGTGCTTGAAGTATTAAATAAATGTTGAGAATTGGTTCATAACTGTAAGTGCCAATAATGGTCATCCTGAAATCATCAAAATGTTCACCTATCCAAGGACTTCTCTTCACTTAATTTATTTTCTTTATTTCAAGAGCAACAAGACTATTCTACTGTTCTACCTACTTATCCGTATTAAGTGCAGATTATTCTCGTAGGCGCTACATTCTCCACTTTCTGGATGTTATTCATCTAATATATTTTCTATTGAGAGACCACAACCAAACGAAATAATCAATAATAACCCTCTATAAAATACTATATCATTTTTTATTACATCAAAAAATTCAAAGGGGGAGACGCGGAAAACCGTCTGAAGTCCTTTTTTCAATAAAAGAACAAGTCAAACGAATAAATCATGAAATTCTCGTGAAAGTTTGCGTTGGACGAGAAATAAAGCGGTCTGTGTTTGATAAGCGAAGCGAGACGGAGTGCTTCAGCGATTTGAAAAGATAAAAGAAATGTAGTTTCGTGATTTCAGTGGTATTTTTTTCTTTTTATTTAATTGGACAGGTTGTTCTTCGGGGAATGTCTGTGTTAAGTTGAATTCGTTTTCGTCTTTTTATAACGGGGTCCTTATATCTTTGTTGAGCAATGTCTTTAGAAAGTAACGCATGCATGACAATGATATAATGAAGTCCACTACCTGGCTGTGCTTGTTAGCTACCATGAGTAGGCAATGACAATTTAATTTAATGAGAATTTCGTAGAGTTGTACCTCTACCTGATTTCTGGCAGTAAACAAGATTTTGATGTTCAAAGAACCTGGTGAAGTTCCCGGGAATTTTGAATGTTATGCGCTAACCTCTAGAACAACCCGGAGGATTAAAAACCCTTAGGAGCCGAGCAAAATATAAAAAAAAAACAAAAAGAACGTGATAACAAAATAATAGTGCGCGCAGGCGATACGATGCGACGGGGTGGGACTGGGGAACAAGAAATTTCACGCGGATGAAGTCGCGGGCAAAAGCTAGCTAGACAGGATATAGAGAAAAATTAACCCGCTCCGCCTGTATTCACCCTAGCCCACAATTTTACAATATCAGTGCAGTCTGAACTATCGAGACTGGCTAATTTGTTCTGTAAAGAGTGGGATAACTATTGTTAATTTATGGCGCACAAAATGGCCGCGGTGGACCGTAGTTATGAAACTGTGGCTGTAATGTTTTCTCTGCTCCCGACAACTTTCCCGGCGATTAGCTTTATTTGCTTTTTGTTGAGTAGAATTCCACGGTGAGGTAGTAAAGTAAGGTATTTGGTGGAGTTTGGGGTTGTTAGTTCCTGGAATTAGGGAGGTTACTAATGCAGCTGCTTGTACAAAATAAATAAAACTCTGTTTAACTGAAGCGAATCCCGCGCGGGATGCGGGACGGAATTCCCTCGCGCCGATTGTGTAACTTGTACGGAGGTTTGTAAACTGACGCGATAAGTTGCGTGACTTCCTAATCATTAAAACAATCGACATGTGCAGTCACGTCCCGCATCCCGGGCGGGATTTGCCTCAGTTTAAACAGTCCTTTAAACGCACATTCACACAATGGTGCCGATTCCCTTGTTCACAAACTAAACTAAATTTAAGTTCAGTGCATCTTTTTCTTTCTATTTCATTAAGAAAAGGACAGAAGATACATTTTAGTTTAATCCTGTCAAATTAATCAGCGCCTCACGTAAATTGACGTAATTTTAGTAAGCAAGTTTTTAATAACGTCTGAACTTGTATGGAGTAGTGACAGATTTGACAGGACTAAACACACAAACAAACACCTCATAACGCACAACACACACACCAATATACAACACAACTAACATTACACTCACGAACACGAACACACACACACCACTTTCCCATTCACATCCCCACTTTTTTTTTTTTTTTAAGACCTACGTAAGATCCATCATTTGCACTTCAGCTTGGTCGAATCACTGTCTCCTAAGATACAGGTTAGTTGTTAGTTGTTTAAGTCTTACAACCCGTGTCTATGTAAGTATATTTTTGAATCAATAAACTTATTATTTATTTATTTGTTTATTTATTTATTTATTACTTTATTTATTTATTTATTTATTTAATTATGTATTTTATTTAGTTTAGTCTGTGAACAAGGGAATCGGCACCAATATTACATCTTACATAGATAGCTTGTCTCTGCATCATCCAAAGATTACATAATCAGCCTATATAATGTTCCCACTAGTGGGACACAAGCCTCTTCTCTGTGAGAGGGCCGTAAATCCTAACTGGACATCGGTGTGTTCATTTACAACAGATTGAACCTAAATCAATCTATTGTAAATTGAACATTGAAATTGAACACACCTATATACAGCAGTACCTGCCACGTGATTTTGCCACTGTCGCCGCCCTACCGAATGGCGCAACGTGGGTTGGCCCTTTAGAAGTCGTCATCAGCATCTGCCAAGCCTCTTCCCAAGTATATTGGAGTCAGTTTCCAGTGTAACCGGATGCAGTTGAATACCAGTATTTTACATGGAGCGACTGCCTGTCTGACCTCTACAGCGCAGTTACTGGGTGATACGATACCCCTTGGTAAGACTGGTTGTCAGACTTTCGAGCTTCTGACTACCCGTAACGACTGTCAAAGATCTACGAGTGACATCCGGGACCAACGGCTTAACGTGCTTTCCGAGGCACGGAGGGGTATGTAAAGATGGTCAACCACGACCCGTGGGGCTGTTATTGCTTAGCCACAAGCCCAAGAAGTCAATATCTCAGAAGTCATATAGGTACAATATTATTAAACCCACATTTCTTTATATTTCCCGAAAGAATCTGAAGTATCTTGGTAGGCTTCTGTCTAGACATACCGACGCCCACAGGGACATTAAAATACCACAAACAAAATATATATTATCGACTATGACATCGAAGTCAGGCCACCTGTGATGTGAAGGATTAAGGAAAGAGGAGATTATTATCAGCGTTTTTTGTTCGTTGAAGCTTTTTTAACGTATTGCAAGAGTTCCAAATGGTATTTGAAGGACCTCAACATTTGTTAGTGCACCAACAGCTGCCCAATAATACAAATAAAACTAAGTTTCCAACGTGTACTATGTATACTAAAAAATTATTCCCTTTTGCGGAAAATCTTAACAGCGAGATTTAGGAATGGTACAACGCCATCTATCGAGCTTTGAGGAAGCTCTCACTGAAACATGGCTAGTTAACAAAAAATAGCTAACAGACTGTCAAACTCATGTTAACTGCTGTCAAGTGTTGAGCTGACTAAAATAATATAGCCATCTGATTTGTTGTTTTGAAATTTTCGTATTTTAGAAACTACGTGCGTCGTTTTTTGCTCCTTTTAAAATTGACTTGCCCTATTTAACTCAAAGTTCAACAGCTAAACGTGACCTTTAGGCAATTTAAATACCGGACTATCAATCAATCAACCAATCAACTATAATAACTACATAAAGAGACAGTGATTTCATTTTCCTCGTAAACATTCTTAAAGATATATAATCATCATATCATTTCATATATCATCAGTTTGCACAAGAATTCATCTTCAAACATAAAAAAAATCAAATTACTAACTCGTATGGAAACAAGACACGTAATTAGCGTTACATTTACGTTACACGATGTAATTATACCATTACTTGTAGACATTACATTGAAAGCAACGCAATTATTTCCCACTCCGAAAATTCTAGAACACATAAGACTATTAAATACATAATTAAACACATTAATCACACGGAGAGTCTGACATTTGTCGTTAAAATTACGAAACGATGTCTGTAAAACAGATTACAAATTATATCAAAAGCTAACACTGCTCTGAGATAAACTACAGCTATATTTCAAAGAGAAGTCGCGGTTCTTGGGTTAAGTTTCGACCCTCACCCTTGGGATTGGGGGTTCAAGTGAGGGGCGAAAGCGATTGTGTCAAACTTTTTTGTAGCAAAATATTGCCCCATCTTTATTGGTCTTACTGCTGAATGATACCTATGGATGTTTGCATCACTATTTTCGTATATAAGTATACTTAAAACATGACAAACACAGTAAGCGCTCTTCCTCCTCTCTTCTACTGTGCTGTGCCCAACAGGGTCCATAATTATTTTATTAATTTTAAGCCTACCAACAGTTTACCAACATTATGGAATGCAATTTAAAGAGTGAGAAAGCAGTATTCTATGATTATAACGTCTAACAATAATAGTGTAAAATATACCTCTGGGTAATATCATATTAATTTGATGATTGAAAAACCAGGCATCAATTGCGAATTTGGCGTTCCTGAGCAAAATATATGACTGGTTTGTCCCCTTCTTGAAGAAAATATTATACCAAATACCACCAGTGCTTGTCCAGCGCTGTTCCACTTTTTTTTTTTGTTATATACTTTTTTTTCTTCTACGATTGTGTTCAGTTTGTGATCTTCCTGTGCGAGTCCCAGAAATACTGCTTTTTTCTTTTCTTTCTTTCTTTCAACAACTTACTTGTTGTTGAAAGAAAGAATGAAAAAACAAGTATTTTGTTTTGTATCAATATCTACCAATTACAATACCAATATTTCAGCTAAAGCTCGCGAAAGAACATAACTTGGGCCAATCGAAACCACCGTTTGAGGCCTATTTCGCAGCAATGGTAGTTTGTCAGGTCCCGATTAAACAAGCCTCGAGGATATTTCTTTACACTTACACACACAAGTAGACAAAACAAACATTTCTAAAGGGTCACCGCATCTTATGTCGCAGAGGTGCCGTCTTAAATAACTCTCTTTGTGGTCTGTAGGGTGACTATCCGCCGACAAATGTGATGAATCCTATATCGAGATGAAAATTAACATTTATTAGTCTTATGGCTTATCTTGTCTTTCATTGGTAGGGCCTCGCCTTTCATGCACAAGTTTCGAACCCAAGCAAGTACCAATGTGAATATTTCAATTCCTATGAGTATAACTCTGTCATTACCGACATCGGTAACGAAAAATATCGTGAAAGTAATCTTAGTCAGATCATTTGAGGACCATGTAGATTTGTGTCTGAAATGGTCTTTTGAGGGAAGAAGCACACCACACCACAGAAGGTATATCAGTTTTTTTTTTTTTAACCACTACGGGGAATCTCTTGGCCTGAATCTCACCTGAATATGGTAAGTGATGATCAGGCCGAAGGTGGAAGCGAGCTTCACCCAGAATCCTCAACCACAGAGGAACTGGCTATCTTATCTCTAACTGCAGAAACACAACAATGCTGTTAACATTAGTTAAGTAACAAAGGATCCTAATTTCATGCGCAAGTATTGAGTAATTTACATTTGGTGTAAATTTATGAAAGGTGGGGCAGGTTCTGGCATTGCCCTTTGAGTGGACCTGTCCGGTACTGACCGGACAGGTCCACTGTCCACGGGACAGGTGCAAGCATTTGTCAGTAATCATATAAAACAACTTAGAACTAGTAAGGAGCTGAACGACTACTCGCGTATACCTTACGCCATCTTCAATATACCGAGGTCTGTATCTCAGCTGAGTGTAGTTCAGCGTTTGATGAAATTTCACGTTCCACTGACGATTCTTTGTGCGGTGTCAAGTATTGCTATCTCGTTTCATGAAGACTTGTCAATGGTTAGCGTTCATTACCGACAATGCTTTGAAGTCAGACCGTTTTCATTTCAATTATTCAAGTCGTAATTGGAGGAAATGAACTGTTTGTAATTGGAGTTGTAGTTAATGTAGCTATTCTGTAGAAGAATGTACAGTTGAACAAATTATTTGGTAGGTTTAATAATCATCGTTCCATCTCACTCGCAATATTTATATTTTTTTGTGTACTTCCGCCTGCGGCTTCACCCCCGTGATATCGTTATAAAATAGAGCCTATGTTAATCAGTGACATTAGAACTTTCTACTGATGAAATATTTTTTCAAATCGGTCCAATCGTTTTTGAGTTTATTCATCACAAACAAAAATATTTGTGTTGGCATAAGTACATACATTTTGGCTCTTAAAGAAAAGAAGGTAAATTGTTTAATCTGCACAAACAAAAAAACATAAAATACACACATACAAAGGAGCTAAAATTCCTCGTATTCAACCAATAAAAGTTTGAAAATTTTGTCCATATCTCGATGTCAGGGCCAGGGACCAAAGACAATACACATTGC
This sequence comes from Eupsilia transversa, assembly GCA_914767815.1. Lineage (NCBI taxonomy): Eukaryota > Metazoa > Arthropoda > Insecta > Lepidoptera > Noctuidae > Eupsilia > Eupsilia transversa. Next base: position 14,369,395 of record OU611880.1, read on the forward strand.
GTAATTACTCTGTGTAATTGCGCGTAATTATGTGTGACACTGGCAAAAGACAACAAACAATCAAAACAAAACGAAATGCCGATTGCAGATATATCTCATCGTATGGCATACTTCAAAAAGTGATGGGACAGAATTTAGTAGTCAGCACACCCAACGTTAAAATAAAAATAATTGCAAGTTCCATTTACAAACGTATAATTTCCTTTTTTTTTGTAATATAACTTTTGAAGCCCTAAAATATTTACATAATTTAAAAACTTACAGACTTATAATAATATGTACAAGTACCTATATAAAGAACCTCCTTCTTTGGAAATAATCACAGGGCATCCAAAATTCGTCCACATTGCGCACTATAGGAGAAGTGGCAAAAAACTGACATCATTGCCACGTTGAATGGAAAAATAGGCCAGTTCGACCACGCGACCACTCAACCGACTTGGCGATGTCTCGAAAAATTAAGTGGGGCACCCGGACCCCACGGCCCTAGTGTACGTTGTTGCAAGTTACCTGTCTGTATACAAAATCGCTTGTTCCACTGTACCTACCATAGTGTAAACGAGAAGTAATAAATTCTATCGGATACATCGAATTATTGAACTAAAATTCGTTGAAAGTCAGAATGAATTGAACATTAATTAAGTCGAGCTGACTCGAGCTATTAATACTCTAAATGTTCTACGAAATTGTTTATTTCATTGAATTCTAATAACGTTATAGAAATATCCATACCTATTTCATTAAATGAGAATAATTGAAGTAGTTAAATAGAGGGGCTCGTTTCTAAACAAGTACCTGGTCAACCGAGCTAGATGAAAACCGAAAACTAGCTAGATCGATTTTTCGCCCCCGTAACCCCATTGTAACTTTCATCGAAATCGTTAGAGCCGTTTTCGAGAACGTGATTACAAATCATTAAATAGAATAGGATAACAACCGCACGAGTCGATCGAAGGTAAAGCTACGCTTGCCGCGGTCAGTTTGTGGATGGGTGACCATACATAACATATCGAGACCCTCCGTGCCTCGGAAAGCACGTTAAGCCGTTGGTCCCGGCTGTCATTCGTAGATCTTTGACAGACCTTACTGGTAGTCAGAAGCCCAAAAAGTCTGACTAGACTTGAAGACTGAAAGTCTGGGGTGTGGAGATTAGATAGGCAGTCGCTCCATGTAAAATACTGATATTATATTCAGCTGCATCCGATTAGACTGGAAACCAACCCCAGCATAGTTGGGAAGCTAGGCAGATAATAATATAATTGAAGTAGTTAAATACATGAATAAATGGAGTGCTACCAGAAACAATAAGAAAAGAAAAAAAATAAATTAAAAAGTTATTACTTAAAAAATCTTACTATAGTGTCGATGAATATTTAAGTGATAAATCTCTAAAACTTGAAAAATAAAGTCTTTTGCAATTTTAATTCTAATGTTAATGTTATGTCTATGTTTTTAGAATAAGTTGTATTGTATTAATGATAAGTCCTCTCCTCATTTATTTATTATATCTTTTGCTGAGCCCGACAGGGTCCACGATTGTTACCTACCAAATAAATGTTTACCACTTAAGCCTACGTTGTGGAATGCAATAAAGAATTGAGTATTGAGTATTGAATCCGTTCAATGTTTTCTTCATCCCTATTCGCTAACAAGCACTGAATGAAGTCTAGCTCTTCTCAAATATCTACTAGACTTAATACATATGATAATATTCTATCCGGTCGTCTCGTTTCTAATCCCGGTCTTCTAAGCCGGTTGTCGGACTTCCGGGTATCTGACTAGTCCTATGCACATCCTTCGTGCGTTGCGAATGCGCGTTTTTTGACGCGGAGCTCAAGCAGGTCCAGCAACGCACGAAGGGTCGGTTCAGCATGCTGCCGAGGCATCGAGTTATTTCCATTTTCAATTGGTGCAGATGATTCACAGTTTCCACGCGCGACTCTGTCTTGGTTTCAGTCTCAGATTCAGTTACGTCGGTTATTTTCACGCGCGGCACTGAGTTTTTGTTTGGAATATAGTGCAACAAACGATGGTGCCGCGCAGTAAAGTTTTTATGTTTATAGTCCTAAATGCGGGCAAACACCTAACACCCACGTAGATAGAACAATTCACGCGGTTGATTTGCAGTTCCTCATAAAAAATACAGCACCCTAGTATATGTTCCGAAAATTAATAAAAATATTAATGTGAACCAATCCCTTAATCCTGTCAAAACACATCACGATATTCCGAACGTCCCAATCCGTTGTTCGGCTCATTTACCTACATTTTAATATTACATCAAGCGACGGAACCCTTAGGGATGGACCCAAAACGTTTTTGTGGTCAAGACCACGACATAGATGGGTATCATGCCGATTTTAGGGGTAAATTAAATCTTTACTGGCCCAGTTATAGGTACAGTTCGGTTTAATGTAGTCAGGGACCTTTTTGGGATTAGTTAGTGAGATCTAATAAAGATTTTCTCGTCATTTATGGTCAAAATTGAAATTAAACTAACCGAAAGTGAGTTGTTTTATTAGGTACAATTTTTATGTATATTGCAAGTTTCATGATCTAATTTGAAGTATTTTTTTAATAGCAGCTGTTTATAGTTCGATTTGGAGGTAACTTTGGTTTTTTTTTCTATCGAGAAAATTTGATGAAATCGTATTTTCGGCTAACATAGTCGCTAACATATTATATTTATTTCAAAATTAACGCTGCAGTAGTTTCGACATAACGACGGATCTTGCTAAGCAATTTGACGACATTGAGGGTCCTAAGGACAACTGTTACTTGTTTGCCATCCAATATCATGTCAAAAAAAAAAACAACAAAATAAAATGCATCTCAACCTCAGCTCCTCATTAAGTCGCTACCCGTCACAATCAAGCACGGCAGTCAGCAATATCTTCCAGCACTGGGGACGAGTCAATCTTACGTAAGTGATACAGTCTGGGGGTCCAAATAAATTGGCGGTCGAGCCTGGGTTGATGGTGGTTGCAGATGTGAAAGTAGGCAGAAACGGACTTGATCAATGACAAAAGTAATAAAAACTTTAACTCCCGGAGTCAACCGTAATCTGTTGGTCTATGCCCTAACACGTGTGACTCCGGATTTTTAATTTGTCTGTCTGTGATGTCTTGTTTAGTAGTTGGGTTTTAGTTTTTATTACTTTTATTTTTATTCAATTATCTTGGGACTTGGAACACCCCGGCTCGGACAGGTTCACCCTTGCCTGTATTGCACAGGTCTCCACCAATGTCGGACGGGAATGGCCAGGTGTTCCCGGCCATTCCCGTAGCCCCCCAGCCTGGGGGGCATGCGGGGCCCGCCAGCTAGGCAGGCATGCGCCGGGAGGGTCGTGGATGTAAAGGCTGAGCCGGTTTCCCATGGCCCTCCCATCACGGCGATGTGGGAACACCGCTGAGGTTTAGTGGGTATACTGTCGTTAGCGACAGGAGTCCCACATACCCCAGACTCGTCCCCCACGAGTGGGCATGCGTAACGCATTCCACAGCGTCAAAAAAAAAAAAAAAAGGTTAGGTTAAACTCCACTTCGTGGTTATTTTTTTTAAACCACCCAGAAGTAGGAGCCCCGACAAGCGGGGCTCCGTCGACTACGGCTTATTGTTATTGAGAGAACAATACAAAAGTGTTTCGCTCACTGTCTTCCGCGACTTAACGGTGTAGCATCTGTTAATATGCAGATTAACTAGGTAAAGTGCAGATTTCTGCTATTAAAATTTCACACTTTAACGGATCGTCCCCGGTAATTTGCAGATTACCTAGTTAATGCGCATATTAACGTATTCCGTACTCTAACGGTAACATATACTATACATATAAAAACAAACTTTTTTTTTCATGTCTTTATAATAATTATTGTCCTCTAGAGGGTGCCATATTCAATTTAATGTGACGTTATAATATAGCCTATAAACAGCGGACGACCAAGGCGATTGTAACGATACCCCAATTCTCAAATTATTATGAGAAGTTTAAAAGTTATGAGGGAACAGATGAACATACATACATACATAATACCGCTGCCGCGCTGGCTGGACGTCGTCAAGTCCGACATAAGAGCCAATGGCCTGACTGAAAAGGATGTTGAAGATCGGGCAAAGTGGAGGAAGCTCAGTCGGAAGGCGGACCCCGGCAATAGCCGGGATTAACTCCAGGCGGAAGAAGATAACACGGGTGAAAATCATAACCCCCATTTTTGCTTCGCCGTAGTCGGGTAAAAAAGAGCCTTTATGTTACCCTGTCGTTAAATAGCACATTGAATTTGGGAAAGAGTTACTCACGCACGTTTGCGTCTCATTTGTTTATTCAACTACGACTGGGTTAACTTTGTCTCATCTGTGAACACAAACCGTATTCCTTAATCTATGAAGGGGGAAAGCTGTATTGATAAATTGAGCAATCGACTGGGACGAAGACGGCGGCACTGCAAGCGACATAATAATTTCTACGGCCCGCCGGGAAGATGAGAAATTCAATCTCGGACTATTCAGGCGTGCTTCGATTTTTTCGGTTCCTATTTCAAATGGTTTAATTAACGTTGCGGGTTTTAATATCTGTGTCAGGCAGGCTGGTCGAATGTGTATTCTTCACCATTAAATTAAATGGCTGACTGGGAGTGAGGATTCTATTGTAGTGGATATGATCTTTTCTTGGTTTTAATTTGATGTTTATTAATGTTTTATCATCTGTTTTGATAAAAGGTGTGTGTTCTCGAATTTGTGCGCGCCTGTTTTTTTATATATTTAGAATTGAAATGCGTGTTTACCAAAATGCAATATTATTAGGAATCGACCGCGCATGTTTTTCAATCAAATCCAATCTAGCCCTGTAAATTCATCGAAAACAAGCTTTTAAAAAATACTGTCCACCAAATTAAAAAACTGTAAACGCTAGTTAGTATTCAAACCACTTTATTTACTCTCCAATTTAAATATTTAAAAAGAATTGCTCATTTAACGAGTAGTAAGGGTAGCTTCCACACAATTCACAAATAAAACAAAAACAGTTACAAAATTACATGGGAAAGAAAATTCTAGCGAAGCGCTTTAAACCGGTTCAATCCAGTTTTATCTGGTAAATTGCAGTTAGCACTCGGCATGACTAGACAACATCTAACTGAGACAATGCAAATGTACTGTGAAATTGAAAATGTTAAATTGATTGCGAAGGAAACTTGAAAGAAAATTAGCTTTGTTTGTGAGAATTGTTAGATAAAGGAAGCGGTTTAATGTATTTTCTGATAGAATTTATTTATTTATTTATTGATAACGCTTGCTCAAGACAGGATGGCGATTTCAGACTTATATTAACTATAAGTCCAGAGGAGCTTGTGGCTAGGTTATGCTTGCCAGGGTTGGTCCGTGGATGGGTGACCATCTTTACATATCGAGACTCGTCCGTGCCATAGCCGTTGGTCCCGGCTGTCATTCATGGATCTTTGACAGTCGTTACGCGTCGGCAGAAACCCGAAAATCTGACAACCAGTCTCACCCAGGGGTATCGTATTACCCAGTTACTGGGTTGTGGAGGTCAGATAGGCAGCCGCTCCATGTAATACTGGTATTCAGCTGCATCCGTTTAGACTGGAAGCCGACTCCAACATTGTTGGGAAACGGCCAGGCAGACTGATTAACTAGAGCAAGTCCAGCTTTCCTCACGATCTTTTCCTTCACCGAAGTCAGTAAAGTCCAAGATAAACTTGGAAAGTACATAATATTAGAATTGAAAAACTCGCGTGGGTACTTGCCCGGGTATGAAAAAACTTTTTTTCGAGTTTCGAACATACTTACGTAAATGAAGGAATTAAAATGGTGTAATTGCTCAGTAGAAAATGATACGACTACTACTGAGTCATACTTTTAATTCCATTTTTAACCCCCGACGGAAAAAGTGTTATAAGTTTAATGTGTGTATCTGTGAATCTGTCTTTTCCCTCGTAGCTCCCAAACGGCTGAACCGATTTTGATTATTATTATTTTGTTTGAAAGGTGTCGTGATCGAGAGTATTCTAAGCTACAATTCAAGAAAATCGGTTCAGTCGTTTGAAGATTATCAGCTCTTTTCTAGTTGATGATTGGATGAGCGCATCTTCCACAGGTCTGATCGATTCGAAATTTAGTATTCTGTTACTTCAATTATATTAGAAGAACATACTAACCTTGAACCAATACTGCAGCATCACCTGGAATTGTGTCACGGGTTATTTAAACTTTTAATTTTAACTTGTTACGCAACTTTTTTATGCCGCGAATTCCACTTGTGACCAAAAAAACCAGCCACATTTTTCACTATCACCATCTATGTTCCAACAAAAAAAAACATTTTTAAATAATACCCACTAGTCCGGTTCTCTCATAAATCGCCGGCACCGCTCACCCAGTTTTAACCGGAGATTACCGAGTGCTTTGCGGCTTTCAACCCGACAATATTTTCAGCCGGCTTCTTTGTAGGCTTGCGGCGGAACGGAGCGGAACGTTTCGGATCGGGACGAACTGGCTTTGTTTACTTACGATTCCGTGCCTCATATGGATTGTTCTTTTCGACTGAATATTGGATACTGTTCGGTTTTTGAAATTGTAATAGAAGAATTAAATACGAAAAAACAGGTTTAGAAGCATGAAAAATAAACTGACAGATTTCAAACGTACTTCTTTATGCTTAAATACGTAATTCAAGAAGCTATTACGATATTGTTATTTTTAAGTATGAATTTCTAGGAAAACCCGTGGCAATCGTGTCAAATTACGATGATATCCTATAGCAATTTTCTATTTGAAGTCTCCTACTTCAAATAGAGCACTTTATATAATGAAAGGTCAACATTAGAACTGACACATGATAAGTGTTAACAGACATTTTACCAATACAACTTACCCATATTGTTTTAACAAATTAAAGGCACTTGAACACGTATTGGAACACCTCCAAGGAATTCGACCAAAATAATATCTCCCAAAATACCTCAATGGATATTAATTAAACACAAAATTAATCAAATAACTTATAATTCCAAAATTTAATTATAACATACAAATTGTAACAATTATGGTCTCAAAATGTAGGTATCAATAGATTGTAACGTAAACAATTTTCGTATAATTAATACAAAATATTATTTGGCGCTTATTTTCGCCACCTACAAAATTAAATTATGTCAAATACAATAATTTACTGAATTTATATTCTATAATGAAAATGGAGAACAATAATGTTTGTTTCAATACCAAAATATTGTCAGTTTTAAGAATATTATTCAGTACAATACCCCATTATTTTATAGACAAGTCATAACATTATGCTTTGCTGGTCAGGTCATTGCTTTTTAATACTTCACATAGATTTTCAACGTTTTTAGGGTTCCGTAGTCAACAAGGAACCCTTAGTTTCGCCATGTCCATCTGTCTGTCTGTCGGCGGCTTAGCTCAGAGACTGTTAGTACTAGAAAGCTGTAATTTGGCATAACTATACATATTAATTACGCTGACAAATATTTTTTAGGGTACCCCTACACGTAAAGTAGGGGTTTTTTTTTTTCGTCTATCCCATGATGTGGACTATTGCGAGTTTGTCGAAACCATTTTTGGATTCAAGAATGTGTTTGCGAAATATTAAGCTTTAAAGTGCTAATTTTTGTTAGAGTCTAGTGTCCCCCCCCCCCTGCCAGCCAAATGGAAAGTTTTGGATAATAATATGTGGAAAAATCACAGCAGTAGTATATATAACGAAATTAACTATCACAGCTAAGTAGGCTCTACAAGTTAACGAGTAATTATCGACCAACTTACATTTGCAGTTGCAAAAACATGTTCTCGCATACATTTCGTATGGGAGAACATGTTTTTCAACTACAATGTTAAGTTTGTTCTAGGGACAAATTCATCCCAGCTACGGAACCCTTCATTGCCGGTTTTTTTAATAGTTTTTATGAACACACAGTGTTTTAAGTAAGAATCTAATTTTTTAGACATCACATTTTTATTTAAAAAGCTGATGGAAATAATCATTTCAATGCAACACTTCGTATCCCAATTTAGCTAGCATGCCTAGTTTTCGAGTAATGTTTTTGAAAATTCCACAATAACATAACGTGATGTGCGAAAAATGGGCTTCTTAAAACACTGTGGAACTTTAACATTCTTTGTTATGTTCATTAATTCGTTAAATTCTTTAAAGGTCACTTCACAAAATATTTAAGGCGAGCTGTTTAATTTGGCCCCAAGTGTTCAAAGATTAAAATAATTTATAATTCAAATACGATATCACGTTGACATCGTTTATTACCGCCCATTGAATTTGTTTGTAATTTAAAGTCCAAGCAATTACTTGAGCTGCCATTGCACAGGATTCCATTCAGAAGAAAAATTAAACGAACCCATTGGAATCCAATCGGACGTGGCGAATGAACATGGAAATAGACGGAACGGAATTTTCCTATTAAACTTAAGCTTTAATAAATTCAAGTGTAAAATGTGATCGGGTTCCTTTATCGGTTGAAGAATAATTTTATTTCTATTTTATTAACAAGTAACAATGGACTCAATATGTTAGTAACAATATTAATTAACACATAGGCATGTTAGTTAACTTACCTACACACGTAACCTAACACTGCCATACAGGCTGACTTTGAAAACATTCGACAAAATTTAAAGGAGTGTTCTACCCATCAATATGAACAACTTTTACTATTATGACCAATCCGAAATCGAAAAACAAAAATCGTCCTTCCTTTAATCAAGGTATAGGTAGGTATTTTTTTTGCAAATTCTTATTTGGTCTCATAGTAAAAGTTGGTCATATTGATGGGTAGAACACCCCCTTCAATTTTGTAGCATGTTTTCAAAGTCAGCCTGTAGTTATGAGAATCCCTGCTACAAATTCAATACTGATGTGGAAAGATTGCAGCAGCGATTCATACACAAACAGTCGCATCTGCTCGCGATACACTGCAGTATATTGTTGGGACTGGCCGGCACCCGGCGCACCAGGGAAGCGCATCTTTTACGCATGCAAAAAACGATGCAAAAAAATTGCGAAAAAAGCTGGTCGTGCGAATTCGTACGATGCTCGTGTCGGTTGCTTTTAAGCAATCGACACGAACATCAGCAAACATCCCTGATGCACTACAGAATAGTCTAGCTGCGTGCACGATTTGAAGATATATTAATAATAGCAATGAAAATTTTGTGAAGGTGTTAGTTACTCTATCAGTCATTTTTTGATAAGATTTTGTTACACGCACAGGTCGGCCATGTCTTAGATTAAAACATGGGGATGCCTACTTTCTTCCGGGTATATTATAAACTGACATGAAGTAGATTCTCGATAAAAAGGAATTTCTTTATGTATCTAAGCAATACGCGACAAATTACGCGATTTAAAAAAAACAAACAAAATAAATTTACGACAACCATAAAAAGACAGGCCAGGTGTGTGTTGGTACCACGCACAGTGAAGGGTTCCGTAGTTAGGATGGATTTTATCCCAAAAACAAACTTAACATTGTAGTTGAAAAACATGTTCTCAATTGTTCTCCCATAGATCGATATGTATACGGATATACGTCACGGTACATTTTCCAACTGCAAATGTAAGTTTGTAATCGCAAAAAAATATATTTATAAGTGATAAAACTACAAATTACTTTCGGATTTTATGCTGTGAGACCTTGCTTATTGCCAAATTTCATGATTCGATAGGTTTAAGTGTTTTTGATTTATTCGCGAGTATCAAAATTTGTCGCATTTATGGCTGTATTCTTTATTGCGTTGACTTAGAAGATTGATTTTTTTAGATCACCAAGGCAGTATAGACCGACGTATTTGGTATTAATTTCCACTAGATACCTTCACGCGTTCCTGGGAAAAAGGGTATTGACAAACTGACAGACAGACAGACAGACGGTCAATTAAGTGATCCTCTACGGGTTCCATTTTAACGTTATGAGGTACGGAACCCTAAAAAACATCATTGAGGCAGGGTGCCTGAATGATTCTTTTAGGGTTCCGTCACCAGCTTCAAAAGATACCTTTTCTTAAGCCGTCAAAAATACTGTACCTACTTACCTACCTACCCACGACAAAAAGTCGCACAGTTTGCGCCGTAACTTGTAATGTTAGTATTTATTCATGCACCATGTCTAACGGTGGGTGTACACTAGCGCACATATGCGCTCATCAATTATTACCGACACTTAATGCGCTCTCAGGCCGACGGGCGCCCTATCATCAATAATGGACGGCCCGACGAAACACCTGACGCTTTTAAACGTCATAAAAACGTAAAGTTTCGGCTGATGTATTGTTTTACATGTATGTTTTGATAAAACGCTTGTTATTTACTTTTTAGCGGAAAAAGAAAGAATTTTCAATATTTTTATTGATGAGCGCGAGACTAATCAGTCTTATCAGTCCGCAGCTTCGCCCGCGTGGTGACCGAAAATTATCCCACGGGACCGTACTACCGGCATAAAAAGTATCCTATGTCCATTGTCCATTTTCTCCAAATGTGGCATTTGGAGAAAATTAAGCTATGAGCCAGAATGCATTTTGAGGCATTTTGTAGTTTGGATTTTATTCGTAAAGTACTAATCAAACTAATTGAATAAACTGGTCACAATCACAGACAACAAAATTGGACGAAACCACACATGCTAATTCGTAACATCTCTCCTAATTTCATCCGTCTTATCTTCTATCCCAAGGGATTTAAGACTGAACCCGACTCAACCCAGTTCAAATTCTCGACCCTCATTCAAAGCCCGATTATTTTCGAAGGTGCACAGTAACAATATGAACAAACAGCCGGACAGTTTCAAAACATCAAACAGTGATTTTGTTAACAAACTAATTTTGTAACTCTAATTAAATTGTTTACGTTCCCAAGTATTCGGGGATTGAGTTAAAAGTGTTATTAGTTGACAATCTCGTTTTAATTACTTTGTAAGTCGATTTCGTTGTGCTGTCGGTGATAACGACTGTTTGTCTTGTCTTGATAAGTCCTCAATTACTTGGTCTTATCGAGCTAGTTTTAAGATTGGCTTTGAGCCGTCAATCCTTTGCGCTGTTTGAGTTTAACTGAAAACAAGTTGAGGAATTGTAAAGTTTGAGCATAAATTTGAATATTGGACTCAACATGTGGGTGTTGTTTCAATGTGGACTAAGTCAGAACGGCTTATTATAACATTATGAATCCTCCTAATCACCACACACGGAAATTGCCAGTATCACCACTCATGATAAACGGATTGGTGATTACTTGTAGGTTTCAGCAAACAACAGAGCCATAATAAACCCATGTTTTTGATTATTTCTCCAAAGTGGACTTACCAAACCGTATTAAAAATTCTTAAGTCACAGGAAACGAGTGTGACTAAGAATTTTTAAAGCCAAAATAAAGAGAAACAAATAGTGATAGTTAATTGATTCAGGCGTGACTTGGCGGAAATCCATTATAAAATACAATAGACGTAGATATATTTAGTAACCTATTCCGCTTAACTATTCTTAAAGAGTCCTAAAAAACCCTGTAAGAAATCGACACATGTTTCACCTCTCAACGAGGCATCCTCAGGACGACGGCGTGTTAACACGTCGTGTACGGGCTCGCGACAAGTCAATCGTCATCTCTTTAAGATTAGTTAAGCGGAATAGGTTACTAAATATATCTACGTCTATTGTATTTTTAAACAAATTGTGATAAACTCAACATTGATACGCAATCCTCATAATATCTGAAATCCCATCTGTTTAGAAAGAGAAGGAATCGTTAGCGACACATAAATAAACAATACAATTGGATCCTGACAGGTCAATCGCCCATCAATTCGACTTGCGTATTCCTCCATCTTCTATTTACGAAATAAAGCCTCACATTATAAGAAACAAAATCAAGGCTGTTGTTTGCTTCAAGTGTGCTTAGGGTTGATCCTTTCTAGTGCTGGAGACGACTAACGCCGAGCGCTGGACGGTGACTGAAGTAAGTGAGTGAGTGTGTTTTTTATGACTCTTTAGGAATAGTTAAGTGGAATAGGTTACTAAATATATCTACGTCTATTGTATTTTATAATGGATTTCCGCCAAGTCAAGCCTGACTATTGACTTAATTAACTATTGACATTAAGGTGTAAAACACGCTCTGTATTTGGAAAGACGTTACTGTGTGACCGTTTACCGCTTATTTAACCGACTTCCAAAAAGGAGGAGGTTCTATGTTCGTAGCGTATGTATGTTTTTTTTTTATATGTTCACCGATTTCTCCGTCAAATTGCGGACCGATTTTGAAAATTATTAAAGAGTATTCTATTCTATTCTATTATTTTTTTGTTTGAAAGAGTATGCTCTCAAGGTGATCCCATGTACATTTTATTAAAATTGCTTGGGTACTTTTTGAGTTAGCTTCAATAATACGTATTTTTCCCACTTAGTCTATGTGGATGATATTTTAACATATTCCTGTCACTGTTATTTACATAGCAGGTATTCGAATTTGTGGGTAGGTACCACAACTAAAAAGTGAAAAATAAATGCTTTTTACAAAAAAAAACAAATTGGATGGAGGAAAACAATTTGGAAGTCGGTTGGTTTTTTTTGTAAAGTTTTTATTAGGAAACCGAATCGGTTATTTGAAGAAATAACGCTTATGCTATTATTTTCTTCATCAGCAACCCTACTCATCCCAGTTTTTGTTCCAACACTAATGCTTTCCAATAAGGTTCTGTATCCTCCGATTTGTTCTTGTCATATTTTTTTAGTGACGTCAGAGTGCGAAATGATAAATGATCGTGTTCGAACCATCTGAGGGACGGATGCTTCAAATTTAATGACGTTATGAAGCTGGCGGTGCAATTTATGGAAATTTGGCGGTGCTGATGTAGTTTACCGAGGAATAGTGAATAGAAAGGTCCTAGGAGTGTACCTTAATTCAACTCACTACTCGTGAGCTAAATAGTATCCGCCCTTACTAGTAAGTATAGGTATATTTTCCTCGGAAGTAACTCATATACCTACCTATTCGAAATTAAATATTATGTAGGTTGTTAGTTATTTTGTTAAATATCCAATGTATATATTTTTATCATATTATTATTAAAAGATGTATTAAAATGACGCTGAGAACCAGTACTCCATTAAAGTCATAATAATATGTATATATAGCCCCCAAAATGGCATCGTTTAATTCCATAGACGTTTTTAACTAATTTTCTGTAGTCTCAATGTTTTTAGAAAGTTAATGTAGGTAATTGTGAACTCAAAAGAAGAAAAATTCAAGAGCATTCTCCACAATCATCACGTTTTGCAAACGAGTTGGTGGCTTTTTGGTGACTCACACGAATTAACTCAACCGAAACGGGCGAATCGACACTTTTAATTTTTTTTTTCTTACGGCAATTCGCACGTAGTCAATTTAGTGTACTTATTTCCTAATTTTATTGCATACAATTCAAAATGTGCTAACTGTCTATTACATATTTCTGGAGTTGTCGATTCGCCCACAAATAAATTGACATCGTGCGCATCGCCTCAAGAAAAAAAATAATCTTAATTAAAAGTGTCAATACGCCCGTTTTGGGTGAGTAAATTCGTGCGAGTCACTAACAAACCGAATTGGTGATCCCAATTCAAGTTCTTACAAAGAATGCTACTTAATACCCAGAAACCTTATACCCTTGAAATATTCCCAGATATTCCAGCGATGTTAGTGTAAACATTGTAGGCTATTCCGACAGCTTATAACTTAAATAGTGGCATAACTGAAAAACGATTTGTTTTGCTGTATCGGGATAAATCGCCATTTTGATTTTATTTACATCAATCGTAGCAATACGTAAACTTATTGATACAAACTTTTTGTACAAGTTTCTTTTAATATTCTGGGTAAAAAATAACATAACATCAAGCCTGTATTCCCCGAAGGGTTAGGCAGAGGTGTACTATACTTTTTACTGTACGATACTTTTTATCAAAGTAGTACGTTCCCGTGTGATAATTTCCGACAGTCACGCGGGCGAACCTGCAGGAAAAGCTAGTGGTGCCAATAAACCCCAACAAATTATTGAACAATAAGAAATGCTTTAAAGATTAGCTGTGTGATATCCAAATAATTGATCCAATGACATTGAAATATTCAAATTCATGATCAGCAACTTTTGTCGCTGACCACAGAGTCGAATTTAATTAGCGAGCGAAACTCCGTAGAGGTCGATCCGATATCTAAACGCGATAGAATGATTTGATTTTTTTGTTTTCCGCGAATGCTTGCTAGTTGCATTGTATAAATTCAATCTGCTAATATTGTATAATTGCAAAGCACATGTGTGAGCACTGTGACCACATACTTTTTATAAAGCTACCATTTACTGGGTACGTCTTTCATTGACTTGAATGTGCCCTGGCGGCTGAGAGTATGTCATGCTCACTCAAATGTCTCGCTGGTGGTGGCGTGTGTGTTGGATCGTTAAGTTCCCTTCAAAATGGTTGAGCTAAATGGTGCTGATCCATGCGTCATGTTCGTGAACGGGCGCCGTCAGTAGGGACTGGTCATCTCTTAGCTGCCACGGCTTATTTTAATTTTTGAATTGTTTCTATATTTTTATTACGGACGCTTTTAACGTGCACGTCTTTTTACATTGTTCTCACATGTATAATTTCAACATGAATGATGTAACAAATATTTTGTAACATATATTTTGATTTAAAAGAGTGTCCGTGGAGTTTCTTGCCCGTTCTTCTCCATAGGAACCTACTACGCTTTGGAATGGGCAACTAGCTTCATTTTTTCTGACTGACCGACGCCTTGACAATTCAAAAGTACCTGTAATTGGTTTATTTGAAATAAATGCTTTGAGTTTGAGTTTGAGTTTGAGTTGACAAAGTTTATTTTTGTTTTGTTTTATCGTATTTAGGTATCGAAACCCATCATATCTGTGATCAAGATTAAACAAAAAAAAATACTGATATTTCAAGTTCACACTACCTGCAGTTGCACCCCTAGAAAAAACTCATCAAATTAATTTCCTTTTGTTTTATCATGTATAGATCTATACCCATCACGTGCGAAGTTTCGCTAACTAATTTAATTTAACCCTGTGTACTAAACGAACTACAACCTCGTTACACTAAAATATTCCCATTCCAATACAATGCAGTAAACTTCCACAATTTAGTTATCGATAACGGCTGATTTACTTCAGCTCTTAGGGAGGTAATGGCAACTCCCATGAAATGACTGTGGCTGCTACCCGCAATTTAGTGGGGAATTTTCGACATTACCCGTTATGGTTGGATGCGAAGCGGTATCGAAGTGTGAAACATTTATAGCTAGGTATCTACACTAATATTATAAAGAGAAAATATGTTTATAATGATTAAACTCAAAAACGACTGATCCGATTTAAAAAATCCTTTCACCAGTTTAATTCTACGCGAACGAAATCATGGGCAAAAACTAGTAATTGCAATGAAATTTTATTTACCCGCTCATTCCCCGCGCGCAGCGATGAGTAATATCCGTCAAGCCAGCACCCCTTCCCGCGGCGCGGCGCGTTCGTGGCGCGCTGATAAGAAACTCTACTACAGTTTTTAAATTAACCCCCTTTTTCCTTCTATTGCTAAGTCAAAACTTACTCATACGTACTTATATCACACACGCTCCCTACAAGTTTCCCAACTTGAAGCCAAACGTCTCCTGCGTGATCAAAAGCCACGTACACCTATTGACTTAAAGTTTTCAATGTACTGAAACTTAGCGTCATATATCTAGTGAACTTGCTGCAACTGTTTGGTGTAGATAGCATTATGGGTTTGGAAACTAGATAGTTGACAATCTGATTTGATGAAATTCCTGTAACCTGATATCCCTATAGATGTAGGGATATAGCGGTCCAAAGGGAAATGAGGTAAAGCGAAGGGGGAAACCTATCATTCAAAAATAAAAAAACTGGGATATTCCGAACAGTTCAGAAAATTTCGCTATTATTATTTTCAAAAACTGTACACTTCATCTTGGATTTTTCGACCCTGCGACCATAATTTTCGACGTAACGGGTTCAAATCTGTAAACTAAAAGTGTAAAATTTCTTTCTTCACTCGCCTAAGGTCTACAAAGAAATAAAGCGCACAAAACACAAAGCACCTATATCTTTCGCAGTGGAACACAATCTCAAACCACTGACCCCACATTTTCTTAGATTTACTATTGGGTTTAATCTGAAAAGTTCTCCGTTTGACGTGGTTTACTTTCGTGCCTGAATAAATATTCAATGTTTACGTGTTATTTTGCCGTTTTGCGTTCCATGTATGTTGTTACGAAATACGGCCCGTAGAATGAAACAGACTGCGGAAATTACTATTGTAGGTACAAAAATAAAATGTTTATTTATTTATTTAAACTTTTCGCACAAAAAAGGTACAAAGGCGGACTTAATGCCTTAGGCATTCTCTACCAGTCAACCAAGGATGGTGAAGAGATAGGTGGCAGGTGCTCTGTTTGAGAGGAACAAAGAGTTAAAAAAAAATAAAAAAAAATGTAACATAATTTATTTATTAAAACTTTATGCACAAGTAAAAAAAATACTGTACAAATCTATGTTCATTTGCAATCATAACATATCATCATCATATCATATCATATAATATATCATCGTCATCATATCTAGATTATTCTGTCAACGTAATACGCAACGTAATTAGCTATCAAGAATAAAGCCCGCGCTACACAATCCCTTTCTTTTCGCTACTAGAGCAGGCAAAATTCAATATATAAATAAAAAGATAGGGCTGGACAAGCCGCTCTTCAAACGACTGGGAACTCCTTCCGACGGCATAGGCTATGACCGTAGCGTCACTCATTATGTAATAAGCGGGTAGCCGTAGGGGCTAATCCCCATTGCTTCATCTCGTTCACCTAGATTTATATAAACACGAGTATTACGATGAATAGTTGTATAAGCATAGTTTTTATAGTATCAAAGAGTTTTAAGAACATTAATGTTAATATTATGCGTCTGAAAACTTGTACGCTTATCACTGTTAAGCAAATACATGTATGCTCTTGTTTTTTTTACCATCTTTATATAACCATGTTATACCATTTTGTCATGTTTTTTGCAAATAAATATTATACTATTCTATTCTACGAGGAAACTACTGCGCTTGCTCGTTCCATCATAGACCTCATCCATCGCTTTCCATCAGGCGAGATCGAGGCCAAGAGCTGGCCCATAACACAATAAAAATAACAACTAGTATAAGTGTCAAAAGCTCCCACTCTGCGGACAAATGAAACACGTCCGTTTTGTACAATGAGATTTATTAAAGTGACACGCTATTTTAAAACTACAGAAATATATGACTTCTTATTCTGATTCTATTAACGTAATTCTAAGCATCTTAAGTAATATATAACAGGACCACTCCTGTATTCTCCGAAGGGTTAGGCAAAGGTTAAGTAGGTACTTTTAATTCACACACACATACAGACCACGTGCATTCGCCCAGTTATGCTAAAACCCGAAGTCTTAATAGGGGACGAGCCTATATTGCCGTCAATCCGGGCACAAATACTGACTCCGGGCTGCTACTTAGAAATTCCAAAGGCAAAACTCCAATAACACTTGCCTGACCCGGGAATCGAACTCAGGAGCTCAAGCTCAGCCTCGTGTTCAATATGACATTGAACAAGTTAAAATAAAAAAATTAAATAACCCCCGACACAAACAGAGACAATTCCAGGTGATGCTGCTGTATCGGTTAAAGGTAACTATGTTCTTCTAATATCATTGAAGTAACAGAATACTAAATTTTTAATCGATCAGCTCTGTGGAAGATGCGCACATCCATTCATCAAATAGAAAAGAGCTGATAATCTTCAAACGGCTGAACCGATTTTCTTGAATTGTAGCTAAGAACACTCTCGATCAAGACACCTTTCAAACAAAAAAATAATAATCAAAATCGGTTCAGCCGTTTGGAAGCTACGAGGGAACTGACAGATACAGAGATACACACGTTAAACTTATAACACCCCTCTTTTTCCGTCGGGGGTTAAAAACTAACATTAATACAGTCACAAGTACATATTAAGTACATTTTTTTTTATAAACACTCGATTATAATTAAATTTGATGTGAAGCCAACACCACAATCCTACCTTCCCGCAGTACTGTTTACCCATTCTCGAAACCATTGTTGACCTGCTTCATTAGCTTCCTTGGCAGACACGCTGAAGTTGATAGCAAACAACGCAGTAATTAATCTCTTTCGGGGTAACTAATGAGTGCACCTTGCGGCGAGAGATAAAGCTGCTGATTTGCTTACCTATGTTTGTTTTAACCTTTATTAACATGGTGACCTTTAACCTTTATTGGAATGGTGCTCCCTCACCAGGAGCATCCCCTGTAATGTAACAATGTTCGAGGTTCCTTTATAACGGCTAGGGCTTTACAAGTAGACTGCGCAGGTCGTCAATTGCTAGGTAGTGTATAAAGATAGTTGAGGAGCTCGTGGCTAAGTAATAACAGCCGCACGGGTCCACTTATCAGGTTAAGCTACGCTGTTGGTCCGTAGATGGGTGACCATCTTTACATACCGAGACTCTTCCGTGCCTCGGCAAGAACTTTAAGCCGTTGGTCCCGGCTGTTATTCGTGGATCTTTGACAGTCGTTACGGGACGTCAAAATTTCGAAAGTCAACCAATCTTACTACGGGGCGTGAGTTACCCCAGTAACTAGGTGTGTAGTTCAGATACGCAGTCGCTTCTTGTAAAATACTGGTATTCAGCTGCATCCGGTAAAACTGGAAGCCGATTCCACGACAGTTGGGAAAAGGCTAGGCAGATTTTTGATTACTACTATTATTACTATGTTAAGCAAACGTATTGGTATTGTTATATGTCGCCACTCTAAAGGCAACACTTACGATCATCGAAATTACGCGACGCTTTTTTTCTTAATGTCTATGTTCGTAAGTAACGACTGTCAAAGATCTACGAATGACAGCCGGCAACAGCTTATTGGTTTCGAGGCACGGAAGGGTTTCGATATGATATGAATAGTCATTCATCCACGGACAAGCGTAGCTTAAACTTCGATCGACCGGTGCGATTGTTATTAAATACAATAGACTTAGATATATTTATATATTTAGTAACTATTCCGCATAACTACTCCTAAAGAGTCATAAAAACCATGTAAGAAATCGACACTGGCGTCACCTCTCAACGAGGCTTCATGAGGATGACGATTGACTTGATCCGAACACGACGTGTTGCCACGCCGAGTGCTGGACGCGATTGTTATTATTTACCCATGAGTCTATTCCGTATAAACACATCTCAAAAACAAAATAGCTCCATCACTTCATCAAAGACTCACTAATTTAAATTACAACAGAAGACGTAGGTACCTAAATTGTGTCGTCAATCACTCAAACACAACACACAACATACCTGTGTATATTTGCGTACACGAAGGTGCACAAACGCGAGTATTACAGTAAGTAACAAAAGAACAACTTCTCTCATTTCGTGCCGCGTGTCGTGAAAATCCAGAAAACTTTTTATCCGTTATTTCCAAGCTTATGTAGGTTAAGATGTGAACTTTCAGCGGAGATCAATATAAAGGCGGAGACTGACTAGCAACGTTTTTTGGTAATGTATCAGCAATGTATCATTCGAGGCGAGTTTAGTTACAATACACAAGACGGCGGCGAATGCTCGCTTCGAGCACATGTAATTTTCGTTTCAAAGAAATTCACGAAACAGCCGACAGTCGAGTGAAGGATCCGGTGCGCCCATCGAGCGATCATCATCGTCGGCTCGCTGCACTGACTACTGTAACGAGTTACAAAAAACTCGATACACTACAAATAAACGTTGCAAGTCAGTCTCCGCCTTTATGAATTAGGCTACGATTCATTTTTTTTTTTAAGCACAGTAGTCAAGTAGTCAAGTCAATATTATGTGTGAAACGAGTATTCTCAATTTTAAAATCGTTCCAATTTACGTTACGTTTTCTCCGCGCATTCGTATTAGACAGACTTACTAAAATCCGTGCTGTTACAGCCTCAAAATCTATCAAACTAAGGGAAATCGTTGAATCTCAATAGTCTGATCGTTTCGCGTATGAGCTCGCATCCGGTCAGACGGATCAGATCATCTGATCTGATCGTCCTGGCCGGATGCATGCGAGATTTTAAGCAGATGGATCTCCGTCTGCTCAAAATCTCTCCATATTAATTTATCTTTGGATGGATAGAATACTCTTAAAATAGATTAAAACTTGCGTTGGTTGGTGGGCGTTTTTATCGAATAAAGCGGTAGATTATCAGATTATCAGTTGTACCTGAAAGGAACAAATCATTTTCTCACATCTCTTCAGTGATGGATTGGTCTTATTTGGAGAATAAGACCAATCCATCATATAAGTATTTAATTTCGATTAAAACACCCACTCCGCTATCACCCATATCTTTCGCCGCAAAATAACGAATGTTTGCACAAATATTTGCGCTAAACTGATGGAAACGGTTTCCAACTTTCCATTGTCTACTTTTCCATTATATCGTACAAGTTTACACACGAAAAGCCTCCCTGTATCGTTGGCTCCAATGCTGGCGTCCAATATTTGCATACGGTAAGACAACACCCATGTATTGTACGTACATTATATTAATTAATGCAAATAAGTCTTGTTAGAGTAATGGATTGTATAATATGAACATTTATATTGTAGCACCCGGGAATATCAAATACGTTAGTGTTCATCAGCTTGGAATGGAACATTCCAGGCGCGTCTAGGTTTGTGAATTATGTTTAGGACTGTCTTTGCATTTTAAATGAAGAAGAATCACGTTTCCAGACTTGTTTAGTTATTAGATTAAGTCGTGTTGAAATTATGATTTTATTTTGTAAAAAAGTAAGATCTGAAATGTAGTAAATCTATAACAAATTACCAAGCCGATGAGCTGAAATTTTCCGGTGTCATTAAGATTTCAAGGCCCCGAGCAAATACATTGGTGAAACAATCGCTTTGATCACATAGGGATATATGTCGCATTGGACTGGTAAAGGGGATTTCACATATTGGCTATCCTCTATGTGAACCTTTATTCGGCAGTGGTAGAACAGATGGCCGATGGGGGCCAAAGGTTAGGAAGACGTAGCGTTGGAAGGCCCCCTACAAGGTGGACAGATGACCTGGTGAAAGCCGCAAGAATCCGCTGGATGGGAGAATCACAGAACCGGTCAAAGTGGCGGTGCTTGGGGGAGCCCTATGTCCAAACGTGGACGTCTTTCGGCTGAAATAATGTTGATGATTACTAACGTTCGGTATCACTTGCGACTAGTATATCTTAGATACTACTTGAACTTTATAACAGCTGAAGACTGGCCCTCCTCTAGCCAAGATCTGAACCCCTTAGACTACAAATTATGGTCAGTTTTAGAGGAAATGGCCTACTCTAAACGACACGCCGACATTGTATCTCTTAAAAAATCTCTGGAGCAAGTAGTGGCTAAATTTCCCATGGAAACAATGCGTAAATCCATAGGTTCGTGGCCAGACATATTAAAGGCCTGTATCAAAGCCAAAGGTGGCGATTTCGAATAGAATTATTTTTTGCTGAGACTTCATTATACATATATGTAAGTTTTAAAAAGATTACATTATTTCATTAAAAAATAGATGCATTTTCATTAGTAACAGAACTTATGGCCAGGCTATGTATGTAGTAACATCGTCCGTCACGTTCACTCATTCCTTTTCACCACCGCCTTTAAGAGGTAAATAATCATTTAAAGGAACCGTTATCTAAATTAGACTTATAGCTCTAGCTTTTATAGCTTCTTTTCGCAAACAATCCTTAAGTAGGTACTTCGGCGGTCCATTGTCATCAAGTTCTTCCAAAGCTTTAACCACCATCATCTCACAAGGGAAATAAACGATAAGATACTTCTGCAAATGAATCGTCCCTTTTTATAATAAAAAGATATTAAAATGCTTTGCTTTAATGCAAGGAGGTAAAAGGTTTTTTAACCTCTGGAGTATACTTTTATAGACAAACATTGAACAGTAGATATAGATATGGGTGTTATCAACGGCAATTTGTTACTTTGGTATTACCTACTTACTTTGGCATCTGAGTTACTGCAGCGGCCGGTAAAATAGACATTGATGGACGAACGTGAAAACACATAGGTGAGTATAATATCTGGTTGCGGCCAAGGCTTGTAAAGTGCGCGGAAATTCAAACTATGTAAATAGTACCTATGTAGAACATTTAATTTAAAAAAAAATATATTCCAAAATCAATGACGAGCAACGATAATTTTTCACGTGCCAATTAGGCATTCTCTACCAGTCAACCAAGAGTGGTGAAGAGATTGGATGGCAGGAGCTTTGTTTGAGAGGAACAAAGATAGAAAAAAAACTATTAATAATATAACATAATGTCGTAATATATCATAAAATCGCAGTTATAGTTAAAATAGGTGCAACAGTTCATACTTAAGTAGGTTATAAACTTACAATATATACAATGCAATTGTTTTTCATTATTTTAACACAACTGACATAAGGATACTGGGGTTTAGGATACTGGTGGGGCTGCCCCGTTTCTGTAGTGCGTCAGGGATGTTCGCAGATGCGCATGTAGATTGCTTTTACGCAACAATGCGTAAAAGGTGCGCTTGGTGCGCAGAGTGTGGGGCAGGCCCAAGAGTGTATTAAGCATGGTTGTGAGTCGCCTGGACTGTGTATACGTGGGTCACTGTTATTCCATCTCTCATGGGATGTCGCAACGGTGACCGACCGTTATTTCTTGTATTGTTTTCCTTGTTTTTTGTTAAGTTTCTGTGCTTACTAACATAGTCAGTTCATAGTTAGTAAGTTTTACTATCAATCTTTGTTACTCAGATAAAGAAATTCTATTCTATTCTATAAGTAGTACCATAGTGTGTTACTCTAGGTTTCCCTAACACCCAATTAATTCAATCAACACAGAAAAAAGATTCAGACCTATAATAATATTAAAACCTTAAACTTGTAACTGTCGCTACATCATCATACCACAATACAAAGTTCCCATCCAATCAGCATCAATTCACAATTTACGGGAAACACGGCATACATTGCTGGCCACACCTGTCGAGTAACACAACGCTGACGAAATAAGCTGTCAATAAAACACAGATCAGCCTCGATGAGAGATCTGCTACACAATGCCATTTTGGCAAAAATTAAAGCCACAGATTGTTGAAATGAATGAAGCTTGGCTTTGTCGATGCAGTGTACTCAAAATGAGCATACTGTTATTTTGTAGCCTGTGACCACCAATCCTTGACCAAGCTTGTGACTTCCTCGTTGAACCTAGGTTCGATTCCCAGGTCGGAATTTTATTATTTTATTTTACATCACAAGTTTCTCAGGAGCAGTCTGGAGTGTGTCAATTTTATTTTAATTGTGAACCTTTCAGAAAGAACCAGCTTCTTAGTAATTAATTATAATCTAGTTTTTAGACTAATAAGCAATTTCAATGTAGCAAAAAATTGTAAGTGATAATTAACATCACGCCTGTAATCCTTGAAAGGTTAGGTACCATACATATAGTACACCCACATTTCACCAGTTATGTTTAAGTCCCATGTAATAGGGGCGAGCGTATTGCCATCAACCGGACATCCAGACTTCGGACTGCTACTGAGAATTTCCTAGTGAAAAAATCTAATAACATTTTGCCCGAACCAGGAATCGAACCCATGGCCTCATGGTCAGAGTCCATTCTGCAACGACTAAACCAACAAGGCAGTTATTGGGTTGGGGTTTAAAAAAAAAACCCAATAACATCAACATGTTCTATAATTACCAAATATGGTCCTCTGTTCACTGCTTACCTACATTTTTATTCCCAGCGACATCACATATTCACATCGCCATTTTTTTCTATAATGTGAGATGAATGGCAACGCAGCGGCTAGTGGGTCTCGCTGCATGAATAAATGAGATGGCCAGTGATTGTGCCTGAATTATTCAGTAGGGTACTCTTTTTTCTCCCACCGTCGAAATACTCATTCGCTATTCAATATTGTAATCTTCCACTGTTGAATTTAATATAGACTGTACCGCGCTTGATTCTGAATCCGTCTCTAAAAATGGGACGGTTTTTTTTTTGTTCATTTTTTTTTTTGTGTTCTTAAGTCCTTTTTCATGTTGCGGGTGGATTTGAACGATTCTTTTTTTGTTAGTTCTAAGTAATTTGTTATGAACTGTGTTTTATTTATCAGATATAAATGGAATGATTGGGTTAGTCCATAGGAAATAATATGTTATTTTAATAACTCATCGAATAGAATGGAATTTATTTTTATTTTTTATTTAACCATTTATGCATTTAAACAGACAAGAAGAAAGGAAGGAAATGATTTGAATTTCGTTTGAATAAAATAATACATACATACGCAACTATGACGTAGTGGAAAGATAGTTCTTTCAATTTTCTTTTAAATTCTGCAACAGTTTAACTACTTTGTAAACATTTTCCCAACCCGTTGTTCGTCTATTCGACAAACTCACAAAAAGTGCTACGCGCTACGACGGTGCTACGTGCTACGCCGCTACGAAATCGCTACGCCATAACAAATTATGAAGACAAAGTTTAAATGCATTCAGGGCCGTAATTCCCATTTTGCTGCCGCCATACATGTTTGTATGTATACTACGTATGTATACATTATACATGTGTGTATGTACATTCATGTTGTTTACATAGATACAAACAGCTCGATACATCGTTACGAGGCTTAGTCGCGTTACTAATTGAATTCTATGATTTATGGATCGTGTTCCACCTCTATTTGTATTATAGAGATGTACAATAATATATGGAGTAACTGAATGTGGCTACGTGTGGAGTTTATAGTGATTTAGTGACAAATGAATGAGTTGATCACTGTTTATGCATTTTATAGAACGGTGCATTGTTTTAAATTATATTGAATGACACTACGTTTGAGACACCCTGTATAAACTTTATATAAACGGAATAAACGCACAAAATTGTGTAACTACAAAACCACATCAAAATGTGGGAACCATTGTGTGATTACCTTACCTTAGGCCCATCGTCTACGAAGCTAGTAACCAGAAGGCCAATTCCCGAAATTAAAAACGTTGAAAAAATAGTCGCGATCTCATCTCAGCGACAATCAATGTCAAAAACTTGTCAAAAATGTAGGATATTTAGAGGCCATTTTGACAGATTGACACTGCGATTAGAATTCGAATATTCTTAAAATTGGCCCCAGTTATAAATTCAAATCATGAGTAGCCAGAATGTCACAGCAGTATGTCAATGTATTTCAATGGCGCTCCGTAGTCCGTACATGACGCAACCAATCACAAACTATTTAATAACGCATTACAAAGTCTCGTGAGTTTGAACTCGATACGTTTGAGAAGCGCCGTGGACGATGGGCCTTACAATCTAAGCACAAACACCACTACTCTCTCATAAAACACTTAGCGAATACATCACGCGACTTCCTCCACCAACAAAGGCGGACCCTTGCAGTGCTTGACCGCTTTCTATCGCTTCCTGTCGCTGGCCGTAAATCAGCTTACGTTCACCATTCATCGCTTTTTGCTGGAAGGAATGTGTGTCGCGTTTCATTTGTTTTTCTGTTAGGGTTGACAACAGCTTTAAGCTGAATAAAGGCTTTTTTATTCCTGAGTTTTTTGGTGTTGTTTAGGATTTAACTTTGGGTTGCTATGAGAAAAGCATAGACAATACGAATTGGATTCTTGTTACCGTAACAACGAAAAATATAGGTAGGTATTGAAGTGTTGGGTGGTAGAGTAAAACTGACTTTTTTTTGATCACAGGTCGGAGCGTATTTTTTTTAATTTTATTTTTTATTATGTGTCTTGACATTTCTCGGGACCCTGGGGTCCCGGACCTTTGGAAGGCGTACGACGGGCCTAAGCCAACTCACAGAGGCCCGTTAGACATTTTTAATGAAATAAAGACCGTATTTATTATTATGAATTAATTCTGAATATTATCATTTGATTTGGACGTGATATTATATTAGAAACAATATTGTCAATAGGTCATACGTACTAATGCTGATTAGATCGTTTTTTTTTTTTGTTGGTAGCAAAATCGTCGTCGTCATCGCCGTTCGATTTCGATCGACCGCAATCTATGTAGTTTAATCTTTCAACAACAATAAACAAAAAAAAAGGATTAAAAAACCAAAAAAAAACATTTTCTTTGACTAATAAACAAGGACAATCCTTGATTCCGGCTGTCATTCGTGGATCTCTGACGTTCTTTACGGGTCGTCAGACGCCCGAAAGTCTGACAACCAGTCACACCAAGGTATTACCTAGTAACTGGGTTGTGTAGGTCAGACAGGCAGTCGCTCCATGAAAAATACGGATGCAGCTGAATATCAGTATTTTGCATGCATATTTTACATGTCTGCTTCCAAGCCCAGAGCAGACAGAAGCATATTTCTAGCCATTTGCCATCCCTTCAGCATAAACCTCGTTAGTTTTTCTTCTCAATAACCTCTTAGAACTTGCAAACTTATACATTTTCCTTCCTTCACATAAATCACAGATCTCCATTCATCGCTTTTTGCTTCAGAAAACGAAAAATCTGAATGACGTTTTTTAATGCGGGGACTGTGTGCTGGTGAAATCGTGATGTTATTTTAATAGTAGTAATTTAAATAATGCTTTTCCCAGTGATACAAAAATGATATTATGATAGACATATTTTTAATCCTTGTTTAGATTTCTCTTTAAAGGTAACGCAACACATGTCTCGTACAAAAACGAACATGCATTACTGCAGAAACATTATAATTAGTACATTTCAAACATGTTTTTTCAGTGAACTGAACCTTTTTGGCGCAGCCGTGAGGCACACACTATTGTTGTTATACATTATTTTCACTTCTTTATTATGTTTTTTTTATTTATTTTCTTTCTTTCCTGAAGTAATATTTTGGTTCTGATTTGGATTTTGTGCAAAACTTGCAGGTAATACTCGCTTAAAATTCGTATTTATATTTATTTACCTACCTACAAAGGGTTTACCTACCTACATGACGTAAGTAATGGTTATTTATTTAGGCAAACCTTTATTCATTATCTTTTTCTTTCATTCATTATATTATAGTTTTGATAAAGACGAGAGTTTTAGGTCAAAAATATGGTAACTACATCCAATCTTAATTAACGAAACCATGTGCCTTCCGTCCGTTTTTACCTTACCTTTTGGACCCTACCATTAAAATAAACAAAAATAGGCTCTAAACCCAGCCATGAATTTCGGGATTTCGATTAAAAATTCCATTCGTGCTATATCTTTAAGGCGTCCGGCGTCCGGTGCCGGGTGTCACCGTAAAACCGGCTGTTTTACGTCCACGGTTCGGCTGTATCACTTGACTCGTAAATACATCGATGGGAGCTTTAAACTTTAATTTGGAGTACTATTCCGATATTTAGCATAGTTTGCAATCGAGTATAACTCCGAGATCGCGAATGGAGTTTAATTTAGTAAGAGGCTCGTGACAAAGGGTGTAATATTCGCGAAGTTAATAATGTGCTTGTTTGTGCGTTGGTCTAGTGGTCGCAAATGCGACTGCTGAGCATGGGCTCCTGGGTTCGATTCCTAGGTCGAGCAAAGTGTTAATGAGTTTTTCCATCTGGAATTTCTCAGTAGCAGCCCCACCCCCCTTAAGAGGATGCCCATGGGGCCTCCATTGAAGCCATTGGGTTCTAATACAGCGTGAACACCGACGGTGACAAGAGCTCGTCAGATGATTTCTTCTAATACTTAGGATCAGCATCTTCTAAAAATCATCTATTCGGAATAAGTCTTTAAAACTGCATAGCTATAAAAGCAAATGGGTTTACTACCAACGTGACGTTACATGTACGAGCCACGGCTCGTTCCCGGCCCGATGCCGGCGGGTTACCGGACGTTTTACTGCAGGTAGTTGAAGTGCGAAGCACGTATTTATTTGTCTTATTCAATTCTTTTGTGACCTAAAAGCTGCCACCATTCTACCTTCAGCTAGCTCCGGTAAAATTACTAGCGCATAAAGTTTTCAAATTTTATCTCTTAGAAGGAGAGACAAATTGAATTCTGTACTATTCCTATAATTCTGTGGCTAATACATTTTATATCAGATTTATCGGCTGAAAAATAGCACTTAGAAGACAAGCAATGAAATACAAAAAGGGTAAAAATTCAACAATGAACTGAATAACATGGAACAAGAAAAAATTCCAATCTAAAATCCGCAGCATATACTCCTCAAATCACGTCCGAGCACAATGACATAAGAAAATTAAGGTAACCGTCCCATATTAGGTACTAACACTAATTAACTACATTAGATACCTACTGAATTAACACTTAAATATTCTGTTCGTGATAACTGGCGAAAGGATATAGCTGCACCTCTGCCTAACCCTTCGGTTGGTCTCCTGAATTAAATATAACATTATAATACATGCAACATAATACTATCTGATTACCTATTTAATAAGGGAGTCTGTTGATTAAAGCATATTGCTTTTGGAAGTACAACAGAGCTATATAAGATGTGGATAGATTAGATTAGAGCTAGGTGTAGGATAATTAAACACACGATTTCCGAGAGTTGCTACATGGCGTTAATACAGCTTATTCAATTTACATTTTGAAAAGATGACATTGGCCTCTCCTAAGCATTGTCACTTAGACCGTTTCTGTGCTTCTCGCATCCCGCAGATTCCTGCATTCTTCACAAGGTCATCGATCCACCTTGTTCCCCTTCCAGCGCTACGTCTTCCAGTACGCGGCTGCCACTCTAGAACCTTTCAGCCCCATCGGCCATCTGTTCTGCGAGCAATGTGCCCACTACCCACTGAATGCTTAGGTATTTTTGACTTGCACTAAAAGAGCCTGTTTAATCGAATGTTGGCAAATGTTACACAAGAAATCATTTGCCACGAATAACTTTCTTTTACACCCATGTCACTAGTAATATTGACTGGATTATCTTTGAGCACACAAACGAGTTTCTCTCATTTTTTGTAAGATTTGTACCTTTACAATATCGTAATCATACATGAATTTTCATTAGGTATTATATTTTGTTCAAAAATATTTATGATTTCTTACATTGGAATCTTTACATTTCAAGAACAACTAAGTAGAAGACACGGTGCCCTACAGGGTCCGTAATTGTACCTTAGCTTTAAGCACTAAAGATATGAAAATGAATACTTTAAATTCAAAATGTAAATACTCAGAACATTAACCAGATTAATGCATACAAATACATTTCCTTTGCACCAAAAACCCACTTTATTACATCAGATAGAAGCACCACTTGAATATTAACAAATGGCCGACAAACTATAAATATTTGTGAGCCATTACCGCTGTTGTTAGCGTTATTACAAGTAAGACATATGATCTATGTGTAACTGAAACATTGCAACGCGAAAACGCCGTCCAAATAGTTCAGCGCAAATTTAACAAATGGGATTGGCCGCGGGTTGCATTGCAATGCGGGGCTTGGCCTATGTTGAATGGAGAACAGTTTTGAAGTAGGCAGTGGATATGGCGATTCGAGATTTATTTATTTATTAAAACTTAGTGCACAAGTACAAAAAATACCGTACAAAGGCGGAATTAATACCTACCTGAGGCTAGTTTTTTACCAGTCAACCTTAGAGGAAACATGGCAGGTAGGCAGTAGGGCAGGCAACATAAGGGATTGGTAACAGGAAATAACTATAAAATATCAGATCGTACGTTTATATCGAAATAACGAAAGGGTGATAACCGTTATTTTCCTAATGTTATAATAAATGGGATATAGATACCATGTACCGAATTTGTACCTTTTTGACAGAAATAAATGATTAATGGTGCCGATTCCCTTGTTCACAAACTAAATTAAATTTAAGTTCAGTGCATCTTTTTCTTTCTATTTCATTAAGAAAAGGACAGAAGATATATTTTAGTTTAGTCCTGTCAAATTAATCAGCACCTGACGTAAATTGACGTAATTTTAGTAGGCAAGTTTTTAATCACTTCTAAACTTGTATGGAGTAGTGACAGATTGGACAGGACTAAACTAAAATGTACCTTCTGTCCTTTTCTTAATGAAATAGAAAGAAAAAGATGCACTGAACTTAAATTTAATTTAGTTTGTGAACAAGGGAATCGGCACCATTATCATTGTATTTTAGTCAACCAAAATCTTCAAGGGTCCCTAAACCCAAAGAATATAATAAACCAAACATCTTAAGACCCATTAAAACTCTTTCGTCCATACATAGGACCACACTACAAGAGTCCGCGGCTTTTCACGCACATTCAACAATTCAAGTGATTTATACAAGCAGTAAACTAAGCCGGGGTTCCGTTGTACCCCAGTGTAACTGCGGCGACGAGCGATATTACACACCACTTTTGAGCTTTAACCCCCTTTTGTTTTATTGTTTATTTTATTTGAGAGGAGTTGCAGTATAACATATAATGTGTCTCCGTTTTTATGTGCGTGTGAACTAAGCTGGGGTAGCATATTACGCCCGCATAATTTGCATCTTGTTGTCAGAGGCCTTGATCCAGTAGTATATAAATAACTGAAAATTATACTCATTTAAAAAAGAAAACAAATAAGGACGAAAATATATGTTTAAGCACGTGTCGGTAGTACAACATGCACAGTTAATTTAATTCAGAAATACTGCAATGGAAAGATACGTAGGCCCGTATAATAGTTTTGTTTAACCAATTGTTTTCTTTAGAACCTCACTGTGCTATTAATTTAACTTAGATTTACTATCATAAGCACTAACAAAGAAGTTGCTCAAGAATTTGTAGGTACATTTCTTTATCAGTATCCCACTTAAAACGACTAAAACCTTAAATTCTTTGCCCTAATTAAATCCTTGGTAATTTTGGAGCTCATGGGAAAGATTTTTGTTAATTATTATTATATTGCTTTTTTCATTTGGAGCCGGGGAATAAAATTATTTGGAGCTCCTGGGAATAAGCCTACTATCTATTATCCTAGAATCGTAAATACTGGAATTATTTTTCAATAGGAAACTTATCAATGTCAGTAGTGTAGTGCTGTTGAAAGCAATTCAGCAATTTGACTGCAGTTTTCATCGGGGATGTAACTCAGTGGTAGAGTGTCTGCTTCGCATGCTGAAAGTCCTGGGTTCAAATCCCAGCATCTCCAAATATTTTTTTTGGTGTTTTAATAGTCTGACTTGCATTTTTTTTTTAGTTTAGGCGTTTTTTTGTGGTACAGCGTGATTTAGCCCGATTATTTAATTTGATTTGAAATATCTAGTTAGTAAATGGCACTTGAAAAAGCTAGGTGTTTTTCTGAGTAGGTACCTATTGTTTTTGTTTTTCATTTAACATTGTGGCATCATTCGTCGAGGAATATATGCGTATCCTTAGTCATTTTAGTAGAGGAAATACAATTGGTTCGAAACATACATGAAATAAAAATATGATAGGTATTATTTTACAGGTAGGTAAATATTTTGCTCCTTGAGACAAGCAAGTACTTTCAAATTAATCATTCTATCCAGTTTGTCCTCCATTTTCGCATCGTCTGTACTTCCAACAAACACATTCAACATCTGTAGCAATGCTTTCAACAATACGTCTAAACTGCCATCAGAATTGTTCCCAAAATACATTCGTGAACAACATGAAAACTGACAAACTTTGCGCTTAAGAATTTTCAAGCTGCTTGTACCCTCCGGTTGTATTATACGTTGGGATAAATCATGGCGGAATTTTCACTTTTGTGTGTCGGCCGCCATTTTCGAAAGGACAAGTTTCAGGTGAAGTACCATGTATCTGCCTACAAACGGAATATAGAGAATTCGTAAATTTATAATGGTATGTTTTAGGCTGCAGCCACGAAACACACAAAACAATACAACACCAATACAATCACCAGCACAAGAACAATACAGTCACCTTACGGTCACTGAAATTAATTTGTTAAGCAAATTGACATATTACATCCATTTGGATCTCACAAGCTCAATTCTTTTTTCAAAATTCAACACTCATCTTTCCAGAATAAATTATCCAAAATAACAACGGTAAAGTAAATTTCCTCCATTTTAAAATTCTGCAACACTATTTTTCGTTGCATACTCAATTGATAAACGGTAGAAGGTGCAATTTTCCAGAATTACTCGCTTTTGTGAGATCTACAGAATGCCATCAGTAGAAAACGGGGCGAGAGAGTAGCACTTTGAATATTTTAGGATACAGTAAGTTTTGAATTTGAAGTATTAATAAAGCAATAGAGCGCTAATGTACACTTTGGCACCAGCAGCTTTTACATTATAAATATAAAGAATACTGCGTATAGTTTTGTCTGACTTGAAAAACCAGAATTCTCGATATTTTATAAACATTGTGAAATTTTAGGCGATTTAATAGAAGAAGCTCTCGTTTAAAAACAGTTCCACTTATAAATTATCTAATATAACCACAACTTGTCAAGATCAAAATTACAAAATCCTGCTTTTCTGATATAAGCAGCACCCGATATAGGGTATTCATTTATAATAATTATTTATTTATTTTACAGAACAACTATAAAAAAGTTACAATATTAAAAACCACATAATTATGCTTTATACTTCATTCTTAGATCGATGAGGCACTAAGCAAAAACAAATGGTGCCTATTAGGGCCTCATAATCAGTCTACAACGTTCCCATTACTTGGGACACAGGCCTTCTCTCTGTAAGTGGGACTGGGCCATAAACCACCACGCGGGCCTAGTACGGATTTGGTTGTCACATGTCTTTTTGTTTCTAGGACATGCCGGTTTCCTCACGATATGTTTGCCTTCACCGTTTTGACAACAGTGGTGATGAAATAAATTACACAATGTAAAGTGCTATTACCACAGGGCCACCACTGCTCTCTAAGTGCCAAATTAAATGATTTGACTTTATTGAATTATACATACAATTTCTTATATTGAACTGATGGTCAATCTTCATCATAGGTAACGTAAAAAAACGAAAATATGGAGGAAAACGTGTAATATTCGTGTATATCATAATTTTCTCAAGCATGCTTGGAAATTCGACCATTATTTTGACAACCTTCTTCGAGATAAATCGAAATTGCTGTACTGGTCAAAAACAAGTGACGATGCGGCCAGCAAAGTTACTATGAAAATCCATATCTGTCCTGTGTAGCGGCCAAATAAATTACTATGAAAACTCATATCTGTCGTGTTATTTAAAAATGGAACGAACTTTTTACTTCAACACATGACAACCAACACCTGCACTTCTGAGGAACTAAAATGCCACTGATACCGCGATTGACGTGGCCACCTACTGGGCCCAACTCGTTTAACATGATACTTGTATTTACAGATAGTGCCATCCACGAAGACGCGCCCCACTCCGCAATTAGTATTGTAAGCTGTGCTTTAGTACGGAGCGGAGCGGGGTGCGGAGTAGAGGGGGGGCGATCTATACCAACTACTCGCAAAGAAAAATTCTCTTAAGTATGCTCCTGCTAGTCTTATTCATACTTCAGTGCTGGTCGAATAAGCTTATATCGTAAGATTTCTTGGAGTAGCAATATTTTGCTAGCAAACAATTGAATGCGCTGCTCTAGGATTTGTTTACACTGATGAGAATGTTTGAAGATTTATCGTCACTTATCATTCTCGGTTGACAGAGGATAATAAAGGCTAAAGACCCGCTGCTCGGTTCAGCAGCTGGTCTTTTGTGTTTTGTGTTTTTTTAGGAACATTAATAAGAGGTGCCTCATCATCCTCCTGCCCTAATTCCAATTTATTTGGGGTCGATGCAACGCATGTCTTTTTCTTCCATACTTCTTTATGAGTCTAGACTGCCCTCGTTGGTCTGTGGTCGCAAGCGCTACTGCTGAGCTTGAGGTCCTGGGTTCGATTCCCGGGTCGGGCAAAGTATTATTGGGTTTTTCCATCTGTAATTGCTCAGTAGCAGCCTGGAGTCTGGATTTGTGCCCGGTTGATGGCAATAGGTTCGCCCCCTATTACATGGGACTTAAACATAACTGGCGAAATGTGGGTGTACTATACGTACACATCTGCCTAACCCTTCGGGGAATACAGGCGTGATGTTATGTTATGTTCTTTATTAGTCGTCATCTCAGTAGTCACCCCCTTTCTAGCCATATCATATTTAAACCAGTCCATGCAATGTGTCTTTGGTCTTCCCTTACTCGTATCCACATTCATACTTAAAACTTTCCTGATGACATTACCTCCCATTCCTCACTGACTGGTGACGGAAAAGTTGTGCGGAAATCAGTTGTCATGGTATGGGCATGTGATGCGGAGGAATGAGGAAAATATTGGGATTGGGGGCAAAGTTTTGAGTGTGAATGTCGATGGCTATAAGAGTAGGGGAAGAGCAAAGAAACGATGAATGGTCTGTGTGAAAGATGTTATGGCTAGAAAGGGGGTGACTACCGAGATGACGACTAATAGAGAAGTATGGAAGAAAGAGACATGTTGCGCCGACCACAAACGAATTAGGATAACGGCAGGAAAATAATGATGAAATGCTGAAATAAAATTTATCGAATAACTTTGTGTCAATTTTAATGATGAGTTAAAATAATCGACTTTTGTCGCAGACCGTACATGACACGATTCACATTATTAACAGTTTACTTTGAGCCTTTGAGCAGCCAAGGAGTGCCATAGCATTTAGTCCTTTACGATTCCATCAGTGCAAGATAAACGAACTATCCACCCACCACAAACACTCAACCGATGTGAGATACTTCACCCGTATGGCCATACATCGTAAAGTGAATAATATAAAAAGGAAAAGCAGATGAATCCGCCGGCCGTCGCGTTAATGTTGCAGCACAATCACTGACGGCTCTAATATTCATGACTTGACGAGCTCGGCTGTTGATGTAAGAAGATATGTGGATATGTCATACCAGAATAAATGTTAAGTTTTATGAGAAAATTATAGAAGGTGTTTTTTTTTATATCCCATAACTCTTAGGTATGAATGAGACCATATCAAAGAATCAACTGGCTTAAGAATTATTTTTCAACTATCATTTTTTTTTTTCATTTTTCTTACGAAGTAATACGACTAAGTCACGATTATTAATGTAAAACACCCTTACCTACGTGAAATTTGACAACGTCGCATTTTCTTACCTTTAAATATGAATGATTGGTTTGAATGAAAATGATTTACTTGTAGGTACTTATGAATGAAACTTAGACACACACATCGAGAGTATAGTGTTATGTTGTCAAAAAATGAGATAATAGTACATTATGATACAAGTGTGCGGTGTTGGTCATTACACACGAGACGGTATTGTCCGCGCGAGCCGCAGGCGAGCGCGATAAGGTAGTCGAGAGTGTAATGATCAACGCACTCGCGTTTCATACGACGTTTTTCAACACACTTGCGAGGAAATAAACAGACTTGTAAGAATGTATGCTACAATAACGTAATTATAAAGTTCAACTGACCATTGTTGCCATGTACTGATTATCCGGAGCTTCTTTTAAAAACTTTTCAACGTAGGTTGGTGTTACTTTAGATTTCGTATTGATAATATTATTTTAAATATGTATTAGTCTATGAAAATAACCACACAGCGAAACCGGGAACAAATATGTATGGAAAATGGCGCGACGGTTTTGTTTTTCCGCAGTTGTAAATAAAGGCACTGGCAACTGGCAAACCCGCTAAACAGCCTACACCTATTAAAAAATGTATAAAAACAAAATAATATTTTGAAAGACTGAAAAATGCGTGTATTGGATTTTCAGCAGAAAAATACACCTTATATTACTATAAGTACAGTAATCAAATTGTAAATGGTTAAATAAAATATAATAAATAATGGCAACATTCCGTTCAGTCGGCAGGCGCCAGCGATTCGCGCGCAGGTTTAAATAAATGCGCTGGAAAAACTGCTAGACAGCCTATTAAAAAAACACAAAATAATAGGTATTTTTGTTTTATTTTTGTTCTGAATACGTACCTATTAAAAACATTATAAGGTTAATATGTAAGTAGCGAAAAATATGAAATAATATATTTATTATGATGAAATATTATGTTCATCATATTTTATGTAATAAATATTATGCATAATATAAAGGCATGAAAGTCTCTTTGATGAGATTAAAAAAGCGCACATCCTCTGCTCGGGTGAAATAGTAGATAGTTCATACTAATGCCATGTAGGCACATAGTCCAGCTTCAATAAATAAGTACACAAAAGTTTTATTAAGATTACCTACATTAGGTACTTCGTAAAAAATAAAAGCATTTTCATTTGTAACAGAATATGGCCAGACTAATGTTTTTTACGTTAACTAGACAGTTAACGCCCCGGTTTGCGTATGGTATTATGTTTTACAAAAATAAAAAGCGTCACCAAAGTCAATTTCTACAATATAAATTCCATGCCGCCATGATAGTACTTACTAACTCCATACTGCCATGTCATAGGACTGGTATAGGTACTAG
Organism: Eupsilia transversa; assembly: GCA_914767815.1. Lineage (NCBI taxonomy): Eukaryota > Metazoa > Arthropoda > Insecta > Lepidoptera > Noctuidae > Eupsilia > Eupsilia transversa. Next base: position 14,405,981 of record OU611880.1, read on the forward strand.
GTACTCCGACTAGTAAATAGTTATCTGTGGCATTACAGCACTAGTTCGTTATGGTAAAGTAAAAAGCACGCGTGTTTAATACACTGCATTATGAATCTAAAAGCGGTTCAATAAGAGCCACTTTACGAGCAAGTGTGTTGAAATAGTTATTTGTTATACAAGAGTGCAAAGTTGCTTTTTAACCGCGTGTTCAATTTTGATGACCGAGCAAGCGAAGGATTCTAAAATTTAATCACGAGCGTAGCGAGTGATTCAAAATTAGAATCCTGAGCGTTAGCGAGGGAATCAAAAGAGCACGAGGTGAAAAATCTTTGCACTCGAGTGCAACACGTAACTTTTCATTCCACCTCAGCGAGGAAATGACTAAATGCAAAAAAAAAAACGTTTACAATCACAAGATAGGTACACTTTTATTTCAGTTTAGGTATTAATTACTACATTATGACAGGTAAGTAATATAGAATAATCTTTAAATTATAACAAAATATTACTAAGGTATAATTAAGAAAATTTTAAAGTAACGTTGCTACAGTTATTTAAATTGAGTGTAATATTTTTGTTTGGTACTGTAATATTGGTGTTAGTCACTTGTGTACTGTTTTTCGGTAAACTATCTGTCATACTTAATAGTTGTACCGATTCATCGGATTCCCTTGGCGTGAATGTTGGAGAGAGAGGGAGATGGTTAGGTGTTTCATAACGGCTTATTTTTGATGTAGAAGGGCCAGTCCAAGGATCCGATTGAGGCTCTTTCAGTGTAATGGCTCCTACGATGCCTTCACATATTTTAGACTTATTTTGGATGGAATCCTCTATGTATCCCTCTACAACTGCATTGGACTTCCAGCCTCCGTGGCGCTTAAGGGACAGGAGATCAGCTCCGGAATCAGCCAAAAGTGTGGCTGAAGTTCGTCGGAAACAATGACCCGTGTACAACAGGGGTTCTGGAAGTTCAAGAAATGTTGCTATTTCTCGTGGGATACTGCCAATTTTATTAGTACCCATAGGCTGTCTAACACACTTTCCATTGCGATACTGTAGAAAAAATCGATTGATTGGAGTGTTAGGCGGGCGTAAGGCTTGATATTTCTCAACAATCGTTACGTATTCCTTGCGAATGACGAAGTTGCGGTCTCTTTTTGTCTTTGTATTAGGTAAATTAATTAATAGTAAGTCATCTGAATGTTTCTCAATGTTTTTGACATTAAGTTGTGTTAGTTCATTAGTTCGACATGCTCCGTTTATTCCAATAATAAGAACAACCTGTAACGTAAAGAGTATTGTAGTAGATAAATGAATAAAATTGATATGAACGCATAATTATGCCTATCAACATCTACTAAGTATACTATTTAATTGAGATTAATATACTTAAGTAGATACTGAATGTGCAACTGACTTACTTTTGCCGCCAAATATACGGAATCGGGTGCTTCGTTAAGAAACTTTTCAATATCAGATACTGTGAAAACCTTCGATTTTTTTGGTTGATGACCAGATGAGGCTCTTTTTAAAAATGCCACTAATTTAGGATAGGTATCGATATGTTTGTCTTTTTTCATCTTTATTGTTGCTTTTAGCATCGAATACGTACTCCATAGAGTGCTTGCTTTCTTGTTCTCGGATAATTCTATAAAATATGCCAGCAAAACGTTTTCTGAGAAAGTTTTGGCTCCTTTTGCTAGTCGCCACGTGTTGAACATATCGTACTGTTTTAAATACTTCTCGCGTGATTGTTGAGGGAGAAAGCTCATTTGCGCATTATTAACAGTTTCAGTTAATTCTGTTGGCGTCAAGCAAACTTCCTCGTCGCTAGAATCACTCATTTTAGTTTTTTCACTTGTTTTCAAGTTTCTTGTTTTTAATATAAGGTTTAACAATGACGTGAAAAAATGCCGCGTAAAGAACCGCGTACAAAGCAAATTGAAAAAAGAACACCAAGAAGGTTCCGAGTCTGAGTTTTTAACAAATTAAAAAAAAGTTGTATGATATATTCGGCACCATAGAGGTAGCAGTAAATAGGTTTAATGTTTTTTTTAATTCACAAACTTAGTGCACACGATGTTCTAAATTCAATTTACTTTATCCTCTAGAGAATAAAAACGGCTTTTCCACTCAGATATTGAAGATTAAAAATACTCTTTCCGAGATGGTGGGATGAAAAAAGCATTTACATGCTTGTAATTTTACGAGATTTTTATAGTTTCCCTGCGATTCAAAACAGGCTTTAAAATAGTAAATAAATAAATAAATTCATTTATTTGTTAGAATATTGTTGTAACAAAGGTGTTACATATAATATGATGTCCATAATGTTCTGCTGTTCACAAATATTTCCAAAAATACACTCAAGACTCATCAAGTGCATAATAAAATACAAAAAACACAACCTTTCTTTGCAGTCCGTTAAAAAACCGAAAGACGCCATCATCTCACATCAATGACACGACTACAAAAATGTACCACTCGACAAAGACCCCTGACAAAGTTCCTCCGCTTCCCCATCTTCCCTCAACCCTTTACGACCAAAGAGGGGAGGCGGGTCAACAGGCCCTGGTTTTTGATGTAGGCTTTCGGGTCAGTCATGAATGCGATGTGTTCGAGATTTTTGTAGCACAACCTGGACCTGTGGGGGACGTCAAATAGATTGAGTTAGAAAGGGCATTCCTTATTAATTTTTCTGTGAACATTTTTCTTTTTGATTGGTGAACAGCCTACAGGGAGACGTTTATGTAGGGTCATTGTGGGGGAATTGTGTTTTTACTGCTTTGTTTTGTTGACAACCTAGTGTGTCTCGTGGTAGTAAGTGGAACTGGGTTTGATTCCCAGGTTGGGCAAAGTGTCATTGGATATTTTTGATTCTGGATTTTTGCTTGACGTGCTTTCCGAGGCACACAATTATGGCAACCTTACCTATAATTAATATAATATTTTGTTCAATATATGAAATAAAAAACTGAAATGTTCTACTATTGACTAGACCCGAATATTCTAAACCCATACGTCCATTACATCTAAAACCGATTACCTGTAGGTAAACTAAATCAATTTCAAACAATGGCCGTCGAAACACATGTTCAATCAATCACAACACATACCCTGTTTGAGGTCTAGACATGTTACATTGATACGCTATATCAGAGGCCGAACATGTTTGAAACGGGTTAGGTTCTTACGTAGCGGAGATATTACAGAAGGTTAAGCTTGTGTCCGCAAAGCTTGCCATAGTTTGGACCGGTCATCGTGCAAAGAACGTCGAAGACCAACGAGCCTTCATTCAAGAGCTTTCCATCTACACAAATATAAAAAAGATGGAGAAGTTATCAAACTCAAAGCATTTATTTCAATTAAACCATTTACAGACACTTGAATTGTCAAGGAGTCGGTCAGTTAGAAATATGAAGCTAGTTGCCCATTCCAAAGCGTACCTACTTTTCCATTTTGTATTCTAATAATCAAAAATAAAAAAAAACTTGATTAATAGTAGTTTTTGTTTTATTGAACTAACAAATACCCGATACTCTTTTTGGACACCCGGTACCTATGGAGAAGAACGGGCAAGAAACTCCACGGACACTCTTTTATATCAACAATTGTTACGAAATATTGATTACATTATTCATGTTGAAATTATACATTTGTGAGAAATTAAAATCATTCATGTTGAAATTATGCTATGGGCATAGGTATATCTAGCCAGCAACACAAATCGATTAACCCATTAGTTTTTTTTTTTAATTATTGAGAAAAATATTCGTGATGACCATGATATATAATTAGGATGCCTCCAGTAATTTTCAGTAGGTAGTTACATCGGCCGTGACCATGTCACTTCAAGTAGAGAAAAACTTCGGCCGTATAGCGTGGCCTCTGTCCCTCATACCTATATAGCAGTCTCTTCCTTCTCCAGTCCCACGTTCGCACAGACATACAAATATTGCGGCGAGATTTTAACGCTCACTGAATTTTCAACTGTCGGTGTTGAGCAGAGGATTGAGAATCCAACAGAGCGCAACACAGCGCATTAATAAAACAAACTTTTGGATTTTCAACTAGCGCCGAGGCTAAGCAGTTCGTTGAAAATCTAGAGCGCGAAAAAAATCGCCGCGTGGAAAAATCGCGCGTACGACCTTGGGCTGTCATTTTTACGCCCGAGTAGCTACTGTACTTCTATTATTTTTCTCGCTTTTATTATATTTTCCTAGAACCGTTGTTCTATAGCGGCACATGCCAGCCATTTTGATTACTAAACTATCTGAATTATGTGGGGGCGTCCCATTTCATTTGCGAACACTGAGCGAAGGCAAAGACCTCGGAATTTCATTTGCGAAAATATTCATTTTGAAATCTATCATAGGTATTTATATGATAGAATAAATATGCTACATAAAGATGGTACAGAAAATAAGTAATACCTAGAGAACAAACTATATACTAGGGCCGCAAGCCAAAATGCCTGATTCTCTTCGTAACGCAACTATTTAATTTAAGTTATTATTTTTAATATAATGTGTTTAAATAGTTAGTTTTTAGGGGTATGAGGGATAGGTTGTAAAGTTCACTCATCCTCTATAGAAAAGGGAGGATTCTACGACCAGACGCGCCGCGTCTGGCGGGCAATTGCCCGACGATTGATGTCGGGAAGTCTTGTCTTATGTTGATCGCACGGTAACCTCTAATTGCGCCATGCAGGATTTGTGTGTCGTCAGTTCTTTGATGCGTAGTTCTCGTGTGGCGTTGTAGATGACGCCACAAGTTAAAGTTTAAGTTTACACGATGTTTAGATTCTTAGCAACTAATAAATAATCCATTGCCAAGCAGTGAGAGTATAGGTCTTCTAATTTAAAAGAAGTGCGTGTCGGACCACGCACAATGAAGGGTTCCGTAGCTGGGATGAACTTATCCCAAGAACAAACTTAACATTGTAGTTGAAAAACATGTTCTCCCATACAAAATGTATGGTAGAACATGTTTTTGCAACTGCAAATTTAAATTTGTCGATAATTACTGGTTAACTAGTAGAGCCTACTTAGCTGTGATAGTTTTCCTTTTAATATCGTTATATATACTACTGCTGTGAATTTTTCCACATATCCAGAACGGTTCCCTATCCATTTGCATAAAATTTTAAGACCTAATATAACTTAGCATAATTTTGTTTGGCATAATTATATTTCCGCATAATATAAATACGCATAACAGCTTACGCATAATTTTTTTAAGCATAATTTCTCTAACCATAATAATGATTAAGCATAATATTCTAAAGCATAAATATATTTTCATCATTCTAGTAGTTTCTGGCACTTCGCCGGCCGCTGCCGCGGCACCGCTCGCTTCGCTCGCTCGGCTCGTGCGTAGGAGGTCACAGTTCTAACCTAACCTAACCTAAACCAACTAACATTACGCCTAGTAACATTATGCGAATAAAAATTATGGCAAAACAAATTATGCAACAAGATAATTATGACAAAAAAAATTTAGGCCAAAAAAAAATTATGGCAAACAATTATTAGACCAAAAATACTTATGCCAAAATCGTTATGCCAAAGAATATTAGGAAAAAAAACATTATGCGAAAAAAAGGGATCCCATCCAGAACTTACCGTTTAGCTGGCAGGGGGACACTTGACTCTAACAAAAATTAGCACTTTAAAGCTTAATATTTCGCAAACGGATATTTCAATCCAAAAATGGTTTTAATGGTTTTTTATCCCACACCATGGGATAGACGAAAAAAAGAGCTCGAAAAAAAGAGAGGAGCTCGTGGCTAAGTAATAACAGCCGCACGGGTCGATCCATCAGGTTAAGCTGCGCTTTCCGGGGTTAGTCCGTGGATGGGTGACCATCTTTAAATACCGAGACTCCTCCGTGCTTCGGAAAGCACGTTAAGCCGTTGGTCCCGGCTGACATTCGTGGATCTTTGACAGTCGTTACGAGTCGTCAGAAGCCCGAAAGTCTGACAACCAGTCTTACCAAGGGGTACCGTATTACCCATTTACTGGGTTGTGGAGGTCAGATAGCCAGTCGCTCCATGTAAAATACTGGTATTAAGCTGCATCCGGTTAGACTGGAAGCCGACCCCAACATGATTGGGAAAAGGCTAGGCAGAATGAATGGGATAGACGAAAAAAAAAACCTCACTTTACGTGTAGGGGAGGTACCCTAAAAAAAAAACCATGCAGGACATCTAAACTATGTTCGATAGACCTAAGGCACATGATCTCAAAAACATGTAACACACTTCAAATCATTCCTCCACAGAATGTATTTCAGTGCAGTCCATATTTTCCAGTTCTGTACCGTTGTTTATTTAGCCTCTATAACTTCAAGCCGTGGCTCGAGCTTCAGTTTTTGCGCTCTCGAGAATGCTCTCAAATTCTCGAGTTCTCGAGCTATGCGGAAAGTAATGAAGGAGTATTTCTAAGGCTTTTCATTTGAGGACTGCACTTGGGCTTTTATTGTTTTAGACGTCGTCGCGTGCTTTTGTCAGGCTTCGCTATTAAGGTTTAAATTGCAGTTAAGATTTACTGTATCTATATAGGTACATATAATAAAGTTGAAGGGGGTCGAAAGTCTGTAGGTATATGGAATATATTCGAAAAAAGTTGGCTGGGGATACTTAGAATCGATAACAGAATACGTTCCAACAGTTTTTAGAATGTTTCTCTGTTTGTGTGTTTCTCTATTTATTTGATCGTGGTTGAACCGATGTTGATGAAATTTGGTACGGGAATACTTTGAACCCTGGGGAAGGACATAGGATAATTTTCGATAATTTAATTATCGACATACAACGCGGGCGAAGCCGCGGGCGGAAGCCAGTGTAACATATTTTTTTAATACTAAAAAATCATTCAAATCTATATTTTCGATTCAAACGTAAACAGATGAGCAACAACAAACAGAGGAGCTCAGGAGCTCGTGGCTAAGTAATAACAGCCGCACGGGTCGATCCATCAGGTAAAGCTACGCTTGCCGGAGTTGGTCCGTAGATGGGTCTTTACATATCGAGACTCCTCCGTGCCTCAGAAAGCACGTTAGGCCGTTGGTCTTCCAGTCCGGCTGTCATTCGTGGATCTTTGATAGTCGTTACGGGTCGTCAGAAGCCCGAAAGTTACTGGGTTGTAGAGGTCAGATAGGCAGTCGCTCCATGTAAAATACTGGTATTCAGCTGCATCCGGATTGGAAGCCGACCGCAAGATAGTTGGGATAAGGCTATGCAGATTGATTATTTTCGATTCAAACATCAGCTTTAAAGAAACAAGCAAAACAAATATAAATGTGATAGAGAATGCCTTTTGGCAGTAAGCAAAGTGAGGGAAATTTATTATTTAACAAATTTGCTACCTACCTACTTAAATTGTTCGTATATTCAAAACATGACTGTTGTTCTTTGACAGTTGTATGAGATGGCTATAACACGCCAAATTGACGTAGGGTATCAATTTGTTAATGAAATGAAATGAAATTGTTTATTCTGTAAATTGGTTAACGGAATCACTTTTACAATTCATTTTTTTTTTTAAATAGAACTAAGCTAGATGAGGTCGGCGTTTCCTATCTGACTACTCTGAGAAGAAAGGCCGAAACAAACTCAGAGGTCACAGTCTCTTTTGAAGTCCAGACATAATCTTGGTCAGGCCAAATGATAAAGAATCATTTTCCCTGAACGCGCATGAAGTTTAAATAAATGATATTCAAAACAAGCATTATAAAATACACCAACAATTAACAAAGTGTCTTTCCTAAAATACTCTAATACAGTTACTAAGTAGGTGTAGACGTCATGATCCTAAACTTTCCATGAAAAGCGAAAATCTTCAGTGAAAGTAAAATTAGAATAAATGAAATTAATATCGCTCATGTAAGCGCTTACTTAGCTACTCTCACGCGTAAGTTTTCACTTAAGTTACATGTTGAATTTGCTTACGATATCTACGTGACGCGATAAACGTAAGTACGGTTAGCAGAACAAGTGTGGTGTTTTTAATCCTTTAACTTACATAAACTTTTACTAGTTCACAAAAAATTAAATTACAGTATTAAAATAAAACATACAATATGACGATTCACTTTTTTTTTAATATGTAAAAACGGAATTTTTATATATATAAGCTTTTTATTTGCATAGTCCATTAAAAACGCTGAATAAATCCCCAATTAATTTTGTAAAAAAATCCGTCCATTTACCATTTTTTGTTTAGAAAAAAATAGTAAAACTCGAAACTCGGTTAAAATGTACATAAAAAAGAAATTAATAAGACGAACCTAGTATTTAATTACCTAACCTTTGTATTTTTATAACCTGCCTATTATTTAATAATAATACAATAATTATTCATATCAATCAACTTCGACATAATATTATTATGCCAACAAAATCCACAACAATAAGCAACGAATAACAGACGACAATATCATTTTTAATTAATTTCAAAACCATCATAAACCTTTTTGTCTAACGCTACCTACACGTGTTCAAACCATTTATTTGCGTATTTGATGGTAGAACATATTTTCAATTAAAGCTTTGGATCTAATTAAATCGCGAAAGGAGGCTGTTTTCGACTTGTGGAACTTCGTCTACGTGTGGCAACACATGATGAGACCAGCACATCCTGACCTCCCCTGCCCCCCTCTCTCAACGACATTAAGACCATAAAAGGGGTAAATTGATCAACGCCCAGAGGCCACCTCACCTGGTTACGATTTGGTGGGAATACAAACGATCCCACTTAAAAGTTTTATGGGTTCCGTATAAATTCCATTAACGTTTTACGGTTTTACATTTTAAACAGATGTTTTGTAGAAAATTTTCGGTGCAATCACATTTCGTACATGTACAGATGTAACTTTAACGTAAGTTGGTTGGAGAAGATTTTGTTTTTGTTACAAACATTTTTGATGGATACCCTGAAACACGACAAAAGCTAAAGACTTGGCCGACCATTATTAAAAAAAAAAAAAACAAATGAAGAGAGCGAAACGTTGAACGTTGAGAGGTGAAACACGTGTCGATTTCTTACAGATTTTTTATGACTCTTTAGGAATAGTTAAGCGGAATATCTCATCCCCTACGCGTTTATACCTACAATTTTTTTTCATCTGACCTTTAGACCCTTTAGCCCTTTAGCGAACAAATGAAGAAAATATATACACACCTTACCAACCTCATAAAATTCTCATTGAATCGCAATTCGCGACTCACCAAGACATCTCATCAGATACGCATTTGATCAGAAAACAATAGTTTCATAGCAATCATTAGAATAAAATATAGAATAACAATTATAATGTTTGCCTAGAGGCCAGTCATTGTCATTATGTATCCACTGCGGGGACCTACAGGCCTCCTCTCTGTGAGAGGGAGGAGGTAATAATCCACCACGCGGGCCCAGAGCGGGTTTAAGGCTGTCATATGTCTCCAAACTGTTGTGTCTAGAATATGCCAGTTTTCCTACGATGTTGCCACCTTTAACAAGATCATAAAATCAACACTGAGTCAATAAAACACCTCATCAGACACGCACTTCCTTAAGCTGATTGTTCAGGAAAGAATTTTCACAGCAATCGTGTTTACCTAGATGGACCAGTCATTGTCATGTGTCACTGGAACGACTCTTATTTTGTAAATAAACATAGTTGTTGTTATTCTCACATAGTAGTCTTGAGACAGTCAAAGATTTGTTACTGGTTCAAATGGACGGAAAGATATTTTCCACTTTATTGTTTTTAGTGCTATCACCTGTTTTTATTGTGAGTAGATTTGGTTCTTATTTAATTCCGTTGTTGCTGGTTTTTTGTTTATAGTTTTTACGAGTTCGTGTTCGAGTTTTGGCTTACTTTGGCGACACCGAAAAATCGTCAAGCCAATTTACTATGCATAGTGTTTCACTATTTATGATATATTATCTTACTTAGATATTCTCGTCACGGTGCAAGTTTTACAACATCAAAACTTGAAGTTCACGACATTTTAAATACGCCATTTTGTTTCGAACTCCTGTTTATAATCAGTTTTGGACTAAGTAACCAACAATTGCATTATTGACAACAGCTGCTCATAAACCCATAAAATAAAAGACAGTTGTAGCGTAAAAAGTTGATCTTTGTTTATACAAAGAGTACTGTAACTGTACTACAGATACATTAGTATCTGAAGTATTGCGGCGCGGCGTCGGCGGCGGCAGCGGCGCGAAGAGCGGCACCTATGAACGCGCCGCTCGCCACGCCGCTGCCTTCGAGGCTGGTTTCATATAAATATATGCGTTAGAACGCGCCGCTCCCGCGCCGCTGCCGTCGCCGCCGCGCCGCTGACTTCGTGGGCGCGGCCTTAGGGCTACTTTTGTCTGCTCATTATTGCACGATAGAATCTACTTTACTTGCTCAGCATTATTTATCATAACGTAAATAACGCAGTATGATATTCAGCCATATTATTTACATGTCAAACTGAATTTAAATTGTGACACTGACAGTCTAACAAAAAAAAAAAAAATATATATTTCATAAAATGTTATGTTATGTGCTGTGTTAAGTTTTTCCACTTTAAACTGATGACTAACAAATAAAGGCCCCCGCAGACAGGCGCAAAGCGACAGCGCGACTTGACTATGGTAGACCAATCTCTACGAAATCTTCACGGAAATTGTTCTACTAGTGAGGCGTCGCGCCTGTCTCCGAGAGCCTTAAAAAGGTAGTCGTTAAAAAAAGTAGCTATCGAGATCGTGTTATCAAGTAATATTAAATATAGTTTTCTATGCAATACTTACTTCCTTTTGGCAGTGCTTAGTATCGTAGCTTTAAAATATATTATTTATATTTATTTATTCTATAGACAACTAGATCCAATTACAAAGACATTATTACAGTACTAGATGTAAACAAATTACTTATTTTCTATGTAAGTACTTAAATTCCACTACCGACAGGGTGGTTTTAATAAGATGCCTCATTATGGGGCCATCGTCAGGCCCATCAGCAATAACTACAATAATTTTTTTTTTTTTTCTTAACTTGATAGAGAAAACAATTTGAAAACTGATGAAGATATAAAAGACTTGATTGTATCTGATACTATATTTGTTTACAGTCAGCATGGTCTTCAAGAGAAGAGAGAAGAGACACCCGCGCCATCGACCGAGTGAGAGACCCGCGCAGAGCAATCCACTACCACACAAAGAGACACATGCTACCAGAACCCGACTCCAAAAGAAGGGTCACGACTCCAAGAGTTAGGGAGTTCAGGAAAAAAGTATGCCGATGTAGTTAATTATGATGAATTTACTATAAGTAGGTTGTTGCCTGCCTGTTTGGTGTAGTGATACAATAGACGTAGAAATATTTAGTAACCTATTCCGCTTAACTATTCCTAAACAGTCATAAAAGAACGAACGAGGCATCCTCAGGATGACGATTGACTTATGTCACGAACAAAACACGACGTGTTGCCACGCCGAGCGCTGGATAAGCGCTAGGTAGGGCGAATAGGTTACTAAATATATCTTCGTCTATTATATTTTGTAATGGACCTCCGCTAAGTCACGCCTGAATCAATTAACTGTTCTAGTGATCGCAAGCACGACTGCTGAAATTGAGGTCCTGGGTTCGATTCGTTATAGGTGTTATTGGGTTATTGGAGAGCAGCGGTGGCCTAGTGGTATAGGCCCCGACTTACGAGTTATAGGTCGTGAGTTCGAACCCAGGCAGGCACTTTACTTTATGTTATTAAAATTTCATCATCACTGCTCTCAAAAACGGTGAAGGAAAACATCGTGAGGAAACCGCCTGTAATCCCCGAAGGGAATATGGGTGTAACCTTAGTACACCCATATTTAGCCAGTTACGATTAAGACCCATGAAATAGGCGAGGCTATTGCCACCAACGGGCTATTACTAATGGAAAAGTGGAATAAATCTATATTTTATTAGTTACTTGGCTAATCATAGACCATGGGCACATTATGAATTATGTCAACAAATCTGTTGTATTCTTGTTTACATGAAAGTTAAATCAGTTTAGAAACACATTAATAAATACTACAGGATTAGGTACACATTCCGGAATCCGGGAATTCCGAATTCTGGGAATAAAGGAAATGCGTGGTGAATGTGAGAACCAATATTCTCACATTCACCACGCATTTCCTTTAACGCTAAATCTCAAATCATATCAAAATTTGTTACAGCCTTCAGGTCACCTAACACCACTAGAAGAAGATGATATTGACAATGACGAAGTTATCTCCGTCGCCATTGGTCCCCCACCAATCCGACCAAAATACGACAAAGTGCACTGGAAGCATCCTCCCAAGCCGGTCAACCACAACGTCTCAAATACAACAGCTACCAACATCGTCAAAGACGTCTTCATACAACTAGGAAGAGAGTTCCTAACGAGACAAGTCAGCGAAGACTTCATCTTCGGGCAATATATAGGCAATGCAATGAAAAACTTAACAGCTGAAACAAAACTCAAAATGCAACATGAAGTCTTGGAACTAATACTCAAATATCAGAAAATCAATCGAGACGAGGTTGTCAAACCAGAGGAAACGCGTATCAATTCAATGCCAATGATAAAGGACATGAAGATTGAAAGCAAAAAGTTTACTACGGCCAACGAGACGGAGGACACGTGGCCTGATTTTTCAAATCTTGCTAAAATTGTTGGTTGATTATCAAATCTTGCTAGGCTTGTCGGTAATTATAGTTTTTTTGTTAATCTACTTTATTTTATTAAATACATTGTTTTAATATTATTTGTGTTTGTTATTTTCAAACTGGTGCGTTTGTGTATGGAGATAGCTAAGAAGTTGATGATATCACCGTGCATGTTTTGTTTTTATGTAACTCTTCCCCAGATTTTGTTTTGATATTAATATGCTTAAAGATAAATGTTTTTTTTATATTTCAATTGTGACTTAGTTTTTTTGTTTTGTGTTTTGTGTCTATCGTTACTTCTAATTTGACGTTTGCTAATTTTTCGCTCCTTATCCATCTTTAATTATTGCACAGCATGCCTCATTTTATTTTAATAATTTTGTGGTCTTCCAAACATACCAGATTTTTCCACAATGTAATTTTACAGACGCGCATAATATATCCTACATTTTTATTGCTTTTTGCACAGCCAAAATCGCAACACCCTTTATTTAAATCCGACACATATTCAAATAACTTTTCCAGTAGAAATAAATCACATTTAACAATATTTCGAAATAACATTTCAAACAAATTGAATACGCTGGCTCAAAATTCTACGTAAATAAATCAAATATGGCTTTTAAAATGAACTTTCGCTACCGAGAATATCAGATGTTCTCAGAAGCGAAAGTTATTAGTCTAGATTCTAGACTAATATAGGTAGAGTTATATTATATAAAGAGATGAGTTTGTATGTATGGAGGTAATTTTCGGAACAACTTACTGATGCGGATCAGTAAATTGTTCCTAACATTATTTCACTAATCATGGGAAGCTACAGTATTGCCGATAAGATATTATACTTTATGATAAAACAAGAAATTTCACGCGGACGAAGTCGCGGGCAGAAGCTATTTTCCAATAAAGGTACACTTCGTTCATTTGTACACTTCAAAGGTAAACTTAGTTCTGCCATCGCCTTCAGAATTGTACCTTAACTGGTTTTCATGAGACCTCGTTTATTATAATAATCCTCGCTGGCCTGACAAAGGTTGGAGGTCGAAAATTTTATGTATTCGCAAACTGTCGTTATCTGACCGCAGTGTTTGACTTTAACCCGGGGGACCGCTCTTAATCCCAGATTAAAGAAACAACGCAGATATGCTATGGGCACTTATGGCTGCAATTCTCTTAAAATTAACGGGAAAATATAACAGTAAAGGCGGATTCGACCAAACACGAATAAATTTTATCTAAAATTATTTAAAAATCTCAAGTTCCAAGGTTGAAATTGTGTCTGTTAGTTCCTATGTATTTAATCGTTTTTGGTCTTTAAAGTCTGCCATAGTCTATACTTATAATAAATCTGTAGAAGTGAAAATTCTGTACATTGAAAATATCAAAAAAATAAATGGCAGGGGGTGTTACTAGACCGACACCGAACCCAAAAATTTGATTACAATTTTTTTTGTCTGTCTGTCTGTCTGTCTGTCTGTCTGTCTGTTTGTTCAGGCATCACGCAAAAACTACCGGTTCGATTACGATGAAACTTGGTATAATTATTCTTTAATATCCTGGGCACCACACTGGGTACTTTTTATCCCGGAAAAGTATCCTATCCTACGGTTGGGGGGTGTCAAAGTTTGTATGGAAGAATTTTAACGCGCTGTCCGATTAACTCGAAACTCAATATTTATACTTAAACCCAAAAATGAAGAATAACGTGTATCAGGATTTTTCGAAATTCAACCCCTAAGGGGGTAAAATAAGGGATGAAAGTTTGTATGAAAAATCTTATTCCTTGAGGTAATAAACATGAAACTTCGCACGAATAGTTATCTAAATAAATTATAAAGTTTGTATTTTTTTGCTTTTCTAAATTACCCCCTATAGGGGGGTTGGGGGGTGTCAGTGTTTGTATGGAAGAATTTTAACGCGCTGTCCGATTAACTCGAAACTCAATATTTATACTTAAAACCCATGGGGATGTATGGGTAATTTCCGACACTCACGCGGGCGAAGCCGCGGGCAGCAGCTAGTATTTCAATAAATCTATGATACAAATTCATGTACGGTAACAAGGTTCAATTAAAGATTGGGCAAAATAGTTAATAGTTAGTTAATGAGGTTGTCGGACGGTGTGGCTCACTCTGCGTCCAGCGCTTGGCATGGCAGCACGTCGTGTTCTGGTTCGCGACAAGTCAATCGTCATCCGGAGGATGAGGGTGGAACACGTGTCGATTTCTTATAGGGTTTTTTTATGTCTCTTCTGGAATTTTTTAGCGGAAAAGGTTACTGAATATATGTGCGTCTATTGTATTTTAAAGATTAATCGTTGTTATTGATTTTCATTTTTGTCTTTCTTACCTCCAATAATATCTCATCTGTCCTTTTTCTAAAATCCTCAACCTCACCTTTCTCGCAGCTCGTGCGTACCGATGAAAATATCCCTAACTAGTGTAATCGCATTACCCGTAATAGGATTATGGCGACCGACTAGTGAACGAAATGTTCTAGAGCCGCCATTTTGATTCTATACTCGGGATTTAATTCTTTTGTTTCGAGTCGCTTTGTTTAGGGATTTTGTTGAATCCAGCTTGTGGTCGGTGGTCGTATTTTCAAGAGATTTTCACAAAGCTTGTTGAGTGTGTCATACATTTTTAAAAGCTTGATTAGGTTTTAGTAATTTGGTACTGGCACAAAAAAAATACGTGTAGAAAAGGGTCGATTTTTCTCAGCTTGTGGTTCAGTCTCCTTACATGATGAAGTTGATTGTTAAAATTATGAAATAATTAAACCGAATCGTTTTTTCAGAAATTCATTGGAATTTGACAGTGTGAAACATTCAAGTTCCTAAACACATTAGTTTATGTAAAGCTGCATTTACACGGTGCAAGTTTATTGCCTGTGGCCATACCATATAATTGAAGCAACAATTGACTGGCACCGTAAACAACACGTACAATATTGTTGCACAATACGGGCAAGTTAGTAGCCGTTCAAAGCTGGTATAGGTGTAAACAGTACGTATAATAAAATTGCCTTTAATTCTGGCATGACAATTTCCTATCATCTAAACATGAGCGAACGGAACCAGGTAAAACAACGTCAGAAAACGTTCAATAAAATTGAATGAAATATTTGGCAGCGCTAATACCAATCCTTGAATAAATTACACAAGGACGTGCAACTTTGTATTTAGAGGAGGCAAAACTTGCATGCAATAATTGCCTTGGTGGTAACAGAAGTCGCATGCAATTGTTGAATGGCAAAATTTGCACTCAATTATTGTATGCCATTTTATGGAAATAGCACGCGTGTAACTACTCGCATGCAATTCTTAAAAGTGCTTTATGGCATCCGATTATTCCTCTTGAACGTTCCAGAAACTTGCACCGTGTAAATAGGGCTTAAGTATATAACCACTTTTCAGAAAAACGTATCATGTTTTGAGTCCTCGTAAAATGTTATTAATATAGCCACGTGCAAGTAAGTATTTCATATCTCGGTAAAAGGAGAATTATTTGAAGAAAGGATGAATGAAAAAAAAAAAATGGGCTCGCCCCACGACTTATTCCAGCATTACTTGTGAAGAAAATATTCCTATTGATGTTATCTTCAAAGTATATTTTCTTTATGCTTTTTATTGGACAGGATACTGACCTCCGCTGGCCTTGACGACCCCCTATGGGCACAAAGCCAAATGGGTGTTCAACTGCCCGTGCTACGGAAGAGACCAAATCTAGTGGGTGTAAAATATGATATTTTATTTGTGTTGCTAGTAGGTACAGTCAAGGGTAAAAGTACGTACCTCATAGGCGCTTGCATCACAAATGGCTAAATGCTCTTAACATATTTATCTAGTAGCTGCTGCCCGCGGCTTAGCCCGCGTGGACCATAATTATTTTTATTTTTCTAAAATATAAGTAGCCTAAGTCACGTCAAAGTCGGTCCAGCCGTTTCGGAGATTAGCCGAAACAAACAGACAGACAAAAATTATAAAAAATGTTTTTTTACTACCGTATTAGAGCTTATCGTTAAAACTTCCATCTAAGCATTTAGTAAAAACCTGTTCTTTGACATTACAAATAGACACTATTTTTTTTTTATTTGTCTAGATTTGTGGTGCAAGCGACAGCTTTCTCAGAAATTACATTTCAGCATTTGAACCGTTATTATATCAGAAAGATGTTGAATTGCGCTAAGTTTACACCTATTTTTGCCAATGTCTGTAGCTGTACCTAGACTTTGTATTATGTGGCTCTTTTTTGTGACGAATTAATCTGAAGAGGTAAAATAAATAATGTAGTATTATTGTAGTATTGCCGTCTTATGACATGAGGCACGTTAGATAAGAACATAATCTAGTACATATTCCAAAGCGCGTGTACATTTCAAGTAACTTTTACCAGCTTAGACACAGTTTTAATTAAAAGGAAAGTCTAAAAGGAAAAATTTCAGAAGCTATAAATCTTATATTTTAAATTTTTATTTAGAATTATTTTTTATTAAAGTAACCAAGATTCAACAAGATAGTAAAACTTACGACTATGTTAGTAAGCACAGATAATAAACAAAAACAATACAAGAAATATCGGTTGGTCACCGTTGCGACATCCCATGAGAGACGGAACAACAGTGACCCACGTATACACATTCCAGGCGACTCTCAACCAAGCTAAAGACACTGTTGGAGCTGCCCCACACCCTCCGCACCAGGGAAACGCACATTTTACGCGTTGTTGCTTTTGACGACCACAACACACAGAAACAACCAAAAACGTAATCCTCACATGTAAACAATTAAATTTAAGTGAACACAGGAACACTAAATTCAGGCCATCTCGACAGATGTTTACATAATTACCGCTTCAAACATTTATGCAGGTACACTGAAGCGGAGTACTCTAACTAATGGTCCACGTTGCTGCCCTGTTATTTTAAATTGCGCCGCTCCCAGAGACAGTCGCGAAAATTGCTCCAAAAGCGAATATTCTATCCAGTTTCTTGTTTTAAAATGTGGAGCTTGAATTTTCGGGGCTGATGAATTTTTCGCGCCAACGGATGCTCCAGCCGCTTTGTGTGGTAAAGATATGAAAATTTGAATTAAAATAATTCAGATGCTTTCCATTTTGGCGCTTTTCGAGTTTTGTTGCAGCTGAATTTTCAGATGTAGGATAAGTTTTTTATTGTAGTTTGCATCTTTTGCTAAGTGGTTTGAAGTAAGTATGAACTACCTACATTATTTGTGTACCAACTTAAAAACGTATCATTATTATGCTTTATAGATATACATCAAAGGTGACTCAAACTCAAACTCAAACTCAAAGCATTTATTTCAATTAAACCATTTACAGGCACTTTTGAATTGTCAAGGAGTCGGTCAGTCAGAAAAATGAAGCTAGTTGCCCATTCCAAAGCGTAGTAGGTACCTATGGAGAAGAACGGGCAAGAAACTCCACGGACACTCTTTTAAATCAAAAAATTGTTACAAAAATTGGTTACATCATTCATGTTGACAGTCTCATTATCACCTGTCTCTTGCATGGAACATTGCCCCGGTGTCATTAACGCTGTTTCTATTGTAATTATGGTTAGATAATTATGGAAGATGAAGACTTATACCATTGCATTAAAGTATATATTATATATCACTGTCCAGCGCTGGAGCCATATTTATGAGGAGTAATTACTACGCCATCAACGTCAATATTTTCGGAAAGAATTCGTTTCACAGTGTCTTTTTTAATTTCAACTCTCGTCTCCTAAATCAATCAATCAATCTGCCTCGCCTTTTCCTAACTATGTTGAGGTCAGCTTCCAGTGTAACCGGATGCAGCTGAATACCAGTATTTTACATGGAGCGACTGCCTATCTGACCTCCACAACCCAGTTACTGTGTAATACGATAGCTCTTGGTAAGACTGGTTGTCAGACTTTCGGGCTTCTGACAACCCATACCGACTGTCAAAGATCCACGAATGACAGCCGGGACCAACGGCTTAACCTGCTTTCCGAGGCATGAATGAGTATCGATATGTAAAGATGGTCACCCATACGCGGACCAACCCCGGCAAGCGTAGCTCAACCTGATGGATCGACCCGTCCGACT
This sequence comes from Eupsilia transversa, assembly GCA_914767815.1. NCBI lineage: Eukaryota > Metazoa > Arthropoda > Insecta > Lepidoptera > Noctuidae > Eupsilia > Eupsilia transversa. The sequence goes on from OU611880.1 coordinate 14,424,741, forward strand.
GTTATTACTTAGCCACGAGCTCCTCTCGTCTCCTAAATGTAAGCACTTAATGAGCTTATGAACTGTAGGCTCTATTCTCCGAACGTACAGTTAACAAAAACACCTTCTCGGAAAGCCTGACAAATCCTGACCTTTCTGGTCATGAATCAGCCTTTTTGATTTATTAATTGATGAGGGACCAACCCAAAGGTCTGATCCTTCCATCCGTATATCAATCAAACAATAGATTCCAACTAATCCATTAAACTTAGTAGTTTAGTCCTAGTTTCTTTGAAATACAAATATAAGGATAATTATGGACGTAAAGTTTTGGAAGCGTGACCCGAAACTCTGATAAATAAATAATGAAGAGAAAGTAGGAAAGTTGGAGGAACAAGATAAACATATAGTGAGGGGATTAAACACAAACTGAACTCAAACGGGACATGTTGGTCCTTCTCATTGATTCGAACCTGGGGGAAAGTTTGGAGGGTTACCTTCGCAGGGTTTTGGTATTTTTATAATGAGGGATAGTTTCGTAGGTGATAAACGTTCGTTCGGGTACAATAAATATAATAAAATTATTCTCTGATAAAAGTGTCAGTAAATTCTTCGTCTAAAAAAGTAAATTTTCAAAATCAAAAACCCGACTGCGTAAAAAGTGAACTTTAAAATTTCTTATTTTATTGTTAAGAAGATGCCTCCAACTGCATGAGATTATTTACACTTTTTAGTTTTTTCAATTCTCATTCCAAATACATATAATTTGTATATAATATATTTTTGAAATAACCTGTTAAAACCCTTCATTTTGACACTCTACTCGATAGGTTTGGTTGTTTTTTTTAGTTTTTATCTGCGTTTATTTTATCTAGTCCATTCTACGTTTCAGTTACGCCGTTTTTATTTTATTTTAATGCCTTAGGCATTCTTTACCAGTCAACCAAGGGTGGTGGAGGGATAACATGTCAGGTGCAATGTCTTGTGTGTGGAAAACAAAAAACTAGCTCCATCAGTGCAGCTCTGCCTAGGAGAGGTCAGGAAAATAAAGGTTGGACACCAAACTTTTTCACGACAAACTTCATCAAACAAACGAAATATGACGTACATCCCCAGCTATTATTTCCACGAATAATTCACAAAACCGGACACTCACCGGAACAGTCAAAAAGCAAAAGAACAGACAGAATCAGAAGAAAAAATAGTTATTCGTTTGTGGGTACACAAAGCTACAATACGGCGGGCGTCCATTACCCGATTAGGGTTCCGTCGGCCGCGAGCTTTTAACACTTTGAATGCAACAAAGGAACCCTGATTTCGTTATTTTCAGTATTGTGTCCGTTGAATTTATTTTGTATTGTTGGGCGGTTATTGCGGTGACAACCATGGTTCTGTCTTGAAATTTAAATTCACTGGAAATCGTTTTTTACAGTTTTTCTTTGTTTTTCTTTCTTTTTCGTGTGCATAGTGACTTACCTGGTGCCAAAGCTAAGGCATGCCAGTTTCCTGACGATGTTTTCATTTACTGTGTTTGAAGAAGATTGGCTTCCGGGATTGGTCACTCCTTTTAGGTAGGAATCGTAAACAGAGATTGAGTCTACAGCCACCGGCACGTTACTGTGTCGTGTTGTGTCGTGACGCGGGATACACCAATCAAACTAATCTGTTCTGGACTACGTCAAATTACAACAAGTTTTGATTGGCTAACTATTGGCTTCCTATTTCTATTTCACTGCGTCAGGAGGCGACACGACACGACACAACACATTACTATGAATCCGGCTTAACCTGCACATAACTCACTTTCAATTACTATCCGAAGAATTTAGAAGGAAGTTACTAATTCATTGCTTTATAGGATTAAAAAATTCGGCTGCTCAACAACGTAAATAACGCAATGAATGTTGTTGAACTGCCATTTGTTACGCAATTATCCGTCTGAAACTGTTTCTCTGCTATAGATGGGGCCACTGTTTTTTCCTTATAACCAAGTTTTCATAATAGCAGTATTATTTTGCAGAAGGAGTCGCTATGTACCGTATTAAAAAAAAAAAATAAGGTACAGTTTCCAGTAAAGTACTATGAAGTTTGACGTCATTAAACATGTACTTTCTTCTTCTTCGCTTCGCTCTTGACAGAGCGGTCGTGGTCACGATGAATTTTGTCCAATCGCAAGTGTAGTCGTTGCCCGCCTCACGATCTCTCTCCACGATCTCAAACATGTACCTAGTAAGTATATATTTGGAATCTCTGTCAAATATATATTAAACCTCAAAAGGAACCGGCTCTTTTCCTGTCCCATTATAGGTAGGAATACGAATACGGAATAAATCAGGAATTCAATAAATCTCGACCAATTCCTCTCACATTTAAATAAAATCGTACACATGCAGTGGCAATTTTTTGTTCATTAAAAAGCAACAGACGCCAGTCCATTAAAACATATTGATATTTAATTTAAGTTAATAGGTACTTTTCAATTACTTAATTAAAAACTGAACTAATTGAACACAGGCAGTGAATTAACTTTACTTAAAGCTACTCTTCCGTATAAATTAAATTAAAAGCAGAATTTTTGAGCATGAAAAAATGGCTATTATAGCCATTTTTAGATTTGCTCAATAGTACTGATGACAAGAACCATCTATAAATCTCCTAGCCACCACGATTTTACCTAATACTAACAGATATTTATAAAATAAGTACTCAATAATATGTACGTATTTGTATTAAAGGTTTATAACCTATTTATGTACTGTTGTACTAATGCAATGTGATATTTTTTTAATAATTTTTTTTTCTATTTGTTCCTCTCAAACAGAGCACCTGCCTTGTAATCTCTTCACCACCCTTGTTTGACTGGTAGAGAATGCTTAAGGCATTAAGTCCGCCTTTGTACCGTTTTTGAGTGCGAAATGTTTAAATAAATAAATAATCATATCCTCTCTACGGCCGATTCACCTTTCATACATCCAATTAAAGCGACAATACTCATAAGGGTTTTTTTTTATCTATTTGACCACCGAAAACAACGTTAGATCTGTATAAGGTCCGGATATAAGATGGCCGTAATTATGGGTCTAAGTGTACGTACGACCGTTTTTAGGGAAAGAGGCTCTAATTAGGGTCGTTCCAAAACTTTTATAATTGGACTCTTAGCCTGACCTCTCGACTGTTAAGTTGAGGGCACACTGTCTGTAAGAGAATTCGTGGGGGATCGTGTACTTCATGTACTTGAGATTTTGAATTGGGTCCTTCGAAATGCAGACGTGACGTATCGCATTTTAAATTTCCACGTTGAATAAGTGAGTTTAAGACTTTATTTTCCGCTTGGCTCATGAGACCTACGATCAATGTAGCTACAATTTATTTTATTTAGAAAATTGAAGTGAAACAAAGCAATAAAGAATAACGTTTATTTGGAAACAGTTCGTAAACACAAAAAAAAAGCGGTTTTTCATTTTGTTATTTGTATTTTGAAATATTCGTGTGCGAGTTCGGTTCGCACACGAATGGTTCCGTACCACCGTACAATATTTAGCAAATAAATGTATTTCATACTGATACAATGAATTACAAAGTATTTTTTTGCAGTTGCAGCGAATCACTAATATTTTAATAACGTACCTTATGAATCGGCGTTTTTAGTTTGTTGAATATAAATTGATTGCAGCACTGAAACACCACGTCTCGCACATACAAAGGAAGCATGGCTTAAAAGGGGACAGATATAAGGCTACACTCAAATTTCTTACACTTTACAGTGCCCCAATTTCAGGTGTGTCCTCACCTTAACTTAGAAATCCATTCTAATTAATCATGATTTATTAAAATTAATTCGCTCAATAAAGGTAATTAAGTCAAAGGAAATTAGAAGACGGAGGGAAGTCATCACGGTAATCCTCCTCGAGGGTAATCAGACGGTACCAGAGCTATTTATAATGGTGGGTGATTGATCTGTTGCTATTTTCATGTTTATTTTTATCCTTACTTTGGACAAAATATTGTTGTAGCTGAATAATTTTACATAACATTATAACGTCTGTTTTCCTCTTTTCTGTGAACAGTAAGTTAAGTACACCCGCATTAACTGTCTAATAATAAATTATTATGTTTATTAAACACATCCATAATCGATTTTAAATAAAAAAATTATGTCATCGCGTCAACGATATCAATTATCAAGGTATTTCACAAAGTACATTTAACATCTTCATTTAAATTTTAAAACCTGAAACAAAAAACAACTCAGATACCAATTTACCTGAACATTTATTTTATACTTACCCCTTTCCACTATTTACTTACCCTTTACTCCAAATAACACTAACGACAACAACAGCAAAAAGCATTCCGACATCAAATCCAATGTTATAGAGAAGAGAATTTGATTTTACTACATAAAGAGATGCCTGCCATAAGACTTGCGCTCCCAGCGGACTATAAAATTGTGCCTAAAAGCAAATAGTAATAAAAAGAAAGAAAATTATCGTTTACACAGAAAGGTTCGCGGAGCGTGAGCGTGAGGCGCGCTGCCACTGTAAGCGGATTTATGAAAATGCCCCATTACTAAAATATTATTGTTATTTTTATTTTATTTGGTACAAAATTAAGTGCTTCATAAATAAGTTAATGTTTTAAGTGTTAAATAAAGTGTTTATCCCTTCTTATTTATATAAATATTTCTGTAACTGTCTGTTTTACAAGTCAATAATGTTTTAAAAACTATTTATTTTACTATCAAATTAAGGCTCATGAATACTGGCGCGACTTGTGGCGCCACGCGACACCGGTAATTGTTCAACCGTGAAGTTTTCTTACAAATTGTATTGTTAAAGTCGCGTCGGGCTGTCCCGTTGCGCCTGTTTGCGGGAGCCTTTACTCGAAACTAACTCTGATGTCACAAGTCTCAATCTCTTTATTGACTGACTTGCCGGGCTAGTTATTAAATACTTACGTTTAGTAAACGTTATTCATTTTAGGTAAGTACCTGAGTATCTAAAAGGAATAATATTTATTAAACAAGTGTACAATGCGCAGTCTTATAGCACAACGTGATCTCTTAAGAGCCCACACAACCTTAGATATTTATCTCGCTAGCACCATACTACTCGCGTTCTGAGTGCGAGCGAGACGGAGGCGGCTCCAAATGGGCAATAGTTTAGGTAATTGCTTTTAACGGCGAAAATAATGGTAAATTTAAAAAATTAAAAAACATATTCGCTGCTTTATAGTTAGTTCAGTTAGTGTGCCGAGTTTCATGATCTAATTTGAAGTATCTTTTGAATAGCAGCGGTTTATTGTTCGGTTTGGAGGTAACTTTGGGTTGTTTTTCTATCCAGATTTTTTTATGAAATCGTGTTTTCGGCTAACATAGTCGCTAACATTAATCCTCAACTTTAACATATATTTATTTCAAAATTAATGCTGCAGGAGTTTCGATATTACAGCGAATCTTGCTAAACAATTTGATGACTTATAGGCCCTGTAAGCGCAACCTTTGTATGGACAGAAAGAAAGGAGAGAGGTTCTGGGCTGGCTAAGTGTCCTAGGGTTTTTCCATGAGGGATTTCTTAGTCGAAGCCCGGTTTAGATTGGTTTTCAGTTACTCGCCCCCAATATTATAACAAACAAGACATACTGCAGGGCAAAGGCCTCTTCTCATACAGCGAAGGCACGAGCATTGATAACCTTGCTTGCTCAAAACAGAAGGCACTAGGAAGTGGTGAAGGGTGGGCGTTTTGGGACTGTCTTATGTAATTTTGACGTTCGAAAAGTGCTGATTCTCAGCCTAGTTTGAATAAAGGAGTTTTGATTTTGATTTTCGAAACGGGTTGGCTATTTCAGACTTACTTACAGTTACTGTAAGTCAAGCACAAATGTTTGCCTTAACCGATGTAAGTGATGTCAAACTCGGAAAGTACATATGAAAGAAAAAGAAAGAATAACGTTTATTTGGACACAGTTCGTGAAACACAAATACAAGTTTCAACACAAACATTATGTTTAAAAACAATAGTGTGTGCCTCACGGCTGCGCCAAAAAGGTTCATTTCAGCATTCAATGCCAGACAAGTGCAGTCTGACGCTGGTTTCCTTATGAACCTTATGGGACAAGTGACGGGGAGTACCTACAAACAGTTTCAACATACCTAGCTAATATCTACTATATTTATGGAGTTTTAGTAGGATAAGAGGCCAACTCATGCTGGATTTGTTACCACTGACGTGCGTTCTACTGCGTAGTAACCGGGAGTAATAAATAATAAATTCGGGTACCACTGTAAAAGATGGCGTTCTCAAAGCCGAATCTTTTCTACAACTTACCACCTAACGGTACTATATTCCAGAAGATCATAATGTCATTCAACCCGTCCTCAGCAAACCAGAGGCCTAAATAGAAAATTACTACCCGAACATTAATTACTCCTCTAAACATCGAACACAATAGATCACAATCAAATACGTTGTCATTATGAGAGATCCTCCTAAAATCGAACTAAAATCGCTCTCCGATTCCTGCTATCAAATTGCAATTGAACAGTGAAAAGCCTACAATACGTCACCATCGACAGCTCATTCTCAATAGTCACGAAATAATAGCTGTACAAATTTAAACATTCACAACTCAATCAAAAACCAACCTTGTATGTCTATAAATAGGATAGGCAACGATCGCGCTTAGAAAGCTGTTATGTGACAAGAAGCGTCCAGTTTAAAACGACCTGTAACGACAAGTGTTCGAAGTTTGAGTACAGGTCAAGTAGAAATGGATGTTGCAAGCAACACATCACACGTCAGCGGAATCGCAACGCCCGGACGAGAACAAAGTGCATGTAGTTAAAGCGGGTACACAATAGCGCCATCTATATTGGCCGGTGCGAACCCTCGTCCCCGATCCAAAATGGCGACCGTGACGAGTTGTCGAAGACTCGACACATTGTGACAGTGAGAATTACATAGACTAGTTAAAAGCAGAGGGGATTAAAGACTCATTCAAAGTGGCCAAATAGCTGTCAAATATTTCGCTGTTTTGATTAATCTGGCAATATTACTGTATGTAAATATGAAATATCGCTAACTAGTGAACTAAAATATTGATTGAAAATTGAATGTATCTGGCACGTGCAAGGAGCTGGTATCAAGTGTGCCAGCTACAGGAATGTGTATTTTCGCCAGCTTGTTAAAAGGTTCAAAATCTAGTCGCAATCTCATCTCAGCGACAATGTCATAAAACTTGTCAAAAATCTAGGTAAATGACAGATATCTTTGTTAGATACCTAACCATCAAGCATAAAATAGGTACAACGGAGTAGGCAGAGATAAAAGGCATTAAGTTGTGAGTTGCCACAAATAAAAAAACAAAAATTCGACATATTTCATAACCATCACACTCCAGAGTGGAATTAAGTAAGTACAAAATCCTACAGCAGGGAATATACAGATAATTCAAGTATATAACAAAAATTAACGCAAAGAAGAAAAAGTTTATTACAAAATACTCTCTTGGGCGTTCAAACTTGCTCCATATTTTTTTACTACTACTGTACCCACTTTTTCTTGAAACTTTTTGAAACACTTTCTACTTAGCCTTAGAGACAAGTTAATAATTATAGCTGCGATCTTTATACGTTAGGTTTCATCAAGTTTTTAAGACACTTGAGTAACTTTCAACATCCTTAGCATAAAGAGCACTCTTTGGCGCCTAGGGGAGTCTCTCCTAAATCTAAAGAATTGGAACGGTCTCCAAAAATTAAAGATATTTAGACGTATTTACATGGTCTTTGAAAAGGTTTCCTATGCTTTTGGATGACACACTTGAATGCTCAGACTAAATTGTTTGTTGTTGTTTTTAAAAATACTTTTTGTTTAAATTGTTTTTATAATATTAGTGTTACTGTCATGCATGAACAGTGCACCTCCTAGTGACTTTAAGGTTTTATTTATTAATGAAAATCTGTGAACAGCGCTGCGGGGTGCACTGACTGTTGTTAATGTTTTTCTGTTTGTAATATTGCTGTTTGTTGTTCCTATGTAATAAAATAAAAATAATGATATCGTATTTAAACTTATACAAGGTAAAATATAAGCTGGCAAAACTCGACAGACGTAAGGGGTGCGATATCTAAATAAGATTATTATGGAGTTTTGCTAGCCAATTTAACTTGACCCTTTAAATAATATCTACAGAATTGCAAATAGAACTTCTTATTGACGCAAAGTTAATTATTTAAAAGCTCCACAAAGCCTTTACTAACTATTCCAACGAAGATTCCAACGTCAAAATAATTTAATCCTACGCAGGCAGGCTAGCCCATATCCTGTACATACAACCGATATTAGTTCACTATGGCAATACCATCGACTACAAACGCTGTTATATTGCCACCGAGCAAACAGACTCAGACAAAGGCGGGCGACAATATCCTGATATTTTCAATCCTCTCTATACTTATTGAGTTTTTAAAGAGTATGGTGGATTGCTGCATGGTTTTGTGATCTTTTCTTAGAGAATAAACAAGTATGTTATTGTACCCGAGTGGTTATTTATCATATCTAGTTTTTACCCGACTACGCCACAGCAAAGACAGTGTTATGTTTCACTCATGTCTATGTATATGTTACTGTAATATAATATAATAATCATCAATTTCTGACTTTTATGGATTATCACCTAGGATTTATCAACTGAATGCCGGTAAAAGTCCGAAATTAAAGATTATTATAGAACAATTCGGACATTTACCGGTGAGACTTGATGAATCTTGGGATTAACCGTAAATCCTAAGAATTACCACAGTTCGGGTTTATACAGTAGGTAACATATAAATGTTGGCACTATTTCTATGAGGGTATCAAAACAAAGATCTTGACGATTCCAAAAATATTTCAGCAATTCAGCCTTTTATTTCGTTATGTTTTTGGAATCGTTTTTTTTTATTATATTAAACTAACACACAAAGCTCAACAATGCGAAGTTTCTAAACCGCAACGTTTCATACCATATTATTATCGGTATAATTTGCCATACCTCGAGAAATTCGTCTGAACATTAGAATCGACGAAACGTTCAGACTGTTTGCCGTCGAAGGCGATCGATCTTGAGGCCGTAACAGCCACATAAGGTACGGATTTTGGTCAGATCAGACGGATTTAGGAGCTCATGGCTGAGAAACGCACGGTCGGTTCATAGATTCGTGACCATCTATTTAATACCTCTCGAAAAGCACGCTAAGCGGTCGCTCCCGGCTGTCATTGATAGATCTTAATCTGTAATTACGGTTAGTAATCAGAAGCCGGAAAGTCTGACAACCAGTCTTGCCAAAGCCTATCGTGTTACACAGTAACTGGGTTGTGGTGGTCAGATAGGCATTCGCCCCGTGTAAATCACTGGTATTCAGCTGCATTATGGTATATAACTGACCATAAATAGATGTAAAAAATTTGAAATGCCATTTTGCGGTTTTACCCCGATTGGTAGGTCGGTTTTGATCTCACATTTTAACTAATTCTCACGGTTTAAAGACTTCACGAATATTATAAATTTGTTTATTTAGAGTTAAGGATACCTTCTTTATAATAATCAGTATGAGTTTTTTTGTTTTATAGAAGCAAAGTAAGACTGATTTATCGGACTGTAGATATATAAACGTGAGGAGCTCGTGGCTAAAGTAATAACAGCCGCACGGGTCGATCCATCAGGTTAAGCTGCGCTTGCCGGGGTTGGTCTGTGGATGGGTGACCATCTTTACATACCGAGACTCCTCCGTGCTTCGGAAGGCACGTTAAGCCGTTGGTCCCGGCTGTCATTCGTGGATCTTTGACAGTCGTTACGAGTCGACAGAAGCCCGAAAGTCTGACAACCAGTCTTACCAAGGGGTATCGTATTACCCAGTTACTGGGTTGTGGAGGTCAGATAGGCAGTCGCTCCATGTAAAATACTGGTATTCAGCTGCATCCGGTTAGACTGGAAGCCGACCCCAACATGATTGGGAAAAGGCTAGGCAGAATGAGATATATAAACGTGAGATTAATATTGCGACTTTAAGTCTAGATATTGGTGCAATAAGATAGACAGGTAGACTCATTCTTATTCTCCATTTAAGCTGTGATTAAACTTACAATTTGAAAGATAAGAAAGAAATAAAATACATTTACTTAACACAGACTAAAAAGCCACACAATATAATATAGAGCAGTTATAAGATAAAATAAAAATCAAATAAAAAAAGTGTACTTGAATATACTTTTAGAAAGAAAGAAATACTACTAGGCTACGTATTATATTGAAATTGCGTACTACGCTAAGCCACCTCAAGGTCAATGTATTAAGGTTCCAACTGACATTCGTTTAAAATGAATTGAAGTTGTAACCATTGGTAGAAAAATAAAATTTGCCTGTCGCAGTACCAGGATTCCAGAAGCCAGCAGTGGTCATTTCGTTCTGAGAACACTTGCCATGTTTAAAATACTCGTATTCGTGACATTTGTACGCCGGGAACCAGCTTCGATGCAGCACGGACGACATCCATATCCTCACACACATTTTGTGGCTACATTTTGATACTAATAAAGCTTTGGAGATTGACAAAGAAGAAGGATCTCCACAGATGGGCTGTGACTTTCCATCGTTTGCGAAGAAATTAACGTCACCCAATGACTTAGTAGAGCCAAATTTACCAGCATTACAGTGATATATTTCCACATAGTCTGCAACACCAGACCTGATATGCTCCTTATCCGATATTACAGTGAAACATGGCCCAGCCGGATCCAATGCTGTTATCCTTGAAATTTTCTGACCCGTCAGTTTGTAAAAGGTCTCGCCAGCATGGCCCAATATTTGGCCTCCCAAACTATGGCCAATGCAGTGGATAGTTTTGGGTGAAACCCCACCTGCTTTTAGGCCGGCCAACATTTCAGCCAACTTTTTTCCAATATTTGGAACGTGTTTGAAGGAACGTTCGTAACTAGTCTTATAGCCATCTTTGTCGTGTGTGTAGGCTGAATGATCCACGATAATGAGGTAGCTGTTGTCGATATATCTGAAAGTGTTTATTATATCTTCTGTTGTCGTTGTCACTATATGTGATTTGAATCCGCCGACATATATGAAGAATTTCTTCGCTTTCTTGAGATTATCTATAGACAATATTCCTTGGGAAGCCTTGTCAATAGGGAAGGAAATTATGGCGCGGTTTTGGAAATAAAAAATAAATAAAATAAATAATAACTTTATTTTACAAAAATACAGATTTAACGTATTATATAGACATAATTTAAATGAGCTTTGGTAGTAACACAATGCATTACAATCTAAGAACTGAAATCTGTACACAAAATGGAAAACCCTGCCTCTCAAACTAGGAAACCTGTATCTTGAGAGACAGTGATTCAGCTTAAAAGTGATGCTATGGGTATAAAAGTAGACTGTGTCGATCTACCTGAGCGACTATGAATATAAAGCTAATTTAATTTTATATAAGTTTTCTATAATTTACGTAGAAGTACACGTCGATTTTACTGACATCCAGGAAGTTTCTTGAGAGTCGACCTGAAATGATAAATGAAAGCCTTTAATTAACGTTGTAATAGTCAATCGAATTCTTGGAATCCACTTAGCCGTATACATATTCTCAATCACACTTAGACCAACTTTTTTATAGTCCGAGAATGTGTAACAAACTCAAAACCATTTCAAATAGGTATATACCAATTACAGGCACTTTTGAATTGTCAAAGGGGTGAATCAGTCAGAAATATGAAGCTAGTTGCCCATTCAAAAGCGTAGTAGGTTCATATGGAGAAGAACTTCCAAAAAACTCCACGGACACTCTTTTAAATTAATATGTGGTTTCAAAATATTGGTTACATCATTCATGTTGAAATTATACATTTGTGAGAACGACGCAGTACGTTAAAAGCGTCCATAATAAAAAGATAAAAAAGCAACTTAAAAGATGACCAGTCCAATCTAATGCGTCAGGTTCTTTAAGCCCATAGATTAGCACCAATCAGCTCAAACATTTTGAAGGGAGCTTAATGATCCAACACACGCGTAATCTCTTTGAATATTATAATAGTCTATCTTGACTACAACATAACATCACGCCTGTATTCCCCGAAGGGTTAGGCAGGCGTGTACCTGTAGTACACCTTCATTTCGCCAATGTTTAAGTCCCATGTAATAGGGGGCGAGCCTATTGCCATCAACCAGGCAAATCCAGGCTCCGGACTTCTATTGAAAAATTCTAGATAGAAAAATCAAATAACACTTTGCCCGACCCGGGAATCGAACACAGGACCTTATGCTCAGCGCTTGCGACCACTAGACCTACGAGATAGTTTCTTTATTATACAATAGTATGATATCTCATGCACAACTTTACTGTGATTAATTGGAATTTTAATGTTGGTCATAATTAAAGATAAAGGCTCCTGCAGACAGGCGCGACACCGGTAGAATAATTTCCGTGAAGGTTTCATAGAAATTGTTCCATCAGAGTCAAGTCGCGCCGACTACATGGAGCCTTAACAATCGATCTTACGATAGATTGAGAAAAGCTTTTAGACCTAGCAGTGAGATTTAAGAAAAATACAATAAGGAATTAGTTAAAGAAAGGTTCAACATTTATTTTCGAAGCCTGTTTTTTATTTGTTTTCATGAGGAAATCGAAATAAATGAAACAGCTTGATACTTACATTTAAGGGTCTTCCCAACAAGGGCTGCGCCGAATTCAAGCAGGTTCCCCGACACATTAACGTAACAAATAGATGAGAACATAAACAAAATGAATACTTTCATATTGTTCACTTGTTTTTGAAAAGATTACACAACGCTACGGCAACACACACTAAAGGAAGGAATAAGGAGGCCTTAGGAGGTGCGGATGCTAACGATGTTAGAGCATCATATGCGGCCACTCCTCATAGAGCTTGGCAGACACTGTTGGAACACAACCAAACGCACAGGTTTTTATTTCAAGTTTTAAATGCACCACAAAATAATAAACTTAATATTGTTATTCAATCGCGTTAGCCGGTTCCGATGTATAGGAATTTGAGCTTATAAGGCATCTTTATTTTTTCATACAAGGTGTTTTTTAAAATCCCATAACTCTAGGGTATGACTGAGACCATATCAAAGAATCAACTAACTATCATAATTATGAATTATTTTACAAATATCTTTTTTTTTTTGTTTTCATTTTTCATACAAAATAATTCGACAGTCACGATTATTAATGTAAAACACCCTTACGTGAAATATGACAACGTCGCATTTTCTTAACTTTAAAGAATATGAATGATTGGTTTGAATGAAAATGAATTACCTACTCATATTCAATGAAACTTAGCGTAGCTTAACTTTGATTATGATTGATTGATTGACTTTAATTATATTATCTTCGAAACTATGCATTTTATTACCACATTCTAGGACTTTTAATTTCAAGTTTTAAATGCGCCACTTAATATAAACTTAATACAGTTATTTAGTTGCGTCAATAGATTCCGATGTATAAGAAATAGAGCTTATAAGGCATTTTTATTTTTTCAAGCTCTTTGGCTATTATATAAATATAACAACTTTATTTCAGAGTATATTTATCACATCCATATTTTTGTTAGTAAATACTTAAGAAGTATGTTATCCACAAAAATAAAACAAAGGAAATCAAATAGGCACATGTAGTGGGCATTCAGCGTCTAAAGACCGTCTCTTAGCTTGGTGTTTTGCAAATCCAAGTCCAAAACTAAAACTGGTTCCCAAAAACAGAGAAAAATACAGTATTTTTATGTTTTTATTTCATTTTCAAAGAATTATTATTTTCATTAAAAATAATAACAAAAATAAAACATATTATTATTTTACTATTAATTATAAGCAAACATTGTGTAGGTATTAAGAAATTTCCATAATTGACAACATTTCAAAACTGACACGGCTATAAAACAAAAATACCATTTCTTTATTTTCATATCCTGAGTTCAAATATTTTTTTTTTAATTTTTTTTATTTCTTCATTTCTGAGAAAAAAAATTAAAATAAAAAAACACGTCATGACGTCATAGAAATAGTGGAATGAGGTATTTACCTTTGCCTAAGCATTCCAATGTATTAGATGAAAACTTGACTTGTCAAACAAGAAGTCAATGTCAAAAGTTTGTTTACAATCTTTTTCTTAGGAAATTAAACTTTAAAATATACACGCTGCTTACTGTAAATATTGCCAACTTTTGATTGATGTTTCGCCAATGAGGATATATAACACTTGAAAATAAGAAAATTTACGAATTTAATTGAAAACAAACAAACAAGTTTAGGCGCCAACGAGTTTGACGCATTTGACAAGATGACACCAGTGACATCTAATAGGTTTTTTTTTGACGAGGTTTTAACGCTATTCCACTATAATTATGTTTGACGTCATTTGGCGCTTACGTCTTTTTAGAATAAACCGAATTTCAAAGTTAAAATTATGAATAAAAAGTATATCATTTTGAAAAACGGAAAAATACCGGTGCCCTAGTTTTGGATTTACTTTTATAAAACGTAATAATACATGCAGGTTAAAAATATGAAATGTTGTCAAAGATTTTTTTCCTTCTATCGGGTCATCGGGTGATTCACTAATATGAGTCATTATGATATGGACTAATATAATGCTCTTCTAAAACATTTAACAGCGATTTTTCTCCATTTTAAATTGAGAAAAATCGTTCATGAAAAATCCCTATTATTTTCAAAAAGTTTGCATTATTCAAATCCGATTTCCTTTGAAAAACATTTTTTTTGTGTTAATCTTGTTTTTGTGATCAAATAACCGTTATTCTTTCTTTATTTCTTTTTCTTTTCAAATGAAAGGTCGAAGTGTGTTTTTTCACTGACAATAGCTAGTTTTACCATTATGTTATTACCTATTTAACTTAAATATGACAGAAATCTCAATATTTTGGCATGTCGCCAAATTAGTAAGTAAGCAAAAACCACTTCAGACACTAATCTCCTACATGGTCGTCATATGACCTGACCAAGATTATGTCTGGACTTTAAAAGAGACTGCGACCTCTGAGTTTGTTTCGGCCTTTCTTCTCAGACTAGTCAGATAGGAAACACCGTCCTCATCTAGCTCTAAAATTATTTTAATATGACGTGTAAAAGTGATTCCGATATCCTATTTACAGAATAAACAATTTCATTTAATTTCATTTCAGTACATTACACCTGTGCGAAGCTGAGGCAGACTGTTAATTCATTGATTAAAAAATGTTGGAATCAAGTTCAAATCAAGCGCAAAAATGGTGTTTAATATGAAATATTAGTTTGTACGGACATGCTTTAATAGAACGATATCTCAAACAGATCTCAAACAGATCTCAAACAGAACGATATCGAAAGCCAGACTGGTATTAGCTTAGAGCTACTTTACATACTAATTTATTTTATTCATTCAGTATTACATTTACATTTTTATACATATAAGTTGGTGCAAACATACATCATTAGAGTTTTACCGTTCACCAACACATAATTTGAACAAACTTTAACAAAAACAAAAACGAAATTGTTATCTACTACTAACAAGCGAACATCGGTGACAAATCTGACCGTCCGTAAAACAAAAACTGGTGGAGGAATGTGATTTAGTTTCATACAGGTTGTTCCAAAAAGTATGATTAAAGTCGTCAAAACCCGTTAACATTAATTTGCCATCGCGACGTAGGTGAAGTAACCATATTATTTAACGCGCCAAAAAAATGTAAGTATAATATTCTTTTAAAACACTTTATGTATTTAATTATTATTTTATTGTTTCTTTCGGTTTCGTTTCAAGTTGCATTCTAGGGTCTTGAATTTTTTTTGATAAGTACTGTGAAATTGAATATTTGCAATTAATTTATTGATTGATTTATAACTGAGGGAATATTAGGACATTTTTAATAATTTAATGTATTCTGAAATTAAATATTTGCACACCGCTTGTAATGGTAGAATGTAAATGGGCCACATCTATACTTATAATAAATCTGTAGAAGTGAAAATTCTGAACATTGAAAATATCAAAAAAATAAATGGCAGGGGGTGTTACTAGACCGACACCGAACCCAAAAATTTGATTAATTTTTTTTTTTGTCTGTCTGTTTGTTCAGGCATCACGCAAAAACTACCGGTTCGATTACGATGAAACTTGGTATAATTATTCTTTAATATCCTGGGCACCACACTGGGTACTTTTTATCCCGGAAAAGTATCCTATCCTACTATCTATATCTATACCTATTAATAAAAAGACAAGTCCTGACTGACTGACTCATCAACGCCCAGCCCAAACCCTTGGACCTAGAAAGCTGAAATTTTGCACAAAGGTTCCCTTTATAATGTAGCCAAGGAATAAGGAAGCATTTTTCGAAATTCAACCCCTAATGTGGTAAAATAAGGGATGAAAGTTTGTATGAAAAATCTTATTCCTTGAGGTAATAAACATGAAACTTCGCAAGAATAGTTATCTAAATAAATTATAAAGTTTGTAGTTTTTGTTTTTCTAAATTACCCCCTAAAGGGGGGTTGGGGGAGTCAGTGTTTGTATGGAAGAATTTTAACGCGCTGTCCGATTAACTCGAAACTCAATATTTATACTTAAAACCCATGGGGATGTATGGGGTAATTTCCGACACTCACGCGAGCGAAGCCGCGGGCAGCAGCTAGTTTATAATAAGATCATACTACTCTGTATACCTATGTTTTGGCAAATAAGTATTATTCTTATTCTTATATTCTTCATACACAAATGTCAAAACGGTCCTATTTCATTTTAACGACTATAGTAATAGTTAATTTCCCTATGATACTTACTTTCATCATTATTCTCCTGCATTCTAATTTAATTGGGGCCAGCGCAGTATGCTTTTCCCTCCTTACGTCATTATTAGCCGTCTTCTCAGAATTCACTTCCTTCCAAGCCATATCATCTACCACACAATACTTCATATAATCATCTTTAGAGCTCCTTAAGCCCATTAAATTCAGGTAAAAAGCATCATAGTCATGTTCCACAACTAAACTTGAGCTTCCATCGAACAGAATGATAACGTAATGGGATACTCATTAAAACTTCCCTGAAGATCCTCGCTCTCACGAGTTACTGTTCCATTGCTTGTTTAGGATGTACGTTTTGGAAGTAAGCCAACGGAGCGCAGCGATCACAACGATGTGATGCTCATCATTTTAAGTTTAGGGATGGGGGTATAAGACTAGTATCGATAGTCGATAGAAAGCCAGGGCGGGCAGCTAGTTTATTATAAATGAGGGTGCTAATGGATAGTGCCGTGTAGCAAAAGTCGTGTTCGTACATTATATACATAAACTCACGCCTTCTTCCCGTGACGTTAGGCAGAAACTACAGAACGCCACCTGCTACGATCCTGCTACTGGTGAGAGGACAGCAAGGGACAGACTGGATTACGTTAGGTTTATTTAAGGACGAGTTAAAAGGTTCGGGTTAGGATTACTGCACAAGAGTTTGGTGCAGAAGGTCGGTTCTATACAACAAGCGAAAACGCACTCACACGTAGTCAAGCGTCTACATATAGCGAGTGGAAGCGCACTCGCGACTGGCATTCGATCAGACACCTGTGTAAGTGTCTATTGTAATTACTTTTTGTTTCGATAAATAGTAGGTACTAGTTCTATCGACAGTAGCTGCGCACATCACTACCCTTGTAGTGATGGCCTCGTCACGTGAAGAGATCTCTACCGGCTCGGATGGAATGTTGTTATGCTAAAACCTCCTCAACGAAGCGCATCGAAGATCTATGATTATGAATATAGATGAATGAAATAAAGAAATAATAACGGTTATTTGGTAGCAAAAACAAAATTAACACAAAAAAAAAATGTTTTTCAAAGAAAATCGGGTTTGAATATGCAAACTTTTTGAATAGAATAGAATAGATCATTTATTTGTCCGAAACATGAGTATGCACACACAAAGCAAGCAAGATGTTAAGTACATTGGAGAAAGGATCACAGTCATGTTTTACCTTAACGGCGTACAAATATGTATTATAATAACATTTGATCAGTTATTTAACTTATAATAACTATTGATTATTACTAAACTAACTGAAATTAATTTGTGTGACATTACAATAAATTAAAACATAATTATAATTTAGGTACAGCATTAAGCACTTCAAGCATCAATTAAAATAGATTAGTAGAAGAAAAATAATATTATCTTCTTATTAATTCAAATGTCCAAAATTAAAGAAAATGATAAAAAACGATTTTTCTCAATTTTAAAATTGTCGACGTAGTTCCTTTCTCTGTCTCTAATAGTTTCAGATTAGACCATACCATACTAACCAGGGACTGAAAACCTTAATAAATTACAAACTTTGAAAGGTGTCTTGATCGAGAGTGTTCTTAGCTACAATTCAAGAAAATCTGTTCAGCCGTTTGGAGATTATCAGCTTTTTTCTAGTTGATGATTGGATGAGCGCCATCTTCCGCAGGTCTGATCGATTCGAAATTTAGTATTATGTTACTTCAATGATATTAGAAAAACATAGTAACCTTGAACCTATACTGCAGCATCACCTGGAATTGTGTCGGTGGTTATTATGTTTAAAAAAATTTGTAAATAATAAATTATTGTCAATGAAATAAAGGACATAATAAAACTGTATTTTAATTTTCTCCGACTTTATTTAAGAGAGGGGATAATAAAAACACGTCTACTTACTACTTCAACTCATTCAAGTGTATTTATTTGATAACATTGTGTACGTCATTCGTTTCTTGGTACACTGTTATGAATTAATTTTACGTACAAAAAAAAAAAAAAAATAAAGAAACGGTTGTCACTAAAATCTTACATTTTCGCCAATATTTGACAATAAATGACGTATTTTCTTTCTTTCTTTTTCTTACAAAAGCGCTCTGTATTTAGACAGACGTTATTGTATGTCCGTTTTATGACGGCGCCGCTTTGTTAGGAAGCCAAGGCTTAAAGGCAAAAGTGACGACACATTCAAAAGAAGTTATAAGACAATGCTGTATAATACCTATAAATGTATAGCAGAAGAGTGAATCTTTAGAATCTGAAAAGACAATTTTAAGCTCAAACGAATATGTGAATACAGAACCAACTTAACAATTTGTCAATTTATAAAGAAGTTTTTTGGTTTAAAAAGTGTATTTGCCACTTTTTTAAAAATATTATAGTAAGGAACCACGTATTTTGCTTAAATTTTTTAGTATTGCTTCATGTGGACATTTTCCCAATTTATCGGTTACGCAGAACCGATTGTTTTTCCAAAAGATCAGTAAAAGTTGTCAAGTAAAGTCACAGGAGGTTCACGTCAAGTTTAACATAGGTACCACCATTAATAAAATAATATTGTCAGACGATTTCCGATAGGTCGGACAATCATTAGAACTTGTAACCATCGGTAGAAAAATAATATTTGCCTTTCGCAGTACCGGGATTTCAGAAGCCAGCAGTGGTATTTTTGTTACTAGAACACATGCCAGCTTTCAAGTTACTGTGTTTGGGACATTCGTAAGCGTACAAGTTTCGATTCAGCACGGACGCCGTCCATATATTCACACACGTGCTATGGCTACATTGAGATGTTTTTATAACCTGGCAGGGTGACCACCAAGACGGATCCCCACACTCTGGCTGTGACTTTCCATTGTTTGCAAAGAAATCAACGTCACCAAATAACTTCTTTGAGCCGAATACATTATTACAATGATATACTTCCACATGGTCCGCAACACCAGACCTGATATGCTCCCATTTTTCCTCGAAACATGGCCCAGCCGGATCCAATGCTGTGATCCTTGAAACTTTCTGACCAGTAAGTCTGATAAAGTTCTCGCCAACATGCCCCAATATTTGGCCTCCCAAACTATGGCCAATGCAGTGCATAGTTTTGGGTGAAACTCCGCCTGTTTTGAGGTCGGCCAACATTTTGGCCAACCTTTTTCCAATATCTGGGACGTATGTGACGGATCGCTCGTAGCTCTTCTTAATGGCATCCTTGCCGTGTGTGTATTTTGAATGATCCACGATAATGAGATAGCTGCTGTCGATTTTTCTGAAAGCGTTTTCGAACATTTCTGTTGCCTTTTCCTTAATATGTGATCGGAAGCCACCCACGTATAAGAAGAATTTGTTCGCTTTGTTGAGATTCTTTATAGACAATATTCCTTGGGCAGCCTTATCAACAGGGAAGGATCGGACGATGTTTCGGAAATCGTAGAAGTACACGTCGATGTTACTGACGTCCAAGTTGTTGTTTCTTAACAGTTTACCTGAAATGATAATATATTTAGGCCTGTTTAACTTTGTAATACGCCACCAAATCTACGATTAAAGACCTACAAATAGCACAAAATAAAATAATTAAACTTCTATTCAACTACGATTATCACACACCTACATCTGAACTATACAAACACACCAAACTAATGAGCACTCATCAATTTTACACATTCAATTCCTGAATTCTCTTTCGAAAAATTCTTGACAAAAGCATAGGTACACACACAATAATTATCCTTTACCAGAAAAACATCGAAATACAACCAATGGCCGTCAATTCAAAGTTAATATAGCATAGATTATAAAAAACTTGTAGTCCTAGCATTGACATTTTTGTTTCGAAAAAAAAATCTTGAGTCTGAAAAAGCTCAGCTATGGCGTAATTGTTTTTTCACCTTATTACCGCCACTGTTACTAAAGTATATTTTGAAACAAAGGTTAATCATTGGTTTACTTGTTTTCGTGATTGTACCAAAGTCCTGAAAAAGACCCAGAAGTTCTCATGCCAAAAGTATAATCGAAAAAAGGTACTCACATCGAGGCAGCGCGCGAGCACAGGCTCCGACGCCGACTTGCAGTACGTTTGCAGCAGACACATTTGAGTACCAAAGAGATGAGAACAAAAACAAAATAAATACTTTCATATTTATTTGTTTTGATACGTTAACGCTTACGAAGCAATGAAGAGACCTCAGGAGGTCCAATGATGGAGGAACACCGAATGCGGCCGCTCCGCCTGTACTGTGGGACGAAAAGGATGCACCTAATTTATATAGAAATTCCCCAACTATAAATAAACTTATTACAGTGCATCGCTGTGTCAATAAATATTAATATTTCGATTTAAAGCCGGCTTTTAAAAACCATTTTTTGAAATAACCCACAACTTAAATTGATTTCCAACTACATAGTGAGAAGACATTTTGATTAACATCGCATGTGTATTTCCTGCAGAGTAAGGCGCAGACGCTATCATTATCATTTTTAGGGTTCCGTACCCGAAGGGTGCCAAACGGAACCCTATTACTAAGTCTCCGCTGTCCGTCTCTCCGTCTGTCTATCAGAATAGAATAGGTACTCTTAATTTAAATCAGCCGGTTGGTAGAAAGTTAAAATTTTCACTTCATTTTTTCGTCATTTTTCAGAGTGTGTAACAAATAGTAAAAAAACAGGAAATATAACCAATTAAATATTGAATTAAAAAAAAATTAAAAAAAAAACCGGCCTAGAGCGTGTCGGACCACGCACACTGAAGGGTTCTGTAGCTGGGATGAATTTATCCCAAGAACAAACTTAACATTGTAGTTGAAAAACATGTTCTCCATTACGACATGAATGGGATAACATGTTTTTGCAAATGAAAATATAAGTTGGTCGATAATTACTCGTTAACCTGTAGAGCCTACTTAGCTGTGATAGTTTTCCTTTTTATTTCGTTATATTATATACTACTGCTGTGATTTTTTCCACATATCCAGAACTTACCGTTTAGCTGGCAGGGGGAGGGACACTTGACTCTAACAAAAATTAACACTTTTAACCTTAATATTTAGTAACCGGATCCTTCAATCCAAAAATGAATTTACACGGGATAGGCGATAAAAAAAAACATTCCCACTTTACGTGTAGGGGAGGTACACTAAAAAATAGTATATTATGCAACTAGTGAATAAAAGACGGATTTAAAGCGAGGGCCATAGATGAATCACGAGCAAGTGAAGGATTCTAACGACTGAATCACGACCGTAGGGAGTGATGCATGATGATTGAATCACGAGCATAGCGAGTGATTCAAGTGTTAGAATCCTGAGCGACGCGAGTGATTCATGGCCCTCGATATAAATCCGTTTTATTCAAGAGTTGCATACTATACTTTATACCATGACTACGAGAAAAAGAAAGATTTAAGCGAAAATAGACATTTAATGAAAAAGATTTTTTTTTTTTTTTAACCTTGCCCCACTCTAGGAATTTCTCCTGTATCGTGTTTGCGTTTACAAACATTTAAACTGACATACACAAACATCCAGACCCGGAACAACTACATGTAGGTCATACAATATTTAATATTTGTTCCGTGCGGGAATCGAACCCGCGACACGCAGCGCAGTAGTCAATAGCTTAACCACTACACCAACCGTGCCGTCGAAATTAATATAAATGCACATTAATTTGTTCGCAAGGAGGTTGTATAGCATTGAGATGGGGGTCACCAGGACAACAAAACAGTGATTAAAAGTGCTTTTTATTCACTGTTTTGCGTGAATAAAATAAGCTTTTTAGAGGGGGTATGGTATAAATATATTTATACCATTCCCCCTCTAAAAAGCTTATTTATTTTATCACTGTTTTGGTGTTTGAATTTAGAACACACCAATATATTTGTTTAGCCATCTATAGGCCATTTGCCGTATCAATGTCGCACTTTAATTGTATTTACTTTGGTGTTTGTAAATTTAGTTATTACCGGGACTAATAGATGGCACTTTTTATTTGAGTCGAAAATCTAGATCGCGGTGTTAAGATTCTCCGCCGAGTACAGGTCGTATCCATGTAATAAGGTCTAGATTTGTACATTTTATTAATGTTACCAACAAAGGTGGAATAAACATCTGGTCAAGCTACCCTATGTTTCATTTTTGATGTCGGACTTGTGAATGTAGGGAACCATCTGATAGTGTCATACGGGCCTTCACGAAGCCCGAGGGTTCGCATGACCTATCAATTTTCAGCGAACACCAGCTCGCAAAGTGAGCGAGCACCCCCTAAACCCTCACGGAGCCCGAGGGTTTAACATGGTCCTTCGAGCCGGATATATGATGAACTAGTCTCAAGGGTGGAACCAGTTCATCAAGCATCAGGTGCTAAGCCAACTGTGACTGAGGATAGCATCAGCCTGAACGTGCCCAAGTCAAGTGGAGCTGTTCCGGTGGGAAGACGGATAAGCAGCAACCGAACTCGGAGTCAGCAGCAACGGGACGCGCGGGCGGAGGAGCAGGGCATACAACGCAACAGCAGCTAGGAGGCGCTGCAGACGACTATAGTCGTAAAGAGCTAAGTGGTAGAAGTGAAAACCGTGAGTACTTTCCAAATTCTTTCTTGTCAAGCAAAAGTGACCTTAATTTCAAGGTGCAAATAAACTTAGTGTTTGTGATTGCGATTTTAGACTTAGCTAGATTTAAGGCAAATTTTGTTCAAACGGGGAACCTATGCCCGATTTTCATTTTTTTTGTAACGTCAAACACTTAGAAAAATTTGTTTTGTTTTCATAAACTTAGAAAATTTTCCTTCTGAAATATTTTCAACTTGTTATTGAAGATTATATTTATTCATTAATTTGTCACAATGTCTCAACTAAAAACGTTTGTCAAGGTACAAGATGATCTTTATGCTCGAATGTCGAGAGCTAAAGTTAACTTTAAGAAGTCACCCAAGGACAGGATAACTAAACAATATGTAGAAGCCAGGTTGGAAAATGTTGAAGAGCTGTGGGCTCAATTTAGCGGAACACATACGCAGATAGTTAAAGATTGTGAATCTATTGAGGTAACAAAGTCGCCTTATACCATAAACGAAGTTTACTATAACACTGAGGAATTATATTTAGATTTTAAATGTGAACTAAAAACTGTTTTAAATAAATTCAAGAGCAGTAGTGATGTTTCTCCAATTGCGGGGTCGTCATCAAATTCAGAAAGTCGCAATATAAAATTGCCTAAAATATCGATCCCAAGGTTTTCTGGGAAATATACTGAATGGATTACCTTCAGAGATTTATTTGTTTCTTTAATTCACAAAAACGACAAAATAGATAAAGTGCAGAAACTTCATTATTTAAAAGGCTACCTCACAGGTGAGGCCGAGCAACTGTTGCGACACATTCCAATATCCGATATGAATTATGGTACGTGTTGGGCTCTACTAGAATCGCGTTACAACAATAAAAAATATCTTTCACATTGTATTTTAAAACGTTTATTCAGTCAAAAAAACATAACTAATGAAATAGCTAGTGGTTTGAAGGATCTAATGGATACCACATCTGATTGCTTAAACGCGCTTATTAATTTAGAGTTAAATGACACAGCAATTAGAGACATATTAATAATTCATATCCTCACATTAAAGTTAGATTCAGACAGTCGCAAAGAATGGGAGTTAAAGGTGTCCTCAAACATTGATTCCGAGAAGCTACCAACATTTGAGCAATTCATAAATTTCTTAACCTGTAGATACAGAGCATTTGAATTCTTAGAACCTAAGTCTACTAAAGATCAAAATGTAAATGCAACTAAAGCAAAGGTATTTCACACAGTATCTTCGAGTTGTCCTGTGTGTAATGATGATCACAAGATAGGGATTTGCAAACAGTTCATGAGTAAAGATGTGGACGCTCGGCGTGAGTTCGTACAAGAAAACCATTTATGTTTTAATTGTCTAGGGTACAATCACTCTGCCAGGTTTTGCAAATGTAGAGTCACTTGTCGAATCTGTCAACGTAAACACCACACTTTATTACATTCTAAAACTGAGCAGGAATCGTTAGGGGAGAAGAGCACTCATACGGTTGAAGCAGAAAAGCAAGACACGATTGCTTGTTTTTCCAAGGGTACAGCTAATAACCAAGTCTTATTAGCCACAGCTTTAGTGAAGGCTATATCGGGAAACGGGTCGATTTTCACGGTTAGGGCTTTGTTAGATCAAGGCTCTCAAGCATCTTTTGTTACGGAAAACATTGTTCAAAGCTTAGGATTAGAGAAAAAACCAGCTAAGGGTTCGATAGTTGGAATAGACGCCAACCATAAGTTAGAGTTAAATTCGGTTGTTGAGGTCAAAATACAGTCTAGGGTTGATCCATCTGTGGAACTGGTAGTAAACGCATACGTTCTTAAAGATGTTAGTGCATCTTTATTGCCTAGTAAGGAAACAGCACAGTTGGATTGGGTACAATTCAAAGACATACAGTTGGCGGATCCCAAATATCACACACCGGATAAAGTTGATTTATTGTTAGGGGCAGAAATTTACAGCAGGGTTTTACAAAACGGGTTGAAGAAAGTTTCGGGTTGCAGCACGGTGGCGCAATGTACGTCGTTGGGATGGATTCTATCAGGAACGATAGCTTCTGCGGGCCATCAGTCTTCTGATTTCACCGTGATGCACGCCCACGTAGGTGATGATGAAATCCTGAAAAAAAACTGGGAATTAGAAAAAGAGACAGATGAAAACAAGAAACATATACTCACCGAAGAAGAGACAAAATGTGAAGAAATATTCACTGCCACAACTACAAGAGATGACAGCGGACGGTACGTTGTGAACCTGCCATTCCGAACTGAAGATCTAGGCTGTAAAGATGGGAAAAAGCAGGACGTGGATCGTGCGGAACAGGGAATTTGGATCAAGCAAGATGAAATAATAAAAACACTAGGACTCACCTGGAATCGAAGCTCCGACACCTTCCAGTATTCAGTTCAGCTGCATCCAGTAGAAGAACCTGTAACTAAAAGAAAAATGTTATCTGATGTTGCAAGATTATTCGACCCCTTAGGGTGGGTCGCGCCAGTAATTGTGAAAGCAAAAATGCAAATGCAAGCATTGCGGACTTCGGGAATTGCATGGGATGAAGAAATTCCAATTGAAATAAAAGACGAAAGGTATACTTACCGACAGCAGTTTCGCGTATCAGAAATGTTATGCATAAGTGAACCACACCAATGGAACCATGTCACATCAAAGAACAATTCTGCTGACTGCGCATCACGGGGTGTGTACTCCTCAGGGTTCATATATTTCAAAATGTGGTTAGGAGGTCCCGAGTTCCTCAAAGAAACGGTAATTGCAACGGGTAAACGTAAATCAGTTTCAACCAAACTGGAGGAGAAGAGGGTACACGTATCAGTGAATACTGACAACCTGGAAAAAGGGGAAAAATGGAAAGAGAAGCTCTTAAAGTTGTTAAATACTTACCTGGATTCAAAACAGATCTTGAGGGTGGGCGGTACATTAGAGCGTTTAGATCTTGATAATAACCGTAAGTATTCAATTTTGATTTCGGGTAACGATTACTTCACCAATCTCTTAAACTGCCTCCTTGTCGGTGGCTACTTGGCAGAGTGGTTGAGAAACATCCAGGGTTGGATAATTTAACGCGGGTAGTCACACTGTGTAGCAACGGCTCAAAATTTAAACGACCAACATCGAAACTTTGTGTCTTGCCAATTGCTTAATTAAGTTGTTCAGTAGGAACTTAATATTGTTAACCTAAGTATGTGTCCTGTGTTTAACTTCCTATGTAAATAGAAAGTAAGATATTTATAAGAGATTTCTTCAACAAACATTTATTTTGTTATCTCACTTGTGTGATATGTTTAGTGAGATTAACTTCTAGTTGTAATCATTGCTTGAAGGACATAATGTTCACAAAATGTCCTTGGTGGGCGGAATGTTTAGCCATCTATAGGCCATTTGCCGTATCAATGTCGCACTTTAATTGTATTTACTTTGGTGTTTGTAAATTTAGTTATTACCGGGACTAATAGATGGCACTTTTTATTTGAGTCGAAAATCTAGATCGCGGTGTTAAGATTCTCCGCCGAGTACAGGTCGTATCCATGTAATAAGGTCTAGATTTGTACATTTTATTAATGTTACCAACAAAGGTGGAATAAACATCTGGTCAAGCTACCCTATGTTTCATTTTTGATGTCGGACTTGTGAATGTAGGGAACCATCTGATAGTGTCATACGGGCCTTCACGAAGCCCGAGGGTTCGCATGACCTATCAATTTTCAGCGAACACCAGCTCGCAAAGTGAGCGAGCACCCCCTAAACCCTCACGGAGCCCGAGGGTTTAACAATATTCAACATCCATCTCAATGCTATACAACCTCCTTGCAAAAAAAATTATGTGCATTTAAATTAATTTCGACGGCACGATTGGTGTAGTGGTTAAGCGATTGACTACTGCGCTGCGTGTCGCGGGTTCGATTCCCGCACGGAACAAATATTAAATATTGTATGACCTACATGTAGTTGTTCCGGGTCTGGCTGTTTGTGTATGTCAGTTTAAATGTTTGTAAACGCAAACACGATACAGGAGAAATTCCTAGAGAGGGCCAAATTAAAAAAAAAAAAACTTTTTTTTTCTTCATTGAATATCTATTATCGCTTAAATATTTCTTTTTCTCGTAGTCATGGTATAAAGTATAGTATGCAACTCTTGAATAAAACGGATTTATATCGAGGGCCACGAATCACTCGCGTCGCTCAGGATTCTAACACTTGAATCACTCGCTATGCTCGTGATTCAATCATCATGAATCACTCCCTACGGTCGTGATTCAGTCGTCAGAATCCTTCACTAGTTCGTGATTCATCTATGGCCCTCGCTTTAAATCCGTCCTTTATTCACTAGTTGCATAATATACTATTTTCATGATTATATTTTACCACTTTGTCGGCGTAATTAATATGTATACTCATGCCAAATTACAGTTTTCTAGTACTAACAGTGTCTGAGCTAAGCCGGGGACAGACAGACAGACAGACGGACATGGCGAAACTATAATCACCTTATATTTTTATAATAAAGAAATCTCGATGTTTACCGTGCATAACAGGGGCCGGTGGCTGCTTATAACGCATAACTTCGAAGTTTTGGTTACCTACATAGTAAAGTGTTAACAGGTAATCTGCATGTTTTGCCATTTATGGCGTACAAAACTACATAATTATTATTTTAGGTTTAGAATAAACCATAAAAGAGTCTACAAAACAAACTATGAAGATTGAAATGATGAAGTATTGTTTCTACAGATATGTTGGTCAAATTGTGAAATGTCGTAATTATAGGAAGCTATTTAATTAATTGCGGTTATTTAAAAAATCCGATATATATGGTATATAATAGCATTTGGCTATGAGATATTTTTTAAATTGTTTTTTTAATAGAACAGTGGGCATTATTTTGTCTAAAAGGTTTTGGGATTTTATTCTATATGATTGGTGCTAAACAAAAAATACTCTTACGCATCAATGCCGTGGTTGATTTTGGTTCGCATAGTTTATTATTATTCCGTCGATTACGAATAGAAACTTCGGATAGTTTCTTAAATAGGTTAGGATTGTTTTGTATAAAATTAGCTATATCGTAAATAGATAGTAGGCAGGATAGATAGTAGGATAGATAGATAGCAGGATAGATAGCAGGCGTAAGCAGACTTAAAATGTTATATTTAATAAAATACTGTTTGCAACTATCAGTAACTATCACTTCAATATTTATAATTGACTGCATTTTCAAAAGGATAACCACATAACAATAACGCCGCCAGTAGATTTATATAGTGCCAGTAGATTTGTTTTCTCGACCTCTCGAAGGCATTCGATCTGGTTAGCTATGACATCTTATGGCAAAAATTAAATAACATCTCAATGCCTCTCGAACTGTTAGAAATATTCAAGTACTGGTATCTTAACCAGGTCAACGTCGTTCGATGGTCGAGTGCTCTGTCGGAGCCGTACAGGTTGGAGTGCGGGGTGAGGCAGGGAGGGCTGACGTCGCCGAAGCTCTTCAACCTGTACGTGAACGCCCTGATAGAGGAGCTCAGCAGCACCCGTGTCGGCTGCCATATTGACGGTGTTTGTGTCAACAATATTAGTTACGCGGACGACATGGTGCTGCTGAGCGCCTCTGTGTGTGGTCTGTCCAGGCTGTTGGGCATCTGTGAGCGTTACGCGCTGGTACACGGTTTGCTCTATAACGCAAAAAAGAGTGAATGCATGGTCTTTCAGGCCAGGGGTCGGAGCTGCCCAGATTCTGTTCCACCTATTAGATTGAACGGTGTCAAGTTAAAAAGAGTTCAACAATTTAAATATCTCGGGCATAATTTGACCTCTGACCTGAGGGACGATGCGGACATCGATAGGGAGCGGAGGGCGTTGTCTGTGAGGGCCAATATGATCGCCCGCAGATTTGTTCGTTGCTCGGAGGCCGTCAAAATAACTCTTTTCAGAGCGTTTTGTACGTCCCTGTACACTGCCAGCCTGTGGGGGTCATATACCCAGAAGCAGTACAACGCTCTCCGTGTACAGTATAATAATGCGTTCAGGGTGTTGTTGGGGCTGCCCCGGCACTGCAGCGCATCGGGAATGTTCGCCGACGCCCGTGTCGACTGTTTCTACACGACGATGCGAAAGCGGTGTGCATCTCTGGGGCGCAGGCTCCGGACCACCTCCAACATCATCCTGAGCGTATTTGCGAACAGGTTTGATTGTCAGTACATTAATCATTGCTATATGATTAATGTAATGACAAACAAACAAATGACTCAGAGCCAGGCGTGCTATTAATAATTTATTTGTGTAATTTTAATTTTATTTAGTTAATTGTTATTATATTTGAATGTGTAATTATTATGATCTTGAATGGGATTGAAATAAATGATTTTGAATTGAATTTGAATATAAACACTCGTCACCAACAATACCTAACCACAAACCAACAATGTTTTATTAGGTGACTACTCGTATCGAACTGCGTCTGTCTACCACACACAAATCGAAATTATTTAAGTACTTAGTGTTATGTGGTCTACCTACTAAACTTTATTACTTATGACGAACAAGATGAATGAAATTATTTACTTAGTTTTATGTGGTCTACCTACTAAACTTTATTACTTATGACGAACAAGATGAACGAAATAAAATACTAATGATTATCGAACTTACTACTAGTAATTATTACAAAAATAACAATTAAACCACAGGTGAGATTGGAACCCTCGGCTCGCCATAATCTAATCAATCAGCCATAAAAAATCGCCATTGTCTAAAATTACAGTTAGTTGAAAAAAAAAAAGTTTTTTTATTGACATAATAAAGGTGTTACATTTTAGTTTGAAATTATGCACTACTATCAGTTGCAGACAAAGTGAGTGTGTTTGCGTGTCTATAGCATTAAACAACTTATAGAAGAAGGTCGTAAGTCAAACCGAAGCGTCAATCTATTACTTTGTGAGAATGCTTACGTACTTATGAGCCCTACTGTATGTAAAGTTGAAATTTTCTGACGGCAACAATGCCGCGGTATCCTTAGCATATGCATCATCATTGAAATTTCAGTTTTATTGTCATACTAATAAGTGATATTTTTATTCGTCGCCTTAAAATACCTGGCCATTGCCAGGGCGCCAGGCCTAACAGAAATTATGGAAATTTCTTATTACTTACACATATTGTTCGTGTGTCAGTCCGGTTTTTATAGAACAGTTCAATACAAATGAATTAAGATTGTTATTTTTTATTTCGGAAGAGCCTACTCTTGACCTCGATCTCGCCTGGTGGAATCCAATGTTAATTCCTGTAATTTTTTCTTAATTCTTGTTCCTGGAACTCCTTGCTGCTGTCTATGTTTCCCAAATAGTTTTAACTCCAAGGAGACTCATTTGTCCACTAAAACTGTATAATAATAATAATGTAATCGTGAACTCTGCAATCATTGTACCGGTAATCATTACGGTTAATGGCCTAATAGCGGAGAGTCTCGACCAACACCTCAGGAGGCTCTCATTCCGCCGCTGTGTCGAGGGTTTGATTCAGAAAGCAGAACTCCTGGACACGGCACGCATGGTGAGAAGGTCTCCCTCTCTAGAACTCGGATCACCGGCAACTTGGACCCTGGTCCTGATGCCGATGAGTTACAATTTTTTATATTTTTAAATGTTGTTTTTTTTTAAATATATTTATTGAAAATAAAATAAAGGACATAATAAAACTGTATTTTAATTTTCTCTGACTTTATATTTATGAGAACAGCACTTTTAGGGGATAGTAAAAACACGTCTGCTTACTACCTACTCATTCAAGTGTATTTATTTGATAACATTGTGTACGTCATTAGTCTTTTGGTACACTGTTATGAATTTCACGTACATTTCATTTTACGTACTTCACTTTTAAAGAAAGAAAAATTGTTTATTCTGCACAAATAAAACACATATTGAACCTCCACCATTAAATACGGACCCTGAATAAATTATAACAATGATCATTTTTTAATAAAAAAGAGTATAAATTAATGCTTTTATTAATGACATCGCTAATAAATAGCGGCTCTAAATAACGCTTGGGGTTTCTAGGAAAGCGGTTCCGTAATATTATAACGACCGTCACGAAAATCTGACATTTTCACCATATTTGACATTAAAGTACGTATTTTTTTTGTTTCAAAAACCCTCTATATTTAGACAGTCGTTATTGTATGTCCTTTTTATGACGGCACCGCTTGCTTAGGAAGCCAAAAGCCAAAAGTGACGAAACATTCGAAAAAAACATGCAAGACAATGCTGTATAATAACAGAAGAGTAGACAATCAAGCCCATATCAGCTACATCAAGTAAATTTTAAGCTCAAACGAACAAGTAAATACAAAACCAACTTGCCAATTTGTAAAAAAAATGGTTTATAAAGTGAGCCACTTTAAAAAAAGTATTATAGCAAGCAACCACGTACTTTGCTTACATTTTTTAGTCTTGCTTCATGTGGACTTTTTCTCAATTTATTATCGGTTACGCAGAACCCATTGTTTTTCCAAAGGATCAGTAAAAGTTGTCAAGTAAATTCAGCGGAGGTTCACGTCAAGTTTAACATAGGTACCATTAATAAAATAATATTGTCAGACGATTTCCGATAGGTCATGATAAGAACTGGACAATCAGAACTTGTAACCATCGGTAGAAAAATAATATTTGCCTTTCGCAGTACCGGGATTCCAGAAGCCAGCAGTGGTATTTTTGTTCTTAGAACACATGCCAGCTTTCAAGTTACTGTGTTTGGGACATTCGTAAGCGTACAAGTTTCGATTCAGCACGGACGCCGTCCATATATTCACACACGTGCTATGGCTACATTGAGATGTTTTTATAACCTGGCAGGGTGACCACCAAGACGGATCCCCACACTCTGGCTGTGACTGTCCATTGTTTGCAAAGAAATCAACGTCACCAAATAACTTCTTTGAGCCGAATACATTATTACAATGATATACTTCCACATGGTCCGCAACACCAGACCTGATATGCTCCCATTTTTTTTCGAAACATGGCCCAGCCGGATCCAATGCTGTCATCCTTGAAATTTTCTCACCAGTAAGTCTGATAAACTTCACGCCAACATGCCCCAATATTTGGCCTCCCAAACTATGGCCAATGCAGTGCATAGTTTTGGGTGAAACCCCGCCTGTTTTTAGGTCGACCAACATTTTGGCCAACTTTTTTCCAATATCTGGGACGTATTTGACGGATCGCTCGTAGCTCTGCATAATGTCATCCTTGCCGTGTGTGTATTTTGAATGATCCACGATAATGAGGTAGCTGTTGTTGATTTTTCTGAAAGTCTTTTTGAAAACTTCTGTTGTCGCATCGTTAATTTGTGATCTGAAGCCACCGACGTATATGAAGAATTTGTTCGCTTTGTTGAGATTCTTTATAGACAATATTCCTTGGGCAGCCTTATCAACAGGGAAGGATCGGACGCTGTTTCGGAAATCGTAGAAGTACACTTTGATTTTACTGACGAACAAGTTCTTGTTTCTTAACAGTTGACCTGAAATGATTATAATTGAAGCCTGATTAACTTTGTAATACCACCAAGCCACTTTATCATACACGTCAATGTGATTAAAATTATTGTTGAAAGATCATGATACGTTAAAAATATAACAACAGTATGATTTCTCACATACGTCTTGATAATATGAATTCAAAGTTCGCCATTATCAAACAAAACAAATATAGCATAGATAGATTATGAAAAACTTGTAGTCCTGGCACCTAGCTTCTGACGTTTCATAAGTGCCCATGTAGGTTTATGTGAAATATTTTTTTTATTTTAATTTTTTTTATTGACTTTTTAGATTCCATTAAAAAAAAATAGTCTGAAAAAGCTCAGTTATGGCGTAATTGTGATTTCACCTTATTACCGCTACTCTTACTAAGGTATATTATTAAACAAAGGTCAATCATTGATTTACTTGAGTTGAGTGTATCAAAGTTCCGATTTTTTTTCGTG
The DNA here is from genome assembly GCA_914767815.1 of Eupsilia transversa. Lineage (NCBI taxonomy): Eukaryota > Metazoa > Arthropoda > Insecta > Lepidoptera > Noctuidae > Eupsilia > Eupsilia transversa. The sequence continues at coordinate 14,458,132 of OU611880.1, forward strand.
CCAAAAGATTAACCGCCTGTGTGTGCTAGTGGGAAGACCACCAGTCTCAGACCCAGAAGTTCTCATGCCAAAAGTACAGGCTGACTTTGAAAACATGCGACAAAATGTAAGGGGGTGTTCTACTCATCAATATGAACAATAAAAGTTGTTATGGGACCAAATAAGAATTCCGGAAAGGTATATCCGATTGGACCATTTTGTATAAGGTCGATTTTTTTTTTTGCGATTTCTTATTTGGTCCCATAGTAAAAGTTGTTCATATTGATGAGTAGAACACCCCCTTAAATTTTGTCGCATGTTTTCAAAGTCAGCCTGTATAATCAAAAAAGATACTCACATTGAGGTATCGCGCGAGCACAGGCTGCGAGGCCGTCTTGCAGTATATTTGCCGACACATTTGAGTAACAAAGAGATGAGAACAAAAACAAAATAAATACTTTCATATTTATTTGTTTTGATACGTTAACGCTTACGAAGCAATGAAGAGACCTCAGGCGGTCCAATGATGGAGGAACATCGAATGCGGCCGCTCCGCCTGTACTGTGGGAAGACAAGGAAGCGCCTAATTTATATTGAGTAATATTTCAATTTGTAAATCCCAAACATACTATAAATAAACTCATTACAGTTCATCGCTGCGTCAATAAATATTAATACTTCGATTTAAAGGTGGCTTTTACTTTATTTTTTTAGCGCTTTATGATTTAAGAAAACAGTTTTTTTAAATAATCCAAAACTTAAATTGATTTCCAACTACTTATTAAGAAGACAGTTTGATTAACATCACATGTGTATTTCCTGCAGGGTAAGGCGCAGACGCAGGGTTATCATTTTTAGTTTATTACTAAACCTCCACTGTCCGTCCGTCCGTCTGTCTATCAGCTGGCTGGTAGAAACTTGAAATTTTCACAGAGTATGTAACAAATAATAAAAAAAAACAGTAAATAAAACAAATTAAATATTTAATTAAAGTGTGTGTATCAAGTTAAAAAAAAAACACGTTTCTTCACAAATGAAACCTGTTTTTTTCGGCGTTATTTGCTAAACATTGTGCGCTGGGAGGTATGGAAACTTTCGTCCACCTCGCACTTGGCCCGTTTTTTTTACTATCGCCTTCAAACGTAAATTCTACTGCAGGTTTTTTTAATGAAAGACAGTACCGTAACTGGCCTTTTATGCGCCTCGTGCGAGTTTCAATAATGGCGCCCTTACCCGGCTCTGACATTAAAATAGACAAAGTCTACGTGAATAAATTTATCATCCAAAAACATATCTTTTTGTTTAACTATAGAAACTAGCTAGATACCCATACCCAAGGCAAACCGTAAATGCAATAAAAAAAAGATTACCTATTTAAATATTGACTTGCTGACGACTCGGATACTATATTCGGGCCCAGTGTCCGAATCCAATTTTTTTTCGCTGACGATCCGGATACCAATAAAAAAGGTGTTTTTAACCGACTTCGCAAAAAGGAGGATGTTATCAATTCGGTTGTGTTTTTTTTTTAATGCTTTTACCTCATAACTCCGTCATGACTGTATGAACCGATTTGGATTTTTTTTTTGTTTGAACGGGTTTACCTCCCAGGTGGTCCCATTGTCATCAAGTCAGGATCTGAACATGGGATCCTGGAGAAATAGAGGGAACTCTTCAAATATTATAGGCACACCACATAGCGATTTGGGTGTTTGTTAACGTTGCGCCACACTAGGAATTTCTCCTGTATCGTGGGTGCGTTTACAAACATTTAAACTGACACACACAAACAGCCAGACCCGGAACAACTACATGTAGGTCATACAAATATTTGTTCCGTGCGGGAATCGAACCCGCGATACGCAGCGCAGTAGTCAATCGCTTAACCACTACGCCAACCGTGCCGTCAAATCCCTCCTGTTTCCCCGAAGGGTTAGGCAGAGGTGTACCCATAATAGTTATACCCGCCGGTGACTGCCTCGTTGGTCTAGTGGTCGCAAGCGCTACTGCTGAGCATGAGGTCCTGGGTTAAATTCCCAGGTCGGGCAGTGATATTGAGATTTTCCATTTCGAGTTTCTCAGTACCAGCTCGGAGTCTGTAATTGTATCCCGGGCTCGCCCCCTATTACATGGGACTTTAACATAACTGGCGAAATGCGGGTGATCTTACAAAATATGGTCATAAATTAGTTCAATTATTTAAGGACTACCTCATTTACATATTTAACCGCCTCTGTGGTCTAGTGGTTAGACCACCTGTCTCAGACCCAGAGGTCCCGGGTTCGATTCCCAGTGGGGGCGAAATTTTCTGCTCGGTTTGGTTGGTGGTAGGGCTTGTTTTAAGTCCGCCTGGCTAGCTACCACCATCTTATCTAAGTCTGTCGCCATAACAACAATGTTACCAGCATTATTGTGTTCCGGCAGTAAGAGGTAAGATAGCCAGTTCCTCTGTGGTAGAGGATTCCGGGTGAAACTCGCTTCCACCTTCGGCCTGATCGTCACTTACCATCAGGTGAGATTCAGGCCAAGAGCTTTCCCGTTGTGGTTAAAAAAAAAAAACATAACAGGTCAAATGTACTACCGTACCGTACCGTACCGTAATACTACTACTACCTCTGCCTAACCCTTCGGGGAACACCGGCGTGATGTTATTTTACGTAAATTGTTGCTGCAGTGCGGCGGTGCGGTGCGGCCGGCGGTGCGGTGCGGCTAGCAGGGTTTATGTTTGTAACTCATACTGTGTAAGAACAACATAAAAACGTAACATAACATCACGCCTTGTTTCCTCGAAGGGTTAGGCAGAGGTGTCCCTACTTTACTCGTTTAGTACACCCACAAAAAAAACAACATTATGCAATAAATATTATTTATATAACAATTAATATAATGTAAATAAATAAGGAAAATAATAAGTGGCCCCTGTAATTTCCATTGACCTCATAAATATACCTAAGGAAAAATAAATTAACTAATGTTGTGATAACCACAAACCGTTCTAAAACAACAAAATATTACACAAAACTCAAATAATAACTTATTAATTATTGGTAATTATATTTTCGAGCCATTTGGAGTTGAAACCCTCGGGCCGAGTGCTCATGACCTCTATAATGAAATCTCAAAACGACTGGTTGACACTTCCTGTGACCAATTTTGGCTGGCTTCTCTTGGCCAGAGGCTAAGCATTGCCATACAACGTGGCAATGCCGCCAGTCTCATGGGTACATTACCAGTCCACAACGATGCGGATGAATTTTTCAACGCCACATTTTAGTTTGTGAATCGTTTTAGTAAACTTTTGAGTTTACTAAAACGATTCACAAACTAAAATGTGCATTCGTTTTAATTAAATCAAGGCACTTTTGAATTGTCAAGGAGTCATTCAGTCAAAAATATGAAGCTAGTTGCCCATTCCAAAACGTAGTTAGTACCTAAGGCGTAAGAAGAACGGGCAAGAAAACTCCACGGACACTCTTTATTCATGCCTGTTCTACCTGGAACTCCTTGATGAACTCCGGTTTATCTGAATAACTATAACTTCTTCATATCAAGATTCCAAGACATAAGTGAAATTATTCTGAGAAATATTACACTATCTTCCGCTGCAACGCTTTAAATCAAAATCAAAAGTCATTTATTCAAACTAGACTTAGAATCAGCACTTTTCGAACGTCAAAATTACATAAGAGAGTCCCCCAAAACGGCCACCCTTCACCACTTCCTAGTGCTTTAGCTGGGTACAAGACGTAGCGCAGAAAACTCCCCAGCAGCACAGCTGTCAGATCAGAAAAAAAAAAAAAACTTCGCAAAATCATTTGCATTACGCAACAAATTTTATACATTAAATTATTAGCCATATGTACTTTAGCTACCTACTGTACTAGTGTCTCCTAAATAGAAGCAAAAGTGAGTCAGAGTGCTTAGTACACCCGCTTCGCCAGCTATGTTTAAGTCGCAGCTTTATTGCCAGTAACCAGCCACAAGATCAGCCACCGGGCTGCCGAGAAATTTTTGACGGTATAACCTGATAAATTGCCCGACCTAGGTATCAAACCCAGGAACCCAGTACCTATGGGCAGTCGCACCAGCAAACACTAAATCAACAAAGTTATCAAAAAAACTGAAAAACAGAAAACCACCGTACAATGTTTAGCAAAACACCACGTTTCTTGTATAATTTAATTAATTTTTAACTTTATTTTATTTTTAGTATTTATTCATACAGCGGCTAATAAATAACACACTCTGTGAACATTTGAACTTTACGGTTCATGAGATACAGCTCGCTGACAGACAGACGGACACAGGGTTGGTAATAGGTTTCCGTTTGGCATCCTTCGGGTGCAGAACCCAAAAAATTATAAATCTGCGTATTTCCTCCTGCACACCTCTCTGCCTTACCTTGCAGGATAAGGAAATACACGTGTGGTGTTAAGTAACTGTTTGTGTTATAGCATATTGGGAATTTACAACTTGAAATATTACTCTATATAACTAGGCACTTCCTTGTCTTCCCACAGTACAGGCGGAGCGACCGCATACGGTGTTCATCCAATCATTGGACCTCCTGGGGCCTCTTCATTGCTTACTAATCGTTAACCTGTCAAAACAAATATAACTATGAAAGTATTTATTTTGTTTCTGTTCTCATCTCTTTGCTACTCAAATTTTTCGGCAGCAAACGTTCTGCAACATGGCGCCGCAAAATCTTTTCGAGCGGCGGTTAAATGTGAGTACCTTTTTCTTTAAATCCTGAACTGTGAAGGTTTTGGCCTTCATCTCAACTGATGGTTAGTGACTATCGAGCCGAAGAAGAAAGCGAGATTCACCTGCAATCCTCAAACACAGAGGAACTGGCTCTTTTACCTCTTTTTTTTTTTTTTTTTGGGTGGGAAATCATCCATTGACTTCTCCCGCTCTGGGCGGAGCGGGAGGGCGTGTCAGACTTTTACTGACTAAAACCCACCCGTGTTCCTTCCCTTGCCATGCCAGGGGCCACGGTTTCCCCTTAGGACTACCCGCAACCCCGGCGGGACTACCCGCAACCCCGGCGGGGGCTCTTTTACCTCTAAGGCAATTATCACACTGCCACGCATCACGCTGCATGTTGCGTGTCAAAGCACCTACACTCGTACTGCATGAACGCGCGTGGAAACGTTTTCTGTGTTGGACTGTGCATGTTTTCTATATAAACGGAGATACTTACAAGCAACGTTAGAACACGCATTCATGCGCTACGCTGCGTGGTGCGTGGCAGTGTGTTAATCGCCTAACTGCCTAACACAACATTGTTGTTATGGCGACAGATAAGATGGTATTGGCTAGCCAGGTGCACTTAGAACAAGCCCTACCACCAACCAAACCGAACAGAAAAATTTCCCACCGCTGGGAAAAATAAAGTCTTACCACTAACCCACATACGCGGTTAAACATGTAGCACGAAAAAAAATCGGGATGCGCTCACGAAAACAAGTAAACCAATGTTTGACCTTTGTTTCAAAATATACCTTAGTAAGAGTGGCGGTAATAAGGTGAAATCGCATGTCGGAGGTTTTTCAAACTTAAGAATTTTTTATCTAAACAAAAACTAGGACTACAAGTTTTTCATAATCTATAGTATATTCGTTTTATGTTGTTTGATTCGTCTTTAAGTCGAACTTTGTACTCATATTAAACAAGTCGTGCGTGAGAAATCATTCTGTTGTTATATTTATAACCTAACCTAATTTAATCATAATAAATATGTAGTTACCTACGGCAAAGTCACTTGGTGGTATTACAAAGTTAATCAGGCTTCAATTATAATCATTTCAGGTCAACTGTTAAGAAACAAGAACTTGGACGTCAGTAACATCGACGTGTACTTCTACGATTTCCGAAACAGCGTCCGATCCTTCCCTGTTGATAAGGCTGCCCAAGGAATATTGTCTATGAAAAATCTCAAGAAAGCGAACAAATTCTTCTTATATGTCGGTGGCTTCCGATCACATATTAAGGAAAAGGCAACAGAAATGTTCGAAAACGCTTTCAGAAAAATCGACAACAGCTACCTCATTATCGTGGATCATTCAAAATACACACACGGTAAGGATGACATTAAGAAGAGCTACGAGCGATCCGTCACGTACGTCCCAGATATTGGAAAAAGGTTGGCCAAAATGTTGGCCGACCTAAAAACAGGCGGGGTTTCACCCAAAACTATGCACTGCATTGGCCATAGTTTGGGAGGCCAAATATTGGGACATGTTGGCGAGAACTTTATCAGACTTACTGGTCAGAAAATTTCAAGGATAACAGCATTGGATCCGGCTGGGCCATGTTTCGAGGAAAAATGGGAGCATATCAGGTCTGGAGTTGCGGACTATGTAGAAGTATATCATTGTAATGATGTATACGGCTCACAGGAGTTATTTGGTGACGTTGATTTCATTGCAAACAATGGAAAGTCACAGCCAGAGTGCGGAAATCCGTCTTGGTGGTCACCTAGTAAGGTTTTAGAAACATCTAAATGTAGCCACAACTCGTGTGTGAATATATGGACGGCGTCCGTGCTGGATCAAAACCGCTACCCGGCCTACGAATGTCCCAAACACAGTAACTTGAAAGATGGCATGTGTTCTAAGAACAAAAAAACCACTGCTGGCTTCTGGAATCCTGGTACTGCGAAAGGAAAATATTATTTTTCTACCGATGGTTACAAGTTCTAATGATTGTCCAGTTCTCTTAGCTTTCGGAAATCATCGGTCAATTTTTTTTTTATAAAGTACCCTAAATTAATTGGTAACAGTGTACCAAAAGACTTATGACATAGACAATTTCGTCAAAATATATTTGAATGAGTTAAGACGTGTTTTTATTATACCCTAAATATGTTCTTGTCATTTATAAAATTAGAGAAAATTACTGCATATCAAATTGATGATCAACTTAAATCGTTCATAAATTCAATTTACACATTCATTGACATTCGTAGTTAATGGCTATCTATAACTTGGAAAATTGGCGCAGTGTGTCCATCTGTTTAAAATCAGGGTTTTCTGAAATGACGTTCACAAGGTGGCAGCACTGGGACGTCAGGTGTCAAAGCGCCTACAATTTCTTTAGTCGTGATACCCTTTATTTTATACTAGTTTAAATTTTCATAGCCCTAACTTAAGAAATGATCGGTTTCCCATACAAACTTTCATCCCCTATATCCGCCCCCTTAGGGGTACTTTTGAGACAAAAAGTAGCCTATGTTCTTCCCCGGGATGCCATCTATCTTCTTGCCAAATTTTATCGAAATCCGTCCAGTGGTTTAGGCGTGAAAAGGTAACATACAGACAGACAGACAGACAGAGTTACTTTCGAATTTATAATATTAGTATGGATTCATTGTCAAATTCTGATGAAACTCAATATTTAAAAAATAAGGCGTAGGTACGTACCTTATAACTTAATTTGACCGACTATTTTTTTATTTTATTTTTTATTTTTATGTTCTGAGTTACGAGGCTTCACACAGACAACTGTAAGTCGCCTACTCCCGCATCACCAGTCCTAACTCCCTGTACATTTTGGATGCTGACACCAAAAGTACACACGGTAGTTTACAGGGAAGTCTAAAAATGTGGCTGTTATTTTAGTATATTGTGCTGAAATACGACTTCCACACGAAGGAAATCGCAGACCGAAGCTAATATAACAATATATCTACCGCTAACCGCAATTCAATAAGTTCCTGTTTTAATTCAGAATATCTTTAGTTCTATAAGCGCTGTTGTCCTGTACTATTGTTTTTTTTTCATTCTCCTAGTTAAACGTAGTTCCAAAATGATGTTTGTTCTTGCGGCTTTATTATACGGGTATGTTCATTTAATCTTAGTTTATTTTGAACCTTTATACAACTAACATAACCTGGTTTATGTAAATTATTTTTAAAACCTACTAATTCAATGAATTATAAGAGAAAAGTTTTTTTTTGTTTGTATGTAGGTATGTTTGTTTATTGGGTACTCTTTCAAACTAAAATGGCTGAACGGATTTTGATGAAATTTGGCAAATGGGTAGACCATGACCTGGGTTAGGACATCGAATACTTTTTATCTCGATATTCATACGAGATCGAGACTTATGCGGGTGAAACCGCGGAGCACAGCTACTTATAATTTATATTAATTTTATAAATGCGAAATTAACTCCTGGTCATGGTTTATCTGTGTGATACAGACCTGTTTGTGTAAGACAGACAGACAGACCTCAGGTCCGTCTGATACTTGTTCCCGACTTACCGACTGACCAGATTTCGATAAAATTTGTCACACAGGTAGCCCAGGACCTGAGTTAGAACATAAAATACAATACATTAAAGCGCATAATTAATGTATAAACCAAACGGGAAGGAATCAATAAACATAGGTAACCTGTTCCTTGCAAGGGGGAAATAACTGCACGATTAATTTATTAATTGATACATCAAGCGTACAAAATTAAATATGCAGAGGTGGACTACATACTTCCTTATAACGGGAACCAGTGTTGCTAAACTCACATATTTGCACATTTACAAATTAAATTGTAGGTACATTGCATCATCATGTGCCCAGCCTTTTCCCAAATTTGTTAGGGTCGGCTTCCAATAAACCAGTTGCAGCTGAATACTAGTATTTTACATGGAGTTACTGCTTATCTTAGCTCCACAACCCAGTAACTGGGTAACACGATACCCTTTGGCAAGACTGCAGATAGCACATCATCTCTTGTGGATAAGCAGCCTTACAGTCCGACCGTCGAGTTAATGCATTCTTGACACCTGTCAGTTTCATAATAACGAATGGGTTTTGCGAATTTGAACTACAAATTGTCCAACTGAACGTGATAGGAACGCAGTCTCTCAACGGCCGGACTGTAGCTTCATTACCATTTAGTGACGTCAGACGTCTAGCATTGACCGTTCCATACAAAGCAAGAATATCCTTTCACTCGTTCTAAAGTAGTTCACTGTCTCGGTCATTTATCACAGTCACAATTTATGTAGACATTACTGCTTGTTAGCAGCGATAAGGCCTTATCAGCGATTGGTCGACGCTTCAACGTAAATAGCTGTGATTCGCTCTTGAATGAGACTACCATTGATGTTAGATTGGTAATGAGGATACTGTTAGATTTTATTATTTTGACTTGTGTTGGTAAACGACTGCAAAGTCGTGATAAAATAAGAATAGAGTACTTTATTTCAGAAAGAATCCATAGGGTTAGTAACAATTTTTACTTAACATCTAGTGTTAATAGAAAAACAAAATATAAAATAAAAAAATAAAACGTCCAATAATAAAATAAAATATTAAACCTTTATTTGCACTACCAAAATTAATTACATGCAATTTTCTACTTGGTTCTATACTATCACTTCTGGAAGTCACCTCTTTGGCGTAAGCTGCCCCTGGTCTCTCCAAAGTTTTCTATTTCGTAAACCAATATAACTACAAAAATCGTTATTCTGACCCCAGGATACAGGCAAACTTCTAGTTTTCCGGGGTCACAGTCAGACTGATCTATTTGAAATTTTGCCTGTAATCACCACATGGGTATGGTATGGTGGCATACCTCCTATACAAAATCCAATTAAAAAGAAGATCCCAACAAACTACTATTTAAGATCTATATGGTGTGGTTCGTTATCGTATAATAATTATAAAATGCAGCCAACATTATGTAAATATATTATTTTAGGAGTACCAAGCATGAAAGATTAGACACTAAAAGCATTAATAATGCAAATCATAAAGAAAAGATAGCACACCTATAACACCAGCATGGCATTGTGTAGCATAATTTATTATAGTCCATTAACTTAAATATTTACATTATGCAAACCAAAATATTACTAACTATTTAAAAAGGCTATTTAATATACTATAACTCACAACATATCTACACAAAAGAAGTCGTAATTTGTGTTTGTTAAACTTTTTTCGGCCGAGAATGCGGCTCTTGCCTAATTGGTGGAACACTAGTAGACACTTTATATTATCAACATTTCGAAACCAATGTCACTACATCACTAAAAGTCTTTTGTTTTGTAGTGACTAGGTTGCGGTCGGCTTCCAGTCTAACCGTATGCAGTTGAATACCAGTACTTTTTAGTGACGTCTGTACTACGCAATAATAAAAGCGTAATAACTTACGTAGACAAACTTACCCAAACCATTCGAGACGATGAAAAAACAGGTAAAATAAGACAGTATGTTTTTGTTACCACAACCGATAAGACGAAGTGACTAACAGATTGTACAATATAAGCAGCTCGATGCGGTATCTCCCTACACTATTTTATGAGGTCGCGCCACATCGTGCTCTTATGTCATTGGCTTCAGCGACCGTTTACCCACTTTATAAATTTTCTGATTCTCGCGTAGTGTGTTAAAATACCGAAAATAACATTAAAATGTTTATTTTTTATTTATTTTTATCATATTTTGGTTTCATAAGTGCATCTTTGGAGAGATATGGACCACTGAGCTTGGCTTTGAAGATGGTTAAATGTGAGTATCATGTTTCTGTGTTTTTATTTAGTAAGTGAACGTTTTCTTATTTTAAGTATGTCATTGTATTTCTCAACTCTTTATATAAACAATGAACGTAATAGAAAAGTACAAGCATTGTTCACTATGATGACTAAAATAATGCTATAAATAGGTAGCCTTGTTAAGTAAAAAAAAAAACAGGTATTCCTATAAGTAATTGAACAGCTGTTTTTTTATGTAGTGTATTTCGTAGTTACATCACGTGGATGCTAAAAATGTTTTTTATTTTATTTTCAATATTTACCGCAGGTATATCTTTCATTGATAATAGTGGTGATTAATCGCTAATCACCAAGTTTGGTAGAAGAATTGTTGAAGGATGATAGGAGGGATTTGTGCCCAGTTTATGATCATAGGTTCGCCCTCTATTACCTTCATGGGATTTATACATATTCATATATTTATTTTCGTCCCTTAATGTTAATAAGACCTTAAAATGGCTTCAAGCTAAGGTACAATTACGGACTCTGTAGGGCACAGCAATTATTTTCAAAATAATAATAAAAAAATATATATTATAAACTAATAAATTAAAAAAAAGAAATATTTAGGTAATAATATTTTTATACAGGCGTGTTATGCTATGTTATCTCCCAAAAATAAAACTGGTATGAAACGAAATCATAACCTAGTTTTTCTAACACAATTTTTAAAGTCCACATATTGTCACTGTTCGTTACACTGCCTTCCGTTTAAATAAACACAGTTTCCGTATTTTAAACAAACCTCAAAAACAGATAATAATTGTATCACTCGATGTTTGAAATTGGTGAACGACTGCCTTCTGTGGGCCGAATAATCTACTTAGTAAAAATCTTAAATTCATTCATTCATTATCTCACTGACAGACACCGCACAGCCTAAACCGCTGGGTATGTTATGTTGAGTGTTGTTACTTGTAGTATGAATTGATAAAATCTGTTTTCTTTTGTTTTGTCGTGTTTACATATCGCGATACCCATCGCTTATGTGGATTTTACCAAAAAATTTTTTGCCGATTACACATCCCATCAGCTTGGTATACAGATAAGTCTGAGAATGTTTGTATAAACCCGCACTAAATACTTGCGAAGCATCGTCAGAAAAAACCGAATATCTTTATTTTATCTTACGAGGATTAGTTAGTACTAGTAGGTTAAGTGAGATGGCTTTGTTGCACTATTAGTATGTTAACACAATATTAGTTTTCAGGTTGTTGCACTGTTAGTATGCTAACGCAATATTAGTTTTCCAACCCCGCTCTTTCCTTGTGATCTCGTTTCATTTCATTCATTCATTCAAATAGCATTTTGAACCGAAGTAGATCAGTGTTCTAAGTGAGTAAGATGATGTATACCTAATACAAGTAGTGTAATAAGTGAGTGAGATGATGGATGGATTACATAATGACTTCTTTTGCCCATTACGCATCTGAAATCGGTAATGTTATCATTACAGGTGAACACAGCAGAGATCTGAACCTCGACGTCAGCGGCATCGATGTGTACTTCTACGACTTCCAAAATGGCGTCGTTGAAACCTTCCCCATCAACGAGGCCGCCCAAGGAATACTGGCCATCAGGAACCTCGACAAAGTCAAGCAATTCTTTATGTTCGTCGGAGGCTTCAAATCCCATATCAATAAGAACACAGAAGAACGAGTGAGGCAGGCTTTCACAACCTTCCCTAACAGTTACCTCATCATAATCGACCACTCAGCCTACACCAACGACAGGCAAGGCAGGAAGAAGAGCTACGAACGATCCGTCAAATACGTCTACTACATCGGAAGACAGTTGGCACAAATGTTGGTTGGCCTCCATCAAGGCGGAATTTCACCCAAAAACATTCACTGCATTGGCCACAGTTTGGGCAGCCAAATGTTAGGCCACGTTGGAGAACAATTCTTTGAAGTGACAGGCCAGAAAATTTCAAGAATAACAGCTTTGGACCCAGCAGGACCTTGCTTCTCCAACAGCTTGATTCAAGAACAGATCAGATCTGGCGTTGCAGAGTACGTAGAAGTATACCACTGTAATGCTGGTGGATTGGGCACGACCAGCGTATTGGGTGACGTCGATTTCTTCGTGAACAAAGGCGAGTCACAGCCTAAATGTGGGAGATCCCTGATCCCAGGAATCATTGACTCTTCATTATCAGCTAAATGTAACCACAAGACTTGCGTGATGATGTGGACAGCGTCCGTGGCTCATCCCGACTGGTACAAAGCGTACAAATGTGACAAATACAAGCACTTCAAAGGTGGCATGTGTTCTTTGAACGATAGAACTATTGCTGGTTTCTGGAATCCTGGTAACGCTACCGGAGTGTATTACTTTTCTACTGAAGGGTACAATTTAAGTTAATTTTGTAGATTTTTTAGAGAATATTTGCTGTTGCTTTTGTTTGTATTGGAGTTTTATTGTAACCCAAAAGAATGCTTCTATATTTATTCCGCAAAGCATGACTCTCGGTCATGGTGTTCTTGTAAGAAATGTACTGCTTGTAGGATATATTTAAGGTATATTCTTAATGTGCTTATTAAATGATGTATCTGTATTAGCCGGGATCTCAATGACATATTAACTCATAAGAATATTTTCTTGTTTGCATTCAGTAGGTATAAATTATTTATTGTGAACGAAAAACAAACTATTTTATTGTGCTTGGTCATAAAAGAGACATTACTAGTCAATTTTTTTTTTTTTCCACCTAACTATGACGATGGTTATAATACTGCTAGACCAGAATAACAAGAGCCTCGACCAACACCTTTGGAGGCTCTCGTTGGGCAGCTGGATCAAGGGCTTGATTCAGAAAGCGGTACTTCTGGACACGGCTCGCATTGTTAGCTCGCGCTGTTCCCTGCAGGATATTTTTAAATGTTTTAATAATATTTTATATTATATTTAAAAATGTATTTGTATAATGCTGTTTTACTAAAGACCAACTGAAACAATTTAAAAACTGTTCCCACCGTGTGCCTCGAATTTGCCAATATTTTATCGTAGAGGATTAAAAAAAAAACCGGCCAAGTGCGTGTCAGACCACGCACAATGAAGGGTTCCGTAGCTGGGATGAATTTATCCCAAGAACAAACATACAACCTGACACTGACCTGTAAATTGCAAAAAAACGTAAGAAAATTTTAATTTCACGGGCTACCTTGGAGCACCACCTTAAACATAACTGGCGGAATGTGGGTATACTTACTATCGAGTACACTTTTACCTAACCCTTCGGTAAATAAGTCCAGATGTTATGTGTTCTGTGACCAGTCTCCTCCAATCCCATCTAGAATCATCCCAGATGTAAAATGTAGAAATACAAATAAAACAACAGAAATCTGTTTCGCGACGTAACATCTGTTTCTCAAAGACGCAGTAGTCACGGGGGACCGCGACGACGGTAAAGCCCCTTCACACTAACTGTTGCGAAACGCTGCATTTTTTTTGGTATGAATGATTCATTAATTTTACAATATGAGTGACGCACAGACCGTTTTTACGCGCAGCTGATTACGTTATAAGAATAATTAAATAAACCTGTCTTATCAACGCCTTTGGACAATGGACTTGAGACATGTGATCCCACACAAGGCTTACAAAATAGTCATTCATCATTCTGCCTAGCCTTTTCCTAATCATGTTGGGGTCGGCTTCCAGTCTAACCGGATGCAGCTGAATACCAGTATTTTACATGGAACGACTGCCTATCTGACCTCCACAACCCAGTAACTGGGAAATACGATACTCCTTGGTAAGACTGGTTGTCAGACTTTCGGGCTTCCGATCGACTCGTAACGACTGTCAAAGATCCACGAATGATAGCCGGGACCAATGGCTTAACGTGCTTTCCGAAGCACGGAGGAGTCTCGGTATGTAAAGATGGTCACCCATCCACGGAACAACCCCGGCAAGCGCAGCTTAACCTGATGGATCGAACCGTGCGGCTGTTATTACTTAGCCACGAGCTCCTCTTGGCTTACAAAATAGTACAGTCACTATATTGCATCAGATGCACTAAGACATGTCAATGATATAAATGAGACGACCCAGAATTTCGCTAAGAGTTTGGAGCCTCTAGTAGCGTCCACAGACTACATAATACAAGGAAAAGCATTCACATAATTCTGCTATCGGGTACCTATGTATGTTCTTAAACAATAAGCTGACACTAGGCAGTCTCAATGAATATAACATACATTAAAATATCAATGGCATGATTTAAATACAAATGAAAACAATACAATTGTACTCGTTACTTACAAAAGCGCCAATAGGTTGTGTAAAACTAAACACGAAAAGATAAAGCGCCTGTAACACTTCAACACGCAACATTTATACGATTTGACTTTTTTCTTGAAAGGGTCTATCACAGATTTATCTATTTGACTAAATATGTCTATCACAGAATTTATTTACAGCCCTTTTAGGTTAGGTACATCTGAATGATCGCCACTTATCAGGTTCCGTACATCTGAATGATCATCATTTCTACATTAAGATCAGTCTGATTTCACCAAAATCTGAACCGTATGGGGATATTATGGGTTTTACTTGATCGCCTAATACGGCCGAAGCCAACAGTCCTCGAAGCTAATGTGCACTAGATAAGATTTGCTTCACAAGTCTTATCCAGTTAAACATTAGCTTGTGTGTAAAGACATAAATAAATAAATAATATCCGATCTTATATTTCCTTAAACGGTAGTTTCTAACTAATCCACCAACATTTTTCTATTTAACTGACTGCCTCATTGGTCTACTGGTCGCAGTAGCGCTTGCGAGCATGGCTGCTGCATGTTGAGCATGGGGTTCTGGGTCCGTGGGAAAAAATAATCATCAAAATCAGGTCAGTCAGGTTTAGCCGTTTGGGAGCTACGAGGGAACAACAGATACACAGATACACAGACAGATACACACGATAAACTTATAACACCCCTCTGTTTCCGTCGGGGATTAAAAATAGGCAGTCATGGACTGTCGACAGAAGTTAACACTTAAAACTGGTATAAGTGCCATCTATATTCTATAGTACAGCACTACGCGAATCCATAATTTTACCTCCTACCAAAAATCGCTCAATGCGCAAATAAAGTATGATTTCCACCAAACGGCTCGCATCGAGAACAAGTTTTCATTTAATAAACGCAGCGTAATGTCCGTGTGAACAGCTCTAATATGCACTTAGCGCCTAGACACGACAGCTACACACTACACATTTCTTAAAGGAAAAGCTTTTGTTTTATTTTAAAAAATGACATTATTTCTCTTTCGCCCCATGGAACGGACAGATTGCACTCAGTGTGACAACGGCAAGAATATTACAATGTTGATGTAAAAATGTTGTTGTATTTTTGTATGTTATGAAGTAAAAATCGCTTATGAAAAGGAATAACTGCTATTTGGGTTTCACGGTCTTAAGGTTTATTTCTTAAAAAAAAAAAAAAACATTTATTTCAGGTCCTAGACCCATATTAATAACCATACACAATTTTGTCCATTTTGTAAGTGTCACAATTTTGAATTAAATAATTTAAGTTAAATAAGCAAGTTAAGATAAGTTAGGATAAGTTTTTAAATTTAAGTTAACATGTACAACATTATAGAATATAATCCCAATGCGTTGTACAGAGTAATTTAAAAACTAAAATACGACACATACATTAGGTTAGGAAAAAAACATATATACGTGTCATGAATGTAAACACGAGAAAATAACAAAATCATTTTTTAATTTAGGATAGGCCTCCTCTCTTCGAGAGGGAGTGGGCTGTAATCTACCACGCGGGCCCAGTGCGGGTTGGTAGATGTCACATGTCTTTCGACTTTTGGTTCTAGGACATGCCGGTTTTCTCGCGATGTTTTCCTTCACCGTTTTGAGAGCAGTGGCGATGAAAATATTTACACAAAGTAAAGCAGCTGCCTGGATTCGAACTCACGACCTACACTTGTAAGTCGAGGCCGTTACGACTGGGCCACGAGGACTTATATAATCCTCTTTCATCCATCTTCTCATAAAATCTTAAATACTCACGACACACATATAATAAATTATGATAAGAGAGCCCATTGTAACATTATACACTTAGAACAGTCACTTTCCTAGCTAAAGAATACAGACAAATCTCCAATTTCTTGAGGAAAATAATATTTGACTTTTGAAAATAACGTTACATAAAACCGCATTGTTAAGTGTAAAATGACGTCTCAATTAACCGCATTAAGGCTCGTTCACACCGGCGCGACTTGTCGCGCGACGCGACTTTAACAATACAATTTCTAATAAAACTTCACGATTGAACAATTGCCGGTGTCGCGTCGCGCGACAAGTCGAGCCGGTGTGAACGAGCCTTTATTCAGTGTAAAATCTTTCTGTGTAAATAAAGTATGCACTTAATTATTTTCCTCAAATGTTTTTTCCCCATTTCAATCGGTTTATCTCGGCCTGTATTGAATCATTCAATGTTTCATTTTATCTACATTGATAAAAAATTTAGAATGATTCAATACAGAATTATTCTTTATTAGACGCGGGAAATCCCTGATGCTCTCAATAAGACAAGACAAACAAGATTGTTTGCATGATATTGTTTAGCAATGTTTTTTTCCCTGAAGAGTACGCCAGCGAGTCAAGTACCCACCTAATTAAACAGATTAAACCACTTAGGGATGATTTCCACCAAACATCTCGCATCGCATCTGATCGCATCCGAATTTTACAATCTTTAAACGATATAAATCGTGTAGGTAGGTACACAGTACTTATTGAAAGTCTATATTACCAAGCAGCTTGACCGCGGGCGTCTTCCGCTGAATGCCGGTAAGACTGTTTGTCAGACTTTCGAACTTCTGACGACCCATAACGACCGTCAAAGATCCACGAATGACAGCCGGGACCAACGGCTTAACGTGCTTTCCGAGGCATGGATGAGTATCGATATGTAAAGATGGTCACCCATCCGCGGACCAACCCCGGCAAGCGTAGCTTAACCAGATGAATCGACCCGTGCGCCTGTAATTACTTAGCCACGAGCTCCTCTCGAGAAAAAACCAATAAGGGAGTATGTACCTAAAACAGCAACACTAGAAAAGTATGCCGGTAGGGTCCACAAACGTTCAAAACAAAACTATTTTTGCTGGGGGCTGGGACATACCGAAAACACGGGCTGCGCTCCGAACTACGAACTATTTCAATTGAGTGAGTTCTATATACAAAGCAAGCCACAGATATTCAAGTTGATCCAATAAGTATACCAGGGGTGGATACATGCGTGGGTGACGCAACTATCTGTACTATTTAATGGAATATCTGCGAAAATGTCTAGTAGTTAGATGGGGTTTTTGGGGACACAAGTTTATGACAGACGCGGGTAAATGAGGTTCAAGAGGTGGAAAAATGTAGAAATACAATAGACGTAGATATATTTAATAACCTTAACTATTCCTATAGAGTCAGCGCCGCAGACCAGCGCTGGGGCTCTGTTTCGCATAGGGTCGCAGCATTATGCTGAGCGATGGCCTTCTTGCGTGGATGTGACGCATATTTTCCCCCAACTTGGTATTTTTTGTGTACTTTTTTCATTGCGTCATGTTTGCCGCAAATAAACATATTTTCTTTCTTTCTTTCTTTTCTTCTATAAACAGCGGGGTCTCTGCGTCCGGCGCTTGGTGCGGCAACACGTTGTGTTCGGGTTCGCGACAAATCATCGTCCTCCTGAGGATGCCTCGTTGAGAGGTGAAACACGTGTCTATTTCTTACAGAGTTTTTTATGACTATAATATATCTACGTCTATTGTATTTTATAATTTTCTGCCAAGTCACGCCTGAATCATAATTAACTATCTTAAATGTAAAAGTTTAAGAAAAAGTTCGGCTTTGTTAGTGTCTTCTGTCACTCTATAACTAACAGTAGTCACTTTCGAAAACTCTGTCATGATATAACATAATCAGCCAGAAAAGCTGAAACCAGCCAAAGGTTACTTTATTTATCTTACAGTATGTTAATTACTCACTACAATATTCATTTTCCTGAAGCAGTACGACCAAAATACGTCTAATGTGGTTATTTGACTAAGCATTATTATCGCTGTTTTCTCTTTGCGTCATGTTTACCGCAAATAATATTTATTTGTTACTCAAGGCTGCAAAGTTGTTTTTTGGTGCGAGTACCTACTTAACCCGAGCAAGCGAAGGATTCCAGGATTAAAAAAAAAACCAACCGACTTCCAAAAAAAACACTAGAAAGTGAAAAATAACTTTAATTTCGGAAGTCGGTGTCTTTGGTTTTGAATTTTCGTTTTAAGCCACCGACTTCCGAAATTAAAGTTATTTTTCACTTTCTAGTGTTTTTTTGGAAGTCGGTTGGTTTTTTTTGTAAAAAGTTTTTATTTTTCACTTTTTAGTTGTGGTACCTACCCCCTACTAGTTCGAATATCACGACCTGCTATGTAAATAACAGTGACAGGAAAATGTTAAAAGATCATCCATATAGGCTAAGTGGGAAAAATACGTATTAATGAAGCTAACTCAAAAAGTACTCAAGCTAAGTTAATAAAATTTATATGGGACCACCTTGAGAGCATACCCTTTCAAACAAAAAAATAATTTTCAAAATCCGTCCACAATTGACGGAAATATCGACGGACATACACAAAAAAAAAAAAAAAAAAAAACATACATACGCTACGAACATATTATAACCTCCTCCTTTTTGGAAGTCGGTTAAAAAAAAAAAAACCTGAGCAAATATATAATCCTGAGGGTTGCGAAGGTTTCAAAGGTACGAGACCTAGAATAACTTTGCTGCCGAGCGAAACACACAACTTTTCACCTCACTACAGCGAGAAAAATGCTAGGTGCAAGAAAAAAATAACATGCAATCGTCTTACTGGCCAGTGCGATTATTCCAATATTGAGGTTGGTGCATTGACATGAAATACGTATTTATAAATTTTCAGTGGACCCGGCGGTATAGAAAATGTATTTTTCAACACACTTGCTCGTAAAGTGGCTCTTATTGAACCGCTTTTAGATTCATAATGCAGTGTATTAAAAATGCGTGCTTTTTACTTTACCATAACGAACTAGTAACTAGTGCTGTAATGCCACAGATAACTATTTACTAGTCGGAGTACCTAGTACCTATACCAGTCCTATGACATGGCAGTATGGAGTTAGTAAGTACTATCATGGCGGCATGGAATTTATATTGTAGAAATTGAATTTGGTGAAGCTTTTTATTTTTGTAAAACATAATACTATACGCAAACCACTATGTCACCCGAGCAGAGGATGTGCGCTTTTTTAATCTCATCAAAGAGACTTTCATGCCTTTATATTATGCATAATATTTATTACATAAAATATGATGAACATATTTCATCATATATTATTTCATATTTTTCGATACTTACATATTAACCTTATAATGTTTTTAATAGGTACGTATTCAGAACAAAAATAAAACAAAAATACCTATTATTTTGTGTTTATTTAATAGGCTGTCTAGCAGTTTTTCCAGCGCATTTATTTAAACCTGCGCGCGAATCGCTGGCACGGCGCGCGAAAATACAAACCAGCTCGTCATTTTCCAATACTTACTTGCTATCATTTTCGTTGTGATTAATTAACAAAAATTTCGACTTCACGGGCAATACGTAGGTTTGACTCCGCCGGAAATACTCATCGAGGCACGAAACGCGAGTGATAGCCTGTTGCCACCAAAATCTAAGGAGAAATACGTAGCGGCCTACGAAACTTTTATACAGTGGAAAAACAACAAAAATGCCAAGTCATATTCGGAAAACGTTTTTTTGGCATAGGTACTTCAATGAACTTGCAAATAAATACAAGCTCAGCTCGCTTTGGTGTATCTATTCCATGTTAAAAAGCACTGTTATGACCAAAAATAACAGTGTAAACAAAATACCATCTTAGCACTCATTACATTTACTGATCACCACAGAACACATATCCTACTCCTCTGATCACAGAGTACTTTTTTTTTTTCCGGTGTCAAAACGTTAGTCGTAGACTGCGTTCCAAATTACGATGTAAATGTAATGAAATCGAATCGATTTGAGCGTGCTTACACCCGTTCCGAATAAGCTTGAGCGGGATAACTTATGTTTGTTCCGTGAACCGTTATTTGGCTGTGTTGTTATAGGCATTTTTTCGAAATTGTGATTCTGGCTACCGTCGCCACCTAACCAAAAAAGAAATAACATACACGAAGAAATTAAAGAAATACTATACACAAAGAAATAAGTAACGTTTTAAGTTTTGACGTTGGGCGAGCACTGATATGCTGGGGCCACATTGTCGCGATAAGACAAACTATACTGCGCGCGCTCTCTCTCGCACACAGCTCGACGTCTCGCTGAATAAAAGAGAGCCCGTGGAGTTAAGTTCGCTTTATCGCGACAGTGTGGCCCCAGCATTAGCACATTCACTAGCGTTCCAAATTGATGACAGCCCTCAGCTTTCATAATCATATCATAACTAAATTGGAACGCAAAATATTGATGTGAGAAGTGTGGGCGATTAGGGCATATCTCGGAATGCGGTCGTATAGTTTTTCGGAGGCGGCGCGCGACTCTATGCCATGTCCATGCCGACTGAACGGAATGTTGCCATTATTTATTATATTTTATTTAACCATTTACAATTTGATTACTGTACTTATAGTAACATAAGGTGTATTTTTCTGCTGAAAATCTTTCTTCATCTCTTCGTCTTTCAAAATATTATTTTGTTTTTATACATTTTTTAATAGGTGTAGGCTGTTTAGCGGGTTTGCCAGTTGCCAGTGCCTTTATTTACAACTGCGGAAAAACAAAACCGTCGCGCCATTTTGTATACATATTTGTTCCCGGTTTCGCTGTGTGGTTATTTTCATAGACTAATACATATTTAAAATAATATTATCAATACGAAATCTAAAGTAACACCAACCTACGTTGAAAAGTTTTTAAAAGAAGCTCCGGATAATCAGTACATGGCAACAATGGTCAGTTGAACTTTATAATTACCTTATTGTAGCATACATTCTTACAAGTCTGTTTATTTCCTCGCAAGTGTGTTGAAAAACGTCGTATGAAACGCGATTGCGTTGATCATTACACTCTCGACTACCTTATCGCGCTCGCCTGCGGCTCGCGCGGACAATACCGTCTCGTGTGTAATGACCAACACCGCACACTTGTATCATAATGTACTATTATTTTTTCTTTTCTGTTATAGGAATGTATGCTCTGCTGTTATAGAGGACACAAAAATTCACTTTAATTAGGAGATATAGAATAGAAGAGAATACTTTTATTATCAGACATAATAGGGTTATAGTAACAATTACACTTAACATCTAGTGGTAAAAGGTACAGACACAGATAAACATACAATTAAAATTAAAATCAGCGTGGAGCTGCATCCACCTCCGCAACATCGGGGAATCCCACAGATCTGCGGACACACTCAGAATGCTGTTGGTGCTGCCGCACACACACGTGACATAAAGGATGCATTTTTTTTTTCTAATAATGGCGGCAAAACCATCAATGTTATTATCCGAAAACATCCCTATCGCACTACAACGTCACGCACGGCAGCTGCAGCAGTAATCTCAATGACTTATTATACTGAACACGTAGGACGCTGTATGCCCATACTGAGGGAATTTGACCCACAGGCAAGTGTACAAGAATTGACAGTAAGCTTTGAAAAGCGTTACTTATATGACCTCGTACATCGTGCAGAACTGCGGGCCAGCATGTTACAACGGGCAGACAGCGACCTATGTTCCTTTGCAATGTCACAGTTGTCTTTAAGCTCTTCAATGACCCAGTGGCCCAGCAAAGCATTCGTGCAGTTGTACAATAACATAGTGCCTCCGTGAAACGATAAAAGAAACATGTAAAAAAAGTAAAGGCTTCTGAAAATTTTAAGTTCTAACAAACTGTAATTTTTCATTCACTGGTATTTTTCTTTTCTAACTCAGTTACAAGTTTCTAAACCAAATTAAAGTAGTATTTTGAAAAAGGCTCCACAAATTAATATCGAATAACAAGTTCGCAATTTATTACAGAAACTCTTTCATTTTTCCTCCGTGGTTTCTTTCGCAGCAAAACATTCGAGGGTAATATAAGGCTCAATTTATATTGCCGCGGAACGGAGTGGAAGCAAGTTTTGGAACGATATGGTACATAGCAAAATGAACTCTATGTCAACTGTCTAACGTAGCTTATTACTGCGGATATTCGAAAGAATGCGCGAAACTTCTCCGGAAGACGCGAGGTCTATTATTTGGCCTAATTTGTATCTACTTTGTACGTTAAACTACTGACATAAAGTTCATTACGGTCTGTACAAAAAAAATCGCCTCCATTTCGTTCCGCGGCAATGTAAATTGAGCCTTATGGTTGTTTAATTACTTTTTTTCTAAGAGCACTCTATTTGTTGTTTTAATAGGCATTTCTTTCATTAACGGAGATGAAAATATATTTTTATGGCAGACCTGTTTACACCTCGCTGTTTTGCTCATAATTAAAATACGGTTTTAAAAACCTTCGTTATTTAATATTAGAATAATTATTTGTGCAACCAGAGAGCAAAGTTAGTTTTTGCTGCGAGTGTTGATTTTCAATCCCGAGTAAGCGAAGGATTCTATAATTGAATCACGAGCGTAGCGAGTGATTATATGTTAGAATCCTGAGCGTAGAAAGGCACTAAGACACGAGATGCAAATAACTTTGGTCTCGTGTAACACATTCAACTTTTCACCTCAGCAGCGAGAACATAATTATTACCTAAAGGTAAACAATACAACATGGTAATAATTAAACTATATGTATATTTGTAAAAAATTAAACTTAAAAGTAAAATTATAGCAGTTTTGCGAATTAAAAGTACCTAACAGTTTTGTTTGGAACCGATATTGTTGTGTTAGCTATTTGAGTTTGAGTATTCGCTGAGGTTTCGGTTTCCTTACTTGTGGATTGTTATGGGAGGATAGTGAAAGTAGATGAATCAGCGCCGGTATTCGTGACTCCGGAAGTAGGCTGGCGAAACCAAGGATCTGAGGTCTGTTTCAAGCTTATGGTCTCTACAATACCTACGCTTAAAGATTTTAGATTTATTTCCTCAATATATCGTGCGGCATGCTCCATTAATTCCAATAATGAGGATAACCTGCGTATATGCGTTTCTAAACGCCTACAAAGCAAATCCTAGCAATGTTGCTCGGTGACCAAAAGTGTTCTCGTTTGTAAGATTTTCCCAGATTTCTACCTCTTTAGTATGTTTTAATACAAAGACTGGTGTTTATTCCGTCTCTATTTGCCACTTAAGGTTTCTATAATCATATGGCATGTTGCATCGTCTGAAGGAATTCATTGTTAAGTACATTTATACATGTCTGAGTTGAGCTGCTTGATTACTGACAAATGCATGTACTGACTGGACAGGTCCTCTCAATCTGTGTGGTTCTTTCCTCAAAAGACCATTTCAGACACGAATCTACATGGTATTCACATGATCTGACCAACATTACGTCTGGACTTTGAAAAAGACTGTGACCTCTGAGTTTGTCTCGGCCTTTCTTCTCAGAATACTCAGATAAAATCAAAATATTTTATTTCACATAAACCTACATGGGCACTTATGAAACGTCAGAAGCTAGGTGCACGGAGAAGAGCCGGCAAGAAACTCCACGGTTACTCTTTTAAAAATAAATGGGTTTTAAAATGTACAGTTTGAATAGGTATGAGAGGACAGTGTAGGCCTACAGGAAAGGCCGATCTCATCTAGTTTAAAAAAATGGGATTGACGTATAAAAGTGTTTGTTTGGCTACTTACAGAAAATAAATAATTTATCATTTACCTTGAGACAAAGAATTTTCCAACAAACAAAAGTCCTACATTTCCACCCAGAGAAAATTATCAATTTTAATAACACGGTACGGTCTTAATTACAGAAACGTTGTTATGAAAACAATATTTCTGCTTAATAGTCTGTTAAATTTGAATTATATCCGACATTTTAAGGGTGTTTCGTAATAAATATTGCTTAATGTCTTTACTGCGAGGTGTTTGTTGTAAATATAAGGTTCTATAACTTGGCAAATTGACCCATTACAGGTTCACAGTGTATGAGAAAATATAGTTATTAGGTACTTAGGTATTGAAACAGCGAAGGTCTAATGAAAATAACGGCTATTACACTCGTATATTTTAAATAGTAACTATGTAAAATCTAAACAGGCAGGTATCTAAGAGAATTTTCTGAATACTCTTAAACAGAAGACCTATAAATAGATAGCCACCCCCAACGATTTAAATTGGCCACCACGGGTGACGATGATATTGAAGCCGCTGAACCACTTATATATGATGCACACTTCTGATCGAGGCTATCCTGCGCCATTATGTATATTAGTGCTCGTGAAATCGTGACTGTAGCTCCCCGCACACTGGACAGTCAGCCAGAATACGAATCTTGCTGGCTATGAAATCACGTTAGTTGTTGAAAGTTGTTTTTTGGTGCGAGTACTTCAAGGTACGAGACCCAGAATAACTTTTCTGCCGAGCGAAACACACAACTTTTCACCTCACTACAGCGAGGAAAATGTAAAAACATATCATGCAGTCGTACTGCCCAGTGCGATTATTCTAATAATGAGGTTGGCGGATTGACATGAAATACATATTTAAGCATTTTCAGTGGACCCGGCGGTATAGAAAATTATTGAATAGAAACGTTCGAATTTTAAAAACTCTTACCACGCTAGCGGATAAAATGCACTTTTGCACTCAGATTTCGAATGACAAACAGAATCTTTCCGAGCTTGTGAGGAGAAAAGAAATTTACAGTAGCAGCCAGTCTGATTACCAACGAGCAAAATAGACGTGTAACAAAACTGCTATGAAGTTACACAAGTAAACCTCTGAACAACCTCTCCTGAATAATGTAAAGCAAACTCCAAGATACGGCACAATTCCTACAGGTATATTTAAAAGACATTTACCGTTGCACCAGAAAGCCTTTGAAAAACGATGCCACGTCGTCATAACCCCTTACCAGCCACCATTACGGTTACTGGCTGCTAGCCAAGCACACGTGCGAGTAGTTTTACCAACAGTTTATTATTCAACTTGTTTCATAAAATATTAGCGCAAGATTTAGAATGTAATTGGGGTCTATTTATGAGTCAGGGCTGGCCATGATGGGGCTTGTACACGATGGCTAATGATGGGCATGTTTTTTAACAGATGAAAGGCTGGACTATCTAGATTTGCATAATCGACCTTATAGGCCTATTATCTCAAAAGGTGACAAAGCAAAAGGAGTGTAAGCTTTAGCCGTCCGCCCCGACAAGACGACGCTGTGATAAAAATATTACCCACAACTTATATAAAACTTAAGGCCAATGCTTTTTTTTTTTAATTTGACGCTTTTTTGTTTATATGTACGCATTTGGGAAAAAGGCGTACCTACCAATAAACGTGGAAGTGCAAGGAGCAGACGAAAAAAAATAAACAATCCAAAATATAAGTTTAAAATCGAATCAAGAAGACATTGTTTTAATAAATTATTACCTGATTAATGCACTTTCAACCAACACAATGACCCAAATCGTTATTCTTCCCTTGCCAAAGTCCGCAGGGGAGCCCAGAGTGAGGGCAGGCAAGCTAAACTGTAAGCGCAGGTTCGAATCAAGCCACGTTCCGTTTTAAGCTGCATTACGTGATCGCGCCAGTCTGTTGCTAGAACTGATATTATGTGTTTGCTGTCACGGTTGGTGGTCTGAGGAGCAAGGAGACAGCGATTTTAGAAAAAAAATTGAGGTGCTCCGAAGTGGTCGGCATACCCCTCTATCCGAAAATGCATGCAAATGCAAATATATTATGTCAGATTATGCAAATTGAAATAGCTAATTAATTGATTCAGGTGTGACTTTGCGGAAATCCATTACAAAATACAATAGATGTAGATGTATTTAGTAACCTATTCCGCTTAACTCTTCCTACAGAGTCATAAAAAACCACATGTGTTTCACCTCACAACGAGGCATCCTCAAGATGACGACTGACTTGTCGCGAACCCGAACACATCGTGTTGCCACACCGAGCGCCGGACGCAGAGTACTCCCCGGACTCTCTCGTGAATCGCCATCCTCGTTGAGTGGTGGAACACGTCTCGATTTATTACAGGGTTTTTTATGACGCTATAGAAAAAGTTAAGCGGAATAGGTTATTCAATATATCTACATCTATTGTAGTTGTCACCACGAAAGGTGAAAGGGTATATTGTATGACTGTGAGTGATATCTAAGAATTAATATGAATTCACAAAAAAATGTTATTATTTATTGGTTTAAATTGCAATAAATCAAGATTAAAAATATCCATCGCACATGCCACTCGGTTGCTCCTTGCACCACCTTACAGAAATATGAGCTAGGTATAACGCCGTCAGAAAGCTCTTTAGACAGTGACTTAGAGATTTCTGGGAAAACGTGATGCTAATTCTTATAAAGAGTGACATCGTGACTGCTTCCAGGTTTATCTGATGCAACATTAAGTGATAAGGACTTATTTTTATTTAACTGAATACGTATTTTCATGAAGACTTTCTCGGCTTAGATAAAAACGTGTACGGTATCTATAAATACGAAATTTTGTTTGTTTGTCTGTTTTGCTAGTGTCTTAACGTTTTGCTTCCGGTATTTATAGTTTTGTATACCTATGTACCTACTACTAATAGCGATATTACTCATTCATTTAATTCTGCCTAGCCTTTTCCCAATCATGTTGGGGTCGGCTTCCAGTCTAACCGGATGCAGCTGAATACCAGTATTTTACATGGAGCGACTGCCTATCTGACCTCCACAACCCAGTAACTGGGTAATACGATACCTCTTGGTAAGACTAGTTGTCAGACTTTCGGGCTTCTGACGACTCGTAACGACTGTCAAAGATCCACGAATGACAGCCGGGACCAACGGCTTAACGTGTTTTCCGAAGCACGGAAGAGTCTCGGTATGTAAAGATGGTCACCCATCCACGGACCAACCCCGGCAAGCGTAGCTTAACCTGATGGATCGACCCGTGCGGCTGTTATTATTTAGCCACGAGCTCCTCACTAATAGCGACATTACTGAGTAGACAATAAACGTTTATTCCATTCTATTAAATTGTAACTACCACTTAAAGCAAAATCTATTGCAAAGGTTTCTGTAATCAAACTTACACAGGCCCTTTTGAATTGTCAATCCAAAGAGTATTGTACCATTTCATTCGGTGACTTCCGTTTACCAGCTCTCGAAATACAATGTTCTTATTTGCTGCTTGCATTCAGCAACGACAGTCGTTACACTGTCAGAAACCCGAAATTCTGATAACCAGTCTTCCCTAGGGGTATCGTATTACCCAGTTACTGGGTTGTGGAGGTCAGATAGGTAGTCGCTCCATGTAAAATACTGGTATTCAGCTGCATCCGGTTAGACTGGAATCCGACCCCAACATAGTTGGGAAAAGGCAGATTGATTGAGCAACGACCGAGGTTGCTAATTTCTTCACTGTTTGAAACGAAGCAGTAACAAACGGCATTAGTTAATGAGTATAATAACAAAAATAATAATGGTATAATTATCAATTTGATAGCAAAGTAAGTAATTTAAATTATTATGATATTACATTGAAATGGTGGTAGCAACATAATCCAGTTAACATGTAAAATTAATTAATTGCTACATTCGATAGAATGGAATATTACAAAGCTTATTACTTTTATGATAGTCATTATAATATTTTGTGATAATGATAATACTAGCGAATATTTTTTTATTTCAGAACCATCATAGGTAAAGACTGACATTCAAGAAGTGTTGCCTTAGAATATCAGCATTTCTTGAAATGGAACTAACCAAAACCCGAAACGGACTGATTAACCGAAACCCGAAACGCATTTTTCAAACAAACAAACATTATCACGCCTGTATTCCTAAGCCGAGGAATGACAGGTATGTTTAAGTCCCGTACACCAACAGGGCACAAATCCAGACTCCGGGCTGCTCCTGAGATATTCCTAGAAAAACCCAACAACACTACCCGACCCGGGAGTCGTGCCCACGACACATCACACGCACATTGTTACAAAAAAAGCGAACACACTAGCTAATGAACGCATTAACAGACTGTTCGCAACAGTACTAAATACAGTTTCATTAACACCATTAGGACAAACGATGGGAGAGTTCGTTAATGATCGCGTAATTAACTTAATTTGATCATTACGTTTTTGGGGATTTTCGAATAGTTAATGGAATGAGTGTCTAGTGTTGGGATTGATGGGAGTGTTCAGAGTGACCTCTGAATTGGTCCTCACAACAATTTGGTCATAGCAGGCAATCTGCCAACTGAATACCGTGTATTTTACATAGATCGTCTGCTTACCCGGCCTCCGCAACCCAGTTACTGGGTAACACGATACCCCTTGGTAAGACTGTTTGTCAGACTTTTGGGCTTCTGACTACCCTGATGTGTATTTTATGTAAACTTCAAACTAGTATTTATGATATGCAAATATAATCATAACATTAACAGGTAAACTGTCTCACCTCCTTAAAGTTAATAACTCATTAGTTGCCCCTCCGAGAACATAATTAAACTACCCACAACGTACATATTTACCCACAGGGTAAGCTTACCTACACAAGCAGTAATTACCGGTTAGGAAAATAAATACCCGAACCGAAACCGGTTTAAAATCAAACACAAAGATAAACTACATACGGCCAGTCATTATCCGGTTCTCATTACCGGGCCGGCTTGGTAATGATACCGGACCGGACCGCAAAACGATTAGAGGTTTCGACCCCTTGTTTATAGCTAAGCATTCTGGCTGGATAATTAGATTTTTATTTCTTTGGTTTTTAATTTTAATTAAGTTGATGGTAATGACTTTGGTTTGTGGTGGAGTGTTTTGTTGTAGTTTAACAAAATGTTGGTAAATGTGGTCTTTGCACAAATTTGACAATCATTTGCGTCAAGCCAAATGATTGGGCGAATTTCACAAATGAAACTGAACGCGATCAGCACATCCAATCCGGGTTCAAGCTCAAGTTCAAATCACTGTTAACTACCATTGTTGTGAGTAATGACACTGACAGGCGTGACTTGTAAAATTCACTCATCCTCTATAGAAAAGAGAGGATCCTCCGACCAGACGGGTGTTGTGTCTGGCGGGCAGTTGCCCAAGGATTGATGTCTGATAGTCTTATGTATGTATGTGAATCCTATGTATGTATGTATGTGAATCGCGCGGTAAACTTAAATAGCGCGATGCAGGATTTGTGACGTCAGGCCTTTGATGCGTAGTTCGCATGTGGCGATGTACCTAGATGCCGCCACAGTTTCATTGGTGAAGTCATCCTTAGTGAGCAGCTTAGCCCATTAGTTGAATACTATGATCGACAAATTGAAGTAAAATAACCACAGATAGAGATGAAAGGAAAAAAAACACGCTTTAAAGTCATTATAAATTTTGGGATGAGCACAGGATGATGAGGAGCAGTGGTGGCCCAGTAGTAGTGGCCGCGACTTACAAGATGTAGCTCGTGGGTTCGACCCCAAGCAGGCACTTTAAGGTGTTAACATTATTTTTTGTCACCACTGCTCTCAAAATAGTGAAGGATAAAATCGTGAGGAATCCCGGTCTTAGAACCAGGCGAAATTTGAAATAAATTCAGGCGTGACTTGGCGGAAATCCATTATAAAATACAATAGACGTAGATATATTTAGTAACCTATTCCGCTTAACTATTCTTAAAGTTAGTTAGTTAAGCTAAAAAGGTTACTAAAATATATCTACGTCTATTGTATTTAACACACACAGGCGATACGCGCCCTTTGAATAATACCGATGGTACGTGTAAGGTAGACGTAATTTTTATTTCGGTAACCGATATTAAACTGGTTGTATTCAATTTAAGGTAACCTTTAAAAATACCTGTAAAAATATAAATATTGTAACTAAAAGAATACCTCTATTGATAATACCGGTTTCGGATTGCTTAAGGGACTACTCACACTTATTCAGCTCTATTCAGCGTTTGCCCATAGAAAACTACGATTTTGAATGAGACGCGTACGTGTCCTTTCAGCTGCGGATAGCTGAAAGGACGCGTACGCGTTTCGCGCGTTTTCTATCGGCAAACGCTGAATAGAGCTGAATAAGTGTGAGTAGTCCCTAACACGGAGTGTCTGCCAGACTGCCAATCCTACTCTTTCACGTCCCCGTTAGCAACTGACGCCAAATCAGGTAAAGCTGGGGAGAATTACATCAACGTGTTTGCCAGGCCTGGCTCGGCCTAGAGGATTACTCTAACTAAATTTGATCAGCTGATGACTGATGAACGATAGTCAGATAAGTGAATAAGCTAACACCAGTTACCTTACTACGTAACTGTCTTGTTTGTCTAGTGGTCGCAAGCGCTACTGCTGAGCCAGAGGTCCTGGATTCGATTCCCAAGGTGATAAGGTGATATTGGGTTTTTCCATCTGAAATTTCTCAGTAGTAACCCGGAATCTGGATTTGTACCCGGTTGATGGCAATGGGCTCGCGCCCTATTATACCACACCACATAGTGCACCTCTGCTATTATTTTATCGTGTTTACACTTCTGCAGAGTTTCGCTAGCTAATTTAATTTGAACCTGTATATATACCTACTGTGTCACCTATAACATCCCCTGTTTCAACACACTAATAAAACACAGGTTACGCTGCAAAAAAAACCTACAATCTACAGTGGATTTAATTCAGTAAGCGTTGTGTGAAATACTCGTGTCGCTGCGGACGCGGAATATATCCGAGGGGTGAGACAGATGGCAGGTGATGCAAAAGGCCTAGTTTTATGAAAAGCTTTTTAAAAAATACCATAGACCTACGGAATAAGTCTAGTTTTAAGTATAAGTTTTATTTTTACTATTTATAATTTAAATTACAACTTACATTTTTTTTTCTTTAAAGTTAATTACAGAAAAATATACTTACATTGCATATCCTTAAGGTCACAGTACACTATATTAACTTTAGTTAGTTTAGTGTACGACAATGATGTGAAAAGCCTTCTAAGGCGTAAATTACACACAGACGGCGTAAGGTGAAGGCGCGGCAATAAGGTGGTATTGGGTTTTTCGATCAGGAATTGCTCAGTAGCAGCCTGGAGTCTGGATTTGTGCCCGGTTGATGGCAATAGGCTCGTCCCCTATTACATGGGACTTAAACATAACTGGCGAAATGTGGGTGTAGGTACTATAGGTACACTTCTGCCTAACCCTTCGGGGAATACAGGCGTGATGTTATGTTAAAAATGAACCTTCTATGTTGTTTTTTAAAGGGTTGGGGTGAAAAAACAGCGGAGCGGTAAATTGAGCGCGCTAGCTCAGTCGCTGAGCAGTGTACGCGCCTGGGTGAGCGTGGGCAACATGGGCCACACGTATGATCGGGGAAAGAAAAAATTTGGCCAACTGCGAGTCGGACTAGCACATAAAGGGTTCCGTACCACCGTACAATATATTTAACACGTTTCTGGTATGGGGACTCCTATAGTTTTTTAACTTTATTTTATTTTTATTATTCGCTGTTATAGCGGCAATAGAAATACATAATCTGTGAAAATTTCAACTGTCTACCTATTTATGGCTCATGAGATACAGCCCGCTGACAGACAGCCGGACAGCGGAGGTTTAGTAATAGGGTTCTGTTTGGCAACCTTCGGAAACGGAACCCAAAAAAATTATGTGTGATGTGTGTGTGTGTGTGTATATCACTTGCCACCAGGTGAGATGCAGGTCAAGAGCTTACCCGTAGAGGAGAAAAAAAAACGATCAAGCATAGTGGTGCTGAACCCCTGCCTGCACTCGGCCTGCTCATACAAAAAAGGCACGATCATTGATCACCATTTTTTTATATTTCTGTGATCACCACGCTTGCTCAAAACCATGACGTAATCAAAATCTTTAATGAAAATACAAAGTTTATTCGCTCAAACACCCAATATGTTGCAGACACAAAACACAAAGGGCGTATCTAAATTACAAAACACCCAATGATTAATGTATAATATTAACACAATGTGTAACAATTTATGTGTTCAATATTAGTTAAACAATAGCTTTCAACGCTGTCTATTATACGGGAAAATTATGGGAGCTTCCATCATATGTTATTATAATAAAGCGAAAATAAAATTGGAATCACGGTAATGGAAACAAATGAACTTCACTAAAAGTCATTATTATTTATTTTCATATGAATTATTCGTAATGAAATCACTCGAAGTGTGATGCAGAGGCGACAAAATGGTCTGTTTCAATATGCCTCGTTCCCATCTATGTTGGGGTCGGCTTCCAGTCTAACCGGTATAGCTGAATACCAGTATTTTACATGGAGCGACTGCCTTTCTGACCTCCACAACTTAGTAACTGAGTAATACGATACCCCTTGGTAAGACTGGTGGTCAGACTTTCAGTCTTCTGAAGACTTTTTGGCTTTGACAATCTTTTCAAATAACAGTGTTAATAGGTATGGGAGGACAGTTTAAACCTTTCAACAAGTACCACGTACTTAACGAAATAGAAAATGGTCCACAAATCTACGGTCTACTAGGTCTACATTCTCAAAATAGAAAAGAATATCTACGATAGATAAATAAAATAATAACAATGAAAACCTATACAAAAAAAAATGACATGCAATACTCTTATTTGAGAGCTAAGGCTGGTGGGGCAAACCACAATTTTTTTCTAGCTCGTCTCGATGATCAAAAACCGCCATATTGCTTCAGGTACCATTACAAGACTCCGGGCTGCTACTGAGAAGTTCCATAGTAAAAACTCAATAACACTACCAGACCTATGGGAACAATCAGACCCCATGGTCAGCAGTTGCCCTTGCGACAAATGTATTAGTCATCGAGTTTGTAAATAATATCAAAACTCGCTTAGAAAACTGACAGAAAATTCTTTTGTAGTCTCCATGAATAAAGTAAGTAGCTAGATTAATCATAATACGCTCATTAATAACTCAAGAAAGCACAATAAGCAACTTAGCGAAAGAAGAAAAATGTTTTGACAAAAGCTCATTACCCGAAGCCATCATTGGTACACAGACTCATTAAGTAAGACTATACTACACAAAACTAGGCATATGAATCCATTTGGATAAGGGCGTGAACAGTGACAGAAGAAAAACTTGATTTTCGTAAATTTTATTCGTATTTAAAAGCTGGAAATTATCCTTACGGTCCGTCAGTCATTTAGCCGAATAACGTCTATTGGAGGTTATACTTGCATTACATACGTTTGGTATATTTACAAGTGAAAATAAAATCATCGCAATCGTAAACGATATATTAATTAGGTCCTATGCTTCCCATATCCATATGACATTATGCTGAGCTGAGGCCCTGAGCTAGATGAACCCTTGGATGAACCCCCTCCCCCCACTTTCTTCCGTAAGATCAATATCTACCAAAATTGCTAAAAAAAAAGTAGCAAAAATATAAAATCGCGTGGTTTGTGTTATAAAAACGTAACGTTTTGAATCTGTAACACATTGTTTTATTCAAAATGTGAATCAGTCTAGGGGCTTAACAGCCATGCAGTCAGCTAGCCAATCAGCAGACGGGAACGGCTCTGCTCTACGTCGGATCCACAGCCTCAATAAAGAATAACGCCATCCACGTTCACCCATTCAACGATACCAACATTGTTGCGCTTCATGTGGCACATAGCTTCGTTACCCCTTCTTAAATATGCGGCAACAACATCTCTTTTTCAATGTTCGAAGCAATGCTATGAACTTTTTGCGAAGTGCTTTGAGCACAAAACTAAAAACTCAACTCAAAACTCAAAGCATTTATTTCAATTTAACCATTTACAGGCACTTTTGAATTGTCAAGGAGTCGGTCAGTCAGAAAACATGAAGCTAGTGGAGCATTCCAAAGCGTAGTAGGTACCTATGGAGAAGAACGGGCAAGAAACTCCACGAACAAATTCTTCCATCGAAGAGCATCTTGAACCCATTGACAGTAAAAGTCGTAAAGGACCTTATTAAACGTAGTATCAATGTTATTTTTCAGAGATTATCACAAAAATAAGGGTGAAAATCCACCCTATTCTTGAATTGATTCAGGAGCGGGAAACACTAGCGAAGATTCATATCGCAATGGGCATGGTGGAGGAAAATACCGTTCCAGCAGGATTTTACGAATGTCACTTTTCAATTCACCGCAGCATTCCTGATCATTGCATTTCAGAATTTGCAAAAAGTATTGTGACTCCTGCACATACGTTGAAAGCTGGAGGATCATCAATTAGGGGATTTGTCATCAACAACTACCGACTCATTATCAATGAACTCCAAATCTCTTCTCTCCAATTTTTTTTCCAGCCTGAGCAAAGTTTTTCAGCTTTAAATCGGCTTCAACCGTTTTTCCACTTGCATCAAGGTAATTTCCGAACGTATTAAGCGACAGAACCAACCCGGATAAAGGAAGGCTTAGAGGAGCAATGCGTCTTTGAACTCTGTTTAATACGCTTCTGCCAGGTTCATTTGTTGCAAGAAAAACAGCATCTAAACCGTGGTCCTTAATATGTTTGATTACACTGGCAAAAACTTTCGGATATCTAGGATTTTCATCAGGACCTTCATCTACGGAAATATTACCACTGGCTTTGAGGCCAGGTTTGTTCATGCAGATAGTTGCAAAAGTGGATTAAAATTCGGTATGGTGTGTGTTGCCATTGACACTTTAAAATATTCCCCTACGTTTCGCAACTGTGCGGGACTGCGCGCGATTTGAAATTATAATTTTTGATTACATTTGTAGTAATCTTACTTAAGTATTATCTAGACCCATCTTACTTTTTTTTTCAAAAAATGATACTTGTTTAAACCCCCTCCCTCCTCAAATCGTCTTACAAAATAAATTAACAGCCCCCTTATTATAGGCTCCGTTTTGGTCCTTTCATCCACAAGACTTGCCAACTTAAACACAGCCTTACTTGCAACCTCGCCCGTTAAGGAAGACAGCACATAAATTGTAGCGCACATGCATTACTGCTAATGTGTTCTAGAAAATAATTGAGTGCCTTACATCGACTTTGTGTTATGTAGGTGGAAGGAACGTTGCTTGAAATAGTCAGGCGCATACCTACTTACTTACTTTACTTTTTATTATAAACAATTAAATAAAAATCTTTATTTCGAGCGAAGACGCATAAAGGGTTAGTAACATTGTCCAAATGAAATTAAATGAAATTGTAATTGTTTATTCTGTAAATAGGATTACGGAATCACTTTTACACGTCATACAAAAATATTAAATTTCAAAGCATCATATCTTATGGTACAGTGACGTTCTGCAGACACTGATTCCATTTTGATTCTGCAGAAAATAGCACTAAATGTTGTAATGGCACTTACCGATTTTTTTGTTTAAAAAATATTCAGTATATTCAGTTATATTTCACAATTCCAACAGTTAAAACGGACAAAGCAAACCTACAACTTTAAAACAAAAAACAGAATCGCAGCTAAATGGAAACTTTCGTCGCAGTTTAAATGGGAAATAGTATTTTTACGAAGTTTCGACACTGGTAACCGAGCAGTGGAATTGTATCAACTCGTACGAGCTCACTCCGTGGTCTGCGGTCGGATAGACCCCTACTGCTTGTTTTAGTTAGGGAAATATTATTGCCCCGGTTCTAAAGACCAAAGGGCTACAATTGGATGGGTTAGGTACCTGCAGACTGTGCAGATATTAGCTTTCTGTGTTCTAACTTTGGTTTTCGCAAAACGCACTAAATATGAAAACGAGTCAAGAATTGGGTTTGGGTTCCAAAACGATAGTTTAATTATTTATTTATTTAGGTTAGCCAAAAATTCCACGGTGAAGTAATTTTATAATGACAAGGATTCCTAGTATTACTACTACTATTCAGAAATACTAAACATTCCGACGCACAAAACAACATGGTTGAATGAAATGGCTACAACACGGCAAATTGATGCTGTCTGTCAAATGCACATTGATGCCTTAGAGGTATGAGGAACAGGGTGTAAAGTTCACTCATCCTCTATAGAAAAGGGAGGATCATCCGACCAGACGCGTGTTGTTGGGCAATTGCCCAACGATTGTTGTCGGATAGTATTTAAATGTTTATCGCGCGGCAAACTCTAACTGCGTGAAGCAGGATTTGTGTGACGTCGGGGCTTTGATGCGTAGTTCGCATATGGCGTTGTAGATGCCGCCACAATGCTGTCTGTCAATGCACATTGATGCTAACTGTCAATTTGATAAGTTATTAAATTCCCTGACTGTACATAGGTAGGTAGGTACTGTAAAAGTATTACTATTGTAAGAAGGTATAGTAGGTAGGTATAGTGGGTAGGTATAGTAGTCTAGTTGGTAGGTACTATTAGAGTTCTTTAAATTCTGGTTACCAACTGAAGGACAAATAGTTTGATAATGAACCCAAGCTACGTATTCCGATCATTATCTCTTCATTTCAATTGGTCCAGTTTAATCAAAGGAAGTGATTATCCAATGAGTCTCAACAGTACGATAATTTCACGGTGAGTCAAGTGAGCTCGCAACGCAACTCACGTAATTGAACGAAAAAATGTTTATTTTTAGAGATATCCACTAGAATCTGGATTAAAAATGTTTGAACGGTTTTTGACTGGCTTAAAATTCTTAGTAAGGTATTGTGTACTAATAACGCAGTCCGTTTCAGGACCGAAGGACCAATAATGCTCTACCAACAATAGAACAGGTACATACATCCACGCTTTCAGCTCATAATTCTTCGGAAACAATCCAATTCCATCGCAAATGTCTCCAAAAAAACAAATAAGGGCTCTTGGATATTTTTCACAGGAGGCATTACGCACCCCATACATATATCTCGCTCACAC
This sequence comes from Eupsilia transversa, assembly GCA_914767815.1. Taxonomy (NCBI): domain Eukaryota; kingdom Metazoa; phylum Arthropoda; class Insecta; order Lepidoptera; family Noctuidae; genus Eupsilia; species Eupsilia transversa. The sequence continues at coordinate 14,495,643 of OU611880.1, forward strand.
CATGAGGACCTCGTGAGTTATGGTGCTCATCATTTCTTCTTATTCCAAATGTCTTTATGGATGCGTATAAATTGAATGTTATATGTCAAACTTGGGTGGAAAGGGGGGTATCTACGTAGGATTTTTTGGTCCTTTTGCTTTTTAGGAAGTGTTTTTTTTTTCGACTGGTTCCTTATAACCTTTCGTATGCCGAATATCCATTTTATGACTCTTTAGAAATACAAAAATACAAAATAGTTTATTGTGTTATAGAATTACATTTCATTTACACGTGTTTGGAGCCCCCTTTTAAGCAAACAATGCCTGTATTAGAAGGCTCCACTCTTTACTTCATTGTCGTGCACTATACTAACTGGGGTTAATATAGTGTACTGACCATACGGGTAATATGTGATGCAATCTCATGAAAATTAAAAAGTTGGCTTAACAGTAAAATAAAAATAAAACTAAAACTTATAAAACCTATTCCTGGTTAGTGCATGTCATGTGGTGAATAGTTCATAGAACACGTGGTGTAATAACACAAGTGTGGTGTTATGTGTGGTATGTCATGAGGATCGCGATGTGGTGCGATGTGTGGCGTGGTGCGTGATGTGGTGAGTGAGGAATAGTTAAGCGGAACATGTTACTAAATTAACCTATACGTCAATTGTATTCTCATTGTTACATTATGGTGTATTTCCCCGGTCGCTGTAGAAACGGTTTAGACTGTTTAAGGTAAACCAGATTTTCCTGTGTTGTCTTAAAAGTCTGCTGAACGTAGATTACCTTACCTACTTGTTATGCGTTACGTTAAGGAAAAAGACTGAGGAAAATAGTCAATAAGGCGTTATGATTTTGCCGCACTTGGTTCAATCTCTAGAGACGAATTTAGGCATACTGCTGTAAGTACTTGCATTATAAAACAAGTATTATTACACAAGTAGGTTCCTAGATTCCGCGCAAAATAAATCTGATTGCAACTGGTGCTTAATTCTATAATGTAATATTTAAAATATTAAATCTTAATTTTAATAATCTTTTATTAATATTAAAACGTAAATCATTCTTAACCTAATTTGACCATTTAAACGACAAGACGACGGCACACGATAAGTTCCGATTTCAGCCGCGCGCAGACTTATCTTGCGCGCAGTCTTTATGGATTCACAAGTGTAAAATGTCTTATGTTTTTTTTTTTTATAATTGGCAACTCGCAGGTCGTCAACCTATGAGGTTGTCGGCTCTTTAACCGGACTTGCCTGTGAATGCTTCAATAAATTAAGGCCTCCAGCCAGAGCAAAGTGTCTCTCTCAAAATCAAAACTACAGGTAAAGGTAAAGCTACGGTTGAGCTCCTTAAGTTTTGAGTTGAGCTGCACGATTACTGACAAATGCGTGCACTGACTTGACAGGTCAACTCAATCTGTGTGGTTCTTTCCTCAAAAGACCATTCCAGACACGAATCTACATGGTCTTTATATGATCTAACCAATAAAATGTCTGGACTTTAAAAGAGACTGTGACCTCTGAGTTTGTCTGAATAGTCAGATAGGAAACGCCGACCTCATCTAGTACGGTACTTAAAATATTATTGACATGTAAAAGTGTTTTGTACAAACCTATTTACAGAAAAAATCATTTCATTTCATTTCATTTCATTACAGGTAAATCTTTTCTAAACTCACTTTGTACCCTGAAACAATCTCATAAACTTTCCCAAACAAATACTAACAGGAATGATTCAAATACTTATTTTTGCAGGAAGAGTGAAAGAACACTATACCTTTCCACTTCGTCATAGTTGCTTAACGGCTCGTGCAGACCGGCACGATATCGCGGGCGGGACACAATGTGTCCGCGCGATACTCGTCATAGTTTTTATCCCTCCAAGCATCCTTTTCCAGGATCAACTCAATCCAACCCTTGCGGTACCCATGTAAGTCGTGTCGCCACTTCTTTCTGGCCCTGCCTCGGCGGCGCCGTCCATCCTCAGGCACCCACCGTGTGGAGACTGTTGCCCAGCGGTAACTATGCATGCGGCTGACATGACGTGCCCTATCCCATTTTAGCTTGGCAGCTTTTTTGCCTCAAGGATCCCCGTTTTGGAGCGCAGCGTAGTGTTTCGAAATCTGTCAGTTCGTTTTACGCCCAGAATGCTGCGCTCCATTGCTCTTTGGCAAACCCCAAACCCCTTATTGATTGTGTTTTTTTTACTTCTACTCTTACTCATGGTGTCTTCATCTATTTATCTCCTTTTCTATCGCAGGTTAGCTGGAAGAGATTTCTTTAGAAATAAGCATCACCTTTTGTACGTAGTTTTCTGTTCTTACCTTCTTGTCTGTTTCTATAAATAATTATGTATTATGTGTGTGCCTACTAAGATAAAGATAATTTATTTGTCAAACATGCGTTTACTTATAAATCGAGCATGCAAGATCTTAAATATAAGTAAAAGTCCGTACATGTTTTGCCTGACGAGGCGTACAAAATTATTATTGTTTTATAACAAATACTTAATTGATTCAATAAACCAAAGACTAAAGACTGCTTCACGAACATTCATTATCAAATATGAAAATAATAATATTAAGTTGACGCATGTTATAAGGTATCTGTCAAAAAGTTATTTAAATTATAATACTTAGTACTTTTCTGTCAATAGATTTCGAATTTTGTTTAACTACCTGCTAAATAAAGAAATATAAGTACCTAATCAAATAATCATAACTACTGCCTAAGTTCCCACCCAACATGGACTAATAAGTAGATAGCATAGAAATGAAAACAATAGCAAACGGATATGATTTTTTTGAATAACCATCACAATGATTGACTAGGTACTACGCCTTTGTCAGTTAGTCATGTAAGTATAATCTATTGTATTGTATCAACGAGTTTAGTAATACAGTCTACAGAAAAGGTATGAACTCAAACTCAAAGCATTTATTTCAAATAAACCACTAGTACATCACGCGTAGTTTGATCACCGAAGTAATGGGATTTGTCGACGGAAGAATAGACAAAATGACAGATAAACAATCACAATCTATCACTTTGTCTATTCTCCCGTTGACAAAACCCGTTTCTACGGGGGTCATGCTACGCGAGCAGGCACTTTTGAACTGTCCAGAGGTCGGTCAGTCAGAAACATCTAAGACTACTATATAATTGTTCAGAAAGAAGAAGCTAGTTGCCCATTCCAATATGCGCTTCAGAATCATTGCGCTTGATTATTTTACTTGAGTGATTCGGAATTTGAACGTTTAAATTATCTTTACCGGCCACGGTTTGTTCACCTATTAGTATTCGTCAGGTGTTCTGCACGATGTTGTTAAACATTAAAAAAGAAAAGGTACACTCGACGTTATCAACCTGTACATTTCCAGTGTAAGCTGATCTCGTATTATATAGGATTTCCGTACAATGAGAGGTGTTAGGTACTTATAAAAATGATTGTGTATGTTTAAAGAACGGCTTATAGGATACGTGGTTACATTTAAATGTGATAACCTCTCTGTATGTACCTACCTTCCTTAGGTAAACTACTTACATATATAACGGGTAAGTACCTACGGAATTACGTAACCACAGTCATTATTCAAACTAGTTTAAAGATTTTTTATGTGGTTTTTATTCAACAATATAGTTTCCTTATCTAATAATCTTATCTGTTAACATTTTAAATTACCTAAAAAAACATTGTTCATATTCTAGTAGAAACTAATTCTATCAAAGAAAGCAAACGCCAAACCCAATTGTAGTAGGTACATGAAAACAAATGTGTTTGGAAATTAAGAGTTATTAAACAATTATGCACAGTTTCATACAAAACATTGAACATTACAAGTGTACAATACGCTTTTGAATACAATTCCAATCAATCCATACAACGTACCAACAATCGTGGTTCTCTATTTATTATTCTATTCCATACATTTCTGTGGACACATAGAATACACCTGTAGCGTTCCCAGGGTTATTATAACCAGCAATCGTTACCTCATTGGCCGCACATTTACCTTCAGAATAATGGTCATAGTTATCACAGGCCCACGCCAAAAATCCGTTCTGTAGATGTACGGACATCGAATAATATCTTACACACGCTTTGTGACTGCACTTGGCTGCATCACTCTCCCCCTTAGCTGGTATTATACCTTCATGGCATGAAGGTTGCTTATGCCCTTTTTTATTGAAAAAGAAGTCAATGTCTCCCAGTACTGCAGTTGTTCCCAAGCCTCCAGCATTACAATGATAAACTTCCACGTATTGAGCAACTCCAGATCTGATCTGGTCTTCGATAAAACTGTTGGAGAAGCAAGGACCGGCTGGATCTAAGCCAGTGATCCTCCAGACTTTTTCATTCGTGACTTCAGTGTATCTGGTTCCAGTATAGCCCAGCATTTGGCTGCCTAGACTGTGGCCTATGCAGTGGATTTTATTTGAGGGAAATCCTTTTGCATGTAGACCAGCCAGGAAGTTCCCGAGTGCCCTTCCGATGTAGTAGGCATTTTTGACAGAGCGTTCGTAGCTAGCGATTTTGCCTCCTTTGCTTGAGGTATAGATAGAATGGTCTACGATTATCAAATATATGTTTGGTAAAGTGCTGAACGCCTGTCGGAGGAGGTCCTCAGTGTTCTTGTTAATATGAGACTTGTACCCTGGAACGAAGAACACAAGCTTCCTAGTGATGTCGAGGTTGTAGCTGGTGGTGATACCTTCAACGGCACTGTCGATAGGAAACGTCAGGTTGAAATTGTTCTGGAAGTCGTAGAAGAAGATCTGTGTCTCGCTGACGCCGGTGTCCAGGTTCTTGTCATGGTCACCTGGAAATTAAAACAACTTGATGACTAATGATGTATGTTTTGTAAACTAGTAACGGTTAGAGAAGGAAGGAAGTCCATAGACTTAGGCTCAATTTACACGTTGCCGTGGAACGGAATGGAACCGATTTTTTGTCGCGAAATTGGGTCAAAGCATAATGAACTTTATGTCAATAGTGTAGAAGTGAACAAACTAGATTTGAGGTCGCACGTTTTCCGGGGAATTCTCGCGCATTTTCAGTTATTCCCGTAGCTCGAATCTAGTTTGTACGTTATACTATTGACATAAAGTTCATTATACTTTATACAGTTTCGTTCCAAAAAAATAGCTTCCACTCCGTTCCGTGGCAATGTAAATTGAGTCTTAATTGACAATGATGTTTAAACGAAACTCCTAAGCCTAATAGGTAATATCCAATAAACCCACATCAGTCACAAGGTACACTATTAAAGTACATTGTACATTTATGCTACATTATGACTCCCATAGAAGACAGGTTGATAGCCCATCCGTCAGTATGTCACATTAAATACTTATCAAACAAAAACATAGCCCTATTATTTATTCATATACTTTATAATTACCTATAATTTTCTGTAATTATGTAATAACCTAAATAGTACCAATTACCCGAAGATTTCAATACCTGACGTGCAAATAAAATTAATGTCACACCAAAATACCTTTTTGTTTTGTAAACAATCAATTATTTTCCATTCAAAACTAAATGCAATATCTTTTAACTATGCTTTGCACGTTCAATTCTATTATGTTTTTCCGCGCTTTTATAATGGCTGAAGATAATAATAATTTATGTATTTTTTATCAGAACTGTCGAGGGATCAGGACCAAACTGAATACACTGTATATTAACATATTGTCTCACTCTTACGATATCATTATCTTAACCGAAACTTGGTTGACGCCGGATATTTCTGAAAATGAATTTATTGATAGCCGCTATTCAGTATACAGATGCGACCGTAATCGTTCCGTCTCTAATAAGAAAGATGGAGGAGGCGTCCTAGTAGCGATCTCCAAGGCCCTTAATTCGTCATGTCTCACATTGTCTCCTCCATTAATTTTACCGGAACATAAAATAATTAAAATCCCCTTCCATGATAATAAATATTTACTACTTTGCGCCACTTATATACCTCCTAGTACAGCAGAAGATATTTATGTTAACTTTCTTGATTCACTTGCTATTTTAATTGACGATCCCTCTATAGAATACGTTGTTTTAGCAGGTGATTTTAATTTACCTGAGCTTAATTGGATTAGTTCTAAAACTCATATGGCGTGTGCCGCGAGCACAACTTATTCCAATGTTAGTCGCCACCTATTGAGTTTTTGCTCACTATTGGATATGAACCAATATAACAGTATTACTAACGACAACGGGCGCATCCTGGACTTATTCTTCTGTAACATACATGTTGTGACCCATACTCCTAATGTTCCGCTTTTGCCCATTGATTCCCACCATCCAGTCTTCTATGCATTAATACCATTTAGAAAACCTTCATTTATATCAAAACATATAAACCGAATTCCACTTAATTATTATAAATCTAACTATGCTGAGATTAATTCCGAAATTGAAGCCATTGACTGGTTTAGTCTTCTAGAAAACTCACCTCCTGAGGAAGCAGTTTCAATATTCTACGAAAAAATTTATGACATCATTAAGCCACACACCCCTACGCACAAACCCAAAAGCTGTAATTTTCCGCATTGGTTTACTAAATCACTATTGCATACACACAGAAAGAAATCTCAAGCATGGACGAAGTGGAAAAAATACGGAAATATTAGCGACTATGAAGTATTTTCCATTTATAGAGCGAAATTTAAAAAAGACGTCGACATATGCTATAAAAAATATATAAATACGGTGGAAGATAGCGTGGCTGTCAATATCAAAGCATTTTGGTCGTATGTCTCCAGTCGTAAATCCAGTAACAGTATCCCCTCCACAGTCTATTACCAACAACAGTCTTCCAATGATCCCGCTACTACTTGTAATTTATTCTCTACATTTTTCCATTCGGTATATGAACCCTCTACGTTCGATCATAATTCATGGGAACCGCCGCCTCCTACTCCTGATAATGATATTAACCTTTGCAATTTACACTTTTCCATGGACAAGATACAAAGTGAACTTAAGTCTTTAGATGCATCTAAGGGACCGGGCCCTGACGGTATTCCCTCTATTTTCTTAAAAAATACCTGCGACACACTGTGCTTTCCTCTATTCTTACTTTTTAATAAATGCATTACTAATGGCGTCTTCCCAGAAATTTGGAAACGAGCTAATATTGTTCCGGTCCACAAAAGCGGCTCTAAAAATGATGTGTCCACATACCGCCCGATCTCTTTGTTGTCGGCGCTCTCTAAACTTTTTGAAAAACTCGTTCATAGTGAGATCTACCCCGTCCTGCGCCACGTGATATTAAAAGAACAACATGGGTTTGTAAAGGACAGGTCCTGCGTGAGTAACCTCCTCATTTTTACATCTCAGTTATTTGAAAGCCTCGATAATAGACAGCAAATTGATGCGGTATATACTGATTTCCAAAAAGCTTTCGACAAAGTGGATCACAAGTTACTATTGGACAAAATTGCATTTAACGGCATCAGAGGAAATCTGCTTCGCTGGTTTGTTTCTTACGTCACTGATAGGACTCAAAAAGTGGTGATAAACGGCTATGAGTCTAGCCCCATCCAAGTCACATCTGGAGTCCCGCAAGGATCCATTCTAGGTCCATTATTATTCATCTTATTTATTAACGACGTTAAAAATTGTTTTCAGTCTTCGAAATTTCTCCTATATGCGGATGACTTAAAAATATATAAAAATATCACCAATCAATCTGACTGTATAGATTTTCAGAAGGACCTTGATCGTTTCTTAGAATACTGCTCTTCTAACAAACTTCAGCTTAGTTACTCAAAATGTCATAGTATTACGTTTACCAAAAAGAAATTAGTTATCAAATTTAGTTATTGTTTTGGCAATACTGTCTTAAATAATGTTACCTGTCTCCGCGATCTTGGTGTTCAGTTAGACTCCAAGCTCCATCTCGATGCGCATGTGAATAATATAGTCAATAAAGCTTATCAAATGTTTGGCTTTGTAATGCGCGCATCTAGAGAATTCCACCGCCCTTCCACTTATTTGCATTTATACAAGTCGTTAATCCGACCACAATTAGAGTACGCAGTCCCTATTTGGAATCCTTTTTACAAAAAATATATAGAAATATTGGAGTTAGTCCAACGAAAATATCTTCGCTCTATGCACTATAGATGCTTTCGTAAAAAGGTTTCCTACCGATCATTGCTCGAAAAATATAATATCCTGACCCTACAATCTAGACGCACACTCCTAGAAATGATGACCCTGTTCAGCATTTGCCGCAATAAGTTTGACTGTTCTGATCTTGTGAAAAGTTTGTGCTACCTGGTCCCTCGCACAGTACAGAGTAGAGAAGTACGTTCACGCTGTTTGTTTGCCACTAATCTCCGTCATACCAACTCAGGAGCACGCTCACCGCTGCACCGATTGGTCGACACTTATAATAAAAAGTTTGGATTAATTGATATTATATTTCTGAATAAGAATAGGTTCAAAAATCAAATTATATCCATTTTAATGGAACAGCCATAATATTTTTATTTTTTTAATATTTTTTTTATTTTTATGTTACGTAATTTTGATTCCTACACCTCATGTATTTATTTAGCTTTACGTTTGTCCTTTTTTTTTTTTTTTTTGTTTCTTCCACGCCGATTTTATTTGATTCCAAACCGAGTAATAATTTTTTACTTTGTATTGAGTGCCTTTAAGTTTGCCCTTATTGTTATTATTAACAGTAACTATGCTAAGTATTTTATATGGTAATCTGTGGATAGCGTCGTGAGTAGTGTATTTGTTAATTCTATTATTTTAGTACTCCAATCATGTGTAATATTTAATATACTGCTGTTTGTTGTCCCTAATAAAATAAAATAAAATAAAATAAAAAAAAATAAAATAAAATGTCACTGTATAATTTTGTTATGTATTAAGACTTGTATTATACAGTTAGAGAGAGATATATTTATTGCATAACTGTACATTGTTCTGATTCTAAACAATGCCAATAACCCATTGTTCTGTTATATTAACAACCCATTTCAGATATTCTTTTTTTTTAATTGTATTAAAAAGCAACCTGCCACTGCCTTGATGATCTAGTGGTCGCAAGCGCTACTGCTGAGCTTGAGGTCCTGGGTTCGATTCCCGGGTCGGGCAAAGTGTTATTGAGTTTTTCCATCTGAAATTGCTCAGTAGCAGCCTGGGGCCTAAGTCTACTAATTTATAAACATTACAATGGTCTCTCAATGGTGAGTTTTTGACAGTTTTTGTATGGCAAATCTGTCAAAAACTGACCATTGTCAGACCATTGTGTTGATTGTAATAGGCTCGCCCCCTATTACATGGGACATAAACATAACTAGCGAAATGTGTATAGGGTGTACTATACGTACCTACACCTCTGCCTAACCCGTCGGGGAATACAGGCGTGATGCTAAGTTATATACGTTATATGTTATATATATAAGTTATATGCACCTACATCTATACTTATAATAAATCTGTAGAAGTGAAAATTCTGTACATTGAAAATATCAAAAAAATAAATGGCAGGGGGTGTTACTAGACCGACACCGAACCCAAAAATTTGATAAAAAAATTTTTTGTCTGTCTGTCTGTCTGTCTGTCTGTTTGTTCAGGCATCACGCAAAAACTACCGGTTCGATTACGATGAAACTTGGTATAATTATTCTTTAATATCCTGGGCACCACACTGGGTACTTTTTATCCCGGAAAAATATCCTATCCTACTATCTATATTTATACCTATTAATAAAAAGACAAGTCCTGATTGACTGACTCATCAACGCCCAGCCCAAACCCTTGGACCTAGAAAGCTGAAATTTTGCACAGAGGTTCCCTTTATAATGTAGGCAAGGAATAAGGAAGCATTTTTCGAAATTCAACCCCTAAGGGGGTCAAATAGGGGATGAAAGTTTGTATGAAAAATCTTATTCCTTGAGGTAATAAACATGAAACTCCGCACGAATAATTATCAAAATAAATGAAAAAGTTTGTAATTTGTTGTTTTTCTAAATTACCCCCTAAAGGGGGGTTGGGGGGCGTCAAAGTTTGTATGGAAGAAAATTAACGCGCTGTCCGATTAACTCGAAACTCAATATTTATACTAAAACTCAAAAATTAAGAATAACGTGTATCAGGATTTTTCGAAATTCAACCCCTAAGGTGGTAAAATAAGGGATGAAAGTTTGTATGAAAAATCTTATTCCTTGAGGTAATAAACATGAAACTTCGCACGAATAGTTATCTAAATAAATTATAAAGTTTGTACTTTTTTGTTTTTCTAAATTACCCCCTAAAGGGGGGTTGGGGGGTGTCAGTGTTTGTATTGAATAATTTTAACGCGCTGTGAGATTAACTCGAAACTCAATATTTATTCTTAAAACCCATGGGGATGTATGGGGTAATTTCCGAAACTCACGCGGGCGAAGCCGCGGGCAGCAGCTAGTATTGCATAATTATGTAGGTGATAACATTATTTTCACCCAAAAAACTCAAGCAGATTATACAATATTATCAATTAACAGTTTTTTTATGGTTCCGTACCCGAAGAGTGCCAAATGGAACTCTATTACTAAGCCCCCACTGTCCGTCTGCCTGTCAGTGGGCTGCATCTCATGAACCGTAATAGGTAGACACTTGAAATTATCACCGATTGTGTATTTCTAATGCCAGTATAACAAAAAATAATACAAAATAAATAAAGTTAATAATTAAATGGGGATGGAGTTTGATACAAGAAACGTGTTTTTTCGGCGTTTTTATTTTAAAACCGTATTTAAATTGTTTTAAACATGTTTCCATGTAATTGATAGTTGGCGGTAACTAGTTGTACACAGGAATAGTTTATAGTTTAAGGTTCCTGCAGACAGACGCGACAAGACGGCACAACGCGACTCCGGTGGAACAATTTCTATGAAAACTTCACAGAAATTTTTCTAGCGGTGTCGCGTCGTGCGCGCCTTTCTGTGGGAGCCTTTATATTTCTTTAAAAACAAAGCTAAAACTCTGCACAAAAAAGTAATTATCTAGATAAATTGTGCCACATTTGTTATCAGGGGCAAACATTAATTATAGCTAGTTAAGAAAACATTATGTTTTAATAAAATAACTTCGTAATAAAACTTCATAAGAACATAAATATGAACGGCAACATATTTTAATTAAGCCTGCAAACTTGTTTTATTTTTAATATAATATTTTAGTTGGCATGCTCGTTAGTTCAGTGGTTGAAAGCATGATTGTCGCAGGTTTGATTTTCAGATGGAGTAAAGAGATATTCTTTTTTTATTGCGAGCGCTTATCGCCTTTTAAATGCCGTTTACAGTGCAAAAAATGTCAGCCCAAAAAATACCTATAGAAATTCTAATCCATTTTCTGCAATAGACCTTAATAAACATCTGCCTCTATAAGGTATAACTACAAATTAAAATACCGCAGTATTTTACACAAGGTTAAACAATCAATGTCAACTAGAAATTGCAATATTCACGGTTATAATTTCCGGGGCCAAACACGATGTAAAGAACAAGAAATCATTATTTTCTGACGAGAAAAAAACAATCTATGCACTACGAAGACAAGTGATTCGTATCTTAACTACATTAAGAAAACTCACCGTTAACGAGACTAAACCAAAACCAATCGAAGGTAATCGACCTCCAATTGGCGGTATTGACAAACATGACCTTTATCTGATAAATCTAAAACTGAAAAATGACGTCACTCACATGTTATCCAATCAGAATAAAGTAGCGCCCTAAATGGCCCAGCACACCCACATACAAGCACTGCACTTAGAACAAAACAAAATAAATAATAATTCATCGTTGATAACCTTTACGACACGTCCGCCGCAGTTGACGAACGAACGACAAATGACACACGTGGGTAGTGGATCGTATATAGATCATGCGCTTGCGCAATGAGCGGGAAAACAATAACAAATTGATCATAGGTACTATATTGATCTTGTTCATCAGTTAGTTCTCTGTGGGGCACGGGAAAAACACATAATGTAGTATTTTCGAATTATCATGTGCCTGATATGGAATTAAGATCAGTTATCGTTGAGATGAGTCAATATTCTATGAGTATATTGGTACATAAGTAAATCACCTGTTTGGGTGTGGGAAGGTCAGCAAAATAAACTGAAAGCAATAAGTATTTTATGTGAACACGAGACACGAATATTAATTTACATGTATATCATTGCATAATACATATCAACAACATAAACATTATATCAACAACATAAGGCAGAGGTGTATTACTCCCATATTTTATTAGTTAAGTGTAAAGCCCCGTGCAGACTGGTGCGACGCGACGGCGCGACGCCATGCGCCACTAACAATACAATTTCTAAGGAAACTTTACGGTTGAATAATAACTGGTGTCGCGTCACGCCAGAAGGCTTAATTCCTTAGGGAGTCAAAATCAATCTGCCTAGCCTTTTCCCAACTATGTTGGGGTCGGCTTCCAGTCTAACCGGATGCAGCTGGATACTAGTATTATGGAGCGACTGCCTATCCTCCACAACCAGTAACTCCAACTCCAACAACTCCAGTAACTTGACGCTTAATTCCTTAGGGAGTACAGGTCCTAAACGCAAGTTTTATACAGGGTTACTTGTAATTCGACGTATATCCGTTAGGAGCTGATAGGGGGGCCAGAATGCAACAAATTGAACACCCCCTATGTATGGCCGAAATTCAATAGTTCTCGAGATATTTGAATTTTACGGGTTTTTCGATATTTACCCAAAATTTGACCTTTAATTCCAAATAAAAAAAGGACTACATATTGAATGCGTACCATTAAAGAATGATATCGTAGTTGGCACTTCAATCAAGCTATGAACCTAATTAAAAGTACTGAATTCAACGAAATAATAAAAATTATGAGCGATTTAAGAATAATATCTTACCAATATTTTCATTTTACGCTTCAAAAATGTTGTCTCGTCAAAAAAATTACTATGACGTTAATCGTACAAATAACTAAAACAACTTGCCTATTCTGTAAGCTTTCCAAAAAGGTATAAAAGTTAAATTTAAGATACGTAATTCGTGGCATGGCATGTGTTTGAATCAGCGTGGGGACAGAAATCATCTGGGTTTTCAGTTTACGATCATCCCTAAAACTACCGATTTTACTGGCGAATTTCTTCTTGATGGGTCGGGGTGTGCGGGCTGTTTTATAAACGTTGAAGAACTTATATCGGTCACATGGGAACGCAATGGGAAACGTGAGTATTCATCGATCACAGTTATTATGTACTTATTTCTTGTATCGGAAGGTACATAATAAGTGTGATCGATGAATACTCAAACGTCTGGACCTTTAAAATCAATACTTTATCTTTATCCATAGGTGAAGTAGCTTTTATCCAGATTGGATCTGGCAAGGCAGATCTGTAGAATTTTAGTTGTATTTCAGAACAATGTTCTCCAGCCGGAGAAAATCAAATAGTCGAAGCAGAACGCCAGGCCACTGAAAATTCAACGACTCAGCGAAGAACGACGAGAGATCGTAGGCTTCCAAGCCGCTACTGGGATTACGTTCTGAACTGAATAGCTGTTCTTGATAAAAGCTACTTCACCTATGGAGAGATAAAGTATTGATTTTAAAGGTCCAGACATTTGAGTATTCATCGATCACAGTTATTAAGTACCTTCCAATACAAGAAATAAGTACATAATAACTGTGATCGATGAATACTCACGTTTCCCATTGGGTTCCCATGTGGCCGATATAAATTCTTCAACGGTTATAAAACAGCCCGCACACCCCGACCCATCACGAAGAAATTCGCCAGTAAAATCGGTAGTTTTAGGGATGATCCTAAACTGAAAACACAGATGATTTCTGTCCCCGCGCTGATTCAAACACATGCCATGCCACGAATTACGTATCTTAATTTAACTTTTATACCTTTTTGGAAAGCTTACAGAATAGGCAAGTTGTTTTAGTTATTTGTACGATTAACGTCATAGTAATTTTTTTGACGAGACAACGTTTTTGAAGCGTAAAATGAAAATATTGGTAAGATATTATTCTTAAATCGCTCATAATTTTTATTATTTCGTTGAATTAAGTACTTTTAATTAGGTTCATAGCTTGATTGAAGTGCCAGCTACGATATCATTCTTTAATGGTACGCATTCAATATGTAGCTTTTTTTTTATTTGGAATTTAATGTCAAATTTTGGGTAAATATCGAAAAACCCGTAAAATTCAAATATCTCGAAAACTATTGAATTTCGGTCATACATATGGGGTGTTTAATTTGTTGCATTCTGGCCTCCCTATCAGCTCCTGACGGATATACGTCGAATTACAAGTAACCCTGTATTGCCTAAAAGTATATAATCCACTGCAGTAAACAAATTCAGAAAAATATATGATGGTCGAGTTCCGTACCACCGTACCTAAAATATTTAACAAAAAAACACCTCTCTTGTACCTATTTAACCTTTAATTTGTTGATAAAGCGGCAATAGAAATAAAATCTAATAGAATCTGCGAAAATTTCAACTGTTTACCTATTACAGTTCATGAGATACAGCCCGCTGACAGACAGACAGGCGGAGTCTTAGTAATAGGATTCCGTTTGGCACTTCGGGAACGAAACCCTAAAAGCATACCTACCTTGAGCAATATGGGTGTAAATTCCTACAGGTCTACAAACTAAAGGCTCCCGCAGACAGGGGTGACGCGACTCAGGCGGAACAATTTCTATAAAAACTTCACGGTAGAACAATCACCGGTGTCGCATCGCGCCGTCACGTCGCGCTAGTCAGAACGAGCCTTAATTTCTTAAAGTTTCCAACTGAGAGCGAAAATTGTATTATTCGTATTAACCGCGATCTTGGTAAAACAGTTAGGCGGAACAATCCCTCTGAAGTGCTAAATTAACTCACCTTGGTGCCAAGCTTGGAAGTTTTTAATTGAGTCTAGTCGATCTGTAGAGTAAAGCTGCGCTTACAAGAGCAATTTTTGCAGTAATCATAAGTATAATTTTAATTATTATTTCGTTTATTTAGTTTTCATACATAATTAATACATTTTTAAATATTTCTTTAAAAATATTATAAAAGAAATAAAAAATAATATTAAGTATTATTTATTTACTTCTTCAGACTACAATGTGTAATTTTAATATTATGTTATAAGTAACTAGCTGACTCGACTGACGTTGTTCTGTCCAAATTTTAATAATTCATACAAAACTCCTACAGAAAATGCAATTTCAGTTTTCCCAAAATTTAATTCTCGTGCAGACTGGCGCGACGCGACACCGGTAACTGTTCTACCGTGAAGTTTTGTTCTCCGCGTCGCGCCTTTCTGCGGGAGCCTTGATTCGAACGGAAGAAGATTTAAAAAAAAGTTTCCAAATCTGTTTAGCCGTAATTGATGCGCTTTCCAACGAACAGCATTTCATTTTTCTTTGCGAACGACAGTAGCTTCGATTGGCTGTGTTAATTGATTGTTATAGAGCATCATATACACACACAAGTACTGAGAACCTAAGTACTAAAGGTTGCACATTACTACATCGAGTGATGCAGTCATCTCCATTGTTTATGTGTCTACTAACTACACAAAACTTTACGATGCCAATTATCATTGACGACAGATAATCCTCTTATTTGCAAACGATTTTATATTAACGCTTTATATTATTATTGAAACTATTATAGGTAAATATACTCCCGTCCTGCTATCTGATTGCGATTTTGACAGTTCAACAACATTCATTGCGTTATTTACGTTGTGAAGCAGATTACTTTTTTTCGAACTTATGAATCTATGGATTAGCAATCTGTGTCAATACGATACAGATTTTGATTGATCGTGTATTACGCAATTAGCGTGCTAGGTACTCCGCACGAACCCAATGGCGACATTTCACAACATCGAGATCTCTGTACCTACGAAATCTAAGTTAAATAATAGTTATTAAAAATAAAACCTAAGTACATTAATATTAAAAAGAGAAAAGATTTGTATTGTTTTTTGTAATGAATAAACTCAAAAACTACACGACCGATTTAAAAAATCGTTTCACCTATTAAATGCTTTAGTAACAAAGAGTATGAAATTAAATTGTTAATTCTTTAAATAGCACATCGTAATCACTTTCACACGTCATTTTAAAAGAATATTAAAAATAAGCTAGTTCAACTATTATATTTTAGTACTGAATTGAATAAGAACTTTAAAAAATCAAAATATTTTATTTCACATTATATGGGCACATATGAAACGTTTCATATGAAGAAGAGCCGGCAAGAAACTCCACAGTTATTCTTTTAAAAATAAATGGGTTTTACAATGTTTTCACAGTGTTTGTACAGTGTGAATAGGTGTCAGAGGACAGTGTAGGCCTGTCAACAAGATTTGAGTAAGTAGGTAGGTACCTACCTACTGAATCACTTTCTGCTTTTATTTATATTGAGGTAGATATACCCACTATGACTGCGCTCTTAGCTTTTACCCGTTAATCTGGCGTCCCGTCAACTCGAGAATTGATAATTTGCCGATTCAACTCCCTCTGATCAAGTTTCAGAAAATGACATTTGAAAATCAGTGTAGCTGCTATTTGAAGTTTCAACAGTTTTCAGATACGGTCAGTACTAAATTATTATTGTTTTGTTTTTTTATTGGTTGTTTTTATTTATATTCTGTATGTATGCACATGTTCAACCAAAAAAATTCTTTCTTTCTTTAGACCTTAAACTTCTCATAGGTTTTCCTGTAATAGCTATACCTAACTATTAGTATTATTTAGGCTCAGTAATTCCAGAGATATGGGTCAATTTTCATCAATATAACTTTACTAAAAACTATTTATTTAAAAATTATAAAAAAAAATTGCCTCCAAAAGTGACCCACATCCAAAATTCATTTCATTTACCTGAGACGTCCGTATTTGAGTCAGAGAAATTAATATTTATGTATACCTTCAACTTTATCGGTCCATTAGATTCGGAGCAAATTGGCTGTGACATACGGATAGACGACAGGCACACACGTGTGACCCTATAAGGGTTTTTTCATTCGGACGTAGGTACGGAACCCTAAAAACCGCCTGAAGCGAAGTTAATCTTCCACGAATCTCATTTACCGTCCTTATGACAGCGCCACATTATCTGATGGGCAAACTAATTGTCCATAAGATTCGTCGTAATATCCCGTGAAGATAATGACCTACGCTATATTTCCTCCAGCCGGCATAATGTAATGACCCTCACTTTCCTGCACGACTTTTTACATTCCGTTTTTCCGTTAAAAATGTGAGTTACTTTGCTCTAGGTTTTTTTGAGAATTGCACCTTTTTGCCTGAGCCATCTAATAAGGTCTCAGATTACAAGTGCCGAAAGTTTTTGTTTTTAACCGACTTCCAAAAAGGAGGAGGTTATAATATGTTCGTAGCGTACGTATTTTTTTTTTTTGTTTAAGTACCTATATCCGTCGTTATTGTCGTCAATTATTGTGGACCAATTTTGAAAATTATTTTTTTATTTGAAAGGGTGTGCTCTCGAGGTGGTCCCATATAAATTTTATAACTTTGCTTGGGTAGGTAGTTTTTGAGTTAGCTTCAATAATACCTATTTTTCCCACTTAGCATAATGTGGATGATGTTTTCAAATAAGTTCCTGTCACTGTTATTTACATATCAGGTCGTGATATTCGAATTTGTGTGGGGTAGGTAAAACTAAAAAGGTTTTTTTTAATACATTAGAGCTTGCTAAAAACTTATACTAGATGCCTCTGTATTAAAAAACAAAAACTTGTGACACTTGATACCGACTTTTTCGGGCATACCTAACGCTTTTTCGTTAGGTAGGTACGTGACGAATTCTGCCAGTTTACTCGTACCGCAAGCCACGTTAAAAAATGTCGTTCTAAAAATCACCTTTTTATTCTGGAGTGGCAACCGCGTACGGTAGTTCAGCAGTTGAGCAGTCCCAAGTAGTCTCGTTTCTTGTTCAAATTACATACGCAGAGGTGCACCTTTACTTAGTACACAGTACCAGTTATGATTAAGCCCTATGTAACGAGCGTCTAATACCATCAACCGGGTCATTATCCACACTCTGGACTGCTAATTAAAAAAATCCTAATTGAAAAACCATATACCGCTTAATTGTGCTTGTTATTGTTGTTTGGTACAAAAGTAGTTATTTTCCACACTGCAATCGGCATTTTGTTTTGTTTGTTTGTTGTCATTTGCCAGTGTCGCAAGTCGCAACACAGATTAGAGTCCACGCCACCACTGAAATCCGGCGGAAAATAGTGGAACTACAGTTTTTTAAATGCGATTTGATACAATAATATAGACACTAGCGCCGCGGCAAAATAAGTTCAGTGGTGGCAGGGATGTCCGCCATTGCTCCCGCTTGGTAGCGCTAGTGAGGTTGGCGGTCATAATGTCATAATCTGTGGTCATAATTTGAATTTTTGGTGAAAACTTCGTCGCTCCAAAATATTATCCAATGTTTGACAGTTCGCATGACCCCCAAAACAGCCAGCGCCATGTAGTTTGAGCTTTTCAGTTTACCTGTCATGACGCAATGTGTATTGTCTTTGGTCCCTGGCCCTGACATCAAGCAATGGACAACATTGACAAACTTTTATTGGTTTTAAATACGAGGCGTTTGGCTACTTTGTATGTAGTTTACGACTACTAGACTAATGAGGCAATTTCTCTTTGATTATTAGTAATTTTATTGATGTTTCATGCCTGTACAAGGATAAAAAAATAAAACACTTCAGTTTCAGTACAGTTTTTTATTTTTTTTGTATTTATGGTTCTTGAGATGGACATAAAGACATCATGAGCACAAAATTGTGTTACAGTTATTAATTATCGTAAACTTATTCTCACACCTAATTTACATTTTCTTAAACACATTATTTAAAAATGTGTAATAATTCTGTTACTACATAAAACAAATGCCTCGATACGATACTAGAATACAGAAGACTCGTGTATTTGTTTGTCTGTCTGTTACGTTTTCACGGCTAACCCGCTAAACAGATTTCGATAAAATATGCATATTCTTACCAAATATTAAAAGTCGGTCAATATTATGACAAACTCGAACAAATTTCTATGTACAGTCAACAAAGCTATTTGGTATGCAGGCAGCTAACTTTAAACTACCTACTTTTAAAAAAATGTGAGTATGCTGGGTAGTCAATTCTTTTACTCGCTTTAAGTACCTATGCCATAATTAAAAAAATCCTAATTGAAAAACCATATACCGCTTAAAAAGTGATTACGCACACAATAAAAAATTATATTGGCAGTGTAGTGGAGGGATGAATAACTTTGCCTGTATACCAAATAGCTTTGTTGACTGTACACAACACTAAAAAAATCCTCTAAACCTGTATATTTAAATAGATAAAAGTTTCTCTTTGGTTTTCGTAATACCTTCATATTTTAGTTAGGTACGATTAATTAGTTATAACTAAAAGACCTTACGCATAAAGTCCGCCTTTGTGCAGATACTTTCTTACACAAAGCATTCAATAATAAGCTTAAGCATTTTTTTTATTTTTTATTATTATTATTTATTACACAAATGAAATCGAGCACTGTCTTAACAAAACTGTTACAACTGTTATCCATCTACTTTCTGTGATCAGTCTTTCACTATGCACTTACTCACCCTGTTTTTATTTTTTTTAATTTATTTTCGAATAGTATACCCACGTAACTGCAGTCAATAATTGTCACTATACGCGACAATTGTAATCTGCGTTTTCGATTTTCAGTCTTGACCAAAACTATCTCCTTTCACTTAATGCACACGAGAATTCCTTTCAGATATCAGTCCTAACTAATAGATGTACAAGAATATTTTGGCGCGTGGCGAAAATCGGAACTATATGTTGCCTTTGCGAGGGGGCGCTATTTTAATTATTTTCAAGAAATTTTACATTTTTTGTTCTAATCTGCGGCCACATTTGAACTCGTCGAAAATTATGTTCACAGGGTCGAAAAATCCAAGTGGAAGTAAAAAAAATCTCGAAAATAATAATTGCGAAATTTTCTGAACTGTTCAGAATATCCCAGTTTTTACATTTTTTAATGATAGGTGGACCCCTTCGCTTTACCTTTGGACCACTACGTTTGTGACACCCTGTATTTTTTTTTGTAGCACACCTTTTTTGGTTTATTGACCGTGCGAATAGTGTTTTTGATCATCCACAATGTTAGATTGATTAGGTTCACATGCGCTAAAGTCGCTATCTTGTTTTTTCAATACATTTCTTAAGCCCGTTGCACAAATGTTTAACAACAGCGCCTCCTTGCCAACGTCATTTGAACGCCAAAAGATCCTTGTAGCACTATACAGGGTTATTTGAAATTAGCTAGCTAAACTCCGTAGCCGCGGTGGGTATTATACATCCCAACAAGCGTTGAGTTTGTGACAGGTTATTGGACATGACGTGTGTCATTGTGACAGCGATTTAGAAATGTCTAGATATCAATATAGTCAAATATGACGCATTTTGTAACCTCCCATATTATGGAAGGCGTCCCAGATGTTGAAATTCATAAAACCTCCATAATATGGAGGTTATACGAGATTTCCATACAGTCAAATATGACGCATTGTGTAACCTCCATATTATGGCGGCGACACAGACAAGGATATTTTAAAATGACCCGTATATGGTGGTTACACAGACGGGGGGTATAAAGTGATAACATAAAAAGATTTGATGTTTTTTTTTGGCAGTTCAACTAAACGACTGCTGAAGTATGAGGTGAGAAAAACTGTTTTCTTATGTTTTCTCGTGTTTACATATCGAATTCGATACCCATCATGTCTGTCAAGTTTACACATTTCAAGTGACTCCAATAAATGCGGTCGATGAACCCGTAACAGAAATCATCAAATAATAGTTATTTTTTGTTTATCGTGTTTAGTTATGGATACAGAGTTTAGCTAGCTAATTTAAAATAACCCTATATATTATACACCAGCTGACATGTTCAACGTAGAAATGTCGACATCACTAATATAAATAGTATAAAACGTTGGCTTTCATATCTTTGTGTGCTTAGTTCTTCTAAAATACACAACGTATTTTGATGTAGTTTTCACCATCATTTAGATAATTTATTCCAGAATTCACCACATCAGTAGATCGCACCAGGGGGAAGGGCGAAGCAGGGGCGTCTCCATAGTAGCGTAGCGTAGTATAAATGAATCTTCACTCAGGAACAACAGGTTTAACACTGGCTTCAGAAAGAAATCGTTCTCGAGCCCTTTCGGCCAGTTTAGTTATCTTAGTTATCAGTGGTTCAATATAACTCTTGACCCATTCCTCAGTACTCCTCTCGCCCGTTACTTCTAGAAGGTATGTAGTCGTATCAGCTTTGATTACTTGCAGTTCTGTCAGACAGCTGGAAATAAGTTAAATATAGGTTACAGTAATATGAGATAGCAGAGATTGTAAAAGTATTTATAACTTTTACAAGCATTTACTTCAAGTAATTCCTAGGAAACCGACATCTCATAGAACCAAAAATTCGAAGACATGTGACATCTACCAACCCGCACTGGGCCCGCGTGGCCCTCTCGCAGAGAGGAGGCCTGTTTCCCAGTAGTGGGAACATTATAGTCTGATTATGCTAATTCCTAGCGGGTGAACCCGGAACGTGCTCGTGTAAAGGACGATTTATGCTAGTCCGTGCCGGGTCCGAGCCATGCCGCTTACGGGACACGGGCGAGGCACGGTTTTAAAACAGTACGAACAGTTGGTACTACAATGCGGCTGCGTCCACATTTAACCAATTATTATTAAGTCCATGAGACTGCCTCATCTATACAGGGTGGCAGGGACATCTACAGCAAACTGGCGTAGCCGTGAGGCACACTCCCCTGCCAATTTTATTACTTCATATTTTACCCCCTTTTGTTTGTTTTATTTTTTATCTTTTTTATCTACTGTATGTTATATTGTGTGCCTTTTAGTCTGTGTTAAATAAATGTATTTTCTTTCAAACTGTTATTGAGTTTTTCCTTAAGAAATTTCTCAGTAGCAGCCCGGAGTCTATTGCCATCAACCAGGGCAATAGCCTCACCCCCTATTACATGGGTCTTAAACATAGCAGGTGACATGTGGATGTATACCTCGGATCTGCCTAACCTTTTGGAGAAAAGCGGGCGTGATGTTATGTTATTCCCATTGGACTTATTACGGGGCGAGCTATTTACTGGGCACAGATCTAGACTTCGGGCAACTACTAATTTCCGTGTGCTCATGGCTGAACGATGATGATTATTATTATAATTTACAAATAATTTAATAAAAAGAAAAACAGTTAAAAAAAAGATTTCACATTATGTATGTTTGTTTGTTACGCTATCACGCTAAAACGGCTGAATGAATATGGATGAAATTTGGTTAGGACACAGGAAATAATAACTATGAACACTCACTGCTGTGCTGTAACCAGAATGCCCTCAATGTGTCCTGGAACGGTGTATTTGCGTGATATCTGCCAGGGATTTAACCAAGTATTCACTCTGCAATAATAATCCAAAAGTTAGTTCATAGATGAGCATCAGGGACGAGACAGTACAACACCTAATTTATCTAAAACTATTATCTTTAAAGCCGGATTAACATTACGAAACTATTTGTGCAAACTTAGTTATTCAATGATAGTTTCACGTGTCAAATAGATAATTATTGCTAGTTTCACGTGTCAAATAGATAATTATTGATAGTTTAACGTGTAAAGAGAGAGAGTGAGACGAACGAACGATGAACGTGTGAGAGTTTCACTTGTAAATAGATAATTATTTGATAGTTTCACTTGTAAATAGATAAATTGTGTACAGGTGAGTCACAACTCGCACTCACACTTAACGCGTACTGCGTATGGCTACTCCCTTCCGGCACAGAAGCCCGTTTTGCTCGAAGATTGGAACCATGCGCCTAGCTTCTGACATTTCATAAGTGCCCATGAAGGTTTTTGTGAAATGACATAAATTGAATTTCGAAAAAAAAAATTGAGTGTGAAAAAGGTTTAGTTTTTACCAAATAATTCAAAAGAAACGATAACTCACAGGTCACTGCTCAAGAGAGCAAGGCTTCGTTCCCTGGCGACATAGTAAGTATGAACACACCGCCCTACCTCCTCGCCAGGCCACTCATTTGACGGCAACACTTCGTTCGAGGGCAGATTGGTGTCTGTAACACAAGTATTATCATCATTAAACGTTTTGGTAAAGTCAGGGAAATAACTTGGTAAGCAAATTGTCACCCTCCCTCAATTTGCCTTTTAGTTGGTAGTCAATTTACTTAAGATGGACCCGCAGTGATAACCCGCGAAATTCAAATTTTCTTAAGGTGCGTACAGACACCGCGAGGCGTGCGTCGCGAATGGTTCGTCACGCATGTCTCAACTTGAGGCATACGACGGTACATTTATGCATGCATCCCGAACGACACATGCTCAAGCTGAGCACGCAAACAACCACGCACGGTGATCGTCAGTAGAAAAAGGGAAATAACACCCGTCCGTCCACACGGAGCGCACGGCTCGCACTGAGGTGGCGGCGCTCGCTACGATCATGTGACGAGAATGCTCACTGTGAGCACACACGTCCACACAGCCCGAGGCATGCGAGAAGAACCATTCGCAATGCACGCCTCGCAATGTCTGTACGCGCCTTTAAGTTTTTTGCAATATTCAGGTCAGTGTCGGGTTGTAGCTTGATCAAAAAATGATTCGCGACTATAACAAATATGTATTTACAGAATTCTCTAAGTTAGGTTTGTTCCATTGAATGACTTTTTCATGAAATCATGACATTTGAGATTTTGAATTTCGCAGGGTACCACTGCGGGTACTCATTAAAAATTAAGTTCCCTAAATTTTCATCACCAGGGGTAAAAATAATCGTGATTAGGTTGACATATATACCATATTTCAAAATCTCACATACTTCGTGCTAAAAATCATAGGTACTAAACAAAGTGCTGAAAATAAAAGTGATAAACTAGTTAAAAATTCAACTCTATACTCAAAATAATTAATCGTGCAGGCAATTAATGACTAAAGGATAAAATTAAAACAAAAGGCAACAATACCCATTTCAATCTATAAAATAATTATATTCTATAAAATCAATTGCTGTGCGTTATAAGTAGTTGTGTGCGCGCCGGAGAGGAATTATAAAAAAAGGCAATGCAAGGCATTAGCTCGTAAAATAGTTAGAACTACTGTGGTGTACCATTGCTTTCACAATCACGTTAAGCTTACTACACGGGTTTGCTACAGTAATGGCGCAATTACACTTAGTTTAGTCGATCACCCGCATTCTGAAGCGTAGAGAATTCATACCAAAACGACAAGTTCTAAATGAACGATGTCGACTATAGTCAGTTCCAAAATTATCTGATGAAAATGTAAACAAATGGATCATAAAACGTACCTGTGTATGCTAATTTGTTTGTCACTTACAAATTGAGTGCTTTGATTTGATTATTTGAATATTTAAACCAGAAATTCTAATTTCGAATCACCTTGAAGATCTTTTTAATTTGACAATTTATTGAGGTTAATTTATTAACCTTAAATTTCGATAGTGAAGTGATAAAAAGTTGAAATCTTCTAAGTACTGATTTTGTTACTTCTGCTACCATCATTATCATCATTTCAGCCGAAAGACGTCCACTGCTGCACATAGGATAAGCCCAAGCACCGCCACTTCGACCCCCCCCCCCGCATGCCAATATTTTAATAATTTCATAACTGTCGAATAATTGTTCACCGTTTAATAAGATGTTGTGCATGCCTATAAGTGATACTGAAGACTCGTGATTACTAAGGCTGGACTCACACATTCTGAATTCCTTTCTGAATTCAGAGTCGGAATTCATATTATTAACCAGAATTACATACAATTTTTATTCTGAAAAAATCTGAATGTGTGTGGAGCATAATTAAATTGTATGTAATTCTTTTATATACGGCCTTATTGTTGTTATCTTGTAAATATGTCGTTGGTGTGCCTGGCTTAATAAATAAATAAACATTCACTGTGTAAACGTGAAGCAAACCCTTGTTTACACTATATAAATAACGAGTCGGATGTCCGAATTCAGTTTTTTTAAAATTATTACACTATGGGCCTGCTCTTGATTTAAATTTCTCCTGATGGGAACCGATGAAGTCTACGATGGAACGAGTGCGTCAGGAAGATGCTTCTGGATACCCGAATGCGGGCTAACGACCAAGTGTAATTGCGCTTTAAGATTTGTTCTAACAAAATGACAGCGAGAAAAGAAAGCAAGGTTATGCACCTGGATGTTTGTTGTATAGTTGGAAGTATAATTGACGTCTGATGATTAGCGGATTGAATGGGCTCCGTACGCGTTC
This sequence comes from Eupsilia transversa, assembly GCA_914767815.1. Classification (NCBI taxonomy): domain Eukaryota; kingdom Metazoa; phylum Arthropoda; class Insecta; order Lepidoptera; family Noctuidae; genus Eupsilia; species Eupsilia transversa. The sequence goes on from OU611880.1 coordinate 14,521,036, forward strand.
TGCGGCCTCTACCGCATCAAACATATTATTCGGAACGTGGGGACCTTTTGTGAACATTTTGTAGAATAAAAATCATGACATTTCGTTTAAATAGGTTTTTTTTAAATATTTTTATATACAGGGTCAAATTAAATTAGCTAGCGAAACTCCGTAAGCGTTTTTATTTGGGGTCAACGACCGGTGGTAGCGTTGTTACTTGAAGTAGGTATGAGTTGAGAAAATCTGTTTTCTTCTGGTTTATCATGTTTAGATATTAATACCCATTACGTCTGTGAAGAACATACAAAAAATAACTGATTTTTTAACTGATATTTCAAGTAACTATACAAACTGCGGTTGATAACATGAAAAAAACACAACAATAAATTTCTTTTTTGTTGAATTATGTTTAGATATGCGAAGTTTCTCTAGCTAATTTAATTTGACTTTGTAGATTATTTTCTATTTTGTGAATGTGAGAACGTTGTAGGCCTTGTAGACTCATAGATGCTTCGGTTTGATGACCATTTTCTATTTTGTTAAGTACCTGGTAACTGTTGAAAGGCCTACACCATCCTCCCATGTAATTTAAAAACATTGTAAAAGCCAAATATTTTTAAAAGAGTAACCGTGGAATTTCTTGCCGGCTCTTCTCCATAAGAAACGACCAATTGGACCCGTGTACCTAGCTTCTGACGTTTCATAAGTTTCTACAAAGATAATTATATGTGAAATAAACAATTTTAAAATTTGAATTTAATCACTTAGCAGATAAACGACCCCATAATTTATATAAACTCAGGTCAGGAGTAAACGTTACCGACCCAAAAAAAAACATTTTAAAATCTACAATAATAATATAAAGAGAAAAGATATGATTTTTTGTATGTTTGTTTGTAAAAGACAAACTCAAAAAATACTTAACCGATTTAAAAAAAACTTTCATCTATAGAAAGCTACATTATCTGAGAGTAATATGGGCTGCATTTTATTGTTCCAAATAAATTAGAAGCCCTAGGAATATTGCAATAATGTAACCTAAGGTACCAAAAATTTGCTTATAAAGTCATTATTTGGCGTGCGCTGCGAAAACTATTGACGATACATAAAATGTAATGTACCTATTGTAAAAATATATAAAGGTACGGACAAGAAAACTCGGCGTGATAATGTGAATACAAAATGTGTAACATAATATAATTATCTTGCCGAACCGTGTTGTTTTTATACTTTTTAGAGTAAGATTTTAAGAATACGGTTACCGATATCTAGGCCCTCGGCCTTGGTTAGAACCCTCATGCAGGCGGCCAGGCTTGGCATTGCTGACGGCAATAATTCACACAGTGTGGCGTAGTGGTCATATCTGTAGACAAAAAAATTATTATTATTAATTATTTAAAAATGTCTTTGACATATCTCGGGACCTTGGGGTCCCGGACCTTTGGAAGGCGTACGAGGGGCCGAAGCCAACTCGCAGAGGCCCCTTAGACGTTTTTAATGAAATGGGGCACCAACCGACGATTATCCCTGTTCGCACTATGCAAATGCAGCCAAGGACATACCCCGGTTGGTGTAGGACTATTGCAGGATATGGAAACGAAGATATTGGATTATGAGTTTGGGTGGCTGAGTGAACCGGTAATCTTGAACTATAGAAAAACTATGTCCCCTGCCCGATCAATGTTATGTATCAATGTTATTAATTATTATTATTATTGAATAAATTAAATGATTTTGTTAATAAATTGTACATAATTAGAGATCGGATATTCGGATGCATAATTTACCTAAAGTTGATGTGTTGGATTTTATGAAATGAACTTTTGTATCAAAAAAATCCCGGGATTCCGGGAGTGATAAATATAGTACTTTTTGTCTGTAGAAATTCTAGCTAATGTTTGTAAAACCTTCATAGGAGTACTAGAGTTCATAAGTCGTTTCCATACCATGTATCCGATTATTTGTGCATGCCCGGTATTCTGAAATTCCGGGGGAAAAAAAGCATAATTTCTTAGCCAAAAATTTACTTTATGTGAACATGCATCTGAATATCCGGTCTCTGTACATAATACATACCTTGACCAGCCGGTAAGTATAGCACCGCAAAACTGGATGCGATCAATGTTAGCGTAGACCTGTTCTACCCACGCTTTATGGTTGCTGGTGTATCGGGTGGTCGGTGACAATACCTGGAAATTGTATTTTATGACGTTAATACTATTTTAAAAGTAAGTAATGATCATACAATCAATTTTTGAGGATTACATTGAAAATAGACTTTGTGATAAATATAATAAAGTGTAAAATTGAACGAAAATCAACGCAGACATCAAACGCCTCATAGAGTTAGTTTGCACAATATCACACTAGTAATATAGTCTATTATTCCCGGTTGATGGCAATAGGCTCGCCACCTATTACATGGGACCTAAACATAACTGGCGAAATGTGGGTGTACTGTAGGTACACTTCTGTACAACCCTTCGGGGAAACAAGGCGTGAAGTTATGTTTTATTCAGTATCAGGCGAAAATTCTTTGTTTTTCTTTACTCTCGGTCTGCGCTGGTCCTAACAATGCGACGCTAGGCTACGGCAGCCAATACAACATATAATATCTAAGCAGCCAAGAATTATGTCCATATTCCGGCTGCCATAGCCTGGCTGCCGCTGCCAGACTGCCTAATGCGCGCCTGCCCTATAAAACAATTTTAAAATACAATAGACGTAGATATATTTAGTAAGCTATTCCGCTTAACTTGAGTGTGTCACACAAAGCCCTGTAAGAAGTCGACACGTGTTTCACCACGACTAATAACAATGATTTATGGCCCAACAACTCAGCAAATAAAGCTATTCAAATAGTATAAATATAATGATCACCTGGCAACTCCCATTGGCCCCTTTGAACGCTGTTCCAAACAATACTTGAGGAAACAGCCCACCATAGAGATCAATTAATTCTTGCTTTAAGGAGAAACTTTCTTCAGGGCTGTAGTTCCATACTACTGGTATCACACACTCTCCTAGATTGTAATCTGAAGTTAAAAATATATGTTATTTTACTACCAGAAAGAGGCCGAATACTAGAAAGACATACCGTACTTGGAAGTTTATACCAAGCTGAAAGCGCAGGCGCACTGTGTCTTTTTATACTTCAGTTCATAGTTCGCGGTGTGAACCGACGTATGCAAACCAGGGACAGAAAATCTTTATTAATTATGGTACAGTTGTAGGACATGTAGGACTTGTGACGTCAGGTCTCGATGCGTAGTTCGTATGTGGCGGTGTAGATGCCGCCACATACGAACTACGCATCAAAGACCTGACGTCACAAGTCCTACATCGCGGTATAAGAGTTTACCGAGCGATTAACATATATAAGACTATCCGACATCAATCCTTGGGCAATTGCCCGCCAGACACAACACCCGTCTGGTCGGAGGATCCTCCCTTTTCTATGGGGGATGAGAGAACTTTACACCGTGTTCCTCATACCCCTAAACAGTCATCGAAGACTTTTGGTTACTTCTATGACTAAGGTAACCGCTATCTGGGTAACCCAGGAAGAAGAAACATGTTACCGTTTTAATACTGGTTACAAACACACAGGCGATGCGCACCCTTTGACTAATGCCGACGGCCGTGTAAGGGCCTGTGCACACCACGTTTTTTAAACGCGCGCATTCGCGTTGCATCGCGAATGTATCGCGCTACACAAGCGTGTCGACGGCGCGTTTAAAAAACGTGGTGAGCGGGCCTATCCTAAGATATTCAATTTAAGGTAACATTTAAAAATTCCCGATACCAATTATAAATGATGTAATCGAAAAAATGCCCATATTGATCGTACGCGTTTCGGTCCCTGATGCAAGCACGCGGTAGTTCCAGAGATAGTGCGGTCAAACAATCAAACTAATAGAGTCTGACCAACGAAAGCTGTCCACGAATTATTTTCTAAACTTATATTATGGCATCTAATTAATAATAATAATGGCGTCTAATTAATAAATATGAAATACTGATGCTATTGCATAATATTTATTGAATATTGTAAAGTATCAACTCCCTTTCAGGAGTGTATAGCCAGGGTTAACAGCTCTTGATTTTTTAAAATTGCCGCCTTTTTTCTTGGACAGCTTTCGTTGGTCAGACTCTAGTACTTATTGATATATTTTCGTATTATTTTACCTTGCAACATCTCAAAACTCATGGTCCTGAGCATGTCATCCCACATAAGAACGGTGATTTGTGGTCTCTTCTCCTTAATGTATAGGATCAGATCTTTTATATGGTCTAGGTATAGTGCAGCTGCCTTGTATTTGTGGTTCGAAGCTTTTTCTTGACACTGTGGGCAAATGCCTAAGTGCCAAACCTGAAAAAAAAAATAGTGCCAAGGTTATTAAATTTTGCTATTTGCTTACGTTTCTGCAATTTCCAGACCAGTATTAGGTCGTAAGTCATTTATTCATTTGTTTAACATAGGTTCAATAGTAATGGTATAGAAAGCTAGGTTGTATGTATTGTGTTTCATATTTTGTTGATCACAACCTGACACTGACATGCAACAATAAAGGCATGAAAAATTAAATTTCGCGAATTACCCCGGCGCTTCGCCTTTATGACAGGCACTAACTTCTAAGTTGATGACCATAACTGTAGGTACACTGTGAATCAATAGTAACAGCTGTCTGAGGTTAAACCTTATCCTTTAAACGGGAACATGGCAACACTGCTTAGTGCCGGGTGCTTGAACAACCTCCATCACAAAGAACTCTTCTATTTCCTACTACATAATATCTATTTCACTCACCTCATCAGCTCCAATATGAAAGAACTTAGCATCAGGCTGTAACTCCAGTGCTTGATCTATCATTTGTCTCACTACCACTTGAGATCTGGGTTTAGACGGACACAGCACAGCAGGTGACTTTGGGATCTCTTGTAGTTCATGGAATGGTGGGTGTTTGAGGACAAACTCCATGTGCCCAATGGTCTGGACTAGCTGGATCTAAAGGTAAATTTATAAGAAGGTAAGGGAACCGTACAATAAATATTAAATATTATATTTACAGTTCATTTTTTTCAATGAACTGTAAATCAGTTCATTTAATTAAGTAGGCTCGCCTCCTCCCTGTTACATGGGAATTAAAACATAAATTGCGATATGTGGGTGTACTATAGGTACACCTCTGCCTTACCTGTAAGGCGGAGGTAGGGGAATACAGGCGTAATGATATGTTTATGTTGAGCTTAATTAAGAAATATTTATTTATTGATGATGAACGCGAATTGTATACAGGGAAATCAATGTTTTATTTGCAATTTTGAATGTCAATTGTACAAAAGACAGTCCCCAAACCTACTGTCACCCTTCCTAGTAGTTAAGCTGGGAAGAAAAAGTGGTGCAACAACTCCCCTGCAATACTTTGGTCTGGATCTGAAGGGCCTTAGAGGCTACAACTTTTAAAAGTATGAACAACATAATTATACATTCGTAGGTAAAGGGACAAAATACATTAAAAACTTACCGGATCCATACCATTGGCTTTAATAAACTGTATTATATGATGCACTTCAGCAAAGTTGTACATATTATCGCCACCAGCGTTGCTCAGGCTGCCGATTTCTATCAGTTCTCCAGCATACGGGAAGGTGTCCTCCCATTCCAAGAGTATGCCAGTTACGCCCCATGACTTGATTGTAAAAATAAACTAAAATGGGAATGATGTTAGACTTGTAGTTACAGTGATAATGCAAACAATTTTGTTAATGTTAAATGATTTATTTTCTGTAAGTAGGTTTGTACAAACACTTTTACACGTCAATCACATTTTTTTTAAACTAGACGAGGTTGGTCTTTCCTATCTGACTAGGTACTCTGAAAAGAAAGGCCGAAACACACTCAGAGGTCACATTCTCTTTTGAAGTCCAGACATAATCTTGGTCAGATCATAATATATGTTCTATTAAAAACTCAAATGTAGGTACTCAATGTTTTATTTTTGTGTTAAAACAGATTTCTTACCTTTTCCAAGAATTCAACCTTTAGCGGAGCGCCTTTCAAGTCCAAGTGCACAATTCTGGAATAATATAAAAAAGTTGCTAGCATGTTGCCATCCATCCATGTTGTAGCTGGTTGTAGCCATTTCAAATTAGAAGATAAATTAATTTTTTTATCAAAGGAAATTATTATTGGCATCCAGATTGTTGCTACAACGACAAACCAACGAAATGGAAAACTAAATAACACTTACCTATGCGAAAAATGTAGTCTCATTTTGTATTTGGAAAACAAAAGACAACCTAAGTATCGCTTCACTGAATTTTAATTTTGAGAATCGTTTGTTTACATTCTTATCGTCTTTGTTTAGCACAGACTATGTTGTTTAGATTCCACTAGGTAAACCCATTAGAAGTTTTAGTAATTTGATTTCTAATAAATAAAAATGGATGAAACACTAATTTCAGGAATAACTAACTACCTAGGTATTACCTAGGTATTTATTGTATTACTATTGATTTTTACTAGAATGAGAAACGGAGAGGCCAACACCAACCTACTTTATTTTATTATTTGACCACAGACTAGAGCGTAGACAGAGTAACCATTATCCGCAGACTATACAACTAACGTTGATTTTACGTGAAAATGTTAGCAATGTTACCAATTTACAGAATTATAATATAATTCTCCCATAAATTCAGGGTAAAAATGATAAATGCAGCCAACTTTTACTATTTCAGTTAAAAATAATTTTGTTCATGAAAATACATAATTCTCAAAAAGTTGTTGATTGATTGGTAAACAATGGGATAAGGGCAAGAGACTGAAAATCTTTACAGTAAACATCGTCATTCTCTTGCCTTAATGCCATTAATTTATTTGGGGTCAGGCGGTCAGCGCAACTATCTATTTTTCTTCCAAAATTCTCTATTAGTCGTCATCATGGTAGGTAGTCATCCCTTTCTAGGCATATCGTTTTTTTGGTATTCCCCTTCTCTAGCTATATTCATTCTCAACATTGTCCTCACGACATTTTTCTTAACCGATTTCCACACAACTTTTCAGTCTCCGGTTCCACTTTCAAACTTCTTGTTATACATTTATCCTTAGCATTCTCATCTCAACTGCAAGCCCAGCAGTCTGATTCATACAAGACAGCCCATCTCACCATTAGTATAGTAAACATGCCCTTTTATTAATATCAGACTGGTAACCGATTCACAGCAGTCACAGTAACCTGCTTTTCATTAGGTACATAATTAATAATTATACTACTTACAGTGTTTATGTCGAATCCGCTGTTTTACAAAACCGCTACCCACGTTTAGACGTACCTAATGCAGAATGGCTTATCTGCAGTCACAATAAACTTTTGGTGTGGCTTCTAATGCTGACTTAGTCGCAGTAACTTAGCTATACTTCGCTGGTGTAGGTAGTTAAATAAAACAAGAAACTTTCGTAAAAATCAAAAATGAATTTATGTTGGTTACTAAAAGTTACAACGTTACAAGAAAATGCCATAGCTATAAAAACCGTTTTCATTTACGTATTGTTTATCTTTATTTAGTTACATAAGCCAAAGGAGCATGGCACCCTTACCTATTGTTTGAGGTAAGGTTAGAACTCTGACCAACCGCTACTTCGAAGTTGGTCGCAGTTACGGCTATTTAGTATTTTTGAAACTAACTTTTTTACAACTCTGATGTTTTCACTTGAGTTAAGGTAATTTTCACTCTTATTACTCGTTTTATTTATTTCTGGTGCAAAAGGTTTATGCAGTTCTAGTCAGTTATTATGAAAAACCGCTAAACGTAGTTCATCTATTTTTTTTATAACGGAGCTGTTTTGTAAAATAGCTAGGTACGTAAAACAGCGAATAAAACAATCCATCTGCGAGACTGAAGAATTCAAAACACAAGCAGTGTTTTGCCTTGACTTAGCGTGTATAATATGTATTTAGTTTTAATCAATTTAAGAGGTCTGAAAGAACTATACTCCATTTATTTTAAGATTAGACAAATATCGGTTATCATCCTTTCGTTATTAACGTATTATAAACTCCGTTATTTCACGATAAATACAAAGCAATGTAATCTATTTACCATTTACATTAAAAATATGATTCTAAAGTGCAGTCAATTAAATATTATTACACAATAACTGTCGTTATTTAGCCGTTATTTGTCTAATGCTAAAGTATATGGAGTATATGTGTGTAAAAAGATAAGGAAATTAATTAATTCAAAATCAAACACATCATCTAAAATAGCAAAGTTTAATTTTAATAGCTCATACATAATACAAGGTATACGTAAGGAGTTAAAATTCTAAGTAAGTAGTCAAACTTATCACCTAAAATACTTTCAAAATTTCATGTAAAAAATAAATTCATTATTACCTTGATCGTGGTTTTAAATGGCAAGTATATTTCAGACGAAAGTATCAGGCACTTGTATAAAATGTATATTTAATCACTATTATTAGGTAGTCATCTAAAAAACATACGATTTCTTAAAAAAAAACTTTAAAAAGAGCTAGGGTCATTTACAAACTATCATACCATTTATTTTCGGGGATACAAAATCGATACCTAGGGCATTTTATAATGCCTGCTTATAGTAGGTAATTATATGGGGATTATATAAACTACATAAAGGCACACAGTATTTAACCTCTAAAGAATAAAGGAATACTATATCTCCTTAGGAGACTTTTTAAAGCAAACAAATAAATAACATACGAGTGCATAGGTATAATATGTACTATGTTAATATGATTACATTTTCTAGTTAACTCGCCTCAAACACACACACTTCTTGCTACACAATCAAGGTACGATTTCTTTGATAACCTATTTATATTTTACTACAATCAAAATGTTATATATAAAGATTATGGTACACTCTCTATTTAAATAGCTTTAGTTACATAATCTACAAATAAGCACATAATAATAAAATTCAGAACATGACATAGGTATTCATTGTAAATAAAAACTATATAAATGTATAAAGATTTCAATTAATAAAAGTCGTACAAATTATTTCAAATATCTCAGTAAATTACACAATCGAGAATATTATTACTCCTCAAAAACAACGCATAGTATGAAAAACATTTTAGAAATGTATAGGTATAAGATAAGGTTTCCAATCAAGGCAGGAAAAAGCAAACATATTTTTTTTTACTATCAAAAAAAACTATTTAGAAACACATTTTATTTTTCAGTTGTCACATCTAAATTATTAATTGAAGGGTATTTATTAGTGGGCAATGATGATTTTTACCCCTGGATCGGGTTCGCCCGCCACGTCTTTAGCGAGGGGTGCGTTACCACAAATACGAAAGTTTTCAGTGAACGGTATAACGCCAACCAGAAACCCAGAAATTATGACCCACAAGCCAGCAACATAGAATGCTGCATCCCAGTGTCCAGTGACGTCTCTCAGCGCACCTGAAATTGAAAACAGAATATTCTAAAGATACCTAACATACAAGTAAGTAAAATGCTAAATTCTCGCATGAACTTTTCAGTGTTCTCTCGTAGGAAATTCCAAAATTCGAAATTATCAATAGGAGGGCGAGGGCAATGACTTAGATTATTCTTGCAGTGTATTATAAAAGTACACATGAGCTGAGATAATCCTGGCCCATTGTAATGCAGTGCTCTGGATATTCTTTAGAAGAAAACAATAAAAAAACATTTGTAAAGGTTGGAAGAAAACCTTGTGAGACATTGATCACATTGACATGCAAAGAGCTAAAGTTATGCAAACAACCTTTGTATTCATAAACAGTGCAGATTATTGCTAGGTTTATGACTGTTCACACTTCATTTTACGATTGTAGTTACCGCAACTGATGCGATAAGAACCGCAATAGTTTTCGTTATATTTGTAACTTTAAAAAAAACATCTGTTTGTAAAGAGTTGTCTTTTAGAAAGTTATCATAACCGTGTACGGTTATGACAACGTAATTAGCAGATAGGTACCTATGTGGCGAAAAATTGTGAAGAAAAAACAAATGAGGGTTCGTTTGTTGATCATTTCACTCCGTTTGTGCGATTCAACTTGGGTAACTCGATTCTAGTGTTTAAAAAACAATGGGCTAAGTAACGGTTTGTTACGACTGGTTCACTGTTATTGAGATTATTATTATGCATGTGGTACTGGTTTCTGAGCATTGCTACGTAGCGGTGACATCTGATTTCAGAGTCTCTGAGTTCTGCAGACTTGTGCCTCAAGGAACAGCTATCGTACCTTATGTGAAATTATGTTTTTATTTACAATGGGATGTTATGCCAGTGATTCCTTTTCCATTTAAATGAACAAGATGCATTTACTCACCAGCCATAGGCGGTCCAATAAGATGTCCAATGCCCTGACTCAATAACACCAAGCCATAAGCCATTGTGAATCTTTCCAAAGCGATCAATTCCACCAAAATGCTCGGGGTATACGAATATGAGCTTGAGAACATCAGTCCAAACATGACTGCATTTAATGCTAATATGTAGAAACTGTACGGGGCTTCTGGGTCCATCACACGAATTAGCACAGGGAACAAGATAATGGTTATGCCGCAAAATATAAGGCATAATGCGTATGTCTTCGTCACATTCACCCATGGTAGATCGCCCATCCAACCCAGGCCAACCTGAAATACGAGAACAATATTATTTAGATTAGTGTCAAATACATTTTGTTATGGGAAAACAAGAAAATAATAGCGGTTTGCAAAATGTTTGTCAGGAAAACGACCATTTTCAAAATTATTAGGAGTTGAAAATTATTCCAACTTTTTACTCTTGGGTTTGTTCAATTACGGGATTATAACAGCCAGCGTTTAATGTTGGGATAGTTACACTTTTGCAATATTTATAAGGGAACTAACGGGAGCTTTATAAATCATTATTACTCACAATGCCGATAATAGTAGCAATTCCGAACACACTCAACATCCAAGAGCCGTGAACCTCAGAGTATCCACTCATGAGCATGAAGTTTGAGATGTAGAAGTAAGGCACGATGAACCAAATGAACAGCACTAAAGTTGACAGATTCATCATCAAGAAATGGAACTCGGTGAACATGTTGAAGTCGAAAGTTTTGTTGATTGTGTCCAGTAAACGTCTGCCCCAGGTCTGAAAACGTTTTTTTTAGATAACCTTTCCTTGATACAATAATGGTTGAAGCTTACACATTTACTTAGCGAACTTAAATATAGCAATAGGTACACAAACACAAACTTAGCTACTTACAGCTTCCTCTTCCACGGACCACATCGAATTCCTATAAATATCGGGACACGAAGACGCTCGCAGTTTGTACTTGGCGATATTCATCATGGCACCACGATGCATGATCGAGTTACGATGTACTCGGATACCTCTCAAGTAATGATGATCTGTAACAAACTGCTTGGTCCACCAGTCCTGACGTTCTCTCTGTACAATCACTGCAGGCTTGTTCTCCGGTATAGGCTGCAACAACTTCGTTCTGACCTGATCCAGTTTGGTCTCAAACTCTTTTTTCTTCTCTTTCTCTTTCTTATTGAGTTTTAACTTCATTGACATCTTTATTGGCTTAGATTTTGAACCCTCTGAAGGTTCTACGTTCAACTTCTGCTCTGATGTACTTCTTAGTGCTAGCAGCGATGGATAATTTTGTAAAATAATATTGTAGAGTTTCTTGTTGGATTGAAGTTGGTCTAATACTTCAGCAGGCACCTGAAAAATATACAAATAATAATTTATTATATTTTTGAAACTAGAAACGTTACGCATGATGGAGTAAACGTAAATGAATGTTACCTTTTCACTTTGTCTCAAGAACGTAGGCAGATTTATTACTGAACTAACTTTATGGTATTGCGACATGTCAGCATTTCTTTTAGTTGCTGCCTCCAAATCCTCAGCTTCAGCAATAGAAGCTACTAGTGTTGTGAGTATATATTCAGGCGTTTCACCGCTTTTCATCAATGTCTTTAACTCTTCTGCTCCAGGATAAACAGATTCTCCACCCCCAGATTTCGCGGATATAGACATAATACTAGATGCTCTCTTCGACTTATTCAATTTTCGTTGCTTTTTCTGCTCAATTATCAACCATTCTGGATCTCTCATTACAGCACCACACACGCACACATTAAGTACAGTACCAGCTAACAGTAATAAGGTACCTCTCCAACCAAATTCTTCCAATAAATATGACGTTAATGGAGAATATATGAAAGTTCCAAAACCAACTCCACAAGAACCTAATCCAACAGCTAAATTGCGTCGTTTCTCAAACCAGTAAGCGATGGATACCACAGCAGTAACGTACAACAAGCCAGTCCCGAGGCCAGCCATAATACCATATGTGACATACAAAACTTCAACAGAATTGCTGTAGGAAGCAGCTACAAATCCTATAGTTGAAGCTACACCGCCAACTATTGTCATACTTCTGCATCCATATCGATCTACCAATGCACTCATAATAGGCCCAGCTATTAACGGTACGGATATGAACAGACTTCCAATCAAAGAAGTTTTGGCTTCACTGGATTCAAAAAATATGACAAACTTGTCATGCATCAAGCCATAAGAAAAAGCTAATCCATCGGCCACAGTAGCGATGAGGAATGATGCGGCTACGACTACCCATCCCCACCCTCCATCCGGGATCGGAGGCGATGCATCTTCTAGTGGTGGCTTACTAGAACAAATACTGTCAGTGTCCGCAAGGCCGAAGAACTTAACACCCTCATTCGTTGAAACGGCATCATCATCACTTTTTGAGTCTTTATGATAACCTACAGAAAGATGGTTATCTTTAGTATTATGCGGTTCCGTTTTCATAGAATTTACAGTATCCAAATCATCTTTAGGCTTTCCCATATCTCTCATTTCAGTTTTATCATCATTCACTCCATCTATATACTTGATATCATTAGTCCTCTGAAGTAGCGGAGACGTAGTCTTCTCCTCTTCAGACGGTACTTTATGTTCATACTTGCTAGAAGGATCTTTGCCTGGAATTCCATTTGCATACGCTCTTTGTGATTCCATTAGTCTTTTAGACGATCTCTTCTTAAGTACGGTGCTAAGTACGTACTTTGTTGTCTCTAATTCGGTCCTCTAAAGGACGTCGTGAAAACTACCAGTATTGGATTAATAATCCAATTAGAGAAAATTCTTCTACGTTGAAGAAATCGTTAATTCTCTCGACCAGTGTCTTAATCTTGGGTCTCTAGCCGAATAGCGGCAAAGTCTCTTCGATATACAAAGCGTTAGGGCGCAAGGGTTGTAGCTTGTCGAGTACATCAAGGACCGGCTAGTCCTCGATCTCACACTTTTGAAAAATTCACTTTCTATATTGTCACACGTTCGTCCCGTGAACGTCGTGTACCTTCTTGACATTAATTAAAGTTTTAAAACTTGAAATCTTTGCAACATTTCAATTTCGTCGAAGGCAGGGTTGAATCTGTAACAAAAGAAAAACATTATTGAATATATATGGGAGAATAAGTTTAAAACCTGGCAATACCCTAACGTGGTATTTTTTTTCAAAGAGTAACATTTACAAATTAGCTGGCAACTTTTTAATGCTTCGCACTTTCGCAGTGCACCAACCAACCAATAATTCTGGCTTTCCGGTTTTCTTTTCAACCGCTGATAGTTTTGTAAACTTTTGTATTTTTCGTAAATACTTACTTTCTTACTAACAACATAACATCAAGTTTCCCCGAAGGGTTGGACAGAGGTGTACCTATAGTATACCCACATTTCGCCAATTATGTTTGAGTCCCATGTAATAGGGGGCGAGCCTATTGCCATCAATCGGGTTTCCTTACTAATAAACGTATTATATGAGGTGAATAGTTACACATCGTTTTCTCTCTTTCAGTCGTCAGTAATTTGACTATCGAAAGAAGACGACAAAGCGTTGTGTAACTATACTGACGGTATACAACAGGTTATTGAATATTATTTAATAATTGTGCATAAAATTGAATCTCAGATTGCAGTCGTATGAGATGGCTACCTATATAACGCTTTACGTAGACCTAGTGTACAATCTGCTGAACAGTAGGTACAATCAAATTGGGTCTGAACACTAGGTACCTACGACAATAAAGTACATAGGCTTTTACTACTTATGATCATTTTTGCAAAACCTTCACCAAATTTTAGGAAACTGCTCTATTAATTGATATTATTCTAGGAATCTGGGCTGAAAATCATTTCGTTACACGACTAAAACACATAATGTCACCGCACCCAGGCACCAAATGTTTAATTACACGTTAACCTTAAAAAAAGATTTATTAAGTATGTGAATTAAGTGTCTGGCTTCACGTAAGTAGGCATTTAATACTGAAATGGAGGTCGCATGAAAATTTATGCTGGTACCTACCTACCTATGTGTGAAAGCCATGTCTATACAAGGTGGAGACGACAATAGAACAATAATTAAACTGCATAAGTACCTATATCTAATGACGTAACCATTCTGCATACGAAAATTCAATCAAAGATCTCCAATAGTTTAGTCACTAATAGCTAGTCAAAGATTTGCAAAACCCATAATCGGCCCATCACTACTAGGTATTTAGTTTGTTAGAAAAAGTCACTTTTTTCATTTCAATGTTATGATTTATTTAATTTCAATAATAATATTGCCAGTGTTTTCATTTGTTGTTGTATTGTCGTCTCCACATTGTATACCGAGTGAAAAATACCTGACCTAATGAGAACGGACGATCGTGATCCATAATCGAATTTATTTATTTACTTTCTGTTTGATTATTATTTTGACATAAGTTTGAACTATGACTTGGTAGGTAAGTACATATAACCTAGATCTACCACGAAGTGCAAAGTCGACGGCCAGCCTCTCTGCGCTAACGTGAACAAACAACAACAAACATGACGCTGGCAGATTAGTCGAAAACGGCCCAATTGATAAAACAAGTTTTTTTTTTTTTGCTAATAGTCATTATACTTTCTTTGTTACCTATTATTTTTAACCCCCAACGGAAAAAGAGGGGTGTTATAAGTTAACGTGTGTATCTGTGTATCTGTCTGTTCCCTCGTAGCTCCCAAACAGTTAAACCGCTTTTATTATTATATTTTTTAATTTTAACTTGTTATTGTTTGAATTGTATCTAAATACAATGTTGTAAGAATCCCTTGCCAATAAATTACTATGGCTATGGCTGAACAACATTTTCTACGGGACCAACCATTAAATGTAATAAAAAAAATCTATAATAGCTCATCGAAACTGTATCAGAATAATCAAAATATGTAGGTATGTCCTACTCAGTAGGTAAACGCGCGCAGTTGTATTTTCCAAGCAATTTCCTCACTAACCCACTTAGCAAATAATGGTGTCATTACACGAAGGCAATCATCACATTCAGGTAAACGTAGGCACGGCGACACGAGACTAATTTCAGTCAATGGGAGTAATTGACACTTCCAAACCTGGATATAACTCGATAGATCTCTCTCGTGTAACAGAGGTAGGCTAGGTACTTACCTACCTGGTTTTATATTAGGTATCAGTATGTGTAGGTCCTTAAGGGAGAAGACACACGACTTCACATTAAATAATAATAAATTCTCGAATACATTTTATCCGCGGAATAAGCCTTCTCTTCCGAATAAATTTTGAAGTTTCTCCATACGAAAAACTGTCAGACGTAAATCTTATTCCGCGGATAAAAATAATTCCTGTTTGTCGAATCCGCCCTCAGTAAGGTAGGGTAGGTTAAGTTCCATAAAGAAATCGATTAAAAAATGTCAGCCGGAGAAAATGAATAATTGTCATGGATATAGTAATTGACTTATTTAGGTAGTCGGTAGTTCGCGTGACGTCTGTGGCTCAGTGATCGACAGACCGTTAAAAACCGGGTCAATAGTGACAATTACCATTAATTGACTATAAGCGAGAACTTTCTGTGGAGCGTTTATTTGAATGTCAAATAAATATTCTATAACTTTTACCACAGTGTCGCTCTCGTGATCTATGAACGTCCAGCACCCTAATTGCGTAATTACACAATCTATCACAATCTGGATCGGTTTGAAACAGATTGTTAATTCATTGCTTCATAAGTTCGTAAAAAAAAATCTGCTCAACAACGTAAATAAATGTTGTTGAACTGTCAAAATGAAACAGATTAGTCTTAATCGTTTACGAAAACGTTTTACGCAATTAGATAGCAGGGCCGTTTAAGCATCATCCGCTTTTGGATCCATAGTATCCATAGAAAACGCCAAAATGGCGCATGTGACTGTCATACACCGGTACCCATAACCATCAAACGTATGAAGGTGATCTAAATATCCAACACAGCAATGCAGCTTGGCGGCACAACTGGTTATTCTGTGGTAGTACAGTCAAGCGCACATCAGAGGGGCAATTTCCGCATTTTTAAGAACGTTCGAATTCGCATCTCATTCGCAATCTGTCAAAAATACAATCAACGAATTGGTCTTCAGGGGTAATAGTAACGTCGGTGCAGACGCAGTTAGCAGTGCTGATGAGTGGTTGATGACTAAGGTACTTCTTCTTACCTAGGTACTGATGCAGGGCTTGTGCCTATTTTCCGGAGGTTTAATAAATCCTAGCAATCAACCTTGATCAGTAGGCCAATATTTGTACGGTCGGTAAAACGGTCGCATTCAAATTTGAATCTGTCAAACTAGTCAAACATTTTTGTAGATAAATTGATTGTATTTTTGACAGATTGCGAATGAGATTAGAATGCGAACGTTCAATTATGGGAATTGCCCCTCAGATCAGTATGGCAATGACAACTCAAACGTTTTAATTTTATCGACACAAATGATGGAACGCAAACAGAGATGGAGTAGGTACAGAGAATATACTAAGTACATAATACAGTAATACGTTATCTCGTCTGATAATGATAGTTGTATGAACTGCACGCATCAATGACGCATTATTCAGAGATAAGGAATGTCACCCGTCTGGCTGGCAGTAGAAACACTGGAATTCTCATGATGTATTTAAGTACGTACCAGAGACCGAAACCGGTACCTATGATCAATACGGGTATTTTTTCGGTTACAACATTTATTTTCTTTACAGGTATTTTTAAAGGTTACCTTAAATTGAATACAACCAGTATTAATACCGGTTACTTAAGTAAATAAAAATAATTATCCTTTATCTTACACGTGCCGTCGGCATTAGTCAAAGAGCGCGCATCGCCTGTGTGTGTGTAACCGGTATTAAAATGGTAACCTAAAAGAGGTAACAGGTTTCTTCTTCTTCGGTTACCCAGATAACGGTAACCTTAGTCGTAGAAGTAACCAAAATTCTTCGATATCGGTAGCGTAACTTATAAAGGTTTTCGGTGGTACCTACACCAAATTCGTGATTAACTTGCAGAGGCATTTTATACCAGTCAACCTTTTGGTGATGCAGAATCGACAAAATAATGATGGATGCAATTTTAAATAGAGCCCTTTTCAGAGGTCTAGGAAAAAAGTTACTAGCCACCGAGGCTAAATGGAATCTACTTAGGGACTTATTTATTTTAATAGCAACAAGACTCGGTATCGTTTTGCCCTAGAGTCTAAACACTAAAGTGTAAAGGTCATCTAAATAGGTATCCTATCAAGCGCGGATCCACCGTTGTTGTGGGCACGGTGGGCATGCCCACAACCCCAATTGACGTCGATAGGCTGATGTACACAGGACACACACATTGCATGCGAGCATAACCAAAATTACCAAAGGAGACTGGGCAAAAGTGGTATTTGGACTTTAAAGCAAATATGGTTTTGATATTTAATGTATCGATGGTGAGTGAATCCGAAACCTCCTGTGTCCAATTTACAGGACAAATGGGTGGTTCCATTTATTGGTTACCTTCTAGGCTTCTAATAATAAATCATCTCGTACGCAACTCATTACGTATACATGCATATTAAACATATGAAATCATCTCATCGTTTACAATAGGCATACTAGTGCCTACATACGTCGGTAGTTTCCGTAAAGGGTTTCAGAGGCACTTGACCTAGTATCGAGTTGTTGCATCGGTACTTATGGTACAGTCAGATAAGGCAACGCGGTTCCAGTTGAGGTAAAGTAGCATTATGTGTGAGTACTAGTGATTCATTGAAAACTAACGATATTACCTTCTACATTTGAGTAAAGGACTTATGCGAATTGGCCTCAAGTTCATGCAGACTGCCAAGTAAGGTGGTTGTCCACGTCAGGCGTTTTTTGGCACGAGAGGTATGATTGTTATTGTATTAAAGCAGCGGCTAAACATGGTGTTGGCCAAAAAGTTCTGGTTGAGAAACTGTCACAAGTGGACGGAATGCAAAGCAGTACCTACCTCGCGCAAGTACCTACAAGAAGTTTTCAGAGTTGATTGCCAACCTTCAGTTGTCGGAGGACAGGCAAAAGAAGATTTTTTTTTATTTGTTACACCATGGAAGACAACAATCGTTCAAATAATGTGTACGACGTGGCTCGCTACAATCACAGTCATAAGCAGAGAAGCCTTACCTACAGACCCTTCAAACTTTAGAATACTTAGATTTTCTACCCCATCCTTCCCGAAAAAATCAATCATCAAAATCAAAATATTTTATTTCACATAAACCTACATGGGCACTTATGAAACGTCAGAAGCTAGGTGCACGGTTCCAATTGGTCATTTCCTATGGAGAAGAGCCGGCAAGAAACTCCACGGTTACTCTTTTAAAAATACCTGACAAAAATCCTCACAGAAAAACCAAAATAAGCAACACAATAAAATGGCCAGCTAAAGTAGGTATAGCTGATGAATCACGCAACCTCCCGTGAGGACGTATACTTTTGAGCCCAGTTCGAGGTTAGATTGACGGGACTCCCCGAGGCGACACCATTGAAGCTTCACGTTATGTGGTGTAGTCACGGAAACTACTGTAGTTTGCGTTTGTTAATTTGTTACTGACTAGGATACTTTGGGGGCTACCACAATCTATTATAAGCATATCATTTCAGCTAAAAGACATTCACTGCTGGACATAGCCCCCCCAAACCCTGCCAATTCAACCGGTTCTGTGCTTTTCACATCCATGGGATTCCTGCGGCCTTCATAGGGTCATCGGGCCACCTTGTGGGAGGCCTACCAACGCTACGTCTTCCGGCACTCTCTTAAAGCAGTTTCATAATAGACTACCATGTACACTTACAGTGCAATTAATTAGTATTAGTAAACATCTTGAAAACGAATAACAACTGCAGCAGTGCAGATAACATCAGTATCCAATGATTAAATCAGCCAATAAGAGGGATTCATTCAAATGCATGAATAACGCAGCAGTCGAATCATTTGACCAATCAATGGAGTATCCTATGCAAATTGGTATCGTGGGAACGCCGATATTCAAGATTAAAACATTACATGAGTGAATTTTCCAAGTGAGCGGCCTCTGGCTAGGAAAATTAATATTTCAAAAAATGTATGATACTCTCCAGAGTTGGCATAAAACAAACAAGTTGTTTTAAAACACGGATACTATTTTTTTAAACAGTTATTTAATTGATTCAGGCGTGACTTGGCGGAAATCCATTATAAAATACAATAGACGTAGATATTTAGTATAAAATAGTAACTATCCCGCTTAGCTATTCCTAAAGAGTTATAAAAAACCCTGTAAGAAATCGACACGTGTTTCACCTCTCAACGAGACATCTTTAGGATGACGATTGACCTGTCGCGAACCCGAACACGACGTGTTGCCACGCCGAGCGCCGGACGTAGACTCTGCATCCGGTGCTCAGTGTGGCACATAACTACTTATATTAATAGTAATAATGTATGCACATAATTTATTGCCAGGTCAGAGTTGATATTGCACAATATGTTTAACAAGTAATAACAACAATTATTAATAGACATGCATACATACAACTATATACCTACATATATATATTACCTATACAGGCGGTATATTTCCACTACAACCATATTTTTGTATGAACTACATGACCATAAAGGTAATCAAGCATTATAGCCACTTTGGAACGTATATATTTAAATTCTAATAATACTTGGATTTTGATCAATTTGTTTTGAAATCGAACATTTGCAAACCGCATCCAAATACCTATGGCGAAACCGCGAAAATCGTTTCGTAAACAAATAGAACAATGTTGCCTGTATAATTACGTAATTAATTAGGTATAGAGTATGTTATTGTGTAAAAAAAGTTACGAGATATCGATAATTTTACTAGGTAAATGTCCCGATTACTGTTTTAACAGCTGATAGTCGGCATTGAGAGGTCAAGGCCAATCTATTCATTAATCCATCACACGGCCCACGATTTGCGATACCCAATATTAAACTAAAAGCACGGATCTACGCATTCCTAGGGGAAATGATAAAAACATTTTCCAATCCAACGCAAGGTCAGAATCAGGACTTTATTTTGTACAAGAGAGAGAGAAGAGGGGGGAGGTTCTTCCACCTTATGAATAAATTAATAGCTGACGTACTCGATTATGGAATTAGGAATATACAAATCGCTGTCTCGTAAACAGCCTAATGTGCAGAGCCCTTAACAGTATGATATCACACATTTTGTAAAAATTTCCTGTTAAGTATTGCATTTTATGGTCTGGTACGACTGTTAGTGTGCTCAAGCGCTTATTAATAATTATAACAAGTTTCCAGGTAGCCGCCATAAAAAATATTATGATTATATTTTGTTGACACGCTTTAACGGTTTTCCCTAAGGAATGTTTCAAAAAGATTGCTGTTATTAACTATTTGCTATCGTTATGTGTGACTGTGTACATAGTTCCATGTCAACAAGGTGACACTGTTTTAATTCAAAGAATCAAATTAAAAATCCGGAGTCACATTACGTACGTGATATGCGTATAAATCGAGCAGATTGCGTGTGACTCCGGATTTTTAATTTGTCTGTCTTTGATGGCTTGTACCTTTTTAACCCCCGACGGAAAAAGAGGGGTTGATTATTATTTAGGAGTATGAGGAACTGGGTGTAAAGTTCACTCATCCTCTATAGAAAAGGGAGGATCCTCCGACCAGACGGGTGTTGTGTCTGGCGGGCAATTGCCCAAGGAATGATTTCGGATAGTCTTATACATATATTATGTTAATCGCTCGGTAAACTCATAAACCGCGATGTAGGATTTGTGACGTCAGGTCTTTGATGCGTAGTTCGTATGTGGTGGTGTAGATGCCGCCACAATTAGATGTGCGCATCTTCCACAGGTCTGATCGATTCGAAATTTAGTATTCTGTTACTTCAATGATATTAGAAGAATATATTGTATAGTAACCTTGAACCGATACTGCAACATCACCTGGAATTGTGTCGGGGGTTATTTAAATTTTTAATTTTAATTTGTTAGTTGGCGTTTTTGTCGTAGTTGGGTTTTAGTTTTTATAACTTTAATTTAAATTATTTTGGGGTTATAAAATATAATATGTATCTACTTATATATTTTTAATGATATAAGTATTTTTTTTTTTTTTTTGAAATGTGCCAATTAAGCCCTTTCATTTGATACCCAACATGGAATCATCATAGTTCGTGACATTATGTCCATGATGAACATACATGCATACCGGCCAAAATCATAAGTCATAACACTAGTTTTTGATTCGCCGTAGTCGGGTAGTAGTAGATTATGTAGGTAACTAGGTGCTCATTCGATGCAAAATTCTTTCACTGAAAGAAAGCTGTACGCTACTGCCGAGTGCATATTTGCAGCTGAACATTTTATGGTAAGTATAATTGGCTTCCACGCATCGTGGGCAAAAGCTAGTTTAGATAAAAATGCAGTAGGTATTGCAATTGATTGTCAATACGTTCTTTATTGGCGTATCTTCAATTGTTTTCCATTAGGTACACGGTTTCTCGAGAAATCGAATCGGCAATAGAATCAATCAGTCGTTTCAATTCTTCGTACTGCGTGTCATTGGATGCGGCTGATGCAAAAACTTGTCAATTGAATTCTGTTGAATGGTATCGGAGAATTTATTGCAACTACCTACCGAGTAACTACATTGACAGGATTTGAATGAAAATTCGGCCAAGTGCTGCCGGGCCGCCCTAGCTACATGGGTGATATTATCCAAAATCTCAAATTCTAATTAGTTAAATTATAATTAAACTTAAGTAAGTACTAAATTGTTCCTCAGGCTAATATTAGATATGTACTTAGCTGTTTGTTGAAATGAAAAAAAAATGCGGTCATTTGAAAATAGCGGATGTTGAATAGGTTTTTTTTCCACTTTCATTTACTTTACTTTTCATTCAATCATAAAAATAACAGTGATTTAAAGCAATGACATCCATCCAACATAGATATTTGTACCTATAGTTTACTCTACAACGAAAAATTGCGGTAAAGTAAAAATAAATACAAAAATAATATCGAATTATTGGCGAATATCCAGAATTTCTAAAGAATGTGGTAGAAGAAAAGAAACTAGTGTTATTGTCAAATAGTGAACAGTGAAAATTATCTGCACCCGAATCAATGGTTACAGTAATTAATTATAACTTAGATATCCCATAACCATTTTTTCCCATGACTATCTATCATTGACTTAGAAAGAAAGAAAAGAAAAAAAATGTTTATTCTGCAGACACTACACGCACATTACATAAAACACACATTTACAAATTATCCAAATCCTCATAATCAACAGCCCAAAATAATTAAAAAAATTGTCCATTGCTTGATATCAGGCCCAGAGACAACAAGTTTACATAGCTTATTGAGTAATTACTGTGTTCCAACAATAACAAACGAAAACATATACACTACTATTGTAACAAGCAAACAAGAATAATTAAGCTGTGCGTCGCATCTGTACAAGAATAGGTCATCGCTCAGCAAAATGCTGTGACTTCGGACGAACCTGTCGTCGACAGCGCTGATTTCCAGCAAAAGACATCATCTTCCGTCTGTCGTTATCCCATTTTATTTGGGACAAGTCGTTTACCCGATGGGATTTACAAACTTTTCTCATCGCTCACTTTCGTTATATGTATAAGAAACTCTTGTGCAAAATTACATGTTTCCAGTAGACCCAGCAGTTTAGGCCGTTCTTTGTCACTTTTCTAGCCATAAATCTTTCACACAATCCATCCATCGTTTATTTTTCTTCCTCTACTCTTATAGCCTTCCACATGAATACTCAAAACTTTCCTCATTCCTCCTCATCACCATACTCAACACCATCAAATTTATATCTTTTTCTTAACAAGAGACATTAAATACCTTCCAGAGGGCTTCCAATCTTTTACAAGATTCGACCATCGTTCCTTATAACTATGCATGATGCACCAATTATGCGCCCTGCGTCCACACCGTCGCGTCTCTTTGGCGTATTCTATGTTTTCCCATGGGAAGCTCTTGTTGGGTTTATCCCTGATCATAGATTCGTCTCATCTCCACACTTACGTATGGACAACAGACTAGATGTTTATTCTCAGAGTTGCCACTGTTACTAGATTAAGATAGATAATCGTGACTGTCTGTAATTTACGATCTGCATAGATCCACTTAAGAATGCATTATGATTAAAAGAAAATTATGTTAAAAGATCGCCGTGTTGTTCGTTGTTGCAGTAGGTACAGCAAGCACGATTGCAGAGCGTGATATCCTAGGTTCAATTGCGAGGTCGGAAAAATGTGTTAAATTGTTGAAATTTTCCAGAAGGAATTTCTCAGTACTAACTGCCCGAGGTCTTGATTTTGTGCCCAGTTCGGTGGCCATAGGCTCGCCCCCTATTATATGGGAGATAAAGCTAGTGTTAAGGATGTCCAGTACTCCAGTTGCTATTCTGATAATACAATGGATGATATTATATTAGCACAGTCTTTATCAAGATCACAATACATCGTGAGGAAACCGGTACATCCCAGAACCGATGTAATTCGAAGATTTATTATTATTAGGTATATATTATATTATTATTATAAGTTATTTAATTCTACATACCTAACTGGGGAAAGGGTTCTTGTACTGTACACATTTCCCTACCCTTTTCCGGAAATGCAGGCGTGATATTATGTTATAGATTTCTATAACATATATTGCATTATGATATGACTAGTTCTCCTTGTGCTAAGAGTGTTTCCGTCAATAGTGCAACGGCGGTTCGAACTTCCGCATCCTAAGCAAAGGAAATAATTGCCGCTTTTATTTATAATCCTTACAATAATTATCAAACGATTATCTTTAGTCCTAGTATATAAAACAAATTCTCTATTCTATCTTTCTGTATGTCCGCTTAGATGTTCTTAACTTCACAATAGATTTTTCAGGGACCGAAAACCTTTATAAATTGCGGCACAGGTATCGAAGAATTTCGGTTACTTCTACTACGACCAAGGTTACCGCTATCTGGGTAACCCAAGAAGAAGAAACATGTTACCTCTTTTAGATTACCGTTATAAATACCGGTTACACAGGCGATGCGCACCTTTTGGCTAATGCCGACGGCACGTCTAAGATAGAGGTAATTTTTATTTCGGTAAACGGTATTAATACCTATAATAAATTGTTATACTAACCCTTTGATATAAGAATATTTATTTATAAATGTAATAGTATAAACAAATTGTTGGTTGGCCATAAATAAATAAATAAATAAAATAAATAAATAAAATACTAATTGTATTCCATTTAAGGTAACCTGTAACCTTTAGCAGATATTTGGCACCGTGGATCCACACGAGACGATGGATTTTTAATTGTGTCTGTAATAAGGGCATAGGAAAGGTTAAAAATACCCGTAAAAAATATACATTTTCTAACCGAAAAAATACCCGTATTGATCAGTCCCTGGTTTTCCCCATCATTTAGAGCATTTATTCCGGAAGGTTTTTGTGTGTATAACATATTAATATTTAACTTAGATTTAGTACAGAAATCTCAATGTTTTGACATGTCGCCATCGCAACCATGCAGAGCAGGGTGGCTAGTCTATTTACCTATAATCATTTTAATAATTATCAAGCGTTTATGTAAAATAATTTTCAAGTAAGAGGTTATAATTATACGTCGTCAATATTATAGTAATGGCGTCGTAAAGTTAAGTGTAGTTGACACTGACGTCGGGACGCAGAAGGACAATGGGGGTGACTGCATCACTCGATATAGGAATGTGCAACCTTTAGTACTTAGTAGGGTACCAGGTGTTATGGGCGAAACGTGATAACTTTACTAAACTAACGTCCAGAGGCTTTAAATGGAGTTTGATTGTATCGAAACTGCGAGAAGCCAGCAAATGGCGGTGAAAGATACAACGTGAGAAAACTTAGTTTTAACTTTCCGGTATGAAAAGTACACTGTACGGACTATTTTCTTCTTGATCATGCTTCTCTTGGACTTCTTTCAAACTCTTGTAGGTAGACTTGCAGTGAGATCGTAACAAACACACTAATAGTTAATAAATAACACAAACCATAAACAGCCAAACATTACTGGAAGGAGGTATCTAGTGAAGGGAAACCGTCGGATTTTTGATTAAAAAAAACCACAAATAAAAACAAACGAATGTCGCAATCGCAATATGAAAATAAAACAAAAAGACATTGCATCAGAAAGACCGATCATTTCAAGTTTATCGTTTCGTCGTTTTTTATACGCATTCAAGTTTTGTGCCGTGCCCCATGGAATATTCCACACGATTCCTCGCGCTGTTTAAACCGCAGTGTATTTGACTTTTATACTTTATTCACCTGACAACGTCAGACCAGCTGTGTACCGGTCGTGTTGACTTCCTTAACCTAACCCAACATGACACACTTACCGGTGTGTTGTGTAGGTTAGGTTAGGTTTGTTTATAGAGTTCGGTGGTGCCAGAAAAAAACCAAAAGTACTACAAGTAGGGAAGGTTCTGAAAAGAACTGTATAAGTGTGTAGCTTTAAAGCTTAATATTTCGCAAACTGATCTTTCAATCCAAAAATGGTTTTAACAAACTCACAATATTTTTGAACGACCTTTCCAAAGATACTCCACACCATGGGATAGAAGAAAAAAAAACCCACTTTACGTGTAGGGGAGGTAGGTACCCTAAAAAAACCCTTTTTTTTTCATGATTTTATTTTACCACTTTGTGTGCGTAGTTAATATGTATACTCATGCCAAATTACAGCTTTCTAGTACTAACAGGCTCTGCGCTAAGCCCCCGGCTTAGCGCACAGACAGACAGACAGGCAGACGGACATGGCGAAACTAAAAAGATACAGCTGCTGCACTTGTCTTTAGGATTTTTATAGGTTTACAAGATATAAGTAATACTTACATCGATAATTCGATACAAACAATAGCAATCGATGGATATCAGGTATTAAAAGTATGACTGATTAGGCTACTGAGTAACACCGTTATGTATTGTTTACTTACAGCATGACCTGATAAGATAGGAATGTTCGAGACCACTTCCCTACTTGAGATTGTTATTAAACAAAAGATTTTTATATCATTCGTTATCATGGTCTAAGTGAAGTCTTTGGAAAGGCAATGGGAATTTTGAAAACCTATAAACATCATCTCCTATCCTACCTACACTTACTTGGATCACAATTAAATTCACCATCACTATATTATTTAAACATAAATATGGCCTAATAGGTAATAATTATAGAAGAAGTATTAATAAATAGGATTCGTCTTTTATAATTTGCTCCAATGCTGCTTTCCAACTTCTAGGCGGAAAAATCGCGAACAGCGCAGCAAATTACGCACATAAACATTAACATAAGTTCTTTGCTAAATTCAGGTACCTTGAGGTATTTATAAACACGAAACGGATATTTACCATAAACATCATAAATGTAGACAAATGGATAATGTGTTAAATTACAAGAATTGCTAATTTTGGAATAAGTAAGTACAGACGCATAGTACCTACATTTTGTGTTTGATCAAACAATTTGTATCAAAGTAACAATTTTTAATCCACATATTATGCTAAAACTGGTATTTCCAAAAATAACTTTTGTTTAGCAGAGGTGTCTACTGCGAATCTGAATTGAAAGAGATATCCGAAATCTTTTATACGAAGAAAAATATCCGCACTTCGTGTGTATGAGCTAAGTTTCTGTGAAGGCTTCATATTTTTTATCAAATAGTTTTTTTTTACAATGACCTTTATAAATATTGTTCAATAATTTATTATTATTGCAAACAAACGATAACGATAAGTGAATATGTTTGTTTTCTGCCGAACTTAAAAAAGACACGTTTTAGTTTAATAAAATACCTAAAGGCAGACCTGCCGATGCGCAGCGTAGCGTGATTTTCACTGCCAAACAAATATCGACTTTGGAACTATAAGAATAAAGTTGAAAATTGATAAACTTTATCAAGTCCTAAAGCGCATGAAAGCGGACAGAGGAGTGCGTGTGCGGTTATTATTATTGACTTTATTTTAAGAGACACAATGTTGATATTTGCTTGGCAGTAAAACCGGCTTTGCGCGGCGCCTCGCTAGGTTTGCGCCGGCCTGCCGCGGCCGGCCCTAACTAACTAGGAACACTCAGTGTCTGACCTCGATTAAAATAAAATTCCTAAAGTTGTTAATCGGCTTCTTGCTAATGGATTTAAACAATTGATAAAGATATTCTAAAAATAAATAACAAATAGAATAGGTTTATCGTAGGAATTGAATGTTAAGTGGACCATAATTAAAAGCTTTGCAGTATTTTACAATCTCGCTTGGTTTATTAGTTCTATTAATGTTGTGTTCTTAATCCAAAAATGTTGTCTTTTGTGTCAACAAAAGACAAAGCAAAGAACTGGGTAGCTATAGCTATCTTACTTAAATACTTCGAAAATTTTAACAAAGCATTTCAGCAAAAATAACCCATTCCTATTAAGTACCGAACGAATAAACAATACCTATTAAAGAGACTGGGGGTAGTACTGTAGATGTAGGTAGTCTTTCCTTTTCCTTAAAAGAAAAGACTACAGCACGGTATAATAAAGTAACAGTATTATGTCTCGGCAGTGACCTTGAAATAATTAACTGCGGCCGCTCGGTAGACTGATAAACCTTCCGCGTCCGTGCGCAACCACCGCGCACTCAATACCGTTGCGTACTGATATTCACTGATATTTCGAAGCTCGTTGTTTCGGCCGTTTTCTATGAAGATAATTATAATACTGTTACTTATTTATGCTGTGACTACAGGTTCCCTTTTGTTTTGTTTAAACACTAAACTTAAACGTTTATAAATAAACCCGTTAGTAGCTGTTATTGGAAGAAAAAATCACAACAAAAAATATCCACGTCCACAAAAAAGATGGAGCAAAAAGTCCCCAAGATTGACATCACTAGTATTTTATATCAAGCTCATTTTATCTAGAAATAGTTGAATAGTTTAACACTTGTTTTGCATTTCAATAAAACTATATTTATTTTCCATTTTAGCCTTCAACGTGAACTAGTAATTACCTAGTGCTTAGAACAGCAGGCTTAGCGCTGCAGTAGCTATCATTACTTGTTATATTATTACCTATACGTAAAACAAGTGGCAGAAAATAACCGCTTGCGCACAGCATCCGATCCGTATCCGAATTCGGATCTAGTGCACAGCCACAGCGCCGGCCTAAAACCAGCTAGAGAAACAAATTGAAAACATCTACAACATAGAAACAAATTATGTACCTAAATAAATAATACATAGGTACTACTTTTGCCTTGCCTGTATAGCTACCTGATTCTATTTATAAACAAAAAGAATTCACTGAGCGTCGCGCAGCCGGCTGCCAGATAAGTCAGAAAAACAGTTTTTTTTTCACACATTTTTGCCTGTTTTTGTATGTACAGTCAACATCACGTCTGGCGTCTGTTCACGCCATTTCAATTTCAACAAATCAAGCGAAAAGCGTCGAAATAAAGGCTCTGTTAATGTCAAATTGCTACTATGGCATACGGTTGACTATACTTGTTCAGGTCTATAAACTATCTGTGACTTATATGTCTAGTGACTGTAGGAAAGATAAAAAGATTAAAATAGGCTGTTCGTAACCGATTAGTTATTTAGAGGGATTTCCATACTCGATTCTTAGATAGGTATTTGTTTTATTTTAAAACATGACTACACTACAAAAAGAATCTTGCATTGAAAATGTTATCAACACTGGCTTTAGAAACTTTAGATATACAATGTTTTAGTAATTACAAGCCTTGCGCCCGCCCCATAAAAATTCCCATCGACAAAAATGACAAAATTCCATACAAAGTTTCATCTCCTATTTAGGGAATAAATCAAAAACCCTTCCTTTATCCTACCTAAGGCACCATCTCCACGCCACGGACGAGAGAATCGCGGCCATAGTCCCGCTTTGCCTTCAAATTATCGCCGCGATGATATCGCCGTGTGGAGATTGATTCATAGAGTTTCTATTGAATTTGGTGGTACTGTGAGACTATCGCCGCGAGTTTCTCGCTCGTGGAGATGGCGTCTTAGTGTCCACACTGTCGTGAACTTAATGAGCTTTTTGCAAAACTTCATGCTTCTAGGTCCAGAAGTTCAGTATGTGGTTTTCTATTAGTGAATTTAAAAGTAGGAAGATTAAAGAAAAAAAACACCTGGTTTTTTAAAAGATATAATGCATTGCTTCATATGTTCGAAAAATTTGTCTGCTGAACAACGTAAATAACGCAATGAATGTTGTTGAACTGTCAAAATGAAATCCATTGCTACTGTAAGTGTGTTACGCAATTACCCCGGGATAAATGAACGTAAACAAAGCAAAAGGGGTAAGGTAAGGATCACAGCAGGTGGCGTTCTGTAGTTTCTGCCTACTCCCATGGAAAGAAGGCGTGAAGTTATGTATGTTTAGGCATACGGCTTATTTTCATCCAAAGTTATGGTAGTGAGTCTTTAGAAAGCGAATAAATAACCAGTTTCTCAATATGGCAAGGTATTTGTGATTTATGTGAAACCATAGACGATGTCTGAGAGTCTGCGGTGTTGTCAGTTTACTGCCGAAGACAAGTTTATGCTGTGGGCTTGATATATTAATCCGTAGGTATATAGCTCTCAAGAAATAACCCTGCAAAATGATGAAAAATTCAATTCAAACATATTAGAATAATGAAAAATAAAAACTAAAAGCTGGTCTGCAAAAACACATACCTAACTGGGGCCTAAGTCTACTAATTTATAAACGTAACAATGGTCTCTCAATGAGTTTTTGACAGTTTTTGTATGGCAAATCTGTCAAAAACTCACCATTGAGAGACCATGTAACGTTTACAAATTAGTAGACTTAGGCCCCTGAAAAGAGAAAAACAAACATTATAATTTATGATTTAAAGAGTGATGGTATCGCAGGCCGGGGACAAACCAATAACCTGAAATATGGTGTAACTTGTTGAAATATGGTGTAACTTGTTTGAGGGGACAAACACGTTTTTATTTTTCTCTTTTTAAATTTTATGTTTTTGCCGTCGGGTTTTTTGTTTTCTTTAATAGCTACTTTTTTATTTTCATCTTTTTAGTTTTCTCATTCCAAATTACATTTTAAACATTATAATTTGTGTATATTTTTGTAAGTAACCCCTTCAATTTGATACCTACCCCACTCGATAGGTTCGGGAGGTTTTTTTTTTAAACATCAATTCTGGCGCCAATAACCCGCCATTATGATTTTTTATAATTTGAATATACCCCGTGACACAAAAATCGGTTCAGCCGTTTAGTAGTTACGAGGGAACATAGAGACGGACATAAATACAGGAACTCATAACACCCCTTTTTTGGCTTCGCCGCGGTCGGGTAAAAAGTTGTCCACATCAAATCGTATCTTCAATAGCAACGCAAAAATAAATAACAGCGACTCAAAATGCGAATTTGTAAAATAAGTAAATAGGTACCTAGTACCTACCTTAATCTTTAACAACAACTGATGATAATGTTATGAAATGTTATTGCATTGTTCATCACAAAAATAAAACAATCGATCAATCAATAATAATCTAAAAAAAAAGAAAATAGTTTCTGTAGAAAAGAAGTGAATCATGCTCCTGATAAAAAAAATGTTACCATGACGACAAAGGACTCGCTTTGTCCACATGGAAAACTTAGTCATCTGCCTCCCAACAGTTGGCGTCGCTTCCAGTTTATCTGGATGTAGCTGAAAACCAGTATGTCACATGGAGCGACTGCTATATTCTGATCTTACCAGATATACCTACCAGTAAAGTTACTGGGTAACTTGATATTAAGACTGTTTGTAAGACTTTCGGACTTCTCAGTACTCGTAACGACTGTTAAAAGATGAGACGGGTCTCGGTAGGTAGTCATGGACGGTCATCCATCCACGGACTGACCTCAGTAAGATCGACCGTGAATTTGTTTTATGTAGCCACCAGCCTCAGCCGATGCAAAAAACACAGTGAAAAATCTAATCACCAGATTCTCCCTCACAAAACCGACACATTTACGTACCAACAAATCAACATTGAAACATAAAACTTTCGTACCGACGACCGTTACAAATTGGCATCGCATGTTTCCTCTCACGTGCAGTATCTGCTCATGTTTACTGGAACAGGCAGTGCCAAATGACGTCACCTGTCGCGTCTCAGCTATTTCCAAAGTCTCCTTGAGACGGCTTGCGCCAGATGATCCAAAAATGTTGGTCTGTGCAGGGCTTTACGTAGTTACGATGATTTACGCGGTCGCCGCGCGTTTACGCGGCAGAATGTTATGAGCTGAGGTTGGGTTTTGAGATACCTAGTTATTTTGGTAACCAGTGATGACGTTGTGTGTGTTTGATGGCGTTGTATACGTTTGCTTTTGTTTGACGAATAAGGCCAACAAGTTGGTGGAGATCTTTTTCCCTTTCAGAAATGCTCTTATTGAGTTTGGCAAGTTCTTCTTCCTGAGCAAACTCCTTTGTTTGATGATCTATCATCAAACCTCTACAGGTAGGTAGGTAGTAGATATAGTACTAGTAGTATTATACATATAGTACTTATATACATGTCTACACTAACATTGATAGATAAATAGAACATAGATAAATAAACTTAAAGAAATGGACCGATTTAAGGCTCGTACACACTGGCGCGATATCGCGGCCGCAACAAGGGTCGCGCCCACTGTCAATAGTACCTATAATGCTAAATTATCACTGAGTTACATAGGCTATAATTTATTAAGCTGTAACGCGAGCGAAGCAGCTGGCGGAAGCTAGTAGTAGTATTACATTTATATTGGCAAAAATTATGGTACCTAACTATTCCACAAAAGCCACTAATCAAGAGTTGTTGACTTTGACGCGTTAATCACAATGACAACTCTATATTTTTCTTTTCATGGTTAGTTCCTCCATGAAAAGGGTTTGTTACTAATTCGTGAGCGAGTGAATAAGTGAAGACGCTGATTTTCTTATTCATTCTATTCAACTGCATAAAACGGTAATAAGCGGTAGTTTCCTCTAATTTCCGTAGTATTATACAAGCTTTGAATTGAACCTATTCAAGAATAAATTGAAAAGAAGGGACAAATTACAAATAAGTAGTACATACATACATAAACTCACGCCTTTTTCCCATGGGGGTAGGCAGAAACTACAGAACACCACCTGCTACGATCCTTACAAACTCCTTTTAGCTCGTTAACGTTCATACATCTGGTCATACACGTGTAGCCGGTTGCGAGTACTACGCAACTGACCTTTCTGAAGAACATCCCCATTAAGGTCACTATATGTCCTCCTAGGGCGTCCCCTCCCGGTGTTTACAAATAAGTAATTATTATTATATCTGCCGAGTCTTTGAGGGTGTACTATCATATGTTTGCCTAACCTGTTGCGGAATAGAAGGGTGAAGTTATGTTGGATATCTAAAAAAATTCCTTTTTTAACTCTTTATGAATAAGTACTACTTTATCTCAGTGAGTACTTGTTTTTAAAGGAAACACACATATTT
Organism: Eupsilia transversa; assembly: GCA_914767815.1. Lineage (NCBI taxonomy): Eukaryota > Metazoa > Arthropoda > Insecta > Lepidoptera > Noctuidae > Eupsilia > Eupsilia transversa. The sequence goes on from OU611880.1 coordinate 14,553,988, forward strand.
TGCATATTTTTTGATTACTGGAAACCTGATGAAGTAGTATTCTAAGATTATTACTCACACATAGGTAATGTTTATTCATTTTCTTAATACAGTTACAGTATTCATGAGACAACTATGTTAGACTAAGGACGAAGCTATGCTAATGACATAATGACACGATCTTCCGAGAAAGAAATGATAAAATTATACAAACGATTATGTTCCTCGTCTCTGTTAGTTACGAGTGTTTTCATGCGCAATCTCCGCTAGCAAATAGGTCACCCCACTCTTTCTTTAGTCCTAAAACCGGGTCACTCATTATAGCTTAGAATAGCTCATTCTTTTAGCTACAAGTTACAGAGCAAGGCAGCCATATTCTTTAAAAAATATTCGTGCTTAGAGCTGGGGCTTTTAGGTTTTATACAAAAATCTATTCAACTGGGGGGGTTTGTTGGCTAAATAATAACAGCTGCACGAGTCGATGGAAGATTAAGCTACGCTTGCCGAGGTCGGTCCGTGGATGGGTGACCATCCATTACATTATGTCAACGTGTTAATGAACAGTTGGTCGGTTGTTGTAGATCTTTGACAGTTGTTACGGGTAGTTAGAAGCCTGAAAGTCTGACAACCAGTCTTACCAAGGGTATCGTACCCAGTAACTGAGTTGTCGAGATCAGTTATCGAGTAGGTAGCTCCAAGTAAAATACTGGTATGCAGCTGCTGGAAGCCGACCCCAACATAGTTCAGAAAAGGCTAGGCTAGGATGATGATTTAGAGGTATGAGGAACATGGTATAAAGTTCACCCATCCTCTATTGAAAAGGGAGGATCCTCCGACCAGACGGGTGTCGTGTCTGGCGGGCAACTGCCCAACGATTAATGTCGGGAAGTCTTATACAAGGTATACTCTTGGGTATGAATGAGACCATATCAAAGAATCAACTGGCTTTAGAATTATTTTTCAACTACTTATCATTTTTTTTATTTTTTTCCATACACAATAATACGACAAAGTCACGATTATTAATGTAAAACACCCTTACCTACGTGAAATATGAAAACGACGCATTTTCTTACCTTTAAAATGAATGATTGGTTTGAATGAAAATGATTTACTTACTCGTACTTATCAATGAAAGGAGGACCGGACAAAATGGTCCCCACGACCAATAACAACCTAACGTATGTCATTAGATAGGCATTTTAATATAGAGCAATAACTTCTATGGCGGTACATTTCAAATCGCTGTGTGAAAAAAGTTATTGCCATGTTTCGTAGGACTGACCTGGACGCTAGATAACGGAATACTTGAATAGTTAGTCACTTCTAGTGGTCTTAGTTAAATTACTTGCGTGCCTTTCGATGATTATAATAATAACTTGGTACAATCGAGCTGGTCTGATTAAGGACCTGGATGCTAGATAACGGAACTCTTGAATGGCTTCTAGTAAATCCACCAAGTTTGGGCTCATTAGATGTGTCTCAACGAGTCCTGTTCATTTTACCAGATGACGAGGACCTGATGACTAACCTGGACGGTAGATACCGGAGCTCTGCAATGGCTACTAGTAAACCCATCTAGTTTGGGCTCATTAGATGTGTCTCAACGAGTCCGGTTCATTTTACCGGATGACAAGGACCTGATGACTGACCTGGACGCTAGATAACGGAACTCTTCAATGGCTACCAGTAAACCCATCGAGTTTGGGCTCATTAGATGTGTCTCAACGAGTCCGGTTCATTTTACCTGATGACGAGGACTTGATGACTGTCCTGGGCGCTAGATATCGGAACTCTTCAATGGCTATTAGTAAACCCATCGAGTGTGGGCTCATTTAATGTGTCTCAACTAGTCCTGTTTATTTTAATATTCTTTGAACAATGTTATGGAAATGAAGTTGCGTAAGTTAGGTTTATTTTGTTGTTTTTCTGTAAATATATATTTAGGATATCAAAAACAAATCAGTATAAAGAGTAAACAGTGATTATATACCGTCATAGAAAGAAAGAAAAGAAAGAAAGAATAACGTTCAATTGGACACAGTTCGTGAAACACAAATACAAAAAGACAAAGTAAAAAAGTGATAACAATGTCAACAATTTATAGTGTGTGCCTCACGGCTGCGCCAAAAAGGTTCATTTCAGCATGAATGCCACGCAAATGCAGTCTGACGCTGGTTTTCTAATTAACCTTAAGGGACAAATGAGGGGAATACAAACAGTTTCAACATACCTAATGACATCCAATAAGTTCTTAGCAGGACCCCTGGAAGGGCGATGTCAGGCAAATCCTAAATACCACACAACTGCTGGTCTGATTATGGACCTGGACGCTAGATAACGGAACACTTGAATAGTTAAGCACTTGGAGTGGTCTTAGTTTGAACATTCGCAAATGTATGCATACCGATGACAATAATGAATTACGTGTATTTGCCCGCTGGCCGAGCGCGCTTGGCCAGCGGGGTCAGCCAACGTGCTGGGGCTTTAGAAAAACAAAATAAGTCAAAAGACAAGACCACAAAACGACTAGGTACTGACACCGACTAGAAACTTACACATGTTTGCCGTTGGTGTTGAACATCACAACAATTGCGTTATGCGTCGACGCGGACTGCACAACAGAAGATTTCAGCGTCATCTTTTGAGTCATCCATTAAAATCTACCTTCGTTTGCAGCTTATGTACTAGAAAACGCAGTATTGGAGGTTTGCTTAAGTTCCATTCATTTAGCCATCACGCCTATATATCAAATTCCTATTTATGGGGTAGATATAACAGTAGTAATCAAAGGAGAGTTCCGTTATCTAGCGTCCAGGTTAGTCATCAGGTCCCCGTCATCAAGTAAAATGAACAGCACTCGTTGAGACACATCTAATGAGCCCAATCTCGATGGGTTTACTAGTAGCCATTGAAGAGTTCCGTTATCTAGCGTCCAGGTCAGTCATCAGGTCCACGTTATCAGGTAAAATGAACACGACTCGTTGAGACACATTTAATGAGCCCAAACTAGATGAGTTTACTAGTAGCCATTGAAGAGTTCCGTTGTCTAGCGTCCAGGTTAGTCATCAGGTCCCCGTCATCAAGTAAAATGAACAGCACTCGTTGAGACACATCTAATGAGCCCAATCTCGATGGGTTTACTAGTAGCCATTAAAGAGTTCCGTTATCTAGCATCCAGGTTAGTCATATTCAGGTCATCCTCACCAGGTTAAATGAACAGGACTCGTTAAGACATATCTAATGAGCCCAAACTCGGTGGATTTACTAGAAGCCATTCAAGAGTTCCGTTATCTAGCATCCAGGTCCTTAATCAGACCAGCTCGATTGTACCAAGTTATTATTATAATCATCGAAAGGCACGCAAGTAATTTAACTAAGACCACTAGAAGTGACTAACTATTCAAGTATTCCGTTATCTAGCGTCCAGGTCAGTCCTACGAAACATGGCAATAACTTTTTTCACACAGCGATTTGAAATGAACCGCCATAGAAGTTATTGCTCTATATTAAAATGCCTATCTAATGAGATATGTGTGGTCGCTATTGGTGCTTAGACCAGCTTCCCTATATATTTGCCGATTCTCCTTTAGATACACATATTATCGAGAGTATAGTGTTATGTTATCTTCGAAACTATGCGTTTTTGGACCACATATTCTAGGACTTTTGTATTATTTTTACTTACAGAATATAACCCTAGAGTTATGGGATATCAAAAAAACACGTTGTATAAATGTGGATCGCGCGAAAAACTCTAATTGCTCGATGCAGGATTTATGTGCCGTCCGGATTTTGATGCGTAGTTCGCATGTGGTGTTGTAGATGCCGCTACAATGACAAAAATCTGTTCTAAGTAAGCTAGTGCGAGGACAAAGCGAAGTATCTTTATATTATTGACCACGAGAAGTCTACCCGCATTATCAGTCTCTTTATAAAAATGACAATGTTGTTCATAAAGATGGCACCCTCTATTCAATGAACAATGAGAGTTTGACAGCAAATATCTATAGTCTATGCATTTAAAAACATCGTATCGTCTGCATAGCACAGCGAGGCATGGCATTGTTCAAGTGAAATGTAAACAGTAAACCAATGGAAGTTTGCGTTTCTATGCGGATGAATTAACATGTTTGAAGTAAACAAAATATCATGTGAAACTTCTATGGGGCTCAGTTACAGAGTATGTATCAATTAAAATGGATATAGATATAGATAGACGCCCGTTTATTCTTTTATTTATCTACTAGCGACTGACTCTGGGAGTCTACACACTGAGCACGTAGTCCGTAGTTTCAGCCGAAGTTACGGACATTAGAACTCCGTATCATAGTTTGGGGTCCGGCCCGTCGCGTTACAAGCAAGTTTCATATCAGCTCACAATTTGCAATTTGTTTCCCATGGATTGATTATAAACTATCGAAAAGTAGTGCGTTAAAATAGAAATAGTATTTTTGCACTTCCTAATTTTTCGACAGTTTATAATCTTACAGAAATAACACGATTGATGACACGATAGATTATAATGTGAATTAAACTCTCGTAAACACTGGCGCGATATCGCGGGCGCGATATCGCGGGCGCGACAAAGGTTGCGCTTCCTGTCGCGCCCGCGATATCGCGCCGGTCTGCACGAGCCGTTAAGTGTCGGGCTTTACGTAAGTAGACATTTAATACTGAAATGGAGGTCGCATGAAAATGAATGCTGGTACCTATCTACAAGGTGCTATAAAAATATCTGCCACGGCTGCAATGGGAGATAGTATTGTGTTTATAGATTACAATAGTAAAGATAAATTATTGATCATGTGTCATATTTTTTTTCATACAAAAAATTGTACGTATAAATTTGCAAGTGACAAACTAGTCAGCTGATTTCAGTTTTCATTCACAGAACAGATGGAAAGAGATAGCAGTTGTTTTCATTGACGAAGTGCACTTCGCGCGTAATTTGTGAACCACGTTATGCAGAGTAGAGTCAATGTTTATTTAACTACTTTATTTTCTCAAATTGATTTAACTGTGCCGGGGTACGAAATTTCTTCACTATTGTTATCTTTAAACACAATACTACCTCTCATTAAAGCCGTGGCAGATATTTTTATAGCACCTTATATGTGTGAAAGCCATGTCAATACTCAATATCTTTATTGCTTTACCATAGTGTGTACTTAGGTGGTAGCTATATAAGTAATTTAGATCATTATGGACCCTGTAGGGCACAGAAAAGGGTCTATACAAGGTGGAGACGACAATACAACAATAAATTTAACTGCGTAAGTATATCTAATGACGTTCCCAGTCTGCATACGAAAATTCAATCAAAGATCTCCAATCGTTTATTCACCATAGCTAGTCAAAGATTGGCAAAAACCCGCGCATCACTATTATTTAGTTTGTTAGAAAAAATCACATTTTAAATTTCAATGTTAGGGTTTATTTGATAGTTCCTAAATACTCTTATGCATTAGTATTGCCAGTGTTTTCATTTATTGTTGTATTGTCGTCTCCAAATTGTATAATTAGACGGTAACAGTACACACTCATTTCATCAACCAAAAATACAATTATGTCGTAGTAAACTTTTCAATTAGGAACGCTTGTCTACGGTCATGTTTTATAATCCGCATCTAATTCGAGTTTATGGGCAAAATATGTTAATGTATACAAAAAAATTTATGGATTCTGGAAGCCAGACAGTTTTGGCGAACACACTGTCGGTCAAATGCCAGTATGATGTGGTCTGCATTTATTCAGCAAATATAATTCAAATACATAGTTTACTTTAGGTACTAACTTATAAATTAATGTAAACTAAAATAAACAGCGGTCGCAAAAAACTGGTCGGGTTTACAGTCCACGGCAGGTTTTACGAGGAATGTGAAAAAATCCATGACATTATGTCGTTTCTTGCCTATTCGGACAATCCTGCTTAGGTAGATATTGTTTCCATGTAACACCGTGATTCTTGGAGACATGGTTTTTTTACCAACAGAGCGGTTTATTACAAACACAAGATTAGTTCGACGAGTACAATTTCAACTCACTTCTTCGTAACATAATAATGGGGTTAAACCATAGACATCGCATTCTGAGAAATTCTGAGAAAAAAAATGAAGGCTAACATAAATGTATACGATCAGATGTTATTCTATTTTTGTGAGGCAAAGGCGTCCATTTGACTGCCTCTACAAATTGTTCAATTAGAATACATTGGATAGGGCTGTGTCAACAATTGCATACTATTAAAATATTAAAAAAATATTTTAAGTATCTAGTCTATTTAAGACTACTCGAGTCTGCGAAACTCGTTTTTAAAGTTTACAAAAAAAAAAAACTGATTTTTTTTAAGCAAAACTAAAATACCTGCCTATGACTGACTACACAGGGTGAATTTGAATTCATGAGCATTCCCTTAAGGGAAAAAAATCAGCTGTTCCCTACATTTATGTTCGTATAAGCTCATCAAAACGTAGGGAAACTTGTGTGAAAATCGGTTGGCATGGTATGGGCATGTGATGCGGAGGAATGAGGAAAATGTCATGAGGAATGTTTTTAGTATGAATGTCGATAACTATAAGACTAGGGGAAGACCAAAGAAACGATGGATGGACTGTGTGAAAGAGGATACGGCTAGAAAGGGGGTGACTACTGAGATGACGACTAATAGAGAAGTATGGAAGAAAGAAACATGTTCCGCCGACCACAAATAAATTGGGATAACGCGACTTCGTCTGCAATCCAGGCCAAATTTCATCCAAATCCGTTCAGCCGTTTAAACGTGGAAGCGACACAAACAAACTGACCGTCGCATTTTTAGTATTAAGTTAGGATTCACTTATACCGATCCGATATCTTCGGTGTAAACAATATTACGTCAAGTAACGTTCGCGTGTCATCCCTAAATTGTAATGGTAACAATAAACGTTTATTGGTGCGCAAAGTGATCCAGACGGAATTGATCCAACTCAATTCAATTAACGATACTCCGGTTACTTTCCAGAACTTTCTGTATAAATATCACATGTAATGTAGACATCAAGTAATGAACCCAGTCTGTGAAAAGCTAATCTACACTCATGTGAAATGGTGATTACCTGACTAATTAGCAACAGTCAATCAATCTATAGTGAGACAATTAAGAGCAGTGATGGCCCAGTGGTAATAACCGCGAATTACGGGTTGTATGTCGAAGGTTCGAATCCTAACAGGATCCTGTTCGGATCCACCCCTTTACTTTGTGTAAATTATTTCATCACTACTGCTCTCAAAACGGTGAAGGAAAACATCGTGAGATTTCAGGACATGACATCTACCACCCCGCATAAGGCCCGCGTGGTGTATTACAGCCTACGTCCTCTCACAGAGAGGAGGCGGTGTGTTCCACAGTGGGAACACTATAGGCTGATTATGCTTGTGCCAATCAATCACTTGACATGATACATTCTGCCAGCTTTTTGCCTTGATTGGCTTTTTGGAAACGGTGTTTCGTATAAAAGTGGAAAGGGGTAAAAAATGGGACGAAGGACAACCAACAACATCAAGAAGACAAAAATATCATGAAGACCAAAGAGGTAATATCCTCTGAAATGTCGCACCTTACAAGACCCCTACCCGCAAGCGAATCCAGCAAAATTTTCTTCAGCAAGAATTTCTCTTTACCCTGTGTCTTTCTTAGTCACGTCACGACAGATATCTCTATCTCATACGATATGACGTAATGACCTTCTGTGAAAGGAGGACCAATAAAGAAAAAAAAACAATAAAATTAACAACGGACAGTCATACATCTCCCGATTACAGCGGTAAAAAAAAAAAAAAAATATTAATAAAAATAAAAAATATATTTGGCGTAGGTCTTAAGGGGGAGACGTGAAAATCGATTCGCTGTTACTTTATATAATAGATCTATGTAATACATATGGAATGCAATAAAGAATTGAGTATTGGCAAAGTACTAAACCACTGAAGTCGTATAAGTACTTCCGCAAAAGTCGGTTTCGTAAAAGTAACGGTCGATTCTATGGACTAGCCAATCTAGCCATAGTAAAGTAACCTCGAAAACATAACAAGGATGTCCCCTAATGGATTACGATAGCAGATTAAAAGAGGCTTCCGAATAACCTTTCTACTGCGACCTTCACTTATAGGTATCTATAAAACTTCGTAATTGGCCCACGGCTTCCAATAACGTAAGGCTGCCACTCCTAAAGGCGCCGATTAGCCGCTGATGGATGAGAATAAACTATAGCCATTAAATAATCGCTTTTATAGACCATAAAAATGGTATCGTATCATCATCTGAGCATTTACCTACTGCCTTACGTGGTCAAGTTAATAAATGTATTGGTATGAATAAATAAAGTAGGTAAGCAGCGTTAAGGCTCGTGCACACTGGCGCGACGCGTTTGCTATAAACTTCAGTAACCATAATGTTCAAAGATTATTACAGACTATGGAGGCAGAGGAGGTGAAGTTGGTACGTTTTACCATGGCAAAGGTCATTGCCCTTCGCCTAATATCTCTTCATAGGAATCCGAACGATAAACTATCTATAGTTTTACAGACACTGATGCAGCACGTATCACGGTTAAAGCACGTTAAGCCGTTGGTCCCGCCTGTCATTCGTGGATCTTTGACAGTCGTTATGGGTCGTCAGAAGCTTGAAAGTCTGACAACCAGTCTTACCAAGGGGTATCGTATTACCCAGTTACTGGATTGTGGAGGTCAGACAGGCAGTCGCTCCATGTGAAATACTGGTATTCAGCTGCGTCCGGTTAGACTGGAAGCCGACCCAACATAGTTGGGAAAAGGGTAGGCAGATTGATTGATTTTTGGTTTTGGATCAGTGTCTGTAAAACTGTAAATAAATGTGGTAAGGTCAATGGCCGCCATTGCCATCCTTTAGTGCACCAAGTATAGATTTATTCCTTTTGAAACCTGTAGGTAAAGCACGTCTTTCATGTACCTACACAATTATTTCCCTATTCATGGAATAATAGCTCGGTTTATCCCCAAGAGGAAAAGTATAAACGACATCGATACATAACAATACTAAAGTTTACGTTTATAGCCATGCTCATTGATATTTATAGATTTTCCTCATTGAATAAATTGTAAGGTCATTACTTTACAAGTGATTAACAGGTACGTAATTAAAAAATGTAAATATTGCTATTTGTTTTTTATAACTAAACGTCGTATGGTTCTATTTACCACATACTTTATGTCGAATGTAGGTAGGTACATATTATAGAACATTTTCTGGCTAAACTTTCTGACTATATGGTATTATGACAGAGTGTCCGGGGAGTTTCCTGCTGCCCGTTCTTCTCCATAGGAACCAACTACGCGTTGAAATGGGCAACTAGCTTACTCTTTCTAAAATCAAAATATTTTATTTCACATAAACCTACATGGGCATGACTGACCGATCCCTTGTCAATTCAAAAGCGCCAGTAATTGGTTTATCTATATCTATACTTATAATAAATCTGTAGAAGTGAAAATTCTGTACATTGAAAATATCAAAAAAAAAAATGGCGGGGGGTGTTACTAGACCGACACCGAACCCAAAGATGTGATTAAAAATTTTTTTGTCTGTCTGTCTGTCTGTCTGTCTGTTTGTTCAGGCATCACGCAAAAACTACCGGTTCGATTACGATGAAACTTGGTATAATTATTCTTTAATATCCTGGGCACCACACTGGGTACTTTTTATCCCGGAAAAGTATCCTATCCTACGGTTGGGGGGTGTCAAAGTTTGTATGGAAGAATTTTAACGCGCTGTCCGATTAACTCGAAACTCAATATTTATACTTAAACCCAAAAATTAAGAATAACGTGTATCAGGATTTTTCGAAATTCAACCCCTAAGGGGGCAAAATAAGGGATGAAAGTTTGTATGAAAAACCTTATTCCTTGAGGTAATAAACATGAAACTTCGCACGAATAGTTATCTAAATAGATTATAAAGTTTGTAGTTTTAGTTTTTCTAAATTACCCCCCAAAGGGGGGTTGGGGGGTGTCAGTGTTTGTATGGAAGAATTTTAACGCGCTGTCCGATTAACTCGATATTTATACTTAAAACCCATGGGGATGTATGGGGTACTTTCCGACACTCACGCGGGCGAAGCCGCGGGCAGCAGCTAGTTTTAAATAAATGTTTTGATTTTGAGTTTGAGACAGCTAATTATTTAGTTTTCAGTAGTTAATTGCAACTTACCTAATGTCCCAGCTCTCAGGAACACAACCAGATTGGTCCTGCAAAAAAGGAGGAGAATATAAGCATGTTATTGCAAATGAAACACATAAACTATGTACTACCTACCGACCTACGTCTATTTATATAGTCACTGGTACATATGTATAAAATAATGAGGTATAGAGTGATATCGCTAATGACTACAACAACTAATTGTTTTCTAATAATTACGCTTTATGTTTGCGTGATGAGCAGATAGGTAGAGGGCAATGCAGTCGGAGACAAGCCAAAAGAAGCATTCAAGATTTTACTGACAAAAAACGGTAGGTAAGTCGAAATGGAACACTGTTCAATCACAGTAAGTACCTACTTAATTCAATTTGGATAAAAGATGCTTATGAAAAAAAAAATCATATTGAATGCTTTAATAGTTAACCCATAAAGGCATAACTTCTTCAACATCCAAAGATCAATCTCAGAACAAAACATCAGTCAGCGATCAACGAAAATAAACAAAGGAACCGCATGTACAAACCTTGCTAAAACCTGTACCGTACATAAACGTGTGCAGAATACCAGTGCGTCAAGGACTGCCCTCAGTACTTTTCCACTCTGTTGCATTACATCACGGATGGGTCAACGACCTTAGCCAGTTGGACCGCTTGCCTCCAAGTTGTTGGCGTGCATATAATTTGCTCGAGGTCGGAAGAAAGTGTTTTTTTTTTGTTCATGGGAAATTGCTTGTTTGAATATGGAATTAGTTTGACCGTGAATAGCAACAGATGTTTTGCGGGACTTTAAATAGTATGTTTGACGAATATGGATTACTGTTTCAGTCTGACATTGACATACGTCATGCCGCATGAGGTATCAAAATTAACACTTTCAATTTCAATGTCTGCGAAGCAAACACAATGCTGTGAATCATTGCTGATCCCTAAACTAGGAAAGGGTTAAAGACCTAGGTAATGGCCTCGTTATAACCTAAGCTTTTGACCCAAGTCAAGCTGTAGGTAGACAAAGCTATTAGTTGTTAGCTTTTACATGTTTTTTACCCGACTACGGCGAAGTAAAAAGGGGGGGAATTTTGACCGGTACCTATATATGTATGTTCATCTGTTCCCTCATAACTTCTTAACTACTCATCATAATTTGACTTGTTTACTTATACCTTTTTAGTGGACTTTTTTGCCGTAGTTGGGTTTTAGTTTTTATTACTTTTTAGTTTTGATTAATGAAGACCTTGTAGAAGTCACAAAAAACCGAATAACTCAAATGTGTAGACGCAATGAAAATTGCTATTCGTTTTACGGTTAAAAACTGAATAGGTACCTACGTATTTAAGGATTTTTTAAATCCTAAGGCGCCATCTCCACGGGCGAAATCGCGGCGAGTCTCGCCGTGCCATCAAATTCTATAGATAACTCTATGAATCAATCTCCACACGGCGATATTATCGCGGTGACAATTTGAAGGCACAGCGTGACTATCCCCACGATTCTCTCGTCCGTGGAGATGGCGTCAAAGAGGGTCAATAGAAAACGAAACATTTTAGGTATTCAAATCCATTATTTTAGATGAATCAATTAAAATTTGTGGGATGTTTTTATGGAAAACTCCTACGTGGGCAAAGTCGCTGGCAAAGTGCTAGTTATTTACATAATTTCGCTAATAGACAACCAGTTGTCTTCAATCGCCACAATAGATCAATTAACAGATTGATGAATTGCACTACACATCTGAGTAAACGTCTCGACTCCTTTTATACAAACGATATTCAACCTTAACTTTAAACTCACAAAGTTCCATGTAGAAAGACAAAAAAAACACCGTCACAGTTGAAAAAAGGAGCATGTATCTTAATTGAACTTTGAACTCTACTAAGTAATTGTAAGGTCGATAATTGTCTGTCAATAAGTTGTGCTATTTGGGACCAAAGAGCAAGATAGACATTATGCTCCCTGATAAGCCAGCACGTGCGTATGTTTAATCACGTTCATATAAATACTACCTAACCTATTATGTTTTAGTTGTTGAAGAACCGAGTTTATCGATGTGGCTAATGGCTAATTTATTATTGCGTCAACGTTAAAATTATGCAACGTGCAACAGAATAAGCGCAAGAAGTCAGACATTTCGGTTAGAATATGTATAGAGTTATAACTTTATTATGTGCAAATCAAACATTATTCTATGTATTTATAGTTTTTTTACCGACTTCCAAAAAGAAGGAGGTTCTATTCAATTCAATTCAAATTCTTTATTTCAGACATGAGTTCAAGTGTTATTATTTATCAATGTTCGTAGCGTAGGAATATAAGTTTTTTGAAAAATTACTTTAATTTCGGAAGTCGGTGGCAAGAACCGAAAATTCTAAACCAAAGACACCGACTTCCGAAATAAAAGTTATTTAATACTGTTTTTTTCATCCATTTATGATTTATTAACTACTAAATAAGTAATAAAATACTGATGGCTTTTTGGGTTCCGTAACTCAAAAGGAAAAAACGGAACCATAGAGGATTACTTCGTTGTCCGTCCGGCTGTCTATCAAGGTCCTTTTAATTGGTTCCTACTGCTTTTAATTTAACCGTGACTTGATGATGATATTTCTTATAGTTGTAGTATTCTTAGATAAAAAAAATGCATAATGAACAGATTTTCCGGTAATAAGGCCATTACTCGGATACTTCCGTGTGCGTCATATTCTGGTAAAAATTATACGATGTACACGATAACTTAGATAAAAGCTTGATAGTTATCTATGGCTTTCACTCCTACAAAAAGGGTTAAAGCTTTATCTACGACTTTTCCAAGTTTTCCACACATTCGTTTTATCATAATTATTACACTTACATTATAATAAAAGCTTTAAAATCTTAAAAAGATAAAAAGCTTTTATCATGCATTGTCACGAGAACCAAACACGTATGCCAAATTTCATCCCGATAGCTTCAGTGGAAGTGGGTGAAATATTGATTGCAACATTCCAGGACATAGGTACATATAAGTGAAGTTAATTAAAAAGCTTTTAATAAAAACATGAATTATGTATCTATCAAAAAAAATACTAAAGATGCGCTAGCATGGGCGGGCAACTCCATAGACATGATTACATTTTTAAAGACTTAAGCTGTGGCGAGACACATGCCTAAATGCGCTGCTTAGTGAGCGCTGACTGACGGCAAAATCCTTTGCCATCCCGTCCCGGTCTGCGTTGGCCTTTAACCGTTTGTCCCACATGCTGAAGATCTCCCACCTGGACAAAAGTAACCTTGGGTACCTAGTACCTAACCTAGAAGTCTATAAACAGACTCCGGACCCAGGCTTGCCGAAGCAACGAAAACCTGTTCAGGTGGACATTCATAGACGGCTCCGCCTTGGAGTGTAAATGTGGTGCTTTTCCACAAACGATGAGGCACTTAACAATCTGTCCTGCGTGTCCTGTCAGCTGCACGCTACAGGAACTGCTGGACGCTAGTGATGACACCAATCACGTAGCCGAATTGGCCGAGTCTATTTAAATTGCATCGACACGCCAAGAAGATTGTAAATTGCTCCGTGTTGCCAGGATGTGGTTGTTGAATTGCAGAATTTAGTTGCCCGTGTAAGGAGTTTACTTTTGAATAGTTTTGAACCACAATGTATTGTCAAAATTAGATTTTATCACAAAAGTAAACATGGATCTTTTAAAATCACGACATTCTACATTCGAGTGAGCAAGTCGTGCACTGTGTGTCCGACATATCTTTCTGCGACATGACTCGAATGACTGGCATATTAATCTGCTCTAGTGTACGTGAATAAAATTAATTTGTTGTCGTGACATTGTTTTGACTACGATCTACGATACACTGTAGTGCACCAAAAATGCCTATTTATTCATTCTTTGACAGTTGAGTGTAGATGCTACTTTTAAGGGATATTAACCTGTACCTAACTTGAAATAAAAAACTTTATACAGGGTGCGATTAAGCAAAATCACTACTTAGATCAGGGGATTATTCCAGTCTAAACGGATGCAGCTGAATACCAGTATTTTACATGGAGCGAATGCCTATCTGACCTCCACAACCCAGTAACTGGGTAATACGATACCCCTTGGTAAGACTGGTGGTCAGACTTTCGGGCTTCTGACAACCCGTCACGACTGTCTAAGATCCACAAATGACAGCCGGGACCAACGGCTTAACGTGCTTTCCGAGGCACGAAGTTTCGATATGTAAAGATGGTCACCCATCCACGAACCAACCCCGGCAAGCGTAGCTTAACCTGATGGATCAACCCGTGCGGCTATTATTACTTAGCCACGAGATCCTAATATCTTAAAAAAATCGAATGTACTCAGATATTCCCAGAAAATTGCAGTCCTGTAAACAGACAGGTTGCTGCAAGCAAAGCATCTCCACTACGAGAATGCTTCTCGATTCTCGCGACCTATTTCGATCTCCTGCGGATTCCCGCGACCTTCTGCAGGTCATCGATCCACCTTGATACCAATACCTACTCTGTAGTTTACCGGCCTCTTGTAAAAACATTTTTTCTTTGTCTCGTTGTATAAATAACACGTTTATTTTTTAAATTCTTTCTTTCGAACGTCCACGGGAAAACATGACGTCACGCCGACGATAATATAATGTCGCGAATTCAGATGTGAACCCAGCATGTTTATAAAAACATGAAGGCAATTATTTTTATCGCTGGAGATGTGGGTTTCCTGCCTGCGTTATAGTATATTCTCCACACTTCAGAACGTCACAATGGTATATTATAAGTATTCATAAACAATAAAATACGACTACGGAAATAGCTGAAAATGTCAGTATTATTATTTTATGACGGTTTGTTATGATATTGGCTGATACCGCTGCATAGGGACATCTGCAATGCCAATACCGTGCACGATACATTGTCTTCGCACAGATAAAAATTAAATGTCTGCAATATGTAAATAATGTTGGATTGCGCTCACAAACACGAAAGCTAGAGAATTCCCTTCTAATAAACGCGGAGACGCGGTACTCTAGTTTAACCATAAATCCGATGTTTAATTTAAGCATAGCTTTTCAAGCATAGCGGTTCAGTACCCGATGGGTGCCAAATGGAACCCTATTACTAAGCCTCCGCTGTCCGTCTGTCTGTCAGAGGGCTGTATCTCATGAAGTCATGAAGGCTCGTGCATAGGTACTAGAGCGACTTGTCGCGCGCTTCAACACCGGTAATTGTTCTACCGTTAAGTTTTCTTAAAAATCGTTTTATTAAAGTCGTGTCGCGCCTATTTGTAAGAGACTTGGACCGTAATAGATAAAAAAATAAAAGTAATAAAAACTAAAACCCAACTACGGCAAAAGTCAACTAAAAAGGTATAAACAAGTCATCACAGACAGACTAATAAAAAATCCGGAGTCACACGTAATCTATCCGACTTATCCCCTAACACGTGTGACTCCGGATTTTTAATTAGTCTGTCTGTGATGACTTGTTTATACCTTTTTAGTTGACTTTTGCCGTAGTTGGGTTTTAGTTTTTATTACTTTTATTTTTATTTAAATTATTTTGGGGTTATAATATATATATTTTTGAAATGTGCTCATTAAGCCCTTTCATTTGATATCCAACATGACACCATTAAAAAATCTTTTTTTTTTAGTTCATGACTTTTTGTCCTCTAGAGGGCGCCATATTCAATTTAATGTGACGTCACATAGCCTATAACCATCGGACGACCGAGACGCTTCCATCGATACCCCATTTGTTCAATTATGTTGAGTAGTTTAGAAGTTATGAGGGAACAAATGAACATACATACATACATACATACATACATACATACATACATACCGGTCAAAATCATAACCCTCCTTTTTGCTTCGCCGTAGTCGGGTAAATAGTTGAAATTTTCACACATTGTGAATTTCTATTGCCGCTATAACAAAAAATAATAAAAATTAAATTAAATTAAAGGGGGTCCCATACAAGCAACGTGTTTTTTCGGCGTTTTTTGTTATAAATTGTACAATGGTACGGAACCCTTAGTGTGCGAGTCTGACTCGCACTTGACAGGTTTTTTACTTATTAATAAGAGGGCTAGAGTTCACTACAAGACTATAAGTGATTTACTTAGTAGTAGTAGTTCTTGGGACGGCAACCGAAGCTCTACAAGTGTGGCTATAATACTTCTGTTACTAGAATTAGTTGACTCGGTTCATGGTTGGAACCGTACGTTGGACGTAGATATATTTAGTAACCTATTCCACATAACCATTCCTAAAGAGTCATAAAAAACCCTGTAAGAAGTCGACACGTGTTTCACCTCTCCACGATGCATCCTCAGGATGACGGTTGTCGGACTTGTCGCGAACCCGAACACGCCGTGTTG
The DNA here is from genome assembly GCA_914767815.1 of Eupsilia transversa. Taxonomy (NCBI): domain Eukaryota; kingdom Metazoa; phylum Arthropoda; class Insecta; order Lepidoptera; family Noctuidae; genus Eupsilia; species Eupsilia transversa. Next base: position 14,570,550 of record OU611880.1, read on the forward strand.
CCACGCCGAGCGCTAAACAGTCCAGAGAAGAGAAGGAGGGGGGGAGGAGGGCGGTATATGCAGTTGAAACTCCACAGTTTTTATCGAGTAGGTAAAACTAAAACCCGAAACGTAAACTAATATTTTCGCTGTTAAATTGAGACTTAAACAACTGGCGAAAGGTACACGATACACCTCAACCATACCCTTTAGGAAATAGCGTCATGTTATGTAAGTTATGTTATACTAACAGTTTAACGTTACGGAAACGCACTCCCAGCCATATTTCTAATACTGTGGTCTGGAGAGTGTGCATTTATGACTCATTCGGGATATTTACCGTTACATATTGTTTATACGTTTGTTTTATAAAATATGGCATATCTAGTTATATGTGTGTAGATACGGAAAAGTTTTATACACTGTTCATTCACGTAAGTATAGATTATCAAAGATATGAATTAAATATGTCTAGAAAACATTCAAAGCTATGAAGTCGTCGAAAAAAATAGCGTTCAACTGTTGGCCGCTAAATGCACGCACAATAGAAAAGCACAATAACATGGCGCGAGTGTAAGACGTAACTGTCACGCAAACCAGCATAAAAAACTTGGATTGTTTGTTCTTTTGCAGCGCGTCAGTATCTAGCTGAACATAATATAAATAATCAAAGGTATATATATTAAATCCACATATTCGTGCTTCTCGGCCGATAAACAATACTCCACTGTACTTTGGCAAACAATATACTGTAAGAATTCATTTAGCCCGTCATCAGTAATCTGATCCAGCAAACATCGCCATTACCTGAAATCCGAAGCCGTTTGGCAGCCAACAAGTCACTCTGACATCTGTCACTTTTGTCAAGTTTCAAAATACCATAATTAAATTAGTGTCTCAGTTTTCAAAAGAAAATCTATTCACCCCAGGATAGTCCAGGATTACCTTTTATGGTACAAGTACCTAGATCCATGCACAGTTAACTAAATAAGTATACAAATTAGTTAAGTATGGTAAAATAACAAAAAAACAAGGATTAAGAATATGCTTGAAGATTTTTTCGGAATGACTCACGACGCCATTCTAGCGCTAAGGGGTATTTTTACAAATTTTGATTAAAGGTAACCACACATTTTTGACGTTTAAATGACTTTGAGCAATGCAACGTTTACAAAGGGCTAAAAGTTTGCCCGCAATTTTTACTAGTATATGAACTTCAGCTGGCAGTCCGCTGCTAGTATTAAAACAACAAATAAACAAATCCTCCACGTGCCGTAAACTTACATCAACACAAAACGCCTAATATAGATTTACTACAGAGTGCTACAGACAAAATCCCTGGCCTACATACAACGAAACAAACTCCCAAACAAATTAAATATCAAAGTCTCCAGTAAACTGACGCTGAAGCTGAACTACAAAACAATTATAAAATAATAGTACAAGCTAGAGATGGGCGACATATAAAGTTTATTCGAATTGTAATCCAAACAGTCAATGACAAACAGAATCGTTTAGATTTCGAATAAAAAAAACGGATAAACAGATACTAAACTTACTCACTATGATAACAAAGGCAAGGCAGTAGTCTTAAAATACTAATCATTTACAAAACAATCATTTCGAATCACTATTTGAAAGCTCAATAGACCACTTTGATTCATCCAATAATTATTTTTACAATCGCCTTACACTAGTTAGGTACCTCCTGCTATGTCTAAATATACTAACTAAACACCCGACCGCATCTATACTGACGTCATACGAAATCAAAAATAAACGGAGAATACTAGAAACTAGTTTCGAGTAACGAGACAATAAAATACACAGATATTTATAAAAAGAACTGTCCGGTGGAAAGAAAGATCTTAATCCTAAGATTTGTTATGTAAATCTTTGTCAGATTTTCTATCAATAGATCAATTCTGGATGTCAATCTATTCATATTATTTCGATAATAATATGTAATCTTGATGGCAGTATGAAAGGCATACAATTACTTGATCAGAAACTAGAAAACCTTTGGCGTTAGAATTTGATTGTTCCATTTTGTCACCGCCATCTTTATCTAAGTGTTCCTAGTCTTACCCGTAAGTGATAATAGAACACTATTCATAGTGTCTATGAATGTCAAGACTATAAGCAGTCTTGTGCCAGGATGATTGTCTGACATGACAGACACAATATATGGGACTATTGTTTACCTAAAAAAACCTGCGGGGGTTTATAAGCCAACATCGATATAGTGCTTTGAAACACAATGAATTCATATGTCACCATCATCACTTCTATACTTTTCTATTATTAGCCGTAATTTTAGTAATAATCATCTTTCTAGCCGTATCATCTTTCACACAATCCAACAATCGTTTCTTTGGTTTTCCTCTATTCTTATAGCCATCCTCACTCATACTCAAAACTTTCCTCCTCAACACATGTTCCTCATTCCTCCCTACCATGTTCATACAGTCAACTCCATAGTGCTTTTTTTTATCTTAGCAGGAGACATTAAAAATAAATTCATCAGGGCTAATACATGAAGATTGTATGTATAAATTATCTGCAATCTACATAATTATAATCTTTTGATGCGGGATTTCCTTTTGCGAGAGACGTTTCCCATGGAAAGATTTGTATCTGCATTTATAAATAAGGAAGATGAGCAGTTTATTAGCTTTAATATTCTCTCAGGAAACTTCCCCAAACATCACAGTAATTAATTACTGATTTAGCACCTGCATCGCCATTTCTGCGGATCTGACGTAGCGCAACTGCGCAACTGTGGTAAATTTTAATATAAGAAAAATACTGAACACACATGGGTACAAGCTAGATAGAGCGACGAATTTCGCGGTGGATTGTAGCAGCTGGATCAGAGTACTCGAGGAACGAGTTAACAGACTGCTGTAGGACTATAAATAACGATATTATGATATATACAAGATTGCATGTAGCGGAGATGAGAATGTGAAGTGACGAAATTGAATAAAGTATTAAAATCGAAATTAATGTATATAGGAAGGTTTGAAAGTGGCGCTAGTGACAGGTTAAAAGGAAATCGTTTGGTTTGGCCATGTAATGTGGAGGGAAGAAACGCATGTGACTAAAAGAGTGATGAATATAAATGTTGATGGATGTAGAGGGAGGGAAAGACCATAGTAAAGACGGATGGATTGTGTGAGTGTTATATTGATATGAAAGAGAAGGAAAGAAAAGTCCTTGACAATTCAAAAGTGCCTGTAAATGGTTTAATTTAAATAAATGCTTTGATTTTGACTTTCAGTTTGAAGGGAATGAATGATAGACAGAGGAGAGTGGAAAGAGAAAACGTGTTGCGGCGACCTCAAGTAACATGAGACAAGGGCAGGAAGTGGATGAGAGCTATGAAGATCATGATGGAATACTGAACGAAACATAAGGATTAACTCCTACAGAATCAAACCTAAAATTTACCTAAAATTACCTATGGCTTTATTAAAATGCTTAACGTTGAGCTGATGGAAATGTAAGAAAACGATATGCTCCGCCAACTTTACGTAAAAGGCAAGAAGATTACTGTCATGAAACCCTGATATCGTGCCAAGATGCATTTAGTGAGAAATACAAATAAATAAACGCAATCCTTGAAAAAGGTCCTACTCAAAATATGTGTTTACTGGTTTTAGACGGTAAAACTAAATGTTTACGGTACTATATTTTGCGTAACTTAAAATCTGCAGGTTGTAAAATATTGGTGAAGCTGGGAACTTTATAAAACTCAACCCCTGAGCGGATCTTCATCTAACAGGGCTCGAAGATTGTGTGCAAAAGAAGTTACAGCAGCAAGTTTTAATTTTACTAACGGAAAAAATCTTTACAATATGTCAAATCAAATCAAATCATTTATTCGTTTGCAAACATGGTAATGGTAATGGTATGTATAATTCTAAAGGGTTGAATAAAGACCACATGTGAAGACATTCATCTATTTAACCCTCCTTTAATTCTCAACTTTTAACAAAGAACTTTTATAAGGTCAAATGGGCATTATGCCTTTCAATGACTGGGCTGTTGCCGCTACACACCGTAACATTAACTGAAATAGCAAGTAACCATCTTAGCTTGAGACATAAAAAAAGCATACGAAAGGACACGTCTGTTTCACTTTTATAATACAATACTAGCTGCTGCCTGCGTGGCTTTTTCTAAAATAAAACCCCAAGTTACTCCTTATAAAATTAGCTATCTGCCAGTAAAAGTTCCGTCAAAGTCATTCCAGCCGTTTCGGAGATTAGCCGGAACAAATAGACGGACCAACAAAAATATTTAAAAAAAAAATTGTTAACTATGTGCCGTCTACTTTCTTTAGTAAAAAGCTGTTATTTTGGCATTACAAACAGACACTTCCATTTTATTTATTTGTATGAGTAGATATATGATGAGATGTATATAAGATAAGTAAGAAAACTCTAAAAAGCTTGGTACAGTAAATAGGTAAAAACCTTTTCAGTTTTCTTACTTAGTAAGTACCTATAATTACCAACCACAATATGACAACTTTTAATAAGTACCTATGTATTGTTTATTTGATTTTTAAATGAACAAAATAGTATTTACATCTAGTTGCAGTGATGCACCTCTGTTTTAAATCATCAAATCAAGTCATCATCGAAGTCAGACTTTATAACAAAATAATAACATTGTGTTCATGACCAAACTGACAGATTCTCATACAAATCTTTATTCAAATTAAATCGAGATTCATATTCTAAGAAGGTCTAAATCTCTAAACCATAAACAACATAACCTCTCGTGTAACATAACATACAGGCTTCACAACAACATCGAACAAGTTTGAAAGTAGACACGGGACAGACCGACGACGCGGGCGCAGCTCGCAGTGAATAAACTTTGTGTGCAGGTAGCTATAGAACATTCGAGAAGGCAAGAACATTGCATGAAGAGCTAAAGGTTCCCTTTGTTTATGAGGACCGAGGTCCTTCGGTAGACTGGATATATACCGTAAGATTTGATACGCAGGATAAAAAGTTTAGGGTCTTTGTTACAATTTGTGTGTCAGTAGCTTTTTAAAAATAACATTCCATTCTTTTGACAGAGAGAGGGAAAAAAAATGGGGTTTGACCATCGATGTAGATAAAAACATAATATGTCATTGTGTCAATATAGTTTTTTAAATAACTGTGTATCAAATCCCAGTTAGTTATTATTCTTTATTATGATGTGAAAGAGAATCACCCATTCTGGGGTTCTTTTTTGGCGGCCATCAGTAATAATTATTACATATTTTTAAAGTACATAGACATTTCGCATTAGTTTTTACTAAGGCGTCAAAGTCGACAACAATTGGTTCGGAGATATACATGTATCACGTAAGAATTAGAACGTTCTTCGAAATTAATTGAAATGAAAATTGTATATATTCGTTTGTAAATTGTAGACTTGGCCCTTATAGACTTTATCATAGCTTTCTTTTTGTAGAATGAATATGTGTTAAAACTGTCTTTGCAAAGTAATTCTTTTATTCCTTTTCTCTAAAAATGCTCTAACAATGATCTATCTAACCGCCACCCTTCATTTGTTTTGTCAAACAAAAAGCTGCTGCTGATTCTTGAACATACAAACTGATGTTCACATTCATCTGGAGAGCTAACGATCTAACTGCACACAGAGCACATATAGCTCTGGATTTCACGTTATCAGAGATAACGCTATCTAATCTAGTATTGTTTTTGTGATACCACTTTATACATTTATATGGCCCGCTGCTTTTATCGTGTGTGCATCTTTACTGGGTCTTATAGGATGACTGCTGTAGACGTCATCGTCAAGAGGATTGAGCAGACATGTAGAATAATGTTAAGGTTCAAGAGTATAATGTTATAACCATAATTTATGTCATCTGTCTGTTGCCTCGTTGCTCTAGTGGTCGCAAGCGCTACTGCTGAGCATGAGGTCCTGGGTTCGATTCCCAGGTCGGGCAGTGTAATTGAGCTTTTCCATCTGGAATTTCTCGTTAACAGTCCGGAGTCTGGAATTTGTGCCTGATGGTGGCTCGCCCCCTATTACATGGGACCTAAACATAACTGGCGAAATGTGGTTGTTTTATGGTGTGGTGGTTTTATTATCTGAAGGGCAGAGAGGAGTCAGAGTGCATTTAATCAGTAAAAAGTCCCATGTTATCACAGGGGCTACCCGATCACTAATCAGTCAAAATAAAAAAATTGAAATCTGGGCTACAAGGAAGCTCCAAATGGAAGATCCACACCTAATAACGCTGCCCGATCAGTGGATCCAATTCCTACAAGCAGTTTCATATTTATAATTTCAGTCATTTCCCGACCACTAGATCACCAACGAGGGACGCAAAACGCATCTCCTTCAGGCTCGTCATTAAATGGCCTTTCGTACATTCATTGGTACGTAAATGATATGTTTGTTTTAAATCCTTGCTAATTGCTTTATCCCTGGAAGCATCTAAAGGAGTTTTGGATTTCTACTCCCAAGGGAACAGTCAAAATAATCAATCATGGGATCAGTTGTGAAAACTAGTGTGTTATAAACAAAATGAAGCCCGAAAAAGTGGAAGACAATGAGATTACGACTCAGGTAGCAGACGACGTCATTGGCGACACAGCCTAGAGCCAGCGCTAGGCTTCGTAATCAAAATTGACTTGAACATTGCTAATTTAGACATGTTAAAAGAAGAAATAAAGGAGAAAGCGTTTGAAGACGTCTTAAAATACAATCTATCAATCAATACTATGGTTTTAACGATGCCGACGAACTCGCGATGGCGATGGCGTGTGGACTTTGGACAGACAACTTAAAGTAGGTACCTAGGTTAGGTTGCCTGTACAATTTCCTCAGAAATTATGTTCCTTCATCAATAACATTTTTATGTATACTGGGTGCCCCATACCTATGTTTAGGCTGGATTCGACCAAACAGGGGCCTAAGTCTACTAATTTATAAACGTCACAATGGTTAGTTTTTGATAGATTTGCCATACAAAAACTGTCAAATACTCACCATTGAGAGACCATTGTAACGTTTAAAAATTAGTATACTTAGGCCCCAGGAATACATTTTATCCGCGGAATAAGCCTTCCGAATAAATTTTGAATTTTTGACAGTTTCTCCATACGAAAACTGTCAGAGTAAATCTTATTCCGCGGATAAAATTTGTTCCTGTTTGGTCGAATCCGCCCTTAGCCGTACAACATTTTTGGACATCAATTGTTGGGCCATCCTGTAAAAAAATTCAATCTAAAACGTTTCACATTACCACTTAGTTAAAATGCTAAATTGCTGACTCTACATTTCAAAAGAATTTTCATGGATAGAATTTTTGTTATTGTAGGTTACCTACCTACTTATTTTAAATTAATAAGTACCTACCTATTTCACCAGGAATGATTGAAATGTGGACGAAAGATGCTACAAGTCATCTTGCTCATAATAACCTGCTCTTAGATTTCTCGCTAATTTTCCATAACTCTCAGCAAGAGAAAATACAATTGATTGCACGGAATATTTCATGATTCAAAGTCATATTTATGAGTCACACAGTGATTATATGAGCGATTTCTTGAAAACCATAAAATTCTGTGTAGGTAATGCAAGTTTTAGAGCGAGATAGGAAATAGTTTTTTAAATCTCTCTCTCTCAGACTGTTTGCATGTCATTGCCGAGTGTAAATACTAAGATGATAATGGAGGCAAATAAGCTTATCAAGTAATTGGTTTTAATTAAGATCTAGATACAGTTAATGACAGGTTTTGCTTTAAATTGTGAAAGACACCTTCAATATAACGTTATAAAGCTGTATAGATACTAATATATATTATAAAGTGTAATAAGTAAGTACCTAAAATGTTTACAAAACTTATTCCGGTCAGCGCGTCACTCATATTACAGATTACCGAGGCCCTGACTCATTGACTTATATTTTTACTTTACAAGGGACAATGACCTCACCAATAAGTTCAAATGCTCCCGTACAAGTCAATGCAAAAACACAACACTACGATACGGAGATAACTAGTATCGCACACAACCAATTGACATCAATTCAAACCACAATTTCTGAGCAAACTGCATGAAATTGAACCTCAAACATTTGGATTATGCTAAAATGTACGAACGCACACATCAGACGTTCATTCATGAATTCCATGACGCAAGTGCGTTCGAAAACATAAATGAAACACACGATTTAGCACCTATTCCACTTATTTTAAGTTATAAAATAACTGTACTTACCTCCTTACGGGTTGTAACACAAAGTACACACAATCAGCTGTTCACAATGCGAAAAATTCACACAATATTTTTGTAAATAAGGCAAGCACGTGCGGCCGGCTTGACAGGCAATACACATCTGGACAGTTAGTTTGGGTCGCCGTTCGAGTCGAGACGCGGGACTGCCGCGCCTCTAACCACAACACCGCATTTTTAAAACACTAAAAGAAATTCGCTCCCAAAAAATTCCCTTTCGCACTCGAAATGCGCCCTCTCACATCGGCGTTTCCACTTCGAATGCTATCATTTACGTTAAATATATTGTTTACACAGTAACAGATATAAATGCTTATTTAAGTTTAACAATCCACATAGATAACAGTGGAATTTTACGTAATAATTTTTGTTGATATGCAAATAATACTTTTTTTCTTAAAACTTCAATGTGACGGGACAATGACTTTGTCAATCCGTCAAGGTTAACATAAGTAGGTTTTATATTTAATTTCCCACCTCGTTTTAGATTTCCATCACATTATTTAATAAAAAGGTCTAGGAAATAATATTTGCGGTAGTTAATATAACATATTTATGGAAAAAAAATGCAGCGCAATCAACAGTTGTCTCGAATCTGTGTCCTGTCTTGTTTTCTGTCAGTCTGTACACTGCATGCCACTGAAAGCCGACCCGTTTTATAGAACAAAATAACGCATGCGCCATTAGGTCAATTTGATCATTTATGGACAAAATTGACCCATGAACTGGCCCTGTAAATAATATTTAATAAAAAAAATAACTTAACATCACGCCTGTAATCCCCAAAGGGGTGGGCAGAGGTGTACCTGTAGTAGGTACTACCACATTTCGCCAGTTATATTTTAAATCCCATGTAACAGGTGGCAAGCCTATTGCCATCAACCACCGGGAACAAATCTAGACTTCGGGCTGATACTCTCTGATGGAAAATAAATAAATATATACAGGGTGGAATTTTGTAATGCCACCTGGAGGGAAAGTACTCTTAATACTGCAGATAGAAAGTTTTACTCAAAGGAAACATTCCTTTTATTTTTTTAGATTTTAGCCGGTTCGATTCCCGGGTGTGGGAGAAGAGAATTTTCGAAAATCTTTGAATGCAGTTTGCATTCTATTCAAAAATAAAGGAATGTTTCCTTAGAGTAAAATTTTCTATCTGCAGTATTAAGAGTACTTTCCCTCCAGGTGGCATTACAAAATTCCACCCTGTATATACAGGTGAAACTGAATTCATGGGCATCCTCCTAAAGGGACATTAATTTATTCTCCCCATTATGAACAACTTTCACTATGGGACCAACCCTGAAATCACGAAAAAAAATTAGCCTGTTACGCATACAAAGAGGAGATATCGCAGCGATCAAGCATTTCGTACACAAAATATTGTTTAGATAGGGAAAGTAATCTTCACCCAAGCTAATTAACTAGTTTAATTAATTAATTAGTTTAATATTGTGTCGGTAAGAGCTCGACAGTCAAGTTCATCACGCCACGTTCCGTTCATATTTGCACTGACAATCGTTTTGTACTAATTAAACAGTCCCGTAATAATCTACTACATACCAACAATCACACTTGTGTATTAATGACAGGTTAAGATAAAAGCGAGGTAATGCGTTCACCACGTTTCAATAAAAAATCATTTGATTTATAAACATTTCGCCAGATATGTTTATAAAAGTCACATGACGGCGAGCCTATTGCCACTAGCCGGGCACAATTCCCTGAGGACTTAGTGTAAGTTTGCAAGTGAGTAAACGTTACTATCGCATTTGCGTTATGGTTTTCTTTTTCTCACTTTTATATTCTTAGCATTCTCAGTCAAATCTTATCGCAAACGCGATAGTTACGTTTACTCACTTACAAACTTACACTAAGGCCTCAGACTTCGAGCAGCTACGTCCTGATAAATTCCTGATGAAAATCTAAATACCTAACACTTTACCCTACCTGCACACTAATGGCGTAATACATAATCAATCACAATCTGAGTCGTATTAAAAAGAGATTGCTCATCCATTGATTCACACGTGCTCAACAACGTAAATAGGTAGGTAACGCAGTAAATGTTGTTGAATTGTCAAAATTAAACAGATTAGTCTTAATCGCTTATAATTTGTTACGCAATTAGATAGCTGGCAATCGAACCCAGGACCCGAGGTTCAGCAGCTGCCCCTGCGTCTGCTAGACCAACATTGAACGTTCATATTTCCAGGGTTGGGCAGTATTTGAATTACTTGTAATTAAAATACGTAATTGAAATACAAATACGTAATTGGTATTTGTATTTCAATTACTTCTTATAAATGTAATTTGTAATTAGTATTTCAAATACCTGACGCTGAGGTATTTTGTAGTTAGTATTTCAAATACTTAGGGCTCCAAAATACATTTGAACATAAATACATTTAGCGATCTTATGAATAGTGCGATCTGCAGAAAATAGCGCTTGATACCTTTCGTAACCAAAATGGCGACCTAATGTCAATCTTTAAAGTTGGCAACACTGCACTTAAACTGTACTGTATCATGCCAGAAAGCATAACAACAGATGAGAGGCAAAAAATTCAAAATCTTGCAATTCACGCCTTAGAGACAAATTACAAAAAACATGAAATAATGCCTGGGAGTAGCAGGAGTAGTACTACAAGTATAGAAGATGATGATTTTATTGTTTATATGAACAGGGACACCGATCAACCACAGACTTCCAAGATGGAGTTAGAGTTAGTAAGCTTCCTAAATGATAAAAGCAAAGAGCTTACCGTCCTTGAACGCTACCCAAATATAAAAAATGTGTTCATACAATATAACACAAGTTTTTGTTCATCAGGGCCTGTAGAAAGATTGTTTTCTTTAGCAGGTTTTATTCATTTCCCAACAAGAGGCTGTTTGTCTGATAGAACATTTAAAAATCTAGTGTTCGAAAGGAAATTCCTCTTTTACCGATTAACCCCTTTCATGGATCACAATTATAATATTCCCTTCGCCCTAGGTTAAAAAACACTTTTTTGTATATTATTTAGTCAGTGATTGATAAATCTTCAAATAGCCTTTGTAGAATACCTAATTGAAACGCAATTTTTGGTTATTGAGCTGTAAAATGTGATGGTAAGAATATTTCCTTTGCCTGGCCCTAAAGCTGGGCTGGATTAGTATCTACTATTCTATTTATATACCTAACCTAAAACTTGACTGTATTTTGTAATTTGTATTTTGTATTTTAAATAAAAATAGTTAAAATACTGTATTTTGTATTTTATATTTCAAATACACGACTTAAAAATATTTTGTAATTAGTATTTTAAATACGTGCGAGAAAGTATTTTGTAATTTGTATTTTAATTAAAGCAAAGCATGTATTTTGCCCAACTCTGCATATTTCCACTATGAACATCCATCACTTATGGTGGATGCTCCGTGGTAGCTCGCGAAATTCAAATTTTCTTACGTTTTTTGCCATTTACAGGTCAGTATCAGGTTGTATGTTGATCTAAATATGATTCGCGGCCGTATCAGATATTCATATATATAATTACAGTCATAAAAATCATCAATACAACTCTCTAATTTCATAATAATCATATTGAATGACTATTTCATGAAATCATTACATTTGGGAGTTGTATTGCTGATTCTAATGATTATAATTTGTAAAGCCATATTTGTTACGGCCGCGAATCATATTATATTCAACATAAAACCTGACACTGACCTGCAAATTGCAAAAAACGTAGCATCCACCTTAAGTAGGTACTGCTATCTGGTACATAGATTATGTAACCTTTGGCTGTTGTGTATCTGCAGTTCCTTCATAGTTACACCATTTCCATAGTAATAGTTTTATTCTGTCTCTTGGCAAGTCCTTCCTTGATACTGATAGGTAGTGCAAGCGAAGCATGACCTCACCATAGAAACGTGTTTTGTCGAAGGAAGAATAGACAAAATGACAGATACAAAATCGCAATCTTTCACTTTGTCTATTCTCCCGTCGACAAAACCCGTTTCTATGGTCGCCATGCTACGTGTGCTGGTCGAAGTACTACACCATCTTCGCTCTGGAGGAATGTGGGTGTGCTTAACATCTCTGCTTTCCCCTTTTGGGAAATAGAGGCGTGAAGTTTTAAATACCGAATTTTTTAAACAATTCGTGTGTGGAAAGGGGTTAGTCCTATGTTCAGCATTGGCCTAATATATAGCTGTTGATGATGACGTAAGAAATGGTAGATAATCATGCAGGAAAAGGAGATGGGTCATGGTGGCACTACTCAAAGCATTTACCTATTTCAAATAAACCAATTACAGGCACTTTTGAATGGACAAAGGGGTCGGTCAGAAAGATGAAGCTGCCCATAACAAAGCGTAGTAGGTACCTATGGAGAAGAACGGACAAGAAACTAAAACAGACACCTTTTACCATATACTGCAGACTCCTTATTCCCAGAACGATTGACAACTTCAGTAACATTTCGTACTATTGCGAAATTAACGGACCAAGCATATATTGTGTTCACACGGAGGGGACCGTTTCTTGGAACTGTTTGTAACTTGAGTCTGTACCGTTTGGTGTTTGATGTGCATTTCATTCAGTGTATTGCTGTTGTGAAATTTTGGAGTGGACGCTTTGTTTATTCCTAAGTAGACATTGCGACAGTGACACATTTGTTCACTGGCTTTCTTTATTAAGAAAGGTGACTCTTCTGTTCTTTTGAGTACAGAAAATGTCCTTTGTCTAAAGAGATATAGATGATTTCCTCCAAAACGGCTCGCATCGCATCGGATCGGAACGGATTTTACAATCGTTAAACTATAAATCGTGTACACAGTATTTAAAGTCTACATTACCAAACGCACAGCTTCTTCACCGCGGGCTTCTTCCGCGACACGCGATCGTAGCCGAAAGTATACTGCCATGCCGTATCCGATCGGATCCTTTCGGCTGCAACACGGTAGAAATGAAACTATTTGCCTATGTGCAGAAACGAATACATTCGCAAGCGACGATACGGAGCTGATCGTATGCGTGGAGATCCTGCCGGACGCGATCTGCTGTCGCCGCATCCGTTCGTATCTTTTTCGATCCGATGCGATGCGCAACGTTTGGTGGAAACCATCCTAAAGGCAACCATTTTTGGCTGTTACTAGATCGAGTTCAGAAAGGTTTGAGTCTGCTATCTAATTGCGTAGGTAACACATTCTCGTAAACGATTAACACTAATCTGTTGTCTTGACAGTTCAACAACATTATGAAGCTATGGATTAGCAATCTGTTTCAAAATGATTCAGATTGTGATTGATCATGTATTACGCAATTAGGGTGCAGATCTATGGAGTTTCTTGCCTGTTCTTCTCCATAGGTACGCGTATTTGGTTTCTATGAACAAGAAACTCCATAGGAACCAACTACGCTTTGGAATGAGCAACTAGCTTCCTTCATCTTTCTGCATGTCATTGGTTTAAGTAATTGAAATATATTCAGTTTGAGTTTTGAGTTTAATTTCATCGGCACGGCATCCATCGGTATCTCAGCAATAAAGACTGGAAGGCTTTTTTTTAAATCACAACGGGGAAGCTCTTGGCCTGAATCTCACCTGATGGTAAGTGATGATCAGGCCGACGGTGGAAGCGAGCTTCACCCAGATTCCTCTATCACAGAGGAACTGGATATCTTACCTCTTACTGCCGGAATACAACAATGTTGGTAACATTGTTGTTATGGGCGACAGACTTAGATAAGATGGTGGTAGCTGGCCAGGCGGACTTGAAATAAGCCCTACCACCAACCAAACCGAGCAGAAAAATTAGCCCCCACTGGGAATCGAACCCGGGACCTCTGGGTCTGAGACAAGTGGTCTAACCACTAGACCACAGAGGCTACACATTTTTTTTTTTTTTTTTTTTTTTTTTATCCACAACGGGGAAGCTCTTGGCCAGAATCTCACCTGATGGAAAGTAATGATCAGGCCGAAGGTTACAATAACAAGATACTTAAAAGTACTTCATTCTATGTAAATATTCTGTTACATCAGACTTGTAGACACCTCTTATTTAATTGTTTTGTCATGGAGGATTTTTTGGAAGATAACGACACTAATTTTGTTAATTAGTCAGATTTTGTCATACCTACTAAGATAACAATGCAGTTTTCAACTTTTTTTTAATTCATCGTGCTTCATAAGCATATGTGTCTAACAATAAATAATAATGTCGGTATTTTTTCATAGTAGGTAGGTACCATAGAGCATAATCAGCCTATAATGTTCCCACTGATGGGACGCAGGCCTCCTCTCTGTGAGAGGGAGTGGGCTGTAATCTAGCCCGGGTCCAGTGCGGGTTGGGACATGTCACATGTCTTCCAATTTTTTGTTCTAGAACACGCTCGTTTCTTCACGATGTTTTCCTACGCCGTTTTGAGAGGTGATGAAATTATTTACCTACACAAAGTAAAGCTCCTGCCTGGGTGCCTACCCACGACCTACAACTCGTGTAAGTCGGGGCCGTTACCACTGTGCCACCACCTCTAATTTTAACAACTAGGATTTGTTTTTCTTAGCTTATCAGCCGTTTTTTGTAAATGTCAAATATTTTTAAGACAAAAGGGTACCTATAATAGAAACAAAGAATCCAATAAATAATTTTAATAACATTCGATTACACAATGTAATAATAATTAACATGTTCAAAACTCCTTAAGTAATTGTAATAATAAGTTCTCAATTATGTACTTTAATTAAATACTTATAGCTAAGGTAGGTAGACATTTTAATATTCAATATTACAATGTCTTTCCAAAATTGTGCATATAAACGTGTTAGGTAAATAGAAATAGGTATAATTTGTTTAAAAATAGAAGAACTTGACACTATTGTGCATTTTCTACATAATTCAATTATTCTATAATCTTAGACCCAGAACTAGCGTCCGACTTTACAGAATGATCATAATAACATTATGGCATCGTAAGGGTTGGCAATAATTATAACTATAAAGTTTAAAGATTAAAATCATGTAGATATTGGTCGAAATGTACAGTAAAATGGAATTATTTAAATTATTGAATTAATTTTACAGTTAATGGCACAATATTTCCAACGAACACTTGAATGACACTTTCTTTAGTAGAGTGAGAAATTATTAGGTAGGTACATACATAGACATACTACTTTTACTTGTGATATTTAAAGTACAGGATACATGAAATCTTACCAACGATTATTTAATTAAATCAAAAGATAATTTAAGTGAAATTGTCGCAAGGCAAACTTATTTGATAACTAATTGGAGATCCCATTGAATGTGCTCAATTTTGACATATAATTATTATAAACCCTAAATACATAATATTAGTTAGTTATGTATTTAGGACTCAGCAAGGACAACTTAAATGATTGGCGTCAAATTTTTACCGGTTTTTATTAATAAAATTAAAACAATAATTACTTAACATAACATAACATCACGCCTCGTATTTCCCGAAGGTTTACGCAGAGGTGGACCTATAGTACTAACCTAACTTTCGCCAGTTATGTTTAAGTCCCATGTAATAAGGGGGAGAGCCTATTGCTATCAATCGGGCACAAACTCAGACCTATTCATAATTCATCAACATAACCATCGAATTGTTAGGCCAAAACTTAAAGGAAAACTATAAAAACAAGAGAAAAGTTACCTTACAAATAAGATGAATTATTTATTTTAATCATCACATAACAACATCGATGTTTTATTAACCAAACCAAAGTATTTCAAATTTGAATGAAAGTAAAATGATCACTACTTAAAATATCATTCTACGAAGATGACTCGTTGCTTAAACATGCGTTCGACATCACAAGGCGGATTATCTTAATTGCTTTAAATTGGTGTTTAATTAAAATAAATGGCCCAATTGACAGACACTCCTTCAATTGACTAACAAATTGAAAAGATTTAAAACGTATACCAAAAAAAAGGCAAGGAAACAATGTTGTTATAAATTAGATTCAAATAACTAACTATTAAATCGATGTACGTTTTAATCAAGACTTCATAAAGTAAACAATTTAATTATGGTAAATGGGAAAAAAATGGTCGTGTATTTTATCATATTAAAAAAAATACCACAAATTACCAGCCTAATCTAATTAAAAATATAATAATGTGTTCGAATAAAAGTGTCGTTTGCAACACGAAGGGTCACAAAATCACAAGGCTAACAACTACAGGCCTAATATTTCATACTAAATAATTAAATAACTACAAAAAATTTAACAACTTCGTTCAGGAAGATTAATTACCTAACAAAAATTAAATATACTCGTATGTTTACATACATAACTAGAGGGGTAAATACTCTTAAAATACTAGCTATATTTTTATACAATACTATGGGAACCGTTAATAATGTAATCCGTGCCATTTAGGTGATTATATTTAACGCAGTGCTAGCTCTTAGACTAGGCGCAATTTTCTTTCCATTTTCATCAGTACCTTTTGAAACTCAGCCAATCAGGCTGCGGTGCAAAAACACTGGTAACCAATGACTAAGTAGGCACCACAGCTTATGACCAATCAGACTGGAGTAAGGTCGTCATCATTGGCTATAATTTCGCACTATTATTTTGGCTTTTTTAACGCATTAAAAAAAAAGGTTTTCAAGAAAAGTTAAAATACCTTATGAGGTAAATGTAAATACCTTAGAGTATACATAATTAAATAATAATGTTGTGCGTGTGCGCAGTAGTCAAATTCATAAGTGACACGATGTCTAATTTCTTTATTTTTGTTCCTAGCTTCCGCCAGTGGCATAGCGTCCGCGTGATATCATTATAAATTATAACTCTCAGTGAAAGCGAAAGTCTGACAACCAGTCTTACCAAGGGGTATCGTATTACCCAGTTACTGGGTTGTGGAGGTCAGATAGGCAGTCGCTCCATGTAAAATACTGGTATTAACTAAAATACGGTTAGACTGGAAGCCGACTCCAACATGATTGGGAAAAGGCTAGACAGAATGAATGAGCCTATGTTACTCAGTTATAATATAGCATTTTATGTTTTGAATATTTTCACTATAAACAAAATAGCTACTTACTTACATTTTTTTCTCATTAAATTATTAGTGTAGCTGTAGACGATCTATAGTTTCTTTTCTTGACTGTACTACAGCCACGAAAACGGACTGTTTATCAAATTGAGTGGAACAATTTCTATGAAAACTTTACGGAAATTATTCTACCGGTGTAGCGTCGCGCCTGTCTGCGGGAGCCTTTATTTATTATATGTATAAGTATTAGTTAAAAATTATAACACATGAAGGCTAGAGGGGCGTCTATGAGGTGCTTGCCAAGTGCGCCCTCGACATTTAATCCCCCTGTGATACTGTCAATTTGCTAAAGCCTTTTCATACGACTGATCTGTATTTGTATTTCCAATTCTGCTACAACACGGCAAAACGTAATAGGTCTAGACATCTGCTAAACAATACCATTTCTCCGACCGTACATTAAACGTTGCACTATACATTATTACTATGCCATGCTAATCTCATCCAGAGCATCGCGACGTAGCTGGTAGGTCCTTACTGGCTGTATGAGGGAGATCAACAAGCCAGCCACCATTATCCACCCGCCAGCCAGGTAGAACGACAGCTCCCAGGAAAATGTCACGTCGAAAATAAAACCTGGAATTAAGGACATAAGTGTCATATCATAACATCACACAGGGGACAAAATAAACAGAGTTCTGAAATAGCTAATTGATTCAGGCGGAAATCCAATAAAAAATACAATAGAAGACGTTATATAAAAAAACCCTGTAACAAATCGACACGTGTTTCACCTCTCAACGAGGCATGCTCAGGATGACGATTGACTTGCCGCAGAACACGAGAGTTGTAAGTAAGAGTTGTGGATCACTCTGCGTCCAGCGCTTGGCGTGGCAACGAGTCAATCGTCATCCTGAGTATGCCTTAGTGGAAAGATGAAACACGTGTCGATTACGTACAGGGTTTTTTATGACTATTAGGAATAGTTAAGCGGAAAAGGTTACTAAATATATCAACGTCTATGGTATTTTAGTGCAAAAATACACAATTTTGGTACTTATGTACGAGTTTGGTATAAAAGGCGAGCCTACTACCATCAAGCAAACACCAATACCCCTGACTGCTACAGGGAATTCCTTTAAAGAAAAAACCAATAAAACAATTATTTTTTTCAGTTGCATTTTCAATAACATGCTGTGTTCCAGTAGTCTAAAAACTACCAGTATTTAAATCACACAAATCGAAATATTTTATTTCACATAAACCTAAATGGGCACTTATGAATCGTCAGAAGCAAGGTGCACGGTTCCAATTGGTCGTTTTCTATGGAGAAGAGCCGGCAAGAAACACCACTATATTTTCCGGCAGTTCAGTTTATTCAGGTAATAAGATCTTTTCTAACCTGATAACGGCGGTCCAATAAGATGTCCTATCCCTTGAGCAAGCAATACTAGTCCATACGCCGAAGTGAAGTCATCCAAGGACACCAGCTTCACCAATAAACTGGGTGTGAACGTGTACGATGCTGCGAAAAACAACCCAAAGGCTGCAGCCGCAGAGGCTAAAATCCAGTAACTGGTGGCTGCAGCCGGTGGAATAGCAGCTACGGAGGCACCGCATAGGACTAAACATACAGCGTACAGGCCACCGATGGATACTTGAGGGAAGTCTCCTATCCAGCCTAGGCCGACCTGGAAAAGAAAGAGGTATCTAAATGTATGGAAGGGTACCTATAGGCATAGAATTAGTTCTATTATGCACCAATTCCACTGTGAAAACCATGGAGAAAACTTTGGTGAAGTGAGCTGTCTGTGGCGGTATCTACAACGCCACATGCGAACTACGCATCAAAGACCTGACCTCACACAAATCCTGCATCGCGCTATTAGAGTTTACCGCGCGATTAACATATCCGACATCAATCGTTGGGCAATTGCCCGCCAGACACAACACCCGTCTGGTCGGAGGATCCTCCCTTTTCAATAGAGGATGAGTGAACTTTACACCCTGTTCCTCACACCTCTAAATTAATAGATAGTCAATATTAGACGAAATGTCAAGAGTCATGCGATTTTTTAGGTACCATGTGCGCCAACTGTAACCTTGACCTGCCCTGTACTCGTCTCGTGTATCATCCAGTATCTCGTCAAAATCCTTGAAAGTTTTGTCTGCAAACAATAATCTAAAACAACACTTTACGTAAATAACGAAATACATTTAGAAATCCGCAACGGCCAGAATTTGGCACAGGCGACGTCCCAAAACATTGGGAAACGGGATAGCTATCTATTTTGGTCCACAGTTATGTCAAATCACCTCGGATTTTGTGGACCTTGGAGTGAAATCACTTAGAGATCGGTCTCGTGATTCGTGGGAAGGCAGACATTGAACCATTTAAAAGGGTAAGCCATTCATTATTAAAGTCTGGGACTGCCAAATCGGTCTGCCAAAAGGCTTGGCCAGAGCCTTGAATTCTTCGTGTCACCTTTAAAATCAATGGACAATATTTTGGATTATTTTTGAGTGTGAAAACGCAACAGCAGAACAGTTACTGTTATTAGTAATTTCTAAACAAGGCGTCCTGTCTTCAATTATCTCCTGCTGTCTTCGATCACCAAATCATCCCTAAAATCCAGAGATGAAGCACTTAGCTATCAGCTATCTTATTTATATCTCCTGCATCGATGACTGATCCATGTTGAGCTGTGTTTTAACCCCACTTTGTAATGTTTTGAAAACAAATGAAGGCATAGTAATTTCCGAGGTAATATCACAATTCACACCCTAGAACTAGGTTGACTGAACACAGCCTGCCGTACTGTTAAACAATATTCGAAGTTTTTGACAATAGTAATTACATTTTACTTACAAATAATGGTGATGTATTGGATCGATGCCCTAATGAATTTGTGGAATCCAATCAGAGTAATAGGTAATTAAACACGCTTTGGAAATTTTCTCCAGCGCTGGCGACAGTCCAAAATCGAGGACTTTATTGGGACACGACAGCCTCTACTACAGACGAACTAGGCGACATGCCAATGAATTCGGCATAATATACTATTATACATATTATATCCCCAAGTTTTTGGCAGAATCTTGGAATTTTAATAGAAATACTAGAAATGATAGCCTAGATTTATTAACGTGATAGGTTGTTATTGTTTTGGTCAATTATCACCACATATGATTTGGCAAAAGATTTAAAAGTCACTCACTTGTGTGCCGATAGATTATAGGAAATGAGGAACACTTACCATTCCAATGGTGTTAGTAACTCCGATCAAGCTGAGCATGACAGCGCCATCATCTTCGCTGTATCCCTCGTGGATCATGTGTTCAGCTAGGTAGAAGTAAGGCACAATGAACCAGATGAACAGAAAGATGGTACCCAAACACAGGAGATTGAAGGTCATTCGCTTGAAGAGATTCACATTGAACATGTCGGCGAGGCAGCTGACGCAATCGTCGTACCATTTCTAGAAGAAAAACAATGTATTAAAATCTATACTTATAATTCTGATAAAATTAAAGCTAATCTAACTTCATAAGAAATAGTAGGTTTGTATTTTAAAAACCTCCGGATATTTATAACGAATTGAAGATTGTCAGCTCGGAATTCCAAGTATGTATATTTTATTCCTCCTCCAGTACGCGAGGCACCTTGTAACGGTAACACAATTACTTAAACATCTACAATATAGTGATTTGAATTTTTGTTTTCAATGATTAACTCAAAAACTACTGAACCAGTAGAATGCTATAATTATTATCATCACTGAGTAACATCCTAAATAGGTACATAC
Organism: Eupsilia transversa; assembly: GCA_914767815.1. Taxonomy (NCBI): domain Eukaryota; kingdom Metazoa; phylum Arthropoda; class Insecta; order Lepidoptera; family Noctuidae; genus Eupsilia; species Eupsilia transversa. Next base: position 14,591,636 of record OU611880.1, read on the forward strand.
AGTATGTTAACTAACAGAGGGCGTTCTCGTTAACCCGCAATAGTATAGCGTCCATACATGCCAGAAAAAATATTAAAATCGAAAAAAAAAAAACTTTTTTTTTTTTTTATCATAAAATATTCACGAAAAATATTAATTTCATACGTAAAACTAACACTCTGTACACGCGTACTTGTCGCACTTGTCTTTCCAAGCTGAAAAACAAGTGAGCGTGTACAGAGTGTTACATTTACGTATGAAATTAATATTTTTCGTGAATATTTTATGATAAAATTTTTTTTTTTTTTTTTTTTTTTTCGATTTTAATATTTTTTCTGGCATGTATGGACGCTATACTATTGCGGGTTAACGAGAACGCCCTCTGTTAGTTAACATACTGTATAATACTTATTATAAATGAGAAAGTGAGTTTGTTTGTTTGTTACGTTTTCACGCTAAAACGCCTGAACAGATTTGGGTAAAATTTTACTCATAGGTAGACTATGACTTTGGTTAGGACGCAGGCTACTTTTTATCCCGATATTACCAAGGGATCGAGACTTAGGTTAAACCGCGGGGTGCAGGCTATAATTTATAAAGTAATCACGCGGGACAAGCCGCTGGCGGCAGTTCGTTTAAAATAATTTCTTACCTCTTCCTTCTCATCAATAGTTATCATAGAATTCTTAAATATATCCGGACATGACGATGCTTTCAGCCTGTACCTCTTTATGTTAAGCATCGCATTCCTATGGCTTATGGAATTCAAAGGCATCTTCAAGTCCTTCAAGTAATGGTGATTTACTGACAACTGTTTCTTCAGCCAATCTTTCTTGTTTTCTTTACTATCTTGCTTTATCAATTCCTTGTCTTCCCTAGTTTCAGACTTAGCCTTTCTCAGAATCTTTTTCTGTGGATTCTTTAGTTCATACTTGTCTGAAGGTTTATCTTTGTTCTCGTATTTTTCTGAATTCGTTCTTTGTATGGGATGTTTCGTGTATTTAACCATGGGAGGGTCGTTTGACTCGTTGCTCGGTTCCTTTGGCGGTGGCTTCTTGGTTCGTTTTATGGCGAATGATGGATACTTCACCTCGATTCCGTATTCTCTGCTCGTCTTCTTTACTAAGGTGTCTAATGTTCCCATGGATAGCTGAAATAAGACAATTTTTATTTAATATTTTTTGTGTCAAGTCTAGCGGAATTGATAATGGTATCTTCCTACAGTTATCTTTCGAAAAGTACATACCTTTTCGCTGTAAGTGAGGAAAGTAGGAAGGTTCTCCACAGATTGTGACTTCAGTTTTTCACGTTTGCACTTCTTAATCTTCATAATGTCCTGATGACGCCTGATAGTATCTGCTTCTTGACTGATCACCTTTTCTGGAGACACTCCTCTTCTGATCAACCCACCCATACTCTTGCCTCTCGTCGGTGCATCAAAATCAAAGACATAAGGATTGGAAATGGAGGCTGAACTAGAATGTCTAGACTTATCTTCTTCTTTCCTAAGTTTACCCTCGTCTCTACTACTCCTTTGCCTTTTCTGTTCTAGTGTCCACCATTCAGGGTCTCTCATTACGCATCCACACACACATAGATTCAAAAGTGTTCCAGATAGCAAGAGAATGGTACCTCTCCATCCGTATTCTTCAATGAAATATTGAGTCATAGGCGCATAGACGAATGTTCCGACGCCTGTGCCACAAGCTCCCAACCCCACTGCCAAATTTCTTTTCTTTTCAAACCAGTAGGCTATAGACACAACAGCTGTAACATACACAAGCCCGAGACCCAAACCAGCAATAACTCCAAATGTAATCATCATCATTTCTAGGGTTGTTGATATCGATGCTAGAACGAATCCCAACGTTGAAATAATACCGCCAAGTATTGTCATGCTTCGACAACCATATCTGTCCACTAAAGCACTCATCACTGGCCCAGAGAGAAGTGGGACAGCAATGAACAGACTGCCGATCCAGGCAGTAGTTGATTTACTGGCTTGAAATTCTTCTAAAAACTCAATGTAGAGCAAGCCAAAAGAGAAGCTGATTCCATCTGCGATCATGGATATTACGAAAGATGATAGTACAACCACCCATCCCCAGCCACCGTCAGGAATTTTAACTTTACCTGGAACAACTTTTTCATCATCGTATTTCTTATTATCGATATCTCGATCAGCAGGATTCTCTGTTATTTTAACATGATTGGCTTTCGGCTTGTTCAGTAAAGCAGTAACTTCTTCATTGAGGTTAGTTGAATTTTTCTTCAACTGGATTGTTGAAATCCGTTCTCGAGTGCTAAATTCAAAGTCAGGGCTTGAGAATGAAGCAGTACCAACACTAGAAGTATCATCTTCCTCACCTTTACATATTCCTGATGTGGATTCAGAAAGTAAAGATTCTCTTACTGCGCTTTCCCTTACCACCTCCCTGTTCCTCGGAGTCCTGGAAGATCTCAAAATAACTGGTTCCCAATCTTGTTCCATTTTTAATTTTGTACTACAAATAATACCTTGGAAAAAATACTGGCAGTTTATTGTTTTGATTGGTTTGATTTAGGTTCTTAATCTCGGGTCCCGGGCTGAGTATCGACTAGCTTGCCGGGCCGCACTGTTGAGTTTCAAAGTGTTTGGCTTGTTTTGACCGGCCACCATTAAGAACCAGGGTAGGATCGTCTGCTCAGTGACGTCCTCCATGCACGCGTGTTGACGGCGAGTGGCGCGATGTTGCGCCACAACAAGGCAACTTGTTAGACGCGAACCTCGCGGTTGAGAGGTATTTTCATCTGCAAAGTAAAAAAAAAACAATTAAAAGGTGGCCGATTTAAGTTTCTTTCATCAGATTCCAACAAAGCCTGAAAAACATACTCCTAAGAATAACATTTTAATAAGGGTCCCTTATTTGTTACTAATCTTCTAATAACATATCACTTACATGCTATTATTTCATTTAACATTGTTTTATTATTATTTCGTCTGTGGCTCATTCATTATTGAGTTAGTGTTAATGTTATATAACTGAATTCTATATTATAATATAATATAGAGTTAACGACTATCCAAACCTAATCTATTAAAGTGAATAGGGGGTGACGTTTGTTTACCCCTCGCGTCGGTCACTGCGAAATATATTATATCTATACTAATAGCCTACCTAACTATACATAGAAATAGGACAAAAAAAAACACTTTATGACACTGATTATTATGTTAAAGTTTCTGAAGATGATTGAAACTTGATCACGTATGGACTGGCTAGACGTTCTGAAGGCTGAACGGATTTGGATGACATTTGGCTCACAGATAGACCATGGCCTGGATTAACACAGGATATGTTTCATCCGGGCACGTCTTTTTGATTTACTTCGTAAAGTACTAAATTACTTTAATTATTGTAAATGTGAAGTTATGTGTGTCATTGTTTTTTTCTTCTTTTCGCAGTTAGTTTTAATCATGGTCTGGCAGTTTGAGTAGGTACTTTATACGGCCTACCCAAATGTCCTTTCTTTGGATTGTTCGTCAAATAATTGAGCTTCTTAAGTGCCCTATGATTATAGTGGGGCTGATCGATCAATATAAATCTATACGAAAGCCGTTTGCCCAACAATGGACAACTGCACACTTTGATACTGGTGGTTAGACACTATCATTCTCATAGGTACCTACCTACTGTAGAAGCTTGCAAATCGAACTTCCTTACATGGCATGATAATCTTAACAAAAAAATACATTAACGATAACGTGGTGACCTTTGAGAGCAAAGATATAAACTTTGTCAATATAATTGCTATTACTTGTAAATATCGTTTTGGCGCCATCGTATTAGGTACCTACACGTTATATGAAATAAGTAATCAGTTACTGGCAACTAGAGGGTCACTAACAACAATAAGTAGATATAATATATAAAACTTAACAGCAACATTCGACATCAGCCACCATCTACAGACACCAGCCATAGCTTAATTGATTGACTGCAGATTTCGGTACCGTATGAGCTGTTTTCGTAAACCTCGAGCAAACACGAAAGACGAAATCAAACGTGAAATACCAGGACTACAGCAAGAGTTGTGATGAATGCTAGTCCGTCTTCTATGATCGGTACTTGAGAAAATACCTCAGAACCCTCATACAAAAAGGGAAAACCAGAAAATCACATCAATCAAATCGCAAACAATTACTTTTTTCTCTAAACATCGTCTACCTGTGTGTACCAAATTGTACTGCAATAATACAACATATTAGCTTCATTATGTTTTATATAACACAGTAAACAGCTCGGAAAATTATTATTTTAATTGAATACGAAAAGAAAAACAATCATTTTCACGGGCGCGGGAAACAACAGCTGACGAACAAAACAAAAGGTACAATTTTCTTCCAATTTTAAAATTTAAAATCCGCGTAGCAAGCCACAGAGTCAGATAAAAAAACATAGTCTTCACTAACCTGCATAAAACCTTCAAGAAAAATAATTGTAGGACAGACGAGCACTCATAACGGTATCCCCGGTCTATATACGACCGGCATGAGACGACGATCAATATGGGGTGGCCAGGGTGGCGCCTCCATAGACACCACCAGGAACCCTGACCTCCTTTACCCCTCTCTACGCCTACCAACGTACAGTGATGAAGGGATTTTATTTAGTAGGTCAGAGTTCTGTTTAAACTAGACATGTCTGGCTGAAGGCTCGTTGCGTAGCCGTGACGTCACGTAGAAATTTATTTCGTTATTGTGCAAGAAGGTAGAATGCTGTTTAACTCAGCATGGTTTTCTTGGGGATTAGTAATTTATTAGTTAGGTGCGTCATAGATTATAATTATGTCATTTCTGGGAACAGCGATATACCTACCTACATTTTATAAACAGGTAGGTACTACTTAAAAAAGCAATCAGCTTTGGTAGGTAATGCATTTCATCAACTTTGTTAGAGATCAAAGTTGATTTGGTTGGTTGGTCATTTAATTTTGCGTTAAGTTGCTGTGTGGTAGAAAATGATTGTTTTACATTTTAGCTTATAAAGTGTGTTCATAAAAGCGCCTGTAGAAAAACATTGAGCAAACACGCTTTTGTTAGTTAAACTCCTCAACTTTTTCGGGTTCTGTTTGAACACTGCAATTAACATTTATATTTTATTCTTTGCTCCTTATTATGGTAGACGCTTTGACGCAAAAACCTTTGACGCAAAAGAAGACAGATCCCTCGAGGGCGATTTACTTAATGGCCTGTCAACAGACACAGCAAACATGAATTGTTATTTTATAATGGGGTGCGTGATGGAAAAGTCCCGCTTGATGGGGCATGACTTTCTGAACCTATGACGTTAACACAGACAAGGAAGGTCCACACTTGTTTTGTTGTTCTTATTACGCCGTAGTAGGTAGCTTAAAACGGTGGATAGGTGAGAAGAAGATAATTATTATTGTCATGGATTTGGTATCTTTTTCTATTATAACGCTTTCTACATCTAGTGTTATGGTGCTCATCGCTACCTAATTAAGTCAGTCACACTTACTCAAGTCATGCTTATTTTGATGTTATTACTTAGATAAATTTACGCAATATACTTATGTAACCAACTGCAAAATAGAACTCAATTAGGTGATTGCTATGGAGAAACTCTCAGGCGCCTTGAAATAAACGAAACAAACAAAAATTAAACTTTAGCAATTTGGGAATTTCAGTTCCGTACGTTCACTTAATTAGCTCATTTATCTTCTGTCATCGACATTATCTCTTTGCCGTTAATTCCCTCGACAAGTGTGTGTTTTTTATGTTTCACCAATTCACCAGTTCTATTGCGAAAAACGTTTTCGTCGAAAGGCAAAGAGTATGATTCATTCATGATTTAAAATAGATGTCTAACTATATCTACATTATTAAACTTTATGAATGTGCGTAAAAGAATAATAAAAAATAATTCGAAAGTCAGTAACGTCATGTTATTGATACAAATGATGATAGCAACGACCGAGGTAGGTACTGAAGGGAAGAATATAAAATTCAATGCGGTTTTTATGAAGTTATGTACATATCTAATAATTAGGTAGAGACATAACTTCACTACATCCGACCCACAAAACATCCATTCAACATAAAATCATTAATTTATTTATTGACTTCGGTTTCCCCAAAATAAAAGCGCATTAATTAGTGAATTTCCTTACTGAAAAGAAAATGGTTTGCCGAACATTCATCAAAGGTCAAGGTTTATTGCCTAAAGCCATGGAAATAATAAATAATGCGCCAATGACCATCGACTTACAAGTTAGACAGAACGGCAAAAGATAACCAAGAACAAAATTATGTTAGGTATGCTGTTAAAAACAATGTTACAGACCTGAAAACTATTAATCTAAGGCTAAACATTATTTGTATCATTGAAAATTAATTCAATTTATTTAAATTTAGAACGCATCGGACGCAGTTTTATAGTCTTGGTGAACGCGTTATTTTCAAACATGTTACCAACGCAAAAAAATCGGTATACATTTATACACAGCTGCTAAAATGATCCAAAAACAATGTAGTAATTTGAATATGGCTATAATTTTGATTTCATTGGGCGTATTGTATTTGAATAATAAAATTACCTAAACGCAATAAAATTGTTTTTGCTAATTGAATTTCATGTATTCCCTGACAAGTTTGGTTAGTAGGAAATTCCTCTTTTAACACTGGCAACATTGGAGCGCCGTTCTTTTTCTCTGAGTGTTGGAGACACGTGCGTCGTTTACGGCGAAATCTCTAAAATAATTCAAAATGACTGAAGGAACAGCAACAATTCGCACGCGCAAATTCATGACCAACAGGTAAATGTGGAAATCTAATGGTTTCGAAGTGATGAGAGTTAAAATCCTCGCGAAAAGTGGTCGCCTCGCCATGACAGGTTATGTGTAACAACGTTTTTGATATTTTTGTAGATTGTTGGCGCGCAAGCAGATGGTATGCGATGTCCTCCACCCAGGCAAGCCTACCGTCAGCAAAACTGAGATCCGCGAGAAGCTAGCGAAGATGTACAAGGTGACGCCTGATGTTGTGTTCGTGTTCGGCTTCAAGACCAACTTCGGTGGTGGCAAGTCAACTGGCTTCGCTCTGATCTACGACACGTTGGACTTGGCAAAGAAGTTCGAGCCTAAGCACAGACTGGCCCGCCACGGCCTGTACGAGAAGAAGAGGCCCACACGCAAGCAGCGCAAGGAACGCAAGAACAGGATGAAGAAGGTGCGTGGTACCAAGAAATCAAAGGTAGGCGCGGCCGCCAAGAAGTGATGTGACTTAGGACTGTAAGTTAATAATAAAATCCAAAAAAACTTTTGTTTTTGTTTAATTTTATATCCGCAGTGCTGAAACTTAAATGACATTTTGCATCATGAGGTTAGCTTTTAAATTTTAGTTTTAGCAACCAATGATAAGTTAGTAGTTGATAAACAGTACAATACCAGTTGAGTTGAAAGTATTTCTAACTAATTTCAATGTGAAAAACTTATTATTTGGAAAAGAAAACAAGTTGTCAATTCAATGTTAAATGTTTATTCCATGTTAACTTATACATAAGATAAATCATATACTAAATTATATGTAACAAATCGCAATTACAATATTTCATGAGGAGACAAGAAATTCAGTGGACCACCATTCTTACCCACTGGGTCATGATTATTACTTTAGCAGTTGCCGACTCTTGCCAACTTAAGATTCCTTTCAGAATAGTGGACATAAAATAATAATTTTAACTTAACCTGATCAGTGATAGATTAAATACAGTTTGTCATACAATGTTTATGTTACACACACTGTGAAGATCTGAATGAACAATTACTGGTTGATGTTATCATTAGTTTGACATATTCTCAAGTGTAGCCAGTGCATCAGCAAATAAGGTAGAGGTCATTCAGTCAACAACGATCTTCACACATTAGCTGGTAGCAGTTAACGGCGTGTGCTTGGAGAGATCAATATCCAGCAGTAAAATGCAATACACTGCTGACGGTACCACAATTCTATGTCAAGTGTTCCTGTTGCTGTCGTAAGTATGTAGGTACTATTCCAGATCGCAGTCTTGGTCGATTGTGAACTCTCCGCTCATGTCGGCATATCATCTTTCTGAAAAGATTTAGAAGTTTTAGATTTTAAATTAACCTAAAATATCACTTATATTCTGTATTGGGGTAGGCAGAAGTGTGAAGCACATCCTCTTTTTGCCAATTGTTTTAATGCCATCTAAAGGGGCCAACGTAATGGATGGTAACCCTACTAGCTACTATGTGCTTAAAAATCACACTCTTACCTAGTTGAAAATGATTTTCCACATTCATTACAAATATGGGGTTTGGCAGTACTGTGCTGTGTTGCTAAATGGTTCTGAAGTGCCTGTGAAAAGTTAAAAAATTTGGTCATCTTCCATGAATGTGGCATCACATCACATGTTAATAATAAAAGTTATACTAATAAAGCAAGAGGATACTGGCCTTCGGTCAACATTAGTTAAATTTCATGAATAACAAGAAATTAAAGAAATATTGTTTAGGAATGAAGTTTGACTGTTGATTCTACAATATGTGAGTAATATACAGTGACCATTCGCCATGCCAAGTCTCACAGAGGGAAACTGAAGTCTGCCACAGCCAACAGTTTACCATGGAGAAGTAGGGTGCAGTTCACTTTTGAGAGCACCTTCATTTCATAAAAAAAAACCAGTTTCATACATTTTTACCAACTGATTTGCAGAACTGCATAGAATTATTTTCAGTTGTGATGTCCTTCATAGTCCACAACTGAAATAAATTGTTACCTACCTCCTTGAATCTAAACCCCTTATCACAAATCTGGCAGTGGTAAGCCGGCGGGAGATGCCTTCGCTTGTGCGACGCGAGGTTCGAAGAGTTGAGGAAAGTGGCCGGGCAGTGTGGACAGGCCAGCGGCCGCACGCCACTGTGGGCACGCTCATGGACCAGCAAAGCGTACTTCGTGCGCGCACGGTAAGGGCAGTGAGTGCATGGGTAGTGGAGCTCTCCAGTGTGAATCAGCCTTAAATTGAGTATTATGTGGTAAGTACATGGGTTACACTTATTTGAATACGACTGTAGGAGAACAGTCAGCTGTCTGACCCTTGGGTCTGCTGATGGCACTTCACTTAGCGCATTTAAGGTGGATGCTCCAAGGTAGCCCCCGAAATTCATTTTTTCTTACGGTATTTGCAATTTGCTCGTCAGTATCAGGTTGTATGTTGATCTAAATAGGATTCGCGGCAGTATCAGACATTTATTTATAAAATTATAGTCATAAAAATCATCAATACAACTCTCTAAGTTCATATAATCCTATTGAATGATTATTTCATGAAATCATGATATTTGAGGATTATTCTAACTTAAGGAGTTGTATTGCTGATTCTTATGATTATAATACTGTAAAACCATATTTGTTACGGTCGCAAATCACCTGCAACTGCACCTGACCTGCAAATTGCAAAAAACGGATCCTTGGATCAACCAACCACCTTAAACAAAAATATTTTTTCTAGGTACTTATTTAGCTTGTGCAAAATGATAATTTTCATGAATTGAAATAGGGTAGGTACTTTCATTTTTTTTTCCTAAAATATCGTGAATAATTGGGAAAATATGCCAAGTGAAGAGCGAGCATAATAATTATGGAAATGGAGAGAGGTTCTTTACCTGTGTCTCTTCAACCTGGTAATAGACTTCAGTTCTAGTCCACAAGTCTCACATACATAAAACTTGTTACTGCTGCGACACGTCGGCAAACTCTCATGTGCCGTGAACTCCTCCTAAAATGAATATCAGAAAATAAGTTAAAATTTACACAGACACAACCAACATCACGTCCTTGATAACAATTTGAACGAAAGGTCCTTTATTTCATAGCAACAGGTAATGAGTGACGTAGTTTGAGTCTAGGGCACGGCCTATAGTAAAACTTTGTTTGCATCGCATGGCTAATAATAATCTTTACTATTCAATATCTGGGCTGACCAATAAACTGAGTACCAAGTATATCACCGAATACATTGAAACCAGGGACCGCAAACCTTTATAAATTATGGTACTTATTCAGTATTAATATTGGTTGTATTCAATAGGTAACCTTTAAAAGTACCTGTAAAAAATATAAATGTTGTAACCGGAAAAATATCTGTAGTGATCATACCGGTTTCGGTCCCTGATTGAAACAATGGTTCGCAATATTTTGGCCAGCAACATTAGAAGTTGCGAGGTGCTCTTTTATTTACCATGAATATAAAACATTAGCATGTTGCAACAATCCATATTGCCGGCAAGCAAAATTTTTATAGTTACCTGCAACTCATAAACATGATGCGCAACTTTGTTTCCCAGTGAATACTTGATTAGATCAGCCTATAATAAAATTGGTCCCAGAACTGGGACCTGGGAGGCCTGTGTCACTGTACACAGGCCTCCTCTCTCCGAGAGAGGGCCGTAATCTACCATGGGGGCCCAGTTCCGGTGACATGTCTTCGAATTTTTGGTTCTACAACATGCCGGTTTCCTCACAATGTTTTCCTTCACCGTTTTGAAAGCAGTGGTGGTGAAAATATTTATACAAAGTAAAGTGCCTGCCTGCCTGGGTACGAAATCACGACTTACAAATCGTAAGTCGGGGCCACAACTGCTCTCAAGATTATCATACCTGGCTATAAAACGTTTGTCGACATTTGCCACAAGCCCATTCCCGCGCGACCCTCATTCCTCGCTTCACAAAGTAACCACCGTGATGACTGCTCTCCTTTCGTTCACAGTCTGATGCCACAGATGTCACTGTAAAGTATAAATAATAATTTTAAGTAACAAAGGGCAGGCAGAGAAAATAGCGAACATAGCTTCAGTGCAGAAAATCACTGTCTAAGCAGTAAATCAGACATGATTGCTTTGTCAAAATCAAAAAAATCAAAATCAAAATATTTAATTCACAAAAACATACATTTCACTTATGAAACATCAGAAGCTAGGTGCACGGTTCCAATTGGTCGTTTCCTATGGAGAAGAGCCGGAAAGAAACTCCATGGTTACTCTTTTAAAAATAAATGGGTTTTACAATGCTTTAAAAAATGTACAGTTTGAATAGGTTTGAGTGGACAGTGTAGGCCTGTCAAAGTGATATTTTGGTACCTATTGTTTGTTTGAGTTTGGCCCTTGATATATTTATTAGGTTGCAAAGGTGATAAGGGTGCGGGTCTACCCATATTAAAGAGTCTCGCCTATATTCTTTCATAATGTATCTTAATTTTGTATACTTATGTATGTATGTACTGGAAATACATACCCATTTCAAGTTCCTGCTGCAACCTCCACTGTGTGACCTCAGCAGTTTGCCTCAGTAACTCGGCATTTCTCAACACTACCTCACATGATCTGCATATGTGCTGTGGTTTACTATCATTTTCAGTCACCTTCAAATACATAAAATAGGAAGTTATACATGGGTAGGAGAAAAAAATCTGGTGTATTAGAAATGTCAAATGTTAATAGGACAAGAACTACAGAGTTTCTTTCATAAAATTAAATTCTTTAATTTACAGGTTGCATTTTTAACGCACCTGTTTAAAAAATCAACTGTTTTATTTCAAACTTTAAAAAATTTAAGTAAGTACCTGTATGTGCAATATTTGTTTGATCCCAGTGACAATATCAAAGTCATGATTATCAAATATCTTCCTGTAGCCAGGCTTAAGGCACAGTCTGCAAGTTTTTTTATGCTCTTGATTTTCTAGTACCTTTTTCAGAGATCTGTAATAAGTTACCAGCAGTCAACTTAATATAAGTTATAAAAATGGAATACCTATCTCTATTGTTTGATGTTAGCCATGGTGTACTTTAAGAACAACAGGCTCTGCAGGTAGGTAGGTCCTACGGTCAACCGCTGGTTCAAGTTAATAATTTAACTTTGACAGCGCCTTACTGTGATAGCCCTAGAGGTTGTCCTTACTGATCTTTCTGTTCACGATATTATGTTCATCCTCAGCAACGCCAACTTCAGTGGATTACAGTTTCATTGACAACATCATAATACTTACTTCTTTTTAAGAGAAGAGAACTTTACGTTAGGTAAGTAAGTAACTAAGTATTTATTTATTTATTTATTAAATGCAGATCAGATCTTTGCATTGAGACTTAATATACAATTGGTGGTACTACATTAAAATCAGCAATATCATATAATTGAATAATTGAAATTATTCCAAAAACATACCAAAAATAATAAGTAGGTATCAACTTACGAGATAGCTTTATACATTTTCTCCGTGTTGTTTGCTCTAAGCCATCTTATTTTGTCGAATTCGCTCTTGCTTAACTTTACTGACACAAGTTTTTGGATCAATAAAGTAGAGGCCATATATAGTTTTCAAAGTTTTCTTTCTAAAATTAATAAGGTTCCTCTTCACAACAGCTCACAACAAACAAAATAAAAATGTGACACACAGGCAAGACATCTGACAGACTGACACTGACAGTGATAGATGGAGCTGATCATTTGACAGTGCTGACACAGAGTAAATAATTTTTAACCCTTTTTCAGCTGAGTGGGAACTTGAGAAGAATCTACCCTAGCAGAACTTTTTATGTCATAATATTATTTTGCATAGAAGAATAGCATAAACTTCATATCGCAGAAAATCATCATTTAACATAAATATTCAAAACTCATCATTTTGAAAGCCAGAATCATCTTTACTTACCAAACTTAAACCACCTGCTCCTCGGCTCGCGTGCCGCCTCACCCCTCCGCACATAATTATGCGGGCTTAAATTACACTCTAGTGATAGGGCAGGCAAGACTACTTGGAGTCGGTTTTGCAGCGATTCGTTTCTGTCACTAACTTTTGTAGCACAACATAATGACTTTTTAAGATAACATTTTAATTAAAAATTAAAAATGCTATTGTACAAAATGGTTAAAAATGCTATTTTATAGAAATGGCACTAAGCCAAGTGAAACTGTGCCAAATAAAATTCTGCCGTCTTAAAAGCCATTGTAAATTCGGACATATAAACATTCGGCCCTACAATAATTCTACTAAATATTCTTTATGCCTTAAAAATATTCGTAGAAGATTATACCAAATATGTTATGCCAAATAAATTTCGGAGCATCAAGATTCTGCCAGATAGAACCATTTGGGTAAACAGCTATTAACCACAAACTAAACTTCTGACTACCCCCTTGAGAAAAAAACGTGAGTTTATGTATGTATGTAAACGAACCTTTACACAGGCTTTATATTCGCGCGACAAAATGGTTACGTAGTTTCTCTAAAGTCTGTGTCGTAGTCTGTGGTTCCGAGGTTTCCTAAAGTTTCCTTTTTGCCTGTTGTGGAAAATTAATACTTTTTGGCGGGAAAGTGACATTAAATTAACTTGTGTGAAAGTTGTGATCAAGTGAAGTTGGTTATTAGTTGGCTATTCTAATAATTTTACGTATTCAAGTACCTATTCATATGGTAGGTAGGTACCCAAAATGTGTGAAAATCGAAGGTGCAAGGTGCATCAAAACTGTAGCGAGAACCACGCTCCTGGTGCGACGAACTGTAGATCTACACACCATGCCACCATGGACACCACTGAAGTGCGATTCACGACCCTGTGCGGTCAGTTCGACAATACGAAGGTAAGTAAAAGTGCTTTTAGTCCTCTAGGTACCTATTATAGTTCTATCCGAAAACTTTCTTTCAGAGGGTCATCTTCTAAGGGGTGGGTAGGCTATTGAAAGATCAACACATAATTTGTCCTACTCTAGTAATGATATGATCCTTAAGATCTATTGATAGAGTCTATTGGGATTTCACTTACCTACAATTACTTAGGTACCTAGGTAATAAAATAAGGGAGAGTGTGTCAAAGAGACTGTTTTAAAATTAGCAAAAACGTATATAGGTACTACTAAGGTAGGTAACTGGTAAGTAATACTTATTAAATAAAAAAATGGTCAGTGGGTCGTCTTAGGGGCACTAAGAACTAAGTTAACACAAATATAACTATGTAGTTGAAAGAGATGTTTCCCCATACATTAAAACTGCAAATGTAAGTTTGTACGCATAAAATTGAGTGATTTACCATGTTTAGGTTGGCTTTTTATAGGTTTTCCTGTAATCTATAAGTTGTATAGAATGGTGGCATGGTCAATTTTCTTAAATATCTTAAAAAGTAAGTAAGTACATATTTACTTATATCAAAAATTATAAAAAAATTGAGATACTCACTACAAGCCCTTTCATTTGACAAGTCACACCATACAGTTTGCAAAACTTTTTTTTTCCATTTTCCAATTTGCCCCGAAAAGTAACCCCCCATATTCAAAATTGATTTATTTACACATCTGTGTTTGATAGTTACACTTCCGTGTTTGAGTCACAGTCTACCAAACAACTAAATTGGTCCTGTAGATTCGGAGCAAATTGGCTGTGACAGGCGGACAGCCAGACAGACAGATACACAACTGATCCTATATGGGTTCTGTTTTTTCATTTGGACGTATGGAACCCTAAACATCAGGAAATCAGTTCTTTCAATGGGTACCTGTAACTTGGTCAAAGTATCGGTTGATCCATTCCTCAGGTAATCTATTAGTGAAGAAAATAATAATCATTTCCATGAGTTTGAATTATAATAAACTAAACCTAAAACATGATGGACATATAAAACTATTGCACAGAATAATTTTTATTCACCGTGAATATCCTTTTAAATTTTTTCCAAATCGGAGTTTCAAAGTCGTTAGATTAAGGGAAAGCCCACAATTCCTTTGTCATGTTTGCCTTTTTTTAGTCAATATGGGTTAGTCCACACACAATCATACCAAAATCAAAGGTTCTGAAGATGTAACTTTCCAAAGAAATTTTCGGTGTTCTGTCATCATGCTGCACCTATTCAGCTATCAACTTTTCACCCTGCTGCAAAAACCCTCTGGTCTCCCTTACCATACGTATACTTACTACGAATAATTATAGACAACCAATTTATGCATATTTTCAGAAAATATTCCATAAGACCTTTCATTAGATCGAGACACGATAATTTAATCAAACAATATTACTTTCGGCGACACTTTATATTTCTTATAAGCCGATATGATGGAGTTTATGTTACCGTTATAAATTTATAACGTTCCCAACGAGACCTCGTCTGTCAAAATACGACGACGATTAGTTTAGGAGTTATGAAGGAACAGATGACCATACTTACATAAATAGCCTTTTAAAATCATAACCGTCTTTTGGCTTTGCCGCAGTCAGGTAATAAACAAATGGCGGTCAGCATTCATCAGCAGGGTGTCGTTTTATCTCCTTTACTCTTCGCAATATTTATAAACTCTATTTCCAAAAAACTTCTTTCTTCCTACCACCTTTATGCAGATGATTTGCAAATTTATAAACAAGCTGCTCTTTCGGATTTGCCTGATGCAATTAATATAATAAACAGGAATTTGGGTTAAATTTGCGAGTGGAATGAGGCACATGGGTTGCAGGTTAATCCATCGAAGACTCAGGTCATTGTTGCTGGCATCTCAAGGATGACGCCCAAGATAAACTGGTCGCAGCTTCCCCAAGTTCAATTTAACGGAACTGCTATTCCAATAAACGAAAGGGTTTGGATCGACAAACATCTTTCTTGGGGTCCCCAGCTACAGGTCGTAAGTCGCAAAATCTTTGCATCTGGTAAGTCCCTGAGACGATTGCGGAACTTTCTTCCAACTGCCACTAAAACTGCGCTTGCACAATCCCTTTTACTTCCCATCCTTGACTATGCTGATGTCAGTTATCTCGATCTCACTGAGGCACAACTAGATAAACTTGAGCGACTTCAAAACTTGCATAAGATTTATGTTTGGCATGCGCAAATATGATCACGTTTCTGAATTTCGTACAAAGCTCAAGTGGCTTCCCATACGTCTTCGCCGGAATTCTCATATCTTATTTCAGCTCTACAGTATTCTTTTCAATCCTACAACCCTTATCTTAAAGAACGTTTCAAGTTCCTTCATGACACACATAATAGATATCTAAGGTCATCAGAAAACTTGAGACTAGAGATGCCGATGCATTCCATCAGCTTTTATGACAAATCTTTTACAGTTCAAGCAGTACGGTTATGGAATGCCTTGCCTGTGTCGATAAGGCGTGCTCAATCTTTGTCCACTTTCAAAATGTTGGTGAAAAAACACTTCCTCTCTCCTTATTCATTAACATTACACATAGTTCCTTGCTTTTGTTTCATGTGTATATTTCATGTATGTATATACTTATATATATTTATATAGGTAACATATGCTTTACGTATTATTTATTTATTGTATATGCAAATGGTATACCACTGACTACCTGCAGTATTGTCTCTCCTTCTCCCTTGAATCCATCCAAAGGTTGTCTGTAAAAGATCGCTTTTAGCAATAAGACCGCCCATTGTGTCACCCTATGTAAAATGTCCTAAATCATCATTTCACAAAGAACAAAATGAAAAAAAATTGCTGGGGCATAGCACATTTTTCAGAAGTCATAAACAAAAAACCAAAATAAAAATATATTATAATATAAGTAAGTATATATAGTCGGGATTGTGTGCTTGTTAAGACCCAAATTTTTCTCCATACATCATATATATCATTGGACAAAACTTTTGAGCCATCTTTTCATAAGGGGAATCCTTTTCGACTTTCATATCGTGGGTTATTTTATTCCAAAAATGGTGAGTGTAGGCGTTTTCAACGTTCTCCAACTCTCCAGGTTTGAAATATTCGTTGTTTTTGGAATAATGTACCGGGTAGAAATACTTTGGGCCATACACTTCGATTCCTGAAAATATATAAAATGTAGGCATTAGTTTTTTTTTAAGAGTAGTCCCTACCGATCAATATAAGATCCTGTGACATACAGATACGGTTTTCCTACCACAGGGCTAACAGGCAGTGGCCACAGCAGTAGTAACTGCTGAGAAAATATTAGCATCATCGGTAATCTTTTAAAAAAAACTGGTGCTTAGCACCGGCGCGGCACGGTGGCCGTTGTAAAAAGTACAAATCAATTTTTCCGCTGCCGATATCGCGGGCGCGACAGGCAGCGCAACGCTTGTCGCGCCCGCGATATCGCGCCAGTGTGTATGAGCCTTTACTGGGGAGTGACGTGGGAGTCACCATTTTCTCATAAAGAAGGCACCCCTGTTGATGATGATAATGTAATAGGGTTATTTTTTCATTGAAAATTCTTAATAGGTACCCGACCGGGGGTCTGGATTACCCTTATTCACCCCAATAGGTCCATCTCTGCGGACCCCATAGTGAAATACAACCGTGATGTTATAAATTTCATTGTGTTGAAGTTATTGTTATACTTTAACACCAACCTTGACAAGTTTTAGACGACCAATCTACCAGGTTGGGAGTCTCGCACATTTTGTGAAGTACTCTCGTTATGGCGCCAGGTCCGTTATGTATCCAAATATCAGGTCTATACGTCGTTTTAGTTTCACTGGAAATTATTAAAATATTAAATTAGAGTTTGCTAAAACATGAAACATTGATGAGAAAGATAAAGTTAATCGTTCAATTCAATTGTTTTTATTCGTTATCTTTATAAATACGAATGTACGCGTAATCGTCGCGATCAAGGGTGTATACCATTTACAACTACTAACTACTTCAGCGTAGCGCCTCATTCCAACCCCCCCTTTCAGGACAAAAGTCACTAAATAATGTGGACGCAGCTTTAGTAGGTATAAGGGAAGGTATGTGAACATGTGAGTCAGCGGCCATTGTATCGATTGATAGCGATAGCTGTGTGTGTGATAGTCAAGTGCCTAGATAAACCTGAAGAGGGGCTTATTGGACGACTGAAGTCATTGGACTTCATTTAGAAAGCATATATATATTTAGGGCTTATTCCTAAAACTAGATATGTAATTATAACGCCCGGATACACATAATTATAGTACCTACACCTAAGTTTTGACGAATTACACATAACATTACGCCTTTTTAATCCCCGGAGGGTAGGCAGAGGCGTGGACCTACACATTTCGTCCGTTAGGGGTCGAGTCTATTGTCATCAACCAGGCACAAATCCAGACTTCCGGCTCCCATTGAGAAATTCATGATGGAAAAACCCAATAACACTTTGCCTGACCTGGGATCGAACCTAGGATTTCATGGTCGGCACTAGGGCTTGCGAATACAAGAACAACAAGGCTGTCGATTTCGACGAATTGACATGATATATCACACGAGGATGGTAGCAAGAGACATGCGTTCTCTTTCTTTTGTGTTGCATTAAATAAATGATTTATTTATCTATTCATCTAAACACATTTTCGCGGAAGAAACTTCAAGTGCGAAGCCATAAAGTGCGAACGGTCTTTTGCGCGGAAATACACTTGCGCGAAAGCCATTTGCGCAAAAAGACACTTGCGTGAAAAGATTCTTGCTTGAAAGTGAAAACCTTTTGCAATTATAATATTTGCTTTTGCTTAGGTAAGTACGTACTTGATGATAGCCTCGGCAAGTTTTCTTCCTAGGTGATCCATAGAAATAGCGATGGCTGCGTTAGCCACCATGCCGTCGTCTTCCCTCGCTACCCAGTTGAGTCCCAGAGGCGTCAGAGACTTGACGACCACCATATCCATGTCCAGATACACACCTCCCCACTTGTACAAAGTTAAACATCGCAGGACATCAGAAGTATGTTCCACCCGCCACTTGCTTTTATTAAAAGGGTCGCCTGCCACCATCGCTTCCAAAGGAGTGTTTTTGACGTAATCAGTTATGTGAACCCTAGCGAACCTGACGTTTGGAAGGCGACGTAATTCAGCGATACAACTCCTTTGATAGACGACATCGCTGACGGGTGCACTGAACATCACATAAACTTGTCGACTTGGGTGGGCTCTTGACGCAGACTCGATGGCACATGCCTGACGGGAGTCTAGCCCTCCACGGCAGGATGTCTCGTGAAAGAATATTGAGTTGGGTCTCGGCAAAAAGTTCCTGTCTTCAGCTGACGGCAGTGCATCGTTCTCATTTACGTAATGACACGAAATATTATTATCCGCTGTGTCAAACTGCATGATAAAAGACTGGAAGATTGACACATTTTGCACGTTGATATAGTAAATAGTAAGACCACTGAATACTATACAAATTATAAATATGAACACATGTTTTCTTAAAACGAAATAATTTTTCTTTGGTTTTATTAACGAGTAAGTACGTATTTGAATTTTTCCTACGATATCAATGACCCGAGAAGGCAAAAATGGAAACATTTTAACGACACATTATCAAAATCAAATACAATCTATATCGAACGCTTTTTAGTTGGAACTTGTAAAATAGATTTCGATACAGAGGGTTTACATGCACTTCTAAACGCATACTATTGTAGGTGTTGCACGTCTGAGATTATATACGGTCTATATTTTATAAAAGATAAAATAAGATAATTATATTTATTTGCTCAAATGCAGGGCCGTCTTCACTCGGGGTCGGGGGTGCAATGGGTGCGTGACACCCGGTCGCAGGGTCTTAGGGGCCGCCGACCGATCGCTTTATACCTACACATACCATGATTAATCACAATCAATACCTATATTGTTTGCAAAATATCCCATATTATGCAGCTTTCAGCACATTCGCCTTACGACTTGCGATGTGCACGGCAATTTAGATCTTATTACTACAAAAATTAAATTTATATTCTAAAAAACAAACGTGGCAAATTCAAAGAGTGCTTGCGGCAACAAGTGAGTGCGCACGAGCCATTTGACACACGCCGCCCATTTTTAGCGTTCCTCGCGTAGTCAACAAGGAACCCTTATAGTTTCGCCATGTCCGTCTGTCTGTCTATCTGTCTGTCCCCGGCTTAGCGCAGAGACTGTTAGTACTAGAAAGCTGTAATTTGGCATGAGTGTACCCTACACGTAAAGTGGGGATATCTTTTTTTATTCGTCTATCTCACGGTGTGGGGTATCTTTGGAAAGGTCGTTCAAAAATACCTAATAAATAAACCAGTTTTAGATTGAAGGATCCGTTTGCGAAATATTGAGCTTTAAAGTGCTAATTTTTGTTAGAGTCTAGTGTCCCCCCCCCTCTAGTGCGTGTCGGACCATGCACAATGAAGGGTTCCGTAGTTGGGATGAATTTATCCCAAAAACAAACTTAACATTGTAGTTGAAAAACATGTTCTTCCATACATCGATGCGTCACGCACGCTCAATTCCCAGACTGCAAATGTAAGTTTGTAATCGCAAAAAATAATCATTTTGTGATAAAATTACAAATTTACAATTTTCTGACTTTTTCCTTTACTTGAGCTGTCAGACCCTGCTCCTTGCCAAATTTTCATGATTCTAGGTCAACGGGAAATACTCAAGTAGGCTTTGATTTATTTGCGAGTACCTATTAAAATATGTCGCATATATGGCCGTAATGTTTTATTGCGTTGAATTAGAAGATTGATTGTTTTAGAGCTCCAAGGGACCGTACACCTACGTACTTATTTGATATTAATTTCAACTTGATACCTCCACGCTTTCCTGAGAAAAAGGGCCTTGACAGACTGACAGACAAACAGACGGACAACGACGAAGTGACCTGTATCGGTTCCGTTGTTTTTCCTTTTGAGGTACGGAACCATAAAAATGGAACAACAACTAAGTTTTTTTTTTGTTTGCTGGCAAGGCTCCCCCCTCTCGCCCACAAAAAAAAAGGCTGATTTTCGCGCCCCGGCGAGCGCCCGATATGGTTAATACGGCCCTGATCAAACGTGTGTACACAGGTACACACACATACAAGAATGAAAATGTGCATCGCAGCTAGGAGTATAAAGCCGCGATTCCAGTAGGCAAGTTTTGCATGCAAGTATGACGTCACATTTGCGTACAAGTTGCTTGCATTGGAAACATGTTTTTGAGATATGTAATGTAATGTATGAAATGTACAAGTTCAAACTACCTCACACAAGTTGTAGCTTGTATGCAGGTTTGTTCAAGTTGTATGCAATTTGCAACTTGCATACAAGTAACTTGCCTAATGGAATCGCGGCTTTAGCGCAAGGTGCGTTACGTCGCAAGCAAGTTTTATACCAGCAGTGCTATTCTGTAACCATCTCACCGTGAAAACAAGGTGAAGTGAGCTTGAGGGGAGCTGTCAAATTGTATCAATCCCTGTGGAATGACGGTCACTTCACGCTCACTTCACCTAAGTTTTCACGGTGAGATTTTGACAGAATAGACTGGCTGTTCACAATTTGTCGGTTTCCCATGCATAGATTATATTATAATTATAATTATTATAAACGATCGAAAAAATAATGCTTTAAATTTTAAATGGTTTGTTGCAGTTCATAATTTTTCGCATTTTATAACCTAACGGAAATAATACCGATATTATAAACTAACCAAGTTCATAATTACGATGACACATAGATAAATAGTCAAGTTACTTTACCTTGAATTTAACAATAATAACTATGTCGGAAATACGTCAGTGATTTGACTAATCGGGGCGCCATCGCCAGTGCCGCCTAGGGGCGTTCGAGAAAGTCTACAACATAACGCTGGACCAGGGATAAGCATAGTTTGTTGGTGGCGGTCAAGCAGTGAACATGTTTAGAAACTGTCGCGCGTTCCGTACTTGTGTGTGTGAGTGAATTGCTTTATCGTACATTATAATTTTAATTTGATTTAAACTGCAAACGGTTTTTCTATTGCGCAGTAACCAACACTACCCATAGCACGCCCACAGTAGTTAAAATATGTCTTTTTTTTTTTTTATCCACAATGGGGAAGCTCTTGGCCAGAATCTCACCTGATGGAAAGTGATGATCAGGCCGAAGGTGGAAGCGAGCTTCACCCGGAATCCTCTACCACAGAGGAACTGGCTATCTTATCTCTAACTGCCGGAACACAACAATGCTTTTAACATTGTTGTTATGGCGACAGACTTAGATAAGATGGTGGTAGCTAGCCAGGCGGACTTAAAACAAACCCTACCACCAACCAAACCGAGCAGAAAATTTTGCCCCCACTGGGAATCGAACCCGGGACCTCTTGGTCTGAGACAGGTGGTCTAACCACTAGACCACAGAGGCGGCTGATAA